>CM059498.1:1814754-11814754 GCA_030378355.1 Eleusine indica | reverse complement strand
CTGTCCTCCCGAAAAAGTTTTTTTTTTTTTGGGTCAACAGCGAGAAAGGTACTTTTGACAAAAGTATCACTGCCATCGTACTAGTGCATATTTTCAACATTACCAGAATTTCTATACCAAGGGGAACTGCGGCCAAGCATCGAGGGCAGGCCTGTGAATTCTAGGAACATGCAGCATGTGATTAGAGCCAATGACTGCTACTTCCGCCGACCAGGTAGGCGGCATGTTCCGATTTTTCCAAGGGGCTGAGATTACCGGTCTGCCCCGGACGCGGTTCCAACGCGGAGAGATGGATCCCTTTTTCTATCTTTAAATCCCCACAATTAAATGATGAACATCCAGCAGCAGCTGCTTTCCCTCAAATTAAAAACATCCAGCAGCAGCTGCAACGTCACATACGCGTCTTGTTTTGCTTCCATGGACCGTGGGCTTGAGGCCCAAGCTATTCACTCAAACTTGTGAGCCTGTAAGCTGGAGCTAAGGCCCATGGCACTCGTCTGTGTACAAATGAAACAATAAATGGAGATTTACTTTGATGCTTTGACGAATAGAAGCACAGAACTAGTGCTGTTCAAAAGGGTCGCCCGGCCTGGTACGGTCTGAGCACGAAAAGATCTGGTCCATTTAATTTGAAGTCGGTATGACACGAAATTCATTTTGGGTCGTGTCGTGTCTGGATGTCGGCCCACGGTACGGTACGAAAAAGATCAGCCGTGTTGGGCCAGCCCGTTTGGCACGGTGGCCCGTTAAGACATGGCGGCCCGTCCGCTAGCGGAGGCGATGAGGATTCAACGACGCGGGGAAGCAGTCAGAACGGGGCGACGTCGCGATGTGTCGGGGCGGGGCAGCGGCGACGACGCGATGCGTCGGGGCGGGGCAGCGGCGGCGGCGCGATGCGTCGGGGCGGGCAAGCGGTTGCGGCAGTGGGGGCAGCTGAGCAGCGACGTCAATGGGGCATCAGAGCAGCAAGGACCAAGCGCGGCTCGCGAGCGTAGAAGCGGCCTTGCGGGCGTGCGGTTAGGACTGAAGGATTTCGGCATGTTGGACTGGTTTCGGGCTTTATTTCGTGTTGGGCTTCTACTGGACTGTCGGACTTTTTCGTGTCTCGCTGTAAACGGGTCGTGCCCGTATCGTCCCCTTGGCCCAAGCATGACACGAAACTTTTTATCGGACCAGTCCGACATAAAATTAAATAAACCATGTTATACTTAAGCCGGACAAAAAATTACGTGCTTCGGGTCGATCCGTTCGACACGGCACGTTTAGACAGCACTACACATGACTACATGAGACCACCATCCATGGCGGTCTGTAGTACCATCATCGGCTTGCTCGCTTGCTTTTTACCTTTGCGAAAAGCCTGCCACGGTTTCGATTGGATTGCTTCTCTGGGCACTAGCAAGGAAGCTTGGGATCCGGTCAATGTGAAATCCGATGCCCAGGCTCCGGATGCCTCCCCACCAATCATGGTGGCTCGGTGAAAGTGCCTGCGGCCAGTGGCGGAGAGATGAATCGATAGGAACCTTTTCTTTTGCGAAAGCAAACATGGCCCGGCTCGTGTCCGTTTTTCTCCTTCAGCGCTTAAGATGCATGGGCCCGGACCAGGCTAAGGGCGGGCGGAGGAGTCTTGAACTGGGCTGGACCGAGCAATCTTCTTTTCGCTTTCCATTTCTTCGTTTCTCGGGGATCTAAACCGAGATCAGTGACTCAGAGATAACTTTGGATCAGCAGATCGGTCGTGTCTACCTTGATACAAAAGAGGAGGACCAGAGACCGTGCATACGAAATTATGGGCATCCATTTGCTCGTATCTCATGTATACTAATCGTGTGCGACCCTGCGGGAAACATATCGTGACTTCAGAGAAAACTTGAATGGACATTTAGGATCAGAAGAAGAAGTAGCAAAAAGTTTCCCTAGAGTGTAGTCCTCGTGGTCATGGAACCTAAACTTCATAAAAAAAAATTGTTTCACTGACTGAACGAGCACACCTAAAAGTCACAAAAAGGAGGCGATGTCTTCGTTTCCTACAAGTCACCGAATCAAAAAGAGAAAACACTTGCCACCTTGGGAGATGTGGCTAGGGAGAACGTTAGCACCTTGCCACCTTGCGAGATCTGGCTGTATACAGTGGTCTTTGTGTGGTGCCTCCCCTGCAACAATCATTCGGTCTACGTGTACGTAGTCAGAAACACAGCGGCAGTTGTACCTGCACGCCGTGTCTCGTTTCGACGACGAGACAGCGTTTGGGCGATCGTAAGCTTTTGGCGGCCAACGGCGCGGTAAAGGTGAAAAAAATGGATCGAGTTATTGTGAAAGGCAGGTCGAGGACGGAGGAGGCGAGGAGCAGAGGCTAGTACAGTGGGGGAACAGAGGATTTTCAATCAGCTGCACTAGCCCCTGTTGCCCTGCACGCGCGCTAACTCCCACGCATTCCTCGTTGGATTCTTGCCCATCTCGCGTTCTGTCTTCTGTCCTCCTCAAAAAGTTGAGAATTCCATTGTACAAACACGAATTCAGAACAAAATTGAAGCAGAAACGAGGCATTGTAGTACCTCGCTTAAAATCCCCCAAATCAAGAAGAAGAAGAAGAAGAAGAAGAAGAAGAAGAAGAAGAAGAAGAAGAAGAAGAAGAAAAGAGAGAGACTGTACTGCTGTTTTGGTAGTCCTAAGTACAGAACACTTTTGTCATGGTGATGATACTGCACGCATCAAACTGGATTTAGCTCCCGCCAAGCGCCAATTCTGATTACTCCACCTGCACCGACGCCCTGGTTGCTTGCCATCACTTTTATTGATTACTCCACCTACACCGGCGCCACGGCGAAATCTTCTTTCAATGCTACTACTGCTGCTATTTACGATCACCAGTCGCTTTTATCAGGTGGGGGATAGCTGGGGTGGCCTAGCGATCGTCTGACATCCATGGCGCAGCCGCCGCAGCAGCAGTGAATTCCTCTCGTACTACTAACCTCAGACCCTCTTGACCTGCCTAAGCACATGCTGGTATACTAGTATGCAACGCACGACAAACCAAGGAAAACGACGCGAAATCCTGCCGCAGGAACATCAGAAGCACAATCTCTTCCTGCACCCGGCGGCACCGTGGCTGTTGATGATACCGCCAGACTGCTCGAGCAGCTCGGCCACCACGTCGGAAACCAGGTCGTGCAGGATGGCGCGTTCCAGCGCGGCCGCGACCCTGCCGCATTCCCGCCGCTGCTCGTCGGCCGCGCCAGCGCCCTGTTGCTGCTGCCCCCACATCACCTCGCCCGCGCTCTCCGCCATCGCGCGGCTGATGACCCGCCCCGCCGCAGCGGCCTCCAGCTCCCACCGCCGCCGGTGGTGACGCCAGCTCTCCGCCCGAGGAAGTCGCGGACGGAATAATGTGCACGCCTCGGCGGCCGCCGCCGGAGGGTGATGGTGCACTCCGACAACCGCCGCGTGCAGCTCGTCGCCGGCCCTGGTGATCTTGCAGTAGTCGCCTGCACGTTTGACACGAAAAACAAAAAGACGTGTCAATTGCGTACATTTCCTATGGCGACAAACTTGACGTGACAGGTAGGACGATGTTGCTGAGCCGATCGAAACTAGTAGTAGTAAGGTGACAGAGAGCATGCGTGTGTGTGAGAGAGTGCGCGCGGACGCTGTACTGCATCGAGACAAAGAGCGGCGTGCGTGCGTGCGTGCGAGCCGTACGTACCGGAGGAGAAAACAAAAGTGCGCGAGGGCTTGACGACCTTGGCCGTCCCGGCGGCGGCGGTGGGGACCGCGGCGTCGAGATCCGTGCTGCAGGGGGAAGGGCGCTTCCTGCACGGGAACCTCGGCGAGCTGACGATGGCGTCCAGCACCGAGTCCGGGCTCGGGTACTGGTAGCACTGCTCCTTCTCCTTCTCATCGCCGCGCGCCTTGTTGTTGTTGTTGTTGTTGTTCTGCGGCGACGGAGACGGTGGTGATTGGTCGTCGCGGCCACCGGCCACCCATCCCTTACTGTTGGCCGATGGCGTCGTCGTGGCTACTACCGCCGGCACGACGACGTCGGACGACGCGGCGGCCGCGCGCATCTCGGCGGCGCGGACGGCCGCGATGACCCGGCGCAGCGTCTTGAGGTCCTCGTCGCACTTCTCCAGCGCGCCCAGCAGCTTCCGCCTTTTCTCCGCCGCCGTCTCCGGCTGCTGCTGTTGTTGTGACGGCGGAGGAGGGGGAGGAGGGCGGGTGGGGAGCACCACCACCGGCCGCGGCGTCGTCGTCGAAGCCGGGGACGGCGGCGCGGACTCCTCCAGGCCCATGAGCCGCGCCACGATGGCCGGCGGCGACGGCGGGCGCGGGCTGTCGCAGCTGGCCCGCCGCCGGTGCTCCGCCGCGATCGTCGGGCTCCGCGGCGCGTCGCACGACCGGCGCCTCCGTGTCCCCGCCGGCCCCTGCGTCGGCTTCGGCTTCACGGGAGAAAGGAAAATAGGCGCCTCCGTTGTCGCTTTCTTCTTGGGCGTCGAGGACGGCGGTTGTGATGGTGTCGCCGGGGAAGAAGGATTCTGCTTCTGCTTGGCGGTGAGGCGCTTCCGGTGGTGGCTGCGGTGGTACGGCGAGAAGAGGCGGAGCAGGCCGGCCATGCACCCGACGGCGGTCCGCCTCGGCGCCGTGGTCGAGCAGGCGGACGACGACGAGGCCCGGCCGTGGGCGCCGGGTTCCGACGGCGGCGGAGGCATCGTTTCAGCCGTTTATTTGCTTGCTGTTCAGTTCAGTGAAGCGGGAGCAGCGGAACACAGCGCACTGGGCGTGCGTGGGGCTTCCCGCGCGGCATTATAATTGGAGCCATGTACCACGCGCGTGGCGCAACGAAACAAAATGACCGCGTCGCCCCTGCCTGCTCGGGCAATCGTGCGACGACGGCAAGGGTAGTTTAGGCATTCGTCTCGTGCGAGGTTTCGGACAAAAGCTTGGGCGTGGTGTGGGGTGGGCAGTATCCGAGTTTAAGCTGCACTCTGCAGTGCGCAGTTGGTACTACCACCACGACCAGTGCAGCACCCAGCTGCCGTTGTCTTTGCTGTGCTGCATTCGACCCAGGCGCTTTAATTACTAGCCATAGTCATAAGTAATAGCATGTATGTCCTTAAGAAAAGAAGAGGCTTCCATCGAAGTACAGGGGCTAAGACAGTGCGAGGATAATTAAGGAATAATGGCCTCTCAATCATGCCGTCGGCGTGGAAAATGAGATTAACTACTTGGGTTACTACTACTACACTTCCAGGAGAAGAAGCACGGGGCTGGCACGTGGTAAAAAGCCGGTGGCTATGATCGATTTTTCCAGCGGGCCAGGATGGAACAGCGTGGCTTTGTTTTTTCTTCCCGATCGTTGCTTTGGCTTCAAGTTTACAGCTCGTCTGCGATCGAACGCATATACCGCCCTCCTTTTTGCCATCGTCTGCTCCAATTCCGAACAGTAACGTCTCGGGGAACGCGAGAACAAACGGATAACTTCATCACCACTTCAGCCCCTTTCCTATCTAGTACTAGTAAGCGGTCTTGGTTGTACCGCTGATGTGTTAGCAGCTTTGATCATGTGTTTTCTTTTTTTATGTCGGTGAAGGTGAATCGCTGCATGTAGTACTGGACAGTAGCCAGCGGCCACTCACTAGTCACTACAACTAGGCAGAGCACGCAGAAACAGAATTCCGTAGCAGTATTAATAAAGACGACCGGAGTCCGGAGCCCGGAGGGGAATGGTGTGTGAAGAGAGAGGGAGCAAAGATCCTCCAGCGGGTAAAAGCAAAACAGGCCATGCGGCAGAAGGAAAAGAAAAGGGCTCGCATCGCATCCATCCATCCATCCATCCATCCATCACTCCGAGGTCTGAACGGATCCTAGGGGGGCTCTCCTCCCTCTCTCTGCGCCTGAGGCGACACCCCACGTGGCGAACCCGTAGCCCCTGTGACGGAGCCGGAGCCGAAGGCAGGAAGGGCGACCGCTCATCATTCCAGCGGGCACCGAGAGGTGCATAGGCGGGGGCGCAGCAGCAGCGTCCGCGACGCCACGTAGAACGCAGGAGCGCGATCCCCCTTAGCCACAGTCAGGCAACCCACCTGCCCGCATCGTTTTGCGCCGCGGCCCCCGTTCTGAAACGGCTGCCGCTGCGCCTCCGGGTGCGTGTCCCTGCTGTCCGGTAGCGCCCGGCGGCGACGGCACGGTCAGAGGAAGCGACGTGCCGCGGGCAATGATTCCCGCTGCCGTTGTTCCCTCTGCTTTGCTTTGCTTCGCTTGTTTATTAAAGTACTTACTTAGTAGTACTGCCGGGAGCGCGCTTTCGCTTTGGTCAGCGAACAGTTACGCTGCTGCGTAGCGTGGCTAAGTGTGTACTGTGGTTAAGCTTTGTCCGACTAGCACGTACGGTTCCTACCGCATCATCAGCAACTACTAGTACTAGTAATAAGCAGCGAGTGCAACAATAATTGGAGCGTACGTTACACTGTCTGTCGTTGCTGTTGCTGTGCACCGAGATTTTCGCTTATCTGGCCACTCACATTACGTACGGCCCGGATCGAGGTCGGGCCTACTACCTGGTTTTCTGCCGGCGCGCGGCCTGTGGTACGTGCCCATGAGCCATGGAAGGCATGGCGCAACCAGCCTGAGCCTTTTCGACGGGAGTCACCGTCTCTGTGCCGCGGTTCGTTCGGTTTCCTCTTTCGCGGAATTCCATGCATGTTATGGCTAGTCTGTCGCCTCCGTTCCGTAGGGTCCGGCCCGTGGAGTGGAGTAACAACACCGCCACGCGCGCACACACACACACACACAACGCCGGAATGGAGACAGTGTGTGACGCTGTGTGAGCCAAAGGGCCCCGGGGTCAGCCCACCGAGGACGAGCAGTCGGCTCAACCCGCGCCACGCTGGACCGAATCATTGTTGCTCGCGAGACGCGACGCCTGCTGCGGCGGCCTTGGCGTGCTCGGCAGCAGTCGGCACAGGGGAGGGGAGGGAAGGGCGTGGAGGAGACAGGCATCATTGAAGGGCGTGCGGCCGGCCAGCCACTGACCACTGCTGAGCCTGACTCAGGCAATCAAGCGCAGGGCCGCTGCAAAAGCTAAAATGATCCGGTCCGGTCCACTATTGGTGCGCCGTGGTACAGACGCGAGACGCCATCGCCGTACGTGGGTGTCGCAGCCACTCCGCCTCACTTTTCCGCAACTAACAACCTGTTTCGACTTGCGAGGGCAGGCCGCACATCGTGTTCTTTTCTTTGAGAAAATCAATGGACAAGATTTGACGTTGCCTGCCCGAGTGCCCGTGCACCACGCCTTTTTTTTTTTTCTGGCGTCCTTCTTTTTCTACCGCGGCCAACTGTTTCGCAACAACGGCATGGTCGAATGATCGGTCGATGCGCATCGACAATCCACCCAGTGCTACAGGTGGATGATACAACTGCTGCAACACTTTCGCAGTGCCACATAAAAGGAGAACGACTAACATACGTGCCAGATGCAAAGTCACTGCTCACCGCACACAACTTTGCGGTGGAGGGCTTCCGTTTCGACCTCTGACAGGCGATGGCTAAACACATATCGCACCTGTGAATTCCTCCGAAATTATTATTACATAACAACATTGTCCTCACCATTCAAAAACAACTATGTAAAAATCTAGGAACACAAGATCTACCTCTGCCACCTAACATTTCAGTGGGTTTCCACGCTTCTCAGTGATATCTCTACACATTTCATTCCTGCGGGATGGAACAACAGCGACACGCAGGCATGTTGGAGCTACGAACTCTTTGGCTCTCTATAAAACCAGGAGGCCAACATCATGATAGTGCAGCATGTACAACATCAAGCAGAGGTCCTGCAAGCTGTCAAATGTAACGAAAAAAAAAAAAAGAAACTCCTGAACCTCTCAATTCACTTTTACAGGAACAAGGGGACCTCGTCTCTGTTCATTCACGGTCACGCAGTGAGTTGTCAAGCATCAAACTTCCACTTCATGTGCCGGCTATGCTATCTTTCGATGGGCTTGTACAGGACCACAGTTACGTATTTGGACTCGAACCTGTGGGTTAGACCAAGTGCCACCAGAGGATGGGCGCCCCATCCCTTCTCGATGAAGAGGTGGTTGAGGACAATGTGCTGGGGCCGGGCACAGCTTTCTTCTGAGTTCTGTGAGTTAAGAACACCAAGATGGAGCTGCGATGGAAGTGCAGGAGGCTCCTTTGCAAAGTCCTTGTCCTCAGGTGCCTGGAAGCTGTAGCTAGAGTCCGGAGACGGAGGCGACTCGAATTCTGCCACACTCTCAACACTTTCAGGGACAAAATCCTGCACACGATGCAAATATTAACAAACAATGAATCAATAATACGTTCAATAAAGGTCAAACAAATCCAGCTTTATGGGCTCATATTCTCTATCTAAATTCATAAATAAACTCATTCAATCTTTTAACTGACCACAAAATTAAGACAACTACTATCAATATACATAGAATTTTCAAATAAAATTTCTTCCAGAAAACTGTCAAACTATAGAGGTTTATGTAGTGCCTTCTCATATTTTCTATCCTGATTCCTGGGCCAAGGTAATGTTACACATAACAAGATTGGGCCAAGAAAACATTATACTTTCTTTAGTGAGGGACGGCAGGAAACATTGTAGATAATTTCGCCTCATACTTTTTTCCTCTCTCTAACAACGCTCAAGTTCTCAGTACAAAAGAAAGACTACTCACATTAACATCAAGAAGGTTGACCGCATTGCCCATTGAATCAGTTTCACAGGGAAGATCAGGAAGGCATCTCCTTTCACCATCTACAACAAATCTGTAACGGTAAATTCCGGATGGGAGAACTAGCAAAAGAGAATGATCTTTCCCTGATTTCTGCATGGCTTTCCTGCAACATATATAGAGTAACAAACTCATAATCAAGTTTGTTGCAGCCTGAAGTTACAGCCCTGCATAAGGGGATTGACAGTTGTTGATCATTGTACCTTGATTTCCAGTTATCCCAGGACCCTTCAACATATACACTCTTTCCTCCAAGGGTCCACACTATCAGAGCAGGAATTTCCTTTTGAGGAGGGCCATACTCTTCTTCTTGTTCATTCATCAATATCTGGTTGAATACTGGGGTAACATCAGCAGCTCTTTGCAGTGGAGGTACAGGTGTCTGCAATACAGGATAAGTCAATACCGTGACATTTAAAGTAATTAATCCTTCCTGAAGAAACAGATGAAACTAAACTGATGACAGAATATTTAAGACCATACAAAGATATTACATAATCTATGTTACAAAATTCTTGGACAAGAAGCTATCATTTTTTTAAAAAAAATAATACACAACTTTGTGAAATACTCGTATCTTGAGAGGAAACATATGCAACAATTTTGGAAGAACCGTAGGGCCAATTTAGCACAAAGGTAAGAGTATCTACAAAACTTTACAAAAAAATTAGGATCGTTAAAGGAATGACACTATTCTGGCATGGAACAAACTCCAATGCTGCTGCTGCAGATATTTGCTTCACACAAGTAGTTGGGGGCATATGTGCACTTCATGCGTCTATAATGCCATAAGCATATCCTGGCCTAAATAGTAACCACTAACCACAAGTGTGATAATGAGCAACCAAATAAGCCTTATAACAGATGTGCCAAAAGGCGAAAATGTGGCAGGCCCCAAAATCGATACATAGAAAAACACTAGGTTCTGTAATGTGGTTGTGCGGACAAATATAAAGATGCTATATGGATCCACTTGCAATATTATTGTGCAAAAAAAGCGAGAAGATATTGCCTTATTCTGAAGGAATGATGCTGACCCTTTAATCGTAGCTGATTATTTTTTAGGTAAATTATTAATGAACTAACAAGCATAAAAATATGAATAAGTATCTTAGTTTGCACATATTCATAACGCCAAAAGTTGCATATAGCATTGTACTTGATGGTTCCCAAAAAATATTAAGAGGATGCTATTTAAATTTACATTAGCAATTATTGCAAAGAAGAAGGAACATCATCTTATGCTGTTCGGAAACTCAGAAACCCCATGCTAGATGCTATTCATTCTGAATAGCAATTAGGAAAACAGTCTGACATAATATTTTCTTATGTAAATTAAAGTGAACACTTCATTGCTAAACTGTCAGTTTATTTGAAGTCCTATACCAGTTAATTCTCAATTTTTCATACAGTTTACTTTACCGATTTCTATACACATTGGTGTTTATGTGGTTCAGAATACGCAACACAGAACCCAACACGACATTATAAACAATTTAAACTATTAAAAAAGATCAAGAGGTTGCTGAAAAGGAAAGACCATATGACGACATTTTGAAGCTAGCTGGAAGAGCCCTGTTGTGAATTTGTTTTTATTGCAATCAAATCCATGCCACGAGATGCAACATGCCAACATCAGCAAGAACAGAATTATTTGGAGCAACAAATTCATTAGTTAGCGCAATTGGAAGTAATCTTGCCCCTTCTGTTTTTGGTTTGATCAATTCAATTGAAATAAATCTTGGGAGGAATGAGCAGACGTCACTGACCAGACTACCAGTAGCGACGTAGAAATTCACCAAATATAAGAGCAAATAATGCATGGTATGAACTCTAACAGAAATGGAAATGCACAGTGACTGTAATACAAATCCAACTTGAGCGGTAACACTATGAAGACAGTTGAATGCTAACATATGTTAGGTCTCTAGGCTTTAGTTGAACAAATCATTCAGTATTTCATAGACGCGGTTTAAAATATGATCATGGTAAATCTCATATCCAATTTGAAATTAACAGACTAAAATAAAAGGAATGGATTCATTGTTTAATCACTTCATCAGAAAAATGCTTGGAACAAATACTTCCATTAGACCAAAATCTCAGCCTAACCAGCAGATTTAGAATTGTGTGGAATGCACATTGCAAGAATAGTGCATATGGTTTATCAGGGTCACCCCATCAAAGGTGGTCATGCTTGTCTAGAAATAAAGAGTGCTTTTGTATTGGAGCATCATGACTTCAAAACATACTATCAAAGGGGCTGAAATTCCTGCTGAGCTTTAAATGGAAACTTCAATAGTTGGTCATAAGGCAAGGCAGGTATGCATCAATATCAATATGCAAGAGAGGCCTGTCTTTCTACGCAATATTTAATTGCCGATGTGCACAGAGGATGAAAAGAAACCTGGCAGAATAAAATACTAGGACAGAGCCCTTGGAACATCAATCTCGTCACTAACTTCCCACATCACCATTCACCATATAAATACAAACTAGCACAGGGTCTAGACACAACCACTCTATTTTATAAAAAGGCAAACTACAAAAGGCCTCTAAAGTTAAATGACCATATAACTTAAGTGTCCAACTATAATCCAAAAACAAGGTAAGAGCAGTCTACAAACAGCTAATCAAAGCTGGTGTGCATGTCTAACGAGTGACCATGAGAAATGCTTGCCAGCAAGCTGGAGAAATTTGAAAGTTAACTACGAAGTAGACAACTAATCATACAAATTAAAACCAAAGAAAGTCACGTATTCCCACGCGCATAGCCACTATATCGGTTCGGAGTCTTAGAAATGGTGTTAATCCACAAAAAAGTTCGCATTAATCACAAGCCAATTTGGACGATACCAAGTCATTTCCAGATCGCGACCACTCCTCTCATTAGAGCCTGACCCAACCTAACCAACCAAATCAGGGCACAACTTCCACATCATCCTGCCACATCCCGGACAGAATACGCATCCGAAACCAAACCCTGGATCAACTCGATAAGAAACGAAACCGAGGCGGGCGGTACGGGATCTCGTGATCTGACCTGGGGCACGAACATCCGTGGCGAGAGGGAGCGGCCGGGGCTCCCGGGCGGCGATCCAGCGCCGCCTCCGCCGCGCCCGACGACGCCCACCGAGCACGCGCGCTGCACGTGGTTGGATTCCCCGCCGCCGTACGGCGGGTAGCCGCGCTCCGACGACCGGACCGACGAGTCCCCGCCTCCATCATCTACGTCAGCGCCGTCACCGTACACAGCCGCAGCGTCTTCCTCCCGCCCGCTGGCGTTGCCCATGCCTGCCCCCGCCTCCTCCTCCCACCCCCACGGCGGCGAAGAGGCGGCGAAATTACGGAGACGCCACCCGCGCTGGCTTGGTGTCGCTGGGAAGGGGGAAGAAGGGAGGGAAGGGGGCTGCGGAGCTCGTATTAATAGCCCCTCACTTTGCTCGTAATTAACCGCGTGCCACTGCCCGTGACCGGAACCGTGGCGCCATATACGTGCGCGCAGTGCACATGAACTTAACTTTAGTAACGTGTGTCCCATAGTGCTTGTTTGGTCCTCGGTGCAGGAGGATTTGGTGTTGGGGAGATATGGGCGTCCGTGCAGATATGTGTGGGTGACGTGGACCGGAGTCGGATCACGGCTCGCACGTTTGGCGGGGGAGGGAAATCTGGGTCGGGCGCAGGTTCATGGGACCCGAAATCCACTCTTGTACGAGTCATCCACTGTATCTTGAGGATGGCATTATGGCGTTATTAGTGTAATGGTGTCATTCTGACGTGTCATGTTGACAATACGGCATGTCGGTATCTACCGGAGAGCATAATTCCAATTTCTTGTATAGTCCTTATCATTTAGGTATAACTGAAGGATGTCAAGGAACTTGTCAATTTGCACCCTTACTTTGGCCGTAGCCATCTTCTTCAATGTCTTCTTCAATGCATTTTACTTATTTTGTGGAGCAAACTGCCAAATGAACAACTTGCGTTAGACTCCTTTGGAATTGCTTATTCCCAGAGGATTAAAACCGTTAAAAAATTTCAGGGTCCTCAAAAGAACACTTGTTGTCCCCTTCTATGTGGATATGGGTCCCACGATGGATGACTACAAAGCAAGGAAGGTTTAAGCATCATGTAATTTTGCATTCTTTCTTTGTTTTAGTTTCCTCTGGTTCTGTCTTTGTTACTCATTGTTTGCTTTATGATAAATATATAAGGGACAATTATATTTTTACCCTTGATTTCAGTCTTAATTGTAATTTATCCCTATTTTCAACTTAGTGATTTTACTCCTAATTTTCTAAACTGAAGACAAAGTTTATCTCTACTAGAGGTAAAATCGTAATATAATATTATGATTTACTCTCGCTATGGCAAAATTTGTCTTCAGTTTGGAAAAAACAGGATAAAATCACAAAGTTAAAAAATTAGAGGTAAAAACATAATTGAACACAATACATAAATATTCAGTAAGTTTACCTTGATTATCTCTTTCCTTTTCTTTCAAAATGAAAACAGCAAGAGCATGCCTTTTCCCTATAGATCTTTTTACATTCAAAATGAGAACGACAAAAGCATGCCAAATCGTTTTATTGTTATCTTGTGGACGAACTCACACTTTCTTAATGTATTACATATAATTTTGCTTTTTGCCTCTCTGAAAAGGATTATTATTTGCTTTATATTATTTCGGTATGGTATGCTTGTGTTGTGTTAGTGAATAATGACCGGTGAGGAGTAGGGCTCATTAAAAAAAACGCTATACTAGTGGTTTTTTCATCTCAAAAACCAAACAATAAACTGACAAGACCGAGCGAAACTGTTTTCGTGCAGTACTTAGGTTCATTTCTGTAAAAGAAAAAACTGATCGTCGGCTCAAACTCCACCGGACTGGGTTTTTTACGGTTTTCATAAAAACAATCATGTTTCAACGGTTTTGTAAACCATGATGAGAAGTCTAGTTTTATAATATTATATTAGCTGTGGTCTGACATGCTTGTTGCCGCGGTAAATATCGATGGGGAGTTAAGGTTTAGAACTAATTAAGTTCTACTAGGCACTTATGTACCCATGACATGTCATAGAGAGATGTGTCTCTTGGTTAATTAGTTCTAAATTAACTTATGTATTGCCCATGAAGATGGTTCCTAATAACTGCTCCCTTCGTCCCAAAATAGTTGTGCTTTACCCATCTTCAGTTTTTGTTTTTCAAAATAATTTCCATTCTCACCTACAAGTACATATTTTTCTATCCCCAATATATCTCTATCTCTATCTCTATCTTTATATCTATCTTCTAGTTTCTTGTGCACACATTTTTTTATATCTCTCCTTAATCCCTATTTAGATAAAAACATTAATTATTTTGGATCGGATGAAGTATATGACTACAAATATTACCAAATATAGGAAATGATCTCTGAAAGAAGTATATACTAGACTTTTATCTGTGGGGAAGACTAACTGTATATACTAGTCAGGCTGTTACTAGAAAAAGGTGAAAGTCTTGCTTCAAACTTCAACAACTTTATTGGTTGTATATTTCTTGTCCACGGAAGAAACATGAATATGAATGTATGCTCTGAACTTTTGATTGTGAGGTGTCTCTAATGTTCACAATAATGCCTCACCACGTTTTCAAGTCGGTCAATCGAATCTGGTCACCAAGGGACCAATAAGGCCCTCGGATCCACTTCTGGTCTCAATTGCAGAAGCATGAGACAGATAAGGTCAAAATAAAAGCCGCCTGTTGGAAGCTCGGGACAATGACTATGTAAATTTTTGTGGATTATGGATGAAGATTTAGCAATAAGATTTGTTGTTAAGGTCTTTTCATCCAAACTATTATGGTTGTTACTTTATTACCGGCAGACGGAAGTGTTGCTCGGTTTGTAATATCGATTGTACCTCAGTGAGCCAAAGCTGGACCTTTATGATTATCTTAAAAAAAAAGGACCGATAAGGCCGACCTAGCGATTATCGTCTGATCAGGGTGATTAATCAGACGACTTGAAATGTTGTTACCTCGTGATTTGTGCTCTTCCCTGCATTGCTAGCATTATTGGGGTAGGAGAGTGCAACTTCTTGGATTCTTAACTGAATGGACTGTGACCAATTCTTGAAGGGCCAATACAAATTCCTATTAGAATCATGAGGAATCGGCCTTGATCAAATTTAGCGTTAAGAATAAGCTAGCGAACTTTTATATAAGAATAATGTTATAAATAAATACTTCAACCATTGGACTAAGCATAGAAGTAGAACTTAGCTAATTCACCTAATTCTGAAAGATGTTGGTATATTGCTAAACCTTGTGGGAGTGTATTCTGAACCTAAGTTTTTGACTTATCCTAGGTCCTCCGAAGTCTCATGTTGACAAGCAGTACACAACCTTCTGTCCTTCTCTGCTCCAAGATGTTGGGTGAAAGGTGGCACAAAATGCTGAACAAAATTCACTCACACCACAAGTCGAAATGCCCGCTCCTTTCTTTTCTATCTACAGTGTTTACCGTAGTTCTTCTCAGATTTTCATTTTTCTGTACTAGATGGCTGATGTTCATGGTACCTTGTGTGTCTTGTTAGGGTTCTTGGATTGTTGAACCCTCTATATCGTTTTGTATTTTGCTGTGGCCTTTGTACTATCAGCCTATGTTGGTGAAAAAGTGGCTCTGATCTTGTATTCTGTTCCAGTTTACAGTCATTAGAGCTGACGAGGAATAACCAAATCGAGAAGCTTTATTATCTGAACCAAGAATGATTATTTTGACTACTCCATGGACTATATATTTGCATCTCTAAGCATTCTTCTGTTGTTCAACTGCAAGCAGGTTATTTATTTCTATTATTACTAAAAGAAAGAGAGAGATTTGAAGGCATCGTAGTTATGCAAAGTGTACGCTTTCTGAGCTTATGTAGGCCTGTCCTTTTTTTCTTATGATTTATAATGTGCCTGTTCTGGTTTCATTTGGTACAGATTCACAGTCTGCACGATTTTAAATACACCACCTTGTATTTCACTTTGCCTTTAAATTCCTGTAAATGTCAAAAACTATGTTGATCATGCATGTTTCACTTGGCCCTAAGTTCTAGAAATGCTCAGTTAGTTTGATGTTTAATTTGTATGATATTTAGTGCTGCTATTGTTCTCAGATACATATGAAGGCTTGATCACAAAGTGATAGTTTGTGGTCCCAGCCTTAGGGGCTGTTTATTTCTGGATTTATGATCCATCCAGATTATATAATCTTATTTAAATAATCTAGATAACAAATAAATAGGTCAGATTATTGAATAGATTATATAATCATGAACGTCAGATTATAATAAACCCATACTTTCCTCAATATGAGCTTATTTTAGATTATTTTACAAAAGACCCACAATCTCTGTTTTTTTTACAAAAATTACTCACCATGCCACAGGTTATGCAACATACCCCTTTATTCTTTTTTTTCCTTTTTTTCTTTGCACCAGGCGTGAAAAGGCGGGCAGACGGAGGCATAGGTCGGCGCCTATGGGGAGGCGTGCAGGCAAGGCGACAAGCGAGGGCATGGAGGCAGGCCGAGGGAGAGGCGGGCGCGGTCAGACAGGGAGCGGTGGGAGGCGTGGAGTCAGGTGCGATCAAGCAAGGAGCAGGATTATATGATCCAAATTATATAATTCAATACTATAATTCAAATTATATAATTAGACCGGGAAACAAACAGCTCCTTACTCAGACAACAAAATAACATGCAAGAAAGATTTACCATATAACATCATTCAATCTGACAACATTTGAGAGCATGTTATTCGTTTTCAATGTAGAGATACCATGGCAAAAAACTGGCGAGTCTGAATGTTCAACTCGATAAAGAAGTCTGCAAACCAGGTTAGTTGTCATCACCATCTACCACTTCCCCTTCCCCTTATCTGCAGACAGTGAACCTCATTAACTTGGAGAACAAGAGTCACAAGATCCCAATCGGAATGTGGTGCAAAGCTGGCGATTTTGTGTGCCTCAGGATTGTAGTTCATCCTCGCTACCTGTAGCCGACGCATTTGTCAGCAAATAACCCCTGGGTGAAAATGGGTGAAAGAGACTACAAATCACATCACACTGGCTAGATAATATGATGATCCGGCCGTCATATAGTTGGCATGCAAGTATATGCCCAGCTATCGATCACAAAGAAACCATGGTCTTTGGATCGACGCATTCTCGGATTGAATATCAATTATCAATCAGGAAACATCAAAGCCCTCCAGTCCAAATACATTGTTCAGATCCAGTAACAAAAATCACTAGATATGTTTGACAAGATGAGCTATAAAGCTCTAACTAGACACTATCTCTATCTCTATCGGGGGATCTAAGGAAGCAGATCAGTTTACTCCCTCCACCGATGGCCACAGCTAGGGTTGCAGCACACGAAGAACAAGGTCATCCCCTCCTCCCCTCTTGCGGTTGCCTGCAGATTATACAGACAGAGCAGTAGGTTCAGTATCAAATTATTATTATGCTGCGGCTGATGTCTACAAGTGGATTCATATTTCTCAAAAATTAAGTTTGCCTGACCAAGCATTTGTGGATTTAGGTGCAAGTTGGGAGGTCAGCTTTTTCTTCTAAAGATAAGTTTGGTGCCACCGCACAGAAGAAAAATAATCCACATGGTGCAGATAGTCCAAGTGAAACATAAGTGGTACAGTGATTCAGATAGAAAATAATGTTAGTGCTCGCCTGGAAGAAAACAGCCTCGCCATGACCACATTCTGAACAACGGACAGTCTTGGTTCTGGGAAGTGTTGGGTCGGAAGCTACATCATGCAGAACCTGCGTGCGCTCCCCAGCAGAGTGGTGCACCTCGTTCCGGTAGACGCAGTTGTTGTCAGAGATCTCCTGAGTCAAGCAACGACAAAGAGTGAGTACCTCCTGAATCTTAATTATAAGAACAACGAATGGGGGTAACGACGATAAGAATTGAAGAGGAACCCCTAGGATATAATTTGGGGAACAGAGGCGGCCAAAGATATGGGATCAAAGGGAGCCCATGGCGGTCACATGAACAAACCTGGTGCTCGCAGTTGCGGCACGCGAAGAGGAGGGCGCGCCTGTCCCTCTCCTCCTTGGGGTACAGAATGTTGTTGCTGAAACAAAACATCACCTATTAGGTCAAGGTCGGGCTCGATCCGATTGGAGGCGGCCTACCCAGAGATCCCATCATCGCCCCCCGCCCCCCCTCCCCCGAAAAAAAAAAACGATTCCATAGGAACGAACCACTCGCGGCAGAACTTCATGGTGCTCATGGCGGCGGCGTCTTCTTCGTCTTCCTCTCCTGTCGTTTGGTTTTTTTTTTTTTTAATTTTCGAGACGAGACCAAAAGATAAACGATACCGACCTTGGACAAGTGAAACAAACAACAAAAAAGAAGCTGCCGTGTCCAACTCCGAGTCATAATACTTGGGCCAATTGGGCCTTGAATGCAGGAGGCATGATAGCCCATTTGTACTGTATAACCAAAAAAAAATCTCTAGTAGTACTTTTTTTAGATAATGGTAAAAAAAAAAATCTGCTACTGCATCTCAAAGAAAACAAATCTCCTCTACTGACCTGATGTTTGGACAATATGTATAACGGATTTCCTAGATTTCAGGCGTCCGAAAGCTTTCAGTCAATGCTTTGTTCCTTTGTGCTTTGTTTTGTTTTTTATAGGATTTTTTGTATAATAATTAGAAACCGTTGGATATAGGATCTATGGCTCAAAAGCGGTAACTGAAAGTTCCAGAAACTTTCAGACGCCTAAAAATTAGCACCCTCCTATATATAATGAGCTCCCAAAGTCCACTTTTGACTTTAGCACGCACCACAAACTACTCAGATTTTGACTATGATTGGGCTTGAGATGCGGATATAGCTAGACATTCGCCCCCCTGTCATGGCCCGGTAAGGCACACCGGACCATGCCGTAGCAGGCTTCAGGCTTGGGGTCAAGCCCGAGGTATGACCCGGACTGGCGTGAACCGTGTCGTTTGCCCCGTAAGCCCGGCGACACGGTGGCCCGCTGTGGAGGCAGCATCGACGCCGGCTGGAGCAGATCCGGAGCGGTGGAGTCCCGGCGAGAGGAGAGGGAGGAGGGGCGTCGACCGGGAGGAGGGAGAGCGTGACGCGGCGCGGCAGGGTCGGCGCCTCGGCGGGTCGCGCGGCTCGGGGTGGCATCGCGCTTCGAGGAGAGGCAAAGGGAGGAGGGGCGGCGGGGGCGGCGGCCGGGAGAAGAGGGAAAGGCGGAGAGCACGTCGGGCGGCAACCGGGAGGAGAGGCAGAGGCGGAGAGCGCGGCGGCGTTGGGCGTGCTCGGCGTTGGAGACGACGGAGAGAGGACCGGAGGAGGGGAGGGAGCGGTGGCACTTTAGGGGAGAGAGAGAGACGACGCGAGATCAGGGTGGGGAGTGGGGACTGGGGATGATGCGGGGTGAGGGGTGGTTCCGGGTCGGGGGGGGGGGTCCGGGGTGGGGAGTAGGGACGCAGGGTCGGGGGGGGGGGGGGGGGAGGGTTCCAGGGAGAAATAGGCTTCGACCTTTGACGGTTCGGCCTACCGGGCCGACTACTTTTTCGGATCGGGCTTCGTGTCGTGCTATGAGCCTAGGGGTCAGCTCGTAGCACGGCCAGCACTGTGCCGTGGGCCATGCCAAACCCGGTTTGTTTCGTGCCGGACCATGCTCGAGGCGGGCTTTTTAAAACGGGCTGCGTGCCGGGCCATTTTCTCCTCTTTTACTTCTGCGTACCTAGGTATGGATGCGGACAACATTAGCTAGGAGCCTCTTTTACTTCTGCCCAACTCTCTGAAACAACGTTCGACTTGCATGTGTTAATCTTAGGCATATAGCTAGCGTTCCTTTCTGAATCAAACTCAGATTTTAACTATGATTAGGCAGGCGTGGAAGATGAGCATAAGAGAGCTCTTTACTTGCTTTGCACAGGTGAACAAAAGAAACAAAGAAGATAAGGTCGGAAACAGCGAGTAAGGATAAAATGAGAGTATAAGCCCACATCCATATAAAAGTCAGTCATATGCTTGATATTGTCGCAATTAAATTTTTAAGTTATATTTGATCACTTGTCTTATTTAAAATATTTTTAAAATATCATATATTCTGTTATGGTTTGTTTTATCACTAAAATATTAAAATATAACTTATAATTTTATATATTTGAATAAATATTTTGAATAAGATAAATGATTAAAATTAACTTAAAATAGTCAAATACGATAACACTTTAAAAACAGAGATAGTAACGTACAAGTAGGGCAAAAAGTGGAGAAGTTGAATCTCCCTCACATGTGATTTTCCAGTGTCCAATTGCTAAATTTTTTTTGGTATGTAAGGAAACGTTTGAATGGAGGACAGTGTCAAACTCGATATCAGAAATCAACATAAAGTTGTTCTGGGACAATAAACACAAAGATAGAGGAACGAATGCAATGATTCTAGCAGCAGCTTGCTGAACAATTTGGCTATAAATGAATGTCTTTAGAGATGTGATACTTACTAACCCAGAAAAACAAATTTTTGCTTTCAATCAAAAGCAGGGCTTTAGAATCTTTTCTCTCAAAACAAGTAGGGCACAAGCTAGAATCATTAAAACCCAATCGATGCAGTACGTATGCGCATCAAAATACCATTTTATTGGTAGCAAGTTTTCTACTCACTAGGAAGCAACAGTTGTTCAATGAATAATATGATGACATCACTCACAGTATATACTGCTCGTACCATATTATCACTCAACCGGAGCTACTGAAGTAACACCTATTGTTAACATATAAAAAGTGAATCACATATTTCTTGATTTGAAAATAGTATAATACATATCGTAACATTTGTTATGAAGAGGAGATTAGCTCAGAAGACAACAGTTTTGTTTTGTTCATATGGAAGGACACGGAGCTCGCAGTATGATTTTATGGCTTC
This sequence comes from Eleusine indica, assembly GCA_030378355.1. Taxonomy (NCBI): domain Eukaryota; kingdom Viridiplantae; phylum Streptophyta; class Magnoliopsida; order Poales; family Poaceae; genus Eleusine; species Eleusine indica. Next base: position 11,794,041 of record CM059498.1, on the reverse strand, counting down.
TGCTAGACACTGCTTCTCAAGGTTCTCAGACTTGACAACAAAGCTTTGTAGCGTGTCTCTGTGAGAGACTCGTTCAACCTGCATCACAAGAAAATGACAACTTTAAACATTGAAACACATACCTAAACTTGGCACGATTAAAATTGCATCCATCAATGCAGTTTCACATGTGAAAATCTTTATTACCAAGCAAACGGTGCAAGGGTTATGTTGAGAGAAAAAGATATGACCGTAATATATCCTTTAGTAGTTCAAAAATTTAGGGATCTAATGAACTGTTTGCCAGAGACGACAAAAGGAAGCAACTGTTGAATAATTCTACATCAACATACACTACAAAGGTTTGCATGTATCATACAGTTCACCACTAATTGGTACTGCTTATGTTAGCTATTATGGAAAGTATGAATACCATCTGCTCAATGATCGGACCAGCATCAAGTTCTGGTGTAACAAAATGACTAGTTGCTCCAATCAACTTCACCCCAGCATTGAAGGCCTGAAAGATGTAACAGATCAGCAATTCTTTTCTTTCTTTTTGGGCGATTTGTCTATAGGACACTGGAAAATATTGGTTTTGTCTGTAGGATAGTAAACAGAAAAACTCTGTCCGTAGGACATCATAAATGAACTATAGACAAAGGTTTTTTCGTTTAGTCTTGTAGAAAAATTATCCTCTTCTTTTGTAGAGAGAAATAAAAAGAGATACGAGATACCTGTCTTGATGGATGCCATCCTTTGAATGAGGGAAGAAGCCCATGATGAATATTGATAATATTTTTACCATATACTTTGAGAAAGCTTTCGGACAATATCTTTGAGTAAAAATGATATCCATCACATCACAGATATATAAGGAAGTAAAAATGGGAACTAAAAAATGGCAAAGCATATTAATTTACCTGCATGTACCTTGCCAGAACCACAAAATCCGTATCTTGAATCAATTCTAATATCTCTTTCTCTCGTTTATTCCCAGGAGTTGTTGGTAAGTAGTGATAGGGAATTCCATGAGTATCGAGGAAACGTCTGACATGATTATCTGGCGGTCGATCATGGTTGCTGCAGAGAATCTAAGTGAGTGAAGAATGGCATTTTTCTCTTTTGTTGGAGGAAAAGAGGAATGCCATAGGTTTTGTTTGAATCTATAAGACTAATTGTTAGCGAACTAATTTTAGTCATTAACAAGAGGAGTATTCATCAGGTGGAGTAATTATTTTTCTGTTGGTTAAAGGAACCCAACTAATAGGGAAATAATCAGAATACCCCTCATCTCTTTCCTTTCTCACGTTCCATAATTTTAGTCAGGGGCAAAACAGACTTTCTCTATAATATAGCTACTGATAATTACTCTGCCAAGCAAAAAAGGGAGTTTGGTCACCTTATGACACAAGTAATGTCCACGGGAAGCCTGCCTTCTTGCCATCTATACAACAAGTCGAACAAACAATGGCCCTAGAAGCGAGAAGAGGAGAACAAAGTTGTCGTGTCTGAAGATGGTAGAATAAAAATAAAATTAAAGGCATGAATGAACAACCTGCTTAGAAGCGAGGATCGAAATCTTGTATTTGGGATCAAGATCAGGTACCCGCACAATAGACCTTTGTGCATTGAAGTGGTTTGACAATCTGAGAAAATCGTCGTGGAGCACGTCTCGTGGCCAGAGCTTTGGGTTGTATGTGAATTCACTGCAGGGGCAAAATAGGCGAGGTTGACTGCTTGAGCCTTGGGTTGTATGATTGTATATTAAGGAAGAAGACGATTGGGGCAATGCATCGAACGTCTGACCTGCGGGAGTAGTAGAAGGGCTTATCGTCAGGGACGAAGACGTCGACCCTGCGCATGTTGCCGCCGCGGGAGGCGATGCACTCGGAGAGCTTGGCTACGATGCCCACCTTGTCGGGGCACTGGAAGAGGTGGATGCCAAGGAGGTTGCCTTCGGGGATGGAGAGCGGCCGGCGGGCGAAGGGCAACATCTTCTCCCGCTCTCTCTGTCTCTGGTGGCGGCAGAGGCATTGGGAATCGGCAAATCAGTTGCAGCAGCGGAAGGTCGGATGGAATGGAATCCTGTGAATCCAAGTACAGTCCAATGGAGTACTGGACCTGTAGGTGGACCGCACTACAGTATCCAACTTTCGCCTGCTTTCCGAAAAAATGCTCCAGAGCCAGATAGAGGTTCACTACAACAAACATATGCTCCTTTCGCTTTAGTACAGCACTAGGCAATTTCCTTTTAGAGTTTATCGTAAGAAATATTTATTTAATATTTTATTTGAACTGAACCGGAACGAGACTGTGCGGCTTGCATTAATTAAAGAAGAAATTTGTTTAATATATGGCGTTTCTGTTTGTTTAGATTTCTTTTACTAGCTACATATTTTCTTTTTTTTGTTGAAGACAAGGTAGAGTCATGGTTCACAAAACTGATAGAAAAAGAGGTCGTTTATGAGAAAACCGGTCTGGCTCGGCTAGTAAAACCGATCAATTTTTAATAAAACCAAACGGTTTTCACTCGATGTTACCGGTTTATTGTTCAGTTTTTTGTGATAAAGAAAATTGGTATTGTAGTGGTTTTGTGAACCTTGGGTAGAGTAAGATATGGAGCGATTGCTTCTCCTTGAAATGTAAAATGTGAAACATTTTTGCTGGTTTTTGTTTCCAACAAGGACTTAAAATCTTTTGTTGTGATTGTTGCAGTTTTTATGAAGGAGCTGAAACCATAAAGGGGGCTAATCGTATTTGTTTCTTCAAAATAAAAAATTGAGATTAGATCGACAGCATAGTACGGATGAACAAAGATAGAGAACGATGGAGGCAAATTATATACTACACATCTACACTCTCTTTCTAAAAATAGAGTATACATCTCGTATTAACATACTAGTAGTCGGAGCAAGTACAAGATCGACTGATCGGTGGAACCCAAGAACACGGAGGGAGCATATATGCACTCACAAAAAAAAAAACTGTGGAAATACGTACAAACGCTAGCTGCAGACAGTGCTCCCGGTACTCATGGCATGTGGAAATTAATCTATCGTCGCAGAGAGGTGAGGGAACCACCGATCCTACCAGTAGTAGTCCTGCCCGTAAAGCAGGCTCCCCGTTTGATCGTACATGCCTTGGAACGACGGCGACGCGGCCAGGCCGCCGCCGGAAGCAGCATACTCTGCCGGCCGTCCCGGGCCGGCTGTCGCCGTCGCCATCGTCTGCGGCAGAGCGCGGGCGGCGCCGGTCGTCGTCATGGTCGGAGAGGCATGGCCGAACGAGGAGTGGGAGGACGCCGAGGACGATGACCATGAGTTGTTCGAGGACGAGGACGGCGCGCTGCCGCCGGCGACGAGGTCGTGGTCGGCGACGTTGGAGTCGCGGCCGGTGAACTCCTGCACGACGGCACGGAACTCCTCGGCGCTGGCGGTCAGCATCATCGGGCTGGAGATGTACACCACCTTGATCCCCTTGTTCCTGCCGCTGCTTTGCCTGCTGCCGCCCTTCCGGTTGCCGCCGTGGTGGTGCACCGGCGGCTTGGAGACGCCGTTGTGGTGCTGCACGCTCAGCTTGCTGTCCATATTTCTCAAAAAGGGGGGGAAAAAAAAAAAGCTCCTCGACCGCTTATATACGTGGGCGTATCTCAACGTCGCAATAGATGACGATGATCAATGGAAGCAGCAAGAAACGCTCAGCTAGTTGTACGCAATTCGCATCGATTAGCTTGAGATGAGATGAGGGGTTTTGTGGCCGCTGCGACTTATATAGGGTCGTGGCGCCGCAAGATCGTTAAGGAGCGAGAGTGATAGCTTTTGTTCCTCTCCTGCGATTAATTAGCGTTTCCGTGGCCATATGGGGTGATGGGTCCCCTGCAGGTTCCGGGAATCTGCTGCTACCTTCAATAATCTATTTGGCTGGTCATTGGAGCACATGGCGTTTTTTTTTATCAATATTTTCGGGTGGTCATCGGTGCGACGGTTTCTTGCTTGTCATCGCTGCTCAGCTCAGGTTGAAAAATGAAAGAAGTTGGTGAGATCGACCGCGGACCTGGTGGACAGCAGAGAGCGAGAGCGACAAAGAAGGTTCATGGAAGATTACTTATTTGCATAGTTCTGGGCCCTGGATGCATGTCAAAAAAGATTATTCGTGTCGCGTTGGAGCCCTACAAACAAGAGTCATCGGTCTACCGGTCCACGTACGATTCTCCACGAGAGAAACTAATCTGCCGTTCGGTGTTTGACGTGGCGAGAGATCGCCGGAAGCGATACATCGACGTGTCACTCGTCGTCAGTCACTGTCTCCGGGCGCATCAGCGTATGTTCACATAGAAACTTGAGAGCGCGCGCATATGCACGTGCGGCGGATTTCTTGCCTGAAGAAGTGATCACTGAAGCAATTGATGAGCTGAATTGCCGGCCGGAAGTAAAGTGCATGGAACCAATCATGTGTATGCGCGCGTTCGTGCTGTATCCGAAGTCAATTTCAGCGTGTAAATCAATTAGTACTTGGGAGTATGCAATTATCTGAATAATTGTACTTGGAATGAAGAAGTGGGTATCCGTAATTGTGCTTTCTGACCTGCCCGTTCACACTCTGGCTAGCTTGAGGACGACTTCGATCTAATTAAAGTATCGTGTTGGAGATTATTATTCATCATTTGAGTTCTCCAGAAGAAAGGCTGTTAACTATTTCAACATCTAACGAGGTGCATGATGTCAGGGTTTTATATTATCCAGCAAGTAAAGTAGCATCCATCAGTTGTTCCAGCGCGGTACGACGTGTGGCGATTGCACCACCATGCACTTTAGTCGTTGCACACGATAGTTACAAAATAATTATTCTGAAGACAAGTACATGTATGCATATCATCTGTTTCCCTCCACGGAGCAAGTACTACTCAGTCCTGTTCCTCGTTGTTTATGTTAATTAGGTCAAACGGCCATGCATGTGGGAGCTGCTGGGTCGTTGAAATGGCGCAGATGGACACAGAAAATGTCTTCACGGCGTAGGCGGTAGGCCCTAGCGATGACCAGATTATCAGATTCATCGCAGAACATATATAACTGGAGAAATGCTAAACTGGAGAACATACAAGAACTTAAACTGTATATACTATATATGTAGAACTTGCCAGTTATTACCAGAGTTCGATTTGGATTTGAAAGGCTAATTTATTAACTACCCGATCGAGCAGATGAACACTGACCACGCGGGCGCCGCCCCAGCGCATCTCCGATCCAATAATGACGCATGCAATGATCAACCGAGATCAGCACAACCTCGCTCCCACCGTCGCCGGAAGCGAATGTGATCCATCCAATCAATCAGAAGCAACGCAACAAACACACTACTACCTCCGTTCCAAAATATAAGCATTTGTTGATTTTTTGAGACTACATTTGACCATTTGTCTTATTCAAATATTTTTTAAAAATTATAAAAATAAATAAATCATATTTAAAATATGTCTAATAATAAAACAATTTATAACAAAATAAATAGTATTCTTCTAATTTTTTTGAATAAAATAAATGATCAAACGTAATCTCTAAAAATCAACAAATGCTTACGTTTTAGAACGGATGGAGTATTTCAGATCCAAGATTGCGTCTCCCGCTAACAAATGGTGTGCATATATATGTTCCAGCACTCATGGGTTAATTACGCATGCTCGGGTACCTGCGAGGTACTTTCTGCTGCTGCTCCATATGCGAAGGTCAACAAATGCAATATGATCGAACGTCTTCTGCGTTGAATTAAGACATCACGCAGGACATGTTGTATGCTATCCTGTATAGTGTATACAAGGCTGTATAAAAACCATGAGAAATAAACTCTTTCGGTACGTGTACATCGCACCTAATATAAATTACAAATCCCTTTTGTAAACCGCGGCATATTTGGATAATGTTCAGCGCTGGCGCGTGCGATCCATGACGTCCACTGTCTTCCATCATCTCGGTAAGGCGTCAGACTGATGAGCATGAACGTAACAGGCAGACAGACACGGTGGGAACATGACAGAAGTAAAGTGGCTTGCGGGAGCGACACATGTATCTCTCTAGCAACCATTTGCACTGGGAATTTATGTGACAGAATAGGAAAGAAGGTTAATTATTTGAATTGACCGGCGGCTCGAGGGTGAAAGCTCGCTGATGAAGATGCCCTCTTGCAACCTGTAGCAATCGATCTCAACATTTTGTCCACTCTTAGTCAAGGGCGCAGCCCCTTTCCGATCTCACGCAGCAACTTGGAAGCCAAGGACAGTGCGATCCTTAGGTAAAAATCCTAGCGCAACCGTGTGCAGGACGTGCGATTACTCGTCGCTGTTAATAATGGATCTGCATCTGATGCAAACATGCAACACTGGATATTTTTCCTTCCCTTCTTCCATCTCTCTCTCTCTCTGCCCACGGCGATTCAGTTTAGAGTTCAAATCATGTCTGTTTTTTTTAGTACTCCCTCCGGTCGTATATTGTTATCATCGGTCAGTTTATTTTTGAACTGGTGGATGACAACAAAAAAAGATCAGAGGAGTATAAAAAAAAAAGAGTGATGCCGTACAAGTACTATATAGAGACCCGCTCCTATCTACTATATTCAAATTCGAGCTTTTTTTTTAGTTATCCATGGCTTCAATCAGTTGAGTTGGTTAGTACGTGACGAGACGCCTGAGAAATAAACTATATATTATACAGATCATCAGATCTAAGTACGTAATACTTCATCTGTCCTAGAATATAGCTAGTTCTGGGTTTGTTCTAAATCAATTTTTTTTTAACTTTGATCATGCGTATATAAAGATTGACTACGTAAGAATTATATATTATAAAAGTTTGACTCATAACCAATCTAATAGTAATATCTATGTGTTATTAATTTTTATAAATTTATTGTTATAAATAGTTAAAGTTAAAAAATTTAACTTAGGACAAACTCGGAACTAGTTATATTCTGAGACGGATATAGTAATAAGTATGATCAAGTCACCTGCAGTACGATAGTCAATGTAACATGCCAAATCCTAATGACATGTTACTGGGCATGATCATTCGTCATAAGCATCATAAGTATTTTCATTACATAAGCATTTTATTCAATTTGAATTGAGTTTAAATTTTGGCCAGAATTAATGCTTTGTGAAGGAACTCGCAATTTTTGAATGCAACCTTATGCCAACAAAATTTCTGGGTGAACCTCACATGATGGCTTGAATTTACATGATTTTTACCAAATTTTTAGGCAATGTCTTGATGCCTTAAAAATTCAACCTATCCTTGAAATGTGTCAACTTTGACGAATTTAAATTCTTTTTCTACAAGTCCTTATTATGAGTTTTCAATCAAAATGGATGCTCTGGTCCTTGATCTTTTATCACAAAAATCGGCATGATTTTTGGAAGTCTATAGGTGTGGTTAATCCTTGATCAAAGTTAAGAGGAATAAAAATCAGAAAAAAGAAAAAGAAACGCGACCCCACCTGTCATCCTCTCTCTCCTCTCTTCTTCTACCTCCAGACAAGAGGCAGAACTCATGTGACGCGTGGCCTTGAGCGTGCCACCGCCCTCCCCATCCCCATCCATCACAGTGAGGTGCCGTGAGACCTCCCTGACACTGCCTAAGGCCCCCACAACCGTATCCATCTATTTTTTTCGTCGGATCAGAGATCAAAACTACTCCTCTTTCTTGCTTCTCTCTCTTCTATCTCTTTCATTCTTTTCCCCATTGAAAGCAAGAGAAGAGAGCAAGCCTCATCGTCCCCGTCGTCAGAAATCGAAGTAAAAGGCCTCCCCAAGCTCATCCATGACCTCCTCGAGTCTCCTCGATGGCCGAGGGTGAATCATTGTATTCTTCTCCCCCAACTCCGGTAAACTTCCTCCATTGATAGCCTTAAAATCGTAGGTCAAGTCTTCCCTAACACTGTTGAATCCACCCAGGATATTCTTGCAACAAGGTAAGGCTTCTCAACCTATTTACTTCCATTCCTTGCAAACGTTGACCTCTATTGCATCTCTCACCATCGAGAACTTCATTTTTGAGCATGGCCACGATCTTCCATAGGACATATCCTATGATCATTGGACTTGTCCTATCCATCAGACATGTCCTACGCCATCGAACAAGTCTGACGATCCAGGTTGCCAAGCTCTCTGGAGCCCGACGAAATCATCGGACAAGTGCTGTCCTATTCTTCAGACAACTTCCAAAATTTATAGAAAAATCATTCAAACTCCGTTTTTAATGAAACTTGTTTCTTTAGATTTGTATGTAAGTCCTATATCAAGGAAAAATACTAATCATCATAATTTTCTTCCAAAAAATTAATTTTTTAATTATCTTTGATTAGTGTCCAGATTTAAGTACACTAGACCTAATTAATTCTAGCCGGAGCTTTTCTAATCCAATGACCATGATTATTATTGTATTACAATACTAACTCATTGCACTACATATCTAATATTTGTCATATCATTTACATCTTATTTAGTCACCAATTCATCTCATTCTTTCGGTGCATTATGTATTTACTAGGAGTTGAGAAACCGGAGGGTGACACTGGTGGTGTTGAGAGTGGTGCTGATACAGAGACTGTGAGTAAGATACCTGCAGATCAAGGCAAGCATCTATGCATATTTTAAACTAGTTTGGATGAGTCTAAATGAATATGCTTGAGTCAATTGACCTATTGTATTAGTTGGGCACTAAGTTAAATGCCGTATCCTACTTGTTGTATTACCTTCCTTGCTTATTGTTTTACCTCTTATCCTTGTAACTAAGTTGGATAGGTCTAGATGTTGGGATAATCGGTAATTGCTTAGTGATGCTTTATCTTAATACAGTAGAAGTGGAACGGTGGAAGGTCACCGACGTTCGCATGACATAGGTGGATACTTGAGATCATTGACCATGTCTTGCTGAAAATGTTAATAATGGTTATAAACTAGATAGATAGGAAATCGTTGATAGTTTATACATAAATCTTGGAACATAATCATACATACCACATGTTAACATATGGGTAGGCAAGCCTCACTTCTTATCTAGCTGCGACTATTTGGTTTGCGAGTTTGGGAGCTGAAGAAGGTGTTAGGGATGACCCCCGACGGTCTAGTGCGTCCAACTCGTCTTAACCGGACGTCTAGCAAATGATCATAACGTATTTGAAAAGGTTGCCACAACGAATTACTCCTTATGATCGACAGGTCGTATGAGCGATGGTCTTTGTGACATGTGGGTAAAGTTGTATAACCCCTATAGGATGTAAAATCAATTCGAATTGTTGCGGTCTCGGTTATGACCATGCCTTGTGGCGTCTCCATTCATCATGATTATTTTCTCATAGTATGTGGTTTGGGAGATGGAAAGAAATATGAACTACTAGGACTTTTACTTATGCAATGGGATAGTTTTCTATAGGTGTCGCCCTTTAGCTTTACTTATGTTAAATAGGATTACAAGTATTCACTTAAAAATTATTAATGGCTTTTATTCACTTGTCATCCTACTTGCTTTATTCTTGTCCAAAGCCAAATGCATATTCCGTTAGTTGAGAGCTATATGACTCTCTGTGTAAGTCTTGTTGAGTACCTTCGTACTCACGATGCTATTTGTTGAGTATTGCAGGTGAGGATGAGTATGTTTATGGCTACTTCTATCCTGCTACCGGTGGGGGTGAGGGATAGGAGTAGTTGATGATCGGGCATGTGATGCGGATGGTGTTCATAGTGGAACATTGTCATCTTTTGTTTTCTAATTCCGCTGCGTAAAACTCTTATACAAGGATCAAATCCTTATAACTATGTCCTTGTTCATACTAAGGTTGTTGTGCACTTAGCATGTGAGCTCTAAACTCCCTTTTGATGTAAATATGACTAATGAAGAAGACTTGTAATGTAATGTATTACTTTTGCTCTCTCGTTAATTCTTATGATGAAGATGGTTACCAATGTGGCTTAGCAATGTGCACATTGATTTTGGGCGTTGTTGTGCATACCGGAGAATATCGAAGTTACATATATTATGATCGAATATTGTTGTGTTGGTTGCTTAGAATGGACTGCGACACGTGGTGTGTCGAGTGGTCGACATGTGTCAATGTTCATCCTATAGTTAACCAATATATTTGGTCATAATATGTGTAATTTAGAAGGCTCTTCCATAGTCAAGCTAGCAGCTTCAGTCAGAACAAAGATTATTTAGGCTTCGTTTGGAACAAGGGATTTTCAAAGGAATTTTGGAGGAAACCATTCTTCTGAAAAGGATGTGCATCAGAGTGTTTGGAACGGAGTAAACCAGCCTTCGAACTTGGCCTATTTCACAGGAACAAAATCCTCCACTCCGAGTTAAGGGAACGCTGCGTACTCTGTCTCTCTTCCCTGCTCCTATCTCCCTCCCGTCATGGTTGTAATAATAGATTTTTTTTTTCAGATTAGGGATTGCCTATTTTCCATTACTGAAAGCAACGGAAGGAGCACATTAAAAGATAGAAGACGCATCCTGGGCTAAAGCCTAGTTGTAGCAATGGACAGTGAAACAATTACTTGCATATAAAATTTCTTTTATAAATACACCATTTGCTTTATATTATTCTAAAATAAAAATTATATTTCTGATTAGATATGAAAAAGAATGCTACAAGAGTTTTGAACAGAAATTATATTTCTAATTAGATATGAAAAAGAATACTGCAAGAGCTAATATTTTCCTGTATTCCAAACACTAAGAGTTCTCATTTCCTCTGTTTTTTGATTCCTGCAGTTTTCTCACTATCTTCATTTCTGTGTTTTACTCATTCCTGTATTTTTTTCTATTCCTTTGTTTTCTACTCCTGTATTCCAAACGAAGCCTTAGAAGTGATGTGATGGACAGCGCGACCGTGTTATTTGTTTATTTGATGCTTAACCACTATAGCCTCCCGGTAAATCATCTTGATTTTCCACGAGTAGAGCTTTGGATGAGTAGGGCACCGCCTTTGAAAGGCGCTCGTTTAACTGATAGAGCTTCACCGATGAAATTTAGTATGGACAGGTTAATGTTAGATGCCAAACTGACCATATGCGCAAACCAATTAAAGTGCATGCCATTCGGTCCAGATCGATGCCCAAAGCCCAGCATGAAGGCAGGTCAAACGGTCAAGATTGATTGCTAGCTGCTAATCTGATATAATTCCACATCTCGGGATCTGCCAAGATCTTATAGGAAGTCTTCAAGAGTTTGATTCAATCGTAACACTTGCAACGCAGGAGAAAAAAGAGGTCAGTTTTGACCTCTAGAGAAGTTGAATTTTTCCCAGTGATGATAGAACTGCATGCGCATTCTTTTTAACTTGAGCAGAAAGGAAACGATTGGAAGATAAAGCTCACTGCCAACTCGGTATATACAGTAAACTTCTTCGAAAGGCCAGTATTTAACACACACATCTTGGATCCCACGAATAGAACCTGGAATCACAAATCCGTACGTACACGCATAAGCTAAGACCACATCGAGAGGTTGACCATTTTTATGTTGATATGTCTGAACGAAGCGACACATTCCATTTCCATCCGCACGTCGTCAGCCCTGCACGCCAATGGTTTAGCTATTAGCTGCTGGTTCTGTCTGTGCTGGGGCTAGTAGAAGTAGTAGTCCACGGTTGGTCAAAGAACTGTTCAAAGCTTCGGACCGATGGAAAATGTCTCCTCCATCCCCTGACCAGATTTTTCGTCAACTCCTTACGACTCAAGCAGCAAAGCATTCGTTTGTTGATCTCCCCCTTTCTCCGGCGCAGCAATTTATTAGATAAGAAAAATCTTTGGACGATGGCATTACTGATCAGCAGATGCATGCAGTTTAGCACCTAACCCGTCCCTGTCATGAACGAAGCAAGCAGTCACGGTGACGGGATAAAATATATGTTCGTGGGCTCATGCCTGCCACTGACCTTCTAGAGAGGTATGGTTGCTTTGCTTCGTGCTAGCAGCGGGTCGTTCATGTCGTGCTGCATGCAGGAAAGAATAATAATCCCTAACCTTTTGGCGCCACTGATTTCCAGAAAAGGTTGGTTTTCGACTGAGTGGGGGCAGGTGAGCGCTGTGCTGGCTGCCGTTGATTTCCACGGCCGTCTGTGGTAAATAATAGAGGACGGCCATACATAACATCATTTAGCTGTTGCTGTCTGATACTAGTTGATACTGTTGTGCATGCTATGTTAAACGCCTGACCAGGAGACTGGAGAGAGCACAAAAACTTTAGCTGCTTTAATTCAACGGTGAAAAACAGTATAGTATAATCAGTAGTGATGCCTGCGCGCGCGGTTCTGTCGATCGGTTGCGAGTGTCGAGCACTGCTGGGTTGGGTTGGGTTGGGTTGGTGAAATCCATCCAAGCGGCCGGATTCCAGAAGGAACAGTGTACTATCAGGCCAGCTCGGAAGGGTAAGCACGTAGGTTCAGAGACACATCATGGTTTGTCCATGCAAAGAACCGAGCACGCACACGCGAGCGTGTCGTCTGACGACTGACGGTGAGAGTCCAGACCGGCTCACCGTTTATCAGCGACAATGAATAAGTTAACGCCAGAATGCCTTTCGATCTTCTTGTGTTCATGCTCCGTATTGTCTCGATTTTCTTTCGCCTTCAGGTGTATCGCACATCTCACTGCCTGATGAAAGGCCAAAACTTCGCCTCCCGGTTACACACGAGATTTGAGCTTGAGCACCGGCACTCCATTTCTATGCAGCTGGTCCGGCAGTGCGAGGACGCAGGCGCATTTGCATGCAGATAGACAAGTTTTTTTTTTGCTTGCGTAGTCGGATTCATCAGAACTTTCAGATGAGCGAGTCCAAACATTTCCTTTGCCAAAAGCTGAAGAACGCTGAAGAAGAATTTCCTTTTGCCAAAATCTGAAGAACGCTGAAGAAGAATAACGAGAGGCCCATCCGACACCATCGGGGATCCGAGAAAATTGATTGGATTTTGCGGCACCAAGAATTACTTTACTCTTAAAAAAAACTGAGAGACAAAAAACGAGGATGGAGGTGCGGGGAATCGAACCCCGTGCCTCTCGCATGCGAAGCGAGCGCTCTACCATATGAGCTACACCCCCATTTGTGATAAAAGCAAAACATAAATTTATTTATTCTATTAATATGTGAGAAATTCACGTGTATCATGGACTTGCTTTGAGTGAAGTTAGCCCCACACATACTTATGAATATGCTGACGCAGGTGAAGTTATGTGTCACGTTAATTTATTTTTCATATCAGACAAAGATATGTGAGAATGACAATGACGATCATTGATCCTGATCTACATTAACAAATTGAGATTAAAATACTAGATAAAAGTGTAAAATGATCTAGTTTAACGAATAAATGAGAATAAAATAAACCAAACAATAGTTTAGGGGTAATCTGGACTTCATCCATATTTGAAAAAAAGTAAAGTGAATTTTATCCTTGTTATTTCTATTTTTAAGTCTATGTACTTCTCAAACTTCAATACAATCTAAAAAAAATCAAGGTGTCCTCGCGTCTCGTTAGACCAATTGCTAATTTCCACATTGCAACCTTGAGAGGAGTTCCACGAAATATAATTTTCTTGTAAACTTTGTATTGATGGTTTTATTCGTAGTAGTACAGCAAAAGAAAAATGTCTGTGGGCCAGCTTGGCAGTTTCGCCCCCATTGTGTGAGGAGAGTCCACGCCTCCACGCCAAAGTGTGATGTCACGGAGTGGTGGAGTCTTTCTGGATTCACTGTGCGGGAGAAATCCCCGTGCAGCCTTCTTCCTCCTCTCTTCTCCTGCTGTTGTTCTCTCCACTCTTGTTTCTTCCTTCCGATTTATCGCGCTTCGTCGTCGGCGAGCCATATCCAAGCCTTCTGCCTTCCTTGTCAAGAGGTGCCGCCGTCCTGCTCATCCAGTCATCCTGACTGGCGGATAAGAAGAACCGCAGCCACCAAACTCTGTTCCATCGAGGAACAGCAGCAGCAGCAGCAGCCAATCACGTCTCCCGCGCTTGTGGCAAGAGCGGCCAGGACGGGGCACAAGCCTGCTGCCTTGAGTTCTCCCTTCTCCTCCTCCAGCATCGACGGTGACAGTAAGGTGAGAGCTGAGAACTCCTGCCCAATCCTCTTATCCTCCACCTTCCTTTTTAGCTGTCATTTCGGTTGGATGTAGCGTGGATGGGGAACGGGTATGCGAAGAAACTTTTGCCCATGAGCAGGCACGGGGAGATTTCATCCCAATCAGGGGTGGGGATAGGCATCCTGTACCCGCGGGAATTTCGTCTATTCTTTCTGGATCGGTAGCCCTCGAAACAACTCAAGCGGGATGTAGCGATGCCACCAATGCCGGGCGACTGTGCTGGCAACCTGGGGGCGGGAGCTCTTTGGGGAGGGGATCTCTCTGCTGGCGTTAGGTAGAGCGGCCGCCCTTCCTCGCTCTATTGATCCATCCGAGTCGCCCTTTTCCTTACCAGTGCCCGACTTTGCATAATTCTTGCACGAAGTGTCGGACTATATCTGAATTTGCTGTTGCTTGTATGCACTAGACGGCTCTCTGTTGCAAATTCTTAGGTTGGCCTCGGTTTGTAAGCTTAGTTAGTGATGTTTGAAACTAGGAGAAAATTCCCCTTGTTGTTTATCCATGCGACCTAGCTGAGCTGTCCTCATGGTGCTTTTGATTTTATGGCTGCTATCCAGAGACGGTTGCTTTTAAAATGCTTTCAAACTATGATTTTCTTGATGAATTACAGCTAAATGCCTTTAACTCGATGTTTTCAGGTCCGAAACGTGCAGTTAATGAGTTAACTCTTATCTGTTGGTGTTTTTAAGTCATTTCCAGCTGCATGTCTTTGATGATGTCTCTATGCCTTGACATTCATTTCAGGTTGTGGCTGTGGCCTCTGGTGACCACATAGCTACTGCAGACAGCTTTATCATCTTGTCATAAGACAAGCAAAGAAGAGACAACAAAGCAATTTGTTGTCTCATTCTTACGAGCTGGCGAGAACCCGGCATGGCCGATGCTAGTTCGAGGACTGACACCTCGACTGTTTTTGACACTGACGATAAGGATCAAAGGGTAACCTCTCTTTTATCTATCCATTGTATGTTATGTTCCTGATGATTGACCATTCATGAAGAATTAAGGGAGAAGCAACATTGGTAGCATGTCTGAGCTTTACAATAGTCTGATGGGAGGTGAAGGATTGCTCTGTATTCGATGAATGCTGAGTCAAGTCTCTGTTCTTCGATGCCCATAATTTAGGGAAAGCTAAACTTTGCCGCGGCAATATGGATCCCCCCTCTCACCCGAATTTTGGGTCTTCAGATTTGTGCAGTATTCGTGTCGAAGTGCTTCATTTGCAACTCCGACGAGGTTAGTGTTTGGGATTGGATTAGATTTTGGAGCTTGTGGCTCGTCGTGGTCTGGCTTCCTTAGGTGAAGGGCTGGGGGTAGGAGGTTGGTCCAGAGGTGGTGATGATTTGTGGGCGGGCTGGGCGGTGGCAGTGCTAGTAAAAAACGAGCCCTTGTTTGGAGGAAGAACAAACACAGGAGATGTCAGATCCTAATCCAGTGGTTCAAAAATTCGAGAGAACAGAGTGGTGGATGTTTCACCGGAGTGATGCATAGGCGGCCACATAAATTTATTACCATGTCTGTCTTACATTTTCAGAAAACTGTATACACATGCTCTAATGCATGAATAAATAAGATACAAATTAGATATTAACTTGCAATTGTCTAGTCTGATGGTAGGCTATTGGTTTTCTTAAGTTGGAAATTCTAAAATTGGAGTCCCTTAAAATGTGAACACTGGAATACTATTGAAAACTCTGACAAAAAATATGGGTGATCCATGAATTGGTTAGTATCTTTGATGATGTCAGTGAGATACTAAAGTTCTGACAAAACAAGGAAATCACAGACAAAGCTGGGCATTCCTTGTATTTCCTCAACCTCACTCCTTTCTATTTCATCGCTTATAGATTTTGTATTTTTACTTGGTCATAAGCATGTTTGCATTTACATTTACATAACCGATGTTTTTTTGAATGGCAAGCATAAGTTGACATTGCAACATCAGTTCACACTCAGCATATCTTCTACATTTTATACAGAACTTTTGCAAAGCAATCGATTGTTATTAGAATAGAAATGTTGGACTTGGAGCCATGGAGGCATTAGGTTCTAGTACATAACTAATAATCTCCTCTTTTTGTAACTTTTCCTGTCACTTCATCGCTCTGTACTGATGCATACTACATTTTCCTTTACAATTTAATTTGATGCATAAACAGTTAGAAAACGGACAGAGCGGAGCTGCCATGGCTTCTAACTCATCTGATCGGTCAGACAGATCTGACAGGCCTATGGACCAAAAGGTATTTACATTATATTCATGGCTTCTGTTTTGTTACTTACCATTTCAAAATGGAGATGTTTAGACAACGAATTTGCTATGCTGTAGGTTTTACGGCGGCTTGCCCAAAATCGTGAGGCAGCAAGAAAAAGTCGGCTGAGAAAAAAGGTATTATCTGTGGACATTGCTGACCAAGGGGCCTTGTAGCAAATTAGTTGTACTGCTTCAAGTTATTACATATGGGAGCTATTGTTACAGTTTGGTGCAGTTAGATTGAAAATTTTGTGTATGAACTAGTGTGCGTGGGGCAGGCTGATGCTTATATGTGCATGTGAGTGAGTCAGGACTGAAGGACATGGTTGCCATTAGCTGCCATCAGGGATGCAGCTACAGCCCCTCCTCACACCACTCTATTGTTTTCCTGATCATCAGTGTGGTTGTTTAGGCTCAAAAGTTTCTTTTTGATACATTGACTTTTGACTACCGATGTAAGCTTAATTTCTAATGTGGATTGTATGTTGTATTTGGTATTATTATTTTTTCACTAGTTCAATGCTCACACATTGTTGTGAGTTTCCAGACAAAAATTTTCCACATTGAAGTGTGACTGCATGGAAAATTTAGGTCCATATTGATCCTAGGTTGTTATGTTTCTATTTTCTCAAACACACAAAGGAAATGCAGAAACAAGGGTTGTCATGGGTTTGCAAGCGAGAAACATGTCAGCCGAGGCTGTGCCAACTTCTGGTTTTCAAAACTGTTTGTATTGGTGTAGTTTCAATCTGTGCACCTGCATGGTGATGAAACCTGCAAATATGTGTTATTTAGCACTTCTGATTCCATATTCTTTTTGAGTTTATGATATTGTGTGGAAATTACAAAAATACAGAAGGTACCTTTGCTTTAAGAAAGAAGTGTGCACCACAAAAAGATCCCATGTTTATTGATTTGCTGTACAACGACCCTCTAAAATGTGCAATTTTGGCATAAGCAACTGAGCTATTCAAATGAAGTGTATCTGCTAACTTTTGTTTATTCACTTTTGGATTCATTTTTTTATTAACAGCTGTTTCTTACTTTTGTTGTTTAAAGGCATACGTGCAACAACTCGAGAGCAGTAAACTAAAACTTGCAAGCCTGGAGCAAGAGCTCCAGAAAGCTCGACAACAGGTAAATGTTATTTGGGCGTCTAGTTGAGTGTTTTTCTTCTGACATGTCTCTGACGAGATTCTTTATTGCAGGGGATTTTCATTTCGAGCTCTGGAGATCAAACTCATGCTATGAGTGGAAACGGTAATCTCCTTTCTCCCATCCCTCACTGCTATTGCAATTGCATACTTATGTCATTTTATTGTTAAGTATTTGTTTGGAGGGTAACTAACAAAATAAGTTTGTGTCTGCAGGAGCTATGACCTTTGATTTAGAATATGCTCGATGGCAAGAAGAGCAAAACAAGCAGATAAATGAGCTGAGGACTGCAGTAAATGCTCATGCAAGTGACAGTGACCTCCGGCTTATAGTAGATGGGATTATGGCACATTATGATGAGATATTCAGGCAGAAGGGCGCTGCTGCGAAGGCCGATGTGTTTCATATACTTTCAGGCATGTGGAAAACACCTGCTGAAAGGTGCTTCTTGTGGCTTGGGGGTTTCCGTTCATCTGAGCTTCTGAAGGTGCATAAACTATATGCCAGATAAAACTATATCATACTATCTGATTACAAATATAAGTTGTTCTACTCGCTTAAAGAAAGTTGATTTAGACCGTCAAACTTTTGATTTTTTACCAGAAATTTATGAAGAGTTGATACTTACCACTATCATGACAAGTACTTTCATAATGTGCAACTCTTTTGTGGTAGTTTTGCTCAATGTCATCCCAAAACTTGAATGGAAAAGTGTTGACTAATATATGTTGTGTGCAACTCTTTTGTGGTAGTATTTCCTCACATTCAATGATTTTTCTATTTTTCAAGCCACTGTGATAATACTGATTACAGACAACTGTTCATAGAGGGCACATGTTTGTTTAGCTGCCCGGAACAACACATATTTGTAAACCGAAGGGCTTAAAGAACTGCAGGAGTACTTGCTTTATTCTAGGAGTCAGGTTGTTATTTGTATCTTGAATGGGTGTCTCTGCTTTCGCTTACACTGTTGTTGTACATTTGCAGCTCCTTGTGAATCATCTTGAGCCTCTAACTGAGCAGCAGACATCGGGGCTATCCAATCTCCAGCAATCCTCCCAGCAGGCTGAGGATGCATTGTCACAAGGAATGGAGGCATTGCAGCAATCCTTGGCGGAAACGTTGGCTGGGTCCCTTGGCACACCAGGGTCTTCTGGAAACGTGGCAAACTATATGGGTCAAATGGCTATGGCCATGGGAAAGCTTGGCACTCTCGAGAATTTCCTTCGTCAGGTAAACTTTGTATTATGTTTTTTTTGTTATCTGTTATAGGTAAAAGAGTATCTGAAGCTACTGATGATCAGTTGAATTGAGATGTTTCTTTAGATTTTTCTAAATGTGGAGGAAGAAAGCCAAGGGTTGATTCCATGGTTCCTCACATTTACCCTTGAAATACTTCCAACTTTTGAGCCGCCTGTGCAGCTCTCGAAGTCTCGAATGTTCAAAGTTCTGAAGAGTTCTTATGTTCTATTTGTGCTAGGCTGACAATCTACGGCAGCAGACCCTCCATCAAATGCAACGGATTTTGACAATTCGACAAGCTGCTCGGGCGCTCCTTGCAATTCATGACTACTTTTCACGTTTGCGCGCCCTGAGTTCTCTTTGGCTTGCGAGGCCACGGGAGTAACATCGTCAGTTTTGGTGTCGCTCCATGAGCCGATCTGTGAATGTGCCAATGTGGTGCTGCTGGTTGCAAGCTTGCACGCATTTGCAGATAATTTAGAGGTTCGACCCTCTCTGTACAAGTTGTATTAACATCCTCGGTCACTTGAGTGTTGTACAAGTAGGGTAAAGCTTAAAAGCTATCATGAATTTATGATTGACATATTGTACAATTGTATTAGCAATAAAAATAGAGGTACATAAAGGCTGGATGAATACCCAGCGTTTGTAACTGTTGGAAGAACAGCACAGGCAGCACGTCGATTTTAAGTAAGGTCGAAAGTCTGTTTAGCCCCAGAATACATAGATTAAGGAATTCTACGTGGAGCATTCACTCAATGTTGCGAGTTGTATTTGCCTATTCTACGTACGGTTCATTTGACCAAGAGAATTTCACACGGTGCTCTCTTTTCAAATGGGTTTTCGGCGTTAGCACCGTCTCCTGATAATTTATATACATTCCGGATGGTACCGTGGCAGTACAGCAGCGATTTTGACTTTAAAATTTGTATTTCTCGACAGCACAGAAGCAAGCGTGGCATACGGCGGCCAACTGCTGGATACCAACGGCAGCGAAAGCTCCAGTTCCAGCTTCCGTTGTCGCTATCCCTTTCCCTCTCCCGCTACAAACTGACACGAGCGAGCAGTAGGCTTTGGCTCCGTTTTCTTGTACGATCTCATCTAACGAAGGGGGGAAACGCAAGCCAAGCAAGCTAGCAGCAGCGCCGAAGCGAAGAGGATGGCAGGACTCGCGGCGCCGGCGGCGTCCTTCGGGCCCTCGCTCTTCGCCTTGGCCCCGGTGAGTATTCGTCCTGACCGCCTGCGGTATGGTTGCCAGGTCGGCGGCGCCAGTGCTGTAGATTCTGGTCTCCTGTGCCGTGCGCTTAACCTGCTCGACGAAATGCCTCAACCGAATCTCTGGGCCCTGATGCGGTGGCATGCTCAGTGATGCATGCCCGTGACCGTGCTGTCCCTTTGGGTTGATGCGAGTTGTAAGCGTGCGTTGCTTTGCCCGTGCGAGCTCGTGCTTCTTGTGACCCTTTCAGCCTTGCTTGCCTCCCTGGCTCTGGATGGGGATTAGAGGCGATCATGTACTCTGCCACCACGTGTTTCAGTTGACACTTTTTCTTTCCCCGAGGGGTGTCGGGCCAGTTCAGTCAGTGTGGCTCATTGTGCTAAACGTTTCGACTTCGCCCCACCTATTCCACGGAATGCGAACATGGATAAGCGTATTCTTAGCTGGCAGAATACCTGCTGTGCTGCACGTGAATATAAATCTATCAACTTTTTTCTCCCGAGGTTGGTCTGTTGAAGTCTTAGGGAAGTTGCTTTGCGTTTGCTAGGCATAACAAATTGTATCACATTCATTTTGGATAGGCAGGGGTGGTATAAGGGAACTTCTTTGATTAGATTGTTTGCTAGTTTTTTGGCGCATTCACATGCTGATTCATTGCTGCTTGATGCTTCTACACATAGGTTGCAGGACCGACAGCAAGGTTTAGAACACAAGTTTGTGGATCGAGATGTTGGATTGCTGCAAAGCTGAAGCTCCGGAAGGCATTGAAAAGGCACGGATGGCAACTTCAGAGAAAGCTAGATGCTCAAGGGGATGAAAAAAGCCCTGGTTGCTTGGATGTTACATCCCTGACTGAAAAGATAACTCGTCAGAACTTGCAACTTGCTCACGGTTGGTATTTTGGAAATCAATTTGCTTTGTCTGCTACTTTGCATGTACTTGTTGACACTATTGACTTAAATGTGTAATGATTTGCTCTATACATTTGATATTTTACATTTTATAGCATGCTGTCAATAGAAATGCTAGTGGGACACTTCTATTCATACTATCTTACTTTTGTAATTCTAAACTTCTAGGTGCATTCACCTTACCGCTCCCCCTTTATGCAGATTCTGGAAATGAAATGGCTAGTACAAGCTCGGATACTATGGATAGTTCGATAGTTCAGAAAGAGCCAATGCATCTGACATTCAACCCCCCAGGAACTTATCCTCCTGCGCCAACAGAAGCATCTTCTCTGTTTGATGGTCAGTCCAATAGTGAACCATCTCTTTCTATTTCTGTTATTGGAGCTACTGGTGAGCTCGCAAGAAGTAAAGTATTCCCAGCACTATTTGCGCTGTATTACAGTGGTTTTCTTCCTCAGGTATGAATATAGTATAGTATCTGTCACCTGGGAAATTGAATTTACTTTCTGCAGCTCATCTGTACTGCTGTTGCTTTGTTACAACTCCTGTAATATATATATATATATATTGCAGGATGTTAGTATATTTGGGTACTCTAGGAAGGCAATAACAGATGAGGGTCTAAGATCCATGATTGAAGCCAATTTGACCTGCCGAGTTGATCACCAGTATGTTTCGTTGATGGAAGGAGTCAGAGCTTGGCTCTGTAATTTACTTTTGACAATTTTCATAATATTTGTACATGGAAGGAAATTAAATATTAGTATTTCTATTACTAAATAGGGTAGTTCCCTTTCTGACTTTGAAATCACTATAGAATGCTATGACTCATCCATTCTAATGATGTTTCGATTTTCATGATGGTTTAGGCTAAGCCTTTTTTTTTTTTCTGTTATGTTAGCATTTGACCACAAGATCATTTTGCCTCTTAAGATTTTATAAGTAGTGGTTTATACATCATATGCTTACGTATTATCATTCCGACATTTTCAGTGTACCCCTCAATCTAATAGTTATTGCTTAAGATAGGAGATCTGACCTGGCAGCAAGATCAATTTTCTTACAAGACTTTTAAATTGTAATGAGTTATGTTGATGTAAAAATTTCCGTTGGACTTGGTGTCCATATAAATACAAGACATGTGCCAAGGACAAGATGGGCCTAATTAGTTCCATTTTACAAGTACACACTTATATAATATTTTTTCTTTGGTAATGCCGGGCAAGTTTTCTGTTATGCTAATTGCTTTCAAGATTCCGTGCCACAAAATAAACAAGAAAGCTATGGAAACCTAAAAGATTGTGCCGTGATTTTTGATGTGGATGCAGTGAAAACTGTGATGACAAGTTAAGTGAGTTTCTTAAAAGGACCTATTATATAGATGCCGGACATGACAACAACGATGGGATGATGAGATTGAATTCCAGAATGGCACAGATAGAGGTAAAACTTGATCATGTGCCCATTTTTGATTCTTTGATACTTGAATTTGAAAATCCTTAAAGGTTCATTAATTTGCATTTCTGTTTCAAAGGGTACTCGCGCAGCAAACCGGATATTCTACCTTGCTGTTCCCCAAGAGGCACTTCTTGATGTTGCATTATCACTTGCTGACAGTGCTCAGTCTAAGCAAGGCTGGAATAGAATAATTATTGAAAAACCATTTGGCTTTACTGGTGTATCTTCATACAGGGTAACACAATCTCTGTTGTCAAGATTCAAGGAGGAGCAAATTTACAGGTAATGTTTCATCTTCTATCCCTTTCAGTCTTGCCGTCCTTCCTTTTTTTGAATAATGGATTATCAAGATATCATGGTTTTGTGATTGTTTCTTCCTTTTAAAGTGTGATTTCCAATTTACTTGACTAACCACTATTGTTAAATCTCATAGAATTGATCACCTGTTGGGAAAGGATCTGATTGAAAATCTAACCGTTTTGAGATTTTCTAATTTGGTCTTTGAACCTTTGTGGAATCGAAATTATATAAGAAATGTGCAGGTATACTCCAAAACTCATTTTGTTATGCTTATCATTTATACATGCACTGCTACTGAGTTAATGTTCACAAACTGTCATAGGTCATTTTTTCTGAAGAAACAGCAACAGAAATACAAGGGAGGTGAGTTAAGATTATGGTATTTCTGATGTTATTGCTGAATGATGTATCTCATCCTGTCATCCATTGCATTGTGATAATAAGTGCACTAATATTTGATATAATGAATGGCTATGCAATATTAGTTTATCGTGGGTTTCTTCGACTTTTCAGTTATCTCTTAACATTTCTTAGTTTTCTTTATGAAGAGTATATGTTATTGTTAGAGTTCACAGTTTAGATCATCACACAATTTCAAAATCATATTTATTTGCAGATACTTTGGAAATTATGGTATAATTCGTGACATAGTGCACAGTCACATTCTTCAAACAATTGCGCTATTTGCTATGGAACCACCTGTAAGTCTTGAAGGAGAGGATATCCGGGATGAAAAGGTTAGACAGTAGGATCCTATTAACCGAGGGAATCTCGCACTACTTGTCCTACCTATTAGAAATTGCTGACATAAAAGAACTTCATGTATTCATCAGGTGAAGGTACTCAGGTCAATTCGGAAAGTGGACCTTGAGGATGTTGTTCTGGGTCAGCTCAAAGATAATTCTGGCAAAGCTGACAGATATACAAAATCCATGACACCAACCTATTTTGCCTCTGCCATGTACATTGACAATGCACGATGGGATGGGGTGCCATTTTTGATCAAGACAGGCATGGGGCTTATGAAGAATAGGTACGCTCGATCATCTATAACTTCAGTTAGCAGATGTCTCACTAAGTTAATTTCTTATTTCAGTCACTTTACTGTAGCGCTGCGTTATTATGAAGTTATAGATTTCCTTTAGATTGCCAAAGATAAAAGAATGAAATTGGCATGCATTGTTCTATCCATTACTTTTAATAGTACACCCTGTTCTTTAGCAGCTTTGTTGAGTTCTTTTGCAGAATTACTTTCAACTGAAGGTGGTTAATCATCCTTTTTTTTTTGTTTTTAGAGCTGAGATTCGCATACAGTTTCGTCATGTCCCTGGTAATATCTACCGTGAACGCTTTGGCCATGACATAGATCTCGACACAAATGAGCTGATTCTACGTGATCAGCCTGAAGAGGCCATTTTATTGAAAGTCAACAATAAGGTCCCAGGACTAGGGCTCCAACTTGATGCTTCAGAGCTCAACCTGCTTTACAGAGACAAGTACGGATATCCGATCATGGTGACTTGGATCACTTTACCATCATATTGTATAGTACTTTACTAAATCATGATGTATGTTTTGTAGGTACCAGGTTGAGATTCCAGACTCGTATGAGCATCTTCTCTTGGATGTGGTCGATGGAGACAACCATCTCTTTATGCGCAGCGATGAGCTGGCTGCTGCATGGGACGTGTTGGCTCCAATAATCCAGGAGATAGACCAGAACAGAGTGGCTCCGGAGCTCTACGAGGCTGGGGATAGAGGGCCTATCAATGCTTACTATCTCGCTGCTAAACATGGGGTCCGATGGGATGATGACTGGTGAGTCATCCCTGGCACAGCTGCTCGAAATAGAGATTTACTCCCATTTTCATTTCTACGGCAGTCAGGAACGTACAGCCGCCCTGCTGTAACAATACTTGGTTGATAAATTCGGACGAGAAACGCAACACAAGTTTCTTTCCGGGACTTATGCATGCTGATTGAAAATCTATGAATTGGCTAAAAACAATTAAAAACGTGTGTTGTACTTATGAAAAAGAAAATATGTGCGCTTGCTTGACACATTTTGCTATACAATTCGACAAGCGTGCCAAATGTAGTTTTTGTGCTGAGCGCTCAGCGACCCTTTCGCCAGGTAACTAAAAAATGCTCACTCATTCGTTCATTAGTTACAAATAAAAAAATCCGGTGTTATTGAGGCCGTAGCCCAAGGGCCATGCCGAGGAGGAAGAGCGGCATGTTGAAGGACGTCGCCGGCAGGTCTTGGCAAGCCGCGGAGCCGCAAGGGAGCTCAGCGAATGTTGAGGAGAGGGACGCGTCGAACACGGGCACTGTGTCCAGATGAGGTTGCTGATCGCGGGGTGTCAGGCCGCGCCTGGCGTCGGTATACATGAGCTGCATCCGGACCGCACCGGAGGCGGCGTTCCCGCTAGAGACGGTGGCGAGCGCCGCGACCAGGTGGACTAGATTGTGCATCTTGATCGTCTTGTTGCTGATGTGAATGCGCAAGCACTAGGTAGTTTAGCTGGTGAGCGCTCCTGCACCCCTGGATGACATCTTTTCGGTGCACCTTCATAGTTGATTGCTCGCACAACATTAAACAAGACCTAGTGCCCAAATCCTTGGAAACTTTAGTTTGAAGCCACGACCTTTTTTGCTATATTTTGATACCCACTCACCCAACGACACAAACAGTTTAGTTCAAATAAAAACGACATGAAAAAAAAATCAAACAGAATAGGAAATAGATAACATGATTTGGCAAACGTACACAGTTCCAGATTTGCCGCTGCGACTACTACCGCACCCCTTCACTTATTTCTTACTCATCTTCTAACGCTGCGACTACTATATAACCCCTTCGCATCTCAGTTCGTGGTACCGATTATCAAAAATTCAAGTAACATAACAGGTTATGTCCACTTCAACTCGATCATCATCAACTTCTCTTTCTTGACTCCTAATTCCACGGGTAAATTCTAGACTGAATTTCAAATTCTTGTCCTCTTCATGATCGTCACAGGCTGTTGTGATTACTCTCAGGTCCACCTCTATGTGGAGTTTGAACAGCCGACTACATGGCAAGGCAATCTTAGACGGGCTTAGTGGAAGAATGAACGTGGAGCCGGAGGGAATGGACAAGCTCCTCGATCACAACTGAAGAGGTGTATACTTCTGTTCTCATAGTTAATGGTGCTTGTCTTGATCTTGCCATACACGACACGACTTTTAAAACCAAGGTCTTTGAGCTTCAACCTGACCTCAATGGTTTCGGGAATCACCAAGCATGTGATTTCCAACATGCGGCCATGACCTGGACAAATGGTGTGTATGTGTATTTCTCAGTTTCATCATAGCTTTCATCGTCCCTATCAACAACCCATTGCACGCTAATGGGAGGACCGACCCTACTATAGACCCCTTATCACCGGCTGAAGTAGTGAAATAGTAAACATCCAAGCCAAAGAGGCCGTAAGCCGTGAGAATTTCACAAGGTTCAATGGGCACCAGGTTAACCATTTCATCCTGAATGTGCAAGCATGAATGTGAAGATTTTAATTTATTACAATATATATCAGTATGTACAAGAGATAAAGATATAGTACATATAATTAAGAGTAAAGTGCACAACCGGTCCTTAAACTTGACCGGCTATGTCACTTAGA
Organism: Eleusine indica; assembly: GCA_030378355.1. Lineage (NCBI taxonomy): Eukaryota > Viridiplantae > Streptophyta > Magnoliopsida > Poales > Poaceae > Eleusine > Eleusine indica. The sequence continues at coordinate 11,767,728 of CM059498.1, read as the reverse complement.
TTCCTCTACCCTCAAAACATTGATTTGCCCTCCCTAATCTTAATTTGAGTCACATCACAGGTCCATATAGATCCAAACCCGCTTTCTGAGCTGACGTGACATGTTCAACATGGAATGACTCAGTCAAAGGCGGCCATCAATATGCTTAGAACTTCTCCATAGACCCACAGCAAGGCCTGCTCCGGTTACAACATGCTCCAAGCAAGGTAAAGGTGCTGCTGCAAAGAAGAGAAAGGTTGCACAAAGTTGCACGGAAAGATGGTGCAACAGTAAGCAAGAAGAAAGCCGGAGCAGCAAACACAAAAAAAGACTGGACCTGCACCTGAAACAAGCTGGTCGCAATACTGAAGTTGGAGTTCCGTACAAACTGAAGATGCTTCTGTGAATGAATAATTGTAGTTTTTTTGAAATAAAAAATATGTGCTTGTGAAAGATGTTTATTTTGTACTCATGAAAGTATCAGGTTGCTAAGTCAAAAATACTTTCTATTATCATTGAAATTCATTGTTAGATGTCTCTTCTCTATGTCTTTAATTACAAATATTTTTATGATTGAAATTATGAATATTTATGTCTGAAATTATCACAATAATTTTTTACAAATCTGGAATGCAATTACATTGAATCGAGAAAGACCCACATTTAATTAAGTCTTGATCGGTCTACAGAAGGAAGTATATACAACACCATTTGCACGAGAGTACATCCAAAACACCAGACGTAAGACAAGTCAAGCGCCTAACTACAAAATAGTTCCATGTTGGACATGCCACGTCAGCTCAGGAAGCGGGTTTGGATCCGTTTGGACCTGTGACGTGACCCAAATTAAAATTAAGCACTACCGGAATCCTGACGTTTGCCGTGTGCCTACGGCATAGGGCGAAGGCCAGAAAACACACGACGAAGAGGTTCGTCGTGTGCGGCCTATGGTGAAGGCCCGACGGCGGCTAGTGTAGACGGCGAAGGCCGCTTCGCCGTGTGCCTTTTGACGCGCACACGACAAAAGGTTTTTGCCGTGTGCTAAAGTAGCCACACGACGAAGTTTGCGACTTTGCCGTGTGCCATACCCTGGGCACACGGCAAAAGCCTTGACTTCGCCGTGTGCCATACTCTTGGCACATGACAAAAGATATATAAAAATAATATAAAATATACTTTTTTTTATCCAAATTATAATATAACTGCAATCGCTTAAAAATATAAAGAGCATTCAGAGAGCAGAAATCTTGGGCTCAATTGTTTCAAGTTAATAGTATCAATGAAACAACAAACAATTACCATAACTTTCATAGCAAATGTTCCTGTACAAACTCTATAGATCAGGAAAAAAGAAAGATTGACATGTTCTAACTCTGAACTCATCAAGCAGTTTTTGCTTTCCATCTTGTTCAACTAACTGAAAAGAACTTTAAAATTTCTGAGTATACAGACAATACATCAAATACACCACTAACTGAAAAACTATGCCATGGAGGCCAGAAGCTGTTGATGAACTGGCATGTGCAAAGGCAGCAAAACTGCAACTGCAAGGACACACACAAAAAGACTTGCCTGCAGATGAATCCCACGCAATGGTGTTTGTAGGCTTCTCCATCATGTTCAACTCCAGCAGATAATCCCATGCATAAGAAAATGGAAAGAATAAACAAATAAAACAGATCAGTAGTAGGAATACATGCATAAGAAAATGGAAAGAAAAAACAACAGAATTTGCTTTCCTAACTGAATTCAATTCCTAACTGAATTAGCTGAGATATTAAACACAAATTTTCTTTCCTAACTAAATTCAATTGCAGTTGTCATACTGTTGCACATAAAACTATTTATCTCCGTGAATTCATAGTATGATTAATCATAAATGGATATATTCTCATTCTCAATCCAGAATAAATCAGAGTGTGATGTTCAACAAATGAGACTCGTTGTAACAGAACAGAAAGGCAGGGATCAGCAACCCGGCGTGCAAGGTTCCCAGCCGAGGGGGAGCAGTGCACTAGATGTATCAACCGAGTTCGACCAAAATCCCTAAGCTGCACACAATGGTTGTCTTACCAAGAGGGATGTGCAGAATGTGGATGTGCAGCTAATGTATCCACCACGCAGAGCTGGAGTCAGACCTTGGGGTCGTCGGGGTCGAGGCCTACCAGATCGAGGTCGAGGTCCGCCAAATCGGGGAGGGGGAGCACAGTGGCGGGAGCTCGAGGAAGGGGGGAGCCTGTGGCGGTGACCGGAGTTGCGTCGCCACATAGAGGGGGAGCCTGTGGCATTGGAGGGGTTGGGACACGGGTGCGGGTCGACGGTCGGGAAAGGGAGGGGGAGCCCGTGGCGTTGGAGGGGCCTAGGGCGCGGGTGCGGGTGCATGGAGGCGTCGCTAGGGGCAGGGGCGGCGGGGGGGGGGGGGGGCGAGGAGGTCAGAGGGGAGGGCGGTCAAGTGGGTGACGGGGAGGGTGGCGGGCACGCGGTGTCCAGGAGGGCGTCGGGGAGGGCGATGACGGCACTGTGAGGGAGAGCTCGAGGGAGAGTGATTGAGGGAGAGAGTGGTCGGGGAGAGTCACGAATGGCTAAGTGTCGATCTAGATTTCGCCGTGTGCCAAGATCCAGGGAACACGGTGAACTCTGTGTTCGCCGTGCGCCAAGATCCAAGGCACACGGCGAATGCTCTTCGCCGTGAGCCCACATCCTTGGCACATGGCAAAGCAGTCTCCCTTAATTCTAAAAAAATAATATACTTCAAGTTAATACATTAAAATTATCTAAATTTGAAAAATACCTAAAATTAAGATGAACCATTTTGTTTTGCTTATTGTCTATAAAAAGTCTTTATAGCAAAATCCTAATTCCAATATTATTGCATGTATAAACCTATAAACAACTTCTTTAATCCTTATAGAACTTCTTGTGAGAGGCTTGAGTTCATAAGCATGGTACGTCATAAAATTTGTAAAACCATCTCAACTATTTACTATATACTCTGTGTATGATTAGATGATATAACGACCGATGTCATGAATTTCTGACTTCATTTGAATTTAATAGAATTTAAAAACTACTTCACCACATGTTCGTGGTAATGTTTCTTCAATATGAATTTCAAAATTTGATTTGAACTACTGGATATGACGTTACATAGGTTTAAATATCATGAATATCATTTTTTAATTTCCATTATTCTATTATTTCATACACTTCTAGTTCAAAATTGATTTATAGGTTAAAAAACTTGTAAATGAAATAAATTCACTAAAAATATTAAACAAAGCTAAAAATGATCCAAGTTGGAAAATAGACTAACAATTAATGCATGTATGTTTCACCAAAAATTGTGGGGTGTAATGGAAAATTTTTTCCTTGCTTCGTCGTGTGCTAAGGAAAAACACACGACGAAGAGGCCTGTTTGTCGTGTGCCACATTATTGGGCACACGACGAACAACTTGGTAGGTGGGCCGCGGCATGACACCGGGACTTCGACGTGTGCCGCGGCGGGGGGCACACGGCGAAGGCCCCTTTCGCCGTGTGGCCGAGGAAATGCGCACGGCGAAATTTTGGGATAAATCAATGTTTTAAGAGTAGAGGGACCTAAGTGATACAGCCGGCCAAGTTTAAAAACCGACTGTGTACTTTACTCTATAATTAATAAAAGATAGTACATACCTCTTGTACTTTCTCCTCACGTTGACCATAGATGCATCAACCTTGTTCCCTGTCTAAGCCGTAGATTGTGCAGATAGAGAAGTTTGCACAAATGACCAAAATTTGCACCGCACGAGGGCCTCCTTTTAAAATTTCATTATCGCTATCTTCTGAGGACTCATGGCCAGTACTGCCATCCCCCACTGCCACCCCAAGCCATCCTCGTGATCCCTCGGGAGAGCTGTGGCATCATCTTCGCATCTTTCACCATCTTGCTGCAATGCCTTGCTCAAGACGACATACGTGTCATATTTCTCCTTGTACTGACGGGTTACATGAGTGAACTTTGAGTGAAAGGTGGATAGGGACTTGTTAATGAGGTATTTCTCTTCAAAAGGTTTACCATATAGCTTCATGCATGTAACAATCCCATAGAGTGTCGTTGTAGTCCTCAACGGTCTAGTAATCTTGGAAGTGTATGTTTTGGCACACTCCACTTTGAAAAGTAAGACTATTTCAATCTGCTCAATGCGTTTATGCAATGAGTCCCATAAGATCTTTGGGTTCCTTTCAGTCATGTACTCATTCTTCTGTGTAGCACTTAAGTGAAACCTCAGAAAATACAGAGCATGAGCTTTCTCCATTTTTGTTGCAGGAGGATCCTCTTGTTTAATTTGGATAAAATCGTCTTCAATAGGTTTTTTGCCACTACGAAAGATTTTTGCATCAAGTGTTCAGGACAAATAGTTACTTCCATGGGCGGGGGGTGTTAGCACTTCAAATTCTCTCTTTACCAGGTGGCACATTTACAAGATATCATTGTGCAAAGTATAACTTCATGTATTCATGTAATAGGGGGCATAAGTAAGGTGGTGTTACAAAAAATTCATGTTTAAATAATTTTATTGGTGTTTCTTTATAAAAACAACCAATAAACAAAAAAAACAGTATAATTTTGACATAATTATGAAAAACTTCAGGATGTTACCTGCAAAATAACACACTCCCATAAAATTTCTAGTTATTCTGCAATTTTTATAGATCCATGATAATTTTTATTATCATCGAGGATCTTTGTGCAAAATACTGGACTACGGGTATATTTTTGAAAAAGTCAGGGTTGCTTCTGCGACAAAACCGAGACTTAATCATACAATCAACACGTCCAGGAGCTCTTTTGCAAAATGTTTAGATATCTTCCGCCTATTATAATTGGATGAAATGATAGATTTTTTTCCATTCCTTTCCCACTTTCTTCTTCACCCGGTCGCCACTCCCTCTCTTTTTTCTATCTTCCACCCCGCTGCCATTTCTCCTTTGCACGGTCATGGCTCGCCACGCCCTCGTCGGCACAGGGCGCAAGCCAGGTGCGTGCGCTGGCGCGCGGGCGCAGGGCCTGGGGCCAAGCGTTGTTGCGGGCGCGCGGGCCGGGGCACGACTGCGCTTCGAGCAAGCGCCGGCCGAGATGGCGGAGTGTGGCGGCGCGTCGAGCGCGGTGGTGGCAGGCCAGGCATCGCGTGATCGCGGCTGCTCCACGGCTCCACGCGCCGGCCTGGCAGCCACGACACAGCTCTTCAAGCGCAGGGGTGCCAAGCGAGGCAACACACGGTCCTGTATGGTTAGTGCCCTCCCAGGCAGCACGCTCGAGCTGCCTGAGTCAGGCACATTTTTCAGGGTACGAACCATACAGGCCCTATACTCCCTCCGTCTACCATCCGAGGTAGAAATAAGGGTGCAAGTAAAATACCATTTTACCCTCAGTGAAGACTACACGACTGTCAGTTTTTTGTCGGTCGGCACTTCCTCCCTACGCACACAGCAGAAGCAGAGAGGAAGACGAAGACGGCGCATCGGCAGGCCGAAGGCGTCGCGCCAGGCCGAGGGTGGAGGAACAACCGGCGTTGACGCTCGACCGAAGGAGGCCGGTGGGCCTGTGGCTGAGGTTGGGCGACTGGCCTGTGGCGTCGTCGCACGCGGTCGAGGGAGCACGGCGAGCAGGCGTCGTTGTCGCGCGAGGTCGAGGGAGGGCGCCGGGCCAGCCAGCCAGCCCGACCGCATCCCGCTCCCGACGAGCTCCGCCGCCTCTATCTCGATCTAGATCTAGCCGCAGCTCCCGCCCGGCATCGGCGTCGTCTGACCACCCACCCGCTCCGGATCCTACGCCGACGAAACCCGCCGCTTGTCTCCCTCCTGTCCCTCTCGCCGGTTCTGGAGGAGAGTGGCTAGTGCTAGTGCCTGGTGGAAGACTCGCCGGTGGAGGAGGAAACGAGGGACTCCAGAAACGAGAAGGATGGGATGGTGCGTGGGGACCGCATGAGTTACTCGGTTCAGGGGTGTGTGTTTGTTTTGAGAGCAAGGTTATATTAGATAAGCTTATTTATATTTTTTTATATGGGATGATTCAAATTATGTGTTTGATTAAGTGAATAGAATGACTTAATTTTATATTTGGTTGGATGGATAAGAATAGATAGGATAAGATGAAATAATAAAATTATATATCTTATTATTAAATAATAATACTTAATTATATACTAACTAGTAAAGTGCTTGTGCGTTGCTATGGACTTAATAAATATATATCTTAAATTTTTTGTTTTAAGTGTACATAATTTTTATGAAACTATAAAAATAATAGATGATTAATGAGCTCTAACCAATTAAATAATTAGTTTCTAAACTCAAACAAAATCAAAGAGTTTGCCATTACTTAATAATCTGATAATCATATTTAGTTTATCAAATATACTACTAATGACCATTGTGTGGGGCCATTAGCACACCAAAAATATACTTGAACAACTCAATTAATTTTTTGATCTTCATATGAAATTAAAATTGACCTACTAAGAATAAATAGTATGAGAAAGCAACAAACCTAATAAGCATGGATATTTTGAGAAAGTGGGAAACCTCATGGTTGGTCAAGACCAGAGGCATCTTCTTCATCAACTCAATAATATTTCTTGCTTCTTTCGGCATAAGATAGAAGTTGTGACAGAGGTCACTGAAATATGACACCACAAGTTCGAATAAAAATGCATTGGGCCTAAAGAGTTTCAGCGAAGTAAGGGAAGCAACTTGAGTTGAGTCGCATCCTACTTATCATGTTTTGGATGAGTGCCAAAACAATATATACTCTCACGCTTTTAATATTTAGATACATGTTTGAATTGATCAAAGTGTTACGAGGAAAGTTAATGTTTGGCATATTTTGTATTTGTGAGATACCGTGACAAAATAATGAATTAGTCGTGCCATTATAATCCAGTAAAGCATGTCATTCCAATTAGTTTTAGATAATTATAAACAATAGAAAGGGAGGGCATCTACAATAGGCAAGATGCATTATCATGGGTAAATAATTAGTAATATGTGATATACGAATATACAAAATATGAAGTGACAGGTTAAAAAAACATGATCCATGAGTAGTATTAACCTTGTAGTTGCAGCAAGTAGAATAATTATAGAGCTATAGATCAGCCTGCAGGAGATCAGACATTTTCAGTGCAAAGCAGACACAAGTACATATTAATTTGACAAAATAACATTACGCACACATGCAGCCGCTAGCTCCTACTTGCTTGCGTTTTGTGCAGCCGTGCCTGCCCTGTCCTGCCCCTGCACGTGCAGCCATGAGCTGTTCTTCACCGGACACCACAGTCACTCACCTGGATGCCTGTAATCCTGTGTAGCTTTCCAACAGCTGAGTGACGGGATTCTTGATGGGAAGGCAGCGGCTTTGTCATTCGACATGCACTCCATTGATGAGGACGCATGCGTCCGTCTTTAGCCCTGCGCACGCCAGCGTAATGTGGATGTCAGCATATGAATCTAAGGAGATTTGGAAGGACAACTAAGATGACGCCACGATAGGCGAGGATCGCGAGATCAGAGTGAAGCAGAGGGAGAGGAATCACGATTCTCGACGCCGAGGATGATAGTGTCAGGGTTGCATACGCCAACGATGGCGTTGCTTTTGCAGACGGCGTACTCCCAAGATCTATGTGGTATGATGGCTAGGGTTTGGCTTCCTCGTTGAGGAAGGAGGCGGCAGTAGTTGCGGCCTCAATGCAGAAGATAAAGGAGGCATGCAAATCATGGACACTACATACAGGATGAACACCAGATTCCGGGACATAAAAAGGTTACATGGACGAGTATAAGAGAGAGGTGTATACGATTGGAAATTATGTGGGTAGGGGGCAGAAATTTTTAGGTGGAAGAGACGACCATACCGAAATTAATAGTAGTAGAGATTAATAGGATTTAATATTTATTGGTCTTAATTATGTCTTAATAATTTTTAATTAGTAATAAAAATATTAATTATTATTAATTCTAGTATGATTGAGCTCTCCTCATGTACTAATTAATATCTTATTTCTTATTAATAATAATATTATAATAAATCATACTAATAATGTCTAATTATTTTAGTAATCATCATCGTTACATCAGTTGGATAGGCTCATCCGGCCATTTTTGTCGGACAGACTCATCCAGCATCTTAAAGGAATATTCTCATTCCAGTCCATCTCTATCCACCCTGACGGTGAATCAAACACTAGACTGGATGGTTTTGTCCAAGCCTATTCAATCCAATCCAGTGAAACAAACACACCCTAAGGCTACTGGGTGAAGTGGTGAGACCCATAGCTGTAGAAATGCTTATATTTTGGAAAAATTTTAAATCATGGAATGCTTATATAATGGGATGGAGGGAGTAGTTGCTCCACGCGCGGGCCTGGCTAGTGCGGCGGCGCTTCAAGCAGGCACAGTGGGTCGTCGCTCATGTGCGACAGCCTGGGCCGTGTTGTGGCGGGGCAGGCCGAGTTGAGACGCCGAGGATGCGGGGCCAGTGGCCATGCGGGCTGCCAAGGTCAAGCTGCGCTTCATGCGGGCTAGGCCACCCTGCCGGTGCATGGGCCTTATCGGATCTGGGCTGTGACGGGCCTCAGCGCCGCCTTCGTGGTGGAGCCGGCCCATCGTGGTTAAATCCTCCTTTCTCTTTCTTTCTTTCTTTCTTTCTTCTTTTCTTGTTTCTTTTTTGGATCTGTATGGTGGAGAGCCCTTCCCCGGCTAGGGTAAGGGTAGATCCGGCGTTGGACATAGCGTGCCACTGAATCTGACTTTTTTTTTTCTTTTCGCTCGCGCGGTGTCAGGCTTTTGCGTGGCTTCTCTTTCTGCTATGGATCTCTGGGCTCTCTCACAGCCTCAGGGCTCTTGTGCGGCCGTAGATCCAACGCTGACACAGTTCATGTCGCCGGATCTATAATTTACTCTTAATCATGCTGCAACGAGTAAAGATCAGTGGCAAACTCCTATCAAATAGCGTATCGTAGGTCTCCGAGTAGAGGTCATCAGAGGCAAGATTTCGTCAAACTTCTCGTTGAATTTCTCTTTCACACCGGCTTGATTAGAGCGCGTTGATGACGTGTTGAGTTATCAGCAGATCACATACACATAGATCACGACATAAAACAAAAAATATAAAATAACAAGAATAGAGGAGATAAAATTCTTTATTTTTATAATCTTAACAAAATTACAAAAAGATGTCTACTCAACTATGTATTAGAAGATCAGTTTTTTTAAAAAAACTATTTATAAGAAGATAACCATACTTCGTGTTGAGCCAGATTCGATATAAGTTTTACAACAGTTTCGAGACAGGGCCAGCTAGCGTGGCTCCATCAAAGTGCAACATCAGCTTCGGCATGTCCCGGCTTCGTCCCTGGAGGCGACGTGAAGCAGAGCGGTGTCCCCGTGGCATTGAGCACGGGTAGACTCACCTGTGAGATAATCTCAAAGAAAAAAAAAAGTCTCACCTGTGAGATAAATGCCTCATGCACGAGATTGTACACGGGGGAAATACCGTGATGCATGCCGGTGCCGGAGTCAATGATAGCGCCGCCTTTTTTCCGTTGATCGTCAACTGTTAGACATTCAACGGTCAGAATCAGATCTAAAAAGGATACATGATTTTGGAAAATCTAGCGATTCGAAGTTTGTCGTTCTTTTGAGCTAACTAATGAGAAGCCAACACGTCAGCAAAGGTGTTGGCTGGTCTATCAACTTTTGTCTGAGCATAATCATCCTATTTGTAAAATCCGAAACATTTAGTATGCTCAGACAACTTGTGTTCTTTTGGTATGTTGTACGTCGTTTTTGCACTTGTACTTTGGTTTGCAGTGTTCTTATATAAATTTGATATTTTAACCTATTGAAGCGGATTTTGTACCAAGGGGTAGCTATCCACAGCTAAGCTAGACAACACACACGAAACTGTAATAAAAATCCAGTTGGACAAAACTTGTACCCACGAAAAGATCCTACAAACGAAAAATCCAGTTGGACGACTTGAGATCATGACAACAACTCCCTCAACTATAAGGAAAGATCTCACAACCGTAACAACAATAGCTCCCTGTGAGTCTGTGAGACACTGACCATAACAATAGCGCTCGGAACCATATAACAACTAACTCTAGCAACCATAAGAAAAGAATCTCACAACCACCCCCAACCGTAAGAAAAGATCACATAACCATAACAACAACTCCTGCAACTGTAAATATTTGTTGGTGGGGTAACTATCCCCTTGAGTACCTACATATTTTTCATTATTCCCATTTGTACATTTTCTTGTTATTGCATAAAAGGAACTAATTATTCACAAGTTTCTATTATCTATAATATGGCCTATTTTTGTGTAGGCACCAAGAGTCACAAGACCAATGCAACTATGTGACCAAATTTGCCTAAAATGATATCGACTCCAATAATGAATCCATGGTAGTGCTGAGCTTTTACAAGAGCATGCCAAAATGTATGCTATGTCACTGTAAAACATGGATTCAGAATTCAGATAGGGCTAGTATGTAGATGTGGAAGAAAAAGCAAGAAACAGAATGTTCTTGCTTGCCACATTTCAGTATTCTCAAGTACAGTAGATTGTGGCAACAAGATTAGAAGGCCTCTTTATTCTGAAATAACTTATGTATGGCACCTAAAAAAGTATATACAAAAATTATATGCATAAAGACATGTAAGTTATTAGTGTACATGAAAAACTCAATTCAAAATTAGGAATTAGTAGTAATTTATAAAAAAGAGAAGATAACGTTGAATAGTGACTTATTGTAAATTGAACGATCGTTTCAAAACTTAAGTACACTATAACAATGACAAAGCGTCGTCCTGATAGAGAATAATTTTAGAAGATTATAGTAAAAAACCTTAACATATTTGGACTATGTATGTGGAGTTTAAACAAATTTGAATTTAAAACTCTTGAATCAAAATAAGAAATGAAGCAAGGTCACATCGTGCCGCTTCGGGCCGCATCATGCCGATGGACCATTTTCTGCTACCGGGCCAATTTCGTACCGTGCCCGCCCAAGCACGGCTCAAGTCACCGTGTCGTGCCGTGCCGCCCGTTGGGCCCAAAACTCAGGCATGGCACGGCCCAACATCCCATGCCGTGCCGGCACGGCACGAAATGTGTCTGGGCCGGGCCGTGCCTAAATTTTGTGCTTTGGGCCACACGATTTTGGCCCGGCCTAACTCCCGGGACTACTTGCCACTAGGCCGTTGGAGAAGCTGCTGTAAATTGGGGCTTATTGGGATCAATGTTACGAGCTTCTGGAATACAATGGGATCTTCGTAAAATTGATCCTTATGAGTCTTACAATCAATTCGATTGGAAAGTCCAATGGCAAAAAGAAGGAGATTCGTTAGCTCGCTATTTAGTACGAATTGGTGAAATGAAAGAATCCATCAAAACATTCATGTATGGCAACAGGATTAGAAGGCCTCTTTATTCTGAAATAACTTATGTATGGCAACGATCCGCCAGCAGTTACATTCATGTTCGAAATCTGAGGGGATATTTGGAAATGTATAGCACAATGATAATAAAAAAGCACATAGGAGGATTACTGAGCCCCAAGGCTCGCTAAACCATGTCGCATTGAGCAGGGACGAAGGACATCTTGTTGTTGGCCAGGTCGTAGAGCACGTGCATGTTCTGCTGCTGATAGTTGCCAATTATGGTCATGGCACCCCCAGAGTTTACCGCAAGGCAGGTGACGCTGACACCCGCGTCCTGGAGCTCAAACATGTAGTTCTCTCGCGGCAGGTCCAGCGTCGCTCCATCCAAGTGCAATATCAGCCTCGGCACGTTCGGCTTCGTCCCTGGAGGCGACGTGAAACAGAGCGGTGTCGCCGTGGCATTATTGAACACGTGGAGCCTCGCCTGGGCGATGAACGCATCGTGAACGAGTTTGTACACGTCCGGGGGAAACGTCGTCATGCAGGTGCCGGAGTCAATGATCGTGCCGCCTGTTCCGTTGTTCGTCAACGCGAACCTGGACTCTGGGATGGGCAGGATCGTCGACCCGACGGTGATGCCCTTCAGATAGAGGTAATACAACGATGGACGGGCAGGGTTTTGAATGAAAGGGGTGGTGTGGACGGCGCTAGGGTCGCGGCTAAAGACGTTCGCCGGAACGCCGAGCAGGACAGGGCTGGGTGCCGATCCTGTAATATCGGTGAAGCAATAGGAGAAGTTGTCCACCTTGAGCTGCGACGGCAAAGACAAGGGGCCGCGTCCAAACCCGACGATGCCGGTCTCGTTGGACTTGAAAATCCCGGTGTTGTTGAGGCCACATCCGAAGGCCATCGCTGGCACGGCCGCGCCCGCAGCAAACGCGAACGTGTCGGCGACGAGGCGGCCGAACGTCAACGAGCCATCACCGTACGAGTAGCCGTAACGGCAAGGCTGGTCGTCCGCCTTTGACGAACCCCCGGCGCGGCACGACGTCGCAGGCAGGTCCTGACACGCCGCGGAGTCGCAAGGGAGCTCAGCGAAGGTTGAGGAGAGGGAAGCGTTGAAAACGGGCAGGGCCTGGTGGAAGCAGGAGACGCACGGCAGGCACTGCGTCCAGATGAGGTCGCTGCCCGAGTCAAGGGTCAGCTGCACGGGCTGAGCCGCCGGCGTGCCGATGGAGAAGTGCGCCAGGTACTCGGTATCAGGAACGCCATTGTTGAGCTTCCCTGGTGTGACTGGAACGCTCGCCCCTTGGGAGAGCAACCGCTCGGCGCGAGCCCTGCTGCGCTGCGCCATGCGGTGCAGCAGATCGCGGGGTGTCAGGCCGCGCCCGGCGTCGGTATGCATGAGCTGCATCCTGACAGCACTGGAGGCGGCGTTCGTGCTAGAGATGGTGGCGAGCGCCGCGACAAGGAGGACTAGCTTGTGCATTTTGATCAGCTTGTTGCTGATGTGAATGCACAACAGCACTAGGTAGTCTAGTCTAGCTGATGAACGCCTGTACGTGTGCTAGCTCCTATGTATATATTATACTGTACATCGAGAAGGTTCTTAACTCTTAAGTTACCGCTGGGTCATACTCATATACACCATCAAACATACACACATGTACGCTTCTTTTACTGTTAATAAAAGGAAGATACCGTGGACGTTAACAACTTTCCATAGGTGGTGCCTGGGAGAAACTCTATCATCCGCGCGCACAATTATCCAAATTATTGGCAAATTGAAAGAGCCAGGCCAGACCTTTATGCTGGAATATAACTTTCAGTTTCAACAACTTGAGAACAAAATATAGTGCTACGGTACAGGCGAGGGCAGGACTTCCTTTGTATTGTTTTGATGCGAAATGTTACTTCTATCTACGCCTCCTTGCAACGGGATGCATTATGTATAGACTGACTTCAATTAATGTAATCTGGACATCATATACTCTTTATGAGGAGCATAACATAGCATTCAACTAACTTTCCATTTTCTGTTTATTTAATGCTGAAGATTAATCTTTGTTTCTGCGTACATGTGATCAGTTCATAAAACTAATCAGATTGAAGATTTCATTTGCATTTTATTTGTAAAGGAGTCAATTTCATAAAAAAAAAAGTAGGAAGGGTGGGAGCATCAGCAGGTGGTCATCATGTAATTCTATAACCCTAAATATGACTTGCTAATTTTCAGCTGACTGAAAGTTTGAGCAACTTTCAATCATCGTTTTGAGTCATCAGATCTAGATCTAATGATTTATAATTATTATATAGATAATCTTTCAAAAGAAAAATCAAAACACAAAGTAACAAACCATCGACTGAAAGCTTTCAGTCGACTGAAATCTAGTAAATATATTAATTGAAATACATGTTCGATTTCAATTGTACGAACTTTGAACTGAGAAAAGTTGTCCTTGTCATGTATAAAAAACTGGAGAAAGTACAATTTTATATTTTTCATTGGTATGCTACCTTAAAGAGGGTTCACCTTTTCTTCTTAGAAAAAGAAAGAGGCTTACGATGATTCTGTCTTGTTTAGATGGTAGATTGTTGTAAGTATATGCCGCAGCACGCAGCACACATTTTTTTTTTTTGGATAGACCGTATTGTGGTCCTAAATGGAAGAAACCATTGGAGCAGATAACTAAACTACGATATGACACGTCATGCTGAGGCAGGCAATATAACCACTTCTCTTCGATTTTCTGTAGCATCCCTCGTTGCTTTGATTTCCTCCTTTTCTTTTTTGTGCGCACACAGATCGTATCCAACAATGCTACAAACCAATGACGGATTCCTTTGTACACTCCATCATTGAATTTGTTATTTCAAAAAACTTTCTATACCTTTATGGTCCCTTTCACAGCATGTTTATATATTTCTCTCGATTATGTCCAATAATACAAGGTCAAAGAAACATGAAAGCTATATATGATATATGTGTTTATTACGGTATTGCAATACATTGTCTGGCCCCTTGAATTCACTCGTAGCGAAGAAATTTGGTGATGGTATGGGAGCAAACCCCCTTGCATCATCATTCAGAGCTCAAAGTCCAATAAAAATACCCCCTAACCTATATTCTACTCTATGGAGAGTTCAGCAACCTTTGAATTTGAGTAAATTAGAACATTCACAGAGGTTGTCATTTATATTTTCTTGAAGATACGAAACGACAAGTTCTTTTAACATCTATCTATTGCATACTGCCCAACGTAGAGGTGGCTCCCACCACTATGAATATTTAACTAGAAAATCCGGTAGCATGTGTTGATCCGGCCCACAAAACGCGTCCGATAGCGTCCAGTTCAACGTTAGGCTCTTGCCTATACATAGTTGTTGGCAGCAAAGATAGTTATATTCTGAACATGTTTTTTCTCTTCTTCTCATTGGACAGGAAGCTGCAAGCGTTTCTGTATTCAACCATTGTGGAGGCCCCTTATAGCGACGGTTTCTAAAGCTGTCTTGAGGTGTTACCTAGATCCTGGAACCCTCAAAATACATGTTCGGATTTCTAAACTTGGTAAATTGTATCGCCTGAGTCAAAAGTTCTGAAAATTCCCCCGGTGATGTTGATGTGGTTTCTTCTAGACACGCAAAACAATTTCTTTCCTTCCCTTTAGCACTGTAATTGAGGTTCTTTATTGGCTAAAAAGAACAAAAAACGTGAATTTTTATCTATGAAAAAGAAGATACGTGTGTTTGCTCGACAAATGTTGCTTTATATTTCGGTGCCACAAGTGTCGCACGTGTAGTTTTTGGCCTTCTGTACCGAGATGAGATTTGCCAAGTATTGGACTAAAAATGTCCCCTTAATCGTTCATTATTTATGTATGGGATTCAGATATATTTGTATAGGAAATTAAATAGATACAATCATATATGAAGTTAAAAGGGATACGATCACATACGAAATTCAAAAGGCTAGTTTCAGAATGCTTTTGATAGTACGTACTACGTACGCGCCAGTTTAAATTTCGTCGCACTGAGCAGGGACGAAAGATAACATGTTGTTGGCCAGGTCATAGATGATGTGCATGTTCTGCTGCTGATAGTTGCCGATTGTGGTCATAGCATCCCCGGGGAGTACCGCAAGGCAGGTGATGGGGACACCCTCGTCCTCGACCTCAAACATGTAGTTGTCCCGGGGCAGGTCCAGCGTCGCTCCATCGAAGTGCAATATCAGCTTCGGCACGTCCGGCTTCGTCCCTGCAGGCAACTTGAAGCAGAGCGGTGTCATCGTGGCATTCAGCACGGGGAGTCTCGTCTGGGCTATGAACGCATCGTGCACGAGATTGTACACGTCCGGGGGAAACGTCGTCATGCCGGTGCCGGAGTCAATGATCGTGCCGCCTGTTCCGTTGTTCGTCAACGCGAACGTGGACTCTGGGATGGGCAGCATCGTCGACCCGACGGTGATGCCCTTCAGCGACAGGTAGTACAGGGTTGGAATAGTAGGGTTCTGGATCAAACGGGTGGTCTGGACGATGCCACGGGCGCTGCTGCTGTGGAGGTTCGCCGGAAGGCCGAGTAGGACGGAGCTGGGTGTCGATCCCGTGATGTTGGTGAAGCAATAGGAGAAGTTGTCTACCTTGAGCTGGGATGGCAGGGACAGGGGTCCGCGTCCAAACCCGGCGATGCCGGTTTCGTTGGACTTGAAAATTCCGGTGTTATTGAGGCCGCAGCCGAAGGCCATGTCGGGCACGGCCGAGCCGTCACCAAACACGAACGTGTCGGCGACGAGGGCGCCAATCGTCACCGAGCCGTCGCCATAGGAGTAGCTGTAAACGCAAAGCTGGTTGTTCGTTGATGACGAATTCCCGGCGCTGCACGACGTCGCCGGCAGGTCCTGGCAAGCCGCGGAGCCGCAAGGGAGCTCAGCGATGGTTGAGGAGAGGGAGGCGTTAAACACGGGCAGGGACTGGTTGAAGCAGGAGATACACCGCTGGCACTGCGTCCAGATGAGGTCGCTGCCCGAGTCAAGGGTCAGCTGCACGGGCTGAGCCGGCGTGCCGATGGCAAAGTGCCCCAGGTACTCCGTGTCCGGAGCGCCACTAGCATCGAGCTTCCCTGGTGTTACTGGCACGCTCGCCCCTTCAGAGAGCAACCGCTCGGCACGAGCCCTGCTGCGCTGCGCCATGCGGTGCAGCAGCTCGCGGGGTGTCAGGCCGCGCCCGGCGTCGGTATGCATGAGTTGCATCCGCACCGGAGCAGAGGAAGCGATCGCGCTAGCGATCGCCAGCACCGTGACCAGGAGGACTAGCTTGTGCAACATCTTGTTGCCCATGTCAAATGCGCAGCAGTAGATGCGTTTGCTGATGAGCGCCTGTGTGCTACTAACTCCTATGTTTGTATTTATATATACTATCGAGGTTCTCTAAGTCTAAGTCACCGTTGGGTTACATCATCAACTTTACATGTGCGTGTTTTCGTCCCCTCTTCCTCCTCATAGGTCAGAAAAGACAGACATCAAATGCGAACAGGTCTTTAAAACTTTCCACGGGTGGTGCCTGGGGAACTCGATTATCCAGGCGCACAATTATCTGAATTCTCCACTGACCAGACTTTTAGGATGGAAAATAACTTTCAGTTTCATCATCACGCAATCAAAATATAGTACTACTACGGAAATGAGGAGAGGCTCGATACGGTACAAGTATGAATCTTTTTCATGAGAAATAATGTTATATGGCTTCCTGTACCTGACGCACTATGTATGAGCAGGCCGACTTCAATTAAATAAAAAGTATATCCAGTAAGCATCATTAGCTGGGCAACATTTTTTTTTTCTCAAGGATACCTTAACATTCAGCTCGACACAAACTCTCTTTTCAGTTGATTATTTACTGTTGAAGATGTCTCTGTTTCATCCATGTGTGTGCTCTGTTCGTAAAATCTGTTGTGAGCCATCTCAATGCAAGTGTCGTCATAGAAGTATTGAACACTGGTCGGTTAGATTTTCATGCTTTTGTATAAAACAAGAGTCGGTTTCACAAAACCGTGTATGCACTATAGACGCGGCTCCAATTATTGTACATGTTTAATCTTGACTATATCAACTCGAACTAAAAAAGTAGTCGTAAGTCATAGTATATTGGAAAGTTGTCTCTTATTGATTCAATTTCATCTTTTTCTCTCGATGCACACACAGATCGTACCCAACAACGTAATTAAGACTAATCAAGATGAACACAAGTCGCTTTCACACAATTTAGAAAACTAATGACGGTTGACGAATTCCTTTGCTACGCCGATCCATAGAACCTGTTACTTTCAGTAACTTCATGTTTATTTTTTCTCTTTTTCTCCGTTATGTCCAATAGCACAAGGTCATCAAAATAAAAAGTATGTTCAATGTGTCTACCGTGGTAGGCATCAACTAGCAAGTTATGTATAAGTTAGAAGCATGCTGCTTAAATTGTGCTGAAGTTGAGTAACAACTTCTATGATGGAAGGAGATAACAATTAACAACTCACAACATCAATATAAAGATAGAACTTCAAGTTCATTTTCAAACAATTTGACCAGGCATGCTTATGTTTGGTTGCTACTAAAGGGAAGCTAGATTATTGGTAATTGTAAATCCAGTACCACCAGAGAATTCCTGCAAATGGTATTAGAGCAAAACCCCTTGCATATGCTTCGGCTCAAAGAGTTGAGACGTCAAAAAGTCCAGCAACATCCTATGATCTATTCTACAGAACTGGCTCTATGGAAAATCTAATAACATCTGATCGAGAGATGGACACTTTAGCTTACTACTATTATATTGCACGTGTTAATGCTACAGTGATATCAATTAATATAATTCAATCAACCAAAAGTTTATTGAAGAAACTCACAAATCGTAAAATTTCAAAAACATCATATCATTTGAAATATACATAGCTTCGTTCATTCAAAAAACTGGTCCACATATGTGATGACTATAGATAACAGAGTTAATGTGGTCTGCTTTGAAGATGTGATACTGAATACCATGATTGCACATGTGACAGAGCAGACCTCCTTCATTCTGATATCTCTAGTCATCACATATGTGCTTTCGTCAAGCGTTGTTAACATTTGTTTATGTAACTCTGAAAAGTTTATCTAGAAGGAAAAAAGGAAGAAAAAGAATCACAACCTTGAATTGATTTCTTTATACAGACAATAGTATATTTCAGATCACATGATTTCATAGGTATGCTAAGGAAGGTGAATGTAACATCCCGAAAACTAACTCGTAAAACTTTAAACATAAATCCATAAATTAAATTGAACTTGTTAAATATACTTGAACTGTTCCATCATCCATTAGTTCCTTTGCCTCCTTCCAAAATTTATTTGATCTAAACCAAGCTCACTCCATCGAATCTGTACAACTTTGACCTCATGTGCTTTACTCTTCTTCCTAATCGAGCCCAACTACCACACCAGCCGGACCCCCACTCGCTCCCTCTCCTTGCCTTTCGCCCTCTTCGTGCATACGCCGCATGCTGGACCCACTCCTCCAATCACACGTACGGCCGCATCCTTTCCGACCTCCTCTGCCTCAGTCGTCTCGTCATCCAAAGCAAGGGTGCGGAACAAATTGATCATATAATTGTCTTCTACGTCTCCCATCGAATCCATTTTGATGCTTACTAATGCCCATCCAGACGAGCCTTCGCATCGGAAGTCAATATCTCATTGGTGAGAAAGAACGGAGCAGTGAAAGAATAACATAGCAGCAGCAAAGATACGAGATTGCGAGGGGATAGGAAAGATATCTCATGCAATTGGGGCTTGACCGTCAACATGAATAACCGATTGGATCTATTCTTCCTCTTCTCCTTGCTGTTCTTCGATGGAAGATATTTTTTTAGCAGCAACAAAGAAATTCAAAGGAGGAGGCTTGCTTGCAGTGGAGTCAAAGCATCGGGAAAAGGAAGAAATTCGACGGGCCGTTGGATGCATTCGATGGGGTTGGACGGTGGATAAGTCGACTATTGGCTTGACTGTTGGGAGAGGTGACTGCCGAGGATCCTGATCCTCCCCAGCTATGCACGCCTGCCTTCTTGCAGAGCACAGCGGCGATGACCCGAGCACAGTCACCCAAGCACAGCGGTGACGACCCGAGCACAAGAGCCAAGCAAGCCTCCTCCTTCATCCGTCTATAAAAGTGACCTTGTGAACTTCACCGCACCTTAGCCCCGACAAGCCGTCGTCAAGCGAACGGAGACTACGAGGAGGAGTAGGAACCAGGGAACGAGGAGTTCGAGCAGGGCCCCATCGAGGACGTCATCAAAGGCAAGTCTCAATCCGTTTCCCTTTATCATATTGATCCTAGTTTTGTAAATGTCCCATAGCGGCTATTTTTATTGCATGAGATGCTTGACTGGATTGTTTGCAAAATCATTGTATAGTATGACCAAGCCTACTTAGCCATGTTTACCCCACCTATTTATTCCTTATTAAACGTAGGACTCATTGAGGTAGTAACTATTATATGCCTAACTAATTGCCTTGTTTAGATGAATGCTTAGGACTATGTTATCACTTAATCTTACTTTTACTAGTAGTTTTTTACAAATAAAATGTGTGTGTCTTGGTGATTTGGTGCTAGGATATAGAGATAGTTGGGTGGGTGATGAACTAACGAAAAAAATATGATAATAAATATGGGTTAGAGCCGAGCTGATGTTTTGGTGAGTGCTGCCTCTGTGGCAGGCTACCAGGCTTGGTGTTAGGAGATGAACACTACCTTTGTGGTAGGTTTCTTGTGAAGATGATTGTCTTGGCTCGATTAAGGACCGAGTTGATGTGACATCCTACCTAGTCATTTTCCAGTGCGACCACATGACCATGTATGAGGCTTGGCTTAGCTTGATCCCCACCAGCTAGTCTGTTAATCGCCTGAGGGTAGAGAGCAGTGGGAATACACAAGCAGATGCAAGTGGTGCAGACTTGGCAACCTAGTTGGAGACCTAGTGTTAAAGGTCAGGAACCCCTGGTTACTCCTATGAGCGATTAGTCGGGATGATGCTTTGATGGATAATGGCTTTGTGAGTCAGTACTACCATGGGCTACGGCCATGGTATGTTATTGTACTCAGCGTGTGGGTACAACATACATCCTTCGCAGAGTTAAATCTATTTGAATAACCGCATCCACGGTCATGAACAGGGCTATGGTTCGGTCACACAACTAGCATGGGTAATATTTCTTGATGTGTGAGTGTTTTCTGGAATAGGTCCGACCTCTCGCCAAAGGTTGTCTTGGATGGAGAATCCGACAATGCTAAAATTTGGACAACTTAATAATAATATAATTTGATGATTTTATAAATGTTTTTTTATAAAATGAACCCTGCATGTGTATCACTTTTCACAATGTTAAAGTTATGGCTTAATCCTTGCCACTGCCAAATGCATATTTTATCCCTTGATGGTAGGGCAAGGGTTGAGGCTTGTTGAGTACTTTTGTACTCACCCTTGCTTGTTGGTTAGAAAGGAAGACCCTGGTTACATCGACGCCGATGGTGAGGAAGACACTTAAGCTTTGGTTTTGTCTCCACCTGAGTTGTCTGTGTACTTGTGTTGCCGCATAGCTGCTTCCGCCATGTTTCTAGATGTGCTTATTTGGGTCATCGTAGTAATTCTCATGTTTGTAGCTTATATCATTCGATAACTTGTATCTCGACTGTTACTCATCAAGGCTTGTAATATCTCCTGTTATAAGACTTGTTGTACCAGCGACTGATCTAGGAACTGGTATAATAAAGTATTTAGCACCGGGAATACCCGGGGTGCTTCAGTGAATGGAAGTTTACTAGTTGGCACCCAAATGTTCCAACAAGGATACATGCCTATTCTTCACTAATGTTTAGTAGAATCTTGTTTGACTTTCAATAGTTTATTAAGGATATTTTTTTTATTTTTCCTCATCGCTGTGTTGCCCCTCTCGGGCAGCCCGGGCGAAACCCTAGCTGGCTGCCGCCACCACCTTTGCTCCTCTCCTTGACCTCGTCATCGCCTGAGTGCCGCGCAGCCAATGCATGCGGGCACTAGGACGCTGGCGACAGGGTGTTCCCGGCCACAGGGAGTCTGGCGGCATCCACGGCGCAGGTGGCATCCTTCCTGGCCCTCGATGGTGGATCTGTGGCCATGGCAGTCAGATTTGGTCGATTGATGGGCAAATCTGGCGGCGCTCTGAGCGAAGGCGTGACGCGCGGGGTGCGGCAGCGGGCATGAGGCGACAAAGGTGGCCATCTCGAGAACAACATTGGGCTTGCGCATCGGACTGGCCTCCACACTCACTTGTGGCGGTGGGGGTGAGGGAATAGCTGGCCGCAGCTTCGATGGCGAATGTGGTCATGGTGCCAGCGACTGTCTTTCGACGAGTGTGAGAGGGTTGGAGTACCTAGGCATCAAGCGAAATCTTTGACCGACATCTTCTACTAGTGCCGGCAACGTCAACATTTTCGGATGTCAACTACCTCATTGGAGCGTTGTCGTGATGCTTTCTAGTTTCTCCCAGAGGTCCTCAAGTGAAAACCCAAATCCGTTTCTCCAGATGGATGGCGGCGGTGTCTCAACATCGTATTCTCCTTGCTGATGTCGTCTTGAAAGCTTTCGTGCATGGTCGAGTGGTTGCATGTCCGTGTGGTGGTGTTGTTCGTCTTTGTGTCAGCTTGTGGTGCTCCTATTGTTCATCGGCTCTAGTATCTTTTAAGTTTAGGTGGTTGTGTGGCTTTATGCTTCATTTGTTGTCCATTATAGTGGTCGTTAATATAAAAAACTGTCTTTTATAAACGTGCAACACATGCTCTTGAAAAAAAAAATCCTTTGAAGCTTTGGATCTAGCATAGTTTTTCTAAAACTGGTTTTGTTTTTACTTTTAGTTTTTAGAAATTGGTTTCTAAATAAAAGTTGGTGGGATGTTGGGATCCTGGATTTTATTATCCATAAACTAGCTTTTGGATAGCTAACACATTGGATTAGGCCATATTATGGGTTTTTTAGAAAACCATAATCTGATTTATAGAAATAGACATAAAAACTGATCTGTTTGGAGACACTCTAGTTTGGATCAACAGGGCTTAAGCTGAGTTGAGATTCGCAAAAGTACTGGACTAAAAATTATCCCTTAATCATTTATTACTTATATGTATGACATTCAGATACATCTGTATATGACTATCTAATTAATCTAAACGACGCACGTCTTTGTTTTTCGGAAACATAATGACGCAAACAGTTGTTCCGTCTTTTGACATCCAAACAGTTCCACAGTCAACATGAGTCACGCAAAACAAGCCTCACCGTCTGAACCGCCACGGACCGAGGCAGCTTCTTTTCGTTGCCATGGAACGCTCCTGCATTCTAGTATATATAAACAAAGTAGACTTTTTTCATAAATAAATACATATATAGGAGCTAGCACACAGGCGCTCGTCAGCAAAAGCACCTACCTCTGCCGCCATTGACATGAGCAACAAAATGATTCGCAAGCTAGTCCTCATGGTCGCGGAGCTCGCCATGGCTAGCGCGATCGCTGCCTCTGCTCAGGTCCGGATGCAGCTCATGCATACTGACGCTGGGCGCGGCCTAACACCCCGCGAGCTGCTGCACCGCATGGCGCAGCGCAGCAGGGCTCGTGCCGAGCGGTTGGGGTTGTTCTCCTAAGGGGCGAGCGTTCCAGTAACACCAGGGAAGCTCGATGATAGTGGCGTTCCTGATACCGAGTACCTGGCGCACTTGTCCATCGGCACGCCTGCTCAGCCCGTGCAGCTGATCCTTGACTCGGGCAGCGACCTCATCTGGACGCAGTGCCTGCCGTGTGTCTCCTGCTTCCACCAGGCCCTGTCCGTGTTCAACGCGTCCCTCTCCTCAACCTTCGCTGAGCTCCCTTGCGGCTCCCCGGCTTGCCAGGATCTGCCGGCGACGTCGTGCAGCACTGGGGGTTCGTCATCAACGAACAACACGCGTTGCGTTTACCGCTACTCCTATGGTGACGGCTCGGTGACGATGGGTGGCCTCGTCGGAGACACGTTCGTGTTTGCTGCGGGCGCGGCCGTGCCAGCCATGGCCTTCGGATGTGGCCTCAACAACACCGGGATTTTCAAGTCCAACGAGACCGGCATCGCTGGGTTTGGACGCGGCCCCCTGTCTCTACCATCCCAGCTCAAGGTAGACAACTTCTCCTATTGTTTCACCAACATCACGGGATCGACACCCAGCTCCGTCCTACTCGGCCTTCCGGCAAACCTCCACAGCAGCAGCGCCCGTGGCGTCGTCCAGACCACCCCTTTCACCCAGAACCCTGCCAATCAACCAACTTTCTACTACCTGTCGCTGAAGGGCATCACCGTCGGGTCGACGATGCTGCCCATCCCAGAGTCCAGGTTCACGTTGACGAACGGAACAGGCGGCACCATCATTGACTCCGGCACCGGCATGACGACGTTTCCCCCAGACGTGTACAATCTCGTGCACGATGCGTTCATCGCCCAGGCGAGTCTCCCCGTGGTCAATGCCACGGAGACACCGCTCTGCTTCACATCGCCTGCAGGGACGAAGCTGGACGTGCCGAAGCTAATATTGCACTTCGATGGAGCGACGATGGACCTGCCTCAGAACAACTACATGTTTGAGCTCGAGGACGAGGGTGTCCGCTTCACCTGCCTTGCAGCAATCCCTGGGGGCAACCCAACCATAATTGGCAACTATCAGCAGCAGAACATGCACATCCTCTACGACCTGGCCAACAACATGTTTTCTTTCGTCCCTGCTCAGTGCGACCAGTTTTAAACTAGCATGATCTGGGACCCCTGTATTACGAAGTACGCACCATCACTCGCGTTTTGGAACTATCCTTTTGAATTTCGTATATGATTGTATCCATTTTAGTTTCTCATGCAGCGGCATTCTAATGTTTTTGCGCCCATTCGTATATATGATCGGTGACCTCCCATGCTGCTTTGCCACTCCTGTTATAAAAACACTAGAAAGGTTTGGCGCTTTTGTTGTGCCTGTTTTGAAAACCATATATAAGTAAAAATTTGATGGCGTGCAAATCACAAAGATTGCATATATCAATGTAGGTATATGAAGTAGACTGAAAACTACATGTTTAGCTTTGCTTTAAACAATGCCATTATTCAATTGTTTACAACGATGGTAATGTAACAATTTTAGATTTATGTAAAACGTAGTAAAATGTAAAAGTGATGCTGATTCAGAAATTATACTGAATTTACATAAGTAAATATAAAATTTACAAATTTCATAAAAGTATAGGGATATGGGCAACATTTTATAGAACTAATTTCAACTAAGTCAACAACTCGTAAGTCATATATTGGAAAGTTCTCTTATTGCTTTATGTTCCTTTTTTTCTTTCGCTGCACACACCGAGCGTATGCAACAACGTAATTGAGACTAGTCAAGATGAGCACAATTCGCTTCCACACACAATGTTAGGAAACTAATGATGGATTCCTTTGCTATGCTGATCCATAGAATTTGTTAGGGCTTATTGTGATTTTACCCCTGTCCCAGACTCTAATTGTGATTTTACCCCCCCCCTCCCCATTTTTTAACTTTATAATTTTACCCCTACGATTTAAAATTGAACTGTTTGTTTGCCCATGGATTTTAACACCGTTATAGCAGACTGTATTTCGTAATTAGAAAAATTAAAATAACTATTAGAAAATAGGAAAAAGGTCAAGAGTGCCCCTACTCCTTATTCTTTCGTTCTCACCATGGTGGCTGAGTGTTCTTTGATGGGCTGCATTCCTCTCTCTCTCTCGTTCTCTAAACCTAACCCTAATGGAGGCGAGTGGCGGCGCTGGCGGCAGGTCCTAAGGCGGCGGTGATGGCGCGGGCTGTTTGCGGCTGGAGGCGCGGGCAGTTCGCTGCGGCTGGAGGCGCGAGCGGGTCACTGCGACTGGTGGCTTCGACGCAAGCGGCTCTTGGGAGCAGGCGAAGGGGCTGCGGCCTATGGGTGATAGCGCAGGCTGCTGGTGGGAGCAGGCGAAGGCGCTGTGACTGGTGGCTCCAGCGTCGGCGGCTCAAGCTAGCAGGTGAAGGCAACTTCTCTTGCGGGAGTGGCGCAACTTGGAGCAGGAGCAGCTGCCTGCGTTGAGCACGACGGGAACAACACAATGGGGTCTGAAATCGAAAGGTACAAATTGAGTTGTGCTTCTACTGTTATTCTAGGATTCATGTCATGTTGTTCTGTTCGCTCAGATTGTTGTCATATTGTAGGTCATTGCAAAGCTTAGTAGAGAGGTCCAGATGGAGGAATTTGTGCATGAGTACTACTCTGTTGCCCGGTTGAGAAAGACATATGAAGGTGTTTTCAAACCATTGACATCCAAGTATTAGTGGCCACATGTTGATTTAGGCTACAAAATCTGCAAGCCTAAATTAAGGAGATGAGCTGGAAGACCGAGAGTTTCTAGAATCAAAGCATCAGATGAGGTTGGTACTAAGAAGAAGAGAAAATATACTGAATGCGATGAACTAGGCCATACAACCAAGTATTGTCAAGGAGGACTAACCGCTAAACAAAAGAAACAACGTCTCTTATCTTTTAATGCATCAAAGTAAGTGTGCTGAAATAATCATTGTCTTTATTTTAGAATAATGAACCATAAATTTGTCAACTAACTCGAGTTTATTACTTTATTTTGAAGTGCAAGTGCTGCTGCTAGTGCAAGTGCAACTGATGCTGCAAGTGCAAGTGATGGTGGAAGGGGAAGAGAAAGAGGAAGGGGAAGAACAAGAGGAGGAAGACGAGGAAGAGGGAGGCTAGCTGCATGGTTCGGAATTGAGTGGTCATGTTATATATTGGATGTGTAATGATTAGTGACATATTTATTGGACTTGTGTCACTTCTTTTGTTTGACTTGCACAATGTGACTTATTAGTGTGCTATTAGATGTCTATGATTGCTTCTAAACTATTCTTGCTGAAATGATGCCTAAACACTAATGAAATGTTGTCAAAATTATGCTGAAATTTTGTCTAATGTGGTTCAAATATTGCTGAAATGCTGCCAAAATTATGCTGAAATTTTGTCAAAATAATAATGAATTTCGAAATTTAGTGACATTTTAAAAAACATATAATTTCTTATTTTAAAATCGTGTCTGAAATGTTGTACACTATAATACTAAACAGGGGTATAATCACACAACATGTCCAAAACGAGGGGTATAATCACAAGGACATTTTTGTCTTTTTGCAGCATGTTTGACACCGTTAAGAGCTCCATAACGGAGTAGGGGAAAACAGACAGTTCAGTTTCAAATCGTAGGGGTAAAATCACAAAGTTAAAAAATGGGGAGTAAAATCACAATTAGAGTCTGGGACAGGAATAAAATCACAATAAGCCCAATCTGTTATTTCAGTAACTTCATGTTTATTTTTTCTCTTTCTCTATTATGTCCAATAGCACAACGTCAACAAAATGAAAAGTATGTTCAATGTGTTTACCATGGTAGGCATAAACTAGCAAGTTATGTGTAAGTCAGTAGCATGCTATTTAAATTCTGTTGAAGTAGAGTAACAACTTCTATGGTGGAAGGAGATAACAATTAACAACTCACAACATCAATATAAAAATAGAACTTCAAGTTCATTTTCAAACAATTTGACCAGGCACGCTTATGTTTGATTGCTACTAAAGGGAAGCTAGGTTTTTGGTAATTGTAAATCCAGTGCTACCAGAGAAATCCTGCAAATGGTACTAGAGAAAATCCCCTTGCATTATTCATCTCATGCTTCGGCTCAAAGAGTTGAGACGTCAATAAAAAATCCTAGCAACATCCTATTATCTATTCTACAGAACTGCTCTATGGAAAACCGATATCCTTTTGATCGAGAGCTGGGGCACCTTAATTAGCTTTTTATTTTCTCCTCTATTTCTTATTTATTGACATTGAAACACGATAGATTAGATATTTTTTATTTCATATTCACTGTATTGAAACGTCAATAATTCCAGACCATACGGAGTACATTTCCTGTGACCAACTTGAGGTGCCATATTTGTTTGAGCATCTTTTCGTGGATGTGTCACAGATGGAGATCATCTATCTCTCTTTATGAGAAAAGTAATAAAAATTTTGCATCAACAACTGCTTTACGAAGCAAATGACGGGTTTTAATAAAGCTAAAACAAAGTAAAAACAAAAGAGCTCAATGCAACAATATATATTGAAGGAAATGGTCAATTCCAGTAATTCAAAAGTGCAGAAAACTGTGACAACCAGAGTGCGTTATGAAACATTCCGTTATTCTTTCCACATGTACTCATGTATTGCATCCAATAACATTAATTCGTATATGAAATTTAGGAGAAAAATAGATACATATAAGCAGCGAGTGGCATTACTCACTACGCACACCCCGCGCGCGCGGCCGGGTTACACGGGGGCTGAACGATGCAAATGACTTCTAAACCGTCTCACAGTGATCAGGGACGAGGGACAATTTCTGCTGCTGGAAGTTGCCAAGTATGGCCATACCCTCGCCTTCAACAATGGCAAGGCAGATGTAGCTGTGACCCGCCTCTTCGTAGTCGAACACGTAGTTCTCCCGCGGCAGGTCCAGCGTCGCGCCTTCGAAGGGCAGCGCTAGCTTGGGCACGTACGGCGGCTTCTCTCCCGGCGCCACAGCGAAGCAGAGCGGGTCATCGTTCGCCACGGGCAGCTTCACCTGGGACGCAAATGCGTCGTGCAGGTGACGGTAAATGTTGGGCGGCAGCATCGTGAAGGCGGTGCCGGAGTCGATGATCGTCCCGCCCGTCCCGTTCTTGGTGAACGCGAACGCCGACTCGGGCACCGGCAACCTACACGAACCGACGGTGATGGCTTTCAACGAGAGGTAGTAAGTTAGGGAGTCAGCCGGGTTCTTGATGAGCGGGGTGGTCTTGATTTCGCCGCGGGCACTGCTGTGGAGGTTCGCCGGCAGGCCGAGCAAGACGGTGCTGGGTACTGATCCGGACGGTTGACGCGGCAGCGTGGCTGCACAAAATCGCCAGCACAACCAGGACTGGAACGGCTAGATCCTGCATTTTGATCAAATTTATATGTCAAGATGGCCCCTCTCACGCGTCCCAACAGCAGAGATGCACGCCTTTGTAATTCTCTGCTCCATCTTTTGAAGTAAACCGCTCTACTACTAAGCTATGCAGCCTCTTTTTTTTTTACCATGGTAAACATACATTTAATTTGATCCCTTCAACAGAGAAACAACATGGGCCGTTACCCGTTGGGCCAGTGGAGATATCATCCTATCTGAAATTTACCGGGCTGCATATGTCCAACATCGTTCTTGTCGTGTCATATTATAATTCGGTCCAACAAGCATGGATCAACAATATTAGTGACGATCTTATTCGTCACGATATACTAGCAACGCACTCAGAAGTGAGGCTTTACTTTCTAAAATATTTAGTGGTGAACCAGACCACAAGCTGCCAATGACACATGAACCCACTGTGGTTCTGCCATATCTTCGCTAACATTAGTGACGCTTTGGTTCGTCACAGACTCCCTCCAATATCCAACAGGGGCCCTATAACTCAAATAATAATGCTTTAATGATGATATGTTATTAAGGACATTGCAAAAACCCGACATGTGGGACAAAAAATTAAACTATGTCTGAAAATGGATCCCTTATGCACTGACTCAATGATAGGATGTTTTAGTGATGGTTTGTTTCGTCTCAATGATAGGAGCATTGAGTAGGTGGGCCACTGGTGATGTCACGATGACGTACACATACTATTATTTACATCGGTCACGGTTTTATTCGTCACTGATGCCTGGACAAGCCTGACTGGTGGGACCTAGCACTCGGTGTTGCATACATTAGTGACGTTTTGGTCCGTCGTAAATGACCCAAAAAAAATACCGACAGGTGAACCCTGAATACTGTTTGCATCGGAAAAGCATCATTTTAATGCTTTTTAGCGACGGAAGCGAGATCGTTGCTAAAATTTATTCATACAACATAAGTTGAGATAATTTTTGTAATATAAAGGTCAAACAAAACAACAATTAACAAATATGTCTATTGAGTGTGATATTGTATATATTATAAATATATCTGACGTGGTTCGAAGTTCCAAATTGTTAAAATGACCATGTTCTTGTTAATAAAATATATTATATTAATGTAGAATATTTTTCTATAATCAGAAAGAACTATGTATGATAACTAAATCTGATAATTAAATAAAATGATTTCTTTCACTCACGTACATGTACATCCGAGTACACCTAAGACAATTTGAATAGGATGGTTTTATGCTTTAAAGCTATACAATGAACATGCATGAAATATCTATGCAACAAATATTGGATAACCTATGATTTATGTCTCATCTATCACTATCTACCCACAACTCGCATTTAACTTTGGATCAATGTCTAAGTGACTTTCTAACCACTGGATTTGTCCTAACACGAAGCGATGGCGACCCATGCGATCGATCTTCCTGCCTGCCTGCCTTCTTCACTTACGGTAGAGAAGCACTGGGGCCCCACCCACCGCACGTTTCAGGCAGTCCGCGGCCTAATGGCGTGATTATCTTGGAGGCAGCAAGCGGGATTGGTAGCTTTCCGTCGTTCTCTGTTGACTGAATTAGCAGCTAGTAAGAGATTCGTATGGAACAGAAAGGAATTCCATAAGTACGAATTAGCGGCAGCGGGCCGGGCGACGGATCATGATCGCCAGCGGATCGGATGTGCCGCGCGCGGGCGTCGCCGTGGGCGGAACAGAAAGGAATTCCATTTCAAGTAACTTGGGCGGCTGGCGTCGCCCGGCTCGCCTCGTCGCTGTCACGGCACGTGTAGACCCGGGCGACGCTCCTGTTACGAAATGCTCAGTTAGACAACTGCTCTAGTAGTTGCCCGATTCATCCAATCCTCTGTCAAAGGGCAGATCGTGCCCATGAATGAGTGTGACGGTTGCAGAAACCGTTCACTTGTATCCCTATATAAGAAGACCATGTAAAGGAATAAAGAATTACTGTTCACTACTGTTTATTGTCATTCCCATTTACTTACAACACGTTATCAAGCACTTGCTCAGAATATGAGAAAAGAGAGAAAACAGAGAGAAGAAGAAACTCGACGAAAAGCAACTGCCGGCGACCTTGCTGGAGATCAGCGGGTAAGCAATGCCGATGACGGCACTCACCGTGTCCTTCCTCGTTGCTCTTCTTCGCCAACTTCTAGAGGACCCCCGCTGCGACCATCCCCGTCGTGTGGTTCGCCATCTTCAGGCAACCCTCACCGGCGTCGAGTTTCGCCGGATCTTCTCCCTCCTTCGCCGCCCATGCAGTGGTCCTGTAGGCCACCGCGGATGGCAACCCACCACGACTCGACGAGGGTGGTGGTTCCGCAACCGCCACCGCCGCCGTCATCATGGTGGCAGACGCTAGCGTGGCCAGTGCCACCGCCTGGATGTTGGCCCTTTTCGGGGGCCTCACGGCGACCCGGGGGCAGGCCCCAGCACGTCAGTGCTGAGGACCACCACGGAGGCACCACCTTCGCTTTCACCACCGGCGCGCCTCCCGATTCCCACGCCGCCGACAGAGCCCGTGCCACGCCTCGGACCACCGGCCATGGACGTCGGCACGCTGGCGGCCGGCGCCTCGACCTCGACAGCGGCAGCAACCGCTGCAGTTGTAGACGCAGCTGGTCCATCATCCCTCCCTCGTCCTCAACCGCCGTGGCGCGGTGCGTGCATCCGCACAAGAGGCCGAGGAGGTGAACCCGGCCGGCGCTTTGTCGTCCGTTCGGCGCCGCCTCCTCCTACTACTAGAATAAAGCTCTACAACGGCAGGCCAAAAGGGGTCTCAGTGGCGGATACTAAAACACCATTGAGGCTCTATCACTACTTAATTATATAGTTAGTAGCGGGCAAATGCCCGCTACTGACACACGTGGAACTACCCTAATAAAAGGCGTCAGTGGTAGTCTAGGGACCGCCGCCGACGCCATAACCTAAACGCTACTACCAAAATGGGCTAGGGGGCCCCACCGATCCTGTACATTCCGACCGGTGCTGAGTCCCGCCCTAGCCGCGCCGACGCTTCACTTCACCCGCCGCCTGCTTCGTGTCTGTGCCCGCCTGGCGCTAGGTCTCCACCGGAGCCGGCGATGGAGGAGGGGCCGCCGCGAGCTCAGCCGGAGCTGGCGGCGGAGGATGGGCCACCGCGAGCTCAGCCGAAGCCGGCTGTGGAAGAGGGGCCACCGCGCTCTCCACCGGAGCCGAGCCCCCCGGAGCCCTCCACCGGAGCCTGCTGTGCAGGAGGACTGAGGACGACAGGGCCCGGAGAAGGACATGGAAGGCAGAGGCCGGTGTTGGCGTGGACAACGGTGACCCCACCCGACGAGCACCACCCGCGGCGCGCGCGGCGCCAATGATGCCTGCCCCCCATTGTCGGAGGAGGAGGAGGTGGTGGAGCTAGAGTGTCCGGAGAGGGAGGAGGAGGTGGTGTGGCGGCGGCGGTAGCGCAACCCTAACCCTAACTTAGGAGGCGGTGCGGCACACGCGGAATGCGACTCGAGGCCGCATTGCCTTCTAATTTATATATACTTAGCGGGCTTCAGTAGTGGGCCACTACTGTCAGGCCCGGAGCTATGAGGCCTTGAGGTCTTAGCTGCGGGCTTGACAGTGCCCGCTACTAGGTTCTCAACCATAGTAGCAGGCATTTGGGCCCGCCACTCTTCTTCAACGACTTAGTGGCGAGTATTATGCTGTCAGTAGCGGGCATATAGTGTCCGCTACTAAGGTTTGGCTCACAGTAGCGGACCCAGGTCCCTCCCCACTCTCAGTTGCGGGCACTTATAAGACCCACTGCTGAGCTTTTTACCCCGTCCGACACTACAGAGCTTTTTTGTAGTAGTGTCCACCATCATCGTCCTTAGATGAGCGGCTCCACTTCAGCGACATTGAGATATCTGGATCTGAAGAGGAGCCTGCATCGCCGTCTTCTTCGCCAAGATTCATCGTCATCGTCGAGTTGGCTCTGCTCCTCTCCCAGATGTTTATCACAATATGCAGGGGAAGAAGTTCGGTGGTCCAAAAGACAACAACAAGAACTCCTCAAGTGGTAGATCTAAGCGAAAGTGCAATAACCGGAAGGGCAAGAAGAAGGTACAAGTTGAAGAGAAAGGCAATTCCAAGGCACAAGGTGACAACAAATGTCGCAAGTGCAGATGCATCAAGCATTCTACTAGGAAATGCCGTACTCCTCGCCACTTGGTTGAGCTTTGCCTAAAATCCCTAGGCAAAGGGAAGAATGCTGCATCTGGATTTGAAGCACACTTCAACCTCCAACCCAATGCGCAAGAGTAAGCCAGTTGTTCGTGCAAGTTCCCGAGGAACCAAGCAGCGACGAGCCTCCATTGATGGTCAATGATTACGAGGACTCAGAGAACACCATCGTCGAATTCGCTTCTGTTGACTTGTTTGGAGATCTTATCTAGGCTCCATAGCTCTATAAAATAAAATTATTAGTCTATGTCCTAGTAGCTTAAGTGTGTTGTAACAATAAAATTAGTACTCGTACTATATGTATTCTAAGATGATGTAATAATGTATTAGCACTTTGATACTTAATTAAGTATGTATTTCTGTATTCATGCTGAGAATTTCTTTAAATTCTTGCTCATATAGATCTCACGGGAGTCAATCTGATGGAGGAAGAGTTATGCCTTGTGGACAGCTATACCACAAACACTATACTTAGGGAAACTAAATATTTCCAAACTCTTACTAAGAGGCCAGGAAATGTTTTGACAATCGCTGGGCGCAATGCGACGATATTAGGCTCTGATAGAGCTACTATGACGCTTCCCATGGGTACTCAAGTAACGATCGAGAATGCATTATTGTATCCTGATTCAACTCGTACCCTGTTAAGTTATAGAGATATCCGGAAAATGGTCTTCATGTGAAAACACATGAGGAGAATAGTGAGGAGTTTCTTCTCATTACCAAAGACAAGGGATATGGCATGGAAATTCTAGAAAGAATTCCCTCTCTACCGTCTGGATTGTACTATACATACATCAAACCTGTATCACATGTTGCATACAAGGTAAATTTCCATAATGTTAATGCATTCCAAACATGGCATGATCGCCTTGGCCATCCCGGTATCAGGATGATGCAGAAAATTATCAGCAATTGCATTGGTCATAATTTAAGTGATGCCAAGTTCCCGCAATCCTTAGATTTTTTATGCACCGTATGTGCAACGGGAAAATTGATCATAAGACCATCATATCTTAAGATCAAAGCGGAGCCATTAAAGTTTCTTGAACGCATTGTGGCCCCATACAACCATTATCTGGACCGTTCAGCTATTTCATGGTTCTCATAGACGCATCTACATAATGGTCTCACGTGTGCCTTCTGTCCACACGTAACCATGCATTTGCGAAGCTCATTGCTCAAATCATTAAATTGAAGGCAAGCTTCCCTGAACATCGAATTCAATCAAATCGAATGGACAATGCAGCTGAATTTTCCTCTCGAGCTTTCAATGATTATTGTAAGGCATAAGGAATTCAAGTTCAGCACTCTGTCCCCTATGTCCATACTGAAAATGGCTTGGTAGAATCTCTGATTAAGAGAATTAAATTAATAGCAAGACTAATGCTTCACAATTGCAATCTACCAACTTCGTGTTGGGATCACGCGGTCTTACACGCTGCTAACTTGATACAATTGCGTCCAACTGCTTATCACAGCAACTCCCTACTGCAACTCGTACGTGAAAATCCACCAAGCATTTCCCATCTACGTAAGTTCGGATGCGTTCTATACGCACCGATCTCACCACCACAACGTACAGCTATGGGCCCTCACAGGAAAATGGGGATCTATGTGGGATATCAATCTCCGTCGATCATAAAGTATTTAGAACCTCTCACAAGGGATCTATTTACAGCCCGGTACGCTGACTGCATATTCAATAAGGACCATTTTCCGGCTTTAGGGGGAGAGTTTAAGTACCATTCTGAAAGCCAGGAAATCAATTGGGATGATAAAAACCATCCTATCCTCGGATCCACGTACTCGAGAATCTGAACTCCAAGTTCAGAAAATCATTGATTTACAAGACATTGCAAATAATCTGCCAGATGCATTTACTGACTACAAAGGTGTCACAAAATCCTTGATTCCAGCTAGGAATGCGCCCGAAAGAGTGGAGGTACCAAATAAAACCATTTAACTCCCAACTCAAAAAAAGAGGGGGAGAAGTACGGCTGCCCAGCAGGAATCAACGCCTAACAAGCGTCAAAGGAAAGCACCCACCAAGCAGGATAAACCATCCAGCACCAAGGGTCAAAGGAAGAAGAAAACTTCCGAACCAGTAAATGCAGGTCAACCTGAGGTTGACCGACACCCGAAGGGTAGTATACACCCTGTGGATAACACAAATCCACAACCCAGCTCTCAAGTGCACACACCATTAGAGGCTAGAACATCGGAAAACCCTGACACACTCATATTGGAAAATCATGAGGAGTCACAAGGGGAAGAGGAAAATTCCATAGAGGAGATTTCCATCCACTATGCAAGTTCTGGAGAGCCTCATAATTGTAAAACTATGATTGTTGATGATCAATTCTCAGCTACGATTGCGGACAACCTTCTCAATGATCTAGAACCAAAGTCCATGGCAGAGTGTCGTACGCGCTCGGACTGGAATCAATGGAAGGAAGCAATCCAGGCAGAGCTAGCCTCGCTAAAGAAAAGAGAGGTATTCTCATCAGTAATACCTACACGTCCAAGAGTCTTCCTTGTGGTATTCAAATGGGTTTTTGTCCGAAAACGGAATGAAAATAATAAGGTGGTGAGATATAAAACAAGGCTAGTAGCATAGGGGTTTACGCAGAGATCTGACATTGATTTCAATGAGACATACTCACCAGTAATGAGTGGAATTACTTTCTGATACCTGATATCAGTACAAAATCGTCTATCCTTGCAGCTGATGGACGTAGTGACCGCATATCTCTATGGGTCGCTGGATTCTGACATATACATGAAGGTTCCGGATGGAATCTCTATATCGAATCCTCACGCAAACCGCAACATGTAATGTGTAAAACTGTCCAAGTCACTCTATGGCTTGAAGCAGTCGAGACAAATATGGTACAACCGACTGAAAGAATTCCTTGTCAAAAAGGGATACTCCAACAATGATGATGGCCCATGCGTTTTCATTAAGCAGTCCTCTACAGGATTTTGCATTATCTCGTGGTACGTAGATGATTTAAATATCATTGGCAACACAGAAGATATAGAGGAAGCGTGCAAACATATTAAGACGGAGTTTGAGATGAAGGATTTGGGTCAAACCAAATTTTGTTTGGGTTTACAACGCGAACACCTTCCTACTGGAATTCTCATACACCAGTCTGCTTATATCCAGAAAATATTGGAGAAATTCAATATGGACAAAGCTTATCCGTCCAAGACACCCATGGTCATACGATCTCTTGAAAAAGATACTGATCCATTCAGACCCAGGGAGGATGGAGAAGACGTATTAGGCCCAGAGGTTCCATACCTTAGTGCCATTGGCATGCTTATGTATCTTGCAAATTGCATAAGGCCTGATATCATATTTATAGTGAATCTACTAGCTAGACATAACGCTGCTCCTACCAAACGACATTGGAAAGGAGTACAAGATATCTTACGGTACCTCAAAGGCACACCAGATCTAGGTCTGTTCTTCAGAAGAAACCGGGATCCAGCTTTGATTGGATACACTGATGCTGGCTATCTTTCTGATCCCCATAATGCCAGATCACAGATGGGATTCGTGTTCTTACACGGTGGAACAGCTATATCATGGAAGTCTTCTATGCAGACTCTGATTGCTATGTCCACAAACCATTCTAAAATCATAGCATTATATGAAGCTTCTCGCGAATGTGTCTAGCTTCGCATAATGGTAAACCACATACAGTAGTCATGTGGTATTGGTCCTATAGGATCACCGACTATTATCTATGAAGATAATGCTGCTTGTGTTGCTCAGATGCACACAGGTTATATAAAAACAGACCAAATTAAACATATTAATTCTAAGCTGTTCTACCCTCATGAACTCCAGCACAGTGGTGAGATAACCATCTTGCAGACCAAATCATGCGACAACCTCGCTGATTTGTTTACAAAGTCTCTGCCATATTCCTCTTTTCATAAATGCATTGATGGGATAGGTATGCGATGACTTAAGGATTTGCAAGGTTCAGGGGAAGTATCTCCCTGAACATGGACCTGTCACAAACATCTATTGCACTCTTTTTCTATATATAAGTTTTGCTTTAAAAGTTTCCTCATAATAGGTTTTTAACGAGGCAATACAACACAAAACCCATGTCTATCTCCTGATTTTTTCCATAAGGGTTTTTACAGGGAGGTAATCAAGACATGATATATGTTGTATCAATTTTTCCTATTTTTCCATTGGGTTTAAGGAGTTTTTATAGCGTATCATATTCTATCTCCTCATATTTTTCCCACAGGGTTTTTTTAGGGGGAGACTATCGTCATGGTGATTCTTCTACGATCAACTGATCAAGGGGGAGTGTTACGAAATGCTCAGTTGGACAATTGCTCTAGCAGTTGCCCGATTCACCCAATCCTCTGCCAAAGGGCAGATCGTGCCCATGAACGGGCGTGACGGTTCCAGGAACCGTTCACTTGTACCCCTATATAAGAAGACCATATAAAATAATAAAGAATTACTGTTTGCTACTATTCATTGTCATTCCCATTTACTTACAACAGCTCCGTGCGCGCGCGGTCCAGCCTATCATGTCGCTGCTGATGGCGAAGGGGATGATGGTATATATCCCGTTACAAATTAAAGCCGGGAGGATAGGAGGAGGAGGAGGCGGGAGGTCGCAACATCATCGCATCTGCGACATCGAGGGCTTCGCAGGATGGCAAGCGCACGAGCGCTCCGTTCCGACATTCGGTTGGCGACGCGCTGTGTCCTCCCCCGCGGTCACAGCGCCCGGGTGTGTGCATGATTTTTAAAACCGGCGGGAGACTGACTGGAGAGGGCGTCCGCGTTCCGACCAAGGCCATTCGCAAAAACTTCATTCAATCCGCATAATTTCAGCTGTCGCGCGCCAAGTTAGTTCTCCGTCAAATTTAACCCTCACAATCTTCCCTGGCCAGTTCTCGTTTTCCGTGGCGTTGTTGTTCTTGGCCCTTAGATTTAAAAAACCAGTAAAAACTGGCGGGTTATCCCGGTTAACCGAAAAACCAATCCTAGTCAGTCGTGCTAACAGGCTGGTTAGTCAAGAGAAACGGGATCTGGTTACTGTAGCAGATCGGTTAACCAGCTGATTTCAATGGTTAACCGACCGGTTAGCCACTCACAAGCTGGAGTCATGATGATGCTATGATAGGATTAAGCAAACCTATTCTCCATTATGGAGGCGGGCAACACGCAAAAAGTTTTGATGATTTCGCGCTCCCTCTATTTGCCAATTTGTGAGTGGCTTTGAGAGGCGTGAGTGGCTTTGATACCTCCTCCTGGATATACACATTAACTAATCATGTTTTCCAGACTTTAATTGACAAAAAACTTTCAGTGATGGTGACTTATTTTATATTTTATTTTTTATAGAATTATGTGTAATAATTATAAATCGTTGGACCCATATCCGACGACTCAAAAAGGTGGTTAAAAATTACTCAAACTTTTAATCAACTAAAAATTAGCAAATCTATACTATAAAGACTAAACCTCCTGAAGAAAAACACCCACCGTTAGTTAATCCACCCTCTCATATCTTAACCTTTGATCTAATCCCAGATTTTCCTACTACCGTTAGATTAGCAACCTAATCACCAGAACGTGGGCCCAACACTAGGAACGTCGCGCTGTTTATGTATTGCCTGTACGTTTCATATTGTTTTTAGAATTTTTTTCTCACGGAGCAAAACTTACCCATCCGCGTACAACTCTTTTTCACTTTCCATCCAGCGCGCCTGGAATTGCTTGCCGAGAATCATTGCCCACGTTTTCCCTTCGTGGGTGAAGATTGGTCTGGTTTCCTTGCTTGCCCAGAATATTGCCGTGAATCCATCTCTTTTCTTGGTCTGGTTCCCATGGCGGCTTAAGGTGGTCCTCGCAGCGACGGAGCAGGCCCGATCGGTGGTAGCTGCGGATCGATCCTTGTGGTTGAGGAAAAAGGTCGATATACTCGCTCCGTTGGAACAGGCCGGCATGGTCGTTGCAGCGGATCGACGTCGTGAAGCTCGACCTTGGAGACGGCTGTGACGTGCGTGTCGCCGTACCCTGGTTCCGACTGGTTCCGCCGTACCCTGTCTTGCTGTGCTCTCCTCTTCATACTAATCCTTCAGGTGTCGTAGAATCTGAGTTGTTGTCGCCCGTTGTGCACCAGGGAGGTTTAGTTGCGGCAAAGATGGACATATAGTTGATCAACATCACCTGCGATGAGACGACGGTGAAGTACAACGTGTGGGCCGCATTTGAAACCGCGAGAGCTGACACGCATCCCTTGCACAGCGATTTCAAGTGACCTTGAAGGTACGTATGTATCAATTGGTCGCATATTTTTCACCCTTGTCACTTTGATGTCCGGATATCCCTGATGTGAATTTTACATGACCTCTATTGAATCTTGAAGGGGGCAATTCAGACTGTTGCTCGTTGTCTTGCCACAGTCATAGAATTTTGGTAGGAAGTCATGTCGTCTCAACAAGATCGACAAGTTACAAGAAAATTAAAGAAACAGCATTCAAGGATATTTCAAATATTGTTGATGGGGTAAGTTGAGCAACCAAAAATGTTATGTGCATTGTTCTCATGATCCAATTAATTTTAATGGACTATTTTGGTCCTAATTAAGGGAGTGAAGAAGATGCTACTGTAGCAGCTATTGCAAAGAGACGTGAACAGGATATGCAACGGGCAAAGAGGTACCGTGATCGAAAGAAGGCCAAGACTCAACCAGTGTTAAATGAAGGTACATATAATTTTTTTCCTAGATACTGTGATAAAAAATTGTTCATTCTGGATCGCTGATATTTGTTCCACGTGGTTCAGCTGGACAAGAGAGTATATCACCTGGTAAAAATGTTATAGTAACAAATACAAAAAGGCTCAAATCATTTGGGTCAATTGAAAGTATTCAAAGTATTGGTAATGTTCAGGCCAAATCTTTTAAATGTTGCAACTTTGCAAAGATCAGGTGATTAATAACATAAACTTTATTTGTAGGTGGTAAAGAGAATCTAAAACCAGTGGACTGTGCGACAGTAGATGGAAAACAACGCGGATCATTGTCATCTGATCCAATTATCGGTAACAACCTTCAGCGGGTCATCTCTTTGAGCATGTTGTGGACAGTGAACTTATACTTATGTGTACGTTACAGAAATCATACAACAATCACGGTTGTCAACCGTTACATTCAAGGATGGATGTCACGTTTTTGATAATGGTGGTTCTGACAGTGATGATGATAGCTGGCTACACAGAGGAAATGTGCCCATCGAGCAAAGTCGACCTCCTTTACAAGGAGAGAATCCAACCGGTTGTCTTACCCAGTTAGATGACACGCTTGCTCGCAGGCGAAAGTATCAGAGAGAATACCAGCGAGAATACCAGAAGCGGAAAACTGTACAACAAAATATCTCTACTCTGAGTGAAGGTCAGAATTCAAAACTTCATTCTAACATCGTACCAATTATACCTTAATTAGTGTGTCAATTGTAAGATTTTAATAGTGGCATGAACAGCAGCCAATCAACTACAACGAGAGGTTGAGTGGACACCAGTTGAAAAAGACAGCGAAGGTGCGAAACTCAACTGTTAGTCTCGTTATAGTTTCATTTAAAATCATTCATGAAAGAAATGATGTAGTACAATCATTTAATATCCAATTTTTAGAATTTACTCCTGCAACCAAGACGGCAAAACAAAGGAAGAAATATGCAAAGATGCCAGATCATGAAAAGAATATTTTGCTTGAAAAAAGGCGTATATATCAACAAGCATACCGTGTTCAGTTCCAAGAAAATAAAGCATGAGGTGATTTTAATTTTTATTTGGTTCTAATTCTTCATCTCAACAACCATATATATTTTTTGAAATATCTATCTACATTTTACTTTGTCTAAATTACCCAGTTGTTTGCCATTTATAAACAAATTTGTTTGGACGTTCATGCAGTTGACGACACATTGTTTGATTCTGGCATTTGGGAGCCTGATGATCCTAACCAGATGAATGACGGTGGGTATCAGTCTACTTAACTAATTTTATAGTGTATCTTTTTTGGTGTCATTTCTAATATGAATTCACCTGATCAGAAGAGGAGTTAGAATGCTTGAACCCTCCTGCACATGTTGCACCACTGTCAGATGATGAAGATGAAGAAGAAAGATTATTTAATGGTGCAGGTATATCATGTTTATACTACAAATTTTCACTATTCCAACTATCATTTGTTTCAGTGATCGATTATTTACAATGTTTTCATTTCGTTCAATGCAGAAAAGTGCTACACCTCGTATAGAGAGGATAGGCCCAGTCTGAGCACTCATGATCCTTTTGACTTTGTTTATCATAACTTGGCTAAGCAGCATCATAGACTGCGAAAGGTGAAGCCTTGTCGGTTTTGTGCCGCTAAGCGTTTTCCAGGTGAAGGCAAGTCGAGCTGGTTCTGGGGTATATACTTTCAGGGTGCACGGAAGTGTGTATCATTGTCTTGATCAGTTGGTCCCTTCTGAGAGAGGCCCATGCCACATGCAACTATATTTTTATGACACATGATAAGACTAGTGAACATAGACTTGTCTGGTCTCCGCATCTAGATCAAGACCTAATTAAGTTAATCCTTGATATACTGTCAATTAATCCTTATGTGAGGGTTTTCAAGAGCTTGAGATCTGTCCAAAACCTGGATGAGTATAGGATAGAGTTGACCACTGATATAAACATCGATCAGAGGAGGTATAATGCACCAACCGTATCACAGGTTCCAGCTATTTGGGAGAGCGGAACTAATCTGAGGAAAATGTTTCAGAATAGCATCATGGTTTGTGGTTTGTCCGAAAAGCCACAGTATATTAAGGCATACTTTGGCTGCTATGATCCCTTGTATTATCCCTTGTTCTATCCACAAGGGGAAGCAGGTTGGAATAAGAGGATTCTTTATGATGTAGTTGCTGATGATATCGCTGAACCTATTGGAATTGATAGCACTACGGGTGAGTTACAATTGTTCCCTATTTCGATTCTGCTTTTTAACATCAACAACTATTGTTTGGACAGTAAATTAATTTCTCTAAGTGACCGGGAATATTGATCTAAACGTGGGCAGTGACGATGAGCAGGAATATGAACTTTATGGTATATTCCAATTATTCCCCTCACAATCAGCTAATAACTGAAATTTATTTAACTCATACGTATGTATCTTGAAGGTGATGATGTACCAACTCACAATACTGCCATCAATGATGACGAGGACAAGGGTGAGGAAGAGAAATCTGGTTCGTGCTTACCCCTGGCCAAAAAATAAAACAGTTGTGTCGAGCTTCATAAACGATAATAATGTTGAGATTTATTGGTACAGGTGGAACTAGAATGTTTGTTGCAGCCAGAGAGTATTATTGTTACAAACTCCAAATTCGGTCCAATAAATTTAATGTTTTGTTCTATGGTTGAAGATTGTTTCAATAATTCCTTGTTGATATGTATGTCAAAGTCGAATCAATGCATCTGGATTGGTACTCATTACCAAAGCTTCAGAAAATTATACGCGTAGATCTCTATCAGGTATTAAATTTATATAATTGAAATTAAAAAGAGGTATGACTCAGGTTTTGCCAAAACAACTAACATGTTTTATTGTCTGGGTCGCAGGGGATTGTTGACACTCTTATAGCAGGAGAGACGCGTGCTTCAGAGGCCGGTAAGAGAATTGTTCTACCGAGGTCTTTTCCGGGTGGTGACTGTTAGTCGTATCTACGCACCCACTTATATATAGCAAGAGAACGGTGTACGATTGTAGCACTTTTTCCCTTGAATTGAGTATTCCAAGGTTTATCGAATCCACTGGGACCTTAGGGATTTATTAAACAAAGTTAACAGTAAAAGATCTAGTCAAAGCTATTATCAAAGTCAAGTTGCATGAGGGAGAGAGTGGCCAGCTCAAAAGTGCGCCAGACAGTAAATCTGTCGTTACGCCGATCGGCGCAGGAGTTGAGCCGATCAGCACACTGGTGAAACTGAGCCAAAGTGCGCAAGATCTAGTAAATCTGTGGTTGCACCGATCGGCGCAGTAATTGAGCCGATCGGCACATTGGTGAATCTAAGCCAAAGTTGTTGCGTCCATCGGCGCAGGAGTTGAGTCGATCGGCACACCAGTGAATCTAAGTCAAAGTGTGCCAGATCTTGTAAACCTATGTTGTTAAGTGAGTAGCCAGATATCTACTAGTGA
This sequence comes from Eleusine indica, assembly GCA_030378355.1. Lineage (NCBI taxonomy): Eukaryota > Viridiplantae > Streptophyta > Magnoliopsida > Poales > Poaceae > Eleusine > Eleusine indica. The sequence continues at coordinate 11,724,762 of CM059498.1, read as the reverse complement.
GATCGTAACCAGAAAGTCTAATTGAATAGCATCATAATAGGTAATTACATAGATCAATGAAAACTTATAATGAGTAAGACCACCTTGCTTTTCGAGCGGCTCTTGATTTATCGCTGCCGAGTGGAAACCCTTAATCGCGCGAGTATCTTACTCTACTCAACTATCCAATAGTGCTGCGCAGGCTTAGTGCTGTCACCGCTAAACCATACTACTAGCATCATCAAGCAACCATAATCAATACAATGTCCGAATACTATCCTAATCACCATGATTAAGATAATATCTGCTTACTTAGCCTAGAACTAAGCAATTGGAATAAGCACATGCATGATTATAGAATCAAGATAGACAAATCACCAAAAACATCATCGACATATTCAATCATCCTTGAGATACATAGAGTAAGATTCATCCCCGTCGAGATGGCCTACCTTGACGGATCAGCTCTTAACTCCAATGGTTCTTGAAACTCAACTAGAGATCTATTCTAACGGGGCAAGCCCCGGTGGCTCTAACTCACGGATCAGGTGTCCCTCTGTCGCCTCCTCCTCTCTGCGACGAGGGTTTACAAGTATTACTCGTAAAGGACTCGGTTTCTAGCAAATAAGGCGGTTGCGCCGATCGGCGCAAGCCATGTCTTCTCTGATTTCTTCCCCGAGTCGGTTCCTCTGTCTTCCACAGCTGCCATGTGGGCCTTTTCCTTCGAGATAAAGTCTTGTACTGCACATTGAGATCTTGAAGTTTCATAAATCTTCTTGAAGTTCCATAAATCTTCTAGACAAATATCTTCAAGTGTCTTGCGCAGATAAACTTCCATAAACATGTGGAATGGGCCTCGGTCACTTTTATGGGCCAAAACACCCTTGCGCCGATCGGCTCATAGGCTGCACTGATTGGCGCACTGGACTTCTTCAGTGCTTTTTGTCAGTTCTAGACTCCTATCCTCTCCATCATCACATTAATCACCAATTTTACCTGTTTCTGCAATAAAGCTCCAAAACAATGCATATACAAACATATAGACAATATCACAGGTAAATGGCCTAAATTAGTATCAATTATACTCTAATTGGGGTAATATTTACATATAAAAGAGGCACTTGGGAAGTGCCAACAGTTCCCCCACACTTAAACCTTTGCTCGTCCCGAGTAAAGTAAAAGAAAAAAAATTAAAAAAACATACTCTTTCTATCATAAAAGATATCTCAAATCAGCAAATGTTGAGCATTATTCTATTGTGGTGTATTTCATATTGGTATTCAGCAAAATAGATCAAATATGTGCATAAAGCTTAAAGTTCTCCCCAAATCAAAAAATCATGTCCAACTCATAAATTATAACTTTTCCGCACATGAAAATCACTTAAAAGAATATTGTAAACATAGAGAATCTATCTTCCAAATAATACAAGGCAACAACTCATCTTTCAAATCACTCAACCTATATTCTATATCATAAGGATTGCAAACATAAATCAATAATATATTGTAAAGCTAGGAGATTATTCTTCGTTGAAATTTATAGAAACTTTTTAAGATGGCCATTAAGAAAGAAAAATTTAAAAAATGACTCACACTTTGGATATGTGGACATGTGCATAGAAAAAATTTGATCTTGAAAGATTGCACATGGTTGAAATGATTCATGGCTATATTAGAATGAATTTCGAGAATAAGCATATCATATACCATCCCCTACACTTAAAATTTTGCTAGTTCCTTAGCAAACAGTAGAGTTTTTTTTTGATACTGCTGCGCCGATCGGCTCTCAACCCAAATATACCAACATTTGTTGGTATTTGATCCGTCTAGCTTCAACATTTATTTAAGAATTAAATATAGCCAGAAATATAGGATGTGGTCAAACAAGATGTTTTGGGTTTATGCTAGTGTACTCAGCGGAATTGAATTTTTGCATGAGTAATTTCAAGACTAGAAAAAGATACACAAAGAATTGCCATCTTAATAAAGTTCATACCAAAAAGAATTAAATCCTAACCAAACTCAACCATCAATCTAATGTTTATCTACATGTCAAAGGTTCATGAGTATTGCTCAAAATAAGACATTGGTAGGTAAGGATCTTGAAAACAATAAATTCCAAAGTTCACAACATAAAAATTTATTTTTGAAAAGATTGGTACTAAGTTATCATCACAAACTGGACAACACAAATGAAGCACATGGGTACTCAAAATTGCTCCACATAAGACATCTTTCCCGAATAATCATTAAGTGTAAGTTCGAAATTTTATTCAATGCTCAACACTATTTGATCTTCATCAACACTTTTCAAGAAAGAATAAATAATTCAATTATCCTAAAAGAGCATAACCGCCACCATTATATTAAGATCAAAACTCGAATACATGGTGATGATTTTTGCACACACTTGCATGAAAATAAAACTACTACTAATACACTTGCATGAAAGTAAACACACCCGATACATGGTTTCTCAACCCGCTCACACACACATAAGCAAATAAAGAAAAAGACTGCAAAAGATAAAAGAAAATGCAAACCGGGAAACTGATACACGTGCCAACTCCTAGGCACTCTAGTCATCCGAAAGTGGAGTTGGTGGCTGATCGAAGCCATAGCACCGCGCCTTGAGTTGCTCGAACTCCTCCACCATCGCATCGTGGTTGTACCTCCATTGGGACGTGGCATCCTCCACGCGCTCGATGTAGTGCATGTTGTTATCGAGGTACCCCTGCATAGGCACAAAAAAGTCTGCACCGGGCACAGGAGGCACCACTGGTACACGCCCTTGGTACCTGTAGTCGATATTCGTGCTGCAGTAGGGTGTGCGGACCGGCGCGTCGCCTGCGCCGATCGGCGCAGAGGGCTGTGAACTGCCCGCTGCATCGCTCCACCCTGACTGGTACTGCTGATGCTCCTGGCGTGACCCCCAGGAGTCCCACTCGCCGCCGGCTGCTGTAGATGTGTCCGACTGTCGAACCCGCCCACGGCGGTCCTTAAGAACTCGGCCCTCCTCCAGGAGACTTTCCTCAAGCAAATTTCCTCCTTCCAGCTTGCGACGGAGAAAAACTCCTAGCTCCACACACGAGAGTTTTACATTGATGCCGCCGACATGGAAGCCAGCGCGAACACTTCCCGTGACAATATTGCCACGAGTCATATTCTCGCCGATCTCCATCGCGCACTCCCACTTGTCATTACGCCCTCCCGGTCCATCGCCGTCGCAGACGAGGGCTGCTAGGCATTGTAGATAGGCCCCGAAGGCCAACTTCTTGCTTGCCTTGCCCCTCTTGTCGAGCCAACCCCGCACCATCACCGACATGGGGTTGCAATGAGACGGACTCACGATGGCGTTGTAGAGCCACCGCAAGTCCGCATCGGTGATGTTGCTGGAGTCGACCTTGTCGCCTATGCGCGCCGCCATTCACCGATGGAAGACTTGAATGGTCGGGTTGCGGATGTTGCCACGCTTCATTTCTTCTATAAACGAGAGTCACCTCCAAAAGGAGTCCAACTCCCCACGTCCCAAGATGACGGCGATGTCGGCGTTGACGTCGAAGCCGAAGGCTTGAGCCGCCGCCTCCATGGTCACCGTGTGGCTGATGTCGCAGACGCGGAAGTTGACGGCCTCGCTACCGTCTTCGATGGTGCCAAGCCTCATCGTAGACGCAACCTTGGTGACGACGTTGAGGTTTTAGTCCATGGGGAGGAGGTGGAAATCCACCCAGCCGAGGTTGTCTAGCATCCCCTTTAAGTCCTCCCACATGCCGATCGAGGTGAGGAAGGTCTCGTCCAAGTCGAAGTTGGGGACGAACCTTCCCCTCACCGCGAGGTAGTGCCGCTGTTCCTCCACGCTCAGGATGGTGAAGCCCTCCTCCACCGGGCGCGGCATGAATGCCGACGGTGGTTGTGATATGGGAACCCCACGGCTTGCCGCCGTTTGGCTCCTCGTAGCACGCTCTGTTGGAAGGGACGCGCCTGAGACGGAGTGGCGGGCGCGGATCTCGTATGTCGCCGCCGCCGAGCCAGTGGATGCACCACCTACCGACATGTCATCGCAAGTGTCGGAGCCACCCCTCGCCGAGGAGTCACCGCTCGACTCGCTACTGCCGCCGAAACTGCTTCCCCGGCGCAGCCTCTTGTCCGACTTGCCGACGGAGGAGCGGAGACGATCCATTTGTAAAAATTACGGAACGTGTGCGAGATCGTGGGTAGTGGGGAAGGGGAAGAGATTACCGGGATGGTGTGCCGAACTGGGGGCGCTGGCCTCTCTTTTATAGTGTGGGAAACTTCCAGGAGAAGGAACCACCGTAAAATTTCAAAATTTGAGAGCTCGCCGATCGGCACGGGTACCTGCACCGATCGGCACAATTCAAATTTTGAATGCTCTGATCACTCTGATGCTTGATTCCCATCCTTTATGTCGCTTCCTGGCACATCGTGTTGGTTGGCAGGGGAACAACACGGAATCCTGATGTCTTGTTGGCTGCGCCAATCGGCGCAGGCCCACGCCGATCGGCGCGCCGTCTCTTTTTCAGCTTTTGATCAATTCCGTGTCTCCTCTACACTGCACACCTGCATAATAACCATACTTATTCTTCAAAATCAATGCCTGCCGCCTTTGTCGCCCATTTGGAAACCGCATGGGTACCTGTGTCGATCGACGCTGTAGGGCGTCGAATGGCGCAAGTCCCTTGCACCTCGTCTTTTGGTCCGGCGCTGATTCTGATGCCTCGTGTTCATCTCTTTCACCTAATTTCCACTTTCTCCAATGTTCCTGTAGTATTGGCATACGTATCGGGGCTCATCTAGTGACCGCGCCGATCGGCGCGGCGTCCGTTTTTGCTTCTGGCCCCTCGCTTTCTTCGCTAGATGTTGTTCTTCATCTTTGAAAATAGCTCCGTTTCTGAAAGTTATTGTGCTGGTTGACTTTTAGCACTGCTTTAATTCTGGGCATCGTCGGTCTTCTGTCCTAACTTGGGCAATACTGCGCCGATCGGCGCAAGCTCTGTTCCTTCCTGTTTTTGGTCTTTTTTTTATATTCCTGCATTGTTAGTCTACAGTATGTATATACACAGTTTTGCACGAATAAACAGACAACGCAAGAGCACACAAGAATTAAGCACACACATTTCTATTTTTTTTTATTTGGGAGATTGTTTTTATCACAAGCAAGCAAATTTAAAAACACCGGGTTGCCCTCCCGGCCAGCACTATTTAACTAAATGAAATGGGTTTCCCTCTAATAAGCACTAAATAACTTCTAAATCCTCCGATCATTGGGTTGCCTCCCAAGAGCGCTCTAGTTATTTAGAGGTCAAAGAGCTTGACCTCCCCGCAAACAATCAATCCTTAGTGTCGCGGTGCGGGATGTGAGGCCGCGATACTACAAGGTTATCTTATCTCCATGTTTCATATAGCTTGGACGACCTATCCATTCATCCCCTCCAATTACTTTTGACGCCACGATGCCACGGTGTCTTGTATCTCTTCACTTCATCAATAGCACGACACTCTTCTCCCTTTGGGCGAAACTTGAAAGAGTAGGGAGTCCCACTTATATCGAAGCTTATCTCACCACTCCCAACATCAATACTTGCCTTTGCTGTCCTTAAGAAGGGTCTGCCTAAGATCAATGAGATCCTCGTCCTCTTATCCATATCAAGCACAATAAAATCAACAGGGACAATATGATCTCCAATTTGAATAGGCACATCCTCAGCAATTCCATCAGGGAAGCGTACCGATTGATCGGCTAACTCCAAACACATACCCGTAGGTTCTAATTCAGGCCAATTGAGATTTATGAATATATAACGGGGCATAACACTTACGCTTGCTCCAAGATCGCACAAGCACCTATCAAATATCCTTGTTCCAATCATGCATTTGATGCTTGGTGATTCAGGGTCGGGTTTCTTCTCCAGTGCAACATCATTGATTGCCGCCGTTAGTTCCTTAGTGACCTTCACAACCTCCTCAGAAACTAGAGACTTCTTGTTTTGCATCATGTCCTTAATGTACTTGGTATAGGTGGGAACTTGGATAGCGTCAACAAAAGGGACATTGATGTAAAGCTTCTTCATAATATCTACGAACCTTGCAAATTGCTCGTCGTGTTGTCACGCTCTTTCTACCTTCGTCAGTAGTTGAGTATCCAGAAACATGGCAGGGCCATGCTCTTCTGTCTCCATGCCCATTTTCAGACCAGAGAGATCATCATTCTCCTTGCGCCGATTGGCGCTTTCAGGGAGCCGATCGGCGCTGACAGGGTTGTCGCGCCGATCGACGCTTGGTGTGCGCCGATCGGCGCGGGACTTCTTTGCTTCCGCAGAGTGCTCTGGATCTTTTGTCTGTTTTCCTGATCGTGTAGCTATTGCCTTTAACTGCTCTGCAGACATCGTATTGTCAGGAATAGCCCCCTTGTTGCCTTGAATGGCTTGCGATAGCTGTCCCATCTGTTGCTCCATAATCTTGGTATGCTTCAAAATCTACTCGTTGGAGCTCCCAATTTTTATCACCTTGTCATTAATTCTCTCAAGGACACGATCAATCTCCTTGAATTTAGCTTGATTGTCCTTGTTGATCTTCTCTTAAGCTTGGCAGAACTCGTGACATTGGAGACGAAGTGGGATAGAATTTTGCATGGACGAACTAGGAGAGAAAGAACTCCTTTGTTGCTAATATTGGGGCTTCCATCCACTATTCTTCATATATTCTAGCATATTCATCTCTTCAAGGCAATCTTTCTGCACATGACCAAATTCTCCACACTCACTACATGTGAAGCTTGATTCCGCCAGCTTGAGTGTCTCTTCCTTAAGGATATGAAGATTATTGTCTAACCTCCTTTGAATAGCATCGAGGTGATCTATAATCAAGTCTTCGTGAGTCTTCTCAATCACACTCTTCGCTACTCCTTTTGAAGGTTGCAAATTCCTTGAGCTTCTCTCACCATCGCAAGATTGATTTTCAACTAGCAACTTTATCAAATTCTTAGCTTCGGTGGGGATTTTTGACATGAATGATCCTGCAGCTGAGGCGTCCAAATGTTGACGTGATAAAAGATTCAATCCTGTGTAGAACTTCTCAACAACTTCTCCAACCGTTAGACCATGATGAGGGTATGCATCCATATATTCATTGTATCTTTCCCATGCTTCTCCAATGCTCTCATCAATATTCTGTGTAAATCCAAGAATCTTATTTTTCAAAGCTTGAGTCTTACTAGGGGGGAAGTATTTGGCCCAGAATTCAGGTGCTAACGTGTTCCACACCGTTTTTACTGTGTTTTCCAATCCATTGTACCATTGCTTGGGGCGTTCAACTAGAGAGAAGGAGAACAGCCGCACACGTGCTTGATCTCCTGTCAATCCCGCTATCTTGAATGTACTGCAAACCTCAAGGAAGTGTTGCAAGTGATGATTGGGATCTTCTGAAGCTGTGAACGGTTGTTGCGCCACTATTCCAACATATCTCTTCAATTGATACGGAAGTTGATCTTGAGCTTATTGGAAATCTGTTTTGACAATACTAGTCAATTGTGGCTTGAGACGATTAACCATAGGTACCTCTGCCATCTCCTCTTCTTCTTGCTCTTGAACTGAGTCTTCTACTGTGAATAATACTTGAGGTGTTGTGCGGACTGCTTCTAAATCTCCAAGTGACTTGCTTCTCTTCTCCGCTGTTCTCTTCTTGTGAAAGAGTCTTTCTGGATCATCAACATAATTAGAGGATTTGTTTAACTTAGGACCATCCATACCTGTTAGTTTCACTTAACAGAATATATGTACTAGAGAAACAAGTAAAGCAGAATGACTAAACACTAATACATTAAACAATGTTTAAAAATCTACTATGGTCCCCAGCAACGGCGCTAGAAAAAGGTAGGCTTGTTGGTCGTATCTACACACCCACTTATATACCGCAAGAGGACGATATACGATTGTAGCACTTTTTTCCCTTAAATTGAGTATTCCAAGGTTTATCGAATCCACTTGGACCTTAGAGATTTATTAAACAAAGTTAACAGTAAAAGATCTAGTCAAGGCTACTGTCAAAGTCAGGTTGCATGAGGAGAAGACTGGCCAGGGCAAAGGTGCGCCAGACAGTAAATCTGTCATTGCGCTGATCGGCGCAGGAGTCGAGCCGATCGACACATTGGTGAAACTGATCCAAAGTGCGCAAGATCTAGTAAATCTATGGTTGTGCTGATCGGCGCAGTAATTGAGCCGATCGACACACTGGTGAATCTAAGCCAAAGTTGTTGCGCCGATCGGCGCAGGAGTTGAGCCGATCGACACACCAGTGAATCTGAGCCAAAGTGTGCCAGATCTTGTAAACCTATGCTGTTAAGTGAGTAGCCAGATATCTACTAGTGAGATCGTAACCAGAAAGTCTAATTAAATAGCATCATAATGGGTAATTACATAGATCAATGAAAACCTATAATGAGTAAGACCACCCTGCTTTCTGAGCGGCTCCCGATTTATCGCTGCCGAGAGGAAACCCTTAATCGCGCGAGTATCTTACCCTACTCAACTATCCAATAGTGCTGCGCAGACTTAGTGCTGTCACCGCTAAACCACACTACTAGCGTCATCAAGCAACCATAATCAATACAATGTGCGAATACTATCCTAATCATCATGATTAAGATAATATCTGCTTACTTAGCCTAGAACTAAGCAATTGGAATAAGCACATGCATGATTATAGAATCAAGATAGACAAATCACCAAAACTATCATCAACATATTCAATCATCCTTGAGATACATTGAGTAAGATTCATCCCCGTCAAGATGGCCTACCTTGACGGATCAACTCTTTACTCCAATGGTTCTTGAAACTCAACTAGAGATCTATTCTAACGGGGCAAGCCCCGGTGGCTCTAACTCACGGATCTGGTGTCCCTCTATCTCCTCCTCCTCTCTGCGACGAGGGTTTACAAGTATTTATACGGGTTCTACTCGTAAAGGACTCGGTTTCTAGCAAATAAGGCGGTTGCACCGATCAACGCAGGATTGCGCCGATCGGCGCAAGCCGTGCCTTCTCTGATTTCTTCCCCGAGTCGGTTTCTCTTTCTTCCACAGCTGCCATGTGGGCCTTTTCCTTCGAGATAAAGTCTTGTACTGCACGTTGAGATCTTGAAGTTCCATAAATCTTCTAGACAAATATCTTCAAGTGTCTTGCGCAGATAAACTTCCATAAACATGTGGAATGGGCCTCGGTCACTTCTGTGGGCCAAAACACCCTTGCACCGATCGGCTTATAGGCTGCGCCGATCGGCGCACTGGGCTTCTTCAGTGCTTTTCGTCGGTTCTGGACTCCTGTCCTCTCCATCATCACATTAATCACCAATTTTACCTGTTTCTGCAATAAAGCTCCAAAACAACGCATATACAAATATATAGACAATATCACAGGTAAATAGCCTAAATTAGTATCAATTATGCTCTAATTAGGGTAATATTCACATATAAAAGGAGCACTTGGGAAGTGCCAACAGTGACCGCGATGTCCAAGCAAGGTTTCTTGATGCTATGACGTTGGTGCAGCGATTTGGTAAACCAGATTTTTTTGTTACTATGAGTTGCAACCCCTACTGGCCAGAGATTTCGGATGAGCTATTGCCCGGTCAGATCCCCCAAGATCGTCTAGAAGTTGTGGCTAGGGTATACAGGGCAAAGCTCCATGATTTGCACGATAGTCTTATAAAGAAGAAGCACTTTGGGGAAGTCGCAGCATATGCACATGTTACCGAGTTCCAGAAGCGAGGCCTCCCTCACAAACACTTCCTATTGGTGATGGTTGAGAAAAGTAAGCTGAGTGAACCCGATGAGTATGACAAATATATATCAGTTGAAAACCCTGATAAGAAGACATATCACACATTGCATGACCTGGTATGCAAGCATATGATTCACGGTCCATGCGGAGTTTTGAATAGGAAATGTCAATGTATGATTGATGGCAAATGCTGCTTTCGATATCCCCGTCAGTTTTGTATTTCTACAGAACAAGGGAAAGACTCGTACCCTATATACAGAAGGAGGGAAGACGGTCAGGTTGTAGAAACTAGAACATCTAAATTGGATAACAGATGGTTAGTCCCGTACAACCCTGCTCTGCTCATGATATATAACTGCCGTATTAATGTTAAAATTTGTTTAAGTATAAAGGCAGTCAAATATTTGTACAAATATATTTACAAAGGACCTGATGGAGGATCTTACGCTCTTGACCACTCGGATACACAAGAAAACATGAGGGACAACCGTGTTTCTGATAATATAAATAAGTCAGATAATGAGCCCAAAGTTATTAATGAGATTAAACAGTATAGAGATGCAAGAGTTGTCACGCCGTCCGAGTCTGCCTACAAGCTATATGCTTTTCCCTTATATCAGGTATCTCGCTTTTTTAAAAATAATTGTATATATTTTAAAATAGATTATTATATTAGATGAACAACAACACTATTTTTCTTGTAACGGGTTTGATCATCATTAATTTTGTTTCATTTTTATTTACAAACTGTCACACAGGTTTCACCATCTGTCTTACAACTTACTCTACACCTTCCAAGCATGCATATGGTTGCTTTTAACGCAAAGGAAGATTTGCGAGATGTTCTAGCCCATGAGAAATCGCAGAAATCTATGCTGGCCGAATATTTCAAGATGAATACTATCGATCCAAATGCTAGAAAATTACTGTATATACAATTCCCAGAGGCGTATCAATGGGACAAACCAGATAAATTATGGCTTCCATGGAAGAATTCAAGAAAACAAATAGGACGGATCGTTTATGCCAATCCTGCCGAGGGAGTAAGATATTACTTGCGTGTACTCCTGAATCATGTTAGGGGTGCCACTTCTTTCACTCATCTCAGAACAATTTGTGATGTCACTTGTGCCACATTTAGAGAGGCATGCGAGGTGGTTGGAGTAGTCGATACGGATAAGTCTCTAGACCAGTGCTTAGAGGAGGCTGCAAATTGGCAAATGCCATATTCTCTCAGACGACTATTTGCAATAATCATTGTGTTCTGTGAGACAACAAATGTCCAGGAATTGTGGGATAAGCATTATACTTCGCTTTCTGAGGATTTTTCAAGGACCATTAAAAATGATAAGGTTGTAGAGCAAAAAGTTCTTAGACACATTTATTCAATTGTTTGTGCGATGGGAAAATATACGACATTTATGATTGCCTGAAATTATACTTGAAGGTATGCTCTTAATCCATCTATTATGCATGCGGTTAGTGCTCCTAGTAAAGCAGTAATATGATTTCATTAAAAATACTTATCATCGGCTTGTGTTTCAACCTTCATATAATAGGTTGCACCTGGATAATGTAACAATTTTTCTTTACAAGTATTTATTTTAAGTCGCTAACGCTTAACTACCACTCTGTCATTGCACTCACTCTGTGCAATTTGTTCATCCAGATTGTTCTAATGGTAAAATTAACAAAGATATTAACGAGCAATATGAGTTGGGGGTTAATGAGGAAGATCTTAGAAGTGTTGACAAGCTTAACAATGAACAGCGAGCCAGGTATGATTTAATTATGTAACATATAAGGGAAAAGAAGGGACAAGTACTTTTTGTGGATGGTCCTGGAGGCACTGGTAAAACATTTCTATACAAGGCGCTAATTGCAATTGTACGTTCTGAATGTCATATTGCTATTGCAGCGGCGACATCAGGAATTGCAGTATCAATAATGCCCGGAGGGCGCACAACTCATTCTGTATTTAAAATCCCCATCAAGATAACAAACAGTAGCATATGTAATTTCACTAAAGGGAGTGATGAAGCTGAACTATTTTGTGAGGCTGCCTTGATTATCTGGGACGAGGTAGCCATGACAAAAAGGCAGACCATTGAAACTCTTGATCGATCACTCTAAGATGTTATGGATTGTTCGCTTCCATTTGGTGGCAAGGTTATAGTTTTTGGTGGGGACTTCAAGCAAGTTCTTCCAGTTATGGCTCGAGGCACGAGAGCACAAATTATGGATGCCGCTTTCCTAAGATCATATTTGTGGCATGATGTAAGGAAGATAAGTTTGACACAAAACATGAGGGCACAGTTTGATCCTTGGTTTGCAGAGTTCCTTCTCAGGATTGGTAATGGCACTGAGAAGACTATTGTTGATGATTATGTTGCTCTCCCCAAGGACATTCTCATAGAGTATAATGATGAAAACTCTATTGATTAACTTATAGAACATTTATTTCCAGATCTTTTAGGAAATGCCACATTTGCTGGCTATATGAGCAGTCGAGGAATCCTTTGCACACATAATGATTACGTGGATGATATTAATGCGCGGTTGATTGACAAATTCCCTGGTCAAGAAAAGGTTTTTTATAGCTTTGATTCTGTGGATGATGACACACGAAACAACTATCTCCAAGACTTCCTCAATTCAATAACTCCAAATGGTTTGCCGTCACATGAGTTGAAAGATTAATATCAGTTGCCCTCTTATTCTTTTATGGAATGATGACCCACGTAGTGGTTTATGCAATGATACACGACTAATAGTTCGGGGATATGATAACCATGTTATTGATGCTGAGATGGTCAATGGAACACATGTTGGGGATAAAGTGTTTATACCTCGAATACCCATGTCACCTTCTGAAGATCTCTCCCTTCCGTTCAAGTTTAAGAGAAAGCAGTTTAGTACGGCTTAGCTTTGCTATGACAATTAACAAAGGACAAGGACAGACTGTGCCTCACGTGGGTATTTACCTACCGGAGCCGGTGTTCGCCCACGGTCAGCTATATGTTGCTCTATCAAGTGTGTCTCGATAGACAACTTGGGTTCTTGCCAAACCAAACAAAGAGATTGATTCAGAGGGGAATAGCACCAAAAATATTGTCTATAGAGATAAACTGGAGGCTTAATCAGTGTTCCATATACATTTTCATAATTTTACTTTGTTGTGAGTAGATACATGTTATCCTTCCACAATTGTATAGTGCATAAGTCCTACCCAATATTGTGTTGTTATAAAGTAAATGTGGTAACATTAATGGCATATGTAGTGCATGAGTCACCTGTCTGTGTGCCTTAATCTACATTAGTATATTGATTCCAGTTAATGTGCATACTACTTTCTCTTTCAATAACTCACAAAGGAACTGGCTCTAGCATATGTCTGCAGATTTCTTGCAGCTTTTGGTTCTCCAAAGTATACATTCTCAATCCGAAAGAAAAAGTATACATTCTCCATTACCATCAAAAATAAATAAATGTAGATTCCCAGTTCAGGCAATCCTGTCATGCTTTAGTTTGTAATTGAGTTCTTATACAAAGTACTACTATATTTTTTAAGTGAGAATAACAATTGTGTAATGGAATAATTGATATCGCATACAAATTACATATGTTTTAGTTTGTAATCGAATTCTTACACTAAGTGCTACTATATTTTTCAAATGAGAATAATAAATTATGTTACTAAATATTCAGGCAACGAGGACCGCACGTGCGCGTGCAAAATACTAGTCTCTTAAGTAATTGATTAGAGGAAACTGTGCGGCGTAGCGTAGACATAGTTGGGAGGTGGACGATTGTTGCAAGCCTTGTAAGTGGCCCTAGTTTTAATGGTGACAGAAACGTGCCAGATATTCAAAGCAGTGATCACACCGACAAAATGGCTACCAGGACACGGACCGGGGGCCTGCACCAGAGTCTGATATGTTGGATTCAGTGCACAATCATTAGTGACGCTGCCGTCACCACGGCTAGTTGTTTCACTAGCAACTTAGTACTGTAGTTGCTTCACTATCGCGAGGGTGGTAATGTGAAGCAAAGTCAAATAGTTTGGCCGCCATCCATCCCTGACAAGACGTCGTGCTCGTGCCATAGTACCCGTGGCCGCAGGGCCGACCGGGACAAGACGTAGACGGCGTTGGCTCTCTGGCTCCCTCCTCCTTGCTTAGGCTGACTCCCATAATAAGAGGCAAATTGGAGAGGTAAAACTTTATTTTCCTTGTACCTACAGTAGCGGGATGTGATCTATTTTTCAGTGTCTCCAACAATAACAGGCATATTGGACAGGCAAAAGACGTCGGGCAGCGTGAGGCCATGGCCATGGCTGTCGCGGGGGGAGGGGGAGGGGGGGTTTGTTACATGGTATTGTTGGAGTCAGTCTTACCCGACCAAAGACGACTCGAGGGGCGACCCCAGCGCCGCCACCAAAACACTGCCGTCACCACCTCCTCCCCAACCGCTGCCGCTGCTGCCCAACGGCTACGACTGTGGCGGTCAGCGGCGGTTCCCAATGGATGCCGTTCGCGAGCCCCTGCCATTCTAGTTTTTCCCCTCCCAACCCTCCTCCTCCTAGTTTTTTCCCCTCCCAACCCTCCTCCTCTTCAAAATCCGAAGCAAATCACGCTCTTCTCCGCCGTTCTTGGCAGATCTGGCATCCCATGGCCGGGATCTCGGGTCCTCTCCACTGGATCCAAGATTCTTGGCCCGGATCCCGGCTCCTCCCTGTCAGGCTAGAGGTCCCCTGCTGCCCAGTGCTCCCGCCATGCGCTAAGACGCGATTTGGGTGGGCAGCTCAGCTCCGACGGTGACGGAAAGGTGGGACATGCTATGTTCAGCAGTTCCATGGCCGGATATGGAGCCTACTCGCCATCCGGGGCTCCACCGACGCGCCTGCGCGCGTTCTGTGGTGGACGGGCGGGGCTTCTTCAACAGCAAAACACCGGCGGGTAATGGAGGTCATCCCCACCGCTTTGGACTTCCAACACGCGTCGATATGCGCTCTGTGGCGGGCGGGCGGGATGCAAGACTCCTTTATGCCGGCCGGTTGTCTGTTGGTCCGACAAATGCCAAGCTCTTAGGTGCTGGGCGTGGATGGTTGCCTGCCCTCGCTGCCCCCTGTGATTCATAGGGGCTAAAGCAGCTAGGCGTCTTGCTGGTTTGATGTCCATGAGGCCAACATGGTGGTCACGTTGGTCGACCTTCTGCGATCCTCGACAAGAAGACTTGCATGCTCATGGTGGCCATGCGTTGTGTTGCCTGTCGTCAATGAGTAGTGGTTTTGCTGATCTTCTTGCAGGCGGTGATCATGTATCATGTGCAATGGAGAGGCACGGTGCTCTAGGCGAAAGCCTTGCTATGTCAGCGACGATGGCGTCTTGTACGTCATTTTCCTTTTTGGAGGCGTTGCTGAGGAGCACATCTCTGCCGACCTTAGTATCATCCGGGTGAAAACCTAGCTCCAACTTACTAGAGCGGGCAATAAACATGATGTTAACGTCATACTCCTCTTGAGGATATTGCTTTGGATGCTCTGCTAGTGCCGATGTTTCTTCAAAATGTGATTCTTGGGTGCGGCTAGGTGTGTGTGGATGTTACATCTCATTTGTGCCTAGTGTCTGTATTTTCTCCCATATAATCCTTCTACTCCCTTCCTATATACTCAAATGTGTTGTAAACTTGTATTTAGGCTAATATGGGGCTGATGCCATTATTAATATAATGGAATTCAGGTGGGGAGTTCTCTCCCCCCCCCCCCCCCCCCCCTGAGCGTAAAAAAAAAAGTCTTACCCTACCATTGTGGACAGCAAATGCACTTTTCCAAAACCGAACGGCCGGGGCGGACGGAACGATCGACTGCGGGTCCGTGCTGCCTGCAACGCCCGCGTGTGTTTCCTGGCCAGACATCATGCATTGCCCACAACAGCAGATCCCATGTCGTCAGCTGCCTTGTACACGCCGTGCGTCGTCTGCCTTGCAAGGACCAAGAAACGAGTTCCACTGTCTCCATCACACATCTTTCTATAAAAACCGTATGTTCCTAGGACAGTGATTACCATTTCAACTCGACCCGACGGTCGTGCTAGCTGATCCGCGCAGCTTGTGCCTCTGCCCTCGCTCCCTCGACCCGGCGGCCGGCCGTTTGCTGCTCGACCCACCACCTGCGCACGCTGCCGCCTTCTTCATCATGGTGGTCTGGGGTGCCCGGAATCGGGTCCTCATCTCTTCCGTGCGTTGTGGTACGTTAGCTTTTCACTCCATCAAAAGATGTGTCATGCTAAACCTTGTACTCTTCTATCTCTCTTCTTTTAAAAGGACCAGCTGCTATGTTTTCTGAAGGGAGTTTACCTATAGTTTTTCCAAAAAAATCAAGCAATCTTGATTATCTTTGGAAATTCATAGCTAATTCATGACACCTTGTTACTATACGTCTCAAGAGGCACGAGGTCAAAGAAAGGTTTATGTGTTGAATTTGAATCCATTTCTGCCGTAATCTTTGTTTCCAGGCAAGGAGCTAGGAGAGAAAGCCACGGAGACATTTAAAAAAGACCGAACAATGCAAAAAAGGCTACTGCTATTATCGCTGTGCACTTACCTCATTCTTGGAATCGTTGCGGCTCGCTTGTGTGGGGCCTGCACGGAGTGGAGGTGGACCACCCCCTCTATCTGCAAAGCTGTACAGTGTAAGGGCCCAATTATTCTTACTATATCTCGCAAATTAACGCAAGTTTGTATAACTATGTTATACTTGTAGCTTTGCCGAGGGAATAGTCATATTCTCCGTCTTCATCACCATGATCCAAATTTTTCTACACCTGATCCATGGAGGGCCTCTCCTCCCCGACAAACCAAGAAATCGTTTCAGAGCAATATCATTGCAAATGGTATAAATTAGTATGTTCACGCCCTTAAATGCACGATGTTTATGGATCTAATCCTTGTGTCCAGATGTTATCCTTGATTGTGCAAGGTGGATCTGGAGCGACCAGTACGTTCCAAGCATTTTTTTTCAGAGGTGGTACATTAACCCAACACCTATATTTTTTTTAGCTGGTGGGCCGCGGCTGCCTCGACGTGTTAGTATCCGCACTCGTCATATCCTAAATTCATCTTTTAAAAGAAATATTTTCTCCTACTCAGCAATATTATTTCCTCTATATCAAATTCTCCCGCATCCGTCATACTCTATATCTCATCCTCTATCCCACAAGTCAGCCTCTCCTCTCTCTCTTTTTTTCTCTCCTCTCTCTCTCTTTCCTCCCTCCCCAATCTCTGTTTTCTCTCCTGAGCGCCACGCCACGAGCTCACCTCCCCTGCACGTTGCGAGCTCCCTCTCCCGCGCACCGCAAGCTCCCTCCCCCGCCCGTCGTGAGCTCCACGCCCGCCACGAGCTCCCTCCCCTGCTCGCCACGAGCTCCATCCCCCGCGCGCCGCCGTCCGTCGCGCCCTCCTCCTCCCTCCTCCGGTGGGATCCGGTGCGGGCCTCTCTCCCTCCGACCGGATCCGGTGGGATTTGTCGTCGGGCGTCCTCATCGCCGAAGCACTCCTGCTCCTCGAGCTCCGCGTCGAGCGCCAGAACCGTCCAGCAGCACCAGGTCCCAAGACTCGAGCTCCCTCCCTCTTCTTCCCCGGCGGCGCCTGCCTCCCTCTTCTTCCCTAGCGGCACACGAGAGGCCAATGGTTGGAAGGGGGCCCACGGCTGCACGCATGGAGGAGATAGCGGAGGGCCATACATCTCCTGAGAATAGCATACGCGGGGTCATCCGGAAGTGTAGCGGATGATTTTGCGCTCCGCGGTGCAGCGCCTTCTCCGCTATCCCGATCCTGGAGGACGAGAAAGCGGACGGAATAGCATGGTGGCGTCTGGCGTACCTCACCAGCCTCCGCCAATCCTGGCGGAGGCGGAGCCTGCAGTTGCAGACATGGAAGCACCTGAAGAAGGGCCATCGTCATCTGAAGAGGTGATTTCATTATGGACGGTGGTCCCACGTGCAGTGCAGTGTGCCTTCAGGTGTGTTAATTCGCTTCATATTACTATACATCACACGTTCTAATCATTATCGCGTTGTAATTTGTTTATACTAACTGCGAATCCTTGTAGGTTCCTCGTGTACTCCAACATCGCGCTGATGGTGTGGAACAATGTGGTTGGTGTACCGAGTATCTATTCGGGATGGACCCGTCGCCCATTACCTTCATGGCTCGACCGCGCCATATGGCTGGGCGATTTGGTATAACCTATATCTTTCTTACTGTATTTAGATTAGTCGTTCGCTCCCCTTAAAACTACTAGTATACTAATAACTATAATTGTGTCTTTGTTTTCCCTTGGTAGGTCTTTCTTTCCTTGACTTTCCGAGCCTTCAGCGGAGCAGTGTCAATTGTCGCCCTTATCAAAGTAGACTTCCACCAATGCGACGTTAACAACTGTGTTATTTTTTTCGAGTCCTCCATGCTACCTTCTGTAGCTTCCTGTTCATTCAGTTACCAGCAATTTGGGGAGGAAAAAAATACGTGGGACTTAGTAGTGTGAGTGAGAAAGCAGGTGATGAGAACATTCAATCAAAGCGGGGTTATATGGTAGATCTAAAAAAAAACGAACATGATGGGTCATATAGCCCACTGTCCAGATCTGAGCTTTTCTCTTCTTGTTGTTATGAAGCTTAAATGCTTAATCAGACATTTGAAGAGGGTTCATGACATTTTTTTTTCTTTCAAATGGTTAAAGGAAACTCATATCTTTTTATTCCATAAGATTTGTAGTAGCATTGTTCTCCATCACAGTATCAAGGCCGTTTGGCTAGCTGAAGAGAAGCGAGCACATGCGGGTTGCTGGTGCTATGATTGAGTGGTTGTCCACAGCATGCACGTCTGCATTCGTCCAATGTACTGAAGCATCGAGTTCCTCCTGAGTAGCAGCAAATACAATTTTCTTTGCATGGTGGAAGCTTAGCTATCCTAAGGCATACGCATGCTTGAACCTTCTGGCTTCCCATTGATCGTTCGTTTGCGCTGCAAATCCATATATGTCCATATAACGAGGCTCTGAAATTAGCAGTACGGATTGCAAACAACTAAAAGGGTCCTATGCGGCGTTTACAAAGTACAAAACATTTCTGCATGTACGTACAACATAAAATGATTCCAGTTATGGTGTGCACTTACACTGTGAAACAACCACGAAACATCCAAAGATGACCACAGATAGTATGGTGATGACGTCCGCGCTTCTCCCCATCACGGACAGAGCTTTGTAGGATATGGTGTTATGTGCCTGTTTAATATGGAAGTTGATGTGTTGCTGTGTGTTTCCTAATCACCTGTTGGCAAGGTTCGTATATAAAGATACCTCGATTTTCTATATTTAGTATGAAGCAATTATGCCCAAGCTAGCAAATAATAATATATCCATATTTAGTATGAAGTAATTAGGGGAAAGAGTAAAATACACCAACGGTCCTTAAACTTGTTTTGTGCTATTAACTAGGTCCATGAACTTACAAATTGCACATTGTGCCGTGAACTTATTTCCCAGTGTCATCCGGGTCCATGAACTTGTAGATTACATAAAGACATCTTTAAACTTGTCTTGTAATGTCATCTAGGTTCAAATTTTTAGCTAAATGCACAAATTTGTATCTATGGCATTTGGCGGCGCGATAGTGTTGACTACTTACGATGAATCTAGGAGTACTTTTGGTTGAGAATAGTAGAACAAAACTTCAGCATAATGTTATACAGATTGATGAAAAGTTATGGAGCGTGGAAGTGTTAGCGCGTGTAACACGCATCCATTAAGACTGCAAGCATACATATAGTTGTAGTAGCTTTTCCCTTAGAAGATTATTCCAAAGTTTATCGAATCCAAGGACCGGCAAGCAAATCATAAGCATTCTACTACTAAATATAGCAAAGTAATCCAATCATTAAGCACAATTGCATAAGAAGTTTACTAAGAGAGAATCGAAGAGGTTTGTTGTTGTGCTGATCGGCACAAGAGTCATACCGATCGGCAGAGAGAGCGAAACAATGAAAAAGTGAGTTGAAATCCAAAGTCAACCCAAGTTAATGAGTCTTAGCCAGATATGAATGAAGCACACACCAGTAGCACAAGTTGTAGTTCATAGCAAAAGATAATCCAATCTATAGTCCAATGAAGCAAATCGATCTATCATCCCCTCTAGTCTCGCACCTATGCACCTAAGCTATTTGTTGCGACCCTGTCATGACAGCGGCTAATAAGACAAAGGAAGAGGCACTACATTGTGCATCTATTAGCATTGCATCACTATTAAGTTTTTACTATGATCCTTTTCGACAATGGCTAATAGCGCTAAGAGCTAACAATACCGATAAGATAAACAACGCACCTACATGTTGCTCCTGATGTCGTGCCGGTCGACACGAGGGCCGTGTCGATTGGCACAGTGATCTAATTGGACTTCCAGCAAGTAGTAAGACATTAGAGAAAAACAAGATTCAAAGCAAGCATGAACACGAGATAGATCAACCAATAAAACTCATAGAACATCACCATAATCACTTACCATGATGACGATGACATCTGGCTCTTGAACCTTGGTCTAATTGAATTCATGGACTAACTAGAGCCTAATTAGAGCTTCACCACGTGGAATAACTCATCTTAGAAAGACTAGCTCCTCCAAGTAGCTAACTACAAAAAATCTAGACAACTAGGCTACATGGTGAAACCGACGACGTAACACTGCAAGTTTTGGCTCTCAATTCGAAATATTTTGATTAACTGACATTAGTACAGAGGGGTGCCCTTTGAGACTTATATATAGTGGGGAGGCGCCCTTTGAGACTTATATCTCAATGGAAGCGTCCTCCACCAACCTATACACAAGATCTAACAATAGTAGACTGAAAGGTCTAGGTCTCTAGCCTTGAATAAATGATGAGTTTTGGTGATAAATGACAATGCATGTTGGAACTAACCTTTTATATAAGTTTATGAGTTTAATGTTAGGTTATGTTCCGGCATCAAGCAAAGGTCAAGAATAATATATTCATAAAGGCTATGGACCCATTACAAAATGATTGATTGATCATATGTTGGAAATTCTCATATGATGAAGATGCTTGACAAAGGATGATGGTAATCAATATGTTCATAAAGGTGTCGGTGGATATAATCAACATACATGCTTAAAGATGAAGACACATCACATGTTCAAATGTCAAACACAACATATTATTGATTCATGACAAGGGATGATATTGATGATAGTGTTGATTGTTGATACAAGTAACACGTATACATAAAGAAGATAAAGGCTCTTCATGAAGGAGAATTAAACATTCCTATAGTTGATGATGTCAAAATAGTTATGTTAATACTTGATATTAAATGGAAATATCAATGCAAGTATTAGTTGGAATCCATGAGTTAATAAGTGACGATGGTCAAAGCAAGGATGTTATTATAAAATTGGTACATGGATTTCTAGTGACCATTTATAAGAAGATAAAAGTTATGAATTTGAAAATATCATCTTGAAGATCAAATTGACAAAGTGGATACATTGTTGATGTTGGATACAAAGTAGTATTGCATGGAAAGGCGGTGAAGGTTAGGCAAGACTCGGCTGCGATGGACCATGTGCGAGGGTGAAGGGCAAGCAAGAGGCTTGGCGCCGAAGGACCAAAGGAAATGGTAAAGAGTGAGTTAAGGCTTAGCATGATGAACCGTGCAAGACCATGTGAAGCTATAGATTATCCACATCACTCATGTAACGGAACAACAAGATGATGTTGATATGTCACAATGAGTGCAATTGACAAAAGACCTAAAGGTGAATATACAATGTCAAAAGAAGATCAAGTGGCGTAAATATAAGAAGTTGTGAAACTTTATAAGTGGATGAACATCAAGTCTATCTCATATGGACATTGTTCAAGCCAAAGGTATAATATTTGATATATATGCTTATTGTTGACTAATCAAATAAATATCCAAAATGATCAATTGCTTATGGAGTTGGCAACCCTCATAAAGAACAATGAATATGGTATGAAGGTGTTCCTATTGACATAGATTTTCTAATTGCTATTGAGTATAGGAACGTCGTACTATAAAAAGAGATGTAACTTTGATAGTTTTGCTTATGTCTCGGAGCTCAAATTGATCCAATAAGCTTTGGGGGAGTGTTTAGCAAACCTATGTGCGATTTTGAAGCTTGGTAATAGCTGGGTTAGATAGCCCTTTAAATTATCTTTCCGTAGAATCCAAGATCACCTAAATTAGCCTCCGGAGTCAAAAGTTATGGGCATTTTTCTATCAGCTGTCTGCCTGTATTGTTCCAATCGGCAGTGCCGATCCGGGCATCGACAGTGCCGATCCAGAACTCAAAAAAACGTCTTTTCCTTGCCCTCTGTGATTCTCTCATCGGCAGTGCCGATCTGGGCATCGGCAGTCCGATGCAGGACATCCAGAGCCCCAAACGGCTAGTTTTTTAGCCTCTCTATCGGCAGTGCCGATCTAGACATCGGCAGTGCCGATATGGGACATCCAGAGCCCCAAACGACTAGTTTTTGAGCCTCTCTATCGGCAGTGCCGATGCGGGGCATCCAGAGCCCCAATGGCTAGTTTTTTAGCCTCGCCTATTTATACCCCCTTCGGTCCTAACGTTGGGGGTGCCGAATATAGATCAAAGAAACATCCATTTGAGCCAAAAATTACCTCTCCACTCTCTATTGATTAGTTCTATACCTTGTGGGTGAGATTGGGTGAGAGATTGAGAGAGAAAGAGCAAAACTCTATTGTTGAGCACTTGAGCAAGCAAGCAATCGTTATGGCCTTTGTTACTCTTAGGGATTCATTCCCTAGACGATATGGTGTTGCTCGGTGAGCTCCCAAGCTTGTGGTGAGCCACGGGAATTTTGTGAAGGTTTCGATTGACCTCCAAAAGGAAAGGAATCAAGAGAAGGAAATTCGAGGAAAAGGGTTGAAAGAGACCCGGCTCCAGTGTGACCGAGCCCCTCAACGGAGACGTAGGACTCATTTAAGGAGTTCGAACTTCGGTAAACAAATATTATGTCTCTGTGTGCTCCTTTATTTACGTGTTACTTTTTCATGCTCTAGGGTTTGCTCTTATATTTGCTTAAATTACTAGATCTACTTGTGTAGCTTGTGTCTAGTAGTTGCTATATTGTGGTAGTGCTTCATATTAACTGTTATAGTCTTTTCATCAACCTAGTAACTGTAAAACCAACTCAAATTTACATTTGGGCGATTTTCTGTACCACTATCGGCACTGCCAATTGAGCATCGGCAGTAGCCATCGGCACTGTCGATCGGTCCCATCAACACTGCCGATCGTACTGATTCTTTTTGTTAAGTCTAATTTCACAGAAATTTATAGAATCGCCTATTCACCCCCCCTCTAGGCGACATCAAGGTCCTTTCAATTGGTATCAGAGCCTAATCTCCTTATTAAGCTTAACAGCTTGGAGAGTTGATGATGTCGCAAGGTAAAATATGTCAAATTCCCTATGGTTGTTCTAGCGTCTCGTTTTCTATTATTTCACAACCTTCATACGAGGCACCATATTTTGATGGCACAAATTATGCTTGTTGGAGATCACAAATGATATCATATTTTCGGGAGATGAGTCCCAAAATTTGGTGGGTGTTAGATGTGGGCTTTTCTCATGCCTTGGATCGTGATTCTCCAACACAAGGGCAAGAGAAATGCCTACATCTCGAGGCTCAAGATACTAATGCTTTATTTGGTGCTTTGAGTAGGGATGTTTTCAATGAGATATATAAGTTGAAGAGTGCTCATGCTATGTGGATTCGAATTCAAGAAATATATGAAGAATCCAACATGACAAGTGATATTTCCAACAATGAATTGGTAATTGAGGATGATTGCTCCACCTCGAGCTTATATGATATTGATGATCATTATCTTTCAAATGATTATATTAATGAAGTATTAACTCCATCGACATCACCATGTTGCCTTATGGCCAAAGGTAACATGCAAGTAAAATTCCATGAAATTCATAGTGATCATGATGATGTTGTTGATGTTGATGGTGATGATAATGATGATAGTGATAGTGATGATGATAATGATCATGAGTATACATATGATAAGCTTGTTGCATTGTTGCATAGCATGGGAAGGTATATGAAATTAGAGGAGTCTAAAATGAAAAATCTACATGATGAAAATTCTTCTTTAAAAGACTCATTAGAGGAGCTAAAGCGGTCTCATGAGAATCTTAGTGAAACTCATGAGAAGCTCAAAGATGCTTATGATTCACTTGCTTCTAATGTTTTGGAAAGTGCAAAAGTATATATAAGCATTACACATGATTTAATTGATAATGTATCTACTTATTTCAATGATTTATGTGATAACCCTTGTCGCTCCTATGCAAATATTTCCCCGAGCACTACATGTGACTTGGATTGCATAGGTGAAAAAGTAAAGCATAAGGGTCATGAAGTCAACAAAAATCACAAGAAGAACTTCAAGTCTAATATGAGCAATAATCAACAAAAGAAAAAGAAGTTAGCTCATGTCACATGTTCAAACATGGGACATTACGCCTCTATGTGTTCCATGAAGATTGATGATGAAACCACACTTCTAAAAAAGAATACAAGAAGAAGTAAAAGGAAGTGTTATAGATGTCATGAGAAGGGTCATGAAATTGTTTCATGCCCTAACATAAGAAATGATGACCTTGTGTCATCCAAGAAGTGGCTTGCCGGCAAGGAAGCAACAATTAAGAAGCAAGATAAGAAAGTGACTTGCATGAATAAGAAACGTATTTGCTACACTTGCCAAGAAAAGGGACATATTGGTAAAAATTGTCCCATGGGTAACATTTCTAAGCCTATTCCTTCCAATGATCATCATTTGCTTAAGAAAGCTAGAAGTGGTAATATTGTTGCAAATGTTGTTAGTTCACACAATGCTAATGCAAAGACCATTTGGGTGCCTAAACCTCTTCTGACTAACATCCTAGGACCCAATATCACTTGGGTGCCATGAAATGCTTGATTTTCTTAATAGGTACTTGGAGATGCATTGAAGACTTGACACACTTGATATGATTTATGTTGAACATCGTATGTCAAGGTCCTTTCAAATTGGTATTCATCATCCCTTATGGAAAGGATGTCAAGTATGAATATTAATGGTCTACAACCCCAACCATCTCGGTAACAAGTATTTACATTAAAAGTATCTATGCTCTAGCCTTGTGTAGGCTTAATTCATTGTTCATGCATATCATCCATGTATGTTGCTTGCACACTTCATTTGTACAAATTTGAGAAAAGTGATGGTTGCCACATTTCAAGAGGTATTATATCATTCCATATATATTGCAACCCTAAAATGAGAATGAATTCTTATTGATGCTATAATAGTTTTTGAAAAGCTTTTCAAGTAAACTTCAAAATATTTAGAACGGTTTGCAAAATTGCTAAAAAGTGTTTGAACATATTCATTTGTGAAAACAAAAATGTGATTTGCAAACAAATTTTTTTTATATTTCAAAACAAACCGTTTATAGAAAAACTTTCAAAATAAATTATTTTGCAAATTTCTCTTATTAGTCATGGTCGATCTTTCGGTATTTAAAATTGTTTTACAAGATCAATTGTTTTGAAAATTGTATTTGATTTGAAAAATTGCTCGAAAAACTATCTTGACCAACTTCGGCCCTATTCTAGCATCAAGTGAGTCTTGTCACTAGTGCCACATATTTTGTATATGTTGGCTCACGGTGGTATTTGTAATTCATAAAAAGGGTAAATTCAAGTCACTCATCATCTTACTTAAATTTCTATCAATGGAGCTTTGGTTTAATTATGAGCATTCTTTTGATCATCCTTGAGACAATGAGATACTCATGCGTCTTTTATTACTAAGTGTAAAGAGTTCGTCTTTTTAATTTGTTTAATTAAGGAGCATGATGAACTTATTTGTCTTCTCTTTGCAATAAAAATATTGTTGTTAAGACTAACCATGTGCAAGGGAATTGAGAAGATCAAACATGAATAGTAAAGCTCAAAAAGACTTGGTGGAAGAAAATTTGAAGAAATGTCAAACCTCTTTAAGATATTGGTAGACATGGGCAAGAGCTTGAGCGCTTGAGCTGATGGTATTGGGTTGCTCAAGGCAAGATGGCGGGTCTACCATGAAAAAGCTTGTGGAGGGATCAAATATGACTTGTTGTATTATAATGATGATGACTAAGTCCTATTAGTGCAAGCTCAACATGAATGATGATTGTTTGACAATAAAGAGGAAATCCAACTATTACCATGCATGAAAAATTTTATAACATTGAAGATTTTGTATCTATTCTTGTCAATGGTTGAGTTGGACATCATGGAGGGATTTTGAGCTTGGTATATATTCTTGATGGTTTGCATATACAAAAGATTCCAAGCTCTCGAATTGTTGAGCATATTGAGTATCTTAGTAGTTTCTTTGTTTTCTCTCCATGTTTTAGAAAATTTGCCTATGTGGTGGATGAAGACCAAGGAAAACAAAATGTACCAAATGAATTGAATATCAAAAGGAGCAAAGGCAACATATACTTGAGGAGGATAATTTTGTGAAGATCATTGCTTACAAGATCAAAATAGCAAGTGATGAGGAGGAATTATAATCTATTTGGATGCCTATGAACCATCATGGAGAATCTTTGAAAAGGCTCCAAAATGTTTATTTTTTTTTTCATGAGCATATCGACTTTGAGAGGATTTAAGATTTCACTTAAAAAGGAATTGAAGCAATGAGAAACAAAGTTCTCCGAGGATATCCATCTTATAAGTGGTATCTCTTGACCATCTATCCTATGCTCAAATCCTTCTCTTAAATGTCAAATAGACGAGAATCACTTTCATATATTTGTTGCATTGTGCCTCTTTCTGTACGATTAGGATTGCATGAGTTTGTTGAATCTATTTTTATGTCTTGTTCTTGTATGTGAATCTAAGATAAACTTTTGTGGGATGGATTGTGTTGTTTTTTACTTGTGAATTATTTCTTATTTAACCATGTTGAAAATATTTTATATCATGTGATCTTAAATCTTTATCTTTTATCATGATATGTTTGCTTACTCGGCTCGTGTCTTATCTATTCATATCTTTTTAAGCCATCACACATGTTATGTGTTTCTTAGTTTACATATCATATCATGACATGTTGAAAACTAGCTATGTGCTTTTATATCCCTTGATGACATGGAAATAAAATGCATGTGTGCTTATGAACATACCTTGACATGCATCAAGTCTTGAATAATATTATTTATGACATATGCGTGTTATTCTCTATCATATGCTTTTATGGCCATGAACACTTGAATTATAGGATATTCTTCTCAATTGTTATCAATAAGAAGTGCATGCCTCACACAAGTAATTCAAATACTTGTATGCACAAACCTTAGAGAAGTTTATCCTTTGTTTTAAAGTTGAGACTAACATTTTGGCAAGCTTATCCTTTGGTTTAGTCTCATCAAGGAGAAGTGATGGATTAAGGGGGAGCCTTATATTCATATTTATTATGAAAGGAACAAAGAATGGTGAAAATATCCTACAATCATTCAAGGATATAATTTTCATAGCATCATGAGTACATGAGTTGTTTCTATGCCTACCTATCTATTACTCATGTTTATTATGTTGTATAGTGTAGATCTTTGTGATCTACCAACTTATATTCTCTTTGGTTCATGAAAGTATGCTTTCATATAATTTGCACTTCATGAAAAATATTTTATAATATATTTTTCTTCTTGGACCAAACGATATAGTGCAAATTGCTCTCTTGTTTGTTACATTATTATTGCATATGTGTATGTTGAATATTCTACTATGCATAGTTTAAGGGGGAGTTGCACTATGCTTTATGAGACTAATAAGGTTGCTAAGTTTTTACATGGATACATAGTTGTTTTTGTTAAGATGGACATTTCAAGGTATGTATTCATGTTCTTATTTTATCTTGTTGAATTTTTTCGTTTGCTATTAAGCGCATATCATGGGATGTATTTCCTTCTTTCCTTTTTAAATTATTATGTGCATATGATTTTATTGAATATCTATGTATGCCCATCATATCAAGGAAATTATTCTATGTTTTTGCTATTGAGACCAACTTTACTTTGAGCTTCATATGATTTAGTCTCAAAGTGTGATAAAAGAGTGACTCTAACGGTATGCTTCCTATTATTGCCCATTATTTGAAGATGCATTCTTTGAAATGTACTTATATGTGATGAACTCCCTATGGTCATATCGCTCTCACATGTGCTCATAGTCTTTGTCATGAGATTCTTGCCCTTTTTGGTGCTTGATGCCAAAGGGGGAGAGAAAATGGAGGATATACAAGGAGGGAGAGATGAATGAAGAAAAGAGCAAAGAGAATAGCTCTTATGTGCATATTGTTTTCCATTATCATCATTTGATAGTGTTGTCATCAATCACCAAAAAGAGGGAGATTGAAAGGTCTAGGTCTCTAGCCTTGAATCAATGATAAGTTTTGGTGATAAATGACAATGCATGTTGGAACTAACCTTTTATATAAGTTTGTGAGTTTAATGTTAGGTTATGTTCCGGCATCAAGCAAAGGTCAAGAATAATATATTCATAAAGGCTATGGACCCATTACAAGATGATTGATTGATCATATGTTGGAAATTCTCATATGGTGAAGATGCTTGACAAAGGATGATGGTAATCAATGTGTTGATAAAGGTGTCAGTGGATATAATCAACATACGTGCTTAAAGATGAAGACACATCACATGTTCAAATGTCAAACACAACATATTATTGATTCATGACAAGGGATGATATTGATGATAGTGTTGATTGTTGATACAAGCAACACGTATACATAAAGAAGAACAAGGCTCTTCATGAAGGAGAATTAGACATCTCTATAGTTGATGATGTCAAAATGGTTATGATAATATTTGGTATTAAATGGAAATATCAATGCAAGTATTAGTTGGAATCCATGAGTTAATAAGTGACGATGGTCAAAGCAAGGATGTTATTATAAAATTAGAACAAGGATTTCTAGTGACCATTTACAAGAAGATAAAAGTCATGAATTTGGAAATATCATCTTGGAGATCAAATTGACAAAGTGGATACATTGTTGATGTTGGATACAAAGTAGTGTTGCATGGAAATGAGGTGAAGGTTAGGCAAGACTCGGCTGCAATGGACCATGTGCGAGGGTGAAGGGCAAGCAAGAGGCTTGGCGCCGAAGGACCAAAGGAAATGGTAAAGAGTGAGTTAAGGCTTAGCACGATGAACCGTGCAAGACCATGTGAAGCTATGGATTATCCACATCACTCATTTAACGGAACAAGAAGATGATGTTGATATGTCACAATGAGTGCAATTGACAAAAGACCTAAAGGTGAATATACAATATCAAAAGAAAATCACGTGGCTTGAATATAAGAAGTTGTAAAACTTTATAAGTGGATGAACATCAAGTCTATCTCATATGGACATTGCTCAAGCCAAAGGTATAATATTGGATATATATGCTTATTGATGACTAATCAAATAAATATCCAAAATGATCAATTGCTTATGGAGTTGACGACCCTCATAAAGAACAATGAATATGGTATGAAGGTGTTCCTATTGACATAGATTTTCTAATTGCTATTGAGTATAGGAACGTCGTACTATAAAGAGGGATGCAACTTTGATAGTTTTGCTTATGTCTCGGTGCTCAAATTGATCCAATAAGCTTTGGGGGAGTGTTTATCAAACCTATATGTGATTTTGGAGCTTGGTAATAGCTGGGTTGGATAGCCCTTTAAATTATCTTTCCGTAGAATCCAAGATCACCTAAATCAGCCTCCGGAGTCAAAAGTTATGGGCATTTTTCTATCAGCTGTCTGTCTGTATTGTTCCAATCGGCAGTGCCGATCCGGAACTGAGAAAAACGTCTTTTCCTTGCCCTCTGTGATTCCCTCATCAGTAGTGTCGATCTGGGCATTGGCAGTGCCGATGCGGGACATCCAGAACCCAAACGGCTAGTTTTTTAGCCTCTCTATTGGCAGTGCCGATGTGGGACATCCAGAGCTCCAAACGGCTAGTTTTTTAGCCTCCCCTATTTATACCCCCTTCGGTCCTAACGTTGAGGGTGCCGAAAATACATCAAAGAAACATCCATTTAAACCAAAAATTACCTCTCCACTCTCTATTGATTAGTGCTATACCTTGTGAGTGAGATTGGGTGAGAGATTGAGAGAGAAAGAGCAAAACTCCATTGTTGAGCACTTGAGCAAGCAAGCAATCGTTGTGGCATTTGTCATCCCCTAGACAACAAGGTGTTGCCCGGTGTGCTCTCAAGCTTGTGGTGAGACACGGGAAGTTTGTGAAGGTTTCGATTGACCACCGAAAGGAAAGGAATCAAGAGAAGGAAATTCGAGGAAAAGGGTTGAAAGAGACCCGGCTCAAGTGTGACCGAGCCCCTCAACGGAGACGTAGGACTCATTTAAGGAGTTTGAACTTCAGTAAACAAATATTGTGTCTCCGTATGCTCCTTTATTTACATGTTACTTTTCATGCTCTATGGTTTGCTCTTATATTTGCTTAAATTACTAGATCTACTTGTGTAGCTTGTGTCTAGTAGTTGCTATATTATGGCAGTGCTTCATATTAACTGTTATAGTCTTTTCATCAACCTAGTAACTGCAAAACCAACTCAAATTTACATTTGGGCAATTTTCTGTAGCACTATCGGCACTGCCGATTGAGCATCAGCAGTAGCCATCGACACTGCTGATCGGTCCCATCGGCACTGCCGATCGTACTGATTCTTTTTGTTAAGTCTAATTTCACATAAATTTATAGAATCGCCTATTCATCCCCCCTTTAGACGACATCAAGATCCTTTTAGAGACAAATCTAGATCGGTTACAACTCGTACTAAGTTTCGTTATTCGTAGCTCCGCCTTCCAAAAATCATAACTCTGTTGTCCAGAATCCAAATGAGGCAAGCTCGGACTCTATATAGTTCAGAAAACTTTATCTTCGTATCAAAAACTGCATTGCAAGATAGTTTGTCCTGAGTCAGACTCTTTTGCACAGTACTAATTGCTGACCTCATATCTCTTAGTTTCGGAATCCGAATAGGGTGATCTATTTATGCTTTGGAAAGCTCTCGACGAGATCTACAACTTTGGTACTCAACTGGTTTTTATTTAAGGTCATTTTGAACTCCAAAACCTCATCGCAAGATATTGCTGTTTTGGACTCCGCGAAAATATCAGACTTCGGAAATATTTTAGGTGAGCCTTCCAGAAGTCTTAAAAACCAAGGAATTGAGTTTGTGCCTTGCACGTTAGGCTTCATGGACGTCCAAGGAGTGCTTGAGGTGCCGCGAGCTAAGGATTTGATCCGTCATTGATGGATAATTCGTCCCGCTTGTATTATATGTTATACTAGCAAAATGCCTGTGCGTTGCTACGGCACAAATATTTATAGTAAAATAGATATATAATATAACTTATATATAAAAAATTTATGGTTGAGTAATGGTTTCAATAATAACAAAATGGTTATAATCTAACAATGAGTTCATTAATAAATTTGTAAAATAAGAAATGAATGTGTTTGACAGTAATTCTAAATTGTTGTTTGTCCTGTCGTCAATGCATCACTATTCAAACATGCATAAATTTGTATTGAAAATGGTCAGTGGGTAGTACAGATTTTTCTTATGAACAATCATAGGCTAAATCATAGGATATTTCCCACCCATCACCCCAGGAGATCTCCGTCCCCTCAACCCTGGCTCACACGTTTTGCTCGGTTCTTTCCTAGTCCAGTTTTTTCATTGTGAGCTGGTTCTGGACGTTGGTTTTTCTACCCCACATTAGTACTTTATTAGTTCCTATACATTGACCTTGTAAAAAGATCGACGTGCATGTAAAAACTTAATTATTTTCAACTGTAAGGATTGTAGGCACGTTAGGACAGCAACGTATCTATATCCATCAATATCATAAGTATAAAAACGTATTTGCTGGATGTGTAAAAGTTTAATTCCTACTCACTAAAATTTTCATAGTTTTTATGTTCCCAGTGACCAATCTTTATGTGTTACCAGTTGATGCCAGTATATCTCGCCTAAGATAAATTCACGTAAGAATACATAATTTTTTTATGACTCAACAAAGAAATATTTATAGTTTAACAATAAAAAACCTGGATGGATTTGCAATCGAAACTTTAATTCTTCTTATGAATGTTTTCTCCGCGGTATTTGTCACGTAATTGTGTTCTGCTCAGAAGTCACGTACTTATTAGAAAAAAAAGGATTTTATAGTTTGTATGCTCATTATTTATGGTTATATTATACTTTTAAGAAGTTCTAATACTTTTATGGTACCAGTGACTAATGTTTATGGGTTATAAATAGGGTGCGGTTAACGTGCGACCCATCGCCCGTCAGCGTAGCACGCGACCCCCTCGCATGCACGCTTCATCGCCCAGCCATTCTAACTACATTCGCCGCTGACTCCGCCCGTCATACTCCACCGTCGTCCGGCTCCGTCCTTTTTTTCCGGAGAAGCAGTTGAGGGAGCACCTTATTTGATAAATTCTATGGCTTCTCTGGCAGCTTCATAGAAGAAAGAGGCAGACAAGTCAAAAAAATAGTGGCCCCATGGAGGAGAAGCACCCGAAGCTACCCCCAGGCAGCTCCTGTCTTCAGTGCTTTTTTTTGTTCAACTCCCTCCTTTTTTTTCCGGAGAAGCAGTTGAGAAAGCACCCCATTTGATAAATTTTTTGGTGAAGCTGCAGGAGAAGGCGGAGCCGGAGCCCGGCCAAACAGAGTCCTACAATTTTGCATGTACGTTTCAGGGGGCAGGAACGGAGAAACTTGGAGGGACGGGTCATCGCCTCCCGTTCAGTTCTGAATTCGTCATCTCCGGCTTGCGGTGGCAGAAGAAATGGATGTAAGCAGATCTTGCATTCGCCAGAGACTCTGGTTGTCACATCGTCTGCACCACCGGCATCGCCGTTGCTCTATCACGAAGGGACGACAACCACAGCAGTTTCACCGGTGCCGTTCAGTTTGAGCCAACTGGCTGCGACCCCAGTCAGGGAAAGAGGTGACAACTTTCCAACCGAGCCTGATCCGAACTCATTCCGTACGCCACTTGCCGCTGCAGCTGAAGCTGATATGATCACCCCTGACAACGAACGCACCTATACACATGTAAGTCATAGTTGTTACCTAGTTGTTTGTTCATTTTTTACACGAAGAATGTTCTATATTTATGATCATTTTTGCGGAAGTAGGGTGAAGATATGAACCCAGATTTCGTGCCAGTGCATGGCATGATCTTTGCAACTGAAGAGGAAGTAAAGATATTTTATGGAAGATACGCCCAGAAGGCTGGTTTTGGGATCGCGTTGGGCAATAGCAAGACGTTCTCAAGTTTCATCAAATGTTCAAATTCAGGGAAAGGGGAGTTCTACAAACACTACC
Source organism: Eleusine indica (assembly GCA_030378355.1). Classification (NCBI taxonomy): domain Eukaryota; kingdom Viridiplantae; phylum Streptophyta; class Magnoliopsida; order Poales; family Poaceae; genus Eleusine; species Eleusine indica. The sequence continues at coordinate 11,691,441 of CM059498.1, read as the reverse complement.
ACAAAAAGCCTCTATAGCGGCGGGCCAAATATCACTATAACGGCGGGCCAAATACCACTATAGCGGCGGGTAAGCCATTCCGCCGCTACGAAACTGCAACTAAAAATAGAGAGGTGTAGCGGCGGATGTCTTCGAGACGAAACCAACCGTAGCTACATAGAGATTAGTAGCGGCGGGTGACATTTTCACCCGCTACTATCCATTCAATCCAAAAAACAAAAAAAGAGCCCACGGGCCCGTAGGAGCCCATATCCGACAGCAGATCGCCGCCGTTGTGGAGGCTGGATCGAGTCCTCCCCTTCACCGCAGCTGCCGTAGAGAGCCGGATCTGCTGCCGTGGAGGCCGGATCGAGGCCTCCCCTTCACCGCCGCTGTCATGGAGGTCGGATCGAGCCCCCCCCCTTCACCGCCGCCGTCGTAGGAGGCCGGATACGCCGTCGTGGAGACCAGATTGAGGCCTCCCCTTCACCGCTGCCGTCGTGGAGGCTGGATCCGCCGCCATGGAGGCCGGATTGAGGCCTCCTCTTCATCGCCGCCGTCGTAGGAGGTCGGATCCGCCGCCGTGGAGGTCGGATCGAGGCCTCCCCTTCACCGCCGCCGTCGTGGAGGTCGGATCGAGCCCCCCCCCCTCCCCCTTCATCGCCGCCGCCGTAGGAGGCCGGATGCGCCACCGTGGAGGCCGGATCGAGGCCTCCTCTTCGTCGCCGTAGCCGTAGGAGGCCGGATCCGCCGCCGTGGAGGCTGGATCGAGGCCTCCCCTTCGCCGTTGCTGCCGTAGGAGGAGAGAGGGGAGGGAATGGGGGTCGTCGGAGGGGAGGGAGGGAGGGCGACGATGCCTGCAAGAAGGGAGATAGAGGGGGATGTGCCGGCGAGGAGAGGTTGGGGGCGGCACCGGCTTGCTGCACGAGCGCGCGCGCGAGAGAGAGAGGCTGAGGAGGCAGCACCGACTTGTGGAGGCGGTTGAGGAGGGAGGGAGTGGGGTGGCCGGCTTAGGGTTCTGATTTTTATATAGACTTTATATAGTGGGCTACGAAATGGGCTTTGGCGGCGGACTGAAATGGGTTCCCATTTGTAGCGGCAGCCCATATTGTGGTCCACCGCTAAAATTTAATTTTTAGCGGCGGATCACATTATGGGCCGCCGCTACAAATGAGCCTTATTTTTAGTGGCGGCCCATAATGTGATCCGTCACTAAAAATTGATTTTTAGCGGCGGACCACAATGTGGGCTGCCGCTACAAATTAGAGGAGCACAGCAGCGGCGGGTTTCTTCTAAATCACCGCTACAAGGTTTTTTAAAGCGCCGCTACAGACCCATTTTATTGTAGTGAAAAAAGGAGAGCCACATAAGCGAAATAAAACATCTAAGAAGACCTGCTGCAATTCATACATCAAACTGAAGAAGATTTATGATAGTAACAAGCAGTTAACATCGTTCATGGTCGAGTACACGCAGCTTGAGCATAATCACCCACTGCAGCCTTCATCAGAAGTCTCCAAACAAATGAGGTCACACAAGAGGCCGGAACCAGTTATGTTGCAGTAACTTGATGATATGCAAACTAGTGGTGTACCCCATGAGAATATGTTGAATATGATGAGTGAGATGCATGGTGGGGAAGAGAACATTCCAATCACTCTGAGTGTCTAGAGAATAGGTATTTTTACTTGTTCATATGTTGCATTGCACAAGTTTCTTTGTGAATAAGAAGCATGTTCTTATGCTATGCCTGTGAATTTTTTTTGTAGGAAAGCTGTAAATGTGCGCGCAGAAAGAGCGGATGACATCAATAGGCTACTTGGTTTCTTTCACAAGTGTCGTGAGTAGAATCCACAATTCTATTGGGATTTCCAGCTTGATGCATGTGGCTATGTAAAGAGTGTATTCTAGAGTCACGCCATCATGCAGAGGGAGTATGCGGACTTCGGTGATGTAGTAACCTTTGACACTACCCACCAAACAAACATCTATGGTAAGCCACTGGCAATGTTCGTAGGGGCCAGCCATCACTTGCAGAACACTTTGTTTGGGTGTGCCCTGTTGGAAGATGAGACTGGAGATACGTTCAAGTGGGTGTTCCAGAAATTTCGACAATGCATGGGCGGGGTTGGTCCACGATGCATCCTAACTGGTATGATCTTGGCAAATCCTAAACTCCGTTTTAATTTTTACGGGATGACATGGTCGTGGTGTTTACTATTGCTAGGATTACAACTGACTGGTTAGGGGTTCAACTAAAGACATGTGTTATAATTTTCTCCTTACAACGTTGAGATTTTATAGTTTTGGACACTGTACTTGGCATTTATGAGGAAAACTTTGATTGTTAACTGTGAACGTAATGAGTTGTCAGTGAGATAAGAAAAATCCAAGGACTATAGGTTTTACTTAGAAATGTGTCGGCGATCGGCATGCGACACCGCCAAAGGTCGGCATCATCACGACAGTGTCGGAGCAGGTGGGGTTGGGATGGCGATTCATTTTGGAATACAACCTCATTCCGATGCTTCCATATGTGACAGCAACATAGGTGTATGAAGCTGTTGAAGTGCGCAGCGGGGATACTTGGCGGGCGAGGCAGGTCCCAGAGGCGCCGTACCGACAGGGTGGCACCGACATCTATGCCCAGGACGAACCAGAATGCAACCGCCGTGACGCAGTGGAAGATGATGTGGTTGGCGTCCTCGGCGGAACACAGCTCAAAGGCGGCGTCCGGGACGATGTGTTTGGTGAGCAGCAGAGCACGGCTCTTGACGCACTCCTGAACCAGCAGCCACATGAAGAACTGAACACACGGAGGAGAGCGGTTGCGCCAGACGAAATCCGCAAAGTCGCAGGTGGTGGCACCACCTACTAGCAGTCTGTAGAGAGGTGCAGTGCACAGTTTGCTGGCATGGTCGATCATCGGACTTCGACGGACATCGGGAGCGGAGGAGAGAGTAACCTCTTGCAGCGCCACTGCGAGGGCCGAGAGATCTTCAGCAGCCGCGCGTGTCAACCGGGGGACGAGGTGCGCTTGGACACCGTCCGACAGCACAGCTCGGACGGAGGCAATGGGGCGACGGGTGTGACTGTAGAGCGCCAGGAATTTGTCAGCGAGGCGCCCCGTGTGGCAGCCAGTCATTGCGCCAGAAGGAGGTCGTACGACCGTCCCCGATGGTAACCACTGTGATGTCTTGGTATGCCGGGAGAAGGGCACGGATTGCGTCCCAGTGGGCACCCGCGACATCCCCATCCATTGATGGTACATCACAATGCTCTTGCGCCCATGCTGCCCAGGTGGAATCATCCGGGTTGTGTAGTCGGTGTACTAGCTTCATCAGCAAGCAACGGTGCTGCACGGCGAGGTCCTGGATGCCTAGTCCACCGCACTCCTTTGGCCGTGTAACCATGTCCTAGGCGATGAGGCGGTCTGCTCCGGAAACTTTGTCCTCTCCCGTCCACATGAAGGCCCGGCGCAGCGAGTCCATGGCGGCGATGAGGGCAGGCGAGAGAGGCAGCGCCATCATCGCATAGGTGGGCAGACTATCCAGAACCGAGTTGACCAGAACCGCGCGTGCCATCTGGTTCAGGAGCGAGGCTTGCCATCCACTGAGATGCTTGTCCGCGCGGCCGATCATCGGGGTGAATGCTGACAGCCTTAGTTTCTCATGCGACAGTGGCAACCCTAGGTAGGTTTGAGGGAAACCTTCCCGTCAACAGCCGAGTGTGGAGATAAACTGGGGCATCTGATCCTCATCAACGTGCAGGGGCACAACCGTGCTTTTGTGGAAGTTGATATGCAATCCAGTGGCTGCCGAGAAGGAGTGTAGGAGGAGCTTCAGTTGACGCACGTCAGAGAGTTCAGCCCGCAGCAGGATTAGTGTGTCGTCTGCATATTGGAGGACGGGGCAACTTCGGTCCGGTGCGGCAGGGTGACGCACAGTGCCGTATGATTTGATCAAAGTTTGCAGAACGTTGGCCACCAGCAAGAACAGGTAAGGCGACAGCGGGTCGCCCTGTCGTAGCCCGCGCTTACATTGCAGCCAAGGCCCTGGACATCCATTAACCAGCGCCGCGGACATAGAGGAAGCAAGCATGGAGTGGACCCATTTGTTCCATCGCTCCGGGAAACCCCTCACCTCAAGGACCCGTTGCAGGCTGTCCCAATGCACAGAGTCGAAGGCTTTTGCGAAATCCAGCTTCAAGATCAGCGTGGGGATCTTCCTTTTGTTGCAACATTGTACAAGCTCTGTGGCATAGACAAAGTTCTCCGAGATCGATCGGCCTTGAATGAAGCCAGTCTGATCAATGTCAATGAGCGTTGTGATCTATCGCTACAACCGGGCTGTCATCATCTTGGACATGAGCTTGGGCATGCAGTTCTGCAGACAAATCGGGCGGTAGGCGTCGGCCGTGCATATGCCCTCTTTCTTGGGTAGTAGCACAATGTGCGCCCGGTTGACCCATTCCAGGTCCAACTCCCCGTCCTGGAAATCAGAGAGGAACTTCATGACCTTGGGTTCAAGGTCAGCCCATGCTGCCATGTAGAAACTCGGGCCGAAGCCATCTGGCCCCGGTGCACTTGCACGGTTCATCTTGCGGAGGGTGGCAATGGCTTCCAGCAGAGTGAAAGGGGCCATGAGGTCTGCCAGGCTTACTGTCGCGCGGTCTTCGTATATAGCTTGCAGGTTGAAGTTCCAGGTTGTCGTTGCCACGGAGCTGAACAGGGAAGCAAAGTGAGCTGTGAGCGCTGTTGTTTTTGCTTCATGGGAGGTGAGCACAGAGCCGCCCACCTCAATGATGTGGATCTGGTTATGGCGCAGTCTGCTTGTAGCACGAGCGTGGATGTATGCAGTGTTGGTGTCATCTTCCCGAATTTGCCTGCATTTGCCCCTTTGCTTCCAGTATGTCGTGCGTTCCCTGATTGTGACATCGAGGCGGTCCCTGCTAAGATTGCGAAACATGTATTCACCTGGAGACAGTGCACGATTTTCTTCCAAAATATCAAAAAAGAGGGTAAGGAGCTTGCAGTTATGGTGGAGTAAGGGGGGGGGGGGTTGTTTTCTTGCCTTTGACCAAACCTTTGCCGCGCGCCGCGTCGCCTTGAGGCTGGCGGCCAGGACACCAGCTGCATCGCCATTCGTAGGAACCGAGTGCCAAGCTGAGAGGACTGAGGAGAGGAAGGTTTGATTGAGGAGACAGGCGTTCTCAAAACAGAAGGTGCATGGTTTGGGTATCATGGTGGACAGGGTGAAGATCAGGGGTGTATGGTCGGAGTTGGTGCGGGTGGAGGAGGTAAGGGAGGAGTTGAGGAAGGCGGAGCTCATATCACTGTTGAAGAAGGCATGGTCTAGCCGTGCTAGGGTAGGGTGAACACGGTTGTTGAACCAGGTGTACAGGCGGTCGAGTAGTGGGAGCTCTTGGAGAGCAAGCGAGTTGATGGTGGAGTTGAACGCCTTGCAGAGGGCGAGATTGATGTTTTCGTTGTTTTTGTCATTTGCATCTCGTATGAGGTTGAAGTCGCCGATTAGAACCCAAGCGCCAACTACCTGGGTAACGATGTTAGAGAGCGATTCTAGGAAATCCACCGAGTCTCGGTGATCCGAGGGGGCGTAAACGTTGGTGAGAGCGAACTCAATGTCAGTGATCGTGGAGGACAGAACGACCGTATGCGAGTGAACGCGCATAACGAACAACTTTAGAGAGAACACACGAGGGTGAAAGAAGGGGCTCAATGCCACAAATATATGTTGAAGGAAATGGTCAACTCCAATAATTTAAAAGTGCAGAAAACTGTGACAACCAGAGTGCGCTATGAAACATTCCCTTATTCTTTACACACGTATTCATGTATTGCATCATCCAATAACATTAATTTGTATATCAAATTCAGCAAAAAATTAGAAATGTAAGCACAGGAGTGCCGTTACACACTACGCATACCCATCGTGGCGGCGTTACACAGGGGCTGGACGATGTACATGAGGTCTAAACCGTCTCACAGTGAGCAGGGACGAAGGACAGTTTGTTAGCGGCAAGATCGTAGAGTACGTGCATGTTCTGCTGCTGGAAGTTGCCAAGTATGGCCATATCCTCGCCTTTAACAATGGCAAGGCAGATGTAGCTGTGACCCGCCTCTTCGTAGTCGAACACGTAGTTCTCCCGCGGCAGGTCCAGCGTCGCACCTTCGAAGTGCAGCGCTAGCTTGGGCACGTACGGCGGCTTCTCCCCCGGCGCCACAGCGAAGCAGAGCGGGTCATCGTCCGCCACAGGCAGCTTCACCTGGGACACAAACGAGTCGTGCAGGTGACGGTAAATGTTAGGCGGCAGCATCGTGAAGGCGGTGCCGGAGTCGATGATCGTCCCGCCCGTCCCGTTCTTGGTGAACGCGAACGCCGACTCAGGCACCGGCAACCTACACGAACCGACGGTGATGGCTTTCAACGAGAGGTAGTAGAAGGTCGGGAAGTCAGCAGGGTTCTGGATGAACGGGGTGGTCTGGATTTCGCCGCTGGAACTGCTGTGGAGGTTGGCCGGCAGGCCGAGCAGGACGGTGCTGGGTGCCGATCCCGTAATGTTGGTAAAGCAATAGGAGAAGTTGTCGACCTTGAGCTGCGACGGCAGAGACAGCGTACCGCGCCCGAAGCCGGCGATGCCGGTCTCGTTGGAAATGAATTTTCCACTGTTGAAGAAGCCGCAGCCGAACGCCAGGTCGGGCACGGCCACCACGCGCTCGCCGGCGCCAGCGAATGTGAACGTGTCTAAGAATAGGAGGCCCGTCGTCACTGATTTGTCGCCGTAGGAGTACGTGTAGACGCAGGTCTGGTTGCCCCACCAGTTCTCGGTGCCGCACGACGAGATCGGCAGGCTCTGGCACGCGGAGGAGCGACAAGAGAACATGCCGAACGAGGAAGACGGGTTCGGATCGAAATAAGGCAGCGCCTGGTCGAAGCAGGCGATGCACGGCACGCACTGCGTCCAGGTGAGATCGCTGCCCGTATCGACCTCCAGCTGCACGGGCTGCGGCGGCGTGCCGATGGAGAACTGCGCCAGGTACTCTGCGACAGGAACGGTGTCGAACAACCTCCCTGGGGTCACGGGGGCGCTCGCCGCGCCGGAGAGTAGCCGGACGGCGCGGGCCTTGCTGCGGCGCGCCATGCGGTGCAGCACCTCGCGCCGGGTGAAGCCGCAGCCGGCGTCGGTGTGGGTGAGCTGCAACCGGACGGTGGACGCGGCAGCGTAGCTGCACAAAATCGCCAGCGCAACGAGGACTTGAACAGCTAGCTTCTGCATTATATTTTGACCTATTAGTCGATTCGCATCAGTGGATGTGTATTCTTAGCAGGATCTTTTGAGCAATATATAGAAGGAAGACGTTGAGGTAAGCCTCGATGTTCTGTTATGCTTTGATTACATCAACTATATACTTTTTGTTGTTGACATTGGAATTGGAAGAGCTGAATTACATAGAAGAGGGCTAGAGATATCTTGGAGGTCTTGCCAGTTGCCACTGCCAAAAGCTCTCCTTGAACTGGTCGGTTGACACGATTAGTGGTTGACCAGAAGTGAAGTAAATATTTTATTGTGCATTGATGGAAGTACCATTAGTAAAGCACCATCTTGCACAAAATTATAAGATTTCTTATTAATATAAGAATATTATATTTGTATTATTTAAAGGAGTGGAACTATTTACAAATGCATTCAACTACGAATACTAACTTCTTAGGACTCCGACAAATCATAGCTGTTAAACGTGTTCAATCTTCCATGATATGTTAGTCTATTATTGGTGTTACCATTGTCTTCAAAGAAAAAGCCATCGACTATTTTAGTGCATTTACATGGATACATGAAATTCTGTTTCACACATTCACGCAAGAAATTTCTTTCTAGGATAACATTCAATGATAGTAAAGCAATGTGGAAAATAAATCAAACAAGATTTGTATCTCTCTCAAGAGAGTTAGTTGAATTTATACATTTTATGTAAAGTTAAATAACCACATGTAAAATTTGTTGACATTTATCAGGTTTTGTGTTGAATCAAAAAAGAGATCTTCAACGGTACCTCAAACTACTCCTACGATCACAGCTTATTTCATATTGAGTCTAACCATATATTGTTGTCATGTTGTAATGATTCATTATACAAATTGATTTGTACATTCAATATTTATGTAATTTCTATATATAGTGGGCACATATATATAATGGTGCCATGATGCGTCTACCAGAGAACATGGTGGGAGATCTCGGTGCAGCAATGGTTCAATATTAACAATTTGCATAGTCTAATCATATAATTTCAACATAAAATAGAAATCATGCCGATTTAAATGTAGTAGGTGACACGTTACATATTACAATGTTTAATATGAACCCTTGTTAGATCATAATGTTAGTGTAGTTTAATTAGTATAATATCCACTGTGTGGATTAGAAAATTTGTTTTTTACTCAATGGTAAAAATGCTAAAATAGACACATGTCTTAGTTGCAATAAAATTAGGTTACTTATCTACGAGCAATATAGCACCACTGCGTGAGGTGCAGCAGCAATAAGGCTTCGGAAGAGATGACTTAGGTGAACTAAGAAACCATTTTTGTCATGTCACGGTCGAAAAAAAAGAGTTGTTGTATGAAAGAGTGGTTTGGGCCATTTTCAAGGTATCAGATTTTTACACATATGACATGAGATTACTAATGATCACACTTAAAAATCTATTTCAACATTTAGAAATTCCATTGTTTTGAATTAAACAAATCATTTTGCGCACTACTTGGAGACATGACGTGCACATATGCTAATTTAAAACAGACATTTCTGTCATACCATTCAAAAATACATATAAAATAGAATACAAGACAGCAATAGCGTGTTACAAGTTCGAAACAGAGCCCTGTCAAGTAATCAAATTTATGCGACTAAAAAAGATTGCGGCCACCAACAGACACCGCTTATTTATTCCTATATAAATGATTGGTGTTTATGTCATAGTTCATGCACCGGGAGCAGGCAAGACGCGCGAGCGAGCAATGTTATTAAACCCTGTCGCAGCGAGCCGGGACGAATGATAACTTGTTGCCGGCCAGGTCGTAGAGGATGTGCATGTTCTGCTGCTGGTAGTTGCCTATTATGGTCGTCTCCTCCCCGCCTTCAGTTATCACGATGCACATCTCCCTGTGACCCTTTCTCTCATCGACGTCAAGCACGTAGTTCTCCCGCGGCAGTTCCAGCGTCGCGCCCTCGAAATGCAGCGCCAGCCTCGGCATGCGCGGCAGCTTCTTCGCCCGCGCCGGCACCTCGAAGCAGAGCAGCCCTTCATCGTTCGCCTTCAGCTTCACCTGGGAGACGAACGCGTCGCGGAGTAGGCGGTACACGTGCGGCGGCAGCGTCGTGATGGCGGTGCCGGAGTCGATGATGGTTCCACCCGTCCCGTCCTTCGTGAGCGCGAACGTGGAATCCGGGATGGCAAGCCTGGTCGACCCGACGGTGATGCCCTTCAGCGACAGGTAGTAGAAGGTTGGAACAGTAGGGCTCTGGATAAGCCGGGTTGTCTGGACGGCGCCACGGGCGCTGCTGCTGTAGAGGTTCGCCGGAAGGCCGAGTAGGACAGGGCTGGGTTTGGACCCCGTCTCGGGCGTGAAGCAGTAGGAGAAGTTGTCCACCTTGAGCTGTGACGGCAGGGACAGGGTGCCGCGCCCAAACCCGACAATGCCCGTGCCGGTTACGTTGAACTTGAGAAGACCATTGTTAAACAGGCCGCAGCCGAAGGCCACGCCGGGCAGGCCCGCGGCGGCGCCGGCGAACGTGAACGTGTCTGCGCCAAGGAAACCGGTGGTTACCGACTTGTCGCCGTACCAGTAGGTGTAGACGCAGGCTTGGTTGCCCCACTGAGATTTTCTGGTGCCGCACGAGGACAGGTCCAGGTCCTGACACGCAGGGGAGCCGCAATCAAGCTTGGAGACAGTGGAGGAGCGGGACGGGTCGAAATAAGGCAGCGCCTGGTCGTAGCAGGAGGGGCATGACCCGAGCTGGCACTGCGTCCAGATGAGGTCGCTGCCCGTGTCGAGGGTCAGCTCCACCGGCTGCGGCGGCGTGCCGACGGCGAGCCTCACACGGTACTCCGTGTTCGGGTCGCCCTGCCCTGGGACCACCTGGCCACTCGCGGATGAGCCGGAATGGAACTGCGCCGCGCGGGCCTTGCTGCGCAGCGCCATGCGCTGCAGAGTCTCGCGCCGGCTCAAGCCGCTACCGGAGTGGGTGCGGGTTAGATGCATCCGGACCGGCGTCGTGGCGTCGCTGCAGGTGATGGCCAGCTGCGCCACAAGCAAGGCGAGTAGGAGGAATGAAAGCTTGTGCATTTCAGCCATTTTCACCTAGCTGGTTAACTGCTCCTGCTCTGCTTGTGGTGCTGCTAGTACTTAGCTTAACCGATGTGTGTGTTCATTTCCTCATGTGCCAGCCTATATATAGAAAAATCGATTTTTTTACTGTTTTGTTGCACCAGGTGTTCCAACAAGAATGTTTCAAACTCGTGCCATTTCGATCTCCCATTGAGAAAGACCGAGGTCGTACGTATTATTGGACCGAGCAAATCAATCGTTACTACTAGTCACACTTTATTAAGCGCGTGCCCAGGTAATTTAACCATGCGCGGTCACAAATCCACCTGTCTAAATCCGGTGGCGCATGAATTGGTTTGACCAAGATCGACCTTTTATCCGGTGGCGCAGATTGTACGGCAATCCACTTTGCTTCAATGCAAATTTATTTGGCATTCATTTGAGCTTCATGCTTATATATAGTGCATGAATATATTCCTTCTCTACACTAAATTAAAAGAGATGAATACGTTTATATGGTGTTGCACGTGTATGCTCCAACTTAGATACAACTCGGTATATGCTCCAACTCGGATACAACTCAAACAAATGTGACTCGGTGTTGGATGACTACAACTCGGTGTTGACGGGGCAACTCAAAAGCCGTGGAGACATCATCGAGCTCAAATGCATGGTGAGGTGTCCGGCGAAGACTTGCATGATAGCACATGGAGCGAGTACTGCACAAAGATATCACACGGCCGGGCAGAGCAGGTGGCTCCCGACAAAGCACGTAGTGCCATGCCGTGGTGTCGGCCTTGCTCGGTGTGATACATTATCCAGGAACACCGTTAAAAGATATCATACATTGTAGTATTAATTGGTGCACAATCTCCTGACAAAGCACGCGGCAGCATAATGCGTGGAGACGGTCGGGGAGATAGGTTGCGTGCAGCTTCGATGGCCATGCCGTGCATGCATGGATGACGAGTGCTTCATGATGAATACGATCCTGGACATTGCCGGTGGAGGACAACGTAGAAGCAGCGGCAACAGGGAAAGGTGAGATGCAGCGATGCCGACCACCTCGCCCTTCTACCCGTGATGGCAGGCTCCCTGAACCCCATTGTTCGATTGTTCTGAGAGCGCCTGACGCGATGGACACACCGATGCCGTCCGCAGGATCCATTATTGCCCAGGTGTGAAGGACGTCGATTCGGCTGAGCGGGCGTCAAACCTCGTAGACGAGGTTGACCAAAGAGCTCTCACCAAAACACGAGGAAGGTTTGTTGTAATTTCAGAGCCAATTTCATCCATGTCGTCTAAACCTATAAGAACACAGTGACTTGGTTGTCTGTTATGGCTCTAATAATTTGATACATTTTTATTTGTGGATTGACTGAACAAAAGAGATGCACTGGTGTTCCTGGATAAAGAGATTGTGCACCAATTAATACTACAATGGATTACTGCATCTGCGATAATATCCTGTGGTTGTTGTTCCTCTACTTAGGTGCCAACAACAAGGAACTGTTCCTCTACTTAGGTGCCAACAAGAAGGAACTTCTGAGTCACAGTTTGACACGTACAAGTACAAGCGTGTGCTAACCAGATGTTTGCACTTGTATGTTGTTGTGTCCATCAGCTGGACAAATTAGACTTTATAGGTTAATGTTTAAAATCAAATAATGTTTGAAACTTAATCCTGAGTAATGCATGATCTATATATTTTGTGATTATATTTCAGTGATGTTACTGTTGACAACCAAAATTGACACTCTGGGAAAACTAGAGGTTCCGGTTTTCAAAACCGGATGGACCAGTTTTCACAAACCAAGTGTGGTCAAAATTGTCTAAACTAAGGTTAACATCGATTATTTCATAAGTTTGGTGTTTAGACATGTTTTTCAAGTTATGGGAGTATTTTAGGTGTATTTTGGCTAATTTTCATCCAAGAAGTAAGGAAGTGTTTAAAAAGTCAATATAATAAAACCAAAATGCATATTTGAAGTTCCATGATGAAGCCCTCGTCAAGATGATCGAAATGGATATATGGAACGCTTAATTTGGACTCCGGATGAAGAAGTTATGGTTTTTGCAAAGTAGTCCCAGGCTGCAAAACCGGATACTCCGCTTTTGTAAACCGGAGGGTCCGGTTTTGATAGTTTTGCTAGGAAAACCGGAGGGTCCGGTTTGGGAAACCCGGTTAGTCCGGTTTTGACTGTCCGAGACCAGAGTTCTAGATCCATTTTAGGTCAGTTTTTTTTATATTTTTTTTGTGGATTACACCTCCCATGGGGGTAGACTTCCCCACCCTTTATATACAAAGGCTCATGGCCGATTGAGGCAACAACCCAATCGAATCTATCAATTTACTTACATGTTTCTCCTTTTACCCTACTTTGCCAACCTCCCCTTGCTGTTCATCTACTGATCTCCATGACCATAGATGGCATCCTAAGGCTCGCTAGTCGACCTAGGGCACACCGGCGACGCTCACGTCCTGACGAGGTCCCTCCCGGACGAGACGATCGACGGTCTTTGTTAGTTTGCTCGTAAACTAGTCAATCTTCATCACGTAAGACATTCTTTACCTCTTTGCTGGTTTGTTCGTAAACCTAGTCGTCTTTCACCACGTAACGGTGATAGTTATCATCTTTTTCATCGAACCCGACAAAACCGGACCCTCCGGTTTTCCAAACCGGAACATCCGGTTTCCGCAGACTCAGCAACAGAACATGGGGCTGCGGGTGCACTTGGGCGTGCTCGTGTTTAACGGCGTGTTTTCACGTCAACACACTTTTTGGCGACTCCGCTGGGGAAGATTATTCAGGTTATTTAAATAACCAAAATTTTTTTACCCCAGCTAATTTTTTAATTGATCTATTCTTGAGATTTGCCATCATCATTGAATCTGGCCCCACAAGTCGATTCCATTATTCCTACTGTTTTCTCCTTGTTGCATAGGTATTGCTAGTAAGGATCAAGAGCTTGATTGTTGATTGTTGAAAGTTTCAAAGAAAAGGAGATATCAAGGCCACTTGGTTTCAACAAGAAAAAATAGAAGTAATCACATGGCGGGCTATTGATATTCTACACATCAATATCACTACAACAAGCCTGAGGTACAATATGCAAACATGCCACCAATGACTAGTACTAATTATTTTGCAAGTACTATCAATTCTCATATTGTTGTTGCTAGATATAATAATAGTATATATGTTGCATCGGCGAACAAATATTCAAATAGTTACTATATGCATGAGCCTATGCCAACTATGCATGCTTTAAATTTCAATGTTAATAGCAACATACAACATGCTCCTATTTCTTCTCACACATCGGCAACACAACAAGTTCATATGCCGATGAATAGTACATATGGTCATACAAATGCTTATCATCCGGTCGATTATTCTCAATCATCATATGCTACACAACATATTATTGAAAAGGAGATTACGCCTACATATTCAGTCCCACGTGCTAGTCTTAATTCCTATAATTCGGTTTCTCAAGTTACTGAAAGTCCCTTAATGTCATCTAGAGGGGGGGTGAATAGGCGTTTCTGAAAATTAACAAAAACTCACAGTGGAATTAAAACTGTCAAAACCTGTTGCTCCGGTTTAGCAAACCGCTTACACCGGTTTTGTCAGAGAGCTTAGAATAAAACAACTAATAAAGAGAAAGAACCAAGCACTCAAGACAAGCAAGCTATCAAAGCAAACACAGAAACCATCCCAATTAGATTCACAAAGAATCAACCTCAGAAAACAAACTTCCAAAACCGGACCCACCGGTTTGGCAAACCGGTTACACCGGTTGTCCTGGAACAGATAGAAATAAAATAAGAAACACACTAACCAGAGGGACTACACTAGTGTGAACTACACAAGAGAGTAACCAAGATATACACAAACTAGATTCACCAAGAATCTACACAATTGAGCACTGACCAAAATCGGTCCCACCGGTTTGGGAAACCGGACCCATCGGTTTTCTCGGGGCAGAGAGTATAAAACAAGAAATAATCGTGTCCCACTTAGTTCTAGCAAACTTAAAGATCTTAATAGAGCATGCAAGATCTAGAGCAAGTAATCACTAAGAGTACTAGCACAACTACATATGCAACCTATGAATCACAAATAAAAGAAGCAAGAACTAAAGAAAGAAAACATAATGAAGCACGCGGAGATTTGTTTGCCGAAGTTCAGATTCACCCCGTGAATCCTACGTCTCTGTTGAGGAAGCTTGAGCTGTCCACAAGGCACACTCAAAGCCGGGTCTCTTTCAACCGCTTTCCTCGATCCACTATCTTGGCTTCTTTCCTTACGGAGGCGAAGCGGATCTTCACAAACTTTCCCAAGGCTCACCACAACCTTGGGAGCTCTAGGGCGACGCCTAGCCGACTAGGAGGATTCACCTCCAAGAGTAACAAATGCTTCACGGATTTGCAACACAATGCTCAAATACTCAAGTGTAGGATTTTCTCTTTTGTGCTCTCAATCTCAATCCCTCTCAACCCAATGCTTAGGATTTCTCATAAATCACTCAAACCTCATAAAGAGGTGTTGGGGAGAGCTCTACAAGGCTTTGGATGTATTTTCTTTGTGTACACGATCAACCCCCTCCAAAGGAGGGGTGGAGGAACTATTTATACTTGTCCCCCAAAAACTAGCCGTTATACTGAACAAGTCAAAATCGGTCCCTCCGGTTTCCCAAACCAGTCCCTCCGGTTTTCTTGAACTAGCCGTTAGAGGTTTAAACCAAAACCGGTCCCTCCGGTTTGGTAAACCGGTTACACCAGTTTTCCCTGTCACAAAGAGACTCTTGTTTTATGTGGTCATGGTGTTTCTCTCATCTCACTTGGATTTTTTCTTTGAGAATTGAGACATTAAATGCAAACCATGTAGCATAACTCTTGATAGAGCGACATGCCTAAACTTAAGATTAAATAAAAAGACAATTCTTCTTCTTGAGCTTGCATGCTAATGAATTTTGCCACTTCTTTTCTTTAGTGCTTCATGAGGAGTGTCACATGTGCTTTTGCTGAGCGTCATCACCTAGAGTATATGACTTGGAAACTCTTCATTCATAAGATCCATTTCCATCTTTTAGTTCACAAGTCACATTTTATCTTCATATTCCAATAAAGATTGATACTTGGAAATGTGTGACCACTTGTAGCTTGATCGGTCCATCGCGATTGCGCTTCACCTGCCCTTCACCATGTCTTGGGTCCCTCGGCGCCAAGACTCCATCTTGCCCTTCTCCCGTGCATGGTCCGTCGCGGCCAAGTCATGCTAATCCTTCACCATCTTGCTATCTTGAGTCACACACAATTTTGTATCATCGTTATGCCTTTATTTGATTTTCTTCTTTCAAATATTGTTTTGATCAAGTTGCTTCCAAGAATAATGCATAGAAGAACAACACTTGATCACTTCTTTTTCTTGACAACACCAATTTGTTGAGACCATCTCATATCAATGGTTTTCATGTCCCACATTCATTTCAAACCTTGGCTTGTCATAATATTGCTTTATATGGACCTATTTATTTGCCACTTCTCCTTTTTAACATATAGGTCCATTTTTCTTACACAATTGTACATTATCGAAGATGATCATTTGGATTCATGAAAAGTATATTTGTCATGTTCAACCTGCTCATCTACTCACAGAGAGGATTAGTTCTTTAATCACGTTGTCATACAACCACCAAAACCCACTAGGGACATAGATGCACTTTCAGTTAGTAATAACTATTACTGAATTAATAAAAATTCAGCAAGTATACATACACCTCCACATGCTACTGTAGCATACACTTTGCCCACTAATTTGGCACCATATGTTGCTGAAAAGCATAGCCAAATAAATGGAATTTCAGCAGGTATACACACTACTACATCATGTACTTTGCATACTAAACAAGATCATTCAGGTAATGGTTGTACATCAGCAAGTAGGCTGCACCAAACTGAAAAAGAATCTAATGATTTTATTAGTAAAGATTGGGTCAATCGGTTTGTAGAATTGTTTTCTCAAAAGCCGGTTAGCTCAGAATTATCACTTACTAATAAGGTAGAAGAAACAAATATAGCCATACAGAAACATGTTAAGTATAAAAAGGCAGCTATGTTTGATTTTTCTAAAGAGGTTGTGTTTTTATCTAGTGAATATGCTTTTGATGATAAGCAACAACCTATAGCCGAACAAGGTTCGGTTAGTGAAAAGTTTCAGCAGGACCAAGAGCAAATTCAAGAAGAACAGGAGAAAGCATTGGAGTGTAAGAATTTGGGAAAACCTGGATATTCTGGATTCAAACCACAAACTCCAATTTCTACAATTAAGATGCCATACATCTCCAAAATACTAAAGAAGGTACGCTCTATTAGTATTTTACCTTTTTCCCAACCTGATTATGCATTTACTATTAATAGGCCGATTGGTAATACTATTATGAGTAGTCTTATGAGATTGATTGAGGATGGTAACTTGTGTGATGATAATAATAGTGTTCTAGAAAATATCGGCCAATGCATTCTTAAAATTAAAAAGGCCGATGGTAGTATTGTTTTGACATTCAAAATTTCTTCATCATTATTGTCAAAATATTGCTCTACATTGTTTGCTTGTGATCATTTTCAACTCAGGAGTTTTAAACCCAACTTTGTAAAAACTGTAAAAACCGGATGGTCCGGTTTTGGAAACCGGAGATTTCGGTTTTGTTTAGAAAAATCTGAAATTCTAGTTTCGGATACCAAGGTGTTGGGTGATATTATAGAAACTGATGCTAGTATATGTGTCAATTCTAAAGCATCTAGAAAAGACAACACAAATAAATATATAGCCGAATGGATTGATGAGAAATCTGAACCATTCGTTTGCTTTTCTTTAAAGCCGTCTCCACAAAAGGATCGACTGAAGAAAATTAAGTACACTTTTATATTGACTTTGTGTGATGATTTATTTTATAGTTTGTTAGAGAACAATTTTATTAGGCTATTAGATTACAAAGTTATGTCATCTACTCAGGATTCAGAAAAGCAAATATATTGCAAGTGGTATAATTCTTTTGATCATAATACTAACAAGTGCAATATGTTTCGACAAATCGTTCAATCGGCCATTGACAAAGGACAATTGAACTTAGAAGAAGTAAATGAGAATGACCAATTGACTTCAATTGGTATTGATCACAAAAATCTTCTAAATCAGTTGTCATAAATTGATTCATCTAAAACTGAAGAGTTGGTTATTGAAGAAGATGATTTGAAGCCCTCAAGTGAAGAAAAAATTACTACCCATGAGATAAAAGTTGATTCTCCTAGTAGTAGTAATTCTATAAAGATTTTAGAAGATACATCAAGCACTGAGGGGCAACAAAAGGTTTCAGGTCTTGTACATGACCGATTGACATCAAATCGGCCATCAAAAGTGAGTCTGGAAAAACCGGACCATCCGGTTTGCCAAACCGGACCCTCCGGTTTTGGCAGAGTCCAAAAACAGAAGATATTCAAATCTGGGAATTTTGACACCAACAACCATAGGACTAAAGGAGGTAAAGGCTGAGTCAAGCATGAAAAGCCGAAGGTCACTTTTAAGGAGCTTCTGGCTAAATATGTGAAAATGAGAGATGCAAAAAGTACTTATTGGCCAAACAACATCAAACCATCAAGATTACCTTCAAAGTACAAATCTAAAGATTGGAATTGTCAACATAAGGAGTTCCATACTACAATGTCATATTCTCCATTTATGCCGATTGCACCAATGTCATATGGACCACCCCCTGTAGTTTTTCATCCTTATTTATCATGGGGATGGCATGGTCCATGGGTACAACCTCTAACACATTCAGCCCTTCGTCACATACAAAATGCAGGTTCAAAGAGGCCAATACATGAAGGACGACCACATGTAAGACACCGTTTTCATCAAAATAATCGGCCTAGAGTCGAAGAAAAGAAAAATATGGTTAAGCAGGTTTATCGTGTCAAGAGGGATGGCCGTAAAGATAAAAGTTTAGATCTATCCTCAAATAATGAAAAGCTGATAAATACTTCGGCTAATATTGTCAAAGAGGTGGAGCAGCAATTTGTTGATTCACTAGATGTCAAATCTGAACCGAAGAAGTTGGAGGTGCCAGAAATCAAGGTAGAATTGCCAATATCCAAGAGAAGTAAAACCGAGTGCTTCATTTGGTTTATCAAATTGGCAAGTAAGAAAATTGCAAAAACTTACTGCTGAGAAGTTGAAGGAGAAGAACATGGCATGGGTTCCCAAAGGGAGTATGCAAATTCATAGCAAGGATGATGCTCAAGAGAAGGGTGCAAAAAAGCCGAAGCAGGAGAAAGTTAAAACCAAACTAAGGTATGCGCCCAATCATGAAAATTATTGGTCATTTCATCACCCACATTCATTACCTATGTTACCAATGCAAATATCGTGGAATCCATCCTCAAATATGTTTGCTTACCCTT
Organism: Eleusine indica; assembly: GCA_030378355.1. Classification (NCBI taxonomy): domain Eukaryota; kingdom Viridiplantae; phylum Streptophyta; class Magnoliopsida; order Poales; family Poaceae; genus Eleusine; species Eleusine indica. The sequence goes on along the minus strand of CM059498.1, from coordinate 11,672,640 downwards.
CGTTGCCTTATTTTAATCCTTTGATGCTCCAAGAGCATTCATATTATGGAGGGTATCCAAATTATTATATGATTTGATTATTAGTTGCTCAAAGACCAAAATATTTACTTATATGAATTCTAGGATTTTATTTCGGTCATGCATTTTTATTATGGATGGATCACTTGTCGACTCTATTGTTAAATGCTTAGACACTATATTTTGTTTCGATAGATATCCATTATGTATCTAGGCATAAAAGTGATAGGTTTAGATATTTGGCACAACAAGCATCTGGTTTTGTCGTTTAATAAAGAAAGATTCTCAATGATCAAGAGACCGTTGCTTGAAACTGCCAATGTTAAAACCCAGAAAAAACAGATGTTCCGGTTTTTGAAATAGGATGTTCAGGTTTCCACTGAAAAGATGATAATTCAGCTAATATTGTTCAAAAGGTTGATAAGCCAAATTAACAATTTAGTAGAGTCCTATTATTGGTTACATATATAGGTATAGGTAAAAGTTGATAAAAGTTCGGCACTTGATATTTTTGCATAATTTTGTAAGTTTTGAGTCATATTGCCGAACTATGGTCATTTGCTCTTGAATAATTTAAATTCATATAGCAAGTTATTATGACTATAGGAGTGGATCATAGAGCTACATGTATGGCCGATGAGTTGTATTGACCATCGTTGAGAAATAGTGACTTCAATGCTAGGGGGCAAGAGCTATTGAGTAAGATCTAGGCGAGGCCAACATGTATGTGGATCATCCTCCTTATGCAATTTTGGTTCAAAGGATTATTTTCTGATACGCAAGCTTTACCAGAAAACAGGGGGGCATGTGTTGACAACCAAAATTGACACTCTAGGAAAACCAGAGGTTCCGGTTTTGAAAACCGGATGGATCGGTTTTCATAGACCAAGTGTGGTCAAAATTGTCTAAACTAACGCTAACAGCGATTATTTCACAAGTTTGGTGTTTAGACATGTTTTTCAGGTTATGGGAGTATTTTAGATTCATTTTGGCTAATTTTTATCCAAGAAGTAAAAAAGTGTTTAAAAAGTCAATATAATAAAGCCAAAATGCATATTTGAAGTTTCCATGATGAAGCCCTCATCGAGACGATCGAAATGGATATATGGAACGCTTAATTTGGACTCTGTATGAAGAAGTTATGGTTTTTGCAAAGTAGTCCTAGGCTGCAAAACCGGATACTCCGCTTTTATAAATCGGAGGGTCCGGTTTTGACAGTTTCACTAGGAAAACCGGAGGGTCCGGTTTGGGAAACCGGTTACTCCGATTTTGACTGTTCGAGACCAGAGTTCTAGATCCATTTTAGGTCGGTTTCTTTGATGTTTTTCTTGTGGATTACACCTCCCATGGGGGTAGACTTCCTCACCCTTTATATACAAAGGGCCATGGCCGATTGAGGCAACATCCCAATCGAATCTATCAATTTACTTATATGTGTCTCCTTTTACCCTACTTTTCCAACCTCTCCTTGTTGTTCATCTACTGATCTCCACGACCATAGATGGCGTCCTAAGACTCATTGGTCGCCCTAGGGCACACCGATGACGCCCACGCCCTCACGGGGTCCCTTCTGGGCGAGAGCTTCGACGGCCTTTGCTAGTTTGCTCGTAAACTAGTCATTCTTCATCACATAAGGTGTTGTTTACCTCTTTGTTGGTTTGCTCATAAAACTAGCCGTCCTTCACCACGTAACGGTGATAGTTACCCTCTTTTTCGTCGAAACCGACAAAGGGTCCCCAGCGGAGTCGCCAAAAAGTATGTTGATGTGAAAACATGACGTTAAACACGAGCACGGCCAAGTGCACCCGCAGCCCCGCATTCTGTTGCTGAGTCTGCGGAAACCAGATGCTCCGGTTTGGAAAACCGGAGGGTCCGGTTTTGTCGAGTTCAATGAAAAAGATGATAACTATCACCGTTACATGGTGAAAGACGGCTAGGTTTATGAGCAAACCAGCAAAGAGGTAAACAACGCCTTATGTGATGAAGAACGACTAGTTTACGAGCAAACTAGCAAAGACCATCGATCGTCTCATCCGGGAGGGACCCCGTCAGGACGTGAGCATCGCCGGTGTACCCTAGGTCGACTAGCAAGCCTTAGGATGTCATCTATGGTCGTGGAGATCAGTAGATGAACAGTAAGGGGAGGTTAGAAAAGTAGGATAAAAGAATAAACATGTAAGTAAATTGATAGATTTGATTAGGTTATTGCCTCAATCGGCCATGGCCCTTTGTATATAAAAGGTGGGGAAGTCTACCCCCATGGGAGGTGTAATCCACAAGGAAAACATCAAAGAAACTGACCTAAAACGGATCTAGAACTCTGGTCTCGAATAGTCAAAACCGACTAACCGATTTCTCAAACCGGACCCTCCAGTTTTCCTAGCAAAACTGTTAAAACCGGACCCTTCAGTTTAAAAAAGCGGAGTATCCGGTTTTGTAGCGTGGGACTACTTTGTAAAAACCATGACTTCTTCATCCGAAGTCGAAATTAAGCATTCCATATATCCATTTCGATCGTCTCGATGAGGGCTTCATCATAGAAACTTCAAATATGCATTTTGGCTTTATTATATTGACTTTTTAAACACTTCTTTACTTCTTGGATGAAAATTAGCCAAAATACACCTAAAATACTCCTATAACCTGAAAAAAATGTCTAAACACCAAACTTGTGAAATAATCACTGTTAGCCTTAGTTTAGACAATTTTGACCATACTTGGTCTGTGAAAACCGGTCCATCTGGTTTTGAAAACCGGAACCTCTAGTTTTCCCATAGTGTCAATTTTGGTTGTCAACAGTTACCATTTTTCTTTCATTGTTAGTGATAAATTTAGTAAGAATAGCATTTTTATTGTGCTCAACAAAATAAACCATATCTATTTAGTAAGGAAAATGTCTGTCATACTCTACCTCTAAATAAATATACATGCTTAATGTTTTTATACTTTATAAAGCCCGTAGCAACGTGCGAGCACTTTGCTAGTCTAGGAATATTGATGATCATGATCATTTTTCTTCTTAAAAATATGTAAGGCATTAATTTCATAGCATTCTCTCACCCTAATGCTCTCATCAGATCATTCAGTAGCATGTTTATAAATGTATCCCCTATGATGAGCTTCAGCGATGTATCTTCAAGATTGGTTCATCTCTCACTTCATGTGAGCGCCCATTCATATAAGTTATTATTGGTGAAAAAATGTTCAATAATTTCACGCACATTTTTAAATTCATATGCAGTGAACTAGACATGCTCTATGTCTAGTTTCCGTTGTGTGTCTATTAGCAACGCTCTGCAGGTGGAGGATATTCTGAACTTCGAGTTCATTTTCTCTAGTGCAAGGATCCATTCACTGGATTCCTTTAACTTCCCAATCTATTTCTCTACATTCGGCTCTAGAGAGATACTTGCCTCCCCCTAATGTCGGGAAATAATCTTCACTAAAAATACAATCAGCAAAATTAGTCGTATGTAAATATCCAGTGGATGGCTCTAAATACTTGATTATGGATGGGCTTTCATGTCCAATGTAAACTTAAAGTTTCCATTGTGCACCCATTGTAGTTTACTAAGGTGGAGGGATTGGTATGTATTCAACACATCCAAATCTTTGTAAGTGGGAAACATGCACCATATCTAATGGTGATTGTTCATGGTGTAGCAGATAGCCTCAATCAAACTAGTGCTACTGCATGCTCCAAAAAGAGGTAGACAATGAGCAATTCTACAATAGCGGTCAAGCTGTCATCGATTTTTCTTGAATGTTAAGCTTTGGTCGAGTGATTAGTTTCCCTTTTGCACATACGACGCACAAAAATCTTCTTGATTTGAGAAATCTATTATCTTCAAATTTTGACTCTTTGAATTCTTCATGATTCTTTGCATTATAGTGAAGCGATGATGACCAAGTCCATTGTACCATGTTCAATGTGCTTTGTTATGCGCCTTCATCGTCGATGGTTTCTACGTGAAACCATATGTATAGATGCCCTTAACATTTAACAATGTCTGGTTCGACTCTAGATAAAGTAATGCTTCAGAGATTACTAATCGCATTCCATTCGGTAGGACAATGATGGCCCTTTATGTGCCAACAATCCTAGTGCATTACCAATGATAGTTGTTGTATCTCCATCATAGTTTCAAAGTAGTGTTTGGAAATAACTAGTATCCCTTATAACAGTGGCGATAGTGCAACTGTCTATGAGACAGAGCTCCTCTTTCATAGATACTGTACTCCATGATACAATACTGTATAAACAATAGAGTAAAATGATGCAAAAATTTCTCACACACCAATATGATATATGAATAAGAAATATTTTCTCTTCGTGACAGTACATGGATAAATCACCTAATTCCTTGTAGGAATCAAGACTTAATGCACTCCTAGTGCAAAATGCTTAATTTGATTCTAGGTAGTCTACAAGACTACTTGGAATCTTCATGCATATCTTCTTCCAACTAAAAATTAATGATCTTCATTGGTCTTGTAGTCTAGAATTCATCTTCATGATGTCTTATGTGGGGAGTAAGACTATTCCAATCTACTCAAAGCGTTCATGCAATGAGTCCCACAAGACCTTTGGACTTCTTTCAATTATATATTCATCTTTCAATATAGCATTTAAGTGACGCCTCAGAAAAAGCAGGGCCTCAGCTTTTTCTGCTTCGCTATGGGAGAATCTTCTTATTTGGAAAAAACAGTCTTCAAGAGGTCCTTGCTACCAAGGAGTATTTTAGCATCGAGTGTCCATGAGCGGTAGTTATTTCCATTGGGAGTAAGTGCTTCAAACTCCATCTACATAAGGTCAGACATCTGCGATATATCATTGTGCAAAGGATTACTTTATGTATCCAAATAATATGGTGCATAAGTAAGGTGATATATTGAAAACTTCATGTTTAAGTTATTTTATTGGTGTTTCTACGTAAAACTGACCAATGAACTGTGAAAACGATATATTATAAGGACCGTAGTTCATTCTGACATAAATATACAATATCTAGGATGTTATCTACAAAATGACACACTCCTATGAAATTCCTATTTATTATGGTAATATTCATAATCTTCAGGGATCTTCATGAAAAATATGGACCGGAGATTTATTTCTAAAAAAAATCAAGGTTGTTTCTGCAAGAAACCAAGCCTTGAGCATAAAATCCGACAATTCCGGGATGTTATATAAAATAACACACTACCGAGAATTTTCTAATTATTTTATGAGTTTCTTTGTCCCATAGTAATTTTCGTAATCATCGGGGACTTTTGTTGTAAATTATCTGATTGTGATTTTATTCTCAAAAAAGCCAGGATACGAGAAAAACCTAAACTTAATCATAAAATCTACAATGTTGAGGTCTTATTTGCAAAATTTCCAGATATTTTCTAGGATGGGCTGATAATGGGCCCAAAGTCGGCCCAAATACCCTTAGTCTGGCCTTATTTCTTGAGGAGGTATAAATAAAATTGAAACCCTAAAAATCTCTCACTCTTCTCACTATCTTCCTACTCCAGGGTGCCACTTCCTCTTTCTCTTTCTTTCTTCCTTCCACCGACAGATCCACTTTCTTTCTCTGGATCTGCCGGGCACCAGCCGGGCTACCTCCTTGGTGCGCATGCACACTGGCCCCTATCGGTTTTCTCCGGGACGTCGCCTTCGTGGCGTGGCCCTAGCTGCCGACCGGAGCGCTGCCTTGGGTCGAGGCGGGTTGGGTCCATACACTGCGGCGAGCGGCTCGCACAACAGCCATGCACCCATGGCGTAGACACGGCACCATCCTTCGCGGCTTTGTGCGCGCGCGTGGAGGGGTGCAAGGCCCGGCGGCAAAGCGTTTGGCCCCAGCGTCGCCGTCCAGCGCGGCTTCGTGCGCACGTACACGAAGGGGCAAGGCCCAGCGGCAACACGGGCCAGGCTTGGGCGCGCCTCCGTGGCGGCCAAGTGCGGCGGCCCGGTCGATGTTCGGCTGCGGGGCCTATGCGTGGGTGTCGGTCGCCGGAGTCGGGCGCTTCGAGCGCAGGGGCCAGGCCTGGTTGGCTCGGGTGCAAGGCAGCGCTCACCTTCATGGCGGTGGCGTGCGAGGTCTTAACTCGAGCCTAGGCGGGTGCATGCATTGCTCGGGTTGAGACAGTGGCTCGGTGCTCTGGCCGTGGGCGCATGCCATGGGTCGGATCTGGGCAGGCCAGGCCTGCGTGGCCGTGGGCCTCAGAGGTCAGATCTAGGCAAGCGGTGGTCGGATCCACGCCGGCACCTTTGTGGTGCGGCGCACTAATTTTTTTCTTTTGTTTTCTTCTTGGGCTGCCAGTGGCAAGGGCACCGCCTTCGTGGCGGGCAGGTGGGTCGACCAGGGCATATGTCACAGGTTCTGAGCTATGCCGCCACCTTCAAGGTGGGGTCGGCCCCTCTTCTTTTTTCATTGAGCAACGTAGAGCTGATCTTCTTGTAAGCTTCATGACCATTGATGATGAAATCCCAGAGGTATGGATGTTTTGGTGATAGATAACAATTATGAAATTGTGGGCTAATATCTATACGAGTGTTGTCTATGTAGGAACCTTCATTAATCTCCATTACAAATCATATGGATGACGGTGGCCTTGGTGATTGATGACAATGAGCACAAGCATGGAGGCTTGATGAGCTTGATGGGGTCCAAGGGTTGATGGAGATGGATCGAAGCTAAGGATAAGCTATGGAGCAAGTGTTAGGAACACTTGTTTAGTTATTAGGGTTTTGAGTCCATAGGAAAAACCGAACTATCAAGGGGGTCTAGGTCATTCCCTTAGGTCATGTCTAGTCGGTGATGTGCAAGGTTGCTCGGTAAAATCATAGGCATTAGATGACAGTGGAGAAGCCAAGGAGTTATTCGGAGAAGCCGGGAAACAAAGTCAAGCGAGGACAACAAGTTTCAGCTTCTGAACAAAGTGACCGGACAGAGGGGTCAGTGATGACCGGACTATAGGTCACTAAGAGGTTTTGTCTGGGACTTACAGCAAAGAAGCGAGGAACTGCCAGAGTTAGAGCTGTAGAGACCGGACCCGGTCCGGTCTATAGATCGGATGGTCCGGTCTGTACAAATGACTCTAGGCAGCGAGGAAGCAAGTGCTGGAAATGTTTCTGGACTCGAGAGAGAAACGGACCGGACGGTCCGGTCAGTATAGGATTTCAGCAGGGCAGAGCCGTTGGAGCTCGGGATTGCAGTGACCTGACGGTCCGGTCAGGCAGTGACCAGACAGTCTGGTCAGTAGGCCCAGAAAGCTGATTTCATGGAGCAACGACTAGTTTGAGGTTGGAAGCCTATATAACTTCATTGCTGGGGTCTTGGAGACCTCTCTTGGCTAGTGGAATCCCTGAGAGAATTTGGTAAGGTCCATGAGGAAAAGAGGAGAGCACTAGGAGAGGATATTGGATATCTTGAGAGTGCCAGTGAGAGTAACAAGGAGTGATCTTGCACAACTAAGGCTAGTGTGTCCTTGAGGGTGTGATCTAGGTTGTTACTCTTGATCTATGGTGAGACCTAGACCGGTTAGGTGTCCGAGATCGAGCCTATCATGATTGGTTGTGAAGGCCATCACATGTTTATACACGGTTTGAGCCCATCGGTGAAAGGGGCATCGCTAGTGAGCGCCTGTGTCAGCTCAGGGAGTCCGGCAAGTTCTCGAGGGAGGCGAGCTTGTGCCTTGGTGGCAGCAGTGACGCACACCGTGTCTTCACTCCGGGAGTGATTGCGGGCTCGTGTGCAAGAACTCCACTTGGAGGCAGGAGGGATCAGGACTCCGGCGGGAGTGGTCCAACGAGGTGTAGGGGAAGGCGCCATCCTTCAGAGACCTCAGGAAAAAATCATGAGCTATCCTTGACCTCCTCTTTACTATTCCGCAATTGTGTGCTCTAGTTGGTAGGGTGACTTGTGCCTTGCATAGGCTAGTGTGCTTAGCTTCCTCGCTTTGTTTTGCATCATGAACACTAGCATAGGGTCTTGGCCTACTAGAACTGTTTAGGTTGCAACGCTTGTCGGGTTCTAGTGGTGTGAAATTGAAGTATTCGAATTTATGGTCGGCTACCAATTCCCCCCTCCCTCCCCCCCCCCCCCCCCCCCCAACTCTTGATAGGCCTTCGGTCCTTTCAATTGGTATCAGACCCAAGTGCTCAACTTTGAGGCTTCACCGCCTTGAGTAAGGATGTCGGGAAAGGTGGGGAGCGTTCCTATTTTTTATGGGGAGGACTACAGGTATTGGAAGGCATGTATGCAAGCCTACCTGGAGTCCCTTGATCCGGAGATATGGATGGTAACCCATGAATCGGATGCGGATGTAAACCTTCTTGAACCTGATTTCATTAAGAACCACGCAAAGGCCAAGAATGCTCTATTCCTATGCATCTCTAAGGATGTTTTTACTAGGTTGGACTCGAGTTTGACAGCACTCCGGAGATATGGATGATAACCCATGAATCAGATGCGGATGTAAACCTTCTTGAACCTGATTTCATTAAGAACAACGCAAAGACCAAAAATGCTCTATTCTCATGCATCTCTAAGGATGTGTTTACTAGGTTGGACTCGACTTTGACAGCACACGGTATCTGGACTGAGATTCAGAGTATCCATGAGGGTACTAGTGATGTCAAAGAGGAAAGATACTATGTGTTGAAGAATAAGTATGATAACTTTGCTAGATTACCACATGAGAGAGCTAACACTGTTTATTCTCATTTTCATGTGCTAGTGGAGGAGATCAATGCACTTGGGGATGATTTCAAGCTCAAGCCTGTGGAGGTCATCAGAACATTCTTGAGGCTTTTCAAAGACCCCAAGTATGAGTCCATCATCACATACACCCTGCAGAGTGACCTCAAGACCAAGACCATGAAGGATGTACTTGGCAAGATCACTGCCTTCGAGAGCTACCAGTTGGGGATGGATGATCCTCAACCATCCAACCGTGCTCTACAGGCTGACAAGAAAGAATCAAGCAAGAGCAAGAAAAACAAGAAGAAGGCAGTCATTGATGATGATGATGAAGAAGATGATGATGAGGGTGACTTGACCGAGGACTTGGCTCTTCTCATGAAGAAGATGAAGACCTTCAAGAACAAGTTCGCTTCCAAGTCTCAAGGCAAGTGCTTCAATTGTGGCTCAAAGAATCACTTTATCCGAGAGTGCCCAAAGCCCAAGAAAGAAGCATTCAAGTCAAAAGATTCAAGTGAAGAAGAAGAAGATGAAGACCCCAAAGCCAAGCAAAAGAAGAAGAGGTTCTTCAAGAAAAACAAGAGTAAGGGCAAAGGCAAAGCCAATGACTCTAAGAAAAGATTCTCATGGAAGGCTCTTGTTGGTGAGTGGACAAGCGACAACTCAAGTGACGAGTCCTCTTCCTCAAATGATGAAGAAGTGGACGGCCTAGCCATGATCAAGACCACATCATCATGAGCTCTCCTTCCACCTCCTACGTGCCTCATGGCCTCGACCCACCTTGGGAAGAATGAGGACGAGAGTAGCAGTGACAGCAATGACGAGGAGCACACCTGTGCTGAGTTCTGGAGTATGCTTGAGCAAGCCCGCGACATCGCCGTCAAGAAATCCAAAATATTGGATGTGGTAAGAAAAGAGTGTAAGTTGGCTAAGGACCGTGTTGTTGACCTTGAGAGTGAGCTCAAGGACCTTGTCACATCTCATGATGCCCTAAATAAGAGTTGTGACAAACTCAAGGTTGATCATATAGAGCTTCATAAGAAGTATAAGGCCCTTGAGATTACTTATGAGACCATCAATGTTGAGAATCTTGCCTCTCCCTCCTCTTGTTCATCAATGAGTGATGCTTCTACTATGTGTGATGAACTAACCACCTCGAATGAGGTTTCTTCTCTTGAGCCATTTGTTTTGAAGGAATATCACAAGCTCAAGGAAGAGAGGAAAATGGTGATGGATGGCTTTGAGAGACTTGCACGTGGTAGAGCTATCCACAAGGATATTCTTGGGAATAATCTTGTGAACAACGTCTCCCACCATGGACTTGGCTCATATCCTGCCTCCATCAACATTATCGGGACAAGTGACTCCATTCCTGAATGGGTCAAACCCCTACTCGCCGACGACTACTATTATGAGAGGTGTTGCAAGGACGGCCACACCATCAAGGATTGTCCTATGGTGAGAAGTTCCATTGTTTTGCCTAACCCTAACTTGTTCCATGAGAACACCCACTTCAAGCTTTTTAGGGACAAGGGTGGCAAGGTGAAAGCAAAGGCTTTGGGACCACCAAACAAGAAGAGAAAGGTCAAGAGCGTATGGGTGCCTAGGTGCATAGTTGATCTTGAGAGGTCGACCGCGTACAAGTGGGTGCCCAAGAACAAGACCTAGATGGTGGTGGTGGTGGACCGAGCACTTTCATGAAGATCATGTGAAGTCCACCACAAGTGACATGGACCTCAACGACCTATCTACTCATGAGGGAGGTAACCGTGTTAGTTCTTGATAGTTGTAGTGTGTTTTTCATTCTCTTGTATTGCATGGTACTTCAGGACTCCTTTCTGACTAGTATGCTTCGCATCCATGCATGTGTAAATAAATAAAAGAAAAAACACATAAAAATTATTCAATGTCTAACCCACTCAAGATAGCTATAAGCAAGGGAGAGTGCTTGAGATGGTGGTTTGGCTTCTCTCAAGGCAAGGGTATGGCTTATAGTAAGTAAACTTGAGAGGGGTTCAAACTTGACATTGTTAGGTTTCCTTTGTGTCTTATTTTAATATTGCTTGCATTCATATGGCATGTTTACTTACATTGCATATGTAAAATGTTTGTTGCATGCATCATATAGGAAACACAAAGGAGGCTTGTCATATTTGGAGATATTTGTGCCTCATGCTCTATATGAGATTACATCTCCGTAAGTATGACCAAAGGAAATGTTTGTGTTTCATGCCCATTGAGCAAGCTCTTATGAACTCCGAGGTTAAATCTACTCGTGCGGTTCATGGACTAAGGCTCATACATACCTATTTGGCTCTTATTCGCCTTAGTTCTTATTTGCTCAATTCTTTATTTGGTCATAGATACTAGAATGAATGATCCTAGTGATCGGACCGTCTGGTCTCCATTGATACCAGCTGACCCGGAAACAGACCGGACCGTCAACTCTAGAGACCGTACAGTCCGATCACTGTGATTGATCGCGCGAAGCAACTTTGATCTGTGACCGTCGATCTATTCCTCGAGGATCTCAGCCGTCGATATCTATTGACCTAGGTCAAATTCTTCAGAGACTTTGGTCTCTTCCTCGTTCGTGTCAAACGCCGAGAACTTGCCCAGAGCCGACGCCGCATCTCTCCCGTCACCGTCGTTGTCGCCGTCGTTTCCTCCGCTACCGAGCTTCTCTCCCCTGCCGTCGCCGATGAGCCGCCACGCCAACCCTTCCTCCACGCGCAACCGCTCACCCAGAACCCTAGCGCACAGCCACGCTACCACCAGCAAGCGCCGCCGCCACCTCCTCGCCGCCGACCAACGTCGCCACCTCCAGCCCGCGCTGCCGCCCTGTCCTCCACCTCGCGCACGCACGTCCAGAGCCGTCCAAAGCCGTGCGTCTCCAAGGTTTAGGGCAAGTTCCCCCCCTTTTTCCCTCCAATCTTCATTACCGGCACCTCAAAAATCTCACCTTTTAGGTGATCAGCTACAAGCGTCTCTCATCTTCGGCTTCAAGATCTCCGAGGATATTGAGCTTATCTCTCCATTCATCGATTATGCCCTAAATTCGAGTGATTTCTTTAATTGATGCAACTAGGATTAAATACCTAGTCTTTAGTTGCATTAATTAATTAATTGGATCAACCTAGGATGCAATTAAATTTCATGATTATCTATTAATTGCATGTCTAGGGTTATCTCCTGTTTAGTCTGCAGTTAGATTAATTGCCTATTATTTGACTGCACACTAGATGACTCGCACCAGCCACTTATAGTCGATGATCACTGTTGTCATATTGCTTTATTTGTCTAGTGATCATGTCCTTCATTCAGTGCTAGGATTTCTAGTGCGCATTCTTTCCTAGCGGTGCTTTGCTTGTAGATTTATATAGAATTCTATGCTTATCCTGTCTATACCTACGTGCGTGCAGTGACAGCAGTCAGCAGCAGATGGCAGGATCAGGACAGGACAAGGGCAAGGGTAAGATGCCAGAGAAGCCGAAGAGCAGGAAGAGGGCCAGGCTAGACCCAGAGTTAGAGAAAGCCAGGAGGGTTGCCAGGCACTTGGATGCCATGGAGAAGTCACGCAGGACACCAGGGACACGGCTGATCTTAGAGTCGTCTGTTGACACTCAGGGACTCAAGAGGAGTACCCGACAGAGGACAGTGCTTGCCACAGGAGTTACTCCAGCACCTTGGTCAGAGAGTACTCCGGCTTCCTGTCAGGGGAGGTCGTCGAGACCTACACAACAGGGATCCTCCAAACAGCAGGAGGAGGAGTCTGAGGAGGAGGAGTTAGAAGAGGAGAGCTCTGAGTACGAGTCAGAGGAGCTGGAGGAGGAGGAGACTGAGCAGACATAGCTAGAGCAGACAGTTCCCCAGAGGACAGCTCACCGGGCAGGAGACCCGAGGTGCACCTGTGCAGTGTGCACAAGGAGGCTGCAGAGACTAGTTGAGGCAGCTGGAGAGCTGGACATACTTAAGGTTTCTACAAAGGACCTTAAGGCGCTATGTCTGGTTCCCTTCGAGCAGTGGGTTTCAGTCCCTAGGGACCCCACTGCAGGAGAGAGGTACTAGACAGGCCTCCAGAGGAGGATTGGAGAGGGTCTGAGACGCTATCTCGTCATGAAGGGCAAAGACAAGGTGTTTATGCCGTAGCAGTACACAACCTACCAGGCCATGAGGAGGGCCACCGGCACTGATATGGAGCAGTACTTCACGTACCTGCCAGGGCTAGCAGAGCTAGTTACTGCTCCATACGGATACAGAGACTACATTGTCCTAGTGTTCTACGCCACACCGTGGATAGCCAGAGACCGCTTAGAGTTCTGGTTTTTGTTCAGAGGGCAGCCATAGCATGTGACCAGAGAAGACCTCATAGCCAGCTTTGGGTTTCTCGCTTCAGACCTTCAGCTCTACAGGAGTGCCTACTCGTCCCTAGAGCCACCTCGCAGACCACAAGGAGGGAGGCTACCTTCAGATGACATGGTGTCGATTGATTTTCTACCACCACACACACCAGGCTTTGAGAGAGGCCCTGCGAGACTCACCGTAGAGGCCAAGGTGGTTAGAGCGATAGTCACCAGAACTATCATTCCTAGGTCTGGCTACAGAGAGGAGTTCACTCTACTTCACCAGTGGGCTGTAGCAGCAATTCTGAGGAGGCAGCACTTTGACCTGGCAGATCTATTGATCGGGGAGATGGAGGAGGTTATTTCTGAGAGGGTAGGAGGACATTATCTGGTCTATGCTCCCTACATTTGCTATCTGTTGAGCAGGATGGGCCTTGTGACAGAGGAGCAGTACGAGGCGTTCCCTAAGGTGACCACCAGCTACGCACCTCGAGTCCCTAGTGGATCGCAGTCAGCCTCGAGTCAGCAAACGGGAGAGGAGGAGCAGGAGTCACTGCCAGTCCCTCACGAGCAGGCAGCTCATCCAGAGACGGTGGTTCCTAATTCAAACAATACAGGAGCACCTCTCCAACCGATCGGTACTCAGTCAGAGGACGCTATCACTGTAGCAGTGCTTGCAGGACACCTGGATGAGTTCATCCAGAGCACAGCTGAGGATAGACGTCAGATGATAGAGATTATCAGGGGTCAGGCAAAGCTTTAGCGACAGCAGGTGATGGTGATGACCACCTTGATGGCTCAGATGGCAGAGCTCGCCAGAGGACAGACTAGCCAGCAGGCAGGAGCTCCCGTGCTACCACAGTTTCAGCCACTGCCGACACACCCTAGACCCTTCACTGCTTTGATGACAGCTTAATCCAGTGGGTTGACTCTTTCAGGGGCTCTACCGACACGGGGAGCAGGACAGACACTGTCTTCAGCTCAGATCTCCCTCGTGTCTGCTTTCTCAATATCTGTGTTGTTTGTCTCACCGTCACACTCTTTGACATCGCAGATGGCAGGACCTTCTACCTCTCAGCACATACCAGTTAGGAGCCTGTTCTCAGAGGTAGTGCATACGACTCGTGCAGACTCCCAGCCAGCTCTAGAGTCAGCTACAGCTCCACTTGCCACTGCTACAGTCAGCACGCTCACACCTCAGGTAGCAGAGGATCTAGTCCGCGGAGGCTTCTCACAGCAGGATGTGGCAAAACTTGCTTTTCTCTAGGCTTCAGTTGCTCAGGAGACCACCACAGTCACACCAGCAGAGCCAGACAGAGAGTCTGATTCACCGCCAAAGGAGCTTGAGTTCTTCGAGTAGCTAGACGCTCAGGCGGCACAGGCTCAGGGAGCACAGCAGGATCCAACACAGCCGCAGCCAGGAGCAGAACCCTCTGAGGATGTCGCTGCACCACCTCCTTCGACCATGAGCGCTTTGATGTTCATCTTTTCTCGCTTTTTGGTGCTTGTTGCCAAAGGGGGAGAAGTAGTCTTAGGTCTAGGGGGAGTGGGAGTGTGATCCCGCGTGATCGAGGGTAGCATGTATCTAGGGGGAGCATATGCATACTTGTACATCGGTTTTGGGAGTTAGATACATCTGGTTCTTATTTTGATGGATTTATCGAGATGTTCATGGATTTTGATGAGTCATGGTTTTTTCATTCGTTTGTTTTTGACTCATCTTGATCTTACTTGGTTTATTTTCATACGTAGTGCTTTTCTTTCTTTATTTATCTTGTTCGCCTGTGTATGATGTCATGATGATGAGTGCTTGTTGCTTAATTCCTTGCATGTTCATGCCTATCCTGTTGCATCTCATCATTCATGTCTTGCATTTGCATGTCTTTATGCTTTCCTTTAATACATTGCCATGACATGCATGCATTATCATCTAGAGTGTGTTTTTCTCTCTTTTCCTTCTAGCTCTTGATGATTGATTAAGTAGGACCTTGTGCGTTTCTCTCTTATGCCTTTGTGGTTCCTCTCGATCGTAGTGTAGTTCTTTTAGCCCTGTTGTTTTCTTGTTAAGATTATGATAAGTAGTGGTTATCATCAATCACCAAAAAGGAGGAGATTGTAAGCTTTATGACCATTGATGATGGAATCCCCAAGGTATGGATGTTTTGGTGATAGATGACAACTATGAAATTATGGGCTAATATCTACACGAGTGTTGTATATATAGGAACCTTCATTAATCTCTATTACAAATCATATAGATGACGGTGGCCTTGGCGATTGATGACAATGACCACAAGCATGGAGGCTTGGTGAGCTTGATGGAGTCCAAGAGTTGATGGAGATGGATCGAAGCTAAGGACAAGCTATGGAGCAAGTATTAAAAATACTTGTCTAGTTGTTAGGGTTTTCAGTCCATAGGAAAAACCGGACTATCAAGGGGTCTAGGTCATTCTCTTAGGTCATGTCTAGTCGGTGATGTGCAAGGTTGCTCGGTGAAATCACAGGCACTAGATGACAGTGCAGAAGCCAAGGAGTTGTTCGGAGAAGCCGGGAAACAAAGTCAAGCGAGGACAACAAGTTTCAGCTTCTGGATGAAGTGACCGTACAGAGGGGTCAGTGGTGACCGGACTATATGGTCACTAAGATGTTTTGTCTAGGACTTACAACGAAGAAGCGAGGAAACTACCAGAGTTGGAGCTGTAGAGACTGGACGGTCCGGTCTATAGACCGGATGGTCCGGTATATACAAATGACTCTGGGCAGCGAGGAAGCGAGCGCTGGAAATGTTTCTGAACTGAAGAGAGAAACGGACCAGACGGTCTGGTCAGTACAGGATTTCAGCAAGACAGAGCCGTTGGAACTCGGCATTGCAGTGACCGGACGGTCCGGTCAGGCAGTGACCAGACAGTCTGGTCAGTAGGCCCAGAAAGCTGATTTCGTGGAGCAACGGCTAGTTTGAGGTTGGAAGCCTATATAACTTTGTTGCTGGGGTCTTGGAGACCTCTCTTGGCTAGTGAAATCACTAAGAGCATTTGGTAAGGTCCAAGAGGAAAAGAGGAGAGCACTAGGAGAGGATATTGGATATCTTGAGAGTGCTAGTCAGAGTAATAAAGAGCGATCTTGCACATCTAAGGCTAGGGTGTCCTTGAGGGTGTGATCTAGGTTGTTACTCTTAGTCTATGGTGAGACCTAGACCTGTTAGGTGTCGATGATCGAGCCTATCGTGATTGGTTGTGAAGGTCATCACATGTTTATACACGGTTTGAGCCCGCCGGTGAAAGGGGCATCGCTAGTGAGCGCCTGTGTCGGCTCGGGGAGTCCGGCAAGTTCTCGAGGGAGGCGAGCTTGTGCCTTGGTGGCAGCGGTGATGCACACTGTGTCTTCATTCCGGGAGTGATTGCGGGCTCGTGTGCGAGAACTCCACTTGGTGGCAGGAGGGACCGGGACTCCGGCGGGAGTGATCCAACGAGGAGTAGGAGAAGACGTCATCCTTCTGAGACCTCAGAAAAAAATCATGAGCATTCCTTGACCCCCTCTTTACTATTCCGCAATTGTGTGCTCTATTTGGTAGGGTGACTTGTGGCTTGCATAGGCTAGTGTGTTTAGCTTTCGCGCTTTGTTTTGCATCATGAACACTAGCATGCATAGGGTCTTGGCCTACTAGAACTGTTTAGGTTGCAACGCTTGTCGGGTTCTAGTAGTGTGAAATTAAAGTATTCAAATTCGTGGTCGGCTACCGATTCACCCCCCCCCCCCCTCTTGGTAGGCCTTTGGTCCTTTCACTTCTCTTTTTTTCTCTATTTGTTTTCTTTGCTGCAATGGATCTGTCGGGCCCATGCCCTTTCATCTGGCTAGGTTGAGGTAGGCTCGCGTCGCGCTTTGTGCATCTCGTCGGAGCTAGGCCAGAGGCCGATGGTCATTCCTCCGGGACAGATGGCCGCTAGATCTAGGATGTGTTGTCCCCTTCGTGGTGGGGTCAGCCCTGTTCTTGCTATGATGGATCTGAGCCCTGTTTGTTGCTTGGGTTAGGGTAGATCAAAACGTTTTCTTCTTTTTCATGATGGATCTACAGGTCTGTCATCCATGACGCCTCTGAGCTCACTACCTTTGTAGAGGTGGGACTCACGTGGCCTAAGGGCTCTCGCATTGCCTCTGTTTGCATGGATCTCGGTTTCTTGCGTGGCCTCACGGCACTCGCGCGGCCGGATCTGGGCTCTTTTTTTGATCTGGGTATTTTCTTTTCCAGATTTCCCTCCTCGGGGATCTAGATATTTGTTCATCTAGATTCGGGGTTTGAATTTCTTTTTTCCTCACCATATCTTTTATTATTTCACACAGATCGGGGGGTTGATCTAGACTACACCGACTCTAAGATCGATGACGAATAGAACACCTAAACACCTAGACAGATCTTGACTGCAACATGTCAAGATAAAAATTCAATCGAAAAACGCACCTTAGTTCGTTGATTCCTCCTTTTGTTGGCTCGATTAGAGAATGCTCATAACGTGTTGAGTTATCGGCGGGTCGTATGATACGTAGATCACGACAGGGAAGAAAAAAGTAAAACACAAGAATAGAGGAGACAAATTTGTTTATTTCTGTATGCCAGCCAATTATAATGAGATGTCTCCTTAATTATTTATAAGGGGAAAACCTTACTTCGAGTAGGGCCCAAATTTGATACAGAGGTCACATGGAGCAGAAAGACTTCTTCTAGAAGGTGAACCTGGACCAACAAGCATTTTACAACAGAATGATTCTTTCCGACGAGCGTTGGTATGGAAAAATTTAACTCTTGGTGTGACCTCGTATCAAAAGTAGTAAGTATTAATTTACTAATGACAAAGATATCTTCATTAGAAACCGTATAGGAGCAGTAATTTTTTCAGTGAGGTACATGTATAAATCTATGCTACAAGACAAAATTGTTGCTCAATTTGAAAAAACTAAATTGCCGCTGCAAATTAAGATCTTTCTTTGGTACCTTAGAAAGCGTGTCACTCTTACGAAAGATACTCTTACGTACAATAAGGAATTGTTATGATAGTCTCAAATTTTGTTGTAGTAGTTTTTTAAGAACTAACATTTATTTTTTTGTTGCCATTTTGTCCATTTTATTTAAAGTATAATTCATATCACATTAGGAATTCAACCCCCATCTAGCATCTCATATATGTTTGGTTCTCGACTTAATGACATTTTTTTTAAATTTTGTTGTGGCTCTTTTCTGGACACAATAATGGTTAAATAGAAGTGATATAGTATTTGACGGTGGAGCTAAATCAAACACATTTTTACAGATAATTTTTAGGATAACAGATTAGAGTTGCACGTGGCCATTGCTGCATAAAGAACAAGAGGCGAAATCAAATTCCAAGAAAGGTTGTAGGCTCTTACACACTGTCATCATGGAGGTCTTTGCTAGATTGGGTTGAAAGTTCAAGAATAGAATTGAAGCTTAGTCTTGATTTTATTCGGTGTTTAATTGTAATGAATGTTATGTATATTTTTTAAAAGATGTAAAGGAAGGGACCTTTGTTTCATTATCTAAAAGGAGCAACGTTCTCGCTCAAGAGTGAACCTGCCATCGCCGCCACCCTCGGCACTCGTTCTCCTCGCGCTCCACCTTCCTTGCTGGTGGAAAAGGAACAGGGTCAATCATTTTAGCAGATTTACTATTTTCTTAGGTATTTTCCCTTTCCCCCATAATAATTTGGGCTAGGTTTTAGATTGTCATCTCCATATTTTTTTATCTAACCTTTTGTTTCATACCGGATATCTAATGGATGTGTCGTCTTCTTCGATGATGGTGGGTTCTTGTTGAAGAGATCACGTTGATCAAAGTCCTCTCCAAGGAGAGATTGGATTTATTTTTCCCCTTTTGTGGGTTATTTTTCGTGAAACTACTTGTTAGGGCGAACCTCCGGTTGTGAGGCCTAACTGCATGATGGGCCTTACTTGTCGGGCTCACTCCACGGGAATGGGTCATCGAAGGGGGCGTCCGAAGGTAGTCGACTCGGAGGATGGATCAGAGTCTGAAGGAGGATATGAGACGGAAAGTTGATAAGTGTGGGCCCATGGTGATACAGGAATCAACATCATTTCCCAGGTGTCAGTGATGGGGAATTGAGATGGCGCACGTTATTGGCAAGGAGGACTCGTCCTGGTGTGGTCCAAAGGGAGAAGCCTCTGAGCATGTGCTTCTAGAGGGGGCGAGCGACCCAAGACCCGCAGACAGGGAATTTAAGGAGGAGTTAAGTCTAGAGCATTATGATGACCATCAGTGGACCCCAAAGGGTCCTATCCCCTGGAACGCGGCTCGTGTGCAAAGACTGACCTGTCCCTCGAGTGGCTACCTCAAAACCCACGCCCCGTAAGGGGTATTAATGTAGTTTCCTCTATAAGGGACTGCATAAAAGAGGCCGCACATGGCCGCTGCCAGGAGCATCCAGCCGCCGTCGTCGCTTGGTCCCCCTCCTCCTTCTCCTTCGGTGTCCACACCAACGATGAGTAGGAGCGGGGATCCATCCTTCTTTTTAGTCCAGTTATCCTTTTACTTAAATCAAGTTCTAGGTTAGGGTTGAGGTGTTCTCCATGTCGAGTTATTCGGCATTGAGAATTTGTTTCCTCCTTTTTCTCGCCGGTCACGTTGAGAATAAAAGGTGGATTTGGTCTCTCCATGGCGGCATCAATGAAGATGATGGTGGTGACGACGTCGTCAACAACTTTCGTGCCTTGACGATATGGAGATTTAGGTTTCCGGACGGTGATATCAATGCGGAGATGATGTTGTTGGCATGGAATAAAATTCTCTGATCCCTTCTCTGTTTTGTCGTGGTTAGTTCCAACCGTGATGAAGGGCTTATGAGATCAGGTTTAATGTTTTTTCTTCTTCTTGAGTGGCAAAAGGAAGAAGTAAGACATGAAAAAGAAGAGTATTATGCTCAATTCTACCTACAGGAATGTTGGCCGCCGTTCTCTAGGCACTGTTCTCAGTCTGTTTGCTGAGTGTTTGCCTGTGTGATCATCAATATGAATCTTCATATAGGTCTAGGATTGAGTTTTGGACCTATATACTGAGTGCACTTAGTTGTAATATCTTTATAATTCCGAGTGTTTGTAACGTGAAGATGTACTCAATTATTATTTAGTATAATCCTTCTTTAATTTCAAAAAAAAAGAGGCCGCACATGGCACAAGCCAGATTCATACACACACTCAAAGTAATACAATCCACTGTTTTCGCCTCCTCAAGCGTCTTCCTTATTTAGCTAGTCTTCCCCATAGCTTGAACTCGGACCATGTTGAGCTCTCGCCTAGTGCTGTGGGGGTAGTTTCTATGCCCCCAACACTACTTATGGCGGCGGTTGTGCCCTTCTGGTCACTGGTGGTGGTGTCAATATAAATTTATTTAATATATAGATCTCAGTTATAAAATCGGTTTTAATGTAATGGATTCCAGTCAAATACAAGCTAACGACAAGGGTATAAAATACAATCACGACGTTGTATTTGGCAGGGCTTTTATTCACACTGAGCTTTCCTAAATTCACTTTCCGTGGTTTCTACCTGGCGTGTGGAAGCTAACGATGTATCGTGATCATGTGGAAGTGGAAGGTCAGGTTGACGATGGTGCCTTCCACCAACCTAAGCGGTAGCGGTAGAGCCCCAAAAGACTATGGAGTTTGCCGGCAGGTACGAATAGAAAAATGAACGAAACATAGACACAGTTATCACTTTAAAAGCCATGTTCGCACTAGGTACGTGTGGTGCACTACATATTCAATTATCACAATTTGTAACTCTCTTTACTTTTTGATATTTACAAACCTATCTCTATAAATACAAATACACATATCTTAAAACTGAAGTATCATTGCCTACGTTAAAAAAATTCTTTTCACCCAGATAAAAAAAAAACTCAAATCCCACTCTCTGACCCTACGTAGGTACTCGGCTGGTCGTATGAGTTACAAAAGTATTTAACATTTGCTTTGGTACGATAAGAGCAAGGGGATTTTTTTTTTTTATCACAGACCCATATTTACATCCATCAAAGATCAAACTCGGAACTTGAAGGTGTTACTGAGTAACTCTAAAAGACGAGTCAGCCGATCTTGATACTACAAAGGCATTGTATGCGCCTTGTTGTTGATCCAGGGCTCTGTCTTTCGATGAAATTATAAATAAAACACCTTACCAAGTTGGAAACTCAAATTCGAATGGGTTAGTTCCATCCAAAAACTCGGGACTTTTTGTACTGTTGCCACTAGGTTGGTATAAAACTGCACGATTGTTACTAAAATTTTCAAATTGACACATATACCATTACTTTGCTTATGTGGTTGGAGATGTCATTGGTTTGTAACGGAAGCTTAACACCGTGATTAACCTATTATTTGGATGATTTTGCCCCTGCCATTAGCAACTCGATGCCTGTCCTGACGCTTACAGTTCGTGCCCAGCATAAGATCCTTGAACGCCTCACAAGCCCTGCTGCTCCCCAAGCGCCACTCATGGCTCAGTCTGCGTACAACCTGAGCTCTCCCGCCGGCGTGTGTGTGGGTTGACCGATTGTGGAAAGAGATAAAAGTGAGGAAACGGGTTGTTGAGAACTTGAGATTGACTGATTGTGTGTGGAGATTTTTTCTAAAAAACTGATTGTGGAGAGAGAGACAATTTGGATTGACAGATTGTGGAGGAGGGAGAGACTGGCTATTGGGATTAGAATGGACGGATTATTGAGAGAAAGACCGGCTGCGACTGTGAAGGAAGAAATTGATGTGGAGGATAGTTTTGTCACTTCACATGTCTTTTCTTTTACCTTTTTGTTGTTTCATTTTTTTTTAAATAACTAAACCTAACAGAAGCTAACGAAAGGGCAGTTCAGTGGCATTGGTGCCAACACATTTTTTTAGTGGTAACAGTACAATTAGAGGATTGGTTTAATGGCAACAGTACAATTTTCCCAAAACTTAACAAGTTGTTTGTAAAATGTGTCATAGAATACATCTTGCAAATCCAACTAGTTTCTGACTATGATGCTATATCCATTCGGTTTGAGTCTTAGACTTAACATAAATATTATATTTATGACTAATTATTTTTTAAAAATTAGATAATTGCTCCATCAAGCTTTGTGAATTTCCGAAATAGACTTGAAGATGCTAACAGCAATAGGATGTGAGTGTATGTTCGTAATGCTCGTGTGTATGTGTATATATATGATATTATGATATGGGTATCTGCATCATCTATATTGTGCTTATAAAAAAAACTAAATATATATTTTTTATTTTTCACTTATAACTAATATCAACAAATTTTGATATTAACGAGAGAAGGATCATTCTGATGGGAGTGGCGGGTGATGATGTAGAAATAGTTTAATTTGTTATAGTGATAAGTATTTCTTTTTATTTATACCATTAGCTGTGTACCAGACACGTGGATGGCTGAAAACTTTTTTCTTAGGATGTGTTTGATTGCTTGGCATAGCTGAGGTGTGGCTAGAACAAAGCCATTGTCAGCTAAAATCAGGTTGCATGAGTTTATAGTATTTCTTTATGTTTGTCTGACTAAGTGTGATCTGTTCAACAGATCATGTGTTTGGTTGATTGAACAGAGATCTTGACTACGATTGGGCACCACTACCCATTGTGTCATACGATGGGTCTTGACTACCTCGGATCTGGTGTAAGATAAACGATCAATTCTCTCGTTCTTCACTAGCCCGCAGAGAAGAGCCTGTCTGTGTTGATCTGGACCTTGCTAAGTAGGCTGAATATTTGGACAAAGGCGACGTCGACGGAACCGGCGCACACAGGTCGTTCGAACTGTGAGTGACATGTCACATATCACAAAAAACAATGTTGTGACATGTTGTTGTCCGGCCAATTAGTGGGGTATACTGGGGTCACGATCAATATTCCTTGTCCTTTTGGTATTTGATTATCCCATAAACCAAGTGGCCATCGGCACTCGATCGGAGAGAGCAGAGCGCGATTGTTGCATAAACGAACCAAGTGGCCAACAGCAGAGTAGAGAGAGAGAGCAGAGCAGAGCAGAGAGGTATGGCGACGGCAACCGACGGGACAGCGCCGCACGTGCTGGTGGTTCCGTGCCCGGCGCAGGGCCACATGCTCGCGCTTCTAGACCTCACCGGCCTCCTTGCCTCCCGCGGCCTCCGCCTCACCGTCGTCACCACTCCCGCCACCGCCCCGCAGCTGGCGCCGCTCCAGGCCGCGCACCCCGCCGCCGTCCGCGTGCTCACCCTCCCGTTCCCGTCCCACCCGGCCCTGCCCGCGGGCGTCGAGAGCGCCAAGCACCTGCCCCCTGCGCTCTTCCCGTCGCTCATCGTCGCCTTCGCGGGCCTCCACGGCCCGCTGGTCTCCTGGGCCCGCGCGAGGTCGCGCGGCCCGGACCGTGTCGTCGCCGTGCTCTCCGACTTCTTCTGCGGGTGGACGCAGCCGCTCGCGGCGGAGCTCGGCGTCCCGCGGATCGCCTTCTCCCCGTGCGCGGCGTACGGCACCGCCGTGATACAGTCGCTCTTCCGCCGGATGCCGAGGCCCGAGGACGTCATCACCTTCCCCGACATCCCCGGCGAGCCGGCGTACCCGTGGCGGCAGATATCGATGCTGTACCGGACGTTCAGGGACGGCGACGAGGTCTCCGAGGGGCTCCGGACCAACTTCATGTGGAACCTCGAGAGCTCGGGGTTCGTGCTCAACACGTTCCGGCGGCTCGAGGAGAGGTACCTGGCGGCGCCGCTCCCGGACCTGGGTTCCAGGCGCGCGCGCGCGGTCGGGCCGCTCGCGCCGGACGCCGACGACGCCGGCGCGGCCGAACGCGGCGGGGAGATGGCCGTGTCCGCCGCCGACCTGTGCGCCTGGCTCGACGAGTTCGTCAAGGACGATCGCGGCGTGGTGTACATCAGCTTCGGGAGCATGGCGGTGTTGCGGCCGCCCCACGCTGCGGCGCTGACCGCCGCGCTGGAATCCACCGGGGTGGCGTTCGTGTGGGCGGTCGCGCCCGCGACGCGGCTCCCGGACGGGTTCGAGGAGCGCGTCGCTGCGGGGGGAAGGGGGAGGGTGATCCGCGGCTGGGCGCCGCAGGTGCCGGCGCTGCGGCACCGCGCGGTGCGGTGGTTCGTGACGCACTGCGGGTGGAACTCGGTGCTGGAGGCCGCCGCCGCCGGGGTGCCCATGCTCGCCTGGCCCATGACGGCGGACCAGTTCGCCAACGCGCGCCTGCTCGTCGACGACCTGCGCGCCGCCGTGCCGGTCACCTGGGGCGGGCTCGACGCGGCGCCGGGACCGGACGAGGTCGCTCGGGTGCTGGACGCGGCTGTTAATGGCCAGATGTGGGCTCAGGTCGCCGCTCGGGCCGACGAGCTCGCGGCCGAGGCGGCGACGGCGGTGCGGCAAGGCGGCGACTCGTGGCTGGAGGTGGAGGAGCTGGCGCGAGACCTACGCGACCTCGGGAACCAGGCAGAACAGCAGCTGTTCACTGAAACTGACAACTGAAAAGACATGTTATCGATGGTTTGTAATAACACACATAATCCATGTTCTGAGATTTAATCTCTTAACATCCGATTGCAAAATTACTTACCAGAAATTAGCCTGTGGTTTCATTTGATAGAGAAAACGATTTTCTTGAAATATGCAGCCGTTCGAACAAAAGAACAATTAATTGCAGACAATCCAGCGAACATTCAGCAAGTACTACAATTTGAGTAGTCTTAGAATAAGCAGGCAACTCTGCTGTCAGGACTTCAGAGTTCAGACACACTGGTACCAATCGAATCCTAAAGCTCGCTACACTGAGCAGGGACAAAGGACAACATGTTGCCAGCCAGGTCGTAGACTACGTGCATGTTCTGCTGCTGATAATTGCCTATGATGTAGTTCTCCCGCGGCAAGTCCAGCGCCGCGCCCTTAAAGTGAAACACCAGCTTCGGGACGTCAGGCTTAGCCCCCCCTTGGTACCAATACCATGAAGCAGAGCTGAGTGAGCGACGACGCCGTCGAGTTGAGCACGGGGAGCCCCACCTGCGCGACGAACGACACGATATCGTACGCGTTCTGGGGAAGCGACGTCATGCCGGTGCCGGAGTCGATTACTGTGCCACCGGACCCGTCCTCCTTCAGCACGAACACCGACTCCGGGATCGCCAGCCTCGTTGAGCCGACGGTTATGCCCTTGAGAGAGAGGTAGTACGAGTCCAGAGACGATGAAGAGATTTGGATGAGTGGCGTAGACTGGACGCCGCCGCCGGCGTTGCTGTACAGGTCGGCCGGAAGGCCGAGTAGGACGGTGCTGCTGGGTTCTGATCCACTTATGGCGGTGAAACAGTGGGAGAAGTTGTCCACTTTGAGCTGCGACGGGAGGGAGAGCGCGCCGCGGCTGAAACCCGCGATGCCAGTCTCGTTGGACTCGAAAATTCCGTTGTTGAAGAGACCACAGCCGAAGGCCAAGACGGGAACAGAAGCCCGGCCAGTTCCATCGGCGGCGGCGGCAAACGTGAAGTTGTCAGCGGCGAGTTGGCCGGTCGTTATGGAGCTGTCAGCGTAGGCATAGGCGTAGACGCAGGTGTGGTTGCCACGAGTTGGACGGGTCGAAGTAGGGGAGCGCCTGTTCAAAGCAGGCCCGGTCTGGCACTGCGTCCAGACCAGGTCGCTCCCGGTGTCGAGGATCAGCTGCACGGGCTGCGGAGGCGTGCCGACGGCCAGGTGCACCAGGTACTCCGTGTCGGGGACGCCGTTCGTGTAAGGTCCCGGGTCTACACGGTCGCTCGCTGCACGGCCGGAGGAGAGCAGCCGTGCTGCACGGGCCTTGGTCCGCACGGCCATGCGCTGCAGCAGCGCGCGGCGTGTGAGGCCGCGCCCGGCGTCGACGTGGGTGGCGTGCAACTTCAGGGCTGCCGCATCACTGCAAGGAATGGTCAGTGCAAGCAGCTGCAGCAGAAGTATCATTTCGAACGAGTGCACCAGAAGACCTATCTGCTGAAGCTGCTTCATTGGCACTTGCTTCCGTTCCTGCAAGTTTGTGTTGTTTGCACATTTTGAAATGGAGATGGAGGCCCTACACATAGAAGGGGAGATTGGGTTCTTTTAATGTGCTTCCGCTCACTCCTCTCAATAGCTATGATAGGAACTATCACAGATTAATTGCAGACTATTTTGTACAATAGTAAATTAGTAATTATGATATATCCTCCTTCCAACTGCACCTAAAAGGGAAGTGCTAAGGAACTTTGATGATCCTTCCTGGACTTACAGATCTAAGAAATCAGATGAACGACTAAAAAGGTAACATCAATCTTTTTTTTTTTTTTGCAAATAATCAACTAACAGTTCAGATTTGAAATTCAAAGTTCAGGATTGAAGTAGCAAGACATATTTTGCACCTAATAAAGCACAAAAATAATAATGTTCTGAGGAATCTACTATATTTCAGGTATACCATGTATCTAAAACATGTACTATCTATTTCATGATTTGCAATGTTAAAATTTGAGGAAAAATTTGTACATATAGTGAACTATCAAATTTGGACATGTAGTTCTACCTGGGAAAAAAATTGTACATATAATGCTATCTGGGTAAAATTTTACCTACAATGCTAAGATGCCCATGGTCATTCCTCCAGTAAAATGTGGTATATTTTTATCAAGCCTGAAAAGGAAAGGAAGTCGGAATCAAGAATGCAGACATTTCCTCCTCCCACTCGAGGAGGCAGAAAAATTCATGAATGAGGATACCAGATAATGCAGATGTTACAAGCTATGCTAATTGATCAAACTGGTGCCTCTCATTCTTGAATAAGTACAACAGATTCAGTTTTGATAATGAAATCTGATGGAAATTACTCTGGAAACAGGACCACACAAAACCCCAAGCCTAAATTATATTTTTCTTAAAAGAACTTTACTTATATGGCATGAGAAGTAAATGTGGAGTTGGTCAAGGTTGTTGAATAAATGATATAATCATATATTTTTAAACAACTATAATATTATGTAAAAAGCTAATTGCTATACATATATCTACTGCTTCCCAGCCGGATATTATTCTAGGCAATAAAAAGGAATATATGCAGCACATTCCACGATGCAAGTAACTGTATGGTGAGACAGAAATTGCTAGCAAGTGTTTAATTGTTGAGATATAGTGGCACATTCCACAATGCAAGTAATTGAGATGTTGGGAGTTGTGATCATTCCAGTATTCGTCAAACTTTGTGTCTACAAAGTTCAGCCCAATATTTCGGTATTTGTCAAACTTTGTGTCTAAAATTCAGCGCAATAAATTAAGTAATTGAACTCACTATTTCCATAAAGTGGCTCGAGATGAAATACTGAATGCTGCTTGTTAAATTCCACATCCATGCCCCCCAGCAAGTTGGGTATTGGTATCTTAAGAAGCGATCTGAAATGAAAAATACAAATACGTGATTAAACGCACAACAGCTTCCAAGTGAAATATGGAACTAAGTCAATAACAACAGCTTCCAACAGTTTTCAACATGATTAAATGCACAACAGCGTCCACAGTACTAGTAACTCACCTCCTAGTTTTTTTTTTTCGTCAGATTGTACCAACTTAAGAGACAGAACATGCTCCTGTTGAAAACAGAGGATTTGTATTAGAAAATAAGTCATCCTTATGTTTTATTTACAAAAAATAAGAAGTTTCTCTAGGTAAAGTTCAGTTTAATCTGACCTCTAAGATACTAAGCCTCTTAGTGCAACAGCCAGCAGTCCTGTGCTACACTATTAACAACGGCAAGAATAAGTGACCATGTGCTGGTATTGGATGATGTACTTTATGTTCTGTGGAGCTTGAATCCTGAATGTGTATCTGGTAAAGAATTAAGAATCAAGATATCACTAAGCAAGGTACATTGAGGCCTATTGTAAATGAAGTTAATACAAAACACTTATAATCGCCATATGATTCAAAAAAAACATGGGCGACTGTCTTAATATATTGAGACTTACCATGACAGGATCATCAACGAGATGATGTGGAGCAATGAAGTTACAACAACATTCATCTCACCAGTACTCCCTACACGAGCAAAACCCATCTTTGAAATGATGGAATCTATTTGCATCTCTCAGTATGATTTCTCGAGAAGTTATCTTAGCAATCAACTTTATTGCAGAGTGGCAATCACCACAAACTCTCAGGTTCTTCATTACACGAATGGGCATTCCTTCCGGGACTTTCAAAAGTCCATATGCCACAGCCTGCCTCTCACTGTGATACCGCAAACTATGAGACTTTTGCTCCTCGTCTACATCATGAAGCACAAAGCTTCCATCAGCTGAGTATCCAGATTCCATCAACAACCCATCTAATTTCTCTAACATTTTAATGATGATAGCATGCTCAGGATGTGCATCAACATCACCCGATGTGAAGAGATGCACCTTCTTGTCATGTTCTATCCAACTACAGCCTGGTGACTTGTTTAACTGCCTTGAGCTAATGAATCTCCGCATCTCAGAAGCATCTTCCCACCTCCCGGCACATGTATAAATGTGGGAGAGCAAAACATATGGCCCAGCATTTCCAGGCTCTAGCTCTAATAGCTTGTTAGCAGCAACCTCAGCAATCTCCGCATTCTTGTGCATCCTACAGGCCCCCATCAGAGCTCCCCAGATTACAGCATCTGGTTCAACTGGCATGGTCTTTATCAAATCCAGTGCTTCATCCAGAAGTCCTGCTCGTCCAAGCAAATCAACCATACAAGAATAATGCTCAGCTCTAGGTCTGATGGAAGAATTTTTACCCATAGAATTAAAAATATTCTTCCCCTCTTCAACTTTTCCTGTATAGCTACATGCTGTAAGGGCACCAATATATGTAATTCCATCTGGTACCATCCCAGCCAACCTCATATCATTAAATATGTGGAGTGCTTCCTCCCCCAACCCATGTTGAGCATATCCAGTTATCATTGAGTTCCACATCACAACATCTTTGTGCTCAAACATGTTGAAGACCCTTTTGGCCTTATCCAAATTCCCACATTTGATGTACATTGTGATTAATGCTGACACGGCATATATGTCCATGTCAAAGGAGCACCTTAGCATTGCAGCATGCACCTCCCTACCATAATCAAGAACAGCCAGTGCAGCACACACAGTGAGGATGCTGATAACAGATGGGTTGTTCGGACGGATACCATTGCGCAACATCTGACAGAAGGTAGACAGTGCCTCCATCAAGAATTCATTCTGCTCGTATGCTTTGATGATTGCACTCCATGTTCCATCATCTCGCTCACGCATCCTCTCAAATACTGCCTTGGCAGCATCCACCATCCCACGCTGCCCAAAGCCAACTATCATCGCATTGCAGGCTGCCACTGGGTGCTCTGGCATTGCATTAAACAGCTCCTCAGCATCCTCTACACGGTCGGCCTGTATATACCCAAACAATATTGCAGTCCACGACACATCATTCCGCTCAGGCATCACTTCAAACAGCTTCCGAGCAAGGTGGACCTTCCCATTTTGAGCGTAGCCAGACACCATTGCGGTCCATGACACAACATTCCGCTTCGGCATTTCATCAAACAGAACGCGCGCCTCAGCTATCCGACCAGCCTGACAGTACCCAGATAGCATTGCAGTCCACGCAACAACATCCTTCGCAGGCATTTCGTCAAACAGCTTGCGAGCCTCGTCTACGCGGCCTGCGTCAAGGAATCCACCCAGCATCACCGTGTATGATATGTGGTTGCGCTCAGGCATCTGTTGGAACAGTCGGATGGCGTCCGCCAGTAGGCCGTGGCGCACGTACCCGCGCAGGAGGGAGGTGAAGGAGACGACCGAGGGCGGGTAGGGGATGGAGGCCAGCGCCGCGGCGGCATCGAGAAGCGTGTGTCGGCGCAGGGAGAGCCCGGAGATGAGCGCGTTGTAGGAGCCGAGGTCGCGCGAGGGCATGCGGTGGAAGACGCGGAGCGCGGCATCGGGGAGGTGATTGCGGAAGTAGCCGACGAGGAGTATGTTGTAGGAGGCGGTGGTGCGGAGAGGCATGGCCTCGAATGCCGCACGGGCGCCCTCCATGTTACCCGCGCGCGCTAGCCGAGCGATGCGCGCATTCGCGTCCACCACCGCCGGCGCCGCGCTTGACGGCAGGAAGCGGACGGGCGGGAGGCGCATGGTGGGCGAAGAGAGAACCAAAGTCGGCGCTAGCTTGCTTCAGAATCGCGTGGCCTGTGGATTCATTACGATGGCCGTCCCGTGTGTAGCGGCGTTTCAGCGTCACGGGATAAAATGGAAACAAATTTGAACTTGATGGACGCTTTATACTACTAGTACATTTCAAAACAATACTAGTATATCGTACAGGTTGTCATTACTCCGATGAGTGCGAGAAATCTAAACTTGTTCGCGAGTATCACTATTAGCGATGAAAGACAAAAGTAGCGTGGTCGGCCATTGGATCATTCATCAAACAAAGAAATTATATTAACATTAAATATATGTGGAAACACAAATGCAGAATGTTTTGAATCCAGCATCTGGGATCCGGTAATGTTGTCATACAAAATCACGGATATGAATGAAAAACAAAAGGTTGTATTTCTCCTATACTACATGAACTTTCGCTGTTACTACCAAAGCTCCACTCGTGTGATCTTGATCTTCTATTGATTATGTGACTATTATTTATCACTCCAAGAAACAAGAACAAATTACAGAATGAGATCATTGCCTAAGAACACTGTTAGAGCTGAAAATGAAGTTCTCCTCTCCCGCGATGGTCGAGGTCAGCCGTCCTGCCGCCCACCCGTTGTTTACTACTTTAGCAGCGTTCTTTGCTGGATCACCTATAACCCTGGTACCCTCAACGACCTTGTCAGATTCCGGGAGGCCTTTCTCCTTTCGCTCCCTTCTCCTCCTCCTGTCTTCATCTCGTTCTTTCCTCAACCAGGCTTCCACTGTTCTCTGAAATGAAAACACATCAAATCTGATGAATGACTATTCTGTCCTTAAAACATAGTAACATACTGTGCCATATAGATGCCACTTACCATGAGAGATAACTGGCTTATTTCTTTCACCTTTTCCAAAGGGAGTGCTAACTGCAGTTTCCCATGAGCAATATAAACCTGAAATTCAACATCAATAATAATCTCTGAACATGAGTTCCATGATTTACAGCTACAGACAGATTATAGCAAGAAAGCTTACAATGTGTGTCGGCCAATCATCAAGGCCATCAAAAATATGTGTCGCATAGATGATTGTTGCACCTCTTTCCTCACATTCCTTCTTTAGATATGTCAACAGATTTGCTCTTGCCAACACATCCAAGTCAACTGTGATCTCATCAAGAAGGAGAACCTGCTTTGCATTTTTTTTTCTTAATAGCATCTCATGTGTATGTATTGGTCTGGATGCAGACATGATAAATCCTTGAAAACAAGGGACAACAAACCTTGAATGCCTTTAGAAGTCCCATACAGATCTGGACTCGTCTCCTTTGCCCATCAGATGCCTTGTGCATGCGCCAGGAAAGGTCAATATCTAAAATCTGTAAAATGGTACAAAGGAAGCTGAATCAAATTGCCCACCACTTCACTGTAAGGGAACAATTCACTTAGTTTTCAGGTATTGAAGGTAACATCAAATTATCAACTAATACATCTTCCAAAGAATGGAAGACTTGCTCACTGAGCTTATAATCTTCTCTATGGCTTGCCTTTATATCTTACCAGTATAAGCAGGTAGGCTACAATGTACTGAACTCTGATCCACGATAAAGTGTTAGGTCATTTTTTTAGTTAAAATATTGCCTCATTTAAAGGTAAGTAGTATATGCAACATAGTTTCTTATATGGGTTAAATTTTATTGATGCTGGTTTAAGTTTGCATTGGTATCAGAACATGACAGATTTCGTCTCTCCGGAATATAGTATGAGCTAGGTCAATGATACAGATAAGTTAACCAGTGATTATTAGGTTTTGTTAATAAATACTCATTATAAGAAGGTCATACCCAACACAAAAGCTTATTCGAACAAAATGATGAGCCTAAAATGGAAGGAATATGGTTTCCTAAAAAATTAGCATAAAAGGTTCTGTTTCTCACCCTCAACTAATTGTTCTGGTCGACGACTAGTCGCGATTAGTTTCCAGGTCAGTCCCAAGGCGACTAGCATCGACCAGACGACTTGAAAACATTGGTTTCCCCAGTTGGTGAGACCAGTGAAATCACAGACTGTACTATGACAAAGAAAAAGGGGGGTTTCCAAATATTGGTAGAAATTGTAGAACCATTAGGTCCAGAAACAGAACGCAAAATTTATAGATACCACAGACAGCTGGTGACATTGCACATTTGAAAAGGAAGCTAATGTACATATTTGGAACATAAGTAGTCGATAAGTGTAAAAACGCGTGAAAACAATCCAGCTCAATTTATTAAACTGTTTTTTTTTTTAGATGAAAGGGAGATTCTCCCCTATTTTCTTGATTGAAACCCAACCATGTTTACATTGCGTTCATTTACAGGTGCAGTGAGCGGCAGCTGAATTGATTTATTAAACTGTTCCATGACAAATGGAGGATTTGTGAGATTTTTCTTTAGAACTGAATTCACTGAGTGAAAGAGTGAACTTGCCTTGATAAGCTCCTCTCTCCTCTTTGGATCAACACCAGCAACGCCAAAAATCATCTTCTCTGCCGATATGTCCATCTGTATATTCACCTGGTAGCCGGCAAAGGCCACATCACGCCTCCACTGCACCCATTGACACAGATTAAGGATCCATTGGATGATCAAATGGCAAAATTCATCACGGCCATCACAAATAAAATAGAATTAAAAATGCCCTACCTCACCGCCGAGGTAGCAGAGGTCGCCGGAGGAGGTGAGCGCCGTATCGTGGAAGGCGGACCTGCCGAGAACTCGCACCATGCTCGGATCCACCATGTGTTTCCCGCCCAGTATCTTGAGTATCGTCGTCTTGCCTTCCGCAGGACAAAGGCCGCCGCCGCATCCAAATCAACACCAAATCGGCAGAGAAAAACGAAAGTAGGTCGATACGAGGATGAGGGGTAACCTACCTGCGCCGTTGGCGCCGATGAGGAGGCATCGCTGGCCAGCGTCGAGGGAGAAGCAGACGTCCTCGATGAGCGGCGGCGCACCGGGCGGCGGGCGGCCGTCGATGCCCGGGTAGGTGAAGGTGAGATGATTGATCTCAACCATTGGCGCCATTGGGATGGATGGTTGGGGGCAGCCTCTCGCCGCGGTCGGGTGACCGGAGGAGCAGGAGTTTGGTTTGGTGGGTGAGCGGAGAGGTGGAAGACACACGCACGAGTTTCAGCGGGCCGAGCTCGTGGTGCGGTAGTTGGGCCGCGGTTGGTGGGTAGCCCAGTGGGGAGACGTGGCCTAAATTCGAGCCCGAGGACAGCAGACGGCCACGTCTTGCTGAAAATTTCGGAAAGGTGTCCAACAATCGCAACCGTACGTTTCTCAGCGACCGCGACTCGCTCCCGATTTGGTCATCATTTCTTTCGTGATGGCGTGTGCGCGAGTTGTACCTAGAACAGCCTGGCGTAAGCGTTAGTTTAAATTTGAAGTTGAATTTATAATCCACAATCATTCAACGAGATCACCATGAGTGAAGATTTGAAGTAGCAAAAAAAAAAAATCTGTAATATTTGCTAGTCCTCGGCCCGAGTCCATGAATTGCATCTCTAACGATACTCTGGGGCTCTTGGGTCATATTTTTCGGCGGTGCACAAAGTTCGAGCCCATGGAAAAACATATCTGGGCCGGAACAAATAAAACGTTGCTTGAAATATATAATTCCGTCTCCGCCTGAAAAGGGGAAATAATCTCCCGTCTTTCCCATGCGAAGGGTCAGTCAGCTCAGCGGAACCGTGGAACACGACAGCCAGCGGATGTCCGTCATAGTGGGCGCATGGAACACGAGCAGGTAATCGTGAGGCGCGCCCTTCCATCACTTCGCCACATGGAGCTCACTCCGTCGTCCGCATCGCATATTCCATGCCGTTCATCATGCTCATGCGGGCGCAAGCGCAAGTGTGGAGTACGTGCCAATCCTCAAACGCCACTACCCTCCCGTAACTCTACCAGACACCTCATGAACGATGCCTTTATGTAGATGCCTGGATGGAAGGCAATAGTGTTAGCGTATTATAGTCGATCTCTTATTTTTAGTATTTTGAGCTGGCCGTATTTTCTTCCCTATCTCCACGGCATTATTTCTATAAGCCGGTTGGCTTGGTACAGAAGGCAACCAGCACTCACGCCCATATAATCTCTTGTACTTTCACTTGATTAATACAACACGATATTCAATCGTCTATCATGGTATCAGTAGGGTTTTGATCCTACGCCCGCTTTCGCTACTCCTTGGCTGCGCCGCCGCTGCAGATCGCTTTCATGGCTGATCGTCGCCGTGTGCGCCGCCATGTCTCAATCTAAGACCCCCGAAGAACTCGAGGTTGAGCGCTTGAAGGCCGAAGTTTCTCACAACGATCTTGTTCGCCGGGTCATCGCGCTCTCGCTCGAGGAGCGCCAAGAGGCTGCTCGCCAAGAGGCCGAGCGTCTCGCCAATGAATGTCACGAGGCTGAGCGCCTAGAGGCTGCTCGCCTTGAAACCCTTCGACGTGACGAAGAGGCCCGTGCCACTCTCTACGCCGCCCAGGTTGCCGCGGCCACCAACGCCCTTCACTCCCAGGCCGTGGCCGTCCTGAACATTAAGGCCCTGGTGCCGATCACTCTTGATCTCGCCTCGGCCAACTTCTCTCGCTGGCGTACCCTCTTCGTCAACACGCTCGAGAAGTATGCCCTCATGGACCACGTCTTTGAGGATGATGATCTCTCCGATGACGTCTACAAGAAACGCATGGATGCTACGGTCCTCTCTTGGCTCTATGAAACCATTACTCCGGAGCTGCTTGAGGTAGTTCTCAATCATGAGGACGGACCCCGCACTGCGCGTCGCCTGTGGCTTGCCCTAGAAGAACATTTTATTGGCAATCGAGAGACTCGTGCGTTGCATCTCGACGCCCAATTCCGCAACTTTCTGCAAGGCAATCTCTCTGTCGCCGAGTACTATCACCGCTTCAAGGCCATGGCGGATCAATTGGCTGCGCTTGGTGCTCCCGTCCCGACAAGATCTTGGTCCTCAATGTTATGTGCGGTCTCAATGGTCGCTTTGCTCATCTGGCATCCCTGATCACTCGTCAACACCCCTTCCTCTTGTTCCGGGACGTCCGCATCGACTTGGATCTTGAAGAGATCAACATGCAAGGCAAACCGGCGTCTTCACCACAAGCCTTCGCTGCTGCGACATCACGGACCAATAACCAGGGGTCCTCCTCCGGTACTCTAGGCGGCCCCCACGGTGCCCCTCTAGGCGGCAATCAGGGTGGCAACCAGGGAAATCGGAGGAATCACCATGGCAAGCGCCAGGGCGGCACTGGCGGCGTCGGCAGCGCTCTACATGGCGCTCAGGGAGGCCTTGCATCGGGTGCCCCAAGAGGCGGCCACGCCTCATGGGCCGGCCAGGTTACACGTCCCCCTTACGGCCCGCCTAGATGGCCATCGACATACAACCCCCTCACCGGGACCTTCCAAGTGTGGGCCGACCAGCAGCCTGCTTACTAGCCTCGTGCCCCCGCGGGCCATCAGTCCCAGGCCCGTGGACCGGCTCTGCCCCCGCAGTAGGCCTTTATGGTTGGCACTGGGCCCGGTTTCGGTGGACCGGTTGCTCCCGGTCTCCCTCCTCCCGGCTTCCGCCACTACCCCCGTCGGTCCCTTAGCCTCCTGCGCTGCACCCCGGCTGGCTCTCACACCCTGGCGGCTTCGCTTGGAACCAAGATGCGCTTGCCTCGGCCTTCACCACCTCGACATTCCAGCCACCACCGACAGTCGAGTGGTACTTCGACACAGGTGCGAAAACACACATGACATCAAACTCCGGTAATCTTTACACCTCTCATCAACCTACATATTCTACCCCTTCTCATATTGTTGTGGGAGATGGATCTCTCTTGCCTGTTACTAGTACTGGTTATGTTTCCTTCCCCACTCCTCAGGGTCCTCTCAACCTTAACAATGTTCTCGTCTCTCCACAATTACTCAAAAATCTAATCTTTGTTCATCAATTTACCATCGAGAATAATTGTTCTGTTGAATTTGACTCGTTCGATTTCTCTGTGAAGGATCTTCAGACAAGGAATATGATCATCAGGTGCAATAGTTCTGGGCCGCTGTATCCGCTCCTATCATTAGTGTTTCGCCCTCTCGCCCTTGCATCCGGTTCCACCTCCACCACGCTTTGGCATCAGCGTCTTGGTCACTTAGGTCATGAGGATTTATCTCGCTTGGTTTCGTCTTCTTCCATAGTTTGTAATAAGACTGAGTCTCCGCATTTGTGTCATGCTTGTCAACTTGGTCGGCATATTCGCCTCCCCTTTCATCATTCGAGCTCTCGTGCTACAAATAATTTTAATTTAATACATTGTGATTTATGGACCTCCCCCGTTGCTAGCATTTCAGGCTACAAATATTATCTCGCTATTTTAGACGATTGCTCTCACTACCTTTAGATGTCCCCCCTACGTCTTAAGTCTGACATATTTGCGACTCTATCTCATTTTTTTGCCTTTGCCTCTAACCAGTTTGGAGCCACGATTAAGAGCGTCCAGTGCGACAATGGCCGCGAGTTTGACAACTCTTCCGCCCGCACGTTCTTTCTTACTCATGGCATTCATCTTCGCATGTCTTGCCCCTACACCTCACCCCAGAATGGTAAGGCTGAGCAGAGAATTTGCACCATTAATGATGTCATACGCTCCACCAACCTATTGAGTTGAAGCTTTGTATACTGCCACCTATTTGCTCAATCGCCGTCCCACTAAGGCTCTGGCCCATAATACCCTGTTCTTTGCCTTACACAGTATTCGGCCATTCTATGATCATCTTCGTGTGTTCGGCTGCCTTTGCTACCCGAATCTTTCGGCGACTGCAGCTCATAAGTTGGTCCTTTGTTCCACGCCCTGTGTTTTTCTTGGGTATCCCTCGGAGCACAAAGGTTATCGTTGCCTCGATCTCTCCACCAATAGACTTCTTATCTCTCGCCATGTTGTCTTTGATGAGACCACCTTTTCTTTTGCTGTGACCTCCCAACATCCTTCATCCGACTTTGACTTTCTTTCGGAGTTTGATGATATATGTGCTCCTGTTTGTCCTGCTGCTACTCCAATTTCAGGTACATCTGCTTCGGCTACCCCTGCTGCCCCTGTTGTTTCTGAACACCAGGTCGTTGCCAGTAGGGCTGCGCCGCTCGCTCTGATGGACGCCTCAGAATCTCATGCTACGCCTCTACTACCAAGCACTGTTGCCCCTGTTGATGCGTCACAGGTTGTTGCCAACACTGTCGGCTCTGAGGCTTCGCGCGCTGGGTTCCCGCAATCTCCACCTACGTCGCCCCCTGCCAGTCCAGTCTCGGCTGGTCTCGGGCGCTCTCCGCCCGTGCATGCATCTCCTGGGTCGCCCCCTGTCAGTTCGGGCTCGGCTGGCCTCGGCACCAACCATGCACCGGCGCATGCGACTTCGACACCAACCACGCATGTCGACACATGCGCCACCTCGCATGCCGGCTCGCGTGCTGGCGCGGTCCCTGACCTGCGTCCTGGCCCGTCTACTGGCACCCACACGACGCATGCTGCGTCGACCCCTGCTACTCGACTGTCGGCCAACATAGTGCAGACAACTCCTGAAGACAATGCCACACCATGGTGACGCGAGGAAAGCAAGGATTCCGTCAACCAAAGCCAATCTTCGACCTCCATGCTGCTGTTCTCTCACTAGTTCCCAAGTCCTATCGTGGGGCTTTGGCGGACCCCAATTGGCGTGCAGTAATGATGGAAGAGTTCTTTGCCCTCCTTCAAAACAATACTTGGGATCTGGTGCCTCGCCCATCTGGCTCCAATATTGTCACAGGCAAATGGGTCTTTCGCCACAAGTTCAATCCTGATGGTACGTTGGATCGCTATAAAGCTCGTTGGGTACTTCGTGGGTTCACTCAGCACCCCGGTATTGATTTTGATGAGACTTTCAGTCCAGTTGTCAAACCAGCCACTATTCGGACAGTACTTACAGTCTCTCTCTCTCATGATTGGCCGGTTCACTAGCTTGACGTGAAGAATGTCTTTCTGCATGGTACTCTTGATGAGACTATTTATTGTGTTCGGCCATCCAGATTCATTAACAACAATCATCCTTATTTTGTATGTCGTCTCAACAAATCTCTATATGGTCTGAAGCAAGCTCCACGTGTCTGGTATAGTCGCTTTGCCTCTCACATTCTATCTCTTGGTTTTGTGGGTGCCAAATTCGACACTTCGTTGTTTATTTATCGCCATGGTGATGAGACATTATACTTGCTTCTTTATGTCGATGACATTGTGCTCACTGCATCCTCGGAGTCTCTCCTTCGTCGAGTTATCATAGCTCTTCCGCAGGATTCTCTATGAAGGATCTTGGTCCATTGTATCATTTTTTGGGGTTATCTATCACTTGTCAGTACGATGGTTACCTTCTGTGTCAGCGTTGGTATATCATTGAGATTCTCGAGCGAGCCGCTATGACGGATTACAAGCCTTGCGCTACTCCCGTTGACACCTCTCCTAAGATCTCTTCCATTGATGGTGCTCCTGTTGCTGATCTGACTCACAACAGGGGACTGGCTGGTGCAATACAGTACCTGACTTTTACTAGGCCTGATATTGCCTATGCATTTCAGTAGATTTGTCTCCACATGCATGATCCTCGGGAGCCTCACTACGCTTTAGTGAAGCGCGTTCTTCGCTACTTGCGTGGCACTCTAGACTATGGATTACGCCTTTGTCGCACTACTGTCTCTAGCTTGACAGCCTACTCTAACGCAGATTGGGCTGGGTGTCCTGACACTCGGCGCTCTACTTCCGGATATGGTGTCTTTCTTGGAGATAATCTCGTATCCTGGTCGTCAAAGCGACAGGCTACTGTGTCTCGCTCCAGTGCCGAGGCTGAATATCGTGTAGTGGCAAAT
Organism: Eleusine indica; assembly: GCA_030378355.1. NCBI lineage: Eukaryota > Viridiplantae > Streptophyta > Magnoliopsida > Poales > Poaceae > Eleusine > Eleusine indica. The sequence continues at coordinate 11,633,483 of CM059498.1, read as the reverse complement.
GTAGTTGCCGAGACTATCTGGCTTCACCAGCTTCTACAGGAGTTGCATGTTCCTATACAGCGAGCTACTTTGGTTTATTGTGATAACATAAGTGCGGTGTATCTCTGACTAACCCGGTGCAACATAAGTGCACCAAGCACATAGAGATTGATCTTCACTTCGTCCAGGAACATGTAGCTGCTGGAACTATTTGCGTGTTACATGTGCCGACATCTCTCTAATATGCGGACATCTTCATCAAGGATCTACCGTCTACAGTCTTTACTGAGTTCAGATCCAGTCTGAACGTGTCACCATGTGGCTAGACACGCTCCGACTGCAGGGGAGTGTTAGCGTATTATAGTTGGTCTCTTATTCTTAATATCTTAAGCTGGCTGTATTTCCTTCCCTATCTCCACTGCATTATTTCTATAACCCGGTTGGCTTGGTACGGAAGGCAGACAGGACTCACGCCCATATAATCTCTTATACTTTCACTTGATCAATACAACACGATATTCAATCGTCTTATCAAATAGGCAGCTTTCTGCGCGCTAGCACGCGTGTATCGCCATTTACCAGTTCGTATACCGTCCGGTGAGCACGCGCCGACCACTATTTTAGCCATACCATACGCCGCTGCCCATGTACGTTGAGAGAGTGGTCGGTCAAGCTATGTGTCAATAGTATAACGTGTGCGCCAGATTGAAAGAAGTCGCACATTTTAAATCAAAACATGAAATATATATGAAAAAAATTTGACCTTAATTATATCATCGTAATGATATGTAAGCTCGCTAGTTACTTTTTCCTTTTCATTAAGTCGTCAGATAAGAAGTAGTCCTCGAGAAGGCCCATGTTCAGAGAGTGGTCAATCAATGTGTCATTATTTCTAACATAAGACTCGTGCAGATTGAAATTCACACATTTTAATGAAATCATCAAAATATGAAAAAAAAAAATGGCCTTAATCATATCACCGTATATGCTCTGTGAGCTAGCTATCTATTAATTAAGTCCTTTAGAAGTTGTTTTAGTCATATCTACATATCTTTAAAAGATGCAACTCACTACTAATCCATAATTGCTATTTCTCTGCAACCACATTGAGCCACGTCACCCTTTCTGTTTGAACCGTTCGATGTCCTCAATCCTTTGCATCCTGGCCATTAATCCTCTTCATCTTCTCTAGCAATCTGTTCTTCACGACCATGGCTAAGCTGAGCAAAATCAATGACGTTACCCCCCATCCCCAATCAATGCCTATACCCATCAATACAGAAATTGCACCCACTACACCTCCCTATGGCGCCTCCACATTCAGATTCCTCCTGCTCCACCCCCTCTTTACTCATGCTTTTGCAACATCATCAATGGCGCCTCTACCAAAACCAGCACTTCCTCCTGCTACGCCCCTCTTCTTCATTCATGGGTCCCTGCAATTATCGTTAGGGATAGAGGATTCGAGGTCCACTTAATCTTGGAGCATTAATCCTCCATCAGTCACTCACACGTATTGCCCTCCCAACTCCATTACATCCTTGATGTTGAGGTATTTTTTTGCTACTGTTCTATGCCTACAACTTCCTATTGTCATTCTTCTACTATTTTTTTTCATCCTTAATTCATCTAGGTTCTTCGAATTTTATTCTTCTTAATTTTTCCATGCACTGACATGCCTCAAGCATGCCCATGGTTTTATGCTTCCAACATGTTCGATGAATTGTATCTTAGAAACTTCACTAGATGTTTGTTGGATTTACTTGAGAATTCATATTTTGTAGCTGCATCTAAAGTGATTTTTGAATCACAACTACTTATATACAGGTTTTTATCCTCTGGATATAGCAAGAGCTTTGACTTTCTTTGATCATTCAGCTTACTTTGATCAGGTAAATAATTCCGCACATAATTTATGCATTACTCATTATCTATTCCTTGAATTGTCTCTTAGAAACTCCACTCCATGTTTGTTGGACTCACTTGGGTGTTTAGATTTTGTAGGTTCATCTAAAGTGATTTTTGAATTTCATCTATGTATTCATAGGTTTGCATGAATAGAGTACCTCTCTAGATATAGCAAGAGCTCTGGCTTTCTAATATCATTCAATTTCGTTTGGTCATTCAGGTAAAGAATTCTACACACAGTTTATGCATTACTCAATATTTGTTCATTATTTTGTTACTTTCAAGTGGTCCTTTTAAATTTTAATTTCTCCAATTTGTCATTACCTTCTTCGTTATGTTATACTCTTTTTAATTTTAATTGCTTTAGTTTTACATTACCTGTGTCTCGTGCATTTAAAATAGTGAGCCTGATTAGAATGGATTCTGGACCGAGTTCTTCACATTATCTATGTAATCAATCATACGTTACTCTAGCACCTGTATTTATCCTCCATGGTTATGAAGCCACTCCATATATTGGGATCATCTCGAGATACTGCATCATGTGTCTCAAATTTTCACCTTCTTCGCTGATGGATTAAAGATTCTTTGTCTCCATTCATGCAGCAGGAGCCCCTCCATCAGTTTACTCAGCATGGTAGCAATTTGCTGCCACTTCCAGAGCTATCATAATCAGTCCATAATCAAAGATCATGGGTCCACTGACAAACGCCATCGTTGCCTGCTTATTTCTGCTACTTTGTTATGTTGCTTCTGTGATAAGCACCGATGCAGGTACACAAAGCTTCCACCAAATAGTCTTGAATACCCTCCATTCCCCAATTTTATTTTTACTTATTTCTGCCAGAGCAACCATCAACCAGCCCATAATCAAATATAATGTCAATGCAGACGTTGGTAGCTTATTGCTACTACCTTGCTATGTCGTTCTAGCTGCTTCCAAGGTATGAACTGATATAGGCCATGATTCTTTTTATGGCTTCCACATAGTAGTCTTTGATGCCTCTATTTCCTCAATTTGTTTTTCATATTTCTTCTCATGGTAAATTTTCTCTCTTGATTTTTTTTACATTTTACTTCAAGTAATATTTATTTAAATAAACCATAATAAATATGATACTCATCATCAGTGTTTGATGCTGAAAACATGTTCTTCACAAAGTACGGTGCTAAAACAATCTGACTGTGCACTTCTATGATATAAAAAAAACATGGTATGTAGTGTATCCTTTAGAGTCGTTCTCTTTGTATTCTAAGTTTTAGTTTTGCCTGCTGTAGCGGAAATGTTCTTACCAGCTCTCCTGCCTAGTTTATGTTGGAATGTGTTATGTATTAATTACTTTGTCAAATAAGGCCCAGGAAATGTAATGAGCTGTAGAAATTTTCTTACCAGCTCTCCTGTCCAGTTTATGTCGGAATTGTGTTATGTATTACATTGTCAAATGAGGCCAGCAATGTAATAAGCATACAAATTCTATTTGAGAGCTATGAATTTTAAAATTTATATGCTTTGCTTTCTATATTACTTTTTATATAAATAAATACCAGAATTTTTAAGCTTCCATGTCTCATATATTTTTATAATAGTGAATATAAATTTATTCACTATTAATTACATCCCGCTGCAACACGCGGAGTATCATCTAGTATCATATACGCCATTGCCCATGTTCAGAGAGTGAACAAACAATGTGCCATAATATAAAGATGTGTGCGGGATTTAAAGTCCCACGTTTGAATCAAAATATCAAATATGAAAGACTCTTGGTCTTAATTATGTCATCGTATGATCTGCAAGCTAGCTACGTGTTCTCCTTCTTAAGTCCTAGGATAACATGGACGATGGAGATGCCATATGTATTATGGCCCAACCTCTACAAGCGAGTCTCGTGTCCAGCGAGACAGGACAACGATGGATCACCAAGTGAATCTATGCGTAAATCCTAGTTGCCAATTAATTCTGACAGAAGTATTAGTAAATGCTTAACCATAGGACAATATGGCATTGGCCATCAGGATGAATCATTACCTAGTGCGCTGGAAACGTGTGGAACAGAGCTCTCGCAAAAAAATCTTCTTTGATCAGGACTGATGGCAGGTTAATTTCTTTGTTTCGGACCAATTAGGATCGGCGTCGTCTCAACTGCACTGCATATCTACATCACTGTCTAGCATCTGAAGAGAAGTTTTCGGGCCAAACATTAACGTACTGTGTGGTTAGCATGTCAACTTTACCACGGTCTGCAAGAAGATTTTTCTTTTGGTGCGTGTTAGATCAACTGTTCTTCTCTGAGCACTATTAACAATTGTGCTACCTAAACGATAACTAGTCGGTGATAAAATATCTTGACACACCTTTGCTTTCCATGTTGTAAACTTAGACGGTTCTTAGTTCCTCTTTAGATCCTATAGTTGGTTAAACTTTAGTCTCCTAAAGTTTAGTCAACTAAAATTTAGCCAACTAAATCTTAGAAGGTACATGTTTGGATCCATAGCTAAAATCTTTGGCTAAATAAAAAATATACATGTCTATCTTTTATTAACTAATCAAAAAGTTGATATATATGTGGTTTGAAGAAAAATATCACATGTGAGCAGGGGTAGTTTTAACTTTAGTTGTCTTTTCCTAAGTTTAGTACTCCCTTCATCCCAAATAATTAACGTTTTGGCTTTGGGCACAGGAACTAAGAAGAAGTGAAAAAGATAAGTGCGTAAAAAACGAGAAGAAGAGAAATAAAGATAGAGATGTATTGTAAAGAGAAAAAGTTACATTGTGAAGTGAGAATAATAATTATTTTAGGATATTTGAAGTTGGCTAAAGTATCAAATATTTTAGGACGAAGAGAGTAGATTTTAGGAGGATTGGAGTGACTAGAGATCTAAAGTTTAGAAGACAGGCTGTCTAAAGTTTAGAAGATTTTAAAAAATCATATTTAGAGTAAAAATGACTAAAGTTTAGTCGGCTAAAATTTAAAAATTGGATCCAAACAGGACCTTAATTAGTTTAGTGATCCAGCTCACCCAATACAAGACGACGACAAGCGGGAAGGGAAAAAGCTACTGGAACCGCTGTATTTATTAAGCAAAATTTATCTTTATCGTATGTCTGAAACTCGTATGTTTTATTTCGATAGATGTGCCTCAAACGTTTGAGAAGATCGCGGCAAGCAGACGCGGTGCGGCACTCGACTTTCCGTGGCCATCCCCTACACAGCCAGCGTGTGCATGGCGCGCGCGTGGCCGCCGCACGTGCTTGCTCCGTGCCGGACCCCGTGTGGCCATGGCCGCGTCCGCGCGTGGCGCCCGCACCGGTACGGCCGCGGCGTCACACCCGGGTTCCATGTTTCGGCAGTAGCATGCATCATAGCCATGTCACCCACCGATCACGTGTTGCCGAGCACCGATCACGTGTTGCCGAGCGGAGCGCCTGAGACTCATGCCACGCGGCCACGACACTTCGCGGGCACAGCCCCTCCACGCTCGCGCGCGCACACGCGTCCATTGCTCAATCGCTCCTCCGGCTCCATGCAGTTAGCCAGTCTTCGGAGGTTTGACCTGAATGAAAGCGCACACGGGTCACGGGTGCGGCCGGCCGGCTCTTCCGATGAGTAGTGCATCGGACAACAGGGAAGCCCGGCAAGCGCACACGACGCGGATAAACAACTCTCGGCGGCAAGCGGCGCGAGTAACTCCACTGCACGTACACCGGTCGGTGCACTGCTGCCCTTATTATCTCTTGAATTCATGGGGGTCAAGCTCGTCGGCATGGCCGGTCGATTAGGAACCACACGGCTGGCGTACGTGCAGTGTCCACGTCTCCACGAGGCCTGCGAATGCCACGACCGCTGGGACGACGCTAACGAATCGGAAAAGCGACCACAAGTTTGCCTATTACAGGCGGCAGCTGCAACCTGGAGTATATATATAGTCATCGAAAGCAACGTAAAGCAGATCAGGCCCGGTCGCGTTTGGATATAGTGATCGATCATACGATTGGCCGGTTCAACGTTCCAGAGCATCTGAGCATGCCAACGAGGCAAAGTGGCAGTTTACTTCGGTCTCTAGAATTTACGTACGTACGCACCAGGGAAACGGGAGATGGGAGACAGGTGCATGCATGCTCTGATGCTGCTGGTTTATCTACTTCTAGTATGAGTACAGTTTATACTGGCCTCTGATGCATCGCAATGGTCAAATGCTTTTTTAGAAGAAGAAAAAAAACAGATATCTCTAAAAAAACCCTAGAGGAGTTCACTTATGAAAAACATGGATCAGTTGATCTTAAAATTTATAAAATCACCATGGATGTCTGATTGTCCTGTTGACATCACCTACCACTAAATTCGAAAGAGGAGGTTATACCATAAATAACCTAATAATCAACTGAGCTATGTTTAATTTATATATTATTGAATGTTTTCTATAAGTATACTGTAGCACAAGGTGAATCTTAATTAAATTAAACATGTCTTGATCGGGGAGGCAAATAATCCCAACTAAAGATTTCCTGTTATGAAAACGTGATTTGCTAGAGTTGGCCAACCGGAGATAACACGGTGATGCTGTGACGACGGGACGAAAGAAGAGCAACGATCGATGGCATGTCTGTGCCTTTATCGCTATACCTTAATTAATTTTCGTCCTCCGCCACTGGGTAGTGGGTACAACTCAAACACCGCCACGGGGCCTAGCACGGTGGAACACGTCTCGTCTTGCAGGCTGAGCGGGGAGGCAGCGCTACAACCAGATGTCAAATCGCGGCGTTCCTCTCAAGCGCTGTACACGTCAAACGGCGTCTCAACAGCTCCGTCCGCTGGCAGAGGACCGCAGACAAAGTTCCTGTCCATGATCCGAGGGCCCACATGCGCGGAATCTTCACGCACCCGTAGAATCTGCAAGAAAATGGGGGGAAATGGACGTCTGGAGAGGTCTCCGCCAGTCAGCCCTGGGCTTGCTCTCACTTGTCTCAAACTTGGCTTTTGCACCAGTCCCGTCCCGTCGTCCCTTTGGAGAGCCTAGAGAAACGCTCGTGCTCTCTGCTTTACAATTCTTCCCGGACCATGAGGAACATCCCCAACCACTCGAGGGGCGCGCTAAGAGTAACTTCAACATTTTTTCTTTCTTATCATCTAAATATAAAAATCTGTCATATAAAAAATTAAAAATAGAAAAAAAAATTTTATCAGTTTTTCTTTCCTATCTTCTTATTATATGATCATCTAAATACAGTCTATCATCCTATCTATAGAGAGTATCATCCTTTTCTTAAGGAAATGATGGTCGCTACCTCTTTATGTGATAGAATAGATAAACTACTATAATACCATCACCTATAATTTAAAAAGTGAATTTAAGAGATCCCCTTTAACCTCTTTTAGATGATAAGATTAAAAGTGCCCAATTAGTATGGGGCAATCTGAAGCAGGGCATCAGCTCTTGTTCCGCCCGTAGCGGTACTGCCGTAGCCACGATGCCACGCATGAACATCCATCAAATTTAAATCAAATGGTACAACGTGCGAACCATCCAGAAACCTCATGAGCGCGCTCCCCTCCAACGAGCCGGAGGAGAATTGCTCGTGCATCACGCACTTTCTATTAAACTAATGTCTCGTCCCATAGTAATCGGGAAAACTACAGGAAAAGAAAAAGGAAGCAGAGGCGCATCACCCACCCGACTGCAAGCGACAAAGAATCTGACACAAATTGAAAGATGACCATAATATTTGCATCTTCCTATTTAATTTACCATCCAAAATACACATAATTCGTCCTTCGTAGAGGACGACAAACACTCCACTAGCTCTGACCCAAGGCGGGGGTGTATCCACAAATGTACCACTTCGCACTTACAGTGAACAGAACCTGTCGCAAATTAGACAACCCTAATATAACTCAAAAAAAAAAGGAAGACAAATCCAAAATCCAAATTACGGCCTTATAGTGAGATTATCCTTGGCGTTCTGATAACCGCGCCAGCACGCACAGCGGTAGTGCATCGGCGACGTCTGGCCACCGGTGGCGTCACGCCCGGGGATCACGCCGCCGACGGCGCCGTGACGTACTTGACCGTTCCAGCCTCCGCCAGCGCCGCGCGAAGCGGCTTCTTGGCCGCCGCCTCGACCTCGTCGGCGGGCATGTCCGGCAGGCCCTTGAAGTCCAGGGTCTCGTCGTTGTAGATGTCCCACCACTTCTTCACCAGCATCTTGATGTCCTCCCTGTCCATGTTGGCCTCCTTGCCCGTGTACCTCCATGGCTTCGAACCCTGCAGTCACGAACAAACGATCGGTGAGCACACAGAAAAGTAAGCAGAGCATAGTGACCACAACCGAGATGTTAATCCACTTACCGCTGCGCAGTAGTGCACGACCTTGATCTTCTCGAGCTGCACGTTCTCCGGATGCCTCCAGAGCATGGCCAGAACAAGGTTGTAAACATTCGGGATGGGCTTGTACTGGTCCCTGAAGAACATGTTGAGGAAATCCTGCTCTGCAAAGGGCGTGGGCGGGGTGACGCGGAGGGTGTCGAGCAGGGCCTTGGCGGTCTCCATGCTGGGCTCGTGCACGAACATGCCGGCGTTGAAGTAGAGCGCCGGCGGCGGGCCGAGCTCGGCGGCGGGCCACGCCACCCTGTTCGGGCACTGCTGGCAGTAGCCGATCTTGTACTGCGGGGTGTGGCTCCACGTCTTCTCGCAGAAGCAGTCCATCACGGCGTAGAAGTGGCCCTTCTCCAGCTCGAACAGCTCGTCGATGTTCTCGTACACCTGGATGTCGGCGTCGAGGTACACCATCCTCTCGTACTCCACGAACTGCACGAAATTGTTGGCCAAAATCAACATCAGCACACCGCCTTTACAGAGAATTCAGTGCAAGAATGATGGTGGATTAATTAGTTGGGAGTATATTGGCGCTTACCTCCCAGATACGGAGCTTGGAGTAGTTGATGACGTAGTAGGCCATGGCGAACTGGGTCTGGTTCTCGGGCGGGTACACGGGCTCGATCTCGCGGACGATGCAGCCCTGCGAGATGAGGATGCGGCGGTGGGACTCGGGCACGTCGGGCAGCACGGCCACCACGAGCGGGTAGGCCGAGCCCACCTTGCGCAGGCCCTTGGCCAGCCCAACCACGCCCTTCCAGTAGTCGCCGTCGCCCGCCAGGAACGTCACGTACGCCCTCGTCGCGGGCTTCGCCGCGGCCTTCACGGTCATCTTGCCAACAAGCTCGGGAGCCATCTCGTGGGTCGGAGAAGGATCGGGTTTTGGAACTACGAGCGAGTCTTGCGTTGGGATTGGGAGTCTGTGCTCTGTGTGTGGTCGATGAGTGTGTGGTTTAGTAAGCGCGCTTGTGTTTGCTTGAGCTTTCGCTTGGGGTTTTCGCTGTGGGTTGGCCAGCGTTTAAATAGACAACCGGAGGGCGAAATGGTCCCCTGGCAGCGTCGGTCCTATAGCAAGGTCTGCGCGATCTCCACCGCACGTGTAGGGATCGACGGCGGACGCGCCGTGGATCGAAGCTTCTCGAGGGAGCAGTTTCGGGAATTAAGCGGGAAGGAAAGCGCGAGAAGGCGTCTTTCTTTTTCTCTGCCCCCTCCGTGGCGCGGTGGGGCCCGCGCGAGCTTGTTTATTGCCGCAAAAATCCCTGCCCATTGATTGGGCGATGGTGGATGAGGCCGGTAATTGTTCACTTAATTATCCCGTCGATCCTCTGCTTTTTATTTTCTTGCATATACGGCAACCCTTTGCCGAGGAATCCACGCGTTAATTTGGTGCTTGCTGAATCGAGCGAGAATCGAGTGCCAGAGAGAAAAGGGCAACGTCTAGTGAGAGGGCAATGGATGATCCAATTTTCTTCCAAGGTTCCTGATTTGTGGATTTGATTACCAGTATATTCCCTGTCATCGGATCATCAGGTGGGGCTTTGATTTGCATAGACGTCCCACCTTAGATCTCAGTTTCTCACTGACACCTGAACTCGAAAATGTGAAAAAAAAAAATATCAGTGATCAGGATCATTAACCGGTTCCTCTTGCACTGAACTGTGAATCTCCGTGTGTTGTAGTCTGCGTGCGTTTTGTCCGTCCTTCACGTTCTAGTAGCTGGCGCATCTTTTGGTCGCATCTCAAAACTATCAAACCCTTCCAAAGATGGAGTTAATCTCGTAATAACACCAGGCATCTGTAAACAGTTTGCTACCGTATACACTGTACAGTGCTAAAACTGGAGAAGCGCGCGTGCGCTGCTTAATACTGTACGCAGCATGTTTACCATGCACGGAACAGTATTACAACACAGTAGACCGAGAGCGAGGGACGGCATATGCTTCCGTCTGGAAAAAAGAGTGAAATGTGTTTTGGCACCCGCGGCACGGCAGAGTTCCCGTCGTTCTCAGGACTGACACCGGTGCCACCTCCTGTTCCAGTCCTCCCTCACGCAGCTCCCATGACCCCACCTCTCGGTGCCAAGCTGGCGCGGCCCGGCAAAACGCCTCGACGCCTCGGGGCCAGACGGGACGAGAGGCCAGGATGGTTCCGGAACCCTGTACCGTTTTCTTGAATCCCAACGACTCCCCAAGCCCCGGACCCCCAAGTCAAACGCACCGCCCGCCGTCCGATCTCGTCGGGCACCGGAAGCAACAGGTTCTTCAGGAAGGCCTCTATGCTGTGACTCCGGTTTGCCGAGAGCGTAGGCGGTAGGCCCGGGCGGGGCGCACCACTCATATTTTTCTCGAGGCAGCTACGGTTTCGTCCGGAGCTGACGTGGGACCCTGTGGGGCCTGCGCTATATTTTTGGAGGTCGTCGCGGTGACACGTCGGTTGGCACGGCCACTTCGACGATGCTTCTGGGGACGGGGAGAGCTTTTGCCAATCGCGGCATGGCACCGCAAGAAATGGCAACTTGGGCACGTGGTCCAGCCGATGCTGACCAAGTGAGAATGAACTGTGGAGCATTAACTGTGAGGTCGCAGACTCGCGGTGTGGTTGAGCTCTCGCGAGCGCGACGCGAGCGCGACACATCTTGTCCAGATCTTTTGATGTCTGTCTATCGTGTGTTTTTCAAAAGCAGGTATCGTTTCGTCAGTACGTAGTTTTGCCATAAAACTTTTGTGATCTTGTAACTACAGAATTTTTACAGCAGGAAATATGACTAATGTTCGTTGATGTGCGGTGGCCCGCACATAAGCGTCTGCAGCTTATATAGACGACACTTCCAAAGTGGATAATTTTTAGACTTGTGTTCCTCCGAAAAAGTATTTGGACCTTTTTTGTATTCGATTAAAAAATTCTAATGATCCAAATTTTACTCCAGATTTAATAATGATGAACAAAAGTATACCCCATAAATTGTGGATCACTCGTGTAACCTTAGACTTTTCCTTAACGAAAAACGAACCCAGAAATGACGCAGGTAGAAGCTGACGCAGAGCGCGAGGATGTAGTTTATCTGGATATTGCTTTCTCGGTAAACAGCGATTGCATTAACTGCCACGCGTGGCAGTGGTATACGTCTGAGAATAGTTGATTTTGTTGGTTTGAATAATATAACAATACATAATCTGTAAGCTCGATGGTAAGCATAATGAAACCATATGCAGGTCTGATGAGACTCTCATCGCGAGCAGACCGGTTCATACTAGTGATCAGCCAAGAAGATTCAAAGTTTTCAGGAGGTTTCGTTGGCGTGGTCGGTTTCCAGAGACCTCGGACTGCTTCCTCCGAACGGATAATGCTCTTTTTTTGGGAGTAGTACGACCAACCCGACCAAATGGACGCCCGTCACCTCGGTCGGTCGCACGTAAGTGCTACTACCAACTTCTCAACGCTCACCGTCCCCCTGTGCGGTGGCGTTATCGGGACTGGCTGGATAACACGAGTCGTTCTCCCGGCTTACCCGCTCCAAGGTGGCCGGCGGGTGACCTCTGACGGGGACACGGCGGCACGCGTGGTCGGCCGGCCCGGAGCCGTCGTCACGTCCATCTTCCGGGATGGGGCTGCCCGCGCAGACCAGGTGGGCTCTCGCGGCGTACGTGCCGATCGGAGACTGGACGAGACGGTACGTTCGCTGCCGGTATAGACGTGGGTTTGGCCACAGCTCGGCCAATGGTCGTTCGCCGACAGGGCGCGCGCGCTGGCGTTCCACTTCGGAAACGTTCCCCGGCGCGGCCGCGTATGCTTTGGCCGGTGCGCGCGTGGGGCCGCGGCGTCGCTCTCCGTGGCGGGTTTCCGAGCGGTTACGGTCGTTGGTCGGCCGGAATTTACGTACGGGACGTGGCTGGTTGGTTGGGAGTTTCGAAACGGTAGTAAACTCGCGGAGCGCGACGCCGACGAGGACCCAATTCGCGGCGGACCATTCGTTCGCGCCAGCGCTTTCGTGACGGCGCGTTGCTGACCGACCCTGTGGTTACTATGATGGTGTTTACGGGCAGCAGCGATCAGGGGACAGGAGCATGAGAACTGGACGTTGACGTCCAAACAACATAGGCCCGAGCCCACCCGTCGTGATACTGGGCTTGACCGTCTCAATAAAAACTTGTACCTATAAGATGGGCTCGTCAGGGCTTTGGATTGTGGCCTAAAAAACGTTAGCCCAAATTTGAGTGGGCCAATTCTCACTGAATTGACCGACTCTTCTAAAAAACGAACGGGCCCATATTTTAGGAACAACGCATCCTCTTCGATTTATCGCCTCGCGGCTCCCCCGCGCTCGTCTCTCGGGTGCGTTGTGGCAGCCTTGAACCTCGTCGTCCGCTACGGTCAACTTTGAGCCTCAAACTTCAAAGGTTCCAAGTTAACCTTCACCTCATCAGCTGGCAACCTTGGGTCCTGTTACTCTCCGACTATGCCAACCCCCACCCCCTCCTGTCGGTCCACCTCCCCACGCGACTCCGACAGGGGTGAAGCTAGAGAAAAATAGAGGGGGTGCAAAAGTGTAGAAATTTTCTCTTTAAAAATGTAAAAATAGAGTGTTGATACAAACTAGTAATCTTTTTAAAAGTCTAGGTACGGCCGCATCCAGAGGCATGTATATAGATCCGCCCCTGGACTCCGACGTCGTCGCCGCCCGCCGCACGACCCTCGATCACCACCACAGCTACCTCCGATGGCCAGCGACACTATGCCACCTCGTCGCACCGTTAACACTCACTGCCGCCGCCGCCCACCATGTCACCGCCGTCGCCGTCGCGACCCACCGCCGTGTCACGATCGCCACTCCCCGGACCTCTCTTCTATGGACGGAGAGCATAGAGCCTCCCCCTCCCCGACAACCTGAATCCCATAAGGGATTCTACGGGCCGCCAACGTCCGTGGTTGTGCCGCCGGTGAGGAGGAAGAAAGTGGCGGGAGAGGAGGGCGGAGGGTGGCTTTGCTTTGTCATGATGGGCGGAGGCGTAGAATCCCGGACAACCTTGGTCTCTTTTTTATGCTCAAGACTCAGTCAACGAGAATCATATAATCGATTGGATTAAAGATAGAATCATAAGATGGTAAACTCAAAGCTTAAATGTTGTGGAGCCCTTGTTACAGATGGAGACGACACTTGCTTGATGTTTCCTTATTTTAAACCACTTAATTATGACATAAATATTTGGTATGAATCAAATCTTGTGTATTATGAATCTAGGAAAATTCAAATAGCTTTCCTTGGAAGTTTGGTTATTTGAAATCTGACACAAGAGTGATCTGCAGCCGTTAGAACCCGGGGCTTCTGACTTGGGCACTTGGCGGCCTGGCCCAAAACCAACCATCGCCTATCCTTAGCCCCACCGGATAACACCACCCCCATCCCGAACAAACGCGCCCTCCTCCCCTTTCCTCACTCCAACATCACCGCGGCCAGCAGCAACCGGAGAGGATGGCGTCCCTGGCACAGCACGTCGTCGCGGGCCTCGCGTGCCCGCCTCTCTCCGGCGCGTCGCTCCACTGCCCCGCGGCGCCTAGGCGTCCGCCGTCGGCGCTGGTGTGCGGGACGTTCGCGCTGACCAAGGACGAGCAGGAGCGGGAGCGGATGCGCAAGCTGTTCGACGAGGCCTCCGAGCGATGCCGTACTGCGCCAATGGAGGGCGTCGCCTTCTCCCCCGAGGACCTCGACACCGCCGTCGAGACCACAGATATCGACACGGACATCGGCTCCCTTGTAATTCCCAGCCTCTTTCCCTACTGTATTGTCACTTGCTGCTCGTTTCGATAGCAATCGGTGCAGATGAAAAGCTCGTCATAGTTGATGCCATTTAGTGTGTCTTAGGTTCTTGGTGTTCCAGTATGCTGCAAGCCTTAGAATCTTACGTGGCAGTGCTAATTGGGTGACATTGTGTCACAATGGAAATCAATTTCGTTTCTATTTTATTTTGAGGAGTTTTACTCTCCAAAATACTGGCCAGCAGTTTATTTTTAGGGCAGAAGAGTACTAAAATTTTGTGAAATTATAGGGCAGCACTGGTTTCTCTATACAGCGACTGCTTTGCATACTGCTGCGGCACTCTGGCTTTTAGAGTTTAGTCTCCAAGAATGTATTTGGTAAATAAGAAGGCGTAAATTTTAGGCATTTGGTGGCTCTTAGTCTCCAAGAATGTATTTGGTAAATAAGAAGGTGTAAGGAACATGTTCAGTGTTCTGTTTGAGCTGTCCTTGGCAAGTGGTACTGCTTTCCCTTTTTCAACCTGTTCCTAGCGGCAACTAACATGGGAGTACTGCAATGACATAGTAGTAATTTATCACTAGTTCGTAGTTCATCATTCTCTAAATACGAAATTGGGTAAAGATCGTTCTTGAATCAAAGAACAAGCATAAAGCACTAAGTTGACTGTTGAGCTCATTTGGGATTCGTTTATTGAGTCTGCACTGTCTGAACTTGAAAGAATTATGGAAATTGGCAGTGGGGGTGACATGAAAGTTGTACTGGATGTTGCTTGTCTATCAGTGTCACCTTATCTCTAATTAATCATTTGCTTTAATAAATACTATAACAAAATACCTCAAGTCTCCAAGCCTGGCTGGCTCATGAAGTAAGGTGGTTGCTGTCCTCGCCACATTCCCAGTATGGGTGCTACACATGTACTGCTGACTCCTTGTGACCAAGGTTTTTGGTTTTGCTGTCAGTTCTCCCTAAACTATGGCTCATCCAGTTAGATGTGTTCACAAGTTATGTTTCACAAAAGCGGATGAACGTTTGGAATCTTAGCTTTGCTTGTCAGCCTGATTTGCGTTCTCCTTTTGAGTGTTTCTGTTTAGTCCCACTTTGGATGTGGAAGAACAAGACATATTTTAAAGAGTAAATTTTGTAAACCTACAAGTATTTTGACATAAATCTTGCAGAAAACCTACAACTTCGGTGCCAGTTGCAAGAACCTACAACTAATTTAACACTTGGTTGCAAAAACCTACAACCTTATCACCTTCACACCTTGGACCCATCTGGGCGCCTCAACGAGACAATGATGCATTTAGTATTAACTGCACAAAATAAGTGACTAACCAAACATCAAAATTCTTGTAGTATTCTACAACTGGAACCAAAAGTTGTTGGTTTTTAACAGATGTCAAAGTAGCTGTAGATTTTTGAAATTACTCTAATTTTATAAGTGGGGCAGCCCCTCATCTCATGAATAAGCACTGGGGGATGAGAAATACCCTTCATCTTCCTAAATTTTCTTCCAGCTTTGTAGATTCTGCAGTAATATCATTTGGAGATGTGTTACTGCTAGTGCTGTTTTCTCTTGCTTCTCAATTCTTTGTGGTGTGATGCAGAATCTCATTTAGCTTCACTATTTTCGTATTCTTAACATCTATAAACGTTATTGTGTCGTGATATCTACAGATTAAAGGAACAGTATTCATGACTACTTCGAATGGTGCATATGTTGACATTCAATCAAAGTCTACTGCTTTCTTGCCTTTAGACGAGGCATGCCTTCTTGATATTAACAATGTCGAAGATGCTGGTATTCGCCCTGGTTTAGTTGAAGAGTTCATGATAATTGATGAGAACCCTAGCGATGAAACTTTGATTCTGAGTTTGCAAGCAATTCAGCAAGATCTTGCATGGGAAAGGTGCCGGCAACTTCAGGCAGAAGATGTTGTCGTCACGGGTAAAGTAAGTAATGAACTTAAAGACATAGCTAACTATTTCTTGTTTTTACTATTGCTCTTATCCAATATAGAGATTTGTGTTACTAACCTTCTGAACTGTGTAACGTGTTAGATATTTGTATTTGATCATGCAGAATGTTTGCTTTTGAGTGCTTCACAACCGCAGCCACTGTTCTTTATGTTTAGGAAAAGGATACCAGTGCAGTTGTATATAATGATGTATATCCACTAATAATATCTTTGGTGACAGTTCCTATGTTTGTTGATTTTTTATGTCTTACTTGCAGGCACATCAGTAGCTAGATATTTAGTTCATATTCTTTTTCTTTGTTGTTGTTGTTATTGTTGTCTTATTATATTATATTGCTGTAGTTTCTAGTTTGTTCTCATGCTACAATTATTGAGTTATGGTATTAAGGCTGTTCACTGTTTGATAACACATTGTCATTCTCAAGGTTTTATTTCAGTATTTGCAATTTCCTTCTCATGTATTGTCCATCTGTCTTTACTCTTTATATTATTGTATGTACGGATGATCTCCTTTGAAACACCTCAATGCTGTTTTTAGCCTTGTTGCAGCTTTATTAATTTGCTTTTCTTGGTATCTTCAATGTTGCATTTAGGTGATTGGAGGAAACAAAGGTGGTGTGGTTGCTCTCGTGGAAGGGCTTAAGGCATTTGTTCCATTTTCACAAGTGTCATCGGTTAGTTTTCAACCTTTATTGTTCCTTTTGTGTACGGAATGATATTCATCTAATAATCTCAGTTCTACATATGATCCTTTGCTTCTGTAGCTGAATTCAGTTGCTCCTATGTTAACTATTCCTTATCTGATAACTCGATTTGATATTGATCAGAAAACAACTGCCGAAGAGCTTCTTGGCAAAGAACTACCTCTGAAGTTTGTAGAGGTTGATGAGGAACAAGGAAGGCTTGTCCTCAGTAATCGCAAGGCGATGGCAGACAGTCAAGCCCAGCTTGGTATTGGTTCAGTTGTCTTGGGAACTGTTGAGAGCCTGAAACCTTACGGTGCCTTTATTGACATTGGTGGAATCAATGGTCTTCTCCATGTCAGCCAGATTAGTCACGATCGTGTTGCAGATATCTCTACTGTCCTGCAACCAGGAGATACCCTCAAGGTATTGCCATCTTGATATTTTGAAATTGTGTTATGTCTTCAGAGTGCTAAAATCAATGCGTAATGATGAAAGGTTATGATATTGAGCCATGACCGTGAAAGAGGACGTGTAAGCCTTTCAACAAAGAAGCTTGAACCAACACCTGGTGACATGATCCGCAATCCCAAGCTTGTTTTCGAGAAGGTGAGTAGAGAAAAAAACTATATTCGTGTATGTGCTGAATATGGTTTATCTAACAAAGTAACATTTGGCTTCTTTGAATCAAATCAGGCTGATGAGATGGCCCAGATATTCAGGCAGAGAATAGCACAAGCAGAGGCAATGGCTCGCGCTGACATGTTAAGGTTTCAGCCAGAGGTATTGCTAGCATTCCCTTGTTAAAACCATGCTGCACCAGAAAGAAACATTTCATCTAACTTCTACTCTATGTATAAATCACGACTCATGAGTGTCATTTGGTTGAGATAATTGAAACTGTCTTCCTATGTCACCTGTTCGCAGAGTGGATTGACCCTCAGTTCAGAGGGAATCTTAGGACCATTGTCATCGGACTCGCCGTCTGAGGATTCTGGTGAAGAACCAACGGATGAATAGAAGCAGTAGACTGAATGCATCAGATCTGAAGATTTGATGGCAGATTGTCATACTCAAATTTCTTTGAGAAAGGCATGACAAAGGCCTGTTCTGTTCAGATCAATTTGCCCCTTTCAGCTGTGCTTGCTTCGACGTGTAGAAAATCTGGAATGTAATCTATCGAAGACACTGAAAAGTAAATGGAATTTACGTCCCTTGTGAAGCTATCCCAGTTCTTGCAGAAAAGATGGTTACAGTCACTGCCACTAACCAAAGTATAGTTTGACCGTGAGCTATGTTTTGTTCATCTCCTGCGTGCTCAACAGGGAACATGTAAAGTGTTCTGAATTATGCACCATGTTTTACTGAAACCAAAGACCAAAGATGTGTGAACAGCGAACTGGCACACGAACACCGAAGTTACAATCCAAATTTGCTGTTCCACTTTAGTGGAGTTGTGATGGTTTTGCAACACTAGGCAACTAAAAGATGGAAGCTTGTTTGAATTGTCCGCCACCCCGTCAACACATTGTCACCATAGATGTGTCCTTAGTAACAGGGTTTATGCTATTTCACCGAAATAGTGCCTCAAAGGAAGGAGAGCCAAAGGAACTTGTGCAACTTCGCAGGTTGACACGGGATGAACTACTTTTTTTTTATCACTTGGGCTGTGCCTGGAGCAGCTTCTCCTTCTCATGTCCAACCCGATAGATAAAGCCGAAACGGTTTTTAAAATAGTTTGCTTGTACAATGCAACTGTGCTTCCTGGACTTTGCTCTTGTGTTCAAACATCTCAAGCTGCCAAACCTTACTAGTTTCACTGATAGCGCCCTCCACTATTTTTCACATACCAAACATATATCAAATGGCCCCTTTTCTTCTCCCTCAGTGCATGTCAACCCTGCCGAGTTTTCCTTCAAAAAAGGCTTTCACATTGCGCTAATTTCGATTATATTCATTGAACTATATTACTGGAGTCAATCAACCTGTCTCATGCTCAATCACGCGTATTGAAACGGATCGTCGAATCGCCTGCTAGCTGCTAGTAGGCATCTCTGCTGATAGACCTGATCGAAGGAAGAGCTACCAAACTACTAAGAGAGAAGAGTCAGCCGGCCGGCAGCTAGTGACCGTCACTATCCGGTGCTTAATTTTCTTCTAAACCCTTGTACCCACTGCAAACTAAATCCAGTTCAGTAGTCGATCCGGCAGCAAGTGCTTTCTCGCCGGCGTGCGTGGTGGTATCTTCAGGTGGACCGACTGTTCATGCACGTCGACCGGTGGCTCGACCGCCGGTGCGCCGATCGCCGTGAGTGCGGGTTGGAATTCCGGGATAAGCCTCCCGTCGCTGCAACTTGCAGGGGATGGAGAGGACGCCAGACCAGAGCATGCAGAAAGTAG
This sequence comes from Eleusine indica, assembly GCA_030378355.1. Lineage (NCBI taxonomy): Eukaryota > Viridiplantae > Streptophyta > Magnoliopsida > Poales > Poaceae > Eleusine > Eleusine indica. Next base: position 11,614,404 of record CM059498.1, on the reverse strand, counting down.
CAGCTGTCTGCCGTCGATGGCAATGTAGCTGTCAGCTGAATGAAAGAAGCTGCATAGTACATCCAATCCATCAGCGTGAAATCTATCTCATGTGTACGTAACCAAGCACGACGTACTTGTTGGATGTCCTTGTGGCCTCGATCTTCAGTTCAGTGGTCACTGTACTACTATCTAGGTGGTACGTGGTGTTTGACCGTGTACAGGTATCTAGCTAGCACTGTAGTATGGGCCTGCCTAGCTAGCTCACTGCTCCTAATAATTGGCATTTGACAAATGGGGGAGTACGTGTACGTTGACCAGCCGGCTTGTGGGCATCTGATAGATTAAGAGGATTAGGTCTCATGGCATAACATGACAGTACATGCACCATGCAGCTAGAGACATGCATGTATACGAGTATCATTACAACATTGCTGTAATAGTCTTTTCAACTAATCACACTCACCATCGCAACACTTTACGGGTTGCCCTTTTTACTTTGATCTCCCCATTTCCGTGTCCGTGCTTATACTAGAGTGTATAGCAAGTTCAAAAAGCAAACCGCGGGAAAAAAAAAGTCAGTGTAGCTGCCGAATTCCAGAGAGTTAATTACTACACCAAGACAAAGCTGTAATACTAATACGTAGTACGTGTTGATAAACTTGAGGCCGGATTAAAGAACACGTCGTACGAGTTTAGTTTCTTTTGCGATCGATGGATCGCCTTTTGAACTCGAAATGTCAAAGAGCTCACGCGCGACGCGGCGCCGATCGTCCCGTCGCCGTCGATGGCTTTCTGCCTCCACTAACCGGTACACAGATACAGAGAGGCAAATCGTCGATTTGGATATACAAAGCTGGCGTACGGCGGCGAGCGTGCCGATCCGTCTGCCAGATTTCGGCGGCCGTGCGCGCTGGGACGAACACCACGTTTGAGGCCAGCAGCCGCGCGTGTACGGTCGTGGCGGAATTGAAGTCACACGCGATCGAGAGAGAACTTAACAAAACGTGCATATATACACAAGCGACACATGGCATGGAATTGAAAGCAAGCTCTATCTAGTTGCTGCTCAGTTCATCGTGCCGCCTTTTTTTCTAGCCATGTAACTCCCCGTTGACCTGACGAGCGGCACCGATCGATCGGGATCCGTGATCGAGAGGCAAAGTATGCATCAACTAGGCTTCTAGCTGATGAGATGGATGTACACTAGCTAAGAAGGATCGTACGTTCCGCGGCGTACGACGTCCGATGGCAACGCAGCCACGCGGCGCACGCCCACGCGAGCGCAAGTTGCAGCGGGAGGAATTTGCTTCAGTTCGGCCCGGGACAAAATCCGAGCCAAGATTCGCCGAGTAAGCTAGCTGCTGGTACAGCACTAGAGAGAGTAGAGAGAGAGAGAGAGAGGTGGTCTCTCCAGATAGTGCATGGCGCACGAGACGAGAGTGACACGGGCAGGGCGCGCAGGACACGGTTGGTGCCCGTGCGTGCGCCTGGCACTTTAGTAACTAGTCGCCACCATTGCCATTAGGCCCATTACGCGACGCGCGAGCCCGTCCAAATTAAACGGTTTATAGCTCTAGCCATAGGCAACAGTAGTAGCAGCTACGACACCACCAATAACACAAAGCAACAACACACAGCTAGCTTGTGGAAGACTGGTACTACTCTAGTCGTGTCGTGATAGCTGCTGCCATTTCCGTGCCGTGCCAACACTGCATAGTGGTGGTGCAGCGAGATACGGGGGAGCTTTTTAATTTTGTCCCGGAAAGCACTGGCCAATGACGCCTACGTGCACTGCCCGGACGGAGCAACAAGGCTCTGCCGACCCATCGTTCAAGCAGTCGCCTGCTGCTGCTGCCTCGCGCTTTCGTGCAGGTAGAGAACAAGAGAAGAGGCCAGCAGCGACAGCGGCAAGCACGACGATGCACACGCACGTCTTATCCGAGTGGACGCTCGTCGTCTCTACTAGCAGCCTAGCCGCGAGATGCCGGGGACGGCCGGGCATCGCAGCTTGCCCAATTGCGCCTCTTATGCTCACCTTTTCAGCGACGTTAATATCTATATTCGTGCGATTGCTAGCTGCTTTCTGTACGTGGATCAATCACTAGTGCCCCCCGGCTTTATAGTAGGTAGATAGATAGGTCCCCTGTTTCATCTATCTCTGCTTCTCGATCGATCGATCGATCGGCCGGCGGCTTTGCATCTACTTACCATCATCTACTACCTAGCTTGAGGCTTGAGCAACACTGAACCCCCGGCCCGCCTAGCTCTAATTAGTGATGCTAGCTTGATCCGTTGTGTCATGAGTGATGACAACCGGATAAGGCAGCAGTGCCGCAAGCTGCTCGATTCAGTGTGGTACCAGCTGCGTCGTGCTAGTGTTCAGCTGCCTGTTTTTATCCTATATGCTTGTTGTGCCACTGATGAATCAAGATATTTTGTATGCATACTATACTAGAAGTATGACGCGCTTTGCTTTGAGAGATATTTGTACATGTTGCGCATGCAACAAAAGGGGACGTACCTGCAGGGGGATGGACGGACTGTTCGTAAAGCGCCAGCCGAAATATCTAATCAGTGAGCTTAACTGTTTGATAGCTATCAGAAAAATCGCATTTGCAGTTGCATGATGTTCGATCGAGGTACACTATCTAGCTGCTATGGCTATGAGTGGCATCATAGTGATTTCAGGATGATGATTGATGAGAGGTATCTATCCTCTTCTTCTCGGAAAGAGAATGCTTAGGGCACCGCGGAAGGTTGAGATTATAGCACTTAGTAATGCCGGGTGCTTCTGATATGAAACATCGATCGCCAGTGCTAGACATAATTGACGCGATTGATGATACAAGGCAGCTGACTGGTAATGGGATTCTCGTTTTTCTCTTCGTCGTGCGTTTGCTCAATCTACACTTAGTTCGTGCATTTTGGCTTAATGGGGTATGCAAGCAGTCATCTCATGGAACTGTGTTCAACTTTGTAAAAACTTAATATCCCAATTCACAAGATAATTTCCAAAATCAAATGAGGGTTGACGCCAAGTATTGATTAGCTATATAGCATGCTTCTTAAGAGAATTGTTTTTTTTTTCCTAAAAAAAATTATGCACCGTTGAAACTTTTAAAACTTATATCAATAGGAGTTTTATGGTACATATTATCACTATTAAATTACTGGTTGTAAAAGCAAAAATTACTGATAGTATCAGTAATTACTGTACGAGTAAGTACTGGTTGTAAATTATTTTTACAACTAGTAATTACTGTACCAGTAAGTACTGGTTGTAAATTATTTTTATAACTAGTAATTGCTGGTGGTACATAATATGTACGTACCATATCAAACGAGACAATTTGACCCTGACTACACGTTTGCATATTCTCTGAATCGTAGGTCCAGGGAGTTAAACGGAATTGTGTCAGTGTGTTTGCTTGATCGGGTTGGAGAAAAAAAATATATAATCATCGTCCCGTTCCTTCTCTTTCTGATAATTTATTTAATTGCTGCTACCGCACACTGAATAGGCGATTCTTAATCCCCAGTCGGTTATTGCAGCTTGTTGCATGCACTGTCGCGTTTGACCAGAACGTTACAAGCCATTGGCCTCCATCAGTCAGCATGATCACATCATCAACCCACACAGGCATTTTCTCCAACCCACTAATTACAAATAAACTTTTCCTTGTATTTAGGTACTAGTCTTTGTAATTTGACACTTCTAGAAGAACTTTTACCTTCTTCCATATGTATATACTTTGATCATGAAGAATGGTCAACCTGATGTATGTATGTTATCTAAGTTTTGTCTCAACTTAATTAAACGACAACGAAAAAACTTGTCATGAGTCAAATCAATTTCAACGAAATCCTTATATTATATACTGTTCAGTGGCATGTAAGCCTTCGACACTAAACGTCAGCGCAAACTGGGTATCCTTTTCAATACCACATTGGCCTCCAACTTGACCATAATTTTCTGGTTATGCCAGGAAAGTTTCAATGAGTACTACTGAACAAAGCATACAAATTTTGAACGAATGCCTTTTCTTAGATAACGGGAAAAATAATACCCTGCTTTGCCCTTCTTAGGAGGTTGCGTCCAGTTAAAGTTTATTACAATAACGCAACACAACCGTGTGCGCGCACCACTTAATAAAACCAACATGAGACAATTATCTTTGAACTTCGAGTTAACTTGCATTATATATCATGATAATTTCGGTTGAATAAAAGTATTATACCAATAACTATTTGAAATTGACAAACTATAACTAATTGAAATTGACGAACTCACGAACTCACTGCAGACAGATACATGCACATCCTTAGCAGCGATTCAAAATAGCTCATCAGCAGCAGATTTAGACCCATTGCTGATAGTCATGGTTATCACTAGTGGTTCTAAACTATAATCACTGCTAATATGTGAAGTATCAACAACGGTTCTTCTCCGGTTCAATTATCGTTCGGGCGCCAGAGGTTATGAGCGGTTGCTGATAGGACGTTATTTATGACCTATTATGTAGTAGTGCTGGAGCTTCGGTTGTGGTATTTTTCATGTTTGAAGTGCAGTCTGGTTTCTTCACTAGGCATCCAGCATCCACCCCTATGAAACTGAGGTCGTGTTTGACATAGTTTTTGTGTGTGCCTCTCACTGAAAACCTCCATGGTTCATTGATTCTGCACAAAGAAAATATTGTGCTAAACGGGCCGGACGTGGGACTTGGTTAGTTGACTATTTTGCATAAATAGTAGTTCCTGATCTTCTAGAAGCCCATGCATGCTCCCAACATGTTTCTATTTTTCTAGTCGCATTCCATGGACACAAACGCTCTTGAAAAGAACTTAAAATCGGCGCATGATTGAGCAGACTCCGTTCATCAAACAAAGCTAAAGTTTCAGCCATGTTTTGTACTTTTGTAGCACCCATGCGTCAGCTCAATTGTTCTGCTGCCACCTAACTCCTCTTCCAAAGTCATCACACCCCGCCGTGCCAATGCTCACTGTGGGACCCATGTACAATCCTAACATTTTTGTCGCCCCATGAATAAAAACTTCCTACATGGAACAAATATTTTTGACTCTCGATCGCAGCTTTGGATAATCGCTTGCATTTGACCGGAGGTCTCTGGGGACTTGCAAAAATTTGTTTTCTCGACCCATCGATCGACCAAGGTCTGCAGTTCCAAGCTGTGGGCCCTGGGTTTAGTCCAAAAGCCGTCAGGTTGGTACCTGCAACACAATCAGTATTAAAACTACGGTTAAGTCGTGTATGACTGAATTTGAAGGGTCTAAGATTAGTGCCACTAGTAGAATTATACTTAACAGAAAGCAGTTTTAGTCAAAGACGCTTGTCGGCTATGAACATAGTGAGCAATTGGAAGACCACACTGCAGTACTCATCGTTGATCCTGCATTTTACGTGCGTAATTAGTGGAGAGTTCCTGCTGGCACAAGCTGTATGAGCAGGTCTTATTTTTCCAAAAGCTTAGTATTTCAAGTGTGCTGGCCAGTGCCCTAATAACAGGCAGACAAAGAAACTGGTAGTATCCATCTGGCTGTCAAAAGGGGCCTCTATGTTGTCAGATACTCTATAGTTTGACACGTTCAAAAGCTTGGCATTGAAGCGTCCACACGCATAGCCGCCGGCCTCCTCCGGCGAGCAGCAACTGCAAGTGCTCACGCGCTCGGCGAGGCTCTTGATCGTCGTTGTCCGTCTGCTGCACGCGCGCGCACCATAAGAACAGTGCGCTTCTAGAATTCATAGACTTCGTCACTATAGTGCCCTTAATAACAAATCTTAATAATGCTCATTATTAGTTGATCACTTAACCTGAGGCAGTAGGAGGGACCACGCCATATGGCCATTTGCATATATCACTTTATTTGCAAAAAAATATATATATAGCAGAAGAAGCATGCTAAGTACCAGATGATAGAAGTACTGGGTAATGGCGTGGCAAGCATTAGCATGCACAGAAAAAAAAATCGACGCCCTAGATAATTTTATTAGCATTAGCATGTAGTACAGCATCTATTAAATCCCATTAAAGGAGCTAGATGAGGTGCCCATGATAGGGAATCAACTAGATAGGTTGGTAGTAAAAACTACTAGATCTTTCTACGGTGACGTCGACTTAAGAAAATATCAATTATCTAAGATGAGGATGCAACCGGAAAGGCTGGAGTTTTCAGCAATGCAACCAGAATGATCGTAAAGTTTGACGGCGAGTGGATGGTAACTCGGCTTCGTCACTATATAGTATCAATCGTCCACTTCGTCACTATAAAAACCTTGGTGCTCGATAATTTCCTTAGAAGGCTGTAATTTTCAGGAACGCAACCGGAATGATCATAAAGTTTGACGGCGAGTGGATGGTAACTTGTGTATTTGGTGATATCGTTTTCCTATGGCTTGGCTACTACATGGTTTAGTATTAACCAGGTTAGGGGAAACCCACACAAGAAGTCGATCAGTTGTGCATTTGGCAACTCAAATAATGATGTTTACGGAAATTATGTTGCGGTGTGCGTTTGAAATGATGTAAACGGCGACGTGCATTTGGTAGTATAAGCAGGCACGGGATATGATTATATATCTCTGTCACATTCAGTTAAGACTAATCAAAGTTAAGTGCCCAACATATAGTAAATCTCTTTGTTGGGGTTCTGAATTCTTCGTCATAAAATGTATGTTTCGCCATGCTAATATATGTGCTGACTTGCAAATAAGTAGCTAGATCTATTATAAACATATGTAGTAGCGATTAGTTCTCGCATAATATTGTAATATACAGTTCTTTATCGATACCCCTGTCATAAAATATGTTCCAATTGGAGTTCTTTAATCATACTTAAAGCATAAGGACTGTCCAGTACTTTCTACATTTGCCGGATATAGTAGATCTTTTCATACGGATTTGTTATGAAATCAGCTTAGATAGGTGCCTAAACTATATAATAACACTTTTATGCATACACAAACTTTTATGTAATTTTTATAACACTAGAACAGAATCTCCAATCATTATACAGCTCAAGCTGTTAGCTCTACGGGAAACGAGCATAGATGCTTTATCCAAATTTTGTACCGAATCCAACCACATGTTGTAAAAACCTTTTCTTGTTTATCTGAGAACTTGATTATCATGAAACAGCAAGTTCCAGACACTGAAGTTCACTTCAACTTTGTGATTGGTGAAGCACTGAAGTTATCTAGCTTGATCGACGGAGCAATTTAGTACCCAAGCAACAAAAAAAGGTCCTTGCAACATGCTCAAATTCTTCTATTTTGCATATTTCTTTTGGCCGATGATTCTGCCACATTGCAACACAACAACAAAATGAAGCTCTAAATAATTAAGCTCAAGTGTGCACAAAACAAAGGTCAAGTTCATTTCCACATCACTAAAGCAGTGCTGCAAAGTTTGGAATATGTTCTGCGTACTGACTTTGAGATGGAACTTCTAGATTTCAACAAAGCTGTTGCATATATTACACACCAGACGCGGACGTACGACGCGGGCACGCGGCTAGCTGATGGCCATTTTCACTGCAATGATTAAAAATACTGAAATCAAGGAGGCAGCTAGCAAGCAAAACAAGAAAGGAATAAAAAGGGGACATATGCTCAACTTTGTTGGTGTTTCACTATATGTCAACTGGAAAAAAAAGGGGGTGGAATACTGGAATAGCCATGTTGATGCCCAATGTATAGCGACCCTTTTCTAAAAAAAAAGAAGCTATATTGTCCTAGTCGATGTTAAGCATATCTAATAAGCGGTGTGGTTGCTTTATGGGACATATTCTCGAGCATGTCCATAAGCCCGGGCATGCATGTTCCTTTCATCTGCATTTGTTTTTGTACCTCATCAATCTTATATCAGAATCCATAAAGAGGCACACCTATGTGGCTATATATAATCTTAGAAAAAAAAAGGAGGCACCTAAATATATATATAGGACTGTTGTAATTTGTACCACATAATCATGATATTAATCCATAATTTTTGCAAGACAAAAATTTGCATAGATGTTATTGCTCGTTCAAAATGCCACACATACAAGATGCATGCGAAATGGAGTACCATGCGCTAATTTTATAACATCTCTCAGGTAGTTCTACTACAACTTTGTCTTGCTCAGCCGCCTCCAGGATTGGAACACGTAAAGTACATGGCCGAAACTACCTGAAACATGTTATTATACTGATGCTTTTGTACCCTGAGCCCTTTGAAGCCTACAAATACTGACCCACATCTCAAGTGCTCCCCTGATCGAACGCTAACACGCTTATGCCCTGCGCTTTTCCACTCACACATCACACGCTAACCTATGTGTCTCCCACTCAAACCATTAGCGTCTCGTTGTACTAAATTATTTGAAGCCGCGATAGAAAGCCATGCAACCAGCCTTATTTTACTCGTGGCCGACGTGATCGTGTCTGATTTATACGAGGCCACGATGGTTTAATTGGTTTCTCAGCTGTACGTGTTGTGCGCCTTTTCGCAAGTACTTGGGATTCGAAAACGTGCATTACGAGTGATAGGAAAGATTAAATTTGCTTAGGTTATGCTATGGACTATGGTGGTATAGGAGTGCTTTAGCAATGGCGTCCCTGTCCTATTCTATCACCATTGCCCCTTTTTGGAGGGCTTTTTCGGGACAAGAGTTGCCTCCTTGTCGATGGAACAAGAGCAAGCTAGGTCGCGCAAAGACAAGCCATATATATGATACGTTGCTTAGTTTTAGCTAGGTTGCAAAAAGTTTGGAGCTGTGAACATCGTGGCAAAATGATTTGACTTATGTTATTGATCTGTCGCATTTTGGGCAATCATATGCGTGTAAGACGTGTGAAAAATTAAGAATTTTTACAGTCTAAAATAGTGGTAAGTAGTTTTATAATCTAAAACCATAATTACTAAACAGTATTTTATTAGTTTGAGAGCAATATTAAAAAAAATAAGAGCCATGGATTTATAATAATAATTATTATAAATAAATGCAAATTAATAAGAATCCAGTTAATAATATGATTAATAACTGATATGTTATATTTTTAAGATGATATAATATTTTAATTAATAGTAGGGTTAATGTCTATTGTAAAAATAAACATAATTTTTTTTAATAATAGTGTAATTACACTCAAACTATTTGTCAGTATTGTTGAAACTACTAGTCACTGTTTTGGACCGTAAAACTCGTCGGAAGATTTTATTTCATAAGTTTCACAAAATATTTGTTGGAGTACTAAGTTCAAAACAAAAGAGCAATTCAATGCCTACCCTCCGCACCATACAATGCCCAAATAAAAGCTGTGCTGTGCTTAAGAACTAAGATGGTGATAAAATCATTTTCTTTAGGATAATGAAAATGGAGTTAAAACATAATTATTATGGTTAATCATTGCTATAGAGACGCAAATCGCCGATTGTAATCATTATGGACTCGGTTGAGCTAGACCTAGCCATCTATTTATACAATTATTAGGAGTACGTAATTGACTAAACAATAATGCATATACCACGGTTAGCTAACGTTCTTGCTCCGCAGGTTTTGCACGTGACCATTCATGTAGAACGAATAGTGTTTCACAACCGTGCACCAGCAGGTAAATGGTCGCAGCCTCTTTCCCACTTGCTACGTACTCGAGTAGTGAGACCCGTCATTTGTTTGTCTCATGAAAATGATAGACCAGAAAGAGTACAAAAATAACTGATGGTAACGATGAAGAGATCGGTCCGTCGAGTTGCTCGTAGAAGATAAATTCATCAGTAACACGTGCTACGCCAGCGCCGCAGCCGGCGGTTTCCACAGAACGGGAGCCAAGAGCCCAAAACACGTTTATCGCCCCCATATTCTTCGCAGACGCAGAGGATGGCAGCCTGGCCGGGCATCTGGCTTGGCGCCGGATTCCATCGCGGTATCACCGTCAGTCGTGGTTCCGGTTCCGGCTGACAGAGCGTTCATTACGCGCGAATCCTCGACCTGCGCCCTTGCATTCGAAACTTCATGTTGGAATGCTAAATTGTTTGCCGAGGTTTCCACGCGCCCGTATATCCAGGAGGCTTCAAGGTTGGGAGAAGCCAAAAGATGGTGAAAACAAAGCCGCAACACAATCTTTTAGATACACATCTATAGAGGGGGTTTTTTTTTTTGCGCGCAAAAGCTTTGAGCGTCATTTACAGAGTTAAAAACATGAATATTCATTTCCTATCTTTAGGATGAAAGTTATGTCCACGGTGAAAAAGGACCTAGAAAAGGCGGCCACTCCATAGTAAATAGTCTATTTAAATTTAAGAATATGATTTTCTAATTAGAATAACTATTTCATGGTAGGGATTTAACATGATAGGATATGATTTAGACGGAGGCTAGATGTTGTACACTATTTGAAATGGCATTCATTAATATTATAATCTATCTCAACTTGCAGAATACTTTTATACCCATCCTATTATTATCAGCTCTCATTGTAGTTTGACTTCGATAAACTCCTTGTGCGATAGTAACGCTAAGCAAAATCAAAATATGAACGTACCACTTGCCATACTTCTATTGTTTCACTCTGGTGTGAGATACAAGTAATGGGTCTATAGATTGGTCATACTTTTTCGTGACAAATGACAAATCATCTTAGGATAGTTTTTTTGGTCAGATTTTGTTGTTGTTTTTTTCTGATTAAATGTGTACTTGAGGGGTAATCATATAGTAATCAATTCTAGGGGTCAACAAAGCTTGTTATGGTTTGGTATTGTTTGTTTATTTCTTTCGCTATGATCTGGTGCTTCACCAACGCAACAATTGTAAATTCAAAATCTATAAATTGTTATATGTATTTTTAACATTTTTTCATATTATAAGAGTCATTGTTTAATTTATTTAATTAAATTCTCTAAGTGAAACAAGCCTAATATAGTAGAAAAAAGTTAGTGGCATGTTTTGAAACATTTGTGGAAACACTATATATGCATATAGAGAATGGTTGTACGAGAATAAACCCTAAAACGAGGTACATTCAGTGCACTGATCAAATAGACACGAGTTGTTGTATGCATTTGCACTCGACTACTTGAGGTCGCATGAAGACAGTGATCGTCATGCATCTCTCGCGTAAAATAGAGATCCCTGCTGCAAGTGGCTCTACCTCAGCCGCAGTTGGGAGGGTCAACGAGCACGGCACTCCAACTCAGCTAACACTTTGACCTTTATTTGCACGACGCTACCCAACAAGCACAGGTCAGCAATAGTACAAAACCGGGCCAAGCTGGCCACGAATCAAACCGTGGACTCCGTCTGACTGCATTCGATTTAGTTTAAATCCTAATTCCAATCAAGATCAAGAACGGATAAATCCAAATCAAGAGCAACAGTACAATACTACTAGCGCTATATATTACTACTGCCGCTATATACTTCATCAGCAATCCGGACAGATCCAAATCCAGAGCAAAAATCCAAATACTGCAGCAGTCTGTCAGCTAAGCTGAAGAATCAAATCGAATTCTTAAGCAGGTTGGCAAGTAAACGATGTAGACTAGAAGTAGTACAAATTAAGCTGGAGGGATATCATATCAGGGGAAGGAACGAACAAACCAATCCAGCATGTGTTGAAAAACCAGCACATAAAAATCCAACCGAATTGGCCGAGATTTTCAACTCCGACGTGGAATCCGACCGCACCGCCCGGCCTCCTCTCTGCAACCAATTTTTTTCCTGCTTATACAAGGGTCAACTTGGCGGTTTTAAATTATTTCACACAGCGCAGCAGAGGACTTGGCAGAATGGCAGCGCTGTTTCAACTCACTTCGTGGAGTTGACTTCAACAAAAATCAATCTAATAATTAGGGTCGCCTCCGCCCAATTAATAAGGCCATGGAGTTTTTTTTCTCTTGCCCAAAGGAAAAATAATGCCAGTGGCACAGTAGGAGACTACGAGAACATTTTTCATTCTTCTGTTTCAAAAAATTGAGCAGATGTGTTGGTGTTCGGTTATCTTACCGTGACAAAAATGGCAGTTTCATCTGTTGCCATTTTTGCGTGCACGGCTTGGGCTATACGGTGCACACGTACGACTACGGTGTTGTCGCCGGTGATATGTCGGGGCTAAATTCCAATTAAAATTGTCAAAACTTTGCATTGTTTGTCGGCGATGGTGAGCGTTAATACGGTTTGGGCGGCATACGTGTGCTGTTGTTGGTAGACTACGCCGTATTCTTGGAGCAGTGTGCTTCGGTAGACAGCAACACAAAGTACCAATCAGTTATAGCTGCAGGCGTAGATTCACACTGTACAGTGGAGACGAATTCTTGCCGCCAGTGTGCAGATTGGACAGTGTGCGTGGACAATGGTGATGCAACGATGCAGATAGGAGGACATCAAATCGCTGTCCTGATGGGAAGAAACAGCTGCTGGTCTGGTGTGCGCTATGTTTGTTCAGGAATTGGGTGGGATCTTTTCATAAGATCTGTTAGAAGTTGGAACAGATATTTTTTGTGAGGATTTGGCTGAGAGGACCTCTCTCCTCTCAAGAATGGCGGTGGTTTTGAAATGAACAAGTGCCAAACATTTTCGGGAGGAACCCAATGCAGTATCATAAAAATCCTTCTCTATCATTCTAAAACATTATTCTGTTTGTGATGCGAGCAAAACAGGGGAGGATAATGGATATCCATGTTTCCTCGTTACCTAAAGTTACCTTGTACATGTGCAAAAACTAACTTCCTTTTTCTGAGGTTCAGCCAATGCAATTCTCGGTAGCTCAGCTTCTATAGTTCATTCATAAGCCAATTCAATCACTTCGCTTATACGCTTTATATTGCTTAGTTGGCGGAAATTTTGAAAAATCTGAAACGCTACTGATGAACTCCCTTTTGGGTTCCCATGACATCTCATTTGTACAAAATTGTAATCTTGTTTAAGGGTATTGAAAACGCATATTGAAGCTTTTAGTGATCTGAGTGATCATATATTCTTTTTTGTCTAATGATTAATCTGACCACATACATAGACAATCCCGCATGAATATGAATACTGTACATGATACTCTCTCTGAATTTAAATTGTTGACATTTTTAGTTACGTTTGACCATTCGTCTTATTCAAAATATTTATTTAAATATATGAAATTATAAGATATGTTTTAATTTTCTTTAGTCAATTTTCAAATTTTTTAAATAAGATGAATGGACTCAACAATTTAAATCCGGAGGAAGTATACACTAGTGTGTATTATGATACGATATACATCTATTATAAAATTAATCTGATGAAAATACTCATATAAAATAGTATGGAAGGATTTAAAACCTGGTTGATGGAATAGTAACATTCATGACTCCACTCTAGACATTACCATGGATTTGTCCCCGTGACATTGGCGATGAAAAAAGTTGCTCAAATATTTTGTGCCGAATTTGGCGTACGAGATCTTGGTACTTGTGCTTCATTCCAGCACAACGAACACTTCTCTAGTCTCTACTAATCCCTCGTGCCTGTCGCTGCACCTGAAGTGCATGCCCTATACATGCATCGACACTAGCTGGATCGCGTATTTTCTTTCTACACGCGAAATCAAGGGCCCCATGCACTTGTCAAGCGCGGTCCACGTCGTGAGCGGCGAGCGCGTGCCAAGCGAGCTCCGCGCCGCGGCTCAGCAGTGCGGAGCGAGTGAGCTAGAGGCTCGGTGCGCGGAGAGTCAACGAGTCAAACTCCCCAGAGTCCCAGCCCGTGTACGCTGAAAAATTCAGCAGTTAATCCGGTATTTAACGTGCCACGCCACGCCCTAAAAAAAATCTTAATCGCTCTTGATTAACCCCTGAACTTTTGGCTTTAAAAGGGAAAGAAATCAAAAGGCATAAACTAATCTCCCCAGTTGCGGCGTGCTCCCCCACATGGCTCTTTCTTGTGTTTTCCAAGTCCACCAGCCTACCTCTCTCTCTCTCCTGGCCTCCGTCTATATAAACCCGACCCCTCCTCTCCCGCCCTTTCCATCTCACTCTTCTTCCTCCTAGCTCCTGCCTTCCCTTCTCCTACCTCCCGCAGCTGCGAGAACTGCCACCAATTCAATCGATCCTACAATACTACCACACACTCCGATCCGGGTAGCTGCTTTCACCATCCTGCTCGGCCGATTGATCGGGTCGAGGAGCCAGAGTGATCAAACAGCAGGAAAGAAGAAGCTGGTTTAATTTGATGGATATGGCGCACGAGAGAGACGCCAGTAGCGAGGAGGAGGTGATGGCCGGCGAGCTGCGGCGCGGGCCGTGGACGGTGGAGGAGGACCTGCTGCTCGTCAACTACGTCCACACGCACGGCGAGGGCCGCTGGAACTCGCTCGCCCGATCAGCAGGTGGGATTGCAATTCATGTCGATTTTAATTCGCATCATTCAGTCTCAGGGATCACCTCCTTGGTGTACCTGATCATCAAGAGACGACGTTCCCGTCGTTTTCCACACCGCGCCTGTTGCGGAACGCGAAGGCTTGAGACAAACAAAGCAGCAGCCACTTTGCATCTACATGCTACATATGGAAACAAATAGTCTAAGCTAGGTAGGAGGCTAGGAGCTATCCAGCTAACTAGAGGCTACAGTGAGTTAGAAAGAGGGAGAGAATTTTTAGTGGTTGGCATCATTCCCCCAGCCGTACTATAGCTTAGGGATATTTACTTCCTTTCCCATTACATCATTCATTATTCTCATCGATCTGCACATATAATTAGCAGCTAGTATCTGCGAGTTGGTGATATACTAGAAGCAGTAGCAGACAGTACAAGAATGGTGTGTTGACAAGTGGATTATTAACCTTGTCTGTTCCCGTGATGATGCAGGCCTGAAACGCACCGGCAAGAGCTGCCGCCTCCGTTGGCTGAACTACCTCCGTCCCGACCTCCGTCGCGGCAACATCACCCCGCAGGAGCAGCTCCTGATCCTTGAGCTGCACTCGCGGTGGGGCAACCGGTGGTCCAAGATCGCGCAGCACCTCCCCGGGCGCACGGACAACGAGATCAAGAACTACTGGCGCACGCGCGTGCAGAAGCACGCCAAGCAGCTCAAGTGCGACGTCAACAGCCAGCAGTTCAAGGACGTGATGCGATACCTCTGGATGCCCCGCCTCGTCGAGCGCATCCAGGCCGCCGGCGGCGACGCGCAGCAGCAGCTCGCCGCCGACACGCCCCTGTCCTCGTCGTGGCAGAACGACGGGCTCTACGCCTCGCCGGAGGAGGAGCTGCCCGCCGCCGACGCGTGCTGGCCCGCCGAGTACTGCCCGGAGCATCCATCAGGAGGGCAGATGGTGGCCACCCCCGCCGTGCCGGAGCTCTCGAGCACCACGGCCGGGTCGTCCTCCCCGTCCATGGACTCCGGCGCCGGAGCGCAAGCCTGGCCCGCGCCGGTCGGCGGCGCGGACTGGTTCACCACCGCCTGCGACGCTTCCAGCGCCGCCGCCATGCCCGTGCGCGGCATGGACCTCATGAGCACTCAGCAGCAGCAGCAACCGTGCCTGGTTGGGGACACATGGACGTCCGATGAGTTCCCCGAGCTCGGCGTGGCGGACTTCGAGATCGGCAGCTTCGACGTGGAGAGCATCTGGAGCATGGACGACAGCCTGTGGTACACAACAACGCAGGCGCAGGGCGTGTGAAAAGTCAAACACCGCGCGCGGCACGGAGAATTCCACTGCGTCGCCGCTCGCCGGTGGACAAGCATCCGACCGCCGGGGACGCGTAGCGGAGCGGAGAAACGGATTAGAAGAAGGAGAGAGAGAGAGACTATTTGGAGGATTAGCAGAAGGAAACAACAAGACCTGTTAGTCGGCAAGACAGGACACAGTTTTTGGACTCCTCCTCCAGGACTATTCCACTCCAGTTCTACCCGTTTCAGGATTTTTATTTTCATTCTCCTGTTTAATTAATTACTCTTTTAGCTAGCTGGGTCATATAAAATGTTCGGAAAAAAAAAATCTGTAGCCGTTGTAGTGTGCTAGTGTTAAGAAGTGTTGTACGTGGCCCGTCTAATTTTACTCATTCTTTTTGAGTAAATACATACATAAATATATATACGTGATGAGCTGAAGTTACTGAACTGGTAGAACTGGATTATGTGTATATACTTCTAGAAGCGGTAACCACGGCGTGTGAAGGTCCGACGTCAACCAAGTCGTCGTCTACAAGCAGAGCAGTGGTACTAGTCCGGGGTCCAGTCCAGCATACGTATCCTCCCCGCCAATTTCTCGCCGCTAATTGTGATCCTCATGCGCCTCTCAGTGGCGACTCTCTTTTATCCGCTGCCTCTGTTGCAGTGGTTGGTTACCATCATGATTATACCGATGGCGACCGCGCCTCATCCATCTCGTCTACGGATTATATTTGTTTATGCCGACTTGGATGTTTTGCGCGAAACCATGGAGCCGTCGCGTCAGCGCCAACAGTTCCTGCCCGCTCCGGGGCCTTACACTTGTTGCTTCCGCAACTCTCATCAGGCTCACCTGATTGGCTAATTGGCTTGGATGATGAGGAGAGATGATGAGCTCGCGCTGGCAGCACAACACTGTGGCGAGGAAGCATCAGCAGCAGCAGCAAAGCGTAGCAAAATCGAAAGGTGACGAGTTGAAGAAGTGGATGCCGAGCAGATATGGTTTTTAATTGCGGCACTAACGGCACGGCACGCGTGTGACGGGATGTTACTGCTACAAACACCGCTCTTTTTTGCATGCAACTGGGGAGCGGGGCCCCTGCTTCGCATCGGGATCCAAAGGAAAAGAGTAGAAGTGAAAAGTGGCGGGACCGATCGAGGGGAATTTCGCTCCAATGGCCAGCCTCTCTCTCTCTCTCTCTTTCTCTCTCTCTCTCTCTTTGAGGCAGGGGACGGGACGGCGGCCGGGGCCAGCGGCAGCCACGATTTTCTACCTCCGTGGCCTATTTTCACACCGTATTTTGGCCTCTCTTTCTTCTGATGAGAAAAGAAAAGAAAAGAAAAGAAAGAAAAACGTAAGGTAATAAAGGCGGCGGGCGCCTGGGAAAAGCGCCCCGCGCGCGATTGTCGTGCCCGGGCCGACCTGAGCTGAGCTCCACTCGCAACTGTCAGCTTCCATCCCTGATTTTGGCGCCGATATTTTTCCCTGCTCCCTGATGCGAGCGCACTTGGCTGACGATTTCTTTGAACCGGTAAAACGAGCGGGGCGTCCCTCTCTCTCTCTCTCTCTCTCTCTCTCTCTCTCTCTCTCTCTGATGATGCGGCCCGGGTAAGGAGGCAGCGCGGCGCAGGATCTACTCATCTCAGTGCGCGTATATACGTACGCGGTGCCTGGATACGGGGCGCTCAGCTCAGGAGTAGAAGATCCGCGCGCCGCCGCCACCGCCGCAGTGGTGACAGGGAGATAGGCTGGCGAGCACGAGATGACGACGCGGCGGTGGGCGGGTTCGGTTTCGCGGCGGGCCCGGGTTCCACGTCAGCGGTCAAGCGCGCGCTGCCAACTGGTCAACGGGCGCCCCCCGAGGGTGGAGAGGACTCGCTCTCTCTCGCGCGGAAGACGCAAGACCCTCGTGCCGATTTGCCACGCACGCCCGCCGGCCTTTTCTCCTTGCGCTCTTCACACCGGGGTTTTCTCGCCTCCGGGTTCCGACTGCCCGGCCCGTCCTCGCCTCTCGTTCTGTTCCGCTTCTGCCCAGTGGCTGGCTCGCTCGCGCCGGTGCTCGTCGGCTGAACTAAAGCCGTGGCGGCGCGTGTGCTGTTCTCAAACACTCTGCCACTTGTTGCTCAGGAGAAAATGAGAGGTTGACAATTCTACTGATAGATTTATTGGAATGCAGCCTTCTTTTGGGAAAAAAAAAACAGCCAATGCGAGCTTCGATGTAAGAAAGTCAGAGGTTCAATTTTCATGTTTTGCAGTACATAAACAAAGTTGTGAATCGTCGTCGATTATGTTATACTCCATCTGTCCAGAAGTATAAATATTTATTTATGGGTTTGATAAAATCAAGCATTTTATTTTGACTATAAATAATAAAAGATGATATAAAAATGATACTAATCGTTTTATTTTGAAACATTCTATGATAATACATAATATTTTTACTAATTTAAAATATATATTATTGATACAGTTGAGAAAGTTTGACTTTGATCAATTATAAAATTGATGACTCTCATGCTAATGACAAAAGTTTGATTCCCACTATCCACCGTTTAAGTAGCCCGTGACCATGTACTGTATGGTTAATTTTTGTTACTTGATTCTCATACTGCCCCCCCCCCCCCCCCCCCCCCCAAAAAAAAGTGATGATTTGAACCCGTGATCTATGACACGGGCCTGTGCACCACGAGATAAACGAGACCACCAATCTCAGCTGTCAATTTTCCACAAACTCCGATAATTATCACTGCTATTAATATTGGCTTAGTCGGCTGATTAGTCAAAAAAATCGCATGAGGCAATTATAGGGTTCAGGATAACCGAAAGAGCCAGGCAGATAACTAACTGAAAGTCATTTTCCTCCTATAAACACCGAGTTCTGATTGGATTATGGTGGCATCAGTGGTAAGTGCACATTAGTCACTAGACAAACACCTACCTGTATGTGAATGCTAATGACATCAGAAAGCAGAAAGCGCATAAATGCACGTATCAGATATTAATTGTTACGGATCTCGGATTGAAAAAGAACACGGCGATGCCTCAAAATTTCTGCCGTTCCAATCATGCGAAGCACTAAACAAACAACAGGGCATGATCTTATCTGTCTAATCACCATCACTCTCACGGTATTCACGAATCTGGCTGCTCATTAAACTGAGACCTAGATATGTATGAACTTTCATAATGTCAATAGAGTTAGTGTTTGAGCACCATACATTTCACAATCATCTGGATCAGATCTTCCATTTAGGGCCTCTCTAAGTTTATAGTGTCTATAACCAGAGCTGTGTGTGCTCGCCTCGCCCTTCCACCAACAGCAGCAGCAGAAAAAGTGCGCTTCCTTGTCAACGAAAAGGAGTCTGCTGCCCTTCTCAAACTGAAAGACTTCAGAAAGCGCAGTGGAAAAAAAGCAGGGTGGAGGAAACGGGAAAAGTCCAATGGTTGTCCGCAACAAAGCAGAGCAAAGTCGCTGTGCGGTTGTGAAATCGACAATTCATGGGGCAAGTTGCATCGCGGATCTCTCCTGATCACGAATTTTTTTTCCCTGGCCTGGTCGTATGCATGCAAGTGGTGTCGAGTCAAAGCGGCACGTTGTACTCGACTCTCGTAGATATGGTTACCTTAAATTTGCCTTACGGATGATGTTATCCACTATCCAGATATGTTCATGCATGCCAGAATACATATATGGACAAGGAAAGGTACGTATTGGATGAGCTGGTTTTCATGTGGTTTGGTACTTCACCCATGTGGTTTGGTGTGCACTAGTAGTATATTAGACATACATACAAATATCAGTGTCTACAATTTCCTTTTGTATTAAATCATTACACTACAATCACTAGTAAAGATTACTCCCTCTGTTTTGCTTTTGTTGTCATTTCCGATCCGAAATTTGTATTGCCGATAGCTATGCTGATTTGGTCGGAACAACTTCAAAAACTAAACAAAGGGAGTAAGAATTAGCAGATGATACTAAATATGTGTCCATGTGTTCTCGTAATAAGTTACTAACACGTAGTAAATAGATTTACTACTTCATCTGGGTTTTAAGCTACAATCATGTAGGGACAAGATTCTTAGTTATTTTTAGCTCAAAAAGTTATGACAAGCATCATCAATTAAGAATATTAGAGGCGTTAAAACACTAAGAAAACATGACTATAAAAGAATATATGTCCCAATCTAATTAAATTTGCTTACAAGATGAGATGAGGTTGTCAAAAATAAAGAGGTCACATGTTCAATTCCTAGAGATTGCATGAATAAATCACTCATTTAGGAGAGGTGGTAAAAAATAATATTTTAAAATATTATATACAATCTCTCTATATTAGTAGATATGTAATATAAACGAATCAATAAAATTATGTCTCAACTTATTAATACGCTACAAAAAGTATCTAAAACAATAGACAGGTAACATAAAAGTGTATGTAGATATGTAAATACGTATATATCATCTCTATCAAACATCTTTTTATATCTAAGATATGCTTTTAAAATTCATCTCTACAAGCTTATGACATGACATGTGCGAAGACGACTACAACATGTTCTTTGAAAACATTTTTATATTACTATAAAGATAAAATGAACGTATCTATCTCATAAATAAAATGTATCAACATGGGTATTTTTCTAGTAGTGAAAAATGGGATAATTAAGCAAGTCAAAGAGATTCGAAATGCTGCAATATATAATGATTCTCAACAAATCGAGTAATTTCACAAAACTATATGTTTTGGGACAAAAAATATATATTTAATGAGTTGTATCACAGAATCAGAGATTTAACGTATCCTTGATAAGAATTATGTCAGAAAACTACATAAATATATTGTTTTGTGATAAATTAACTTCTTAAAGTTGTAGTTTTGCCTTTTATGATACATTGCTCATGAAATTTGTAGGGGGCATTTGCGTTTCTATCCTTGTTTTGTCTTCTAATTATGATTTTACCCTTTCTTTTTCAACTTTATGATTTTACCCTTGGTTTTTCAAAATAAAACTAAAAGTTACCCTTATGGTTGTGATTTTACCTCTGACTTTGAAGTAAATCAGGGATAAAATCGTAAATATAAGGGTAACTTCTAATTTCATTCTGAAAAACTAGGGGTAAAATCATAAAGTTAAAAAAGAGAAGTAAAATCACAATTAGGAGGCAAACCAGGGGTAGAAACACAATATTCTCAATTTGTAGTTGTGTGATCCAATTCATTAAATATATAGTTTTGTGATACAGGAATACACTAAATCAATAGTTTTGTGACACACTTCCTTATTTGTAGTTTTGCGATTGTTTTAACTAAAAACCTGTAGTTTAATGAACTTTTGTCAAGCTAGACAGTTGACCATCTTCGTCTTATTATCTCCGTAATACATCGCTTTCGCATTGTATCGCGGCGACTCGACTCTGCTCTACGAGCATGCCGACCTGATCAGCAGCACGCGCGTATTTCAAGGTAGCGAGCTAGCAAGGCAGCTTCGCGGCTGCTTCTGATGAGTTTCGATGGGGTCGAGATCTCGCTCGGGTTTGGCTGGGTTCCATGATCACTGTTGGCGCTTGAAGTCACGGGCCTGACATGCTCATCCACTAGCGTATTAGCTTATCTCCAGTTTCTGCAATCTCCGTCGAGATTATTCCGTCCAATTCAGGCACCGCGCACAGCGCCGGTCGCCGCAAACGAGAACGAGATCCTACCTGCCTGCATCGTTGGTGCTTGCATGCGTCAGATGCGTGCTTTAAGTTTTTTGAACCGAGAGAAATGTGCGTAAAGGCTTAGGCGCCGGGCAATAGGCATGATCTGCTCGGAGTGTTGGCAACCACAACTTGACGAGAGTCGACGCACCGAAGGTGTATCGGTGAGTCGGTGACGGTGTCCTTTGGATGTGGAGCGTGCACGTGTCGGTTCTGATGATGCGCTCTTCAACTCGTGGGTGTTGCGACGGCTTATGATGTTGCAATTTTGCTACATGGCTGTGAGGGCAGTGAACAAGTACAACCATCTTATCATATACTATCGTGTGATGGATCTAACTTTCATCTCTCTCACACACCATAAGTTTGAGCCTCGCTCAATACAGTTGCTCACCTCCCTTTTCTTAATGTATTAGATAGAGAAGTGCTCTTTCCATACCATGATGGCATGATGTTCATTTTGAAGAAGTGCAGGACTGCTGTTTGATGACCTAATGACGTAGTGAGCATACAACACACAGTGCCACATATCACTATGTGAGTAATACTGTAATAGGTGGCTGGATTTTAGTTAGAATGAAATTGTTGAATCATAAGTGAATTAGCTATCTTTTCTTATCAGCTTAAGTTTTTAAATGTAACTGATCGGTATATAATAGCTTAATATGCTATCAGGCCAAAGGTCTTGAGTCAAGTCCTAGCGGCCGAATTTTTCTTTGCATCACTCCTGTTTTTATGTTTGCACTTCAAAGATACTGCACAAAAGGGAGAGTATTGAACCATAAGTAAATTGCTCACTCTTCCTTATCAGTTTACACTTTTAGGTACAACTAGTCGGTGCATGATAATTTAACAGAAACCTTGAACTAATTATTCCCTCCAACACAATTTTGTTTCTCAATTTATTTAAACTATCATTTGGTTAAGAGTTAATATAGCAAAGAGATCCAATATGGCTAGGTTTTTAGTTTTATTATTGTTTCAACATTTTATAATGTAAATACATTATTTCAATTATCAACATTACAAATGTACAATTTGAACATTCTCAGATCAAATGTTTAGTTATTGTTTCAAAGTTGTTGAGTTTTGTTGAAAATGTTGGTTATAGTATTTTTAAAATGTTGAATTTTATTAGTATGTTAAAAGGTGTTTCAAATTTTGAAACTAAGACTCGTGGGTTTTGGGTAGGTTAGCAGCTTCAGTTGTGACCCAGGCCACAGACGTTTGACTCCTCCCTCCTACAAATTTGCTGGAAGGGATGTCTCTTTTTCTTTCAACCGCATTTTTGAATCAGCATTATGAAAAAGTACAATCTAATTTTATAAAATGTTTACTTGCATATAGAATGTCAAGTAAAAACTGCAGGAAAAATAAACTGAAAAACAAAAGGGAAAAAGAACCTTACCTGAGAACGTGGGCCGTAGCTCTTTTTTTTTGTTAAGCTTTAGTGGGCTTTAATCGCCCGTACTATTTGAAGGGCCTAGCGGCGGTCCTGGAAAAGGTGTGGTGAGCGAGGCCAATAGCTCAGGTAGATTTATTTTCGGACAATAGCCCAGTTTTTGCCTGGATGGGCTGACTGTTCAACAGCTTTAAAGGCTTAAAGCGATCATTGTCGGCCTTTCAAGATTTACTGATTTTTCATGATTTGCTGATTTTTTGGTTGATGGCTTGAAATTGCAATCAAGCAAGCATGATATTGAAGTATTGAACTGTTTTTACCATTCCAGGCTTTCAGCAGGCAAAGATGACAGTTGTTCTGCTGTGCTCATATAGGACGGAACATACTTGGCCCGTAGAGCAGAAAAGGAATCCGGATAGCTAGAAGCTTACAAAAATAACCGTCCGCCACACCCGGAGTCCTCCTGTTCGATAGGTGAACGAAGATAGATTATGTGAAACACTTTCGCTCAGCAATTCCGACACGAATTCCCATCCTCTTGCCGGAAGGGCACTCGAAGAAAAGCATCGATAACGCACGTGATTAACCCAATTCGGCATTACCCGCCACATATTGGCTTCGTGGCACATGTTAGCCGCGTACCTGGCTAACCGCTGAAGACGCGGCAGATTCTACACCGTACGATGCCGCCCCTATAGTTCTCACTTTTCCAAACAAGAAACTACCCATGTGTTTAACGACCAGTTAATAATCGCTGTTATTACCGCCGGGATCGAATCGAGCCAGTCTCATCAACTTCGATTCATTTCTATCTCAAAAGAAAAAAAAAATCGGTCCATTTCAGTGTTGTTTCCGCAAACCGCTACCCCGATCGATTCCCGATTGCGAATTTCCATCCAATCCAGTCGGAGGGGAAACCTTTCTTCCTCCGCAATCCAAACCGATCGCCGGCGTCGCTCCGATGACGGCCGCCGCCATCTCCCACCTCCGCCGGGGCGCGCAACGCCAAGCGCTCCTATGCCTCGCGCGCCGTCGCTTCTCCTCCCCCACCGCGGCATCCCCGCTCGCCGCGGCCGTGCTTCGCCGCTTCTCCTCCCCCACTGTGGCGGACATCGCCGCGCCGCTCGCTGCGGCCGCGCGCCGCCTCCTGTCCACGACGACGGACTCCGCCACGTCCTCCTCGGGGGACCACTACAAGCCGCCGCCCTTCGACCCCTTCCGCGCCGCCACCCTCTCGCCCTCTTCCCCGGCCCCGCCGCTGGAGTCGCCCCCGCTCGAGGAGCCCCCGAGCACCCCACCGCCGCCGGAAGAGGCGCCCGCGTCCGAGGCGGCGCACCAGCAGGCGACGCTGGCGTGCCAGGAGGTGGAGTTGGAGGGCCTAAAGGCGGGGGTGGAGGCGGTGAGGAGCAGGGAGGAGTCGCCGGAGGAAAAGGAGGCGTGGTGGCTGCTCAGCCGCGCGGTCGTCTACTACTGCGGCAGCCCCGTGGGAACGGTGGCAGCGAACGACCCGTCCTCCAGCCAGATGCTCAATTACGACCAGGTGTTCATCAGGGATTTCGTACCGTCCGCCATCGCGTTCCTCCTCAAGGGGGAGAACGAAATTGTGAAGAATTTCCTGCTGCACACCTTGCAGCTCCAGGTGAGTAGTCAAACATCAGAATGATTTGTACAATTTATGGCACTTGCACCTTGTTTTGCTGGAATGTAGCTTTGATGAAGGTTATCGTTTCGTAAAGTTGTTGTTGTATATTAGTTTGCTATCTGGAGCATGACTCTTCATAAAGTTCAGCAACTGTTTAACAGTAGGATTTAGACTCTCCTCCAAACTGAATAGTGGATAACAATGCAAAGTGTGATCAAGTCGATCAGGGCAAAAGATTTTTCTAACCTTTTATTCGCACCTACATTTGGACATTACGGCCTTAAATTCGGCCAATAACAAGTCGTACTCATTAGATTAGATAAAAAACAGTGTTCCTGCAACTTGGTCCCCGTGCTTTTACTGCTCAAGAATTCTATTGGTAGGATTGCTGAGTGTCTGCAGCATTTTCCACTGATGCATGTAATACTCGTGTTTTACTGAACTAAGAGCGCTTGTGAAACTTGAAAGCAAAATCCTTCTCTTTCTGTCTCCAGCATCTGGTCGTGGTCTCACTATGAACTTCAATATCATTTCTTTTCTTTAGAAGGGAGTTGGAAGGTTATTCATGATTCTTTTGGACTAAGCTATTTTGCACTAATAGTTATTTTGTTCTTTATATCTTTGCTCCATTATTGGTTCAGTGAATTAATAAGAACCTCCTATATCGGTGTTCTTAAGCTCGGGCCTGATTTTATTTCTTGAAATAATCTTTTTGGGCAGGTTTTAGTGCTTTGGCTAGATCTTTAGTTAATAAATTGAAACTTGTCAATTAGTTTTATCTGTTATCTTTAAATTGAAAATTGAAACCTGCTTTTGGGCACGCTTTATCTTTTCATACAACTGAATACCTTAGACAGTCAATTAGTTTTATCTGTTATCACCAGATCATCAGGATACCTAAGCAAATCCACAACATATAATAAGATTTAAGATTATTATCACTGGTATGGTTATTGAGTATTATGTATGGATGCTAGGTAAGAACGCCCATTTGCTTAAGGAAAAATACCGGGGTAACAAGGGACTGTACTCTGTCTAACATTCAACATATAGTATATGTCTTACATTTTAGAGATCTTGATTGTGTTTAACCCACTTTAGTACTTTCCTTGATTGTGTTTAACCCACCTTAGTATTTCTCTAGGAGAGCGTGAACGTATTGTCATCAACTGAATAAACAATTCATCATTTTGTTCTCTCATCCTCCTATGTAGTGTGCATGGAGGTGCCAGATATACCCTATGAAAAACACTGTAAATATACTAACTGTGTGCGCAAAAAATACATAGCTACCTTGGCTTGACTTTTTCAGCAGTCGAATAGCTCATTGTCCCATCTTTGATTTGTTGTCAATGCCAGTCAGCAGGCTTGCTTTAGGCTCAGCACCTGGCTCTGCTGCCCAACCCTCTAATGAAGCAACACACAGAATATAAAGTCTTGAAAACATATCCCCATCAACTCATTGAATCTTGTACTATGCTGCAGCCTGCTTCACTAGTCTATTCAAGCCGAATACTTAAGTTTGCACATTCGTCACAAGTCACTTAGAGGACTCACCTATGTGAGATTAGTCAAGAGGCCTCCATGGGTATGAGAAATAGGTTGTTCCTTGGTCACTTTTGCCTGTCACCAGTGTCCTATCCACATTTGTTCTCCAGTTTTTTTTTTTTTTGAGATGCCGCATTTAACATTTTTAATCATCATGCAGCTAGCTCATGAGTGCTTTAATAGTTATCAGGAGAAAATTAACAGTTATTTTTTCCTTTTCTTTTCTAATTAATTGTCAGAGTTGGGAAAAGACTGTGGATTGCTATAGTCCTGGTCAGGGGTTGATGCCTGCTAGTTTCAAAGTTCGATCTGTGCCCTTGGACGGAAACAGTGAAGCATTTGAGGAGGTACTTGACCCGGACTTTGGAGAGTCAGCCATTGGACGTGTAGCACCAGTTGACTCTGGTGAGTATTTCCGTATAGTCTTATTGTATCTTTGAAGACTTTTTCTCTTCGTTTTGTTTTTAAATTCCAAGCTCCTTGTTTTTAAGGTCTTTGGTGGATAATCCTGTTGAGGGCATATGGAAAAATTACTGGAGACTACTCACTACAAGAAAGGATTGATGTGCAAACAGGCATCAGACTAATCCTGAATTTATGCCTTTCTGATGGATTTGACATGTTTCCTACTCTGCTAGTAACTGATGGATCATGTATGATTGATCGACGGATGGGAATCCATGGGCATCCTCTTGAAATCCAGGTATGCTGGTCAAAAAAATTTCCCATTCGTAATAGTGGTATGGCTTTGCCCCAAGGACGAACCCACATTAGTCTATCTGTCTTTCTTGAACTAGTGCTTGAATTACATGTTTAGATACTGTTTGTACTAGTGCTTGAATTATCGTATGTTTAGATAGTGTTTGTACTAGTGCTTGAATTATCATTGTTTAGATA
This sequence comes from Eleusine indica, assembly GCA_030378355.1. Taxonomy (NCBI): domain Eukaryota; kingdom Viridiplantae; phylum Streptophyta; class Magnoliopsida; order Poales; family Poaceae; genus Eleusine; species Eleusine indica. The sequence continues at coordinate 11,587,598 of CM059498.1, read as the reverse complement.
GTGTTTGTACTAGTGCTTAAATTACCATATGTTTGGACTGTGTATAATGTCATTGTTCAGTCTTCCAAATTTCTTGCTATGTCCCTCTCCAATTCGACTTATGTTGATTGTTGTTTACATTGCCCTTTACTTTGCAAGTTTGCATGCGTGGGGCTCCATAGTAAACAAAGCCTGTGTGAATAAGAGAACTGTCATCAGGCATCTTATGCACTCTGTTTCACAGGCACTGTTCTATTCTGCTTTGCGCTGCGCCCGTGAAGTGATTGGTGTAAATGATGGATCAAAGAATTTGATACGTACTATCAATAATAGGTTAAGTGCATTGTCATTTCACATCAGAGAGTATTATTGGGTTGATATGAGGAAGATAAATGAGATTTATCGCTACAAGACTGAAGAATACTCCCATGACGCTATCAACAAATTCAATATCTACCCAGAACAGATTCCTTCTTGGCTTGCCGACTGGATTCCCGAGAAAGGTGGATACCTTATAGGAAATCTACAGCCAGCTCACATGGATTTCAGGTTTTTTGCCCTTGGCAATCTCTGGGCTATTGTGTCATCTCTGGCTACTCAAAGGCAAGCAGAGGGCATTCTGAATCTCATTGAAGCCAAATGGGATGACATAGTAGCGAACATGCCACTGAAGATATGCTACCCTGCACTAGAGTACGAGGAGTGGCGTATCATAACCGGCAGTGACCCAAAAAACACGTGAGCAACTGAATTATTCTAGTCATTAATCTTCTTCTGTGTGTCAGATATTTCATAACGACTTAAAATTTGGGCACATCGTGTCTAAGGCCCTTAATTGTGACGAAGTAGCGCCTGATTTTTTGTTTTCCACTCTACTATACTAGCAGCAGACTTGTCAATATGATGCAAAAGGCATATCCAAAAGCACAGTCCAAGGACATTAACCAAGTTGTTTATGACATGCAGGCCCTGGTCATATCATAATGGTGGTTCTTGGCCGACATTGTTGTGGCAGGTAGATTCATGATAGTACTGTTGAAACTTCTTATGACTTGTCTTTGATACTTTCACGAGTTTTTTCTCAGATACTAATTATTTTTCTTTGTTGTTCAGTTCACCCTAGCCTGTATCAAGATGGGAAGGCGAGACCTAGCACGAAGGGCAGTTGAAGTAGCAGAAAAGAGGCTCTCAAATGACAAGTGGCCGGAATATTATGATACAAGGACTGGAAGGTTTATTGGGAAACAGTCACGGCTATATCAAACTTGGACCATTGCTGGATACCTGAGCTCTAAAATGTTATTGGACTGTCCGGAGATGGCATCAATACTAATATGTGAAGAAGATTTCGAGCTGCTAGAAGGGTGTGCTTGCAGCGTGAACAAGAGCGCCCGTATCAAATGCTCTCGCCGTGCGGCCAAGTCGCAGGTCCTTGTGTAGTTCGATGCTGTTCTTGACCGTCAAGAACTACGCGGTTCATTCAACTTTATGGGGTTGTTCAAAACAGAAGCTTGCAGTACTAGTAATTCGTAGTTACTTCACCAAGACGACCATGGAACACCTATGCCGGCTATTTTGGCGAGTTTGTGGTTGATCCATTTGTACTAGAGTATACATTGGTATACTCCATTTTACCTGATCAGTTTCAATGTTCTATTACCATTCTGTTAGTCAACTCAAGTTGATTGGCAGTTTTGTAAACAAACAGCATGTAAATATCACCACTTGTTACAGTCTACTCTGAGAAATACACAGACATTCTTCTAACACAACCCTGGTGTTGCCTTCAGTATAACTGGTATCTATTGTTTTACGGCAGCTGACTAAAGCGTGGTTCGGGAAGGGTGCAAGATCTGTTCTATACTGTACATGATTGCATCAAACAACGTCCAGCAGCAAAAAGTTTTGACTCGTGACCCAAACTGTCCCTGTTCAGGTTTTTTCTTCATGGCCAATACCTGAACAGTGAGTAGCTTCTTTTGCAACACCGTTGAGTCAAGATTGGAATTCATTTTTGTAATGGTGCCCCCTGCAAGAAAGAAGAGGTAACATTTCTTATCCGAAGTAGTCGATTCTAATTTCTATTGTACTTGTATTTGAACGTAATAATAGATTTTTTTTTTTTTGCTCTGCTGCACTTGCATTTAACTTTTGGGCGAGCAGACTTAACAATGGGGACCACCGGTTCTGCCTGACCATTTTTTAAATGCGCGTCAGTTGCATTTAGTTATTGTTTTGGTGTTTTGTTACTGTTTGCTGATCGGAAGCTCAGAACACAATCATGGGCTTTGCCTACTAGCGATAGGGTTTCACTGCCTCGTGTTTCAACACGCACTGAGCGACACAGATGCTACCCTGCTTATCTATCCTGCCGCTTTGTGTCTTGTAAACATCACTGGTACTAGGAGTTAGGCCGTGCCTGGAACTGCGACTGCGAGGTCTCCCGGATAAGATCCAGAGAAGATCTTTGGCTTGGCAATTGGTCATTTTGATTGAATGGCAGCAGGTCAAGAAACTGCGATATTTATGGTGCAATAAGCTTACTACGCATTTATGATCATTTGATGATGTATTTCTAGCATGCCCTGCGGAGTTCAGGTAAATTTAGGGTTCCAGGCTCAGGCTAGGGCCAGCCTTCAAGAAAATCTAATGGACATCAGAGTTCAGAAGTGGAAATTAATTAAGTTGTGTCTTTCAGAATAGTGCTAGAATGTAAGTTATGCGTTTCAGAAAAAAAAAAGTCTGTTAAAACTTCATCGGAAGCGGTACTGTGGTCGGATAATAAAAGAAAAGAAAAGTCTTGCTGGAGCAGCATAACATTACTTTTACTAATGTTTTCCGCTGAAGAAAGTATGGAGTTCAAAATGCAGAACCATACACGAAAACTGCAAGCGGGGGACTGGTTTGTGCTAAATCATCTCATTTTCTTTTCGAACAATTATGCTAAATCATCTGGTACTGAAACTTTTGCTTCCAGGTGCATCAAAGTTGCCTGCTTGAAAATGACAGACTCAGAGGCTGGCCGATGATCAGTCTTGAATTGACATACAGTGCGTTTTAACCTTCCGGTTGAAGTCTTTAATCCTGCAGCTGTACCTACCTTATTGATTTCTACTGACAAGAGAAAGATTACTGCTCCTACCTTTCTTCTGAAAGAACGGGCGTGGCAAGAAAAGTTCTCTTTTCAAGGAAGATGCAACAGATATGGAGCCGCTTGCATGCATGCACTGCACGCATCAAATTTTGACTAGTCGGGTCGCTGAAGCAGTACTCCTTTGCAGCATGCTTTCAATGCCTGTTCTGTTCTGCCCTGTTCGGCAAAGGTAATGTTGTTATATGAAATGTTTATCTTTGCTTGTTGATACATCTCTTCTCGCTACTGTTTCTGGACATGGCGTGGATCGCTGCCCATCATATGTTTGTGCACAGTAGCTCTTCGCTTCACTATTGGAATTGAATCTATTTTGTCCACTTACCACTAACGATGCATGCATGACAGCCATGGATCTATTGAGCCACAAATGCTGCTCCGTTCGAGAGAGGGGGGGGGGGGGGGCAATTTAGGGACAAAACTATACCCTCGTATATGAAACAGTTGTTCAATTTTGACAGGGTATATAGAGGACTGTCACTCCTTTTAAAAATCTCCTAGGGGACAGATTGTGGTGGTGGGCACCTCACATGAATGTCCTCTCCCAACGACATGGCAATGACTTAAAAAGATGGAAAAGATATTGAGTGAAAATGACCTCGATGAAATATTGAAAATCCTTTCAAAAGATATACTGACAAATGAAAAAAAAATCAAAAAATAATATACACATAAGCGACATGGGGAGAAGCATGCATACTAAATTTCAGCTCCCAACTCAACTCCCTTAAAAATATACAAAAATAACAAAATCCATGAATAATAAGGAGAAAAGATAAAATAGTGCATATGTTGTATTTTTCCCTCTGCTTTCATAATTTGTTTCCTTCTAAAGGAAATTGAGTTTTGAGCAGAAATTGTGTCTATGCTTTGATGTATTTGCCAGGTCTCATCATCTAAATGCATGGAATAAAAATATGCATACCTCTTCTCGGTGTGGTGGAGCACTTTCTCATTATGTTATCTATGTGTATAGTGATTTTTAGGGATTTTTTTAACTTTTAAGTATGTTTTGAAGGATTTTAAGGTGGTTTACACCAAATATTTTTTTCTGAAAGATATTATAGAGCTTCTAGGGAGTACTGCATCAAAAATGTTGCATACAATAGACGTTCTCTTAATCTGAATTGTGCTTTTTAGATTCACACTTTCTAGCAACTAGTATCTAAATTCACATGAAGAGAAAGTACATGAGGAAATTAGCGTATTCCAGATTTATTTTCGAGTTGAAAATCCATGAACAATATTTATCTAAAGACTCGTCATGTCTAGAATCTCAATGTGCACCTGTAATAGTGGAGTAGCAACTATCGTGTGTTTGAGAAACGTGGGGCGCTAGTTATGAATCTGTCACCTTTTGTGCTGTTTTGTTATGTGCATGGGAAGTGTTTTTGCCCCCCTTTGTGTTCATTCTTCTATCAAATTTTTATATTGAATTCTGGACAACAGTTGGTGGCTTGCACAAAGAAAAGAGAGGCCGGAGACTCAAAGGTACTAATGATATTCCCATATAGCCTTTGAGCTCCACTGTCGGATAGTCTCTCTCTTGCAGTGCAAACTCGCCCACGTGAAGAGCACTTCCATCACTGCAAGCTACTATAAAGCCTGGTTAGTGTTTAGAGCATTGTGCCCCAACTCAATCATGCATGCATGCTTGCATAGAGGGAAAGGTGGGCATCGTGTGCTGTTCAAGAAGGGTAGTAGGTTGCTTAATTTGACGCCTTTTAATGCCTCATCAGCTACTGTACAACAGAGAACTGTGTGCAAGTGCCTTCCAAATCGACGTACGTACACGTGATTTTTCCACCATGTTACGAATCGTAGTTGTACCATGTACTGCTGCAAGTAGAAGATGATTAGTAAATTAGTTGCATGATCGACAGGTCTAATGATAGGATTATCACAGTACTCCAGGAATATGCATGAGATATGATTTTTTTTTTTGGCATTTTGCTCTACGCTCCCATTTCCTATGAAGGTCTCAGTGGTGGCAATGATTTGTGAATTGACTCGAGTAGTAGTCACGACCTTTTTTGCCTCTTCTTTTTCCTAAAGATGAGTCGTCTGGGGTGTGCTTGTCCCCTCTAATTGCTGCTCTACAACGTACCATTACTTGCTAGACTTAGCAGCAATCAATCTCTTGATTAAGGACAAGCTACAAACCTACAACACTAACTTTCCCCATTCATTTTTAAGATAATACTGTAAGTTTGCAAACCTCACCACTTTGATGGAAGCTACCAACTTCTCTAGAAAAATCAAATTTAAATTACTTTTATGAGATTAGATCGACCAGACATTATCGTTGTTTACAGTATAATAATATGCATCTCTGCATAATTATATTTGATTTTCATATGCCCCTATTCTTAGAATATTTTACGGGGGCCAAGAACAAGGTATAATAATATTTCATTTATCCTACACAGATCGAGTGCTATTTTAAGATTCTTGTTGGAGTCTAACTGGACTAGCTAGTAATATTCTTGTTCTATCTCTTGGACCAACTAGAAGTATACCGATAGCTCAGGACTGTACTACTACTACAGTCCCGGAGACATCTTGACCACCAGGTTCATCAATTTGTAAGAAAATATTGGCAGACTAATCAGAAAATACAGGTTGATCAACTTGATTCTAGGTTGTTGACAGGGAAATAACATGTTAAGAGTACAATGCAGCAGAAGAAAGCAATCTCGAATACAGTACTCCCAGAAGAGCCATGAGACAAAACTGGACTGCTTCTGTAGCAGCATAACAAAACGAAATGACAGCACATTATTCTTCTATTGCATCTGCAGTGTCACAAAGAGCAATTCTCAACAGTAAAGCACATGCATCCATAATGGTTTATGCAGCACACAGCCACACAGGGAACTTATTCCATTGATAGGGTACATAGGAAGCTTACAAGAAGGCTACTGTTCCACATGCCTGAGCATCATGGCTCAACAGAAACAGACTTTGGTGTCTCAACTACTGCATTCTGCTACTACAATCGAAGAAAAATAAACCGTGGACATGATCGTTCTACACAACGAACGGACAACAGTACGTGTGAGTCACACTTCTCACATAACATTATATACTTGCAAAACTCAAAAGTTTAACAACCCAGATCAGCCCAGCTCAGAAGGGATAGACAGGAAAGGAGGGTAAGAGTGAGGAGGAAGGCACGAGACGGATGAGGAGTGAGTCTAGAATTCGAAGATGAAAGCAAAAAATCGATGCATTATAAAATTGGGTCTTACAAGGTCAAGAAAAGGTCTTGCAAGGTCAAGAAGACCCAATCTTATAAAGATCCGATCAATGCAATAATTTGAATATGAAGAAGGATGAGGATGATGGTTAGGATGAAAAGCTCCATCAGGATAGCACCGTGATCCAGCTACACCAGAGTGATCTGCGCCGGTCGTAGCAGTGGCCGGAGTCTGTACGTTCTCGGGTCCTCATGCCAGCTGAACGCCGCTTGCTCACAAGGCTCGGCTGCCGCATAGCTCCTCTCCATCTGACGAACGAGAAGAACAGGAGATCGCTATCGTCAGTGCACCATCAAATATCAATGACTTCCGTGTGGTTGACTAGAACACATGATGGAACCCTCTTGTGCTTACCGCAAATGTGCAGAGTTCGATCTTGCCTTCCATATGGCTTCACTCGCGATCAAGAACTGCAGGAAGATGGCAGCAATCTTAGCAAAATGTATACAAAAACTGGTTGAAAGTATTCTCTGAATCCCTGGTGCTTCAGAAAAAATAGACTGCAAGAGTGGTGAAGAGTGAGCAGATACCTGTAGCAAGATTAGCAGAAGCACCAGAGAGAAAACGCCCGCTTCTCCGGTCTCCACAGCTCAGCTAAGTACTTTGAACGAGTTTGTGTGATGGTGGTTTGTTCTGGTGTGTTGGGTGCGGTGGTGCATTGGCGAATAAAAAGGCCAGGAACGAGAGAGAGAGAGAGAGAGAGAGAGAGAGAGAGAGAGAGAGCTGGCCCAGGGGCCGGGCGTGGATATTTGGCAGTGTGTATATGCAGAAGCTGCAGCAGACGGAGGAGATTTGGGGTCAGGAAATCTTTTAGCAATCTCAGGCTTTACAAGAGATCGATGCTATAGCTGGCTGCGGTCTAGGAGTAGTGCTCTATAGCCTGTGAGCACAAGGGGAGAGCCGGAGAGGCAGAGAGGAAGAGAGGGATAGAAGAGGTTGATATGTTTACTCATGGTTGAGACCGGGTAGTGTTTGCTTTTGATCTTTCTGTGTGTATGGATTGCTAGTGTTTCTATTTAATTGAAATTAGTCTTTAGCGTAATTCGTGATAAAATCAAATCAATGTAGTACATTGAGAGGCGGATTACGTCAGGATTCATGGGGCACATTTTGACGATGATATTGGCTTAATTACATACCTAAACACAACAACAGCTTGAGCTGAAAGAAAAGGAGCAAGATCTAAAGAGCGTCAGTGAATATAATGAAATATGCTTGGATGTCCAAGAAGTGGTACCAGGTTTTGTTCCAAGAACAAAAAATAAAATAAAAGCAAAGGCCCGTGCGTTTGTAGAGGATACTCAAGGCCCTAAATTGTCGGTGCGTGTAGATGGACCGAACTGTCCACAGAATCGGTTCCACGAAGAAAAATACAGAACGGGTCACAGGTGCTCCAATACCTGGCTCAGCCGCCACGCCATGACGCTCAATCGCCACTGTCACATCGATCCGCTTCAAAACCTGCTCAGCTTAACAAACTAAACCCGCGGGGTCACATCCGGTCGTGCTCCCCAGGCCGGAAGAAGATCCAACGCGAAATATTCTCTCGGATCGATTTGATTGATGGCCGCCGGGGTGAAGTCAGGTTAACCGCCGTAAAAAGGGCACCACCACGCACGACGGAAATTAAGGGCCTCGCCCGCCGTAAATGAGCGGATCCGAGCGCCGTTCCCGCGAAATATTTTTTGCCGGAATCCCCAGGCGGCCCCTGCCTGCCGGTGCGGGCTTTCACGTGCGCAGGTCACAAAAGCGAGCGGCGGATGCGCGTCTCGGCGGATCGCATTGCGCGGCCGCGTAATCTTTGGAGTGGAGGAGAGTGGTGGAGGCCAAGGAAAAAGCGAGCAGCCAGTCTACGACCACCGCCTCGTCCTGTCTCGGCGTTCGAGGTCGAGGGGGTCGGCCGGTCAGGTCAAGTCTCCTTGGGAGTCCCGAGGCGCAGGCACCGGTTGACCTGACCTGCCGGCTGCGCGCCCCCGGCTAGCTAGCGGCGCAGGTCCAAAAGCTCCACGGGTTTATTAATGGTGCCGTTTAACTCGAAGCACGAGGATTTGCACGATGATCAGACCAGTCAATCAATTGCCGCTCGTGATTTCACCGTCTACGGATGGATTAAAATGGAGGGAGAGCGTATGCGTGTCGGCGCCGTGGGATGCTGCGTGATCTAACGAAGTAACGGTCCGTAGCAAACGGCATGTGGTTACGACGGAGGGAGTGAGTACAGGCACGACGGCATGGCTTCGAAAATCAAAGTCAAGTAAAAAGTTTCGGCGCTGGAGTCTCCCAATTAGGGTTTCTCTGACGACTCGAACTTAGGTCTCGGTCAAGCCTTCTAGGCTGGATTCGATCCAGTATTTTTCACCTAAATTCCACCAAAAATCAACATAGAATCAGGGTTCCATCATCTGTCGAGCCCTTTGTGTGTTTTTCTTCCCGTTTTCTGCACAGGAGTCGGAGGATCGTGCGGAGCTGATCATAGCAGCGGAGAGAACGACGACGTGGGGGAAGGGAGGATTGGAGGAGACGATGAAGGGTTTGAACCTGTCATCGGCGGAGAGGCGGGGGATCAAGGTTGGCAAGAAGGTGATAGAAGGAGGAAGGGAGGACGACTGGCATGCGGTGGGTAAGGCCCTAGCGGACAAGCCGATCTTTGCCGATGGGATCCAACAAACTCTAGGCAGGATCTGGTGATCGGATCGGGGTATGATTTGCAAGGAGATGAGTGAGAATTTGTTTCTCTTCCACTTCAATCACTCGGCAGGGATGAAGAGAGCTTTGGAAGACGGTCCATGGATGGTTGGACATAGCCTTCTAGTTATGGCACCGTATGATGGAAGGAGAACACTAGAAGATTTGGAGTTCAATTATGTGCCTATCTGGATACGTGTGCAGCAACTTCCTATGGGGATGATAAACAGGAATGTGGCAGAGATGATAAGTGATGAGGTGGGGAAATTTGTGGATGCTGATGTTGAGGAGAATGACAAGGCGCCAGGACGCTATTTGCGTGTCAAGGTACGTATTGACATTCAGGTTCCTATCTTACGTGGAATCACCCTAGAGATAGAGGAGGAGGGAGATAATGCACGCTGGTGTCCTTTTGAGTATGAGTTTCTGCCTGAGTTTTGTTATGCATGCGGAATCATTGGTCACACAGAGAAGAACTGTACTAAGGCAAGGAACGAGGGCAATTCTCGGCAGTATGGAAACTGGTTGCGTGTCTTGCCCCCAAAACGAAAGTTCTCAGAAGATAGTAGAGCAAGAAGTGGTATGAATGTTCGCTTTGCTGATAATCGAGTGCAGAGAAGTGGGGGTGACTGGAGGAGAGACAAGGAGGAGAGGCTTGGTCTGAGTACTAAACAAAAGAATGTCTCTAGGCTAGATAACAGTGGTTTACCTCAGAATGTGAAGAAGAACCAACCTACACTTTCGCTGACCTGTGATACAACAAAGGAAGGCGCTGGAAGTAGTGAGGAGGTGGGGAAGGAAGTGGGTTCAGGGGGAGGCGTTGCTAAGGTGGGGCAGGTGCATGCGTTGCATGGCACTGTTCCATCAAGTCTGTCGGGGAAGATGGCGGGGCAAGACAACCTGAAGAATAAAAAGGAGGAGGAGATGAGACAGGAGAAGACAAAGAAAGGTACGTATAGGAGGAAGCAGAGAGTGACTGTTGATAATCAAAATCAACTATCGGTTGAGGTGGGCAAGAAAAGGGGTGCACAGGATGTGGAAATGGAGGAAGTGGAATGGTCGGTTGTCAAGAAGCCAAGGGCAGGAGGTGAGGGAGGAGCTAGCGATGGTGGTGGTGTGGTGGCGGCGGATGATCTCGTGATGGATGAGGAAGAGAAGAGGAACGAAGTGAACAATGAAGCGGGGCTGTCGGGACAGTCCTGCAGCTCAAAATGAAGATAGTGACGTGGAACTACCGGGGCCTGGGCAACCACCCGGCAGTTCGGGGGCTTCTAGATCTCCAGAAGCGGGAGGGGGCGGACATCCTTTTTCTGTCTGAAACAAAAATGGACACACGAAGGATTGAAAAATTTAGATGGACTCTTAGTCTCAATAATTTGGTGTTTAAAGAATGTGAAGGGAGAAGTGGAGGTTTGGCTCTGTTCTGCCACAATGGTGTTGATGTGAGTCTGAGAAAGATTTCAAAGTGTTACATCGATGTCGATGTGTCAGATGGGGTGGGTGGTTCATGGCGCTTCACTGGTATATACGGTGAATCGCAATGGGAGAAGAAAGAGCTTACATGGGATGCTTTGCGGACGCTTAACACGTCTAACATAGGTCCATGACTATGCTCTGGTGATTTCAACGAGATCCTTTTTTTGCATGAGAAACAGGGTGGGGCGGCTCGGCCCCAAGCCTCTTTGGATAGATTTCGGGCAGCTCTCGAGGCATGTGGCCTGGAGGATCTAGGTTTCAAGGGAGATATTTTTACATGGAGGAACCATAGCTTCAAAAGGGAGAGATACATTAGGGAGAGGCTTGACCGGGCGGTAGCTAACACTGCTTGGCGCAGCCATTTTCCTATGGTGGAAGTTATCAATGGAGACCCTCGTCACTCTGACCATCGGCCCGTGATCATTCAACTGGAGGGCGCGGAGGTGAGAGGGACGGGGGCAGTGGGGGGGAGTTGTTTCAGGTTTGAGGCTAGATGGTTGCAGGAGGAGGGTTGTGAGGAGCTTGTTCAGAAAGCTTGGCTCGAAACTTTCGAATTGGGGGCGACAAACGTGAAGGAGGGGTTGTCAGAAGTGGCAGGAGTCCTTACAGACTGAAATCAAAATATGCTTGGCGACTTAGAAAAAAGGATCAAAAGGGTGAAGAAGGAACTAAATGCTTGTCGTAGGGAGCAAATATCAGAAGCTATGGTGCAAAAGGAGCAAGTGTTGCAGTATCGATTGGAAAAACTAGAAGAACAGAAGGATATGTACTGGAAGCAAAGGGCACATGTACATTGGCTCCAGCAGGGTGATCGTAATACCAGCTTTTATCATGCTCATGCTTCACATCGCTGTAAGATCAATCGGATTAAACGACTGAGAAGGGAGAATGGTAGTTGGATTGAAGAAGGGGAGCTAAAGGATTATATACAAGCACAATATGCAGAGATTTTCACAACACAAGGTGTGGCACGCATGCAGGAGGTCTTGGAAAAGGTACAACCGAGAGTCACTCCACAAATTAATGACTCGCTGGCCATGCCTTATACTGAAAACGAAATTGTTGAAGCACTGAATGGAATAGGTGATCTAAAGGCGCCAGGGCCAGATGGTATGCCAGCGATTTTCTTTAAAGATTCTGGAACTCGATTGGTGATAAGGTGAAGGAAGAGGTGATGGCAGTGTTAAATGGGGGTGAAATCCCGGAGGGTTGGAATATGACAACAGTGGTGCTTATACCCAAGGTAAATGAACCACAAAGATTGAAAGACCTTCGTCCTATTAGTCTGTGCAATGTTCTGTATAAGATCATCTCGAAAGTCCTAGCTAACAGGCTAAAGGTTTTTTAAATGAAATTGTTTCACCTAACCAAAGTGTATTTGTTCCAGGGCGGTTGATTACAGATAATGTGCTTGTGGCATACGAGATGACTCACTACTTGCAGAACAGGAGGAGGGGAGCAGAGGGTTTTCTAGCACTGAAACTGGATATGAGCAAGGCTTATGATAGGGTAGAGTGGGATTTTGTGGAGGCCATGTTGACACGTTTGGGTTTTCAGGGTGATTTAGTTAATTTGCTAATGAAATGTGTCCGAACAGTAAAATACAGAATAAAGATAAATGGTGAACTTACTGATGAAATTATTCCACAAAGAGGCTTGTGACAGGGGGACCCTTTGTCCCCTTATCTTTTCTTAATATGTGCAGAGGGGTTTTCATCTTTACTTCACCATGTCGAGGCCACAAATATGATGCAGGGTATTCAAATCTGTCAAGGTGCTCCCAACGTCTCACACTTGCTTTTTGCTGATGACTCATTAATATTGATGAAGGCTACAGAGGAAAATGCAATGTGCTTGCAAAATATTCTGGCCTCATATGAAGAGTGCTCGGGCCAAAAGATCAATAAGGAGAAATCTGCGATTTTGTTTAGCAAAAATACTACTGAAGCAAAGAGAGTCGTTGTGAAACAAATTCTACAAGTGAGCTCAGAAACAATAAATGAGAAGTACTTGGGATTGCCTGTGTACATTAGCAGGTCAAAGAAGGAGGCGTTTCAGTATATAAAAGATAGGATCTGGAGCTGGATTCAAGGTTGGAAGGAGAAGTTACTGTCAAAGCGGGCAAAGAAATTCTTATTAAAGCAGTTGCACAGGTTATACCGACATATGCAATGTCGTGTTTTGACCTCACGAAGACTTTCTGTGATGAGGTGAGCACCATGATTTGCCGGTACTGATGGAGTCAGCAAGAAAAGAATAAAATGCACTGGTTATCTTGGGAGAAAATGCTTCAGCCAAAGCGAGAGAATAGTCTCGGATTTCGGGATCTCTATCATTATAATCTTGCCATGTTAGTAAAGCAAGTGTGGAGACTGATACAAGAACCAGAGTCTCTGTGTGGAAGAATTCTGAGAGCAAAATACTACCCAAATGGTAATATAATTGATGCCAATGCTGGACCGTGGGCTTCGTATACATGGAGGAGTATTATTAAAGGCCTAGAGCTATTTAAGAAATCATGATATGGCGAGTGGGTAATGGTGCTCTGATCAATATCTGGAATGATCCTTGGTTACCACGAGGCATTACGAGGAGAGTGAGAAATGTCCCAGGACCGGTCTTGCTACAACAGGTTAGTGAATTAATCAACCCGATCAATAATCAGTGGGATGATGAGCTGGTACGGGAGATTTTTGAAGTGGAAGATGTAGATTCTATCTTGACAATTCCTATTCGGGAGAACCATCATGACTTTGTGGCATGGCACTTTGATCCAAAAGGTGTTTTCAGTGTATGATCAGCTTATAAGGTTAGTGTCGATAATCAAGCGGAAGATCACGGTCCAAGCAGTGGGCATACTGTTCACTGTCCGACACTTGGCACCTCGTTCCCATGGAAGAAAATTTGGGCTATCCCGGCACCAAACAAAGTGAAACATTTCATTTGGCGTTTGGCTCATAACAGTTTACCTCTGAAAAGGAAAATTCTAGTGAGAGGGATGGATATTGATACAAGATGTCCAATGTGCAGTCACCTTGATGAGGATGCTAGCCACCTATTTTTCAAATGTAAATTTGCTAAACACCTTTGGAGGGAAATGATGATGGAGGATAAGAGAAGTATTCTTACTGACAAGCCTTCAGCCTATGAGGTTTTTCAACAGATTTGGCAATGAGAGGAGGAGTTGCAGCTGAAAATAGTCGTGCTGCTTTGGGTAATGTGGTCGACCCAAAATGACACAAATTCGGGCGGAGAGAACAAAACAGCAGCAGCTACTGCAAGCATAGCAACAAGACACTACACTGATTATCTTATACACTTCAAAAAGGAGAGTAGGTATGTTACGAATGTGCAGCTATGGTCATTCCCAAGCAATGACTATCTCAAACTGAATACAGATGGCTCATATAAAGAAGATGAAGGCACAGGAGATTGGGGATTTATAATTAGGGACCGACAAGGTTCCTCTATTGCATCGGGTGCAGGCCTAATTGCTCACTGCAGTAGCGCCTTACAAGCAGAAGCATATGACGTTCTGCAGGGGCTCATTTACGCTCTTGACTTGGAAATCTCAAAAGTGGAGTTAGAGACGGATGCTATCAATGTCAAAACGGCACTTACATCCCAGGATTATGACTTTGCGACTGATGGAGTTCTATTCCAAGACCTTAAGGCTTTGATCTATTTTGATTTTGTCGATGTCCGGGTGATGTATAAACCCAGAACGTGTAATGCAGTAGCTGACCAGCTAGCTAGGCTCGGTGCAGAATTAGAACAAGGTGTTGCGCTGTTTTGGTCGGATGGTCATCCAGCTTCTGTAAACACATCTGTTGCTGCTGATATTTAGTCAGCATCCGGTTAATGGAAAATGTCTTCCATCTCAAAGAAAATCAAAGTCAAGTGTGTAGCACATTAAGCACCCACAATGCATAGGTGCCTGAACGAATCCTAAGAGAATATTCTCAATCAAGCACCGATGTCATCATTATAGCTATGGTGCTTCAAATGAAAAACTGGGTATCGATACATGTAGATGCATCGGGTATCAATGACTAAAAAATAATTGTTGTGAAAGAAAAAAAACAGTGAGAGAATCCTTTAATGAATCTAGTCATCGATGCTCACACTATGAAAAAAATAAGATGCAAGCATCACAGCTACATACATAATGATGTGATGGTTGAAGCTCCGATTATACCTGGCTACCTGGGCCGGGCTAAATGGACTGGCATGAGGCATGGCCTATTTAAAGCGGCTCAGGCACGACACGACCCAGAATAAATGAGCCATGCCGGCACGAAGCACGAGATGGATTTTGCTTGGGCATAGCCACAGGCACAATGGGCCGGCCCGAGCACGAGCCGTTTAGCATGGCCCGCCAGACACGAGACACGGCTCGTTTAGCCCGCGAAGCACGGTCCGACCCGGCATGGCCCATTACGGCCCGTCAAATAAAATGATTAATATTTTAATATTTGTGTTAAAAATCATATTTTTAGTTTAAATTTATTTATAATATATATATTTATATATATATAATTAATTTTAGGAGAATAAATAAAACATATAAAATTTAATCGAGCTTCGGACCGGCATGACCCAGAAGCCCGTCGGGTCGATGGACCCAATAGATCCGTGTAAGGAGAGCCCGTGCTGTGCCTCGGCCTAGCCACAGGCCCGCGTGCCGGCACGGCACGACCCGTTAACTAGATTGGTCGTGCCGGTCCGTAAAAAAATGGCCCAGCCTGTGACGGGCTCATGCTGGGCTGGCCCGGCAATTTCCCCGCTGGGGATGGAGCCCCGCGGGGACCCGACTTGATCGGGGCGGGGATGGGGCAGGATTTTCCCCCGCGGGGCTAGCGAGGCGGGCCCCGAAACATATCGAGGCGGGGACGGGTCTGGGATTTGCCCCATGGAGCTCCATGAAGTCCTGATAACAGAAAAATAGATGTAACCCAACTATACCAGTCGGCCCAATAACACATCCACTGAAGATTTGGCCCAATAGCCTATATTTTCAACCCTAAACTTCTCTCATTCTCTCCACTCTCCAGCCTCTAGCGACTGCGCCGCCCTTGACCTGAGCATCGCCGCTGTTCACGAGAACCACGCCTCTCCCTCCACTCACGTCAGCACCTCGCGCCTCCCTCCCCTTGCCCCGCCGCCTTCTGCCTCCCCCTCCGCGAGCAGCGCCGCCTTGCGCCTCTCCCTCCCCAAGCGCCGCCGCCTCGCGCGCCTCCCCATCCGCGAGCACCGCCGCCCCTCGCACCTCTCCTTCCCCGAGGGCCGCCGCCTCGCGCCTCCGCCTTTGTGAGCACCGCCACCGGTGCACTGCGTGTCTCCCCTCTCCCTCCCTCGTCTGGTTCCTGCGTGGTTGCGCCCTCACCACCGGTTGTCATCGTCAACTCGCCATCATCCCCCACGGGGCCCCGCTAGGGATCGGGGATTCTTCGGGGATGGGGATGGGGCAAGGTTTTGCCCCGATAAGCTAACGGCCCGGGGCGAGGATGGTAGCTCCTCCCCCGCAGGGATGATCCCCGTTGGCGGAACGAGCGAGGCATAGCTCCGATCCCACTATGGTTGCTCTTGGAGCATCTCCAGTAGTTCCTCAATTTCATCCCTAATAGTAAAAAAACAGTCCTATTAGAAATAATAGAGTAAAAAAAACTGTTTCAATAGTTCTCTAATCTCATCCTTAATAACTCTTCGTTCTAAAAACACTATTCCATGCCGACTATAGTGAGGATCTCCCACCCAACTTTCACTCTTTTTTTCTGGCGCGAGCAATGCTGATTCTCCCTTCTCTCGCCACCGCTCGCCGATTCCGGCCGTCGGCCGCAGTCTCCAACTGCCCTTATCACCGATGGAGGCAATGGAGGCTGTCGAGCTGCCGCCCAACCGCCAGCGGATCCAGCCCTCCCGCCACTAGAGTTCCCCTGCTTTGCTTCAATCGTGCGCCCGCTGTTCCGCCCATCGCCCCGCCATGGATGCTCGGCCACCTGTGCAGCCACCCAAATCGCCACCACCCATTCGAGACCTCGACTAGCGGGAGAAGCTCGGCGTGAGGCGTGCGGAAGCTGGAGGCGACCGAGAGAGCAGGGAACCGGGAGCTCACCTGCCGTTAATGGTCGCCTCACCGTCCGCGTCGGCCTCCTTCCCGGCCCCCGAGTGCACTCGCCGCTCGAGATCCTTCCCGCCGCCTTCCCACTCGTCCGAGTCGCGCCTCGAGCCGTCGTTGTCGTTCGATTAACCAGCAGCGAAGTGAAGGGAGAAGAAACGAAATACCGCTTTCGTGTTTTTCTATTTGGAAAGTGTATTTGTAACTATATTTTTTCTTATTAGGGAAGAGATAATGGATAACTGCTAGAACAGAGATCTCTAATATTTTAAAAATAATTTTTGTCCATCTTCAATAGCTACATATTAGGGATGAATTATTGGGTAACTACTGGAGTTTCTCTTAGTACGGGAGTAGCTCGGAGGGGTCGTCTATAATCCGTCGACTAGGCAGGACTTAAATTGGGCTTTATACAGGCCACAAGCACCCGGCCTAAAAGCGAAGCCTGCTTTCAGGGGACGGAAATCCTATTCCTGGGCGGAAAAAAGAGAAGCCTGCTTTCACCGGTAGCGCTGCCCTTCTCAGTTCTCAGCCCCGGAGGTTCAGAGCCTCAGACAAGAAAAAACAAGGGTACAAAAACTCCAGAAACTACGTCTCAAACTAAATTTGTAAAAAAAAAAAGGGCTCTTCCGTGTACTGGGCTCATACTGCAAAATAACACTTGGCTTACTGTTTATGAAAATTCAGTCGACGAAAGGCAGGCAGCGTGCATTTTTGTGTCCACGATCAGTTGACAGATCGCACCAAAGCAAAAGCAAATGCAGGGTTGGGGCACAATACCACCCATGGCAAACATAGTCGTAATTCGATACAAATTCCATAAGAAAATTTTGTAAATTACTCCAATGCATGTAACAGTTTCACGCTTCGATGTATGTAACCGTTTCATCCTCTCATTTGCTGCCGATTGCGTTATCCACTCTATCTAGACACAGCAGTGTTCTACTGCATAAACACAACATTCGTGATGTCAGGGAATTTCTCCTTGATGGCCGCCTTGATGCCGCTTCCGATGGACTCCGGCCCGTCGTACCTCACCAGGCAGTCCCCCTCACCGTCGACGGCCAGCACGTCCACGCTCCCGCCGTAGTTGGCGATCGCCGGCCGCAGTATGTCCAGGTGCCTGTTGACCGCCTGCAGCCACCAAAGATTCGAAGACAATGAGTGCGCATGATTTTATCACAAGAGAATTAGACGAGTGCCGCTGCCATGGCTGTGGTTGACTGGTGGTGAAGGGAGTCCCCCAACCTCGGGCGTCGTCTCGGCTGGCTCCTGGTCCGCGTCGAGCACCTGGCGGATGTCGTTCACGGCGTCGCCAAACTTCTCCTTGAGCACGCGCTCGATGCCCATCTTCATCGTAGTCGTCGAGCTGGGGCAGCTGCCGCACGCTCCTAGATGATGCAACAAAAATCCACACAAATTACTACATAATTTGGTTGGAGTTTTGGCCAAGGTATTCCTCGGTTTTTCCGGTTTATCGCTCGGTTTCTCCGATTTACCGCTCGATTTTCTCGATTTTCATGATTTTAAAATTTTTTAAATTTCCAAAATTTTAAATTGTATTATACCGAAAACCGATTGTCCGTTCAAATCGGACCAAACCGGTTTCGTCGAAAACCACGAAAACCAAGTGGTTTTCAACGGTTTTTGAATCCATGGAGGTAAGAGATTAAAAAAAAAAACTAGACCTGCTAGGGTAAGATTGCCCCCAACAACATTATATTAAAAAGAGAGGACCTTTTTACACAGTTCTAGAAAATTCTCAAATATTTCTCCCCTCTAACAATGGTAACCCTTTTTTAATATATGTGAAAGTTTTATAATACATCAGCCTTCAAATCAGGAGTAAAAACCATACCGATTGACTTCAGTCAGGATCGCAGGATCTTTCACATGATTTAGATTAGGAGAGAGACGACGAAATTTTTTTAATCTAATCTAAAAATTCGCTCCCAGGGTTACCGGGACGACACCTTGTCACTACAGGCCCGTTCGCGACGAGGCAAGAGATTTAGTTTTACCTTCGAGCTTGAGTGAGATGACGCCGTCCTCGACGGATACGACGGTGACGTCACCGCCGTCAGCGATGAGGTAGGGCCGCACATCGTCCAGGACGCGGTCGACGTTCTCCGCCGTCAGCTCGTAGGTGGCGGCCGAGTAAAGGCCGCCTCCGGGCGCCGGCGGCGTGGATGCAGATGCCGCGGCCAGGTGAGCCCGGGAGTCGGAGGTCCGGATCCCCGAAGGTCCAAATTCGAGCCGTCGAAGGGGCAGGATTGGGCTCGCTTTGGTGATTCGGGGGCGGAACTGGGGCGGACGTGACGAGGCGGCGGCGGCGGCGGCGGTCAGCGACGCCTCCATGGGTTCTGTGGTCGCGTGTGGGGTGGACACGGTGTGGGCGGGCGTTCTGCTCTTCGCTGCCGTCCAAGAAGTTGGGACCAGAAAATTTACCGTGGAGAAAATAAGCACAATAAATATCCTTTTTTTCTCAGTCCTAACTTATCTATACGAGAAATTGCTTATACTCATCAAGTAAATGAATTGGCTAAAATACAATAGTGTTATAGTTTTCTTAGATAAATATTATACTCCTAAACGAATTGGCTAAAATACAATAGTGTTATAGTTTTCTTAGATGAATATTATACTCCCTCCGTCCTAAAATATAGCTAATTCTGTTTTTGTCTTAATTTATTTATTTATTTTAACTTTGACAAGTGATAACAAAATATTTATCATAATTGACAACGAAAGGATATTATTATTAAATTAGTCATGAAATAAACTATCGTAATATATAAATCTTATATAATCAATATTTATAAATCTTTTTGTTATAGATGATCAAAATTATAAATTTGATTTAGTATAAATCCAGAACTAGTTATATTATAGGACAAAGAAAATAGTTTATTTGAAGCGCTTTACATATAATAACATTTGACCAACCATAACTAACTTGTTTTTTTTCCTTCAGTTTCATCTCCTATGTGAAGGTCTACTCATTATTACTGTACTCACTATTATAGGAGAAACTAATTTTTAATCAATTAAAAACTCGAGACCTTTCAGCACTTGTTTGGCTACAAAACTGGGAGCAGCTCTAGAAAAAACAGCTCGCGCGCCCGCCACGCCCGCTGCCGAGCTCGCCTGCCCGCCTCGATCACCCGCCCGTCGCAGAGCTCGCCGCACCCGCTGCCGAGCTCGCCCGCCTGTAGCAGAGCTCGTCGCGCCCGCCTACCGCCGCGCTCGCTCACCCGGGGCACCTGCTGCTGGCTGCTAGGGTTGGGCACGATGTCTAAGGATGGGGAGCCAGGAACAAAGAGCTATGGGAGTGGAATAGAACGAAACATTTTTTTTATATAAGGAGTGGTATTTGCGGGTAATTATGCTAGAACTTCGCGCCCATGTCTATTTCGCTAATTTGTGGAGTTAAGAAAGGGGTACTCCGGAGTTTTTTGGATTCACCGTGTTTGGCTGCCTCCTTCCGACTCTGAGTTGGAGCTAGCTCGGGAGCCCTCCTAAACACGCCCTAAGTGTGGCTTCTTTTTTCATCGTCAAGCTCTCCCGTCTATCTTGGCTCAACAACCACCTTCATCTCTCTTATCATCACTGTCAATCCTACTTGCTACCCCAAAAGCTTTCTTCTAAGGGATCAAAGGTTTTTTTGACCTACATGAGAAAATCTTCTTCTTAACAAAATGTTCGGGATTGTCCTCAGTTTTTTTTAATATTGTGATTGGTTACTCATATTATTTTTAATTTTTAAATATTTGTTTTTGGCTTACCATGTGCGTAAAAGTGAAAATGGTCCTTGCCGTGTGTGAGAAAAGTGTGAGAGGTATTTCTGTCTTTTTATATCTTAATAGAGGTTAAAGTGATCAGACACTAACTAGTGGTAAACGAAGAGATACGTTGACAGTTTAATGGTAAAAGAGAGAAATCCAATATTATGATAGTATGAGAGAGAAAACCACCGTTTCCAGCAAAAAACTACAAAACTAGTGACACCCCTGCCTAGCACTTTGATCTCCCTCATGCCATAAACCTGATATCGACGAGCGATCTTCCACTTCAGCCTTGATAGAATTCACCAAGGAGAGACAGTCTAACTCCAGGACTGTTTTTTCACAACCAAGGGCTTGAGTTGCAACCAATCCATCTCTTGCCGCCAAAGCTTCAGCTGTTAGAGCATCAGGGACCCATTCATACCACATTAATTCAGCAGCCATGACACTACTCCATGATCTCGGATGATCACACCACCAGTGCCGGAAAGAGAAGTAGCATCATAGGCACCATCAAAGTTTACTTTATACCAACTTTCCTCTGGTGGGCGCCAGCCCACCTGTTGCCTTGCAGGTATCTCCTCAGTCTTCACTTGAGAAAGCTTTCGAAAAAAAAAGTCTTCACTTGAGAACATATCAGATCCTAAGCATCTTTGCCGTATGACGAACAGCAGCATTGGCAGACCACTGTTTCCAACCACGGTCCCTAGCATTTTGTCCAGTCCATAGTGACCACAATACCATATATAAAAGGCACAGGTTCCCACTTAACAAATCCTGTGCCCAAGTCAAAGGATGAAGGTTAGGAAGTTTCTTCCCCAGCGTCTCCTTGATAGCTTTCCAAAAGTGCACTCCACTGCAACATGATAGACTGTTTCATTAGCATTACCACAGGCATCACTGTGACTTTCTTTGCAATATGTCTCCTCTTATGTTCAGCTTTAGCCAACATGAAGTTGTTTAGCACTCGCCACCAAAAAATCTGGATTTTACGCGGGATTTCATTTTCCATAGCACCTTCCATCTTCTAGCTTCTGTTGATGAATTAGGCTTCTCTCCTGACCCTAGTTGATTTTTATCAGCTTTAAGGATTTTGTATGCCGATCTGACCAAGTAGTGTCCATGCTTTTCAAATGCCCTCGCCAGAACATCCGTTGCTTGACTTCTGCCTGGCTTCAATTTATGAATTTCTTCCACGTCCATCAAGATAAAGCAGTCCTTGATAAGAGGCTCATTCCATACTCTGGTACCTGGGTAAAACAACTGGTTGACTGTAATCACTGCGATGTCTTCCATATGTACTTGTGGTTTCAGGCTTTCTATTCCCTGAATCCAGTTGTCCTCCCAGATATTGATATCCGTTCCATGTAAAATCTTTTTGATCACACCTTTCTTCAGGACATCTCATCCATGTTAAATTGCTCTCCATGTTTCTGAACTCGTATTTCTAGCCTTCACCTCCTTTATTTTTGAACCATAACTGCTGCTTTTAAGTGGAAGTCAATATTGATTTCTCTTCCCCTTTGTTTGCTCAGCATTCACAAATCTGGAGCAGTATGATGAATCCAATGGGATGGCAACCTACGCCCTGACGCATGCCTGAACATTCACTTCCGCACTGGCACAATGGAACAGCACCCTCCACATCAAGAATCACATTATATACCTATTTTGATCTCTAGCAAGAATGCCCCTACTGACTTCTCCCGTTTTCTCCACGGACCATCAACACTAAATTTAGGTTGAGATTTGAGACAATGGATATGTGCGTCTGTTTAGCGACCTGCTGTCAAAAAATTCTTCTTTTGGCTCCACAATGAAGATGTTGACTGGGCAATTAGTCTGTACCAACATCCAACAGATTGAATCATCAAATCAACAAGGTTTGACTACTTATAAACTGTGGCAAGCTTTTGAAATTGACAACTTGATACAATATTTTATTGGAGACTTACCAGGATCAGTTTCATACCATGAAGACCACAAAAATCTTTGCTACAAGCCACGTGACTTTGAATTTCTAGGCATTCAAACTTAGAGCCATCTTCGAAAATGTTGGGAACACTGAAGACACTTAGGGTGTGTTTGTTTCGCTGGATTGGATTGGATAGGCCTGGATAGGACCATCGAGTCCAGTGTTTGATTCACCGTCAGGGTGGACAGGGATGGACTGGAATGAGAATATCCCTTTAAGATCCTGGATGAGCCTGTCCAACAAAAATGGCCAGATGAGCTTATCCAACTTATGTAACGATGATGATTACTAATATAATTAGACATTATTAGTATGATTTACTATGATATTATTATTGATAAGCAATAAGATATTCATTAGTATATGATGAGAGCTCAATCATACTAGAATTAGTGATAATTAATGTTTTTCTTACTAATTAAAAATTATTAAGATATGATTAAGACCAATATATGTTAAATCATATTAATTAGTGTATAATTAATTATTATCATTTAATAATAAGATATATAATTTTATTATATCATCTTGTCCTATCCATTCTTATCCATCCAACCAAACACGAAACTGGATCATCCCATCCAACCCATCAAACACATAACTTGGATCATCCCATCCAGAAAAATGTGGATGACCATATCCAATCCGACCTTGCCCTCGAAACAAACACACCCTTAAGCACTTGAACGTATCCATGTGGCAAGTGCAGCTCATAGAAATGTCTCGGTATATCATCTTCATGCTGCACAATAAACAATATTATATGTAGCTCCAAAATTATCCCCATAGTGATGTATCGTAAGTGAACCATGATGTAAAAAACACGTAAATGCAGGTAAAAAGGAAATGGCTGTACGCCTGTACGTCATCACATATTTATGAGGAGACAAGTAATGATTGAATAGTAACATATGTGCAACAGATGAAACATGAGTTAAAGTATATAAGCAATGATCAGAATCAGATTATGAAAAACTGACACTTCAACTCAAACTTATTTATTCTGTTTAAGTTTATGTCATCACCTGCTAGAATCTCATGAAGACGTGACAATTTAACCACTCTATTCATTTTGCTTTAGGTTTCAGATGCCATAACCTGCTAGAAACTCATCAAAATTGTGACAATTCAACCACACTGTGCCCTGCGACTTTTGAGACATGTTGCTTCATGGAACCTCTTACATCCTTCACACATTGCCACATCCCCTCTGAAGCATATATATTTGATAACATAGTTTGGAACCCATCATGCTGAGGATCAAGCTCAACAAGTTTCCTCCCAACCCTTTCCCCTACCTCATTATCACCATGCTTCCAACAGGCACCAAGCAATGCACCCCATGCTGGAACATCAGGTGACATCGGCATGCTTTCAATCAGATCCTCAGCCTCTCTGACATATCCAGCACGTCCAAGGAGATCAACCATACATCCATAGTGTCTGATGTTTGGTACAATCTGATACTTGTTCTGCATCAACTTGAAGAACTGACGGCCCTCCACAACAAGGCCAGCGTGTCTGCAAGCACTCAGTACTCCAGTGAAAGTAATCTCATTCGGTACAGCAGTGCCAGATGCCTCCATCTCTGAAAACATGTCAAGGGATTTCGTCACAAGACCATTCATGGCCAATCCCACAATGGCAGCGTTCCAGCAAGGTGTTCCTTTCTCTTCAAGCATGTCAAATACTTTCAATGCAGCGTCCAAGCATCCACACTTCATGTACATGTCAATGAGGCTAGTCCCAAGCACAATTGTGATGTCATACTGGTGTTGCCTTATGTACTCATGCACTGACTTTCCTTTCTCCAAAGCAGACAGATTAGTACATGCAGAGACAACACTCACGAGTGTAACATCATCGGGCTTTATTCCATGGGCTCTCATATTGTCAAAAACAGTGAGCGCCTCGGATGATTGGTTATTTTGCACACAACCAGATATCATTGTACTCCAGGAAACAGTGTCCTTGTCAGGCATTGCACTGAATAACACCTTTGCATCTTCAACTCGTCCATTCTTCAGATAGCCAGCGATCATCGAGTTCCAGGAGAACTGGTCCAGATAGTCACCACTATCAAAGAGTCTCCGTGCCGCAACAATGTTCAGACAACAGGAGTACATGTGGATCAGTGCATTCTGGACATTCACCCGTGAATCTAAACCAGCTCTGATAATCATCCCATGGCAGATCTCCCCATTCTGTATCACCTCCGACCGTGTGCATGCCGCGACCACACTGACCATCAACGCCTCGTCTACAGGCCATCCTTCCTCACGCATATCTGAGAACACTCTCAAAGCTTCAACAAACAGACCGTTCCGTTCGAAGCAAGAAATCATCGCAGCCCATGTGAAAGCATCCCGATGCACTGCCCCGTCAAACAACCTCCTCGCCTCGTCCACCATCCCCTTCCTGCCAAACATCGCCACCATTGAGCTCACCGCAGTGGCACTCCTCTCAGGCATTCGCGCGAACACCTCGACAGCCTGCTCAACATCCCCGTCGCGAACGTACGCCGCTAGGATCGTGTTCCAGGAAACCGCGTCCCACACAGGTCCCGCGTCGAACACCCTGCGCGCGTCCTCCACGCACCCGCAGGCAGAGTACATATGCATGAGCGCGTTCACGACGTACAGGTCGTCGCCGAACCCGTGCCTGACGGCGCGGGCGTGGACCTGCCGTCCTTCCCGCACATCCCCCCTGGCGGCGCAGGCGGCGGCGAGGAACGGGTGCGTGTACGCGTCGGGCGCGGCCGGCATGGACGCGTATAACGGGAAGCAGAGGTGGGGCTGGCCGCCGCGCAGCGCCGCCCTGATTAGGGTGTTGCAGGCGAAGGCGTTGGGCTCCCGCACGAGGCGGAGCAGGCGGAGCGAGTGGTCCAGCGGGAGCGGGAGGAAGCGCGCGGCCGCCGCCGAGGTGGTGAAGAGGAGGAGGCGGCTGGCGGCGAACGCGTCCGCGAGGAGGCCCGATGCGATGAACTGCGCGTGGATTTGGAGGAGGTGCCGCGCGGAGCAGCAGCGGGAGAGGTGCGCGTCCAGGAGAGACACCGTGAGCATGATGACCGGCGACGGGCGGGGCGGGAGAGCGGCGCGCGCGACGAGTTCGACGACGGGTTCCAAGTGGCGACTGGCGAGCTCATGGGGAATTCTGCCGACCTGCGGGACCGGGCGGCCTGCTTGGCACGAGCCCGAATACTTGGCCCAGAATGATGTGCAGATAGGCCGGAAGAAACAAAGAAAAAAGTGGGCGGGCTGTCGAATCTCGACTGAGCCTAGAAGCAGCAGAAGGCAGGCATTGATTTATGACCAGTAATCTCACAAAGATCATCTAGTTTGGTACATTGAATGAAGCTTTGACGACACGCATTGTTCCAAAGTATCTGGAAAGGCAATGTGGAGTGGCTGCTGCAATCATCTTTTCTTCATTGACGGCAATGAGTTCGCCAGGTGCACGCATACCAGCAACTGAACTGGAGGCCAGGCTAAAGCAATTAATACAGTACATGTGTCCAGCGTCCTCGTCGTGCTTCTGGGTTTGTAGATTCTTGCGGCTTTCCACGGCGAAATCAAAGAACGTCATGGCTGTAACCATCAACCCATCACTTCGACCCAATTACGAACGCATTGCTCCCTCCCAAGAAAACAAGAAATATAAAGAAGGATGCATTGTTACTTTCATGCACGTTCTATCCTAGTGCAGCAGCACTCCCAAGCCCAACTTCTTCACCCTGCGAACACACCTATCGGGATCTCTGCTGCAGAGTTGACTTCGAAACCACTTGATCACCGTAGTCCGTAGGACGTCATAAGTGTTCTTACGGTGCTGACATTACCGTGCAAGCTGTAAACGGAAGCAGCCTCGATCTGATGCTGCTGGCACCGGGAAGATAGAATAAGAAGATAGTAGTACTTTACTGACACAAGAATGGTGTACCGAATCTGATGCTCTCATGGACCGATTCAACTCTAAGAGACGTTACTTAAATGGCATCGAAATTTACGGATGGAGTACAGGTTAAATCATATAGTGATCATCGATCGAGAACGCAAACACACAAGTAAACGCGAGAGAATTATAAGAAATGCCAGCAGAAGAACTGCAGCACGATGCGCCCAGATCCAATCATCCAGGCGACCGACAGGGGCACGCGCGTAAATTCTTAAATTTCATTTCATTTGTTTATGAACTTTGAAAAGTACATCTTCGTTTGGCAAGAAAAGGAAAAATATTTCTCACCTAAATCGACCGAACTCCGTGCTCCTTTTTTTAGTTACGCCGTCACTCACGAACTCCACCGACTGTAGGTCCCACTGTCAGTGATGACTGAACGCGTACCATGCGCACTCAAATCCTCGGACCCACATGGCAGCCTCGTACCATGAGCACTCAAATCGTCCACCTCGCCATCCCTGCGGCCCCACCTCACCCGCCGCTTTAAACCGGAGAAGGCCTTTCCTTTCGCGTAAATTACACCCGCGCTAAAAATTGTCTCTCCCTCACCAACTAATTTCCCGTCCTCCTCTTGGCGTCCCTCGCTCGGATCCGAGCGGAGGCTCGCGCGGCGGATGCTGTAGAGAAATGGCGGAGGCCGTCACGTCCACAGGCGGGCTCGACATGGCGGCCTCGAACTCCGCCACGCCCGGCCAGGTGAGCCCTAGACCGCGCCCGGATCCGTTCCTGCGTAGGCTGGCACGGGCATAGCTCTGTTTTGGGATCCGCTGAGTTTTGAGGTGTTTGGTGCTTGTTTAGTGAGGTAGTTCGGTGGATTTTTGGGACTGGAGCAGGGGGGATTGGAACGGGGATGAGGGTCCATGAGCAACCGTGCTGCTGAAGCCCGGGCTGGGTTTTGGGCTCTCGTGATCGCGGATAGGTGCTGGAGATGCGGTGCATATATAAATTTCTGGTAGGGAAATCGGCGTCTTACGATGCTGTTTCGATGCAGTTGTTGTCTCATTTGAGGATTGGTGAGGTAATCAGTGAAATAATGTTGGTCGCGCGTGCTCCGTTGTTGCGTGGTACTGTTCATGCAAGCGGTAGGTTTTAGGATATGGTTGCATGCTGATACGAGCGAGTTAAGAGAATGTGGTATTTGGATTTATGATTGTTTATATTGTGGATCATGTGTGGCGTTAGCGGTTGGTCTGCTTATTGTCGTCTTCGAATAACGGAATAAGTGGTACAAATTAAATATTGGGTTATGGTTTGGTGATTACTCTCAGCAGAGCTTCTGGAAAATGGATAAATTAAGGGTTTAGGGTTTAAGGGTTGGAGGATATGAAAATTGCTTCAGTTTCTAGTTTATAGATCTGGAGATCTTGGACCGTTAGGCAGCCAAATTTTCTGCGGTATGAATGTACCATATATAATTTATTTTGCACCTCCGTCTCTGGCGCTAAGTGAACTTGCTTTGCACTCCATATTGCAGGTTTCAGCGATTCTTGGCTTTTTTTGGGTTTTCGCAGCTTGGGCATATGCTGAGGTTCTCTTTTATAGAAAGAATGCTGCTTCTCGTAAAGCGTAAGTTGATGTTACTTGGGTCTCAGAACTCCTGGTTTATGTATTCCAATATGCTGAATGCTATATGGCATCGTTCTTTCTAATTTTGTCCGCAAAACAAAAATGGAGATGAATCATAGCTCAATATGTCCTAGTCGTGTGGTGCTTGCATTCTTTTCTGTGTCTTGAACTGTCTCCTGCATATGTTAGAGACTAAAGTATAGTAACCAACATAACCTTCTAGAAGGCTTCTTAATTTCTTATTGGAACTTCTATCTTTCATCTTTGTCAGTAGACACTCGGATATCAATTTAGTGGTAATGGATGACAGCTCAATCAAAGGAGAAGATCAAACAATGTTATTGGAGGAGGGTGGCCAAACAGCAGTTGCAAAGCCAGTTTATGCTTCCTTCACATCACAAATGTTCAGGTTGTTTGTTTTCGAAGTCTATAAATAAATGTGCTAAGATATTAGGATTCAAAGGCAAGGAGCTACAGCAACTGACAAATACATTATGTTGGATTTGACAGACTTTTCTTTATGGACCATACACTTCTTCTGGAGAATCGTTTGACGCTGAGAGCTATGTAAGCTGTGGTTGCATTCTTCAATCATCCATACTTCCGCAGTCGCACTTTTCCATTAACTTTATTGATATGATTTTTTCAGATCTGAGTTTGGAGGATATCTAGTTTACTTCTACATTTGTGATCGTACAAACTTACTTGGAGAGTCTGCTAAGGTACTATTGTGCTTACATGTATTACTTATTAGAATTTTGTGCCAGCATTTGAAAGTATTATTTGCACGTTATATTATTTGTATTCCTAAAAACATTATATTATTTGTCTGACACTGATATCTAGTTTTATATTTTTTTCTAGATTTTAGTCTTAACAGATGCTTTAACTTTGTTTCTAAAGATAACTTTTTATTTAATTCTTCTTCTAGTGTTCGGGACATTAATAGGTAGCAATGATATAATTACCCTTTTGTTAGAACATTCCAAGTTTCCTTATTCAGATTAAAGCAAAATAGTTTAGACTGCAGTGAAGATGCATGCATTGTGTGCCATTTTTTGTTATTTGATTTTAACAATTTCTTTGGGTATCCTATATTGCTGCAGAATTACAGCCGCGATCTGTTCCTTTTCCTCTACTTTCTTCTTATTATTGTATCAGCTATGACTTCCTTCAAGGTCCATCAAGATAAGTCCTCATTCACTGGGAAATCTATATTGTATTTGAATAGGCATCAGACCGAAGAATGGAAGGGTTGGATGCAGGTATTTTTTGTCCTCTATCTTCTTTTAGTCTCATTCTTGTTTCCCCAGAAGCATAGTAGGGTGAGTAGGCTCATGCATGTTATCAGAATCAGAAGACAATGATTTATGCAATCATATGCAGTTATCATCATCTTGCACAGTTAATGTATATTCTCATCATGTTCATAATCATGACGGTCCATTTGTGGCCCGTAACCTTTATGGGATGTAAATTAATTCATCTCGTTGTGGACAATATTTTGTGGTCAGTGGGATATGAGGTTTTGATCTCTATCCTAAAATCAGCACCACGTGTAATCTGGCATGGCTAACTAATCAACCATACACAATCTATGACCTGTTGATAAGTTAATTTGGTCAAGAAAACCGTTCTTTTGGGCAGTGAGATTCAGAGTTTCAGCCTCTTTCCTATGCTAGCTGCAATTTTCAACATTATTTCATCTAATTTCAGGTGTTGTTCTTGATGTACCACTACTTCAATGCTAAAGAGATCTACAATGCCATTCGTGTATTCATTGCTGCATATGTCTGGATGACTGGATTTGGTAACTTCTCTTATTATTATGTGCGGAAGGATTTCAGTCTTGCACGATTTGCTCAGGTGTGTTTTAGGTTCCACTACTATTGTTTTTTTTCTTGAATTTTCCTGACATGGTTGGATCTTCAACAGATGATGTGGCGCCTAAATTTCTTTGTGATATTCTGCTGCATTGTCCTAAATAATGACTACACACTCTATTATATTTGTCCAATGCACACCCTTTTCACCCTCATGGTTTATGGTGCTCTTGGAATTCTCAACAAATATAATGAGGTTAGATCAGTGATGGCTATGAAATTTGTTGCTTGCTTTTTGGTGGTTATTCTGGTATGGGAAGTCCCAGGTATCTTTGACATGGTCTGGAGCCCATTCACATTTCTTTTAGGTACAAATTCTTCCAAAATATTTTCTGTTATGGATGTTCTATGCATTTTTGTTTTTGTCCCAGAGATGACATGTGCTATTTTTACTGCATGCAGGCTATACTGATCCTGCTAAACCAGATCTCCCTCGGTTGCATGAGTGGCAATTCCGATCCGGTCTGGATCGTTACATATGGATTGTGGGGATGATATATGCTTATTACCATCCAACTGTATGTCTCCTATCTCCTGCTTTTATTGTAGCATAGCCGGTCCATTTCTTATAGATTTTCAGATTACTGAGTCATTTTCAGAATAAGAAAAAAAAAGAGAAAAGGAAAATAATGGTTGATAACAATGAAATTATCACTATCTCAGGTTGAGAAGTGGATGGAAAAGCTTGAAGAAACTGAAACACGGACTAAACTATATATTAAGGCGTCAATAGTTACAGTTTCCATAACGGTAATCCTCAGGCAACTCCACCAAATTGTTTAATAAATATCAAACTTCTGATAAGTTGTGTGTTCATCACAGGCTGGTTATTTGTGGTATGAATACATTTATAAGCTGGATAAAATTACCTACAACAAGTACCATCCCTATACATCCTGGATTCCAATTACGTATGTATCTCTCCTTTTCAGTTTTTTAATCTGTTACTGTGCGAAATCTGATTTTCCCCATGCTTGTTTTATTCAAAAGTGTATACATCTGCCTACGCAATTTCACTCAAGAGTTCAGGAGCTGCTCTCTCACGCTCTTCGCGTAAGTTTTTGTTTGTTGCAATGCATGGTACTTTTGCTGTTAGACATCTCGCTAGTTTTTGGTAATGTGACTTGGTATTTTGTTCGTTTACTGTTCTAGTTGGCTTGGAAAGGTTACACTGGAAACCTACATATCTCAGTTCCATATCTGGCTTAGGTAACCATCTTTGTTTTTCTTATTTGTACTTTGCCCCACTATAAAATTTCCTTCAGTTTCTGGTGTGTGAAAATGCCTCATTTTTCACTGACAACTCCTGCAGGTCAAGGGTCCCCAATGGCCAGCCCAAATGGCTATTGTCAATAATCCCAAATTACCCAATGCTTAACTTCATGCTCACTACTGCGATATATGTTGCGGTATGTAGATCTTCCCTATGCAAGACATTAATATGTTAACCCAGAGCAACTTGCTTACGTTAAATCATATGTTCGTGCAGGTCTCCTATAGGCTCTTCGAGTTGACTAATACGTTGAAGATTGCATTTGTACCTAGCCGTGACAACAAGCGTCTTGCATACAATTTTATAGCAGGAACTGCTATTTCGGTTGCACTATACTTTGTATCATTTGTTCTAGTTGGCATCGCGGGATACTAGGAAATCTAGCTTTTTAGTTTGTTCTTGTTGGCGTTCTAGTATAGTGGCAAAGGCGGTTCAATTGTGAGCAATTTAACAGCCGACGCATCATGTAGAGACCAGAAAGCTGCTCTCTTTTTTGCAGAAGTAAGATTGTTTCCTGGGTTCCATGGACAAATGTAATTGGGCTACGCAAGAACCTTGAAGAGTGTAACATATGGTGAACCAACCCCCAAGAGGGAATACGACAGAAAAATAGATATTCCTGCATAGCCGTGAGCAAGTCGGCTATGGAAATCAGATTTTGTTAACTATTTTTTTAAAAGCTCGAGACAGGATAATATAAAAAATTACGTATGTCGTTAGCCAATTCTAGTTTAATACTATGTTCGGATTTCTTGTCTGGGATGTCTAAGCTTGTACTCCGTCCGTTTACATTTTTACGTAGAATTGGTATCTTACAATAATTTTAAAATAGAGGGAATATATTGATAGCTTTGTAATCTAGCAACAATGTAACATTTTGTGCTTGCTTTCACTCCGTATAATCACTCATGTCGACATCGAAGGTGACATAAGAGGCAAGTTTTATTTGGACTTGTCAGCACAAAAGGGTGGCGTTGCCAAATGCATCCTTTATATGTTTCATTATGTAACCTTGCTACACGGGCAAATAGAATCATTAGAAGTTGAACATATTTGCATACCAAGCCGCTTATCACTATATATAATAGTGATATAGAAGAAAATCAAGGGACCTTTTTATATCATTTACCCAAAACAGAAGCATTTTCCATAGTGGAACGGGCAACATATTTCATATTTCCCCGCCTCAAAGCGAATACCAAAGCCATCCTGTCGTAAAATGTGTAGCTGCCAGGCCATCATATGCGTCCATATCCATACCCACAGCACGGTACCACATCAGATAAACACAATTTCAGTGCAAGTTGACCACTACGCTACTTCAGTCATAGCAATCTGATCCCATGCATGGCACCAAAACTCTTAGGTTGACTTCGGCGACAAGCAGAGTAATGCATAAAGAACATGAGCTAAACTAATATTTAAATGGTTGAACAAACAAAACTGTCTAATCCTTCAGAAATGAGACTCATGTAAATCTGCATCACACCCTACATTTCCTAAAAGGGCGAAAGTAAACTTATAGTCAAAGGCTGTTACACAGTAGCTCCACAGCATTTCAAAAACCTTTCTATATAACGATCACCATCCTAATCAAATGTGATAGGCTGTGGATTACAACATATGCTGCTGCCTATCAAGGCAATGTGTACCAGTGACGCCCTCGCTCAGGTAGAGGGTAATCTGCGGCACCTTTATGAGCTGGCAGGCAGTAAAAAACATCAACTTCAGCCTCTACTTGTGGCTCTTTCCCTCTCCCGCTTGTTATACAACCTCTCAAGAACACGCTTCGCCTCGCATGATGGGAAATTGCTCAGGTCATAGTAGTGTGGCGCTATATCAATCAGCCTGCATAGGGCACAAATAAAAAAATAAAATACCTTTCAAATGCAATCCTAATTAAGTGATCAGATTTGTGCCGGTAACTTACCATTCCCCACGGATATCAGTGACTGTGCGGATAAAATTCCTGGTGGTCAGGACATATTCATTGTAGATGACCCACTCTGGTTTATGGTCCATACAGTTCGAGGGGTGAAGATGGACAACCTGGTGATAAGAGAAAGAGTTAAAGACTGCAATACAAAACCGAGAGCAAGAAGCTAAGATGAAAGCTACAATGGAACAACAAAACTACATGCCTGGTTATCTTTCACAGTCAGATAATGCCCAGTCCGCTCCAGGTGAGCAACCTGCATGAAATAACCTGAAAGCATTGCCTTTCTGATATTGACATAGTACTCACGATTATTGAAGTCCGTGCTGCACATCTTGAGGTTGAATCTAGTCATGATGCGAACAAGCTGCTGTCTAACATTGTCTGCAGACTTGAGTGCTCTGGAATTGATGAAGTTCTCGTAACACCACTGGGGATCTTCATCTGCAACATCAGTCAAAAGATAAGACAACGGAAAATGTAAACATATTTCAAATGGGTATGATACAACCCAGCTGACCCAAGATCCCCTTCACTCTACACTTGCATAATGAAGTTTATGGACTTACTGTTTTGCTTGTAGGCATGGTATACATTCAGAAGAGTTAGATGGTCCCCATCAATGTGGCCAAATCGAGCCTTCGCCTCATCAGCAGCTTTTTGAGCATCCCTAGGCCGGAGGAAGCAATTGGGTACTAGAGAAAGAATATGGTAATGACAGACGAAGTCCATAGTGGTCAGACGATACCATTTGCTTGACAGAATAACTCAACAAACATCAACTATCTGCATCAGCCTAAACTGTATGATCATTTCAACCAATAGCTCAAGAAGCCAGGTGAATGACAGTTGCTGATGACAGCGCATAAAAGAGATATACATGAAAACAAATTCTTTAGCGCGCATGCAGCAGTCTGCATGCAAGCTTAACAAAAACCAATCACTTTACTTGCACAGACAAATGATGCGAGCAAAATGGTGCAGGTACCATATGAACAAGAAATATCTGTGCGGAAGCAAAATGCTTATCAGAAAAATTAAGTGACATACCTGAAAGCATAGCAGATATAGAAAGAATCTCATTTGAACAGTTGTACTTCGGACTAATGACAAGCATCTTTGACATTTGTGGATCCAGGGGGAACTCACTCATCATCTCACCTAACTCTGTCAGGTTACCTTCATCATCAAGTGCCCCTAAGTAATTCAAAACTTCCAACGCCCTCATTAGAGTTTCCGGTGCTGGAGGATCCATAAAGTCAAAGTGCACTAAGTCATCAATTCCAAGCTTCTTCAAGGTAAGAACCGTATTTGCCAGGTTCGACCGAAGAATTTCTGGGTAGGTTTGTGGTTGTAAATCCTCATTAAAGCTCTTCTCTGTGTATAACCTGAAGCACTTCCCAGGTTGAGTTCTTCCAGCACGACCAGCTCTCTGATGGGCACTTGCCTTGGAAATTGGTGATACCAGGAGGGATTCCACCCTTATCCGTGGATTGTAAACTTTCTGTTTGGAAAACCCTGGGTCTATCACATAAACTATACCGTCTATTGTTAAAGATGTCTCCGCAATGTTTGTGGACACAACGATTTTCCTTCCCGGAGGACCTCCTTCTTTCAACGGGGCTGGAGCAGGTTCAAAAATCTTCTGCTGCATTGCTGGGGGCAGCGTAGAATATAAAGGAACAACTTTAACTGGGCCAACTTGGTCTCCCATGTTATTAACTTCCTTGTTAATTTTCCGACAGGCATCCTCAATCTCCTCTTCTCCGGTAAGGAATACAAGAATATCACCAGCAGGTTCACACATGTGTATTTGCACAACTGTTCTGATAGCAGCCTCTAAATAGTCCCTTTCTGGTTCTTGAGTATAGAAGATTTCAACTGGATGGAGCCTCCCAGGTACCTTCATCAATGGTGCACCACTGAAATACCCCTGAAATTTCTCTGCTTCAAGGGTAGCACTCATAACAACAAGCTTCAAGTCAGGCCTATTCTTTAGAACCTCCTTCAGAAGCCCAAATAGAACATCTGTTGCCAATGTTCTCTCGTGAGCCTCATCAAGAACAATCACCTTGTACTTCTCTAAAAGTGGGTCTGCCATTGCTTCTCTCAGAAGCATACCATCTGTCAAATATCTGATAGGAAGCAATAGTGTTCAACACAACATGATTAGATCAGAATACCTAAAAAAGAAAGAAACATAAACTCCATATCAATCTGCCAAAAGGATGATGCATCTAGTCATGTTATTCAATTGAAACTTAAGGCCCAAAGGCTTACTTGAGAACAGTTTTGTGGCTGCTGCAGTCCTCAAAACGGATACTGTAACCCACTTCCTCCCCGATAGTGACATCCATCTCTTCTGCAACACGCCTAGAGACTGACATGGCTGCCACCCTTCGTGGCTGGGTGCAAGCCACCATGGAACGGTTACCCAAGCCTTCAGCCTCGAGTACAAATTGGGGGATCTGTTCCACATATATAAGGCGGATTAATCCTTAAACTAACAGAGCAAGAATGATAGCCAAACATCGCAATGGCATCACCAATGCCAATAATAAGCAACGGTGCGGCTAAAATGAGAGCAAACACACCCTCGTCTCAGTTATTTTAACAGATATGCGAAGAAATCTGACCAATTTACTAAGAAATCATTAAACTAACATCTGTTTCCTAGCCTTAACGACAAACATCAATTATTAGAATATCTAATATCACAGTAACCTAATCAGCGTAGATGCGAAGGCGTATGGGTGTTGGAGCACAGATTTCCATACCTGAGTGGTCTTTCCACTTCCGGTTTCGCCGACGAGGATGAGAGTCTGGTTGTCGCGGAGGACGCGGAGGAAATCGTCCTTCTGCTGCCACACGGGAAGCGTGCGGCGCTTCTCAAGGATCTCGTGGTACCTCGCCGAATAGGGGCGCCCGTTCCACCTGTTGATGGATGGGATGGCCGCCCCCGCCGCGGCGCCGTTGGTGGCGGCGCGGCCGAGCTTGGCGGAGACGGAGGTCTCGTCGACCACATCGAAGAGGCTCACCTTTCGCTTCCGTTCC
Source organism: Eleusine indica (assembly GCA_030378355.1). Taxonomy (NCBI): domain Eukaryota; kingdom Viridiplantae; phylum Streptophyta; class Magnoliopsida; order Poales; family Poaceae; genus Eleusine; species Eleusine indica. Next base: position 11,551,500 of record CM059498.1, on the reverse strand, counting down.
GTCCCCATGGCGGAGTGGCGACGGCGGCGGCGAGAACGACGGTCCTGCGGCCGCGCGTTGCCTAGGAGGAGGCGGGAAGGCGGGCGACAGGTCGAGGAGGCGAAACCCTAGCTCTCTTCTGGAAGGGTCGTTCGATTTATATTTGGGGAAATTCGGAATTGAGCAGTACAAGGTCGGCAAGAGAGCCTGCGACTGCGAGGCGGTCAGGCGGGGGCTCCTGCGAAAGCGGAATATTGGACTTTCGAAATCGGATCTTCTCCCAACTTTTCCAAGAACAGGATTAACAGTAAAACTAGTTTTTATCGGAATTTAATCATCAAGTATTAACTATTTTTACACCAGTACAGACCTGTGAGAATACACTAGTATACACACTCACGTACACATCACATGGTCTCTTTTAGGTGGTGCTACTAAACATTCTAGTAATAATTGTGTGGCAATCTAACACCCACAATGTTTGTTTGTTTGTTTTTCCTTTTTGTAATGCTGACCGGTCAGCTCTTTCTTGGCTCCAATATTATACTACCAGATACCCTAACATAGCGTGGTAATCATTTAGTTGCTCAGCTCATGATACAACCCCTGAATTCATCTCACTGTTATCAACTTAACATTACCATTAAAGTTGCTGAAGTCTAGTCATTAACTTTTTTTCTTTGTTTTTTAACGCGTTTTTTTTATCACAGGCCGCCTGAAGGCCCCTGAACCACCTTTAGACGGCGACGGCCCACCGCCACGGCGCGCTAGCATCGCCATGGGCCGCGCCACGCACCAGATGAGGCCAGAAGTAGAAGCAGAACACGTTACACCATGGGCATCGCATTCGCGTCACATCGCCCCGTCGAGACCGAACTGTCAAACCAAACAAACAAACGCACCACGTTGTCTCGAGCCACTAAACACCCGGCGCCCCCACAGGCCACAGCGACCGCCCCGCCCGACCCACGCCGACGCGCGCCGCGACCGAGGAGGAAGAAGATAATAGAGGGAGACCACTCGCCAGCGGCGGTGCGCGCCGGCCGGGCCCATGGGCGGCAGCCTGGTGTCCATGCTCCGGTGGCCGCTGGACCTCGGCCTCCCCAGCCTGGCGGCGCTGCTCCCCTCGCCGCTCCAGGGGTGGTGGCGGCAGGGGCAGCAGTGGCCGCGGCCCGAGCAGCTCGGCGAGGCGGCGCGGCGGTGGCCCGAACTCGTGCGCGACGTGCCCCTCCTCCTTGACGCCGCGCTCTGGGGCGTCGTCACCGCCGTCGAGTCCGTCGCGCTCGTCTCCATGATGTGCTGCTTCTTCCTCTTCTGCGGCTGCACGCTCTGAACTGATGGATGCTGATTCTACTAGTACGCGGTGATTTTTTTTCCCTTGTGCAATTTGTTCCTCCTGCTGCGTGATTGTGGTGGAGTAATTAGCTGTTCTGCTGTAGCCAGGATGATGGTGGCAGTAATAATTAGGGTGCTTTGTTGATTGGATTTTGCGCGTCGGCCGTGCGTCATTTTGGCTACTGTATCTGAGTGTGAGGAGGGTTAACAAATACTCCTACTCCAGTTGGCTGTGGGTGCGTGCTGGGAGCGGATGCGACTTTAATCGCGGAAATATCTTAGTTTCCTAATCAGCCGAGTTAGTGGCATCGATGGCGGCGTCGCGTGCCAGTGTCAAATTATTGTTCTTTGGCACTCCTCACATCCATCTGCAACACGACGTCTCTGCACGCTTCAGTTCGTTTTTTGTATTGTACAAGTCACGTGCTACGGTCCTGCCCGTGTCAAGTCTTCTCCTTCCAGGACAAAAGGCCATGAGAGCCTGGAGCCCTGGAGCCCTAGTACCTCCGCTCCGGACTTGAATTCTTGAAAAGTTCAATTCAAGTGAAAAAAAAGCTCGTAATTCGTGTTTTGATTCCTGCAAAGATCCTCGCCAGCACAGGATGTACTCCATTTGATCTCCGCTCTTAAAGGAAGACTCGACCGGATTCGTGTCGTTCCTGGTATCGATTTTGGTTGTTGGGACTTAACATCTTATGCGCAGTCTGCCATTGAATTGAATCCCTGTTACGACTGTTGGCGCGATTCGTACCCAAGGACAAAAAACGCGCGCCCCACATGCTGCCGCGACGTGTCGCGCTCGCGTTCCTGCCAAAATCACCCGCCCACGCACTAGTGGGAGCACGATAGCGAACAGCGCCGCTCGGCCCCGCGCGAGCTCGAACGGTGGAGACGCAGCTACGCTAGTCTCATGTATCGGCTCGTCAGCACGAACGCCGGGGATTGATTCCTATACCAGTCGGCTGTGTATTCGTCGCCTGCAAGCAAAACGCACACGCACGAAGGATTGACCCCGCCGTATTCCGTGGCGTGCAGCAAAAACCTCTGCGAAGCTGTGTTTATAGGTTGCCGGACTCGTCCGGATAAGCACTACGTTGTTCTAGTCCAAATGGATGGCCGGTAACTTCGTAAAGCTCCCTTTCCGTCACTATCCAACATCACTGCTCTGCATTTGTTTTGCAAACAAATAAGGACCATGAAATGCACGTGTGACCTGGCTTTTAGCGATTTTTTTTTCTTTTTTCCTTCGTTGCGCTGATCGCTGACGTGGTAACACTCTAAAAACTAGTGCCCCAGTTTTTAATATTTATTTAGCAGCACTGCAAAGTAGGGACAGCTCCAAAGTAGTCGCTATCATAAGGACTCGTTGCATCCCAGAAGGCCTCAAAATAGCACAGCATGTTCTTTTTCTGTGGCTGCAGATTTTTTTTCCCCCTTCGTTCTTTGGCATGTTTCCTGAGTTCACAAAGTTTCAACTCAGACAAACTTCATCATTAAAATAAAAGACCAACATACAGTTTCAGAAGGTTATTAGTTGTTACTTTAAAAAGACAAACTTCAGAAGGGGCATTTCGTACTGTTCCCGGACCGGAACCCATGTGTGTACGATCCTTATATCATTGAACTGCATAATAACTCCTTACTGATACAAGAATCAAGCAATATATGACCCTGCACTTTCCACTGAAAATTCAGATGGCATGATTCCATTCCGCATTTTGCAATTACGGAAAATCTTGTTAATGAGTGCAAGGTACATTTGGGTGCCATATCGCACTCTCCTCCAGAGTTTGTCTATTATTTCTAGGTGCCGTCGTCATCTAAAAATGTGGAGAAGATTATTGGGTACAAGGGGGAAGCTTACTTGATCTTGAACCCAGATTCCAGATCAATCCACTTGTCAATATTTCTGGCCAAGTCCTCTGCTAGCCCCGTATAAGAATGCGGTGTTAGCTTTGAAAGTTTTGATCGCACCTCCTCAGGCACATCAAGGCCATCAATGAACTTTTGCATGCTGTCTTTTGTGACAGCTTGGCCTCTAGTCAGCTCCTTCAGCTTCTCGTATGGCTCAGGTATTCCATATCTTCGCATCACCTACAAAAAGTATATAAAAAAAGTCACATGCTATGCAACTGACGTGGACACGGACTCTTACAAACAGCTGCCAAAATAATGCATCAAGACACAATCGCACAATACAAACTACTTGCAAACTAAAAGTGTATCAAGATCAACCTAAAGCTGATGGAGTCAGTCTAATGACTCCAGCTAAGAACATGATTAACCATCATGGCAGCAATCAGAAATCAATTCAAAGGAGAATGAGCCTTACGGTCTGTATTGGCTCCGCAAGGACCTCCCAAGTTTGCTCCAGGTCCTCAGCTAGACGTGATTCATTCACCTGTATATATAGCCAATGCAGCATAAAATTAATGGCTGGATCATAATTGTTTAAAAGAACCTGTAAATTTAACAAAGCTATCTCAGGTCCCAATGGTCCAAATATGCAACTATGTCTGTGCAATGCATAGCAGCCTCCACTAATTTATGTTGCGGCCTTTCTATCAGTCCAAAACGTATTTAAAGAGCCAGTTTTGAGGTGGGTCTTCTGCTTGAGAATGAAGAACTAGGCATCACAGCACACTAAATGTTTAAGCAAATTCAACTACCTGCATTGCAAGTCCTTGATAACCACACACTTATTGAAGGACAACAATATTCAAGGATCGATCAAATCAGAGGTGAGTAGATAAATGGCAAGTTATTGGCCACCTACCTGGACCTTGCCGATTCCCCGCATTGTAGCTTTGTAAGCCAATAGCGAATGCCCTAATCCAGAACCCAAATTTCTCAAAACAGTTGAGTCTGTAAGATCACGCTGCCAATGAACAACATGGTGGTTCATCAGAACAGATATTATGCTTGCATAGTCATCATCAATACAAGCACCAGATTCATTATATCAACACAGATTGGGAAAAAATATCAAATGGAATTGGCATTATTACCTGCAGACGGGAAATTGGCAGCTTCATGCTTAGAGAAGACAAAAAAGCATTTGCAACAGATAAATTGCCATCGCTGTTTTCAAAATCAATTGGATTGATTTTATGGGGCATGGTGGATGAACCAACTTCACCAGCCTTTGCTATCTGAAATAGAATTGGGAGGATGTAGCAAGTAAAAATGGTAGATAGAAAATGGCATCATAAGTTTTACTCATCGTGTTGAATGAAACCCTCTCAAAATAGTCAATCATTTAAAGTTACCTGCTTGAAATAGCCTAATGATATATAGGACCACATGTCCCTGTCAAAATCAGTCAATACATTGTTGAACTGGGTAAATAGATTGAATAGCTTTGATATGTAGTCATGAGGTTCGATCTGTGGAAGGGATAACAACACATCAGGCCAAATGATTTTGATGGTTACAATAATCCAAGAAAATATAATATAACATAATGGAGAAGCCTCCCTTGTTGTTCAAGAACATTCAAGAGCAGAGAGAAAAAAACAAACAAACAAATGACATAAAAACATATTGACTACCTGAGTAACATAGGGATTAAACTGCAAGCCCAAGGATATGACAAACTCTTCTGCCACCTTAGGCCAGTCAACTTCAGGATATGCAACAACATGAGCGTTGTAATTTCCAACAGCACCAGCAAATTTCCCTAGTATCTTCACCTCTGAAAAGCTCTTCCCTATATCAGATAATCTGGCTGCAAAGTTTGCCATCTCTTTTCCCACAGTTGTTGGTGATGCTGGCTACATCCAGGAATTGAAAACAACTTTAGATAGAATTCCAGAGTAGGGCTTCTTGACAAGTTTATGACATTTACACACAAGCAATCAAGCAAGCCAACAGTGTTGGCTTTTATTCGAATTATCACACAGAGATGAGCAATCTAAGCTCTAAAATTCTGTAATTTGGAAGAAGACGTTTTAAGTTTTTAACATGGAAAAACAGAATCTTGTCTCCAAGCCCCATAAAACAAAAAAAAAAGTTACCTGACAAACAACTATTTCAATTTCCTGATCAATTTTGGCAAAAAAAAAATGCCATGTTACTCTTCTATGTTGCTTTGGGAATAGAGAATAGCAAAGTGAGTTGTGAAATCATATGGTTCCACTCTTGTCAATTCATCATTACTCACAATTACTTACTGCAGCAATGCCATGCAAACCTTATCAGGCAGTAAGCTTCAGTAAATACTTCTTCAAGCGCACAAGAAAGCTACTGAGAATTTCTTATGATGTTGTAAAAATCAAGGTGGAATATACTTCACACAAGCTTACAAGGAAATTATGAATTTTGGTAGCATAACACAATGGGCTAATTACCATGTCTTAACAGTGGACAAAGCATAGAACGTTCGTTGTGCATACATACACACATAAAGTATTATTTAAGATATAGTGAACATGATTTTCATACCTGTCCATGAGTCCGAGCCAACATAGCATGGTGTGCATTTTGAGTTGCCAATGAACATATAGCTTTGCATATGTCAACCATGGCTGGGAACATAACTGTGTTTACCCCCTCTTTAAGAGCCAACGCATGCGACAGATTGTTGATATCTTCAGAGGTACATCCAAAATGAAAGAACTCCAACACCTGGGAAAATTTGGAATGGCATTCAACTTACGGGCTAGCCACAATAAATGTGCACATAAACAAATTCTTTCCAATCTCACGATCAGCATACCTTGGCAACCTCTGGATTTGAACTGCATTTCTGCTTCAGGAAGTACTCAACAGCTTTCACGTCATGGTTGGTTATTTTCTCGATTTTCTTTACTTCTTGTGCATCATTAATGCAAAAATTCTGGATAATTCCATCCAAGAAGAGCTGTGCATCCTCACTGAATGGTGGCACCTCAGTGATTTCAGGAATTTGTGAGAGTTTCAGCAGCCACTTGACCTGCAGAACAGAAGCCACTTCAGACAAGCAACACTGAAGGTATGCTCATTTCTTCAATCACGATTACAGATTATATTACAAAATTGTACACTATAAAGCTCGAAGATGCTCGGACGGAGACAGATACCTCGATGAGGACACGGTATCTGATAAGACCGAATTCACTGAAGATGGGCATCAGGTCCTTGATAAAACGCTCGTACCGGCCGTCCAGCGGCGAGAGAGCCATCAGGCAGAACATGTCCTTGTCCGGCAAGCTGTTCAGCTCCTTCAGCGACTTCTCCGTCCAGTCCAGGGGAGCAGTCATCTAATCAACAGAACGGCATGGCGCAGTTAGAAGTGATAAGCGATCGTCACCATTGAAGTGGAATTGGGAGGCTGCGAGAGGGTGTCTCTTCACCTCGGTGGAAGCTCCGACGGCGGCGGAGCACCGGAGGCGCTGCGTCGGGCGGGCGCAGGTGCCGCGGAGACCGGCTGTTATCGGGGCGGCTGCCACGCGGGGAGAGGCGGCGGCGGCCGGGGGTTTGAGCGACGGCGGCGCCGACATGTTTCGATGAGGCGCTGCTGATGTCGGGAGCGGTTAAACCCTAGAGGCGGGGAAACGATTGTGGTGGGATGGCTGCGGCGGCGTGCGGAAATGGGAGGGGATAGGGGTTTAAACTCAGGATTTGCTTGAGGATTATATTGAAAATAGGAACAGTGCGGAGTCAGGAGTCGGGACTCAGGAACCTCACGGCCCCACGGCATCAAGGGGCTCAATCGCCGTTCTTTTTGGGGCCAGGGTCAGGGTATTGATTCTTTTATGTATGGGACCTTTGCAAGTTGTACTGAATGTTAGTTAGCCATCTTAAAAAATTGGTGATAAAAAATTTATTGTAGATATATTAGAGAGAAAATTTAAAGAAATATTGTGTCATCTTCAGGTTCCAACAAAATATATATCAACTTCAAAAAAGAATTGTTAAAACATTGAGACCCAAAAAAACTAAAAAAAACTATAATATCCCCAAGTACCTTTTTATAAAATACATGGCAAGTTGTATCTTTGTCTCTAAATGGAATAAGCAACACATTAAGACAATGCTAATTGTTAGTAATATTTATGTATTTATTGTATAAATTTGAGATACAATAAAGACAAAGCATCTAGCATACTTGAATCATAAGGAAGCACCACGAGATTTGTTACACATGTGAAAGATTGATTTTGTGTTACTTTTAAGATCATGTTTTGTCGTCTTATATATGCTAGTAAGATATCAGATATAATAAAAAATAATTTATTGTTCAAAATCGATCATTCTATTAGGAGAACAAGAAGATTCTCCTGATGATGAAAATGCTGCACCCTTGCTCTTAGAAGGCAAGAGGTTAGAGGTAGATGACCAAGATTCAAGTAGCTTCTCCATCCTTTTTACATAAAAAAAAGTAGCTTCTCCATCATCGATATATCATGTTGATCCCTATAATCTATAGCAATTAAACATGTGATGTCTAAAGTAGAGATAGAGGGAGGTGCATATGACAGACACGAAACCGATTGATCAAAGCAACACGAGGCTAGGGGTTTTACATCTAGATTATTAAGATCGTGTTTGGTTCTACTTTTGCCTAGGTGCTTTTGCTATGAGAAAAGTAGAAGCTAACCAAAGAAGTGTAAGACACTAGTGACTTTTTATAAAAGCAGCTGCTTTTCCTAGTACAAAACTCACAGCCGGTTGGAAGTAACTTTTTTCGACTGTGAAGTTCTCAAACCAGCAAAAATTACCCGTCTGCCACTCTTTACACAACGTACCGGTTCACTTCTATTTTCTCTCTCCCGCAACTCTTCTGTCGTTCCTCTCTCTATCTCAAAAAAACTCCTCACACAAGCTAGAGTTAGGTCATGGCGACTGACGGAGGTGGGCATCTTGAACGGCGCTGAGCTCGGAGAGCGGCGCGGCACGGCGCGAGCAAGAGCAGCAGGCGGCACGGCGCGGCACGAGAAAGAGCAGCAGGCGGGGCGGCGCAGAGCGAGCAGCAGGTGGGGCGGCGCAGGAGCAGGAGCGGCGCAAGCAGCAGGCAGGAGCTGGAGCAGCAAGCAGGAGGCTGTACGACGCAAGCAGCAGGTTCGTCTTCTTCCCTCTGCTGCTCCTCTGGTGTTTATTTTTTTTCTATGCTCGTAAATATAGTTGGTTGACTGTTATTGTAGACCAAATATATGATTCATTTTAGGAAATCGATGCCTATAGAGAAATAAAAGATCACACTTGCTAAAAGACAGATTGGTGTCAATAATCCAGATTAATGTCTTATATCCAGATTGTAAACTCGATTTATATTATGATAACTTGGAATTAAATTGCTTTTTATGCTTGATTTGAAGCATGTCTGATAAGGCAAATTGGTGTGATGTCAATTTAAGACATTTTATTGATATATGTAAAAAAAAGATAGAAGATGTGAATAGGCCAAATGGACAATTCACTAGGAATGGTTGAAAAAATCTCTGCACTAAGTATGAAGAAAAGACGACCCTCAAGGAAACAAAAAAACAATTGAAGAATAAATTGGACAATATGAAAAAGGAATACACATGGTTCATAGAGTTGAAGAATTCTGCTACTTGACTTGGATGGAATGAGGCAAAGTAAATTGTTGACTGTTCAAATGAATGGTGGGATGAGCACCTTACTGTAAGAACTGAACTTTTATTGTTAATTATTTTATATGCTTTTTATGTATGATCTGATTTACTAACTTTTTATCATTAATTTCAGAGATACAATAACTCCGAGAAAGGTATCAAACGCAACCATGTCATGTTCAGGAAACAAGGACCGAAGTACCTTGATGATTTGCATTTTTTTTTGTTTGACAAGGTACATGTTAGTGAGGCAACTTTCTCTACATAGCATGACAAAGTCCGAGAGACCCGTTTCTGGCCTTATTTCAAAGGAGCTATTGGAGCTATAGATGGTACACATGTTGAGGTTAAGGTGCCACCGGAGGAAGTGGTTAATCACACATGTCGACATGGATACACAACTCAAAACGTGCTAGCTATCTGTGACTTTGACATGAGGTTTGTCTTTGCAGTTGTTGGTTGGTCAGGTTCTGCTCATGACACATGAATCCTCAATCATGCCTTAGCAAATTTTCCTTCTTTCCCCATGCCCCCTACAGATATGCATGACAATTTACTTATCAAAACTTTTTTTCTCATTCAAATTTTTTGATTTGGTTTTATATTTGGTTTTATAGGAAAATATTATGTCGTCGACTCTGGTTATCCAAATCGAATAGGATATCTTTCCCCTTTCAATGGAAATACATACCATATGCTAGAATTTCGGCATCGTTCAGGGCGTCCTCCAGAAGGGAAGTACGAGATGTTTAATTTCTTGTATTCATCCCTTCGAACAATTATTGAGCGGGCTTTCACGGTTTTGAAGCAGAAGTGACGTATTTTGAAGAAGGGCGTACCAAGTTTTCCTACTCGTACTCAGAAGCATATCATTATAGCTTGTATGGCATTACATAATTTCATTCGTAATAGTAAATTGGAAGATAAAGAGTTTGATAGATGTGATGTGGATGAGGAGTATCTAGCACCAGATGTTGTGGCGCGAACACAAGGAGATGAGAATCCAAATGAGGAGAATGATGATTCCATGAATACCATTCGTAATAGGATAGCTGATGCTTTGATTAGTACGAGAGAAAGATAATTATATTGAGAGAGACATCTTTTGTAAAATGCTACTCTTTCATTAATGTAGACCATATATTAATACTACATGAAAATTTCAGATACATTATTTTGCTACTTAGAATTATTTTTTAAGGTATATCTATTAAATAAGGTATCCAAAATGTCGTTCAGACCTTCAGGGGCATTACAGACATTTCTTACCAACCCTATAGCTCACAACAACTTTAACCAAACGACTTTTTACTATTCTCACAGCCAAAAGTTCACAGCAACTTTTTTCACAGCTCACAGCTCAGAACAGTTTTTCTCACAGCCACAGCCCAACTAAACACACCCTAAGAAGTTGAGATTTAGAAAAATTTATTCTTGTATCTCCATTTCTCTTAACAAGAGTTAGGCCTTGGTGTTGATTTATTGTGTGTTTATGTAGCTTGGCCATATAATTCAAGTCGAAACTGATTCCATATAGTGAAATATTAAGTGGAGTTAGCGATTCATCAGACATTCGATTGAAGCAGGCCGAAGTAATCCACCCAAGAAATGCTAGCCTTCCGGCCAGTTACCAGGGTAGGCGTGGTATCATCAAATTTTTAAATATTCAAAGAGCAGTTGATTAGCAGCAAAACTATTTATTGGTAATGTTATGATGGGATGATGGTAAGTAGCAAGATCTTTTATTAGCCTAACATAATCATTTGAGACCTTGAAAATTCAACTACCATATTCACTACAAAGAATAGCTAGCGACAATAAGGGTCCGGTTGGGTATCCGAATGATATAGCCTGGCTCGTATTAGTGAGTCAGGCTCATCTCGGCCAGGTTGGGTGTATACATTGCCTTTTGTTTGGTTTGTCATATCTGCAGAGTCAAGCTGCACAGGAAAGAACGGACGGTGTTTGGTTGCTTGTACTAATGCTTGTTGCATGAGATAAAATAGTAATAATATAATTAATATTGTTATTTCTATTTTGTGTAAATATATATTAGTGCTCTAATTGTATCTATTTAAAACCTTAATCAACTTTGAAATACTCTAATACAACTTAATAACGTAATTAGCAAATAATGTATTGCAGCTGGCGGGCCTGACTCGCCAGAAACGGTTTCTCCCTACGTTTCCAGCGAGCCAGCCTCGTGACTCCATTTTGCATCTGTGAAGTCTGGCTCCACCATGCATGCAGCTAACCAATCGATTGATCATGAGAGAATCTTGCATCCACTGAGACTGGACGGGGCTGGTACCAGTGGCGGAGCTAGGATCTGGTGACCGGGTATTCCCAAGCAAAAAGATTCTTCACCAAAGCATGAATTTAAAGTCAATTCATTCACAGAAGCATTCTACAAAATATGTAAAGAAAATTACAATTTAATTTTACGCTCCTTCATGGCGTGGAATCGCTTGAATGATGTCATCATCCTTCACTTTAAGGAAAAATTCACGTTCGATAAATATAACCAAGCAATTGTTGAAATATTTATCCCTATTCTATTCCTCATCTTGTTGTGCATAAAATTCATTGAGGAAAATACTCTCTCCACACTAGCTGTTGCAACAGGAAGAGTCAATACCAGCTTGAGAAGCTTGTACACAACATCATGTCTGGTATGCTTGTTCGTTATAAAGCATAACAGAGAGGTCTCCAATATTTTTTATTCTTCTGAATTGTTCATCTCTCCGCATATCAGCTATGAACAATTCAAGTTGAGTAGGAAGATGATGCATTTCCATGCTTGAGAAATCTTTAAGATAAAACTGAGCAAGCTTAACTAAGTTGTCTTTGTCATAGGCAGCAAATGAGTCAACTGGATTAAATGATGCCATACAAAGAAGCAAATCAGTGTTTACCTCATCAAACCAGTCATTAAGCTCTCGAAGTTGTCTATCAATAACACTCAAGAACATATCAACATAAAATCGATGCTTATTCCTTGCCTTAGGAAAGAACCTCCTATCTTTTTCAACTGGCTTGTATGGACCGTCCATATCAGGTATTTTTATGTTGTATTTCACACAAAAAGAATTAACATATTTAAAAAAAATCTTCCCATCCATTATCCTCCCGTAGGAATTGCAATTGATGCTTTGTCAAATAAATAAGATCTACTGCATTGATAATATCTTGATCTCTCTTTTATAAAACATGATTTAAGTCATCTGTGTACCCAAAGTTGGTTAGCAACAACTGCGCCATGAACACAAACTCATATGACTTGAAGATTGTCAACATTGTCTGAGCCTGTGTACACTCGGTGCCTTGAGAACTATCATTTTCCACCTTTATGAGAACTTGCTGGAGTGATGGGTACAAAGAAATAACATGAAATACAGTTTTATCGTGGGATCTCCAACGAGTATCTCCCAGTCTTCCTAAATCCATCTCCTGATTTAGACCCTTTCCAGTCTCTATTTCACCCAACTCCAATGCTTCTACAATTCGTTGAGTTTGTGCTACTCGAAGCATATGTGTCTTTTTATAAGAATTTCTAATTACAGTCAACAAAAATCTGAGTTGGTCAAAAAACCAAATACAATCTAGATTTTCTTTAGAAACAACCACAAGAGTTAATTGGAGTTGATGTGCAAAGCAATGCACATAATGAGAAAAAGGGGAATCATCCATGATTAGTTTCTTTAGTCCATTAACATGACCTTTTATTTGCTAGCTCCATCATATTCTTAACCACGAACCATAGATAAGCTTAATAAATGATCCATAAGCAATGATACAATTGCAGCCTTAAGGGTTGAAACAGTAGTGTTCTCAACATGAACCACACCTAGAAATCTCTCCACCACTCTTCCTTTTCTGTCAACATAGCGCAAACAAAGTGCCAGTTGCTCCCTTTGATACAAATCATTCGATTCATCTGTAAGTATTGCAAAATAGTCATCATCAAGATTTTCCATTATAAGCTTGGTAGTTTCTTCTGCACAACTTTTGATGATATCCTTTTGTATTTCCGAGACAGTTAATTTGCAATTCTTTGGTGCATTCTTTAAAACTACCTTGTTTACTTCCTCAAAATTTTCTGCTAGCCAGTTCAAAAGCTCAAGAAAATTGCCTCTATTAAGTGAATCTTCATGCTCATTATGTCCACGACATGATAGGCCAAACCTTGACATAAAAGAAATTTTAAACATTGGAGTGAATAGGACAGACGAGACATATATAAAGCCTTCTCTAGTTTTGTGGTGCAAGAAAAATGCTCAATAATTATTAATTTAGGAGTGAGGAAGGCATTATATTTCTCTTGAGCCATATTATGCAGACTGGTCATGCCACCAACATGTTTAGTAATCCGCTTTTTCATGTTCCAATTTCTAAATCCTTAATTGATAAAAGCATCTCCACCAGAACAATTAGTCTGATGCTTGAACAAGTAACAAACAAAATAGAATGCAACATCTAGTTCCACACTATATTCAAGCCAACTATATTCATCAAACCAAGTGCTAATGAAGCGCTGAGGCTTACCACCAATTTGTCTTCTTAGAAAATTATGGCTCCGTGGTTGACATGGCCCCAATGTAATGTATCCCCTAATCACTTGATTTCGTTCATTGATATTATAGTATCTGATGGGCATCCTCTTTCCAGGATCATGAGAAAGCAAATCAACATCATAAATGGCTTCATCAATTGATTTATCATTCTCTGTTTCATCACATTCTCTAACAGGGGACATGGACAAAGATGAAGGTTCTATGTTTGGCATCTCAATCTCAGGCTCATTGCTTGTTCTCCCAGGTTCTGTGGTTGCCACCTCTGGTTTAATAGACTGGATGACATTATCCTCATGTGGTTGCACTTGCATCTCAATGGAGAGAGAACTGATTTGATTCTGAGCTTCGTAGTCAATAGAAATTGATTGTGGACCTTCCTTTCCTCTTTTAGCAGCCCTTTCCTAAAGAGATTTCAAATCAATTGATTTATGTCTCTTCATGTTTCAGAACTCCACATACAAAAATAGATAGAGCTTCAAGGATTTACCACCAAATGCTAAAGAAGTGCAAGGAAATAAGAATACAATTTCACTCACCGCCCAGCAGGCCAGCAGACTTCCAAGCAGTTGTTCTAGTGTTCAACGCCTTCGACGATCGAACACATCGCCGGCTTCGCGCGCTGACAATTAGCAACTACGTCCTTTCCTCATTGGCCTCCGGCGTCGATCGTCTAGGGTTTGAGAATTGGGACTTCAGAGTTCGGAGTGTTATAGTCGAAGCGTCGAGCAACAGGAGCGGAGAGGACACAGAAGACGTGTAAATGCATTAGCGTGTGGGCAGTGGGGCTAGCCTTCATCGATTGAGCCAGGGAGCCACGATGTGGGCTATGGGCCTATGACCATCATTCTATGCTATTCTTACTTTTTTTTCTGGGTTTTAGACTAGTGGTTTGACTGTTTTATTAGGCTGTAACATGAATTTTACTAGGATATACATATATATTAGATTTTTTCCCACCAGAGCTAGGTATTCCCGTAAATACCTAGGACTCATGGTGGCTTCGCCCATGGTTCGAGAATTGGGACTTCAGAGTTCGGAGTCTTGCAGTCGAAGCGTCGAGCAACAGGAGCAGAGAGGACACAGAAGACGCGTAAATGCATTAGTGTGTGGGCAGTGGGGCTACCCTTCATCCATTGAGCCAGGAAGCCACGATGTGGGCTATGGGCATATGACCATCATTTTATGCTATTTTTATTTTTTTTTCTGGTCTTTGAACTAGTGGGTTAACTGTTTTGTTGGGCTGTGACATGAATTCTACTAGAATGTAGATATATAGTAGATTTTTTTCCCATAGAGCTAGGTATTCCCGTAAATACCCAGGACTCACGGTAGCTCCGTGGTACATGGCACCAAACGTGCCCTAAAAGATCTTAAACTCCAGATTAAAAAGGTGATAGAAAGAGAACTGAAAAGAAACAAGAGTACAATACTCCTAATTTGAATACAGCTTTCAAGTAAACCAATCCTTAGAAAATTCGGGGACCATTTCCATGCAAGCCCAACGACCTTCCATCCATCCATCCCTTGGGCAGCCAGACAGCCACCGCGCGGCACGCGGTCGAACTCCAATTCTTCGCCGCGTCAGCTCTCGGCTCCTCCAGTTTCTAAAAAAAAAAAAAGAAAGAAAGGAAGAAGCTCTCGGCTCCTCCCCCTCCGTCGCGTCCCCACCAGCCGTAGCAGCCCCGACACCGTCGCGCCTGTATATAACCCAACACATCTCCCGTCGCTGTCCCCGTCTCCTCTGTCCTCCCCCCTTCTTCCGTTCCGTCCAGTCCCCGACCAACCACCTCAAAACCCCCAAACCTGCCTTAAACAATTTCAAAACGTGAAGCTCTCGTTGGCGTCGTCTACGCGTACGCCACCTAACAACGCCGGAGCGCCTCGTCGCCGGCCGGTCGCCGCATCCCCGCCCCCGCCGGCGGCCCGCTCCGGCAGCAATGGCGCTCGACCTCGCCGTCATGGGCTTGGCGGCCCGCAAGGCCGGGCCCCAAACCCTAGCGCCCCTGCCGTTCGCGGGGCCGCCGCTTCCCCCGCCGATACCGCCGACGTCGGGGATGTACCTCCCGGGCCCGCCTCCTCCTGGCGTGCTCCTGCCGCGCCCGATCGTGTACCCGCCCGATCCAGAGGCCCTCAAGTACATGGACGAGTGCCGGAGCCGCTCCCTCATCAAGGTGAGTTCCGGAGCTTCAAATCGCGCGTGCGGTCTCTTATCGTGCGATTTCGTGTGGATTCGTGGCTTATTTTGGAAACTGTTGTTTTACGAGGCTACAGTTTATTTCCGGCGCGGGGATTGTGCCTTCGCTTGAGGATGAGCGCAGGAGGGAGCGGGTAGTACGCGAGCTCGGCAAGGTACTGGTCCTAATGGGGATTAGGGTTTTGTGCTTAAAGGTAAATGCTTAAAATGTCGGCGGAGTGGGTTGAGGTGTTTTGATCTGGCTGTGTTTGTTGCAGATAGTGATGGATTGGGCAAAAAAGGTGGCGTACGAGCAGGGGGGACAGTACTGGATCACAACAGCCACGGTGTTGACCTATGGCTCGTATGATTTAGGGGTAAGGAAGTGATGCCAAATTTGTGCACGATTTGTTTTAATTCTTTATGGAGATGTAATGTCCAGTTGACATTACTGTTCATGATGACAATTTAATCCTGAGTTGCATTTATTTATTTCACGCTTTGTGCAGCTTAAACTAAAATAGCCACAAAGATTGACACCTGTATAATCGTTAATTGCATGAATGTCCTTTTTTCGGTAATGTGTCATGTTGTTGTCATGGCCGAGTTATTTCTGTTATATGATGGTGGCTTCACATGCCCTTTTGTTAGTTCGTGGCATTTTTCATTTCGCAAGTTCTTGTTTGCAATTGTCCTTTTGTGTATATTTTCCATTTTCAATATGTTTTCTCTCTGGCCTTCACGAATTGGCCAATTATCATGATTTTCATGCATATCAACAAAGAAAAATTAGCAGTGTAGCTCCTCCCCCTTTCATTGTTTTCTCAGTTTGTGGTGCTAATGATATTATGAAACAATTAGTTTGGTTTTGTACAATTGGTATAAATTGATGCTTGGCAGAGTAGTCGGGATCTGCAGTAGTGAATGTAGTGAAAGCTGATGCTTGAATGATTGATGTTTAGTACTCCCTGTCATGGGCCTAATCAAGGCCCAATCCGTGAGTCCAAGGTTAGGGTTTATAAGTAATATTAGATAGAGTTAGAGTTCGAGTCTATTATGTATATAATCTGCCGGCTCCTATATGTTCAGGAGGTCACGGCCGATTCGAAGGATAAGCAATGACATGAGAATAATCTAATATTCCCTTCTAGTTCTCTAATCCAGTCTCCTGCTATCTAATCCCAGTCCCCTTCTATCCAATACATGACATTTAGTATCAGATTGCTTTGGCTTCGATAATGGCTTCTGCTTCCAATCTACCTAAGTCGCTCGAAGACTTGAGCCTCAAACAATTGACTGGTCAGCTTAACACTGTCAGAAAGACATTCTGGTCACAAAGAAGTGTAATTTTGTGCATTAACACTGTCTCCAAAACACTTTACAGCTTACTTTTGTGGTAATTATGCAGAGACTGGAATAAAGATATTCCTTTCTCTGAAATTTTTCTGCTGTAATAGATCATAGGTGTATATTGCTTTTTTTGAGACATACTACTATATTGTTTTCTAATACATAATATCATTTTTTTTTAAAAAAATAGAAGTGGTTAAGTCTCCCAACTTGTGCCAAGAGGTCCCAGGTTCGACACAGCCTCTATGCATTGCACATTGCAGGGGAGGATTGCCTCTTATAATCCTTTGGCCCCACCTTGTGTGGTAGCTTCCTGCACTGGGTCTGTCCTAGACAATATTTAAATAATTGGTTGCACAAAACCTAAAACGACACATGTTATGAGTATGACTGGAAGGAGTATCATGTATGGATAGAGAGATGGTGGGGTCTGAGTTATACGTATCCAACTTATTATGATTTTTTGTTGATGTTACAACCATAATTGAATTGTGGGTTCCTAGGGGATAGGGTAGAATTTGTTTCTTGAAATATGCTTCTGTAGTTAAATTGTGCTTCAAAAAGCCTTTAAAACATTTAATCTCAGGTGATGAGTCAGGAAATTTGAAAGAGCAGCAAAATGTGAATCTATTTGATAACTTTACGCATGTTTTCAATAATGAATGTCATAATCATGCCAAATCATTTTTGGTTGTTGTATGTTTCAAAATCTTGTCTTGATTAATCTTTAATCGGATGTAATGGGACTGCACTGGATTAATTGAACAATTACAACTTGAGTTTGCTTTTCTTATACTTTATAGTAATGTAGTATTGTTCCTGTAGTTCTGCCATATTTTAAATGTTTTCGTGACAACACCTTGACAATGATGTTTCTCCTTTGAAGGCATATGGACCTGAATCGGATATTGATGCACTTTGTGTTGGTCCCTCTATTGCATCGCTGCAAGTAAGTATCAATTTTGCAACTAAAAAAGCTCCTCTAATTATGAGATCTACTTAGGATATATTCCATGTTTAATTTGCAGTATCATTTTTTCGTTGTCCTGCGAAAAATGCTTGAAGGGAGGCCAGAAGTGTCAGAATTGCATTCAATTGAAGGTGCTAAGGTTCCATTGATGCGTTTTAAATTCAATGGGATTTTAATTGATTTTCCTTATGTCCAACTGCCAGTGATCAATGCTGCAGAGGTAAGTGGTATGGTCTTTTATTTTGTGTTTGTTTACTGTGTTGTACATGTACTTGTATTAGTATATGTGCTGCACTTGCTAATTTCATGGTTATATTTGCTTTGCATTTCAAGTTTTTTTTGGAAGCATCTGTTTATCCAGATATCATGTTACATTATGCTTTATCATTGTTCGTGTTATTCCTGGATGAGTTATTTCTGAGGCATACATAATACTGTATGTCCTGAAATCAGCAACCTAATATGAAGTTTACATTCTTACATGAGTTGCACATTTATTTCACTGAGGTAAGGTCTTGCATGTTAATGAGTTGATGTACAGTAGCTTTTGTGAATACTTATATCTTTAATAATGTCCTTGGTTTGGATATGATTTATAATATTAAGCCATCTAACTGTTGACCCTAATGCTGTGCATGATATTTATTAAAAATAAATGTTGTGCAGGATATTTATTAAAAAAAATAAATGTTGTGCATAATATATGATGCTTGATTTAAGTTCTCACAGGCTGTAAACTGCTGTAGGCTATGCACGCATTTGATCCCCGTGTGCTAGAGAGCGTTGACGTGGCAAGCTGGAGGTGCCTGTCTGGAGTTCGTGTTAATAGACAGATCATTCAATTGGTTCCTAATATCAAGGTATAACGGCTACCTCATCAAATTTATTTATGTTCCACTGTCTTTCCATCTTTTATTATTACTCTGCAGTGGCTATATTGCAATCTGTTCCATACATGCATTCTTTTATATCCTCAGTTTATTTTCTCTGCTAGTATATGTTGTCTAAGTTTATTTTCTCTGCTAGTATGTGATGTACTTTGTTTGACCTTTTGTACATTGAGTTCTTTGAACTTTTCTTGCTCCCACTCTTCCTTTTCTAACTACTTCCGTTTTATGGAGCATTCTTGCAGAAATTTCAGTGTTTGTTGCGGTGCCTCAAACTATGGGCAAGAAAAAGAGGACTTCATTGCCATGTATGCTGTTTGTCCTTAGTTTATCAACAACTGCTTATGGATGTTGCCTTTTATTCTTTTTTCTACAACTACAATATTTTTTGATTGCCTGATGTCATTTTCAGCTACTGGGTTTCTTTGCTGGAATTCATTTGGCAATTCTTGCCGCATATGTTTGCCGCAGTCACCCAAATGCTAGTATCAATGCTTTGTTCACATCGTTCTTTGCTACTTTTGTTCGCTGGCCGTGGCCTCTCCCAGTGAGTTTGCTTGATCTACCAACTCCTTGTCGGAGTCCTGATGGGTGCTCTCTCATGCCCGTAATGTTGCCCTGCATTCCACCTGAATTTTGCTCCTCTAGTATAACTGAAAGTACGTTCAGCAAAATCAAAGAAGAAATTCGGCGAGGTCATGCTTTGACCAAGGTATTACTATTCTTGATAGAATTTTGTTTCATTAATGCCCCTCTTTTTCTCTGTAGATAGAAAGATTACTTCTCTTTATTTTTTTACTCTCCTTTTCAAAGTTCAATGTATGAACTGCTAGAATGCATATGTTGCTAAGTGGCACAAAGATCTGCTGTCGTATTAGCTGGTGCATTTCAATGCCTTCCAGTTCAATGTATTTTCTGTACATTTTCTCTTAATTGCCAGATTACTTTGAAACGGTCGAGATCTCAAATAATTTAAATCTGGAAGGAGTCTGGTTCAGTTCAAACTTTGGACATGCCTATAGGCTGATCCACCAGAAAACTGAAATGCCTTGAGTACTGCTATACCATCTCCTGCTTGAGGGGGGCTTCTTGGAGGCAGGCTCCTCGATTACCAACAAATTGCTCATTTCTCAACTATATTCTAATTTGCACTATTTGGCTACTAACAAAATCACAAACAGATCGTTCCTTTTGCTTTTGCGTCCCTCCCTCCCTTCTCTATACTTGCAGATACCTGAATGTGTCATCCGACGTGTTTGTTCTCCGAATCCATTGCCTTATTTACTTTTTGGATCTTTGCTCAACGATAGTTCTCCAAATATGTTATGCTGTAAAAAAGGACTTTGATAGTTCTGAATGTATCCCTCGATAGCAGCTTCATAATATTGCATTCTTTTTCTTCAACAGGATATCAGAAATACAGATATCGACTGGAATCTGCTCTTTGCACCATTTCCATATGGTTTAAGATATAAATGCTTTCTTCGCATAGTTCTCTCTGCTCCTGTGACTGAAGAATTACGTGACTGGGTTGGATGGGTGAAATCCCGATTCCGCAACCTTCTCCTCAAGGTTATTTATTGCCATGTATATGTTTTTTCTTCTCATGTCTGGCTGGTAGTGTTGATAATAATATCTTGTATCTGATGTTCTGCAGCTGGAGAGTCTTGGTATTTACTGTGACCCAGATCCCTCAGAGCAAGTTGATCATACTATCATTGTACCAAATGTTGTATTCTTCTGGGGTCTCATGTACAGGGGGAGTATTCAAATGTGTACAGATTCTCTCAAAGAGGACTTCATGAGAAGTATCTTAAATAACATCTATGGAAAGGAAAAATGTGCCCATTCGGACATAGCAATGTCCATTGTTGGGCCTCCTCAGCTTCCTAAAACTGTCTTTGACCACACAGTTTACTCGGAGAATCTGCTGCCATATATGATGGTCCACCAACTAATGAGGCAGGACAACAATGCAGCCCGTTAGTGCTCTGGTGTCATATTGCACTTGAGCTTCGTTTGTGAATATCCATTTGACAACAGTGAGAAGATGCTGATGATGCTGTTTTTTGACATCACATACTAGGAAGTTTTGGCTATTGTTTTAGGTTCAGGGGCTTGTTCATGCCTCTAGATCAAGGAATATGGAAAGTTCTTTTTGTGGCGCTGGCTGTCAAGAGCTGGATCTTAATTCAAGCTTCCGGCTAAAAATTGGTTCACTGGGGACTTATTCCTGTTTGAGCCTTGTGCAGGTACATGTATATCCATGTACACAGCGTAGCAATTGGTATACAAGTGACAGAGGATACCATATAGAATGTGTATGTAAACTGTAGGTGTAATGTTTGTACCCAGCAGCAGAAGGTGTTGTAAATTGCTTTGTTAGAATTGCTGCTGGGCACAGATGCTGAGGTCGATATGAAAGTTTTTTTTTAATGGAATTTATCCATTCTAGGTTAATATGAAAATATTTTGGATCGGTGTGATCCACTTTTTTACATTGTAGTTGTAGGATGCAAAAAAAAAAAAAAAAAAAAAAACTTTTGACTGCCCCTACTGTTGAAAAATGTCTATGTACTGATCTGACTTTGAGGGAAAAGGATTTTCACTCATGCATTATGCCTTGATGTAATTCCGGCTGACGTATTAATGTAAGGCTCACCGCTTCTTTTTGTTGTTGTGGCTAAACAGTATCAAAGGTGGGCGCTAATTTTGAGGGTGCATTTCCCGTAGTTCTTTGGCCAAATTGTAGGACGCGTACTGCTTGCATTTTTGAATGCGCACTCGCATTGCTTTGTGGAATTTAATTTGAATGATCATGTCCTTTTTTTTTATTTGCAATATTGTCATGTCCTTTGTGCCAGAGAAGGATCTGAATTATTACCTGGACATCGTAAGTGATTCATCAATTTATCTTGAAGACGGATTGAAGTGCCCGTCTTCCAGCATTGATATATTCCATGATTTGCGTTCTCCTCTGGTAAGTTGGTGGGCTGCAGGTGCAGCTTGTAGCGGCCTAGCAGATGGGTCTTTACGCAGCTTTTCGCTGGTCGCTACTAAGCACTACGTTTTCTTCTATTCCTTTCTCATATAATACAATAATAACTCCCCATTTGGGGACGCTCTGATTTGGCATTTATATCACTAGCTTAGAAGAAGTTCTGGATAGCAAAAAGATAGAGGAAAATAATGTTCTAGATGGCGAGACAATAAAGAATAATGCTAGAGATAGATGTACGTATTACATGATGTAAGAATGGACGGCATCGAACGTGCTGTGTTGTTCTTGATGGTAGTGGTAGTATTGTTTATCTCCCCTCTGAAATGAAATAAATATTGTATTCATATTCGGTAGCTAAACGTCTTATTCAGCACAACATTGATCGTTCGGTGTAGCAGCAGTTCGCTAATGCTACACCTTTTTTCCTCTTTAAGAACAAGTTATTTGGAAATGAAGCAGGTACTGAAAATGTTGTAGTTCCAATGGAAAACATCTACTTGACTACTTGCTTGAAGTTGTCCAATATTTTTGAAAAAGAAACAGCAACTATAGGGGAGGTAGTAATCTACATCCTCAATAAAATTCAGATGCAAATTTGATTCGTCATAAGAGAAGTTTATCATAACGGCCCCATTACTTATCTCGGAGCCTCCCAGGCTAAATTCAGATGGCCGAGAATTTTCAAGTTATCCGGCCGAGGACGGCAATGGTTCGTTGGACTGGAATTGTAGCCCCCTGTTGCGTGGCAGACTACGTTCAAATTCCGTCGAACGTCGCCGGGGACAGAGATGGAACGAAAAGACCACACGAGTGCACTGTAGCCAGGGGCAGGGACCGCGACCAGAACCGGCGCGAGGAGGCCGGGTCGGCGACCACGAGTCAATAAACTAATCCAAAGCAACGCAGAACGGCACTCGTGTCCACTCCATTTGCCTTTTGACCAGGAGGACCCCTCCCCTGCCCGCGCCACCGCCTCGGGGTACCTGTGCGGCGGCGCGTCCCGCGGAGCAAGCCGAAATGCTACAGTCCCCGCACGTACACGATCTGGCATTTCAATCAGTCAGGTCCGTGCTGCAGCCTGCAGAGCAGCCTGCGGTGCGAATCCATGTCAGGCGGCTCCGGCTGCTTGCGCGGCGAAATCGACGGGTCCCGAGGGGACGGGTCGAGCGCCAGGCATCATGACGCCTACCGCGCTTAGCTGACCGGAGCTACGTACCCCGCCCCGAGCCCGAGCCCCAGCGCGCCAGGCCTCAACACGGGCGTACCGACGGCTGGTCCGCCCGGCTGTGCCGCGCTGGCTTAGTGTAAGAGTAAAAAAATGTACAGTAGGAGTTTTAAAGGAATGCATGTGAAAAAATAAAGTATTGGACAATATAATAAATTTGGTAAATTTGATAGAGTACTTTTTTAGGAAGGCTCAAGAAACTTGGAGGAATCGGAATGCATAATTCGTCTAAGTGGCGTGTTCGTTTCTTATCTAAATTTTAGTGTTTTCATATTAATTCTTCAAATGCTAAATACAATAATTAAATATAGATTAAATATAAAATTAACTACATAGTTAGATGCTAATTATGAGATAAATCTATTAAATTTAATTAAGTTATTATTAGTAGATGTTTATTATAGTATCATATTATCTAATCATGATCGAATTAGATTTAATAGATTCGTCATGTTATTTAGTGGGTAGATTATGGACTGAGTTTTATCATTAATCTATATTTAGTACTTTTAATTAGTATTTTAATATTTGATAGGACAGTTGTAAAATTTAGTAGACAGAAAACGAACATACCTAAGCGGTAAGACATGTCTTTCTATGCGATGCTAGTAGGTAGTGCTGTCAAAGTTTTTCGTTAACAACAACAAAGCAATGTTTTGTCTCGATCCTATGCGATGGGAAAGAAAAAAGAGCTTTGATCCAATATTTTGTTTCCTATATTCTTACTACAAAATCAGCAAAGAAACTTTCCTTCACTTTTTCTTTGCTTAATTACTCCATTCTAAAGGTTGGATACGATTTTTCTTTCTATAAAAGCCGAATCCTATGCTTTTCTTCCAAAAATCCCTCAATCCAAAGGGACCTTAACTTATATCACGATCAAATCACCAATTTTTTCATCAAAGGACCCAAATGCCCACCTCTCTCTCTCTCTCTCTCAAATTGATAGGACTAAGAGAGGTGAATTTACCATATCCTCTTCTTCACTGGAAATAAGGAGTAACATTTGCTCGAAGTCATAAAATATAACGTGTGAAGTATTAGAGACATGAAATTAACCGCATTAAGAAAAAAAGTGTAGCTAATTACTAGTACTGATATTTTTTTTCTCTCTCTCTAAGACTCCTTCCTCATCCATTTCCCTACTTAGTGTCGAAAAATGAAGCAATATGCGGACAAAGTCCTAAAGGAGTTAAGGGGGCTCATGCCCCCTATATCGACTCCTCCATGTAGCTTGCATGCATCAGTGTTAGAAAAATAAATAAACAAGTTTTATATGAAACAAATAAACAAGTTTTATATGAATACATCATAGTCTATAAAATTGTAGTAGTATGGTCCGAGATAATAGGGTAGTGCTTAATAAAACTTATTTGTGTATAGAAATAATCGGATCAACCATTCTCCCTTGGTAAAAGAAAAAAACTATCATTTGTTCTAATAACGAAATATTAGATCTTTAATATTTGCTAGCATCTCTACTATTTCATTGAACAATCAAATCAAACTCTGAACATGATAAACATAAGTGTTATATGTGAAACTCATCTACAACTTTATCAAATATGGCAGGAACTATTCGAGTCTTAGTTTCAAGAGTATGTGTTTAGATTAATCTGTAATAACTGTATGCCTATTGATACTTAGCACTAGGAAATACAACAACCAGTTCTGGCATATTGGGATTGGGAAAGAGTAAATGGTTCCCAATATTATTTAAGCCTTTAATTCAAACAATTGAAATTCAAAATGACTGTCAAACAGATCACTTTGTGGCATGTTACAATAAACATGACCTATTTTTTTAGATGAAAATATGTAATACGCAGAAATACTTCTTTTTGTTTATATAGTAATGCTATAAATGATTTTTAGCGACAATTATATTTACCTAACAATAGTCATGAATTCTAGCGGTCAAACATAACCGTTGGCTCCATGACAAGTACAATAACGCAGTAGCGTTCCGTCTTAATTCCTGTGGAGTGAGTGAGTACTAACGACAAGAGCACAATAACTCGGTTCATTGAACCTTATTTTGTGTGTGTGTAGTAGGATCCACGAGATCGTGCACTACAACAAGTTCTAAGTTGGATCCTAAATTATCATCAAACTATGATATTTTTGCACTCATCTTTTGTATTTGTAAACTAGTGTTGCAGCAAAAGGTAATGTTTCACTCAATCTCTCATGCGTGTTTCAACTACGTTTTCTCCGCATTGTTTCGAATTGTGGCACTCGCGTATACCCTTCGGTACTGATCATTCCCCCCATGGCTTTCATCCACAGAGGCGCTGATTGAACTCAGAAACAAAAAAAGAGGGTCACCACCGGGCGCGGGCAGTCGCAGCCAAAAGAGCCCAGCGCAGCGCAAGCGGAAGACCCGGCCCCACCGCTGTCCACCTACCCCACGAGCCCCGTTTCCATTCCAGTCCACGGCTTCTTTCTTCTGGCTCCACCACAATCCCCTGAAGACCAGAGGGAGCCGTGCCAAAAGACCATCGTTATCATCCCCTCGCCTATAAATACCACTCCTTGCCGTCCCTTCTCCTTTCCTCCGCCTCTCCGCCACTTCTTCCGCCCTCGTCCCCCGCCTCCGTGTTCGCTTCTCTTCGATCGTCAGCGGCCCGAAGCACCGACGCCGCGCTGGGGATGTCGCCGCCGACGAACGGCGCCGTCTCGGTCGCCTACCCGCGGCAGGGGGCGGGAAGCCTGCTGCCGCTGGATGCGCTGCTGTTCCCCTTCGACGGGATCATGGCCGATGACTTCCTCGTCGCCAACCCGGCTCCCGTCGGCGCCGACCAGCAGCCCCTCCTCCTCCTGCCGTCCTCTTCCGGGACGAGCGCCTGCGGCGGCGGCTTCGACGCCAAGGATCTATCCATGGCGAAGCCGGCCTCGTCCAAGGTGACGACGGCCGCCGTCGCCGTCGCAGGAAACGCCAGCTCCTCGTCGGCGCGCGCGCCTCCATCGCCGGCGCTGCCGCTCGTGCACGCCACCGGCCAAAGAACCTCCTCCTACCGCGGGGTGACCAGGTACGTCTCCATGCGTGCCGATCGCGCGGCTGCACCGATGTATCAGTATCAGTATCAGTATAAAACCGCGCTTAAGCGCGCGTGTAAGCGTGGTTAGCGAGTGTGATTAACACCGTCACGTGACTAATCCCTCGCACGTGCGGGTTGATCGTCCAGGCACAGGTGGACGGGACGCTACGAGGCGCACCTGTGGGACAACACGTGCCGGAAGGAGGGCCAGAAGCGCAAGGGACGCCAAGGTGATCACCTCAAACCAATCCCCATTATTCCTTTCTCGTCGTGAACTTGGGGTGGGGGGGCCCGCGGCGCAGTGACTGGGTGCTGCTCCGACGGGACGGGGCTTTGATTCGGGGGCGTAGTCGGATCTCTTGAATAGTACGAGTACGGGGCCAGTGGATACGATGGGATGTCGCCGTTTCGGGAAAGGAAGAAGTGACCGCCTGACCGGCGTCTCAGTAGAGAGTCGCCATGATGACCAGGGGAGACCAGACTGCTCATCCCAGTTCCCGGATTCTCTGCGTACCCGGGCCCCCTTTTTCACTGTGCAGATCACTAGGCCTAGGTACATGCTCGTTCCGTTTGTCTTTTTGCTCTGGCTTTGCCGCTGCAAAAGCAGTTTGATTATCCCATAGATCAGATATGGATTAATCTCTTGACGTCGTGATTAGCATGCCTTGGGTAAGTAAATGCCAGTTTCAGTTTCTCAGGGTCAGAGATGCGGTGTGTGCAGCTTTTGCCTTTTTCACTTTTATTTTTAGCTCACGCACGGTTGGATCAGTTAAAGTTTCTTTCTTCCACGGCAAGCTTTTCTATATGATTTCACCTCTCGGACATGGAGAGGGTTTTGATTTTTGAATTCCGAAAAAAAGCTGAACTTTTTGTAGTAACGCCAACAACTAGCTAGAGGGAGCCAACAGCTCAACAACGCCTGCAGTGACGTTTCTTTTCAGTTAGTGTTGCTTATGCATTCTTTTTCTTTTTGCGAAAAATGTTGCTTATGCATGACCGTGCTTTGAGATCTTCATCACAGGACGGTTTGTACCTTTTGAATAGATAGAGCTTGCATGTACTGCAGCTGCTCTAGGTGAGGTTAACTGGTTATAAGGTCTGGAATTCCACTTGAAAATTAGAACTCTAGTTTCGATTGATTTATATAGAACACTGTTGAATACTTGAATTGTCATGCATGTAAATCTGGATGATGGAACTGAATTTGTGTTCGTACATATAGTACTTTATATCAAATAAACATTTGCTGCCGGTTCACGATAGTGTTGCCTTATCCTCAAGCAGGATGCCACATTTTAGTTTGATACTTCATCAGTTCATTTACACCAGTTGACTTGGGAAACACCATGGACCGGTGTGCATGCCGGAATGTTGGAATTCAACTTGCATGAGTACGATATGCATGATTTTGTGGGGAAAAGGGAATTATGATGACATGCTCTAATTTGACTGTAAAAGTAATATGTTTGTTATAAATTTGCCATAAAATGCTCCATTTGGTTGCTGACGCGTGCAAATGTTGTGCATGATCATGTATGGCCTACTCAGACATGTTAGATTTAGATTACTGCCAGGCTTACGACCATTTTTGCACATAGAGCATGACTCATGTCTTGGGCTGCACAGTAACATAATTCATGAATGCTCACACTTACAGTGGTTGCATGCATTATTTGAAAATAAAATTTGGTGGCTAGCTCTAGATTATAGCTGCGTGCCTTTTGTCCTGCTGTTACCACATAATGTGAAAGAGTTGTTGTCCTGCTATTACTAAAATAAGGCTGCCTGGTAGAATAATTCTTTTTAGTTGGTAATTTTGATGCATGGAAGGCATGTCTTGTGAATATTTGCTCACTTAGATACTTTACATGATAAATCGATGTCTCATGACTAGCAAAAGAAAGAGTATTTTCCTCTTTGCAATTGTATATCTTCTGTTTTCTTTTTGTTCTAACTGGACTTCTCGTGTCCACTCTGTTTATGGCTATTATCCTGCTGGATGGGGATGCTCTACAGTTTATTTGGGTACGAACAGTTTCATCCTAGCTTCATTGTTTTCTTTTCAAGTTTCCTTTTCAGCATAAGGTTAAGTAGGGTATAAAATTACCTGTGATGCAGGTGGCTATGACAAAGAAGAAAATGCTGCTAGGGCATATGATCTTGCTGCTCTGAAGTACTGGGGTGCTAATGCTACCACCAACTACCCTGTGAGTGATGTACTTATCTTTATTACCGAAATTCCTTATAGTTTCGGCCTGTGGGCCAGAAATTTCTCATGTGCACTCGGAATATCAGGCGTTTAGCTACCCTATAATTAGATTTACCACCTCTCTAATATGCTAGGTACAACTGAATAATGTGTGCTAACCTTTCTGTTGAACCATTTGAACATTCTTCTCCATTTTAGAACGACTACAGAATGTTGCTTTCATATACACACCTTTGCTCATGATATGACTGAAAATAGAGCACGTTTTGTTTCAGAGAGAGAACTATATCAACGAGATTGAGGAGATGCAGCACATGAGCAAGCATGAGGTTGTGGCCTCACTGAGGAGGTATTTTTATATTTCATACGACTGGAACCATGACATTCATTCTGCTTATATGTGCGAGTCTTTGACTACACTGTAAATTTTCAGGAAGAGCAGTGGCTTTGCTAGAGGAGCGTCGATCTACAGAGGTGTCACAAGGTAATTTTCGCCAGGTAACCAATAATGGATCCGTATCTCTTCCGTTTCAGTGATCATCTGCTTCACTTCGTTTTTTTTATCAGGCACCATCAACATGGACGCTGGCAGGCAAGAATCGGTCGTGTTGCAGGTAACAAGGACCTGTATCTCGGGACTTTTGGTAAGATCCTGTAACTCCGATGCCTCATATATACCAAGAAGGTCCTGAACAAATGAATGTAGCCTTTATATGCCAGTACATAGTATAGCAGTCTGCTCATGTATTAACTTGGAATCAAAATGCTAAATTCTGAACAAGCTGTTGTGTCAATGAATTTTTAAACAATCTATCTTACTGTTTTCTTACACATTACCATCAACATTCTGTTGTACAATTGCTACTTGTCCTCTTGTGATATTTGATCTTCTGCAACAACATATATAGTCCTTGTTCCATTCTATGATTGCACTGGACCAGCTAGTTCTGTGACGGACTTGTGTTATTCCCTGAAAATATTCTATTTTCGCATTTTACAATGAATACATTGATGATGAAGATTTGTTGTAGCCATGACACATCTCATAAATATATCCTCCTTTCAGCAACCGAAGAAGAGGCTGCCGAGGCATACGACATAGCAGCACTGAAGTTCAGGGGCGCCATGGCCGTGACCAACTTCGAGCCCAGCCGGTACAACCTTGATGCGATCGCGCAACGCGACCTTCCCGTCAGCGGACCGGGAAGGCGGCTGAATCAGCTGAGTCCAGCTCAAGAAACAGAAGGCCAAGTCATTATCAACGCTCCCTCTTCGTTCTCCCAGCAGTCCAGCAACAACCTGCCGCATTACGTCTTCCCCAACCTCCCGCAGCCCCAGCCACTCCACCCTCCGCAGGCTCTACCTCCACCAGACTACAACTACGTCTATCAACCCAACTTCTACTGGCCGTATGGTACCGTGGAGCACAAGGTGCTGCATGACAACAGGCTGGAAACGGCGAACAGTCTTATGCATCTGGCCAGCTCTAGTGTCAACTGAAGGCTCGATCCGAGGAGGTGATGTTTTGGTTCGGCAAATTGGGGGTATATTTCGTAGAACTGAATCACCTGAACATAGGGTATAGCCTTAGAGAGGCGTTGGGTTCTGTCCGCTTTTTGGTGTACAAAGACATCCAGACTCCAGTGAAGGTTAGCTAGATGCTGTTTGTTACCGTTGACGACTGTGGGTGTAAGCGCGATCCGCAGCGTAACTAGCCGTGTGTGGGTTCTCCTGGGATGACTTTCTGGTGTATTTTGCCTCAGAAGTGCTAAGTTATTGTTAAAGGTTTCTTTTGGACCAATCCGAAATGTACCAGTGGTCAGTGGAGGCTTCAGATTGATCTTCGAGATGTGGTAACAAGAACGGCGCGGCTTCGGCTACAGGAGCTTACTGATGCTGGAACTGACGCGCTCCAGCTTCCAGTCCTGTTGGCCGGCCGACTGCTGCTCGTGGCCCGCCGATTGTCCCATGGGCCATGGCCCCTGACCTCGCAAAGTGTCGCGTGCCAAGTTGACCCAAAGCCTGCTAGCGTCGCACAAACCTGTGACTCCGAGCATCTCTTGCGTCGCCATCCCCACGGGGCAGCAAGGCACTAGCCCCGGTCAGATTTTTACTGATCGCACGACCGATGGTTGTTGGTTGACGAGCTCGCCCTGCCCCGACTGCTCGTAGCCTGAAGCCTGGCCGAGGTGGGCTATGCAGGTTCGCGGTGTGCCAGGCAGACCGCCACGCATTAGAACTGGTTTCGCTGCAGTTGCGCCTCGGTCAGATTTGTACGCCACAGTGCACCACGCATTGGACTCACTGGGCATTCAACACAAGCAGAGCAGCCTCGCACCCAAGCTTTCCAGACAAAAATACGACGGTATGTACCGCCTACCAAATGGGTGTCGGAGGAAAAGCGGTGCTGAAACGCTTGAGATCTCCAATGCAACATCTAAGTAATATAACTAAGACATGAGGAAGTGCATGTTTCATATCAGAATTCAATATTTCGCCAACATCAATGTATACCAAATAAACAAATGTTCAAAGCATGAAGCATTCATAGACACAAATTTACTGTGTCGGATCACTGAGTTAAAACATACTCTTTGGTAGTACTCGCCAGAAGTTTATTCAGCTTGGAACCACAAGCACATTGCCGGCGAATGACATATGATGAAACTAGCCTCTACTCAACACAGGGAAAGGTGCAAATGGTATGTCGTGAAGAGTTCACAGCCTTACTTACGCCTTCACTTGAGGAGGAGCATCTCCTCCCTGCAGAGCAGGATCGGATCTGACAGCATCCAGTGTCTTGAAGAACTCCTCAGGAAGTGCAACAGGCCGGTGCTGCGGAACATGCTTAGGAATTGGGGTGTCATCCTCAATCACCTCGCATTCATAGTCATCAGGAACGCCCCAGGGATCCCATTCTGTCATTCAATGCAAAATCACGTTATGAAAAACTGAAGCTCCAAGGTTTTGTATGAGCACAAAGTAAAGTCATGCATGTATGTCAGTAAGTAGTGCTCCAAGGTTTTGTATGAGCTCCAAGGTTTTGTATGAGCACAAAGTAAAGTCAAACTGAGCCTAGACAGATATAAGTGTGCACAAAGGAAGTCAGCATTCTTTATACGATAGGACAAGATGGCGAGTATGTCAGTCGTCAGTGTTTGCCATCTACTGTTATTATAATGATAAAACTAACATAAGATGTTTTCATTCTTGCAGTCATCAGAAAGCTATTCAGCCAACAGATAATTTCCATTATCAGTGATACACCAAATAAAAATTTTGACATGAAATTCCCTGATAAAGAACATATGATGACTGTTAAGGTGTTTGAGGATTTGCATTTCTGCTATTACCTGCTAAGTAGAATTTTTTACTAAGCAATGTCAACAAAAAGCAAATGTAGTAAGGTACTGTAAACCCACAGTGAGAATACATATGGCCACATAATTTTTTTCGTGATTGATTTCAATTATTCTTTACTACTCACACACACCAAGGGATTAACCAAACCCGAACCATTTTATTCCTATATTTTTCTGAGAAGATAGGAACAAAGAAAGATCATACACTTCATTAGCACTAGTGCAAAAGAAGAGATCATATACTGCATGCATCGATTGTGTGATATACTCGCAAAAGGTAAATAGCGAAATATATCAGACGCTAATACATCAGCCCAATGCACTGCTCCCAACGGGAGGGAACAGATGCATATAAATTGGATAAGAAGTGGCCATTTCCCGATATAGAATGCACCATAAGAGCACACGCATGGCTACAAGTAAACCATCTATAAACTCTCCAGTGTACTCAGTCTTGAAAATAGTCAATCAACAAGCTCAGTTTGCTGACGTGATCCGCTTAGACAACCCATATTACCTATTATTCCCCAATCCTTGAAAATCAGCCGCAAACTAAACATTACATCCACATTCTATACGATTATCTCCAAGGAGTCCGATCCTATCACCTAAGTGCTTAGTGCTAGGATCAAAAGACCGTCATCTCTCCTATATGAGTTAATCAAGCACCAACTGCAACTTAGTTGGTGTCCTCAGATCAATAAAGCCATCTATAATGTAAAATGCTCCGACCGAATCAATGACTCTAATCACTGCATGTGGATAAGTTAAGCCTAAAAATGGAATCGAGTGCAGGGACAACTAGATCGAGGTGAGTCAAGGGGGAGCATGGATAGCAAAGAATCACGCACCAATCATCTTGTTGATGAGCTTAAGCTCGTCCTGAGCCTCCTCGATGAGCTCCTCCACCTGCCCGCATCCGATTTTTTCCTCGATGCGCTTCCAGTCGTCCTCCTCCTGGCAGATCTGAAGCCTATGCTTGGTGAAGGACTCAACGGCCTTGCGGTAGCCCTCGTCCTTGGGGACGGCCTCGATCTCCTTGAGCGTGCGCGTGTAGAGCCCGATGAGCACCTCCCGCGCGTTGGGCACCACATCTAGTCCCACGATCCCTGTTGTCTCCTTCACGGCGCGCGCCGCCCGCAGCGTCGTCAGTCCACCCCCGCCGGTCAGGATCCGTCGGAGGAACATCGCGCCGTCGTCGCTTGCGGTGGTGGTGGTGTCTCTCTGACGAGGCTGCGGAGGTCGTGAGAGAGTGATGGATTGGGGAGAGTTGGTGATGGTAACTTGGTAACTGTGACGGGTGGGCCGTGGGCTTAGGGCTTCTCAATTGTTGGTCGCTTAGTTGAGTGGGCTTTTATTTTTGTCCACTGGGTTCTTAACCAAAAATGTTTTTTGTACTACCACTAACCTGGTCCCGAACAATGACATATTGACATCCAAGACGAAGAGAGACTAGAGCGTCTTCAAAAACTTTCTAAAAAATAAACCCTAAAACAATGTTTTAAGTAACAGTTTAAAAATTATTAGGGATAAATTTTATTTTCTTCTCTAATCATTGTTCCTAAAAATAGATAAAAAAACTTTTGATTGAACCACATTAGGATCTGGAGCTATAACCATATTAATTCTCTTTACAAGGATTGGGGCTCCTAACTTTTCCCTTGTTTCTGTCTACAAACAAGGTGAATTTAAAAGAAAAATAAATCTTTGAGTTATTTTGAAAAACTGTTGGAGATTATTTTTTAGATTAAATCCTATTAATTTAATTTATAAAAAGTTTATGAAACTCTCTTGAAGATGCTCTAAAGTGACACTAATCGAGAAAAAGGTCGCATACTGTCATTCGAGATGGTTTGAGTAGATTTCAAAAAAAAAATTGGTTTAAGTATATCCAAAAAGAGACGAGATAGATCGAACTTAAGATGCGAGAAATCTATGAATAACTAAAATACCATTACGAAGGTATTCCTAGATAGGCGAGTATAAACTAGCAATCCACATGCCTAAGCCTTCGAACTTGAGATGCGAGAAATCTATGAATAACTAAAATATCATTACGAAGGCATTCCTAGATAGAAGAGTGTAAACTAGCAATCCACATGCCTAAACCTTACACTTTTGGCTTCTTTGTCACAGTAACCTTTTGAATTTTTGTTTTCACCCTTTTTTTATCATAACCTTTTGGCCTATTACTTGTTTGGGGCTAAAAGGGTTTTGTTATTGTTGGTTGAGATTAAAAGGCGAGGGGACACAATCAAGTATTGCTTTAGAGGAATGCGGTCGAAATTTTTACCGTTCGATGTCTTCATCCTTGATTTTGAAAATTAGGCTCGTACCATATTTTACAACCCGGTCCCTTAGTACATTTGCTCAACAAATATTACGCCAAGAATAATAGCACCAATGTCCACGAGAGGTGGTATATGACGATACCGAAGAGCCTAAGAGGACCAAAGCAACAAAGTGTCAAGAATAATAGCACTGCAACAGCACGGCAGATCGAAACTACTCACTATGCATCCATCCCTAGCACGCACGCAAGATAGGAAGTTAATCAGTTCAATTTGACTAAGGGTTGTTCAACCTCGAGGTTCCAAAAACATGGCATAAACTGCCAGCACCGAGAACGTATTTAACCCAAGTGCAGATTTGATTTACAGACTAACGGCAAGATCAACCACGTACAGACCTACTGATATTAACAGTTCTCCAGCCACTCCAGCAATCCGGAGACAAGAGCAATGTATCAACGGGCTCTCCATCAATAAAAGACCTAACCTTGCTGTTGAGTAACCTGCCAAGGAAAGCTTACTAACATCAGATTGGAATTGAAGAATATAAAGAAACAATTCAAAAACGACAAACAGTAACAAATCAAAGATTATCAGAGACTAGCAGTGCAATAAAATAAACCCATTACAAAAATTCAAATGTACAACAGATTTTTAAAATGTAATAATATCATAACAGGCCAAAAAAAAGGGCTAGCAATTGGTGTCTGAAATGCACAATGAAATGGTAATGCAGTACCTTAGAAACCAAAATGATCCACTTCCTCATCTTCTCCTTCATCTTCATCATCATCATCCTCAGAAATCTTAAAATCTTCGAGTGAGTCCTCTTCTTCCTCCTCCTCAGCATCATCCATCATATCTGAAGCTGGATTCTTGTCCTTCAAACCAGTGCTGAGTACAACAGTTTTTCCTTTGGATTTCTCCATATCTCTCTGCAGTCTTTCCATGTTCTCTTTCCTGCGTTCTGCCTCTAATCTTTCTTTTTCAGCAATCCTCTTGTCAAGATCAGCCCTGAAAATGCATAAAAAATCACAATAAGCATAAGTTTAAGAGTATCAGCATATCAGTAAGCTATTCTACAACAACAACAACTACTAAGCCTTTAATCCAAAGCAAGTTGGGTAGGCTATCAGTAAGCTATTCTATCATTTGAAAAAAAAAAAGAGAGAGACCTGTAAGTTTCCATGTATTCCTTGGCACTTGCTTCAACAGCATCAAAAAATCCATTGACTCCAGTACCAGATACTGCAGATACACCAACAGCGCGTAGGTTTTTGTAGAACTCGTCAAGAGCCATAGAGAGGCTTCGGGTAAATGTAGAGTAGTAAGATTTGTCTGACTCCAGTGCTGTCTGAAATGCCTCAAAGTCTTGCATCCACTGGTCCAGCAAACAATGTTATTCTCCACATAATTAGTTTTTTTAAAAAAAAAACTCTCCAGATAATTAGTTACCAGTGTAACATGGTGAAAAGAAAAACTGGGAAATATATAAATGCATGCTATACTGTAAAAAGCAAGCTGACTGATGCCAAGTAACACCACAGACGACAACAACACCTTTTAGTCCCAACTCCCAAGCAACAGGGTATAGATGAAACCCAAAGCAATTAACTCTATAAGAACTGAACAAATACCATCATGTAAGAAGGCCATGGAGACAAACCCAACTAAGTAACATATACAGATCTTTCCCAAAGAAAAATACACAAGCTCTATTGATTATGTACATTTTACGAAAAAGAGACATTGCACAAAGTATACAATGAATTTTCTATAGATATAAATGT
Organism: Eleusine indica; assembly: GCA_030378355.1. Classification (NCBI taxonomy): domain Eukaryota; kingdom Viridiplantae; phylum Streptophyta; class Magnoliopsida; order Poales; family Poaceae; genus Eleusine; species Eleusine indica. The sequence goes on along the minus strand of CM059498.1, from coordinate 11,515,754 downwards.
ATGGCAGATGCTACAAACATGATAGTAAAATCAAGAGCAGAGGCAATGCAACGTAAAAGAAAGATAGTATGCATACCTCGATAGCAAACTCATGCTTGGCAACATCAACCTTATTAAATGTCAGGATCATTGGCAGGCGGGTTTTGTAGAGAATGCCGCAGGCATAAAGCATGTTGCTCATAAAAGTAACAGGGCTTGTTGACCGGGGCGTGTCAACAATGTATGCAACAACTGTTGGAAACGTTGATGCAAAAGCTTCAGTAATGATAGCTCCTGAAGCCGACCAGGTGAATATCTCAATCTGACCAGGGGTGTCGACCAGCACATAATCCAGCTGGTCTGCACGTTTTTCAACTACAGACACAACCTGCAATAGCAAATATTAAAGGTTGTCATACTTGACGGATGAGACAACACCACAAGGGTAGAGAAACAAAATGCATTTCTCATATACCACAAAAGGTGCAACATAGTTTTGCAAGTTAGCTGGTAATTCAATAAAGCATTTCATAAATCCCCCCGTACATATACTATCATTGAGCTTAATTTTGGAATAATGAAATCCAAGATGCATTCCTTTAGCCTCCAAATAAAAAGAGAATGCATCATTTTTTTTAGAAATACTAAGTCTATTAGCCTTGGATCACCAGTGGTATTATGTTCATAATAAACCACGAAACACTCAGTTTACAGTTCAATCAGATATCAATCTTATCTTATGATACAATAAGCTACGATATTTCTGTGTGCAAGTCCTGAAGCTATCTAAAATTATAGTAATCAAGTATAACTAAAAATTTATCACTTCAACCTTGGAAAAACACAATAATTCATTCATGTTTTTATTGAACATAAATGTGCAACAAACTATTTGCTGTTGTGATTGTAGCATATAAGTATATTCAGTTGAAACAAGGAATCCCATGATTTCAGCTTTGTACTACTTCGCGTTCCTCAACTGAGTGTGATTATGAGTCCCAATCAACCTCAAGCATCACCCCAAATAACATATGGAATTGACGGTGCCAGAAACTGTACCTCGTCAAATTTGGTGGCAAACAAGTTCAGCGAGGTGAGGATGCCACCATTGGGGCCAAGCCCATACTCCTTCATCACTTCCTTATACCGCACCGTGTCACGGATATCAATGTTGGCACCGAATGGCAGCGTCATCACCGCAGGATCAAGGTTGATGACATAGCCTCTTTTGTTAGTTGCCTGCATATCGCACACCAGCCGGTGCATAAAGGTAGTCTTCCCCGTCCCTGCACCAGAGCAACCAATTATTATCCCCATAAATCCAAAAATTCCTGCAGCAAATCACATGTTGCTGGGCGATTGCAGACTCAACGAAACAGGGGGCGAACGAATTCAACGCACCAGCCATGCCGATGACGATGATGATCACGGGCTTCTTCTTGAAGTTGGTGCGCCCCGGGCCGATGGAGAGGCTCCCGATGGAGTCCGCGAGCTCCTCGCCCTTAGCGCTCCCCTCCTCCGCTTTTCCCTTTCCCTTCACGTCCGTCTGCCCATACCCAACAACAAGCGCGGAGAACAGTTATTCCCATGGCACTCAATCAAACCAAACTACACGCAAAAACTCGCAAGGGGAGCAGTAGGTGGAAGACGGCGGCGGCGGCGGCGTGCCTGGTCCTCGAGGTCCATCTTGGTGGGCTTGCTCGCAGCGGCCGGGTCGGAGTCGACGTCCATCGGCGGCGCGCGGGGCGGGAGGCGCGGTGGTGGCCGGGCGGCTTGCAGAGGGCGTAGCCGCTAAACCCTAGGCTTCACCGGGAGGAGCGTGAAGAGCAGAGGAAGGCAATGAGACGGCGAAGGACCAAAAAGGAGAAGCGTGAGTGGAGTATAGCGGTTGAAGTTGCTGCCGACCAAGGACGGGAAAATGCCTTCGTTCGCGGGCCTAGCCCATGCGTATATCTGCTGTCTGGGCCAGCCCATACTACGGCGATGATTTAATAGGCCGACTCTGTGGGCTCGTGTGCGCCAAGGAATTTCAGCCCACACTCTACTGTTGCACGCTGCAGTGTGCTGAGCGCCGCTGACCATCACGATTGGCAATGTAAATTCTGGTTTCTCCACAGCTTTTGACGATTACGGAGATATTCACGTACACGTACGTACGAGTACTCGCGTCATTTCGATTTCATCGACACTTCTAGTTTTTGCGGCTGCATGAACTCCAACAGTATGTAAACCATGACTGTTCTTGCACATTACACACTTCCACAGCTGGCAAGAAGACACATCTGCATGGGCCACGAGTATAAACGAATCTTTTTTTTTTAAAGAGATATACAATACGAGTATGAACGAGCCAAATACAAATATACCAAACAACAATTTCTTTTGCGAAGACCAAATAATAAATCTGGGACATAACAGGGAACGCAGATCAAGAATCAAATAATTGGTATGAATGAATTGGATTATAGTGTGTAGTCTGTTCTTATCGATCGACGGATCGGATCGAACATATCATGGACACAATTTGACAGCTTCTACGCGCGCGCGCGTGCAGGTGCAAGAGAGTACAATTCACTCGTTGGAGAGCTTCTCGAGCAGCATCCTCATCACCTTCACCTGCACCTGCAAATCCTCGATGTAGGTCGCGGCGTCCCGGAACAGCTCGCCGATCCCGCACGGCTCGCGTGTAGCCGGCACCAGCCTCCGGAGCTCCCTCACCTGCTTCACCAGCCTAGCGTCTTCAAGGATGTCCCTCTCGCTCGTTGCCGGCCGCACCGACTTGCTCCTGCTGTCACCTCTCATCCCTGCTGGTCGCGTCAATAATTCGCTGCCGTCTCCCTTGCTCGCGGGACGAGCTAGGTGACGATCGACGTGGAGGAGGGAGGAGTGCCCTTCTAGAGAAGAAGAAGGCACGTCACTCGGGGACGGAGTCAAGTAAGCTCGCACCGATATATAGCCGCAATCTTTGTTGTTTACGCCATGGACGGACGGATAGGGACCGGGTCGAGAACATGGTTGCGCGCGCACGACACACACCCGGCCAATCATGCGTCGGCGCGGGTTCCAGATGCGCATGTCCGTGCCGTCGCCGCGAACCACCTACAAAAGGGAGCGCGCGCGGCTTATTCTAATGGCGCCGTTGCTGCGGTTGGCGGGACACGGCCGGTGTATGGTTGCCGGGTGAGCGCGGCTTCGCCGAAAGCTTGCGCCGCCACCGTTCGTTCCGGTCCCGTCGAGACGTACGTGTTGTATCATCAGGTAGGCGCCACGCATCTGTCCGTTGAACCATACGCTTCTTTTCTTTCTTTCCTAGAGTCGATAGATCAATCAGGCCGTGACGTGAGCTAGGTAGGGGAGGCGTAGAGCGAGCGTGCATGCATTAGTGTGGTGGTCAGTAGCAGCTCGCGAATTTTGGTCTGTTCGTTTGGCGCTGCAACGCGCGCACATGCACCCACATGCACGGTGCCATCCAACAAACCGGAACGCCAGCTGCGACGGCTGCACCCGTCGCTATTATATCCGTCGGATCCCTTCTGTATGCACGTATGAAGGCACGCATGCTGCGTATGAGATGTCAATTGCGCTCTCTCTCTCTCTCTCTCTCTCTCTCTCTCTCTCTCTCTCTCTCTCTCTCGCCTAGCATGCACCAAAGCTTGTTAGTTATCCATGGCCTTTTTTTTCGCTTGTCATTGCAACACCCTGGATTATTCTTCCCGGCCGTCGCCACGCAGCTTTCCGGTTCCTCGATCCAGCAAATCTGCCCTATTCATTTTAGCACGTTAGGACGAGGCTTGGGATGGACTCCTAACCATAGATAGTCTCTCTAATCAGAACCTTACACCGTCATTCCAGCTCGATATGCATGTGTAACGTAGTGCGTTTTTAGATAGCTTTGCTAGGTCCCCTGCACCGGGAGATAACAGGTTGGTTAGCCGGCGAACTTTGGTTGCATGATTGAATTGAAACGGTGAATCGATGACACGTTCATGCTCGCTATCTGGCAAGTTCAAAATAATTTAGATTGAGGATGTCCAATCATCTCTATATCAATTGTTTGCACCGAAACAAGGGGTGTCAGTTCATCGACAGATGTCAACGTAGGAACGTGTGTTTTGTTATATTTGTTTTTCTGAATGAACTTTGAAGACAACATTGTTCAGAGAAGTCCATTTTGCATCTTTTTATGAGGAGAAACAAGTGATCTCCCTAACAAATCAAAGCAAACCGCCACACGAATATAGTATTCCTCTAAACAGAGCTTATGTCAGCTAATGTTTTACTAGAAACTTTTACATTAATTTGTAGTAGATTGTAAATAAATTTGAGGGCTAAAAAAAAGATGCATTGCAGAATAAAAGACCCACTTTTACAACGTCTTATCTAATGAGGTATTGCACATGAATCATCCGAAATATATTACTACTTCGTCAAGACGTCATGTTAGCTTCTGTGTGATACAAATATATTATCCATCCGGAGAGATATCAAGCCTGTGTTTCCCTGTAAGAAACCGTGATCAAGTGGCTATCATTATGCTCCAATGATGCGTGTACACGCGCGTGCAAACAATGTAAATAAACAAGAAAATAAAGGCAGATTCTCACTCACTGCTAGGATATGGATGTGGGTTCATCTCCCACCGTGTAGTTTAATCGGTGTTTCAGTTGGGGCGCATCAAAACAATGGTAGCTTTTGAATCATGTCCCCACGTGCATGCCTGCGTCGTCATCCATGGTTAGCTGCGAAATTGAACTACAAAAGTGAGCGTTGGTGTGGCCCGCACGTATCCTTTCCTCCAGCCTAAGGCAGGCTTTGTTTAGGAGAGGAGACATCAGTTGAGCATTAGGCCGGCCTAACCATCATTAGTATTCCATCCAATAATTGACGTAATCAATTAGAAGTTAGAACATACTCACTCGTCAGACAATAATATTTGACGTTAGGACAAAGCACCAAGCTAAATTAGGTGCTTATTTGTGTTAATATCAAACATTAGTTTCTTGAGGGAGCAAAATTAGCACCCCCACTCATGTTTTCGAAAAAAGGCCCCTTGGTGGAAAAGTATTGGGCATGTTCTGATGGTCCGGTATCGAGCTAAGAATCCTTAACTGACGGGAAGCTTCCAAGACCAAACTATCTTCAGAGTAGCACCAACGGACAACAATCTTGCTGAATCCTGTAGAGTTGTGTATGCTGCGAGGCTTGTTTAAGGAGAGTAGTCCTTTGTGCATACTGAGTAGCAAATGAAATGAAAAATCCTCAACGAGACATGGTCCCCGCCGCGTTCCCATCCATATGAACAATGACGAAGCGAACCAGCATCTTTGCACGGAGGACCTGTCCGTGCGACTGGTGAGTCCGCTCCTGACACCTGTAGCTCATTGCGTTTGACGCCAATGGACGGGGACGCATGTGTCTTTCCCATTGCTCCTCTCGGACACCTGAAGATGACAGGGAATGTAGTGAAAACAGAGAGCAGTCATGTGCTATGTCACTGTTGGACTACAAGTATAAACGAATATGCTACTGTAAATCTATGATCTGTTGCTCCTCGAAAGCTTGTGATTGTGAAACCGTAGCAAATGAAAATGCACAGTAGATACTATACTAGGCACATCTTTCTTAACTGAAACTGTAGAAAATCAGTGCTCGGTTCTGCTCGGCGGCTCTTTCAAGGCTCCGGGAAGGCGGGAATCCATGAATACAATGTTGCACGCGCCTGTAGACGTGGACAGGATGCAGGAGCATGCATGTCCTGGCTACCTTATGTCGTGCATGTCTCGATCCATCAGTGCCAGCTAGAACGCGTGTGCGTGCGTGCGTGCGTGGCCGCTTTACCTGGCCGAGCCATCTATCAATCGCCATCGAACACGCATACCCCCACTGAAAGGTGACAGCGTCGCGTGTGCGCTGCGCAGGCAAACTTTCTCATGTGTAAAGCCAGTGTTGAGGAAAGGGAATCTGCCCCTGCTTTGTCCGGCGAAAGCGCAGCGGGTCTCTCGCAAAGGCGCCGTTAATCTCTCGGGATCGACGGCCGTTCGTCGCGTGTTCCATCATCGGCCGAACGGACGCGGACACTGCTGATCCGTTTTGCTGCTGGCACGCTTGAATATCTGTCGCTTCAGCCGAGCATGAGACCACGCAGAGTTCCATTTCGTGCGAGGATCATTTTATGACCAGCGCCAGCCAAGGCGTTCACATGTTCCCAGGGAACATGGACCTCCTGGGCCTCTTGGTTTTGCTAGCTAGGCCCGATCGCGACCCAAAGGATCGACTCTGTTCCTTTCTGAAGCAAAATCCAGCAGCCACGAACGCGAGCCACGACAACGAGGCGCCCGCGCCACCGAAGCGCGCGCAGCTGCCGCCGTACGCTTTGAGCACGACGCCCGGGGCCCCAAGAAAAGCGCTCCCAATAACCAGATCGTGGAGAGCCATCCGCAACGTACGCGCATGTGCCGACGCCGTGCAAAGCCTCCCTCCTCCGCCCGATCCACCGATGGGATGACAGCACTGCCCTCCCCGTCTCCGCCCATTATTGGTGGTCCACCCTGCCCCCGCGCGCGCACGAGACGAGACTCAAAAGCTCGACGACGGAGCCGATCCATCCATCGGGTTGGCTGGCTGGCTGCGTGGCCTCGCTTAACTTCTACCCGCCGCGGCGGACAGGCCACATGCGCTCGGCTGTGCTGCGGGGCTCGGTCGATCGATCTGCGGTGACCCCGCACGAATGCGTGCGTGCACGGGTACGCCACATGCGCGCGCCAGGAACACGGGCAGGCGTGCGACCCGTACGCGCAAGGCAAGAGTGATCCATGAGCTTGCGGTACGTTTTCACGTATAGGCGGGGGCCGGCGCGCGGTCCACTTGGCCAATCCAATCATGTAAGCGTACGCCTACTTCCTATCTGTATGTTGGTTGCGATGCGCCGCGCATGTGATACGAAACGAATCGAAAGCAATACACGGAGAGAGATAGACCTGACCTGACCCGTCGATGGGGCGATCTAATCGGCTATAGCCCGTCGCCGCCATCGGTCGGGTAGCCTTGGTTCCTACTGCCTCGGATCGGCTTTTCCCGCTTTGCCATTTTGGTATGGGTGCGCCGATCGCCCGCGCCGGCCTAGCCCTGTCCTGTCCTGTCATGTCCGCTCGCGCGCCCCATGTGCCATCTCTCCCGTCAGCCGTACGCATATAAGTGAGGGACGTGACAGTGCGTGACGCCCTGATCCATACGTGCTCTGTGCAACGGTTTTGTTTAGTCAGTTTACTGTTTGGGACGCACGGACCAAATGAATTGGGGTATCCCAGTAGTGAGTGGATCAGCCAGATTATTGGAGTTAGGCTGACAACCCGAAAATACAGTATATATAGGACGCATAGTACCAAATTTTGTGGTTTCGCCGCGTACCGCGTCTGTAAGTCACATGGTGATGACGATCTGTGGTCTAGAGGCGCGGAGCCGCATACAAAGGACGCATGCGTGTCAATATTTCACGAGCGACGTCGGTAACCGGGCTGCATCTGCATGCGTCCATGGATGAAGCTGATGACACATGATTTCTCTGTGACCGTGAGCGGTTCGTGCTCCCACCAGAAGAAGCAGACACCAGCCAGCCAGCCAGAGTGCGCATATGCATTTGCGTGAATACAGTACAGTACAGTAGTGCCATTGACCCTGATCCGATCCGATGAGACTCCCAGCCACTCCGAACCCTCCGCCCGGCAAGCTTGCATGGTGCCTCTGTCCACTTTGCATATCTTTTCTGGTTCAGCCTGGCCTGAATGCCTGATCTCAAGCCCGCGGCCGTCCCCTCGGGTCACCACATCCGCACATGCAGCTTGGACTTGGAGCTCTCTTTTCCTCTTGGAGGCGTCGTGGCGCCACTTTCGTCACTTGATCCCTGATACTTTTCGTTCATGCTTTCGTCGACTTTTTAAAGCTCACATGTATTGTTTAGATTTAGCCATGTTTTCACCCATGCAGCGCGGATATATTAGACAACGAGACTGATTACGGGTCGTCCAAGACGACGTATATAGCGAGCCGTGGGCTAGACTTCCTCACTAATTATAGGATCAGCACGTGACACAGGTTGTGCATTTATTTAAGATAAAAAAAGTAATAAATATGGAGTATTTTTTTATGTTCCTTAATGTCCTGTATAGTATCCTCCCTCTCTGTATTTTTAAGTTTATATGCAATAATAACCTCTTTAATTTTCAGTTTATACACGTATCTTAGAACCAAAATAGAACGATTTTAAAACTTCCTCTATTTTCAACGGGATCATTATCACTTGTTCTAAAATAATATAGTACTGATTTCTCTCAATGATTAATGTCTTTTTCTTTGGCATGTCTAACTACCTTTTAGTTTGACTTGCAAGGGAGTACGTGAAGAATCCCTCTCCAGCTTCGCGTTGGCAATTGACATTTCGGCACCAGAATACGCTCGAATATATATAAACTGAATCAATCACCACAAAAAGGCGTATGACCTCTCCATGGATGTCATGTGCATGCCGTCTACCTACTCTGATGATTGCATGCTTGTTTTCATCTCCTTTTTTCTAGGTCATCACACTCATTTTGTTTCCTACTTAAAAACAAGAAACAGTTGCCGTCCAGCTACAAACAGGCAAGCACACAACACAAAAGAAACAAAAAAGACATTAGCACCAGGACGTAGCCCCACTATTGCACCCACCAAATAAAACGTTTTCTCCTGCCTGTGCTGCTGCTTGTATACTTGTACATGGATCTTATCAGTAGGCCTGGTCGACACACTGCAGTGGATGTAAGCGTTTGCAGGACTTGACCAGTCTTCCTCTAGCTAGGGAGAATTTACTTCTGCAACTCCATCGAAAATTCAACATGCAGATATCTTTGGGCGCGTCAGTGAATGCTTGCTACTGCATGCGGAAGGCCCCGACGTTTTTTGCAATCTGAACTTGTGAAGGCGATTCGGGAGAGAAGAAAGGCATCCTGAGCTTTGATTGCTTAGTGTGGTGATGGCGGATGCTAATCTGGGCCAAGGCACGCCCCCAGTCCGCTGCTCACGGTCTGATTCCCACATCGGTACATTGTCCGGCCATTGCGAGCCGACAAGTGAAATCGACAAAGGCGAGCAGGGCAAAGCAGGCGGTGCATGGCACTCGAAATAGGCAGTGGTAAATTCGAGCTAGTAGCAGCACACAGGAACGCACAGCCAAAAGGTGGATAGCTGCCCATTGCGGAAGCAGAGGAGGTGGGCTCGACAGTATCCAACATACGGCGAGGGGGGCTTGGGTTTGCTTGTCTGCCGTTTCTCGGGGGAATAAACGGGAAAAACTTACTAACTGCTCATCATCGATGAGCTCTTCCTTCATGTCCTACTCCCGCCACAACCAAGTGGCCGGCCGCGGCCCATGCATGTGCACGCAGCACCCGTTGAGGGCCATGGCCACCAGGGCCAATCACCCGCCCGCCTTTGTAACCGACCCAACCGCAGCAGCAGCAAGCAGGCGTCGCACATGACCCGTCGGCGCACTCAGGTCCTCCTCACTCCCCGCACAGACGCTGGAGCCCTTTCCGGCAAGTTGACGAGCGCCACTTGATCTTGATGACAGGATGTGCGCCTCGCTATCCATCGGAGGGACCCGTCGCCGGCGAGCCTGTTGAGACTTGAAACGATCTTGGTCGCACTGTTTGCTGTTCAAAGTGGGGTACAGTGGCAACTGGAACTTGACTGCAGCAGAGGCCTGTGGAAAGCGTCGTACGGAGTAATTTACCAAACGGTATTCATTCGTCACAGTTCACGGCTGACACGGGTCGCTGGCATCGGCAGGGCGAACCGTTGAACGCTGATCCTCGAAACCCAATCAATGGACGTCGGTTTCGTGCGGTTGCCTTCGCCCCCGCCGTGCGTTGCGTCCATGTGTCGCGAAACCGACGGCCGAGGCGCCCTCTTCGGGCCCGGCCCGGCAAGTGACTACGCCATGTCTTCTCCAGATAATCTTCCCTAATAATCACCCAAAAGAAGGGAAAAACACCATGATTACGCCTTGGCGTCGCTTCCCCCTCCCGTGTCGCGGATTCACGGGGCAGCGACGACGGGAAAGAACGAACCGCGGACACGCGCGTACGACGCCGTTTCCATGTGCGGTCGTTCTCGTTCTCTCGCGGAGGGGGGGAGGGGGGGGGGGGGGCATCATGCCTGCGTTCGTACTGGCTTTCACGTGCCGGCCCTGCCCTTGCCTGCCTGCATTGCATGCCGTCGCCAACATGCAACGTGCAGGCGAGAGGGATCGAGACAGGGAGGCGCCCCATGTACTGGCGTTTTCCGTAACAGCTCAGTTTCATACGGCCAGGGCGTATTTATACTCATGTACGTATATTGGCTCCTGGGACCGTACGTTCTATCAGCCTCACTCTTTTGCTCCTTATCATTTTCGTTTTGGAGACGACGCGGCCTTATGTGTGTGTGTGTGTGTACTCAAACTCAATACAGACGATAAGACGATCGACAACTTGACGAGCGTCTCTGTTGACGCGTCGTATATACACATCGTGTGGACGACAATTCCGCCCAGCATGCGAGGTCAAGACAACCTGACCGATCTCAACAGAGATTGCGTGTCCAAATGCAGGTTAAAAATCGGATCCAATAGACCAAAAAACTCCAAAAAGGAGAAACTCCACGCATAATTCCCCGCCGATACTACCTGAACAAGTCATCAACGCCAAACATTCACGACGCGGCCGGTCAAGTCGCCTGAGGCGTTCCCTGCCTGCCACCCGCATTTCAGAAACGCAGAGAGAAAGATCCCCGGGTGACTCCAACGAAAGAAGGCCGGACCGAGAAAGGCGCCAAGGCACCTCCCCCAGATTTTGTCAGCTGGTGGGGCCCGGGGCGCTATCCACCCACGTGGTGGGCTTCCGCCACGGTTTTCCGTTTCGGTCTCCCTCTGTCAAAGCGAATACGAAAGGGTTTCCGAAGCGCAGGCGGGGGGTTAGGGAAAGCCGGGCCCACGTGCAGCGAGACTGGAGGAAAGGGCAGGCGCACGAAAGCAAAGCGGCGCGACGCCATGCTCGCCACCACCACCACGCCCGAGGCCCGACCCGATGGAAAAAGGGGATGAACGCACAAACAGGCCCAGACGGGACCACGTTCGCCGGGCAGGCATCCCACATGGCTCGTGGCGTTCGCAGACTTGTGGACTTGTGGTGCGGGGCCCGGCGTGACGAGCTGCAAAATAAAGTGGTCGCGCCGGTTACTTCGTTGGCCGTCTTGGAGCGGCGGCAAATCTAATGCGAGGATCAATCGCGGTCGGCATAATTCAGGCTCTATTCGCTCTGCGGCTCTGGCTTGGTTGGCGCTATCAGTCTGAGCTGTGATTGACGAAAGTTTGGGTTCTTTTCAAGCAATGCCGTGACATTCAACTCCAGGAGTTCTAATAATCAGCGGACTTGCATAATCCATTTGCATTTTGCAGCGGGAAGTTGGAGCCTTTTTCTCAGCAAGAAACTGATACTTCTGCATTGGAGTCCAAACAAGCATATATCATCTGACTGAATTCACGAGCACAGTCCCACGTTGCTGATGGCAGGTTCTGGCGCGTAGAAAGAGAGAACAGAAGCATCACATATGAAACCAAGCTGAAGGCAGGCTTTCAGAACGCTGGCGCACCAGGCTACCACTAATGAACAACAAATCTAGCTGCTACTAGTAGACAACACAGGTCCTCAGCTAAGGCTGCGCGGCCGCGGCACCACACCGCCAAAGCTACGGCCACCAACCCTATCCCTTTGCCCAACACGACCAACGGCGGGAAGAAACCAACAACGACAACCGGACCCGGATCATGATCATCATCATCCACGAACACGACGATGACCTCTTTACCTTTTTTCCCAACAGAAGCGTGCTTAGCTAATGTCAAGAGAGCATCTGTGTCGCCGTCCTCAGCGAAAGAGAAGAAAAACGTCCACGTCACTGGAAGCTGGCATGTGATTACGAAATGTCTTGGGAGGTTCTTCCTTGGGCAATATTCCATTTTCAGGTGAGGAAAAATCAGTTGGTTTGGAATTCCGTGCGTTTGGTTTGGATTGGACGAGACAGGTCGCAAACTTGCAGCACTAGCCAAAAAAAGGACGTGCTAGGGAGCTAGTAGGCAGCGGCAGAGCGACCGAATGGCATGGATGGCACAACACACTGGCGGAGAAAGAAAAAAGAGAGCGAGGACTGGGTCGGATGACGATGCATCGTCACACCGCACACTACAGAGAGAAGAGAATGAGCGGAGAAGGGAGCAGTGCAGGGCAACAGTGCAAGGCGGCGCTTGAAATGTGACGCACGAATCATGATCGCGGCGTACGGCTCGTCACGTAGCCCCCGTGGCACGCACAGCCTAGCTACCACTAGCGGCGGCAGCAGCGCCATGGTTGCTGGAGCGAGCGATGGCGACGGGCCCAATCAGACGCCCGCCACGTCGCTACCGCGCCCCGCCACCGGTACGGACCACGTGGATGCCGCGGCCCTCGACGCACAGCGCATACGCTCGCCGACGCCTGGGCCCAGCCGTCTCCATTATGAGCCAGCCAGCTCGGCCTCGATCGGCCGGTAGCCTCCGGCCCTCGCTCACTCTTCACTCGATCGCGGCCGCGACGGTGCACCAGCGCGCGCGGCGGCCTTTCCACCGTGTCGCGTAGCGCAGGGGCAGGGCCGTACTTTCGCCTCGCGCCGGAGCCCGTTACGGGGGGCCGGCGAATGCGACGTGAGTGAAGAAAGGAAAGAGACCATAGAATCGGACGACTGCTGGTGACGTGGGGGCCGCGGCCGCCCCTCCTCCTCTGTACTCTGTCCATGGAGATGTTTTTAACTGCAGCGCGATGGCGATCCGGATGCGAGGGCGGTTGTGCGGGCCCGCGGGGTTTTTTTTTCGACTGCACGTGGGCCCTGCGATTTCAACCCGGCGTGCCGCTCAGATCGGCCACGTGCCATTTAATCCCGTCCTCGCGTTGCAACATTTCACGTTCCATGTCACTACCATAGCCAAGTTCCAAATAATCCCATCCTCGCATTGCAACATTTCACGTTCTCCATGATGTCTCTCTCCTTTCTCGCTTTTTTTTTTTTTTGAAACAAATGCGGGTTAATGCAACTTGGTCTGGGTACCAGGATTCGCAACAACCTGAGAGATTTGGATTGTCTAAACCTAGATTTCACTCGAGTACTCATGTTTAGTTGGGAGTATCTCGGGATCACGGGCACGTCATTAAGGGCTCGCCGTTACTGGTACCTAAGATAGCAACAGAGATCATTTCAGAATTGCTCTATTTTACCGTATTCAAAGTACACATATACAGTAATTATGATCGCGGGATGATATGAACACTGCACTGTAGAACTTGCTACTACCAGCAGCAGAAGATTAGGATACAAGAGGTACGGTTTAGCAAACAGCACATGTGAAAGGATAGTACAAAATCACACCGTACACGACGTGATCTCAACATTTCAAGATGATGCATTCATTCATCAGAAAACGATCGAACAACCCAACCAACAAAAGAATCCTGGGATCAAAGGGACGAGACAACAAAACCACTGTGGCCTACGGCCTCTACTAGTACTAGATTACAGCACACGGGTTAATCACTGGAACGCCATCATCATTCATCATCATCACACTAACCGCTCACCCAGCTACGGAGGAAGAACAGGACAAAAGAAAAAGGAAGAGGAGAGAGTGGGAGCTAGAGGTTAACTAATCCCGAGGAAAAATTCAACGGGGAAAAAAGAGGGAAAAATTTACAACGAATGCACGAATCGTGAAGCTGGTTTGGCTTGCTTGTTGTCACGCCGGAGGGGAAGAGCTGCCGCCTGCGGCGGACGACGACGAGGATGATGAGACGGCGGAGAGCGCCTCAGCGAGGGCCGTCATGGCGCGGACCTGCATCTCCAGAGCCGCGATGTAGTCGGAGGCCTCGGCCAGGAGCGCCGGGAACGGCAGCTTCCGGCAGCCTGGCACCAGCCGCCCCAGCACTTTTGCTTTCCTCGCCAGGGGCGGCGTCTTTCCGCCGTCACCCTGCGCTGAGGCACCCCCGGCGGCGGGGACGGGCGCATGGCGCGAAGGCGGGGTAGCCGGGTTGCGGAGGCGCGCGCGGCGCGCGGCCTGGAGGCGGCGGCGGCGGTTGGCGAGGATTGCGCGGCTCCAGCATGTGCGCCCACGCGCCGCCACCGCCAGCGCGCGGTCGGCCGCCTCGCGCACGGCCCTGCTGCGCGGCGGGGCGGCGGCGGCGTTGACAGAGAAGGAGGAAGGGGACGACGGGGAGGACCCGGCGCGGACTAGGCGGAGGGCCTCCAGGAGCTTGGATGAGTAGATCTCGTGCTCGCGCCGCGTCCGCCACTTGGACACCGACGCCGCCGCGGACTCGCCTCCCGCGGCGGAGCGCTTCCGCTTCCGCTCAATCTCCCTCTCTTCCACGGCCGTCGTCGAGCCCGACGTGGACGCCATTGCCGCGCGCACTAACAATTCCCGCAGGAAACAAAGCCTTTCGATGGATTGGGCGCAAAGGAAAGCGAGAAGGATTGAACACAAGCTGTGATCTGAGGATTTCTCCTTGTCGAGCTGGGCTGGTTGGTGCTCGGGACGGAGGAAAAGGAAGGAAGGAGGAAGGTGGAATGGGAAATGGGATGGGATGGGGAGGGACGAGACCTTGGAGGTTGGGAATATAAAGGGGCCGGCACTGGCAAATGGCAACGCTGATGGTGCGCCACTGCTCTGCTCCCTCCTGTGATCCTCTTGGATTTTCTGGCCTTTTTCTCCTTGCGCTAAAAGAATGCTAATAAGTTGAATATTAGTGTAGGGTATAACACATTTTTGTTTATATGGTCTAATCCATTTTGCATGTGTGACACTGGGAGTAAGCAGCCGAGTAAGTAATTATGAGGTCCACCACCGGGTTTGGACTTTCTGAACCCGTGTCCACCAATGGACTCTGTTCACGGAGGTGTAGAGATCGCATGGACATGATGCCTTGTGCTTGAGACCTGATGAGAGCCAGCAAGTGCGCTTCAGTGCAGTGACCTCGTCCTCCGTTCTGTCCTACTCCTTGTGTGAAACTTTGAACAGCCGTAGCATACCGCATTTACCGTACCGCGTGATTGCGCAACGTTGCATTATGTTTAATCCTGAACCAAGAACAAAGCTTTGATCGCTGAAACCTAGCGGGGGCTCTTGCTAGAGCTCTCCTCTCCACTTGTTTAGAGCGAGCCACCAAAAACAGTTTCCTTTTCATGTCACCATTAAGAACTCGCCCACGCTAGCTACGCTCCCACGACAATGACAAGATTAGTAACATCCTTGTGAGCGACCCATCCAGTAGTGTGGATCCGGCCGGCCACTGATCCAGATCAAGCGGTCCAGATACAAGCCTAGCTAGCGGCGTCGCATTGTTTTTTTTTTCTTTGCGTAGCTAGGCGTGGTATACTAGTAGTAGTAGCACAGCGTGTGGCGCGGCGGCTTCCGCAGCCCCCTGCGCTGCGTTTTGTTTAGGCGGCCAGCGAGTGATCCGATGCTAGTGCTACGGTTTAGCCATCATTAGGGGAGGCAGCACACGCCGGCGGAGGGGGCAGGGCTGCGCTTTGCATTCTACTCCAGGGACTAGCAGTAGCGCTAGTGTAGTAGCAGCATGTGTTTGCATGTTCCGCCTCACGGCGCGCGGCGCCGGGCCGGTCACACGGCTAGGTAACATGGGCGACGGCGGGTCACATGCGCGGACGTTGCTCGGCGCAAGCAACCCCCTCTACTGGGCTGAATCATTCGTGTCTTGTCTTCTCAGCTTTCGTTTCAGAAATTAAGCCTGGGTTTATCCGCTAATTTGTTGGGTTGCTCAAGTGGATGATCGAGTTTTCGTTCGGTGCTTGTCCGTTTAGCAGCGCGTTTGGACCCAACACCAACGTGAGGGCACTTTCTAAAAATAACCAGGGGAGTAATTTTTTCCCATGTAAATTATAAAGAGAAGTTGTTTTTGACCCATGAGCGAGAGAGACTGCAAAGGTGAGTGAGCGAGTATCAAGGGCCATGTGCAATCTATGTCATACTCCCTCCATTCAATATTATATGACACTCTAGATTTTATAAGTTTTTTTAAATTATAAGATATGTTCGTTTCTTCATGCACCTTTTTTCTTTCCAATATATCTCTATTTTTATCTCTCTTTTTCTCATTTTCTGTGTATCTATCTTTTTTATCTCTTCTTTAATTCTTATATTTAGAATCAAAACATCATATAATATTAAACGGAGTGAGTATCAACCTTGCTTGTTGGCCGTGTAAAAAGAGGACGTGGGCGCGTGGATGCTCGTCCCCGTTTTATGAGGCGGCTGCCCAGCCCTTTAATGGCCGGGCAAAGTCAAAACGGCCGCCTCGGCAGGCGTAAACTAGCTGCAAAAGCAAGCCGGCTCGTACGCTCGCCGTTGCCGTCGTGATTCGAGCGTTTTGTTTTGTACAAGTTGTTTAAGCCGTTCTGCAGCTGAGCACGCTCTGCGCTGCACGCAGCTGGGCTCGGCGCGCGAGTTTTAAATCCCAAAGCCTAGCGCTAGGCTGCACGCACGCCTGCTCCCTCCCTTCCTTACAGCTGATAATCTCAATTGTTTGTTGCATCATCTGTCCTTGCACATGCATGCATGGCTCGCTCAGCGGATCGATGGCCGATCCAAGGGGATCTGGGAAAGGGGGAAAGCATACAACAAGAAGAAAGAGACGCGATGCGATGAAGCACAAGTGGTGAGTGGTGACAGTGTGACATGGTAAAAGGCGCAAGTGAAGTGCCCCGGAGATTCAGTTTTTACGTCATGCTTATGTACTGTGTAGCCTGTTGAGTCTCCGTCAGAACTGAAACAAGTATTAGTAAAAATTGTTGACATGGATTGAGTAAGGTATAGATCAAACATCACGTTGATGTTGCCTTGGACAGTTCCGGACCAATCGGCCAATTAAATATCATTTGCTTCTTAATGGGGAGCCACATGGGCGTCACTGCCGCTAGCTGCTATACGTACACACCTTTCTACGTCACGCTCGAATTAAAATGGGCAGGGAGATGCTGTCCCGTCCGAATCCGCAGTTCGTTGCTCGATTCCTACTGGTTGAGCGAGGCGCTGAAATTATACGGGCCGTCTGATCATGCAATAAATGGTGCAGATCAAATTAAATCAATACTAACACAGATTAATTAAAAATAATAAGCGGTACATTCCCTCCTCATGTGTCTCCGGCAGCTGCTGGCCTCGCCTGCACATGCGCAAGAACGCCGAGTATATCAGCAAAGTTGACAGTGCTAAAACAGTTGGGAATGCATCGGGTCTGTTGGCTTTCTCCCTGTAATTTTTAGAATCATCCCATCGAATATTAAAATACTAATTAAAAATATTAAATATAGATTACTGATAAAATTCAGTCTATAATCTATTCTTTAAATGACGAGACGAATCTATTAAGATTAATTAGACCATAATTAGATAATGTGATACTATAATAAACATCTCTTAATGATGACTTAATTAACTTTAATAGATTTATCTCGTAAATTAACATCTAACTGTGTAATTAGTTTTATATTTAATTTATTTTTAATCCATATATTTAATATTTAAAGGATTGATATGACAGCACTAAAATTTAGACTCAAAGAAACGAACACACCCTAATAAGTGCATCATGAGTGGATCATTTTGTCTAATAAGTGCGGATGCAAAGAGAAACGAAACAGTAATTTTTCAAGGCACTCGATCCGTTGGAACAGAACAGGTACGGGCGAGAAGAGCCCTCGAGGCCATGATCGCCACACAGTGATTATCTGAAAAAAAAAATGATCGCCACATAGTGAGCGCGAAATCGCTAATGTAATGGAGCACGCATTCAGAGCCACATGAATGAATCTAGTAAAGGCAAGCCACTGCCGGCCGCGCGCGGCACGGTACGGGCTCCACCACGGCGCACACGGCACACTACTGTGCGACCGGCCCCCGCGCGAGGGCGAGGATGTGCCCGGGAGCACGTTGTCATCACTCACCCGCTTCTGTTTCAGATGCTCTCGTTTCCAGCTTGAGGTCGGGTCGGGTCGGGAGCGAGAGGAAAATGCCCGGCCGGCGCGGCACTTCTCGTGACCCGGGTTGCATGCGCTCGGCTCGGCAGCGGCGTAATGCCGATCATGTGATGTGCGGCGGGCGGACGGACGGCTCAGAGCGAAGGGGCGCCGTGGCCGTGCTGTACTACTGTACGTCTGGAGCGCCCGGCGCGGCAGGGTCGGGGTGGCCAGGGCGCAGGACACGCCGTGTGATAAAGCTGGCGCTGTTTTGGTGTTGCGTGCCACTAGTATTATGTGCGCGGGACACGGCGCCCAGCCGCACAGCTGCGATTCTACTGTTTGCATGCATGCGGTTGTTATCTTCATGCTGCGAGAAGGCTTCCTTCCAAGTTTCAACTGCACAGACTAGAAACAAAATTGCTTGAATGGACTCAAAGAAAAATTCGATTCGACCAATCATCTACAGTATCTGCTGGTAATGACCACCTGGGGTTGCATTGTACTTGTACATGTTGCAAAAACTCGCGGTATGGTTGGGCTGGGTTCGAGACTTGGAGTTAGCATATGTTTGTACTTGTACATGTTTCCCATTAAAGATCTCTGAATGCTTTGGCGAGCAACCGAGAGCGAGTTTGAGATATCCCGGGGCTTTCCGCGGTTCGCGGCAGGGGCCTGGTCAACTGTATCTTGTACTGTATGGTGCAGGGGCTGGCTCGGCCGCGGCATGAGGATGTGCCCATGCCGCGGCTGTGTGAGCCGACGGGTTGCACTGTACTTTACGTTCGCAGTAGAGTACCCGGTGCACGGCGCCTTGTGGTCAGGCTGGTGTTGCTGCAATAATCCGAGATCACCGCATTTGCTGGCCCGATTGGTGTCATGGACTCCAGCTACATACGCAGATACGGCAATGCCGCGGAACACAT
The DNA here is from genome assembly GCA_030378355.1 of Eleusine indica. Classification (NCBI taxonomy): domain Eukaryota; kingdom Viridiplantae; phylum Streptophyta; class Magnoliopsida; order Poales; family Poaceae; genus Eleusine; species Eleusine indica. The sequence continues at coordinate 11,496,777 of CM059498.1, read as the reverse complement.
GTTTCGAGTGCCAGTACCTCATCAAATCAGTAGTACAGAGAGATACGGGCATACGTACAATCTTTGCGCAGTTTGCACGGGCGAGTCAGCACCCTGACGTGCAAATGCCTTCTCTCTGGCGGACGGACACGCCACTGACGGCCAATGAATCGGCCGAGGTCAAAAGAGTTGAGGTCACACGGGTCATATGATGATTCACAACCCGGCCGCCCGAACGGTCGTGCGTGGTGGCGATTGGTGATGAGCGGCCGGCAAAGCTTGGCCTTCCCGCCTATATATCGCTGTAGCGCATGCTCATCCGCCGTGCAGCGACCAGCGAGCGGGCGGGTGTCCCGTCCGTGGAAAAGGCGTGTGTCCCCCGGCGAGGAGCAAGGCGCGCGGGTGGACGTCGCCTGGGCCGCTTGCGCGCGCGCAGCCCGGCCGGCATGATTGGCAGGCAGGCAGGGCTCGCGTTGCGGCATGCCTTTCCCTTTTCCGCGATGAGGAACCACGTAAAAAGGCGTGCCGCCGGCTGGCGTGCGCTGCCGCAGCCCGGCCTTTCGTCCGTCCCTCTCCCTCCTAGCGAGCGAGCGAGCGGGCGGGGCGGACAGCCCATGTTGCTGCAGATTCCGCCGCTGCCCGATCCGAGCTCAGGACTGCACGCGGCAGTACAGGATATCCTGCCTCTGGTGCGACGTCTCTGGTGGCGGCACTCTCGCGTGTGCCAGTGCCGGTGCCGGTGCCTGTTTCGCCTTGGTTTCGGTGCCTGCCTCCCTCCTGCGCGTACGTTGGCTGTCCCGGCGAGTTTATCATCGACGTGGAGCGTGTGCACAGTAGCAACAATCGCTGCAGCTGTCGACCGTGCACGTGGGAATCGGTCTACCCATCGTGCTCATGTAACAGGCTACTTCTACGTCGTATGATTTTTCAATCTTTGTTAAGTAGATAGTTTTACAATCCGTATCATACAGTGTCATGTAGGATTTTATATGATATAGAAAAAAGAGAGCGCGGTGAGAGAAAAAGACAGTTGTTTTGAGTTATAGTTATTATGCAAGTCATAACTATTTCTATTTTTATCTACAAATTAAGGAATGATATAATTATTATGAGACAACTAAAATAATGATTTATTATACAACTAGTCTGATAGATTGTTTAAAAAAAATCTCAATATGACGTGTCATGCATGAGACAGTTTATAACACTGTACCATTATACTTTCCCTAACAAGGTAGAGGATTATCCTATTGCCCGAAAAAGAATATTGCTGCTACTAGGATATGCTACGCGACGTAGGTTGGTAAAACCAATTTGGATGGGCTCCACCCCCTCCTGCTCCCCGTTGAACAATCTTTGAAGTCTTTTCTTCCTTATTTTTTAGCATGGATGATATAAACAGTGATTTCCACCAATTGCAAAAGAAAACAATTTTCAGTTTATAGTACAACAGCTCGTAATATATACATTGCCATCTATAGGAATTTCATAGGAATTTGAATGCCCTAATCTCTATATATCTAAAATGCGTGCGTTTTCTCGTAAAATAGCCATCCCACGTCACTCAGAAAGTTTCGGCCATCAGATCTCCCAACAATGAGATATAAACCGTTGGATATGCCATATATGTTTTACATCTAGACCCTTCGTGTAACTACAATTGTTTTCTGGTCCTCCCACTTGTCCTCTCTGAATTTTTTCATCTACAACCTTCAAACCCTTAATATATGTCCTTTCACCATTCTAAGTTTTACAATTAGATCCTTCATGAATAACAATTATTTTTTTAGGTCCTTCCACCATTAATCTTTCTCAGTTTTTTTTTATGACAGAAATTCTTTTACTTTGTCCTTCCACCATGAATTCTCTCTCTAAGGTTATAAAGCATATATTGAATACATATATGACATATATAAAAGTAAATAATTATATGATGTATAAAAGATGTAGGCATGTAAGTATAAAATAAAATTTAATTTATATTGCTATGGAATAAATGGGTGTAATATGTTTTTGTCTATTGAGAGAAATTTCTATCGTTTTAAAATCATATCTTGATTTCTCTCCCTATAGGTTATAAGGCAACTTATGACTTATAGAAAGTAAATTATCCATATGATGTATAAAAGATGTAGACAAACAACTATGCCATAAAATTTAATTTATATTGCTTTGGGATAAATTATATAATATTTTATTTATATAATTTTTTTCTTTTGTTTTTGAGACCATCTCTTCAATTCTCTTCGTATAGATAAAGATATATATACTTATAAAAGATAAATAATTCATGTGATGATATAATTACTTTGTCGGTTCTCTCTTTCCATTTTATTTGTACATGCAATCAGATTCAAAGACAAAACATTGCCAAAAAAATGATATAATTAAGTTAATTCTTTATGATTATTATTGTAGTCTGCCAAACAAATCAATATATGTATATATATATATATATATATATATATATATATATATATATATATATATATATTATTTGTATAATGTATGTCTGACCTTTTTATATGGTAACCAACTCGATGATACAACAAAACACGCGCGGCAACGCTGTGCGATCTTTCTTGTCCTATGTTCTAAAGGGCTCCGTAGTAATTTTTTCTATAGGATTCGAATCATTTCAATTATCCTTTGTTCGGATGGGACTCTCACCTCACATCATGTGAAGTACCATCATGCGAAGTGGCATCTGGCACTGATCGTTACATAGTTTTCAGTTTTTTTCCCCTCTATATAGAACCATCAGTGCTTTATCCCTATGCTGGACTGCAGGCCTCACAGTCAAAAGGATCAGAGCTGATTGATCACGGACCGATGACACCATATCGCCACCGTTTTCATGCTTCCCGACGTGCTACAAGCATCTTACTTGGTCAAGTGTCCGGTTTGCATTGCAGCGCGCGTACGTCTCCGGTACACTTCAATTGCCACGCCAAGCGCCAAAGAGGCAAGGCCGTATGCTGCATTTTCATCCTCTGCCGGGCTCTCCCCATATTAACCAACTTCACGCGCCTACCGCCTCTGAAATCCGAACTCTAAAGGCTCTGGTTAGCATAGTCTGGGCTTTGGCAGTCTGGCTCCACGCGATATAAAGGGGAACACAGGTTTAGTAGCTGCAGGGCGCATACTCTCCACAGCCTGCTTTCAAGCTCTATGGAGATGCCATGAGTCCATGAATCCATGTGGATGAACAGGTTTCACGGAGCAGTTCTGTTCTTGACAGATATGGGAGGGGTCAACAGATCCTGGTTATCCAGCTACCCATGCTGCTTGGTGCATGAACTACCGGTTATCAGGCTCTCTTCGTGACAGTTCTACCTTGATCATACGACAATACGGCTGTTGGTGGTCCACCTACCAACACCAGCTAATGGAAGGGTAGGTCCTCACGAGTCTAAGCACAACTCAAAAGCCTTAGACCTATCCAATGATTATTCAGATCCTAATAGCCAAAATGCTGCTCATGCAGAGACCCGATGGCCTAACACAGAAAATGCTTTGCAGATGGCAGCCATGAGGCCCACGACACTGTTCAGACACATGGCAGCTAGGGTCCCTAATTCATCTGTTCTGTTGCTGACATGGCATTAACAATCTGACAATTGGTCAGGTCGTGGGTTCCACGAAAATTGATAAACTGAATCAAGGGGACCTGTCCCACGGAAATTGACAAACTGAATCAAGGGAAAATTCTAATCCCAACCAGATTTGTTACCCTAAATCATTTGGTAGGTGGTCGGAGGATAACAGAAAACACAGGTGTCAATGTTAGAATAAGATGTAAGAGGTCAACAAACGTGCCAACAACTGATACGTATCACTTCTCTCAAGAGTTTCAGAATCGTAAAAGAACCGAGGATAACCTTTTGCCAGCACAGCATCACCAGTACACCATTCAACGCCTCACTGAAAGATACATGAGATGCCATGCTTTCCAACTCTTCCATATAAGATATATTCCCACGAAATCTGATACATCTTGTCTAGGAGAATAGTTGCCATGGAGGCATGGACGGACCATGATGAAATGATAACATAGACGAATCAGCAATAGAAACCATCATAAATGCAGGAAGCGCACTAGCACATTAGGTGTTGTAAAGAAACAGGCCAGGGCAGCTAACCCTGTTCTTGGTCTCCTAACAACAGAACTAACAGGGGACGCATAACATCTGAATCCACATAAAATGACAAACTGTATTATCATTTTGTTGAGATCAACGCCTTTTATCTATATGTATGCATCCATTATGCAGGCCTACCATGACCATCAATTAATTCTTTATGACACACATCAGCCCTCATCATTTGCAAACTAATTAATTGATTTCGTCAAGCACATGTGCAAGACCAAGAGTAGTCAGTAAGATGATGTGCAAAATCTCAATTTTTGATCCATGACTTTATGCTAAAGAAACATAAGCATCAGATATTATTTTGGATCACATGGAAGCCACTATATCCCGTGCTTGGAACCGGATTGTTCAGTGCAAACATACCATCATCAATGATTTTGGTTAACATGGTTTCAACAAATGGACTACATACTGTGTACCAATCAATCGACTGGCTATATATTAACTTATATTAATTTGTTGTCTGGCTGAGGGCAGACAATAATTACAAAGCCCATGTAAGTAATTTGGAGCTTTGGTCAAAAAGGGGCCAAGAAGAAAACACTTACATTGTGGGCCTGGAGCCAAATTGACATTCAGGACAATGATGCTAGTAAATAATCACCGCTAACCAACTATACCTTGGTATTCTTTGTAGCAGCTATTAACTGTGTCGCACCAGAATTATCTCTTGGTGCCACAGAATAAGATAGAGTAATTTGTGTTGGACTTGTTTCTGCTGCTTCACCGAATTTGACATCAAAAGCAACAGATTGGTAAAGACAAACTTCATCTTCTTTACAATAGTAAACCTACAAAATTATTTAGACATACTCAAACACATAATCCAGGAGAATAACTCCTTTTATTTAAAACGAATAACCCAGAGAAGATTACCATCCTTTTGTTTGCTTATCTATAGAAGCATTACAAATTAATGTGCTTACACATGACAGAGAAGGATAAAAAAGCTAAATCATGTGTGTCAATTGTCATCTGTATATAGGATGCCATACAAACCATTTTTTTATTTGTAAAGGAAAACATCAAGGCACCATGTTACTGTTGGAACAAATAAAGGGCCGATATGCAGTACACAGTGCTACAGTAACCAGAAAGGTAATTTTAGCAGGTGAGTTTTGTTTTCTCATAAATCATCCAACTTCAGGCAATTTTATGACGGTTCCCAGTCAATGTCCACAATTATTTATAACACATAGCATTTCTCACCTAATATACTTTCTCATACTCCCTCCGGTCATGTATTGTTGTCATCGCTCAGTTCATTTTTGAACTGGCCAGCGACAACAAAAAAAGATCGGAGAGAGTATCTTTTAGGGGCAACATTGGTCAATTTTTTCACATATCTAGAATGATTAACAATTCGAGACAGGTATTATGTACTATAAAACAATTTAATGTCATTGCTGATTTCCCTTGTACCTTGCAGTTTATCCTTCCAGACAATGGTGATGATGTCATCCTTTTGAACTTGAGTGATGCCATCCCTTCGGAGTTTAGAAATCCATTCTCTGGCTCAATCTCAATTGCATTAGCTGGCTCTGACTCCACATCGAATTTACTGCGAGCCTCCTACATCCCGGGAAATACAGAAGATTTTAATCTTAATGCAAAGAATAAATAAAGTATAGTACTCTGTGTGAATGTTGTATCATAGTTACTAACGTCTATGACAACAAAGGGAAGCAAGACAAAAATAAAATCTAGTGAATTCATTGACCTTGGAGAAATGGTAACCATCAGGGACTGTAATTGCAAGAGACAAAAACCCTTCCGCTGAAGAACCACCATCAACATTAACAACATCTGTGTCGACTGATAACCGCCTTCTAAGGCGTTTCAATGCCTTCGGTTTTGGAGATGGTGGTTGCACTCCAATCAAATCTAGCGTCTTCACCTCAGCACCTTTCTCACTAAGTGTGATGTATCTGATCGTGTTGTTGTTTGTATCCGCTACAAGAAGCTTTCCTATAACATTGCAGTAGCATAGTCAGTTGCATCATTTTCAATATCATAAGTTTCATCTTGCAGCACAATGGGACATGATGGTGATAATAAGGAAGAAAAATTTCAATAATTCTAACCTATAGTTCTAAGAACTGTGGTTTGTGCAGTAATAATTGCAGCGAAATTAGCAAAGCTGTTGGGATCTCTCACATAATATTGTGGAAAACTAGGGTAATGGGACATCATGGGAATAACCCATTACCATATTGGCTTATTGGAATATCTGGTTGCAGAGGAACAGCCTCATAAAATTTTATAGAGTTCCTCCTTACAAGTATCATCCAGAGAGAATTCTCGACTCAGATATGGTGCTTGTTAAATAAAGAGATAAAAAAAAAAGTTCCTCATCTGGAGAGAGATATCTAATAGTTAAAACTTCTATACGATCAGCTTGATGCACATGGAGTCTTTTAGCCGTCATGTGAGCCCTGTTTTTGTTATTTGTACAGGAAGAACGCGATACACCAGCAACAGAATCATAGAATGCAAATGACTCATCATTAAAGGGAAATCAGGGTGATAACAGGCCAGACAGATATTTTCTGTTAAGCATTTTAATTCTCAAAATTCAGGACACCGGTTATAGCCTTCTAGGCAAAAATTGCACAATGGTATTATGTTAAAATTTGTGACAGTGTAGTTATGACAGCTCATGTCTTGGTTAATTCGAAAACCTATTTGAGAATGGAATTTTTTTTTTTTTAAAAAAAACAAAACTACCTTCTCCAACTTCAACAATCCCTGCTGGCTCAGAGAGCTGCATTCAGCAAATTCAAAACAATTGTAAGCTGTTCATAACAAAATATGTTTCTTTTCACAAAGAGTAATCAAAGTAACTATCACATTTAAACTGATGCTCCAGATAGATCAATTACGAATTATCAACACAAATAATAAAATATAAGTTTTCAGCTCACTTGAGCAGACAAGCCTGGACCATCCTTGTATCCAGCACGTCCAGTGCCAACAACTGTTGTAACTTTTCTTGTAACAGGATCTAGCCTTTTGATCTGCCACCATATTAAGACAAGAAAATATCATGATAACTTGGCAAATGAATATGTAATAACAGAAATTAAAATGGATCAACTGAACTGTATAGTATTATATAAGAGCTTAGGGCTGTTCATAGAGGACAAATATAACTGAATGGAAAAGAATAAAGCAGGGACCCTACTGCTAATTCGGCATATAAATACAATTTGCAAGGTACATCGTTATGCCACAAGGCCAACTTAGCTGCAGACATAACAGGCAGATTACAATAGTATCATAAGTCCATAACACAAATACCTTGTGATTGTAAGAATCAGCTACATATATCTGATTGTCACTGGCATAAACAACACCCAAGGGATGTTGGAGTAGTGCATCTGAGCCAATCCCATCAAAATCTCCAAACTGAACGGAACAAAAGAATGACTCGAAATGTTTGACCAATTTAGTGACACTGAAATTAGCCAAGTACCCATATCAAGAGATAAATACCCTAAACAAATTCTCTGGAAATACTGGATCTCCCCCAGCCAGCAGTCTTGAACCTCCTGTCTTCAGATTAACCGCTCGAATGGAACTACTTTCACTATCAGCAATAAATAACTCCTGCAATTCTGTGGGAACAATTCTGATAAGTCTCATGCTCAGTACTGTCGAATCAAAAACAGTAACAAGAAAGGAACATGAATACCAGGAGCTAGCGAGATCCCAGAAGGTTGTGCAAACGATGTCCTCATGGCACTGCAACAGGAAGTTTGAATTTCAGAAAACGCAATCAGAACAGCAAACAAATAAAAGCACAAGCATCTTCAAGAACCAAAATGCCACTTACACACGAGAAAGAAAGGTCTACAAGCTTAGTTGATCATATAACAAACATCCATACTTAAATTACGAAAAGGCTATTCACTTATGCTATTTAGAAGCAATTAAACTGGGGCTAAACTGTCGTTTTGAGTCTACAAGTACACAACATGTTATTTAGAAGAAAGCGACCTTATAGAGATACATCATTAAAATCTCAACCATATGTGAACTCAGCTAAACCTCATTATAGACATAGTTAAAAACCTACAATACAGACACATGTTCTGAAGGTCATATATGACTAAAGAGTAGCATATATAAAATTTTCCAGGTAGACAAACATGATTACCTTGAGCCATTCAAATTTCTCTCATAACCGTCACCACTAAAAACTTTTGTTACACCATCACGGACATTGTGTACCCAGATTTGGTGTTGCCCAGCCATCGCAATATATATTGTTTCCTCTGAGGGATCATAACTGACATCCCACGGTGAATTTAGGACCTATATAAACAATTTGAAGTCAAGCTTACTTTGTCTATCAATGAGAAGTATGATATGATACAATGTTCTGTGCTATATGATGATCAATTGAGTGATGAGTGAATTGCACAAAACTACAACTATTTGTACCATTGTTGCAGAAAACTACAACTTTCGATTCCTATTTCACAAAACTACAACTACTTTGACCTCGAGTTGCAAAAAACTACAACTTTAACAAATTTTGTTCTGGAGCGACAGTGGGTCCCACCTGTCAGTCTAATAGTGCCATTCTGTTTCCCACGTCAGACGCCATGTCATCGTGATGATGTCGAAGATATCATAACAGATCTACTAAGGGGGAAACGGTCTAATAGTGCCATTCTGTTCTAGTTTTTTGTGCAATTCATACGCCATGTCATCATGATGATGTTCTGATATCTTCCACATCATCACGATGACATGGCGTCTGACGTGGGAAACGGAATGGCACTATTAGACTAACAGGTGGGACCCATAGTCACTCCAGAATGGAATTTGTTAAAGTTGTAGTTTTTTGCAACTCGAGGTCAAAGTAGTTGTAGTTTTGTGAAATAGGAATCAAAAGTTGTATTTTTCTGCAACAATGGTACAAGTAGTTGTAGTTTTGTGCAATTCACTCATTGAATGATAGAATTTAATAGTGCAATGAGTATAGGCCCTGACAAACATTTTTGTTTGTTCCTCTGAAAGGCATAAACCAGCAGAGTATCAGAGCAATGAAATGTGCCTCATGCCAGTTGTATGCAAATAAGGTTTTAAGTTCAACGATGATTCCAAAATATTAGATGAAATATTAGGGCAAAAGTAAAAAAGCATGCCTGATTAGTTCCTTGACCTCCTCCTTTGTAATCAGATCCTTTAGTCCCATTTCCAGCTAGTGTTCTCACAGTCTCATCCACAAAATTGATCTCTCTGAAAGGAGAAAAAGAATTTAGATCAAGAAAAGATATGAGATGGTGTACAACATTGATCTGAGCCCATAAGAGTAGCGAATGTGAATGAAGCTGCATAATCCAATGCAGCTTCCTCTCTAAAAAAAGTCCATAAGATTCAACTGCTGAAATGGTAACAGGTCAATTAGTAAGTTAACAGGAATTGAATGAACTAACTGAATTCTGTGAAGGTACTCACCGTAGTGCATGGTTCTCAGTGTCTGCAACATATAAGATATTCCTTTTGGAATTGTAAGCCATACCCTGAAATTGGCAGCAAGGAATATAAGCTGTACAACCTACAAAAGGAAATCTAGGCACAGCGGCCCAAGTAATTGAGTCAAATAGTGCAGGGTTAAGAAAATGCTTCTAATCCAGAATATGGCAAATACCCTCCATTAAATTTCATCAGAAATAGTGTCTGGAGTTCTACTGAAGCAATTGTATCACAAATTGAAGCACTCATACCCTGTTTCTGTAAGAGTGCCACATTATTGTATGTGCAACAGATGGACACGTTTCCTCACCTGAGGGCGGTTAAACAGAGCAGAATCAAATGGGCCATCAAGTAGTCCTTCCTCAGAACTCCCAACTTGACATATGAACTGCCCTTCCAAGTTGGTAACCACCTTAATTACAGAACAGAGGAACTAACAGTTAAAGTTAAGCAAATAAAATAAAAATGCAATGTTAAGCAAATTAGTCAAGATGTTGTGCCATATTAGTAGAAACTAGAAAGAAACAAAAAACAAAAAAAAAATACTCACAATTCGATTATGATTACTGTCTGATATAAATAATCGATTGTTCTGCACATCAATTGCCAGCTTTCCAGGAAATTTTAGAGGCGAAGTTAGTAAACGACTATCCTTGTCCTTTTCCAATGCCAAGGGAAGGGGGTCATTCTGTAATAATTTCTTCTCTTCATAAAATTCAAGCGCTGCACCAACTACTTCATCAAGATCCTGAAGAGCATGAATATATAGAAAAAGAAATGAGACACTGCAGAGACAGGCATTTTGTCAAGAAATAATGACAGTGCACCACAATTGTCTTTCAAAAGAACTGTGTCAATACCTTTCTACGGCCTTCACCTGATATCTGTGCTAGAACCTTTCCATTGGGTCCAATGAGAACAAATGTCGGCCAGGAGTTCACACCCAGTTCTCTCCACAAGTACATGTCACCATCATTTACAACCTGTAAATTGTTAACAACTCAAGTACATCAAGAAAAGGAAAAGGAAGCAGTACGCATTAAATTTACAAAGAGAAATACGGAAATGGGCTATATGCAAAATGTTGATCCAAAATATAGTTGACAGTTATCTTCTGATATGAAATGCAGCTATACTAGTGCTATCATAAAATATGTTAAATGTGCAAGCAAAAAACAATAAAGCAAGTACCTGAAAAATGGAGACCGTGTTAACTGAGTAGGGATAAGGGAATGACTGGGGATCATTTGAAAATTTTGAAGGCATATTGTTGCCTTACCGGGTGAGTAATGTTGTAGCGCAGAACAGCATTACGTATAGCTTCAAGATCCTTTTCATTATCAAATTTGGCAGAGTGCACACCAACAACAGTGAACTGCACCAAATCAAGCATCATATATGTGAATACACAAAAATGGCAGACACATCGTACAAAATTAAAGACTATGCATTAAATTTGTTAAGCTACTATGCAACCGACCAGTTGCACCCAAAAGCCTACGCTGATGGGGAAGGGTGGGCAATTCACTTATGGTTCAACACTCCCCCTCACGTGCAGCTCCCTCGGGACGCAAACGTGGAAATAGGAGCGGAAAATGTGGTCACCAAGACTTGAACTCAAGACCTATGGCTCGATACCATGTTAAGTTACTATGCACCAACTAGTTTCACCCAAAAGCCTAAGCTGAAGGGGAAGGATGGGCAATTCACTTATGGTTTAACAAAGTTTACTTAGCAACCATCACAAGTATTACAAACAGTAATTACCTCTCCTATTTCTAAAAAAAAAAAACACATGCTCAAGCTATAAATTGAAAACCTAAGGAATTGAGATAAAACTAGCTGCATTTGAAATGAGATTTATGATCTATTAGCAACATCATAGGTTGAATATTTGTTTCACAGTACTGAATTTAATGCAATGTAAGTTTATAATCAAGGATAGAGATCTGCAACATGCTAATTTCTGCTGGAGTATTGTCAGAGAAACGTTTGGCTGGATGGACCAGCCAAGATCGATGAAACAACTTACTTCAAAATGGCTGAAGTATAAATTTGGTCTAAGCCAACACTTGGGCCTTTATTTGTTTGCAGGTTTGGCATGGGCGCTCTGGAACATGGGAAACAAGATGACAATGCAAAACTATTACCCTAACCGCCCAATTGATGTTGTGTCAAATTTACAGAGACGGAAAATCCTATTGAAGACTCAGGACAAGACGGTGGAATGACTCATGGAGCAGCTGTTGACCAGGGCCAAGAGATTCCAAACTAGCCAGAATGTGACATCGGATGTCTTTGAACTCTGAATGGGTTGTGGCAGTGCGGTTGCTTTTGTAGTTGCCTAACAGTTAGTTGCTGTTCTGTTTTCACTTTTTCTGTGCTTATGTAAAAAGTGGTAAACCCAGTCCTGTAAACCGGATGCTTGCTTTCAAGAAGAGCGGGGGACAACCTTTTGTCTAAAAAAAAATATCTGCAACATGAAACTTTGGTAAACATTACATTTTCAATACAACGAATAGCCATGCGATTAAAATACCGATCGTCTACACTCTACAACCACCAAATCCGGCTGTTGTAATTCCAAATGTGGTTAAACTAAAGGTTTAGAAGTCATTTGCTGATACTAAATGTATAATCAGGCGTCCAACATGTGAAGACAAAACAAAAGCTCACAGGTCTATCTTTATACTTCTTCTCTATAGACTCCAGATCCGGTAGGACATGCATGCAGTTGATGCAGCAATATGTCCAAAAATCCAGCAGGACAACCTTCCCTTTCAAATCCTGCAGTAAAAGTTTACACAACAATAATCAAGTAATGACTCATAATTTCCAAAGGCTAAAATCTGCAGTAGAAACAAATTGAGTTGAATTTCAGTCATCCATAATATTTTAACATCAAGTACCCCCAACGGCAGTAATTTATACTACTTGAGCAACAAACAAAGATCATATTTACAACTACGATAAAGTTAAAAGAGTCTGACAGCTACCCTATGTTGAAGTATAAATGTATTGTCCACCCTTTCCCATCAGCTTAGGCTTTTGGGTTCAACTGGTTGGTGCATACAAACTTAATATGGTATCAGAGCCAGAGGTCTTGAGTTCGAATCCTGGCACGCACAATTTATTAATATAAAATTGTTGTCGACTCCTACTTTCCACGTTTGTGGTCTGCGGCAGCTTTTCACGTGAGGCGGAGTATTATTACTCTTATTTCCACGTTTGCGGCCTTTGAGACCTTTCACGTGAGGGGGAGTGTTAAAGTATAAATGTATTGCCTATCCTTTCCCATCAGCTTAGGCTTTTGGGTTCAACTGGTTGGTGCATACAAACTTAATACCCTAGTGGCATAGGTTTAAGCCGATTGAGACCATCGACATTTTGTCCAAAATGCGGCAGTGCTGTTGCAATATCAAACTCAAAAAATATCAAGCTCATGAGATGATAACAGGAAATTGCATAACGTGTTGAACAAAGTGGTATATGCTTTATGTTCACACCCGGGATAATCAGTATATTTGCATCCAGTTGAATCATGTATCTATTCATCCAAAATATATATGTGTCGCATGTTAAACATCACCAAGGCAACTTCCTGACCACAAAGAGAACCATCAACATAACAGTGTTGGACTAGAAGGTTACCAGCTTGCAGTTTCCTGCTATGTTAACATGTAGCATCTAAAAGACAGGACATGTGACTAGCACAGTAGAAAAGTCGCAGCTACGATAATAACCTAAAATGAGTTCTAAATTACTCTTCCAAACTGAAGTGGGGCTGTATTCAACCAGTCGAGCTTTCTTGGAAACTCAGGAACATATGTGGCGGAGCTCCTAAGGTAAACATTGGAAGAACATTAGTTTCTCAGTACAAAAAAAAACAGCTTTGGTACAACCACCAAATCCGAGCCTTATAGGTAAGGAAAATTGGAGAAGAGGCAGTTAGGCAGCTACCTACCCAGATTCAAAATCAGCTAGATACTTCTTTATTTCTTGAACTCTTGATGATGGTGATTCTCCTGCAAACAGATGGTAAGATGAGTAACATATTTTCACTAAAGTGGAAGTCATTTCCCCCTTCTTAACCATCCAATTTCCATGTTTAAAATGCATTTTATCACAAGAATTACCTGGTGCATGACACAACGTGTTATGCCAGATGATATTTATTACCCACTATCATTTCTTAGTGTGCTACAGGATTTTGCCATTATTTTTGGCTAAAGTCACATCCAAGGCCAACTAGGCTGATCCTATGGAACTGACACTCAAAAAGTACACAACAATGAACCTGTAAATCCAACTGGTACTGAATGCTGTACCTTCATTCTTAGCAAAAATTGAACTACTTCCGCCCGTCAAAAAATTCAGCAGTCCTTTGGGAGATGCGAACTGCATTGCCTGCAAAATTTCGGTGGCGACAAGAGAATGAAATAAAAACTACTTAAGTGGTTAACAATGCTAACCAAAATACTTCTTTCATTTCAATAAAAGAATAAGCAAAACTGGTATCATTTTTACTAAAGAATAAAAAAATGGGTCCTACACTTCAGATTGTGCCATTACAAATGCTATTAGACATTGATATACATCCACATGCAACGAAACAACCACATTATTCAGGATCAAATTTTGTACTGGAGTAGGAGCGTGTTTGTACCTAACTAATTCAATCATTCGGCATCTTCGCATTTACAGAAAAATCCGCTGGAGAAAAAAAAAATCATGAAAATGACTTCCTCTGATCCCTAGTAAGTCGATTTAGACTTTGTTCCAAAATTCAAATCACCAAATATAATAAGTTTATCAACAACTTCAAGTCACCTTTTTGATGCATTGCATGCTTCCTAACTCTAACAATAGTTAATGGACAACAGTTGTCATTTTACCCTTCCTTAATTCTTGTGCCCATGTCCAAATATACTTAAATTAGGGATCAGAGGAAGTATTTAATTACATTCTCAGTTTCACCAATGGGTAAGTCTTTCAAAATGAGTTATATACTTAATTATTATACCACAAAATTTTGTTGAAAAGAAGCAATCGACCTAAAAGTATGGACTTAATTGAAATCTATAAATGGGCAAAGAGTACTCCACTTCTAATGGGGCAGAGGGGGGAGGGGAGGTATCATTTGTAAGGGACCCTTCTTCCTCTCTATGCAAAGATATGCACCTCTCCAGCATATTTGAGAGAAAAAGACAACATATGTAGTTCATTTTTGGCCTAAAATCTGTCTTAACGTCAAGAAAATAAAACTGGAGGGAGTACAAACATACAATTCAGGAGGATAATGATAAGTAGAAAAAATGAAATGAATGCTTCCATGTGCACTTAATTTCTTTTTGGCTCTTTGTTCTTCCAATATGGAACTTGCAAGTAATCTTATAGTTCTTTTAATGATCCAAGCAAGGAAAAAAAATGTGAAACAATTCAGCTCGGTAATAATCGTACCTTCCAATTTCTGATTGCAACGAAAAGACAGGAAACAGCTATTCCCAAGCTTCCATATCTCAATATTTCCCGTCGAGAACCCAGTACCCTGCAGAATTCCTTTTCAAAATATCAATAAATTATGTTTTACATACAGTCATGATTACAGTGTTAATGGTATAAGAGTCATTACTATTGAGTTCTTTTCCTATTCCAAAATTGTACCCATGTAACTTCTATATATAAATGTAACCCCCATGGGGCCATGATTCAATACAGGTGCTTTTCATACGCATAGTAATTCGCATATTAGAATAGCACTTTTTTCAACACAGAAAACAGCATTACATGCAGGAAGAGAAATGCTCCAATGATAGCATGTTGACATAAAGATTAAAAAAGCTGGACATCAAATGTATACAGGCAACAGAAAGCTCATGTTTGAAGGGCTAATGAAGCCTTTTCTTTTGGCAGAAACTGACCTTACCCTTCATTTTTCGAGCTTGAAGATTTTTTTGTGTTAGAAAATCCAGGGTCAGTTGCTCCATTCAGACTCTCAGGTGAAGAATTTCCTAAGGAATTACTATTCTCAGTACTTTCTGCCCATTCATCTGCATTAACTATCTTCTAATCAGTCCCTAGTACTCTGGTACAACCACCAGCAGATGTCTAGCTCCATTGTCAATGAAACAGTTTAACAAATGTTATAATTTCTGGCCAGATCAGTTTGGCTACTCAAGACATGTGAGAATTTCAACAGAAAATCAGAAAAGGTGGATATAGTTCATATTTAATCTGATAAGTCAAAAACAATGTGATGGATCTTGCGCAGGAAGACCCATAGGTTTTTATTTCTAGCTTTCATACAAGAGAAAAAATATTGGATCGAAATAAACGTCGCTTGAACTACATACTGTGGGAAGCATTTGAACCACCATACAAAATGTCATTAATTGAAATATCTCCAATGTTCTTTCGTATGATGGAGGGACTGCCTTGCCGTAATACATCTTCATCTAGAGTAGTCGTCACAGCGATACATCTGCAAGATGAGTGACCAGAACAACCGTGTAAATGTGGAATCTTTTTATAGTTCTGAATAATTTTGACTACAAGATATATTACATGAAATGGAATTCTACTAAAGCTGCATCTATAGTTAACTACACACCCTTAATAAGGATGCTTGAAAGGCATGTATGCCATGAAAGTAAATGGCACTGGAAAGAAGCTATTTAGGATGTGAAACAAGACAATTCTACCCGAAATTTCATGCAAGACAAATTTTTTATTTGTAAGAACTTAAGCACTTGCATCATAGTCACATATACACTAATATATGTCATTCTGTAAGGAAGTACATGGAAAAAGATGTGTTTAGGTTCAACTAAAAATATTATAACTTGAATGGTATGAACAAATGAGCAACGAAAATATTGAATACAAGGGAAAGTATCCAATCTGGACCTCATTTTCGCAGCTGTTGCAGCTTGAACACCGGCAAGCGCATCTTCTATCACAATGCACTGATAAACACCAAAAAATCATCAAATGTAACATTCAAAAAAAAAAAAATACATGGGACAGAATGAACCAAGGAACTAAAGAATAGACAACATGGGACTGATAGTTGCATATTCATATTGCCAGAACTCCATTCAATCTAATGATGCTTCAAAAGATAATACAGAATAAGGCCCTGTTTGTTTCAAGACTTTATTATATAATCCAGCTCATATCAGGAAGCTTGGGGAGACCAGCTTATTGGATTATAATAATCTGGCATGTGGATTGTTATAATCCGATAAGGCTTAGTTGTTGTGTGGATTGTTATAATCTGAGGGCTTTTTGTTTCAGCTTACAGATTATAATCTGGGGTGGGAAATAAAGAGGGCCTAGTGCTACCTAGTTTGCATGAACTTTTTCCATCGAGCAAACAGCAATTTTATACAACTTCTAATCCAATCTTCACCTGCTGTTAGCTTAATCTAAGATGTACTTATCATATACCAAGAAGCTACATAAGAAGGTCGTGAAAGTCTCAAACCTTACAAACTCCCATGTTTGCAGCCAAACTAATCAAATCAGCACATTTACAAATTAACCAAAGCTATTTGTTGCACAGAAAAGAAAAAGAAAAAGCTACATTCCTTCAAAGCCGCTAGATACTACATTTCCTGATTTGTCGAAGTAGTTGCCCTTAACAATCTATTTTGCTTTTGCGTGATAATGATAAATTACCTCATTTGTGTCCACATCTAGGTTCTTTGATGCAGCCAAGAAAATATCCGGAGCAGGCTTCAAATTTTCAAATGCGTCAGCAGAAACAATGGTGTCAAATCTGAAATCCAAAAAGGATTCATCAGGACCAAATAGCATCTAGTCCAAAGAGTGTTTCATAAGCGATATTTTGAAGCAAGGAGAAAGTTGCATAAGCTGTGAACTCAGCAGAAGCATTGTAATTTGATGTTTTCCAAATTGAATAAAGTTTCGAGGTGATAAAAACACAAGGATGTGTTGGATTTTTCATGACCAGAAAATAGAAAAGTATTTGGTTTCAAAGAGCAGAAAAGAAAGGCAAAATCTGTGAGCTGACTTATGTTTAGTAAAGTGTAAAATATCACAACAACAACAAAACTTTCAGTTTGTTCCAAGTTCTATGAGGTTTTTGTTTCATCAAATGAAAAATATATATATGCTATGTCCTATGCAGAATTCAACACATAATATCGGAAGACCTATAGGAGATTAGACTCTTGAGGATTACCAAATGTAGTTGTAAAGTACATTTTCTTCAAAAGAAATGATGTTGTGAGAAGATACCGCAGCCATGGCATTTGTTGGTAAAATACTAATATATCATATACCATATTAGATATCACATATAAATTGAGGGGTAAAAGCAAGTTAATATTAAAAAAGAGCAATATGATGATGGCATTAATCTCAAGACACAGATTTAGAATAGAACACTTACAGAGACACAGGCAAACCAGCAGCAGCCAGATTTGCATCCACTTTAATCCGGTCAGCACTGGATGCAACAGCAATCTTAAGACCAGCATTTTTGCACTGTGTAGACAAAGCATACAAAGCCTTTTCAATATTGCTAGGCTAACATAATTTTAATTCATTATGCTGCAAATACCTCCATGATGAGCTCCAGAGCACCTGGGAACCCAATGCCCGAATTTGGCTTCGCATACTACAGATCAAAACAGAGTTGTTGACCATGGTACAATCAAATTCTAATAAACAAATGACAAAAGGGGTCAATATTGATAATTCAACCTTGTCAAGATATATCTCGAAAAATCGCTTCTTCACACTTTCAGGATCGAAATCTTTCACTCCTTTCACTCTTGCAACACCTCCAAGGAAATTGGCCTCACCTAAACCATACTTATACATTGAGAGAAAGTACTAAAATATCTCCGAAGGGTTTCTTTCTTTTTTTTTTTGGGGGGGGGGGGGGGGGGGGGGAGAGGGGCACCTTGTTATGAAACGGTATATAGTAAGATGTTTGCTACTTAGGTGTGCCCAATGTAGGAATAAATATATATAAAACATACCCAAATCGATGATCTCAACCTTAGCCATTGAAACTAAGAAGCACCCAAAATCAAGTCCCGGAAAGATCACAAAAGTCAATATCATTACACCGGGAGACACCCAATATATATCCGTGCTTTGAGGCTCCTGCCTCGTACACGAGGGTCTCCTAACCCATGTATTTAAGTGAGCCAAAGAGTGAGCCTTTTCAGAACAAGACCGAGCTGAACCTTGGTTGATAGTCTCCCACTGTAAGGTCTTACAACCATGGCGCAAGCACATTCACTGTAGGAATAAATAAAGTATAGACTAAAACATTTATGCTTAAAACTTGCCTCATTCCTCCCAAAGATTTATATATATTGAGGCATGTTCTTAGTCCTTACATGCAGTCATGTTGCAACTAACAATTATTATTCACATGAGCAAAGCAAACTAGCAGGTAGCAGCCACTACTGTTACCATGGATCAGAGGCAATGCTGGACATCAGAGTGCCAAACTGTGCAACTCTATAAACTTATGTACCACAGAATTTTATAGGACATGAACATACTGTCATAGTTATTCTGATGCGAGTATATAATCAATCAATGTAATGATGAAAGGGGCTGCTTGTAAGCCTGTAATAAGCATTTTGACGCCAAAAAAATTTGCAGAGGCTCAGATAGTATGGATGCGAGTACATGAGTTAGCAACCTGTGCAACTATCGTACGATCATGGCAGTGCAGTGTTGACCACAAGCAAACAATTGCCAAGCAAATCACTCTGTACAGTTTCGGAATCAGGGAACGGCGGAATTATACGAGATGCGAGCAGTCGAGCATAGCATGCTACTGTCACGAGCCGTGGCTAGTAGAGAAAGGGGGAATGCACGAACTCCATTGGCAGTTCTCTAATGACAGTAGGGACTCCAGATGATTACCGGTGCCCATGAAGGGGACGAAGTCATCCACGGTGACCTCGACGCCCATCTCAGCGAAGACGTCAACGGCGGCCTGGCGCGAGGGCTCCTCACTATTGCAGAGCACGCCGTCCATGTCGAAGAGCACGGCGGACACCTTCCCCCAGGCCACCACCTCGGTCTCTGGAGAGGAGGGCGCTGGGGCGGCGGCTGATGCGGCGGCGACGTCGCGCCGCCTGCGACGAGGGAACTGCATAGCCGCCGCCATCGCTGGGGATATTGCCTTAGGGAGGAGGAGAGGGCGCGGAGGCGGCGCAGGGGAGGATGGCGGGTAATGGCGGGACGCGAGGAGGCGGTGTAGGCTTCCAGAAGCAGGCGCGAGGTGCCGCGCCATGGCTGCTCGGGCGGTGGGGCTCGGTAGCGTGCGTGTGCGGTGCCCGGCAGTTGGGGAAGACGGCTTATGTGGAGGAGCGGCTCGTGGCCGCGGCGCACGAGTAGTGGATGTTCTGCAGTTGCGACTACTGCCGGGCCGGCTGGCCTGTGGCGGACGCGTCGTCGGCGTCGGCGAGGCGCTGTGTGGCCTTATCTTGGCATGACCAACTCCAATCACACAAAAGAAAATTGATTTTTAAAGCGAATTGACGAGCAACGAATATGATAATGGGCTGCGAAAATAGGAATTTTTTAAATAAACTTTTTAAAACTAATATATTAATAATAAATCGTACGATCTATATTTTTAAAATCTAGACTATTTAGTCACGCTAAACTGTCCGACACGACTTGTAAATGATCACGCCAAATAGCATGGCATGACTGACGTAACATGGATTAAAATTTTCACGTCAGATAAATGACAAGCTCGGGTAACAAACGAGTCTTGTCAAACGAATGGCGTGACTCAAACATGAGTCGCGTCAAGGTGTTTGGTGTGACTAACACTTGGTGAAATTCATACATTCTGCTATCATGTTTAATTAGGCTCAATCATCTATTTTTAAAAATTTATACACCAAATTAGAATTTGATCACAAAACGAAAAATGTTCTACATAACATGCTCCTCAAATACAAAAAATTTCAAAAAATATGAAACTATATAAGTAATTTAATTTTTGTCTTAAACAGAGCTAATCGTTCACAATATCAGACTCTTAATCTAATATTGTTAATGATTAGCTCTATTTAAGATAAAAATTAAAATACTTATATAGTTTAATATTTTTGATATTTTTTCTGTTTGAAGAACATGTTATGAAGAACAATGTTTGGTTTTTGGTCAAGTTCTAGTTTCATATGTATAAATTTATAAAAATAGACGACTGAGGCAAGTTAAACATAAAGACAGGATGTTTGAATCAGTCTGATATTACTTATGTAGCTTAATATTTTTTGAAACTTTTTTTGCTTAGAGATCATGATATGTAGAATTTTTTTTGTTTTGTGATCAAGTTCTAATATCTTCTTCTACACTATAAAGGCTAAATATCCCCCTTCATATTTTTACCATGATCTAATCAATCCACCCTCTCATCAACCGTCCATCAGAAATATATCACACCCTTAAAACCGTTTGATTTTTTCGAACCCACCCATCCCACGCCAAAGTGTTATAATTATTACGCTAGATCTTATAGGTGTTACATTTTACCACACAAATCCACCTGCACACAACGATTTTTTCTCACCGATCAAGTTTCACCCCCGCCCATACCAACTTCGCATGAATTGGTATCCTGAATCACCGTCCCGCCATTTCTTTCCTTTTCTCAGTATCATAATCAACGTGATCTCCCTTCCCCTGATCGATACTGTACCATTTATTGTCTTTACTTCCCATCTTTCGATTTCCCCTCGTCCAAATCCTCGCCTGCATTCTCTCTCCATCCCGATCCATCTCAGAAGCGCCCCCTCGCCCCATCGCTCCTTGATCTCCCGGCGGCAGCGACACAATCCCCATTTGCTCACCTCATTGTCTAGGTTTTTCCCGTCCATCCCCCGATCCACATAGTGGCCGCAATAAAGTTCGATGAGTGACTGTACTTGGAGAAGACGGTGGAGCCCTCCGCCATGCCGGCCAACGGCTCCGGCAAGAAGTACCATACCACCCGCACCAGGTTTGTCGCCCCTGCCCCATCTGCCCTCCCGAAGTGGAAGACCAGCAATTAGCTCAGTTATTAAATCCCTAGCCGGCAGCGTGTCCCTCGCCATCACCCTCCGTATCGGTGGTTTTCACTCCTTCTGGGGTCCGCCTCCTTAACAATGGCGGCTGAATCAGGTATCATTGTGTTCGCCTGGATCCAGATCATGTTTAATTCGTTCAGCTCCCTGATTTATTCCAGTCTTCCACCTCCGTCATGGATAACGGTGTAAGCCTGTTGACATGAGCAGGTCCACCACGGACCTGGTGCTGCAAATCCACCACACATCCAAGAGGCTCCCCGCCACAAATCCACCACGATCTCAACCTGGTGCGTCCTTTCTTTTTTATATAATCACCTTGTATATTGTTTGATTGGATGAAACAGCTAGAGGACTGTTTCAATTTTGTAGACTGGATTGGTCTTAGGCCTGAGAGCAATACGTTCAGGGGAAAAAGAAGATGGTGCTTAGGGACGTTACAATCTTCTTCTTCTTGATGTATAACCTGCGTGCAGGTTTTGTCTTCTCCCATTTCCCTTGTTTTATGAAATATTTTGTGCTCTAACTGTTGAAATAAATATTTTAGGCCATGAGGTGCCTGTCAAAGAGCTCGCTATGAATCTTCTGGTCAGTAGGAGCTGGGACAAGACCTTGAGGTACGGATATTTGCACAATCTACAAAGTACATTAGATTCCTCTTGAATTAGCTCTTGCATTTTAATCTGCTGCCTCTCCGCTGACAATCCCGTAACTTTCTCGTTGTATAGCCCTGATCCCATGAGAAGTTGATGCGAGTTCCTATCCTTCCTGTCCAACTCCATTGCTGCTATTATATCCAACACAATACAATCCTGATTTTTATTCAGCTAGAAAGGAAACAGTGTCAAAACTGATTTCTTTGATGTATTGTATTAGATTGACCGAAGGAATGGTTTCCTTCTATGTCATCATATCTATACATTAGCTTTAAAATTTTATCTATGGTGCACATGGAATTCCTTCATATAATAACTGAATAGAGTCAATAGTGTTTGTTATGTGAAGCATTAATTTCAGATTTGTATATCTGGTAATAATAACTGATTCTTGTGCTTACTATTCTTTTTAAAAACTGATATAGTATACTGAAATGGTAATATGTTTTTCTCATATCTGATTACTTGAGTAATTTAGAGAATCAAAGTTTATCATTCTGTTCTGAAATGAACTAATGATACACGTGTCCTCTCTGTTAATGAAATTTTGAGGAGATTTGCATGCAAGTATTCACTAAAACGAATGATGGAAGAGTATGCGTGTGCACCAAATTTAAGTTGTTATAGCTAGCATCATTGTTTCTTTTCCCACAGTTATAACATAGTATACTTTGCAACTTGAATTGATGGAATGTCAACTGACGAGGGCTAGAAACGGTGGTGCAGTGTGCAGTTTACTAATCAACTATCTACACCCGCTAGAACCTGACTGATCAATCATTATATTTATATTATTTTCTTATGAATGTGGATGAAGGAGTTGATTATGGCTTCATTTACTTAATAACATGTGACTGCAGGGCTCAGTTTGGCATTCTTCAGTTATTAAATATCCAATTTAGTTAGCATTTAGTAATTAGTGAAAAGTCTTGTAAGGTTTATGTTGGTGTACAGTATCGAATTTCAGCAACTCTGTTTTTGATCCTCCCTTACATTGATTTGTATTCATATACATCGTTGAAACTGATTTGCTTTTTTGCAGAAAATACTACAGGGTCACTGAGTAATATCAACAGAAAAACACTGTTAATCATGGTCATTGAGCGAGGTGAGGTCAACTTTTCCATGATCTAATCAACCCACCCTCTCATCAACCGTCCATCAGAAATATATCACACCCCAAAACCGTTTGATTTTCTCAGACCCACCCATCCCACGCCAGAGTGTTAAAATTGTTATGCTACATCTTATAGGTCTTACATTTTACCACACAAATCCGCTTGCACGCAACGATTTTTTCTCACCGATCAAGTTCCACCCCCGCCCATACCAACTTCGCATGAATTGGTATCCTGAATCACCGTCCCGCCATTTCTTTCCTTTTCTCAGTGCTGTAATCAATGTGATCTCCCTTCCCTTGATCGATACTATACCATTTATTGTCTTTACTTCCCATCTTTTGATTTCCCTTCGTTCAAATCCTCGCCTGCATTCTCTCTCCATCCCAATCCATCTCAGAATGCGCGCCCTCACCCCATCGCTCCTCGATCTCCCAGCGGCGGCGAGACAATCCCCATCTGCTCACCTCATTGTCTAGGTTTTCCCCGTCCATCCCCCGATCCACATAGCGGCCGCAATAAAGTTCGATGAGTGACTGTACTTGGAGAAGACGGTGGAGCCCTCCGCCGCGCCGGCCAACGGCTCCGGCAAGAAGTACCATACCACCCGCACCAGGTTTGTCGCCCCTGCCCCCTCTGCCCTCCCGAAGTGGAAGACCAGCAATTAGCTCGGTTATTAAATCCCTAGCCGGTTGTCTTTATTGATAATCATATGTTTTTTTTGCTTTATCGCTTATTCATGCCAATGGAAAATCACCTTAGTAATCACATGCTATCGTACACCTGTTAGTGCCGGGCTATGAGATACATATATGTTTTGATCTAAACTGAGAAACGTAGCTGGTTTACTAGATGCGTATATATGTATATATTTTTAACAAGACACTATATGCATTGAAGTACACTTACCATATGGCATTGATACCATATTTACAATTGGATCTTTTATATATTTATTCCTCAAAGAGATATTTTTAAAAAATTAATTGAACATATGAGGTCCCCATTGTACTCTTGGAGCTATGAGATTACAACCTAAGTCATGTGATTAAGAAAATGTCTGACAGATTACAAAAATATCATGCGATGGCATAGTATAGACAAGTAGACCTGAAGATGGGTCTGACAGATTAAGAAAATGTCATGCGACGTGGATGTTGAATGGGAGAATAATGGGTTGGACCAACAGTATTGCTGATTGTGCAAGGAGATTTTATTTAAAAATTGAATGAGTGTCTTTGATACAGTCCAATATGGTTCTGCGGTTCTTGGTTCTTCTATGTTTAGGGGTCCTATTTTTGATTTTCCTATCCAATTGACTTCTCAAGCATCTCTCCCATTGACACCTCTCCTGAGATGGCTGCAGGTACAAGATGGATGTGGTCATCAGTGCAATCAGAATTAGCACAAATGTTGTTGCTGCCCTTCCATCATGTTTGCATTTAGAGTTATGTAGCCTTTTGTTGTGTAGCAATTTTAGAGTCCCACCGTGTTGTTTACTGTAGTTATCTTAGCAACTTGTCTTCTGGATGCAAATAAAGTGCATGTTAATTCTGGGCACAAACTTTCTCATTTTTAGCATTAATATTATTAATTGCTGTGTTTCACATGTTTTTTACTACACGTGAAAATGAAAGTGATATCAAAATTGTTATGCTGGATTGAGTATTTTGTATCTTCCATCACCGTGCTGAAGTTGATGACAACCTAAGTCGCAACAAGCCGAGGGCCATCATGGCATCATGTAGTCCTCTTGGGTCAGAATTGATTAGTGACAGAAGTGGAAGGTGAAGAAAATTTATAACACTGGTGATGTGGGCGTTGATCATCGATTAGGCTTGTTTGTACAATAGTAAATTGAATGTGTTAATTACTAGCATAGAGCAATAATACACACCTAAAATTATTGTCATGGTAGATGGTTTGCCAACAGTATATAGTTTGTTGAACTTTTTAAATCCTAAAGCAATATATGATCATTCAGAAAGCAATTCTTTATGGATAGGACATTTCATAGGAAAATATAGTTTTACTGTTGTCTTTATGATTCTTAATTCTTTATGATTTTTTTGTTATGAAGCAATCATTTATGAGAAAGTGTAGATGATTAGATGTGCATCTCTCAGTAAAGTATTGTTTGTATATGTTTGAGGGATAAATAAGAGCATGTGCGTGTCGCACGTGCAAAAGACTAGTTTGTATAAAGTTCTAAAAATAGATGACTGAGACTAAAAAACATGAAGACAGGATGATTGAATTTCAGTCTGATAATATTGATGATTAGCTCTATTTAAGACAATAATTAAATTACTTATATGGCTTATTATTTTTTAAAACTTTTTGTACTTGGAGAGCATGTTAAGTAGAACACTTTTTGTTTTGTGATCGAGTTCTAATTCGGTTTGTATAAATCTCTACCCCTTACAAGGGCGAGTGAAAACTATCTTAAATCCACCCAACTAATTACACCAAATTGATCTCCTAAGTCAGTCTCTAAACTAAGTGCACACCACTAATTGTATAAAAAACTGTTGTATTTACAAATATGATGGTTAATAATTCACCTTATACTGCTACATCAAATCCGAGGGCTTAGAACGTTTGGATCGTCGAGATGCACCAGGCCCTCGCAGTTGCAGACTGCACTGGATCCACAACGAGCCGCGGCCCATCGTTGCTGCAGATCGCCCGGGAGCGGTAGCAGTCGTTGTCGTGTCGCCGAGGAGCGACAGCCCGTCACTACCGCTTGCTGTTGTGGATCATCGAGCGGCGAGATGTCGCTGCCACGAGCTATCGAAGATCGACGTGGAGGTTAGGACCACCTCTCGCCCACCATCTAGCATTCTATTGTTCACTCTGCTGAGTTCATTCTGACAAATCAAATAGGTAATCTTCTAATGCTGTGTCATTAGTATCCTGCGCATGCGTTCTTCTAATTCAGACTAAATCAGTGTGTCGCCTGAATCACTCCCTGGTTATGTCGAGGGTAAATATCGGGGTGCCATGTGGCACCTCCTAAGGCTCACACGCACCAGACTCAAGAGGACTCAAAAAGGCCCGCAGGATCGTCACCAAGATGCCACTCGCGTGGGCCCCCATGGGAAGCATCCCCGCGGCAGTCTGACCTTAGCCGTAAAAGCAGCGTCATTACCCTGACTCGCTCGACCCCTGAGTGGTCGAGGGCCGGTCGTGTCCCGCTCGACCCCTCAATGGAGGTCGGGGATTCGCTACGCCCCGCTCGACCCCTCGAAAGGGGCAGAGGGCAGATCGCTCCGCCTGATGGAGCGCGGGCACGGCTTGCACTTCCAAGCAAATGACTTAGCCATTAGCCTGAGCCTATCCACTCCAGGGCAAGGACGGACGCCCCGCTGCCACCACAGGCACGACGACGATGTGCCCCCCCCCCCCCCCCCGCTCGCAATCGATAGTCAAACGCCACCTCCGTCAACTCCCATCAGTGGGACCCGAGCCCGGACAGGGCGGGACGAGGGAACCCTGGCCAGGCCAAGAGTGGCAGAGTGGAGAAGCTCGATTGCCTCGTCAGGATGGTACGGACTCCAACTCCAAGCTGGTCCGGACAGACGCAACCCGACACAACGACCCCCGACGGAGGGGGTCGAGCGAGCCAACGATCAACAACTGCCAACCAGCCGGCCTTAAATGCCATGTCCACTATGCTGACATAGTATCAAGGAGTCAAATCCCTCCAGATACCTGCTCCCTTCGTCAGCACCAGC
Organism: Eleusine indica; assembly: GCA_030378355.1. Classification (NCBI taxonomy): domain Eukaryota; kingdom Viridiplantae; phylum Streptophyta; class Magnoliopsida; order Poales; family Poaceae; genus Eleusine; species Eleusine indica. Next base: position 11,469,572 of record CM059498.1, on the reverse strand, counting down.
GCCCGCTGACGATGGCACGCGTGGCAAGGTTCGTTGCGCTGTCATCGTGCAATGGCACGCCTAATGATGATAATACAGGACGACTTGAGGGACAGCTAGATTGAACCCTGCTTGAATAACGTGACAAAGCCCATGCTGCGCCTCACCGCGCACGATGGAACACGCCGACTACAGGAACACGTGGGGGGGGGGGGGGACTCGACTCGACGACGGAGAACGGGGGCACGTCTGGACGCAGTACCACCCCTCTGCCACACGACCAGGATGATAAGGCCCACAAAGACCGAAGACCACGCCGTCAGCTAAGAGGTTCGCCTTCTTTGGCACGTCTCCATCAACTCAACATGTGTAGAAATCTTGTCACACCATGTTTTAAGGGCAAAACCAGATGTTTAGTATATGTGTGCCCAGGACAAGATTCACACATATCGACAGTAAAAGTGAATAATAGTATAGCCAATATTATTATTAAAACATACCATTATTACATAAAGAATTGTCTTTAAATACTAAAAGCGACTCTCTCGAGAAATAACAGCGTAAGACACCATAACACCACAGACAATCGACCGGGAGCACGCTCGCCTAGTAGTAGTCCTCATCAATGTAGTCCATCTCTCCATCTTCTGAGCAGCAGTTTATAGTACAACAACAAAGGGAAATTACAAGGGTGAGCACATGCCGCACTCAGCAAGTAGGGGAATATGACATGCAAGCTTAATAGAAGAAAGGCTAACATAATGGTTCATTTGCATAAATAAGCATCTATACCTAAGACCATTTGAAAAGCAATCCTATTTACTAGGTGAGTTATAAAACCAAAACCCATTAATATCAAGTAGTTATAGCCCACATAGGACTATGATTCACATAGAATCCAGAGCCACCAACTCACACAAAGTTGAACAGTTCATATAGAACACTATTGACTAAGAAGCTAGTCAATACCAACCAAACCAAACTTGGCTACCCACCAAGTTCACCCATAATCAACCCTCCTAAATGTGTGAGGATCCAGGCCGCTCATGATCGTGAGCACGGCTGTTATAACAATTTGACACTCTGCAGAGGTTGCACAACTTTACCCATAGGTTGGTGATTTCATCACTGTGCAGTGACTAGAGAGTCTCCATGTTGTCTAAATCACACTATCATAGGTGTGAGGCCAAGAGATCACCACAAGGTCTTTCAAAGAGCTTTCCAGCTTGCAAACAATCCACGCTAAGGTTTCATCGCTGCGGAATTAAACCGTTCCTACAGAAGCTCCCTCTGGCGCCGTGGCTAGGAGTGAACCGTCCATCGCCTAAGTCCGAGAGTAAACCGTCCCGTCCTCATCTCTCGACTGCCCGCAAAACTGGGAATACATCTTGATACTCAACCAAGCCTACCCATATCAGACCTTTGCTTTTCGCTGTTTTCCTGGGTGGCCGCTCCACAAACTACTCTTGTGATCCTAAGCAGGTACCACCACAATCCCACAGTATTGTACCGAGTACACGTGCATACCCGCACCATACTTGTCATCCTCCTGCTTGGACCACCTAGGTTCCATGTTGCTAAAAAGGATTACCCATCCCTCATTGATCATTATGTTAAAGTGAACCATTAGTCAAGATTAACAATAGACACTTCCTTTTCCGATATAGCCAACTAAGCATGACGTACCCACACTAATAAGCTACACCAGAACCCAGAAGATAAAGAATAATATAGAACAGGATGATGACACATAGGATTCAATATTACCAAGCATGTATAGAGAATAGAGAGAAATGCAAAACATAGGTTCAATATGCATCAAGGACACTTGCCTGGTTCCCTTTGCTGCTGCTCAAAGTCTTCAAGATGGAGATCCCGGAAGTTCTCTAACAGCGGTTCGTCTACTCAACGTCACATCGGAAACACAAGCATATAAATAAACTAAACAACAACACACCACACAGTAACAAACAACAATGAAAACAAAACTATGAAATAGTATGCGTTGCTACGATCGCGTGAGCGCAAGAATCGCCTCAATCCGAGTTACGAGTAAAAAGTTACGAAGGTTTAAAGTTCTAGGGATAAAATGATAAATTAGCAAAATATTATGAAACAATACAAATAAATAATATTAAATACTACGATCACTCTGGTGCAAGAATTTCTCAGATTGGAGCAACGGTTGAAAAGTTATGACGATTTAAAGTTTTAGGGCCAGAAAAATAAAAACAGACAAGTTTAGGAGCCTAAAAGTAATTTTAGAACAGTATAAGGGCTAATCTATAAAATATAAGTATAAAATATAATTTATCAAAATTTTAGGGATTAAAATGTAATTTATTAAAAGTTTAGGGGCCTAAGTGTAAAAAAGGACTAAAACATAATTAATAAAAAGTCTAGGGGTGTTTTTGTAAATTACAGGACTAATATATTATTTAGAAAAAGTTTAGTGCTTTTCTATAAAAATACAGTACTAGAAAATAATTAATTACAAGCTTAGGGGCCTAAATATAATTATATAAAAGTTTTGGAAAATATTCAGGATTAAAATGTAATTTTAATAAAGTGCAAGGGCCTAAACGTAAAACTGGCATTAGAACCGGATTTAACTAATTTAAGATAAACCCTAAATCTTATGGGCTCGGTCCACGGGGCGCGTGAACCAGGGGAGGTGCACTGGTCCAGAGGTCCACGGTGGACCAGGACCATACCCTCTTCGCGAGATCTAATCTGTACCATCCGGATTAGATCCAACGGCTTGGGTTGCTCCGGCGAGGGAAAGGGGCGGCGCCGGCGATAGGAGGCGGCGGCGGCCATTGGCGGCTTCCTTGAGCTCGCCGGGACGGCTCCACGGAGGTGGCGTGGGAAGGGGAGCTCACCGAGGGGTTTGGGGCGAGCGGAGGTGCTCGGGAACGGCCGAACGACAACGGGCTTGCGGCGGTGAAACTCGGTGGCGGCGGGGAGCTTGACGGCGAGAAGCGACGAGGCGGCGGGGTGGGGGAAAAGTGGCGCGAGGGCGCGGGGGCTCGATTTTTATAGGGCGCGGGACCCTAGGGCGGCATGGCGCGCACGCCAAGGCAGGCGGCGGCGTCGGCTAGGGTTTCTGGCGAGGGCGCGGGCCGAGTGGGCGGGCTACACGAGGCGGGCTGGGCCGTGGCGGGCATGCAGGCGGACATGCTGGGCCGCGTGGGTGGCTGGCAGGCCGCGCAAGGGAGGGAGGAGCGAACTGGGCCATGGGGAGGGGATTCGGCCCAAGCGGGGCAGACCGAGGGGAGGGAGAAGGGGAAAGGAGGTGGGCCTCGGGGAAGAGAGGAAGAGATGCCCAGGGCCGAAAGAGAGAAGAGGGGGGGGGGGGAGAGATGGGCTGGGGAAAGGGGTTTTATTTTCTCTCTTTTTCTTCTAAATAAAATTCCCAAATCAAAAGTACAAAGTTTCAAAAAAATATTTGCACTAGAATAAAACCTATATGCTACCATTCAATATAATGCAACAATCAAAATAACCTATATTCAATTATTTTCTTTTGAAAAATAATCCCTTTTCTTAGTAAAATATTAATAACCTAATTAATTCTAGAAAATTTTAAAATATTCCAAATTTTGAAAAATCAGGGTGTTATAAATCTCTCTCTCTCTGTGTGTAGTTGAGCCCTTCCCTTGAAGTATAAAAGGGCAGATCCACTCCCTTCTGTGGAGAGGCGACTTAACCACATAGCCATAGCAATCACACACACACACACACACACACACACACACACACCACTCGCACCCGAGACTTGGAGGACTCTCCTCTCTCACCACCGTTGTACCCCCTTACCAGAGCAAGTAACACGAGTAGGTCCGAGAACTGGACGTAGGGGTTCCCTGAACCAGTATAATCCCCCGTGTCCCCTTGCGTAGCCATCACCGAACCCGAAGCGCGCACCCCTGTGAACAAGTTCTACTCGTCGGTGATCTAAACACCGACAGTTGGCGCGCCAGGCAGGGGCCTTTGCACGTTTCGCTTCACCACCTCCCGGTTCGGACGGCCACTTCCTCCACCTTCTGGACTCCCGGTAGTAGCATGTTCTTCGGGAGCCTAGAGTTCGTTGCTACTGCACACCAGAAGCTGCTGTGCGTCAGCATTCTGACGTCTTCGCTGCCCCCAGTCAAGGCGCCCGCCCCCGTGGCGACGCGTCCGTGGTGGCTGGAGGATGTGAACGATGCGCTCGACTCCGTAGACACAGGGGACGGGACGCGGCAACTCGTCGACGAGTCGCTCCTGGACCCTATCACGGCGGCCGTCGTCGTCGCCGACAAGACGATGCGGGCGGTTCAACTTGGGCCGGCCAAGACGCACGCCACTGACCGCTCCGTGGCATCGGCTGGTTACGGTGACCAGCTATGGCTCCATCTGGAGCGTTACTTGGGCCCTACGCCCGATCCGAAAGACCTCCGGCACGGGTAGCTTCTTGGAGAAGTGCCTCTCCACCAGAGCGGGCTCACCAGAACCCCTCCGAAGGGCTACCCATGTGGCTTATGGAACACCGCGGGGTGTTTCCAAGACACGACCGCGCAACTCGCGGTTCCCGCCTTTGCGGGCTCTGGCTTTGTCGGCGTGATCGAGCGCCCGGACGAGTCTCTCCTCGACCTCCTCGACGTGGGGTCAGTCGGAGACTCTATCTCTGAGTCCGGAAGCTACGCGGAAAGCTGCGGCACCCCGCGAGGGTGCAACATGGTGCGACTTGCGCCCGCCTCAGCTGTGGGGGCCGCCGGACCTCGATCGCCGGAGCGGTGTCGAATCCTGGGACCCTCGCCCAGGCAAACCCGACGACGGGTGCGGGAGGAGGGGAAACCCTCGTCAACACTCTCGTCGCTACGGCCGAGGACCCGCAGACCTAGCCCCGCCCGGATGACCTTCAACAACGGTGAGGGCAAGGCAGGCGGAGCTGGAAGAGATTCGACGTCAGCTCGAGCATGAGAAGGAACAGATAGACCGCGAGCTAGCCCGTCCCGTTCCGCCATGGCCTGCGATGTCCTTCAGCGCATCATCACCGAGGACCAAGGGCCCCCGCAGTTTGCTCGCGCGGGGCAAAACATAGCGGCAGCCGCCGCCCTGCTCAGTACTCTCCCTGAGCCCGCAACACCGGAGGCCCAGCAGGCCCAGGGAGAAGTCGAGGCACTACGGGCCTACACGGCATGCCTCTGTTTCGCCTTAACGCTCTCTTCGTTTCTCTCACTTTTTTCTTTTTTCTTGGTCTCGAGCCTCTCCATACTGGCAAACAAAGTAAGCCACGGGTGACGGAGTTCGCAGTTGAGCCGGTGGGACGGTGCAATGTCGTGCTTGCCCCAGCGGCCACAACAACGGTGATCACCGGCAAGACTAAACTTCCGAAGCACCCGAGGGCTCAAACTTTGCGAGCCAAAACCGGGAAGACAACAGGCTGAGCACATGAAATAGTTTAATTAAATTAAAATAAAAGAGTATTTAAGGCCACCACGAGCCACCAAATTAAACAGACGATAGTTCAATCTTAAGCTATTACACGGGCATGATAGCCCACCAAAAAGACTAAGATAACTAAAGCAGACACTTACTAATTCTCCTCTTCAGATCTAGGGAGCGCCTCCTCCTCGTGCGCATGAGCCAGGACGTCGGCTTCTGAGGGGGGGGGGGCGATGCGGGCGCAGATCGCCTCCATCTACACGGAGGTGTGCCCTTCAACGTGACCCGCGCTTAGGGCCTCGAACTCCGCTTCGACCAGGTCGAAGTGAGTGGCGAACATGCTGAAGGTGGTGCGTACACCGAGACACACGCCCCGCTTGATCCACTCGCGCCCTGCCTCCATCAGCCTCCCGACTTGTTCAATGGGAGCGGCGTCGAGAGAGACATCCACCTGAAGCGCCCGCACTGCTCGACCCTTCTCCTTGACCTCCTAACGAAGGGAGTCCTCGACCGCCGCTAGGCTTGACCCGAGGTCTGTCCAACACCCACCAAAAGTCAGCAAACCTAAAAGAGACAACACCCAAGACAGAGGGTCACGAAAAGTCTACCTTCTTCCCTCTTGTGAGAGGCCTGCAGCTGTGACAGATAGCCAGCAGCGATCGCGGTGGAGTCCTGAGCCGCCTTATCCGCCTCCTCGCGACGCAGCTTCTCCTGCTGCAATGCGAGCCCCAGCCTGTCGACCTCCGCAGCGCTGGACGCAGCCTGTGCCACGGCCCCGTCCCGTTCCCCTCGAGTGAGGGAAAGGTCACGCTCCGCCGCGACGAGCTGGCACTAGACCTGCTCCAAGGTGGTCTCCTGTTCCACCAGCCTCGTGCCAAGATTCTCCCCGAGCCGGTGCTCCTCCTCCAGCTCATGACGGGCGCCTACCAGGGCCTGGAGGGATGCCGCGGCCGAGGCCTCGCACTCGAGCCTCAATGCCCGGCACGCAGCGAGGACCCGAAGCTCCGCCGGGCTGCACGAGTCCTCCAATGACTTGAGCCTGCCCTCCACCAGCGTGCGCTCTTCTGCCGACAGAGGCTGGACGCCGCGATCACCGGCATCCGCGATGGCTCCCACGCCAACGACAGCGGGGGGTCACGATCAACGCGGCGCCCTCCAGAGCACCACTTATGACGTCTTCGATCTCCACCATTGGCGTAACCACTCGAGAAGCCGCCTTGGCCGCAACGGCCGCCGCGGCGTCAAGCACCCGCATCTCCTCGATCGCAACGGCCACTGCGGCGTCATGCGCCCGCGCCTCCTCTGCAGCAGCCGCCGCGGCATCTCATGCCCGTGCTTCCCCTGCGGCGCCCACCTTGAGCTGCTTCATGAGAGACAGCTTAGGCCGGCGACGATCTTGGTCCAAGGCCTGTCGCTTCTCGATCGGCGCATCATCGCTGTGGTCCGAGCGCGGTTTTAGCCACGACAACAACGGGTGGTGTCTTGACACGCGCCGGCTCAACCTCCTGCTCCGCCGTCTGGATCACACCCTCAATGGGGGAGCCTGCCGCTGGGGTCTGAGCGCCGGAGTCATTCCCGCTCGGCGCTGGTGAATGGGGCTCCTCCGCTGATCTCGACCCATCCGAGGATGACGAGATCAAGGACGATCCCATCCTAGAGTCAGGCGCGCCAAAGGCGCGTAGCCAAGGCTTGCTGCCAGCCTGGCGTCACTGTCGACATTGTTGTCGTCGTCATCCTTGCCATCATCGGCATCATCGTTGTCGGTGTCGTCACCATCGCTGTCGGCGTCGTCATCGTCGTCGTCATCGCTGCCATTGTCACTATTGCCGTCACCATCGTCACCGTCATTGTCGTCGTCGTTGCCGCCGTCGCCGTTATCACTAATGGCGACCTTGAACAAGTTCAGGGCCTCCTCGGAGGACTCCCCCTCTTAATCCTCATCGTCCTCCTCCGTCGACTTGGTCGACGGAGTGTTTGGGTTCTCGCCCCTCCGCTCCTTCTCCTCCCGCCACTCCTGCCGCTGCCGCGACCTCTTCTCCTTCTCACGCTTGGCCCAGATGGCGGCGTCCTTTTTCTTCCGCGCCTCCCGCTTGGCACCCCGCCGCTTCACATCTCTGAAGCGGTTGGCGGTCATCTCGGCCCTCCCCTCAGGCAGCCGAAGGGAAGGGGTCTGGATGAGACACACCCACTAGGACTACAAAAAAGAAAGGAGAGAAAAGAAGCCAAGGGCCGAACATGGTCACAATAACAAAAGTGGGGGGTGGTGGATAGTACACCAGCAGAGGAACGGGAATCCTTAACACATTGGCCGCTCGGGGGTCGGAACGCATCACCGGCCCATTCGGAGCGGGCCAGGCCTATGCACTAGGCCCTAGGACCACCCTCACCCGCTTCACCACCTCGTCATCAGGCAGCATGTCCTTCGCCATCATGTTCCCCGGCACCCCGCGGTTGTCGCCATCGACGAGGAACATGGGGAGCAGGCAGGAACACAGCGGCGCGAACCGCCGCTTGTGATACCACCCGATGACTCCGGCGCCGTCGAGTCCGGACTCCTTAAGGTGAGCGATGGCGCTGAGTGTGCTCTCAATCCATTTCTTCCCACTCTTCCCCTTCCCCTAGTGCCAGCTCTTTCGGGCCTCGGCGATGTCGTGGCAGGTGAACTCGGGGAGGGGATGGATCTCGTCGTTGTGCAAGTAGAACCACCTCTTGTGCCACCCCGAGTGGGTGGTCAGGGTGGGCATCGAGAGGCACTCCCCCGTGAGCTCGCCACGACGCCGGATCCCCGCGCACCCGATGGTGCACGGGAAGCTCTCACCCGCGATCTTGCGCCGGATGCAGGACACGAGGAAGAAGTGGCACCACAGGTCGAAGTTGGGCAAGATCCCAAGGAATCCCTCACACAAGGCCACGAAGGCTAAGATGTGCTGGATCCCATTGGGATTTAGGTGCTGCACCTCCACCTTGTAGTGGTGGAGCAGCGCCCGGAGGAAGTCGTGCGCCGGCCGCCCGAGCCCGCGCTCGTGAAAAGGGATGAACGACACCACGTAGCCCCTCGTTCCCTGGCACCGCCCATTCCCTCGGTCCAGTGAGGGGCGCGAGAAGCCCGACTTCGACGAGTCCCTCCAACTCCTTCTTCATCACCGTGGAGCGAGTAAACACAGACATTGCGGCAGCGAGGCTACGGCAGGGGAGATCGCTGGAGACGAAGGAGAGAAAAGGGCGAGGAAACGAGAAAGGCGAAAGGAAGATAAGAGGAGGCGGCGCCCAAGGCTTAAATAGGAGGACGAGCCAGGAGCACGACCGCAACTGACCGTGGAAAATCCACCCATAACCCGCCAGGTGATAAACCTCTCAACCACTCACACCGCATGGCGCGCGGACGCGATAACCCACGCCCCTCCATAACTCCACTTTTCCCACTATCCCAAAAATTTCTCGGCTTCCACGAACGGCTCCACGCACCATGGGCCCGCCTCTACTGTCATCACTACGAGAAACGTCCCGCGCTCCGCGCTTGGGGCCACCCCGATGCAAAGGTCAGATAACCCACTTAGTCCCTGTTATTTACTCGGGTAGTGGGAGCTGGCAGTGTGGAGCCGATTTACGTCCCACGCCGCACCTTGAATTTTGAAGCAGGAAATACGCATGGACCCTACCGGTCAGGCCTCACCATAACAGACGCGACTGACCCGGCTGACGAATAGCAATGAACGGGAAGGAGGCACGAGGTGAGCCGCTCGACCCCGGCAAGGGACGAGCGGCGCAGGTAAGACGAGATAAGGGGCTGAAAACTGCCCCGACGGCACCGAGGTTCTAAGGCTGGCTCCACAAGCAGGTTCGACAGCCGCCTAGAGCGCGAACAGAGTGAGGGGCATGAGCGATGGACACACTTAGCGTCCAACACCCCAACCCCCGAGGGGTCGAGGGCATCGCGGAGTAGCGTTTGAGTCCCGCTCCGACTAGACCTTTGGTATCTCCCCGAAGAGAGGCAGCTAGCCATCACGACATATCGAATGGTCATGACAACCAGTCGAGCCAGAAAGATAGATTTATGAGGTCGACCACCAGCTAGTTCGCTGGGACCCCGTCGACGGGGAACCGGAGACCTCACTCGAATGAACCCGATAGCGGCTCATCGAGCAGCCACGCTTCAACCACCGAGGCAAAAGCGTGGCCCGGCTCTATCCTCCGTCTCATGAACGGGACATGGAAGAAGAAAACAAAAAAGTCGAAATAGCCGCTCAAACGATCCGCCTGCATCGAGCGGGGACGTGAGGGTCGGCATCGCCAAACGAGACCCAACAGTGGGGTCACATTCATTATTCTTTGCCAAGGTTCTAAGGCTGGCCCCACGAGCGGGTTCGACAGCCGCCTAGGGCACGAACAGAGCGAGGGGCACGAGCGATGGGCACACTTAGCGGCCAATACCCCAACCCCCGAGTGGTTGAGGGCATCGCGGAGTAGCGTTTGAGTCCCGCTCCATCTCGACCTTTGGTATCTCCCCGAAGAGAGGCAGCTAGCCATCACAACCTATCAAACAGTTGTGATAACCAGTCGAGCCGGAAAGATGGATTTATGAGGTCGACCACCAGCTGGTTCGCTGGAACCCCGTCGACGGGGAGCCAGAGATCTCACTCGAACGAACCTGATAGCAGCTCATCGAGCAACCACGTTTCAGCCACCAAGGCAAAAGCGTGGCCCGGCTTTATCCTTCGTCTCATGAACGGGATGCGAAAGAAGAGAAAAAAAACAAAAAAGTCGAAACGGCCTCTCGACCGATCCGTCTACGTTGAGCGGGGAACGTGAGGGTCGACATTGCCAAACGAGACCCAACGACGGGGCCACATTCATTATTCTTTGCTTACAAGACCATTTAGGACCGACTCATACAGACTCCCTCTCTTCTCTTTTACAAAGCGAGTATTAATTACTTGAGAAAAAAGGGGGAAGAAAGGAAAAGATCGACCCAAGGGGTCTACTACAAAGAAAAAACGGTATCCGCACCTCGGCAGGTACATGCGAGGTAAAGTGCATGTAATGCTTCGTCGTCGAGGAAAGACGTCCTTATTTGAGACCGGCCTTTTCTCCCAACGAAGAAGGCGAGCAGCCCGGCCACGCCATACGACTGTTGCTGGAGCCGCCGCTTGAGACCAATGACCCCCATGCTGGTGGGGAGTCAGGTCCGGCAGCTCTTCTTGACCTCGCTCCTACAGACGCCACCAAGGACGAACACGAGGGGACCTAGTAAGCCAAGGCAACCTTCCATGTGAAAGCCCCTTTATCTCCATCTCACCCCGACAAGGGGAGGACACAATAGAAATCGAGCCAACCTTCCCACAACCGATAGGGCCGCCACACCAAAGCGGCCGGGGACTTGCTGCCGGCGGGTCTCCTTCCCCGTCCTCATCACCAGGGACATCGTCACACCCGGCAGTCATGAGAGCAACAGACCACTAAGCGAGAGTCGCTCTTGTCCCAGGTATCTTAGGGCTTGGGGTGTAAGGCTGGGTGTGGGATGAAGCAGAACATTGCCCGGCTGTGTCCTTAAATAGCCAAGCAAGGCCCAAGCCTCGGATTCCTTGCACGGGCACCAAACCTGATGTAAGTTCACGAGAGGCTCTTACACGCCACATGGGAATAAAGACCTGGCGCAACCAACGGTGTCGCGCACAACGTGCCATAAGAAAAAGAAAGGAACCCGCCTTAAAGCAAGACGCCGACCATAGATTCCCCTGACGCGTAGCAGGTCCGGGCCCTATCGAAAGATGCCCCTTCGCGCTGCATGCCAAAAGGAGACAAGAAACCTATCATTCCGATAGTACCATGGCTCGCCTTTTCAGGTAAACCCTCATCCATGACACCCTCCGCCGTCTGCTCGGCCAAAAGGACGGAGACCGAGGAACCTGGGTCCCATGGCACCCCTGTGATCGTTTCTTTGGCTCGGGGGCTACACCTGACGGGTGCGCTCGCGCGCACTCCGACGAACGAACGACCAAACCTTCTCACAACATGTTAAGCTGAAGCACGAGTTTCGACCAAACTCCCCCTCCGGCTCAGGGGCTACACCCGTCTGGTGCGCTCGCGCGCACCTCTCTCACGTGAACCAGGCAACCCACATGTGACTTCGTGCCTTATGCCCGCACCCACGTCAAAATCCCCCGAATGACTCTCCGACTCGCTCGGGGGCTCGGGGGCTACTGTCGAGGGTAAATATCGGGTGCCACGTGGCACCTCCTAAGGCTCACACGTGGTAGACTCAAGAGGACTCAAACAGGCCCGCAGGATCACCCCCAAGGCGCCACTCGCGTGGGCCCCCATAGGAAGCATCCCCGCGGCAGTTAGTCCTTAGCCGCAAAATACGAGCCATTACCCCGACTCGCTTGATCCCTGAGTGATCGAGGGCCGGTCGCGTCCCGCTCGACCCCTCAATGGAGGTTGGGGATTCGCTACGCCCTGCTCGACCCCTCGAAAGAGGCAGAGGGCAGATCGCTCCGTCTGATGGAGCGCGCGCACGGCTCGCACTTCCAAGCAAATGACTCAGCCATTAGCCTGAGCCTATCCACTCCGGGGCAAGGACGGACGCCCCGCTGTCACCACTGTCGCGATGACAGTGTGCCCCCCCCCCCCCCAATTGATAGTCAAACGCCGCCTCTGTCAACTCCCATCAGTGGGACCCGAGCCAGGACAAGGCGGGGCGAGGGAACCCTGGCTAGGCCAGGAGTGGCGGAGTGGAGAAGCTCGATTGCCTCGTCCGGACGTTACGGACTCCAACTCCAAGCCGGTCCAGACAGATGCAACCTGACACAACGACCCCTGACGGAGGGGGTCGAGCAAGCCAACGGTCAACAACTGCCAACCACCCAGCCTCAAATGCCATGCCCACTATGCGTCCGCTGACGACGGCAGGCATGGCAAGGTTCGTTGCGCTGCCATCGTGCGATGACACGCCTAATGATGATAATGTAGGATGGCTTGAGGGACAGCTAGATTGAACCCTACTTGAATGACGTGACAAAGCCCATGCTGCACCTCCCCGCGCACGACGGAACACGCCGACTACAGCAGCACGAGGGGACTTGACTCGACGAAGGAGAACGGGGGCACGTCTGGACATAGTACCGCCCCTCTATCACACGACCAGGATGATAAGGCCCGCAAAGACCGAAGACCACGCCGCCAGCTAAGGGGTTCGCCTTCTTCGGCATGCCTCCACCAACTCAACATATGTAGAAATCTCTCTCTCTCTCTCTCTCTCTCTCTCTCTCTCTCTCTAATTAGGCCCTTCCCCTTGAAGTATAAAAGGGGAGATCCACTCCCTTCTCTGGAGAGGTGACTTAACCACATAGCCATAGTAATCACACACACACACACACACACACAACACTGGCACACGAGACTTGGAGGACTCTCCTCTCTCACCACCGTTATATCCTCTCACCGGAGCAAGTAACACGAGTAGGCCCGAGAACTAGACATAGGGGGCTTCTCCGAACTAGTATAATCCTCCGTGTTCCCTTGCTTAGCCATCATTGAACCCAAAGCGCGCACCCCTGTGAACAAATTCTACTCATCGGTGATTTAAACACCGACAGGTTATACCCCATTTGGCCTGATTCCACTAGGTTTAGAACTTTAGATGTTATAAATCAAGGCCAACAATTAATTAGTTCCTCATCATATGGTAATTTTGATACTACATTAAAATCGACAATGCATTAGTTTTCTACGAGTATGAATGTTTCTCTTACCTTTTTTCACTCCAAACATATTCACATTAGTATTGTCCCTTATCTTGTTGAATTCCAATCTCTTAAATTCAATGATTTTGCCTCTATTTGTTGGTTTCTTTTGATTGACAGCATATATTATATTCTCCCTTTTACCTAGGACTAGGAAGTATCTGTTTTTTGTTGTAATCTTGAGCTCACCAGGGTGCTTTCAATACATTTTTAAATCAAGGCCATATGTGAATTACTACCGTGTTTTCTTGTTGAGAGTATAGAGAAATATATTTGTTCCTTCTGCAGGTTATATAAATCTGCTACGGGGATAGATCTGACTTAGAGCCATGAGCACGCCAGAGTGGAGGCCGCACTCCATTCAAAGATTTATCCAACAAAGATATGTTCTAATTATCAGTGATTATTTCAGCATATAATTAATATAGACCGTATCCACATTTGGATTTTATGATTCTTAGAGTCAGGGCACATGACACATAATTGAAATATGGACCCCAATGATCCCACTGACTGACTACATAGAAATCCAACCAGGTACCTATTGTTAACTCGGTTTGTTCATGACCATTATTCCTAGATTAAGTTGCACATGGGTTCTGAGACATATTATAATTTCAATGTAAGTAATATGCTCTGTAGCCACACTACTAATGTAGTCAACATGCCTCATTTACTTCAAGTTAGTTACAGTATTTAGCATCTTATATCCCTCAATTGGCACTTCCATGATTTTCAACAGACAACTTGTACAGTAAAATCTATTCAATTGATAATACATTTATGTCCAACAAATTTACTAGCTGCTTAGTTAATTCCAAAAGAAATAGGACCGAAGTCCGTGCCTTTGTGAAGGCCTTGCGGGAACCAGGGCTCGAACCCCGGCCGACCGACTCCCACTCTAGAGTCTAAGCCACTGAACCAATCTTATCAGTGCAAAATGTTTTTGAATAGTTCACTTCTCTCTCGTTTTAGCCAATATTTCAGGTGTCAACGTAATAATTCGAAAATGACACAAGAAAAGAGGTCATCGGTTGTAAAGAAAGTAAGTTCTAGAAGGTCAATCAAAAGGGCATGCTCATGTTTAAGCGCTCCTTTCTGTTGCATTATAATCAATTAATCCAATAAGCTTTGGAGGAAAATTCATTGATCTTTCTTTGGATTTCAATTCCTGGTTTGTGAAAGCACCCAAGCAACCAAGACGATGTTTGCTGGATACACGGTACACTTATAAATTTTTCTTTATTTTCATTTTTTGGATCATATGTCCATATGAAATGCAGATGCCACCATTTTTCCTTCATGGATTGAGCAATTCTCATGGCCATGTTTACATAGTCATATAATATATATGATGCACATGTTTATTACAACTGTTTAGGTTTAAGTCTCCCCCCCCCCCTCTGTGTGTGTACATGTGACATAATTAGATTGCCAAAAAAAATTTATCACAAACGCTAATAGTCAGTATATGAAATTTGTGTATGGTCATTTTATTTTGGCATGGATATATCATATTCTAAATCGAGGCCGATAAAAATGTCATGATGTTGTATTTTTATCTTGGTTTTGTGTAGAGCCATGCATGTTGGAGCTAGCTCTCCGGTCGCTTTCATTTCCAAATACTACACTGAGATGTGCGTGCTATTGCTAGCTATTGCAATGTTCCTCATATCATGTGTCCTTTGAATTTGGTTCGTGAGTCCTCCGTTGAATCTTTAGAGGCTCATGAACACAACACATTTGATATCAAAATATATAAATATGATTTTTTTATTCTTTATTTTGTGAATATCTCCATAACGTTAGCATGGGCAATATACTAGTTTTTAAAAATAGACAACTAATATTAATTAAATATGAAAGCAGTATATTTGAATTTCTCTAAGTGTTAGTCACGCGAAGCACCTTGGCATGACTCATGTTTCAATCACGCCATTTGTTTGGCACGACTCGTTTGTCATCCGAGTTTGCCATCTATCCGACGTGGAAATTTTGATCCACGTGACGTCAGTCGCGCCATACTGTTTAGCGTGACTGATTTACAAGTCGCGCCGACCAGTTTAACATGATCAAATGGTCTAGATTTTGAAAATATAGATTGATATAGTTTTTTATTAAAATATTAGTTAAAAAAATTTATTTTAAAAAAATCACGAAAATATGCCGAGGAAGAGCTCGGAACAGAGCGAAGAAGGTGGACTACGGTTCGGGAATGGTCGTCCATCTAAACTACCGACGCGACATGTTTCATGCTTGTCTGTGACATTTTCGCATCTGAAGTTTTCAAATTGATCATCACGTTGACTTTTTCTTAGAGAAAAAGAACGGTACTAGAGAAATCATCACGTTGACGACCATCATTCTGTGCTTATTAATGTTGCTTAGCTCAAATTTAAACTGCACAACATCACCAATTAAAGAATAGGAGTAAAAGAGAACGGTGTTCATTGACCTTTGAGACTTTTGAAGTTGGATGACACACGTTAGTATATTTGAAACATAACGCTGTATTTTGAATAATCCAGGGGCTAGATTTCACTCGAAAACAAGTTACATATTATTTATATTTTACTTAAAATAAAAAGGTGACACTAGTAGATTTAAAATGAGGAAATAGACTTGACAAAAACTAAGAGGCTAAGGTGGCACGAAGTCAATTTAAAAAGATGACAACGGGGCTACATGTCGCGAGGTTACAACTAAGTTTGAAATGGTTTCAAGTGATTAAATTACCAGTCTAAGTTAGATCCAAGGGCAGACATGCACCGTTTTAAACTTTATTACTAGAATATAATAAAGCTCATGGAAATTGTATATAAGAAAAATGATTTACTTTTTGTGCTCTATTTGATTAACAAATTAGCATCCTGGCCTTAGCTCTATTCTTCATGTTCATGTTCAAATTAACCCTCCCTCCAAAGAGCCATGCTCCCACACTAACCCCTTTCCCTCGGAAAAGCCCAACTCAACACTACCAGTAATTTCAATTCATTTAGGCCAACCAAGAGGGATGGCTCATGTTCATTCTTGTGCGAGAAGATGCTGTAGATTTTTCGTAGAAAGAACAAGCAACTACTCTCTTCGTATCAAAATAAGTGTCACTATAATTTTCGTGCTAATCAAATTTTTTTAATTTTAATTATATTTAAAAAAATGTTGATAATATTTGTATATGTAAATAATTTTTTTATAAAAATAAATTCAATAATCTATCTAATAATACTAATTATATATTATAAATATTAATATTTTTTATATATAATTGATCAAACTTTGACTCATCGACACTTATTCTGGCAGCAGGTTATTCTGGCAGCAGGTAGTATGATCCAAAGTTTTCAATTTTTTTTGTCGAGAGCAGGTACAATACAGACAAGCCTCGGGGCCCTCGAAAACCACACATCCATCACATCACAAGGGACACTCTTTGTCGTCATTAACTCAAAAAAAAACGAATCCCGAAAAAAATTGAGCCCAAGGGACTCTGCAACCGATTCGGATCTCTTTCAGAAGGCGATGCCTTCGAAGTCGACGGCGAGCACTCTGGCGAGCGCCTCGATCCCCACGCCGCCGTCCTCGTCCCCGCCGCCGGCGACGCGGATCATGGCGCGGACCTCCTCGTCGGTGGCGGGCATCCCGGCCCACCCGAGGTAGGCCTTGAGGTCCTCGAACCCGACCTTGCCGTCCCCGTCCCGGTCCATGAGCCGGAACGCGTCCTCCATCGCCGACCCGGCTCCGCTCGCGGCCGCGGCGGTGGCGCGGCCCAGCAGGCGCTCGAACTCGTCGTACTGCACGAAGCCGTCGCGGTCAGCGTCGGCGGCGGCGATCATCGCCGCGAGGTCGTCGTCGTCGAACCGCTCGCCGGCGGCCCCGGCGGCGGCGTAGAACGACTTGAGGTCGTCCCGGCTGATGCGGCCGTCGTGGTCCGCGTCCAGGACGTCGAACGCTGGCCGCAGGTCGCCGACACCGGCGACGGTGGAGAGGTCGAGGCCGAGGTATCTGCCCGTGGGGCACATGGTTGCTTCGGCGTGAGCAGGAAGAGGAGGAGAAGACGACTCGGGAACAGTCTAGAGCTCTGGAATGGAGATGGGCGCTCTGCTTTTGCGGAGGTCGCTGCTAATTGCGGCTTGTGCTATTCGCCGAGCAGGGGAGGCCGCATTTATAGAAGCGGGGAACAGATTCTCCTGCTCTCGTGGAGGTGGTTCGTGGACTCGGTGCAAGCTCGGTCTTGCTAGCTCAGCACTGACGTGTGGGACACCGATGCGATTCGTTACGGAAACATTAGGCCGGGCTTCGGCGGTGCGGTGGACCAGGTGTTTGCTGCAGTGCACAATAGCGACATGTCAACGCGGCCGTAATGCGACTGGGTTATGTGGTGGGGTTGAGATTTGACGAGAGAGCGAGAGAAATCTTGGCGGGCAAGGAGCGTGAGCGGAGTCGCACGAGGTTGGAGACCGGTCCAAGCGGGAAGACGTGTAGGCTGACGTCCAGTCCAGCTGGCGTTGCGGTCCTGCTGAGATCTTTCGTGGCGTCAGCCGGGTGATTCCACCTCCCGTGCGGCTTTCTGTGACCGTTCCCGTGTGTTGACACGAGTTTGCATTCTGTAGCTTTCACCGGAAATACTACTAAAAAAGCGAGCATACTAGCACGTGAGAGTTTTCAAGAGCAAAAGTTACGTGGCCGTGACCACCGTACAACCAAACAGCGACTTCCTCACGGGCGTTTCCAGCGCCACTTTTAATCATTGATTTTGTTCTGCGTTTATTTATGTCAACCGCGCCCGATAATTCGGGTCTGAGCACCAGCCACCACCACCATATGAGTTTTTACTGTTACTGGATGCCGAGTTCCAAATACGGCGGTGTTGCGTGCCAGAACAAAAGCCACAAATTCAGTGGATGTTGGAATCTGATGCTCCCATACGGACGGTAGAAAACAACAGCTTTCGTTTCACGTCGGGAATCGGGGCCCTCAAAATTACGAGAGAGAAGAGAACAAAGAACAGCTTCGCTCCGTCACCCCACAGCCGTCGAGCACCAGAGGAAGCAGCGGCGCACGTGTGCCTGGTGAAGAGCGGGGCGACGTGGCGAAATGGTCACTTTGCATCCCGCCCCGCCCCATTTGCTAGGAGACAATCACCGGCCACCTGCTACGCGACAACCCGTCTACCAGTGGTGAACTCCAAATCGACTTGTACGGCCACGGCCGTGCTCTCATATGGGAGTATGGGACGGAAGTCGATAGACGAGAGGTGTAGCACCAGCTCGGTGTAACATCAAAACGGTGGAATCAACATGTTTGGTAAAGCGGGTTTTCTCTGTCTGGATGCTATTTAATGTTAACTTTATCAAATCTTAGGGGGTGTTCGTTTACTTTAGTTAGCAATATCAAAACAGTGACATCAAAATGTCTGAGTTTTGTTGTGTGTACATATCATCAACAAAATATTTTGTTAAAATATGGCCAACTTAGATCTAATTTTGTAATTTAATTGTACAGAGTATCATGATGCAATTACTTCACAATATGCTTCATCAACCGATATTACCATTAAAAAGTACTTCAGTCCAACAAACTTGATCTACATGTCCATAAGAAATATGTAGCTTCGAAGGGGCACAACCACGTCCCCACCTAATTTCGGTGTTGGTTTGCTGACCCATGGGCGCACCACTGTTCTGTTGAAAATCGCACCAATCTCTTATTCATTTTTCGTTGATCTTGTCATCAAATACTAAAAGAACCAAATGTCGATAACATAGAACGATCAAAATGTTCTTCTTTTTAAAAAAATTAATAGGAGTCATCAAATGTTGGTAAAACATGCTCTGGTAGCAATCTAAATAACCTCAGATAACCTTGATTGATCAATAGGTGCTCAAAAGTTTTTTAGTCCGTTTGCTAGCAAATCAAATATCAAGATTATATCTTCTTTCTCCAACTATCAATCTCTCTCGCAAATGCATACGGAGTATCATTGGAAAAAATATCTTTGATGTGTCATTCGGTTTGTCTCTTATTTCTGCGTGCTAATAACTACTCTTGAGCTCCCTCGCCTACTCCTTGATTGTCGCCTAGTGCTATCGATGTCTTCCCACTACCATTGTCGACCCACCTTTGACAGTTCTTCCTCTAATCTCCAAGGTCGCTAGAGATTCCAAAAATTCCTAAACCTTGACAAATCAGAGCTCATTGTTGCTGTTAACTTACACTGGCCTATTTATTTATTTATGCATGTTTTCTTGATAAAGTAGGAATTTTATTGATTTAATCCATCATTGTATCTTCATGATTTCAGTATTTCTTATGCATTTCATGTCAAATGTTTTTTTATGTGAAATAGAGAAAATATTTCGGTTATCTATTGACTATTGAGGCAATATATAGATTTTTTACAGATCTTTTTTCGTTATTTTTATGGTGACATATCGTCTTTTTTTATTTATTTGTTAGTATATTATTTGTCTAGTAAATATGAGTTAATGAATAGATACAGACAATCTTTTACATGTGCATAAAAAATATGGACAATGTTCTACTTTCTTTATGGAGCATGTTTCAAAATAATCTCGTGTTATGTAAATATACAATAACCAGTGTGGCAGTGCCATTTGATTTTTTATTCTCTAACTAATATGACAGATCTTGAAGATTGATCATCATCTCATATTCTTGGGAACATATAATCTTTGTTATCTTCATATTTATCCAATTTGAACCAAATTAATCATCAAATATAATAGAATATACTTTAACATAACTAAGGCATGTGGCTGTTTCTTATATCATCATAAAGTCCACATTCAGCAAGCAAGACATTATAAGAGAAAAATAGTATGAAGAGTGCAAGTGATGCCAAATTGGTTTTATGTGATTAGATGCTTCTTGTTCTTTCTGATCTTTGGATGTTTTGTATTGTCAGTAAAGTGTAAGTGTATACAAATTTCTTGTCTCTCCTTGGTACCCTTTTGCTGCTTTATTCATGTAGAATATTTATATTTACTATTTAGCTCAGATCACACTAATAATGTGCAACTAAATTAGTGGTGTGGTGCTCGACTCCCCAAAGTGACAACCGCAAGGAGCTACTCAAACAGTCATGGCACCACAAAATGCTGCTAGTCGTGTGCGGTCAACTCCTCATTTGAGGCAATAAAGCTAAGATTTATCTTTGGCACCTACCCATACTTTTGCTCAAGCACCAACAAATGCTGTTGCTGCCAAAATCCAAGACCAAATACGCCACAATGCTACCACACATGATGCTAATGCACCTGCAACCCACAGTGCCCACCATGGTCCCTCTTTAGTACAATCATAATTACAGGATTAGGTATCTTTCTTTTGTTGTTCCCTACTTGGCATCCTTTCTTTTTCACGAGTTTATTTATCAAGCGAGATCATTCTGTTTCATTGTGAATGAAAGATGTTTTGGACCAACAACATCTACTCATATCCAGTTTCATGTCATTTTTTAACACAACACGGCGATCAGCAAGCAGCAAGCGGGGGAGAGTCAAGTCAAGTACAACACAGGACTGACGGGGTGGAGTGCGGCAAAGCAACTCGGGAGACATTAAAAGCCAAATAGTGCATGTAACAAAAAAAATACTACTCTCTTTATTCTAAATTACTTGTCATTCTGACTTTATACCAAATTCATTGGACATTCTATAAATCTGAACAAACCGTCCATCCAAATTCATTTAACATTATATAAATTTGAACACCCCAAAACACTCTCAGAATAACAAGTGAACTGGGATAGAGGAAGTACATCATAAGAGTATATGACCATGTGTTTGATCTTATAAATTGTGAAGTGTTGACGAGATATGTAACCAACGGTGATATTATTATTTTTTATCATTTATTATAAGCCAATCTGGTCATTTTATTTTCGAAGGTAGATGTATCTTTTTTCAAAGATTCATGGTCCAATATCACTGGTTTGTTAGCTTGAACAGCTCAAATGTCATTGCTGCAACAATTACTTTTAGCAACAGGTCGTAAGCGGTCTTTATGAAGGATACGAAAACCGTCACAAACAAATGTTACTTATTAGTGATTTTTTTTTGTGACGGGCATGAAGCCCATCACTAAGACATTAGTTAAAAAAAATAAGTCTGCCACTACTGCATCTTCATCCGACCTAAAGAAAAAGGCTCGCACCGATTTATGTTGGCCCGCTCTGCAAACCATAATCCTAACCCTCGATGACATATGCCGTTGTCATCGTCCCTGTCACCACCGATATCCTCGTCGTCACCTCTGCCACCTCCATCGCATTCACCGTTGCCTTGTGCATGGCTCTGCCGCTGTGTAAGGTGAGGTGGAGGGCAGCCCCTACCTGCTCGGAGCCGTTCAGAAGGTCGACAAACGCCTCTGTCACGATGCGCACGATGTCGCCGACCACCGTTGACGCTCTGACCTATGACTCCACGATGTTGGCAGTGGCCCTGGCAACCATGGCCATCACGGCCTCCATGATGACCATCATCCCCTCCCTCAGATCCGCCGTAGAGGGCGTCGGGAGGAGAAGACAAAGGCAGGAAGAATGACGCTGACACCGTCGTGACCGTCTTTGTCGTCATGGCGTCCACCATGGCACATGAATGGTCAGCACTTGCCAGAGGGAGGCGACTTGATCTTTCGCTTCTTGGCGCAGGCCTCCTCCATCGGCGACGTGCGGTGGGTCACGACTCGGCAGAGGCGCTGCGCCTAGACTAGGCGGCACACGACAACCATGGGCGTGGATAGGAGTGGAATAAGACGTGGATGGGAGCGGAAGAAGAAGCGGATTACGACAAAAGAATTGACGAAAGGGTAGCAGATAGGGTTACACTCCCCTCACACCGTTCTTTTATAGTAGGTAGCAACACTTAGTGATAAGCCACGTTTCAGTCCTGTCACTAATCTGTCTCGCCTGATCAAGATGCGAGCTCATACTTATTCGTTACTAAGTGTTTTAACTTTGTGATGGACATTCCTCTCCAGTCTCATTTTAGTAGTGGGCTATGGGATACCTGTCACTAATGAAGAAAGTCTTTCGTTGCTGAAAATGATATTTGTACTAGTGTGTCATTTTCTGCTTTAATTTTTTTTTCTCCTACTTTCTTGATTACCTCGTCTTTTCATATGATCCTTGAAGTTATGGCGTTCACGGCCGGCAAGTGACAGCTATGAACGCGAGAAATTGTATGAAAGCGACACTTTCTTTCAAAATAGATATTTAGTGTAAAATATTTTTTTAACTGACAAGGTTTTAGACGCTATCTGATACTTCTGTGGCATTTTTAAAATGTTTATTTTAAATTATAATTATTATTTATATTTGAGAGCAGTTTCTAAAGATTTGTTATAGTATGCCGTCCATTTTAGGTTCACCATGATTTCTCCTTTGAGAATGATAATATACTGTACTGGCTCAAAAAACGAACACAACTAGCCTATTAAGTCAGACCAGCAAAATTTTCAAAAAAAAATTCAGACCAGCAAATTCAATACTGTATCAAAACCAGCCCAACTAACCTAAAAAAAACAATCAGCCCAACTCTATATAGAAAAAAGCCCAACTCTATTGTAACACCCGGCCCGCTAAGAGAACACTCTGAAAAACCCTAACCATGCGTAACCTCGCACCCTATAAATGAAGAGATACGGAAACGGCGTGTACCTCATCCACCCAGAGCGCCGCCACGGGTAAGGAGAAATCGCCGCAGTTTTCAGCGTAGATTTTTCTTTGTCCTTTTATCGATGCTTTTTTTTTTATGTTTTGTTCCGTGAGAAATCCGACGTTAGTCGAGCCCCTTGATGAGTCGATCCCTCAGATTTTCTCTCCGGGGCTCGAATTTTCCGAAGGGGCAAGATTACTGGAGATCTTGAGTCGCTTCGCCTACTGCTCAACGTGAGGCGCAGCGAATAACATTCTCCAAAATTATCCGCGCTAGGGGTTCCTCTAGGATTTGTTTTTCGATTATGTTCCTGGGTTCGATCTGGTCTGAGTCCCGTGATGGCACAATCTTTGAGACCTGAGATTTTTCTTCCTTGATGAAAATTACAAGCATGATCCCTGAGGTCTCAGCTTCGATCACCATTACACTTTTCAATCTATAATTCCAGGCACTAGGAGTAGGTTGTTTAGGGATTTCAGGTTGAATGGATGATGAAATGCACTGGGCTCCGAGCAGTGAAATTCATTGCGATTTTGATGGATATGCACTTGCCTAGAAAGCATTGTCTGACATCGAATCATTGAGAAACTAAATTAGTCATGGTTAGGTAAGTCTCTCAAAAACAGATCTGAATGTAGTAGGTGTTTCAGTCCTAAAAGATATCTCAGTAGGCTGTATTGTACCAAGATTTGGGCTCAGCTTCTTTGCCCTCGTCTTGATTTTGCCGATTCGGCTGCAGTCAGATTAATCAGGAAGAAAACTGGTCGGCTTTCCCTCCTCGATGGGTTATCCGCTTACCGACCTTCCCATATCTCATTATCTATATTATCTATCTGGTATCGTAGCAGTTCGAAATGATCTAGGTATAAAAAGAGCGGGTTAGTGGAGGGTAGTGGTTCGTATTGTTGCCACTCCTGCAGGCCTGCTCGAACAGCAAAGCCCCGTTATGCCTTTCTCTCTATTTGGTTTCATTCGTTTCTCCACTTTTATCGTTTGAAATCATGTGAGTAAGGTGTGGTGGGTGGTTCATCATCCAGGCAACCTGATGCTATTATCGTAGGTTGCGTCACTGATGCCTACATAAGTTGGGTCACTGATCTCTGATGGAACGAATTGTGTTTGCTGTATTCCAAATAGTTGAAACCTAAATCATATGTAACTTTGCTATTAGAATTTGGGGACCATGTAAACTCAACTCCTGATGAGCGTAACACAATTTAAAAATATCTTTAAAAATAAACTATTTTTGTTTCAAAGAAACTCAATAGACATCGCCACTGCAACGTATGCTGTTTGCCTGTTTATGATGAATTCGATCGGATTTTAGGAATTAGGATTGCGGTCTTCAAACAAGGTCCATTCCATTGTTGCTAATAGGGCTGAATAATTCGGATCAGAGCCAAAATTGTGTTGGGTCCCGTTGCTAATTGGGCTGAATAATTCGGATGAGAGCCAAAATTGTGTTGGGCCCCGTATACAGATGTGCAGGCCAACAACGCCTCGTGAGTCGTGAGCATCTGTAAGAGTGACCCCATTGAGGAGTGGTACCCGACCTGCAGTACCGCTATAGCGAAAATTCGGCTACATCGTGATACGCTACACCATTCGGAATGATAGCGCTCGCCCTCCCACACGTGCTACCTCCCACGGCAGGGCCACTTTGCTCGTCTGGTTCATTTGTGCTTGGAGTTGGAAACTGTCGGGAGAGGGAGAGGGAACCTGTGCTCGTCGGAGAGGGGCGTGGCGATGGTGGGCGAGGTAGGTGGCGGCGGCATGCGGGGAAGGAGGGCAGGCCCAGCAGCATCGACGGAGAGCTCGAGGCTGGGAGAGGCCGTCGTCAAGAGGAGCCCCAGATCCGTGCCCCAGTGGTCGGATCCATGCCTTGGTTGCCGGTCAGGGCGAGAGGAGGGAGGCGTGCTTAGTGGCGGGAGCATGCGGGGGGAGACGGGCATGGTGGTGGGAGCGTGGGGGGAGGCTGGCCCGGCGGCGGGAGCGCGCTAGGGAGGCATGCTTGGCGGCAGGAGGGCGCGGGCTCGACGGTGGTGGAGGGTGGCCTCAGGGATGGCTAGGGTGAAGAGGGAGAGAAAAGGGGAGGAAAGAAAAATAGAGAAAGGGAAAAGAAAAAAGAGAAAAGGGGAGATGGTAGTTGGAAGTGTTGAATAAAGTATTAAATAGTTGATATAAAGGATAAACGAGTGTAGAAAAACTTAATATAGATAAGAGAATATCAGTTATCAGGACAGAATATTTCTTTTAGAGAATGAATTTAGGTTATGACGAGTGCGGTCAGTCTCAGTCTAAGGGAATCATGTGAAGGAGGATTGAGCAGTCGGAATGATCAGCGCAGCGATGATATATACAGATCTATGGGAGGACAGATTATTGCAATTGTTTCAGTGAGTACTAAGACACTGTTTCATCGTTACTTTTGGACAATGCTGAGTGAGTAAAACCTTATATTTTTCTCTGAGAAAATACCCACGAACCTGTGAGCCAGGCTCTCGAGAAAGGAAACCCCGTTACGTTTCCCATGAACCCGTGAGTCAAGCTCCGGAGAAACGAAACCAGTTATTGTTAGCAGAGGACTTTGGATTGGGGAGATCGGAGGAATTGGATTGAGTTGGAGCATTCTCTGCTTACAACTTGTTGCCGAATTCTCTCTTCTCTCGCCTACTTATAGTCTCACGCACTCGATCACGCACGCCACGCTCGCGAGTTACATGGGCCGAATCTACTCTAGCTTGGACACCAACACACTCGGCTTCTTGGCCCGCACACCGTGCGGTAGATCGGCCGCAGCAGATTGGCCGTGTTGCTGCTTTGCTGGTTCCCGCCCTTCCGCCAAGCGTTGGGTCAGTCAGCACAAATGCCCGACACAAGCAACCAATCAAGATCTTGGCATCTGATTGATCTGGCCAGCATTGGTTTCGCAACCAATCAACACGATGTTGCATACGATGAGCCTGGTTGGGACTGATACGCTCAACCAATCACGTCCTTGATGTATGACATCGTGTCTTTCGCACGATTGGGACGTCTGGACAGCACGTTTGCTAGGTTTGTTCGTGTCGTGCACAAGCAGCTTGACACTCCTGGCTAAGATTCGTAAGTACAATTTGAACATTAGAATGTTCGATGTTAACAAAAAATTACCCAAACTGCTAGAAAACTCTCGTTCATAAAGTTTCTTGGTCATCAAAAGTAACTGCCCTAAAAAAACATAAGTTACGTATTGCGCTAGAGTTAAGTCGTTTCTCATCTCATTCATAAAATTTTTTGGGCAACAAAAGTTACGAACTTACCCTAAAAATAGTTTCTGACTGCGCTAGAGTTCAAACTCTTATGATTAAAAAAAAAAGGCACCTCATTGGTAAAATGTTTTCTTTACTTGCTAAAGCAAACCCTCTGACCCGTTGCGCTGGCCCAGATTGCCTGGAGCGACAGGATTAGGACCCAACCCAACTGGTCCCTCGTCGTCCAAATAAAACTAGCTGTTCTGTATACAAGCTGTATGTATGGACACATGCCAATGAGCCAATCACCCGGAAAATAACACTAAAAATGCATGAGCTGCATATACCATGAGATTAGCTGTGCTGAGAAGTGCGGAGCATGAACAGTTGAACACCAAGCAAATGACATCCTCTACTTGATCACTTGACGTGCGACCCAGTCGTGTGTGCCGGCCGTCACAATCAACGGAAATTCCGTCCAAACCCTTGGAATTGTCATATCATTGATGTCAAGCTGCTTACGACGTGCCCAGGCTACGTACAGGACCAAGCACAAGGCATATTTTTCTTGCTTGGCTCATCAGTTGCCGTCTGGCGCGTTTGCCGGGACCGCGTCCATGCTTCGCGATCGAACTAGTATTACTGGTTCACATCTGTTGCTACGGCCAAGTACGTGCCTGACATATATGATGGTGACCGGCGAATAACTGTGGTCGTGTAATTCCACTAATTTCTTGTTGCACTGTAAACCACTCCCAAATAAACGCAATTCCTTCTTTTACTGGTTCATTTCATTTGCTCTGCGTGTAATAATGCACTAAATATGAATTTCCCATTCACGTGTTCTGCTTGAAATAACTCATTTCCATGTTTGAACCGGCAAAACCAGGTATAAGAAGGAATATCATAAATTTCTGCATCGCTTGGAAACGCTGCAACCAAACCAAATGCAGAGAGATGCATCGTTTTCGCCTATATATTTGACTCCAGCAGACTGTGCGTGCGAGCATGGAAACAGGGCAAAGAGGAATATTAGCATTCACACCGTGATCCGTGAAAGAGACGCCCTTTCTCATTTGCCCGAGTCCCGTGCCGGGCCTGGTGAGCTCCCCTATCCCGCCCCACGCCGCGAGTCTTCGCCTCTAAGCATCGACCAAGGCCTCCAGCGCCAGTAACGCGGTTCGATCATCACCATGGAGGGCGGAAGCAGCAACGGCAACGAGATCGAGGAGGAGAACGTCTTCTACCGCGCCGACGACGCCCAGGTGGAGGCCATGCAGCGCCGCGTGGACGCCGCTGCGCCGCAGGCCGACGACGCCGACGACCCCTACACCATCTTCCGCCTCCCGTCCGCCGTGCGCGAGCGGCACCGCGACCTGTACGAGCCCAAGGTCGTGTCCGTGGGGCCCTACTACCACGGCCGCGCCGGCCTGGGCGCCGCGCAGCAGCACAAGTGGCGCCTCCTCCGCGACTTCCTGTCGCGCAACAACACGAAGCAGGGCCTCGGCGCGTACGTGCGCGCCGCGCGGGAGGCGGAGGCCGACGCGCGCCGCTGCTACGCCGACCAGGGCTTCGCCATGGGCGCCGACGAATTCGTGGAGATGCTGGTGCTCGACGGCTGCTTCCTGCTCGAGTTCTTCCTTCGGAAGGGCGAGGGCCAGCTCGCGGCGCCCGGCGGCGCGAAATGGGCGTGGCACCACATGTACCACGACGCGCTGCTCATGGAGAACCAGATACCCTTCTTCGTCGTGGAGAAACTGCACGGCGTGGCCTTCGCCGGCGAGGTCGACGGCGCGGAGCGCGACGCGCTGCTGGACATCTTCTGTAAGGCCTTCGCGGGGGACCTGCCGTCCAGCCGCGCCATCCGCCCGTCCAGCGACAAGAAAATCCACCACCTGCTGCACCTGCACTACGAGTGCAACGTGCGCAACCCGGCCGCGGACAGCGACGTCACCAAGGCGCGCAACGTCATCGGTACGGAAACCAACGGCAACGCCACCGGGCCGCTGGCGATCTGGAAGCAGCCGGCGGTCCCGTCATCAGGGGACGGCGCGGGCGGAAAAGGCGGGCTGACTTCGATGATCCCGCCGGCAGCGAAGATGGAGGAGTGCGGCGTGACGTTCAAGCGGAAGGCCGCGCCGCGGGACGTGTTCGACGTCACGTTCCGGTACGCGGTGCTGCACATGCCGGCGTTCGTGGTGGACGAGGGCGCCAAGGTGCTGCTCGCGAACCTGGTGGCCTTCGAGCAGGGCGGGGGGCGCGCGGCGCGGCATCTGGATGGGGGGAACCTCGTGACCGGGTTCGTGGCGCTGCTCGGGTCGCTGGTCAACTCGCGGAGGGACGTCGAGGTGCTCCGCCGCTGTGGGATCTTGCACTGCATGGTGGCCGACGACGACGCCGTCGCCTTCTTCAACCACGTCGTGCAGTACACCACCATGGACTACGACAGGCACCTGCTCGCCTGCCTGTTCCGGGACGTCAGGGAGCACTGCCACTGGAACAGATGATGATGGCAAATTAACGCTGGATGTTGTCCGATCATGCCTCTGTTTTCATTATTTTTTCCCCCTACAACAGGCAGATACCTTCTTACTGTATTAATTTTACACCTGTGCAGTTAGAATATGTGGCGTCAATGTGTAGAATTTGCACTGTACTAGTAGAGCTTATAAAAGTTACTGTTTTCATGCGATTATCCTAACCATTGTAAGTGCCGGCATTGAGCTCGCCTTGGTGAAAGTTCACACCGTAACCTGAACCCTCCACAAGCTCTCTACTCTGCCTTGCGTCTATATGGCCATCAGTCCTATAAAGTCAAAACCACCCAAACCTCCGCCCATACAGTAAAAACCTGTATTATTTACCGGTAATAACGGTGAAAAGTTGATCAGGATTTATTTTAGTTCAGGAGGTTATCAAGATAATCTCAAGTTCTAAGAATGAAACTCAGTGACTTCTGAGTTCTTGTTTCGTTATTTTTCAGATAAATAAATTTAGCAAAATGTTGGAAAAGAGGGGAAAGAAAAATATCACCTGCACCAGCTCGTAATTGCCCACCCCCTCATTATTGATTTTATCAAGGAATATTGAGTGAGTTACATGTATGGGCTGCCTACTGCTTCTGTATTGAAAAATAACTATAACGCAAAACTGTGCCGAGGGCCCTATGTGTACAACAGTGTCAGATCATGCCTTCATGCAGATCAACAGGCTCGACAGCCAGAGCTGCCAGACACACCTAACTCATCAACTAATGTTAGCGAACTGGTGAAGAGAAGAAAATAACCAGTGAGTACACAAGGAATCCAGCCAGAAGGATTCCTCCATATACAAAAGCCTGAGATGATTGCTTTGGAAGACTATATTCAATGCTACAGCACTTCATCTTCTCTCTCTCAGCATATAGAATACGTTCTACATACCTGTCCAGAAGAAAAAGGGGTAAAAACATACATGGGTCAGAAAAAATGAGTGAACTGAACAGGGTTTTTCTTTTGGAAGAATGAGCCCCAATAAGTCAGCTCAGCAAAAAGAAAATCGGGGCAATAGAGATTCTCCATATAAACATACTGTTGTGTAAATATAGTGCTCTGCAGGATGTCAGAACTGTTTTGGTATGCATCCACCAGACGATGGTCATACAGCAAGGAAGATAAGTCCACAAGTTGTCCTTCAAGTCTCTAAAATAGCGTAGAAAGGGAGAAATGTCAGAACAAGACACAACAGTATACCTTTCACACTGAATACATAACACAATATACGTAATATATACTTACATCCAAGTACTCTTCCAATCTTTCTACAAGACCATGGGGAAAAGGCTCTGGCAACGTGGTTACCTTCTTATAGAATTTCTCTACCCATAACTCAGTGCTAGACTTGTTTTTATTACCTTTAACAAGTTCTCCTAATGGTGTCTTAAGATGCTCTGATGCAAAAGATTGAACGGTCTGCACCAAACCAAATAATTAAGTGCATGTGGAGAAAACAAGCAAATGAAAGCAAGTTAAAATGAATGTGTAATGACCTGTGATGTGTCTCTTATTTTGCGAAGGGCTGCATCAACTCGGGCATAAATTGTAGTTCTCTAGTCACATTAAAAACATGGTTTAGAAAAAAATAGATATGAAGGCATTTAACATCTAAAGGAAACCAAATTTATACTGGTGAAATATTAAAACTATAAAAAATTCTGCAATGTGAAGGCATTTATATGCTTTGAAGGCAGTGAGCATAAGATTTCTCCGGATGCATACCCAAAATTGCTCATAACCAGAAAACTCTGTTAGAAATTGGCAAAACTGGGAACCAAAAAATGGGGTGACAAAACTTGAACACATTTGATAGTTTGTGCTCCTATGAACCCACGTGAACTATATAAAAGCAGAAAATATGTGCTATTAAAGTCTCACATGGACATAGGTCATACTGCCGCTATAACCCCCTCCTATAGTCCCCTCGTTGTACATTTCAGGAAATTAAACTTAATGTTGATAACATTATTACCAGTGCCACATCCTGAAGAATTTGACTGATTTGGGAGGTGTTTGAGAATGGTCCAAAAGGATGACAGCCTGCTGCCAAGAGCCAGTTCACTATAGGTCTTTCATGAATATGTGACGCCCTTTCATACGGTGCACTCAGACCTCCAACTGCTGAAGCCAAACCAGCCACGATGTGGCGTTGTGCAAGAGATGGAACAGCAAATTGTGTAGTCGTTTCTGACACATAGCTGTGACATCAAAAGGATGGTATAAATATCCAATCAGTACAGGAATCCACAGGGAACTTTTGTCTACAAAGAAAATTTTAATATACCTTAGAGGAATCTTTTCGTTCTTATGCTCAAGCACAATAATGACATCTTTACTTGTCCAGACAAGACTTTCCTCTTCCATGAGAAGTTCAGCATCCACATTGGCCAATGACAACACAAATCTGTTGATTCACAAGAGAAATGCAAATTTCCATATCATTGTTAGATTTGAAACTTTTGGAATGACATTTTGATTTTTGTGATATTTTCTTGACCATATGCACCATTTTCTGGAGTAGCATGGTAGAACACTACAACTGGATATATTTTGTGTGTGAGTGTGTAAAAGAGCATTTGCTTACACGGGGATCACTCTGGTTCCATAAGTTCTGTGAAGACTTCCACGTTTCTTCTTTCCAGTCCCTCTCTTATCTTTATTATTTTTGGGCATATAAGATTCCCATAGGGGCTTGTTCTTAATAGAATCTTGTACATCTTGTTCATCATTCCAATGCTGCCATTGGCACACACAAAAAAAAGGAGAAAATCCATAATGAAGCACATATTAAACAAAGTATTAAAAAATCAAGTATGAGACTTATGAAACAGAATGTTACAGGCATTTATTACCTGTTTCAGGAAATATCTACTTGAGACAGAAGGATTTGCAACCTCTAATAAACCAGCAGACAGCAAATCAGCAGACCGCTCCATTTCCTGTATACGTTGAGAGCACACCATTGGAATGCTGCATGTAAAAGTTAAGATAAAACAATTCCTTTTGACCTATCTCTTCGATTCCCTCTCCTTTGTACCATCTTCATACTGCTAAAGTCTTATTTAATAAAAAAAATTATGGTGATTGCCTAATACAATACAACTGAGGCTAACATTTCTTCTTATTTAGACAAGATTCATCCCTTTTTTCCATTACAAACATGCACAAGTTGAATTTTCTGATTATAGATCATAAGCTATCCAAAAGATAAGGAATTATAGACAACTTGTCCACTGAATCCAAGTACAGCACTTCTCTACATGACTTCTTGTTCAAAGACATTAACCTCTAGAATCTTGAAAGTTGGGTGAAGGTCTACCATAATTAAAAATACATGAAAATTTGCAAGTGTCCATTTAAGCACGAGCAAGAAACATATACAAGTGTAGGTATGTTAAGGTACCTATAATTGCAAATGTTCTTTGTGATTCGGACATATTTAAATGGCAAAAAATGCATACCTCTTTGAGAATTGCTCCATCCAAGTATGTTTTAGTACGGACATGAAATCGACCATCGGTTTTTGTTTCATGAAGAGAATGGCTACGCATTGCTTTTGAAACTGCAACAGCTAACTGTTCATGTTGGTGTAGTGCATGCGATCCAGAAATTATTATTACCTCCTGCCCAGGGTGCACCATCTTTTTGACCTGCGAAATATGAGACCATAAGAAAAATTGGAGGACATGTACCATTAACAATCCAACTCAGAAGTTCAAAGACAATTCATTTATATACTCTGGCCCCTGATCAACACCATATCCATTCCTTAAAAACTTTCACAAACATATTTGGTTAAGCTAACATTAGCGGTAGTCTTTTCAGCTAATAAAGGCCATGTGATACTTGGCTTTCTTTTCTACTCTGAAACACCTGGCTCGTAATCTGATTGGATTTAACATGACATGCTGAAAACAAATCCCTCTACTGACAATTTTCTGGAGCTGGATCTCTACCAAACAGAGCCTTCCCTCTACTATGAGAAAAGAAAATCGTTTGCTTGCTTTGCACAAGCACTTGATATTTATGCCACATAAGCACTGCTGATGAAATGCTGATATCATGGATTCTAGCAGCACCGATAATCAACCATGGTAGCATTTGTGAATGTTCTATTTGCAGTGACGGAGCTTGAGTAGGAAATCAGCAGGGGCTAGGACCATAGCAAGCATTGCCATTGAATCATATATTGTAGCAGGGGCCAAGCATGGTGGATTAAAGTTTCTTTTCAGGGGCCGTGTGTGTGTGGGGGGGGGGGGGGGGGGGGGGGGGGGGGAATGTCCTACGTTGACACCAATGAAACTCCGGCACTGTCTGTTTGCACCAGCATTCAAGAGTAAATACTTTTAATGCCAATAAGTGTATATAGTCTATGTTCCCCCTTGTTCATCTTTCATTTAAGTAAACAATGCTTATGATAAGTGAAGATAGTGAGGGTTGTTGCTTATTTGTAGCACAGGAAACTTTTACTAACGAATGAAGAAAAATTCCAACAGTAAAGATTGAAAGTTAGAAGTTACTTGCTCAAAAGAAGTTAACTAACCTCCTGTTCAATAGCTTGAACATCTATACTGTAGTTATGACCTGCTTGGAGAATGTTGTACCTGTTGTGGTTCTGTAGCACAATAATAGGTATAAGCAACCTCATTGTCATATCAACTGTTTCGAATCTGGATTTCAGGAGGAGAAAAGAGGTGCATTAGAATAATCTCAAAGATCAAATGATGCTTAAACTACACACATATTATACATAGATTATGCTAGAAATCATGTATCTCATGGGCAATGTCACCATGGCAAAACTGAGTTGAAACAATTTATACGTCATTATATCAGGTCAATCTATCCTGATGTACACGGCAACTGCCAAACTATAATAAAATATACGATTAAGATACGTGGTAAGCTATTGAATTATGAAAATCAAGAGTCAACAGAGTGTTCTAGTAGCCTTGAGGCAAACAGACGAAGATACAGATGGGGAACTAACAAAAACTGATCACAGCCAGGTAAATGATTTGTTTTAATATGGATATCTCAGTCTTCGGTTTAGGGCTTACTCTTGTTTCACCTAAAAATGCAGTAAAGTGAACACTCCATGTAACTGATTGCAAATTGACTTTGTCACATCAAGACGACAATGACCATTTCAATAATAGATCATGTGAAACATGAAATTTCTCATTTCTTACAATACCTAATATCAGGAGCTATCACATGCTCAATGGTAGTTGAAATTAAACCTCCAAGCTGCCCAATGAAAATATCCTGGGTTAATGGATCACTTGGAGCAGCAAGTCCCCTTGGAAAGATTATTTGTGATAATCGTGGCAATGACCTATAACTGACACTGCCTTCTTCGGTTTCTATTTTACCATATGTACAAGGGCCCGCCGAAAGATCTATGACAATAAACCTGCAAGGACCAATACAGTCATTGAATAGAGCATGCATGATTTAATTGCAACTGCTTAAGCAATTCTAGTGCATCATAGCGGAAAACAACCCCAACTGCAAAGATTAACAGTACAATGCTCCTTAGGGATAACATCATGCGTAGCAAATAATCTATTGCATGCATTCAGTGATTTAAAGAAATCAGCATTTAATTTCTCAGTTTTATTCAAATCTCAACCCAATTCAGTGTAGCGGAAAGCTGGAAACCAGTGTCTATAGGCAAACTCGTTGTTTTAATTCTTTCATCTATATGCACATGTTTTGTAACTTCCCGTCTCTGTAATAATCATTGGACCTAACTACCAAATAAAATGATAGAAATATGAATTTCAGAAAGGTTTACAATTACAGGCACACATGGCAATTACTGAAAACAGGAGGGATGCCAGACCCTGACCACAATTAACACTAAGCAAGGAGCTTTATAAAATAATAATGGATAAAGGGCCAATATTATTTCCACTAATACGGCAAAATGCATGTCAGACCACAGTACATATAGCTGCATTTTAAACCGGTGATATTGAAGGTACTACTGTCATTCTGAATTTCTGAGGGATTGAACTCCCATGGTAATACAACGAAGGATCTAATGGAGATGTTAGTTCTACTCCAGCTCCAGTCACGAATACTGATATTTTGGGCAAGATACAGGCAGAAATTAGAAATTTCAATAACTTTATAAAATATTTAGTTTGGAAACATCAAAATCATTTATATAACTGTATCAAAAAGTACTTTCCCAGTCTTACAAAACTATTTGATTTGATTTTCAACAGAAAATAGTGGTCAAACATACATAATGGAAATTGTGAAATGTCCACATTATCAAGTATTTTTCTCTGGAGGGAGACAAAAATAATCTTCAATTTTATTTGTGCTGATGTTTTTTACTGTGAACAATCCTTTTTTATATGGTTTCATAAATTTCGACAACAGAAATACCTATATCTCACTAAAGGGTCTAGCTCATTTTGTGTGCAACTACTTACATAAGGAATTCTCCTAAATTATTGTTCACAATGGCTGGTAAGAGACACAGACACGTGAATTTAAAAGTAGCAAGAGATACAACTTTAAAGAGACATTTGATGTCTCGTGCATTTTCCATATGGTTGCCATAGTTTAAAACATCATATAATTGGAACCACATGGACACTTATGAAAAGGTGCTAGCATTTATAGAATGAACACAACTCTAATTTTGAAACATAATGGAATATATCATGTAGCATGTAGCCCTGCAGTTGGATAGTGGCTTGCAGCAACAGATCAGGATAAGAAATTAAACAAGCCACGATCATTATAAAGTGAAGCAACTGGCAGTTAGTGCTGACACTGTAATTTTTAACGAGACTGTTATGTGGAGCGTTGCTTTATTGATAATATGGCCACATGGGGTTAATTTCTATAACCTTAGTGAAAATGCGTTTTCTAGCGAAGCAAATAAGCTTCATTGTATCGAGAAAGCAGTATATTAGAAAAATTATCACCTTCCAGAACTCAGCCAAACTTGAGTTGCTCCACCGCCATTGTAACGGTATCGATAGATGTAATCTGCTTCTTGCTTCTTTAGCTCTTGTTCTGTTAGTCTACCAATGGTACCATAGATTAAACTATCAAGGTCAACTTCTTTGTTCCGAGGATCCATTCTAACCTGCCAAGGAAAACTTGTTATGATACTAATGATTTTCAAAAGCATAAGAAAGGGAAATGGAAATTGTACGCAGTATCTTTTCTCCTACAACATTGGTAAGGATAATAGGGCTCTGATATTGTCTTTTAGGAATCCCTAGATATTTCTGTGATGTTACAGAATGATAAAATGTTATTTGAGGAGACCAAATAAGTCTAGTCTAGATGGATGAAAATGCCCTCGAATTAAGTAATTATGTCTTGGCAACTTATTAAGGATTTATAATAAATGTATTTCTTTTAGATATCCAAGAAAGATCTCAAGAGGCAGAGGAAGACCAAACTTGACATGGGACTATGGGAGGAGTCCGTGAAGAGAGACATGCAGGGTTAGAATATTGCTATAGATAGGAGAGCATGGAAACTAGCAATACACCTGCCAGAACCTTGATCTTTAGTCCCCTTTTTTTTTTTTACCTTTTCTTCTTGGTCCATTGCCCTTTTCCTCTCTTATTACCTCTTTTTATTTTCTACCTTTCTTTTCTTTTGTTTATCTTCTCATATTGGGTCTTGTGTGTTCCTTCTCTAGCCTACCCCAACTTGCTTGGAACTAAAAGGCTTTGTTGTTGTTGTCATAAATATCCAAAAAAAAAAAAAAGAACAGATGATTTTTAAATGAGCACACTAGAGCTGACATGAAGGATCATGTTTTCTACAACCTGAATCTGGATGCCGAGTACAACAGGCAGCAACCAATATAATAAGAGGAGAAAGGAATGTAGTGTTAAATGTGAATATCTATACCTTATCAAAATTAACAACAAATATTGCAACAGGTACAGGCCTGTCCATCTCATTTGCAGAATAACCAGGCTCCATGTCAAAAATGAACGAGTATAGCCTCTGAAATATAGGCTCAACTTTAGTCGCTTCTACCTCAAATAGAGGGAATTCTCGACCATATTCATTCTGCGAGGAACAAAATGGTTAGTGTCACACAATGTGTCGATTCTGATATAAATGGGAGCTGATTACCATTGAATAGGATAATAATATATTACTGCTTACCTCTCTGGCGGTTCCTGCAGGTTGCATTGCCTCCTTCAGTGATTTCTCAAGAGAAATCAGCTCAGGTTGTCCAGCCTAGTGAAGTGATTTCATACCAGAACTGGATCAAAAACAGGACAACACAATTGTAGAAAACAAAATCATAGTAATCTGAACAAAGCATTACCGCTATGACATTATACATAATATGATGCTCGATATCAATTTGCTCCCCGGTCTCAAAACATGAGGGCCTGTGAAATGGAAAACTCATCTTCAAGAATTCTTCAAGCTTGTGCCCATCCAAAGGGTATCTGTACCCACCATCGCCATTGAAACCAATAAGGACAACATTAACCTCGAGAGGCACTTGAAATGGGACCTGAATTATGTTCCCAACGAGTTAATTATAATCAATGGAAAACTCAACAAAAAAATATCAATTACATGTTTCAGACCAACAAGAGAGCAGGGAAAACGGAAAAGGACAATACGTTACATGGTTCAAACAACCTAGAGAGCAGAAAGGCAATGAACAACTACAGTTTAACATATCATTACATTTTGCTGTCCTTGATCTGGTTGTAAAGGCTTTACAGATAATAACACCAAAATGTGAAACCACCAGCATGACTATAACAACTGCTTAATTACCCCATATCATTTAGGTTGAATGCAATTTAATCTGAGATCCCCCAATCCAGCCATGATTCATAAGGTGATCCCTCTTATACAGTACGCCTACTTCTGCGGGCCAGTTCTACTTGTACGCATGAAAATTTTGCAAGTTTCAAGGGAAACCGGCACGCCACAGTTCATCGCATAGCTGGCTAGCTGCCGATCTCACCGAGGAAGAGAAATGAAATCCAAGGCAGATCCCGCATACATAGAGTAGAGTCACGGAAGCCCATGCTTCAACTCAGCTCGAATCTAGCAGAACTCGGTACTTGTGCGCAAATCACACAGGTACGCGTGCGCCATGCTTGCAACGACGGAGAGGTTTAGGGGGCAGGGGAGGCGAGGAGGTGGTAGGGAGTACCTCGGCGCGGGTGTGGAGCGTGCGGCGGACGTCGGCGCGGACGCTGTCCTCGACGTCGTGGAAGGCGCCGTGGTGCCACTGCGGGTGCCCAGGGTCCCGGCGGAACGCCTCCCGATGCGCCGCCGCAGATGCGGCCGCGGCGACCGCGAGGACAACGAAGAGGCGGAGGAGGATGGGAGGCCCCATGGTGCGGAGAAACCCTATGCCGGGGGTTCTCAAAGCTTTGCCGTCCCCGTCTACAGGAGGAAGAGCGGGGGCGGGAGACGCGGAAGAGAGGACGGGGCAGCGCGGCGGCACCGCAGACCACGGCGAGTGCGTTGTCTCGCCGTACCTCGGCGTGGACGCTGCTTTGAGATTGGTGGCGTCTGACTTTTGTTGACTGTTGATCTTGCCGTGCTCAAAGCTCCTTTTTTTCACCTTTTCTTTCTCTCCCTCTTTCAAAAACTCGGTTCTAGTTTCAAAAAAAAAACTCGGTTCTAGTTTCAAAAAAAAAAAGTCGGTTCTATACATTTCAAACAAAAAAAAGGGTTTCATAGCTATATTGCCATAGATTGAAATTTCTTATCCAAACATACCGTCTTTTTTTCCAAGTGATCTTCCAAACATATCTCATTATTATTAGCATAGTTGATTAACAACATCATGATCCCTTGAATCATGGATGAATGAACCACTCAAGGCTCAACACTTTTTGGTCATGTAATAGTTTGCGTTCTGACTGCATGTTGAACTCTGTTTGTATTGCAAACCGACACTTCCAGTATGTATATACTCAGGCAACTTCCCCCCTAAGATCATCTCCAATAGAATATCTAAGTTGGATAACTATCCCTAGAAACTACCAAACAGACCAAAAACACAGCTCTAGCAAAAGATCTAAATAAGTACCTATATCTAAAAGTTTGGGTTCGAACCTAAATTCTTCTCTGGACCACCCAAATATAGGTCTCGAGCAAGCTGCGGCAGTATTTATTTTTACCTCTCTTTTTCCGTGGTGTAGTTAGTGTACGAAGTCTGCAGTTACATCGACTTTTCATTTTTGTTGGTGAAGTAGTGTACAAATTTTGCATTTTGTGTACGACTTTGATGTGTTTGAGCAAGAGGCTTTGCATTTGACCCTCCAAGTTTAAGGATCATTCTGTTGGAACTCGCAATGGTGATTTTCCTCACAAAAATAATTTGGAACAATGAGCTATCTTTTCCCTCCCCTTAGGGCACTTGGAACATACTCAATAATCACACCTTTTGTGACAAGAGATCTAACATCTTGATCGCTATTCATTATTTGAGAAGCTACTTCGTATGGTGGACATTGTGCTTTTTTGCACTTTTTCCTAGGGCCATTTTTTGCCAAAAATTCCCACGCCATTATTTGAAATATTTCCAAAACTTACATAGATCTTTTACACATTGGTTATACCATCCAATTTGCTACATAAATTCCCATCAAACTAGAAGAAAAACATATGATAGGAGGAAGATACAGTGTATCCCAGAAACTGACCCTTTTTAGCATCACAAACGGAGAAGAGAGCAACAGAACAGAGGATGACAGCTGATTGCACAGGTTTAGACCGTGATGAACACTGTTTACCCACTCAAATAAAAGAACGTGGCATTTTCCTCATACATGAGATGACACAGACACACTGTACGTCAGACGGCATTGTTTATTTTTCAGATTATTGAACAGACTTTCAGCAGCTGTATATAATTAGTAAAAGGAGGGTTCAGCAATATACAGAACATGGAAGCTACAGCTTTGATGGTGCTTTAGAACTCCTGCCCTGTATGAATTTCTGCATATTAGCGAATTGCTCCTTTGTCATGCCATTATAATAGCTGTGAGCTCTCTCCTGTAATCATGAAAGTAATAAGATCATGTAAGCTTGTTGAATATGGCCACCTCAATAAAATAAACATATCACCGTCACCATTGTTTTTTGTTTCCACTAGTACTACAAATAATGTTTGAGCATCAACCGGTATCAGCGGTAAACAATAAACATAGCTAAGATTGTTTGTTCAATATTATCACCAAAAAAGAATCAAGCCAAAAAAGAATCAAGGTCTCCAACAATTCTTGAGGCATTTGAGGATATTACACGGACATTTCTCATTGATTGAATTGTTGAATGTCCTGAATCGACCTGAAGTTTTCTACTGAATATGCATCGTGGATATGTGATTAACACCATGAAAAAAGAATGTTCAAATCTCAACCACTTTAGGACCGAATTAATTTATAAGACGACATTTTCTAAAAAATGCTGAGCAAGATAAAAGTGTGCACCTTTTCAAGAGCTCTAGCATGTTCCAAGTCCAGCTCGAGCCCATCATTTATAACCGATTTGTACAACACAACTAAGTTGCGATTATTCTTCGCAATGGCCTCAGCAACCTCGACTGCCTTATTCAGCACCTGATTGTCATCAACAACGTGGTTAACAAGGCCCCACTTCTCCCCCATCTCAGCAGTAATGGGCATACACGTTAGTGACACTTCACGTGCTCTGTTCGGACCAATTACACGAGAAAGCTTCTGTGACAGACCCCAGGAAGGAAATATCCCGAACCTACATTACATTGACTACAAGCTGATTAGAGCACGACGGGTGAAATGAATGAATAAGATGGCAATGTTATGAATCCAAGCAGTTGCCATAAGTTGTAGGACGGTGTCAAAGTAATGGCTGAAGATAATGGAGCACATATGCGGTACTTCAATTAAAGCTCTGGCAGAGCAAAGGGCAAAGACTAGTATCAAGTTTCCATCTTCTGAAAATTGCAGGAATTCATGTTTTTATGGAACTATTTCCAGATAATGTTATGTTCTTATACAGCATTATTACTAAGTTTCAACCAAGTTTACCCTATTATCAAACAACCAAACTTAGCATGCTTGTCCCCTAAGCACGAGGCATTTTTGCAATTTCTAGCACATAGCACTCTGACAAACTATAATAGGTATCGAGCTCATCTAGAACAACATTTAATTACTGCAGTTTCACGAGAAACAATTAGATAGATGGATAAAGATGACTGCCAGATGGGGATACTGTTCGTTAGAGCAGCCAAATTGTAGTGGTATGTTGACTCTCCAGCAGATCGTGAGATGAAATAGGTGAGGGGAAAGGAACACACTTGGCGTGGGTGTCCAGAAACTTGGCAGAGCGTCCGGCGACGAGGATGTCACAGGCGAGGGCGATCTCGAACCCGGCCGTGACGGCGAACCCAGCGACGGCGCCGATGATGGGCTTGCGGCAGAGCTCCATCTGCGCGACGGGGTTGGCGGCGGGGTCCTTGACGTCGCCCTTGAACACCTCCTCCGCCGCCGTCAGGTCCACCCCGGAGCAGAACGCGCGGCCCCGGCCCGCGAGCACTATCGCCGCGACGCCGTCGTCCGCGGCCAGCCGCCGGAACGCCGTGGCCAGGGAGATCATCATCGGTCGCGTGAGCGCGTTCAGAGCCCCGGGCCGGTTGATGGTTACCACGGCGACCGGGGACCCCGGCCTCGCCGGCCCCACCTGGATCAGGTCGCCGGAATCCGGCGATGCGGCGGCCATCCTGTCTGGTTGCTTGGATTAGCGTCTCGGTTTGGTGTACCGGTCTCGGTGGCTTGCTGGTCTGTTCGGCCCCTTTGCTCGTGATAGACTGAACGTGGAGCCCCCGTCATGGAACGTGGGCCACTTGGTCACTTGCATGTGGGTCCCATCTAACGCCGCTGCTGAGGGATAACGTTGGTGACGTGTCCTTTGTCAGCATGGAACGATGCTGGTGAAAAGCACCGCTGAGAGACGTTGCGACGAAAACATTGGTTCGTTTCGACTCTCGTTTGGCGCACTGCAATACCTTCAATCACCGACAAATTTGGTTCCAAGTTTGAATTTCCAACCACCAAACAATTCACGAGTTCTCGTCGCAAGAATCATAACGGGGAACAAGAACGGAGCGACACGAGAAAATAAGCACGGATCAAGTTACAATTGGGAGACGAAGGCCAAATTGTCCCATCAAATCTCTCCGATGAAAAATGGACCCAGAGCAGCCAGAACACAGTGATTGAGCGATCATGTGGCGATCAGCTGTCGCACGTTGAGCGGCGAGATATCGGCGGGGCCGCCGTCGAGGATCCGGCGGGCGATGAGCGCGTTGGCGGACTCGCTGGGGTGGTAGGGGTCCCAGAACACGTACTTGGACCTGTCCGCGCAGTACCGCGAGGTCGGCCCGCACGGCACCAGCCCGCCGAACCGGCCGCCGACGAAGCAGCACGCCGAGTCCGCCACCTCGAACCCTGCAGGCACACGAACACGGCGAAAACGATCGTCATCACCTCGATTTCACAACATTTCGGGCCAGCTTCCGTGTCTTCCGTGTGATTACGTACCGTGGGATCTGTAGTTGGCGATGATGTCGGAGAAGATGTGGTAGACGTCGGCGTAGACGAAGCGGGAGCTGGGGAGGCTGGCGCCCAGCTCGTTCACCAGGGCCTTGAGCCTCCGGTTGAAGGACTGCGCTAGCTGGTTGGGGAACTCGGCGCAGGCCGTGCCGGCCGACGGGTTCGTCTCCCTCTGGTACGGGATGCATCCGATCGGCCCGACGTTGGTCACCACGATCTTGCGGGCGTCCAGAAGGTACAGCCTCTGCAGCAAAGCAACGCACGAAGCAATATGCACCGTGTTGCGTTAAATTAGGCACAGTAAAACCACGCACCGAGTTCGCCACACGCTGCAAAAATCTGCATCTATTTACCGTGAGCTGCTGCCGGAACTTGGCGATCATGGCGTTGACAAAGACCGGCGGGGGCGTCGTGGCGCGCTCGGGGACGGAGAATATGGGCGTCAGGTAGTTGTTGATGAAGTCGTTGGAACCCATGGTGACCGAGAAGATGGCGCCCCGGAGCAGGCTCACCGCCGCCACCTCGCCGTGCCGCGCGATCAGGTCGTGCCGGGTGTTCGCGTAGTTGTCGATCTGGGCGTCCAAGTTCAGGCGTCCACCCTGTCCAAGATAAAATCCAAGCGATCACGTTGTCTCCGATTGAAAATGTTACTGACGGTAAAACTTGCATTAACTCATCACCCATGATCGACAAGTTAATCTCGACAGACAGTTAAACCGTTAGATGAGAGAGTTTGCAGCGTTTTGTGTGCGGCAGTGGAGTCATGCAGCTGGCGATTGGCTAGCTGCATATTCATGCGAAAGATGAGCGATTGAAAAATGACTCACGCTGAGGAAATGACTACCTCACTCTCAAATTACTCGGGAACAAGAACAGGGTGGAAACAGAGACTTCGCAATGTAGATAGAAACACATGGAATTCACTAAAAAAACGGTTGACTCTATGTAGAGTTACTGACGAAGATACTGCCGGTTTGGTTGAGGATGCCTCCGCCTCCGGACGCGTAGTTGACGCCTTTCATCAGGGCGTCGCCGGTGGTCTCCGGGGCCATATACGGCGGCACCAGTCCTCCAAGCCCCATCTCCTGCCCTAAAACGTTCAAAGATCCCCATGACCAAACTTTAGGGGCAATGTATCGTTGTAAAGGTAACCTCAGCCAAAGAACTGAAGTGAAACAGTAAAAGTTCAGGCAAAGAATGTAACAGTAAAAGTTCAGGCAAAGAGTGTAACAGTAAAGTTCAGGCAAAGAAGATGTAGGCGTCCGTCACCTAGAATGTCGATGATGGTCCGGCCGTTGGTGTACCGGCCA
The DNA here is from genome assembly GCA_030378355.1 of Eleusine indica. NCBI lineage: Eukaryota > Viridiplantae > Streptophyta > Magnoliopsida > Poales > Poaceae > Eleusine > Eleusine indica. Next base: position 11,426,093 of record CM059498.1, on the reverse strand, counting down.
GTGGGCTGGTGGCCGGTGAAGTCGATGCCGTTCGGAGGGTAGTTCGCCTTCGATAGAGAGACGATGTAGTTGTTGTTGCCGGCGTCCACGAGTGAGTCGCCGAAGATGAACATCGGCGGCATGCCACCACCGGAAACGCCAGTACAAGCAAGCACGGCAAGGCAGGCCACTAGAGCAAAACGAGATGTCAATCTGGGCATTTGCTGCCACTCGTGCGGAGGACGCATTGAGGAGGCAACGACGTCACACCGGGAGAGAGGAATGAGGAGGTGAGCAGACAAGAAATGCTTGGAATGGGCAGGCAATGCTAATGAACAGGTGGGGTTCTGGCTTGTGACGCCTAGTGCCTCACTTGGTACTTCGTTTGCTGTAGTGAAGTTTGAGGGTGTGAGCCAAGGAAGAGCTGCCTACTTTATACTAGTACACAACAGGAGAAGCAGAACCTAAGGGACCGAGAAAATAAAATACGAGACAATGAACGAAACAATAGGCCTGAATGATGGCTGTAGAAGTTAATTAAGCCCACCAAAATTCACGGATGGAGTCACGGAGGCAAGACAACTAAAGCCGCCAAGAAGCCAAAAGACTAACGAGGAGGAAAGATTGTGTGACCCGCGAAGATCGTTGCTACAACACATAAAAACTCACATGACACTGTTTCCACATGAGCCAATTATACCATTTCTCCCCGTCATCGAAATGGCAAGCGCAGCCGACGGATGTGATCAGAATGATCAAAGAAAACATGGCACTAAGAAGGTTAGCTTGTGAAAAACCTGTAGTTCATACATCAATAGGAGGAAATATGGAGATCAATCAAAGCCAAATGTAATGTCTTAACCACTGTAATCTATAAACTAAATTCTGTTTTCTACCTTAATGAAAAGGCAGTGCTCCTGCCCATTTTTCGAAAAAAAAAAAATGGCAAGCGCCCTTCAGGCCTTCATGAGGCGCCCGTGAGCTCTCGACACAGAAGTGGCGCCAAAATTTCACTTCTAAGGAGACAGACCCGTGCAGCTCATCGCCCTATGCCCGTGCAGGAAAATTTCCGTGAATAGCGCATCGCGCTATACGAGTACCAGGTCCTGAAATGGGACTGCATTTAGGTGCAGGGCCTGACGGGCATTGATTCTTCTTGGGACGCTGGTGGCGCGGCAGCGTGCAGCGCGAAGCGGGGAAGCGTCACCTGCGGCCGGTCGTCTTACGTGAACATGATCTGGAGACTGGAGAAGAGGGAAGAAGCAGTCGGTCGTCGACGGGCCGGCGTCGCTGCACAGATCTGCAGGCGTGGATCTTATTTACTCTTCTCTTGGAAATCAAATACTACTAGGGTCCTGCAGGGAGTATTAACTGCGTCACGGCATAACGATCTGCTGCTGCTGCTGCCCGGTCGATCTCATGATCGCTGCAAGTTGCGACATGGTCCACCTGTATGCCCGGTCGATCTCATGATCGATGACCGCATTTTACTGCAAGGCAAATTGATCAAGCAGGAATCATATGCTATAGAAACAGAGCAAGAAGGGGTGTCAAAACTGATGCGTGACAGCGTAGGAGACGATATGCGTGCCGACTGCCGAACCAAGGAACTACACTGGCAGTCAAAGTCGCCATTGCAGGAAGCCTTGCGCTGCTATAGGCGATTCCATTCCCAGGGCAGTGGCCTCATTTGTTTTGCTACTGCTACAGTAACTTAAATTCCCCGTTCCCGAATCTACTCCGCACTACGCTCTTCTTGTAATTGACTTTATCTGCTTCTCCATCTACTTTGTGCTGATTTGATGAAGAGAGAATTATTTGTAGCCATTGGGAAAAAAAAATCCATTCTCAGCAACCGGAAAAATGCTATCGTCTTCTGTGTCCCGCTTGATATTTCCATTCCCATAGGTGCCACTTCCGAGTAGAAAAAAGACAGAATTGCTCATTCCAAGATCCATGGCGGCACCTGTATGCAACTCATGCTGACGAACTTCAATTTCTGAATAAAGTTCAGAACTCTGAAGAAAAACTCTGCACGCAATGCCTTCACACTACTCATGACGTTGGACAAGGCAGAACGGCCCAAACTATTAAAGCCCATGAGCCCATCCAGTTGGACAAGGCAACACGGCAGTTTCTTCAGTTACAATTACAACCTTGTTTAATGAACACACCCCCGCATTTCCCTCCCAGCCTTCCCCTTCACGCCGGCCGCGAACGGCCAGAAACAGAGCACCGCGTTAAGAGCTCCGGCCCCCTCCCCTTGCATTGCTTTAGGAAACTAGGTAACCTAGTATTGCCTGCACGCGTGCGCACCGATGGCCCGGCCGTGCCTCCTCCCCGTCCTGCTCGCCGTCGCCGCGGCGGCGGCGGCGCTCTCGTCGCTGCCCGGCGGCGCGCACGCCAAGTCAAAGCTTGCCAAGAAGAGCGACGACATCGTCAACGGGCCCCTCCTAACCGAGAAGATCAACGCGAAGCGCACGCTGATCGTGGGCCCGGACGAGGAGTTCAAGACCGTGCAGTCCGCCATCGACGCCGTGCCGGCAGGAAACTCCGAGTGGGTCATCGTCCACCTCCGCTCCGGCGTCCACAGGCATGCTTCGATCTGACATTTTTTCCCTCTCTCGTGTTCCTATCTTTGACCACGCGTTTAGGATTTTGAACATGCATGTGCAGAAATCTTTTTCCTGGTTTGCTATCTTTGAATTCCTGCTTGTAAACAAACGGCATTAATTAATACGCCTAGCTAGCACCCGCCAATGCTTCTTACTATCTCTTGCCACGCTCCGCTTAAGAGTGGGCTGTCAACTAAAAAGCGTGAGCATGTTTGCATGCAGCGGGAAAGTTGTGATCCCGGAGAACAAGCCGTTCATCTTCGTGAGGGGTAACGGCAAGGGCAGGACCTCCATCAACCACGAGTCCGCCTCCATCGACAACGCCGAGTCCGCCGCGTTCACTGTGAACGCTGACAATGTCATCGTCTTCGGCATCAGCTTCAGGGTCCGTGTTCCACTGATCTTTTTTCCCCGTCTCTTCTTTCTTTATTTTTTATACAACACATTGTAAGTCTTGAATCTTTACTCTGACACGACGCGCTCGTCTGACGGCATTACAGAACAGCGCCAGAGCTGGTCTGATCGCCAACTCAGAGATCCGTACCGTGGCGACCATGGTCGCCGGCGACAAGGTGGCCTTCTACCACTGCGCTTTCTACAGCCCCCACCACACTCTCTTCGACAGCGCCGGCCGCCACTACTACGAGAGCTGCTACATCCAGGGCAACATCGATTTCATCTTCGGCAACGGCCAGTCCATGTTCCAGGCAAGTGCACAAGATGGCATGCCCACGCCTTCACCGTAGCATATTAAAGCAACAAGCAAGCGCCTAATTAATAAACTAGCATGCCGCGTTTGTTGCAGTGCCCGGAGATCTTCGTGAAGCCCGACCGTCGAACGGAGATCCAGGGGTCCATCACCGCGCAGAACCGCAAGGAGGAGGACAGCGGCGGCTTCGTGTTCCTCAAGGGCAAGGTGTACGGCGTCGGGGAGGTGTACCTGGGCCGCGTCACCGAGCCCAACTCCCGCGTCATCTTCTCCGACATGTACCTCTCCAAGACCATCAGCCCGGCCGGGTGGACCAGCTACGGCTACCCGGGCAGCACCGCGAACGTGATGCTGGCCGAGTACAACTGCACGGGGCCGGGCGCCGAGGCGTCCAAGCGCGTGCCCTGGTCGCGGCGGCTCACAAAGGACGAGGCGGCCAAGTTCCTCACCGTCGACTTCATCAACGGCAAGGAGTGGCTGCCGGCGTACTACTACTGATCGGATCATGAGTGTAACGTATACATACATGTGTAATCTCTTATTCCATGCTGCTCGATCCAGAAGTGCATCGGTAATGCTAAATTCGGATTGAGATTGAAACTGAACAACAGTCGGTACCTTATGATAGGACTGTGACAGAATTAATTTGATGACCCTGACTCCTTAAGCTCCAAATGTTCCAAATTTAATTATTGCTTACAATAGAAACCACCATGAAGCAGTATGTCCAGTGCATCATGAGTTTTGAGTTCATCACATTTGGTTGCATTAAAACATTTGGAACGGACCGACAAGGACATGCGTAACTACTGGCAATAGTCTTGCAGTACGCAAGCACGAGGTCCAGACAGATACCAAACACAAGATACAAGTATCTATATACCGTATACACCATCATCATGATATTACAATTATTGTTTTGTTTATTACGCACCCAGGCACAGTAAAACTATAATTACCGTATAACGTATACGACACCAAACATCGGCGTAGACCTTTGCACGTATTCCCTACGCTTTTCAAGGGATAGAAACCTCTTACGCCCTGCCGCCAATGCCACCACCGGCACCACCACCGTAGCCTCCACCGCCACCGGCACCAGCTCCGCCACCGTAGCCTCCACCGGCACCAGCTCCGCCACCGTAACCTCCTCCGGAGCCACCGCCAGCGCCTCCACCATAGCCACCGCCGGCTCCTCCGCCGTAGCCTCCTCCAGAGCCTCCACCGTAACCTCCTCCCGCACCGGCACCTCCACCGTAGCCGCCTCCAGCTCCGGCGCCTCCACCGTAGCCTCCTCCCGCACCGGCGCCGCCTCCAGCTCCGGCACCTCCACCATATCCACCTCCATTACCTCCACCGGCTCCTCCACCATACCCGCCTCCGGTGCCACCTCCTCCGCCGTAGCCACCTCCGGCTCCACCCCCGAGCCCACCGCCTCCGCCTGAGCCACCACCAAGCCCACCGCCTCCGCCTGAGCCACCACCAAGGCCGCCGCCTCCACCAGCACCGCCTCCCGCGCCACCGCCATACCCACCACCTAAGCCACCTCCACCGCCAAGGCCGCCTCCGCCGCCTGCACCCCCACCGAACCCTCCTCCTTTTCCATACCCACCACCAAGCCCTCCTCCATGCCCGATACCGCCACCAAGCCCAGCACCACCGCCCCCGCCGTACCCTCCACCTCCACCGAGCCCACCCCCACACCCGCCGCACAACGTCTGCTTCTCCAACAGCCGCGCCTCGGCTGCCACGGCAAGCAGAACCACCGCGACGGCCAGGCCCAGAAGCGCCATGTCCAACACGCCCCTCTGCAGCCGCCTCCCACCCATGGCGTGCCGAACCAGCAAAAGCAGAGCTCGATCACTAGAGTCGATCAAGTGGGGAGTGACGCTGCTGCTGCTCTCGACCAGGAGAGAGACCGAGCTGGATGAAGAACGCCGAGCGTGGTCAGTTCGCTTATATAGCGAGGCAGAGTGGCGCGAAGTCGCGACGCAGTGAATGCAGGTAGTTGCGCGCGGGTCGCGGTCGCGTCTCACTGTGACGACGCGCTGCTGCTGCTTTCAGGACAGCCAGGGGATGAGCGGGAAGGCAGAAATAGCGGAGGCTGGCGGGCCCAGCAGCAGCAGCGCACCGCGCGGGCGGCCGCTCAAGTCGCGCTCGCCGCATTGACCTTTGAACTGTGTGGCGGTCCTAGGCGTGCCGCATTAGCGCTGATCGATCGGTGCGCGCGTGCGACGTCCCTGCACGTCGTTGATCCACGGGGCGGGGGAGGTCAGAAGAGAAGAGATCGAGACGCATTTATGCGCAGGCGCTGGAAGACCGACGTCGCAACTAACCCGCGCACATGCACGGAGCGACTTCGGCGGACGGAGGGAGGGGCGGCATGGCATGCACGTTCCGGATACAGCAGAGTACTGGTGGGATCACTGGGACGGAAGTGCCGTTGGACCGGCAAATGTCGCGGGTCCAAATCGAAGTGACTGGGAGCTGTTGCTCAACTGAAGCGCGTCGAAGTGATTGGGTGTTTTGAGCTGGCGTGAGGCTTGTAGATACAGCATGAACATTGGCCAATGGCCACGACGACGATGCACGCAGATCCAACAGCAATAGCTAGCGAACATTGGCCAAAGTTTTGTCCCCGACAATTCGATCTCATGTAGTACTGACTTGATGTGCAACCGAACTGCCGATGATTTACATGTCGGCGTACAAACGCCAAACCACCGCGAAAGTTATCCTCCTATTTGTTATGACGATTTTCTCGTCCACAAGCCAGCCTCATGTGCTTAGAACAACAAGGGGAATGTGATTAATACTTTGCTTGCATTATCATCCTTCAGTCACTGTAGACCCACTTAACTCAAAGAACACTATCAGCATGCAATCAGATAATCAGTTACTGCAAACCACGGTAGAGGGGGTTCTAACGCCACATCCATTCTCTTTTACTTGTCATCTTAAAATGAAGCATTTGAATCTTTTTCTTTTTGAAACAATTCCTTCCCAGTTTTCACCACCAAGGCACATCTATACATATTGAATTTCATATACCTGAATGAAGAAGTAGATCTAACGTCAAAAAATATTTCTATCCAACAGTGATATTCATCTATCTAAAAAAAAAAACAGTGGCATTCGTGAATTGGATTCCATGTTGAGTTTTGTAAAGGCGGTAAATAGATATCATACATATGTACCTACGAAATCTTGTGTAATGCATTTACAACTTTTTTTTTCAGTTCAAGGCGACATTACTGTCAACAGCAAAGAGCTTGTAGTGGCTTCATGAATCTCAAGCTCGTCCTTTGGAGACACTCAAATAGTAGCTTTTTTTTTTACCAGACCATACCTCCTCTCCAGCATAAAGTAACCCTAAAATTACATAGGTGTTGCCACTAAAAAACTGTTTTGCCCAATGATTTCTAGATAAGCAAGAATAGGTCAAAACAATCCAAAGGTAAAGTCTTTTCTTTTTTTGAATAATTCAGAGCTCTGTCTGTCAAACAGTCTCATAGCATGTACAACAACGGCAATGATGTGTTTCTTAAAAAAGTATAGGCAAATAAAAGTGTTCCATTTCGTTATTATCTCACTTATATAATGTAGTACTTAATGGATAGTATTTGAAAAATTGAAGAAGTGTTTCAATTCGTCATTATCTCACTTGTATTGTAGAGTAGCACTTATTATTCTAGCAATTTGAGCATGCTAACGCCTTTTCTTGTCAAAACCTTGCCACCTACTAAGCCACAAACACATGTAATGGCAAAATGCAACAAGAGATTGCCTGTTGCCGGCAAGCTGTACATCAGCAGTTCAGTACATGGAGTTGGAAATGAAACGGCGCTGCGATGAGAATCACATCTTTTTTCGAAAATAAAGCTGTGCAAGTCATGCGAGCAACAAAACACGCACACGTTTGCAATTGCAACAAATTCAACTTTCCATGTTCCTTACAGATTATGGCAGCATGGCCGGCCTGAGTTCGGTTCATTTCATGGTGAAACGAGAATGGAGAGATCCGAGATCGAGAGCTCCAGCAGGTATCCGCAAATAACCAAGGCAGAAGTTCATCGCGCCACCGACACCTGATCGCAGTCCAAAACAGAGCACATATGCATTAGCAGTCGCGTGTGCAGAGCAGCTCCTGAACCGATCGGTAAGCCATTGCCTGAAGATTGGTCTGGACTGCTCCTGAGACGTTCCGAGCAGGTATATCGTTCACCACGCTGTTTGCTGCTATAGATCGATCGTAGAAGGACGTCGCCAGTGAATCACTGGCTGGAAAAGCAGCGAGCACCGACGGTCGCCGCGGTGCGCCGTTGCGCCAGGGGCGGAGCTCCCATAGGTCCTGTATACTTCTAGGAATACCTAAGATTTATGTCATAAGTGTTAGATCAACTGACCTAACCATTGGAGCATGAACTAAAACAGGATCATCTAGTTTAACCTAGATCACAACTAGCACTTAATCTAATACGGAATTTGGTGAAAAATAGCACTTACCAGACACGCTAATGCCCATAGTTGATGCCTAATGAAGTGTAGATGAAGTAGATGTAGAATAACTTGATGTAGATGTAGAAGAACGGGGCTCCGTGCTTCCAATCCTTCCAGCACCTTCGCTATCGGTTGAATCAGGGTTAAAGTTAACCCTGACGACTTAACTCGTGATTAACATGTCGATTAAGGGAAAACCCTGATTTTTCCTTAGTTATATAGTGCTGTAGGTGTTGGGGCTGGGCCCAAAATATGGGCTTAGTTTGCCTCCCGATCAAGGCAACTAATCAGGGATTAAGCTGAATTCGATTTGGGCCTAAGAGGCCCATTAAATCTTGACCGAGGTCAAAAACTAATTCAACAATAAGCTCAATATATATGTGGTTCAACCAATAAGGTATAGAAAATATCGAGACTTATTCGCGGCACTAGACATAGGATAGTTCACCTATGGGGATTTATATGTAGAATATGGGTATGCGCGAGATCGAGAGACGATGGTAATACAAGACGCCGATTTATACAGGTTCGGGCCTCTCGGAGGATAATAACCCTACGTTCTTATAGATCTAGACGAGGAGGGTTGCCCTAGACGATGATGTCTAGTTGTGTCTAATTGTACGGTGTCCTATTGCTTGCCCCTTTAGGGGAGTCCCTGCCCCTCCTTATATATCCGGAAGAACAAAGTTATATGACGGAGTGCTAGTCGTTCTACTATACATATCCAAGTAGGAGTCTATCTCTACTTTCCTTCTATATGATGTACCTCGGGTATATGCCATCGACAGTAGCCCCCGAGAGTCTTGCAAGCTTGATGATAGTCTTTAGTAGCTTCTCGACTGGTTTGTGCCATATAGAATGCTTTAGCTTTATATCAGCGAGTTTGTAAGCGTCTCAAAGATCAAAACGTCTTCAAGAATATTGCTGATGCACCGAATAGGTGCACCTAATTAGGTGTAGCCCCCCGACTCTTGTATCATTTGGAAATTATAAATAATGCAAGAGTTCAAATCAAAAATAGTCGTGTTGGCTCTCTTTAAGGAAAAATCACTCGAATCATTAAATTCGAGTGATAAATAGCTCAGTAGAGTGACATCAATCACTACCGAGTGATAAATGATTCAGACGAGTGACTTCAATCACCGCTGACTGGTAGATGACTCAAACCAATGACCGAGTGGCAGCCGCGCTCACCTCAGAATGTACGAGAAGCAGCGGCGCTCAACTCAAGACGATAAGGTCGAGTGAAGAAGGCAGTCGAGGTTGTTGTAGCCGCCGATCACTGATGTAGCAGAAATCATTCAAAGTCGTGATGACCGAGTGACACCGATGGTTTGATATGTGGCCGACTGATGGTGGCGGTCAGACGTGATGTAGCCGACTGATGATGGCAATCAGAGCTGGTGTAGCCGACCGATGAAGTCAGTCAGAACTAGTGTAGCCGACCGATGAAGCCAGTCGGAACTGGTGTAGCCGACCGATGAAGGTGGTCGGAGCTATAAGCCGACCGATGAGGGCGAGAACTCTATGTTGAGTGGTGTATCCGTCTATCCATCATAAATATTTCTAATAATAAAGAAAATTAGAATAATTAGTTATAATTAACATTATTTGTTTAAAAACTTATTTTTATAAGCCAAACAAATCAGTCGACTGAAAAGTCAAGTATATATCCATTTTTCTTTTTTAAGTAGACCGACTAGCGCATAGCAACGTGTTCGCGTGTTAGCAACCAGACTGATCTACGGTGGAATACTTAGGACAAAATATAAAGTGTTCGGAGCTCGGTCTGCTGTAATAATATCGGTCATAATTATTCTTGCGTAGCAATCAGAACCAGTCAACACATGACCTCTCGCAACTTTGGCTCTAGGTTTAGTGCAGTGGCAGTCTGTCGCGTAGCAAAGAAGCTTTATGCCTTAGTTGCTTGTCGCCGTAAGATAAAAATAAGACCAAATCATAAATAAGATGCAATGTATCGGTCGAGGCTAAAGCCAAAAACGGTAAAAATAGAGTAGACAACATGGGTCATAATGGTGTCAGGACTGAAGCACTACTGAAAGATCACCGACCGATATGGGTGGTGTCAGGGTCGAGGCACTACTGAAAGGTAATCGACCAACATATGTATTGCTAGATTCATAAAAAAGTGAGAGAACAGATGTATGGATACATAAATAGCCCTCTGACTCGATTGTTTAATGCGAAGGATTAAAGAATCGAGGCAATAAAAAGCCGAACTTTACTCATAAAAAAAAAACTACAACCTTCTGCTTAGAAAACAGAGATAAGAGACTGTGGGGAAAAAGAATGAAGGACATGAGCCCCAAAACCTCAAAACGAAATCGAGAAAGTATAAAGATACTTAGCTTTGTTATTCGATGAGTTGAAGAGGAGCCTCCGAGTGTGCTGATGTCGTTGGTGAGTGGTCAAATATCGAAGTTGAGCCATCATGTTGCCGGAACATCGACACTCGGAGTGGTTGACTTATGTCGTCAGATAGTCGAAGGTGTCGCCGATCGAGACGCCGAAGCGCTAAATCTTTGAAGATGTCGTCGAGTGGCCGAGTGGCTGAAGGATCTGATCACCGAGTCATTAAATAGTCGAAGGCGTCGGTGAGTGATCGAGTGGCCGAAAGCACCAAAGTGCCAAGTCATCGAAGGCAACGCCGTTCGGTGGTATTGTCGGGTGAGCAAGTCACAGCGATGTTGTTAAGTGACGAAGTTGCCTAGTCATGACAATATTGTTGAGTGGCGCAGTCATTAAGTCATCATCGAATAGCCCCCGGATATGCCTATGTGACTATAAGCGGTCGAACCATCGAGTCGCTCAGCTAGTGCTGATGAGTAGACATGAACCAGCAGCTCAGCACATGAACCAGCAGCTCAGCAACTTGTGTCTGATCGTTCCTCAGACCATCATGACGATGAGACGCTCGATGAGCATGTTAGAAACCGTGCTATGTTGATTACGAACCACGAAGACGGGTTCGAAGTTGATGGCAAAGCCGGCCTCCAATGACTCACACACATGCAACAAAAAAGCATTACGTGATGAGTATAAAACTAATCAAATTGATTAGCGCAGCACAATTGATAAATAAAATATTATGGAAAGAATGATTAAAGGAAAGATCTTCCCTGTTGTAACGAGTCCATGTTGGTTTCCAAAGTCCAAGTCAGACTTGGTTGCCGTGTTCAGGCGTGTCCAGTGGTAGATCCTCCAATGGACAAATCAAAGATGCCAATAACATCAGCCATGATGGCCTTGATGGGCGATGCAAGCCAGGTGATCAGCGTGGAGTCACTAAGTAGTAGCAGTAGGTCGGCATGGTTGAGCAGTCCTTCTCTCGGTTAAGCCATCACAGCGTCAAAGTGTTCGACGAAGCTTTTGCCTTGCTGCTCCTCCAAACGCCCTTGCTTTGCCGACTGCTGCGATAAGTTGCATGGCAGGCTATGTGCGAAGCTCATGTCAACACGATATGCAAAAAAGAATCTCATAATGAGTATTGTAATAATCAGATCAGATTGATTAGGATAGATATAATTAAATAATGTGGAAAGACTAAACAAAGGAAAGAATTTTCCCTGCTGCTTTCGGGAAGCTCGCCGAGTACTCGACTCGGATTAGGCCTCCGCGTCCGCGTGTACAAGCTGAAGTCGATGACTATTTGGGATCTCGTCGACTCCTAACGTGGTACTTGATTCAACGATTCCTTGTGCATCGGCTGTGACAAGAAAACACGATGCACCATCATGCGGCGCGTCTGCATGTCGTCTCGCCGGATGGAGTGTACGACCGTGAAGATGAAGATCGAGCTGACCTTTGTGTCGGCAAGTATGCAAGCAACTGCACGGGATGCCATCTTGACAAAGAAAGATTGACTTGCGATGATCAAGCGCTTCAACGCCAGTCAGCTCGTAATCAAATTTTGAAATAGATTGAGGTCATTGAACTCAACATGCCGACCATCGCGCTTCCCCTTCCTGACGCGCCAAATGTCAAGACTTATTCTCGGCACTAGACATAGGGTAGTTCACCTATGAAGATTTATATGTAGAATAGGGGTATGCACGAGATCGAGAAACGATGGTAACACAAGACGTCGATTTATATAAGTTCGGACCCCCGGAGGATAATAACCCTACGTCCTATATTTTGTGTTATTTGTATTGATATGTCTAGATCATAGATCTAGACGAGGAGGGTTGTCCTAGACAATGATATCTAGTTGTGTCTAACTGTACGGTGTCCTATTGCTTGCCCCTCTTGAGGGGAGTCCCTGCCCCTCCTTATATATCCGGGGGGGACAGGGTTACATGACGGAGTCCTAGTCGGTCTACTATACATATCCAAGTAGGAGTCTGTCTCTAATTTCCTTCTATATGAGATACCCCGGGTACATGTCATCAACAGAAAAATACATTAGAATTCTATTAAATACTCCTAAACTTTTCTTGAAAGACTGAGATATCTTAATTGGAACAAATTTTAACGTTATTTCATAATATCATGGACTCTTTTAATGTAATTTTAATAATTTTCTATAGTTGGGATTTGGGAATACTCTAAGTCCTGGCTCCGCCACTGCGCTGCTCACGCTCAGCAGTGAAGCAAATAACAGCCGTCTGGGGGACGGGAACGCTAGTTGCTCCTGATCAGCCTTCGTCGGACGATCTGAATAGACGACAAGTTTTGGGGCGAGTGATGGGGTCAGATCACTTTAAAATGTCACTCTCATGCGGCCTACAAAAACAAAAACGATTGCTAATTGATTCCTCTTAGGTCTATATTAGAGAGATTTCACGATAGTCCCAAACAACTGTGAATTGAGCACAGGTGAATCAGTTTAACGAGCCTCATGAGTCATGTAGCTCAGTATATATAACGTAAATAGTCGTTCATCTGTTGTTATGATTCTTATGAACTAGTCACGTTTAAACGACGTGACATGCTAGAGCTGACAAATTAGCTGCTTACTCTGAGTTTCTGACTGACGTCATCCAAAACTTCTAACACCAGTATTGTAGTCGTTGCACAGAGCTCTGAATACAACCTGGACAAGCTGAAGGTACCAGTTGAAAGTAAGAAGTAATACAAATAAACTAACCGATTCCTCATCTCAACCTCCAAACGTAAAATTACAAGGGACCGAAGGGATCAATACAAACATAACATTTTAACCTCATTATTTCTTTGCTAAGATGATGAATAAAAACAATCAGAAATACAGACACTAACATATACTTTGGAAAATATAGTTAATCACACCGGTTCATGCTTTCCTCATATATATGCCAGTAATGAAGTGCTCATATGCATCATCCAATCAATTACGTGCCCCACCTATGCCACCACCACCTCCAAAACCTCCGCCACCTCCACCACCCAAGCCGGCACCGCCTCCAGCTCCACCACCGACGCCAAAGCCGCCACCTTTGCCACCCCCAAAGCCACCACCTACTCCGGCGCCGCTACCGCCTCCGAGGCCACCACCTCCTCCTAGACCACCACCACCTCCAAATCCTCCTCCAGCGCCACCACCAAGTCCTCCTCCCGCACCGCCACCGAGACCACCTCCAGCACCACCACCGAGACCACCATCGGCACCACCACCTAGGCCGCCACCACCTCCAAGTCCTGCTCCTGCACCACCACCAAGACCACCTCCAACACCACCACCAAGTCCACCGCCTCCGCCGAGACCACCTCCCGCTCCACCGCCTAGACCACCACCCGTGCCTGCACCACCATCGAGGCCGCCCCCTGCACCACCACCACCACGAAGACCTCCTCCTCCTCCAAGACCACCTCCAGCTCCACCGCCTAGACCACCACCTGCACCAGCACCACCGCCTAATCCTGCCCCTGCACCACCACCAAGACCGCCTCCGACACCAGCTCCACCACCAAGGCCGCCTCCTCCGCCAAGACCACCTCCAGCTCCACCACCTAGACCACCACCTGCACCGGCACCACCCCCTAGTCCTGCCCCTGCCCCACCACCAAGACCGCCTCCGGCCCCACCTCCACCACCAAGACCGCCTCCTCCGTCAAGACCACCTCCAGTTCCACCACCAAGACCGCCTCCGGCACCAGCACCAGCTCCGCCACCAAGACCACCTCCCGCTCCACCACCTAAACCACCACCTCCACCGAGACCACCACCCGCTCCACCTCCTAGGCCACCACCAGCACCAGTGCCTCCGCCGAGACCGCCTCCAGCTCCGCCTCCAAGGCCACCCCCGGCTCCACCGCCTAGCCCGCCGCCACCACCAAGTCCACCACCATGCCCAAGCCTTGCACCAAGCCCGCCGCCACCGCCAAACCCACCACCTCCACCAAGACCACCTCCAGTGCCTAGACCACCACCTTTACCACCTCCAAATCCACCGCCAAGCCCGCCACCACTGCCAAGTCCTCCGCCAAGCCCGCCACCAGCACCACCTCCTCCACCAAGCCCACCACCGCCGCCAAACCCGGCACCTCCACCGAAACCGCCACCGGCGCCCAAGGTCTGCTTCTCAAGGAAGCGCGCCTCGACTGCCACTCCGAGAAGCAGCACCACGGCCAATGCCGCGAGCGTCAAGGCCCGCACTCGCCTCGCGAACCTCCCCATTGAGCTGGAGTAAACTGAGCTGTTGTTGTTGTTGTTGCAATGCTTTTGGACTGAAGGACCTCGCATGTTTATATACTGGAGCTAAGCTAACCGGATGGATCAAGTGGAGTGAACAGACAGTAGACAGCGGGCTGCATGTGTACGTGGAGTTAATGAAGGTGGTTGAGGATGGAGCTAGCGCTAGCTATCAAAAGTCGTTTCGCAAACTGGCTGTCTATCAATGTGCTTCCACCTTCCAAGCCAAAGCCAGACAGTGGAGGTGTGCTGCTCAGCGAGGGCCCGGGCACCGACTAGCGAGGGCAGAGCACGAGCTTGACGAGCATAAACGGGCCCATCTCTCACGACGATTTACCGCCGTCGTTCCGCAGTCGTTTCTAGTGCGCCTGTGTGCAGCTGTAGACGGAGCGGCCATGCATGGGTGTGATCAACTGGTCATGCAGTCATGCAACAGCGGAACAGCCAGTTGATTTTGGTTGGTGAGCTGTGAGCAGCCGGCGTGGAAGCAGAACAGGGGGCGCAGGAGCGCCGGTGCATTTATGTTCACGTGCTCGGGTCATCGGCCGGCTGCCCAACAAACAGAGCGCGCGCGCACCGCGCAGGGCAGATGCACGTTCCCTTGTTGGATGGGAGGAAGTACGGACGCGCCCATCCCACGTTGCCGCGGCGCTCTTTTCGTACGCGATACACGCGCGCGCTTGTGTACGCCGCGACAGCTAGCATTGCAGTGCGCTCGGGTAACAAAGGGTAAGGCAGTGTACGATACGCTGCCTGCTGTCCCGCGCGGTACGTGAGTGCTTACAGGTACATACGTCGCGCGGGCGTGTGATTTATTCGCCACTTTGCATCACTACTTTTGGAATACGTATGAGCCGGGCCGGGTGATTTGGTGTCATTATGCACACCGAACTGTTAGATGGCCGACGAGAGAAAGTCGTTACGGCTGATGATGGCACGGGCGTCGAACTTTCGAACTTTCTGCGCCCCCTGCTGATTACAACTTACGAGGTGATTCGGCGCGCACTTGTGACTTGTGGACGAGTCGTGCATGATTGATACTACGTCCGGGCAGCAATACTCTGTCCCACCCTAGTCCTGAACACTTCAATCAGAACTGCGCGGCCACGGCGCACTAACTCATCTTCCATCTCAGTTAGTACTCCAAAAAGTTGCGGGGAATGATCGGGAACGTGCTCTGACCGGATCCAGTTGATGTTTCCAAGCATCCATATCCACAGATCAATCGCAACCGGCTGCTGTCATCAATACCGACGACGGCGACCACGGCCACTCGACGCGCCGCCGCCAGCTGAAGCCTTGAAGGCCCCTCAGGCCCTCACGCATGATCATGAAGACAAGCAGGCATGAGCAGCACAAGGATCGGAAGAAAAAAGGTGCGTAGTTTGCCCTGTACACATGCGAACGGGCATTTAAGCTGCCACATGCAGCTGCATCATACTCTCCCATTAGAAGGTTACAGAACGCACGGAAAGTCAAGTACAGTACAGTGGATGCGTTAGCGCCATATGCCTTGGTACTGGACGTGTTAGGTACTAAGTGACTATCCATTACTCCATCCAGAGATTGGTGAACGTTCCACACCAATACTCCCTTCGTCTTAGAAAGACTTTACATCTGGATTTCGGTAAATCTAGCTTTGACTACAGTTTTATATAAATTTGATTAAATTTCATAATATATTACAAAATATTTTCAATAATGAATCTAAAATAACAAGTCTCGTATTTTTAAAGTTTATCAAAGTTATAGAGATCTTTGGTCAAAGTTAGATTCTCTGAAACCCAAATATAAAGTCTTTTTGGACGGAGGGAGTAGTACATAGCCAAGCATATACCTCGGTGAAAAATCAAGAGCTTCAAAACTTTAGTTTCCAAGCGTAATAAGTGTATACATAAACAAGAAATAAAACTAGCTTGTTATAGCGTAAGAATCAAGGTCTGTTAATGCGGGAGGCACTGCCCATGTTTGGCTAAGTTGAGCAAACATACTCTCGGAAGTAATGGCTAAATTTAGCCAAACAAGTGAGCAACACATTTTTCTTCAGTGCTTCCAAACAAAACTTGGGAGCTGCCACTCTAAGGCATGCTACCCAAGGCCGCCCAACAGTAACACGAAGAGGACCCAGGCCATTGGAGTACCTTGTTAGGTGTGTTTGGTTTGAAGGATATCCCGCCACGGGTTAGAACGATCCTATTTTTACTAGTGTTTGATTTGAAGTTGAGGAGGGATATCACACAAGCCACTAGAGAATATACTTCAAATGCTCGAGACAGGTTGAGCCAGGCAAAAACGATAGGACGAGTCAATCCCACCTTCTATTCGCATCACAAGACCCGCTTGTGTGGCTTGTATTCACCGTGCATCCTGGTTTTCACCACCTCCCCGTCTCCCCGTTGAAAAAAGAAAAAGAAAAAGAACCTCACCTCTTCGACTGCGAGCAAAGTCGGACGGGTTCCATCCCATATTGTCTCCTTCGTTCCATCCCTCTAAACAAATGTGAACTGGGATCATCCTGTCCCAAAAAACCGAATGGAAATGCCCTACGTCCGTCGGGAATGTTGGACTCAACGCTACGACTGCTCGTGAATCGTTAGATTCTACTATTTAGTGATCAGGTGGTAATCCATGCTAATCTTTGATTCCTAATTGATGACATGTATTGGTCAGATGGCCGGGTCGGATAACCTGGTCGTGTGTATAGCAGTGCGCAAAACCAAAATGGTTGCATCCCATCTCACCTTGTCCCGAAACAGAACACACATAGTAGACACCCTCCCAGTCCCAGGTATGCAGACTTACACAATTGCATTCGCCGTCCGGGTTCAGGCATCACGAACTACTCATAATGCAAAGGACAAAATGGTGCAAGAACAAAATGCAAAGGATATCTGGCACTATCAATGGGGAAGCAAGGTCTACTCCTCCTCTAAGTTCTACCATTTTGCCTTCAGAAATGTTCAGCCATCAAGGCCTTTCATCTGGATTTGGGACTCAAAGTGTAACAATAAACTAAGAGTGTTCACCTAGTTACTGCTGAATGACCATCTAAACACACGAAACATGCTCAGAAGAAGAAACTATAAGGTAGAGGGGAATAACTATAATTGCATCCTCTGTATGCAACAAAGAGAAAAAACAACCTTTCACCTTTTCTTTAGTTGCTTCTTCAGTAAAGCCTGTTGGCAACACCTTAGAGTTAACTGGAATCTATCAACAGACTTTTACATGATGCTAGATTTGGCTAAAAATAAAGTGCAACACTCATACTTTATGGAGATCTTTATTATAGCAGCCTGACAAATCTAGAAGGAAAGAAATAACTTTATCTTCAAAAATAGTTTTACCAACTGAAAAACCCAATTCATAAAAGAAGCAGACATGCAGGCCAATAGACTGCAGCCTGACAAAAAGCTTTCTTTCACTAGCTTGATAGATGTGTACATATAGTTTCTCTGTTATTTGCTCTGCTTGGAGCTCTCCTCTCTTTTTCACGGGGCTGATCCATGCTGTAAAGAGGTTTCTGTGTTACTTCTGTTTTCCTTTCATATATCTATATATTTACTTACCACAGTAGGGGTTTCCCCTGCTGTACAGTTTCAAAAAACGAACTACTCATAATCATAAGCGCATTAGGAATGGCGGCCTGACAAAGTAGCAACAAATTCAAAAGAAATAACAAATAGATCACACAAGACGTCATATTAGAATCCATCGGTTTCAAGTATAACTATGTATGTCAAAATTCCAGAGATATAAAATGCTCTTAGGTTGGATTATGGTGCAGTAGGACTAGGAAGTCCTGGAAAATACTACAACCGTGGCAGCTGAAACTGCTCCTTCTGCATCGTACATGACAGATTATATATACATATATATAAGCTATGTACTACATGGAAATGGTGATGGACCTAGATACGAACCACACCACCGTCCGTATACATTACTAGCCGCCATGAACTCTAATATTACAACAACAATGTCAACATCTGGATTCATCAGCGCTCCGGAAACAAACCTCCTCAAAAACACTCTGAGAACCACAGTTGCAGCTCTATGTGCTTCATCCATGCCATCTTGGTTTCGAGGCTTCTCATAGACTAGGTCCCCTCCTATCCGGAGAGCTCAGGTCACATAGTTGACCGAATAGTTAAGTGAGATCAGCCCCGAGCTTAATAAATCAGCTGATTTCTCGAGTAGCTGCTGTCCGAGGCTGAGGCAGCTCGAGGATGATGTGGAAGAAGCTCCGCTCTGATTCTCTGATATATTGGACTTCACCGCCCATCAATTTAAGAATCTTCCTGCATATGCTTAGTCCAATGCCATCTGTTGTCATCCAACGGGAATTACTGAACATGTCCTGGACAATGTCTGGAGGGAGGCCCTCACCAGGACAAGCGAATCTACAGAACATACAAAAATAGAAGAAAGAATCAGTTTCAGGATCCATTGGAACATTGTTGAAATAACATGATTTACAGTCGTTTGGTCCATAGTTGAGTTAGAACATCAATTCTGCATCACAGCCAATATACTATCGACGGTGGAAATTTTTTATAACTAGAAGGCCATTGGATAAGGGATCTTGGTACATTGATTTTCAGGATTGCTTTAAACTTGGAAAAAATCCTATAGGGAGGATCTGAAAACAGGCAACTGGAATAGTAATATACCACATGACACAACCAAGTAGCACAATAAGATTTGTCCCTAGTGGATATTTTATTGATAATGAATGATGTACTGTGACAGCATATTTCAAAACACCAGCCAAGGAAGCAGTTACTATCACTTATTTTTAAAACTGTTCATCCCTAAACCGTATCAAAACCGTGAAGGGAAAAAAGCACTGCATGTTACTGTTCATCCACAGTTCATTTTGTGGCCATCCGGTTAGGCAATGGTACACCCATACTTATTTTACGAAATTAAAAAAGAACCATTCCTCTAATAAACAAAAAATAAATAAATTTGTAGCGTATTGAAAAGATAAGGAAGTAACTAACCTGAAAACGAAAAGCATTGTCTCTGTTCCATCTGAGTTTTGTTTTACATTTGGTCTGACATGTATTTCTACCCAGCCGTTTTCGGTTGGAGCAAACCGCACCATACTTAACAAAAAGTCAGACAAAACCTGTTGGATTCTATATTGATCACCATAAGCTGATGCTTCCTTGATTTCATCAGGGATATCTCGAATAAGTTGCAAGTCCCTCTCTCTCAACAATAGCATAACTTGGCTTACTACAGCGTTCATAACACTTCCAAGAGAAAACTCATCTTTCTCAAGCACCAAAGAGCTGTTAAATAAGCATAAACAAAATCATCAAACTTTCAGCAAATTAATTGTGAAAATATGTGAAGGCCAATTCAGAATGACATTTGGATTAAGTGTGTTTTTGGAGGCCACAAACTGATAACGAACTTTGCAGTGCATGCTTTAAAGTAGTCACTTTCTAAGGTAAATAGGATGCACACTCATCATCCGAGTAAGATAACAGGTTGAGAAGTCAAAGAATGAACTCCAATTTTTCTTACAAGCAAAGAAGTGTCACACAACCAAATTAAGTTATAATGACCAGAGGCAAAGGTATTTTCATACAAATTCTCATGATATGACATTCAAAGTACCAAGGTTTGAAACACTGGAAATAATAAGCACGCTGTAAGCAGAAAACCCAAGTCATGACTACTTCTCTTTCCAGGAAGAAAAAAAGAACTTTCATTAGAAATTTTGATACAGTAGTTATTTCATTTAAGGTGTTCATGCTATCCCAACGACAAAAGAACACCACTTTTGTCAGATTGCACAAGCAACTGAATAGATCATCAGTTTCTGCCTTGACTAGCAGCCAAACATCACCACAAGATAAAATCAGACCAGCTGCATCCATGAGACCATGCCTATACCTAAAATCAACCAGAAAAAAAAAATCCCAACATCATTCAGTAATCTGGCAGCTTTCTACCCTAAATTTGAGAACAGTTTTGAACGAAACAGTCTTTGAAAAATAATAATTGAACTAGCTCCAACTGGATATCTTGGGGTTTCAACAACGCCAATGCTTGATTTCTATAATGGTAAGATCTTCTCTTCTTCTATTTTGGAAACGAATCCTACCCCAACTTTCTTGGGACTAAAGGCTTAGTTGTTGTTGTTGTTCTATTTTGGGAACGAGGACAATGGCAAAATCTCACAATGTAATGCTTTATCCCAAATATTTCTAGACATTGCCCAGGCAGGGATGCTGTTAATAGATGCCATGGGCGATAAGAAACTGACTCTGATCCATTATCTTATTTCCATACTTATAAGTCAATATTTGGCCCAGCTAAAATTTTAAACTATGCCTAATCTTGGTACAAGTTAAAACAGCATAACATATCATGCGGAGATTTAAGTGGAAATTTTAATCATGAAGAGATTAAAAAAAAAAGGTAAAGTTAGAATGCTGACCCATCCTCAATACTTTGTATACTGGCATCCTGTATAATCTTGGACATCTGCTTCTCACAAGCTGAGCTAGTTTCAAGGAATTGCCTCTGATCATCATTTAAATCAGTCATCTGCAACAAGGAGTTGGTAAATCGAATGCCACCAAGAGGGTTTTTTATCTCCTGGCAAATGTATGCCAGTTCTTTCATCCTTGCATAACACTTCTTTTCTTGTTGCCTCTGAATCTCAAAGGCTTGCTGTAATTCAGGGCTCGCAATCTGTAAGAAACAAAAGGCCCCAATGGATGTACCATCCATTTTTCTCCTCGTATTAGCAGTCAATAAGGCCTGCACGTATTTTCCATTCTTGTCGAAAAATGAAAAAGGGAACTTCTCAGAATCCTGCCCTCCTATAGCATTGTGAAGGACGATCATGAACTTCGTTAATGCATCAGGGCCCTTGAGTCGACAACAACTTCCAAATACCTCTCCGATAAGAAGCTTACCAGTAACTTCACCTCTTGACCATCCTGTAAGTTTTTCCATTGCTGTGTTCCATTCTGAGCAACAAGTATTCTCATCTGAAGCAAATATCGGGGGTATTAGAGGATTTGGATTGTGTACGATAGCCTTGTAGTCTCCTTGTATGTTGACAAATTTATCCATGGCCACCTTTTGTCCTGTGACATCTTGTCCAACAAAACAAACACCGACAATATTTTTGTAATACCTACTGGAGCAAGCATTGACAATAACAAATATTGGTCCCTTTGATTCCTCTGATCCAAATGTCTTCAGCTTTATCTCTACATTTTTGTCTTCCTCACCTGTGTCAGCAACAGGTTCATAAATTATCGCTCACCAATCGCACTGCATTCATCAATGCACATAACCTGACTCCACGTATTGGATAAGTAATTTAAAAACGTACAAGCAGTATAGAAAGAAAAATGACCTCCAGTGAGCACCTAATGCCATCTCACATGTTTGTTATACATAATGTTTCTCTTATGTGTATTCTTCTGCTTCAAGAAAACGAGTACTCTTGTCTATTAATTCTAAGATAGTTAAGTAAAAATCAGATGAGAAGATTCATAAAAGTCTAATTATTTCCTATTTCAATCTATAGTAAGTTAAACATGTATAAAAGGTTGTATGCCTAAAACCTTGCATATCTTCAACGAATATAAATACCAAATAGTCTGTCTAATTATATATTTATACTTCATGTTCATAAACTTCCATTGTGTTATATACCTCTTGCATTAAGACATCATATTTCCGCTTTCAATCGACTGAAAGCTTTTCAATCGATGATTTGTTACTTTGTGTTTTAAGTTTTCTTTTGTAGGATTATCTATATAATAATTATAAACTGTTGGATCTAGATCCGATGGCTCAAAGTGGTGATTGAAAGTTGCCCAAACTTTCAATCAGCTGAAAATCAGCAAGTCCCGTAAGACATTCAACCAGGAGTAGACAAATGTTTCATGGACGGATTGGATAAATTATTCATACAGAACATAATATCTTAGGGAACAACAACCACATGAGTAAGACAGAGCAGATATACCTCTTAAAGCCCGCGAGAGTAGCTTGCCAACTATTTCCTCCGACTCCTTGAAGATAAGATCATTTACCAGTGATTTTCCCATTGCCTCCTCAACTGAGAGGCCAGTCAACTCGGCAATCTTTGCATTCCACCCATTTATGCATCCATCAATATCAACAGCAAATATGGGTACTGTTGCTGTCTCGATCAATCGAACCATCTCCCTTGCTACTGAGCTAAGCTCATTTATTCCCCGCAAATCTAGCTCCCCAGGCTGAACTTGGCCATTGACAATGGCTTTAGAGTTACTAGTACCCTCTGCGGCATCCCTAAAGGAGTCACGGAGTATGAGCTGCAAGGAGTGTATTGCATCCATTTCTGCATTCTCCCATGGTAAGCTCCTGCTTTTAACAACTTCAAGAAATGCCTTGAATGATGACCGTGGGTGCATCCGCTGACCATCATCCTTATCCTCGGGATGGTGCTTTGCACCACCCCATTTGATCTCCTTAGCAGTGTGTGACCGAAACCAAAACAAGTAATCACTTGGCGTGATATAAGCTACCGCCATTCCACACACAGCATCCCCTAATGCAGCAGCACCATGGTAGCCTGCATCAGCCAGGCTATCTGTGCTGAGCCCTGTTGAGTCCCCATGACACACCGTCAACCACTCGATGATATCCTTGATCTGAGACTCAGTGGGTGTTACACCCAGTGGATAGTACTTCCCATGATAATACAGTGCAGCCCCATCGCACTTCACCAAGTCCATGATACTGGGGCTCTGTGTGACGATGCCAGTTGGTGAATCCCGCAATAGCATGTCACATAGTAGAGTCTGTGTTCGCAGGATGTGCTTCTCAGACAGCTGGTGAGCGAGCTGCAACTCCATATTGAGCTGCAACCCAAAGGCCTGCATGAGGAATTCGCAAGCATACCTCAATGGGAAAGGGATAAACCGAGGCGATGTGTGGTGGCATACCACCAACCCCCACAACTTCATTGCCGCCGAGATGCCACTCCTTGATGTTTGCTCATCATCACCACCACTACTAATTATCACTGCCATGACAAGCGATGCAATCGACCCCATGTTCGCCATGTACTGAGCATGGCACCCGTGCGGTGAGCGTAGAGTAGAGCCAACCAAGCACAGTGGTTGCGATAGACCAGGGTCCTGGATGACCCTCACTGGCGTGGCATGGCAATCAGCAATCATCCGCACTCTGTTCTGCCGGAATAGGAAGCGTGACGCCTGTGGGATATCCGTGGCTGGATAATGTAACCCAAGGTAGGGCTCAAGGTCATTGCGCCGGCTCTCAGCCACAACTTCCCCGTGCTCGTCTTCATGAAATCTGTACACCATGACACGGTCATAACCCGTGAGCTCGCGGACGTGCTCGACGACGGTGTCGCAGAGGAGTTTGACGTCCCCGCCTGGTAGTGCCTGGAGGCGGGAAATGGCGCGGACCGCGAGCTTCTGGGACTGGACCGCCCCAGCGACGGAGAGCGCAGGGTCCTCGGTGCGGGCGGGCTCGAGGTCGATGACGACGCCGACGTCGATGCGGTGGAGGATGGCGTAGAAGGGCTTGGAGGAGACCCTGGTGTGGATCCAGAGCGGATTGAGCAGCGAGATCTCGCGCGCGGCGAAGGCGCGCTCCAGGAGGACTGCGGACGAGGGGGCGAAGAGGAGGCGCGCGTCGGCGCCGAGCGAGACGGGCGGAGGCGCCGCGGAGGAGTCGAGCGAGGGAACGGAGTGGTGCGGCGACAGGTCGAGCAGGTCGGCGGTGTTCTCGGAGAAGGCGAGGAGGCGGAAGGACGAGTCGTCGGCGACGGCGAGCGTGCATCCGAAGGGCTGGATGTGGCCGCCGCGCTGGATGCGGGAGAGGTAGGCGGCGATCTGCTGCTCCGAGGACGGGGTGGGCGGTGCGCGCAGCGACTGGGAGTAGTCGAAGCTGCGGCCCGACGCGCCCGACTGCTCGAACACCGCGTGGAGGCGCGCGTCCAGGGTGTACTGCGCCACGGCCTTAGAGACTGACTCCGTGGCCGCGCCGCCAGCGCCCCCTCCGCCCCCACCGCCCGCGCGGGACGTGCTCCCGCCCGACGACTGCGAGTGGTGCTGGTGGTGGTGCGCGTGCCGCGGCGCCCCGGGCCGCGCCGAGGAGGGGGAGCGCGTGGGCGTGGCGCGGCTGCCCGACGCCATGGCGGTGGGGTAAAGAGCTGGAGCGCTACTGGATTAGGCGGCCGTTGTGCGCTCGTCTCGTCGGCCGTCTCGCCCCCTCGCCTGGGCTTCGTCCGATCGCTTCGCCACTCTGGGCTGCTGCGCACATCGAGTCACGAGGATAAAATAAAAAAAAGGCGAGTTAGGGAGGTGCGGCAGGTACAGTGGAGGAGGGATATTACGCGCAAGGCGATGGGTCGATGACGACGGCATGGCTGGGATAGGGATGGGGTGGAGAGGGCCAGGGGATCGAGGCACGGTATGGATTGTCTTCGCGTCTGTGCTGAGGACGACGACAAGCTAAAAGTCGAAGTGGCGGTGCATACTTGCGGTTTTCTTTTTCCTTTTTTCTTTTTAAGTGTTTATTAAATTATTTTATTAAGGGAAATATTATGATTTTTTTTCTAGAACATGTTGGAGAACTAGTATCATGTATTAAGAAGAAGATGTTAAAATAACATAAGTTTATAATGCTAATGATAGTCCATCAACAACACAACAGTGGGAGAAAAAAATATCACTGTTGCGGTTTTTTAATTCCTGATCTAATGAGTGTGAACCGAGTAAAAATTGACTACTTCCTTCGCCCTTAGATAATGTCGCTCTAGGAAATTTCTTGAAACCCAAGAAGCTAGGCAAATGACCCTGCTGCCCTCGTTGTCACACACGAAGATGCAACAGAAAAAAAAAAGGAAAGTCTTTTGAAAAAAGAAGGAAAGCGCCATTGCGATCCCCATCGGCCATCGATCCACTGCCTCGCGCATCGCCGCAGCAGACAGCTATCCGTCGCCGTCACCTCGTACGTAGCAGGCAGCGGTCCGCCTCTCATTGCCGCCACCTCACGCCTCGTCGCAGCAGGCTTCTTCTCGACACCGCCGCTGCTTGCCGGGGACACCGCGAAGTCTCGAGAGGAGATCAATGGGAGGAAGGAGGATCCAGAGTGGAGAGGACCTTCACCGCTCCAGGAGATCACGCCTTCGTCCAACTCGGCGGCCACCGCAAGATCTCGGAGGAGGTAGAGATGGTCAGGCGGAAGCTCGAAGTCGACACCGCACAAGCAACTCCTCGTCGTCCGCGTCCTACCCCGTAGCTCCTCCACGCCACGCTGCTGGTCGTCACCTCGTCGGCTGCGTCGCCGATGGGGGAAGGTCCAAGATGGGGGAGGAAAGGAGAGTGTTGGTCATTTGTTGGTGTTTTTTTTTTAATTCCTTTCGGTGCCTTTACTAGAGGAGCAGAGCCTGACGCCTCGCCTCGATGAGCGAGAGCAACACTTGTACGGGGACAAAAATTTAAACAGTAGAACAACACTATCTAAAGGATGGAGGGAGTACTCACTAAATAGTCGACCAAGATGTTTCGAGGCAGCCTTGATCCAGAGATCGACGTCACGTTGAATTTGAGCTACCACTAGGTTTATGGAGTTTGATTCGCCTTCGAAGCCTCGTGTTTCAGTGCTTCCAGATGGACCAAATGATTAGTAGGAACAACGTGTTGAAGCCTTTTCGCTTGTCAGTGTGCTGTCATGCAGCTTGCCTCTCCTACCAGTCTTGCATCAAAGAAGGTTGGCCAAAGGAGCTGGAACACTGTGTCCATTGCAACACTTCCCACCAGATGATTCTAATGAAGGAGCAGGTAACCAATATGTGATCACAGGTCTCATGTTCCTGATCGCATAGTAGGCAGGTATCTCGCGCGTCCAAGTTGTGTCGTCGTCGCCGGTCTGCTATCCAAACGCGACGGAGGGTGGCCAATCAAGCGAAAATCTGCACGCGCAGAGGGGCCCATGATTTCCAGATGCGCTGTGATCCCTGCATTTCAGTTTTCCCTTTGTGCATCATAAGATAAGCCGATTTGGAGGAGTAGTTGCCATCAGTAGTCCAACGCCACATGAATCGGCCTGGAGCTTCACTCAGTGGGACGTCATTGATGCAATTTCGGAGATGGATAAATTCCATGATCTACTAGACAGTTCTTGGCCCAGAGATATTCGTAACCCATTGACGATTATGCATGGCAGAGACCACTGTCTTGGACTTCCTAGTGCGCACTGCCACCACATTGGTGACGATCGGGGCTATCTCAGAGATAGATTTGCCGTCGATCCATTTATCCGTCTAGAAGAGTGCACGGGCACCGTTTCCCACTTGCACGGTGATTGAAGCATCAAAGAATGCTTGGAGCTTCGGTTCTGACGTGATTTTCAGCTCTGACTAAGTCCGGTCTTCTGTTGTGCGTTGCAGCCAAAGCCATCTCAGGCGCAACGCGAACCCCGCTAGCTTGAAGTCTAGCACACACAGTTCTCCATACTCTTTAGGGGTGCAAACCAAATATTACAATATTGTCTTTTCTAATATCACAGTCTCCAATTTTGTACACAAGAACAACACTCATAAGTTGCATTGATTGTTTTTTTGCATATAGGATAGTCATACTGACTACATATATTATTCCTCTATAAGGCTGAGAACTCTAACGCAATATTAATCATTTACAGATTTTAGCCAATGCCAAACAAAGAGGAGCTTATTGTCACGTGATGTACTCTTAGTAAATCGACTTATCCTTTTTCTTTTGTTGCTTTTGCACTGCCAATCCATCTTTTATCACCTTTGGTTTTGCCATGGCTTGCAGGCGCGTGCTTACTTCCGCCATTTGCCATCGCTGTCAGTCTACCTGTGATTACCCGAATAAAAAGAACATCAAAATTTGTGACTACAGGCGTGACATCCACGAGGGATGACAAACACAAACACGCTAGTTATACATCATGTCCATTGAACCCCATACCTCCGTGTTGAAAATGCCCCAAACTGACAGAGCTGTGGCGAGAAGGCAAAAACGAAAGCAGCAAAAATAAACAAGCAACGAAAGAAAGGGCTGACCAAAACAAGAGACCATCAGAAGGATAACTGAACCACAAATTTGAAAGGTACTCTCCTGTCCTGAAGTTTTCACTCACGCCGCTCCACTCCAAGTGATCAAATTCACATCATTGCCACAAACAGTGCTCCCATGTAGACCTGTCTTTTACGAACCACGTGACATTTGGATTGACATATCCTCTGCCCCTTCGTCTCTTCCAGTTGGCAACTTGTCGCGGCACCATGCCATTGTCTGCGTCACCCACTGGATCAGGAACGCAGACTAGCTGTCGCTGTACCTCACATGGAGAACACTGTATGATATTTACCTGTAGCAACTGCTCTCACTGTGGTTGCCCCCGAATCTGCAAACGCCCAGTTGCATGAAGCCGTTACAAATCTACCCGGATATTATTCTCCTGCCCAGCGGACGTAACCTCCACCTCCCGTCCTCAGACGAGGTAGTCGGTTTCGCAACAGGATAACCATTGCGCACTCATTGGCGAAGTACAGGAGGCGCTCGGCTTTGGAGAAAGCGAGGCGGAACCGGGCGGGGCAGGGGCAAGGATGAAAGCTGCCGCGGCAACGGCGACCCGCGCGGCCGAAGCGACAACCACCACGGCACCTCCCCCCCAGCCGGTGATGTGACGGGCCCTCCCGGGTCCGGCCTTTCTTTTGCCCACGTGCGACCGCGCTGACGGGCCAATCCCACGCCGCGGCCCATGTGGCGCGCCTTTCCCTGTCGGCCCCTACTGGCTGGCCGTACGTGGCGGACGTGCCGCTGCCGGCTGCCCTTTGCGACGGAGAATATACGGCGGGGGCTGCTGGAGCCGCAGCGCGACAGCGCGGGCCGCTTTCGTCGGGCAGTCGTCCTATCACGCGTCGCTTGACCTGGCTGCCCGCCGCGGCCGCGGCGGTCCCGGTCGCTGGTTGCGGGATGCCGCGAGAGATGTCACCGCGCCCAACCCACGTGCCTCCGCGGCAGGATCGCCCGCTCGCCAACCCGAGATGGAGATGCCTGCTGACTTTTCCGTGTGAATGTAACGGCTGATACCCATCCTGACTCTGACGAGTGAAGACACTTGCCAAGAGGCGTATTTGGGACACTCGCGGAGGAGACGTTTTTGATGGACGGAAGAGATTCATCTTCTTAACCGAGAGGTGCACTAATGCGTTGTGTGTGTCGTGTGTGCGGTCGCGGCTTCTTATAGCCAGGCATTGTATCTGAGACAAGTTATGAATAGAAACATCAAATTCTTCAAGTAGAGCAGGTGAAGCCTATCTCATCTCACGCTCCAGTCATCACCGCCGGTAATTACGGGGGCGTAACATGTGATATGAGAGACAGGTCGGATTCGGTTGTGGCAATGATTGCTAAATTCCCTCGATCGCGCTTGGTAATTCCGTTTTGGTCAGGTGATTTGTACAAGGCGATTTCTATCGTGGAGTTCGATCCCTACAAATCCATTTAGTCGGCATGATTTGGGAACAATCACCACGGCATCAAAGAAGAATCAAGCCCCGAAACCGTCCGCCTAGACGCAGATCATCATCAACAAGATGGTGACTGCAGAGAAGGAGGACGAGCATTGGGAACAATTGATTCAGAACGTGGATTTTCTTTTTGCTCCATTGACAAGAAGCATGCGAAAGTATTGGCTCAAGTGGAATTGAACTTGCAAGCCATCGATCAAGCCACGCGGAACATCACCTGTTGGGCAAGAGAGTGCAGGCGAACGAAGAAGCAGTGGGGCGGATCACTCTAGAGCTGATGCACGCACGTGAGGAAGGCAGTGCCTCTCCTCGATATGCTGCATCAAGCAACTTGTACAAGGTTTCAGCTGAGCGTGGAGGCGGTCGGCGCTGTTCTGCTGATGACCGTTTCGGCACTAATGGCAACAGTGGATTTGGCGGCAGTGGACATGGTGGCGGTAGACATGGTGGTGTTGGCGGCGAGAGACAAGATGGATTCATGAACAAAGAAGGGCACACCCATATTGGTGGTGCTCCTACAGATCAGGTGGGTTGTAAGCACATGAATCATTCGATGAATGACCGCAACGGGAGGTATGACGAGCGCAGGGATTTCTCTTGTCACACCCTTGTAAGGTTCATGATTATTATGGATCAGGTATGATTGGTTTGATGATGAATGATAAGTTTTATATATCAAGATAAATACATTAAGGATTTTTTTAAAAACTCAACATGAAAAATTACAAGCCCTTACATACATCTATGGTAAAAAACAAAATCTTGGATGAGGATGTGAAAGAAAAATACATGAACCCTAAGCTTTATAGATCAATGATTGGTTCTTTGCCCTATCTCACCGGCTCGAAACTTAACATCATATTTAGTGTGTACTTGTGTGCACGTTACAAAACAAATACAAAGGAGTTATATTATTGTTCTCAGTGACGAGTTAATGACAAAGACTTTATTTTTAAATTAAAATTATTATCCTAAGCGTGATTCATGATGTGGCTAGTTTCCCCTCTAATCATACGAACATCACATAGTATTTTAGCCACTGGCCAGATAAGCAACCTTTTTTAGATATTCATCAGGTTTCGACATTTACTTCAAATAAAGATATTGGCAGACAAGTAGCCTATATCGTAATAGAAAATCATTCATCTTCTACTAAATTTTGCTACGTTGAGAGATCAAATATGGTCCTTTTTACATTTTATATCCAAGTTAATGTGAATAAGAGTTTTCAATCTTTCAAAAGATTTTAATAAATTTGATCAAGATAAAGACAAAACACAAATCCATACGGCTTTTAAACAATACATTCTAAATTCGATAATCACAGCACAACGTCTTCTCAAGATATCAACCACTATTATAGAAGACATCAACCAGTATTACATCATCGACCTTGTCAAGATGATTAATCCTTGCCTCCTAATTAGGAATACAAGTAAGAAGGAAAAAGAATGCACATGTATGATTAAAATTTCAAATTGGAGTCTCATAAACTTGAAAGTGCATCTAGGTCCCTAATTTTATTTTGGTGATTGATATCAATATAATTAAGAATAGATTGATATTTTATTGAGCATATGTGTAGATAACAGTATAAAGTTTGGTGAATAAAAAGCATAGAAATAAAAAGGAGAAAAGAAGATGGCAAAAAATGATTCAAATGCAAAATTCCCACTTCCTTGACCAAAAGTCACTTTCCCAGCACAAAATCATCAGACTTGTCCGATGCCATCGGACTCTAGAGAGGCTACCACTCTGAGCCGTCGGACATGTCCGACGGTCATTAGATTTGTCTGATGACCTGAGAAAAATCCACCGTCTCGGACTTTTTCATCGGACTCCAGAGCCTCTGCCACTTTGTGTCATCGGACATGTCCGATGAACTAGGGTTGTCCGAGGCATCAGACAACTTCATCGGACTCTAGAGAGCGCGTCAACCTAATTCATCGGACATGTTCGATGACCATCGGACTTGTCCGATACAGATGTCAGAAAATGCTCGTCCAACGGTTCTTTTTCTCTTTGGGCTATAAATAGAACCCCATCTCACCCTTTGGCTGGTTGGTCACTCATTCCACTCAAAAACACTCTCAAGCTCACTTTGCTCTCCCAAACTCTTCTCCCTTGCTTCCACTCTTGATTTATGAAGGGATTGAGAGAAGAATATTGAAGTGCTACATCTTCACCAAGCTTCCATCCGCTTGAGCACTTGGTTCATCCTCACGGCCGACGACTCTGGTCTTTGTTACTCTTGGGGATTTATCCCCTAGACGGTTAGAGGTGCCCATAGAGCTCCCAACTTGTGTGGTGACACCTCGAGAAGTTTGTATTGACCCCTCCTATCGGGGGTAAATAACGGGGTGTCACATGACACCTCGTAAGGTCTCACACGGTTCAGACTCGAACAGACTCGAAGGGGGCCCGCAGGATCGCCACCGAGGCGCCGCCCATGTGGGCCCCCATGGGAAGCATCCCCGCGGCGGTCAGGCCTTAGCCGTGAAAGCCGTGCCGCTATCTCGACTCGCTCGACCCCTGAAGTGGTCGAGGGCCGGCCGCGCCCTGCTTGATCCCTCGATAGGGGTCGAGGATTCGCCACGCCCCGCACGATCCCCCGAAAGGGGCAGAAAGCAAATCGCTCCGCCTGATGGAGCGTGCGCGTGGCTCGAACTCCCAAGCGGGTGACTCAGCCATTAACCCAAGCCTATCCACCCCGAGGGAAAAACGGACGCCTTGCTGCCACCACTGACATTGCGATAGTGTGGGCCCCTCCCGCAATCGTCAGGCAAACTCCCCCTCAGTTAACCGCCAGGCCAGGAGTGGCAGAGTGGAGAAGCCCGATTGCCCTGTCCGGACGGTAGGATTCCAACTCCGCGCCGGTCCGGACAGGCGCAACCCGACACATCGACCCCCGACGGAGGGGGTCGAGCGAGCTAACGGTCAACAACCGCCAACCACCCGGCATTAAATGTCATGTCCACTACGCAGACACAGTGTTGTGGAGTAAAATCCCTCCAGGCGCCTGCCCCTCTCATCAGCACCAGTGCCCGCTGACAGTGCCGGGCGTGGCAAGGCATGCTGCGCTGCCGTCGTGTGATGACACGCCTAATGATGACGGTGCAAGACGGTTTGAGGGACAACTAGATTGAACCTTGCCTAAACGACGTGACGAAGCCCATGCTACACCTCCCCGCGCACGACGGAACACGCCGGCTACAACGACACGGAGGGGCTCGACTCAACGATGAAGAACAGGGACACACTCGGGCATAGTACTGTCCCTCTGACACAAGGCCGGGACGGTAGGGGCCGCGAAGACCGAAGACCACGTCGTTGACTAAGGCTTCGCCTTCCGCGGCACAACATCACCAACTTCGCACATGTAGAACTCTCTATCTCTCTCTCTCTCTCTGTAATCGGGCCCTTCCCCTTGGAGTATAAAAGGGGAGGCCCACTCTTCTCTAGACAAGGAACAACCAGAATAACGCAAGGAGAATAGATACACACGCACACGCACATCTCGCACCCAAGACTTGGAGAATCCTCCTCTCTCACCACTGTTGTACACCCTCGCCGGAGCAAGTAACACGAGCAGGCGCTAGAACTGGACGTAGGGGACTTCCTCGAACCAATATAATCCCCCGTGTCCTCTTGCTTACCCATCACCGAGCCCGAAACGTGCACCCCCGTGAACAAATTCTACTCGTCGGTGATCTAAACACCGACACCTCCTTTGTGGAGTTGCTAGTGGAAAACTAAGTTTAATCTTAGTGGTCACTTAGAGAGGTTAAGGGTTGAAAGAGACCCGATCCTTTATGGATCCCTCAACGGGACATAGGCTTCTTTGTGGAGTTGAACTTCGGTGAAAAATCTAGTGCCTCTCTTGTGCTTAATTACTTGCTCTTCATTTACTTGTTCTTGCTCATAAACTTACTAGTTAGGGCTAGCTCTCTTTTTCTTAAGATATCTTGTGTAGGTTGCATGCTAGATTTTATCCTTGCGTCTACAGCTTCCTCTAGCTTGTATTCACTTGTTCCTAAATTGCCTTGCACTAGATTTAAGTAGTCGGCCGATCTAGTTTTCTATCTCGTGTCATCGGACAAGTACGTGGACTTTCCTCACAATTGTCAGACAAGTCCAACACTGCGCATTTAACTTTTATTATTAAGTCATTTTCAAAGATTATCGTCTATTCAACCCCCCTCTAGGAATTTTCAATTGGCATCAGAGCTGGATCTTCTTAAAGGCTTAACCGCTTGAAAATATATTCATGCCAAAGCAAATGACAAAGCCCGGAGAAACCAATATGGAGGGAACTTCCTCTCCCAAGAGAAATGACAGTGAATTAGGTGGTATGTACAAGAAAATGCCATTCAACTATGCCGAGCTCAAGAATGACTATGTTGGTTGTGGCTCCGGAAAGCTACCACACTTTGAAGGAACATATTATGATCATTGGAAATATAGAATAGAGATGTACTTGGGGTCTATGGGAAGACCAATCTTGAAGATTGTCAAACAAGGATTTGAGTTGGAAAATGAGGAAAATCCAACCGCCGATGATGAGATCAAGCTTACTCACAATGATCATGTCGCATCCGCCATTGTTTTCGCTCTATCACCAAAGGAGTATGAAAAGGTGATAGGAATTAAGAAAGCTCATGACATTTAGAAAAAGCTTGAGGTTATCCATGAAGGGACCGAGGGAGTTAGAGAAGCAGGAGAGGACATCCAAAGAGGCAAATATAACTTGTTTATCAAGAAGGCCGGTGAAGGGCCACAAGAAGTTCATGATAGACTCATGGAAATTGTGAACAAGAGAAGAGCTCTAGGGATCGAGCTTGACTCCATAGAAGTCAACAAGAG
This sequence comes from Eleusine indica, assembly GCA_030378355.1. NCBI lineage: Eukaryota > Viridiplantae > Streptophyta > Magnoliopsida > Poales > Poaceae > Eleusine > Eleusine indica. The sequence goes on along the minus strand of CM059498.1, from coordinate 11,392,227 downwards.
GTTGCTTCTTGCCTTGCAACCTTGAAATCAAAATGCTTGTAACTTTGTAAGAGAAAAGGAAAACTTCAAGAACTTTAGCACAAATGAAGTGCTTAGAAGATTACTCACTTACAAAGAGAGAGATGAAGAAGCAAAGAGAGTGAACACCTTGTTGGGACAAGGTGAAGAAGAGAAGAAAGAAATTGCTCTCGAAGCAACTCATGAAACAAGTGAGAAGAAAGACAAGAAGAAAAAAAACAAAGTGATTGATTCTAGTGATGATGAGATGGCTTTGCTTGTGAGAAGATTCAAGTCATTTCTTAAGAGTGGCTACAAGAAGAAAAGCTATGACAAAGACAAAGCAAGAAAATCAAAAAGGACTTGCTATGAGTGTGGTGATGAAGATATTTTATTGCGGAATGTCCAAATAAGAAGAACAAGGATGAAAGAAAGAAAGACAAGAAGTACAAGAAGCATAGAAGAGGTGAAGATCACATTGTCCAAGAATGGACTTCCGATGACTCATACTCTTCATCATCTTCCTCCTTTGAATCCGACTCGGATGAGAGAGGCATTGCTACAATTGCCATTGGTGTCACTCCCACCAACACTTCTTTATTTGGGAGCTTGAGTGATGATGATGATGACAACACTCACAAGTGCTTCATGGCAAGAGGATCCAAGGTATCAAAATCTAAACATAAGTGTTCCTCTTATGCTAGTAGTAGTGATGATGATGATGATGTTAATGCTTCACTTCCTAAAATGCTTGAATTTATGGAATTGCTTGAAAAACAAAAGGAAGAAAATGATAGGCAAGAGGATATTCTTGAAAAACAAGAAGACTTGCTTATTCTTGAAAAGAAAAGAAACCTTGAACTAGAGAAGCTTCTAGAAGATGAGAGAAAGAAAAACGAAAATTTAATCAAGTCTCTCAATGAAACTTAAAACTCATGTGAAAGTATTAAAAGTACAAATGATGCACTTCAATAGAAGTATGAGAATTTGGAAAAGACTCATAAGTCTCTTGAAGCACAATATAAGATACTTTCAACCTTCACATCTTCCACCAATAATTCCTCTCGTGCTTCCACTAGCAATGGATGTGATAGGTGCTATAATATTGATGTTGATGCTTGTGCTACTAATGTCAAATTGATTGATGAATTGAATAAGCAAGTGAAAGCTCTTGAAAGCAAAATATAACATGAGAAGCATGTTGTTGATGATGAGTAGGCAAAATATGCAAGAGGTGCATACTCATATTCTATGCACCCAAATGTCATGGATGGCATTGGATATGTTGAGGGTGTTGAGCACAATGCTAGGGAGAACAAGAATGGGAAAGAATTCCTTAAGTTCATCAAGAAAGGATCTTACCAAAAGAAGCAAGCCAAGAACATGAACACTAACCAATATTCTTTTGTTAATGATTCTCATGCTAATGTGTCTAATGCTAATGTGCCTAATTCTATTTGTGCACTCTTTCATGATTTTGATGCATCATATGTGCTTATGAGAAATAAGCACGGTCATGTTTTTGCTAAATATGTTGGGCCACGCAACAAGAGGCCAAAGGCTTGTATGTGGGTGTCCAAAGTACTTGTGACTAATGTGAAAGGACCCAAGCAAATTTGGGTACCTAAAAACAAAGCTTAATTTGTTTTGTAGGACTACATCTCCGGTGGGTCAAGTTGGGTGATTGATAGTGGATGCACCAATCATATGACTGGAGATAAAAGGATGTTCAAATTATTTGAGCCAAATCACAACAAAAATGAGTACATCACATTGTGATAATGGAAAGGGATAAGTACTAGGTTATGGTAAAGTCCCTCTCACTCCTTTGTATTCACTTTCCAAGGTTATGCTTGTTGATCATGTTGACTTCAATCTATTATTCATTTCACAATTTTGTAAAATAGGCTATGATTGTTTGTTTCAAAGAATGTGGTGTGACCGTCTATAAGAGGAGTGATGGCTCTATTGCTTTTAAGGGTGTGCTTAAAGGAAAGCTTTATGTTATGAATTTTTTCACGGATGAGGCTAGACTTGGTACATGCTTGATTGCACAGTCCAATATGGGTTGGTTTTGGCATAGGAGGCTTGCCCATGTAGGTATGAGAAATCTTCACAAACTCCAAAAGGGCGGCCATATCATAGGACTAACCAATGTTTGCTTTGAGAAAGATAAAATTTGTAGTGCATGTCAAGCGGGAAAACAAGTTAGAGCATCACACCCCGCCAAGAATGTGATGACCACCACAAGGCCATTGGAGATGTTGCACATGGACCTCTTCTACATAAGCATTGGTGGTAAGAAATATGGTCTTATAATTATTGATAATTTTTCTCACTTGACGTGGGTATTATTTTTGCATGATAAAGGTGAAGTGAAAGACGTGCTCAAAACATTCATGAAAAGAGCACAAAATGAATATGAAGTCAAGATCAAGAAAATAAGAAGTGACAGCGGCACCGAATTCAAGAACACCCAAGTTGAGGAGTATCTTGATGAGAAAGGCCACAAGAATGAATTTTCGGCACCTTACTCCTCTCAACAAAATGGGGTGGCCAAAAGAAAGAACCGCACACTCATTGAGATGGTAAGAACAATGCTTGATAAATACAAGACGTCCGACCGTTTTTAGGCCGAAGCTGTCAACACCGCATGTCATTCCTCCAACCGGATGTACCTCCAACGATTATTGAAGAAAACACCATATGAGCTACTAACCGGTAACAAGCCTAATATTTCCTATTTCCGTGTTTTTGGGAGCAAATGCTTTATGCTCAACAAGAAACTCAAGACTTCAAAGTTCGCTCTAAAAGTTGATTGAGGTTTCGTGCTTGGCTATGGGTAAAATGTTTATGCTTATCGTGTGTTCAACAAAACCACCGACTGTGTTAAAATTTCACGTGATGTGACATTTGATATATCTAACGGCTATCAAGAGGAGCAAGTTGTTCATTGAAAATTGCCTAGAGGGGGGGGGGGTGAATAGGCAAATCTAAAATTCCTGCGGAATTGGACTTAAACAAATTTATCACTCTGACCGGCAGTGCCGGTGATGGGTATCGACAGTGCTGATGGCCACTGCCGATGGGTGATCGGCAGTGCTGATGGGTGAGCAGACAGTCGAGTGAAAACTAGGTTTAAGTGGTTTCGCAGTTACTAAGTGATATTTGACTACAACAATGATAGAAAGGAAGGCCTACAATAATAAGAGACAACTAAACAAAGGCTAGACAAGTAGATCTAGTAATTTAAGTCAATACAAGAGCAAACCTTATAGTATGAATAAGTAAACAACAAGTAGAATAAGGAGCACACGGAGACACTAGATTTGTTACCGAAGTTCGGGCTCACAAAGAACCCTACGTCTCCGTTGAGAAGTCCACAAAGAACCGGGTCTATTTCAACCCTATTCTTACTCAAACGACCACAAAGATCGAGCTCAAGTTCTCCACTATCAATTCCCTTGCGGGAGGGTGATACAAACTTCCCGAGGCGTCACCACACAAGTTGGGAGCTCTACGGGCACCGCTAACTATCTAGGAGCAAAGCTCCAAGAGTAATAAGCACAAGTCACAAAGATGATTAAATCGAATGCTCATGAGTGGAATGGTGCTCTTTTCACTAAGAAACAATGGCTCACTCAAACCCTGGCTCAAAGAATGAAGCTTTGACTTGGAGTGGGAGAGTGAGGAGAGTGAAGCTCAAAAGTGCCAAATGATTTTCAGGTTGGAGAGAGGAGGCACGAAGTGGGGTGAGAGCCTTTTATACCAATGGCTCAAAAAGAGTCGTTGGCCTGTCTGGACACCCCGCACCGGCACAGCCGATCGAGCCATCAGCACTGTCGGTAGGGTTTTTGATACACTTTCATAGATCTATAAACAAGGATTCAGCCCGCACGGCACTGCCGATCAAGACATCAGCACTGCCGGTGAGGCAGCCATAGAGAAGACAAGTGGTCTCTGGAGACCTTGACCGACACTGCCGATCGCAGTCAACTAGAGAGCCCGAGGAAAAACAGTCTCTGTGGAAGGGGACCGGCACTACCGATCAGAAGACCGACACTGCCGACGAGCTACAACAAGAGCCAAACAGAGAGTGACTTTCTGGGAGGACCGACCGGCACTGCCGATCAGGGTGATCGGCACTGCCGATGAGCAACCGCCAGAAAGCCAGAGAGAACAACCTTCTCTGGAAGGAGAGACTGGCACTGCCGATGGAGCCATCGGCACTGCCGATGCTGGCAAGACAGAAGCCAGAGAAGTAACTGGGCATAGCATCGCCTATGGAAAGGGGGATCGGCACTGCCGATGGAGGCCACCAGCACTGCCGATGAAGGCAAAAACAGAGGGCGACGGAGGTGGTTTTTATGGGAAATTTGAGCATTTGACTTTACCACATTTGTGAATTATACCCCTCTTGATGGTACGGTTGACCTATATTTAAAAAATAAAAATAAAAACTCCATGATCTTCATTCTTGGTAGATTTTGGACTTTCAATTAGAGATAAATGACCATCTCCTTTTCCCTTTTTGTTTCAATACCTTTAATTCATCAAATTTTAGATAGTCATCTACACACATGCTAAATAAAAACATTAGTCAATTCTTAATTGTACTGACGCCAATCACGAAAACAAAATTAGGGGCCTAGATGTAGTTTCAATCTCCCCCTTTTTGGTGATTGATGACAATACAACTAAACTTTAGAGAAAATTGCAATAAGATTCATTTTGTGATATAAGAGACATGTGGAGCTCCATCTAAATGTGTGCATGTGAGAAGTAATAATCAAAGAATAACGATGCACATATTTAAAGAAAAGTGTGAGAGCTCCCCCTAAAGGCATGCATAAGAGTCAATTTGGAACAATTAAGCAATAAAGTGAGAAACAATGCAAATGACAAGAATTTCCACACAAATGCATCTAGAAATCGAAAACCAACAATACATCATCACACAAGGCATTAATGGCACAAGAACTCATAAAGCATAAATAGAGGTTTATAAGAACAAACATAACAAATTGTTTTGCAAACCACACGAGCACAAACTTAACTTGTCCATCACTGTTACACCTCACAAAATAATAAGACTAAAAGATAAGTACTTCTCCCCTTTGGCATAACAACACCAAAAAGGGAAAAGCAAAGACGGAGGTACACGAAGTCACTCATCTGCACTGTTAGCGTCATCGTCGTCGTCCTCCTCCTCCTCCTCATCATCCGCCAGCGGGACCATCTGTGACGCCTGAGTGTAGAAGCCCCATGGATCATCATAGGAGGTGATATTTGGCAGGGGAGTGAGCTCCATAGGGGGTGGCAGCTGAATACTAGCAGAGGTGGCGAGAGCAGTCATATCTGATCTCATCTGAGTAAGCATCTCTCGCTACTCACGCACTGCAACTGCTGTGTCCCGGCACATGCAAAACATCGACTTAATAGCACGAGTGACCTTGGACGAGTGACGGCGTGGGGTAATACTAGGGCCTGCTGCTGCTGCTGTTGCTGAAGTCTGAGGGGCATCTGTGGCCGCTGGAGGTGGACATCCATCCCTGGGAGGTGAGGCAATGAGAGGAAACCTCTTCGACGTGACTAAGGGATGCTTGTGATCACAAATGAACTGACAGCCCACAACACGCAGAATCATCTTCATGATGAAAGGAGCATTGATCAGAGAAGCCTTGCTAGTGTAGGAGTTATAGAGGATGTCTATCCATATGAAGTCAAACACACTAAATGGCTCTGCTCCCTCTCTCATAGCAAACATCATAGTCTTGGTGGAGCTCAGAATATGAGTGTGATTCCCCACCTTAGGTGTCAAAGTCAGTCTAAGCATGTTGTTGAGAACCCGAAAGTAAGGTGTCATGCCATGGTACGAACCGAACTCAACCCCATGCTTAGGGTCTGCATAGCGGGCATCATACATGAAGGCCCACTCACTCTCCTCCTGAGGATCGAAGATGGTTGCCTTGGGCTTCGTTCTGTCAGTCTCATCAAAGCTAAGAATCTGAAAAAAGTTGAAGTATATGATAGTGAAGCGGTTACCCTTAATAGTCCAATGCAGCTTGGAGTCCATGTGATTCTCCTCCTCAAGTTCAATCCATAGAGTGGAGTAACACTGGGCAGTGATCTCATCATTCTAGTGCTGATGCAGGCCCATGATATCTGTCAAGTTCCTTCTGTCACACTCTGGCCGTATCAGCTAAAAGATGGGATCATTAGCTGCTGTCATCCTGTCCCAATCAATGCACTTCATGGGAGCAACTCTATGAGTGGTCTTCTTCAGGATGTTCTTGTACCAGGCAATCTGAGTCATGTCCCAAAATCTGACATCTGTGATGCCTGGGTGCTTAGGCTGGGTCCAGGGGTTAGTGTGGCGGTACTCTCTTATCTCATCCCTGGATAGCGGCACTAGGATCCTGAACTGCTCAGGCACCTGAGGTGTCAACATCTGATATGTGACTGAGGAGCGCATGGGTCCATGGACAGGCTCATGGATGACCTCATCCCTAGACTCATCACCCTCCTCATCACCAGTCTCATCCTCCTGCTGAGCCTCCTCTTCCTCTTCCTATGAGCCTTCCTCACTCTCCTCATCAGCACTAGGAGAGGGAGAGCGAGGTGGAAGGGCTTTTCCTTTGCCCTTCCCACGACCAAGGCCAAGACCATGTGAGGTGGCTGGGCCGGAGTCTCCACCTCTGTCCTGTTTGCCACCTCCACCTCGTCGAGCAAGGGGAGAGGCAGCGGGGTCGAAATCCTTGTTGGACTCACTGGAAGTGCTCGGATGCTTCTGCCTCTTGCCACCTGCCATCTATCAAGAAGAGGAGAAGTGGTATGAGAAAGTTGCATCAACATAGTACTGAATTGTTGTCTCTGTGCCCTGACTGGCAGTGCCGATGGGTGGCATCGGCAATGCCGGTGGGTCAAACAAAGAGCAGCTCAAGTGAAAATGCTCTCTGGTTGGCCCAACTGGCAGTGCCGATGGCTGCCATCGACAGTGCCGATCAGTCCAAATAGACTGTGCAAAGGTCACTTAGGGTTTTGAAATCTCCCGATTGGCAGTGCCGATCGAGGGGGATTGAAACCCTAAAACCACTAAAAAATTAAAATTTAGCCACTAAAACTCTACCAAATTGCAGGGGTGACTAATTTACTCCTTGATGAACATCTCTATCAAGTGAAATTACACAAAAACATGAGGCATTGCGAGATTCAAAAGATGGAGATTTTCAAAAATACCTTCAAAAACTCCTTCAAATTCGGGAAGAGATGGAGGTGGGAAGATGCAGGAGTTGATTTGATCCACTTCCCGCTTGATTCCACGAAGATTTGCAAGGATTTGGAGTGGATTGGTTTTGGTTAGGGTTGGAAGAGAGAGAGAGAGAGGCGGCGAGAGAGGTTCAATCTGATCGAGGGGGCTCAGTCCCGTGAGGGGGCCGAGCCGATTTCAAAACCTCTAGTCCCACATCAGCAGTGCCAGTGATGGGCCTCGGCAGTGCCGATGCGGGTCAGTGCACAGGAATACATCCCTCATCGGTAGTGCCGATGGTGGGCATCGGCAGTGCCGGTGAGGGCAACCCAAGGGACAAAAGTCCCAGACAGAGAGCCTTCTCTGATGGACTGGCTACTGGCAGTGCCGATGGTATTACCGACAGTGCCAATCCTCTTAAGATCAGACAGAATAGGGTATAGAAAAGGATAGGAGAAAATTTCAAAATAGGTTTTTGATGGACAAGAAGACATCTTAACATCATATAGTCAGCCAACAATCAACAATACATAACAATGACCATATTTTGACAAGATTTGATCTAGTGATCAAGAAACAACCTTAATAGCAAAAATAATATATTTTTGACATAAAGCAATGACTTTTGCGATAATAAGACAATCACCATTTAGATGTGCACATCCTCTACATCACATTACCAGAGTCAACAATATTTAGTTCACTTTTAAGATAGCAAAATCTCTTCTCATCTAGGGGCTTGGTGAATATATCGACTAGTTGATCTTCGGTTCACACATGATTAACTTCTATATCCCCTTGATAGAATGATCTCTCAAAAAGTGGTGGCGGATATCTATATGCTTTGTGCACGAATGCTCAACGGGGTTGTAAGCAAGCTTTATGGCACTCTCATTATCACATAGGAGAGGAACATGGTTCAACTTGTAATCGTAGTCCCTTAGAGTTTGTCTCATCCAAAGTAGTTGTGCACAACAACTACCAGCTGCAACATACTCCGCTTCGGTCATGGAAAGTGCAACGAAATTTTGTTTCTTTGATGACCATGACACTAGGGACCTACCCAAGAATTGGCATGTCCCGGAGGTGCTCTTTCTATTTACCTTATCCCTGGCATAATTCGCATCGGAATAGCCTAATAGGTTGAACTTTGAACTCTTGGGGTACCAAAGCCCTAGGTTGGGTGTGTGAACTAAATATCTCAAAATTCTTTTTACGGCTACCATATGACACTCCATAGGAGCGGCTTCAAAACATGCACATATGCACACACTAAGCATGATATCGGGCCTAGATGCACAAAGATAAAGAAAAGAGCCTATCATGGAGTGGTATACCTTTTGATCAACGGGCTTGTCCTTTTTGTTGAGGTCGAGATGGCCATTTGTTGGCATGGGAGTTTTGATGGGCTTTGTCTGGTCCATGTCAAACTTTTTCAATAGATCTTGTGTGTACTTGGCTTGACATAAGAAGTTGCCCTCCTTGAGTTGCTTCACTTGGAAGCCTAGAAAGAACGTTAATTCTTCCATCATGGACATCTCAAACCTCTTGGTCATTATCTTGCTAAACTCATCACAAAAAGTTTGATTAGTAGAACCAAATATAATGTCATCGACATATATTTGGCACACAAATATATCATTGCCAAAACGCTTTGTGAAGAGAGTAGAATCTCGGCTCGGGTGGGGGCCGGCTGGGCTGCCGGCCTCGTAGGCTGGCTAGGACGGAAAGTGAAGGTGGGGGAGAGAGGGGGATTCCGGGGTGGGCCAGAATGGGGATCTCGGCCTAGGCTCTGTTTTTCTCTTTTCTTTCTCTTTTCTAATCCTTTTCTTTCCCAAATCCTCTCCTAATTCTATTTCTAATCTTCCTGGTAATTATTTAATAAATAAACTAAATGCTAAATGCAGAAAATTCTACATGGACAATGACATGCTATGCAAATGCAATTATTAAATTAATTATTTAAAAATAAATTTGTCTTAGGTTATTTAATTAACTCCTGAATGCTAAAAAAAACTGGCATTTGTTTAGAAATTGAAAAAAGTAGGGTGTTACAAACCTACCCCCCTTAAGATGAATCTCGCCCTCGAGATTTGGAAAGATCAGGGAAGAGATGGGGAAACTCGGCTTTCAATTCTTCTTCCCGCTCCCATGTGGCTTCCTCTTCGATGTGATGTTTCCACTGTACCTTGCACATACGAATCAACTTGCTCCTGGTGACTCTCTCAATTACTTCAAGGATCTTGAGCGCTTGTTCAGCATAGGTGAGGTCTTCCTGAAGGTCTACTTGTTCTACGGGCAACTGGTCTTCCGGCACTCTTAAGCATTTCTTCAGTTGTGACACATGGAACACGTCATGCACATCTGTGAGATGTGGTGGTAAGTCCAACTGGTATGCAACTTTTCCTCTCCTCTCGATGATCTTGAAAGGACTGATGTACCTTGGTGCTAACTTCCCTTTGACCTTGAAGCGTCTAACACCCCTCATGGTGACACCTTGAGATACACAAAATCCCCAATCTCGAAGGATAGATCCTTTCGCCTATGATCGGCATCGCTCTTCTGCCTTGAGTGTGCGACCTTCAGGTTCTCATGCACAATCCTGACCTGCCTCTCTGCTTCTCGTAGTACCTCTGGTCCAAAGATTTGATTTTCTCCTATCTCTCTCCAGAATAGAGGTGTCCTACACTTTCTTCCGTAGAGAAACTCGAAAGGAGCCATCTCGAGACTTGCTTCATAACTATTGTTGTAGGAGAATTCCACGTAAGGTAGACTCTTGTCCCAACTCTTGCCATATTCCAAGGCACAAGCTCTCAACATGTCATCCAGTATTTGGTTTGTCCTTTCGGTTTGTCCATCAGTCTGAGGGTGATAAGCAGAGCTGAAGTTCAACTTGGTGCCCAGGGACTCATGTAGCTTCTCCCAAAACCTCGAGGTGAACTAAGAGCCTCTGTTAGATACTATCTTCTTAGGGACTCCATGTAAGCATACTATCCTTGACATGTATAGTTCCGCCAACTTTGCACCACTGTAGGTTGTCTTGACGGGAATGAAGTGTGCCACCTTGGTTAAGCGATCAACTATAACCTATATAGAATCATAACTGGGCTGTGTACGAGGTAAACCAACTATGAAATCCATACCGACTTGTTCCCACTTTCACTCAGGAATCTTCAGGGGTTGAAGCAATCCGGCAGGTCTCTGGTGTTCTGCCTTGACACGCTGACATGTGTCACATACAGCAACATACTCTGCGACATCGTGCTTCATACACATACCACCAATAACGAGTCTTCAAGTCTTGATACATCTTAGTACTCCCTGGATGAATGGAGTATGCCGATTCGTGTGCTTCCCGTAGGATCATGTCACGAATGGGCTTCTTGTCTGGCACACATATCCGTTTACCGATCCATATGGTGCCCTTCTCATCCTCTATAAAGTCGGTAGCCTTTCCTTCTTTAATGAGCTTTCTGATCTCACTTAGCTTCTCATCATCTAGCTGTCCCTTGCGGATTTCCTCCTCGAGAGTGGGTTCCACTTCCATTGCAACGGTCGCTAGCTCATTCATAAACCCAAGATTCAGTTGCTCAAACTCCTTGCATAGCTCTAGTGATAACTCCTCCACAACTAGCTGGCGGCAATAGGTCTTTCTACTTAGGGCATCGGCCGCGACATTTGCCTTTCCATGGTGATAGTTGATACCCACATCATAGTCTTTGATCAACTCTAACCAACGTCGTTGTCTTAGGTTCAACTTGGTTTGAGTAAATATGTACTTGAGGCTCTTGTGATCCGTATAGATCTCACAACGATGACCAAGGATATAGTGCCTCCAAATCTTCAGAGCATGTACCACTGCCGCTAACTCTAAATCATATGTTGGGTACTTCTCTTCATCTGCCCGTAATTACCTAGAGGCATATGCTACGACATGTCCTTCTTGCATGAGTACACATCCAAGTCTTTGCTTTGAGGAGTCACAGTATATATCAAAACTCCTACTGATGTCCAGTAAGACCAGGACAGGAGCTGACGTTAGTCTTCGCTTAAATTCTTCAAAGCTGGCTTGACAGTTCGGAGTCCACTCAAAACTCTTGTCCTTCCCCAACAACGTTGTCATCAGCTTGGCTATTCTGGAGAAATCCTTTATGAAACGCTGATAGTACCCAGCTAATCCAAGGAAACTTCTAATCTCCCGTACTGTCTGGGGTGGCTTTCAATCTAGAACATCCTTCACTTTTCTTGGGCCGACTGACACTCCTCCTGCAGAGATGACGTGCCCGAGAAATGCTATCTCCTTCAACCAGGATTCAAACTTGCTCAGCTTAGCATACAACTTGTGCTCTCGTAGCTTTTCTAGAACTAACCTCAGGTGTTCCTCATGCTCTTCCTTATTTTTTGAAAATACCAATATGTCATCAATGAAAACCACAACGAACTTATCCAAATACTCCATAAACACCTTGTTCATAAGGTACATGAAGTAGGCCGGTGCATTGGTCAGTCCAAATGACATCACTTTATACTCGTATAACCCATATCTTGTCCGAAAAGCCGTCTTAGGTATGTTTGATGGTCTGATCTTCAATTGGTGGTACCCAGATCGTAGATCGATCTCGGAGAAGACACAATCTCCCTTCATCTGATCAAACAAATCCTCAATCCGTGGTAGGGGATATTTGTTCTTAATAGTCACCTCATTAAGAGAACGGTAGTCTACACACATTCTCTGTGTCTTATCCTTCTTCTCAACAAAGAGTACTGGAGCTCCCCAAGGTGAGGAACTAGTGCGAATGAAGCCTTTCTCTAGCATCTCTTGTAATTGCTTTTCGAGCTCTACTAACTCATTAACAGGCATCCTATAGGGCCTCTTAGATATAGGTGCAGTTCCAGGTATTAGGTCGATAACAAACTCTATGTCACGGTCAGGCGGCATACCTGGAAGTTCTTCTGGGAATACATTGGGGAAGTCGCAAACCACCCGGATCTCATCCATGGGGGTGCCCGTGGCTTGATTTAGTACGATCTCCTTGACTGCGGAGTTGGCTGCTATGAACTCGACCTTGGTACCTTCTACACTGGTCAACTGTACCGCCCACTTGGCGCATTGTATCACCCCATTATACTTGCATAGCCAGTCCATCCCAAGTATAATATCTATACCCCTTGAGTCTAGTACTATGAGATTAGCTGAGAAGTCTACCCCCCCTTATTTTAAGGGTAACCTTTGGGCATAATTGATTGGTCCTTATTTCTCCTCCTGGAGAACTAACTAGCATGGCATGCTTCAAAATAGTTGCAACATAGGCTGAGGTGATGAATGAATGTGATGCTCCTGAATCGAATAAAATGGTTGCAGGTTGAGAGTTAGCTAAGAACATACTGAGCACCACATCTGCAGCTTGTTCAGCCTCCTCAGTAGTGACATGGTTGACGCGACCTCGAGCATAATTCTGTTGTCCCCGATTGCCTTGCATTGTGTTGGTTGGGACTTGCCTTGGTGCGTTGTTCCGCTGGGGACACTGTCCCATGAAGTGACCTTCCTGTCCACAATAATAACAACCTCATTTCACACCACTAGTGATTCTAGAGGTATTACTATTCTGGTTGTGTGGAGCTGTTGGGGCGGCGGGGTGGGGTGCCTGTTGATAGGTGGGGCGAGGTGTTTGTTGCTGGTTGGGGCGAGGCGTCTGGTTGATGGGGCGTAGCATTTGGAAGTTGGGTCGTGGGGCTTGCATGGGTGGCCTAATGGTGTTGGGAGCCTGGTAGTACAGACTTGGTGGTGACATCATGCGAGGGCGATTATTACTGCTAGATGACTGCCCTTAGATTGGCATCTTCCTCTTGCCATCCCGTTCGATCTCATTACGCTTGTTCTCCACAACAATGGCCTTGTCTACCAGCTTCTGGAAGTTCACATAGTCATTGTTCAGCAGCTGGAACTGGATATCGTTCTGCAGTCCCCTCATGAACATGTACTGCTTCTTCTCATCGGTGCTCACATCATCAGGAGCATACCTAGATAGCTGAATGAATCTATTCAGGTACTCACTCACTAACATGCTTCCCTGCCTCAAGTCTTGGAACTCTTGCCTCTTCAGCATCTTGATGCCCATAGGGACATAGTGAGTACGAAAGCTGGCCTTGAACTCATTCCAAGTAATGGACTCCACATCAGCATGAGCATTGCAATAGGCTTCCCACCAGTCTGCGGCTACACCAAACAATTGATGAGCTGCAAAGAGGACCTTCTCTCGATCATTGCACTGGACGATCATCAACTTCTTCTCTACTACCTTGAGCTAATCATCAGCCTCCATAGGATCCTTGGACTGAGAGAAGGTAGGTGGCCTAGTCCTTAGGAACTCTCCTAACCTATTCTGGGGTGGAGGTGGAGGTGGTGGGGCGTTGTGATTCTGCTGTATGGCGCCCAAAGTCTGGATCACCGTTTGCATGAGCTGAGTCTGCATGGCTAGGAGTTGTTCAAAGTTCAGGGCATTATAGTTGTCCTCATTGTTCTGCTCGTTGGGATCAGCGTTTCCCCTAGTGCGAACCATCTGAGAGAGAAAGAGGGTGGAAGCGGTGTAAGATGAAATGAAGAGATAGAAGAAAACCCCCAACTACATGCATCAAGGGATGATAAGCAACATGATAGTTTATTAATTAAACTAAACAAAAGATGAGGTTGTGGACAAGGTGCCAAAGCATCCCACAACTCACATCGAGCACACATAATCCGAGCAAAAGAGTTCATTACATCACACCATGAAAGCAAATCGATCTAAGCGTTTGATTATTACAACTTTATTCATAGGGACAAGCTAGCCTCCTAGGCATGGGAGTCGGCTTCGTCGAGACAAAAGGCAGAGAGATTGCATGCTATGGTGACATGGTACTCTAGGTACGGATGCCAGCGGAGTAGAGATCACTCTCCTCTCCTATCTTAACCCGATGATCACGCCTCAAATAAGCCTCTACATCACGCAGCAGCTTCCAAAGAGTGTGGTTTTCCTTCTGTAAGGCTTCCATAGTGTGGCTTAAATCCACGGCAACTCCCTGGGTCTCATCCATCTCCCTAGTACTCACATACCATTCTGTAGGAGCAGCATTGTACTTCCCCATGCCTAGCTTCCGACGGGGAATGTGGGTAAAGTTTGTCTTCGCTATCCCATGGCGATGAGTGTAGCAGAGGCTAGTGAGAGCCTTCCAAGCAGCGTCATCCACCGTGGCTCCACGTGTAGCCCTAGGGGTGCGGCCACGATGAGTAGATATGATGCGGTCATCGTCGTAGATGTTGACCTCTGCTGTCCACTCCTCACGGAAAGGGCGATCCACCTTCTTGAGGAAGTACTGTGGCCTGTTGTTGATGCCGATCCTCTCAAGTAGCTTCCACATGGTCTTGGAGAAAGTTTCACCTTCGTGTCCAAAAGAGCGGTACTTCTCAGCCTAGCGGACGACGGGGTTCATGTCTTCATTCTCTGAATCATCATCACTTCCTTCAGGGTCTTCAGGGTTTTCTGGTGCTTCAGGGTCTTCTTCCTCTTGGGGCTCCTCAAGATCTTTTGCTTGCTCCTGTTCTTCAGGCTCCTCCTCTTCTTCTTCCTCCATGGGTTCTTCCTGTGGTGCCTCTAGAAGCTCCTCGTCAGTCAGTGGGGTCTTCTCACATTCAGGTTGAGTTACCTCCTCACTTGCTTCCTTAGAATACGCCGAGGGGCAAGGCGTCCATAGTGAACTTCAGACGTAGCCTTACGAGCGGTTAACTTGGTGCGAGCCATCTACATTTTTGAAATACAAGGGATGAGTACGAAATGGTGAAAAGAAAATTGGAAAGGTAAAATAAGAAAAATAATAAGAATAATAATTTTCTTTGTTAAAATAGTTTGTATAGGCGTAAAACAAAATAATGTCCCTAATTCGTCCATTGCTAACTAGGCTGACGTCCTATAGTCAACCTGGCTCTGATACCACTTCTGTCACACCCATTTTAGAAAGCAAAACGGGTGCAGCCGTACATGTGCCCAGGATCAAGTTTCACACACATACGGTACATCATTAATGGTAAACAGAATAAGTATCCATATCCTTTAATTATTACATCGTATCTTTATTACAAAAGGACCCGTAGGTCTAAAAGAAAAGTACATCAAAACAGTGGAAATAAACTAGCGTAGACGTCCCAAGACTCCATAGGCACTGACTGGTGGACCATCGCCTAGTACTCGCCTCCATCGTCTTCATAGTGGTCCCAACCTTCTCCTGTGGCAGAGCAGCGTATGGTATAGCAAGGGTGAGTATGTGTCGTACTCAGCAAGTGTGGAAAAAAAATGATATGGGGCTATAGACAAGAAAGGCTTATAGGAGTTTATTGCATGAGCTTTTAATTAACCTAAGCATCCTATTTACTATGTGGGGTCATCCCAACCATAAATCCACAAGGTGATATCCAAGCCAAGTCCCAATCCATCCAACCATCCCAACCAAGCCAATCCATACCCAACTAATCTTGTGAGGACTCCAGGCCGCTCGTGACCGTGAGCACAGCTATCATGATAGTTTGATACTCTATAGAGTTTGTACCACTTTACCAGCAAGTCGTGATTCCCTTTGTGCCCGTGGACGCGACCCACATTACACACTTCCTTTGGTGTGTGGCAGGGTTTCACTACGAGGCTTTTTCGAAGGGTCTCCCTGTACATGCTAGCCACTAAGGTTCCACGCCCGTTCATAAGTGATAGCCCCTCAACAAGCAGCTCATCACCCCAGGAGCCCCCTCTTGAGCCATTCGGATATAATGACAGTCCTCTCTTGACTTCACTTCCCCGCTCCACCAAATGCTGCACCGACACTGGGAGAACACCTAATCACTAGGCCAAGCCTTACCCATATCGGTCTTGTGATGGCCCTGTTTTCCTGGGTTATCGCTCCAAGAACCGGTTCCTAGGATCTACAACAAGCCTACCACCATCAACCATGTGCCGACAGCACCACATCCATTCCATCCGACTTGCATAGATTCCTAAGTCCATGTTGCTAAAAGAATTACCAATCATTTCCCACGTGATACTTTGTATTAATTAAGATTAATATTAACCCCACATCCCACAAGAAACCTAAGCATTATCTACCCACAACCAACCAACCAACTAGTTCAAGGCAACAAGGAAAAGGATAAAGCAATACTAGGAAAACCCTAATAATAGGTTCCCAATCAATTGACACAAGCATGCAATTCTATAATAAATATTATAATAGGTACAAGATGCATCGGGGACACTTGCCTTCGTCCTACGTGGGAGGCTGCTCTAACACTTCAAATTCCTACTCCTGGAGGTCCTCGTAGGGTGGTCCTTGTGTATGCTCGTCTTTACGTAAAATAGTACCGACACAAGCAATTGCATACCAAATCAAAACACAGCCATGCAACAGTCAAAAAACAATATGTAAATGCAATGAATGCAAAGATTATGATGGTATGAGAAATTTGGCGCAAGAATCACCTAATTTGGAGTTACGAGTAAAAAGTTATGCCTAGTTGAAGTCCTAGGGGTAAAATAGTAAAATCAGGCTAGTTTGGGGGCTAAAAGATAAATTTTAGAACACTACAGGGACTAATCTGCAAAATAACAGGGTTTTAATAACCTATAATAAAGTCTAGGGACTAAAATGTAATTTTCAAGAAGTTTAGGGGCTAAGGTGTAAAAAGACAGAACTAAAATATAATTCAAATTAAGTCTAGGGGTATTTTTGTAAAACTATAGGGTCAAAATAATAATTTTAGTAAAGTATAGGGGTGTTTCTATTAAAATATAGTGCTAAAATAATTTTTGTGAAATTCAGGGGCTTAAGTACAAATTTCTAAAGCTTATCCACAAAAACAGAGGCATACATCTAATTTAATCTAAGCACAGGAGCCTAAATGCAAAAAGCTAGCAATATCCAGGAATTAAACGAATTAATTTAAATTTAAAACCCCGTGGACCGGGTCTATGGGTTCTATGGACCCACGGTCCACTGGTCCACGGTAGACCGATTACATACCCCTGGCGCGTTGGATCGAGATCCAACGGCCAAGGTTTAAACAAGGAGGAGGCGCGGGGCTGCCGGTGGCCGGCGTGCGGTAGAGCTCGCCGGAGCTCGTCGGAGGCAGCGCTCCGATGGTCGGAGCTCGGCCGGAAGGGGTCCAGACGGGAGAAGGGGACACGGGGTCTCACCGAGGGGGGATCATGACGGGTGCTGGTGGTCGGGGAGGGGCGAGCGACGTCGGGTGGTGGCTCCGGGTCGTCGGCGACGACGAGGAGGGGTTGTCCGGCACCGGCAAGTACCGGGAAGCGGCTCTGGAGTCTCCTGGTTGACCTGCGATGCCGAGGGACCGATCAATTAGAGCCGAGGGTGTCGGGGGAAAAGAAATCGGCGACGACGGCGGAACTTACCGGCGACAAAGAAGAGACGGCTCGCGGCGGCGCTGGCGTGAAAGAGGGAGGAGGGCTCAAGTGCGGCGAGGATGCATGTGCAGGGGGAGGCCGGGAAAGGGGGCGGGATTGATGGGAGGCAGGGGATGACCGGGTGGGGCCCACTGTCAGCGAGAGAAGAGAGTGGGGAGGTTGGCGGTTTTCCTAGTTTACGCCTTCGGCTCGGGTGGGGGCCGGCTGGGCTGCCGGCCTCGCGGGTTGGCTGGGCCGGAAAGGGAAGGTGGGGGAGAGAGGGGGATTCCGGGGTGGGCCAGAATGGGGATCTCGGCCCAAGCTCTGTTTCTCTCTTTTCTTTCTCTGTTCTAATCCTTTTCTTTCCCAAATCCTCTCCTAATTCTATTTCTAATCTTCCTGGTAATTATTTAATAAATAAACTAAATGCTAAATGCAGAAAATTCTACATGGACAATGACATGCTATGCAAATGCAATTATTAAATCAATTATTTAAAAATCAATTTGTCCTAGGTTATTTAATTAACTACTGAATGCTAAAAAAAACTAGCATTTTTTTTTGAAATTGAAAAAAGTAGGGTGTTACAGACGAAACCCTTCTTAATAAGAAAATCCCTAAGGCATTCATACAATGGTCTTGGAGCTTGCTTAAGCCCTTAGAGCGCCTTATGGAGTTTATAAACATGATTAGGATACTTAGGGTCTTCAAAGCCCGGTGGTTGCTCCACATACACCTCTTGCTTTATTGGCCCATTAAGGAATGCACTTTTCACGTCCATTTGGTACAACTTAAAATCATGTTGAGTACCAAAAGCAAGTAATATTCTAATTAATTCAAGTCTTGCTTCGGGGGCATAGATTTCATCAAAATTCAAACCTTCCACTTGTGAATATCCCTTTGCCACGAGCCTTGCCCTATGAAAGGATCGGGTGACTGAGATGCACTTTCATTAATTGTATTAACGCCAATCACTAAAACAAAATTAGGGGCCTAGATGCACTTTCATTAATGATGATGTAGATGATGAAGCTCCTAGAAATGCTATACAAAGGATGACCATTGGTGTTGTGAGATCATAAGAAACAAGAAATGTTGAAAATCAACCCTCTCCCTCAAGACAAGACCAACCTTATGAAAATGAAGAAATTGATCATGCAAGTGATCAAATTCAAAGGGTTGATGATCATGTACAAGCATCAAGTGATGACTCTCAAAGACATGGTCAAGAGGTTGATGAAGATGATGGTCCAAGAAACTTACATCCACCACACCCAAGAGTGCATCAAAATGTACACCATGATCACCCTATCGAGCAAATTCTTGGAGACATTGAAAAGGAGGTAATCACTAGATCTCGAGTTAGTAATTTTTGTGAAAATTACTCTTTTGTCTCTTCTATGGAGCCAGTTAGGGTAGAACAAGCACTTGAGGACTCGGATTGGGTGATGGCCATGCAAGAAGAATTGAACAACTTCACAAGAAATGAAGTATGGACATTGGAGGAAAGACCAAAGAACTAGAATGTTATGGGCACGAAATGAGTGTTTCGTAACAAACAAAATGAAGATGGTGTTGTGACAATAAACAAGGTGTAAGGATCATGACCATTGAGGTCACCCCAAGGCATGAATATTTTAGTGATGAATGACAAACATGATATGTGACTAATTCCTACACGAGTGTTGTGTGTGTAAGAAACCTTTTCTACTCTATGATGATTGTTGACGGTTGCCTTGGCGATTGATGATAATGACCATAAGCATGGAGACTTGATGAGCTTGATGGAGTCTAAGGGTTGATGGAGATGGATCAAGGCTAAGGACAAGCTATGGAGCAAGTGTTGGGAACACTTGTCTAGATGTTAGGGCTTTGAGTCCATAGGAAAAACTGGACTATCAGGGGGGTATAGGTCAGTTCTCTTAGCTCATGTCTAGTTGGTGATGCGCATGGATGCTCAGTGAAATCATAGGCACTAGGTGACAGTGGAGAAGCCAAGGAGCTATTCAAAGAAGTCGAGAAATGAAGTTAGGCGAGGACGAGAAATTTCAGCTTCTAGACGAAGTGACCGAATAGAGGGGTGAGAGGAGACCGGACTGTACGTTCACTAGGAGAACAGGTGGATCAGAGAGAAGACTCAACAAGGAATCTGTCTGTTCCAAGAAGCATAGAGACCGGACGGTCCGGTCTACAAATCGGACAGTCCGGTCTTTATGGGTGAAGCACAGGACAGAGAGGAAGCAACTCTCTGGAGTCCGATGAGGATGTCCGACACGTCGGATTTGTTCGACGGACAGACCGGACAGTCCGGACTACTGACCGGACGGTCCGATCTGTACAGGAGGTTACAGGCACAGCAAAGCCAACAGCTCTGAGAGCCGTTCCAAGAGTGACCGCACAGTCTGGTCAGGCAGTGACCGGACAGTCCAGTCAGTGTGTCTAGAAAAGCAATTTCATGGAGCAACGGCTAGTTGAAGTTTGGAAGCCTATAAAACTTTATTACTGGGGTCTTGGAGACCTCTCTTGGCTAATGGAATTGCTTGGAGCATTTGGTAAGAGCTAATAGGAAAAGAGAGTAGCACTAGGAGGAGATATTGCATATCTTGAGAGTGCTAGTGAGAGTAACAAGAGCATCTTGCACATCTAAGGCTAGGGTGTCCTTGAGGATGTGATCTAGGTTGTTACTCTTGGTCTATGGTGAGATTGATCAAGCCTATCATAATTGGTTGTGAAGACCGTCACACGTTTGTATTCGGTTGGAGCCCGCTGGTGAAAGGGGCATCGCAAGTGAGCGCTCGTGTTGGCTCGGGGAGTCCGGCAAGTTCTCGAGGGAGGCAAGCTTGTGCGTAGGTGGCAGCGGTGACGCGCACCGTGTCTTCACTCCAGGAGTGATTGCAGGCTCGTGGGCGAGAACTCCACATTGGTGGCGGGAGGGACCAGAACTCCGGTGGGAGTGGTCCAACGAGGAGTAGGGGAAGGCGCCATCCTTCCGAGACCTCGGAAAAAATATCATGAGCCATCTCTTATTCTCTCCTTACTTTTATGCCTTACTTTCCGCATTTACATACCGTGCTATTTATGCTTGTGAGTTTGTCTTGCTTTAGTTGATCACCTTGTAGACTTGCATGAATAGGCTTCTCTACTTGCTAGTTGTGCTTAGCTTTCACTTGTTCACTAGCATGTGTAAGAGTTGCATTGGCTTGATTGCTTACCCTTGTATGTGTTATGCTACTCATGTTTATGTACTTATCTTTTACTTGATGATCTAGTAGCATTGCATGAGTAGGCTCCTTTGCTAGCTTGTTGTGTGCTTCCACATGTTCTTTGATTACTAGCTTGCATAGGAGTTGTGTGCCTCATGTGTGAACCACTAGTATGCTTAGTTTGTCTTTCCTTTCATAGGTTTATCTTGTTAGTGTGTTCACCTTTAGAATTATATAGGAGTTATTTGAGTGGTCGGTTTTAGTAATTGGCAAATTAGGTACATAGTTTGAGTTCTCGATTCACCCCCCCCCCTCCCTCTCGGTCACTCAATCCTTTCACAGGGCAAGGCTTGTGGCAAAGGGGTATTCACAAGTAGAAGGTTTGGATTTTGATGAAACCTATGCCCCCGTAGCAAGACTTGAATCAATTAAAATATTACTTGCTTTTGCTACTCACCATGATTTTAAGTTGTACCAAATGGACATGAAAAGTGCATTCCTTAATGGACCAATCCAGGAAGAGGTGTATGTGGAGCAACCACCGGGCTTTGAAGACCCTAAGTATACTAACCATGTTTATAAACTCCATAAGGCGCTCTATGGGCTCCTATGGAGTGTCACATGGTGGCCGTTAAGAGAATATTGAGATATTTAGTTCACACATCCAACCTAGGGCTTTGGTACCCCAAGGGTTTAAAGTTCAACCTATTAGGCTATTCTGATACGGATTATGGCGGTGATAAGGTAGATATAAAGAGCACCTCCGAGACATGCCAATTCTTGGGTAGGTCCCTAGTGTCATGGTTATCCAAGAAACAAAATTCTATTGCACTTTCCAGAGCTGAAGCTTTGTATGTTGCACCCGGTAGTTGTTGTACACAATTACTTTGGATGAGACAAACTCTAAAGGACTATGGTTACAAGTTTAACCGTGTTCCTCTCCTATGTAACAATGAGAGTGATGAGGACATCACTTCTATGGATACACACAACACTCCCCCAATTTTGGACTTGCAAGGTCCAATGACTAGAGCTCGTGCACGAGGACTAAATTTAGAGGTGAGCTCGTTCCTACGTTCTTCGCTATATGTTACTTTTGAGAATGGTTTGCTACCTAATGATTATTTTATGATTAGAAACCATGGAGAGGACCAGGAGATGATGGGAGAAGGAGTTGGAAACATGGAGGACCAGCAAGGGCTTGGAAGCCAAAGTGGAGGCCCAATCAAAATCGACTTCGAGTCTGTTTCGGGGCCCAGGACCAGTCTGCACTAAAACGGTCGCCCAGGACGCATACAGACTCGGATTTGGACGTTCTACATATGCACAAAACGATAAGGAGAAGACCTTTCCAATGCCACCGGCCTCATGTCAAATTTCATCAGGAGTCATCAAAAATCGTCGAAACAAAAGAGGGTCCAGAATCTATGTTGGTGCTGCGTCGCCTATTTTTGGCCTTTGGACTTTGTATCTATTTGAGCCCAATTAGGGGCGCATCCAGAGGGTCTTGCACGACCCTAGGGTCTTCATATACAGCCACCGCCACACCATTAGGGTTCGGGTTTTGCTTAGATCAATTCTGTTCATAAACAGTGTCGCCGTTCATCGGTTTGTGAGACCTCATGAGTTTAATCGTACATCTGCAATTGTGTTGCATTCTTCATTGTTCTTGCTTGTGTTCTTGATTCGCAAGCAGGGATTAGCCTTCTCGGCGAGGTCAATCATCCTTGGATGGTTGATAACCAGAGTAGATGTTGTGCTGCGATTGCGGGGTTCTGAACGTGTTGTTTAGAAGCCGGATCGATTTGTGTTTCGCCTTCGCCCAAATAAAGATTGATCAAAACATTTCGGAAGATCGGGAACCCTTGTTCACATCAGAGAGTGCCATAAAGCTTGCTTATAACCCCGTTGAGCATTCACGCACAAAGTATACAGATATCCGCCACCACTTTTTAAGAGATCATTTTATCAAGGGGGATATAGAAGTGAGTCATATGAGAACCAAAGATCAACTAGCCGATATATTCACAAAGCCACTAGATGAGAAGAGATTTTGCTATCTTAGGAGTGAGCTAAATATTCTTGACTCTAGCAATATGACATAGAGAATGTGCACATCTGAATGGTGATTGCTTTATCATTGCAAAAATGATTGCTTTATGTCAAAATCTATTATTTGTGCTATAGATGTTGGTTTTTGATCTCAAGATCAAATCTTGTGAAAGTACGGTCATAGTTATGAAATGATGTTTGTTGGCTCACCATATGATGCCAAGACTGCTCCTTGTCCATTGAAACCTTTTTTTGAAAACTCCTACCTGGTTTTCTTAGTTGGACCTTGTTATGTCTGGTGTCGGATAAGTCCGATGCCTCCAGATTTCGACCCTTCAACCCAGCCCGAGTTACCCCTTCGGTCAACCCTCCCTCATTCACCTCCTCAACATCCTCTTTCGTAAAGAACACCCCAATTGGCGACTCCAAGGTGATTTCTCTTTCCCACCATCCATTGGAGCAAGTTTTGAGGTCAAGAGATTCCCCTCCATCGGATAAGTCCAAAGCCCCATCATTTTGCAAGGTTTTGGCACTAATCCTCTCTCTCCCCGTTAGGGTTAGGGTTATCTTTGAAGTGCTTATCTCAAATCAATTTTCCTTGCATTCTTGTGCCTTGGAAGTAGTTTCTAGTTAGGTTTAGTTGTTGTAGATGTACTTTGACTTTGTTTTGGTGGTGGATCCATGAATGGTAAGAATTTTTCAAAATCCTGTATGTCATCAGACAAGTCCGATGACCATCGGGCAAGTCCGATGCATCGGACTTTTCCCGTGATTGTCGGACATGTCTGACGACATGTAGCTTTTTTGAAAGCCCTTTCCATACATAGGTCCACCTCACTCATGTACATCTTCATGACTCCTCCTAATTAGTTGCTCACTCTATTACTCAGTATGGATGACGCTTCACCTGTGAGGGAGAAGAGGACCAAGAATACTGAAGATCAAAGTCAAAGCCAAACTCATAAGTGGAGAAAGTCCACAGCGTGTTGTGTCCGCCATATCACTCTGTTGATGGTTGACCGTGAGGAACCAGAAGAGCCCACTGATTTGGTTCGAGTCATGTATCCTCCAGCTGAGGAGGAGAACTCGGACAGGGAAATTGTTGACTACCTACATGCATCCATTGAGACATGTCGTGAAGCCTGTGAGACCAACCACTACTCCTCTGATAGAGAAGTTGTTGACATTCGCTTTTGGGCTCACTTTCATGTGGATTGGTACCGCTCCACCTATCTTCGCATGAAGAATCCAATTGTGGAGATGAAGTGGCTTGACTCGAACTACATGAAGGATCGGAAACAACCATTGGTCAATGAAGTGATGGCTGCTTGTGAACACCATGGGATCAAGACTCTCGTGACCTTCAATTATTCTTAGAACAAGGAGATCATTGCACAGTTCTACTCCATGGTGTATTTTGATGATGATGCCAAGACCATGACTTGGATGACCAATGGGCAAAGTACACTTGCACCTTGAACCAATTTGCCTCGATGATTGGACTTAAGAACTCCCACAAGGAAAAGAACAAGGTGCACATGAGAAATCATATGGATGTTGAGGATATGAAGTACATGTACATGGACCCAGAAAAACTGCTCTTCGCCCAACTCCAATGGACTGAAGCCCATCTTCTCAGTCCTACATTAGATCAGCAGGAGCACTTTAGCACCTCATGGAGGTAACTCTAATCGCATTCCTGCCTATTATAGGGATATCCTTCACTGGCTCAATGGAGACAAGAAATTTGATGTCTTTGACTATATCTATCAGGATATGTGGGACATCTCAATCTCTCCGAAGCGTGCTTGTGCCTACGCTCCTTACATCATGTACATGATTGAGAAGATCTCAGGCCAAACATTCAACAAAGACATGAAGCACCAGAGTCTCAAGCCTCAGGTTCCCTCAAATTGGACTCCATCTACTTCAACGGGTTAGTTCTTAGGTGCAGCTCAGCCCTCCTCCCCTCAGCCTCCTAGGACTCATCCTAGAGCCACAGGATCATCTCATGCCCCTCAACTGCCCTGTGGAAAAAGGAGTGACATTATGAAGATGTTCAAATCTCTTCTTGGAATGTGCCAGAACATAAGCCAAAGGATGGACGTCATTGAGACAAATTAGAAAATCATAATGGACCATCTTAATTGTGAGATTCTTCCTCCTCCACCACCTCCGGCGGAAGAATCATACTCGTCCTCTTATGTGGATCCAACTGTTTCCTTCACTCCGGATGAGATGAGCTACTTTGGTTACTATGCTCCTCCACAGTTTGACACCAGAGTAGCTTCTAGTTGGGGGGGGCATTCTCGGTTTGATGACATTGAGGAGGAAGAAGAAGAGGATCTCGCCGCTTATGATTTTCGGGCAAGGAAGGGCAAGGCACCGGTGATAGAAGAAGATGAGGGGGGATGAAGACGATGACGATGATGAGGACTATGCTGATGAGTACACCTCCACTGTCGGTTGCGCGCTTACTTTTCTCCTTTTTGGTGTCCTGATGCCAAAGGGGGAGAAGTAGTATCTATCTATCTTTTTAGTTATCCTTAGTTTTTGAGTTGAGAGACTTGATGGACAAATTTGTGATTTGTGTTATTTGTGAGCTTGTAAAACCTTATTTGTGTCGACTATGTGGTTTGTGAACTTATTTGAAATTCTTGTTTATTGTAATGGTGCTTTGTTGTCTATCATTCTCTAGATGCATTTGTGTGAACCTTGTATGTCATTTGCATTGTGTTTATTTCATATGGTTTTTTGTTGTAAATTGACATATATGCATGTTTTTAGGGGGAGCTCTCACACTTTTACTCAAATATGTGCACTTGTTTTAACTTCCATCTTTTATTCACATGCACACATTTAGGGGGAGCTCCACACCTCATTTTATTACAAACTGAACCTTATTGCATATTCTTAAGAAATCTAGTTGTATACTCATCAATCACCAAAAAGGAGAAGATTGAAAGTGCATCTAGGCCCCTAATTTTATTTTGGTGATTGGCGTCAATACAATTAAGAATGGACTGATATTTTATTAAGCATGTGTGTAGATAACAGTCCAAAGTTTGGTGAATAAAAAGCATAGAAACAAAAAGAAGAAAAGAAGATAGCAAAGTGCTTGAAAGATAAAATTCAAAATTCACTCAAAAAAGGAGCTCATGAAGTTTTTTCTTTTATCTTGAGTTTAGGAAAGCCATATTATTAAGAGGAACATAAGAGTTTAAAAGAAAAATGATCCAAGTGCGAAATTCTCACTTCCTTGACCAAAAATCACTTTCTCAGCACAAAATCATTGGACTTGTCTGACGCATCGAACAAGTAAATCGGACTCCAGAGAGGCTGCCACTGTGGGCCATCGGACATGTCCGACGGTCATCGAACTCCGACGTCTCGGACTTTTTCATCGGACTACAGAGCCTCTGCCACTTTGTGTCATCGGACATGTCCGATGACCATCGAACTTGTCCCATGAACTAGGGTTGTCCGAGGCATCAAACAACGTCATCGGACTCTAGAGAGCACATCAACCTAATTCATCGGACATGTCCGATGACCATCGGACTTGTCTGACACAGATCTCAGAAATTACTCGTCCAATGACTCTTTTTCTCCTTGGGCTATAAATAGAACCCCATCTTGCTCTTTGGCTGGTTGGTCACTCATTCCACTCAAAAACACTCTCAAGCTCACTTTGCTCTCCCCAATTCTCCTCCCTTACTTCCACTCTTGATTTGTGAAGGGATTGAGAGAAGATTGAAGTGCTACATCTTCACCAAGCTTCCATCCTCTTGAGCACTTGGTTCATCCTCACCGCCGCCAACTCTTCTGTTTGTTACTCTTGGGGATTCATCCCCTAGACGGTTAGAGGTGCTCGTAGAGCTTCACACTTATATGGTAACGCCTCAGAAAGTTTGTATTGATCCCTCCTTTATGGAGTTGATATTGGAAAACCAAGTTTGATCTTAGTGGTCACTTGGAGAGGTTAAGGGTTGAAAGAGACCTAATCTTTTGTGGATCCCTCAACGGAGACATAGGCTTATTTGTGGAGCTGAAGTTTGATGAAAAATCCCGTGTCTCTCTTGTGCTTAATTACTTGCTCTTCATTTAATTGTTCTTACTCATAAACTTGCTAGTTAGGGTTAGCTCTCTTTTTCTTAAGATATCTTGTGTAGGTTGCATGCTAGATTCTATCCTTGTTTCTATAGCTTTCTCTAGCTTGCATTCACTTGTTCCTAACTTGTCTTGCACTAGATTTTAGTTTTAGTCGGCTGATCTACTTTTCTATCTTGTGTCATCGGACAAGTACGTGAACTTTTCTCACAATCATCGGACAAGTCCAACACTACGCATTTAACTTTTATTATTAAGTCATTTTCAGGGATTATCGCCTATTCACCCTCCCCCTCTAGGCACTTTCAAAACTGATAAACGACACAGTTGTATTCAATAGAATTAATCTAATAAAAAAAAGTCGAAAACCTAATGAAATGACGACATCTATATACGAGGACTCCAGGGTTGTGCAAGACCAGATAAATCCGCAAGCACACT
This sequence comes from Eleusine indica, assembly GCA_030378355.1. Classification (NCBI taxonomy): domain Eukaryota; kingdom Viridiplantae; phylum Streptophyta; class Magnoliopsida; order Poales; family Poaceae; genus Eleusine; species Eleusine indica. Next base: position 11,364,751 of record CM059498.1, on the reverse strand, counting down.
AATATTGTTGTAGTACTTCATCTCTGGAGTATTTCAAGGATATCGAATTCATAGGAACATGTATGTCTAATCTTCTATTCTAATCATACAATGACACCAAGATAAAAGAGATGTATAGAGAGGATTGTGATTGGTAAAAAAATTTAGTCATAGTAAGAATGACACTAAGGTGTGAGTTTACTTATGCATCGACAGGCAACTCTCGTCAAGAGACTACTGTGCAGTTAAACTTAGAGGATTTTAAAGGACATATAGGGTTGTCACCACCTACTACCTACCTCTAGCAATATGTAGATAAACAAAGACAAACTATGATCTAGACATCATGTCTATGCTTTTGATTGCTCTCTTAATCTCTACGTATGATGTGCCAAGATTAAGATCTCTAATTAAATAGAGAGCTAAGTGAACAAAGCAACTAAGTACTAAAACTAACTTATATAAGAAAACTAATAACAAAAGAAGAATCATAAAAACTTACTTAATAAGTCAAGCATTCGTCGAGGTACAAGCGCGGAGAAGGAGTTAGACAGGACTCCTCCTCATTTTCTCCCTATTTTCTAAGCATCAGAGCAGAATACACACATAAAAAATGAAGCACTAAACTCTATCTTTAAGTATATGTGAAGTGAAGTTTTGGCCTTCCTTTTATAGCGCTCCAAAGGTGGTTCTGATATCGGTAACTCCCTTCGTATCGGTTACAACCGATATGAGAAAGGCGGTGGAGAATCGCCAGAGCAAGTTGTGTCCCATTGGATCCACTCCACGTCGAAAAGACCCGTTCGGCCAAACATGAATGAGCCCAACAACCTCTTCCTTGCTTTGATACAAGTGGGCTCTCTTATCCCTTGACATCATTAGGTATTGAGTTATATCGGTTTTCTTCTGTAGGTTGGTCCTTTGATCCTTGTGTTTGACTGTGATTTGTCGGGGTCGTGCTTTCTTCCTTAATGATGTGAATTTTTTATTAATTTTGTAAAATAATCACCTGTAGCAAATAGTTACCTGTATATATGAAATTTGTTAGTAGTAAACTCCTATCACTAAGTTGGTAATTCTTTTTATAGCTTTTATGCATGTAATTGGAGGTCGGATTTATTCATTAGATGTCGTCAACAGTCGGGTCGCTAAGCGGGTTCAATTGGATACATGACCTAAGAGCTGAATACAGTATCGCATCACCAAACATATTCTATGTCGACTTCTTCTGATGATTCCTATTGATTTTAGATGTATTTTGACATTACATCAGTGCCAATTAATTTGTCGTCTTCTTAGTTGTTAACCAAATACACTGTAAATTGATCTAAGTTGTTAACCAGGTTGAAGATAAAAGTTTTTAACATAACACACATGTTTTAATTTATGGCTATTTAATTTTTTAGTGGTAGATCGCATGAGATATCTAGAGAAAGGGGACCTAGAATATAACACAAAAAGTTTTTTTAATATATACAAAATTTCATTTTGTTTTTCAAAGTCCAGGCTTTTTTCTTAATAACTCATATCCAGTTTAAATGTAAATCATTCATTATGTTTTGGATGAGCTCTCTATTTGTCGTGACAATATTAATTCTTAAAAAATATTTATCAAATATTAGTTTGTACTTCTATAATACAACTAAGAGCAAGATTAATAATTTAGCCAGCTTCTGGCCATATAATAAAGTCATATACTCCTTCAGTTTATCTAATAATACACTCATATAATGGTTGGTTGTAAATACAGTAACAACAATACTCCTTTCTTTTTCTCATCAATTTTTTGAAATCAGTGTTATACAGCTCTGATCAGGCTGATAATCAGTAGTCGGTTTTTTTTTCTCTCTCTTCTCTCGTCTCTTTGTTTTTAAGTTATTACAAATCTGATGTGACAATTTATTTCAATCTACAATTTCATCGGTATGTATTTAATAGGGTCGGTCAAACAGTCAGATCTCATGTTAGAAGGTCTGCGCCTACCATATTCCCAAATCACCCTCTCATTCCACTAGTTGAACACTTGAGCGCGACTACGCAAAGCTTCGATCTCCGAGGGGCAATCCCGTCAACTCGAGTCAGTCACACGGGGCGAAACAAAATTCCAAGCCCCAACCACGCCGGCGACGGACGCCTCCTTGTTCTCCACGCCGCCGCCGCGTGGGCCTCCCTGACTTGACCAACCTCTCGCCGTCCCGACCACACAACGCAAGGCACCTAAACTCCGCTCCGCTCCAACGCGATACCTCGATCCGCGCGTCCCCTCGTGATGAGGCTCGTGGCGCTCCTGGCGGTCGCCGTGGCCCTCTTCGCCGCCGCCGCCGCGCATGAGCACCACGGCGAGGCGCCCACTTGCTCAAGTGGAGGAGGGCGGGTTTTCGCGGAGTTCCGCCCCGGGGAGATCACTTTGGATGGACACAACAACGACTGGGACGGCGTGGAGGCGTCGGAGTTTGCGCTGCTGCCGGCGCTTGACCCGGATGAGGACAAAGCGTATTCTGGCGGCAAGGTCGCCGTCAAGGTGTGTCTTCTACACTTCCTTCTCTCCTCTTTCTCTGCGCCCCCTCCCGGGGCACATGTGGATCTCGACCATCTTGGTTGATAGCAGAAGAAAAGTGCGTGGGTTGCCGAAAATGGTGATCTGTGAGCCAAATCTTGGGCTCTGATAATACATTGTAGCAGTTATGCTTTTAACGTAGCAAGATATTGAATTTATCTGGAACAATTAACTGTGAATAAGTTCGCTCTTGAACTGAAGGGTTGATTTATATGTTTGACACCTGCTGTCTCCGAAATGGTGGTTTGTTTCACTTTTGTAGTGTGCTGTGCAGGCTGTTCATGATGGCATCAACGTTTTCTTCATGCTACAGGTTGATGGGGCTTACACTTACACTAAAGGGTAATTTGCCTTTTTTCTGTGTTACATCATGTACTAGTGGGGCTAGAACGAAAGGAGCTACTGACCTGCAAGACAAATAGTGGAAGTCGTAGTTCTCGTTATGGTCACCTTTTTAGTTCAGAGTGGTTTATTTGATTGGAGACTTGTCAGTCAATCAGCCATTGTTCTGGTGCACTATGCCACTAACTCACCTCGTGTCCTGCTTTAGTTTCTACATCGGCTGTGACAGACTTTGTTAGTTGATCGAGGGCAATAGATTTGCATACTATTCTCATTCAGTTAGTAAATAGTCTTAAAAAATTTATTGCCTTATCTGCTTTTGATTCGGTTGTGCCTTGCGTTGGCATGACAGTTTTTTTCTCATCGCTTGGGTCTTCTTTGAGGCGTCATGTATTTTTTATTTTACTGAGAGCGCCCTGTGAAAATAATTCTGTTCTCAAATTGGATTTTAGCCATCTACTTTAGTTTCAGGGACATAGTACTGTATCAAGTAACATGTCTTCATCAATGCAGAGAAAGTCATAAGTGCCCTTCTGTTGCTCTGATGTTCCAAGTTGGAGAGAAAGCCACGTATAACAATGTAAGTTTTAATTGTTCCTATCAATTTATTACTCACCATTCCCTAAAAGAAGTACAACTGTTACAAGTGTGCGGTACAGGCATGATTGCACGAATGTAGTTAGCTTTGTTTTGTTATTATTCTGTGTCATTGGCTCCTTCAATATTTCTGGATATTGGATCATGGATATGTCACATACACTGTTTGCCTTTTAGATGGGAGGATGCAAAGATATGCTGGGTTCTTGCACAAGCAAAAGTTGCAGAGGCCATGAGGTTGACATTATGCACTTTTCAGTTGGAAATGCTATTCCTGGACGTCTTTATGGTGGCAATCACATTGATAATTCGGCTGGAAATGGAGGCGACAGGTAATTCTGTTCTACCTAAGTCACATGGCAGTTGTGTAACAATGCAGTCTATTATGTATAACCTTACTGTCAAAACCATTTTTTTTAGCTTTGGTCATCTTGTTGATGTCTATGCGTGGAATCCACATTGCCGATACCTTGATGGAATTGGCCCTAAAGGTAATTGTGCTTATGAAATCAAAGATTGTATATTTGGGTTATATCTCATACCAATTTTTTGTGTCAAACCTTGTTTGTGACTTTTCTTCTTTCAGAGAACAATTCAAATGCTCAAAATGATTGGCATGGGGCTTGGTGGCACAGTTCGCTAACTGTTCATTCAGGTAAATAAATAGGCTGAATTCGTTTCTTTAATAGGCCTTTTATAGATGGCTCACTGTTGTAACATACATTCCTATTTACAAAATTATGTGAAATATGAAGAGCTCGACTTCTAGAGTTGAGATTGCATGCATATCTTCCTTATGGCCCATTTTCTTCACCTCTTAAGGAGTATATTATTTATAAAATCTTTCCCTTTTTGGTCATCATATAGACATTGGACAAAACTGCACACATCTGAGGCTTTTATCCCGAGTGTGAATTGTTCTGTGGCTTTCAGGCTTTGTAGATGATGATAGTCCTTATGGAAAACAAGATGAGAAGGGTACATATTATTTTGAATTCTCAAGACCCCTGAGAACAATGGATCAGTTTCAGCAGGTATTTATCTATGTCGTTCTTTAAAGGCACTACAACATAAATACCAGCTACACATGGATGCACTGGCAAAAGCTGCAGCAGCATGAAATCTCCGATTATTGGGCTGCTTCGGAGTAACCTGGTTTGCACTGATATGAATGTATCCATTGGTGTAAAATTTACTTCTAGCACACACAGCTCAGTCACAAACATCTTGAATGGGGGGTGTTTTTAGATGTTAAATATCCACCTTGGGTCTATGCATGTGAAATTACTTCTAGGTTGCAAGCCCGACGATGCATTGCTTCTATAGATCAGTTTAGGAAATGCTTCAAGACTTGTATAGTTATTATATTTACCAAAATGTTTCTTGGGCAATGCAGGATGCACAGTTCACAATAGGTCAGCCCAGCAATATGGCAGTTGCATTCTGGTACCCAACTGATAACAAAGCATGGAGCAACTCTGAGCATTACTCAGCCAGCTGCGACTGGTTGGTGTTGGATATACAACCTTCATTTGAAGCTGCTCACTATCGCCCAGCTCCTAATCGTTCTTGGGATGCCACAACCGCCTTTGCTTTGCTCCTTTCTGTGGTAGCCATTGGCTTATCTATCTTTGTGGGCTACATGGTTTCTAAGAACAAGAATAATGTCCAGTTTACACCTCTTGAACAGATCTAGCTTGCGGAAGAAAAGAACTGATGGGACTTGAAATATACAGAACAGCGAGAGACAAACCGTCATTGTGTGTATGATCCTTTTTACACGTCGGGTTTGGGAGATTGCTCCGTTCATTTTTTGAACATAGGGTTGTTGTGATCGTCTCTAGGACTGATGCCAAAAAAAAAAAAAAAGTGATTAGAGTGTCGATTTTTGTTGGAAAATACAACTCTGAAGGCTGTATGTCACATGTGAGCCACTGCTTCCACCAATATCAACTAGTTATGTACATGCAATAGCTGTTTCATTGCGTACCGTAGATATGAAAGTAGCTATCTGAGGACAACCCTGAATTATCTTTATCTCACGCTCTGTCAAATTCGTTGTCCCTCCAACCACATCAGCAACATGTGTACATGCATAATTGTTCCATCACTATGTAAACTCTGAATGTTGCTGGGGGTTGGTTGCACTTTTGTCGCAGCGAGGTTGCCTTTATTGTGGTTTAGCTATCACTGTCACAACATGACACTGTTTAACACCCAATTGTAATTGAACTTGTACTTTGTTTTCACTAGTAAAAAACTACTGTAATTGAGATGAGATCATGTTCAAATTTATCTGTTCAACTTTATTTTTATCGCTGTTTTTGCACTGTTGTCACCATTAATTTTTCCTATTTTCTAGCTTTCAATCAACTGAAAGCTTTCAGTCAATGATTTGCTACTTTATATTTTATTTTTTTATAGGATTATTTATATAATAATTATAAACCATTGGATCTAGGTCTAATGGCTTAAGGAGGTGGTTTGCTACTTTATGTTTTAATTTTTTATAAGATTTTTTATATAATAATTATAAACTATTAGATCTAGATCTAATGTCAACTGAAAATTAGCAAGTCACTAGTTATGTCCATCAAAGTATCATGTATTTTATTCTGATCTATATCATTTATCAGAGCCCAATATCCGAATCAGCTGGGCCTGTAACGGAAAGTTGCGCACCAGCCCACGACGCGCATCCACTGCCGCTATTCTAGGGTTTAAGGCTTTCCACAGCGGCGTTTGAAGGTTTTTGCGCAGCCTGTGTCAGCAATGGCTAGCAGCTAGCACCTCACTCCTGTTCATTCTGCCCCTGCTCCACCCCATGGCCGAACCAAGGAACGCCGCCACGGCCTCGGTGGCCAACGACGAGGACGACGCCGACGATCTCTACGCCGATCTCGACGAGCAGGTCGCCGCCGCGCTTGCCGCTGCGGGGGAGAGCGGCGGCTCCAACGCCAGGGACTCCGACCCGGCCACCGACGGCGAGGGGGAGGTGCCGGACGTGGACGTGAACGAGGCGATTGATTTGGGCGATGGTACCGCAGACTACAGCAGCAGCGACGAGGAGAGCGATGACGGGCTCCATATCGTGCTCAACGAAGACGATGGCGCTCCGCTGCCGCCGCCTCCCTCTGCGGCGCGCAGCGATGGGTGCGTAGCAGAGAACGATGATGGGGAGGATTCAGGCAGCCGTGTAAGAGGTCCGTCTGTTAATGATGGCAGCTGTGGTAAGGTATGGATCCTGAATTTTGAAAGAATTGGTCGCTTTTATATTCTTATTGATGCTGTGTTAGGTTACAATAAGAATTTTGGCAGGTGTAGTAAGCAGAGAAGGTTCCATATCCTTCATTACTGACATGCGGCACATGCTATGGATTATGTGTGCTTCTGACATCTCTGTGCAAACCAGTTGTATGCATAGTGATATTGTCTCTTTATTCCCATTTATTCATGCTCATAACGGAATCAGTTTGAGACTGCTATTTGTGCTAGCTGTAATGATTTATCAATTCTTGAGTGAACTAGTTTGGATGCGTGGATGGTACATGGTTGTCCATTCAGTCATTTAAGTAGCAATTTTGACTGTTCCAGCTTGGTGGGTTCCAGTGCAAGGCTATTGAGAGAACAACGGTACCAATCATAGGACAAGGTGATGGAGGACGTCAGCATGTGTTCCAAAATGGTTTTAATTTTTTCTTGCCAAGAAACAGGTGTGGTTGCTACTTTTATCTGAACCCAGAAACCCCTTATATCTGTAGTTTTGTTCACACACACATTTTAATTGCCTTAGTATTTGCATTTGGTGATTGGTTGTTCTTTAAAAAAGGATGTCTCTGGTGCTCGTTGAGTTACTATTTATCGCCCAGTAGCTGTGTCAAATCCGTCTGTCTGTCTATATGTTGTCCCAGCATAGTTAAGCTGTACAGTTGAACTTGGTTGCTGATCCTAAATTATGTCATATTTCAGCACAATTTTTGACATAAACATTGAAGCGTTTCAACTGAAGCCTTGGAGACAACATGGCGTTGATCTTACAGACTACTTCAATTTTGGTCTGGATGAACAAGGCTGGAAAAAATATTGGTTCGGCATGGTAGTTTGGTCATGTTATGTTTTGATATTTGTCAAACAATTGCAAAGCTTTCAAATGATAACAGACCTAAGTCCTTTTGTGCAGAAGCAAGTAAGACAAGGATCCAGATCACTTGCAAATGTGTCATCAGGCCTGGAGCAGGTAAGGCACAACCTTGAATGAATATTATTTCAATTAAGTAAAACAAACTTACGGTCTTGTTATTTAGGAATCATGCAAAGTTGAATCTGTGAAAGTAATACCAAATGCAGCAAGCTATTCTGGAGATGGAGGAAGCAATGGCCTTGCCAAGGTAATACTAAGTCAGTTTTGGTTGCTTGAGGTGGCATATACTGACACACGATCTGTCAGAGCTGATGTTATTCTTTAAATCTAACCAAAGGGTAGAGCAATCCATGTTGAAGACAGTGTCTGTGAACGTGTTCCTTCAGCAGACATGTGGCGTCCAATGCCAAGGGATTCTGGTGTTGTAATACAGGTGTATTTCATGAAGGTGTTATGTACTTATGTGTTTCGGCATCAGCATTACCTTCCGGTTACATTGTAATCCTTCATTCTGATTGTGCAGGTAAACATGATGCATTCACCCTCAAATCAGTCCACTTCAGATGACAGCTCAACATTAAATCATAGACATGTAACTACTGAAAGGTATGAGTCGTAATGGTCAATTTGAGGATGGCTATTGGTTATGCAAGTATTTCTCTTCTCAAGTGATTTGTTATTATCTTCTAAATTGCAGTGCATGCAGAATATCCGTTAACCAACTTAATGACAGACATTTGAAGGACTGTAGCATTGGGATCGGTAGAGTGGTTGATAAGGAAGTGCACAACAAAGGTTCTTCAGAGTTTACTGGTAATAAACTGTATAGAGGAGGTTCTGCTCATGTAAGAAACCGATCTTCTAGTCCTGGTTATTCTGATACGCTTTCTGAAGAATCAAAAGAAGATCTATACTTCAAGAGGGCGAATAGACATTCAGATTCAATGGACTTTTATGAAGACACCAAACTTAAGGATGAGCATGTCAAATCCTATTTCTATTGTAGCTCAAGTGAATCAGACCACGGAAATAGCAAAAACAACTATGTTAGTTCTAGCTATGCCCCTTCTCCTGTAGCTGCTAAGCATCAGAAAGCAGCTAAACTTTCTTGGAGAGATGAAGACCCTTTTGCTGGGCAAGGCAGGTCTAGGGAACTTTCCATCTACTGCAAGGCTGGTCAACGCCCTAATTCTGGACATAAAGCAAGAAGAGAGCAGAAGAGACTACCTTCAGCTCCTAGAAGGCGTTCTGTTTTTGTTGATCGAGACCAGTCAACAGATAACTACACTAGAAGGTGTGATAAGAAGTATGAGCAGAAAATATCTAGCTTAACTTCACAGAGAAACAATTATCGTAATGCAGTTGACGGCAAATTGTATAGCAAACAGCATTACCCCCATCTGAAAAGAATTGTTCTGAAAAATGATGAGCATTATCTTAATAATGGGTTTAATGACCGTCATGGGCGATCCTCTCACCGTAAATTCAGTGAAGAAGATGCTACAGAGGGATTCTCTTTGGCAAAGGATTGGCGGAAACATCCTGATGATAGATGCAATTCAATGCTAGAAGCTGAGATTTCTAGTGGTAATGCTGGACAAATGTACAGAGAAAGGCATTATGAGGAAATGAGAGGAGTCAGACATGGCCTTAAGGGGGATGATGACAGTGACTACAGATTTAGAATGAAGAGTCCTGATGTTAGAGCCAGATACAGTAACAGAGGAATGTGTGCCGAAAGCATTCATGATAATTTGAAATTTAATGACCATCTAGCACTATATCCTCAGGCAAACCTCAATAACTTTCAGGACTGGCCCTCTGCTGGCTTGACTTCTATAGGCTCAAGAAACAGATGTATTGGAAACAAAAGAATCCACAATGCTAAAATGGTGCCATATCATTATGATGGGTATCATCAAAAGAAGCAGCACCATGATTCTTCATTTTTCACTGACAGCATTCCGCAATCTGCTCTGTACACTGATGCTGTTGCTGAAACTGGTCACTGTATTCTGCCAGTCAAAAGGAAGCTTCATCCCCATCTAGGTTCCATGAACCATAAAGAAATTCCTGATTTATCACTTCCAAAAGGAAGAAGATTCATGCATGACCAATCTGTGGTCAGTGATAGGAAGATTTACGCTGTGAAACTGAATAATTCCTCAAAGGAATCTGATACAGAAGCCACCTTTTGTTCCTATTATATGACAAAAAGTACTACTGTTTCAAACATTGGCGTTGAGGCAAGACATGAATTGGGGAAAGGTGATAACGTCCTCTTGAATGATAGGAAAATAAAGGTAAACTTTGAGGAAATTGTCAATTATGTTGTACTCATACATAACTTGTTTAGTAATATACCCTTTTATTTGCCCCTATTTTTCTCATTCTTCTTTGTGGCGTGATGATATTCAGCGAACATGCACGTTTATAAAAATAAAAACAGAGAAAAGGAGTGTCAGGCTTTTAGTATTCCAGACTAAATTAGGGTGCTACCAGTGTAGTAATTGCTAACCAGGACTTCACACTTCACTTTGCTTTAAAATATGTATGTATTTTTAATTTTCTGGGTAGCATCAAAGCACTTGCCCAATAACATCTTTCAGTTCTAGTTTAAGCTGATCATATGGTAGATGCATCTTGGTTTGGTTGCATTTCACCGTGTTCAATAGTAGGTGAATAATAGTTGCATGTTCCCTGCATAGATCTGAAGTAACATCACAACACTAGCCAGAATTGTCCTTTTCCTTGATCTTTTCTGGTGCCAGTTTCTTAGTATTGAATTACGTTTGTGTGAGTAGGGTTCGCAGGGTTCTTGCTCTTAAGTGCAGCTGAAGAATTGTATCTATAGAGTATAGAACTTGAAAATTAGCATTCCATGACCTGGAAATTGAGTTATTTTACTATGTTGCTATTTATATATGTTATGGAATCCTATTTTTGTTTATGTGGTTCCTGTTGGTTTACAACTTTACATCTCTAGCCTACCCTAATTTTCTTATGGCTAAAGGCTTTGTTGGTTAGCGTTGTTGTTGCTGCTGCTGTTGCTGTAAATTCTTTGACTTGTATGCATCCACACAACCTATCGTTATCTTCCTTTGCACCCTGAAATGATGGCCTACTCCATATAGTCCATATTGCTGCATTGGCATGCTTCTTTTCAATGACAGTGAGTTATTTGCATCATTTATTACTTGAATTTTGTAAGGCACTGCCAGTTTATCTGTCAGCATAATGTGTTGCGCTTATGGATGAAACCAGGGATTTCCATGTGCTTTTTGACCTTCCTCTTAGTCACGCTGAAACATAACAAGCCTACATCTGTACTGATTTGTATATATATTTACCCTCTTGTGGCTCTTGTTTTGTTTCTTCCGTAGCCTACTGCTACCCCAAGTTGCTTGTGAGAGAAGGCTTTGCTGTTGTACTACTGTACATCCATGTCATTTGCTTTTAGAAAAACTTAATGCAATATGCATTTCTTTCCTTTTGACTAAGCTTGGCAAAGAAAACATACCCCTGCCAGACTTTACCCGTCAACATCGTGATATAACAATAGCAAATGCAAAGGCATGCATGTTTTCATAGTATCTCATATCATAATGGCCTCCTCATGTTTCACACCAGATTACTCATGTGCACTCTGTATTGAAACACTAAAGATATGGTTGGTGGAAACTTAGGCTGCTTTACTGTCACCATGGGAAGGGACTGTGAAATGAAGGGTTCTTAAAACCACTATCATTGAACTCTAATTTCTACCAGCCCGACTCTGTACTAATTTTGGTGGCTAAAAGGCGAAGAAAATTTTGTAGGTGAATACTTATCAGAGTCAAAGCAGTAAAATGGACTTATTCCCTCACAGTGATAGTGCCTTGTTTCTTACTGTTTGAAACTCCATTTTACTCACTATTTTCCAATAATTCTAGATAATTGCCTAGCATGCAAAAAACATATATTTAGCCCTCATAAATTATAGAATCGGTCAATTGACTCCATGAGGTGGCTTATTGGAGGATGGTTTTGATGATGTGGAAAAACAAGAGAACTTTCTTTTCACATGGGCAAGAGAATCACATCTCTAATCATATTTGAATTGTATTTCTAACTCAACCAAACATCTTATTTCTAACTTGATACCTGATAAGAAAGTAATAGATAAGATAGGTAGCTTAATCACAGGGAGCTTTGGCTTCTGTCACAGTGGCAATGCAGGGCTGTTACTGTTTGGCTGAACAAATTCACTGCAACAAGTATTTTGAATTTTTTTTTTAAATGCATTCTGTCTTCGCTGCCTGTGTTTATTTGTTTATCCTTAATAGATAATTGCAGCCTTTAAGGAGGTACATAATATTTGTTTACTTGTAGCAACTAGCAACAAATGTTTCAGCTTTGTTTGTTCCCTCTAAACCAAAATAGACATAAGAATTGAGTTTCACTTCTCAAAGATATTAACTGTTCTGTTGTTTTCCTATGCCTATTAGTTTTTTTCCTCGTTCCTTTTGTGACCAGAAGAATGTTACACATCTAATTCCTTTAAAATTCTCTCAACTATTCAGTAGTTATCCGCTTTAATCTGTGGCATTTTGCTTGAAATCTGAAGACAATGTTGGTCAATCTTTTCATCTGTTCAATGCACATTCAGTTTTCAGGAAGTTAGTTGATTAGGCTACTTAGACTCGTGCTATACTTTTTCTTTGGCTTAATCCTTTTCATTTTATTTTGCTCTGTATTTGAAACATCTGTTGTAATGTGGCTAATCATCACCCTATTTGACAAATAACACGTCTGACACTTACTATCATTATAGGGGGACATTGCCAAAGCAACAGTTCAATTTGGCCCATTCGTGTTCAAATATAGCTGATGTATCTGTTCAAGTGCTCTTGGTAGTGGCTTGGCATATTTTACATGATATCATCTCTTGTTTATATATGCAGAAACTTTGCCTTTTGTAAAACGTCTGCAATCTGTTGTAGCTCATGATGCTTTGACTTAGCATACATTCTGCACCAGTATGTTGCTCCTTTTCCATTCATCAACCAGATATGCTTGACAATAAATCTAGACAAAATTGCGAGTTTCTATTGAAGAAGATTTAGTTCAATCCACCTCACATTGCTCGGCATCACACTAATCCATTACAACCTCACAGTAACACCGTTTACTGACCTGAAGTAGCTTAGCTTGCGTGAGATGGTTCAATCATGCTAATATATTTTGAAACCACCATAATTTTGGTCAAATTAACCTTTTTCTGTTATCCTAAAAACATATCTAGTGACAATCATGGAAATATGCATGCAATATTAAGTTGTTAACAGTTGAAATGTGGATTAGAAAAGAAGCTTTACTGACAATCTCATGTTGGTTAGGTACCAATTTTCTTTCTTTAAAAATGATAAAGTTCAATTCCAATACTCAATGGTTTGGGCTAAATAGGTCCGAGGAGTACTCTCTGTTCTCTTTTTTTTCCCCCACAATTCAGAAATCAGGAACCACATTAAGCTCAATCCATGATGTATTTTATTTTTGGTTTATATTTAATGTTAAGAATTTTCACTGGTACCCTTGTTGACATGTTGTCATGGGTTCACTGAAATACTAATCAGCTACGCTTTGAACATTTCTTCACACCATCTAGTATATTGCAAACTTTCTGGAAATTGGGGGTTTCTGCCTTTTCTCTGGTGTATATAACCTTCGCAATATCAGGGGTAGAAAATTAAAGAATAATTCAGTGTGCCGCAGAATATGACCATAGACTATTCAGTTCAACACTAGTTTTAAACTGGTAGTTGGAAGAAACATATGATTTGTTGGATTAGGAAAGGAGTAGGAGATATCTAAGTTGACATATGATTTATCACGTGTCAATAGATAGTCATCAATTTTTTCATCGGATGCTAGGCAGGATAAATAAAAGGAAAGTTGATAGTATTTATGCTTACTTATTGCTTATCAGGTTCTCGTTTTGTGCTTTGATAAGGAGTAACTTCAGCTTTACAGAGCAATTGCTATGCAACCGTGGAACATGAATGTCTTTATTTGCTGCATTATTCATTTGTATATGCTATTTCTATACAAAAATGTGCATTGAATCATATCACGTATTTATCATCTGGTGAACTTTTATTCCTTAATGCCATAGTATCATCTTATTGCAGTTCAAGAGACGAGGCAATCAGTTAATTCGTGAAGTTGAAAAGGACAACGATGATGATTTGAATGGTTCCAAACATAAAGATACATGTCAGAACATGCAGGGACAGAATAGGGGCTATGGTCGCTCAGGCAATCAGGATTGGGCAAAATCAATATACCAAAAACGACAAAATGAAGAAGATGGTGAGATTGAGGAGGGCGAACTGATCGAACAGGATGGACACGATACAGTTTCCAAAACCAAGCCTGGTAGACGACAAAAACTAGCACTTAAATCAGAGATTAGCGTGGTGTCAGAAGATGCTGCCTGCAAAGATGGAGCTACAATAGAATGCGATGACAAACGTATACTTGAGGTCATGGAAAAGATGCAAAAAAGAAGGGAAAGGTTCAAAGAGGCTATTTCGTCACAAAAGGGGATCGATGGTGAGAACAAAGAACCATTGGCTGTACCATGTAGCACAGATGATATCAGGAATCAGCGACCTGCAAGGAAACGTCTTTGGGGTGGTGGCTGTTAGATGCTGGAAGTAGTTTTTGGCTTGCTAAATTTAATGTATATAATTATGCTTCATCTCATGGCTCTTCGTAGACGATGGTTTGATGGAAGTGCCGCCCAACCCCAAGATATCGAAGCACTAATATTGTAGGAATAATTTATTCTAATCATCGGAATAAGAAAGCAGAATATGGAAAGTATTCATGTGTCTTTGGAACAATTAGAAGATTACCCCTATTTTTTTATTTATAATTCAGTTTATCATACATATTATCACGGTTTCAGTCTTTCAGAGTAACAAGATTGGCAATGGAATTTACTTTCTATGCGTATGGATTTGCGCTGGACTGCGTTGGCCACTGGATCATTTGAGAATTTTAAGGCTGCGTTTCTGCATCCGGGTTTAATATTCCTTTCTGGATGCATGAATAATTATGGTCGATTTTCGTTCTTGTTCTGCTTCGTCATTATACGGACAGCTATCAGGTTTATTGATGGCTTGTGATATGTTCTGCTCATGGATGAAAGGATTTAATTTCTGAAAACCACAAATATTTGGCCTCTTTTTCAAGGAACCATAACTTTTGGAAAACCGACTTCAGATAACTGAGGTATTTGCGCTCTCTGAGAAAAAAGAGATGCTCAATTGGCCTCGTCTCGGTCCAAACTGCAAGACACGAAAACAACTCCACCACCAATGAACTTCAGTAAGAGGACGACGAGACGACAGCTTCCGCTAGTGGGAAGAAAAACGCCTTTGTCAAGAGAAATACGCCATTCATCGCAGACAAAAATATCGACGCCGCCCCTCGTGTACCACTTGTCAGTGACAGTAGATTGCCGGTAACTCGAACGCGCCGACGTGGCGCGCTGACAGCCTCCAAACCACTCCCCAATCCGAGCCTGCCGCTTCTACCCCTCCAGCTCCGCGTACGGCATTAACAACACCTCACCTGCGAGGGCAATCTTGTCAATCCATGCCTTCCCGCTCGTCCTCACTCCTCACAAAGGCGCGCCTCTCTCCCTCTGCTCCGACCAAACAACTACGCCCGAGCTCACCGCCATCCATGGCGATGCGGCTTGTTTCCCCCGCCACGCCGCCCCAGCTCTTTCCGAACCCCGGCCCGAAGCCTCCCGCCTGTGCTGTTGCGGTGGCGGCTGCGGCGTGCTTCTCCCTCCGCCTCCGCCGCGCAAGGGCGGCTGCAGTGGCTGGCGCGGCCGCGGCGGGGGGCCCCGACCGGGACGGGGGCCGCTTCGAGGGGGAGGCAATGGGAGGTGCGTTTGACAGGGGGTTGGCAGATATCGCTAGGAAGGTTCCGCTCTTCGAGCCCACAGGGGAAGGGGACCTCGCCGCCGCGGCCGGCGAGAAGCCGCTGCCGATCAACCTCGAGCTCTGGCTCTACCGCGCCAAGGTTCACACCAGGAAATTCGAGTTCCCTGAAGCTGAGAAGCTACTCGACAAGGTGAGCACGTGGATCATGGTCGCATTACGCGCTGGGAGTCGATACATACCCAGTCAGATGATTTCTCTATTCTCCAGAGTGAATTAAGATGGGATGACGCTTGTAAAATTGTATTCTCCAGTTGAAACTGAGGATTTAGACGGCAGCTTTGTTAGTTGTTCTAAGCTGATGGACCTGATGCTCTGTTTCTAAACCAGTGTATCTCATTCTGGCCTGAAGATGGACGTCCATATGTGGCACTGGGGAAGCTATACAGCAAGCAGTTCAGGTTTGACAAAGCTAGAGCGGTGTATGAAAGGGGATGCCAAGCAACACAAGGCGAAAATCCATACATTTGGCAGGTTCGCACATGACTACTTCATTCGCTTCATTATAAGATAGTTCAGTGGCTATTACAGTATTACTCTAAGGGACTTCTCGTTCTTGGATTGTTCCAACTATAGTTATTGTATTATTGATAGGAGATCAATATTTTCCAAAGTGGACGATTACCATGTGATTCAGTATGTGACTTCAGTTATTTCTGCTTCAGTTCAGTGGTGTTTGAGCTTCACATGCATTGCTTTCCTTTCAGATAAATGGAAAACACTTTGAATGAAAATAGCACGCCATAATTTGTAGGGACATCAATTAGTGGCAGCACTAGTAATATGTATTAGATTTCTGTAGAAGTCCTTTGATATAGAAAGAAGCACAATAGCTACAGTATATGAAATCTTTGTTACCCTTATTCTTTTGAACTATCTAAAATGATTAGATCTTTATAATTGAATTCTATGTGATGTGCTGCAACCATTGTCCATTTGGGCCAGATATGACCAATAGTTTTACAACCATAACTTTTAATAGTCTATTCATCTATGAAAACTCATATTGTGTGACCATGAAGAAGTCATCATTGTCTTTTTGCTTTGGTGAGCAGTGCTGGGCAGTTCTAGAGAGCAAGGGAGGAAATATTCGAAGGGCACGAGAGCTATTTGATGCTGCTACTGTTGCTGATGCAAAACACATTGCAGCGTGGCATGGGTGGGCAATTTTAGAAATAAAGCAAGGAAACATAAAAAAAGCACGAAACCTACTTGGGAAGGCCCTTAAATATTGTGGAGGAAATGAGTACATTTACCAAACTCTTGCTTTACTTGAAGCTAGAGCAGAGCGCTTTCAGCAAGCACGCACTTTATTCGAACAAGCCACTCAATACAATCCCAAAAGTTGTGCAAGTTGGCTAGTAAGTATTTGCTTTATAATTTTTCTGAGACAAATAAACTTCAGCTGCCATTTCTTTTTGTAACTATGCATTTATGTACAACAACTTTCTAGTAGGCTTGGGCTCAGGTCGAAATGCGTGCAGGAAACAATACCATGGCCAGGAAGCTCTTTGAGGTAATCATTTCATTCCTTTTCTAGGCTTATTATCATTGTTTTTATTGATGAATTTTGTTATGATTTTATGAACCTCAAAAATAATATGTCCATTCATTTTTGAGTCTTCAGAAATTCTTATAAGAAACAGAAATATTTTGGCCACAATTTTGGCTTGTTTATAGATGTGCATACAAGTCCCTTCCACTTCTACTTATCAATGTGATACTGAGATTCTGTTTATCTGCTTACAGTGTGGTTCCGTTGTGATGCTCTCTTTTAACATATGCTTGTAATGGTTTATCATATGTATGGCGTTTATAACTTCATCTTACTATGCAGAAAGCCGTTGAGGCCAGTCCCAAGAACCGATTTTCATGGCATATATGGGCACTATTTGAGGCAAATGAAGGTAACATTGACAGGGCAAGGAAGTTGCTTAAGATTGGCCATGCTGTGAACCCTAGGGACCCTGTAATTCTTCAGTCACTTGCACTTCTGGAATACAACTATTCAACTGCAAATGTTGCCCGGGTATTATTCAGAAAAGCATCTCAGATTGATCCAAGACATCAACCTGTTTGGATAGTAAGAATTTTCTGCACTTATCTTTCTTTATCTGCACTTCTTTTACCTGACCACCTAAATCCCATGTAGTATTATTTAAAAAAAAATGTTTTTTATTCTTTACAAGATATTTTGCGTGGATATATCATAAAGTTCTTATATTAGTTGTAATTCTTATTACAAGAATCGCAACTTGCAAGTGTTATAATTATTTATCTTTCTGGTCACAAATGAGTGCATACAGTAATGGAACATGAGTATATAAAATTTTGTTTCTGATATAGAGCACAGCACTACCTTGAATAGGTATGTGAATTTATTCAGACTCTGATCTTTAAGCACTCCCGTTATAAGTTTTCTTTAGGGTAATTACAGTAAGGGAAGCCCCTACTGCAGTATATATAAATATATATATATATATAAATAAGAGCCAAATAGGCAGAACTGTACATCACGAACACTACAAAAAGAGAGAAACTAGGCCTGTTATAAGTTCTGAGGAACTAACTTTAACACTGGGTACTATTACATGTTACTGGAAACATTAGCAACCAATCTGATCTAAATAGCCAGAAGACTAGAAGTTTCTAAAGACCAAGAGTTAGAGAAATATAGCATACTTATGGAATATTTTAATTTGAACTCTATGAAATTCAGCAGTGACATATGGTTCCCATTGTAGGCTTGGGGTTGGATGGAGTGGAAAGAAGGAAATGCAAGAACAGCAAGAACCCTCTATCAACGAGCTTTATCAATTAATTCAACAAATGAATGTGCTGCTCGCTGTCTTCAGGTACATTATATACTTAATAAAAATCTAGTACGTGCCAACTGTCAATGATGGGCTTTTATCTTGCATGTCATTGATGCAAAATCATTGAAGTATTTGATGAACTAGTGCATCATATGATTCTCCATCTTGAACGCTTGTATTAGTGAAGCATCTGGGTTACTTGAACTGTGTAAACATACATGGACAGAGTTTTCTTTAGGCGCTGATCTAGAAGGATGTCAACTTCCATTGTTCCCACATTTCGAAGCTTAGATCCTTCAGTCCGGTTCCATAATAGTTTCTGCATTTCATTTGTAGGCTTGGGGAGTTCTAGAACAGCGTGCTGGTAACTACACCGCTGCAAGAAGGTTGTTGAGGTCCTCCCTGAACATTAATTCTCAGAGTGAGGTGACATGGATGACATGGGCAGCACTTGAGGAGGAACAGGGTGATCCAGCTAGAGCTGAAGAAATACGGAACCTTTATTTTCAGCAGGTTAGTAACAATTGTGTAACACCTTTGCCCTGTCCATGTCCTAGTACAATTATCTCTGCGTCAGACCCTGAACAAATAATAACATATTACTAGGCAATACTAGTGCTCACATTGTTTTCTGTGAGATTATTGATGATGCCACTATCCATGTCGGCAGCGTACCGAAGTTGTGGATGATGCCTCCTGGGTCATGGGCTTCCTCGACATCATTGACCCTGCTTTAGACAGCGTGAAGAAGCTTCTAAACTTAGATCAGCAATCTGGGCCGGCGGGGCAAAACAATGTGGAAAGCACAACAGAACCTAGCCTTTCTTCCACCAGGAGTTCTACAGGTGAGGAGTATTCCGAAACATCTGCAACTGGAGGTTCAGATGATACTGCCCTTTCCAGCAATGCCAAGGACAATGAGGAAGCTGCGGTGACTCCAGAAAGCGGTTTTGATTTGGATGGTTTCATCAAAAGGAGGCTGGGCCTCGATCCCACAGAACTGGATGCGGTGCTCGAGGGTTCAGACCCAAAGGGAGTTGTTTCACAGAGGAGGAAACGGCGGTTGCCCAGGAAACCTCTTCCTCTTCTACCTATACCGTAGTTTTGCCATTTCTACTTGCAAAGTTCCCATTTGGCCGTTTCCACCATGCAACACGCAGCCCTAACAGTGACAGGTAGTGACTTGCAAGGTAGCATGAATCCGTGTGTATTTATCATCTGTGAGAACAACACCTCGGCAGCTGCCATTAGCAGTAGCAGTCACCTGTTGCTCTTAATTGTTAGTCCATCAAGGTGTATGTAATTGTGCCACATTTTTTTTAGAGGCAGTCTAGCTCTGTACATAATGTCCGTGCATGCTATTAATTTTTGTTTGTATGTATTTCTCTGCTAAAATAATTTGTTCGGACTAATTTTTGTTTCTGTCAATTTATATTTGTGTGGCTGGGATGCAGCGATCCATGGGTTCCCGCTGATGGTTTTTTTTTTCTCTATTGTTTTCAACTGGAGAAGATCCATTATATTGGCACCCATAAAGGCTTCATCCTACCCCCAAAATAGAATGACATAATTTGTGATAACTTAAAAAGACTGGCTATAATTCAGTTGCATCATAGTTTTGTAATAGATGTCAGTTTGATACTCCAGCTAATGGATCAGAAGGCGCGATAAAGTGAATCAGAATTACCTTTTCTTTTTGGCAGCTTACCATTTGACAGTTATCATTCGCTCAATTTTTAGAGACAGTACCATAGTAATTAATCTGAAGTGCAAAGGATTAAAGAGAGATGTTAAAGTGTTGCAACTACATTCAATCGGACTTGATTTCCAACATGTGTCCACGGTTAATATTTCTGGATACAGGAATGGTAAAACTAGTAATCAAAGAGCAGAAAATAACAGCAACAATAATCTACTTTCCATATGTCCCATTTCTCCAGCTTAGCAAGATCGTGATGCAAACAAGAAAGGCTTTCAGACACCAGCCAGCCCTCAAAGAACTGCTTCCCGTTACACTACAAACACCTGCATCAAAAAAACCCCGGTGGTGGTGGCCCATGCAAATGCAGCGCCGGCTGTGGCAGCCCCTGCAAATGCGGTGGCAGTGGCAGTGGCATCTGTCCCAGCAAATGCGGTGGCGGACAGCGCAGCTGCAAGGGAGGTGGTGGTGTCTGGAGCTGAGCAGGAGGTGGCTGCAGCCCTGGGAAATGCGGCAGCAGCGGTGGCAATGACAGCTGTCCCTGCAAATACGGCGGCGGGCAGCGCAGCTGCAAGGGAGGTGGTGGTGTCTGAAGCTGTGCAGGAGGTGGCAAATGCGGAGGAAATGGTTCCTGCTGTAGGTCCATGGGCGGGGGCGGCGGCAGGGAGGGCGGCCAGCCCCAGGGAACGCGAGGTGACACTGGCGGCAGCACACAGGGCGCACCCCAGAACGGCGCCGGGTAACACGACGGCAGCGTAGGTGAGGCCCAGTCTGGCGGCAGGCCTGACGCCGGCGTTCCCGGGCCCGGCATGGGCAGCGGCAAGCCCCAGTACAGCTGCGGTGGATGCGTGGGCTGCACGGACGGCGAGCCCCAGCATGGTGGTACGGGGAACGGCGCCAACGGAGGCTGGGCCCCACACGGTAGCGGAGGAGGCGGCGTGACGTCCTGTGGTGGTGGAAGCGGCGGGGGCGGAGAAGGCTCCGCAGGCGGCGGCGGCGGCGTCGGTGAACGCATCCACTGAGGCGGAGGAGGCGGCGGCGGCGACAGCTCCCGCCTCTCCTCCTTCACCGTCACCAACAAGTGCTCCTGGGGCGCGCACACCTTCATCTTCTTCGCGGACGCGGCGGCGTTACCGCGCTTGTACGCGGAGCTGCGCGTCCGCTTGGACCGCGGGCGGCGACCGAGGACGACGAAGTCGGCGAGCAGCGGCGCGCGCTCCACGGGCTCCGGGGCGTCCGCGGCCGGCAAGGCGAACGCGGCGACGCTGCCGATGGGGCACTCCGCCCACCCGAGCGCGTCGACGTCGGCCCTGGCCTGCGCCGCGGTGATCACGGCGGCAGAGGGCGGCGCCGCGGTCGACAGCGCCGTGCTGTGCAGCGTGGAGCGGCGCGGCGGGAGCAGGTCCACGTGTCCCACCAGGTACCGCATGATCCTGTCCTGCTCGGAGCACCCTCGCAACAAACAGCTCCATGCCCGTTACAACAGCGGACGGGAATGGCGAAAACAGAGAACAAACAGAGGTAACGAAGGCGTTGGTTGAAATTTACCTTGTGTTCATGGTGGAGCTTGGTGAAGCCGTGCATATTGAGGATCTGCAGGAGAAACGCATGCATCGCACAGGAGACCAAAAAACGGATCAAGACAGAAACAAGAAACGGTGGCATCGACGAGAAAAGACGGTGGACGGCGCCAACATCAAACAGCATCAGACAACAAGCATGTCGGGACTGCTGAAGGTTGAGGAGAAACAAATCTGGAGGAAGATGATGAATCCCACGTACATCGTTGAGGTTGTTGATGCTGACGGGGGTGTCCCATGGGTCCATGAAGAAGCGGCGGTACGTCTCCAGCGTCAGCGGGCCTCTCTTCTTCCTCATCTCCTCCCTCGCCGCACGGCCTCCTTCCTTCCGCCGCCTCTCTCTCGTCTCCCTCCTCTCTTCGCCTCGCTCGCTTCTCGATCCCTCCTCCAACCCACGGACACGCAGTTTATGCTATCGCGCCGCGCCCGACTGCAGATTCCTTCTGCGAGGCAGGCAGGCAACTGGCAAAGGCTCGCTGCGGAAGGAAACCTCAATCACGCGCTAGGCAAAACAGCAAAAAGGCACCGGCGCTATCTTCTCGCTGGTGCCGAGGGTGCGGGGCCCGCCTGCGGAAACGTGGTTCAGGGAATGCTGACCGAGCGAGGGCACGCGTCGGCGTGACACACGATCGATCGCGCGTGAACCAAAGCGCCGCGGACCTGGCCAGTTCGTTCGGATTAGGGGCGCGCCCCCGGGCCTGGTCAAGATGGGGAGGGAGCGTCTTGTGCAGGAACCAGTAACCAGACGCCCGCGCCGGTCGTCGCATGAGGGCATCTGGGTTCTGGGCATGGTGCGTGCCCCGCAGGCAGAGCAGCTTTGCACACCCGGGCGCGTACCTCCCCGTCCTTTGCTTTCCAACAACCAACCAGCACATCCGGAATGGATACAGGAACACGACTCGTCATATGCGGTGAAAACTGAAAGGAATCGTACGTTCGGCAACCACTCCCGCTCCCCGCGCCACTGTCATTTTCCCATTCTTGGCAAGACGTGGCGCGGTGGTGTTTCACTTTGCTTGCCTGTTGCCTCACTTCATTGCCTTTGCCTTTCCTAGCGCCATTATTGCAACTGTGCTCCTATGCTGAACTGGGAAAAAACACGGCAGAGGCCACAGACCAGAAACACAAACAGGGGCTTTCACCGGTTAGTACCGCTAGCGATTTATGATTCAAGCAGCAAAGCCACATGGAAAGCAACGATCACAGTTCCAAGCAGGGTTTGTCGACGAACAAGCGTACGTGCTCCTCCAACTTCAGTGGACCGAACCCCACCAGGATCGAAAAGTAAAACTCCAAACTACTTAGCAGTAAGCAGAGGTGAGAACGAACCAGGGTTCGAAAAATCGATTTAACCGGCCGGCTCGACTTAGTGAAAAACCGACCGGAGGAAGAGGAGTTGTCATAATAGAAAAGAGAAATGACTATAAGTAACCAACGATTCTCTCTTCTTAAACAACCTATATACTCTGGGTTAATCGAAATTACCAACCGGTTAACCTTATTGTTACAGTACCAGATGTGGTTTTTTCCGACTAACCGGTCGATTAGCGCGATTGATCGGGACCAATTATCCAGTTAACCGAAATAACTGTCCGGTTTCCACCGGTTATTCGAACGCTGGAACGAACTCTTTACCGCAAAATCACAATGCAACAAACAAGCTTAGCTCTGATACTTACGCCGGTTATACCCGAACCAGCAAAATTGCAGTCTGTAATCAACGCTTCTACCAAAGCATAAACAAAACCATCTTAAACACTTGAGCTAAGTGCCTAAGTTAACCATATTCATTCTCAACCTAATAGTAGTGCTAGTGGTAATAATTAAGACACGCCGATGCCGGAGAGGGAGAGAAAATGCAGGCAGGAGACCAGAGCTAGATGGCAGTGCGGTGATGATCCCGGCTGCGCCGTTGCGGTCAGCCTCATGTGTCCGTCTCGACGGACGGGAGCGTGAGCAGCTCTATCATGCGACACTTCGTCGTCCTCTGCGCCGTCTTCCCCGTGCTCGTCACCGACCGCTTTCTCCTGGCCGGCGCCGGCAACGCGGGCGGGAGGGGCGCCGAGGTGCTGAGCAGGCTCGGCGGGGAGATGCGCTCCACGGTGGATCCCGGGCCGGGGGCGAGGAAGGCGAGCGGCACGGGGGACGACGCGGGCGCCCTGCAGCCGGCGCGGACGGAGAGGATGGAGGCAACGGGGCACTCGCGCCAGCCGAGGTCCTCGATGTCGCGCGTGACCTCCTCCATGGAAAGCGCGGGGGCCGTGGCGGGGGCCGCGTCCGGCGGCGGCGCAGTGGCGTTGAGGGAGACGGTGGAGCGGCGCGGGCGCATGAGGTCCACCGACCTGAGCAGATCAACCATCACCGGCTGAACCGCCACCGGAAACAGTGAAAACGAGAGGCGCGTCAGCGATCAACCGAAGAGAGGGGGTGGTGGATTGGAAACGGAGGACGGCTGGGTACCTTCCTGTCGCGATGGAGCTTGATGAACGCGTGCATTTGGATGATCTGCGGCGATGAGGAGACGACAGAGCAGGGGTTAGGATGTGCGCAAGCGGAGAAAAAGAGAGGGGCGAGGAGGATAAGGCTAAGGCGGCGGACCTGGTTCACGTGGTCGAGGGTGAGGCCCTCGCCGGTGCGGGTGGTGAAGAAGAGGACGTAGTCCTCGAGCGTCAGCCGCTGCCGATCAGGCCGCGGCATCGCCGATCACCTGCCCTTTTCGCCTGTTCCCCCTTTCGCCTTGTGGAGTCTGCGCGAACTGGCGTGGGAAACTCCGAAGCTTGGGTGCGCTGCTTGGTAGAGCGGCGACCGCGACGGCTAGTCTTATAGCAGGTGGGACCAGTAGGTGACCCACCCGTACCAGGCTGGCTGTCAGATTTGCAAAGCTTTGGAGCCGGGAACGGCCAGCGCGTCAGATAACTTTTCGTCGTCTCCCGCCCTGGAATTGTCCCCGGCGGTGGGAACTGGAAAAAGGCCCAGGCAGTACACGTTTGTCAAACAAAGCCAGAGTAATTTCCATGCACTTAAAGTCGTAATACACGTTTCCAGATCTTTTTTGGCGATTAGTGACATTAATGAGTATACATTTCTCATTTCTTTATATATCAAAAGACCTATATTTCTTAATTACTCTGTTCTTAAATTATTATTACCATTAATCTCGATCAATTATTCAAATTACACATATATAAAAAAAAATTATCCTAACATGTGCTATCTTAGTTCGCACCATACATTGGCTCAGCGCAGTAGAATACCAGTTTTTTTTTTTTTGCGATGGATATAGAATACCATGGTTTATAGCTCAATTTCGATTAACTCGCAGACAACAATTATCCAAAAAAAAAACACTCGTGGCAGCCAACAATTATCCAAAAAAAAAACCCGTGGTAGATAATGCTAAAGATGAAAGCAAATATGGACCAAAAAAGAAACTATACCAGCGGAAACGAGATCAAGGCGTGACTTTATTAATATTAAGAATATAAATTGCAGAGATAATTGGGACTAGAGATAATGAGAATGAGTGTTCTTTATTGATGATGATGGATACAATTTATAGTAAGGGGAAGAGTAGAGGCCAAATCATTGACGTGTTTACACTATAGATGTGTTCACACTATAATCCATATTGTATGACACGATTGGTCAATAATCCACCACATGGATTCACAACACTCCTCCTTGAACAATCGATCGTCGTACACCATATTACAGCTCCTCTAAAAACCCTATGGGAAAAATATGAGGAGCTACAGAGTAATATGCTGTGAAAACTCCTTAACCCCATTGGAAAAATCAGGAGAAATTGATACAACATATATTGTATATTGTCTCGTTATAAACTCATATGAGAAAGACCCAAGCGAGTTTAGAGACAATATTATGTCATATGATATCACCCTTTAAAAACCCTAGTAGAGAAAAATCAGGAGATATGACATACACTTGTATTGATATTGCCTCATTAAAAACCTTTCATGAGAAATCGTGTAGGAAAAACTCACGAAGGAAAAAAGAGTGCAATATAATGTTTGTATAGGTTACTATTCAGAAGGATACTCCCCCTGAACATTGACAATCTGTGAGTGAATCACAAGATTTTCAAATGTTTTATCAACTCAATCTACTATAGTATATAAGGATAAAATAAATAGGAGCAATGTACGCTCTCTTGTAACCTGTTGCATCTAAGCAATACAAGAGGCACTATCTCACAGATAGTGGCAGATGGTTCAATAAAACCATTACTACATAAATAATATAGTTAATCATTCTTTAATCTAAGATGCACAATAAGTGATGTTTGGAATGATATGAGAAAGTAGTTATGAGAATATAGTAGATCCTCACGTAAAGACCGCTTCACCTTAAAATCAGTCAATACATATGTGTCATGCATATTCTATCATAGTTATATCTTGATAGAATTACCAAGACCTTATGTGTCATAAGGATGAATATTCTCTTTGACTCCTGTCTAATGGCACGTAGAGTAGCGTTTTAAGCTAGCAAGTTAATGAGCATTTTGATGACACTTTTCATCAACAATCCGATAGATGAATGCAATTGCATTGATATTCGGGATTGGACGAGATCATAAATATTGGATGAATATGATAGTCTAATATTATTCGATATTGAAACAAATATCGATTGGATATTAGTTGACTAATTGATGACATTCCAGAGGGAATGTGCTCAAGTTTGAAAACTTAAGTCTAATTTGGATTTATCAAAATTATTCATCTCAATTTTTGTCATTGCTTTGTTGTATGTTCTTTGGAGATGATTCGAAATCCAAATGAGACTTAACAGTGAACACACAAAGTAATTATCGAGCTTTCTTTCAGTTAAAAGAACTCTCTAGTTAGTTGTACCACAACAACTTAACAATTATGAGTCATCAGTGACTCCAACGATACATAATATGCATCGCAATTTGAATTTGGATTCTAATATCTGAATCTATCCAAATCTTTGATCTGCCAATGATCTTAAATGTAGGAACATAATTTTCACACATCCAGGGTCTCAGCATGGACCTACATGCTACAATGCTTCGCCATTGAACCACCTATTGCAATGAATATTCCATTATGTTTTCACATGGAATATGATGGGAGGAAAAGATATTACTTCTCACTCTATCAGCAAAGCCATTCTCCATAATTACCACCTCTGGTTCGATCAATTTGAGTACTGAGGTACTCTACCTAGGATTTTGGCCTCTATCCAGTATAGAGTAATTTTGGAGAGAAATATGTCGACATTTTATAGTCTTTGTATTGATTCAATGGAACCAACAAAGTTTGTGAAAATATTATCCTTGGTAACTCCGTGTATTTCCCAAACACCAAAGTAAGTAAGGATGTTCCAGTGACTCAGCGTCTGATTCTGTGTGCACACATGATGCTGGTCTTTTGAACGTTAAAATCCATAGGCCTTGGATAATAAATATCCGAAAGGTGTCAACCAACATAGTGTTGGTTTGCATCTACTGTCTTGGAGGATGATCTCCCCCTATTCTCGATAATGCTTGCAAAAAGCACTCATGTGACTGTACTTCTCCTCATATTCTTTAGAACTAGGAGTTGAGTGGTATTTTATTGGTACCTCCACTCTTTCTGATCGAGAATTTGATTTAATGACACCTTCATAACAAGTAAATGTTATTGGTAGAGTATTTGCAAAGTGTTGAAAATGTAGGATATTCTAAATAATAAGTTCAGTTACTTTAATACGTGGATATGAGGATTGAATGTGAATGTATATGACATTCTTTTAGATTCTTGGCATTATCTTTGTGGTATAAATCTCCCCCTAATGCCTAGAATGATCCTCTGTATAAGCATACGAGCAAAAGAGTTCCCATAAGAGACTCGAGATATTTTGAATTTATGGATAATAATATCTATTAATGCTCATAATGTATGTCTTATGGTGGTGATATCGGTATGTGTAAAACATTACCGAGTCTATAAATGGGAAATTCTTGGCATGAGGACCAAGTATCCACGTGTTACTGCAACGGGGGAGCCGTTTGGCAGCAAATGATGTTAGTGGTGTGTAAAACGACATGTTACTAACAAGAGGTTAGTATGTATCAATTCAAACCTGGTCGTTTATATGCGGTGCTGATCCTAAATTTTGGACCATACAATCGTCATTGTAGGCATGAAAACTTGGTAGCATCATCCTTTTGGATTATTGGAATGATTGAATCAATTATTCAGGATTTATGCCCATGATGTGAGCAATAATCTTATTAATTCATGGTTGTTGTGTGGATAAGAGACACACAAGAGATCATCGTAAAGATGTATCTATAAGAACCATATAAAACCTGAACAATCCATCAATAGTTGGATATGATCATATGTATAATCTTGAATTTCTTCAAGAACTTGAGTGGCACACATCAAATTTCATGTGGCACTTATACCGTGCACACTAAATCCAAAATGTTAGAAATTTGTTATGACCAATAGAATGATAATAATTTTTCTCGTTATCCCTATGATGGGATAACCAAGGCAATCAAGCCAAGTCTTGATGTGATGAAGAAAGAAAAATTCTACATGCAATAAATGCATGTGATAGGATATAATCCAGATGGTATGTAGGGAAATTACCATGTCCGTTATACAAATAGGATAATTCCTCTTTGTTTCCATCATGAGTTTTAACAAGAAAACTCTTTTAACGGATATGTATATACTTAGTAGGGTACTACTTGAATCAGGATATAACAATGTATCCACAATTATAGTTAGGTACTGGTAGGGAAGGATGATACAGGCATAGTTAGCCTTCTATCTTTCTTACCGCATGCAACGAGCGATAAAATATTTCCTTGCCTCTTTGTAAGAGTATAGAATTTTTCACTTCCCAATGTATAGAGTTTGTGGTGCATATATCCACGATAGGCATAATTTCACCTTTATCGGATTTATCCCACAATAATAGGACATAGATTGACATAGTATGTAAGGAGATGGGAGCGTAGTATAGCTCTACAAAATTGTCTGAAATAAATTCAACAATTATGTTCTCCTTAAGAGGTTCTCTTGGTATATAAGAGAATAGTTGGTACTTAGTTCTATTGGAACTTTGTAAGAACAACTGACCTCTCCTGTTGATGTCATGTTTCAGATTGAAAGATTCTCCATATCTTTATCCATGACTAGGATGGCAATGTCCCATGGACCTTTGGTGAGTAAGTAGATCAATCAAGTGTCTCGAGAAATGACATTTGTTGATGGCAGCGTATAGCAACCATATGTATGACAAGATTTATCGAACTAGAATATGTCTTTGCCTCAATCCGATGCATGGGATATTCCTATAAAGCATTCAGATCTTCTCCATTAGGTACTCAAATCTGAGACCTTGATGGATATGACGCCTTATGACACATAAGACTTTGCACCTGACCATTACACTCCCTGTATAGAGGATGCATAACCACACTCAATCCATAGGTACCGAACTATGTCGTTGAATGTCCATGACCCATGTTGAGTAGCTGTGACCGTCATATGTGAGTTGAATTAACCCACAAGAGATCATCTTTGTCAATATGGATTTAACCAGAGATTTATTTAAAAAACTATCATGGTAACATTTAAGATGGATGCAAAATTTGTAAATTCAAGTTGAGATTTGAATTACATAGTGTGTACCTCAAATGATATAGCCAACATTTAGGAGAGAACCATTAAATGGTGTCAATCTCATAGTATAGGATGCAAAGTATGACATTTGTCATTAGATGCTTGATTCCTTTTACATTATGTTAGGCTATGCTGGATACTCAAGAAAAGCTCTTTTGTGTTTCTCAAATATGAATGGAGGATGTCACTTGAATTTTACATATGGTTTAATTCTTCTAGAATTAAACTTGATAATTTGCAAGAAATAGAATCTCAATTGCAAATTAATGATATTGCAAGAAAACTTAATCTCAATTGCAATAAATGGTTTTGTAAGAGAAATTAATCTCGATTACTATAAGAGAACTTAATATTAATTGCAAATAAGTGACACTACAAGAAAATTTAATCTCAATTGCATTGATGTCACATAATACAACTCTTTATTGTTGTAATGATTACGCAAAATCTGATTCATGTATGTATACCTCAACATATATAGATACTCGAAAAATACTAATTTCTCAGAATATAATGAAGATATTCACACTAAAATTTTGTATGTAAATTTGCAAGGAACAAAATGTTCACTTGCAAATAAAAGCCAATGTTATAATGAATATTGTGTTTGTCATTTAATTCTGCTTGAATTAAGCATATGATGCTTAATAAAGGTGAATTAAATGGTGAGTATGAAAGAGATATATATCTCAATTACAAAGGAAAAATATTGTAAATATAGGAGTGTTTAAACTTTAATTCTCCTTGAATTAAGCACACTATGGGTTTAACTGCGGTGAATTAAGTGGTGGGTATGCAAGAGATTGACATCTCAATTGCAAAACAAATATAAACACTATTGATATATCGATTGCAAGAAACTGA
Source organism: Eleusine indica (assembly GCA_030378355.1). Classification (NCBI taxonomy): domain Eukaryota; kingdom Viridiplantae; phylum Streptophyta; class Magnoliopsida; order Poales; family Poaceae; genus Eleusine; species Eleusine indica. The sequence goes on along the minus strand of CM059498.1, from coordinate 11,334,506 downwards.
TATCTCAATTGCAAGAAATATCGGTATTATATCCTAGAGAATGCTCATAGAACAAACTCATCTTCGAACACAATCTATTTTCACATCACCATAGAGAGTGAAAATATAATTTATAATATTTAACATCACTAAACACAACTCTTATATCATAGGGAATGCATCAAAATGCAAACACATTGGACATAAGAAATTGCACTTTTGGGAATGCTTGAGAGCAATCAATATGATGAATTTACATAAGTAAATTTTATAGTGCAATTATCGTTAAAATCATAGGTTAAAACAAGAAAATAGAGTTCACAAAGGAGACTTTGTCAATTATAGAATCAGAAAAGACTGTTCTGTAAAAGCACAATAGACCTTTGTTAACCGGCGTTACAGGCCAGCCCACATGTGTTCAACTTGGCCTGAGGCCGTGGTGAATTTTGGGCCCTTAGACCTATTCACCATGGCACATAACCCCTTGGGCAGTTGGATTTTCCCAGACCCGCCGCCGTTGCTCGGGCCATGTAGGCACCATCATGCCTCAACCAACTAGGGTCGAGTTGTGAGAGCACTACCATCAAATCCCCGCGTAACGCCACTGCTGATACATCGGCTTCATTGACGTGTATGTCATGTGTGACGGGCTGCCGTGACGTCCGCGTGGATGCACAACCGTCCAAGTGTCATGCAGGCTCGTTCCGACAAACTAGGCGCCTTGTCGCATTCGCAGGCCACCATGCGCCACCACCGCATCTTGAGATGTTCGCAACGCGGGGCAACATCCGGAGCCGAAACAGGCAGCCATCACGATGGGCGCGCCGTCTTGGACACAACCGCGTCCTTGTTGGTGTCCGGGATAGTCCGCCTTCGCGACCGGTGCAGTTACAGTCAGGCCGTGGGCACCTCCAAACAAAGGTATGCCTCGTGGCCCATGCGGGACGCTGGCGTAGCCGCTTGGGCATACAACAACTGTCGCGTGGTCGCAGACTCACTGTCGCATAACCGCCGCGAGCACTGTGCAAAACAGGCTGATGTGGCGTTTGCGTGAGCGCAATTAGCCGCAAGTGCCGATTGGAAGTTGTAGTCGTGGGCCTGTGACCAACATGGACAGGTCGCTGCCTTGGCACTACCGGCAGTGATGCCGAGGCTGTTATAACACCTTAGGCACACATGGCGCGGTGAACAACATCGCCGCGAGGGTGGGGCGTGCAGGAGTCGGCGTGGGCATGCAGTCGATTGTCGCGTGCAGTGGAGACTGGCTTCCGCTGCACTTGGGCCGTGTGGACAAGCCGTCACGGCGGTCGCTGTGACGGTCATAGACCTGTCCGCGTGGATGAGCAATTAACCAAGCGCTACGTCTAGGCAGTGTGGGCGTTGCCGTGTCCGATAGGACGGGCTGCCGCCGATGAGAACCACGTCGTGATGGGCATAGGAGTCCAAACGACAGTGGCAGCTGCCATGGTAGAAATAGCGCAGAAAGGGCTATTCTTCGGGGCGAGTTAAAGACCAGAGCGATGAGCGCGGTTGACAATGGTTGTCCACCGTGAGGAAGACAAAGAACAGGAGTAAATCCTATCGGCAAATGCAAGTAAAACATATGATTGTTACCTGATAGATTTTTCTTGAAGGACCACGGCCAGATTAAGTGTCTTGGCGTGGATAATGAAGACAGTCTCGTCTCCATCCGCAGGAAGAAAGAAAAAAAAAATCCTCTTCCACAAGCCTTCCTTCATCAGTTTTGAGAAAATAAAAATGCTCTGTTTTTTGCCGGGTGGATGAACGAAGACTCGTCGATGCTGACGAGTTCCTGGCCCTGGCCAATTAGCGGTTGGTATACCACGTGCTGATAACGTATTAAGAATATAAATTACAGAGATAATTAAGACTCAGAGATAATGAGAAATGGATTTTCTTTATTAATAATAATGAATACAATTTATAATAAGAGGAAGAGTAAAGGCCAAATCATTAACGTGTTCACACTATAGATGTGTTCATACTATAATCCATGTTGTATGACACGATTAGTCAATAATCCACCACATGGATTCACAACAATTAATTCTGTGTCGTGATTACGCATGACATACGATAATACAACATCAAAACGTGTCATCCGTACCACATCCGAGCATACGAAGCAGAGCAGTAGTCAGTTAGCCCCTTGCCAGGCTGTGCACGTTTCCATCTAGCTAGGCCGCATCGAACCCGCACGTCTCCACGGCCAGATTACAGGGCTTACCAAAAACAACATTTATCATACACATCATGTAATCTACAGTTTTCATCGATATGGAACGAAGAAAAATGTCACCATTTGGTACAGCAGCTGGCGGGGACTATCGGTCCCAACCAGATGGCCGTTTCCTCTCTCTCGACCGGTCCCGTGAACTGCAATCAATTCAAAATTTTAGTTTAGAAAACTAGACAATGATCCAAAAATAATGGATGGATCAGCAGTAGGAAATAATCCAGTGATAGCACACAATAAGCTGAGCGAACTACCTTTCAGGATTTGGGTTCCCATTTTCGTTAGCATTTCCTGCAGGCTGGGATGCAGGGACAAAGGAGGGACCCGACGGTGCTGGCCGGGATGCAGGGACAAAGGAGGGGGCTGGTTGCGCCCCTCCTATGGTGCCACCAGAAACAAATCCACGAAGTGCTGGTCTTACAAAGGAAGGTGAACTGCTGTTTGGTGTATTCGAAGATCCAGAAACAAAGCTGCTCTTAAATTGCTTCATCATCCCTGTCTTCAATGAATTTACAGCAGCAGATCTTGGTGGAGGCACTTGTGTTCCAGACTCGGAATTGTAACCTATGCCAAGGCCAAAATCAACTCCACGTACACCACGTCCGCGTCCACCGCCGCCGCCGCCACCTTTTCCTTTGCCACCTTTCTTCCCACCTGATCAGAATGATAACATGTCAGTACAACATGTTTCCGCAAAAGATACATCCAGAAAAACTGTAAGCTGCTGTGTACATAAAGAAGCAGGGCCTACCTTTTCTAGAGTCTCGTTTTGCCCTGAATCTTCCATCCTGCAATTCAAACCACAACAGTTTTAGAAAAAATGGGGTTGTTCTGATGAAAAGAGAGTATCCAAAACAATTCAAATGTTCATTCATCTGTTATTGTATTCAGCTACAATTCATTTCCATGCCAAGTCTAGGTTTTACTTTTTACCACAAAAGCGAACAAAAAAAAGCTAGTCAACAAAAACTAACCTTCATAGCCAGATCCATTAGTTCATTGGGTACATCCTGACCAGCAGCAATCAAACTGTGCACCAGTTCACCAGCAAAGCGTGACTCTTTCTGTGTAATGAGAGTGTACGCAGTGCCATCTTTATCACCAGCACGGCCAGTTCGTCCGATTCGGTGAATATGCATGTCCATTTCTTTCGCAATGTCAAAGTTGACAACTGTTTTAATTGACTTGATGTCCAGACCCCGTGCAGCAACATCAGTTGCAACTAGAACATGATACACCCCAGATTTGAACTTCTGCAACGTCTCCATGCGAGAAGCTTGATCCTTGTCACCGTGAAGTGCTGCAATCCTAAAACCTCTTTGATTCAGCTCTTTCTCTAACTCATCCACTCTAGCCTTCTTAGATGCAAATACAAGAACATCGCCATCATCTATCATGCCTGGCAGCTTCTCCAAAAGCCAAGGCATTTTCTCAGCATCAGAAGGTAGTACATTCACAACTTGCTTAATATCTTCATTAGCACTGCCAACTTGACCAACTGTAACTCTAATAGGGTCAGTCAGTATTTCTCTGGCCAAGCGCTCCACTTTATAAGGCATGGTTGCAGAAAAAAGCAAGGTTTGTCGGTCCGGTCTAATTTGACCAACAATGGACCTTATTTGTGGCTCAAATCCAAGATCAAACATGCGATCAGCTTCATCAAGAACCATATAAGTTGCCCTGAACATCTTCAATGCCTTCATTTTCAGCAAATCAATTAATCTCCCAGGGGTTGCAATGACTACTTCACAGCCTGCTTTCAATTCTTTAAACTGGTCATATTTGGAAACCCCACCATATACAGCAGCAACTCGAAGATTGTAAGGCTTTGCAAACTTCTTAGCTTCAAGATATATCTGATGTGCCAATTCTCTTGTTGGGGCACAAATCACTCCTATTGGACCTTCTTCTTTCTCAAGCTCAGGCTGATCCATAATATGAACAATCATAGGGAGTACGAAAGCAGCAGTTTTCCCTGAACCAGTTTTTGCAATGCCAATAATATCTCTGCCTGAAAGTACAATAGGCAAGGCTTGGCACTGAATTGTTGTTGGTTTTTCATAACTTTGCTTGGCAATGGCATTCATTAATGGCACAGGAAACCCACAATCCTGAAAGTTTTTTATTGGTCTTGGGACATCAAAGCCTGAAACCCGTATTGCCAAACTTTTCATATAATCAGCCACCTCTTGGTCACTCATCCCTACAAGATGAAAATGAGATTTCAATACAATATACTCAGACTAAAATGAACGAGAAATAACACTATGTACATGTTGTACTCGAAGTGTATAACTGCCTGGCTATAACCACATCAATCATGAAGAAAAACACTTGCTGGACTAAGTTGCATTAGGTTAGTTCTTATGCTACTTCATTTATGAGGATGAAAGATAAGAAGAATAGGAAATAAAATATTAACAAGTAGAAAAATTCCCCTCATTCCTTTGGATTGGAATTCAACATTAAAATTTTAACCAAGGAATGAAATTTGTCCTAGAGAGTAGAGATTATAGTGCAAAATCCAGCAGATTCTCCACTTGAATCAAGTTCAATCTGGTTGTTGCATAAGCATAACTGTGTGATAAGGTCATGAGAATATGGACACCTATCATTTCTTTGATTATACACCAGATTTGAGCTGGCAAGATCAATCTAGAAATTGTAGAAATTGAGCTATACAAGCCTTTAAGATAAATTCATAACACTAGCAAGTAAGACTATTAGTCGGTCCAAGTAGCGCACTACAAAACCTATAAAGAGCGGTATGCTATTCCAAGAGAAACTTCAGACCATAGTGGCTCTTAGGTTCAGCTTAAGAAAGTACCACTATCATAATAAGTTACAATGACAATTGCAACACCTGAGAATACATTATATTCCATTTCATAGTCCAGAAAATATAAGTAAAATGGAATTACAATGACAATTGCAACGAACTGTTGTCAGTCCATATGCATCAGAATTGAAAAAAGTTAATAACCCAGCCCATGTCAAGTTTATTTTATAAAATAAAACTAAGAACAACAGGAATAAAATCTCCAACACCTGAACAATAAGCATGAATTACAGGAATAAAATCTCCAGCATCTGAACTCTAAAGGTCAAAACAATGGTCACATTGAATAGCGCATCACTCCATTCTCATGACAGGACAGAGGCCATGATTTCACATTATTTCACTATTCATGGTTGTCATGATGTTGAGATAACTTGATTATTATCACGATTAGTCATAAAGTCACCTGATTATCATTTCAGTTGGCGGCGAAAGGAATCGTTTTTGACTTTCTGACTTGGAAAATAAAGGACAACAGACATTTATAACACATGCTGAGGTTTGGTTCACTGCATATTTTACTATTGAAGCTTAGATACACTATCTGAATTAACAGCACACAAAACATGTGTGGGATTAATTAGAATCAAAGGTTCGTAAAGGAATGCAAGGTCCAGGTGCTTCACCTGAAATCGATGGCTTCTCTTCGTAGAAATCCTTGTTAAAGTCGTCATACTCGATGGTGGAGTGGTCGAGCGGCGGTATGGGCTCGATCTTCTTCTTGTCCACAACTATAGGGTTGTCGTCAGAGTCATAATCCATCATGCCGGCGTCCACAGCCTTGGCAGCGGCGTAGACCTCCTCGTCAGAGTCGTAGCCGGCGCGCATAGCGTCCGCAGCTAGCGCGAGCCCAGCGTCCTTCTTGGACCGCAAGAAGCTCTCTACAGGGTCATCCTCATCCTCGTCTGAGTCTGCGCGGCGGAGCGCCTCGGGCTTGGGGGGCGGGGGCGGCGCGCGGATCTCCTCCTGGATCTCTGCCATGAACGCGTCGAGCGGGTCGATCTCCTCATCATCTCCCGCCTTTCCGCCTTCTGCGGTGGCTCCGGCGGGGGCGTCTGATGGGGCGTCGTCGGAGAAGGCGATGTCGTCGAGGTCCGGGTCGTCGGTAGGGTGGTAAAGCCGCTGTACGGGCTGCGGGCGCTCGAAGTTGTACGAGGTAGGCCGTGGGATGCTGAATCCCTCGAGCTTCGGACGCTTTGACGACATGGCGCCGGAAAGCGAGGCAGAGGCGGAGCTAGGGTTTGCGAGGGGTGATGGAGGAGGAAGACGAAGATAGCGAAGAGAATTGGCGCCGCTCGGCTTGGGGCGGTCGCCGACTCGTCGCTCCTGGGTTGGCGTGGGCCAAGCTCAGGGTTGGGTCGGTGGACCGGGTGATGGACCAGAAGCGTCGGTAGTCTGTTCAGTTGCGGCCTTCAGGGCTCTAGACACCCGAACCTGATCTCGTGTCGGTTGCGGAATCGGCAGGTATGGCCCATCACTGGTGCGAGTGGGTGGGATCTGGCCTGGTGTTGAATTCAGGCCCGAACTCTTGGAAGCTCTCTGGGCCCGTTAACTTTTATAGCAAAATTTCTTTTTGGCTATTAGTCTATTACTCATTTGGGATCAAATATATTTCATAGTTCGGCACTTTGGTTTCTTTAATTATAAAATAAATTATAATAAATTATAATAAATTATATTTTTATTTAATTATAAAATAAATTATAACAATAAATATGTTTTTTAAAAAACTTAAATAAGATGACTGATCAAATGTATCTAAAAAAACTCAACAACGATAATAATTTAAGATAGTCATTTAAGTACAGTGAGAATAATACTTTTAGTCGAGTTAGGATGTGTTTGACAACGTTTATGCTTATACTTAAAACTGCTTATGGTCATATTTATCTGTCAAAAGCGTTTATTCAGCTTATTTGACTTATTGTATCATAAGTAATCAACCTGTTTAGCAAAACTATTTATCATGATTTTTTGAAACAGCTTATGCATGTAAAATTACCATAGTATCCTTGAGACTTGTTTCATGACGAGGTAGAACTCTATTTTTAAGTGAAGTTGTGTACTGTATTGAAAAAAATAGAAGAGAACTAATAATTGATAATTCATTAGTGCAACCATAATAAGTGGTCATTATCCACCATGCAACCATACATTGAAATTTTAATGAGCTTGTTCATTGTCTATTATGTAACCATACATAAAAGTTTACATGACCATGATCATCTAGATGAAGAAATTATCCTTGCAAGTTTATCACGGGATCTATCCATGACATATTCTTTAGCTATTGGAGTTGATGTATTGATCGATGGAGCATATTTTCTATATCTTGAAGATATCGTTGGCACATAAATTGGATTACGATTGCACTTTCAAAAGTGTCTATCTTAGACATGATTCTCACGGATATAGTTATAAAGACATATAGTAGATACAACAATCATCATTTGCTTTCTATTGGGTAACTCGACATCTTATATAGTATTCTTCACTTTTGCTTCCACACACCGAATGCACATTGCAAATACTTGAATGTAAATGATTGAAACATTCTTGCTCACCATGTGGTGTGGGACCCCTCCTCCAATCCGGTATATGATACCTTTCACTTTTATATTGAGCCAAATATCCTTTACGATTTGGGTACTCAATATCTACATGATAGTATTTGTTTACATAGTATATACATGCATAAAATAGATTAAAATATGTCTCACATTATTTAAGGACATTCAATTGGATGTTCAAAAGTGTCGACACTTATTCTTAATATCAGTCATAGGGTAGTTAACCTATGAGGATTTATATATAGGAAGGAGTGTATGTGCGAGATCGAGAGACGATGGTAACACAAGACGCCGATTTAGACAGGTTCGGGCATCCCGGAGGATTAACCCTATGTCCTGTATTCTGTGGTATTTGTATTGATATGTCTAGATCATAGACCTAGACGAGGAGGATTGCCCTAGACGATGATGTCTAATTGTGTCTAATTGTGCGATGCCCTATTGCTTGCCCCTTGAGGGGAGTCCCTGCCCCTCCTTATATATCCGGGGGACAGGGTTACATGATGGATTCCTAGTCGGTCTATTATACATATCCAAGTAGGAGTTTATCTCTACTTTCCTTCTATATGAGGTACCTCGGGTACATGTCATCAACAGTAGCTCCCGAGAGTCTTGCAAGCTTGATGATAGTCTTCAGTAGCTTCCCGACCGGTTTATGCCATGTAGAATGCTTCAGCTTTATATCAGCGAGCTTGTAAGAGTCTAAAAGATCAAAACGTCTTCAAAAATGTTGTTGGTACATCGAATATGTGCATCTAATTAGGTGTAGCCCCTGACTCTTGTATCATTTGAAAACTGCAAATAATGCAAGAGTCCAAAACAAGAATAGTCGTGTTGGCTCTCCTTAAGAAAAAATCACTCAAATCATCAAATCCGAGTGATAAATAACTTAGTAGAATGACATCAATCATTGCCGAGTGACAGATAATTAAGATGAGTAACTTTAATCACCGCTGACTAGTAGATGGCTCAAACCAATGACCAAGTGGCAGCCACGCTCAATTCAGAATATCATGTCCGAGTGACAGCGGCGCTCCACTCAATGATAAGGTCGAGTGAAGAAGGCAGTCGAGGTTGTTATAGCTGTCGACCGCTAATAAAGTGATGACCGAGTGAAGCTGACGGTCTGATATGTGGCCGACCGATAGTGACGGTCAGATGTGATATAGTAGACTGATGGTGGCGGTCGGAGCTGGTGTAGCCGACCGATGAAAGCAATCAGAGTTGTAAGCCGACCGATAAAGATAGTCGACGCTAGCATAGCCGACCGATGAAGGCAGTCGAAACTAGCATGGTCCACCGATGAAGGTGGTTGAAGCTGTAAGCCGACCGATAAAGACGAGGAAATCACTCTATGTCGAGTGGTGTATCCGCCTATATCCGTCATAAATGTTCCTGACAATAAAAAAATTAGAATAATTAGTTATAATTAACATTATTTGCTTGATAACTTATTTTTATAATCTAAACAAATCAGTTGACTGAAAAGTCAAATCTGTATTCATTTTTCTTCTTTAAGTAGACCGACTAGCGCATAGCAGCGTATTCGCGCGTTAGCAACCAGACTGATGCATCATAGGATACTTAGGACAAAATATAAAGAGCTCAAAGCTCGGTCTGTCGTAACAATATCGGTCATAATTATTATTGCGTAGCAATCAGAACCAGTCGACACATGACCTCTCGCAATTTTGGCTGTGGGTTTAGTATAGTGTCAGTCTATCATGTAGCAAAGAAGTTTTATGCATTAGTTGTTTATCGACGTAAGATAAAAATTAAGACCAAATCGTAAATAAAATGCAATGTATTGGTCGAGGCTAAAGCCAAAAATAGTAAAACTAGAACAGACGACATGAGTCTTATGGTATCAGGGCTAAAGCACTACTGAAAGGTCACCGACCGACATGGGTTATAAGGTGTCAGGACCGAGGAACTACTGAAAGGTCACCGATCGACATGTGTACTGCTAGATTCACAAAAAAGTGAAGGAACACGTGTATAGATACACAAATAGCCTCCTAGCTCGATTGTTTAATACAAAGGATTAAAGAATCGAGATAATATAAAAATAAATAAAGTCATAAATAAGAACACTAATTAAAAAGCCTAACTTTATTCATAAAAAACCTATGACCTTCTACTTAGAAAACAGAAATAAATGGTTGTGGGAAAAAAGAATGAAGGACATGAGCCCAAAAAACTCAAGTAAATCGAGAAAGTATAAAGATACTTAGCTTTGCAATTCGACGAGTTAAAGATGAACCCCCGAGCGTGTTGATGTTGTTGACGAGTGGTCGAATGTCAAAGTCGAGCCATCGTGTCACCGGAACATCGAAGCTCGATGTGATTGACCGAGACGCCGAATCGTCGAAGGTGTTGCCGAGTCGTCCTCGGGCATATCCATGTGACCGCTGAGCGGTCGAGTCGTCGAGTCGCAACGATGTCGCTGAGTCATTAGAGACACCGTGTCGTGACGATGTTGTCGGATGAACGAGTCGATGTAGTGCAGCGATGTTGACGAATGGCCGATGTTGCCTGTGATTGACACCCGCTCCAACTAACAATGCTCCAAGTCGCCAAGTGCTCCAACCGTCAACTGATCGAGCTGTCGAATGGGCAAATCAAGGTGGCAGTGGCATCAACCATGGACCAATTGCCGTCTTGAGCTAGATTGTAGCAAAAGAACATGCAAAGAATCTTCGTGTCAGCTTAACCAATCATAGCCGATTCTTGATAGCATCCCGGCAATGTAACCTGGTGCAATTTGTAGATGCAACTCCCGTACATGCAAAAGCATTACGTGAGTAGTATTATACTAATCATATTGATTAGTAAATAAGAAATAAAATAGTACGGCAAGCGTAAAGAAGAAAATAGACTTCTCTGCGTGCGGCACATGCAGTCCCTCGACTCGGACATAGCTCCTGAGTTGGCAGGAATCGTCGCGACAATTGTTGACATGAACCGTTGCCCGACCAGGACCTTTGCATGTGATCGCTCTGGTGCACGTACGACTCATACATGCAAAAAAGACAAGAAAACATCACGTGCAATGAGTATTGCACTAACTTGATTAGTGTATTTGAAATAAAATAATTTGAAAAGATTAACCGATGGAAAGAAACTTTCTTGGAAGGCACGTGACGCCCTGTTTCCGTGAAGACTTGAGGTAGTCGACTCGGACTCGACCAAATCGAATACGCCGACTCCTTTATTCTTCAAAGATGAAGCCACCGATCGGGAGACTCGCCGACTTCTCGCCAGATGAGTTGTTGTCGTCGGCCGCTATACGAAGCAGCGATTGACGCTTGATAAAGAAAGCTATTGAAATTGCTTGTAGATGGATCTTGAGACCATTGAACTCGACGAACCGATCGTCGCGCTTATCTTTACGGACGACGTCAAATGTCGAGACTTATTCTCGACATCAGTCATAGGATAGTTAACCTATGAGGATTTATATATAGAAAGAGGTGTATGTACGAGATTAAGAGATGATGGTAACATAAGACATCGATTTAGACAGATTCGGATCTTCCGAAAGATAATAACACTACGTCTTGTGTTCTGTGATATTTGTATTGATATGTCTAGATCATAGATTTAGACGAGGAGGGTTGCCGTAGATGACTATCTCAAATTAATGAATGAAAGATATTGAAATAAAAAGGGAAAAGGAGATGATCATTTATCTCTAATTGAAAGTCCAAAATCTACTAAAAATGAAGATTATGAAGTTTTTATTTTTATTTCTTGAGTATAGGTCAACCGTACTATCAAGAGGGGTATAATTCATAAATATGGTAAAGTCAAATGCTCAAAATCTCCTATAAAAACCACCTCTGTCATCCTTTGTTTTTGCCTTCATCGGCAGTGCCGGTGGAGACCACCGGCACTGCCGATTCACCTTTCTAGAGGCGCTGTTTTGCCCAGTTACTTCTCTGGCTTCTGTCTTGCCAGCATCGGCAGTGTCGATCTCTCCTTCCAGAGAAGGCTGTTCTCTCTGGCTTTCTGGCGGTTGCTCATCGGCAATGCCGATCATCCTGATCGGCAGTGCCGGTCGGTCCTCCTAGAAAGTCACTCTCTGTCTGACTCTAGCTGTAGCTCATCAGCAGTGCTGGTCTTCTGATCGGCAGTGCCGGTCCCCTTCCACAGAGACTGTTTTTTTCTCGGGCTCTCTGGCTGATTGCGATCGGCAGTGCCGGTCAAGATCTCCAGAGACCACTTGTCTTCTCTGTGTCTGTCTCACCGGCAGTGCCGATGTCTTGATCGGCAGTGCTGGTGCGGGCCGAATCCTTATCTGCAGATCTATGATAGTGTGTCAGAAACCCTACCGGTAGTGCCAATGGCTCGATCGGCAATGCCAGTGCGGGGTGTCCAGACAGGTCAACGACTCTTTTTGAGCCCTTTGTATAAAAGGCTCTCACCCCACTTCGTGTCTCCTCCTCCAATCCGAAAATCATTTGACACTTTTGAGCTTCACTCTCCTCACTCTCCCTCTCCAAGTCAAAGCTTCATTCTTTGGCTATTCATGATATCGGGATTTTAGATTTGCCTATTCATCTCCCCTCTAGGCAACTTTCAATTGGTATTAGAGCAGGATCTTCTTGAAGGCTTAATCGCTTGAAGATAAATGCCGAAGCATATGGAGAAACCAAAAGAAACTACACTGGAAACATCCGGTTTTGGGACCGAGGGTAACAAGGATAACTTGGAAGTTAGATACAACAATGTCAAATTCAACTATGGCGAACTCAAAAATGAGTATATTGGTAGTAGATCTGAAAAACTACCACACTTTGATGGCACATTCTATGATCATTAAAAACATAAAATGGAACTATACTTAGAGTCTATAGGAAGACCAATCTTGAAAATTGTGAAGCATGGTTTTGAGTTGGAAGATGAAGAAAACCCAACCACTAATGACGAGATCAAGCTCAATCACAATGATCAAGCCGCATCCGCCATTGTTTTCGCACTATCACCAAAGGAGTATGAAAAGGTGATGGGGATCAACAAAGCTCATGACATTTCGAAGAAGTTTGAAGTCATCTATGAAGGGACCGATGGTGTGAGAGAGGCAAGAGAAGACATCCTAAGAGGGAAATACAACTTGTTCATTAAGAAGGCCCGTGAAGGGCCATAAGAAGTTCATGATAGGCTTATGGAAATTGTGAACAAGAGAAGAGCTCTAGGAATCAAACTTGACACCATTGAGGTCAACAAGAGGTTGCTTCTTGCTTTGCAACCATGGAATCAAAATGCTTGTGACTTTGTTAGAGAGAAAGAAAACTTCAAGAACTTTAGTACGGATGAAGTACTAGAGAGATTACTCACTTAAAAGAAAAGAGATGAAAAAGCAAAAAGAGTGAACACATTGTTGGGACAAGGTGAAGAGGAGAAGAAAGAAATAGATCTCAAGGCCTCTCATGAGACTAATGAAAAGAAGGACAATAAGAAGAAAAAGAAAATAGTTGATTCTAGTGATGAAGACAGTGATGATGAGATGGCATTGCTCATGAGAAGATTCAAGTCATTCCTTAAAAGGGATGGCTACAAGAAGAAAAGCTATGACAAGGGCAAAGCAAGAAAGTCAAAGAGATCTTGATATGAATATGGTGGAGAAGGACATTTCATTGCGGAATATCCAAAGAAGAAGAACAAGGAAGAAAGAACAAAAGACAAACATAACAAGAAAGACAAGAAGTACAAAAAGTATAGAAGAGGTGAAGCTCACATTGGCCAAGAATGGAATTCCGATGAATCATCTTCCTCATCATCTTCCTCCTCCGAATCCGACTCGGATGAGGAAGGCATTGCTACACTTGCCGTGGAGTCACTCCCACCAACACCTCTCTATTTGGAAGCTTGAGTGATGATGATGATGACAACACTCACAAGTGCTTCATGGCAAGAGGATCTAAGGTATCAAAATCTAAATATAAGAATTCCTCTTATGCTAGTAGTAGTGATGATGATGATGATGTTAATGCTTCACTTCCTAAAATGCTTGAATTTATGAAATTACTTGAAAGACAAAAGGAAGAAAATGATAGGTAAGAGGAGCTTCTTGAAAAACAAGAAGAATTTCTTATTCTTAAAAAAAAAAGAAAACTTGAATTAGAGAAGCTCCTAGAAGATGAGAGGAAGAAAAATGAAAATTTAATCAAGTCTCTCAATGAAACTAAAACCTCATGTGAAAGTATTGAAAGCACAAAAGATGAATTTTAAGAGAAATAGAGGATTTGGAAAAGGCTCATAAGTCTCTTGAAGAACAATATAAGGTACTCTCAACCTTCACATCCTCAACCAACAATTCCTCTCATGCCTCCACTAACAATGGATGTGATAGGTGTTATAATATTGATGTTGATGCTTGTGCTACTAATGTCAAATTGATTGATGATCTGAACAAGCAAGTGAAGTCACTTGAAAGAAAAATACAACATGGGAAAAATGTTGTTGATGACGGAAAGGCAAAGTATGCAAGAGGTGCATACTCATATCCTAGGCACCCAAATGTCTTGGATGGCATTGGATATGTTGAGGGTGCCAAGCACAATGCTAGGGAGAAAAGGAATGGGAAGGAATTCCTTAAGTTCACCAAGGAAGGATCTTACCAAAAGAAGGAAGTCAAGAATATGAACGCTAACAATTCTTCTTTCGTTAATGATTCTTATGCTAATATATCTAATGCTACTTATGTACTCTTTCATGACTTTGATGCTTCATATGTGCTCATGAGAAAAAAGCATGGTCGTGTGTTTGCCAAATATGTTGGACCACACAACAAGAGGCAAAGGCTTGTGTGTGGGTGCCCAAAGCACTTGTGACTAATGTGAAAGGACCCAAGAAAATTTGGGTACCTAAAAACAAAGCTTAACTTGTTTTGTAGGACTATGTCTCCAAATGGTCAAGTTGGGTGATTGATAGTGGATGCACCAATCATATGACCGGAGACAAAAAGATGTTCAAGTCATTTGAGCCAAGTCAAAATAAAAATGAGTACATTACGTTTGATGACAATGGAACGGGACAAGTACTAGGTTATAGTAAAGTTCCTCTTACTCCTTCGTATTCACTTTCTAAGGTTATGCTTGTTGATCACGTTGACTTCAATCTATTATCCATTTCGCAATTTTGTAAAATGGACTATGATTGCTTGTTTAACGAATATGGTGTGGCCGTCTATAAGAGGAGTGATGGCTCGGTTGCTTTTAAGGGTGTGCTTAAAGGAAAGCTTTATATTGTGGATTTCTCCACGGATGAAGCTAGACTTGGTACATGCTTGTTAGCAAAATCCAACATGGGGTGGTTGTGCCATGGAAGGCTAGCCCATGTTGGTATGAGAAATCTTCACAAACTCCAAAAGGGCGGCCACATCATAGGACTAATCGATGTGTGTTTCGAGAATGATAGAATTTATAGTGCATGTCAAGCGGGAAAGCAAGTTAGAGCCTCACATCCCTCCAAAAACATGATGACAGCCACAAGACCATTGGAGATATTGCACATGGACCTTTCCGGCCCTATCTCCTATATAAGCATTGGTGGTAACAAATATGGTCTTGTAACTGTTGATGATTTTTCTCGCTTCACGTGGGTATTCTTTTTGCATGACAAAGGTGAAGTTAAAGACATGCTCAAAACATTCATGAAAAGAGCACAAAATGAGCACAAAGTCAAGAGCAAGAAAATAAGAAGTGACAACGACACCGAATTCAAAAACATCCAAGTTGAGAAATACCTTGATAAAGAAGGCATCAAGCATGAATTTTCGGCACCCTACTCCCCTCAACAAAATGGGGTGGCCGAAAGAAAGAACTGCACACTCATTGAGATTGCAAGAACAATGCTTGATGAATACAAGACGTCTGGCCGTTTTTGGGCCGAAGCCGTCAACACCGCATGCCATGCCTCCAACTGGTTGTATCTCCACCGACTATTGAAGAAAACACCATATGAGCTATTAACCGGTAACAAGCCCAATATTTCCTACTTTCATGTTTTTGGGAGCAAATGTTTTATGCTAAATAAGAAACCCAAGACTTCAAAGTTTGCTCCAAAAGTTGATGAAGGTTTGTTGCTTGGTTATGGGTCAAATGTTCATGCCTATCATGTGTTCAACAAAAGCACCGGTTATGTTGAAATTTCACGTGACGTGACATTTGATGAATCTAATGGGTCTCAAGGGGAGCAAGTTGTTAATAATGATGTAGATGATAAAGCTCCTAGAAATGCAATAAAAAAATGGCCATTGGTGATGTGAGACCACAAGAAACATCAAGTGTTGAAAATCAACCCTCTCCCCTTAGACAAGACCAACATCATACAAATGAAGAAATTGATCATGCAAGTGGTCAAGATGACGATGTTGGGAATCATGAATAAGCATCAAGTGATGACTCTCAAAGACATGATCAAGAGGTTGATAAAGATGGTGGTCAAGGAAGCTCATATCGACCACACCTAAGAGTGCATCAAAATGTACAACGTGATCACCCCGTCGAGCAAATTCTTGGAGACATTGAAAAGAGGGTAATCACTAGATCTCGAGTTAGTAATTTTTGTGAACATTACTCTTTTGTCTCTTCTATAGAGCCATTTAGGGTAGAACAAGCACTTGAGGATTCGAATTGGGTGATGGCCATGCAAGAGGAGTTGAACAACTTCACCAGAAATAAAGTATGGACATTGGAGGAAAGACCAAAGAACGAGAATGTTGTGGGAACTAAGTGGGTCTTCCGCAACAAATAAAATGAAGATGGTGTTGTGATAAGAAACAAGGCAAGGCTCATGGCAAAGGGGTATTCACAGGTGGAATGTTTGGATTTTGATAAAACCTATGCCCCCGTAGCAAGACTTGAATCAATTAGAATATTACTTGCTTTTGCTACTCACCATGATCTTAAGTTGTACCAAATGAACGTGAAAAGTGCATTCCTCAATGGGCCAATAAAGGAAGAGATGTATGTGGAGCAACCACCAGGCTTTGAAGATCCTAAGTATCCTAATCATGTTTATAAACTCCATAAGGCGCTCTATGGGCTTAAGCGAGCTCTAAGAGCATGGTATGAATGCCTTAGGGATTTTTTTGTTAAGAAGGATTTCGTCATTAGCAAGGCCGATGCTATTTTCTTCACAAAGCGTTTTGAAAATGATATATTTGTGTGCCAAATATATGTCGATGACATTATATTTGGTTCTACTAATCAAACTTTTTATGATGAGTTTAGCAAGATATTGACCAAGAGGTTCGAGATGTCCATAATGGGAGAATTGACATTCTTTCTAGGCTTCCAAGTGAAGCAACTCAAGGAGGACACCTTCTTATGTCAAGCCAAGTACACACAAGATCTATTAAAAAAGTTTGACATGGATAAGGCAAAACCCATCAAAACTCCCATGCCAACAAACGGCCACCTCGATCTCAACATAAAGGACAATCCCGTTGATCAAAAGGTATACCGCTCCATGATAGTCTCTTTGCTTTATCTTTGTGCATCTAGGCCTGATATCATGCTTAGTGTGTGCATGTGCACGTTTTCAAGCCGCTCCTATGGAGTGTCACATGGTAGCCGTAAATTTTTTTTTGAGATATTTGGTTCACACACCCAACCTAGGGCTTTGGTACCCCAAGGGTTCAAAGTTCAACCTATTAGGCTATTCCGATGCGGATTATGCCAGGGATAAGGTAGATAGAAAGAGCACCTCCGGGACATGCCAATTCTTGGGTAGGTCCCTAGTGTCATGGTCATCTAAGAAACAAAATTCCATTGCACTTTCCATGGCCGAAGCGGAGTATGTTGCAGCCGGTAGTTGTTGCGCACAACTACTTTGGATGAGACAAACTCTAAGAGACTACGGTTACAAGTTGAACCGTGTTCCTCTCCTATGTGACAATGAGAGTGCCATAAAGCTTGCTTATAACCCCGTTGAGCATTCACGCACAAAGCATATAGATATCCGCCACCACTTTTTGAGAGATCATTCTATCAAGGGGGATATAGAAGTTAGTCATGTGAGAACCGAAGATAAACTAGCTGATATTTTCACCAAGCCCCTAGATGAGAAGAGGTTTTGTTATCTTAGGAGTGAACTAAATATTCTTGACTCTAGCAATGTGATGTAGAGGATGTGCATATCTGAATGGTGATTGTTTCATTATTGCAAAAATCATTGCTTTATGTCAAAAATCTATTATTTTTGCTATTGATGTTGTTTCTTGATCACTAGATCAAATCTTGTCAAAATATGGTCATTGTTATGAATAGTTGATTGTTGGCTGACCATATGATGTCAAGATAGCTCCTTGTCCATCAAAAACTATTTTGAAAACTCCCCTCCTATCTTTTGATGTCAAGATAGCTCCTTGTCCATCAAAAACTATTTTGAAAACTCCCCTCCTATAATCGGCACTACCGGTTATACCATCAGCACTGCTGATAGCCAGTCCATCAGAGGAGGCTCTCTTCCTAGGACTTTTGTCCCTCGGGTTGCCCTCACCGGTACTGCCGATGCCCACCATCGGCACTGCCGATGAGGGATGTATCCCTGCGCACTGACCCGCACCGGCACTGCCGATGCGGGACCAGAGGTTTTGAAATCGGCTCGGCCCCTCACGGGATCGAGCCCCCTTGATCAGATTGCACCTCTCTCACCGCCTCTCCCTCTCCTCCCTAACCCTAACCAAAATCCTCCACTCCAAAACCTTGCTAATCTTCGTGGAATCAAGCGGGAAGTGGATCACATCATCTCCTAGACCTTCACTCCTCCATGCCCTCTCAGATTTGAAGGAGTTTTTGAAGGTATTCTTGAAAATATCCATCTTTTGAATCTCGCAATGACTCATGTTTTTGCGTAATTTCATTTGATAGAGATGATCATCTAGGAGTAATTTAGTCACCCATGCAATTTGGTAGAGTTTTAGTGGCTAAATTTCAATTTGTAGTGGTTTGAGGGTTTCCATCTCCCTCGGTCGGCACTGTCGATCGGGAGATTTTGAAACCCTAAGTGACCGTTGCAGTCTGTTTGGACTGATCGGCACTGCTGATGGCTGCCATCGGCACTGCCGGTCAGGGCACAGAGACAAACAGTTCAATACTATGTTGATGCAATTTTCTGATACCACTTCTTCTCTCCTTGACAGATGGCAGATGGCAAGAGGCAGAAGCATCCGGGCACTTCCAGTGAGTCCGATGAAGATTTCGACCCCGCTGCCTCTCCCGTTACTCGACGAGGTGGAGGTGGCAAACGGGGTAGAGGTGGAGACTCCGGCCCAGCCACCTCACGTGGTCTTGGCCTTGGTCGTGGGAAGGGCAAAGGTAAAGCCCTTCCACCTCGCTCTCCCTCTCCCAGTGCTGATGGGGAGAGTGAGAAAGGCTCAGAGGAAGAGGAAGACGAAGAGGAAGAGGAGGCTCAGCAGGAGGATGAGACTGGTGATGAGGAGGGTGATGAGTCTGGGGATGAGGTCATCCATGAGCCTGTCCATGGATCGATGCGCTCCTTAGTCACATATCAGATGTTGGCACCTCAGGTGTCTGAGGAGTTCAGGATCCTAGTGGCGCTATCCAGGGATGAGATGAGAGAGTACCGCCACACTAACCCCTGGATCCAGCCCAAGCACCCAGGCATCACAGATGTCAGATTCTGGGACATGACTCAGGTTGCCTGGTACAAGAACATCCTGAAGAAGACCACTCACAGAGTTGCTCATATGAAGTGCATTGACTGGGACAGCACGGCAACAGCTAATGATCCCACATTTCAGCTGATACGAGCAAAGTATGACAGGAGGAACTTGACAGATATCATGGGCCTGCATCAGCACTGGAATGATGAGATCATTGCCCAGTTTTACTCCACTCTGTGGATTGAGCTTGAGGAGGAGAATCACATGGACTCCAAGCTGCACTGGACTATTGAGGGTAACGATTTCACTGTCACATACTTCAACTTTTCTCAGGTTCTTGGCTTTGATGAGACTGACAGAACGAAGCCCAAGGCGACCATCTTTGATCCTTAAGAGGAGAGTGAGTGGGCCTTCATGTATGATGCCCGCTATGCAGACCCTAAGCATGGGGTTGAGTTCGGTTTGTATCATGGCATGACGCCTTACTTTCGGGTTCTCAACAACATGCTTAGAGTGACTTTGACTCCTAAGGTGGGGGATCACACTCATATTCTGAGCTCCACTAAGACTATGATGTTTGCTATGAGAGAAGGAGCAGAGCCATTCAGTGTGTTTGACTTCATATGGACAGAGATCCTCTACAACTCCTACACTAGTAAGACTTCTCTGATCTATACTCCTTTCATCATGAAGATGATTCTGTGTGTTGTGGGCTGTCAGTTCATTTGTGATCACAAGCATCCCTCAGTCACGACGAAGAGGTTTCCTCTTATTGCCTCACCTCCCAGGGATGGATCTCCACCTCCAGCAGCCATAGGTGCCCCTTAGACTTCTTCAGCAGCAGCAGCAGCAGGCCCTAGTACTGCCCCACGCCGTCGCTCATCCAAGGTCACCCGTGCAATCAAGTCGATGTTTTGCATGTGCCGGGACACAACACTTGCAGTGCACGAGCAGCGAGAGATGCTTACTCAGATGAGATTAGATATGACTACTCTCGCCACCTCTGCTAGTATTCAGCTACCACCCCCTATGGAGCTCACTCCCCTACCAGATATCACCTCCTATGATGATCCATGGGGCTTCTACTCTCAGGCGTCATAGATGGTCCAACCGGCAGATGATGATGATGGTGAGGACGATGACGCTGATAGTGCAGATAAGTGACTTCGTGTACCTCCGTGTTTGCTTTTCCCTTTTTGGTGTTGTGATGCCAAAAGGGGAGAAGTACTTATCTTTTAGTCTTATTATTTTGTGAGGTGTGAGAGTGATGGACAAGTTAAGTTTGTGCTCGTGTAGTTGGTAAAATAATTTGCTACGTCTATTCTTGTGAACCTCTATTTATGCTTTATGAGTCCTTGTGCCCATTCATCTCCTGTGTGATGATGTATTGTTGGTTTTAGATTTCTAAATGCATTTATGTGGAAATTCTTGTTATTTGCATTGTTTCTTGCTTTATTGCTTAATTGTTACAAATTGACTCTTATGCATGCCTTTAGGGGGAGCTCTCATACTTTTCTTTAAATATGTTCATCGTTACTCTTTGATTATTACTTCTCACATGCACACACTTAGGGGGAGCTCCACATGTCTTTTATATCACAAAATGAATCTTATTGCAATTTTCTCTAAAGTTTAGTTGTATTGTCATCAATCACCAAAAAGGGGGAGATTGAAACGTGCATCTAGGCCCCTAGTTTTGTTTTGGTGATTGGCGTCAATACAATTAAGAATGGACTAATGTTTTTATTTAGCATGTGTGTAGATGACTATCTCAAATTGATGAATGAAGGTTATTGAAACAAAAAGAGAAAAGGAGATGGCCATTTATCTCTAATTAAAAGTCCAAAATCTACCAAGAATGAAGATCATGGAGTTTTTATTTTTATTTTTTGAGTATAGGTCAACCGTACTATCAAGAGGGGTATAATTCACAAATGCGGTAAAGTCAAATGCTCAAATTTCTCATAAAAATCACCCCTGTCACCCTCTGTTTTTGTCTTCATCGGCAGTTCCGGTGGGCTTCTCCGGCAGTGCCGATCCACCTTTCTAGAGGCGCTGTTTTGCCCACTTACTTCTCTGGCTTTTGTCTTGCCAGCATCGGCAGTGCCGGTCTCTCCTTCTAGAGAAGGCTGTTCTCTCTGGCTTTCTGGCGGTTGCTCATCGGTAGTGCCGATCACCCTGATCGGCAGTGCCGGTCGGTCCTCCTAGAAAGTCACTCTCTATCTGGCTCTGGTTGTATCTCATCGGCAGTGCCGGTCCCCTTCCATAGAGACTGTTTTTCCTCGGGCTCTCTGGCTGATTGCGATCGGCAGTGTCGATCTGCTCGATCTTTAGTGCCGGTCAAGGTCTCTAGAGACCCCTTGTCTTCTCTGTGGCTGCCTCACCAGCAGTACTGATGTCTTGATCGGCAGTGCTGGTGCGGGCCGAATCCTTGTCTGCAGATCTATGACAGTGTGTCAGAAACCCTACCGGTAGTGCCGATGGCTCGATCGGCACTGCCGGTGCGGGGTGCCCAGACAGGCCAACGGCTCTTTTTGAGCCCTTTGTATAAAAGGCTCTCACCCCGCTTCATGCCTCCTATCTCCAATCCGAAAATCATTTGGCAAGTTTGAGCTTCACTCTCCTCACTCTCCCTCTCCAAGTCAAAGCTTCATTCTTTGAGCTAGGTTTTGAGTGAGCCATTGTTTCGTAGTGACTTGTGCTTATTACTCTTGAGCCATTGTTTCTTAGTGACGTGTGCTTATTACTCTAGAGCACCATTCCACTCTTGAGCATTCGATTTAATCATATTTGTGACTTGTGCTTATTACTCTTGGAGCTTTGCTCCTAGACGGTTAGCAGTGCCCGTAGAGCTCCTAACTTATGTGGTGACACCTCGGAAAGTTTGTATCACCCTCCCGCAAGGGAATTGATAGTGGAGAACTTGAGCTCGATCTTTATGGTCGCTTGAGTGAGAATAGGGTTGAAAGAGACCCGGTCCTTTGTGGACTTCTCAACAGAGACGTAAGGTTCTTTGTGAGCCCAAACTTCGATAACAAATCTTGTCTCTCCGAGTGCTCCTTATTTTACTTGTTGTTTACTTATTCATATTCTAGGGTTTGCTCTTGTATGTATCTGAATTACTAGATCTACTTGTGTAGCCTTTATTTAGTTGTCTCTTATTGTTGTAGGGCTTCCTTTCTATCATTGTTATAGTCAAATATTACTTAGTAACTGCGAAACCACTTTAACCTAGTTTTTACTCGACCGTCTGCTCATCCATCAGCACTGCCGATCACCCGTCGACAGTGGCCATCGACACTGCCGATACCCATCACCGGCACTGCCGGTCAGACTGATAAATTTATTTAAGTCCAATTTCGTAGGAATTTTAGATTTGCCAATTCACCTCGCCCCCCTCTAGGCAACTTTCACCTTCTATATAAGGTACCTCGGGTACATGTTATCGACAAAAAGTAATCAAAAGTATGTACTCTAATTTTTTTTGCATGTATTCATATATGCACAACTATTAGAATCAAAATTAGCCTATCTAACTCTAAAACGTGTAAATGTTGACTAAATACATGTTCCATCTTATTTTAAAAAATATGAATTATTAGTTTTTCACCAAAATACCTTTTCTATGTCGTACTAGTATGTTTGAAAATATACCCTTAGGCTGTCTTCAATGGTGGAGAGCAATTTCGAGGACCCAAACAACCGAATGGGTTAGTGTGTGGCTGAAGAGTCACTACCCAAAACTTGGTGTCTCCGACGATGAGCCAAAAATGGAGACCGGCGTTGAGCTCGGACGGGGCCCGCAAGTTTAGCACCGACCGCGACTGCAGCTTCGACGCACCGGCGCGGGGGAAATTGGGCGAAGTTACAGGCGGGGAGGCGAGGGGGAGGTGAGGATGCGGCAGAGCCCGCGACGACCGACGTAGAAGGCGGAGCTCAGCGCTCGGCCGCTGGCGCGAGGAAGGCGGAGTAGCTTGGAGCTCGACCGGCGGGGGAGGCGGTGGAGCTCGTGACGACCGGGGGAGGCGGCTGTGACACCCCCACTCTCTAGGGCGTCTACTGTGCATCCTGTACTAAAATACGAGAAAATATGGATGACTTACCAAACATGGCTAAGTTACAATGAACCAGGAATTGGGCGTGGAAGATCCATCACTTCACATCACACCCACACGCAAACTTGAGCATACGATGAAACCCTACTGCTTTTATTCTTTGGGAGTTCGTTCACTAAAAACCACAATTAACAAACCGTGAGTACATAAGGTACTGAGCAAGCGCTAACACTACTCAAAGATGAAGTCATGCATTGAGATTGTAGTAAGGATGTAGGCAAGGGGTTTAATATTTGCGCTAGCAGCTAAGCAGGCGGGGTTCACTAAGAATATATTTCAAGGAAAGAGGGGACCTGTCAATATGATAGTACGTTGGCCCTGAAGGGAGTATAAACCATTCCCGCCAGTTCCCATAGTGTTAAAAGGAATGGATCTCCATATACAAACCTTGCACTTCCAAAACACTGGTAGCACATCACCCACTCATACCTCACGAAGACTGATTTGTGGCTAATTAACGAGAGCCCAATGATTGGTGTGCCATGACTAGTGACAACGGACATCCAAATGATTTAGGGTTAACTCTACAAAGCTTAGTATCCTGTACCCACAGGCTTTGCACTCTTTTCAAGTAAGTGCATAACGCTCTCACTTCTCCCAGATACGCCCACAAGTCCACCATGAAGCTCAAGGATTCCACCACCATGACACTTAGTCATATCACAACAAAGGCACACAGCCACAATTCTGTCAAGTACTGAACTTATCACCATTTCACCGCACCGATCCCTGAGTCCATTTCTACTTCATTGGGTGATACTACCTTGCTGCGTTACTCAAGATCCGCATTAGTCCTGCCCATACAGGTTCTATGGTTGTACTGAAATACCACCAAGTTGAGGTCTTGCTATCGTTCCTGAGCGGCCGGGCAAGCACTCATCCATGACAGGTGGATCCACACCGAATACGCCATCACCAAGTAATCTGCACTAGTACTAAGGAGTCTCGCCCTCGACCAAGTCTCTCCCACCCAGCTTCACCTTCACATAGTTGATTTATCACCCATCCGCACCGTACTTACACGCACATCACCAAACACCTTTTCACCCATTTTCAAAATAGAAGTATGTGATAGGATGTTGCGATGAACCTCATCGCAAGGTTACTAAGCGCTTCTAAGCCTAGCAGCATTCCGTACATGGGCATCTAATGTTAGTGTATGTGGAGCTTACAGGGTGGTAGGGTAAGGTATACAAGGAGGGGTTGTGGTAATAACAATAGAATTACTGGTACTCAAGTAGGTAGCATCATGCAAGCAAGCACAGAATAGCACTCAAGAGAGCATGCAATATAGATTGGGCTCTAAGTAGGTCTTCTAGACTATTGTGATAGGATATGTATGATCAAGGGGATGTTAGAGCTTGCCTGGTATCGCAATATCCTTAACGTCGTGGTTTACATTGCTTCGCGTAACGGTGTCGGAGTCTGTCTCGACACTTGGGCCTTCGAGCTTCGTCTCCAGCATCGGGCTCCTCAGGTTCTTCGTGTGCTACGGTACGTGACGCTAGCATAAAGAAAATAAAATAAATAACAAACAATCAATACTCCAATTAAAACTCCAGATAGAATATTTGAGGTTTGGTGTATACCAGTGGGATAGAAGGCTCACGGCGAAAGAATTTGGTGGAGACGGAGTTCAGGCGGTGAAGGTATGGCGTAAGGGGGACAAGGTGAATATTGTGGTGGAAACGGAATAATGGTGGGTGGCAAAAGGTTCTCGTGTCGGGACGATCGTGTCAGCATGAGAATCGCCCAAAACGGAGCTGTGGTTGAAAAGTTATGGGCTAGTGACGGCTTATGTGGCCTGGGCAAAATATTGTGGGTAGTACCACTGGGTACTACTCCCTGGGACGAACCAGTAGGCACAAGAATTTCTCGACTCGAGCTTATGGTTTGAAAGTTATAGCTTTTCAAAGGTTCTAGGGTTTTTCGGCAATTTTAGAAAGCTTCAGGGACCTTTCTACAATTACTGAAAAGTTTAGGGATTTGGTTGAAAAATGGCAGGGGCTAAAATATTATTATAGAAAGTCTAGGGGTCTTTCTATAAAAAGGCAGGGGTTGAAATATAACTTTTGGGGAGTCTAGGGAGTTTCTGTGAAAAGGCAAGGGCTTAGACAAAATTAAAAATAAGATCAGGAGCTTTCTGCAAAAGGGTATAATTCTGGGAATTTCTAGAATTATTTTTGTGTTGGAGAACTTGCGCACCAGGTCTTTACTGTTCTGTGGACCAGGTTCATGGCTGGCTCATGGGTTATGGTAGACCAAGGGGGCTAGAATGAAAATGCCTTTAACTAACAGGGTATGAGTTTATTTGGAAAAAGAGGGAGGGCTCTTCTATAAAATGGCCTTTAACTCACGTGAGGCAGAGGGTATCGTCTTCTTCCTTGCCTCTATTCGCTCCAAGGCTAGAGCTCGGGGCTCGGGTCCCGCAGGGGGAAGAGAGGGGAGATGACTGGCGGATCGAGGAGGGCAAGGCAAGGCTCCCGCGCATCTGTAGGAGGGGAGAAGAGGGGCAATGGGCATGGGATGGCGTCATATTTTGAGGAGAAGGCAGCCATGGCCGGGAGCTCGGGTGGAGAGAAAAACTGGAATTGCGGTCAGCTCGGAGGGGGAGAGGGGAGGGTGCTCGTGCCGGTGCGAAAAGAGGCTCGGCGCGCGTCCGTTTCATAGGCACGGATGAAAGGACCGAGTGACCGAGGAGGGGAGGGGGGGGGGGGTGATTCGGGAACTCGCACTATGTAACAAATTCGCCAATTACTAAATCCAAACACTTAATCAGCTCTTATAATAATTCTAGTGGTGAACACACTAGCAAGATAATTGTCCTATGGAAGGAACAACAATCTAAGCATACTAGTGGATCACATAAGACAATATAACTCCTATGCAAGCTAGTAATAGAGCAACGAGGAAGTACATAACAAGCTAGCGAAGGAGTCTACTCATGCTAAGCTACAAGATAAGAAACTAGAGCACATAAGCATGAGTAGTACAATACATACAAGGGTGAGTAATCAAGCCGGTGCAACTCCTACACATGCTAGTGGTCAAATGCGGAAGCTAAAGCACAACTAGAAAGCAAGAAGCCTATTCATGCAATTTTATAGGATTGTCAACAAGAGCAAGATAAGTACACAAGCACGAATGCACGGTATGTAAATGCGGAAAGTAATGTATTAAAGTAAGGAGTAGAGTAAAAGATGGTTCATGATTTTTTTCTGAGGTCTCGGAAGGATGGCGCCTTTCCCTACTCCTTGTTGGACCACTCCCATCGGAGTGTCGGTGTCTCCCACCACCAATGTGTAGTTCTCGCCCACGAGCCCGCAATCACTCCCGAAGTGAAGACACGGTGCACATCACCTGCCACCAAGGCACAAGCTCACCTCCCTCGAGAACTTGCCAGACTCCCCGAGCTGACACGGCAAATGTGTGACGGCCTTCACAATCAATCACGATAGGCTCGATCATCGACACCTAACTGGTCTAGATCTCACCATAGACCAAGAGTAACAAGCTAGATCACTCTCTCAAGGACACCCTAGCCTTAGATGTGCATCAATGCTCAAGTTACTCTCACTAGCACTCTCAAGATATGCAATATCTTCTCCTAGTGCTTTCCTCTTTTCCTCTTGGCTCTCACCAAATGCTCCAAGCAATTCCACTGGCCAAGGGTAGTTTCCAAGACCCCGACAACGAAGTTATATTGGCTTCCAAACTCTAACTAGTTGTTGCTCCATGAAAACTCCTTTCTGGGCGTACTGACCAGACTGCCCGGTCACTGCCTGACCGGACTGTCCGGTCACTCTTGGAACGGCTCCCAAAGCTGTTGGCTTCACTGTGCACCGAAGATCTCGTACTGACTGGACCGTCTGGTCAGCTGACCGGACTGTCAGGTCAGACTTTCTCTCTCCACTACAGAAAATTCCAGAGCTCGCTTCCTCTCTGCCCTGACCGGACGGTCCGGTCTCTACAGCTCCAACACAGGCAGATTCCTCGCTGAGTCTTCTTCTCTGGATTTCCTATTCACTTAGTGATTGTACAGTACGGTCTCCACTGACCCCTCTGTCCGGTCACTCTGTCTAGAAGTTGAAACTCCTCGTCCTTGCTTGACTTCATTTCCCGGCTTTTCCGAACAGCTTTTTGGCTTCTTCACTATCACCTAGTGTGAAAGGACCGAGTGATCGAGAGGACGGGGGGGGGGGGGGGGGGTTGAATCGGGAACTCGCACTATGTACCTAATTCGCCAATTCCTAAAACCGACAACTCAAAACAACTCCTACACAATCCTAGTGGTGATCACACTAGCAAGATAATAAACCTATGAAAGGAACAACAAACTAAGCATACTAGTGGATCACACAAAGACAAAACAACTCCTATGCAAGCTAGTAACCAAAGATATGTGGAAGCACACAACTAGCTAGCAAGGGGTCCTATTCATGCAAAGCTACTAGAACACCACGCACATGGATAGCTCACAAGCATGAGTGGCACAATACATACAAGGGTGATCAATCATGCCAAAGCAACTCCTATACATGCTAGTAATCAAGTATGAAGGCTAAACACTACTAGCAAGTAAAGAAGCCTATTCATGCAAGTCTACAAGGTAGTCAACTAGAGTAAGTTAAGCACACACAAGCATGAATAGCACAATACATACTAGGGTGATCAATCAAGTCAAAGCAACTCCTATACATGCTAGTGATCAAGTATGAAGGCTAAGCACTACTAGCAAGGAAAGAAGCCTATTCATGCAAGTCTACAAGGTAGTCAACTAGAGCAAGGTAAGCACACAAGCATGGAAAGCATTGTATGTAAATGCAAAAAGTAAAGCATTATATTAAGGAGTAGAGTAAGATATGGCTCATAATTTTTTTCTGAGGTCTCGGAAGCATGGCACCTTCCCCTACTCCTTGTTGGACCACTCCCGCCAGAGTACTGGTCCCTCCCACCACCAATGTGAAGTTCTCTCACACGAGCCCGCAGTCACTCCCGGAGTGAAGACATGGTTGCGTCACCGCTGCCACCAAGGCACAAGCTCGCCTCCCTCCAAAACTTGCTGGACTCCCCGAGCCAACATGGGCGCTCACTATTGATGCCCCTTTCACCGGCGGGCTTAAACCGTGTACAAACGTGTGATAGCCTTCACAACCGATCACGATAGGCTCGATCACCGACACCTAACTAGTCTAGGTCTCACCATAGACCAAGAGTAACAACCTAGATCACACCCTCAAGCACACCCGAGCCTGAGATGTGCATCAATGCTCGTGTTACTCTCACTAGCACTCTCAAGATATCCAATATCCTCTCCTAGTGCTCCTCTCTTGGCCTTTTGGCTCTCAATTGATGCTCCCAGCAATCCCAATGGCCAAAGGCAGACTCCAAGACCCTAGCAATGAGTTTATATAGGCTTCCAACCTCAAACTATCCGTTGCTCTATGAAACAGCCTCTCTGGACCTACTGACCGGACGGTCCGGTCACTGTCCAGACCGGATAGTCCGGTCTCCACCAGACAGCTCCTCCAGAGCTGTTGCTCTCTGTCCGCTGTTTCCTCCATAGAGATCGAACAGTCCGGTCTACAGACCATACAATCTAGTCTTCATAGCTCGAGAGCCGTTGCAGCCATTTCCTTGTCTGTCCAGAACTTCTTCCTACAGACTATATAGTCTGGTCTATAGACCGTACAATCTGACAATACAGTCCTGTTTACAGACCGTACAGTCTGGTCTATAGACCATACAATTAGACCATACAGTCCTGTCTTTACAATTCTGCTCTAGCAAATTTCCTCGCAGCAAATTTTCCTCTGATCACCGGACCATCCAGTCTTTACCAGCAGAAGCTGAAACTCCTCGTCTCCTCTCGACTTCGTTTCCCGGCTTCTTCCAAAAGCTCGTTGGCTTCTCCACTGTCACCTAGTGCCTGTGATTTCACTGAGTATCCATGCACATCACCGACTAGAATGACCTAAAGAGACATAACCTAGACCCCCTTGATAGTCCAGTTTTTCCTATGGACTCAAAGTCCTAACAACTAGATAAGTGTTTCAAGCACTTGCTCCATAGCTTGTTCTTAGACTTGATCCATCTCCAACAAACCTTGGACTCCATCAAGCTCATCAAGCCTCCATACTTATGGTCATTGTTATCAACCGCCAAGGCAACCATCAATGATCATCATAAGGTAGATAAGGTTTCCTACACGCACAACACTCGTGTAGATATTAGTCACATTTCATGTTTGTCATTTATCACCAAAACAATCATACCTTGGGGTGACCTAATTGGTCATGAACCTTACATAGTGC
This sequence comes from Eleusine indica, assembly GCA_030378355.1. Classification (NCBI taxonomy): domain Eukaryota; kingdom Viridiplantae; phylum Streptophyta; class Magnoliopsida; order Poales; family Poaceae; genus Eleusine; species Eleusine indica. Next base: position 11,304,797 of record CM059498.1, on the reverse strand, counting down.
CTGTGATTTCACTGAGCATCCATGCACATCACCAACTAGTTTGACCTAAGAGACATGACCTAGACCCCCTTGATAGTCCGGTTTTTCCTATGGACTCAAAGCCCTAACAACTCGACAAGTGTTCCCAACACTTACTCCACAGCTTGTCCTTAGCCTTGATCCATCTTCATCAACCCTTGGACTCCATCAAGTTCATCAAGCCTCCATGCTTGTGGTCATTGTCATCAATCGCCAAGGCCACCGTCATCAATCATCATAGAGTAGAAAATGTTTTCTACATCGACAACACTCATGTAGACATTAATCACATTTCATGTTTGTCATTCATCACTAAAACATTTATACCTCGGGGTGATCTTAATGGTCATGATCCTTACAATCTCCCCCTTTTTTTATGATGGATGACAACCACTACTTATGATGATCCAAAATGGACAAGCAACAAGGAACCAAAGGAAAAGAAAAGATTGAAAGGATTACCTTGGTCCTTACCTCGAAAGTAGTCTCCCCCTTAGAATGTGCTAGAAGTTGAGGTAGAACTACCCAATCATGTAGCGCATTTGATATCGATCTTGAGTTGAATTTTACGCCCATCTTGGTGTCATGGTTGATGATCTTGTTGAAGTAGACACGCACCAAGGACGTAGATGTTCATGTTGGTGTAGATGTTCATTGTTATTGTAGACATGCGCCATTGTTGTTCTTCTACATGTCAGTGTAGATGTTCATCTTGACATGATCTTCATGTGTACTCTAAGTGAACATGCACCATTGTCTTGATCATCTTCATTTGATCTTCATGTTCTCTTTTTTGTCACTTCATAGCTTCCTTGTATCTTCTTGTTCTTCTCCCCTTCATGATGGTTGATCTTCATGTTCTTCTCCATCTTTCCTTCTCCATCTATCTAGACTTGGCTTTTGGATCTTCATGTTTTTTCCCCTTTGTTATCTATCACCAAAAACAAAAGACAAAACACAAGAGAACCTAGAAGCAAATAATAAATGGAAATAGTTGGGGAACTCCCCCTTTCATGGTGCTCTTCCTTGGTCACGATGGTGTTCCAACATAGATCCCCCGACACACATGACTCAACAAAATATTTTCTCAAGTATGCAATGGTTAGTCATTTGTGTGATGGGAATGTATGAGCCACTTGTCTTTGAGCCGCGCGAGTAGATTTAACATCGGAGCTTGTTTGAACGTGATTCAATGGGCATGAAGCACAAAGATCACTATGTGATCATCTAGAGGGTCATATACTTACATTATAAATAAGAAACTTCCCCTAGAAACATGCTCGAGAGCATGTAAGGTACCTGAAAGTTTCCTAGAGGGGGGGGGGGGGGGGGGGGGTGAATAGGCAAATCTAAAAATCCTACGAAATTGGACTTAAGCAAATTTATCAGTCTGACCGGCAGCGCTAGTGATGGGGATCGGCAGTGCCGATGGCCACTGCCGATGGATGATCAGCATTGCTGATGGATGAGCAGACAGTCGAGAGAAAACTAGGTTTAAGTGGTTTCACTGCTACTAGGTGATAATTGACTACAACAATAGTTGAAAGGAAGCTCTACAACAATAGAGACAACTAAACAAAGGCTACAGAAGTAGATCTAGTAATTTGAGCAAATACAAGAACAAACCCTAGAGCATGAAAAAATAAACAACAAGTAAATAAAGGAGCACACGGTGACATAAGATTTGTTACCGAAGTTCTGGCTCACAAAGGATCCGTTGAGAAGTCCATAAAGGATCGGGTCTCTTTCAACCCTTTTCTCACTCAAGTGACCACAAAGATCGAGCTCAAGTTCTCCACTAGCAAATCCCTTACGGGATGGGTGATACAAACTTCCCGAGGCGTCACCACACACGTTGGGAGCTCTACGGGCACAGCTAACCATCTAGAAGCAAAGCTCCAAGAGTAACAGGCACAAGTCACAAGGATGATTAAATCAAATGCTCAAGAGTGGAATGATGCTCTTTTCACTAGAAATCAATGGCTCACTCAAGCCCTAGCTCAAGGAATGAAGCTTTGACTTAGAGAGGGAGAGTGAGGAGAGTGAAGCTCAAAAGTGCCAAATGATTTTCGGGTTGGGAGAGAGAGGCACGAAGTGGGGTGAGAGCTTTTTATACAAAGGGCTCAAAAAGAGCCGTTGGCCTGTCTGGACGCCCCGCATCGGCACTGTCAATCGAACCAACAGCACTGCCGGTAGGGTTTCTAACACACTGTCATAGATCTGCAGATAAGGATTCGGCCCGCACCGGCACTGCCGATCAAGACAACGGCACTGCCGGTAAGGCAGCCACAGAGAAGACAAGTGGTCTCTGAAAACTTTGACCGGCACGGCCGATCAAGCAGACCGGCACTGCCGATCGGGGGGAGCGGCACTACCGATGAGCTACAGCCAGAGAGCCAGAGATGTCTGGACTTCACAGCGTTTCTGGTAAGGGGGATCGGCACTGCTGGTGGAGGCCACCGGCACTGCCGATGAAGGCAAAAACAAAGGGCGATAGAAGTGGTATTTTTAGGAAATTTGAGCATTTGACTTTACCACACTTGTGAATTATACCCCTCTTGATAGTACGGTTTACCTATACTAAAGAGATAAAAATAAAAACTCCATGATCTTCATTCTTGAGTAGATTTTTGGACCTTCAACTTGAGACAAATAACCATCTCCTTTTCCGTTTTTGTATCAATACATTTCGTTCATCAATTTCAGATAGTCATCTACACACATGCTCAATAAAAACATTAGTCCATTCTTAATTATATTGACGCTAATCACCAAAACAAAATTAGAGGCCTAGATGCACTTTCAATCTCCCCCTTTCTGGTGATTGATGACAATACAACTAAACTTAGAAAATAGCAATACGATTTATTTTCTGATATAAAAAAGATGTGGAGATCCCCCTAAGTGTATGCATGTGAGAAATGATAAGTAACGACAACAATGCACATATTTAAAAAAAAAGTGTGAGAGCTCCCCCTAACACCGTGCATATGAGTCAATTTGCAACAATTAAGCATTAAAGTGACAAATAATGTAAATGACAAGATTTTTCACACAAATGCATCTAGAAAGTGAAAACCAACAATACATCATCACAAGGGACATGAATGGCACAAGAACTCATAAATCATAAATAGAGGTTTACAAGAACAAACTTAGCAAATAGTTTTACAAACCACAAGCAACACAAACTTGTCCATCACTCTCATACCTCACAAAAATAAAAAACAAAACGAAAGCGATACATTCTTCTCCCCCTTTGTCATCACAACACTAAAAAGGGAAAAGAAAAAAAGGCCAGAGACGCTCAAAGTCTCACTCATCCATGTTGTCGGCGTCGTCATCCTCATCATTATCATCATTTGCCTGCTGGACCATCTGTGTAGCCTGAGTGTAAAAACCCTAGGGATCATCATACGAACTCATGTCTGGTAGAGGAGTGAACTCAATAGGAAGCGGGAGCTCAACACTAGAGGAAGCGGCGAAAGTCCTCATATCGGCCTGTATCTGAGAGATAGACTGGTGCTGCTCCCTAACTACCACTGCTATGTCCCGACACATACAAAACATCGACTTGATAGCACGGATGACCTTGGACGAGTGACGACGGGGGCCCTTGGCAGCACTAGGACTGGCTGCCACCGCTGCTCCTGCTGCTGTCTGAGGCACATCTACGGTTGCTGGAGGAGGAGATCCATCTCTGGGAGGTGTGGCAATGAGAGGAAATTTCTTTGGCATGATGGAGGGATGCTTGTGATCATAAATGAACCGACAACCCACAACACGTAGAATCATCTTCATAATATAAGGAGCATACACCATTGACAACTTACAGGAGTAGGAGTTGTAGAGAATCTCTGTCCAGATGAAGTCAAAGACACTGAAAAGTTCTACTCCCTCTCTCATAGCAAACATCAAGGTCTTGGTGGAACTCAGAATATGTGTGTGATCCCCCACCTTAGGAGTCAAAGTCACTCTAAGCATGTTGTTGAGAACATGGTAATAAGGCTTCATTCCATAGTAGGAACCATGCTCAACTCCATACTTAGGATCTGCATATCTGGCATCATACATGACACTCCACTCATTGTACTCCTAAGGATCAAAGATGGTCACCTTGGGCTTTGTTCTGTCAGTCTCATCAAAGCCAAGAATCTGAGAGAAGTGGAAGTAGGTGACACTGAAACCGTTGCCCTCAACAGTCTAGTGAAGCTTGGAGTCAATGTAGTTCTCATCATCAATCTCAATCCACAGAGTAGAGTAGAACTGGTCAACGATCTCATCATTCCAGTGCTGATGCAAGCCCATGTTACCTGTCAGGTTCCTCCTATCACACTGTGCCCTCATCAGCTGAAAGGTGGGATCATTGGCTGCTGCCATCCTGTCCCAGTCATTACACTTCATGGGTGCAACTTTGTGTGTCATCTTCTTTAGAATGTTCTTGTACCATGACACCTGAGTCAAGTCCTAAAATCTGACATCTGATATGCCTAGGTGCTTGGGCCGTGTCCAGGGGTTGGGCAGCCTATACTTTCTTATTTCATCTCTAGATAGAGGTACTGGAATCCTGAAGTCCTCTAAAACCTGTGGAGTGAGCATCTGATAAGTGATGGTGGAGCGCATGGGTCCAGGCTGAGGCTCATGGATGACCTCATCCTCAGACCCATCACTCTCCTCATCACCCTCCTCATCCTCCTGTTGAGCTTCCTCTTCCTCTTCCTCTTCATCTGAGCCTTCTGCGCTCTCCTCATTATCACTAGGAGATGGAGAGCGAGGTGGGAGGGCTTTTCCTTTGCCCTTCCCACGACCAAGGCCAACCCTACATGAGGTGGTTTGACCGAAGTCTCCGCCTTGGACCCGCTTGCCTCCCCCACCTCTACGAGCAACAGGAGAGACATCGAGATCAAAGTCCTCATCTGAGTCACTAGCAGTCCCCAGATGCTTCTGCTTTTTGCCACCTGGCATCTTTCAAGGAGAGGTGAAGTGGTTTGAGAAAATTGCACTAAAACAGTATTGAACTGCTGTCTGTTTGTCCTGCCCGGTAGTGTGATGACTGCCATCGACAGTGCTGATTAGTTCAAATACGACTAATGCAACAGTCACTGAGGGTTTCAAATCTCTTGATCGACAGTGCCGGTGGAGGCCATCAGCAGTGCCGACCGAGGGGGATTCAAACCCTAGAAGCACGAAAAATTGAGATTTAGCCACTAAAACTCTACCAAATTGCAGGAGTGACTAAATTATTCCTAGATGAGCATCTCTATCAAGTGAAATTATGCAAAAACATGAGGCATTGCAAGATTCAAAAGATGAAGATTTTCAAAGATACCTTCAAGAACTCCTTCAAATCTGGAAAGAGATGGAGGGGAGAAGGTCTAGGAGTCGTATTGATCCATTTCCCGCTTGATTCCACGAAGATTGGCAAGGGATTTGGAGTGGGGGACTTCGGCTAGGGTTTGGGGAAGAGAGAGAGAGAGAGGGCTGAGTTCTTGAAACTGAGAGGAGGCTCGGTCCCGGAGGGGACCGAGTCGATTTCAAAATATTGGACCCCGCATCAGCAGTGCCGGTGCGGGTCAACACATAAGGTCCACCGCCATGAGCTATCCTTCTAAATCAAGAAGATAGCATCCACCATAGCCACCATATCCACCGTGAGCTATTCTTCTACACCGGAAGAAAGCCACTATCCATCCATCCATCCAAAGAAACACTCCATATATCCATTGCAAAATTCCTCTCTCAAAGTATTCATTGCAAACTAGGACGATGGCTATGCAAAAAAAAAAAAGCTCAAAAAAGAGAGCAAGCAAAAGATAGCCATAGCCTAGAAACTCCAAAAGAGAGAAGGAAAATTCAAAAAGGAGTTATTTCTTCCCATCCACCATTCCTCCGTTCTCCCACACACTTGCACATCTTGATCAAGATTGTTTGAATTGATATTTTTCTTGGATCCGGTCTTTTGACATAGCAATATTATGTGAACATGAGTGCCTCATATATCCCTACCTTGAGCTCCACATAAAGCCTTATTTAGAAGTAGGTGATTATAGGCAACACTTTGCCTTGGTGAGGAATCATACACATATTGAGTGATCCGAGAGAATCATTTGAGGAACTTGGTTTTTATTTTCAAAATCTTTTGAAAACCTCCGGAATAACATAGCGGAATCTAGAGCAAGTGATTGGTGCCCTGCAATTGTTCTATCTCTCAACCGCCCAAGACAATGAGGTGTAAAAGCCCCATGGATCGAGGTAAATGAGTAAGTTATGTGCCAACATATTTAATTCTAGGAAGAGTACTTTGTTGTGCGCATAGTATTATTGAGGAGTAGGACATTGTTGCAACTCCTGATCAACAACTTAAGTTTATCTTTGCTTCGGGACGAGCAAAGGGTAAGCTTGGGGGAGTTTGTTGACGGCTGTTAAGTACCATTTTTAACCGTCAACTATACTCAAATAAAGGAGAATTTGGCATTTCATACACGCATGCTTTAGCACAATAATATAGTTCCACTTGTACTTGGAGAACTTTGTGCATGCAGGAGGAAATGTGAAGGAAACACCTCAAAAGGCAAGAAAACACACTTTCGACCAATCAGAGAGTGCCACATGGACGTCACACGGATTGAAGGGCCCATTTTCAGCACTTAACCGACGTAACTCCCTGTAATACCGCGCAAACCGACGTCAGGGCCCACAGGACAGCCACCTGGAGAAAGCACAGGCCAGGAGGGGCCACCCCCAGGTCGGCCGACCCGGCCGGGCGCCCTCTCCGCCTGGGCTTCCACGTGTTGGCTCCTCCGCGACTCCTGATGACGGTTTGAGATGCCTTCCGTGGCGGTTACTCTCCCTTGCCGACCTATTGAGGCTATAAATAGGAGGGTGTGCCTTCACACTCAACACACACCACAAGAAGCATTTCTCTCTTGCTAGTAGTAGTTCTTGGAGTTTTAGTGGAGTTAGGCTGAGTCTAGAGCTCTCTAGTCCCAAGTCTTCACTTGGAATTGGTATGGCTCTTGTATCTTTTCCCTTTTGTAAGACTTTGCTCTTATCAATATATATATATTTTCTATATAGTTGTGCTTGGGTCATGAGTTTCTTGTTTGATATTGTGATCCATATATGTGATAGTATAGTCTACTTGTGTGATAGTAGTTTATATTTATTATACTACTATTGTCATGCTAGTTATATACCGTCACTATAGTCTAGTTTATATGTTATAGTCTCTATGCTTAGTTTTAGCTGATAAAGTATAGCATGGGTTTGGTGATCGTATTCGTACGGTAGCTCTGCCTCGTTAATAGTAATCGCGGAGGGGCAGAGTGCTCTTTGGTCATGCAAGTATGGTACTTGGGTGACTGATTTGCATCAATTATTCGTTAGTCTACTGGTTCGTTGAGGTAGGCGGCAGGTGGTGACAGCCCTGTCCGTCCTTTGAAATCCTCCCCGCTAGGCTAGTGCGTAGGCTCTTGGCGGAAGTCGCCTGTGGATGCAGGGGTAAGTCCGTGCCTGAAGTGCTATACTATTGACTGCTGAACCTGAGTGTGGGTCTGTATGTATTCTACTTAGGCTATGCAACTGTATAGGAATGTATAGTAGGAGTAGCTTAGCCTAGTCTTTCCTCCACTAGACTTTATTTATTTAGTAGGAATCTTCTGTGTGTGTCACACTACCCGGTTATTATCATGTACCCGCCTGTCTTGGTTAAGATATCCTTGCTAATTGTTAACATGATCTTATATGTTAGTAACGCTTCTTGATCATACCCTTCCTTTGGGATAAACAAATACGATACCCTGAATACTTCCGGGTGAAATGCTACAGCGGTATTCTCCGTGCGCTTGCGGATTTTACCTACTTGACTCTGGGACATATTAGTGAACCGTTTCTGGCCCCGTGCCGGGAATGATTTATTAATATGGCTTAGCAAAAGTCAACAGTGACCGAGGCCCATTCCACATGTTTATGGAAGTTTATCTCCGCAAGACACTTGAAGATATTTGTCTAGAAGATTTATGGAACTTCAAGAAGATTTATGGAACTTGAAGATCTCGAAGGAAAAGACCCACATGGCAGCTGTGGAAGACAGAGGAACCGACTCGGAGAAGAAACCAGAGAAGACATGGCTTGCGCCGATCGGCGCAATTCTGCGCCGATCGGCGCAACCGCCTTATGTGCTAGAAACCGAGTCCTTTATGAGTAGAACCCCTATAAATACTTGTGAACCCCGACCGCAAAGAGAAGGAGGCGACAGAGGGACACCAGGTTCGTGAGTTAGAGCCACCGGGGCTTGCCCCGTTAGAATAGATCTCTAGTTGAGTTTCAAGAATCATTGGAGTTAAGAGTTGATCCATCAAGGTAGGCCATCTCGACGGGGATGAATCTTACTCTATGTATCTCAAGGATGATTGAATATGTTGATGATGGTTTTGGTGATTTGTCTATCTTGATTCTATAATCATGCATGTGCTTATTCCAATTTCTTAGTTCTAGGCTAAGTAAGTAGATATTATCTTGATCGTGGTGATTAGGATTGTATTCGGACATTGTATTGATTATGGTTGCTTGATGATGCTAGTAGTGTGGTTTAGCGGTGACAGCACTAAGCCTGCGTAGCACTATTGGATAGTTGAGTAGGGTAAGATACTCGCGCGATTAAGGGTTTCCTCTCGGCAGCGATAAATCGGGAGCCGCTCGGAAAGCAGGGTGGTTTTATTCATTATAGGTTTTCATTGATCTATGTAATTATCCATTATGATGCTATTCAATTAGACTTTCTGGTTACGATCTCACTAATAGATATCTAGTTACTCACTTAACAGCATAGGCTTACAAGGCATCTGGCGCACTTTGGCTTAGATTCACTAGTATGCCGATCGACTCAACTCCTGCGCTGATCGGTGCAACGACAGATTCACTAGTGTGCCGATCGGCTCAACTCCTGCGCCGATCAGCGCAATGACAGATTTACTGCCTGGCGCACCTTTGCGCTGGCCAGTCTCCCCCTCATGCAACCTGATTTCGACAGTAGCTTTGACTAGATCTTATACTGTTAACTTTGTTTAATCATCCCTAAGGTCCCAATGGATTCGATAAATCTTGTAATACTCAATTCAAGGGAAAAGTGCTACAATCGTACACCGTCCTTTTACGGTATATAAGTGGGTGCGTAGGTACGACCAACAAGCATAACTTTTCTAGCGCCGTTGCCGGGGACCATAGCAGGTTTTTAAACATTGTTTGATGTATTAGTGTTTAGTCATTGTGCTTTACTTGTCTCTCTAGTACATATATTCTGTTAAGTGAAACTAACAGGTATGGACGGTCCTAAGTCAAACAAACCCTCTAATTACACCGATGATCCAGAAAGACTCTTTCACCTGAAGAGAACAGCGGAGAAGAGAAGCAAGTCACTTGGAGATTTAGCTAGAGAAGCAGTCCGCACAACACCTCGAGTATTATTCACAGTAGAAGACCCTGTTCAAGAGCAAGGAGAAGAGGAGAGGGCAGAGGTACCTATGGTTAATCGTCTCAAGCCACAATTGACTAGTATTGTCAAGACAGATTTCCAAGAAGCTCAAGATCAACTTCCGTATCAATTGGACAGATATGTTGGAATAGTGGTGCAACAACCGTTCACAGGTTCGGAAGATCTCAATCATCACTTACAACACTTCCTTGAGGTTTGCAGTACATTCCAGATAGCGGGATTGACAGGAGACCAAGCACGTGTGCGGCTGTTCCCCTTCTCTCTAGTTGGACGCCCCAAGCAATGGTACAATGGATTGGAAAACATAGTAAAAACGGTGTGGAACATGTTAGCAGCTGAATTCTTAGCCAAATACTTCCCTCCTGGTAAGACTCAAGCTTTGTAAAATAAGATTTTTGAATTTACACAGAATATTGTTGAGAGCATTGGAGAAGCATGGGAAAGATACAATGAATATATGGATGCATGCCCTCATCATGGTCTGACGGTTGGAGAAGTTGTTGAGAAGTTCTACACAGGATTGAATCTTCTATCACGTCAACACTTGGACGCCTCAGCTGCAGGATCATTCATGTCAAAAACCCCACCGAAGCTAAGAATTTGATCAAGTTGCTAATTGAAAATCAATCGTGAGATGGTGAGAGAATCTCAAGGAATTTGCAACCTTCAAAAGGAGTAGTGAAGAGTGTGATTGAGAAGACTCACGAAGATTTGATTATAGATTGCCTCGATGCTATTCAAAGGAGGTTGGACAATAATCTTCATATCTCAAAGGAAGAGACACTCAAGCTAGCGGAATCACGCTCCACATGTAGTGAGTGTGGAGAATTTGGTCATGTGCAGAAAGATTGCCCTGAAGAGATAAAGATGCTAGAATATATAAAGAATAGTGGATGGAAGCCCCAATATCAGCAACAAAGGAGTTCTTTCTCTCCTAGTTCGTCCATGCAAGATTCTATCCCACTTCGTCTCCAACGTCATGAGTTCTTCCATGCTCAAGAGAAGATCAATAAGGACAATCAAGCTAAATTCAAGGAGATTGATCGAGTCCTTGAGAGAAGTAATGACAAGGTGATAGAAATTGGGAGCTCCAACGAGCAGATTTTGAAGCCTACCAAGATTATGGAGCAACAGATGGGACAGCTATCGCAAGCCATTCAAGGCAACAAGGGGGCTATTCCTGGCAATACGATGTCTGCAGAACAGTTGAAGGCAATAGCTACACGATCAGGAAAACAAACAGAAGATCCAGAGCACTCTGCGGGAGCAAAGAAGCCCGATGCCGATCGGCGCACACCCGGCGCCGATCGGCGCGATGACCCTGTCGGTGCCAATCGGCTCCCTGAAAGCGCCGATCAGCGTAAGGAGGATGATCACCTCTCTGGTCTGAAAATGGGCGTGGAGACAGAAGAGCATGACCCTGCCACATTTCTGGATACTCAACTACTGACAAAGACAGAAAGAGCACGGCAACACGACGAGCAATTTGCAAGGTTCGTCGATATTATGAAGAAGCTTTACATCAATGTCCCTTTTGTTGACGCTATCCAAGTTCCCACCTATGCCAAGTACATTAAGGACATGATGCAAAACAAGAAGTCTCTAGTTTCTGAGGTCAATAAGGAACTAACGACGGCAATCAATAATGTTGCGCTGGAGAAGAAACCCGACCCTGGATCACCAAGCATCTTATGCATGATTGGAACAAGGATATTTGATAGGTGCTTGTGTGATCTTGGAGCAAGCATAAGTGTTATGCCCCGTCATATATTCACAAATCTCAATTTGCCTGAATTAGAGCCTACGGGTATATGTTTGGAGTTAGTCGATCAATCGGTATGCTTCCCTGATGGAATTGCTGAGGATGTGCCTATTCAAATTGGAGATCATATCGTCCCTATTGATTTTATTGTGCTTGATATGGATAAGAGGACGAGGACCCCGTTGATCTTAGGCAGACCCTTCTTGAGGACAGCCAAGGCAAGTATTGATGTTGGGAGTGGTGAGATAAGCTTCGATATAAGTGGGAATACCTACTCTTTCAAGTTTCGCCCAAAGGGAGAAGAGTGTCGTGCTATTGATGAAGTGAAGAGATACAAGATACCTTGGCATCGTGGCGTCAAAAGTAATTGGAGGAGATGTATGGATAGGTCGTCCAAGCTATATGAACCATCGAGACAAGATAACCTTGTAGTGTCGCGACCTCACATCCCGCACCGCGACACTAAGGATTGATTGTTTTCGGGGAGGTCAAGCTCTTTGACCTCTAAATAACTAGAGCGCTCCTGGGAGGCAACCCAATGATCGGGGGATTTAGAAGTTATTTAGTGCTTATGGGAGGACAACCCATTTCATTTAGTTAATTAGTGCTGGCCGGGAGGGCAACCCGATGTTTTTAAATTTGCTTGATTGTGATAAAAATAATCTCCCAAATAAAAAAATAGAAAAGTGTGTGCTTAATTCTTGTGTGCTCTTGTTTTGTCTGTTTATTCATGCAAAACTGTGTATATACATACTGTAGACTAACAATACAGGAATATAAAAAAAAAGGACCAAAAACAGGAAGGAATAGAGCTTGCGTCGATCGGCGCACTTCAGCGCCGATCGGCGCAGTATTGCCCAAGTCAGGACAGAAGGCCGAGGACGCCCAGAATTGAAGGAGTGCTAAAACAGCACATTAATTTTTAGAGATGGAGCTATTTTCAAGGATGAAGAACAACCTCTAGCGAAGAAGCGAGGGGCCTGAAGCAAAAACGAACGTCGCGCCGATCGGCGCGAGTCACCAGATGAGCCCCGATACGTATGCCAATACTACAGGAACATTGGAAAAGTGGAAATTAGGTGAAAGAGATGAACACGAGGCATCAGAATCAGCGCCGGACCAAAAGATGAGGTGCAAGGGACTTGCACCGTTCGGTGCCCTACTACGCCGATCGGCGCAGGTACCCATGCGGTTCCCAAATGGGCGACAAAGACGGCAGGCATTGATTTTGAGGAACAGGTATGATTATTATGCAGGTGTGCAGTGCAGAGGAGACATGAAATTGAACGAAAGCTAAAAAAAGAGACGGCGTGCCGATCGGCGCGGGTTCGCGCCGATTGGCGCCGTCCACAAGACATCAAGATTCCGTGTTGTTCCCCTGTCAACCAACATGATGTGCCAGGAAGCGACATAAAGGATGGAAATCAAGCATCAGAGTGGTCAGAGCATTCAAATTTGAATTGTGCCGATCGGCGCAGGTACAAGACTTCAAGAAGATTTATGGAACTTCAAGATCTCAACGTGTAGTACAAGACTTTATCTCGAAGGAAAAGTCCCACATGGCAGCTGTGGAAGACAGAGGAATCGACTCGGGGAAGAAATCAGAGAAGACACGACTTGCGCCGATCGGCGCAATCCTGCGCCGATCGGTGCAACCCCATTATTTGCTAGAAACTGAGTCCTTTACGAGTAGAACCCCTATAAATACTTGTAAACCCTCGCCGCGGAGAGAGGAGGCGACAGAGGGACACCAGATCCGTGAATTAGAGCCACCGAGGCTTGCCCCGTTAGAATAGATCTCTAGTTGAGTTTCAAGAACCATTGGAGTTAAGAGTTGATCCGTCAAGGTAGGCCATCTCGACGGGGATGAATCTTACTCTATGTATCTCAAGGATGATTGAATATGTTGATGATGGTTTTGGTGATTTGTCTATCTTGATTCTATAATCATGCATGTGCTTATTCCAATTGCTTAGTTCTAGGCTAAGTAAGTAGATATTATCTTAATCGTGGTGATTAGGATAGTATTCGGACACTGTATTGATTATGGTTGCTTGATGATGCTACTAGTGTGATTTAGCGGTGACAGCACTAAGCCTGCACAGCACTATTAGATAGTTGAGTAGGGTAAGATACTCGCGCGATTAAGGGTTTCTTCTCGGCAGCGATAAATCAGGAGCCGCTCGAAAAGCAGGGTGATCTTACTCATTATAGGTTTTTATTGATCTATGTAATTACCCATTATGATGCTATTCAATTAGACTTTTTGGTTACGATCTCACTAGTAGGTATCTGGCTGCTCACTTAACAGCATAGGTTTACAAGATCTGTCACACTTTGGCTTAGATTCACTGGTGTGCCGATCGGCTCAACTCCTACGCCGATCGGCGCAACAACTTGGCTTAGATTCACCAGTGTGCCAATCGGCTCAATTTCTGCGTTGATCGGCGCAATCACAGATTTATTAGATCTTGCGCACTTTGACTTAGTTTCACTAGTGTGTTGATCGGCTCGACTCCTGCGCCGATCGGCGCAACGACAGATTTACTGTCCGGTGCACCTTTGCGCTCACCAGTCTCCCCCTCTTGCAACCTGACCTTGATAGTAGCCTTGACTAGATCTTTTACTGTTAACTTTGTTTAATAAATCCCTAAGGTCCCAGTAGATTCGATAAACCTTGGAATACTCAATTCAAGGGAAAAAGTGCTACAATCGTACACCATCCTCTTGCGGTATATAAGTGGGTGCGTAGATACGACCAACATGGTGGCAGAGATATTTGTGATTGGTTTGGCTTCGATCCACTTGGTGAAGTATTCGAGGGCTATGACTGCCCATATATAATTCTCGGGAGCTGTAGGTAGTGGTCCAACAATGTCGATCCCCTAGCGTTGAAGGGACCATGATGGGGCTATGAGTTGAGTTGGCTGCGAAGGTGCTGACTGTTTGTAAAAAATCATTTGGCAAGCTTCATATTTAGTTGCCCCTTCTGCAGCATCCCTGATCATTGAAGGCCAGAAGAAACCTTGCCTGACCGCTTTTGCAGCTAATGGTCGAGGGCCTATGTGTGCTCAGCAGACACCTTCGTGTATCTCTCTGAGCAACTGAGAAACCTCCACTTGGCTTACGCATTTGAGTAATGGGGCGCATACTCCGGACTTGTAGAGCTCACCCTCGATGATTCTGTAATTTCTAGCTCGTTGTTGCATTCTATTTGTTTCTGACTCAGTGTTAGGCTCATAAAATCCCTTAAGATACGCAATGAGTTGAGCTCTCTAGTCTTCGCTAACTAGCGCATGGATTTGTTTGGGGTCTTGCAGGGCTACTTTGATCGAGGGTTCGGTGATTGTTTGAAAGAACACATCTTGCGGCATTGCCTCTAGTTTTGCTACCAGTTTTGTGAGCTCATCTGCCTCGGTGTTGAACTTTCTCTCGATATTCTCTATATCGAAGCCTTTGAAATACTTTTCCATACCCCTGATGGTGTTGGGATACTTCTCAAGTTGAGGGTCCCTGATTGTGAATTTTTTATCGTGTTGACTGGCAACATATTTGGAGTCTGTTCTGATCTTGCACCTCTGAACTCTGAGTGCCCTGAGTTTCTTGAGACCCAGTAATACCGCCTCGTATTCTGCTATATTGTTAGTGCACTTGTCTGTCTCCTTGCTGAATTTGAGCCTTGCGGCGTATCTCATTTTTACACCTGTGGGTGAGGTGATTATCGCTGCTATGCCTGCCCCAGCTAGCCCCCAAGCTCCGTCGCAATGCACTATCCATTCGGGCCCAGGTAGCTCTTGATTTTTTGTGTATTCTGGGGCCATCCAGTCTGCTATGAAATCAACAAGTACTTGAGATTTGATGGCACTTCGTCTCTCGAAGTCTACCACGCGCTCTGACAATTCCATGGCCCATTTGTCGATTGTCCCCGAGGCCTCTCTGTTGCCAAATACCTCATTGAGTGGTTGGTTGGTGAGCACTTTGATATGGTGAGCCTTAAAATAGTGCTGCAACTTTCTTGAAGCCATGACCATTGCATATGCGATCTTTTCCATCTCGGAATAGAATTTTTTAGAGCTGGATAGTGCTTCACTAACATAGTAAGCTGGGAGCTGTACTAGGAGTTCCTTCGGTTCCCCTTTGACCATCTTAACCATTTTCCTTTTTTTGTACAAGGACCGCACTGATGACTAAGTGTGATGCAGCCACATACAAAAGCAGAAGAGCCCCAGGCTCTGGGTTGGTGAGCTTCGATTGCTTCTGCAGGTAACTTTTCAGATCGGTGAAGGCTTTCTGCTGCTCTGGGCCCCATTCGAAGGGTCGGGCCCCTCGGAGAGTTTGGTAGAAGGGCAGGCTTCGCTCGGCCGATCTAAATATGAATCGGTTCAGTGCTACCATTCTTCTGCACATCTTTTCTGCACTTGGGTTCTTGCATTTGAGTGATTGCTTTCATTGTGTCAAGGTTGGCTTCGATGCCTTTGGCTGACACTAGGCAACCAAGTACTTTTCCTTTACGAATGCCGAAGACACACTTTTCTGGGTTCAACTTTAGCCTTGCCGCTCGGAGGTTTGCAAATGTTTTGGCCAGGTCTGAAATGTGATTACTCTTTTTCTTGCTGGCTATTATGATGTCATCCACATAGGTGTGTACACTTTTTCCAAATTGTGACTAGAAAGCTTTCTGAGTCATGCGGCAGAATGTAGGGCCAACATTTTTAACCCCTCAGATATTCTTACAAAACAATAAGTCTCGAAGGGTGTGATAAATCTTGTTTTTTCTTCATCTTCCCTCCTTAGCCAAATCTGATGGTAGCCTGAAAAAAAGTCAAGCAAAGACAATAGCTCGCTTCCGGCTATTGTGTCCACAAATTTGTCGATTCAAGGCAGTGGGAAATCATCCTTGGGGTAGGCCTTGTTGAGGTCGGTGAAATCTATACACGTTCTCCACTTCCCGTTCTTCTTCCTGACCATTACACAGTTTGCCAGCCAGCACGGGTATCTGACTTCGCGAATGGTGGAGGCATCGAGGAGTCGCTGTACTTCCGCCTTGATGACTTCAGTTTTTTCATCAGACATCTTTCGAAGCCTTTGCTTCTTTGGTCTGATCTTTGTGTCTATTTCCAACTTGTGTTCTATGATGCTTCTGTCTACTCCTTCAAGATCAGTCAAAGACCAGGCGAATACATCTTTGTTCTTGCCCAAGAATACTAGCAATTCTTTTTCTTATTCGGGATCTAGGCCGGTGCCTATTATGGCGAACTGCCCGAGGATTTGCTCATCGAGGAGCACTTTTCTGGTTTCTTCGTCTGGTTGTACTGCGATTCTCTCTTTGTCGAGACAGCGTGTGTCGCAACCCTATACCGAAGTATAGAGTATGCCGTACAGGATCGCCTCGGGAGATGGTTAACGAAGTAACCATACATAACATTCACACAGGAACATCCATCATTTACAGAGATACATCATTAAGTGTATAATATTATAAGTTCAAGAGTCATAGCGGAAGCAAATTTAGTTACATTATCATACACATATTCTTGGTTCATATTACATGAATATGCGGAGGCGGAAAATACGACAAACACTACGCGGAACCTAAGTAAGCCATGCCGGCCCTAGGGTAATGGCTCACTCTTCTTGATTAGGGGAGCTGGGGACCCATTCAATGGTCCAGTTCTTGGGCTCCTCACCTTCCCACATAATTTTGTTACAGCAATCGCAATAAGTTGCTTGAGGCAAACCTGAAAAACCACATAATCGCAAAGCCTTAGTATCTAGCATACTCCGTAAGACTTACCCGTCCAAAAGGTTTACTAAAACCGACTCCTAGTATGCAGGGGGGCTGACCAGGCTTATTTGATAATTGCATAAAAGCACCTATTAATTCTATGCTGCGATGCTAATTCCTTAACCAAGATTTTTTTTAATTGTTTGTTGCAGAAGAGGAACTGTAGAACCTAGCTAGCTGCTAAGACTTGTACAATGATAGAGAGCAATATAACATAGCAATATGTATCCAAAGAGTAAATAAATTTCAGCATCATAAACAAACTTCTCTACTTAAAGTATCATTGCCCCTGCTCGAAACAAGAGGTACTCGTAACCGCGAGGGACGGCAATTCGAATTGATTTACATCCTGCACGAGAATAACCCAAATGCACGACATACGCATCATTTAAGAACACGTATGGCCACCGTTCACGAGGTTGCGATAAGGTCGATCCGAGGCCATCGATCCCGAGTACACGTCCTCCCCGCGATACAGTACTTCGTATCCGAGGCTTAACCCGTGCACTCTCCAGCGGTCCTCGACCCGTGCATCCACCGTGCCATTCACATCACCTCTGGATCGATAAGTAATACCGTCCAACAATACGGCGCCCAAGTTACTAGGTTTACCAATTCCCATATAGAGGTATGCACTTGGTACTGTTCAATACTAGTCCGCAGAGTTGCAACGATAGGTTCTCAAATTTTAACCAATTTCATTCTTCACGTGAATCATGATTGAATCAAGTGATCCCATAGCCTACCGTTGAATCCACTAATTTAAGCCTAGCAGTTGCTAACGAAAGGCTTACTAACGTAACTAAGTATAGGTCATAGTTTGTTTATGCAAGTGGGTTTCCATCCAAGCCCTATACCTAATGCACAATACAATATTCCTCTATGGTGACAAAATAAAAAGGACTCATAAATCAGTAGGTGTGCACCGGGGCTTGCCTTGGGAGTGATCGTAGTTAAAGTTCTCAGCGGGGTTTAGCTCAACTTCGGGCTCCTCAGGGTTGCTTGCCACGTCCTTGCTCCCAGTCTCGCTTCCGAGTCAATGCAGTGCAATGCACGGTCAGGAGTTGGACGATGATGCATGACACTTCCTCAATAAATAGAATTTGATGGAATGATGCTCATGCATGAGATGACATGTTTGTACCACACTCTGGCAATTACTAAATTTAAGGGGACAAACTTCTAATTAGGGAAGTGGGAGGCATGGTAATCAATGAGCATATCACCTATATTCCAAATACAAGTATACCCTTGGTGCTAAGAAATTAGCAGGGTATTTTCCCTCGGTATGCCAAGGCCTACTTAGCAAACATGCAAAGCTTCTTAACTACACTCTTACCCAGGGTGCATTCACCAATTATAATGCCCATGCAAGAGAACATAGAGACCTTATATTGCAAGTTTAATTATAACCTCCTCGAATTCGACATGCTCACTTTTAATTATAACCCTGAACCAACCTAGCTATATAAGCTAATTATGAAACATGAGCATACCAAAAGAAAATAATAAACTTTACTGCAAGTCAAGATTAACATGTTGCATGAGCTGTCCCAAGATGGATTTATCACCAATAACAACTATACGCATATACAAGACAATATTTATATTAAAATTCTTAAGCTAATTATGAATGAGCAACTTTAACAGCAAAAGCCTATTGATGGCGCCCATAATTTTTTCATGGAGATTTTATAGTTATGCAGAAATGCCCAAGGAGTAGGAATGCTAAATTTCAGAATTAAATTCCTACCCAAGAATTTATAGAAATTTATTTACTAAAAATGGGGATTATGCACTAACACTAAAAATTTGCATAAAAGATGGAAATGTGCTTTAGCAGAAAGTTTAGGGATGACATGAAGTGCTTACTGACCAAATCCCATGATTTTATCAATTTTAAATTTTTAATTATGAATTTAATACTCTTAGCAAGGTTCTAAATTTGGTGATTTAATTTTACTAGCCTACTGCATAACCCTGGCTCTCATCTTGTTTTTCTGGTAGAGGAGGATTTTAGGAATCCAACAAAATTGGTTTCATGTTCATTGGACTTTTATTTTTCGAGTTATGAATTTTTGAAAATTTTAGCAAAGTTTGGGCTAATTTACAGAAATGCCAT
Source organism: Eleusine indica (assembly GCA_030378355.1). NCBI lineage: Eukaryota > Viridiplantae > Streptophyta > Magnoliopsida > Poales > Poaceae > Eleusine > Eleusine indica. The sequence goes on along the minus strand of CM059498.1, from coordinate 11,285,617 downwards.
TCGGCATTTTCAAACGACCGCGGGCGTGCGCGCACGCGCGCACGGTGGCCGGCGCCGGCGAGCGCGGGCCAGCGGCCAATCGGCAGTGCGGCTCGGCCAACGCCGTGTGCACACGTGCTCAGCACCCCACGACGACCTCGTGGGTCCGGTGGGTGCCCTGCGGCAAGCGCCGGAGACGGCCGGCGACGAGCGGCGGAGCAGGGGGGTGTACGGCGGCGTCGCGCGGCGAGCACAGCGAGCGAGAAGGGTCGGGGAGTGGAGGGAGAGCATCACCTCGGTGCAGAGATCGACGGCGTGGAGGAGCCAGGCGACGGGGAGGGCCGGAAGGGGGGTCTCGTCGGCGGGGTGCGATGGGAACCCGACGGCGGCAGCTCCTTTCTTCGTAAATTCCGGCGAGGTCTCTGCGGCAGAGGGGGAACGGGTCAGGGGCCTGCTAGGGAAGACACTTGCGCAACAATTTGAGGAAAGAGGAGGGAACAGGGAGCTACCTAGGCGGAGCTTGACGCGACGGCGGCCATGGCGGAGGGGAAACAGGGGCGACATCCGATTCTAGCGGAAGAAGGGGAAGGAGGCGAGGGCAGGGGCGTCTGGTCTCGCTGAGGGCCTAGGGATCGTGTGGCGCGCGTGCGAAAGCAGAGAGGAGAGGAGGGGAGGGGTCTCTCGGCGGCTGCGGCCTTAAGTACCACGCGGCAGTGCGAGGGCAGAGGGGGCGAGGAGGCGAGCTGGCCGCCGGGGGTTGGCTCGCCGGTGGAGCTTCAATGCGGCTGGTGGCACAGGAGGGAGCAGGCGGAGCAGTGGCCGGGATGGGCAAGAGAGAAGGCGCGCGGTGGCCGGCGGGAGAGGTACGGCGGTGTCGATCGAAGAGTGGCTCAAGTACAGAGAGTTGTTGACTTCGATTGACTAGAATAGTGAGCTGCAATTTGCTAATTTCTCCAAATACGATGCTTCAAATGCTTAGCAAATTTTTGTGTAAGTTCAGCAAATCCTACTTGCCAACTTAGTTTTTGGAGCCATGTCGAAATTCCTTCTGGAAAATGAACTAAAATTCTTGGAACAGAGGTCCTTTTCTCTGCACTTAGGGAATTTTTAGGGGGATTAAACCTTTACCAAAAATTCCAGTAAATTCCCCACAATTCTTTCTTGACATGCTCCACTGGAATATGCAAAAATATGGGCACACTTCCATTGAGTTTTGCAAAGTTTTTGAAAAGCTATTACTTGGCCAATTAGTGGAATTACTAATTAAATTATTTCCCCTTTTTCTTTGGCATTTTAATTATTTGAAATTTTGAATTAGTCAGCAAATTAACATTGTGTTAGCTTAAACCACTTTTTGTGACTTGGGATGTCACAGCGTGTTTCTTCTCTTGTATTTGCCATATGTTGCTCACGAGCTTTTTGAACTCTTTCCTCTTCTTCTAGTTGCTCTTGACTGAAGACTTGTATATTGTTGCAGTTTCTTTCCCCCGGAGCATAACCTTGTTCTATGTCCCTTGCCATCTGCTGGTTTCCTCTAACTGTGGTGACTCCTCCGGCTGCTGGAATCTTCATGCATAGATACGCACCATGGATGACAGCCTCGAAGGTGTTGATGGTGCCTCAGCAAATATGACATTGAATGGGTGGCAGAGATCCACTACGTCAAATGTTACATACTCCGTGGGTTCTGAGTGTTGTCGAACGACACAGGGAGGAAAATTGTGCCCATGGGAGTGATTCTTTTTTCTCCAAAGCCTATGAGTGGTATATTTGATGGCTGCAAGGAACTTTTGCTGAGGCCCATCTGTTCGAAGGCATTTATGAACAATATATCTGCTTGGCTGCCAGTGTCTACGAGGACTTTACTGACAATCCAAGTGTGGATGTGGGCTTCGATTACAAATGCGTCAATGTGCGGATAAGCTTTGAGATTAAGATCCGATTCTGTGAATGTGATGGGGATATGAGACCATTTTGATTTGATGACAGGCCCTTCTGTGAAAACACTGTTTACCATTCAAAAGTGGTTCCTTCTTCTTTTATTGTTCTCAAAGTTTGAAGATGACCCTCCACATATCATTCCGATAAATCCTTGCACTAGGAAAGCTGCAGCTTGGTTTGGGTTAGACTCAGGCTTAGGCTGAGGTAATTGTTGTGGCTGTTGCTTTTGTGGTTGGCGCTCTTGGCTGGGCTCTGGTTGCTGGGTTGGTTGCCTTGGTTGAATATACTAGCTCGGAGGTTGGGTTGGATGGTTTCTGTTGAAATATAGGGATGGTGTGTACAACTGGTGGTGATGGGTGCTTGGGTAATGATAGTTAAGCTGCGTGGGTTGTGGTTATGGCTGTTGGGGCCATGGGTTGGGCGATGTGTAATTGATGGCTTTTGGTTGGGATGGGACTTTCTTTTCTGCTTTGATATTTTCTTGGATTTCTTTTGCTTTGAGGCAAGTGGAAGTTTTGTGCCCCTTGTCCTCTCCGCAGTAGAAGCAATATGGTTTTATGGCTAGTTGACTTTGGTTTTGAGGGCCTCGGCCTCTGCCGCGGCCTCGATAGTTACCCTCTCTATAGTCGTTGTTGCGGCTATCTTTGCTATTGTGGTCTTGCCTTTCTTCTTCGATGTGCCCTACGAACGATGGCGACTGCTCGGTGGGCTGCTTGTATTTTCCGTACTGTCTTTCTTGGTAAGCACTTTCATTGTGCGGGTGATTGTGATTTTTGCTCTGGCTCTGCTTGCGCCTTTTGTAATCCACATCAGATCTGTTGTATTCTTCAAACTTCATGCATAATGTCTGCATTGTGTGTGGGGGTATCCGCGCGCAGTAAGATGACATCTGGCACGCTCACATGCCTCGAAGCACCGAGCTTATTGCTGCTTCATTTCTGACACTAGGTGCTTGAGCCCGAAGGCTGAGGAACCTTCTGTAGTAATCATGTAATAGCTCATTTTCTTGCTGAGTTATATTTAGTAGCTCGTGCGATGGCTACATGATAGTGTGGAACCCTAGAAAACTTGCTACCACCTTGTACCTGATGTTTTCCCAACTGTACAGTGAGCCAGGAGGTAGGTTAAAATACCAGTTCAGGGCTGACTCTTCGAGTGCGCAAACGAATGCTTTTGCCAAGGTTGTCTCATCTCCTCCTACTGATATGATTTCTGCTTCATAACTCATGAGGAATTGCCTTGAGTCGGAACTCCCCCTGAACTTAGCCAATGGTATCATCCTAAACTGTGGTCGGTATGGTGCCCTCTCCAACCCCTCGGAGAGGGGTGAGTCTTTGTCAATTATGCCCGATGTGCTTCCCCTTTGAATCGGCAGTACTTCTATGGATAGCGGTGGATGGCTTGGCATAAATGGTACTCCTTGGTCGATATATGGATGAGTTTCGGGCGTTGGGTTTGGTTCTTGGCGACTCGCTCTACCCATGGCTCTTTGGAGTTTCTCAACTTCTTTTGCAAGTTGCAGATTCTTGAGTCTGAGCTGGGCTATGTACTCCTTCTCTTGCAAGGCTTTCTCTCTCTCCGACAGCGCTTTGCTTCTTAGCTGTTGCTCTTGTAGCAGCCGCTGCTTGAGTTGCTCGAGATGTTCGGCTCTTTGGGCTAACAGTTCTAACTCCTACGCTGCGGTCGCTGAGGTTGGGGTGCTGCTTCCTGGAGGGTTTGAACTTGATGGTTGTTCAGGACGCTGCACCGGGTCCTTTGGGTCGATGGGCACATCCGCCTGTGATGGCTGGGCTTCGGAGGTGTTGTCCTTTGTTACTTGCGAAATGGATTGATCATCCGTCAATTGGGGGTCTCCCGGAACGCTACTTTCGGGGGGGGGGGGGGGCAGAGTGCCACTCAAAGGTAGCGGTCCGTGGAGTTGAGTCATCGTGAGCTAGTATACGAACTCAAAATACGGTGGGCGCCACTGTTGGTGTCACTAAACGTATGCTTCGGTGCCACGAACAGAAAAGGTGAATGAAAAGAGGAATCTCGAAAGATTCAAAGTAGAGTGGCGAAAGCTCTCCACATATTCCCAAAAAGATTCTCCTTTTACAAGTAAGTAGGAGTGCTCTATTTATAGACTCATACTTATGTCATATGCAAATGACCATTTTACCCCTGGTTACCTACTATATTCTACGAATATTCGATACAAAATGGTCATAAAGGGCAGATTGGTCTTTTGAGGTCTTCCAGCACCCCTTTGTGGCCCGCACGCCCCGACACGTGCTGGTGTCATGTGTCGCCATCTACAGGCCTCACCCACTTTTGGACTTGAGCGTAGTCTTGTCTCACGAAGGCGCAGTGTCATCCTTCGAATGGGCCTAGTACCTTCGGGGAGTCCCTGCACTCCATGCACTGCACTGGGGTCCACTCTGGCGCGGTCTCGCCCTTCGAAGATATCATAGTATCCTTGGAAGGGGACTCCCACCCTTCGGGCATCACTGCCTTCCTTCTGCTTGAGCCGAGGGGCCTTGATTCTTCCGGAGTCTCCGATAGGAACCTGCGCCTCGAAATTATGGTTAGTGAGAGAACAACAGTGGTTATCCTCAACCCTTGTTTGTAGCTCGACTTTGACAAGCCCCAAAGGGTGGCCCACGAGGTGATCCACCAACAGTCGTACTATAAAGAGAGATGCAACTTTGATGGCTTTGCTCTTGTCTCGGTGCTCAAATTGATCTAATAACCTTTGGGGGGTGTATAGCAAACCTATGTGTGATTTTGGATCTTGGTAATAGTTGGGTTGGATTTCCCTTTAAATTATCTTTCCGTAGAGTCCAAGATCACCTAAATTGGCTTCTAGAGTCAAAAGTTATGGGCTTTCTCTTTTGATTATGTGTATGTTTTTTTCCAGTTGGCAGTGCCAATCCGGGCATCAGCAGTGCCGATCCGGAACTCAACAGAACATCTTTTTCTTGCCCTGTGTGACTTCCTCATCGGCAGTGCCGATCCGGGGATCGGTAGTGCCGATGCGAGATGTCCAGAACCCTAACAGCTAGTTTTTTAGCCTATCCTATCGGCAGTGCCGATCCGGGCATCGGCAGTGCCGATGTGGGGCATCCAAAGCCCAAACGGCTAGTTTCTGAGCTCCTCCTATATATACCCCCCTTTGGTCCTAACATTGGGGATGCTGAAAACACTTCAAAGAATCATCCATACCTTGTGGGTGAGATTGAGTGAGAGATTGAGAGAGAAAGAGTAAAACTCCATTGTTGAGAACTTGAGCAACCAAGCAATCATTGTGGCATTTGTTACTCTTAGGGAATCATCCCCTAGACGACAAGGCGTTGCTCAGTGACCTCCCAAGCTTGTGGTGATTTGCAGGAAGTTTGTGAAGGTTTCGATTGACCTCCGAAAGAAAAGGAATCAAGAGAAGGGAATTCGAGGAATAGGGTTGAAAGAGACCCGACACAAGTGTGACCGAGCCCCTCAACGGAGACGTAGGACTCATTTGAGGAGTCCGAACTTCAGTAAACAAATATTGTGTCTCTATGTTCTCTTTTATTTACTTGTTACTTTTTCATGCTCTAGGGTTTGCTCTTGTATTTGCTTAAATTACTAGATCTACTTGTGTAGCTTGTGTCTAGTAGTTGCTATATTGTTGTAGTGCTTCATATTAACTGTTGTAGTCTTTTCATCAATGTAGCAACTGTGAAACCAACTCAGATTTACTTTTGGGTGACTTTTTGTACCACTATCGGCACTGCCGATTGAGCATTGGCAGTAGCCATCAGCACTGCCGATTTATCCTATCGGCACTGCCGATTTACTGGTTTTTTTGTTAAGTCTAATTTCACAGAAATTTATAGGATCGCCTATTCACCCCCCCCCCTCCCTCTAGGCGATATCAAGGTCCTTTCAAGTTCTCCACTAGCAAATCCCTTGCGAGATGGGTGATACAAACTTCCCGAGGCGTCACCACACACGTTGGGAGCTCTACGGGCACCGCTAACTGTCTAGGAGCAAAGCTCCAAGAGTAGCAAGCATAAATCACAAGGATGATTAAATCAAATGCTCAAGAGTGGAATGGTGCTCTTTTCACTAGAAATCAATGGCTCACTCCAGCCCTAGCTCAAGGAATGAAGCTTTGACTTAGAGAGGGAGAGTGAGGAGAGTGAAGCTCAAAAGTGCCAAATGATTTTCGGGTTGCGAGAGAGAGGCACGAAGTGGGGTGAGAGCCTTCTGTCTGGACGCCCCGCATCGGCACTGTCAATCAAGCCATTGGCACTGCCAGTAGGGTTTCTAACACACTGTCATAGATTTGTAGACAAGGATTCGGCCCACACCGGCACTGCCGATCAAGACATCGGCACTGCTGGTGAGGCAGCCACACAGAAGATATGTGGTCTCTAAAGACCTTGACCGGCACAGTCGATCAAGCAGACCGGCACTACCGATCGGGGGGACCGTCACTACCGATGAGCTACAGCCAGAGAGCTAGAGATGTCTGGACTCCACGGCGTTTTTGGGAAGGGGGATCAGCACTGCCGGTGGAGGCCACCAGCACTGCCGATGAAGGCAAGAATAGAGTGCGATAGAAGTGGTATTTTTGGGAAATTTGAGCATTTGACTTTACCACGCTTGTGAATTATACCCCTCTTGATAGTACGATTTACCTATACTCAAGAGATAAAAATAAAAACTCCATGATCTTCATTCTTGAGTAGATTTTTGGACCTTCAACTTGAGACAAATAACCATCTCCTTTTCCCTTTTTGTATTAATACATTTCATTCATCAATTTAAGATAGTCATCTACACACATTCTCAATAAAACATTAGTCCATTCTTAATTATATTGACACCAATCACCAAAACAAAAATAGTGGCCTAGATGCACTTTCAGTATCACGATGCAATAGTGCATGAATGCAAATGCAAATGCAACAAGTATATACATGCATGATGCAATGCTAAAGGAGAGAGAGAAAAAAAAACTACAAAACAAAGTGTCAACATCGAGTTGTTCCCTTCTCGAGCTTACTCACAATGGACCATTCTTCAAAACCTTGGGCACACCATGAACCACCTTTCCAAGCTTAATCCATGTCTATTGATATCTCAAGGAGGTCCGAAGTTGACCTACAAACAAAGAAAAACAAGCACAAAACAAAGGCACAAACAAGAAACAAATCAGACTATACATATATACAAGAGACAAGCTTTAGGGTTACTCATGTGAAGTTTGAAAGGTCAAGAACATTTAGTTCCCCCCTTAGCTTGTTGTAGGTCTTCTCATCAAGTGGCTTGGTGAAGATATCCGCCAATTGTTCATGAGTCCGCACACTCACCAACTCAATATCCTTGTTCTCAACATGGTCCCTTATGAAGTGATGCCTCACTTGTATATGTTTTGCATGACCATGATCTCCAGTTTTGAGAGCCATCTTGCTTGTCATCTCACTATCATAATATAATGGCATTTGAGTGTAGTTGAGGCCATAATCCGAGAGCGTTTGTCTCATATAGAGAAGTTAGGCACAACACGCTCCCGCCGCTGTGGATAGAGCCACCAAGTTTTGCTTCTTTGAGCTCCAAGATATTAGAGATCTTCCAAAAAATTGACAACCTCCCGATATACTCTTACCTATTTACTTTGCATCCCGCAAAGTCTGAGTCCGAATACCGAAGTAACTCAAAGCTTGTTCCTCTAGGATACCTGAAAGTGCATCTATGTCCCTAGTGGGTTTTGGTGGTTGTATGACAACGTGATTAAAGAACTAATCCTCTTTGTGAGTATATGAGCAGGTTGAACATAAAGAATATACTTTTCATGAATCCAAATGATCATCTTCGATAATGTACAATTGTGTAAGGAAAATGGGCCTATATGTTGAAAAGGAGAAGTGTCAAATAAATAGGTCCATATAAAGCAATATTATGACAAGCCAAGGTTTGAAATGAATGTGGGACATGAAAACCATTGATATGAGATGGTCTCAACAAATTGGTGTTGTCAAGAAAAAGAAGTGATCAAGTGTTATTCTTCTATGCATTATTCTTGGAAGCAACTTGATCAAAATAATATTTCAAAGAAGAAATTCAAATAAAGGCATAACGATGATACAAAGTTGTGTATGACTCAAGATAGAAAGATGGTGAAGGATTGGCATGACTTGGCCGCGACGGACCATGCACGGGAGAAGGGCAAGATGGAGTCTTGGAGCCGAGGGACCCAAGACATGGTGAAGGGCAGGTGGATCGCAATCGCGATGGACCGATCAAGCTACAAGTGGTCACATATTTTCAAGTATCAATCTTTATTGGAAATGAAGATATAATATGACTTGTGAACTAAAAGATGGAAATGGATCTTATGATTGAAGACTTTCCAACTCACATACTCTAGGTGATGACGCTCAGCAAAAGCACATGTGACACTCCTCATGAAGCACTAAAAAGAAGAAATGGCAAAATTCATTATCATGCAAGCTCAAGAAGAAGAATTGTCTTTTTATTTAGTCTTGAGTTTAGGCATGCCGCTCTATCAAGAGGGATGCTACATGGTTTGCATTTACTGTCTCAATTCTCAAAGAAAAACCCAAGTGATGTGAGAGAAACACAATGGCCACATAAAACACGAGTCTCTCTGTGACAGGAAAAACCAGTGTAACTGGTTTGGTTTGAATCTCTAACGGCTAGTTCAGGAAAACTGGAGGGACTGGTTTGGGAAACCGAAGAGATCGGTTTTGACTGGTTCAGTATAACGGCTAGTTTTTGGGGGACAAGTATAAATAGTTCCTCCACCCCTCCTTTGGAGGGGGCTGATCGTGTGAACGAAGAACATACATCCAAAGCCTTGTAGAGCTCTCCCCAACACCTCTTTATGAGGTTTGAGTGATTTGTGAGAAATCCTAAGGATTGGGTTGAGAGAGATAGAGATTAAGAGCACAAAAGAGAAAACCCCACACTTGAACATTTGAGCATTGTGGTGCTAATCCGTGAAGCATTTGTTACTCTTGGAAATGAAACCTCCTAGTCGGCTAGGCATCGCCCTAGAGCTCCCAAGCTTGTGGTGAGCCTTGGGAAAGTTTGTGAAGGTCCGCTTCGCCTCCACAAGGAAAGAAGCAAAGATAGTGGATCGGGGAAAGCGGTTGAAAGAGACTCGGCTTGGAGTGTGTCTTGTGAGCAACTCAAGCTTCCTCAATGAAGACGTAGGATTCACGGGGTGAATCTGAACTTCGGCAAACAAATCTCCGTGTGCTTCATTTGGTTTGCTTCCTTAAGTTCTTGCTTCTTTTCTTGTTGATTCATAGGTTGCATCTGTTGTTGTGCTTGCCTTCTTTGTGATTGCTTGTGCTAGATCTTGCATGCTCTCTAGGTCTCTTTAATCTTGCTAGAACTAAGTGGGACGTTGTTAGTTTCCTGTTTTTATTCTCTCTGCCCCGAGGAAACCGGTGGGTCCGGTTTCCCAAACCGATGGGACCGGTTTTGGTCTTTCCCAAATTATGTAGATTTTTTGTGAATCAAATAAAGGTAGTTCCTTTGTTTGTTTTGATAGCTTGAATGTGTTGAGTGCTTGGTTCTTTCTCTTCATTAGTTGTTTTCTTCCAAGCCCTCTGACAAAACCGGTGTAACCGGTTTGCTAAATCGGAGCACCCGGTTTTTACAGTTTTTAATTCCGATGCGAGTGTTTGTTAAATTTTCAGAAACGCCTATTCACCCCCCCCCCCCTCTGGCGACATCAAGGGACTTTCAATTGGTATCAGAGCCTAATCTCCTTATTAGGCCTAACCGCTTGGAGAATCAATTATGTCGCAAGGTAAAATGTGTCAAATTCTCTTTAGTTGTTCTAGCGCCTCGTTTTCTATCATTTCACAACCCATACGAGGCACCATATTTTGATGGCACAAATTATGCAAATTGGAAACCTAAGATGATCTCATATTTTCGGGAGATGAGTCCTAAAATTTGGTGGGTTGTGGATGTAGGTTTTTCTCATAACATTGATTGGGAATCTACCACACAAGCACAAGAAAAATGCCTACATCTCCAAGCCCAAGCTACCAATGCCCTATTTGGTGCATTAAGTAGGGATGTCTTCGACAAGATATACAAGTTGGAGAGTGTTCACGCTATGTGGATTCGGATTCAAGAAATATATGAAGAATCCAACATCACAAAAGATGATTCCAACAATACCAAGTCGAGCACTCAAGAAGAAAAGACTCAAACTGCCAATCTGGGAAAACCGATGGCATCAGTTTCCCAAACCGGTTGCACCGGTTTTGGCATAACAGAAACTATTTCTGTTAATGATCAAGTTGAAGATCCTAGTTGCAAATTTAGACCAAGTGAAGAGTCTATATCACCAAGAAGCTCATGCACAGATAGTGAAAAATCATTTTGCTTCATGGCCAAGGGACAAAGGAAGTCTCATGTTGACAAGGTCGACAACATGAGAAATGACCATATTTGTGTTACTAGCAAATCTTCTTATGTAGCACAGCTAGAGGAAGCAAACAAAATGATCATGGCTGAATTTCAAAAGCTTGCTAGCATGCATAAGAAATTACAAAAGAAACATGGTGATCTTCTTAGCTCATATGAAAAACTCATCGATTCATATACCATGCTAGAAACAACTCATGAGGTTGTACTTACTGTGGTAAAATCTTCTCAACCTCACACATGCACATGCACAACACAATCAATTGTTCTATCTTGTGCTAATACTTGTTGCTCTCAAGCAAAGCCATCAATTGATGAGCAAGTAATTGTAGAAACTTGCGATGAACTTATTGCAAGTGAAAATGATTACCTCAAAAGAGAAGTTCAGAGGCTGAACATGGACTTAAGTCGGTTGAAAGGCAAAGGCCATATGCAACCATCTCAAGATAACTGTGATAGCATGGTGACGAAGCTTGAGAAGGGATCAATCGCCACATGTGTCAAAAGCTTTTCCACTGGCTTGAACAAAGTTCATGACAAGAGCAACAAGCAAAAGATTAAGAAGAAAGCACACATCAAGTGCTTTGAGTGTTCACTAATGGGACATTTTACTTTAGAATGCCCATCCAAGAAAAATGGTCAAACTACACTCTCTAGAAGACAAAGAAGCCTATCTCGGAGAAGATGCTTTGGACGCAAAGAGAAAGGACACAAGATAGCCTCATGTCCAAGACGTACAAGATTGGAGCAAGTCTGTCAAAACCGGAGGGACCGGTTTGTTAAACTGGAGGGACCGGTTTCTGCAGAAAAGTTCCATCCCATTAAGCAATTGGAGAAAGGCTTTATGTCAGCATACACAACACATATGGACAAGAATGAAAACATCAAGAAGAAGATTATGGACAAGTCCAAAAGAATTAAGCATCAAGCATGCTACACATGTCGGGACAAAGGACATCTTAGTAAGGATTGCCCTTTGACTCAAGCTCTTAGTTCCAAGTTGGTCAATTATGATTTTGTATCTATTAAGGCCAACAATGACACTTGTGCTATCAAAGTGATTAGTTCACCTATTGCTAGCACAAAGTCTACTTGGGTACCAAAATCTTGTTTAACTAACCCTCAAGGACCCAACAAGCGTTGGGTACCAAAAAGTGCTTGAAAGTGCTTATAAGCTACAGGTGATGCATTGATGACTTGGCATGCACAAGAATGGTGGAACAACACGCAAACTTGCCAAGCATGGAGACATTAAAGTACTATCTACATCAATGACATCAAGGAAAAGAATAAGTACCACTAAACACTCTTTGTCTTGTTCCTTATTCTTGCAGGAATGATCCCACAAGTCCATGTTACTACTTGTGGAATGCTCTCAAGTATACGAGCATAAATGATTTTATAACGAGATGCAATTAATGTCTCCCTTGGAGAAAATTTGTTATGTGAATATCTCTCGGAATTGATGAATAGAAACAAGAAGCCAAGAAAGCAACACAAAGCAAGAAGGAAAGGAATTCTGGTGAAATATCAGGAAATCAAGAACTCAGGAAAACTGGTAGGACCGGTTTGTAAAACCAGAGGAACCGATTTTTCAGACTTGTCCGATGCATCGGACTCCAGTAAAGATGCCACATATGATCGTCGGACTTGTCCGACAGTAATCGGACTTGTCCGATGCCGTGAGGAAAGTCCGACGTCTTGGACAAACTCTTCAGATTACAGTGCCTCTGCCACTTTGTGTCATCGGACATGTCCGATGAAGTGAAGAACCAGGGAATCAGGAAAAACCGATGGCACCGGTTTGGCAAACCGGAGGGTCCGGTTTCTCCTGATGAACTTTTGTAGTTGTGAGTGTTCCTTGACTTGTTCTCCTTTCTTGTTTTTAATTATCTTCCAACCTTGACCAAGATATAATTTGAACCTCACTATGTTCCTAATAGAACATGTGCACACGTCACAAATTATCCAAAAGATTTGGTGCACATATTTAGGGGGAGATTCATTTTATATCTTGAGTCAAAAGGAGACTAATGTTTTCCCTGAGTTGTTTTGTGTTTAGTCTCAATATGGAATAAGTTATGATGAATGATGCCTCATGCTGAGATCAAGCAAAAAGGAGTACCTCTCTATCTCAGTTTAGCTTTTAATTCAATATATGTTATCTGTGAAAACCAGAGGCACCGGTTTGCTAAACCGAAGGGACCGGTTTAGACAGAAAACATATATTCTATTTCTTGAGGTGGTTTTTGCTTGGATATGAATAGATAATCACTATGTGTGAGAATCCATCTTGTGCTACTAATTCTAAGTGTCTATCATTGAAAGTGCATCAAAAGTGATTTTTGGAGATTAGACACAAATGATAAAGAATAAATAAGCACAAGGAAATTGGTAACCTTCATTTGTTGAAATAAAGAAGATAGCCACCAAAGGTATGTCCTCATGACCTCTTTTGTTCTTTATTATGCATATAGAATTCATGTGGTAGGATATGCCTTGGCTTGTGTGTGACTCATGTCACAAACATGCTCTTTGTGAGTTAAGATAGGACTTTTCAAAAATTAATAAAGGACATATATATATAATATCCTGTCCTAAGTGGTTTTTAAAATATTTAACTCTTGATCTTTGTGATCATGTCTAGCTACTTGTGGTTCTTGTTCTCCTTGATTGTTTGATTGGCTAACCACAATTAGTGAGATCTTCTCTCTCAAGTCCAAAATCTCTTCAAATCAAATCTTGATCATTATCATATTCTTCATCATCAAAGTCAAGGATTTGATCTACTAAGGAAAAATGCAAAGAATGTAAGGCTTGGAAGCAATATTCATTGAAGATCTCCTCTCAATCTGGTTTTGTTCAGATCCTGACAAAACCAGAGGCACCGGTTTGGGAAACCGGTGGCACCAGTTTTGTCGATTTAACCAAGCCCGAGCCCAAAACTTACCCCTTCTCCCTTATTTGTTCTCCTCCTCCCCCAAACAACCGTGTTGCGGCCACCCCTCTCCTCCATTGGCGATTTCAAGTTCTATCTGTGAAGATCTTCGATTCTTGGGTGGATCTTTATGCACCAAGATCGGAGGGACCGATTCTACCTCCGGATTTGATCTCCTTTGCTCCAAAGGTACCATAGGTCTCTTTTTCAATCTCTTAGTACCTTTGGTAGATTCAAAATTCTCTGTGGTATATTGTTTCCTAGCATGCCCTAGTACCTAATCCTGTAATATCCCCATAAAAACTTGGACAAATCGATTGGATTCGTGACCTAGGTTTTGTCTGTGAAAACCGGTGGGACCGGTTTGGCAAACCGGATGCACCGGTTTTGGTAGAAAAAACCCTAATTCAAGTTCTTGATCAATTCTTTGATTCAACCTGTCCTAGCATCGTTTCAAACTATTGCTCATGCCTAGATTTTGCCTAAAACAATTTTAGATAAAATTATGAGCATAGGTTTTCTCTATGAAAATCGGAGGCACCGGTTTGGCAAACCGGTGGCACCGGTTTTTCCAGAGAACACCTATTTTCATATTGTTACCTCTAATTGTTATCCAAACCTCTTTTATCATTCCCAGCTGTATCCTAAGTCCTTGTTCATTCATATCTATCACAGGGTCAGTATGTCAGAAGAGGAAAGGGAGAGGAATGTGAAGGCAAGGCATGATGATGGGCAAGGGACACAATTTGACACCGTCTATCAGAGACAGAAGCAGACAGTCAGGAGGCTGCCTAGAGGTACTGTGACTATTGATGACGCTCCTGCAAATCCAGTGCAGTAAGATGAGTCATCTGATGATGATGATGTGGAGGATGAGACCTATAATCCTCCTGGTAGTGCTCCTAGGGCTGCTCCTAGGGCAGCAACCTCTGACAATGACAGTGATGAGGAGGAGGAAGAGCAGGAGGAATTTGATGTGGATTAGATCATCCCTCAGGCCTATGTGCATCGTGGGCATCTCTCATTCCAGCCACCTCAAAACCCAGGATGGAGAGAGAAGGTAAGATACAAGGGACATACACAGGCTGTGAGAGAAATGAGGGCTAAGGACCCTAGACCACTCCAGAGAGAGGCCACTGACTACAGGTTTCACATATTCTTTCAGTAGGATTTCTATGAGTCAGTGATCTTGTCAAAGAAGCACACTCTAGTGGCAAATGCACAATGGGTTGATTGGGCATACATGGAAAGAAAGGATGATCTCATATTCAATGAAGTCATTGTTGCATGCGAGGCAAAACATGTGAAGGACATTCTTGGCTTTCAGAAGAATTGGAACAATGAAGTAATTGCTCAGTTTTATGCCACCTTGTATGTGGAGGAGCATGGAGATACATGTATCCTAGTGGAAAGCAAATCATCCTAGGATTCACTATGCTACCCGCCTTGGGCGGCTTGATGCAAATCATCCTATGATTCACTATGCTACCCGCCTTAATGATAGAGGATTGAGGCACATGTATCCTAGTGGAAAGCAAGAAAATTATGGCACTGTCACAGACTTGCTTCCCTTCTATGCCTACATCAACAGGCTATTTAGGAAGACCCTCACTCCTAGGGAAGGTGATCCTACAAAGCTTCCCTCCTACAACAGAAACATCCTTGCTGCCATAAGACCAAATGGGCATGACTTCTCAGTGTTTGACTTTATCTGGGAGGAGATAAAAGTCATTTCAAACAGCCCATTGAAGAGTTGTGGATATGCACCCTATATTATGCACATGATTGAGAGGGTGTTAGCTCGTACCTTTGTGTGTAACAAGGAGCACCTCCCTTTGAGAATCAAGAATGACTTGAGGAACCCAGTTGAGGATAGTAGCACAGCAGCACCAACTCATGGTGCATCCACCTCTACAGCACCTAGAGGGAGTGGGCAGCAAAGGGACAAGCCTCCCGCACCTATCAAGAAACTCTTTGGTATGCTCATTGGGATGTGTAGGTCCCAACAAAATGCTGATGTGAGGGCACCTCATGAGAGGCAGGCAAGAAAGAAGGACACAAGGACAATGAAGCTACTCCACCAACAAAGCAATCTTCAGCCTCCTCGCTCTCCTATTGCCTCTGAAGGTGAACAAAGTCCAGAGATTGAGTCATTTGAGGCGAGGATCAGTCGCTATGAGCAGGAGAACCCCTACTCCTCTTGGTTTGGAGATACAGACATCAGTGGGGCTGTTTTTGGGCCTGGTGGAGCGGGGACCTCACAAGTGCCACCATTTAACCCTCCACCTCCTCCGCCCAACAATGATGAAGATGATGAGGAAGACGACAAGGAGGAGTGATCATTGATGCAAAGTGGGACCCCTTTTGGTGCTGGATGACAAAGGGGGAGAGAAAGATTAAAGATCCAAATCTTCACCAGCATTTGATTTCATTTCTGGTCTATCTAGAAAAATCGGAGGCACCGGTTTGGCAAACCGGAGCAACTGGTTTTGCTAGACAGAACCAATGTATCTTTTCCTTTGTTTTTATCTCGTGGACTTGAGAACCTTTTGTAATGAGTGATCTTGTGTGATGAACCTTGTAATAATTCTCTAAAGACCTTATATTGTGCTATGTTGTGATGCTTGATGATTTGGTGTATTGTTTATTATGAATATGTGAATTCAGAAAAACCGGTGGCACCGGTTCGGCAAACCGGAGCAACCGGTTTTGCCAGACAGCACATATGGTTCTTTTGATTTATTTCTTTATGGTTTTCTTGTCATATGCATCACGTACTAATTGTTCACACACACTTGTTGCACCCCACAAATGCACATATATAGGGGGAGCTCCTGTGGACTTAATTCAAAAATATGCAAATTGGCATTTGAGGCCAAAATTGATGAATTTCATTCATATGCACAGTTTTAGGGGGAGCTCATCCTATATGGATGCATTCAAAATTTCTTAATGAATATCATTTATAAGCTTTAATCAAGGTTGTCATCAATCACCAAAAAGGAGGAGATTGAATGTGCATCTATGTCCCTAGTGGGTTTTAGTGGTTGTATGACAACGTGATTAAAGAACTAATCCTCTTTGTGAGTATATGAGTAGGTTGAACATGAAGAATATACTTTTCATGAATCCAAATGATCATCTTTGATAATGTACAATTGTGTAAGGAAAATAGGCCTATATGTTGAAAAGGAGAAGTGTCAAATAAATAGGTCCATATAAAGCAATATTATGACAAGCCAAGGTTTGAAATGAATGTGAGACATGAAAACTATCGATATGAGATGGTCTCAACAAATTGGTGTTGTCAAGAAAAAGAAGTGATCAAGTGTTGTTCTTCTATGCATTATTCTTGGAAGTAACTTGATCAAAACAATATTTCAAAGAAGAAATTCAAATAAAGGCATAACGATGATACAAAGTTGTGTATGACTCAAGATAGCAAGATGGTAAAGGATTGGCATGACTTGGCCTCGATGGACCATGCACGGGAGAAGGGCAAGATGGAGTCTTGGCGCCGAGAGACCCCAGACATGGTGAAGGGCAGGTGGATCGCAATCGCGATGGACCGATCAAGCTACAAGTGGTCACATATTTCCAAGTATCAATCTTTATTGGAATATGAAGATATAATGTGACTTGTGAACTAAAAGATGGAAATGGATCTTATGATTGATGAGTTTCCAAGTCACATACTCTAGGTGATGACGCTCAGTAAAAGCACATATGACACTCCTCATGAAGCACTAAAAAGAAGAAGTGGCAAAATTCATTATCATGCAAGCTCACGAAGAATAATTGTCTTTTTATTTAATCTTGAGTTTAGGCATGCCGCTCTATCAAGAGGAATGCTACATGGTTTGCATTTAATGTCTCAATGCTCAAAGAAAAATCCAAGTGAGGTGAGAGAAACACAATGGCCACATAAAACACGAGTCTCTCTGTGATAGGAAAAACCGGTGTAACCGGTTTTCCAAACTGGTGTAACCGGTTTGGTTTAAATCTCTAACGACTAGTTCAGAAAAACCGGAGGGACCGGTTTCGGAAACCGGAGAGACCGATTTTGACTGGTTCAGTATAACGGCTAGTTTTTGGGGGACAAGTATAAATAGTTCCTCCATCCCTCCTTTGGAGGGGGCTGATCGTGTGCACGAAGAAAATACATCCAAAGCCTTATAGAGCTCTCCCCAACACCTCTTTGTGAGGTTTGAGTGATTTGTGAGAAATCCTAAGGATTAGGTTGAGAGAGATAGAGATTAAGACCACAAAAGAGAAAATCCCACACTTGAGCATTTGAGCATTGTGGTGCTAATCCGTGAAGCATTTGTTACTCTTGGAGGTGAAACCTCCTAGTCGGCTAGGCGTTGCCCTAGAGCTCCTAAGCTTGTGGTGAGCCTTGGGAAAGTTTGTGAAGGTCCGCTTCGCCTCCGCAAGGAAAGAAGCAAAGATAGTGGATCGGGGAAAGCGGTTGAAAGAGACCCGGCTTGGAGTGTGCCTTGTGAGCAGCTCAAGCTTCCTCAACAGAGACGTAGGGTTTATGGGGTGAATCTGAACTTCAGCAAACAAATCTCCGTGTGCTTCATTTGGTTTTCTTCCTTAAGTTCTTGCTTCTTTTCTTGTTGATTCATAGGTTGCATGTGTAGTTGTGCTTGCCTTCTTTGTGATTTCTTGTGCTAGATCTTGCATGCTCTCTAGGTCTCTTTAATCTTGCTAAACTAAGTGGGACGTTGTTAGTTTCCTGTTTTTATTCTCTCTGCCCCGAGGAAACCGGTGGGTCCGGTTTCCCAAACAGGTGGGACTGGTTTTGGTCTTTCCCAAATTGTGTAGATTTTTTATGAATCAAATAGAGGTAGTTCCTTTGTTTGTTTTGATAGCTTGTATGTGTTGAGTGCTTGGTTCTTTCTCTTCATTAGTTGTTTTCTTCCAAGCCCTCTGACAAAACCGGTGTAACCGGTTAAGCCGGAGCAACCGGTTTTGACAGTTTTAATTTCGTTGTGAGTGTTTGTTAAATTTTCAGAAATGTCTATTCACCCCCCTCCCTCCCCCCCCCCCCCCCGCCCTCTAGACGACATCAAGGGACTTTCAATACCATAGTCTCATGGTAGGTGTGTACTTGAGATATCTAAGAATCCTCTTCACAGCCTTCAAGTGAGACTCCTTCGAATTTGCTTGATAGCGTGCACACAAGCACACACTAAACATGATGTCCGGTCTTGAGGCGATGAGATAGAGCAAGGGCCCAATCAATGATCTATAGAGCTTAGGGTTCACCGGTTTACCCTTTGCATCATCATCCAAGGGTTTGCTTGTTGCCATAGGTGTATGCAAGGGCTTACAATTTTCCATGTTGAATCTCTTGAGTAGATCCTTGGTGTACTTCTCTTGGTAGATGAAGTTCCCTTCCCTCGGTTGCTTCACTTGAAAACCAAGGAACACATGCAACTCTTCAATCATTGACATTTGAAATTCCCTTGCCATCATTTCCCGAAACTCCTCATTGAATTTTTTATTGGTTGACCCATAGATGATATCATCCACATAGATTTGGCACACAAAGAAATCCTTACTAACATGTCTTGTGAACAAGGTGCTATCATTGCTTTCAATCTTGAAGCCATTCTTGAGAAGGAAGTTCCTCAAGTGTTCATACCATGTCATTGGTACTTGCTTGAGGCCATAGAGAGCTTTCTTCAATTTGTATACTCGCCACTTGAGAATAACCCTTGGCCACTAGATGAGCCTTGTTCTTGACAATTACTCCTTTTTCATCTTTCTTGTTTTTGAAGACCCACTTGGTGCCAACCACATTATGATTCTTGGGTCTCTCAACCAATTTCCATACTTTGCATCTCTTGAAGTTGTTCAATTCTTCATGCATAGCAATAACCTATTTGTGATCATCCATAGCTTCATCAATTGTTGTAGGCTCAATCATGGAGACAAAAGAGAAGTTCTCGATTGCAATATTTACCTCCTCATCATTTTCTTCACTCACATAGTTGGGCTTGTATTGATTTCTCCTTGTCCTAACTCCATAAGATGGACTCCCAATGATCAAGTCACGTGAGTGATCCTTGTTGATGGCCTTGGGTCTAGGATGATACTCTTCTTCAGTGGGAGGAGCTCTAGGTGAAGTATCTTGTGCATCATGGATTGCTCACTCTCTTGAGATATGAGTGTCTTGGATTCTTAGTGAGGTGGGAGAATCACTCATATGCTTTGTTGTTTTGGAGCTAGAGCTTGGTGAGGATGTGGGGTTGTTGTGTGAAGAGCTTGGAGAAGTGGCTCGATGTGAAGTACGTGGAGAGGCTTGGGACTCACTTCTCTCTTGGGTTCCCTCATGGATAGGTGGATGCACTCTCAATGAGTCTTGGGAGGAGCTAGTGGAAGAGGCAATGACATCTTGGCATGGTTCTTGCACCTCGGATGAAGAGGTTGGTTAAGATGATGGAGTTGAGAGCTCATCAATATTACCATCATTGGCCTCGTGGGGTAAAATCTCACCCACGGGCATGTTTCTCAAGGCTTCTCTCATAGGCTCATCTTCAATGTTCACTTCATGAAACTCATCTCCTCTAAGAACCATTTGACTCATCAAATTGCACATCATAAGATTCTTCCACACATCGTATGGCTGAGTTATAGAATCGATATACTTTAGAAGTCTCTGAATACCCAACAAGAATTCTGCTCTCAAATTTTCTGGACTTCCTCCTCTTCTTGGGAATGTAGCAAGTGCAGCCAAAGACCCAAAAATAGGAAACATTGGGTTTCTGTCCAACCAATAGCTCATATGGTGTCTTCTTTAACAATCGGCGGAGATAGACACGGTTTAAGGTGTAGCAAGCTGTGTTGATTGCTTCAGCCCAAAACCTCTCATGAGTTCCATACTCATCCAACATGGCATGAGCAAGCGTGATTAGTGTCTTGTTCTTCCTCTCCACTACTCCATTTTGCTCGGGAGTATATGTAGCGAAGAATTCATGCTTGATCCCTTTCTTGTCATAATATTCCTCCACTGTTGTGTTCTTGAACTCAGTCCCGTTGTCACTCCTTATCTTCACAATGCAAGCCTTGAATTCATTCTTTGCTCACCTTGCAAACTTTCTGAAGATGTCACTTGCTTGAGACTTGTCCACAAGAAAGAAAGTCCAAGTGTATCTTGTGAAGTCATCCACAATCACCAAGCAATATAGATTCCCTCCCAGACTCTTATAATGTGTTGGCCCAAACAAGTCCGTGTGCAAGAGCTCTAGAGGACGAGATGTAGACATGAATGACTTGGTGGGATGAGATGATGCAACTTGCTTCCCAGCCTGACAAGTACTACACAATCTGTCCTTCTTAAAGGTGACATCCTTGATTCCTTCAACTAGATTCCTCTTGACCACTTTTCTAAGTTGATTCATTCCAACATGTGTCAGTCTTCTATGCCATAACCATCCCTTTGTTACCTTAGTGAAGAGACAAGTGCTTGGTGGCATATTGCTTGATTTGAAGTCTGTGATATACAGGTTCCCATGCCTCACTCCATGAAATACTAGTCACTTCTTTGCATTTTTAATCATTGCACCGTCCTCATCAAATGTGCACTTGAAACCCATGTCATAAAGCTGACCAATAGACAGGACGTTGAAGTTGAAGATTTCCACAAGAAAGACCTTGGAGAGATGGAGGTTCTCAGTAATGGCCACCTTGCATGATCCTCTGACTTTCCCTTTTGAGTTATCCCCAAAAGCCACCTTCTCACTTTCTTCGTCTTCATCAATATTAGTGAACATGGTTGGCTTCTCAGTCATATGTTGGGTGCACCCACTGTCAAGAATCCAATGAGTACCTCCACTCTTGTAGTTGACCCTGGTGGGAGCCATAAGACAAGCACTAGAGGAAGAAGGGTTAGTATTCAAAGCATAACTTGATTGACTAGCACTAACCTCATCACGTCAAGTGATAAGCCCATTGTCATAGATAGGGATTCTTGCAATCCCTTCTTGAAGTCTCCTCCTAATGGGATAGTGAGGAGCATGATACCTCCAATTCCATGATCATTTCTCATGTGCACATTGTCGAGGGTGATGTAGTAGTAGGGAGGATCATAGAGGCCAGTGACGTGCTCAAGCACGTGTCCCACCTGTGAGTGGAGCACAAGTATCATCTCCATTGCTCTCTCAATTGAGAGCTCATGTCTTCTCTTGATCACCTCCTCAAGTAAGAAACCCCTCTCGGGAGTTGTGATTTGCAAGAGGAGTCTATCAATCACTTCATATGATGGGATCCTCCGAAGACCTCTGAATGAGTTTATCCTACACACAAGATCATAAATGCTTAAGAGAGTATCACAAAAGTTATCATTCGGATTTCTCACAAATTCACCAAGTTGAAAGATGAGATCCTGTTGGTGAGCTCGATGAAGATGCCAAAGTCGATCTTGTGGTGGAGGAGGTGGGGGCGCCAGAGCCATAGTGGTAAGATCGATCATCCCAAGTGATCGTGTGAGCATCGTGGTCAGCGCTCCTCTCATACCAATGCGTGGTCCACCCAAAGTGCTTGGAGTAGAACATGGAATGGCACTTGGGGTAGAACTTGATAAAGTGCCTGATGAAGAGCTTGGTGTAGGTCTTGATCCGAAGGGGTTGTAGAAGTTGCTGCAAGGTAATCTTGTGGAGGGATCAAAGAAGTTTGAGCTCGAAACTACTTCCTTCCCTTTTTTTTAAGAATGCTCCATTTGCCTTGAGGTCTTCTCCTCAGTCCAGCTTGCAGTGATCTTCTCATCATCAAAGAGCAACCCAATCACATCCTCGATAGAGAGGCCTTTCTCCATGATGAGATCAAGGGTGACGTAGAGGAACTTGCTGCTAGGAAGCAAGGTGAGGATCTTTTTGACTATCAATCTTGGAAAGCTTGAAAGTAGTTGCTCCAATCCTGTCCATAATACCTCGCAAGTGAATAAGAGAGTCAAGTAAGTCCTCATTCTCATTAGCACGAAAAGCAAAGAACTCCTCAACAAGTGTATCACTAGCATGACCAATAAAAGACTCACAAGCATCATTAGCACTAGTCATACTAGAAGAGTGAAAGTGCATCTACATCCCTAGTGGGTTTTGGTGGTTATATGACAATATGATTAAAGGACTAATCCTATTTATGAGTATATGATCAGGTTTTGCATGAATAATATACTCAACATTAATACAAATGATCATCTTCCATAATATACAATTGTGTAAGTAAAATTAGCCTATGTGATAAAAAGGAGAAGTATCAAATAAATGGGTCCAAATAAACAACATTATGACAAACCAAAGTTTGAAATGAATATGGGACATAAAAACCATTGATATGAGATGATCTCAACAAATTGGTGTTGTCAAGAAAAAGAAGTGATCAAGTGTTATTTCTCTATGATATTTAATCTTGGAAGCAACTTGATCAAGTCAATACTTTAAACAAGAATTCAACAGAAGACATAACGATGATACAAAGTTATGTGTGGCTCAAGATAGAAAGATGGTGAAGGATTGGCATAACTTGGCCGCGATGGACCATGCACGGGAGAAGGGCAAGATGAAGTCTTGGCGCCGAGGGACCCAAGCCATGGTGAAGGGCAGGTGGAGCGCAATCGTGATGGACCGATCAAGCTATGAGTGGTCATATATTTCCAAATATCAATCTTTGTTGGAATATGAAGATGTAATATGACTTGTGAACCAAAAGACAAAAGTGAATCTTATGAATAAAGAAATTCCAAGTCGCAAGCTCTAGGAGATGATGCTTAGCAAAAACATATATGGCAGACCTCATGAAGCATAAAAGAGAAGAAGTGGCAAAATTCATGATCATGCAAGCTCAAGTTGAGAAATTGTCTTTTTTATTTATTTAATCTTGAGTTTAGGCATGCCGCTCTATCAAGAGGGATGCTACATGGTTTGTTTATAATATTTCAATGCTTAAAGTAAAACCCAAGTGAGATGAGAGAAAGACATTGCCTACACTCACACTAACTCTCACTGTGACTGGGAAAACCGGTGTAACCGGTTTACCAAATCGGAGGGACCAGTTTGGGTTTAAAACTCTAACGGCTAGTTCAGGAAAACCGGAGGTACCGGTTTAGGAAACCGGAGGGACCGGTTTTGACTGGTTTAGTATAACGGCTAGTTTTTGGGGGATAAGTATAAATACTTCCTCCCCCTCCTTTGGATGCGACTGAGTGTGTGCACAAAGAAAATGCATCTAAAGCTTTGTAGAGCTCTCCCCAACATCTCTTTGTAAGGTTTGAGTGATTTATGAGAAATCCTAAGCATTGGGTTGAGAGGGATTGAGATTGAGAGCATAAAAAAGAAAAACCCACACTTAAGCATTTGAGCATTGTGGTGCTAATCCGTGAAATATTTATTACTCGTGGAGGTGAAACATCCTAGTCAGCTAGGCGTCGCCCTAGAGCTCCCAAGCTTGTGGTGAGCCTTGAGAAAGTTTGTGAAGGTCCGCTTCGCCTCCGCAAGGAAAGAAGTAAAACTAGTGAATCGGGGAAAGCGGTTAAAAGAGACCCGACTTGGAGTGTGCCTTGTGAGCAACTTAAGCTTCCTCAACAGAGACGTAGGGTTCACAAGTATGAATCTGAACTTCGACAAACAAATCTTCGTGTGCTTCATTTGGTTTGGTCTCTTAAGTTCTTGCTTATTTTGTTTGTGATTCATAGGTTGCATGTGTAGTTGTGTTAGTCTTCTCAGTGATTACTTGCTCTAGATCTTGCACGTTCTATTAGGATCTTTAAGTTTGCTAGAACTTAGTGGAACACTGTACTTCCTATTTTTATTCTATCTGTCCCGTGAAAACCGATCAGACCGATTTACCAAATCGGTGGGTCCGGTTTGGAAGTTTGTTTTCTAAGGTTAATTCTTTGTGAATATAATAAGGGTGGTTCCTATTTTTGTTTTATAACTTACTTGTCTTGAGCGCTTGGTTCTTTCCCTTCATTAACTTGTTTTATCCCAAGCTCTGTGACAAAACCGGAGGTACCGATTTACTAAACCGGAGCAACCGGTTTTGGTAATTTTAATTCCGCTGCGAGTTCTGTTAATTTTTCAGAAACGCCTATTCACCCCCCCCCTCTAGGCGATATCCAAGGACTTTCAATTGGTATCAGAGCCTAATCTCCTCGTTAGGCCTAACCGCTTGGAGAATCGATCATGTCGCAAGGTAAAATGTGTCAAATTCCCTATGGTTGTCCTAGCGTCTAGTTTTCTATCATTTCACAAACTTCATACGAGGCACCATATGTTGATGGCACAAATTATGCTAATTGAAAAGCTAAGATGATCTCATATTTTTGGGAGATGAGTCCCAAAATTTAGTGGGTTGTGGATGTAGGCTTTTCTTATAACATTGACAGGAAATCTACCACACAAGCACAAGGAAAATATCTACATATCCAAGCCCAACCTATCAATGCCTTATTCGGTGCATTGAGTAGGGATGTCTTCGACAAGATATACAAGTTGGAGAATGTTCATGCTATGTGGATTCAGATTCAAAAAATATATGATAATTCCAACAAAAAAAGTGATGATTTTAATAATAAAAAAGAGAAGATTCAAACTGTCAATCTGGAAAACCAAAGGCACCATTTTTAACAAAACATAAACTATTTCTGTTGATAATCAAGTTGAAGATCCTAGCTGCAGATTTAAACCAAGTGAAGAGTCTATGTCATCAAGAAGTTCATGCTCAGATAATAAAAAATTATTTTGCTTCATGACCAAGAGACAAAGAAAATCTAATATATGCTTAGTTGAAAAGGTTGATAACTTAAAAAATGATCATATTAGTACTACTAACAAATCCTCTTATGTGGCACAACTAAAAAAAACAAACAAAATAATCATGACTGAGTTTTAAAAACTTGCTAGCATGCATAAGAAATTGCAGAGCGTTGATTTGGATCGTGGCCCGAACGGTTTTCAAAAATGAGTGTCTGTTTGACAGCCTTAGTCCGCAACTGGAGAGCTACCCTTTCCCTGCGCGATGGTCAAAATCTGCCCACCAACCAAAACATAGGTCACACTTTTTGTCATGGGTACCGAAAACAGTAGCAAAAGTTCCCAATTTGGAGATCATTTCACAATTCACATTGCTGAACTTTTTATTTATCAAACTACAATAATATGTTATCACGAATAGTTATCGTATATAAAAAGGAGTGCCTTGTTATACAACAAAAAAGACACCAGATACTATTTACAGTAGTTATGAACTCCTAATCGGGAAACGGAAAGCTCATGATTCTTCCGTCCACGAGCTAATCCATGTTGCATTAAAGAAAGCCCTGCAGTTTAAAGAATCCAATGCCCTGACAAAACACTGAACAACACAATTAGACAGGCATGCGCCCTCAACGTGGCGTGACCGGCAACTAATTAACAACTGCCCAAATCCTAGGTTGCATCAATGACGTCTTAATCTAGTGGACCAGATAAACAAACTACGCTTGTTTACCACTGTGACAAACCCCTGTCCTCTGGCCCTGAGGCAGGCGCACTCTGCATTCAAAACGCACGCCGGTCCCCGTCCAAGTACGTGGCGTGGGCACCACCGGGTAAGCGCTGCTGCCCTCAGCGGCGCATGTTGTGGAAAGCGCTCGTCGCGCGTCGCTGGAGGACACAGGAAAAAAGGCAGCAATTGGCGCTGGCACCGAGGCCTGTCGCTCACGTGGTGTCTCTCTCCTCTCCTGTCCTTTGCCCCTCTCCCACTCCCACCCCGAATTCTCCCCTCCCCACATCAGTCGGTTTCCGTGGTCTTGCCAGGTTCGGTTTTGGGGGCTACTCCGCGTGTTGGGGCTTGGGTTTGGGGAGTTGGGTGGCTTTTGTCGGCGGCGGCGGAGGGCGGGAGGGCAGCCGGCGGTATCCTGCCGGCGAGAAGCGGTTGAGTGGAGGCGGTGAGATCCGGTCCTTTGTCGGCGGAAGCGGAAGATGGGGTTCCTCCCGGCCAAGCTCCTGCCGTCGTGCGAGAGCATGTGCGTGTGCTGCCCGGCCCTGCGCCCGAGCTCGCGCCGTCCCGTCAAGCGGTACAAGAAGCTGCTCGCCGAGATATTCCCCAAGACGCCTGTGAGTACCTCCCGTGACTCTCTTCTCGGTTCGGTTTCTTTGGGGCGGGTTTAGTTTAGGTAGTTCAGAAGTGGCATTGGTCGTTGCAGTTGCTGAATACGTTGTGCTATTTCTCGATCTGTAAGTAGCACCTAACAACCTTCCTTATAAAGTGCTTTTCAGAATATTTTTCTGCTCTGTCAAATAGTGGTCTTCGGAACTTGGTTTCGTGGATAATGTAGGCTTCAATGTTCATTGTACAGGCACCAGTAGCCATATTTGGGTATAGTAGTCAGGCATATCGCTGCTGCTGATGTATCATATTTGCTTTCGCAGGATGGTGCTCCAAATGAGAGAAAAATCATGAAGTTATGCGAGTATGCTGCCAAGAACCCCCTGCGCATACCAAAGGCATGTGACATCACTACAATTCCTTATGCTGCTGATACATTCCCTTAGAAGCATGTGGTTGATCATTGCTTGCTTGTCTTATCAGATTGCGAAGTTCCTGGAACAAAGGAGTCATAAGGAGCTTCGTGCCTCACATGTCAACTTCGTCGGAATTATCACTGAAGCTTACAGCAAGCTGCTCTTCATTTGCAAGGAGCAGATGTGAGTTTGCAAAGTTACTGGATGCCACTTCTATATCGTATATCACAATGTTAACTGTTTTGCATGGCGTTTTTATGACTGAGTTTTTATGCATGCTGCCATGTGCATGTGATGGTACAGGGCTTATTTTGCCATCAGCTTGGTGAACGTCCTTACCGAGCTCCTGGAAAGCAAGCAAGAGAACATTCACATTCTTGGTTGTCAGACTTTAGCGAGGTTCATCAACAGCCAGGTGGGACATTGTCAAGTGGACATATTCTGTGCTATAAACGTTCATTTTGTGGATGCCATTTGATTTCCTTTTCGGGATCTGCATCGGCATTCAAGTTTCTTCTTTTGGTGTATAATCAGGTAGACAACACATATGCACGCAGTATTGAAAGCTTGGTGCGGAAAGTGTGTGCACTTTCACATCAGCAAGGACAAGAGCATAATCTTCTGAGGGCAGCAAGTTTGCAGTGTTTGTCAGCAATGGTAATGCATGGTTTGCTTTTCACTTATTTTTTCCATTTTACTTTCCTGGCGTGTTCTAATAATTTTTTCTGGAATTTTAATTCTATTTTACGTCATCATATTTGTGCAGATCTGGTTCATGAAAGAGCATTCATACATATTTGCTGATTTTGATGAGGTATAGTTGCAATCAGTTTCTTAGTGCATTGATCTTGTTGGTATTGCTTCCAGAACTATATGATATTAAAGTAATTGACTGAGTTCCAAATCATTTCTGTTTGGCTCTTTGCCCTTTGATCATTTCTGTTTGGCTCTTTGCCCTTTGATAACCATTGCATGTTTGATTATTGTCTGTTTAAGAATAACCAGATTATTTGATTAGGGATGCTTATGCGTCATGTCAATCTTATGGTTGAATTGGGTTTTGCCTATGTGAGTGAAGTAAGGCTACTAGATATGTCTCACTTTTTCCTCTTATACACAAACATTATGCTAAGCTAATATTATTACCCTTTCCCCTTAAAACAAAAAGTTACTGTTACTATTTGTTGTTTCTCGTTTGCTAGAGTGATACATTAGATTCAAACTGATTCAATCTAGGCTCCCGCTTCTCAGCACAGTACTAGTTGTTGATCCTTGAATTTTGATCATAGCTATTTAGTACATGCTAACAAATTTGGTGCCAATGCTCTTTGTGGGTTGTATTTTGTAGTCTAGTCCCCTGGATGACATTTTTTTTGTTTTGAATTTTTCTCCTTAAATATACAAGGTCCAACGGTACAAGTCTTGCATGTTATCGGGTAGCTTTCTACTTCTTGAGACATGACTATTTGTGGATGCAACCACTTCTTGCATTTCTAGAGTCATGCAATGATGGCAATCCATGATTCAGCTTTCTTTCCATTTGGCAGATAGTGCAATCAGTCTTGGAAAACTATAGGACAGAGGAATCGATTGGTGATGCTGATGACAGACACGCTTCACAGCATAACTGGGTTGATGAAATAGTAAGAAGTGAGGGTAGGCCTGGATTTGGTGGAGGTAATGATGTAAATATCAGCAGGACAGCTATTAGGCTGCGACCAGCAAGGGATTCTTCAGCTCTTACCAGGTAAAATATCACCACCATGTGCTGCTGTGTTTTTCTGATATGCAGCGGACGGTGTCGTACCCATATACACTGGCGAAGCTTCATTGTGGCTAGTAGGACCATGCCCCCCCCCCTCCCTGGCCATAGCAAAAATACACTGAAATGAATAGTAATTTGACACTGTTTAGTAAGATTTTTTGGTGAATTAGCAAGACTGGCCCCCTCTGTTTCTTCACTCAAGCTTCGCCACTGCCCATATACGATACTTCTGATACAGCAATACATCTCCAATACTCTCGATACATGTTTTGGAGTATCGGAGTATTAGAGTTTTAAAAGAAACAATTTAATTATTGGACCTTTTCAATATGTGTTGTACCTCTCTAACTGAATCACATTAGCATTATTGTGAAGTTTAGCCTTCTGAACTTGGACTACTTGATATGTTACTAACTGTGGATACCTTAGTTTAATATCAATATCATTTGCTAGCATATTTGGTGATCTATTAGGAGAAATTTGAATTAATATTCATATATACTTGCATATTGGCGTACACTTGTTTTTGGGCTGCTGGTGTATCACCACACCCACATCCCATATCTGAAAAACATATGTGGTACCTCCCTTTCATAAACTTGTGTGGAACATATATGCCTTTTCAAACCATTGTCTTTTTTATTAGTATATGCCTGTCATGCAACTGTGCATGTGCATGTTTTTATTTTCTTGACGCAGCACATGGTTTTCATTCTCCTCTTATGAAAGGTTAAAGAATTATTTTCGAAGTTGAGGCTTTGATAGCACAGTTAAGTTCTATAATATAGGTGTTATTTCATGAGTTCTTTTGGTCTAATGTAAGATCCTTTTAAGGGTGTAGACATGTTTGAATATAAGATCCTTTTAGTAGTGTAGACATGTTTGATGTGGAGAATGTTAGCACAGAGTTGTGTATTGTCCTCTCTTTGATTCTTTTCACTTGATCAAGTGCTGTGTACACTATAGATTATAATTTATTGTAATTGAAATGCAGGGAGGAACGTCAATCTCCTGAAGTGTGGTCACATATTTGTGTGCAGAAGCTTGCAGAATTGGCAAAAGAAAGTACAACTATGCGCCGCATACTAGATCCAATGCTTTCGTACTTTGATATGAAAAAACAGTGGGCCCCTCAACGTGGATTGGCTTTTCTTGTTTTGTCTGATATGGCTTATCTGGAGAAGAGTTCAGGTATTATTTTTATTGTGGAGAAGATTTTGTTTTGAATTGAGAACTGCTTGCAAAATAAAATGGATTAAAACACTGATCTCTATGAAATTGTCTCAAGCATTCTTGCATGGCTTTCTGTGAAGATCCTTTTCTTCCAGTATCGTCGTGTATGTTTCTGTTTTCACGTACAATCATCATTCAGAAAGACTTTGATTCAGGAACTTAGTATGTAGGATGGATTATCTCTCTCGTTCTGAATCAATCTTTGTGGACCATGCGAAGCTTCTGCTTCTTTCATCACAATGTCCTCGCATTATAATCTGTACCACATAATTTACGTTTCATACCTTTACTGTTTTGGGGGCATTATCCCTGCATGCTTAAGGGTTCTTCTCTTGCAGGCAATGAGCAATTGATTTTGACTGCCGTCATTAGGCACCTGGATCACAAAAATGTTTTAC
Source organism: Eleusine indica (assembly GCA_030378355.1). Lineage (NCBI taxonomy): Eukaryota > Viridiplantae > Streptophyta > Magnoliopsida > Poales > Poaceae > Eleusine > Eleusine indica. The sequence goes on along the minus strand of CM059498.1, from coordinate 11,255,422 downwards.
ATGATCCTGAGACAAAATCTAATATTATTCAGACTGCAACATTATTAGCACGGCAGTTGCGATCACGAGGAGTTGCTACTGAACTCGTGGTAGCAGGTGACTTGTGCAAGCACTTGAGGAAAACATTGGAGGCTGTGGAGTCAAGCAGCATTGAAGAGTTGAGTTTGAACGAATCACTTCAGAATTTCTTGGAGGACTGTCTTATAGAAGTTGTTCGAGGAGTATGTCCTGCACAACCCTGGACACATGCTAATATTGTCAATGGGCATGGATGCTTTTGGTGCACATTTTGCAGTGTTCAATAACATGACACTCAGCTGCAAAAACTTCCTGCCATCAACATGCCAAAAAATTGCTTCTTTTACAAATTTATACACCTATAATTTCCATACTTTTTTACTATTTCTTTCTGATATTTCTGCCAGATTAATGATGTGCGGCCACTTTATGACATGATGGCAATCGCATTGGAGAATTTGCCTTCTATGCCGACTGTTGCTAGAGCAACGCTTGGAAGTTTGCTGATCCTTTCACACATAGTCTCTTTGACATCAGTATCAGCCGATGCTCCTATGGTCAGTTGACAGCTCTGAACAGAATCTATCTTTAAATGTCCAACCATTTTTTAATATATTGAGATGCTAGGTATAAAAATAACTGTAAAAAAGTCCTGTACTGTTTATTTCGTTTCCCATATGGTTTAAGTGTTACCAAAATGTTTGTCTAATTTCATGGCAAAATGGCATCGAGAATTGATGGATGGATTGAATCATGGTCAATTAATATCCCATCCCTGCTTATTTTCCTTCTCTTACAAAGTATTATCTGACCACCTCGTCATTGCTGGTTCCTTATCCTTGTTATTAGCAGGTGTTTCCAGAAGCACTCCTCCAGCAAATACTGAAGTCCATGGTCCACCCTGATATTGACACTCGTGTGGGAGCGCACCACATGTTTTCCGCTATTGTTGTTCGAGGACCAGGTCATCCAAGGAGTGAATCAGAGTACCTGTATGAAACAAAGAAGCAGTCTCGAACTACATCTGTATTTGCTTCAGCTACTGCTTTACTTGAGAAGCTGAGAAGAGAAAAAGAGAATTTGGGTTCAGATAAGCCTAAAAATGTGACACCTGATGACGTAAAGGAAAGAAACATGCATGAAGAGGATAACAAACATATTTGGGCACGAAAAAATTCAGCTTATTTCTCGAAACTGGTTTTCTCTTTCATTGATCGATGTGCAGCACGAAGTAGCTCTGTGGAGGTAAACCCCCTTTAGTCTATAAAACTTGCCTATTGATACTAGTTCTCTTGGCTTCTCAATCTTCTCCTCCTGTTAGTTGTGTTTTTTAGGGTCACTGACTGTTTTGTTGGGCATATATATGTTTCAGGAGACCAAAATTGCGATGTTAACTGAAGATCAAACGAATCAGTTGCTTTCTGCATTCTGGATTCAAGCCAATCAAACTGATAACACTCCTTTTAATTATGAGGCTATTGGTCATTCATACAGCCTCACAGTTCTTTCATCCCGCCTTAAGGTATGGATTACTTGGAAGAGAAATGGCCTTCTGAAGTTTTATTTATGACATAGGAGTTTATTGGCACCAGTCTCATGATACATTTTTGGGCTTCTTTTATGAGAGTCACTGGCGTCTTTTTCTAACTGCATTCAGTATCCTTCCATTTGCTTCAGTAATCCTCATAATTATGACTATAGTTAATTTTCCAAATGTTCTTTGTGTTGCAGAATTCAAGCAACAATAATATTGTCCAGTTTTTCCAGTTGCCACTGTCCCTTCGAAGTGTTGCTTTAACTCCAGGCGGTATGATCTGCACTGTGAATTAGTGGTATTTATTTTTCTGCATTTTTGTCTTTCTCATGCAAAGTCACGCCTATATTTATGCAACATTCCAGGAATACTGCCTGCTTCTTGCCGACGGTCTATTTTCACCTTAGCGATGAGTATGCTGGCTTATGCTGGAAAAGTCTGTCACATTACTGAATTGTCAGACTTGCTACAGTGCTTTACACTTTCCAATGTAAGTTCAGCAGTAGCAGCAACAGTCATAGTAACTGTAGCAGCAGCAGTAGTAGAGAAGTACTTGTTCATGAATTTATTTCTCCCTTCTGTTCCCTTTTGCATCTCTGTATACCAGCGTTTGCTTTCTCTTGTTTAGCAAAATGAAAAGCATTCACATTTGGTAACTGTCCAGGTAAAATGTATCATAATGTTTCGCAGGTTGACCCGTACCTAAGAATTGGTGACGACTTGCAACTATATGTAAGGTTGCAATCAGATCTGGGCAGTTATGGTTCTGAAAACGACCAGGAGGTTGCCAGATCCGTACTTTCTGACTGCAAGGCAAAAGTAGGGATTCATGATCAGCGAGTGCTTGATGTTATTGCTTCTGCACTTTCTAATTTCACCAAGGTTAGTCTTGTATGTGATTGGTGTAGCTTGCCATTTGTTTACTGTTGACATCACATGCATCACAATCTCCTGAAGATGAACCTAATGTATAGTTTTCTATTTTTCTTCTTGGAATTGCATGGCCTCTTTACCAGATGGACAAGGATGTAACGACAAAGGAGCTCACAGAGATGTTCACACCTGAAGAAATGCCCTTGTTTGGGTCCAATTCAGCACTTGACTGGGCCAACTTTAACGCGCAAGCATTTTCTGATGAATCCCTTTCGTTTGATGAGGTAGGTTTTGTTGAACCATAAGTGAATTGCCCACCTTTCCCCATCAGCTTAGGCTTTTGGGTGCAACTGGTCGGTGCATAGTAGTTTTACAGGTTTCTTATGTTGAATAGTGCCCTTGTGATTCACTGAATGAAGGCACTTGCACAAGTCTGGGATGGTGCAATGTTCTTTTAATTGTTCTTTCGGACGTGACAAATATTTTAAACTGTCTCTCTCCTTTTTCTTTTGTGTTGCAGGAGTGTTCGAGAACATCTTCTGTGGATTGTGGCTTGCATGAGTCACCAATTACCAACACTGCTAGTTCTATCTCGAAAATCACTCTACCACAATCTGTTCCACATGTTCTAGGTGTTGGTCAATTGTTGGAATCAGTAAGTACTTGAAATACAGTTGATTTGTTACCAGCTAGCTCACATGTCCCTTAGTTATGTGAGGTATTGGAGACCATTATTTGGATTTTGACAGTAGTTTTTAATACGGAGTATCATTCTTTCTGCTATCAGGCGCTGCATGTGGCTGGCCAGGTTGCAGGTGCATCTGTTTCGACCTCACCCCTTCCGTATGGTGCAATGACGAGTCAATGTGAAGCCCTTGGTTTGGGGACAAGGAAGAAGCTCTCAAGCTGGCTTGTCAATGGACACGAATCGACCCCAGACAACCCTATGCCAAGTCTTCCCTCAGCACATCATTCAATCATTCCTAGAGTACGTAGTTTGATAAACATCGAACTTGTCTGCTAGTAACATTTTTAAGTTGTCAATCCTTTACATTGTGGTCACATGATCTGCATATTTCCAGATGAACTCGTATGGTTTTGAGAGCATCCACCATACACCATCTGAATCGTGCTGCACGGTGAAGCTACCACCAGCCAGCCCCTTCGATAACTTCCTGAAGGTGGCCTATCGCACCCAGCCAGAGATGTGATCAGCGTTCAGGAGCACCTAACCAACCCTCTCACGAGTGAGGCTTCACTACCTAAGCATTTCACTAGGGTATCAAATGGAGCACGAAGCCCTCTTGGGCCTGTTGCTATAGCGTTGTTTTAGTTGTAGAGTATGTATGTGTATCTATCAGCTATTAATGTCTGTAGCATATCCGTATCTATAATCATGTGTACTCTGTAGTTGTTAGTCCCTCTGTTGTTTGCTCGACCTGTAGCATAGTACTGAATTTCTATCTGGAACTCGTGTTATGAAGTGCTCTACGTGTTGCTTCAGCTCTGAAAGTCTGATGCTATGCCTTGAAGGTCCATAACTATTTCATGGATGTAAAAACGGAATGGAACAATGTATACTATCCAACATGGTTGCCACGATTTCAGAAAAAAAAAAAATGGTGGTCACGGCGAAGGAAAAAGTCGAACAAAACAAGCACTGGTATTCTTTCCCCGTAAGACAAATGCTGGGATCATTATTCATTAGTCTGTTTATTGCCTAATATTGAGCTGCATCAACCCTGCGCCACTAGTATGTACCCTGAATAGCCGACTACTTTCAAAGTCAAAAGCCTACGTGTTTCAATGCAGTACTTGTAATTTGTACTGATGTATCTGAAAACCTATGGGTTGTGGAATATCAACTTATCATTCTTGAATATTTTCTACAACAAGATGCAAGTTCACCATACTGTAAGATGAAGGCCCACTAATAAAAAAAGCCCACATCTGAAAGCCGCACCGTCTCGTCTCCTCAGTGTCTCACACCCCCGTTCACTCGCACAGGGCGAGACACTACCTAGTGAGCCTGCTTCCTCTCGCGGATAAGACGGCGCAACCAAAGCCCCTCTGCCCAAAAACCCCTCCCGAGCTCGCTTCCCTTCCATCTCCCACCCCCATCCATGGCGACTACTGCCGCCGCCGCCTCCTCCTCGCTGACCGCCCCACTTCTCCGCACAAATTCCAACCCCACCCTCGCTCCCAGATTCCTCCCCATCCTCAGGTTCCCGCTTCTTCACACCTCCTCTTCCCTTCCTGACCCCTCTGCCGTTCCTAACCCCTCTCCATCCGCGTCTTGCAGGAACAGGAGGTGCGCTCACGCGGTGAAGGCCTCCACCGGGGGCGCGGGAACGTACGGGGCTTCCCAGCGGCACGGGATTTGGTCGATTAGGTGAAAAGTCTGAAGCAAATTCTTCTTAGCTTGGCCTCGTCAGGCTGTTACCGGTTGGAGTGCATTTCGTTCAGTTTGCAGAGGTGCTGATGTTTTTTTTTCTGTTCGGGTGGTAGGGATGACTTGGTTGTGCCGAGGTCGCCTTACTTCCCAGTGGAATACGCGTCCGGGCAGGAGCGTGGGCCATCGCCGATGGTGATGGAGCGATTCCAGAGTGTCGTCAGCCAGCTCTTTCAGCATGTAAGAGAGTACCCGATTTTTTACAAGTGCTCGGCTTCCTATTCGGAAGGTTCGTTGAGGATAATGTGCTGTCACCGGCTATGTGTGTCTATGTTTTGATTCAGAGGATTATCCGATGTGGTGGCCCTGTGGAGGATGATATGGCGAACATAATTGTTGCCCAGCTGCTTTATCTTGATGCCGTTGATCCCACTAAGGTAAAAATGGAGAAAACTTTTAATGCTTTAATTCCCACTACCTGCTGACCTAGTTTGCTACACATAATAAAGCTTTTTTTTATTTTTCTTTGGGACTTGGGTTCCTAGCTACAAGATAGTCTTGAAACTGGGTTATATAGCGTAGAACTTATCTTTAGGTGAGGCGAATGTTTCTATTTCATTTAGCTAGGGGATCAGTCACTGAGCTTCCATGACATCATAGATCTGGATATGTTTTTTTTTACTTGATATAGTACTTAATCCCCTTGTCAACTTTTTGTAGGATATTGTTATGTATGTGAATTCACCAGGAGGTTCAGTGACAGCTGGTAAGTAGCTCAACTTACAAGTTTGTTTTCATAGTACATCTTATGCTTGTTATCAGTTGCTTCAACTAAACCATGAAAACAATTTTCATTTCTTCTAGGGATGGCTATATTTGATACAATGAAGCATATCAGGCCTGATGTTTCTACTGTCTGTATTGGTCTAGCTGCAAGGTATGGAGTGTGGACATCTTATATTTATGCTGAATGGCGGCAATTGGTTAAGATTTATGCTTTAAACCTGATGTGATCCTTATCACTTTATGTTTGATTACAAGTAGCTGTTTCATCATTTGAGCCTGGATTCCCCATTTGATACACTCTTTTCATTGGCAACAACAAAACCTTTTTCCGGTTTAAAAAAGGGAAAACTTTTGTCCGTACTCGTTAGTGCTGGAGCTGAAGCCAACAAAAACATGTAGCGGTTTCCAATTGTTTCTCTTATGTTATTCTCAATTGTGGGACGAACATTTTATCTTTGGTAGCAACTGGAACTTTAAATCCAGTGCGATCTGCCCAGTTAGGGATCTTGGGTTGATGAGCTCATATTTACTCCAGCAGTCCAGCCTTCACATAATGTTATCTTGTTCTTGCTAGCAAGTTATACATGGCTTGGGTTTTCTAACATAGTCTCTCTAATCAGAGGATTGTCTAACCATATGATTCCAAACATGCGAGTGTCAAGAGACGTGCTTCATTTTGACATTACTTCCATTTATTAGGTTTTGTCAATCTGCAAATTGACCTTTTGTAGCAAGCAAGCTCAATAATCTGATAGATTAATTCTTGCTCTAATTTTGGTAAACTTCTGCTAGTTTGGAGACAACGTGGGATGGCAGTTTTTAGGGATGGGACGATCCCACTATGTGTTTGTTTAGAGGGATGGGACGATCCCACTATGTGTTTGTTTAGAGGGATGGGACCATCCTTGATTTATGTTTGTTTGAAGAAATGGAGAAGGATACAGTGAACATCATCTTCCAGATTCAGTCGGCATATTCCCAATTCTGTCAACGCACACGGCATGTTTTTCTCTGGCAATTCGTCAAACACCATGACCGTGGGCCTCCCAGGCAGAGAATGGCGGGCGTTCAGCCGTTCTCCATGGCCCAAGCTCGAGCCACAAACACGTCCTTGCGCGGGTCTTGCAGGCAAACTGCGGGCGTCCTCCATGCTCAAGCTCTGGGCACGGCCGTCTTGATGAGCGGCGGAGCAGGCGCCTCATCCTCGGCTTGCTGCTCGGGCCTGTGGCTGTGCTGCCCTTGCTCCCTGGCAGCTCGTGCATGTGCCCCTGCTCTGTGAGCAAGCAAGCAGCTGCGCACCTGCAGAAGGCAAGGTATGATTCAAGGCAAGCTAGCTAGCGACAGCATGCAAGCAGGGCAACGGCACACATGCGGCCTCCAGAAAGAAGAGATGGTCCTCCGACTGAAGCCTCGTCCTTGGTGGTCGCTGCCCGCATACGGAAGCCTTACGCCATTCAAGTGAGACGAGATGATCCGCCAGATTTTTGGGGATAGCTTCAGCCCGGATCTAGAGAGAATATACCCTTTTTGGGATGACTCTGTTCCACTTGTCCCCAGACCAAACACTATCAGAAGTGGGATTGATTCATCCCGTCCCACTTCGTCCCGTCCTGTCCCTCGAACCAAACATACCCCAAAAGATTGGCATTAGTTATGCTAGCAAGGAATATGATTACTTTAGAATTTTGATAGTTCAGTTCAGTATAAAACTGTAAATGTCACTGGTTCATAATAGTGTGCTGAGAGTTCTACTTAATGTTTCAGGCTTTGGTGCAAGAATGATTTATTAATTTGTTATTCAGCACTTCAATTTCATGACGTTTCTTTCTATTATACCTTGATCAATTTTTCATTTTGCCTAACGTCATATTATGGTGTACCTCATGCTTGGTTCTGTTACACTTCATTATAGAGATTCTTACACAGTCCTTTCTGCTGTTTTATGTTTCCCTTTGGCAGTATGGGAGCTTTTCTTCTGAGTGCTGGTACCAAAGGTAACAATAATAAGTTTCTATTGTAGCACATGTAGCCTACAGCAAAACTAACCATTATATGCCGGACATAGAAATCATTGATCTAGTGAATGTAATGCAGGAAAGCGATACAGCTTACCTAACTCAAGGATAATGATCCATCAACCTCTAGGAGGAGCCCAGGGACAAGAGACTGATCTTGAGATTCAGGTAAAATTGAGAAGTAGGGCCATATCCATGATTGTTGATGACCAGAACATTCTCTTGATCAATGAAGATTGTTTCTTTCCCGAATTTGCTGAAAAAGATCTTTCTCTTCCTATTAATCCTCACAAGTGCATTATGCTTGTTAAAACCTAAAAGCACATAGTTGTACAATTGAAGTTTGCTCCTATTTTTGCAAATGAGTAACAAAAACAACTGTTATTTGCATCGCCGGAAGTAGCTGACCCTCTACTTATTATATTCTTCAGGCTAATGAGATGCTTCACCACAAGGCTAACTTGAATGGATATCTGGCATACCACACTGGACAGCCCCTGGATAAGATCAATGTAGATACGGACCGTGACTACTTTATGAGTGCCAAGGAGGCTAAGGAGTATGGTCTTATTGACGGAGTGATCACGAATCCCCTCAAGGCCCTTCAACCACTTCCAGCTTCCAGTTAGATGAAATGCTAGGTCTTATATTGGGCATTTTTGTTTTATGTGCTAGCACTGCTTCTGTTGAGCTCTTTTAATTAGCCTGGCTAGATGGTGTTGTAACTCGGCATGCTGAGACTTGAGAGTTTGTACAAAACATGATCCACGAGACCACGACTAGGACATCTATCCTTTGCTATAGATATTGCAATTGATTAGCAGTTCTATTGTTAGTTTTGCAGTTAATGGAACCCTTCTTGGGCATATGATCATGCTCTGGTGCTGTTTTTTGCCATGACCAACATCTATCAAACTTTGTTGCATCTGTTAGCACCGCTGTTCTGTTGAGCTCGTTTTATTGGCCTAGCTAAAATAACTAAGGCGTCCTGGGGCTTTGAAATTTGTACGAAGACAAGTTCCACGACCTCCTATGAGCCCTCCTTGGGCATACGTTGCCACTTGGGGCCGCCAGCGGTGATCTATGGGCAGATGATCCTTCTTTCTTGAAGCCAATTATAAACCGAGCCTGGGCACTGGTTCCTTACCACTGGTCAATAACGTGCCATTGCAAACGACAGATGTTCTAACAGCTTCAGCATCCACAGCGGCAACAGATCTTACAAAGATTCGGCAGTCTCTAAATTCAAATCAACTGCACTGTTCGGATGGGATGCTTTGGATCCCTGTACAGCTCGAAGGCAAACAGCACATTGCAAACATGTCATATCGTAACATACACAAACATGGTGCAGAATCTCATCAATTTCCCATCAAGTGTACTATTACATACAATGGGTGTTGATACCGTCCCACTATTCATCTATAGCTAGACAGCAACCATTTACATTTCTTAAGGGGTCATAAATTTATAGCAGAACTCATATGCACTCCTTTGCAGAATGCGGTATTCCAAAGTATGCACAAACCTACTCAGAACTTGCCCTCGATGAAACCAGCCAGGCCATTGATTTTTAAGAACTTCTTGATCACAAGGGCCATAATAGCAAGAGTCAACCCAAACGCGGCCAAGGTCAGTAGCCTGTCATGCTTTGGCTTCTGGGTTGCAATCGCTCGAGTATGTGGCACCACTGGGACTATTGGAGTGTTATTTCTATGGCTCACTTCAGGCATATGAGGGTGGGTAGCATCATCTGCTGTGGCCTCACCAGTGTTCTCTGCAACTCCCGACTCTGGTTCAGGCTCAGGCAAGTCACTCAAGGGGCTCATGGACCCAGATGCATTGTCACCTTCAACTGCCTTCTCCACAGGCCCACCAAGAGAGTCAGACACAGGCAATTGGTTAGAATCCTCGTTACTGCCAATTGTAAGCTGTTGAGGAACAGGTGGCGCCTTGCTGAGCATTTGCTCATGGATCTGTGGATGCAACAACATGATGTCAAAGATACAGAAATAACTGCGGTCTGTCCTAAGGCTGGGTTGGAAATATACCTCGTCAATTAGTTTCTGACGTTCTGGGGAACCAAATTTTGGTGGAGCTTCACGTGATTTTATAGCAAGTGCTCGTCTGTCTTCCTTTTTGTAGTCCAGGGAGCCCAATGCCCCACCAGGGTTTGTAGGCATGAATGCAATTAAGGCAACTAGCGCTGTGCGCACTGCAATGAGACAAATTTAGCTTAGAAGCTAAAGCCTGTGATCACAAAATCAAAGAAAATTCATTCATAAAAAAAATGGCTGCAAAGCATGAAGTAATCCATAAAATGGCCAACACATATAGATTTAAAATCACAAGCCATGTTAATCTGCAAAGAGAAGACCAAATTTCATGCAACCAAAACAATCAACCATTTAACTGTGACCCTGTCTTTCTTTTTGTTTGTTTGTTTGTCCTTGTGCTTTGGTTCCTCTGGGCTTCATTTCTGGCCTAACCCAACTTGCTTGGGATTAAAGGATTTTCTGTTGTTGTTGCAAACAAACAAGAAAAGTCCGATCGCAACTGAAACAGAGACAAGATATAAACGACAGCAATTGCCATCATTGAGTTGAAGGCCATATGACAAAATCAAGGATTAGACAGGGTCACACTAATTTACTGACTTTACAGCATACTCTTAACATTCATTTTATTTCAAACAATAAGCAAGCATATGCATGTTGCTCCTTTGGCCTGGTCATGAGATGAAATGTTTGCCACAAGACAATCTTCAAAGAACCAAAGAACCATTTCTTTTGCACCATGCTTGTATAGCGGACATAGCATGTTTTTGTACACTATGAAAAATGGTGCCAATACATGAAGCCAGCAAAGATGTTGCAATCTCTAGCCTAGTTATCCATCAATAATAAAAGAAAAGGTGATCAATTGCACAAAATAACATGACTGAATCCTATCGCATAAAAGCACTGAAAATTGCCCGCCAAGAAAAAAAAGGCACTGAAATCTTCCCTAGTATCTAATAACACCATGCCAGCATACACTGCCATTCATATCCATCCATCCTCTAATCACAATAATAAATGCACGTTTACCTCTGGCTCAATCATAGTGTACACTAGCCCTATGAGAAATCCAAAGACCCAAGGGAAAATAAGCATTTGCTTTTGCACCATGCTTGTATAGCCCACAAGACCATATCACCAACCATGGACTATGAATAATGGTGCTTTCCAGCTCATTGCTACTCACCACTCCATGATGGCTGCCAGTGCTCAGGATGGTAATTGGATATGCTCAAACATATCTTCTTCTGAATCTCAAATCTTCCACTTGGCTGCAGCACACAGATAAGAAATACATAGCTATTAGCAATAGCTCACAAACAGGATGCTAAACTTTCAGAAGGAAGTTACAATACTTAGAATGCAGACCGTGAGCAGCATGAAGGATGGCGGCTTGAATGGATAGTCTGAGGGAAGCTGGATCCTGCCATGGTAGATTCCACCCTCAAACTCACTGTCTCGCGGCCCTAGGATGGCAAACTGCCACTCGAAGATGTCCTCCTGCGCAAATGCAAATTTGAGTTCAACTGTACATATTAGGATCAAGTAATTAGCCATTAATTTCTTGGAGAACGCGTAGCCATAATCAATGAGGTAATTCGGCGATGAAATATCCTAAGACTGCCACCATCTAAACTCAACTACCCAAATGTATGGGCTCTACTGAAACAACTGCAATGACCACATGAAGGTCACAACATACCTAATTGATCAGATGTTAGGGAAAAAACAGATCTAGATAAAATGCATGTAAACCTCAGTGTCAATAAATCTATAGGGTCCCTAAATCACCGCTCCGCAAAACGAGGAAACCTAACCAATGCTCAACCGATGTTCGATTAAAACCCAGATAAGTTCAGATCGAACGAGTTTCGCGGAAATAGTAAAGGGATGAGGCTGAGATGGGGACCTCAAGGGGCAGGGCCATGAAGTCGGGGGAAGGGTTGGACTGCATCTCCTTGACCTCCTGCAGGATCCGCTTCACCGCAGGGTTGCTCCGGTTGTACTTCGCCGTGGCCGCCATCGCCCCCAGCCGCCGCTGCAAGAGCCCTCTAGCCTCGCCGCCGGCACAAGGGTTAGCTTTCGAATTTGGGGGTGATCGAAGAGGGAGACGAGAGACGGACGAAGCGAGCGGTAGTGGGAGCGCCGAGCGCGTGGGGGCTATTAATGAAAGGTGGGTTCCCTGCCTCGTGGGGTAGAGAGCGCCCACATGTCGGTGACACTTGTGGAGAGAGATGATGTGGATGTGTCGATGTGGCTTATCATTATTGGCCGATGAGTCGTGTGAGAAGCTTCTGATTAGTTTTCTTTTTCTTTTATAAGGCTTCTGATTAGTTGGGGGTTGGGCAAGCACTCTTGGCATGGAGGATGCTGGGCTTTGGAGTGTACTGGGCCGTGTGCCCGTGTCCTTTCTAATTTGAGGCCGGATGAAATTGTGCTATGGGGCACAGTGCCACACAGCCCATGGCGGACGTTGCAACCAGGCCCTGTTTGTTTACGATTATCACGCTTAAATTCATAAAAAAGCAAAGATTTTCTCGCTTTTTTATTATCGTAATTCAAAACTATGAAGCGGTGACCAGCAGAAACAAGAATAAGCAGAATGTTTTGTGAGATTATCGCTTATTTTTACCGATAAGTCGTTTATAAGCGGAAACAAATAGGGCCCAAGCCGAACGCTTTTCTGCTTTCAGTTTTCGCCCGGTGAGGAAAATAGTGAAACATCTTTGAAGAGAATATGCAGTAGGATTGTAGGAAGCATGATGCAGAACATAATCGTTAATAAAGGGAAAACACGCAAGCATATCGGAGAGGCGCATAAAACATAATCGTTAATAAAGGGAAAACACGCAAGCATATCGGAAAGGCGCATAAAACATAATCGTTAACAGCAACATATCCCAGCAGCTACGGATAAAGGTGCACCATTTCTGCATGTATCAGTACGCTTCATCATGTTTTAGAGCACGCACATGTTTATCTAATAACGACAGTAGTCTATGCAAAAAAAATGACATCCCCAGCCGAGCCTGAAGGCAGATAAACTAACACCACAACGTTATCAATCAATACACCATTTCAACACAGCAGCCTCCTACTGTAAGTTGCCTTGCCTGGATCGGACGAAGCAAGAGAAGAACACGTTACAATTATTTGCAATCATCAGATGGTGGTGCCCCTGACTCGTCTTCCTTCACACCATCGTCGGAACCCTCCATGGGCAAACCTTAAATCACAAAGAGATATCATGGGTTAATCAACAGGGCTCCATGCACTTCATTTTATTTACACGAATTGAAAAGAACTAGAGACCATCTTGTTATCAGTGCACACTAAGAAACACATATGAAAAATATATGCGCAGAGATATATAGCACCGATAAAACAGTATATCAACTCACTCATGTAGTGTCTTACTACCATGCATGATATGATTTCAATTATCTTAGGCATCAGTTATTAATAATAATGATAACAACAAACAGCTTGAAAAAGAATCAGATGTAAGATGCAACAACAACAATATTATAGTTCTATGCACGCAAATTATCACACTCCAGACCAAACCTAGCCGAGCATGACGAGCAAAATTCAGATTCAGAGTTTCAGACCAAACCTAGCCGAGTATGGTAAACCAAAATCCAGAGATAGCCAAAAGGCAGGCAAACAAAATTCAGATTCAGATGGATAGCACCCCACACATGTCTGCACAAGTTACCATACAATTCTGATGTGCATACATCGGTACAATGACAAGCCTAAAGGTGATCGAGTTAATATCACACATGGACGAAGCTTCAGGGGATTCATGAAACGTGAAACGAAACCAACAGAGCAGCTAAGAGGAAACATTCATACATGTACTTGTTCGATGCTTACAGCAGACAAGCACGGTTATATCCAGGAACGATTTAAATGTTTATTAGATACTGAACTACAGTGGTTATGGCTATGCACTAGTGAATACATGTACAATTTCAACTGAAGTCTGTAATAACAACGTAGACCGCACCTTACATTCTAGTATCACGCAGATAACCTCAAGCCTCATCTGAAGGTGAAAAAACACCGGGGCGAATAGAATAGGGAAATCAAAGAAACGAGCAAATTGCACCGTACCTGCCGCGAGCGCAGGTGGCAGGACCAATGCCAGAACGCTTGACGGAGAGACGGGACCCTTGGCCGACTCGCTGGCCTGGCACTCCACCACCTTCTTGGCACGCATGTCGACGCCGAAGAGGTACTCCTTGACGAAGAAGTAGAGGACGTCGGGGTTCTCGGGGTGGATGAGCCCGAGCACGGGTGCCTTCAGCGGCAGCGCCCAGATCTCGTCAAAGCTGACCTCGTACTCGACCGTCCACTCAGCGGTCTCCGGATCAGCGAGCGTGCGCATGGTGACGATGGGGGCGCCGTCCTGGTCCTGGCGTGCACGGGTCATGTCGACGCAGCGGAGCTTGCCGTTGCTGACCTGTACGCGACGGGAGACGAGCTCTTTCCCGGTGGAGGAGTAGCAGGATGCGTGATGATCATCGGACTCGTCGTCGTCGTCTTCTTGTTCCGGGAGCGGGACGAGGACCATCTCGGGCTCGTCGGCGAAGGGGTCGCAGGTGGGAGATGACGTCGTCGAAGTTCCAGATCCGGCTGGGCAGCGGGTTGTCGACGTCCTTGTCGACCCACTTGCCGGTCTCGGAGGAGAAGCAGGTGAGCGTGGCCTCGTTACGGCCGACGTGGTTGTCGAACGCCGCGAGCATGAAGCCGGGAGCGCCGGCCGGCGCGGCGATGACGCCGAGGCTGGCCCAGTTGTAGACGACGCCGCGGGTGTCGGGGACCCTGGTGGCGGTGGCCGAGGTGAGGTCGAGGACGAGGTAGTCCGGGTTGGGGTCGTCGGTGAGGACCCCATCGACTTCGTCGTCGGACGACGCACTGGTGGTAGACGACGGCGGCGTGGGCGGCGGCGGGGTGACGGCGAGGAGGAGGCCCGAGGGGTCGGCGGCGTTGATGAAGGGGAGCTTGAGCCTGGAAAGCGGGTCCACCTTGGAAGGGAAGACGCGCGGCGCGAGGGAGAGTAGGGTGACGCGCGGGGGCGCGGCGAGAGGAGCGAGGGTGACGTCGGCGTCGTTATCGAGCCAGGCGACGCGCGGGAGGGCGGAGAGGATGACCCACGACGGAGACGGGGGCGCCATGGGCAGGGAGGGAGTTTTGCGAAGCAGAGGAGCGGCTTGGCGAGCAAGGCTCTGGTGTGATCGGCCTGGTGGACAATGGGAGAGGTGGACGACGGATGGGTGCTTTTTTTTGAACTGGCCGGCCGGTTGGAGCGTGTTTGTCGCGGTGTGTGGACTCCAGTCCAATGCAATCGCGACTGGACTGGCACGACGAAAATCACAGCTGTGGCCTGTGGGAGAGACAGACACAGGGCACAGGGGTAAAGCGCGGCTTGAAAGCTTGGTTGCTTTTCCGGATCCGCCGTTCCATGCAAACTGAAAGGAGAAACGATCACGAGGCGACGCAGAGCGGCATGGCAGGGCAGATTCCCGGCAGCCTTCCCTTTCGCAGGCCTGCCTCGCCATGGCCGCTCCGCTCGCGCTCTGGCCAACCAACCCGCGCTCTTCGCTCTCGCTTTTGACCCGGACGGGGACCGGGCAGGACAATTCGCAACGCTGTTCGTTGGCATTGGCGCATTGCTCATAGCAAACTACACTGTCGACGCGTGTGAATCGCGACGGATGTGTTGTTCACCATGTACTAGACAGGTTTATGCTTAGGCAGAACCATCTCAAACTGGTTTAACGACGATACATATTTTAGTTTGTTCATAACATAGCAAACTTTTCCTTAAAAAAAGGAAAAACATAGCAAACTACACGTTGGGCCCTAGCCTTTTTTGAGGTGGAGGCTAGTGCTGTTCAAAAAGCCCGTGAGATGTGGGCTGGCACGAAGCACGTAAAAAAAAAGCACGGTCCAAGCACGGCACAGCCCACTCAATTTAGGGCCCGTGCCGGCATGGTTCTATGGTAAGGGTCGTGTTTGGGTCGACGGCTAGGTCCTAGGTCCGGTACGGCACGACCCGATAAAGTTTGTTTAAGTATAACTATATTTATGTTATAGTCAAAAAAGAGTTTTTTAGTGAGTTGGTAATCATCTTATTACTTTAGTGGAGGTTTTGAGTTCAAATTCCACCACCCACCCTATTTCTCTTTATTTTTCATCAATTTTAAGTGTTAATGGGTTGTGATTGAAAAATTGGGTCGTGTGTAATCACGTGGCTAGTGGGCCGACCCGCCACGAATTTGTATTTTAGGACCATGTCATGGGTCTGCAGTTGAGCCCTAAGGCTGTCTCGGCATGGCCCGAATGGCCCATGGGCCATGCCGGCCCTATATTAAATGTGTCGAGCCTTTAAAGGCTCGGGCCGTGCCGGGCTGGGCCACCTGTTTGGACAGCTATATTGGAGGCCGAGATATTTACCTATCATCATCAAGTAAAAATCACACACCTAATTATGGGTACAAAGGTGCCTCATCAAATGGCACAATGGATATGCCATAATTCTGCTTCACACCTTTTGTTCTTGGTTATTATCTGAAGTTTGAGAATAAAGTGAGAGACGATGCTACATGTCATATATAAACTACACATCTAGCAGTTAGAGATTTTTGTTATTTTAACCACGAAAACTAGAGGCTTCATTAAAATGATCACGAAAACCGTGGGCTTCGTTAAATTGGTTACGAAACCGTTGCCTCTCCTTTATAATAACCACGGGCCATTTTCTAGACCAAAATGCCCTCGTCTTCTTCCTCTCTCTCCTACTCCATCAGACCGAACGAGCTCGCCGGTAGACCTGTAGCGCGCGGGGGGAGCGCGGCGCTGTGGGGAGGCGGAGCGGCGGCCGGGGGCTGTCCGCTAGGGAGGCAGAGCGGCGCGCAGGGGAGGCGGCGCAACGCACAGGGCCGGGTGACGGGGGCAGCGTGGCGTGTAGGGCCGGCGGCCGGGGGCAGCGCGCTGGGGAGGCGGAGCGGCGGCCAGCGTGGCGGAGCAGCGCATAGGGGAGGCGGCCGAAGGCGGCGCAACGCACAGGGCCGGCGGCCGGGGACGGCGTGGCGCGCAGGGCCGACGGCCGGGGGCGGCGTTTTGGGGAGGCGGCCGGGGGCGACACGCTGGGGAGGCGGAGCGGTGCGCAGGGGAGACTGACAGGGGTGGCGTAGCGCTCAGGGCTGGCGGCCGGGGGCGGCGCGACTCTCGGGGCCGGCGACTGGTGCTCGTGAGAGTGGAGAGGAGAGAGAAGAGGGAGAGAGGTAGAAGACGAGGGTATTTTGGTCTAAAAAATAGCCCGTGGTCATTATAGAGTAATGACAACGGTTCCATGACTATTTTAACGAAATCTACGGTTTTGTGGTTATTTTAACGAAACCCCCAGTTTTTGTGGTCAAAACAGCAAAAATCTCTAAGAGTTATCATCAGAAACCACACCGTTAACAAATTTTCCCAGAGACAAAATCGGTGCTACGGAAATGTGGTGCCCATTTTGAGGACTGGGTACAACAAGAGATTGTGAAGGATCGAGTATCTTTTTGCCATTGCAATCAAGGCAAACACTTGCTTCAAAAAAACAAAAATCAAGGCAAACACTTTTGCAGCTTTTGATTTTTGCGCGTGGAGAAAAATAGGGAACATCTCTGGAGAGATATGCAGTAGCCTTAAAAGTTATATGCCCAATAAAATCCACGATGATTATTTATAGTTGCACAAACACAGTTAATCAAGGGAAAACACGCATTAATCATGATGCAGAACCATAATCGTTAATCAAGGGGAAAACACGCAAGTAGATTGAGGACACATAAAATCAGACTTATCCCAGAATCTGATGGAAAGGTAGGGTGTACCATTTCTGCTTGTAACAGTACACTTAATCATGTTGTAGAGCGACATATCTCGGGCAAATTTATCTAATAACGGCATTAGTCTAAGCAAAAAAGATGACATCTCTCCAGCCACGTTCTCGAAAGGCACTAACACCACAACGTACGTTATCAATCGATGATCCACCATTACAACACAGCCTCCTAGTGTTGCCTTCTGGCCCTGGGTCGGACGAAGCAAGAGAAGAACTTGTTACAATGCTATGCAATCAAGATGGCGGTGCCCCAGACTCGTCTTCCTTCACATCATCGTCGGAAACCTCCACGGGCAAAGCTTCAATAACAAAGAGATATCATAGGTTAGTCAACAGACTCTATATGCACTTCATTTTATTTACACCAAAAGAAGTAGAGACCATCTTGTTATCAGCACGCACTAAGAAAACAGATGAAA
Organism: Eleusine indica; assembly: GCA_030378355.1. Lineage (NCBI taxonomy): Eukaryota > Viridiplantae > Streptophyta > Magnoliopsida > Poales > Poaceae > Eleusine > Eleusine indica. The sequence continues at coordinate 11,237,428 of CM059498.1, read as the reverse complement.
AATATGCAAGCCTGCGTACAAAAGAATGATGATAATGGTCTAGTTACTTAGCTTTCCTAAGTCAATCAGTGAGAAATATAGTGGCGGAGGACTACCATACACATTATGACTTTCAAATTAGCTTAAGCAGCAGCTCATAATAATAACAAACAGCATGAAAAAGAATCACATAAGAATAAGATGCAGCAACAAATATACTATCAGTACCAGTATGCATAAACAATATACTATCAGTACCAGTATGCATAAACATTCTCACAATCCTGCATATTCATTTTATTTAGTCAGCAGACTCGATGCATTTCATTTTATTTTCAAGAGAAGAACTAGAGACCACCTCACACTAAAAAACAGATGAAAAACATCTAAAAGCCTACGTACCAATAACGCCTGTACATACTTAGCTTCCTAAGTATATGTGCGCAGTCCAAAATATAACACTGACCAAAACAGTATATCGACTCATTATGTCATGTCTGGTGGTCTACAGCCATGCATTATATGACTTTCAAATTAGCTTAAGCAACAGCATGAAAAAGGAATCAGACGCTCTCGTAAGGTGAAACAACAACAACAATTGTACCGCTACGCATACAAATTATCACACTCCAGACTCCTAGCCCAAAGCATGACTCCAGTCCATAGGCCACGAACGAACTCAGGATAAACGCAAAACTAGATTGCAAAAGGCAGGCAAGCAAAAGGCAGATTCAGCTGGATTGAGTTAACACGCACAAGCCTAAATGTGATCGAGTTAGCACGCACATGCATGCATGGATAGAGCTTGAGGAATTCATGTAATGAGAAACGAAATCAATAGAACAATTATGAGGAAAACATTCATACATATATCGATGTTTACAGAAGACGAACACGATTAATTACATCCAGAAACGATAGGAATGTATAACATTTTGGATACTGAAATAGTAAGACGCACGGTTATGGCTACGCATGCTAGTGTATGCATGTAGCATTTCAACTCAAGTCTATAGACCTAGCATAATTCTATCACGCAGGTAGCCATGTCATCCGAAAGTGAAACATCACAGGGGAATCAGAAAAGCGAGCAATTTGCACCGTACCTGCCGTGAGCGCTGGTGGCAGCACAAATGGCATAATGCTTGACGGAGAGACGTTTCCCTTGGCCAGCTCGTGGGCCTGGTACTCCACCACCTTCCTCGTACGCATGTCGACTCCGAAGAGGCACTCCTTGACGAAGAAGTAGAGGACGTCTGGGTTCTCGGGGTGGATGAACGCGAGCTCGGGAGCCTCCTCCGGCAGCCCCGACGCCTTGTAGATGTCGCCCGCCCAGATCTCGTGAAAGCTGACCTCGTACTCGAGCGTCCACTCAGCGGTATCCGGATCAGCGAGCGTGCGCATGGTGACGGCGGGAGCGCCGCCTTGGTCCTGGCGTGCACGGATCATGTCGACGCAGCCGAACTTGCCGTTGCTGACCTGTACGCAGCGACGGGGCGCGCTCTTTCTCTCGAAGGAGTAGTAGCCGGAAGACTCCTCGTCGTCTTCTTTTTCCGGAAGCGGGACGAAGACCGTTTCCAGCGCGTCGGCGAAGGGGTCGCAGGCGACGAGGCCCACTGCGGCGTCGACCCACCAGAGCTTGGCGTCGTGGGAGACGACCTCGACGAATTCCCAGTCCCAGTTCCGGTCGGGAAGCGGTGGGTTGTCAATGAACTTTTCGACCCACTCGCCGGTCTCGGAGGAGTAGCAGACGAGCAAATCGCAGCCGAGGAAATGTTGGAATTCCGCGAGCATGAAGCCGGGATTATCTGTCGGCGCGGCGATGACGCCGAGAGGGTGGGCCCAGACGCCCAGTTGTAGACGCAGCCGCGGTAATCGCCGCCTACGGCAGTGGCGGTGGCTGCGGGAACGTCGATGATGAGGTAGTTCGGGGGATCCAGCCAGGGCTCGTCGGCGACGAACCTGCCGCCTTCTTCGTAGTCGGACGACTCACTGGGTTCCGGCGAGGGCGAGGGAGGATCAGGCCGCGGGCTGATGGCGAGGAGGAGGCCGGAGGGGTCAGCGGCGTGGATGTAGGGAAGCTTGAGCCTGGTGCGCGGGTCATGCGACGGGAAGACGCGCGGGGAGAGGGTGAGGAGGCTGACGCGTGGTGGCGCCTCGAGAGGATCGAGGGAGACGTCGACGTCGTTATCGAGCACGGCGACGCGCGGGAGGGTGGAGAGGATGACCCATGACGGCGACGAGGAATGTGAAGACGGAGACGGGGGCGCCATGGGCAGGGAGTGTCTTCTTGAAGCAGAGGAAGCAGGTGAGTTGACTGGTGACCGGCCTGACGGGCGTGCAGAGAGGTGAAGAGCCCTTTTCTCTGTTGGCTTTCTGGCAAAGAGCGAGAGAAGGCGGACGACGGATGGGGGCTTTTGTTGAAGTGGCAGGCCAGGCTTTGTTCAGTTGACATTGGAAAATACTAGTGAATTTTTTTTTTGAGATTGGGGAAAAGTGGATTGGATGGGAATGAAGTGTAATCAATTCACACATGACTTGTTGTGGATTTAATCCTCTCAAATCATGCCAATCCATTAGAGAACGTAGAACAACGGTGTGCAGACCTTCCAGTCCAATGCAATCGCGACTTGAATTGCACGATGTGCATCGCATCCTCGTATGTGATAGCATCTCCAGCAGGAGCACTCAAATTAATTTCCCCAAATTACGACGTAGGGGCCGGCTCCTACAGTTTAGGGTCCTGTAAAATAGTTTCGAACTCTAACAGAAGCCCCTTTTTCTCGGTCCCTATATCAGTGGGTCCCGCTTGTGAGTCTCTTTCTTCCATTCTTCTTCCTCTCTCTCCCTAGCAGCAGCGCAGCCATGGCCGTCGTCTCCTCTTCCTCTCTCCCCATTCGCGGGTGGGGCCGGCCGCGCTGCAGCCTGGGCACCTCCCTCATGACCGGCGCACCGCCGCCTGACCTGGGAGCGATGCCCACCGCCCCGAGCTCGCCTGCCGTCGTGAGGTCGCCGATCTCCTCGAGGATGGGGGAGGAGCCGTCCTGCCAACCGCTGAATATCCCCTCCCATCCCCGGACTACATGGCCCAGCCCCTCGACCACCCCCGACCGATGCACCCGTGCTTGCCATGGCTAGAGGCAGCGTGAATCGAAGGTGGCAGGGTGAGAGGCGGCCCGACGGGCCGACAGCTGGGGGAGGGAAGGCACGTTTGCCGGCAGATGGGGGAGTGGCAGCGCCGGACAAAGGCAGGGAGGGGCGGAGCGCCGGAGCGGAGCGGAGCCGGGACAGGGCGGGGTGAGGCGCTATCGGGCGGCACGGGAGAAGAATTGGGGAGGGGAGGCGGCCGGCGGACGGGGCGACGGGCGGCAACGGGCCAAGATTTGTTGCCCTCTGACCCTGGCCGGCGTCCAGGCGGCTCGGCGTGGCGGGAAGGAGGCGGAGCTGTGGCCGGAGATGGTGTCGGGCGTAGGAGGTAGAGAGAAGAGAGAGAAAGGGAAGAGACGAGCAGAAAAAAAGGAGGAAGAAAAAAAAAATATGTGGGATATATGATTGGAGGGGAAATAGAAAACTCAAAAACTTAGGGCTGAGAGGAGCAATTTGCATGTTCATATATTTTACATGTCTAAATAAAAGTCCTACTAAAATGAGTTTTTTTTGTTTGACACGTAAAATTTGAGATTGAGGCTTGGATATGAACCTCTACTGAGTTGCTCTGAGAGTGCGACATCCTGGGTAAAACGTGACTTGAAAGCTAGGTTGCTTTTCCGGATCCGCCGTTCAACGCAAACAGAAAGGAGAAACGATCATCTAGCTTTGCAGAGGCAGAGCGGGCATGGCTGGCAGAGATTCTCGGCCTGCAGCCTTCCTTTTGGCAGGTCTGCCACGCCAATGGCCGCTCGCGCTCGGCAACGAACCCGCGCCCTCTTCACTGAATCCCGCTTTTGGCCGCAACGGAGACCGGGCAGGGTAATTTTGGAAACGCGGTCGCGGTGGAAGCAAAAAAAATTCATGATAACTCACGGCCGTGCACGTCGTATTCGAAATCATGTAACGAGCTGTTAAGAAACGGGATTAAATAATTCTGACTTTTCTTTTTTGATAATAGAGTGAAGATTTTAGAGAGAGACTCACTCGTTACTGAGGAGCTGAGGAAGCCTCATGATCGACATGGCGCCCGGCGCAAGTTTGGAAGGCAAGAAAATGCGTTCGTCAAACTCCGTCTAATCATGTGCGACCCACATCCGTTGCGTGTGAATGATGTCGGATGTGTGTGCACCAGCACCACTATACTATGCAAGTTTATGCCAAGGCAATCCATCTCAAGCAGTTTAACGTTATTTCTTTTAGTTTGATCATAAATGCCTAATTAAGCATGTATAGAAGCATCTAAAAATGGAATGACAGATGTGTCCTAATTCTGCTTCTTACCTTCTGTTCTTGGTTGTTATACGAAGACAAGCGGTGCTGTTCTACTACTATGCAACACAGCCAACATTTCCCAACAGAAACCATTCTGTCAACAACTGTTCCCAAAGACGTTAAACTCCAAAGGATATCAGGGGCACACGTTACAACTAGCAAATTCAAGTTTCAAAACAAGACAGACATGTCCATCACAAAATGTCTAGATTACACGCGGCTCCTGAAACGCGACGTCAGATAGCAAATGCACCCTGCAGTGACTTGATTGCCTTCCTCGCGTTACTTCCTCAACCTGCAGGAACGAAGGAAAATCATTTGAGAGAAAGGCTACTTAATGTAATGTTTTGTGCAAGGAACAAAATATCGGCAATCACTAAAAACTCAGCCTCACCTGCCAAAAAGTTAATAAGAATTCCCCAACCCAGCTCTTAGATAGGCATTGATGCTGTTACAGACTCCTCACCCTTTGAGCCATTGTCAGTAGTATCCTTCTGCGGAAAACCTTCAATGACAAAATATATACGTTATAAACCATATCATCATTCCATTTTTGTTAAATAAATCCATAGAAAATGAACGAGGAGATAATAATATTATGGGTAAACACCTTGGAACAATACATCCATCCTAAGAAAACATGCAAAAGAACAAACAGAAATATCTCATAGATGGTATTTGGGACCATTGAACAGAAATTATAACAAGACTGAGAAGAACCATAAATTCAAAAAGAAACACGATATCTAGAGATGTTTTTAAATTATGTCCGACCGTTCACGACAGTTCATGTCCGAAAGCATTATGCTCTCTTACAATTCAAGTTAAAAGGATATCCAAGTAATAAAGCATCTCATTATTGGTTTCTAATCAGACAGTTCTGATTTTCAAATCTTTAATGTAGTTCAGCTCAAAAGGAATGCTACGTTAATGTTATGCTTTAACAAATTTCTTTAGGCGAAGCCATGCAAATGTATCATACAGAAGCATCTTAGAGTAAGCCAGAGCTTATGAACAAAAATTTATATAGTCCTAGATTCAACTCCAAGAGCATCAGGTGACAGGTGACACGTAGCGAAAAGAAGCTAATCGAGCTGCCAAAGTATCTCAAGGAAAACTTAAAATGGTTTTACAATGCAGTACATTCGAAATGTCTCATCAGAGTCCATAGAAGTGAAACCAAACTTGTCAAACCTGAATGCATATGCATCGTTTTGCATTGATGCCACTAAAGATAGGATGGTGAAAAAGAAGTTAATAGCAATCACAACACTTTTTTTTTCGAAACCCCCGGACATTATCCGGCCTTTTATAATTTATAAGGAGAAAATTAGAGTGTGTTACATACGCCATAGGCGCAGTACAACGATACCAAGTTTAGGAGCATGGGCTAAACTTGGTTTACACAGGAACTATTACTCACTAATGTTCGAACAACAGACAGAAAGTCCCTCAGCAATTCAGATATAGATGAAATGTGTATGCGGAATTCTGGATATGGTACTACTATCTCTTCACAGGACGTAAGAAGTAGGAACATATCAACTGAAATGTGAAAGATTTTTCAATATTGTAATCTGAACAAATGAAAAAACAAGAAAGCAATTTGTTCTTGCCTGCCCTGACAAGAAAACAGCTAGAATGATATAATCTCTTCTACGAGAAGACATCAGATACTATTTGTTTATAAACCATGGAGCAGCACTTCAGGGTACAACATGAACGACTATATGCAACTAGGGGAGTATTTATGCAGTATACAAGTGCACTAGTGGAGTATTTATGCAGAGTACATATGCGTATCAAATGCCTTCTACTAAAATCATAATTCACTTATCAAATCATGCAGAAATAAAATACCAATATATCAGTAAGCATTCATTTGTACATTCACTAGCCCTGTTCTAAAACATTAAGCTGAAAATTTTGCAATATATTGGTGACCAAGCTATATAAATGACCCTTCTGGAAAGAATAAGCAGAAAAACTAATCGGCAAAGTTACCATTCTCAGAAAGCAGCTACATTGTATTAGAAGCACGAACAATTGTGTGTTATGTCTAAACGAGTAGGAACAAAATCGACAGCACCCAGGTTGAGAACAGCACGCAACCAATTGCTCAGTGCTTATTCAGCCAGTCACACTACGATCAGACACTATCAACTAGTAGTATCATGCAAGAAAACGGTCTGCAATACCTGAAGAAAGATCGTGCGGTGGTTCCCAGGCGTGAACGAAGCGGGTGGCGACGAGGTCCCTGGGCGGCTGGACCAGCTCGTAGACCTCGCACCCAATGATGCTGTGGGAACGCAAGTCCATGCCGACGAGATACTCCTCGAGGAAGAAGTATACGATGTGGGGTTCCTTGGGATGGATGAGCGCGAGCACGGGGATCTTGTTGGGGAGCCCCGCCGCCTTGTAGGTGGGATCGTCCCAGATGTCGGCGAAGCTGGCCTCGTGCTCCAGCGTCCACTCCGTGGCGTCGGGGTCCGCCAGCGTCCAGACGCTGACCTTGAGAGCGCCGCGGTTGTCACGGTTGCGGTACATGTCGACAAAGCGTAGCTTGCTGGCGCTGACTCTGATGGCGCGGTACTTGTCGAGGATCCCGCAAGCTTCGTTGTACTCGAGAGCCTTGCCCGGCGGGAGGGGGACGAAGGTGAGGACGGGCGCGTCGGCGAAGGGGTCGCAGGTGATGAGGCCCCAGGAGAGATCGATCCACCAGAGCCTGCCGTTGTGCGAAACGACGCCGTTGGCAGCCGAGGGCCGGGGTGGGACCGGGTAGCGGACGCTCTTGTCGACCCACTCCCCGACGTTGGAGGAGAAGCAGAGGAGGCTGGCTTCGACGCCGCCAATGATGGGCTGCAGCTCGGCGACCATGTAAGCGCCGTCGCGGGCGGGTGACGCGATGATGCCGACGTTGCCAGGGTGCATGATGTACTCGGGATGGGGAAGCGCGAGCGAGGAGGCGGAGGCGGTGTCGAGCACGAAGTAGCCGGCGACGAACTCGAGCCAGCAGAAGGAGTAGTTGCCGGGGCGGTCGATGACCGTAGGACCTTTGGCGCGGCCCTGGTTGGCGTGGAGGAGGAGGAGGCCGGAGGGGTCGGCGGCGCGGATGGAGGGGTAGTTGCGGGGCGTGACGGCGTCCGGGAAGAGGCGCGGCGGGATGGTGAGGAGCGAGACGCGCGGGGGCTCGGAGAGCGCGAGGGCGAGGTCGGCGTCCGGAGGGAGGTCGGCGGAGGATGACCCACGATGGCGGAGGCGGCGAGGTGGGGAGCGCCATTTCCCTTCCCCGGAGTGGAATCGCGGCGTGAGGCGGAGCGGAGGCAGTGGGAATGGATTCAATGCGAATGGAACACTGGTCCGGGTTTGCTTTGTATAGCCGGTCAAGAACAGGTGCAGGCTGGGTGGACTGCAGAGCAGCAGCCTTTTTCTCTTTCATGTGACTGTGTCATGTGTGTACCCATTCGCATGGGCAATTCACCAAACCGGCTGAGAAATCATTAGCTAGTTACTGTTTCACGGATTGCTTAGATGGACGTGGCAAGTTTCCTTATATTACATCACTCCATGTGTCTGAAATGTAAATGTATATTTGTACTTTCCAAATTAAAACGTGTTCTGAATCTGATAAAGTACTTTTCTACTAAATTCATTCACTTTTTATTTATTTATTTTTATTAATTGTGCTAAGGCCCTACTACATTTCGTCTGTTTAGTTCTAATTATGTTTATCATCTTTCCTAGCTTTCAGTCAATTGAAATCTTTTAATTAATATTTTTTTGTTTTGATTTTTTGTATGATTATCTATATAATAATTATAAACCGTTGGATTTAGATCCAATGACTTGATTTGGAGTTGCTCAAAGTTTCAATCAGCTAAAAATTAGCAAATCGCTATGTTTATTGTGCCTGACTCGTTTTGGATGCCAAACATATCTTCTTAGAGATGACATGTAACATCCAGAAATTAATTAGAACTTAATTTAGAAAACACAGGACTTTTGGCCTACCATAACCTTTGGTTTTTCCCACTTTTCCTTAAAAAGGAAGGTGAAACCCAAGGGCTGGGCGTGGCTGCTGGACACTAGGAAATAGAAGGAGAAAACCCAAGGAAGAAGAGGAGGAGAAGGAAAGAAGAGGGAGGAGGAAGGAAAGAAGGGATTGGTCCTAGGAGAGAAAACGAATCCATGGCCCCTCCCTCATCATGATTGGAGATCAAGGTATGATCTTGATGTTACCCTCTTTGATTTTGGATAGATTAGAACCTACGTTTAGTGATAACGACGTCAGGTTTGGATTAAACTTCTAGATCCCTCTCATTGTGGTTTCTGCGTGTAGCAGATTCGATCAAGTTTAAAAATCTCTCTGTTTGCCCATGTTTCCAAACTTAAAAAAAAATATGAACCCTTCTAAGATCTGTAGAGATTTTGATGATCTTTCCAATGGTGTATGATAGAGTTTCACCGGATCTGAGATGCCGAAATTATGCTATTTCTAATCAGACTGATTTCCAGTCTCGTAAATCTGATGTTTGTCTATTCAAGTCTGAATCTACCATGTTTAACGTCCGAATTAGGACTCTGGGTGACTAAGAAAAGTGTTGAATATTTCATAACATTTCTGAATTGGGCTCATTTGTCACCATAACTAGTCCGTAACTCCAGTTATGATGTTTTTAGTACAACTGTTCTGCTTTTGCTGTCAGATTGTCGGTCTGTTAGAAAACCTTGAGTTAGTCCATCATAATGATTTTTATAAAGGATAGTTTGAACTAAAAAATTCACTCTAATAATGTTTTACACACTCTGACAAAAGATAGTATTTTTATGACTAAAGGATATTGAGATATTTGTATTTTGATGCAACTCTGTCAGTTCTGGACAGTCTGTTTTGAAGTACAGTTGAGGCTAATTTTCAGACATTATCAACTTTAGATTCTTTCATATTGGTGTAAAATACCTCCTGTAGTATCCAAATAATATGGTTTGTCAAGTGATGTTGCTTTTATACTAGAAGATTATGAGGAATACAAGCAGTCATACTTCTGTCTTGTTTGTAGTACTTGAGTAGTTTAGTAAGCGACTGGTTTGGACGATGTAGAAGCACTTTACTTGTTTGCTTGACATATGCATGGTTGTTTGGGTGCTAAGAAATGCTTGTGATCAGGTGGTACTTCTTCGAACCGTGCTTAGCTTTGTGGCTTGACCATTGGAGAAGGCAAGTAAACGTAGCGATGTGGTCTATATGCGTTAACTTTGTTATTTGAATTGCCTCCACTAAATTTTAATACTTCACACCAGCAATATAATCTGTTAATTGGAAGTTATTTGTTTCTTTTGAAGTATTCTTATATCATATTATGGCAATTTTATTTATATATGAAGTTTGAAGCACACATGAGTTCATACATTGCAATCTTACATTTTTGCACTATCCGTTGGATGCATAAGAAGACACCGTAGCCTGATGTTGGTGCGATAAGTACCGGTACAACAATGCACGTTGAATTAAGCAATATGGTTGCAGCCCTCATTTTCTTTTGTTTGGATTTGAGGGTAGAAGTGAAGTCGTGTATTGCATTGCATCATTTGCACCTGTATTTACGTGGAAGTTTATACATATGAAGCAATTAATGCTTTATTCTTACAATATAGAGTTATATTCAGTTGATATAGTACTTTGATGATGTAATTTTTAATTTGATGCTTAATCAAACTATGGTTTGAATAATATTGTTAAAGCAATTTACTTGTTGAGGTTTTCTATAAACCTCATACGCTTTTTTTATCCGTAAGCTTTGAAAGATTTGAACGTGGGAAGGGAGTAGCAATACGGGTGCATGATTTACCATCATCTCACTGTTCAAACACTTGAGTTTTCATAATAATGCTTGGCTGTTTGAGTCTTCTTTTTTTATAGAGTAATCACTTGGAGTTGCATGTCTTGTGTAATCTGTTCATACTATTTGTTTGATGCTTCTGCGTACTCTGTTGTTATAATAGTGTAGTGTGGTAACATTCCGTAATTTCTAGGGTATGCTCTAGAATTTCTAGGGTGTTACATGGCAATGCCTTTTAGATTGGTTATGTATGATTTAACATATTTCTTCTAATTAATCTATTTGTTCTCACTGATAGTGAAGTTTGTGTTGGCAATCACAAGCTCCATACCCAGTGTGGATCCTGACTATGCGTGGTGATTGGTAGTGACCATGTGAGGATAGATTTATTTTCAAATCAAATGACTCTAGCTTCATCCTCCGTTTGGCTCAAATCGGAGTAGGTTTGCCACAGTAGTGCTTATAATTCATCTTCATGGTTGCCTTGCCACAACTACACTTTTTAGATAATGGGATAGAGACCCGGCCTTTACCTCACATGAGGTTATAGCCGTTCATTACAAACCGCAACATATCCGTCTCCATACCGAAATGAAAGCAAAAGCACACACACAAACCAAGTCTAGAAAACAGAAAACATCAAAAGAAAATCCTATTTGTGAATCTCCATCCATGATGTGCGAAGATCTGCATTGCCAAAACTTCAAGTCTTCGGCATGCATCTTTTATTGCTTCCGTTGTCTTATCGTTCCTTTGTAGTTGAGCCCAGAAGCGAGGCCAGTGTGTACCCCTATATAGTACCTGCAAATAAGTTTACATAGGTGTTTTGTCAAAGACCATGTCATTTCTACTTAGCCAGATAACCCAACAGAAAGCTTAGGCTCCTACCAAAATTAGTTTTTTTAGACCATTGTCCACTCCCTGTAGTCAACCTCCAAACATATGACTAATACTATATGGTGGATATAAACCAAAATAGAAATGAACAAGTCTCCATAAAAATTTAGCGAAATGACAGTCAATAAAAAGGTGTTGTATTGTCTTATTGTTACAGCAAAAACTACACAACATACTACCATGCCAATTTCTCCTCACAGAATTATCCTTAGTTAGAACAACCCCTTTGTTTAAATATCATAGAAAAATTTTAACTTTTAGAGGAATTTTCAGTCTCCAAATCACTTTGTGGTGTATAACATTACCATTATTCAGGAGAGACCGATACATTCATTGAACATTGAAAAGACCTGTACTAGTGAGGTTCCATGTAAACATGTCATTTTAATCATTTAGCTGCATATGTGAAATACGTGAAACAAGATTATACCACATAAGTAGATTATCACCTCGCAATGCTCTCCTGAAAGATATATTAAAGGGAACACTTTGGAACACAACGACAATTGTTATGTTTTTCTTTCTGGCAATATTATAAAGTGTTGGGTATTGGGCTTTCAAAGTTGTATTGCCCACCCAAACATCCTCCCAAAACCGAATTTCGTAACCATTATTAAGTTGTAGGGTCCCTAAACTTAGACACGTGTTCTTCACCTTCATAAGCCCGGACTAGAAGTGAGAGTCGCCTAGTTTCTTCTCTACTTGAGTTAAAGTTTAGTTTGTCAAATACTTTTTCTTAAGAATTTATTGCCATAGCCCATCTTCGTTAAGTAGTTTAAACGACCATTTACTTAAAAGACATTGGTTCTGAACATCTATGTTTAGTATGTCAAGTCCTCCTAAATCTTTAGGTTGACACAGAATATCCTATTTAGCTAGTCTATATTTTCGTTTATGTTCCTCTCCTTGCCAAAAGAACCGAGATCTATAGTAGTCCAATTTCTCAAGGACACCTCTTGGTACCTCAAAGAAAGAAAGCATAAACATTGCAAGACTAGTCAATATAGAATTAATTAGAACTAAATGGTCCCCAACAGACATGTGTTACCATGTAGACACTGTTTTATGTTCAATTCTTGTTGGGAGAGAAGGGTGTCTTCAGCCTTTTTATCTAAACTATCCAATTTATCAAGGATTTCCTTCTTTTCCTTTTTATAAGCTCCACTCATATTTTTTGCCCAACCTCTCAGATGTTGTCTCACCCTAGGGATTTTAGATTGCCACCTTTCCATAGGGTTAGATTCCCTATTCTCATTTGTCCATATCTCCCGAATCATTTCAGTAAAACCATCCCGTAGCAACCATCCAAGTTCAAATTTAAACATCGGTTGGTTGGTATATAGTGATGAATCACCAAAATTTAGTAACAATGGAGTATGGTCTGAAATTTCTCTAGTTAGCGCACTGACAGTGGAGAGAGGGTATTTCTGTTCCCACTCTGTGCTAACTAAAATTCTATGCAATTTTCAGAGGTTGGGTTCTGAAGATTATTAGCCCAAGTGAATTGTCTACCTGACATTTCTAACTCTCTTAGATTAAAACCATCAATGATTGCATTAAAAAGAAAAGGCCATCAATGATCAAACCTGTCATTGTGTTTGTCTTTCGGACTTGTCATAATGTTAAAGTCGTCACCAGTGAGAATTGGTAACGTTTCATGATTACACATATGAACTAGTTCTGTCAGGAAGGTTTCTTTTAGTTCTTGTTGTGCTGGCTCATAAATAACCACAAGTGCCCATTTAAAGCCATCCACTTTGTTACACAAATGGAATTTGACATAAAAGTCTTCCTCGTCTATTGAGCCTATGTCAAACACATCGAGATCAATACCCAGAAGTATGCCTCCCGACCTCCCAACAAGATCTTTATTATGCCATATAAAATTCCTTCCTCCACATAAATTTTTTAAGGAGGGTGGGAATTTTTTTCTGACTGTTTCAGAAATGGCGATGAAAGAAAGATTATGTTCTTTTGTTAAATCAGAAATAAACCGGTGTTTTTTTGGGTCCTTTAACCCGTCACTATTCTAGAAGATCCCTTTCATCTAGAGCTATTGCATTTTCTCCTTTCTTTGTTCTTAGATTTCTGCATGTTGTCATACGGAGATTGTGTAGTATAAGCAAAGTGCTCACTACCCGAATCCATGACTTCATCCAAAATCTCACTACATAAATGGTTTAGAATGAAACAATCTACCTCTTCGTCTTCTGCTAACTCGTTTTCTTCTTTATCTAAAACCTTCGATTTAAAATCCTCATGTTCATTATTCTCAAATCTACCTTTCTCTACTGCCTTAATGTAAGAAATAGAACTGCTAAAACCAGCGGTATCCTATTGTAATAAGACACCTAAACTACTCAAGCTAGAAGCAATAGAGTAATCAGGGAAATTGAGAAAAGACTCAGGATGTTTTTTACCTTTGGCGAATTCCGTTTCTAGGTTTCGACCAGCCTTCAAACGACTTGCCCGCTCCAGCGAATGCTCATCCGCAGAGTTGGCCCGCCTCTTGCAGTTGCGTGACACGGAATGGCCCACCATAGCCTCTGGAATAGCTGCCAGCGAGTCTGGAGTAGTCACCCGGGCCGCCATCGCCCGGAGCTCCTCAGACAGCTCTGAAGCCGTGATTTCTGGGCTGTTTGGGGGTTCTTGCAGATGCACCTCCTTTGCTTCAGTGTCCTGGACGAGCCCTTATGTCGTTCTAGCGTCCTGCTTTGAAATCGCCGAGTTGCCCGGGATTTGGAGCTGGAACACTGGCCTTGCTGCAGTCTGCCCACTCCAGAACCCTTGCCACTTATACCCTGCTGTCCAAGACCGGTAGCACCCTGAGTCTTCGCAACAGCACTAAGATTAGCATCAGCTTTCCCATGGGCAATGTCAGTATCCATACTGTTTTTGTTCCCATTAGCAGCATCATCACCATTACCCGCTTCATCCCCGTCACCACAGTTTTCCATGTTCATCGGTTCCGGGTTATCCTCATCAACATTTTCCTCCACTCTAAACTTGAGTTCATATAGATAATCTCCAATAACCACATCGACAAACTGTGGGATCAGGTTTGGATCAAGTACTAACACCTGAATACGGCTTCTGCTGTACTTGTTAGTGAACTTCATTGTGACACTTCTAGTGTCATAAAGGTTCCAAGAAACAACCCCTTAGTCATCACAAGAGCCTAACACCAAGAAGTTGAACTAAAATGACCAATTTGAACCAAATTCAAACAAAATTTGAATAACACTTATACTACAAGTCCCAACTTTTCAATATAAGTCACCACTGCCAAAATTATATGTTGTTGGTCATGGTCAAGTAGAATTTTAAGGATTTTCTCAGATTTTTATTCCATTAATAGAGGCCCCAAATAAATGGTAGAAGTTTCAAAAACCAGCTCTATTCACAAAATTTCTAATTACATCTTAATGAGAGCTGATGGTAGTTAGTATTTTTATAAATTCCAACACATTATGGGGAGCCTGACTTATTTTTGGTTTAATTTTATCAATTTTAGATTAATTCAAACAAAAAGATTAAACGTAGCCGGCTGTACGGGTTGAAAAAATAAAAGAAAAAGAAAACTCCCTGTGGGACCCACCAGTCAGCGACTCCAAAGAAACACACCGGCGCCTCCCCGCACTCCCGCCTGCCCGTACGCCGCGTGGGCGCTGACGACTCGGCGTTCGCCGCGCCCACGGATCGACTACCCCACCCGCCGTTCGGACATCCGCGTTGTCCCCCACTTCCCTGTCCGAACAGCCTCATTTTCTCCCCCCCCCCTCGCTCTCTGTCTCTCTCTCGCTCGCCGCGCTCCCATTGCCGCCCGGAGCCGCTCCGCGCCATCGATGCCTCGCCGTCGACACCGACCGCCAGTTGACGTCTACAGCACCGCCTCGATGCCTTCAAGCTCCGCGAGAAGCCACACTCCCCCGCCCGCACCGAGCCGCCGTGAATCGCCGCCTTCCTCTCCACCTCCGACCGCCGCTCAACCCCGACGCCCGACCCCCACGGTGAGCCCCCGGATGATTCTTCGCACTGGCACGCGTGAGTTCACCTCTTCTCCCTCCCCGGCCTCACTCGGCTTCCATCCGTGCAGCCACTCATCCAGAACACCGCCGCCCGTCACCGGAGTTCCGCCTCGCCGTCGCCGTGCTAGCCCCGGTGAGCCATCTTCCCTCTTTTCGTGTGCCGCATGTCTGCTGGGACCCGCTGGTTGCTATCCCAGCAATGCTGCCGCCGCCGCCACCCCAGTCGTCCGCCGTGCCAGCGCCGCCACGCGCGCGCTCGGCTCGGCCGAGCTGGCCAGTGGCCGGGCCACTAGGCTGCAACGGCCGTTGGGTCCGGCCTCTCTCTCGGGCCATATCGGGCCCGAGGACGCGCCGCGTGCGTGCTTGGCCGATGGGCCGCGGGAGATTCAGCCCATTGGGCTGCCTGGTTGCGGCCCGCGTAAACAGAAATTGATTTTCTCATTTTAATCATTTCTAGAAAAGTGTAAAAACTTGAAAAATGCATAGTAAAATGATTAATAGGAATTTTAAGGCAAGATAAATTTTGTTAGCCTTGTCTGGACTAGTAGTAGTAGGAAAAAATGCTAAATCATAATGCATGTTAGTTTTATTTTCAGTGTTAAAATATGTAATAAAAGCCTATATAAATTCATAACTAATTATACGGAGCTGATAAAATCTTGAAACTTGGCCACCAGATGGGTTTTGCAGTTTCTAGTCTCTCTGGAAAATGGCATAGGGTAAGTCTCTGTATATTAGCTGTAATTAATTTAACGCCTTTTTCCTTATAATAATTAAATAAAATTATTGGCTTGGGGCATGAGAGTGAAACTTGGCCAATAAATCAGTCCTAGTATAGTCTAACTATATTAAATCACCCCTACCCATTTGAAGATCAGAACCATGTCAACTTATTAAAATATGACCCGAGTGCAATATTACCCGTTAATAAATAAGGTTCCACCTTAAGGCCGTTTCATGGGTGCTTAGTACCTCACAGGGGTTATGCTCGACACACTAAAATATTAATTAATTAGCACCTTCTGGTCTTGGACATCACTTATGTAGCTTAACCCCGGCCGACACAAACACACCGTACCTTGGTACGACGTCGTCGCGATTAAATACTGGAGTCCATGAAGGAAATACACGAAACGCCCTCACCCTGTGCCTCTACTCAATACGTTATATTGATGAACTAATCAACACACCCCGCTTACTTCCACGAGTAGCAGTGTACATTAACGTATTTATTGAGGAAGTGTCATGAATCTTCTCTCATAAGCATCATCTTTGCATCATATAGATCACGTAGTGGACCACGTGGAGACGGGACCGGAGCAGGACCTAGAAGGAGCCGGAGGTGCCGTAGCTGAGCAAGAGCAGAACCCAGGCAAGCCCCGGTGCATTATCCCCATTTTAAATTTTTATTCTATCACTAGCTAGGGATGTAGGCTTGCCTGTGCATTAAGTGATAGGAGTTGATTGAAACCCTAGCGTGCAGTAGGTCCCTCCTTCCCGATAATTAGCCTCAGGACGGTAGTCGCTCTGCTTAAATTAGGACGACTACTCATCGAGTGGTATGGAGACCACTCGTAGATAGGAAATTTTATCACTGGGGAATGATATCGGATGAAGGAAAGGGTGGATGGAATCACAATGAAAACCGGACGGGCAACTAGGCGGAAAGGAAAGGACAGTTTGTCTTCAAGGAGGTAGCCCCGTCCGAGTCACCTAAGGCTACGCCTCGTGTCCGGCCCATGGGATCAAGTTTGAACGTACTGTTTGCATGCTGGAGATATGGGCCCAGTAAACCGACGTAGCTACGATTACTGCCTGGTCGGAAGATAGACTTCTCCCTTCTTTGGTGAAACTGGGGCTGAGAGGAGGGAGCAATCCACCCACGGATGGCGGCACGGGGCGCATCGTGTTGGGGGACCCTTCTCGGGGGAGTCTGGACCCGAAAGACCCTGCGGTACCGTGAGCGAAAGGTTGCTCTATGCGACTTCCAGGAAGCGCGTATGGATCGTGCAAGCAGGTTTCTCCTACAGGATATAAATCGATTCGAGTCGCTGCCCCTCACAGTAACGAGTACCACTTGATCGCTGCTCCGGAATAGTGTCAGAAGCCATTAAGATGATGAGTGAGTTTAATACTGCTGTTTGGAATTATGAAGATTGAATCGCAACCATGATTGTTATAGCTTTAGTGCAAACTAAATTTATTATTCCACATGACAACTTGACTTGATGCTAAAACTTGAAAAACAAGGATCCACTCCTAGACTGGCTTTCTGGCAATACAAACCCTATCCCCAGCCTTTGCATGTCTAGGCGTCGGCTGTAGTTGGCCATTTTGACGGGTCAGTCTTGCTGAGTAAATTAGTTACTCATGGCGTAGCTCTATATGGTTTTCAGATGACCAGGGCGGAGACTGCAATTACGGTGAAAGGTTCCACTAGGAGGGCCAGCGCCCCGACTGCTGTAACATTGAGTGGGAGCTGTGCACGAATGAAGACGAGGAGTAGTTCCTTGCTTGTCGGTATGGTGCTTGGGCAAGGCACCTATTATGGCCGGGTTGGTCTCTGTGTGTCGCCGTGAGAGGACGATTGTATCTTATCTATTTCGTCGAACTGGTGAACCAATGTTGAACTATTCGCTTCCGTAATTTTTACTGCTGACAAAACTCTGGGTTATAATATAACTTCGGATTTATGTAAAACTCTGTTCCTCACCTATGCTCTTGTTGCAATTATATTTCTTTATCATGTGTTGTACTATTGGGCGCCACAGCGTGTGTCGCCACCCGAGGGAGATTCTGGAACGAAACCGTCTCCGTGGTAAGACGGTTCCGTGACATTCATATCCACTGACTTGGTGATTCCCAAGATATACCCCAGTACCCAGATCACTTCAAATTCCCTGAGCTCTGTAGGTAAGCCAGTGAATTGCACCCAAACCTTTGGCATTACATATTTAATCTCATTGCCCTCCACTCTCTCTACTATCTGCATATTGGCATGGAACTTAGTCTGTACCATGCCCCACTCAATCATTCTCTGAAGCTCAGCTTTGGAAGGGAAGGCGGCCCTAAAATTGTTGTTACCAATGTCATGAACAACCCAGTTCCAAGAGCTGGAGACCAACCTAACAAGCTCGGTAGTCACTTGCTCCGTTGTCATCTCTCCATCAGTCACACGGACAATTCCTGTCTTGGCATCAATCTGCTTGGGAGTACTTGTGTGTGGAATATAGTAAAATCCCAAGCTATTGACCGCATAGCCACATGGTGTTGCAGCAAGTCGAGCCGCCCTATATCTTTGGCATCTGTCCGTGCTATGAGCTGCACATTGGCAGATGTCACAGTACAGCACAGCAGTGCAACCCTGCATTGTATGACCCTTGGTCAAGCAACGATAGCAGTATGGTGGCTTACCACTATTCTCTTTGCCTGCCCCTTGAGTCGATGATTCAGGTACTTCCGTGTTGTGTGTAGCCCTTGCCATCTATGGGATCTTCTCAAGATTTGCTGATCCCGCTACCTCCTTGCCCTCATTTTCTTCACGTCCTGTTGTTGATCCTTGGTTTGCCGCAAAGGCATGTTGAAGAAGCGCAACGGCTGACGCAACAGTGTGCGAGGGCATGGCACCTAGTTGTGTCGCAAGCTGTGTAGGAAACACGGATGATATGTCTGCCGGAGCAGCGGCATGGCCACCTTCATCCTGTGCACCATTGTTCCCGCTATTCCGACCGCCGCCCCGGCCGCCACCATTTCGGCGACCCCGTCCGAACGACCCACCTTGGCCGCCATGGTAGTTGCCAGTGTTGCCTCTTGGATGGCGTCCTCTACCCCTGTTGTTGTTGCCACTGTGCCTTCCACCGCCTCTGCCACCATAGCCATGGCCTTGGCTGCCGCCATAACCCGGATGAAAGGGCTGCGCCTGAAAGCCACCACGCTCGATCGCGCCGCTCTGGCCAGCACCCCTGCCACCATGACCGTTTCCACGGTCTGTCAACTGATTCACCAACATCCCCCTACCATGGTTCGCACCGCCGCCCTCCATCGCCGCCTTTGCAACCTCCGCGTACGTGTTTCCGGGGTTGCGAGTTGAACAGAGGTGTGGAGCCCTAGGGTTCCGGCTTCTGGTTCCTGTTCTGGCAAAAAGGGCTACCAAACCCGGGGTGGGCCTATATGGGATATGTGGGCTGAGTTTCAATGCTTGATGACCCTGACTTACAGTCGGTTTCGGTCCAAGCATTGATCGGTTTGTCTGTTTTGAATTTTGAAACTCCGAAGAGTTCGCTTGGCCTCCGCTTTTTGCGGATCGGGAAGCCGTCTCCGTCGCCGGCCGAGGTAGGAGCCCCTCCGGTGAGGAACAACGGTGTCCAGCTGACCTTTGCAAAAATTCATAAGAAGAAGTACACTCAGCAGGATGAGATATTACCTTGGCCTTCTCCAAGGCTGCCCCGAAAGTCATAGGCGGTGATGAGCGAGGCCTGGGTAATTTCCCGCGCCATGGCATCAATTGCTTCTCTGAGGCCTTCCTCTGAACAATTGCATCGGCAATCTTCTTGGCTATGGACTTCTCTCCATGTTTTGCATAGGGAGTGATGCTGGTCTCCCTTATATCCTCTATTTTTTGCTCCCTGGATCTGCCTTCATCCGCTGTAACGCAAACGTCAGGCGGTTCAAAGGAGCCCTCCTCCTCATCACAGCTCGATTCTGAGTCCCCATGGGATGCCCAGAATCGGGATCTCTTCCAGTCCTCGACTACGTGGATGATTGGCTTCGATCTTGAAGTTGTCGCCACCGCAATCTGTATCTCTCTTCCTATCCTTTCCTGATCAAGGATGCGCTCTGCTTCTGAGACCTCCTTCAACATCAACTACACTTGGTCGTCATGATCCACAAAGCTTCACTTTCATGATACATGGAAAGAGTCATCATAATTTATCTTAATTATCATCCCACTAGTAGTGATGCACGTGCGGCACGCACATCAGAAGTTTGAACCGAAAATCAATATCAAACACAATCAAAATTCTTTGGTTAATCAAATGAACTATAAAATATTAGTAACACTTGCTATCTGGATCACTCATAAACATCAATATAATCCAATCTCTAGTTCACATGCACATGAATTGAAGAAGAAAAAGGTCTGATGCTCTATGCTAACCACAATCATGTTAGAATAAAGTATGGTTGATATAGCATAACATAAGAAAGACGAAGTTCTTAACTTGAACATACCGACTATGGTCTGCTTGCGTCGAATGCATTGAATACGTATAGTAAAATGGCACAAGGAGTGAATCCAGTCCATGTACAATTTTCTTTTTAATATTAATATAGAACAATATGTACTCAAAACCACTTGTTATATGAGACCACATGATCTATAAAAGGCAGAGAGGCTCTCACTTCAATACCTTTTATAAGCGAATGTTTTGAGAGGTGTTAAAGTTTGATTGCATGTTACAAGCACATTTAACTTAATTTCAATTCAAACAAAAAGCATGAAATGGGTATCAAAGTTCATCGCAAGTCTGAAGCTGGTTTGACTTCGTTTTAACTAAAAATAAGCTTGGGACCAGTGTCGAAGTTCATTCGGATGTTGCAAAGCGATTGAGATTCTATTTTATTCTAAAACAAGCGACTGACAGGTGTTGATATTCAATTGTATGTTCCATGGGTTTTTGGCTTTGTTTCGACTCAAAATTAGGGTTGACAAAACTCGGGTTAATCGGCCGGCTAACCCGATTAAACAACAACCGGTATGGGCCGGTTACAACGGTTGGCCGATTAACCCTCAATCTGATTTGAAAATTTAAAGTTTTTTAAAATGTATTAATAAAACCAGTAAAACCAGATAATTAACCAGTGAAATTAGCTGATTAACCATTAAAACCAGCAAAATTTGCATTTGAAAATATGTTTTGAAAATCAATCAACAAAACTGACCGGTTAGCCGCCAAAACCGACTGGTTAATTGGTCCTGAACCATTCATTCGTAGAAACAAAATTTTTTCGCTTTTACTAATTTTCCATTTAACCGATCCGGACCGATTTTACTGGCCCAACGGTTATGTAAACCTTTTTAAAAAAGTGGAATGCATGTAAAGTTTTCTCACACGTTCGAAGGTTTTTTGGACTCTGTTTCTTCCTAAGATGAGCAAGCAAAGGTTGTTTGACATCATGTGTGTGTGTGTGTGTGAGAGAGAGAGAGAGGGTAGGAGAAGTAGAAGAGATGTGATCGTGGAAAAATCTCAAGTTTTCAAAGTTTGTGTGCGCAATTAATATGGTAGACAAAAAAATCCAATTATAAAACTATATGACATGGAATGTGCAAAAATAGTAAGAAAATAGATAGAGTAATGATAACATGAAAATAATTAGAAAGATAGATCAAATTAGTAAAAAAATCTCAAGTTTTTGAAGTTACTTTAGCATGCTTTGGCAAATGATAGCATGCTAGTGGCACTTTTTTCACTAAATATTCTAAGAAGAAAGATAGAGTAATGATAGCAGGGAAGTAAGAAAGATGAAGAAAAGAAGAAAGATAGTAAGAAATACTTTCGCATGATTTGGCTAATGATAGCAGGGTAGTGGCAGTTTTTTCACTAATTATTCTTACCACCAACAAGTTAAATGGTATTTTATTTCACCTGCATAACTAAACTTATAGTTATAATTTAATTACCCAACAGTCGATGGAGATTGTGCTTCATGTGAAATTTATTTAATTTATTAATCATAAACACAGTTCAGCTTCAATCAAAATATTCGTGCTTGTTTCATTGCAAAAGAACTGCACCATCAATTATTCTAATCCTCTAACACATGAACACTAACACTATTATACTCCTCCATAACTGGAAGGTAAATGGTATTGATGAAGTAGAGATCACAGAAGCAGATTGTCCTATGAATCTGTGTTGATCATCACATCCCAGACAACATGCTTGAAAATCTTCACTGCCACGATGCTCTAGCTTATAAATCCAATTCAGTTATCCTATTAAAGAAAAATTACAATCATATTATTTTGGGTCAAAGGAGAGAAAAGAGAGAACATAGGCTCAAATCCTATGTTAACCATGCTCTTTTATGATTAAAACATTAGGTCATTTGTGTCAATCCAAACTTCATTAACTCTAGATTCTTCTTGTTTACCCCGAAGCTCTCCATTCTGCCAATACCAAATGAAGAACAATAGCTTATCAATCTTGACAAAGAATCTAGAACAGTTCATATGGAAACTACTAATGTTAAATGTAATTGTTCACATAGAAAGACACCAACAATCAGAGTATTTGAAGTATCTGCAAAGGTGACTATAGACTTCTGGTAAATGACTAATCACCTGAGGTTTTGTCTTACTACAACAGCTGAACATCATAACATGAATAAATAGTGCAGACTCAAGAACTTTGCTCTGCCGTGATGGAGGTCAGTTTAAGAAATAGAGAGTATCGAGCTCAATGAACAAACCAAGCACAAGCCTAGTGTACGCTCTTTGTGCATTTTGTCGACTCGGCTCAGTTGTCTTCTTCAGACCTGCAAGGTACAAGTTAGACAAACTTGAGCCGACAAGAGCAAAATATACTGGTAGTTTAGCAATGCTAATTTTTTTTTGCAAACTAAAAGAACATTTCTATATTAACCATCTCATATGGACCACCAGGCCCACACATAAATTTAATATTGTGAGCACTAATCCTTTTGACGTCCCCTCAATCAAGCAGTCAAATAACTGATCAAGATCTAAGAAGTGCTTTTGTACAATCCAGAGCAGAGCTAAGCAGTAGTGCAGCCAAATAATAAAATAATTGAATCAAAATATTCTGGACTGACACTGTGAAAGCCAAGACAATTGCACTAACATTGTGAAAAAAGTCAACTAAAGGTATCAGGGCCAAGGATATCTGAATATTTGTACTTACTGCTACAACACAATGATGTGATCATTTAAACAACAAATACACTAACAGCATGGAAGGAAACCAAAAAGTGATTAAAGCTAAGGAATCACATCAAATGAAACCGAGCCATCTACAGTAACGATAATGAAAGATCAAATTATGTTCACATTTGATACATCTGATGGAAATGTAAATATCTCCATCAGTAATGGGACATACTTGAAAACAAAGTATCAGTTACTCGAAAAAACACATCATGAGGTGTAATGTTATGGTAATTCTAAGACAGATCAGTTACTTGAAGAAATGCATCATGTGTAGAAATGATATGATAACACTTGAAGAAAAGCATCAATTAGATTTCCGATGCTCATTATTAGACTGATAAAGTACATAGTAGTGAATTGAGGTTGTATGCGCATCAAAAATACACACAAAAATACACCTCGAGACCAAAATAGCTTTGAAATCTGAAAGGCGGCATGGAAGGCAACCAGATGGCATTGGCTATAGGAACTTCTATACACTACGTCATGTTGCTAAAAATAAATCTGAGATGTAATTCAATACAAACATTACCTATGAATGTGAGACAGTGCAGAATGTAGGTTGATACATCAGTGAATGGCAGTCCACCAATAGTAAGCAGATAAATCTGAAGGTGATAGAAACTAATCATCACATGATCATAGTAAGCCTATGTGTGCACAAAGAGGCACACAAAACAACAGGTTGAAATTTATACAAGTGTACCATGCTAATCAATCATTTATTTGTTCACACTTACCATTACCGAGTACCACACTTATCCGACAATATTTAGTCTATTACAAACCCAAGAGAAGCATGGAAGTAGGTTTGGATAGAATATTCTTGGATTAGTCTAAAGTTCCTTTTTTTAAATCATTTTTATTTGAAAATACAGTTCAATATAAACTTTACCTATGAATATGAGAGAGTGCAGAATATAGGTTTATTCATCGATGAATGGCAGTCCACCGATAGTAAGCAGATAAATCTGAAGCTGATAGGAACTAATAATCACATGGCTCATAGTAAGCCTATGTGTGAACAAAGAGGCACACAAAACAACAAATTCAAATTTTTACAAGTCAACCATGCTGATCAATCATTTATTTGTTCACGCTTTCCATTTGGTCAGAATATTTTTGGATTGTTCTAAAGTTTTTTTTTCTAAAATTCTCTTTATCATGTTTAAGATATATTCCTTACATTCTTTTATAACACATAAATGCATATTTTACCAAAATTCAGATCGCAAGTTGGATAGCTCAACTGTGGAGATAACAATAATAAAATGCTTGACTGAACCCAATAAATTATCACAAAACATTTGCACCAGAGTCACATCCAAACCATAATAGTAATTTTGGCTTGGCCCAGATCGAAGGCATTCCAACTAAACAATACATGGGGAATGGATCGTTCTTTCACTAATCTGCAAAAGAAGAATTGAAGTGTACTCACCTTGGCAATGGTCTCATAGTAGTAGTTGAGCACCCACTGGTATGAAACCCAAACCAGTTCGCTAAACATTTGTTCATCTGGGCTCGCAAGTGTTGTGACCAAAATGTGATATAGGGAGATAGTTGGCAGCCTTAGTTCAACTTTAAAATTGCATCTAGTGCTTCATATGACAGGCTTTTAGCTGTGCCAGAAGCTGTAACCAAGTGCAGGACTACATAATTCAGTTACATTCAACTAAAACGAAAATATGATACACAGGACAGCTTGCTAGTTGACATGCACATGTAGGAGTTACAGCCATGCAACATCAACAAGATCTGTGTAGTCATATATGTCTTTTTCCAGACAAATTGAATCACTTATCTATGGCTATAATCAAGTGTAGAAGCAGTTAGCCTTGACAGGGGCAGTTTGTTCATATGTAGTAGGCTATCTTAGGATGTCAAAACCGTTTTCTTTGTGCCAAATTCTGTGTACCAATATAAACTAAGATGAAAAGTAATGCTCAAAACAATGCACAAACATGTCATTGGTCATTAAAGACACCACTTATAAAGAACACCTTTGAACAACTTTCCACTCGCTTATAATCCAACACTAGAGTCCATCAAAATTTAGAAATACACATTGTCTAGATATAAGCTAATATGATAAAAATTTAGACAAGTGCAGTAACTACAATCGCCCATCCATCACATTACATGGAGGAAAAGATTTTATCAGTCCCCAAAGTGATAGGAGTTTAAAGCTTGGTTTGAGGGTGGTTATTCCATTACCTTAGAACTTGATGATAAATTGGTGGCCCAAATTCAGTTATTAGAACAACGATTGCCACCAATAGTCACGGGACCAGCTAGATGAGCATACCATCTGGGAATAATACCATACAGAATTGACACATATCAATTGTTTCACAAGGAGATAATTTGCAAGGCATCAAATATAAGGATGTTGAATGGATGCTGTTACAATTTGATAAAAAGCAATCAAGATGTGCTTCAATACCTTATGATTCTTATAATATCAAATGCTTGGGTCAAGCTGAAAAAAAAAGTTGAAAAAAATAAGGATGCTTCTCAGAGGATGTGTTCAACATGTTCCTCTATAAGGAAATACAACTGATCTAGCAATACCATTATCTAATAGAGTTCTAGGCTTATTAATATGTTGAGGCAATTATGAACCTTAAAACACCATTAATTTTTTTAGAATAAACATTATTAGATTATGTCACAAACTCAAGTCTTCATATACTAATCCTCAGGAAGTAGTGTTCAAGAACTAAGCACCATTAGCTATTAGTCCTTCCCATTGTGTTGACCCATGCAAGTATGTACCATAATTCAAAATGTTATACCTGATAAAAGATACCAAGGACACATGAAAGCGACAACAGATATTCCTGGCAATTTCTTTACTTGCTTCCTTTTATGCTTCCTAAAATATGCAAGATGTAGGGTATTAACTTCCCTTCAATCCTGCAAAGGGAAAAAAAATCAAATCTGAGGTTAGCAATTTTGGAACATGGAAACAGAAATACAAGAAAACAAGTAGGAACACTGTTGTTACCCAATGATGAGGCATAACGCCAAGAATCGATTCTCAGAATTCATGACATTCAAACTGAAAATTAACATGTGGCATGTTAGATTCAAATTAGCCAAAATATTACTGCATGAAAAAGCTGCTTATCATCAGAATGCATCATCCTTTAATTAGAAAACATTACATATGGCATATGTTTGCATGAACAAACTGCTTCTCATATGATGACCCGTTTTACCTTGTAGAGTTTGAATGAATTTTTATAGGGCATTGATTTTCAGGTCCAAACTTAATCCATATTTCAGAATACGAATAAGTAAAAAGATTTTATCAATGATTAGCTACATTGGCTGAACATTGAAGCAATTCAAGATAGTCCCACCTATTCGGTTGTAAGACAATGATGAGCAATATAAAGTTGGCTCAAAGTGCAGTGGGTAACAGAAGTAGGATATTTCTCAAAACAGTGCGATAACAGTTTGGCATATATAAAGTGATATAAGGATTTTTTTTTCAAGAACAGCACATATAAACTGATATAAGGTTTTCTTAAGAACAGCTCATATAAACTGAACTCACAGATCCCTTCATAATTTTGTACTACAAGAAAGGCATCATTCAGATTTGGGAGATCTCAAATAAATTAGTAGCACGCCATAACCAGTCTGGGAGAACCACCACTTATTCAAATAGCAGCAAGCCAAAAACGTGCAGCTGCAAACTTGTTCAAAAACCACCACTTTATCCAAACAGCAGCAAGCCAAAATGGTAAGCACAGTGTAAAAAAAAGCACAATGAGCAGCAGATTAAGTCAGACCTCCCAACTTTGGTTTTATTGAGGTTCAGTAATTCAGTTACCTTGTCTTGCTACACAACGCTCCAACCAGGAGTTGGAGTTAATCTTAATTTAGTGAATTAAATCAGGAGCCAATTTTAAAGGGATTCTATGCCTGCTTGAGACAGATATCAGCATCATCTCAATCAAAATTTTCATGAAACAAATAGATTTGAAGCACAACTTTCCATTTGATAATAATCCTACTGCCCATAGTGTGGGCAATGTGGTAACAAATTCATCCTCCTGCCTTCTAATTTCTCTTCTCCACCTCAGGTTTTGAATAGAAGGTGAACCCCTGATAAAAAATTATAACCACAAATAAAAAACCCACAACGTTCAGGTGAATCCCTAGTCTTCTAATAACTGACCATAGGATCATCAAACACGCAGCAACAAGAGCGGAAGGAATTTAGGGAGAACTGACCTTAGTAGTTGGCTTTGATGTTTAAGAACCGGCTATATGCCCATATCTTCAGCCTTCCCAAGTGCTCTGGCAATTCTATTGGAAGCATCCTTTCCAGGAGGATTGTGTTCAATGGGCTTGTTCACACTATTTACAACAGATATTCCTAGTGTTTTCTTTACTTGCTTCCTTTTATGCTTCCTAAAATGTGCAAGATGTAGGGTATTAACTTCCCTTCAATTCTGCAGAGGAAAAAAAAATCAAATCTGAGGTTAGCAATTTTGGAACATGGAAACAAAAATACAAGGAAACAAAGTAGGAACACTGTTGTTACCCAATGATGAGACATAACGCCAATAATCGATTCTCAGAATTCATGACAATCAAACTGAAAACAAGTAGGAACACTGTTGTTACACAACGACGAGGCCTGCATCTCCATGCTTGAGAGTGTAGTTGGTTATGGAGATGACGACCTCGCGGTGGTGGGCACCAGTGGTCAGTGGGAAGGAGGACCACGGGCCTGCCGTTGCCGTTCTGGTCGGTGACGAGATGCGGGGGGAGGCAACCAGCCTCGTACTTGATGGGGAGGTCTTCGTCGACGATGTGGTAGTGGTACCAGGACACGCGGAAGGAGAAGTCGCTGTCGTGGTGGGAGGAGAAGATGATGACGAACACCGCCAGCAGCAGGATCCCAAGATCCTGCTTCCGCATCCTTTTCTAATGAATAGATCTCCAGGAATACCGCCGCTGCTGCTGCCTCCCTCCTCCTTCGTCCGCCTCCTTGCGACTCATCCCCGCCGACCCGGCCACTGGTGACGTGTGACTTCTCCTTCCATGGGGACGAGGGCGCCTCGGCCGGCGCTGAGAGGCACCGCCCTAGCGACGATGCTGTGACTCCGAAGACCAATCTATCGAGGAAGGAAGTGCGAGGGAGGCCGGGAAGGCCGACGCTGAGGCGGTGAGGCGGACGGCCATGAAGGGGCGGGGCCGGCGGCGTAGGGGAAGGAGGCAGAGGAGGCCGGTGGTGGGGTTGGGGCGGGCGGTAGTTGCTTCACTGTGAGCGGGACTCTACGGGCGACATGATGATGGGATTTCTTTCCTCCTCAATCCATTGCGGCATCGCACCAGAGGCGGTGACGAAGGGGCTATGCAGCGGCGATGAGAGAGCATGGGGTGCTGGGGTTGAGCGGGAGTCATGACGCGTGACCGGGAAAGGAAGGAGGTCGCGGCATGATTTTCGGGCGGGTATAGGCGGGAGCTAGGTGACACACGGGTGAAAAAAAACAGCGTAAGCGTAAAAATGTAAGAATGAGTGATTTTTGTGAAGGGATAAGTGAGACAATGTTTATATGTAGTGGGATCATTCAAATCCTATGGTTAGATGTAGATGGTATATGCTAAACGAAAGTCTTAGATCATTGGGTGGGTAGCTGTCTGTGGTGATAAAACTGTTCCTGTCATTCATCCTTTATTAATTTAGAAAAAAATTTGTTTTCTTCTTGGCTAATATTGTGTTCATGAGAGAGTTTTCCTGTTGCTGATGTTGTGACTCCTTGAGGCAAGGTGTCTGCCTACCTATGGTCAGGATTAATAAAGACCCATATAGTGCACGATTTGGTGTTGCGTGCAAATTATATAGATGATGGTTCAATGTATCCTATCAGTGTTAAATTCTATAACTAACCCTTACTATGATCTAATTCTCAAATTTTTGGGTTTGAAGGTTCATCATTCATGTGTTCACATCTTAGATCGGGTATCTTTGTTGCTCGTGCCCAGTGTTACTCCATCTTTGTGGATTTCTACGTGCATTCAAGTTCCCTTATCATGGTTTAAGTTCAAGTTCCCTTGTCATGGTCTATGCACTATTGTCTTGAGAGACTAGATTAAAATGATAGAAGACTATAAGTTGCAAAAAAATGATATACAACATTTGCATTGTCAAATTGAACTAAATCGAAGAAGTTAGGTCAGTTGCACCCAAATGACTACCAACTCTATAATGGATGTGCGGTTTATAACAAATTTCGTTAGTATTCTCAAACATTGATGTTTACCGAGTGCCTGTTGTTTGCTGAGTGTTTTCCCCAATACACTCGGGAAACATGGTATTTGTCGAATGTATGATAGAAAGCACTCAACAACTACCAGGTTTCCGGTAGTGAATACCCCGCGCGTTGCAGCGGGACGTAAGTGGTAGTGTAGAAAATTACATTTAGTATGACTACTATATCAAAATACGGTGCAACAAATATCTGTATGAGGTAAGCAAATGGAAAACAATCTAAGTACAATTTGACATGAATATTATTATGTAAACGGAAACATGTGAAGTTAGAAAATTTATACTGGTTCAGCCGGATGTAAATCTTGGGATACGGAGATAATAAATATTTTAAACTAACAATGCATAGGTGATGAGGTTACATATAATCTTCATCGTGCTGTTTCACACGTAACAGCTTGGTTCAGATGTCAACTTTGCCATTGGAAGCTTTTGGTAATAATCTTTGTTGTGGGCATCATGAGCATATAGATCAGTTCATAATGAATGAGAATTGGCCATAGTATTTTTTTTGTCACACTGAAAGAACAACCTATTATTTTTAGTGCTGATGATTTTTCATGTGAAGGAATATTTATTCGGAGATAGTAAAAAGAATTTACTGTAACCATAGTAAGTTAGTAACTGCATCAACATAATAAAAAAAATGGGATCTTGCATGCAATATACGGCTAAGGTGAGCATATCAAATCGAAGTGAGAGACTACTAAAATAAGGAACAAGGACTACTTGGGATTGTGAGAGATGTACGTTGCTACCATGCTTTTCGTAGATCATACTTAAGCAAAAGGAAGTTTGTGAAAATATTCTAGCAACATACCTGTTGCGGGACAATTTATTTTCTACATAAAATATATTGACGATGTGTGCCATATTTTGGATGTGGTTCAGTCAAATACATTGATCATACAAAAAATGCATCATGGAGTAAAATGCAAACAAAGTGAATAGAGAAAATTTTCCAACAGAAACGTTCAAGACGCATTATCGGATGACAAAATAGACGATGTGTGCCATATGGCTTTGAACCTGTAACAGTTCATATCTTGTAAGCATGTAGAAGATGTAGCAAAATAGCACAGGCAACGGAGCAGAGTAGTGGCAATATGAGACGTTGCACTCTTGCATTGAGAACAACCCGTGAGATATAGTTATTGACTACTTAGTGATTGTTCTAGCAGCAAACTGCCGCCCCTCCATGAGGTAGTACCGAATTTAAGGCATGCCATGCAGTAAGTGTGGCATCAAAATACTAGAGGAGATTATTCACCGGTGCAGGAGTGAACAAAGGAGGAAGGGGAGTTGATAGAGATGTAACATATGACTGTAATATGAGGAGTCAAAGAAGAAAATAATCTATGTTTTGAGTACAATATACGATGGAGTAAATCAAAGAAAAATCATGCTAAAAACCATAGGAAACCAGATAACTGATATATATTGTCAACCAACATTCTAGTAGGACGACGGAGGTGAAAGAGTGTGTGACGAGGAGGAACAAACCTACAGTCTCAACCTAGTTTCACCTACAACTTGGTTTTTGCTCAACCTAAGGCGTATGCTTAGGAACCTTGGACTAATTTATAAACTTCTCAATCAAGATTAATGTAGCAAGAATTGCAAAAGTCAACATAGAGTTTGATCGCCTTCTGGAATCGCATGGCATTATTGCTCATCGATTATGGGAAATAAAGAGAAAACAATTCTAAAACATACAGTTACTACAGAGCTAATTAACACAAAAGAAGTCATGGTGTGGGATCTTGAGGGCTAGGCGTTGTGCAGAGAAATTGCTGGATTCATCATTGCATATACATGCATAGATGGACAGATGTAAATGAGGGTAAAGATCTAACTATGAAAAACAATTGAGATGGTATGGCTCAATGTGGTTGGAGAGAATTAGAAGTTAATGACCATTAGTGGATTGCGTCTTCTAAAGATATGTAGCTCTTTGATTTACAAACTACAATTGATAGCTAGTAAAGACAACACGTGGTTTATTTTTCTTTATTTTTATTATTGCTTCAACACTAAGGACCTGCTCTATTGTTGCTAGTGTGCACACTATCATTTCCATAAGGTGAAATTTGTTGTGGCACATTACAAAAAGATGACTTTGGCTATAACACACATCAAGTTTCAATTTTAATCATGACACACTTGTAAGCTTCATGACTATTAGAGTATGAAAGCCGTAAGGTATGAATGTTTTGGTGATTGACTACTAACATGAAAATGCGTACTAATGTCTATATCTAGTGTTGTGAATGTAGAACCAACCTATTATCTCAACATATGATCTCAGTGATTCGTTGCCTTGGTGATTGAAGTGGGCTCGGTGGATTACCATGAAGATCTTGATGGAGTGTCACGATGATGAAGGTAGATCAAGTCTACGGACAGTTAGGTCCAAGTGTATTGTAATCACTTGGCTAGATTGTAGGTAGGACTGGACGCCGAGCCAGCTTGGCTCAGCTCAGCCCAACTTGATTGATAAAATACACATCCACAATATTCATAAATGATGAATTTAATACATAACAACTTTTTAACATAGAAAACCATACCATCAACATCGGAGGATTGGTATTACTATCAGAACCTCGCACAGACCAATGCCTGAACTAAACCGTGTCTGGGTTCAATGAACTACAATAGTCATCAAGTATTCTACCACTGGTGCTAAAAGTTGACTCTGATGCCATACTGCTTGCTAGAACAACCAAGAATTTTTTTTTTTACCAATTTGGACACAACAGGAAACCTATGTGCATTTCATCTTCTAGTAATCAAGTAACTTGAAATCCTTTTCATCAATGGACATGTTTGTTTTATCTAGATAGGTGAGTAACTCGTACTTTGAACCTTCTATAGAACTAGATTGCAAAAATGACTGAAACCTGCTTGAGACTAACACAACATGTATAATGTTTGGGCCTTGGGTTGGATTATGAAAACTTGTAGAAATTTTTGTTTGGGCCTTCAGCCTCAGAGCTTGTATGGCTCGTGAGCCAGCTCGCAAGCCAGTTTGAGATGTCTCATCAATAAACCGAGCTAAAACATGAGCTCGGCTCAGCTTGAAAA
The DNA here is from genome assembly GCA_030378355.1 of Eleusine indica. Classification (NCBI taxonomy): domain Eukaryota; kingdom Viridiplantae; phylum Streptophyta; class Magnoliopsida; order Poales; family Poaceae; genus Eleusine; species Eleusine indica. The sequence goes on along the minus strand of CM059498.1, from coordinate 11,204,929 downwards.
ACCATCAAACCGAGTCCAACGGGGCCAAGCTGCGAGCGAGCATGCGAGTTTTGAGCCAAACGTCTAGGCTTGAATATAGGCTTGAGTCCATAGTAAAAACCAGACTATGAAGAGGGCATGAGTCATTCTCATAGGTCTCTCTAGTGTTAGGAGTGTTTGGATGCTCAGTGAGGCTCTTGGACATTAGAAGTGGCAATGAAGAAGGATTGGTCAAGGTTGGGAAGCTTGAAAACAGAGTCAAGAGGACAAGGAGTTTTAGCTTCACGACAAGCCACCATAAGATATGGTGGGGGTCACTGTAAGCTACGATGATGGCTGCAAGGAGTTACTTAGAGATGGAGTCAGGCAGCAGATGCCACTGTAAGGTCCATAAGAGGACAACGTAAGGTACGGTGACTGGTCCAGATCGATTCTAGACACCAGATTGACTCTCTGTACATTAGGTATCTGGGTGTCACTATGCTACAAAAGTTAAGTCACTGTAAGTTATGATGAGTGCCAAGAAGTTGTGCAGAGAGGCCTCAAGTCGATGGATAGAAGCTCAGGAGGTCACCGTAAGGTACGACAGGGTCACCGTAGGATACGGTGAATCAAGGGGGCAATGAACACCAAAAACTGGACAGCTCTGGTGAAGTGACAACAGGGTAGCTGTAAGGTACGGTGACCCAAAGAAAAGGAGTTTGGCCAGAACTTAGAAGGAGTTGTGGAAGTTACGACGGGGTAGCCATAAGCTATGGTGACCCATGGAGGAAGTCGTGCAGGAGAGCACTGAGATTCAGAGGTCACCGTAAGCAGAAGAAGAGGTCGTCGTATGTTCTGATGACTAGTCCCAGAGATCATCATAAGTTACGATGATAGGCCACCGTAAGCTACGGCAAAGGGATCTACAGGTCGCAGCTTTTTAGCAACAACTAGTAAAGTGATTGTAGCCTATAAATAGATATTGCCCAGCTCATGGAGAGCTCTCTTGGCCATATGGATTGCAGTGGGAATAGCGGGGCACAAGGAGAAGAGAGACACTTGTGTAAAGATTCGAGAGCTAACTTTGAGTGTCTAAGAGAGTAACAAGAACATCCCTTTATCTCTAGTAGAGAGTGATTAGTGATGTTACTCTTGGTCTATGACAAGACCTAGACTGGTTAAGTGTTGATAAATGGTTAAGTGTTGGTGATCGAGTCTATCGTGTGATTGGTTATGAAGGTCATCACAACTTTGTACAAAGTTGGAGTTCACCTTCGAAAGAAAAATCAAGAATAGAGCACTCATGCGTGCACTAAGAGAGTGCAACAAGTCCTTGAGGGAGGCAAGCTCATGCCCTAGGGGCAGTGGCTATGCAACCACGCCGTCACTCCATGAGTGATGCGAGCTTATGTGCAAGGACTCCATTATTAAGTGGCAGAAGGTATCGTTACTCAGGCGGGAGTTAATCCAATGAGGACTAGGAGAAGGCACGTCCTTCTGATACCTCAGGCTAAAAATCAATGAGCATTTTCTAAACCTTCTCTTTACTTATCGTATTTAATTCCACATTTATGTGTAAGTAGATATAGGATTATCATGGGCTTGCATGTTTCCTGATTGGCTTGACACCGCTTGCATTGCATCATTCTACTAGTGAAGGACTTGTCGGTAGCTAGTTGTGTCGAATGAATTAGTGAAGTTTGAGTTTATGATCCACGTAAGCGGTCCAACTCACCCCCCTCTTCCTCTTGGTATTCCTCGATACTTACTACACTATAGATTTAGAGTTATTATTAGATATACAACACTAAAAAGGAAAATAATGAAAATTTTTACTTATTTTATCTTCTTACATGAAATTTATTATAGTTTTAAACTTTATACAAAGATATATTTTTACATTTGATATCACTTTTATACAGTTTTGTAGTGTGCCACGACTAAAATCGAAAGTTATGGTCAAAATCACCTTTTTCAAGTGTGGAGCAATAAATTTCTCCGTTTCATAAAAGACAAATAGCAAGATTAATTCATTAGAGCTAGGCATGTCAAATGTTGCCTAAAGAAATCTAACGTGTAAATAAATATTACTACACCTTCCAAAAGTATCGCCCATTGCTATATCATCCATGAGTTGATCTTGTAAAATTTTAATAGGAAGCTTTGATGTTTAGGTGCACACACTCATGTGAATCTAATCAGATCATAGGAACCGACTAACCTAAAATTGTTTAAGATGTATAGTTTAATTTTGCTTTGACACCAAATTCGTATAATTATTTAAGGGCACTAACTTTTTTATACAACATGGAATGTGAAAGTGAGAAAAAAATATTTTTTTACATTATCTATACTATAAAGAATAAATATCCCTCTTTATATGTGTTACCCTGAGATAGTCTATCTATCCTTTTTTCCTCTCTTGGATCCATCCGTTAATTCAAATATGACCATTAGATTAACTTTGGACCCACTAATAAAATATTATACATCCTATGTTTACACGAAAATACACGTAATCTGGCCAAAAATTGGCAACTTTTTTCACCCACTATTGCCTACTCGTCATCCGCCCTCAATTTGCGCCTTAGTTTCCTTCAAAGTAAATTGTTTTATGAACATCCTTGATTGACTTGTCGACCATTATTACCAAGAAAATCGGACTCCACTTTAATGCAATCATAATAAACGATAGGGTGTGTAATCCTGCCCTTTTCGCTTCCTATTTATTAATTGATACATGATACATTTTTTCCCTGATTAATATCTGCGCATACATGAAATGTGTAGACGTGACAATACCAAATTAAACGTTTTTGACGTGTCACCTTTGCTATATATACCACGCCATTCCAACCATTAACCCATCACCCATTGCATTCGTGAGACGTCGCACGGCGATCCTGAGGCGCGCGCCATGGCCAAGGCCAACAAGCGAGTTACTGCTGTCCCCTCCCATTGAAAAGCCTGTAAGCTGCACAACTGCGGTTGATCTCAAGATCGTTTGTTTCGACGCCGAGCTGAGGCCCAATTCAATCCTCCTTGCGCAGCAGATCACTGACGAGCTCGCCGGTTGCTACCCTGCCGCCGACGGAGCCCGCGCGTCAGAGGCGCTTGTGATGAGCCCGTTCCGCAAGGTCTGGCGCGTGGAGGTCGAGCGAGACGATGATGGCGGCGCGTTCCTCGGGCGCGGGTGGCCGGAAGTTCTTGGCGGCGTACGACATCGACTGGTTCGTGGTGCTCCGGCACGAAGGCGGCGGCGCGCTCACCGTGAATGTTTTTGACACCAGCTGCTGCCTCCACGAGTTCCACTATCCGGCTGCACGTAAAGATTCATCTGCAAATCTTGGACGGTTGGTGTCAATTTGGGAGTGTTTTGGTCAATGATAATCGACTCTGACACTCATGCATAGGGAGAGGGAAATATTTCTTTATTTTGTGGAAACATTGATTTTGTTTGCCAATAAATGGTATTAGCTGAATCTACTCCAATTTTTTTTCCCTGTAAACTTAATTATGTGATGCCGGCATTATACTTTTTTTTGGAGATAGCAGGACCAGCAAACGTGCATAGTTCTTTTTTTCCTCATTATTAGCAACTCAAATATTCCAGTGCACATGCTGGATCTACGGGAATCGTCAACTGCCAAAAGCCCAAAATTGTAAGAGTTCATTCGTCGAAAGAAGGAAAATGACCCCGAAATTTACGGAGCAGGCGGTTGAGGCGATTTCGATCCCAGTCTAGGCTTGCTTCTCCGGCGAGCCTTAGGCAGCACCGCCGGGAGCCACTCAGGCCCCGGCGCCCACGCCATGTTGACAACGGCCCAGTTGCCGACGGCCACCAACATATCGGCAGTTAGCCGTTCCGGCGCCGCCGACCACAAAATCCTAACTTCCCTGTTGGGTCTAGCGCCACTTAGGACCTAGTGTGGGATTGTGTTGTGCGCAGTGGGTGTCAAACTGCTGCGGCACTGCTGTTTCTTGCCTGATCGTGGCATCATGAAGCCGATCGGTGAAGAACTTGATGGGAGTGGATCAAATTCTGCTTGCCAGGATGATGGGGCGCGTTCCCCAAATGTTTCAAATCTGTTTCAGAAGTTGAATCTAACGGCGGAGGAGGGGGAGATTGTGGAGTTCAGCGATGACGAAGGGGATGAGAATCCGCCTCTGGTTGAATGGGCGCTGGTAGGTAAGGTACTAGCCCCACTGCCTTTGCATGTATCTACGATCATGGCGGCGATGCGACCAGCATGGGGCAACCCTTATGGATTAAAGTTGCGATCGATCGGATCGAAAGGTGATAACCTGTTTGTAGCAGAGTTTGGATGTCAAACTGATAGGGATCGAGCCTTCTTGGGTTCGCCCTGGATTGTGGGGAAATACTCAATCCTGCTGCAAAGTTATGATGACAGGCTAAGTGCGGTTGATATTCGTTTTGATAAAATGGAGATATGGGCAAGAATTCTGAACATGCCATTAGGATGGAAGAACAAGCAGAGGGGGTCTCGAGCTATGAGCCTGTTGGGGGAAGTGGTACAGTTGGATGTGGATGCCGATGGAAAGGCTAGTGGTGCTTTCCTCCAAGGGCGGGTGGCTATTGAACTGAACAAGCCCATTCAAACGGGAGTGTTGCTGAGGATAAGTAGGATGGAGGAGCCAAGGTGGTTTGATGCACAATACGAGAAGCTGCCATTTTTCTGTTTCTATTGTGGCATCATTGGTCATTCTGAGATCGACTGTGGTACCTCAGTCCCAAGGAATATGGAAGGGAAATTACCATACCAGACACCGATCCCTTTAAGGGCGCCCGAGGAGAGAAGAAGGAAGCTTCAAAGTTTTATGGAGGCAGTATCCGAGTCCTTTGGTAGTGGGTCGTCGTCGAACTCAAGGGGGACACGTGAGCGAGGAAGCAAATCAGGTGACCGGTATTCTGGGGAGCCTACCAAGCAGGCTCCAAGGGAGGATACTAAAAAGGATGTTGTCCACGAAGGAAATGAGGAGGTCACATCACCCATGAGGGCAGGTGGTCGTGGGAAAGCCAATGTAGCAGATTTCAAACTGGGAAAGGCGAGCAGACAGCTCTACCAGGAGGAGAAAGATCCGCGTGGCCAAGCGTGAAAGAGGAAGCCTAAAGGGAATGCAGCCATGGCTAGTGCTAACCCAGACCTGAACAGACCACCAACTGAGGCGAACACGACCATTGTCCCTATAGGGCTTGTCAGTTCTAGGGTCAATCAACTAGATACCTCCTTTGATCACAATGTTGATAAGGCGGATGAATTGAGCAAGAAGAAAAAGATGTCAGAATCAAACCAAAGTGCGCGATCGGCGGCGGCTGCAGGAGGCAGCCCCCGCCGGGCACAATGAAAATATTAAGTCTGAACTGCCGGGGACTGGGGCAGCCCGAGGCAGTTCAAGAAGTACGTAGCTTATGTCAGCTACATCGCCCAGTGGTTGGTATTCTTGTCGGAAATGTTTCTTTTCTAATAATGTGGATGGAATTATCCGAGACCTAGGTTTTGCTAAGGGCCTGGGAGTGGGGATAGCTGGTCGGGGAGGGGGTTTGGCTCTCTTGTGGCAGCGAAACATTGATGTGAAGGTGCAGAGTCTCGATCGACTTCATATCGATGTAGCCATACGAGATCCAGATACTCTAGAGGATCTCTGGAGGCTTACTGGTTTCTATGGAGAATCTAGGAGGGAGATGCGTTATAGAAGTTGGGATTGCCTAAAAACACTACAGGGTAGGTCTTCTCTACCATGGCTATGTGTGGGTGATTTCAATGAGGTGTTGGAGGTGAATGAACAATTTGGGGGGGGGGGGGCTGGTAAGGCCTAAGAGTCAGATGCGAGGCTTTAGAGAAGCTGTGGTTGATTATGGATTCTTAGATTTGGGTTTCATTGGGCTCCCATACACATGGGATAATCGGCAGCAAGGGGATCGCAACATCAAAGTCTGGCTCGATTGAGGACTCGCGACAACTAATTTCCAAGACTTGTATGAACAAATTAAGGTATGGCATCTGCAAACCACAGAGTCTGATCATTGTGCGCTGGTGGTGGAATGTGTTGAAGCTGAACAGCATGGGCGGAGAAGACGTGCTTTTAGGTACGAGAACATTTGGAGACATGACCCGACTTATGGGACTAGGATTCAGGAGGCTTGGACGAGTTTAGAGGGTTAGGCTTCTTTAGGATCGCTGCATGATGACCTTGGTATGGTCTCATCAGCCTTACGTAGCTGGGAGTATACAAATTTTGGATCAGTGCGGAAAAATCTCACTTGGTTACATAAGGAACTTGAGGATGTCAGAATTGTATCGATTGGGACAGGACCATCTCAACGAGAGAGGCAGATTATGTCAAAATTATCTGAGATGTTGTCTAGGGAAGAGGCAATGGAGAAACAGCGCTCCTGGCTGGATTGGTTAAAGGATGGAGATCGAAACACAGCTCTCTTCCAAGCTAAAGCAAAGGAGAGGGCCAGGTCAAATAGAATATAGTCCCTAAAACTACCAGACGGCACTTTGGTGACGAATCAGGAGGAGATAGAGGGGGTAGCGGTGCAGTTCTACAAGGACCACTTTACAACACAAGAGTTTCTTCAACCGAAGGAGGTGCTGGAACATGTGTCCCAAAAGGTTACACCCGAGATGAATGAGTGGCTCAGTCGCCCATATATGGCGTCAGAGGTCAAAACAGCGCTGTTTATGATGGGTGCGGACAAGGCGCTAGGACCAGATGGGCTAACAGCAGGATTTTACCAATTTCATTGGGATTTGGTTGGACCGCGTATCACAGAAGCTGTTCTAGACTTTCTCAATGGGGGAGTGCTACTAGAGGACCTGAATCAAACCACAATTGTGCTTATACCGAAGTGTAAGAATGCACAAGAGATGAGACAATTCAGACCTATCTCTTTGTGCAATGTGATATATAAAATCTGCTCCAAGATCCTAGCGAATAGAATGAGAGGCTTTCTAGATGAAGTAGTTGCGGAGGAGCAAAGTGCTTTCGTGCCTGGAAGGTTGATTACAGATAACGTGCTTATTGCTTATGAATGCACGCATTATCTTAAGAGAAAGAGAGGGAAAAATGGAGCGTGTGCCATTAAGCTTGATATGGCAAAAGCCTATGACCGGGTAGAATGGAATTATCTAAAAGATATTATGCTCAAACTGGGTTTTCTTGATAGCTTTGTGTCACTGGTCATGAGATGTGTGACTTCAGTCTCATTTTCAATCAAAGTCAATGGTGGCCTGTCTTCAAGTTTTAAGCCAACAAGGGGAATAAGATAGGGCGATCCTATTTCCTCTTATCTTTTTCTACTATGCTCCGAAGGACTTTCGTGTCTACTTGAAGGGATTGGTCCAGTGCATATCTCACGAGGTGTTCGAGTGGGAATCCACTCTCCGTGGGTATCGCACCTTCTTTTTGCGGATGATTGCATTGTTTTTTTAGAAGCGTCGCAAAGAGGGGCTGATCGCTTAGTGGACATCCTTGACAAGTATTCCAGGGGCTCAGGTCAGCTGGTGAACAAAGACAAGTCAGCAATTTTCTTCAGCAAGAATTGCTCAGATGAGGCTAAAGAAACTGTCCGGAATTGTCTAGACATTCCACAAGAAGCATTGGCAGAAAGGTATCTGGGTCTCCCAACAGCTGTTGGTAAATCCTACAGATGCATTTAAGTACATACCAGGGCGGATTAAGGGGCTTATTGGTTGCTGGAGTGGGAAAGATGCAAGTTGCGCTAGACGTGAGACCCTCCTAAAGTCAGTGGCACAGGCGATTCCCACCTATTCGATGAGTTGTTTCCTACTTCCCAAGAATACGTGCAAGGAGATGAGACAAGCAATCGCGAATTACTGGTGGGGTAGCTCTACAGATAATAGACATATCCACTGGCTAAGATGGGATCGACTTGCGTGGCCAAAATCAAAGGGAGGTATGGGTTTTCGGGACCTGAATCTCTTTGATCTTGCAATGCTTGGAAAACAGGGATGGCGGCTATGCACAAGACCTGAGTCGTTGTGTGCTAGTGTACTCAAGGGAAGGTACTTCCATGACTCTGACCTCATGGACTATACCAGGAAGAAACGATCTAGTTTCACATGGAGAGCTATCATGGCTGGAAGGGAGGCACTTAGAGCTGGCCTGGTGAAACGCATTGGAGATGGCCAATCTACGGATATCTGGGTACACAGATGGGTCCCAAATCACTTTACTGGCCGGCCAATCACACCAAGAGATGGACAAGAAGCAATTCGAGTGGCTGACTTGATGAATGTAACTGGACAATGGGATGAGGATGTAGTCCGTCAAACCTTCATCAGCATTGATGCTGAGGCTATCCTGCGCACGCCGATTCAAGGGGGTGGACAGGATATCTGGGCATGGGATGCTGAGAGACATGGCATGTACACCGTACCGTCGGCATACAAACTGCTGGATGCAAGACGACAGCAGCAGGAAATAGTAGATCAACCTGGGCAGTCTAGTGATGAGACTTGGAAACTGGTCTGGAAGCTTGAGGTGCCGCCAAAGGTTAAGGTGTTCTTCTGGAGAGTACTGCATGAATTCCTGCCGGCGAGACAAGTTTTGCACCGGAGGCATATTGAGAAAACCTCTCATTGTGAGACCTGCGGGGCGGACGAGGAGACCATTGATCATACTCTGATGACATGTCCTATCGCCCGCATCTTCTGGAAGCAAACAAAAAAGTTTACTGGAGTTAAGCTACCAAATCTCCACCCCTCTACTTGGGCCAGAGATATCTTGAAATGGAGCTCGCCAAAGAATAGAGCAATTGTGATATGTGGTATGTGGTCCCTGTGGATGCAGCGGAATAAACGTCGACATGGAGAACCAGTATGGTCAGTGCATCAAGCGGTACTATGGGTGCGGGATACTGCGTTTGATCTTTGGCACATTAGGCATCCACAGTCTGAGGAAAAGAGAAAGAAAGTAAACTGCAAATGGCTCGCGCCTGCAAGCGGATGGACCAAGTGTAACACTCTGCTTTTATGCCGGAGACAAGAGACGGTGGAACTGGAGCAGTGCTAAGGAATGAAACTGGGCAAGTGCTGGGAGGTCAGTCGATCAAATATGGGGACTGTATGGATGCCTTAACAATGGAAGCATTGGCCTGTCGGGATGGGATACAACTGGCAGTTCGCAATGGGGTTCAACGACTACATCTGGAAACGGACTGCTTGGAGATCATCCGGTTGTGGGAGATGAAGGAGTCACAGAGATTGCCGATAATGGGACTACTCAATAGAATTGTGATGATTAGTAACTCCTTTAGTTCTTTCAGGTTTACTTTTGCTAGACGTGAATGTAATAAGGTAGCACACGAACTAGCTAAACAAGGCATGCTTGATGTACAGAATGGGGAGTGGCAGGAAGCCTCAAACTGTATACGTGACCTGGTGAATGCTGATTGTAATTTCAATGATTAAAGCATGAATGAAATCTCGTCAGTTACACAAAAAGAAAATTCCAGTGCACATGCTCCAAATTCAGTTGCAGATGTGGACTGACGCTTGCAACAAGAATAGTTTGCGTCCTATTGTACCTGTACTCCATACTCCCTACAAATCATGCAGACTCGCAGGGAACTCTTTGCACATTGTCCATCCAAATCACGTTCATAAAGTTAGGGAGAGGAAAAAACAATCTCAGTCCTACTCACGAGTTGTAAAAGGAAACAAAATTGTTAGTAGAATGTCTACTTGGAAGAGGGCAGAGGGGTATACTATGGCAATATTAGGCTACAACTGGTTTATTAACATGATCCTTGGCTTCAGCAATGCATAAAGTGTTTCGATGTGTTTCGCTCCAATAATAGCGTAACACTGTTTAGATTTACTCCATTTAGGCTACTCTACGAAAGCATCCATCTGTGTTGCAGAGACACTGCTCATTCGACAATTGAGAGCGTGCTGCTTGTCCGTTGGTCCTTTAAGAAGCAAAATGAAAAAAAAAACACGTATCAATTATTTTATTAAAATAATAAAAATGAATGTAAGAATATAACTCATTGGATCTCTTCTTCCAGGTCGTTGGCAGCCCATGTCACGCAACTTTGCACGTGCTGCGTGTGTGCTCTCGAATTTTTTTACATGCATGGCCAATAATTATTTGCTGTTTCATAGCTTTTAATTATTTTTATATGTTTTGTGTTTGCTTGAATGAGCGGGAAATTAAACCAAAATGGTTTTATTTTACCTGTATATTGTATTTTTTTTGTTAATTATATATTGTGTAATATGGTCATCACGATCACATGGTTAACCGTTCCCGTACTATTGTCACATTCTAACTTCTTTCTTATTTTTAAGTCATTATGTAACTTCACGGCATTTGATGAGAGAATGATATCATAGCTGAGTTTTATAGTCTAAATATAATACTTCTATTATCTTTGATTGTTTTGTAATTCTTGATGTTATAAAATCATTTAGTATATGTTATGTGCATAGATCTTTGCATGTGGGAATCATATTATGAACAAAGCAACTATATGCAAGAAAGTTTTTGATGGTTAGAAACATATTTCTAATAAAACATTGTTAGTATATATTGTTTAGATGAATAATAGCACGTGTGTGTCGCACGTGTAAAAAATTAGTTCATGTTAAGAATCTAGCCTGAGTTGAAGTTTTAGTAATTTATGAAGATTTATATTCATGGATCATTCTATATCAAGTTTGACAATTTATACATGATCAATTCATAAATATCAAATGAAGTGAAGAAGATGAATCAACGCAAAGGTATAAATTAGGTTTTACTTTTTATTGGTCATAAGAAGCATAGAGAGGAAAATAACCGGATTGCTAGAATAAGTGCCGCACTATTAAGAGAGGTCAATGTTTTATTGCTTGATGGTTTGGTAGTTGCCACTTTGTGACAAAATCATTGTCAAAGTCTCCCCCAAATATTCCTTGCAAATTCCTTGCTGAAATACTCTACAAATTCTCGTTAAAGATCCTTGAGATAAATGCCCCAAATATCCCTTGAATATCCTGTTGAAAAAACTCCAACTTTTCTTGAATATTCCTTGTTGGAAGACCCTATAAAACTACTTTGAAAAATTTCCTGTCGAAGGGGGTAGCGGTCTGACCGAGGTCCAGTGACGTTCTGACCGCAGGTCATCAGCGGTCTGACCGTGAACCTCTGGCGGTCTGATCGCCTGAGTCCAGGGAAGTCCAATATTTGGGCATGTGTTGGTCTGACCGCCTGAAGGGGCTGGTCTGACCGCGAGCCTAACCACCAGCTATTCAACCATTTGAATCATTGGTCAAAGTAGTCATTGGGCTGTTGGCGGTCTGACCGCCAGAGAACCGCGGTCTGACCGCCAGTTGTGCAGGCTTTTGCATCGGCTAGTTTTTGGAGCTATGCCTATATATATTCCTCCCACTCGTGCAAGGAAGCTCTCTTGAACCTAGGTATTGCATACCTGAGATATTTGAGTCCTCTCCTCACTCACACAAGCATCCATTGATTCACTGCAAGTGTGTGTGAATTAAGTACGTGTTCTTGAGCGATTTGAGCATTATGTCACTAGTAGTTCATCAAGTGAGCAACATTGGCTTGTTACTCTTGAAGGTTGCTGACTCCTTGTCGGCTTGGTGGCGTGGAAACCGTGAGCCCTTCAAGAAGATTGTGAAGGAGGCCCGGTGTTGTTGTAAGAGGTCTTGTATTCACCTCACCGGAGCGGTAAAGGGTAACTCTAGTGAAATCGAGGTTGGGAGAGGTTCAAGGGATTGATTTGGCTGAAGATCAAGTTGCTCTTATGTGAGTCCTTCTTGTTGGAGAAGTATACACTTGATAGAGATGCAAGTTAAAGGCTTAAATCCACCTCAACGTGGATTAGGGGTGATAGAGATGCAAGTTAAAGGCACAAGTATGGTCAAGAGCGCTAAGCTATTTATTTGCAAGGGAAAAATTTGAGAAATTTACTTTACTACCAAATGAAGATTTGAAAGCAAGTTTTCTCGGTTGACACACATTGTGAATGAACTCAAGGATCTTGAATTCAAGGTTGAAAATATGGATATCTCTCACAAGTTTCTTAGAGCCTTGCCACCCAAGTATGAAACAATTGTCACCATGCTAGTGAGGTCAGATTTGACTAAAATCACTCCTTCACAAGTCTTGGAGGAAATTTTTACTCATGATATATTCAAGCAATCACAACAAGAACTTCATGGTGGTCAATGTGAAAGTAGCAAAAAGAATATCACATTCACGGCTAAAGCTTCAAAGGTGGATAGTGATGATGAAGGTGATAGAACTGATGAGGAAGTTGCTTTGATGATTAGAAGGTTCATGAAATTTATAACGAAGAAAGGATACCGAAGATCACCAAGCAAAAATCCATTTGCAAGCAAGAAATGTTTTGAATGTGGAGACATGGGACATATCTCTATAAATTGCAAGAAAAAGAAAGATGATGAAAGATCAAACAAAGGGAGGAAAAATAATTACAAAAAAGTATTCAACAAGAAATATGGCAAAGCTTATCTAGTTGAATGGGATTCAGATGCAAGTTCGGATTCTAAAAAATGAAGATAGTGAAAATGAGAATAAGTCCTCTATAGCGAGACTGGCAAGTATTGCTATCAAGGAAGCTCCCTCCCTATTTGACTCACATATGTGGTTTATGGCTAAAGGAGAACCAAAGGTATGTGAAGACGAAGACACTTTTTATTATGATGATCTTGTTGATATGGTGGGTGTGCTTGATGAATCTCTATGCAAGACTAAGAAATTGTATAAAGAACTGAAAAAGAAATACTCTTCACTACATGAGCCTTATGAGGAGCTAAACACCTCTCATGAAAATCTAAAGGTTGCTCATGAGAAGCTTAAGGAAGCTCAAGATATTCATGTTGCTCAACAAATTGATAAAGTTATGATGGATGTTGGAATTACTTGTGATATGCTTAATTGTGTGCCTAGCATGAATAAAATTAGTACAACAAGCATATTAACCTCAGGTGATGATTTATTAGCTATACCATGTTCTTCCAAAATTGATTCATATGATAATGTATCAAGTTCATGTGATCCTTTGCTTGTTGTTGAAAATAATGAATTATGTGAAACCGTAGACTCTCTTGTTAAAGCTCTTACAAATTGTCAGATGGATGAAAATGTCTATAACAAAATGTGGGAGTGTCAAAGATTCACTCTCAAGCATGAGGGGCTTGGTTTTATCCCCAAGAAAAATAAGAATGCTTTTATTGAAAATAAAATTGTGTTTATGAAGGAAAATGATTTATATTGCACTAAATGCAAGAATATCGGACATCTTGAAAAGAATTACACCGGTAGCAAGAATGTGATGTTTATGGATATGGATGCTTCTTTTGTCCTCTCTAAATCTTCAAATGGTGCTGTTTATGCTAAATTTGTTGGCAAAAATAAGTTGCATGCTCAAAACTCAAAACTTGATTTTTCAAGTAGTGGCACAAAGAAGAGAAGTATTTGGGTGCCAAAAGCCTTGGTTACGAACCTCCAAGGACCCAAGCAAGGTTGGATACCTAAAAGAAATTAATCTTGTTTTGTAGGTGAACTGTAAATCCGGTGGAAAACTGATGTGAACAATGGTTCCCGATCTTCTGAAAGGTTCTTGGTAAGTTGATTTGGTCGGAGGCGGCACACAAATCGATCCGGCTTCAAAACAGCATGTTCTAAACCCCGCAATCGCAGCACGACGTCTCCTCTGGTTATCAACCGTCCAAAGACGATTGACCTCGCCGAGAAGGCTAATACCTGCCTGCGAATCAAGAACACAAGCAAGAACAACGAAGAATGCAACACAATTGCAGATGTATGATTAAACTCTCGAAGTTGGGGTCTAACAAACCGATGAACGACGACACTGTTTATGAACAGAATTGATCTAAGAAAAATCCGAACCCTAATGGTGCGGCGGAGGCTGTATATAAAGACCCTAGGATCGTGCAAAATCCTGTGGACGCGCCCCTAATTGGGCTCAACTAGATATAAAGCCCAAAGGCCAAAAATAGGCAACGCAGCACCGACACAGATTCTGGACTCTCTCTTATTTCGACGATTCCCGATGACTCCTGATGAATTTTGATATGAGACTGGCGGCATTGGAAAGGTCTTCTTCTTATCTTTTCGTGCATATGTAGAAGGTCCAAATCCAAGTCTGTATGCGTCTTGGGCGACTATTTTAGTGTAGACTGGTCCTGGGCCCCGAAACAGACTCGAAGTCGGTTTTGATTGGGCCTCCACTTTGGCTTCCAAGCCTTTGCTGGTCCTCCACATTTCCAACTTCTTCTCCCATCATCTCCTGGTCCTCTCCATGATTTCTAATTATAAAATAATCATTAGATAGCAAACCATTCTCAAAAGTAATATATAGCGAAGAACGTAGGAACGAGCTCACCTCTGAATTTAGTCGTCGTGCATGAGCTCTAGTCATTGGACCTTGCAAGTCCAGAATTGGAGCAGTGTTGTGTGTATCCATAGGAGTGATGTCCTCATCATCCTCCCCCTCTTGAAGTGGAGTCGTCCTCGACTCAAGCTCATCTTCTTCTCCCAAGTATGGTTTCAAATCTGAAATGTTAAAAGTAGGACTAACCCCGAACTCGGGAGGCAACTCAAGTTTGTATGCATTATCATTAATCTTCTCCATTATTTTGAATGGACCATCAGCTCTAGGCATTAGTTTAGACTTTCTCAATTCTGGAAATCTATCCTTCCTTAAGTATAACCACACTAAATCTCCTACATCAAGCTTTACTTCCTTTCTACCTTTACTACCAGCAATTTTATACTTTTCATTCATCTTTTCAATGCTAAGTCTAGTGGTCTCATGCATTTGCAAAATAAATTCAGCACGCTCCTTAGCATCAATATGAACTCTCTCATTAATAGGTAGAGGAAGTATATCAAGTGAAGTACGAGGATCAAAACCATACACTACCTTGAATGGACTTATCTTGGTAGTAGAATCTGTTGCCCAATTATAAACAAACTCAACATGAGGCAAGTATTCTTCCCATTGCTTCAAAAAATTTTTCAAAATAGCTCGCAACATAGTACCCAAAGTGAGGTTTACAACCTCAGTTTGTCCATCAGTTTGTGGATGACAAGTTGTAGAAAATAGCAACTTTGTACCCAACTTATTCCAAAGCGTGCGCCAAAAATGACTCAAGAATTTTGCATCACGATCTGAAACAATAGTAGAAGGCATACCATGCAAACGTACAATTTCTTTGAAAAAAAGGTCAGCAATATAACTAGCATCATCAGTTTTATGACATGGTATAAAGTGTGCCATCTTAGAAAAACGATCCACAACAACAAAAATACTATCGCTCCCCCTCTTAGTCCTAGGCAGTCCTAAAACAAAGTCCATAGAAATATCCGCCCAAGGAATAGAAGGAACAGAAAGTGGCATGTATAAACCATGTGGATTCAATCGAGACTTAGCTTTTTGACATGTAGTGCAGCGAGCAACAAAATGCTCAACATCTTTCCTTATCCTTGTCCAAAAGAAGTGTGTGGCCAAAATATCCTCTGTCTTCTTAGCACCAAAATGACCCATCAATCCACATCCATGCGCCTCCTGCAACAACAAAAGACGAACGGAACCAACTGGAATGCATAGGCGGTTAGCTCTAAGCAAGAAACCATCATTCAACACAAATTTGTTCCAAGCACGACCTTCTTTACAGTGCAGCAATACATCTTTAAAATCAACATCAGCAACATATTGTTCTTTAATTGCCTCAAGTCCAAAAATTCTACAATCAAGTTAAAACAACAAAGTATATCGCCTAGATAAAGTATCAGCAATCACATTATCCTTCCCTTTCTTATGTTTAATAATATAAGGAAAAGACTCAATAAACTCAACCCATTTAGCATGTCTACAGTTCAAATTGCATTGAGAACGAATATACTTAAGTGATTCATGATCAGAATGAATAACAAATTCTTTGGGCAAAAAATAATGACGCCACGTCTTTAAAGAACGTACAAGTGCATATAGTTCCTTATCATACATGGAATAATTCAAAATAGGCCCAGTAATTTTCTCACTAAAGTATGCAACAGGTTTACCATCTTGCATCAAAACACCACCAATGCCTATACCACTAGCATCACATTCAAGCTCAAAAGTCTTATCAAAATTGGGTAATTACAGCAATGGTGCATGTGTAAGTTTGTCCTTCAAAGCATCAAAAGACTCATGATGTACCTTACCAAAATAGAAGTCAACGCCCTTCTTTGTCAACTCATGCAATGGTGCAGCAATGGTGCTGAAATCTTTCACAAAGCGGCTGTAGAAACCTGCAAGACCAAGAAAACTCCTCACCTGTGTGATAGTTTTTGATACAGGCCAGCTCTTTATGGCTTCAATCTTTGCCTCATCCACCTCAATTCCCTATGGAGTCACAACATAGCCAAGAAAGGAGACTCGATCCGTGCAAAAGGTGCACTTCTCAAGGTTACCAAATAAACGTGCAACTCGCAAAGCATCAAAAACAGCACGCAAATGAATCATATGATCATCCATGGATTTGCTATAAATCAAGATATCATCAAAGTAAACAACCACAAATTTGCCAATAAAAGGTCTTAAAACCTCATTCATCAAACGCATGAAAGTACTGGGTGCATTAGTTAACCCAAAAGGCATTACTAACCACTCATACAACCCGAATTTGGTTTTGAAAGCTGTTTTCCATTTATCTCCAAGTTTCATTCTAATTTGATGGTAGCTACTACGCAAATCAATTTTAGTGAAAATTATAGCACCACATAACTCATCAAGCATGTCATCTAGCCTAGGAATAGGATAACGATACCTAATAATAATGTTATTAATGGCTGTACAATCTACACATATACGCCAAGAACCATCTTTCTTAGGAACCAAAAGTACAGGAATAGCACAAGGACTAAGTGATTGACGAACATACCCACGATCCAAAAGGTCTTGGACTTGTCATTGTATCTCCTTAGTGTCCTCAGGGTTGGTCCTATAAGCAGCACGGATTGGCAAACTAGCACCAGGAATCAAATCAATTTGATGCTCAATCCCTCTCAAAGGTGGCAATCTCGGGGGTATCTCAGCTGGGAAAACATCCTCATACTCCTGCAAAAGGTTAGTGACAGCAGGAGGCAAAGCACTAGAAGCAATATTACCAAGCGAAAACAAGGTTTGTTTGCATATCAAAGCATAGCAAATATCATCAGCAGAAATTTCAGCAAGCACAAATTTTATGGTAAGACATGAACGACCTTGTAATTTAATTCCAGCACCCTTAGAACTTGAAGAATCATTAATATTACTTGGTGTAGAATCAGAATTAACAGGTTGCTGAATTTCAGAGCCTTTATTATTCAAACTAGCAGCTCGTTCTAAATCAGCTTATACAATTTCAGCAGGGGTCATTGGTAACAAAGTAATTTTAGTTCCTTTATGCATAAAAGTGTACGTATTACTTTTACCATGGTGTACAACATCATTATCAAATTCCCAAGGTCTAACCAATAAAAGTGAACAAGCTTGCATGGGTACAACATCACAATCAACAGAATCCACATAGGAACCAATGAAAAAAGGAACTCTGCAAGTTTGGATTACCTTAGCTTTTCCAGAGTCATTTAACCACTGAATGTAGTATGGATGTGGATGTGGGTGTGTGGTCAAATCAAGCATCTTAACCACATCAGAACTCACCAAATTTTTGCAGCTTCCTCCATCAAAGATGACACGTGCTCGACAGTTCTTGATGACGAAGAAAATCTGGAACAAGTTATGTCGCTGCATCATCTCGAGCTACTGGATTTGTGTGCTAAACACACGCTGCACAATAATATTCATGTAGCTCGTGGTATCTCCGCCTCCAAGGAGGAGGTCACCGCTGGTGGCAGCGACATCCTCCTCCTCATCCTCCATATCAGAGGTGCTCATGTAACCGCCATCATGTGTCGCCATATATGCCCGCCTACTTGGAAAATCTTTCTGCACATGGCCAAGACCATGGCAGTGGTGGCACTGAATCCCTGTAGTGCGTCCCGTCGAAGCAACAGAGGAGGCACTACTAGCCGGTACCTGCACAGAATTTTTACCTGAGCTCTTAGAAGGGGCAGGGGCTGATCTTGGTGCTGCAGAAACAACACTAGCTGGTGGGGCGGCCGGAAAGATGGCTTGGGCAGCCCTGAAGTCCCCGTCAGCCATGGTGGGTAGAAATTCCTGGACTTGCTATACTCCTCAAAAGCCTGGAAAAGTCCCTGTGATTCTTTCTCTGCAAGCATAGCATACTGGAAACACTGGTTGAGGGTATAAAATTCTTTATAATCAAGGATGTCCTGAATTTCTTTTCTCAAACCAGAATAAAAGCGGTAAATCTGATCCTCTACTTTTTCAACCACAGCACAACGAATCAAACCCTTCTGAAGCTCACTAAAATACTCCTGAACAGTTTTATCTCCTTGATCAAAACACTGCAGTTTATTACGAATTTCTCTATAAAAAGAGGGAGGAACAAAATGATCACGCATTTCTACCTTAAGTTCTTCCCAAGTAGTAGGCAAATCAGTTTCAGCAGCTAGACCACTCCACCAAACAATAGCAAAGTCCTTAAACTCACTAGTGGCTTGTCTAACTCTATGTTGTTCAGGAACAAGGTGGGCATTAAATTTTTGTTCTACCGTCATTTCTCAATCAAGGTAAGCATCACCATTGGACTGACCTGAAAACGAAGGAATTGAAAACTTAATTTTAGTATACTGGTCATCTGGAGCATGGTTACCTTGTGTGCGACGGTTGTGGTTGTGGAAACCACCCATACCTTGAGGGTTACCTTGCAAATGACGTCGTAACCTTACGGTCCTTGTAGCTGATCTAGTGTGGGTCACCTCAACTTTTTTTCGAATCTCCTGTAAAAATTTCACCTAAAATGGACAACCGAGCAAAAAGTTTTGGCCGTTTTACCGAAGGGGTGTCGGAATCGGTTATGAAGAAACCCAGGGTTTGAGTGAAACCCGAGTCGGGTTTAGGGTCGGGTAGGGATGTCTTTGGCGGGGTGGATGTAGCGGAAAGTGGAATTTGTGAGAATTGGTCTGAGGTGGGGAGGGTGGGTTTAGGGTGGGATTAGGGTGGGCGTGTTGATCAATCAACCCTAGCACACAAAGCCGACAAAACCGAGGGTGGTCGAAGGGATGGTGGCTAGGGTTGCAAGAAAAACACTACTGACAACAAAAACACAAACTAAACCAGCGACTAAACAAGAACTAGGGCACAAACTCAACACTACGGACTCTGAAATTGAAATATGCAAAGGCTAAACACGTGGTTATGGACGGGGGAATTTTTTTTTTTGGCTTTTCTGTGGACGATAGGAAGAACACGGAAACAAAACTAAAGGGTAGTGCGAACCTGATGGTGCACCTGAAGCTCTGATTACCACTTGATGTGAACAAGGGTTCCCGATCTTCCGAAAGGTTCTTGGTAAGTTGATTTGGTCGGAGGCGACACACAAATCGATCCGGCTTCAGAACAGTGCGTTCTAAACCCCGCAATCGTAGCACGACGTCTCCTCTGGTTATCAACAGTCCAAAGATGATTGACCTCGCCGAGAAGGCTAATCCCTGCCTGCGAATCAAGAACACAAGCAAGAACAACGAAGAATGCAACACATTGCAGATGTATGATTAAACTCTCGAAGTTGGGGTCTCACAAACCGATGAACGGCGACACTGTTTATGAACAGAATTGATCTAAGCAAAATCCGAACCCTAATGGTGCAGCGGAGGCTGTATATAAAGACCTTAGGGTCGTGCAAGACCCTCTGGACGCGCCCCTAATTAGGCTCAACTAGATATAAAGGGGATCAAGCATGAGTTTTCAGCAAAGTATACTCCAAAACAAAATGGAGTTGTTGAATAGAAAAAACAGAATCTTAATTGATATGGCAAGATCAATGTTTCAGAATATAATGTTTCAGACAGTTTTTGGATTCAAGCTATAAACACCGCTTGTCATGCCTCAAATAGACTATATTGCCATCGGTTATTGAATAAGACTCCATATGAATTGCTAGTTGGAAGAGCGCCAAATATATCATATTTTCGTGTGTTTGGTTGCAAATGATATATATTGAGAAAAGGCACAAGATTCTCAAAATTTCAAAGCAAATGTGATGAAGGCTTCTTACTTGGATATTCCTCAAATAGTAAAGCTTACTAGGTATTCAACAAAAATTCTGGAATTGTGGAAGAAACAAGTGATGTTGAATTTGATGAGACAAATGTCTCTCAATAAGAGCAAGAAAATTTGGATGATGTGGGAGATGAAGCATTAAGAAAAGAAATGAAAAACATGTCTATTGGTGATACTAAACCCAAGGATGATGAAGATGATGATATCGATACATCAATATTTCAAGTACCATCCTCATCATCTACCTCAAATGACAATGCTCAAACTAGCCACAACAATGGAGATGAAAACACTACTATCCAATCTGAAAATGGAACTACTTCAAGTACTTAGCAAGTTATTTTTGCTCAACCCAAAATTTATAATTCCATTCCAAAAGACCATCAAGTTGATCAAATTGTTGGTGATATCAACAAAGGTGTTCAAACAAGGTCTAGACTTGCCTCATTTTGTGAACACTACTCTTTTGTGCCAAATGGTGAACCTACTAAGATAGATGAAGCTCTAAAATATCCGGATTGGGTAAATGCTATGCATGAAGAGCTAAACAATTTTGCTCGTAATAATGTATGGAAATTGGTAAAAAGACCAAATGATCATAATATGGTTGGAAAAAAATGGGTATTTCGGAACAAGCAAGATGAAAATGGCATTATTGTGCGAAATAAGTGATGTGAACAAGGGTTCCCGATCTTCTGAAAGGTTCTTCGTAAGTTGATTTGGTCGGAGGTGACACACAGATCGATCCGGCTTCAGAACAACACGTTCTAAACCCCGCAATCGCAGCACGACGTCTCCTATGGTTATCAACCGTCCAAGGATGATTGACCTCATCGAGAAGGCTAATCCCTACCTGCGAATCAAGAACACAAGCAAGAACAACGAAGAATGCAGCATAATTGCAGATGTAAGATTAAACTCTCGAAGTTGGGGTCTCACAAACCGATGAACGGCGACACTGTTTTTGAACAGAATTGATCTAAGCAAAACCCCCCTAATGACGAGGCGGCGGCTGTATATGAGGATCCTAGGGTCATGCAAGACCCCCTGGACGCAGCCCTAAGTGGGCTCAACTCGATACATGGTCCAAAGACCGATTACGGTGTCGCAGCACCAGGACAGATTCTGGAAGTCGAATTATTTTGGCGATTGCTGACAGCTCAGGACGAATTTTGACATGGGACTGATTGGGTTGGAAAGGTATTTTCGTTATATTTCTAGCCATATATAGAACGTCCAAATCCGAGTTCGTATGCGTCCTAGGCGTCCGTTTTAGTGTAGACTGGTCCTGGGCTCCAAAACAGACTCGAAGTCGGTTTTGATTCGGCCTCCACCTTGGCTTGGACGTCCTTGCTGGCCTATCACGCCTCCAATCACCTCCCCAGCTATCTCATCATCATCTCCATGGTTCCTAACAACAATTAATTCATTAGGTAGCAATCTATTCTCAAAATCACATAATAAAAACATTAGAAACAATCTCACCTGTAAATTCAGGTGATGCACATGAACTTTCATCTTAGTTGGAGGAGTGTTGTGTGTATCCATGGGTGTAATGTACTCATCAATAAGGCAAGACTTGTAGCACAAGGTCATACTCAAGTTGAAGGATTGGATTTTGATGAAACCTTTGCTCCCGTTGCAAGACTTGAAGCCATAAGAATCTTACTTGCATATGCCACTTCTCACAATATCAAGTTATATCAAATGGATGTGAAAAGTGCCTTCTTAAATGGAAAAATAAATGATCTGGTATTTGTGAAACAACCACTCGGGTTTAAAGACCCAAAGAAGGCAATTCATGTCTATAAGCTTTCAAAAGCACTATATGGCCTTAAACAGGCACCACGTGCTTGGTATGAAAGATTTTGCGGGATTTTCTTGTCTCCAAAGGGTTCAAAATTGGAAAGGTGGACACCATTTTATTTACCAAGAAAATTGGAGATGATCTTTTCATTTGTCAAATTTATATTGATGATATCATCTTCGGGTCTACAAATCAAGATTTTTATGAGGAATTCGGTAATATGATGTCTAAGGAGTTTGAAATGTCAATGATTGGTGAATTTTGTTTCTTTCTTGGTCTTCAAGTGAAACAAATAAGAGATGGAGCCTTTATTTGCCAAAGCAAGTATGTGAATGATTAACTCAAAAGATTTGGCATGGAAAACTCTAAACCAATAAAAACAACCATGGAAACAAATGCTCATCTTGATCTTGATGAAGGAGGAAATTCAGTGGACATAAAATTATTTCGTTCCATGATTGGAAGTCTACTCTATCTTACTGCATCTTGGCCTGATACCATGTTTAGTGTTTGCATGTGTGCAAGATTTCAAGAATCATCAAAAGAATGTCACTTGATGGTTGTTAAAAGGATATTGAGATATTTGAAGCAAACACCGAATCTAGGCCTATGGTATCCAAGATGTGCACAATTTGTTCTTGTAAGGATCATGAACATTGAGGTCACCCCAAGGTATGAATGTTTTAGTGATGAATGAAAAACATGAAATATGACTAATGTCTACACGAGTGTTGTTCGTGCAGGAAATCTTTTCTACTCTATGATGATTGTTGACGACGGCCTTGGCGATGGATGATAATGACCGCAAGCATGGAGGCTTGTGAGCTTGATGGAGTCCAAGGGTTAGTGGAGATGGATTAAAGCTAAGGACAAGCTATGGAACAAGTGTTGGGAACACTTGCCTAGTCGTTATGGCTTTGAGTCCATAGGAAAAACCGGACTATCAAGGGGGTCTAGGTCATTTCTCTTAGGTCATGTCTAGTCGGTGATTGCAAGGTTGCTCGGTGAAATCACAGGGACTAGGTGACAGTGGAGAAGCCAAGGAGCTGTTCGGAGAACCTGGGAAACAAAGTCAAGCGAGGACGAGGAGTTTCAGATTCTAGACATAGTGATCGGACAGAGGGGTCAGTGGAGACCGGACTGTACGGTCACTAGGAGAACAGGAATTCCAAAGAGAGGACTCAGCGAGGAAACTGCCAGAGTTGAAGTCTGTAGAGACCGGACGGTCCGATCTACACACCGTATGGTCCTCTGGGCAGCGAGGAAGCGACTTTGGAAATGTTTCTATAATGGAGAGAGACACGGACCGAACGGTCTGGTCAGCTAACCGTACGGTCCGGTCACTAGGAGTCAGCAGAGGGGCAGATTCGTTGGAGCTAAAGACTGTAGTGACCGGATGGTCCGGTCAGGCAGTGACCGGACTGTCCGGTCAGTATGCCCAAGAAGATGATCTCGTGGAGCAACGACTAGTTTGAGGTTGGAAGCCTATATAACTTTCTTGCTGGGGTCTTTGTGACCACTCTTGACCAATGGAATTGCTTGGAGCATTTGGTGAGAGCCAAGAGGCAAAGAGGAGAGCACTAGGAGGAGATATTGCATATCTTGAGAGTGCTAGTGAGAGTAACAAGGAGTGATCTTGCACATCTAAAGCTAGGTGTCCTTGAGTTTGTGATCTAGGTTGTTACTCTTGATCTATAGTGAGACCTAGACCAGTTAGGTGTTGGTGATCGAGCATATCATGATCTGTTGTGAAGGCCGTCACACGTTTGTACACGGTTTGAGACCGTCGGTGAAAGGGGCATCGCTAGAGAGCGCTTGTGTCGGCTCGGGGAGTCCGGCAAGTTCTTGAGGGAGGCGAGCTTGTGCCTTGGTGGTAGCGGTGACGCGCATCGTGTCTTCACTCTGGGAGTGATTGCGGGCTCATGGGCAAGAACTCCACATTAGTGGCGCGAGGGACCGGGACTCCGGCGGGAGTGGTCCAACGAGTAGTAGGGGAAGGTGCTATCCTTCCGAGACCTCGGGAAAACATCATGAGCCATTTGTTACTCTACTCCTTACTTTGATGCATTACTTTCCGCATTTACATACTGTGCTATTCATGCTTGTATGCTTACCATGCTCTAGTTGATTACTTGTAGACTTGCATGAATAGGCTTCTCTACTTGCTAGTTGTGCTTAACTTTTACTTGATCACTAGCATGTATAGGAGTTGCTTTGGCTTGATCGATCACCCTAGTATGTATAGTGCTACTCATGCTTGTGCGCTTATCTTGTTCTTGATGATCTAGTAGCTTTGCATGAGTAGGCTCCTTTGCTAGCTTGTTGTTTGCTTCCGCGTGTCTTTATCACTAGCTTGCATAGGAGTTGTATTGCCTTGTGTGATCCACTAGTATGCTTAGGTTGTTGTTCCTTTTATAGGTTCATTATCTTGCTAGTGTGATCATCACTAGAATTGTGTAGGAGTTGTTTTGAGTGGTAGGTTTTAGGAATTGGTGAATTTGGTACATAGTATGAGTTCCCGATTCACCCCCCCCCCCCTATCGGTCACTCGGTCCATTCAGTTCTCGTTGGATTTTCAGATTCAGATTATGTTGGGTGCAAGATGTCCACTACTTGGACGATCATTGGTTTTTTGGTCATCAAAGAAACAAAATTCAGTGGCACTTTCCACCACTGAAGCCGAATATGTCTCAGTTGGAAGTTGTTGTGCTCAATTACTATGGACGAAACAAACTTTATTGGACTATAGAGTAAAATTTGATTTCATACCTCTCCTATGTGATAATGAAAGTGCTATGAAGATTGCTACAAATCTCATCCAACATAAGAGGACCAACATATTGATATTCACCATCATTTGTTAAAGGATCATGTGAGCAAAGGAGATATTGTGATGGAAAGTGTGAGAACGAAAGATCAATTGGTTGATATCTTCACTAAACCTCTTGATGAGACTCGGTTTTACAAGCTAAGAAGTGAACTTAATGTTATCAATCTTTCAAATGTCGTTTGATGGCCTTTTTCATTTGGATCTTATTTCTTCTTGATCTGCCTTGTTTTGCTTCTTTATGTGGAAATCATATTTAGGGGGAGCTTAATATAACCTAATATATGTTGGCTCATCCCTTATGTGAATAAATCAAATCTGATGCCATAATGTTCCTAAAAAATATTTGTTTTATGAAAAATCAAACATATGCAAAAATATTCAAAAAGAATTCAAAATCACCAACTTGGATATGAAAAAAAATTTGCACTATTATATTTTTTAAAAAATACCTTTCTCACCTCAAAAGTCTTGAAAATACCAAAATTTTCTCTCTCAAAATCTTGTTATGGCATCTAGTGAGCACCGCACTTAGAATCTTGCATCTTCATATGCAATGATCCATTTTGTCTATTTCTGCTTATACGTTTCCATTGTGGGAAAAATTCCATTTTTTCTCTTGTTATTGACTTTTAGTTGAAGCTTTCTAGTTGCTCTTTGATTTTTATGAAGATCGAGATCAAGGGATCATACATAAGAAAGATAGAGTGATAACACGAGTTCACTATGTTGGATGATCAACAATCAGGGTGGAAGAATTAAGAAGCAAAAGAATTCATGATGTTCATGATGACATAATTAGGCATTGGAAGCTTTCTGCAAAAATTGAGAATATTCAGAGCTTAAAACTGAAGAATCATAGCTCGCGGTCTGACCCTAGGTGACACATGGTCAGACTACCGCCAACGGTCAGACCACCAGGGAGAGTTCTTGAAAAACACTCTGTGGACTCGCACGGTCCGACGTCAGGGACCCACGGTCAGACCGGCACGCCGCGGTTAGATCGGCAACCAGTCACAGTCCGACCGCCAACGTCGACTGAGTTGGATCTGATTCCTTTCCTTGTTGACTTATCTCTTCCTCCTCATACCCCTTCGGCCACAACTCACCAAACTCGATTTTTTCCATTTCTTCTCCTCTCTCTCACCTTGAGGATGACCTCCTTTCAGGTGGGGGATCTCCTTGCTTCCGGTCCGACCGAAGGCCGTCCCTGGTCTCACCAAATGCTTGTCCACCATGTCCTCTAGGTTCCCTTATGCCACCAAAGAGGCTACCAAGAAATTGATTGGCAAAAAGATGAAGAAAAAGCATCGGGTTGATGACTCCAAATCTGATGATGGACATGACTCTTATTATGATCAACCTGCAACCACTGAGGTTGAATCATCTGCTGCTAGAGGTTCTCACATTGTTAACATGGAAGATGCTAGTGATATTAATGAGGATTTTGATCTACCCCTGTAAGGACCGAAGGCGCACAGAGAGGGGGGCGGCCTGAATCGGTAAGCCGATCACAATCAACAAATGCTACTAATTCCTCTACTAAATCTTGGCAATCGTTGCAACCTAACAATTCTAGTAGGCCAACACCATACACATGCTAGTGTTCCTGATGAGTGCATATGTGAAAGCTAAACACACTAGCCTATGCAAGCCACAAGTCAACCTACTAACTATAGCACACAACTTACGGAATAGTAAAGAAAAGTAAAGGAATGCTCATGATTTTTTCCCGAGGTCTCGGAAGGATGGTGCCTCTCCTACTCCTCGTTGGATCACTCCCGCCGGAGTGCTGGTCCATCCCGCCACCAAGTGGAGTTCTCACACACGAGCCCACAATCACTCCCAGGGTGAAAACATGGTTGCGTCACTACTGCCACCAAGGCACAAGCTCGCCTTCCTCGAGAACTTATCGGACTCCCCGAGCCGACACGGGCGCTCACTATTGATGTCCCTTTTAATGGCGGGCTCAAACCGTGTATAAAAGTGTGACGGCCTTCACGACCAATCATGATAGGTTCGATCACCTACACCTAACCAAGAGTAACAACTTAGATCACACTCTCAAGGACACCCTAGCCTTAGATGTGAATAGATGCTCAAGTTACTCTCTCTAGCACTCTCAAGATCTTCAAATCTCCTTCTAGTGCAACTCTCTTTTCCTCTTGGCTCCCTACTGATGCTCTCAGCTATCCTAAAGGCCAAGAGAGGTATCCAATACCCCATCAACGACCTTATATAGGCTTCCAACCTCAAACTAGTCATTGCTCCACAAAATTATCTTTCTGGACATACAGACCGTACAGTCCAGTCTCTGCAAGACTGGACCATCTCGTCTCCGTTTGGATGACTCCTCCAGAGTCGTTGGCTCCTGTCCCTCGCTGATCCTGTACTGACCGGACCGTCCGGTCTCTCCAGTCCTTGCTCATTTCAGAGAGCATCCAAAACTGGTCCTCTCTGTTTCTGCTCCCATCCATACATACCGGATCGTCTGGTATATAGACCGGACCGTCCGGTCTCTATGGGTCTTCGTGCAACATATTTCTCGCAGTCCTCCTCTCTCATCTCTTGATGACCGTACAATCCGATCTCTCCAGACCCCTACATTCGGTCACTATCTTCAGAAGCTTAAACTCCTCGTCCTTGCTTGACTTTGTTTTTCGGCTTCTTTCAACAGCTTCTTGGCTTCTCCACTGTCACCTAGTGTCTATGATTTCACTGAGCATCTATGCACATCACAGACTAGCATGACCCAAGAGACATGACCTAGACCCCCCTTGATAGTCTGGTTTTCCTATGGACACAAGCCCTAACAACTAGACAAGTGTTCCAAACACTCGTTCCTCGCTTGTCCTTAGCCTTGATCCATCTCCATCAACCCTTGGACTCCATCAGCTCATCAAGCCTCTATGCTTGTGGTCATTGTCATCAACCGCCAAGGCAACCATCATCAATAAGATTCATAGTAGAGTTAGAGATGATTCCTGCATAGATAACACTTATCTAGATATTAGCCCACAATTTTATAGTTGTCATTAATCACCAAAACATCCATACCTCGGGGAACCAATCATCAATGGTCATGAATCTTACAACCCCATCAAACATAGCAAAGAAAAAGTGGAAAAGTGATGAGTATGTTAAAGCTCACAACACAAGTGCTTATGATCATGATGTTGATTCTCCAATACCTCAATTTCATACTAAGGTACAACTTGATGCTTATCATGGACATCTTGTGGACAAGCTTGTTTTTCCTCACAAATGGATTATTGGGACCTACATTGCACAATTTGACTCCATATGACCATTGATTCCTCCTTTTCAATCCATTAGTCTTTATGATCTTGTGAAACATAAGTGTGCTTTGAATGATAATATCATTAGACAATTCTATGCAACTATGGAGCTTGACTGGGACAGAGGAAAGCTCACATGGATTACTGGCACACACCAATACATAACTAAGTTCTATGAATTTGCTGATGCCAACAAAATTGATCGCTCACGTATGAACATGGCTAGAAACATATGGGATCAAGAAAATCTTCTAGAAAGTGAGTGCATTGGCTACTAATCATCCAGGTCATTGCAGCCTTGGTCATGTTACAGAATTGAAGTTCATGCCAGCTATGATCAACAACATTGTGAGGATGACAATGTTTCCCAAGAGTGCAAACTCTGATGTGATACGTGATAAGTTCTAGAATTTCATCCATCACATTATGAATGGTAATAGAATTGATGTGACTCGGTTCATGCTAAAGTATATTGAGAAAATCTTCTTAAGAGTGTAGTACAATCTCTATTATGCTACATATATCATGTCACTCATTCTATAGAAGACTAAATTTATGGTGAGGGACTCTCGGACTCCTCATTCTAGCTATAAAATGTTCTCTGCTACAAAGCATGTGCTCACTCAACCAGCTCTAGCAGTACCTGCTTAGTAAGATGATGTCGCTCAAGAGCATGAGCATGAGCAAGAAGATGCTCAGTTGCAGCAATAGGCTCTTAATCCTCCTCCACCTCTTGCATAATATTTTCAAGCTTTTCTACCTCACATTTAGAGTGTTGTCCAGCAGGGCATTCAAGCTAGTATGGATGCTTTTCACACTTCATATGCTCAGCAGTACCATACCAATGATGCAGCAGCTCACCACTATGCATGAGAATATGCTTCAGATGCGCATGGATGTTGATGCATTCAATACTCAGTTTCAGACCATAAGCACCAACTACACTAATCTTCATATGATTATCATCATTTGCAACAGGAGTTCCATGATATTAGTAGCCATATGTATCACTTGTTCCCTCCTCCTCCTCCAGCGGGGTACATGCCTTATCACGACTATCCTCCACCACCTCCACCAGCAGACGAGTGATCTTTTTGGCCGTTTGATGTCAAAGGGGGAGTAAAATGAACTGAAGTGAAGTACGACTATGAGAAGATAAAGATAAAGAAGATGATTTTGAGCAAGATGAATGGATGGATTGGACCTTGATCTTAAATTCATGGCTATCTATTTCTTTGTTCTTCTCATTTGTATCTTTTTATGGTTGTGTTAAAACTATGTCTCTTGCTTTTGTTTGAACTCAAGTTTGTAATAAGGTTTGCACTCGAATATAAGATTTGATATTTGGTTTGCGCTTTTCATTGAATTTATGAGGTTCAAAGTTCTCTCTTTCTTTATCATATACATGCTAACACTCAGGGGGAGCTTATTTTATGTGGCTCATTCTTACTTCACTTCCTTGTATTGTCATCAATTACCAAAAGGGGGAGATTGAAGAATCTAGGCCTGAATTGAAGTTTTGATAATTCATGAAGATTTATATTCATGGATCATTCTATAACAAGTTTGGCAATTTATACATGATCAATTCACAAATATCAAATGAAGTGAAGAAGGTGGCTCAAGGCAAAGGTATAAAATAGGTTTTTCTTTTTACCAGTCATAAGAAACTTAGAGAGGAAAACGACTGGATTGCTAGAATAGGTGCCGCACTATTAAGAGGGGTCAATGTTTTATTCCTTGATGATTTGGTAGTTGCTATTTTGTGAGAAATCATTGTCAAAGTCTCCCCCAAATATTCCTTGCAAATTCCTTGCTGAAATACTCTACAAATTCTCGTTGAAGATCCTTGAGATAAATGCCCCAAATATCTCTTGAATATCCTGTTGAAAAAACTCCAACTTTCCTTGAATATTCCTTGTTGGAACACCCCATAAAATTACCTTAAAAAATTTCCTGTCGAAGGGGATAGCAGTCTGACCGAGGTCCAGTGACGGTCTGACCGCAGGTCATCGGGCGGTCTGACCGCCTGAGTCCACCGAGGTCCAAAATTTGTGCATGTGTCGGTCTGACTGCCTGAAGGGGCCAGTCTGACCGTGAGCTTCCCGTGGTCTGACCGCCATCCCTTCCCGGTCTGACAACAAGCTATTCAACCGCCAGAGAGCTGTGGTCCGATTGCCAGCTACGCGGGCTATATATACTCTTCACATTTGTGCAACGAAGCTCTCTTGACCCTTGGTATTGCATACGGCTAGTTTTTGGAGCTATGCCTATATATACTCTTCACATTTGTGCAACGAAGCACTCTTGACCCTTGGTATTGCATACCTGAGATATCTGAGTAATTTCCTCACTCATACAAGCATTTGTTGATTCATTGCAAGTGTGTGAGAATCTAGTGCGTGTTCTTGAGCGATTGGAGCATTGTGGCACTAATAGTTCATCAAGTGAGCGACATTGGATTGTTACACTTGGAGGTTGGTGTCTCCTAGTCGGCATGGGGGCGTGGAAACTGTGAGCCCTTCAAGAATATTGTGAAGGAGGTCCGATGTTTTTGTAAGAGGTCTTGTAGTCACCTCACCATAGCGGTAAACGGTAACTCTAACGAAATCGAGGTTTGGAGAGGTTCAAGGAATTGATTTGCCTTAAGATCAAGTTGCTCTTATGTGAGCCCTTCTTGTTAGAGAAGTGTACACTTGATAGAGAAGCAAGTCAAAGGCTTGAATCCACTTCAATGTGGATTAAGTGTGATCGGCAACTCACCGAGACCACGGGATAAATTTGTGTCTTTTTTCCTTGTTTATTTATTTCTCCTTTATATTATTAGAGATCACAATGATGCATATCACCTAGGACTGTAAAC
Source organism: Eleusine indica (assembly GCA_030378355.1). Classification (NCBI taxonomy): domain Eukaryota; kingdom Viridiplantae; phylum Streptophyta; class Magnoliopsida; order Poales; family Poaceae; genus Eleusine; species Eleusine indica. The sequence continues at coordinate 11,173,951 of CM059498.1, read as the reverse complement.
CTTTAACCCTCAACATAGGTGTCGGTTTTAATTTCTGCTCTTGTTATTTTTGTATTACTTTCGTATTTCTTTATGCAGGTTATTAATTGTCAAAAATCGCCTTTTCACCCCTCTCTAGTCGGTGTCCTAGATCCTACACATGTTTTCAATAAAAATATATCTTATATTAGTTTCACTTGTATACTCTCTCCGTTTTAAAATTATTATTGTTGATTTTTTTTATATAGTTATGTTAGATTATTTATCGTACTAATTTTTCAAAAAAACATCATATATTTTTCTATAATTTATTTTATCATTAAAGAAAATTTAAACATAACTTCTGGTTTTACATGTTTAAATTAATATTTTAAATAAAATAAATAATTAAATATGATGACATCAATTTTGAAAAGTAGCATTTCTTTATAAATTCTTTTAGCCTATGTGTCAACCCATGAACGCAAATAGTACATATTTGAAAAGAGAGTGGTGTTGGTAGTATAATATTGCCTTTGTATTAGTACTTACTAACGTAACTAAATTTACATATGTTTAATATGTTTCTTTAGGGCAAGTATAATAATGTCGTCTCATAAGTTATCTCTTATATAACACGTAATCTTAAGACGGGTTATGAGACGACTTATATAATGGGTGATCTGTTCAGTTGTCTCTTATTAACTATATAATTGCTTAATTTGTAAATATAAATAGAATATTTTTTAGTTAAAAGATCACTAAAACTCGTATAATGATGTAAGAGTCATCTCACGCTTCTAAATTTCAGCATATGAGGTGATTGTAACAACCATCTCTTTCTCTCACCACGCTCTCTCTTTCTACATCATCAAAAATCATACGTGACACTATATAAAACGGGCTATGAAACTGCTTACAGGTAGCATTGTACCTATTCGAAAACTATTGCTCTTCGTTGTAAAAAATAGATACATTGCTTATAAAAGATAATATAGAAATATATGTGTTGTGATCAAAATTTGATAGCTTTAGATTTCACACTTACACGGGGTTAATTTTATCTATCTTTCCTACTCTGATATTTTTTTACACCAATTTAATATTACCGATACGGATGGTGAGTAATCTTACAACCTATCACCATATCTATAGCCTCCACATCCACAACCTCACCTTCTATAGATAAAACAAAGGTGTCCTTTCCATTTAGCCGTGAGGAATGGTGATCATTTTTACGGTCGTTGAGGTCAACAAATAAAGTCATGCAAGATTTTTCACCTAGTTCATTGACACATGTGGTACATGCAGGGTTTAAATAACCGTGGTTAACCGGCCGGTTATCCCGATTAACCGCATAATCGGTCCGGACCAGTTACCTCGGCTAGTCAGTTAACCTCAATAACCGAACATGTTACTGTAGCAAATCGGTTAACCAACCGGTTATCCCAGTTAATCGGTTAATTTTCCACCGACTCAAGCTGACCGATTAATTCAGTTATTTAAACCTTGGATACATGCACCTATATCCTTAACGCATGTCTGCTTCTTTGTACAATTGGTTATATGATTGTGTCCTTTTGTTGTCAATTATTGTATGTTACTTCCTCAGTACTATTTTAATTGTCATTTCAAATCTAATATTATGACATCCTCTCCGGGATAACAAGGATCGAGTACAGGAGAATACTCGACGAAGCGAGTTACAACAGCACATACATTCACACAAGCCCGAATATATTACATCATGGTATAATACAACCAAGTTTTTGGAAACAAACCAAAGTTTTGCAGCGGAAAAACATTATTACATCAAGGATTTAAAGACTAAACAGGAGTTTGAGCATCATTCAAAAACCATGTTCCAAATGCGTTCAACTAACTCACTCTCGGAGGCACGTCTAGCTTTCTATTCTGGCAGGGACGGAATGCGTTCCCACTGAATGGAACCTCCCTCCAGTAGTTGCCCTTCGTCTGGCATGCCTTCAGATCATCCATAAGAGCATGACTCGCCACCTGAGAGTAAAATAATACGAACAAAACCCTGAGTATCTAATATACTTGGGAACACTGACCCATTAACATGGCTCGCTAAGGCCGACACCTAGAATGCTTAGATCTTTGGCTGATGGGTTGACTCAAACTTGTGAAAACCAGCATTTAATAGTGGATATCTATTTTCAAATTTTAGCTCAAAATTATGTTCATTAATATTAAGGAGGTCTGCATCCTACAACTGAGTATCTAATATTCAAGCATGCTCCTCTTCTGACTTGGATGTATGTATCCCTTATCCAACAACTCCTGTAACTGTATCTTCAGCTCGGCAAGTTCATTGGGAGGCATCCGATAAGATCTTCGAGATATGGGTGCTGTCCGAGGTTGGAGTTCTATCTTGAATTCTATATCCCGTTCAGGAGGTAATCCTGGTAAATCTTCGGGAAAAACATCCGGATATTTCGAGACTATTGGTATCTCTTCCAAACTTTTTCCAATGACTTTATTAACCATTGGCAAGAGGGTTTGGGGAATGGTCAAAGTCAAGCAATCTTGACCATGAACAGGAGAATCCAGATATACAACTCGAGAAGCTATATCTAGGACTGCTCTATGAAAATTCATCCATTGCATCCCAAGAATTGCATCTAACCCTTGTCCTTCCAAAATAATCAAAGAAGTAGGATAAACTCTGCTACCCAATTTTAGTGGCATGTTTGCCGCAATTTGATTGGCAAGTATTTTACCCCCAGGTGTAGAAATAAGATGTGGACATGATAGTTCAGATGGCATGATATGATGCTGTTGAACATATGCTTTGCTGATAAAGTTATGAGTAGCTCCAAAATCAAATAATATCATAGCGGGATGATCGGTAATAGAAAACATACCCACGAGAACTTGTCCTCCTTTCGGTATCTCCTCAATTGTAGTGAAATTCGCACGTCCTATTTTCACCAGAGTGTTCTTGGGCCGACTCCTCTGCTGACTTGGTCCTGGTCCTTGCGGATGTGGCGCATTAGATGTCTTTGGTGGATACGGACAACTTTGAGCGAAATGTCCGGGATGACCACAATTATAACAAGGCAGAGTATTCAGCGGTTGTACCGAATAGGATTGTCGAGGCTGTTGCACATTCTGCTTCTGATATGGTGGATGAAACTGATATTGTTGTGGCGGTTGTTGAGGTGCCCGATAAATGTTTGGGCGGGAAGGAGCGGCACGGTAGCGCTGACCTGTTGGTGAACTGTACACCAACCTGTACTTGGATGGTCCTCCACTTCCCTGTCCCATCGAAGTTCTTTTCTTGTCATTAGCAGCCTTATGGATACAGAGAGAGTCTTAAAAAATAATGGCATCACTAACAAACTCACTGAAACTAGCAGTCCGATTCAAAACGATACGAGACTGCAGTTTAGTAGTTAAGCCTCCCTTGAATCGGGCTTTCTTCTTGTTCTCTGTATCCACATATTCTGGGGCATACTGTGCTAGACGGTTGAATATTTTAGAATAAGCATGCACCGTCATATCACCTTGCTTTAATGCCATAAACTCATTCCGCTTCTGATCAACAAGGCCTTCTGGGATGTGATGCTCTCGAAATTCTTTAATAAATTCTGCACAAGTAAATTGATGATCAGGCGGGTGCATTACCTTGTGATTTGCCCACCAAGCTCCAGTAATTCCTTGTAATTGCTGTGCAGCGAACAAAGTTTTTTGAGTATCCGTGCAGGGTATTAACTCCAGTTTGGACTCAATAGTGCGTAGCTAATGGTCCGCTTCCAAAGGCTCCCCTGTATCTGAAAAAGTAGGTGGACGGGTGGCTATAAAGTCCGGGTAAGTTGCTTGATTAGTTGAAGCATGATGACATGGACGATGCTCTGGTGATGTTGTATTTTGAACTATTTGTCAAAGTAAGTCTTCTTGTGCCACACCAGCATTTAGTATGGCCGCAATGGCTTGTGCCAAGGTGGGTGGAGGTGGTGGCACTTCTGCCCCTCCACGCTGAGAATTCTCCGCGTCATTTCTATTTCCTGTTTCAGCCATTCTGTCCAAGAAAAGTCTTTTCATTAGCATCTCAATACTTATGTGTAATACAGGAATAATTGATGACAATATTTTCATGGCACAACTTCACATAAAATAACAACTTATTCTAGCATCTTAATATCTGACATAAAGCATGTGTCAACACACATAGCTCACATCAATTTTATTCATCCTGCCAACTCGTAGCTACTGCACATCTACTTCAACCCCTTTTAATTCTAAGGTACACATCGCGACACGACATTGCTCACTGTTCTAAGCGAAACGTGGAGGTTACTTCCTGATCCCTAGAATCCTCCACTTCTGGACTCTCATCCTGGAGTGGCGGAATTTCCGTTGATACCATTACCGATTCTATATCCATTATTTCCTCCGGTTCTTCTTCCGCTTCCTCATCTAGTTGCTACTCAAATTCCTGGTTCACTATATTATTATGCATCTGAATTGGATCTTCTTCTAACTGTTAGATTGTAAGATTAGCCATTGCAAGCTGTTGATCCATGTTCACAATTTGCTCTTCCTTGTCATTTATTTGACTCTCTTGAATGACCAACATCTCATCCTTTTCCTGTAGTCGGCTTTCCAATTCTGCTATACGAGCATCCTTCTCTTGACACAAATGACATTGCTGCCTTTCCGCATCACCGATGCCATTACCACCACTGGCCATCTCTGTGGAGAAATAAAATTGACATACATCAAAATTAGCTTGTATTTTACTCTAAAACATACTCAACTGGAATAGTTTACTAAAAACATCCACTTTTATTCAGTAGAAACATGTTACATCAGTTCCTATTACTACTAGTACAAACTGCTATAGTGGGGGGGGGGGGTAGGTCGATTGTCGACCCACTATACAATCTGACCCCTGTCAGCAAAAATATGGCGACTATCGCCATCCTACCCAGACACTCATATCTCCAGTCTACTACCCGGTGGCTATACAATCTGACATCCTGTCAGCAAAAATGTGGCTATCCTCCTACTCCTATCATCCTATCTCTACTCTCGCACCATCTACTGTGGTGGTGCGTGACTGTCCACGTCTGAGGCAACAGCGTCCTCGGACTCAGCAGGGGGTCCCTGAGAGTCTAAGCCTGACATAGGAACCTCGTGCTCGTCCTGCTGCTGTGGCGGTAGTTGCTGCTCCAACTGTGCAATCTGTATGTGAAGATCCTAGTGGTGATCCTCAAGTACCTGTTGTGCCTCCACAACGTTCTGAAGCTGTAACTGGAGCTGGTCTCTCTGATCGGCAAAGTCGAGCATAAGCTCGATCGCCTGGTTACGCTGCTACGTAACCCCCGTAGCTGACCCTCTACGTCCGTAACCCTCTGTCGGGTCTCATCAAGCTCTCTAGTGAGTCCTGCCATCTGCTCCTCCAAGTCCACTGCTCGCTGGTGAAAACCGTCTCGGTCCTCTGTAACCTCCATAACCTGTCCCTCAAGCTCCGCAATCCATGCGCTCGACTCCGTGATCCGTGCGTGTGACTCCCGGATCCGATGACTGTCTGCCTCGAACCGCTCTCGAAAAACAACCTGCTGGCGGTCTCTCTGCTGAGTGACCTCGGCTAACTGCGTCTCGATGTCGTGAAGCTGACGCTCTAAAGTTGCCGTATGTGCCCCCTGCATGTCAGGCTCACGAACGCGTCTCTGTCCCTGTGGCATCTATAGGAAAAAGGTTTAACATGTTAAACACTTGTTCCCACAGTAAAACAAAGTAAACAAAAACAACAAGAGGAAAAACTGGCAGTGCAAGAAAAATCTTAAACCTCAAAACCCCAAAAATTTTAATTATACAAAACGACATGATGCAAGCAATAGGCAGCTCAAGGTTAATAAGTTAATAGTTAGTATGGCAGTCTAAACCAAATAGCATCTTCTACTCGCATCTTCTAGCGTCCTTCTAACTTGCCGTTCTCACTCATGGAGTCCTAAGAAAATTTTTGCAAATTGAATTTTGAAAACGGACTTGAGAATGTTATGTCATTGCTCCTGTATTGCTCTGATACCAGCTATGACATCCCCTTCGGGATAACCAGGATTGAGTATAGGAGAACACTCGACGAAGCGAGTTACAATAGCACATATATTCACACAAGCCCAAATATATTACATCATGGTATAATACAACCAGGTTTTCAGAAACAAACCAAAGTTTTACAACGGAAAAACATTATTACATCAAGGGTTTAAAGACTCAACAGGAGTTTGAGCATCGTTCAAAAACCATGTTCCAAACGCGTTCAACTAACTCACTCTTGGAGGCACGTCTAGCTTTCTACTCTATCAGGGATGGGATGCGTTCCCACTGAATGGAACCTCCCTCCGGTAGTTGCCCTTCGTCTGGCATGCCTTCAGACCATCCATAAGAGCATAACTCGCCACCTGAGAGTAAAATAATACGAACAAAACCCTGAGTATCTAATATACTCCGCAAGACTGACTCGTCAACATGGCTCGCTAAGGCCGACACCTAGAATTCTTAGGTCTTTGGCTGGTGGGTTGACTCAGACTTGCGAAAACTAGCATTTAATAGTGGATATCTATTTTCAAATTTTAGCTCAAAATTATGTTCATTAATATTAAGGAGGTCTGCATCCTACAACTATTATAATCAAATTATTCAAGCAAAACTAAATTAATTGAAATAATCCTTCTCTTCTCATTACTTTCGATTATCTTCGTCGTGACGAGCGATCAAGCAATACTCATTGCTGCGAGCGACCGCGATTCAAACCAATTTCAATCCAGCTAGGTAAAACCCGACTACATGACACATACGCACCGCATTGGTCATATATGACAACTTTTTCCACTAACCCCAATCAGAGGTCGATCCGTTTCCAACTCCCCCGGGAATATGGAGACCCCACTAGATACCCGTCCTAGACGTTATCCATGGATGACCACCATTTCCCTCCCGTGAGACTTCAATCTTACTAACAGCCAGAAAAAGAAAGTTGGCTACGTCCTATCACTGAGGTGGTTAGGGTACATCAGCTTACTGGGTCCCATATACCAGCATGTAGACGGTACTATTCAATACTTGCTCCCTAGGCCACAACGTGGTCCTAATTTGACACGGACGGGGCTACCACCTTGCAAGACTCAGTCTTTGCCCTTTCGTCTACAGGGCCCGTCCGATCTCATCATCATCAACAACTTTCATTTGAATTCTCAATAATCTCAATCAACTTAAAGCCTTCATGCTTTAAGATCATCCTATATAGTGCTACTGATATTCCTACGACGTAAGCATAGCATCTATCATGCTACCTATACCTGTATAGAAGAAAGACATCATAGGATATGGTAGTAATACAGGTGGGTGTTATTCAATTCCTGAAACCTAATGCACAATCATGACTCGACTGACTGTGATAAAGAAAGAATTTAAAAACATAGGTGGGATGCACCGGGGCTTGCCTTGGGTTTCGTCCGGATATGACGATATAGGCATGGGGTCGGTCTCAACAATCACCACTTCTGGTCCACTGTCAGCAGGTGGCTCGACGATCTCGGGTCCTATACGATTTGTCGATACGTCGCGAGTTAGCGATGCATAAAATATGACATGCAATGTATTGGAAATGATGGTTCGATAAAATAGTAGACAAGAACTTAATTACTCTTGTCTGAAGTATTTTCTTCTAAATAAGAGTAATTAAGTCTATTAATGAAAACGGTTTAACATGCTTCATTTCAAATTAATGACCCTTAATTACCTCATTTAAACATAAAATAAGATTATTAACAAATTAAATATTAACTTAGAAAATAAATTAATTAACAATTAAAAGATATTTTATAAACTTAATTAAATGCTTAAAAATCATATAAAATAAATATTAAATTTTATTTCATAAAGTTGTAGAGAATAATATTAGGAATCTAACAAAATTAATCCCATAATTTTTGGAGATCTAAAACTATAGTTATGACTTTTCAAAGTTTTGGAATTAATTTTAAATTAAAAATCGGGATTTAGCAATGAACAGTATGATTTTGGTCTTACGGGCCAGGGAACGGCCTAGCCACACAGCAGCCCAGCCCAGCTACGTGGCCACGGCCCAGCCGCAGTGGCTCGGTCCAGCAGCATCACGGTCTAGCCGCATGGGCGTGGCCCAGCTACTCGGGCACGGCCCAGCTCCAGGGAACCCCTCGGCTCGCCCCTGCGCGCGCGCATGGCGGCATGGCCGCGCGGCCGTGGCGGCCATGCGTGCTCCCAGGGCACGGCTCGGCCAACCAAAGGCAAGAACGGGGCAGCAGCGCGAGAAGAAGGCAGAGAAGTGTTCGGCGATGGCGAAAGCTCACCGGAACAGAGGCGATGGACGGCGGCGAAAACAGGGCTCGGCAACGGCGGCGAGAAGGACCTGGAATTCGATCAACACATTGCAAAAAGTCGATCAATAATTTAGCCAAGGGAGGCGCAAGGACACCTAGAAGCTCCGTTCTCGATCAATTTGAGAATAATCTCACCGAGAGTGGAGAATTCCGAGAGAGACGGGTGAGCTCGTTTCGGACTTTCAAAAGAACCCGGCTTCAATTCGTGAGTTGGGGTGGAAGGTGGTGCTAGGCGGTGACGGAGAGAAACTGGAGGTTCTGCGCGGCGGTGTGGGGCGACGGTTTGGCCGGGAAGTCGACGGCGGTAGCAGGCGGAGCTCGGTCGACGGTGGCGGAGAGAAACAGAGAGATGAGAGAACCGAGCGAGAGAAGAACGAGAGAGAGAATGAGGGAGAGGGGTGAAGAGCCGGGTAAATCCCCTTCCCGGGTGAAAGCGGCGGCGGGTCCCGGCTGCAGGGCCACGTGGTGCCTCCAGCGCTTGCGCGCGCGCCAGCGCTGCTCCGACGCGGGCGGTAAGCGGCGCTGAGTGCCGGTGGCTGATGGGTGGGGCCAGCGGGTCCTACCAAACAGTAAAGGTAAATAAATTTATTTTTTTTTAAACAGGGATGCCACAAACATATGAATTAAGAAGAAAGTTAAAAGATAGGTGCACACGAAACGGGAAGAAAAAAGATAGACAGAGATTTATTGGAAACAGAGAAAAATATATATAAATTAATAATTTTATTATTTTATAAAAAATAGAGAGAACTAAAGTGATAATTTTTTGAGACAGAGAGAGTAAATGCTATTGCCCACAGTGCATTTAGTGTGTTTTTTAATATATTTCTTTTTTTTTAATCATGGCTAAGAGCAAGTGTGATAACACTAACTCCGGTGAAATACAAGTTAGACAAAACCGATATGGCAGAGGGAAAAACTGGAGAGAGAAGGAAACAGGCGTGTAGTGAGTCGCTCGCTCGAAGGGGCAAATCCGAAGCAAAACGCCCGCTTCCGAGCCTGTCACGACGACTACGTCGGCTCGCCTCTCCCTCGCACCAATCCACTGCTCTGGATTAAATATGCTATCTTTAATATAATTATTGTACGAGACAACTCATATTGTCAGCTCTATTATATGAGCTGGCTGTGTTGAAGGCTCAGTGAACGAAACCACTAGCCCTCCTCTAAATCGTGTGGCTCGTGAAACATTTAAACTAGCAACTATTATAGAGAGTAGGTGCATTGTATAGCCGCGTCGACCTCTTGGTCAAAGAGGACGACTTGATGACAGTAGAAAATTTGTTCACTTTTATTTTAGAGGGTGTTCGTTTACATGCATGATATTTTGTGAATACATCTTATTTGTAAAGTACTGCACTCAATCCAAATGATTGTCCATCTAATATGAAATTTGTAAAGTATTTAATCTAAATGATTGTCTATTTAATATATAATATTGTTATTTAAAATATATATATTATTAAAAATACTTTTTTAAGAAACACTTTCTGTTTGCTGTCATGGACTCAGTTGCGTCGCGCGTTACGCGCGAAACGCCCAAACCGGCGCGGCCGTCACCTCATCACGGTGCCGGTGGCACTGCCACGAGCAGAACTGGCAACGAGTGATGTGGCACCGCACAGCAGGCGGCCTCACGACCTCGTAATATACCTATACAATCTGACTTGTGGGCCCATATTTCATCGAGGCCCACTTGTCATGGAGGGTACACGCCCCTACGCAGAATAGCCCGCACCACATCGACCCCACCTGGTGCTCCCAGGAGCCGCGTCGACAAAACAGAGCACTGAGAGCAGAGAGAGGGAGGAGGGGTCTTGTCGCGCGAGGACGGAGGACGGGGTGGGGGCGTCGCAGGACGGCAGGGGGCAGCTCGCGCCACCGCCATGGCGTCGTTATGGAAGACCTCGGACTCCTCCCTCCAGCGCTCCAAGGTGCGCGCGGCTTCTCCCCCCCCCCCTCGCTTGTTGATTCCGCAGTTCGCCAGCCCGATCCCCATAATCGATCGGTTTCAATTTCTTCCTCTTCATGTTTTCCTATTTGGGGTACTCTGCAGCGGCTGGATCAGGGGATGGGCAGGGAGGCCGCTACTGCCTCCGTCGTCGCGATCCACAGCAAGCTGGCACAGCTGAAGCGCGAAATCCAATCCGGGCGCCTCGCTTACATCAAGGTGAGTGCCCGCGCCGATCATGTTGCTGGAATTTCGAGGAGAAGCTTGTGGTCTGGGTTGCCCATGTCATGATGGATTGGATGTTTGTTTCTCTTGCAGGAGAAGGTGGAGGCGAACAGGAAGGTCCTGCAGCGGCACACCTGCGCGCTGTTCGACGCTGCCGCCGCAGCGGAGGTGGCGTCGAGGGGCACGGAGGGCGGCAACGTACTGTCTCAGCGCGCCGCGGAGGGGCAGTCCAGGCTCATGGGTTCGGACCTGGATAGAAACGGGATGGGTGAGAGGGAAGTGGTGTATGCGCAGGAGGAGAACTTGTGCGCCGGGACCCTCGTCCTCTCGAGCTCTAGTTGTGCCACACAGAACACCGTTGTGAAGTTCGTGAAACTACCGTTGGTGGATAGAATCCCTCCATACACCACATGGATCTTCCTGGACAAGTATACTTCCATTGTTCTCTTTTGATTACAAACTTTACTTGGCTACCTTGCAATCTTAGAGACTTGTGCTATGAGATTAGCGAACAGTCTATTGTGAATTATGATTCTTTCAGCTAGCGTTAGTAATTTTGCAATGGGATAGAAGATTTCGGGTTCATACAGAGCAAAATACTGTACCCAGTTTATCTTTGAAATTGTATAAATGTGTGCGCTGTCAATATGGCATCATAGATAGTGGTTCTCATGTTCATATGTTTTTCTATGGTATGACAAACTGGGACTAATTTGTCATGTTCGTGATCATTTCTTAGAAAATCTAAGTGCTTGGGTGAAGAGTCATGCAAATTGTTTTAAATTTATGTACATGATTAAGATTAATACGAGGTAGTTATTTTCCATTTGCCTGCAATAACGGTATAACATGTCAAAATAAGTCTTGCATATTTTTTATCTTTGTAATTTTAATCTCGTACTCTTGTTCATAACATAGCGCAGAAACCAAAGAATGGCCGAAGACCAGTCTGTGTTTGGTAGGAGAAGAATTTACTATGATCAAGATGGAAATGAGGCTCTGGTCTGGAGCGACTCAGATGATGAAATTCCAGAACCAGAGGAAGAGAAACATCTTTTCACAGAGGGGGAAGCTCAGTTGATATGGTAACATCCTCTAAAAAAACTGACATGGTTGTAAAATACAAGCTAATTTGTATAGGAAAAAATGGTTGCAGCTTTTTTATTGAGTTGCATAGTCTGCCATGATTTCCCCAAATTTCAACTCTGTTTTGGGCCTTGTGTATTGTGTATGCCATATAGGGTTATGGAGTTTAGTCTACTTAGTGTGTTGTATCATGCTCTCAAGCTTTGCTGTGACTAAAGCGAATACATGTTTTTTTTTCCAAAAAAGGAACTGAACACAAATTTCACTATGGAATAAGAACTCAAACTTCTTGTGTAAATAAATCTGATATGACGACTCCCATGCTAGAAAATCTACTACCTTAAAATGTTGATCTTGCAACATGCTCATATATCAATTCTCTTCAATCTAAAATATGTTACATGTTTATTTGATTTCTTATAACTACTACAGGAAAGCTACTCAAGAGTATGGGTTAAGCCAAGAGGTTGTAAACATTCTCTGCCAGTTTGTCGATGCAACTCCATCTGAAATTGAGGTAGTCCATATGTTTTTTTATGATTCGTTTGTTAGTGAAATAACTAGTAAAGGATGCATATTTTTTGGACCTACACTTCATCTGTTTTTGTTTTACTTAAGATGCCCCAATTTATGAGCCTGCTCTTTCCTGAAATGACAGGAAAGATCAAAAATTATGTTTGAGAAGAATGAGAAGCGTTCTGGATCCCCTGATAGGATAGAGAGCCAACTTCCTCTTGACAAGACTATAGATATTGTTTTGGATTCTTTTGATAACCTCTTCTGCCGCAGATGTTTGGTATAGTTCTCTTGGCATTCTGTTGCTTTACTCTAATGTTGTGTTTCATTCTTTTGTTTTTCAACTGAACTTCCAAAAGGGAGAGATTTACTTCTGATATCTGTTCACTCAGGTTTTTGACTGCCGACTCCATGGTTGCTCTCAAAATTTAGTATTCCCGGTAATTCAGATCTTGTATTTGAAACTTCTATTGTTTTCTCTGGTCAGATTTTTTAAAACATATTATCTTTCAGATTGAAAAGCAACCCTATGGTTTTGAACTTGATAAAAACAAGAGGCCATGTGGTGATCAGTGCTACCTTCGAGTATGTCTCCATCCAAAGTTTACTACCATATCCACTAGCATTTCTTTTTGGGCAATACTGAAGTAAATTTGCTTAGAAACTTGCATCTATTTTCCTCTGGTTGATTTGATAACTGCCTGAGGGTTTTATTGGTGGGGGTGATATTGTACAAAGTTTACTATATTTTAGTTAAATTTTTAATTTTAAATTAATTTACTGGTCGACTTTAACTTTTATATCTTGTTTGTCCTCAGAGAAGAGAAGGATTTCAAGAAATGCACTATGGTGGTCATGGTTGTCCAAAATATGCTACAGAATCAAGAACTGTCTCACAAACAGTGGACACTAATATACAGTCTGAATCAGAAGATTCGAACCGAGAGGAAGACAACATTAAGTCCACCACATTTGGTGGAATTAGCGGAATAAAAATAGTTTCTTCTACGAATACTGAAAGAGGCAATACTGTTCCTAGAGATACCTCTGCAATAAAAAATGTACCATCTGATTTACCCCTTAGTAGTTTAGGGAAGCACAATATTTCAGATCGTGGACCCAGTTATAAGGATTATTCTCCTGGTAAAAGGCAGAAGGTCATCACTTTAGATATTCCCTATGCAAGCAGTATACTGAATCAAAGTTCGACTCTGGAGATTGGTTACACACAATTAGAGTCCAGAGAATCTGGAGAGGATCAACCACAAAGTTTTGATGACTCCAATAAGAAAATTTCAAACAAAGATGGAGGAAGCCCAGCTAGTACTACTGAAAATGTTGGAAGAAACAGTAATAAATCATCGTCACCAAATAATTTATTGGAGCACACTATTTCTCGTTGGAGTGCCTTAGAGCGAGATCTATACTTGAAGGGCATAGAGATTTTTGGCAAGAATAGGTATCTTAATTCTTAACAATTTTTGAAGTGTTACTTTTTTTTTTTGAGGAATTTGGAGTGTTACTTCCTCTAGGATTGTTAAAATTTAATTTAAGCTCTTAACCCTACCTTATCATTTATGTGTATTGGCAACAGTTGTCTCATAGCCAGAAACCTACTATCTGGCCTGAAGACCTGCATGGAAGTGGCTAATTACATGTATAGCAATGGTGCAAAGATTGCAAGGAGATCTGTCTCAAGTAAAACCACCTTGGGCGACTTTGCAGAGACTGAACAAGATTATGTGGTACATGCTTACTTGCACTCTTAGCTTACCTTTTGGTGTTCATTCAGCTCAGGAAGGTTAAAACGAAGGAAAAGTGTTTGTAGTCAGATTGTTCTGTATTCAGACTATTGCTATGATATAGTGAATATGCTTGTTATGATTTGATACAGAGTAAGGAAATTGGAATCGCGTATTAGGATTGATGTTTTTGCCCAGTTTGTTCTTCCTGATTTTGAAGTTCTGTTTCTGTCTAGGTTAAGCTTTTGCACAGTACCAGTGAACTTTTTATTGATGAGGGAATGTACTAGTAAAGTTTCATTGTACTTGAGACTTTTAATAGCCAGCACTCTTAGGTTGCCCCAAATTTTGTGCTGTGCATTACTACTTCATCAGTAACTAAAACAGCTTCACATAACTTTGCATTGGGAATGCCAGTTGTGATATTGCTGAGTGAAGAGGCGAAATGGCATTTGGGTTGGGATTGTGCTAGGAGGTGGGCGGTTGTGTTGTGGGTATGGAACGGTTTTCCTTTTGCAATGCCTTTTCCACAATTATTATCAGGTCCAGCCTGGCCATAAACTTGAACATATTCTTGGATCTTTGGGTCACTGGTTGATACTTGGGTTTACGCCTTGCTTTGCATAACTGAAACTTCTCAATAAGCTAATCTTACATCTGGCTTCCCTGGGAAGGTACTACTAGAACAAGCTAGATGTTTGTCACTCCAATTTTTTTTTATGGGCTGGTTAGCTGCTGAGTTTCATTGGAAAGTGAGAATTGTCTGAAATACCCTTGAGGGATAGGTATAAAAGGAGTGCAAAATAACCATATGCCTAATGTCCCAATGCCTTATGGATGCTTGTTCACCCATCTGGGGCCTGGAGGTCCTTTTTTGAGCCTCGTCTTTGCATGCTGTTATGAGGCAGTACTAAACAGCTCCCGTTTCTCTTAAAATACAAATGAATTTTCCTGATTCAAATGGAATCCCTGAGTTCTTTCTAGATTAAGCTTTTGCACCGTACCAGTGAACTTTTTATTGTTGAGGGAATGTACCAGTAACGTTTCATTGTACTTGAGACTTTTAGTAGCCAGCACTCTTAGGTAGCCCCAAATTTTGTGCTGTGCATTACTACTTCATCAGTAACTAAAACAGCTTCACATAACTTCGCTTTGGGAACACCAGTTGTGATATTGCTGAGTGAAGAGGCGAAATGGCATTTGGGTTGGGATTGTGCTAGGAGGTGGGCGGTAGTGTTGTGAGTATGGAACGGTTTTCCTTTTGCAATGCCAAAAGTATCTCTAAGATATAGTGTCTGGAGAGAATGTGCGTTAGTTCACCGATAAAACCTTCAGTTAGGAGGCTACCAACAAGGGTTCAAACTCTGCTTCCCACTAAGAAAAGGTCACTCACTGCAAATCAGGGTTCATGGCCTATTCTCGGCCTATTATGGGTCTTCTCTTTAACAGACTCCCTGGGGACTGAGTTTTCTTGTCACAGCATTAAAAGATTCTAGTGCTATTTTTCCATTGGCACCTGCACCAGCTAGTAATGTGCATCTTTCTGTGTGTTTCTGGGAACAGGACATGGCTCCCAGAACAAGAATATATCGGCGAAGGGGCCGCAATCGCAAGCTGAAATATACTTGGAAGTCTGCAGGTCATCCAACTGTTAGGAAAAGCCTTGGCGATGGGAAGCGATGGTACACACAGTACACTCCATGTGGGTGCCAGCAAATGTGTGGCAAAGATTGCCCCTGTGTGGAAAATGGAACTTGCTGTGAGAAGTACTGTGGGTATGTTCCAGAAAATATTTCATTCTATTGAGCAGAAATTTGTTTTTCTTTTGCCTCTGTTCATCTGGTATTAGTATGGGCATGTTTTTGTATGAATAAGCGTGTCCATACGAATAACTGGAAGAACAAAGCTAAGCAAAAAAAAATCAACTATTTCATTTCTGATAAACTCCATGATTATCAATAGGTGTTCAAAGAGCTGCAAAAACAAGTTTAGAGGCTGCCATTGTGCAAAAAGTCAATGCAGAAGCAGACAATGTCCATGTTTTGCTGCCAACCGTGAATGTGATCCAGATGTTTGCAGGAACTGCTGGGTTAGGTAATCAGCACTGCATATAATAAACGACCTTAACTGTTAAACTGGTTATTTTTTCTAGTGCTACCTCATTCAGATTTCATGACTTGTATTATTAGTTTGTCACACATAATATGATGTTTTCTCTTCAGCTGTGGAGATGGTTCATTAGGTGAGCCTCCAGCAAGAGGAGATGGTTATCAGTGTGGAAACATGAAGCTCCTTTTAAAACAACAGCAAAGGGTGAGACTGAGGCTGTACTCATGGTGTTATTTGTCTCTTCACATCATTGTGCTGTACTGATCCTAATAATTACATATAATTGTTGACCTTGGATCAGATTCTCTTGGGAAGATCTGACATTGCAGGATGGGGTGCATTCATTAAGGTTAGATAACCAAGTAAAGCAGCACTTGGTTTGTGATGCATACCTTTTTTGTTATTCTTCCTAATTTATTGCGTTTTCTTGCCTCTTGCAATATGTAGAACCCTGTGCATAAACATGATTATCTTGGAGAATATACTGGTGAGTTGATCTCTCACAAGGAAGCAGACAGGCGTGGAAAAATTTATGACCTAGAAAACTCGTCATTTCTGTTTGATTTAAATGACCAGGTGCTTCTTCTCCCTCCTCTGTTTTCCATTGGATTAGAATGTCTGTTTGATGGTCAATTGACAAGTGACAAGGTTAACTCAAAGCATTAAGCTTTAACTCGATTATTTACACAGTATGTGTTGGATGCTTATCGCAAGGGGGACAAATTGAAGTTTGCAAATCACTCATACAGCCCAAACTGCTATGCAAAAGTAAGAATTGTAATTACTGCAAGTTGTCTTTTTTTATATATTGTTTGTTTTAATTTAATCTTACTTTCAAGGTGATGCTGGTGGCTGGTGATCATCGTGTTGGTATATATGCAAATGAGCATATTGAAGCTAGTGAGGAACTCTTTTATGATTATCGTTATGGACCTGACCAGACCCCAGCTTGGGCTAAAAAACTAGAAGGATCAAAGAAGGACGTAGTACCTGTTTCGCACCGTCGAGCACGCAAAGTTGCTCGATAGTTGAAGGGTAGCTCCGAATGGTACAATTTGCTGTATATCATATGAAATTGAGTACATAATTTAGTCCTAATTCATTATGGAAGGACAATTTGTTGGTAGATAAACATATTACATATTACTTGGTAAATAATCTCTCAGATATCAAGTTTGGGAATAAAGGAAAATAAAAGTTTATGGACTTAATATTGGATACTATATTGTGACAACGTTGTCTTTGTGAAAACTTCCAGGATTTCAAACTTGAGTTGCTGGGGTTTCTAAGAGACGAAACTTTTTAGCCAAATGTTTATTTGTACATATTTCCTAGCCTTCAATCGACTGAAAGCTTTATAAACCGTTGGATCTAGATTCGATGGCTTAAAGTGATCAGCTGAAAATTAGCAAGTTCCTTTTTTTAAACTTAGTTCAATCATTTTTGCCGACTAATAGGAAGCGTTTTTGGGACAAAATACTATTTGTTTGGCATATCATCAGTTGGTCCATAAGTGATTACGTGTTTGCTCTTTTTTCTAATCAAAATATATTTACAGACAGCAATAGAATGCCCTATCCCCACAGGAGCGGGGTGGGTTACGGGGGTGCATGATGCACTCGCTAACTTGTTACATTTTTATCTTGAGAGGACACTAGATGGTAGAACAACAGTTCATTCCATGTATCTGGGACTCCAGGGAGGCACCAATGGCTGCAATCCTGGACGCTTGATGCTGTTAAATCTACAGCATTCCTGCCATACACAGATGGGTGGCCATCTATCCTGAGTCCAGATAGATAGGTAATGTTCAAAATTGACACATGTGTCTTCATCTGCTTCGTGACTTGCTCCACGATCACATTTCTCTCAGGCATCGGCCTCACACGGGTGTCATTAAGGGGATGTGTGCTTTCTCTGCAGTGTCCACCTGAATTCCACTCTCCTCCGCTAAAATCAGGAATAATTTTTTACATCGATATGTTTGCATAGAGACAGCAGCAACTGGGTAGTTACTTGTGTTAGATTGAACAGTTGAGGACCAAAAACCTGAAATGAGACGGGGATGAGCTCCTGAAAAACACTTGAGTTCGTCGCGGATTGATGTGACGGTCAACCCATGATGCCCATGTGGTTAGTGCTCTTTGGAAAGCAGTAGAGGCATCGAGATGGCGGTGAACATGATCTCCTTCTTGATAGTAATTCACTCTGCCAAACATATATAATCATCAGATGCCAGGGCTTAGAGTTAGGCCATCATTGAATGCTGCATGTGCACATTACACAATAACATGAACCTATTATTGTTTCTTATAGGAGTTGAGGATGTCAATGGTTGCATCTGGTTATTTCAAATATAGAATCTCATGCGGTGAAGTGATTGTCATTGGCTTAACCAATACTCACCCAGCTTTTGTTTTGTGATGCGACCACCAATGAGCAGTGTTGAACACAAGCACATCAGCATCTTTCCATCGAGATGACCCCCGATCAATGGTATCGATCCTTAGAGTCTTTGCACGCTTCTGGTCAATTCTTGCCTTGCCTTCATGCACCAAGAAATGTGTCACATGATACTCGACACTGCAATTGTAGTCCTGCGATCAGCATACCGAGATGATTACTGTTCGGTAGTCTATAATCTATAAACTGATGAATGGTCTGCACAAATATAAATTGACATACCAAGAACTTGAAGTTGTAGTTTCCTTTCTCTTTAGTAATCCTGCGGCCACGAGTTTCACGAATCCTTGAAGGATCTGAGATTGCAGTTCTCAGCAAGCACATCATGGATTCCCATTGGTTCCTGTTAAGGGAGTCACCGACAAAAACAAGTCGCTTTCCTTGCAGCATCTCAAGCATTTTCCTAGCATCAAACCTATCATTTTGTCATACAAAATCAGCAAATGGTTAACCATTTTAGTACTGTCTCCTAAACAAATGAACTAGTGCAACAAACACCTTGGGATATTGCAATGCTTTGGCTGCCACCTCCACTTCATGTAGCTTCGATCCGTTCTTCCATTTGCTTCACAGCTGAATCCTTCATCTATAAATGGGCATGAATCACTTGTGTAAAATGGATAACTGTCATCGAACACCCAACTCCCATCATAAACATCACAGTGTGATGCACTGCTCCGTGGCAAATCCATTTTCTTTGCGGCTGCTTCCTCGATCAGATTTGAGTCTTGCTTATCCGGACTCGGACTGTCTGGAGATGCTCCTGAGTTGTTCTTCACTGCTGAATGATCTGAGATCTCCAGTTGTACCTCTTGTTCTGAAGCATAAACTTCCTGCACAGACGCACTGCCACTGCCACTGCCACTTTCTCCCAGACGCCCACTTTGTATGAATTCACCATCCGCGTCCCTCAAAGAACCTGCAGCTTCCATAGAGAAATTGATAGGTCTTCTAGAATCTGTTCCCTCCAATTTCTCTCCTGTTGCAGCTGCATCGTGGGAAGTAGAAACATTGATAACATTTGATAGCGCCACTGCTGTGGAATCAACATATCCTTTGCTATTCTTGCCTTCAGCTAAATTTGTCTTCTCCAAACGTGAATCGTTTACCAATTTCTCGCCAGCCCGAACTCCATGAGCAACTTCTTGGTTCACCCTCATTGCCGAATCCAAACCCCCAAGAGAGTAGTTTCCAGCTTCTGCAATATCTTGCCCCTCCGAAACCTCACCACTCGTCGGTGCTCCACCAGCATTTCCTCCTCCAGTAACAACTTCATTGACTTCGATTGCCGAGCCCAAGCCCCGGTCAGGCAGGTATCCGCCAACCACGCCGCGGCCTTCCTCCGCAACCGAATCCCCAATCCCTCGTCCAAGAACCGCCTCTGCGGCCTCCACCGCCTTGCCGTCCGCGGAACCCCCGCGAACCGGCGGTTGCGCAATCTCTGCGGAGAGATTGGCACCGAGGGGCGAGGAGTCGAAGGGGAGGTGGAGGGGGCGGCCTTGGCGGATTGCGAAGAGCGCGAAGAGGAAGGAGAAGAGGAGGGAGGAGGAAGCGAAAGAGAGAAGAAGGAGGCCCTTGGGGCTCATGAGGTGGTACGAAGTGGAGGAGGAGGAGGCACTCCTCTGCCTCTCCATTGCTTGGCGCAATCGCGCTGCGGCCTGCGGCAACGACTGGTGCGGGCAATGGCGAGTCGTGCGGCTCACGGGGTAAAGAAAGTTGAGCGGCGCGATGCGAGGACGACGAAGTGGGGTCGGTGCCACGGGAACGGAACAAGAACTTCGTGTGTTGTGGAGTTAGCATAACTGCCGTTTGCAGAGGTGCAACTTGCTAATGCTGAGCTTTTGACTAGTTTGATCTTTTGACTCGCTCTGACTAGTGTTTTTCTTTTTAATACCCTTAAATTTCTCTAAGTGAGATAGCAGTTTGCTTTGACCAGTTTTTTATAATAAGAACTAGTTTGTTCTCTTACTCGCCTGACCAGGTTTTCAAAAGGGATTGTATTTCTATTTATTTCTCAGTCCAACTATGATGTCTTGGTTATACTAATGCATAATAATAAAGGAGTTACTAATTTTCAGTCAATAACAAATTAGAGATGTTTTTAATCACTGTTCATAGACTTTAGATCTAGATTAGACAACTAACAATATATCTTTTTCTCTCTAGTTAATAAATTGATAACTTTTTTCTCTAGTTAATCCTACAAAACAAAACAAACCGTTGGAGGCGTTGATTGAAACAACCGTTTATTTTCAGTCATTTAACAGAAACAAATATGTAATAATATTCCTAAGAAAATAGTTTGATGACTGCTAAGGAATATACTACCTGGGACCATATGGCATGAGGCTATTTACTTCACACATTGCCAATTTGCCACTACTACACATTGCCATGGAAAGGCACCCAGCAAAAAGAAAAAATGAAGCAGATATTTTACTGTCTATCTTGTTACAATACATATTTTTCTCGGGAGGACACTAAATGGTAAAACAATAGCTCATTCCATGTATCCGGCACTCCAGGAAGGCACCAATGGCTGCAATCCTGGCCGCTCCATGCTGTTAAACCTGCTGCCTTCCGTCTATAAACAGATGGGTGGCCATCGATCCTTAGCCCGGATAGATTGGTAATATTAAGGATTGTGACGGGAGTCTTCATTTGCTTTGAGACATGCTCCAACATCACGTTTATCCTAGGCATTGGCCACACATGTCTGTCATTAAGGGCTAGCGTGCTCTCTCTGCAGTGTCCTCCTGAATTCCAGTCTCCTCCGCTGAAATCAATGGTAAAAGCCGCCTCAACATGGTACATAGAACAGAAATCTGAAGTTGCTTGTGCTAGATTAAATGGTTGATGACCAAACCTGAAATGCGACGGGGATGAGCTTCGGAAAAACACTCTAGTTTGCTGTGGATTGATGTAACGGTCGACCCATGACGCCCATGTGGTGAGTGCTTTTTGGAAAGCTTCATAGGCATTGAGATAGGGATGAACATGATCCCCTTCTTGATAGAAATTCACTCTGCAATAATACATGTGTAGATACTATTACAGTTAGAGCATCGTTAAGGTGCTACACCTACACAACACATATTCTAGCCACTGTTTCTCTGTAAGGTTCTAGGTCTTGACAGAACAGCCAATATCTAAGTATGCATTGTGCACCTTTTGATTTCAAGCAAGAACTATGTTCAGTGCGGTGATTGTCATTCACATTAACCAACACTCACCCATATTGTGTCTTGTGATCTGACCACCAGTGAGCAGTGTTGAAAACAAGCACATCAGCACCTTTCCATTTTGATGAGCTCCGATCAATTGTATCTATTCGTAGTGTCTTTATGTGTTTCTGACCATTTCGTGCCTTGGTTTCATGCACCAAGAAATGTGTCACATGATACTCCACACTGCAGTTATAGTCCTGCAACAACCTTACCAAGATGACAATTACAGACTAGTCTAGATTTAGACGCTGAATGGATTACAGTTCTAAATAAAAGCTTAGATCATACATACCAAAAACTTGAAGTTGTAGCCTCCTTTCTCTTTACTAATCTTTCGGCCGTGAGTTTCATGAATCCTTGTGGGATCTGAGATTGCTGTTCCCAGCAAGCACATCATGGATTCCCATTGATTCCTGTTAATCGAGTCTCCAATAAACACCAGTCGCTTTCCTTGCAGCATCTCGAGCATTTTCCTGGCATCAAACCTAAAATTGTCACGTGCGTTAGTGAATGGCAACTTCTAAGCAACCAAAGAATTTAGCAAATACACTAACGCAACTAGATAACCTTGGGAGATTGCAATGCTTAGGCTGCCACCTCCACTTCATGTAGCTTTGATCCATTCTCCCATTAGCTTCGCAATTGAATCCTTCATCTATAAATGGGCAAGCATTGCTCTTGTAGAGTGGGTAGCGCTCGTCGAACACCCAGCTCCCGTCATAAACATCACAATGTGCAGCATCACTTCGCCTGAAATCCATTTTGCTCGCAGTCGTTGGTTGAATCAGATTAGGGTCTTGCTCGTTTTGGTTAATAGGAGCTGCTCCTGAATCGTATTGCACTGTTGATTGATCTGAGCTTTCCCACTCCCCACCTTGTTGGGAAGCATAAGCTCCATGAACAGAGGAAATACGCCTATCGTCGACATGTCGACCTTGCAGTAATTCGCCTCTAGCCCCCATTGCAGTTGCAGGACCCGAAGCTTCCATGGAGAAGTTAATAGGTCGCACTAAAATTGTTCCCTCCAATTTCTCTGCTGATGCAGCTGCTTCTTGGGAAGCAGAAGCATTTCTGACATATAATTGCGTCTCGCTTGTCGAACCAAGAGTTTCCTTGCTAAGATTGCTGCCTTCTGCTAAGCTTTGTTTTTCCAAGACCGAATCATTCCCCAACCTCTCGTCACCTTCGTCGCCTCCAGCAGCAGCTTCTTTAACCTCCACATACGAACCCAAGCCTCCGATTGAGCGGTTTCCAACTTCTTCAGACTCGTGCCCCTTCAATACTTCACCATCACTAGCGACCCGGCGGCCAAGAACAGCCTCTTTGACTTCCACCGACACCGGCCCGGGCCCGGCACTGGAATCTTCACCCGGCGCCCGCGCAACCGCGGCGGAGACGTTGCTTCCGAGTGGGGCAGATGCAAAGGGGAGGTGGAGTAGGTGGCCGTGATGGAGGACGAAGAGGAAGGAGAAGAGGAGGGATGAGGAAGCGAGGGAGAGGAGGAGGCTGTTGGGGCTCAGCAGGTGGTAGTATGAGGAGGCCGAGGAGTTCCTCTGTCTCTCCATTGCTTTGCGCTGCGGACGGCCAGAGGGGGGGGGGGGGTTGGTGAAGCAACAGCGGCTGTTGGTGGTCCAGGTCCGGCAATGGTGAGTGAGCCGCGGCAAGGACGAAGGCGAGGACCAGGAAAGGACGGATCCGGAAACGGAACTGAACTTCAGTTGACGTGAAGCGGGGGTGGATGGCGAGCTGCTTAAATGCGTAGTGTCCTGGTGACTGAGCAAGGTGAATTTGGATAGGAGAATGGACCTTGCATATGCGTGTCTTCTTTAGCGTCGAGAAGCAACAGCTGCCCAAATTCTGGAATCTGGAGCAAGGTGAATTTGGATAGGAGAATGGACCTATTTTTTGTGGACACCTCCTGATCGATTATCACGGCGGCAGAGAGAACTTAAAATTTATTGACCTGAAAGGAGAGGAGAACTTTGAATTGACCAAAGAAAGCATTCGCAGAACTCTCGGATGGATGGGAGATAGCATTTTTCTTATGTGCATCGCTCCTGATCGATATCACTTAAGCGGAGATGCTTAGAAGTGACCAAAGAATGCAGAATGGTTTCATGTATACCCTTTTGCATTTGCATTGTTTTGCCAAGAACACAAAAAATGCATTAGCGTCATATAAATTGTGCAGCATCATACCGAAAACTGATTGTACAAAGAAAAGGTAGGAGCACCAGTATAAAGCGGCACGGCGCAGTCTCTCATCAGCAGAGCCGTCAGCTCGATGCGGCCAACGGCGCAAACACCGCCCTGGCGATGATATGCGTCTTCTTCTTGCCGAGCCCGAACCCGACAATGTGGTTGATGTACACGTCCCCGTCCTTCACCATCGCCGACGACCCGATCCGGTGCATCGGCCCGACGTACCGCCCGGTGACGGTCGCGGTCTCCCAGTCGTCGGAGCTCTCGACCAGCCGGCTCGGCATGCCCGCGACCGCCAGCCTCGTAGGGGAGAGCAGCTCCAGCCCGTCGCCCTGCTTCAGCGAGCCGCGTACGTCCACCATGCGCACGCTCCCCGTCTTGGGATCGACCTTGAAGAGGTCGCCGCCGGAGGTGTGCACGACGAGGAGGTAGCCGTTCGGGTGGTACACGATGCCGTTCAGGCCAACGAAGTTGTTCAGCGGCCCCGTCCGCTGGACGAACGTGGCGTTCTTGATGACGCCGAGCAGCTCACCGTCCGGGCTGAGTTTCCAGATCTTGCTGCCCATGGCGTCGGTCACGTAGGCGTTGCCGTCCTCGTCGGCAGCGACGTCGTCGGCGAACGTCGACTCGCCTGCGAATCAAGAAGCCAGGCCATTAGTGAAGAACATGGCATCGTACTTACCTGCTGTCTTTCAATCAAAAAATCAGTTTAAATGTGCGCCTGCGTATTATGAATCTGTTCATCGAGAAAGCAATTTAAATACGCGTTTTTTTTAAAACGAATTTAAATGTGCGTTTGCTGAAACAAACGTCAAGTTTTCGTGAGTTATTTTAGGGTATGTTTGATAGGGATTATGTTAATATTAAAAATGGTTTATATTTTAATTTATCTATGAAAAGTGTTTATTTGACTTATTTGGTTTATTGTAGTCTAAGCTGTCAAGCCGTGTGGCAAAATAGCTTATCCTATTTCTGAAACGACTTATTCTAGTGAGAGATGGTTCATAAGTCAAAAAACTAATGTTTGGTGGCTTTGTTATTCTAGTAAAAAAACACATGATTTATGAGAGCTTGTTATAATAATTACTTATGCAAAATAGTTATTTGATAAGACTTATGATTTATCACAGTATAAATTACTCTATAAATCTTGCCAAACACACCCTTACAACTGTACGTTATAAAGAACTCCTACATATAACGTTGTAAACTTACACCATTCCTATGATACATGAGCACAGTATACGAGCACTCGAGCAGCCAAAAACCAACCAAAGGTTTCAAAAGCTAGACATACTTTTGTCTCAAAGCAACTTTCATTCTAGTACAAATCCAAAAGCATCATCTTTTTTGCTTTTACCAGCTTTTGAGGTGGGTAAGTTTAGGTTATTTACCCGCGTTATGTAAAAAAAAAACGATTTGTTTCCTTCTTTTCTTCCTCACCCGCCTGACGGCTCGCGCAGCAGCGGCAAGTTCGCATGGGGCAGCAGGCGCCGGCGGGCTCGCGCGACGGCAGGGCTGGCGGCGGTGGACTCGCGCGAGGGCAGGGCTGGCGGCGGCGACGAGCTCGCGCAGGGCAGGCGGCGGAGGCGGACTCGCGCGAGGGCAGGGCTGGTGGCGGCGGCGGGTTCACGCGAGGGCTGGGTAAGCGGCGGCGGACTCGCGCGAGGGCAGGGCTGGCGGCGGCGGCGCGTTCACGCGAGGGCAGGGCAGGCAACGGCGGACTCGAGCGACGGCAGGGCAGGCGGCGGCGGCGGACTCGCGCGAGGGCAGGGCTGGCGGCGGCGGCGCGTTCACGCGAGGGCAGGGCAGGCGACGGCGGACTCGAGCGACGGCAGGGCAGGCGGCGGCGGCGGGCTCGTGCGAGGGCAGGCGGAGGCGGCGAGCTCGCGTAGGGCAGGGCTGGCGGCGACAGGGGGGTCACGTCGAGAGAGAGAGGGGGGGGGGAGAGATTCACGAGAGGAAGAAGGAGCTACGAGTAGGCTCCACTCGTTAGTGGAGAAAGAAAGAGGTGAATGATAAATAATATGGATGACTGGTCTATTTGACAGTTATTATAAAAGTCATAATCACTTTGTTTTCTTTCTCATAGCTGTTTTTTCACAGCTCACAATTCATAGTAGTTTTTTTCAAAAGTCACAGCCCAATCAAACGCATCCTAAATCACATTGGACAACATTTTCTTTCTTTTTCTCTCTCTTTACTTTTTTTTTGTTTTGAACTACTTTTTAATTTTCTTTTTCTTTTTTGAAAAGAAGGCATAATGTGAGTCGATGAATGCCCTTATTAAGAAGTTATTAAAACAGTAAGAACCTTTCCCTTAATGGATGATGCTACAATTATGCTTATTAGTAACATCTAACATTTTCATCATCATGCATTTGCATTTCTAGAACGTCAGAATGAATAGGATGTAGTTATGTAATCACTCATGAAATCTAGTACTATAGGTTTAGGAATGGTACAAGGATACCTACTTTTTGTGATGCAACTCCTTCTGCATAGTTTTGTGATAGTTTGTCAAACATTTTGTAGTGTTGTAAAATTTATGATTATTATTTGTACTGTACACACAGACGGCACTCATTCGCGTGCTCTGACTTTCTAAATGGGATCTTGGACTTTTTGATAAAAATCATCATCCTACTTGATTAAAATCAAGTGGGAAAGAAATTCATATTCCTACATTGGCGACGGGAAAAATTTCGCTTTCGCTCGTTAATTGTCCTAGCAAAACGATTTGCTCCTAAAAACCGTATCCGCTGCAGTACAACTACAGCTGGAAGCTTCATTCATGGACGTCGAGTCAGAACTGAATGCCTTGGAATACTGCATGGAATGGAATGTCCCAGCCGGCGGCGCAGACGAGGGCCCGCCGGTCAGAGACCTCCCGATGATTCGATCCGGCGCAACCGTGGAACCGGTTTATCCTAATCGCCGTGTACAGGTGTACTACGCCAGGAACAATAGGTAAAGAAATCACACGGCCGAGAAAGAGGGACATCGACGGCGGGTCATGCACTCACCTGGCGCGTCGAGTCGGGTGAGGAAGAGGCGGCGCCACGAGCCGAGCTCGTAGGCGCCCAGCGCGGCGTACCCGAACCGCGGCGGCCGGTCCGCGTAGACCACGAGCACGCGCCGCCTGGGCGCGTCGACGGCGAGCCCGAGCGAGACCCTCCCCTTCACGTCGGGGTCCGCCACGACCACCTGCTCGTCGCCCCACGCGCCGCCGTCACCGGACACGCGCACCTCCGCCACGCCGCCGCCGAAGAAGGTGGACGCCAGGAACCGCGCGCCCTCGGCGTCCCACTTGGCGCACTCGTGGAACCAGCCCTCGCCCGCGTACGAGACGCCGCCGGCGGTGCCCTCCAGGAACGCGACCACCGCCGAGGCCACCAGGGCCAGGACGGCGAGCACGGACCCGCAGCGCCGGCCGCGCGCCTTCTCGTCGGGCCCGCGCTGGCGGCGGCAGCATCCACCGCACATGGCGAGATGCAGGAGGCCGGCCGGAGACGACCTGGTGGCGTTGGCGTGGCCGGCGCGTGCGTGGCGGAGAGAGAGAGAGAGGGGAGGCGAGGCTTTGATTTGACCCAAATGATTCGATTTTACGGAGATGAGAGCGATTTTTTTACTAGAAAAAAGGGACAGTTTAGGTGGTGATTTGGTGGCTGTTTGGCGAGCAGCACCGGGCGCGGTTTGGGAACGGAATCTACCGGATTTGTCACGACTATCCGGCCACTGACAGTCGAGCTATTCGAGATTTTAAAAGCGGGGTTGGCTTTGGGTTTCACTGGTGTGGCACTGTGGCGTGTGCAGGGTCCAGCAAAACGTCGCAGCTGTGATGTTTCCCGTGATGTGGAATGTGATTTGGGCGGGGTGGACGACAGCTTTGCCAGACCGGACGAGGATGCCAGTGGCAGCCAGGCCGGCGGCTGGGAGATGAGGCAGAAAGCATGTGAAGAACCATCGGGTTATTACGTCTTTTAGCGCTAACAACGTGGTGTGTGACTGTGCGTCTCTCTATTCTGTGGTGAGGTCAGGGGCAGACAGAGACGAAGTGCGTGGGCCAAAAAGTGAATGGAAGCGAACATATCCAGTACCCGACTCTCTCTCACTCTCATCTATCTCAAATGAAAAAAAAAGGAAAAGGGAAAAGGGAAGAACGAAAGTAAAGAAAGGCATCAACACTCTTTATTGTTTGCCCATATCCTCCATTAATCCATGTCCATTGTTGCCCAGCAATAAATGGTAATATTCGTGAGGACATATCTATTGTCCTTTCACAATTGCACCCATCGCTTTTATGATTTGTTGATGATCGTGGAAAAATATGTTGTATGACTGTTGGAAAGGTCCGCTGCAACTAGCACTAGAAAACACATCATCTTGTGCTTAACGATGAGAAAAATATTTATTAACAAACTTGAAAGAAAATCACATGCACAAGAACACAACAATATACATATGAGAGGTTCCACTACTAGTGATAACATATACAATGGTGTCTTGCGAGCAGGCCTTCAGCTTGGTGGCAAAGGCACTCAAGTGGCAACCCATCGGTCAGGGTTCGAGCCCCTGATCTTGCACTAGTGCATGTTTTTTTCCAATCAATGCACTAAATAAAGACTCACGTTATAACTCATACGACCAGCTGAGAGTCTCTATATATGATTAGAGAGGGATTCTAAAATTTTCTTGAGTTTTTTTTATATACAATGGTGTCTTCTCAAGAATTTCTATATTACAATAGCAACAATGTTTTCATCAAGTTACAAACCCGGTCACAACAACAACTAAAAGACGTATGACGATAGCTAAGTAGAGATGATCATGATTTTGACCCTCTACAGTAATCAGTTTATAACTCACATAATATAGCATAAAATAGTATTTTAGGCAGCTCCATCACACCATTTTTTCCTACCCCTTTCCTTGCATTTATAACATTGAATTTACAAAATTCGTGTATGTCTGAGGCTTTTAGCATCCGATTTTTGTTTATAACTATGGTTGAGCCACCTTTTTCACAAGTTACAGTAGATATATATTAATTGGTATCAGACTTGTCTGTAAATTTTAACCTGGTATTGGTATAATTGAGGGGGGGGGGATTGTTTAATAGAAAACAAAAAGAGTCCGATTTAGTGTCTTGATCGGGAGGCAAAAAGGCTCATGTATCGATCATGGACTCGGTCTCGGGTCTACAGTGCGACCATATAAAAGGAGGGGTACCCTCAGGGTTTAATCATCCTAATTTTCCACCACCAATTGCTAAGCGCGCTAGAAGGCCTGGAAGACCGACGTTCATGTCCAGGACAAACTCGCTATCGCCCCGAGGGCTTCCGCTACCCCAAGAAGACCCTCAAGGAGCGCCTACGCTATATCCCCGACAGCACCTTCGTCATCGATCTCGTCACCTCTGCACCGACGCCAATGGAGTCCAACGCCAGTGCCAGTAACAACTGAATCTATCCCTATTCCGCATTAGATTAGTTTCTGCTAAGTGTGATCTTAATTAACTAGATGTGATCCTATTAATCTGCTATGCCTAAGTTTGATTAAGTCGTATTACAGATTAGTTAATTCTAACATTTGGTATCAGTTAGCCTTAATCTAGTTGATTAGATCCACTAGTTTAAGTTAGCAGGTTTGGTTAGTACTAGATCTAATCATGTTTAAGTTAATTAGCCGATCTAGTACTATAAAATCAGAGGTGATTTTGTTTCAATCTAGTCATGTTTAGCTAAGTTTTTATTTGATCAGAATAATGCTCATGCCTAGATTAATTAGATCAGTAACGTAATTAAGTTTTATTCAAGCTTTAGTTTAAATTGCTAAGCTAGGGTTTTTCGGTTAGTTAGCCATGTCACACACACAAGATCAGAAAAGGGGAAGGGATTTGCGAAAACACCGAATCAGACTCACACATGCAGATCCCTAACCCTAACCCTAACCCTAGATCTTAGAAACCTAACCCTAAGATCAGAGGACTCACCTCTTGTCACCGTCGCTCCGCGCCGTGCACTCAGATCCCGCACGTATGGACGGCGGCGCCTCCCTGTCCCCACTCACCAACGAGGCTGCACGGCGTCAGATCTTGCTTTGCGCGCCGCTTGTCGGCATAATATCCGCCAGCGTGGCATCAGTCGCCACGCGCGCACGCCGGTGCACGTCTTGGCCTCGCGCCGTGCTCGTCATCGTCGTGCCGCTTCCGGTCGCCGCTGTCATTGCCTCCGATCCGCGTGTGACGGGCCTGCCTTAATCGCACCACGGTGGAGAAGCTCGACGGAGCCACGCGCGATATCTCGGACGCGCGCGCCGGTGAGCAGCTCCCCGTGGCGTCGCGGTGGCGGTCAGCGTTGCTCCTGCTCCTCGGGTCGAGCAGTGGTGGGGAGAGCGAGTGAGGCATTTTAGGGTTTCGCCCGGCCGATTCGGCCTTTTAAGGGAGCGGCAGGTTGCCCTGAGCCGTCCATCTGACCGGAAGGCTCACATCAGAGCGGGTTCGCCCTCTGCGCGCGCCGCGTGGGCTGAATTGGCGGCCTGGTCGCAGGTTGTCTCGGTCCATCGAGCCGCGCAAGCGAGCCATCGCGTCGAGCCGCGTTAGCTGGGCCATGCGCATTGGCTGGGCCGGTTTCTGGTCCTACTGCGCCCGCTGGGCCTCGTCGCTACGCGCGCAAGCTGGGCCGCGCTCCGCGCAAGTTGGGCCGTTGCGTCCGCGTGCATTAGCTGGGCCACGCTTGTGGGCTGCGCGCGTGAAAGAAGGCCACGGGCCAAATTAGATTAAGACAGAAGCAAATTTTAATTCATTTTATTATTAAGTTTTAAATTTTTCTTTTAGTTCATTGCTTAATTAATTTTCTATTTTTTAGTTAAGTAATTTATTTTAAGCTTAATTATTTAAGTGTTAGTGTTATTTAAGCTATTGCAATTTTTAATTTTAAGTATTAATCCACCAATATGCCTTGAGATGCCTCTAAATAAATGGAACCACCGAGAAGTTTATTTAGAGTAAACTTGTGATTATTTCTGACCACTGTTGTTTAATCATGAGTATTAAGATGAATTTCGTTTGTTTTCCCCACCGATGATGCAAATTGAAATTTAATTGTATGATTTTAATCAGACCATCGTAGGATTATTTTCATACACTTATTTGTATTTTATTGTATATGATTACTAAGTTAAGTTTTTTTTTCTTGCTTTGTTTTTTCAGTAAGTAATGTCAATGTTGTTGCGTCCTACCTCAACAACATCGAGCCGCTCAATGGAGCGAATTTTTTGGACTAGAAGGGTAAGGTCATCACATGCTTGACATGGAATGATCTCAATGTCGCGCTAAGGGTCGATAAGCCTGCCCCTTCTGCTGATGGAGCTGCACCTTCTGCCGCTTTAGAGAAGTGAGAAAGGTCCGACCTGATGGCTACCATGGTCATGCTTCAGACCATAAGTGCTGGTATTAAGGGTGCCATCCCCACTAAGAATGCAGCTGGAGTTGATCTGACTACTAAGAAGCTACTGGTCACAATTAAGGAGAACTTTAAGAGCTCCTCTAAGACCTATGCTAGTACACTCATCATGAAGTTGGTGGGTTCTCAGTACAATGGTCAGACTAGCATAAGGGAGCACATTCTTACTATGTGTGACATGGCTAATAAGCTTAAGGAGATGAAGATGGAGATATCTGATGATTTTCTTGTTTATTTCATCATGACCTCACTACCGTCTCAGTACGCTCTATTAAAGATCAACTACAACACCAACAAGAACACTTGGTCTATCACTGAGCTGATAAGCTATTATGTTGAAGAAGAAGAGAGGCTTAAGACTGAGAAGATGAAGGAGAATGTTGTGAACATGGTTGACAATCTCAGTCTCAACAATCCTTCTAAGAACCAGTATGAGGGAAGCAGCAGCAAGCAAGGCCAAAGGAAGAAGAAGAAGAATGGGAACAAAGCTGTACCCAAGAACAACAACAACTTCAAGAACCACCAGTCTAAGGGTGGTAATAAGACATGCTCTTTCTGTGGCTCACCCAAGCACCTTCAGAAAGCTTGTCCAGGCTTTAAGGAGTGATTGAAGGAGCAAGGTAACGATAAGTTTGATGTTGTTTCTTTTATTGATGAGAATACTTGGTGGATTGACTCAGATGCCACTGTGCACATCTCTAATTCATTACAGGTATTTCGTTCGATCCGAACTATAAGAAGGGGGGAGCGAAGCCTAAGAGTGGCTGATGGGAACGTCGTCCAAGTTGAAGGCATTGGGAGCTTCCACTTAGAGTTGTCGGGTGGCTTCCAGTTTAATTTAGAGGATGTTCTTTATGTTCCTAGTTTAAAGAGAAATTTAATTTCTATATCAGCCTTAGATGATTCGGGACATGTTTATGAGTTTGGCAACAATAAGTGTGTGATAAAGTTTAATTCAATAAATGTTGATCTTGCAGTTAGGCAAGGCAAACTCTATATGCTCTCTCTTGATGATTCTGTGATGAATATTGCTAGTATTTCACATAAGCATAAGCGTGATGATGAGACTTCTTCGAAATTGTGGCATTGTCGCCTCGGCCACATTTTGAGGGGGAGAATAGAATGTCTCATTAAAGATGAAATACTATATGAATTAGACTTCTTCGATTCAGAGCAGTGCATCGACTGCATTAAGGAAAAATACGCTAAGACAATTAAGAAAGGATCTACTAGAAGTACGGGCGTGCTAGAAATAATACACACAGATATCTGTGGCCCGCTCTCAGTAACATCAGTAGATGGCTATGATTCTTTTATAATATTTACCGATGATTATTTCCATTATAGACATATTTACCCCATTAAGAAGTGTTCAGATGCGCTAGAAATATTTAAGATTTATAAGTTAGAAGTTGAGAAACAACATAACGCTTCCATTAAAATAATAAGATCAGATCATGGGGGAGAATATTACGGGAAACATGCAACATACGGTCAAATTAAAGGACCGTTTGCTAAGTATTTAGAAGAAAATGGCATAAGAGCGCAATACTCTATGCCAGGAGAACCACAACAAAATGGAGTGGCTGAGCGGCGTAATTGTACATTATTAGATATGGTACGTAGTATGCTCAGTCATTCTAATTTACGTGTGGAGCTGTGGATGGAAGCATTAAAGATAACTGTCATCATTCTTAATCAGGTTCCATCTAAGTCAGTTCCCAAGACACCATTTGAGCTGTGGAATGGGAGGAAACCGTCACTCAGTTATATGAAGGTATGGGACTGTCCCGCTGAGGCTAAGTTATTCGATCCACAGCATAAGAAACTGGATTCTAAGATAGTGAGCTGTCATTTTATCGGATACCCAGATAAGTCAAAGGGATATCGATTCTATTGTCCTGGTCGCTCTACTAAGTTCGTTGAAACAAGATAGGCTGTGTTTTTAGAGGACTCGGAAAGTTCTACTAAAAGTGATATTAGTCTCGAAGAATTACGGGTTGATCTTTCAACTTCGGATTTTCTAGAGCCTACGGTGGTATATCAGTTTGTACTGATAATTATTCCTCAACTTAGCAGCACCGTGGCAGCCACTCAGGCACAGGCGCCACCTACTGGGGCTCATGCACCATGATGCACAAGCTTCAGCTCAGGAGCAGCCTGCGCCAGAAGAACAACCCAGAACCAGCTGTGAACGAACCATTAAGACGGTCACATCAGGAAAGGAGACGGGCACTTCCTGACATTTATGAGACATATTTAAGTGAGGATCAGTATGATGTCAGGAAAATAAATGATCCTGCCAATTTTAGAGAGGCAGTTGAGAGTAAGAATTCCACTGAATGGATTGAGGCCATGGAGGAAGAACTTAAGTCTATGAGTTCAAATCAGGTTTAAGATTTAGTAGAAATTCCTGATGGGATCAAAATAGTAGGTTGTAAATGAGTCTACAAAACTAAACATGATTCCAAACCGAACGTCGAAAGATTCAAAGCAAGACTCGTAGCTAAAGGGTTTACACAGAAAGAGGGTGTTGATTATAATGAGACCTTTTCTCCTGTGCCTATAAAAGATTCCTTAAGAATAGTCATGACACTTGTAGCTCACTTTGATATGGAGTTAAATCAGATGGATGTTAAAACTGCATTCCTAAATAGAGATTTAGATGAGACTATTTACATGGCGCAACCAGAAGATTTTGCTATTAAGGGTAAGGAACATATGGGATGTAGATTAAGAAAATCCATTTATGAACTTAAGCAAGCGTCCAGACAGTGGAACCTTAAATTCGATGAAGTTATTAAGAGATTCGGATTTAGAAAGAATGATGCAGATAAATGCATCTACATTAAAGAAAAGGGTGGAAAATTAATAATCCTAGTACTATATGTGGATGACATACTATTAGCGTGCAACAATAAGAATATGTTGTATGAGACTAAGAATTTTCTGTCATCACATTTTGACATGAAGGATCTTGGTGAAGCCTCGTATGTACTTGGCATTGAGATACATCGAGATAGAGCCCAAGGAATACTAGGATTATCTCAGAGAGCTTACATTGATAAAATGCTTAAGAGGTATAAGTTAGATAAGTGTAATACGTCACCTGTTCCGATTCAAAAGGACGACAAGTTAAATGTAAGTCAGTGCCCTAAGAATGATTTAGAAAGAAAGAAAATAGAGAACGTTCTCTATGCATCAGCTATTGGAAGCTTGATGTATGCACAAGTCTGTACGCGTCCAGATTTGGCATTTGTAACCGGAGTACTTAGCAGATATCAGTCTAATCTAGGCTGAACTCACTGGATAGGTGTCAAGAAGGCATTAAAATATTGTCAAGGTACCAAAGGTTACATGCTCACATATAAGAGATCAAATAATCTTGAGATTGAGTGTTACACTGATGCTGACTTTGCTAGTGATGAAGATGAAAGGAAGTTAACTTCTGGATATGTCTTCATGCTAGTAGGAGGAGCAATTTCGTGGAGAAGTTGTAAGCAAAGTGTAACTGATATATCTACGATGCAAGTAGAATTTGTGTCATGTTATCATGCTACGGGACAGGTAGTGTGGCTTAAGAGTTTTATTTCGGGATTAAGAATTGTTGATAGTATCTCAAGACCTATCACAATATAATACGATAATCAATCCGTAGTTTTCTTTTGCGCCAACGATAAACTAAGTGGTGCTTCCAAGCACATAAATCTTAAGTATCGTGTCGTGAAAGAAAGAAAACAGGACAATACACTTAAGATTAAGCATATAAGTATTAAGTATAATATAGCGGATCCGCTCACAAAAGGTTTACCACCAACCCTCTTTTAGAAACATGTCCTAGGCATGGGCCTGGTAAATACCTTTTGACCAGTCTTGATTTTAGGGCCATTTATTTCCCCAACTAAGAGTAGCAGTTCTGATAAGGTTTGTCAGTAAGACTATGGATAATGTTGTCCCAATATGTCGTGATACTGCTGATGACACATTGGTCTGGTACTTGCTGATTTTCTGAGGAAGAGCTTTAGTTTAAGTTAAAAGTGAGTTTAAGTTATTGACCTTTCGGTCAAGGGGGAGAATGTTAGTTTTCTGTTAACAGTTGACCTCGATCAACAACAGAAACGGGAGCACAGGGCAACGCCCGTGTGATCCGATTCCTAAAAAATAGAAAACAGAAGGAGTCCGTTTTAGTGTCTTGATCGGGAGGCAAAAAGGCTCACATATTGATCATGGACTCGGCCCCGAGTCTACAGTGCGACCATATAAAAGGAGGGGTACCCCTCAGGATTTAATCATTCCAATTTTCCACCACCGATTGCTAAGCGCGCTGGAAGGCCTGGAAGACCGACGTCCACGTTCAGGACTAACTCGCTATCACCCCGAGGGCTTCCGCTACCCTAAGAAGACCCTCAAGGAGCGCCTACGCTACATCCCCGACAGCACCTTCGTCATCGATCTCGTCACCTCTGCACTGATGCCAATGGAGTCCAACGCCAGTGCCGGTAACAGCCGAACCTATCCCTATTCCGCATTAGATTAGTTTCTGCTAAGTGTAATCTTAAGTAACTAGATGTGATCCTGTTAATCTGCTATGCCTAAGTTTGATTAAGTCGCATTACAGATTAGTTAATTCTAACAGGGATAATGTGATGATATCCTACTTAGCATCTGGTGTAACTCCACTGGAAAATTTGAGCCATCCCTTTTAAATCCAATAAGTGAAAAAATCGTGTGTTGACAACCCTGAAAACACCCAAGTGTTCCATAGATATCCCCTTGAATTTTGGAGAGGAACTTGTAATAGCACGATCTGTGAGTTTCCTGCAAAATGATGGTTTTGCCCTATCTCCTCTGCCCTGTTTCAGATGCCGAACTACCAGCAATCATTGCCGGACTCCGAGTCAGAGACCAATAGAATGATTCCATCACCAATGTTGGTGACTCAACGATTACTCCTATAAAATGGTGCCTATGGACATGGATGATAATAATAAACTATATGTTCCGCAGCATATATCACATAGGAGCAGGAGCATTGAAAAACAGAGGCATGAAACAGGCCATTGGCCCTGGACGCATGAAGCGCGCCATGCAACCTCTTGTTTGCACGCGGTGACACGAAACGTGCCATGCCGCATGCAAACGTAACGTTGTCTCCAACAGCACAAACTCGGCGTCTTATAAGTAGAGTACGAGGCGTCACTCGTCAACCGTGCCAGTTCCCTTTTGGCTCTAGCATCACTCACCACAACACCATCCGGCTGTTCCTCCACCTCAGTTCGAGCTCCAAAGGTTTTATTACTACTTGGCAAGTGACATGGAGGCCCAGAACATGGAGGTTGCTTCCCTGGTGCAGAAGATCACGGGCCTCCACTCTGCCATCTCGAAGCTGCCGTCGCTGAGCCCGTCCCCCGAGGTGGACAGGCTGTTCACCGACCTCGTCATGGCCTGCGTCCCGACGAGCCCCGTCGACGTGACTAAGCTTGATCCCGAGACGCAGAAGATGCGCGAGGAGTTGATCCGCCTGTGCTCCGACGCGGAGGGGAAGCTCGAGGCGCACTACTCCGACCTGCTCGCCGGCTTCGACAACCCGCTCGACCACCTGAGCCGCTTCCCGTACTTCAGCAACTACATCAACCTGAGCAAGCTGGAGTACGAGCTCCTGGTCCGCTACATCCCGGGCCTCGCGCCTTCCCGCGTCGCCTTCGTCGGGTCGGGTCCTCTGCCGTTCAGCTCGCTGGTGCTCGCGGCGCACCACTTGCCCAACACGCACTTCGACAACTACGACATGTGCGGCCCCGCCAACGAGCGCGCGCAGAAGCTGTTCCGCGCGGACGAGGACCTGCGCACGCGCATGTCTTTCCACACGGCCGACGTCGCCACGCTCACTGACGTGCTCGGCAAATACGACGTTGTCTTCCTTGCAGCGCTCGTGGGAATGGCGGCGGAGGAGAAGGCCAGCGTGGTCGCGCACCTTGGGAGGCACATGGCGGACGGAGCGGCCCTTGTCGTGCGGAGCGCCCATGGAGCGCGCGGGTTCCTGTACCCTATCGTCGACCCCGAGGACATCCGACGCGGCGGGTTCGATGTGCTGGCCGTGTACCACCCGGAAGGAGAGGTGATCAACTCTGTTATCATCGCGCGTAAGGTTGATGCCCTCGCGAACGGACTTCAGAATGGACGTGCGCACGCAAAGGGCGCGATGCCGATTGCGAACAAGACCGACGAGTCCTGCAAGAGGGAGGCAAACGCGCTCCAGAAGAGGGAGGAGATGGTGGCGGCAGAGGAGCAGCTGGCTTTTTGAACATATAGCGCGCAGTCGGTCGCCGTTCAGTCACTTCATCCCAGTTTCTATACTCTACTGCTCGCGAGGTAATATGTTGTGAAAGTGTTATAAGGTAGCTGCCTTTGTTCTCTGGTGTATGTCACGCTGTCGACGTTTGATGTGGAGCACATCAACGAAGATGTTGTAAGCGCCTTGTCTGAAATAAAGGGATTTCTCTTGTTAAAAGAATTGTTTCCCAGTGTTGATGCGCTTATTGATCAAATTCACGGCATCAAAAGAAGCAATATATCTAAGAAAAATATCACATGTTTAAATAAATTCATGAAAATTCTTTTCATATGAAACGGAAGGTTTTCAAAATAAGAGTTTTGCTAAACTACTCTGACGGCTAAGAGCATCTCCAACAGTCTAGATATAATTGTTAGCTAAATTGGAGATTTTACCTGTTTTGTAAAAATAAAAATCATCTAAAACTATGAGATAATCCAATAGACTAGCTAAATATTAACTCTTCATATTCAAAACAACGTCCACGTCATCCAAAATCGTTTTTCTCTTGTTGGATTATGGTTTCTCCGTATTAAAAACAACTCATGTGCTGCATGTGTATCTGCTGCTTTAGACGCCTAGACGAGAGGTTTTGGAGTCCAGCGACGCCTATACGCAGACCTTGGAAGCGGTGAAGGCGTGTTGGCTGGACACAGCTCTACGTGGATCGATCGACTGCCGCTGTGATGGGATTGTTGTTGGCGGCGAAGCGATTGATTGACCCTGCGTTGACCCGCGCGGGAAGGGAGAAGAGGCAGGCGTGAGGGAAACAGGAGCAGGGTGTGGCAGGAGCAGCGGCCATGCGCTGGAGGAGCGGGGCGTGCGCGGAGGAGCGATATGGCGAGCCGTGACCGCTAGGCAAAATTAGCTAGTCGGAGGAGGCGGATAGCTAGCTGAAAAAAAATGACGACGTTGATAGCTAGTCTGCTGGATTATGATTTGATATCAGAATTTTTATATTTAGCTAACTAGTCTGGTTTAAAGAGACTGTTGAAGATGCTCTAAGGAACAAACACTTAAAACTGATTAATACATTAAGAATTTACTTAAACTGATTAATATGTTCAGAATTTTCATCTATAATTGTATCGGTAACTGATGGTTAACTGCATTTAACAATTTTATATATCGACTTGAGTGTTCTAATTCTTCTAATTAATCTGTTAAGTATGCTTATAAATCCCCCCCCCCCCCCTCGGTTTCCTATAGTCTTTGTTTCAAAAAAATGTCCTATCAAAGTTGTTAAATTAATTTATTTTCACACAGAGCTTGGTATGTGGTCAAAGTTGTTGAGTCGACAAGAACTTAATTCAACCAGCTGGTGATACAAAAAAGACATCTCTTCTCTATACTATATATACTACTAAAAAATCCCACTTGCATTCTATCTCTCACCTTCGTCTAACCTACAATTTCCCACCCCAAGATCAATTGTTCCCTTCCTATCCGATCGCACCTCACCTGCGAACTGTACCCGCACCCACCCACGTTCTCCTCCTCCCCCACCTCCTCGCAACCTCGGCTCCGTTCCTCCGCACCTGCCTGCACGGCCTCCCCGACCGCCTCCTCGTGACCTCGGCTCCTCTCCTCCGCCCCCGCCTGCTCGGTCTCCCCCTCCGCGTCCTCGCGATGCCGGCTCCGCTCCTCCACCCCTGCCTGCTTCTAGCCCTACTCCCACGAATGCGACCCGTCGCCTGCACAAGTCGATATCCTCTCTCCTGCGACCCGCTGCCTCCGCCATGTCTGCATTGACGCATCGCAAATCGCCAGCGCAGCTCCATCCTCGTCACCTGCAACGCACTACCTTCCCCACAAATCTCGTCGGTGTTGCTCCGTCCTCATCACCTGGGACGAGCGCTCTCCTCCACGCATTCTGTTCTGCATTTGTGCCTCGCTGTTGGATGACGACGGCTGGAGTTACACAGGAATAATGTCGTAGAACAAGGGGTAACTGGGATAGAAGAGGAGAAGCAATGGGGAGGATCCAAGCTAGAGAGGATACAGTGGAGGAGAGCCGAGAGGTAGAAGAAGAGGAAAGGGGAGACTTGGGGAAAGAGTTGATTTCCTTTCTATTTTCTGCTTATTGTTTCAGTACAAGACGACGGGACTTATACCCTGGCACGCCTGAACTCCAACTCAACACCACGATCAAAACGAGCCGGGCTTAAGCCCACAGACTCTACAACCCTCGAACAGAACTTGGGATCGCAGGCCCAGACTCAGTTATAACACAACCATTATCCTGGAGCTTAGTTCTCAACAGTTTAGCACTAATAACACATTGCTTCTAGTATTGTACTGACACTGTCGCCCCCTTCAGACCCAGCTTGTCCCCAAGCTGGCGCGTCAGGAAACCGCTTCTTGATGACTTCATAGTCTTCCCAGGTTGCAAAGTCTTCAGGTAAGAAGAGCCATTTTATCTTTACCTGCAGGTGAGCCGAGTTTCCTTTCTTGACCAGCTGCCTGTCCAGAATGGTTTCAGGCTTGATGTTAACAGCAGATAGGTCCTCAATGTGTGGCAATGTGGAAAAGACTGGTGTATGATCAGGCATATGTTGTTTGAGCTGAGACACATGGAAAACTGGGTGAACCAAACTCCCTTCAAGGAGTTGCAGCTTATATGCAGCAGAACCATATTTCTCCAGTATAGGGGAAGAGCCAAAATACTTAAATGATAGCTTAGGAAATGATCTGTTGACCACTGATGCTTGAGCATATGGTTGAAGTTTCAAATAAACTTGTTCACCAACTTGGAATGATCTGTCACTCCTATTTTTGTCAGCAAAATGTTTCATGCGCACCTGGGCTTTGAGCAGTTGGGCTTTTAGCATCTCAGAGAAGTGTGCTCTCTCCCTAAATATATCACTGGCATCCTTATTAGTAACTAGGGACAAATCAGGCATCATCCCATAATTTGGTTCAGTACCATATAGGGCTTTAAAGGATGAGCAGTTCAAGGATGTGTGGTATGAGGTATTATACCAAAACTCAGCAAGAGGCAACCATTGAAACCATTTCTTTGGGAAATCATGAGTAGAACACCTCAGATACATCTCAAGGCACTGGTTAACACGCTCTGTCTGGCCATCAGATTGCGGATGGTAAGCAGTGCTTATAGCCAACGTCGTTTTCCATCCTTTAAATAGTTCCTGCCATAGGGTACTGGTGAACACCCAGTATCTGTCAGAAACTATTATTCTGGGAATGCCATGAAGTCGAGCAATCTACTGAATGAAAACTTTGGCTACAGAACTGGCGGTGTAGGGATGTCTCAGAGCTATCAAATGAGCATTCTTTGTAAAACGATCAACCACCACTAATATCACTGAATAGCCCTCAGAGTTAAAAAGCCCTTCAATGAAATCCAGAGAGATGTCGTGCCATGCTTCAGTGGGAACTAGGAGGGGGTTCAATAACCCCGGTAATTTGCAATGTTCATGCTTTGCCTGTTGACAAATGGGGCACTGCTACACAAAATTTGTGACTGCTATCTTAAGTCCAAGCCAACAGAAGAGCTTTTTGAGACATTGGTAAGTGGCATGTTGTCCTGAATGACCCCCCACTGCCGTGGAATGAAATGCATGAATCAGCTTTGTCTGCAAAGCGGAGCTGGCTCCAACCCAAATGCGGTCCTGCTTCCTGATCACCCCATCCTGCAAGGAGAAACCATCAGCATCGGTTCCTGTAATGGCCAGATCAACCAACAGTGCTTGAGCCTGAGGATCTACAACATAAGTATTGATCACCTCTTGTACCCATAATGGTTGAGCCATGGAAACTGCTGCTAGTGTATGTGTATGATCAATGCGAGATAAGGCATCAGCAGCCTGGTTTTCTGAACCTTTCTTATACTGGAACTTGAATTGGAGCCCCACTAATTTTGTCATTGCTTTTCGTTGAAGGTCAGTGTTGAGTACCTGATCCCCTAAGCTGCATAAGCTCTTGTGGTCTGTCTTAATCACAAACGGGCCCCTCTGAAGGTACTGATGCCATCGATCCACAACCATCATAATGGCTAGAAATTCTTTTTCATAGATTGATAACTTCTGGTTGTTAACCCCTAGTGCCTTGTTGTAATATGCAATTGGGTGGCCCTCCTGAATTAGCACTGCACCAATGCCAACATCACATGCATCTGTTTCTCTGACAAACGGTTTACTGAAATCAGGAATGGCTAATACTGGCGTCTTGCTCATAGCCAACTTCAGGTCATCAAAAGCCTGTTGTGCGGCTGGGTTCCACTCAAAATTCCTATTCTGCAGGAACACTGTCAAAGGTTTGGCTAGAGACCCATAACCCTTCACGATTCGACGGTAGTACCCCATGAGGCCCAGAAAACCTAGGAGCTCGGTGACTGTCGTCAGTACTGGCCACTATAGCATAGCAGCCGTCTTGGATGGGTCAATGGATACACCAGCTGCAGAGATGACATGTCCCAAGTACTCCATGTGCCTGAGCGAAAGAGCATTTTGAGCGCTTAATGAGCAAGGCATGCTGGCACAAAACAGTAAAGACCACCTCAAGATGATGAACATGCTCCTCCAAGGACGTACTGTAAACCAGTATGTCGTCCATAAAGACCAGGATGAATTTTCGAATGTACGGGGCAAAAATGTTGTTCATCAAGCACTGGAAAGTGGAGGGAGCATTTGTCAGCCCAAAAGGCATAACACGGAATTGAAACTGACCGTGGTGAGTTTTGAATGCAGTTTTGAATTCATCCTTGGTTGCCATGCGGATTTGGTGGAATCCTGAACTCAAATCCAATTTCGAGAACTAGGCGGCGCCAGCCAACTTATCAAGTAACTCCTCTGTTATCGGCATTGGGAACTTGTTCTTGATTGTGATATCATTCAGTTTACGATAATCCACGTAGAAACGCCAACTCCCATCCTTCTTTTTCACTAACAAGACCAGTGAGGCAAATAGGCTCATGCTTCGAACAATAGTGCCAGCCTTGAGCATTTCATCCACTTGCCACTCTATTTCGTCTCTCTGCTGGGGTGAATAGCGATATGGCCTAGAATTGACTGGTGCGGCACCTGGCTGAAGGTGGAGTTCATGATCAAAGTCACGTTGTGGAGGGAGTGTGGATGGAGTATGGAACAGGTCCTGGTTCTTGTCAAGCAGAGCTTGAATAGGTGTGGGTATAGCACTGTGGGAGGTCTGGTTATCTTCTTCGAGGAGAACAGCGGCCCAGATATCATTACCCCGCTCCCACTTCATCAGTTGATCGACTGACACCTCAGCAATGTTGTCGCCAATTTTGTCCAGAATCCCTTGGAGCCGCACTATCTTGTTTTCATACTGAAACTCCACGCACTTCTCTGCAAATTGACAGTTCATCAACCCTCTTTGTTCAAGCCAATCCATACCAAGAATGACATCATAACCTCCCAACTGGAGCACTTTCATGTCATGTTGAAATGTGCTATTAGGGACCCACCATGTGAAATTTTTAATCTCTGAATTGCATTGTATAAAATTGCCACTGGCCACCTTTACCTTCCTGGGCCTGATTAGTGACTGAGAACAACCGATCCTGTCAGCCAAGGATTTGTCCACAAAGCTGTGTGAGCTGCCTGTGTCCAATAACATGATCAGAACCTGATTTTTGACCAATGCGCGAACCCGAATAGTCCTGGGACTGGCTGTTCCTGCAATTGCATTCAGAGACAAGTGCATCTCATCCTCTTCTGTCATAGCATTAGCCACAATGACATCCAACACCTCATCGGATAGAATCTCTGAAGCTGGTTCAACCTGGATGGCATTAGCCTGAGCGTCTATAGCACACTTATGACCCTGAATGTATTTGTCACCACATTTGTAACATAGATCATTGGCCTTTCTGTATGCATGCAACTGTTTGGCTTTCCACAGCTCTCCTGGTTGAAACTGTGCTTTGTGATCTTGCTTGGAGTCCTTGTGCCCAGCTCCATGCCACTTAGAGCTCTGAGGTTTATAAGAGAATTTCTTTTGGCGCTCTATGACAGCTTCATGTAACACCGCCAATTGAGCTGCCTTGCTGACAGTGTCTGGCACCTTGACTTCTACCAATGCGCGTAACTCATCCTTGAGGCCCAGAATGAATTGCGCAACCAGTAGTGGCTCACTAAGACGATTGTCATACAGCTTCACATGATACATCAACTGCTCGAACTGCTTCTTGTACTCCTCTACGGGACCCGTTTGGTGAATGGATAACAATTCCATCAGCTTGTTGTGGTGAGTGTTTACCTCAAATTCTGCCAACACCGAAGCTTTGAACAACTCCCAATCATGGTAAGGATTCAACAACTTGAAGGATTGGTACCAGTGAGCAGCACTGTCCGTCATGTGCATCGTCGCTGCCTAAACCTTGAAGCCCACTAGAATCTGATACAGGTTGAAAAACGTCTGGCATTTGTCCAACCAAATCCGTACGTCCGTTCCATCAAACCCGGGGAAATCTAGTTTTGGCATCGACTGCTTGCGTGTACTGGACTCTCCGACATCCACCTCACGCGCATCGGATATCGTGACCTCTAGGAAGCTGTGCTTGGGGCTTGCCTTTGGTGTGACAGTAGGGAACATCACAAAGGGTGCTCCAGATAAGGACGATGGTGCGGATGGAGCACCTTGTGGTTTAGCCCCCATCAATCCGGCACCATCCCGTGGAGGTAGATGCAGTGGAGGGGGTCGTTGTGACCCCAACTGCAACGACGCTGGTGCCATGGCTGCAGCTACCGTCTTCGCCAGTTGAGCTTGGTCTTGTTGGACCTGTCCTAGGGACGCCATGGATAGATCCACCTTGGTATTGAGTGTCTCCATGGAAGCCTCGTACGCCACCAGCTTGGCGTTGAGATCTTCGAATTGCTTCAACACCTTCTCCTCAAAGGTTTCGATAACTTGAGTCATTTGGGAAATAATAGTGGAATTCTTCGGAGGAGCCATGGTGATCACTCCACAAGACAATTCAACCTAGGAGGGAGTTACGGGAGACCATGTTCCGCGA
Source organism: Eleusine indica (assembly GCA_030378355.1). Classification (NCBI taxonomy): domain Eukaryota; kingdom Viridiplantae; phylum Streptophyta; class Magnoliopsida; order Poales; family Poaceae; genus Eleusine; species Eleusine indica. The sequence goes on along the minus strand of CM059498.1, from coordinate 11,129,285 downwards.
TCAATTTTGCCTCACTCAGTTTCGACCTGCCCCCCCCCCCCCCCCCCCCCAGTGGAATTTTACGAATCAAAGCCGATGAGATGCGGATCTGGTGCCACAGGTCTCATGAATCGATGAATCTGATACCAATTTGTCATCGAACAAGGGGTAACTGGGATAGAAGAGGAGAAGCAATTGGGAGGATCCAGGCCAGAGGGGATTCAGTGCAGGAGAGCCAAGAGGTAGAAGAAGAGGAAAGGGGATACTTGGGGAAGGAGTTGATTTCCTTTCTATTTTCTGCTTATCGTTTCAGTACAAGACGTCAGGACTTATACCCTGGCACGCCTGAACTCCAACTCGACACCACGATCAAAACGAGTCGGGCTTAAGCCCACAGACTCTACAACCCTCGAACAGAACTTGGGCTCGTAGGCCCAGACTCAGTTATAACACAACCATTATCCTGGAGCTTAATTCTCAATAGTTTAGCGCTAATAACACATTGCTTCCAGTATGGTCTGGACAAATAAGAACCCTGGGCACCGATCTTGCCACAGATGCCTCTTCCAAGAGCCGCACCCGATTGTTGTTGGGTGGACGATCTACCAAGGGACAAAACAGGGTTGCTGGCTAGCAGGAGATCTACCTAGGAGAAGAATCGTGTGCAACTACTTTAGCCTGTGGTCACCAGTGACGCCGTTGGAACGAAATCCATGTCATGACTTCAGGAAAGGGACAGAGATCGCTGACCTCAATCTAGAAACTCAGACTTCAATCTTAAAATTCGTAGGTGCGGACAAAGATCCCTGCTTTCAACAAAAAACTCAGAGGTCATTACTAGTTTTGTAATTCATGTCATGTGGCAGTTTGGCCTCGTGACTTCCGAGAAAGGGACAGAGATCTCTGACTTCAATCTGTTGTGCGTTCAATCATGGCTTAGGACCTCCGGGCGTTGCCTTGCGATTAATTTGGCTTCATCAACTACTTTTAGATGAGGGACCGGCGAGGAGTGCAGGAGGGTGCAAGCGTTGTTACAGGTCCATACTCTTCATCATTAGTGCTTCCTGGTTTCTATGCTTCATACCATTAGAGCATCTCCAGCAGGCCTCTCAAAGTGACCTTCTAGACTATATTTTGAGAGCTTAGTCTAAAAAATCAACTCTAGCAGGCTGACTACTTGGGCTCTCATTTTCAAAGGGCTCTCAAATCCTCTACCCGGGCTCTCAGGTTTTGGAGCCCTCTCAACTGAGGGGTTCATCATTTTTTTCTTTTTTCTTTTCTTTTCTCTCTCTTTCTCCTCTTCTCTCCCGATCAGACGGAGCTGCATGACGCCCTGACATGGCAGTTCGCCGCAACCCCCCCTGCCCCCGCCTCTGCCTCCCTCCCCTCCAGCTCGGGCGCCGCCCCTCCAGTTTGGCCGCCGCCCCTTCAGCTTGGCAGTCGCCTCGCCTCCCTCCCCTCTAGCTCAGCCGGTGGCGCCTCCCTCCCCTCCAATCGGCTGCCAGCCCTCCAGAACTCCACCACCGTTGTCGCTGCGCCACCCCCCCCCCCCCCACGGAGCTCCACCACCGTTGCTGCGCCGTGCTGCCCGTGAGGCGGCCAGATCCGTCGCCCGCAAGGCATGTAGATCCGGAGGACGGGGCGGCGCGGAGAGGGAAGTTGCAGGGGCGGCATGGAGGGGGAAGGTGCAGGGGCGACACCGATGTAGAGGGGCGGTGTGGAGGGGGTTGTGGGGGCAATGACCTCAACGAGCTCAGTGAGCGGCGGCGGCGAGCCTCTCTTTCTCCCTCGAATCACCGGGACGCATCCGACCTCCAAGATCCCAATGATGGGGGCGACGCGCACCGAGGGAAGGGGAGGCAGCAACCTCAGGCTCGGGCTCGGGCACGACATCGTCGGGGGCGGAGCGTGGCGTCGACGACAGGCGGGGCCGCGGCAGCCTCGGGAGCGGGTGGTGGCGGCTCGCTCGTGGGCGGCTCCGACGGCGGGCGCGGGCAGCGCCGACGGTGGACAGGGCGGTGGTGGCCCTCGGTGCGATCAACTGCGCCCCCCCCCCCTCCGGCCGTCGGCACCATTGCCGAGCGCCGCCGCACAAGCCTTAGCACTGTTTTGTTTCAATGACAGTGGGTCCCAAGGGAATATATGTTTTGTGTCAATGGCAAGCGGGTCCCTTCAGGCAGGAGAAGAATGAGAGGCTTGTTTTGAGCAGTATTGCTGGAGTATACAAAAAAATTTGAGCAGTAGTAAATAGGACCCACCTCTCAAAAAGGAGAATAGGAGGTTTAAAATGAGAGGTACCACTAGAGATGCTCTTATAAAAAAAACTCGACCTGCCGAGGGAAGAAGCCCCCCCAACGGCATTTACTTAAGGAGAAGAGCCCCTCACGCAGACCGAGAAAACCTCCGAACCCTCCTCCCAACCATACATAGGGACTCAGCTGGTCGTGTGAGCTGTGACACGAGTCTTTACCTATGCTTTCACTAGAGAAAGCGAGGGAATTTTTTTACACTGTGCGCAGCTGCAATACCACGCGCAGCACAGTGTCATGCACTGTGCACGCTACAGTGCTGTGCGCGCTAAAGTGGGTGCGGGATCGGGGGTTCGAACCCTCGACCTGGAGCAGCCACTCGGGCGTCTCTTCCCCCAGGCCAAAGGCCTGTCCGCACTAGAGATGCTCTTATAGCTTGACTCTCCATATCTGTTCTGAGACAATGGTAGGTATAGGTACCCATTGTTTGTCAGGTTATTTCAATCTTATTTGGCAAGCACCGAATTTAGACCCAATAAAGAATTATCGCAATGTAGTTGATATGCCTGAACAGACACAAATTGACTTGGAATACATTGTCACAGTTCAGGAAGCACGACTATATTATTCTAAACAACGCAGATGAAGTTATGCACAACCTCTGGAATTTTTTATAGAGCCTCACTTTCCTGAACTCTCGTTTTGCATTGTTGGTAGCACATACCATCGGATCAGCAACCATATCGTTTGTGAGACAAGCATTATTCTTGTTAACTAGGTTCTGTTATATAGGCCAATTTCTCAACCGGTATGACTGGAATGTTGGAGAGACTGTTTTATTCAGTCCCTGTTACAATCTGTGTTAACACTACTTTTGATTGCGCCTTGTGGTTGTAGGCAGCCAGCAGCGTTGTTGTACAGCCTTGCTCTTCACCATGCAACATTCCAACATGGAAAATATTTGGACCAGAACCAGATTAGAGGACTCCTGATCGGTGCTGGTGGACCAGGAGGTTGAGGCTGAATGGAGCTTATACAGACAGGCCAAAGCAAAGTACGACAACAATAGCAAGCAACTAGGGACCAGGGATATGTTGACGTAGCTGCTGGCATTGATGCGGTTTGACATTCCACTGCTTCCACCACACAGGACACCAAATCGAGTAGGGCAGAAAGCAGAGAAGGGTGCAAGCATTGATACAGGTCTGGGCTCGTCATGCTCGTCATCCATTTTCATCTCTCTCTGTCACTCCGATGACTGGTACTCCCTCCGTTCCAAAATTATTGTTGCCATTGATTTTTTTCGTTACCTTTAATCATTCGTCTTATTTAAAATATTTGTTTAAATATGAAAAGTTATAAGTTATATTAAAATTTTATCTAGTGATAAAATAAATCATAAGAAAATATATGATATTTTTAAAAAAATTTAAATAAGAGGAATGGTCAAAGGTAGCGAAAAAAATCAATGACGACAACAATTTTGGAACGGAGGGAGTATATGATTGCATTTCTTCCAATTGTTCACCTTTTGTCTTGTGACCAAGTGATGGCGGTCATGTGTGATCCATCCTTCATATGCTCTGAGTGTTGCTTTCATTCTTTGGATATGCTTGTATATTTGTTCATTTTAGCCATGTTTCGAACTCTTCTCCTGTTATTTCCATGAATGAGATTTGCAAGACCACATGACAGGAAAAAAGCCATTAAGTCTCCTTTAATGTCTTTTATCTCGACTGAGACTTTGTTGATTCTCTCTTCATAGTGTTTTTTTTTCTACTTTTGCTCAAATAAACTATAAAAAATCTACTGTGAGCTACTAATAGTACGTGATTTGTTTCTTCCTGTCATGCACATGTTGGTTTCAATGATATGTAGTGCGGTTTTCTGATAAAGTCATCTTCTGCTGACTTTATGGATGATTTATATCCTTACTGTTCCTTATAATGTGTGTCTTGCAGTACATAAATAATAATTAAGAGATGTTTGGGAAGTGAAGAAAAGATTATACAGTAGTTGCAGCTATGCGGTAATGGTCCTTAAGAGCTAATTCTTTTTGGTGCTATTGTCAGGTAATGGTTCTCAAGTAAAAAGCTGGTATCCGGATCAGGATACCACAACAACTGACTTAGGAATAAAATGATCAACGTGTGACCCATGTTTGCATTCAGCAATCTTTTTCTTTGGATTTGTTGTGCACTGCTCCTACACAAAAATGATATTTGTTCAAAATCAATTTAATCCCTGAAAGCACCGAGCAAGTAAGTCAGAGAAACAACTTTTGGTCGGCTACGAGGTTCAGTGTGGCTCGTGTTCTTTTGAAAATTTGAATTATGGGGCACATATATATGTATAATGGCTCGATGTGACTAATATTTCATCTATCATTAGTTATATCTTTCAGTTTGGTTGTGGAGTGAAAACACTGAACCATGGCGCAAATGACGTGAGTCATACATGAAGATAATTAAGTCCACCAAGAGTTTTGTTTTCAACTGCTGCGTGTGGTGTTCAGTTCATTGGATCTTATACATGCTTTTGTAACTCTGAAATATATTTTTTTGTTGTTATTTAAGAGCACTAGAATCATATGTTAGAATAGGCTTGTTAGCTACTGTGGACAATAAGAAGCATCTCTTTGAGCTATTGGCACATAAGATCACGTGTATAGTATATAATTCTAAATTTGCTTTATGTTGTTTTTTATCAAATTGTGTGAATCAACAAAGCTTGATGGTATCAATGATATGTTTCCCATGATAATTTAATTATTATTCTTTAATCTATAGATAAACTTTATGACCAGCTAATTTGTGCTATTTGTTTTCTCAACCAATAGGTTATCCTAAGTTCAAATTTACGAGCATGTTTTAAAGTGTAAAATGTCTTTTTGTTATATTACTATATGTTATAATATCCACCATTGCAAAGCACGGGCATATAGCTAGTACGTCACAATAAAACAAGAACCCGTCGAGATATTTCACATATCTTTTCTCCGCTCTCAACAACCGCGCCAATGCAGCATCCGCCCGTCTTGCAAAATCAAAACTTCCATAGCTTTCAGACGTTGCAACAGCATGTCATATATATTCGGCATCTGAGTCAACCAACATTGACCACGAGGTATAGCAGTTCCAATCCAGATTTGCCAACCCTGCATAACTGAGGATTGGCCGACACTGCCGCCGCCTGTTTATTGAACGGAAAGCTTGGCCGATGCCTCACCGGCCAGGGCCACCAAACCCCAGCCTTCGATCTATAAAAACCCGGGCGCTTCAGCCATCCAAGCAAGGCAGCAACCAAGCGATCAAGCATTAGCACCTATAGCAGTTTGTCAAGTTTCGAAACTCTCATTTGCTTGCTCAACACTCTGCCCCTCGTCGCAACGCACAATGGCCTCCACGAACAGCTGGACACTCGAGATCCCCTCGCCGGTGGCCGCGCCGCTCCTGTTCCGTGCTGCCATGATGGACTGGCACACCCTGGCGCCCAAGCTCGCGTCCCACATCGTCGTCAGTGCTCATCCTATCGAGGGCGACGGTGGCGTCGGCGGCATCAGGCAATTCAACTTCACCTCAGGTTCGTGACACCTCACAGACAATTCGATAAAATGTTTAAGCATAAGTTTGCACCGTGTAACCAATTGATCCATTGTCTAAAAAAAATCAATTGATTAATCCAAACTCGCATGGCTTGCACAAAATATTTGGCACATGTTTGATGTTTCCTGCAGGTATGCCGTTCGGCTATATGAAGGAAAAGCTCGAGCTCTTGGACGTGGACAAGTGCGAGTGCAAGTCAACGCTCATTGAGGGTGGTGGCATCGGCGTGGCCATTGAAACAGCTATGTCTCACATCAAGGTGGAGCCGGCGGCCGACGACGGGAGCTTGGTGAAGGTGAACTCGACCTACAAGTTGCTGCCGGGTGTGGAGGTGAAGGACGAGATCGCCAAGGCCAAGGAGTCTGTCACTGCCATCTTTAAGGCCGCCGAGGCGTTTCTCATTGCCAATCCGGAGGCCTACAACTAAATAATGTCTCCGTGTTATATCAAAAGCTTTGCATATTATGTGTTTTTAGGCCAAAATAAAGCTGCTCAAAGCCTTACGTGGCGTGGTGTGAGCGAGCAAGCAGTGAGTAGAGAGTGGACTTGAGAATGTGAGCATCTGGTTTTGCTACCGATAAGAATTGGTTTGGTTTCATGTTATCACTATGTCAATGTGTCTGGTAATATATTATTTTTTGTTTTGCACCAGAATAAAATTGTTGGAATCCTATTCAAAGTACTCTGTTTCGGAGAAATGGCTCCCGTTGCTCTGAAGGGTTTGCAAGTTTGAGTTTCGAGGACATACCGTCACTGCTTTTCCAAATGCAGAAAGGTCGGAAACGTGAGTTTCTTGAAGGGAAAATTCTTTATTTGCCATCGGAAATTTTACCAATGTCTTATTTACTATCGAAGTTTTACAATTCCCTTATTTGCCATTGGCGTGAAATTTACATCTCTTATTTGTCACTCCAGTCACTTTGGCCGATAGAAAATGTTGCTTCGATCACTATAATGTCCATGCTACAATAGCAAAATAAGTTTTTCTCAATGTGTACTTTAATGTCAAAAAAGTTTCAAATTTTTTGGATGACAATTCAAAGTAAAACAAAAATTGCCTCTAATTTTCATCCGAAATTTTGAAACTTTTTTTTGCTTATAGTATTCATTAAGACAAACCTATTTTGCTACTGCAGCATGAGCACTATAGTGATGGGAGCAATGTTTTCTATCAGCCAAAGTTGCCACAGTGGCGGATAAGAGATGTAAGTTTCAATCCGAGGGCAAACAAGAAAATTGTAAAATTTTAATGAGATTTTGTAAAAAAAATTTATGGCAAATAAAGAATTTGCCTTTTTTTTTTGAATCTACAGCTATAAAAAGGAGGCATATTGTAGACATTCCCTACTTAATATAAAATTTGTCGTGTTCTAGGGCTTCCGCTAGGGAGATGTACTCTAAAAATCATTTAGAATTAAACAAAAAATGTACTTATGTAAAGTGATTATTATTGTCTACTATCATTAAAATTTGAGTTACAATAAAGCTTATGCAAGGTGTAATTAAAGGAAGAATTGCTCAAGCTGGGAGATGTTCACAGAACAGTCCCTCGAATAAACACCAGAAAGTAGTCGTTCACGCACCGACAAAAATTAGTTGCTCACGTCGAGAGCTCAACGAAAGAAGACGAAGACAAAATAGTTGATCAGCGAGCAGTCGCACCTTGTGTTCTCTAAAAACCTGATCACCTGTCTATCCGTGTAAATGTCGCAGCGGGCCGTGATTCTAGGGACCTACCTGCTCTCGTAAGCTCTTGTGATGGGGCAGAGAAGGCAACACAACAAATGGTTCTGGTGGTAGCGTGTGTCTCTTCCTCCTATCTCTCACTTTCACATAAGTATTTATAGGCTTGGTAAAACCATGCGTAGAGGAGAAAACCAAAAAAACTGCAACAGCAACAATTCACTAATTATTTGCTATAACCATGCATGGAACTAATGATGTAGGAGGTGAAAAATCAAGAGACATGTAACATAGCAAAAGACCATTTAATTATAATAACTTTGCATATACATTATAACGGAAAATGCCACACAGTAACTGTGCCAGAAAACACAGGCGGGGCCATTAGTCAAAGCAGCAAAAACTTGAAGATTTTTATTAATATTTTGGAATGATAATCAAGTAAAATTACATGTTGATTGTGCTTAAATAATAGGTTCTTAAAAAAATGTGTGTAATAAAGGGGGGGGGGGGTGCACACCCTGATCAAATGCTTGCATGTATTACAGATTTAATTCCGTTACATACACACTTATCAAATGTGTTTGGGATTTATTGATTTAATTAAATATGTTAAATGGATAAACCATATTAAATCCAGCACACACGCACATGATAGAGTAGAAATGTTTTCATAATTTTTCTTATACATGCTTTTAGGAAAGCCTACAAACATGCCATAAAAAGAACGCCTAACGAAGTTGTTTATTCAAAATGAGAGTTTCCTTGCTTCGTCAAAGCGGAAGGGCCCAATTCAAATGACTAAGTTGCACATGTGGATACATACCATACACCTTTTTTCCATATCACCAACCGTGTATGACACTCTTTTCATCAATTTTAGACGTCGCAAAGCAGGATGCAGTCTTTCGTCGATTTTCCCAACTGACTAAACTAACGCGTTGGACTGACAATGCGCGGTCACTTTTTTTATCGTTTTTATAGGCATTTTCTGGAGTGAGTATACAGCTTTAAGAAAAGAGTTGACTCCGGTTCAAAGAAAAGAAAAGGTTGACTACAGGCGTGATCCCGCAAAACGTGCGAGGCTCTCCGGTTTTCGGTGCCGGTAGAAACCGAAATCCCGGTTCGCGTCCCGGTTCGGGTACCAGTCCGAAATAGTCTCGCTTTTTTTTTCCCTCTCTGTCAGTCTCTCTTTGTCCCGTTCACTTCTCTACCCAGCCGACTCTGCCTGCTCCGCTCCCACTCTCTCTCCCCCTGTCTCGTGCCGTTCCTTTCCTGGCGGCGACGACCCGGCGAGCGGCGACGTCCTTCGCACGCCTTCGCCGGGCCCTTTGCCGGCGACGAGCGTCCACCAGGTATCACCGCCCCTTCTCCTCCCTTGCTGCTGTGCGAAAGTGTTAAGCCCCAAACCCTATTTCTATTCGGATCTGACCCTGTTGCAAGTTTATTACACATACTAGCTACAAATGTTTACAAAATTATCGCTAAACCCGTGTCCAATACTGGGTCCGCCCCTCTAAATGTAGATGACTTGAGGATTTCATTAATAGACTCCAATATATCAAACAATAAACAATATTCATATACGACGAATGTTTTGAACCTAAATAAGAACCTATATGGGACCCGTGGTAACTCAGATATGTAGGAAACCTCGCTTTGGAGCTTCCAACTGTTTAAGGGCTTCGGAAAGCACTGAAACAAATTTAGGAATTCAAGACAAAAGTGGTAGCACTGATGCAGGTAAGAGGTAACAGCAAATTCAACTGAATGGGAGCTATCTTGTGACTCACCCTCTGCACAAGCTCTCTCAAGAAATTTCAAATATTATCAATACCACAATGCCTTTTTCTTGTGCTCTGTAACGCTTTTGAGCTCCTCTGGATACCAAGGAAAAAAAAAATCAATCTTCATGTCCACAAACTTACGCCACAAGCGTACAGTACGGATTTATTTTTCCTTGAAGTGAATATCCCAAATATGTCCAATTCAATCAAATAATCACGAACGAGGACCAAGGAGCCGATTTCTCGATAAATAAGCAGCATCTGTGTAGGATGCGCACTGTCAACATGAAGTATATTTACTGTCTATAATCAGATGTCTCTCGTGAGCCCAACCAGGCTCCCTTAGTAGTTAGTACCCAAAGTTAATGACCTTCAGTTTAGTAATTATATGAAAATAATTACATGACGGGCAAAAGTTGACCATACTCCAATGTTGCCTAAATCATTGATGTTTCACTAAGAAAGAACATTAATATCACTCACTAAAATACATTTTTTGGTTATCACGGTGCGCTGTCACACATAAATGTGGAGCAATAATCTTTGAACTTTGAAGATTAAGGAAACCACATAATATATGCACATAGCAAATAGCTGACACAGAAGCACTGAAACTCTAAATAATGGACCCTCCTATCCACGGACGTTTCGAAACCAAAACAAGAAGGTTGTTGCTAGAGGGTCAAATCATCAATGACGATCACTTAGGAATCAGGGAAACAAATCTAATCCCACAGCTGATGCATGTAGCATGCTAGTAATTTGCAATTGATTGGTTGCTGGGTTGGTGTATGATGCTGTTTTAAATAGTTTGGTAACATTGGGCTGTGTGCTGTGTGCATGCCATTTATAGTCTTTGGTCTTATAGTTATTGGATTTCTTATGACTATTCCCTTTTTCACAGGCTTTTTGGAGCTCATATTCATGGTTTCGGCTTATGAAAAGTGATTGCTGAGGGGGAGGATGGAAGAGGAGGGACACCACAGTGTTGTTTTGGTGTGCAGCATCTGCGGGGTCCTCTTCACTGTCCTTAGCCCTCTTAGCTTTTGGATCCTATGGGCTGTGAATTGGAGACCATGGAGGTTATACAGGTATGCTTTCATTGGCACAAGCATTTCTATATTTCTGAATCATGCCTAAACAATATTCAGGAATTATTGCCTACTGAAATTGTGCATGCCTTCTGTTTTTACTATTGAGTTTTAAGTACCACGAACCTGTTCAATGTTATGTGCACAAGCATCATCAGAATTATCATCGATAAAGTAGAAAACTTTCTCTGCATTATTTGCCCTCTAGATGTAACTTGTAGTGGTAGGTATGCTTCTAGTGAACTGGTAGCTGCATTTTCAGACAACAAATGTAATGTGTTTTTATTTCATGAGATCGTATCATTTTATAAGCGTTATTCTTAGGGGTAACTATTAGTCAGATGCCTACAAACGATTTGTTTTTTTAGTCTACGAAGCACATCCATTCTGTCCCCTCCAATCTTCTTCTTCCTCAGGCCAGTTTGTTTTCTCCCTACGCATTTGCATGATCATAGCCTACCCCTGTGCCCCGCCTTCAGCCGTGCTTCCGCTGCCTCCCTAACCTGTCGTTTTCTTGCTCTCCTGCTTCCTTGATGTGCCGCGTCCATGTCCAACACCACCGCCGGGGCAGCTTTGAACCCGGGGATCTCCTCTAAGCCCAGCGACAGTAGACCCCACTCCCTCTCCTGTTGGTAAGCAACGTGTTCACACCGTCCGTCGACCGAAGAGTTGTGACAGGCGCCTAAGTTGTAGGAGACACTTTATTGTAGTGCAACTCAGTGGTGGAATCCAGAATGCATTCATTGCAATATTTCGATTATCTACTTGAGTAGATGTATTATCCTGTTCTGTAGAGGCATGGATGGAAACTGATGGGCCCATCATCTTCAACTATTTGCTTATTCCTTTAGTTCATTGCCTTCTGGGTTTATGTGCATTGCGGTCTTGGATTTGTCTATTGTGATATGAAGGTCATAGCAAGTTCTGTTTGGTATGAGTAATGAAGTAAGGTATCACACTTTCTATTTCCTTTGAACATAGTAATTGTCTTGTGTGTACATGTGGTTTTGCATGCCTGGTTTATGTGTTTACCAGAAGTTACTGGCTAAATTCTGACCCGGTTTATGTGTCTCATCATTAAATGTTTTCATTTTAGATATTGTGAACACTATTGTCATCTGTGTTGTCTCATTTGTTCATTTACCTATAATAACTGTTCTCCCTTTCATCTTTTGTTCAGTTGGATATATGCAAGGAAATGGCCGGCATATGTGCAAGGACCTCAACTAAGCACGCTATGCAACCTTTTGACTCTTGTTGCCTGGCTCGTCATCATTTCCCCTATAGCAGTGCTACTTGTGTGGGGAAGCATCCTTATTGCTCTTCTGGAAAGGAACATAATTGGTTTAGCTATAATAATGGCGGGCATTGCTTTGCTTCTGTCATTCTACTCTATAATGCTCTGGTGGAGAACACAATGGCAAAGCTCAAGTATGTTATCTGTTTCTTGTCTTGATTCATAACTTGTATAGTATTTATTTCTCTAGAATCCATATAATGGTGTTTTTACTTTCATGTATCTATCCTTAATCATAGGCCATTGGTTTAGACTCATTTATCGTAACTATATTGAATCAAGTGGGGTTTGTAGACAATTTTGTTACCAAAAAATTTGCTACTCCCTCTATTCTCAAACATATTAGTTAAGAATGTTGGTCAGTCGAAGTTCAAAAACTTAACCACTTCTATACACTAAGTACAAATGTTTGCCACATGTAAAAATGAACTTAGTAGATTTGTCATGAAAAATAATTTCATATCACTCCAATAGTTCAGATAAGTTTTACTAATTAGTGTTGAAGACAAGTAATGGTCAAAGATATGTATTGTAGACTGTGTCAATCTCCAAAATGGCAAGTGAAAAGAACAGTTTTAGTACTCAAATTTGAATTACCAAATATGCTGTTGTAAAACATTCCCAACAACATTCAAGATTATAAATTTGTTAGACCAAAGCTACAATGACATGATAAGACGTGCATGAAGGGAAGACTTATCAACACTCGTGTAACCTTTTCCTTTTTAAAATGTGGTTCTGCCTGGTTTTCATCAGTTTGTCCCACTGTTCTACAGCTTGTTTTTTGGGGCCCTCTATTATTTCCATTTTCTTTTGATATTCTGCTGGTATTAACTAATTGACTCTTTGGTGCAGGGGCTGTTGCTTATCTGCTCCTCCTAGCAGTAGGCCTTCTTTGTGCCTATGAATTTTGTGCTGTTTATGTTACAGCTGGTGCTAGTGCTTCTGAGCTTAATTCCCCATCAGGGTTCTTCTTTGGGGTGTCTGCAATATCATTAGCCATCAATATGCTCTTTATATGCAAAATACTGTTTAATGGTAATGCTTCCATTACTTTACCCTTGTTGCATATATATTGTTACTAAATAATATGAAAATTTGATTAATTTTCTTTTTTATACACGTGCACAGTAAATGGACTTGATGTTGATGAATATGTGCGGAGGTCTTATAAGTTTGCATATTCTGACTGTGTTGAGGTGGCTCCTGTTTCATGCTCGCCTGATCCACCAGATCCTAGTGAGCTGTACATGACAAAATCCAGAAGGTGAACCCACTTTTGTTTTTCCTTTCTTAGTAATTTATTAATCTTATTTCTCTCGATATCACTTGTGTTGTACCACTAGGTTATTTTCTCAGTTCTTTTCACAATAAGAGTCCAGTGATTAAACCAAAAGTGCAGCTTTTACATCTGTATAACTATCATTGCATTTATATGTTGGGGATAAAACTTAGTCATGAAATTATTGACCAATTAGGAAGAATAGAGAAGGTCTAAAGCTTGTTAATGTCTTGTTTATCTTTGGCCTGAATCCTGATGGTGGGCTTGGACTCATGGTTATATTGTGCAATGGAGTGTCTTAAATTTCCAACTGGGCCATACTTCCAATTCAACGTTTTATGTTGTTTCTATGAACTATATATTCTTGCCAATTGAACTTGATGTTCATGGGTTGGATTTTGGAAATTCAGGGTCCTGCATCTTGGACTTCTCTACATGTGCTCACTGCTCGTTCTTGTTGCCTATTCCATCTTGTATGGTCTCACCTCAAAAGAAGCACGATGGTTAGGTGCTTTGACTTCTGTTGCAGTGGTGATTCTTGGTAATGTTCTTTTCTTGTATCTTTATCATGTTCTTTTTATATATATTTCTTTGACTTCTTATTTTCTTTTCTACAGACTGGAATCTAGGCCTTTGTTCATTTAGGTTTGAGCTTCTTAAAAGTCGGATGATAGTATTATTTGTGGCTGGAACATCAAGGGCTTTTCTTATATCCTTCGGGGTGCATTTCTGGTTTGTATCCAACCTTTCGTTTTTGTACTGTAACACATTTGGGCTCTTGTACTTATTTCCTAACTAAATTTATTACCTTAGGTACCTTGGCCACTGCATCAGTTATGCTTTTGTTGCATCTGTGCTTTTATCTGCTGCTGTTTCTTGCTGGCTTTCTCTTTCAAACCCCTCAGTTGCAAGGATAGATGCGCTAAGAAGTACAGTGATAAAACTGCGTGAAGGATTTCGAAGAAAGGGACAAAATAGTTCGTCAAATTCATCAGAAGGCTGTGGATCTAGTGTGAAGCGTAGTAGTGGTAGTGTTGAAGCTGGTCAACATGGCAATGTCGCTGATTCTATGTACAGAAGCAATTCACAAAGCGATGGTGTCAATTGGAACAGCATTCCTTTTGATCGGTCCAATAGTTGTCAAGAAGGACGGAGCTCTGACAAGAATATAGATAGTGGACGTGCAAGTTTGGCTCATCGGAGCAATTCATGCCTTTCTGCTGTCCAAGACTCTGAAACCGCCGTGATTCCAACTGATAGGCATGGTGATCCTACTGCTTCACTTGTTAATTGTTCTAGCAGTGGTTTGGAAAGTCATGGCTGTGAGTCTAGTGGATCAGCTACCGCCTTGGGTAATCAACAGCTATTAGATTTGAACTTGGCTGCAATCTTTCAGGACAGACTGAATGACCCAAGGATTTCATCGATGCTAAAAAAGAATGGTGGATTTGGAGATGTTGAACTGGCTAATCTTCTTCAGGATAAAGGTCTGGATCCAAACTTCTCCTACATGTTGAAAGATAAAGTCATGGATCCAAGGATTTTAGCTTTGCTACAGAGAAGCAGCTTAGATGCAGACAGAGAGCATCAAGATGATGTAGATGTGACAGCTACTGATTCAGACAGATTGGATACAACTATTGCGAACCAGATCTCCCTGTCAGAAGAACTTAGGAGAAGTGGGCTAGAAAATTGGTTGAACCTTTCAAGGCTGATATTTCATCAATTAGCAGGTTCTCCATTACGTGCTTTTATTGTTTTTACCATAATGTTCATCATAGAGACGGTGATTGTAGCTGTCCATCGACCAAATTCCATCAAGGTGATAAATGCAACACATGAACAGGTAATTTTTGTTGAAGCGCACTGCAATTGCTTGACGGCTGCTGTTTTGAGTAACATACATTTTTCAATTTATGTTAATTTGGCAGTATGAGTTTGGTTTCTCGATGCTGCTCCTACCTTTAGTTGTCTGCTCCATCATGGCTTTCGTTTGGTCTCTGCGTGCTGAAGAAATGATGATGACATCCAAACCGCGGAAGGTGAGTTACGCTCAAATAGAATGTGCCACTGTTTACTAATGGCTATTCCATGGAATTTAGCAAAACCTTGTGTGTCAGGTTTTTACTAATATTTGAATGAATGCATCATACTATTTCTCTTTGAACGTTTACTACTGACAAATGGAAAGTTTTTATTGCATGGGATTTAGCGATACCATGAGCTGTGTACCTGTGTGGCATATAATTGCTATGTAGTGAAAAGCTGATACCTTTGCCTGGCGGAAAAGTTACACATGCTGAAACATCCAACTCTCATTTGTAGAACCTCAGCTTGCTGTGCTTTACAGTTGCATTTATTGCTTTTACTTCAATTATTAGTGGTATCAATAATAACAGTTTACCTTTCTTTTTCTCTTGTTCAGTATGGCTTCATTGCGTGGCTGCTGAGTACATGTGTCGGTTTGTTTGTTTCTTTCTTAAGGTATGCATACTTTCATATCTGGAATGTCTGTTACTGTTGATTTACATTGGATATATCATTGTAGTATGATTCTTAAGTTTTATTGTGGTCCTATGGTGTAATATATTGTTGTGTTTTAGGCATCATCTGTTTTTTTAGTTGCAATATTGTGTCTTGATTTGGCTTCTGCACAGCAGAATCATATGAGATTTACTACATGTGTAGAACGAATTAGTGTAGTTACTGGTGAAACGAAGATGTATATTTTCTCTTTTGTGGATCGTAAAGCTCTGCTGTACTGAAAATTCAGCATTGGGAGTATAAGTGCCATCAAGACAAGCAACCAGAAAATGTGAAGATATGTTGTTCTTTAATTGGAAACACTAGGTAATTGTTTGCGTTTGTAGTTAGCTCCAGAACCAGGTTTTGGGCCGTGACTCCTTAGCTTTTATATACCCAATTCATCTTAGATAGCAAAAAACTTGCTCAGATATGGCTCTTTTCTTTGCAACTTTTATAAATAATTGAAGATCTTAGGGCCTCCCTCATTAATCCTAGATCTAGAAGAAAACTAGAAATTCACACATTAATAGCCAGGAAAAAAATAGTAATGGTTCCACATGAAGCCGAGTAAATTAGTAAAGAAGGTACTGCTGAATCCATGTATGTGCTGGATTGATTCTTAAAATAATGCATCTGAATATTAGAGTCAAAGCTCATATGTGCTTAACTCAAATCTACTGAAAAAAAACTTGTTGGTGTACTAGTGAGATAGAAAGACTTTCTTCCTTTTTGTAGAATACTCCCTGGCTCCCTGCATTGACTGGTGTTAATGAATTGTTTCCTATGATTTTTTTTTCCGTTTCAAATAGAACATAAAAGGTACCACGCTAACTAATTTTGAAATCCTCGTCGAGAAGCCTCACAGTAGATGGAGACACTATTCCAAATTATCACATTTACAGGAGAGACAAGAACGTATTTCCTTATGTTTAGTTAAAGAAGAAAGTATATATGCCAACATTGATTGAGAATTCTGTAGATTGAATATCATCTTCTAATTTGTTGGAATCTTGCATATGTATCTTGAATTATTTTGATTCATATCATCATCAATAATATACTGTTTAAGCCTCTGTGTAGCATAAAGCTTTGGGGATTTCTTTTTTCTATTATTGTTTGGACAACGGGTTCTGGCTACTCCATATGCCTCCTGAAAAGCTGAAATATTTCCTTCTCTGATATATGCTATTCATCTTACGTATAGCCGGATTACATATCTACTCCTCCCTCCGTTCATATTTAGATGTCATTTTGGGATTGGGCACGGGAAATAAGGAGAAGTAGAAAGATGGGTGCACTGAAAACAAGAAGTTGAGAGATAGAGATAGAGATGTAGTGGAAAGAGAGAATATTGTATTGGGAAGAGAGAGAGGTGCATTGGGAAGCGAGAATGACATGTAATTGGAGAAAAGTTGGAAACCTTAGAATGACATGTAAATGTGAATGGAGGGAGTATATCTTTAGTAACTTGACTTGATGCCTGCCATCAGTTAATGTATTTCACTGGTGAAACATATCATGCTTCCAATCTGAAAGTCACCTCTGACTCTGCAGCAAATCATCAGTTATATTGGGCTTATCTCTCACGGCCCCACTTATGGTGGCTTGCCTCTCATTTGCTATTCCTATTTGGATGCGTAATGGCTACCGTTTCTGGATTCCGGGAAGGGAGATTGATAGTCGTGAAAATATTAGTCAAACTCCTGGAATGAAAGAGGTTTGTTTTCAGTTTATGAAATTTGTTATTCACATTTTCTGTTTATTCAGACAAGTGCAGCATTGATCTTTGTAAAGTTCAAACTAATATAACCTGGTTTGCGACCCAGTCTTATCTTGTATTGCAAGCTGGATTGGTACATTAATACTCCCTCCATATTTATTTTGTTTAAGTCAATAAAATAAACTGGAGAGAGTATAATAAGTCCAAATCAATCTTCTCCATATTGGTATATTGTGTCTCTCGTATCAGTCAGCCACATCACATTGTTATGAGATTGAATATGAATATTTCATGGATTAATTTTATGTCAGATTTACTAAGATCATTGTAAAGGATCTATTATCATTTCAGCCGTCCAATAATTCTAATTTTTAAGATAACATATTCTTGCTGTTTATTGTTTTCCTTTTTTTTTTTCTTTCAGCGGGCTCTCTTTGCAGTTAGCATAGCTGTTTTCATTGCATCAGTTATTGGTCTTGGTGCGATAGTATCAGCAAAGCCTTTAGATGCTCTGGGCTACAAGGGGTGGGATGCTGATAAGAAGAGCTTCTATTCTCCATATGCAACATCAATGTATCTTGGATGGGCATTGTCTTCAGCAGTTGCTGTGCTTGTCACTGGGTTGATACCTATTGTTGCCTGGTTTGCCACATACAGATTCTCACCTTCATCAGCTATATGTATTGGCCTCTTTACAAGTATGTCTGATTTGATATTCTCCAAAGTTTGCACAGAATATTAATGGAACACGTTGCAGTCTGCAGTTTCAGTTGCTGACTAGAATTGTGATTTTCTGCAGCTGTTCTTATATCCTTTTGCGGAGCCTCCTACTGGGGAGTAGTAAATTCACGGGATGATGGTGTTCCTCTGAAGGCTGATTTTTTGGCTGCATTACTTCCCTTGCTTTGCATTCCTGCAGTGTTCTCGCTGTTCACCGGGCTGTACAAATGGTATAAAGCATCAGCATTAGCATTTACTTCCCTATCATCATATTCTGATCAACTGAGAAAATTAAAAACAATTTCAGGAAGGATGATGATTGGAAGATTTCACATGGAGTTTACCTTTTTGTTGGCATGGGAATGTTGCTATTGCTTGGTGCGGTTGCAGCTGTCATCGTGATCATTAAGCCGTGGACTGTAAGTCGAGTTTATGTGACATGGGTCTTATTGCCTCTTATTCTTATTCAATTATGGTAAAGTATAATTGGCGTGTCATCTTTATACAGGTTGGAGTTGCTTGCCTCCTAGCCATACTGTTTGTTGTATTTGTTATAGGTGTCATCCACTACTGGACATCTAACAACTTCTATTTAACAAGGACACAGATGCTACTTGTTTGTTCCATTGCTTTTCTCCTGGCCTTGGCTGCATTCCTTATGGGTTTATTCCATGGTGACTGAATATTCTTCCTTAGAGATCCTTCAACCTTTCTTCCACTTCTTTTCTCTATATATGTTTTTTATTGTCATGTGATTCTATATTTATGTGGTACATTAACTTGCAGGAAAACCTTTTGTTGGAGCATCTATAGGTTATTTCTCGTTTATGTTTCTTCTCACAGGAAGGGCTTTAACTGTAAGTTTAGGGATTAAGATAATTTCTTTTGATCACATGCTACTTCCAATATTCTCTGATTATATTGTAACATCGTTCTTGTATTGATGGATGGATGTTGTCACCCTTTCAGGTCCTTCTGTCGCCACCAATTATTGTTTATTCGCCAAGGGTATTACCTGTATATGTTTATGATGCTCATGCGGACTCTGCCAAAAATGTTAGGTACAAATATGTCCCTTACATAGCTATGTTTGTTTCTTGAGGTCTGGAGTCTGGACTGATCATCATGCTTTTCATTTCTGTTCTATCCCATCCTAAGTGTTCAATTGTCTGGTCAGTGCATGCTCTAACATTACTCCCTTTACAGTTACGCGTTCCTTATTTTGTATGGTATTGCATTGGCTACTGAAGTTTGGGGTGTTATTGCAAGTCTATTATTGAGCCCACCTTTTGTTGGGGCTGGTGTTTCTGCTGCTACACTTGTTATTGCCTTCGGTTTTGCTGTTTCTCGACCATGCCTGACTCTTAAGGTCTGTACCTTTGTGCAAATAAAATTAGAATAGGTTATTCATTTCAACAATCTTTTTTCTTTGTGAAATTTTGATTTCAAGTAATAATCTTTATTTTTTTTTAAAAAAAATCAATCAGATGATGGAAGAGGCCGTTCATTTTCTCAGCAAGGATACAGTTGTGCAAGCAATGTCACGGTCTGCAAATAAAGTAAGTCTGTTTTATATTTGTATTGGAAAGATAAACAATTTAAAGTTGGTTAGTGTTGTAGTTATTTGATGGCTGATGCATGCATTTTTTACCTTTTCCATTTTATGCTAGAAATAGTTTCAACCTGTGTCTGCCTGGTTATTAGTATCAGCATTGTTCATATTTTAATCTAGTTCATCTAAGTACTTATATTTTTCAAATCTCTCTTAGCTCTTTGCAACATCATGTTACGTCCCATGTTACCCAATTGAAAACTTTTCACATAATTCACCATTTCCAAGATATGCGCATGACAATGAATTACTGTAGCACTTGGTATTTTGTTTTTTCATATTGTTAACATTGTGATTTTTTTTTCAGACTAGAAATGCTATATCTGGGACTTACTCAGCGCCTCAGCGCTCTGCAAGCTCTGCTGCTCTTTTGGTTGGAGATCCTGCTCTTACAGTAGACAGAGCTGGCAACTTCGTTCTTCCTAGGGCCGATGTTATGAAGCTGAGAGATCGTTTGAGAAATGAAGAAACTACTGCAGGGTCTTTCTTTGATTGTTTAATGATTTGCCCTCAGTCCCTGGCGAATGTAGACTATCGGAGGAATATGTGTGCTCATGCACGTATTTTAGCTCTAGAAGAAGCAATTGATACTGAGTGGGTGTATATGTGGGACAAATTTGGCGGTTATTTGCTTCTTTTGCTTGGCTTGACTGCTAAAGCTGAACAAATACAGGTACAAACTTGGTATATTCTATCTTGCCTTTTGCCTGATTTTGTTAGAATTAATAATGTTGTTAAGTGCTTCCATTTTATTTCAGGATGAAGTTCGTCTCAGACTTTTTCTAGATAGCATAGGTCTTTCTGATTTAAGTGCCAAAGAAATAAAGAAATGGATGCCTGAAGATCGCAGGCAATTTGAACTCATTCAAGAAAGGTAAGTTTTTTATCCCAGAATAAGTTTATTTCTGGGTTTGGTCAAATCCCCAATGATATCTGTAAATTCGATTAACTTTAACATGTGACCAAATTTTTAGATTCATCATGAAAAATAGTTTCGTAATGCATAATTAGCGTATTGTTAAGGTTGATTGAAATTCTAGAAATTGTTGGTCAAAGATGTGTTTGACCAAACCCAGAAATAAACTTGTTGGGACAGAGGAAGTATATATTGATAATGAGTAAAACATTCATAATTGGTTAACTATCATAATTTTGCTGTTATTTGTGTCTATAGCTACATAAGAGAAAAAGAAATGGAAGAGGAGGCCTTGATGCAAAGGCGAGAGGAAGAAGGTAAGGGAAGAGAAAGGAGGAGGGCATTGCTAGAGAAAGAGGAACGTAAATGGAAGGAGCTTGAAATATCATTGCTGTCATCTATTCCAAATGCTGGAAGTCGGGATGCTGCGGCCATGGCAGCAGCCGTCAGAGCGGTTGGAGGTGATTCTGCTCTGGAAGACTCTTTTGCAAGGGATAGAGTTTCCTCAATAGCTAATCACATACGAAAGGCACAGCTGGCTCGACGAGCAGAGCAGGTTCTGTCCCCTGTATGCCCATTTTTTTTCAACTTATAAATCATTCTATCATTCTTTGATCACGTGAGTTATTTATTTGTTGATTTTTTGCCCTGGCTCACCTCATCACTGGTTATTTGATAATCAGTATCATGAAAAAAAATAGAGATGTTACATAATCGAAGCCTGGAAGCCTTCTTGATTTATGCTAACATTATCACTCATATAATACTTGTTACAATCTTGTGGAATGGGTGTTTTACATCAGTACTCCTTATATGACTAACTTGTTCTTGTTGTGAATTGCCAAACAGACTGGCATTCAAGGTGCTGTATGCATTCTTGATGACGAACCAAGGAGTACTGGCCGTCATTGTGGGGAACTTGACTCTTGTCTCTGTCAAAGTCAAAAAGTTACCTTGTCCATAGCAGTGATGGTCCAACCAGTCTCTGGTCCAGTGTGTCTTTTTGGGAGTGAATTCCAAAAGAAGGTTTGCTGGGAAATCTTGGTTGCTGGATCTGAACAAGGAATGGAAGCTGGACAAGTTGGTCTTCGATTAGTGACTAAGGGTGAAAGGATGACAACTGTTGCTAAAGAGTGGAATATTGGCGCGTCGAGCATTGCAGATGGCAGGTAGGACATATTCACTTGTGTTATGTTTTGTTTATTAGAGAAATATAGAAATCCGAAGCACCGCCAACCTGTTCTTTTGCTTGCCATGTCAGTGCCTCATGGACATTTTGCCGTGTCTTACCTGTTAAAGTGTTGCTTATTTCTGTGGCTTTACTTTTTTTTGTGACAAAAATGTTACTGATAAGCATTTGTTCAATCTTGATGTTATTGAATTGCTTGTTGGGTTTAGAGTTCAGATCTATTCTCTTCTGTTGCATCATGTGTTATGGCATTACTATTGTTAGACTTTCATGCAAACTATATCTGGAAGCAATTGAATGACCTATATTTTTACTAGTAAAATCTCATAGCGGCTACTGTCAACTTGCAGGTGGCATCTTATTACTGTAACTATAGATGCAGACCTAGGTGAAGCAACTTCGTTCATAGATGGAGTTTATGATGGATATCAGAATGGGTTGCCGTTACCAATAAGTAACGGTATATGGGAACCCGGGACTGATATTTGGGTTGGTGCTAGGCCACCCACAGACTTAGATGCCTTTGGTCGGTCAGATAGCGAAGGTTCAGACTCAAAAATGCAGATCATGGATGCTTTTATATGGGGAAGATGTCTTAGTGAAGATGAAGTTGCTGGGTTACATACAGCCGTGGGTCCTGCTGAGTATGCATTATTTGACCTTGCAGCTGGTGATGCTTGGCATGGGAGTTATTCTGCCAGGGTAAGTTATTGCTTTTTAGCAAGCAATTCTATATTTACCTTTCTGTGATGACATGAGTTAGGAGGGAATACAAAAATATGAATGTGATTTTCTTGATCTCCTGTTTCAATCAGGTGGATGATTGGGAAAGCGAAGGGGCCTTCGAGCTATATGATCAAGAGGATGTTGAATGGGATGGGCAGTACTCAAGTGGTAGGAAACGTCCGTTGCATGATGCCGTAGCTATTGACATAGACTCCTTCGCTAGGAGACCAAGGAAACCGAGGTTTGAGTCACGAGAGGAAGTGAACCAGCGTATGCTGTCTGTTGAAAGGGCTGTCAGAGATGCTCTTATTGCAAAAGGAGAGAGAAATTTTACTGATCAAGAGTTTCCTCCAGATGATCGATCTTTATTTGTAGATCCCATGAATCCACCTCTAAAATTGCAGGTACTCCACGTGCACATCTCTAGCATCTATGTGAACATATTGGTTAAATCTCTGACATATTTCTGTGTATGTGTTTAAGGTTGTTTCTGAGTGGATGAGACCTTCTGACATAGCAAAGGAGATATCTATAAGTTCCCAGCCTTGCTTGTTTTCTGGTTCTGCCAATTCCTCAGATGTCTGTCAGGTATTTACTTTTCGCTTCATGCTGCTATATTGTCAAAAATGTTCAAATAATTTTAGGCATGATCACATCTTAGCTTATTGATGCCTGATCCTCATAACTGTTCTTTTCAGGGTCGTTTGGGAGACTGTTGGTTTCTAAGCGCAGTCGCTGTTTTAACTGAGATGTCACGCATATCCGAAGTTATAATCACTCCTGAGTACAACGAAGAAGGGATTTACACTGTCAGGTTCTGCATTCAGGTATTCAGTTTATCTGAACCATCTTACTTTGAAAATATCAGCCTATATGGGCCTCTTCTCCAGTATATATACCTTGAACTGCCTAATTAATATGATATACGAGAAAAGTTTAGTTTGTTCCTTCTCCAGATGTGAGCCCTCCCACCAGGGTTCAAATCCTGCCATACACAATTTGTGGAATTAAAAAAAAAATCCCCTCGCTGGCAGCCTAAAATATAGTGGTAATGATGCCGACTTAGGTATAGTATCCGGGCTGTGGGTAGTTTGGCCTCCTACCTGGGGTAGTTGCAGTAGTCACCAGCATGGTCTGGTAACTGGTATACAGCCCAAGTATCTGCACGGTCCCATAGGGTGATGCCAGGGTTTGAGGGTTCTCTCTACTGGGAGAAGGTTGAGCTGCTTATTAAAATGCAGTGGGCGTGGTCTTACCCCCACCAGTCGAGTTTTTTTTTTCTTTTAGTTTAGTTTATTCATTCTCCTGAGTGAAAATGTGATTGTCACGAAATGATGGACCACAGAATCCTGGTTAACTTAAAAAATAATTCATGAGCCGACATATGTAACGGTGCTGTTCTGGGATCATGTTAGACATGGACTGCTTTGTGGAGATATATACAAGTATCTACTTGAGATATTAGCTGGAACGTTTAACCCTATAGTATAAGGATGTTACTGACCCCTCCCCTTCAAATGTTTTATGGCTTCGATTTTAGGTAGAAAATACTGCTGTCAGGCCCACTGTAGCCTAGAGTTATAAGAGCAGCTGGGCAACTTGATAGCAAAAATTTTACGTGGTTGCTATGTCTAAACTGTTAGTAAATCTTTTAGTACTGGGTCCATAAATTTATTCATGCATCATCTTTCAGTAAATTGGTTTTTGACCGGCTTTATATACCTACTTATATTTTCTCTAGGGTGAGTGGGTTGCTGTGGTTGTTGATGATTGGATCCCCTGCGAATCTCCTGGCAAACCTGCTTTTGCTACTAGCAGAAAACAAAACGAGCTTTGGGTGTCCATTCTGGAGAAAGCTTATGCCAAACTTCATGGCTCTTATGAGGCGCTGGAAGGTGGGCTTGTGCAAGATGCTCTAGTGGATCTCACAGGAGGTGCTGGTGAAGAGATCGATATGCGGAGCCCCCAAGCGCAGATCGATCTTGCTAGTGGAAGATTGTGGTCTCAGTTGTTGCATTTTAAACAAGAAGGTTTTCTTCTTGGTGCTGGAAGTCCTTCCGGATCTGATGCCCATATCTCATCGAGTGGCATTGTTCAGGGACATGCATACTCGATTTTGCAGGTTTGCTCTCATCTATGCATGAACTTCTGGTAAATTGTAAGCTCTCTATTCCTTTTGTCCTGTATATGTTAACACGTCATGTTGTATCTTTAGGTAAGAGAAGTTGATGGCAACAAACTCGTTCAGATTAGAAATCCATGGGCAAATGAAGTCGAGTGGAATGGACCATGGTCAGACTCCTCTTCAGAGTGGACTGAACGAATGAAGCATAAGCTCATGCATGTTCCACAGGTACTTGCCTCTAGATATCTTATACGTGCATACTTCATATTGCAGTAGCTGCATTGCTGCTGTTAGAAAGAACATACTTGTATTAAACGAAATAGATCAGCACTCACCCTGTAGGACGATCACTGAAAGTCTTATTTCTTTTTAGCACATGCAAAGATTTTTCTGGAACGGGGAATGCCAGGCTGATGTTTAGTGATAGTTGAACATAACATAAAAGTCCGCTGCTCATGCACATTACACCAGTAGGAAACAAAATACAGCTCCAAGATTGATTACATTTACAGGTCTGGCCTGACCTCCCTTATTTTTCTCACCTTTTGTTGCAGTCGAAGAATGGGGTATTCTGGATGTCTTGGCAAGATTTTCAAATTCACTTTCGATCCATATATGTTTGCCGTGTTTATCCACCTGAGATGCGATACTCTGTCCATGGGCAATGGCGCGGCTATAGTGCAGGTGGTTGCCAAGATTATGACTCGTGGCACCAAAATCCTCAGTATCGACTCAGAGTAACAGGACGTGATGCACTATATCCTGTTCATGTGTTTATTACGCTCACACAGGTATGTCCCAACCTGCATACTTATGTAACGCTAGGTGAAGCGCACTGGTGTTCATCTGCATGAATTTCATGCTTTCAGGGTGTTGGTTTCTCTAGAAAGACTAATGGTTTCCGGAACTATCAGTCTAGTCATGATTCTTCCATGTTTTACATTGGAATGAGGATACTCAAGACACAAGGCTGCCGTGCTGCTTACAATATCTACATGCATGAATCAGTGGGTGGAACGGATTACGTTAACTCAAGAGAGATATCATGCGAATTGGTTTTGGAGCCTTATCCTAAAGGATACACAATCGTGCCAACTACCATCCATCCTGGGGAGGAAGCACCTTTTGTTTTGTCAGTTTTTTCAAAGGCACCAATAAAGCTAGAAGCTGTTTAATTCAAGATTGATACACATGTCTTTGGTGCGGGTAACGGTGCTTCACGCCTTCTGATCAGGGATTCTTGGTGTCCATTTAACAGAATCCAGCTGCTGGGTTTTGAAGGACTAGGAATGGTTAGTATCTGATTCCCTTTTTGCTTGGTCTGATGGAGTAGTTCTTATTTACTTAATACTGTAAGGTCTAATGCTAGTGTGTACCAAACTGCAAGCAGTCTCATACCCGCGCATGCATTCAGAATTGTAACCCACTTTTATCTTTTCAGGTCTAGCCATTGCCTGTAGCTGGAATGATTCTGCAGCTCAGCTCTACAACCTGTACTGGTTAACGAGGTCTTGATCTTGCCACATATAAGCTTGATTGATTATCATGGAGCTTGTACCGAAGCCAATGCTGCTTCTGCTAAATGAAGAGACATCAATATTTCCTGATTGACGAATGGCTTGGGCGCATCTGGTTCATAATTTTTTTTTTATAATTATCTGGTTCATGATTAGTTAATCACTGCAGAAGTGCAGTTCGAGAATATCGTGGCGGCTGTATTCTATGCTTGTAGATAGTGATGGCAACTAACATTTAGGCCTGGTAGCGTCGTCCTGTGTATAGTTATCCCGTTTACCCTGTAAATGCTATAGAGTTAGGTAACCTTTTGCAGCTGGGAAATATCTTGTTAGGAAGCTGCAGTTTTGCTGATCTGAAGATGTAGTTGGGCATTGTAGTTTCATTGGTTGCCCTGTATGTAATCGAAATCTGGTCTCATTCAATGAAGCTATTTTTTGGTATCCTGCAGAGCTGCTAGTTTTTAGGAAGCCACCCCCCCCCCCCCCCCCCCTCTCCTAGCGTGATATCTTGTGCTGCTGCTAAACACTACTGAAGACTTGAGGCTTGTTTTGGCCTAGATGTAACGAAAGCATGAGGGGATGTAAATATGTCTGCCGATGTCATTGCCATTGTTTTGTTACAAGTCAATTAAGATGACATTATCTTGAACAGAATGTGACAGCAAATTTTGATTGAATTTGCACATGTTTTAAATTTGATCGAATTCAGGTATACTGTTTCTAAATAAATTGAACAAAAAGTCAAATGATACTTAGTTCATAAATTGGGACAAACCTGAACGGCGCTTCATCTAACTATTCTAGTTTCTTGGAAAAATTGAAGTCAAACTGTATCCCGTTTGAAGGAGATCCTGATATAGCCAAAAGAAGGGGGAAGACTATATTGTTGCTTAGATGGTGCTGATACTCCTAGTCCATACTTAGTTATCAATTAAAAAAAAGGTCCATACTTAGTTATGGAGGGAGCATATGATTAATCATTTTTAGCTTAAGAATGACCAAAAGGTTATGCTATTACTACGTTTGAAGAGTCCTAATTTCCCAAATCTGGGTTGGACCTACTGCCTCCACTATTTTTATGAATTACGACTGTATAAAAATTTATACTGACTATGCTATTCTAACATAGTTATGGAACGAAAAGATCAAAACCATTTTAGTACGAACAGTTAAAAAAAATTCAATTTTGAACACTGTAGCCGTTATTGAACTTTATATGACATTTTGTAAATACAAAGTTAGACGCGAAAGAGTCACAACGCCGACAACCAACAAACAAGATCACCCAGTAACGCTATCATAAATTGCTTGGTAAGTAGTCTTTAACATAAAAGGATCTATGAAACTCATTTGTGTCTTTACTTCTTTTCCAGGCATTTTTTTGTTACAAATATGATTATTCGATTATAAGTCAAGGCAGCGACTAGGGGGATGTCGACCTGAGATGGAGCAAGGCGATAGAGAATTAGAGATAAACCCTAGGCAAATAATTAGTACTTTTTAAGAGGATCAGGACTTCATGATAAGGCACAAGAGTGGCATATATAAGTACCTAGGATCATTTGGAAACATTAGATCGATTTTTAAGAAATTCTATGAGATTCATAGGTTAGTCTGATTTAAAACTATTTGCCTTCACATGATAACACTGTTTTTAAGAAAGAAAACCCTTTATTATTCCCGGTAATACACTTCCACGATGTCCGCACCATACACACAGATGGATGTGTCAACAGCCCGCGCGCCATACATCATATTAGAACACAGGAAGCTACTATGTTACGCACACTTGCACAACATATCCGCTAACGGCAACAGAGAATAGGAACGATAATCTGAAATGAAGTATCTGGAACGGCGGTTGACCATTATTATCATGCACTGATCCTCTCGATTATTTTTGGCATCAAAAAGCCAGCTGCTCCTCTGCCGCCACCATCTCCTCCCTCTTCTGGAGCGCGTTTGCCTCCCTCTTGCAGGACTCGTCGGTCTTGTTCGCAATCGGCATCGCGCCCTTTGCGTGCGCACGTCCATTCTGAAGTCCGTTCGCGAGGGCATCAACCTTACGCGCGATGATAACAGAGTTGATCACCTCTCCTTCCGGGTGGTACACGGCCAGCACATCGAACCCGCCGCGTCGGATGTCCTCGGGGTCGACGATAGGGTACAGGAACCCGCGCGCTCCATGGGCGCTCCGCACGACAAGGGCCGCTCCGTCCGCCATGTGCCTCCCAAGGTGCGCGACCACGCTGGCCTTCTCCTCCGCCGCCATTCCCACGAGCGCTGCAAGGAAGACAACGTCGTATTTGCCGAGCACGTCAGTGAGCGTGGCGACGTCGGCCGTGTGGAAAGACATGCGCGTGCGCAGGTCCTCGTCCGCGCGGAACAGCTTCTGCGCGCGCTCGTTGGCGGGGCCGCACATGTCGTAGTTGTCGAAGTGCGTGTTGGGCAAGTGGTGCGCCGCGAGCACCAGCGAGCTGAACGGCAGAGGACCCGACCCGACGAAGGCGACGCGGGAAGGCGCGAGGCCCGGGATGTAGCGGACCAGGAGCTCGTACTCCAGCTTGCTCAGGTTGATGTAGTTGCTGAAGTACGGGAAGCGGCTCAGGTGGTCGAGCGGGTTGTCGAAGCCGGCGAGCAGGTCGGAGTAGTGCGCCTCGAGCTTCCCCTCCGCGTCGGAGCACAGGCGGATCAACTCCTCGCGCATCTTCTGCGTCTCGGGATCAAGCTTAGTCACGTCGACGGGGCTCGTCGGGACGCAGGCCATGACGAGGTCGGTGAACAGCCTGTCCACCTCGGGGGACGGGCTCAGCGACGGCAGCTTCGAGATGGCAGAGTGGAGGCCCGTGATCTTCTGCACCAGGGAAGCAACCTCCATGTTCTGGGCCTCCATGTCACTTGCCAAGTAGTAATAAAACCTTGTGGAGCTAAGGTAGCTAGCCAAGATCAAGATGCTGCTGATGGCAGTTTTGAGCTCAAAGTTGTGAAGTGCTCGACTGCCTTGTGCTGCTTGATGAGAATTGGAACTGGCACGAGGGGTATATATATAGAACGTCAGTGCAAGTGAGCAGTCCCCTGTCGGCCTCACTGATCTCGTGGATGCGGCGTGCAAACTGATGGCCGCTCTGGCTGACGTGCTGGTTCAGTTCATGTGGCGTGTGGGCCATCGTTTGTTTTGCTGCCAATGCCGTCCGATTACATGCTTTCTTGGTGGAGGGCGGTGGAAAAGTCCGATGCATGCCGCGCTTCACGCGTCCACGGCCAATAAGCAGCCAAGCAGGCTGGTTTCATGCCTCTGCTACGATTTGTATGTTCTGCGAGGGATTTTGGACGTGTCCGCGTCACACTGGTGGGTAGCGTCCACATCACGCCGTCTGTGACTGCCACGAGGTCCGCGAGCTACTACGAGCTTCAGCAAGGAACTTGCCTATGTTGTTGCGTGACTTGAGTCAGGCGCCGAGGAGCGTGATGCAGGACGCTGCCGTATGCCCGTGTGCAACACCTGGCCATGACAAGAATCACCTGACGAACATATTTAGCCTCCAGCGGGCTTAGGTCGACCGTTAATCCGTCATCATGGAGTGAAATCGCAAATCCCCACTCCATATATTTCACTCAATTTTGCCTCCTGCTTCTGAAAATACTGGGAGTTATAGCATCTTCAAGAGCTTTTCTAAAAAAAACTCCCCAAAATTACTTTTTAGGAGCAATCTAAAAATTGTTGGGGTCAAAATATATGCCCTCTTCCAACCGTTCTCCTAAAAATGATTTAATTTGATTTTGAATTGAGCCACATCAGACTTAATTTTCCTGTGTAAAATCCTCCTCCGCCGCAGAAGCAGAACCTCTTCCTCCCTGAGCTCCGCGTTCCCCACCACCCACCGCCCTCTCCTCTGAGCTGTGACACAGCTGACCTCCTCTCCCCACTCCACTACCAAACAAGAAAGAACTCACTCCACCCACAAGAATCCACCGCCGTAATCCACATCCGCATTGCGCCAAGCCGTTCCCAACTCCGAATTTGTTCGCTGCTCTGCTGGCGAGTCGAGATGAGCAACAACGCGGTGGCGGCGCTGCTGCGGCCTCGCCGAGGAGACGAAGTCGGTGGCGGTGGACCCGTCGTTCCTGTTCCTGAACCAGCGCCTGCACGACGCGTACGTGGAAGCAGCAGGTCATCTTCTCCGACCCCAACCGCGTCACCGCCGACTGGGTGGGCCCCGCCGTTTGCAACTACACTGGTGTCTTCTGCGCGCCCGTCCCTCGAGGACTCCCCGGCGCCTGGGAGCTCGCCGTCGCGGTGGTGGACCTCAACCACGGCGACATCGCGGGGTGCCTCCCCTCGGAGCTGGGCCCGATTCCCCGCGAGATCTTTGACCGCCCGCTCGACGCCATCTTCCTCAACCACAACCGCCTCCGCTCCCCGCTCCCGGAGAACATCGACAACTCGCCGGCCTCCATCATCGTGCTCGCCGAGAACCACTTCGGTGGCTGCCTCCCTGCCAGCCTCGGCAACATGTCCGACTCGCTCAACGAGATCCGGCCGGAGGTCGAGCAGAGGCGTGCCGGCCGAAGGTGGAGCAGAGG
This sequence comes from Eleusine indica, assembly GCA_030378355.1. Lineage (NCBI taxonomy): Eukaryota > Viridiplantae > Streptophyta > Magnoliopsida > Poales > Poaceae > Eleusine > Eleusine indica. The sequence goes on along the minus strand of CM059498.1, from coordinate 11,098,677 downwards.
CGCGCCGGCAGAAGGACGGGAGAGGGGTCGCGGGCGCGGGCGGAGGCGCCGGCCGCCGGAGGGGGTGGCGCGAGTGGAGTCGTGCCGCCGGAGGTGGAGCGGAAGCGACCGACTGCTTTTCTTTTGGCGGGTACGGTGTTTTGTCGGGCAGAGATGACATCAATTTTTACCGCGGAGGCATGACGTTTGGAATTGGGGACCCAATTCTTTTTCTTCTTTTGTCTATAATTAAGACTGTTTTAGTGAGTTAATAAAAACAGGGAGGTATTTAGGAAAGCGATTGGAGAATGATTTTTCTATTGAATCCTAATAATTTGATTTAGAGATAGATTTTGAGAAGTTCTTGGAAATGCTGTGCTAGAATGTCGAAAGTGCACTTTCACTGAAAGAACATCAAACGCTGCCAACTTAGTACTTTGTGTATAACGAACCAGCGTAAGCATAAGTCGTAAAAAAAAAAACTGATGAAATAACACCGGCACAATGTTTTCATATTGGTTTTTAGTCATTCTACACCTATCCGTTTAGCATTGAATTTCGAAAGAGTAAGGACAAGCGACTCTGTCAATTGTAAAAAGTAGTTCCGACGTGTCTTTCCGCAGGAGAAAAAGAGTGAAATGAGAAGGGGCATGCTAATATATCCATGATCAATTATTCTTTACAAATAACGCACATAGCAATTTGCTGCTAAAAATCAGAGATGGGATAAAAACTCCAGACTGCATTCCTGCCATCCACTGCACTAGCCTATAACAATTCATCAACCGTAAAATTACAAGTTTTATGGCCTCTAAAAATACAAATCGAGTAAAATCAATTATGGTGCAATATTCACCAATTTACAAGGGCTTTCCTACCATTTGTAGGCCCTAAATGTCAGTTATATAATGTCCAGCAAGCCGTGCCTGTGAAGCACTTGTTCGGCAAGCGCAACATTGCATTTTATTCTCCGTTCCAACCTGCTGTCCTGAGATGGTTTCGTCACACCAACTGAACAAAGTTGATCTGTATGAAGTCATAAGAGTATGTTATCATTGTTTTGGTTGAAGCATAAATATTGATGAACATACAAAATTTATGCAGATGGACATATTTGACCAAATTGTGACAGTATTGTTTTATGCAAAAACTAAACATTATTCAGGCCACCAGTTTCAATTTCCTACAATGTTAGATCACAAGCAAAATATGAGTCTGCAACTTGAGCCAAATATGTTGACACACTGATATTTCCTTCAAGCAGGATATTTGATCGCAAACAGAATATTTGGCTACGACTCAAGACAAATTTGTTGACACTTTGTTCCATTCAGAAAATGTTGACAGAAGTCACAAGATGAAAATTTCCTCATAAATCTTAAGACAGCATCAGCCATGCCCATTAACCACAATAAACAAATAATTCTAATTTTTCTCTTAAGAAGAAAGGGCAACGAGAGAAAAGTTACCACAGAAGTGATCGTGGTACGCATGAATGTCCCTCAGGACTTAAACCTTCAGGAGCTGCACTGCCACCACTAGCTGCAACCGTTTTGCTTTCACTTACAGCTGCTGAATCTGAGTCAGCCTTGCTCGTAACATTTACACAGTAGTTCTGCAGCCACCTATCAGTCTCCCAGAGTACATGCATAATGCTCTCCCTCGCAGAGTACCCATGGCTCTCAAAAGGAAGTATCACCAAACGAGACAGTGCACCATGACCTTTCAAGGCATTGAAGAATCGGTCTGACTGTAACATCGAAATTGAACCAAAAAAATAAGATATAACACTTACAGTACTAATTTGCAAACAATGAAGATAACTAAATATCCAGTAACAAGGAAAAAACACACAACACCCTATAATAAAAACAATATAGTGTGAATAAAATGCATATACTATATATCCTAGAAAAAAAAACAACGCAGGAGACAATCAAAACTGGGCAGTCCATTTGTTGATACCTTACTCCATGCAATTCTCATTTACCCGTACAATACTGAAATCACTCTAAAATAAAGATACTAGAAATTAATCAGATCCGGTTTCACATTATGTCAAAACGAAAATGGATTATACCTAGAAAATAATAATAAAAAGGTTTATGTGTCCTGTTAACCTATCTGTTTATACTAGTTTTCCCATCGTTATAGAGGTTTTTTTGTCACTCACAGTACTTTGATATGGAATTATTTAAATTTGCTACGATAAACTATACGTGCATCAGATTTGAATTTATAATAACAATAAGACAGGTTCTTCTCCAAACCGTATAATATCTCATTGGCTACGAGTACGCTGGTGGCATACGACTTAACCTGCATTGTCAACGTTCCAGAATTGTTGTCCTGCTCTCCATGGATAAGTAGAATAGGTTTCTTGATTTTGTTTGCGGACATGAAAGGGCTCATTTCAACATAGGTACTTGTTGCCTCCCAAAGTGTTCTATCCTCATTCTGCAGGAAAATGCAAATCGCTAATAAAGTATGAATTATGAAAATCTGTTTCACATATAGGCAGATATATATTCAGAATTCGTAAGTACCTGAAACCCAAATGGAGTTAGAGTCCTATTGTAAGCTCCAGAACGAGCAATCCCACAACTAAAAAGATGAGGAGCATGAGCTAAAAGATTAGCTGTCATGAATGCTCCATATGAATGACCACCAATAGCAATTTTATCAGGGTGAGCCACCTAATGAAATGTGAGAAAAGAGATTTTGTCAGCTATTGCAAGAAATGTTCAGGATCAAACAACATTTCAAGTATATCTGAGGAACAAAAATGCCAACCATATTAATGAACCATACAAAGCGACTTCATAAAAAACTATGTGTTATGTGACTACCACAAAACTCATTTTTGTAAAATAAAATCAACTGGATGCACAAAGAAAATGAAAAGGCTCACCCCTCTTCTGACAACTTCGTCAACTGCAGCCTCTGCACTTGCTACCAGTTGCTCCACATACCTACAAAATAGTTTTCAATATGGAACCAATATAAACAATATGGTACAATATCATATTTTAAATTATCAAATCCAGCAGAAGGAATGAATGGAGCATACGTAGAAAATATACCTGTCGTTGGCCTCTTCATCACCTTCACCAATAATGGGGATTGTTGGACCCGAAAGAATAGCAAACCTGCAAAAAAACGTGTTTAGTATGTTTGCATCATAAAGAAACATATTTACATGGCACACGTCAGGAAAAAATAATTTTGTAAAAGTTTCAAAATATTAAAGGAGTGTAGAGACTCCTTTAGTCTTCATGAATCAACAGCAAAACATATCTGGCATGTATATCCTATCATTAATGAAAAGCAAGAAGAGAAAAATACCCTCTAGCCAACCAAAGAAGAGGGGAAGTGGCACCAATTCCTGGGAATTCATTAGGGGAACCACGAACTTGCCCAGCAGCATCTTTGCTTTTAAATTCACCAGGGTACGACCAAACAAGACATGGCAGAGGTCCATCTTTTGATGGATCATAACCTGGGGGCAGGTATAAGTTTGCAGTAAGTTGAACACCATCCTTCCGCTGATACCTTATCATTTCCTTATATAAGGAAGCAAGCTGAGGATAGGGATGTGGGAAATTTGTGATCTTAACTTGCTTCTTTTCTGGCCAAGTTTGCAAGTAATACTGTGTGTTTTCTGTTTTTGATTCTTTTGATGTAAGTATCTTTAACTCATCAAGGGACAGTTCCCCATCAGTTTTATCTGACATTAGTGCAACAACACTTTCATAGTATATCTCCTTGTCGCTTTCCCATATGCGCTCTTTACTTCCAGTATTTCTGCAAAAAAAAGGACAATTGGAATCTGCCATATATTGGTAAAATTGTATTCTGGTAGGTAATAATGATTTATGGATAAACATACATATCGAACAAATCAAGGAATGGAACATTTCCTTCTGGTGTGGCCCCCATCCCATTCAGCAAGATGTAAGTACTTCCATCTTCTTTCTTGATCTTTGCAATGACATACGTTCCCATAGCAGTTCTTCGCATCATTGGTGAGCCAGGATCAGAGTAAACATCTTCTGAAGATCGATCAAATAAAATGCGTGGGCTGATGTCTTTTTTATCAGGAGAGACCACCCATGTTCTTGTTTTTCGTGTTTTGTACCATGATTCATACACTAAAGCAAGAGATTCATCACACCAAGAGGTGCCTCTGCATATGAAAACCAAAGAAACAACAAGGGAGTAAGTTACTAACCAAACATAATGAAGGGACAGCGTACAGAATTGAGTCGTATTTTACGTTTCCAACCAAGTAACTAGCAATTTAAGTCATTGGAACTTATCATTTTTTCAAAAAGGAAAGTTTATTATTATTCTTTATCAATATTTCCATTCTAGAAATTTTAACGATCCAAGACTCAAGTAGGTGCACTGATATTCCGAAGGACTTACGCATATCGAAGGTCAAGTTTATGCAGAATCTCGGGATGTTCACCATTTATAGGCTCGGCATTTTCCATGTAAACTATGTCACGAGGTGAAACTTCTACTTTCGCATCTCCCCCATCTTGTGTCTCCACCCTGCTCGAAAGATGGATAAAGTAAAAAAACGCACTAGAACAAAGAATAATTCATGAAAACACTTTTATAAGAAACTCTTGACAAGTGAAGTCATAATTCACTCTCAAGCAAATGTAGCACAGACTATCTTCAAAATATACAATCGATTAGCTATGAGAGAAAATTATACATGAGAGACTGATAATTTAAAATCTATGAATGAAATGCATATCACTATGACACTTTTAAGATGCATAAAAACCATCCAACTGATTGAGATTGGAAAGTAAAATTACTGCAAATGTGTTTAACAACATGATTGCGTGAACACATCCAATATATTCAGAACTCAGCAGAAAAGGACAAAATAAAGTTATACTACCGGAAGAGTTGCTGTTACTCATAGACCAACTAGTTTTGTTAAAGGTTCTGAGACTATATTTATGTCTGAATCGAGCAGTATCATAGGGAGAGTTATAAAAATGACAAGATACTACGAAAGTAAATAGTATGTTACTTATTTCTTTCTTTTTTTTTCCCCTTAGCCATACATCTATAATAATATCCTTTTAAGTCATGATGACCTTTTAATGTTAAGCTTATACATAATAAGTTAGAATGGATCCAATTAATTTAGTTCAGATCAATTAAAAATTCAGACTTGAAAATACAACTATCAAAATTTCTATCTGAATTAGAGCCACTATAATTCTACGATTGGCACTAGAGTGGGGATGTTCAGCACATTCGATGGTTTCAGAGCTTCTAGTTATTGTGCAATTCTTACTCATTCACTTACTGATACCTAATATGTACAGTGAACTCTTTTAGTATGTTATCACTTATACAAGCTTATGTAATAATGTTTGGTTTGAAGTTGCAGAAGGATATACTTATTCTGTAGATAAATGTGAAAATTGCAACACAAATCAAAATAAGTTAAATTCTGATAAGTTATCTGTGGAATGGTGCTTTACATACCAATACAGAGTTGAAGGTTTGTCTGGCCTCCAATAGATCGAACGCTTTCCCTTGCGTACACTGCTCGTCGTAATTGGAATGTCCTCAGCAAGGGGTAAATCACAAAGTTCCCTGATAAACTTCCCATCTACAGTCCACAACTCAACCTTCTTTGGAAATCTACCACAAGGTACAATGTAGGAATATGGGCGATGGATAGAAGACAGCATCAAGTATTTATCATCAGGGGATGGGTCAATAGATGTATATACAGCTGGAGGGCCGATTGGCCTCACTGTTCCATCTAACGAGGCTAATATGAGCTGTGAAGTTGTATAATAATCAAATAGATCAGCATCATATTCATCTTTCAGCAGATCTTGGAATGTTCGCACTTGAACAACATTCTTTGTCTCATTTGACTGAATTTTTGGACCGGATGGAACTGATGGCTTCTGTGGTAGAGCCCCACGTGTCACAGGAATAGTGCAAACTAGCAAAGTACAATTATTAACCCATACAAAGCTGCAACAATAGAAGAATGAATGTTAATTACAAGCAAGGACAAGGAAGGTACCAGGCATAGAAATGCATGTTCACCTATCAAAAATAGCATTTAAGTATATCTCAGGAGATTTAAAAAGTGGTCTGGCTTCTCCAGATTCCACATCAGCAACCCAAACCCTCAGCTTGCCGCTTTTATTGTCCTCCTATTTGAAAAACAGCACAGCTAGTATAAGTAATTATTCAAACACATCCGTTACAGCTATTTCATAGTTTAGCCAACCAATCACCTCATCAACTCGGACACTGAATGCTAAATGGCGGCCATCTTGTGACCTGTTTACATGATTCAGTGCATATAAACTTGTAAAAATTTGATGAAAAACAGCCACAAAAAGAAAGAAGGGCGGGGGGGGGGGGGGGGGGGGGGCGTTTAATTTGAAATTACCATGTGACAAAATTAATCCTTGCACCTTCTGGGTATCCATGTACCGCTTTCTCTGGGCTCAAAGTACCATCGTCCAACAGTTTATGGATACCTATTCCAGTGTAGAAAGACCTACAGATAAAATTTGCCAGATTTTTCAGAAGAGATGTATCACAAAAGAAACAAACTCATCATGAATGAAACAAAAAAGGATAAACACTAAAAACCTTGACCAATGCCAATTACTTACGTACGACTCCTAGTATTAGAATTTCCATCAATCCTTACACCAGCAAGCTTCTCCTCAGGCTTTGCAAGATCTGATAGTGGTGGCAGCGCTCGACGCTTCAGGAATAGAATCTTGTCTTTGTTTGGTGAAAATGATAACACAGGAAGGGGCGGAGCATCAACAATGTCTTGTATTTCTTTTGGAGGAAGCCGGTAACCCATGTCCCCTGATGAAACATCTGCACAATATGCAGGCACAATAACCGTTAACAACACTAGTCCTCCACATTATGGTCAAATATGCTCAAACAGCAACAAATATGATGTTTACAGAGCATGCAGAAAAAACTTCATAAACCTGGCAGGATATACTACATCATTCAAGAATACTAATTACAAGATTAACAAACCAATACTTTAAATGCCTATTCATAACATGCCCCTGAACCAAACATCTGATTGCATTTGGCATGCAATTGTACAAGAGCTGCCATCATCTCTATCAGTCAAAAGTTTCAGCATCCAAACTAGTTTACACAATCCTGGGATACTCTTCACTGGTCACGCAGGGGCGCAGAGCAGAAACAGAGATAAAATCACAGACGGGGATTAAGGCAAGTTAATAACGACTGTTATCTATTCAGATACTTCAAATGGAACCAGCTATGACCTTTCTGTGACACCTTAAGATATGATCGTTCCGTTTTACAGGCAAGCAAAGTACTCACTGCATTTGGGTCAAATCAACCAAAAGCTTGCTTTTAGTTTGTGAAGAGGAAAACGAATATACTAAGAGACTATATCGTGTGATCTTAACTAGGACACGCCACGCTGATCTAACTACAATCCTGTCGTGATCAATCTGAATCACAACTGAAGGAAACCATGATATCGTCGTGATCCGATTCACCAATCAAGCCGCACAAAGGAAAAAGTCAACCAGAGCTCCCATCAAGCGGCAGCTAGCACACCCAAATGGCCAAATCCACCAAAAGCCATCACCCTTCCCGCAACCCAAAACAGAGCTATGTAACAGTACAAGGAAGCATCACTAACCGTCGTCCTGGGCCGCGACGGACGCGGGTGTCGGGGGCTGATTGGACTCACCGGCTGCGCCCCCGCTGCCGCCGGCTGCGGCGGCGATGTGGGACAGCCTGGACGCAGCGGAGCTCATGATGCCCCGGCAAGGCCGGTGGAGATACCGCCGGGAAGGAGGGGGAGGGCGGAGAGTGGCAGCACGCGCGCGCAGAGGTGGGAACGGGAGCAGAGCTAAGCGGAGGCAGGCCCGGTGCAGGGTGGAGACGGAAGACATGATTGGTTCGGGGCTCCGCCTTGTATACGAACGAGTAGGGGTCAGGGATAGCATTAGAATAGACGGGTTGATGCCCTGCTTTGGGACAGTGGGATGGGCACAAAGATATTTCTGATATTTTCTGCAGCCAAACGATCTATTTTAAAATTTTAAAACGAGTTAAAAAATATTTTAAAGGTAAAAACCAAATAAAGCACCTGTTACGATATAATTTTATTGGTTTGTTTTCTTACATCCTACATAGTTAATGAGCCAAGAGTAACTCTCACATCCTACATAGTTTCAGAAATAATTGAGTTATAGTTTGTTACGATATAATTTTATTGGTTTGTTTTCTTACACGTGGTGAGTGGTACTGTTCATGGTGGTTTTGACGCAGTCCGAGTGCGATTAGAATCAAGATTCTTCTTAACCATTCGTAAAAGATGATCTTGTTATCCTAGTCACGATGGTGTCATGGTCTCGCCATGTCGCGCGAGAGGAAATGGCTCTTGCTTTCTTTTTCGTCCACTACCGAACATTGGGAGGAGAGGTAATAAAATGGATTGGTTGCAGCACCTATATTCTCCTTCCACTGCAGCTAACTTCAGTGTTCCTTTCTCGGTGCAGCAAGCCAGCGACTGGAGACTCACGGAGCCTTACAGCCTGCACAAAGTTGTTTGAGCATCCTAGACCACGGGTAGTGCGTAGAACCTTTGATTAAAGTGGGCTCAGTCGCAGTTCAGGTACAAAAGTCATTATCCCTTGCAAGCAAATTTTCCAATGCGACAACTTCAGTACATGTTCTCATCGTGACAAAATGTTTAGAAACAAGAAAAGCCTGCCATTGATGGCAACTTTGGTTACAGCGAGTTAAAAAAAAACTTTAGTTACAGCGTAGCATCAATTTGGCAAAAAGCATTATTGGGGGATCACCTCATGGGCCATCCTTCGGTGTTTGTAAAAGTCGGACTATGAACAAGGATTGAGGCTAAACACCGTTGCCCTCTCACTAACCATAATTTCAAGATGCAGGTTCCCATCGAAGACGCCCGAGGTGTGTAAGTCCCCTTCAAAGGATACCGTTGTACCTTCGATGGACGAGACCGTGCACAGAGAGGACCCCGGTGCGGCGCACAGGGTGCAGGGGCTCCTGAAGGTATCAGGCCCATTCGAAGGATGCCACTGTGCCTTCGAATGACAAGACTGCGCTCAAAACCAAAAGCAGATGAGGCCTGCAGGTGGCGACACGTGGCGCCAACACGTGTCAAGGCGTGCGGGCCAAGGAAGGGTGCTGAAAGAAGCTCAAAAGACCAGTTTGTCCTTTATGACCATTTTGTACCGAATATTCATATAATATAGTAGTTAATTAGGGGTAAAATGGTCACCTGCATATGACCTAAGTACGGGCCTATAAATAGAGCATCCTACTTACTTGTAAGAGAAGAATCTTTTTGGGAATACGTGAAGAGTGACCGTCGCTTCATTTTGAATCCTTCGAGATCCTCCTTTTTCATTTACCTTTTCTGTTCGTGGCACTGAAGCTCACGCTTAGTGACACCAACAGTGGCGCCCACCGTGTTGTGAGCTCGTATACCAGCTCACAATGACTCAACTCCACGGACCGCTGTCTTCGAGTGGCACTCCGCCCCCCCCCCCCCCTCCTGAAGTAGCGTTCCAGGAGACCCTCAACCGATGGATGATCAATCCACTTTGCAAGTAACAAAGAAGAACACCCCCGAAGTCCAACCATCACAGGCGGATGCGCCCATTGACCCAAAGGACCTAGTGCAATGTCCTGAACAACCATCAAGTTCAAACCCTCCGGAAAGTAACACCGCAACCTCAACGGCATCAGCACAAGAATTAGAAATGTTAGTCCAAAGAGCCGAGCACCTCGAGCAACTCAAGTAGCAGCTGTTGTAAGAGCAACAGCTAAGAAGCAAAGCGCTGTCGGAGAGAGAGAAAGTCTTGCAAGAAAAGGAGTACATAGCCCAGTTCAGACTCAAGAATCGGCAACTTGCAAAAGAAGTTGAGGAACTCCAAAGAGCCATGGGTAGAGAGAGTCGCCAAGAACCAAACCCAACGCCTGAAACTCATCCATATATCGAGCAAGGAGTACCATTTACGCCAACCCATCAACCGGTATCCATAGAAGCACTGCCGATTCAAAGGGGAAGCACATCGGGCATAATCGATAAAGACTCACCCCTCTCCGAGGGGTTGCAGAGGGCACCATACCCACCGCAATTAAGGATGATACCGTTGGCTAAGTTCAGAGGGAATTCCGATCCAAGGCAATTCCTCATGAGTTATGAAGCAGCAATCATATCAGCAGGAGATGAGACAGCCTTGGCAAAAGCATTCGTTTGCGCACTCGAAGAGTCGGCTCTGAATTGGTATTTTAACCTACCTTCTGGTTCATTGTATAATTAGGAAAACATCAGGGACAAGGTGGTAGCAAGTTTTCGAGGGTTCTGCACTATCATGGAGCCATCGCACAAGCTACTGAATATAACTCAGCAAGAAAATGAGCTATTACATGATTACTACAGAAGGTTCCTCACCCCTCGGGCTCAAGCACCCAGTGTCACTGTTGGTCGTAATTACGCACCCACTTATATACCGCAAGAGGACGGTGTACAGTTGTAGCTCTTTTTCCCTTAGAGTATTCCAAGGTTATCGAATCCATAGGGAATGAGTAGAACTAATACTATTAAAGGGTTACTAACAAATTGTAATGGTTTGGTTGATATGAATGATGACGGTGAGAAAGTGGAAGGTGAATGTTATTGAAGAGGTAACAGGATGATGAAGGATTCTCTCCTTAGGATTACTAGCATGCAACTTTATTCTTATCAACTCGAGTGATGACTCTAATATTCTACAAGACATGGTGGTTTTGTTCACCCCGGCTGTCACTACAGAGGCTATTAGCTCCCCATTGGTTTCTTGCACTATGTAATGGGAAAAAATGTATTGGCCGATACACTAATAAAAGGGATAGATAGATATGTAATAAAGTTCATCATATAGATTAAATTCATCGAGAGAGTATCAAGAAGTATGAGAGTTACATGATCAGATCTCCTTACCAGAGAAGAGAATATGAGACTACTCACTCATCCTTCTGCTAGACATAGCAGAGGGGTGAGAAATAGCGCTAGAACACGCACGTGCCGATCGGCGCAAGCATCGCGCCGATCGGCGTGACCTCCCTTCTGGTGGATCTCGTCGGTGTTGACCAATCTTCGCCGCTAATATCCTAGAACCCCAGTTCTAATAACTGATTCTCGCGATTGCCGTCTCTCTCATTCCCCCCTTGGCTCTTGATAATTATCCTCCTTTTATACTCGACGGGATTAGGTCAACTTTCACCGACTCTAACTCATACTGGGCTGGGCCTTCGTCTTTCCTGGACCGGATCGTGTTTTCGTCATCTTCTCCTGCTGCGCCGATTGGCACAGGCCCGTGCTGATCGACGCGGCTCCACATCTGGCCCATCTCCGTTACTCTTTAGTTCTTTATCCATAATTGCCCTGTTTTACACCTGTTTCCTGCGATTACATCCAAAACAGAACAACTACAAATATATGCAAATATGGGGTTAATTGTTAGTCCAAACCACCAAATTAAGACGCAAAACATCCCTTTTTGGTAGATAAAATGGACGTCTAGAAACCACCAACAGTTCCCCCACACTCAAATCATTGCTAGTCCTCGAGCAATACGGAATCAAATATGTAATAAGATTTTTCACATCATCTCTCATGCAATCAATCTTAATCATTATTTTTACTCGTTATCCCACCACAAAGATTTTCTCTCATCTCCTTTTAACCAATCGGCATATCATACTTGAACTTAATCAAATTACCATAAAACTTTTTCAAAAATAATTTTAGTTCTCCTCAACTCATCTTTTAGCATCAAACATCAAGCATTTGGTCCTCTCTAGGTCTCTCAAGTGTATTTCCTTCCCTCTCCTATCTAATCAAGGATTGTATGTGGATCTTGGAGGGCTATATAACTAAATTAAACCACAAGATTAACCATGTCAACAATGTGCTCAATCATGCCTATTAAGAAAGAATTTTCTTGGAAAAGAACTTTTAATGGAGAAGAGGAATATAGAAGATCTAAAAAAATTTCAATGAGTACAATGACAAAGAATGAGAAATAATCAGAAATCTGCTTTCTTTGATGACCTTACTGCCTCTCAGGGAATATATATATATATTTTCTTTACCTCCTTTTTTATAATAACCTCTTTTTTTTCTTTCTTTTGCAACAGCGCCGATCGGCGCAACACTGCGCCGGTCGGCGCGGTCTATGTTTTCTTTTCTTTCACTTCTTTTTTTTCTATTTCCGATATGATCAGCAATTTCTGTCATGTATCAGTAGCGGAAATTTTCTAAATTCTCTTTTATTGAGAATATAGGTTGTATCAAGGAGGAGGGAGAAACAAAGATGTATAGTTTTCATGATAGCAAGGAATTAAAATGGATAAAGAATGGCTAGAAATACAGAGATAAATAAAATAGATCATCCTTTCCTAACTTGGTCGAAATCATGAGCAAAAAGTTGACAAAGTTACTTACAATCCACTTAGTTCAAATGTGTAGCTTGCTCTCATTCACTCGGCTATGTAGGTGTATTTAGACCTTGCTTTTGTTTTAGCTTATGATCAGTCAAAAGAAATTTTCACAAATACAAAGCTCAAAAGTTAAGTGGTAACCAACAAATTCAAGTAATCAACCAATCAATCATCAGAAAGATAAGATAAATAGCATGAAGCACTTTCAATTTGACAATCAACACTAACTTTATTAAAGACAATGTAATCATTCAAACTATATAAAAGACCTTGAAGCAACTCTCAACATGACTCGTGACTCTCTTAAGCACACACACAAACTTAAATAAACACTCATTAAGAAAAACAAATGAGAAACTAGACCCAAAAACACTTAAAAACTATGACTAATGGCAAAGCTCTTCCCCCACATTCAAAAATTGCAATGTCCTCATTGCAAGAGAAGAAACTCAACACACTAATCATACAGACCATGCCTGTTGAAGACTCGGAAAATTCGTCTTATACTCCTTATGAGAAAAGTGTAATCCGCTTCATTCATCTCGATTGTATCCTGGATTCTGCGGTCCACATCTCTTTGATGCCTGTAAGCACGATCTCTGTCTAGATACAGACGCTCAATGTTTCTTCGGCAGATAGGACAACAAGCAGGTGGTTACAAGTTATGATTTTCAACGCTGTAAGGGGAGACACTATTCAAATTCCTCTGAGCCGATCGACGCAAAGGCTGAGCCGATCGACGCAGTGGTGTTCTTCCACTATTCCGACTTCCTCCACTTCCCTCTGCATTACCATTAACTCTTGTTGAAGTTCCTGCTGCCCTGTCATTACTGCATTCTGCAAGTGTTTTCTGATTTTCGAACTTAGGACTACCAAAGCTTCTTCGCATATCAAAATCATCACTAAAATCTCTAGGCACACTAGGATCACCGCTTTCCAAAGTTTCCAAATAGTATGATGTACCAAAGTCGCTATCCCATTCGGAATACTTTTGAATTGGCCTACCCAATAGTCTAGCAGATCTGCAAACCTCTGGTGTAGTCTTACACTTCTTTGCAGCAGGTTCTTCGTCTTCACTTGGCAGAGCCGTCAGATCAATAAATTCAGCCATCTTCAGGTCGTGCCGATCGGCTCTAGTGTCGCGCCAATCGGCGCAGCTAGTAGCTTCCTTCATATTCTCAGCTAACTGCCCTAGATTACGCTCACAGATCACCTTATTCTGCTGCCTTCGTAAAATCTCATCATTAATCTCCTTAGGCGTCATCCCTCCAGGAACTACGCGATAGCCATCATCATATATTAAATCTCTAGGTATGAAAGCTGGATCTTATGCCAATTGGAGTTCAACCTTGCGTTGAAGATCTTTAGCACAAAAGAGACACTTGCAACCCTCAATATAACTGTTCCTATGAATCTTATTTTCTTGAAAACTTTCCCAATCGGTAAGAACCCTGGGAAAGGATTCATCCCTTCCAGCTTGAAGATCTTTCTCCGCATCCCGCTGGTACATAGCTTCTTCGGCTTCCTCTCGCAGCTTGAGTTAATACTTGGCGGCAATGTCATATTCACTATAAAGTCGGCACCTATGGATTGTGAGGGTGCTCTCTTCATCTAGCACTTCCTTCTCTTGTTCAGTCAATGATCTTTCGAAAGATAGGAAATCCTCATACGACAAGGGCTTAGCAAGATCAAGAAGACTTTCCATGGTATACCTTTGAGAAACTGCTTCACTTTTAATAGGCGCTACAGATTTTCCTTTGCGCACCAATAATCTCTTCATCATTTACCGAAGTTCATTGTCCATCTTCACCTTGTCGGCGTTCCACGCGTCAGCTTTGCTTTTCTTCATGAATTTCTTTCGCAGATCTGACCAGACGAGAGGATCATCTCGTGTTGGTGTCAGTATTTCATCGACTTCTTCCCAGGACCAATTTGCAGAGGGCTGAGAAAATCCGCCGCCGAGTCGATCAGCTCTAGAGTCACGCCAATCGGCGCCGCCTTGGTTTCTGCCCGATGCGCCGCCTTCCATCGCTTCTGCTCTTAGGATTTGTTCTGGTGACGATGTAATACGAGTTGATCCGTGGGTTTGCTGTCCCCTCATATTTATATCCCTTGATTTCCAATTGGACTAGGACTCTTTCTCTTATTCGTGGAATTTAACGAGTCTTAAAAAGGCAAGGTCCGAAACCGACTCAAAAATCAAAAGGACTCTGCCGCGCCGATCAGTGCAGGGCTGCGTCGATCGGCGCGGTACACTAAATTACCAAATCAGAAAAAAGAAAAACTACGGAAATCAAAATACATACAAGCCTTTGTTTTACATCGTTAAGCTCGACCACACGGGGTACTAAGCAGTGAAATACACATTAAAAGATTTTAATTCAAATGTGTTGGGTTCTAGGTATACCTTTAGACGTTGTCCGTTCACCGTGTACTTAATTCTCTTGCCATCCATTATGATTACCACTCCCGAAGGTAACACCGTATTCAGCAAAGATAAGGTCCCTCCCATTTGCTTTGCAGTTTGCCTTTACCAAATAATCTGAATCGCGAATTAAATGGGAGCATCCGATCTCCTTCCTTGAATTCCTTCTTCAAAAGCTTCTTATCGTACCACTTCTTTGTTTTCTCTTTGTATATGGCTGCATTTTTATATGCACGCAATCGCATCTCTTCTAATTCACTTATTTGTATCTTTCTTTTCATGCCGGCGGCATCAAGATCCAAATTCATTTCCTTTATAGCCCAATAAGCCTTATGTTCCAATTCCACCGGTAGGTGACACGATTTCCCACAGAGGAATTGATATGGTGTCATACCAATCGGTGTCTTGAATGCCTTCCTATATGCCCATAACACTCCATTAAGCTTTGTGGTCCAATATTTTCCTTCCTTTGTAACAATCTTCTACAGAATTTCCTTTAACTGCTTATTTAAAGTTTCTGCTTGTCCATTCGTCTGGGGATGGTAGGCTGTTCCAATTCTATGTTCAACTCCAGATTTGGTTAAAAACCTAGTAAATTCTCCTCCTGTAAAATGGGATCCTCCATCTATAATTATTATCCTCGGTACTCCGTACCTAGTAAATATCTGCTCCTAAAGTATACTCCTTGATTCTCTTGTAGTATTAGCCTTGCATGCCATTGCTTCGACCCACTTAGAGACATAATCAACGGCGACCAATATGTACTCGAAACCATGAGAATTCACAAAGGGTCCCATAAAATCCATACCCCAAACTTAAAAAATATCGACTTGAAGATTGTACTTAAGAGGCATTGCATTCCTACTGTTAACATTCCCTATTCGTTGGCATTGAGCATATGTTGCAACATACCTTTTTGCATCTTCATGCATAGTAGGCCAATAGAATCCACTCGCCCATACCTTTGCTTGTGTTCTGAAGTAGCCATAGTGTCCCCCATAATTCGAAGAATGACATTTTGCTAAAATGCTCGCTCGTTCTTCTCTGGGTATACATCTCCGTACTGCTCCATCCTCGCAATACCTATAGAAGTATGGGTCGGCCCATATAAATTTTCTCATTTCACTCTTAACTCTTTTCCTTGTGTTCTTGTTCATTAGATCAGTTTGCCCCTTGAAACCTTTGATAATATCCATCATCCAGTTCTCTCTACGATCAAATGCGGCAAACAACCGCTCTTATCGCATTTCATCTCTTATTGGCTCAGTTGATGATGATTCAAGACGAGATAAATGATCTGCTATAGAATTTTCTACTCCTTTCTTATCTCTTATCTCCAAATCAAATTCTTGCAGCATCAATACCCATCGTATTAACCAAGGCTTAGACTCCTTCTTTAAAACCAAGTATCTTATAGCAGCATGATCAGTATATACAATCACCTTAGAATTTAGAATGTAGGATCTAAACTTCTCAAAAGCAAATATAACAGCTAACATCTCTTTCTCAGTTGTTGTATAATTAATCTGTGCCTCATTCAAAGTTTTGCTAGCATAATAAATAGCATGCACTTTACCTTCCTTCCGTTGTCCAAGAACAGCTCCAACTGCATAGTCACTTGCATCACACATAATTTCAAAAGGTAAACTCCAATCAAGTGGCTGCATAATGGGTGCAGAGCATAGAGCTTCCTTTAATCTTCTGAAGGCCAAATTCTGTATCTTGCTTTAACAATTCTGTCAGGGGTTTAGCAATCTTCGAATAATCCTTAACAAATCTGCGATAGAAGTTGGCATGTCCAAGAAAACTCCTCAAAGTTGTAAGATCAGTAGGGCGAGGTAATTTCTCAACTGTAGATACCTTTGCCTTATCAACCTCTATCCCTCTTTTAGATATGACATGACCAAGTACTATCCCTTCTGTTATCATGAAGTGACACTTCTGCCAATTAAGAACTAAGTCGCATTCAACACACCTTTTCAAAACCTTCTCCAAATTCTCCAAACAACTATCAAAATCAGCACCATGCACGGAGAAGTCATCCATAAATACCTCCATAATATCTTCTATGAATTCAGCGAATATTGCATTCATGCATCTTTGAAATGTTGCGGGCGCGTTGCGAAGACCAAATGGCATCCTTCTATATGCATATGTCCCAAAAGGGCAAGTAAAAGTAGTTTTCTGCTGATCTTCTGGTCTTATGGGTATTTGAAAGAAACCACTATATTCATCCAAATAACAAATGTACGAATTCTTTGCTAACCTTTCAAGCATCTCATCAATGAACGGAAGAGGATAGTGATCTTTCTTCGTCACTTTGTTCAAACTTCTATAATCTATGCACATTCTCCATCCAGTTACAGCCCTTTGAGGGATCAACTCATTGTTCTCGTTAGGCACCACTGTCAACCTTCCTTTCTTGGGTACACATTGCACTGGACTAACCCATTCACTATCAGCAACAGGGTAGATCATACCTGCATTAAGCAGCTTCAAAATCTCCTTTTTAACCACTGGCTTCATTGATTCCTTCAACCTTCGCATCCCTTCAACCACTGGTTTAGTATTCTCCTCCAAGTTAATCTTGTGGGTAACAAATGCGGGGCTGATTCCCTTGATGTCATCCAATGTGTAACCAATGGCTTTCTTATACTTTTTGAGCATAGCGAGAAGCCTCTCTGTTTCTTCTTTCGTTAGGGCGTTGTTCACAATAACTGGATATATTCTATTCTTTCCTAGATATTCATAGCGTAGCTCCTTTGGGAGTTCCTTCTGTTCCACTTCTGGCGCTTCATCTGGATCCAGCTCCCCGAGAGGTTTAAAATCAGGATTTTCCTGGTTGAGCCGTTCGGCACAAGCATCACGTCGATCAGCGCTGGCAGTATACTCGTCAGTTCCGCGCATGATGTGGTCTAGTGGGTCTCTCATATCCATCCCTATTCTCTCATCTTCCTCTGGGCAGAATTCCTGATAGTAAGAAGAGTCTTGATGCGATGGATCATTAAATTGATATCGCACTTCTTCCTCTCCTAGGTGTAGCGTAATTTGACCTTTCCCAGCATCCAGAACAGTTTATACTAATCTTAAGAATGGCCTTCCCAGAATGATATCTTCAACCCCATTTTCTTTATTGTCTAGAACAAAGAAATCTACCGGCATTGTTTTCGAGCTGATCTCAATTTCGACATTCTTGATCACTCCCAGTGGCTTGGTCTTCCTACCATCCGCCATGATGAGCTCAAGTTCAGTCCCCATCAGCCGCTGTTGAGTTCCATAAGGCATGCTCATGAATGCATCGTAAGTCATCAAGCTGACACGGGAACCAAAGTCACACAAGGCTTTCGGAAATTTCTTCCCCGATATCTCACATGGTATGTACGGTTCTTCTTTTCCCTCTTCAGTGAGACCTACAGCATACACTCCACATAATCCTTCATAGGGGGATGGCTCAAAGCAACTGTCTAGCAATCTCTTCGCTTGTTTCACCTCTGTTCCATCAAGCTCTATATCATCCTTGTAAAGCTTCTCTAAAACTCTCCCAATAATCTCTTGATCAAAAACTTCCGACTTGAGGCAATTACTAGGGAAATTATACTCAATTCCGGCTTTGGAGGCATTTTGCGGACTGAAGGATCTTCTCATATTGAGCAACTCATGTGAAAAATCAATGGGAATCCAGTCCATCGGCTCAAATTCGTCAAGTGGTTTAGCATTCGCCAATGTTCTATCCCCCTTTGGTTTAGCAAAGTTCCCTTCAAATTCCTTCAGGTGGTTGTCCAGAATCGCAGCTTCTATCTTGGTATATTCCGTGCTACTTGACGGAGTCGTCAGGGTGATCGGTTCTCCTATCGTTGCGACTGCGCCGATCGGCGCACACGTCAGATCCACAGAGGCGGGTCCGACGGGCTTTATTTCTTCGAATTGCTCCGAAGTAATCTTTGATCTACTCTCGGACATCAAGATCTATTCAGCTGGCGACTCTCCCTTCTGCTTAACTTCTGGGTATTGCCGATTTGGTTCTAGATATTCTTCCCAATGCTTGTACAAAGCTTCATTCTCGGCAATTTTGCCTAACAATTTGATCCCTACCTTAGGTGTCAATCTCAGAAAACTTCCTCCGGACGATCCGTCCAAATGCATCCTCGATGCCTTGTTTATGGCCATGTAGAAGGTTTGAGCGCACATATTCTCATCAATGCCGAGGTCAGGTTCTTGTTTCAACAATGTTTGAAAACGCGTCCAGGCTTCTGCGAGAGATTCTTCATCTTCTTGTAAGAAGTTCACCACTTCCCTTCTCAACTTCTGCACCTTTGGCAAAGGAAAATAGTGGAGACAAAAATTTCCAACTAACTCACTCCACTTACCTTTTGCTTCTTGAGATGCTGCCTTGTGCCACTCTTTGGCTTTTCCTCCCAAAGAGTGGGAAAAGCAGCCACATGTAAAGATCCCGAGGCACTCCTTCATGATGGAATGTTTGGCAAAGTGCCTCCAAATCTTGTGAGTGAGTATACGGGTTCTCCTCTTTCGCTCCAAAGAACTTGTTTGCTTCAGCCATGCTAATGATAATGGGGTTCAACACATACGAGGAGGTCGTGGCCTTCTCATCTGAGGATTGAGGCACCAGCAAGTTTGGAGATGGTAGAGAAAGTTCCCTGAGCGTCAGAGAAGGCCCTGTCGTACTCATCCTGAAAATTCACACAAAACACAAAAACGAAAACAACTAGAAAAGAGAGGATTAGACGTTAGTAAAATATTAATAGTAAAAGAACTGGCTTGTTCCCCGGCAACGACGCCAGAAATAGGGCTTGTTGGTCGTAATTACGCACCCACTTATATACCGCAAGAGGACGGTGTACAGTTGTAGCTCTTTTTCCCTCAGAGTATTTCAAGGTTATCAAATCCACAGGGAACGAGTGGAACTAATACTATTAAAGGGTTACTAACAAATTGCAATGGTTTGGTTGATGTGAATGATGACAGTGAGAAAGTGGAAGGTGAATGTTGTTGAAGAGGTAACAGGATGATGAAGGATTCTCTCCTTAGGATTGGTTCACTAGCATGCAGCCTTATTTTTATCAACTCGAGTGATGACTCTAATATTCTACAAGACATGGTGGTTTTGTTCTCCTCGGCTGTCACTACAGAGGCTATTAGCTCCCCACTGGTTTCTTGCACTATGTAATGGGCAAAAGTGTATTGGCCGATACACTAATGAAAGGGATAGATAGATTTGTAATAAAGTTTATCACATAGATTAAATTCATCGAGAGAGTATCAACAAGTATGAGAGTTACATGACCAGATCCCCGCACTAGAGAAGAGAATATGAGACTACTCACTCATCCTTCCGCTAGACATAGCAGAGGGGTGAGAAATAGCGCTAGAACACGCACGTGCCGATCGGCGCAAGCGTCGCGCCGATCGGCACGACCTCCCTTCTGGTGGATCTTGTCGGTGTTGACCAACCTTCGCCGCCAATATCCTAGAACCCTAGTTCTAATAACTGATTCTCGTGATCGCCGTCTCTCTCGTTCCCCCCTTGGCTCTTGATAATTATCTTCCTTTTATACTCGACGGGATTAGGTTAACTTCCACCGACTCTAACTCATACTGGACTGGGCCTTCGTCTTTCCTGGACCGGATCGTGTTTTCGTCATCTTCTCCTACTGTGCCGATCGGCACAGGCCCATGCCGATCGGCGCGGCTCCGCATCTGGCCTATCTTCGTTACTCTTTAGTTTTTTATCCATAATTGCCCTGTTTTACACCTGTTTCCTGCGATTACATCTAAAACAAAACAACTACAAATATATGCAAATATGGGGTTAATTGTTAGTCCAAACCACCAAATTAAGATGCAAAACATCCCTGTTTGGTAGATAAAATGGGCATCTAGAAACCACCAACAGTCACCGACGAAGCAGCAATAAGCTTGGTGCTTCGAGGCATGCGAGCATGCCAGATGTCAACTTACTGTGCACGGACACCCCCTCATACAATGCAGACACTGTGCACGAAGTTTGAAGAATACAACAGATCTGATGTGGATTATAAAAGACGCAAGCAGAGCCAGAGCAAAAACCACAATCAACCACACAATGAAAGTGCTTTCCAATAAAGATAGTACAGAAAATCCAAGCAGCCCACAGAGCAATCGCCATTGTTCATAGGGCACATCGAAGAAGAGAGACAAGATCACAACAACAAAGATAGCCACAACAGCGACTACAGAGAGAGTAACCATCGGGGCCGCGGCAGAGGCCGAGGCCCTCAAAACCAAGCTGACCAGCCAGAAAGCCATATTGCTTCTACTACGCAGTGGACAAGGGGCACAAAACTTCCACTTGCCTCAAAGCAAAAAGAAATCCAAGAAAGAATCAACACAAAAAAGAAAGCCTTATCCCAACCAAGAGCCGTCATTTACACATCGCCTAACCCATGGCCCCAACAGTCATATCCATAACCCATGCAGCCCAACTATCATTACCCAAGCACTCATCACCATCAGTTGTACACACCATCCCCATACTTCAACACAACCCATCCAACTCAACCTCCGAGCCAGTACATTCAACCAAAGCAACTAACCCACCGACCAGAGCCCAGCCAAGAGCGCCAAGCACAAAAGCAAGAACCATAACAGCTACCTCAGCCTAAGCCTGAGCCTAACCCAAACCAAGCCACAACATTTCCAGTGCAAGGCTTTATCGGAATTATATGCGGATGGTTATCTTCAGACTTTGAGAACAAGAAAAGAAGAAGAGACCATTTCCGAATGGTAAACAGTGTTTTCACAGAAGGGCTCATCATCAAATCAAAATGGTCTCATATCCCCATCACATTTATAGAATCGGATCTCAATCTCAAAGCTTATCCGCACGTTGATGCATTTGTAATCGAAGCCCACATTCACACTTGGATGGTCAGTAAAGTCCTCGTGGACAATGGCAGCCAAGCAGATATATTGTTCATAAATGCCTTCGAACAGATGGGCCTCAGCAAAAGTTCCTTGTAGCCATGAAATATACCACTCACAGGCTTCGGAGGAAAAAGAATCACTCCCATGGGCACAATTTCTCTCCCTGTGTCGTTCGGCAACACTCAGAACCCCCGGATGGAGTATGTAACATTCGACGTAGTGGATCTCTTCCATACATTCAATGTCATATTTGGTCGAGGCACCATCAACACCTTCGAGGCTGCCATCCATGGCGCGTATCTATGCATGAAGATTCTAGCAGCCGGAGGGGTCATCACAGTTAGAGGAAACCAACAGATGGCAAGGGACATAGAACAAGGTTATGCTCCGAGGGAAAGAAATTGTAACAATATACAAGTCTCTAGTCAAGAGCAACTAGTAGAAGAGGAAAGAGCCCAAAAAGCTCGTCAGCAACACATGGCGAATGCAAGAGAAGAAGCACGCTGTCTCGATAAAGAAAGAATCGCGGTACAACCAGACAAAGAAACTAGAAAAGTACTCCTCGATGAGCAAATCCTTGGGCAGTTCGTCACAATAGGTTCCGGCCTACACCCCGAAGAGGAAAAAGAACTGCTAGCATTCCTGGGCAAGAACAAAGATGTATTCATCTGGTCTTCGATAGACCTCGAAGGAGTAGACAGAAGCATCATAGAACACAAGTTAGAAATTGACACAAAGATCAGACCCAAGAAGCAAAGACTTCAAAAGATGTCCGATGAAAAAACTGAAGCTATCAAGGCGGAAGTACAGTGACTCCTCGATGCCTCCGTTATTTGCGAATTCAAATACCCGTGCTGGCTGGCAAATTGTGTAATGGTTAGGTAGAAGAACGACAAATGGAGAATGTGTATAGATTTCACCGATCTCAACAAGGCCTGCCCCAAGGATGATTTCCCATTACCCTGAATTGTCAAAAATATGGACGCAACAGCAGGAAGCGAGCTATTGTCTTTGCTTGACTGTTTCTTCGGCTACCATCATATTTCGCTAAGGAGGGAAGATGAAGAAAAAACAAGTTTTATCACGCCCTTCGGCACTTATTGTTTTGTGAGAATGCCTAAGGGGTTGAAAAATGCTGGCCCTACATTCTGCCGGATGACTTAGAAAGCCTTCTAGTCATAGTTTGGAAAAAGTGTGCATACCTATATGGACGACATGATAATAGCAAGCAAGAAAAAGAACGATCACATTTCAGACTTGGCCGAAACATTCGCAAATCTCATAGCGGCACGGCTAAAGTTGAACCCAGAAAAGTGCGTCTTTGGGATTCATAAAGGAAAAGTACTTGGTTGCCTAGTGTCAGCCAAGGGCATCGAAGCTAACCCCGAAAAATAAAAGCAATCACCCAAATGCAAGAACCCAAGTGCAGAAAAGATGTGCAGAAACTCACAGATAGAATGGCAGCACTGAATCGATTCATATCCAGATCGGTCGAACGAAGCTTGCCCTTTTTCCAAACTCTCCGAGGGGCTCAACCCTTCAAATGGGGCCCAGAGCAGCAGAAAGCCTTCGCTGATCTAAAAAGTTTTCTGTAGAAACAATCGAAGCTCACCAACCCAGAGCCAGGGGCCGTTCTGCTTTTGTATGTGGCTGCGTCACACTCAACAGTCAGTGCAGTCCTTGCATAGGAAAATGGTCAAGATGGTTAAAGGGGAACCGAAGGAACTCCTAGTACAGCTCCTAGTATACTATGTTAGTGAAGCACTGTCCGGCTCCAAAAAATTCTATTCTGAGATGGAAAAGATCGCATATGTAGTCGTCATGGCTTCAAGAAAGTTGCGGCACTATTTCGAGGCTCACCATATCAAAGTGCTCACAAACCAACCACTCAATGAAGTATTTGGTAATAGAGAGTCCTCGGGGACAATCAGCAAATGGGCCATGAGGCTATCAGAACACGTGGTAGACTTGGAGAAGCGAAGTGCCATCAAATCTCAAGTACTCGCTGATTTCATAGCAGACTGGATGGCTCCAGGATACACAAAAAATCAAGAGCTACCTGAGCCCAAATGGACAGTTTGTTGTGATGGAGCTTGGGGGCTGGCTGGGGCAGGCATAGCAGCGATAATAACCACGCCCACAGGCGTAAAAATGAGATATGCTGCAAGGCTCGAATTCAGCAAGGAAACAGACAAGTGCACCAATAATATAGCGGAATACGAGGTAGTATTGCTGGGGCTCAAGAAACTCAGGGCACTCGGAGTCCAGAGGTGTAAGGTCAGAACGGACTCCAAAATTGTTGCCAGTCAATACGACAAATAATTCACAATTAGAGACCCACAGCTCGAGAAGTATCATAGCACCATCAGGGGTATGGAAAAATATTTCAAAGGTTTTGATATACAGTATATCGAGAGAAAATTCAACACCAAGGCAGACAAACTCACAAAACTGGCAGCAAAACAAGAGGTAATGCCGCAAGATGTGTTCTTCCAAACAATCACCGAACCCTCGATAAAAGTAGCCCTGCAAGATCCCAAACAAATTCATCTATTAGTCAGTGAAGACTGGAGAGCTCAAATTGCGAATCTTAAGGGATTTTATGAGCCAGACACTAAGTCAGAGGCAAAAAGAATGCAACAACGAGCCAGAAATTATAGAATCATCGAGGGTGAGCTCTACAAATCTGGAGTATGTGCCCTATTACTCAAGTGTGTAAGCCAAGCGGAGGGTTCTCAGCTGCTCAGAGAGATACACGAAGGTGTCTGCGGAGCACACATAGGCCCTCGACCGCTAGCTGCAAAAGCGGTCAGGCAAGGTTTCTTTTGGCCATCAATGATCAAGGACGCTGCAGTAGTGGCAACTAAATGTGAAGCTTGCCAAATAATCTTGAACAAACAATCAGCACCTTCGCAGCCAACACAACTCATAGCCCCATCATGGTCCCTTCAACGCTGGGGGATCGACATTGTTGGACCACTACCCACAACTCTGGGGAACTACAGATGGGCAGTCGTAGCCCTCGAATGCTTCACTAAGTGGATCAAAGCCAAACCAATCACAAATATCTCTACCACTACAATCAAGAAGTTCTTTTGGCAAAACATCGTTTGTCATTTCGGAGTCCTGAAAGACATTACGATAGACAACGACAAAAAATTTGAAAGTGACATGTTCAAACAATTTTGTCATTCCATCGAAACAAAAGTCAATTTCGCATCAGTATACCACCCCCAATCAAATGGAGTCATCGAGCGAGCAAACAGCCTCATATTCAAGGCAATAAAAAAGATACTCCTGGATGACAGAAAAGGAAAGTGGGCTAAGGAATTACCAAGGACCATATGGTCACGCAACACAACAAAAACCAGGGAAACCAAGTACTCACCTTTTAATCTGTTGTTCGGGGAGGAAGCTGTTAATCCCGAAGAAATTGCTCACCAAAGCCCAAGAACATTAAACACAAAACTGCCGCAACCTATGGAGTCAGAGTCAAAGGACCTCATGGAAGTCGATAGGCTAAACGCAGCTGTCAATCTTGAGAAATATCAGAGAGAAACACGTCAATGGAGGGATCAAAAGGTTACACCTCGAGCCTATGCGGTCGAAGATCTAGTTAAAAGTGCATCTAGGCCCCTAATTTTGTTTTGCTGATTGGCATCAATACAATTAAGAATGGACTTAAATTTTTATTGAGCATGTGTGTAGATGACTATCTCAAATTGATGAATGAAAGGTATTGAAACAAAAAGGAAAAAGGAGATGGTCATTTATCTCAAATTGAAAGTCCAAAATCTACCCAAGAATAAAGATCATGGAGTTTTTAATTTTTATCTCTTGAGTATAGGTAAACCGTACTATCAAGAGGGGTGTAATTCACAAAGTGTGGTAAAGTCAAATGCTCAAATTTCCCATAAAAACCACTTCTGTCGTCCTCTGTTTTTGCCTTCATCGGTAGTGCCGGTGTCCCTCACCGGCAGTGCCGATCCTCCTTCCCAGAGGCGCTATGGAGTCCAGACATCTCTGGCTCTCTGGCTGTAGCTCATCGGTAGTGTCAGTCCCCCCGATCGGCAGTGCCGGTCATGGCTCCCAGAGAGCCACTCCTTCTGTCTGGCTTTAGTTGTAGCTCATCGGCAGTGCCGGTCCCCTCTCTACAGAGACTGTTTTTCTGGGGCTCTCTAGCTGACTACGATCGGTAGTGCCGGTCTGCTTGATCGGTAGTGCCGGTCAAGGTCTCCAGAGGCCACTTGTCTTCTCTGTGGCTGCCTCACCGGTAGTGCCGATGCCCTGATCGGCAGTGCTGGTGCGGGCCGATTTCTTACCCACTGATCTATGTCACTGTGTCTGAAACCCTACCGGTAGTGTCGATGGCTCGATCGGCAGTGCTGGTGCGGGGCATCCAGACAGGCCAACGACTCTTTTTGAGTCCTTTGTATAAAAGGCTCTCACCCCACTTCGTGCCTCTCTCTCCCAACCCAAAAATCATTTGGCACTTTTGAGCTTCACTCTCCTCACTCTCCCTCTCCAAGTCAAAGCTTCATTCTTTGAGCTAGGATTTGAGTGAGCCATTATTTTCTAGTAAAAAGAGCACCATTCCACTCTTGAGCATTCAATTTAATCATCTTTGTGACTTGTGCTTGTTACTCTTGAAGCTTTGCTCCTAGACGCTTAGTGGTGCCCTTAGAGCTCCCAACTTGTGTGGTGACGCCTCGGGAAGTTTGTATTATCCTCCCGCAAGGAAATTGATAGTGGAGAACTCGAGCTCGATCTTTGAGGTCGCTTGAGAGAGAATAGGGTTGAAAGAGACCCGGTCCTTTATGGACTTCTCAACGGAGATGTAGGGTTCTTTGTGAGCCCGAACTAGATCTATTCATGTCTCCATGTATTCTTTTTTTTACTTGTTATTCTTTTATTCATGCTCTAGGGTTTGCTCTTGTATTTGCTTAAATTACTAGATCTATTTGTGTATCCCTTGCTTAGTTTTTTTCTTATTGTTGTAGAGCCTTCTCTCAACTATAGTTGTAGTCAAATATCACCTAGTAATTGTGGAACCACTTAAACCACGTTTTCACTCAACTGTCTGCTCATCCATCGGCACTGCCAATCATCCATCGGCAGTGGCCATCGGCACTGCCGATCCCCATCACCGGCACTGTCGGTCAGACTGATAAATTTGTTTTAAGTTCAATTTCACAGGATTTTTAGATTTACCTATTCACCCCCCCCCCCCCTCTAGGCAACGTTCAATTGGTGTCAGAGCAGGATCTTCTTGAAGGCTTAACCGCTTGAAGATAAATACCGAAGCATATGAAAAAACGAAAGGAAACTACACCGGAAACATTCGATGCCGGGACCCAGGGTAACAAGGATGACTTGGAAGTTAGATACAACAACGTGCAATTCAACTATGGCGAACTCAAAAATGAGTATATTGGTAGTGGATCTGGAAAACTACCACACTTTGATGGCACATTCTATGAGCATTAGAAGTATAGAATGGAACTATACTTGGTGTTATGGGAAGACCGATCTTGAAAATTGTGTAGCAAGGTTTTGAGTTGGAAGATGAAGAAAACCCAATCACTAATGACGAGATCAAGCTCAATCACAATGATCATGCCGCATCCACCATTGTTTCCGCCCTATCACCAAAAGAGTATGAAAAGGTGATAGGAATCAAGAAAGCTCATGACATTTGGAAGAAGCTTGAAGTCATCTATGAAGAAACCGAGGGTGTTAGAGAGGCAAGAGAAGAGATCCTAAGAGGGAAGTACAACTTGTTCATTAAGAAGGCCGGTGAAGTGCCACAAGAAGTTCATGATAGGCTTATGGAAATTGTGAACAAGAGAAGAGCTCTAGGAATCAAACTTGACACCATTGAGGTCAACAAGAGGTTGCTTCTTGCTTTGCAACCATAGAATCAAAATGCTTGTGACTTTGTTAGAGAGAAAGAAAACTTCATGAACTTTAGTATGAATGAAGTACTAGGAAGATTGCTCACTTACAAGGAAAGAGATGAAGAAGCAAAAAGAGTGAACACCTTGTTGGGACAACGTGAAGAAGAGAAGAAAGAAATCGCTCTCAAAGCCAATCATGAGACTAACGAAAAGAAGGACAAGAAGAAGAAAAAGAAAATGGTTGATTCTAGTGATAAAGATAGCGATGATGAAATGGCTTTTCTTGTGAGAAGATTCAAGTCATTCCTTAAAAGGGATGGCTACAAGAAGAAAAGCTATGACAAAAGCAAAGCAAGAAAGTCAAAGAGAACTTGCTATAAATGTGGTAAAGAAGGGCATTTCATTGCGGAATGTCCAAAGAAGAAGAACAAGGAAGAAAAAAGGAAAGACAAACATAGTAGGAAAGACAAGAAGTACAAAAAGCATAGAAGAGGTGAAGCTCACATTAGCCAAGAATGGAATTCTGATGACTCATCTTCTTCATCATCTTCCTCCTCCGAATCCGACTCGGATGAGGGAGGCATTGCTACACTTGCCATTGGAGTCACTCCCACCAACACCTCTCTATTTGGAAGCTTGAGTGATGATGATGATGACAACACTCACAAGTGCTTCATGGCAAGAGGATCCAAGGTATCAAAAATCTAAACATAAGCGTTCCTCTTATGCTAGTAGTAGTGATGATGATGTTGTTAATGTTTCACTTCCTAAAATACTTGAATTTATAGAATTGCTTGAAAGATAAAAGGAAGAAAATGATAGGCAAGAGAAGCTTCTTAAAAAACAAGAAGAATTGCTTATTCTTGAAAAGAAAAAAAACCTTGAATTAGAGAAGCTCCTAGAAGATGAGAGGAAGAAAAATGAAAATTTAATCAAGTCTCTCAATAAAATAAAAACCTCATCTGAAAGTATTAAAAGCACAAAAGATGAACTTCAAGAGAAATATCAGGATTTGGAAAAGACTCATAAGTCTCTTGAAGAACAATATAAGATACTTTCAACCTTCACATCCTCCACCAACAATTCCTCTCATGCCTCCACTAGCAATGGATGTGATAGATGCTATAATATTAATGTTGATGCTTGTGCTACTAATGTCAAATTGATTGATGATTTGAACAAGCAAGTGAAGTCACTTGAAAGAAAAATACAACATGGGAAAAATGTTGTTGATGATGAAAAGGCAAAGTATGCAAGAGGTGCATACTCATATTCTAGGCACCCAAATGTCATAGATGGCATTGGATATGTTGAGGGTGCCAAGCACAATGCTAGGGAGAACAAGAATGGGAAGGAATTCCTTAAGTTCACCAAGGAAGGATCCTACCAAAAGAAGCAAGTCAAGAACATGAACACTAACCGTTCTTCTTTTGTTAATGATTCTCATGCTAATATGCCTAATGTTACCTGTGCACTCTTTCATGACTTTGATGCTTCATATGTGCTCAAGAGAAACATGCACGGTCGTGTGTTTGCCAAATATGTTGGGCCACGCAATAAGAGGCCAAAGGCTTGTGTGTGGGTGCCCAAAGCACTTATGACTAATGTGAAACGACTTAAGCAAATTTCGGTACCAAAAAACCAAGCTTAATTTATTTTGTAGGACTATGTCTCCGAAGAGTCAAGTTGGGTGATTGATAGTGGATGCACCAATCATATGGCCGGATACAAAAAGATGTTCAAGTCATTTGAGCCAAGTCAAAACAAAAATGAGTACATTACTTTTGGTGACAATGGAACGAATAAGTACTAGGTTATGATAAAGTTCCTCTTACTCCTTCATATTCACTTTCTAAGGTTATGCTTGTTGATCACGTTGACTTCAATCTATTGTCCATTTCGCAATTTTGTAAAATAGGTTATGATTGCTTGTTCAACGAATGTGGTCTGACTGTCTATAAGAGGAGTAATGGCTCGGTTCCTTTAAAGGGTGTGCTTAAAGGAAAGCTTTATGTTGTGGACTTCTCCACGTATAAAGCTAGACTTGGTACATGTCTATTAGGAAAGTCCAACATGGGGTGGTTGTGGCATAGGAGGCTAGCCCATGTTGGTATGAGAAATCTTCACAAACTCCAAAAAGGCGGCCACATCATAGGACTAACCGATGTGTGCTTTGAGAAAGATAGAATTTCTAGTGCATGTCAAGCGGGAAAGCAAGTTGGAGCTTCACACCCCTCCAAGAACGTGATGACAACCACAAGACCATTGGAGATGTTGCGCATGGACCTTTTCGGCCCATCTCCTATATAAGAATTGGTAGTAACAAATATGGTCTTGTAATTGTTGATGATTTTTCTCGCTTCATGTGGGTATTCTTTTTGCATGACAAAGGTGAAGTTAAAGACGTGCTCAAGACATTCATGAAAAGAGCACAAAATGAGTATGAATTCAAGATCAAGAAAATAAGAAGTGACAACAGCACCGAATTCAAGAACACCCAAGTTGAGGAATACCTTGATAAAGAAGGCATCAAGCATTAATTTTTGGCCCCCTACTCCCCTCAACAAAATGGGGTGGCCAAAAGAAAGAACCGCACACTCATTGAAATGGAAAGAACAATGCTTGATGAATACAAGACATCCGACCGTTTTTGGGACGAAGCCGTCAACACCATATGCCATGCCTCCAACCGGTTGTATCTCCACCGACTATTGAAGAAAACACCATATGAGCAACTAACCGGTAACAAGCCTAATATTTCCTACTTTCGTGTTTTTGGGAGCAAATGTTTTATGCTAAACAAGAAACCCAAAACTTCAAACTTTGCCCTAAAAGTTAATGAAGGTTTCTTGCTTGGTTATGGGTCGAATGTTCATGCCTATCGTGTGTTCAACAAAACCACCGGTTGTGTTAAAATTTCACGTGACATAACATTTGATGAATCTAATGGCTCTCAAGGGGAGCAAGTTGTTAATGATGATGTAGATGATGAAGCTCCTAGAAATGCAATAAAAAGGATGGCAATTGGTAATGTGAGACCACAAGAAACATCAAGTGTTGAAAATCAACTCTCTCCCACTAGACAAGACCAACATCATGAAAATGAAAAAATTGATCACGCAAGTGGTCAAGATCAAGATGTTGGGGATCATGAACAAGCATCAAGTGATGATTCCAAAAGACATGATCAAGAGGTTGATAAAGATGGTGGTCAACGAAGCTCACATCCATCACACCCAAGAGTGCATCAAAATGTACAACATGATCACCCCATCGAGCAAATTCTTGGAGATATTGATAAGGGGGTAATTACTAGATCTCGAGTTAGTAATTTTTGTGAACATTACTATTTTGTCTCTTCCATGGAGCCATTTAGGGTAGAACAAGCACTTAAGGATTCGGATTGGGTGATGGCCATGTAAGAAGAATTGAACAACTTTACAATAAATGGAAGTATGGACATTGGAGGTAAGGCCAAAGAACAAAAATGTTGTGGGCACCAAGTGGGTGTTCCGCAACAAACAAAATAAAGATGGTATGGTGACAAGAAACAAGGCAAGGCTCGTGGCAAAGGGGTATTCACAAGTAGAAGGTTTGGATTTTGATGAAACCTATGCCCCCGTAGGAAGACTTGAATCAATTAGAATATTATTTGCTTTTGCTACTCACCATGATTTTAAGTTGTACCAAATGGACGTGAAAATTGCATTTCTCAATGGGCCAATGAAGGAAGAGGTGTATGTGGAGCAACCACAGGGCTTTGAAGATGCTAAGTTTCCTAACCTTGTTTACAAACTCCATAAGGCGCTCTATGGGCTTAAGCGAGCTCCAAGAGCATGGTATGAATGCCTTAGGGATTTTCTTGTTAGGAAGGGTTTTGCCATTGGCAAAGTCGATGCCACTCTCTTCACAAAGTGTTTTGGCAATGATATTTTTGTGTGCCAAATATATGTCGATGACATTATATTTGGTTCTACTAACCAAGCCTTTTATGATGAATTTAACAAGATAATAACAAAGAGGTTCGAGATGTCCATGATGGGAGAGTTAACATGCTTCGTAGGCTTCCAAGTGAAGCAACTAAAGGAGGGAACCTTCATATGTCAAGCAAAGTACACACAAGACTTATTGAAGAAATTTGACATGGACGAGGCCAAGTCCATCAAGACTTCCATGCCAACAAATGGACACATCGACCTCAACAAAAAGGATAAGCCCATTGATCAAAAGGTATATCGCTCCATGATAGGATCTTTGCTATATCTTTATGCATCTAGGCTCGATATCAAGCTTAGTGTGTGTATATGTGCATGTTTTCAAGCCGCTCCTATGGAGTGTCATATGGTGACCGTTAAGAGAATTTTAAGATATTTGGTTCATACACCCAACCTAGGGCTTTGGTACCCCAAGGGTTCAAAGTTCAACCTATTAGGCTATTCTGATGCGGATTATGCTAGGGAGAAGGTAGATAGAAAGAGCAGCTCTGGGACATGCCAATTCTTGGGTAGGTCCCTTGTGTCATGGTCATCCAAGAAACAAAATTCCATTGCACTTTCCAGGGCCGAAGCGGAGTATGTTGCAGCCGGTAGTTGTTGTGCACAACTACATTGGATGAGACAAATTCTAAAGGACTACGGTTACAAATTGAATTGTGTTCCTCTCCTATGTGACAATGAGAGTGCCAGAAAGCTTGCTTATAACCCCGTTGAGCATTTGCGCACAAAGCATATAGGTATCAGCCACCACTTTTTGAGAGATCATTCTGTCAAGGGGGATATAGAAGTTAGTCATGTGCGAACTGAAGATCAACTAGCCGATATTTTCACCAAGCCCCTAGATGAGAAGAGGTTTTGTTATCTAAGGAGTGAACTAAATATTCTTGACTCTAGAAATGTGATGTAGAGGATGTGCACATCTAAATGGTGATTCTATCTTTATTGCAAAAAAAAAATCATTGCTTTATGTCAAAAATATATTATCTTTGCTATTGATGTTGTTTCTTGATCACTAGATCAAATCTTGTCAAAATATGGTCATTGTTATGAATTGTTGATTGTTGGCTGACATATGATGTCAAGATGGCTTCTTGTGCATCAAAAAGTATTTTGAAAACTCCCCTCCTATCTTTTTCTGTGCTTTGTTCTGACTGATCTTCAGTGGATCGGCAATGCCGGTACCCTTATCAGCACTGTCGGTCAGGTGTACAACAGAGACAACCTTCTATCTGGGATTTTTGTCCCTCGGGCAGCCCTCATCAGCACTACCGATGCTCACCATCGGCACTGCTGATGTGGGCCTGGACCTTATGCTTCGACCCGCACCGGCACTACCGACACCCAGAATCGGCACTGTCGATGCGGGGTCCAGCTTTTGAAATCAACTCGGTCCCCTCACGGGACCGAGTCTGTTCTCAGTTCCAGCCTCACGTCGCCGCCTCTCTCTCCTCCCTAACCCTAACCGAAATCCTCCACTCCAAAACCTTGCTAATCTTCGTGGAATCGAGAGAGAAGTGGATCAAATCATCTCCTAGACCTTCACTCCTCCATCCCCTCCCAGATTTGAAGGAGTTTTTGAAGGTATTTTTGAAAATCTCTATCTTTTAAATCTTGCAATGCCTCATGTTTTTGCGTAATTTCACTTGATAGAGATGATCATCTAGGAGTAATTTAGTCACCCATGCACTTTGGTAGAATTTTAGTGGCTAAATTTCAATTTTTATTGGTTTTAAGGTTTCAATCCCCCTCGGTCGGCACTGCTGATGGTCCCCACCGGCACTGCCGATCGGGAGATTTCGAAACCTTAAGTGATGGTTGCAGCATTTGGTTGAACTGATCGGCACTGCCGATGGCAGTCATCGGCACTGCCGGTTGGGCCAACTAGAGAGCATTTCACTCGAACTGCTCTCTGTTTGACCCATCGGCACTGTTGATGCCTCCCATTGACACTGCCGGTCAGGGCAAACAGAAAGCAGTTCAATACTGTTTTGTTGCAAATCTCTCACACCACTTCTCCTCTTCTTGACAGATGGCAGGTGGCAAGAGGCAGAAGCATCCGAGCACTCCTAGTGACTCCGATGAGGACTTCGACCCCGCTGCCTCTCCCCTTGCTCGACGAGGTGGAGGTGGCAAACGGGGCAGAGGTGGAGACCTTGGCCAAACCACCTCCCGTGGTCTTGGTTTGGGTCGTGGCAAGGGCAAAGGCAAAGCTCTTCCATCTCGCTCTCCCTCTCCAAGTGCTGATGAGGAGAGTGAGGGCGGCTCAGAGGAGGAGGAAGAGGAAGAAGAAGAAGAAGCTCAGCACGAGGATGAGGAAGGTGATGAGGAGGGTGATGAGTCTAGGGATGAGGTTATCCATGAGCCTGTCCATGGACCCATGCGCTCCTCAGTCATATATCAGTTGTTGGCACCTCAGGTGTCTGAGCAGTTCAGGATTTCAGTGGCTCCGTCCAGGGATGAGATCAGAGAGTACCACCACACTAACCCCTGGAACCAACCCAAGCACCTAGGCGTCTCAGATATCAGATTTTGGGACTTGACTCAGGTTGCCTGGTACAAGAACATCTTGAAGAAGACCACTCACAGAGTTGCTCCCATGAATTGCATTGACTGGTACAGGATGGCAGCAGCTAATGACGCCACTTTTCAGCTGATCCGGCCAGAGTGTGGCATGAGGAACCTGACCAGTATCATGGGTTTGCATCAGCACTAGAATGATGAGATTATTGTCCAGTTTTACTCTACTTTATGGATTGAGATTGAGGAGGAAAATCACATGGACTCCAAGCTGCATTGGACTATTGAGGGTAACCGCTTCACTGTCACCTACTTCAACTTCTCCTAGATTCTTGATTTTGATGAGACTGACAGAGCGAAGTCCAAGGCGACCATCTTTGATCCTCAGGAGGAGAGTGAGTGGGCCTTCATGTATGATGCCCGCTATGCAGACCCAAAGCATGGTGTTGAGTTTGGTTCATATCATGGCATAAAGCCTTACTTTCATGTTCTCAACAACATGCTTAGAGTGACTTTGACTCGTAAGGTGGGGGATCACACACACATTCTAAGTTCCACCAAGACCCTGATGTTTGCTATGGGAGAGGGAGCCGAACCATTCAGTGTTTTTGACTTCATATGGACAGAGATCCTCTACAACTTCTATACTAGTAAGGCTTCTCTAATCTATGCTCCTTATATCATGAAGATGATTCTGCGTGTTGTGGGCTGTCAGTTAATCTATGATCACAAGCATCCTTCAGTCACGCCGAAGAAGTTTTCTCTCATTGCCACACCTCCCAGAGATGGATCACCTCCTCCAGCGACCGCAGATACACCTCAGTCCTCAGCAACAGTAGCAGTAGGACCTAGTACTGCTCCTTGTTGTCGCTCATCCAAGGTCACCCGTGCTCTCAAGTCGATGTTTTGCATGTGCCAGGACACAGCGGTTGCAGTGCGAGAGCAGCGTGAGATGCTTACTCAGATGAGATCAGATATGGCTCTTCTCGCCTCCTTTGCTATTGTTCAGCTGCCACCCCCTATGGAGCTCACTCCTTTGCCAAATATCACCTCCTATGATGATCCATGAGGTTTCTACACTCAGGCGCCACAGTTGGTCCAGCCGACAGGCGATGAGGAGGAGGAGGACGATGACGCCGACAGTGCGGATGAGTGACTTCAGTCCTTGCTTTTCCCTTTTTGGTGTTGTGATGCCAAAGGGGGAGAAGTACTTATCCTTTATCCTTTAGTCTTATTTTGTGAGGTGTGAGAGTGATGGACAAGTTTGTGTGGCTTGTGGTTTGTAAAACTATTTGCTAAAGTTTGTTCTTGTAATCCTCTATTTATGTTTTATGTTCTTGTGCCATTCATATCCTTTGTGATGATGTATTGTTGGTTTTCTATTTCTAGATGCATTTGTATGCAAATTCTTGTCATTTGCATTGTTTCTCGATTTATTGCTTAATTATTGCAAATTGACTTATGCATGCCTTTAGGGGGAGCTCTCATACTTTTTTTAAATATGTGCATTGTTATTCTTTGGTTATTAGTTCTCACATGCACACACTTAGGGGGAGCTCCACATGTCTTTTATATCACAAAATAAATCTTATTGTAATTTTCTATAAAGTTTAGTTGTATTGTCATCAATCACCAAAAAGGGAGAGATTAAAAGTGCATCTAGGCCCCTAATTTTGTTTTGGTGATTGGCGTCAATACAATTAAGAATGGACTAATGTTTTTATTGAGCATGTGTGTCGATGACTATCTCAAATTGATGAATGAAAGGTATTAAAACAAAAAGGGAAAAGGAGATGGTCATTTATCTTAAATTGAAAGTCCAAAATCTACCCAAGAATGAAGATCATGGAGTTTTTAGTTTTTATCTCTTGAGTATAGATAAACTGTACTATCAAGAGGGGTGTGATTCACAAAGTGTCGTAAAGTCAAATGCTCAAATTTCCCTTAAAAACCACTTCTGTCGTCCTCTATTTTTGCCTTCATTGGCAGTGCCAGTGTCCCTCACCGACACTGCCGATCCTCCTTCCCAGAGGCACTGCGGAGTCCAGACATCTCTGGCTCTCTGGATGTAGCTCATCGGCTGTGTCGGTCCCCCCGATCGGTAGTGCTGGTCATGGATCCCAGAGAGCCACTCCTTCTGTCTGGCTCTAGCTGTAGCTCATCGGCAATGTCGATCCCCCCGATTAGCAGTGTCGGTCCCCTCTCCATAGAGACTGTTTTTCTTGGGCTCTCTGGCTGACTACGATCAGCAGTGCCGGTCTGCTTGATCAGCATTGCCGGTCAAGGTCTCCAGAGACCACTTGTCTTCTCTGTGGCTGCCTCACCGGCAGTGCCGATGCCCTAATCAGCGGTGCTAGTACGGGCCGATTTCTTGCCTGCATATCTATGTCAGTGTGTCAGAAACCCTACCGGTAGTGCTGATGGTTCGATCGGCTGTGCCGGTGCGGGGCGTCCAGACAGGCCAACGGCTCTTTTTGAGTTCTTTGTATAAAAGGCTTTCACCCTACTTCGTACCTCTCTCCCCCAACCCGAAAATCATTTGGCACTTTTGAGCTTCACTCTCCTCACTCTCCCTCTCCAAGTCAAAGCTTCATTCTTTGAGCTAGGATTTGAGTGAGTCATTGTTTCCTAGCGAAAAGATCACCATTCCACTCTTGAGCATTCGATTTAATCATCTTTGTGGCTTGTGCTTGCCCATAGAGCTCCCAACTTTTGTGGTGACGCCTTAGAAAGTTTGTATTACCCTCCCGCAAGGACCGTACTCTTTTCCTCACAAGGGGAACCCTTCGCAGGGGTGAGGTTTTTAACGAGGCGGATACTATGTAAACCCCAGCTAAATATATAAAGCTGCCTTCCCCAAAGTGGAAAGCCTCGTTCAGCAGAGCACGTCGAAACAACTCCCACCGCGGAGATTGCGACATTCGACAAAGAGCAAAAGCTCTCAAATCGTAGCTACTGCACTGGCTAAGCCCAAGGAGATGAAAGTCGTGCAGTCGGCTAACTTAGCAAAAATGCTAAGCGGCTCGTTGCAGCCCAAACCCGTCAAAGGGTTCACCCGAAAACACCTTGCCCCTAGCACTTCGAGGGGGAGGGTGGCGTTTTCCAAAAACTTAGCGAAAATTGCTAAAGGGCTCGTTGCAGCCCAAACCCATCAAAGGGTTCGCTCGAAAACACCTCGCCCCTAGCACTTCGAGGGGGAGGGTGGCATTTTTCAAAAACTTAGAGAAAATTGCTAAGGGGCTTGTTGCAGCCCAAACCTGTCAAAGGGTTCGCTCGAAAACACCTCGCCCCTAGCACTTCGAGGGGGAGGGTGGCATTTTTCAAAAACTTAGCAAAAATTGCTAATGGGCTCGTTGCAGCCCAAACCCGTTAAAGGGTTCGCTCGAAAACACCTCGCCCGTATCACTTCGAGGGCAAGGGTAGCGTTTTTCAAAAACTTAGCGAAAATTGCTAAGGGGCTCGTTGCAGCCCAAACCCGTCAAAGGGTTCGCTCGAAAACACCTCACCCCTAGTACTTCGAGGGGGGAGGGTGGCATTTTTCAAAAACTTAGCGAAAATTGCTAAGGGGCTTGTTGCAGCCCAAACCCGTCAAAGGGTTCGCTCGAAAACACCTCGCCCCTAGCACTTCAAGGGGGAGGGTGGCGTTTTTCAAAAACTTAGCGAAAATTGCTAAGGGGCTCGTTGCAGTCCAAACCTGTCAAAGAGTTTGCAAAAAACAAAAAAATTTCAATTTGCAGAAAGCTCTCCTCAAGCTAAAAACTAATCACTTAGATACTCAAAAATCATAGTCGATAGGTTCTTCTTTGACAATAACCCTAGATGCTAAAAGCTGGGGAAATAAAACAGACCATTCATCCGCACTATAACCAAGTGGAGGTGTGTCAGGGTCACACCCCATGACTCCAGCTCTAACTAAACCAAAGCTCCGTACAGCCTCGTCCGAAGGCTCCCTAGTGGTCAATTTAGACCCGGCGCCCCTAGCAGAAGCATTCATCATAGAACTAATAGAGCGCTTAGCCACGACACGTAGAGGGCGCCGTGGCCGCGGAACTGAACTCTCGGCTTCATTCTCAACCGGCGGCAAAACCCTAGCCTGGCTAAGGTTCCCTTCGTCGCCTAGTGATGAAGGTTTAGGGACCTATACTTCGTGACAGCGCGGCAATTGACCACCCTCGGTGCGATCACGTGCCGCACCTATACTAACACCCGAAGAGGATCGTCGACCACTAAAACCAGCACCACTTTGAGCTCGCCAACCGCTCGATCCCCGAGATCAGAACCGACGTCCAAACAAATGCAAATAATCCCCCACACAAACCACGCCAGCGTCTAAAGTGACGACACCACCCCTTAGTGAACCAGATCGGGTCAAACTGGTAGCCTCATTGGCAGCGTCAGCAACGTAAAAGGCCTCGAAGCTACTCAAACCAGCCTCCGAGCTTGTTGAGGTGGCTGCAACATTACCCCTGTCAGGCGCTCTTAAAGTAGAGGCGTCGTCCAAGTCGCCAAGGATGCGCATTGCGGAAGAATTGGTAGAAGAAATTTCCTCGTCAACCTGCGCAGTCCAAAAGCAAGAGTTAAAAAACATCCTTTACAATGACATCCGCTACAAAAACTAATCCCTATCCCATCCAAAATGCATGACCAGCCAGCAGGTATCAAGTCGAAGCACGCTCTAGACCTCGCGAGACGATTGCGCGCCTTCATCCCTCGCCCCATCGGTAGTCTGAGACTGGTCCTCTTGACCTCTTCCTTCGCTCGAAGGCTTTTCAGCAGCCAGTGCAGCGTCGTGAGCCTAAACATGTAAAAAAACGATCGTTACCTCCAAAGCCCCGGGATTATAACAAAAATCTATAGAAAACAGAGTCCGCACCTGGGCAAGTTTTTCGATCGCAACTAGCCGAGCAGCTTCATGACCGTGGTCGCGCCAAAACCTGATAGCCTATCATTTTGCAGCAGCGGAGGCGTCGGCCGACAAGTTGTCCTGAGCGTCAGCCCCAATAGGAAAATCTCGTTTCCCCAGGTCTTGGAAATGGCCGCAACCCCAACGCTCCAGCAGACCGAAGGCAGCCTCGGCGGTATGCAGCGAGCCAAAATTGCTACGTTTGTCCATAACCCCCGGGAGCGCTGCAAATTCAGCTTCCAACCATTTGAAGAAGGCTTCTTTATTCATAGTAGATCCATCGGTCAAGGACATAGGCTCCGCACCCGCATAGTTTAAAGCTTTGCGATACCTATGGTGAGCCGCCAGAGCTTGTGCAACAAAGCCATAGTTGCGGGTTGACGCGGCATGTATTAGAGCTTTGTTCTCGGCAAGGGTAACAGCCTTGGCTTCAGCAACTTCGAGGCGGGTTGCAGACTTTCTCAACTCAATCACTTCCACTCGTAAAGCTTCCAGTTCCTTTTTCGCATGAGTCGCCTCGAGGGTGGCCTCATCCTTCGCAATCTGAAGGGAAGCAACACTTTCCTTCAGCGCAGCGTTCTCCGTTGCATACCAATCCTTCACCCACTCAAGAGACACCAACTCCTCATTGGATTTCTCAGCAGCAATGCGTGCAAAAGTATGAGCCTGAAACGAAGGTAAAAGTGAGAAACAACGCGAGAAAGTTAGCAAAATTGAATCT
The DNA here is from genome assembly GCA_030378355.1 of Eleusine indica. Taxonomy (NCBI): domain Eukaryota; kingdom Viridiplantae; phylum Streptophyta; class Magnoliopsida; order Poales; family Poaceae; genus Eleusine; species Eleusine indica. The sequence goes on along the minus strand of CM059498.1, from coordinate 11,058,776 downwards.
CGAAAACCAAAAATTGGCATAGGTGTTTCAGGATGTGAGCAAGATTAACTTGTAAGTCCTTAATATCGAATTCTTCAGCAGTAGAGGCCGCCGAGTCATCGGTGGTAGAGCGCAGTTCAGCCCATGCCTCGGGATCCGTAAAGTCTCCAGCTCTTTTGGATGACGACGGTTCTTTCCCAGCAGCCCTTCGACCAGCACCAAATCGGGCATCGGAGCTTTGATCCCAGGGCGGGAAACAAACCGCCCCCTCAGATCAACAAGAACGTTAGCAACCTCCGTGTCAGCAGAGTGGCCGGCCAGATCCACAGGTTGAGGACTGGAAGGGGGAGGCACAGCACCAGCATCTGTCGTGGGAGCAGGAGGAATCACAACCACATTCTCATCATCATCGTCGCTATCAAAGGCATCTGCCATAGCCCCGGCAGTTATCAAAGTTCCCACGGCGCGAAAACCCGAGGCCGAAAAGCCCGAGCAATCGCGACGAGGTATGGCAGCATGCGCACGCTTCGAAGCATCCACATGCAGCAATTCCTCTCTTTTCGTTTTGCCAGCTTTAGCCAAAGATGGGGCGGGCCTTTCCCTTTTCTGCTTTTCTTCATCACAGCAGCTTCGGACCCCACATTGCCAACAGCCCGAGTGCACTTAACGCGAGGCCCGGGCACGACACGAGCAGGGTACTCAATGCCTACCAAAACCAAAACGCGGTTAAGGTGCCTGCTGTGCGAAGTCCTCTCACAAGTATGCTTGTGCTCCTCGCGGGTATACAGACCCACCATAGCTTCACCATCACGAAGCTAGAAAGCCAAAAATTCATCATCACCAAGGCCCCGCTTGTCCACAGGGACTTCAGGAAAAGGTATAATGATTTCAATCCTCGAGGGAATTCTCTTCTGAACAAAGCCCGGGATCAAACAACCCTCGCGCAGAGGCCACTTGTTAGCAGCAATGAATTCCTCAATAAGATCACGACCACTTGAGTTATAAGTGGCGACGTGAAACACAGCGTCATTTTTATAACCTCGAGGTACTCGCCCATCCACGGATCGAGGCTCGCAGGGGGTAAGGCGCGAGACTAGCGGAAAAATCTTCATCTCTTTCCCATCCACAACAGCAGCTTCTGAGGGAACCTTAACATATAACTAGCTCTCATGCCACCTGTCACCCCAGCGGTTGCGACTGCACTTAACAAATTGGTCATTCCGCTGAAAGCGAGCCATGAAGGTGATGCAACCAAACTCCCCCTCGCGTGTCACGCCGTTGATCTTTATAAGCTTCGGTTGGTAGTGAGCGCAGTAATATTTGAAGAACACCTCAATATCAGGTTTTCCTTGATAACTCAGCATCCCCCAAGCAAATTTGCTAAGCATCGCTATCCTGCTTGGACTAATATGGTGAAGTTGAATATCAAATCTGTCCAACACTTCACTCACAAAAGACGAGCAGGGAAAGCGCAGTCCGGCGGTAAAATGCTCTTCGAAGACCACAACCTCGTCTTCCTAAGGGCAAGGAATATCTTCCTGGCTGGGCAGCCGAGCTTCGCCAGCAGCAAAACATCCCAACTACACGAGGTTCGCAGCCACGGTAGCTTTAAAGCAGGATCTGCCAAACACAAAGGTTCGAGGCCTCGGCCCCTCACCTTCCTTGTTCTTCCCTTTTTGACCCTTGTGATGGCCAGGGGCACCAAACGGTAGAATATCGCTAATATCAGCATTCACACCTTCCAAACTCTCCTCATAGGGATCGGAGCTTCGGATCTTGCGGTTTGAGCCCTGGGCCTAAGCTTTAGCGGCAACTCTGTCTCCCCCCCCCCCCCCCCCAGGATGAAATGCCTCGTCCTTGTCGTCATCCTCCTCTTCATCCCCGTCGTCGTCATCTTCCTTATCTTTGACATCCTCGCTAGTGGCCCGAGGAGGATCCCGAGCTTTGCCCTCAGAACGGGTAATCAAAGTCTCTTCCACGCATTGGATGAAGGCAGCGTCCGCCTTAGCATCCGCGGTAACAATCTCAGAATCCGGTGGAGGCCGGCTTCCCTCCGAAGACTCCTCGGCAGGTCGAGTAGTTTGTGCAACTCGAGCCATATCTTGAGATCCTGAAACCAAAACCGAACGATGAAATTAACAAAGAGAATAGTTACAAACCTTTGAAAAAGCAAAATGAGCTGGGAGGAGTGATCTAGTTTGACCACTACAAAGCATACCTCAGACTATGCTTTGAAGCAAATCCAACCCTATCTTACGCAATTACAATACGCGAAGCTTTAGCAAAGCAAAGACGAAGAGAAAGCAAGCGAAACCTAGTGCAAGAAACCTTCGTATGTATTACCCCCCCCCCCCTCCTACCTCTCGCTTATATAGTCGGTTGAAAACGAACTAGCATTTACTATGGAGGCTCGAGAACCAAGAGCACAGTAATTAAAAGATAAGGACAGAATGCGAAAAGTCGCGGCACCCATATTAGCCAAGGGTTATCTTCGAGGGAGTCAAGTGAACTCCCAGAAGAAGATTCGCTGCCAGAAACGGTCACCGTCCGAGTACGAGTCATAATGGCGGGCATTGCGCAAGCTCAAATATCAGATGAGCAGTAAAAATAATTTTCTACCCACAGCCACCCTCTTTTTATAGGCAGAGGCCCTGAAAATATCGCCTAAAAACACCAACCCCCATTATAGACCACACTCCGTGCAGCCCAACTTTGATGTTCGAAGGGTGACGTTTTGGTAAAAGATCTCATCGGAGCGAGGGTTTCGGCCCATCAAAGTTGGACCCACCCCTCAAGGGGCCACTGTCGGGGGATCAACTCGTGTGCCACCCTTCGGGGTTTGTCAAAGTCGGACTACGAACAAGGGTTAACGCTAACCACCGTTGCCCTCTCACTAACCATAATTTCAAGATGCAGGTTCCCATCAAAGACGCCCGAAGTGTGCGAGTCCCCTTCGAAGGATACCGTTGTACCTTCGATGGACGAGACCGCGCACAGAAAGGACCCCGATGCAGCGCATGGGATGCATGGGCTCCCAAAGGTATCAAACCCATTCGAAGGATGTCACTGCGCCTTCGAATGACAAGACTGCGCTCAAGACCAAAAGCAGACGAGGCCTACAGGTGACGACACGTGGCGCCAGCACGTGTCAAGGCGTGCGGACCAAGGAAGGGTGCTGAAAGAAACTCAAAAGACCAGTTTGTCCTTTATAATTATTTTATACCAAATATTCGTAAAATATAGTAGGTAATCAGAAGTAAAATGACTAACTGCATCTGACCTAAGTATGAGCCTATAAATAGAACACCCTTACTTATAAGAGGAGAATCTTTTTGGAATACGTAAAGAGTGTCCATTGCTTTATTTTGAATCCTTCGAGATCCTTCTTTTTCGTTTACCTTTTCTGCTCATGGCACCAAAGCTCACGCTTAGTAACACCAACAAGCATCGGCAGGCAACATTGAGAGCCGCCCCCATAAACAATTTTTACGGTATATAAGATACACCCCAAAACATTTCCTTTGGTCGTCCAGTGTTGCTGTTGTACTGCAAATTGTGGCGTATCCTATGTAAATTGATTGAGCTGCATGTACAATTCTATATACAACAATGGCCTTATGGCCAGAAGGATACATACGAAGAAGAATCATACCTCATCAAACAATACAAAATGAAGCTAAGCATGTAGAAAGTCTATAACAAAACAACCTAACCATTTCTGTGAAGATAGGAAAAGACTGCTAATATCAATTCTTGTGGTTTCAGAACAAACCGAACCACTTTGATTCTTCTTGCTTCTCTTCTGATGCTTCGTAGTATGTTGACTCCTGTCTTTCACTGCTTACATAACTATCTGCGTATGTTGACTCCTCTCTTTCACCACCCATATAATTATCTGCGTATTCTGACCCATCTTCAGAAACATAAGATGATTGATTCTCTGGCTGAACAGAATGAAGCATATATTTTAGGCCATTTATCACGTCATAAATCATCAGTCCAATTCTTCCCCCACCCCAGCTACCAAGATGGCTTCCTGCAAGGTATCCCAGCTTCCCCAACCTCTGTTCACCATGGAAACCACCCACATAAGTTCCAAATAGGGTGCCTGTACCCCGGAGAAAACCTTCTGTCATGCTTCCACCAAAGTACATTGCTTCAAAAAAGTCCCAGCCAGAAGAAATTATCGGACCCAATATTCTATTGGCTTGTCGAGCAGCCACTTTCGCCGCTTTTGCACCAATCTTCTGAGCTTGCTTAGCTGCATCAGTGGCTGTCAGACCTTCAGATATGGCATCAGCTAATGCTTTCTCAATGGCTCGCTGCCGTACCCTTTCCATGTGTACAGTCCGGATGTTGTAGACGTACAATTTGATACCCTCCTTTGCTGTGCATGCAAGGCTGCCAGAGCCCATGTCAAAGCAGTTCAAGAATGTGAACTGACCACTCTTCGATGCAGCCTCCTTTCCAACAAGTTCCCTGAACTTCTCAGCTGTAAATAAAAAGTAAAGGAGTCCATTCTAAGGAGATTAGGTTTCTTTTATCTGAAAACATGAAAATTTGAGAGAAGTCAAATTTAGAAGTTGAAAAAGGGACCAATATCAATGCACTTGTTAGAAAAGTTAAATTATTAATCTGTCAAATTCAACAGTGGTGACAAAAACATGGAAGCATAGTTCACAGAACGCCAATTTGGCTACTCAGCAAGAAATATCTTAAATAGACACAGACAATCAGCAATAGCCAATAGGACTATGAAGAAACTTAAAAGTATTGCGTAAAACAAATTGGCGAAGTTAGAGTCAGCAATAGGACTATGAAGAAACTTAATAGTATTGTGTAAAACAAATTGGTAAAATTGAGTGTCTGACCACTCTGCTGTAGCAATAGAACTTGCAGCTAGTTAATTATCAGGAGTTACTGACTTATTTGAGACACAATGCAAGTGATTCCTAGTTCTTCCGTATAATGTACTGGGATTACCTATTTGTATTGTTAGCATATGCGTAGAGTTCTTGTGGATCCAATAGCTAATGCTATTCAATTTTCAGCACATACAGCTCAGAAAAGCGGTTAATATAAGGAAAACTTATGAGCCATGGTTGTGAAACTGAAAACTCATTAATTTCCTATAGAACTTGTATCTCACCCGCTTATAACTATTAACTTTTTCTCGAACGCTTATAATTATTAACTTGAACACCCTGTTTGTATAGGTACAGTTCTGATTTACACCATGTCTGTAGAGTATATGGAACTACGAAACTCTGGCTTCTCTGGATCAAATGTGGAGCTAATGTGGTGTTAAGTACTTTAACCTATAGGTATAGCTTCTGCACTTTCATTTTTTCTTCTTCACATTTTAACCTTCCAATTAGATACATAAGAAAACTATATCACTGATGCTATAATTGGCAGTGAGTCATATACTTTTGTAGTAGTTGTCTTGTGTCTGGTCTCAAACTCATTAACATTTGGAGCCAACACAGTCAGCACAAAAGATCTCAAATATTGAATCGTGACTAGATCTATCTAGCTTCATCTAGGCTGCTGAAGCATACAGGACAGGCAGCCGAGCCAGATGAAACCCCACAAAATTATAACTAGTATATAAGTATATAACAGTATATTTGACACCCTTTTATTATTCAACATCCATGCCAAAATATGTTGGTATGCTGCCTCATAAACAAAATGTCAATTTGCTTGTTGCTACTTTCTTTGCTTTTAAATGTAAAATATGAGTTTGTTTGACAGGGGAAGACCTTCCCTACACCTCTGGAAAAAGGCTTCCAAACTCATAGAATGCAACCCACAAAAAAACTAGTCCCTAGATCTCATTCAACTGTATAGCTAGTTTAGTCTGCTCTTGTACAGGTCTTTAGCTTGTTTCTGGTTTCAGGGAATGTTTGCCCCTTTTGGCTGCATTGTACATAACCTATATATTAATAGCATATTTCCTTCCATTCAGGTAACTGAAAGTTGCCAAAACTTTCAATCACTAGAGAAAAAGTTGTACTAGTATTTATTTTTATAGGATTATATATATTAGTAAGAGAAGGGGAAAAAACTGTTGATGTGTAAACTCTAGAAAAGTTGTTGTTTTTTAAACCATTGGATCTAGATCCGAAGGCTCAAAGCGGTGATTGAAAGTTGCCCTTTCAGCTGGCTGAAAATTAGCAAGACCCAATCGATAACAATATCTACCACAGCAGGGGTTTCTTTTGCGTAACTTGTTCAAAAAAAACAATTGCCTATGACAACCAAAATACAATCCACAGTCAACATATGGTATATGTGCTAAAATTTAAATGACTTTTTTATTAAAATTTAAGTCGTTAATAGAAAATCTGTAGAAACAACTTGCAACCTTTACAACAAATTGATACCTTCTAAAAAATTAAGAAGATAAATGGGATTATGTGCACTGATTACATCTAGTCCACTGAGATTTGAGATCAAGTTAGAACCGTGCAGTTTTTAGCTTCTATACGGAATTTCCTAGAAGCTCCACAATTCTTAGGGTACGGCAGCGAAGAACTTCCAAAAATGGAACGGGGTCAATCCAAATAAGACAAATAATGTGCTAATTACTCTCAGAGAGCATATAAACATAAATTAGCCACCCCTAAGGCATCATTACATGGACTAGCATCATGCATGAACACATTACCACCCAAAATCGGGTGAACACGCATTCTCTCACACAGGAAGCAATGGCTCCCCAACAACCGACGAATCAAAGGTTACAAAGGTACAGTAAATTACAGGGGACAAGCACGTAAGGACCTACGCCAATCGCCTTGAGAACCAGAAATGGGATGCCATGGCTCTTCGCCTCGGCAACTAATGGGGAAACTGTATATATACAAGAAAAGATGAAAGCAAAGATTCTGATATCGGGAAGCTAACCGGTCATGCTGAGGGCGAGGATGCCCGTGATGAAGAGCAGTAGCTGCACGCGCCGCTTCTGTACGTCCAGCATCTTCGCCCGCCGCCCGGATCGAACGCCGGGAACCGCGAGGACCGCCCCCCTGCCGATGGACGAATCTCGCGTCCACCGAAGGAACCGGGAAAGGACGGAACAAAGGGAGAGAGAGAGAGAGTAAAGAAGGCGAAGGGCCGCGTGTTAGAAGCGGGTGATCCGCGTTACCTTCCTAAGCACGGCGTTGTTGCTTAACTGACGGGTAGGGACACATTATCGCCGGGTCAGGTCGTCTGTGGAAACTGGGAAGACGCCACGTGAGTCTCTCCGCCGCTCATAATAAAATTTCTTGCTCGCCAGTCCGCTCATAATAAAGTTTGAGATAATTATATAAACCACCTTATAAGTTATATTAAATTTGAGATTTTCATCTATAAACGTTTTTGTGTAAATTCTTACTCACATAATAAGTTTAGTTACAAAAATAATCTCAGTTAATACATGTTTAATTGATTTATATATTTTTATTGATAAAAATTTAAAAATAAACTAAGCTAAATAAGTTTAACTTGTTTAAGATTTTTAGTGTATAATTTCTCTTATTTTTATGAAAAATATATTCAAATTTTAAACTTTATGAAACACAGTTCGAACTTTAATTGATATTTTTGCTACATATTTTTTATAAAAAATATGAAGATTATATCTTTAAAATTTTATATGTTTGATAAGAACATCATTGGCTACTTTAAATAAATAAAAATATGTTAAATAAATTAAACATGTATATATTGAGATGCTTTTGTAACAAAACTCACTGGATGGGTGAGGATTTATAACAAAATAACTTATTAGTGGGAATATCAAACTTCAAGTGAATTATGGAGTGGTTTTTACAATTAACCCATAAAATTTTAATTAGTCTAACAAGTTGTATAGTGTTAGTACCATGTACCAAGCTTCCATTCATTACACGGAATCTACAAAATCTTTTTCTAACATCTCATAATGAGATGGTCAATACAATGGTGTTTGCGAAGTTCATTCATCTCAAGTACTTGAGATAGTGCTTATCAAACCAAGTTGTACCTTGGACTATGACTTCTGTTCTCTAGTCTCTTTTCTTGATGGTTCACCTGTCTTGGAAACTTTCGTCTTGCGTAAGGTACCTGTCATAAGACACGATTCGACTTTCGAGTATTTCTGATAGCACTTCACTCCATCCAAAACGGATTTCAGGACACAACCATGAGAACCTGAAAAATGTGATGATCACTGGTTTTTGTTCAGCAAAGAACATGACGATGAAGCTGAGAATTGTTCACAAATGTTTGAGGAGGATCTCAGGAAAATGTAAAGAGCTCGCTTGGCTATTGGACGGTATCTGGAGCAGAATGTACCGTCAACTATTAGCCTAAAACTCATCTAATCCTGCACCATGTGTAAGTTTTAGACTTTTTAATGTTTTCAAGTTATCTTGGGCATAATTTTAGTCGAACATTCATATATGTGTAATAACTAATGTGATGTATTGTGGAGTCCGGCCGAATGACTCAGGTGTAATGTGAATATCTATTTAAATTTATCATAGTGATTTATCTAAAAAATGCTAGTGAACTTATTAGCGTCTAAGGCCGTCTCCAACGCTGGAGACGCATTTTGGAGACCCAAAACGCGGACTGGGTCTTCGAACGCTGAAAGGGGTGCCACGCATTGAAGCCTGTCTCCAACGGAGGTCCTTAAAGAACACAGACCCATTTAAGTGCGGGAAGAAGAAGCAGACGGCTCCGCACAACGCGCATGGTTGAGCTCCTTCTCCGGCGCTGCTCCGCGCTGTTGCTTCGCGCCGCCGTCGCCCCTACAGCTGCTTCGCGCTGCTGCTCCTTCGGGTGGCTCCCGGAGTTTGGGCGGGCGGAGCCGGGGAGAGCTCGTGACGGCCGGCGGGGGCGGCGGGGATGCGGTGGAGCTCGGGCGGAGCTCGCGACAGCCGGCGGGGGAGGCAGGGATGATGCGGCGGAGCTCGCGACAGCCGGCAGGGGAGGCAGGGATGCGGCGGAGCTCGGACTGAGCTCGCGACGGCCGGCGGGGGTGCTGCGCGACGACAGCAGGAGGAGCTCGGTCGACGTGGGAGGCGGGTCTGCGACGACAGGAGTAGCTGCACGACGGAGGCAGCGAGAGGATTGACGCGATTTGGTTTGGGTCGCCCGAGCAACTGCTCTATTTGTGGGTCGTGGAGGAGACGACTTCCAAAAATAGGTCTCGATTTGGGACTTCTGTTGAAGACGTGTTTTTAAGGTTTAAAGACCTATATTTGGTTTGGGTACCCCTTTGGGTCATCCATTGGAGTAGGCCTGTCGATGAAGCTCGAAGATCGTGAGCTGCTCGAATTTGGCTCGCTAGAAACTTGACTCGAGATCGACTCGTTTAATAATCAAGCCGAACTCGATCCTGGCTGAAAGCTCGCGAGCTTTGACGATCTTAACTCGAGCTATTCGTTAAAGCTCGCTCTTCTTGTCGTGCAATCCTCTTGGTGCTGCTTGTTTTCACGCAACTGTGCCCGCGCCTGTGCTCGGTGATTTTGGAATTGGAACGCCGAGTATCTTCTGGCACCTCCCGCGTGCGTAGTAATTAATGCCAGCAGCCAACTATCACTAGCCGAGAGAAAATGAGCACCGAGCAGAGCAGCCATACACTGTCGCAGTCCCCATTCTTCCCACTCAGCCATTCCCCAATCTCTGTCTCTTGCTCATCGCCAGACGCTGGGAGCTTCCCATTCGATCCATTCAAGCATCAACTAATCAAGCAAGAGACGTCAACCACCATGGAGGGAAGACACCGCTGTCCTCCACCTTGAAGGCTTGAATCTGCGACTAGATCCGTCCTCTTCTGCCTTCAAGGAACACCACGGCCGACGGTAGCAGCAATAAGTCAACAGCACAAAATATTCGAGGGTAACTTGCTTTTCTCCTTGTCGATTTGTTCTTTTGGTTGGGATGGAACTATCAGGGTGTGATTCATTTTTAGTTTTAAATAAGTGTATGTGTGTGCCTGATATGGAACGAGTCCATTCTTCTTCTTTTTTCTGTACGCATGGCTTAGAGCTAAGCTATTGAGTGATATCTGATATGTGTGCTTGCTAGGTTATGATTTCTTTTTAGTTTTAAATTTATTTTGCAGATGTCACATACGGAGCAATCTGTGGAGATTGAGTCACCAAGCTTGAGAGATGGCACAGCTATAGTTGCACCGCAACAAGAACATCAACCGGTACATATTGAAGGGCAAGTAGATGAGATTCAGAATGTTCAAGATGCTAATGCAGGCAGGAGGAAAAAGAAATCTGCAATTTGGAATTACTTTGAGGAATGTACTGTCCATCAAAGAAGGAACGGGGGAAAATGAAAAACAAGGCAAAGTGCAAGGCATGTGGAGCTCTTCTAGTGCGGAACAGCAGTGGCACTACATCCTCTTTTAAGAGACATTTGGACCAGTGTGATTTCTTCCAACATCAGCAGAAGTCAAAGAAACAGCAGATCATCAATTTCCCTAGCACTAATGAAGGTAATGATGATATTGATATTGATGCTCTGCATATTGTGACTCCTGGTTATTATGATTCTGCAAAGATACGTGAGCTTATTTGCAAGATGATCATTGTTCATGATTTACCATTTAGAATTGTAGAGTATACGTGGTTTAATGTTTTGCTTAAGACATTAAATCCTGCATATAAAAAAGTGAGTAGAAACACTATCCGAGCTGACTGTATGAGGTTGTATGAATCTGAAAAGGAAGTCCTAAAGAAGAGTTTTAAGGATATTAGAAAGATAAGCCTGACATGCGACCTATGGACCTCCAACCAAACAATTTGTTATATGAGCTTGGTTGCCCACTATATAGATGCAGATTGGTCAATGCATTGTCGTGTTATTAATTTCCTAGAATTGGAGCCTCCCCACTCTGGTGTAGTCATTTGCAATGTCATTTCTGATTGTCTAGCTGCATGGAGAATTGAGGATAAGATAGCTAGCATCACATTTGATCATGCATCGAGTAATGATAGTGTTGTTAAGTTGATGCTTGCAAAGTTTAAAAAACATGGTTCACTTTGGTTTGAAGGAAAGTTTCTCCATATTCGCTGTTGTGCTCATATCCTCAATCTAGTTGTCCAAGATGGTCTTGAGGTGATTGCACCTTTAATTGAGAAAGTTAGGGAGAGTATCAAATACATCAAGAAATCAAACAACCGGTACTATAAGTTCAATGCTGATGTTGATTTCCTCAACCTACGAGACAAAATGGGTCTTGCTCTTGATTGCTGCACTAGGTGGGGTTCAACTTTCAAAATGCTGCAGTCTGCTTTTCATTATCGGACTGCCTTTGATGTTTATGCTGCTGGGGATGCTAACTATAGGTGGCAGCCAACAAAAGAGGAATGGAAGCTCTATTCCGAAGTCAGTTACATCCTATCTATTATTCACACGGTAACAGAAGAATTTTCAGGTTCAACCTACCCTACCTCTAATCTATTCTATCCTCATATAATTGATATCAAGAAGGCGATAAGTCAACTAAACCAGTCCAAGAATATCTTACTTAGTAAAATGGCTACTGCAATGTAAGAAAAGTTTGATAAGTATTGAGGCCCAGAGTGCAATACCTTGTTTGCAATTGCTGTAATTCTTGACCCAAGAAGAAAGTTGGGCATGATAAAGTGGACATTTCCATCATTATATGGACAGAATGAATTTCGTGCAAAACTTGAAGAAGTGCAATCCACATTGAATACTCTATATGCTTCTTATGAATCTGAGCATAACAAAACGAAGTCAATAGTGAAGGATAATGATGAAACTTCTCCGGATTATAGTTCTGTTAGCAGTTCTTATAGTGCGTTCTCTGCTGCTAGTGAATGGGAAGAGTATGTAAAGGCCCAACAAGCTACTAGTCCTTCTAAGTCAGATTTAATGAAATATTTGGAAGATCCAATTGAGGTTATCCCTTCAGAAAATTTTAATATACTTCACTGGTGGAGGATGAATAAAGTGAAGTATCCAATTATGTCTAAATTGGCCAAAGATGTTCTCTCTATCCCAATTACCACAGTCTCATCCGAGTCAGCATTTAGTACTGGAGGTAGAGTGGTTAATGATTACCGTAGCTCTTTACTACCATCAATGGTTGAAGTTTTGGTTTGTGCATCAAGTTGAATCAGGCGAGGTCACCACAAAACTATGGATCTGGTTAGTTCATACATGTCATTTACTTTGCATATAATATTACAATTTCAGAAGTTGACATGTTTACTTGCTTTTTTTGAATAGGAGGATGATGCTAATTCTATTCCATTGACATCAAGTGAAGCTCCTACAACAGCTTCAGTTGTGAGCAGTAACTAAGTAGTAACTAATTTATCAGGTATGCACATGAGATTGTAATAATCTATATGTTTCTTTTTTCCAATACCATTATACCAGGACTGATATTTGAAATGTTCATGCAGCACAGCAGCGGGCTAGCAGTAGTGATTGGAGTGAAGTGTTATTGAAGCTCCATCTGAAGTATTTTGGACACACTTTGACAATGTCAGACATTCAGTTGCCTCAATGGCAAATTGGCAAGAGCATATTTTGGACCGGCTATAGGACGTAGCTTCTTTTGCTAACAATAAGTAACTGGTAGGGGATTAAGTGATGTGTAACTAGTTGTAGCTGAACAAAAGACATTGCTTGTTATTGCTATTAATTTCAGACATCAATTTGACATATTTATGCTGCATATTGTAACTATAAGACAGTATAATATGTATTATAAATACTCTAGCTGATCACTTAAACGAGATTGTTCGAGCCAAATTCGATCTTTTGCGAGCTTCGAACGAGTCGAATTCGAGCTTGCCTGCAGGATCGGTCAGATCACAGGCTCGGCTCGAGCTCGACTCGAGTTTCTACCGAGCTCGGGCTTGAGGTGGCAAAGCTCGCTCGAGTTCGGCTCGTTGACAGGCCTACATTGGAGTCAGCATAAGGACTGTGACGTGAAGCGGGGAAACTGCAAGGTACTCGGACGCATTTTTTTTTTCCTGGTGTGAAGTTGGTAAAGGGTCGCAGACTCGCAGGGAGCGGAAGGAACTCCGGTTCTGCAGCCACAATCCATAAGGCGGCGATGGACGGAGGCGGGGTCGAGGCAACCACGACGGCGGCGTGGATGGAGAAGCACCGGGAGATGTACGAGCGCGCCACGCGGCACCCGTTCACCGTCTCCATCCGCGACGGCGCCGTCGACCTGTCCGCCTTCAAGCGATGGCTGGTCAGCTCCCTTTCCTCTGGCCCCAAATTCTTACCCTATCACTGATGCAGGCATGCAGCTAAAAAGTATATTTTGTGTGGCTCGAGTTACCTTATGTGACGCCTCCAACTCCAAAATTTTAATTAGGCTGTGATTGTTCGTCCGTAACATGCCTGATTCTTGATTTAGGGCGTCTAGCTTTGTGCATCAACTTACATGGACCAAAATTGCTAAAACGAAAATTGGTGTGTATAGCGGACTCAATAAGGCTCTTGTTTCATTTGTGAAGTTTTGGTTTGAAACGGGACCGAATCCGTTTAAGATCTTTCTAGTATACTGGAAATCTGTAGATTCTGCAATTGGATTAATATGTTTTAGACTACCATCTGTATTGTTTCTTCTGATTGACAAAAACAACCTGGTGGATAGCTTGGCTCTTGGTTGTGAAAGTGCAAGTGAAGGTTCATTTTCAGAAAGTGGTCGATAAAAACTCAGGATTTGCCAAAACATGTGCTGTTGAATTGGCATTGAATTTGGGATAGTTTGTGGGATGCTAATTCTTTTGTATGTATTTTTTGATATATCAAAATCTGATTATGTGCTCTCCTTCAATAATTACATTTCGAAAATTTAGTTCTTTGTGACATGAAATTCCTAGTAGGCACATATTTGATACATGATAATAAGGCATACTCCATCCGTTCTGTCTTATTTGGCATTGGGAGAACTAAAACTAGTTGTCCCTACGTCAAATAAAACAAAACGGAGGGAGTATGCACACAAAAAAAGGTCAGTTGCAATATTTTGCAGTGTGACACTTCACAAGTTGATAGATAAAAAACAATTTGATTCCTTGAATACATATTTGACGAAATTCTTTAAAGCACATACTAACAGGGACAAGGAACTACAAATCTTTGAAGACTTACTGTTGTAAGCTTCTATTTCATTTAGGACAGATGACAGCAACATGGTCAACTTTGCTGTATGTAAAATTATTTTAAGCTTGATTGTGTTCTAATGGTTGATTGGTGTTGGTTAACTTCTGTTCTCAAATGCTCAGGTGTCAAAAAGAAATTGAAATAACTTGTTTCTTTGTTATATTCAGAGCCAAGATTACATTTTTGTGAGGGAATTTGTCGCATTTATAGCTAGTGTCCTGCTCAAGTGTTGCAAACAAGGAGATGGCTCTGACATGGAAATTATCCTGGGTGGAGTAGCTTCTATCAGCGATGAGCTCTCTTGGTTCAAGAATGAAGCTACCAAATGGGGTGTTGATCTAGCTAATGTTTCTCCCTTTGAATCCAATTTAGAGTATTGCAGGTTGATCTCTATCGAACACTCACAGTATTTCTTATCTACATATATAGGATGCATAATGTAGCTTTATTATCATTTTTTTTTGTCAGGTTTCTCCAAAGTTTTACCGAGCCAGAGATTAGCTACGCTCTTGCTGTAACTACTTTTTGGATAATTGAAACCGTGTACCAGGATAGCTTCGGTTTCTGTATAGAAGAAGGCAATAAGACACCGCCTGAGCTCCTGGGCACCTGCCAGAGATGGGGCAGCCCTGAGTTTAAACAGTACTGCGAGTCTCTGCAGAGAATTGTGGATCGCTGCTTGGCAAATGCCCCAGCTGATGCTGTGAAGAGTGCCGAAGAAGCCTTCACCCGGGTACTCGAGCTGGAAATTGGTTTCTGGGAAATGAGCTCTTGACAGTCCTGAACGGCATAGATTTTTCTGCAAGTCCAAGTCCAAGTGCTTGAACAAAATAAATGGTGCTAGGCTCGACCATGCGCTGTATTGTGCTCTATATCTTGGTTCCACCTTACCCTAGTCCAGGGAAGTGAGAACTTCGATGTATCATCACAAAGAACTAAACCAACGCTCCCATTTGTCACCACAGATGCATGACCAGTGTCGAGTTTCTCCAAGTTCTGATCTGTAGACTGTTAAATCCGTGGACTAAAAAGGCAGTTCAACTTGCGATACGTCTCAACGTTCAATATAGTACATGGTGAAATCATATTCCAAAACACACCAATTAACATCAACTTTATTTTCTTAGAATTACGGTAGCAGCTCCTAAACAAACATATATATATATATATATATATATCTTGTAATTTGACAAACAAACAAACCAACCTCGCTTTATTGAATATATCAAGCCAGATTGAACGAAGAAACTAAACTTGCAGTGCTAACGAGATCCAGAGCAGGTCCATGCAAGTCTACCTGCTGCCATCGTGCCACACTATCTAAAGCAAGCTATCAAGATCACGTGGCAGCAGTGACGGAAAGCCTCGCGCGGGCTCAGTCCTCGTACATGCGGCACTCGTCGGTCCCGGGGTTGTCCTGGCAGAACTCCTCGAGCGGGTCGGCGCCCTTGTTGCGGTCGCGCGCGTGGCTGGCCGCCGCGCTGAGCTCCTCCACTTCGTCCCACGCCGCCACGCACTCGCCGCTCACGGGGTCGTCGGCGCACGTCTCCTGCGCCTGCTTGATGCTCTCCGACACCTTGTTGGACAGATCCGACGGCGTGGCGGCAGCCACGGCCACCAGCCGGCGGTGCGCGCGCACCGGCCGGGCCACGAACGACACGGCGTTCTGGAGCGGCGCCTGGGACCGGGCGAGGAGGGCCCGCGGAGCCGGCAAAGCTGCTATGGCAACCATGGTGGTGACCGTGGAGGCCATGGCGTGGTGATTTGGTTTCTCTTGGGGAGAAGTGATGAAGTGAGGAAGCGAAGGCTTCGGCTGGGTTTGGGGTGACGGCCTTTTATGCAGTTCGACTCTTATCTCTTCCCGGCCAATTATGTGGTGACAGTTCAGCCACGGCAGATTTTCATTCTAGAAATCTTGTGCCGTGCAGCCGACAAACTGCAACTGCACGCCTCGCTGTGGCCGACCTCACGGAGACGGCGGGCGATGCCTCGGGGGATTTGGAGAACGGCACCAATTCTCTCTTTCGGAATTAATGAAAGGGAAATTATCAAAAAGTCTATAATATCAATGACAGAATAGTCAATATAGCGAAAATACATGGAAATCTTTCACTCATATTTGAAACCACTTCTTTGTGAGAGCGTATCAGCTTACAAAGCCCCAGGACACCTGGCGAGTGCGATCGCGCTCCGTTGCGTGTCGAGGAAAGCGAGGTCGAATGCGTCCATCGCAGTGTGCCATTCTCTTAATTCGAAACCAGCCGGCCGGGTCGCCTTCGATCCTGACGTGCGCGACGCAAGTAAACATCTCTTCGGCGAGGATGATCGCTGTCATGTGTCATGTGTGTACGTACGCGCGCGCAAAAACAAGACTTCAAGTCGCTGTGAGCTCTGCAGAATAATCTCACAGGTTTTCAGGCATCGGCATGATGCAGGGGAAAAGGCCGGTCCTCGTCGGCGTCTAGTCATCGCGCTCGAGTGTCGCCCAGTCCTAGTACCGTCATGTTGAACGCCTCGTCAGCGCCCGGCTGTAGTGAAAAATTAAATAAATGTCCTTTGTGTTCGTCTGTGTCAGGTGGCAGCGACACGGCATTTGTTTGTAACGGATCCGCCGATTGCGAAGTCTCGTGATGAATGTCGTCTCCACGCGTAGGCAGTGACGACCACCGTAAAATCTTTTCGTTTGGTGGCTAGCTTTTCCGCATGTCTCAAAATCATGAAAAATTAGCAAACCGTCAAGAATTGGTACTTGTCCAGAGTCTACTAGCTAGAGAGCAGCACAACACAAACGTGATATATAGTTTTAGCATACATTCCGTACATGTAACAGCTGCAAACATATGATACAACCTTTATTCATCGACATATTAGGGACACGTCACCACAGTGGGTAATAGTACACACTAGTTCACTCACAACAATGAACCATACAACATGATAGACACCCGGGCTCACAGCATATTGAAAACAAATAGCGTGCGAAATACTCATATATAGGAGCAGCACGCAACAACAAAGCACACGTCACACGAGATAGTTGCAGGAGCACCGATCAGAACCCGAGCATGCCGACGGCGGCGTCCACGGCGTCGGGCCAGAAGAGCACCTGATGATGAATCCCCATCGTCACGGGCGGCGGCGGTGCTGGCGGCATTATCTGCATGTCGTCGTCGCCGTACAGGTGCACGAGGTGGCCTGGGACGCCAGGCACGTCGAGCGGCACGCCCGCGACGTCCCCGAGCGTGCGAAGCTGGGAGTTCCGCAGCGCAAGCGCGGCGCAGAGCTCGCGCGCGTGCGCCGCGAGCACGCGGTTCTCCTGCTCCAGCAGGCGGCACCGCCGCAGCGCGCCGTCGACGCCGGCGCGCATCGCCTCGTTCTCGCGCGCCAGCCGCTCCGCGTGGGCCGCCAGCTCCTCCACGTGCTGCTGCCGCCTCATGCGGGACTTGCGCGCCGACAGCCGGTTCGAGGTCATCCGGTTGCGCCGCCGCTCCTCCTCGCTGATGACGGCCGCGCGGCGCGTCCCCTGCTGCGCCGTCGCCGCTGCTGGAGCAGCCATCTTATTTATCGCGCGCGCACAACAGACCAACAACAGCACTCACCTTCTTAATTTGCTGCTGACAGAAGATCGGGACAATATTAGCATAGAAATGAACCTAGCTAGTAACTAGTAGTGATAGTATTTTTGACCAGACAAAGCTCCAATCCTGAATCTTTGGGTGCTCATCACACAAGACCACGGATGGGATGGGACGGATCGGAGCTTCGTTTGATCGTTTCCTTCAGAGCTTGGGGGTGGCTTATCAGGAAATCACGTAGAAGAAGTGGAGCAGCACGACGGAGAGCGAGTGGAGGTAGCAGAAGTGGAGGCTGACCTCCGTGAGCGACATGGAAGCCGAGCCCGGCGAACGAGCAAGAGAATGAAGGAAGAAGATTACTGCAACTTATTAAGCTCTCGTGTCATCTTCTATAGATGATCTGAGATGAAAATCGAATTGATGATACTTAGCTGATGAGCTCCCCGCAAGGAGGCAGGTGGTGCTATACCCTCTTCCAACCAACCAATAACAACATTCAACTAGGGAGACAAGGCTGGAGAAACAAGAGGGGGAGGTTTCATCCTAGCTAGTGGATGGCGCAAATTTAAGGGGAGGGAGCTGGGGGCGAGCGACGTAATTTTGGACTAACACATCTCGTGCAATTGCGTGTGCACCAACTCACTCGATTAAATTAAATAGTTTATATTAGTTAGTATTACATCTATGGACTTAGTCGCCTGGATTTGTCAGGCGAAAGGCTTGTTAGTTTAACCGTAGAGCTGCAGGTGGTGAAATTCCCGAAGATACCCAAGAATTGAGCCTGAAACTTCAACAACAAAACAAAATCCGGGTTTCTTTCAGCGTCGTCAGTCCATAATGTACACATACTTGATGAGATATTTTACGCGAAAGATCGGAGCAAATTTTTTGTAACCATGTGTACACAAGTTAACCATGCCAGGAGAGAGAGGCATCACCGGAGGCGTTGGAGATGCCCTGTTTTGTTATTTGTCTGACCAAAAGGACGCAAGCAGCACTGCGTCATCACAATGCAAATTGCAGTTCTACAAAGAGACAGAGAGCGCGTCCAAAAAACAAATCCAGGAGGTTTCCATCGACGAAGACTTCACGGACGTTTAGTCCGCCGACCAAAGGCTTGGATTGGCATTTGGCTTGCTTTAGCGTGTCAGAACTCAGAAGCAAGAATACGGCAAATGTCGAGGAAGAAAAACACAACAAATTTGCTACTGGGCGCTGCTTGATTTTTTTTAAAAAAAACTCGGGCGCTGCTTGAATTGATAATCTCTGTGTTATTAAAGTTTTCAGGTCGACGTACACAGGCCTAAATAAGAGTTAAGAGAACACGTGGCCACTGCCCTTTCTGAAGAATGATTCATTGTTGATTGGCCCAATCATCCGACGCAGCATGTATGACAGGCGGTCCGGAATGGTGAGTTAAACCAAACGCCTTATCCTCTTCGTTTCTTCTCACTTCGATCTCAACTGCAGTACCTCGCCTGTGCCGGCGAGTATCGCCCGGCTCCCACCGCCTCCCCTCCTACTCCTCCATCTTCTCCGGTAGCATTCACCTCCACCGTTGACCTCTGCCCCGTCTCTGGCGGCTCTAGTCATCGGATCCGCCATCCACTACACTAACTCATCTAACATCGATGTACCCATCATCGAACTTCGCCCCTGTCCCCGGTGGCTCCTGTTGCCGGATTCACCGCCCACCACCGCCTCCATGCTAATTTGTCCAAGCTCGATGCCCCTATCATCGACCTCCGCTCCATCTCCGGCAGCTCCTGCCGTCAGATCCGTCCCCGCCGCCTCCTCCACAGTAACTGGTCCAACTCTGACGCCCTCCCCGCCACGTCATCGCTGCGCCATTTCGCCCGCCGCTCACCACCACCATAGGTCCGCCCATGTCGATGTTTCGTACCACCGACAAGTAAATTTATACGGAGATTGCATGTTTGTCAGCATCACTGAAGGCGGGTGTGGAAGATCCAGGGTGGCGGCTAGGCTCTGATACCAGATGTAAGACACCTGATACGAATAGATGGTTTACTAGGTATTCAACAGGTTCACCGCCGGTAGAGTACCGACGGCCACCGCCGACACGAGCGCCGCTAAGCCAAAAGTCAAGCCCTAGCTCACAGGAAGAACACAGCATATAAACTACCCTCTCCTCTCGCTTAGGATACAAGCCACTATGGGCCACTCACACCACCCAGTCTTGGCCCATAAACCTCTTGTTGGGTTTCTTGGTTCGCACCGCTCGGCCTGCTGGAGAAGGCGACTGCGTCTTCATGCTGCTTCCGTTGATCGAAGACGCCTCCTTCCTATACCGGCCGCCTTCAGTGATGCTGACAGTGTTTAGTCTCGGATGGTTTGTAAGAGGTGGATACAAGAAAGTTATACTGGTTCAGAAAAAATCCCTACATCCAGTTTCTGGGTACTCGTGTTACTTGCGAGGGAGTCGTATAACAGGGGTACAACAATAGGGTGAGAGGAGCAGACTCCAATTCTCTGAGCATGTGTGTGTGTGGGTCTTGGAAAGTCGTCCTGAGAAAGAAGAATAAGACCTCCCCTTTTATAACCTAAGGTGCTGGACCTATTTACAGGGAGAGAGAGAGAGAGAGAGTTGTAAGGGGTGTCACAAGCATGACGTGCTTGCGTCGCTGAGGCCAACGGTGGGGCATGCGATCACGTTTCACAGGACGATCATGACGCTAGGTGTAGGCTTACAGAGCGATTTGACTAGGGGTCGTTGTGGCTGCACTCTTGGTGTAACATTTAAGGTGTGCTAGAGAGTGGTTTAGCGTGTCGAGCAAGGATCAACCCTTGACTTAGGGTCCGGTGTTGCGTCGTTTAGCATTTGTTGACCTTCCGGTAGTGTTGAATGCTGGCCCAATCATGATGGCCGAACCGAGATTGCCCTCTTGTTACTCCTGCTGTCCCGTGTGACGCAGCGCTACCACGCCCCGTCCCGTCCTAGTGGTCTAAACTACTGTTAGGACACTGTGCACGCACGCGCGCATGCCATGATTATCCACACGGGGTAGACGTTCTTATGCTCTTGGACACTCGACCTCAGTTGTGAGGGCCGAGTGAAGGGGAGCTTTGTTGACCCCTCTTAACGGTGTTTTGACCACCGGCTAGTAAATTTGTTCACGAGGATTGCGCTCTTAAGTTTGATGATGACAATGCAAGAGGACACAAAAAATTATACTGGTTCGAAGAGTACCCCTACGTCCAGTTTGAGTTGCTGCTCGTGTTACTTACACGGGGTGTATAGCGGTTGTGAGAGAGGAGCGGGCTCCGAGTCTCAATGAGTGTGTGGGAGTGTGGTGTGCTTGTGTTCTGATCGGATGAGTTGAGTCGAGTTGTTCTCTTCGTTGAGGGCCTCCCCGTTTATACTACAAGGGGTGAGGCCCTGGAGAGAGAGAGAGAGAGAGAGAGAGAGAGAGAGAGAGAAGGTGTGGGCTTCAAGCCGGTGGCATGGTGGCCCGAGAATCTGATCGTTTTTTATCTTCTGAGTTGATGCGTGATGACTTGCTTCCATTAGCTGGGTCGAGTCCCGTCGTCTGCCGGCCGATCCTCTATCGATGCTACTGATGGCGTCGTCATGATGGTGCCGATGATTTACCCACAAATCATGGGCCACGTCATGATCCGACATATTGTCTCATCGTGCAGGGGTGATGATGACGCTAGAAGCAGGTTTCAGGGGGATTTAACCCCCTGATACTATAGCCGCACGCGTGACAGGGCGCATACGGATAAGCATGGGGTGTTGTCAGCTTCCGTCCCCGCTCGACCCATTTCGAACGGGGTTTGGTTTGTCGTGTTCTATTTGGCACGGGACGTTGGGTCAGGCGTCATCCCATCTTGACAGTCCAATCAGGGTCCTCCACCCCGTCACTCCCGCGTGGTCAGTGACACAGTTCCCCATCTTGTCTCAGTGACATGGACCACTGACTGGAATTGGCAGGGGTAGCGAGCGGTGTCAGTGCTGCTGTAGCCGCACGCCTGCGTGTTATTAATGTGGGCGTGGCGTTGGCGTTTTTATCCAGATCGTCGCTCGACCCCGGTTGTGAGGTCGAGCGGGGCGGGATGCGCTCAACCCCTATGGGGGTCGAGTGTCGTAACGTGGGCTTTGGGCTCGCAGGCGAGGTCGAGCAAGGCGGATACGGTCGACCCCCTCGATAAGGGTTGATTGACGTAGTTTTTGGGGCCTATTGTGGGTCCTTGATGGGTTTGTCCTTTTCCGCATCTAATTGCTGCCACGTGACATCATTAATGCTTGCCCCCAACACCTCTCGTCAGGGTCGAGCGAGGCGAGGCGTGCTCATCCCCCTTGCCGGAGGTCAAGTGGAGCGAGAGGGACTTGGGCCTACTCGTGTAGGGTCGGACGGAATGTTGATGCGGCTTACCTGGTTCTATTGTCAGAACCCGAAGGCTTATGTTTTTTGGGTTGTCTGGTCGTTGCCACGTGTCATGGATAGTATCTATCCCCGATTGGCCACCTCCTTCAAAACCTTCTAAAGCCGGCGGTCATGGAAGATTCCTTAATCCCGAAAACCCAAATCCCCTAACCCTAACTGTTCTTCCTCCTCTCAAAATGAAAAGTCCATAGAAACAAAATCCTGAAATAGAAGTTGGCCGGAAGATATTGCTAACTCCGATGACTGGAATATAGCAAACCCCACAATGAAGGCGTAATGCATGAGATAACATTAGCAGCTACTTGCACCGTGTGATATAACAAGTAGTTTACCAGAAGAGTTGGGTGCAAAGAAATACAATACTCCTCATAAATTATTATATAGTAACGGAACAGTCATACACAACTACACGTATCAATGGATACATAAACTAAAATATTAATCCATATTTATTTTTTTAAAACAAAATAGAATAAATAGCTATTTTCAGCAGTTGGTGACATTATCACCCGTCACTACAATGAAATTTTTAGCGACGGGATGTTTCACCCCAACGAAGGACCTACCACAACTTAACTTTATTTTTAGCTATGCTGATACTATGGTGGGTTGGTTGACCCGCCACTATAGTGCATTTTAACTCGTCCTATAGTTCTTTTTTAAGTAGTGTAGACAGGGCTAAGAAATTGCTAGTTTATTATTATGTGTCAAAGGAAATTGGGGGTTGTGTTAGAGTATAAGTGAACGTATAATGACAGTAATACAATGTACTATACGCAGTTGAACATCATATTGCGTATATGTCTTGTTTGGATTCTGCCTGCCAAACAGTTACCTAGGCCAGTCAACGATCCTAGCCAGATTCACTCGAATCGAGCGCCTGAGAGTGCTGTCTGAGCGCAATTTGGTAATGGTTCAATTCAAATAGGCCCATAGTGTCCTTGCACGCAGTCGCACTTGAGCATGGCGTTTTATTGGATGCAAGTGCTGGGGCGACTGGCAAGCAAAGATGAGCTACGCAAATCTAATTCATGCATGTGAGCAACTGAGCATGCGACCTTCTTGGAGCGAACCAACACTATTTTGTTTAAGACCCACTGAACTTTCTCTGCTAGTCGCTGCTGTGTCAATAAACAACGAAGCTTTATCGCTGCTGACTTCAAATTTTCGGCGAGGGTGTCCAGTGGATCATCCAGGTTACGTACAGTTCACTGGTTCCAAGAAAGCATAGCTGATTCGGCCCACCTCACACGTAGGGCATTGTCACTTTCTACCAAAATTATGATGTCGTCCTGTATGACGAGCGTGTTCAATGTTCCTAGTAGAGGCTAAACTAAAGCGGCGAGTGGTTTACTCCCC
This sequence comes from Eleusine indica, assembly GCA_030378355.1. Taxonomy (NCBI): domain Eukaryota; kingdom Viridiplantae; phylum Streptophyta; class Magnoliopsida; order Poales; family Poaceae; genus Eleusine; species Eleusine indica. The sequence continues at coordinate 11,035,300 of CM059498.1, read as the reverse complement.
TATCGAAATATTCAAAAAAAAAGAAAAAGATCTAACAGACAGAAATGATTAGGCTTAGCCCATCTGCCGGTAGACAATGGTAACCTACTGGGCTGGGCTGGCCTGTTCCGTCCCAGTTTCAGGTTCAGCAGTATATCGATGATCGGCGAATTTTTTTTAAAATAAACTTTTTTAAACTAATATTTTAATAATAAACCGTATCAATCTATATTTTTAGAACCTAGACCATTTGATCGCGCCAAACTGACCTGCGCAACTTGTAAATCAGTCACGCCAAATAATATGGCGCGACTGACATCACGTGGACCAAAATTTTCATGTCAGATAGATGACAAGCTCGGGTGATAAACGAGTCGCGCCAAAACGAATGGTATGATTGAAACATGAGTCGCGTCAAGGTGTTTGGCGTGACTAATGCTTAGTAAAATTCAAACATACTGCCTTCATGTTTAATTAGACTCAGTCGTCTATTTTTTAAATTTTATACACACCGAATTAGAACTCGACCATAAAACAAAAAGTGTTCTACATAACATGCTCTTTAAATACAAAAAAAATCAAAAAAATATGAATCTACATAAGTAATTTAATTTTTGTCTTAAACAAAGCTAATCGTCCATCCGAGCTTGCCATATATCCGACGTGTAAATTTTAGTCCACGTAATGTCAGTCGCGCCATGCTATTTGACGTGACTGATTTACAAGTCGCGCCGGTCAGTTTGGCACGATCAAATGGTCTAGATTATAAAAATATATATTGATACGGTTTATTATTAAAATATTAGTTTAAAAAAGTTTATTTTTTTTAAAAAATTCATGATCGCAACGTCTTCTTGGAGGAAAAAAATGTCACCGTGAGACGTGCACATTTGGATAAATCGTTTTTTTATAATGAAGTTGTTAATTTTTAGCTGAATTTTTTTGAGTCATCAGATCTAGATTCAACGGTTTATAATTATTATATAGATAATTTTATAAAAAATTAAAATATAAAATAATAAATGATCGATTAAAACTTTCAGTCGATTAAAGATTAGAAAATATGTTTTTATAATAATTTTAAATGCGTGGTTTCTTTTTGAGATCTAGTTTGAAAGCAGAGGAGAAGAATCTAAAGATGTGTTGCTGAAACTTCAACCGAGAGGAAGGAATGAAAGCCTTTATCTCTTGCTTCTCTTTCGATTCTCCCTTTGCTTTGTTGGCTATCCAAAGGTCAGAAAGCTTTTCCATAACTACAGCTCCGCTGGATCATTTTGAGCTTCCGTTTTTGTCAAACCAATTCGTTCACATGACAACTTATCCCAGCCGTATGAAATGTAGTAGAAATTTCGTAAACAATAGTCAAATTTACCTATGGATTGAAAGCTGATCCTACCCGTGATCCCCACATCCACCTGATGAACTGAAGAAGAAGAACGTTTGCAATGAAACAGGGCTTTAGGAGGGTTCCTCCTTTGTCATTCTTCTCCACCTGATGACCTGAAGAAGACACAACCTGACCGTACTAATCGCAGTCGCACCTGCCCCGTCAAGTCTCGGCTTCCTCCCCCTCTCCCGCCGCAATGCTGCGCGCTGCGGCGGGCGCCAGGTTCCCGGCGTGGTTCGCCACCAAAAGGCCATGGGCGGTGATTGCGCCGGCGCGGGTTGCGGTGTCGGGTGCCGATGCGAGGTCGCCGCTTCTCAGGGCGGTGCCGGAAAGGAGAGCGTGCTTTTGCTCCAAAGCAACCGCCGGGAGCGGCTCGGAGGAGGCGTCTTCGACTGAGGAAGGGGCGGCGGCGGTGGATGGTGAGGAGGGCGAGGGGGAGAAGGAGAAGGCCACCTCCGCGATCGTGCCCACGCCCCGCCCCGAGGACTGCCACACGGTGCGCGCCCTCCTAACACCACGTTGAGTTGTCTGCATTCTGTGCCCTCCGCTCGTTCGGATTACTCGAGAAATTCGTTGCATAGGACCTGCTATGTTTGGGCTTGGCTATCCACGATTTCAGTTGGATGATTTTTCGAAACAGTAGTTTAATTGATCAGAATGACTTGAAATTTTAGTTCATGGAAACGGAAGAGAGTGAAATCAAGCTGAAGTTTAGTATATCATATATTGCTTTCTCTCTCTCTCTCTCTCTCTCTTGGGGGGCGCACAGTGATAAGTCATTATGATGACATAAGTCGCACCGCAATGAAAGAAAAAAATGAGGATAACACTTTCTAGCACAACTTGTCAAAATCCTTTTTTTTTTCGTTAGAGAAACTTCCAATTCACTCTTTCCACGAAGAAGCATATTAGGAAACAGTCCTATATTTCTGCTGATGTTTCACCAGACGATTCTAGTAGGCTGTATACAGGTTGATCTAGCTTCATTGTGAGCCCTACTATTGAAGTGTACTCGAAGTTTCTCTCGCACATGCTGTGTATTTCCTAAAACCATGGTGCAGAATTTGGGATCAAACTGGTCCGGTTATTTGCTAAATGCTGTATAGAATCTTTTTTTTTATTGATCTTATGTATTCTTTTCTGGCCAGAGAAAATCAGTATAAACTGGTGATTTTTAGATGCTATCTGCAGGATATTGTTGAGACATGCAGGCTTGGTGGTCAAAGCTTCCATTCTATCATATCTTGTGAATTAGAAAAAAAGAATGATTTGAATTTTTTTGCTGGCAATATACTCAATGAAAAGGTTAAAACAGAATGTTCATAACTTGACTGTTCTTCAAATGTCTCAGAGAGTTAAACACTTTTATGAAAACATAGTGATTTTCTAAACAACTTGCTATTAGAAAGACGGGCGTAAATGTTCTTCTCCAGTAGATAATTTGGGGCCTGCTTTAATCAGATAATGCCCATTAACCCCTTGAGTTTTTACTTTTGGTTTCACAATATTTTATTTTATTTATTTCAGTTTCAGGAAATGAAATATGGATCCTCTTCAGCAAACAAGCAGTCACTATATGGATGATTCTGTATTGATTCTATTCTGATTCTTTTCTCATTCCATTCTTGTGGTGTTGCCAAATAGGTCATAGCTTTACCTCTGCTTCATCGACCACTATTTCCAGGATTTCACATGCCAATCTATGTGAAGGTATCTTACTAATCAATTTAGAAGAAACAAATCAGTACCAAAAGATTTTGCAAACTGTGAATGAAAATCACAATTCTTCTCATGTCTTTCTACTGATGGTATAACACTTTATTTCCATCAGGACCCAAAGCTTTTGCAAGCTCTAATTGAAAATCGCAAAAGATCTATCCCATATGCTGGGGCCTTTCTTGTCAAGGATGATGAAGCTACTGACCCTAATACTGCAACCAGTTCAGAATCAGAGAAAAACATTCATAATCTGAAAGGAAAAGAATTGATGAAGCGTCTTCATGATGTTGGCACGCTTGCACAGGTACTTGGCATTGTGCAAATCTCGTGGGTAGCAACTTTCATTGATCTGACAATGACATCTGCACGTGCTTGTAATTTCTTTGGTAGATCACAAGCATTCAAGGGGATCTGATGGTGCTACTTGGTCACCGTCGTTTACGGATAACTGAGATGGTTAGACACTTGACATCCTATTCAGTTTCTCTGATACCTCTCGATTTTTGCTGTTGAATGTTAATAAAAAAAAGCTAATTATACAGGTTGCAGAGGACCCTCTTACTGTTAAAGTTGACCATCTAAAGGTACTTATACCATATATCTATCAATTTCTCCTTGAACTAGCCTTCAATGTACTCTCTCCGATCCAAAATATATGTCACCTTCAGTATGGGCACAGGAATGAAGGCTAAGGATGTGTCAAATGACCATATTTACCTATATCCACTGACTTTTGAGCATTTAATTGGAGTGGATGATGGTTATAAACGAAATAATAGTTCAATAGGGGAAAATTAGTAAAGAAGTGGGAAGATTGCCTTGAAACTGTTGAACAACTTAGTTTGGATAGAGTGTGGCTTGCTAAAATACTTATATTTTGGATTGGAAGGAGTACTTCTTTTTTTTTTTGGAAGTGAAAGGACTACTGATAAAAAACCCATCGAACCCTTTCAACCCTACCTCCCCTCCCCAACTAAGATTAGTTGTTTATTATGAAACTCCAACTAGACAATCAAAAGTTATATTCACTAAGGTTGTCTCATGTTTGTTGGTGTGCTGACTAGAAGATGTCTTGGTCATGTAAGGATTAGTGATTCTGGTCGTTTGTTAGTTATGGTCGTGTAAGGTGCACGCGGGGTCATATGGTAGCTTTGGTCTATTAAGTTTGTATGCACCAACTAGTTGAACCCAAAAGCCTAAGCTAATGGGAAAGGATGGGCAATACATTTATACTTCAACACCCCCCCACACGTGAAAGGTCTCAAAGGCCGCAAACGTGGAAATAAGAGTAATAATACTCTGTCTCACGTGAAAAGCTACCGCAGACCACAAACATGGAAAGTAGGAGTCAACAGCAATTTAATTTAATAAATTGCGCCCGTCAGGATTCGAACTCAAGACCTCTAGCTCTCATACCATATTAAGTTTGTATGCACCAACCAGTTGAAACCAAAAGCCTAAGCTAATGGAAAAGGGTGGGTAATATATTTATACTTCAACATGGTCATGTTAAGGTCGGTCGGTTGTGGTTTGTTTGGTCGGGTAGGGTCATGACCTTGATCGTTGTACTTGACTATTTCAGCCTTTTTCTTCTTAATGCAATGACACATAGATCTCCTGCATGTTCCAGAAAAGAGTTATGTTCATATTTATTTTTCTTAAAGTGGCAGATGGATATGGTGTAACTTTTTCTAGCTGAAAAAAGCTGCTCTCTACTAGAACAATTTATACAGGTAGGCAAATGGCTTCCAAGCTAGTGACTCATTGACTCGTATGGATCATTTAGTTTGGCATCACAAGAAACCAAGTTTCCTTGCAATTTTTTTTTTGAGTGCCAAACTACTTGCGAGTTCTGTTACAGCGATTGGGAATTCCCTTTTCATCATAAGTTCTTTTATCTAGTAAGCCCACGGCAAGGGTGCTAACTCTTATGAGATCTTAACCCAATTATAGTGAGTGCTTGTCCCTTGATCTTCCCTTGGAGTGCCAATTGTATAAGCGATGGTGACAGTCATAGTGGGAATCATTTGATTTTTGTCACTAAATTGCCCTTGACTGAATTGGCAGAGCCTAAATCTTCCTCCACCAATAGTCCTTTCTCATAGCTACAGCCATAGTACATGTGCATATTTTTACACTGACCTTTGGTTCCACATGGGTTGTGAGCTACTATATGACTACGAGGTTCTTTTTTTCTTGAACACGCAGGAGAGCTGCGTATCATTATATTAATACAAGAAGAGTTTACACACACACACACCGGTTACAAAGATGACAATCGTGCCTTTTATGAACAACTACCTGACCACTAGGAACACACCCACTAAGGATCATCTCCTTGCACCGACCCTGTCAAGCTAGCTAGGGCTTTGGCTCCTGCCATGCACCATAACCTGGTTTCCTCACCAGCAAGTATTAGTGTTTTTGCCATGCTTGGTGCCACCTTGTTGAAGACACAATCATTCCGAAGCTTCCAAAGCGTCCAAGCTCCAAGAATGATGACTGAATTCAGCCCTTGTTGTGTTGAGCCACTGGCCATGACAGAAATCCGACTCCACCAAGCTTCAAAGACATTGTCTGCTGGTAGAGGCGTAAGAGCAGCGAGCCCAAAACGACGCAGGACTATAAGATAGAACTGCCACGCGAAGACACACCCGGTGAGAAGATGATCTATGTTCTCATTTTCTTGGTCCCAGAAGGGACAGCTTTCCGAATGCGGGAGGTGTCGCCACTTCAAACGGTCAGCCGTCCAACACCGATCATGAGACACAAGCCACATGAAAAATCTGCACTTGTTCGGGGCCCATGTTTTCCATATCCATTCCCAAGGACTGAAGATAATGGATCCCTGAAACAAGGCTTCATAAGCTGATCGTGCTGAATACCTCCCAGAAGTGGTGAGGCGCCAAACATGATTGTCTGAGACTCCCGGTTGCAGATCGACCTCTGTAATCAAATCCCATAGGCGAAGAAATTATGTGATAACCTCTACCGTGGCAACACCATGAATTTCCTGTACCCAAGCATGATTAGCAAGTGCATCAGCTACTGTTCTCCTATTAGCAATCCTTCTCGGAATCATGGAGAATATTAGTGGTGAGATGTCTGCTATACGCTGACCCATAATCCATCTGTCACTCCAAAAAAGTGTGTTACGACCATCTCCAACATCAGTGGCCACCGCCATTGAAAGTAGGGCTTAGGAGCATGTACTGGATTGTATAGGTAGCGAAGCCCAAGGCTTATCCGGTTTGGCTTTTTGAAGCCATAACCGACATACCTGAAGGGCGCAATTGAGCTGCTTAAGGTCTGAAATTCCGAGGCCGCCCAATTCCTTTGGTCTCACCACCTTTGGCCAGGCAATCAGACAGTGTCCACCCTTTGCATCTTTACACCCTTGCCACAAGAAACCTCTCAGGATCTTCTCAATTGCCTTGATTGCCCAAGGGGGAATGTCCAGTGCCATGGCATGGTACATTACTGTCGCTGTAAGCACAAACTGGACCAATATTGTTCTACTTGCTCTGTGAATAAAATCCGCCTTCCATCCGGGCAAGAGGCTAGCTAGGTGATCAATGAGAGGCTGCAGTTAGGCTGCAGTTGTGCCTTAGTGAGTCACTTCAAGGACAAAGGCAATCCAAGATATTTGATTGGGAAATCTGCTACTTGACATGGGAGATGCTCTTGTACCGTTGCAATATCTTCAGGAGAACATCGAGGTTCTCTCCATCATTCCCAATTATTGGGCTTGCTATCTTCTTTCAAAAATGTTTTATTGATGTATACCACATTTTGACACCAACTGAATATGTAATGCTCCCAGTTTAAAAAAACTGTATATATGTAATGCTCTGCAGTTTCCAAAAAAAAATAAATCAATTTTTGTACTTTTTTTTGACATGATAAGCCTTATGATAAGGATGATGATGTCATAAAAGCAATATGATAAGGATGATGATGTCATAAAAAAATATATATGTAATGCTCTGTAATTTTAGTACTAAAAATCAATTTTAATACTTCATAACTGCCTTCCATTATTCTGCAGGATAAGCCTTATGATAAGGATGATGATGTCATAAAAGCAACGTCTTTTGAAGTTATATCAACTTTAAGGGATGTTCTTAGGACAAACTCCCTTTGGAAGGATCAAGTTCGAACCTATACCCAGGTTGTCTTGCTTACATAATCTACCTTTATTACAGTTTGAGCGCTTTATTTTATTGTATTTAAGTTGTGTTTGTATGTTGTTTGTCTGTTTGAACCACAATGATTGATTTTATGCTATTTTTCATAGAATCAGAAAGGTGTGTGCCTTGTTGTACCACTACTGATTGATTACAGTTTGAGTTCTTTATTTAATTGTATGTAATCTATGTTTGTATGTTCTTTAAATGTTTGTGTGTTGTTTATGCAATGCTATTAAATTAGTCTTGTTGTGCTTTTATTTTTCATATACATTTAAAAAGTACAAAAAAGATGTAGTCCAGTCATTATAGCTAGTTAGAACCCATCAGTACCACAGGATATATGGCTTCGAAATATGCATATATTTTTATGAGTCCTGCTATATGTATGACCCTAATGGACGACCAGGATCTATGACCATGAGCCAACAAAGCAAATGTTAATCATCAACATGTTTGTTGGGGAATCGGTGTCCCTAGGTTAACACTGACTCCTGAAAAATGGTACCAAATTGATGCGATACCACTTCTTTTGTGGACCCAAACCCAATACTTCTATATATAACAAGGAAGCCGTAGTACCATTGGTTGGCCGCCGATTCGAGGTAGAACGAAGCCGTCCACACCTTTTGGTCCTCGGGAGTGCCCTGCGAGCGGAAGTACTGTTTGCACTTGTGGAGCCAACTGAGGGGGTCGTCGGCGTCATCGTACTTGGGAAAACGTAGCTTGTGGACAATGGTCGGCGGTGGTGGACGTCCTTGTGAGGAAGACAACGAGGCGTCGAATCAGCCCTGTTTCTCGAGCACCTGGGTCTGCATGTGGTTGATGGCGGTGGACAGGCGAGCGGTCTCCTGCTTGGTGGCTACGGACTCGGCGTCGATCTTGGTCCCGAGTTCATTCATCTTGTCGATGATCTTCTCAACAACCGCATCCAGTTGTTCCGCCGTGATGTATGCCGGGTTGGACATGGTGGCGACGATCAATGGCTGTTAGGGCTAGACGGAGGGGCGTGGCAGGAAGAAGACCCCAGTCAGAGGATCGAGGAATCTGATACCAAGATGATATGGCTAGTTTTATGGCTAGTTTATTGAAGTAGGGAATGGATTACAGCAGAGGAGATTTCCTACTCGCCCTCACGTAGGAGGCTCTGAGTTTGGGATCAATCTCTGCCTGTCCTTCCTAACACCCGAGGGCTCTCTTATATAGAGCCTTCCTCTACTAGATCTAAACAACCACAGGATAGGATTAAACCAACTAACAGAATACCTATATGGCGAACTAACATCCATCTAATAATATCCTAGCCACTAACAGATTGCTTTGGTTTGTTGCGGCGCTGATACCGTTTCCTGAAGAACGTGTCCACAACACTTTCACTCTACTATGCTAACTCGGAAGATCAACTCTCTACTAAAGAGTTCAACCTTTTTTTTAGAGAAACTTTAACCTTTGTTCACAACACAAACTTGATACATGACATACTACTTTTGGGTGGGTGGCTACTTATGAGTTATGACTCTCCATGACACACTCACACACCTAGACTCTAAGACACATCATGGCAACCTTTGCCATGCCTTCACATACGGTGGCTCCTATGGCTCCATGACATGGTGCCTTGGAGGGTGGAGGACACCCCTATTTATACTTGTACATGATCACGAGGATGTTGCCATGTGGGAACATTCCACTCTTCCTAGAAAATATCTATCTCTAGAAAATTCTCATCCTTATTCTAATATCCAAATATTTTCAACCATCCAAAATATCTACATTCTAGAGTTTTGACTCATGCACCCTCTCCATTTATCTAGAACATTCTCAAGTATGCATTACTATTTTCAATAAGGTTATTTATTATCACGTTGTGAGCCAATAATGCTAATCTCAGCACAAAAGCATGTTTTGCCATTTGGTCGGACACGAAAGTCATGCAATTCAGTCTGATGTACATCATTATCGTATTTTTATTTTTATTCTTGGTTTTCCTGCTTGCCATTCTGGCTTGGACTGGCCTATGATTCTGCTCCCTTGCTTGACATGCTTTCCTTGTTTGATTCCTCACTACACTTTTGTTGCATGCACCTTTTATTCATGCATGTTTTATTTTTCAATGTTTGGCTGACTTCCTCATTATTATTGTATTCCAGCATATGGGCGATTTCAACTACACAAGACTAGCAGATTTTGGTGCTGCTATTTCACGCGCCAATAAATTGCTTTGTCAGAAAGTACTTGAAGAGCTAGATGTAAGTACTCTTATCCTGAGGCTCATTTTTTTCCTTTCCATCTTCTTAACTCATTTCATATTCCATGTTGTTGCATATAGTTGTCTTCAACTCTGCATAAGTTTTCATTGTCACATTGCCATATTGTCTTAGTGATGTTAGAGGGCATAAGAGGGAGCTTTGTTCACATGTACAAAACCTAGATACTTTCAGATATTACATTAAATTGGAATATGATTCACCATTAGTGAACAATAATTTCTATTTTATCCAGATGAAGGTTTGGTAGTACATGTCTTGTATCGCTGGACTTTGTGAAATTCAACTACATAATGCATTTATGTGTAACTGCAAAAAGTCGGTACATCCTCTTGCTCTGGGCCGACAATGGACTTGCAGTTATCTTGCAGATTAAGTTTTTTTGTACCTCCGTTGCATTTCAGAATAACAACTTAGTTGATTCTGGCTTTTATTAATTACCATGTCCACCTTCCTGGCATGAATTCCTTTCGCCCCTACCAATCTGAAATTCCATCCCAAGCAAATTTGGAACAGGTATGCAAGCGGTTAAGGTTGACTCTTGAGTTAGTAAAGAAGGAGTTGGAGATTACAAAGTTGCAGGTAACTGATAATGTTGATTCCACAGTCATAAACAAGCATACCCGAAGGGGCTTTTTTTGTTGATGATACTTATATAAATCTTGTCACAGCAATCCATAGCTAAAGCAATTGAAGAAAAAATAACTGGGGACCAGCGCCGTTACTTGTTGAGCGAGCAACTTAAAGCAATTAAGAAGGTAATACAACTGTTAGCATTCCTTCTACTCATTTTGCATGCACAGCTTGCATCAAGGATCAAGATAATGAACTATATTATTTTGAGTTTTCACACCTTGGTTCATGAATTTATGATATCCTGTTTGGTATTTTATTCTGCATTCGTGTTTGATGTAAACCTTGCCTGACCTTCTTCCTCTTTGGTTAATTTCACTTTGGAAGTCATGATTTTATCATTGACTTAATAGTATGATCAGGTTTGGTTGCTTCTTCCTTGTTAAATAGTGCACCTGATGTATGCAGGAGCTAGGATTGGAGACGGATGATAAAACAGCATTGTCAGGTATGTTCTTAAATTTCATCACTTGTTTGTTATGCCAACTCAAATCGTCAAGGAGCTAGCCATGTTTTCGCGTAAAAAAAAGGAGCTAGCCATGGATGGGAGAGCGTGAAAGTTAGCAATTCATGTGCCGGAACCTTGATTCTTTGTTTTTTTCCTCTTTTCTTTTATTTAGTTTTATATCACCCTTTTCCCACCTCTTCTCTTCTTTTACTTACCCAGTTTTATTTCCTCTCTTTTCTTTATTTTTTGTTTGGTTTTTTATTGCTCCTTTCCCACCTCTCTTCTTCTTTGCCTTCTTTCTTTCTTTTGTTTGTTTATTTGTTTTTGCTCTTGTGCTTGGGTTCTTCGAGGTTTCTTTCTTTTCTTGTGCTTGGGATTAAAGGCTTAGTTGTTGTTATTTGTTATGCGAACTCAAGATCTGATAATCCACTTGCCATTTATTCTCTTGTAGAAAAATTTCGGGAAAGGATTAAAGCAAAAAAAGGGAATTGCCCTCCTTATGTTTTACAAGTCATTGAAGAAGAACTCACCAAGCTTCAGTTACTGGAAGCTAGCTCCAGTGAGTTCAGTGTGACCCGCAATTATTTAGACTGGCTAACTGTATTGCCCTGGGGAGATTACAGGTTTGTCGCATTTCCTATATTTTTCTTTTTTGGGAATCTATTGGGTTGTTTCCTAATGGATTTATCCTAATGGGTTGTTTCCTCTACATTAGTGATGAAAACTTTAATGTCCATCATGCTCAACATATTCTTGATGAAGATCACTATGGTCTAGCTGATGTGAAAGAAAGAATATTGGAATTCATAGCAGTTGGAAAGCTGAGAGGAAGTTCACAAGGTTGGATTATTGTGTCTCATCATGTTTATTATCTTTATGCTGATTTACAACCTTTACAAAGCCATTAAGTATGTGGTACTTGTACTGTATCCTCAATTGCAATGAGTATGTACTCTTTCTTATGTCACAATGTTGATCAAACATCACTTTTCTTGTTGGAAATGTATGTTTCACAGTTCTCACTGAGCTCTTCCATTTCTTAATCTGATTTCTTTTTCTGTAAAGCACATTTTCAACATCAGCACTTTGTGCCCAAGTCATTTATGTATTTGTCTCTGTTAGAAAATTAAGAACTTGGGAGCATCTGTGAGACTCCTAATCCCTGTTAAGTAGCCAAATTTGATTGTAGCCTGGCTTCTTATCTTCTGTGGCAATAACAATTTGTCACCGTACTGCAGGTAAGATCATATGCCTTTCTGGGCCACCTGGAGTTGGTAAAACAAGTATTGGGCGTTCGATTGCACGAGCATTAAACCGGAAGTTCTACAGATTCTCTGTTGGAGGTTTGGCTGATGTGGCAGAAATCAAGGTAAATTTTTTGTATATTCATGATATGTTTTGATGATCGTGATTGCAACCCCTATAAGATTTCAAAGCACCTTAGGGTCATCGACGGACATACATCGGGGCAATGCCAGGAAAGATGGTTCAATGTTTGAAATCTGTCGGAACATCAAACCCTCTAGTTCTGATTGATGAGATTGACAAGGTATTAATGTACATATGTGATTTTCCTGTTCTATTATTGTTTCATTTTAGGAACTAAATACCATTCTTTTTCTAGAGAAGGAATTAAATACCATTAGCTGCTACTTGTTGTTTTGTTGTAACTAGATTTAGTTCAACCACAAGCATTCTTGTTCCAAATGGTAAATTAGAGTATTGTATTCTACCTTACTGGTTGTGTTATTTCCTGCTTCCAGCTAGGGAGAGGGCATTCAGGTGATCCAGCAAGTGCATTATTGGAGCTTCTTGATCCTGAACAGAATGCTAACTTTCTCGATCACTATCTTGATGTTCCTATTGACCTGTCCAAGGTTGGGCCCAACCCTGATATTGATCTTTTAACCCAAGTGCGAATTATTATAGTGGTATACTCAATATGTTCAAGCTAAAGTCAATTTTATTAGCAACAATAATGTAGTTATTGTAGGGACGATTGTGCTCCCTGATTTAACCCTACATAAATCATAATAAATCTTTTTTCCCCTGCTATTTCGTTAAAAGGAGTAAAACTTGCACAAACAAAACATACACTCATTCTATATTAGAATGTTTGCATCACAAATACAAATACTAGAACAATGACCAACTACTAGTGCCAAGCTAGATGGCACTACAACAACTAAACACCTGAGTTCCTTGGCATGAGCTGCCACTTCAAAGATTATATCCTTTGCATTTTACCTGTATTATATCTGTCTCACCTTCTGTCGCACGCCAAAGTACAGGTCTAAGGCTCAGCCCGGGTCGTTGGTCATTGTCAAGTTTGTATGCACCAACCAGTTAAACCCAATAAGCCTAAGCTGATGGGAAAGGGATGGGCAATACATTTATACTTCAACACTCCCCCTCACGTGAAAGGTCTCAAAGGCCGTAAACGTGGAAATAAGAGTAATAATACCCCGCCTCACGTGAAAAGCTGCCGCAGACCACAAACGTGGAAAGTAGGAGTCGGCAACAATTTTATTTAATAAATTGCGCCTGCCAGGATTCGAACTCGAGACCTCTGGCTCTGATACCATGTCAAGTTTGTATGCACCAACCAGTTGAACCCAAAAGCCTAAGCTAATGGGAAAGGGTGGACAATACATTTATACTTCAATAGTCATCTCACACGGGCTACTATGCTACTGTGTAAGGGTGGGGTAGCCGGGTAGGAGTTCGGGGGTTTTTCTCTATCTGTGTGAGAAGTTTCTATTAGCAAAATGCCTCGGGGCTGTCTTGCCCTCCGCAGATCGAGTTTTTTTCTGTCCCACCATCTTTATTACTGCTGTCATAGCGTCTAGGTTGCCCCTCGCTGACATCAATGGCTTATTAATTCAGTTTTGTTTTAGGATCCTGTCCCAGCCTTGTTATGCCAGGCTCAACTCAGGCATGTTTTCCGAAAGTCCAAAATCCATCCCTTAAAATGAACAGGCCTAGCCTGGATCTCAGATCAAGCCACCGTGTCTCGTGTACCAATGGGTTACTAACATCTGCCATCATGACGATGTACAAGACAAGGCGTCAATAGAGGTTGAGGGCTCATTTCGGAAGATCAACCCGGATTCTACGCCCATATCGGTGCGCGCCCTCAACATCGTAGCCATTGGTGTGATAGTTGATGTGATTTGTGTCTGACGGCCATGTGACGGCATTATGTTATACAGGCAGAGCAGAGAGTTGACTGATAGTAAATGATAAAAAAAGAAAACAGGCAGTGGCATGCAAGCCTGTGCTCTGATGGGCACTCCCCCCACGTTCTTCCTTTTTGGTTTCTCTATCACCCTGTTTCCTTCTTTCACACCAGATGCAGAATGGCAAAGGGTCCCAACCATCACCTGTCAGAGAGAGAGAGAGCAGTAACGACCGTTTGCTACTCTTGTTACATCTTGCCAGGATGTGGGCATGGGCAGTAGCTACAACAGCCCTGATGTTGAGGGCGCGAGCCCCCCTGGGCGCAGATGAATTATCGTTGGAAGATAATGGTTGTGGCTCAGTTCTTGTGCTGGGGATTGGCAGGAGCACGTTTGGCTTGGATTTGGCAACTGCCTTCATCTTCAACAAGTGAGGAAAAAGACAAGTAAAAGGAAGAGGGGCATAATAGTTACAATATGGTAAAAGATGAGGGATCTGACCCTGGGTTGAAAAGAATGAATCCAAATCACAGAACACCACTCTTTTTTTCTCTCGAACAAAACACCACTCTTCAGAGTGGTGTATATTTAAATATCCTCAACATAGCACGAAACCTGCTTACTAAGACCCATGACTCCATGTGCATGTTTTAACCTTATTGCCATCATTACGTAAATTTTAGTGAAGCATTTTGTTTTTCCTTTTGAGAAATTTCTAACAGTTATCGAGTTATTAATTATGAGCCTTTTATGTATCTAGGTTCTGTTTGTATGCACCGCAAATGTTGTTGAGATGATACCAAGTCCTCTACTGGACAGGATGGAGATAATTGCCATTGCTGGTTATATTACTGATGAGAAGATGCACATTGCTAGAGACTACCTAGAAAAGAACACAAGGGAGGCTTCTGGCATCAAGCCTGAGCAAGTAAATGATGCTTTTATTTTTTTCAGTGAAAAATGATGCTTTTATAGACTCTTTCAGAAAATGTATTACCATAAAAGTAGTGATTCACCTAGTATTTTATAAAGGATGCACAGGAACCAACCTAACCCAGCCGACGTGCAAGTAGTAGGCCTTGTCATTAATCTCAGCTAAAGTATAAGTTATCGGTAGGCTGAAGCTTTTTTTCTTTAAACTAAAAGGGTTGAAGTAAAATTGAGAAAGGCATGGCATGCTATCATGTATCAAAACCAAACCAAATTGTTTGACCTTTAGTTAAGCAATCCTCTTCATCATCGTTAGAGATGTTGGGTGATTTAGTGGACAAGTCCTTTGGTTTACTTTTTTTATCAAATTCCTTATGCGCGATAAAAAATTATGCCATTCCCTTGTGAACCATCCAAAATTACAGCTTCCTTTCCATACCATCATTTGAAAATTTTCATCCCCTATGCACCACTTTTGTTATTTGCCTATTAGATAATTGTTAAATGATGACAGAAAACATCAACATATCCTTAAGATAAAATCTAGCAAATTATATGGAATTTTGTTGGTTGTATCATAATAAAAAACATGTGGCTATTTTGAATTTTGGTACGTTTTCATACGCCACTAGCCATAGAAAAGAATTTGCATTTGCCAGGATTCCAGGTTTGCCAAGTGTGCTCCCAAGGTCCGAACTGAATTGCTCCCATAAAAAGGTGTGTGTATGCCGATTTTGCTGAGCACTCCCCCGAGGAACAAAGCCTCCAGTAGTGCTTGTCCTCCTCCTCAGGTTGCAAAACAAAACCCCAAATATGTCCCAGAGAGTGAAGAACTCACCCATGGCTCCAATGGAAAAAAGCTCCCCTCTCATCTTGAAGCCACATATGCTCATTAAGTGCTTCTGTCACTGTTCGCTTCTTGACAACTCTCTTAGCAACAACCGAGCAAAGCGGATTTGGTGCCCTATGGTTCGTGCGTCCCATATACAACAGACGTGAGATTCGCATCCTAGCGCTCACAACAGCCATGCCACTTAACGGCGCTGCCTTCTCTATTAGAGATCGTGAGCAGCCTCCCCGGCGCAGTGAAGCACACAACGTGCCTGTAGGGTCTCGTCGGAGCGCTCGCCGGCGGCCACCGGCGCACCGCTCCGTTGAAACCCTACCCTGCCTGCGACAGCCTCCCTCCTCCCTCCCAAACCATTGTTGTTTGCCGCCGCCCCCAACCCTGCCCACCACCCTCCTGCCACCTGCGGCTCCGGCGGCTCCATCGCCGCCCCGCCAAACCTCCTCCCACCGCTAGGAAGACCTTCTTCCCAATCTCTAAAGGCAGGGAAAGAAAGAGGAAACACCAAATCTAAATCCACGAACCCTAACCTGATTGCAATTCTCCACTTCGCCATCGAGCTGCTCGCCGATGGGAAGCGGCATTTGGGATTGGTGAGGAATTTGACTTCACCATTGAGCTGTCCGACAGCTTTTGAGTGGCAGTGAGGAATTCGAGGATGGGGGACGGGTGAGGGGTTGGGAGGTGGAGGATGTGCTCAGCGTAAAGGCGAAGCCGCTCAGCTTATTCAATCTCACCATGGGAGCACACAGAGGCAATGACGGCATCTGAACTGAAGCTTGTTCATCCGAGAGAGACCCGGGAGAGAGAGGAAGGCAGCCAGTAAAGGGATAAAGAGAAACAAACGGCAGTTTACGGCATCATATGTAGGACGCCCGTAACATAGGGCACCACTTATTTTTCGACAACCGAGTGGAACCGGGGGGGGGGGGGGGGGGCAATGTCAATTATGCGTTGTCCATGTATCCAGCGCCAACCAATTGTTAGGTAGCTAATAATTACCCGATAGATATTTCCTCAGTTCCAAATTATATGACACTTGAGCCTTCTCAGGTTTTCTCAAATTAATGTTCCTTTCTCTCTTCCCAATACATATCTCTCTCTATCTCTCTCCTCATTTCCTGTGCACCACATCTTTTCATCTCTCCTTAATTACTGTCCAGAGCCAAAGTGTCATATAATTTGGAATGGAGGAGTAGCTAACAATTCTCCCTGGTGGTTTAGAACACTCTTAACAAAGTATACACAGATAATCACTCATGCACTTGTAAAGCTATTTCTGCTTTGTATTTATTTTATGTCATGTTATTGTTTTATCAGTAAGTCTGTGCACAGGTTGAAATTGCAAATGATGCTCTACTTGCTCTTATTGAAAACTATTGCCGGGAAGCTGGTGTTCGGAACCTTCAAAAACAGATAGAAAAAATCTACCGGAAGGTAATTGCTTCTTCTGTAACTGATGCTTATCTAGATTCTGGAAAAGAATGAAATCTGTTGTTTAACAGCTCAATTTATATGTAAGTGCTGTAAATGCCACTTGAATGGACTCGTCAGTTTGGACAGACCGCAATTCACATGCTATTTTTTTCTTTCTTTTGAGAAAGATGTAGTAGGGGTACCAATTCACTAGTCCTTGGCATATGAATCTTGTATAAATTTTGTTAGATGAAAAAGGTTATTTTGCATCCTTTTCTCAGAAATAAATATAGTCATTTGTCATCCCCAATTCAACCTTTGCAGATAGCTCTGCAACTTGTTCGTCAAGATCTATCAAATGAGCCGCCTCAAGATGTCACAATAGTGAAAGCAACAAAAGAAGATAAGAACTCACAGAACTCTTTTGCAGAAGATGCTTCCGTGGATGTGAACCTAACAGATTCTTCTCTAGAGAATATCGATGTTGTCCCCTTAACAACGATATCAGAAGTAGACCCCAATGACCATTCAAATGAAGCTCCAACAAAAACTTCTGCAGAAGAGACAGCTAAATTTTTATGTACTTCTGGCACACATGAGGTAATATGACTTGCTTTTGATGTTATTGTTCCTTTAGATGAGACTAAAATCATGCCCCTTATTATGATAAATGTTCAATGGCTGTGCTGGGCCATAGTACACTTGATTGCTTATAATGTCATTGAGCTGATGTCTGGTTCCAGTCCTAGTTAGAGTCAGACAGGGAAGGTACAGGTATAACGGACCTCTTTTTTATATGATAATCTCCTGATGGAATGTCAACTCTCCCATGTTGAAAGCATTGATGTGCTTATATAAACTATTATTTCTGGTAACCCTTATGGTACTGATTTATTTGTCTCCATGTCAAATAGTATAGTTTCACTGTTAGTAGTTAATTATCTTTAAAAAAAAGGGTGGCCCGGTGCACGTAGCTCCCTCTTGCACAGGGCCCGGGGAAGGGTCAGACCACTTTGGTCTTTGTACGCAGCCTCTCCCTGTGTTTATACAAGAGGCTGTTTCCAGGACTCAAACCCATGACCTCATGGTCACAAGGCAACAACTTTACCGTTGCATCAGGGCTCCCTTTCAATTTTCTTTTCTTAAAATGGACAATTTAAATTGCAAACGAGCATACATAAACACCATCCATTTGACTGATTTATGTTTCTTATCACTTTAAATTTTGTAATTAAACTGATCTTTACCTTTGTTGTAGGTCAATGAAAACACACAAAGAACTATGGAAGCGCTTGTAGACAAGCCTGTGGAGAAAGTTGTTGTTGATGCGTCGAACCTTAGTGATTTTGTTGGGAAGCCTGTATTCCAAGGAGAGCGTATATATGACCAGACGCCTGTTGGAGTGGTCATGGGTTTAGCTTGGAATGCGATGGGTGGTTCAACCTTGTATATTGAGACAGCAAAAGTTGAGGAAAGTGAAGGCAAGGGGGCACTGGTAGTGACAGGCCAGCTTGGAGATGTTATGAAAGAGAGTGCTCAAATTGCTCATACAGTTTGTAGAGCTGTTTTGCTCGAGAAAGAACCAAATAATCCCTTTTTCGGGATGTCAAAGCTGCATCTGCATGTTCCTGCAGGGGCCACTCCAAAAGATGGGCCAAGTGCTGGATGCACAATGGTAACATCAATGTTATCCTTGGCCATGGGGAAGTCTGTCAAGAAAGACTTGGCAATGACTGGTGAATTAACTCTGACTGGACGAATTCTCCCAATTGGAGGGGTATACGTTTCACACTTTTGCTTTGCAGGTTCTTTTGGTTGGAATTTACATGGTATGTGTTTCATGGTTTGTCTCTTGAAATCAGGTTTACTGATGTTCTCTCTTAAACAGGTGAAGGAGAAAACAATCGCTGCTAGGAGAAGTGGGGTAAAGACGATCATATTCCCATCGGCAAACAGAAGGGACTTTGACGAGCTTACTTCTAACGTAAAAGAAGGTCTTGAAGTCCATTTTGTTGACAAGTATAGCGAAATATATGATATAGCTTTTACAGGTGATGCCAAGACATAAGAATGCTAAGATTCATGTTGTATTTCAATTCTTGGATACAACAAGAACCTTAACAATCAGTCTTCATCTGGATGAGGATGATGGCTGAATCAAGAGAAATTTTTAAGAGTAAAATACATTGGCGGCCCTTAAACTTGTCTTGAGTTGTCATCTAGATCCCTAAACTCTCATTATGCATATCCGGGTCCTTAAATTTGTTAAAGTGTGTCATCTAGGTCCAAAGTACCAAAAATACCCATTATATGCTGTCATGCCTTCTTTTATTTATAGCTTCCCCTCTTATTTTTCTATAATTATACCACATTGTATTAAAAACAAAAGTTCATTAGAATGAACTGTGGTAGCACAGTTAATTTAGAAAAAAATACCCCTTGTATGCTGACATGCCTTCGTTTATTAATGGCTTCTCGTCTTATTTTCTAGGGCCAATTGCATATCAACCATCATTTCGCACTTCAATTGCATTTTAACCATCATTTTTCAAATTTTGCAAGTTTACCATCAGTTTTTAAATCTGAACAACTTATGTACCACAAGTGCTGTAACAGTGTTAACTTGTTAGTACAAAGACGAAAATACCCCTTTGTGATTTTACCATTGTTTTGATGTGATTTCACCACAATTGTGTCAAATTTTGAAATCTGGACAGATAATAATTATGATCAAATTTTGTAAAAAATAAAATTCTGGTCAGAAATTTATTTTTTAAATTAGAAAAATTTGGACATAATTTTGGTAGCATTTTTGCTATTTTTTCACATATTTTCAAACAACATATATCATATCCAACAAAGCCCACAAAATAAGCAATACATGTGCAACAAAATAAGTCATTTTCATAAGCAATTCACGCCCAACAAAATAAGCAATTCATGTCCAACAAAATAAGTCATTACATGTCCAACAAAAGAGCCATTACATATGCAATCACATCAGCACATTCAACTATCAATCCCAAGCAAATGAGCAAGCCTCCCTCTACTTTGTCCTCTTCCTTATCGACCTCTTCCTTGCTGCTCTCCTCCCCTTCCTCGTCCTATTGGTGGTCTTCCTCCACCCATGTCAATGTCATTCATACTAGCACTAGCACTTATAGGAGAAAAAATGTATTAGTAAGCAAGCAAAATGCAAAAAACGTAGTTACTAGTCGACTGAAATCAGCAATGACTTACTATGTGGTACCCTCTACATCTTGTGAGAGCCTCCTTTTTTGACTAGCTGTGAGGCCACGTTGACAATACTTGGCTATATGACCTGCTTCATTACATTCAGTACATTTCATTCTCTTGTTACTAGTGGTGCCCTCATCAAATGCTCTAATTCTTGCTACTCTAGGCCTTCCGGGTTTCCGTCTCAATTTTGGCTTCTTGATTTTATAGCCCAAACTGATACGTTGCCACTGATGTTTTGAAATCATAGGTTTGAAAGTACCCGCATAGGCCTTTCTAAACCTCTCAACGGAGTAGTACTCATGGACAAACTCCTCCATGTTTATCTCTCTCGTTAGTGTGACAATGAAAGCTAAAGCATGGTTGCAAGGCTTTCCAGTCATTTGCCAAGCCCTACATGAACATGTTTTTTCCTCTAAGTTGACTGCATACCTCACTAAGGACACAGTTACTTCAGCTGTCAGACCTCCACATGGTAAAACATCATGGTTCTTGATTTCCTTGCTTCTTGCATTGAGAGACTTGATGATCTTTGGGATAATTCTGCCGTGCATCTTCTCCCCAATCTTTCTTCTCAAATCGAACTTTTCAATGATCATCCTTCTTATCTTATCTAACAAGTCCACAATCTGTTGATCCTTTGCCTTTGCAACCCAACTATTAAAACTCTCCGACAAGTTATTGTTGATGTAATCCACCTTGCAATCTTCAATGAATTTTGCCCTACTCCACACATATGGATGATTGTCATCCACCCAAGTCATGGCAGCAGGACTCTTCTCCTCTATCTTCCGAATGTGGTAGTTGTGCTTCTCAATTGTATAGGTCTTGGCTGCTGCCCACATATGTTGAGCAAAAAAAGTCCCATTGTAGCTCTTCTTCATATTCTTCCACAAGTGCCTCATGCATTCTCTATGTTCCACTCCCGGGTACACATCATGTACAACCACTTCTAACCCTTTGCACGCATCTGTGCTTATGACCATACCTCTAGGAGTTCCAATTGCTTTCTTCAAGTTTTCAAGAAACCAAATCCAACTTTCCTTAGATTCTGATTCAATCACCGCAAATGCTACCGGATAGAGCCAATTATGACCATCCACTGCCACGGCAGATGCAAGCTGACCTCTTGACCTTCCTGTCAAGTGAGTGGCATCCATGGCAAGGTAAGGCCTACATCCTTGCAGGAAGCCATCAATGCAAGGTTTGAGAGCAACAAAGAACCTCTTGAAGCACTTCTCACCCTTCCAATCTTCAATGTCCAAATCAACAATGCTACCGGGCAATGCTCTCAAAAGCTCAACTTGATATGTAGGCAGCAAATCATAACTTTCATCCCATGCACCATGTATCCTGTCAAGTGCTTTCTCTCTACCTCTGACAACCCTATAATATGGAACATCCACCTGATACAACTTCTTAAGCTCAGCTTGTATTTGTTTTGGCTTCATTGATGGGTTGTCCAAGAACATGTCTATCGCTCTGTCACTTACCCATTTATTTGAAGCCATTGTATCACCACACTTGTTAAAAGAGCCACAAGTGTGCTTAGGACCACTTATCTTAACCTGCAATCAAAAATTCAGATTAGAATGTTACTTGTTGAATCAATATAACAACACATAAATGCTACTTGAATATAGCTGAAGTTACCTTGCATCCAATGTACTTGTTCCCTTTACATGCATAAAACCTCCACTTGCATCCCTTCTCCCACCTCTTACACTTGGCTGTTAATCTTGACTTATCTTTATTCACCCACTCGAATGCATGATCATACAAGATACACCATTGGGTAAGTGCAGATTGGCACTCATCCATGTCCGCAAAAACCACTCCCACATCAATGCAAGGATTATCTATATCATATGAAAAGGCAGGAACATCGTCCTCATCACCATCACCAACAATTTCATCATCAGGTTCATACTCATCATCATTATCAGATTCAAAAGAAGCAGCCAAATCTGAATCCCAACTGCTGTCACTTAACACTTCAGGTTCACAATACATGCGCTCCTCATTAACTCCCACTGGCTCATCATCATCATCATTTTTTTTGGATGTTTTGCCTCTCTTTTTTTGGGTTGTGGCGGCTTTGGATATGTCTGTCTCATTTGTGGGTGTGGGTGCTTTGGATGTCTCACTCTCATTTGTTGGTATTTTATCTCTCTCATCTGTGGGTGTGACAAGTTTAAACCTACAATGCATATGTTTGCAATTAGCTAAATTAACCTATCACTATAGTGGTTGCCTACCTGACATTGAATCATCAATCAATCACATGAGATCAACCAAATCTGATTGCAATACCTTGGTTCAGAAGCAACTGTTGGCACCTCCATGCTTGCTACGCTGGCCCCTGCACGCTCTGCTCCTGGTCGCGCCGCACGCGTTGCGCTCCTGCTGCTCCCGGCCGCCGCACGTGCCGGCTCCTGCTGCTCCCGCCCGCCGCACGCGTCGGCTCCTGCTACGCCCGCCCGCTGCTCGCATCAGCTCCTACTGCGCCCGCCCGCTGCACGCGCCGCGCTCCTGTTGCACCCGCCCGTCGCTCGCGCCGCGCTCTTGCTGCTCCCGCTCGCTGGTCCCGCCAGCTTCTCGCGCTGGCCCTTGCTCGCGCTGGGCGCTGGCCCCTGCTCGCGTCGACCCTGCTTGCGTGCGCCGCGCTCCTGCTCGCGCTGGCCCTTGCTTGCGTGCGCCACGCTCCTGCTCGCGCCGGCCCCTGCTCGAGCCCGCCTAGGGTTAGAGTTCTAGAGATAGAGAGGAATCAGGTGGGGGAGACGAGAGAGGATCCGAATGAGGGAGATGGGAATGAGAGTTACAGAGAGGAGGGGTAGGGATGTCTATTTGCCTCTCCATTTGTTTTTTTTAATTCGTTTCTCTGGCTCAAGATAACGCCGGCACAAATTCATGGTAAACGGCATGTTCCGATTCAAAAAGTGATGGTAATTTTGCAAAATCTCAAAATCGATGGTGATTCCGCAATTGGACCTCAGATTTGTGGCTGAATCGCCATTATCCCTATTTTCTATGATTATACCATGTTGCAGTAAAAAGTAAAAGTTCATTAGAATGAATTGTCATCTTTTGAAAAAATTAGAATGAATTGTGATAGCAGAGTTAATTCAGGGAAAATACCCCTTCTATGCTGACATGCTTTCTTTTATTCATGCCTTTTTGTCTTATTGACTATGATTATACCATGTTGCGGTAATAAAACAAAAGTTCATTAGAATGAATTATGGTAGCAGAGTTAATTTAAGAAAAGAAAGTTTAAGAAAAAATATATTAGTTTATCACCCAAGTCATAAATTAGAGGGGTATTTTCAGTATTTTGGACCTAGATGACACATTTGAACAAGTTCATGCACCCAAATATGCATTTTGAGAGTTTGGGGACCTAGATGATACTCTGAGACAAGTTTAAAGACCGCTGGTGCACTTTACTCAATTTTTAATATAACAACAACATTTTGGCAAGAACATACTGTCAAAATAACTTTGGCAGGTTGTAGAAGTATCTTCACCCCCTCCCTCACTTCAAATTAATCGTTTCTGTACAAGTTTAAAAAGAATTTTAAAAAATGCATAAGTTTATTCATTTGCTTACTCGTAACAATATTCCGTGTGCTGCTCTACATGTACAAACTGGTAGTTCCAAGTTCGTTTTGCATTCCTTAAGCCATTTTATGACACTGGTGTGTTTGATTGAGTTGCACTGGGTTTTTGTGTGGATGTACTTGTTGTGTTGGTATAACAATTAAGGCCTTGTTCGTTTATTCCGCATGCTCAAGGGTATTCTGGGAACATGGCAAGCAACTAGTTGGTGTTAAGCTCCTAGGTTGCATCCAGGTACGTGGGCAATGGATTTACTCTTTGATTCTACTTGTTCGGCAAAGAAAGGAAAGAAATATCATTATCAGTGGGATGTATTCTCTATGGATGCTAAGGAACAAGCGGCGTCATGGATAGCCGACAACGCCGGTCAGGGTGGCAGCTCAGTTGGGTCACTGACTTGGCCTTTGATCTCTGGCACCTCACATAATCACAGCATAGGAACATTACCACGGTTGTCACAACTACGTGGGTGGCGCCTGACCAAGGATGGGTGAAATGCAATGTTGGTGGCGGTTGTGCTCTTCGTGGTCATGATGAAGTTTTTTTAAAAAAAATACATGGATAGCTGCATATCATTATATTAAGAAAAAGAGCATCAAAATAGCAGCTTCATTTTAAAACGTAGGCTCGGAGCATGATCTCTCATTGTAGTCACCATGAGGTCTGTAGATTACGGAGTCTTCGCATCAAGACATATTATGGAGTTTTTCTTTGTAGTCGACTTAGATCGCTTAATGCTAGTAGTTTGTTGTCTGTTTTCTTGTTATTTGGCCTTCGGGTTGTTTGTATTGTTCATAATTCTCTTTCCCTTAATGAAATATGTGTTCCGCACGTTTTAAAAAAACGCAGATTCGAAGCATGCAAGCACAGTGGGTTTTTTGCCCACTAATTACAACCCAGAGCTCTTTAGCTTTCTACCACTAATGAGGCAACCTAGATGTTTTGTGCCGGCTTGAACCCATTGTTCGGCGTCACCTGCACCGCCATGTTTACGCTGGAGAATTTGTCGTCGAGAAGCCTCGAGTTGCGTTCCTTCTAGATCGTCCACGCAATGAGCATGAAGAGGGAGTTTAGACCTTTTTGTTTACTCTGCAATTGAGCCGAGAACAGTTGCTGCCACCAATCTTGCAGCGTCACTGGAACTTTAAAGATACAGGTGCAGTGCGCCCAACTAACGAGCAGTTGACCAAAATGTGATCACAAGTCTCTTGCTCTTGGTCGCATAACTTTTCACATGTCAGTAGCATCCAAGTTGTGACGCCTCCTTCTATCCGCCGTCCATATACACCGGAGCGTGACCAATCAGGTGAATATGCGTACTTTCAGCGGCGCCCATATTTTCCATATTCGCTCTGCCCTTTGCATACGGGTCTTCCCCTTGTGCATCATGTCATATAGGCTGACTTAGAAGTGTACATCTCGTCTGCAGTCCATCTCCAGATGAATGTATCCCTGTGTCAAGTGCCACTGCAACCAGCCTATTCCGGAGATGGATGAATTCAGTTATGACCTGAATGGTCCTCGGCCCCAGGATGCCTTGTACCCATGCCCGATTAGAGCCATGATGGAGTTTCCATGTATAGGCAGCGCTGCTAAGTGGTATGATAACTGTTTTGATCCGCTGTTGATAGGGATGAAAACGGAACGGATAATATCCGATCGTTCGACGATTTGATCACTGAGAAAACAAATATGGCTAGATATGAAATACATTAATAGTCATCGGAAAACTATCCGTGTCTGAATCCGAGTCCGAGAAAAACTAGTGGGATAGGATATGGGATGAGCAGTATCCGTCCGTGATCCGGGATTTATATAATTTGATTTAATGTAAATCATTAAAATATTAAAAATATTCAAGAAATCTAGAAAATTTATGTATATAGTTAAACAAATTGCTTTGTTTTCATATATTAGTTATTGTTATCTTCATTCTCACTCTAACTACATGTCTATTATATAGTTTTTCATCGATGCAAATCTTATAATGATATCCGTATCTGAATCCGACTTCGAAATAAGAATACAGGACGGGATACGGGATCAAGAAATAATTATCCGACACTATCCGTTCTGACTCCGGATCCGAGAAAAAAAATACAAGACAAAATATGGAATAAGCTATATTCACCCGTATCAGATCTGATTTCACCCTTAGCTGTTGATGGAGGCCCTTGCAGCTCGAGATGGAATTAGTTTGGCCAGAGATGGTGTACAGAAGATTTGTGTGGAGACAGACAGCGGGCAACTGGTACGGCTATGGTAACTTGGAGATGGTGTTCGATCATTTCTGATATCGATTCTTAGGGAGATCGGAGAGCTTAGCTCGGTCTTTCAGGAGTTTACTAAGGTGTTTGCTAGCCGATCATGTAACAAAGTAGCTCACAAAAAAAGTAGCTCATACACTTGGTAGGCAGGTTTTCAGGTGCCATCACGGTGGGTGTGTGGCAGAATACCCCAGCCTGTGTTAGAAACCTGCAGATTATTGGACCAGGATTTCATTCATCATCAAACATCCGGATTATAATATTCAGCTACCACATGTTCAATCATCCGGTGTTTATTTCTCAAGTAGATTATTTAATCTAGATTATTGATGATAGATTAAATAATTTAAAAGGGCTATTTGTTTATCTAACTTATTGTTGTCCAAATTATTGGTCTTTGATGAGAGAAGACAATAATACTCTGCATTAATCACATAATAGGTGGATCCATTGATGGTAAATATAGGTAATTTTGTTCAATTTAATAAGGGTAGTAGGTTTTTTACTAAATAAGCTAAAATAAACACGTCTTGAGATGCTTATTAGATTATGATAATCTGACCCTTAGATTTTATGATATCATTAAATAAGCTGACGTGTTTGTTTATCTTTCTAGATTATTTGATCTAGATTATATAATCTGCACACAAATAAGCTGTAACAAACAACCCCTAAGAGCAACTCCAACAATTTCTCAATAATTCATCTCTAATATAGAGCTATTGGAGATGGACAGTAAACATTTTTTGATATTGGGAATCTGAGCTCCAACAGTTCTCCAATAGTCCATCCCCAATTAAAAAAAAAGTAAAGTTACAAATGCGCTTTCAAAATATGAAAACACACACTACGCATTCCTGTTTCTTCTCTCTCTTTCTTGTTGCTCAATCGAGCTCGAAGGCGTCATGGGAGGCGGAGGCGCCCACCCTGCCGTCCGACTCAGCGGACGGTGCCGTGGGAGAAGGGGCTCGAGGGGGGGAGGGGGCTCGAGTGGCAGTAAGGCGGTCGAGAGCGACGGGCGGCACACAAATGAGCTCCTCTCCACGACGGCGAAGGATGGCATCGACGGGCAATGCTCGTCTCTTTCCTTGACGGGGAGACATGCCGGGATCCATGGTCCCACCCTCGATTTGGATGCTCAAATCGGCGCACCGAGGCGCGGCGATGGTGTGGGACGTCGTCTTGGAGCTCTGGGTGGCCAGGGATGGCGAGCGGAGGCCGGATTTGCCAGGTGGCGACGGCGACGGAAGTAGAGAGAGGGGCGGACAAGAGAGACGAGTAGGAGGGAGGGTAAAACCACTCACGCCAGAAAAAACAATCATCAAGAGGAAAAAAATTGGTGGGACCCAGGTAATGGGGATGAATGGGAGATCCTCTCTATAGTGGAGATGGAGAGATGTTTTTTGAGGATGAAGAATTATTGGGGATGAGATTAGGGAACTACGAGAGTAGTTTTTTTACTCTGTCATCCCCAATATGATAGTTTTTTTTTGCTATTAGGGATGAGATTAGAAAATTATTGGAGTTGCTCTAACAATATTTTACTTATGTGCGACTTCGATTTAACCTGTGGTGGTCAACCGCTAGGAAATTTTTGTACTTAATTGTTTAGAGTAATAAGCAAAGCTTACAAATGTGCGACTTTGATTGAACCTATAAATTCATACATTTATGTAGGAGAACTGAATGTCCAAAGCACACGTTGAAATAATTTCTCAAATCCAATCATATTAATTTTTTGTATTGCGAATCCAATCATAGTAAATTAAATGAGTGAGTTATTTAATTATGCCCTAAACTTTTCTTTTTTATGCTATTAACAGCTGCAAACATATGATTCTCCCAATATAATTAGGCCAGATTAATATGGCAGTTAAGCAGACAATATGTTTTAGAAAGTTATCTACCTCAATTACAAATTACCCCATCTATCTAGAAACGTAATATTTTACCTTTTTCTGTAACTGAGTAATGCGTTTTATTATATTTAATTTTCTGATATGTAAATGGGGTTAATTAGTTGTTGTTTTTTTACACGGGTTGATTGATTAGTTGTTACTGTGAGTATGTCGTTGCAACTTGCAACCACCTCGATCTTGCCCTTTGTGGGCCGGTTGACCTCATTGGGCCCAGCGAGAGCGTTCCATCTTCTGGCCCGTTCCCTCTCCGTACGTCTTCTCAACCGGAGCGGACTCTTGCCTAGGGTCGCTCTCGCTCCGCTTCGTCGCTCTCCGGGCGTCGCCGTTCCGGGGGTTCGCTTCGCCGTCTCCGCTGCTTCACGCGGCCGCTCCGACGGCGGTGGTGGCCTGCACGGGGGCGGTTCTGGCGGGCAGCGTCGACCAGCGGTAGGCGTCTGCCTTCCTCTCCTCAAACTATTCGCTTGGCTTCACGGTCATGCGTGCGTGGTTCTGTTCCTCGCGCGGAGGCGCCATGCTGTGCCCTCTCCGATTTGGCCTGTGCGAATTCGTCGCAGGCGGGTCGCCGTGGCTGGATTTCCGATGCGGCGCCGCTCGCCGCTGTGCTGATCTATAAACACGACCATACGGGCTATTCCCTTTAACCCGCTAGCCTGTTATGTGAGTAACCCGTTAGCCCGCTAATCGCCACCCAACTGCCTATCCGGATCACACCCACACCCGCGATGGAACAGCCCCCGTCTTCTCTCTCTAGCCTCCCTTCCCACCACTGTGCCTAGGGCTCGCCGTGCAGGGTCGCGACCGGACCGCGGCCTCCGACCTCCCGCCGCCGCCGGAGACGCTCACTTCCGGACGGACGGGTGCCGCTGAGGCGCCCCCGTCTTGGGCATGCTTCTACGCCGCCACCGCCGTGTCGCCCGAGGGCTCGCCGACTAGTAGGTGGCTCTTTGTCTCGGCTTCTTGTCCCCCTGCCTAGAATTACGTGCCATCTCGCGCTGCTTTGCGCCTCCATTGTGAGTTACGCAGATTCCTTAACTAGGATGGTGGGTTTAAATCTGCTGTTGCGTCGAATTGCTACCTAGGATGTGACTGTTACGGCTGTGTCATGCCTAGAAAATGTCTTAGGGCTCTGGGTTTTGGATAATAACCGAGTCGAATTTCGAGGGGTTTGGTGCTAGGTCGAGGACTTCTGCTTTTAATGTTTTTTTTTACCCTTGTGATATTAATCCTGGGGCCATTGCTGGATGCCCATGGATCTGCTTGGCTCGTAATTCATGAATGCAGTGAATTATAGGGTTTTATAGTGATGAAAAATGAAATATTTTGGGACAATAAATCATTATTTAGCGAAAGATAGGGCAATTATATGTATCATTACATGTACGCTTGTGGATCTCCTGAATCTGAAATGGCATATGTTCTAGGGTTTAGGCTGTGGGTGAGCAGAAGGGGTTGAGTAGCAAGTATGCCAGCATTATTCCCGATATAAGTGGACCATATGCTTTGTTGTCCGGATTACTTTGTGATAGTGTGCTACTTTGCTCTGGTTCCTTCACAGTTTAATGATTTTGGGTCTCCTCTGCTTTTCTAGCTGTAGCCCATAGATGAAACGGGCTTCTCACAATATGGCCTATGAGTTCCAGACATGGTATACATGCTTGATTGCTTTTATTGATGAAATTAGTCTGTAAAACTTGTATCATTTAAACTTCAAATTATCAGCAACATGTAGCTGTCTTGACTGATAGATGATGGAACCTATGTAGCTTAATCATTCAACTCAGTTTAAATGCACATCCACGCATGGGATAAAAGTACATTGGTACCGTAACAAGATACATGTCATGATAGAGCTTATAGTTCTATTGATTGACCAGTTGTCTGCACTTGATTTTCAGTTAAATGTCTACTTATGCATCAGAGAAACTATAGTTTTGATTAGTTGGTATGAAACTCCATTCAGCCATATCACTTCAGTAGAGAAGTTAGATGTACCGAAGAAGATATTCATTTTCTCCACATGCAGTATTGCCCAAGGTAGGCGCTAGCCGACCATCCCACCTAGCTGGCTGCCTGGCTAGCCCACCTTGGCCTACTTAATCACCAATTAGGTGCTAGGTTCTGGTATTTGTTTTGTAGCCTGTTATCATCTAGCATTTCTGTCACTTTTTCACTTCAGATATAATCTAACTCTTTCCACATCCATTTGTTCAATGTTTTCCTTTATTAGTTATTTAATGTGGTTATACTTGTACTTTATTGTTTCAGATCCAGGTGGTGTAGTAAAAATGTCTTTTGGAAAGCACCCCCCTTCTGGTAATGCAGCCTCCATTAGTATGCCCACCCTGGATTTCCCATGTCAGGAACTTGAGAGGGTTAATCCTGTGAATTCAGTTATGTCAGCTGATGTTTCATCCATGGCTGGTGTTGATATTGATATGAGAGAAATTTACTTCCTCATTATGCATTTTTTATCTCGTGGTCCATTTAAACGGACTCTTGGAGTACTGTGCAATGAACTCCTAGAGCATCAACTGTTACCTAGAAGATACCATGCTTGGTATTCACGTGGTGGTTTCCATAGTGGTGAAGAGAATGATGATGGTATATCACTTCCTTTGGGTTACCAAAAGTTAGTAGAGAGGTAACAACTATGTTTCAGTTGCCTAATCATTTTGCTTCTTCATTGTCATTCGTTACCTTTTTTAATTTGCTTCATTACCCTTCATTACCTTTTTGATTTTATAAGCATTTGTTGAGGTGAGGGTCTCTCCTAGTTTATTCTGCAAGTAATGAACTAGAGACGTGTCATATTTATTTATATGACATTTAGTTCAGAAGTAATTCTTATCTGTCATTTCAATATTGCACTCCCACGCATCGATGTTACATTAGTGCCTATTAATTGAAAATTTCTGCAATGGCAAATGAAAATTTGTCCCGCTTGTGAAGCTTGCAGCCCTTCACCCAAAGTCTATAGTCAAATAAAATGACTAGTCAAAACCAGATTTTGAAATCCCATCTATCCTGATAGGAAGATAATAGTTGACATAATCACATAACAGTTTACAGGCAGAAATAAGATGGGTCATGGTCTTTAGCAGGACAGTTATTTATATTCTGCTTTTCTTTAAATGATCGCACGACATTCTTCTATGGAATTGATTGTGTGACCTTGAGTTATTATTATTCTGCTTTTGTTCTTTAAATGATCGCACAACATTCTTCTATGGAATTGATTGTGTGACCTTGAGCATTTTTCCTCTTTTTTTCTTGTAGATATCCCCATATTAGTAAAGATCACTTGGTAAATCTTTTAAAGCAACTGATGGTTAGTTCCTGTCACCCGCACAACTTCATTGGTGGTGCTTCTCCAAATGCTGCTGATGTCCCAACACTTCTTGGCTCCAACTCTTTTTCACTTCTTGCATGTATGTATATCATGCATGTCTATGCCTATGTTTTTGTTTTCTTATCTTGAGTAATTTACGAATCTTTTTATGTGTTCTGTTCAATAGTTTGATATTGCAATGAAGTTTTGTGATCTGGAACTTTTCAGCTGATAGGGGCCGGCAAGATAAGCAAAATCACAGGTTCCCGACTTATCTCCGTTGGCCACACATACAGGCTGATCAAGTTCATGGCCTAAGTTTGAGAGAGATTGGTGGTTTTACCAAGCACCATCGGGCTCCGTCTGCACGTGCATCATGCTATGCCATCGCGAAGCCATCTACTCTTGTTGAAAAGATGCAAATTGTCAAGAGATTGAGGGGGCATCAAAATGCTGTGTACTGCGGTCCGTTGAACTTTCTTATTCTTAAATTATTACATATTTTTAAGAAACCTAGGTGTGCTGATGAGGAGGGTTGGTCATGGGATCTTTTCTTTACGGATATTTAATATTTGAGCCAAGTCTTATGCAATCAGACGTGATTGAATATTTGCACCTTTGCGAATTGGTAGGTTAGAGAAGAAGCTAAGTTTCTGGATGACCTTACTTTCTTGTCCCATACCTTCAACTTCAACATATTTAGCTGCATCCTTGGTGTATTTTGGTTTCTCAAATCATCTTAGTTTGTCCTAAAGATTTTTGTTTGTTTGTTTCTAATTACCTTCTGTGCTGCTTTCATGCTCATCCTGTTTTTGCAGCTACTTTTGATCGCACGGGATGCTATGTTATTACTGGTTCTGATGACCGCCTTGTTAAAATTTGGGCGATGGAAACAACATTCTGTTTAGCTAGCTGCCGAGGCCATGAAGTAAATTTTGCTTACTGTTTCATACTTATATTTGCAATTTTACATGGATCACTTATCCTGTTGGTTTTGTTTCATTTTCCAAATCAAGGGTGATATTACTGATCTCGCAGTGAGCTCCAATAATGCTGTGGTAGCATCATCATCTAATGATTTTGTCATTAGGGTGGTTAGTTTCGTGGCTTTCATTCTTCCCAAGTTTAAATGTGCTAACGTTATTTTCTTCTTTTATCTTTAATGGTTGCTGTTACCAATGCAGTGGCGAATGCCGGATGGAATGCCAATCTCCGTGCTCAAAGGGCATACTGGTACTGTTACTGCCATTGCATTTAGTCCAAGGCCTGGTGCTGCCTTTCAGCTCTTATCGTGAGTGCTCCTTGCTTTTCCCGTCGCTGCATGCAAACCATCTGTAAAAATGAATACCTTAACTTGGACTAGCCTATGGTATAGAAGCTGCGGTTCCTTTTAGTTCTCTGAAGCTGAAGCTGATACTGGTCTGAAGAAATTCTAAGACTTAGTCTGTGCAAGTCAAATTGAACCAAATTGAGGGTGTTAGGATAATGGATCTTGTATTATCCGGAGGGTCAACAGCCCATATATGTACAGGTTAGGGAAATATGCACAAAGGCCCCTCATACACTGGGGACTCACACACACAGCTAATATAAGCTATACATACACCTGACAGAGGGAAATATCTCATGTTGGCTTTATTCCCTAGTCTCCATGTTCAGTAAGGACCACACTAAGAAGTAAAGTAGTGAAACATATTCCTACGAGCCCTTTTCTCAAAACTGACGTGTCACATGTTTACTGATGTTACTGACAATATGATTGGTAAAGCAACATTCGGTATGATGAAGTTGGTTGTTTTGTTTCACATTATACGGGTGGGATTTGTATTGTGATATTCATTCTATATGCTGTTAAGGCTATATACTTGTAATTGCTGCCTGGCAAATATTGGAAGCAAATAAACGACCACATATTCAACAGGAATAGACCTTCCTTTCAGAGTTGGAAAAGAAACTTCATCACAGAAGCAGAACTGCAAGCCCACAGACTACCCGCGGTCTACCTACCACAGCGGGTGTTTCCCCTGCTGTGCATTTCCCCAAAAAAAACAAAGAACAAATAGCTTCTCACTCCTGCTCTTTTTGAGCAATATACAGCAAGGGAAACCCCTGCTGTGGTAGATATTATTATTAATATAAAGGAACAAAAAGAACAAAGAGGAACGAAGCCATGGTGGCCTGGGCCACCTTACAAACCAGCCACCAAGTATGCAGCAGGTCCCGGGGAAGAAAAAAGAGAGAACTTCAACTGCTTAAGGCTGTAAGAAGAAAAAATATCTGTACAGGTCTAATAACGGGGAGAATTGCTGTTTTTTGTCTTGCTGCATTCTATGCGCTTGCAATGCAGCCTCCTCAAGGAAGCCCTGCTTCCAAGCTTGGAACGATGGTGCAGCCCTGTTGAATATGAAGTTATTCCGTTGCAGATTTGCCAGGCCGCCAGGGTGAATATTTCCATGAAGAAAGGGTGGGGTGCCTGCTCCTTTGCCTGGTCCATCATGGGGTAGAAGCCAACCCCTGTTGCCCATTGTATTCCAAGGTGCCTCCAGCATTCCTGACTGAAGGGGCATTCAATGAAGAGGTGGAAGATTGTCTCTTCACTTTGGTGCGGACAGAGAACGCAGTTGTAGTTATTGCCTTCCAGTTTCTGCTTCTTTCTTTTAAGAATGTTCCTAGTATTCAGCCTGTCCATTAGTAGGAGCCATGTGAAGACTCGCAATTGCACCACTTGGAGCTCCATAGCCAGACGAAGGACCTAGGAGGTTGTACATTCCTGTATGGAATGTGATAGACTTTGGAGGAGGTGTATTTAGTGCTTCCCCATATGTAATGCCAGTTATCCTTTGAATCTTGAGAGACTTGGGCTTGCTGAATGATTTGTTGTAACTTCTAATACTCCTGATATGCTTGACTGGACAGTGGCAGGCAGGTGAAATTGCTCCTCTATGGTGTTGTTCAATAGGAACTGAGTGTAACGTCCCGCCCCTTTGAGGCCGGGCCCGCTTACACCTGGCAGCTCTTTAGGACCTCAAGACTGCCCTCACAGACCAACACATGTCTTTTCAGCGCACTTTGTCCTCACTCGTGCACACCTGGGAAAGAGCTCCCCGGTCGGTCAGCCATCCTGAAATTGCTCCAGGCCAATCACGCTTAACCTCAGAGTTCTTTCGAGATGAGCTTCCGGAAAAGAAGTTGCAACTTGTTTGTATGAGTATTCTATCAATTCTATTAAGCCCTAAACTAGGATATCACACTGAGCCACTGAGATGTTCTTGTTTTTAGCATATGAAAACAGCCTTAGGAATTGCTGCTGCAGCAGGTGGTCGTTCCAAACATCTGACCAAAACAAGACTCTGCTCTCGTTTTCCACCTTGCATTTTGCTGTTCCTCTGAACAAGTCTGCTAGTTTAAGGAGATCTCTCCACCAGAATGATCCTTTGTCTCTAGTAGCATGTGGAACATCCCCATTTGCGTAGTGTGTGTTCCATATTGGGTTTTACTTCTCTTTTCGATATTTGCGTAGTGCTGTTCCATATTTTTGGCCCTTGCATAGTTGGTCTGTGATTGCTCTGTAAGTATTTACTTCTCTTTTCGATTAATAAAACACAGTGGGACCCTCTCCTACTGTCTTCACGTAAAAAAAAAAAGGCTATAAACTTTTATGAGTTATGCTATTACTTCTTTGTAGTTATTCCTTTTTTTTATGGTATTTTCAAGACTTAATTCTTTTCCTGACACAAATGAGGTGGTACGCTACCTTTTTATTACGTATTTCTGGAGCAATATGCATTTGGCTGTTTGCACATTGTTAACCAGAGCACCTGATTTTTATTATCATCATGAACATTGATTGTTATTGTGCGCACAAGGTGTAGGTGTGATTGTTTTGTCTATTATCTGTATATAACCACACTGTTGGTTTCCTCTGTATGTACATTAAGGTTTGCTTACCATTTTTAGGCATATGGTCTCAAGCTATCACATAATTTGTTTGCAGATCATCAGATGATGGGACATGCAGGATGTGGGATGCTAGATACTCTCAGCAACCTCCACGAATATATATACCAAAACCTCCAGATGCTGCCCCTGGTTAGTTACTTAAAGCATGTTTACTGCAATGGTAACATTTAGTTCTGAATAATTCAAATCATGTGGTCCTTATTCTAGGGAAGAGTGGTGATGCATCTTCTAGTGCCACTCAAGTTCAGCCAACAAATCACCAAATCTTATGTTGTGCATTCAACGCTAATGGAACTGTGTTTGTTACTGGCAGCTCTGACACTTTTGCAAGGGTATGTTTTGTAATGTTTACTTTTGCTTTTCAATGTGATTTTACAATTATAAAGTGAATTGTCCTTTTCGTCACAAATGTTACTTTCAGGTGTGGAATGCCTGCAAGAGTTCTTCAGAAGAACATGATCAACCGAATCATGAGATGGATGTATTATCTGGGCACGAAAATGATGTAAACTATGTACAGTTTAGTGGATGCGCTGTGGCTTCTAGATCTTTTTCATCTGATTCTGGTCACACAACTAAGGAAGAAAGCAGCCTTAAGCTAAGAAATTCCTGGTCAGCATTTGTTTGTACTTATGGTTTGGTTACCCCTTCTGAATGTCCTTATGTAATCTCTTTATCTTCGTAGTACATAGTTGTGAACCTATGTCTAAATGGTGTCACTGTGTTCCTCAGTAATTTTTAATTAACTAGGTTTATCACTTTTTTGTTAGGTTCACACATAATATTGTTACATGTTCCCGTGATGGCAGTGCAATTATATGGGTTCCGCGATCTCGGAGGTCACATGTAAGCTAACAGGCCCTGGAAAAACTTTCATGCATGAATATTTATATGACTTTAGTAGCTGCCTATTCCTGCTACTAACTTACGAATCATTCCTCAAAAGTTGCTCGTCATATTTTCTGATTCATTATCCATGCTATTTTTCTTCATTTTACCAAGTGTTGAATCACTAGGGTGTAGCAAGGTCTAGTAATAAAATATCTTCTGCAGTCAGCTGTTATCACTTACCTGGTAGGGCAGGTTTCTGGCTTGTCAACAGTATTCCTTAAAAAGTTGCCCATCATATTTTTCTGATTCATTGTCCATGCTACGTTTCTTCATTTGACCAAGTTAAATCACATAAAGGGCGTAGCAATGGCTAGTAATAAAATATCTGCAGCAGTCAGCTGTAATAATTGTATAATGATCAAGACAGGTTTACTGATTTGTCAGCAGTATTTCCATGTGAACTTGTGCAACTAAAGCGTATATTCAGTGTATTTTAGTATTATATTTCCATTCAGTGCGTTACTTGCTTATGCATTGACCAGGGAAAGGTTGGGCGCTGGACACGTGCATACCATCTTAAAGTTCCTCCGCCTCCAATGGCTCCTCAACCACCTCGAGGCGGTCCTCGTCAAAGATATCAACCAACTCCTCGTGGTGTCAATATGATTGTTTGGAGCCTTGACAACCGTTTTGTGCTTGCTGCTATCATGGGTATCTTTGGCCTATTGCTTCATATGTTTTCATTGTGATCATATTGATATGACCCTTTGCTCTTATTTATTCATTTAAAAAATGTCTGCATGTATAGCCATTTAAATTGTTTGTCATTCAGGTATTTATAATATTTTTTTATATCTTCAAGCTCTGACCAGTGATAGATAAAAAACTACATATATTTATTAAAACATGTGATTGATGTGTTAGATGCACCCTGAAAAATACTTCCATAAAGCTCTTACCACTAAGAAAAATGGTATATCACTTTTACCATCTAAAATAACATACTTTTACGGATGTCTCATTGAAGACTGTCAGTTTAATGGATATATATTAGGGATCAGAAAATGTCCTCAGCCGAAGCACAGAATCATGGGTACAAATTACCTGCATATTTATTATTGCTGTAGTTTTGAACTTTGACTTTAGAAGTGTCAGTAATTCTTATTGTCATACAGTTATCTATAAACGTTCTTATTTGTATTCATTTACCTTAGATGTTTCATATGTTCTGCAGATTGCAGAATTTGTGTATGGAATGCTTCTGATGGTAGCTTGGTGCATTCATTGATTGGCCATAAGGAATCGGTAAACATAATTATAGTCTTTTTTTCTTCTTTTTTGTTGATATACTTCATGTTAACATTTAGTTTTAGAAGTGCTGTTCATCACATCAATAAATTTGATCAACTTCATTCTTTGGCATTTAGTAAGTAATGCTATTCATCACGGCATTAAATTTGATCAGATTCATTTTTAACAGACATTTGTTCTTGATGTCCATCCATTTAACCCTCGTATAGCCATGAGTGCTGGGTATGACGGAAAGACAATCATCTGGGATGTATGTTCTTAACCTGATGCTTTTATGTTCTCACAATCTCAATTCGAGAAAATATAATATAATTTTCTGTACCAGATATGGGAAGGAAAACCTGTGCAGATATATGAAACTGGACATTTTAAGCTAGTTGATGGAAAGTTCTCTCCGTAAGTGTTACTGTATACCTCAGAAGTTCTTTTCCTGTTCAAATCCTCTTATTCTACTGAGCTAATTTTGTGTATACTAGGTATATTTAGCATCTGTTAGGGCTGCCTTGTGATCTAGTATGGATCTTTAGGAAATTCTTGCTCGTTAGGATCAATATTTTGTTTCAGTCAAATAACTGCTGCAATAGTGAAAATAGATGTATTGCCTATGATCCAATTACCAAATAGGCTGCCAATACATTGTTAACAAGGTACCACAGCCCAGTCTATGCTTTAGTCGTTGCTTCGCCTACAGGGTTAAACCTTGTGTAATTGATTCGTTTATCACCGCTGTATTGGACCAACTCATGCAGCTGGACTACTGTATTAGACCAACCCATCTCTTGGACCCTGAATATGGCCAAGCTGGGTCTTTTTTTTTTTGTCACTGGCTCACTGCAGTTGCTTGTTTTCTTGTCGATGTGCCATTATTGTATTAACATGCATACACAATGGTATTTTTTTAAATTGAATGTTTGCACTGTTGATCTATTACTTCTATTTTTCTTATAAATCTAAGTTAATTCACTTGTTATGTCCTCTATGTGATGCTGGATGGTCATTTAGGGATGGTACATCACTTATTCTGTCCGACGAAATTGGACAGATATTCATTATTGGTACAGGACAAGGAGAGTCCCAGAAAGACGCGAAATATGATCAGGTACACAAGTTACCATTGAAATATCCTACTATTATGGGATTGCCTGCTGCAAGCTAATGTCTGTACATTTGCAACCATGCAAACTGCTACTATCCTTCTCACTTATGGTGTAGATCATTTGATGAGGAATGGACTGATTGGATATTTCAATTTTGTTTGGTCATGTGTAAATTAGTAATCTGGTGGGGTCGTTCAGGCATTGGAGAAATTGTCCACCGCGTGCATTTTAGTCCCATAAATTGAGTCTATCAAAAGCGCATCCAGCTGCTCTCATTTATTACTTCCTTACTGCACTACATATGCCCTACATTAGGGGAATTTCCATCCTTTTATGCATTCTGTATGCTCACATGTCACTAATGTTCTCCAACAGTTCTTCCTTGGAGACTACCGGCCCCTTATCCGAGACACAAATGGACATGCAATTGATCAGGTTTGTTTGAAAGTGGACAAAACCTGTTTAATTTTGCACTAGCTGATTGAACCTTTTATTTTACTGAAATGTTGAAGGGTCACATTCAGTGTTCTTTTATCTCATTACCTGCTGCAGTTGGGGCTATCATGTATCTATTCACTACTATTTGTTTCTGAATTGAGATTTTCTTCATTTTAATTTCACTGAAAATCTGATTAATGAATGGCATTTTCATCTATATAACATATTTGTTTTAAGGACGTTCATGGTGTAAGTGGTTATTGAAATAGTGTTATTCAGATGCTCCACAATCCTTTATAGTCTTTTTGTCATTGCCTACTAGCTTCCAGAGAACCATGCACTGAATCTCTTCTCAAGGTATATAATGGAGTTACCAAATCTTGTTTTAATGTTAGAAATTGCAAAACCACATGTAGAAACATAGGACCACAATGATGCTGATAGCAGGAATTTATCTATCTCGAAATTATACGACAGCAAAATGCTGATCTTTTCTCCTAGAATATGTTTTGTTATTGAAAGCATGGGGTTATTATGATTTTGCCTTGTATTGAGGCGGTTGATGAGCTTCACTGTCGATTGCGACCACTTCAACAGCCTCCAAATGCTGCTGCTGCTACATATGGTTTAATATGCCAGTCTTACAAACCTTTGGTTGACAGCCTTTGTATCTTA
Source organism: Eleusine indica (assembly GCA_030378355.1). Classification (NCBI taxonomy): domain Eukaryota; kingdom Viridiplantae; phylum Streptophyta; class Magnoliopsida; order Poales; family Poaceae; genus Eleusine; species Eleusine indica. Next base: position 10,995,627 of record CM059498.1, on the reverse strand, counting down.
TGATCACATGTTAACTATCATGTTCCCTGAGTAGCTGATTTGTATTACTGCTTCTTGCTATAGTAAGGTACATACTTATGTGACTTTCATATGCAGGAAACACAACTAATACCATACAGGAGAAATTTACAAGACCTTTTGTGCGATTCTAGTATGTAACTTCCCACCAATCTTTCCCCTTAAGTAATTTTACTAGTCAATTGCAGTTTAGTGATGGCTATTTTGTACCTGCAGGTATGATACCATATCCGGAGCCCTTTCAGAGTATGTATCAGAAACGCCGGTTAGGCACCCTTGGTCTTGAGTGGAGACCTCCCTCTGTGAATTTTGCTGTTGGCCCAACTTACAATGCAACCACTGGAGAATACCAAGCCATCCCCATTATTGATCCGGATAGGTGGGAACCACTTCCAGAGATAACAGACTTCATTGAGCTTGAACCAGAGAACGAAGTTATCTCTGATGATACCGATTCTGAATACAACGGCATGGATGAGTATTCTAGTGAAGGAGAACAGGAGATTTTGAGTGGTGATTCCTCAGGTGCATCATACTCGAGTGCAGAAATTGATATGGATAATCCCACTAGTGCTACTCATAAACGCAGATCGAGAAGAAAGAAGAAGAAATCTGAAGTAAGTGTCGCTGTCAAGCATCTTATGTGGTTTACGGTATCTTCTAATTTGTTACTCATTTTCCTTTTATTACATGTTTTACAGGCTGATCTTGTTACTTCATCTGGTCGGCGAGTTAAGAAAAGAAATTTGGATGAGCATGATGTTGCTACAGTTTCAAGACCACATAGAGTTAGGAAGTCTAGGAATGGTCGCTCTAGCAAAAGGAAAAGATCCCCTAAATCTCGAGGATTGCGACCACAAAGACGTGCTGCTCGCAATGCACGCAATTTTTTATCAAAGATGGGTGCTTCAACAGAAGACGATGAGGATGACTCAGAGGGCAGTTTCTCGGACAGCGAATTAAACACTGATAGCACTGATGCTGAACAATTCGAAAGGAATGGCCAGCTAAGAATTGGCAGAGAGATTAACCATCATTATGACTCTGAAGATGTAATACAATCTTCTAGGTTCAATGAAACTAAGGGAAATTCTGGATCAAATCGAAAATTAGTCCTCCGGATATCACGTCGTGATTTGAAAGTTGACTTTCCTTCGGGGAGTGCAAAAACTGAATGCTCCACTCAGGATAAAGCAATGATGTCACATGCTCCAGCCAATCATGAATCAGTTGACCCAGAACTAACTATTGAACCTGGACCTTCCTCTGCTTGCAAGCCTGAAATAATGACAGATGGAATGCAAGCTGGTATCTCTTGTCTAAATGATGTTTCTGCTATCCACGGTAATAATTCAATCAAGTGGGGTGAGGTTAAGACACGATCATCAAAGCGTTGCAAGTATAGTGACTCAGCAGGAGGCATGCGGTACACTTCACATAATGCCTTTTCACAGGGTGTTGAGATGCCTCATGGAGACGGTGATGGCATCCAACATCGTATTGAGCAGAATGTACAAGAAATCCAACCAACAGTAATTCTGGATAAAATTCAGGAAAACCATAGTACTAATGAGTATAGCGGAGATAGTGTGCTCGATAAAGAAAAGATAACTAATTATAATAATACTTGTACAGATGGAGAGAATAATATGGAACTGATCAATGATACTCCTCAGCCTAAATCATTAAAACTGAAGATCAAGTCAAGAGGCTTTGGAGGAAATTTGTCTGACCAGCCAAGAACTACTATGGTAGGGGATACCAGAAACTCTGAGGATGTTAAAGTTTCTGAGAAGCATGATGAGGATTCTGCCATTGATCAACATAGGAGTTCTGACTTCGTTAGCACGCCCAGAAATTTTCTGGAACGCACGGATAATGAAAGCACTGGCGTGCATGATTCAAAAAAGTTGGATTCTGCAAAGATGTACACTGCTGTATATACAAGATCAAAATCAATTAAGAAGAAAAAATTGGATTCAGATGAATGTCCAAATGAGGATAGCACTTCTATTTCCAATGATGATGGTGGGTACCAACCCCCAGAACAGAGTCCTGTTACAGCTGCTAGCAGTAGATTGCGAAGAAGCTCAAGGAGGTCATTTGTGTACTCTGGTGATGGCACAGGGGATCATACTTCGCCTGTGAAAGGTTCTTATGGTTCACATGGAGCATCGACTAGTGGAAGACGAACGGTCACTGATGTGCGTGAAGACATGTGGACACCAAACTTAAAAACTTCTGGTTTAAGGTCTACTAGGAACAAAAGAGATAACTGTGACTCTACTGATAAACATCTATTAGGGAAAAGGAACCAGGGATCTTCAAAATATTCATGGTTGATGTTGTGCGAGCATGAAGATAGCTACCGTTATATTCCTCAACTTGGCGATGAGGTTATGTACTTGGGACAGGTAATATTATTTGCAATTACTACAGCATCAAGGTTTTTCATTATTTTTCCCTTCATCCCTACATTTATACTTCGCATTGCACCTACATATATGATAAATTGATAACTAGTTGAAGTTGATTGTTTAAGATAGTGCATGAAATACAGAAATACAAACACATGCACCATAGCCGCTCATTAGTATTTGTGTTGTACTTATCATTCTTGTTTCTGGACGTTCTATTTTTGTAGGGTCATGAAGAATATCTTGAACTAATTTGTTCATCAGATTACTGCCCATGGAACCGGATCAAAGGCATTAAAGCGGTAGAACTTTGCAAAATTCAGGGCCTTGATTACACTACGTTCAGAGGATCTGGTGAAAGCAGCTGTAAATTAACTGTTGAGTTTGTCGATAGGACATCTAGTGGATTTGGCAGAACATTTATGATCACCTTGCCTGAGCTAGTTAACTTCCCAGATTTTCTTGTGGAAAGAACAAGGTATGAAGCTGCTATTGAGCGAAACTGGACCCTCAGAGATAAATGCAAAGTTTGGTGGAAGAATGACGTACAGGAAGGAGGATCTTGGTGGGAGGGACGTGTGTCGGGAGTAAAGCCTAAATCATCTGATTTTCCAGATAGTCCATGGGAAAAATATATCATACAGTATAAGAATGATGGTTCAGGTCACTCGCATAGCCCCTGGGAACTCCATGATGTTGGCAATTTATGGGTTTCATGGAAACATCCACATATTAACATTGGTACTAGAAATGAATTGCTATCGAAATTGGAAAATTTACAGGAAATATCTCATAGAAATCAGGTGAATTGGGTTTACTATTATACTTTTTTTTCCTTGCTTCTATTTCTGGAGTTCTTTTTTTTTTTTGTCATTGACAATCTTTCTTTATGATTTTTTTCAGGATCGGTATGGTGTTTTGATGTTGGATAAGGTTGCTGAAAAATCTGATTTCGTAAACAGGTAATTATTGTATTCGCCTTACTGTATATGCATAATTTTTGGTTATTGACAAGAGTGAGTGATTGCTGAGTAGTGTAATAAATGAACTTTGATATAAGCTTTGTTCATGCAATATTATGACATGAGGCAATTGTAGTTTTTTTAAAAGATTGATAAAAGAAATATTGAAGTCAATCTCTGCGTGTTGAGATGGTATGCTTTCATGCAACTGTTTACCGTTTTTAATTATTCTTATTGCATGCAACTTATTATACAGAATGTTATGATATCCCTATACGAGCTTCGAAGTTTTTTGTTGCTCTTTATGGGTTTTTTTTTTTTAAGGGGGTTGTTGCTCTTTATGTTTATTACTGAATAGTAAAACGCATGTTAAACAATTCTTATGATCTTGTATACACAATTGTTGCCACAGGTTTCCTGTCCAGTTTTCAATTGAGGTGATCAAGACAAGGCTTGAGAATAATTACTACAGAACTCTGGAGGCTGTCCAACATGATGCCACTGTGATGGTTGAAAATGCGCGGTCTTACTTTTCGAAGAGTAGTGAGATGACCAAAAAGATCTGCAGGCTTGCTGATTGGATTGAACAAACATTTTCGTCGCTATAGGGGGTGTTGCTCGGTGCCCAATTGACATCCCTCTTGTGTTTTAACAGAATTTCGCCTCAGCCATTGAGATGATTCTGCTTGGTGCTACTGAGGCATAATTTTGTTAGAGGAATATCATCTGAAGTTCTTAGGTTAGAAAGAATTGTGATGTAGCTTAACCATTTAAACTAATTTTGTGGATACATAACTAACACAGCTGACCGTTTGGTCCCAGTTGACGAAGTGTTTTTTAGAATTAGGCCACAAAGAAAACTTGAGCGCCTTGTCACAGGAATATGCTAGTTTGTAGAGCTGGTGGAGGAAATGCCCTACCAGATTATTGTATAGACTGCAGCACATGAGCAATAAAATGGAAAAAGAAAATATGTATCATTGATTCGTCCAGATTGAGTTGGCACTGTAGAAAGTATAGGCAACTGTTTTTATTTGTCTACCGCTATATGTTTCGCTTTCGTCTCTTTAGCATTCCACTTCATAAGGGAAATCTTGAAGCAAATTAAGCCATGGAACCGTTGGCGGCCTCTAGCCTGGTAGTGGTCATTTTCTGTTTCTGCACAAGTGGCTTTTGTTCCTTAGCTTGAGTTGTGTTAATTACATTACATGAGATCTGTTGGTGTCACTGAGCACGAGCCTCATTGACATTGACGGTAAGAATGAACATAAAAGAAAATTCCGAAGGGTATGAAACGGGGCAAAAAGAGCTCCTCTCACGTATTCTCAAAAAGATTCATTCTGTTACAATTAAGTAGGGGTGTTCCTTTTATAGGCCCGTACTTAGGCTATGTGCAAATGATCATTTTGTCGCTAATTATCTACTATATTTTTCGAATATTCTGTACAAAATGGTCATAAAGGATAAATCAGTCATTTGAGCGCTCCTGGTACCCTTCCTTGCTCCGCACGCCACAACCCGTGCTGGTGCCACGTGTCACTCTCTTCGCGCCAACCAGGCACCTGGTCTTGCCCCGCGCGCTGTCTTTCGAAGGATGATGACTTCGTTCTCCGAGGGTGCGGAGGTACCGCTCGAAGGGTCTTGGCTTCGCTGTAGCCTCTGATGAACGACTGTATCTCGAAATTACAGTTAATAATAAATAAAAAGGATAACAATATGTTAACTTTGACTTTCATTCGCAGCCCGACTTTGATGAACCCTCGAAAGGTGGCTTGCGAAGTGATCCACCAACAAGATCCAATGATGTACATAGGTTAGCGAGAAATGTGGTTTTGAGTTTGGTACCACGTCAACGTTTCCAGGTACAACAGATTGCCTGCCGTAGTAGTTTTTACGAGGAAGTGTGGCCGCAGATCCGCAGTAGCTCCAGCAGAACCCAAAAAAATCTGCAATTCACTTGGTAGTTTTGGAATAGGTGTGTAAAATATAAACTTAATATCCAGATCAGAAACTATACTAGAATATTTACTCTCTTTGCACAATTGCATCACTCGTCAAATCCATTCGCTTCACTGTAAGTTGTACACATGCTTGCAACACAATGATCGCGGGCAAACCCTGAAAGTAGAGGGAACAGATTTGTTGTTCTGATTATATTATGCAAGTTACGAATACAATTATCGTAAGAATATGGACGAGACACTTAATCCGGAGGCTAAGTAAAAGCACACAGCCATGCGCCAACACCTCTGCTAAATATGTGTACTAGTTGGGGAAAATTCCTAGTTTCGAGATCTCAGTCTGAGAAGAACAAGGTAGAGGGAACATGGAAAAAATTTGAAACGAGAAAAAAAAGCAAACAGAATCTCTGAGAAATCAGCAGGAGTCGCCTACGTGGGCTTGTCCGCCCGGAACGTGGAATGCAACAACCGGCCCATCTCCTCGTCGTCCGCGTCCAGCGGCCCGCCGGTCTCGTCCTTGCCGCGCCTTACGGCTGTGGCGTTGATCGACTCGTGCTCGAACCCGTACAGCCTCAGTATCTGGTCGTCGGCGAAGTTGAGCGCGCGCTCCATGCCGCGCCGGCACCGGTCCGCCGGGTAGCTATCCGCGTACCGCCTGCACGGCTTGCACCCGACGAAGTGCGTCACCAGCGGCCACCGGTTGTCGCCCAGCTCCCCGGGCTTCCCCTTCCGGCGCAGGTCCTCGTACCGGTCGACGATCCCTTCCCAGAACCCGTTGAGCTCGTACGTGCTCTCGAGGAACGTCTTCTCCTTCCACCTGCTCCGCTGCGTCACGAGCAGGTACACGAGCGCCGACTGGTCGTCGGCCTCGAACAGCGGGCGCCCGGCGAGCTCCTTGGCGAAGAGCTCGCCGTAGCTGTTCCTCACGGGCCCGCGCGAGCCCATGGGCGCCCACGCGTCGAAGAGGTCGAGCGACCACTGGCAGTTCCGGATGAGGAAGCTGCCCGTGTTGATCCCGACCCAGCTCCTCTCCTCGAACACCTTGGCCTCCCACCCGTGGAGCACCAGGTTGTAAGGCTCGTACTTGTCCCAGGGCAGCTCGAACGCCATGTCGGTGAACACGGCGTCGGAGTCCACCCACCAGAGCAGCTCCGCCTCCGGGTGCGCCAGCATCAACGCGCGAAGGAGCGGGAGCTTCGCCCAGAACCCGGACATCTCGTGGTCCAGGAACGCCGTGTTGTAGAACACCTCGAGGCCGTGCACGCGGCAGTAGTCCGCCTTGTTCTTGAACGCGCGGAGGAGGAGGTGGTCGCCGTCCGGGTCCGGGCAACGGGCCGGCGCCGAGCCCGTCACCACCAGCACCCGCGGCCGCCCGTTCGGCGGGACGCGGGAGGGGAACCCCGGGTGGGCCGCGAGCCACGCGGACCGGCGCGCGTCGTAGTCGAGGATGGCCCGGCCCAGCGAGTAGGGCGGGTCCGTCAGCTGCCGGGCCGGGGGGAGGCCGACGTCGTCATCGTCGTCGTCGGTTGCATTATTGCTGGCGGCGGGCGGCGGGGCAACAAGGACGTCTGTGTCGTTGACAGGTCCGTTGAACACGCGGCGGATGCGCGGGAGCGTGATGAGGTCGGAGGTGGTCGAGCTCAGAACGACGAGGAGAGTGCCGACGATGACGAGGATGAGGAGGACGCCAGCTGCGGTGCGGCACGCCGGGGTGCAGCGGGACTGGTGGTACCGCCGGTGGCCGGTTCGCCGATCGGCGGCCGGCCTGGGCAAGTGGTGGTGTTCTGTCATTGGTGCTGCCGAAAGGGATGAACGCGACGAGATCGCACGGTGCTTACAATTTGCAAGTGATTCTTTGTCTTGGCATTTGCGTTTGACTCGTATTTCTGCTGCAGAGCAGTATGGCAGCGGAACGCAGCTGTTGCCGTCAGCCGTGGATCTTGTGGCATCAGTCAAACCATGGTTACTCGTAGACTGATGAAAAAAAAATATGGAGCGACATGCAGCAAGCATGGTAATTTCTGGAACTGCGGTTCCAATCTCGATGCATCTTCATTCGAGTTCTGGGGCTTTAATTGCCCATGTGCATCGGCGTAAAACCCAGTGCAGGATTATATTCTTCCAAGGCTACACACCGTAACTGTACACTCTACACGCCGTGGGATTCTGGTGAAGCACAATTCACAATTGCAGAAGGTACTATGAAGGAAGTTCTTACATTAGGTTGGAGTATTGGAGTACACGTTCTTACCTTTTCAAAATTCGGAAAACGAAAACAGAAAAAAAAAACTGAGAGGTTGTTTGCTATGACTTTAGTATGGACTTCGATTTGCACGTGACAACGATCCAGCGTCGCCAACTCGCCATCATATAGAGCAATTTCGTGGTTCTCTTGCAAAGTTATGTATTTATTTTTTATATTTTAAAATAAGAATGATTTTGGCATGGAATTATGCCAATTTTAATAACTACTAGCAAAGTATCCGTACATTGCTACGGGTTTAAAAAAACAAAACACTCTTTATGATTTAAACGTAAATTATTTACATAATATAATTGTTGATATTTTTAGATGAAAGATCATATTTATATTATTGTTGTTGCTTATTAGTGTACCATTTTATATGTCATAAGTAACAATTTTTCTATCATTTTCATCATATTCTTATCATAAATATTTTTTTTTACCTCTAGTGTTAACGATTTTCACATATAGTGTCGTTTAAGTGTTATGTTGCAAAATTAAGTGAAATAACATTAAAAATACTCAAATATGAGAAGTACCGATATGAAGTCCAATTCGCCATGCAAAGAGGGATTCTTACAAGCTCATGATGCCCATAAGACACCACTAGACCTCTATAAAGCCGATTTGGATTCAATCTCTAACTTTGAGGGTGTACGGCAGATTTTTTTAATGACGTGAACGTTTCCACCTAAATTAATAGGAGTAGAGAAAGAAGAGACAGTTATTTCATTGTTGGGCCATGTAAAATGAGTTTGATGCATCAGCAATGATCCTACTCTCGGTGTGGGTGTGATGTTGCTTAGCTAATCTCATCGCCCCACAACCGGCGGAGCCAAGATCCATTCTGGGGGTGCTCAGCTCAGCTCAGCTCACACCGTCTGGGTCCAATTTGTCCAATGTAAATTCATGTTGGAATAGGCTCAGAATATTAAAAATCTTGTCCATTGTTCCTTGCTATGAATCAACCTACTTCCCCCGGGCAAGCTTCCAAGTCGGAGTAACACCTCAGCTTTAGCCTCTTCCTGACAAGCGGCACATGAATGGACTGTATGAATAGAAAGTGTATGTCAACTGCACCCTGCTGCTGGCGAGGCTCGAGCCCTACGATGAGGAAATTGAAGATCCCAACATGCCCTGCTGTAAATTACTTATAATGCATACAGTTGATTAACCATCGTACCATTCTCAAGTCAACCATTTGGTTTGTTATTACTGTACTCATCAGCATGTGGACTTTTCATTTGAAATGATCATTGGCCGAGAAAACAACAAGCGCGACAAGCACGAATCTTGCACGGCCGTGTGCACCAACGGAAACATGACGCCACTGGCCGGTCAACTGACCCGCCGGTGTGTGTTTCCAGCCCAATAATATTGCATTTTTGTTTTGTGAGAGCGCATGATGATGAGAACGCTAAAGAAAACAGGACAGTGACTATTAACTGAACGTTGTTGTACCACCTTTTTTTTTTTTTTTGAAAAATTGTATCTGAACGACCGAGTGAGTACTCTGTTTTCTGGACCGTGGGTCGGCGACGTAATTCCGAACTCCAGTATGTACTATGCAGTATAGTAGTCTACAACAGTGTTCAGTATAAAATGTAGACTTGGTAGGCATACTGTCGGTGATTCTGCCATGTCTAAGATTTTACAATTAGGGTGTCAGGGACAAATGGTCAGCGATAGCCTCACATTAATATGGTTGCCCGATTGCATTTGTATTCCGTCGCCCCACTGCCGCAACGAAACTTCCATTCGCCACTTAACGGATCTCTCACTTGTAGCTAGTGCGATCTCATACTAAACACTAGCAACCTTCAAGAAGGCTTCAAATCATCAGTGCAACAGGCTCCGTCCGTACGTCGTCCACGATGACGGAGCACGACGTCGCGCCCGACCGACGAGCCCGGAAGCAATGGGCGTTCCGGGCACTGGTCATCCCCATCATCTTCTTGTTCATCGCCCCGTGCGTCCTCTTCTTGCTCAGGTCGTCGGACTTTGTCGTCCCCCGCATCCGCATCGAGTACGGTCCTCGCGCTCCCAGCTACAGCGCGCCAGCAAATTACCAGCCGACATCGCCATCACCGCCGCCACCACCTCCGGCATCGAGCTCATCTGGAAGCCATGAGCAGCAGCAACGGCGCCTCCCGCCGCCGCGGCAGCTGACGGACGAGCCGTACTCGCTGGGCCCGTCCGTGACGGACTACGACTCGCGGCGGGCCCAATGGCTCCGCGACCACCCGCAGTTCCCGGCCACCATCGCGCAGGGCCGGCCCCGCGTGCTGGTGGTCACCGGGTCGTCCCCGCGGCGGTGCAGCGACCCGGAGGGCGACCACGTGCTCCTCCGCTCGTTCAAGAACAAGGCAGACTACTGCCGCATCCACGGCTTCGACATCTTCTACAGCACCGCCGTCCTGGACGCGGAGCTCACCGGGTTCTGGACCAAGCTCCCTCTCCTCCGCACGCTGATGCTGGCCCACCCGGAGACGGAGTTCCTGTGGTGGATGGACTCCGACGTGGTGTTCACGGACATGCTGTTCGAGCCGCCGTGGAGCAAGTACTCGCGCCACAACCTGGTGCTGCCCGGTTGGGACGACAAGGTGTACGACGCCAAGAGCTGGCTGAGCATCAACGCCGGCAGCTTCATCATCCGCAACTGCCAGTGGTCGCTGGACCTGCTGCACGCGTGGGCCGTCATGGGCCCGCGCGGGCCCGTCCGGTTCGAGTACGGCAAGCGCTTCGCCGAGGCGCTGTCCGACCGCAAGCCGTACGAGTCCGACGACCAGTCGGCGCTGGTGTACCTCCTCGTGACGCAGCGCGACCGGTGGGGCCACAAGACGTTCCTCGAGAGCGCCTACAGCCTGCACGGGTACTGGGCCGACATCGTGGACCGGTACGAGTACCTGCGCCGGAACGGGAAGCCCGGCGGCGCGGCAGCATCGGGTGGTGGCGAGGTGTGGCCGCTCGTGACGCATTTCGTTGGGTGCAAGCCGTGCGGCGGGGACGACGGGACGTACGAGCCCCAGCGGTGCCAGCGCGGCATGGAGCGCGCCCTCAACTTTGGGGATGATCAGATACTGAAGCTGTACGGGTTCGAGCACGAGTCGCTCAACACCACGGCGGTGCGGCGTGCCAGGATTGATACCGGTGGAGGACCGCTGGATGCGGACGACGAGGAGCTTGCCCACCTCTTGCACCCGTCGTTCAGGGCTGCCGAGCACAGGTGATTTATTTTAACTAGGGTTTTCGTAAGTTTCGGAGCTTTTGTACCAGGGGGGAAAATCCTTTATTACAGACGAGAATATCTTCTTCTTTTTTTTTCTGTTGATATTATCGCGATGATTTTTGTCATGCTGCAAGCCTGATTCCCAGATAACTAACAGGGTACGTCACCCAGGAACCTGACGCAAAATTGTTTGACAGATTGAGGTTACACTTACACAAATAGTTACCCCTTCCGATATAAAAATTCATGAGACAAAGACGCACTCTATGATTTGAAGCTTGCAACTCATAGTGGGAATGATTCTTTGCCTCCATTTTTGCTCGGGGAACGGTCTGTCGCTCTTAACTCATTCTACTCTGCTCATCCTCATATGTTCGGGGATCGAGTTGCCTAGCTGTTCTCGCCTGCTGCGATCGTGTTGCGAGGTCAACTTAGGGGAAAAAATTCATAGCAAAGAATTGTACTAATAGGTTCTAGAAAGTAAAAATTAATTGACGTAAGTCTGCATGGGGATTGTGTACCCACGGTATCACGACAATTTCTGGTTAAGTGCAGCTCCCAAATCTCGATGCACATTAGGGTTCTATGGCTTTAATTGCCCATGTGCACTGGCTTAAAATATGTGAAGATTGTTCTTCCTCCCCCGCCATTAAACAGTAAAAACCTCTGAATGTGGCGAAGAAAAAGTACTGCATCAAGACTGGTTTTATACTAGTACGTTCCGTTTGACTGGGAACGGCACGATCGAAGTTTCAACCAGATTTTTTTGAAGCAACGTCACCACCTTTTATTAATCAACATGATAAGAGTTACAAACTCCATCGAATGAAGATAATAACCAAACAAGTCTACCTACACTTTCATAGATGGAGCTCTTGATTAATCTATCAACATCAACATTTGAACCTCTACGTGTTTATGGACATACAGGCTCCGTGAGCTGGGCTGGACATGAGGCAATCCAGACAGAATTCCAGATGGGCCATTACTGACAGCATTCCCTAGCTGGACCCATAAGGCCTTTGGTCCTTTATTTTTGTGCGCAACTGCGATTCCGGCCTTGCAGAAGCCCACTAAAGCAGTCAGATATTCGTGCCGCCGTGCCGGTGCGGGACGGGAAATGAATCGTGTCGAAGGAAATGAATCGGTTGGTGGAGCCTGTGGAACTTTCTCGCTGGCTATCTAGCTAGAGGTTAAAGCTGCTGAGGTCCTCCTCTCTCCTGACAGCCATAGAGGGAGGACCTGGGAGCTGGGAGGTACGCCGACGGCCCGACGGTGATGGCGATTAGCGAGCAGTGGTTGGTGGAAGGCCCGGCCTCGCCAGTCAATATTTTTATATTGATCGATCGGCCGGCGTTGTTGCGTTTCCTGTCGAATACAAGGCTGCGTTGTTGCCACTTGCCAGCGGACACATGCTGCCGTCACTACACGAGTTTTAGTTGGGAGGGGCTTGCAAATGTGCCTTTGACTAGTTGTGCGTGGACATATGACCAAACTAGTCTTAACTAATCTCTCCATCATTCTTGATTCTGTTGTAAAACGTTTGTTAGGTCAGGCCCACCTTCTAGAAGAAGGTTTTTTGGTCCATGTGAGCTCGTTATCGAATTAGGACCGAATACGAAGTAGAATTTCCTCCTTATAAATAGTTGAGGAGACACCCCTTCATAATTTCGCCAGAATTATTCAATAAAGAATTTCGTCTCCTCTATTCTTGTTGCTTTTAGTTTTCGTTCTCTACACCGATCTACGTGCCTTCGATCGTCGATAACTCAACACGTTATCAGCACGCTCTAATCCTCTATTCTTGTTACTTTTAGTCCTCAAAATTTTGGGATTTTCAATTTTTCGTAGAAACAGACCCAATTTTTGCAAAAGGCCCCTAGAAATTATGAAAATTACAAGAAAATTACAGAAAAAATAGAAATTTCACAGGAATGTGTTATTTTGCATATAACACCCTGGATTTTTCCAGATTTATATCAATATGGACTATAGTCCTTATATTATTCCATTTTTACGGTTTATTGGTTATTTTTATGTAGAAATATCAATAAAATAACTTAAACATGCAGTTTTTGTTATACCACTTTACTTATGCCCCATATTACTTGGAGATATTATTTGCATATACACGAAGTAATTTTTATAACATGATATCATGCAGATGTCTAACCTTGTGAAGAGAATTTGATGTCTTACCCCCCCCCCCCCCCCCCCCCCATGGAAGTAACTACCTGTCATGGGCTCTTTATGCTGAAATTCTCCTTAGTGGCAAAAATCTCTTGAAGACAATTATGCCTAAAACTGGGGAACCTGCTGCAACAACAGTGGAGCAAGCTCAAGCCCTGCATTTCCTGAGGCATCATTTATGTACTACATTGAAAAATGAGCACATGACCGAAAGGAACCCAAAGGTCTTGTGGGACTCACTGCGTAATCGCTTTGAGCAAATTAAAGCAGTCTTACTTCCTAAAGTGGAGCGCGAATGGCAAAATCTACGTTTCCAAGACTACAAGACTGTTAAGGAATACAATACCAAGCTTTATGGTATTGTGTTACGTATGAAGCTATGTGGCAAAGATCTTAAAGATCCCGACCTCATCCACAAGACTCTCTCCACCTTTCACCCTAAGCTCATCCATGTGAGCCGCCAGTACAAGAAGGACAAATATGACTCTTATGTCGCTCTGAGCAATGCATTACAACAAGATCAGGGGGAGAACGAATTGATCAAGCAGAATCATTTGTCTCGTCCTACTGGCTTTATGGCATCGCAAGAAGCAAATGTCACGTCATTCAAGAAGAATAACAACAAGGGTAAAAAAGCACCGAAGGCACCAACGAAGGCGCAAAACAACCCTAACAAGTTCAAGAAGAACTATAAAGGGAAGTCAAAGAAGACGCCTTCAGGGAGAGAATATAGGAAACAGGACCAGAAATGTTACAGATGTGGCATGAATGGACATTGGTCCAAAATTTATCGCACGCCTAAGCACGTCGTCGACATGTACCAAGAACTCAGGAAGAAGCTTGCGGAGCATGAAGCCAACTATGTTGAAGCTACACAAACCAAAGAAAACATCACGAAGATGGATTCTGGTACATTAGACAAAGTTCAAGGTTATGGAGAACCAAGCAAGGCCTCTGATATTGAATTTGATGACGACCTCATGGTAGAGGATGAGGAGTACCTGCATGGAGATTCCCACTAGTCTCGTAGACTATTTAGAATCGAAAGTTCTCCATTAGAATTAAGCAATAGTAATAAGGGTGCATTAAGTTTTAGCAGTGATTTATTTATGTAATCTCATGAAGAGAAGACATTTGTTCAATAATATATCATATTGGTGTGAAAATTATTTATATTATTATTTCTGTTGATTATACATGATTGTATTAATAACAGAATCGTGGAGTACATGGCTATTCAAGAGGAGCTCTGCCTCGTAGACAGTAGCACTACCGCTACCGTTCTAAGGGACATTAGTTATTTCCAAACACTTCAAAAGTATGATAGAGATATAACTACTGTCATTGGCAATGACACTAGGATTGTTGGCACAGGCAGGACCACAATCGTCCTACCGAATGGTACACGACTAGTAATCCATGAAGCATTGCTTTATCCCGAGTCTACTCGGACATTGTTAAGCTTTAAGAATATCCGTGTAAATGGATTTCACGTAGAAACCAATGATGATAAAGGCAAAGAGTGTCTTATTATGACCAAGAAAGATGGAGAACACAAGACTATCGTCGAAAGTTTTTCAATCATTAAAGAAAGCATGTACTACACTTATGTTAAACCACACAAAGAGTTTGCTGCGTTCAAAACCGTATTTAGCAACCAAGAAGCCTATCGAACATGGCACGATAGACTTGGTCATCCAGACCTCAATATGATGCAAAGAATCATGAAGAATTCAAATGGTCATAACTTGAAGACAAAAGATTTCCCAAATCACGAAGATTTTTTGTGCGTTGCATGTGCAAAAGGGAAGCTCATCTCTCAACCCTCAAAGCTGAAGATTCAAGCAGAATCGATGGCATTGCTTGAACGAATTTAAGGAGACATATGTAGACTAATTAATCTCATGTCAGAACCTTTTCGGTACTTCATGGTGTTGATTGATGCTTCCTCGAAGTGGAGTCATGTATGTTAATCGTCTACTAGAAACCATGCGTTTGCACGATTGACAACTCAGATCATACAATTGAAAAACAATTTTCCGAATCATAGAATCCAATAGGATGGATAATGCCGGAGAATTTACCTCGAAAGTGTTTAATGACTATTGTATGAGTATGAGTATTAAAGTGGAACATTCTGTACCAGACGTGCATACACAAAATGGACTTGCAAAATCATTAATTAAGAGGATCAAATTGATAGCACGACCATTATTACAAAATTGCTTATTGCCTACCTCTTGTTGGGGGCATGCAGTGTTGCACGCAGCAGCATTAATTCAATTGAGGCTATTTGCTACACATGAAGAATCACCATTAGCAATGATGCGTGGTATAATATCAAATGTTTCGCACTTGCGGAGATTTGGATGTGCTGTGTATGTCCCTATCCCTCCGCCTCAGCGAACTGCAATGGATGCACAACGAAAACTCAGAGTTTACGTTGGATATGAAAGTGCATCTATAATCAAGTATTTAGAGCCATCCACTGGGGATCTACACACGGCTCGCTTCGCTGATTGTATCTTTAATGAAGATCATTTCCCGACATTAGGAGAAGTAAAGTATCTCTCTCAGGACGAATGCTGTAAAATAGAATGGGAAACTAAAAGAATTCAAGGAATGGATCCTCGCACTACAGAAACTAAGCTCGAAGTTCAGAACATCCTCCATCTACAGAGGGTTGCTAACAAACTGTCAGAAGTTTTCACCAATACAAGAGACATTGTAAAGTCTCATATACCGGCTGCAAATGCACCTGAAAGAATAGACATACCATTTAAAGAAAATGACTGCTAGGAAGAGGGGGAGTGATCCGGATATACAGGCACCAAAGAAGCCTAGAGTACAAGCTCAAGCTAAAGCTCCTAGGAGACGTCTTGTGGAGAATAAGCCGAAGCAAACTACTCAAAAGAAGAACATAGAAGGTGAAAGCAAACCACACGAAGGGATGAGCATTGAAGAAGAAATCCCAAGTGAGAATGTGCGCACACTTGAAACTCATGACGGGTTACCGGAAATTCCTGATCTAAACACACCTCTGAGAGATGTAGATCAAGAAAATGAAGAAGTTTCAACAAATTATGTTGAGACGGGAGTAGTATATAATAGAAAGACAATAAAAGTCGACTCATATTTTGCTGACATAATTGCAACATAGATTGACTTGGAATCTGAACCAAAGTCAATGAAGGAATGCAAGAAGCGTCCTGATTGGCCAAAGTGGAAAGAAGCAATTTGTGCAGAGTTGAACTCGCTAAAGAAAAGAGAAGTGTTCGGCAATGTAAGCCTTACACCAAAAGGTATCTTTCTAGTGGGTCACAAATGGGTGTTTGTCAGGAAGAGAAATGCTAAAAATGAAGTGACTAGATACAAGGCGAGACTCGTAGCTCAAGGTTTCACACAGAGGGCAGGAATTAACTACGAAGAAACCTACTCTCCCGTAATAGATGGAATTACTTTCCGGTATTTAATATCATTGGCAGTGAATATGAATTTACAAATGCGACTTATGGATGTCGTCACTGCATATTTATATGGAACATTAGATACAGAAATCTATATGAAAGTTCCAGAAGGAATCAAAGTCCCGAATGAATAAAAACACAAATTATATAGTGTCAAACTTCAGAAGTCACTATATGGTTTAAAGCAATCTGGAAGAATGTGGTATAACAAACTAAGTAACTTTTTACTAGAGAAAGGATTCTTGAAGAATGATGATTGTCCTTGTGTATTTATTAAGAAATCAGAGAAAGGTTATTGCATAATCTCTATTTATGCTGATGATTTGAATATCATTGGTACTACACAGGACGTCGAAGATGCATGTTCTTACTTAAAGTCTGAATTTGAAATGAAAGATTTAGGAAAGACTGCATATTGTTTAGGCTTGTAGCTTGAGCATACCCACGAAGGGATATTATTGCATCAATCAAACTATACCAAGAAGGTATTAGAAAGATTTAATATGAAAGATGCATACCCGCTCAGATCCCCTATGGTTGTGAGATCACTCAATGCAGAGGAAGACCCATTTAGACCAAAGGAGGAAGGTGAGGAATTATTGGGACCTCAATATCCCTATCTCAGTGCTATTGGAGCATTGATGTACCTTGCAAATGGTACGAGGCCCGATATAACCTTTGCTGTCAATCTACTCGCTAGATACAGCTTGGCACCAACTATGCGACATTGGAAAGGCATTAAACAAGTATTAAGATATCTGAGAGGAACTGAAGATTTCGGATTATTTTTAAAGAAGAATGCAGAAGTAACCTTGGTTGGTATACTGATGCTGGCTACTTATCCGATCCACAGAAGTAAATCTCACAGACTGGATATGTGTTCTTATTTGGTGGAACGGTAATTTCATGGAAGTCAACGAAGGAGACGATTGTTGCTACATCAACAAATTACTCAGAGATCATCGTATTATTTGAAGCCGCCAAGGAATGCAATTGGCTTAGAAGGATGTCAAAGCATATAATGGAGAGTTGTGGAGTATCGTATACTCCATCCCTTACAGTTATCTATGAAGATAATAACGCTTGTATTACACAAATACAATCGGGATACATAAAGTCAAACAGGACAAAGCATATGTTACCTAAATTCTTCCATACGCATGAATTGCAAGAGAAGAGAAATTTTGGTAACTCATGTCCGATCTTGTGATAATCTTGCAGATATGTTCACAAAGGCACTACCAGTTTACACTCTTGAAAAGTGTCGGCATGATGTTGGCATGAGAAGACTTAGAGAAGTGCTTGGAATAGAAGAAGAATTCTCTAAGTACATCAAATCCCGAATTAAAGAATCATCTTGAAGATAATTCGTGTCGTTCATGAAGATCGATAAGCATTAATCATGAAGATTAAAGCATTGTACTCTTTTTTCCTTATGAGTTTTTCATATGAAGTTTTCTCTTAAGGTTTGTAATGAGGCAATATATACAATACAAGTAACGGTAATATGTGCTCTTTTCTCTATTTTTCCACTAGGTTTTTAAGCAGTTTTTATGAGACATATTTATCGTGATAAAGAGCCCAAGGGGGAGTGTTGTAAAACGTTTGTTGGGTCAGACCCACCTTTTAGAAGGTTTCCTGGCCCATGTGGACTCGTTATCGAATTAGGACCCAACACGAAGTAGGGTTTTTTCTTATAAATAGTTGTGAAGACACCTCTTTGTAATTTGGCCAGAATTATTCAATAAAGAATTTCGTCTCCTCTATTCTTATTGTTTTTAGTTTTATTCTCTACATCAATCTACGTGACTTCGATCGTCGATAACTCAACAGATTCTTAGTCACGGGAAAAGCTTAGCCTACCAGTGTCCCGTATTTTTGAACAGTCAAGATGAGACATCACATGCGTCTCGTCGGTGGAGAATGTACTGTAACAACTCATTTAACAATTGCAACGACAGCCAAAACGCATGCCAATATTCTCCAAATGGCATATATTAACGTACACTTGACTGCAGCCAGCCCGCACGCGTTTTATTCTTTCGACCAAAAGACAAAGAAACCTCCAAACCCCCGGCCAGCAATGCGTCCATCCATGCGTTTCTAATTAAGCTAGTGGAGAGAGGTGCTCCTGCGAGCGTGTTGCATCATCAACGCCGTCGTCGCGACGATGATGTCGGAGAAATCCGACCGGCGAGGACGGCGGCAAAGCAGGCTCCTCTCCGCCCGGATCGTCCCGGCCCTCCTCTTCTTCCTGGCGACGTGCGCGTTCTTCTACCTGTTCGCGTCGCCTGGCTTAGAGCTTCCCCGTATCCGCATCGAATACGGCCGTCGTCGCGATAGCGACGACGTTCCCTCCGGCGGCGCGCCCACGATCGTCGTGCAGCCGTCACCGCCAACGCCAGTCCGGCCACCGCCTCCCGCTGCGGTGGTCGTCGACGGCGACGATGAGGAGCAGAAACGGCTGCCGCCGCCGCGCCAGTTAACGGACGCGCCGTACTCGCTCGGCCGGATCGTGTCGGACTACGACGCGCGCAGGGCGAAATGGCTGCGCGACCACCCGGGGTTCCCGGCCGTCGTGGCGCCGGGACGACGGCCCCGCGTGCTCATGGTCACCGGATCATCTCCGCGCCGGTGCGGTGGATCGAACGGCGGCGACCACCTCCTCCTCCGCGCGTTCAAGAACAAGGCGGACTACTGCCGCGTGCACGGGTTCGACGTCTTCTACAGCACGGCCGTCCTGGACACCGAGCTCTCTGGGTTCTGGACGAAGCTCCCGCTGCTTCGCGCGCTGATGCTCGCGCACCCCGAAACAGAGCTGCTCTGGTGGGTGGACTCCGACGCGGTGTTCACGGACATGCTGTTCGAGCCGCCGTGGAAGAAGTACGCGCGCCACAACCTGGTGCTCCCGGGCTGGGACGACAGGGTGTACGGAAGCAGGAGCTGGCTGGGGATCAACGCCGGCAGCTTCGTGATCCGCAACTGCCAGTGGTCGCTGGACCTGCTGGACGCGTGGGCGCGCATGGGCCCGCGCGGCCCCGTGCGGTACGCGTACGGGAAGGTCCTGGCCCAGGCGCTGTCGGACCGCGAGGCGTACGAGGCCGACGACCAGTCGGCGCTGGTGTACCTGCTCGTCACGCAGCCGGACCGGTGGAAGGAGAAGACGTTCCTCGAGAGCTCCTACGACCTGCACGGCTTCTGGGTGGACATCGTGGACCGGTACGAGGAGATGCGGAGGAAGGGGAAGTCCGGGCTCGGCGACCACCGGTGGCCGCTGGTGACGCACTTCGTCGGGTGCAAGCCGTGCGGGGGGCAGTACGCGAGCTACGATGCCTCGCGGTGCCGGCGCGGCATGGAACGCGCGCTCAACTTCGCCGATGACCAGATACTGGGGATGTACGGGTTCCAGCACGAGTCGCTCAACGCCACCGCCGTGCAGCGGGTCCGGAACGATACCGGCGGGCCGCTGGACGCGGACGACAAGGAGCTCGCCAGGCTCTTGCACCCAAGGTTCAAGGCCTCCGCCAAAAGTGGCCGAAGAAAGAAAGATGAAATGTAATCAACTTTTTTTTTTCATTTGTTTGGACCTTTGATTGGGAAAAGGAAATACCCTTGTATGTAAGCATTAACAAAGATTCGATGAAAACGTTCGAAAGTGTAATGTAACATGGGATTTTTTTTAAAAAAAAAATTGAACACAAACTTTACCTCTTGATGTTGGCACCGGTTCCGGTTGTGCCGTTTCTGTTAGTATATTATTTCTACGTACAACTCGATAAATTTCCACTGCTTTGAAATCAAATTTTGTCATTATTTGTTTGAGAGAGAAGACACATTGACAGTGCACTATTTGTTCGATATAGAAGACACATTGGCAGTGCACTATTTGTTTGAGAGAAAACATACATTGACAGTGTGCACTACACCATTCACATCACACGCACACTACAGACAGACTAGTAAAAATGCACCTTATATGCATATACGTGTTAACACAAAATAGTTGGAATTAGATATATATATTAATTACCCTTCCATTATTCTTTTCACTTTTTTCTTGAACAATGAACACCCTATTATTTTCTAAGAAAAATGCAAGAAAGAGAAAGGTACTTTATTACAATGAACCGAGGAAATGATCAATTACTCACTGGCTGGCTCAGTCTAGGTTAGTACCATTGCAGAAATAAAGTTCTGAATCGACTACAAATGGCATCATCAATCAGCAATGGCAACACGGTATACAAAGTACATTATTGGCCAACACTGAGTAAATTATCGTTACCTTCTATAAGACAACTACAAAGCTAGGCTTGAACGTTCATCCTAGGCAACAAGCTCTGACCTTGCACTTAATTACAACCACCCACTATTTGGTACTAAGGTGTTTCACCATTTGAGCTGGCGCTGTATTTGTCAGTGTAGTGAGATTGTCAAAGCACCACATCCACTTTCCATCATCTAGACTGTCTGAGTAGGTTTGTTTGAGGCAAGTGACTGTCTCGATAGGCTGAGTTCATTAAAAAAAAAAAGGCGAGCATGGATTGTGTTCATGCACTTACATCAGCTTCATCCAAAGAAGACGACAAAAAGTTCAAAATGAAATCATCTATATCTCCTTCCAGGACTGAATCTGGATCGGATACTTCATAGTTTGTCCGAAGATCTTTAACCATACGATATGGCTGCCAAAAGCAAGGGTATCAATAAGTATAAATTATGTAGCCATTGTTACATTACTCTAAAAGTCCAATAGCAGGAAAGAAAAATATAAAATTATGATCTTTGCACAAAGCAACAAGCATGTATACTTCATGAATGCTGAAATAGTTCCCTTTTCTTATTTTTAAAACTTTGCCAGAAGGATTTGGCATGATGTGTAGATAAAATGTCTAATCAATGATGTAGCAACATAGGCCCAGACAATAGTTGACCATATGCAGCTTCTTTCATTTAAAAAAAACTGAGATGAAGGTGCATTTACAATAGATATAAGAATATAAACTCCAAAGACCAGCTCAGGGTACTCACAGGACAGAGATTGTACCATTGCAAAGTCACAATTTTAGTATTGCCAGTGTGCTAGTTTGATCTGGTATTCTCTCTCAAAGTGGAAAACTTACATGGAGAACATAAGATCTTATTTGGTTGCCCCAGCTGATTTCATTCAGTGATTGCGTGTGCTCAGCATTCATATGTGCTTGACGGGCAATCTCAAGCTGATCCAGACGACATTGGAGCACTGCCATTGCTGATGCCCTGTTCATATGTTGTGATCTGTAATTCCCAAGCAGGAATCAGCAACATTTATTCTGGTTAGTAGACATGCAGGCATAGAAAAATAACAAACTATTGTTTGTTTCTGCTTTATCAAAAAAATGTCCATGAATCAAGAGGTAAAGAAAAAATTGCAACTTATGCTGCACAAATGTGAAGTGATTAGACGTTAGCAATCAAAAGACCTCAAACTTACCTTTCATTCTGACATGTTGCTGTTATACCAGTTGGAATGTGCACAATTCTAACAGCACTTTCTGTGGTATTGGCATGCTGGCCACCAGGACCACCAGAACGGAAACGTTCTATCCGAAGATCTGATTCTTTTATCTGGTATCGGGTAGATCCGTCCCCAAGAATAGGTATTACAGCAACAGCGGCAAAGGAAGTGTGTCGCCGCTTTGCACTGTCAAAAGGAGAAATTCTCACTAATCTATGAACTCCTACTTCGGCTTTGGCATACCCAAATGCATATTCACCATCAACTTTGATAGTAGCCCTCTGGAAATAACATCAGTTTAGTATGAATTGACTTCCGCTACATAATCAAAAAAATTGGAGTAGCTGTTTTGAAAGAGTGAAAGTTATGCCCATATGGTATGCATCTAGGAATGGCAATTTCACCCATGGGTGCGGGGCCCGATGGGTGCGGGCGTGGATCTAATTTTTCACCCATGGGTGTCACCCGCACCCGACCCGACAAACACGGGTGTGGGTGCGGGTTTTATTTCTCACCCATGGGTGACCCGTTGGGCCCCGAAACATACTCAAATACAAAATTTAGTCTCATCTCATAATAAGCTAACCCTAAATAAATATAAATGTGATGAGAGTGATGACTAAATTATTAAGATTTTATGTACAATTACCTAAGTACATATCCATGACTCATTTTTGTTGATTGTTATGACATATATAGACATTGTGCATTTGTGTTGACCTCGTCAAAATACTTATTTTGAGATGTTTTTTATATTACATATGAAACCCGATGGGCACCCGACACCCACCCGAAACCCGGTGGGTGCAGGTGTGGGTCTCAATTCCCACCCGTGGGTGCGGGTGTGGGTGTCAATTTCCACCCGAAACATTTTTCATGGTGGGTGGGTTTTTGCTCCACCCGACCCGAACCCGACCCACTGCCAAATGGCAAAAGTCTTTTTGAAGAAATACTTAATTCCAAACCAGGTGTGAATACTAATAAGAAAGAGTATTAAAACCTTGATTCCTGCTTGTTCACCAGGCATTTCTTCTACCACAGTGACTGTGTATCCTCGTCGCTGAGCCCATGATCTATACATATTCATGACCATTGCAGCCCAGTCCATGCTCTCGGTGCCTCCAGCTCCTGCCTGAACCTGAAACCATCATCATAAGGAATCATCCCAAAAAAACTCATCAGAAAAGCATAAAGGGAGCACTAATGATTCAAGGCTTCAAGCATAAAAAGTCTAGATATAGCAATCCACTGAAAATATGAAAGATAATCAACAAAATAAACCTCGATGAAGCAAGAATAGGAGTCATTGTCTCCAGAAAGCAATGCATTTAGTTCCTTTTCCTTTGCACTTCTTCTCATATCAGCTAAAGCCCTCATAGATTCCTGCATAATATATGTAAAATAAAACATAGAACAAAGATCTGGTTTGCACCATGAATGAAGAAAAGGAATACGATGTTGTGTTTACAGTTTATTCTATGTAATAACAAAGCACTGTATTCACCGTTTCAAGTTCATTATCGTTTTCTTCACGTGCAAGCCTTAACATCTCAATGTGTTCAATCAATTCCTGCTCAAATTGGTTCACCGACTTAATCTTGCCCATGAGCTCACCATGCTCACGGCTAACCCTCCCTGCAAAAACTGGATCATCCCAGAGGTCTGGCCTCTCCAGCACCAGAGCCATTTGCTTTGCTCTCTCGATTATCGATCCCCACTGCGCAGTTCAAAAGACACGCAGGTCAAGCAAAATTGAATTTTCAGGGCGCACCCTAGGTGTTCGTTCATATGCATGTGAGAATCAGGCATGTACGATGTACATCCTTGAACAACAACATTGAGCACTAAAACAATTTCGTTTACACAAGAGATATCGTGCGAATATCGGACCTTGAGGCGCTTTTTTATGACCTTGACGGACTGCGCGACGGCAGCGGCATGGCTGCGCCAGTCGCTTTCGGTCTCCGGGAGGATCGTCCACCCCTTGCTGGCGATAGAGTCCACCGTCAAGCCATCCGCCGTCATTGGTACCGCCGCTACCGCCGCCGTGGACGAGGATGAGAACAGCCGCGCTGGTTCGCCGCAGAGGAGTGTCGCGACGGCGGTGGCGGGGAGGCCGCCAGTGGGCTCCAGGAGGGACGCCAAGGCCGCGCCATGCGATAGGAGGTGGTGGGTAGGGCTTTGAGTCCTGCAGCGGATTCGGGAGAGGAAGAGCGCCGCCGCTGATCTGGTTAGGAGGCGGGAAGCCATTTTCGTCGGCTTCGGCCGGTGGCAGCCGATGGGTAGGCGGCGAAGTGGACCTCCCTTTACATACGTCTCGACTTTAGGAAGACGTATTTTGGGTGTGCGGTCAATATTCCGTATTCAGGCTTTGTTTGTTTCATTCTCAAACGTGTAGTCCCATGGTTTGTTCAGAAAATTTATTCATATATTTTATTTAAATATTTAATAAACTGAATAAAATATTATAAATATAAGTGTATCATAGGTTAAGAAAAAATATAAAAATAAAAAAAAATTAGATGTGTGTATTATAAATAACACAATAAAATTTTCTCAAAATACAACATGATATATAGAGTTAAGATTATAATATATTTTTAATATTATGTATGTCATTCTAACTAGACATTTGGCATCTCATCATCATCATGAAAACTAAAATTAAGTCATCACATGGTTCATTAATGTCCTTATACAGACGAGCAGATGGACTTATTTTATAGTTAAGCTCGAACCGACTCGAATTGGAACTCACGTGGAATCAAATTTTACTTGAATAAAGTTTTACTAGCAATACTTGTCGATAATATGAGAGTCGGAGTCCTAATCACGCGGCGCGGTCAACAACTTCACATTCCGATGAGGAGATCGAATTTTTCACTCGTGCATATGTGCTCATGCGACCAGTTGGTCTAGAATAAACCTCAATTTTCTAAAATAGCTAGAGATCCAGATCTCACAACATAAGTCCGAATGTGTCAAGGAAATATCTTTCCTTTTTGTCTTCCGTATTATTTTATTATTTATAATCTAATCAATCTGATTAGTAGATCGCTAATCAGGTTATGCCTTTTTGCATGTGTGTGCCTTGATTTTGTCATCAAACTTGGAGCTTCACGGTGACTAAAGACAGGACCGCACATTCATGATGCCTTCAACAACTTGTCCGCTCACGGTAGCTCGATGACTCAGCGACTGGGCAACTCGGTGACAAGATGACTTGTCTACTGACGATAACTTGAAGGAGTTCGAGACGTGCATTACTGAATCTGTTTAGAAGAGTTTTTTTAGACAAAAGGTCTCCATCCCGTATATATTGAAAGCGAACAAAAAAAATATTGTACTACATTCAACTGTCAACTCATCGCAGCGAGTTACGAGAACAGAAAAAGAGAAGCGCAACAAACAGAAAGAAAACAAGCTAGTAGCTTCCTCTACTTTATATGAACAATAACATCTGAGGGATAGCTGTTAAGCGGCTTGAATTCCTTTGCACATTGTAGCAGCCTTGTCATAATTTCCTCCACCTTGATCTTGTTCGTTGTCCTCAGTAGACAGTCACATTTCTGTAACCAAGATATACTAGCAAAAAGCACATTAATTAGCTTATCAGGAAAAATTTTCTGCATATTCGTCTTATTCCTTGTATCCCATAACGCCATGCTATGGACGTAAAGGAGAATAAACCTACTTGCTCGCTAGCCTGACCCCCCCCCCCCCTCCTCCGAGATTAGGTCAGAAGTGGAGTTTGGTTACGTATTCCACCTAAAGTTTTCTTTGAGCAAACATCATACAAAACGTGCTAGAGGGCATCTAAAGAGAATATGGTCAGTATCTTCTGCTTCTTCACATAACACATAGTTTTCGCTTCCATATCAGTTTCTTTGTTTGAGTTATTTTTGATCTGAAATATGTGGCTTGCCAAAGAAAGATTTTGATTTTCAGTGGCAGTCTACTTTTCCAAATTAGTTTGGTTGTGTGACTATCCACCCCTCCAGATGTCAAGAAATTATAGATGATTTGGTAGTGAACATCTTTGAGGGTGAGAGAGCCCACTCTATTTCAGCTTCTTCCTCTGTCAGCTTGACATCATTTAGCAGGTTAGATAAATGAGTCTATTATTTAGTTTTCTCAGACTCTAACATCCTTCAGAAGGGAAGGCACCAATTAACCTTGGCTCCTTCCTCAACCCTCATTCTATGCCAGAGGCAAATTGCAAAGAGTTTAGGAAAGTTGATGCGGAACGGAGTGGTTATGAACCACACATCTTCCCAAAACTAGGTTAGTTTCCCGTTCTTTACTTTGTGGATTGCACCATACCGAAATAGGTGTTTCACCTTTTGAAGATTTTGTCAGAACTGAGATCCTTTCTCCTGTGCTTGAAGAAATCACCATCCTTTCTTCTGTGCTTGCAAGAAATCACCACTCGACATATACTTCGCTTTTAGAATTCTACATCAGAGATAAAAAAAATTTCTTGTAAATTTTCCAAATCCATTTGATGAATAGACATTCATTCATTTTTTTTCTCGTATTAATGATGTCGAGACCCCCCCCCACCCCCCAACTCTGTTTAGAGGAGTTTCTTTCCTTCTTTTTTCCTTCTATATTATTTTATCCTCTAAACTATGCTAATCAATTTGGTTAGTTGGAACACTAATCGGGTAATTGGTTTCTGCATAAACACCAGCTTCATGGACACTGGCTCGACTTCGCATATGGAGTTTTGGTCTCTAAGTTTGATGACATCAATTTTGGCCAAACTTTTCTCGTCGCCGGTGTCATCGCTGTGAAGTTTTAGTCTCTAAGTTTGATGGCATCTAGTTTGACGGCGTGGAACAAATACATAAAATAACTCGTTTTCGTAATGTTAGTGTCAGACATGAAATTTAACCACGCATGATCCTTGTCCATGACTCATATGCACTATTTTTTAAATATATATATATATATATATATATATGAGAAGAGAGATACTAAATATAATATACTAAAATTAAAATATAGTATACGACTGGAGCTAACACACACTGCCAAAAATAATTCAAGAGCTTGTGTGCCAGCATAAGCCAGAATAGAGTTCACTAGAAAGAAGACGCGCTATTGACATGCCGTTTGTTGGTTTTAGTTAGTTGCATCCCGTCAAAGTATTCTACTAATTATATAAATTTATACTTATAGCACATGTGCTAATTATAATTATTATTTAGCCACATTGGTCAAATAATCATGTTTCATTGACACATGGTATCTAAAATTCTTGAAAGATATATTTTGGATTTGAAGCATATAAATGGGCATGAAGAAAAATTTGTTAATAAAATTAATGTTAATTAGTTAAATGTTTACTTAGCAATTGTTCAATAAATTTTTGAAAGGTTCATTAACTATTTTCAACATAATTTATGCAAAAAAAGGGTTAAAAATCTTAAAACAGCATGCCATTATGTTTTTGACATAAATTCTCTATTATTCAATGTGTCAAAATAAAATGATTCGTGCCATTTTCAGATAATAAATACACTATATTTTTTACAAGTATTTAGGGTTAAATCGCTAATGCAGAACAACGAGCAGAACCAAATTGTAAAAATAACGCTGCCTTTATATTCTGGAAAGATGGAGGGTTTTTTATAAATATTTCGGACCAAAACATGATTCTATGCATATTGAGGGAGTTGTCTCCTGGATTGTCCTATGTTTTTGCCGCTGTCTCGTTTCATTTTCACCTCAAGGATACTAGATGCTAATATAAACATTATCAGGTGTTGATTGTCGTACTCGTACTGCAGTACGTAGCTTACTAATACACCAGTAAAGAGCAACAAGATCACCAGGTCTGGATACAGGAAAACTGAAAACATGGGTACAAAGGTTCCAAATTATCATAGAAGTGACTACGCGAGAAACCATAACAATGGCAATATGTACGACATTCACTAAACAGAGAATGGCGATAGATCAACGTGACAAAACTAGCTAGCTAGCCCTGAATCCTTGCCGAAGAGCGGCGCCTCAAAACACGCCGGAGAGCACGTTGGCGGCCGTGGACAGTGCAGCGCCGACTATGGCACACTGCACGACCTGCTCGTGCGACGCGCGGTCGGACGTCAGCGCGACCGCGGCGCCCGTGATGGCGCCAGCCACAACGCTGTTCCTCCAGTCGTGCGTCCCGCGCACCTCCGTGAGGCCGTAGGTCAGGCCGGAATGCACCCCAGCCGCGAGTCCTGCAGTTGATAAAAAAAAAAACAGAACATCAACTACTAGTCAAGTAGTCATGGAAAGCGATGTGCTCATCGATCCAACTTCAGTAGATAGGATGCAATGGAAGTTCAGAAATGTTACCCCACTGCAACGACTCCTTGCTAACGTTTTTCACCTGAGAAAAATGAGGCGGCAAGGAAATTAGTACATCAGAAACAAACATGGCAGCAAAAAGGTATGGCCCTTGACTCCGATTTGTAGGTGACTTACCATGGCCTCAGCCGACTTGTTACTGTTCGTGCCTGCTCAATTTGCCAAGACGAACGAGATCAGTAATCCTCTCATCTACGCAAGGTTACACTGCTAATATGCAACAAACTATAGAGGAAAATGGACCGTTACCATTGAGGTCCGGGAACGTCCGTTTCTTCGAGCCGGTGGCGCCGGACACAGATCCTCCTTCCCCTGCTGTTAGTCACGGCAACACTCGTTCAGTGAACAGAAGAGTAAATAGAAGAGCGTGTTAAAAGCGGAGCAACAACAACGAAAATTTTTGCTTACCGTCGATGGCCATGAAGTACGATTCCCTCGCGACCGCCTGGGCTGCACCAATCTACATAGCGCGGGTGAAATGGTTAACATCCTTACGGTTACGGGCCACGGCTCAATGCCGGGAGCACAGTCCAAACTTCAGAGGCTGGGAAACTGGAACGAGAGATTTTGATCCAAGCAGAAGGGGCGCGCTTACCCCGGCAGCCTTGACGAAGCTCTCGGCGATGCGGTTGAGGAGCGGGTGGCCGAGGTCCAGCATCCAGTTCTTCTGCTCCAGGCCGCTGCGGACCTCGTCCACGAACGCCCGCGCCTGGTTCTCCATGCTGCTCGTGCTCTCCTCCTCTGCTACAGTGCTACCTGCTAGCCTGAGCTCTGAGCTGCGGGTCAAGCACTATAACGCAACTCGGGCCGCTACTGAGTCTCTAGTAGATAAACGCGAGGTGCTCAAGGACAAGCGCGGGAGGAGCAGCTGGAGGCCTGCGGGCAGCACTGGACATGCGGAACAGATCAACGTCCTACTGGTCCTGGCCGCCGGGAGGAACCAGAGACGACACGTACGCCTGCTCCACGGACGCGTGCCCGTGCGCTGTTACTCGTGGCACCCTTCTCGAACGTGCGCGGCACCCTCGCCACCTCGTAGTTCATGACATCTGCCGAAACCGATGTGCTGGCCGGTTTTGCAGCTTCCAACACACGAACAATAATATTTTTTGCAAGAAAAGATTACTCAAGTTACCACTTCGAGAAAAATGTTTGGATATGTGCATTACAGCCGAAAGTACAGCGACCTATTTGTTTTACCTGATCCTGGACTTATTCGTTTAACTTTAATTGTCCAAATGTTTTGGATATTCTAATATTTGTAATAGCGATCGAAGATTAGGTTTGTAACCAGTTACTAGCTAGATGAGAGGTCGAACTTTTCACAAGATGGAGTCATGACTCACGGCATAAAAAATTAGGCGCAGTAACTGGTACATGGAACAAACTCGCGGTCTTCAACACAACTGCATCGATCATTCCAGCTCTCATAACATACGGACAATGAAATTTTACATAAAAAGAAAAAAGTTCACAACATCTGGATACACCATCAAAAATTGCACACTAATTTGCGAGCTTATTGCTTGGTGCATGGCAATCCTTATCAGCTGATTCTTGTCAAAAATCCTTATGAGCTGATCCCGAGCTGGATGCGCCAGTCCTCAAGTTGCTCCTTCACTTGTTCCGAGCCGGTGGAGCCATAAGATATGAACTTGTTTACAGCATTTTCAACTCCCAAATATTCGTAGACATCGCTCTCAAACACAGGATGAACAGCCTTTAAGTCATCCAGTTTAAGTTCGCCTAGCTGACAATTCTTCGTGGTGCAAAGAGCTACAGACCTTCCAACTATCTCGTGAGATGTCCTGAATGGAACACCCTGCAAAGCGGATAAAGAAACATTATAAGCCACAATAATTGTATCCCACTCGTAGGACATAGCAAAGTTTGAGAAAAATGATGTTATTTTTGCATTCCTTTCATATTGTTGATTCTAACTACTATGTTATTGTCCAATTCTCTGTGCATAATCATGTCAATATCTAAAGCGTAATACATCAATCAGAAGGATGATTTACCTTCTTCACAAGATAATCCGCCAGTGTCGTTGCATCCAAGTAACCAGCAGGCAAGGAGCTTTGTATTCTTTTTGAATTAAAAGAGATATTTTGTGCAAATTCCGTACATAC
This sequence comes from Eleusine indica, assembly GCA_030378355.1. NCBI lineage: Eukaryota > Viridiplantae > Streptophyta > Magnoliopsida > Poales > Poaceae > Eleusine > Eleusine indica. The sequence goes on along the minus strand of CM059498.1, from coordinate 10,965,149 downwards.
TTCAAGCATCCCAAGTATGGCCTTCACACTGTCAAACAAAGGTTCCTTGTCTTCCTGCTCAAGAAGATAATATGAGAAAATGCACACATATAAGCATGAGCATACTTATGAGAAAATATGAGGGTCACCTGAAGATCACGGTTGTAGGCCTGTGGAAGGCCTTTACAGAGGACAAGGACAGTCATGAGATCTCCGACAACCCTAGCAGATTTCCCACGAACAAGCTCCATTGGGTCTGGATTCTTCTTTTGTGGCATAATGCTGCTTCCTGTTGAAACTGAGTCACTTGGTGTCAAGAATCCAAATTCTTCTGACGCCCACAAAACCCATTCTTCACCAATTCGTGAAAGGTGAACAGCAGCGATTGAATTGGCAGCAAGGAACTCCAATACAAAGTCACGGTCTGATACGGCATCAATGCTGTACGTGGAAAAATGAACTTGCAACTTTAGTGAGGAAGGATTGAAGTGAACAATATGGCATTCAACAAGTTTCTAGCCTAGAGGGTCAGAATTCACCAAGAGTATAAACCAAGGATTCTAGGTTAATGGTGATAACAATGCAGGGTAAACAATTTGCAAAGCTACAGAAACCAGTAAATCAGCCATTTCTGTCTCTGCATGATATTTTCAGGCATTGGTACAACAACAAAAAAAAAACACTAGGCATTAACATATGGCATATTCACCTAATGCTTTAGCGATGAGCATTTTTTTTCCTCGAACATGCAGGAGAGCTGCGTATTTTTTGTATTATAGGGAAAACAAATGATCCATACAAATGCCCCTCAAGCTAGTACCAAGGCAATAGGGCTCAACACATACAACGAAAACTAACCCAGGCACAAACTAAGCTCCAGAAAATTATAAAGCTCCAGAAAACAATATTAAGTAGGTCGAGTATCTGACTGATTTAATGTAAACATTTCACGACAGGCTAATTTTAGCAGATATGGACCATCCAGAGCTTTAAGTACGCATTTCATAAAATGGACTCTAGGTTGATCATAGTAGCAAGTAGTATAGCAGAATGGCAAGACATGCTTGATCCATGAAATTGTAATGTTACAAGCAATCAAGAACTTGCCTGTTCTTCATTGGAGCTGTAAACTTCAAATCTTTGGCGGTTTTAAACCTATCAATTGGAAGTCCAGTTCCAGCCAAAGCACAAGCACCAAGTGGGCAGAAATTCACTCGCTCCCTGCAGTTGACTAGCCGACCAGCATCACGCTCCAACTGTGCAAATTATATAAAGAATAAGGTCAAGTTCACTGAAAGTTACATGGTGCATCCTAAACAGTTATCAGCAAAGCATCTGAAGCAGAAGCACTATAACACCCTTAGGCACGGACACACCTGTGATTCAGTATAAATCGTAACCTATGTGCTTTATAACAAATCATGTGGTTTCAGCATGCCGGTTAATATACAGTTAGTAGTTCGGCAGTTCATAGATCAAAGGACAATACGCAGACCTATGGTCTTCTTTCTTCACAAGAGGCATGCCGGTTAATATACAGTTATTAGTTCAGCAGTTCATAGATCAAAGGACATACGACAGACCTATGGTCCACTTTCTTCACGAGTTCACATTTCAAAGTCCTTGGATTGTAGCCAAGAAAAGACTTGAAATCATTTACAATACCACATCAAATAATTCAACTTTTAGTGTTGCATTGGCATATATTTATGGAATATTAAAAGGTACCAAGTATATTTTTTAGCCAAAAAAAAACTTAAAAGTACAGAACGCAAAATAGTTCTTTTTGTTTTCTAGTTTCACTATAAAAAAAAAACTGAATACAAAGCAGATATACCCAAATAGTAAAAACTGATATACCCATAGAATCCCAAATATTAAACTTATTATCTATAAATTGATTAGATATGAGTTCACTATATTGATCACAATAGAGATTGAGGAAGTGATTCAAGGATTTGTTTGCATAACAACGAGTGAACCACAAAGTCTAGCATGGACAATATAATCAATCGCACATGGCAAGCACATTCATACACTGAAATTCTTGCCCCTTAAAGCTAGAAATTACCAATTTTGCAGGATGTCAAGAAAGGGACGATAAATCACCTGTTCAACATATGATAAGAGAAGATGCGGCAGCAAAACAGGTTGTGCCCTTTGCAGATGAGTATAACCAGGGACTATTAAGTCAACATATTTTGAAGCCAACATAACTAGGGCTACCTGAAAGATAACAAATGGTGCTTTATTATTAGAAAAACATCCACACACACACACACACACCACACACACAGAAAAAAAAAATCTCAAATGAAACCTGGCTATGTAAACGCTAAGAGAGAAAAAAGGGGAGAAATCATGTATCAATAGTGTGTGTTTCATGCAGTTATGAGATGAGAACACACAACATCAAGTGCACAATCAGGTTTTCCTTTACTTTTGAGATGTCAAGATAGCCTTGTGCAACAAATTTTAGATGAAATCTGGAAAGAGTGTTTCTTAGTTGTAGGAATGGTTGTGTCAAAACTGTAACAGACATCCAACAAGTGAATAAATTCTTGTAGCAAGCACACCATGACGATCAGAGAGTAGAATTCAGGAACAAACCTGAAGCTGTTTGATGCGAATCAAAATCTTGTCAATAGAATCACGGCACCATAGCCTTAGATCCGTCACGATTTGGTCATTACGGCTCCTAGCAGTGTGCAGCTTCTTGGCCGGCTCACCAACCCTCTCAATCAGAGCAGCTTCAATGTTCATATGAACATCCTCCCTGTCTTTCCTCCATTCAAACTTACCTTCTTGAATGAGCCTCTCGATTTGATCAAGCCCCTCTACGATGATGTCCCTGTCACCGGTCGTTATCAAACCCTGCATTGCAAATGATTCAGCACACACACTCAAATACTTATATTCTGCAAAAAACTTAAGGCAGGCACATCATTGAACATTTGACCAGAATATAATATCGATAAAACTACTGATAAACCCCCCGATAGCAGGCAGTAAATCCGCCTTCAACGCCACTCTACAAACAGATAGCAGTTTTAAACACTTGTGGGGCACACCACGAGCAGAGCAACGAGGCTGGCATTTTCTCGAACAGATGGCGAGCGTAGCAATAACAGAGGATTAACCCACACCAACCCATAGACCTCAAATGGCTTCGCCGGAGCACCGTCTAGAGCAGGAGATTAGTGAATAGAGCACCTAGGCGACCACACGACACCCCTCCCACGAACCACGACGACGCAGGCCATTCCATGAGCGCGCCTGAGATACCTGAGCGGCGAGCATGGTGGCGTGAGCCTTGCTGCCCATGATGTCGTATTTGTAGAGCTGCCAGTCGTAGGAGATAGACTCGGTGAAGCGCTCCACGGCGTCGGTGACGCCCTCCTCGAAACGCCCACCCCACAGCTTAGCCTCCTTTTTCTCCTCGCTCTCCGAGGACGCCATCGAGGTGGAGGCTGCAGCGACGGCCGGGAAGGCGGCGCGGCGGGCCCGGAGCGCCACGCGGTGAGCGGAGGGAGTCAGGCGGACACAGGGAACGGAGGCGGGTGTCCGGAAGATCAGGGATTGGGAGGTGGCGGCCATGGGCGTCGTAGCGCCGCCGTTGGGGTAGGTGGACAGGGTTTAGGTGATGCGCTGTGGAGACTGGAGAACGAGGGCGTTTCTGAGTTGCAAGGTTTCTGTGTTGTTATATCGAGTACCTCCGCCGCTTGTACTTGTTTGAATTCATCCGAGGTTTATTTTATTTGCGATGAAGAATTCATCCGAGGTTGGTATGAATTGTCCAAAAATCTTAAACTCCACTTGTATTTTATAAAATTTTCATTCATACATTCTCTTTAAATTTAAATGATTCTCGAGGAAAGAACAGCAAATGTAATATCGACCCGAGTACCACCAATGTAACTAACACCTTACACAAGACAATATTTGGAGCAAATGGCGAAAATATTTAAAACTGACATGTACTATTTCATTTTAAAATTTTTATCGTTATTGATTTTTTAATTATGTTTAACTATTTTTTTTATTTAAAATATTTATTCAAATATGAAAAGTTATAAGTTATATTTAAATTTTATTTAGTGCTAAAAAATCATTAGAAAATACATGACAGTTTTTTAAAAAAAAATGAATAAGATAAATCAATAATAATTTTGGAACAGAAGCAGTACCACATATGATATAAAAAACCAACTATGTTCTTGCAAAAACAAAAACAAAAGAGTAACTACTCCTGCTATCTAAAACTAGTTCCTGTTATTTTAGGACAGCCGGGTATTTTGGCTTTCTTTTTGCCAAATAAAGAAAAGGTAAAGTAAATTTGATCATATTATATTCTGTTCAAATTCCATATGCCAATCAATGGGCAAGAGCTCAAAGAAAGAAGTTACCGTTTCGGCAAGCATGGACGCGTGAACGCGGCTGCACGCGATGTCGTGCGCCCACAGCTCCTCGGCCTCCGCCGCCTTGAGAGGCTCGGTAAAGCGCTCCCGCGCCCTGGACTCCATGGTTTTGCCGTTCAGCCACAGCTTTACTGGCGGCTCCCTTGTGGCCTTCGTCGTCGTCACCGCCGCCGCCTCCCGTTGCACCACCGAGATCTGCTTCGCTGGCGGCGGCGCCGGCTCGTTGACATACTCCAGCGAGGACTTCACGGACGACTCCGCGGAGGAGTTGTCCGTCGAGCTGCCGGCGACCATCTCGATGAGCCCGAGGTCGTGCGTCGACAACCGCTCGCCCGTGGCCACCTCCACGATCTCGATCCCCTCGACCATATTCTTGTTCGGCTTCTCGCTCTGCTGCGGCGCGAACGGTGACCACGCCGAGTCCGCCGTCGACTGCTGTTGCATTTGCGGCGCGAACGGTGAGTCCGTGGTGGACTGTTGTTTCTGCGGCGCGAACGGTGAGTCCGTGGACTGCTTCCCCGGCCTCGGCGTCGCCGGCAGTGCCCTGGCCGTCGTTGCAGCTGACTGCCGGCCCGGCGGCGCCGGCGAGTTGACCACGCTGGTGTTCTCGGTGGGCGCGGGCGAAGGCGGCTGCGTCATGGACGGAGTCGCGGTCTGCGACGACTTCTCGACCGGCAAGGGGGAATCCGGCGGGTGGGTCAGCATCGACGTCGCCGGCGTCAGCGCCGGGCGCCGGTCGTTCGTAGTGGCCGCGGCTCCGTCCTTCCGCTCCTTGTTCTTGCTCCTCCTGCGAAAGCACGAGCCCAAGGACGGGACGCACGGCTTCCGATGCTTCTTCTTCTTCTTCTTGTTCCCGGCGCCGTCCTGGTTCGGCATGGCGTACACGAAGAAGGACGGCTCCTCCTCATGCTGTCCTTGCTGCTGGTGGTGGGAGCCGACGCCGGCGGGCGGCGTCGGAGCGTCTCGGACCCTGGACGGCGTCCGGTGCTTGCTCCGGCTGCGGCCGCGGCCGGGGCAGCGGAAGAGGGACCGCAGCGGGTTGAAGCAGCACGCGGCGCGGTCACCGCCGGCGCACTTGCACCGGATGCCGCGGCGGTGGGACGACCGGCCGCGAGGGGTCGTCGACATTGCTGCTGCCGGATGAGCACACGGGCCCTCGGAACACTGGATGATCGGTCGATGGATGGCGTTCGAGGACTTGTAGGTTGAGGCTCCGGTTTTGTACTGTTGACCTTGCATGGCGTACGTGCAGGGCACGACCGTTGAACAGGGCGCCCGGCCGGGGAATAGCCGTGACGCGGTGTGTGGCACAAGTGCCTGCTGTGTGGTGAGCTCGTATAGGGGGAACGTGGCGCTGGGTTGGGCAGCACGATGGTGATTAATTACGTTAATTGCTGCTGACGGATACTCATTTTGAGATTAGAGAGAGACCCCTTGTTGCCCAATTTTGCAGTAAACTACGAACTGAAATCTTGGTTCTGTGTTATACACTGCGAGTGTGAACTGTGAACAGATCTAAACGGGCGGTTCTTTTTCATTTATAACTGATCCGACGGGTGCTATTGCTAACCTGCTTCGCTGCATGATCGGTCTTTAAATGCCGTCGACTCACCTGATGATTTGGTTTGATGTCATACCTGGACCTGACTGGCTTATCCCGTTAGCCGTTAGCCCGTTACTGGACTTGCGACCAGCCGGCCCAAGCCTTCTATAAAATGGGTCGTATGCTCGGACCAAAGCTAAATGAACTAGGCCCCTCCAGAAAGCGGCGCGCCCAGCAATCCAGCACACCGGAACGAGTCGGGGTCAAACGCACACAGATCCGAGATACGGTCCCGTCCCGCACGGAATTCGGGATCCGGAATCCATAGCTACGCACACATGTCGGCAGGTACAGTGAAACCACGGCCGGACGGCCCGCTCGGCGCGTGCGCCCACCCGCCACACTCGCAGGATACCGCGGAACCCGAGCCGCGCAAACCGTGAGCCACCCGGCGCATAAAAGCACGCCCGGAATCTCACCGCGTCATCATCCCTATCCGCATCTCGTAGTAGCAAGTTCTAGTAGTAGTGAGTTGAGTTACTAATAGTGACCAGTGACAGCAGCTCTGTATCGAGACACGTGTGAACGCACTTCTCGGAATGGACATGGACGGCGAGGTGGCGTTGCCGGAAGGACGGCGCATCCTGGTGGCGGTGGACGAGAGCGACGAGAGCGTGCAGGCGCTGCGGTGGTGCCTCGGCACCTTCTTCGCCGCGCGCGGGGCCGGGGACACCATCATCCTGCTCTACGTCCGCCCGGCCCCGCCCGCATATTCCGTGCTCGACGCCTCCGGTGTGTGCCCTCCTCTGCTTCTCGCGACGACTTGTTCTGTTTCTTCTTGCATCTGACACTGACACTGCTGTGCTATACTGTAGGCTACCTGTTCGCGGACGAGGTGACCTCCGCGATCGACAGGTACAGCCGGGAGGTGGCCGACGCGGTGGTGGAGAAGGCGCATAAGCTCTGCACGCTCTACGGCAAGGTACGGCAAAACTCTTCGTCAGTTCAGTGGTAGCAAATTCACATCGATCAGAGGCAGTTAGTGATAGAAATGGTGATCTTGCTGCAGGAGATGGGTGAGGATGACCACGAGATGAAGGTCGAGGTGAAGGTGGCTGTCGGGGACTCGAGGAGCGTCATCTGCCAGATGGTGGACAAGCTCGGGGCCGACCTCCTCGTCGTGGGGAGCCATGGCTACGGCTTCTTCAAGAGGTAATCAGCAATTCAGCAGTACTGCTACTCGACGCTGAATACTCTGCTTCGCACTTCAGCTTCAGGATGGTGCTTATGGCCGTTGGCTCTTTTCCAGGGCTCTGCTTGGAAGTGTCAGTGATTACTGCCTCAGGAACGCGAGCTGCCCCGTCCTCATCGTGAAGTCGCAGCACGAATGAAGCTGTTCCTGACGAATCCACAATCTTGTGTCCCGTCTTTCCTAGGCTGTTCTTACGATGTTTCGTCGGTTACTGTTGTTTACTTCACGTGCCAAAGTAGGCCGTAGATCCACGAATCGGAATCACTGTGCAACTACGAACCTGAATTTGGGGCCGCAACATGTACATATACTGTTACTATTGCTGAATAATCAGGTTGTTCTTGAGCCTTTTTTGGCCCCCTCCCTTTTTGAGAGGGATGTCGTTAAGCACTCAAGTTAAGCTGGTATGTGTCGTGTGTGGTTGCACAAATGGGCTTCTTGGGCTTTGCAAGCTGAAACGTGGAATACCGGAGTATAACGCATCAATGGCATTTCAGCTGTTGGTGATATTGCTGTACCTGCAAACTTTCATAGGCTCTCGATTTTGTAAGTTCTGTGTTTAGATAGAATGGTGCCAGGATCAAATGTGTTGACTGCTCCTCTAAAAGCAACATCATTTTAGACGGAAGAGCATCCATTTAAACTGATGTTGGCCTAATGTCGTCACCCACTACAGAACTTACAAAATCGCTGACACTTCCAAGCATTTGCAGAGCCCTGCAAAAGATTAAAATAGAAATGAGCAGCTTTCAATATCTAACTCAACATGGTCACAATTATGTCTATTTTATATGCGTAGTCCACATCGATAAATGGCATGTCTGCTGTCACTTCATGAAGGTCAATATCAGTGTTATGTGAGTGTGAGCTTTGTTTTGCAAAATGAAAAAGAGAGTAAAATATATATTTTTCAAAAAGATTATCATGTACTCGCATCAGCATGTGAACCGTAATGGCGACGTGCATTATCTCTCACACTTTCCATTCCTTTCAAATAAAACCTTTACCCCGTGTAGGCCTAAAGGTGCACTTCAAAGAACATCCGTTAGGTGAGGCAGCTACGAAACATGCATATGCATGACCAGACGACGCTCGAATCTGAAACTTTTCACTGTTTTGATGCTGCTGGAAACACCACTTAAAGTGTCGGCGACAGCTAGGGATGGCAATGGGTCGGGTTCGGGGTGGTCGAGCAATTCCACACCCGCCCCGACATAGGGGTCGGGTCGAAATCCCGACCCGACCCTGTGCCCGTTGGGTATCGGGGTGGGTTTCAGGTAACCCGTGGGTATAAGCACATCGGCAAGGTTAAGATCGCGACGGCGATTGGGGGCTCGGGGCGGCGGCGTCGGGGCTCTAGGCGGCGGCATCAGGGGCTCGGAGCGGCGTCGGGGGCTCCGGGCGACGGCGTCGGAAGCTCGGGCGGCGGCGATGGGGGTGGCGTGCGCCGTGCCGTCGTGCGTTGTGCGCCGGGGCTTGGGGCGGCGGCGACGGGGGCTCGGGGCGTCAGCGACGGAGGCTCGGGGCGGCGGCGACGAAGGGGCATGGGGCGACAGCGATTTACGGCGGCAAAGGGGCATGGGGCGACGGTGGGGAAGGGGCACAGGAGTGGAGATGGGATCGGGCACGGGGTGGCGGCGGGGAAGGGGCTCGGTGCGTGACAGCCGACAACGCGAGTGTCTGGTTAGGGTTAGAGGTTTTCATTTTTTTGGGAGGCTTCGTGGGTTGGGAGACAGTAGAAGTAAAAACTAAAAAATCTGTTTATTAATTTCGGGTACCTGCTGGGTCACCCACGGGTGGGAGAAAAACCCCACTCCTAACTCGATTAGCTTCGAGTCGGGCACAGGTGCCACCCATGGGTACAAAATACACCCCGTGCCCGGCCCCATCGGGTCAGGTACCCGGCGAGTACCCGAAACCCGACCCCAAATTGTCATTCCTAGCGACAGCTCCACGAATGTGAACTCTCCGGTCAATTCTCAGTCTCATGATTGAACGGGTCTTTTTATTCTCGAACGCTCAACATGTTTCCTAAAACATATAGTTGGAAGTACTCCTCCAAGAATCTAAAAACAGGAAACAAAAAACTTCCTCAGAGGATGAACTTGCATTGAGCTCAGGTAGCTTTAACGAGCTGAAGCTCTTCAATCAGGGGGTTAAAACATTAGAAATGGCAACTGAATAGTTCAGACCACTCAACCACTCCAAGATCAGTGCTCTGCGTACCGTGCTTAACTAAACAGAGACGTTTTGACCCACAGCAGCGCCAATGAATAACAAAACACGCATGAAACAACCAACTTTGCCGTGGTACTCATATGGTTGGAACCAACGCAGGAATCTCTGCAGCCTTGTCGCTCAAAGATTTAAGGAAATCAAACCAAATTTTCCATCACATCGGTGTAGCATCTTGGCGTGACTCCTCAACCAATGCATGCAACGCAACAGAATCGCTTGAGCAGCAAGCGAACCGTCCTTTTCAAGCGGATCAAGAGGGCCAAAAAAAGACGAACATAAATTGGTTCCGGACCAACCCAGGCGTTGGGTTGGTCCGACAGGCAAATTGGCAACAACAGGTCTATGTGGATTAATTGGATTAGAAGCTCCGGCAGCTGCTGTTTTGTCCAAGGAGAAGACGAGGCTTTGGATTGGATTTTTAGGTGTGCAAACATCCCGGCGAACCGAAGGTTCGTACCTAGGGGTTGGTTGGTACACATCCCTCTCCGATCAACCGAAGTCATCATTGTTCTATCGGCCGTCACTACTCACTACGGTAGCGATTTGGCCAGTCTCAACTCGTACGCAATCCTGTCTTTCTTTGGTGTCCTCGGGGGTCATGCAGCCATGAAGTTGTAACATTGTTTAATCTGTAGAACTATACTCTATACAGTAGTAACCAGTCGCCTTATTTGGGGAAAAGGCAGCGTATGATCGTCGAGGAAGTAGACAAGGTAGTTTCTCGCAAGCAAAGTATAAGATTCGTTTAGGTGTGGCGAAGACCCAGTTGTGTGTATCCTTTATCACATGGTTTGTATGCATCTGCAAGTAGTATTCAAAAACTGTTAAGGGCTGCAGGCTGAAGAAGAGTAAGCCTCACATAAAGTATGTTTGGCAAAGACTGTACTTGACCGCAATGATGTTTGCAAGTAGAAGCATGGCAAGAAATTTGGCAACAGTGTCACTGCTTAGCCCACCATCAAGGTGAGACCATCATTTGCCAAATTTTGCCTATACAGTCCAAAATTCGTCCAGTGTTGACCAGCATTAAACTCTCTCTTTCCCTTTTTTTAGTGGTCGCTTCCAGTCATAATACATTTCACCTGAAAACGTCCTTTGCTCTCCTTTCCTCAGAAATGGTTGGCAATACATGTACACATCGGACATGCCACCAGACTAATTTAACCAAATTACAAAAAAAAAAAAAAAAATTGGGACAGCGTGTCGTATCCATCTGAGCTCGCCCCAGCTATATGTCTCGCCCTTTTAAATTATCAGAACACAAATCATGAGAGCACGCACAAGAAGATCATGTCCAGTGCAGAACGCAGACAGATGCCGAATTATTCTAATAGTAAGGTAATACGCCCTTAGAAGAAAATCAACGGAGACTTGGATTCGCCTCCACGCAATTTGATAAGGAACTTAGGACCGAGTAGCAACTAGTAGCTCGCAGCTGAAGAAAAAAAAACAACAACAGAGGAGGAGAAGGAAGGCCGCGGAGCTCCAACGGCAAAGTGGTCGCACGTCACCTTCGTCGCTGAGACAGAAAAATACGCTTGCGTCCAGCTCGACCGAACTCACTACCAGTTGCCAACCAGATCAAATACACATTAATTCTTTAACCAACTGTCCGACCCGGCAGCTATTTCTTCCCGAAATTTTCTTTCATTTTTTTTTCCAACGATTTGCCCCCTGCTCTATGCCATACTTTTTTTCGCCCCGCCTGTTACGCTCGGAAGAATTGGAAGAAAATTGACTCGCGTACACACTCCCAGCTAGTATATGTCCTTTTGTTAATGATGAATCTTGTGAGAAAGTTTGGAAAATTCCAACAAAACTTTGGCCTATGTAGGTCCAACCCGGCGATGGAATTGTCGTCGAGAGGTGAATGCGTTCAGATGCACGGAGAGGCAGAGAGCAACAGGCAGGTCCGTGGCGGTGGTGGTGGGGGACGAGTCAACGCGGCAAAGGGATGCACGAACGACCTCATCGCGGGGGAGCAGTTCGGTTCAAACCGAACCCTCCATCTCGTGCCCAGCCCATCGGTTCCATCCACACCAACTAAACCCCGTGAAGACTTTTTTACGAGCGAGTCAATCGCGAGAAAATTCTCTGCTCCCGCGCGCCCACCACCGTTTTAATACCCTACGCGCCCTCCTCCTCCTGCCTTGGCGCGCCACCATTGCTCGGCTCAGCTTGATCACAGAGAGGGCCTGTTGAGTTGCTACCTTGACGCGTCGTCGTAGGAATGGGCAACCTGGTGTCGTCGGCGGCGGTGGGCGCGAGCGGCGTCGGGAAGGTGGTGATGGCGGACGGGAGCGTGCGGGCGCTGAGCGAGCCCGTGTCCGTGGCGGAGCTGATGATGGACCACCCGCGCCACTTCGTGGTGGACGCGCGCGCCCTCAAGGAGCAGCAGCACCAGCACAACAAGGGCGGCAAGGTGGTGCCGCTGCCGGCGGACCACGTGCTGGGCGCCGGCGGCGTGTACGTGCTGCTGCCGGCGACGAGGGGGAAGGTGTCGGCCGAGGAGGCGCGGCGCGCGCTCACGGCGGCGCGGTCGCTGGCGCGGTCCAGGTCCATGCCCGGCGGGCTGCGGCGGAAGCTCTCGTCGTCGTCGTCGAGGAAGGGGCGAGGGGCGGACATGGCGGTGCAGCACGTGGCGGCGCCGGCGGTGGCGGAAGAGGAGGAAGAAGAACAAGAGGCGGCGAGGGTGGACGGGTTCGAGGAGCACCGGCCGGAGTTCCTGAGCCGGGAGCTGTCGAGCAGGGGGTGGAAGCCGAGCCTCAACACCATCGAGGAGCGCGCCGCGCCCAAGAAGGTGCCCCATTGGCTCTTCTGATCGAGTACTAGGCTTCTTTGACTCGCGCTGTCTGATCCTCATTTCTCCTTCCTTTCCTTCCACTTGTCTCGAGGAATGCCCGTGGATGTGGTCGTCTTTGCTCGTATCAGTCAAATGCATGTGATGAGCTGAGATAGCGCAAGCGGAATTCGCCGTGTAAGTATAGGGTGTGTAGGTAATTAGATGCTTCAAGGGATGTACGATCATGTAACATGGAAAAGGCCTGCAGATGGATTTCCCGTGAAATTTCCGCTGACATTGTACGTTCTTCCATTAGCATGTTAGTATGAAGCGTTCTACAGTACACTATCGGCTACATGAGCCTGAATGGAACCAAATCGATTCGGAAGTATATGGTGAACAGGGGAATGTCAGGTTCACTTGCACCTTAATTCAGCTGAGCCACTCGCTTGCTCCAGGAGTTGAGATTTTCTTGCGCCTGAATGTAAGGCTGATGCGACTGCCATGACTGCACAGCAGCTACGAAAGGAGGAGCCACAGGTACTCAGAAAGGATTACAAACTAGATTTGTCGGAGTAAGACTGTTCCAACGACATTGACTTAAAAAGAAGTACTTTCTCATACAGGTTTAAAAAATTCTCGAACTTCTCTTCCCTTATCATGATGACTTTTTTTTTAGCCTATGTGAGAGATTTAGACTGACTCCAATAATATGAGCCATTTTAGAGCGGCAAATAGAGAAATGTCTTCCTTATATAGAAACTAAAAGAGCATGTATTTGGTTAAGTCTTCAACAATAAGAGCCATTTTGAAGAGGCAAACGGAGGAATGCCTAAGGACGCTGCCAGAGTAGCTCGCTCCGCGCGTCTGCTTTGAAGGCAGTTGCATTCGATGAGAGGCAAATGAACCTCCACCACCAGCATCGTTCGTCCTCCGCCTTGGCCCTGTCGAGCTCGTTCGCTCTACGTTCCCCTACCGCTGCCCCCGTGCGCGCCGGCGGCCCCGCCTCCACATACGCCCACGCGCCTCCGTGGTCGCTGAGCTCTGCCCGCGTGCTTCCGCGACCACTTCCGCCAAGCTTTGCTCGTGCGCCTTTGCGACCGCTTCCGACATGCCCCCGCAAATGCCTAACAGGAGAGAGGAAATTTATTTTTACCTGGCCTCTCTCTTTATAATGTAAACTAGCTACTCATTTGCCTCTTCTGTTGGAGAGCAATTTAGTAATAAACAATGTAAATGGAGAGGTACAAATAACTTTGGCTCATATTACTGGCTCATAGTGCACCAACTTTTAAATAAAATATAAAAGGCTCATGTTTCACGTTCATGCTAGTTAGTTGAGACGTGACTATGTAATGGAAGGAAGTAGTTTCAAAAAAAAAAAAGGAAGGAAGTACAAGCTCCATCTTGCTGATAGAGTTGTGATAGATTCTTGGTGATCCTTTTCTTCATATGTGATCTCTTAATTGGCGCATAGTGACGTCCAGACCAATAGTCCATAGTGGTAAATTTTCAGCTGGACGTGTAAAAAAATCCATTTGGGAAAACTCCATATTTTATGACTCAACTTCAAAATAAGCCCATACATACTAAAAAGAAAAAAAATCAGCCCATATAGCTTACATGGGCCTTCCTGATTCGGCTTGACCAGTACTTGCTTAGTACTAAGTTGACGAGCTGGTCTTGTCGATGTATTCAACAATGACGAGGGATTCACATACAGCCCGATCACCAGTGGAGGATGACAGGAACCTTTTATGAACAGGGTTGTGCGTGAGCAGAATCTCATCCTTGTTGTCCTATGTCTTCTAGGATCAGCTCGTAAGGCACTCTCTTAGCCGAAGGGCTCCCCCAGCACAATGGTCAGTTAAAAAATCATTGAAAACTGACTGGTTTTCGTGGTTTTTGACAAAACCGATCCGATCTGGTTTATCATAAAAACCAACCCTCTGTACTATAGTAAAACAGTTTTCGGTTGGTTTTTTCGATTCATCCACTGCTTTTAGCGATAGAAAAAACCAGCACTGTGGTGATTTTTAATCCATGTGTACGGGGTGCCAGAAGTATTGATGAGCTTAACTACAGGTCGAGACATTTTTACATCCAGTTCCCTGGCGCTGTTGTCATCTTAGCTAGAATGAACATTTGATGCTTATTTATAGGGGTAACCAAGATCTTAGTTCTTGGCTCGCTCTTGGTGTCCCGGTCAAAAATGTGCCCCTTACTTCAAGAAGGGTCCAATCTCTTTTTTCTGTTATTTCCGTTAGTCAATTTTCTTACCTGTCCACCAAGAAAAGTACTAGGTTTTTATCCAAACAAAAGTTCCAGAAATTTCGGAGACATGGGGGATTACAATCTAGTCCATTGCCACTAGGTTTGATGCTGCTGAAGTCGAGATAATACATTTGATTTACCTCGAAGGTAGAATCAACAATTAAGCAGATCAAGAAGTTGTATAATTTTCTTGCGTGAGGCAGTGAGGCATGCCTCATAAGCAATGACCTCAACTTACGAGGAACCGATGGCAATACTTCTTTGCTTGCTATTGCGATTAGAGGTGGTAATGGATCGTGGCTCACGAACACTAAGTTCTTATATATTTTTAGGTAAAAAATGAATAAGATTTTAGCTCGGCTCTCATCAAATCTAGTTTAAATTTTTTTGATCCATTATCAGACTTACTCATCCCTCCTCCTAGTTGGTCCCTTAATAAAACGAATGATCAAACATAACTAAAAAAAATAAAATCTAATCTCTTATCTTTCTTAAGCGTAGGGATGAAAGCTAAGAATGAAGTCGTCTCATCTCGAAAGTCAATAATGATAATAATTTTTAAACGAAAGACATAATTGTTATAATTATTATAATACAAGAATAAATATTATATAATAAACTATGTTTTCCCCACATATTTAATTTGTAGGTGTTCAGGACCATATTCTGATTAAACCCACAATCGACAACGGCAGCAACAGCTATGGCTGTGCTGCCACAGCATTAAGGTGGGAAGTGTGACTGGCTGATGCCCCCAAGTTGTCGCATACCACTTTTCCCTTTCAATTACTCACCGACAATTATCCATAGTAGGTTTCCTTGTTAGATAAGTTCGGAAATCATATTCTAGTTAGTGAACAGGAGAACATCCATTTCTTGGGCTAATATTTAGTTTGTTTAGGGCATGGGTGCCAAATAGTAGAATGATAACCCCTAAGAAATGATTAGCTTAAACCCATTCAAACACTTCTAGACACTTTGCTTCTGCAAAACAGAAAATGAAACAAACAACCTACTTCTGAATCTGAAATTTGAATGCCGCTTTTGAGAAGCCAAAATTTGTATTTGCATTGGAAGGCGAAATCAGCTCGAGTTACTTCTGTTGGGTTCTGTGAGAAGGAAAAATTTGTATTGGGTATTTGCAACTTTCCTTCTTTGGAACCTAATAGAAATATCTTCTTCGGCGCGTTGGGTTTTGCCGTCACGCGGTGCACGGTGCCTCGAGTCAAGAAGTTCTTCTGGTGCGAGCTTCACCGTCGATTTGGCAAGTACCAATTGGACTCGAATTCTTATTACTAGGATATGTTTGGTAAAGCTTATGCATCATTTTATTGAGTAGTTTATGTTATCATAAATCATAAACTCTATCAAACAGGTTAGAGACATAAACACTTATTACAATAAATATCCATAAGCCAAAATCTTTTTTTAATTATAAGTCATAAGTAAGAAAAATCTTTTTTTTTTGAGTTTATGTGTCACTTCTCTCAAGATAAGCTGCTGGATAAGCTATTTTGCCAAACAGATTGTATGCTTATACTACAATAAACTAGATAAATTTGGTAAGCACTTTTAACAAATAACCTAAAGTAAAAACAGTTTTTCGCATAAACAAAAACCCTATCAAACACACCGCAGCTTTTAGTCAAAAAGTACTTATTGGATACCGTGTTTATTTTGGGAGTGTCTAATTTTCAGTCGATTGAAAATGAGGGTCTCTTTCAATCAATGCTTTTGACCCTTAGATCTAGATTCAATGAATACAAAAAGATAAAACTTTTTCATAGTATATATATGATACTAATTAATATAAATAATCCTATAAATAAATAAATAATAAAAATAAATAAAAAATAATAAATTGAACAAACGCAGACGCGCACAGGCACTTTGCACGTCGACTGAAAGCCCCCATGATTTTCAGTCGACTGAACAGGAGCATTCCTGGTTTATTTTTTATCTACTTCTATACAAAAGAATAGCTTAGTTAATAACAAGTGCAAATTTTGACGTGCACTCTCTTTTATGTCACCATGCTTACAGCAAAATGACACTAGTATTCTAGAGAGGCGCTTTACATTCTTTCGACACAGGCAGGAGCCCTCACACACTACAACATCCTCTGACAACATGCCAAGATCTACGATTTTTGTCCCACGGCCATACAGTTGGTTTAGCTCACAATTGGTTAACACTGTTCAATGGACCAAACCAAGGTCATTGCCACATATGAATATCCGACATGCCGGATTTGAACCGGCCAGTAAGGAGCATGAGATCGACATGCTACCCTACGCTCTTCCGACCGAGCAGAAAGCCGGCGATGGATTCACTAGTAGCACTGTGAAGGTTATGATGTTCTGCCGTCGCCTATAGCCAATATAAAGCAATAGTAGTACACCATCTAACGACAGTTTAAGCGTGACAGTAAGGCAAATGCATATTGCTAGAAAATACTGTAGAAAAGTACAACGGTTAGATGTGGCAGTATATCGCAAAATTATTGTCAGTACTTGTTTTTAAGCAACAAATGCGCTGACGCAAGGATGCGCATGCTTTTCCAGGACACAGGCCCAGGATGAGTCTACAGGTACCCACAGGCCCATAAGATGAATTGGCAATTTCCATGTGAGAAAAAAAAATCAATCTACAGGCTATGTTATAAAAAAGTAATATTAAAGCAGCATTGTCTAAAAACATATATGCCATTTTATCTACAAGTAATACAAGCTGCTGGAGCGGGTCTTTTCTAGCCCCTTCTAGTAGAGCTCAGCTCCGGTCAGCCTTGGTGAAGATGTGCTTTCAATTCTTTACCAAGCTATATACTTTCACTGTTTTAATTGTCTTTTGACTGTTTATTTTATTTAAAATATTAGTTTAAATATATAAATTATAAATTATGTTTTAATTTCTTTAAATGATAACCAAATAATAATAATAATATTTTTTTAATAAGACAAATGATTCAAAGTCAACGGCAACAACATGTTTGAAGAACTGATGTTGGTTGTAATCAATCTAATAAAGGCAATCACTAGTATAAGTAGGATAATTTGTATGTAGGACATTTGAAAAACTTGGTTTTGACTATAGGATACTAAATTAAAAAAAAAAACTGTCTGTAAGACACTGCAGTAGTTTATTTTTAGTGTCCTTGTAGACAATTTTTTTTTGTTTAGTGTCATGCAAACAAAGCCAATATTATCCGGTGTCCTCTGGACAAATTGCCATAAGTAGTAAACAAAACTGTGAACCTCACTTCGGATAACTTGTCAAGTTTGTTTTGTGTTTCCGGCCTGTTCTTGCTCTCGCCTTCGCAATACATGCTTAGCTAAGCATTTGCGTTACGCATGCAGTTATTTTTTTCTCAGCCCATGATCACTGAAAGCAACCAAAAACATTAATCAATTAAATTGGTGAAAAAGGACGACCAAATATGGCAGCATGAGCTAATTAGATAATTTTTTTATAACAGCTAATTAGACAATTTAACATGCTTACGCGAGTGAAACAACACGCATTTATGCATCCGACCAAGCAACCTGCAAAACTTACGAAAATCAGGAGGCCCTGTGCTCGCACCCTTTTTTCATTATAGGGAGAGAGAGGCTATTAGAGGTTTCAGTGTTGAACTGCAAAGTACGAAAGCATGAACAAGAGTAGCTCAGAGATGGAACACATACCACACGTATTTGGAATGCTCGTGGACATCTATATGCATACCTCACAGATGGTGATAGATTCATGTAGCATTATACCTGCAAGAATAGGAGTAGGTCCATGAATATCTTTTGGCACTGCTTTACAGAAAGACAGATACCTTGCGCCCCAATGCACCATACATGAAATAGAATTTGCACCAAAAGACACAAATAAAACGTGGTTCATTCATCACAGTTCGCAAGAAAATAGATACATTTCTTCCTGAGCAAACCACGTGATGTGTGGATGGAGTAATTAGACGGATGTAGTAGCTAAAAACAAAAGCCCGAAACATCTTGCACTCCGTGTATGCCAGGGTACAAAAGAGATTCTGCTCAAATACTCTATCAGCACAACATGGCAAGAAAATACTATCGCTAGTTTCACAAGAATCAGGACTGCATATTTCTCTCGTGCAAAGGAGAAGGGTCATCCAGTCGCTAGTTTCACAATACCATTGTGATGCGCATGCAGTCCACTGCAGACAGGCCACCTCCATCCAAGTAGATCACGAGAAGGGCACTGGGATCCATGCTCAGTTTGGTAAACATAGTTCTCATAGAGAAGTATTTTTACTGGCTTTTCTGTTTCATTTTACAGCTATAGTTAAATGCTCAGAAAAGAATGTGAAGTTTCAAACCGTTTTATATTCACCATATAAACTCTATAACCTCAATCCAACCAATGTAACGGTTATAGTGTGCGCCTGTACAATTTTGCAACTCATTTACCCAGATATGAGAGAACATTAGTATTAACCTTGTCAGAAAGCAAACCATTTACTAGCTCCGCTCATTCTGAACTGATTTGTCACGTCCATTGACTGAGACCAAAAGAAAATTTTTGCAGCGGTCCTCCAGAAGGCAGAGGCAACCAACAGAGGAGTAATATTATGATGCATCGGGCTGTTCTTGCACCTTTCTCAAGAGCCTTGGATTAAGTTCATAAATCACTAATAAATATTGGTTCTAGTTTCTCCTGCAGTATAGCAATGTTCCACGCCCTCCATACTTTGATATAAATCCTGCACAGTAGGCAGTAAAACACTCTAATCACCATAAAGTCATTTTTTTTATGTCAACAGTAGTACAGACTATAGTATGTGTTAAGGGAAGCAGAACCAAGTGCTGGCCAACAAAGCTGAGATGATAATGTCTAGTGTGCTCCAGTAAGCCTCACAAGTTGATTTGTGAACGCAATAGGCATCCATTGGCCACAATATTTATAACTAAATGTACATATAACATTTTTCCGTGAATTTTTAGCTCCCACTCCTACAGAACACCTGGGTCATCAAATAACTGAAGTCTACAATCTACATAGACTGATTTGCGATTTGATAAAATGGAGCCCTAAAGAGATTCACATAGGTTGTATATAGGGCTCTAGCATGAATCATGATTACCATACCAGAGGCTAAGTGGTAAAAACCTCTGTTGGATCGATCCATGCTCCCAAGCCTCCCATGATGTTATTGCCGGTCAAAGTGGCCAAATTTTGGCTCGGCTAGCTTGGGAATATTTGGCCACAAATGCAAACACAGCCATTGGGAAGACTCAGACAAAATACACCATATGAGTTCATATGCAACACATAGCATATATCAGATGACAAAAGAGCCCATGAGAAAACAAACTATATGAAAACTAGCCTATAACTATCATAATGCGAAAATTCATAACAGTTGCGTTTACCTTGAGGGGTAGCTTCAACACTTAATTCATTGACCCACGACACCTAAACAAGCAATGGATAGTTAGAACGAAGGCACAGTAGAACAAAAATAAGCTCAACAGTAGCACAGAAGTGTTGCATCAATAAATAAATAGAAGCACCATGGACCATTACTTAATGCTCATATGCAGCATACAACAAAACGATTATCCTTTCACTAGTTCTCTGCTAAATATTACTTGCTTACTTCAAGACATGAAAATAGTTACTTTATGTCTGTAACTGTGCACAAAGGATCGAAATACAGTTGTATAGATAATACAATGGGTGAAGTACAAACAATACAGTGATAAATAAGAAGTGGCATTGATACCAACGCTCAAATCAAACACTACCAACAGTTTAGTCGAAGTGGCTGAAACTTTATGTTTTATAAACAATGAATAGGACTATAGGAGGGTGATGGGATAACTTAATATCACTAAAACTATTGAAACTGCGTCTTCTTCTTCTTCATGAAAAGACGTGAACAAACAACAAATCCATTCTTCAAGTTAGCATTAGATGATTTACCTTCGGGAACCACAGTGGCACGGAATCTTTTTCTCTTCCAATGGAAACTTGTAATTGTACGTGAGTTCCTCGCCAGCGTATATGCGTCTCTTTGCATAAATGAAAATCTTCTTCTGACCCTCAACAGTGATCACCTTTGTATAGCAGTTTGGCTTGCATAGCAAATATGAAACATTATTTAGCATGCATAACAATTGACCAACCCCCCCCCCCTCCCCAACAACACACACACAAAGACACGTGAGCGCGTGCACTTACCTCGCAGGAATGATTTATGAATCTTGCTAACCCGCCACGCTTAGTGGCATCAACCTGCATAAATAAAGATAACTGGGCAATGAACACCAAAAGGAAAAACACAAGATGCAGTAAAATGATGGAACATATCTTTAGCTTTGGAGTTTGGATTACAGTACCAATTACCATCCCCAAAGAAGCATAAGACACTGTTGACTAAAATATACTCCGTTACAGTTTTCTGACCAAGAAAATACTAAAGTCCAAAAATATGCTTTATGCGCTCTAGCTAACCATTTTCACATTGTTCCCTCACTTTGCACTGCTTCAGGTAGTATATGATTTTCTTAGTGTCATAGGCAAATAAAAAAGAATTGCACCGATGCATTATCAGGGTTCAAGGGATGTTATGTAACAAAATAATCAGTATCACCTACCACAAAGTCATCGTCCAAGCGAAAGAGGTAACTGCTTCCAATCCCACTTTTCTCATACTGAGACTCACGTATGTCAGAGACCTGTAGGGTACAAATCAACCTCTAAGATATTGCTCAAATTTAGGACATCAATGAAGCAACAATTTATTGAATAATCAATAATGCATCACTACCCGCCGACGAATCAGTTCACCAACATATTCAATTACAAAGTCTTCAGCATCAATAGACTCAAGGGCCACGAGACCCCATTCATGAATCTTGCTCCTCTGAAAACGTAACCGCTTCTTCCTTGCCTACACAACAAAAAAGACATAAATCAGGTATCACTAAAACTACATTAAACCCAAATTCAAAACATACATAAGTTTCTTATACCTTCATTTGGGTAATTTTCAGTAGCTCGGAACCTTCAGCAGCTGCTAACAGGTTTCGCAACTTAACCCGATTTGTTCTTGCAGATGGAACCTTGGCTTGGGATGTCCACACATTCTTCTCTGAGGCTGAAAGAATATTACGAACACGGTACCCTCTCACACGAGCCCTTTCTGATGGAGTAGCATTTCGTGCCCAATTACGCCACTCCCATCCGCTAATGGAAGCTCTAGCACAACCGTCTGATTCTGGACACAAAATGATCGGCTTTACCTTCTGAATGGGCTCAATGGAAGTGTTTCTGCCTTTTCTCTTCTTGACAGGTTTCGTGGCCATGCTATTATTTGCCATTGTTGTTTTGGTAGTAGTCACATGCTTCTTAGTTGGACGAGATGTCCTATTTCCTGGATAAAAAAGGTGTAAAACAAATCAATACAGATCTATGTATCAGAAAGTGGAGAAATAAAACGGATAATAAGACTTACTCTTTGGCACCTCACTGGAAAGGAGTTTCATGTCTTGTTGTATATTCAAACCATAAGCATCATTAGCCCTATTTTTTGCTCCTCTTCTACAGGGTTTGTCAACAGTGGAGACGCTCTTCGATGTCACAGTTTTTCTTGACTCCTGGATAGTTTTCACATAAATCTTGCGTTCAACAAGCTCACATAGAGGTTTTGAAAGCTGCTCATCCATTGGGATTTCAACTGGTTCTTTCGGTTGTGCTGCTTGACTGGTTTTCTTCAATTTCCTCTTTCTATAGTATGTGTATTCTTTGAGTTTTGATGATCCATCTGCACTTTTAGAAACATCATATTGCCTGGTATACCATGAGTCAAGGCACTTGCTAATGGTACCTGAGGAGAGAGCTGTCCACTCCTTCATAACATTCTCATGTAGATTTTGTCGGCAGAGAGCCAAGGTAATATATCTAGAAATCGCAGGAATAGGGTTCATTGACTTTGACGGCTTATATCTAATCTTGCCCATTAGTGGCAAAGGGTCTAAGCCAGTCTCCATTCCAGGAGGCATTTCATCAAAACTGTCACCCAATTCCGCTGGCTTACAGATATCCATCTTATCAAATATACTTGCATGAGACAAAGAAAGGGATGCATGTTCTTCTGCAAACAAATTTTAAGAGGGGTAAGAAATGCAAAGAAGCACAGCACAGGCAAGATAAAACATAATACAAGGATACAATTCGTTTACCATGAGAAGTCATCGCATTATCAGCTGTTTTTTCTGCAACAATCAATGTTTGATCTATTGCTGTTTCAGTTACGCTGGTTATTGTAGTCTTATCCACTTCGCCTCTCTTCAACTCTTCAGCAGGAGCCATTTCAACAGACCGTAACTCTTCATCTAGAACCATTTCAACGGTTTTAAACTCTTCATCTAGAACCATAACAGTTTTTAACTCTTCTTCAAGAGCCATTTCAACAGGATCAAGAACTTTGTGTGCACATACTCCAGTAGAAATGGGTGACTCTGGTGCGTGCATAGGAGTACCAATTTGTTCCTGCAGTAACAAATAAATAAATTGATTTAGGAACAACAAATTAATCAAGATAGATTCCTTATTTTTGATATACCAACTCACTTCATCAATACCGCTCTCGAGTTCAAGGCATAAACAATTTGTTATCTCCTCTGCGATAACCTCCTGGAAATAGCAAAATAGTGATTGTTTTGATGCAACATATAGCTCATTTGCCAACATCATCTGAGCTCCTCTTAAGGGACCAGAAAATAATGTGATGCTTGTTTCAGATCCACAACTAGGTCCAAATCCAGGTGGAAAATCCATGTCACAACCAGGAGCATTCAAATCCTGCAAAGCCATGAAAATGCAACACATTGTGAGCTATAAGTAACAGAGAAAGGATCAAAGACCTAAATAACTCTCAAGGAAAAAAAACATTAAGCTGTATAGGAAACACCTTTTGGGACATTTCATCAGTGTCTTGAGAGTCTATGCCATCAAGGGTATCAGAAATAACTGTGGAGCGCAGATTCAGGTGGGAATTTTTTTGTAACCAAACATCACAGTAGTCCATAACAGGACCACAGAGTACTCCATCCCAGATATCTTTCATAGATTCATAATAAATTGTTTCCCGAACTGCTGATAGTACACCAGCAAAGTTATTAGACTGGACCACAGAAGAATCTACTGGGGCCGTATTATGTGAGGAGTTGCCTTTTGTGGAAACAGCAGATCGTGTGTCAACATTGGCCTTAAGTATAGAAAACTTATTGTTGCTCACAATGTCAGGCTGCAAACAAAGCACAATGCGTGGCAGTTTATTAAAGATGGAAAAGGAATAATATGATGCCATTGTAAGAAAACATTAACCAAATGAAACAAACCTTAGTGACTTGGTTCTTCAGCTTTGCAGCCAATTGCTTCTTATTCTTTTCGGAAGCAATTAAATCTGGAAGTACACAACTGAATATTTCATCAATCAAAATCCTGCGAGCTGATTTCATTATACCTGCATGTAACTGATGGCTGACATCATCAACTACACCACACATTAAGCCATTCAGTGATGCAGAATTATCAGTTGAAGCTTCTGAAATCTCTGCATGACCTCCACTCCACCAACCAATTAGTGATGCAAGTGTGTATGGCCCGAATTTGCCATCAATATGGTAAATCTACAGCAAAAGGCCAAAATAATTAGGATTGTGGACTACATTAGAATGGAATAATATGTTGTGAACAAATCCACACTTGAAATTCGGGGAAAACTGTGGTATGATAATATATTTTTCTACTTGGGGACAGAAAGTACGGAAAAGACCTATGATAGGAACTTCAACTGAGCCTTATTTTTTGTTTTTCCTGTTGACTTTTGAGTACATTGATAGTATGATCTGACACAGTAGATCACATGAACTTTGTGGTACTAATGTTTCAACCTGACCAAATTGTCTGTCCTTGCTCAGAATGATAGCAATGTCACAGGACCATGATATTAAATATCTCTATATGATGCTAATCTAACACTAACACATAAGGCTAAAGGCACCCAAGCCAACAAATGAAGAAAATTTCATAAGGTTCATCTGACAAAATAGATAGAAGCATAGCTACCAGCATAATACTCTTGGTCTGCTACCAGGTAGGACAAAATTACAGAGAACCATCTCACTCAACAACTGCTGCCCTACAGAAGTATTCAGGATGATAAGAGCATCATCATCACTCCAGATCCTCACATTCATACACAACATTTACAAAAGCAGGACAAAGCTAGATTCAGAAGGCTTATAATTTTTTTTTACGTTTCTCTTACCATTGAAAGATCTTGGATATAGCTACTGTGATGCCAATAGGAAAGTTCAGCAAGAGAATGTGGTCCGTGTCGGCACCCTTCTGCATCCTCAAACATCCAGCAAGATTCTTCACTTGAAAGAGCCTAATAGGGAGAAAAAAGAAGTAACCAAATCAGGAAGGTAGACAATGCAAGACAAGAGATGCTAAGTAGAAACGAAGACAGAAAAGCAAATCATACATTTGGAAGAATCAATTTATCATTGGGAGCCACTTTCTTAGTTTCCGTGGACTCATTAGGAGTGGAGGCTGCAACACCAATATTCCATTGTAAAAGGAACTGTTTTAGAAAGCTTAAGGGCACAGGATTTGCCATTTTCCCGCCAGACATTACATAGATAGCAAGGTTTTGAGGCAAGAAACCAGTTGAAAGCCCGTCATACAGCTGTTCAGGTGGGTAAGGTCCACACATCTGGCCATGCTCATTCATATACATGCAGCCTTCCAAAGACTGATGTTGCGCATACGCGCTGTGTGTTCCATTTTGATCAGCTGAATATCCAAGTTCAGACTGTGGATTCATCCCACCATTGCTGTTAATAGAACAAACAGTTTCCTGCATTGCTGCATACAGACCAGTGTTTTGTGTTTGGTCGTCACTACAGGAAACCGTTTGATGCTGCTCAGGACACCTAATAAATCATGCAGGAAGAATTAACAATTAGCATTAATTTCAAAGAAGAGAAGAAAGGAACAGATGGGATGATCAGTGAAGTGTGTACCGTCCAGGCAAGTTCCCCTTTGATGAATCATCACACGCTGACAAAGAACAAACAAGGGGGGGAGTGCCTGATGACTCATCCGTCAACAGCTTCAGACGCTTCAGTCTAGAGACAGCATAAGAGCTGTGGAAGTCCAATACAGATGGCTCTCCGTCATCGCCCTGATCAAAAGAATAACAGCACAACGATCACTTACGTATGAACAGAGCCTAAGTTTATAAAAGAAAACAATGCTAGTATCCAGAAATGTCAGCTATTTTCAACAACAGGAGATAGATGTAACAGACTGCTGTTTCGCCTAGAGGAAGTAAAACACTGCTAGCATATAACCCCATAGCCCCCTCTTCGTCAATGCTCGTAAACGCCCAAAATCATCGCGAAATTGACCTAGCAGGTTGTGTGCGGAACAGTTCGGCGAGATTCCAACTGTCAATTCGACCTCCACAAAACAAAAACCCGATACTGACCCAATAGAACGACATGGGCACTACGCAAGCACAGGGATCAAGTGACGGGACGGCGGTATGGTGAGATGTGGAAACGGGGAGGGGGGGTGGGTGGGAGGGGCTCACCGGATCGGAGCGCGCGTGCGGCATGATTGAGCCAGGTAGCTCGGATGCCGCCTCGCTCCGACGTCTGGTGCGTCAGCAGCAGCTGCCGCCGCCGCCGCCGCCGCCGGGAGCCTGGGGTGTTGAGTGATGGGGTTGTACGCGAGGGAGCGGGTCACGGCCTCAGCGGAAGAGAATGAGCCGAAAGAAGGGAAGACGAGGGGCAAAACTGGCAATGGGAGTGTCACTCCTGTCCGGGCGGGAGTATCGCTCTCCAGAGCCGTCCGATCTCAATCGCGATCGGCCGGCGGGCCTGTCTCTTATCGGACGCGGCAAAATACCGACGACCGGGGAAACGGCGACTTGTCTTCGTAGTCAACTCGACGAGGTGCTATTCAATTGTATCGACTCCTTCCATGCGGAGTTGAGAGTTGAGATTTGAGAGCATGCGTTGAGGGGGTTAAATAAGCATATCAAATGGGAATGGCATTGTGGTAGAATCAGACGCATTAACGGTGAAGCAGCAGGCTATCCTCTCCTTGAGCTGTTGGATGGAAACTTTCTTAGCTGGGAAATTAATCACATCCTTAGAAAATGTAATGCATTAGCTCAAGTAGGGTGTGAGTGTGTGGTTCAAGCTAATCCTATATTCACTCCGTTCTTAAATTATTGTTATTATTGACTTTTTTATTTAACTTTAATTATTTATCTTATTTAAAATATTATTTTAAATATGAAAAAATTTAAATTATGTTTCAATTTCTTTTGATGATAAAACAAACTATGATAACACATATGATATTTTTTAAAAAATTTTAAATAAGATGAATGGTCAAATTTAACTAAAAAAATCAATGGCGACAACAATTTAAGAACGATGGAGTATTCAATAGCCCTCTGCAATGTATCTAAGTTATGGTTCCTAGCGAATTAACTGAATCTAAGGTTAAATGGAAATTTTATTTCTTTTATATTCTTTATTAAAAACTTGACACAGACTGATTACCGTCCCCCAAAAAAACTTGACAGGAACCGGTGCTTGGCAACGCGCTCCTCGTTCAACATTTGCCAATGTGCAGATTAGAGTTTTTTCTATTATTATTATTTGATCTTCTTTTGACTACTCCCTCTTTCTGAATATAAGTATTTCTAGAATTTTGTAAAAAATATAACGCTAAAAGGAAATGACAATTTTACCTCTTATGAATGTTGTAACAAAAACACGAGACCGCTCCTCACCTACCTTGCACGATGGCCATGAAGCCCACGCTTGTTGATGCTGCCTCCGCTTCTTTAGCGTTGACGGTAAGTTCCCCATCCATCATCCAGCATAGCAACACCGTTGAACTACTCCCCGTCATGGCATCATCATCGATTTGCTCCCTGCCATGACGCAGTAGCACACTTTGGTGTCACTTCGCTTCCACAAATTGCAGCAGCAGCTACCCACCGCGAATTCAGAGGGAGAGACGTCAGGTTTGGATGAGAATCAATGATATGACAGCCTGACGGTGTGCTCTTGTTGGATTTGGCGGAGGATTAGAACAGAGGCCGGTCCATCACATCCTTTCCCCAGATTTTGAGGAGAAATCATGAAGGTTGGAGGAGAAATCAAAGGTATGGTGACTCGCAGGATTTGGAGTGGTCGACGTTGTATTAGAGGTGGAGCACCGGAATTTGGGGAACCGAAGAGAGAAGATATAGGCGAGGAAGAGGAAAGTGATGGGTGGAGAGATAAATATGGGTGGGGATGAGGAATGATTTGTGGAAATTTTTCAAAATTTTGGAATCCTTACATATGTGATATTGAGGAAGTAGTATTTTATAAATAACCTCTTGAAAACTATATTTTAAAAATCTGACTAGTTTGAATCATACCAATCATTTGACTAGTCAAATAACACGAAGCAAACCTTGTACGGTGGCTATCGAGCCCATGGTTGTTGACGCTGACGGCCTCCGCTTCTTTAGCGTTGACGGCAAGTTCCCCATCCATCATCCAGCACAGCAACACCATTGAACTACTCCCCGTCATGGCATCATCATCGATTTGCTCCCTGCCATGACGCAGTAGCACACTTTGATGTCACTTCGCTTCCACAAATTGCAGCAGCAGCTACCCACCGTGAATTCAGAGGGAGAGACGTCAGATTTGGATGAGAATCAATGATATGACAGCCTGACGGTGTGCTCTTGTTGGATTTGGCGGAGGATTAGAACAGAGGTCGGTCCATCACATCCTTTCCCCAGATTTTGAGGAGAAATCATGAAGGTTGGAGGAGAAATCAAAGGTATGGTGACTCGCAGGATTTGGAGTGGTCGACGTTGTATTAGAGGTGGAGCACCGGAATTTGGGGAACCGAAGAGAGAAGATATAGGCGAGGAAGAGGAAAGTGATGGGTGGAGAGATAAAGATGGGTGGGGATGAGGAATGATTTGTGGAAATTTTTCAAAATTTTGGAATCCTTACATATGTGATATTGAGGAAGTAGTATTTTATAAATAACCTCTTGAAAACTATATTTTAAAAATCTGACTAGTTTGAATCATACCAATCATTTGACTGGTCAAATAACACGAAGCAAACCTTGTACGGTGGCTATCGAGCCCATGGTTGTTGACGCTGACGGCCTCCGCTTCTTCATCGTTGATGGCGGGTTCCCCAACCATCAACCTACGCAACAACACCATTAAACCGCTGATTGTGATGGCATCGTCGTCGATCCGCAACTTGCCACGACGCAGTAGCACACCCCGTCGCTGCTCCCTTTCACAAAACGGAGCATTAGCTACCCACCGTGAATTCAGAGGGGGAGGCGTCGGGTTTGGACGAGAATCGATGATACGGTGGCATGAGGATATGCTCTCATCGGATTTGGGGAGGATCCGAAGATAGGTCGGGCCATAACATCCTTTCGCTAGAATTTGAGGGGAAATCATGAAGGTTGGAGGAGAAATCAAAGATATGAAGATGAGATGATGTACTCTCGTTGGATCTCGTCAGATTGAGAGTGATTGGCATTGTAATGGAGGTGGAGCACCGGAATTTGGGAAACCGGAGAGGGAAGATATGGGTGAAGAAGGGGAAAGTAATGAATGGAGAGAGAAAGATGGGTCGAGGTGAGAAATCATTACATATGCGGCACTGAGGGATTGATATTTTATAAATAACCCCTTAAAAACTATATTTTTTAAAATTCTATCAATTTTGATCATATCAAGTGTTAGTTTTGCCAAATACACGCGCTTGACTTAAGAGGATAGTCTAAATTGGCACTTTTGTGTCAAACTATTCTACGTCAATAGAGGATCAGGGTTTGAAATTTTAGTTCTTGATAGGTTATTTATAAAATATTAATTAAATAAAGTTCAAAAAGTAAAAGAAGTTTGGTGCAATGACTTTGAATTTGATGGCGTCCACCACCGCGTAATGGCTTCCACGAGACGTCCATGACGATCGTGTGAATTTGGCATCGAGCCTCTTCGTGTGAATATGTGATGCGCTAAATAGAAGATGAAGAAAGGAAGAGCTGCGAGCCGATATGGTTCTCCATTACTGCCGCGACCGCGAGCCCGCGAGCCGCGAGTGCGATCGCGTGCAACATGTCTGCAGTTTGTACACTAGTTGCTGCGCTAGAATAACAGCGAACAAGTGCCAAGCGTCTGCCCTGTCGCCTGGTTGATGCATCGAACCAGGACAACATCGTTCACCACACCGACGCCGCAACTTGTTGCTTGAGTCAGCACTTACCTCACAAATGAAGCGTCAGCGGGGTCCGAAACGGAAAAATGGCATCACCTGCCATTTACAACAGAGTATTCCTTTCTCTAGAAGCTTATTACTGCAGCTGTACTAGAATCAAGTACTACCTCGATTCAGAAAAACACAAGTGAGGAGAACTCTATTTATTTATCGCTTGAATTAGAATTACTAGTCCTAGTAATATCTTCCAATCAGTGGAGCGGAGCAGCATATTTTCAGAGAACGTTATATGGAGCAGTGGGCGGGCCACAACAAGTTTCCGCGAGGATCCTGAGCCCGCGGGTCCAGCTGTCGCGCAAGCTGGGCCGCACGTACACGTGTCCGTCGTTTCCCCGGCCCATCCGCAGTGGCGAAGTCCAATTCCATTTCTGTCGCCTCCAACTTGTGACTGTGACCACCAATCGTTCGATACCGCAGGCCCAGGAGTCTCCACAGCGAGCTATAAATGAGAGTGAGCTCCCCTGAAATGCGTCGCCTCGTCTCCTTCCTTCCTCTGCCACGCCCCACGCTTTCGACGCTGCTACACAGTCGACTACCTGCCTACGTCACGATCTTGATTCTTGGCGAGGGAGAGAAGGAGAGCTGGGACCATGGGCTTCGAGGGGCTGGCGCGCGGGTTCGGATCGGAGCCGGAGCGGGACATCGACGATCTGCCGCGGAACGACGCCAACTACACGGCGCTGACGCCGCTCTGGTTCCTCGAGCGCGCCGCGCTGGCGCAGCCGGACAGGGTCTCCGTCGTGCACGGCCCGGTGCGGCACACCTGGGCCGAGACCTACCGCCGGTGCCGCCGCCTCGCATCCGCCCTCGCGCGCCGATCTGTCGGCCACGGCAGCACGGTAAATTTACTGATCTTCATTTCCATTTTTTTTGTGATTAAATAGTTCGCCGACTGCTGATTATCTTGGTATGTAGTTTTTCTAGTCTAGGAACTGAATTATAAGATGGGTGCATATCCTCTTCTTCTTTTTTTTTTTTTTTTGGTTTTATGGACCTGAAGCCTTACTTCAGTGTGGAGACTACTGTAGAGCAATTTTACTTTTTTTTGTTGAAATGGAGCAATTTTACTTTTGGCTGAAAGATGCGTCTGTTTGTAACAACGAAAGGCAATATTCCTTATCGCAACTTTTAGAAAATGGATTAGCGCAGTTGGAAACAAAATAATAAGACTAGGCTGCCCCGTGTTATATATCCAGTGCTTTATGCACCTGTAGCTCTGCTACTGCATTGGTAAGACTGTATTTTCAAGTTCGTTCTATTCATGCGTGATGTTTTTCTTGTGCTATAGTCTGGCTGTATTTTATTTACCTCTTCTGTTCATATGATATATAGTTTGCCTTTCGTTCGTTCTACAAAATCGTAATAACAGCGGGTCTTCCCCTGTTCGTTGAACGCTGCAGCCAGTGATAATGTTAACTAGTACTCCAGATAGATTGCTTGCCTACTGAAGCGGATGCAGAATTGTTCAGCCCATTGTGGCTACATATTTTAGCCAACTAGTTTGTGGTGTTCCCGTTCCTTTTAGAAGGTACACGTAACCAATACTAGTTTTAGTAGCTCTGCTCATCAAAGCGGTACACGACACTACGTCAGGTTACTGTTTCTGGTCAAAGAAAAGATAAGCTTATCTCATTCTTGTCTTGTCCGTGACTCTGGACTCATGTCTCTCTCACTCTGTCAAGACTCTTCTTCCTTTTTTTTTTTGAGGTTATGCATCTACTAGCCTTGAAGCGACAGAGAAATCTTGTTATGTTTGATGATTGCTTATATAATTCCTTGGTGTGGTCATTGCACATTTCGCTAACTGAAAAAAATATTGTGCTTTTATGTGGTTCGTAGGCTGTTTAATTCAGTGCCTTCTCTGGAATAACAATATTCAAAAACAGATAAGAGTATCTTAAAACATTTTTGTCTCAATGGTAATCAGTTGGTTTTATTTTGATTCCCTCAGGTTGCTGTAATAGCTCCGAATGTCCCAGCAGTTTATGAAGCTCACTTTGGCATTCCAATGTCAGGAGCTGTTGTGAACTGCGTCAATATCCGGTTAAATGCTGAGACAATTGCATTCCTTCTTGACCACTCTGTGGCAGAGGTTGTGATGGTGGACCAAGAATTCTACGCCCTAGCTGAAGAATCCCTCAAAATAGTTGCAGAGAATAAGAAATCTGCTTTCAGGCCTCCAATCATGATCGTTATCGGTGACCCAACTTGCGATCCAAAGTCCCTACGATATGCTCTAGGGAAGGGAGCTGTTGAGTACGAGGAGTTCCTGAAAACTGGCGACCCGGAGTTCCCTTGGAAGCCACCAAAGGACGAGTGGCAGAGTATTGCCCTTGGCTACACTTCTGGGACTACTTCCAGCCCGAAAGGCGTGGTGTTGCATCACCGTGGCGCCTATCTCATGGCGCTCAGCGTTGCTATGGTGTGGGGAATGTCTGAAGGCGCTGTCTACTTGTGGACCCTGCCCATGTTCCACTGTAACGGTTGGTGTTACACTTGGGCGCTGGCCGCGTTCTGTGGAACAAGCATATGTCTTCGTCAGGTACATTAAGCATCTGTAGTTGTACCAACAAATGTCTTCCCCAGTGCAGAGAAATATGGTAATTCTAATAATTTACCAAATGGTTTTTGTGTCTTGCAGGTGAGCACAAAGGCCATATACCATGGCATCGCTAAGCAAGGGGTGACGCACTTCTGCGCCGCGCCGATCGTCCTCAACAACCTCATCAACGCTCCGGCAAGCGAGACGTTCCTGCCGCTCCCACGCGTCGTCAACGTCATGGTGGCCGGGGCCGCGCCGACGCCGTCCCTGCTCGCCGCGCTGTCCATCCGCGGGTTCCGCGTGACGCACACGTACGGGCTGTCCGAGACCTACGGCCCGTCGACGGTGTGCGTGTGGAAGCCCGAGTGGGACGCGCTGCCGCTGGAGGAGCGGTCCCGGCTGCACTGCCGCCAGGGCATCCGGTACATCGCGCTGGAGGGCCTCGACGTCGTGGACCCGAAGACGATGGCCCCCGTCCCGGCCGACGGCAAGTCCCTCGGCGAGATCGTGCTGCGCGGCAACGCCGTGATGAAGGGTTACCTCAAGAACCCCAAGGCCAACGCGGAGGCGTTCGCGGGCGGGTGGTACCACTCGGGCGACCTCGGCGTGAAGCACCCCGACGGGTACGTGGAGGTGAAGGACCGGATGAAGGACGTGATCATCTCCGGCGGGGAGAACATCAGCAGCCTGGAGGTGGAGAAGGTGCTGTACACGCACCCGGCCGTGCTGGAGGCCTGCGTCGTGGCCAGGGCCGACGAGCGGTGGGGGGAGTCGCCGTGCGCGTTCGTGACGGTCAAGGAGGGCGTGGACCGGTCCGACGAGGCGGCGTTGGCGAACGACGTCATGAGGTTCTGCCGCGAGAGGATGCCGGGGTTCTGGGTGCCCAAGTCGGTCATCTTTGGGCCGCTGCCCAAGACGGCCACGGGGAAGATCAAGAAGCATGAGTTGAGGGCCAAGGTCAAGGAGCTCGGCCCCGTGAGGAAGAGCAGGATGTGAGTGAGCTCCGGTGCATTCCGAGAATTTCTGTACAGCGAGCGAACATGGGCTGGTGGCGCCGTCGCCGTAAATGAACGAAATGCAAGAGAAATTCCCGGTTCCGCTTCCTTCGAATCGAAACGCCTGAAAATGTAAGAGTTCCTAGAAGCTTTTTTCTTTAAAAAAAACTGGCTGGA
This sequence comes from Eleusine indica, assembly GCA_030378355.1. NCBI lineage: Eukaryota > Viridiplantae > Streptophyta > Magnoliopsida > Poales > Poaceae > Eleusine > Eleusine indica. The sequence continues at coordinate 10,931,575 of CM059498.1, read as the reverse complement.
GTTGAATGTTTGTTTGTTGGATGCTCTAATTGTATCTTTCATACTTATAGTAGTACAATTATTTTTTTCTTAAAAATGATTCGGCCCTATAAGCTGGCTGGATTTGAATGTTGTTTGTTGGATGCTATAATTGTACTTATGTTTCACGTAGTACATTAATTACATTCCCAATAAGAAAAATGTTATATTGGTACATTAATTACAACAGTTGTACCTACGGTGTGAGCTGGGAATTTTTGTGGGACATTAGGAGGCTGCGTGGTTGGTCTTGATGATTTCAGGGTATGCATTGACGAATTCCCTGCTGTCTGCTGCTAAAAAAACACTCACGATATGCTGCTTCTTAATGAGAAATCACGGTGCATATGCAGCTCTGTGGGGTGGGACTCGCGACAATCTCCATGGGACCATGCACCAACAATCTACGGGTACGAATGTTTCGCCTGCTGAAGCCTGAAGGCGACCGATCCATTTCCTATTCCGCCCTTCCGGCCAGGTTGACGGCAGCGGCTGGTAGCGTGCGCAGGTGAAAGATGACGATGCTGCGATTCGTTCGACACGAACCAGGCGCTGTATATTACTGGCTGTTGCCGATGTTTTTCTCTCCACGGCGAGATCAGGCTTGAGCGTGACCGCTCGCTGACGATGACACGCAGGGTTGTTTTACTTTTGTCCGCGTCAGAAGCCATCTGTCCTGTGTCTTCCGCCACAGAAGTTCTGGAATATGCGAGTTACTCGTACTGTACAACCACAGGGACATTTCTCTTCCAGCCAACAACGATCGCCGTCGGGTTGGGTAATTGGGTTACACGCACGCGGATCGTGCATGATCCGCCGATCTCCCAGACTCCCACGCGAAAAACAAAACAAAACAAAAAAAATTCGTGCAGCCGCCTCCTCGCCTCCCGCCACCCACTCCTTGCTCGATCCAGTCCTCAATCCTCATCCGGCTCGCCGGGACAGGAAAGCACGCCCAGCTCCGGTCGACCCACCAACCCCGAAACAAGCATATAAAACGCGGAGCTAAAACCAAAGGCCCGCCCGACTTGTTCGGGCTCTCTCTCTTCTGCTCCCCGCAGTTCAGGTCAAAGCTACACACGCAGGAGAGCGGAGGCATTGGTGGTGCCCGAGATGGCGGCGGAGCGGGACATCGACGACCTGCCGCGGAACGACGCCAACTACACGGCGCTCACGCCGCTCTGGTTCCTCGAGCGCGCCGCGCTGACCCACCCGGCCAGGGCCTCCGTCGTGCACGGGCCCGTGCGATACACCTGGGCCGACACCTACCGCCGGTGCCGCCGCCTCGCCTCCGCCCTCGCGCGCCGATCCGTCGGCCACGGAAGCACGGTGCGGCCTCCCTCCTCTCCTCCCTCCTTTCTCCCCATCTCTCTCCATGTGCCCAGATGGCAGTGTTCTACTATTCTGACGTCTGACTTTCTGAATCATGAGGAACCGTAACAGAAAGTTTTTTTTTTTCTTCTCGAACAACTGTAAACAGAAAGTAGTAAGACTATTTTAGGATGGTACAACAATAGACTGGTGTACTTCTAACGGAGCTACAAAACATAGTACTAGTTTATTTGTGCTGATAAATGATAATTGAGCGGGTGGCTGGAATACTGGCAGGTCCTACCATTTTGTTGGCAGATGAGCGGTGTGTGTCTACTGCCCCCGCAGGAGTACACCCTGAAAACTTATCTTGGCCTTTCAACTCATGTTTGTTGTGCATTCTTCTTATTAAGCCAACATGTGGCTATAATTGAAAGATCACATGCTAATGGAACTACTGATGGAGACTAGCTGATGGCATCTCCTGGTGCTTCTGGGAGCCATCCGACTGAAGTAGGGATGTTCAGAGTATGCCCTTTATGCATTCCTCGTGTTTGGGCAGAAAAATATGAAAGAACTACTTTTGTCAGAGTACCAACAAGAGTCCAGATTTTATAGCTCATTTACCAGATATGTGCCTTGTGCTACTAGAGCAGAGATGAAATTCTGTACCATATTCACTCGCATACGTTCCAAATTTGGAACCATGTCTGTTTCTGAATTCTGATAAGAATTGTGCTTCGTCAAAGCTTCCATGTTTGATATTGCTACTTGTTAACCTTCAAGAGCTGTCTTTTAATTTCCTCTTTGTGAGTGTTGTATAAAAGTTCCATAGACATATATGGAAAGCCTTGCACACAAATTGATTATCATGTAGCAACATAGAATGGAGATCTGGACAGCTCCATTGCTTTTGCTATTCATTACCCTCTTTTTGTGCACCGAAGGTTTTGTTCACTGATTGATAAATGCAGATGTGTTATATAAAAGATTGTTTCTTAAGTAATCTAGTTCTCAATAAATTACAGAAACAATTTATTACAGTTGTTTTCATGGGTTACTATTGTTGTAAATTATTATTTTTTTCCGTGATGAACTCACTATGGGTTTTCATAGTATCATGTTTCCATTCATTCTTATCATATCTTAATCTTTCAGGTAGCTGTGATAGCTCCAAATATACCAGCGACTTATGAAGCTCATTTTGGAGTTCCCATGGCTGGAGCAGTGGTCAACTGCGTCAACATTCGGCTAAATGCTTCAACTATCGCGTTTCTTTTGGAGCATTCATCGGCTGAAGTTGTAATGGTTGACCAGGAATTTTTCACCCTGGCTGAGGAATCTTTGAGAATTATTGCAGAACAAACAAAAGGTGCTTTCAAACATCCATTATTAATAGTTATTGGTGACCCAACCTGCGATCCTGCAGCCCTCCAATATGCTTTAAGTAAAGGAGCCATTGAGTATGAGAAATTCTTGGAAACTGGTGACCCTGAGTTTGCCTGGAAACCGCCGCAGGATGAATGGAAGAGTATTGCCCTAGGTTATACTTCTGGGACAACATCTAACCCGAAGGGTGTGGTATTGCATCACAGGGGAGCTTATCTAATGTCACTGAGTGGTGCTCTGGTATGGGGAATGAACGAAGGTGCTGTTTACTTGTGGACTTTACCAATGTTCCACTGTAACGGCTGGTGCTATACATGGACACTTGCTGCTCTCTGCGGAACAAACATATGTCTTCGTCAGGTATATCTTCTTTTTTCTTTCAAAAGAAAAATGAAATATGCGCCTTTTTACTCTCAGAAGCATGTGGAGCCTTTTTAAACTCTGTACAATACTAAGTATCATACTTTGTTTAGGTGCGCACATGGAACCTCATGGTTCATTGAATATCATGCCTACATGAATAGATGTCCACACATACCCACACAGAACGTGCAATTCACTTATTTTGTTAATTCATGAGTAATTTTATATTCCAGAGGGAAATGTAGTACTTAGGTTTCATGCAAATGCCTCGAAATTTTTTTTTGCCTGCTCTGCAACATATGATGAATTGGATTCACCATTGATCAAATGTAAATTTGTGGAAATAAACAATCTGTCTTTGTTGCTGATAAACTATTACATGTTTCATGAGCAAAGTAGTAGTATAAAAATTAGAGAAGATATATATGGACAGGTGAAACTAAATCTAAAATATAGTAGGTGTCACATTTCCCTGTCAGGCTAGAGTTAGGATGGTAATTGGGAGTTACATTGCTTGAAGCAGGGCCAGGGTATCTTGATCTTTTTTTTTTATGGCATTCTGGTGAATCAGATTTACTTATCATATTGCAAATTTACTGCTTGTTATCTAGATAAAAAGGTACCATGAAAACATTAGGCGCTTGAAGGATAAATAAATTGATATATCTTGATCATGGTTTCTTTATATCTTTCGTTGGAAACTGATTTTTTTGCCAGGAGCTAGTAAGTAGCAACTCTGGAAAAATAGCATGTTTCCAGGGGAAATATTTTTGTTAAATAACATACTTGAATTATGTCCTAATCCACAGAAGGATGTTGTCATGTTGACCAAAATCGAAACCTATGACCTTGAAAAATCAGGGGACTAGTTTTCTTTCCCCAAGGAACAATTTTTTTTTAATTCTGACTCACTGAGAGCAACTTTTTTCTAGTTATGTTTTTGAGTTGTGGAGGAAAAGACCTTTTGATTTAAGCTAGTTTTTGAATAATTTACAAATGCAATGATAAAAAGGTAATTGTTCACGATTCACTCACGTCACCTGTGAGAGAAAACATAAGCTGGTTAATTCAACCACTGTTTTCTCATCAGTAACTCTGACTGCCCATCCGTTTTCTTATGCATTGTGTGACAGGTTTCAGCAAAGGCCATCTTCTCAGCAATAGCCAACCAGGGCGTGACTCACTTCTGTGGCGCACCGGTTGTCCTCAACACCATCGTGAACGCCCCTCCGGCCGACAGTATTCTCCCCCTGCCTCACGTCGTCAATGTCATGACCGCTGGCGCTGCCCCACCACCCTCCGTCCTCGCGGCGATGTCAAAGCTCGGCTTCCGCATCACCCACACCTACGGCCTGTCGGAGACGTATGGACCGTCCACGGTGTGCGCCTGGAAGCCAGAATGGGACAGCCTGCCAGCTGACGAGCGCGCTCGCCTCCATGCGCGCCAGGGCATCCGGTATGTCGGCCTCGAAGGCCTCGACGTCGTGGACACGAAGACGATGGCGCCAGTCCCGGCCGATGGAAGCACGATGGGGGAGATCGTCATGCGCGGGAACGGCGTCATGAAGGGCTACCTCAAGAACCCGACGGCGAACGCCGAGGCGTTCGAGAACGGGTGGTTCCACTCCGGGGACCTCGGCGTGAAGCACCCCGACGGGTACATCGAGGTGAAGGACCGAGCCAAGGACATCATCATCTCGGGTGGCGAGAACATCAGCAGCCTGGAGGTGGAGAAGGTGGTGTACCAGCACCCGGCGGTGCTGGAGGCGTCGGTCGTGGCGCGCGCCGACGAGCAGTGGGGCGAGTCGCCGTGCGCCTTCGTGACGCTCAAGGAAGGCGTGGACAGTTCCGACGAGGCGACGCTGGCGCGGGACATCATGCGGTTCTGCCGTGAGAGGATGCCCGGCTACTGGGTGCCCAAGTCCGTGGTGTTCGGGCCGCTTCCGAAGACGGCGACCGGCAAGATCAAGAAGCATGAGCTGAGGACGAAGGCCAAGGAACTCGGTCCGGTCACGAAGAGCAGGATGTGAGAGGTCGTCTTGCTTCGCGGCTGTCTGTCTGAACCTTAATTTCCCGTGGTCTCTTGTCTGAACTTGGAGCATCATCTAGTGTCAGTGCAAATCGTTGGTATACTCTACTCGTAGCATTGAGTTGTATACTAGTATAAATTGCAGGACTATCATCTAAAAGAAGATGCAGGAGCAATACGCCTGACAAACTGTATGTAAGTTCATATTTTGTCTAGAGAGAGAGAGAGAGAGAGAGAGAGGTGTTGTGAGATGGTTTAGGGTCTGTTTGGGAGCGCTTATACTGTAGCAATAGTAAAAACGCTGTAGTAGTAAGTCATTTTTTGCATAAGCCGGTTGCTGCTATTTCCTAACTTTTCCTACTTATGCTACTGTTGTAACAGTGTCATAGGCTGCTGGGCGATAAGCCCCTCTCAAACGGTCACTTAGTATTTCCGGGGCAAGCCAGTTAGAGTAGCGCACAACAAACGTCTCACAAAATCACCGGATCCTAATTCCTTGCTCTGGGGTAAAACTGTAGTGGGACTAAACACCTGCCAAACGAATCGTTTTTACTAAATCTGATTGAACAGCAGTATCTTTGCAGCTTCACTTTGCTTTCCGGTCTACAATCTCTAGCTGCATTGGCTAGCCTGAAAAGAACAGCATTTGGTCACCAACAACATTCAGATTTTTCGGTCGAAAGACGAGAACAGAGTCCATCAGGCCATCCTAGGAATAGTGCAGAAGGGTGTCTTCTTTCGCAGCGACCTCGTGCAGTCGTGCTGCATCGGCATGCTGCATGCATGCAAAGATTCGCTGAGGTAACCTGCAAATTTGTCACCACCGGCGAGGTGCCGGCGTGGATGCCATGGCTGCTCGACAGCGCAGCGGGCTGGAACGTGCAGCAACCATGAAAGAAGAAGATCCGGTGCTTATTTCGTCATACGTGGCACGGTAACATCCTTTCAGTCGAGTGAAAAAGCCTGGAGAAGTATATTCGTTTTCAAAAAGTTACACGAGGGCATAATTTACTCGGACGTCTGAGTTGACAACCGAATAATTCAGTGTCTTGTCTGAAGTATGGCTGGGGCCGTCCTCTGGAACGTCTTGAGAGTTTTGGCTTGCATTAGAAGAATAAGATGGTGAGCTTCAGTGTACGAGTGAAGAACTGCACCCAAATTCCTCAAACCTATGCACGCTTGGCTTTCAGGTGCACAGGTAATGTGACATTTTGCAAACTAATCACTTTTGATTTAGATAGGTACTAAAATGCTCGGTTGCTCGAGGCAGGTATACTATCTGCTGGAGTGCTGGTTGAAATTTTGTTGAGAATAAGTTGAAATATAATGCACGGTCTTATTTCTATTTCCCTGTCAGAACTTGGAACATATCCCAGTCAATTTCCTTTTGGGTCAATCCTTGGATACGGCGAGATATGAAAGAGTTCAGCCAGATAAACCCATACAAACCAATCGAGGAAAAAGATTAAAAGATTCCTCACTTTGGTGATGCTCCTAAAAAAAACAGCAGAAAGCGAAAATAGAAAGTGCAACCAAAAGCATTCTAAAAATCATGAGGTTAGCATGTACTCCCTCCAATCCAATAACAAAATGAATGACAAATTGTCTGCTTTATTTTGACTACTCATCGTGAAGAAATTTCGAAATCTGTTGTACAGTGATTGTGATTTGGGGGTTACACTTTGGAGGTTTTTTTTTTTTTGCGAGAAGTACTTTAGAGTACATTGACATTCAAAAGGTCAATTTTTTTTTTACCCAATTGGCATACTTATACAGTGTTTTTGGTGCCCCTCTCAGATTGTTGATATGATCGGTGATGCATGCTTCTCATTTTCTCCACTTCGCAATCAACCCATTGTGGTCACCGATCGACCCAGGCCTCAGCAACAAATCCTACGGTTCTAACGAATAAGAGTAAGTATAATAAGTTGATGTAAGCAAACAAAATGATTTGTCACATCAGATTGTGCAGAGTTGGATGAAAAAAGAAGTAAAGAGTTACAGATTATCAGCTAGCTCATAGCGAGTTGTTACACAAATTACAACAATGTTGGAGAGAGAATGATAAGGTGGAGGTGCATTTGATATTAACTTGACCACTTCCAATCCTCAGTTTTATTTCATAGTTTTTAAAGTGTCATATTAGTTTTAGAGATTTGATTTGAAGTATTAAATGGTCTATCTCTCAATGTTTCATCTCACAATTTTATAAACAAGTCATAATAATAAATTATTGTATTGAGATTGGTTGAAATATTTTGATATGAAACCCCGAATCACTAGACACCGTGCGGACGATACTGTGTATCTACCGCGCGCGCGGTTTGGACCAAATTTGATAGTAGTTTCGGCCCAACAAACATGTTGTCCTTTTCACTGTTGAGATAACAACGCCACCATCCTCTGTTGCAGATGAGCTCTGCTCGAGTTAGGGGTTTGAGGTTAGGGTTCGGGATTGGCGGGGGCTCATCGGAGTGCTCCGAACTTAGAGAGAGGACTAGGGGTGGGTGATCGGACCCATGGTGGGATGCAAGGCGGCGAGCGTGCCGCTGGAGTTGCAGGTGAAAGGAGGGTGGTGGGCGGGGCCGGCGATGGGGTGTCACATGTTAGAGAATTTTGCAGTCGGCGGGGTGTGGTGGGCGGCAATGGCGTGTGTTGGTGGCTCGGCGGCACAGCGTCCCTGACCGTCAGAGGTGGTAGAGGGCGGGGGGTGGAGCAGGCGGCCGGTGGCGATAAGGAAGAAGAAGACCGTCCGTGCGGAAGCAGGAGAAGGAGGTGTCGGGCGAGCTCTTAACAAGTCCCTATGAAATTTATTTTCTCTCTTTATCTTAATTACAATGTCATGTTATTTTTTATTAATATGACAACTCAGTTGATATAATAAAACTTTAATTGAAACTGATCTTATTCAACATGTTTTCTTAGCCAACCATTATATGAACTGATAAGATGGACTGAAAATGAGGTGGCATTGGCATATACTCCGATTAGCCTTGCTCTGATTCGATCCACAGGGGAACCAGTCATATTCTAATCATGTGATTTTGTCCACCCAATTCACGTGGCGCCACTCGTTGCACGAGAATGATTTTTGGATCTGCCGTCGCATTGAAACACAAAGCTTGAGGACTGGCATGCATGCTGTGCCGACAAGCAATCGGCAAGGGCTTTATCGTCGTCTCTAGAGTAGGGATGGCAGCGGGTCAGGTTCGAATTGAGTGGAGTAAAAATCTACCTATCATAAAAAAGATTTTAGGTAAAAATTAACACCCACATTCGTATTCACGGGTGGGAATTGAGACTCACATCCATATCCATGAGTTTTGAGTGGGTGTCGGATGTCCGTCGGGTTTCATATGTTATATGAAAAATATCTCAAAAAAATATATTAACTAGATCAATATAAATGCACAATGTCTATATATGACACATCAATTAATAAATGTGAGTCATGGGTATCTATTTAGGTAATTCTACATAAATTTTTAATAATTTAGTCATCACTCTTATCAACATATATATTTATTTATGGTTAACTTGTTATGAGATAGGGCTAAATCTTATATGTAAGTATGTTTCGGGGTGCAACGGGTCACTTACGGGTCAGAAGTAAAACTCACATCCACACTCATATTTATCGGGTCGGATGTGGATGACACTTATAAGTAAAAAACTAGATCCACATCTGCACCCGTCAGATGCAACCCATGAGTGAAATTACCATCCCTACTCTGTAGTTGGATCCGACATTGACACGACGCCCGATCACAGCAGGCGAATAGCACGCCAGAAGTTAATAGTTAGGGTCGCTTTGGTTAGCTAGAACACTTGTGTTTAACGCGTACAAGTTGAAACGAGCAGCGTCCTATAAATGAATGAAGCTACAGTTTGGCAAACTCAAACTAAGGCTGTACGCCTCCGGATATACTCACTTCGATTCCTTCCTTGGCTTGAAAGATGACACCATATTGGTTGCTTCGCGTGTGTATCTTTAATTTGTAGCAAATGGCTTTTGTTAATGGAGTCACAGTATGATTGACAGGTAAGCCTACCAAGATCCAAAACAAAATGTACTGGCCGCCATTACAAGATTTGCCCAAACCAGGCGAATAGCACGCCACAAGTTATTTTCCATGAAAGGACCAGCATCAGATTTTACTTTTAGATAATGGAACAACGAACAAATGTTCCCAGCCTGTGCACCCCTTTCGGAGGGAGAACACTTCTGGTGCTACGCATCTGAGGGGCAGAATCAGATAAAGTACACATATATAACATTCAGCTCGACCAGTAATGTAGAGCCTATATGTAGAACACCTGCATTTTAGACGATAATATGCGTTAGACACGTACCATTGCAAGATTTGCAGCTGAAGGGGAGAATCGCACGCCAAGACAGCCACTCACCAGAATTTTGACGGCATTCCACCCAACCCAACAGCACAATCAGTCGGCGTGCATGGCTGAAGCTGGAGCAGGACGGAAGCCAATCACCCGGGGACACCGCGCCATACCAGGAGCATGGAAAGGCGGAACAAAGTTACTATGGATTTGACGGAATATTTTCAGAGCTGCAGCTGATTGGAATCCAAGCGCGACAAGGAGTCAGTGACACAATTGAATCCGAATTTTAAGAGGAAAAAAATTTGAGGAGAAGGAATGGATTTGGGAGGAGGAGAGGGATCAAACCCTACCGCTAGAATCCAAGAGGAAGAATAAACCACGAGCGAAAGGTACAGCCAAATGAGGGATGCATTGAGACAGGATTTAACGGAGCAGAACGATGTTGGGACTTGGGAGAGGGCTAGACGAAAATGAAATATAAGTGATATATATAAACAGCCATCATCAAGGCAATCTCGGCACGAGTTATTCCTGTCCGCTAATTAGATCACCTAGATTTTCCACGGCGCGTTCTCGCTCAGATCTCAGCGTCTTAATGATAAGATTTCCGAACAGCCTCACGTGTATCGATCCTCATCGTATAACGTATACGCACGTTAGAAGAGGAGGGGGGAAAACTGCAGGGACAAGAAGAGGTACACGTCGAAACATCAACAGCATCAGCAGGTTGGTATCGCGTCGTCCGGGCGAAAACAGAGGCGGGGCCACGAAAAGGGGCGCGTGCACGTTGCCGTACACCGACGACGACGCCTACGGCGACGGCGCCGTATCTTCCTCGGACGCATGGACAGCCGTTGGATCGAGGAACAGTTGCTTGAGATTTGATCCTGGCACAGCCTTCCCCTATCTTCTCTCCCTATATATTTCGGTTTACCTCTCGGCACGCACGCCACGCTTCTCCTTGTGCTGTCTTCCGTCTCCCTCCCTCTCTCCAAGACTGCTCAAGGTTCTGGCTCAATTACCCAAATTGTCACGAGATTTCCGATCTTTTCCATCACTTTGTGTGTGTTTTCGAGATTGTTTTGTTGGGTTTCCTCTTCGTGCTGGATGTTTCCTCGTCCTGTTCTGCGTTTGCTCTCAGTCAGGCCTGAAACTTTTGCTGCGCTGAAACTTGCTGTTCTGTTGTTGGTTCTTGCAGAGAAGGGAGGTAGGAAGAGGACGAGGAAGAGCAGAGCAAGAGATGGCAGGCAGCGCTGACGCTAAGTCATCGGCTTCGTCGGCGGAGGAGGTAATTTCACAAGACTCAAATCTATTAATGGTGGAAAAAGGACCAAGAATAGATAATACAGCTCAGGTTGTTTCGTTTCTTTTTGGTGTATAACAAAAACACATTGCTTACGGTTACTACGCTGTTTATTCGCCCTTGCCATTTCCGTTTTTGTCAATAGTAATTCATTCCTATCCTCAGCACCTACTACTAAGCAAACCTGCCATGTCCAACGCATTTAAAGATTCTGCACTACCCAGTACCAATACGCCGATACCTCTATAGATTACGTTTAAGAAACAACTTTTGTTGACCGCATACACCAAGAGTTATTTAATATCAAGGAAGAAATGAGTGAATCACCCAAAAGCAAACTAAACTTGACGCAACCTGTTCCACCCGAGAATTTATGGGCGCGATTGGTTTGTTGGCCAGCAGAGCCTGCCTCGCATATGTCATACAGGCTCAGCTGAGACAGGCTGCGGAGATACAACATGCTTTTTTTTGGTTGATTGTATTTAATTAGTCTGGCTAAGAAGAGATATTATTTTGTTGACTGTATAAGTATTTATTAAATTAATTATAAAATAAAAAATAAATATTCAAAATATTACTTATTTTATTCAAAATCATAGTATAACATATCAAGCCTTAATATACTTTTAAATATGATCATATTATTTAGATTATACTAATTATATATTAATACCGTCACTAATATACACTGTGGTTGTACGGGATGAGCCAGGTCCGCTGAAAACGGATTTGATTCACGTTTTCGCGGAGCCAGGCTGAGACGGCAATTCTGCATGCGCGCAGCCACGCCCGCGTGCTTGTGCAGGCAACCAATCGGCCGGTCCCTGCATGCGGCGAACCAGGTTGACGCCCATGCAGAAAACCAATCGCGTACTATGGGTGTGATTGGTTGCCTGCAGCCCTTCTGTCCAGGTTGGGGGCATGAGCTAGGCTGAACTGAGTCAGGATACGGTGATACAGTTTGCTTAGATGGTGGAGTGTTTGGTTGCATTCACAAGCTGCCCTGAGATTTTGATTGGATGGTTGCACAAGAAGGATAGACTTACCCTGCATGTTTCTATGGTTAGATTACCTCCTTTTCTGTTTTGTCTATAGTATAAAAAAAAAAGAAAACAACTAACAGAGCAAGAAACGAAATTAGATCGAGCTTTACCCACTCGATTTCAATATCAAACTTTGTTGAGTTAAGAAATAAAAAAATCATGGTCTGTAAAATATCACAAAAAGTGTATTTGTGAAAAACAGATGTGAAGGTCACAAAAACAAACAAGAACAATTTACGTGAACTCTGCATTTTCCTCCCGGAGCTACTCACATTAAGATAGATATCATTGAACTAAAACAGAAAGGTAAAGGTTAATCAATATTACTCAACGGTGGTGTCAATCGACAAGGCAAGGGAACTAATCCTGGGCCCATCTAGGTTTAGCACGCTGACAGCAATGGAGTCAATTGGTACGGTGCGCAGTCGACAGAGAAAGAGTGGATTCCGTGGCGTTACGTCTGTAGCTAACTGCGTCGTGTGGTGCGGTAGGCGAGAAAAAAGAAATGGAGCGGTGAGCATACGAGTCACGTGAACGCACGTGAGGGCAACCACAGCCTGGCTCCGCAGAAACGGTGGAAATCTGCGTTCGAGTGGAGCCTGGCCCGAAGGCGTCGGTTGCGTGAGTTCAGCCAGCCCCGCAGATATCCAGTCATCCAAACAATCGTGTACCCAAAAGATTCTGCATGAGAAGAGCCTGTCCCGGTGATATGCAGATAACCAATCACCCCCTATATTGACCGAACCTTCTGAGGTTCTGAACGAACATAAGGTGTGTGTGTGGCCCTTTGTCAGTGATGATGGACCAGTTTTTGTTCTGCCCTTTAGCTCAACGCCCTTATACAACTGCATCTGCATGGATTAAGCATGAGCAGTGAACAACCATTCTGGAACCCCGTCATTGTCGTGGCTTTGTTAAGGGATCGCCGTCAGCAGATCGCTCACATATGCTTTCGGTGGATCAAAAGCAACCACAAGGTGCGGGCGCAGCGGCATCCTCGCGATGATTCATTGGTCGAGTTTCGCTGCCATGGGTTGCGACGCAATCCATGAATGGAAACGAGCTGCTTTCCGCTTGTTCCTCTTTCCTGTCGTAAATCACGATTAGTGTTTGTGTGTATGACGCCATCATGTCACGCCACTAAAGAAGCGTCTGCATCTGTACCAACATGTTGGCCTGACCGCTGAACAAACGGATAAGCCTTTCCCTCTCGCCCCCGGAAAAACAGTGTCTCGTCACAGATTCAGAAATCAGATGGTTATAACCTGACATTTTACGCATCAGGAATTTCTGATGTCCTGAATAATTTTGCAGGCATGCGTTGAGAAGAAATACGGAGGAATGGCACCTAAGAAGCCTTTGATATCCAAGGTACTATTGAATTATAAAAAAAAACTTCAAATATAACCACACAAACATAAAAAAAAAAAAAGAATGTATGAAGATTATTGCTACTCTCTGTCAAAACAAGCTGAACAAGCAACTTTCATCATCCTGATAACGCAGGACCATGAGCGCGCGTACTTCGACTCTGCGGACTGGATGCTTGGCAAGGTAGTGAACAAAAATCCTCGGACCGGTATTCAGGCACACCACATCTTCAGAGTGTATCTAACCCTGCGGCTGTTCTTGGCTTCCCTTTTTGCAGCAAGCAGCAAACAGCAGTACAAGGGTTGCTGTTGAGTCTCTGAAGCCGAAAATGAAGGTCAGTAGGACGATCACAATACTCAGTTCCAGCATGATGCTGCACTTGAAAACAAAGTTCAGTTTATTCATCATGCTTCCTCGGTTTTAGAAGTTGACAAGTTTTTTTTTAAATCTCTCTTTCAGAGAACGCCTCACCCCCAGCTTCCCCCGCGCAAGCCGACCTGCGCATCTAGCTGAGGCGCACGGTGAGCTCACATCTGCAAATCTGCAGGATTTATTTGCAGCTCAGAGCTGTAAAAGAAAGATGAACACAACACAAGGCTTGACCGCTCTTGCTTGTTCGTTCTTGCAGAACCTCTGCATTGTCCCGGCTGACGAGCTTGGAGCAACAAGCAAAGAAGTTGGGCCCGGACTAGTTTTTAACTGCTCCTGTTTCTCTGTCAGGACGGATTCATTATCGGTATCATGCTCAAGTTAGATGGCACTAGCCACTTGATTCTCCAAGTTCATTGAACTTGGCAGAAGAAATGGGGAAAACAATATCTAAAAAGCCTAGTCGTTGACGTGGGCTGTACATTGTTTACTGGGCTAGCCTACTGGGCTAGCCTATTGGCAGAAGAAATGGGGAAAACAATACCTATTTGTTGCTAACGCTACGCCAGCCCATCCATAGAATAACTGGGCCAATTCCAAGTACTTTCTGATCAAGCAAATCGGTTAGTCACAGTATATATACTGCAAAAAATAGGAAACAAAAATGAGAAATGCTCCGGTGGAGCTGTTTCTCAAAAGTAGCACGCATCTCAAAGCAGTTTGGTTAATTAAAATATTTTAAATTCCTTTAATCCCTGGACCTGTGCATCCGTCCAGCCCGATCCAGCCCGGCGTGAAACCCGGACCTACTCATACTCGCCGACCGGCTGCCGCTGCGTGCCGATTTCGCGACGCCTCGCCGGCGCCGTTCAGTTGCCATGTTATCGTTCGTTCAACACGGAACGGACTCGCCGTTGACAGCCTTGACCATTGAGCCTTCCGGCTCTGCCATTTCTCAGCATAACAACTGGCTCAACTTCTCGCCACGGAGGTGTGTAGATGTAGCCGGCCAGGGTAGGCTTGAGAGGGTCAACAATTCAATCTCCGGCGTCATCGGCATGATTGATTGTGTGATAGTATGTACTGATACATGCAGTAGAGCTTCGCTACTTGGAATGAAATTCGTTGTAAGAATTTGGTTGGCAAGTATGGTGACACACAAGATCAGATAGTACTAAGCAGCTTCAGACCAATCTCGTGAGAGATTGGAAGCAATTAGAAATACATTAGTGTTGTTGACCATTTCCTCCGTCTAGTCTAACGTTCTGGGTTTTTGCATGTATAGAATGACATAATATATGTTTAAGGCGGACGATGAGGACACCCTGAAAACCGGCAGTTGCCTATTAGCAATGCACGATGGCGATGATGCGGCGGCGTACAGAACACGGTTAAGAGCTCAGCAGGTGACAACCAGGCGTGTTCCGTGTAATTATCTTGCTCTCACCGGCATCACGGTGGGCAACAAGACCGTTCGCCTGTCGGCGAGGGCTTTCTACGGTGGAGGAGGTCTCGTGCGAGCCAATCGGCAATGGCGCTCCTTTTTATACTTTCCGTCCGAGAAAGAAGGACTCGTTTTGATCTATCCGAAGTTCACGCTGGTCTGAATCGGGCTAGACGGGGCTGGGTAGGGGCTGTGGTGGGTAGGGTCAGAATCGAGGATTATAGAAATAAAAAAGGCTTTTAATTAGCCACCCTGCTTTAAGATGCGTGCCAATTTTGAGAAACAGCTCCACCGGAGCTCTACACATTTGGTGAAGCTGCTCTACGTACATTTGTTGAGCTTATAACTCGCATAAGTACTCAGACTCCTAGGCCTGGTCCTGTACAGTTGACTACGTGGCCAGTACCTCTGGACTACTACAGACATGCGGAGTACATACGTACTACCTCTGTTCAGAAATATAAGAATTCGTTGATTTTTAGAGAACTTGTTTGACTACTCATCTTATTCAAAAAAATTATAAAAATATAAAAACAAAAAAGTCATATGTAAAATATCTCTAATGACAAAACAAGTTATTATAAAACAAATATTATTTTTTTAAATAATTTAAATAAAACAAGAGGTTAAAGTTGTTATTTCAAAGTCAACAAATCCTTATATTTCTGGACGGAGGAGTACATTGCATTGTCCTCTGCCGTCTCTTTTCTGTTCTTTCGTACTAATTTTTCTCTTCTTTTTCCTGTGTCCTGCGAAGCTGGAATCTATCTTTCGATGCTTCTGTGATTGAGCACCTTTCAGTTTTGCCATGCCATTGGATCAATCCAGATCTGGACACAGGCACATACAGCTGCACAGGAGCCCTATCTAACTTGCAGGACCATAGTACCATGCTTTTACACACACACTCACTTTCATCTTTGGATCTTTGTAGCTTTGATCTTCTCCCGCTCTAAAAAAGATCTTGTTTTTTAATTGACCTGTGGTAAGCCTCTTCTAGTCTTCTAACCTGCTGGTAGCCTGGTACCTGCCCCATGAGCCATGACATTTAAAATTGGCCCATGTTCAACATGAGTCGTTTCAAGCTTGAGCTCGATTCTCTTTTATTTTTCAAAGCAAGGAAAAGGTAAAGGCCTGATATGACCAACTGCTTTCTCTAATTCACAAGGCACTTCTTATTGGACCCATGAGTCGGTGTGATGAAAACAGGTCACACTCATCATGTTCATCTCATGTGTCCTGCCTATTTGGCTTCTTAGCGGCAACATCATTCAATGATTGAATTCGTTCATTAAGATGCGTAGCGATCACATTCACATTCCCTTTTGCAGATTTAGGCTAGTAGGCCGCATGCATGATCTTTATAAAGCTGCAAAAGATGCTTAGGATAAGATCTTCATTTGTTCACCAACGTTTACAGATTGGCTGGCAATAATAATGGCATCTATGCATGCTCCGTTTTACACTGCCGGACGGATCCAGATGCAAGTGCGTCAATCGATCCATGCAAAGCTGTGTGTGGCTCCAGGGAAAGGTTGGAATAGAACCTATTAAAGCAGTGAGACCCAGCATCATGGGAGCAGCTTTACAGTTGAAAGTAGAGGTCCTGTAATTAAGGTGTTGAGGATCAAGCAAAGGACGTGGTGGTGGCAACAAAAAGGAAAGGGACAAATTAAGATCATTATCAATCTCTTGTTTAGCTTATCAAGATCGTCAGGTGGTCAGGTCTACGTGTTGCGAGCTGATTGACGCTGCCGCGCGCGGTCTGGAGGGGTGATCACAGAAGCAGGGGTTCGGTCACCCTGATGAAACTGCAAAATGTAATCGATACCCTTCTCTCTGAGTTTCACCTTGAAAACCATGAACCGAACACCCCTTAGCACCTGCAGCCATGCGCGTCTGTAACCCGGCCTGTGTAGTGTGTCGCAATGCAAGTTCCAAGCACACAGATTGAAGATGCAGAGAAGTCCCTGCTGTAGTATAGTCATATACGAGACCCTACAGCGTGTAAAAGCGTGGACCAAAAACGAGCTGCAAAATAATAAGATGCTCCAGTCCATGCTTTGGTGATCGACAGAAAATCGTCGAGACTTGCCAAAATTTCAAACTTCTGGCGACCACCGACCCGACCCGCGCACGTACACGTCCATCCAAAAACACTTCCACAACTACGATACACTTCTCGCGCGAGTCGCAACAACGCATGTTCAGACGCATGAGAATACGAGACCGGTCCTATTAGCTGCTGCCGCAGTGCTGCATGCGCGGGTGGCAACAAAGTTAGGCAGTCGATCTTGACGGGTAGTACTACTAGTACTCCATCTACATGGACCAGCAGCTGTTTGGCAAACTGCATGCGATCCGTGGCAGATGGCTCGGTCGCCGAACCAATAAAACGCGACGGGACAAAGCAGATCCAGCGTCCCAGGATTGGACTTGTTCGCTATGCATATAATGCATGCAGTGCTGGTCGACGTGGCGCGGGGCCCAGGCCGGCGACCAATCATTGGGCAGATCTCCATGGCCACTTGCTCGGACCTGCGGCTGAAGAAAACTGAAAACTACCCGTGGCGCCCGTGGCCTCCAGGGACAGGCCAGACGGTCAGGGTCAGATCGGCATGCGGGCCTAATGCGCCCATGCTTTAGCAAGTCGCGAGATGGAGACTAATCGCCCGATCTTAGTGTGAAAACCATGCACATGGCACCTTGAACAGGCTGTCGAGGCAGGCGTCGATAGACGATAGATGCTGTGGCGGAGCCAACAGGAACTTGTACAAGGGGTCAACATTAACACACTGCAATGTTGTCCCTAAATGATCAAGCACAGATACAATACAAAGAGACACTGTGAGATTTTAAATGGGTTTGACATATACTAATGTGTTGAAATTACTGTCTTTTAGACACGTGGATTACATAAACACTAACGTAGATGCACTAATGTTCAGATTTTTTTTTTCTCGAGCCAAGCAGGCTCCGCTAGTGGATAGATGGACGAAGTACCGTGGGAAAGAGAGGCCTGAGAGAGAGGCGGTGAAGATAATGGCAAGGACATTGGCACAAAGATCTCAGATCATCATGGTGCAGCATGGCATGGTGCAACAGCCAGTGCTGCATCTGCATGACTGCATGGGAGGATGGCCGCCGGGACAATACGTACCCTGCTGTCAGCTATACACCTGGACCCTCCTAGTACTAGTTAAACGCTCTCTGTTGACGTAGCACTAGTAGTAAACTTGGCAGTGGTTGTTTGGCGGCGTAGCATGGCCCTCCCTTAGGGTAGGCGAGATCATGAGAAACGAAGAACAGAGAGTCGTCGTGAACACGAGAAGGGCCCCAGCCGGCGTATCTGAGCCAACAAATAACAGCAGCCGGCGTACCCCACTGACACCAACGGCCCGCTGTGTTCGGACCCACAGGCCATTGGCGTAAAACACCGGTGCGGGCAGTGGCAGGGCAGAGGACGAGCCGCATCATTTGCTGGCTGGGTTCCCCTTTGGGCCTTTGGGTGGCCCGCGGTGGGACACCTGCGTTGCCGTTAGTAGGCTGGGGCGCTGGGCCCTGCGATGGCGGACCCGGTTATAGGCCAGGTCACGTGCCTCTCGCGCCCGCTGTGCGGGGCCCGGCCCGGGGACATGGAGTTGGGCTTCGTCTGTTCGCTTGCCCGCCACCGCCAGACGATGATGGGAGCTCTGCTCCTCTCTGGCTCTGTGTTTCATCGTCTCCGGCTCCGCATCCAAGCTGAACTCTGATGTCTCATGTGCATGTGCATTGCCCCTCTTTCGGGATCCGGAGGAAGTATATGAACAGGAATGCTTGAAGCAGCAGTAGTTTCAGTTGATAGGGCCACGGTGTAGTATGGCTAAGTAGCTGGTTTTGTTGCCAGTGACGTCATCTGTCTGCGTGTGTGTGCGCGGAAGGGATCGCGGTTCGACACGTAGCGTGTCTTTACAGCCAGGTGAGGCGGCTGCGACAGATGCATGATTTTCTTTATGAACGAACGGGCCGGGTTGAGTGAGTGCTCTATCGACCAGGACCGCGGGTAGCATGCAGGCACGCACGCATGCGCGGTGTACGAGCGGACACCGAGTGATGGGATGAGACGTGGTTATGCCGGGCCAGCTTGCTCGTGCCATGCGCCAGCCATAGTCCATAGACAAAGCGAAGCTGCGTCAAAGACGATGACAGCCAGCAGTAGCAGTCGTGCCACCAGCGCATGCACCACCCTACTCGCTTGAACCAGCAGTCTTCTTCTCATATCCGTTGATTTTCCGCAAAACATTTCCATTTCCCGCCCCGGTGTCCTCCGTTGTCTTGGCCCTGGCGCATATGCCCCAGAGAGAGAAGAGAGAAGAGAGAAGAGAGAGACCTGCCAGTGCTGTGCCATGCTGGAACTCAAGGCTTCCTTTATGGTGCGCCCACAGCTGACAGGGATGCGCTGATGCTGGGGAATCCTATGCAACAGTGACAACACTGACCGCTGGGACCGAGCTGGGGGTGTTTGTCGCGCCGCGATTTCGCTATCGCTCGCATCCGCGGGCAAAGGGACGAGCCGATAAAACAAACAAAACGGCCTCACGCGTCGACAATAAACCTTTACTGGTACTACAGTACATGCTTCCACGGTAATGGATCCAAAAGTGTTTTTATCTCGCCTGAACCAATGAGGGCCCTTGAACATGCAAATCCCTGCACTACCGTGCTAGTGCCAGTGGCTGTGTTGTTGTGCATGGACGCGAGACGGATATGGCCGGATCGATCTCGCGTCGCGGACCTACTAGGTAATAGGTGCTGTTGCTTTATTTCTCGCTGCTTCACGGAACGGAGAACGTGATGACGGTCACAAGGGCGAGAGAGCCGTGAGCTACACACACATCAACTATACTCTATACTCTGCGTGTACGAACATGATGCCTGTGAAGAAATGAATGGTGGAGGGGCGGATCGGAAGCCTCGCATTTACGCGTCCGATCGAAGAACGTGGCGCTAGTGCCTGATCCTTATCTGCGTGGATCATCGGGCATTGCATGCATGACACAGCGTAAGAGGCGGCGGTGACAATAATTTAGGACGCTGACCCCGTCTTAAATGGCGACCTCACACGCATTATAGCCGCTGTCAAATAGTAAAACGTACGGACGTTACATAGCTAGCTAGGGCCGGGGAAATGGTTGTGGACTCGGCGATCGAGTTTCGTGCACGACGGACAGATCGGAACGCGTCGCGTGCTGTACCTGATCCATTCATACAGTACAATGCAGTCGTAAGTGGGTTGAGACGCACAGCAAGATCTAACGGATTGCTGAATATGAGCTATCTCTCGTCGTTCTACGTCGCGAAAAAGAAGCAAAAGTCGGTACAGATCGTCGTCGATCCACCCACTTTCCTCGCGACCGATCAAATTAAAACAGCGAGGAAGTTGGACTGCAGTGTACGTGCACGCGCCCACCAGACATGTGGCAGACCACCAATTAGTTAGAGTCAGCTAATAATAATTGACTCTTTTTCTTCTTCTACAGCGACAACAGTGAATCGTTTATGCATGGATAACTACTAGTCGCTCCTGAGCTGGAAAGAGACGAGACTTTGATGTGCATCTGATCAATGCCGGCGTCGGCGAGCAGTTCCTTGTTCCATCTACTACCGCCCTGCGATTTATTGCCTGCGCCGCTTGGACCCGATCAGGCAGTCGCCAGGCACGCGCGTACGTACGTACACTCCTCCGTGCGCCAATCTTCTTGCTCGTTCATTCTGCGCCCCGGCAGACGCACCCAGGCACGCGTTAATTGGTTGAGCCGTGCAACGTCCTTTTCTTTACATACTGTTGGTGGACAGCGAAGTGACAAGGCCGTTTAATTGGTGCTTGTCGATCCCCCTGTGGCCGCTCATCAAACCCGGATCGTGCACGTACGCGTGCAGTCTGTGAATGAAAACACACACAGTAACACAGTCACACAGACGAGTGCCTCGTCAACAGATCATTCAGTACGAAGTAGTATCATGCATTACACAGACTGATCAGTCACGTCCTGTCATCAGGCACATAAAACGCGCGGGCACGCACACGCATGCACGCATGTCGATTTCCCTTTCGATCGATACGGCGAAACGGGGATTTTCCGTCTGCCTCGCCGCATGCATGCAGACGCGCACCATGTTGCGCTTTACCGGGCTGTGCTTGTTCGGTAGCGCTTGTTCTCGCGCGGCTGGGATTCGGGTGCTTGTGCTTTCTTCATTACTCGCGTCTTTTCGCGCGCGCAGAGAGAAAAAGTGAGTGGAAGGGGCGTTCAATTTGTGGTAGAAAGTTGTTGCGTGAGGAAGATTAGGTTAAATTCGCAACGTGCTAAGTGGGCCAATGTACGAACGTTCAGTGCTGCATTTCGACGAGTGATATATATGATGAACTCCTTAATTTCCTGTAGTTTTTCTTTAACTTTTTCCTGTAGGGTTGCTAGAGCGTGGTAGTGTAACCGTAGATGTCGTCCAAGTCGCATCATATATCTACGCCATATAGACGAGTCGTTAGCACCTAGTATAGCTCCTGTCAACGACCACATGCATTCGAAACTCCAGGTCATCATGCAGTCACCGCACAGCTACGCTACCGCTTGTGTCCGAAGCAAGGTATCCGACGACACGCTGGCTCCTTCCTCTGGGTCATGGCAGGCACGTCGCTCGATCGACTTGACTTGCATCCATGGCGACGACCCACGCCCCACGGTGAAGTACCTCTACAATCATGCAGCTTGTTTCCTGCGAACGCGAGATGATGGCGATCGACCAACTTTCAGCATGCATGTCAAGCCCCTGCCGCCCTGATGTACCTGCATAAGCAGCAGCAGCAGCAGCAGATAGATTTCTCGTCGTGTGTTTCACTCGGTTGGCAAATAAACGAAACTTGCTGATGATTCCGGCTATCGATCGCCAGCCACTATGCTTTCTCTCAGGTCCATGCTACCATCCGGCCAGCACCAGGCGCCACACACTATTCCAATCGGGTCCATGCTCGCATCCGGCAACAGCGGCTCGTGCAACTGTAGAATCCACTGTACAAGAACAAAACCCGCAAGGTTCCTTGTACAGTGTGCATGCAATTCATACTGACGGCAGCTGTAGAGATGGTCAGGAAGGCACACCAGAGCCAAGCGGGGAAAAGGGTCGTGGCGCGATGCGATCGAAAGGGGGGCCGCGAGAAGCCAGGAAAAGTCGAAGCGAGATCACAAGAAAGCTGCGTGTCGTCCTCGTCGCGTCGCTTTAATCGAAAGGGCCAGGGGTGCCCTACACGATCGAGCATACAGTATATAGGTAGGAATAGTAGCTGGGTTTAAACAATTTTTTTGGCTGTCAAGCTAGTATATAAATCAGCCTAGCCTACCACGCTCTAGCAGGCATAGAAAGAAAGGGTTCAGAAGGCGAGACAGATTGTTCTCGCGCAACTTTCCGCATCGCATTGACCCGGGGGGTGCAGTGCATGGCTACCGGGCGGCCTATCCGGACAAGATTCCAACTCGTGTTTCTCAAGTGCTGCTGTTATTCCATAGTACAGTATTTTGTTCTGTCGCGCTTATTATAATCGCTAGGTAAACAACACAAACACCTCGTTATGTTAGGTTCGCCGACCCTCGATTTTAGGTTCTCAATACAATAGTCATCAGAGTAATCTTCTTTTTTCATGTTTACTCTCTACTTGTTTCTCTCGTGTATTTTCAAACAGTGAAACTCAGTTTCGGGCCTTCCTTATTATTAGTTCTGCCATTGAAATCGTAGAGGCTATAGTGAAATTAATCAACAAATGAAGGCGTGTCTGTTAGACTAACGAGTAACATTATTCTCGAAAAGTGGACAAAAAAAAGTTTCGGACAAGCAAACACATGCAACACAGAAACATTAGAGAGAGAGAGAGAGACAACAAAGTCTGCAATTAGCACGATCTTGAGTTGAAACACTGTCACTTCATGTACTTCTGTCCCCCAAACGCATATAAATAATAAACTTCACTAAATCATTTCTTTTCTTCGAACATGGTGGGTAAAAGGTATATACAATACCGCCTCCTTGTTTCCCAACTACAGCTATCACTTTCAAAAAAACAAAAACAAAAAAACTACAGCTATCAGCTCATCAGACTGGATCCAAAGGATCTACTTCTCCGATGGCTTTGGAACACCTCGATGATCAACCACCGGTCTGGGCGGTTGGGTGACCATTCTCATATTTCGTACACCAATGATTTTAGGGAATAGACTATTCAATCAGCATATGCTTGTTGGTACATCCACCGATCCACTACATTGAGTTTGGCATAGGTACTAGTCCTTCAATATTAATCATGCATCAGTTGTCTACTATAAATCATTATTAGTTAACTAAAAGATTTTAAATTGTACTTGCAAGATTTTGCTAGTCAGAGAAAATCCGGATGTGCAAAAGGACAAGGGATCAAGTAAAGTGGAGAGAACACGGGAATAGTCAAGGGTCTGATGCGTTACGTGAGAAGTCATTTCAGCTAATCAGCAAGTTAGGCGTGCCGGCCGGATGTGAAGGACTGATCTTCTTTATGGGCGTGCCTAATGAAACACAGTGATCTGAGTGGCACGCTGTGGCACAGTACCACGCATCCAGCTACTCAGTGGCGGAGCTAGAAACAGACCCAAGGGGGATCTAAGGACATGCTAAAGCCTCACAAACCGGTGTTGCATGAACAACAACAATGGGAGCAACCTGCGATGTGAGGAAGCGTAGTCATCGATGATTAGAGCTTGGCAATCACTAGAAGGCATTAAGAAAGTAGGGACATGCACGTGAATACAGATCGCTTCCCGAATTCCTGTTGTGTTTTATCGGCAATGGCGAGTAGGGCAGTTCCTACACCGCTTCTTTAGAATGGTCATGATGAGCTACAAATTTTGACCAAAATTCCTTGACTGATTAGTGGGAGGTACTTGATATTTTCTAGGTCAAGGGGGTGCTGCTGCCCCCCCCTCCCCTCCGGCACGGGGTGCAGCTCCGCCCCTGCAGCTACTATATCTGAGTAATTGGATAGTATAATAATAAAAATCATATTTTAACTGTATGTAGAATATTTAAGCAGCTATATATCATGCATCAGAAATTACTTTTCAGATTGTGAAGTTCTAATGTGTATACAAATGGATCTGATTTCATTTTAGAAACATCAGATTTATTAGACGATGCAACCTCTGACTAGAAAAGTCTAGGACAACTTGGCTTATAGTATGAGTGTTAATTTGTCAAGCTACAAAGTTTTTTTCTATGATAGCTGAGAGAATTACGAATTTTTGTATTAAGAAAAAAAATTGTTGTCGACGGTAGATTAAACCACGCATACCGGGTTTACCGGCCACTGATAGTCCGGTTCTTGATTTACATTTATGCTTTGCATGCTATTAACTATCTAGTCAACAAGCTACGATTACTCATTGCTAGCTAGCATTTAAATCTAACGGCTATCGACGTCTAGCCCGATCTAATTAAGGATGATCGTCTTTGTTGGTAGCTGCTGGTAGGAATCAATCGGACGGCTGAGAAAATGATGGCAAATTGGTTTGCTTGAGCGTCAAGCCTTGATGGCCTGATGCTTTCGTTTAAACAAACAACCGGTCCAAAGCTGCCGACGTGATTAACCAATCAAACCCTCTGATTAAATACCGGCTCAGCATCCGTAGCTAGCTCGGGCGACAGTACTGATGATCATTCATGATTACACGGATCAGCTCTTCGATCGCTAGGAGCACGACACATCAACTGTTTGCAATTATGGTTCGGAAAGGACCAACCAATTGATATTTAGCTGGTTCTTTTTTGGCAATCTTATTGAGTAAATAACACATGCAATAGATGTACGTATAAAGTTGTATTGTAGGGTTTTATTTAAGCACCTATTAGAGCATCTCCAGCCCGGCTTGTAAAATTGAGACCGTAAATCTCATTTGCAGGCCGGGCTGTAAAATGCGGGCCTCTAAAAAACGACCTCAACTTCAGCCGCGTTTTCAGCCCAGCCCCCATTTTTCCTCCTGATGAGTGGACCCCGCTTGTCATTCAGTGAATCGGTTTCCATCTTCTTCCTCGTTCCCCCGACACGCCGACGCACAGCTCCAACGTCGCCGCACCCACCCGCGTGCCGGCGCCGCCGTGCCCGCCCACGCTCCGGCGCCGCCGTGCCCGTCCCGCACGCCCGCGCTCCGGTGCTGCCGCTCTCGCCCCGCACGCGCCACTTCGCTCGTCGTGCTCCCTCCCTCCTCTCATCCTCTTCCGTCTTGCATCGCCCCTGCCTCAGCTCCGTCCTGTTGCCGCCCGCCCGTGGCTGGCACCGCCGCGCTACGCAGCGCCTCTGCTCGGCTCGGGCTCCGCCGCCCCTGGAGGAAGGGAAGGGGATCTCGGCGCCATGGAGGAAGGGAAGGGGAGGGAGGGGAGCTTGGCGAGGAAGAGAGGGTGGCCGGCGACCGCCCTTCGCCACCGCGCGCGCCGCCACCCGACTGGCGTCAGCCGCAAGAAATGAGCAGACACAGGCCGACGGGCAGGCGCTGGTGGCTCACCGGGCGGCGGGGAGGGGGGCGGAAGGGGAGGGGAGGCCGGACGGCGGGGGCGGTTCGCCGGCGGGCAGCATGGGCGGTGCGCTTGACCGGTGGCGGGGGCGGCATGACCGGCGGCGGTGTCGGGCGCAGGAGAGGGAGAAGAGAAATGGAAGAGAGGAGAGGAAAAAAGATAAAGAAAAAATAAAAAAAATATAATAGGTGGGACCCATGTTTGGGAGAGTAGGATAGGAGGCTCCAAAACTTGGGGCTGGGAGAGGGAATTTGCATGCCCATATAAAATACATGCCCATATAGGAGTCATGCTGGAGCAAATTTTTTTAATTGACATGCAAATTTTGAGATGAAGGATTGGATGCATGTCCCCACTGGAGTTGCTCAATAGTATAGAAGCATCAAGCATGACATCTAGGCAAGGAAATACTATTCGTATGACTTGAATGTTCACTTTACATTTTGTAGCATAGTATAGTATAACCTACTGATGTCGAGACTGAAAATGGATCCTGCATCATTTGAAAAGGAGAGAAATGCATCAGACAGGGGACGGAGCAATGGACCATAACTGATCAACATACGCGGAGAGATCGAACAACTAAACCACAATTGGACCGTTTTACTAATCGAATTAGTCATCACGCGTGGCACTGCTAGCAGCATATACCTGGCTATTAGAACAGGAAGGAATTCTGAAACACGAGTAGTCGTAGAATGTCCCACGCGCCACGCGTGAGTGGGCAAAGTGAAGGTGCGTTGTCGTGGGCCCGCGATCGAGCTGGCTGCCTAGGAGCACACGTAGGCCAATGACGTAGGTCTATTTGGAGAAGACTTAAAGTGATTAGGGACCGTTTGTTAGCGTAGGCTTACCTGTCTGAAAGCACTGACCAACTGGGACGAGGCCACTCCTAGGGAGACAGCTGGTGCCAACGTGCTCGGCCATCATGGCAGGCACGTAGACATGCCAGCCACGGGTGGGTCCCGTTGTCTGTCTAGTGTCCCCCATTTCGTAAATCTTGGAGCATTCGTACTGCTACTGCTGGCATGGAACTCCCTTGGAGTATAGGAGCAAGTTGCTGCGCAAAATCGCAATAATCAGCCGAAGTCAAGCAGCTCGATGCAGGATCACGATACTGCAGTGAGGTGCATTGACTATCTGTACTACAGTCCCCAATCAGAAATCATGATACGGGTACCCACTGCACCTCGGTTCTATCCGGAGACAGGCACCGAGATTGCAGGCGCAGAGCATCCGATGGTCGATCCATGCTTCCGGCCACGGCGACGCGCCCGGGACCGGGCCTAGGGGTACCATACGCGGCGGCAATCGCAGTGTTTCTTCCCCACCCAACAACAGCAAACCGGACGCAGCAGGACGACGAGATCGACCTCCATACGCGATTCGGCATACTGTACGTATGCTGGTATCGACACACGATTCTCCGATCTGATTATAAACTGATGAAGTTTTTTCTGCATGCTCACTCAACCGGCTGCGGTTGGTCGATCCCTGCCGCGCGTGCCGCCGAGCTAGAGCACTGTATTTTACACGCTACTAGCGCGCACACAGTCGCCACGCTGCTATAGGAGAAACCAATATATTCAAGGGCGATCGAATCGATCTATAACAAGGAACAGCCCGAAACGGGCAGGCATGCTTTACGAGCAAGTTACTCCACGACGGAACGAATCTAGCGACAGGTCAAGCATCCGCCGGATGAGGTGCAACATGCGCCCATGATTGTCGATGAGGGTGCCCGCCCCTGTTTCCGCTCCAATGATAGGTGAAGGCACGCAAAAACTTTCCTTTGCACGGACGGATCGAGCTCGCATGTTCCCCGGCGGACTCGTCACACTGACGCGACCCTCGGGTTTGTAGTTTGTACATACTCCTACGCACGATGGGCTGGGTGTTGTACGTACTGGCGCCAGGTAGCGTAGGTGTACGGCCGGCCAATCGAACGCGACGGCGGCGAGGATATAGACGGAGGAAACGGACGACGGCGAGTGCGACGGGGAACGTGGGCTAAAGCCCGGCTGTAAAGCGGACGCTGACATTTCCTCGGGCATGTGGCCACGCATTCAATGGTGGCGACGCCGGGTTGGGTAAAGCCGGTAGGGGGGAAAAAGGAAAGGCAGCCAGTATTCAAAGCCCGTCGCGGTGTAGGAGTGAGTACAAGGCTACCGGTAGCCACGGTCGTAGCAGCTGCGGCGCTACAGTCCGGGTTGCTTCTGCGGCACTCTACGCTCTCTCCGATCCGATCGCTCATAAATGGTCTCGCTCGCCGGCGCGTTGCGCAGACACGATGGCTCGGTCGTCTGCGAGTCCCTTGAGGCGGTGACCGGAATTTGGCGATCGACCCAGATTTGTTTGTTTGTTTGCGTAAACACGTCCATGGATCTCCTTCGGATGGCTGTAGCACAAAAGCGCTGCATGCGTCTTGCGTGCACTGTGCTAATCGCCACGATGTCCATTTCCCATTCTGCCCCCGACTGACTGTAGTACAAATGTACTACAGTACAATACAGGTAGATACGAGTAATTAAAGCCCGGTAACTTTCTCCCGTGACGTCACCGTCCGACAGTCGACGCAGGAGGACACGAGGACAAAAATCGCAACACTGACGCATCGGGCCCGCACAACCAACCGTCGGGGCCACGGACCGGTGGCACAGGACATGGCGGCCACGTGAAATACTGGTCCAGCACAAGCGCCGCTCGTGCTGCCGTATAAATACGGGCGGGCCTTCTTGTACAGGCGCCGGGGCGTATTTAAGAACACCTTTCCCATCGTATACCTGCATCGGTTGGCTGGTTGGGCACGGGGTAGGACCACGGGAGGCCCCCCCCCCCCCCCCCCCCCGCAAGGATTTCGTTTGCCGAGTTAAACCTTCTCCTTGTCCAATCGATTTGCACGTATGATACGGGGGGTACTATACTACGTAGACTGTACGTGGGATTGTGGGGAATCCGTATTTCGACACGGACAGAAGAGGCTGTTCTACGGTGTCGTGTATCGAAACACGGCAAACTATTTAATCTCTGTCGAACACGGTTAATTTGGAGTTACAGAACTAGTCGATCTTGATGGCCCAAGTATACATGCTACGACAGCAAACCAGCACAGCCTGCTGGAACCGGTACCGCGTATTGATGACGGCCAGGGCTTTTCGTATTTTGGGCTCTCCGCTGATTGGAAATTCAGTAACCCCGGTTTGGTAGGTGACGCACGACTGATTTTATTTTCTGCGAGCTTCGTACTGACCAAACACAGCACGAAAATTGTGACGAAATGTGTGTCGCATGTTCTGCTGCTGAGAGGTTGATGTGAATGCCTAGCTCGGCTTTGAGAGTTGCATCTTTTTCTTTTGATTTTGGTTGAAGAAATTGCTGCTAAAAATGTTGCTCACTGCTTTAGAACTGATAACCTAAAATAAGGAAGCGAATAATCGAATCAAGTAAAAGTGGAAAAAGGTTTGGCAGAAGTAAAACATGGGGAGAAAAATGGCTGGGTGTTGAGGGAGGAGTAGTGGGGAAGCCTCGCTGTGTTTCCTTCCTTCTCTCTTTTAAAAGCTCAACGACACCTTGGACGAGATCTTTTTTTTTTTCATTTTTTTCCCGTTTCCCTGTGAAGAGTGATTAGTGTCGTGGTATGTGTTGGACGGATAGGCATCTTGGCCAGCTAGGATGATGAGGGATCGAAGCTTTCTCTGAAAGGGAAAGCAGTGGGAGGAGCGAGCGAGAGGAGGAGAGAGAAGGTGGGGCACAGTGCAGTCAAAGCTGGCATTTCTCCTTGTATTCCCCCAACCCCCCATTTCTTCCCCGCTCAATTCAAACCGAGAAAGAAAAGCTTAAAAAATACGCTAGGTGATACTAGTAGATTTGGGAGCTAGTCCTGGATCCGTATATATAACCTCCTCTCTCCTCTTGCCTTCTCCTCCAGCCTTCTTCCCCTCTAGCCTGCCTCTCCTCTTCCCCACTCCGGCTCCGGGGCTCCTCCTCCCTTCTTCTGTTCCTCCCCGGTCCGTGTTTGGGTGCGTCCGTCTCTTCCCCTCGGGGATCGATTAGCTTCGTCTGGGTTTGTGCCGATTGATGCGAGGGAAGCAATGGCGGTGTCCTCGCCTTCTTCTGCTCCGGAGAAGAAGAGGAAGTGGCTGCTCAGCAACCGGAAGGTTAGTGTTGGTTCTCGTATTCTTCCTATTCCGCGTATATTGATATATTGGATTGGGTTCCGTTTGCACCTGGTTCCTCGCGAACCGTTCATGGTGCTATCCCTCGTATTTTGGTTGTGCCACTTGGTGTCCAAATGTGAGGATATCCAAGAACCTTTTGGATCTTTGAAGCTTGCTGCGCGTGTATTTTGTTGTTTTCGTTCAAGAACAAGTTGTTTCTAGCGCGTTCTGTCTTCTTGTCCTGTTATGGTTGGTTTTGTCGTCCCGAAAAAAAAAATTCAAGATTTCTCACATTGGTCAATCGTGCTCTGTTCCGAGCAGAAATCTAGCTTTCGGTGCGGGAAATCTGATGTACCTGTGTTCGTTCTTGTGTGGCTCACAGGTGATCGACAAGTACCTGCGCGAGGCTCGTGCGATTCTCGCGGCGGCGCCGGAGGCCGGCGGCGGCGACGCGGTGGCAGCGCTGGGCCTGGTGGAGGCGGCGCTGGAGCTGTCCCCGCGGATGGAGGCCGCCCTGGAGCTCCGGGCCCGCGCGCTCCTCTCCCTGCGTCGGTACAAGGAGGTGGCCGAGATGCTCCGCGACTACATCCCCAGCTGCGGCAAGGCCTGCGCCGGCGACGACGCCTCCTCGTCGTCGTCGTCCTCGTCGACGGCATGCCTGCTGTCGTCCGGGTCCGGCGACCTAGGCACCATCTCTCGCGCTAAGCTCCTATCCCCCGAGCGCCACCGCTCCGACGACTCCGGCGAGCCTGGCGCCCGGAACGTCCGCTCGTTCCGGTGCTTCGACATCTCGGAGCTCAAGCGCCGCGTCCTGGCCGGCCTGTCCAAGAATCCCAACACGGACACCCAATGGAGGTATGGCTGCAGCATTCAGCATTTCCACATTTTGATCTGACAAATTGCTGAGATTTCTAACGAGCATCGCTCTTCCTCAACAGGTACTTGGTCCTGGGCCAGGCGTGCTTCCACCTCGGCCTCATCGAGGACGCCATGGTGCTACTGCAGACCGGCCGCCGCCTCGCATCCGCCGCGTTCCGCCGAGAGAGCGTCTGCTGGTCCGACGACAGCTTCTCGTCGTCCTCCGCCGCGTCAGCCCCCTCCGCGCCGCCGTCAAGCAAGACCTCCAAATCGGGCTCCTCGGCGTTCATCATCCCGGCCACGGAATCCGAGTCCGTGTCCAACCTCCTTGCCCACGTGAAGCTCCTCCTCCGTCGCCGCGCCGCGGCCATGGCGGCCCTCGACGCGGGCCTCCCCGCCGAGTCCGTCCGCCACTTCTCCAAGATCCTCGACGCCCGCCGCGGCGTCCTGCCGCACCCCTTCGCCGCCGCCTGCCTCGTGGGCCGCGCCGCCGCGCACCAGGCGGGCGGCCGCCCTGCCGACGCCATCGCCGACTGCAACCGCGCGCTGGCGCTCGACCCGGCATACATCCCGGCGCTCCGTGCCCGGGCCGACTTGCTCCAGTCCGTGGGCGCGCTCGCCGACTGCCTCCGCGACCTCGACCACCTCAAGCTCCTCTACGACGCCGCGCTTCGCGACGGCAAGCTGCCCGGCCCGCCGTGGCGGCCGCAGGGCGGCGTCCGGTACCGCGAGATCGCCGGCGCGCACCGCAAGCTCGTTGCTCGGATCCAGGGCCTCCGCGCGCGCGTCGCGGCCGGGGAAGCGTGCAACGTGGATTACTACTTGTTGCTCGGCGTGCGGCGAGGGTGCACGCGTTCCGAGCTGGAACGCGCGCACCTGCTGCTTTCCTTGAAGCTGAAGCCCGACCGCGCGGTGGTGTTCGGGGAACGGCTGGAGCTGGTGGATGAGCACCGGGACATTGAGGCCGTGCGTGATCAGGCGCGCATGTCCGCGCTGCTGTTGTACAGGTTGCTGCAGAAGGGGTACTCGTTCATCATGTCTGCCGTGCTGGAGGAGGAGGCTGCCGAGAGGCAGCGGGCCAAGGAGGCCGCCGCGGCCGCGGCGGCTGCGGCGTTGGCGGCCAAGCAAGAGGCGGCTGCGGCTTTGATTGCTAAGCAAGAGGCTGCTGCGGCGTTTTCGGCGAAGCAACAGGCTGCAAAGCAGGAACTACCGCCTCCATCACCGGTGGTGCAAGAGAAATCGAAGAAGACAACCACGCCAGCTAGCGGTCGGCCGAGGAGCCCGCCGGGCCGCATTCAGAAGGCCTCGAAGAAGCCGAAGGCGAAAGCAGCGACCTCAGCGCCAACAATGTCAAAAGCTCCGGCGGCAGCGGCAGCAATCTCGAAAGCTCAAGCGGCGGCGGCGGCGGCGGCCGTGACCTCGACGGCGCCGGTGTACCAGGGCGTGTTCTGCCGCGACATGGCGGTGGTGGGGACGCTACTGTCCCGCGGCGGCGGGTTCGACCGCGCGATCCCGGTCAAGTGCGAGGCCATGAGCTGCTGATCGAGTCCCACCACCACTACCAAGCAAGAAGCTCATCAGACACAGCGCATGTGCGACGTGGCGTGCACCGAGACGGATGGAACGTGACATCCAGCGAGGTGGCGGGAAAAAGTAGACGACGGGTTTGAATGGGTTTGGTCCAACTCGCAGTTGTACAGTTGGGGATGGGGGGAATTGGTTCGGGCGAAAAAAAAAACAAAAAAAATTTGTCTAGATGCAGGTTGAGCTGATGATGTACTCTATGAGGAAATTTTGTTGCATCTTCTTGAATGTGAGCTGTTAACAGTGCTGTTATTAGTTCTCCTCTTGTTCGTTGTCATTTTTTGAGCAGGTTTGCTCTGTGAAATCTGCTGTGCTCTGTGTACAGTCTTTCAGTTTTTTCTGGTTGTTATCTCAAAGATCGGGTTCTGCGCCGCACACTTCCCCATGAACATACTCCAATGGCGCTTCATTTGCTCCGTTGCTTTCACTCGCTCACTGTTTCGACCCGTGCTCGCATCGCTCCGCGTCCGGCCAAGGTCCCGCTCTTAAAGCGAGACGTTGTTGCCTGTAAATGACGCACAGTGACTAATCGGTTGGCTCCGGTGGCGGTCCTCCCCTTCGCCTGCTCGTCCTCCTGCCTTTCCTGCCGTTTTTTGTGCCTTTGCGACGCCATTGTGGATAGGTCATCGACAGACGATGCGATCTAGCATGTGGGATTTTACTAGACGCCCTCTGCTGTGCTGCGGCCAAGTGAAAAAGCCGCTCCATTTTTTTCACTGCGCCGCCGCAGCCTCTTCTCGCGCACGTAACCATCGTGCAGCGTGTATGTAAGCTTTTCCCCTTTTCCTCTCTGCTGCTCGCTCGCGAGCCCGTGTGGTCACTGAAAGCGAAGGATGATTGCATATGGCCCCCGGCAGACGCAGCGAAAAGTGGCTAAAATTCACTCCGGTCCCCTGCCGCGCGTCACAGGCAGCAAATATCTCCCTGATCTGATCCGGGCCGTGGATGAACGATCCCTGACGCGATCTGCACCGTCCGTCGATGACCAATCGCCGACCAGAACTCTCTAGACCGTACCCGGAACTAAAATTTATAATCGCTGACATGATGCATGCACTGGAGCGGCACCGTTAGTCCCAGGCCTGTGATTGCATCAGGATTACGCGAAAGCGGGCGCGGTAGTTTAGTTTAGTGCCCCGTCGTATCCGCCAAGCCGATTCGTTGTCGCAGGAAGGAAGCCGTGATTACCGTCGTGGTGACGCACGCACGGGGTCCGTGAACTCGCTTGCCATTGTTTAGTGCCAAGCTGGGAGGTTAGCAACAACCGATCGGAGGTGGGCGATGGGACAGAGCAGACGGTTTGGGAGCAGTCCGTTAATTTTAGAGAGAACCATGCCATGTGATGTCCACGTGACCTGAACTGATCATCATCGCCTCGCCAAGCCTCTCGCTTCGGGAGCCGCGCGTTGAATGATTAGTCCCGATTAACTTTTTCCTAATCCATGTCGGTACAGATTACCTGCTGCGTGCCGGCACGTAACAGCGCCCTGGTTTTTGTTTTTACAGCGCTCTGTGGCTACAAGTGTCGGCACGGGGTAGGCTGGAGCGGCACCACGATAACGTGATCTAGAGTGTGGATCCGTTTCCGGCTCCGGAGAGATGGTCTGTGCCGACCTGGTCTAAACAATGGCTCGTGCCACGGAGGCGGTACGTAATTTACTTTTTATCCGCCGGGAAGCCTCAGCAGTGGCCGGCGGTGTATGTGTTACTATAAGATAACTGAACGAGGCCGTTCTGATGATGCAGCGTGACGATGGCATCGTGAAACGGATTGGTGAGTATAGAAAACGGAGCGCCTTTGGGGTTGTAATGGTCCGGCGTGTGTGGTTTCGCGGACGAATACGTAGAGCTCGGACGCGCCGTCCACATTCGCGTCCTCAACGCTTAATTAAGCGCCTGAAATCTGCGCAAATCTAGCTTTCGGCACGGGTACGTCGTGACCGATCGGCCGGATCAGGCGCGATGCCGCTGTCTCTACTATACGTCGTTCAACGAAAAGGTATACTACTATACTTTTGTGCGTTAGTTCTGGAACACGCAGCTGCTACGACGGACGTGATCGCCATGGCGACGCTTTTTTGCTGGTCCAGCAACATGTGTTCCCCGACATTTTTATACAGTTTGCGACGTGCACTTGCAGGCCTAAGCTATGGAGAAGCTGGCAGACGGACGGGTCACAACGAGCGCCTGACGCGACGCACCCCCCGCGTGGTCTGCCGTGTGACAAGATCGTAAGATGGATGGATGGGAGGGACGGAGTGGCTGATGATTGCGTGATAATGGGCATAAAAAACCAGGGGGGGGAATTAGCTGTCGGACTGGCACCGAGAAAATACTAGTTTGACCGCTGCGTGTAGACCAACTGCCAAATTTGAAAATAAAAAAACTGGTCAAGGAAATTCTGAAAAATTCTGGCGAGAGGCCAGGCAGGCAGGCGCGTTGGGTGATTTTTGTTCCGTTCGAAAACTGCCGTGCCGAGCGCATATACTCAAACCTCCCCCTGCCAGTTGGGCGCGCACATGAGAGCCCGCTGCGGCGCGTGTGAACGTGTCGCGTTGTACCAAAGTGCAGGGCGTGGTTTCTATTCAAAAAAAAATAAAAAAAATAAAAAGTGCAGGGCGTGGTGGGTTCCACGCCGCAACGGAACGGGAATATGCGACCGCATGGCACGGTAGGTTGAAGACTCCTCCTTCCTTCCTCTCTGTGTGTCTCTAATTAAGGACCAGATCGCGTCCTTGTCCTCGGAAGCACGGCCAGCGTCGAAATGGTGGCGGTGACGAGTTAAGCCTAATCTGCCCACTGGTAGCTCTTGATGACGAAACAGTTCCTGATTCGTTGTGGCTTGTTGAACAGCTTGCTTGGGTCGAAAGGATACTGTGGCAGCACAAGTTGCCGGTCACATGCCAGCGCGTCGTGCTCCCTGCTTCGATCTGGCCGGGCAGGCGGGTTCTAGACCTGCCGTGCACGCCACACCGGGACGTGCATGCAGATCGGCACTAGGACGCCATTAGTACATGCGCGGCCGGTTATACTCCGTCACGGCCGGCCACGTTGCCAATAATGCGGCCGTGCCGTGCGTGTGGACGGAGTACTTACCGACGCCACGGGCACGGCCGCACGCGGGACCAAAATAGGAGTTGCACGAGAGTCGACCATGCCACGGAGTCTATAGTTGCCGTACTCTCCGGGCATGCATGTCCCCGTGGATCCGTACGTGGTGGCGAGCGAGTGATAGGAGATGGAGAGATTGATTGCTGGTGGTCCGTGGCGTACGTGCCTCGCGCCATCATCAGGGATCCATTCGCACTGCGTCTCTAGAGATCTCCGCGCAGCTTGAATACCAGATGAGGGACGCAGCATATCGCCGTCGGTACCACGGCGATGATCGACGAGTCTCATCACTTCATTCCCGCACCCTTCCGTCTTACCAGGACGAGTCGTTGATTACCATCTTTTGTAGCGCCGATGTCGCCGCAGGACAGGAAATCAAAAACAAAACACAAAGCGAGACTGCCGTTGCGCTGAAACGAAACCGGCCAACGCGCTCGCAGAAGATTCAGCAGCAGCGAGCGGCTGGAATCCTCCGCCGCGTACGTACGCGTCGTCAACACCTTTTTTCTTTTTTTTCTTTTTTTCTGAAACACGGACGGGCCACGACGCACAAGTACGCCGGGCAGTCCGGGGAATGGGAGTATCTTTCTCTGACGCGCCTCCCACGTCGGAGAAGCAGGTCAACACGTGTTCACTCGCGATTGGTCGAGGGCGCATGCATCTTCACGCGTCGTGCAAAGGCGATTCATTTTGTTCGTTAAAAAAAACAAATATATAAACCTGACACCACCATGCACGCATTCATCTGCACGGAGGCAAGGCGATATTCCAAGCAAATTAAAGCCCCGGCGCTCCTTTTTCCAGACACACCCGTTTCAGTTCAGTTCAGCGACCGAACAAGGTCTGCAGTGGCGCGGTAGTACTACTTGTTTACGAGTTGCCACGCGCCCGGGTCGGTAAGTTTTTGGGCAGGCGCGCGCATGTCAACGACATGCACGCGCGGGGAAGAGAGAGAGGACCTCTGCCTGCCTCGATCGGTCCGCGCGTCGGCGCGTGGCTTTCCAAACCCCGGCCTCTCTCTCCAGCTTATTATTCCCGCTGTCTTCGAGGAGTTTATTGGAAAGCCAATGCAAGGCGAGGCGACTTTATATTGCTGCTGCTGCGTACACGTACGTACCATACCAATGGATGACTAGCACAACGCAAAAAGAAGTGAGAAAGATCTATCATGACCACCAGCTAGCCGTGATCGACCCGACCGGCTTTCGGCTCCGATCCTGGCTGGGGTTCACGTACATATACGTCGAGAAGCGCAGTAGTAGGGGCGTGCTCCAGTTATTACGTACAACAACCGTGCGATTGGTGCGGCAAAATGGAAGCACGTAACGAAAACCAATCGATCCAGAGTACGGGCCTGGAGAGGAAAGAATACTAGTACAACAAATTAAAGCAAACGCGTCTGGTCCATAACGATATAGATTACCTGGGCAGCTAGCTAGCAGTTCTTCAGTTCAACCTCTCCGTACTATACTCGACCGATCCAGAGCCCCATTTCACGTCATTTATCAAGTACTGTACTATACATATACACTGTCCAACGCCAGCGCATCTTGGCTGATGAATCATCAGTCCATTGCTGCATGCAAGCACACCATATACGCTACGTATTGAATATCGTAGTATTAGCAATGTATAAAATCGGTTTATTTTGAGCCCGAAATGCAGGCACCATCCAAATGTTTCACGCAGCAGAAATTTCTTTCCTTTTTTTCGTAAGTTTAAATACTAGGCCAGCAGAGCAGGTGCGTGCACTGTGCACACCAACGTCTAGCTACCTTCCGAGTGGAGGTAGTAGTAGCTACGACCTCGCGCATGGACCATGTGCATGAGCGTGTGCCTGCACGACTCAAAATTCTATTAGTAGCCCGTAATTGGGGTACCAACTACAGAATCTTTCAGGTACCAGCAAAGCAATCTTATAGTATATCCTTAAAAAAAGCCCTAGCTGATTACCACCAACTAGTACTACTCCTACAGCTTATCTTACCCAAGCATACGTCACACGGATGTGTCTGTGCGTCTATATTACAAATCAGCGGCCCCCAACTTGTGCGACAGAAAATATTCAATGTCCAAAACGACCCATTGTTTGGGTACAAGGGAGAGAGAGCCCAGTAGTGGTATACTTTAGCTTATCCAATTCACTTCTTTTTACTTGAAGTGGCTACTGGCCTGCAATGCATAGTGGTAGAGAAGATACCGTTCTGCTCCTATTGGCCACTGCATTAGCATCCTAGAAATACTAACCCCTCTTTTTTTTTACTGCGTCAGCATGGAGCACAAGCAACGCAACTTGAGCTTTTGTACCCCTACGACGATGAGATCCTATCTGACTTGCGGAATAAATTAGACTAGTTCTACAATGTCGAGAGAAGTCTGGACCTATAGCAAGTAGTAAAAGGTCCATTGATGCTCTACTGTATTACGAACTTACTACACAGCTAGAGGAGTTAAGACCATGTTAATGGCTCTGTTTACTACTGGTAGCAAGACTCGATGGGCTGTCAGCCCTAGGATACCGATATGGTATCTACTTCAGAACCACTTTACGAATTGTAACGGTATTAATAAAGCAGCTAGGAGGGAGCAGGTAGCTAGTGTGGTCACCGGTACAACAAAACTACACTAATGTACTGCATCTTCTGCCTGTTTTTCTTGCCAACTCGAAGTTAGACGCCTAACTCCTGATCGATCCTGCCACGACAAAAAGTTTGTAGTACTCCTTACAGTCTGAATTTATTTTTCATTCTAGGAATTGACATATATGAATCAAGAAGGGGTGAAAAAGATATAAATGTTGTGAAACAAATAAAGCCATATTTGATTTTTCAGTGGCTTGAGTCATATAGACATATCTTAAATTTTTGAATCGGTAGAATCATGCTGTAGCCAAATCTAGAATTTCCATTACAACCATGCATACAAAAGAATTTCAATTGACTCACATGGTGGAAACAGGATGGAAAATTCAATATCAGTGGCAGATAAGGAAAACACACAAAAAAAAATATATGACAAATAACGAATTTATACTGAAAAATGGGAATACTAGTACGCTACATTTCTCTCCAAACAAATAAAGGTTAGCTGCACAAAGAACGCACGTAAATCTCGCAGCAAGGACCATGCCGTCCTTTGGTTCAGAGAAAAAGGTAAACTTAACAGCGGCGTTATTTCCGATCCATATTGTGTTCCCCAATGGAAAAGGATAGGTCGCGAGTGAGGCAGTCACACGTGACGGGAAAAAGGCGCCGTGAAATTGATCACAAAGATGCAAGTTTTCGGTGTGCCCAACCCGACCGACTTTACATACCAATCGATCTAATCTTTGCTTAAGTTAAAGTAGCAGAGTGAGAGGGATCATTGGACTGTTATCTGGAACGGCTACACAACTTGTCACAAAGTTTTGGCAAAGTATCCGTGGATATGGAGCGAGCGTGCGTTGATTGAGAGCATGGGACGAAACCGTGAGGTGGTGTTGTTTTTTCATCCGGCCGGGTCATGTGAAGGAGCGTTGTGGTGGCCTATAGCTTGCTTTGATGGAACTCATGTGAACAGCATCGGATACGAACGATGATGCATTGGCTGGCTCTATACATCTGGCGATCGCCTGGTCACAAAGAGCATATGACTCCTCCCCCTCTTTTGTGCAATATTATTGTGCATGTCATCGTTCACAGGCCCAATAACCAGCGGCAAGCATAATGCAGGGCATTTCTTCATCTCTCTGTTTTTTTTTTTTGCTTGGTGGAAAATTCACGTCAGATAATTTAAGCCCGGATGACACTTATGGTCTTGTACAATGGTGGATTGGACGCAATCTTGTACGGCGCTAATTAAGATCACGAGTGTACGACCAGGGAGGAGTTGATAGAGATATTTACGCATAACCAACATGAGGTGACGCTGGATCATCTCGCGAGCACTCAATAAAAACAATGATAGCCGTACGCTGTCGCATCAAATCTGGACAAACCAATAATGAGCTGCGGAATTGCACGGGCATCTTCTTGGCTGGCAAAATTCCTCCCTTTTTCTCCCGTCCGTCCTCTTTAATTTGTCACGCTTTGTTCCAAATCGAGCCGGGTTTTTTCAGCTAAAAAAGCGGCGGATTAGGGCTAAGCAAGCTGAGCATTACGCACACTTGCTTGATCTGAAATGGCACGCATCGGATTCCCGCTTGCGTTTCTGATGAGGCAGCGGAGCGGAGTTTTGGAGGAGGAGCTGGGCGGCACGTGCGATCAGCCCCGGCAAGCACATGGCGGCCTTGACTTAAAAACCGGCTTTCCCCACCTATGAAAGCAAGGGATTTGTTCGATATTTTCTCTCGCACGTAAAACAATGATAGCCTGTAGTACTTGCCTTGCTGAATGCTGATGCTGCCCCTGTGACGAGATGACATGCTTTCTTTTTATTATTTTTCGATATTTTCTCTCGCACGTAACATCGGTGCGATCCGCACGGGTGGAGGAGAGCTTTGCGCTGAAGAAAATAGCATGGACATGGATCTTTACTTCGTGGCAGCATAACATATATGTGCACGATGCATGCCCGTTTTGACATGAACTGAGCTGTAAATCTGTCGACGATGAATTTGCCCAAGCACGCCCCCACAAGTTGGGTCTAACGTTGTTGCAGTTGATGTATCGATCGCCATTAGCCTGGCATTGGTCCCTTGCGGGAGTAGGCAAACAGGAGTAAATGGATAAGGAAGTTGGCAACGGGCCACTCGAGGTGAACGAAAACGACGTTCCCGGCCCGGCCTCCTCTGCGAACTGCTGCGAGAGAAATGATGACATGACCTCTTTTTTTCCCAGCGAGATCGCCTGCCCTGCCTACTCCCGGATCCAGTTCGTCTGGACTCTGGACCTGAACGTGTTCATCTTTACTGCATGCCTTCGTTCTTTCCTGCGCCGTCTTTAATACCGGGATCGCGAGAGGATACGAGACAGTGGAGTGCAAGTGGAGGAAGGAAAGGATCGCATGATGGCCGCTCGCGCCACATGGAGATTGGAGTGATCGGGCCGGGAGAGAGTGATGGCTGCGCCGGCTTTGCCGGACACGGGCTCCGAAAGCGAGCACGGCGTTGAGTGCGCCCGCGCCAAAGGACCACGACGATTATCTGATCTGATCTGATCGGAGGAGGAGGAGGAGATAGAGATGGTCGCGGGGCTCGAAAGCCTCATGCCGAACTACCGCATCGGCGCACGAGAGGATAGGGAACCGCCGGCTCGCGTCGAGGCCACACAACCTGCCTGCCTTTTGTTTTGCCAGAAGCGAACGTTTTGTTTCACTGCTATACGCTGTGTTCTTTTACGCTTGCTTCCAAGCCAAGTCGTTTTGCCGGCCGGGCTCGATCCGGGGAGTTTTGGTTTGGATGGTGGAGCATTCAGCATTGCCGGATCGGGAGAGCGGCGTGCGCCTGTGCTCGTGTGGTGTCATGATGGCATGGCCCCGGATGAAGCATGGAATAGGCGGAGGTGTTGAAAGCAAGGGGAGTGAAATGAATGAATGGTAATCATGAGATCGCATGACACACCATCTCGCGGCTCTGCGCGTAGCATAGACGTGTCGCCATCGTACTGTGACATTGCCGACCTTTTCCCCCTCTTTCTTTTTTGAGTGGATGTAGGCATGAACTGTTCTGGTACTATCTTTCTTCTCAATTTCAAAAGCGAAGTTCAACAAATGGCCCAGACCACTATCACACATAAGGCCTGCCAGCAGTTTATCTGGGCTGATTGGACCTTTAGTTGCTCTAACCCTGGGCTGACTGGGAAAGAATTATCCATATTCAGACGAGGATTTTGAAAAGGAATTCCTTTTGACAAAGAACACAGGTTCATAAAAGAAATGCGAGCAGCTAAGCTAAATGTCCAAGATGACAGAAAAGAAAGCATGTGCATACAAGATATAAAATGCCGAGGCTTTCTAGGAAAATGAAATGCTGAGCTAGCATTTCTAAAAACTTACAACGGGCGCCGATTATTACATTATTCTGTACAATAAAACAAGGGCGTGCACGAGAATCACATTTCCTTGGATGGTCTCAACTTACGGGCAGTGCTTCGCATAGGCTTTGTCTTGGTTTTCGGTACGTGACACTTGGGGCACAGCCAGTCGTCTTCGGGGACTGCATCTAGCGGCGGGTCGCAGCAGTCGATGTGCATACCGATCCCGCAACCATCTGTGCCGTCCTCGTCGCCGCAGATGAGCATGACGTCTCCCCGGTCCTTGCGCCCACACACGGAGCAGCTAAGTTCCTCCTCATCGTCGTCTTCCGACAGTTCCGCCTCGTCTGTGACCACTTCTTGCTGATTCTTCATGAGCTTCTCAAGGGACTTGTTGGCCAGATCGTTTGTCTCGTAGAGAATATGACTGTCGAGGGGGTGACCAGGCTTGCAGACGTACTCGACCAGATAATCCGCACTGACGCAAGGAATACCATGTCGTATGAATTCTTGAACCCATGCGTCTGCACTTGGTATGCTCGCTGATACCACAGCGAAGTCAACACCAGATTCCAAGAATCGAGTGTATGGTGGGGAAGTTGCTAAAATTGTGCCGTCGCCTGCTTGAACTGCACGCTTCACCGTGTCCTGAGCAGGAACTAGAGATTCAGAATGATTGAAGCAAAACAGAACTGCCAATTATGCAGATAAAAGAAAAGCATTGTCTTCCAAAATACCCAAGTACAATAAGGCTGTTTTTTAAGATGAGTTGATTAAGCAAAGGTTTCTTACCAGCGTTGGTAATTTAAGCTGCCCATAGACAACGATCTGTATTCCGTAAAAGGCACCATGGCGCATCTGCTGTCTTAAAATACGCCACTCCCTTGGAGCTTCTAAGCTGATTTTTTCTCCATCACTAAGGCCTGTACCAAACCATTCAAATTGTTCTTCATCCAGGAACTTGCCAGCCTCAATGCAAGAGGTCAAGTAATCACTCTTGAGTATCCATCTGTTAGAAGGAAAGATGTAAATGATCAGATTTTGTTAAGAAAGTAGAAAGTAGACAACATTGCAACAAAATGTCTAGCGTGATTAGGTACACCCCAACAGCAGTAACATACCGCTCCCTCCGGATTTAAATTGTTGACACAGTTGACTTTTTTAGCTTTGTTTGACTATTCGTCTTATTCAAAATATTTGTTTAAATATTCAATTTAACTTTTGTTAGTGATAAAACAAATTGTAACAAAATATCTGATAAATTATTAATTTTTTTGAATAAGACAAATGATCAAACATAACTAGAAAAGTCAATTGCGCCAACAATTTAATCCGGAGGGAGTAACATGTTCAGAGTGAAGCAGTATCTTTGCATTGACTTCCTTGCAGAGAAAGGACCATACAATGAAGGCAATAGATACATTAAAATGCAGAATCTCCACTATTTATCACAATATTTACCTGCCGGCTGCAGCTGCAGCAAAAAACTTCTCAGTTCTCCTAAGAGGTTCAGGGGCAATGAAATGTGTCGCTGGGTATGACCAATGATGTGAATCCCTACAAACCCGTCCCTTCAGGCGTCTTAGT
The DNA here is from genome assembly GCA_030378355.1 of Eleusine indica. NCBI lineage: Eukaryota > Viridiplantae > Streptophyta > Magnoliopsida > Poales > Poaceae > Eleusine > Eleusine indica. Next base: position 10,888,777 of record CM059498.1, on the reverse strand, counting down.
ATTGATCGATAGTCTGCTCTCTGTTGGCGACTTCCACTTAAAATAAATAGCGCAGGTTCAATCATTATGGATGCTCTAGATTCAGTTCCTTTTATGCTTTGGTGCTTACCAAGCGCATCCGTACCTTTCGTAATTGATTTGGCATCAGATATTGAACACAAACTTCCAGTTCTAGTATTTGGTTTAGAGTTGAGATCATTGCGGCTTTGTCCGTTCTCCTTTTCATGATCTGTAGCCAAAACTTTATTACATTTGCTGCTTCTCAGTTTAGGATTGTGCACTACTGACTTGTCAACTGCAGCAGAATCTTGGCAAAACAGTCCAGACACATCTCTTGTCCCATCCTTATTGTCCTTCTCAGAGTTTTTCTCAGCAGTGACTTTGATAAAATTGTGTGGCATCTCTTTGATTCTCTTTAACGAAACAGCTTTAGCTACAGATGCAATAGCGCTACCAACTTTGCCACATCTGTTGTCTATCTTGTGTTCTACATCTTTCATTTTCCTCTTGGCAATTCCATTTCTGACTTTGGGAGTCGATACATTTTTGGGAGAAAGTGTTCCACAGCCTGTAGTACTTGCACTACTTGAACGCATCTTTTGGTCATCTTGAACATGGTCCTCAGGAAACATGTCATCAAACAATGATCCAGCGGCCATTGTTTCAGTTTTATCGACTAATGTTTCACTACTCAACCTGGTGGCAGATTTCTGAGACTTCTTTGCAGCTGTATTCCTAACTCTGGTGTTTGGCAGTTTCATGAGTGGATTACTAATATGTTCACCAGCATTTGCAATGTCAGAAACCTTTGTAGGGTTCAGCTCAGTATATTCTTGAGAAATCTCCAACAAATTGGGAGCTACCTGTGCATCATCCATCTTGGTGAGAGCATTCCGTGTCCTCCTGGTAACTGTATTCCTCACTCTAGGAAGAGATACTTTCTTTGGAGAATCTGCTTTAAGTTCTGCTGCACTTGCAGTTCTACAACCATTTTTAGAGGTTGCGTCATCATACTTACAAGGAATCACTTCAACAGGCCGTGGCTCAGAGACTGGTTTCTTGCGAGTGTTAATAACTGACCCATCAATCTCCATGCATGCATTTCGCGGCCTTTTGGCACCAGCAATGCTTTCTGTAGAAATTTCAACCTTCTTTGAGTGGCTTGTTTCACCCTGAACATTGCTTGAAGCATCTTGAAATCGCTTTGCGCCTTCTTTCGCATTGGTGTCAAATGACACCATTATTGTTGCCGCTCCTACTTCATTGTCGTTGCCAACAGGAGCAGTAGTTGTAGTATCGGCAATACCAGAACATGAAACGACTTGTGAAATTCTTGAGCCATGTTCAGATATGTCATGTGCCTGATCTTGGTGAGCATTTCTTGTCTCATGCTTCAGATGCAGGAGATCTTGATTTACCGCACTAGCACTAGCTTCTGCATTGTTCCCGTCCATGTTATCAAAGGAGAAGTCTGAACTTGTCTTTTCTTCTTGAACGGTGGCTGAAGAACTTGTGGTAGATTTATTTTTTTTCATTGCTTTTGGCAGGGTTCTTGATTTTGATAGAGATTTTACATTCTGAGTACCACATGAAGAGTATTCAGCAACCTTGTCTAAATCAACAGGAACAGCATGCTTGTGCAAAGTCTTCATTGATCTTGATCGTCTGCTTGTAGATAAGCTAGATTGTTGCTTTTCCAAATCAACAGCAATATCTTCAGCTGGATTTGTACCCACGGATGATGAAACATTTACAGTTGCAGATGCATCACTCAACCTACTAACAAATGGACAATGTGAAGGACTAGTTTCTGACACCAGATCTTCCTTTCGCAACTTTAAGCTATCTGGGGAATTGAAGTTCTTCCCTTTCTGAGCAAATGCAGCATCCACATTTCGATTAGTTTCGTTACTTTTCATGCCGTGAATGTCAGCATGCTCAACAACCTTTTGTTGTCCCATCTCTAACAAAGAATTATCGGAATCAGTTCTCAATGTGCTTTTTTCTGTCTTCTGATATGATACTGTATGATGATCTGAACGCCTTTTAGGTGTCGATGACTTCTGAGATCCATTTTTAGAGTTGCTTTGGTTATTAATGTTGTTGGACATGGAGTCACCTCCGGAATTTCGATTGGTCTTCTCATTTGACTGAACAACTGCTGCAAAAAGATGACCAGAAAGGGAATCCTTCTCTTGATGCTGCCCTCTGTCAACTTTAGATGAATTAAGCTTGTTTGTCGACCAATTTGGAGTGCCTATAGCATCACTTGTATTGTCCACTGTCCTTGCACCAAAATTTTTCTCCTCAGATTCCTTAGTTGGGTTTGGACTATTCATATTTCTTACTGCAGCATTCTTTCTCTTTGCACTGAGAACAGATGGAGTTTCCATTAGGGCAGAGAGATCAGACTTGGCAGAGTCAGGATCACCTTGGATTGAACTATCGTGCATGTTAATGTCTGCATCTTCTGCTTCCCCGATATGACCATGAGTGTTCAAATGCCTTTCCGCAACTACCTCTCTATTTTCTTTAGAAATAATAGATGATTGGATTGGTGCTTTTACATCAGGATTAACAAAGGTTTCTGCAGCTTTTCTCAAGTTGGGAGTGCACATGATCCTGGGCCTAGAGTTGAATGACTTTTCACTTGTATCTTCTGTGTCATCTTCAGAGTCTTTGGCGTGTGCCTCCATTAACTCGAGTTCCCAAGTACTGCATTAGATAAATAATCAAAATTATTTTGGGGAGGCATTCATACATTGCTAACTACAACAAGAAACCCTGTAGCATTAATAGCAAATTCAAACGAAACTTTTGAACAGCAAACACTTCAAATTAACTTACCTTTTGCTATAATCATCAACTGGAACAATCTTCCACTCCTTTAGGCTGAAATAGTGAAGATTGAACAGGACGAATCAAACTCAAACAGTAAAAATATTGGCTTTAGTTAAGTTATGGAAGGTAATTTTGCAATACCAGTCTTCCAACCACCGATGATTGGCAAGTTTGATGTTCACCTTTCTAGCAAGCTCATATTTATCACCTGACAGAGGTATAAAATCAAAAACTAATAACAGAACCACCAAACATCATGATGTATGCACTGAGAAATACAGAAATGACCTGAATTCTACCAACATGTTATTATCTATATAAGATAATAATTCTCATGTTGATGCTTTCTAATCCAAAAAGTGGCATTTAACTATAAGCTACGAAATTCCTCCAGGTCACATGTCTCAAATATAAAGTATGCCCAATGAGGTTAACCCTTTACATGGTTCACATAAAAAATCAAACAGGGGTGAAACTCCAAAATGCTATTGGACCTATGCATTCTACAACAAACAAACACACTAGAAAGGTTCATTACGGACATGATAACAAAACTGCCAACAATATCAAGACAATATTTCAAATTAGATTTTAAATTCATAACTAATCTTGAATCATTGAAAACAATACCGCTCACAGTTGACCTTGATCATATGGTAACAGAAACAAACATGAGGAACATCATTGCCAGATCAGCTGGCATATGCATGGTCACACAAGCATTAATCAATAGTGAGCTACGAAAATTGGAATAAACCAGTAGGAAGTTCCATTAAAGGAAAAGCAGCAGAATGGACTAGATTTTGTAACAAAAAAAACTGAATATGTATGACATGGAGTCACAAACAACACACCTTCGAATTTATAGCAAATAAGATGAGTGACTACATTTCCTACCAAAGGTTTGGAGAATTGTGCTCCCATCAAAGTAACCATTTTCTGCATCAAATATGTTAGAAGAATGTCAAGTTATAAATCAGCATAACTAATGCAAGCAAGAGCCCTAGAGCTTGTGTACATATGTTGAAATGTAGTTGCAAAATCACCAGATGTATAAACCTGTAACTATATCTATATATCTAATCGCTTTAGGAAAAGCAGGAAGTGATTTTGACTTGTCTACAGTCAAAATATCTAAATATTGGATATAGATATCTTTGTTGAGTATTGAATTTGAACATTTCAAAATAATAAGGGTACATTCATGTGGAGTATTTCTTATATATATTTCATAAATATGCTGAAAGTTATCCTTGGAGCGCGTAGAAGTTAGTGATCCACTGATCCACACCAGAACTATGGCTTAGGCTATCCCACCCTGTGAACTTTATTCTTACATGTTACAATTTTATTATTTTTGTCGTTTCTTTTACTTTCTTTAACTTATCATCCTCTCTTTTCCTTCCTTTTTCATCATACCCCAACTTGCTTGGTATTAAAAGCCTGTGTGTTGATGTTGTAGTATAAATATGCTCAAATCATAAATTATTAATAAACACAACTGCATATTGGGAACCTTATAACTGTCCAAAACAACACTCAACAAATATGGAGCTTCAGATGGCAGCAAGAAATTCTTAAATAATGTGATCTGAAGTTCAGCTTCTAATATTATATTTAAAGATTACAATCAAAGAACGAAGTAACAATGTGAATGAGTGAGGGGTAAAATTAGAATGCTGTTACCGTTATGTCTTCTCGGTATTTCTTTTGAAACCCCGTGAGGCAAATAACCAGCGATTCGGCACCTGGTATTCCATTAAATTCTCTCACCGGCCAATAGAGAGCCTGCCAAAAGGCAAACAATCATACTTCACTAAACCAAACCGTGACCCTGGAGAATAACAGGCGCAAAAATATGCCACCATTTGACACTAAAGCCAACTGACCCTATCAGCATCTGCAAGCACCCCACGATCCAAGCTGTCATCCACCCACAGCTCGTTGACGACCTTCTTCCCATGTGTCCGCGCTAACACACACTCCGGGTCATCCTGCGTTCAAAGAAAAAATTGAAATCACAGAAAATTCCCCAATCAAGATGCCAAAAACAGCAAGACAGCGCATTGAAGCTCCAAAACTCACGTAGAGGAGTCCCCACACGACGACGTGGGTGCACCCGTTGCTCAGCCGTCCGGCGTCGACGGCGCCGCGCCCCATCATATCCGACCGGTACTGCAGAAACGGCATTGGAAGGTTACGGTTGTGGCTCTCCCAAGGGATCCGTCGCCATGAAGCACGGCTACACTAAACCCGGCGAAGCGAGATGCAAGAAGAGACGCGCACCTGGGACTTGGTAGCGTCGTCGAAGCCGACGAGGACGAAGCGGACGCCCTCGAAGAGGCGCCCGTCGTCGCCCCCGCTGGGCGAGGCCATTGCGAGGGGGGACGGGATCACGAGGACTCGAGGAGCAGGAATCGGAGGAGGGGTTAGGGTTTCCGTTGGGTTTGCGTTTTGAGTTTGGGGATTGTTCTTGTTCGCGCCGTCGCGCGTGCGTGGTGGGCTGGCGGCGTACAGGGGAAGATTCGGGGCGATGAAAAGTGGGGGAATCAAACACAATATAATAATTTGTATATATTCAAATGCAAAAATAGCTAAGGGGATGTAGCTCAGATGGTAGAGCGCTCGCTTAGCATGCGAGAGGTACGGGGATCGATACCCCGCATCTCCATTCTTTTTCTAATTAAGAATGGTTTTATGTTGTAGTACCTTTTTTCTCCGAAGTTCTTGGACGGAACGGGAAATCGAAATGTAAAGTGAAGCTATTGATTGCTTTTGCCGCTTGTCAACAAGGAAAGGGTAAGAATCTTATTGCTACCGCTTCAAATGATCCCAATCTCTGATGACCTGCGTCTTGGAGCAGTATCAGCTGCCTCTTCCTTTGGTGGACGGTGGTAGAGCAAAAGATGTCGCAGTGTGCTGTGCAATTTGAGAAGACATGCCTTAATGCTGTTGTTTCCCTCGAGAACAAATTGCAGCATGGCGATGCATAAATTAAGTAAGGCCGTGTGTACCATGAATCCAAGAATAGTATCGCCGAATCCGGCAAAAACGAGAGCACTCGAGAGTCAAACAAAACACGGCAGAAGAATCTGTTCAGCTTCTTTCCCACCAAACGGCATGCACCAAAGGAATTTCTGTTCTGGCCAACCGCCGCCCCCCCGGAAAAGGACAGTTTTAACTATCACATAATCGGTCCAGCCCGCTATTCACAAGTGATTCCCGTTGCGTCTCTGCTGTAACTTTGGTGCTTTTTCCCCCACTCGTCACCCCATCCAGAAGCCGGAGACCAAGCGAGTGTCTCGGGCAGGTGAAAGTAGGTCTGAACTTGCAGGCGAGTGCTCCTTCTTCTCTGCTGGTTAAATCATCGGCCAACCCGCTTGAAGACGCCGGAAGCACCGCCATCTCGGTCGAGGATGCGCGGTCGTCTCCCTGCTTGGCACAGTCGCCGCTGGCGCGTCCATGTCGCGGCGGTCCTTTGCCTCTGCGTGACCTTCTGCAAGCCAGAGCCAGGTGATCAACTAGCTAGCTATTCAGCTCACCAGAGCTCACGATGACAGCGTCACTTGTAAATGACAAAATAGCTAATTAATGCTTCGACGTTCCGTTCTGATGACAGACGGCGTCCCACTGGACCCCTTGCCGAACCTGCAGCCGGCGAGGTCCCTGCAATGCTTCGAGGACGGCCAGGTAATAATTCAGTTCGAGCAGAGTGTAGGTAGAGTAGTAGTGAGGATTGTATATTACGATTTGTCTCGCTTAACTAATTAACATAGGAGCTAGTATTTAATTTGCTCGCGTCGCAGGTGTACAGCTGCTGCGAGGGCGCGTACAGGCTGGGCCCGTTGGGGGTCATCCCCGTGCCGAGCTTCGCCGTGGACTACTACTGCGGCGGGGCGTGCGTGGTGGAGACGGAGGACGTGCTCAACTGCGTGGCCAGCGCGCTGGACGGCTTCACCTTCTACAACGGCGCCTCCGTCGAGGACGTGCGCTACGCGCTCCGGCGCGGCTGCAGCCACACCCTCAGGAGAGGTTCAGCACACACTTCGTCTCAGTTTATTTACTACAACTTAAATCTACCTACAAAATTGACCAGAACTCAACTACACGTTTGTTCTGTTCGATCAGCGGACTATACCTACACGGCGCTAGCAGCGGCGAACTGACGGCACCGAGCTCTTTGTGGTTCCTTCTCGTGCAGGAGACTTTTACGATTTGGAGCCGCATATGGGTGATTACCCGGACATCTACGGCAACGACGACGGCAGCGGTGGCAGCAAGGTTGCCCCTCCCCGGAAGTTGCTCTTGATCACGCTTCTCGGCGGCGCCTGGCTGCTGCTCCTTGATCCCTTGAGATAGTGCAGTGTAATTGCACATTGTACCTGTCGTGGGAGACCTAGGCAGAAAGTGTTTCGTCAACGAACATACTGCGTACTCTGTTCATACCGAATTTCCAGCGGTTCAGATTCAGACTGTTCCGCGCTTCTCAAATTCGTGGGCCGGCCCGGAACCTTTAATAAAATACGTGTCGATCCATGGGCCGGAAGATGAGCCCATGGGCTGTGACGGCACGGCACGATACGGTGATCTGCAGTGTGTTTGTTGCACTTGTAGGGCGAGCAAGCGAATATGTCTGTCACGCTGAGACCTATGAACTGAGGGCGGATCCATCACCTTCTTAATTGGACCAGCCCAAGTATCGTAGAGTGTGGGTCCAGTGATCAACTACTTGGGGCTCTTGTTTCGCCCACGTTGACGGAACTCACCCGCGCCATATTTTACGATCTTCTATTCTCAAAAAAAAAAAAAAATCTCTTATGAATGAACTTGTTATGCGCATAGAATATGTTTCTTTGTGCCCATTACAGTCTTATTAATCGAGCAAAAGTGTTTATGCCATTTCGCTCAAATCAAAGCAGTCGATAGACAATACAATACACCACATATGTTAGATACTACGTAGGTCCGAAAGCTCGAACCAGAAACCCCAGCAATAATGTGAACGATGGGTCTGTGCTTTCCAATAAAAGTGGAGGGTGACCTTTTGTCTGAGAATGGGAACGATGGGCGTGCCCTGCAGATTAAGGTTGGAAAAGGAAGGAAAACGGCATGAAAACTAAACACCGTTATTGTGTTCATTTCCACAACCATTCGGCGTCTGAGAACGAGGTGTGGTCCGAACGTGAATATGTGCGAGGTCGACATCATCACTTACCCGTGTCCTACCACCATGGTACCATGCATCGCATCACGTCACGATGGCCAGAAACAGGTCGATCGCAACACACGGAAACGTGCTGCTGTTATACCTGGTGCGACACCATGCATGACCACCCAATACACAGGAGGAATATCTGCTAATTCATTCGCCATCGTGCAATCAATCGAGACGTGGAGGGTTACCTGCACCGCAGTGTACGACAAACGCTTAAGCCAACTAGTAGCAGCTAGCTCGCCAATGGGGAAGAGAGATCCAGATACCGGAGTGCGCGGATTGGGCAGCGAGGCGGAAGACAAGCGGCACTCTGGAGCAGGACGCACCAACGAACGGACGGGCAGTCGATCGTACGGTGGATGGCAACCCGGGCCGCCCTTCACTCTCTGCTTCGACGGGAATGCAAATTAAGTTTCCTCTCCTTCGCCTCGGCATTCACGACAGACATGAGACATGATGCATGGGGCGAGATGGATCGGAGGACCAGCGCGCCCATGCGTCGCCGTCCGTTGTCCTGTTCCATGTGGGATGCGACCACGCCCTGCGGCTGTAGCTGCGGCGTCGTTATTTTGGCCAAATCGTCGTAAGCATGGGCGCTCGATCAGGGCCTTTATTAATCGTCGAGAGAAAGGAGAAAGGAGGACCTCTCCATGGTCCCGTAACCGTAATTGCTATTCTCGGGTGGGTGTCTTGCTAGCCTAGATTCGCTTTCCATTTTGTAACAATTACTCACCAAATCGCCTGATTAAGCAATCGATGATTATTGGCTAAAATGTGGCGACAAGGAGTACCAGCGCGCTGTTGCAAATACAAGTCATCTTTAAGCCAGGATGACGATGCTACATTTGGTTGACAAACGCCGGCATTTTGCTAGTCATCCCCTGATTTAGTAGGTAAAGTAAGATGCGTGTACATACTGTACACTAACTTTGGCACATTGGCATGGGACAAAGGTTTCTTCCTAGCTACAGTGGTGAGTGGAAGAGCGCATGCTTGGCGACATTGTCTGACAACAAATAAAGCTTGCACTCCCAATCGGCACGGCAGCGACCGCGCCTGAGCGCAAGACAAAGCGAGATTCGACTCACATGGCCGCCGACGATGCCATCGTCACCCGGTTGATCGACGACACCCTCTTCTTGGACGACAGGTTTCCAGACACGGGCATAAAAGCCACACCCGCCCGCCCGGGATTCGCGCGGGTGCTCCGGCCGCGCAGCGCGATCGTACAGCTTCTCGGCGGCGCGGCGTCGGCATTACAGTACTACCTTCGTTTTAAAATTATTATTATTATTAATTTTTTTCTAAACTTTGATTATTTGTCTTATTCAAAAAATTATTTTAAATATATAAAATTATTAATTATATTTTAAATTTATCTAGTAATAAAATTAGTAAAAAAAATATATGATAATTTTTAAAAAATTTTGAATAAGATTAATGATTAAAGATGACAAAAAAAGTTAATGACAATAATAATCTTAAAACAGAGAGAGTAAGCATGAAGCGAACGGGGACGGCGCGGGTTGTTAATTCCTGACGCGGTCCCTGCCTGGTCCCCGCGGCGGATCGCGTTCCCGTCACCGGCCGCAAAAACGGAAAAAAGATTAGAGTGCGCGATCGCACAGATCGCCCCAAATCCGCGATGCCGAGCACGACCGGCATGTGGTCCGGTCCGCGTGACGAACAAAAGTCGGTACGTTTCGGTAAGCGTCGTTCTGCTAGATTCGCCTCAACAACTCACCGGGGCACGGCGACTGCTAATAACTCGCCCAGCAAAGCAGAGGCGATGATGATTCGTTCTTGGCCCGAAAGACCCGGCTCCGGAGACGTCAGCCACAGTGGGGAGTGTTCCCAGTTAAGGCATAGTTGCATCTTTGCATTGACAGTGACGGGCTAACCACGGACCGTTGTGACTTGTGACCGGCGCATGATGCCACAAATGCCCGGAGAGCGGCAGATGTCCTGGAGTACTTCTGGAACGGCACGCTGTGACGCTGATCAGAACTGTATCCAGAGCATGCAAACGGTTTTTTTTTTTTTTGATGATCTCCTCGGTTTCACGCGACATTTTTTTTTTTTGGCATTCTCGACACAAGAGTATGGGACTCACTGTCGTCATGATCAACAGTCAGTCAGCTATATATGGATGACAACCCTCCGACCTCGTTCTGTAGGTGGATTAGAGTTGTGCATCTTTCCCGATACTTCCAGGTGCGCAGCTGCGACGCCACTGCCTTCCTCGGAAGTCTTCAGACATGGCCTCGCATGATCCTGCAGCTCTCGCCGCTCGCCGGGATCGTCATCTGGCCCCGGCGGTCCACGCGTCTGCGTTAGCATTCAACTCACAGTTGATGGGCAGTGCGTGGTCCGCTCGATACGGCAAGATGGAGGACAGGCTGCTAGTACTTTACGAGCTGGTCCCGCGAAGAAATTCCGATCGCATCACTTACGCTCTGGCGTGCTTGGGCTTATAAAAACACACAGAGTCTACTCCCACGCGGGATACAAAATGTTCATGTTAATAGTTCAATTTTGGCAGGTAAAGACCTGCCGCCTAGTTCCCGTTAAAAAAAACTTCAATTTTCAACTAATTAGCTTGTCCAAGGGATGGCTATTATCATGATTTTCTAGGAGGGAGTACTAGTTATCGTTATACACAATAACACGGTCTCCAAAGTCCAAAGGATGGCTATTATCATGATTTTCTAGTAGAGTGAATTTGTAAGGCCAACCAACTACTCCAGGAGTTGATAGTTCAATTTTTTTTTACAAGTTTGACTCGAATCTTATCCAAAACGATAAGTTTCAAAAGTCAGGTTCCAGTAAAAAGATGATTAATCAAAATAGCACATCGATTACAGACCACTCTTTGAAAGCTATAAGGAATATGGTGTAGCGCCAATGACAATATATGGATCATTTTTCAGTATGTCATACATATAGACACCAACACACTTCACATCTCTCAATAGCTCATTTTACGTCATTATCCGTCAAGTGCACGAGTTTTTCTATGTTCATGGTATGTGCGCTCGATCTCTATTTCTATGGTGAATATATTTATTGCAAATTTACATTTATTGACTCTATTTAGTTCATTTCATTTTACAACCTCAACTTTTGATTCTTTTTCATAAGAAAACTGTTGTCTACCCTGTATATTATATACATTGTGCAAGGTTAATTTAAAATCTCTCACCAACTATCACAATTATACTAGTACATAGTTAGGTGTGACACATTAAGGTGATATCGACTTCAAAGAGACCTCTAAATCAGTAAGGTTTTGTTAGATTGTGAATTTTCATGATATATCCTATTATGCTTTAATACTGCAGTTTATACCGTATCAAATTGTAGTCAAACATGTGCGTTTGGAACCATCCACGACTTCCTTCTCGAGACACAAGTGTCGGTAGATTATACGAGTGATATTTTGACAGCGTTACTATGAGTGCGAGACGAAAGGATATTACATGCTGCAAACGGAATCTGCAGATTCCATGATGATTCTACTCGAGGCGTGGAATATTCACACACTAGTGGTGCTAGCAGCTAGCTACCTGACAAAAAGTGTCACATTTGCATGTCATCAGCCAAGGCAGGCACCAGCAGCATCAAGGCCCCTGTTGTGGATTTAAGGCTTTCCCAATCAGTGGGGCCATCATGCCGTCTCAGCGAGGGCGCGGCGCACTTTCCGATGAAACGGACAGGTTTAACAAGCACTTTTCCCCGCTGATCTGTGTGACTGACGACCGACGAGCCGGAACCGTGACGATGCGGCGCCCTTCCCCTCCACTCGTCCGCGGCCAGAAAAGATGGGGTGCTCCATGGTAACACATCACCGGAGGAGCTCTTCGTCAGTGTGGCACAGTGGTAACCCACAAGCTTTTCTGCAGGCACTGTAGAAACACGTACATGATGATCGAGAGATTTGCCCAGAAATGAAGGTGCTACAGTATCAGATTACTAGATGACTGTTCTGTTTAGTCCCTTTCCAGGCGCAGAGAGGCTGCCAGCTGAAACATCTCGCTGACAGGTCCGTAGGTAGCATGTCAATCTAGTACTAGCAGAAGAAGTATATGTAAAGTAGGAGATCTTTTACGGTGTTTCCAGGATTTAGATTTTACAAGGTACGGAATAAAAAATATGTCATTAATAGTAATTGAGTAACATATGGTAATTAAGAGGATTTGATTTATTAATTGCATCTTCTTTGTTTGTCTACTCCATGGTTATGGACTAGAGCATCAACATACCTCATTGTTTATTCATTTTACTAATCAGCTACATAGAATGACGTATTAGTTACATATAGAATTTAGAGCAGTGGTATAAGCCTTACATCCGATGAGACAAAGGCGTGAGAAAGGCAGACAAATCATTATCAACACAAACAAAATTATATGTTTCAGTATTCGATACCTAATCTACTTATTTACTAAGTTCTCTAATTAATTACTGATTAATATATTGATTACTAAGAATTTAGACTAGGATATAGAGACTTGAAAGCGGCTTGGATCACCTCCTGTTTTAACTAGTAGTGGTATGTAGGGTGAATGATCATTTTATTTTATCATATGATTTTGCTATTTTGTAATTTACATGGTTTGGTGCGGGTCAGCTATATACGACTTGCAAAATCTAAATAGTAGAGTATCTCTGTGAGAAACATCTATTTGATAAAAAAAACTTGAAACAAACATTTGGACTCGGGTTCGTGTTATTGACAAGAAAATAATCGAGTAAATTTGAATAAAACAATGTAAATTAAAACCAATGGCTTATGAAGATATTTCCTATTTTGACTCTTACGTAAATGGTAACCAAGTAAGTGTTATGGAAGCAATGTAAATAGGAATATATCACATATCAATCCATTTCCTAATAAATTTATACCAATTCAGATTTTGTTGCATGTGAAAATACACTTTTACCCTTAATACTTAAGTACTTTGATTAGTATTTAAGTACCTTTTGGTTGATACCTTTAATTATAGTCCATTAGATCTAAAGCAATGGACGATCCATATTACTTACAAACACCATAAAAGATCTCGTAAAGTAGTCGTAGCAATTTTGGGTCGAACTAGTTGGTTAAAAGCGAAGGTTTTAACAGTGGAGTTTCCGACGAAAGTACCACATATATTTGTCTGGTGGAAACTGACGTTTTACTGTTATTCACCCTCCAGATCGCGTGGAAACAGCGGCTGGTTGTGCCTCTACGGCACCTGCTTGATTGTTCCCCGTTGTATCTGTTCTTTCTCAGCTGCATCGGATCTTGCCTCCTGCTCGGATTGCGGCTTGTTTGCAAAGTCTGTCTTTTTTTACGTGCCGCCCACACTCACTTGCGTCTTGTCATACTAGTATGCTCGTATAGTAGAAATTGTATACTTCGATCATCTCGTTTCGTATCACGTTTCGCAATCCCAGTGATTTACTGACAATCTGACGCTTCAGCTTCTTTAATTAGTTTAGTGTACTAGTCATTCCTTCTATTTGCTCCGTGAACTTACGTACACGTAGCTGCATTGCAGGTCATGTGGTTAAAACACAAACCAAGTACTAAACTCCATGTCCATCAGTACAGCGGCAAACAGAGCAGAAGGCCCGGCGCCTGGTCTGGCTCGATCTCACCGAGCTCCCACACGTCTTACGTGTGTGCGTCTCGGCCAAATGATCGGTAGAGGCACGTCGCGTCTGAATGTCTCATCGTAAGATGACTCACGCGCTCTCGGAGATCTCTGAAAAGTTGCCATTGCCACCCTTTTCTTCGCCTTTATGAGTCGTCAACGTCTCATCGATGATACGCTGAGGCTGCGAAGTACCACGTTGATTTCACCGGCTTCGCGACAAACACATTGTGACGAATAGAGTAAGTTCGGGCTACGTGCTCGTCTCGCCATCGTGCAAACTCCGGGTGGCCAGTCATGTGTCAGTATTCAATTCGCGTCCTCGTTTTGATTTGTCTTCACATTTGCTTTGATCCTGGTGTGTGACGAGTTGCACCACAAGCGAACAAACGGCTAAGTGTCTCTCATGGAGGTACTACAACGTGCTGCCATTTCGTTCACCGTAAAGTCAAAAGCCAGGAACTGATATTCTGGATCTTCGTTTTGTTGCATATGCAGAGTACCAAGAGAACACAAAGCAGTACAAAAAGGTTCAACAGTATAAACGTCGTTTTCATCAACGAGTTTCTGCTATGTTCTTTTTTTTTTTTAAGATATACCGCTGCTCAAAACACTTTTTTTTTTTTTTGGAGCAGAAGGTGGACGACGCATTCGACGCTTGGACCATTACCGGACCAAGAGAAAATGCGCTGTCGAATTGTATTATTTGCATTGAAAAGTAGTATTATCGTATGGTTAGGTCGTTCATAAATTTTCTAGAGACCCTCAGCCTCAGGACTCAGGAGAGTTCTCTCTACTAGCGTTGCTGTCAAGATGCCAGCGAAAAGATCCTCATATTAATAAAGCAAAATTTGTGAATATTGTTCATCCACGTAGCGGGAACAAATCGAATTTCAAACACAATAAGGTTTTATTGATGAACTGGCTACAGCAAGTAGCTTAACTCCGGTGCAGTCCCATTCATCTACCTACACTGCAGCTTTATTCACATTTTGCTTTTAGAAAGATTTTCTTATGGTCACAGGAACATAAACATCGTTGCAAGTTGCACGGCCATTTTATTGCCTTTCTAAACATCATAATGAAACAACCTTGGACCATATATCACGTCACGTTCACAGGCCTGCTTCTCATACATTTAATCAAGCCAGCAACAAGTGGAGATCCCAGTTTTGGGAAAGCATAAAACAGATGTCGAACACCTTCTACTCTAATTATTTGGAGATGACTTTACCATATTACGATACGCTTCTCGTCCCGATATATTCGGGTGTAACACTGAAATGGGATAGAGTTATGCTGGATAACTTAGCTTTGCGACCTATTATGCTATTATATTATCTTTTGTTTTTACGAATTGAACACAATACATATAAAGACACTTACAAACACGCACGAGTCCTCACTCCTATGAACATGCGCATGCATAACTTACTCATATGAGCTCCTCCGAAAGCTGAGCCGACTTGATCTTGAGATTCACGAAGTCATCACAGACGTCTTGCTATCGATGGGGATGTTGCCTCCCACTGAAAAAATATTTAGCTGTAAATACAACACTCATATCAAATCTGAAATTTAAAATTGGGTGGATTGGTTCCACCACAATAAACTTAACCACCTGGGTAGGCTCACTTTGGATGCTATTATCTTCCCTGGCAAGAAGCCACCATATCTTGGTGGTATGAGGAGAACTGGAGAAGGCTCATATATAGAGTATTACTCTTTTTTTATTTTTGCAAACGAATATATAGAGTGCTATTCAATTAAACATGACTCATTATTTCACTACTCTACTATTGAATCGCCTAGCTGACTTGCATGCAAAACTCAAAATCAGAAGAAGAATAATAAATCATTGCAATGTGCTAGGCAATGTTTTTACGGATTGCTTCTTCAGTCTCCAGATATACACAACATGTTTTGTGATAATTAAACTATTCCTTGGAACCAATGAACTACAAAAGGGGGACAAAAAAGATCATAAATTAATTATTTCGTTTTTAATTAGTCACTCTAACCCAAAATAAAGTGGCATCCTCAAATAGACTCTCACTAAAAAAATATTATATGTATGAGTATTAACATGTCACTAGATATTCATCGTGAAAGATAAACAAACTATAAAAGTGCAACTCTGTCTATTGAAATGATTTATTTTTTTCATATATTGTTTGTAAAAAAATTAGAAACTTCTGACTTTGACCAAATATTTGTAGATGAAGGTAACACATGACAATCATTATTATATAATCTGTAGTCATGTGTACTATTTGCAAGCAGCATGGGGCTTCCTTGAATACAATGATTGTAGAAGTAGCTCATCTTCTTTTATAGCATGTCAAAATTATTACCACGACGAGAATAGATAATATGTAGTTTTACACACATAGTGCATGTTGGTTGTTGTTTAAGAAGCACAATAATAAAGAGATGCATATAACATGTGATTTTTCGTATGTGAACGGACGAATAACGGAATATACGGTATATATCACTCTCATTTTGCTCGCTCGAGTTTTTGGTGACATTTATTATGTCGGAGTCGGCTGCTTTCATCGGCACTTTTACCTTTTGACGGAAAACAACACATGCGTTCATGAAAATAAATACAAAGGAACAAATTATGAAGTGAAACAATGTGACAAAATGTAGTTTGTAGAAAACATTCTATTCCCCTAAACATATTAATTGAAAATTACACCAGTGTTAAATTTTCATGAAACTGTTGGACTCAACTATTTTATAAAATAAATTACCATCTATATCAAAATGTTGGACTCAACTATTTTATAAATAAATTACCACATGTATCGAAGGTTATGTTACTACTCTCATGCACTAAAACATACCCTTGTCATGGGCTACGGTAGCGCTCCTATTAATGTTTGAAAGAGAGTCCACAATATTGTTCTCTAGTAGATTGGGGGGAAACAATATGACATGGTGTGCGTACCAATTCATAGAAGGAAGAAAAATGGAGGGTGTGTCTAACAAAGAAACCCTCAGTTGGGAAGAGTTATATGTGCAATGTTGTTATTATTGTTGTTGTTGTTATTTTTATTTTTATTGTTATTGTTATTATTGTTGTTGTTGTTATTATTATTATTATTATTATTATTATTATTATTATTATTATTATTAAATTTAACTTGTTCTTTGCAAGAAGCAGGTAGAATAGGGAAGAAAATTGTCTGGACCAAACGGTACTAACGTTGTACCATTCTTAGTGACTTAAGTCGCTGTCTACATTCCAATTAAAACCCGATTGGTTGGCGCCTCCTTGTTCGTAGACGGACAATATGTCACTTTTGTATTTAGGAATCACATGGACTGAGGTCTCGCGGTACACGTATTCACGCGCACCAGCAGATATACTAGGACATTGTGTGGTAGTATGAAGAAACATTAGCGCGCACACAGTCCCGGACTACGTCATCTGCAGTTTCCTTTTGCTATCGCGATAAACGGTGTGGCCAAGTGTTCATGACCACGCCCGCACACGCAGTCCCGGACTGAAGAAATTAATAAAGCCCATGCGATCGAGCCCATCACCACCAGCCAGCAGTAGCCTAGCTAGGTAGCAGCGCCCGAGGGGCAGAGGAGAGAGTTCATGCACGTCGTGGTCGTCGTGCACCGCCGCACGTGTACCGTGACGCGTCGCCCGGGTGGAGGGAGAGGGAGGGAGAGCCACTTCGATCCGTCATCGGCACCGGTACATGACGCCGGCCGCGCGGCTTGACGAGCACGCACAAATCGATCGGTGGTTGAAACGTGACCGGTCGATGGATCTACTACCGCGCGCGCGAATGAACGAAAGTTTTTCCTGCCGCGTCACTCCCGCCCCTGGACTGCACAGAGAGAGTGCTGTGCCGCCATTACTATAGTGTATAGTCTATAGCTTGGGGGACACGAGCGCGCGTGGACGTATCTGTCGATCGGCACGCGGACGGTTAGCTGGCTGCGCGCGGGTGAAAGGAACGCCGACCGAACGCTGTGCCGGAGCGGGCACAAGCTGACTCATTTACTAAAGATGGATGAAGTGAAGCTAGATACTGTAACTAGCAGTAGATGATTACTCCACCCGCGTGTCACGCGTGCCGACCGAACGGTTTACTAGTAGCGCTGTCGTGGATCATCCCAGCATCGTCATCTATCACTGGTAATCGCCCCCGTACGTACGCAGTAGTAATGGCGATGCCTTGCGGGCGTGCTCATCACCAGCCAACAGAGCGCACACTAACCGTGGGCGTACGTACGTACGTAGTTTGTGGAGTATAATAACGAGCTGGTTATTACCGGGCGGGGAACGTGGTCGCTCGCGAGGCCGCGGAAGTGGTGAGCCCCGGCGCAAGCGGGCGGCCGGTCGCCCACGTGCCCGAGGATCCAACCACACGGCCGCGCGCGTGCCTCCAGCTAGTTACCGTAAACGTCGTCATAGGAGTCGGCTCTGCGGTTGCTAATTACTCTTTTTGTTACAAAATTATTATCGTCATTAATTTTTTTCTCTATCTTTAACTATTTGTTTTATTTAAAAAATATCATGTATTTTTTTATGATTTAATTTATTATTAAATAAAATTTAAATACAACTTATAACATTTCATATTTAAATAAATATTTTAAATAAAATGAATGATTAAATCTAACAAAAAAAAGTTAATAGCAATAATAATTTTAAAACGAAGGGAGGGAGTAAGCGTCAAACAGACGCGTCACCACCACCAACCCGGCCCAGGCGCGCCGCTGGCTATAATACGGCGCCTGCCCGTGCGTGGTGGCGTCGCGCCGTAGCCAGGCCAGCAGCAGCGCGAAAGCCATCTCGCCCTGCCTATGCCTGCCTTGACCCCGCCCGCCCGCGCGCACGCACCAAGTCCCTTGGACGCACGCGACCCGAGCACCTAGCAGTCCGCTCCCTGCCGAGAAAGTTAGCTGCGCGCGGCCGCGGAGTGAGAGTACTACAACACGGAGTACTACTCCCTGAAGAGTGCAGCTGAGCTGAGCAGCCGACGACGCGGTTGGTTGGTTCAGGAAGGAGATGGGGAGGGCGCCGTGCTGCGAGAAGGTGGGGCTGAAGAGGGGGAGGTGGACGGCGGAGGAGGACGACATACTCGCCGCCTACATTGCAAAGCACGGCGAGGGGTCATGGAGGTCGCTGCCCAAGAATGCAGGTAACAAACTCTTTCACAAGCCAACAACGCCATCCTCCACCTCCTCCTCCATCCCATTGCTTACGTACAGTTCTCTACTAGCTAGTTCGTGCACACTTCCATCTATCTCCTTCCACACTGTCCCTGCATCTGTTTTTTTTTTTTCCCTGCAATTGCCGACTAGCTTCTTCCTCCCGTCTGTTCATGAATTCCATTATTAATCGTCTGCTCGTCCCGCGACGCAGGTCTGCTTCGGTGCGGCAAGAGCTGCAGGCTGCGGTGGATCAACTACCTCAGGGCCGACGTCAAGCGGGGGAACATCTCCAAGGAGGAAGAGGACATCATCATCAAGCTCCACGCCACCCTTGGGAACAGGTAATTGACCCCTCCCTGCTAGTTAATACTACGGCTACCACGCGACTGGTAGCTGAAACACCAAGTGTCGTATGATCCGACATAGGAATCACTGCCACGTCTGTGAGTCCGAGAAAACCGGTGGGGGTGTACAAAAGTCTCTGATGACTACCTCAACAGTGACCCCAACGCCAAGCACAGACAATAAAGGGCTAGTTCCAACGATATATACTAAATCTTGTTGAGATTTCCTGGTTGTTCAAACATATATATATATATATATATATATATATATATAGAGAGAGAGAGAGAGAGAGAGAGAGAGAGAGAGAGAAAGAGAGAGAGAGAAAAGAACTCTGACTCTGCCTGATCGGGTGAGATCGACACTATACAATCACGGACAGTGGACACACAACGGGACATAGTATAATCTATAGTAGGC
This sequence comes from Eleusine indica, assembly GCA_030378355.1. Taxonomy (NCBI): domain Eukaryota; kingdom Viridiplantae; phylum Streptophyta; class Magnoliopsida; order Poales; family Poaceae; genus Eleusine; species Eleusine indica. The sequence goes on along the minus strand of CM059498.1, from coordinate 10,869,136 downwards.
CGAACAAGGATGCATGGCTGATAACAGCACAACCATCCCTTTAACTTCGAGTCCGGCCACCCGACTCATCATGCCTGTGTGTTTCTTTCTGTTCATCATTGAACCATCCTTGGGTCATCTAGGCATGCACGCTCTACAGAGCAAAGCACATTGAGGGAGGGTTCTGCCGCTCAGTTGGGTCGTTATCATCAGTTCATCACTGCAAACATAGTTGCCGTGCCCATCTGTGTGTCAGCAGGGTAAGCCGCGTGTATATTTAGTTTACTACGGACGGGTTGCATGTAATGTAACTCTCGAGGCTACGCGCGTCCTGCATGCATGGCATCCTCACCTAGCTCGCTCTTTCATAAAGTATTCAGGGTCAAACACAGACTAGCTCATAACTTATCTGATCATCACCTTGATCTTCTAACATATCTATCCAGTACAACTATAATTAACTGAAAGGAGGAACACGAGGAAATATGTATATAATCCCAATATATATACACCTCCTCGTTGTTCATAAACAAAATGGAGATGATTTGATTAGAAACCACTTTTTTTTTTTTGGGAACTTTTGAATAGAAACCACTAGAACAAGTTAAGTTGTGTCGTGTCATGTAGCTAGTTAGCATTTTCTAAGCTTAATAAACACCAGTAATTGACATATCAAGCTTCGGTGTCGGGTCGATCCTCTCTTTTTTTTAAAAAAAAACGCTCTGGTAAAGAAAAAAACGATCGAGCTCACCTCATCAAAGTCATGTGGCAGTACAGAATGAACCAACAAAAAACATAACCATGAAGACAACTGCATAGTAGAAAGTACACCATCTTAAAAACCGGCTAGCTAGCTATCGCGTCGGCGAGAACAGAAAAATTGATTGTGCGATAAAGTACAACTGGTTATACAGTTCTTTTAGTACTCTACACTGCATATGTACCATTGGTAGCAACACAAGATCGTTTTCGAAACAGTTTGCTAGATGCTATGAAGCTCATACAGCAGGGACTAGTCCACTGGTGCATAAGAAGACGACGTGTGTTACCGCACATTTAATTTGTCCGTGGAGCCGCGATCCGCCACTGCATATTCCTTGGCGAGTTAAGCATTTAAGCTCTGTCTAGTCGATCGAGCGTGGCTTGGCTGAAAGAACCCTAGAACTTCAACTGGGCCAGCGCTCCTTAACTGCTGACGTGGACTCGCGGTCTACTATAGTACGCGCCCGATCCATCCATCGATCGGTCACGTTCTCCTTGAGAAGGCACGGGACCTTTCTCCATGCCTTTTTTTTCCTCATTTCTCGGCACAGTGTAAAGCGTACTTCCGTTGGGTGTTACGTTTTCAGTATAAGTCTCTGTCCGTGGCCCCGTGGGTTTAATGGCGGGTCCACAAAATGTTTAATGATTTCCGGCCTTTACGTTGACAATGCGGACGCTGAGAGGAGAGGAATAGGACTTCGGGTGGTCCTGGTTCTGGAGGTCCCGGCGGGAGGTCCATCGGCAGCCTCTTTTGACAGTATACGGAGCTTTCCGTTGCTTTCCGCGCACACGACACGCACTGTAGGCTGCTAATGACCTGCATCCATGAGAACACCACCTGGTCTATCAGCTTAATTAGTTGTACCAAACTAGTACCATAATCCTCTAGACGAGTTACTCTCGTAACCTGTTAGGTTTGGAAAAGAAACCTGCCAGTATAATGTCACCTTCATTCCCTTGCATTTCGATATTCATTTTTTTTTCTCTCCGCCGTTTGATTGTTCCATGTAAATATCTCTAGCTGACTAATACAGTATATTTGGTATCAAAAAAAAAAAAACTCTAGCTGACTAAGGACTGATTTTTGACAATGGCCAGGTGGTCGCTGATCGCCAGCCACCTCCCGGGGCGAACAGACAACGAGATCAAGAACTACTGGAACTCGCACCTCAGCCGGCAGATCCACACGTACCGGCGGATCTACACCGCCGGCAACGACACCACCATCACCATCGACATCAGCAAGCTCCACAGCGCCGAGAAGCGGCGCGGCGGCCGGACCCCCGGCCGGTCGCCCAAGAGCAGTAGCGTCACTGACAAGAAGGCCAGCAGCAAGCAGCAGGATGGTCTTCCTGAGCCTGAACCTGAGACCGCAGCAGCAGCCAAGGCGAAAGACGACGCCTCAAGCCCAGCTGCTACCGCGACGTCGGCGGCGCAGAGCGGCGTGGTGGACCCGGACCAGAACCAGCCCAACAGCGGCGATGAAAACGCCTGCAGCGAGGACGCGACTGGGCCGATGATGGAGGAGCTGGAGCCACTTGACCTTGGGCTCTGGGAGGCCGAGAGCGAGATGGAGGCCCTGCTATCAAGCACCACCCCCACCGTCAATAATTCCTTGCTGGACTCGGTGGGCGAGGCACCAGTGGACGATCTCCTCGACATGGACTGGGACGGTTTTGCGGCCCATCTGTGGGGAAACCCAGCCCATAACGATCAGGCCGCCGACCCGCAGGCCGCGGGCCAGAACGACCAGGCCTCTGAAGCGCAGGCTACGGGCCAGAACGACCTGGCAGTTGAGCCGCCGGCCGCCGCGGGCTGCAACCCGGAGGAGCTCGAGTCGTTCGCGACCTGGCTCCTCTCTGACTTCTGAGCACGCATAGGAGTGCTCATCATCGATCAGGCGGATCAAAGCAGGCAGACAGGCATCGTTTAGTCTTGTTGATCGACACAGCGCAGCTAGGTTTTCGTGTGTACAAATTTTTGTAGAGTTTAGCTTGTAACTAGGTTCTTGTTTCGAGCATGGAGTGGACTTGTTTGCACAAATGGAGCAGAGTTGCATCTTTTTCTTTTTTAGAATAGCAGAGTTGCATCTTTGCATGGCTTGAAAGGGCAGTGTCCAGCTTTGATCACCATGGTAAAAACGAGCAGGGCCTGTATACATGCTCACTGCTCAGTCTGGTGACCTTGAGAAAAAAAATGTTTCTAGTTCGGGTACACAAATCACTGGAAGCTGCCAAGATAGACTGCCCATAGAGTATGTTCAACAGTGGAATTTACCGAACTACTGTACTGGCAATCTACTCCTTGGATTCAGCGAGAAGTGGTACGTACCAGCCGACAACGAGAAATGACGGAGCAGGAGCACCCGTGTTCGACAAAGGTATTAACTGCGTGTAGGCCAAAGCGAACAGGCCGTGGCCGCCTGCGCTGCGTCACAAGGTTTCGTGCGGAAGGGAAAAGCTTGTAGCAAGGTGGTACCGTGTGGAGCACCGGATAAGTTCAGAGGATTTGTCCCCCATCATCAAATCCTTTCGTTCTGTTTACTCCGATATAATCCTATAGCAGCAGAACGCGATGATGGAGACGTCATTACAGATTCGTCTTGTCGTGATTCTAGGACAATTCCACGGCCTAACTGATCGCACAACTGTTGCCGCGCGCGTACCGTCAAGTCCTTTTGAACAATCGTTGAGCTACGCTTCTTGCTGCTGCTGCCGGTGCACGAGAACGCGGCGGCCCTGCGGCCACGTCGCTCTGCACCCGAGCTTGTCTGGCAAGTGCTTATTGTCAACCACAACTTGACTACTACTAGTACTAAACCGGAGTGATCAGTAACAGAGGGTTTAGCGAGTCAGCAGCAGCAACAGAATCGTCGAAACTCGACAGGCGACGCTGTCCCCCCCACCAGACCAGAAGAAGAGGAGGGAACGGCTCTCGTCGACCACGTTCGTCCGTCCCGTCAGGTCTCGCTCGGGCACTGCACGTCGCCAGTGTCGATTCATCCAAGCCAAGTCTACATTCCGGCGTTCGGTAACGCGTCAGTATCTGCGGACTGCAGCAGCTACTAATAACTGGTAACAGTTGCCCCTTGCCCGGCACGGCCCTGGGGCATGGCAGACGGATCAGTCGATCGACCTGCAACTGCAAATTGGAGGACGATGTGCTACGTGTGTGGTGTGGCTACCCTTATCCCCGGCTTCTACATCGAACGTCTTGGTCGGGGGTGTTCGCGGTCAGGTTCCTAAGATTCGGGCCGTAAACAGGAGGAAGTCTGTCAGCGTTGGTTCGGAGTTAGCCCTGCAGATCAATCCTTGCAGATTTATGCAGCCATATACAGATCGATCAATCCATCCTTATTTGCTCGAAACACATACTGATCGTGAGCTGTGTCCCAACTCCCAAGTCCGACCTGACATGCATGATCTGAAGTCCAGTTGAGGAGAGGATAAATTCGCTCAAGCTAAGGTTTGTTGGCCGTTCCAGCTTTTTCTCTATAGCCAGCCATGTGTCTGCCGTCCCCATTTCGCAATTATTTAGCGATCCATGATGGACGCAAGTACTGACTGCTGCGATTGCGCATCCAATGGTGGCCAAATAATTGTGCGCGCGTACGGGACCGGTCGCTGCGGCAGGGCAGGGCCAATGCCACCGCCACCACCACCACCGCGCGCTTGTCAGCTTGTGTTGAACACTGAACGATCACATGGTTTCACATGAGCCCCAGCCCTAATCCTTGGATGCTTGACGTCTCACTCACCTCTCTCTAAGAAGCTACTAGTAGTATGCGTGTATGCGATGGACGGGCGAGATCGATAGCGTACAGGCCGGCGGGGTCCGTACCTCAGCGTGTCGCTAATACGTGTTTGCTCGTATTATTAAGCGGGGAATTATTTGGGTCAGCTGGTGGCGCGTCAATTGAATCGCTCACCGGCCAGCGGGGGCATATCATGATGAGAGTTTAATTTGTCCGGTGCCATTGATCAATAGCGGCGGGACTGTACGGAACTAGCGTTTGGCTTAGAGCTTCCTGTCGCTACTCCGTGGTTCATTGCACGCGTTGTGTATCACTGACAAAACCGTAACTGTTAGCTATAGGCTGCTAGCTGCTGTGAACCCGTCGGACCGGGAAATTTTATGTCAGCAGAGAATGCGATTCGTTTAGTTTCAAGGAGAGAGCAGAGAGAAGGCTGAACTACTTATCATTTGGCGCGCGATTTTTATAGATCTCAAGTTCAGACAGGTTCAATTGTTTTTCTGGACCATCGTAGAAGGACATACCAATAAACATCAAACACACGTTGCTATTTGTATCAATATCTTGCCATTACTGGTTATTGGAATATAGGTATACCAACACTAGGCATCTCCACATTGGCGAGGTTTTCTTCAGAAAACATTGGCGAGACAAGAGGTAACGTACGTGCACGCAAAGACCAAGAATTACCTCTCATTTTCGTAAATTTGAAAAGATTTTGTTTACTGTTATAATTAGTGATGCAGCTTGAGCAAAGTGGCAGGAGGAGATCCTCTATGTAATTTAGCTTCAAACAACACTAAACAATGCAACTAATTTTGTGTCAATTAAAAGAGTTTTAGTTTGGCAGGGGGCTATGATCCTCCTTGGTGATACATAAGATAGCTCCATGAGTTGAAGTCACGAGCCCATGTTCACATTGTGCATGACCATGGTTGCAAGTGTTTAGAGCATGCATGTGAGTCCTTCATATCGTAGATTGATTGTTTCAGTATCTAGATATTGTTTGATTAATAAATGGAACAAAAAGCCCTCAAATTTAATAAAATATTCTCTCTAAAACTCATGTTCATGGTACCCAACCACTTGTTGTGTGACAATATTCTTATACCTACTGATGTTGCTTGGCAGGGGTTAGGGGGCTATGCCCCCTCATTTCTGAAGAAGATATGGAAAAACACATAAAGAATTACTTTCTAATATAGTATTTGATCTTAAGAAATGTTCACTTTAAATTTACTATCTCCCTACCTCAAACTTGTCCATATCTAAAACCTCGTTCACAAAATCTTTTCTTAGACATATTATCTTGTGGCCTTTTATAGGTTTTTGATGTGAGTGAACAAATTCACATGTGTATATATGACTGTATTATATTAATTATTATTGAAGTATTATGTGATATTCCCGTTGACAACGTGACAACTGCTGTGATTTTATGAATCTCAGTATCAACCAATCTGATCTCTTGAAAATACCTATATATGTAGGTTGTATGTGTGTGTGTGTGTGTTTACAAATATAACTACTCATACGTTTGTATTAATGTCTAGTGTACCACCATGTGTTTTTTAAAAAAAATATATTATTTGACCAATAATAAAAAGCATGTACTCCATAACAATAGAAATAGAGCCAATATACAAGCAGGTCCGTCTGTTACAGGGTTAGAATATCAGTCGATATCAAGGCCACCATACTCGCAATAATATACTCTAGCACACAATGCCAACATAATATGGGTTTGATGTGTTTGGAAAAAAGGGAAATAACACTAGAAAATATACTCTAGGTTAACAATACGCTAGGTGTACATCTATATTAGCGTTGAAAAGAGTTACTATTTAACTAATATTCGAAATCTATGTACCGCATATACTAACACTAGAAAAAAGAGCAGAAACTATGTTCACCATCTCAAAATATAGGCATTTTTAGACAACAGGTTATTCAGATGTATCAAATATGCTAAAACTCATTATACTCGGTATAATGAGGAATGGTTATATTTTCAGAGGGAATGAGTATGCTAAGGGTTAGCATCTCTGGATTGTTGCCAGTCTGCCAATAAGACACCCCCACACGCAGGGATGAACACTTCAACGAACGTGGCGGCCGCACCCCACACGTCAGCGGCGAGCCGGGTCGGCGACGCGGGTGCGCGTTTGTCTGCACGCGCGTCCCGGATCTCGAAACGTCCACGCAATGATGCGGCGGCTGCGCGCAGAGAGAAGGAGGACGACGCGGCAACCTCGCCAGCCCGACACGGCACGTGCGCGCCCGCACCCCGCCCATGTGCACCTCCATTTATTTACGCACGGGACATCCATATGCTCACACCACCCGGATGCGCGCCATGCTTAATGCCGACCCCAGCTCGCAGTAATCCGCTTCGTCTCGGCGATGCAGCGTCATCAGCATCGCCGTGACACTGCTCGTGCTCGTGGATTCCGATCTCGCTCGATTATTGCGGTGGTACTACCCGTGTGTGTCCGAGCCCTTTGTTTCGTACGGGGTCAGGAAAGTGGGCGCGGCGTAAAGGTAGTGCAAAGGTGGTTGCAGCGATCGTGTACGGCATGTCCCCCCGCACCCGCAAGCTAAAATCTCTGCGACGAGCAGTAAAATCCTCCGTGATTACGAGCTCATACAGGAGTACGGCGGCATAGCGCCACAAGTACTATTGTGGTCTGTGGACACATACAGATTTGCATGAGTACATACACGCTTTATACTACCACCAAGATACGCACACACACTATCAATGAACAAAAAAATAAATAAATAAAAGGCGCCATCGACTATTTGGCGCCATATTTATCATGCAGATGATGCTCTGGTTGATGTGACCATCGGCAAACTAAAACTACCATCCTCTCCGAACGAAACTCAACTCACGCTGCCTATACAGGACGCACACGCGGGAAACGAAGAGGAGCGAGCATTGCTCTTGTCGCATGCAAAACGAACTACACGATCAAATCAACCGGCGCTACCAACAACTTTTGCTGAGCTCGATCTCCTGTGATTCCCCACTTGTTTCTGTTTTCACCGCGAGAAGACGGGGTTGAGGGTTTTGGTGAGGCCGTGCAGCGCGCCGTATCCGCGTGAGCTGAAGCCGAGGCAGCCGAGGAGGCCCTGCCGGTACGGCAGGAACGTGCGCCGCCGCATCTCCTCCGCCTGCGCCCTGTTCGGCGCCGCGTACAGCCGCTCGTGCGCCGCCGCCACCGTCTTACCGCGCCGGCCCTGCCTCCTCGCCCCTCCAGCTTGCCCCCTTGTCCGGCCGTCCTCGACGCCGCCTGCGGCAGCATCGGCCGACGCCGGCGGCGGCGTTCCGCGCGCGGCGCGGAGCTTGGCGGCGACCCGGTCCCGGTGGGACGCCCACGCGGGGGAGAAGGGCCACGCGCGCTCGGGCTTGGCGGCGGGGGAGTCGTTGGCGCGGGCGGCCGGCTCGCTCTTGCTGCGGTGGAGGAGCATGTCCTTGATGAGCACCCAGCGCCGGGACCCGCGGGGGCCGGACGCCGCTGACGAGGAGGAGGAGGAAGTGGACGAAGAGGATGACGAGCGGGACGACGCGGTAACCGGCGGAACCGCCTCCTCCTCCTTCGCGTCGGGGGCGGGGCGGGCGAGATCCGGCGCCGTGACGCTGAGCAGCTTCAGCCTGGGCGACGCGCTGCGGAGCGGGGACATGGACCGCGCGCGGCGGTGCACAGACCCGCACCGCGGCGTGACGTCGCGGCCGCGCGCCGCCGGAGCGGGGCCGTCGTCGTCGTCGCTGCCGTCGGGGTCGAGATCCGGGAGCGGGGGAAGTGTGAGCGGGCGGATCTGGCCGTTGTGGAAGAGCTCGTCGGCGGAGATCATGTGCCCGCCGGGCCCGCCGAACTCGAACTCTGCGTCGCCCGCGCAGCAGCGCCCGGCGCCCGGCGCGGCGGAGGCGGATGAGGAGGACGAGAGGAGGAGGTGGTGGATGGGGCTCGCCGGCGCGCTGAAGAAGTAGCCGCCGCCGCCGAAGCCGATTGCGGGGGAACGGCCGGGGCTGGACGGCGCGCTGGCGAAAGGGGTGGAGCACATGCTGTCGAAGTCGTCGTCCATGGCGGCCGGGGGCGCGCTTCCCCTGCCGCACCGGGCTTGTTCGTTGCGCTTGCGCGGGTTGACCTGGTTTCAGTGAAGTGGCGGTGGTGGTGTGGGAAATGGAGGGAAGGAGGCGGCTGAAGAGAAGGGGTGGTGAGAGAGGTTGGTTATAAACGGAGGGAGGAGAATGGAATGGGGGCGGCGATGCAGCACAACCGATGGATGGAATGGGATGGTATGGGAGTCAGGTCAGCCTCGGCCAAGCGGCTTGGCTCGATTGGGTTTATTTACTGCGGCTGTTACTCCAAGCTTGGGCTGTGTGCCTGACTGCCTGTGCAGCTGTGCTTCAGCATCAGTTCTAGGTTCTGTTGATTAGGGAAATGTTTTAACACGGAATGCTCTGCTCCAGTCCAGGGCTTCCGTCTCATATAGCCTAACTATTCTTTTTAGAGTGTTTAATTTTCAGCCGGTTAAAAATTAGAGTTTCTTTCAACCACCGTTTTTGACCTTTAAATTTAGATTCAATAGATATAAAAAGACAATTTTTTTATAGTTTATATATATATAATTTTACAAATAAATAAATAATAAAAAAACAAAAGCAACAGTAAAAAGCGGTGGTTGAAAGCAATCCCAATTCTCAACCACCTGAAAAGAAGCATTACCGTTTTTTTTTGTTACACAGACTACTGGCACGTGACCACCAATGCTATTGTGCAGATAGAAAGCATTTTGTGTTGCAAAACCCATCAGAAAAATTTATTTCCGAATCTGATTGGTTTTTTTACATCCTGCTTAAATACTCATCAATCTAATCGGGTTAAAAACGTTGTTGGATTTAGCATACTTTTTTTTTAAAACTTGAGATCTAGTACTTGCACGTTCACGGTTTTGAATAATAAAGTGGGAGTATATATGCAGCCCGCAACAAACTTGCTCATCACTTCTCCGCGCATTGGAGCTTGTTCTGTGACCAGTTCTTCTCAAAAGAAAGAAATGGAAAATCACGGTGGCCTGTTTGGCTGTTTCCCTTTCCGAAGTTCCGAACCATGTGGAACAGTCATGCCAGACCAGGCCTCTACTGCACTACGGTGAATGATTACTGGAGAGGCCAACACACAATTCCGTTACACTCTGACTTGACCAACAGTTAGTGCCAATTATAAGCACACCTTGATGACCTGAGACGGAGCACACACGCTCAACCTATGCACAACGGAACCACAGTTAAGACTTCTGCCGATATTCTAAAGAGTCCATGGAAGATGCAGCTGTCAATGCAAAACAACTATTTTATATTGCTTTCAAGAAACACCCTCACGCGAAGGCGACACCACAAGTTAGGATCCTGAATTCCCGATAGTATGATGATGAGCAAATAATGTACTCCCTCCGTTCATAAATATTAGTATTTATTAACTTTTAAACATCACTTTTGACTATTTGTTTTATTTAAAAAAGTTATAAGAATATAAAAATAAAAAAGATAAACTTGAAATATATCTAATAATAAAATATATTATAGTAAAATTAATATTTTTTATAAAAGAATTGAATGTGATAAATAGTCAAACGTGATATCCGAAAATCAACAAATGCTAACATTTATGAACAGAGGGAGTAGAAAACAAATGATGACTTCTGGTGCCTACTTGGCATGTAGACCTGGCCTCCATGGAACACGTCCAGCTTGACCTGTCGGCGTGCCCATGGAAAGATCTAATCGTGCTATAATGCAACGCGATTTATGCAGGCCACATTATTCTGAACGTACAGGTCCATGGCCACACGACGTGGGAGGCGCGAAGCACCCACCACGAGAGTGTACGCAGTAACGCAGGTAAGTGATGAATTGAATCAAAAGGGCAGAAATGGGCAAATGCAGAGTCATGAAGTTGCTTACGGCACAGGGAAAAATCCAGAAACCATGTCAAACAGGGCAAGCACATTCAGTAATTGGGTCGAATATGATCACTGATGGCCTATCTTATGCCACTGGGAAATAAACATTTATCACTAATCTGAACAGGATGTCTGGGTTTACACAATAAATAGGGATTATGTAACAGCTGGGGGAAACAAAATTACAGAGCAAAACAACAACGTTCAGGTCTCTTTCAAATTACCACTTTACACTCTTGCCGTCGTCTCACCATCATGTCACCGATCACCTCGTCAAGCAAGGAGCTCAGTATCTCGCTCTCCACCTCCTGGCCGCCCTCGAACTCCTCCACTCGGAAATCAACCCATGTGCCCAGCCCGGTGCTCATATCCTTGTCGACAAGCTCATCTTCCACCCATTCTCCCATGCTCTTCCAGCTAGTGATCTCCTTGCAGACTTCGGTCTCTATGCCCCTCCTGCTCAGCGCTGCCACCCCTTTGCTCCATGCTGCGTATCCTGCTCGGAAGTAGGTCAGCCGTCTTGCCTCCAGGCATTCATTTACGCAATCGAACAATAGCCGTCTGTATCCCCGACTGCCCAAATGATCTTTCCCTTGTGTATATGCATTCATGTTTTCTAATTTCTCAAAGAGGAGGGAGTCCAAAGCCGTTCCATCTTGATTGACAAATAGTGACCCAAGATCATCTGTCGTCAGGTTGACACTGCTCAGCACATCGCCAATGTACTCGAGCTCTGTGGTTCTTGATTTCTTTGAACATTGAGTGACATCTGAGATATCTGAAGCATCTAATGATGCAGAAGATGCTGAATCTGTTGTCTTTCCCTCAATGTCGGCTGATGGTGGGTTGATAAAGAAATTCCCTGGAATATTCTTAAATTCAGAAGAAGATGAATATCCCTTACTCCCTGCCACGAGATAAGATGGTTAGTCATCATGGAAACAAATGTCAACAATACAAGAAGAAACTGCAGAACTTCAAGTTAGGTGAATTACCATCGCTGCTTCCTGAGCACTCAGAAGACCAGCAGCTCTCGCCTGTAAAGGTTGGTTCAAGCACTGAGAGGGGGCTAAGATCCTCATGCTCCTGTTCCTTCCGTGCATTACTAACGCTGCCACATTCTTCTGGTTCCTCCACCTATGTGAAGAAAGTGAAATCAAAATTAGAACTATTCAGCTATATTGAGCACAAGGAAGCAGAAAAGTAGTAGTGACATATTGACATGGTAAGAGGAGACCGGGCGGAGTAATCACAAAATAAGCCCTAAGCAACTATTAGCATACCTAATTAAGAAAAACTCCCTACACTTCATTCTTGCACATATAAATTTTTCTGTTTTATTTTTCTTTGGTCACAGTGTCACACCTGGCATCTCAGGCATATTAGTAGGCAAAACATGGCAAAAGATTTTATGGCCTGGCTAACCCACATCACTCAAATTACCCCAACAATCAGAAAAGTTCAATTCAGGAGAATAGCCACATATGAGATAAGAAGATCTTAGTAACATGTTTTATATATTATTCTGTAATAAGCAAGCTTATGTTGGTATAAAGTTTAAGAAGGCCTGAAGCCTTTGCATGCTCATGACAGAATGAAACCATGGATGAGAAATGTTCTATGCCATATTGCAGAAAGATTAAAGGTAATGGAAATCTGTATTTACCTGTAATTTACTGCCTCGGAAAATTTGGCCTTTTGTTGATGACTGAGCTGATTGGCAATAATCAATATACTTTGAAGGTTTCACTTCAGGAGGGCTACAATCAAATATACCACTTTCTGAGCCCCAATTGCTGCAAGAGGAGGTTGGGGGTTCTTCTATGTTAAAAGTTACAGGCACAAAAGTGTCACCCCTTGTGAAGGTGATGGATGGATCAATTTTTGATGTTAGCTCTTTCAACTTCTTCTCTAAGAGAAGGCTCAAAGCATCCCCATTTACAAAGTTCAGCCCCACTGACGACAGCCCTTCAGCCTTGTTATCTGAATCATCCTTATCACATCCAGAGTCCAGATTAAAATTGTTTCTTGAATCCCACTTACCTGCAAATCTCGAGGGTCCAGCTGATGGTTTGAGCAAGGGTGAGGTGAAGGTAAATGACACAACATCAGTAGTATCTTTACTTTCCTTGTTCCACTTAATGTGCTCATCCATAACAACATTAGGTTGAACCTGCTTTCGAAGTTTACCCACTGGTTTTTCAGGCACAAATGTACCCTTCTCATTGGTGTTATTCCTCTCTATCAAACGTTTCTTTTGTGGGAAGTCTTTGTTGTTTGATGATGATCCTTCCCTATCACCGCTTATGCTTTCCACAACATCTTTTCTGCCACCAACTTTAGATAGTTTACTTCCACTCTTGATCTTCCCAGAAGAGGAATCTCTTGCTGCCCCTTTTCTACCTTGCTGCATTGACGCTGATTTGTTTGGTTCAACCTTGCCTCTGCTCACCATAGAATTCTGTTTCTGGTTATTTTGCCGAAGGACAGGGGAAGAAGTGCCGGATGATGATGGCTTCTTTTGCTGCTTGTTTCTCTGGTGATTAGACTGACTCCTAAAAGGTTGGTTTGCTCTCTGCTCATCATGCTCTTTCTGTACACCTGAATTTCTCCCAGAACCACTTAATCCTTCCCTCTTCTGCACATTGACCTTTGCCTGCAGTGCCAAAGAAATAGACTTTCCCTTGTTGCTCTTCGAACAACTAGGGTTGCTAATCTCATAAGAATCAACAGAAGGCCTGAATATGACAATATCTTCCTCGCTATTCAAGCTCCGGTTCATCTGCTGTCCCCTGGAGAACCTAGCGTCTGGCAGTTCATGAGGGGTCCTGGATGATTGCACCTTCAGAGGAACATTCCTCTGAGAAGCTGGGAGGTTCTCCCTTGGCTCTGAAACCCTCAAAGGAATTCGAGCCGGGCTGAACGAGCAGATTTTCTCCCTAGAACTAGTTGCTGGCCTTGATTCAAGCCTCTTGGCTGCTTCCTCCATAATCTGCGCAGCATTCCTTGCTGAACTGAAACCTGGATTCTTTATGGGAGACAACAATCTGTGATGAGACATGGGTAGGGGCTTTGCGGACCTCGGTGGCAATGCTTCTAACTGGAACCTTTCAATCGGGCTGCTTGGCATCTTTTGGGCTCTCATATCCAGTGGTTTCCTCATGTAACCATCAACTCTCCGAGGCACATGGCTGAACTGGTCAGTCATGGGGTACTCGGGGCTCCTCTTGAGGCTGTGACTGTCCCTGAGCGATCTTGTGTCACGGAATGGGGTACAGTACGGCTCTGGAACACCAGAGGAGGGCATGGCGTCCAATCCCATGAGCCTGGCCACCACACCTGGCGCCTTCATCTCACGCCCTTCCTCATCTGTCACCGAAGACGCGCAGCTATAATCGCTGCTCCCTTTGTAGCTTGACACGCCAAGCCCCTCATCGTCATCAAGCTGCAAACGCATCATCATGCACACAAGCATATATGAATACAAGCCCCTCCACCAACATAACACGAACAAAATAACTGTAAGGGGCGAGGTCATTGAAAGGTTTCTCACCAAGTGGAGGCGCCCGGACGGCAATGCTTCTTCGCTCCTCCTGACATGCTTGGCGCCCTCTGAGTGACATATCAGATATGAAATCTGTAAAAAAACATAAATCGGAGGAGAAACAAGTTGGGCCAGGAATTGTTTCAAACACCTACCGGGCGAGTTGGAAAACAGCTTCTTGCGTGACTTGCGCTTCCAGTCGAACAGGTTGAAGATCCCACCACCGCCTCCGCCCCCGCCAATAACCTTAGCACCACCTCTCTCCGGCCCCATCGATTTCTAAAGCGCTCTACACTTGAACCAACGCCACTCCACTTGTCAGCATCCGATCCGCAAGAGAATCACCGATACAGCCTGCCAAAAATCAAGCAACAAATCTACCTGAGTAGACCGGACTATCAACTCACAAATCCTAACGAGACGTCCATCGTCCTAACAATCAATCACGACATCCCCGAATCGAATCATAGCCTAAACCTGCTGGACAGGGGAACGAAACAAGAAGTGGAGTACAGAAATGCGGGCGGTTCCTTGCGTACCGACGTGGCCTCGACGGGGCGCGAGGTGGACGCGCGGCGCGGATGAGGGAGACTCTACCGGCGGTTGCGGCGGCAACGTGGAGCTGCGGCGGCGGCGGCGGTGGCCGGGAGCATCAGATCGGGGGCGCTGCTAAAGGCCGGTCATTTATGCTGCGGGAGTCGATCCGAGAGTGGTATTAAAAACGCACGCCAGAAATGGTGTTTTCGAATTTGGGGATGCGGTGGGCCCCGCCCTGAGGCTCTTGGTTCGAGCGGGAGAGTCACTGACCAGTGGGGAAGGAGCGTGTTTCGGCCCCACTTGCCGGTGACGTGCGCGTGGGCGAGGGGTGGGTGGGGAAAACGATGAAAGCGGGGGCAACGGCTCTTTTCAAGCGCGGCATTTCAAACTGGGTTCGTTCGAGGCGGAGGGGGAAGTGGGGGTGGGGATCGGCCGATCACGAGGTGGGCGGACGCCGCGCGAATCTTGATGGATCGGATACGACGGTCGAGATGCGTCCTCGTCGGGGAGTTTCTTATGTCCGGGTGGTTGGCTTGTTGTCCCTGTGGGCAGACCAGCTACACGGAGCGGAACAGCAAACACTGTGATTAGTGACGTGGCGCCACCTGAATGGTGAGTAGTGCGGGGGGGATTTGACGGAGTGCTGTGCCGAGATGAATCCCACAAGTCAAAGACATCTGGGGTGGGGCCGAGGAGTTTGAAAATGATTGCGTCCGTCAGTGACAGGTGGGGGCCTCATGCACCGAGCCGTTGGAGTCTGAGTTGGTTTGTTATTGCGTGGCATGTGATCTGCCTGCCGATGGGGGGCCTCGCGACGCCAGACTCGTTGCATCAGCACCAACCATTGCCACCAGCAAAATTTGAATCTGCATCCCAGGCGTTTTTGAAGTGGCAAATGGAGTCATCAAATTGTTTTTCGAAGGCTCCAGCTCCGACACGACTGGATGTCAGTTTCCTTAAGTTTCTGGATTTTTAATTCCTTCTTTCCTGGATGCCAGTTTCTTGGATTCGTTTGGTTTACTTCTTTTTTTACATAGTTTAAACTTTGTTTTGAATAACTGATTAGTGCAAAAGAGATTGTATTTACTTATCGAACTTAAAACGTTTGACTGTGTAAGAGTGAGACTTTTAGGTTCGGCTGTCAGTTGTCACAAACTCCCATTGATGCGCCGGGCTTTGGTTTTTGAAGCCGAAGAATCAAAGATGTCAGGTGAGGTCCGTGAAAACCAGAACAAGACACGAACAGAGTAGGCTGGAAAGTGGCAGTGGGAGTTTAGCCCAAAACAGTGCCATTGAAAGCCCAACCCAAACATCAGGGTTCAAAAGACGCAAGAACTTTTGCGACTTTACATGGGGGGACAGCAGGAGCAAGCAGCGCTCTCTCTGCATCTTGTTGGGCCTTGCCATCATTTGCATACATAATTACGAGACACAATCTGATTGTAAACTGAATCGGCAACATCCTGTCTCAACATTTCAACTCTGTTCTAAACGTAGGAGTATAACCTGTCTCTGTTTTTTTATTAAAAAAATGCACGTATGGGTAGAACCTTGGTGGAAGCACCTGGCACACGGCTTCACGCGTCTGATGCAGCGATGCCCTGCAACAGGTGTACACTAACGGACAAAACCGAGAGCATAATCAGAGGAAGGATCATTCAGTTTGGGCTACCTAAACCGTTCGTGTACTCGTGCTGTACAGACGAAAGGCAAAACCCTCACAAACCAATCAATCCAGCATCCGCCTAACACCGGCCAAATTAGCAAACCAAACAGAACACAGATTGAAGGGGAAAAAAATGTTTTGTATTCTGTATGTAAGTAATGCAAAATGATTCTGTGTACAAGATGCTGTGCATGTTTGTCCCAATGAGCCGGATGTATGTCTCAATGAGGCAGAGCTCAAAAACCGGACTGCTAGTAATGGCGCGATGAGGAACCGAATCGACGACCTAGCTGACGCTCCTCTGCATCGTCTCGTTGTACTGCAGCCACGAGATCTGGCGCTGCAGCTTCATCTGCGCGTAGAATCGTGCGATGAACTCCTCCGCCTTCACGTCCACCCCGGCGTCCTCGCCGGCGTCCGCCACCGTGGCCGTGCTCGCGCGGCGCGCCTCCGCCATCGCGCGCTCCAGCAGCTGCTCCTCGTCGTCGTCGGCCCAGCCGCAGATTTCGTCGTCGTCGCACGCGCTCTCCGCGGCTTGGTCGTCGTCGCCGTACCCGTAGTAGGACTCGTCGCCGTCCTTGCCGCGCAGGGCGGCGGAGAAGAAGTAGCGGTCGTCGCCGTAGCAGAGGCCCGGCGTGTCGGGCACGTGCGGCGCGATGCAGGGGATGAGGCGGAGCACGCGCGCGGACGGCGTGCGGAACCGGAACGCCGGCGTGTCCTCGATGGAGTACTCGCGCTCGCCGTACCGGAGCCGGTCGCCGCGGCGGCCGTGGCGGCGGAGCGTGCGGAGGAGGCGCAGGCTGTGCGCGGCGCCGCCCCGGCGCGCCCACAGCACCGCCAGGCGCATCAGACGCCACGCGCGCGTCCCGATCGACGGTTTCTTCATCTTCGTCGGCGCCGCTGCCTTCTTCGGCGTCACGGCCATTGTGCGACGATCAGAGACTCGCGGAAGGAAAAGGATTGGAGGCGATGGCGCCTCGGTCTTCGTTGCCTGTGTTGCTTTATGCTCTGTTTGCTGGGAGATCGGGTGATCGAACTGCTGGATTTGGTACGATTTGGGATGACGAGATGAGTGGGGCTAAGAAAAGGAGAGAGGGCGTATATATAGGAGCTTGCGTTCTTGCGTCTGCAGGGTGGGGGGTTGCGGCGTGCTCGGCGGAAGCGAACGCGTCGGGCAGCTGCGTGCGCGGCTGCTTACTTGGCAGTTGGCACGAGCAGCTGGATGATTGCGCGGCCGTATATGCGTGTGGGTCCCGCGGGTTCACACTCTCGGGCCGTGCCAGGGGCCAGGGGACGCCAGAGATCCGAAGCCAGAACGAGATGGATGGCGTGCGCTCTGGTGATTGGTGAACGTCCCTGTCGTCGTGGACTCCTGCCACTGGCCGGCGCAGGTCGCGCCTCGAGGGTCGGCCCGGAACGACGAACGGATTCGAGCCATTCCATGTGCTCCTGGTTTTCCCCCCACACGGTTTGGCCGGACCATCCTGTTGTTTTTACCCGGCGAGTGGACAGGCTCGGGCAGGAGGGCCGCACCGCGAGCTGAGCTAGAGGGCGACAGCTCGATGTGAAGTGTTTCTGAGCCGCCGGATCTAACCTACGACTCGGCGCAGGAGAGACAAATAGTCGTGCTTGGTTTCCTCAAGCGGCCGCACGCTCGGTTCATCGTACTTGCACGCTAAAACCAGTAATACGTAATGGTACATCTCCGCCGCGGCGCGCGTCCGAGAGTTTCCGCTCCGTTTCGTTTACAGCCTCCGAGTGAGCTGTGCCAAGAATATTCTGTCTTTTCGTGCCCGGAGAGATCCAAGTGTTTCTACCGTTCGCGCTTTGACCGCGATTCGCCAGCTTCCTTCCCAATCATCATATTTCAGCGTAACCCCGACTCTGGTGCGCTCAGCTTCGGGGGAGGGATCCGAACATGTACGACGTGCCTACGTGGTTTTGTTTATGTTGATTAATCATGGAGGAACCGCGTATCTATGCCCAACAAGCAACAAGACCAACTACCTTCCGCGGTAGCAGCTGTTCTCCAGGACCACGGAGGCAACTCTACTAGTAGCAGCAGATTATGAAATGCAATGACAAGAGCTCCAGAAATGCAGTGCCGCACACGCAACTCGCATCGTACCGCTGATCAAGCATGGAATGAGAAATTATTTTTTTGTCCCAAAAATTCACCATCTCAGTTCTCAGTCCTCAAAACCAAATCAAAGTCTCAAACATACTAAACGCTACAGCAATGACACAAATATCCAATCAACCTCTGCCCCGTTGGATAAAATCATCTAACATGGACATGCCCAGAAAATAATGCCAAAAAGGGGGCATAAAAGGAAGCTTCCCAAGAAATGTCAAGCGAGTAACAGACACCAATGAGAAAAAACAAATTTCTAATACGCCTCTGATCAATGGGGCCTCAGCCTCACATGGGGCTGACAACCACAAACAGTAGTCACAAGCTGGAAAACGAGTCGACTCGAAGCGTGCTGTCATGCACACACACTACCAAACTGCTCCTCACAAACAAACCCTGCTGTCTCACCTATAGTTCACAAACCGCATGTTGCTTTTGTGCCTCAAACTGAAAAGGACAGTTCACCTGAGTTTGGGAGCATTGTATTAAGAAAGATCTCCAAACAAATAATAAAAGCTAACGGACGCCCAACTTGCCACATTAGCTGCTCATAGCCCAAAAACGAAAAAGTAGCGGCCACGAAATGCTGTCATGCATATTCTGGACAGAGTATGGCATTCGTCAGCAGCTAAGGGAGGATGTGATGCTATCAGCTTAGCAAGGCAAGTACTTAGCTTTTTAGCATGAGAACGAAGTAGCGGCCACGAAAAATGCCAGCAGGAGATTGTCCAGACCGAACAAGCTAGGACAGCACAGCAAGACAGAGCTCGAAGAAACAGCTTCAGAGTGGGAGGGGTTAGAAAAGTCAGGGTCCACTCTGGATGTCCCTGATCATCGGGCCAAAAGACTTGCCTGAATGCTTCATATATGCTGATTTTAGTTATGCAGAAACCTGTAGGAGTTAGGATCGTAGAAGCAGGGCATTATGAAACTATTTAAATAGACAGACACTACAATTGCTTATGAAACAGCAGTATGTCCCCTAACCCCTTTATGCCAGCTTAGCTCACAGAAAAAGAACATAATACCACTAGCATTGTGTAAAATCCTTAAGGAGCACAAGTGATGAAGACATCACTTCTATGATACCACCATACCACCTACAGTAGAACCTAAACCAGCGATTTAGAAATGTTACACATGAAGACGCGATGTTGTGGTAATTAGAAACCAAGGCGTTGAACATAAAGACATTTGAGCTGATATTTTGGGCTGTCATTGTGGCTGCTCACAGGCAGCCACCAATTGCAGCCAGCTAGATCCACTAGTTAATGGTGGAGCCATTTTTTTGGTTTGACTAACCACTTAAACAGGTTAATGGAACAACCTCCATTGCAATAGTAGTTAATGGCTTAGATGTTTTTAGTTGTACTGTAGTAACAGCAACCATTTTGGCTATAAAAGGAGCGGTCCTTCCATATGTCAGAGTTGGATTTTGTTTTAGTTCAGTTTGGTATTCCATTGTGAAGCTACTGCTTATGTTGTCTCTTGTGTCAGTAAGACCAACAGATCAACATCTACTCAAAGCCCCATCTTCATCCTTCACTACATACTTGCAATTTCAGATTGATTGCACCTTGTTGTTTGTTGTTGGTTTTCTTCCATTCTTGCAGGAACATACCCTAGTGGTCAGGTTAGCTTGATTTTGGCAAGGCTAATAACATCTCAAGGTCTGGTTCAGCGGTTGCTTGGCTATTGGGATCTCTTAAGTGTAGCCTGGATCATGATAGTCACCCCCACAGTTGGAAGACATCCATCCCATCGAAAGGTCGGGACATTCAAGTGTTATATATCAGCAAGGCCAGAAAAAGGGGCAAATCCTTTATTCAAGGAAAAACTAATACTGACTTTTAGCTAACCAAACAGAAAGGTTTCCCAAGGAAGGACACATTTCCCCCTTGTTTTTGACAGCAAGGCACATACTTGGCCATACAGCAACACAACTTTCT
Organism: Eleusine indica; assembly: GCA_030378355.1. Taxonomy (NCBI): domain Eukaryota; kingdom Viridiplantae; phylum Streptophyta; class Magnoliopsida; order Poales; family Poaceae; genus Eleusine; species Eleusine indica. The sequence continues at coordinate 10,848,841 of CM059498.1, read as the reverse complement.
AAACTTTTCATTTCACAATGAGATAATGTCTTCATTATCTTTTCGAGGCGGAAAATACCCCCCAGTGCAACAAATTTCATAAAAATCTAGTAACTGCTGGGCAAGTACCGAAACAAGTCCAAATGCAATTGTAACGGCTAGAATTCCAATTTGTTGGCATGAAGAAAGTGCAAGCCTCTCTATTAAGGCCACACGTAACTCAATATGCATTCCAATCTATCAAAATTAAAGCTAGATGTTTATAACAACTAACAGTCAATCCATGCTTCTGCATAAGAAAATAGGATTTTATTGTTGGCATATTGTACCATTTCTATGTTCGCATGGAAGAAACAGGAGTATGTAACAAATTGAAGACATAAGTGTAAGCCTCTCTGTTAAGGACACACATAGCTCAATATGTATTCCAACCTGTCCAGATTAAAGTAAGGAAATGAGATGGTTATAAGCACTAACAGTCAATTCATGCTTCTGCATGCGCAAATAAGGTTTTATTATTGGCATATTGTACCTCTACAACATAATTTACCACAATGGCAGAAATGGGCAAGTCATGTTAGTTCTTTTTTATATAAAATATGAAACGCAAGTGCTCCTGCATTTTAGAGCATATGTTTCAAAAAAGAAATAAAGAAAACAAATCTCTGCAGAGCTTAAAGTTACACCGACAACCTATGGATCACTATTGTTGTGGAAAAAACAGAACAGAGATAAAAGCAAGCCAACCTATATACTGCTTGATGCTGTTAGTATACCTAAACTACTTGCTAACCTATGGATCACTACTGTTGCAGGAAACCCGGAACAGAGAGAAGCAAGGCAATCTATATACAGCTTCATGCTTGTTGTTATACCTAAACTACTTGCTAACCTATAGATCACTATTGACGTGGGAAAACTGGAACAGAAATAGAAGCAAGGCAACTTATATAGTATATACAGCTTCATGCTTGTCGTTATAGAACCTAAACTATTTTACCTAACCCCCCCCCCCCAAAAAAAAAGCTCCAACTGCGGATAGCACTAGAAATCCATCAGAAAAGTAAGAACAAGAAAATTCGCCATAGATCAGGAAGCTCAGTGCTTTAAAAAAAATCTGTCGTTTCATTTGACCAGTCACAATATCAGAAGCATGCATAAATTCACTAAAGCAGAGACTGACAATAAGGATTTTTACTTTGTGCAAACAATACAGGGTACTTCAAAGACAGCATGGCCGAAACTGCAGTAGAACAATACATTCTAATTATCTGACACTAAGGAAAGCCACTTGGTGCTGATACATCTTCAGACCACTGTGCTTTAGCCCTTAAACTGCCATTCTCTACGGCACATGGGGCAAAGCGGTGTGGACGTTTGAGAATGGACCCACTTCAATATGCAGTGAAGATGGTAAGCATGGTTGCACGCACCCCAGATGAGCGGGCAATCATCACCAGGGAACTTACAGTCAGGGCAGCAGCCGTCAAATGCCATCCTGCATATGCCACATGTTTCATCTTGTGCATCCCATGTCCAGGAAGCCACGGCATGCCACTGCAAGATCTTGACCTTCATCGTGAAACCTACCATTAATCGACAGATGTATGAGCCTATGATCCATTGCAACTTGTCAGATATATACTACTATGATATTCCAGGAATCCTTTTTTACCCCTCTTCAACAGCTCAGTCTGTCTTCTCTCTTTGACATTTTCGACTGGTAAAAAAATCTAGAAAAAATTGGACATGACCATTCTGTACTATTCAAATTTGCACGAATTTTAAATATGACAGCCACACAAAATTCACTAATAATATGGATCAGGGATGAACAGCCACACAAAACTCAACAAATCCCATTATTACCAATACCAAAACAAAGGTTCTTGTCAGGTCCCCCAAATGGTTTTGGTTGCCAAACAATCCAACAAATTGTGCATTAAGTACTCCCCAAAATTATCCATGTTTATAACATGCACAGCAGCCTCAATATCAGTACAATTTCCATATCAAGAATAGCTTTGTAACCATGAATCCTAGCATTTTTATACTAAATGCCATGACTGGTAATTCCTACAATGCAAAGATTCATCGCATTTCAGAAAGAAAAAAAAGTAACTACGAATCACAGGACGAGCAGGCAACATGGTGAAGGGCACAACCGAACTCACCTTCATCAGACGAGCGAGACGTCTGCTGGAATCGCCTCCCTTCCCGTGGCCTTCCTCACGAGCGAGCCAACGCTATAGCCCGCCTACACGCGCGAGCCGATGCCGACGCCCGCGCAAGTCGACGCCGCAGCCCCGCAACCCGCCGAGACGCCCGCCCGTGCCGCCGCTTCCTGCCACGCGCCTGCTGCTAGGGTTTCAATTTCGAATGTGGCCCGGAGCTCGTCCCTCCCATGAGTTCTCTCCTGCTCAAATGGTAAGGGGTAAAAGGGTAAATGTTCATGACGTTTTAGGCTTCAAAAGAAAAGAAAATAAGAGCCAGTAAAGCAAATGCTATCTCGTGGAGCAAAACATCACTCATGACACTGCCAGGCGCTACGAGCAGTCTTACTACTCCCGAAGTTTTATTTTTATTAAATATAAGATGTCATATAAACAAATTTGGTGATATGATAAAAAATTTATAGAGAGAAATAGGAAAAGTTTCATCTAGACAAAACTGGATCTGCATGATTTTCTAAAATTAAAACTTTGAAAATATAAAAATAAAACTATCCATTGGAATTAGTCTTAATGGAAGAGATTCATTCTTCATGGAAGAGAGGTTATCTTAATTTGGTGCCTCCATCGATGCCCCACCTTTCATCAAACTTTATCATTTTGTAGCTACCGTCATCGTTTGGTGTGGTAGAGCAAAATAACTGAACACGTAATGCAGATGTTGCAGTGTGCTCTGCAATTCGAGAAGGAATGTCTTAATCCTGTCGTTTGCCTCAGACTGCAAATTGCAACATGCACTACCATGAATCGAACAATAGTATCACTGAATCCGACGAAACGAGAGCGCTCGTGTCACTGAATCCGACGAAACGAGAGCGCTCGTGTCACTCATCATTCATGCAAGCTGCACCAACCAACCAAGACCCAAGTAGACCTCAGAAATTTTCATCAGACCTGACATATATAACCTTGTTGATGATTCAGTTTAAGTTTCTGAATATACATCAGAGGAGGCTCAACAAGCTGCACTTGCATGGTTTCAGCCAAAAGAGTGAGCACTGAATAAAAGGAAATTACAGTGGCCAAAATATGTAAAACAGAGATACCTAATTAAGTTTTTACATGCTACACGAACATTTATCGTGGTTTGGGCCAGAAACCAAATTGGTGAAATGGTGGGTCAGGTGCATGACCTGAAGGTAGCTGATGGTGTAATCCCTGACCAGGGGGCCTCCCTGTAGGCATGTAGGCACGGACATTTGTTGCTGGCATTGGCCTTTGGCCAAGAGCTCTGAATTCTGCTGAGCTGTAGGTGTGGAGCGGCAGTGGTCTGGCCGAGCTCGCCACTGGCATCAGCTTTTCACCAGGAGATCCGAAGCCAGGGGGTGCATCAAGATAATGCAGACTTTTAGGGTGAGATTCAAAGCCACGGGGAGCATCACGATTTTGCAGCCTACTAGGATAAGACTCGAAGCCAGGGGGAGCATCAAGATCTTGCAGCCTTCTAGGATAAGACTCGAAGCCAGGGGGAGCATAAAAGTCTTGCAAATTTCTAGGATGAGGCGTTTGCTCTGACCTTGTAATAACATGTGGATTGCTGCTGAAACCACCTACGTTCTGTGAAAGTGAAGTTTTACCACCTCCCGATTTTGGTCCCTGAAAAAACAATACCATATCATATTGCCAGAAAGGTCCAAACAACAGAAGTAAATCTATATGACAAATAGATGAGCAAACCTAAGGCTTTGGCTTGATTCTTTTTTTCTGATAAATTGTATCTTTCCCTTCTAAATTAGGACTACCTCTATCTACAGTATGAGATGTCAAGGAGAAGATATAGAACGGACGCTTGCATACTGATCTGAAACGCATTTGTTTTGTTGTGGACACCTTTCTTGGGTTACATTACCAGTGCAAAAAATACACAAGGCATCTATGACTTAGAGATAAGAGCTCAGTTGATTTCATTAGTCTGATTAGCTATCAGAACTTGTGGGATTCATCTCTAGCTATTAGCTATCTAGGCTGGGGATATGCATCAGATTAGTTTGTCAAGAGACTTGTTATGGCCATATATATGTGTTATGTTTCTTAATGAAAGCTATATCATGTTCTTTGTCGTGTAGAAAACCAAATGAAAACATAACTGAGTTGATGTTAAGTGCACCACGGTTATCTTATCCAAGATAGCTTCTTTACCAGCAAAGATAGCTTCAATGGTACCGGTAAGCTTGAACCTACCTTCAGAAGATATGTACTGCAGAGGAATTTTAGCACTTTATTTTTAAAATCATGACGAAAAGAATGCAAAATATAATATAATATAATAAGCTATTCAGCTACATACCTCTATCTCAGCACCGGTATCATCTTTAATATAGGCTTCGGCGGAAAAAGAATTACTCCCATGGGCACAATCTCCCTCCCAGTATCGTTTGACAACACCCAAAACCCTCGAACAGAATATGTAACATTCGATGTGATGGATCTTTACCACCCATTTAACGTCATATTTGGCCGGGGCACAATTAACACCTTCGAAGCCGTCATCCACAGTGCATATCTATGCATGAAGATTCCAGCAGGCGGAGGGGTTATCACAGTCAAAGAAGATCAGCAGATGGCAAGAGACATAGAAAAAGGTTATGCACTGGGAGAAAGAAACTGCAACAACATACAGGTTTTCAGCCAAGAGCAGCTAGAGGATAAAGAGACAACCCGAAAAGCTTGTGAGTAGCAATAAAGCAAACGCAAGAGAAGAGACACGATGTCTCAACAAAGAAAAGGTTGCAGTTTAGCCAGACGAAGAAACCAAAAAAATACTCCTTGATAAACAAGTCCTTGGCCAGTTCGTCATAGTAGGCTCTGACTTAGAACCCGAAGAAGAGAAAGAACTGCTAACATTTCTGAGTAAGAACAAGGATCTATTCATCTGGCCTTCAGCAGACCTCAAAAGCGTGGACAGAAGCATCATAGAGCACAAACTAGAGGTCGACATAAAGATCAGGCCAAAGAAACAGAGGCTTCAAAAGATGTCCGATGAAAAAACATAAGCCATCAGAGCAGAAGTCCAACGGCTCCTCGATGCTTCTATTATCCGCAAATTCAAATACCCGTCTTGGCTAGCAAACTGTGTAATGGTAAGGAAAAAGAACAGGAAATGGAGAATGTGTATAGACTTCACAGACCTCAACAAAGCTTGCCCCAAAGATGACTTTCCATTGCCTCGAACTGACAAAATCATGGATGCAGCAGCTGGGAGCGAGCTGCTGTCATTGCTTGATTGTTTCTCTAGCTATCATCAGATATGGCTAAGGAGGGAGGATGAGGAAAAAATAAGTTTCATCACACCCTTTGGTACTTATTGTTTCATAAGAATGCCCGAGGGGTTGAAAAATACCGGCCCCATATTTTGCCGTATGACTCAGAAAGCCTTCGAGTCACAGTTCGGAAAAAACATACACGTGGACAATATCATAGTAGCAAGTAAAGTAAAGGGCAGCCACATCTCAGACCTTGCAGAAACATTCGCAAACCTTCGAGCAGCAAGGTTAAAACTGAATCCAGAGAAGTGTGTTTCCAACATCCGAAAAGGAAGAGTACTCGGTTGTCTGGTGTCAGCCAAAGGCATCGAAGCCAACCCGGACAAAATCAAATCAATCATCCAAATGCAAGAGGCCCAGTGCCGAAAGGATGTGCAGAAACTCACAGGCAGAATGGCAGCACTAAATCGATTCATATCCAGATTGGCCGAGCGAAGCTTGCCCTTCTTCCAAACACTCCGAGGGGCTCAACCCTTCGAATGGGGTCCAGAATAGCAAAAAGACTTCGTAGATCTAAAAAATTACCTTGAAAAGCAATCAAAGCTAACCTACCCAGAGCCTGGGGCTGTGCTACTGTTATATGTCGCTGCGTCCCATTCAGTAGTCAACGCAGTTCTTGTACAGGAAAAGAAAATAGTCAAAACGGTTAAAGGGGAACCGAAGGAACTCCTGGTACAACTACCGGTATATTATGTCAGCGAGGCATTGTCTGCCTCCAAGAGGCTCTATTCTGATATGAAAAAAATCGCATACGCGGTAGTTATGGCTTACAGAAAGCTGTGACATTATTTTGAGGCTCATCATATCAAAGTGCTCACCAACCAACCACTTAATGAAATATTTAGCAACCGAGAAGCTTCGGGAACAATCGGCAAATGGGCCATGGAACTCTCAGAGCATGTAGTAGACTTCAAGAAACGCAGTGCCATCAAGTCTCAGGCACTCGCTGACTTCATAGCAGATTTGATGGCTCCACAACACACAAAAAATCAAACATGGTCTAGACCAGAGTGGACAGTGCATTGCAACGGAGCCTGGGGACTAGCCGGGCAGGTATAGCAGCAGTAGTCACTTCGCCCACGGGTGTGAAAATGAGATATGCACTCCTTAAGTGTGTAAGCAGAATAGAGGGCACCCAGCTACTCAATGAGATACACGAAGGAATCTGCGGAGCACATATTGGATCTCGGCCACTAGCTGCAAATGCAGTTAGACAAGGTTTCTTCTAGCCATCTATGATCAAGGATGCCGTAGAAGTAGTAACCAGATGCGAAGCCTGCCAAAAAATCTCAAATAAGCAGTCAGCACTCTCACAGCCAACGCAACTCATAGCCCCATCATGGCCTCTCCAACGCTGGGCAATCGACATCGTCGGACCCCTGCTGATAGCACCAGGGAATTACAGGTGGGCAGTTGTAGCGCTAGAATATTTCACCAAGTGTCCAAACCCGTCGAAGGGTTCGCCCAAAAACACCTCGCCCCTAGCACTTCGAGGGGGAGGGTGACGTTTTTCAAAAAACTAAGCAAAAAATGCTAAGGGGCTCGTTACAGCCCAAACCCGTCGAAGGGTTCGCCCAAAAACACCTCGCCCCTAGCACTTTGAGGGGGAGGGTGGCGTTTTTTAAAAAACTTAGCGAAAAATGCTAAGAAGCTCGTTGCAGCCTAAAATCGTCGAAGGGTTCGCCCAAAAATACATCGCCCCTAGCACTTCGAGGGAGAGGGTGGTGTTTTTCAAAAAACTTAGCGAAAAATGCTAAAGGGCTCGTTGCAGCCCAAACTCATCGAAGGGTTTGTCCAAAAACACCTCGTCCCTAGCACTTTGAGGGGGAGGGTGGCGTTTTTTAAAAAAACTTAGCGAAAAATGCTAAGGAGTTCGTTGCAGCCCAAACTCGTCGAAAGGTTCGCCCGAAAACAGCTCGCTCCTAGCACTTCGAGGGGGAGGGTGGCGTTTTTCAAAAAACTCAGTAAAAAATACTAAGGGGCTCGTTGCAGCCCAAACCCGTCGAAGGGTTCGCCCAAAAACACCTCGCCCCTAGCACTTCGAGGGGGAGGGTGGCTTTTTTCAAAAAAAATTTAGCAAAAAATGCTAAGGGGCTCGTTGCAGCCCAAACCCATCGAAGGGTTCGCCTAAAAACACCTCGCCCCCAACACTTCGAGAGGGAGGGTGGCGTTTTTAAAAAATTTAACGAAAATACTAAAGGGCTCGTAGCAACTCAAACCTGACGAAATAAAATTTATTGCAGTCGGAACTAACAAATGTTTATATCAGAAATCATAATCGATGGGTTCTTCTTTTACAACAACCCCACAGGCTAGCAACTGAGGAAGCGAAACGACCACTCGTCAGCAGTATAACCAGTCTGAGGTAGGCAAGGATCAGGCCTCGAGCCCCCGGCACCAGTGACACCCGAATTTTGCATACTTTCACTAGCAGGAATTGGCGCTTGTGAAAAAGATTTAGCAATCTTTGTTGGTGAATTCAAACAGAACTAATAGATCGCTTCGCCACAGCAAGCCGCGGACGGAAGAGTCGCGGAATTGAGGCGTTAGAACCATCGTTGCCCAGGGGTTTCTCGCTTCGCGTCGAAAGCAGAGATCCGAGTGTTCGCTTCCTGCGTAATCTATCTATGCTAGTGTCATGCGGGACTCCCCCATCACTGGACTCAGCTTTACCCCGACTACGAGGCGCGAATGACGCACTCGATGGAGCGCCGCGACTAAATAAGTGGAAATAATTTCCCACACAAACCACACCGGCATCCAAAGTCACCAAGCGTGTCCTGGGTGAAGTAGCACGCGTGCGGTCCTCGAGTTTTTCAGCCTCGGCCGCAACATCTAACGCTTCGAAGCCGCTCAAACTGGCCTCATAACTACTCGAAGTAGGCATCGGTACAGAAGCATCATCCAACAAAGATTGGGACCCCTTGCTCATCATGCCCAACATGCGCAACACGGAAGATCCACTAGAAGTGTACTCTTCGGAATCCCGCGCAGGCGACACGGAGGACACCTGTGCAGGTTGAAGCAGACATGTCAAAATTATAGTTATAAAATCTCCCTCAAGACCTTCCAAAAAGTATACTACATCAATATAGCAACTGCAACTGATCCTAAACCTCGCCCGGTGCAGCCTTCGATCGACCCTCTGAAGTGCCCGCCTTGTCGGCATCATTCCTCGAAGTGTCCCTGCCCCCGGAAGGATCCTCATCTTGGCCACCACCTCTCTTCGAAGAATCACGTATCTGCGTAGGCACAATTAATTTTAACTTTAAACATCGCGCGATTAAATAAAAATACTATATAAAAACAGAAGTATAATCTGAGTCAGCTTCTCAATCGCACCTTGTCGAGCAGCTTCATAGCAACACGTTTAGCTGCGGCAATGGCCTCTGGCGACAAGCCATCTCGAGCGTCCGCCCCAATCGGAAAATTGCACCTCCCCAAAGCATAGAAGTGGTCGCAGCCTTCGTGTTCTAACAGCCCGAATGCAGCCTCCGCAGTATGAAGTGAGCCAAAATTGCTGCGCTTATCCATCACCCCCGAGAGAGCTTCGAACTCAGAGTTAAGCCAACTAAAGAACACAGCCTCAGTGATAGCAGCCCCATCGATGAACGACATTGGCTTAGCACCAACATAACCCAAGATCTCGCAATATTGATGGTGTGCAGATACAGCCAGAGCAGCAAAGCCATAATTACAAGTTGACTGGTCATGCTTCAAGGCTGTGTTCTCATTTTCTAGAGCTGCAATTTTAGCCTCAGCAGCCTCCAGGCGACTTAAGCCATTTTTCAGCTCAGCAACCTCCGCTCGCGAAGCATCAAGGTCTTTTTGCACTCGTGCAATTTCAAGTCTAGCTTCATACTTCACAGATTGAAGGATGTTAAGTTTCTCCTTCAATAACATACTCTCTGTCACAAACAAATTTTTCTCTCTCTCTAAAGAGGCCAGCTCCGTGCAAGTTTTTTCAGAAGAAATCCGCGCGAGAGTGTGAGCCGAAAACAAAAGAATAGTCAAAATAACTCCGTCAGAAACCTCAAGAAAAACAATAGAACATTTTTTCTTCTGTACCATCGAACCAAGCGCACTTACATCTCTCAAAACATGGCAAAGATTATGCCGCAAGTCCCCTGCTTCGAATAATTTAGCCCCTTCAGCTATGAAAGCATCCGGAGCCGAGCACAGATCAGCCCAAGCTGTGGGATCAGCAAAATTTTCATACCCCTCGGGCAGGCCCAAGTTTTTATCCGCAGCCCCCCCCCCCCCCCCAGAAGTTTCAGCCCTAATCAAAAGTCGGCTCGGACTCAAAGTTCCAGGGCGGGCAGAGAACTTTCCTTTAAGTCCAGCAAGGGTATCTGTGGCCTCCGCATCTACAGTGCGACCCTTCGCGAAGATAAGGGAGGGACTCGAAGCCGGCAAATTAGCAGCATCGCCTGCAACAGAGGGACAAAGCACCATCACATCATCCTTCTCGTCATCATCGCCATCAAAAGCGTCCGCCATCGCCCTGACGCGCACCAAAGTCCCAACAACGCAAAGGCCAGGGGCAGAGGAGCTCGAAGAGTCCCGGCGGGGTTCTTTTGCGAGCGCGCGCTTCGGGGGGACCTTCGAAGTTTCCTTCTCCCTCTTTTTTTTACCAATCTGTGAGGAGGGTTTCATTGGACACTTCTTCTTTTTAGCCTTTTTAGCCCCCGTAGCCTTACCAACATCTGAACCAACATTACCAAGAGGTCGATTTCGCCTCATGCGAGGCCCTGGCGCAACACGAGCCGGATACTTCACACCGGCCAAAGTCAACACTCGGTTAAGTCAGCCACTATAAGAAGTCCGCTCACAGGTATGTTTGTGCTTCTCACGTGTATAAGACCCTACTATAGCCTCGCTAGCGCGCTGCAGGAAGACCACAAACTCCTCATCGCCAAGACCCCGTTTATCCACGGGTACCTCTTGGAAGGGTATGGTAATGTCAGGCCTCGAGGGGATTTTCTTTTGAATAAACCCAGGAATTGAGCACCCCTCACATAGTGGCCACTTATTCGCAGCCACAAACTCATCAACAAGGTCCCGACCGCTTGAATTGAATGTAGCGACGCGGAAAGCAGCATCGTTCTTACAGCCCTTGGGCATCCTGCCCTCCGTGGATTCAGGTTCGTAGGGAGATAGCTTCAAAGCTAGTGGAAAAATTGTTGTCTCTCCCTCGTCCGCATGAACAGTCTCCGCAGGAACCTTCACATATAGCCAGCTTTCGTGCCACTTATCGCCCCAACGGTTTCTACTGCACTTCACAAACTGGTTATTGCGCTTAAAGTGGGGCACAAAGGTAACGCAACCAAACTCAGCCTCATGCATCACACCATCAATCTTAATGGTCTTCGGTTGGTAATGAGCACAGTAGTACTTGCAGAATACTTCAATATTAGGCTGGCTCTGATAACTCAGCATGCCCCAGGCAATCTTGCTCAGCATGGCCATCTCGTTGGGGCTGATATGGTGAAGTTGCACATCGAACCTACCCAGCTCACTTTCATGAAGGATGAGCAAGGAAAACGCAGGCTAGCAGTGAAGCGGTATTCAAAAACCACGGCCTCGTCTTGCGCAGGGCAAGGAGTAACCTCTTGACCAGCCAGTCGGGTTCCACCGGAGGGAAAGCACCCCAACTCAGCAAGCTTGTGCAACTTGGGAGCATCGAGGCGAGATCGCCCGAAGATGAAGGTTCAAGGTCTGGATCCCTCATGTTCTTTCCCTTTCCCTTTTCGGCCCCTCGGCAGGCCAAAATCACCTACAGACAGCAAATCACCGACATCAGTATCCACATCTTCCAAGTCCTTGTCCACTAGAACAGAACTTCCAACCCTGCGGCTCAAACATTGCCCTTGGGTGTTGGTCGCGACCTTCCCAACAACTTGGGGAACGAAATCCTTGTCACCACCCTCTTCCTCGTCATCCTCTTCTTCATCCTCTTCCTCTTCCTCTCAATCGTCTTCCTCTTCATCATCCTCGACCTCTTTTAGAGGATCCCGACCACGACCACGACTCAACCCTTCGGGAGCAGCAATAAGGTTATCCTCCAGGCTCCTGGCAAAATCCGCCTCGGAGTCACCCTCACTTGTAACAGCATCAACAGTCGTTGAAGGCGGGTTTTCTTTAACAGTGGTCTCGTCAACGCGCGCTGTCATTGCCACTCGAGCCACACCTTCAGACCCTGCAATCAAAGACAAAACGTAAATTTAGTAGGAACACAAAAACCAGTCTCAACCATCATAAGGGACACTTCGAGGTAAGAATTCATGTATACCAAGCTAGTTCGAAGGTTGCTTCGAAGTAAAAATCACCAAGACCAGTATAAGCGCACGAAGCTATAGGAAGCTAGAGCACTAAAAAGCAAATATCACAGATCGCAGGAAAAGCTTCGTAGACCTTCACCCCACAACCTCACCCAACGCTTATATAGTCGGATAAAAACGGATGGGTATTTACTACGGGGCCTCGAGAATTGGGGGCACAGTAATACAAAATTATAAGCGGAAGCCGAAGAGCCATGATACTCAAAATAGCCAAGTGTTACCTTTGAGACAATTGGGTGAGCTTCCAGAAGAAGACTCGCTTTCAGAAACAGTTACTGTTCGAACCCTGGTCATAATCGCAGGTATAGCAGGAACTCAACGGACGAGTAACTGGTAAAAATAAAAATTTTCCACCACAATTATTCTCCTTTTATAGGCAGAAGCCCTGGTAGCATCGCTCAAACCCCAACTTTGATGTTCGAAGGGTGGCGTTTTGGTAAGAGATCCCGGCAAAGCGAGGGTTTCGGCCCATCAAAGTTGGTCCCACCACTCGAGTGGCTACTGTTGGGGGAATCACTTCGTAAGCCACCCCTCGAGGGTTTATCAAAGTCAGGCTATGAATAAAAGTCAAAGTTAACCATTGTTACCCTTTTTTATTAACCTTAACTTCGAGGTACAGGTGTCCATCGGAGGTCTCGGAAAAAACCTAGACCCTTCGAGCGGTACCTCCGCGCCCACGAAGGATGAAGCCATCACCCTTCGAAGGACAGAGTAGCGGACCTTTCGAGCGGTATCTCCACGCCCTCGAAGGATGAAGTCATCATCCTTCGAAGGACAGGACACCGGACAAGATCAAGAACCGGCATGGCGCGAAGAGGATAACACATGGCGCCAACACATGTTGTGGCGTGCGGAACAAGGAAGGATACCAGAAAAGCTCAAATGATCGATTTATCCTTTATGACTATTTTGTACAGAATATTTGGAGAATATAGTAGGTAATTAGGGATAAAATGGTCATTTGCATATGAACTAAGCACGGGCCTATAAATAGAACACCCTTACTTACTTGTAACAGGACAAATCTTTTTAGAATACGTGAGGGGATCCTATTGTTCTATTTTGTACCCTTCGTGATTTATTTTCATATTTACTCTTTTTATTAGTGACACTGAATCTCGTGTTTTGTGACATCAACATACATGAATACTTAACATGGTCCACGGGCCTTATTACAACATAATAGATACAAAATTCTAATTTCGGTATAGTCGTTTCTTTCCCTTCCCCCTGCCCTCTCTTCCGTGTCACGTATAGTCAACGTCCAGGAAAGTGAAGAGTCAGTCTTCCTACATACATAAGTTAAAGTCCAGTCTTTCTAAGTCTTCCTATATGTAAGCTAGAGTCCAGTCTTTATAAGTCTTCTTACGTATGTCTGCCATCCTGCATTGTCTGGCATGTTCACGATGGCGTGGATGCTGCAATCCTCTCCTTCATCGAACCTGAAATCATTGCGCAAGCACGCGGTCGCTGATCACACATGTTCTCGCCCAGCAGTCGAAATTGGCACACCAATGAACAACTCGCGATGCAGTCGAGAACAACGCGTGTACGCCACGTTTGGGATCTTCCTATTATGAGTGGCGGCGGCAAGCAACATTCGTTTGTTATTGTCCGTGCTCCCTTGAATTACGGTTCATGGATGATCCTGGTGTCATTGATGATCGTGTTCAACCGAATGCCAGTGACAAATTTGGTTATCAAATAGTTCGTCCAGTTTGATTAATGGACATTCTTCATGCCTGAAGTTTATAGTGAAGCACATGACAATTGTGGCAAGAGAGGATTTTCATCCTGTGTTTTGCTAGATCAAAGAAGGTAACGGCCCAACTTCTTTTCTCTGCTCATCCTATCTAAAAAGGTGATCTGCATTCAAAGGTTGCATATATGTAGCTCACTTAGGTATAATTTGGTTGATCAATGATCTCGATGGGATTTCTTAGCTACTGGTATGTGTTCTTAGGATTATTTATTGGCTGTTTGTGTGTGTTATTAGATGGATCTTTTTTGTGAGGCACCCGATCGTGTGCGCCAGGGTCGTCCTCATCTTCGTCGCCAGCGTGTCCTGGAAGCCTCATGGGCTGAGTGGCCCTTAGCAGCACGCGTCCTCAAGCTGTTGATCGAGTTGTCCCTTATTTTCTTAGCAGTTGTTTAAGTAGCATATATACATGGACCCAAAAGAGCTTATGCAATTGCTTTGATTTTTTTTAAACACCCTATGTCCTGCAAGATTTGTTTTTTAATAGAAACTTCAATTGTGTCAAGATATAACAAGCTTTTTATTAATGTGATTTGTTTACTATGACGCCTAAAGTAATGTCATAGAAGAAGAAGGGGAATGTCGGATCTAAGCTCAGAAGATAAATGAAAAGTAAACATCTTTCGAAGGTGAGCGAGACACAAGAAATTTCACATATAAAAATAATTTGTTTTACAAAATACTAATATTTGAACATGTCCTTTCTGTCTCCGATGCGCGATCTTTTTTCCATAACAGGGCATGCCCTGGAATTTCATTACTTCCGCAACGAAATTACAGCGTTTGTTTAAGCAACAGTTCACTCTGCCAGGTTCGGTTTAGCATCAGAAGTACTTCACCAAAAAAAAACAAGAGCGAAGATTTCAGCTGCAGCCTTTACAGGCCAGCCCACCAGTAGCCCTTTGGCTTGCGACTGTCTTCCGACTTGATCATCCTCTCTTGATTGCTTCTTGGGAGACGAGGTCTTTGACTTCACATCTTCATCAACTCTCTTCCACCGTTGTCAGGTGAGTAGTCCGTCTGTCTTGGGTGGAATACGATTGCATTCTGCTGTAATGCGGCAGCTCCAGCTTCGAGCGCATCTCTGTCAGTTTCTTTCTGGAGACCTGTCCAATATTTCAAAAATACAGCAATATAGCATACAATCTCAGTAGGAGATCTAACGAGTTTCTTTTCAAAACACATTCTATTCCTTAATTTCCATATAGCCCAAGCAATTGCTGCAATTCCTACTATATGGAATTTCTTTCCTAGTGGTATAAATTTCTGAACCCGCACCATATATTGTTCACCAGATTCTGGCCTGCACCTTGCCCCGATTGTATAGGCAATAATACTCCACACATATTTTATCACAAAAAGCACACAGCTTGTTTCCTTTCCAATTTCTTCTGATAAGATTGTCTTTTGTCAGAATAGCATTGTTATGAATGAGCCAAAGAAAAATCTTGATTTTCAACGGGATTTTTGCCTTCCAAATTAGCAGCTTTGGTTGGTCATGTTTTGTGGTAAATAATTGATTATACAAAGATTTAACCGTGAACTGACCGTTCTTTTCTCCCAACAATTTAGGTTCGTCCTTCTCAGTACCAAGGATGGAAGAACCGGGGTTAACCGGCCGGTTAACCCGGTTAACCGATAAACCGGTGAGGACCGGTCGGCCGGTTAACCTCCAGTTCGGATTTGAAATTTTTTTGAATTTGAAAAATTTTATGTCTAATTTTCGTACAAAAACCTAGAGGAATTGTGAGTATATTTGATGAAAAAATAAAATCAAACTGAGGTGTTTTGAGAAAGAGAAAAATAAAAGAAAGGAAAAAAAATAAAAAACCCAATCTTATCCCTTCCCTACCCATCTCGTGAGGCCTCTTACCCACATTGGCGAGCACACGCACCCGCCCGAGGTCGCCCAGCGTCCTAGCTGCGCGCGCCGTCGATCTGCAGTGCTGCACCGGATAGCGGCTGTGCAGCGCAGGGGCGGGCGGTTAGCCGGCTCGGTCGCCCGGTTAGTCGGCCAATTCGGCCGGTTAACCGACCTCAGCGAGCGGCTAGCGGCTAGTCTCAATGTTGTTCCTCTAGCGGCTGTGAGCGTAATTGGAGTACGTTTGCTTTGATCCACACAAAGGTGTGCAACAAGTTGTCATATAAGAAACTCCATAAATTGGTGTATGTGAACTACAACCTACGCATTCGTTTGAGGCAAGCTAAATTATATAAGTCACCAGAAGATGATCCATTCGATCGATTAATAGAACTTTCTTTATACGATCAAGCAAATCCGATACGGGATTGGATGGAGAACGGTCGGTCCAATGCTGTGCCATTACTTGATAAGGAGAGCACCGAGAGTGATACCCCTATTCCGTTAAGAATGGTGATCGAAGATGATACTTCTGTAGAGTTAGAAAGAATTACTAGGACTACTTCTCTTGCTGACTGGACGGATAAACATGTGGGTGACACACATATAGGAAAGCGCAAAATATTAAGCATGAGGAGAAAGGAAAAAGGCAAGAAACAGAAGAAGACAACTAAAGGAAAATGAGTGCGTAGTGATGATTCTACTAACAGTAATAATGGCAGTCCGACCTATCAAGAGTTAGATGATAGTGGCTCTGCCCCTTCTTTTGCTGACTCGGACGATCCTGGTGCTTCTTCTATTCCACCTTCAACAACTGTCCACTTCACAGGTAATAAAAACAATGATTGCTCTATCATACCAATTGATGGACTGTTCACTCACTCATCACCTTGTTTTACAGGCGAGTAAGATTTCACTCATGCTATCCAGGATCAGGACCATGGTGCTCCACATTCTGAGAGGACGACCATGCGTGAGGGGGTAACTACAAGGGGTAGGCAATATTATCTAGGAATCTACTCTTCTCCTTATGCAAGTAAGTCCTCTATTAGCGCAGGTAGCTCTTCTCCCTATGCCCATGGTTACGACCAATACATTGCTCCATCGTCGGACATCCAACCTCCTTCACAATGGGTTTATGAGTGGCAGGATCCTGATTTCTATAACTTGTTGCCAATGAATGGCAAACAACTACGGCGTGGATTGGACAAACTTGGAATGAGTACAAGGCGGCATTGTTGGCTACTCGTGGCATTGCGCTCATGTCAACCGAAGAGTATCACTCCGCATGGTACTCGCGTCCATGGGTGTAAGTGCAATTATTTATATGCTATGTATTTAATAATTATATTTGTGGAAAACTATTGTATAATTATTTGTAGAAAACCATATGTGGGACAACTATATTGCTTTGATGTTTTAAATAGCACAATGTAGTTGTGCTATGTTGTATAAACTCAATATATTATATATTGGTGCTTAATATTTAAAAAATATCATGCCTAATTTTTTCATATTTTTCGGAGCAATTTTCTATTTTTTTCTCCCCTCGACTGAGATGGTAACTACTTTCACCGGTTAACCGGCCTAACCGGCCGGTTAACTAGTATAACTGGCCGGTGAACCGGACGGCAACCGCGCGTGTCAGAAAACAAATTTTGTCCGGCTAACCGGCCGGTTATACTGGTTAACCGCCGAACCGAGCCCGGCCGGTTATGCCGGTTCGGTCGGTTATGTTAACCCTGCTCAGTACTCAATCTTACCGTTGTAAGAATATCTCTAATCCTCTTTAACATTTCTTGTAACTTTTCTGGCAACCATCTTCTAGAGGTCAGTTGCCAGTTTTTAGCATTCATTTCTGCAACTGTTATTTTCTTGTCCAGACAAATATCATACAAATCAGCAAATTTCTCACAAAGGGAGAAGTTGCCACACCACTTATCATGCCAAAAATCAGTGGTTTTACCATCACCCACCACTATAGCTCTTCCTTACAGGTACACCTCTCTTACTTTGAGTAGATCACTCCAGACTGGAGAATCTGTTACTTTGTGCTTAATTTGAGAGATGCACTGTCCTTTAACATACTTTTGCTTAACAATTCTTTGCCACATTCCTTTCCCTTTTTCTAATTTCCACCACCATTTGCCCAATAAACTAATATTTAGTTTCCTCAGATCTTTGATGCCAAGTCCACCTTTCCTTTTGGGTCTACAAATTTTGATCCATTTCACCAGATGGTATTTTCTCTTCATGCTACCTCCTTGCCAAAAGAATCTTTTTCTTATCTTATCTATTCTTTCAAGGTTTGTTTTAGGCAACAGATACATGGACATGTGATAAATAGGGATGCTAGATAAACTTGTATTAATTAAGATGTTTCTCCCTCCAATGGTCAGGGATCCACCTTGCCATCCATCCAACCTTTTCCCAAGTTTTCCCTCCACTGGAACCCAGTCCACCACATGCAATTTAGAATGTGACACAGGCACACCTAGGTACTTTATAGGCCAAGTTCCGGTGGAACAGTTAAACATTTCTACATATTCTAGTATCTTTTGATCATCTTGTTTCACCATGAGCACTTCTGTTTTCTGAAAATTAATTTTCAACCCAGACATCGATTCATACAGGTACAACATAAGTTTCAGGTTCAAAGCCATTTCCTTATCATCTCCGATGCGCGATCTAGAACACAAAGACGCCTTTCGTAATGCTGCTAACGCTGCTTCAGTCTTTCTTAGGTGCAACTCTGTCGTCGGTGTTACACCTCTCTCTCTCTCTCTCTCTCTCTCTCTCTCTCTCTCTGAGCTCTAAGCCGTCGACCAAAACAATCCAGACATTTCAGTCGACCGTCGAGTAGGAAATATGGAAAAATAAATCTGAGGGATCTTCATTGTTGGCAAGAAAATCCTCCTATCTCCACGTCCAGGGACTCAATCCCGGTGACAAGGAGCATCAACGAAGCACCTAAGCACCTCCCACGCCCGTGCGCCCCATGTCCTCTTTCCCCTAACCGACGAAGTCGAGAACAAGCGCCGCCTCAGATACCATACACAAGAGCTAGAGCTATGGACAGGGATAGGGCGCACGCAGCACCGACTGACGCACACACGCCCAAAGCGGCCGAGGAGCAGAGCAGCATCGTGTGATTAAGACTGACTGCACTCGTAATCCTCTATATTCATCCTCTAAAAGGAATATTCTGTCCTGGTCATTCAGATTCTCTACTCTAAACTCATTTCTCTCACTCGTCATCCTCTATATCTCATACTCTATACCAACTACTCTATATTTTATTCAACCATTTCAACTACCATATTCTCTCTCCTTCCTTTTTTTCATTTTCCTTTATTTTTTCTCCTTAAATCTCTTCCCTTCCCACCCATGCCGCACCACCCCCGCGCGCATCGCCAGCCTCCGCCACGCGCGTCGTCGCCAGGCCCCTCCTTCTCCTCCCCAGCGTCGCCGCCGGGCCCGCCTCCCCTACGCGCTACCGCCGTCGCGCCCCTCCTTCTCCCCCGTGCACCGTCGGGCCCCTCCTCTCCTTCTCCCCTGCGCGCCGCCGCCGTCGGGTCCCTCCTCTCCTTTTCTCCCGCGCCGGCACCGCCGGGCTCCTCCTCCTCCCCCACGCCGCCACCGGGTCCGCCTCCCCTCTACGACGGCAAGCAGGCCGCCCTCCCCGACCACCCCGGCGCGTGGATCTGCCGACGATCCCGCCTCTCGTGCTCGAGCTCGCGGATCCATGGCCGACGTCCACAGGGACCGAGCAGGAGGAGTTGGCGGCGGCCGGAGACCTCGATCTCGGGGCTCGATCTGCCGCGGCTCCTCCCCCGCGCGCCACCGTGCCCCTCCTCCTCTTCCCCCGCGTGTCCTTCCTCCTCCTCCGACATGGACCTCTCTCCTCCAGCCGGATCCAGACGGCCTCGAGCTCGCCCGTCCTCCTCCCTCTGCCACCCTCGAGCTCGCCGGCCAAGCGGTCTGCACCTAGAGCACCAGCAGCGGCCGACGCAACGTGAGAGCAATGGCTCAAGTGAGGTGAGTCCCGCCACGTTATATTGTGTATCTTCGCTATCCCGCTAAATTTAGAAAAACGATTCTCCATCCGCTAGTTCAGCGGAGGCATCCAGTACCCAGCTCCTTCATCCGCTAACTGTTCCTAGAGGAACGTATGCAGGTCCCGATGCGGATAGTCTAAATACGCCTCCTTTGGCGGTCACGTGGACGGGGGGTGATAGCTTTTCCCGTGGGAGATTTGGAGATAGAGCAGAAGAGAGCGGCACGATAGGAGATTTCGAGATAGAGCAGAAGAGAGCGACACGACAGCAAAAGGACGGAGCATGATGTCGTGACGAGCCGCTTTCTGGTGCAGGGCCAGCAAAGGTGATTGAAGAGAAGCAGCAGCTGACTGCTATCTGCTGCTTACGCTGGACATCAGTCGGCAGGCAGGCAGATAGCTAGATGCCCAGTAACACTCTGCCCAAAACAAAAACGGGTCCACATGCCAGGCTTTTTTTTATTCACCCAATTGTTTCTTATCCTCATCCCTTCATCCTCCAGTCTTCACGGCTCAACGAGCTTGCCTTGCGGAGCTTCCAGCTAGCGCAGGTGGCTGATCTTGTCTCGTGCCGCTGAAGCTCATAGCTCAACATGCCCGCCCACCGCGCAGTACGTCGTCGAGTTCGCGCCGCCCCACCCCTTGCACCAGTCCACCGCCGAGTCTGCGTCGCCTGAAGCGACGCCCCGATGCGAGCCCACGCGCTCCGATGTTACGCTGGCGTCGGAGACGTGCAATCTGTCATCAAGGTCACGCCACACATGACTCTCCACCATCATCTAAATGGAGACCCAGCAGCAGTAGCAATGGCGGCGTGCACCATAACGAGGCACTTGCATCGCAGTGACCCAGCTCGCTGCTGATGAAGAAGAAGAAGCCCAGGTGATTGGTGTTCGGTAAATTAGCATTTTAGTTTTATATTAATCAAAATAAATCATAAGTATGATTAATAGATTGCATAATAAAATAGATAAGTCTACGACAGATCTAGACAGGTCTATGAAATAGATAAGTTTATGAAAGAGTAATTAACTTAATAAAAAAAAACAAAGAAATAACAGCCATTTACTGATCGAGGTAACATCATGAGATATACATAAACATAAATATTTAGATGGTACCTATATTAATCAGGCCTTACGTATATAAATGACACTATTTATATAAAACACATAGCCACATGTCTGCAAAGACAGCTCAATCCATATAGTTACATATATACATGTATGTATTTCTTTTAGATCTTGATGACAGAAAGAAGATAGTAAATAACAACATGAGAGTACATCTTGGTGGTAATGTCCATTATGAATTCATACTTGTCAACAACGTCCATGGCCTATTGACGAGAACTATGTCACTGATGTTAATGTTGAAGATTCGCTCCATGACGATGTATATATTACAGAAATCACCTCTTCTCTTGTGTCTGACGGGACCAGAGTACTTCATAATGATTCCATGATGAACCCAACTCAGCATTATCATAGATGAAAGAATCTAACCAAGATAAAAGTTCCTTGCAGTCAACAACCTAAGCTATGCACTTGCTAAAAAAAAAGTGTGATAAGTAATGTACCACACTCATATTACTCAATTTGTAATTGTGTACACAAATTAGTAGCACTAAGAAAGAAATAAAATTAGTATGTAAAGTGAACATGAAAGAAATGATTTTTCAACTTACAAAGGCTAAAGTGAAAAGCAAAAATTGTTACAGCCATCACTGGGACCTGAAATACAGAAGAGCGCATGGTGGAATGAGATGCAGGCAGTGCATGCCAAGACAAATAACCTGACTTTGAACACCGGCTGTTTTCACTAAAGTTTGCATGTGAAAACAAATTTTAGAAAGTATGTATCACAATATAAATATAACACATTTGAATACAATTTCTGGACTCACGGCACATGTCATTGTATAATATTAATATCGTGATAGACTGATAGTAGTATACATTGTCAAGACCAACTCAGGAAACTCAATATTATCTTAAATAATATGTACATTGCAGCAGAATGAAAACAATTGCATAGTAGATGATCCTTTTGATGCTACCCGGTAGCATCAAGAACGAATTGCATGGAGCATAATGTATACGCATATAAGTAAAAACAGATTAGGCAATAGCAAGATTGTATGGAAGTTAAGAGATGTTTGACCTTAAGCACCACCGACAAATGGGCAAATTCTTGCTGAGTGAACAACAATATGATCTTGTGGCATTATATAGCTGACGTCGCACGTGTTAACTGGAGGAATCTTGACATGATGGGAAACTAAGTCTGAGTGCCTCCATGCAGCATATGTTGCATTAATTAGGTTCTTCATAGTGATGCGAACCTCACGCATATTATGGAGACGCACTTAAGTATTGTTCAGGGGCAGAGTTTTAGCTTGTTCATGCTCAAACTGTAAAAGACAACATAAATTAGGAGTGGCAGTGGCAGGAAACAAGGCAAAGAAAGATGTAACTGGAATGAACTTCACATGATTGAATTTTTAGAGGCGGCAGTTAAAAAAAATATGTACATGTTCATGGCGACAACAATCGATCTAAATATCGTTTTCATTGGGCTATAAGAAAAAGGAATTATTTAACTATAGTCATGGCTGGTAAAATAATATAGGAAACATTGTTAGGTAATAGGACGAATTTATGTGTACTGTCAAGCTATTGTCCCTGCTGCAAGTGAGCTCAAGTTACCATCAGAAAAGAAACTGGGAATTCATCACGTAGCATCTAAATGAGTGAAACTCCAACTTGAAATAATTGCTATAAGACATATATTGGGTTAGTAAGCTGTAATTTAAATTCCTAAGCTCGAACCTCAGGAACGCTATGGTACAGGATATAGCTGAAACATAAATCAGGGTATACATCTTTTTTTAGTTTTCAATATCACTGGGATGTAAGTTTATAATTTATTACTACAAAAATACAGGCAACAGTGAAAAAGGTGAATGATGTCTGCCGAGACATTGCCTTGATAAGAAAGATACTGCAACATGGCCAAGAATTTGCAAGATGTTAATATTTCAGGAAAAAATAGGCATAATTAATCATACTACTGAAATTCAAAGAAACTGAACTGATCTGAAAGGCTTTCTGTAAGGACAGTATCATACACACTTTTGTTACAAGGACTTGTTTGAACCGACCTTTAAAATAGAGAACGCATAAATCATCCCTACTGGATCAAAGGAAACTGTTTCTCTCACAGGAATTCATCCTACCGTTGATTCTCTCTGGACTTTAGTATGGTGTAGACAAATTGTTGGAAGATGCTGTAATTTTTTATTAAATACGGGTCCACCTTGTTTCCTCCTTTACTGGTGTACATTGTGCACCCATTGTTACAACTAATGTCCATCGACACATGAACCCACCTTACTACGTGGTTGGTAGTAAGCAACTACTTATAATTGGGTACTAAGCATTACGCTTGCCTTTATATGGAGTAGTCCATATAGCAGTCCATAGCACCAGCTACCTATAAGCTTATAGACTATCCGTAGTGAATAAAAAAAAATTCTCACTCTCATACTCTTTTGCCTTCACTTGCCACATATTATTGGAGATGATGTTATATCCTATTTGTTATCCCCACATGATCTTATAGTCTATCATTGTGACAGTTTCCATAGTTGTGGACTACTAAGAGCGGCTCCAACAGTCCCCTAATAATCCATCCCCAATATGGAGCTATTGACGATGGACAAAAACCAATTTCTAGATATTAAGGAGCTCTGCTCCAGCAGTTCCACAATATCTCATCCCCAACAAGAAAACATATAATTCAAAATATGTTTTCACTATGTGAAGGCAACCCAAACACAAATGTGTTTCCTTCCTCCCCTCCCCTCTTCTATCTCTCGAGCACGAAGAGCATCACCACCCCACCACCGGGTGTTGCCTTCCTCTCCTCCCCTTCTCTCTCTCCTCTGCTCTTGGCAGCGAGGTGTCCTGGCGGCGGATCGGGAGCAGAGGAGCAACGGAGGCATCGCGCGTCATGGGGCGGACCCGGCGCGACAGAGTTGGATCTATGGACAACCTACCTTCGCATCGCTCCGTCGGTCGCCCTCCATCTTCCACGCCTAACTCCGCCTCTCCCCGGTTATCGGTGTGTGTGTGTGCACCTCCAAATGGGGGCCTGCAAGGCCGCCCTTGAGATAGGTTGCGGGGAGGACGAATCTGCACGGCTTATGTGATTTAGCAAGGGAGAAGGATGAACACGCGTGAGTTTACCTAGGTTCGAGCCGCTCAGAAGCGTAATACCCTACGTCCTGCTTGTCTGGATGTATTTCCTGGTCTCCCTTTTACATGGTGTGCACCTCCCCGTTTTATAGGCTAAGGGGGAGAGGGTACATGGCCCAGGCCCGGGCCCCGGACAAGCCGAGTACTCGGCAAATAGGGACGCGGGGCAGGATCTGCCCGAATCCCACTCTGCCGCCCTTGGTATCTGGGTCTGCAGCCGAATCCGCTGGTTTACAACGACTTCAATGCGTTTCCTCTTTCGGTACTCGTCCCGCGCGCACCTTCCCCAGGTGAGGCTGTCAGGCGGCGCAGGGGGCCCCGGGCACCCCGCGTCCCGTCCAGACACCCTAGCTGCAGGCACTCGAGTGTCCGCATTTACTCAGGTGGTTGGCGGTTGAGCGCGGATGTGTGCGTCGGGAACTGCTCCCACTCGCCCCACCTGGGCCACAGTCGGGCCGCCGTCGTCCTCTGATTCCTCGTGGGCTGTCCTGGCTAGCCCATGGGCGGTTATGGGGACCCTCGATCCCCTTACACCAACATTGGCCCCCAGCTCCCCACTCTCTCGGTCGCCCTCCAGCTTCGGCACGCCTCACGTCGAGCTCGTCCCGCTCGTCAAGGTCTAGAATGGGTGGCGGTGAGGCGAAGCACCACCCAAATTGGATCAGCGATGGTGGGTTCATCGGAGACGTAGTTTTGGAGGGTGGGGAGGCACGCCGGCGGGTGCATTTGGCCGGCGACGGTGCTGACCGGCGGGTGGCGACGAGAGCGGTCTTGAACGGGAAGGGGAGAAGGCTGGGAAAAATCACGCGCCATGGAAAAATTATCGGTCAAAGTGGGACCCACTGGTGGGACCCAACTATTGGGGAGGGTTGGGAGAGCCCCACTATAGTGGGGATTAGTGTCGAGTGTTTTTTAGGGATGAAGTATTATTGGGACTGGAATTAGGGAACTACTTGAGCAGTTTTTGACCCTCTCATCCCTAATATGACAGTTTTTTTGCTAATAGGGATGAAAATGGGGATCTGTTGGAGCTGCTCTAACAAGAGACCCAATGACCCATCACTGTGTTCAAAACTCACATGCTGCCCTTCGTCTTCCTAAAGATGTGCACAAAGTCGCATTTCCGGGTGGCTTATTATGCCCTGGTTTCCAGGGTGAAGGCAATAAAAGGCTGCAAGAAACTCGACAGGCGCCAGCTCTGGGTAGACAGCTCCCTCCAAACGTGCGCAAACGCGGGTTTCAGGCCCAAACGCAGGTCGAATTCACGCAGAAACAGCTCATATGCTCTTGCGGGCCTTGCGGCGGGCCACTGTCTCCAGAGCAAACGCATTGAGCAGGGTTGTTAACAACCCTCTAATCAGGAATTTAAACTGTATCTACCGTTTCAGTTCGTATATGTGGCGTCATTGGCTAAGATTACCAGCTTATGGATGAAATCATACACCAGAAAATAGGAAACTGAAGCTTTGGAAAGCCACTCCACAAAGACTGTAGTTTTGTGAACCACCCACACTAGCGACTATTATTGGCGCACCTACGGGATATGCCGCATGGGCCATGCATACTCTAGGCCCAGCAAACAAAGCCACGTATATTATACTGATATTAGCAAAGTGCTCGTGCAGATTAAAAAACATAAAATACTTTTTATAATTTAAACATAAATTATTTATATAATATAATTATTGATATTTTTTACATGAAAAATCATATTTATATTATTATTGGTGCTTCTTAGCATATCATTTTATATATCATAAGCAATATTTTTTCTACCATTTTTCACTATATTTTTATCATAAATATTTTTTTACCTCTAATGTTAACGATTTTCACATGTAGTGTCGTTTGAGTGCTATTCTGATAAGAAAATCAATTCACGCAGAATATAAACAACATTGTATTACAACGCGATTTTAGACTTGAAAACATGCTCTTATGAGAAAAGTTAAAACACGAAAGTTGTAGATCTCATCGAGACCATTTTGAAAAATATGTGGATCATATTATTTGAATTTCGTAGGTAGGAGATATGAGCCCCATACAGAAACCTACGCAGAGAAGTCCGAATCAAAATAAATATTTGTGCATCGTAAATTTAGAAACCAAAACGGCGAAATCTTGACTTCCATTGAATATCAAAGTTGTAGAACTTTTCGAGTGCTACGTGATAGAGTCCGAGTTTACCTCATTTGAACTCAAAACGAGAGATTTATGTTTTTTGAATTCGGTGCTTGATATGGAAGGTACGAAACCGATTTGTATTCAATCTCTAACTTTGTGGGCGTACGGCAAATTTTTTGATAGAGTGAACATTTCCACCTAAATTAATAGAAGTATACTAGCAAAGTGTCCGTGCATTACTACGGGTTTAAAAAAACAAAACACTCATTATAATTTAAACGCAAATTATTTACATAATATAATTGTGGACATTTTCTATATGAAAGATCATATTTTTATTATTGTTGGTGCTTCTTAGTGTACTATTTTATATATCATAAGTAACAATTTTTTTACCATTTTCACCTAATCTTAAATATTTTTTTTACCTCTAATGTTAACAATTTTCACATGTATGTTGTTTGAGTACTATGTTGCAAAATTTAGTGAAATGACATTAAAAATACATAAAATATAAGAAGTACCGATATAAAGCTCAATTCGCCATGTAAAGAGGGATACTCACAAGCTCATGATGCCTACAAGACATTACTATATCTTTATGAAACCCAACATGCAAGATCAAGGTCATGACCCAATGACTAAAGATTTCTAGAAGATTTATTCGATAGAAAAAATTAATTCACGCAAAATAGAAATAACACTGCATTGCGACGTGATTTTGAACTTGAAAACATGCTCTAATGAGAAAAGTTAAAACACGAAAGTTATATATCTCGTCGAGATCTTTTCGGAATATATGTGGATCATATTATTTGGACTTCAGAGGTAGAAGATATGAGCCCGGTGATGACATTATTCTACTCCCGATGATAAGGCTGAAGTATTGGTCAATGTCTATTCAGATTGCACCATCTAACTTTAGTTCATTTAGCCTTAGAACGATATTTGGCAAAGTGAATGATAATGACCCGACTCTCATTCTTAAAACCTCAAGATCTTGCTTTTGTTAGTCCTCACTCGTCTTGTGTGGTTCCAGCATATTTATCTTCATACGCCTGAACATGTTAACAAGTATTATCATTACAAATTTGATTATTATAAAAAAAATTTATGATATTTGCTTCAGTCTACACGAGGCAAAGCCAGTTAAAAGGAGCTACTATTATTCTTTTTTTAGCATGCGAGTAACAGATAACGGAGGCCAAAAGCTAAGTGCTATCAGGAAAGATTGGTAATATATACAAGCAGACTGAACTACGACTGAAGCTGTCAGTTATACTCAAAGGAAGCACAGACAGCTAACACAAACGCTTGACACTTGCAGAACGATTTACAGAGCAGAATTCAGAGAAACGAATAGAGATTATTTGAAGCTGCCGCTGCTGCTAGCTTCTTCACCAAGCACGAATTATGCTCCGTGAATAATCCAAGCGCTGTTGTATTACCTATGAGATGGCCGTGTTGGTGAAGGCGTGAGGCCACGTTTGAAGAGTTCCACAAACCAAACAACAATGAATCCCAACTGGACGTGATATGTTTGCATTGTCAGTTGTTCGGTTGCTTGTGTCTGCTCCTTCGATGGGTGCTCGCGGTCACCGCCTGGCCGACCAGCCGTTAGCTGCCCGCCTCTCTCGTTGTTCAGACCTGAAAACCAAAGTATGGACGCTTAGAAGGTATCTACGTTTTCATCGCACTTATCATTAAGGAGAAAGTATATATATAGAGAAGAGAAGAGAAGAGATATACTAAATAAAATATAGATTTAACAAACTACATCATCAACCTAAACAGCCGCCGGCTAACTGATTGGCTCGCCGGTTGCCACGCCGCCATGGAGACGACGATGCCGACGGAGAACACAATGGTGAGTGTGAGCGGCTTCGATCCCTGCTTCACGCCCCGCGGCCTCGCCGGATTCTTGTAGTTCGTGGCCGATGGAGAAGTCGTGCGATGCCGGACGACATGGACGCCGCTCAATTCCTGCCTCGACTTCACTGCCGCGTTCCCCGCCGCCCCACGGCAGCACACCAACAAACGACGACGGCGGTTATTAGACGATGATGATGAACGTGGCTCTGTCGTTGCGTTCCGCCGGACCTTCATGTCGTCGCACTCGCACGCCTTCGTCAATTCGCCCACCCCGATGCCGCCAGCCGATGCGCCACCGCCGCTAGTCCCGTGCTCCTCCGCCTCCTCGGCCCTCACGTTCCCGGCGGGGACCTAATCATCATCGCCGTCGGTGCTGCTGCGCTGTGACGTCAAGCTTGAGTTCGCTGTCATCGACGTCAACAAGGTCCTCTTGTTGGGAACGGTGGCGGCAGGAAAAAAAAAAGTGAAGCACTTTAGGAATGGAAACCAACAGAAACGAAATAGGATTGTAGGGGTAGACACCAACAAAGAAAAGTAAAAGACCATACCGGTTTTATTAAGGAGTAAAGATAGAGATATGTAAGGTAGAAAAAATAATAAAACAAATGGCCGATCATTTTTTTTCCCTTACGCATGCACGCACGATTCACCAAGGCAGGCGTCAGGCGGATGGACGCGGTGGCAGCTCGATCACGTACGCAATTCACTCATGAAAACAAAGGCAGAGGTAGGTGGCGCTGATGGTAGCCCTGCGATTTGGCAAGGGCGTCGCCCTGAACATTGTCAGCCTCCGTTCTCTGTCCGCTTCTTAGATCTCTCTACTCTCAGAAAGTCTCCGGGCAAGATTGTGATTTGTTTGTTAATGATTGATTACTAATTTAGAGATCACGAGGCAGTTTGGGTGATCCAGTTAGTATCAAATTTTCTCATGAATGATCGGGTCACTTGAGAATTATGGGTCACTTGAGAATTATCTTGATGACATGAGCCAGTATAATAGGTTTAAAGGACTAGACTATTGTTAAACTCTGGTTAACCTTGTTGAAACACAAAGGCATGAAATCGATGATGTAGTTTACTAGCTTCTCAAACTGTACAACTTCTAACGGTGGCAACATCATGTGTTGAAAGGGTATTATTTACAATGAGTTTAGTGAAAACAAGTTAAGTAATAATTGTCTGTAATGGATCTTTTAAATGATTGTTTGAGTACATCAGTATTGCTTTTGAACTATCTATATTACAATTTGTTTATTAATATAAGATTTGTCATAGGTTATTTAGTGCCTCTATACCAAATCATATTTTGAAAATTCTACAATTGCTTCATATCAAAAAACTTTAAGCAGCACAAGGTCCACCAAATCAAAAATTTTACAATTATTTCATATGAAAAAAAATTAGCGGCATACCCTTCGATAAAATTCTAAGTCCGCCACCACCCAAACCATTTCTCTCTTAAAGATTCCTTGTTCAAATATGGTTGAACAAATTAGGTTAATTAGCATGCAGTAACAAGCAATATCCGCAGGTCTCCTTCGAATTCTTTCCTATAACCACGAGGGTGAAGTACCCTTTACACGCTGATGTCTCACGACACGAACAAATCTCTTCCACATTTTGGGAGCAAATTAGCAAAATACACCCAGTATCCATTCATTCCTCGCACATTGTTGCAGCATCCTCCAATCGAGCAGAATTCCACCACGATCTCCGGTTCTGGAAAAGAAGTGGAAAAATGAAACATGACAGATCATCAAGTAAACTGCATTATCAACTCGTTGCTTGTGAGGAGCGGCAGACCAATGACATCTTGCGACGAGTCTATAATAATTTTCTAGAGATCTGTCCTACAGCTGCTGCTAGGCTACATCTACTGTACTAGCAGTGATTTTCGAACCATTTTAGGAGCGATGTTATAATGAGACAAAAGGACACTTACAATCAATCATACCAATGCATAAGACTTTGAGCAAGAATTGCACTTGTTCGGAAGAACACAATGCCAGAGAGTTTGATTGGGCCCCACTCAAAGTAGCCACCGGCAATAGACAGAAACAGAAGGAGAAGAAGAAGACGAAGATGTGATCCGTACCAGCCATGGATGAGCTCGGAGCACTTGGTCTTGATCCAGCGGAACCCCCTTCGGAGAGAGGACTTGACCTTGCCCTCCACCGAGTAGGCCTTGTAGCTGGCCACCCGCCGCCGCCTCTTCATCTCCGGGTCGCTGAAGCACCACGCCGACGCCGCCCCTCCCCCGCCGCCACCCCCGCTCCCGCCCCTGGTGGACGCCGGCAGCGGCGGCGGCGGCGACCTGGCGGGCGGCTTGACGACGACGTCGAGGCGGCGGTCGCCGTACGGCATGACCTCGTTGCGGTAGGGCCGGTCGTACTCCCCGACGGGCGCCGGCGCGTCGTAGGGGCGGTACGCGCGGTCGTAGTCGGCGGCGGCCATCGCGAGGCGACGCGGGGAACTGCGTGGGGAGAAAGAGAGGGGAGGAAGAGAGGAACGGAAACGCCGCTGCCGCCCTGCTTTCCGGTTTTGTATTTTTTTTTTTTTTTTTTTTTGCCGATCTAGCGGTGCGGGGCTGCTGCAGCTGTGAGGGTGAGGCGGAGCCTGCGACTAATCAATCTGTGCTTAGCTTTGATGGGAACGGGGTGCCGCGTTCTTTACCGCCGTCAAGCTGTACTAAAACTGATGATGTCCGGAATCGGGGTTCCAACCCTGTTGTCACGTTTAGAACACGGAAGAAACGTAATAACCGCAATGGAAATCGTAAAAAGGCGTCAATGATTTACCTGTGATAGTAACAGCGAGCTTGAGTTAATCGATGGGTTTGGTTTTCATCAAGAGTGTAAAGGCAAACACTCAACCGAAAAAAAATATTGTAGCACTGCCCTACCAAGACGCGTTGACGGTGTGACTTTTCTCTTTTTTTTTCTTCTTTTGATCATTTGCTCATCCTTTTTCGTGCCTAGCTGGATCGCGGCGTGCAATGTGCGTGCAAGTCTGGAAGCCACGAGACGAGAGGACGTGCAAGGTTTTGGAAAAGTGGACTGCTCGTACAGAACAAAACGAACGGGTTCATGAAAAGTCAACCTTTTCACGAACCCATCAACGGCCCAGAAATACGAGTAGTCGTCGGAGGCGAACGACGCGGCCTCCACTCCACCGCGTTCCGAGCTTATTAGCCAACGAAAAGTAGTGCTTACGAGCAGGCCACGACAAAAAAGTAGCTCTGCTGCCGCTGCCGACCACGGATCGCACAGGAAGTTCGTCGTCGCATTTGTGAGGTGCTTGTTTAACCTTAACGACGAGCGGCGGCGCGCCGGAAACAACAACTCCGTGGTCGCTAGCAATAATACGAAACTGCATCGGCGGCTAGTGATTAACTATATCAACGTCAAGCATCGACAAGCAATTAAGCGCCACCAGTTACTAGTTTGGCGACTAGTTTGACGTCAATGACAAAATTAGACGGAGTATAATAACGAAAGGTAAATCAGGTTTGACGTAACGCGAAAAGGGTCCCCCTGTCCTCGCATCGTATTCCTTCCTTTCTTTTCGGCGTTCCAGGCCGAATAGACGGGACCGCTGCTTGCTGCCCGATGCTGCCTCGCCACTTTCTGCAGCTTTGCGTATGTCTGGCAACGGAAGTACAGCTCGACAGCTGCTGTTACCGTTGAGCAGTCAATCGTCGCATCCTCATTCGTGTATACAGAAGCTCACGTTTGTAAAAAAGATTCTTCAAACTGTTGTTGATCCTATGTGAGATTCATGTGCTTACAATAACAGATCTTAAACAATACAGAAGACAGTCCAATCCTCCACGATGGCCTTTCTGCTCTCCTGCTAGTGCTATCCAAGATAATGCTCAGGATAAACAGACACAGATAGCTCCAAAGCAAAGACGGCCAACAGGAGCCCCGGAATCTGGATTGATTGGTTGGTTCAGAGCAGTTTTTTCCATTTTGACCGGCGGCGAGATCGGCGATCAGCACAACTAATCCACTGACTCGAGTCCTCGAGAAGATCGATCAACATTTAACTAGTGTCATCAGTACTAGATCAAGGAGGGGCTTCCATGTGCTGCTCTTGTGGCGGTGATCTGGACGATTCGTTTCGTCCTCCCAGAGCTCACACGTCGTTCTAGCATTTACATGTGCGTCCGTTCTGCCCTGCCTTCGGAGAAGCATAACAATGAGATAAAACCATGTGGATTTTGAATCCCTCATGCGCAAGTGTGGCACGAGGATTTCTGGAGTTTGTTGCGTGGCCATCCGTTCTTCCTGCTTCCTGGAACAAGAAGACAGTTTCAAATATACTTGTGAAAGTGGATTTTTGCCAGATAGGACACGTTACTTATTAGAGAGGACACTAGAGGGTGTTTGGTTGTCCGCTCAGCTCATCACATCATGCAGCGAAAAAATATTGATCTGTTTGGTTCATATTCATATTTTATCACATCTAAACTTAGTCAAAATGTGGCTATTATAAAAAGTGTGGCAAAGAAAATCGACGCCACATCTGTGGCAAGATTGACATAAACAAGTCTATGATATGAGATAAGAGGTTAAGAAAATATGACAAGTCATAATATGATATTTAATCAAACACGTGTCTAAAAATTTATGACCCGACTAAGGTGTGGCATGATAAAATACTGGCAACAAACTAATCAGTAAGTTTGATGTCAATTTTCGATGCCACACTTGTAGTGTGACGTGTTATGGCCGGAGTCTAAACACACCTTAAGTTTTAGGGTGTGTTTGTTTCGTAGCCAAACTTTGTCATACCACAACTTAGTCGCGTCATAGATTTTTACACGACTGTTTGGTTTTAATGCCACAACTACGGCTTGTCACACTTTCTTAGCCATTTACCCCCTATATCATACACTCAATTCACTGGCTAAACAGATTTACCAACAAATGCACTAAGTTCTTGTCGCAAAAAAAAAAAAACTATAACTACTCCTAAACAGATTTACCAACAATAAGCAACTCACGGCGAACACTAAACTGCTTTATAAGCATTTTTTTTTTGAGGAAATGCTTTATACTAAGCATTTGACAAGGGAAAATTGCTTGACTGTTTGAAATAGAACATGACGCAAGATAGCAGAATGCTGTAAACTACGATAGCCTCCAATAAATCACAGCGCCACCTCTGAAGCTGATTGCGCTCCAGAACAGCAGCTTCGCCCATCATGTTGCATGTTCAAAGCCGCAAGATATCCAAGCCTAGAATTATCGCAGCCCAGATAAAGAACAAACAGAACTTTAACCAAGCATAAACACATATCCAACGTGCACCCAGGATTAACATAACTATTCATACATGATGCCAATCTTTCTGAGATAATCTTCCAATAGACTGTTCACCAGTTAACTGGAAAACCTGCAGAATCGGACGGTTAACTAAGCAAAATTCATTTCTAGGAATAGACTGTTCAAGACTACTTAACCAGCCGTTTCATCATTTAATCATGATGATTAACCGACTGATTTTATCGAATTTGTTGGTAGATTTTTTATAAATACAAATTTTAAATATGAATTTTATTAATTTCATCGTTAACGGCTAATTTCACAGGTCGTCATCTGGTTTTCTTAAATATATATTTTTTTATTTCTTTTCAAAATTTTAACCGGCCGACTGGTATAATCCGCATGGACTGCTTTATTGATTAACCAGCTAGTTAACCATAGTTTTGTTAACCCTACGTGCACAAATGTCACACCTTCAACCTCCTCCTATCGGGACCGGACAGTCCAAGCTTGTGCTAAGTGATAATGACGGCCATGTAGCATAGGAGTAGCGTCCTTACCAGAACAGGTACACCAAAAAGCTACCATTATCTAAAGAAAAAAGTACACCAGAAAGCAGTTCAGTACATTGTCAAAAGAAATTAGTCAATAATTCTATGCATCTCCGCTGCTTCGAAAAGAACTGTTGAATCATATGCTATTTGCAGACATGCGAAACAAACGGCACATGTGCATACATGAACAAAATTCTATTCGCTCCATTCAATAATATACGACGTCACAAGAATTAAAAAGGTGTAAAAAATATGCTATACAAAAAACGGAAAAAAAAAGATAGAGACCCTCTGTTCCATAACATGCGATGTTTTGGCTCTAGTCGCAAGAATTAAAGAGAGGTAAAAAGATGTGCTGCATAGAAAACGAGGAGAGAGATAGAGATAGAGATATATTGGAAAAAGAGAAATATGCATTGGAAAACGAGAATATCATATAATTTAAGAAAACTTAAAAAATCTAAAGTGTCATATAATATTGAGCGGATGGAGTACTAGAGTTAAAGCAAGGCCCACAAAAGGACTTGCTGCTACAGTTGAAGCAAGGCCCACAAAACGACTTGCTACTACAGTTGAAGCAAGACCCAAGCATTGAAGTTGAAGAATGGGTGAATATTGCAAGTACCAACTCAACTGTAGGAAGAATCAAACAGAGATTTTAGTACTACTACTAGTCGTATGAAACAAGACAGTACATTCACTGACACCCCACAAGAAGAAACTATGAGAAATCAACAAATCTTCCAGGAATCAAATACGGGCCAAAACCAACAGGCACCAGATAAAATTCTTAGAAACAACGATTTGCATAATGCTTACAACCACGCAGTAGTTGATTAAGTGGGAACAGGCAGGCAGAGGTTCAGTTAGCAACAAGGTCATCTATCGTCAGAGAAAGAATGATCAGCCTAATTCACATGGCGTTCGACAATGTTACACTGTATATAAATATGAAGCTATCCAGACATTCAGAAACGTCTTTGTCGCTGTATGACCTTTGAGGCTGTGTTCAATTGACTGAATGAATGAGAATGACAATAACAATAAAAAATGCCTAAACTAAAACGAAGGGCTAGGGGAAAGCATTAATGTTATGTCATCGACCTCATCTCCATACTGCCCAGTTTTTTTCAAAGAGAATGGGCGCTGCATTTCCCAAGAGGATATTAAGGCAAGGTAACAAGCTCACGCTTGCTATGTTTAATTCCAAAAGCCTATAGAATGGCATATTCCTCCCTTCGTAATGTTCATGGAGTAGACTGGCCTTCTGTAACAATTTAGTATGTATCAGTTCCAGTAAAACACTTCATAAAGACAACATTATTGTAAATTCCTAACCAGAGGACCATAATTTCAGCATGTAAATGCCAAAGACAATAAAGCACAAATAAATCATTCAAATAGGAAGGCACAATCTGGAATGCTTTACCTGCTGAGGACGACTACGCATTCCTGAGATTGCTCTTGACACCTTCAATATGCGGGAAATCATCACCATCTAGGGGCATAGATGGAGCAAACGGAATGCCGTTGTGCTGATTCTGAATGCAATCAGGAATCTGTGAAGTGTTTGCTTCTGATGAAGAACGGAAACTATGATGGTTTAGTTCAGTTCTTGGTACCGAACCATTGCGCGGTGCAAAACTAGGCAACATGTCCTCTAGCCTAGTAGTAGTAGTAATTTGCCTTGGTCGAGTTAGCAAAATACGTATGTACCGATGTATTTGACGCCTTCCTGAAAGAGTAGCACGTCTTCCAGTAGGAGTTGACACGCTATCGGGTGAGGCTTGTGATTCCGCAGGATGAATTTCCCCAGGAGCCTCTCTTGGTGATAGATTTAAATCAATCCCTTGAAAAGAACGACGACGGTTTAATGACGATGACCTGTCAAAAGTGCCTGCAGCCATGCCAAACCCAACCGGGCTAAAATCAACATGATTTCTGTAACTTTGTCTTTCATAACCCACTGTATGTGGTGTTCTGGCATGGGACGGTCCCTCCTCGCTAAGTCTACATCCTCCACAATACCAGTTTCCTTCTGGTACTTCTCTTCCAAGACCAACACAATAAGTGTGCGCAGAGGAATCACAGATATCGCATAGTAACATCAGACTATCATCACCACCTTGATTGCACTCTATACACACAACATTCTCATATGGATCTAACCAGCGCCTTATTTCCTCTTCTGTGGGCTGGTAAACCTGTGAAATAAACAATGAGATGAACATATGATAAGTAAACCAAATTACAATGTTGATACTAGATATTCAGAATACCGAGGACACGCAGCAGGCCAAAATTCAGTAGTTTTGCAAGACAAATTCTTATATCAGATATCAAGCTAATGACCTTGTTAGAGTAACAATGCAACAGCTTTATCATTAAAACAGCAGCAGTAAACAAAAACCTTTTTTACTGACTACAAAATAAAAATCAATCTGAGATAGAAGTGCATGGAAACCGTGCCAGAACCATGTTTGATGTTCTTTGCTACTATTCATCAGAATTAGCACTATACTGATTTTTGGGTATACTATCTATTTTGGTACGCTTGGTTCTACTTGCTTATCAACTTGCTCAGGACTAGAGGTTTTCATTGTTACTGCTGTCGCTGTATAGTATGCAGTCCAAATATAATATGCTGATGTAACAAGAAAGGCCTCATCTTACTGACACTATAATCCATAGCAATAACAGGTATCATCTTGACCAATAAATTCATTACTTTTTGTAATCAAACTTTCGTAGACATAACTTAAAAATGCTGCCTCCTTTTAAAAGTTTTTTCAGCATGCCACAAATACCACACACACATTGATTTGATGCACATCTACATCAATAGACAGCAGTTCATGAAATGAATGTCCAAGTTACCAACAAGAAAAAACAATTGAAAGATAAGTAGATAATCCATTATAAAGAATGAAAGTTCTATGAAACAAATGCAGTAAACATGTTGATGAATTTTGTTCTGAATGGATCGTCCATCTATCTAAAAGTAAGAAAAAAACTATCAGATTCCAAATTCTGTAACAACTAAGAAAACTAGAGCATTACCTGGTCACGCTCTTCGACCTTAATTACAGCTTTTCTTAGTGCCAAACCAAGATCTGCCTTTGATGACTTAGTGATTGTTGTGAACCGCTGCTTGCACAATGGGCATCTAGACTCAACCCTGGACCATTCTATGATGCACGCAAAGCAAAAGTAATGTGAGCAACAATTGAGGACGCCCTGTACAGTTGCTATCTGCTCCTCCGAGAGGCAGATCCCGCATATTGGTTTCCCAGCCTCCTCTGGTTCTTTTTTCTCCTTTCCCTTGTCTTCTCCGTGTCTTGCAATAGGATTCTTTCGTATAATAGGTGTAGGGAGCGCAGGCAGAAGCTTCGGAGACTCAGTCTCCCCCAAATTCTCCAGCTCCTTATCTGACACAATGAATTCAGAGTCCGAAGATGACTCTGACCCAGATTTCCTTTTCTTTCTCCGCTTTCTGACTGAACTAGCCTCAACCACAGCTGTCCCAGCATCATCAGGTTCATCATCAGACGTCACAAACTCGAATTCCGATGTTTCTGATTCGACATTTGGCCATGTCCCTTCCTCAACAAACGATGGTTGTTCCAACTCTGTCTGCTTACTAGTGCCAGTTCTGGCCTTCTTCCTTGGGTGCCGATTTACCCCAACCTGATCATCCACGATGAAGTCATCATCGTCCTCAGAATCATCATCAGAGTCGTTAACTACAAAACGCTTTCTCACCCGCCTAACAGTGGACTTCTTTGCTTTAGCTGAACCTTTCTTCCTCTTGGAAGTCTTAGATCCCTTATTCACCTTCTTCTTTTTCAGTGATCGTCGCTTTGAAGCGGACTTACGCTTTGTGGGATTCTTAACAGATACTTTTCTGGCACATGTAGCACCGAATTCCTCTTCTTCCTCGTCCTCAAACTCATCTTCATCCTCATCATCTACGTCAGGGTCGAAATCAATATCCTCATCTACATCTTCCTCCTCCTCGTCCAATTCAGGTTCAAAGTCCATGTCATCTTCCTCGTACTTCCGTCGATGAGATCGAGCCAGCTCCACGTTCTGGTCACGCCTGACACATTTTGCTGCGCTCTGGGGGCGTGGCGGAGGCTCTTCCTCCTCCTCAATCTCCTCGTGGTACTCCTCCACCTCCTCGTCTATATCTGGATCCTCCTCATCTTCATCGGGCTCCTCATAGTCATCATCCCCCTCATACCTGCGTCGCCGAGCTTGCGGTGTGGCTGGATCCATCTTCCCCTTCCGACCGCGGGCGCCTCCCTTCACAGGCCGCTTCGGTTCCTCATCGGACTCCTCAACCTCGTCTTCTTCATTGGGTTCCTCGTCTTCACTGGGCTCCTCCTCATAGTCATCATCCTCCTCATACCTACGTCGCTTGGCTCGTGCTGAGGCTGGATCCGTCTTCCCCTTCCGTCCGCGGGCGCTGCCCTTCACCGGCCGCTTCGGCCGCGGAGTCTCCTCCTCTTCCTCCTCCTCTTCGTCCTCCTGGTATTCCGCGTCCGAATCCTCCCCCTCCTCGCCGGCGCTGGAGGCGGCGAGCTCCTCCGCCAAGTCCTCCTCCTCCTCCTCCTCCTCATCCGCCACATACTCCTCATCGTCTTCGTCGTCGTCCCCGTCTGTCCACCTCCGCCGCCTCCGGCCGTTCTCCCGCCTCGCCGGCGGCTCCTCGCCCATCCCCATCCCTACACACCAACCGCAGAAATCAGAGCGAAATCAGCATCGAACCAGACCCAAATCGACGGATCCCGAACCGACCCCCGCAGAATTGCGCCCAAATCAGCAGGTACTTGCCTTTCCGCGCGAGAATTGACGCCGAACAGTGGGCGACAAAAAGCGGAGCCGCGGGGCACCGGGCCTCTGTTCACGCCCACCACCAGCACCGAAATTTCTGCCCCACCGGGCAGTGCCGGCCTCCAATCGGCTCCCCGCGCGCGCAGGTCAGCGGCGGCGGCGGCGGCGCTGAGCTGAATTGAGAAGCGAGGCGGAGGCGGAAGGGGAACGCGAGGAAGGCAGGGCGCGGGCGGGGCCGATGGGTGGATGAAGGCTACGAGGGGTGGGGTGGAAGCATCGTCGCGTGTACGGGCAGGTGCGGTGCGGACGCGGTGGTTTTATCGCCTCGCCCGCCTCACAAGACGCGTCGCAGCAGAAGCAGAGGGCAGGCGTGGGTGGGTGGCCGCGGCCGGGCGGGTGGGCGGGTTGGACCGTTTGGAGCTGCTGGGTTGGACTTGTCCACCCGCTGCCGCGCCGCGGTAATCAGCGAAAGCCGTGCGCGGCGTGTGCGATTCCGATGCTGCTTTTCCGGGTGAGTTCGGCCGTGGCGTCGCAGCGCAGCGCAGCGCGGCCGAACCGGTCGGCCCAGTGGCGTGCGCCCCTGGTGCTGTGCCTTACGTGCGCGTGACTCGAGAGCTAGTCTGATGGCGAGGGAAGCGAGCGACGAGCCGACGAGGGAGAGAAGAATTTGCTTGTCTCCTCTCCGCACGGTGGCCCCTGGCCGTTTGACATTACCTGGGTTCGTCCTTTTTCTTTTTCGTTTTTCACTCTCAGGGGGGAGTCGTTTTTCACTCTCAGGGGGGAGTCGGCCACGGGCGACGCCACGAGCCGAGTCGATGTCGCATGTTCAGTTCAGACGACGCGGCGCTGTTCCGAGTAAATTTCAAACTGATGTTCTGATGGTGTGACACGAGTAGCATCCATCCGTCCACAGCTGCAAAATTGTCGATCTTTCGACGACTCGATCAGATCCCGAGATGAAGAAAAAAAAAAACAATGACAGCCTTGTCCCTGCCATATGAGATACAGATGACAGCTTCATCATATTACGGCTTCCCTGAGTAGTAGTTATGACAGTTCAGCAGATCACGTGAGGCCCGGATCAACTTGACCCGGCCGATGTGTCAGTTTAGAAGGTTCGCAAACAGTTTGAGTAGCTTCAGTGTTGTGGTGAGAGTCTTACAAAAGAGGAAATCTTACCAAATTGGATGTGTTTGATCATCGACACCCCCAAAATGGACACATTTGACCATGGAAATACCATGTAGGCAAGTAGCTAAATACATGCTTTCATGATGCGTTTAAGAGAAATAAAATCACTAATTATCCTTTCCTTTTTGAAGCAAATACAGCAGCTCATAATTTCAGTGGTAACCGTAACCACCTTCTCGACACATAACTGCAGCCATGATTTCTCAAATTGCTCATGCAGCTGGAGCCTGGAGGCGTTTCAAATGTCTTACAATAGGTACTACAACACTACAACAGAACAGGCAATTCATTATGAGAAACTGGTCCTCCTATAATTTCAAATCGACTATAAGTAGATATAACTTTGCATGTTACTGTATTGTGGCAAACAGTAAATATAAAAACATCAAAATTAACGAAAATGGCAACCTGTATGTCATTATAAATTACCTAAAAAGTAACAAAAATAGCATTGTTTTATTGCCGACATCATGTTTAATCTTTAATGTCACATTCATGAATTGCAGGGCTTGATTATGGTTTAATCAGCCTGTTATTACTATAATTTAAACAAACAAATATAGTAATATAAACCACTACATAGTGTGTCATCCACATGAATGTGTCATATAGCCTATAGCTTTAATCTGAGCCAACTCAGCTATTGCTGGAAACGAAGAACTCTAATCTGACCTTGCCCAAAAGACCAAAACACTACATAGTGTGTCATCCACATGAATCATAATCGCAAACAGCAAGGATGCAAATTATAATTATCTTAACTAGCCATTCAAACATGATTGTAGTGCTCTCAATAAATATGGCAAATATACCATGACACAAAAGCTGTCAAACCATAGCTAAAATATTAGAGAGATAATGGTTGCTTTCCAAACAAAAAAAGATGACTGTGCAGCGATATCAAGGCTCTTACATCTCCCTAGTCACTAGTTTGCTACCACGGCAACACTTCATTCTTTGTGGCAGTTCTTATGGAGCAAGCTTACTAGAGGAGTCAAATTTCAGCAAACTTCAAGGTGCATAATAATACAGATTCTGAAAGCTATTAGCAGCCATGGCTCATGGCAGGTAGAGCCAGATGAATACAACAGCAGCACCATACTATGCCCTCACATGAACTATGGACAAGGACAACAAGATAGTTGATTTGCATCTTTGTTAGTCATGTATTTCCCCTTAAAGCACTATGAAAGGAAGATCTAGCTGCAATTTGAAGGTGATGACACAAATACCACCATACATTGAATAAATTGCAGTTTGATAGCTCCTGAAAGTTCTATTTTGTTCTGTTTTCAAAATGCAGATACTCACCATTATCGCCAGGTTGATTGAATTGGCCTAAAGTTCTAGCCTAATAGGTGGTGATGGACCATATAAATCAAATCTAATTTATATCCGGACAGGCGCCCAGCAAAACAAGAGAACAAACTGAATAATATTTCAATACACTTTTTTTTTTCTTTTCGAAAGCAACATTTCAATACACTCAACCTTGGACCTATTAGTATTGTCAAGTTCATGTTGTTGCTTTATTTCAAAGCATTCCTTCACCTGGCCTTTTAATACCTCTTTTGTGCTTGGGTACATCATACATGATCATTCAGTTTCATAATGTGTCAGTCCTTCATTACATTGTCTCAAGAGTTTGACATCCAATTTGGTAAATGTTCCTTTGGAATACTTTAAAGAAAGGAAGGTAAAAAATGAGAGAGATAGAAAATATATGCATGGATTTGGTGTACGTTTGGATTCCTTTTGAGCATGAAAGTCAGATTATGGTGACTAACTTGGTATCTGGAGAACGAAAGTGCATCTTGGTAAGGCAAATTAGTTTGGCACACAGACCCCTTCCCTAACAGACAGCTAAAGGCTGTGTAGTTGCAACTCGATGTGTCTGATTCAAGTTGCAGCTACAGATATTACAGTACATTTTTATTTGTTTTCATCTAATCAAATCAATCATACAGGACATATACAAATTTAAGGAACATAGCGAAAGAAAAATGATCGCTATGGCTGAATAACCAAATTTATGTGCTCCAACCACAGGTACCAACATGAAAGCTTCATTCAGTTTCCAAGTGCACCAGTATACTAGTTTTGGGAGCATCCAGATTCCCAGAGGCAACCCTAAATTCTCACTCCAATCAAAGCTTTATTTCATTCATTCATTATATGATGTGCTATCATCTATAACATATACCTTCAGGCTTCAACAAGAATTCCAGTTCTTGTGTGTGCTGATCAACGCCGAGAGCAAGCCTGCGGATGCCATTAGCGTGGAGCTCCCAAGCAACCCCTTCCCATCAGTCACGTCTCCTAGCGCCATAACCGCGTCCGCGACGTCCTGCACCACCGACATCCGCTTGAGCAGCAGCTTGCCCCGCATCGCCCTCACCGGCTCACTCTCCTCCCCACAGCCGTCCGCCAACCGCTTCTTGATGGAGGACTCGATCTTCGCCATTTCTTCCAGCTTAATCGCGACGGAGCCGACGTAGCCCAGCAGCTCGGCCCAGGCGCTGAGGCGCTGGAGGCGGGGGAGGAGGTGCGCGGGCAGGAGGCCGGTCTTGGCGAGCCAGACGAACTGCTCGACGAAGTAGTAGACGCCCTCGCCGCCGTAGGCGAGGAGCGCGAGGGCCGGGGGCGGGCTGGGGTGCGCGCGCAGGGCGTTGACGGACTGCACGAACTTGCCGAGGCGGAAGGCCTTGCGGCTGAGCCCGACGCTGGACTCGAAGGACTTGAGCCGGGCGGAGGCCGCGGGCGGCAGCGGCGGGCCCGCGGCGAGCGCGAGGCGCGCGGCGTAGCGGGAGATCTTGAGGAGCTTGTCGACGCCGTCGCGGCGGGCGAGGTAGGCCTCGAGGTGGACGAGGAAGTCGCGCGGCGGCGGCGCGGCGGGCTTCTGGGCCTCGGAGGAGGAGGCGGACATGGCGGTTGGTCCTAACTGGAAGGCGGCGGCGGCGCGCCGGTGAAGGGGGGTACCGTGCGATCTGGGCGGCGGTTGCGTGCTTTGATGGGGACGAGCGTCGTGGAGGGGATTGGGGATTTCGTCCCGGTTCGAATCGACGACCCGACTCGAGGAGCAGGACGACGAACCAGTGGGCTGAAAGGTCAGGGCCACACGTCAGCGTGCTAACTGAATCGGTCGAAGAGAGCAGTAGCCGTCACGCCGATGACAAATAGTACGCCGGAAACGCGGTGCCTCGGTCTGGGTAGAAGTAGAAGAGACGTGCAGTCCACAGGCAACGGCGGCGCCTTGGCTCGAGTAAGAACGCCGATAGGATGCCGGCTATCAACGCGCTGCCATTGCTCTCGCCGCTGAAAGCTCCATTCCGCTCACGTCCTGCGTCGTGTCGCCGGCATGGTCAGACCGGGCAGCATATTCGTTCATGATCGGTGAAGGATTCCCTTTGTTTTGAAAAAACGCGAAGCGTGCGTAATAAGTGATCGTCGTGGGTCGCGTTGGCACGTTTCTCCTTTCGTGCTGGGAGCTAATACTTGTAGCATTCGCCTCGTGCGGGAGAGAAAACTGGACTCAAAAACGGCGAAAAGAGCATGTGTGTGGATTGTGAATTTCCTTCAAACATTAAACTTGTCGCTAATTAGAGGCCAGAGTGCTATTTAGCCCAACTTGGGCCCAAGCGAAAGCAAAGGGAGGGTCGTCAAGCCCGTGGCAACTTGGGCTTCTCTTCAGCCTATGACTGACTCCTCCGACATATCATCTGGGCTGTAAGTACTGGGCCGCATCACATATTCACACTTAAGCTCCCACAACAAAATGTTCAGAATATTCTATCCTGTATTTGAACTTGAAGGTGGAAGCGTATCAAAAGATAAATAAATAAATAAAAATAAAAAAATTACTGATTGGAATGCCGTGGCTTCAGACTGGAGAGTGGGTGAGCTGGAAATCATTTCCCTACCCGTGCAATGATGGCGTCGCCACTGATCCTTACATTAAGCTACTACCTCTCCGTGGATTAGGTGGCATGGTCATGTTTTGATTGTCATTAAGTTAAGATAACAGTACTGTTCATCATAATTTCTGCCAATCAGTGAAGTAATCTATGGCAGCACACTTTGCACTACATTTTTCATTCTTGCGTCCGCTGCTTTTGGGATACATATACTCCCGCAATGATTCCGTTGGGTTACTTATATCTAATGGAAGATGCTCTTCGAATTGGTATGACAATTTACAGCGCCCCATGCATGTTTAGACAAGAAAGAGATATTTGTTTTCCCTGGCGAGATGGAAAGGTGAGACTTTAGCAGTCAATCATTTGCCCTTTCTGTAAACAAGATCCCAGCTAGATTTTTAGTCTCTTCCATTGGCAAAAATTCACGTCACTGCAAATGGAGACGCTGATTCCTCAATGAAATACGCAAGTGACAGTGCAGCATGAACTCATACTATTAAAATTGGAACAACCATATGCTGTTGGCATTAAACACGATGTTATGCTGCCGTATAACTTCTTGAACAAATAGTGAACGGCTGGGATCCCATGATAAAGATTCAGGGTGCTGATCGAAACAGTGGCAGAACTTCTGGAATGCAGGATAACAGTGTCGGTAGAACGACTCCAGTATCAAGCTACCTTCATCTTACAGACATTAAACAGTTCCCCTAATTTTGTAGTACTAGTAAAATCTCACTCGGTGACAGCACATCGCAGAGTCTTTGGAGCCGCTTTTGCTGTGAAGAGCTGAGTTGTCCGGCTTTGCCTGCAATTGGATAATCACATGCCAAGCTGCAGCCACCACGCATCGCCTTCTCCTTTACGGTGCGAGGAGACATGATGCCTCAAAGGATCAACGCCTACCTGGCCATATTGATTGCAACGCAGAAATGTTGCATGGGTCAGGGGCCTGGCAGACGGCAGAGAGCCGCTCGTCAGATTGGAGGAGAAGAAAGCGAGCTGAGAGATATTGG
Organism: Eleusine indica; assembly: GCA_030378355.1. Lineage (NCBI taxonomy): Eukaryota > Viridiplantae > Streptophyta > Magnoliopsida > Poales > Poaceae > Eleusine > Eleusine indica. Next base: position 10,804,311 of record CM059498.1, on the reverse strand, counting down.
GCATCTGTTTCTTTTGAGTGTTGCTCGAGACCTGCGTCATGTGCTTCTGGGCGGCAGCCAGCTCCACTCACAGCAAAAAGGGAGCGCCTTTGGACCATCTCTTTCCTTTTTTCCATTCCGTGGGTTTCTGTTTGTTTCCCGGCCATCTAAAAAATTTTGGAAAACGAGCGTCAAAGTTAGTTACAATAGTGCCAACCAGGCAATCAAATTCCATGCACTGTGCAACTGATTACCCCACGGCAACAAACATGGTCACAAAACTGAGAACCCATCAGTGTAAAATTTCCCTGTAACCGGCACAATCACCCCTGGAATTGGGGCTGCAAGCTCTGATGCAACTGGTTCTGTCAGTATGAAATACTCCTACAGAGGTAGCAGTGGGATTGGACCCCGGGAACCCACTAACCGCTAGGACCATGTCTTTTCTTTCAGAGCAGCAGATCGCGGTGTCTCGTTTGCTCCCCATGCAAGTTGGCAAAAGTGTAGCGCGCAATGGAGCAAGCAAGATGGGCAGAAGAAGAAGAAGAAGGACTGATCAGGAGCTATTATTAGCGGATCCAGTGAACAGTAGGAATTTCTATTCTGGACTGTTGCTAATAATTAGGTAAGCGTGGTCATTATTCAATCCGGTTCAACTCGATTAAAGTAAAGCGGATGGCGATGATTGCGTGTCCCTAGCGTCCAGGCAGGCGTTTCGCTGTTCTCTAGCTTCAGCAGCCGCTGCGTCGTGACTCTCTTATATGTCCCCTTGCCTGACGCTCGATCACAACTGGTAGCCGCGCTGCTGCATGCATGATATGGGCGTAATAGGCTTTTATGGCGCTTCCAGTGAGGCAATGGATCTCTGCGTTGCTTGTCTCGTCCCTGTCCCTTCCTCTTCCTCTGAAGAATTATTGTTAGTAGTACCTGTCTAGCTAGGGAGGCCTGAGACTTATATATGTAGGAGACATCAGTGTAAACTGTGCGAAGTGATGGTTCCTTCCCAGAAAACGTAAAGAAGCAGCTACGCTTCTTGCGTTGCACACTGCGTCAAACCTTTTAAATTTCGTTCCTATAATAACAAGGAAATAAAATGTCAAGTTGCAGCGGGTGAGGTGAGAGTGCGATGGTTTAGCATGTGTTCAGAAAGCATCATCAACCCTATCATCAATACTTGTTTTTGTTGGCAAGCAAGATGGTTGATGTGGTAACCAACCGACTAACCGAGAGAGAGGTCAGGTAGCTGCGCCGATGCACTCCACTCGCGACGACCCGCCAACCTCCCGATCCGTTAACGCGAGCACCGTTGTTGGTGACGCGTGACGACAGCGACCGCGCCGTTGCTTACCGGCAATCGTCTTGATCCGTAACAACCGAAAACGCCGGGCTCTAACAAGGCTCCACGACGCTCCGCGCCATCTAACTTCCCAATAGCGTCTCTTGTTTGGCGCGCGCGGGATCATCATACATATCCCTTGCTCGCCAAGCGTTGGTCCGGTACGTGGCCGTCTCCGCCATATTAGCGCTTTTTGGAAATAAAGGGAGAAAAACAACTAATCGGTCGGGGGACGACTTCTTTGCTTTAACCAGCAGGGTGTGGTGGTTAGTCGTTGCGCGCTTGATTGCACTACAATTCTTATGAGCACTTGAACCACCTCCCCGTGGATAGATGTGAGGCAGCAGCTACATACCGATGCAAATGCTATGCAAGCTCAGCCGCGCGTCTTTTTCTCCGACGCACGCAACGGGTCTCTGCATGCGAGAAAACGGTTGCCACGCCCGCGCGCGCGCCGGCCAGCTTCCGCGTCGTACATCTTCCTTTTCCGCTGGAGCAATGGCAAATTGGCAATGTCATGCCCCGACGCGATCGACGCAGGCGTTGCGTCCGATTGCATTGCATTGCATGCGCCGTGGCCCAGGAACAACCGACCACCGGATGAGATGAACGCCCAACGGATCACCGCTGGACCACTCACTGAGATGAGGCCAAAGAGCTGGAATTTGGGGTGCGAAAGCTTGGCCGATCGGCAGAATGGATACGCTGCGTACGTCGAGTTGTTTGACGTCGCATTCCTCAGGTATCATGAATGGATATGCAGAGAGGACACGTACAGAGTATTTACCAGTCGGGCCACTGATCACTTCTAGACGAAGAATGTATTTTTTTTTATGTAGTGTATTGACTAGTATTTTTTTTTTCTTTTGCGAGAGAGTGTGTTCTAACACTAATAAAAAAAAAAGCTCAACGGCTGCGTTATCTAAAATACTATAGCGGCGGTCCAACAATGAACCACAGCTACAGCCAAAAAATTATTTTTAGTGACAGCCCAAATAACCAACCGTCGCTATTTTTCATTTTAACGCTGCTAAAGCCCAAAATAACGACAAAACATTATCCGTCACTAAAGACATCTCCAGCCACCCACAACCAGCCCAATCCGCGGCCCATATAAAAACAAAGGTAACCCTAAGTCCCTAGCCAGCCGCCCACTCCTCCCTTCGTTCAATCCCCAGCCGCCGCTCCCTCTTCCAGTCGCCGCCTTCTCTCTTCCTCTCCTCTCTAGCAAAGCTCGAGGCACCGCCCCATCGCGAGGAGCAGAGAGTGAGGTCGACCGACGCGTAACAGTTCTGGCCGGCATAGCGCAGATCCGGACGACGACGACGCGGGATGACCTGGGGACGTGCGACGATCCGGATCCGGACGCCTCCCCTCCCCTCCTCCCCTCCCGGCATGGGGACGCGCGACGACGACGTCACAGCCACGTGCAGTTCCATCCAGCCACGCTGCGCGACGACCTGGCCCGAGGCCAGATTCGGACGACCTCGACGAGCGTCGACAACGAAAACTGCCAGCGTTGATGCCTCCCCTCCCATCCCCCCTCTCGGCCAAGGGGCGCGCGACGACAGCGCTGTAGCCCACGTGCAGATCCAGTCGGCGGCGCGAGCACCTGCGACGACGGGGCGACGACGACGACGATCGCGAGCACTGGCAGCGGCGGGGCACGGGCCACTATCGGCCGTTGGTGGAAGATCCGGCACTAGGGCGGCCAGATCTGGACACGAGGCGGCTGGATCCGATCATTTTTTTAGATCGATGCATAGCGGCGGGTGACTTCTTCATCCGCCATTATTAATATTTATATAGCAGCGGTTTATGTTATTCTCTAGTCATCCGTCACTTTAAACGTGATATTTTTAGCTGTGATTGTAACTTTACGCCCGCTGCTACAGTACTCTTCTGTTGTAGTGTAACTAACTACTCTTAGCTACATCATATTGCTTGTTGCTCACAAATGCTGCAATAGTGCAATAGTGCATTACAGTGTAAGCTACGTTCCTGGACTATGGAGCCCACAATCTAAATACGACGTGCATTTCTAATATTGTGGACCGCGAGAGTGAGTTTTCGAACGAAGTGGATTTGGTGAGTACAGATCGCGGAAACGACCCTTCGCCGTGGTACTCTTTGGTCCTCGCGTCACAGCATCGATTTATTTCGTACTTCAAAAATTCATTTCCTGTCAACAAAGTGATCCCAGACGCTGCCGTATGTTTCCATACGACATGCTCCGAGTTTCGGACGAAATGGACCCCCATGATTTGCACCTAACGCCGGAAATTGAGAACAAAATAGATGGCGACCTGTGCACTTTTAGGCATCATGTGCATGCTACGGAAAAGAGAAAAAAAAATCAACATTTTAGGAAACAACATTATGGTCATAGGCTTGTAGCACACTGCTAGTTTAGGTGATGGCACAAAAGTCACATGGAAACTAACAAGTAATCTCTTTTTCCAAAAAAAAAAACTAACAATTAACGACCTTTTTGCTGTAAAGGAAAAAACTTTGAACTGGTAAATCGCCCTGAGCAATGCTCGATATTGCACCATACATTGATATATATACATAGTTTTCAAGGGTATGATATACCAAAATCTAACTTAAAAAGAAGATATAGAAATCCAACTCTCCTAATCCATATTTGTCATTTCTTCATTTACCAGGCGTTTGATTCCTCACACTACCACCCACCGCCACACGTCGCAATATGCCGAAACGAAAACCCCACAGCGCCACCGCCGCTGACTCGCGGGGCCCGCCCCCGTTGCTTTCATGGGCCGGCAGCAACCACTTTGCCTCTATCTTTTCCTCGAGGCGGCAGCAGGCCTCCCAAAGACGCGCCGGCTGGACCCCGCTGCCGCGTGGGCCCCTTCACTTTCGTCTCGCGGAAGTGAGCCGAGCCGCCTGGCCTGGCTGTGCCGGACAACGGTGGCAGTGGAAGGCTCGGAGCAGACGAGCCGACGTTTAAATCCTGTGGCGACCGTTATTGGGGAGCAGAACACGTGTCGGCAGGGGAGGTAGGTGATCAAGTCGTGGTCGCAGGATTGATCAGTTGGAGCGTTTGGTCCATGGAGCTTTGTTTTGATCGTTCTGGACGTTCTGTTTTAGGGTTTGGAATTTGAATAGATGCTCTTCTGGATTAAAAAAAACTCGATCTGCGGGGTATGACAGCCTCAGACATCATATAAGAAGAAGACCTTCTCACGCAGACCGAGAAAATTTTCGAATCCCCCTCCCACCCTTATACGGGCTCAAACACCAGGTGAGACTGGCTCGTCGTAAAGCGCGCTGGTGCAGCCATTGCGGCGCAAACAGCGCAGCATCTACGTCAGGTCAAGCTGAACGAGCTTACACGTGTTTTGGACATGGGAGAGGCGAGGGAATTTTTTTGGTGCAAATCCCGCGCCGAGCAGCGCTCGAACCCGGGATCGGTGACTCCTCAACGGGAAGCACTACCGCTGAGTTGTTTGCTCAGATGCGCTCTTCCGGATTAAATACTTGTACCACTGTCTAATCTTCGGGTCCGGTTTGGTAGATGAAGCTTTGTCCCCGTGATCATCCTAAATTAGATAGCAATCTCATAAGACATCCTATCTGTCCAATAAATTCACTATTTCTATCTTTTTTTTCTTTCTCTGTTATTCTAATACTCTTCTAAACAATCGGAAGCATATTTCTTCTTTTTCTTGTTTGTGTAGGTATTGCAAACATTAATTAAACACCCTCCGTGTATTTGATGTGCAACATGTATTTAAAAAAAATAGTACAAACGAACTAACAAAAATACATTTTCTAAAGTCAAAGTCTTGAACCATATATATAAGTTTCACCAAAAAAATCTAACAAATGAGCTTAGTTAGCGGTGCATTATATACAATGTTAGACAATAATTTATAATGTTTTTCTTCATTATATTTTCTGTTGATAGAAGTCACAATTTTACGTTGCAGAAAGTGAAAACGTGTGTGTAACATGCAGCATCTGACGATGCAGCTTCTTTTATCCAAACCATACCCTACCATGAATTGGGCGGAACAAAACTCCTAGCAAGATCAAACACACGGTGAGCTACTGAGTTGGTGATCCCAAAATAATAGTACTAGTACAAAATTAGTTAGTGAGGAGCACGTAGGTACAGCTGAATAGAACACTTCACCTCTCGATTTGCCTCGGTGACATAAATGAATTTGATCTAAAACATGCCAAATCGTCGCTCTCCGCGTTTTGCTTTCTTTTCCCCATTATTTGTCGATCGGATGTAAACAGAAACGGGAGCAACGAGAACTGAACAATTGGCGAAGGATGCCTGCGCGTGAGTGGGTTAAATATTTTCCCCTCAAGACCAAATGGGTTTGATGCTAGTTTTGGCAACGATTGACTTGGCTATGTCAAACATAGTAATCGAGAAATATTATAGTAGGAGTAGGTTGAGTCATGTCAGTGACGACGATATGAAACAGAAGACTAAGCTTGGTCTTTGAGAGTTGTTGATTCACTTATTTTAAAGCCGTTCCTTTGGTACATAATGTCATTTGGACACCAAAATATATATGACTATATTTTCACTGTCTGTTCCATTATAATATATTTCTTAAACCATTGTATATTTGTAACATTGCCAACAGAAAAGAAAGTGACAATTCTATGTTGTTTCACATGTTGGTCTCAACTTTTGACGGCATAATTTTAGTTTTGATTCTCAATACATTTCACTTCTTGATAACCGATTGTCTTAATATTAAGAGCAAGTATCCATAAATAAAATCAAGATCCGTGATATGCCGGGTTGTCTTGTTAACCGAGGATGCTATGATGAAAAGGGGTCCAATATAACGGTTATATTTCATTCAGCTTCAATTGAGAAAGAGATTACAACAAGGAGGTGGCTAACAATAATAATCAATGTCTTATCACTTTCTATTATGGCTGAAATATAGATGAGCTTGCATCTTCGTAGCTAAGGTATCTGATAATTGCATAAACATTCAACCCGTTTGTTTTCTTTATTTTTATATGGGTTAGCTCAAATTAAACTAGCCAACATAAAAACTACTCTCTTTGATTTTAAATTATTATTATCATTGACTTTTTTAGTTATCATTCATCATTTATCTTATTCAAAATATTAGTTTAGATATGTAAAATTATAAGTTATATTTTAACTTCCTTTAGTAATAAAATAAATTATAATAAAGTATATGATATTTTTTAGAACTTTTTAAATAAGATGAATATTTAAACATAACTTAAAAGATCAATGAGGTCAACAATTTAAGAACGGAGGCAATATACAAATACAAAGATTATATTATATAAATCCATGTGTCTGTTTGTATGCTGATCTCAACATTAGCAGCAAAATTTCAAGGAGTTTGATTGTATACACTTTGCACTTCTTGGCAATCGACAAGGGCAAATACAAACAAGAAGAATCAAGATTCATCATATATTTTCCATCAAAGACAATGATGAAAAGAAAACCGATATAAAAGTTATATGTCATCTAGAATCAACAAAGGCCGGAGATTACAACCAGAGGGATCATTTCATATTATGAAAAGAGGTTTACGTCAACATGGTTGAGAGATGTATTGAGCTTGACACCTCCAAAGAAAAGGGCAGCTTACAATCTCATAACATTCGACCCCTTTATTTTCTTATTCTTCATATTGACTAACTCTAAGAATTAAACTAACTAACTCTAAGAATTAAACTAACTAGCATTAAAAAAATAAAAATAGAGGAAGTACTATTATTCGCTTCAGTAGATTTATTTATTTCTACTCTTGAAAAAGTCCATCAGCCATTTAGTTTCGTGTAAAGTGTAATGATACATTGCAAGGCGCTGAGTGTCAATTTTTGGTGACAGGTGGTTAACAGTAACTAATCAGCTCCCGAACCTGCTGAGGCTGGAGATCGGAAGTCATGATCATAGTGCACTTTACTCAGACAAACCCGCCGAGCGGCGAAATAAATCAAAGAGGGGTGAAAGGGGGGCCAAAAAAATCCACTTCACTAACCACAATTTTTAAAATCGGAACAGCCGAAAGAAAAGCGAACGAGCGAGCGAGCACGCCACAAAGCTCCCACCTCCCCCTTCCCCTCCATTATAACCACCCCGTCCCACAAAACCACCACGCAGGAAGGAAGCAGAGCCGTCGCCCATTAATGGACTCCGCAGCAGCTTGATTCCTCCGTCCATTTCAAACCGAGCCAGCCGAGCGCAGCGGGGAGGAGGGCATGGCGGAGGCAGCGGCGGCGGCGGTCCTCTCGCTCTCCGCGGCCGCCGTGGTTGAGGACGTGCTGCGGCAGCACGGGTGCCGCCTCAACGACCGCGACCTCGCCTCGCGCAGGGCGGAGGAGGCCGGTGCGGTTCGCGCGTCCCCCTTGGCTTGCGTGTTTCGGCTTAGCAGACTCGTTCGAGCCGGTGGCGTTTTCTGAATTTGGTTTTGATTTTGGGTTTGGTGCGTGCAGCGGCGAGGCGGAACGAGGCGGCGGGGTGGCTGCGCCGCACGGTGGGGGCGGTCGCCGCGCGCGACCTCCCCGAGGAGCCGTCCGAGGAGGAGTTCCGCCTCGGCCTCCGCAACGGCCAGATCCTCTGCGGCGCGCTCAACAGAGTCCACCCTGGCGCCGTCCCCAAGGCAAGCGCACTCGTTGTGTTCGTTAATTTGCTCCGTTTCCATTGCCGCCGCTGTTGCCAATGTGGCATGACGTGACGGTGCCCATTCTTGTGCAGGTGGTCGTGAACACGGCGGCGGACTCCGTGCTGCAGCCCGACGGCGCGGCGCTGTCGGCGTTCCAGTACTTCGAGAACGTGCGCAACTTCCTGGTGGCGGCGCAGGAGATCGGCCTCCCCTGCTTCGAGGCCTCCGATTTGGAGCAGGTTCGTGTCGGCGAGGGCGAGTGGTGGGGCGCCACCACCTGGTGTTGCTTGCAGCTGCAGCAACTTATCAACGCATTGTTGCTTTCCACACTTTCTCTCGTGGAGCCTGTCAGGCTGTGACCTTGATGCGCGCCTTTTTTTCTTTCTGGTGCAGGGAGGGAAGAGCGCCAGGGTGGTGAACTGTGTGCTTGCACTGAAATCGTACGGTGACTGGAAGCAATGCGGTGGCACCGGGCCATGGAAGTACGGGGGGAACCTGAAACCATCGGCTTCTGGCAAGTCTTTCCTCAGGAAGAATTCCGAGCCATTCCGGAGGAGCCAGTCCATGAATGATGGTGAAGTGTCCTATGAGGAGGCCGGATTCAGTGGTGATGCTCATTTTGATTCCAGCGACATGGTTAGCTCCATTCTCTAAATTTGAAGCTGCATTGTCTTGTTATTCTTGATGCAGTCTTGTTAAACTTTTGCCCTACATGTCTCCAAAACAGTCGACATCACGTCCATTGAAAATGCTTGTCAGTGCTGTTTTGTCCGACAAGAGGCCAGATGAAGTTCCACAGGTAGGCCAATCTGCTTTCCCATTAATTCATATGCTGTTTACCAGTTTCAATCGTTCATGAGCTAATCAGTTCCTTTTGCTTCGATCATGAGAGTACCGATTCCATGAAGTTTTCTTATGCAATTGTCTGTATGCAGCTCTTAGAGTCCATGCTGAGCAAACTTGTTGAAGAGTTTGAGAGTCGTCTGAACAGTCAAAACGAATTGGTATGTTTGGTTTCATTTGTCAATTTCTTACATGTTGTTTTTTTGAAATCCTTCTGACTATTGCCATATGGCAACACATGGAGCATCCAGTTGATAATACAATAATAAAAGTTTCAATACATTTGGACAGGTCAAAGCAGCTCTGAAAAATGGTAATGACAATACAAAATCCTTTTCGAAATCAAAGGTTCTTGCTGAGACCACTCCTAGTCCTAGTGAGAGAAAGGCAAGTTGTAAATCATTCTTATTTAAGATGGTTTAACTGCGTTTATTCTTTAATCATCAAATGACTCCAGCTGCTGTAACAAATAGATAGGAAAACTACATTACTACTTTTAGGTTACATAAAAAAAATTCTTAGTTATTCTCCTCTACAGATGGATACAACAGAGATTTATTACAAACATAAACAAACAAAAATAGAAGCATCTAGAGAAGTGGTACTGAAGCAGCACTCAATTCTGCAACAACAATCAAAGAATGTTGAGGTAACTTTGTAGTGTTGATTTTGTTTCTTAATATCTTTATAGTGGTTACATACGTAACCTTTCATGGTTCTTGTCTAGGAACTTAAAGCTGATTTGATAACTACAAAAGCAGGCATGGAGTTTATTCAAATGAAGTACTCTGAGGACCTTAACATTCTAGGTAATATGAATTCTAGTAGTTTCTCAGTAACTAACTACTTCAATAAAAAATAAATAAACAAAATACATATTTGCTTTTATTTTTCAGGTAGGCATCTATTTAGCCTGGCTAATGCTGCTTCAGGCTATCACAAAGTTCTTGAAGAAAATAGAAAGCTTTATAATCAGGTGCAGGATCTAAAAGGTGAGGTTGCTACATTGAATATTTACGAGTGGAATTTCTAACTGAAGTACACAAAGATTTGATGTTTTGTCAAATACAAAAATAAGCCATATGCAGTCTTAATTTTGTAATTTTCTCTTACTTTTTATGATTCTTTGTCTGTAGGCAGTATTAGGGTGTACTGTCGAGTACGGCCCTTTTTACCTGGACAAGTAAGCCCCTCCACTGTGGCTTCCATCGACGAGGGTAACATAAGCATTGTCACTCCTTCAAAATCTGGGAAGGAAGGACGGAAAACCTTTAGCTTCAATAAGGTTTTTGGCCCTTCTGCAACTCAAGGTTTTCTGCATTTACTCATTTCTGTCTAATTTTATATATTTTAAATGGAAGAATATTTACATTGATTTATGTTGTGCAGATGAGGTGTTTTTAGATACCCAACCCCTTATTCGCTCTGTTCTTGATGGCTACAATGTTTGTATCTTTGCATATGGCCAAACTGGATCAGGGAAGACTTACACAATGGTTTGTAAAACACATCGCTCAACTTGTTTGAAAAACACTAATTAATTGAGCTCCTAAGCAATACATTATCAAGATGTTTTGTCTATCTTATATCTTTCTGATGGTTTTATGCAGAGTGGGCCCAAGAACATGACTGAGCAAACCCAAGGTGTCAACTATCGAGCACTTAGTGATCTATTTAAGCTTGCCGAGCAAAGGAAAGGAACCTTCATTTATGATATTGCTGTGCAAATGATCGAGATTTACAATGAACAAGTGAGGGATCTCCTTGCCAATGATGGCCTGAACAAAAGATATCCTTACTGCAATTTTTTATCTTAAATTTCATTAGCTTCTTTTATGCATAAATTGTGTTCAATTGGATTATTATGCGGTTGTGGGAATTTTATTTCCTTAACAGATGCATACATTAGAAATTCGGAATAACTCTCAGAATGGATTGAATGTACCTGACGCAAGCCTTGTTCGTGTGGCATCAACAATGGACGTAATGGAACTGATGAATGTTGGGCTGAAGAATCGTGCCGTCGGTGCCACTGCATTAAATGACAGAAGCAGTCGTTCCCACAGGTTAGTTTGCAACGTTTTATGTATTATCAAATGACTTCAGGTATTTTGGCAAAGAAATGGAAAGTAATGCAATATTATTGTAATCTTGCAGTTGTTTAACTGTTCATATTAAGGGAAGAGATCTCACATCAGGGACTATTCTTCGCGGTTGCATGCATTTAGTTGATCTTGCAGGAAGTGAACGGGTTGATAAATCAGAGGTCACAGGCGAAAGGTTAAAAGAAGCGCAACATATAAATAAATCATTGTCGGCCTTAGGGGATGTCATTGCTTCGCTTGCCCAAAAGAATGCACATGTACCTTACAGAAATAGTAAATTAACACAACTCCTCCAAGATTCACTTGGTAAGTACTTTCTTACTATTTCTTTGTGCAGTGTTACTGGCTTTTGAGTATATTTAGCATTTCTTTCTAATTGGACTCTATTGATACACCAACAGGAGGTCAGGCCAAAACTTTGATGTTTGTTCATATAAGTCCAGAGAATGATGCTGTAGGAGAAACCATCAGCACCCTGAAGTTTGCGGAGCGTGTCTCAACTGTTGAACTTGGTGCTGCTCGGCTAAATAAAGAACCTGGAGAAGTTAGAGAGCTCAAAGAGCAGGTTTATTTCTGCTGTTATGTCATCTATTTTTTATTATTCTGCCTTTACACAATTAAATATATTTACCTCCTCTATTCATGCTCAGATTGCTCGACTTAAATCAGCACTAGCGGCAAAAGATTCAGGATCAGAGCAAAATTTGAGTCGTGAATCTGAGACATTTAACGTGAAGACGCCTTCACCAGTTTTTTCAATTCGGCGACAGGGTAGTTGTGATTTACTGTCTAGCCAAAATAACTTCAGACAACCAATGGAGGATGTCGGAAACATAGAGGTAACAATGCTTGGAGCTCTTCCAGTATTTCTTACATTCTGAGTTGTTTGCTTAGCTTAAGATGCATGATTTGGTGGATTATGGTCAGGGAATCTGACATTTCAGCTGTCATCTGATTCTTCAATATATCTGTACTATCACGAATCATGTTTGATTTGATTTTTGTACAGATTAGAGCCAATACTACATTGAGGCAAAAGAAACCAAGCTTTGACCTCCAGGATTTATTAGCATCAAATGATTCTCCTTCATGGCCGGATAGCAATTTGAGGGTAAATTTTCAGATGGGAGATGAAAGGGAAACCATTGGCGGGGATTGGATAGATAAGGTTGTAGTTAACAACAACACCTCAGTCGGTGATTGGGAGGGGGACAATGCAGCTTTACCTGACTTCTTTTACCAGAGATATCATTCAGGGGTGAGGGATAAACAGTACCAGAGAAGCAACACAAGGCAAAAGGACAATCATGAGTTTGAGCAGCAAAGGCCTCGATTCTACTCTATAAATACTGACGATTCTGATGACATTGACATGGCGACAAGTGATTCCTCTGAATCAGATGCACTGTGGCAGCTCAATGTCCAAAGCATTAATAACTCAATTAGTGATAGCGGATCAAAGATTAAAAAACCACAAGCGAAGATAAGAGAGAGTGCAGATTCCAGGTAACAATGTTTGACCGTCACCTCATTTACGTTGCATCAAATAAATCTATTTGGCATCATGGAAAACGAAAACATCTAGTTGCAGCAAATTTCATCTTACTCGAGGTAGTATTGAGATGTCTCTTGGAAGTTTACTATGTTTGTGAATAATGAGTTCAATAAACAGCAATGTGACATCATCTTTATTGTAGTTATTGAAAGGTTTGTTTTGGATCTTGTTTAATTTTGAATTCCAGAAGTGAAACATTCCATTCATGGATGTGATCACAATAAATTTCAAGGGTTGTTTGTTATGATTTGTCATAGGATTACTGGACATATGAAATTTAACTAGTATACGGAGACTAAGAGTGAGTACTACTTTGTCTAAGCATCTGCTTGAGTCGTACTTCAAATTCATTTTGAAATGTTACAAGATAGAGAAAAATTAAGAAATAAACTATACAGGTAGATGATTGCATAATGTTCATCACTTACTTTACTTGAAAGACTAATTTTCTTGCCCCGTGTAACATCAGGACACCAAGCCATTCTCAAATACCATCAGCATCCAGAAAAGCTTCGAATGGTTCAAACAGATCTGTAAGGCAACCTTTAAGCAGAAGCGATAGCAGACGGCTTTCATCAAATGGAAGACAAGCTGCTACAAAATAGGATTCTTACAATGATGGCGTGCGTTTTTTTGGCTTTCTTTCCTTGTTGTCATGAGGGATTGCGAAGTTGTTCTCAAGTACAGCAATGAGTGACAATAAACCTAATTGATTGTGTCAGTGTGGTGTGAGTTGTGATCTCAACAACCGGTGTGTGAAGCCATTAACCTTTTTTTTCATTGGCTTATCAGGCCATGTTGAGTTCTTGTAATTCTTTGTACCTTGTTCATAATATATAATGAAAAGAAAGGAAATTGATCGATCGAAAGCTGATACCTGGTTCCTTCAGTGGAGCACTTTTATCTTTGATAAAGGCTCTCTGCTATGCACTTCATTTTTTGCTGTTGAGCATCCTAAGGAGTGTCACTTTTGCTTTGTTTGCAATTCTTTCCGATCAGCATGTGATTTCCATGGGTCACCCTCTCCATGAAGTTCATAATAATAGCGTCTGGTGAGAAATGATATATGTTTATTGATTTCGGCTAATGTGACATAGAGCCGAAGCCGACACTTAATTACGTTGCTGACAATGCAGAACGACCTGAAATTTTGCTTTACTGTAGAGTAAGCTGCAGTGCCTGCTAAGTGTGATAAGATGGACCTGAACGTGCAATGTTTCTGTGCTTTTGTTGAGGGATGCTCTGCCGCCTACTGCCTTCACCTTTTAGACAGCTGCCTTCGACATTGTAAAATTTTGAATGTCGTGTCATGCATTTCTTAGTGCAATTGGTCAGAATTTGTAGTGTGTTCTCGGGTAATGATCAATGTGTAACTGGAGCCTCGTGTTTTGTTCTCCATTTTCTTTCGTCTTCAGCATAGCGAATTTACAAGGGTGTAACAGAACGTAGACACCCTACTAGTGGAACGAAAAGGACACTGTACAAGCCCAGCAAGCTAACACTTCAACATCTTAAGCCCTCAAAAAAAAAAAACCTTCAACATCTTAAAGTGCTGATGGTGTTCAAGAAGAACAGAAACCAAAAAATGGTTGGACGAAACTCATTCTGAAATCCTGCTGAATCTGAAACAGCAAAAATTGAGCCCAAGATTTGTAATGAAACACCCAAAATTGGCTGTTCAGACCTCCCACTAAACATGGCCCATTTGACAGCAGGTGATTGTTTCCTATATGTTTTAGGCCCAGTGGCCCACTCATCCTTCCGAAAGAAGCAGCAAAAGAATCCAGTGGTCATCTAGTCCAGGTAGCAGTACCACTCCTACAAGGCTACAACTTACAAGTTCCTGTTAATGATCGTCGTCTACCATGAGCCGCCGCTCACCAGCGCCGCGAGCTGTGGGTGGTGTTCAACCGCCAAGAATTCGTTTCATGCCGTCCACTGCTAACTGCTATCATATCGTGCGGTGGCGTTGCGGTATAACGTACCTTAGCACAACACAGCCGTGTGATCGTGAATGTGAGCGGTGCGGTGGCGCGCCACCGGGTACCGATACTGCGACGCCGCTTGATCACGTGGATTCCAGCGCGGTGCCGACGCGGAGACACGTCCCCCTCCGTCCCGGTTCGCACCAGTGTGTCCGTATAGTGCCGACTCATTCCTTGGTCTCCTGCGTATCCAAGCAAGCAAACTCTTCTCTTCTTCGTGCCAGCTGGGGAGAAGCCTCATGAACTGGGACCAGAAGGAAAACAGAAAAAGGTGGGCACAAAGCCACCGCACCGAACAACTGGAAATGATCCTCACGCTTTTCTTTCTGAGCCCAGGCTTTCTTATTATTTTTTTCCCTTGTGAACCAGCCTATCTATTTTCAGATTAAGGATCTTGTCCGCTACAGATGACGATCACGAACATCCGGCACCTAAGTCAAGGGGTTATTAGTTACTTTATTCTGTTCTCTGCTAGTTGTTGTAGCTTAGCAGAGCAATCATTGAGACATACGGAGGTGCTACGTGTGGCATTATCGTTTGAAAATGTGAAAGAGGACGTTGTGGGTGCATGTGCGCGCCAGAATCAGTGGAGGAAGTTTAGGGATAGTGATGAGCTTCTGTTTTGTTTTTATGACCCTGGTTCTAAATCTAACAGGAATGCTATCTCGGGGCCGGGCATGTTCTCACAGGTCAGGCGAGAACTTGTCTTAAAAAAAGGACACGACGAGCTAGCAAGACAGCTGTACGGCTGGGCCTACGACCCTATGTATTCTAGTGACCTGTGTTTTTTTTTTCATTTGAGAGTTTATTTTGGAACTCATTTAAGAGTTCGTTTGGACAGTGGAGAATGTACTCCAATTCATGTTTGGGCAGATTGGGGGAAGGATCGGAGCTTCTCTGAGGTACAGTAGCTGTTCTTTTTTATTGGGATGCCTTGTTTCATCTTTCTTTTCTACTCCCTCTAGTATTTTTTTCCTTTTTCGGTGTAATTTCAGCAACATGGGGAGATTTTGCAAACATTGGTGAGGATATAGGCCGACATGTGTCCACAATCTGATAAGCAATGTATTCAAAATATGATAAGCAATATTCTTGAATTTGGTCATATTGAGCCATTCACGTATAACACAAAAATATTGCATATCCAATATATAGATTATTACATGTTGAGAAACAGAAATTAATTACTACCTCCGTCCCATATTACTTATCATTTTAAAGTTGAACACAGAGATCAAGAAGAAGTGAAAAAGATAGTTACACAGAAAACGAAAAGAAAAGAAATAGAGATAGAGATATGTTGGAAAGAGAAAAAAGTACATTGAGATACGATAATGATAAGTAAATTGAGAAATCTAGAGGAATATAGGATGACAAGTAATACAAGACGGAGGGAGTAATAGAGTTACATTGTAATAGAGAAATGACAAATAAATTGGTCCATTCTTATGTGGAATCATCAACCTTCGGTTTCTAATCAACAGGAATTAGGGGCAACACGATGGATAATCAGCTTAATGCAACAAATTTATATTATGCGTAGACATATTATTCCTCATCTTTTGTGTGTATTGGAGATTATGGCATGTGGACATGCTGACTTGCAAGTTGCATCAGCAGCACATGGGTCCATAGCACCTGACACCAGCGCTGTGCATGGCCCAACTTATCCATTTTAGCTGGCAATTTGGTGTTTTGATTATATACTGACACGATGACCACAAGACGACAGCAACAAACCCAGTGTAAACACGTTTTTTAAATCTAAAAAAGCCTGTAAACCACCATTGACGACCAGCTAATGAGCACGGTTGGACACGCATCCCTACTGCCTGCTGGGCTGACCACTGACCACCATACTGGCCGGAGAATTTTGCACCGAACCCCTCTGTTTTACACAGAAATCACGTCAGCGTCCTCGGCCTTTTCACTTTGATCAACCGAATAAATTCCGCTCCCCCCTTTGTTCACTTCCTCGCTAAATTCCCCAAATCCCAGCTCGCCGCCGTCGGCATTGGGTCGCCATTGTTACTGAATCCGAGCGCGTCTTCTGGTAACAGATCTAGCTCGGATATTACCCGGCGTAGCGTTCGGTCCGAGCCTTTTGGAGCTGGAAATGGTGCTGTTTCGGTGGTTTCCTGGGTAGGGTGCTTCTTGGGTAGGACTGCGGCGAGAGTCTGCCATGGCGGGCGCCGCTAGGGATGGGAAGGTGGCCCCCGTTCTGCCTCTGGCCACGCTGATCGGCCGCGAGCTCCGCGGCGACGGTTCCGAGCGCCCGCTCGTGCGGTACGGCCACTCCGGCTTCGCCAAGCGCGGCGAGGACTACTTCCTCGTCAAGCCCGACTGCCTCCGCATCCCCGACGACCCTTCCTCCGTTTTCTCCGTCTTCGCTGTACGTCTCGATGTTTCTTTCGCTGTCTTGCCTTTTTAATCTCGTACGGGTTCCGAAATGTGATGTCTCTTCGTTTCTTGGATCTGCGCCTGGCAGGTGTTCGACGGGCACAACGGTGTGTCTGCGGCGGTGTTCAGCAAGGAGCACCTGCTGGAGCACGTGATGAGCGCCGTGCCGCAAGGAATCAGTCGTGAGGAGTGGCTACAGGTGCTGCCCCGCGCGCTTGTTGCGGGATTCGTCAAGACAGACATTGATTTCCAGCGCAAGGGTGAGATGGAATGATCCTTACAATGCCGTTGGGAGTTTGGGGTAACCTCGTCGCAACGATGTTAACTTTGGGAAATGGTGCAGGGGAGACATCAGGGACAACGGCGACCTTGGTTGTGGTAGATGGGCTCACTGTCACAGTGGCGTCGGTGGGAGACTCCAGGTGCATTCTGGATACCAATGGTGGCGAGGTCTCGTTGCTAACCGTGGATCATCGGCTAGAGGAGAATGCAGAGGAGCGGGAGCGTGTCACAGCTAGCGGAGGGGAGGTCAGCCGGCTGAACCTATGCGGTGGACAAGGGGTAATGGCATAATGCTCTATTTAGAGATTGTGATGAAGGGAGAAGAATTCAGGGCTGCAGTGGCATGATTTGGAAGCATTTCTAAATGCGGATATTGTTGTCAATTGTTGATGTTTTTCGCAGGTGGGCCCACTCCGATGCTGGCCAGGTGGATTGTGCCTTTCGAGATCGATTGGGGATACTGATGTCGGGGAGTTCATTGTGCCGATTCCTCACGTGAAGCAAGTGAAGGTGAGATCAGGAGCTTTTATCAAAATGAAGAAATTTAGCTCATCCTAATTTGTTTTGTTACCTTGTGATTTACTTTTGGTTATTGTAGCTCCCTAATACTGGTGGAAGGCTGATAATTGCATCAGACGGAATATGGGATGCTGTGTCCTCAGAGACTGCGGCACAGGTGTGTCGCGGATTGCCTGCTGATCTGGCTGCAAAACTTGTTGTTAAGGTGATTATGCATGTGGCAGAGTTATCATGCTATTTTTACTTTCTATGATATGCTGAATTGCGTTCGGCCATCTAACTAGGATCCATCTTGCTTGTGCAGCAAGCTCTGAAGACTAGTGGCTTGAAAGATGACACCACATGTGTGGTTGTCGATGTCATCCCATCCGATCATTGTTCAACACCACCACCGTTATCTCCAAAGAAAAATCAAAACAAGTTGAGGTCTCTTCTTTTTGGTAGGAGGTCGCATAGTTCTGTCGGAAAGCTTGGAGGCAAACCTGCTTTATTTGGCTCTGTGGAAGAAATATTTGAAGAGGGATCTGCAATGTTGGAAGAAAGGCATGTGCTTTCTCATGCATTCCATATTTTTCTGTGTCCCTTCATTGCAGTTGAATACACATCCCTATTTTTTTTACTTGACCTATGTGAATTTTTGGTGTCGTTTATTCATATCAGTTAATTCTCGTATCATGTGCTCCTTGTCTAGTAATTTTGACAAATAAGATATGGTGTTTGAACAAGTTGCCTTATACTCCCATCGACAATTAATTTTTTCTCTGCTCATGGTGCCTTCTGTATGTGTGCCTGTGGGTGCTATACGGGGGATTTGTCTAATCTCTTATCTGTAGCTGGTGCTTCATGGAAGCCTGTAAAGTGACACATTTCTTAATGAATTATCTTATGCACCATAGTTTGGCAACGCACATTCTTTTATGCTTCGTGTTTCATCTCTATAAGAGTGGTTTGGTATAGTTGCTATCTTTCAGAGCCTATCATGATCCCTCCTCTTTAAACCAGGCATGACACCGGCTATGTCGAGATTACATAGGTAGAATTACTGAAATAATTTTTCATCAAGTATGGTTTACACTGGATTTGAGAGACAATGCAGTAGAAACTAAAACCCTAATTTCTTTATTCTCTGAGGTACGGTTCGATGTTCACTAAAAACTGTTGTCTGGGAAATTCCATAACATATACTCATGCTGGCACAATCTCTTATGTAATTATCACATTCTCCATCTGTATGGTTCCGTGTTTCTGATATTACCTCATTGGCTGGAATCAATTTAAGAAACAAAATTCGTGGCATGTTGGATCAGTGGGATATGTAGTCCTTTCTAACTTGGTAGTATTCTAATAATAAAAATGATGATCTCCATGAGAGATAAACTTCTGTTGGCAACATGTGGTTCTTGAGCCTTCCAGTTCCAGAACTTTTTGTAATATATAAAAAGAAATATTGGTTCTGTATATTCGCATTTGTGTTGCAATAATATGTGGTCCCTTTTGCTTGTGTCCTGTATAAGTCCTTTTGTTTGAACCACACTAGAGGCCTTCATTACATGCACCATTCGACATTTGTACTGTGTTTGTTGTATTTCGGTAGAAGGTCCATGTACTGTGGGTGCTCTAATGAGAGGGTAAAAAAAAACACTCCAACTACCAGGAGCACCTCATTTAGGCTTTTGATGTGTATAGCACTTGCGGCTCCTAAATCTTAATAGTTAATTTTGGTTTAGGTGTTGAAATCTAATGCTGGTTGATGTTTTCTTCATAATGTAACTGTACTGTTTGCTGGTGAATGCCCTTGTCATTTTAGCCTGTTTGAAAACGCTCTAACCTGCCCTTGTCATTTTAGCCTGTTTTGGATCTTGTTTAATTTTGAATTCCAGAAGTGAAACATTCCATTCATGGATGTGATCACAATAAATTTCAAGGGTTGTTTGTTATGATTTGTCATAGGATTACTGGACATATGAAATTTAACTAGTATACGGAGACTAAGAGTGAGTACTACTTTGTCTAAGCATCTGCTTGAGTCGTACTTCAAATTCATTTTGAAATGTTACAAGATAGAGAAAAATTAAGAAATAAACTATACAGGTAGATGATTGCATAATGTTCATCACTTACTTTACTTGAAAGACTAATTTTCTTGCCCCGTGTAACATCAGGACACCAAGCCATTCTCAAATACCATCAGCATCCAGAAAAGCTTCGAATGGTTCAAACAGATCTGTAAGGCAACCTTTAAGCAGAAGCGATAGCAGACGGCTTTCATCAAATGGAAGACAAGCTGCTACAAAATAGGATTCTTACAATGATGGCGTGCGTTTTTTTGGCTTTCTTTCCTTGTTGTCATGAGGGATTGCGAAGTTGTTCTCAAGTACAGCAATGAGTGACAATAAACCTAATTGATTGTGTCAGTGTGGTGTGAGTTGTGATCTCAACAACCGGTGTGTGAAGCCATTAACCTTTTTTTTCATTGGCTTATCAGGCCATGTTGAGTTCTTGTAATTCTTTGTACCTTGTTCATAATATATAATGAAAAGAAAGGAAATTGATCGATCGAAAGCTGATACCTGGTTCCTTCAGTGGAGCACTTTTATCTTTGATAAAGGCTCTCTGCTATGCACTTCATTTTTTGCTGTTGAGCATCCTAAGGAGTGTCACTTTTGCTTTGTTTGCAATTCTTTCCGATCAGCATGTGATTTCCATGGGTCACCCTCTCCATGAAGTTCATAATAATAGCGTCTGGTGAGAAATGATATATGTTTATTGATTTCGGCTAATGTGACATAGAGCCGAAGCCGACACTTAATTACGTTGCTGACAATGCAGAACGACCTGAAATTTTGCTTTACTGTAGAGTAAGCTGCAGTGCCTGCTAAGTGTGATAAGATGGACCTGAACGTGCAATGTTTCTGTGCTTTTGTTGAGGGATGCTCTGCCGCCTACTGCCTTCACCTTTTAGACAGCTGCCTTCGACATTGTAAAATTTTGAATGTCGTGTCATGCATTTCTTAGTGCAATTGGTCAGAATTTGTAGTGTGTTCTCGGGTAATGATCAATGTGTAACTGGAGCCTCGTGTTTTGTTCTCCATTTTCTTTCGTCTTCAGCATAGCGAATTTACAAGGGTGTAACAGAACGTAGACACCCTACTAGTGGAACGAAAAGGACACTGTACAAGCCCAGCAAGCTAACACTTCAACATCTTAAGCCCTCAAAAAAAAAAAACCTTCAACATCTTAAAGTGCTGATGGTGTTCAAGAAGAACAGAAACCAAAAAATGGTTGGACGAAACTCATTCTGAAATCCTGCTGAATCTGAAACAGCAAAAATTGAGCCCAAGATTTGTAATGAAACACCCAAAATTGGCTGTTCAGACCTCCCACTAAACATGGCCCATTTGACAGCAGGTGATTGTTTCCTATATGTTTTAGGCCCAGTGGCCCACTCATCCTTCCGAAAGAAGCAGCAAAAGAATCCAGTGGTCATCTAGTCCAGGTAGCAGTACCACTCCTACAAGGCTACAACTTACAAGTTCCTGTTAATGATCGTCGTCTACCATGAGCCGCCGCTCACCAGCGCCGCGAGCTGTGGGTGGTGTTCAACCGCCAAGAATTCGTTTCATGCCGTCCACTGCTAACTGCTATCATATCGTGCGGTGGCGTTGCGGTATAACGTACCTTAGCACAACACAGCCGTGTGATCGTGAATGTGAGCGGTGCGGTGGCGCGCCACCGGGTACCGATACTGCGACGCCGCTTGATCACGTGGATTCCAGCGCGGTGCCGACGCGGAGACACGTCCCCCTCCGTCCCGGTTCGCACCAGTGTGTCCGTATAGTGCCGACTCATTCCTTGGTCTCCTGCGTATCCAAGCAAGCAAACTCTTCTCTTCTTCGTGCCAGCTGGGGAGAAGCCTCATGAACTGGGACCAGAAGGAAAACAGAAAAAGGTGGGCACAAAGCCACCGCACCGAACAACTGGAAATGATCCTCACGCTTTTCTTTCTGAGCCCAGGCTTTCTTATTATTTTTTTCCCTTGTGAACCAGCCTATCTATTTTCAGATTAAGGATCTTGTCCGCTACAGATGACGATCACGAACATCCGGCACCTAAGTCAAGGGGTTATTAGTTACTTTATTCTGTTCTCTGCTAGTTGTTGTAGCTTAGCAGAGCAATCATTGAGACATACGGAGGTGCTACGTGTGGCATTATCGTTTGAAAATGTGAAAGAGGACGTTGTGGGTGCATGTGCGCGCCAGAATCAGTGGAGGAAGTTTAGGGATAGTGATGAGCTTCTGTTTTGTTTTTATGACCCTGGTTCTAAATCTAACAGGAATGCTATCTCGGGGCCGGGCATGTTCTCACAGGTCAGGCGAGAACTTGTCTTAAAAAAAGGACACGACGAGCTAGCAAGACAGCTGTACGGCTGGGCCTACGACCCTATGTATTCTAGTGACCTGTGTTTTTTTTTTCATTTGAGAGTTTATTTTGGAACTCATTTAAGAGTTCGTTTGGACAGTGGAGAATGTACTCCAATTCATGTTTGGGCAGATTGGGGGAAGGATCGGAGCTTCTCTGAGGTACAGTAGCTGTTCTTTTTTATTGGGATGCCTTGTTTCATCTTTCTTTTCTACTCCCTCTAGTATTTTTTTCCTTTTTCGGTGTAATTTCAGCAACATGGGGAGATTTTGCAAACATTGGTGAGGATATAGGCCGACATGTGTCCACAATCTGATAAGCAATGTATTCAAAATATGATAAGCAATATTCTTGAATTTGGTCATATTGAGCCATTCACGTATAACACAAAAATATTGCATATCCAATATATAGATTATTACATGTTGAGAAACAGAAATTAATTACTACCTCCGTCCCATATTACTTATCATTTTAAAGTTGAACACAGAGATCAAGAAGAAGTGAAAAAGATAGTTACACAGAAAACGAAAAGAAAAGAAATAGAGATAGAGATATGTTGGAAAGAGAAAAAAGTACATTGAGATACGATAATGATAAGTAAATTGAGAAATCTAGAGGAATATAGGATGACAAGTAATACAAGACGGAGGGAGTAATAGAGTTACATTGTAATAGAGAAATGACAAATAAATTGGTCCATTCTTATGTGGAATCATCAACCTTCGGTTTCTAATCAACAGGAATTAGGGGCAACACGATGGATAATCAGCTTAATGCAACAAATTTATATTATGCGTAGACATATTATTCCTCATCTTTTGTGTGTATTGGAGATTATGGCATGTGGACATGCTGACTTGCAAGTTGCATCAGCAGCACATGGGTCCATAGCACCTGACACCAGCGCTGTGCATGGCCCAACTTATCCATTTTAGCTGGCAATTTGGTGTTTTGATTATATACTGACACGATGACCACAAGACGACAGCAACAAACCCAGTGTAAACACGTTTTTTAAATCTAAAAAAGCCTGTAAACCACCATTGACGACCAGCTAATGAGCACGGTTGGACACGCATCCCTACTGCCTGCTGGGCTGACCACTGACCACCATACTGGCCGGAGAATTTTGCACCGAACCCCTCTGTTTTACACAGAAATCACGTCAGCGTCCTCGGCCTTTTCACTTTGATCAACCGAATAAATTCCGCTCCCCCCTTTGTTCACTTCCTCGCTAAATTCCCCAAATCCCAGCTCGCCGCCGTCGGCATTGGGTCGCCATTGTTACTGAATCCGAGCGCGTCTTCTGGTAACAGATCTAGCTCGGATATTACCCGGCGTAGCGTTCGGTCCGAGCCTTTTGGAGCTGGAAATGGTGCTGTTTCGGTGGTTTCCTGGGTAGGGTGCTTCTTGGGTAGGACTGCGGCGAGAGTCTGCCATGGCGGGCGCCGCTAGGGATGGGAAGGTGGCCCCCGTTCTGCCTCTGGCCACGCTGATCGGCCGCGAGCTCCGCGGCGACGGTTCCGAGCGCCCGCTCGTGCGGTACGGCCACTCCGGCTTCGCCAAGCGCGGCGAGGACTACTTCCTCGTCAAGCCCGACTGCCTCCGCATCCCCGACGACCCTTCCTCCGTTTTCTCCGTCTTCGCTGTACGTCTCGATGTTTCTTTCGCTGTCTTGCCTTTTTAATCTCGTACGGGTTCCGAAATGTGATGTCTCTTCGTTTCTTGGATCTGCGCCTGGCAGGTGTTCGACGGGCACAACGGTGTGTCTGCGGCGGTGTTCAGCAAGGAGCACCTGCTGGAGCACGTGATGAGCGCCGTGCCGCAAGGAATCAGTCGTGAGGAGTGGCTACAGGTGCTGCCCCGCGCGCTTGTTGCGGGATTCGTCAAGACAGACATTGATTTCCAGCGCAAGGGTGAGATGGAATGATCCTTACAATGCCGTTGGGAGTTTGGGGTAACCTCGTCGCAACGATGTTAACTTTGGGAAATGGTGCAGGGGAGACATCAGGGACAACGGCGACCTTGGTTGTGGTAGATGGGCTCACTGTCACAGTGGCGTCGGTGGGAGACTCCAGGTGCATTCTGGATACCAATGGTGGCGAGGTCTCGTTGCTAACCGTGGATCATCGGCTAGAGGAGAATGCAGAGGAGCGGGAGCGTGTCACAGCTAGCGGAGGGGAGGTCAGCCGGCTGAACCTATGCGGTGGACAAGGGGTAATGGCATAATGCTCTATTTAGAGATTGTGATGAAGGGAGAAGAATTCAGGGCTGCAGTGGCATGATTTGGAAGCATTTCTAAATGCGGATATTGTTGTCAATTGTTGATGTTTTTCGCAGGTGGGCCCACTCCGATGCTGGCCAGGTGGATTGTGCCTTTCGAGATCGATTGGGGATACTGATGTCGGGGAGTTCATTGTGCCGATTCCTCACGTGAAGCAAGTGAAGGTGAGATCAGGAGCTTTTATCAAAATGAAGAAATTTAGCTCATCCTAATTTGTTTTGTTACCTTGTGATTTACTTTTGGTTATTGTAGCTCCCTAATACTGGTGGAAGGCTGATAATTGCATCAGACGGAATATGGGATGCTGTGTCCTCAGAGACTGCGGCACAGGTGTGTCGCGGATTGCCTGCTGATCTGGCTGCAAAACTTGTTGTTAAGGTGATTATGCATGTGGCAGAGTTATCATGCTATTTTTACTTTCTATGATATGCTGAATTGCGTTCGGCCATCTAACTAGGATCCATCTTGCTTGTGCAGCAAGCTCTGAAGACTAGTGGCTTGAAAGATGACACCACATGTGTGGTTGTCGATGTCATCCCATCCGATCATTGTTCAACACCACCACCGTTATCTCCAAAGAAAAATCAAAACAAGTTGAGGTCTCTTCTTTTTGGTAGGAGGTCGCATAGTTCTGTCGGAAAGCTTGGAGGCAAACCTGCTTTATTTGGCTCTGTGGAAGAAATATTTGAAGAGGGATCTGCAATGTTGGAAGAAAGGCATGTGCTTTCTCATGCATTCCATATTTTTCTGTGTCCCTTCATTGCAGTTGAATACACATCCCTATTTTTTTTACTTGACCTATGTGAATTTTTGGTGTCGTTTATTCATATCAGTTAATTCTCGTATCATGTGCTCCTTGTCTAGTAATTTTGACAAATAAGATATGGTGTTTGAACAAGTTGCCTTATACTCCCATCGACAATTAATTTTTTCTCTGCTCATGGTGCCTTCTGTATGTGTGCCTGTGGGTGCTATACGGGGGATTTGTCTAATCTCTTATCTGTAGCTGGTGCTTCATGGAAGCCTGTAAAGTGACACATTTCTTAATGAATTATCTTATGCACCATAGTTTGGCAACGCACATTCTTTTATGCTTCGTGTTTCATCTCTATAAGAGTGGTTTGGTATAGTTGCTATCTTTCAGAGCCTATCATGATCCCTCCTCTTTAAACCAGGCATGACACCGGCTATGTCGAGATTACATAGGTAGAATTACTGAAATAATTTTTCATCAAGTATGGTTTACACTGGATTTGAGAGACAATGCAGTAGAAACTAAAACCCTAATTTCTTTATTCTCTGAGGTACGGTTCGATGTTCACTAAAAACTGTTGTCTGGGAAATTCCATAACATATACTCATGCTGGCACAATCTCTTATGTAATTATCACATTCTCCATCTGTATGGTTCCGTGTTTCTGATATTACCTCATTGGCTGGAATCAATTTAAGAAACAAAATTCGTGGCATGTTGGATCAGTGGGATATGTAGTCCTTTCTAACTTGGTAGTATTCTAATAATAAAAATGATGATCTCCATGAGAGATAAACTTCTGTTGGCAACATGTGGTTCTTGAGCCTTCCAGTTCCAGAACTTTTTGTAATATATAAAAAGAAATATTGGTTCTGTATATTCGCATTTGTGTTGCAATAATATGTGGTCCCTTTTGCTTGTGTCCTGTATAAGTCCTTTTGTTTGAACCACACTAGAGGCCTTCATTACATGCACCATTCGACATTTGTACTGTGTTTGTTGTATTTCGGTAGAAGGTCCATGTACTGTGGGTGCTCTAATGAGAGGGTAAAAAAAAACACTCCAACTACCAGGAGCACCTCATTTAGGCTTTTGATGTGTATAGCACTTGCGGCTCCTAAATCTTAATAGTTAATTTTGGTTTAGGTGTTGAAATCTAATGCTGGTTGATGTTTTCTTCATAATGTAACTGTACTGTTTGCTGGTGAATGCCCTTGTCATTTTAGCCTGTTTGAAAACGCTCTAACCTGCCCTTGTCATTTTAGCCTGTTTTGGATCTTGTTTAATTTTGAATTCCAGAAGTGAAACATTCCATTCATGGATGTGATCACAATAAATTTCAAGGGTTGTTTGTTATGATTTGTCATAGGATTACTGGACATATGAAATTTAACTAGTATACGGAGACTAAGAGTGAGTACTACTTTGTCTAAGCATCTGCTTGAGTCGTACTTCAAATTCATTTTGAAATGTTACAAGATAGAGAAAAATTAAGAAATAAACTATACAGGTAGATGATTGCATAATGTTCATCACTTACTTTACTTGAAAGACTAATTTTCTTGCCCCGTGTAACATCAGGACACCAAGCCATTCTCAAATACCATCAGCATCCAGAAAAGCTTCGAATGGTTCAAACAGATCTGTAAGGCAACCTTTAAGCAGAAGCGATAGCAGACGGCTTTCATCAAATGGAAGACAAGCTGCTACAAAATAGGATTCTTACAATGATGGCGTGCGTTTTTTTGGCTTTCTTTCCTTGTTGTCATGAGGGATTGCGAAGTTGTTCTCAAGTACAGCAATGAGTGACAATAAACCTAATTGATTGTGTCAGTGTGGTGTGAGTTGTGATCTCAACAACCGGTGTGTGAAGCCATTAACCTTTTTTTTCATTGGCTTATCAGGCCATGTTGAGTTCTTGTAATTCTTTGTACCTTGTTCATAATATATAATGAAAAGAAAGGAAATTGATCGATCGAAAGCTGATACCTGGTTCCTTCAGTGGAGCACTTTTATCTTTGATAAAGGCTCTCTGCTATGCACTTCATTTTTTGCTGTTGAGCATCCTAAGGAGTGTCACTTTTGCTTTGTTTGCAATTCTTTCCGATCAGCATGTGATTTCCATGGGTCACCCTCTCCATGAAGTTCATAATAATAGCGTCTGGTGAGAAATGATATATGTTTATTGATTTCGGCTAATGTGACATAGAGCCGAAGCCGACACTTAATTACGTTGCTGACAATGCAGAACGACCTGAAATTTTGCTTTACTGTAGAGTAAGCTGCAGTGCCTGCTAAGTGTGATAAGATGGACCTGAACGTGCAATGTTTCTGTGCTTTTGTTGAGGGATGCTCTGCCGCCTACTGCCTTCACCTTTTAGACAGCTGCCTTCGACATTGTAAAATTTTGAATGTCGTGTCATGCATTTCTTAGTGCAATTGGTCAGAATTTGTAGTGTGTTCTCGGGTAATGATCAATGTGTAACTGGAGCCTCGTGTTTTGTTCTCCATTTTCTTTCGTCTTCAGCATAGCGAATTTACAAGGGTGTAACAGAACGTAGACACCCTACTAGTGGAACGAAAAGGACACTGTACAAGCCCAGCAAGCTAACACTTCAACATCTTAAGCCCTCAAAAAAAAAAAACCTTCAACATCTTAAAGTGCTGATGGTGTTCAAGAAGAACAGAAACCAAAAAATGGTTGGACGAAACTCATTCTGAAATCCTGCTGAATCTGAAACAGCAAAAATTGAGCCCAAGATTTGTAATGAAACACCCAAAATTGGCTGTTCAGACCTCCCACTAAACATGGCCCATTTGACAGCAGGTGATTGTTTCCTATATGTTTTAGGCCCAGTGGCCCACTCATCCTTCCGAAAGAAGCAGCAAAAGAATCCAGTGGTCATCTAGTCCAGGTAGCAGTACCACTCCTACAAGGCTACAACTTACAAGTTCCTGTTAATGATCGTCGTCTACCATGAGCCGCCGCTCACCAGCGCCGCGAGCTGTGGGTGGTGTTCAACCGCCAAGAATTCGTTTCATGCCGTCCACTGCTAACTGCTATCATATCGTGCGGTGGCGTTGCGGTATAACGTACCTTAGCACAACACAGCCGTGTGATCGTGAATGTGAGCGGTGCGGTGGCGCGCCACCGGGTACCGATACTGCGACGCCGCTTGATCACGTGGATTCCAGCGCGGTGCCGACGCGGAGACACGTCCCCCTCCGTCCCGGTTCGCACCAGTGTGTCCGTATAGTGCCGACTCATTCCTTGGTCTCCTGCGTATCCAAGCAAGCAAACTCTTCTCTTCTTCGTGCCAGCTGGGGAGAAGCCTCATGAACTGGGACCAGAAGGAAAACAGAAAAAGGTGGGCACAAAGCCACCGCACCGAACAACTGGAAATGATCCTCACGCTTTTCTTTCTGAGCCCAGGCTTTCTTATTATTTTTTTCCCTTGTGAACCAGCCTATCTATTTTCAGATTAAGGATCTTGTCCGCTACAGATGACGATCACGAACATCCGGCACCTAAGTCAAGGGGTTATTAGTTACTTTATTCTGTTCTCTGCTAGTTGTTGTAGCTTAGCAGAGCAATCATTGAGACATACGGAGGTGCTACGTGTGGCATTATCGTTTGAAAATGTGAAAGAGGACGTTGTGGGTGCATGTGCGCGCCAGAATCAGTGGAGGAAGTTTAGGGATAGTGATGAGCTTCTGTTTTGTTTTTATGACCCTGGTTCTAAATCTAACAGGAATGCTATCTCGGGGCCGGGCATGTTCTCACAGGTCAGGCGAGAACTTGTCTTAAAAAAAGGACACGACGAGCTAGCAAGACAGCTGTACGGCTGGGCCTACGACCCTATGTATTCTAGTGACCTGTGTTTTTTTTTTCATTTGAGAGTTTATTTTGGAACTCATTTAAGAGTTCGTTTGGACAGTGGAGAATGTACTCCAATTCATGTTTGGGCAGATTGGGGGAAGGATCGGAGCTTCTCTGAGGTACAGTAGCTGTTCTTTTTTATTGGGATGCCTTGTTTCATCTTTCTTTTCTACTCCCTCTAGTATTTTTTTCCTTTTTCGGTGTAATTTCAGCAACATGGGGAGATTTTGCAAACATTGGTGAGGATATAGGCCGACATGTGTCCACAATCTGATAAGCAATGTATTCAAAATATGATAAGCAATATTCTTGAATTTGGTCATATTGAGCCATTCACGTATAACACAAAAATATTGCATATCCAATATATAGATTATTACATGTTGAGAAACAGAAATTAATTACTACCTCCGTCCCATATTACTTATCATTTTAAAGTTGAACACAGAGATCAAGAAGAAGTGAAAAAGATAGTTACACAGAAAACGAAAAGAAAAGAAATAGAGATAGAGATATGTTGGAAAGAGAAAAAAGTACATTGAGATACGATAATGATAAGTAAATTGAGAAATCTAGAGGAATATAGGATGACAAGTAATACAAGACGGAGGGAGTAATAGAGTTACATTGTAATAGAGAAATGACAAATAAATTGGTCCATTCTTATGTGGAATCATCAACCTTCGGTTTCTAATCAACAGGAATTAGGGGCAACACGATGGATAATCAGCTTAATGCAACAAATTTATATTATGCGTAGACATATTATTCCTCATCTTTTGTGTGTATTGGAGATTATGGCATGTGGACATGCTGACTTGCAAGTTGCATCAGCAGCACATGGGTCCATAGCACCTGACACCAGCGCTGTGCATGGCCCAACTTATCCATTTTAGCTGGCAATTTGGTGTTTTGATTATATACTGACACGATGACCACAAGACGACAGCAACAAACCCAGTGTAAACACGTTTTTTAAATCTAAAAAAGCCTGTAAACCACCATTGACGACCAGCTAATGAGCACGGTTGGACACGCATCCCTACTGCCTGCTGGGCTGACCACTGACCACCATACTGGCCGGAGAATTTTGCACCGAACCCCTCTGTTTTACACAGAAATCACGTCAGCGTCCTCGGCCTTTTCACTTTGATCAACCGAATAAATTCCGCTCCCCCCTTTGTTCACTTCCTCGCTAAATTCCCCAAATCCCAGCTCGCCGCCGTCGGCATTGGGTCGCCATTGTTACTGAATCCGAGCGCGTCTTCTGGTAACAGATCTAGCTCGGATATTACCCGGCGTAGCGTTCGGTCCGAGCCTTTTGGAGCTGGAAATGGTGCTGTTTCGGTGGTTTCCTGGGTAGGGTGCTTCTTGGGTAGGACTGCGGCGAGAGTCTGCCATGGCGGGCGCCGCTAGGGATGGGAAGGTGGCCCCCGTTCTGCCTCTGGCCACGCTGATCGGCCGCGAGCTCCGCGGCGACGGTTCCGAGCGCCCGCTCGTGCGGTACGGCCACTCCGGCTTCGCCAAGCGCGGCGAGGACTACTTCCTCGTCAAGCCCGACTGCCTCCGCATCCCCGACGACCCTTCCTCCGTTTTCTCCGTCTTCGCTGTACGTCTCGATGTTTCTTTCGCTGTCTTGCCTTTTTAATCTCGTACGGGTTCCGAAATGTGATGTCTCTTCGTTTCTTGGATCTGCGCCTGGCAGGTGTTCGACGGGCACAACGGTGTGTCTGCGGCGGTGTTCAGCAAGGAGCACCTGCTGGAGCACGTGATGAGCGCCGTGCCGCAAGGAATCAGTCGTGAGGAGTGGCTACAGGTGCTGCCCCGCGCGCTTGTTGCGGGATTCGTCAAGACAGACATTGATTTCCAGCGCAAGGGTGAGATGGAATGATCCTTACAATGCCGTTGGGAGTTTGGGGTAACCTCGTCGCAACGATGTTAACTTTGGGAAATGGTGCAGGGGAGACATCAGGGACAACGGCGACCTTGGTTGTGGTAGATGGGCTCACTGTCACAGTGGCGTCGGTGGGAGACTCCAGGTGCATTCTGGATACCAATGGTGGCGAGGTCTCGTTGCTAACCGTGGATCATCGGCTAGAGGAGAATGCAGAGGAGCGGGAGCGTGTCACAGCTAGCGGAGGGGAGGTCAGCCGGCTGAACCTATGCGGTGGACAAGGGGTAATGGCATAATGCTCTATTTAGAGATTGTGATGAAGGGAGAAGAATTCAGGGCTGCAGTGGCATGATTTGGAAGCATTTCTAAATGCGGATATTGTTGTCAATTGTTGATGTTTTTCGCAGGTGGGCCCACTCCGATGCTGGCCAGGTGGATTGTGCCTTTCGAGATCGATTGGGGATACTGATGTCGGGGAGTTCATTGTGCCGATTCCTCACGTGAAGCAAGTGAAGGTGAGATCAGGAGCTTTTATCAAAATGAAGAAATTTAGCTCATCCTAATTTGTTTTGTTACCTTGTGATTTACTTTTGGTTATTGTAGCTCCCTAATACTGGTGGAAGGCTGATAATTGCATCAGACGGAATATGGGATGCTGTGTCCTCAGAGACTGCGGCACAGGTGTGTCGCGGATTGCCTGCTGATCTGGCTGCAAAACTTGTTGTTAAGGTGATTATGCATGTGGCAGAGTTATCATGCTATTTTTACTTTCTATGATATGCTGAATTGCGTTCGGCCATCTAACTAGGATCCATCTTGCTTGTGCAGCAAGCTCTGAAGACTAGTGGCTTGAAAGATGACACCACATGTGTGGTTGTCGATGTCATCCCATCCGATCATTGTTCAACACCACCACCGTTATCTCCAAAGAAAAATCAAAACAAGTTGAGGTCTCTTCTTTTTGGTAGGAGGTCGCATAGTTCTGTCGGAAAGCTTGGAGGCAAACCTGCTTTATTTGGCTCTGTGGAAGAAATATTTGAAGAGGGATCTGCAATGTTGGAAGAAAGGCATGTGCTTTCTCATGCATTCCATATTTTTCTGTGTCCCTTCATTGCAGTTGAATACACATCCCTATTTTTTTTACTTGACCTATGTGAATTTTTGGTGTCGTTTATTCATATCAGTTAATTCTCGTATCATGTGCTCCTTGTCTAGTAATTTTGACAAATAAGATATGGTGTTTGAACAAGTTGCCTTATACTCCCATCGACAATTAATTTTTTCTCTGCTCATGGTGCCTTCTGTATGTGTGCCTGTGGGTGCTATACGGGGGATTTGTCTAATCTCTTATCTGTAGCTGGTGCTTCATGGAAGCCTGTAAAGTGACACATTTCTTAATGAATTATCTTATGCACCATAGTTTGGCAACGCACATTCTTTTATGCTTCGTGTTTCATCTCTATAAGAGTGGTTTGGTATAGTTGCTATCTTTCAGAGCCTATCATGATCCCTCCTCTTTAAACCAGGCATGACACCGGCTATGTCGAGATTACATAGGTAGAATTACTGAAATAATTTTTCATCAAGTATGGTTTACACTGGATTTGAGAGACAATGCAGTAGAAACTAAAACCCTAATTTCTTTATTCTCTGAGGTACGGTTCGATGTTCACTAAAAACTGTTGTCTGGGAAATTCCATAACATATACTCATGCTGGCACAATCTCTTATGTAATTATCACATTCTCCATCTGTATGGTTCCGTGTTTCTGATATTACCTCATTGGCTGGAATCAATTTAAGAAACAAAATTCGTGGCATGTTGGATCAGTGGGATATGTAGTCCTTTCTAACTTGGTAGTATTCTAATAATAAAAATGATGATCTCCATGAGAGATAAACTTCTGTTGGCAACATGTGGTTCTTGAGCCTTCCAGTTCCAGAACTTTTTGTAATATATAAAAAGAAATATTGGTTCTGTATATTCGCATTTGTGTTGCAATAATATGTGGTCCCTTTTGCTTGTGTCCTGTATAAGTCCTTTTGTTTGAACCACACTAGAGGCCTTCATTACATGCACCATTCGACATTTGTACTGTGTTTGTTGTATTTCGGTAGAAGGTCCATGTACTGTGGGTGCTCTAATGAGAGGGTAAAAAAAAACACTCCAACTACCAGGAGCACCTCATTTAGGCTTTTGATGTGTATAGCACTTGCGGCTCCTAAATCTTAATAGTTAATTTTGGTTTAGGTGTTGAAATCTAATGCTGGTTGATGTTTTCTTCATAATGTAACTGTACTGTTTGCTGGTGAATGCCCTTGTCATTTTAGCCTGTTTGAAAACGCTCTAACCTGCCATCTATTCTTTTTTGCAGGCTGAGTCAGAATCTTCAAACTAACGCAAATCTGCCCCCATTTCGCTGTGCCATCTGCCAAGTAGACCAAGGGCCATTCGAAGATTTAATGACGGACAGTGTAGGTGGCTGCTGCCCTGCCCCATCAACACCATGGACCGGTCCTTACCTCTGTTCAGGCTGTAGGAAAAAGAAGGATGCAATGGAAGGTAAAAGATCTAGCCGAGCAGCAACGTGCAGATGAAATTACTAATTGGAATCACAAGTCCCTGTCCATGCAAACTGGTCTTCTGGTTCAGTTTTGCGCTCCATGTAAAAAGAGGAGAATAATGTATTGGTTGTTGGATCCAACTGTGGTTTGGTGAAACTAACAGCAGTCTAGCCTCGAGTGAACAAATTCAGATACTAACATGCCTTGTATCTGTCAACAGCAATGGCGAAAATTTCCATTGCTCTGGGAAGTTAGATGACAGAATTCAAGTCTGTATTCTTGTGAACCTTAGTTGTAGAGAGAATTGAGTAGCTTAACATTGTTTGAGAAAATGTGGCGAGTCTTCTTTATCAGATATTGAAATATTTTGTATGGAGCCGATAGCTGAACATACTAATGTGTTATCCAGCCCTGATCAAACTCTAGGATACTATTTGGTGTCTTACAGGACTCCATGTTTTCTTCATTTTGTGCCCCTTGCATCTTTGGGGCATATAAGTTATGTGGTTTTATTAGCCAGTACTTGGTGAAATCGGGTGCCGTTAGGTTGATGAGTTGTGCACTAATTTGAGGAAACAGTACAGTATGTCGTTACGCACCTGTCCTTCAGACGGGCGTACTGTGAAGATACGGAGCAGGGTAAACATGTTCCTCGCCTGATACTGTTCCTCATCTTTTTATAGTGTTATAGACTTTAGTCTTGGGTGGGGAAGGGCGTGGTGCTGGGAGCTTGGAACTCATCAATGGCGCCAGCTATACCTTGGAGACCATATCTGGAGCTCCCGAGTGTTTAGGTGCTCCCGTGCTCTCACAATTAATTTATATTATAAAAATATTATAAAAAAATCTAAAAAATATATAAATGGATACTACATGTTATCATCTAGTATTATGCAAAACTTGAGATGCAACAAATACTTGTAGAAGGTGCAGCAAAAAAGAGAAAAATCAGATTCAACAGCTACGCGTTATAACTGTTTATCTCGGACCCGCAACCCGTTACTATTCAATCGCTGATTTCTCTTTTTAGTGCACCTTGTATTGTTACTGTTCAATCGCTGATATCTCTTTTTGTTGCACCTTATACAAGTACTCACTAGTCACTACATCTAAAGTTTTGCATGATGCTAGATTATGACATGAGCTATCCATACATATTTTTGTCTAAATTTTTCGTATATTATTTTAGGTGCAAATCAACTGTGGGAGCACGGGAGCACGTAACACATCTGAGGAACTGAATTCAAATCTACACCTATCTACTAGCCGAGAAGAATCAACAAGTGAGTGATACGCCCTTGTAGCACTACGTACAACATGTCAATATTACATCTGAACTAGTAGGAAACGTAAAAAGAGAGAGAGAGAGAGAGAACAGAACACCTGCTATGCTTCTGGTGCTAAACCTTTTCACGTTACATCCCAAAATGACCAAAAATCACTCCCTACCAATAATTGCACTGCCTGACCAGCAGTTATTATCCTCTTTCCGACATATTATCAGCTTTGCCTTACTCCTAACACATGAAACACCACCAAGACTACTAGGACTTGTGTTAGCAGACGGGCGCGGGCCGTGCATAGCCATGCACAACCCTTCGGCCTCCAGCCGAAACGGCGGCGCCATCAGTCCATCACGCGGCAACCGCGAGAAAGAAACACGCAGAACGCAGCCACAGCGGCAAAACGCAGGTTGTGGTGTGGTGTCACGAAGACGAAGGATTCACAACCTGGCGCCGGTGCTGGAGAGCAGCAGCCCGCACGTCTGCGATCCGCTGAACTGCACGTCGAACGGGTCCCTCGTCGCGTCGAATCCGCCGCCGCCGGCTCCGAACGACGGGAACAGCCACGGCTCGCTGGGCTGGTGCGCGCCGCCGGCCGACTGCAGCACGTCCTCCAGCGCCTCGCTGATGAGCGGCTGCTGCTGGTGGTGGATCGAGCTCATCAGCAAGCCGCCGTCGTGCGAGCTCGGCTCGCCAACGCCGTGATGATGAGGAACGGCGCCGAGCATCTGCGGCGCGCTTGCCGCCGAGCCGGGCACGATGGGCACGGGCGGAGCCGGCTGGACCGTGTGCGACGAGGGCGACTGGTCGTTGCCGCTCTGCGACTGCACCTTGAACTCGGCGATGCGGTCCGGGAACTTGTACGCGTCCTGCTGCAGCTTCACCACCAAGGCCTGCAAAGCAATGACTCAGGTGCTGTTCGTGATGTGCAAAGCACCATGGACGATTGCGAAAGTTCGAGCGGTCTGCTTACCTTTTGTGTGGGAGTGAGGGAGTTCAAGGTGAAGCAGTTGGTCCCGACGATGACGCCGACGACCTCGTATATGCAGTTGAACAGGAGGACGATGCCGTGCCCGCTGCAGTAGGAGTAGAGCTTGTCGTCCATGACGCACTCTCGGGCGTGCTCCACGGTCGACTCCCACATCTTGTTCGACATGCCGCTGCCAAGTAACTGAAAAGAGGACAGGGAGATTATGAGAACAGAAGCTTCAGTAAATCTGAGACAGTGTAGGGTCCTCATGTCTCTTACACTGCGCAGGCCGTACTGGTCCATCACCAGGTTCCTGAGGAAGTCCTGAACGGTGTGGATTCCGAAGTCGGCGAGCTTCTTGTGGAAAACGCCGTCTTTTCCGATCTTCTCCAGGCGCCACACGTCGTCGGCCAATGCTGGAGGATGGTGCTTCTTGTACACTGAATTTAACATTGAGGTTTAGTAAGTAGCCAGTTCAAAGCTAAATGTCTAACAACGAACACGAAAGCAGTACTGAAATTTACCTTCTCCGCGGTGGTCCTTCACCAGGAACGGGTTGCTCACAGCTTCCTGCACGCGTTCCTCGATGGAGCTGGCCCGGGACATCCTGGCGCCGAGCCTAAACTTGCGGCTCCTGATCCAGCTCGAGTTATCCGTGAAGGAGATGTCACGGATGGAAGCCACGCCCTTCTCGAGCACGACGATCACCTCGCCCGACAGCAGCGGCCGCTTGCCCTCCCTCTCGAACACGACGCTCTCGCTGAACTCCTTCTCGCTGTGCTCCACCCGCTCGTCGGCGTTGAAGTCGCCGTCGAGGACGAGGAGCTCCAGCTTCATGGAGGACAGGGGCCCGGAGGTGACCGTCTGGTTGGTGGCTGCGTCGGTCAGGACGACCCGGAGCGGCTGCTTGTTCTCGGCCTCCACCCTGTTGCCCGTGAAAAGGGTCTGCGGAAGGTTTCCCTGGAACTGCAGCTTGTACCGTTTACTGCTTGTCTTTAGTTGGAGTGGCAGCCTGAACGAAACACAAGTTCAGTCATAACAGGTAGAGAACTGAAAACGAAAAGTGGTGTGCTGGTGGGACTATGGGTAAAGTGGATTTTGTAGTAAAAAGAAATGTTAAAGCATAAAACTGCATTGACAGCGTAAATTCATTCTGAAAAAGGAAACTATTCAAATAAAGGGACTGCGTCACGAGTAGTAGCAAACTCTGGTTCGTCAGAGCATAATAAAATTTACAAATTTCAGTGTTAATAGGATTTGACAAGAAATCAGCATCATGGACTTGGAAAAATACTAATGCCATCAGTCAGTGTTCAGAAGCTAACCTGTTGGCTGAATCAATGTGGCGAATAAGAACGTTGTGCACCTCCTCTTGCACCTGAATTTCACAAACAGAAACAGCAGAGAACGCCATACATAAGAAACTCCTCGAAATTTCAAGGTTGCAGCGAACAACGGCCGCTGACAGGAGAAGTGCTTACCACTCTGCGCAGGAACGGCTCCAGCTTGGGCAAATGCCTCTGCATGTACTGCGCGCCGATGGCCTCCTGCATCGAGCTACTGCAGACACAACACAAGGTTGGCGTCAGAACCCGAAACCTGCTGAGCGAGGCACAAAAATCAAGCGCATTTCGCTCCCACGCAGCACGGAGAATATATAGAATGCACAGTGACTCACTTGAGGAACGTCGTCCGGCGGCGCTTGGCGTCGGGGCAGGAGGAGAGCTCGTCCTCGTCGCCGTCGACCACCTCCTCCTCCACCACGTCCAGCGCCCTCTTCAGGTCCATTAATTATCACGGCCAGTGTCGTCTAGCTAGCTATGTTTTCACCTCTGGTCGAACGAAGGCGAGAAGGAGAGAGAGAGGCTTTGCAGGGTTCGGTTAAACCCCTGGCAGTGACCGCGGCGAGCTTAAATAGCAGGGGCGATCGAGCAGGCAGCAAAGCAGAGGAAGCAGCGTGGAAGCTTCTCTTCTCCCACGGGTGACGGGTGGGCCGGTCTCTTCACGGACACGCTCCCGGCCGGCAAAAGCCCCCGCGCGCCTCGCCTCGCCACCAGGATGACAGAATCCCTAGAAATGCCAAGATTCGGGTGGCGCTTTCGGCTTTTCCCCCCTCCTCCCTCTTCCTCGGCTACCCCCTCTTCCTCTCCTCCTCTCTTTCAGTGCCGTTCCGCCGCCTGCAGAAAGGGCGCGGGATTTTGTCAGCCCCGAAAGCGGCAAAGCCATCATCGGCCTTGCTAGTGCCGAGCTGTGAGAGCATGGCCCCCGCCGGCCCCGGGGATGGAGACGGAATGGGAAGCGTCGGGGCGCATCGGGAGGCGTGCCGCCGTGGTGCGTGGCTGGATTTGGAGAAGCTTCGAGGAAGCAGGCAGGGCAGCGAGCGGCCATGGCTGTGGATGCCCTGATGATGATGATGATGGCCGGGGCACGTAGGCTTTACGACGGGCGCTGAAAGACGGGTACAAAGGCGAGCTTTTCGCCGGGCGGAGGCGCGCTCCGAGCGGAGAGGGAACAAAGCGCCAACAAAGCGAAGGGATTCTCTCGCTCGCCATTGCGTCGCGTTCGTGCGTGCGTGCGCTTGTACTAGAGTGTAGAGAGACGCACGAATGATGATACTGCCTTTTTTTTTTCTCTCCTCCTGTTCTTTTTATTTATCACTTTCATTCATACTCTTTCTCTGATTGCTTCTTTTCAGCCGTGGATGAAAATGAATAGCTGATGCGCGTCAACCAAGGTCCAGTAGTGAATCATGGAAAATGAATGTTCTGGCCAGCAGTTCTTTCTGTTCGGTACAAATGATCAGCCAACCATTTGGCCAGGCGACTCAACTTATATAATTCAAAAAACTGGCAGTTTGTTCTCATGATGATGCGCAGAGGATAATGCATGCGGACAAGAACGCGAATGCGACAGATAACTCTTGTTTCCATTCCCCGCTAATGCCCCAAAAAGGAATCCCAGAAAGCGCGAGACCAGGGAGGGCATCTAGCTATCTGCCGACTGATGTCCAGCGTAAGCAGCAGATAGAGCAGTCAGCTGCTGCTCTTCTTCTCTTCAATCGCCTTTGCTGGGCCTGCACCAGAAAGCGGCTCCTCACGACATCATGCTCCGTCCTTTTGCCGTCGTGCCGCTCTCTTCTGCTCTATCTCCAAATCTCCCTCGGGAAAAGCTAGCACCCCCCGTCCATGTGACTGACCGCCAAAGGAGGCGTCTTTAAGCACACGATGCTGATGCTCTGCTCCTCGGCCGCTTTGGGCGTGTGTGTGCGTCAGTCGGTGCTGCGTGCGCCCTGTCCCTGTCCGTCCATAGCTCTAGCTCGTGTATGGTATCCGAGGCGGCGCTTGTTTTCGACCCTCCCTTGTTGATGCTCCTTGTAACCGGGATGGAGTCCCTGCCTGGACGTGGAGATATGAGGATTTTCTTGCCAACAATGGATATCCCTGGGAATTATTGTTTGGAACGAACCAATTCTTACAAGATCTCCATGGAATTGGGATCATGGCGCCAATATATTATAAGTATATATATATCCCCCTCGTATCGTAGCCCTCATCCAATTGATGGTCAAGTGTCGCTCAAGCTTTGTCCGGCTATAATCCGTACTGCTCTCGCAGTCTCCCTTCCATGGAGATTTCCTCAGAACTGGTATCGCTATTCGTGTTTTAACTGACACTGACCATGAAAGTGAGTTAATAAAATAAGTTCGTCCTCGACCACTGACCGCTTGCAACGCCTGTATTGTATCTGCCTTTTAGAGTCAAAGCTCCTCCCTGCGTGGCACTTCTTTTAAAACGAAATCTAGCATGGCACCTCTGTCACACACATGCTCTCTAGACAACCAGAATAAGGTCATGACTCTCGGTTCTTACCTCACAATTTTTAACCCTGCGAGTCTGCGACACAGATTTTGTGCCGAATTGTGTTCAAAAGGAATGCTCTGTATACCATCAAATTGGCCGCACACTGCCGGTAGCAGATTCATTCACTCACCCACAGAAACATATGCATCCAGATGAGGAAATTCACGATTCAGGCTTTGGCACATTGCAGGGCGGAGTCCAATGTCCATATGACTCACGTGGCCGTGGGCCAGTTCGAAACAACTGTTAACTTGCAGTTTGTTCTCAAGCAACCATGCAACATCTACGGCCTATTTGGCCCAACTTATTTAGTAAAGCTGATAGCGCGGCCCGTTTGGCCCACCCAGCAGTCTCACTTTATTAAGCTATTAGTAACTGATCTAAATAACGAACGCAAGCAGAATGCTGCTAGTACTTTATTAGTAGCTAAAATAACTGATCTATTAGGAGTGAATGACGGCCAAGCATCTCTAAGACTTAACGAGCACAGCTTGAAGCATGAGAGGAGGGGAGAAGAGGCATTGCGTTTTACGCGGCAGTAGTTGACTGGAGACGGGCAGTCGCCGGCGGCCTAGCAGGACTCCCCGGTGGGCGGCGCGGAGTGGCGGAAGTGGCAGCGGTGGCCGTACGGGCAGCCGGTGGGGGCGAGGAACATCTGGCAGGTGAGGGTCTTGTAGCGCGGGTGCCGGATCACGGGGCGCAGCTCCTGCACGCCGTGCGCGAACCGGCAGCGCCCGGCGTAGGGGCACGCGCCGCGCTCCCACTTGTTGCACAGCTCCGTCTTCAGGGCGCCTTGGCGGTACGCTTCGAATTCCACCTGCCCGTCCTCCGTTTCTTCCTGTCATCGCCAATTACAAGATCAAATAAGAAAAATCTGCATAAGCAATTATCAGGTTTACATTTAGTATGCTGAATCAAAACCAAATCAACAACTCATCACAGTGATTGCCATTTCCCAAACTAATAACAACTCAACACAGTGATTGCCATTTCCCGAATCACCAACTTATCACAGTGATTGCTGTTTCCTAAATCAACAATTCATCAGTGATTGCCATTTACCAAATCAACAATTCATCACAGTGATTGCCATTTCCCAAATCAACAACTCATCACAGTGGTTGCCATTTCCCAGACTAACAACTCAATACAGTGACGGCCATTTCCCAAATCAACAACTCATCACAGTGATTGCCATTTCCCAAATCAACAACTCATCACAGTGATTGCCATTTCCAAAATCAACAACTCATCACAGTGATTGCCATTTCCTAAATCAACTATACATCACAGTGATTGCCATTTCCCAAATAACCAACTCATCACAGTGATTGCCATTTCCCACATAATAACCAACTGAACACAGTGATTGCCATTTCCCAAGTGCCAGCAAGTTTGTAACCGAAATGAAAAAGGGTCATTAAAATTGAGGAGTTAATAAATTGATTATGAAACTGAAACCTATACAGACAAGCTGGTTCAGTTGACCAAATCGAAGTAAACTATGACATTGCCATTGCTTTAGTTTTTTTCCCCTAATTCAGAATTCACCACTTCGACACCTAATTGCAGGATAACCAGATAAGCCAGATTTTCAAGTTGCGCCCTGATCCAAGTGATTCCCAACCATAAGCATCAGGTGCGTCCTTATGAATTTTAAGCACTTATTTAATTAAGCTAGTTCAACAGAGCTGCTGATTCCTGCTACTGTAAATGCCAGACACTGACAGCAACAAACTACCAAACCTAGTGACTAGTATGATTTTGCAAGCTTTGGGTTGAGCTTTTCACCATCTAATTCCAACTGAAAACCAAATTGCTTCCTGGTCGTTACCAGTTTCAGGAATCAGTACTTCTAAACGCAAATTCCCAATTAGACAAGCAGGCAATCTTATGTGCGGAGTGAAATTGCGGGACCGAACAGTAGGATTTGGGGGCTCACCTCCACCGCCAGGGACGCGCGAACACGGAGACGCTGTGGCTTGGACTCGTCCCGCTGCTGCTGCTGCTGCGACAGGAAGCCCTTCGAACGGATGGAGATGCTCCTCGGTGCGCACCCGAATGCTGCTTCCGTCTGCACTGGCTTCGGCGGCGGAGCCACAGCGACCACGGACGCCTGCTTGCTCTGCTCGGCCTCGAGCTTCGCGAGGAGGGAGAGCTGCAGGTTCTCCGCTCTGAGGCGGACGCGCTCGTGGCGGAGGTCGACGAGCTCGGCGTTGGCATTGCGCAGGCGGAGGAAGCAGTCGTTGTAGCGCTCGATGATCGCGAACAGGAGCCTCTCCGCCTCCCGCACCTCGCGCTCTCGCTCCTTCGAGACCCTGATTGAAGAGCTGCCGCCGCCGCCGCGGTTGTCGGAGACGCAGGATGAGGGCGAATTGGGACGCGTATCCCACAACGACGCCCGTCTCGGCGAGCTGAACCCGGAGCCATCGCCAACGCCGCGGCTGTCGGAGATGCACGATGAAGGCGACTTGAGCTGCGTCTCCAGCGAAGACGCCCCTGTCGGCGGGGTGAACACGGAGCCGCTTCCATCTCCACGGCCGACGGAGACGCACGATGCGGGCGAGTCCATCAGGGTCTCCAGCAGCAACGCGCGTGTCGGCGAGCCGAAGCAGAGGCCATCGCCCTTGGAGGACACGCAGGACGGCCGCACCGGCGAGAGGATCTCCAGCTCTCCCTCCATTTCTCCACGCCCAACCTGTGAAGCAACAGCAGCAGAGAGAGATGACACTAGGGTTTGGGTCGTGAGGAAGACGGTGAGGAGGAGCTCGCGGCGGGCGGCGGTTACCTTCGAGTCGCCGTCGGGCTGGGAAATGGAGGGAAGCAGAGGTGGTTGCGGTTTGATTGGCCCCGGTTTATATAGAGCCCGTTGGCCGTTGCGGCAGGGCCCACCAAAACAGAGGGCACAGCCTCTGATGAAGCTGCAAAATAACAGTTATTCACAGTTAATCATTAGAACACCGTTTCCTGTTTTAAAAAAAGGGGGAAACATTAAAACACCACTATTGTATAATACGAGATATGTATTCTGCATATTATAGAATAAAAAAATATGCTGATAGCTTAATACTCAGGGACTGTACTAGAAAACAGGGGAAGAATAAAAAGGATGCATTCAGGGACTACATATGCCCTTATGAAGCCAGCTCAACAAGGGTAATATATGGTCTTCCACGGTTCCACCCCTGATAATACCGCGCATGTACTGATACAATACAGCCCTGAGAAGCAAAGATCAGTAGATTTGTACTCGGCTGGGCCAGCACAAATATGTAATGTTACAATCAAGGAATGTATGAACAATTAATGATTTAGTAATGTATCAACTTACAAGGGCTGGAAGTATCAGTAATACTGAGTACTGTACCACTGACTACTGTATCAGTTACAATCAGGCTGGTTTTATTCAGTTGTTAGAACAACATAAAAATAAGAGCTGGGATCTCCAAATAACAGCTCTCGTTTTTCTGTGATAATACAACAACAATGCAATAATCTATGGCTTCAATGATCTTCCCCACGAAGTATATTTAACTATTTTTCAGGACGAGACGCTGCAAGGTCAGACACCCGGAATGACTTCTCAAGGAGCTGCGGAACAGTTAGTTTCAGCTCAAAAGTCAACTTCTGCAGCACATAACAGAGGGTGGTAACATCCTGCATTGCGCGGTGAGCGCTCCCCGTGATGGGAATCTTGTAGTGCTCCCTCAGTTTCTCCAATGACACAGAACTGAGCTTTGATCCTGCAGACCAAATATGAAAGGGAGTTTCAACTTTTAGTCAAATGCTCTATGCCTCTATGGTAATACACCGCCTTGTATAGCAATAACTACAGCTCGATCTAGTAACAAATACTACTTTAGACATGACCGCATCTTACTTAATGACACTAACACTTCTCCATGAGACAGTAATAGCATAACTAACAGAACTTGAATCATAAATCTAGGTTTAGCTTGCTAGTTCATGAGCAATACCAGAGGACAGGGCGTTCTTCTTGCATCAATCTAGCACTGAAAAGTGAAAGCTATCCAGAACTTTATGTATATGCAAGCAAATGGAATTACTTGATGAGAGAATGTACCATTAGAATCAACCAATTGTTTTGCAATGGGAAGTGTATCGACAAAAAGCCAGTCACCTGGCATCTCCATTTTACACCGCCGGAACTCAAAGATGAGAAAGGGTACATCAAAGGTGCGCCCATTATGAGCAACCCACAGAACTGGTTTACCGTCCATTTGACGACTCCAAACATACTGTAGTAAAATGGGGATAAGCTCCCCAAATCTGCATAGCCATACAAGTGAACTCAATGGTTATAAAACAAAAACTGAAAATTAAGTGCGACGGTATAAACAATCAATGACAATCAGGTTTCAAAGCTATCCTAATTAAGAAATTACATAGGAAACATATTGTCTCTAGGAGCAATAAATGTAACTTTGACCTCAGTGTATACTTCTTGCTGTCTAATTTTCGAAGTATAGTGCAGCAGTAT
This sequence comes from Eleusine indica, assembly GCA_030378355.1. Taxonomy (NCBI): domain Eukaryota; kingdom Viridiplantae; phylum Streptophyta; class Magnoliopsida; order Poales; family Poaceae; genus Eleusine; species Eleusine indica. The sequence goes on along the minus strand of CM059498.1, from coordinate 10,760,244 downwards.
CATACTATCATAATGTAGTTTTGTTGAAATGAAAACAATCCAAGAATTAAACATAATGCAATTTAGGCAACTCCAAGATAAAAAAAATGGCATCTAAACAAGGTTGCAAGCAAACCTAAACAGAAAGAAAGAATATGGTGTCAAGAAACAATTTCTATTTTATGTCAAATGCTCGACTTATATGAGTGATACCTTCTGTCATACTGCTGATTACTGCTAAAGTGCAAAGACAGAGCAACCCTTTGTTTCAATACCGGAAACAATTACCATTTTATGTCAAACAGTAGACTTATATGAGTGATACCGCCATACTGCTGATTACTGCTAAAGTGAGAAGAGAAAGCAATCCTCTGTTTCAATACAGGAAACAATTTCCATTTTATGTCAAACAATAGACTTATATGAGTGATACCTTCAGTCATACTGCTGATTACTACTAAAGTGAGAAGAGGAAATAATATTATAATAATAGAGATTATATGGGCCGACCCCAACTTGCTTGGGATTAAAGGCTTAGTTGAAGTTGTTGTTGTAGAGATTATATGGATAAAAGTTACGGACTTACTTTGGGACCTCAGGCCTGGTGAGCATGCGGTTGCTAATACCATGAACATGTGTATTTCTTACATCTTTCTCAGGGTTTATGAGTGTCTGGAAAGTGCTATTCTTTCCACCCATAAGATCACGAACAGCAAACTCTATAATTCGGTCATTACGCCGTGAGAATCCAGAAGTTTCAATATCAAAAACAAGGATAGTTGCAGGCCATTCAGTCTTGGCTCCAGAAAGCTTTTCCTCAACATTGTAGCACTGAAGTGATTTAAGGTGCTCAAGCTCCGACTGCTTGAACACTTCAGTTGATGATTCAACTGACTCGCCATGCAACTGACGACCATTGCTAAATCTTTGCTTACTTTCTTTCCTTGTGCTTCTTGCAAATATGGTTGTACTAATAGGTCTGGTTTGATGTCTTCTGCTTGGAAGTAAAGTTCCATATAGTAATCTGCTGTGGTACTTTAGCAATCTATAATTACAGGTGCTTCCTATTGAGTTCCTCAGTAGCTGGAAGTTTCCACAGCAAATAGAATATAAGGACATTGCAGAAATGGAGTGAATTGGAGCATCAAAGGTAGTGTTACTCCAATTTATCGGTACAGCTTGAGTTGACTGAACTGAATGCCCCTTCAGTGTTAATCCTGAAACAGTATGCAAACAATTAGTTAGTTTGGTTGAAAATATCATTCAAGCAGAACTATGCAAAAGAAACATACAAATTAAAAGCAATGTCGCCCTTACATATATCATACAACATATCAATTATCATATCATCACAAGTAAATATTCAAAATAAGATAGCAGAGCACACAATACTAAATATAATTTCATTCATTAAAAGTCACAAGGGAACAGAAAACACAAATTCAGCAAAAAGTTTTGACTGAATTTCAGAAATCGCCTGTACATCATAAAATGAATGTGCCTGTGTTATCCTACCCTTGTTCCATTGTTCCATGTGATGTGTCAACCAAATGTCTCCTAAGGCTTATTTTGTCATTGTATGTAGCCGCAGCATCCAAGGCTCCATATGGGAAAATGGTCAGAGCAGATGATTGTTTGCTAACTGAATCATATCTCTATTGTTACGGAAAAAGTTTCGCGAATACTTGTTCCGGAAAAAGTTACCAATAGTCATTGCAGGAGCAGCATCCACTTTCAAACCGATGAAATCGAATTCTATCCCTCATAATTATAACACGACAAAGGATCTTCGAGACAATCTTCATCCATTCATGACAGTCACTGCAACTCTGCAAATTCTTTGATACCATTACTTCTGACCCTGGAGCAGTCTTAAGGACACTATACACTACTGCTAGCTTTTCGCTGTGGAAGGTGAGGTTTTCTTCTTTTTCCTCTTCTGCAACATCTTTTGTCACTATTTCAGTCAAAGGAGTATAGCCTTCAGCCTTCGCTCTTTTAGATAACCCATGCAGCAACTGGTATATATCCTCTGTATCGGGGTGAGAGCGATCACCAGCTTTAAATTCGTGGGTGATTCCACCTAACTCGACCCAACTCAAGCCCTTGTTCTTCTTAACTTTCTTTTGTTTCCTGTCTTTCCATACTTCCTCTGAATCATTCCATCTGTTTACTGATGAGTAGATGTTTGAAAGAAGGGTATAGTCCCCACTGCTTTTGCATGCCATATGCTTGATAGTGGCTTCACCAAGTTTGGTTTGACAATACCTGCGACAAGCAGTAAGTAATGCCCTCCATATCACAGCATCAGGCTCTATACTCATCGACCTTACCAAGTTGTATGCCTCATTGAGCAGCCCAGCTCGTGACAATGTATCCACCATTGCACCGTAGTGTTCAACCAGTGGTGTGATAGAATAGTCTGCAGTCATTGCTTTGAAGTATTCACGAGCCTCTTCAACCATACCACAGTGACTGCATGCTGTCAGCAGTGCAACAAATGTAACTCTGTCCGGAACCAGACCTTCAATTTTCATCTTACGGAACAAGGTCACTACGTCAGATCCAAGACCATGAGCTGCCAAGCCACTAATCATTGTATTCCACACAGAAACATGGTTTCTATTAACTGTATTGAAAATCTCCATTGCCACATCAATTTTTCCACACTTGGCATACATGTCAACCAGTGCCGAGCCTAAAATATGGTTCATTTCCACTCCCAGATCAGTCATCAATTGATGGACCCACACTCCATACTGGCGGGCACCAGCGCGAGCACACGCTGACAGTACTGAGGAGAACGAGAAGCCATCAGGCACAAGACCTGAATTGACCATCCTACTGAAAATATTCATTGCATCTTTCAGTTGAGAGTTCCTTACTGCCCCTGCAATCATTGAATTCCATGAGACCAAATCCTTGACAGGCATCCTCTTGAAAATTTGATATGCCTTATCTAGCTGTCCACTCTTCAAGAACCCCGTAAGCAACAAATTGCCGTGGAAGGGATCAGTACTCCACTCCAGAATTGGCCAATATAGTTCACGTGCTTCTGAAATACGGTCATGAGCAATATATAACTTGAACAGAGGAGCTGCTACATGTTGATTACATAGCAATCCGATTTTAGTAAGCTGGGAATGGATTTCCATGGCAGCATAGAGGTCTGAACATTTTGCACAAGCTTTGAGAAGGAGTGCATAGGTTCTGTAATCAGGGCAGAAAGCAGTGAAGTGGAGCAAAGTGCTATAGTCCATTAGTGACTTTCGTGGGAAGCCTTTCTCCAATGAAGCTCTAAGGATGGCGTTGGCATATGGAAAGAAAGTTCTGTTGGGATGCATCTTCAAACAGTTTGCATAAGACATACTGTAGTGCACCCAAGCTTCTGAGGTGGATTACCAAGAAAGCAGGCACAGATTTGAATTTCACCAGGAACGCTCTATTTTTACGTCCTTCTGCAACCTAATATACTAAGGATGAAGTTGGACAGCGCCTTAAATCACATAATAGCAACTAAGGCAACATGGATTCTATGCTCGGTGACTATCCTGAAACGCACGAATAAAATGGCCGTCAAACCTTGTGCATGAAATAGCTGATGCTACAAAACAAATATTAAGAATATACTACATATGGAAAGGCCATGTGTTTCTGGCTGCTAATTAACATCTTTGTGCTGCTGAATCTCGTGACAAGTATGCACTATGATACAAGTTAAGTATGGCACACTAATCATGTTTCAGTAACACGAGATGATGTCAGATAATTCAAATAGTTGATCACAACAACAGTGTATCGAGTTACTCGTTATCCCGTTTCTCCACAATTGTACCATAACGACCAACTTTAGTATGACGGTTCTCTTTTCAACAACGGAACATTGCCAGAACATGTAATTGACGCATATATAATTAAAAAAAAACATCTGAGGCCCGCAAGAACTAAGGGTGCAGAAACAGCAACCCATGTGGGCTCAATCATCCACTAAGTTCCTAAACAGTGCACAGAATTGATGAAACACCTTACGGATTAACTCAGATTTCTGATGAAATAATAAGCCTACAGGAAAACAAGGCAGCAGTCCGAGCAATGTACCCCAGGTGCCCGGCGAAATGCTTCACCAAGAAACAACCAAACAGCGCGTCAATGGAGGGCGGCAAAGAAGAAAACAAGTACCTGAACTCGCGGGGCCGATCAAGATCCAGAGGAAACAGCTGAAGAAAGCAGAGAGAGTTTAAGGGGCGGGCAGCAGGAAGCGACGGGTACGCCACGGAAGGTATATGCCTTGCTGGGATGCGAATGCGCGGATGGGAAGCGTGTGAGAGAGGCGTGGAGTGGAGGAGCGAAGCGGCGGGCGCGGCGGGAGGGATGGAGGAGGAGTGGGGATCCGGGAACCGGAGGGCGGGGCGGGGGGCGCCCGGTGTTGGCGGATCAACCGCACCGCGGGCGTGGGGTGGTGGTGTGGTCTTCCACTCTTCCCCTCCGCAAGTGGCGACTCGCTGCTGACAGGCGTGATTAGAATAGAAGAAAAAAAATAATGAGCCTCTGGTTTAGCGCTCGCTTTGAAACGGTTGGTTGGTTTGGCTCGTGTGGGAATGTGGGATGTTTCGTCCAAGCAGAAGCAGCGGCGTGTTGGGGGCTCGTGTGGTCCGGGCCGCTTTCGCCGTTCAACCGAATCAGGCCTAATTATCGCCATATAGTAGCCCATAAAATTCATCAACCCCGCCTCCCGGGCCCAGGACATGATCAGGCTGCAATACTGGACCTTGTACCGCTTGCTCGAGGCCGGGAAAGAATCCGCGGTGGCCGCCTCTGCGCTCAGGCTCGTCAAGCAGGCCTACACCGCGGTCACGGGCATCAAGGGCGAGCTCCCTCCTCCTCCTCGCGGCCCCCATGGCCCTAACCGCACACAACACAATCGTTGCTTCTTCACGCTTTTTTCAAGTCCAAGGTCATGGTGGTGGCGCAGCGTGCTCAAGGTAGCACCCGCAGATGAAGCACAACAGGAGGATGGCTACTCTGGCTGGACCGCTTGGCGGGAGAAGGACAAGGGGCGCCACAGCAATGCATCCCCTCAACTTTTATGCCGTTCCTTTCAGTATTAGTACTCAATAGTATTGGCTTAGTTCAGCTAGAGTCGTACTTCTATGAAAACACTTTGTTGTACCCAACTCGAGAGAATGTGCCTTTTTACTTAATCTCAGATGTACCCCTGCATGACCCCTTTTCACTTATCTCAAGAAAAAGTGCACATACAGATCATATAGAGCCCAATCACGTCACTGTAGTCAAGATTCAATTTGAAATCTCAATCCTATGTCCATTAGATTTTGCATTTCTACACTTCATTATGAGGAAAAAATAATAATAGCTTTGCTAAAATAGAACTTCGAACCCATGAGGACATGACCATGACCTCCATCGTTTATTCATTCACAGCAAGCGCTTCAGATAAATGCCGCCACCGTTTATTCGTTCATGTGAGATGAGAGAATACAGATACGGCAAGCGCTTCTCATCATCAAACTAAACTTGTGCAAGGAGTCCCTTCAACATTCAGTACAGACCATTTCAGATCAGAAAATAAAGAAGTTGTACCGCTGGTGCCCATTGATGAATTCAATAATACCAAGAAAAGCAAACGAGACGAGTAAGATGCACAATTGTTGGACAAACATAAACGCATGGGAACACAAAAAGGTACACCTATTCTTGAGGAACAAAGATTCAAATCCAATAAATGGATTCAGCTAGGTACGATTACATGGATTCCGAACAAATGTGAATAGTTTTGAGTAAAACAGAGATTGAACGGCAGTGTTCGTTTCCAAATCTCATAAACAATAATGAAACCGTATCAATCTAATGCTCCGCTGACATACAGTCAAACAATATGGCAGAATAGAAATATATCTAGCCTTGTCCACACCCAGACATGTCTTATATAAGGAAAATAAAACGGCAGCATAAAACATAACCTTAAAGAAAAATCTTGACAACATTCAACAAAGGATAACTATGTTCCTGCACTTTCAGATCTACCATGAACAAAGACTGAACAAGCTTTACATTTGTCAAAGCCCAAACGAACATGTGTGTGTCGTTACAGCCTATTCATCAAAAGAGTAGAGTAAGTTCACACTTCATCTGTAGTTATCGTAGACCTCAGAGTATAGATGTTCAAGAGCTGTAAAAGTAGGAAACTAGAAAACAAATAACTTGACTCAAGCAAAACCCACCATGAATAATATGGCACATCAACACCAATACTATTATTGATACGATAGAGTATATAAGAAATAGCACTACAGAAATATATGTTCTATCCTCATTTGTAGCAGTGACATGTTTTATAAGGAAGAAAATTGCAGTCTAAAACACAACCTTGTTGAAAACAACCTACAGAGCAACATCAACAATGGGTGACATCAATTCCACATTTCCAGATTTATCAAGAACAGAGATTGAAGCAGTTCTCCATTTGTCAAAACCATCAGAAGAACAAAACGCTGAATTCATAATAGCAGGTAAACACATGAACATGGTAAAATCTGAAGCGAAAGAAGACATGATGCAGTAAAATCTGTTCATCCAAAGAGAACAGTGGTTGCTTGTCAGATTCGCAAGATAAGCATTTTGAACCAAAGAAGAAATGCATCAACATACCACCTACTAAGACCAAACTTCTGCTGAGTTATTGAAGTGACACAACACTTCACAGTTACAATCCCCTGTAGACAGGCTGCGTAACAAATACTGATACTGCTCTTGATCAGACCAAACACATGAGGAAGAGCACTACCATGAAACTGCATGCAGTAAGCTCACTAAGAGATCTACAACCCCTTGAAGAAAGGCGGTCCTGCAGGATGATCCCGCTGCTTGCGAAGAAATGGATGGTCAACAAGGCTTTCTTTGAGGAAATGTCGTGTAAAATGCATGCTGGGTCCATCACACTTGAGAGTCCGCAGTAAGCTCCCGTTCTTGTCGTAGTGCAGTACCGTGCGCGCGCTCATGAACTCAACAAGCATATCTCCATCTTCAGACACAATGGTCACATCGTCCAGGGGTTCATCTTTGCCAACACGATTCTCGTAATCCTGCATGATCCAAAGCTTAGCCATCCACCCATCTTGGTCCCAACTGGACAAGGCAAGCTTGCCCTCCTTCGTCCCAAACATGAAACACTTGCTGTACTCGCTTATGACGGGAGGACTCATCGACCTGAACGATTCATCATCTGTGTCGAACACCAGTAGTAGGCTACCGTGGAGAAAGACGGGCGGCATGATTACCGAGCGCTCCAGCCCGTCTGTCGCCAGCGCCTGGGCCACAGAATCTGACGAGGCGCGACGCTCGATACGCCTCTCCTGCTCCTGGAAACCCACTGTGAGGACGTAGTACTCCTAATAATCGATGTCACGGTCTCTGCGTAGGTAGAGAACCCGGTACTTCCCGGAAGCTGCATGGGCGTAGAACCCGGCGATGCGGCACGCGTGGGGCGGCGGGAGTCGAGGGAGGCGCGCCCACTGTGGCGTGGCAGGGTTGCAGACGAAATGGGCGTCGAGGTTGCTGAGGAGGAGGAGGCCGTCGCAGGAGCCGTGCACCGCCAACAAGTTGAACTGGATGCTCTCAATGCCCTTGAAGCGCACGACCATTCGGGGCGGCAGGTCGACGGCCTCGAGCTCGAGGCAGCAGTAGTGCCCCATGCGGAAGGCGTCCTGGTCCTTGACGTTGAGGCGGCTGCAGAACAGGGGCTGCGCCGGCTGGCAGAGGTGGTGGGTGAGGAGGAAGGCGGGATCCTTGGTGCGGTGATGCCAGCACTTGCAGGCGGCGCGGAAGCGGAGGATCGACGTGGCTGGCACGCGGGCGAGGATGTCCGCCATGAGATCTTCCGGAATCTCAAGGCCAGCGTGTCTCACCGCCGCACGCGAGGATTCCGCCATGGCCGCGGCCGTCGCTCGCTTGGCACCTTGTGCACGAGCGGAGCGGAGTGGGATGCCCCTGCTTTTCAGAAACGCGCAAGCAGAAAGGAAAGATTCAGGAAGGAGTAGTAGCTAGAAGAATCAGGAGAAATCGTGCTGGGGTTTGGGAAGAAAATTTGAGGAATGGTTATGGGATTTGGGGGATTCGATTTCGAGCTCACCTGAGTCACCTCTTCCTTTGTGCGCTCCCTCGCGGTTGGAAATCTCACTTCCGGCTTCCCCTCCTCTCGAATTCGTCCGCTTCCCTTCGGTTTGATGAGCTGGCCAACGGGCGATGACGAGATGGGTATTTATATGTCTTGCGCGGCGGAAGGGGGCCTGGCCTGGTGACTCTGGTCCAGAGGTTGTCAAAGGCACAAGCTGGTCAATGCTCAAGAATGAGGACGCAGGTCAATGCTTGCTGTACGATTTCATGTAGCTGGGACAGAAAACTAGTACTGGTTGTAAATATGCATTATCAGAACAGAGAATACCATTTACATCACTCAGCAAACGATGGAAATAATACGATGCATTCCAGTTTTCATCACAAACATTGCATATGCAATGACAATATAAGCAGCAGTTAATAGAGCTTACACGAAATAAGAATATCTATTGGATTTTGAAATGGACTAGAGATATGGAATGGTCTTAGAGCTCTAGATGAAACACTATTATATTGGTCTCTTGTTGAAATGCATGATGCCTTGGCACTACCATAGCTGCCAAGGCAAGTTTTACGCAGCAAAGAACTTTGTCCAGATAAACTGTACTTATATTATATTGTTCCAGGAGACAAAATGTCAGGTAATCTTATATTGTTCCAGGGGAAAAAATATAAGACGCAATGAATAATCTTATCTGGTAACAATCATTAAAAGAGCAGCAGTTTTCAGGAGCATCACATGCAGATCAGCACATGCATCATCAGATAAAAAAGAAAGCAACAATGCAAAGGTTTGTTTGTGATAGTTGGAGCTCAGAAACCCAAAAGAACTAGAAACCAACTACTACAATATAAGCAAATTTCCATGTGTAAACAAGACTGTAACTAAACACGATTGTATATAAACAGGGAAAAAAAACTAAAGTTGGTGCTCCTACCAAATTAAACTAGGATATTGACAAATGATTCATGACGATATTCAGTTTGGTTACAGTTAAACACAGCTCTGATGCATGCATGAACTTTCAAGGACAAAGACATTGATTTTGGATTAAATCAGTTTGAAGATTATACATCAAGCATTCCCTGCTAGTAATACGTCAAGTCTACAAAAGCAAGTAATTATCCAATATCTTCATTACAGCTATGACAATCCTAGGACCCGCGCATGGGGGGAGGGGGGGGGGAGAAGAATATAAAGTGGGTACTAATACCTGTTCAGAATCAAATAAAATCCTATGAAAAATAGGAAAGTTGCTATCCAAACAATGATGCACAAAGGAGTGTCACATCACTAAATTTCTCCCAGTCAGATGGTTTTTCGTTAATAGTCGCAAATACAACTAATGACTAATCACTAAGACACCACAACAAACACGCATGATGGGCTCTTAAGTATTAGAGACATACTCTTCTTTTCTGGAGCTAAAGGTAGGAGCACTGCCTTTAGTTCAGAAATGAAGACTAAACGGGAAACTTCTAAAGAATAATTCTTCAATATTGAAATCAAGATGCAATATATATCGAATTATGGTACAATGGTGCAACATATGTGGGATGGAACAAATTCTGCAGTTCCAGGCTTCAAAACAGCAGAGAGAAAACAACAGTTTATATTTCATTAAATCTCCAAATGTCATAACATCTCAAAGACTAATGACAAAGGCATAGTAATTTCTGTTTGCAATGCTTCAGCACAAAGCATTAACTATTAACATTCCTTAGAAATTCCAGATCCACTGGTATGAGAAATAGAAACAGAGGTGAACCAAATTAAAGAGAACTGCACTTTTCATAATTATACTGTCATTAGCACAACATAAGAGAAGAGCACTTTTCATAATTATACTGTCATTAGCACATAAAATGTATAAAGAAAGGAGGTAGCTAGCTCAATGTCAATACTGGAATTGCAGTATACAAACCAACAAAACATAGATAATCAAAAGCATAAAGTAGAATGCTTGGAATTGGAACCACAACCTGTTCTACAGCCCCCGGAAGAAAGGAGGTGCATGTATACCTCCATTTTCCTGCTCCTGCATTCTGAAGAATGCATGAGAAACAAGGCTTTCCCTATGAATGTGTGTTGTGAAGTTTAGCATGCGTCCATTACATTGAAATTTCTTGAGCAAGTTACCCTTTAAGTCATAGTGCAGCTGCCAGTCAAAGCCATCAACAAAGACATCTCTCTCTCCGGATACAACATGTGAGCACCAATCTCGGTCTTCAAAACGTCGAATATCTAATACAGGCAGCTCAATGCGATACTTGTGGACCCATTCTGCATGCCCATAATCCAGCAGAAGCCAAACATCCACCTTGGATGAACCCATATGACTGTTTGACATGGCAAGTGAGCCCTCAACCTCAAGGAATGACACAACAAGGCGTATCTTGAAAGGTACACGCAGCAACCAGAATGTCTCATTCAGTGTGTCAAACACCAGTATTTTGCTCTGCCGGCCTAAACGCGGCAGCCAGTGTAGGTTGCCATTGAACAAGAAAGACTCGTTAAGGTGGGCAGCTTCTGATCTTTTCCCCAACCATTTTCTCATGGATCCCGAGGACAAACCGGGAGAAATGCACCTCTCAATCTCTGAGCCCACGGTGCTGATAAAGAATAGAGGTTTCCCATGATTGTGTCGGCAGTACAATACCCGGTACTCAGAAGAAGAGCCGTGAGCATAGAGCCCCATTACAGTGTTATGTCGGAGTGCTGGCCGTAAGATAGAAACCCACTGACGTGTGGTGGGATTGCAGAGGTACAATAGCCTTTTGAATGACATGAGCAGGAGACCATCGCAAGCGGCATGGATGGCAAATGGGCTATTACCTTCTAAGCAGTCATAGTCACCGGCGGTGAACCTGACGATGGACCGGAAGTCGTGGATGCGGAGGTCGACTGCTTCGACGCAGTAATCAACTAGACCCAGATCGTCCGGGTAATCGCCTACGTCGCGAACGAAGCTGAAGAGGCGCCGCGGCGGCTGGCGGCGGTGGTGGGCCAGGAGGAAGGCGTGGTCGGAGGCGACGTTGCATAAAGCCTTGCAGACGGCGCCGCACCGGAGGATGTATTTCGGCGGCAGCAGGAGCAGAATCTCCGAGAGGATCTCTTCAGGGAGGTCAATGAGGAAGCTTCGCCGACGTTCCGGAGCCCTTCTAGTCCCGGCCATGGTGGCCAAGCGAGATCTCAGCGGCTAAGCTGTTCAGGACTTTACAGCTCCGATTTGTGGCTGAAATGTCAAAGATTTCCATGGAGCAAGAATAAAATTAGGGTTCTCGAACACCAACCTGAGAAAATATCAAAAGAAAAACGAGTAAGAACTGCTTGGATCTAACCTCGTGAAGCTCAATCTTCAAGTAGTGGCTCCCGTTTCCCCCAGCTTCCGCCAGTCTCTGGACTCTGAATTCTGAAACCATCGAGCCTTGACGGCGGAAACTCGGAAGGGGAAATGACAGACGGTGACGAACTGACGACGAGTGATGAAATCATCCTCGTTCTCGGAGGGCCAATTGGGCCAGGCTTTTACTAACCAAGTACAGCCCAAAAATTTGTTTTTCGGAAATCCTTTTGTCCAATCGACTGAAAACGTCGGTCTGTTTCAGCCGACGCCACAGTCGCACGATCTGTTCCAATTATCGTGCACCTTGATGTAACCCAACCCGGGTTGCTCTGATTGTTACGGGCCCGCAAGCTCAAACGGGTCTGTCTGAACCTGTTATTCCCCATGGATGTCATATGCTTCTTTTCCTTGAACGCTTGCCCAGCCAGTTACGGGAGACACAGAAACGACGGAGTGGAGAAGATAAGGAAGCCGAGGCGGAGGCAGGGGTTCCGCGGCAGTGATTTCTCGCCAGCGACGACTTCCCACTGGCGTCCATTTCCGGCGGCGTTCTCCTTGCTCATTCGGTGTGGGCCGGCGTTGATTTCTCGCCGAGGAGTCGAGGAGACAAGGAGACAGCATGCGGAGGCAGAGGTAGGGGTTCTGCGGCGTCGATTTCTCACCAATTCTTTGATTATGTATTTGACTATGGAAAAATATTATAAATATGCTAGGTATTTTATATAGGATGTAATTATAAATATTTGTAGAATTATTTGATAATATTTTGTTATGTAATGGTTATAGAAAAAATAAATCAGCAACAAATATTGTCAAAGATGTTGTTGTAAGTCTTTGTGGGATTATTTGTTAAGCTTTGATTATGTATTGACTATAGTAAAATATATATGTCAGATCAGTTATAAAAGATGTAATTGTAATTTTTGTAGAATTATTTGAATATCTTTGATTATGTATTGACTATGAAAAAATATGATAAAGCTGCTACGTCTTTTGTATAGGATGTAATTGTAAATCTTTGTAGGATTATTTGTTAAATTTTTATTATGTAATGGCTATAGAAAAATAAATCTGTAACATATGTTGTCAAAGATGTGATTGTAAATCTTTATAGGATTATTTGTTAAACTTGGATTATATAATGATTATAGCAAAATAAATAAGTCATATCAGTTGTAAAATATGTAATTATAATTTTTTGTAGGATTATTGGAAAATCTTTGATAATATACTGACTATGGAAAAATATGATAAAGTTGCTAGGTCTTTTGTATAGGACATAATTGTAAATCTTTGTAGGATTATTTGTTATGTAATGGCTATAGAAAAATAAAATTGTAACATATGTTGTCAAAAATGTGATTGTAAATCTTTGTAGGATTATTTATTAAACTTTGATTATATAATGACTATAGCAAAATAAATAAGCTATTTCAGTTGTAAAATATGTAATTATAATTTTTTATAGGATTATTTGAAAATCTTTGATTAAGTATTGACTATGGAAAATAAGATAAAGTTGTTAGGTCTTTTGTATAGGATGTAATTGTAAATCTTTATAGGATTATTTGATAAATTTTTGTTATATCATGGCTATAGAAAAATAAAACTGTAACATATGTTGTCAAACATGTGATTGTAAATCTTTGTAGGATTATTTGTTAAACTTCGATTATATAATGACTATAGCAAAATAAATAAGCTATTTCAGTTGTAAAATATGTAATTGTAATTTTTTTATAAGATTATTTGAAAATCTTTTATTATGTATTGACTGTGGAAAAATAAGATAAAGCCGCTAGGTCTTTTGTATAGGATGTATTGTACATATTTATAGGATTATTTGATAAATTTTGGTTATGTTCAAGTACTTGAATTTATTTTACCTTCTGTTGCTATTGTACCCTTTGTCAGTTCATATGATGTAGCCTTTGTTTGTATATAGGGATCAATATAACATAAGGGTTGCTCCCCTTTGTCATTGCCAAGGTCATATAGTTTGATAAATAAATTGTTTACAATGCTCTCTTCATACAATAAACAATGTGCATATCATTGTCCACTGATACATGAAGGCACAATCCAACAAAACGTGACAACTTATCACTTCTTTGGTTTTAGGCTTTGTCTGAACAAAGGCCCGCCAAACAAAAAAGCAAGCCCAAAATAACAACGCAAGCCTGCTATCCATCTTAGCGGGTCAGCTCCGTGCGCCCGTTTTCAGTCCGAATCTGTTATTGGATCATAGTGACGGGCCCAATAACAAGAAAAACACGACAAACAGCCACAAACAACCACAACGGTTCAATCAACATCTGATGGTTGAAGACGTCGACTGAAAGGGACCCTCCTTTTCAGTCAATTGAAAAATAGACGGTCCCTTTGTTTTTTCTTAAGTGAAGCCCATTCATACAATTTTCCGTTGCGTCAATTGGGCCGGACCGCCAGAGGAATAACACGGCACGGCCCCATCTTTAGTAAAATTAGTCGCAAAAGAAGTCAACCGAATGATACTATTCAGCTTTCAAGCAATAGTAAGGTTAGTCGCTGCATCTAAGGTTGTAATTTGCATGGGAAAAATATCCGGGCAGATCATTCGTAGGTGTTGCATTCTTCATTTTCAAACGATTGTAGCGGGAAAATAAATAATAATAAAAAGTAGAATATCTCACAACTTGTTGACCATTCCAAACGTGGTCCCATGTGGACACGTTCATACCGTCACACGATGTTTAGGTTTGATTATTTCAGCTTCCGGTCGCCAACAGGAGGGCAGGATCGATGGCGTCTATCTAACACGGTGTTTGTTGGCTTCCACAACACGGCCATGAACAAGTCTAGTGCTGCAGAATCAAACACAACCTTTGTGCATGCCAGTCATTTTATCTACGGCATGAAATGGACAGGTTACGTGCACAGATCACAGATGACGTCTTAAGCTGCATATTAATTCTTGAACGCGTTCACGATAGACGCGAAAAATAATTTTAGTATGATGTGGCAACTAGTTGATCGGGCAACAGTCAAAACCAGTTGATCTAGTAGCTGTCAGCTGCGAGTTGCTTTCAGTAAAGGCGAAAGGCTTTGCTCGAGTTTTGATAGGCCTTTCTGCTTGTTGCTTACTGAGAAGTGCGACGAACGTTGGCATCGGATACTACGGCCTGCAACTTGCAAGCAGTTTGAAATGTAACCCGCTGATCCTGAATGGAAGTGGTCCCTGAGTAACGAACGCTGTCTGCCAACGACCTTTCGAAATTTGAATAGAAGCAGCTTGAAACATTCACTGTATTAATAGTACTATTCCCGCTGATCTGAGAAGCATCCACAGAGAGGTCCAGGTAACAGCACCATCAATGAGAAGACACACGAACTTGAATTCCCATGGTAAATTCCGTATATGACACAAGCAACATGAGGCATTACAGAACAACTGCACAACAAGATCAGAGATGTACAGACCATTCATATTCATCTGAACATGTAAATGTCATCAGGGAGGGAAACCGATGTTGCAAACTAGCAACAAGTGTTTCCTCATCTTTTCTCACTATCCAAGTGTTCATATCATAGCACAATCGCTGCTTGATTTGACTAAGTAGCAGCTAAATACGATCTACTAAGAAAATCATAAAAACAAAAAGGCTTTCTTACAAATGGCGTGGATCCAACCACCTGAAAGAATCAAAGAATAGGAGCCCCAAGATCACTGCTGAAGCAACATGAAGGCTGAAGTAGCAAGGACCAAGACCAAAGCAAGGACACTGCCGAGATGAGTCCTGAACCCGCTGCTCATTGGAATTCTTTGGGGCATAGCGCATTCGTCGCCATTGAAGAAGACCTTTGAAGGGAAACCATCTCCAGCAACAACATTGATCCCAGGGGTCAGCTTCTTCGTGAAGGAGATGACTGACTGTTGCTTTCCGGGCACAAGGTAGTCCGATCCACTCATGTTGGTCTGCTTCACTAGGTAATTGAGCCCCTCCAAACCCTGCATAAAGATGGTGTTCTTGCCTACTGCAGTGGCATTGAAAGAGTAGGCTTGTTCGAAGCCATCATAGGCCTTGTCCATGACAATGGCAGTAAACCAGTTGGCCATGTCAACATCCTCCCAGTTGAACAATGTCACACGAGCACTCCAGCCCTTGTTGTAGTCTGTGGAGATGTGCCAATTGATGCTCACACCGCAGAAATCGCCACAAGGCATTGGGCGTGGCACATTGTAGTGCTTCAGATCAGCCCACGCCAACGCCTTGGATGTGCGGTTGTCGAACGGCACGAGCAGTGCCTCCGGCGGCAGGAGCATGGATTGTGCGGTGGTGCTGCACGTCGGCCCCCGCCTGTTTGCAGGACACCCACACGCGCAAGTGTTGCAGGGGATCACCGAGTCGTTGTAGAACGCCGAGAAGGTCACACAGCACTTGGGCTTGGCATTTTTGGCTGTGGTGATGTTGCACACCACCTGCCATGTCGCCACGGCCATTGTCGTCGAGTCAAGCCCGCTCGGGTCTGGGAATGCTGTTGGGCTGACAGGCACCGGCTGGCCACAGGCATATTCTGGGTTCAGCGAAGACGCACCAGCAATCTTGAAATTGGCCGGGGGGAACAGCTTGGTCCGGTTGAGGTCCGGTGGCATCTTGAAAACCTGCATTTGGAACGCCGATGTTGACTGCGCCTCGTCCATGGACTTTGGCAGGATGGTGCCGTTCCTGCAGCAGTGGTTGATCTTCCCAATCTGCGTGTCGTTGTACCGGGACAGAGGCAAGTCAAGGATGACCGGCTTGCGGTCGCAGTTGAGCACCTGGGAGAAATCCAGATCCTTGTAGTACTGTCCCGGAGCCCCGTAGATGCATCCGGAGGTGTCCACCTCCAGCGGGTGCGCGCCCTTCATGGAGTAGATGAACTCGCCGCGCCGCCACTCCCACGACATCCGCCAGTTGTCGAGGCGGCCGAGCTTGGCGTTGTTCTCCATGGTGACGAGCGCGAGGTAGCTGGAAGGGTAGGCCTGGAGCACGTCGTAGGTGATGACGAGGTCCCCGGTCCCGCGCGGGAGGAAGTTCTTGGTGGGGTCGGCGGTGGCGTTGGCGTCGACGACGGTGGCGTTAGCCTCGGCCTCCGGCGTGAGGACGCAGCACGTGGAGAGGATCCTCGAGCTGCGGTTGGCGGCCTTGGGGCAGTCGTACGCCGCGTCGTCGAGCGACAGCGAGGTGGGGAGCGGCTGGAAGTCCCTGGTCCCCGGGGGGCCCGCGAAGACGGTGCCGACGATGCCGACGGATGCCTGGATCTGCGAGAGGTCGCCGGCGGTGGCGATGGGCGTGAGGAGGTCCGTCTGCGGGTACCCCGAGAAGGATGTGGCGTTGCCGGCGTCGTCGGTGGTGTTATACGGCATCTCGCCGCCGGCGGTGAGCACAGCGCCGTCGACGCCGACGAGGATCTCCCCGTGCGCGTAGGTGACGAGGACCGCCCACGACTTGAGCGGGCGCGTGCCGGAGTTGAGCACGGTGGCGTTGGCGCGGAACGCGTAGGGCTGCTTGTTCCGGTCGGTCACGAAGGGCCGGATCTTGGTGCGCTGCTGGAGCTCGTAGGTGAGCAGGATGCCGTTGCAGTCGGGTTCCGGCGCCGGGGCCGCCGCCGGCGTCGTCGTCGGCGTCCTCTGCGCCGCGGCGAGCCCCGCGAGCAGGAGGAGCGCGAGCACCACTGCCTGGGGAGAAGCCATGGGCCGGATCGGGAGTGTGGACTGGTGATTGCGGCCGGGTGGCGAGGCAGATGAAGCGATGCGAAAGCGCGTGCGCAGCTGGGGAGGCGAATGGGGGGGGGGGGGGGGGGGAGGTGGGTTTGAACTGGGGGAGCGGCGTGCGCAGCTTGCCTGCTGCTTCCTTCCTTCGACTCACTCTTGTGCTGTAAAAATAATTGCAGAAAAAGGAACAAAAGGGCGTGGAAAGCGACGGACAACGCCGGCCGGGAAGGGGAGACGAGACGAGGTCCCTAGGTGGGGGGAGGTGAAGCGAGGAGGAGCGTGGGTTGACATCGATGGCGTGTGGGCCCGGGCCCAGCTGGGAGTGACGCGGTGAAGAACGCGGAGGCGGTGGTGTTGAAACGGTAGGGTTCTTCGGTTCGGGCAGCGGCGCCGCGGACGGGGACCAGCCGTCCGATTCTTCCGTGGACGGCGGATGATCCGGGGCTTTGTCAGATGCGGAATGGCGTGGCATAGGTGGGGCCAAGGCATGAGACGTTCTGTATGGCTGGGCCCGGGCCGCGGGCTGAGACGTGTCAGCATGTGCCATGTGAAGCTCGCGCAGCGTAGGAAGACCGCCGGCCCGGCCGGCTCATGAAGTCATGATGCAGAGAGCAACGGAGCTGGGGAGCACACGATGTTTCCGCCGGACACGCTTGGTGCGCGTACAATGGTTAGGAGGAAATCCGGCCATTTTTTTTTTCTGTAAACAAATCGACAATCGAGCTGTTGCTTTGGTGTAATCTACGAATAGTATAGCTTGACCGGGCTCTCTAACCAAATAAACGAGGACGAACGTGTCAAATTCCATGCGTGTGTTTGCTGGGAACAGGTGGATTGACGTCATTGACCGATGCACAACGACAACGTCGTGCTGTTCACCGCTAAAGAGATCCCGGTATCTTCACGTACACACGGTTGATCGATTCATTTTCGAAAGAGGAGATACAACGGTCATCTGAGGCTAGCTCGCCTGATGTTGCAGAGGAGCAACACTTTTCACGCCTTTTGATAATTTTTTTTTTGTTGCGCAAACAAATATTAGACGTGAGGTGAGCCGGGCCGGCAGAGCTCGCCGTTCTCTTTCGTCGATCTGGGCAGTTTTTTATGCGCCAAGTCGATAGCGTGACACATAGACGTGAACTCACGTTCATGGCACCGCGATTTTCGCTGGTTGGCACCGATGCAACGTGAGGAGATCGCGAGAATTCTTCCCCTTGTTTGCTAGCTCGTGGGCGCTTTAGAATTGCATCGAAACCAAACTCCATTTTTTGAAAAAAAGAAAAAAACAAACTCATCCATGGTAATTTTTCTCTTTTTTTTTTTTGGCACAGCCCGGAAAAAAATAGGATTGGATTTTGCTTTGTTTACACCATCGGAAATGTAAGCTTGCTTATGAAAACTGTATGAAATTTTTATTGAATTCGTATAAAACAATTTCTTATTGAAGATATCCAAAACCCATCGTTCGATTTGAGGCATTTGCTTTGAAACAGGATAATTTTTTTACTGGGCCATAATCAGCCGAGTTGTCAGGCCCAGTTATTTAGTAGTAACCTTGCATTGTGATAGGCTCATAGCCACTTGTCAATTTAGCCCACATTACAGGCATAGAAGTAGTTACGGCTGACATGGGCTGCCGAATTAGCAATTAGCATCCATTCGTCGAAGCGGAGAATGGGCCGTATGGCTTATGTTCTTGTGTTCCACCTTGATAAAAGGGCTTCAAGTTCACATGGTTTGGTTCTGCCTTTGACCGTTGGACGGATCCAAATTGTGAACGGCGTATTTGCTGGGCCACCGAAAATTTAGCAGGCCACGCATATCCTGCCAAGTATACCAAGGTTCCAAAACTTTGGTGAATGTTTGCAGTTTGCGTTATTTTCAACAACAACAAAAAAAAAAAAAACAGGTTGCAGAGCTTGTACCCTCTGATAAATCATCGAAGATGGGTTTTCTGCTTCCCGTGAAATGCTCGTACCCTTTTCGTGGCCCTGTCCTGCTACTCGGAGCAAAAGTGTTCAACACGAGCTGCTGTTGTTGCTGCCCCTGCTAAATTGCGTAGAGACCTCTGATCGCACGTGCGTAGGGGGTAGGCACTAGGCAGGCTCAGCTAGAGCTTCAGCTGGAGCACTTTGACCGGTCAACCTCCCCCTCGGTATCCATCCGTACGTGGCGTCGTCCGGCATTTTGTCCCGCGTCCTTGGATCCACCGCGCCGTCGGTGCGTCGCGCAGACAAAGCTCGCTGTTCGAGAGCATACCACCACCGACGCCAATCTGAGAGATGGGGCCAGAACCAAATGGCCCACACGCACGAGGCGAACGAGAGCACGCCACGGCGGCGCCGGCACGGATCGCGCCACACGTACGTACTGTACGTGGTCTCTCTGCTCCGGCAGAACGGCCCCGCTCGCGCTGATTCCCCGTCGCTACTTACGAGCCGCGTCGGTTGCGCCGTTGCTGTTGCGATGCCCATAAACAAACTCGCTCCGCGGCGGCCGCTGCTGTGCCGGCAGCCCCCGCCCCGGGCGTGGAGATGGCGCTGTCAGTCATGCCCATGCGTCGTTGGTCTGTCGCTACGGAGGAGTTCATACAAGGGCATTGGCCGATAACGTTGTGAACGAATGCTTACGCTTGCCCGACTGCGTCCCCTGGCCGTATCTGTGTCGCGTCCGCGGCCGGCGGAATATCATCATGTGAGGAACGGGAGGGAACAAATCGGGCGGGGTGTTGAGTGACATGAACGTGGCAACGAACTATCGTCTGACTGACATGGAAATGGTACGGTGTCTCTCGCTCTCCTTTGCGAATGCTGATTGCTAGTAGCGTCTTTGGTCCGCTGGGGCAAATGGAGTAGGTGACTTGTTGACCGACGTCAGCGTCGCCAAGCTGACCGGGAGCCATACATTTCGACACATGTGAACTGCAAGGACGATCAAAGGGTGGTCGTCATGAATGATGATGAGCCGTGTTTCGTTTAACAAGAATCGTTAGCAGCCATGATTCTTTCTTTTTCTTTCCTGGAACTTCACTGCCAAGATCCCGGTTAATTGTGAAACGACGCCGCACCATAAGCGCTTAAACGCCACCACACTCTGTGGGGCACACCTCCGTCAAAGCGTCAACTCTATCCAAACCGGTTCCTCTTCCATGTTGACGCATGTGCCAAGTTCTCTGCACCAACCGTGCGGCGTAACCGTCGTCACAGTTTTGAATCCACCATGTCTTTCGTAATTAGTCGTAACAATCGACAGAGAGTCCTGTACATTTAGGAAGGGGTGTAAATGTACTATTGTAAAATACTTGTTGGCTCAGACCCACCTTCTAGAAGAAGGTTTCCTGACTCATATGGGCTCGTTATCGAATTAGGATCCATAACGAAGTAGTGTTTTCCTTTTATAAATAGTTGAGGAGACACTCCTTTGTAATTTTGTCAGACTTATTCAATAAAGAATTTCGTCTCCTCTATTCTTGTTGCTTTTAGTTTTCGTTCTCTACATCGATCTACGTGCCTGCGATCGTCGATAACTCAACACGTTTTCAGCACGATCTACAGAGCCGGCCATCTACTCGACGATTAAAGGTATGATTTTCGATTGATTTTGTATCTTGACTCGTTGCAGTCAAGATCTGTCCAGAAGATCGCCACAAAAATCTTGACTCGTTGCAGTCAAGATCTATAATAACAAAAGCCCGTCATAGGAGGCGGCACCATGAAATAACAAAATCAGATTAAAGTCACTTATGCGCCCGCAATCTCCCAACCCTAACTGGATCCGGAACCGACAAGGAGAGGATCTGGAATATCCAGATCTAAAACGGGATACGTCGAGAAGTTCGGAAAAAAAGGCCGCGTGAGAGCCCTCCGCCGACACGAGCCACGAAGATGGCAAGAAAAAAAGACCGGATCTACCCTAACCCTAGTGGTGAAGGTGACCGGATCCACAAGAAAAAAGAAAAAAAACATGGTGGAGCCTGAGATCCGTTCCATGCGGCTCAGATCTAAGCCATGCTAGCTCAGATCCAGCTTTATCGGACTTTGGACGCAGCTCTATGCATTATAGAAAGTTGAAAAAGAAAAAAAATTGAAGAGGAGGGCAACCTGGAAAGATCCAGTCCCCATGCGGCAAACGACGGGGCGTCGGCTCGCATGCGTCGTACGAGAGTCAGGGCGCAGTGATGATCCCCCCCCCCCCCCCCCCCCCCGCGGCGCGCTTGAGCGTGTGAGCGCCTAGACCAGCACTGGGCCCCACGCTGGGAGGCCCGCGCACATGCCGCGGCCCACGTGCTCTTAGCCAGAGGCGCAGCAAGCGTCGACGAGACTCGCGCACGTAGCGTCGCTGGGCACGCCGCCCGACTGGAGCCAGCCTCGCGCCCGGCCTGAGGCGCGCACTCTGGCGCACCGTGCTCTGGATCGAGCCTCGGGAACCAGCCCACATCCAGCGGGCACCGCAGCTGGGCGGATCTAAGACGCACGCCAGCTCGCGACGAGTGGGCCCTCCAGTCCGACATGACTGGCACAGGCGGGTCACACGCGCACGCTCGGCGCCCGCGCGCGCCTCCGAGGCACTGACCTGCATGGGCTCCCGTGCGCGCTGCTGATTGGAGCGTGGTGGAAGGCGCTGGATCTGAGGAAGAAAGAGAAGGTGTCGGTGGGAGAAGAAAGAAGTGGTGGCGCTGGGGATGAAAAGTGGCGGCCAGGAGTGGAGAAAAGAAAGAGTGAGGAAGTGAATGAAACCCTAGGGTTTCAGCCCCTCTTATACTATCTACAAGAAAACAGGTCGGGCTCAATCTTTGGGCCGGGTTTTGGCCCATTAAATGCTCGATCAGCGAAAAATATCTAGAAATTTTGCAAAGAAGTCCTTAAAATTTTGAGATTTTATGTTTTTGATAGAAACAGACCTAATTTTTACAGAAGGCCCCTGAAAATTATGAAAATTACCAGAAAATCACAGAAAAAATAGAAATTTCACGGGAATATGTTATTTTATATATAACACCCTGGATTTTTCTAGATTTATATTAGAATGGACTATAGTCCTTATATTATTTTATTTTTACGGTATATTGGTTATTTTTATGCAAAAATACCAATAAAAATAACTTAAACATGCAGTTTTTGTTATACCATTTTACTTATGCCCCATATTACTTAGAGAAATTATTTGCATATACACGAAGTAATGTTTGCACGATTATATCATGCAGATGTCTGACCTTGTGAAGAGAGAATTCGACGTGCTTACCCCTCATGGAAGTAACTACATGTCACGGGCTCTTGATGCTGAAATTTTCTTTAGTGGCAAAAATCTCTTGAAGACAATTATGTCTAAAACCGGGGAATCTGCTGCAACAAAAGTAGAGCAAGCTCAAGCCCTGCATTTTCTGAGGCATCATTTATGTACTACAATGAAAAATGAGTACATGACCGAAAGGAACCCAAAGGTCTTGTGGGACTCACTACGTAATCGCTTTGAGCAAATTGAAACAGTCTTACTTTCCAAAGTGGAGCGCGAATGGCAAAACTTATGTTTCCAAGACTACAAGACTGTTGAGGAATACGATACCAAGATTTATGTGATTGTGTCACGCATGAAGCTATGTGGCAAAGATCTTAAAGATCCCGACCTCATCCATAAGACTCTCTCCACCTTTCACCCTAAGCTCACCTATGTGAGCCGCCAGTACAAGAAGGACAAATATGACTCTTATGTCGCCCTGAGCAATGCATTGCAGCAAGATCAGGGGGAGGACGAATTGATCAAGCAGAATCATTTGTCTCGTCCTACTGGCTCCATGGCACCATAAAAAGCAAATGCCACGTCATTAAAGAAGAATAACAACAAGGGTAAAGGAGCACCAAAGGCACCAACGAAGACGCAAAATAACCCTAACAAGTTCAAGAAGAACTATAAAGAAAAGTCAAAGAAGACGCCTTCAGGAGGAGAATATGAGAAACAGGACCAGAAATGTTACAGATGTGGCATGAATGGACATTGGTCCAAAATTTATCGCACGCCTAAGCACGTCGTCGACATGTACCAAGAACTCAGGAAGAAGCTTGCGGAGCATGAAGCCAACTATGTTGAAGCTCCACAAGCCATAGAAGACATCACGAAGATGGATTCTGGTATATTAGACAAAGCTCAAGGTCATGAAGAACCAAGCAAGGCTTCTGATATTGAATTTGACGACGACCTCATGGCAGAGGATAAGGAGGACCTGCATGGAGATTCACACTAGTCTCGTAGACTGCTTAGAATCAAGAATTCTCCATTAAAATTAAGCATTTGAAATAAGGGTGCATTAAGTTTTAGCAGTGGTTTATTTATGTAATCTCATGAAGAGAAGACATTTGTTCAATAATATATCATATTGGTGTGAAAATTGTTTGCATTATTATTTCTGTTGATTATACATTATTGTATTAATTATAGAATCGTGGAGTACATGGCTATTCAAGAGGAGCTCTGTCTCGTAGACAGTGGCACTACCGCTACCGTTCTAAGGGACACTAGTTATTTTCAAACACTTCAAAAGTATGATGGAGATATAACTACTGTCATTGGCAATGACACTAGGATTGTTGGCACAGGCAGGGCCACAATCGTCCTACTGAATGATACGCGGCTAGTAATCCATGAAACATTACTTTATCCCGAGTCTACTCAGACATTGTTAAGCTTCAAGGACATCCGTGCAAATGATTTTCACGTAGAAACCAATGATGATAAAGGCGAAGAATGTCTTATTATGACCAAGAAAGATGGAGAGCACAAGACTATCATTGAAAGTTTTCCAATCATTAAAAAAAGCATGTACTACACTTATGTTAAACCACACAAAGAGTTTGCTGCGTTCAAGACCGTATTTTGCAACCAAGAAGTCTATCGAACATGGCACGATAGACTTGGTCATCCAGGCCTCAACATGATGCAAAGAATCACGAAGAATTCGAATGGTCACAACTTGAAAACAAAAGATTTTCCAAATCAAGAAGATTTTTTGTGCGTTATATGTGCAAAAGGGAAGCTCATCACTGTACCCTCAAAGCTTAAGATTCAAGCAGAATTGATGGCATTTCTTGAACGAATTCAAGAAGACATATGTGGACCAATTAATCTCATGTCAGGAGCTTTTCGATACTTTATGGTGTTGATTGATGCTTCCTCGAAGTGGAGTCATGTATGCTTATTATCTACTAGAAATCATGCGTTTGCACGATTGATAACTCAGATCATACAATTGAAAACCAATTTTTCGGATCACAGAATTCAATCTATCAGGATGGATAATGCCGAAGAATTTACCTCGAATGTGTTTAATGACTATTGTATGAGTATGTGTATCAAAGTGGAACATTCTATACCACACGTGCATACATAAAATGGATTTGTAGAATCATTAATTAAGAGGATCAAGTTGATAGCACGACCATTACTGCAGAATTGCTTATTGCCTACCTCTTGTTGGGGGCATGTAGTGTTGCACGCAGCAGCATTAATTCAATTGAGGTCATCTGCTACACATGAAGAATATCCATTAGCAATGATGCATGGTACAATATCAAATGTTTCTCACTTACATAGATTTGGATGTGCTGTGTATGTCCCTATCCCTCCGCCTTAGCGAACTGCAATGGGTACACAACGGAAACTCGGAGCTTACGTTGGATATGAAAGTGCATCTATAATCAAGTATTTAGAGCCATCCACTGAAGATTTACACACGGCTCGCTTCGCTGATTGTATATTTAATGAAGATCATTTCCCGGCATTAGGGGAAGGAAAGTATCTCTCTCGGAACGAATGCCATGAAATAGAATGGGAAACTAAAGGAATTCAAGGAATGGATCCTCGCACTATAAAAACTGAACTCGAAGTTCAGAACATCCTCCATCTACAAAGGGTTGCTAATGAACTGTCAGAGGATTTCACCAATACAAGAGACATTATGAAGTCTCATATACCGGCTGCAAATGCACCTGAAAGAATAGACATCCCATTTGAAGAAGATGACTATATGGAATTCCAGCCTACTTTCTCAAAATCAAGGAATGCTAGGAAGAGGGGGAGTGATCCGGTTATACGGGCACCAAAGAAGCCTAGAGTACAAGCTCAAGCTAAAGCTCCTAGGAGACGTCCTGCGTAGAATAAGCCGAAGCAAACTACTCAAAAGAAGAATATAGAATGTGAAAGCAAACCACACGAAGTGGTGAGTATTGAAGAAGAAATCCCAAGTGAGAATACGCGAACACTTGAAACTCACGACAGGTTACCGAAAATTCCTGATCTAAGCACACCTCTGAGGGATGTGGATCAAGAAATTGAAGTAATAGAAGAAGTTTCAACGAATTATGTTGAGACGGGAGTAGTATACAATAGAAAGACAATGAAAATCGACTTTTATTTTGCTGACACAATTGCAACACAGATTGACTTGGAATCTGAACCAAAGTCAATGAAGGAATGCAAGAAGTTCCTGACTGGCCAAAGTGGAAAGAAGCAATTTATGCAGAGTTGAACTCGCTAAAGAAAAGAGAAGTGTTCGGCAATATAAGCCTTACATCAAAAGGTATCTTTCCAGTGGGTCATAAATGGGTGTTTATCAGGAAGAGAAATGCTCAAAATGAAATGACTAGATACAAGACGAGACTCGTAGCTCAAGGTTTCACGCAGAGACCAGGAATTGACTACGAAGAAACCTATTCTCCCGTAATAGATGGAATTACTTTCCGGTATTTAATATCATTGGCAGCGAATATAAATTTGTAAATACGACTTATGAATGTCGTCACTGCATATTTATATGGAATATTAGATACAGAAATCTATATGAAAGTTCCAGAAGGAATCAAAGTCCCGAATGAAAAAGAACGCAAATTGTATAGCGTCAAATTTCAGAAGTCACTATATGGTTTAAAGCAATCTGGAAGAATGTGGTATAACAAACTCAGTAACTTTTTACTGGAGAAAGGATTCTTGAAGAATGATGATTGTCCTTGTGTATTTATTAAGAAATCAGAGAAAGCCTATTGCATAGTTTCTATTTATGTTGATGATTTGAATATCATTGGCACTACACAGGACGTCGAAAATGCATGTTCTTACTTAAAGTCTGAATTTGAAATGAAAGTTTTAGGTAAGACTGCATATTATTTAGGTTTGCATCTTGAGCATACCCACGAAGGGATATCATTACATCAATCAAACTATACCAAAAAGGTATTAGAGAGATTTAATATGAAAGATGCATACCCACTCAGATCCCCTATGGTTGTGAGATCACTAAATACAGAGGAAGATCTATTTAGACCAAAGGAGGAATGTGAAGAATTATTGAGACCTTAATATCCATATCTCAGTGCTATTAGAGCATTGATGTACCTTGCAAATGGTACGAGACCCGATATAGCTTTTGCTGTTAATCTACTTGCTAGATATAGCTCGGCACCAACTATGCGACATTGAAAAGACATTAAAGAAGTACTAAGATATCTAAGAGCAACTGAAGATTTTGGATTATTATTCAAGAAGAATGCAGATATCTAAGAGCAACTGAAGATTTTGGATTATTATTCAAGAAGAATGCAGAAGTAACATTGGTTGGGTATATTGATGCTGGCTACTTATCCGATCCACATAAGTCAATCTCGTAGACTGGATATGTGTTCTTATTTGGTGGAACGGCAATTTCATGGAAGTCAACGAAGCAGACGATTGTTGCTACATTAATAAATTACTCAGAGATCATCGCATTATTTGAAGCCGCCAAGAAATGCACTTGACTTAGAAGGATGTCAAAGCATATAATGGAGAGTTGTGGAGTATCGTATACTCCATCCCTTACAGTTATCTATGAAGATAATAATGCTTATATTGCACAAATACAATCGAAATATATAAAGTCGAACAGGACAAAGCATGTGTTACCTAAATTCTTCCATACGCATGAATTGCAAGAGAAGAGAGAAATTTTGGTAACTCATATCCGATCTTGTGATAATCTCGCAGATATGTTCATAAAGGCACTACCTGTTTGCACTCTTAAAAAGTGTCGGCATGGTATTGGCATGAGAAGACTTAGAAAAGTGTTTAGAACAGGGAGAGATCTTCCCTAAGTACATCACGTCCCGAATTAACGAATCATCTCGAAGATAATTCATGACGTTTATGAAGATCGATAAGCATTAATCATGAAAATTAAAGCATTGTACTCTTTTTCTCTTATGAGTTTTTCATATGAAGTTTTCTCATTAAGGTTTTTAATGAGGCAATGCATACAATATAAATGACGGTAATATGTACTCTTTTCTTCATTTTTTCTACTGGATTTTGAAGGAGTTTTTTATAAGACATGTTTATCGTGATAAAGGGCCCAAGGGGAGTGTTGTAAAACGCTTGTTGGACGAGGGCCCACCTTCTAGAAGAAGGCTTCCTAACCCATATGAGCTCGTTATCGAATTAGGACCCAACACGAGGTAGGGTTTCCTCTTATAAATAGTTGAGAAGACATCCATTTGTAATTTCACCAGAATTATTTAATAAAGAATTTCGTCTTCTCTATTCTTATTGCTTTTAATTTTTATTCTTTATATCGATCTATGTACCTACGATCATCGATAACTCAACATGTACAACGACCAAAAAGGCCGTACAAGAACGGGCGCTATCAGGCTCGGACTCCGTCCGTCCGTTCCGTTCCGGGACCCCAGCAATCTGAAACAGAGATAACGGATGATGTCCCTCCCCGGCTACCCCCGTTGTGAGCTGACACGCATACCGAATTCCAGCGCCTCGTATTAATGAGTCGCGTCTCGAGAGGTTGGTGGCCCTGATCCATTTGTTCCGGCGACGAAATATCTCATAATCACCTCTGTATCTCCCCACTGCACACATATAGCTTGAGAACGAGAAATGCCAACCATTTCGGCTAAGATGTATGACTAAGGCAATGTCGTCATATACGTACATGGTCCCGTAATGTGGCGACACTGACGTCGCAGCGACGGGCCCGGGGCTAGTCTCACAGGTAATGCCGTGGCGGATAAGATAATCTGATCAAACTAGAGACATGCCAAAGTTTTAAACGGGCGGTTTTTCAAATACACAAGACCCGTACTCGCGTGTGTGGAATTCTTTGCGTTGACAAAGTGAGGTGAAGCCGGGGAAAAGCTCCGAAATTAAATAAACCTCTGCATCGCACAACCAGAGAAGAGACCGTGCATGTGCCGTGCTGCATGGTAGTGAGTGAGGAGACGCAGGCCGCCGCGCGTCGTCGAGCGACCGCCCAGCCGTGGATAAGCTGGCTCACAGCCTGGTCTGCCCTGGACTCCCTCTGCAGAGGCATCGCTACGCTACCCGCGGACAGAATGTGTAGAGGACGTTAGATGTGCTTGGGACAGAAAGAAAGCTCCCCGTTCGGCATTAGCGCGGAGAGTGAGCAGGACATGCTTGTCCTGTTCAGCAGAAGCGACTAGAGAGAGGGAACCCCAAAATACTAAATATTATCTGCATTCTGGGAGGGCAAATGCAGATCATGCTATCATGTGTATCGGCAACGGCCAAGCTTTTTGTCATGCGTGTATCTTGTCTATCAGCGGTCCATGCCGTAAGTGGGAATGTGGGATATGGATGCATTTGCATGTGGGGAGCGCGGAGCTGGATATCATCGTCGCATACGTGTCCTGACCGAGCGTGTCCGAGTTTCATTCAGTCGTCATGGTTTTGGGGTGTCCTGAAAACGGCAAGGGTACTAAACGAAACGAGATATGGTCTGCCATGGATTGAATTCTCATGATGATAAGCCAGCCTAGGCTGGAATCATTGGAGCACGGAGAGTGTTTGCGTCGTTGATTCCTGTCTGCCTGCGGGTTCGATCTTTTTGAGGCAAAGAATGGGAAGAGGAGGAGAAAGCACGCGAGTGGGCAGGCACACGTGGCCGAGAAGGTGCCTCTGATGATACTGTTACTCTGTTGGGTTTACTGCATCGGGAATCCAGGATGAGACACTTCCACACATGTACACATTGACTTATAGCGTAACTGTTGGTACGGCTCCCGGCAGGAATGTCTGTTTGTACATAACGACTACAGTGGCCAGTAGTAGGACTGTAAAAAGTCGCAGGGGGTATCGACACTTTTGTATAACGTTCGTTGGTTCATTTCAACACTGGAATTTCCAAAATGCTGCCTCGTCACCCGCCTATGACACCACGTTTGAGCGGCTGCACCTTGGTTCCACAATATTCGCCCTCACGAAGAAAGTTGATATTCTTTTATTTAGCATCTTTTGCACGTTCTCGTTCAGCAGTTCCTTGATGATCCAGTGCTGGAATGGGACAACCCTTCGGCTGCCCAACAAGACTGAGATGGACCATTTGAGAAAGGGGCTTAAGCGTAAGCTATGCCTGATAAGCTCCCCCTATCCTCTGTGACAACCGATAAGCTAGCTTATAGGGAGCGGTAGGTAAAGGTAAGGCCGCCAGACAGAAGTATTCTTTCTTTGACAAACCATGAACAAAGCCACAGCATTGCGGTCTTATCCCCACGCTACAAAACGGAATCCCTCTCTTTTTGGGTACCTAGCCAACACGGAGGTCAACAATCCCAAGGGCTACACGTACTTTTCGGGGTCCATACGCCGTCTTTCTCAGGCATCGCGCGTTGGCGCCCCTACACACGCGTCGCTGTTGAAGCAACCCCTTCTTTGCGCACAACACCCAGCAGGGAGCCAGAAGGACGAATTGAATTGCCAGAGGACGCGATGCCACTGAAACCAAATCCCTCGTGCTCACTGCTACTGCTACTGCTACCCCCGGCGGAATTGGGCGGTCAGGTGAGGATACGTTTCATATCCATCACGTCTCGGCAAGCCAGGCCCCTGCTCCGAACCGAAGCCTGCTTCTCGGTACACGGCAACGGTGAGGCGGCCACACCTACCACCGGTGGTGGGTACGTAGCCGGCTCCAGCGCCCATCCAAAAAAACGCTGTTCTTTAAAGCCCGATCGAGCCGCCGATCACACCGTGACAAGCAACCGGATCGGTGCAGCAAACACCAGCAACTTAAAAAAAGCTGGCAGGCGCACGCACGGGCTCTCCTTGCCGGACACATTTCCGGGGTCAGCTTTCCTTCGCCGTGCTCGCTCGGCGACGGCGACATGCTAACCGACGCAGCGCGCGCGAGCAGCGTGCGCGTGAACGATCATCCATCCCCCACCAGAAGACCCGCACGCATCTCATGGGATGATGAGGTGCGATGCCATCAGCGTCGTCGCGGAGCAGTGAGGGGACCACGCACACGGCTTTGCTCTCCTCATTAGTAGTAGCATCATCAGATGAGAGATGACTGAATATAGAGTATTGTGATACGGCACTGCTCCAATATTGGTGGATGCTACGGCGGTAGGGTTTCACCTGTACATTTTGCGCTTTGTACCTTACCGGGAGGAGAAACGAACAAGGTTTTGTTGCCTGAGGTGCTGGTGGCTTTTTGGTGATAAAATACACGGTCGGGCGTCCGTTGCTAACCCGACCTGTAGAAAAGACAGACACCAGGTATGATAACAGAAAAGATACTCTAGTACCCACAGCGGTAACCACCAATTAAACAAGGCAAGCTAGATTTCTAGAAGAGTGAAGGGGGGGCCAACACAGAGTTCCATGATTTGTTTCAAATAACATGACTATTCACAGAACAACCAACAGCATCCGCAGATAAAACGAAGCAATTAAAGAGAAACCCATGACACTGCTAGTTGATAAGGACATTAGGTGCACCAGAATTCTGAAGTACATCGACGCGACCAGATGATGGCCAGCTTAGCTTTAGCGTGACTAGTGAAATCAACCATGTACCTGCCGGAAATTGACGGGGCTTCAAAAAAAAAAAAAAATTAACAACTTGGTGACCGCACGTCGTGCTGTAGATTTCCAGAGTCCCACACAACACGAATCTCACATGTAAGCACCCGATTAGCCGAGGCTAATTGCGAAAGCCGAAAAGGCCCTTGTCGGTTAGACCATCGCCGTCACCCAGATCAAATCAACCAAGCCTGCCTCAAGCTGAACTGCACCGTGGCAAGGGCAACAGAAACCGACGCGTGTGACGAGCACCGAGCGGGGCCCCACGTGTCCTTTACCACTTCACCGTCGAGCTCGGCAGCGGGAGGCCTGCAGGAGCGATAACAACTACCAAGCACCAAGTGACACGAAATGGTTCTTTTCGTCCACAATTCTTCACAAAATATTGGTTGGACGCATTGAGCCGAGGGCGACAAGTAGATGCTAAGTGGGAGCTGGCAAGGAAAGTGAGGTCATGAGTAAAAAAAAGGTTCTTCCAAGAGAAGAAGAGAAAAAAGGAAGAGAAAAGAGAAGATGATAAAAGGAAAGAAATCCTTCGATGGAGTTATATGGCGCTGAGAGGAGAGCCGCAGCAGAACAATAATGATTTACAAAAGAATAAAGCGGCGACCGCCGGAGTGGCGAGAGGCCCCCACCGGAAAGGGAAGACCCTCGACGAAAAGAGAAGACAGTCTTGGGCGGTAGCTCACAAGTCCCGTGTTGCTTGCTCGATCGCTTGCAGCCACACCAGCCATTTCCATCTTCATCCTCGCGGCTGCTTATTACTCCTTACCACTGAACAGTGGCCTTCCTGCTTATCTGCTCGAGAAATGGTTGTTAGTGTCAATGCGTTCGTGCACGGCCACAAAGATGAGGATTCCAAGTTACTCATGTTCGCCAGTGACGGCGACTCTGCCATGGTCCAAGAAAGCCGCCGGTCCATGGTGAGGGTGAGTGATGGTATTCTTTGAGGGAGCATTAAGGGTTGCGCAGGTGCTGCATTGGACTGACTGACTCGTCATTGATATGGATGAGTGGATTCATTGATTGCAAGAGTGAAAGAGAAGACACTGGATTAGCACAAGGTGAAGGGGATATGGGAGAAAGAAGAACAAATGCTGCAAAGTCTATTTCTCTGTGCTTTTTTATTTATGATGACGAGGCTGCAAGCCTGCCACACTGTAGAGCAGTAAGATACAGATGACCTCTTGTTTTCATAGTAACAAAACGATCAAAAATAAGTGGAAGGAGAAGAGATCACTAATAAGTAAAAACATGAACAATCTAACACAAATCAAACAGAGCAAAAATGAAAAAAAAGAAAAGGGGGAAGAAGAAAAAACATATAGGTTTGAACAGGTAATGGAGACCAAGAATTAGAAGCTCTCAGAATTTGTACGGGGTTGGCCAAAGAAGGAAAAGAATCTCTCTCTCTTTTTTTTTCCTGAGGTGTTACGGTTACCGGGACGACTTGTCGGCGCCGGCGGGGCCGTACAGGTCGAAGGGCGCCCAGAGCGCGTCGAGCGGGCACGGCCTCCCGGCGGCCAGCCTCGCCCACGGCTTGCCGGAGCCGGACCAATGCAGCAGGCTCACCGGCCCCGGGTGGAGGTCGCGACAGCTGCCAAAGACATTGTCGCCGCCCAGTCCGTGCTGGTTCCACCTGTGCTCGATCGGCGCCACGTGCCCCGCGAACACCAGCAGGAACGGCGGCAGCGAGCCGAGCTCGTAGATTCGCCCCGCCGGCGACTTCTGTATCTCCATCCACCGCTCGATGCGCTGCGTGTACCCGGCGTCACGCCACCGGTCCAGGTCGAGCACCATGACCCCCGTGTTGAAGTAGCACGGTTTCCGCCCGGAGAATGTCCCCGCGAAGCGCGGGTCCGACCAGAACCGGGCGGTGAAGTACTTGGTGAAGTTTGCGTGGCAGTACTCGGGCGCGCCGACGACGCGGCCGGCGAGGTCGGTGCGCCAGAGCTTGGCGACGTCGTCGACGAGGACGAGGTCGGAGTCGAGGTAGATGACGCGGCGCACGCAGGGGTCGAGCAGGCCGGCGAGGTAGTTCCGCGCGTAGTTGAGGGGCTGCTCCAGCGCCTGCCGCACCGACGTGGAGATAAGCCCCCGCACGCGGTCCGGGTCGAAGTAGTAGACCTTGAAGCGGAGCTGCGGGAAGACGGCGCGGACGAGGTCCCCGAGGCCCGGGTCGGAGACGAGGAAGTGGAAGAAGACGCTCTCGGGGCACCGGGCGTGGGTCACCACCGAGTGGACGGCGGCGACGGAGCCCCGCAGGTACTCCTCGTCGAGCGTGATCGCGATGTGGACGAGGGAGGGGTCGCAGGTGCCGTTGCCGGCCGGGGCGGCGCAGTCGGCGGCATTGCGGAACGACGGCGCGCGGCGGAAGGCGATCCCCCGGGCGCCGCCCGCGATCTGGCCCGGGAAGCGGACGCTGCCGTCGAACTGCGAGGACCGGATGGCCTCGGCGGGAGGGAAGGATTGGAGCGACGGGGACAGCACCACCGCCAGCATGGCGGCGGAGAAGAAGCCGGAGAGGCGCGCCACCCACAGCATCGCGGCGCTTCTTCTTCTTCTGGCGGCTGCTGCTTGGACCGCACCGACACGCCGATGGCGTCGGCCGGTAAGGGGGGAGCCGGAAACAAAAGGGGGGAACGCGCGCGAGCACGGACGGCAAAGCCTCCCTTCCTCAATTGGATCGCGTCGCGGTCTCCTTGCTGGTGGCGGATCGGCGCGTGGAGTGGGGGAGAAGCGAGCTCGAATCCATGCGAGGCCAGGCGACGCAAATGGAGGTGGACAGCAGCAGCAGCAGGGGAAGAGGCACCCACCAACCCACCGCAATTTTCCCCTTTCCTCCTCCGCTCGGCTTTCCCCTTCCTTCTGCGGCGCGCGGTCGCGTAACGGTGGTGGCTGGCTGCTGCGGCCGCTGCACCGCTGCTTATTGTATCTGCCGCCGCTGCTCCGGCTTTGTTTAATTTTGCGCTTCGATTTTGGGGGTTTATCTCGCGGAGTTGGGGAGGAAGAGGAGGAGAGAGGAGGAGGAGGAGGAGGCAGCTGGCATGACTGGCTGGCTGGGCGGGCGGCACAGGGCCAAAACCGAACTCACCGATCGCCTTTCCAGTTTCACCGCCGGCCCCCTTCCCTTTCGATCCGTGCGGATTTGTTTTCGTCTTGTTTCGTGGTTATCGGGGTAACCAAATTTTGATTTTGCCCCGGTATTTGTGTGGGGGCGTTTCGAAATGCTGTTCGCTTTGAACCTACTAGTACACGTTTTCTTCCCGTCTCGATTTATAAATAAAAAAAGCTTTATTAGAGAACAAGGCAAATTAGGGCGTCATTAAAGAGAGGAATTAAAAATCCACGAGTCACCTCGTCATCAATCAATCAATCGAGTAAGAAGTTACCATTCCGGCTTGCGCTCCAACGTGAAATCTGTGGAACGGACATGTCCCTGCTCACTAAAAAGTGAGCAATGAAAATTAAAAAAAAAGAAAAAGTGAGCAATGACAAACTGACGTGACGGTGCAGAGAATGGTAAGAGGTTATGTCACATTGTCACACACAAAACAGTCTAATACAGGGTGACAAAAACGGTGTCAGATTTTGATCCGAATGATGTAGTGTACATACTTAGTTTAACAACGCGAGTCCTAGAAAACAAAGAGAGTTCAGGCACATGAGGGCGTTTTTTACAACATCAAAATTACCACTCCCGGACGTTTCAACCTCCGGCACATGCCGCTCTCTCGATTCGCCAATAGTAAAACGACCGCCACACATGCCGTGCGAACGCGAGGCCCATAATTTAAACGCGATGGTGATGAAGGCGCTGCGATCATCACGACCATTTCTGACAGAAATATAAGGCGGAAGAAAAATAAACAATAATAAGGAGTAGAGTACTAAGAAACCATAAATCATTCCAGCTAAGCTAACAACCCTTTCCTTCAGCGTCGAAAAGGATATCCCAGCTATCATCGCGACGACCGTTGACCTGGCGCGGGACTAACTAACGAACGCTCACGACGGGACGGAACGTTGCAAAATGTTTTTTCGTTTTTTGAACGCCTGTAACGAGCGGAACCAGCTGGTAGATAGATAGCCTGATCTGTGCCCGTACTTCGTTTCACGTCGGTGTGGGTACGTACGTGTAGGTGGGCGGGTCGTGCGCGCGTGCGGCGCTGGGAAGCGATGCGAAGGCAGAGCAACTGGAGAGGCGGCGCGGCCAACCGGGGCACGCGGCAACCTGGCTCTCCCGCCTCGGTCTCCACGTTGTAGCCGTTGCGACCTGCCTGCCGCCAGAGGAGGCCCACCGCCTGACACCCGGCGATGACGCCAGGCCGTGTTTTAATTGAGCAGAGGGCGGGCGGCGCGCCGCGAGGTGGCTTGGCTTTGGGGCTCCGAGCCGCGGCGCCGTGACACGTCTCCTCCGCGAGCGCGCCTCGTCGCGGCGACGTGCTGGCTTGTCTGCCGCGGAGGCGACGCTGACGTCTGCATCCGCGAGCGACTCTTGCATGGGCCTTCCACTGGGCCCGGACGGATGAGAGGGAATCGCGGCGAATACTCAAAGGGCGGGCGGCATGGCGCTACTGCAGAACAGCTGGAGGCCCTCGACAGTGGTGTACCTGTCGCCCTGGAGTTGCAATCTTGACACGTACACCGTATGTATGTATGTTCTCTTTGATGGAGCCTGTTGGCTTTTCCAAAAGGAAATACGAATGGTATTTGGTACTAGACTCTTTCATGATTATCATACGGGAACATCCTTATCCTACCGGCTAATAGTAATCGGCCAATAATCAATCGGCATGTGACGTGACTTTTTGGCTTGGAATTTCCAGTCCTAATAATAAGAAGAAGAGAATATTTTCTTGCGAGTTCATGGAAGAAAAGTATTTTCTTCTGGTGTGAGAAACCAACGAAGAAAAGAATTTCAATTCCTCATCAACCGCAAGCACGAGCCTGCATGTGGCGCCACTATTCGATTCTTCGAGGCTTGAGCTGTTCGACCCAGTAAAATCAGCTTGACTTTCTTTATTTAAACCTACCAATTTGCAAAGGCCAAAGCACAATCATGTTCGCCTTCCTCCTGATGATTGGGGCTGGAAAAGGAGCGGTTGCGTTCGGTTCAGCATGTCCTGGAATAAAGCAACCGGGACTGCGCACATGGCGAGTTCTTGGAAGCAAAGGCATGTATTATCCGTTCCGCTTGGAGGTTGTTCCAGCTCCAGAGCCTCCTAGATTGCCAAACCTGACACCAAAAACATCCCCATTGGCCATTCCCTTCTTGGATCACCTTCCTGATGTTGCCTAGGCATCGGCTTAGAGGGGCTGACTCTGACTGACTGACAGTTTGGCGATGGCATATGCTGCGCTGTTCGTGTCACGTGGACTTTAGCTTCGCGGAAGGAAAGATGCAGGATCCCGATCATTTGTGCGGTGAATGCTACGCTTCTCCAGCTCTCTCTTGCGATTGAAGGGAATACTTTTATCGGGAGGCTGTTGGCAGAAGGCAGAAGCACGGCTTATTAGGCTGGAAGTACTATCATTCGGTCGTCGTCGGAAATTCAACTCTCTGTCCGCCCGAGTTAGTGACACGAAAGCATCGATATCTCCTTGCTCGATAGGGAAGCAGCAGTGTCACGTCGATGGGAGGGAAAACGATGTTTTGCATCATTTTATTTGTTGGATAATGCCTAATAATTTTTCTGAGTAGATTTTTTTAGCATGAATAGGTAGGGCCTGAACCGATATTTTGGAGCCGAGTTATAGGGCCCAACCCAAGGCAATCATGTGACGGGCTTACTTTATCAACAAAAATGGCTTGGCCCAATTTGTTTGCTTAGCACTTTCCCTTTGTTTATCTCTGTCTGGTCCTTCTCTCTGCAAACGGCGCCGCAGCAGCTCACTCCCCCCTCCCCACTTCTACGAGCTCACCAACGACCTTCGGTGCGAATCTATTGAAGGGAGGATGGAACATCGAAAGTGGAGTCAGGTGATCAGGTGAGTTGATCTCTGAGCCCCATGCTGAGTTCATTTTTCTGAGGTTTCTCATCGGTTTGGTTGTTCGGGAACCCTAATTTAATCCGCATCCGTGGAACACTGGATGCATTTCAGAGTAAAACCGTGCTAAGGTCGCCGTGATACGGACGGCCGAGACTCGGCTCACCTGGCGCCATGCCGAGAGCTAAAAGAGCGCTGGACCGACGGCAAAGGTCCCTCATTGACCTCCCCGAAGAGATTCTCTCTGTGATTCTGCTCCTGCTGCCCCCGAAATCCGTCCTCCGGTGCCGCGCCGTCTGCAAGGCCATGCGCCGCCTCGCCTCCGACCGCGCCTTCCTGCTCGCCCACCACCGCCGCCAGCCGCCACAGCGCCTCTACTCCTTCATTCGCGATGTGGGCACATACCCCGAGGATCTGGCGATTTTCGATTACTGCCTCGAGGCCCTTGACCTCCGCACCTATGAGTTCAGGTCTGTCGCCAGGTTCACCGCCAACGACTACGACTGCTCAATTGGAGAAAGCCCGTTTGCTGTCCTTGGTTCTTGCGATGGTCTCCTGCTCATGTCCTGGAGTAATCTTTTGTACCTCTGCAATCCTGCCACACGACAATGGATTTCAATCTCCCCGCTGAGGCTTCAACATGACACGGTCATGGGGCTCTATTGTCATGGCCCTTCTTCCGACTACCGAGTGTTGTATTGCCGACGAAGTGATAGGGAACCTCTGTTCTTCATCAACACCGTGGGCTCAAAGAAGGAGAGGTGCATTCAGCACGGATTGTCCTCAGTGTCCATGATTAATTGGTTGCATAATAGATCAGAGGCTAGCCACTTGAGCGAGCCTTTTCTGTTTAATGGCAGCCTGCACTGGATGCCTTTTTTAGGCCGACATGACGTGATACTGGTGTATGACACACTGGATGAAATGTTCCCGTGGTTGAATGTATCTTTTAAGATATACCTTGTTGCATCATTGCTTGAGATTGAAGGCACTCTTGCCATGTCAAACAGCCATATTGAAGCATCAGAGGTGGATTTGTGGTTTATGGACTACAACTCCTCAGTGTGGACTCACAAGTACCGCATTGATCTACCTGTGATAGATATTCGACGTTTTGAAGTTGGAACTTGGTTGTCACAAATGGTGTCCCAAGACAGAGATGTCTTGGTTGATGGGTTTAATTGGCAGCTGTATTATGATGAAAAGGGTAATTTGCTGAAAAAATTTAAATGCAATGGACGCATGCTAAACTTCTCTACGCATATTCTTAAGGAAAGCCTTGTTCCTCATGCGTTCTTCCAAGTACGGGGGAATGGAAGCAGACGTGAGCCACCTTTCTTCCGGGGACTGTAGCGCATTTCCTAGTAATCTATGTTCTGGATATTTCAATTCCTGTAGATGGAGATTGAAGTTGCTAGGTCCCTTGCTTGTCCACCTGTTGTGCTAATCGTAGTCAGCATAACTAAGACATGTTTTCTCCACTTGGTAAGTATGTTTATATATATCCCTCCATTGGACATGGAATTTCTAGGTCTCAGGAACATGATTGAGGAATGCTGTAATGCAAAGGACAATATTCATGTTTATCAAGTATTAGTGCATCTATTTTCATCGGAATGCTATGACATTTGAAGATTCAGAGTACTAGATACTTCTTTCTCTCTCTCTCTCTGCTATCTTGAAGCCTGGAACTTTCCATCCTTTCATTTAAAAGCTTTGTGGCACACTATGTGTTTGATTAACCTGCGTCTTAGTGTCATAGAGAAGTATTCTTAGAAGAATGTGGCACATTTGAGAAGCCATTATTTATTCTGATGTATTATAGAATCTAGACTTATGTATGTCATCAAGGTTATCTAGTGGAATCAGAATGAATATTATCAGGGCTGAAATTGCTTTATGTGATACAAAAGATGATGTGATTGATAATATTTTTATGCTCTTCTTTTTAGCACAAGCTTTGTGATTTCTTTTCTTGTTTGCGCATGAAAATATGCTAATTATACGCTATTGGTGATTTCTATGTTTTTTAGGTTTCTGAGCCCCACTTATCATAGAAGCTAGAGCATTATATATTTATCCGTATATCAATCCCTTTGCCTATTACAACTGTTCTTTTTGTGCCAGTAAAATGACTGCGTACTTGATGCCTCATAAAATTGTTGTTCTTGTTCCATTTTCGTCACTGAGATTCTTCATGGTGCTCTTCTGACTTGGCTCAGTTTCCTGTACTTTTTGAATCTGCTTCCTCAGACAGCTTATAATCTCCAGTTCACAGTAATATATATGATTCTCTCCCACATTTCCCCCCTTGAAATGATGTTTGTATCACATTTCTGGTAGAAGCTGCAATGCTTCTCTGAAGAGGGGGAATGCTTCGTAGGCATTTCATCAGAGTTAAATTGTGCTAGCAGGTAACACTTCTTTTAATTAGAAACCAGCATTAATTTCAACATGAGACCAATAAAGTCTCAACAAGAATTCTTACGTGGGATCAGTTACTAGTGAGTGAATCGGTGCTAATGTAAGCATGGCAATGATAGGAAGCCACTATTCTTCATCAGCATCATGGGCTCAGAGGAGAGATGGATGTGGATCGGTACCGTTTGTCCTACTAACTCGAATAGTATTTTCTTCCATCAGAAAATACAAGGAGCTTATCGCTAAGGAATTGTCTTAGTTAAAAACTGTAACAAAAAGATTAATGTTTCATAACTAATACACTAAGACGTGCCGCAAATGGAGTTGCTTAAGACAAAGCCACAAACGGTTTACTAGCCCTGTAGCCCATTTCACAATCAAAGTCCCAACGGTAGCTGTAACACCCAAGTTATAGGTCCACCTCATGGCCTTGGCAATTCTTGAGTACACTTTGATCGCTCTTTTAATAAAAACGATAGTACAATACAAAATATTATGTACATCAGGAGCAGTTGTAGGTCCACCTCATGAAGTTGTTCTTTACAACGCTGAGATAGTGCCACCAAAATGCTTTGTATCACCTGACTTGGGATAGTGCAGAGAAAACCAGAGCGTGCCGCCGCCGGCATAATGGGGTTCAGCCGGTGGCTGAGTGCAGAAGCCGTAGGGGTCCACGTCCTCGTCGCCAGGCCGGTCGTCGCCATTCGCAGAGATCAGGAGGCGTCTAGGACTAGGGAATTGGGATGATAATCTCTCCCGAGCCTCCTCGCTCCTCTGTTGCTGCAAAAAGGATGTGTTTTCTCAGAGCACGACTCCGTCTCTGTATCATGGTTTATGCAGGATTGTGGCAACACACGTCTCAAATTATTATCATGGTTCATGAACATTGTACAATCGTGGCAAAACCGGGTGGAAGCTTGAAAAAGCTGAGTCAATTTACATTGTACCAAAATGCTGGAAAAGGACCAGCGGCCAGCCCAGTGCTGGGATCATAACTGAAAAACTGAATCTAGCTGAAGTCGACAAGAAAAGTTCATAAAACCGCGGCACTCAACCTTCTCAAAAATCAATTTCATTGCGCAACAAATAGGGTAAGTCGTAAGTTTGACAACAGGAGCATTTAAAAGGATCAACCGAAGCCTTCCAGACAATACATTGATGTACAGAATGCCATTACATCCAGGTCACAAATGCTCAGCTGATATTAGCGATACTATACCACATCATGGGATATACAACATACAAATTGAAGCCATCTTTTTGGAGTTAATTTGCTTCACCAGTCAACCCGTAACAGCCGCAAAGGCTCATCTTTGCAATGCTTGTAAGTACAGGTACAGCCTAGAAAATTTTCGCGAGCCGACGCAGAGCGCGAGACCAAGTTCAGCCCAGTTAGTACTGTGCAGGAGGAGCAGCCCGGCCCATTACCGTGGTAAACACTATCCAGGACCAGAAGACCAGAAGGGAGGCGTGGGCGGGCGCCGGAGGGGAACCCACGCACGCAGCCACGCAGAAGGCTGAACGCCTGAAGCCCTGAACCGAAGCGCGGAGGCCGGAGGGAAACGAACTATAACAGAGGACAGCTATAAAACGAAAGCTGTCGCCACCTCCCCACCCCCACCCCCACCCCAGATCAGACCTCACCATTCCTTTTTGGTTTTGGCGCCGGTGGCCTGGTGCGTGCGGTAACCGAAAGCAAGCCGAAACGGTGGGAAGCCAAAGCAGCCGCGGCGGAGCGGCGAGAAGAGGTGAGCTCTCAAATCGCCCGCCCGCATCCACCTTTCGAGGCTTCGAATTCGTCCTCCTCCTGCGTGTTCCGGTGGTCGGGATCGTGATTTCGTCCGCATCTCCGTGTAATTTCCGGCGCATTTCTTGAAATCCGAAGCGCGGCGGCGCAGCGTAACCGCCGGTCTCGTTTTGCAGGAAGCAGTCGCT
Organism: Eleusine indica; assembly: GCA_030378355.1. Classification (NCBI taxonomy): domain Eukaryota; kingdom Viridiplantae; phylum Streptophyta; class Magnoliopsida; order Poales; family Poaceae; genus Eleusine; species Eleusine indica. The sequence continues at coordinate 10,718,841 of CM059498.1, read as the reverse complement.
GCTGTTGTTGGAGCCGTCGCTGCGCACCCGCCGACCCCCGCGCGCAGAGAAGGCCCCGACGATGGCGGAGCCGGAGCAGGGCGGCGCCGCCGCCTTCATCCGCGACGCCCCCTTTCGCGTCGTCTTGGAGATCGTCCGCCGCCTCCCCACGAGGTCGGCCATCCGCATCCGCGCGGTCTGCAAGCCGTGGCGCGACGTCACGGGCCACCCGGCCCTCCTGGCCGTCCTCCACCGCCTCCAGCCGCCGCAGCCGCTCCTCTGCTTCGGCCGCGCCGCCTGCCCCAACCGCTACATTCCGCTCAGGGACTACTGCGTCGAGGCCCTCAACCTCCGCTCCGACAAGCTGAGCTCGATCTTCCGGTTCACGGACTACTCGTACCTCAACTACGACAGGTTCGTCGGCGGTGATCAAGTTGCCCCCATCGACGACTTCGCCGTCGACTACCACGACTACGACGAGTGCCACGACGCGGAGTGCTTCATGCCCCGGCTCACGGTCCACGCCTCCCTCGACGGTCTCCTCGTCGTCTCCTTCCTCCACGCCTGGTACGTCTGCAACCCCGCCACGCGCCAGTGGGCACCCCTCCCAGATCTTAGCTATTGCGACGTGGTTGGGTTCTATGAGCACATCTCTTCCGGCGAGTACCGTGTGATGTACCAAATTGGCAAAGATGATGAGCATGTCTCGACGTACTACTACGTTCTCACGGTGGGCACGAGGCTCAGCAGGATCATTGGATGCCCCATCTCGCCGGAGGCGGCTGAGGACATGGGATTGGACATTGGGCTGGATCCTGCCAAGTTCTCCCCGCCCGTACAGCTCCGCCGCAACCTGCACTGGCCACCGCAGGAGCGCCAAGGATACCACATACTGGTGTTCAATACAGAGTCCGAGTTGTTCCACTGGATGAGCCCACCTGTAAGAGACAAGGACATGAGACTGCTTGAAATTGAGGGCAAGCTCGCCCTCTCCGTCTCCAGGATGAACAAGGCAACGCTAGAGCTCTGGCGTCTGGAGGATTACCAGAACGAGATTTGGGTCCAAATGTTCCGGATTCAATTGGCTGTGGCAGAGATGACAGAATTGCATAGAGAGGACTGGTCTCCAGCTGTTGTTTCACCTGAAGGGGATGTGCTGATTGAGTGCCCGTACCGGGTGTTGCACTGTGACAGGAATGGGAATTTGATACAGAAGTTTCGGTTTCCTGACGAGGCAGCGTCTGCTAGGCATGCTCTGAGGGAGAGCCTTCTTCAGCATGCGATCTTTCTTGCGCCCAAGTGGCATAATGTTTCTGAACCGCCTTTCTACATGGGGCTGTAGTCTGTGCTCGTGGTTCCGTTTTTCAGCATCTTTGCTTTTGCAAATGAATCTTGAACAGGCTAGCTTCCTTTTTCCCGTTTTGATGGCAGGGATTATCATGATCAAATGCTCATATTTCTCTTTGTTGGGAAGAGTTTTGTATGCTGATGCAATGTACATACTCTGGATAGTTGCTTGTTTCTGGAACATGAACCTAGAAGGATCTGGTGCATTAACTGAATAAGTTGGCCAGCATGACGGCTGTTTTCAAGTGATTTGTCATGCCATACGTTTTGATATTGTGCTTGATGTTAAACATTTATCATAAGAGGTTTTCAGTTGTGTTCTGGTTCCAACAATTGGTTATGGTGATGTTCCACCAAGGATGTGTTTGAAATGAACATATGCATGTGAAAAGATCGGTTGCCACGGCCGTGTTAAATTTTTTACTACAAATCTGCTCCTGATAAATGTTGAGTTGCGATATGACTCTGCTTGGCAGAACTCTGGAACTGAAAGTTTGGTGCTGCCTTGATGTGGCTACTAGTAGTTGCAAGTCTTTTATCCCCCTTATTTTGATATGGCCATTCACCTGTTGCACGATGGTACTAATTCACTGGGACTGAATTCTGCAATGTGATTTGTACACCACAACTTATTAGTTTCATCACTCCCAAATGCTTTGCACCCCTCTTTCGTGATTCCTTGATGGATTGTCCAGGATATAGTGGTTCCTGTTGCATAATAGGGGTTACAGTAGGTGACTAGTTGGAGGAAAAACTAAGATGCTTCAATAGCGTGCAACAAACGAAAGGGCTGCAACATCAACAACGTAGTTTTGGTTGTGCTTGATCTATATTCCCGTTTTCTGAACTGTAAAGCCCTGACAGCATGTTCAAGTTCCCTCTTTTCTAGGTCTAGAAATGGCTTGATGCACCATCATGAACATTAGACCTGCTTGCGCTGGTTGGGTGACAAACCAATTTTCATAAGATATTGATCTAGGAGCATAACAGTAAGCATCTGCAACCTTTCTGATCACTAATAATTTGAACACAGTTTTGCACTAGTTGAAGAGCGGACGCCTTGTCAGGATTCGAGTTCTGTTGCGGTGTGCATTATGCATCCTGAATTCCTGAACATTGCAGAGCTGATGAGCAAACTTTCCAGATCAAATGCGCCGGTTAGATTCAGATCCAATATAGGTGGGTTGGATCAAAGCCCTCATCATAGTGCAAAGTTTCAGATTAGCTAAGTTTCTTGTATCTTTGAATCTGCTTTCTGAACAACTTTAAATCTGCAATTCACCCTAATAGTCTGCAGGAGTGGGAGTGCTTAGTAGGCCCTTTGTCAGGGTTAAAATTGCCTTGCAACTAACTTTTTGTAATTTGAAACCACCACCACCACAACAACAACCAAGCCTTTAATCTCAAACAAGTTGGAGTAGACAGTAATTAGAAACCTCACATTAGACCATATCATAAACAAGCTACACCATGCGAGGACGGGAACATTAATGCAATCCTTTGCAAGATGTCAAAGGCACAAGGCTAGTGCTCTGTTAGGTCGCCATACTTATCAATGTCAGAATTAGAATGCGAGAATAAATAGAATCTTCTGTCATCCGAAATACATCCGCAAGTAACTAAACACTAGGCATCATTGTCTTAGTTAACAACTGCCACAAAGAGATTAATGTTCCACAACAAATATATACGAAAACATGCCACAAACGGAGACAAAGCCACAAACAGTTTATATCTTAGTAGCCCTTTCCACAATCAAAGCCCCTATGGTAGCTGTAACACCCAGGTTATAGGTCCACCTCATGGCCTTGGCAATTCTTGAGAACACTTTGATCGCTTTCCTAACAAAAATGAGAAATGAGACTATATACTTCAGGAACAATTGTATTAAACAAAATAAAAATATAATATACTGATTCTACCTCATAGTTTCGTCTTGTTTGTTGGCATCTTTGATTGTCTCTCGAACAAACTCCTGTACAAAACTTTTCTGTATTGCATTGCCATTCTGTTAAAAATGTAATTCAATGAAGAAGAAAATAAGTAACATGGAAATATAATGTAACAACAGAGAGGACAAACTAAGGATATCAATTTTGTCTTTGTGGTGTCATAAGTCAATGTTCCACAGGATACGATGGATGAACAAAATATCAGAAATCACACCATTCCAAGAAAGGGAGTGCAGGTTAGTTATTATTTGTTTTGCACATCTTCTTACACATACATAGCTGAACCCTTAAGAGAAGGCTGAAGCCCCATAGACTTGAATCTGATTGCTCTAATTCCTAACTAATGTGATGGTACCTTTTCAAAACTAAATAGGAGCTAGAGTATATAATGAGAACACTCGATCAGGTTTGGTTCAGAAATTGTGCTTGCAAGAACACATATTTTCTCATTCTTTTACCAATATCTTCATATATACTATGATATATCTCAAGAGATACAGAAGCAATTCAAAAAATCATATGAAAGCAAATGATTACAAGGAAAATATTAAGTTGTTCTTTAGTACTTCACTGAGTTGCATCAACAAAAAAAGTGTGAATGCCATAGCCAGAGAATCAAACCTTAATTGCAAAGATACTTCTTTCCATAATGGTTATTTTATTTTGTCAAGGATTAGAGATATTCATGAAAATGGACATAGGGAGTCCATGAACAAGCGGTTTGCATAGTTGATAGGGTGTACTATAGTAAACTAGTACATGGGTCCTATTTGCTCTTTGTTGATTCTGGTGCCATGTGTTGCCATAATTTTCTTTCACTGATAATTAAAATAACAACACCAGTGAACTTCAACATATTAAAACAGAATTATGCAAGGAAAACTATCTGCAGACATTACTGAGCTACTGAAAACTGCTCACAAGAGCTACCACAGAAAACAACCGCTAGTTTCAACTATTGTGGCACAACACAACTCGGTAACATAGAGGTGCCACATAGTATTCAGATTGTTTATATTGGCTCGATGTGCTTGCGATTTTGAAATTTGAAGAATGGCACCACCTCCTGAGAGCAAATCTTATTAGGGATGGATTATTGAGGAACTGCTGGAGCAGAGATCCCCAATATCTAGCATTTGGTTTTTGTCCATTTCTAGTAGTTTGATATTGGGGATGGATTAGTGGGAACTGTTGGAGTTGCTCTAATAGCATGCCGTATGCACCCTCCCCTCTTTTCAAGCATGCCAGCCCTCCCCCTACCTCTCCCTCTCCTTTTCTCTAGCCAGGCCGTGCGCTGCCTTCCCCTCCCCATTTGCCAGCTGGTCCGCGCGCTGCCCTCCCCCTCCCTCTTCTCTAGCCACCCTGTGCCTGCTGGAGAAGAGGAATAGGGAGTAGGAGAAGGGGAAGCACAACCATTTTTTGTTCATTTTTATCCCTGTAGGCCAAATTGACGGCAGTGACATTGAAGGCATCAAATTTTAAATGGATGATAGATAAGAAACTTCAAAAATTTTCATGGCAAACAAGGAACTAAGTCATCTTTCAATGACATAGAATGAATTATTTCGAATTTAATATGTTTTAATTCTGGAATCAAACAAGTGTTCAGAAATATGCCCTTGTACATAATTTACAGAAAGCTATGCTGGTTCCTATTTATTGAAACAATAGTTCCTATAGGTGAAGACATATTTAGTGTGTCATGGCTTCAGCTGACCAAGGCTTATCCATGGCAAGAAAACACAGTCAAACATGTAAATTAATGTGTGTAAGTTTTCCATACAGTGAACCATTCAGGCGCATAAGTACGAGTTTCAGTTTACTAGAGCATGTACATAGCATACATTCATACAGTGACGTCTTTCTTTTCACCTCTGTAACTAGTGCTAAGATTCTTCTCTAATGTGTCCGAGTACTCTAATAGATCGTGAACACGGCAACGCAATGCAAGGAACCACGCAAATCAGCATCAAAGTTCGATTAATGTAAAATTCTACCCAACATGCCTGCTTACGTTCCTCACAGTCAAGGCTCAAACAAAAACAACCAAAACCAAGAAACAGGTCAGTGTTATACAGACCACATAAGTCGAAACTGTTAATGTACTGATCGATTTTCAGACCACATAAGTCGTATCTCTGCATGCATACGGAATCTGAATTATTCCTTAGCGGGAGACGACAGGGAAAAACCTGATTGGAGGCGGTGCGAAGAAAACGCGAGAGCGTGTCGCCGCCGGCACACAGGAGCTCATCCGGTTACTGAGAGCAGAAGACGCAGGGATCCATGTCCTCGACGCCAATCTGCGCATCGCCATACTCAGAGATCAGGATGCGGCTAGGGTTGGTTGGGTTCGGGGAATTGGGATCGATTCCTCGTCTCTCTCGGAGCCTCGTCGAGCCTTACCGATTTAGCGGTGTAAGAATCTCGTGCATTGATTGAATAAATTGATCAGCATGACGGTTGTTTTCAAGTGATCTGTCATGCCATAGGTTTTGATATTGTGCTTGGTGTTAAACATTTATCATACGGGGTTTTCAGTTGTGTTCTACTTCCAACAATTGGTTATATTGATGTTCCACCAAGGATGTGTTTGAAATGAGCATATACATACGAAAAGATCAGTTGCCACGAACGCGGTAGCATTTTTACTACAAATTTGTTCCTATAAATGTTTTGTGTTGTCATATGTCTCTGCTTGGTAGAAGTCTAGAACCGGTTCAGTCAGTTCACACTACGTTGGAATCAATCCCCATCTACTATCCTTTCAGAACGAAATCATCCGGAATCTTGACTTAAGAATTAAAAAAAGCCGGAATGAATCCCCATCTACCAAGGGAGCCTTTGATGTGGCTAGTTGCAAATGATTTTTTTAATCTCTTAGGGTTTGTTCGATTGTTATGGAATAAAATCCACATGTATTATTTTTAAAACATGAATTGAGTAAACACACATCTATATGAAAGAATGAAACTCATGCCATGGTTGTGTTTTCGGACCCGAAAGACTGAGTTTTGTTCCATGTGTTGAAGACATGAAAAAGGTTACAATGGACTGGGTTTTGTACCATGTCGGGCCAAACCGAATGTCCGTTCCATACCACACCAAATGGATCCATACATGTGATTTGTTTTATAATCTATGTCATTTTAAGCCTAAACGAATAAGGCCTTATTTTAATGTTTTCATTCACCTGTTGCACAAATTATACTGATTTACTGAAACTAAATTCTGCAATGTAAGTGACTTGCACACCACAATTTATTAGTTTCACTCCCAAATGCTTTGCACCCCTCTTTCCTGAATCCAGGATGGATTGTCCAGGATACAATTGCATAAGAGGGATTACCGTAGTTGGAGGAAAATCTGAGATGCTTCAATAGCGTGTTACAAATAAATGGGTTGCACCATCAATTGATCTATGTTCCCGATTTCAGAATTGTAAAACCCTGACAGCATGTACATGTTCCTTCTTTTCTCGGCCGTCCAGAAATGGCTTGATGCACCATCAGCATCAGATATGCTTGCGCCGATTGGACGACAAACTACCAATTTTCATAAGATACTGATCTAGGAGCATAACAGTAAGCAACTGCAACCTTTCTGATCACTAGTAATTTTAAACACAGTTTCGCACTAGCAGCAGAGGTGATTGAAGAGCCGAGACTGCTGTCAGGATTTGAGTTCTATTGCGATGTGGATAACGCATCCCGAATTCTTGTACAGAAGCAGGTGCACAGTAAAGCTGACCAACTCACAAAAAAAAAAAAAGAATAAAGCTGATCAAATGAGATGTGCTTCGTGGGCCGCCTGAAAGCTCAAAAAAAAAAAACAGCATGGACCGAAATAATTTTGTGCTGGGCCAGCCCAACATGAGGCTACACAGTCGTGTTTGGGCTGCTGCTTTGACCCGTGGGCTAGCACGGCATAATCCGATTATCGTAAATTAAATATATTTCCAACATATCCAAAGCTTTTACATACGAAATCACACCTCAGTGGTGAGGTAATACCATTTGAAAGTGCAGGTTGCAGGTTTGATCCCAACTTAAATAATTTTTGCACTATTATTCATCTATATGGGCTGCATGTATATTTTCATGCTGCAATGTTAGCGAGCCTAACGGACCAGGCTGACGCGGCTATCCCTTTTAATGTCGGGCCATGGACCGTTGCCCAAGCACATTGGCTGGCATAGTGGCATGATACAAACCGTTAAGAATTTTATGTCATACTGACCTGAAATTAAACGGGCTGGTTTTTTTTGTGCCAGGCGGCCGGTGCCATCTTTTTTAGTTATTTTTTGTAGGAGAATAGTGCAGAGTTCATGAGCAAACTTTTTTGAATCAGATGGGCCGGTTAGATTCAGATCCAATAGATGGGTTGGATAAAGGCCCATATGTAAATTTCGTTGCGGGCTTGTGTTCACTGGACCGATGAATCTCTGAACAGACCACAGCTGTCCCTCTTCCTAAATCATTCAAAAGGCAGACTTTGGGCCCAGCTAAGATCCCAAACTCGTAAATAGCCGCGAACCCCGATGGCGATCTCGGAGCTGTCGCTCGAAAATATCTCGCCTCGGCACGAGCTCTGGAACCTTCACTGGCCCCAACCCCCGACGACCAAAATCAACTCTCCCTATTTAGTTAGATATTTTTCTCACGCCCTCCTCTCGGCCGAATAAAAGCTTTTGTAGCAGCAATCCATCTCGTCCTCGTCTCCCTTCCCAATTCGATGCAGCGGTAGCGACGTTCGCGCTTCCTGTGCCGCCACTGCGTCGCGTTTGCGTCGTCGCGGTCGCGGGGGTACCGGCGGTTCCCCATGGACGCCGGAGGCGGGAACGGATCCGGCAATGCCTCCGGCGGCGGCGCGTCGGGGTGCTGCTACTACGGGCTGCTCGGAATCCGCAAGAACGCCTCCGTCACCGACATACGCGCCGCGTACCGGAGGCTCGCGCTGGTGAGTTGGTCGTCCTCCTCTGTTCTGTCCACCATGCGCATGCGATGCGCGGAGGGTGTTTGATGATGGCTTGGGCTCTTCGTTGAGCTGATTTTCCGATCTCTTCTCGCCCGTGGGCGCGCAGAAGTGGCACCCGGACCGGTGGGCGAGCAACCCTGGCGCCGCCGGCGAGGCCAAGCGGCGGTTCCAGCGGATCCAGGAGGCGTATTCCGGTAAGGCTCATCTGTTGCCCCCGCTCCTGCTTGGCTGCACGTGATTTGATCGAATTCTCGCTGGCTTTGTTGGTGTGCAGTTTTGTCGGACAAGGGGAAGAGGGCCATGTACGACGCCGGGCTCTTCGATCCCCTCGATGACGACGACCAGGTGTGCGCCATGCCGTTCCTCCGCGGCTTATTGTCTCGGATCAATCAAATTACTATTCGATAGTGTTCTCTTAATTTCTCGCCACTTTATTTATGTGGAATATTCTATATAGCTTATAAAATATATATAAAAGTAAAATATAATAACGTTTGCTGTGTTTTTGGACGGCCAGGATTTCTCCGACTTCATGCAGGAGATGCTGGTGATGATGGATAACGTGAAAAACGAGGTACGCGCAACCACCAACCCCTTGGATTATTAAGTAATCCTAATCGCGCAATTGTGTTACGCTACGAAGAAGGTTTTCTTCACCGTCGCATTTGCTTTTGCCGATACCGTGCAGAAGCCGGACACGCTGGAGGACCTGCAGAAAATGCTGGAGGACATCGTCAGCGGCGACGGCAGCAGCCGCGGCGTCGGCGGGCGCGTGCCGTCGGACGGGACCCGGCGGACGCGCGTCTCGCCCTACCCGCAGCCGCGGCGGTGACCGGCGCGCCGGTGTACGAGATGTACACGCGTGGCTACTACTACGCTTTTTTTTAAGTGAAAAAGAGACCAGAGAGACAAGGAGACGGGCAGGCAAGCAAGCAAGCAACGAGGGAGCTTTGGGCACAATAAAAATTGCCGAGTCGGGTTACCACTTTTAGGCCATCTGATAATTGACGCCTTTTCCTTAGTTGATCGATCACTTGATTGTGTAATTTGTGTGTGCGCTGGGTTGGGTTCTGATTCCGGCCACGTCGCTGCAAGAGCCGGCGGACGCGTGGCCGGGGACTCTTTGATTATTATCTTGTCGACATTTCGTGCCCCAATTGTCACTGGAATTCTTGCTTACTCCTTTCGATTTATAACTAGTATTCTTTTTTTCTTTGTATAAGCGTTACGTGTCGCGCTATCGCCTCTGTCGATTTCTCAAATTGTTTATCTGTCTCATGCGCCAGTGCCGCTTTGGCAACGCTGGCATCTTCTGGTGTTTCACGTTCTCGGTTCTCGTCCTCTTCTGCATGGACGTGTTGCCAGTAAAACATCTGGGCGTCCTCACGGCGCTGGACCGGCGTTTCTCGCTACGTTTTCACTTCCCCGTCGCCGCCGCATCACACCGGGATTTGCATCTTGACGCTTGCGCGGGCGTCGAGATCATCGGTGATGGATACAGCCGGCGTTCTGGAGTGCTCGCGGACGTGCGCCGTACGAGCGAAAGCGAAACGGCGGTGCGGTTAGTGGCCTGGTTGCCATGGATCCTTCTCTTCCAGCCGTGAAGGTCGCGGCCACTTGCGCACCCAAGTTGCTGGGCGGTTGGCCCGGGCCAGGCCGTCTCGTCTGGACCAGAGGATTTTCTCTCCTCGGGGAAGGAATCGATGGCGAGAACTCGAATCCGGGTCTGGCATCAGCTCCTCGGACAGGCACCACACCGATCGGTGCTCGTGGTCCACCCAAAAATCTCTCGCTAATGTGGTCTTGGTCCAGTTTGTTTAGAAAAGCGAACGGTACTGGGACCACCAACTGGCTCGAGATAGTTCTTGTACCCGGCTGTTCTTTCCTCAACAAGCTCGTCATCATTGCTTAATCCCGCGACTCCTACTGTACGGGAACATGGTTATTAGCAGGACGACGCTTTTTGGCCCTGTTCATTTACTTATCTTTCATTCATTTACGTCTTTTGACACGAAAGGCTTCCGTTTGTTTATAGAGGTGTACAGTACAGCAAGGCCATCCCTTCCTGAAGTATCCGTATGCGGGCAAAAAATATCTCTCGTGCTGGAACAATCTAGCCACCAATTAATATTGCCTTTTGTGAGGAGCTGGCGGGACTCCTCTCCTCTGGTTTGGCGTCATGCCCGGATTTGGTAAATTCGAATCGATCTCGTGTGCCTTCGGCAAATTACCATGGAATCCGTCTAACTATTTCTCGAATCTACGCAACCCCGTTTCAGATCTTTTTGGTTTATATACTGCTGCTGACGTGATGCCTGGCGTCTGTGGTGCATCTCCCTTGGCAAACAAATGGCCTTTGGTTTCTAGAGCTTCACAAGCATCCACAGGCCACAGCTTTTGGGGAAATTGACCCGTCCAAATTTGCAGCTGGCGAGGACTGATGTCACCGTCAGGATAGTGTTTTTCGGAAGTAATGATAAGAGCTGTGTCTGCCCATAAAGATGAGAACTGTTCAAACATAAGTGAATTATCTATCCTATTTCTATTAACTTAGATTTTTGAGTGCAACTGGTTGGTACATAGTAGCTTAACATGGTATTAGATCAGAGGTTTTGAGTTCAAGTTTTGACGACTGTATTTTTCGCTGTGCTGCTCCTATTTCTACATTTGCGCTCTGAGGGAGCTACACGTGAGGGAGAGTGTTGAACCATGAATTACTCGTCCTTCCTTATCAGCTTAGGCTTTTGTATGTAACTGATTGATGCATATTTGCTTATCTTATTTTCATATTTATGTCCTGAGGGAGTTACACGTGAGGAGGAGTGTTGAACCATGAATTACCCACACTTCCCCATAAGTTTAGTTTTTTATATGTAACTGATTGATGCATAATAGCTTAACAAAAACGAATAACAGAGTGACTGGGGCTGGCGTGTTTAATTAGTAGTTACAAAACTTTATTTCGTTCTAGGGGACAAACAACTCGTTAGTTTTCAAATGATCTTCAAAACTTATAATTCGTTCTATTATATGAGTGCGCTAGGAGAGCTAAGACTAGAGCTATCCAAATGGACGGTCTGACACGGCACACGAGTCTTTTCGGCCTGTGTCGAGATAGCCTATAGGCTTGACTGACGGCCCATAGCACGGCACAAATTTCCTAAACCCGGGCTGATCAAGAATGATGATCCAATTAAAATTAAGGGTGCTAAAATGATGAAAATAAGGTGCTGGAGAGAAAAATTGAATCACAGATCTCTTGAAATTGAAGAGATTACTTTCCCATCAGGCTAGGATGACTTGTTGTATACAATAAAAATAGTAATTCCCTTAATATATTTTCAAACGAGCCGTGTCATGCCGGTATTGAGGTCTGTTACTCAGCCCAGACACGATCCTTACCACCGGGTTGTGCCGGATTCGTGTCAAGGGTTTTATGCCAGCCCACTTAGCCTGGCCTCTTTGGACAGCTCTAGCTGAGACTGAGAGATGTAAAAACTCTAACGGGCTTGAAGCATGTGGATTCTAACATCATCCAGACGGCCCACAGTCTCGCAGTCTGTAAGACTGTAAGGGCATAAGTTGTGTAAGACTGTAAGGGCATAATGAATGGAAGAGATTGCGTTTGCGTACAACATATTCAAGATCATACCCACAAAAGCATCCATCGTTAGTCTGCTTCATGTTTTAACGTCAGCAGATTAACTTGTCACCACACTTATTTTTATCCGGCGCATTTGAATACAATCTAGTCAATGAATGTAACTGAGAATGGAATACGAATATTAAGGTACTACAAAATACATAATACTACAGTCTTTCTTTAGTAAAATACATAATACAATCGCAGAGCAACAAAAAAATTTTCTCCACCAGGCACTACGCGAACAAAATAAGTACTACAACCAAATATTAACAGAAGGCGCCCTGGTCATCTGCTCAGTCAGAATCCATCGAGATTCGACCATGTCCGTCTTCATCTTAGCCCTCTCAACAGACGTACCAATATACTTCAACCACCCCTGACAAAGAATGCAACAACCGCTCCAACAAACAACAACGATATAGCAATGTCTGCGATACCTCCACCACGTTTTTTTTTTTTGCATAACAGGGACCTCCCTGGAATTTCATTACCCAAGAGCAACGAAATTACAACGTTCAGCTTACGAAAGTAACAAAACAGAGCAGAAAAGCAAGAAAAAACTAAAAGCGAAACTACTAGGCTTTAGGCAGTCACCCTATGCGCCACCCAAAACTCCAGCAAAACTAGAGGCCAACCCCCGAGGACGTCTCCTACAGAGAACTGTTTAGTTACAAGGCAATTTGTGGATAGTTTTTCTTCCATCAAAAAGAGACTTCGCACTTCGACTTGATTCCTCTCATTCTTCAGATGTTTCTGTGATTGCTGGTAACCTTCTTGTGTTCCCGCCATTGCTGTCTTGGCGCTGAGGATGCACTGCTATCGCGTTCTGCTGCAGGACCGTCGCTCCAGCTTCCAGTTGTTTCTTATCCGCCTCCTTCTGTAGACCTGCCCAGTATAAAAGAAATGTGCATGCATAGCACACAATCTCAGTCGGGGATTTTATTAGCTTCTTTTCAAAACACATTCTGTTTCTCAATTTCCAAGTTGCCCAACAGATGGCTGCTAATCCGACCATATGAAGGGAAAGACCATGATGCAAAAAATGTTTAGCCCTAGTATCGAATTGCTCAAAGGAAGTAGGTCCGCAGTTAGCCCCTACTGACCACGCAATTATACTCCAAACATACTTGCTTATCTCACACTCAAAGAATAGATGATCAATCGTTTCCTGTTCATTACAGAAAACACATGATGTATTGCCCTTCCAATTCCTTTTGGACAGATTATCCTTTGTGAGGATAGCATCCTGCCTCATCAACCACATGAATATTTTCACTTTGAGAGGGATTTTCGCTCTCCAAATGTCTTTGTTAGGACAGTTTGGGAATCCAACACAGAGTTGATTGTACATCGATTTTACGGAATATTTGTCGTTCTTTTCCCATTCCCATGCCACTACATCTTTTTGATTGGTTATAGATGTAGTTGACAGGATATCTCTTATCATTCTCCGTTCTTTTTGTAAATTTTCTGACAACCATCTTCTGAAAGTAAGACTCCAGCGTTTGTTTGCCAGATCTGCTACTTTTATATTTTTCTCATTGCAGATATCATGTAAGCTAGGAAATTTCTCACTGAGGGAGAGATTCCCGCACCACCTATCCCGGATTTTCCACCAGATCTTGATGAGCCATCACTGATCTGACCTGGGCGAGGCGGAGAAGCTGAATATAGAGGAGGCGGAGGTGTTGTATATAGAGGAGGTGGAGGAGCTGTATATAGAGGAGGTGGTGGTGCTGGTCCCGACCTCCAAAAATTTCCATCAGTTCTAGACATAAGAAAATATTAGTTCAAGGTATAGTTCTCTAAATGTTATAGGTCAAGGAATCAAGAGAACTCACTGTAGACTGTTTATCTTCTTAAGCTGACTAGGAATCCAACCAGTGAAACGATTGTTTGCCACATTCCTATAGGTAGTCAATGCATCAGATATATAATATAATGCATATGCAAAGAGAGCACTGATAAATAATCAAGTTGTTTATTACTTACAAATCGTCAAGGGGGATATGAGCTAGGACATTGATATAACCAGTAAACTGATTGTTCTGCAAATATCTGAGATGAAAGGAATGGGTCTGTTAATGCAAGATATACCAAAAAGACATGTCTAGAAGATGAAAATAAACCATGTGCCGTTTCTTACAAATGTTTCAGGCCTGATAACCTAGTGAAACTTTGTGGTAGATCACCAGTAAGAGAATTAAAGGAGACATCCCTGCATCATATAAGTTGAAACAGCGATATGAATTAAAAATGCAATGAGTATAAACAAGAAACAGGAGCTTGAAATACAATGAGTACACAACTGAAGACATGAAAAGGTACTCAGTGTTGTCAAATTTTAAAGGTTGGGAAACACGTCAGTCATATTTGCTTGCAATTGGTTATGATTAAGGTTTCTGCATACAGAAAGAAAAATTGATTTACACCTTTCAGATTAGGGAAAATGAATCCTGCAAAGGTACATACAAATACTGGAGATTAGACATTGAGAAAGTTGAGTTGGGTATATTTCCTTCAAACTGATTTCCTGCAAGATTGCTGCAAAACAAGAACCATGTAAACAGCCATGCCATTAGAACAGAAAAAGGTAAATTTCAGAATACATGTTACTATTCGAGGAACTTACAGTTTCTCAAACTTAGTAGTTGGAAGATTGCCCTGTATCTGACTTCCAACACCAAGGCTGTTTTGACTCATGTCACTGCAACAATATTTATATGGTCGTTTATCAACTGAGCTCCCACATCAAACAGATCTGAGTGAAAGATAACTGGGTACTCACAGCTCAACTAAGGAGCCCAAACTATTCATATTGTAGGCCAAATTCCCGGAAAGTCCCAAGTTTGATAACTTTCTACAATCAAACAAAGGAAACGCATTGAGAGGGACCGAGTATCTAGGACAGGGAGTAAGAAGCAAAACGGTTCTGGGCTATGCTAAGAAGTAAGAATTGTATTGGTGTTGCAAAACTTACATTGCAATGACCCTTGATCCTGAGCAAGTAATGCCCTGCCATGATTCGCCACAAGGATCACCACCATTTGCCTGCCAGCCGTGGAGCTGGCCAGGAGAATTCAGACTAGTGAAAAGCGTATTGAGGACGACAACTGGGTGTAAGTGAGCCAAAATTAGAACAACAGGTAAGTGACATCGAAGGGATGAAAAAAATTTAAAACTAATGGAATATAAAGGAAAAAGTATATTTTAAACAGCCAATAAGGGAAAAGTATATGTTCCAATGGCAAACAAAAAATTTACTCATCTAGGTCATATGCCTAAGCGTGGACTTAAATAGCATTTTGAGTGCAAGTACGGCTTCCCAGTCCCCACTCGTTCTGTTCGTTCTGTTACATCAGCCATGATTTAAGCATAAGCAACTACAAGAAAATAGAACACAAAATTAGATCGCTTGTAAGCTGAAGCCAGTGCATTCCAATTGTTCTCCCAAGGCCAGTGCGTCTTTTGTAATTGTAATGAGACGATCAAGCATCTCTTCTTTGATTGCCATCATGCAAAAGAGATTTGAAGGATTGTCTACTTAGCTACTGGGATAACCCGACCAATTTCTATTGCCCATATCACTACCACAAAAAGCCACTATAGCGGCGGGTCAAAACTCACTGTAGCGGCGGGTTGGCCATCCCACCGCTATAAAATCACAGCTACAAATATAAGGCTATAGCGCCAGACGACCAGTGGATGAAACAAACCACCCCTACCGCGGGATCTATAGCGGTGGGTGACATCTTCACCCGCCGCTACCCTATAATCCGGAAAAAAAAAGAGGCGAGCCCGCTCGTAGCCCTTGAGGCCCGGATCCAGAGAGGGGAGGCGCGGATTTAGAGTGAGAAGAGCCCGCCACCGTGCCCGTCGGAGCAGGGGGAGGCGCACCCGCCGCCTCGCCTAGCCGTGCACCGTCGTCGTCGGAGTGGGGGGGGAGGGGGCGGATCTGGCCTCCCCTAGCCACGCGCCGCTGTCGTCGAATGGGGAGGCACCGGAGGAGGAGGAGGAGGGTCGCCGCAAGAGGCCGCCGGATGGACGGATCCGTCGCCGTTGCCTGCCGCGCCTCCCGCATCGAGCCTCGAGGCCCGCCAGGGGGGGGAGGGAGGGGGCGCCTGCCGCCGCGCGCCGCCGAGGGGGCTGCCAGGGAGGTCGTGCCGCTGGGGGGGGGTGCGTTGAGGGGGTCACTGGGCACCGCCGTGGAGGTCACGTAGGTCGAGGTGCCAGGGTAGAGAGAAGGAGAGAGAGGAAGAGAGAGAGGGTGACGGCTGAGGAAGAGAGGAAGGGAGGCGTAGAATGACTTAGGGTTTGGAGGAGGGGTAGGTTTTATTGGAGGCGGTTGGGTCAGTTGGGCTCCGATTTTCTAAGTGGGTTCAGATTTTAGCGGCGGCCCACAATGTGGACCACCGCAAAAAATGAATTTTCATTTATAGAGACGGTTCATAAAGTGATCCGCCCCTAAAAATTGATTTTTGGAGGCGGTTCACTTTGTGAACCACCGCTATAAATTATTTTACAACTATAACGGTGGTTTGTTGTGAAAACGCCGCTACGTTAATTTTTCTTGCGTCGCTAAAGGGCCTTTTTGTGGTAGTGTATGTTGGGTTCTTGGCTTGGTAACGTAGATGTTAAAACCAAGTCTGATATTTTGGTGGGGGTTGCTGCTATTTGTTGGGCTATTTGAAGATGTCGTAATGATATTATATTTGACAAAATCAAATACTCATCATTTATGCAGGCACTTTTCAGGGGAACATATTGGTTATGATTCTGGTCGCAGCTACAACGGAATAATGACGCAAAGGACATGTACATGAGGACAAGCACATCATTTAAAGTCATTGCATTGTAACAGGCCAATCATGGATGAAAACATAATAATAGATTGGCGTAGATTTTTCTTCTTTGCTTTCCTCTCTTTTTGGCAGTGGTCTATGCTGCAAAACTGTAATAAATTGGAGGTTGTGTACCTTTGTAGAGGCCGGATTTATATCCATTATCTAAAAAAAATAGCACCGGCTAATCTTTTATAATCTAAATCGACGCGATTTCTCGAATTTACTAGATGAATTCCCCACGCGTTGCTGCGGGGTTTTTTATGTGATTTTGAAATTATCAACGGACGAATGCAACAATACAATAGCGGATTATTTTTTTTAAGACAAAGGTAGATTGTTTAATAAGTAAAAGATATTTGGTACACTACAGATATTACTATCTAGGCAGGATGAAATTTAAACTTCTTGATATATGCAGATTGTTTAATTGAGCCAACTTAGTTTATGTTCCATCCTCTTTACTGAAAACCTGCTGATGGTATAGTTGTACAGTGATCATGTTGTCAGTTGCTTGGTTATATCTTCACTCTGAGATTTACTTGTGAGATGTCGACAAACTTCTACCCTTTAAGCAATCTTGAGTCATTCATGTATCTACCGTGTATTAGCCTGCACAAACTGATAGGACCATGATAAGGACCATATGATATATGAAGGTTTTGGGTTTCTATCCTGATTAAAAGTATTATTTTTGCTGTTTGTACGGAATATATCATGTAAAAAAATCGGGGATGAGCTGATAACATCAAAGAGTAAGTACTGTAGTAAGTTGCAATGAGGGAGAACCAATACGTTGAAGTGAGACCCATGGTAAGTTGCAGTGAGGGCCTGAAGGGGAACCTACACGTTGAAGTGTTGTTGATGCTCCGTTGGTTTTGCCCATCAGAAGACTATTAACACTACATGATTGAGGGAAATAAAGCATTTGAAACATATACTTGTGCTTATGAGCTATGCAATGGTGAAACTACTATATATAATAAAGCAGAAAAAAGTATAGTAACTTTGGGGCATTTGCAATATATCAGCAACTATGTTACAAAAGCTGTTCCAACAATGCAAGCAAGTTGAGGAAGAGGCTTTTAACGCCTGAGTCTTTTATGGAGGAATCTTTAATGGATATTAATGAAAAATCACGAAAATATGCATGGAGGAATATATTATTGCTAGAAAAAAAGGGTAAATGTAGTAGTACAAATCTGTCGGCAATTTTGCAATGGCTCCTATAAAATTATTCCAAGAAAATATGGATGTTGTCCCAATGTAAAGAAGTTAAAAAAGATAAGGAGTAGTCAATACTTGTAACTAAAAGCACCGAAATAAGGATGTCTGGCATCAAGAAATGTTTGACTATTTGTAACAACATTAGAATGCTTAAACTATAAGGGCACACGTTACTGGCGGTTATAGAATGAGAACCACCAGACACTTGTAGAATAGTATAACTGAATGGATGAATGCAAAGTTTTCTTCCATTTTGTGACCTGAATGACTGAAAAAGGTCAAACGTTTGCTGTATCCGGAGGTGAGGAGATCATTAGAACCTACACACATGGAGAGCGAAACAAAATTCATCTGCATAGCCAACAAACACGGAGTAGAGACCTGTTTACATGAGTACGAATACCTGCACATGTAGTTTATGCAAGAGTTCGTAAGGGGCAATTCGTCGAGCATGTTTACTGCATGAAGCAATGGCCTAAATTGAAATAGATTCGGTGCATAAACGAATGAATCAGAAGGTTTCACTTGTTCACCAAAAACCAAAGATTAGACCAGAAAGATTTAGAACATTAACCACTGATGTGCATGAGCAAACATGGATGGCAGTGCGTGAACATTACCTTTTTTTTTTTGCAAAAACAACAGGAAACAGATAGAGCGAGAGCGTGTCCAATTAAATCACCATTCCTGGTTACCTCCCAAAGAGAACCGAAGGTGGGAGCAACCTATATTGACGAATCAAGAGAGATGCAGCTGCAGTGGACTCCAATATCCTGAACAAAGTTAGCCGAAGGAATTGAAATGGCTGGCACTCTGATTTTGAGGAGCGGTATTTGTGCTTTGCGAGAGAGACTGAAAGTAGTAGTACTATTATAGTCTTTAAAGAGGACCAATCGTTTGATTGTATTAGTGACAACAGTTTTCACATCAATCCGAATTCATGGTTGACAAAGAGGATGGGGGATAGGGACATGGGGTTGAGTCGGGGTGTGGCTGTGTGGGCTGTTCAGTGGGTGCTTGAGTAAATGTTCCACATGGGAAGGTGAAGAGGAACAACAGTCAGGATGAGATACTTTGTTGAGATCAAACGGAGGTAATTGGGAAGTGACGTGGCTGCACCACAGTTGAGAAAAATAGAGGTTAATGATGGTTAGTAAGTTGCATCTTGTAAAGATATACACATATCAGCCCACGTCAAAAGAAAAAATATTTGCTGTCGGATTAAAAACGGACGGTAAAAATTGAGTTACACAACTGCTGCTAAACGGGGTAAAGGAAAAGATCTGCGTCTAGATGCTTCTTGCGTCGTCTAAGCCCTGCTCTACTGAGGCTGCTCTGCCTTATCTGTCCCTGTCTCTCCCTCAGTTCCAGTGCTCGTCAGGACGGCCATGGACATCGGGCTCGTGCGAGTCAGCATTTCAGAGCCACTCCTATCCATGTTGTGCTTCACGATAATATTCACGCCTGTCAACTGTTGTGCCCCGGCGACCAGGGTGCATGCCCATTGCGATGGCTTGTTTCCCAAACACCTGCAGCCAGCGGAGGCGCGACGATGTGCCGGCTGTCTTCTTTCGGCAAGGAGGCGAACAAATTTTAGTTTTCCGCTGTGGGTTATGAGGGATTGTGGCAGCAAAATGTACAGTGGCCGTGCAGCTGAACAACGTTAAACTTGCATTGCGGCAGAAATCAAGGTACTGGTATAAGGGCCACGAGTGGAAGCAGTCAAACACAGAGGTGATAAGACACTAGTTTTTTTTTTGGTCACAAAGGCATTAGCATATCCTCTTAGTTGTGGTTAAATTGCTTGGCTGCATGCTCCAGCAAATTCCTATACGATCATTAAAAGAAAAAAAAAAGAACACAAACTAGGAAACCTTCACCACGAAGAGGAAAAAACAAAAAGGAGGATGAGGAGAAGACGAAGAAGCAAGTAGTAGTGTGCTTATATTTGATATAATTACGTGATTTCAATTCTTACGTGATACAATTTATTTGTTTTAATAAAAGCAATAGAAAGTACAGTAAATAACTGCTATTTGTACCATTATTACTTTTTATGAATTTTGAAGTGATATACTCCTCCGTTCTTTATTTCTGTCATTCTGACATGCAAAGTTAGTTATCTTTTAGGCCAATCTTCCTATTGTCTGAAACGACAAGAAAATCAGGCCGGATGAGTATATGCTACCACCGCAGCACCGCTAATTACCCTTGTTTTGCATTTGAAAAAGAGCAAGTTCTAATTTCCACGTCTATTAGAAAATCTTCACAATTACTGAAGTTGAAGGTCCGGCTGTTATTGATTGTGGTACGAAGTTTCGTGCTTGTATCTGAATATTATTATCTGGCTAGCAGTCACCTGTTTATACTATTGTTCTTTTTTTTTGCGAGGAGTTTATACTATTGTTCATATAAAAGCTACTGGAATAATAATCTCATGATATATGAAGGTCCAATTGTTATTGATAGCTCACAAATAATTTCACAGGATGGTGACATTGGCATGGCAAGTTGCTCCAAGCTTGTTGATGAGTGAGAACAATGGAAACGGTACTGTGTGCTGTATAATTCGTGAATATTCTTAAACGAAATTGTTGCACGTTGCAAGATTCCATTTTTGGCGAAAATGCATCTCATCGATCTTCAAGTGCAGAGCAGCTCTAACCAACAGCTAACTTGTTAATTTCCTGATGTCTGCGAGGGCACGACCAGTTTCAGAATTCATTTTACACCCCATGTGTATGCCTCCAGCTCAGCAGGTCATGAGCAGCTGCTTGGCTTACTGTTTCAACTATGGTATTTTTTCTCTGGATGTAATAAGAATCCCAATGGACCGGGTGATATGATTTCTGGTATAGAACAATGAGGGAAAATCCATCCTACAACCGTACATTTTTTTTCAACTCAGGATTGTTCTTTTAAAATTGTCTTTGCAGGGCGGATGATTTCCATTTTATAAGGCCCAATCGCTTATATTTATCAAATTCAAATGGCTTACTATCTTGATCTGTCCAGGTATAGGCAAAAGCTCTAAATGTTCACATTTTATTATTTCTGTTTGACCCTTTTTTCAATCCTTTTCCTTTTTGCCCCCAAATGAACATTAGAAAAAAGGAGAAAAAATGATAAATAGTGCCCAAATGATCTTCGTGCCATTTCATGATGCCAACATTAGTAAGAACAAGCCATGTGAGATCAATATGCTGCCAATTGGTGGCTCCAGTAGATCATTTTCATCCTAATGTTTCTTTCTTTTCATCCCTGGTATTGTACAAAGAAGCAATTATATATTATCAATTAGATTTTATGATCTTGAAGACTCACGTAATTTACAGTCTCATACGACCAACCATTGTTGTAATTTGTTATTTTGAGATATTGTTCTCTTTATTATAACTCTTTTTTAAATAAAATGATTCCAGAGAAATCTAAGTTATACTATGGTATACTACTCAATTACCATTGGAGGGTAATAAGGCGCGGCAAAGCCGGGTTATCTTTCTAGTCACATCCGAGAACAAGAAGGAAATACAGGACAGCAAGGAGAATCCCCAATGTTACTATAATTTTCTGTATTAAAACTATAAAGAAAAACAATAAAATTAAAATCTCTGGTCTTTTGACTTGTACAAAAACAACAGATGTTCAGAAAACGTTTGTTCAGAATGTAGGTAGGATCAAAATCCAGTGCACTCGTTCACAAATTACAGACTTTAAGATCCTAATAATTTCTATAAAGCCAAGGAATAACCACAGAACTGGGTGAAAACAGCAAGAAAAAACCAAGATTCAGAAAGCGATCTCGGACACTACTTCAATTAGCCGTAACATAGTTCCCCCACCAACATACCATCTGATGGAAGCACTGTAATTGCACCTTTCGAAGCAGAAATTGCAATTTTATGTCAACTGAAACTACTAATTACTAATCGGAACTCTTTTAGACAAAATAAACAGGGCAAGAAGACGGAGGATTCCAAGCTCTGACTCACGATCATTAGGGTCAGTGTCTGCGGAAACGAAGATCTTTCCTAGGGGCCAAATGCAGCAGCCCAGGAGTAGCATCAACCATGGCGCAGCCGTCATTCCGCCGGTTCCCTTCCTCCTCCTCTCCAACCCCACAGCAATGCTCTACTGGTGCAAAATCTCTGCCACCGAACAATGCAAGAGAGAGTGCTTTCGTGACTGGGGAGAACTTCGTTGCTTCTTGTTTTCAGTCCTCGAAGTGGGCAGTGGAACGTCCCTGCTTTTGCACCCTTTTCAATCCTCAAACTTCCATTCTCTCTTGGAAACTGCTTTGGGAGCGTCCGGACTGCACGAGGGTGGTACAAAAAAAGAACCGTAGCGCGCTATAAAGTGCGTCCGAGTTATGCATGGGTCTAACCCTTGACAGTCACCAAGCCCAGAAAGGCCAACCGAACAAGCTGGACGAGGCCTGTTTAGATAGATCCTTCTATCTATCTATCTAAACAGGCCTCGTCGAGCTTGTTTAGATAGATCCTTCGTTTGTAAAAAAAAAAAAAAAAGATAGATAGATCCTTCACGCCGGAAAGCCCACAACGTCCCCAAGAACAAACAAACAAACTCAACGCTGACAACCACCGTCCACTGTGGTCGTGTGGCGTTCCCTTCACTTCGGCTTGTTTGCAGCCCCAACGCCGATGATGCACAACCATTGCATCCTCTTCGCCATGCATGCCCCCAGATTAACGCAAAGCCTATTTAAGCACACGCCCCCGTCCGACTTCAACTCACACCAATAAACTAGGAGGACCCCACTTTCCATTTGGTTTGGCTGGGGAGAGGGAACCACACATTCATCTCCTTAGCTTAACCCAACAAATTCCCATTTCGTATACACACATCTCTCAGTGTGTTGTTGTGCATGCTGGTAGCAGTAGGTCACCTCTAGCTGGTAGTCGCCACTATGAGCAGGAAAGGCGCCATCGTTGGCGCGTCGACCGTGCTGGTGGTGGCCGTCGTGGCCGCGGTCTGCGTGGTCTCCTTCAAGAACAGCAGCAGCGGCGGCGATGATGAGGGGAAGGGCGAGCTTTCGACGTCGGTGAAGTCGATCAAGTCCTTCTGCCAGCCCGTGGACTACCGCGAGACGTGCGAGAGCGCGCTGGAGCAGACGGCGGGCAACGCGACGAGCGCCACGGAGCTTGCCAAGGCCATCTTCAAGGCGACCTCGGACCGGATCGCGCAGGCCGTGCGGGAGTCGGCCGTGCTCAACGACCTCAAGCACGACCAGCGCACCTCGGGCGCGCTGAAAAACTGCAAGGAGCTGCTGGACTACGCCATCGACGACCTGAAGACGACCTTCGACCGGCTGGGCGGGTTCGAGGTGGCCAACTTCAAGCGCGCCGTGGACGACCTCCGGACGTGGCTCAGCTCGGCCCTGACGTACCAGGACACGTGCCTGGACGGGTTCGAGAACACCACCACCGACGCGGCGGCCAAGATGCGCAAGGCGCTCAACGGCTCGCAGGAGCTCACCGAGAACATCCTCGCCATCGTCGACACCTTCTCCGAGACGCTGGCCGGGCTCGACCTGGGCAGCTTCAGCCGCAGGCTCCTCGGCACCGGCGGCGCGCCCGAGTGGTTCCCCGACGCGAAACGCCGGCTGCTGCTGCAGGCCTCTGGCGTGCCCGGGTTCAAACCCGACGTCACGGTCGCCGCGGACGGCAGCGGGGACTTCAAGACCATCAACGAGGCGCTGGCCAAGGTGCCACGCAAGAGCGCCGCGACCTACGTCATGTACGTCAAGGCCGGCACGTACAAGGAGTACGTGTCGGTCCCGCGCGACGTGACGAACCTGGCCATGATCGGGGACGGCAAGACCAAGACCGTCATCACGGGAAACAAGAGCTTCATGATGAACATCACGACCAAGGACACGGCCACCATGGAGGCCATCGGGAACGGGTTCCTGATGCGCGGCGTCGGGGTGGAGAACACGGCGGGGGCCAAGAACCACCAGGCCGTGGCGCTCCGGGTGCAGAGCGACATGTCGGCCTTCTACGAGTGCCAGTTCGACGGGTACCAGGACACGCTGTACACGCACACGAGCCGGCAGTACTACCGCGACTGCGTCGTCAGCGGCACCATCGACTTCATCTTCGGCAACGCGCAGGTGGTGCTGCAGAACTGCCTCATCCAGGTGCGGAGATGCATGGACAACCAGCAGAACATCGTGACGGCGCAGGGGAGGAAGGAGAAGCGGTCCGCGGGCGGGACGGTCATCCACAACTGCACCATCGCGCCGCACCCGGAGTTCGACAAGGACGCGGGCAGGCTCAAGACGTTCCTGGGCAGGCCGTGGAAGGAGTACTCCCGCACGCTCTACATCCAGTCCGAGATCGGCGGGTTCATCGACCCGCAGGGATGGCTGCCCTGGCTCGGAGACTTTGGGCTCAACACCTGCTACTACGCCGAGGTGGAGAACCATGGCCCCGGCGCTGACATGAGCAAGCGCGCAAAGTGGAGGGGAGTCAAGGCTGTCACCTACCAGCAGGCGCAGGAGAAGTACACCGTCGAGCGGTTCATCCAGGGCCAGCTCTGGCTGCCCAAGCTCGGCGTGCCCTTCATCCCGGGTCTGCTGCCGCAGCAGCAGTCGGGCAGGATACACTGATCCAATCGATGTGGGACTGACGACTTTACTGGGTCTTCTTCTTTGTTGGTTGTCGGCGTTGACTGTGAATTCGACGTCTAATTAACTACTACATATTTGCAAAATGTCGTATAGAATTAATTCATGTGCCTTATTACAGTGTTCAGAACTGACATTTTACTCTTCGTGCTAAAGTGGTTTGACCTGTTATTTTCCAATAACGATGGTTACGATAGTATGTTTTAGTGCAAATTAATCGTGCTATCATCAAAACTCATAATTAATTAAAGTCTACAGGTTTAGATCTTTCATCGTCACCAACCAATCTACTGTACAGTCATATGTTACTAGCTAGCACCATATTAATCAGCAAGCATATGTATACCACAAATCAAAGAATTCACTTAATCTCTCCTGCCATTTTCCTAACTTCTAGTCCACTCGCGGCTGTGTTGTGAACCTCAAGTTGCTTACAATATTGTTGTTGTTAAGAACAATAGAGATATCTTCCCTATTTGTTCTTTGCATCACTACTACATCTGTCCGTCTAATTTGAGCCTAACTAACTTGTAAGTTTTGTTCTAAAATTTTACAAAATTAAAATGAAATAGTTGGTTCAATATACCAAAAAACTAAAGTTGAAACCCAGAAGTACTAATATGAAAAGTCCTAAAAACCACATAAAAAGAGAAAACATATAATAAAATAAAAAACAAAAAAATACGTACTTGAGCATTGATCATGCAAACTAGACAGCCAACACTCACTTCTAAATAATACTATGTTAGAGCAAACTATGTTTATTCATATGAAACACATTTCTAGCCCCTTGTCCTTTTCTTGATAAGCGTCAAGCAATGACCTTGTCATTTGGTGTTAGCATTCCTCTTCTCTCCTCATCCATAGAGATTCAGTTTCAGATGCTATTATTTGTGTGAATTTTTGGTGTGCTTTTTTACTTTTTTCTAAACAAATTTTGAGTTTTTGAAAATTTTGTATATATTTTTGCTTGCTCGAATTTAAGGCACAACATGGACATATATAATACACCTAGATTGGATCATGTTCTTATGGACATTGGAGAGAAAATGACGTGTGAACTTGGTAACCATATAAAAGCAACAACTACCAATTCAGAGTTAAGTGATGCCCTACTAGAGGTTTGATTATAACTCTGACGATGTCACCGATCAATCTACCACAAAGTCATATGTTACTAGCTAGCACCATATTCATCAACAAGCATGTGGATAGAAAATAAAACAATTCACTCAATCATCCTTATCAAATAACCCATAACTAATTGTCCATCTAATTTAGATCTAACTAACTTGTAATTTTTGTTCCAAAATTTTTCAAAAGCAAACCAGCTGATCCAATATTTGAGTGCATTTCATTCTCTAACACTTATCTATATGCATGACTTGCTAAGCGAAAGTTACATACTTCTGCCATGTAGCCTCAGAGTCTACCAATTTAAGTAGAGTTAAAACCATGTAGATTTCCTAGTCCATCAATTAGAAGTTGAATTAACACCTGGAAGTGCCCCTACTCATCTTACTCAGCCTCTCTATTCGTGCTAAAATATCAGTGGTCAGAACTGATATTTTACTCTTCGTGCTAAAATGGGTTTGATTTGTTCCCTCCATTTTTCAGTAACGACGGTTATAATAGCATGGTTAGTGTAAATTTTACTACTAACCATATTTCCCTAGCGATCATTAAAAGTGGGAGGTAGTAGGTCGACACTAATATAAGAAATTAGGACTCTTCAAAGATAGCGTAACTTTTTGTACCTATCTGTTCATCTTAAGCAAAAAAAAAAAGATTAATTATATGCTCTCTCTATAATTAAGTATGGACAAAGAGTATCAGCACCATCTAACCCTGTTTCACATCTTGCCTTTGATTTATGCACTGAACATGTTCAATACATTGCCCCTTGTTAAATCCTGCATAAACCGCTTTTGCAGGTGTCCATATCTGCATGTTTGTTGACCTTATGGAGAGTCGCCGATCTTTCAGTATCCATAATTTGCATAGACGTTCATCAGGCTAACTGAAGTACAATTGGCATAGACGTCCATCTTATTTTTTGTTTGTTTGGACTGGGGCTTTTGATATTTTTGAAAAGCTGGCTGGTGGAATTTTGATGTTACCTTTTCTAATTTATATATCGCTTCTCTGTAGGTCAAAAGCCAGAAAAAGCAGTTTTGGGTGAGCTTTTCAGCTTTTAATTCATTTCTCCATAAGCTTGCTTTTTAGCGTTTCAAAAGCTATCAGCAACTTCGTTCAGTTATAGCGTCATTTATTTCCTGCATATTTTCTGTTCATGAACCAAGACACACTAACTGAAGGCTAATTCACATACATGAAAAAAAAACTCGAGCTGCCAGAAAAAAAGACACCCAACAGTACTATGTAAGAAGAAGAGTTTTCTCACGTAAGTCAAAGAGATTTATTTTTAGGAATTGAACTCGGATGGGCACGTGACCACCCAGGCGCGCTACTTCGCAATTCACATACATGTCCATCTGGTTGGAAAGGATTGTTCACTTAATAAATCAAAAGAATAGTTGACTACACATATTACTGCTTTTCCCAAAAACTATCAGATTATGCTCTCTTTTTTTCCTATCAAACCCGTAATATTTCTTTCATACTCCATTATCTTTTGCTTTGTAATACGATATTCTCTGAAAGGGTTCCTAAATTCTTGGAGCAACGCGCAGGGAATTCATTAGGCGACGTTAAAACTATTTTTCAGCTACATATATACTAGTACATGTTAAAGAAACTCATGTTCCAACTTTTCGCATTTGGGAAAAGCACTGAACTTATTATGTCCTCCACGCTCAAGCACTGAACGGATTTCTCAACTTGCAAACGCTTCGACTCCCACGCTTCGACAATGGGAGTCATTCCCCCAAAACAGAGCACTTCGAAATTTCAAATACGATTCCATTAATTTCATTCCGCAGCAAAACAAAAACGAATACATGAAACCGAACAAGTGAAACCAAACTAAATCTTATCGGCAGCAAAAACAGACTCTGAAACTCTCAAATCCCACTATCTACTCGCTGCCTGCTTGCTCTCATCACTGCGTCACGCACCGCTTTCAGCAAACTTTATTTTGGCCGTCGGCCGAAAAATACACAAACATGCATAAGCATTTTTTATATAACACGGGGACATGATTCAGTTGTAAGCCTCCGGGTTGGCAATGAGGAACGCCTCGGCTGCTTTAAAGATGGCAGTGACAGACTCCTTGGCCTTGACGATCTCATCCTTGACCTCCACACCCGGCAACAGCTTGTAGGTCGAGTCCATCTTCACCAGGCTCCCGCCGTCAGCCGCCGGCTCCACCTTGATGTGAGACGTAGCTGTCTCGATGGCCACGCTGATGCCACCGCCCTCGATGAGTGTCGACTTACACTCGCACTTGTCCGCGTCCAGGAACTCGAGCTTTTCCTTCATGTAGCCGAACGGCATACCTGTAGGAAACATCAAACAAGTGTCAAGTGTTTTGTGCAAGCCATGCGAGCTGGGATTAATAAATCGGTTACACAGAGTGCGACTGAAGCTTGAGCATTTCATTGAAATGCCTGTGAAGTATCTCGAACCTGAGGTGAAGTTGAACTGCCTGACGTTGCCGATGCCGCCCTCGCCCTCGACAGAGTGAGCATTGGCGACGACGTGGGGCGCGAGCTTGGGTGCCAGGGTGTGCCAGTCCATCACGGCCGCAGCGAACAGGCGCGGCGCGGCCACCGGCGACGGGATCTCGAGTGCCCAGCTGTTCGTGGAGGCCATTGTGCGTTGCGACGAGGAGCACAGTGTTGATGAGCAAGTAAGTGTGAGAGTTTCGAAACTCGCAAACTGTAAGCTGCTAATGCTTGATCGCTTGGTTGCTGGGATGGTTGAAGCTCCCGGGTTTTTATAGATATCTCAAAGGGTTGAGGTTTGGTGAGCACCGGCCAAGCCTTTTGTTCAATAAACAGGCGGCGATGGTGTCGGCCCAACCTCAGTTATGCAGGATTGGCAAATCTGAATGGAGCTGCTGTACCTCGTGGTCAATGTTCGTTGACTCGGATGCAAAATATGGCATGCTGTTACCACGTCTGAAAGCTATGGAAGTTTCGATTTTGCAAGACGGGGAGGATGCTGCATTGGCACGGTTGTTAAGAGCGGGAAAAAGGTATGTGAAATATCGCAACGTGTTCATGTTTCATTTTGACGTAGTATGTCTTTTCCTATCACGAGTTGGTTGAAATCGATCAGTCCTTGTCGCTTGAACTCTCCAACCTGTGTCTGAAAATAAATTAATTTTGCAACTTTGACCTTAACCAGTACGAGAAGTTTTGAAAGAAAAACTACAAGAAACATGGGGGAATTTAGTTATCCTTGACTTTTGATAAGCACATTTAACGTATTAATTAGAGTCAGGAGCACTCGAGGTAATTCTTATGTCCCAAGTGAAATTACTGGTATTTTGTAATTTACCAGTTACATAGTCTCCAAAGTAGGCCCGTAGAGGGCTACCACACCCGGAGCGATGTCCTTTTTTCTGATCAGGAGGAGGAAAAATATACAACACATTCTCACGACGTGTGTTATGAGTATGACCCGGGAGGTCTGGTTCTTCGTCCTGCGACCGGTCGGCCTAAACCACGTTACACCGGCGGGGGACGAGACTTGGATTCAGAATTGGTGGCGCAGAGCTGCTCGGCGGATTCCGAAAGAGAATGGGAAGTCCTTCAGCACAATGGCGACACTTGTGACCTGGATGGTGTGGAAGCAACGGAACCGGTGTGTCTTCGACAATGAGCGACCCTTACAGCCTTACCTCATCTCATCATTAAGGATATTGAAGAGGAGGTGGTTCTGTGGCGCCTGGCAGGCACCAAGGGCCTTCACGGCCTTGGATAGCTCTGCTGCGCCTCGTGGATTTACGGTAGTTGCTTACTTTTATACGATGCAAATGTAACGAAATCACAAGAGCATGGCGATGTACTGGATATTTTGATTCTTCTCAATATAAGGGGCATGTAACTCTTCTGCGTGTTTGGTAAAAAAAAAGTCTTCAAAAGTAGGCAGTTCTTTGTCCTATAAAAGGCAAAACCATGTACTCATTTCTATTAACATATTTTTATAATGAGAAAAAATAGTATTCAAAATACAACAGGACTTTACGTCTTTTCTTTTGTGAAACAACTGAATTTGACATCTTTGCTTAGACAAAGAAATATTTTTCACTGATGGTTGTGATAGTACCCTTGCTACCACCTTAGGAACGTAAAACAAAACAACACAAATACCCCCTGAAACATATGATCATATTTTAAATGTTCATATTTTATCTCACATATTCCTTGCATGACCAATGTTCATGCTCCAGCCCACAATTTTCACATCTTTTTTACGAGTATGCAAAACCACTGTTGCTAGTAGGTCCATCAGCCACTTTGTCCTGTCGATTTGAGAGCGTGAGACTCTCTTGTGTTCCTAATCCTAATAGCTAGTCCCGATAAAGGTAGGACTATATAGTGACCACGAAATGTTTTTCATTGCATATAAGGAACTAATAGTACATAATTTTATTTGAGAAGAGTGACCTTATTCTTTATTAATCAAACCTACGTACGCTTAAAACAGAGTGCTTAATAAAGTAGTAACGAATGACGTAGTCCCTTGAAAACGAAGAGGAATACACATAATAATGAAACAACGATAACATAATAAACCAAATCATTCTTTGATAACAGCACAAAACTCAATCCCACACTGTCCTTGGTGCTCTTAATTTCATCCCTGCACCAGATACTGCTTACAGCAGCTTTTATTCATAACACACACAAAAATACACGAGCTCGGGATGTTACAGTGATCCGCGACTGATTCAGTTGTAGGCCTCCGGGTTGGCGACGAGGTAAGCCGCAGCAGCCTTGAAGATGGCCGTGACAGAGTCCTTGGCCTTGTTGATCTCGTCATTCACCTCCACACCTGGTAGTAACTTGTAGGTCGAGTTCACCTTCACCAGGCTTCCGCCGTTGGCCGCCGGCTCCACCTTGATGTGGGAAGTCGTTGTCTCGATGGCCACGCCGGTGCCGCCACCCTCGACAAGCATCGACTTGCACTCGCACTTGTCAGCGTCCAGGAACTCTAGCCTCTCCTTCATGAAGCTGAACAGCATACATGGCTGTGGAACAAAATGACGCATAGGTTACATGATGTTCGAACATGTGCCCGTGTGTGCTGTTGTCATGTACGGATGTATTTTTTTTCGAAAGATCCGGCATTGCCACTATTTCTAATAATTAAGAAGAAGAACTAGAGTTTTTTTGCGCAAGTTGCACATGTATAGCAAAATCTTTGGTGAGCAGAGTGACCGTCAAGGCAAAAATATTGTATTACATAAGTTGCGCATATACGAATGTATTTTTATCTGAGGTGAAGTTAAACTGCCTGACGCTGTCAACGCCAACCTCGCCCTCGACAGGGTGGGCGCTGGCGACAACATCAGCAACAAGCTTGGGCGCCAGCGTGTGCCAGTCCATCACGGCGGCACGGAACAGGCGCGGTGCGGCCACCGACGACGCGATCACCAGAGTCCAGCTGTTGGCAGAGGCCATTGGCTGAGATGCTTGATCGATCGACCAGGGCCGTCTCTCAGTATTGGAGGTCCAGGGACGAAACACAAAATAGGGGCTTTAAATTTAAAAAATTCACATAGCCAAAATACACTTGCAATTAACTATATTACTCAATACATGCTAGTCTTCATAACATTCAACAATTAGAAATATATCAAAATATTAGTAGAAGTACTCGATACATAAACTGACCTTATGTTCTACTAAAAAGTAATATTCTTCTAGTGTTTCTTGAGGTAAAATCTTCAATTAGATCTTCATACTTAATCTGCTCCAAGACATCACTCTCAAGTGCTATTATCGTCAATCCATTGAGTCTTTCTTGTGTCATTGTAGAACGCAAATAGGATTTTACCAACTTGAGTTTAGAAAAGCTCCTTTCCGCAGATGCAACAGTTACAGGAACAGTTAACAAAATTTGATATGCAATAATAGCATTGGGGAACATCCTAGCTTCTTCACATGCTTCAAAATATCAAGAGAGCCCATAGATTCCTTAATTAAATCTCGGATGAGCTTTAATTCAACATACAATTCTTTCCCATCAAAATCTGAATGCTCTCCACTTTTGAGTGCAGTCTCAAGATTAATAGAAGAAGTCAATAAACTCTTATCACCCAAGGAGCACAACTTATCTGAAGTAAATAAGAAACCAAAAGTTTTTTCATACCCCTGATATTGTTCAAATCTGCCGAGCCGAACTGTCGACTGCCGAACCGCCTCGATCAAGGAAAAACGCGAATGTGGGCTTCAGTTATTACCAGGCTTCAGTTTCACAAATATGGGCTGCAGGTTTGCTGGTTCTTTCCTTAACTGATGGGTTGTGCAAATCGTTTTCTTTTAAGCATGCCATATCTATACACATTACAAATTGGGGCCCCAAATTTTGGGGGCCCTGGGCCGTCGTCCACCCTGTCCCTGCTAAGGGACGGGCCTGGATCGACGAACGGCTAACTAGCTAGCTAGCTTTGCGTTGCTACTGCAGAAGTAATAGCTGAAGCTGCTGCTGGTTGTGTGTTGTATTGCCGGGGGACTACTGGTCGGAGAGGATTTAAACTGGTAGCTCGAGGGCGGGGTTGGTGACGCTGGAGTCCGGTGAGTGGTGGCCGGTGAGTCTGAAGTGCCGTGCGAGTCGTCACGAGCCTTTTCAACTCTTGGACCGGCCGGCTAGCATTAATCTGGCCGGGAGTTCAGAGCACAAACGTCAGAAAGTGTGCTGCTGCCTTTTTTTAATGCTTAGGCAAAAGAATGTACTATTGTCGATTTGGCACCATGGTTCGCGTGGGCAAAATGATCCAGAATGATAGCAAAGTATTACGATGATGAAGGTCCAGAGCAAAAGCATACGGATTGTTGGGTACCAGAGGGTTGGTGTGTCACAACGAGATAATTAGAGAAAGCAACGAGCAGAAGGGATTGAATGTAACAGTATCACAATAATTCACAGCGTGTGTTGTCCTCTGCTGCTGCACGGACATGGTGTTCATGGCCTGGATGAGAGGACCCTGGTCGTATAGGGGTGGTGCCGGGGTGCAGAAGCCAGCAGCAGGTGGGGCAGCACCGGGGGTGTAGCCGCCGTAGTAAGCAGCAGGGGGAGGCGCAGCCAGATGCGCCTGGTGAGTGACACCAGGGCGGGGACCGAGCAAACCCTGACCAGGTGACATCAGTCAGAGCTGGAACGGTGTAGGGGTTGTACATCGGGCACGCAGGGAAGCCGCCTCTAGTTGGGCCACCACGACCGTCCATTCCCTTGCCTTTGTTGCGGTTGCGGTGCTGATTGTTGGGAGGAGGTGCGGTCAGAGGAGCGGTCGGTGCAGCCGGTGGAGGCAGAGGAGTAGCAAGACCGGTAGCGACAAGAGCCGTGTCACGGTCGGGAGTGGGGGTCTTCAGGTCCGCCTCCTCGAGGGAGAGCTTGGAGCGGGCTTCGAGGAAAGTCGGCAGCTCTGATATGGACTTGATGATCGCAGCCATGTGGCGATACTCGCTGTTGAGGCCGCGGAGAAACATGAGCAGAAGGATGTCATTGGAGACGGGCTGATCAAGATCAGCAAGACCGGCGGCGCAGGTCTGGAGCTTGTCAGCGTAGTCGAGGATGGTCAGCTCGCCTTGGACGAGGTTGCGGAAATCGGCCTCAAGGGCCAACGCCCGTGTCAGCTTGTTATCTAGGAAGAGCCCAGCGATCTTGGTCCAGATGACGGATGCCGCAGCTCCCGGAGTGAGGACGGAGCGCATCATCTGCGGCCCTGCGGGGAAACCACCAAGTACAGGAGGGAGCGGACCATTGAGTCCGTCTGGAGCCAGATAGGATCTAGATCCTCGTGCGCTGGTGTGCCGTTGACATGGGCAGAGGCGCCAAATTTGGCGAGCTTGGTCAGGAACAACTTGCGCCATTGCGAGAAGTTCGACGGGTAGAGCTCGAGGATGACCGGGACGTGATTTCGAACGTTGATCATGGATATGATTGTGGAGGGGTTATGGGGCTGGGGTTGCGGAAGGGCAGCAATAATGGCCACGGCGAGGGCAGCGGTGGGATCGACGATCGCGTCGTCAGCCATGGGAGGAGGAGGATGGCAACGGTGACTTGGAGAGTTTTAGGGTTGCAGAAGGCAGCTCAGAGATCGTAGTCTCGTGATATCATATGAGAATAGAAGAGTTGGAGAATTTCACGTTGGGATTTCATTAATGCACTGCGGCATATATATAGAGTTATAACAATTAATCTAACTTGGTTTATAAGTAAGAGAGTTTATCTCTAAGAAAAGCTATATCTCTAAAGATATATATACAAATATTTACATATTCTAACACAAACATACATGCACAAAATACTTCTGAATTTCTAATTAGAATGCTGAAACATATTAGCCAATCAAAAGTCCTTTATGACTAAATTCCTATACTAGGAGTGTAAATTTGTGTACTGTAACCTCAGTAATTCAACCAAATGAACTAGTTTTTCAAAATGAGTCACTCCAATTCGTCCGATTTAAACACTTGACTTAGCAAAAAGTAGTAAAACTAGGATTTTAATTAACAAGCTACACTTTGGCCATCAACTTTATAAATACTGTTAAAATTTGCAAATTCTTGACATATTGTATGTTAGTCAAATTTTATGGTTGAATTTTTTAACTATATGCTTCGTAAAAGATAAAATATATTTTGTGATCGTGTTGAGTGACGCTATTACCCCTTCTGAGCCTGGAGAAGCATTTCCCGAGTTTCTTTAGAGACGTACATGTCAAACAGATGTCCATGCATGCAATAGCAATGCCCGTAGCAGTGGATAATGACGATAGTAAAGCTCATGTTCCATGTGCAACAGATAAGTGGAAAGTATGTGCAGAGTTTTTATATTATTTCTGGTGCCAAGAGTAATAATTTTAAGGTCATCTTAAATTTAAGCAAATCTCTATGGCCTTATTTTGAATAATCATCGAAATGGTCAAAGAGTTAATAATTTCCTCTCCTAACTCCGAAGGCTATATGCTCGGTTGTTCTAATATGTAAAGGGTGATTTCTTTTAGCTCAAGCAATGATGGAGCTTTGTGATGGCCAAGGTGGGCCGTGCCCCCCCCCCCTCCCTCCTCCTCCTCCTTTGGTTTAGAAAAAAATCGAAAATTCACCTCATAAGCTGTGCTAATTTGTGACATGCTCTATTGATGGCTCCTCTTATGTATTAGCAAGCTCTAATGCCCCCCCCCCCCCCTTTAAGATTAAGGTCAAGCTCCGTCAAAGAGTTAATAATTTTTACTAATCCATAATTTGATAATTAATTTTGTCATATTTGTAGTCAGGTACCTTATAACCTTGTCAAATTATGATTAGATAAACGATATGTCAGATTCTTTCAAGGTCAAATTAACTGATGTCACATTTGAGCCACCGTATCACATGGATGACTGTGAACACGCGTCCTTGTGAGCTCAAAATAACTTCTATGCAAAATATGATTCTGTTCTTTGTGTATAATCATGGTATAAATATCATCATTTAGAGATTATACAAAAACTATATTATGACAAATACGTTTTTCCAATATCATGTTCAAACGAACACTCAATTTTTCTTCAGTTGAACGCATGCTTCTAAAAACAGAACGCTCGGTGTCTTGCAATTTTTTTGCCGCACAAAACAATATTAAGGATAAAATAAATCACTAGCACACGCACGCACACAACTTATTAATAATCCCCACCCTCCATTCACACCTGCGCCGCTTAGAGTAGCTTTAATGTACCGTATAGTAAAATACAATCCGCTTCACAAAACAATTATGATTTCAATCGACTTTCATCAGTTGTATGCATCCGGGTTGGCGATGAGGTAGGCTTCGGCTGCGATTCATCCCTGTCTGTCTGTCCTCACCTCCCCCCCCCCCCCCCCCAACCCGAACAACAACCTCCACCCTCCCTTCTTCCACCTCGCGCCGCGGCGGCAGCACAGTGAAAGAGGAGGGAGTCCGGGGGTGGGGGCGACCGCAGCCCGGCGGTATGGCGAGACAGCAAGAGAGTGGTGGGCGGGGACGTCACGCCGCCAACGAGTTAGTATGGCGGCAGCGCAACGACGACGGCGGCATGGCGCCGCTAGCCGCAGGTGGTGGCCGCATGCATGCAAGAGAGGAGTGTTAGGTTGATCTCTTCACCAATGGACCCAACGACCCATTGGGCCCTTGACCACGCCCTGATCGGGGGCGTCCACTCAAAAGAGGGCTGGTGGGCCCCTGTCGTGCAGCGCATATAAGAGGAGGTGGAGACCACGTTTCATGCACCACGAGGTTTGTTGCCACAACAGTAATCCCCACCTCTAAACCCTAGCCGATCTAAGAGGATGGCGCTGAAGCGACGGGATGGACCACCAGCCGGCACCACCATGACGCCGCCAACCCGAAGCCGCCCGTGATCGTCTTCAGCCTCTTCATCGACGACCGCTACACCGAGCTCATCACCGGCGCCACCTCCAGTTCGAGTTCCACGAGCAAGCCTCACGGTATGAATGTCTCTCTCTCTCCCTCTCCAGATCTACCCGAGAACCATTTTGAGAAAGTACCCACTTGATCTATGCCTAGCGATCCCGAGCGCCTAACATTGGTATCAGAGCAGGTCCTAGTGAGTAGATCGGAGATGGGGAAGAATTGATTCATCTTGATGAATCGAAAAAAATCAGAACAGACTCTCCTCTTGTTAAGATCGGGAAAGAAAATGGAAAGGGGTCACGTGGCTATGCCGCAGCGACCGGACCGAGGGGCGCACCGACGTGAGAACCGCCGATGGAGCACGCATCGATCGGCCCTAACCCACCGTTGTTTGCAGAAAAGAAAGAAAATGAACCGGATCGATCGGTTGAAAGAAAGGCAAAGAATTGTTACCCTAGAATCTAGAAAACAGAAAGGATGGCGTGGAGGACGGACTCACCTAGGTCGCCCACCACCGTCACCAACTGCCGTCATCGCGCGGGAAGAACGAGAACCTGAGCCTCCGCTCGATGATGCATTGTCGACGTGCAGACGCGGGCCAAAGGGCACCGTCGCGAAACCGCTCGACGGCGGCGCGCTCTCCCTCACGAGGAACGCGCTCGCCGGTGAGGGGACCCGTGGCGGCGCCACTACCCCTCCACCGGTCGCCATAGGCGACCACCTCTCTCTCTCTCTATGCTCGCTCGTCTACACTGCAGGGTAAGGGAGGAGAGAAGAAGGGAGGAGGGAAAGAAGAAAGAAAATACGCCGCCGGTGAGCCCCACAGCGGGGCATTGGCCGATGGCCGCCGTCGACCGGCCGCTGGCGCCGAGTGCCGCCGTGCTGCTCGGTTGGGGACAGAAAAGCAAATGATTAGGGTTTGGACGAGAAAGGCGCCGGCGTCCGGGTTTTGATCACCCGAAAGGCAAGGAGAGCCGTCCATCTGGACGGACGGTCCAGATGGAGGCGGGGAGAGGCCACTGTGCCCCTGGGCCGCTCGCATGGCACTGGCCCGCGAGGCCGCCACTGGGCCGTGACGTAGCTGGGCTGCGCTGCAGCGCTGGCTGGCTGGGCCACATGAGCGCGATGGGCCATGGCACATGTGGGCCGCAGAGGCGTTTCGGCCGCTGGGCCAAGCCAATACCCCGGCCAGAAAAGAAAAATGAACAACAGTAGCGTTTTGAATTACAAATTGACTGTTTTTAGTCAAATTTGTATGAGAATTTTGAAGTTTTACCTCTGTTAAAATTTGAGTTTTACAGAGAGTAAATAAGAGCCCTTTGGTACTGTTCATGCAATGTTTAAAGTATTTTTTTTCATGTATTTTTTTCATGTTTCACTGTGAAAGATTGATTGTTTGCTTCTCTATACAAATTTGAACCAACGGGATAATTTGTAAAGAGAGTAGAATATTTATACACAGTGATTTTTCTGAATAGCTGCAAAGAAAGGGTTTATCCTCTAATTAAATTGAAGATAATTATGGTATTGTTATTTTCTAACCAACGTTAATAATAACAATATTGTAATTTTATGAGTTTTACGTTCAAAAGTTTAAATCTCTGATAAATTTTATATCATAGTGATCAATTTTTCAGAGAAAAGACAAAAGATCAAGTGATGCTCTTTAACTAAAGAAAGGTTTTCACGTTTCCGCTGCAATAAAGTTGATGATAATGTTGCTTTTTTAGCAAAGTTGTTTTAATAGATATGTCATCACTTTATTTATGAGTTATATGCATTTATTCTTTTTCTGCCTAACGGTGATTTAGATTTTATGTATAAAGATGATGTTTATTTAATTTCTGCCCAATAGTGATTTAGAATATAAGATAAAGTATTAAAAGTTTAATGTGCATATAATTGATCAGACCAATATAGGGTTAATTTTATGCTAATTATTATTAATTATTGTCTAATTTTCTCAGACTAAGAGGTTTTTGATGCTTTCACTCATGAAACCAAAAGATTGGGTACTTGTGACCTGAAAGATGACCATGAAAATGGTCATAGAGTGAGGGAGTATTCCTTCTCTAAAGAATGGCTTCAAAAGAAAAGAATTCCTGGATATTAATTCAAGAAACAGATGTATCATTGAGAGTCTTGAGAAATTACTTTTGATTTACTCTCAATAAATAAAAAAAATTATTATAATTTTTTAATGATTATGATATGATAAGGTATATACATGTTTAATTTGACCAACGTTGGATTAAGCATGTATGTGTCATAGAATATTCAGATTTATTTCTGAATTTGATGATTGAATATGAGCCAATATAAGTATTCATGTTCCTTCGAGGGAATTACCCGTATGACGGAAAAGAGATGATTATGATTATACCCGTATGGCGGGCAAAGTCTGAGAAAATACCCGCATGGCGGGTACATTGCCATAATATTTATGTCAAGAAAATCCTGCATGGCGGGAGAAGTTTGAGAAAAGACTCATCCTGCTTGACGGGAGAAAGATGTGTGACTCATGTGCTTTTAATGTATCTCACTCTCAGAGAAAAGTATGGAGTAGCTCTTATGCTTTTCAAGTATGGACCGTACACTTTATGTGTCATAGTCATTAAGCACTTAATAAGTCTAAAGAGAATAAAAGTTATAGACGAACCAACAGATTAGAATGATATGGAACTACGACTTGCAAAAGTACCACTGATAAAGAACTCTGTTGAGTCTTTGAAATGGAATGAGGAAAAAGTACTCCTATACGAGTTAATAGATAGCTTCATTTCACATAATGTGATCATGTGAATAAAGTAGACAATTAAAGTTTCCTCAATTCATAAGAGTTCTGAATTTGAAATTATAGCAGAAAAGTTCTGGCCACATTTCGAGGGGGAAGAAGAATGATGACACTCTCCTATAAAGATGATAATGTAATGCAAGTTATGCATCTAAAGTGATCGTCTGGGGGACTACGGCGGTCATATTAATGATACCTCAAGGTAAAGAAATAGATGTATTCCTGTTTTTTGACGAATGAATACTAAGATGGTGCTTAAAGTGCCATAAAGAAGAAAAGTTATAACAGAGAAAATCCGTATAGATGAAAGAGTTTAGAGACACGTCATCTTTGAAGAAGATGGATAATCTGGGGGGGGGGGGGGGTAAGACTTGAAGAGAAGTAGGACTATGTATCCACTTCAATGATTCAAGAACAGTAAATTTCTTGTTACACAGAGATTAAGGAATTAATTGCCTCTAGACAATAAAAAAGAGCCCTATATGAAAGAAGTGTCAATACCAGAGGTTCCTAAGGGTCAAAGAAATGATGCCATGATGAACATTCAGTTGTCCAAATGGCAAAGATAAAATATAATTGATTAATCCTAACGTTGTTTGGGATTTCTAATGGAGTCAATACAGTAGGCCGTCATGGGTCTACAATGATGAATGTGATTCTAAAGGGAATACAGACCATAATAGAGTCAAAACAGTAGACCGTTGTGGGTCCATAAGATTAAATATGACTCTGTAGAAGATATATGATGAAAGGCTTTACACAAAGAGAAAAAAATATTACTATGAGACTTCTTTTGATGTCTTGTGTAATAATTTCGATAGAGTTATAATGTCATTAGCGGCACATCATGGTCTAAATTACATCAGACGAAAGCAAAGTCGATTCTTCTTAGTGAGGATCCAAGAAAAATGTATTGTCATGAAAAGAAAAAAAAACTTTAGACATCGTCAACAAAAATTCATTTATGGATTGAAGACAAGTTTCTAGAGAGATGTTTAAAGGTTCATAGATTAATGAAAAATTTGGGTTTTTCTTAAAGAGTAAGAGGACAATTGCATTTGTGCAAAAAAAATGTATAATGAGAAACTCATTTTCCTAATCATGTGAATGACGTCCTATTTGCTAGAGGTGATGTCAATCCAATATAGAAGAAGAAGAAGTTCTTGTCCTTAAAGTTCAAAAGAATGTTCTCGATTGAATATCTCCTATTATATGAGATGAGATTCATCGAGATAAAGATAAGGGGTATTAGATATATTACATATGCATGTTGAGAAGTCTCTAAAGAATGCATACAAGAAAACATACGCCTGTTCTTATAGTCAAGAGTAATGAATTTAGGAACTTTAGTGTTCTAAAAAACAATATAAAAAGGATCAAATGAATATGATACCATATGCTTTAGCTGTTAGAAGCTTGATATTACCCTAATGCAGTTTTATGTATCCGGGTTATTTTGGTAATGTCCAGTCTAGATATAGATCACTAGAATGGAGTTAAAGATATCAGCCTCATACTAAAAGAAACAAGTACTCTCAAAAGGTTGTAAGTACAAAGATAGATGTGTACAAGTGCTCTTATAAAGTTATGAATGCGAGATAGAACGCGTGAAATATGTAGCAAAATTCACAATTATCGCTAACTTTCACATTTGGAGTTTTTATATGAAAAAGCTTCAAAGAATAAAGGAATTATTATCAATATGATGAAAAGATACGAATTAGCAAAGAATTATCATCAAAGTGATAAAAAGATATGACTTAGCATGATATGTGGCTGAGGACAGGTAAAATGGTTAAAGAAACCTGTACCCGAAATTGATAATGGTTAATAACAGCAATAACCATCAAGTATTTCACTTCTATGATAACGAATCAAGTGTGGTGCCAAACACATTGACACAAGTTATACGTTTTTGAGGAGAAAGTCCGGAATTATGTGTTTATATGCTTGAAGCATAAAAGGAATGGGCAAGTGTAGCAGATCTGCTCTTTAAAGGCTTATCGCCCAGTGTGCTCGGAGAGCACACAGTCGACATGGGTTTTATGGTATAGTCTATGTTTTCCAGATAATAAGAGGCTCAAGGTTAAATGATCCGTTTCAGAACAAAGGAGTTTGTTGTAGCTGTTGATTCTATCGGTTGTTAACTATGACGACGAAACATGCTCTACATACAAATTTGTGATGGAACAAATACTTTAAAAAGAGTTATTTCAAAGTATAAAGTTAAAGGATTGAAAGACAAGATCAAGGGGAAGAATGTTAGGTTGATCTCTCCACCAATGGACTCAACGGTCCATTGGGCCCTTGACCACGTCCTGATCGGGGGCGTCCAGCCCAAAGAGGGCCGGTGGGCCCCTGTCGTGTAGTGCCTATAAGAGGAGGTGGGGACCACGTTTCATGCACCATAAAGTTCGTCGCCGCAACAATAATCCCCACCTCTAAACCCTAGCCGATCTAAGAGGGTGGCGCTGAAGCGACGGGATGGACCACCAACCGGCACCACCATGACGCCGCCAACCCAAAGCCGCCCATGCTCGTCTTCAGTCTCTTCACCGACGATCGCTACACCGAGCTCATCGTCGGCGCCGCCTCTAGTTCGAGTTCCACGAGCAAGCCCCACGGTATGAATGTCTCTCTCTCTCCCTCTCCAGATCTACCCGAGAACCATTTTGAGAAAGCACCCACTTGATCTACGCCTAGCGATCCCGAGCGCCTAACAAGGAGCCAGTGCGGCAGACGGCGACGGCGCCGAAGTTCCTGACGACAGTGGGCCGCCGGGGTGGGGCAGCGGCCGGGCGCGGCTTGGCGGTGCAACGAGGCAGCAGGAGAGCGGTGGGCGGGGATGTTACGTCGCCAACGAGTTAGTGTGGCGGCGACATGGCGGGCAGCGCGGCGAGTCGGCGTGGTGCCGCTGGCCGCTGGTGGTGGCCCTAGGCGGGGGAGGAGCCAGTGCGGCGGGCGATGACGGTGGGCCTCCCGGGCGGGGCAGCAGCCGGCGTTGAAGGAGAAGGCGGGGCTGCGGAGGCGTTACCGTCTATCGGGGAGGGGGAATGTGCGGTGTGGTCTGTAGCGACAGACTCCCGGCTTCGGCGGCCTTGAATATGGCGTTGACAGACTCTTTGGCCTTGTTAAGTTCGTCGTTCACCTCGACGCGGGACAGAAGTCTGTAGGTGGATTCCACCTTTACTACGCTCCCGCTGTCGGCCGCCGGCTCCACCTTGATGTGAGAAATCGCCGTCTCAATGGCCATGCCACAATGAGGGTCGATTTTTTTTTTTTTTGAAAAAAGGCAGGAAAACTGCCATTCATTAAGAGGAGCAAATCAATTACAGCCTAGTATTTGCATCAATGTAACAAAGCCAAGGCAAAAGCGTGGACAACAAACATACAGACTACAGAGCGGGCATGGACAAAGAATTATCATCTGGCCACGCTGATAGAGCTGAGTTGAAGCAGCTGAACATCATCAATCACCTTTTGGGCTACTTGGTTGAATGAAGATTGAGTATTTTCAAAAATTCGAGCATTGCGTTCTTTCCAAATTTCCCACCAGAAGTAGAATAGAAGTCCAAGCAGTTTACATTTAGCTGCCTTGGGTTTGGATTTCGTGATGGATTGCATCCACCTAGTAGGTCCCTGTGGGTTATATGATAAGCACTCTTGTGGCAAATTGAGTTTATCTGCCACCGCCCGCCAGGTGGCCTCCGTGTAATTGCACTGCGTGAATAGGTGCACATTTGTTTCAGATTGACAGTTACAGAGGGCGCAGTTTGGGTATGAGGCCAGTTTTTCTTGGCTAAGTTATCTGCAGTTGGGACCTTGCCATGCATGAGCAGACACGCAAGGAAGCGGCACTTCGGCTCAGTTTTCGAAGTCCAGATCGCTTGGCTTGTGGAGTTTAGTATTGACCCCCTGAACTGGATCTCATATGCTGATTTTGCAGTGTAGGAGCCATGAGCAGTCCATTTCCAAATGATCCTGTCAGGCTCATCATTTAACGAAATATCATGCAACGTCGAATAAAGCAGGACAAATTCTTCGATCTGATCCTGGGTATCCAGCTCTTGTAGGTTGCGAATACAATTATCATTACGAAGCTCCTTGCTGACCACTCTGAATTTGAACCGTGCTCTATTGTAAAGGTTAGGAGCTAACTGTTTTGGGGAGGTTCCATTTAACCAGTTTGCTTCCCAAAAGGGAGTTCGGTCCACATAGTCATTGAATTTCAGCAAGCCTTTCCATGGTCTGTCAACTTGATCCCATGCATGCCACAGCCACCGCAATCTTAAAGTCCTGTTGAACTTCTCTAAATCTTTGATGCCTAGCCCCCCAATTTTTTTTGGTCTTGTGCAAATTGCCCATTTGACTAAACAATGTCCTCCTCGCACCCTTTCCGGGTTATCTCCCTTCCACATGAAGCTACGTCTGAACCTATCAATCCGGTGAATGGCCCAAGTCGGAATTTTGAAAGCAGTGAGGAAGTAGGTAGGCATCGCACTCAGAACAGTTTTAACAAGCAGTTCTCTTCCTGGGTAGGTGAGGAAGTTCCTCTTCCATCCTGGCAGCCGTTTAGCAATTTTTTGCACCAGTGGTTGTATTGAAGTTCGCGGCAATTTCCTCGTGTGAAGTGGCAGTCCCAAATACTTACAAAGGAACTGAAATGTAGTAATAGCTTGTTGCAGTTCTGCATTGAGGTCTAGACCCTCACATCTGATTGGATAGATTTCTGTTTTGTCCATATTTGTGTGTAAACCGCTGGCTTGCCCAAATATATGTAGGATTATTTTAGTGGCATTCAGCTCCTT
Source organism: Eleusine indica (assembly GCA_030378355.1). Classification (NCBI taxonomy): domain Eukaryota; kingdom Viridiplantae; phylum Streptophyta; class Magnoliopsida; order Poales; family Poaceae; genus Eleusine; species Eleusine indica. The sequence goes on along the minus strand of CM059498.1, from coordinate 10,675,092 downwards.
TACTGAAGGCTGTATGAAAACAGCAGCAGCATCTGCATACAAAGACATTCTAAAATTGTCACAACAGTTATGGAGGTTCTTGATTAATTCCATTTCCTGAGCATGCTTGAACATTCGATGAAGAGGCTCCATAGCAAGTAAGAACAGCATTGGCGATAGTGGATCACCCTATCTCACCCCCCTTGCATGAATTATTATTTGGCCTGGCTCACCATTGAGTAGGAAACAAGAGGACGTTGTACCCCACAGGTTTGCAATCCAGTTTCTCTACCTTTGTCCAAAGCCAAGAAAAGTCATAACCTCCAACATGAAGGGCCAACTGACACTGTCAAAGGCTTTGGAGATATCTAGTTTGATGAACAAGGAGGAGATTTTCTTTTGATGCAGCTTTCGAATAACCTCTTGCACATAGATGAAGTTATCGTGGATACAACGTTTTTTGACGAATGCACTTTGGTTTACCGAGATCAAGTGTTTAAGCTCCGGTGCCAACCTATTAGCGAGGATTTTGGAAATGATCTTAGCAAAGCTATGGACCAGGCTAATTGATCTGTAGTCACTCACCATGATAGGGTTGTCCTTTTTGGGTATGAGCACAACGTATGCCTGATTTAGGAAATGGAGATTCTGGTTATTCATATTATAAAAGTGTTGTATTGCTGCCATCAAGTCTGATTTCACTATGTCCCAACATGAGGTAAAGAAGCCTGCAATATATCCATCTGGGCCAGGGGTTTTCTCCTTGGGCATTCTTAGTATAGTGTTCTTTATTTCTTCTTCCAGAAAAGGCGCTTCTAGGTGATCCAGATTCCTTGGCTCCCAACCCAGGTTAGCTAAATTAAGAGAGAGTTGTCTTGGTGTATATGAGCCAATGTGTTGTATGAAGTGGTTATAGATCATCTCATGTTTGGCAGTCTGTGATGTAACAGGACCATTGCTACTCTGCAACGAGTGGATGAAGTTTTTCTTTTTTCTTGAGTTTGCTATGCTTTGGAAATACTTGGTATTAGCATCACCCTTTTTTAACCAAGTCAACCGTGACTGTTGCCTAGCTCTTGGTTTCTCGATGGCAGCAAGTCCGAGTAGTCTAGTTTTCAGAGTTTTCTTCAGGTCTCTTTCTTGTTGCGTCAAATTTCTGACCTCCTGAACTGCATCTAGTTGGAATATTACCTCTCGACATATTGCCATGGCTAACTTGCCTTGTGGGTTTTTGGACCACTTTCGCAGCGCTTTTGCTGTGCGGCTTAGCTTGATGTGCAGTCTCATCATTGCATTGTGATGCTGAGGCACTGGTTTATCCCACACTGTAGACACACATTCGTGGTACCCTGGTATGGAAAGCAGAAAGACTCAAATCTGAATCTGGTGTCACGAGGCATGGGCGACAAAGGAGTCAGTGATAGCGGGCAGTGATCTGAGAGAGAAGATGACAGGGGATGAATCACTGGTTGCTTGTACATTTCTTCCCAGATTGGCGTGCAGAAGACCCGATCAATTCTGGTCAACGTCGGATTTTGTTGTTCATTTGACCAAGTAAACTTGCGACCCAGCAAAGGTACTTCCTTAACTTCAATGTGATTTGCACTCGCACTTGTTAGGCTTCTCCTTCATGAAGTTGAACGGCATGGCTGCATGACCAACAGACATGTTAATTACGGGTTACTTAACGATAGGTGATGATCTGTTGGCATGTGCGGGCGCGACTGGCACGTACCTGGGGTGAAGTTGAACTGGCACGTACCTGGGGCGCTACTGGCACGTACCTGTTGGCATGTGCGGGCGCGACTGCCCTCTCCCTTAGACGGTGTGTGCCAGTCCATCACGGCGGCACGCCGGCACGGAACAGGCGCAGCGCGGCCACGATAGACAGTCGACACGATCTCCAGGGTCCAGCTGCATGCGGAGGATGCCATTGCTGCAGTGGTGGATCGACTGATCAACCTTGGTGCCAAGGTCGCTTAACTGACCAGCTCGCAGTAAAGTTGCAAGTGTCATTGCAGGCTTGTAGCTTCTGCTTGTGTTGCCGGGGAATGGCATAGTGAGCGCTCGGTGAGTGGTTGGTGAGGCTCCGTACCCGGACGAGTTCTGGCGAGTGGCGACCGGTGAGGCTGGGACGACGGCGCGCGCGTCGCCGGACTTTTCAACTTTGGATGGCCCCACTGTCGGTTGGGTAAGCATCAATGCAGCCGCAGGTTGAAGACACACGTCAGAAATGTGTGTGACTCCTTTGTCAATGTTAATTGAAAGGCGAGAGGAATACATTGTCATTTTCCCCCGAGTAGAATGTGTTGTCAGTTTGTAGCTTGCGTGGACAAAGTAATCATCGAGACTTGAGAACGAACCCTGATGAGTGGAGTCACCCCTTAATTACCTTAGTACAAAAACTTAAAATCTCCCCTTCCTCATTTCTCTCTTTTTCTGTGATCAATATCCAGAATCCTGTTCATGTTCTCAAGCTGTGGGTGGCTGTTGTTGCCATCTTCTTCATCGTTTATAGAGTGAATGTGCTTTTCCCAAAGTTTGAGTGGGACCCATTCATGAAGTTTATCTAGTGATCTAATATTGTTTTAGCATAACATTCTTTTACATAAACAAACACACATGTAACAACAAACCATTTTGTAGCCAATAAATTGCCCGGATCACTAACTGATAACTACCCTTCTCTCCCCGTATTAACAACAAACCATTTTGTAGCCAATAAATATACTGTCATTTTGCCCCGTCAACAAATTGAAACATCTACAAACCTGGGACGATATGGAGTCAATGTTGCTAAAAGTATCTTTTAGAAAATTTCCACCCATTAGGAGCATCTAGACAGTTAATTTTGCCACTTTGATTCATCAAGCGTTGAAAATATGAGACATGAGCGTTTACAACATATGTCACCATACAACTTGAGGACGGTGGTTTTCGAACTGGTATAATTGGCGGAGGGACGCGCGTTTTCGTTTTTTTTTCCTTACAATTTAAAGACAACAATCGATCTTTTTAATTGTCTAAATGTTGCTGTGGCACACCAAAACAGAACGAAGCCAATATATTTCTTTTTTCTCTGTCATATGTGTAAAATTAGCGAGAGTGACTCTCCATTAACAGAGATGTCATCCAACGCACCAAAGCGAAAAGTATAATCACCGCAGGTCAAGGGACCTGAACCCTGTAATGTTTGTGCAGTAGGCCAGTAGCTAGATAGGATTTCAAATAAAGTTTTTTATACAGTCTATAACTTGTGTTCCAAACAAGAGGAAGTGTATACATGATCGAACCGCTGACACAGCATCAAACCAAACTCATGGTATCAAGAACACTCTTCAAAACGTCCACACTCACCGGTGCCTTTGATTCCTGCACCGGACGCTGCTTAGAGCAGCTTATTTATTTGGTAGTATAAAAACGCACACAAATACACGTACGGACCGGGCATCAAAGTGATACGCGACTGATTCAATTGTTGTAGGCGTCCGGGTTGGCAATGAGGTAGGCCTCGGCAGCCTTGAAAATGGCAGTGACAGACTCCTTAGCCTTGTTGATCTCATCATTCACCTCCACACCGGGCAGAAGCTTGTAGGTGGAGTCCACCTTCACCACGCTCCCGCCATTGGCCGCCGGCTCCACCTTGATGTGGGAGGTCGCCGTCTCGATGGCCACGCCGATGCCGCCGCCCTCGATGAGGGTCGACTTGGCCTCGCACTTGTCAGCGTCCAGGAAGTCGAGCTTCTCCTTCATGAACTTGAACGGCATGACTGCAAGAGCACATGACAACAACGTTACGAGCTAGTACTTCGTATCGGTAACAAGAAACTGGTTTGGTTTGCGATCACGTACCTGAGGTGAAGTTGAACTGCCTGACGCTGCCGATGCCGCCCTCGCCCTCCACGGGGTGGGCGCTGGCGACGACGTCGGAGACGAGCTTGGGTGCCAGGGTGTGCCAGTCCATCACGGCGGCACGGAACAGGCGCGGCGCGGCCACCGGCGACGCGATCTCCAGGGTCCAGCTGTTGGGGGAGGCCATTGCTACGATGTTAAATTTGATGAACGAAATTACTAGCTTTGTGCAGTGCTGTTGCTAGTATTTCGCAGGTGCTGCTTCTGTTGGCAGAGGAGTGGCAGAGTGAGGACTATAAATAGGTGACTCGGAAGGCGGGGTTGGTGAGGCTTGGCCTGGATGGAGACCGGTGAGTCGTCGGGCTTTTCCACACCGGGCGGCACCGTCGGTCGAGAGGGCATTGATGTGGCCGGGCGTTGAAAATACACGTCAGATTGTGTGCCTTGCCGTTTTCGTCAATGGTTGTTGGAAGGGTAGAACATGTGGTCGAATTAGCACACCGGATCGCGTGGAAAAATTCTGCTAGAATAACAGAAAAGAAGATTACGATGATGAACGTTCAGATAGAAAGCGCGAACGCCTGGTTGGGTTGGTGTAAAAGAGAAAAGCAAGAAGCACTCGAGGCAGACTGAATTATGGGTTATGGCGTAGCACAAAAAATTAAACATATCACAAACGCTGCCTAACTTTAGCAATTCTTTCGTCCAACAAACTTATCGTAAACTTTATTTTTCTCTCAATTAACTCATGGATTGAGCAAAGCTTTCTTATCTCCGGTGATGTATTCGTCCCGGCTATGTTCGCACAATCCAGCATGCAGCTGGTCTGAACTGCACATTAACTTTGCTGAGTGGAAGTGGTTCGAATTACCTTTTAGACTGGAACATATACTGGTAGTTAACCATAGAATGTAAACTTTTAGACAAGTCATACTAACCAGGTGCCGTAGCGTTACAGAAGGTAAAAAGGGAAGAAAAGCTACTGAAGCGTGCTTTTCAAATGCGACCTCTTGTCAAAATTCTGTGCAACCTGTCAGCGCAGCCTAAACTTACAAACTTGGCTACGGGCAACCAGATTGCAAATATTTTTTTCTAAAAAGAATACACCACGAGAATGCTGAATGCAAGTGCTACAGTTTCTATTCGGCATCATCATCACTGGTTTGCGATAAATCAGAATCTTGACCAAACACTGTTTCATCAATTTCTTCATCATCCTCTTCGTCAGACTGGACAGCAGCAGCATCTGCATCTTGCATCTCCTCCGTTGGCGGATCAGATACACTCGCATTCTTGTCGACCTGATGAAATTAAAATGAACACGATCGTTTAGTCACAAACTTGCAATATGATTTCTGTCTTATTGTTTAATGGCGTAAATGCATGAAAACCTGAGCCACTATCAGCCGAAGCCTGCCAGAAAGCTGAAGTAAATCTTCTGTTGCTGAGTATCTTTCAACACACATCTGCAAATGAAGAAATCACAAGTATTTAGTTCTGCTCTTGTTATAACTTGAAGAATACTTTATAGGTCTTTAGCAATACGCCAAGCTTGTCATCGAACAAAATGTAGTGGCATCTTGAGGTCATATTTTGGCTAAATCAGGTAGATTACCAACCAAATTTGGCATGCATAAATTTGAGCACCATTGGTGAAAAGGTGCCCTAATGTGACACATTTCTCCATGTTAGGAACACATGAGAAGTAAACAGTTGTTTGTTAATAGACAATATTTTATAGTTTGCAATAACCCCAGTCTGTCAATCTACACTGAATTGTACCCCTTATATGACATCACAATTTGAGCGGTCACAAGATCAAGTGAGAAACCATTTTTCAACCAAAGCATTTGAACACCATCCAACCAGTGTTGGGTGGAATTAAGAAATATCATCATCAAGTGCAAACTAACAACATTAGCATCTCATGATGAACATCTAATGAACACAACCCCTCTCCAAACAGACCAGATGGTTCAGATGGTGACTACATTTCTACAGAAGGTGAGTGAACCTGATCACACAGAAGTGCCATTTGTTGCCATCTTATTAGCAAGATACAGTAGCCAGTGCATACATATGTTTCTTCAACCTTTTGGAATGACCAAGTTAGTGAGCCAAATTCTGCTTTTGCCTAATAATCAATCATTGAACCTAGAAATCAATCACTAAATAGCTCAACCTTCTCTATGATGAACTACAACGTCTGAATAAACTAAGTGCCCATGCAAACAACAGACATTTTGTTGTCTTTTGGTATGACCGAGCAAAGTTTGGTATTAACCTATCTATTCGCATCAGAGATCAATTAGTGAGCCAAATTCTACTGTTATCTAATATCAATCGACAACTTAGAAGTCATGTACAACATAATTCCATTACATTAACAGTGATATAGCAAGCCTAAAAAATGTGCAAGGCATGCAGTAGCTACAAACAAGTAAATAACATATGCAGCTTGATCAAGCTGTAGTACTGGTAATAAAACATAGTACCTTCTCAAGGCTGCCAATTAGCTTTCTTGATTTTTCAGTGGGGATAAAACGGCCATGAATGACTAATAGGCAGTATATCCACCGCAAAACAAGCTCTGACCTACCAGATCTGGAGACAAATCAGCAATGAGGACAGAATACAAAATTAATCAATACACAAAGACATACTAGTGAACAAACATGTATATGATTTTAAACAGCACCTTGTTTTCCATGCAGATACTAAACTGTCAAGAAGTTTGCAAGCATCTTTAGGTTTCAACGATCTTAGGTGCGCTCGAATCTGTTGAAGAACAGAGTATCATAAATATGGGGAAGACGTACAAATATATATAGACAGAACTTCAGACTGAAATGCACAACAAACCTTCTTGCTGGGTAAATCAGCATTGATTTTTATACTTCCACTGCCAAATAGATCAGATAAAATATTAGTGGGAATGCCAGGATAGTCTTCCAGACTCTGATCAACTCTATTATCAAGGACACCACACTCCTTCATCATGTCTTCAATGCATATGCTGTCATCTTCAATTCTTTGCACAGGAACTGAACAAGCAAAAGAGTTCAAGTGTGGTTATCAAACTAATTAATTAATGGACAGCAACATACTTTGAAAAATAAATAAATAACCATACATGTAACATTTAGTAAAATTAAAATGAACTGCTAGCAAATAGAAACCTACAATCACATGTTTGTATACAGGAACCAACAGCCTATTTAAAGTTTCATTCCTTATGCACTTCAGAAAAAAGATACTTTACCTCTTTTTGGAATTAATCTTGCAGTGGTGATGTCAGTGTCAATTGCAGGCTCAACGTCACCACTTGGTTTTGTAGGCTCAACGTCACCACTTGGTTTTGTTTCAGCGTGTTTCCTTTTCTTCTCCTGCATATGGAGCTTAGGAAGAGGAAGGGTGGCATCTTCGGCATTGGCTCGATCCAGAGCAGTGACAGTTTCTATTAGGAATAAAATAAGATTCAGCCAGTAGTAGCCACAAAATATTGTTTGAGCCTTCAGTAATACAGGCAGGGGAACAATAGAACTAAAGATCTACGCAACACACCCAACATCACTAAGATATAAATATGCAAACATAAATTTCAATTGTGCTTCCATGCTTCATGCTTTCCAGAACAGCACAAACTTAGAGTAGAAGAAGCCCATAGTTAATTCTAGGAATTTAAATAAGCAAAGCAATGATTTGTGCAAATCCAATTGAACATATGAGAGCAAAGAAACAAAATTAGATTGCTCAGTGTTCACCATAACTAATGAATACTATCAACGTACCTTGCTTTTTGGCAGATTGGCCTTTTGTTGGCATGGTGGTTTGAATATTTGGCAAGAGAACTCCATCTTGAGATATATCCAAATTAATATCAGTACCATGACAAACCAAAAGTTTGTCAAAAGATGGTTTCACAACCGATCCATAAGCCAGCAGAACATGGGCAGAATCAGGTCCATCCACTCCTTGAAGTTTTGCAGCAAATATTGAGAACGCCTGCTGAGGTCTTGCAAGAGAGGACTTGGACAATGCAATCTTGGTAGGCTTCTTATTGCGCAGGTCATCCAAATTATTCCCAGACCAGAAATAGCAGACACCAATCTCAGAAATAGCAAAAACGTGTAGTCCTCCTTCATCTGAACATTTAAAGTCCACAAATGCTGCTGGGTGCTCCATCGACAGAATACAGCTTGAGCTCTGAGTTTTACCACCATTCAAGTCCCAAATGGCTATATAGCGCTCCCCAATACCGGATGACAAAACATATTGGCCATCATTGCTAAAAATCATGCTCCTCACAGCAACCTAATAAGATGGGTAATTAGAAATAAATGAATACACACGTCTGTAACACTAGTCACACAAGAGGAATATATATATAAAAAAGGATGTACAAACCGGATGTCCAGAGAATTTTTTCATTTTTTTGTTGTCCGAAGTATCAAAGGTCCTCAATTGCCCAGCTGCAGTAGCTAAAATCTTTCCATCTGATAGAATTCAGCACAAACTGCATTAGTTACCACGAAGTATTGTGGGTTTTATATTGGATATATGGAGTTCACACAAGAAAATAAAATGCATACTATATTCTTGGACTAAAATATATTCAGAGACATTGGATCCTACAAGGAGATTGGTGCAAAATTAGTGCACATATAACTAAGCTAGCAAGCAGCACATGTAAAAATCTTATTAAGTGATCACTAAAAACATGTCAAGATTCAAACTCCAAAACAAAAACATCATATATCCAAATTCAGAAACAGACTTTAATAGATCATATGTCAACTCAGATAACCGGATATCCGTGCCAGACATAGTCCTAATACATTTCTAGCCAAATTAAAGCAGATAAGAGGCATCAAAATTACTGGGTGTCGATGGTTGTGCAGTACAGAGTGGTGCTATTTCCATAGAATATTTAACATGAGAGAAAGTACAGCATTAACCAAGCAGACATTTCCACATCGAGATACCTGGTGAGACAGCCAATGAAGATATTGCTTTCGATGAAGATCTAAATTTATCTAAAACAGACCCGTCTGAGGCATCAATCTTACAGACCATGCCATCAGTACCTGCCGTGTACACGCAACGCCCATGCTTTGAGTAAGCTACAGCTGTCACACCCCTGAACACATCAAACATATAATGTAAGTGAACATATCAGAGCACACAATTGTAGAGATTAACCTTACTAATTAACATCACAACTTCAAATAGCTACAGGGTAAAAGTTACAGTTTACAAAGCTTGGCAATGTGTTTATATTAATGATTCTGATGTCAATTGTGGTTTCAACAAATGAAACAGGGAATTTTCTTTTTGTAATTTAAAAAACAAGGAAGCACCAACTTACCCAGGGTGGCAATCGCTAACCCTCCACTTCCACTGTGCCCCGGCGACATCAAGAGCCAGCACATCCCCACTGCCTGTTCCAAGCACAAGCAGTGAACTCCCAGCCTTCCTCTTCTTCTGCTAAGAAGAAAATTCAAGCAGGTGATATGGGCTCACCGACCCAACGCCAAATTGCAATCGCTCAAAATTGAGCTTCGCTCACCTTGTTCGAGAGCTGTACCCACTTCATACAGGTGTAATCGAGGGCGAGGTGGCCACGCTTCGCCTCGGCGGCCGCACCAACCTCCACCGATGGGATGTCAGCGAACTCGGTCTGCAACCGGCCGCGCGCCGCGTCCCATACCTGCGCAAGTGGCAACAAAAGCGAGTTAGCAGTGGCAGCGGTGACCGAGCTGCTAAGGCGAGGATGGCTAGCTCAAGGGTTCCATGCCTTAATTCGCCCATCCCCAGAGGAGAGCGCGAGGAACTCCGCGTCGGGACTGAAGGAAGTGAGGAGGTCGCGGATGGGTGCGACGGCGGGCGCCATGGCCGGCCCGCTGCGGGAGAGAGGGTTTAGGCGGCGGCGGCGGCGGCGGGAGGAGGAAAGGGTTTTGCGGGGAGGAAGGAGTGAGGACTCCGGTTCGAGCGAGAGGTGTGGAGCCGAGAAGCGGGCGAGTCACCCTGGCGCGCCGCTTTTGCGGTGTCTGGGTTGGGTCTCTGGACACGGGCCCGGTCGGTTTCGTTTTGTGCTAGCTCGCTCGACACGGCTGGGCCGGACCGAGACGGGCTAGGGTTTTGCGCAAAAATCAACGCTCATTTCGCCGCCGCACCCCACTCCCGCCTCCACAGCCGACCTCTCGCCGCCGCCGGGCATGGACTCCAGCGCCGAAAAGTTCCGTGGCCTCCGCATCACCTCGCTAGATGAGGAAGATGACGAGGCTGAGCTGGAGAACGAGCCTCCGCCCGCCGCCGCTACCTCTGCGGATTACGAGGACGATGAGGACGAGGAAGAGGCGGAAGTCACACTTGGCTTCCTGGAGAAGCCGAAGCGCCCAGGCCTCCTCCTTCGCCACCTGTTCCCCAGCAAGGCGGGCGGTATTCCGGTGCGTGCGATAATACAATCGTAATTAACGGCACTTGTTAATAGTTTTTTCCGTACAATTGGGTCTCTGTATTGATTGCTGAGGATTGTGTGGATTTGTTCAGGCGTGGCTCGATCCCGTGAACTTGCCGTCGGGCAAATCTAGCTGCTGTGGCTTCTGTGGGGAGCCTCTGCAGTTCGTTCTCCAGGTGCTTGCTTTGTGTGAAAAATAATACTTGATTACTTATTGGTCGGCCGGTTTTGTTCATCAATGTGCTTTGTTTGTATGTAGATTTATGCACCGATTGAGGACAATTCTGCAGCTTTTCACCGAACGCTGTTCATGTTCATGTGCCCATCAATGGCTTGCTTGCGCCGCGATCAGCATGAGCAGTGGAAGCACAAGCAGGGGAGTCCTTGTAGAAGGTGACGCAAATGCTTTGTCGTTTAAGATTATGTTTTGACCACTATACTTCATTAGCTATGATTTTGACTTCTTGAAACGATTTTTGTTGCAGCGTGAAGGTTTTCCGGTGCCAGTTGCCAAGGACCAATGCATTTTACTCGAGTGAACCACCGAAGCGCAATGGCTCTGATAAACCACTGTGTGCTGGAGGTAATTGTTTCCATTTCACGATCTTTCCTGTCATCTTGCCACTTTGCGCTGGACACAAATATATGTCTGCTGATGGACTTTGAATTTCTTGTTTCTGAAACGTATCTTCAATAGCTGAATTCTTGAAGTTGGTGTATTAATCAATGTCACTCATTTTAGTTATTTCTGCCAATGCACAACATATCTCCCTGAGAACTACCTTTTCTCCTAAGGTCTACTTTAGGAAGCATCTATGTATGTTTATGATTGGGGTGGCTATGGACCTATGGCAGATACAACCTCTACAATCACAAAAAATGCGACACCTTGTTTTTTTTTGGCATGTTTGGCCATGAACATCTGTTGGCCATTATCCTCTGCTGGTTGATTGTAGTCTGCTTTGAACTTCTTATTATCTGTTGCCACTAGTTCATAGTATTTAATATACTTAAATTTGTATCATACTAGTCTAGGTGATCTTAGACACCCCATTTTTCATCTCGCTTACATTGCACTTTTCCACTTATAATGCAAAATTCTTCCATTCATTAGGACTTCTTGTGGGTTTCATCTCTAGTGCAGCACAACTTGCTTGGGACGTAAAGGCTTTCTTATTGTTATCAACATGTTTGCAAGTCATCACTGCTTCCCTCATCCGATGAGTAGTGGATGGCAGGAAAAGTCTATTTAAAAGTGCATGAGTTAAACAAACATGCACCACAATTGCTGTTGTAAACTTTCTGCTTGTTTCATTGTTCTACCTATGTTCTGTAAGCCTATGGTTTATTGGTTTTGTGATATGTATGCTGGGCTGCCTCTATATGCACTTTTGGCTCTTTATTAAAGCTACTGATTTCTTCTGATAATTCAATTGCTCAATTATGTGTTGCCAGCTCCTGTATGTCACTGGTGTGGTACCTGGAAAGGTGATAAAATATGTAGTAGCTGCAAGAAAGCAAGATATTGTTCTGAGAAGCATCAGGTATTGTATGTTGATTGCTAACATCCATCTTTTTTAGTATGTTCACAAGGACTGAATGAGCAGATCTTCATTGTTTTTGTCAGGCACTGCATTGGCGCATTGGTCATAAGAATGATTGCCTCCAGATAATCAGTTCTTCTGATGCTTCAAATTCTGTTTTGCTTGCTGCTGGAAAAAGTGATTATGCGTTAATAACTTAAGTTATTTATGTTTTAATATTTGAGTTGTGTTTCGCTGAGATTTTTTATCTACTTGCAGTTCCAGTTCGCACTCCTTGGCCAGAGTTTGAGATAGAAAATGAATGTGAAGGTAATTATGATTCTGATAGTTGTGATGAAAATAACTCTAAGTCCTTGGTGATGCAAAAACATGGCAAACCGGATGCAATGACACAGTCATGGATGGATCAGTTTGAGGTGTTGGACCCGTCGTTTTTTTCCCTGTTTAATCACAACCTCTCTTTATGTTGTACCATTTGTACCAAACACTGTTTTCTTGCTGCTATCTATGTGTAGGCTGATGCTGATAACAGATGCTGGGCATCCTTTCAAGAGCGGATCACAAGAGCACCAGAGCAAGTTTTGAGGTGAGATTGCATCGCTTGCATGGATTTTCTTATATGTCTACTATGTTTAGCGGTATATTCATGTGCAAATGCCTTACCTGTTTGAGAAAACAACCCTATTGTGCTTTTTCTCATATTTCATTACTGAGTATCATTACTGTTGCACATTTATTCTTAGAATAGTGTGGGTATATGTGCATATAATTTGTATAACCGTGCAGGTATTGTCGAGAACCCAATGCAAAACCCCTGTGGCCATTGTCTGCTGGGTGTCCATCAAGTGCCGATATCCCATCATGTAGCTATTGTAAAGGTCCATTATGTTACGAATTTCAGGTTGGTAAAATTTCTATGCTATAACCAGAAACTGTTTTTCAGTATAGCAGTTATATCCTATGGCCCATAGCCGTACAAATAGTAGGCTCAAGGTTTTATTTTTTTTCATGTGTAAGTTAGAATCCAAGGGTGAATTATGACTATCAATAGTGACCGTTAAGTTTTAAGCAGGCCACGTTATGCGAGATACATTAGACATGGTCCTTTACTGTCACTCAATAATTAAATGCATACACCATTCAAAGATGTGATGTAAATTTCATCCATTCTTGTTCCTTATGTTACATAAATCTTTTTATCAACCCTCTGAAATTGTTTTCAAATAGTTCGACACTTTAACCTTTGGAACTGTAAATTTATTGTGCTTAGTCAGTGAAACGTATCATTGCACCTTGTGTGTTCTTCATCCCCCTGTGTTCCTCCTGATTTTTATGTGTACTTAAGTATCTGTATGTGCTTTATTTCCAGATTATGCCACAACTGCTCTACTACTTTGGTGTGCGAAATGAACCAGATTCACTTGACTGGGCAACAATTGTCGTGTACACATGTCAAGGGTCATGTGATCAAAGTGTTAGCTACAAAGAGGAATTTCCTTGGGTTCAGTTATACCCTACAAAAACCAGTAGACAATAATAACAGTGGTCTATTCCTATCCGCTGCTCCATGCTGCAGGTTTGAAACTTCACCTTCTATTGTAGGCGAATAATTGTTTATTTGGCTTTCAGTTTGTTGCTACAAGACAGCACACATCAGGCCTGCTTACAGGCTGATCGTGTGTGTCAAATGTTTGGAAATGATTGGCATGCCAATGCGTTGTCCTCTGTTATTAGTGTCAAAAATTAAGTCGGAAATTGGAGTTCCAAGTTCATTACTTTTAGATAGATGTGGAGAAGCTTGACCGTGTTCCACCTAAATGCTAAATTTCATCTTATGTCATCATATGTCTTCATAAAAAATGGCTTGCATAGCTTTTTGGAAAAGAAAAAACAACCAAGTCAAAAGAAAAATTGCATTTAAGCTCTTATACATTTATGTACTGATTCCTGACTATTTCTCTGAATGATAAAGTTGTCCCTAGACCTTAGCACATGTGTTGAGTTTGTGGGTTTTATCAGTGGCATTAGTGAATGGAGATCACATGGAGTAAAATATGATTCTACTAAAGAATGGGGCAGAAATGAGGCTGAAAAGGTCCCAAATATTCTAAAAAAACAGTAACTTGTGAAGATTCTTCATTTCAGTGAAGTTGAAGATCAGACCTACAACTTTCCGGCATACAGAAAAACTTACTTGATTGGTTTCTTCGCTGTTCTTAAAATATTTGTCTTTATTATGTGGTTCCTACCCTAAGGTCCGGCCAGAATAGGAACACCTGATTGGGTTTTGTCGTTAAATTTTGTAGAATTATAGAAGCTACATATCCAGACCCTACATAGTTACTCTTCTGACAAGTCTGAAAACTTTGAATTACAACAGTCCATTTTTTGTGCTTTTTTCACCTGATGTTTGCCGTTAGCAAACATTTAGTGTTGTGTTCTGTGCTTTAAAGCATACTCTCTATGTGTATATTTCTAGAGAGAAGCGAATCTGAACTGAAGGTCGTTTGGTTTATGACATTGTTTTTCTCCTTATGGAAGCAGCTCTCATGCGAGTCTTTATGCCTAGGTGATATCTTAAGTCCACATACTCCCTAGGATGGAATCAGTGATTTTGTGTTGGGTAGGCTGTTTATTCTTTAGCGTGAAAAGCACACATGAATTACAATGTGGCACGAGCAAAAGATAAGATGCATGCCTTGCGCTAACTTGTACTATGCCCTCTTGTGTGTCTAGGAGTTGACAGGGATCTATGTGCATTCCGACTTGAAGACTGGTGTTGCCACTTGCCAGCAGAGTGAAGCATCTTTGTACCGTGGCCCCATTGCTTGGTGCTCGTTACATTGGCTTTGGTCCATTTAGACACTAGGGCCCATATAGAAGATGTGACAAGAAATAGTTGCATAATTGCATTCTTTGATGTCACAGCCATGTGCAATTTAGTACGTCTTTATCTTGCCCAATATCTTTTGGTTTCTTTGTAAAAAGGCTCGTCTTCTATGTTCCTTTTCGTTTCTGGTTCGGATAGATAAAACTTGCTCCTATGTTGAAAAGTCAATGCTTACATTGTTTTCGCTTAAAATCTGCAACGGCGATTTGTTTGCCTTTTCATTGCGCGTGGTATACCGATTGCCCAACTTCCATGTGTGTTGTGTTGTGCGGTTGCTTCGGCGATTTCCATTAAAAATGCTGCCATACCTTGACCGCTCTGCGTTAGTCGTCGGGTTCACGGTCGCACGTTTTCTTCCCAAGCCGAGACGGCCGCCGCTTCGTTGGTGTTGGTGCCTGCACGACCCAGCCACCGCGCCTAGCCCACCGGAAACCTGATTGTAACATGACAGTGCCGGCCTTTTTCAAGAATAGAAAACGAGGCAGCGAACACGCGTCGCCTAGTCGCCTGCCGCAGGAAAGGAAAGCCAAAAAGGGACAACGCAACGTGCTCACGTCTGCTCGCCGATTCTACGGCCGGCGAGCGAAAGCAGTGACGGGCGGAACCGGCTCCTCTACCTTGAGGGGCAAAGGTACGGGCTTGCAGTTAGCCCCAATCTCACCGTCCTACTCATCCTACGGTTCATCTTCTGGCTCCGCTCCTATTCTAGTCAACAACAGTGGTAGAGATAGACACTCGAACGACTGAAGAAGTAATTACTACAATTCAATCAATAATTTCTTTTTTTATTACAACATGTTGCATTCATAGGCCGTATAATCATGTCCTTTTGAAATTCTAAATTTCTGAACATACGATGTTTCCAATATCTTTTCCTGACGCAATGATTTTTCCTTTGCACTAAATGAACTTTTATTCTTATTTCTTCAGAGAAAGTACATGACTTTTATGTTTATTGGTAATTCTTATTTTTTGCCACAACTTTAATGATGAAAATATAATTATTCTTATTTCTTCGGAGAAAGTACACAACTTTTATGTTTATTGGTAATTCTTAATTTTTCCACAACTTTAATGTTGGAAATATATTTAAATGAAGGAATTTGTGCTATGAATCATTATTAATTATGGTTTCTATTTATTATCACTATGGCACTGTAATATATTGGATGATGCAAGAAAATGTTGCTAGACAGTACCACGACCTTTGTAACATTTTTTTTTTATGATGTTACGATCTAGCATTTGATATGCTGCAGTTCCTGCAACTTTGTTCTCATCTTTTTATACACTGCAACTTTGTTCTCATCTTTTTATACACTGCTATATTTCAGTTCATGCGACACAGCAAAACAGGCAGGCTATCGATTAGAGAAGACAGGCTAGAAAATATAAACCACCAGATGAACGGTGAGATTGAAGCTAACTGCAAACCTATACCTTTACCCTTCAAGGTAGAGGAGCCGGTTCCGTGACGGGCGATGCTTTTTGGGCTCTTGCTGGCGCGGTGCACGCGAACTCGGCACATCTGGCGGGCAATCGGGGCACGAAAAGCATCCATCTGCTCGGAAAGATCTGAGATAGCGAGAGGGTTGGATCCACTGAAGCGTTAAACTTTTTTTTTTTTTTTTTGCCCGGTCTTCATGGCTCCATGTACCGGTGCCGTGGCATGGTCCAGCAAGTGGCCGGCCATCATGCGATTATGCGAAAGAAAACTGGTTAAACAAATCTAGATTTGGTTCGAGCCGGTGTGATACGTGCTATTTCCCGGACGGCACTGGCCCCCCTGTGTTGACGGCGACCCGTACTGGACGCATTCCGCCATAACATAATCGCCGCTAATCAACAGTTAGCTTTTTTTTTTTTTTTGGCGAGGGACGAATACTGTTAGCTGGGATGGCCGTGGAGATCTTCTTGGACTTGCAGATCCGTCGCGACCTTCTCCTCTGGCAGATCCGATCTGCATCGCCGCGTATCATCATCACTGAACACAACGGGTCCTCCTCTGCTGGAAACGGTATCGGAATTCTGCAGCGTCAGTATCGGAAACGGGAAAAACCTTCCCTGCACCTTAGGAGGCGTTCATACCAGAAATTGCTACGACGGTCACATGCGTGTAGTACCGCGAGGGACCGCAGTAGAAATCAACCGTCCTACTACTGAAACTTTCATGCCAAATTACCTGGAAGTCGGAAGCTTCTAAACCACGCTAGTCGCTAGAGATTCGTGTACTGGCGAAGACGGTAGTATGTGCCTCAGGGGAAACTAGTCCAAGGTGATGCCACGTGCCGGACATTTTACAAATTTTGCCGCTCACACCTACCCAAAATCGAAAAGGCATAAAAAACACGGACATTGGGGCGCAACTTATTAGCTTTGCTGACACTAGCAAACCCTAAGATGTGTAGTTTAGTGATCCTGGTGGGCTCTTATTAATTGCTTGCCGTCGCCATCGCAGTAATCACAATCGAAGAACAGTGAAAAGCATCACGAGTTCACGACCGACAAGCCCAGCTCGAGAACGCCCGGGTCACTGACAAATGGTCCATATTCTTGCACAGTGGCCCATGAGTCAGGAGGTAAGTGTGAGTCACCGGGGGAAGGTGATGGGTACGCGGTTGGATTTAAACGTTGGAAAAAGTCACCGCGTCATGTGCAGGCTGCAATCGCGACGTCGCCGGCCTGGCTACAACTGGCCGCCACCGAGCGAGCAGCGATGAGTGATTAGCGATGGCCACTCACACTGCCGGTTTTGACGGCACGGGCTATCGGGTCCTTGCCCCCAGTGGTTTCCAACTTTCTATCACGGCAAAAAGGTTATCCGTGTCCGTGTTTCTTTTAGTTTTGGTTGCTATTACTTTTGGCTAACGATGGGCTTATCTCGACTTTCGACACAAATATCAAAACATCATCCTATTTCTCGAAGCGTAAGTACGTTTTGAACTTGAGTCTCTTTCAGTCAGTACAATACATACGGAGATACCGCACTGGAAAGACGGTGACCCGAGCTCGTTACCAACACGTCCCACACGGCTTACCGTACAATGGGATTCAAAATCTCGTAATTAAAGTCAAAACCCGACACCCGTCATCATCAACCCGCAAACCCGGTCCGGTCCCCCCACACCACCAGGCCAGGAAAGAACCAACCAACAGATTAACCAACCAAATCAACCGACACCTTCCATAAATTCCATTGAATCAAAAAAAAAAAACCGACACCTTCCATACCGTTGTCCCCGCGGGCCCACTCGCCATACACCCAGGCGTGGAGCCAGACCAGCAGGAAGCGAGCAGACACAGCTGCGATCAATTCCCTAATTAACTAGCCGTATTACCGGCGAAGAGCGGGGCAGGTGTGATTGAGAAGGTAAAAGGTGTAGAAGCATCGCATCGCATCCCGTGTCCGCGTCGTCCCCTGCCATTCCCTTCCCTTCCTCTCGCCAGCACATAGAGCCTTCTTCTTCTTCCTCTCATCTCTGCCCTCCCCCATCCGCGGCGAGCGGGGTTGATTCGATTTCGATTCCCTCTCCTGGCCTCGCAGATTTCCCCATCAATCGCGCGACCCAGACAGCCACCGCAATCCGCTGCCCGAGGAGGCAACGTGCGCGCGGACTCACTCCCATCGTCCCGACCTTATTAATTCCCCTTCCCCTTCCCAGCTTCAAAACCTCCTCCTCCGCGTCGCCCCCGGCAGGCATCCTCCACTCCCCACCCCTACCGCAGCCGCAGCATTGCTCGCCACCGTCTAGGTTGCGGCGCGTTTCCCACCTTGCATTTTGTTCTGGTTTGGTTTAGGAGGAGGGAGGAGAGCCTGTTGATCGGAAGAGGCGAAATGTGGGCGGCGGAGCGGGTGGTAGGGGAGCGCCGGATGCGGCAGATCCAGCGGTTCGCTCGGAACGCCAAGCTCACCGTCGTCTGCCTGCTCCTCACCGTCGTCGTGCTCCGCGGCACCGTCGGCGCCGGCCGATTCGGCACGCCGCAGCAGGACCTCATCGAGCTGCGCCAGCACTTCGTCTCCCACCCGCACCGCGCGCTCGCCGAGCACCACGACGCCAGGTCCAGGTCCTCCGACGCCGCCGCCGCCACCACCGCATCGTCGACAACCACCTCGTCGGCGGGCGCCAGGGACGACGAGCCCGACCCGCCGCCGAGGTCGCTCAGGGACCCGCCCTACACGCTCGGCCCCAAGATCTCCGACTGGGACGAGCAGCGCGCCGCCTGGCACCGCCGCCACCCGGAGACGCCGCCCTTCCTCAACGACGTCAAGCCCCGGGTGCTGCTCGTCACGGGGTCCTCGCCCAAGCCCTGCGAGAACCCGGTCGGCGATCACTACCTCCTCAAGTCCATCAAGAACAAGATTGACTACTGCCGCGTCCACGGCATCGAGATCTTCTACAACATGGCGCTGCTCGACGCCGAGATGGCCGGATTCTGGGCCAAGCTCCCGCTCATCCGCGCCCTGCTCCTCGCGCACCCGGAGGTCGAGTTCCTGTGGTGGATGGACTCCGACGCCATGTTCACCGACATGGCGTTTGAGCTGCCCTGGGAGCGATACGGCCCGTACAACCTCATCCTGCACGGCTGGGATGAGATGGTCTACGACGACAAGAATTGGATTGGGCTCAACACTGGCAGCTTCTTGCTGCGCAACTGCCAGTGGTCGCTTGACATGCTCGACACCTGGGCGCCAATGGGACCAAAGGGTCCTGTCCGTATTGAGGCTGGCAAGGTGCTCACCAAGTTCTTGAAGGATCGGCCTGTGTTCGAGGCCGATGATCAGTCAGCGATGGTGTACATCCTCGCTACACAGCGTGAGAAATGGGGTGATAAGGTGTACCTTGAGAATGGGTACTACCTCCATGGCTACTGGGGGATCTTGGTCGATAGGTATGAGGAGATGCTTGAGAATTACAAGCCAGGGCTCGGCGATCATCGGTGGCCTCTTGTCACCCACTTTGTCGGGTGCAAGCCGTGTGGAAAGTTTGGAGACTACCCTGTTGAGCGTTGCCTCAAGCAGATGGACCGTGCGTTCAATTTTGGTGATAACCAGATCTTGCAGATGTATGGTTTTACGCACAAGTCGCTTGCCAGCAGGAGGGTGAAGAGGATCAGAAATGAAACCAGTAACCCTCTAGAGATGAAAGATGAGCTTGGGTTGCTCCACCCATCATTCAAGGCTGTGAAGACTACTACATGATAACTAGAGTACAATTCCACTTGTTATTTTGTTTGTTCGTTCTGGATCCTCTTGGATCGAAACCTAAAGTGTTCTTTTTGTAGAATCGGGGTGACAGTGGGAGTTTGGGATGGGATCATGGGATGGATATCAATGTTGTAATGTGAGGTGTTAGGAGAATGATACTATGTTTATTTGTTGGCATAAGTAATGTCTTACACTCCTAGAAATTGAGTTAATGAAGGAACTCAAGTTATTGGTCACCTCTATACCTTTCTACATTTTTTTCTGTTTGTCTTATTGGCTGAATAGTTGTGAATCTCGTATTGTCATAAACAAGTGTACCCACTATGAAATCGCTGTCATCTTCAGCAATGATATTGTTGTCTGAGCCAATTATGTTGCTTTCTTGTTCTACTTTGCTAAGTGTTGGTTGGGTACCAAGAAGCTCCAGTTTTTTGTCATATATGTGATGTCAAAAGTCTCAAAAGGTATTCATAGTTGTAACTGTAAGCTCCTTTCAGTTTTCAGTATCCAGTATCCCAGTTTTGGCATTATGTCATCTTTTCCACTTTGGTTTTGATCACTGAAGACAGCTTGATATTATGCACCAAATTCACTGTATTTCTACGCTATTGTTGACATTGATGCACAGGGAGAACTTATCTTTCATGTCGAATGCTTGTAAATATCGGTTTGGGCATCTGGAAAGTCCTCAGATTCCTACTGTCCAATATTATGTTTCATGTTCCATTTGCAAACTTTCCTACAGCCTAGATAATTTTGGCAACTTTTCTGGCAGTGTAGTGCAAATGGTACTAGTAACCTGATTCTAGTAATTCTCTGGTAAGAACTGATGTCCAGAACCTGTTTTTGGTATGATGCGCTCAATGCCAAGAGCTTTGTACTTTGGTCAGATTGATGTTCACTTTTTTGAGTCAAGAAAATTGCTCAGTTAGGAAAACAACTGAATATTGTTGTAAGGTATTCTGTTTTTATCGACAAATGAGCAAGATGGTGAACATTTATGTAATTCACTTTCATCGAATGCTGTGCTGTGAGAATCCGGCATAATTTGTTGTCATGTGCTGTGCCAACACTGGCGCTGTGATAGATCTAGAAATATAGTTTTTCAGAATCCCATGTCAGGTTCTAGTCAAAATACTGAACTGATCGTACGAAGTCAATGATTCGCTCTTCTCCATGTTGAGGTAATTAGAGCTCATACTCCGATGAATCTCATCTCTAGCGTCTAGGTGGTCAACTGCCATAGATACTGGAGAAATTGTACTGGCAGAGTAGTATTCTAAAGGCCAATGTAGCAATACTTTGTGGCTATTTCTGTGTACTCAGCGAGTGTATCGTTTCATTGCATTACGGGAGATAATAGTAGAGGATCATCAGCACGAGGGAAAAAGAAATTCACATAGGCGAGATTTGTGATTCAAATGTCTCGGGATACAACAGCAATACTTGGAATGTATTTAAATAATTTCAATTGAGTAACAGCACAAAATCCTACAAAAATACCACGATTCAATTCTAGTAGCCCCACGTAGGTCAACAGTAAATAAATATAGTATTCCAGACGCTGTTGTGTTCTTATTGATAACGTCCTTCAAGAGCATGCCTTGGCTGCGTCGGTGCTTACTTGTACAGCTGCTTTAATCTTCTTGCAGCTTCAATAATGTTATCTCTGTGTCCAAATGCGCTGACCCTCACAAAGCCTTCACCGCCAGGTCCAAAACCACTACCAGGAGTTGTAACCACATTCGCTTTCTCAAGGATCTCGGCAAAAACATCCCATGAATTACGTCCCGGGAAATGCACCCACACATAAGGAGCGTTCTTGGCACCATAAACATTGAATCCAAGTGATGTAAATGTATCAACAATGATTTCAGTATTCTCCTTATAGAAGCCAACAACATCGCGCATAGCCTTGACAAGAACACACAAGTATTAGTAGAGACAATGCAAGAGAATCGGTTGAAGATTTCAAAACTTAATATAATACCTTTAGACCCTCTGGAGAGAGGCAAGCTAAACCACCAGCTTGAGCAATGTTTGATGCTCCATTGAAGCTTGTGCAGACTATGCGGTTAAAATCTTTCGCAACTGGATGTCCATCTGAGAAAAGGAGCTCCTTAGGGACAACAGTCCAACCCAAGCGAACACCAGTGAACCCAGCATATTTCGAGAAAGATGCTGTCTCAATAGCAACCTACACATAAGCAAACCAATGGAAAACATGTGGTTTAGTTTACTACTAGGAAAATACGATATATTAGTTATCATAATTGGCATTAAATGTCAGACAAAATGCCATTAAGAGTATGCAATGGATATAGTTAAAATGTTGAAACACAGGGCGCACCTCCTTTGCTCCAGGAATTTCAAAGATGGACTTTGGGCTGTCATCTGATATGTACATAGCATAAGCAGAATCATAGACTATAATTGATCCATTGTCCTTAGCGAATTTGACTAGTTTTGTTAGTTGGTCCCGGGACGCAGCAGCACCAGTAGGGTTGTTGGGTGAACAAAAGAAAATTACATCTGTTCGTGCAACAGTTGACAGATCAGGGAAAAATCCATTTTCAGGAGTGCATCTCATGTACTCAATGTTTCCATACTTCTGAACATCCTGCTGATATAAACCAGTTTGTCCCATGATGACACTTGAGTCAACATACGCCTGTCAAAATAGACATATTTTATTACACAAACAAAATGTCACAGTAATGGTCTAGCTGCAGATAACAGGATTACAACAATGACAGAAAGGAAAAAACGATAGTATAACCATGTCATCATAATCATCAGGCATGGTTCAGAACCATTGATGTGAATAGGGAAAGAAGCTGAGCATCAAAATCAATTCAAGTATTCACTTACAGGGTATGATGGGTCTTGGACTGCAATGCTCACATTAGATCCAAAAAGGACCTAAAAGATTGAACCAGGAAAAATATTAACAAAATTTCAAAGTTAGTAGTAAAACAGGGAGAGTCCTTTCCATACCTGCAGACGAGAAATGTCACATTTTGCACCATCTGAGACAAATATGTCTGCATCTTCAATACCAAGGTCCGGATAGTAGGTAGCAGCAATTGCTGACCTAAGTTTCTGTATCAACAATCAACATAGCTTTTATAACAATGGAAAGGAGCTCATGAAGCAATAGCTGAAAGACTGAACTAAATACAGCACTGAAAGATTAAAAGTTAAATTTCATGTACTCAAGCACAATATATGCAAAAGTTGGAATGGCCAGTGAAAAAGAAAAGAACTAACTCATAAAGTGCCTGTAACAGAACAGAACAGAACAGAACAGCTCTCTGAACTGAGGCAAAAAGTAAAACAATACAAAACTGTAAGCTGAACAAGAGTATCAGTCTCATAAATTTTAAAAATAACAGAAGAACATTAGCGTACTTAATATTATTGATAGATAGATAATCAATTTTACAACCACATTCCACAAAACTATGCAACTGCATAGCAGCTAACCAGCTATCTGAATGCATCTAATTTTACTAATGCATTGGCAGAAAAAATATGCTATAAAATAAACAAGTAATAGTACCTTTTCACCTTGCTCAGCTCCATAGCCACTGTATCCATCAATTGTTGATAAAGCATGTGCTCTCTGCGTTTGGACACAAACTATTCAGAACAAAAATTAACAGCAAAAGAATTTACAACAAAATGTGCACATGGATTTCCAGCTTACTAATGCAACTGTGATTGTAGCACATACAATTGAAATACCAACCAGTAGTTAATAACTAAAAGATTACCTCAGCCATGGCATTTGTTATGACATCTGGAATGGGCTCGGTTGTGTCACCTATCCCAAGGCTTATGATCTTGGCATCAGGATACTTCAGCAAATGAGCTGCTCTTCTCCTGGCAATCTGCTCGACGTTCAACAATTTGCCACTTTCAGAATCCAAGTCGCAAACAGGTGAGCACTACAGCAAGAAAAGAAGTCAAAGAATACCTCAGGAAATAAATAGCCTGCTTGGAGCTTGGCCATGTTTGCATTGCGTGGGACCTTCGTCTTGTAAGCTTTATTAACAGAAGAAGAAACTGTTAGCAAACCATAACTACATCCCGATTCCTAGAGAATCTTCAACCAACTAGTCTAACACCAGCCAAACACACAAAAGACACTACAATCACACGAGAACGCTAAGCTACAAACTAGGGTGGCACTGTAGACGAGAAACCCGTACTTGCACCATTCAATTGGGAGCCTCTTATTTATTCATTATTCAGGAGATAAAAACCGATTGGATGTATCAAACTATAGATACCAGTACTGTCTACTCGAGAGCAGAATAGAACAAAAAAAAAAAAAAAACGAAGCGTGAGAGGGGCAGGAAAGTACATGTATCTACAGCTGGCGGGCTACTCACGCAGCGTACATTGACGGAGGCCCTCCCGGCGGGCTGGCGGTGGCTGGTCCTCGACGCCCTGGAACCGTGTCAGAGAACTCGTGAGTTATAGATGGTGGCACAAAGCACGGGACGAGGGGTTGCCGCGTATGAGCCAGTTACCTGAGGGAGAAGGGAGAGTAAGATACGAAGGAGGAGGAGGACGCGGTGATGGCCGGGGCACCAGCGCCGGCGGTCGCCATCTTGGTAGCAAGCAGTAGAGGCGGCGGCGGCGGCAGAGTTTGGGTTGGGGGTGACGACTGACGAGTGAGAGTGAACGAAGCCCTTCGCTGTCGCGGGGGGCAGAGGTCGCACGGAACGTGGGCGACGGTGGGCCTAATTCGGCTCGACGGATCCGGCTAACTTGGGCCGCTAGTTTTAAAAGGCCTTTCCATCAGCCTCCCTCGATGCACACGGGCACACGGCACGGCGCGGTGCATGGATTATTCCATAGAATCCATACGATCGGGATGTGCCAGTCCTCGGTGGAGAGGCCGGACACGTGAACAAGAACAACTCCATCCAAAGCAAGTCAGGATCATGGTTTACATAACCAGTGATAACCGGTCGGTTATTCTAGTTAACTGAAAAACCGATCTCGATCGATCACGCTAACCAACCGGTTAGCTGGAGAAAACCGATTTTGGTACTGTACCAATTCGGCTAACCGGTTGGTTTCTCCGATTAACCGGTCGATTTTTTACCAAGCCGAGTCGGTCAATCAATCTGGTTATGTGAACCATGGTCAGGATATAGGAAGGAGCCGCTCACGTGACCTGCTTCTCCACCCTGCACAAGCACACCAGTTATGTATATCCACATACATATACACCACTCGGATCTCTACTGCAACGCATCATTCAGTTTCACCCCCAATTTATAGCGAGATGTTTAGCTACGGGGTACGATCTGATCGGTGGACTAGTAGACCCCAGGTCCCCAACCCGGGACGGGAGAAAGGAGTACGTTCCCATTCTTTTGCGCCCAGAAACAGGAGGGAAAAGACGCAGATCTTCAGCAAAATGACGGAGCCGCAGCACGCGAGAGACACGACGTAGCTCCCAAGTGGCGACTTGTTTGGCTGGTAGCTTCGCACCGGGAAGCACGCTGACCGTTTTGAGGATCTGTTGGTCGGCAAGTTTGAGGAGGTCGCTCCGTCTGCGTGGGCCTCGGTTGATGGCTAGAGTTTTCCCGGCAGGATTCCGGTGAGAATCACCGAGACGGGGTCCCGGTCCCAGCACACCCGTTTGATCCTCCTCGGTGCTACTGCTACCGGTATCGGACACGTTTCGGGCTTTCCGATGGGTTCTTCAGTAAGGTCGCGGCCTACTGTCCACTGGCCTAGGAATATTCAGGCCCAATGGGGACTTTCCGTGAACAAGAAATAGGCCCATGTAAGTCCCGGTTAAGAAAAGAATTTCTCTAGTCATCGGTATTCTCTCTTTCTTTTTACCTGGGAACCCGAGGGAGGTACTGCAATTCTGCAAAGAATCGAGATCGAACAGCAGCATCATTCGTGCAAGCCAACTCGTACACAGGAACTCAGCCGTCCTGAAGACAAAGAAACGGGTATGTTATTCATTCGCCTAGTGCTTCTCGCCAAACCCAATGTCTAATGTCTCGTTTGGCGTACGGCAGTCGTGTCATCATCCCTGAGTCCAGCACGTACGTACTACGCGGAAGGAATCCACGAAGTCATCACCACCTGAGCTTGGTTTTGCCGAGGAAAACGAAGCGGTCAATCGGTGTGGGTAGAGGAAGCCGCCGCCTGCAGGATCTCAATTCGGCAGGCAGGCAGTGGACGTCCACGTCACGGGCACGCACCAAGTCGCAGCACCACCCTCCTCTCCTCCGCCGCAGGTCCAATGCTTTGACAATAGTGGCAGCAACAGTATTAGTGGAGCATCACGCCGCAGATGATTAGTGGTTTACCTCCTTCGTCAAGTTGGGCGGGCGTGACAATGTTCTTTTCCGGACTTAGTTTGGCGCCGGCAGTTTCAGGAACAAAAACGGTCAGCCTATGGTATCTTTTCATTATGATTTAGTATACCGTATAGCTTACCGTCTCTTTCTCTCTGAATCTTGTTGTGGGTGAGCGCGCTTTTCTCTAGAGGAACGAATTGGACAGTTCAGACTGTTCAGTGACCTCCACGCAGGCGCACAAATAATTTAGACTTTTTTCCGGAATGATGAGGAAAGGCGATGAAGACAACACAGATCACCGGCGCTGAAAGATCATACTGGCATACGGCGACTGCAACGCTGCACGAGTTACTCGAGGCTGTCCGCACTGGTACACTGGAAAAGAACCTGCAGTATGCATTTATAGTAAAAAGACCTGCACCGGGGTCTTAAATGACTCCTGTAAAGGAGCGGACCGAGAAGCGGTCCTCCAAATCTAGCGTCTACCCAGGAAACGCTATTCCTCCCGCACCCGCCAGCCCCAACCAACGCGCTCGTCCGTGGCTCCGCGACGACAGCGGCCGAAACTCCCGTGCGTCGAGCACCCTGGCGAGACTGAGAGATGAGGAGGTCGGGAGCCTCCTCCTGTGATGCGGGATGCCGGATAGATGTGGCGGTGGCGGCGCCTGCTCTAGGCTACCCTGGTTGTGCTGCGGCTTCGAGGAGCCAAGAAGAGGCCGCGAATCCCGAGCTCCTGGATGTTGTAGCCCATCGCGGCGGCGAGATTTGAGAGAGATTGGGGAGGTAGGTAGGTGAGCCATGGTGCGATGAGCCTCGGCGACGAGACGGGAGGGGGGCCATAGGATGCGGCACGGGCGGGGAGGCAGACAGAGGATGCGGCGGCGGCGGCCCTTGGCCCTCGCTGTCGCTTGGAGGGTGGGCGGAGCTCGACGTGAGCGCGAAGGGCGGCAGGAGCTCAGCGTGGGCGCGGAGGGTGGCCGGAGCTCGGCGCGGGCGCGAAGGGGGCCGGAGCTCAGCGCGGGCATGGAGGGGACCGGAGCTCGGCGTGGCCGCGGATGGGGCCGGAGCTCGGCGCGGATAAAAGTGCCTAGAGGGGGGGGGGTGAATAGGCATAAATCCCTAAAAATGACTTAATAATAAAAGTTAAATGCACAGTGTCAGACTTGTCTGATGATCATGAGTAAAGTATACCTACTTGTCCGATGATCCGAGATAGAAAAGTAGATGGAACAATTAAAACTTCAAACTAATGCAAGGCCAGCTAGTAACAAGTGATTACAAGTTAGAGAAAGTTATAGAAATAAAGAAAAGAACTAGCATGCAACCTACACAAGTTAATTTAAGAAATACGAAGCAAGCCCTAACTAGCCGAATAAGAGCGAGAACAAGTAAATGAAGGACAAGTAATAAAGAATACAAGAGACACGGGATTTTTCACCGAAGTTCAGCTCCACAAAGAAGCCGACGTCTCCGTTGAGGGATCAACAAAGGACCGGGTCTCTTTCAACCATAAACCTCTCCAAGTGATCACAAAGTTCAAACTTGGTGTTCTACTAGCAACTCCATAAAGAAGGGGTCAATACAAACTTTCCGATGCGTCACCACACGAGTTGAGAGCTTAACGGGCACCTCTAACCGTCTAGGGGATGAATTCCCAAGAGTAACAAACATAAGAGTTGTTGGCGGTGAGCACGAACCAAGTGCTCAAGAGGATGGAAGCTTGAATATGATGGCGCTCTTCAATCTTCTCTCAATCCCTTCACAAATCAAGAGTGAAAGCAAGGGGGAAGAGTTGGGAAGAGCAAAGTGAGTTTGAGAGTGTTTTTGAGTGGAATGAGTGACCAATTGGGCAAAGGGCGAGATAGGATTCTATTTATAGCCCATAGAGAAAAAGAGCTATTTGGGAGGATATTTCTCAGATCTATATCGGACAAGTACGATGAATCAAAGTGACACGGATAATGGAGTCCGACTGACATGCCCGATGTCTCGGATAAGTCCTGTCAATGACACAAAGGTGGCAGGGGTACTGGACTCCGAAGAATATGTCTGACACGTCGGACTTTTCTCAGGTCCGACGACCCAAAGTGGCAACGCAACTAGAGTCCGATGGACTTGTCCAATGAAAAACCCCTGGAAAAGAGTATTTGGTTGAGAAAAAGAATTTTAGCACTTAGTTCATGTTCGCTTCACACTTTTGTGTTCCTCTAAATAGTACGATTTTTTCTATACTAAAGAATTAAAAATAAAAACTCAATGAACTTCATTCTTTAGCATATTTTGAATTTCATCTTTGAAGCATGTTTTCATCTTCTTTTCTTCTTTTTGGTTCTATGCATTTTATTCAACAAACTTTGGACCGTTATCTACACAAAAACTCAAATAAAAAAAATCAGCTTATTCTTAAAAAAATCAGCTTATTCTTAATTGTATTGACGCTAATCATTAAAATAAAATTAGGGGTCTAGATATATTTTTAGTGGAGCTTGACGCGATCGCTCTCGTGCTGTGGCAGAGGAAGAAGTGAAGAGAGAGAGATTAGGGAGGGAGGAAAGAGAGAGAGGGGAGAGAAAAAAAAAGAGGGAAGAGACTGAGATGTGGATCCCACAGAAAGGTAGTTGGTATAGAGGATAAAATATAAAGTATGACGGGTGCGGAAAAAATTAATATAGAGAAAAAAATATTACTAAACAGAATTAAAGATTCCTTTTAGAAGATGAATATAAATTACCACGATTACGATCAGTCTGAGTATAGTAATCATCCCTGGCATGGGCTCATCATACTCGACATTTATGGTGACGATTGCTTCCGTCATGAGCTCGCGGACAGTTCGAAGCCGCCTGCCCACACACCGGTTAGTCCGAAGCCATTAATCAACTAGCTCTTGTACGCACGCAAACAACTATCTCGGTTAGCTTTTTGGGCTGGATGGAAGAACTCTTAAAACAATAAACTTATTTTGGGCGAATAACACTGAACTGGACTAAGCAGATTTCATTAAAAAAAATATTTTTTAAAAAAAGCTGGACTAAGCAGAGCCATGACCGGCATCACCGCAGTGCGCCAGCGCCGCACCCCGCAC
Organism: Eleusine indica; assembly: GCA_030378355.1. Taxonomy (NCBI): domain Eukaryota; kingdom Viridiplantae; phylum Streptophyta; class Magnoliopsida; order Poales; family Poaceae; genus Eleusine; species Eleusine indica. The sequence goes on along the minus strand of CM059498.1, from coordinate 10,645,738 downwards.
CCGGAATAGTGCACGCTCGCTTCTGGCCATTAGCGCCAGCCGTGCCATGACCCGCAGCGATTTCACCGTGCGCGACGCGCCCCTTGGCGACGGAAAACCCGCCCCCGGGTTGGAATCGAGCTCATGTCTCTCTCCACAGCCGGTCTGCACCGTTGGATCAACGCTCCAGACCAAATCAATCAACCCCGTCGTCGCAACTAGACCGTCGATTACTCTGTGGATTCCCCGGCTGTTTTTCTCGTGGTCCAGTCTCCCTCACCCGCCAACTCTGACTCCCCCGGGCTCCCTCCGCCACGGGCCACAGAAGCTTCTCTTCTTTCTCTCTTTAGCTCTCGTCGCCGTCGCCGGCTGCCACTCTTGAACACGGAGAGCGACTTCTTGTGCGGTCAAGAGCCGGAATTACTCACCTCGCGTGTGAAACAAGGGACCTTAACTTCACCCGTCGATATCTCCCTCTGGAACTGGAACCCGATCCCAGCTGCCAGCGCGCGTGCGACTCAACTGCTCGTGTACGCCGAGGAAGAGGCATTCGTGGTGGTTTCTGCTGGGAGCCAGGGAATTTCTGTTGTAATAAAGGGGCGAGGAACTGCGATACCAGGGGAAAGATTTGTTGGAGCAGATGTGGACGCGGAGCTCAGGTTCGTGACAATTTTTTGGCTCTGTTCTGTTATCTGCATGGTTTAGTTTAGTTTTCATCCTATCCGATGATCCTGAATCTCTATCAAAAGCTGGTTACTTGGTTAGTGAAATGTCGTTACTGTTTAATCAGATTATCAGCCTTCTTCCACCCTATTTACATTGGTTCCATTCTTAGTCGCCCGATGACTGAGAAACTTTTAATTACTTAGATTTTGTGAATCTTCATCAAGAAAGGCAGAACAAACCAGCCTGTGGAAGCTTCGTGGTAGTCAGTGATCCGAGCTCCGCGGCCCTTGTGCCAAGCTTAGGGCCAAGCAAATCCAGGGTAGTGACCCTGAGTCCTGACAGCTCATACAATCACAACGCCTTTGCAAACAAATTCATGCTCATGATTCAGAGTAGTAGCACACACCACAGCACACGCAGGGCACATCGTTGCACCATCGTGAGGTACTGATGTTCTTTGCAGTCTGCAGAGCGACGTGCTTCCACTGTGTTGGATTCAGCTTTTGCTCTTTTCTTTAAACATCCCTTTCCCCGTGACAGATTTTAAAAGCATTTACAGAATGTCGCCTTCGCGGCGTGCTAATGGCGATGCCCCCATTGCTTGCTAAACAAAGCATTCGTAGATTCTGCCGCCCGGCACCGGCAGAAAATCCTTGCGTGTGGTGACATTTGCTAGTATGTAACATGGATGACACCGAACCGTTTAGCTTTTGGTCACCTGTAACTTTATTTTATGAGTTAGAGTACTTTAGATCAGACCGAAGTTGCTTTCGCGTCATATATATAACTGAAAGGAGTCGCCTTGGACGTGAAATTTAAAATTGTAGGTCCGGCAAGCTTTGTTACAACTGACTGCCATTACATACTCCAAGGATGAAATGACGAAGAAAGAGGCTTCCGTTCTTGTTTTTTTTTTTCTTCGAGCTTCTTTGTACGATGATGCTTCTTGATACATGACGCCTATGTTCTCTGCTGTACCTTCATCCGAGTTCATAAATTTAGATCAACAGTTGCTGTCACCCCTACCGTGAAGCGCTGCATTTCCACAGGCCACAATTTACCGTGGTCCGGCTTGGCAATGAAAATTGCATTTACCTCATATACGCTGGTGTCTGGATACGGTCGCTGCAGTCTTTATTTACTGAATCAAAATGAAGATTTGAGAGTTCAAATATGCTGCGCTACTGCTAGGATTAGAGTACACGTAGCGGCTGATGTAGGCCAGCCAAGTTTGACCCTGTGGCCCACGTATTGGTACCTTTCCTGTTACAGACTCATGAGAAAATAGTCAGTCAGTCAAAACAGACGCCCCTGCCTGACTTGGTCATTCTGGTTGTGCTGCTGCTCTGTGTTGACATTTGTTTAGTGCATAATTCCAGATTGTTTTAACTCTTGTGGATGGTTGCATTTGCAGATACTAATAACTAGCAGACACGAGATATGTTGTTGTTCTAGTGAGATATACTGATCGGCGGAGCGAGCGAGGATTTCGTCGGTCGGAGATGATGCCTCCGAACGACGCGAATGGCGGCAGCAGCGGCGAAGGACACGAGATCGTCGAGGTCATCGACGATGATCCTGGCACGCCGTCGGGGACAATGCGGCTGATGGACTTCATCCCGATCTACATCCCGACGGTGGAGAAGGGCGCGCTGAGGCGGAGCCGGCGCAAGCAGCGTCGGTTCCTGGACTTCCTCCGCGCGCACCCGGCCAAGGACTGGTTCCTCCGATCCACCTTCGTGGGCCGCCTCCGCTTTCGCGGGTCGACGGAGGAGACGACGGAGCCAGACTCTGAGGAGGGAGGCGAGCGGCGGTTCCGCGTTCCGTTCGTGCGGCAGATCAAATGGGCCAAGCTTTGGAGGTACGCGGCGAGCTGGTGCCGGAAGCCCGCGAACCTTGCGATGCTGGTGTGGCTCGGGTTCGTTGCGGCGGGCCTGCTGATCCTTCTGATGCTGATGACGGGCATGCTGAACGGCGCCATCCCGGAGTCGGAGCGGCGCAAGCGGTGGACGGAGGTGGCCAACCAGATCCTGAACGCGCTCTTCACCATCATGTGCCTGTACCAGCACCCCAAGATCTTCCACCACCTCGTGCTGCTCCTCCGGTGGCGGCGCGAGGGTGGTGACAGGGAGGAGGCGCGGAAGGTGTACTGCAAGGACGGCGCCGCGCGCCCCCGCGACCGCGCGCACATGCTCGTGGTCGTGGCGCTGCTGCACGTCACGTGCGTCGCGCAGTACTACTGCTGCGCCCTGTTCTGGAGCTTCTCACGCAGGGACCGCCCCGACTGGGCGCTCAACATCGGGTACGGCTTCGGGACCGGGTGCCCCGTCATCGCCGGCCTCTACGCCGCGTACAGCCCGCTGGGCCGGAAACGGCGGCCCGACGACGAGCCCGCCGACGCTGAACAAGAATCCGAGCAGCAGCAGGGCAGCGACCAGCGAACCGGAAACGAGGACGACGTGGAGATCAAGATCTACAACCGTCGCGTGGTGGTGAGCAGCCCGGAGTGGAGCGGCGGGCTGTTGGACTGCGGCGACGACGCGACGGTGTGCGCGGCGTCGGCGTGCTGCACGTTCTGCGTCTTCGGGTGGAACATGGAGCGCCTGGGGCTGGGCAACATGTACGTGCACGCCTTCACCTTCGCGCTGCTCCTGGCCGCGCCGTTCCTCATCTTCAGCGTCACGGCGCTCAACCTCCACGACCCGGACGTGCGCGACGTCGTGGTCGCCGCGGGCGTGTTCCTGGGATTCTGCGGGTTCATGTACGGCGGCTTCTGGCGCACGCAGATGAGGAAGCGATACAAGCTCCCCGCCGACAGGTGCGGCGGCGGACCGGTCGGAGCGGCGGTCGGCGACTGCGCCAGGTGGCTCTTCTGCTGGAGCTGCGCGCTGGCGCAGGAGGTGCGGACGGCCAACTTCTACGACGTGGAGGACGACCGCTTCGTCGTGGCCGTGCTCGACGCGCGGAACCACGTGCTCCTGCCGCTGCCGCGCGAGGCCACCACCACTATGATGCACTCACGGAGCATGTCGTGCCCGCCCAAGATTGCTGATGACGGGGCCAGCGGGGCGACGAGCCCGCTTCCGCTTGGGGTGGAGAGGTCCGCCACGTACCACCCCATGAGGCCGCCGATGCCTCCGCTCATACACATGGACCAACAACAGTAGCTGTGCCGGCTTCTACACTGTATACTAGCTGGACATGTATACGTATATATGTGCGTACGTGATGTCGTAGAGCGGGTAGTGGTTCCGAGTGAATATATATCACAGAGCAATGGTTGTTTTAAAAGTGGCATGTATACCAAAGCAATCAGTATGAGGATTGTTTTGATTTCCCGGGCTGTTTGGATCCCCTGAATTGGGTCGAAATGAATTAAATTCCAGATAGCAGTCTGTTTGCCAGCCCACCAAATACAATTGCACATTTCCAACCTTTTCCAGCTACTGAATCGGTGGCCTTAATTTCCCAACAAAAGGTCCCGAAACCTTTGGAATCGCTCCTGATCCATCCAACTCCCCGGCACCACCACGCTGCCGCCGCCACGGGAGAGACAAGGCAGAGAGAGAGAGAGAGAGAGAGAGAGCCCTGTGCACCGCCACCGTGAGAGGAAGCTCGCCGCTGCCGCCGTCGCAGGAGCGAGCCCAGCGCCGTCCTCGACCTGCGGGTGACCTGCCTTCGCTGCCATCTGTTAAACATAGATGTATATCTCTAGAGATAGAATAGGATCTCTATTCTGTTGTAGCTATGCCTCCGTGAGAGGAAATCCGCCTCCATGATCTGCGTAAGTCAGATATGATCACGTAAGTAATCTTGCCATGTATATATATGAGGAGTCCAAGACCGTGGATGTCATCCTGGGCCAATTATCTTGACAGTTGACACCGTCATCACGCGAGGGAGCCCCGCGAGCCGTCCTCGATCCAGCGCCGCCATCCTCGACCCCGACGCGCCATTCGCGAGCTTCACCGCCAACGGACTGAAGATCCCCGTGCCTCCGATGGCATCACAGAGTTCCTCCACCCGCTCGGCTTTCGGACGGTGAGCTTCCCCAAGCTGTCGCCCTTGAGCTGCCGCGCGTGCCATCTTCGACTTCTGGCGGAGACGTGCGTCACTGTCCCTGTCCCCGTAAGCTTCTTCAACGTTGTCATTGCTCTGCGTTCCCATCCCCGCATCTTCAACTTTGCTGTGTCACCAGATCTCCAACTGTGTTGTCCAATTTGGGATAATAGCTCACATGCGACACTTTTCCTCTCTATTCTCTGGGATACGAGATCGTTAGATGAAATAGCTCACATGCGACGGTTGGAACGACCCAAATAGCCATGGCCCCGACACAACTGTTTTAAGCCCTTAAGTAATTAAAGGTTGTGGATTATGTTCGAATGCAGGACCAACCAGTCGAACGTTGCTTTGTGGGACTCGTTCTTATCCACGTCGTCAGCCCTCCGCTCCCGTTGCCTCCTACCTTCCCCTGTTATTTCTCGCGTACCTTCTTCTTCCTCTTCTCCGGCAATGGTCTGCGACGGGGGCGGCGACGAGCGATGTCCAGCTCCGCTTGTGGCTCCTAGAAGGCCCTCCAGAAGGCATGGCCGTGTTATGGAGAAGTCCCTTTGACTACATGTCCTGACTGCTCTCGCCCAGATCCACTGAAGTGCTTGACATGTGTGCGCTCACAGACGGGCAACGTCGGTCGGGAATTTGTGAAATGCGAGAGCAAGCCATGTAAGGGGAAGAATAGGAAGGTAGGGTTTGTCTCGATTTGGCATGATTTGGAATTTGCAGTTTGGATTTGGGAATTAGGGTTTGTGTTCCTCTTTTCAGAATTAGAAGCCCTGCCGTCATTTTGAGTGGATGGATACGTACATTCGGGATCGAAGACTTGTAGTTGAAGTGCTTCCTCCAATTGAACCAATCCAAACTTGCATGTCGTCTGCTATGGAGGAGGAGATATCAAACATAGCCCACAATTTTTCGGTGAATGGGGAGTTGCAAAAACTGAACAAGCACTTGAGCCAGATTGTGGAATTGAAGAAGCAGTCAAACATGATGGCCGGAGCATTTTATGTTTGTATCATTGCCATTTATTTGGTGTTGGTATTCAGGTTAGGAATTTAGATTTAGGAGATGTGGGAATGTTGTTTGAATGTAAATTTGTGATCAATTTTGTTTCATCTCATAGATTATTTTGTAAATTTCGCGGTTTACTTCACTTTTCCTCTTCTGAGACCGCATGAAAGCATGAACTTGACTCCGGGGACTTAGAACCCCTACCGCTTGCCAACCCCACCTATCATTGAGATGATGGGGGCTCACATGTCAATCCGCCTCCCCGCTTCCACCCGAAGTCAACCTGTCATTGAAAGAGCAGGACCCATAGTTATTCGTACAAGCGTGGCCCATAGTTGTTCATACGAGCGCGGCTCATAGTTATCCACTCGCCTCGCCTCCCACCCGAGGCTCAACTGTCATTCATAAGAGCGCGGCCCATCTGCTATTCATAAGAGCGCAACCCATCTACTATTCATAAGAGCTTATCCCATAGTTTTAAGGCCCCGTTTGGTTTGGATTCTAAAACAGCTTATGCTTCTGATTCTGAAATTTTTTTTGTCAAAGGGTTTCTCTTCTCTTTTCAATGTGGATCCTATAGTAATTTAATAGAAGGACTGCCTCCCGCATGACCAGCGCAGCCTAGTCCGTCTCTCTTTCCTTTCTAGTGTGGGTCCCACAATAGTTGAATGGAAGCTATTATAGTACAAGAAGTAGTACCCTTAGATTTATATTGATAAAAGTGGATTACATACATAGATTGTCATCCACATATTACATTGATTGCGTACGATAAAGTAAAAGTAGCAGAGGAGGCCAATGATATTGGTTACAAAATTTGGTCTTGATGACCTAGATTTACATTGACTTGTCGAAAAGCTGGACCAGTATACTATCCGGGTGGACCTCGTCGGCAATGGCAGTCGTAGTGGGCATATATTCCCATAGCATGTCGTAGAAGTCGACGTTGTCGGTCATCAGAGCGAAGTGGAGGAAGTTCTCGTCGGAGTCCAGGTGGACCAGACTTAGGGCATGGGCGGCGCCTTCGCGAACACCGATTGTGGCGAGATCCCGGGCACGTATCGGAATGTCGCGAAGGCGAGCAGCCACGGTGTTGCCGCGGAGGTTCATCTCCTCTGTGGCGATGCCGGCAGCCTCCTCAATCTCTTGAAGCCAGAGCGTCAGAGTTGAGCAAGGATTCAAAAAGAAGTCAAACGTCGAAAGGTGATAGAGAAAAAGGGGTGGAATAGCTAACATGCTACATACCAGCCACGTTGGCGTCGGCTGCGGCTAGCCGAGCACGTGCCGTCTGCGCCTCCTGCTCCGCCGCTGCCAAAGCAGCTGCTAGAGGCGCCGCGGTATCCCCTGGGAGAACAGCAGGGGTCAGTGCATTAGGAGCTGGTGGAGGAGGAGGGGGCGGTGGAGCTGTCCCATCACTACATGAGAGCAAGGATAACGATGATTAGAAACTGAAGAAGGCAACGGAGGAGATTACCATGATTGCTTAACTCCAATGGTGGCGCGGATACGTGCCCGGAGCAGAGGGGCCATGGCTCCAGGGTTGGCGGCCGTCCATGGTGGGGAGCTTTCCTTGAGTGGGAAGAACAAGGGCGTCAGGAGGCGAGAGGAATGGTTGAGCCGAGGGGTAGTCCTCTCGTTTTATATGGAGAAGAATGGGAACAAGTCAAGGAGCCCGGGGAGAATGCGAAGGAGCCCGAGGAGAAGTTACGACCCACGATCAATATCGTTTGCGTGTGATGAGGCGAGCTGTCAGGACCTGTTCGTTTCCCGATTGACTCACCAGTTGGGCACGTGATCAATGCTGCGCGCTGCAGACGATGCATGCTTGCCATGCCTGTTCTATCGGGTCTCCCGTTCTTCTCGCATCGTCTATCATCCATCACATCGCTGTGAGACGAATCTAACGAGGCTAATAAATCTATGTTTTGGGTGAGGGAGATTAGTCTTCACCAGCGGTCAAAATGCGTAAGGTCACTGAAATGTGGGTCAGATGTTTTATCCGGTCCACCGCTCTGTCTCTCTTGGGAAACGAACACCACCGTCAGCCGACGGTCAAAACAGAAAGAAAATGGTTCACGTGTAAGCTGCGTGAGGTCGCTCAAATGTGGGTCTGATGTTTTATTCGGTCCACCGCTCGGTCTCTCTTTGAGAAACGAACACCACCGCTAAACCATTCTCTTTCTGTTTTGACCGCTCAGTCTCTCACGTCACATAAGAGTACGCTTTCAGATTCTTTATTTCGTGTCCGAGCTGCAGAAGCACCCTACAAGAGTACGCTTTCAGTTTTTTTCAATATTTTGACGATTTATATCTGAACAAATATAACGAATTTTATAGCTGAAATTGGTTGTCATACATAATACATAATTTTCAAACACTAATAAATTTTTGGTTATCTTTTGAAACTTTCAGATCATTTACCTGTCATAGAAGTTTAGCTTAATGATACTACTAATTTGAGGTTGACATGACAAAATTGTATCAATAAATTCCAAAAATTTTATTGTATGGGTAGGAACCTGTGTTACATGCGTGCACGAGATTACAGATCCTAACTTTTCATTTTTAGATCCATACAAAAAAAAATTTTACTCAATTTATGAATATTTAGGCGATTTTTAATTCAAAAACTATAAGGATTTTGGAAATGACCTTTTGCATCTGATTGTTTCATGTGACATGCAACCACCTTATTTTTTTTTTGTAATATGAAAAAAACGTGTGTTCAAAATGGACTAGTCCATCTATAATGTATGAACATTATACATACATCTATGTGATATGAACATTGTATATATATTTATCACTATAATACCGATAACATGGTTGAAACCAGCATAGAAGAATAGAGTTGTTTTTTATAAGACCATAGAAAAAAATCATCAAATTTGGACTTAAAACATGAGATCTATTCGTATTTGAAGATTTAATTATGAATCTAAAATAAAAAAGTGAACACTCGACAAGAACAGACAAAGGACTGCTGATGAACTCGACACCGACATGTAGGGACGACCTGTCAGCGAGTTGTGCAATGAGGCCCATTGATGAAGTCGGCCCAAGAGCTCAAGACGGGATGGGTGGGCCTCTTGTTAGGATCTTGTCTGGCTTAGGCCTGGCTTTGGCCAAATGTCAGAATTATTCAAAAAACTCGGAAAATTTTAAAAATTCAAAAAATTCAAAAACTTGCTCGGGTTGATGTTGTAGGTGCAGTAGATGTTAACCCTCGAGTTTGAGCTCATTTGGAGAAGGTCGAAAAAATGGTTGCACTAGAAATGGGGCAAATTGGCCTACCATACGGGCAGTGTGGCCAAAATTCAAAAAAATTCAAAAACCTGCTCGTATTGATGTTGTAGGTGTAGTAGATGTTAACCATCGAGTTTGAGGTCATTTGGAGAAGGTCGAAAAAATGGTCGCATCCGAAATGGGACAGTTTGGCCTATATTTAGGGCTCTTTATATCTCATTTCGGAGAAAACATTCACGTAACAGAAAAGCAACCATAGTGCATACATATTTACAATTAAGACACAAATTTCACGCCTCAGAATACAAATTATAGTTCAATCTTCCACATAAGTTTCACCTTCCACTCGATTTTCTCTTCTTTCTACCACTTGATTGTACAGGCACACATCACAAAACCCTCCATCTCTTGGTTTTCTTCACGTCGCTAGGACTAGGTCGCTGCATGCACACCACAAGTTCTTGTTCTTTTTCTGTTTTCATGTCATCTTGGCAAACACCGTCAGTCTGCACAACATCATCCAAAACTGAATCACATGACACCACATCATTCAAAATAGATTCTGCTTGCACAATATCCAAAAATGATTCGGCCTGCACCACATCATCTAAAACTGATTCAGGTTGCACTAAAATTAATTCAGCTTGCTCCACAACATCTAAAACTGATTCAGTTTGTTGTGTGACATCTTCCAAATCACCTGCATCTTGCACACTTCTTTTTCTTTTTGTTGGCCAGACATTTTCAACAACAATGGGTTCAAATTCAGCAGCCTCACTTCCACGATTTTCTGGAGTGTAACGACATTTGGCGGATCCAGCTCGGTGGCCAAGTTCCTGACACATCTTGCATCTATTTTTATTGCCTTTCTATGCCCCTTTTTGGTTTATCATCTTTTTTCCCCCTCTTACTACTACTACCTTTCTCATACCAAGCCTTGTATATGCTTATTTTAGGCCTGCCAGCCTTTCTTTTGGCAAGGGGGCACACATTAAAAATTCAAATTCCACTTCAGGCCACTGAGAATGATCTATAAATGGTGCTATTGGAGTTGCATATGTAGCCTTGAATCTTGCTACCAAATAATATTCATGCAGATAAGGGTGCATGTTTACCTTCGGCTTGCCAGCCAAGAAAAGTATAGCATGCTCACATGGTTTTTCAGTGTGCTGCCACTCGAGGCATGTGCATTCATGTAGATCAGTGTGAACCACATGTCTCCTTCTAGTCTTGGTATCTCTCAACTCAGTGCCCCACAAAGAAGAACTCTCAACTACTAAATATGCAAGATTTCTGCTCCTGTTAACCACTTGTTGAACCACTGCTGGAAGCTTATCCCCTTGCAGAGTATCACCTATTCTTCTTCTCAATTCCCACATCCGCATGATCATGATTCTGATTTGGTCAACCATGTCATGCACAGGCAAGTCTTTCAACTGTCTTATTTTGTTGTTAAAACTTTCAGCCAGATTGTTATTGATATGATCACACTTGATGGCCGTATTAAATTCTGACCTATACCACAAAAAAGAATGGTATGTTTTCTCCCATTGCTCAAACTCAGGATCTGCTGCATACACCTTGCCAAGGTAATGATCATGTGTCTTTTTGCTGTAAGCTCTTGCTGCTCGCCACAGCCGCCCAAAAACTTTTCCTTTATGACTCTTCATCACATTCAACCATATATGGCCGAAGCACTCCCTCTTCTCAGCATGTGGAAATGCATTCTTGACTGCATTTTCTAGTCCTTTACAAGCATCAGTGTGTATAGCCAAAGCTGTGATTGGCCCAATGCATCTTTTCAACTGCATCATGAACCAAGTCCATAAAGCATCAGACTCAGATTGAAACATACCAATAGCAACAGAAAACATCCAGTTGTGTCCACCTAGAGCATTGCATGCTGCCAATTGATCAGTCCACTTTCCAGTCAAAAAAGATTAGTCTGCGCTCAAATATGGCCTACACCCTGCTTTGAAGCCATCGATGCAAGGCTTTAAAGCCATAAAAAATTTGGAGAAATATACCTTACCATCAGGTGCAACCTCTGTATCTATCTCCACAACACTGTTAGGTGACCTCTTCTCCACCTTTGCCTTGAAACTATACAACATCCTAAACGTATTGTCCAATCACCATATAACTCTTTCATTGCCCTTTATTTTGCCTTCCACACTGTGGTATACTTCACCTTAATAGGGTACTGATTTTCTAGTTCTATTCTCAGTTTCTTTACAACAGTGTTTGGTGTTTTCGCTAAAATAGGACTGATCTTTTGTGTAACCCAGGCCTGTGATGTCATCTTTGATACAACCTGTGAACTAGTAATACAAGTATGTTCATGTGACATTTGATTAACCCTGATGGTACATCCATCAGGTTATTTTTTAGCAGAAATGTACCACTTGCAAGGCTTGGCACCCCCATCAAAGCCTTTGCACTTCGTATAAAATTTCTTTGTATCTGTCCACACAGTCTTGACGTCAAACTCCCTTCTCATTGCATGTCTTGAAACACATCCTAAACTCTTTCATGTTTGGAAAACACTTTCCTACTTCAATTATAGGATTGTCTAGTCATATACATTTACGAACTCATCATCATTATAATCATCTACCTCATCAGCAGTTTCGTTCATCAACTCTGGATCCACATCATTAGAACGAACAACTGTATTAGCCCCTACTGGAATTCCTAAAATATTGGCCATCTCAGTGTCAGTCATTGGTGCAATGATCAAATCAGTATGCTCTTACAGTTGTACTGAATTCCAGTCGATCACAGCCATATTTGCAGCACCATCACATCCCTCTTATGTATCATCAGCTAACACTATCACTTCGGTTAAAATGGGATCTATCTGTCTACTTGCAGCCCAATCATTATCTATAATCTGCATAGCCAACTTTGATGGCACATATCCAACACAAGAATCTGATTTTAGATCCACCAACTCTGCAAGAAATGTAACACGTTTGCTTGTCCAGCCGTCTTGCCAATCGGTTTCATCGACAAGTGCTTTGCCATCCTCCATTCTCACATACTCGCCCTTCCAATCATCGAAGTGTATCAATGCTACTTCTTGCTCTTGACCCCAAGGTATACTCTCCCCTATTTTGTCCACCAAATTCCTCACCACTTGCGCTCCTTGGTTCACAAGGTCCTGCGGGTCGATATCTGCACAATTAATCTCCTAACTAACCAATCTGTCCTGCTCTATGACCCTCATGCTACCATCAGCTAGCTTCACGACACAGAAAAAGGGGAATTTAACAGACCATTCGAACCTATGCCGCTGCCCCCTGTTTCGATAATGGTGCAGCAATGTCACAAAATGGAAGCGAACGAGCTCTAATCGAAAGCAAAAATCAGTATGAGGTGCAGAGGATTACCTCGAATTTGATTCTCCCTGCTCCATCTGTTTTGGGCGCCCCATCTATTTTGAGGCCATCTGTTTTAGGCCGGACTGCTGCAACTCGGGCAAAATCGAGCATGCATACTTCAGATTTGGGGCTCAACTCGGATGGAAATGCGAGTAGGGTGCGATTTGACTCACCACAGAGGTCGCCGAGGACCTGGACCGTGCGGCGCCGAAGAGGGATGTGCGGCGCTCTGAGGGCGCGCGCTGCCGGAGAGGGATTGGGATGCCGCTCAGAGGGCGCGCCGCAGGAGGTCTTTGGTTGGTCCAGCAGACAGACACGCACCGCCGGAGGGAGCCACTGCCGGAGAGGGTTGTGCAGCGCTTTGAGATCGTGCTACCGGATATGGATTTGCCGCCGCTCAGATGGCACGAAACTGGTATTCGGTCGGTCCATCAGACATATTCGCGCGTGACAACGCTCCGACTGGGTTCCACGGCCGCTAACAACCAAATCCACAAAGTGTCAAGGGCGTCTGTGGATGCTGGCTATTTTGCTCCGCACAGGCATCGCACGCTAATTATTACCGTCAACTATGTCGTGGCTCGGCCAATTCCCACCAAAAACGTCGCATGTGAGCTATTGGCCCGTCCAATTTAGTATCGAGTCATTCTGATTGGAGTTTTGAGTGGCACTTCAGTTTGTTTATTTGGAAATATTCAACTGATTCCATGTGTAACCAACCAAACAAACTTTAGATTTTTATTCCATGAATTCATTTCAGTGTGCAGCCAAACAAATTTATGTGAACTGAATTTGTTTCTAACTGATTCAATTCCAAATAAATGAATTCCTAGAATCTGATTCAATTCCAAACAAATGAATTCCTAGGTACATTTTAATGTTTTTTATTTGTCACGTTCATCCATTGCACGCTATAGTAAGTCAAATTAACAGGCAGGGGTGGAGACAGGTATCGGCCAACCTGGGTCCAATCCCCCCTTTGTTTGTGAGTTTTCCACTAAGTATTGGAGTGTATAGTACATAGCATGCCGGCAGCTGTGAGCAATTAAGCCTTATCGGCCCTGTCTTGGTCTCACGGCTGGCTTCGCCAGTGTTAACAATGCTTTCATCTACCTCCCAGCCCAGCATCTCTAGGACATCCATGCACCCCTACTTTCTTATTATACCCTCCTAAGAGGAGTTCTAGACCCTGAGTTTTGGGGCATAATAATATAGCCCCTTGCCTATGCCACCCAACTTATGACCAGGTTTTCCTATTTGGGTACAATTCTGGATATGCAAGATGCATATGCATGCAGTGCTTAGGTTAATACTAACAATAAGGCTTCTAGTTGAAGTTTAACCTATGACGAAAATGAACTGTGCCACTGAACAATGACCTTTTGACTTGCACTGACTAGCTTGGTTGAATCTGTTTTTTCTGATGTTCACAGGCTTAGTACTACGTTAGTTGCCTAACCTTTGGAAGGAACGAAAGCTAGTCAAGGTTTAATGGCCTGGTGATAAGTTAATAGGACTTCTCAGGACATTGTGTATTAATATTATTCTTTTTTTTTTCGCTTGTGATAACCCTACCTACTCTCTCTTATTCTATTCACATTGGTTTGCTATTTTGTCATGCTTTTTGGGTCTGACATGATAGGGACGATGGACTTCCCTCTGGATGATGACTATCTGGAGACGTTTGTGATGCAGCTGGCATTGTTGGAGATGCCATCAGGCTTTGCTCTCTTCAACATCAGTGATGAAGTGTTCGCATATCCTGATGTATGTACACTGATCCAATCTGTTCCTGGAGTTACGTGTCTGGATTTCACGGATTTGGGACTTCCCTATGCTTCCCTCTTTTTGACCCTTAGCTTTCTGATGACAGGGCATCTGGTCATGGCTTACCAAGGCTACGATGGCTAAAAATGTCAGTATTTCTAATTCTACCATGCTTTAATTAGCAGTGACCAGCAGCCCATTATGCTGGGGATTCACATTTACATGTGCTTAAAAGTTTTAATTTTCCCTGTAATATAAAGTAGCGATACTAAAACAGTAGAAGTCTTGATGATTCTCTTATGTACGCTCTGAAATATTTGATGGAGTTAGCCTCATATTTTGAAATACTAGTAATAAATTGTAAATTTCATAAATCCCCTTGTTTTGTGGTCCTAGACCCTGTGTATTTTGTGCATTTATATTACCACTTTCTCTAGCTACTGTGTCTATTATGCATTGTAATACTGATTCTACCAATGCTTAATATTTTTATTTTTCTTCTGCATTGTAAACTGGATATTCATGTTGCAACCAAACTTCACCAAGATTTGACGTTTATGCTGTAAAATAGTGGATGAAGTTGTACTCATACTCTGTAGAATGATAATAAGGGTAAATTTCATGAAAGACGACGTTTTATGGTCATTAGCCTGAATTTTTACTGTCTCAAAAAGTTCAGATCATCTGTTTGCCATATTAAAGCTTGTAGTTAAGGGGCACAAGCCAAATTACATTGGACTTGTTAGTCAAGGTTACATGAAATCTACGCTGATAAAATATGCTCTGTTCGTTAAGGGTTTCTTTGATCTTGGCAACTATAGCTGTCAAAGTTTGTATCTAATGTCATAATATAACAGGTTATGGGTGTCATTAGGTATGTAAAGGTGAATGACAAGAGTGTTACACGGCGTAGTGATGGTCCTGGGGAGGAACTTTCTAAACTGATCAGGAGATTCTGCAGAAGTGGAAATGGAAAAGAGTTATATGTTGAGGATGTAGTGCTTAGACATGTCATCTATTCAAATCTGGTGGGCCTGAAAGTCTTCTCTGTTAGCTTACTAATTATGACTTCACATGAATGATCACTGACTGCTGGTGGCATGCAAATGCTGCTCAAAATTCCTTCCTAGAAAATCAAGTGCTCGGATGATGAATATGTTGTGGGTGAACTGATGTGGGGGTTGAAGAATCTGATGTATGATCTTGCATATGAAGAACGAGCCAACCTTACTCGTGGGTATAATCTTCCACCATGTGAAGGCCTAAAGAAATGCATCAGCACATTCAATTTTAATATCTCTATAGAAGCTGTAAGAACTGCACTTTTAATAGTACCTCTTGCCCTTCTACTTCTGGCTTAAATACTTCTGGCTGTGCTCTGTTTCTTTCCTTGTTTGACTGAACATATGTTTGTTGGATTAACAATTTAGGTGTGAATGAGATTTTTTTTGGATTTACATATATCTGTGCTCTGTTGATGAATTTTGTGATCCTTCTAGTTTTAGTTTGTTCATTCCATTTTAAATTATCTTGTAACGCTTTGAGCTTATTGGCTTCCTTTTTATTATGTTCATATTTGATTTAATCTAGATTGATGAGAAATTCATGATCAATGCTGGTGGCTTGTATCGATGTCATTTGATGTTAAAGACAACCGGGGTGGATCTTCGTAAGGAGTGTGAACATCATGTTCCTGGGATTAGTGAACTTATTGCGGAAGATAAGGACTATGCAGAAGTTATGGCTAAGATTCTGACCCCAGGGATAGCACCAGATTGGGATTTCAGTGAGGTGAGGAATCCCGTATAATGTAGTCATGGAACTATTGTTTGCAACTTAACATAGTGAAATCTCATTGATGATTAATTATCTTGTATGTTTGCAGAAGTTTAAAGACCCGTTGTTGAGTAGGCTGCAGACTGCAGATGCTGAAGCAAAAGATACACGTGAAAAAGTGGGGTACAGGATGTATCATTTTATGTATGCCACCTTCCTTAATCTTCGAGGTCTTCCGGAGATAATAGATAAGGCTAAAGTGTTTCTCAACTCTTTGGCGAATGAACTTTCCGTGGGCAAGGAGAGAGCAGAAAAGAGAAGCCTGTCCGATTCACTCCACTCATCATGTGAAATACTTCCTCCGTTCACATTTATATATTATTCTAAGGTATCCAATTTTTCTTCAATTACATGTCATTCTCGCTTTTTAATATATTTTTCTCTCTTTCTAATACAATATTCTCTTTTTTTACTATATCTCTATCTCTATCTCTCTCTTTCTCGTTTTCAGTGCACCTATCTTTTTACTTCTACTTATTTCTCGTACCTAACTCTAAAACGACATCTAAATGTGAACGGATGGAGTAGAAAGCAGCCAAGATACACTTGAATATGGAGCCAGCAAAAGATCCCGGTTTTAATGGGTTATGCAATGCTCCTGAAATGGAATATTGCTGAGTTCTTGTGTTGTGCCCCGTTGACCTTTGCATTCTTTGTGTAAGAACTACATGCTTAGTTTCTTGTCAGACTTGTAATGGAAAGAAAACTGGCAACTTTTTCTTTTTTGAAACTGTTTGATCCTGTTTTATGAAAAGAAAAGTATTGTGCGCCTTTAAAAAAAAAAATCTTCCTTTCTTCCATGGAAACATATCTGCTTTCTTCCCCTCAGTTATGAAAAAAATGTCATTTATAGAAACGGAACGACGGACAATTCTGATAACAAAATGTTGACAGTTAGCCTTTTTCTCTGCTACATTGATCAAATGACAAATGTCACAATTTCCGAATGTTCAGTGAACAAAACTAACAATTATCACACAGCGAAATTTCCCAACAAAGAGATGTATTCTACAGAATCCTTGTTTACACATTAGTAACTAATTGCCTATAAAAACTTGTTCATACAAATGCATATTGTTCAGGTATCGAATTAATCTTTTGAAATACTCCTATAAATACTCCTATAACTAATAGCCACAGAGTGGAGGCTTGTCATCTACTGTCATATGGAGCATTTATTATTTTGGACCAACAAGTTTGCTTTATAATTAGTCCAGGGAACCAAATTTCCTTATCTCCCAAGATGTCGCATCTCCTTTAGACAAGGATGGAAGTCGAACTTCTTTGTCCTGAGCACTAAACATAAAGATATTTTTTCCAAGGCATAGGATTGGCATGGAAGTCATGAAACATGAATCCCCTTGACCTGCAGAAGAGATGTTATTTCAACTGTAAGAATTGCAAATGCATGCCATGCAGCAGTTCGTTCCGGATGAAGAGGCACGAAAGAACTTACCACTCGGCGTGGTTACAGTATGTCAGCTTGAACTGTATGGAGATCTGAGCCACGGCACACTGCTGTAAACTTGGCGGATACACCTGTATAATTCCTCGGTCCCTTGTTGACCCCAAATAGTTTGCCTTGGAAGGGCAACGCAGTGCTAAGCTCAAGGCATTCGTGAATGACTGTCCACCATCTCTGCCCCGGTTCAGAGCACATCAATCCCGATGCATTAGGGAACCAGACACAACGGCAATGGACGTGTCTGACAAGCACACTGCGGCACTAATCCAGGCCATCACATACGTGTCCTTAACAAAGTACTGGAAGATGGGAGCCAAAGGGGGCAGGTCGAGGAAGATGCCCGGGAACCATAGCTGGGCATCTGAGCCCCCTGGAACGGCTCAGCCTGGCACGCTTCCGGGCACAACCCGTTTAGGCACGGCCAGTAAGGCACACGGGCCCTTGCGGGCTATGCCAAACCATGCTCCGAGCTTTGGGTGAAGCCCATGGCACGGCTAGAACCATGTTGTGCCGGCCCGTTTGCTCAGTGAGCCCGACGACACAGTGGCCCGCTACGGGCTGTGGAGGCCCGGACGTCGGCGCAACGGCGACCGAGGAGGGAGAGGGAGCGGGGAGAGGCGGTGTCGGGCGCGGAGGGAGAGCCAGAGCGGAGGAGCCGAGCACGGACGTCGCGGAGGGAGAGCCGGAGCGGCGGAGCCGATAGCCGAGTGCGGACGCCGCTGACAGAGACAGTCGTCGTGCCGGAGAGAGAGGAGGAGAGAGGCGCCGCATCGGAGAGGGAGAGGAGGAAAGAGGCGCCGCCGCGCCAGAGAGGGAGTCAGGGAGAGTCGAAGAGGGAGCGGCGGCGCGATTGGGTTTCGCTTTCGCCAGAGAGAGAGAGAGAGAGAGAGAGAGAGGCGTCGCGGGGTTGGGGACGGGGGAGGGAGGCGAAGGCGAGTGGGTGGTTGAGTGCTGAGTGGGGTGGGCCGGTGTAGGGGGGGGTACGCCGGGTTGAGAAGTGGGCTAAATTCGGCTTACTTAACCGGCTTCGGCTTCGGCTTCGGCCTGCTCACTTGTGCCGGCCTATCGAGCCGATGCTCTTTTCGGGCCGAGCTCCGTGTCGTGCTACAGACCTGGATTCAGCCCACATACGACCTGCACCATGTCGTGGGTCAGGACAGGCCCGATTATTCTGTATCGAGCCAGGCTCGAACTGGGCTTTTTTAAGCCAGCTATGTGCCGGACCGATTTGGCCGGCCCGTATGCCCAGGTATACCAGGAATGGGTGGATGACACGAAGCACGCTGGTGCTCTTGTTGAGAAGGATGATGAGCAGGGTTAACATAACCGAACAGGTATAACCGGCCGGTGTCGGTTCGGCGGTTAACCGGTAAAACCGGTCGGTTAGCCGGACAAAATTTGTTTTTTGACTCGCGCGGTTGCAGTTCGGTCAACCAGCCGGTTTATCGGTTAACCGACCCGTTTCGGCGATTAACCGGTCGGTTACATCGGTTTTTATTATAAAATTTTAAAAATAAATTTTTAAATTCATATTTGACGGTTAACCAACCGGTTTTCTGGTTAACCGTTCGGTTTTACCGGTTTCAATATATATAAATTTTTTTAAATTTTAAAAATATTTAAATCAAAATCGACGGTTAACCGGTCGATCAGGATAACCGGTCTGGACCGATTTTCCGGTTAACCGGGTTAATCGGCCGGTTAATCGCGGTTTTGTTAACCTTGATGATGAGGCCGTCCGTGAAGCCAACGATCCTATGGAATTGGAGCTCACGCAGCAATTGATGATTTCTCCCTCTTACCAACTCCACTTCTTTACATCTCAAAAAAAAAAACTCCACTTCTTTAAATATCACTCTTTCCAACATTCTTAATAAAATGTACTAGGTTCCCACAAAAGGTTTAGAAAATGTACTAAAGATGACAAACCATCCACTTTAACTTGTCAAATCATCCTTTTTTTATTATGTGTGGCAAGATAGATTTGAAAAAACACTTTTATCCCTCTCACCATATTCGAATACAATTTAAAAAACAAATCACAAATTCAAATTCAAATTTGAGTTTCACATAATCTATTCAAATGTATAAAAATCGAATTTTGAACTTACAAAATTCAAATTCAAATTTAAAATTCAAATCCAAATATGAACAAAATCGAATCCATATTTGAATTTCACAAATTTGGAATCTAATCCAAATTCGAATTCAAAGTTTGATTCAGATTTTCAAATTCGATTCGAATTTCACATATCCAAATTCAGATTCGAAAATGAATCCAATTCGAATTTCAAAATTTTGCACTTGATATTCGAGTTCAAAAATTAGAAATTCAAAATCAAAATCGAATTCGAATTCGAAATTCAAGATTCGAATTCGAATTTCAATTTTGATACGTGAAATTTGAATTGAATTTGAAAATTCGAAATCGAATTTGGATTAGAGTTTAAATTTGTGAAATTTAAATCTGAATATGTGAAATTCGAATCTGAATATATGAAATTCGAATTTGAATTTGGATTTGTGAAATTCAAGCCAAATTTGAAAATTCGAATTTGAATTCGGATATGTGAAATTCGAGCTGAATTTGAACTTTAACTATCCTTTTGCTTGATGGGCATTTGTGAGAATGCCTGCTTGGAACTGCATCAAGCGCATTGCGCGAGAACAGAAATTGTGTGTGAAAATGCCCAACCAAATTTCTGTGGCTGGAAAAGAGTTATTAGGAAAAAAAATGCATTCTCGTTCTAGATTGGGAGAAAGAAAATATTGTATCTGAAATATTAATGATGATGTGCAGTTCTTTATCACTAGCAGCATGTGAGCAGTACTTCTGCTTCTAATATTTCATCTGCCTTTTTTTTCTACTGTGGTTCAAAGCATTGCTTTTAAGCATGTTGGATAAGTAACAGGTTGAGAGGGCAATTTTGTTTTGCTACTTTATAGTACTAACCTTATCGGTTTCCATTTTCTGAAGTATTGAATTTGATTCCATTACATTACTGTTTTAAACTATATTACTCCAGTAAAACGTCGGGTCCTACTTTAAAGAGAGGGAATAACTATTGTTATCGGCATCTTTTCTAAAAGCATCTCCATTGAAACCTCATAAACATAGTCATACTCTAAATTTTAGGAGCCAAAGTTAAAAAAAAACTCTAATAAAACTCCTAAATGAACTCCCATTTTAATGTCATCATAAATTTTGATCTCAGACTCTCAGTAATAGAAGTCTTCCATCCCTCTTCCAAACATGGATACCACCTCATTTTTCTCAGTTTTCCCTTTTTTCCATTTTCTTTCTACTTTTGTCGCCCGCATCTCTCTCCCGCCGCCACCACGCAGTCAGCACTACTTCGCCGCCGCCGGCACCTGCGCCCGCCTTCTGGATGCCCCTTCCCCCGCCTCTCCTCTCGCTCCTCTCCCGCGCCCATCTGGAACCTGCAGCGGAGCCTGTAGAGCTCCTCTGCCACAAGCCATGGCGGACGAGCACTCGAGGAGGCCCGTCGTCTTCTTGGCGCCGGGAGCGAGTGCGGCGACGAGCATGGTGCCCTGCAGCCGCGGCGACGTGAGGCCTCCCATGGCAAGAGGGTCCGGGCGGGACTGGTGGAAGCTGGAGTCGTGGTGGTGCTCCTCGACGAGGGCTGCCAAGGGCGCGGGCTGGCGGCAGACCAACGGTCGGGGGGGGGGGGGGGGGGGGGGGGGGGGCTGGCCGGAGCGATGGGTGCCGGCGGAGAAGGAGATGTTTTGTTTTTTTTCTGACCGGTGGGTCCCACAGATGGGCATGCTTCACTAGAGTTCAATGCAATTTTGATCTTCTAAATTTTACAAGTGGACATGTAAAATTAGGTTTGCCTCACTGAAGATGCTCTAAGCTTCAAGTTAAAGTGAAACCAAGGAACTAGCTGTACATTGAACATGGTTTAGTCATCTATGTATTCAGTGATTTTTATTTCAATGCTGATAATGGATACTGATTGTTTGTACTTTTTCTTTTTCTGTATCAGAAACTATGTAATTTGTCATTTTTATTATTTTTTAATACAGCCTAAATCTAAGTATCTCAGCCAATAATTGCAATGAAAGAATATAATGAAATTCACACAAGTGCATTATAGTTCATATTTTTAAGCACCAGTTTTGTCAATCCAACAATACTTATGGAATTTCTTTTGGGATGCGAGTTAGAACTCTAGAAATGCAATAGTACTTGGATGCTCGAATGATGTGTTACCTTTGTTTGAATTAAATAATAGGAGTCATTTTCATTTTGTGATAATTTGCTATAGTGACTCGGTGTCTATGGAAACTAAGAACGCGTATACTTTCATTGAGAAGTGAATGTTGTTATAACTTAATGTACTTCTTGGTCAAATATACTGTGTTCCTTCTTAGATTTTACCACATTCTATATATGTTTGATCATCAAAAATTATATCGTCTTTTTATTGTCACCGTAATGTTAGCACAGATAATAGACTAGTGACAGAAATAACCCAGATGCAGGCTGACCACTTCATGTGAGCCATGTGAAACGTGGGCGGAAGCATGTTTTCTAACTCTCTGCTAAATGAGACGTAAGCCCACATGACAATAGTGTTCGGCCTTGATCCTTACGGATCTTTGCTAACTCGTTCGCTCCCACAGTCCTACCAGGCTACCACTGCAGTACCAGACTACCAGCTGTTTGATCTTTACTTGCGTCACTCGTTTTTTTATGGACGCTAATTGCTGATTTTTCTTGGGCAACCACTCAACAAGTCAATGTGGTTTGCCAAAACGAAAAAACAAGTTTGTGCAGCCGCTTTTGTAAGGTAAAAAAAAGAGTCAGTGCAGCAGCACGTCATAAGAAGAAAAGCGATGCACCACACAATCCATGAACAGAGTCAAATGGACGGCTGCACGATCTGATGCCATCTATCTAAGTTGCACAGCGATGTCACCGACCATTCATCGGCAGCCGAACCAGACTGAAAATGGACATTGTCATCAGGACGCATTTGCGCGCGCGCACAGCCTGACCGATTTAGCAGAGATCATGTCCTTCACTGAAGAACTACTCCGGGTACAATCGCTGAATCACGGTCACAAGGATCGCCATTTTTAACTAGACCGGATTTCTTATCTGTTTATCCGACGGAGTCAGCACACGACAATTGCAGTCTGCTTCATGGTACTGGTGAGGACGTGGAAGCCAGAATCCGAAAACCTTTCTGGGATCTGCTGGTCCTTGTTTCACTGCGTGCGTGGTGACATGTGACCGGATTGAAACGTTGCCGGGAAAATTGGAGAGGGGCCACGGCCGACTGAGTTAGGATCGGAGGAGGGCGTCACGCGACGCCTCTCTGAGGGAGTGACCCTGGCTAATGGAGATGCTTACGGGTCACTTGCAATCCGGCGCGGCGACCCATCTCATCTCAAAACAAAGCTTGGTTAGCTTTGCCTAACTGCTGAGAGCGACTGGTGCGTCTGAATTGAATCTTAGTGAGCCTGATGACAACCTCCTGAACCTAATTACTTTAATATATCTGGCTTGTTGGGTTTTCCACAAGCTTCCATGATACTGGCAAGCAAGCTAATCAGCAGATTAAATGGGTTAAGAGAGCTTTTGACGCGAGGAACGTGATCTTATGAGGGCACGCCAATTTATTTGTAGCAACTAGCCAACTATCTGCTCGATGCGTTGTCAATTAGCGCTAAGAAGAATGCACACGTACGTGTTGTGTCACGACTCACGTTAAGGTTTGCACTCTGTCTCTTTTTGTGGATCGGTGTTGTTCTTGTGCAAGTAACAGGCGTTTTAGGGGAAAGTTATGTGTCTGCTGCGCTCATGACGGGACAAATAAAGAGAAAAGGATGGAACTCTCCGGTTCTGCACGAGAAGCCGTCGCTGTTGTTACATGCTCATCATTTTGTTCTTGTGCGTGTGCGGATAGTCGAGTCCAAGTCAGACACCCCATAGGTATGGTCTGTGGAGAGCAACTGCAAGCTCCCTCACGGGGTAAAAGGTCAGAAGGGGGAAGCAGGCAGTGACATGGTTACCACCTCTATCTATATCCTCGATGCGTATGGTTTCTGAACAAAACCTGAAAAAAAACTGCACAATGCTGTGTCATTGCACCTGGCCTTTTTTTTTTACTATATATATAGGGACCCAGGCAGTTTCCTCTGCCAGCTAACTTTAACGTTCGCATGCAGATCGGCTCTTTCTGGAAGAAAGTTACAAAAGCTCACTCGCCAGATCTAGGCCTAACCGCGTAAGCGTCTCCATCAGCCACTTGCTGACTTGCTCATCATTCATATTTGCTTTTGAGAAACTAGTGAAGTGCGTCTGAAATGTAAGCGTCTTCCGTTAGCCGCATGCTCTATCTATTTTCGTTTCAGCTGCAGAATGCATAGGCACCAACCAACCAAAGCATTGGAAAAGATGTTGTAAACAGATGAATCTGCGTTTGTAGCAGTCCAGCAGTGCGGTTGTCTCTCGGCCTGTCGAGGAATCGGGAGAGACAGCGCGTCACACGAGAGACCAGCCACCACGCACCCCCAACTCCTGCCTCGCAACTCGCAAGTTTCTGGATACGGTTTCGATCGCGTCAGGTGGCGCTGCAGACCGCAATGCTGCCTCCTGCACGCACACGAGGGCGAACGCAACGAGAGAAGGTCGGTCACCCCACCCCTGCAGATAACGCCATGCTCTGCTGCATGCTTCCAACGCAACCACCTGCCTGCAGCAACGAAGGGGAAGGGGGTCAGAGGACGACCGGGTCGGAGAGGCGGCTTCCCCGAAATGTGCCCTCCTCCACGCACGACGGCACGAGGGAGCTGCGTGCTGACTCAGTGATCTCGTGAAACGAGAGTTACCTCCGGTCGGTTCGTCAGGCGTTTCTCAGATAAAGCTAAAAGCTGCTCTGGTCTGGCTGAGGTTGGAGTTTTTGAGACGCAGTGGATCCGAGTACAGGTTAAAACATTGATCACGAGCGAGAGACTCGCTGGCTAGTTAATGCTGAAACATTCGTCCTCACAATAAACATCATTTTTGTTTCAAAAACACTTTGTCCTCCAACTAACAGGGCTACTAATCACGATGGATCTCTCTTGGATTCCTCACAATAAACATCATTCCATGTGTATCATGATGCGGCGGCCACGCGCCATTGGACCGTCACACGAGTCAAACGTGAGGAATCCAAGAGAGATCCATCGGAGAGCATGGACATGCATTATTCCAACACGACACGTGTCACGGCTGCTATCTCTTGACTAGTAGTACAGTCCCGGTATCTGATTTCGCTGCTACCCAACCCCCCTGTGAAATCTGAAATCTCATCCCTGACAGCAACGGTCCAGGATGACAGGGACAGAGATACAGGCATCCAGCACGCTGATAAATTACGGGGACCTTACTGCTAATCTAATCTACAGTGTATCTGCCGTCCCCCGCTCTATATAAACCACCCGCCTCGTCTCGCCAAACACACACTACTACACCCGCCGCGTCGTCCTGAGTCCTTCCCATCCCTCTGCTCTCGACGCTAAATACTGCATCTCGTTGCAGAGCAGCCTCTGCCTCTGCTTCTCTCGTGTCGTCGTCTTCTTGGAGGAGAGGCTTCCACCCTTCATCGTGAGCAGGAGACTACCGAGCTGGCGAACCATCACTTTCAACCGTCCGGCCCCGCGGAGCCGGAGGAGGAGCGCAACCGGTTCCAGGTGCTGCTCCTGTACGAGGCGCTCGGCGCCGGCGACGCGCGGCGGGCGCAGGAGCTGCTGGCGCCGGACCTCGAGTGGTGGTTCCACGGCCCGCCGGCGTGCCAGCACATGATGCGCCTCCTCACCGGCGCCGAGAGCTCCGGCGGCGGGTTCGCCTTCTCCCCGCGCTCCGTCGAGGCCTTCGGCTCCACCGTCATCGCCGAGGGCGCCGACGACGCGCGCCAGCTCTACTGGGTGCACGCCTGGACCGTCGGCCCCGACGGGGTCATCACACAGCTCAGGGAGTACTTCAACACCGACCTCACCGTCACGCTCCTCTCCGCCGCCGCCTCCACCTCCACCACGAACGCCGCCATTGCCGCCGCGTCGACGCAGGACGCCTCTTCGTCTTCGTCCTCGTCGGGACCCCAGTGCCTGTGGGAGAGCCGCCGCGCCGACCGCGCACACAAGTCGCTGCCCGGCCTCGTCCTCGCCATCTGAGGGATTCAGAACAGAGACGATATAACAGCTCGGCATCATCCGATCCTTAATCCTACTGCAATCAAAACCTAGCTAATGCTCCCTCCATTCTTAATCAATGCTGTCCTTGCTTAGCTCAATCTAGAGATGAGCAACGTAAACATGTTAAGAGGACGGAGGTAGCTATAGTATATAATCTACTAGAACGGCCGCGCATCTGCTGACAGCTGGACTGCTATGTGTTTCCTGGTTCCTGAACCGGTTGCGTGCATTGCGTACAGCGTGTGCTGAATTAGTAGCTTCGCTAGTCCTGTCATGGATTATGATGTGTATTGTCATTGCTGCTACGGTGGTGGTTTATTATGGGTGTGGTCTTTGGAAGTCATGGTTCATTGCAGTTGAATAATTTAGTTTGCTTGTAATGGAGTGTTAAGCACTGCGCATGCTCTGGTCTCCTCTTACTTTTTTTTTTAGATAATGTTTCCTCTTACTTTCTGTGTCTTTGTTTATCCTTGGTCTCTTGGACATGCACACCATGCTTACTTCAGTCTGATCACAAAACTTTGAAACGTTTTGAGCGGCCAGTCTTCTTACTCATCGGTCAGCATCCATGAGATCTCAGTAACTCAAGTGCCTGTCTACCAACGGCGGCGGCGCTTCTCAAATTTACCTTGAATATTATCATGCCATTCACTCCGCTTGCGCGCGCAAGATGCACGTTTGTTTTGGTTGTCCATGACAACAACGGATAGATATGATTTCGAGGTTCGAAACACCACCAAAAACCATGGGGCCGGCAAGTCCCCCACGTGCAGTGGCGAAGCTAGGAGTCCAGCAATCCGAGTGCCACTGCCTGGGTGATGCCAAGAATTATGCTTGGGTGGTACCATTTAGATGAAATATTAGTGTCAAATCACTGAATTTAGCAATTCACCCTGATGCCATGGCACTGGGGAGGCACTCTGTAGCTTCGCCCATGCCCACGTGTTGCTTTCAATGGCCAACCGCTAACATAAATCTTTCATGGGAAGTCTCATGGATTCCCGATAGCTCCGAAAGAAGAAACACAAGTCTAAAATTTCTTCTCCCCTCGCACTCACCCTTTCCCCCACTGTTGTTTTTTTCTTCAGATAGTGACCCTTCTCCACTGTTTGCTCCGTCCCTTTCAATCGAACGTCACGTTTAGAGTAATCGATGCAGTACCTGGTTCATTTCTCGTTCCGTAGGCAGTACTATCTCAGAATCTGGTGTCAGGTGCTTTATTTCTGCAGTTCCCAGGAAGCCATGCTGGATTAGCAATTTTTAAGTCGTGTAGCAAAAAAGTTTAATTAGGTTCCTGTCATGCATCATGTCTAAATCGTTAGTTACATAAGGAAAACTTGAGATACACCCGGCAAGTCTCTACTCAACCGGTTCAACTATGTTTTTTTTCTACACTACCAAGATTCGATGATATCCTAACACGGAATGGCCGAGTTTGGCCGTGCTCATCGCACGCCGATCCTGCAGGTGCAACAAATGCAATAATAGTATCAAACTAACAACAAGGATACAAACACCTCGTCGTTTCTGTCTCTCTGATTGCCCTTTTCTATTGCCTGCACCGTGGCATGGAACAAAACTGACACGACAACTCATATTCCACGAGAACGACGCTTACAGTATCAGTGAATCATACGGGAAACTTGGCAAGAAAGGCGGAATGAAACATGTGCGTCAAATGCAACATTCATGGTATTACCTGCATTATTGCTCTTTCTAATATAATTTTTAGCGTAACGGAGACAATACATTGCTTAGACGTTTATGTTGAACTTTTTGAGTTTTTGTCGAAACCTTTCACTGAAATAATCAAGCAATATGGATCAGTACGAACATTGAAATATATTTTCTTTTCTAAAACGATGACTAAAAAATTCAATCGTCTAAAAGTTGCTCAAATAGTCAAATTCAAGCACTGAAAATTATGACAGGCCCCAAGTACAGTATACCTGCTCATTGTACAACCGTAGTACTAGTAGTACGTTGCTGCCCTCTGCGGCGACACCTGAGACGAGCTACTCATGTACCGAAAGTAGTACTTCGGCAAGCATACGCAAGAAATTAGGAATTTGTCTTGTCATCGTAATTAGACCATATATTTTCTTTGGTTGTTACGGAGCTATTACATCACCAGACTTGTACCTACAGTTCATATTTCTTCTCAGTCATAGTATCACAATCCAGCATTTTCAAATACAGTATGTAATAATTGTGTGAGTTATCGGAGAATTTTTATTTTAAAATAATCATTTTTAATAGAAAAATAAAAAAAACTGGATACTAAATTTCTAGATCTAGACGGTTTTCACACCCCGATTGAAATGAAGTGTCTACTACATAACACACGCCATAGCTTCTGGCGTGTCTGGGTGCCACGTCACAGGGGGAGGGCTGAGTCGGATCCGAGCTGGAGGAAGTTGACTTGAGACACTCCAATTTAAATAGCGTGTCTTAGGCTTGAGACACTCCGAGGGGTTTGACGTGTCTCACGGACCATACACGCCCATCTATTTGGCGTGTCTGGGCTTTATACCAGTTGCGCCGACTTCTTCTTTCTTCCTCTTCTTCTCTTTTTTTTCTTTCCAACCCGACACAATGATGGCACCCAGCCGCCGTTGCTCCCACGCCTCCATCCGCCTCGCCCCGCCGCCCAGTTTGTCGGAGTTTGTGAGGGGATCCCCGCCGCCCATTTTCTCGATTTTCATTTTGTCGGAGTTTTGACAAGTTTTATTGGTAGTTAGGGTTTGATAGTAGTGATAGTAGAGTGTTTGAGATTATGAACGGATGAACATGGATTGAATGGTCGGGATCGCTAGATATATATGTTGCAATGTCTTATTAACGTGTAGGTTTAAATGCATGTGTTGGTTCAATTAGTTGTAGTAGTGTAGTTATGGTTATAGTTTTATGTTAGGAAATATGAATATGATAAAATTATTTTTTTTATGTTTTTGGTAGATTAATCAAAATGTACGGTATTTTCACGGAGGGATAGTGAATGAAAATCAAGAATTTATTGATATGGTTGAAGAAGTATGCACAATTGTATTAATGCTTTTGTATGTCTTACAGGAAGATGGCCTCCCACCCGGTCTTTTGGCTCCATAACCTTAACTATGACAAGACGCATTGTGTCTGTAGATGGTTGATGAGGGTAAGGTATGTAGTCATGTAAATATTTTATACTCCCTCTGTTCTTAAATTGTTGTCGTCATTGATTTTTTTAGTTAACTTTGAGCATTCATCTTATTTAAATTATTTTTGAAAATATCATATATGTTGTCATAGATTGTTTTATCATCAAAGAAAATTGAAATATAACTTAAAATTTTTCATATTTAAAATAATATTTTAAATAAGACGAATGATCAAAGTTGAATAAAAAAAATCAATGATGATAACAATTTAAAAACGGAAGGAGTATATTTTTAGTCCATTGTAATCTTGCTTTATGATGGTAGTGATTATTTACTTTGTTTGTTACAGGAACTGGAGCCTTTGAGGATACGAACACATCACTCCTTACGTTGGGATGGGCGATTGACTCCGTACCTAGAGCCAACCGGTTTCATGCTCAAAAAATGCTAGCCCTTTGTTTTTATGTTATGGATATTTTCTTGTCGAATTATGTGATAATGTGAATGTCAATTGTGTATTGTATATGTAACTTGTTCATTTCAATCTATATTCTGAGTTATATTTTTGTGCAAATTATTAATTGTGAGCTCTATAATCAGTTTGTGCTAAAGAAATTTGATCAAGAGCACCAATAGACAAAACACGCTAGTTTCCTTGGCGTGTTTCTCACACAAAACAAGCCAGTTTTCCTGGCGTGTCTCCGACTTAGCCGCAACAGCCCATTACCAACCCCAACTTAGAACACACTGATATGTGAAAAGCACCGGCGTGTCTGCCACCTGAGACATGCGGCCGGTTGGTTCGGCGTGTCTGACACCTGAGACACGCTCGTTGGTCTGGAGTGTCTCCCGCCAACGTGGCTTCCAAGTGTCGGTCCGCGTTTACGTGTCACTCAAACACGCCAGAGCCACTGGCGTGTTTTGCATATCAAACACAACAATAATATTGGCGTGTCAAAATGGATAAAAATTTAGTTTTGAGCCATCTTTTTTAAAATATTAGATAAAAAAGATTAATTACAAAAAAATCATCCCATAAGTCAATTAGAGTATGATATTCTTTCCATAAGTCTTTTTGTTACAAATCTCCACCCACCTATTAATTCTTGTTGCAAAACCATCTTAATTTGTACATGTTTAATTCATTCAATATAATTTTATTCATTTAAAGTAGATAATGATGTTCTTATACAACATATAAGATTTTGAAATATAATCTTCATTTTTTTCAGAAAATGTGCAACAAAAACATCAATTAGAGTTTGATTCTCACAAAATTTTAGATTTGGATATATTTTTCATGAAAATAGGATGAATTAGACTTATTAAAAATCTTTAATAATATTAGCTTATTGAATTTATATTAGTGAAAATATATAAAATTAATTAACATGTATCAATTGGAGTGGTTCTTGGGACAAAATACAGTAGGCAGTGCTTCAGAGTTCAGACCATACGAGTATACGACCATCATTGCAACCATGGGTGCCGATAATTTGGCAGGCTTGCCACACGCTGTCCTCGTGCATGAATCTTGTGTAAGGCGCAGTGCTCCACACGTGTGCGGTCTGCCTGCTAAATTGGACGCTTTTACGACGCCCTTGCACATTCCTTGTAGCTGGTACTTCTAGGAGTATTTTGTTGTTCCTCACTTGCGGATGTATTTCTAGTAGCGTTGAATCCGTCTTCCAACGCCCAGCTGTTTTACCCCTCTCTATTTCCTCTCCTGGAATTCTCTTTAGCACTTCTTTTTTTTATGATAAATAAAAAAATAGAGTATGTCTAATGATGTACAATTTATTATAAAATCAATTTATATGAAGACGTAGAGTGTGTGTTCTGTATAGAGATTGGATGGGTGAGTCATCACAAGCAGCTGTTATTTATTAATAAATCTATTACTAAATTGACACCCATATTTGATGAATCTATGATCAACGTCTCCATCAGTTATGTGAAATGTAATTTTCCACCTCTCTTAAAAGGACAGAACTTCATCCATAGCAAATCCAAAAGCTCCCAAAGGGCATGCTATAATTTTTCTATTTTTATTGAGATGTTTTCTTTTGGGTAAATAGGTGTGTGTGTGTGCGCGCGCCCCTCTACCAACTCGAGAATTAGTATGTGACTTGACTGTTCCATGACAGACATTTGCACGATAGACTAAATAAGTTTATTGTTGGAGATCATCTTGTTCCGGGTAAGTTAGATTGCCCAAAACATGAGCGTGGCTCATTCTCTATTACATTTAGCCAAGGTTCGCACGTGTTGGAAAAGCTAGAGAGGGATTCAAACGAATGGTCATCTTAAAAGTCTTGTCGAAATTACAATGAAAAAAAAACATGTTGAAACATTTCATTTATAATAAAAACAAACTTTATTTTTAGGATAGAAGCAGGCCGCCGAGCATCCAGTGTCTGGTCTGGTCCCAAGCCTAGCCCAGACTCTGATACGCATACGTACTTCCTAGCAGGCCGGGCCGCCATGGAGACCTGTATGCAAAGGCCAGGCACTCCCGTGCCGTGCCCGTCGCTCCTCCTTGTTCGTGCAGACAGCAAGGAAGGACGCATGTAGGCAGAGGAGCCACATGCTTGTCCGTGCCAGCAGCAGGATGCTGCTCAGCTCACAGTCACAGTACAAACGGCAGGGTAGCGCGCACAGAAAAGACGCATGGCACTGCTGTGGCACGGACGCTGAACGCCTGAACCTGAATGTTTGAGGACCCTCACTCACTCGGTCGCAGCGTACTGTTGCATCCATGTGTCGCCAGACGGCGCGGCGATGCAAGTCGTGGCGCAGCGTCCAGCATTCGCCCCGCGCCTGAACGACGGCAGCTGGCGTCCCGTGAGTCCGGTGTCAGCGTGTCACGTACTCACGTGTCGCCGTCGACGAGTTCGGCAGATCGTATTGGTTCCGCGCTGCTTCAACGGATAACACTAGGACTGTCCTACTCCCTGTATAGGCACTAGGATACTGCTCCAACACACAGGACCATCGCGGTGGCGTCTTCACGAGCCGTCCTGATACGGTCCTCAGATATTTATCCGATGAGTCCTCGTGCATCTACCGTGTCAAATTATTCTCACCGACCAACCTTCAGTAATCCAACTACGAGTAGTTTCAAACGGTATAGTATATTTTTTCCTCCGCGACGTACGGGCTACGGAGGAGTAGTAGGGAACCAAGAAAACCGGTTCTACTATTACACGTCAGTCCAATGCACCGAGCTGAAGAGGGGAACAGTCCAATGCACCGAGCTGAAGAGGGGAACAGCCAAAACAGGCGTCCGTCGACTCAGCAGTCACGCCGCTCGTCTGCGGACTGGAGCCCAATCCAGGAACCGATTCCTGTACCTGCAACCGGACAAGAGCAACAGCCTCTGCCGTTCCAATTGCTCCGGGCAGGCAGCAGAGGAAATCCAAATCCTTGACGAAAGGCTCCAAATGCTTACTGTACCCTGCTTTCTGTCCTTCAAGAGGACGACGATTTGACGGAGAACGAGTCCGTTCTCAATTACATGTCATTTTAATTTAAATATAGAGATTAAGTAGAAGTAAAAAAATAGATGTATAGAAAATGAGAATGAGAGATAGAGATAGAAATGTATTGGGAAGAAAAAAATATATATTAAGATGTGAGAATGAAAAGTAAATAAGAAAAACTAAAGAAATATAAAATAACAAGTAATTGGAAATGGAGGGAGTACTTCATACCTTAGACCATTCTCAACGCATGATTTTATTTCGTTATTTCAAAAAATATTATGTCATCTTATAGTTTTAAAATAGATGAATGAAACTAGATTTCTCAATGCAAAGTTTTATTTTACGGTTTCATATGTTAGTGTAGTATTTAAATATTTTATTTAAATGACCAATAAGAATTATTAAATGAGTAGAGATGAAACTCAAAACATTTTTAATGGAGTTTCATTCTAGTTTTAAAGTTTTGGTAATTTCCTCGCTTCTTATAAACTGCATATGTCATGTTATTTATTAAAAATAAAACTCTTATGAAAATACCATTGAGATTGACATTAGAACAAGGAGGGAAAATAAATCGCCTCCTCGCCTACCGGAACCAGCTGTAAAGTGCTGCGCTGCGCTCTGCCCATAAATACTGTACGTATTATGCCTATAAACACTGTACTTCACGTAACTATACTAAAGTAGTATTAATGCTCACGGCGTCCGAGATTGATCCCCTCGACAACAGCAACATTCTCAATAACGCGGCACTAGAATAAGCACGGCCACATTGTTTGTGACTGTGAACGAGCACTCTGAACGTTCAGAGAACGGGCTGGGGACGGCGAAATGAGACGCATATCACTTTGTTCTGTGAACCGCAGCAAAAGCGTCGTCCGGCCACTGATATCTCCTGGCTTCGCTCCCGCGTTCCCGTGGTCGTCCGTCCCAGGACGAGAGTACGAGACGACAGCGGCTCAGGTGTTCAGGGAACCCTGTTCGGCGGGTCGAGTGCAGTGATCATTAGCTTGAGATCGCCGTCTCCCTTCTGTTCCCCGGCGATACAGATCGCATTCCCGGGTTTCTTGCGAGGGCTGCCTACGCATGGGACGTGCGGTGACGGTTAAGGATTCCCAAATGCTAAATTCGAATTCGCTCTATCCTGTCATCTAGTTTAACGAATGGTCCGCGTAAAATATGTAAACAACTTTCCTCATCTTCCTGGAAGCACGATTTTCCCTTCTCTTCTTTTGCCCCTTTCTGCAGCCCGCATGATGGTGGAGGATATGTTCGTAGCCAAATTGAGCACGAACGGATCAAACGAAGCCCTCTTTTGTTAAGAAACAGTGATAACACATGAGGGCGGCGAACAGGGCGATAGAAAGACGGAGAAAGAAATCGGAGAGATACTCTGCCTTTCCGGAAAGCCAATTTGAAACTGACATGGCTTTTATTTTAAAAAAGTTTGAACTTGACAAAAACTAAATGAAAGAGGGGTTTCAAGTATTCCTGAGATGAGTAGATATCATTCGCTTTAACAGAAAAAAAAACTAGTGCACTAGTATATATACGTGACTACGTTGGAATATTATTGTCTCGTCACAATGTGACTCGGTGACCTAGCAATGGACGACGTCACGATTGTTGTTTACTACATGCATAATGTGCATGGACCGCCAATTCGTAGCTTTCTGCGCTTAAATCAGTCGTCAGCCCCACCAATTAGCGCATATATTCCCCCACTAAATCGCTACTGCAATTTCAGTTAATAGCACATCAGTTTTGCATGCTCATGTAGGCTCAACCACACCGCTTTGTTTTATCCTCAGGATCAGATTCATTATCGTTCTGTTATCACGACCGCGACGCGGCGACGGCCTCATTTACTAATGGCTAAAATTCAGATTCAAATTTAAATATCATCCACTCAAACCGGCCCCAAGATCCTGACACCGTGTCTTCACTGTCTTGACCAGTCCAGTGTAGTGGAGGAGCAACAGGGCCTCAACAAGATGCGGAGTTGCAGCAGCAAGCAGTGCCGCATTGTCGATCTGTCTCGTTGTCCCTAATCCCATCTCCGTCCATCACATTCCCCGTACCTCCGCTCTGTCTCTCGCCCATCTCTCTGCCCCGATATATATACTAACTGGATTCCCTTGCATCTTACTCCATAGTTTAGTGGCCGGCGCAGAGCAAGCGGAATGGCGACGGCATGCCAAGCACATGCCAGGCCGCCATACTCGGAGCCCTGTTTGTCGCACAGCTGGTGCTGGTGTGAAACGCGAGACTCGTCCGAGACGAGAGGCGCGGCTACTCCTACCGCCCGGCTGGCACCACGGAAGCATTATTGGTCTCCGTCTTTGTTTGGAGATACGATACTGTGTGAAGCTTCGTTCTGCTCCTTCCCGGTTCTTTCGTTTAATCTACCCTTGTATGAGACTACGACTGAGTAATTGGGTATGAATATGATCTCTTTTTCTTTTCTTGACCGAACCATATGATCTTTTCTTTCCGTAAGATATGAATCCGAATATGATCCCCGAAGAGAAGATTTCCGCGAGACAAGTGTAGAATGTGCACGGTCTCCTTTGTGAAGGCAGCTCGATGCCAGCATTGGTCAACAACAACTGTGTTGAAAAGGAAACAGAGATCAGGAGACTTTTATCATTTTGGACAATAGAGATCAGAGGGCTTTGCACATCAGAAGCTCTGGACATCTTGGACTTGCCGGGTCACGACCGAGGCAGCGAGCACGTCACGTTGCGTGCACGGATGCAGCTGATACGGCCTAACGCCTGCCTACCGTTCGTTTTGTCCAAAAGATTTCTTCTTTTTTTCTGAGAAGAACAAAAGATTTCGTTTTCTTGGCCTTTTCAGTTCGGTAACTGCATTGGGAATCTGTTCTCCAAGGTTTTATTTATGTTCCTTTTGTACTTCGAAGTTGAGAAACCAATAAGTCGCCCAATCCACATTTTGTAGAGTTTGTTTACTTGTTCATCGTGTCCAGGGATAGGTGATTCTCCACTCATGAACTGCAACGAGGTAATGTTGAACTGAATACTCTCTGTGTGGAGAAAATACTACTCCCTCATCCCATTTTAGTTGGCACTTTAAAATCCTGCACAGAAATTAGAAAGAAGTATAAAAGTTAAGTGCACAGAAAACGAGGAGGAAAAAGATAAAGATGTATTGCGAAAAGAGAAGGATGTATCAAAAAGTAAGAATGTCAATTATTTTTAAAAAAATTAAAAAAAACTAAAATATCAATTATTTTAAGACAGAAGACTACTACATGTGTGTGTCGGAGCACTATTTCAGTCGTACACATGGGACTGTTCGCCAATATTTGTGGTCTTTTCCACGTACTTTTTGTCATGGCTACTGCTCGTGAGTGTTGGTATTTCTCGCGGTTCGGAGCCAGCGACGAAGAGAGGTGGATGTTGAACCAAGAAAAAGAAGCGAGTGCTCCTCACGCCCTTGGCATTGCAGTAAACAGTGGCAGCATGAGAAACCAATCAGTTTAATGAGTACTAGGGAGAATGCAACAGCAATGCTATGGTGATCAAGCCCGGAACACTTTGTTGAAGAATCAATCAACCAAATGAAATGAAATTGGAGTACAAGCGCGCCGACAATCTCTTTTCTTCTTGGAAACTGCTGCTCCAGTAGCATCTAGTAGACCGGCAAAGGCGAACTAGTAGTTAACATGTGATGAATCAATCAAATCAATTCACAAGCCGATGAGGTTTCTGGATGTGGTGACGCCGCCGTCGACGACGAGGTTGTGGCCGGAGATGTATCTGGACTCGTCGCTGGCGAGGAAGAGCACGGCCTCGGCGACGTCCCTGGGCCTGAGCGTGGGGCCCTTGAGCGTGGCGAACCCCCTGACCACCTCCTCCATCTTCTCCACCTCCTCCTCGCTGGGCACGGCGACGTCGATGTCGTCGTCGTCGTCGTCGGCCACGTGTCCCTGTCGCCAGGCGTTGATGAGCATCGGCGTGGCGACGCCGAACGGGGAGACGCAGTTGACGCGGACGCCGTGCGCGCCGAGCTCGCAGGCGGCGTTCTTGGTGAGGCCGACGATGGCGTGCTTGGAGGCCGTGTACGCGTGCGGGCCCAGCCCGCCGAGCACCCCGGCCACGCTGGCGACGGAGACGATGCTTCCCGTCCTGCGGGGCGCCATGGCCAGCGCGGCGTGCTTCATCCCGAGCGCGGCGCCCAGCGCGTTGACCCGCAGCACGCGGTCGAACTCGCCCGCGTCGAAGGAGAGGATGCTCTTGGCGGCCCGCGTCTGGCGGCCCAGCACCCCGGCGTTGTTGACCAGCACGTCGAGGCGGCCGTGCCGGGCCACGGCCCGGTCCACGGCCCGCGCCACGTCGGCCTCCACCGCCACGTCGCACCGCACGCAGCTGACCTGGTGCGCGCCCAGCGACGCCGCCAGCGCGTCGCCGGCGTCGGAGTCGATGTCGGCGATCACCACGCGCGCGCCGTGCTTCACGAAGAGGCGCACGATGGCCTCGCCGATCCCGCGCGCGCCGCCGGTCACCATGGCCACCTTCCCGTCCAGGCGTTTGGGTGCCGGGGTGGGCGGGATGATGCCGGCGGCGGCGCCATTGCCGTCCCAGCCGTGGTGGTGCGAGGGCGAAGAGATGGGTGGTTGGTGGGCGAGTGTCTTCTCCGGGAGGAGGTCGAGGGACGGCATGGCTGCTGCCGCTGTGTAGGAGGCGAGGCTGGCCTGCATGTATGTATGTGTCTTATCGGCCGGTCACGCAGGAATTGAAGACCTTGCTGCGGTGAAGTGCTCGGCTGACCGGAGCCCGGTACTTATAGGCACGGGCCTGTGGGCGGTTTCGTGTGGACTCACACAGCCAGTTTCTGACCGCGATTGGCGCGCGACACGACGGGAGTTGGAACCGGCCGCGCGCAGCAAATTCGTGGAACGAGAGACGGAGACACAGGCCTGGCGGTGGCTGGCGGTCTCCCGTGACGCAGCCCGCCACGGAAAGGAAGCATATCATTCGTGTGGAACGCGAGACGTGGACGGGCGGGGAGTGTTTGGTGCCGTCACGACGGAGCGCAGCAAGCAACCAAGCGGACGCCGTTGGCTCCGAACTGGGTTGACCGTGCGTGCCAGGCCCCGGCCAGCCCAGCCGTGCCGGGTCCGGGCGCGGCTGAAGAGTTTCAAGGCCTGGAGCATGGACAGGTGGACGCGGGACAGCGCGGCAGCGTTGAAACTCTGCAAGATTTCGCGTGGAGACGGTCGGTTCGGTGCAGGACTTTGTGTTTTTCTTCAACCCTTACGATATCACCACAAGACTTGCCTGCTGAGGTCATACGTGACGGTGCTTTACGGTCTTTTTTGGATTGTACGGTCGATCAAGCCAAGTGTGGATGCGGAACTTTGACTGGTCCAGGCCGACGACCTTTTTTTGTCCTAGCCCCTGTTGCATTTTTATTGAACTCGGCAATAACGAGGCCGGGTCAACTTCCCGCTAAAACGGAGATCCAGGGTTGACCTTACGGGGTTTCGAGTTCTCCTTCTCCAGCCGTGGCCGTGGACGACGTCACGCCACCGTGGCCGGGTACGGTAGCAGCTCGGTAGGTGCCCACCCGAGCTGGTTGGTTCAACGGCTCCCTTTGTTTAAAGGGAAGAGGAGTTTCAAGGATTCCCTTTTGTGTGATGTGAATCGTTCTCGCGTACGTGGGGGCTCGGTCTCCAGAGCCCACTGTGTATATCCAAGCGGTTTTTGACCACTAATCCGATTTTACAATATCCATTTACTTTTATTT
The DNA here is from genome assembly GCA_030378355.1 of Eleusine indica. Classification (NCBI taxonomy): domain Eukaryota; kingdom Viridiplantae; phylum Streptophyta; class Magnoliopsida; order Poales; family Poaceae; genus Eleusine; species Eleusine indica. The sequence goes on along the minus strand of CM059498.1, from coordinate 10,607,724 downwards.
ACGGAAGACAATGCAGAGAACGGTCCGCAGCAAAAAGGTAAGGAGAAGTGACTTGTTACGCAAAGGGGACTCGTGCGGAGTGCCGGTGCCGGGTTCCCTAAGCCGCAAGCGATCGACTACCACGTATTGGTCTCTCACTCAGTCTATGTTTTTTTTTTTTAATCCCAGCGCCTTGTCACTGAAACCCGGTCATTATTACCACTATCGTGTGGAATACTTCCTGCATTTCAAATATGGACGCATCTATATACAAGACTCTGGCTACGATCACACATCAATTGTTTGTGTATCAATTTTTTACTTTATTTTTACACCTTTAAAAAGCAAATCTCTACACTCCGCACCCTCTCTATTTTTCTCTAGATCTGCCCATAATAAATTCAAATTTGCCATCATTAAATTTCTATGCATTACAAAATATATTACCTTCATATATCTAGCTTGTAAAAAGAGGAAAGACACCCTTCACTAACGAGTAAATTAGAATGAAGAACCCAATATAAATTAGCATGAAGTACTCCTAAATTACACATGCATGTTACACACCCTCGTCAACTTGTCATTATGAAAATCACCCCAAAACAAATAATAAAATAATAGTAAAAAAAATACATGTGCACTTATATATAAATTATTAACTAGTTAGATGTCCGTAGCAGGCTAAAAATCCTAGTCGTATTTTGAGCTGTCAAATAATGTAACATATTGGGAGCTATCAAATAATCTAGTAGTATTTTTTCGGTCAAGTCGGTACATATTATTTTTTGGCATGGTTCATGCTAGAAATTTATACCTTCCCACAATTGAGTCTTAGTAAAATTAAAAAATACAAAAATCTTTAGCAAAACCAACAGTGTCTAGTGATTTTGCCTGCTAAGGGAGAGAGTATGTTTTCTATGCTGAAACATGTAAATGTCAAAATGCGATTTTGTTGTGTTCCCAATAGCCAACAATACAGCACGAACGGACCGGCTCCAACAAGATCAATCTCTGACGGCCATTTTTGACTAGGGAACCCTCAATGACCATCAAAATAGATTTGTATCAGAGTTTAGAATATAGTGGTGTGATTGAGTTGTCCAATTGTGGGTTAATATCACGAATTTTACAGATTCACAACCAGAGTTTCGAATGGGGACAAATAATTTGACAAAAAAGCTACTAAGATGGTCTAAGTTCGACCATGGACACTGCATCCTACATCCATTGAGTCCTCATCGCAGGATCCAGGCGGAGAAAAAGAACCAAAGATTATAATAGATTTCTGGATCGGTTCGAGGGGAGCGCAGCTCGCCAGTGCGGTGAATTTTTTTGTTGCTTTCTACTCGATAACTGGTGAATGCAAGTGGATGTGCTCTGTTGTTGTGGTATATCTAGTGTTGATCGACCAGGAGCAATGCCTCCTTGATTTTAGAAGTTGTTGTGTGGAGGATGTTTTGTCGTCTTTTTTTTTTTTCCCCCAAGCGAAGTAGTACTCGAGCTTCGAACCTGCATCGGAAGGCATTACGAACATATGATGGTGTGCTGGTCCTACATGTCGGCGCGAGTGGAAGAGGGGCGACGGACGATGACCGCTCACAATAAACTCGTATTTTTGTAGATAGTAATAACTATCATAAAAAATTATCTGTCATTATCTCAATCCATATAAAACAGGGCAAAGAGATGATGACGGGGCTCACAAATGAAAACGCCTAGCGCATGAACAATAGAGTAGCGATAGAAAATACTTTAACGGGGCAAGAAAAAATTGATATGCGGTCATGATGACAGAGCATTATTCGACATAGTATAACTATCAATACTAGTTGCGCAGAACAACCAGCTATTTTCTCAAATATTGTAATTCAATTTTTACCATCTGGTAAAAGCTTGCCTAGACATGCTCTTCAAAAGAATTAATAATAAACGATCACAAACAAAAACACAAATGTATGTATAGATAATTCCAACATATATCCACTCGGCATGCACTTGAAAGAATGCTTAATTCCAATCGCGACGGGAACGTAACACAATACCATCATATATACTCTAAGACACGCGATCGGACCAGTCTCTCTCTCATCTCAAGCCCACAGCAACCCTCTTCTAATGCATGCGTTGTCATCTGTCGGGAACAAAGAAGTCAAAGGAAAAAAGGCATCGATAGTAGTAGTAGCAGCCACGAAGCCGCCTCCGATCCCGTCCTGGAACCGGTAGCAAGGCGCAAAAAAAAATCCTTATCTAATATGTTCTGCCCTTTTATCTGGGTCCACTTTTGCAGATGATCCGAACAATTATTGACCAAATCTTGGCCTCACCTAAACCCCCTTTTGAACAAGAGATCGCGCAACAGAGACGATTTTCTGACGTCCATACAGCTATGCTCCATCTCTAATGAACGACCATTATTAGATGATGAGTGATTGGTGGTATTTACAGTATCAGGTGTTCGTAGTTACTACTCCTTATTGGGTCTTGGGATCAGCCAGCTCCTTAGTCTCTTAGTCTCTTTGTAGCATTTTAACCTGGTGCCTTGGACCCTATTCTATCCGGTGTGTAGAGTGTAGACTCGGGAGTACATTCCCTTGGAGAAAAACGGAGGCGGGCGTAGCGTATGTATGTTGTTCATATGGAGGTTAGTTGCATGGCGTGTTAGGCGAGTCTGTATTCCCCTCGCTGTCATTTACTTAAACTAATGCTGCTTAACAGTCAGCATCGATCGGCACCGATAAGCTAGGCTAGCTAGCTAGGCCGCCGAAGAAAGCTAGCAGTGTACGTATCGGGGGAGGCGCCGATCGAATCGAACCCGCCAGAGGTCGGCGTGGCTCAAGCGTCAACGAGGCCAGTGAATTACTAGTGAGACTCGAGAACGGCTGAAGCCGCAAAGCGGTTGTGTTCCATTAACAAAAATATGTATATATTAAGCTATTATACACTAATCAATTATACTTAAAAGCTTAAATTAATAAAAAAATACTTTACAATTTACTTATTTCTACAACCCCTCACATATAGAGGCTTCCGCTATAGGCCACAAACGTGAAAATAGAAGTCGACAATTTATTTATTTAATAAATTATACTCTATCAGAATTCAAATTAGAGACTTCTAATTCTAATACCATATTAAGTTACTATATAATGATTAATTATATTTAAAATTTAAGTTGATAAAAAATGAATAATTCACTTACTTTAACAAACCGATTGGTCATCATGTCTCTTGTCTTTCATTATGTGTACTGTTGGCAATTGTGTTCTCCGCTACCGCTTCGGTAAGGAGCTATAGGTCGAGTTATTTTTTGACCCCAGGAGAGAGCTTTATTAGATCAGATCAGGGTTAGAGTACTCAACCAAAGTCTTTACATGTGATGGGCAATGATTAAGCCACACGTTGCTAAAGACATCATGACAAGCTAGCTAAAAGTTGAGCAAAACTAGGTCGATGTAATTTTTCAAAACAAAAAAGTATACCACTTGTTTATCAGGATTCAAAATTTCAAAGCTAGTTTCTTGGAATCAGAAATACTTTTTAGTTCTTTTATAGTATCAAAATTGGTCATTTTCTGACAAAATTTAACCCATAAATTTCATCAGCTATGCTACGAACTTACCATTTATCTTATCTTATACTTACTATTAGTTGAAGACTTATTTTGAGACCTTCATGTTAATCAGAGGAAAATCTAGAAATTCTCAAAACACCCGACCATTGAATCATATGCTAGACAAACAATAGCCATTGTGGTAATTATCTATCTCTATCATTATAAAATAATTAGACTAAAACACTTCAAATATCTATTTCTAAATTACCACATGCCATTACATACAAGTCCGTGCCAAAAACAATAAAAAAACAAAATTCGAAATAAAAATAGAAAACTATTAGAGTTTATGTCAACCTCAATCATAAATATGTAAAATTCGGAATAAAAATGAAAAAGCTTGGTATATTAGTTTGTCCAAAGATCAGAATAACGATCGTATATGATCACTTTTGCCAAAAATGAAAAAGTAAACAAAGAGAAGACGAGGGAGGAGAAATCATATCATCACCTCTTGAGCTCATTATAGTTAACTAATATTATCTCTATTTTCTATTATTTAACGTTCATATGTGATTATTTATTAGTATGAATTTGAGCCAACATGCTTGTTGAAACGTCAAGTAAAACAAAATACAGGGAGTATATCTTTGTAGGTCTGCAATCCTGAGTGGGTACTATAATACTGTACAACCAGATATGATTCCACCCGTAGCAACCCAATCTCCCTCGTAGAAAAGATTGCATCCCAATCTAACCAACTAACACATCATCGACACGTAGTAGCTCCGCAGCCATGGCCGGCATTATTTTGGTCATGACAAACAATATAAAGGAGTAAAATAGCTAACGAGTGATAAGGCCCACTGAGATATGGACTGTTAAAAACCAAAAGGAACAGTATATAGTGGAAATATACTATTCATTTCGTATGCATGATAAAAAGGCGGCACCTACTTCAGATCATGTCCATTCACACACAAAAAAAAATCACGTTTTCAGATGTAACTGTTTTGATGTGGAACATGATTATAGACTGCAATGATTTTTTGTACATAGCTTTGATGCTACTCCAAGTCGATCAACCCAACTCGAAAGACTAAACTAGCATACATACTGAGTGCATATATATAAATCATCACTAGAGACAAAAAAAAATACTTCTTGGGCTTAAAGACAATATAATATTCATTCATGCACTGTGGAAGAAAAATGCTAGCCCCGTTTAGCTCAAAGAAAATTTAAAGGAATTATGGAGGAACGAGTTCCTCAGGAAGGAAAATGCATCAACGCGTACGCGTTTGGAATGAAGAAAAGCAGTGTTCCTTTCCTCCGAAAAGGAAACAGACCATGAGCATTTCACAGGAAATAAAACATCTACTCTAATCTAAGGAAGAAATCTTTGCTCTCTCTCTCTCTCCTGCCATAAGGATAGAGTTTTTTTTTCCTTTTCTATTGTGTTGTATGTGCTTGTGACCTTCATTTATTAATGAAGTAATTTTTTTATTGAAATGTTGTAGAGACTGTGGTATAATAATCCCTTCCTCAATTATGAAATAATTGTTTTTTGTAATTTTGTTTTACATTATTCAAAATTTATCTCTTGTATATTTAAACTATTTCTATTTCTTGGTTCATGTGTTATAAATTCCTGCAATCCAAACATCAAAAGTTTTCAATTCCTTTGTTTTTTATTCCTACGGTTTTCTCACATCTTCCAAACCTATGTTTTTCTCATTCCTACGTTTTTTTTTCTATTCTTGTATTTTTCATTCCTTTATTTCAAACACACCTAGGGGGGTGACAAATTAAAGTGAAAGATGTTGGAAACTTGTGGGCTTTAAAGAATTTTCCACGTACGTGTATCAAAGAGTTGACAAGGTGAATCCGCAAATTCGATCCTAGGGAGCCTAAATCTTCCATTCTTTGAAAGGGCCAGTGCTCCATCGCAAACTTTGAATGGCCAAAGCACTTGGAATTTGGATGAATCCGATTCCACGCATCCAATGCAAATCAATTGCAAACTTTGAATGATCAGCTCCTCGATTAGGAAGTCGTCGAGACGGCAACTGGCTTTTACACGTAGAAGTATATGGCTTGGGCTGTAAGTTTAGGACTTGCTGCTCCGATGAGTGCTTCTCTGACTGAGAGCCGGTCAAAGGCTAGAATCCTGAAAGATTTCCGAACAGAGAGGCCATATGCCTTGACTCGCCCAGCTAACTACCGGTAGGTCCGTCCGCTGACTCATGCCCTTGAGCGTGCAAGTGAAACCACCGTCTGCCTTTCCCGATGAAAAGGATGCCCGGTCACATATGTCTGTGCCGGCTCTTAGTGTATAACCCCGTCAGTTATCGTTTTAGTGCATCGAATTGATGAACACTCCAATTTGATCAGTTTCTATGATGCCAAAAGTTAGCAACATTTCTTTTCAAAAGGCCAAGTTAGCAACATTTCAATAGTATTGATCGCCAGCCTGCCCAGTCACAATTCGTAAGGGGTAGTTTCTGTACGAACACAGGAACAAGTGAGTTTTCGTGAGACCCACCGCCACCGGGGAAGTGACATCCTCCGATCCGTGCCAAAACTCCTGATGCGTTCCAAACAGCTTTCGATGCTGATGAATCTCCATCGCTCCAAACAAATCTCTCATCTCGTACCACCCTATTATACCTAAGAGATGCCGCGCCTGACGCTGAGATTGTACCTAATGCCTGAAAAGAACATGGAGAGCTATGCAATTTGCGGAGATAATAATCAAAGCAGCCGGCGTCTTATCAAGCCAGTATATATCTAGCGCGCACTATAGCAACCGGCTTATCCTAGCTTAAACCTGCAGCCCACCAGACCCACTTGTGAAGCGTCAAGCCCTCTAATGCTGCTGTTCTTTTTATTCCAAAAAAATAAAATAAAATCTGTTGTTCCTTTCTCGCGATCGAAAGGGCGTTGTCACAGAGGTGAGATCAGGAGCGTGGTGGCCTATATTAGTGGCCGCCGACAGCTAAAGCTAGTAAGTTTATGCAGCGCAACTTGGGCATGCAACAGGGCCATGCATACATAATGGCATAATGCGATGGAAAGGGAGATGTGGCCAAGCTCAGACTGCCCCTGATGCGGGTGGAACGATAAAGCTAAACAGATGAGGGTATGACAGCCGTTGTTGTTCAGGGTGGCCTTTTTGTGGCGTGTGATCTGAGCCGATTGGCAGAAAACAAAATAAAGTACACATATATCCAGCACTCTGGGGATCCATCACGAACAACTTGCCAGGAGGGACGCAACTTGGGCGAGCTGCCGGATGCGCGCATCCATGACAAGTGGGCCGGTCTCTTCGTTCAGCAGCAGATCCGGTTTTGGCAAATGCCGTTAAGATTTGGTTGTCACTTTGTTAGCCAATTTGTTTAGCTGGTAGTATAGTATAGCTGATCACAAGTTGTTCTGTTGGGGAACTCCTCGTCAGTCTGGCAAACTGCTGCCCCCTCTCGAGACCGAATTTACCACAATGAGCAGCGGTCGCCGTTCTTATCTGATCCGCACATAACCACTTATTGCTTTGAGATTTGTATTGGTCAACGCAGACGAGGTACCCAGCTGGAACGGCATATTTTGAATGAAACGGAAACGAGTTGCAAGGGCACATGAACCATCCCCTGCCCACCCATGCCTCCAACACGCCCGTGAGTGCTCTGCCCTTATCCTCTTCTTCCTATCCCAAATTCCCAAGAACTCAAAACCTAGCAATGACGGACAAGGCGACCGGACGTCCACCCACCTGCACAAACTACGAATCAAACTATACTGAATCATTTGTAGCGCCATTCACTCCTTGCCTTTCGGTCCCAATGAACCACTCAGCAGTGAGCGCATCTTCGAGCTGCAGTTGCTTCTATCAAGGTACGAAAAGTATCTCAGATAAAAGCTTGTAGAATCGTTGTTGTCTATGGCACAATTAGCATATAGAAAATTGCATTATGTTTCGGAAGCATTTAATTTTATATACCGTTGACCATTAGGTAAATAATGTACTGATTATTAAGAGCAAGTCTTATACATTTGATCTACATCTCATTTGCAACCGGAAAAAATGTTAAATGCGAGTGAGCATTGTATTTGAAACTTTGCTTGCAGGATATTGGAATTATTAATTTGGTCTAACTAAGTTTGTCGTTGCACTTGCGCTAAAAATAATTTGTTTGAAATGAGCTTTATTTGTTCTGTATTATTCACCATGAGCATTACTGTGTATTAATGCCTAGTCAGGGGCAGTTTCATTTCTTCTTAGTTTCATTTATCTTTCTTCTCCGACTTGCAATATTAGACTATATACCGTGTTGTCCTCTAATTTGAATTGATTATTACAGTGGGAGTACCAGAATAAATCAAGAAATATTCTCTGTCATATTTTTATTAATTCACATGTTACTTTAAAGTGGCAGTTACAGCATATCCTTTTCAGATATATCCTTCAGATCATGTATTGGTCATGGACCCTCTTTTCTGATTATTTTTGCACTGTTGAGCTCTGCTATAACAATAAAAAATGAAAATAATATACTTCATCTAACTTCTTAACAATATACTCCCTTTTGTTTACAGCTCTATGCCCGAACCCATGTTATAGCAGGGCTTGTCTCAGCTGAATATATGTTTCAAGAAAAGCTCACTTCCATTTCCTTCAGGAGTGATATGTGTAAGTGTTGTATTTCTTGCTGCATGTAGTTCTCTTATTTCTACATATGTACCGCAATTGAAGCAATGTGTTTTCCGTTCCTGATGAGAATTTGCAGTGAAATAACTAAAATAACATGCTTTAGGATTAATAGTTCACATTCTGTTTCTCGTGGAAATCTAGAGGATGTAATATCAAGGCTCCCCTACTGTTGCATAAGGATGAGGTTAAAGCATGCAAGGACAGTAACATCACTGTTAGAGGGTGATCCACCTTTGATTTGGTAAGACTGTTAGCTAACTATAATGCATCATCAGGTTGTATTGTTAGGTATCCCAAGTAAATTTAGTTTCTCAGCTCGAAGGGGTCTGTTGTTTTGTCCTGGTCAAAACTAAAGTTTAAATCATAATAACAGTCTGCTACATTAGTGGGTGCAGTTTCATTTCCTCATGTGCTGGTTATTGATTAGTAGTAATCACCGTTTTTACATTTTGTGATTTAGATATAATGATATATGAACTAACCTCTTCATTTCACAATTGTTTGCTTACAATTCAATTGTGCATCTGCAAATGGGTATCTTCAATGTAGCCATCACGATTATGATTTTTACATAGTACTCAGGGACTTGACCACCACTGATTGCACATGTATTGTTGATTAACTAATGTTCACATGTCGTCCAAAAACTAATAATATCATTAATTATTGTAGTGTCGCTTCATCTTGCCTCCTGCAGTGCAGTTCCTATGAAGAGAGACAGAAGTAAATGAAGGCACAAGAATAGTTGCAGGCTCTATTACTTTTCTTTCTCTTTACACTTTGGATTAGATTTTAACAAGTATATGACCTTTGAGCTGTTAGTCACTAGCATGTATGGGCATAATTATCTTTGTTAAGATGAACAGAATTGACTTGGGAGCAATAATATGGATTTTGCTTTGCAATTTTGCATTGCAGAATGACAAAAAATTGCATCTATCTAACAGATTATGTTATACTGTTTATTGCTGATTTTGAGAGGCTCTTGAGTATTTGAAGTTTAGAATGTAGCTCAATTTATTATAGTGTTTATTGCTGATTTGCTGGCTCCTGAGTATTTTTGTGCTAGAGACTAAAGAGGAAAGTTTGTGTATGTATGTTTTTCTTATGTCTTGAAAGTGTGTTTTATTAATCATACAGGACCATGTCCACTTGGAATTATGTAAAATTAAAAAGCAGTGAGCATTGAATTACGTTGATTGGCCATTGTTGTACTAAATATATGAAGTATGTATTTTCAGACCTGAGCCTAAATATTAAATGTTTATTTGTTGCAGCTAATGTTGAAACTGGATGTTCTGAAAATACCAGAAGCACATATTATGAAGAGGTGGATACGTGACGGAAGAGATGTTCTTCCAGAGCATCTTAAAGCTTATCAACTGGACCAAGTAGAAGTGAATTCTGACATTTCGCCACAGGTTGCTATATGTGAAGGCACTAGACTTAGTAAAGAAGGGGGACATGGACTTGGATATATTCAAAATAGTAATAAAACACCTTAAAGCAGCTGATAAAGAGGTAGCCGATGTGCTGAAAGCAAGGGCTCATAACACCGGTACCGGTCAACTAGATAATGATAGTTTAAGTTGTGATGAAGGTGAAGAAGATGATAAATGTGTTCAGACAGAAGGAGAGGAAGTGCAGAAGAACAAATACGAAGCATCAGGGAGCAGTGCAGGTCTAAGTGATCCAGAGATCATGAAATGATCATGAAACTAAAGGCACCCATGGTTGTTAGAAAACATGGACGGCCAAGAGTGAATAGGTTCATGTCAGCATAAGGATTCAAAAAGAAAGACCAAGAAGGCAAATAACAGAGAAAGAAAGAAAGGGAAGGTGTCAAAGTCTGATGTGACATGCAATGCTGCAATTAAAGCAACAGGAGGAAAGGTTAATGGTGGTAGCAGGTTGGAATGTGAAGTGACCAAATGTAACAAGCGGCAAAATGGAGCTACGTCAGGAACGGAAGACTTAGTAGCTATGAAGAAGAGGAAGATTTCAAAAAAAAAAAAAAAGGTCCAAGAAGAAGATGGTAACAGCCCGACCAGTTTCTACACAGCTTGCAGAACATCTGGGCATAATCGAAGCTCATGTGTCAATAAGAGAGTAGGGGAAGAGAAAGAAAGAGTAAAGAAGAAACGAGTGATTCACTGCAAAAGATGTGAGTTAACAGGACACAGGGAGTCAAAGTGTTGTACTATTGAAGTTAGTTGAGCAGCAGTGAGATGTGTTGAATATTATAATGAAACATAAAGTTGGAGGGAAGATTAGATGACCTCTGGAAAAAAAAAACTGTGCAATGATTAATAATCTACTTTACTTATGTTGACTACAACATGAGTAAACATTATTGTAATATTATTTGTACAAATAGACAAATTGTGTGATCATCAGTAATTGTTGTGCTTTATAAAGCTTCCTAATGAAGTATCTTAACTATGAAGCACGGTCGTTTAATTATTTATGAGCTTTAAATTTAGCTTCTGAAATATGAAATGTCAATGTATTTTGGATGAATTTTTTTTTCAAGTTGGCGGATGTGGCATAAAGTTGCAAGACTATGACAATTGTAAGATTGCTTTATTTAAATTAGTTGAATAACAGCTGAACATTTATTTAATCTGAAAATGAATGATAACTAACAACAAATGGTTGATTGAAAATTTTTACAGCAGGATTCGGTGACCATGTTCGAGATGAGCATGCTTTATCAACTACTGAAGATGTATGGGAACATAGGTGAGCAGCCTAAAAGCATCAAAAGGATTATTGCTGGCTGAAGATTTATAAGTTTGTTTGTACGAACATCTATGTGAATTGTCTAAATGGAATATTGCTTCCATCAAGAGAAGTGTCTTGTGTATTCATCAATGAAGATCGGTCTAAAGAGAAGCCTATTAAAAATAATCAGTTGTTGACACAGGAGTGAAAAGATATCTGCTAGAAAAAAAATGCTTAAGTTGACTTGTGTTATAGAAATTGCGCAAATATGAAACATAAACACGATGTGATAGTAACAGCAAAATTGCTTAAGGGGTAAGTATAAACTGGACTTCACTTGTAGAAAATACTCAATTATTAAACATTAACACGTTTACAACAGATACAGCAAATGAAATGACTGACATAAAAATAGCTAAAATGTTACATAGTAGGCAAGGTTCATGGACCAGTGTATCAGATAATAATAACAAGCCACAATGAAACAATAAGAACAATTATGAGCAGAACAAAACGACTCTGTCTTCCATCAATCATATCATGAGCTTCATTGCTAGAACAATTTGTTTTAGCGCTTGGAATGTTGTCAGCAAGTTTGGACAGATCGTACTCCAAGGATATAATCTTAGCATCCTTGGCATGGAGCAAATATCGCCACTATCGGCACTCAACGAGCTGATCTTCCAAAGCAGCAATTGTGAAAGTCAGACACTGCAACATGAACGATGATGAATAAAATTAAATAAAAAAGAGAGTGGTGAAATGATGTACGGTGCAGCTGAAGAAATGGCGTGCTCGATTACGACCAGAGCCGGCAACACGCTCAACAACAGCATGACCGCAACCACGCATATAAGCTCGGGGATGACTGTAGGATCGCGATTGAGTTGGAAAACTTGGTTACTGGGATTGCAACAGTGTGTGCAGTTGCAAAGAGAGGTGAAAATGACACCAGATCAGGCACACAGGGGCCTAGTGCGGACATGGAAATTGTAGAAAATGAAAGGAGTGGAATAGCATAAGGTGAAGCAATGCAACAATGGCGTCAGTTGGGATTGGAAGAAGAAGCTAGTGCGGGAGCTCCGATGCGTGTTGAGGCGTGAACTGCGTGGATTCTACCGAACTGCGGCATGGCGGATTGTTTCGACACGGGAGCTGAGCTAGCTGGTGAGCTCGGGGAAGAAGGAGCAACGGTCAGCTCAAAAGGAATAACGGGACAAGTCCAAAAACGGATCTCGCGTTCCGGGGGAACAGAAAACCGGGTGTTGACCAGCACACATCTCAAAGACCGGTGGAGCTAACCCTGGCCGTTAAGATAAGGACGGCGACCGCATGCCGTTGTGGAATCGATTTTCCGGGCGGGTCGCGACTAGCCTCCTTTGAGATGATGGATTCGTATCTCTCGGTTCTGTGATGAAATTAAAGGCCTTGCATCATCAATAAGCCAAGGATTTGAGAATGCTTCTAAGAGGATGGATCAATGTTACTTCTTGGTTTCACACGCACTAGTCTTCTTTTGACCTAGACAGATTCAAACTATATATTGTATCAACCAAAGTAACCATTTACTACAGGAAAGGACTCCAGTTGAATGCAGGAACCTCACATTCACATAGGACAATACCATTCTTCGTCTAGCAGAGAGCACTCTAGAACTCGCTGAAGCACATACTCACATTGCTGCACTATCAGAAGACGGAAGCAAGACGACATGAGGATTAGCCTAATCAAATCAATGAGGCAGTCCTTATCTTAAAAAAAAAATCAATGGGGCAGTCCTTATCTTAAAAAAAAAAATCAATGGGGCAGTCCTTATCTTAAAAAAAAAAAATCAATGGGGCAGTCTTTATCTTAAAAAAAAAATTCAATGGGGCAGTCCCAACTCCCAAGTAAACGAGCCGCTTCGTGAGCCCGCACAAATCAGCATGGCCCATTCAATCAGAGCGGAGGGAAAACTTTGGGCCCTCGTCCAAAAGAAGTTCCAGCCCGATAGCACTCACGCTTCGTCTCTCGCGAGCCCACGCAGATCAGCGGACGTTGCCGAGGCCTGGAAGCGGAGAGAGGAGAAACGAAAGAAAACTCTAGTACGCTCTCGCCGCGACAGGAAATTTTTGGCCCGAGAGCACCCGCGCCCGTCTCTCTCTTCTCTACCTCGTCTTCGGCGGCGGCGCGGCGGCAGTGGAGGAGATGCTGTCTGGCGACATCCCCCCGAACCAGACCATCTACCTCAGGAACCTCAATGAGAAGCTCAAGAAAGAAGGTAACCGCACTCTTCCGTTTCCGCCTCCCCCTCCCGACGCCCAGTAGATGAGTCCCTCCTAAAACCCTAGGTTCCCGATCTGGGATGTTCGCACCCTGTGGCGTTCCGTGGGATTGGACTGACCCTCTCGTGAGGCTTATAGGGAGATGAAACTTTGGAAGTTTCTCGAATTTGACTCTAGCTGATGCTGAAATTGCTAGGGATTTCGAATTCTTTCATGCTTTCCTGGAACCTGCACAGCCTCTTAGAGCGAAAGTACGATCATACAGTCTGTTTCGGGTATTAATGGTGTGTTCAGATGCGATTTGATCCGCAGCAGCTAGTCTAATTTACAGAAATATATTGCCTCCTTTCACAGGATTGTCATCTCATTTTGGTAAATGGCTAATCCTACGCAATTGTATTAATTAATAAACATTAAACATAGTTTTGCACTGCTAAATTGTCATATGCTTTTACATCATTGATGCTACTTTATACTGAACTGATGTATAATGTATGATTATTGATGCTGCAGAGTTGAAGAGATCGCTCTATGCATTGTGCTCACAGTATGGAAGAATACTGGATTTAGTTGCCCTAAAAACTCCCAAACTGAGGGGGCAAGCATGGGTGGTATTTAGCGAGATTACTGCTGCTACCAATGCCTTCCGTGGACTGCAAGAATTTGACTTCTATGGCAAAAGAATGGTATTCCCTCTTCAGTTTAGTTACAATTCGTTTTTCCCTGCACCTTATATCTTGTGTTGTCTTTTGGTTCATGGTAACCATGATGGATATACTTTCCTGGCCCTTTAGTTTATATGTGTAATACAGCAAGTGTGAAGCGAATTTGGTATGACATACTGACATAGGCTAGTTCTAGGTTTTGCATTTTTGGAAGTGTGCAGTAAATAATCCCCACAAGTTGTTAAATGTTTGTGATGCTGCACTTCTTCAGTAAATGTTAGTTAGCATGTTCTCTAATATGCGGGACTAGCCAGGTAAGTTTTCTTGCACTCTACTTTCCAGGAGAAAATTGATGATTTGCCTCTCCATTCATGTTTCTTTCTACTGTGGTAGAAATAAACCGCTGATTCATAAAGTGAAAAAAATCTGTATACTACATTTTTAGTCGACTTTAGTTTCAGGAAGTGATGTGGATATGCAACTCTTCATATTATTTCATTGACACAAATATTTATTTGAATCTATAGGAACATGCAATTGTATTAGAATCATATGGCCTCTTATCAAATTGATAAATACCAAAGCTGCATGGTCCATGCCGATCAATCGCGGTGCACATCTATAGGACATTAGTCTTTTCTGTTTTCTCTTACCTGGTCATTATATTATAGTTACTTAAAGAGAGAATTTAGGATGTCGTTTAATACTGCAGCCCAGCATTTACGAGTGTCAACTCAACTTGCTTGTTTTCTTCCCGTACGCAGCAAGTGCAATACGCAAAATCAAAATCTGACTGTATTGCAAAAGAAGATGGTACTTATGCACCTAAGGAGAAAAGGAAGAAGCAAGAAGAGAAAGGTAATTCCTTTTGACTTTCTCGACTATTAGACATTAGATTATGGTCTACATAACAACTCTGTCTATTCAGATATTACAACCTGTAGAGAATTCTGTTTATATGTTAAGGATATTACAGTAGCTGGACAGTAGTGCTAATGACTTCTACACTACTACATATTGACAGTATTGTTAGTTTAACATTAGAGTATATACATTTCAAACGTATGACTAGTGATAGCGACTCTGATCGTCTTTGCCTTGATAACTGCCATTGTGTACAGTATTATCTGGTAGCCTACTCTTTTCTTATGACAAAAGGGATCTTTTGTTATAAAAGAACACAGATTATTCTGGAACGTTGTTCTTTATTCATGCCAGGAACCTATACAAAGTTTATTTTCCTTTTTTTTCACGGGAGAGTAAACTGTATATCCTTTATTTTGCATGTTGTTCCACTTATGTGCACTAAACTTGACTTGAGTGACTACTGTTTTGTTCTGTAACTTGGAAAAACCAGTGCTAATGTTCAAGTTCAAGGAGTTCATATAAGACAGCCTTGAATAGTATGTGGAATTTAGATGCCTTAGTTCTTAGTCCAAAGATGTGGTCATCAATCACCTTTTTTTCACGTCAGCCTCTGTTATAATCCAACGGGTACTCATTTGAATTTCCAAACTAGATAGTAGTTGACTGTTGACAAAAGGAAGTGTTCATGTCAGTTTATTCAATTTCTTTTATCATATTTTGCATGTGGAGTTAGTTCCAATTATTTGTCATGGCTGATGGTTTCACATCTACTTGAGTTTGTTGAGTCTACATCACCTTTAGCTCAATGCTTACATCTTTAAATGTTGGACAGTGTACATTTACCTTATTTTTTTACCCCCTTTTGCCTTTTGTTTCATTTCTAGCTGCTGAGAAAAAGCGACGAGCAGAAGAGACACAACAGTCTGGTCCCAATGCTGCTGGTGCCCAAAGCAATGGAACTGTAAGTTTCTTTTTGGTGGTCTAAATGCCATATCTCCTTTTTCTGTTGGCGACAACATTTATATGACTATATACTCTGATCACCGGCATCTAAATCTTTCTTGTATGCGGTTGTTCTTTTTTCCTTTCTGATTGCTCTTTGTTCTTCAGAAAAGAAAAGCATTATGAGAGTTCTGTACTCTACCTGGACTCTGATAATTTAGATTGTAGTTTAAATATTAAGTGCACCAGTCAGACTCAAAACTATTTATCGAACATTGCAATAGAGGGGATGATCTTTCTCTAGAAAAAAAATGAGTCTACGGCATGTGTCCATATGCTATTCTGTTCGATTACCAGCATATGATTTTAGCATTGACAATGAGGATATGCACAGTCTTCTGAAAGATTGAATGCATCTATGAAAAGTATTTTCTATGAGTGATTCCTCTTTGAGTGTCCCCTTTTGGTCAATGCTAGTAGTGGATGGTGGAAATAAACAAGGAAGCTATCAACTACTTTTTATATTGAAGTGTCTTGATTCTTCAAGAGTGGGATCTGCATTCCCGCATGTAATTCTTTTTAGGAACATTAGCTTAGCAGTTCTGAAAAAAATCTGTTTTCATTGATTGATCTCGTGTAGCCCAAAATATAATGATCTATCAAGCTGACTCTAATACACTATTCATGACTTGGATTTTAATGGGAATAGTTTGTGAGATATCATGTATTTATGGGTTCAAGGAGTTCCTGAATGAATCATCTTTTTATCTCATCATGTACAATTTGTGTGAATATATAAAAGCAGGCAGCTTACTGGCTTTAGGTTATCATCTAAACTGCAAGAAACTTCATATCTGAAAGACTTGAAACTTTGAAAATTTTATAGTGGTATCTAAATGAATAATAGGATTTTCGGACCTGTAGCTCAATTGATACTAGTTTCTTCTTGGGCCTTGTGATCATCTTATCATGTTTCTTTTTTAACTTCATCCCAGGGAAATCAAGCCTCTCGTCAGGGCAAGGTTCCACATGAGGAAGCTGCTCCTCCGAACAATATCCTCTTCATCCAGAACTTGCCGAATGAGACCACACCCATGATGCTTCAGCTCCTGTTCCAGCAGTACCCTGGCTTCCGGGAAGTCCGGATGATTGAAGCAAAGCCAGGCATTGCTTTTGTTGAGTTTGAGGACGACAGCCAGTCTAATGTTGCAATGCAAGCTCTCCAGGGTTTCAAGATTGCCCCGGAGTATCCAATGGTTATATCATTCGCCAAAAAATGAATAATCAATGTGGTTGCCAGGCAGCCGAAAAAACCTGTACTTGTAAGATTTTCTTCTCTACCTTTTGGAATCAAGCTGTAGTATACTTTCTGATCCTGTATTTTTGGAAAGCACTTGCTTAGTTTAGAAGCTAAATACTTGCCACTTTAAATCAGATTTGGTCCGCGGTCTGTATGTGAGCTCTGCTTTTGTTCCTTGTTAAGTCTGGTATTGTGGTCTTGGCCTAGGTCTTATCTTCTTCCTTCAGTTGTACAGTAGAACTGAGATGAGTCATGGGTGGTATCTCTCGCTTAAAGGCGAAGAGAAAATCATGCCCCTATATTCCCTTTACCCTTGGTCAGAGATGGATGAATTGTACGTGCCATAGTATATTGCCAGAATCAGAGGTGTCGCTCCCTAGTAGTTGTAGGCATGATTGATTGAACAAGTATTCTCCTAGTAGTGGGATGGTAGGTTTCATGGCCCTTTTTCTAATGAAAAGGCGTGCAACCTCCTACAACCATTTGGCCATTATGGGATTGTTGTTGCATTCGTGGCCCTCAATTAGGTGTCTGCAACCATGAATGAGTAGCTTTGAAGTCGATGAACGTATGTGTCCATGCGACCCATGCATTGACATGTTGGTTGTGCGAGTGGTCGGCGAGACAAACAGATACCGTGTGCCCGTATTTTTCGCTTCCTTTTCTAGGCGTGCGTTTCGTTCGTGCTCACTCGTGCAACCTATCCTGCTATGCTAGTCTTATCTAGTTGGTATAGGTGGCCGGTAGGGCTGAGTTTTGTCCTAGGCAGGGTTAACATAACCGAACCGATCGGTGTAACCGGTCGGGACCCGTCACGGTTAATAGGAAAACCGGGTGGTTAACCAGATAAAATTCGATTCGAAAGAGTAAACAACAGAGGACTGATTAACCGGCCGGTTTCATCGGTTATTTAATTTATTTTTAAATACATATTTTTAAATTCGAATATACTGGTTTTGATGCGGTTATACCGATTAATCGGGCGGTTTTACCGGTTAACTAACCGGTTTCATCGGTTGCACCGGATATAAATTTTTTTAAATTTTAAAAAAATTTAAATCAAAACCAGGATTAACCAGCCGACCGGTGTAACCGGACCAGACCGGTTTGCCTGTTAACCGGGTTAACCGGCCTGTTATGTTAACCCTGGTCCTAGGTCTGGGCGTCATTTGGTCTGGCAAGTCGAACACGAAATCTTGTAGTCTTGTGAGTAGTGTTGTTTGTCGTCTAACGACGGACTGGATTAATCATGTGACAGGAGATGGCATCTTACAGTTGTTCGGACTGTAAGAGGATTGACCTCTTTCACCAGAATGGATTACATCATTTGGGTTTGATATTGTGTCTCCGTTCTAAATCCCATCAATCAAAAGTAAAACGTTATTAGTAGTGAAAATTTACAAGTCACACCAATCAGGAGTTGTTAGTAAATGCCACTAGTACTATGTGCGAAGATTTGCATGGGAGGCTCGAGATCAGTAGTTATAACTGCTCTGGTTCCACACATCTGCAGGACGTTGATGTTCCTTCGTAAAATAACGGGACGGCAGACTAGGAGACAAAGGAATCGTAAGCAATGTCATGGCAGTATTTTCTCATCGGTGACATTGGAAAAGCGTATGGAGAAGTGGAAAAGTTGCCAACAAAATATATTCGCGCTGCGATGACGTCGCTGCGACCATGACCAAAGGCCAAAGCGATGATGACACTTGCCATGGGCTACGCATGATGGACCCTGAATTTTGTTACTCCGTCGTCGTTTGCAGTCACATCATCAGACGTCAGGCTGCTATTTGTCCCGTGTCAGCGATCGAAGCAGATGCTGGAACATTTAGGACGAATCGACTAGGATCATGCCACGCACGGGTCGCAGTAAATTGGCGCACGATCACAGGCTTTACACGGGGGGATTACCATTAAGCAGCTGCTGCATTAACCTGTTCACATGCACTACGCTGGAGGAGTGGTGGGCCCCAACAATCCGTGGGGCCCCACGCGCCCCCCCCCCCCCCCCCCCCCCCCCCCCCCCCCCGGGGAGGAAGCGAGCACAAACAAATTCAAGAGACTGCAATTAGCCTCCACAGCTCGTAAACACCTCCCCCCCTCCCTTCTATCTCTTTTTTCCCTTTTTTTTTTTTCTTGCTGATGAGTTGACACCCCAGCAAGTACGTGCGGGAGGAAGAAGAAACAGGAAGGCCACACCGCCTCGCCGAATAACTTGGTGGACGGAGAAGCAGCAGCCACGGCGGCGGCGGCGGCAGCGACAGCAAGGAAGAGGAGGACAAAGAAGGTCGGCTCGTGAGGATCGCGGGCAATGCCCCTGTCGCGGCACAAGGTCGGGAACGAGTACGCCCTCGGCGGCCGCGACCTCTACCGCGCGGCCGACCAGCACGACCCGGAAGCCGTCCTCGATGGCGTCGCCATGGCCGGCCTCGTCGGCGTCCTCCGCCAGCTCGGCGACCTCGCCGAGTACGTTCACGCCGCACACACACACCTCTCTCTGCCCTCCTTTTCTGGCATTATTGTTGTCCTGTCTCAGTTCCTTTTTGGATTGCCGCCGCTTGGTTGCATGCAAGCATCTTCTTCTCTTTTTTTTATTTCCTGATGATGAATAAGTTCTTCATGGCATGCATTTTTTGGAGTTGTTGCATCAAGGTTCATGGGTCAATTGTGAATAGTTGGATTTGTTTCGTAGTAGATCACCTAATGGCTAATGCTTTTGTCATGAACAAAATGGTAGGTTGTCGAAATCCCTTTGCTTTATTTTGATAAACGGTAGGTGACTGATGTATTAGGCGTTTGACTTTTCAGGTGATTAGCTCTGTTGATGATTTTGTCCTATAGCTCCGCGAACACAGAACATTGTTCCGTTATCACTCTGTTCTATAATTATGATCGAGCAGTTTCTTGCCATTATGGCCCTCCTTTTCTTAATGGGGAAAAGCATTTGCGTTCATCGTTCTTATTAATTTCTGATGCCTGACGAATTGAAACAAAGAAACTGAAACGAGCTAAAGGTTGATTATGGAATGCAGCAAAGCAGTCTGCATAATCAAGAATTCAGACATATGTAACACAAACTCATCTTCTGATCATAATGCCACTGAACGGTCCATTGTGTTGCCTACAGATTTGCAGCGCAGGTGTTCCATGGGCTGTACGATGAGGTGATGAGCACATCCGCGCGAGGGCATGGGCTCATGCTCCGAGTACAGCAGCTGGAGGCAGAGCTGCCACTGCTGGAAAAAGACTCCTGCCATAGAGACTACCTGTATGTTGCTTCTAACAAGGGTAGGTGCAGAACAAGGTGCAACTTCTCTCTGCAACCTTATGCTACGTTATACTTCTGACTCCGTTTGATCCTTTCGCAGGAGTTGAATGGCACACGAACCCGAGCCTGGACCATGGGGTTGTGACAACAGGCGACACGCCTCGCTTCATCATGGAGTCCATCAAGCAATGCCGTGGGCCTCCTAAATTGTTCATGCTTGACAAGTATGATGAGCTATGTCTACTGAGCTGTAGCTACCGAGGACTATGTAGTTTTTGTCGAATCATGACGGTTACAGTGCTGTTTGATGGACAGGTACGACATCGGCGGTGAGGGAGCGTGCTTGAAGAGATACACTGACCCATCCTTCTTCAAGACGGATTCAGCATGTTCTAGCATACTGCAGGAAGGAATTCATAGAGAAAGAAGACCTCTTAGAGCCATGGTAAGAAACAGACAGTCCTATCGCTGCAACTTGTTCATATGTAGTCCATTCACTAGTAATCTGTGGATCTTTTGTAAGATTGAAAAATATAGACTGAATGTTTCTTCAGCTAAATGTTATAACCCCTCTGTTTTTAAATTGTTGTCGTTGTTGACTTTTTAGAGTTATGTTTGACCATCCGTCTTATTGTTATGTTTTAAATTAATTTCTCTAGTGATGAAACAAATCACAAAAAATATATGACAATTTTTAATTTATTTGAATAAGATGAATGATCAAATGTAACTCAAAAAGTCAACAACGATAACAATTTAAGAACAGATGGAGTACACGTTTGCCATTACAATAACAATAGAAATCCGCAACAACTCAGGGTAGGCTATGAATTTCTTCTTTTAATTGTACATTTTAATTCAGTTAGCTTCACTAAAGAGAGCTTCTGCTTATCTGAGATTTAAAGATTTGAACATTCAGTTTTTTTTTTCTCTCTTATAGGAGATCAGACCGAACCTTCAGAATGAGGAGATTTTCAGACCCCCAAGACCAGCCAACACTGATTCCAAGTAACTGTCCCCTATAATGTCCAGCGTATGTTAATATATCTTTTATCTGCTATCTGATTCTAAAAACATGTTGCGTTTTCTTTCTGTAGACTGGAATCAGATTCATCTGGTCAAGCTTTGGGTGAAGTTCCTACTAGGCGCAGACAACTGAAGTACCGGCAACGAAATGGATCAGTGTTTCAAAACTTCAGGCCACATATGCAGAATCTTAATGATAAGGTTTCATCAGAGGAGAAACTCCTAACAGTTGATTCACCTGAAACAAACAGTGAAGAGAGAGACATCATGGTAGACACATCCATCGACATGGATAAATTAATGGGAGACCGTTTCGGCATGGTTTGCAAGAACAGATCTACTATTTCTGAAGAAGCCCTGTCACGCTCTTCAGATGCTCGGTCAGCAGGGAGTAGCAAGGAGTACAACTCTGAAGTTGAAATCTACGTGGATGCACTCACCACAATGGATTCTGAAGTGGAAACGGACACAGAGCACAGGAACCAGGGGCACCGAGCATTTGTAAGGATGGATTCAAACAATACGTGCTCTGATGCTAACAATGCTATGGCTTCAAGGTCTAGCAGCTTCGAAAGGAAAGACTTGTTAGATGTTGCCTCAGAAAGTGGAGATGTGAATGATCAGCACGAAGAAGCCAATGTATCAACACCACAGGCCAAACCAGTTCCTGGTGAACATGAGAGGACTAGCTCGCTGGAGGAACTGTTTACACAGGAAAAGCCAGCTTCTTGCGATCATGAAAGGACTAGTTCCTTGGAAGACTTACTGATGGAAGATGGCCATGCTTCAGGAGAACAAGCTACTGACTGGAGCTGCAATGGAATTGTCAGTAATACTGTATCAAATGTTACACAAGATATTACTAAGAATGCCAAAGAAGCCAAGGAGAACTCTAACGTTGCAACTATTTCGTTCAAGAAAATAGCAAGCAAGAGGTCCAAGTATGTTGGCGGCATGGAGCTGATTGCTTCAAAAGTGGGCATTTTGCCAAGAAAACTCTCTAAGAAGCATGATCCTTTCTCTGATTCCCTCCGGAGCATGGCCAAGCAACTGCTCGAGCTGAAATATGATGGCACTCAAGATACTGAATTGTATGAATTTGAAGACAATGACGTGGGGTTGGATGTCAAGTGTCTGGAAATGTATAGTCCTGTTGAAATTAACGAGAGTGCCATGCAGAGGATTCCTTCAGATTCACCTCATGATGATGTTAGTTTAAGAGAATGCCATCAGGAAGAAGTGAGCCATGAATCTGAGCATGATCTTCCGCCTACTGACAGTCCCCAAGATTCAGTCCCTGATGATGGAAATGGCTTTGAGGACTCCCACATTCACTACTTAACAGGCATGTCATCACCCATTTTCCTAGAGGAGGAAGCATATGTTGGTACTGAATGTGATGAGCATTCAGCTACACCCGTAGTCAACCACATACTGGATCATGCTGAAGAGAAGATCGAGGAACATGCTGACAGAGAAGTAGCTGAGGATACTCGTACTGAAGTTACTTCTGAAAATGCATCTGATATGGGGGAAAATTCAAAAGAAGCCAGCATTTGTGCTGGTCAGGTGAATGGCAAAGATATCAATGAAAGAAATGAATATGATGCATACATGTCGGATGATGAAAACATCGAGCACATACAAGAACAAGTGGTTTCAGATGATATGATCTCCTCGCCAGTTTCATCCAAGCAATCTGATAATCCTTGCCAGATAACTCCACTCATTCTATCATATGCAGATGACAAAATAGCATGTAAGGAGTCTGACAGCTACACCCCTGAAGCGCATAATATCACATTGTCTGAAACACTGATGACGGTTGATCTAACCAAAATGATATCTGAGACAGAAACCGCCAGTGAAGCTGCCATACCAGATAATGAACAGTACTACCCAGAAGGTGCTTTTGGACAAGATATTGCTGTCAGTAGCAATGAAGTTGGATGTCAAATTGAGCAATTGACGCTGTGCAATTTATCCACTGTGCCCTTACTAGATTCAACTGTAAAAACTGAGGAAAACCATGAACTCCATTGGGCTGTGCATCAGGAAATACGTAGTGCACGCAACAGCAGTACTGAAGTTTTGGGGGATCCCCTAGCTCTGGACTCCAGAGATGTTCCAGTGCCTGTCATCTCAAGCTTTGATTGGATGCTTAATGGTACAATGCACAAGTCGTTTAATGTTCTTCCTTCTCAGCCAACCTATGGAAATGTAGAAGTAAGTGGTTCGTCTGAAGATATTCAAGATCCGCCGCCACTTCCACCTCTTCCTCCAATGCAGTGGAGAACAAACAAGCTTCAGACAGGATCATCAGCATTATCGGCAAAAAGTGGTAGACCACCTAGACCAAAACCTCCAGTAAAGCACCAGGAAAGTGATGATAACTCTTCACTTGATGTAAGAAATAAAGCGGCTGCAATTGTTCAGGAAAGTAGTCTGCACAATGATTTGAGTTTGCAGGGTAAAATGGTGCAACCAATGGTTCAGGAAGGTAGTCTGCACGATGGCTTGAGTTTGCAGGATGAAATGGTGCAACCAATGGTTTCTAATGAGCATGAGGCAAATAAACTCGTTAGCAAGGATTCTCAGGTAAATCATGTCCAAGAAGGAGACAAAGAGTATGTTCTGCAGGATTCAAATTCATTTTCACCGTCAGAAGTCACGCGCGCGCCTTCTGACCAAGATGAAAATGAGCTTATAGTTATTCCAGAAGAAGCATGGTCAGAGTTTGGCGATATAAAATTAATAGCAGACCAAGATGGAAAACAACAGCTAAGCATTGGATTTTCTGGTTGCAATGGTGGTATGCACACTGCTGGTTTATCAACAGAAAAGACAATTGAGAAGCATCAAGCATATGTTGATCATAAAGAAAAGGAATTTTTAGCGGTGGGTAGCAAGAAAGTCACAGATTCAGAAGAAAACAAACCAAATGGTGCTCTTAAACTGGATGGCATTCTGGATCCTGACTTGCCAGCACAACTGGATGACAGCGAATGCTCTAATTCCGGTGACAAATCAAGGGAAGTTTCCACTGTATTAGAAGAGGAACCATCAATGTCACTAACTCATTCGGTGCCAAGACCACCTAGATATCCTCTACTTCCAGTTACTTCTCATGACAGAAGCATGGTATGTATGACTAGTTTCATGTTTTGCTTTATATGCTTTTATTAAGGCCCTCGCTTGATCAAATATCTACCTTCTTAACCTTTTAGCTAAGAAAGGCTCCAACTTTGGTCCAGCCTTCAAGTAAGCTCTCGGATGAGAAGAACAATATACTGGAACAGATAAAAAATAAGGTAATCCTTGAAGGCTGCATCTAAGTCATATCCACCAACATTAGATATCACATTCCTAAAGGAATTCAGGAAATGTACTCTAAAATAAACCTACTTTGTTACACAGTCTTTCAATTTGAAGCCTGTTCTTGCGAAGAGACCCAATGTGATGGGTGGTCCAAGAACAAACTTACAAGTTGTGGCCATTCTTGAAAGAGCCCATGCAATTCGACAGGTTAAGATACATCGTCCCGCTACACTGCATCATCTTGCTACACTTTCAGTTGCTCATCTCTTTAACAGCATCGCCATTTGGAACAGGCTGTTGCTGACGACGACGAGGAGGAGGATAGCTGGAGCGAGTAGTGGATTTTTTTAAGCGATTTGGCTCCTGAAAGTAACCTGCCTACCCAGGTCTTGTGTGTTCCTGCTCTTTGCGTGGAAGGAACAAATAACGGAATGCAATCAATCGCTGAATATAGCGCCTAGACAGTTCAGACGCGAAGCTCAAGGGGATAGAAGCAACACCATGATAACAGTGTGTTTAGTCAGTGATTGCTACGTTTCGGAGGGCATCATGTGTTTATTATCTTTTGATGCGCCTTAAATCTGACGCTTGATGGGATATCGGAATGTATATGCCTCGTAGGACTAGTGTGATTTTTGTAACTTGAGTGTACAGAAAGAAGCTTAAATGACAACATGTTCTGGATCAATCTGAAGATTACTTTGTAATATAAGATATGAAATGGAACGGCTAAAAGCAATTTCAGTGTACGGAGGTGACCTCATTATGGTGCTGCAATTATGAAATTCTTATGCAAAAATTACACTGAATTCTCGACCTCATTATAGTACTATGAATGATAATTATAACATATTTTTAGCTTTCAATCCACTAAAGTCAATGGTTTGCTACTTTGTGTTTTAAATTTTTTTTAGGATTATCTGTATATTAATTATAAATTATTAGATCTAGATCCAATGACTCAAGGAGATGATTGAAAGTTGCCCAAACTCTCAGTGAGCTGAAAATTAGCAAGTCTCTAAATATAATGATTCCTTTTTTAGATAAGAATAAGAAATTATATAGATTCTTGATTTGATCCAAAGAGAACGAAAAAAACACATATAAAACCCATAATAAAACATCACTAGTACAATCCAGATGTACACGTCACCAACTTTTCCAATTTCCACCTTTGGGCTTTAGCAACGGAGGACACCTTTCTTTTCGCAGAAAAGCCCTCGCGTTTCTTGCCAATCCGCTTCCCTTCCGTTCCTTGCATGGGCAAGCGCTTCCCGGCCGCCGTCGCCGCCGCCGCGGTTCGCTCCTACGCCCGCAGTCTCCGCTCCCCGTCTGCCGCTGAAGTAGCCGGGAAAGCAGCGAAGCCGCAGTCCTCTCCGCTGGATACGCCTAGGAACGCCGCCGCCGCCGCCGGGGCGGCCAGCTCCGGGCGGGCCGAGGTGCGGGATTTGGCGGTGGCTTGCGGCCTGGAGGATGATGAGCGGGTGCCTCTCGCCGAGGTGGTCTTAGACTGCACGAAGCGGTGGTTTCAGGACGCGCTCAAGGAGGCGCGCGCCGGCGACGCCGCCATGCAGGTGCTCGTTGGCCAGATGTACCGCTCTGGGTACGGCGTAAACAAGAACGAGCACAAGGTGAGTCGTTTCGTCGGATTCCGGAGTGAAATGAGCCAGCCTCTCTCTCTCTCTCTTTTTTTTTTTTTTTTGGTTCCGGACCATTGGCCTTTGGAGCATCACAGTTCGTCATTTGTGAATGGGGAATGGGTTTCACCTTGGTTCAGTAATTAGGATTGCTTGGTTAGATTTCATGGCTGCCCTTACTGCTATGCTAACATTTGTAGATTCCGGTTCATGGTTCCTATGTGATCGTTCCAAAACTACCTTAGTGATCTGTATTGAATTTAGTTGGGCTGTGAGCTGCTCAGTTTGATTATCTTCTTGCTACCTTTGCTATTACAATGCTTGCCAGGGGAGAAATCGGTTTATTAAAGCCATGCACCTGTTCGTCCGTGTACTTAGTTACTTACTGGTAAATTTGCAAGCAGTATTGCATAATAGGCTTGTACCAGCCAAACAGAATAGAAGGGAAATCATAAGAAGTGGTCTGTGCAAGGCTTTAAAAACATGTTTTCACTGCATTTTTAACAAAAAATTCAAAAATTGCCTCGCATAGATGCACCAGTTTCAATGTTAAGATGCTGAAACAAGCAAGGCTGGTACCACTTTCTGGTTGCTATATATTTGATGTTTGACATTTACTTTGTAGAGCTACAAAAGTGCGTAAAGGATTTACCTGTGTAAATAGTAAGATATGAAACAACACCTTTGATCGCAGAATATCTTGTTATAGAAAGCAATTAGGGGCACAAAAAGGTGCCAAAGGAAATGTGAAGCTTAAAACTTACTCCTTCCATTCTGAAATTGTTATTGTCAGTACAACAACTCTAGTTCATTGTTGAACTAAAATTCTTGTCCTAACGACAACAATTTCAGAAGGGAGGGAATACAATATTAGATAACATGTATGAACCCAACACCCACCAAATTTATACTGTGCACTGGAGCTGGGAATAGTTGTTGCAACAACATAGAATAGGTTCGGAAGCCAGTGGATGGGATATATTAGGTGTTAAAAAAAAAATACAAAACAGTGAGGTTAATGTCAGTCATCACATTTCTTTTCAAGATTTCTGTTTCTTATTTACGATACCATGAGCATTTTGCTATATTATTTTTTAGGGTAAATTTCTGTTATATTGTTGCCAGAGTGTAATTGATTGGCTGACATCTTCATTATGTAGGCAAGAATTTGGATGGAAAAGGCATCGCGATATCGATCTACAGTCTGGAAAGTCAGCAACAAACGCCCAGGTTCACAGCCCATATCCTGCCTTGATTTCAACGTTTCAGGGCTCATTGGCGTCTTCGTATTTTCCAGTGCCATATAAACGCATGTGGTCTGCTACTATTGGTCAGACCTAAGAGGTTCCTGTTTTGCAGGGTACAATGCTAGTGACTCAGACTCAGATTCGGATGATGCTAAGCGAACATGCAAATAGTGAAAAACTTGACAGTTAATGACACCGTGGCTTGGTAAGTTTGATGTTCCCCTATGCACCGTTGTCATCGACAGCTTTATCTTTATTGGTGGTTAAGCATGATAATTTGAGTTAGTTAATTAAACATATGTTTGTTAGTTCATCAGTATGATATACTTTTAGCTGAGATTTATTGGTGGTTAAGCATGATAATTTGAGTTAATTAATTAAACATATGTTTGTTAGTTCATCAGTACGATATACTTTTAGCTGAGAAACATTACAGTTGGTAGTAACATAGAAGACACCACTTTTTAAAAGTGTCTGATATAGCTTGTTAGATAGACCAATCCAGTGCCCCTTTTATTTGTTTAAGACATATCTCTGCTGGCAATTAATTTCCCGTGCTAATTGATTCAGGTTCTTTTATGTTGTCCTTATTTGTGATCTGAACCATCCTTATTTTTCTTTCATCTTATGGAACTTTACTATTGTCTATTGTTCAACAGAAATGCAAATGTCGCACTTAGAAATTGATCTTTATGGAAAGGACTAAATCCTTTTTTTGTGAAAAAAGGATGCCAGTTTATATAATGCCTTAAAATTCTGGATTTTATTTTGCTTGTTTCATGTATATTGGTTTGCACCATTTGATTTTGATATTTCAGTAACAAGATCCTTTGCTTTGCAGTATCTCGACCAGAATTGCTTCAGCGACTAAAAAACCAGCAATGCAACACAAATACCACTTAAGGCATAAGAAATCCAGTTTCGTGAAGGGGAATCCATCCCTGTTTCTACTTCGCATGGACACTGGATATCAACATTCTGTTTCCAGTTCTTCTTTTGGGGGTCTCTGAGTTATGTATGCTGGATTAATGATGTTTTAGGGGCTTTCATCTTTTGCCTTAATCTGCCTAAGAAATGTAAAATTATCAGGCTAGGTTGTCAATGAACATACCAGGAATCAGATGGATATTCCCATTGCATGCATCCTTTTGGTTTCGTTCTCTGAACTGAGGTGCCCCTGTTTATACTCTACCATACAACGTCCCATGTGTTTATCACACGTTATTAATCTGAAAAGCTTATTCATCAAATAATAATAGTCTTGTCAGTAATGATCACAAAAGCTTATCACACGTTTGAGTCCTGAAAACCATCGACCCAATGGAGGAGACATGGACTTAAATGTGATTAATGTTCATCCTAAGTAAAAGACTGTTATCTTCAATTTAGAGAGAAGTTACGGTTCAAACTTAAAACACATTATTTGCACATTTATAAGCTACTCTTTCACTGAGACTAGCTAAATATACATCGAGATCTTATAGTAAAAAAAATACCTCGTATTTCACCGTGCTCGTTAGAACCTCCAGCACTAATGTGCTCTTTAGTGATCTGTAATGATCACAAAATTAATAAGAAAACTTGTACACTGTACAAATTATTAGAAATATGACGAGTTTTAACCAACAAGTTGAGATGGCCGAGTTGGTCTAAGGCGCCAGATTAAGGTTCTGGTCCGAAAGGGCGTGGGTTCAAATCCCACTCTCAACATGTATATTGTTACTTCTTTTTCTATTTTACCGATTGGTAGATATAACGGCACTTTGTTATTTCTCCATACTAACTGGTATGGCCAGCCGTGAAAAATACTATAATTTTACTTCTTTTTCTATTTTGCCGATTGATAGATGTAACGGCACTTTGTTATTTCTCCATACTAAGTGGCTGTTTGTTTCCTTTAGCAGCTAAAATTTAGCCCCTAAAGTTTAACCCGGACTAAACTTTAGCCCCTAAAGTTTAGTTCAGGGGTGTTTGTTTCTAACTTTAGTTTTCACTTTAAAATAACTACTTTATCCCTAATCATTATATAAGTCATGCAAACCATGCAAGAAAGGGCAGGAATAGGTGGAGTCTGGGACTAGAAATGACAATGGGTACCCGATACCTGAAATCCGATGGGTAAAACCTCTATTAGGAGATGGGTATGGGACTTAAATTATACTCGTGGATACATAAATGGGTTAAATTTTATATCCGATGGGTACGTGGGTCTGGGTATAGAAACCAGAAACTCATACCCGTGTACCTGCAAACCCAATAACTATGTGTAATTTATGATGCATAATGTGAATTTATTATTTTTGATAACTCTAGCTCTGTTGGCTTTATCAAAATAGAGTAGATTAACATACAATCTTATTTTGTGCATGTGCTAAGAAAAAAAAAATTCTCATCAAAATTGATTAAATTTATCGAAGTATTAAGAATTTTTCTAAAATATCACGGGTATGGGAAACACGTGGGTACCCGATTACTCGATGGGTATGGGTATAGGATGAAACTTCAACTCGTCACGGGTATGAATATGGGTATGTGTTTGATTTACTTATAATGGATATGTGTATGGGACACTAAAATCCGGTAGTTTTTTACCCATTACCATCCCTATAAGGGACAAAAAAGTTTTAATCTATTTTAGCATCTCTTTAGGGGCTAAAGTTTTGCCCACCTATTTGGTGTTCTTTGGACTAAAGTTTAGTCCAAATTTTAGCTTTAGCCCTTTAGTCCTATGAAACAAATACCCTCTAACTGGTATGGCCAGCCGTGAAAAATACTATAATGTCTAACCAAAACAGTTCGAGAATACCGACCGTCGTCTCTACGGCAAAGTCAAGAGCGTTCGACAACACTAGCTTCATTCATCACTGCGTTTAAGATCAAATAATCATGATGCCTATTCTATTCTGTGCATAGGGCTATCGAATGAAACGGACATAAATCTTTTCTCACTGTTTAACCAGGTATACAAACCCACTTTGCACACTACGGTACTTTTTTTTGGGGGGGAGGGGGGGGGGGGGTTTCTTATCCGCCACTGAAAAAAGTTAGAGTTCCCTATCAACCACTCAAATTTTCGATTTTCCTTATCAACCATCCCTCTTATCTTTTGTTCCCTAATAACCATCGTCATCCATTTTATAACTTAACGGTGTTAAATAGAGGAGAAAAAGACTCAATTGCCCTTGGTTACAAATTTATACTAAAGTTCACCTGGTAGCTATTTAAATAGGCATAGTGTCTATTTGCACGTGTAAAGTTTTTTGGAAGGGTTTGACTATAACGGACAACAACTATAATATTTTTTTTAATAATTGCTAAATATTTTTTTGGAAGAAAATGTTATTTTATGTGGGCCCACCCAATAGAGCTAAATATTAAGTAATTTTTGATAATCTGCACCTGATGACATGTTACTCGTTGAATCTTTGAAGTTTGAAGGATTTTTGTTTTGAGTGAAACCTTTGAAGGAAAGTTTATAGAACTTGCAAAAAATAATGTTGGCTGGAATGGAAACATGCAAAGTAGGGGTAAATGTGTCTTTTTCTTTACCATATAACACTGTTTACTCATGAAATGGACGGCAGTGGCTAATAAGGAATAAAAATTCAAAACAAATGGCTCATAAGGAAATTCAACTTTCTTGATGGCTAATAAGGAACACGAAGTTTTTTAAGTAGCTAATAAGGAATTTGCCATTTTTTTTTTCCAAGGCATTTAGCGCTACAGCTGTCTCACATGTTAGGGCTCCTCTCACACCTTTTTTTTTTCTTGTACATGACCTTTTCTTTGGCCTTCTTGAAGTCAGCAACTCAGCATGACATTGTCATGTGTCGCATGTATAGTGCTATCGAATCAAGACTTTAATCCAGTGCCCTTACAATAGCTCTAAACTATTTGAGAAAGAGAAGAGATGCAGCAACAAAGTGACGGTTAGAGGTATAGGTATAACCGTATAAACAAAGTGACCTAAGCATATTTGCCTTTTGGCAACAGTGATAGAGCCAGGTACAGAACCTTGAGTATTCCCATTCTGTGAAGCAGGAATTTCTTCAATTCATACCATGGATAAAATTCTCTATTTTTGGCCAGTCGTTTAAACAAATACTTAGTATAGATACTACATAATAGTGATTGTTGTCAAAATGTTAGGTATTCCTGGGAATAACCAGGAATACCCGTAGCTCCGTCCATGTTTGGCAAGGACATCAATATCAAGTTGAAAGCAAGGACGTCATCGATTAGTCTTGGAGCCCTGATTACACTTCCCAAATCATCACACACCGTGACCTTTATTACACAAAAATCAGACAGAAATTATATCAAACCAACAGCAGATGTTATATAATACTATAATCTAAAAGAAACAAGAAAAAATGACAAGTAAAAAACCCACAACTGACAATAAGGAATTCAGTCAACAGATTTCTGATTATCATACAAAATTGCAGCTACATGCTACGGAGGGTACTGTCTCATAATAGACGGTTTGGTATGGTTCATTCAGGCATGCAATACAATACTATGTACACAGGTCGAAACTGGAAACCACTACAAGCAACAACAATCACTCCAAGATTGATACACAACATCTCCATCTAGAAAAAGGGGCACCATATGCTTATGCTTCTTAGGATGAACGAATCCATAATGAATAAACCCATAGCAGGTTTTACTCTTCTACATAGAGTGATGATTCACATGTATGTTTGTTTCGAGAGCTTGTATCCAGAAACCACAGCTGACAAGGCAAGGGCTACAAATGCAAAGAAGGCCATGCTGATTGCTGCAGCCGTTGCGTCAGTGAAGGTGTTGACTACTGCAGATCTCATGCGGTTTGTGATGGGGACAGCTGCCGATAGAGCAGACATCAGCAAGTATGCAACTACCTGCAAATGCATCCAAGGATCTGTTTTAGCTCCAATATATGGCCATGAAATAGCAGTTTCAAGGAGAGAAAAAAATACAATTAACCGGGCATATGAGGAATTCCCATTGAAAGTTAACATAATTCAGCGGTCTCTTTAAGGAATAAGGATGAATGAATTCCTGTTGACTAAGACTATTTCTAACTTCTTTAAGGAATCAAGGAATCTGAAAAGGGACAAACATCAAGTTTGATCCAAAACCTTCACATAGTTAATCAAACAAAAGAAGCCTAAGATTGTAGTGTATACACGGTCTTTCAGGGGAGTGCTAAGAAAGTAATAAAACATACTCCAGCCATCTAGAGTTTGGTTGTTCATTTATGCATTCATGTCTTCTTGTGGCATTTATCCAACAACAAGTTGTACCCAAGATCAACAACACCAACAACAAAGCCTTCAATCCCAAGCAAGTTGGGATAGGCTAGAGATGAATCCCCGAAGAACCAAAGCACACGGATGAACAAACAAAAAGGAAGACGGAAAAGAAGAAAAGAGGTGGAAAAGGGGCAATAGAAAACCAAACAAAAACGATGGAAAAATCAGGGTAGAATCTTTTGTCTAAAAAGGAGGTAAGTGATAAAAACATGTTTTTTCTGTAGTGGACAAAAAGAGTATTAATCACATGTTATTTAAATGTATAGTTGCCGATAACATGTGAATTTTTGTTGCTGAGATGTTTAACTGCAAGATTATTTGATTGTTGCAAGATGATGGATCAGCAACAATAGGAGAGTTATCAATATTATTAACTGCAGCAGCAATGTGGACCTCACGGAATTTTTGTAATGCAACGTGTTTTCAGGGACAGTGTTGGAAAGGCTGCCGGAGATATGGAAGGAAATAATGGCCATGCTAATTAAGAAGCTGGCGAAAGATTTGCAAGGGCGAAGCGAAATGCAGAAGCAAGTTGTTGGAGGAAGGGTTCAAGGAACCCATTCCTTCTCCTCATTGGCTCAGCTGCCTCATATTCGGCCCATGTAATATCTTGGTCCAATTGTAAGCATAAAGGCACATGTGTAATATTTATACCCCACCAAGGGTAAAAGAGTGATCTGTATCCATCAAAGGTAGAAGAGGGACTCCCCTCTTGTATCCTTCCAATAAATACAAGGCCCTAGAGGCCATGAGGAGGGCTGATTGATTCCCTTCTCTTCTTAGCTGGTTGTATCCTCCCTCTAGCCTTGTCAATTCATAGGATTGATATCGCCCTCAATGTGTTTGGACTTGTATCCACAACACAAGTGGACGAGTGCTTAAACGAGATCATCCTGAAGATGGAGAAGCTGAGGTTCCAGTGGACAGGACATCAGAGGGCTGGGAGCATGCTATCAGGAATATAGCATGGTGATACAGGAAGATCTGATAGTGCTGTGAGTGGTTCGATAGATTCAACTTCTATTGGCACTTTGAACTTGATACCAGGGACAACAGAACAGTTGTTTCCCCCTGAGATTGACAATGTAAATGTTGTGCATGCAACTGAACTTGTTTCCTAAATACGAAACTAGGGGACATCCCTTTCATCCAAAAAAAGGCTAAGGTTATTACTGGTAACCCCCCTAAAAGTCATGCCACAAGTTTGATCCAAAACCTTCACATCTGGTTTAAGACCTATGTGGGTAAGAATTTCATGGAATGTAGCACATAAGGATTTTTGTGACAATGTTTGATCCAACTTTTTGAAAGCTAGGATCTCAAAACTGAATTCAGTATTGGCAGAGCAATCCTCCTTGTTCTAACCCCTCATGCCTTGGTCCTAGCTTGAGGGGGATTGTATGGACCTTTCTCTTTTCCCTATAATACAAAGATACGCAACTCTCATGCGTATTCAAGAAAAAAAACTGAATTCAAATTCCAGCAAATCTAGTCAGATACTTTTCCATACAGTTTCACACAACCCAAAGCCTTGAAAGCAGTCAAAGTACATGTGCAAATAGCATGCTAAAAAGTCATTATTCACAGAATCTAAATTGCTTAACAAAATGCAGGCCCAAAGGTCCTCGAGGGCTGGTTAAGTGGATGTGGTCCCCAAAGTGTTCCAATTTCATTTTTGCACACCTGAATTATTTCAGTGCATTTAAGCATCCTCCATCAGACATCATGAACAGCATTGAAAAAAAATACCGTGTCTTAACTCTCAACTAAATGAAGATTCAAAACATCATCCAAATTCCGTGCACGTTCCAGTAACTGATACTACCGCGTCAATCTCCCCCGCACCAATGCCATACTGGGCAATACACTACAATCATTGCTACTGTTGGCCTGTCATGCACTCGTACTAGTAGTATATAGATTGCCCAAATTATTGGACCATTATTGAGAGCTACTACCAACTACTATCATTTTCCTTCGTTTCTTCCAAAAAGAACCATGAAAGGTGTGTTTAGGTTGTCCAGCTGATCATATGTCTGGAAAGGGCTATCATCGCAGTGATTTAAAGGCCAATTCTAGCTAATCCAACAATCAATAGCAATGTGCCTCTCCCTAAGCAGAAGCAGGTACTCTCGGTATTTCTTATGTTAAATGCTCGGTTGTGCAAAACAGCGGCAGAAGTATAATATACTGGTGAACTGATGCCCATTTTTCTACCAATGGATTCGGTATCTGCATACGCGAATATTTGCTTTACCGCTTTAAATTTCCTTCTCTCTTTATCCTCTACTAGTCTCCTACCCCCTTTCCCTTCACTGAGCAGCAATCTTGACCAGCCAAATCGAGAAAAATTGAAATCTCATAAGCACACCGGACTCCCGTTGATTACGCAAAACGGCTACTAGTAAACAGCAAGCACCCACCTGATCAGCCACGAAATCTAGAAGCCTCCCCGACGGCGCGGAGACGGGGTCGACGCCGCCGCGCATCCGGTACGCGTGCCGCAGCGCCTGCGCCAGCGAGTAGAGAAACGCCAGCGCGGCTATCGCGAGCAGGTACCTAGCAACAACAGAGAAGCCACAATAAGCCCTGGGTGAACCCGAATCGACGAAGAGCACGGCGGAGTCGAGCCCGCCCACCGCACCTATACTCCTGGTAACGGTCGAACTGCATCCAGTCCCCGTGCTGGTTGGTGGCGACGAGCACGAGCGCGACGAAGGCGAAGGCCGCGGCGGCGGCGTGCAGCGCGAGGGGGCTCTTGTCGAGCATGTCCTCCCGCCGCCACCGAGCCACCACCGAGTCCACCACGCCGCCGCCGCGCGGGCCGCGGGCGCCGACGCCGTCCGCGGCGGAGGAGCCGTTGTAGGAGGCGTAGGAAGGCTTCTGTGTGTCTGCCGGCGGCTTCTCCTCGGACGCGGTGGTGGCGGCGGCGGCGTCGGCGGTGACCATCGCCATCGCGGCCGTGGCTCGCTAGCAGGGCGGCGCCGAGGTGGCGAGAGCGAGAGAGTGGAAGTGGGAAGGGAGTTACCAGTGGCCGCAGCCCGCAGGGGCTTGTTGTGCGATTAAAAAGAAGGGAAGTTTTTTTTTCTGAAAAGGAAAAGAAGGGAAGTGCTTTGTGTGCGAGGCCGGAAACGCACTTGTGCATTCGTAGTGGCGGAAGCAAAGCAGGGTTATCAGTAACAGATTTTCTGCATTCAAAAAGATTGAGAACTTGAGATGCTTGGCGCAACTCAATAATTTCTTATTAATAATTGGCATATGCATTAATCCAAGAGGCAGTAAGTGAAGGATGCGTCGAGTCTGTTGGTGTTATGCCGTGATCGGTGGTCTCAGTGTCGAGTGAGAGATAACAGGAGTGCGTGCGTGACGGCGTGACCCCTCCAAAGGCAGAAGGAAATGACATGTGGGGTTGGCATTTTGGACCCCACCTGGAAGTACATGGTATCCATAGATTAGTGGGACTCAATTCGAGTTTCTCGCATAGAGTCTATAACAAGTGGATAGTGCTGCGTCGTTTTCTTCTGGAGCAGTCGTTTTCCCTTTTCCAAGGCATGGAATAATCGAACTAGATCGGCTGATTGGGCCTTTTCTTAGCGCGAGAGAAGGCTACTTGTTTACGAAGCAACGTGTCCACGTTACCCTTTACTGAAAGTGCCTAACACACACGGCAACTGATTGCTACCAGTTGTTGTTTCGCCTTGATTGACTCGAGCTTCGGAGAGCAACAGTGTTCAGGTTTGGGAAGTAGTAACTGCCAATTATTAGAGCATGACGGACTCTCATAACAATCCAGTAATCACACACACACACACACACGGGGTAGGCTTGGGCCAATTTCCTTTGTTCTTCGTAGCCCGTACACGGTCAGGGGGCGATGGGCTCATTCCTTTTGGCCCAGCAAGTCTCAGACGTCGAACGGAGCGGCAGGCCGAACAGCTCGTGGTGTTGAAGCACCGCTAGAGGGAGACGGAGGCAATGCGCGCGGCGGCGATGGCGAAGCCGTCACAGAGCCCAGACCGCCACGGTGTGCGACGGCGCATATGGCACTTCCCCCTCCCCTTGACCGTGAGGCAGGATACATACTAGGCCGGCACACACCACACGGGTACGGATATGGAACGCGGCGCCGATGCACATCACATTCTTTTTTTTTTTTTTACGGGTCACGGGGGAAAGCATCTCCACCTGAATATGTTTTTTCATTGAACATTAATATGGCAAAATGCATGCACATCAACCAGCATCAGGAAGCATCTCAACCTAGTGATCAGTTTTTGTCAAGTACCCAGGAGCAGAATGCATGCACATCAACCTGAGCTAAGCTTCAACGACCAATTCAGTGACTCCAAAGCAATGCCTTCAAGAAGGGAGTGGCATCAAGGATTCCACCATTGCCCGATCAAGCGCATGCTCAATCTAGGTCTTCACCTGGAGAATTTGAGATTGGCAAAGCAGGTACCAGAACAACGTCTCCAAGGAGAGGAATGACGCTAAGAACGCCATCGCTGTCAGAAGGCTTTCGCCCGGTGTCCTGCGACTCCTCCAACCACAAAATTAAACTCACCGACGGGAGATCCCGGAGCTCCATTGTTCCTCGGCTTGGAGTGTGGAATCTGGTCCCAGGGCAGCGAGGTATGTCCGAGAAGGATCACCCTAGAGCAGTAGCTAAATGATGTGATGGCAGCTCATTAGCCCCCAAAGTGACGCACTCACCCGCCGCAAGAGGAGCATAGGCGTCGGGTGGAACGTCGGGGTGAATGTGGCACCAGATCCAAGTTGTGGACAGTCCGGCGGACCGGCCAACAGTGGCACGGAGGAAACGAGGATGAGGATGATCATGCGGTTGTGGCGACACACCGGTGTTCCGCCCGCCTTACCGCACCACCATGACGCCGCAAGGCGAGCCGAGGACGGGTGGCCCAGGCACCATGCCCAGTTGTCACCCGTTTTGACGGAACCATGCCGTCGTCGTCGTCCAGCTCATCCCGCCCCATCAACCGAGCGCCACACCAGTAGTCGACCCCCCAGACGGCTGGATCCGGCGAGAGAGCGCGCGGATCTGGTGAGTAGGGGAGGGGGGGCCAAGGCACAGGGTACAACGCCGGCTACAGGGCCATCGGAGAGGGTGTGAGGTCCCCTCCCAAGGCGACAAGTTGATCGGCGTAGCTTGTTGGCGTCCACCCGTTGTAGATCCACATGAGAGAGGCGCGGAGCATCAGTGGCCAGCAGATCCGCCTTGGGAGAGACGGTCCAGCCAGCTTGAAGCCCGGCCATGACGCTTGAGTGGCCACAACGGGCGTATTTGCGGAGCTAAAGGTGAAGAAGAAGGGGGTGAGGGATGGGGACGACGTGGAAAAAAGGAGGACCGAAGCGCGCAGACGGCTCCATTGGACGCTGCCGCTGGCCGCCACCGTCGCCGTCGGCCGGCTATGTGGGTGGCGGCGAGGGCTGTGGTGGCTAGCTAGGGTTCGGGTCGCCCCCGAGTCGCCTCCCCAAAAAAGTTTATTTTTTACTTCACCCAAACAATGCCTGCACATCACATTCTCGCCTTCGCTTTCTGTTCTGTGTTCGCTCCTCCGTCTCTCTCGTGTTGCGCGGGCAGCAGCTGGTGCGTGGGAGTGAGTGAGGCTGGAGAACGAAGCCCAAACGGTCACGCGACGAAAGCGGCTGCTTCCGGCATTCCGTTGTGACCCGGCCTCTCCTTCGGAGTGTCGCGTCGCATTGCAGAGCAGACAGCGCCGCGGCATCACCACTGGACCGGCGCCAACCGCCATGTATTATGGATATGGATTTAATGGCGTGTGAAATCATGAATCGATCATGACACAGACAGCACGGCTACTACCAACTACTATACGAACACTAATACTAATCGCGAGCTTAAAGTCGAGACGGTTATTAGCAGTACTTATAACGAGCTTAAAAGTTGCTATAATTCGACTCAATAATCGCAGTAGTCCAACGCAAAGAAATTCAAAGGGTGAACTTGTATACCTACGCGACCAAACTTTACAGGTAATGGATTTAGTTCCGCGTCTCCGACTGCCCGATTTCTTTGGAAGAAGCAGCACGCAAATAATCATCAATCCCGTTAAGACCATGGCACTTTCCACCTACGCCCCTCCCGTGGTCTGGTGTCCCAATCCCATCCCCGTCCTCGTCGGCGCAAACCACACCGCCGCCCGCTTCTGCTCCCGTTGATTAATTCCGACCGCCATCCCTCCTGTCTCCGGAATTGGACTCGCCGTCGAGGGCGTTCCGGCATTTTGTCACGCCGGATCGAAGGGGACGGACCAAGCATGGACCCGGCGAGGCGCGGGGCGCTCACGCGCGCCGTCCTGCTCGGCGTCGTCGCGCTCGGGCTCTGGCTGCTCTTCGTCGAGTTCGCCGTCCTCGGCGGCGGGGGCAGGGCAGCCAACCCAGACGTCCCCACCACAATGGCCAGGACGAGTTCCCACGCTCAGCAGGCCGCCGTCCTGGCTGGGCTCCTCAAGGACGGCCTCTTCGCGGCCTCCTCCCGCGCCGTCTGCCTCGGCGTCGACGGGGTCCATGCCGCGCTCGCGCTGCGTGAGCTCGGCGTGGTCGGCGCCGTCGCGGTCGCCACGAAGCCATTCCCGCCGCTCGCCGTCGCTGCCGGGAACGACGATCAGACCCTCCTCC
Organism: Eleusine indica; assembly: GCA_030378355.1. NCBI lineage: Eukaryota > Viridiplantae > Streptophyta > Magnoliopsida > Poales > Poaceae > Eleusine > Eleusine indica. The sequence goes on along the minus strand of CM059498.1, from coordinate 10,568,263 downwards.
CGTTCCCAGACTCCACCGCCGACCTCGTATTCGCCGGCCGCGCGCTCGACGCCGCCGCGCGACCCGCCGACCTCGCCGCCGAAGCGGCCCGGATCACGAGGCCCGACGGCCACCTCGTCGTCCTCACCTCCGGCGCGCGCGACGCGTACAGCCTGCGGTCGTTGCAGGCCCTCCTCCCGTCCCTCGGATTGCTCCGGTCCCGCGAGATCGACGGCACGCTCCGGGAACTGGTCTTCCGGAAACACGCAAACATCCCCACCACCAATCCCGCGCGCAAAAACTGCAGCACGGGTCGAGATCACAAGCTCCGACTCGTGGGGCTAGCGGAGCCGTTGATCCAGGACGAGCCGGCGAAGCCATGGCTCACGCTGAAGAGGAACGTCGCGAACGTCAAGTATTTGCCGTCGCTCGCGGATATCGGGTTCAAGCGCCGGTACGCGTACGTGGACGTGGGCGCGCGGAGCTACGGCTCCAGCATCGGCAGCTGGTTCCGGAAGCGGTACCCGAAGCAGAACCGCACGTTCGAGGTCTTCGCCGTGGAGGCGGACCCGGCGTTCCACGCCGAGTACGCCACCAGGAAGGGCCGCGTCACCCTGCTCCCCTACGCCGCCTGGGTCAGGAACGACACGCTCGCGTTCGAGATCAACGGCATGGGCCGCATCCGGCCCGCGGAGGGGGCGTCGGAGTCCGCCGAGGTGCGGCGCGTCCCGGCGTTCGACCTCGCGGAGTGGATGACGCGGACGTTCTCGGAGCAGGACTACGTGGTGGTGAAGATGGACGTGGAGGGGGCGGAGTTCGACCTCGTCACGAGGATGCTCCACACCGGGGCGATCTGCCTCGTCGACGAGCTGTTCCTTGAGTGCCACTACAACCGGTGGCAGAGGTGTTGCCCCGGCGTGCGGTCGCCCAAGTACCGGAACACGTACGCCGACTGCCTCCAGCTCTTCACCCAGCTCCGGAGCACAGGCGTGCTCGTGCATCAGTGGTGGTGATGGTAAGCAGCCTGGATTGTCTGTCCATTATAGATAGGTTTCAGCCACGAATACATGTGTTTCGATTGATTTGTTGTCTATCTGGTAGCAGCCTGGATCTGACAAGCTGTGTTTAAAGACAAATGTGTTACGGAATTGAGATGTTCTCAATTCGGTGGCCCAGCCAGCCAGGGCTAAGCTTCCGTCACGCATCCCGCAATACAAAAAAAATTTGCTTGAATTGGTTGGGGTGCGCCAGGCCCTGCCAGCAGTGCAACGGCTGGGCGACGCATGAGAGCTCAGGTAGCAAGCTACCTTAGCGAGCTCTCCCCCACAAAAAATAAATTTAATATCGTTGTGAGCCGTTGGCCCACATATCAGATATTATACTGATAAGAACAGATACTACACTTGATCTTAGCCAAAAGGCCGAGAAAGGTATGAGTTGCAATGCTGGCCTGCCCCTCTCTTTGTATCCACTTCCGCGCGTCCTCTGCGCTTACCAGGCGATGTGGTACTAATGTTCCAGGGTGAGCTCTGCGGGCAGAGGCGTCTGGACGAAACTGGGCCACGTTTTGTTGTTGGGCTTAGGATCGAGATCGGCCCAGACCGGCACACCCACCTACCTACCCGCTTGCCGCCGCCTGCCGTGAACAGTTTCAAGTCATCTGAGCAGTCCCGTCTTTGTGTTTCACCTGGAGGACTGCACCCTGCCATCTCGTATTGTGGAAGCCCTTTTGCATGTTCATTTTTTACAGAGTTCTGATAGATCTAGCCATACTCCGTAAAACGACATATGTGCTCGGTACAGAGAATACTGCTCTGTAGTCTGTACAAAAACCTGTTTGAAACTTGCATATCGTGGAAGCCTTTCCGGATGTTCATTTCTTTTTTTTTCTGACGCTAACCGGCTCTACTACACATTCTGGGTGATCCCGACGGAATCCTAGACAATGCTGCAACTTTCCAGATCCCAGCGGCAATGCTGGACATAAGAAGAAACACAAGAGATGGATATTTGTATTGAACTTTTCAAGTTCAAATTACATAGTCCATTTCAATATGCGTACAGAAAAAAGTCCTGGTCCCTGTTTATCCTTCTGAACTGTTCGGTAACTCTCACTGACAATTGTGAGAGCGAAAAACCAAGCAGAAGGAGCAAATTAATCAGAGAAACAAAAGGGGGGATGACGCCTCTTCACCTAAAACTCAAGGATCAAACGTGCATGGTGCACACGACCACCATGACTGTTACACTCGTATTTACACACGGGAGAGAGAAGAGACACAGTTTTCTGAGCTGACGACGTGAAGAGGATGGAGATCTCACTGATCATGAGTCGTTAGCAGCCTCTTCCACGATGCTGTGAAGATGCGGCCGCCACACCGTCGTGCGGCCGCTCCGGCGGCGCTTCAAGCTCGCCTTGCCCTCTGACAACACCTCCGACAGGTACCTGTCGCCATTGTCTTTTGTTACTTGAGCAGTAGTAGCGCTCCGCGGCGCCGTCTTCTGCGGGCGTGCCTTCTTCTCTTGCTGCTGCTGCGGCTGGACCGGCTTCCTCTTCTTCTTCTCCGGCACCGACGAGGCCGGCACCAGGAAGTAAAAACACCCCCTTTCGAGCTCCGAATCCGAGTCGACGATCAAGATCCTCCGCGCCCCGCCCTGGGAGCACGGCCTGCTCAGGACGTGGTTGGGGTGCGCGGCGATGACCTCGCCGGCGGTGACCGGGCGGGTGTACTCCTCGATGTGGCCGCTGAGGTGGACGATCCGGATGACGTCGAAGGAGCCGCAGGGGAGCACGCAGGCCAGGCAGCACCGCAGGCTGTTGCCCATGATTCTTGGCACCGTACCAGCAGCTGATGAAGGCTATGCTGCTTGGTTACTTGCTCTTTCTTCCTGGTCTGCCCCTTTGGCTCTTCGCCATGGTCTGGGAGGCACTGCCGTTTATATGCAAACTCGAGTTGTTAAATTCAACAACTTGGAATATATTATTGTGCAAAACAAAGCAACAAAGGCTCATTTAAGTACAAGTGTGCCTCGAAACGGCTAATCGTGCGGGTATTGTATACATTAGTAACGTCTAATGTCATCATCACTAGAGTATGTTGGTTATGCTGTGACACTAGCTACACAGTTCATCACAACATAAATTATACTATATCAGTAACATATAACAAGATCACTCAATTCCAACGGAGTACGTAAGGGATGGAAATGTACCCCCATTGATCCGTACAACGAGAGCTCTTGCGCCCATACCGGGCGCCGAGGTGTGTGCAACCACATTGAGATCTCATAATCCGTATGAAAAGATGAGCTTGCTTTGAACAGCACAACCTTATCTTCCCGATAATTCTTGGTTTTGAGGTGTTCTCTTTTGGTTACTTTGACTTGAACACTACTCCCTCGAGGTGTTCATTGAATTTGTTACACTGGTGCTTGAAAACAATTCTTGTGTTGTTTGATCGCAGTACGCACAAGTGGCCCGAGATTGGGAGGGCTCGCATTCTTTGATCTTGGTTTGACAATAAGCCATACTATAATGCACATTCCAAGACACCAAGTGGGTGAATGTTCTTCAAACCTTGCTAGCTTCACAACACTTGCCATTTGTTATTACCGTGGATAACATGTTTCCTATGTAGTAACTAGACAACTGGCAGCATGTTCCATTTGTCCCCTGAAATGCTAATTGGACAATCAGACTATCGGAGGAAGTAGTAGTAGGTATCTCCAACCCAAATAGGCTCAGCATGTAGAGATAGGATTGTGAATTTGTGATATCCACCTCCAGATGGCTACTCAACACAAAAGCTAATGCTAGCTACAAGACATCACAAGCAACGAGCCGCAGGGTAAAAAATAACAAAGCAAACAAACACAATTGACCTCCAATTCGATCCCACCATATGCAAGATGCACGTCAAGGTTGCTAACCGCCGGCACATTCTCAGGAAATCGGGCCATATGATTGGATTAGTTCCGTTGGATTTGGATCGGGCAGTCCACAAGTCAGGGACATGGTGGTGACAGCCATCCGCTCTTTAGGCATATCTTTCCTCCCCTAGTCCCCTTGTGAAAGACAAAGTGATGACAACTCCATAATTGTGATTAGAATAGCTAATGGACCACCGATAGTGTTAGTCTTGGTGTAAAAGCTGGGTGTGTACTTTTACACACTATTGGCCGACTAGCTAGCATTCCTCCACTGAGTATGATGATGTCAGTACTTTTCAGGGGGTTGTGAGAAATGTGATGCACGTACTCCCTTTTCTGAATGTGTCGAGCTTTATTCGTCCATAGTGTAGTGCTATTATTGCCAATTGGCGTACCCAGTTCTCATTTTATCCGTCTCATATATGGTCCAATGATTACTAGGTAATAGGGTATGCAGGTCGGCCGTTTGCCAGTTTAGGTGTCGTTAAAGCCTCTAAAGTGAATTTGATGCAATGAACAGTACGGCAAAATGATTAGTGATACTTTAGCTTCGACTCTATGTTCTATTTTTTTTTTCAGAAAGAAGATACGCCGAAGCTTCCCCAGAAAAAGAAAAGAAAAGAAAAGGATATGGCTGATGAAGCTTTGGCATTCACTTTTAAAATTTGAAATAGAAATGGGCACCCAAATTCGATACCGTATTATTGTTGTGCTCAGTGGAACCCTCTACTGTTTTCGCAAAAAAGAAAAAAAGGTGGAACCCTCTACTGAGAGAGCAAGATCTGTTTCATGTGAGTTGATCCAAATCCAAACTTCCTTTTCTTCTTCGTGATCGTCGTCAACTCATCAGTCCTTGGACGATTAGGCCCATTTTACAAGTTTTGGAGTTAGACTGGCCCATGAAAGCGCTATACCATATCAGCCATTTGAAAGCCCAAGGTTTACAATTTCAAGTCCATGTCTCATGGCAAGTACCCAACAACAACAACGAAGGAATGAATTGAAGGAAGCGCACCGAATAAACTCAATATGGATCCCTTCCATTTGCAAATAATTCCAATCGAAATCGAAATCGAAATCGGAAATACAATGCCAAATTACAAACACAAGTAATATATATACGTACACCACTCACACAGCCTCAGACACTGTACCGACAAGTCGTTGCCTGTAATATAATAGTAAAGACGGAGGAGCAGCAGGAAACCTCTAGTGATGAGGGCAGACCGGCAGGTCGTAGGGCGGCGGCATGGTTGCCTCGAGCTCCGTCTTGCCGTCCTCCACCACGAGCGCCATGGCGAGCCCGCCGGTGAGATGCGCGTCGATGTGGCAGTGCACGAGCCAGACCCCGGGGTTGTCCGCGACGAACCGCACGACGGCCCACCCGCCGACGGGCACCCCGATGGTGTTCCGGCTGGGCGGGTCCACCAGGTTGAACTTGGCCTCGTCGCGTCGCGGGTCGTAGTTCCCGAACCCGGTGGCCAGCACGTAGAAGTGGTAGCCGTGGATGTGCATGGGGTGCTCCTCCGCCACGAAGATGCCCGTGTCCTGGAACACGATCTGCACCACGGCGCCGTACTTGACCCGGTACAGCTTCGTGGCGCGCTCGGGCTGCCACAGCGCGCGGGGGATGTTGGTGGAGGTGAAGTTGAAGACGAGCGGCGGGCGCGGCGGGAAGTCTAGCGTGAACACGTCCGGGAGGTGGTGGTAGTGCGCCTGCAGCAGCGAGATGGTGTTGGGGAGCTGGAAGGAGATGTTGTTCATGCTGGCGCCGAACCGGGTGTTGTTGGGCCCCTGGCAGAACGGGCCGGGCCGGCAGCTGAAGAGGCCGAACCCGATCGTGGTGAACACCTCCTGGGTCACCGGGTGGGGCACCTTCACCGGCGCCGGGCTCCGGATGCTGTCCGAGAACACGGTCGCCGTGTTCGTGTCGTTGTACGCGGGCAGGAACGGGAGCATCGGCGCCGGGCCTTTGCTGTGCCCTGGTGGGTGGTGGTGGTGGTGGCCAGAGGAGGCCCGAGACAGGCCCGCTGGGCCCTTGGGGCCGAGGGTGGCGGCGGAGCAGCCGCCCGGCACGTTCTTGTACTGGAAGATGGCGGTGGCAGTGGTGTTGTCGAAGGTGACGCCCTGGGCGGAGGCGTAGGCGCGCGCGGCGAGGTAGTAGCGGCCCGGCGCGGCGTGCGCGTTGACGAGCACGTCCGTGGTCTGGCCCGGGCCCAAGAGGATGACGTTGGTCTCGAAAGGCTTCACGTACATGGCGTCGGCGGCGACCACGGTCATCTTGTGGCCCGCGAGGCTGACGAAGAGCTCCGCGTTCATGGCCGCGTTGATGACGCGCAGGAGGCTCGTCTCGCCGGCGACCACCGGGATGATGCTCGTCTCTGCACCACTCACGCGATAGCAAACATTACTAGTTGGTGGAGCTAATGGAGAAAATTAACATGCATCACTCACTAGTCAAGGCAAGTGACATATCATACGCATGCCGAAATCGGTTAGAACATTTCTTCTTTACGTTTTCCTTTCTCGTTTTTGGCTCTTAGTACCTCACAAACCTTCCTCACATGATATGAAGATCATTGTCGCTTTGTTCTTGTCACTTTCTATGAAAGACTAGTATAAAACACAGCCAAGGAGCCAATTGAGCTCCCGGATCGACACCAGTTTTATCTACACGATCAAGCTGGCCGTACTGCGTATAGTGGAGAGAGACCCGTGCCTTCTTTTCCAAACCAACAAAAGCTGCTGCCTGTAGTCGGTTCAACCAATTTCGGAAATTCGAGCAATAAGAAGAATTATTACTGTACCTTGGCTTGAGCAGGGGAGGAAGTCTCCCGGCTGGCCGTTGATCATGAACGTGTCGGAGACGTTGGGCGGCGCGCCGGTGATCCTGGACTGGCGGAGCACGGCGATGGGGTCCCTCTTCCACCACTCCGCAAGGATGACGGGGAACTCGCTGTGCGGCTTAGGGTACGGGTACGGGACGCCCGGCTTGGGGTGGATGATGAGCGCGCCGTGCACGGTGGCGCGCAGCCAGGAGCTGTGCGCGTGCCACCACAGCGTGCCCTCCTGGTTCTGGATCGTGAACCGGTACGTGTAGCTGCCCCCGGGCGGGATCGGGCACTGCGTCACGAACTCGGGCCCGTCAGCCCACCCGTTGCGCATCTGACGGAGCCCGTGCCAGTGCAGGGTCACGTTGTACTGCGCGTGGTTGATCGCCTTGATCGCCAGCGTGTCGCCGTTGTACACCTCGATCGTCGGCCCCGGGAACATGTCGTTCACCGTGATCACGTGCTGGGTCATGCACAGCCTCTTCACTGGCGTCTCCTTCACCTGCAGCGCATAATATTCAACCACCAAAAATTCTAACGAAACGCAATGATTCACTTCACAACGACACTTACGACGAACTCATAGAAGCGTTTCTCCGCGAGGGCGGACGGGAGCAGGGAGCAGGAGAGCAGCAGGAGGAGGAGAGCAGCGGAGGAGCCTACTGGTCTCGCCATCCCCGCCATTGTTCTGGTTGCTCTGGTGGTTTCTGGCCGTGGTGACGAAGTACGAGGCCGGCACGAGTATATATAGAGGCGAGAGACGGGAACGCGATAGGGAGAGGGAGAGTAGTAGACTAGTATAGTGCGGTTGTTTGAGGTCTGCAAGACTAGGCTTTGATTCGTGCGATGTGAGGCGCCTCCCCTTTTGCCCCCTTTAGGGTGGCGGTCAAGTAGACAAGTACGATGTTGTTCTGGTTCATACTAGTAGCTGATTGCTGACGTTGGAGTTGTTGCACCCACTGGCCTAGCGATCACAACGAATTCACCGCGTGCTCAGATTCGTTTCGCTTCACCGTGCCCCCGTCGTCATTTGACCTCTTTTCTGATGAAAACTCTTTCCACTTGTTCATGAATGAGCGGTAGCTTTGCTCTGGCTGGGTACAAAAAGGTTGCGTTGCAATAACTCTGGTCAATCGAGAAGGTAGAGCAAGATAAGGTGAAATGTCACCCCTTGATTTGCAGTCAAAAGTAGTAGGGCAAGTAACATGATGCATGCAACAAAATTAGCATGGCTAACTTGGTTTTGCTATTATTCGACCATCATGTGGTTGCAATGTACTGCAATTTCATACATTTTTTTTTCAAATCAAACCGAAGCTCTGATTTGTACTAATTCTAGCGAAACATCACAAAGATGATTGACAACGGAACTCTGAAAGAGACCGGGAAACAAAATTCAAAAAGGCTCGCACTTTCAGCTATACCAGTTCAGTTGGAAAACGCGACGCCTCAGAGTATACAAAACTTTGAAGTACAAGACTTTGCAGTAACAGAATATCTCCAAATCTTAAACACTGCAGGAGTTAGTAGATAGTTGTAACAGAAGCGGAGTCAATCGCACTCTTTTCTTTTTCCACTCCACCTGAACAATTCCTCAGTTTTCAGCGAGTAGGTGAACAGGAGGCGACGCGGGTGCCTTGTGATTAGTTAGGGTAATTCAACTAGCCTACTTAGTACTACCACCACTTTTTAGCTGGATAACTAATTTTATGTCGGTTTAGTTCACCCCCGCCATCGGAGAAAGAAACATGCATCAGTTTTAGAAGATGAAGTTCGACACAGCCACACAGGTCACTTACCAGTATATTCAGTCTCGCTGCCTCCACTGAACAAATTGCAGCTGGTTTTTATCTGAGAAAAACAAATTGCAAATTGGTTTGCTAGATTTTGGACATGCAAGTAATTACAACATTGCCAGCAATTTTTTTTTACAGCATTGATGAACTGATTTCGAATATTAGGTATAACTTTGTCGTATTTCTTATACATGCTTTTGCAATCCCATACAGAACAGTACTACTGGCATTCAACCTTGAACATGCTTTTGCAATCCCATTTACTGGACCACGTGACCTAGGAAAACGACCATGAACAGATCAGGTTCCCTTTTCTCATTGGGCCAATTTCATACATGCCACTAAGTTGCAAAATTTATTTCCTTCATGTTATTTACATCATTAAACTGTTATTTTTTTTAAAAATGACTAATCTGCCCTTGCTCCTAATTAAGGTTACTAAATTAATTAACCGTGGCCGGCGGCGGCGGAAGTCCCGCGGAGGCAGCACGCGCGCGTGCACGCGGACACGAGGCCAACAAACGCAGCGGTCGGGCCAGGCACGCGCGGTGGTGGCTGGGCCGGGCTAAGCGCGAGACGCGGCGCGGCGGCCGACGAGCGTAGGCACGGGCCCGGGCGAGCGTGCGCGGAGGCTGGATCAAGCGTGAGACATGGCGGAGGCGAGCACAGGCGCAGCGCGGCTGCCGGCGAGCGCATGCGCAGCGACCGATGAGCGCAAGCGCGGCGGCCGGCAAAGGCGAGTGCGGCTACCGACAAAGGCGAGTGCGGGCGCGGCGACGGCTGAGGCGCGTCCGCGACAGTCGGCGGGGGCGAGCGCGGGAGTGGCGGCCGGTGGAGGCGAGTGTGGGCGCAGCGGCCGGCGAGTGGAGGAGCAATAGATGGAGAAGGAAGAAAGACATGCATATTTTTGTCTTTTCACGTGATTTACTATTCATCAATGGTATATATGAGATAAAATTTATAATCTGATAGCTTATATGGAATAAGATATTTTGAATTGATATATTTAGAATTAAAACGTTTTAGAATGGCAGTGAAGAAATTATCTCTTTCTCGTTCCATTATGCTCGAGCGGGCTACGCAAGACAATCTGTTCTGCTCTTTGCCGAGTACCCAATGGCAAAGTGACTAATGGAAGTGAAAAAGTTTACACGAGGCAGTAGATGCAGTGCGGGATTGGGTATGGTCCTTTTGTTTGGAAGCCTGATAAATTCAGATGGCATGCCCTACACTTCACCTTTCGATAGGCTGTACCAAGCTGCAATAGGCAATGAACAGTAGGAGTAGGACATGTTGACCGGTAGTTGTCACCAAGTACTAGCATAGCATTCAGACCTCTTTCAGTGGCAAACTGACAAGGATGATATGCATTGGGTGTGTAATTCACGTTACCGAGCAATTGTAGTTCAGAGATGGGTTAACTCCATCCGTCTTGCCAAAAGATCGATGACATGGTTGGCATGGAACATCATGGACTTTGGTCAGTGGAGTATCTATTATAGTAACAGCTATAATCGCGTCAAAGAAAAAATGGTAGTACTATCGTCCATAACCTTCAATATTTTTCGGTTCTAGAACCTTTAAAATTATGGACGCCACAATTTTTAAAAGTTTGCAGGTTACCAAACATGCTGTGCCACATCAGGCTTCCTGCATAATAACGTCCTGATTTTTGCGATTTGAATAGCGCGCATGATTATCTGCTTAGGTAGCAGGTGATTTAAGCATTCACATGTTATGCGCGAGGTTTGCAGATGCAAGGCGATCCTTTTGTGTGGGTGGGTGTTAGGGGGGGGGGGGGGGGCAACAAAAGTATTGCATCAGGCATCCCTTTATAGTAGTCTTATACTACGGGAGAAAATACTAGCATCGCCTCGGTTCTTACTGCGTGATGACAGAAGGAATGACTCGGAAACAAGTTTGTCAACCACACCACATCAGATAAGTATTGTAACATTAAAAGTTCATTTGAAACTGAATCAGAAGCTAGCACTCCCAAACCATCTTCTGAATTCTAATAACAAGGAGTGCTTATGGCAGGTACAAATGAATTCGTGAACCAAAGAATGCAATGGAACGAAAATTTCTCCTACAGCCTAAAACCTGTATGTACATGTACAGAGTGAAAATAAGACTTTGAAGTCTACTTAATAAAGTATAACTAAGAACTGCAAATTTCAGTCTGCGAGAGGCTGACTACTCTATAATTGTAGATTTCGTCTCATTGGTTACACCGGTGGCAGCCGCTGTAGGGGAACGGGTAGGCTACGATAGCATATAAAATTTCTACCGTTCAACCAGGAAACCTTGCAAGAGAGGATCATGGATCGTTACCACTAGACGCGCAGGCGGAGCGGAAGCGAATGTTGGAGCAGCTCGATCCAACGTAGTCGCGCGTCGGTGTAGAGGAAGTAGTCGATCACGTCAATCGTCTCCTTCTAGTCCAGCCGTCGGCACCGCAGCAGCAGCAGTGCCTCCTCGCGGTATCCACACGTACGGGGTTGGAGCACCGTGCGCGGCGTGCTAGCACCGGCAACACGGTTAGGGTTTTGTGGGCGAGAAAGAGGAGCACGGCGGCTAGGGTTAAGGACTGGTGGAAATCACCTGCGCCTTAAGCCCCTCCTCCACTTAAATAGACCCTTCTAATGGGCCTCGACTAGTTGGCCCATTAGTGGACTAATTCCTCACACGGATCAATATCCGTATGACCCTCACATACGGATCAAATCCGTATTGTCTCTTGGGCATATCTCCAACAATCTCCCACTTGCACTAGAGACAATCACATAGGCAAGCGATGTTCCAACCCGTTAAGTGTGTGACCCGTTAGGTTCACATGTACACGACAATGATGTGAAAACCATTTTTCAAATCATAAATCAATAGCGGCACCTAGCAGCACATACTGATTCTCGTGTACACATAAAGATCATATCGGCTGAACCTTTGACATACGCAGTCAGCGATCCCTTTGCCTCACGATATCAGTCAAGCTTAAGGCGAGATATGTGCCATCCCTATAATAGCTTGACCATTCACTCGAACGTCTAGTGGATTTATCATGACTAACTTTTAGTCATTATGATTAACTTTTAATCACATTGGCATGGCCATGCACTTCTAAATCCATCTAACTCGAGGGGCCCAGAGATATCTCTCCTGTTATTAGGAGGGGCAAATTCCATCTTGACCGCTCACACCCCACGACATGTTTCATAGCATACCCGAAAATTACCTTTATAACTACCCAGTTACGGAATAGCGTTTGGTAATCCCTAAATATGCTATTACACATTCTGGGAATCAATGACAATCTCAGGTCTAAGGATCCCAAAGGTACATCATACAAGACAACAATTGATGGCACAATAATAACATCTCAGCAAAGTCTATTAGTGGGTCAGTCCAACACTATGTTCTCCAACATGTGTCCACATTATTGATTTGATATCTCCATATCAATGATCTGTGAAACACGATCATCAATCAATACATGTGCTAGTCCATGAATCATTATTGTCCAACACAATGATAAGGAACTAGGGATCATTTAGGATAATATTATAAAAGAACAATGAGTTTCACAAACAAGTCACGCACTTGTCAATCAATGCAATAATTATTATCCATAGAACAGAATAACACTTTATTCAATCACACATAAACATAGACATTACACAATCTCTCATACATTAATCATGCAGATATCTAATACCCATGGATCTCATATGTGCCTCATGCTTCGGCTGAGAGAGAGGTTTTATCAACGGATCAGCGATGTTTGAGTCCATGTGCACCTTGCATATCTTTACATCACCTCGAGCGACGATGTCTCGAATAAGATGATAACGCCGTAGTACGTGTTTGTTCTTTTGATGCGCTCTAGGCTCCTTGGCTTGCGCAATGGCACCACTATTATCACAATAGAGGTCCATTGGACTGGATGCACTAGGAACCACACCCAACTCAAAAACAAATTTTCTGATCCAAACAGCTTCCTTTGCAGCTTCTGAAGCGGCAAGGTACTCAGCCTCCGTTGTTGAGTCAGCAACCGTATCTTGCTTGGAACTCTTCCAGCTCACCGCGCCTCCATTGAGGCAAAACACATATCCAGATTGCGATCTCGAATCGTCTTTGTCGGTTTGGAAGCTAGCATCAGTGTAACCATTTACAACGAGCTCTTCCTCACCTCCATAGACTAGGAACATACCCATAGTCCTTCTTAAGTACTTTAGGATATTCTTATTAGCTCCCCGATGAGCTTCTCCTGGATTTGACTGGTATCTGCTTACAGCACTAAGAGCGTAGGCTACATCTGGGCGAGTACTTATCATGGCATACATGATGGACCCAACAGCCGAAGCATATGGAATCGCTCTCATTTTCTCTTGCTCATCTGGTGTCGAGGGACACTGAGTCTTGCTAAGAGAAACCCCATGTGACATGGGCAAGAAACCTTTCTTGGAATCCTGCATATTGAACCGTTTCAATACCTTGTCAATGTACGTGTCTTGGCTTAATCCAATTAGCCTCTTTGATCTATCTCTATAGATCTTAATGCCCAAAATGTAAGCTGCCTCTCCTAAGTCCTTCATTGAGAAACTCTTTCTCAAAGAAGTCTTAACAGCTTCAAGCATTGGAATATCATTACCGATCAGCAATATGTCATCCACATAAAGAACCAGAAAGACAAGCGCGCTCCCACTAGCCCTTTTGTAAACACAAGGCTCTTCTTCGTTTTTAATGAAGCCAAACCCTTTGACTACCTCATCAAAGCGAAGATTCCAACTCCGAGATGCTTGCTTTAGTCCATAAATGGACTTTTGAAGCTTGCATATCTTCCTAGCATTTTGTGGATCGACAAAACCTTCAGGCTGTGTCATGTACACATCCTCACTTAGGTTTCCATTAAGGAAAGCCGTTTTGACATCCATTTGCCATATCTCATAATCATAAAATGCGGCAATTGCTAGAAGGATCCGTATAGACTTTAGCATAGCGACGGGCGAGAAGGTCTCATCATAATCAACCCCTTGAATTTGCTTAAAACCTTTCGCCACCAATCGTGCCTTATAGATGTGAACATTTCCATCCATGTCTATCTTTTTCTTATAAACCCATTTACACTCAATGGTTTTTACACCATCAGGCGGATCTATCAAGTTCCAAACTTGATTTTCTCTCATGGATTCTAATTCGGATCTCATGGCTCCAAGCCATTTCTCAGAGTCCGGTCCCATCATTGCTTCAGTGTAAGTCTTAGGCTCATCATTGTCTAACAATAATATGTCTCGCTGCCTCGTGGTTAGGAGCGTGAACTTTTCAGGAGCGCGACGTGCCCTTTCTGACCTACGCGGGGCTGGTGTTTCAACAATTGGTTCAACAACAATTTGTTCATCCAATTGTGGTATAGCGGAAGAAGAAACATTTTCTGGAGCTTCTTGAACTTCTTCAAGTTGCACCGTTCTCCCACTTACCCTTTTGGAGAGAAACTCTTTCTCTAGAAAAACACCATTACGAGCGACAAACACTTTGCCCTCTTCCCGGTTGTAGAAATAATAACCTTTGGTTTCCCTAGGGTATCCTACAAAGAAGCATTTATCAGACTTGGAAGAAAGCTTATCAGACGTCATACGTTTTACATAAGCCTCACATCCCCAAATCTTAAGAAAAGACAACCCGGGACGCTTCCCAGTCCATATCTCATATGGTGTCCTTTCCACGGATTTAGATGGAACCCTATTAAGTGTGAAAGCGGCAGTTTCTAGAGCGTATCCCCAGAAGGACAATGGAAGATCACTTTGGCTCATCATAGACCTAACCATGTCTAACAAGGTTCGGTTCTTCCGTTCGGATACTCCATTCCATTGGGGCGTTCCTGGCGGAGTCCATTGTGGAACAATTCCACATTGCTTTAGATGTTCACCAAATTCATGGCTCAAATATTCACCACCACGATCAGATCGTAGGAGTTTAATAGTCTTGCCCAATTGATTTTGTACTTCATTCTGAAATTCTTTGAACTTTTCAAAGGATTCAGACTTATGCCTCATTAAGTAGATGTAACCATATCTACTAAAGTCGTCGGTAAAAGTTATGAAGTACTGAAAACCACCTCTGGCCGTGCAACTAATTGGTCCACATACATCCGTATGTACAAGTCCCAATAGTTCACTCGCCCTCTCACTATTTCCTGTGAAAGGCGACTTAGTCATTTTGCCAAGTAAACAAGACTCACATGTATCAATTGATTCAAAATCAAAAGAACTTAGAAGACCATCTGTATGGAGTTTCTTTATGCGCTTCTCATTTATATGACCTAAACGACAATGCCAAGTATACGTGGGATTCAAATCATTAGGCTTGAGCCTTTTCGCATCAATGTTATAAATAGGCTTATTCTCAAGATCTAAGTAATATAATCCATTCACCAATGGGTAATTACCATAGAGAATATTATTCAAATAAATGGAACAACACTTGTTCCTTATTATGACCTCATAACCATCATCTTCCTCCAAACATTTTGAAGAAATAATGTTTTTGCCTAAGGCGGGAATATAATAACAATTATTTAACTCCAAAACTAATCCTGATGGTAATGAAAGTGGATAAGTTCCGACGGCCAACGCAGCAACCTTTGCACCATTGCCGACGCGAGCATCCACCTCGCCTTTTGCACATTTCCTTGCTTCTTTAAGCCCCTGCAACGATTTGCAAGTATGAATCATCGATCCGGTATCAAATACCCATGAATCATAAGGACATGTAGCAACATTATTAATTTCAATAACATTGATACCTGAATTAGAAGTGTCTCCACCCTTCTTCTTCAGCTCTTCCAGATAAAGCTTGCAATTCCTCTTCCAATGACCGGGTTTCTTGCAGTGAAAACAAGGATCACTACCCGCCAGTTTAGGCTTAGGAGCTGCTACAGGCTTAGGCTTAGTGCTAGAGATCTGATCTGTAGCCTTAGCCTTAGTCTTGCGCTTTCGTTTCTTGCTATCCTTTTGAACCAAGTTAACTTGACTTGGACCAGATTTTTTGATGCTTGCCTCAGCTGTCTTAAGCATCCCATGCAACTCAGCCAATGTCTTCTCTAAGCTATTCATTTGAAAGTTCAAAATGAAAGGCTCATAGCTTGCAGGAAGCGACTCGAGAATCACATCTGTGGCCAAATCAGGGTGTAGAGCAGCACCAAGTTTCTCCAGATTCTCAATGTAACCAATCATCTTGATCACATGAGGACTGACAGAACCGTTTTCAGCTAGCCTGCACGCAAACAAGGACTTTGAGATGTTGTACCTCTCAGACCTTGCTTGGTTCTCAAACATGCCACGAAGTCCCTCAATCATATTGTGGGCATCCGCGTTCTCATATTGCTTCTGAAGCTCAGAGGACATAGTGGCAAGCATGAGACAGCTAACATCAACTGCATCATTGGTATGTTTCTCATACTCCCTTTTCTGAGTGGCAGTAGCATTTTCTGGCAGATCATCAGGATAGGGAAGCTCTAGAACATATTCCTTTTTCTCTTGCTTGAGAACAATTCTCAAGTTGCGATACCAATCAATAAAGTTTGTTCCACTAAGCTTTTCTTTTTCAAGAATTGAGCGCAAATTGAAAGTGTTACTAGCGGTTGGTGCCATGATCTACAACAGAAAATATGCAAATATAAGCACTATGTAAATATAAAACTCTTATAAACATTTTAACAAAAGTTCATTATTCCACTATATGCTTGGAATCGTTTTCCCTCAAAACAACATATAGTGGTTCAAGATCCATATTCAACTTAGATCCTAGTGAGCTTTGGCATCACCGCTAGAAATCTAGTGACATAGGTAAGCAACACTTTGCTAATCACATCCCTATGTGACTCTTGTTTGTTGGGTGGCATCTGTCACGACCCTATACCAAAGTATAGAGTGTGCCGTACAAGATCGCCTCGGGAGATGGTTAACGAAGTAACCATACATAGCGTTCACACAGGACATCCATCAATTACAGAGATACCTCATTAAGTGTATAATATTACAAGTTCAGGAGTCATAGCGGAAGCAAATTTAGTTACATTATCATACATAGGTTCTTGGTTCTTATTACCTAAATATACGGAGGCGGGAGATACGACAAACACTCCGCAGAACCTAAGTAAGCCCTGCCGGCCCTAGGGCAGTGGCTCACTTATCTGGATTAGGGGAGCCGGGGACCCATTCAATGGTCCAGTTCTGGGGCTCCTCACCTTCCCACACAATTTTGTTACAGCAGTCGCAATAAGTTTCTTGAGGCGAACCTGAAAAACCACATCATCGCAAAGCCTGAGTATCTAGCATACTCCGCAAGACTTACCCGTCAAAAAGGGGTTTACTAAAACCGACTCCTAGTATGCAGGGGGCCGCCCGGGTTTATTTGATATTTGCATAAAAGCACCTATTAATTCTACGATGCGATGCTTATTCCTTAACCAAGATTTTTAATTGCTTGTTGCGGGAAAGGAACTATAGTGGACCCTAGCTAGCTACTAAGACTGTTCAACTATAAAGAACAATACAACATAGCCATTTGTATCCATAGAGTAAATAAATATCAGCATCCAAAACAAATTTCTCTACTTAAAGTATCATTGCCCCTGCTCGAAACAAGAGATACTCATGACCGCGAGAGACGGCAATTCGAATTGATTTACATCCTGCAGGAGAATAACCCAAATGCACGACATACGCATCATTTAAGAACACGTATGGCCACCGTTCACGAGGTTGCGATAAAGTCGATCCGGGGCCATCGATCCCGAGTACACGTCCTCCCCGCGATACAGTACTTTGTATCCGAGGCTTAACCCGTGCACTCTCCAGCGGTCCTCGACCCGTGCATCCACCGTGCCATTCACATCACCTCTGGATCGATGAGTAATACCGTCCAACAATACGGCGCCCAAGTTACTAGGTTTACCAATTCCCATATAGAGGTATGCACTTGGTACTGTTCAATACTTGTCCGCGTGGTTGCAACGGTAGGTTCCCAAATTTTAACCAATTTTATTCTTCACGTGGATCATGATTGAATCGAGTGATCCCATAGCCTACCGTTGACTCCACTAATTTAAGCCTAGCAGTTGCTAACGAAAGGCTTACTGACGTAACTAAGTATAGGTCACAGTTTGTGTATGCAAGTGGGTTTCCATCCAAGCCCTATACCTAATGCACAATACAATATTCCTCTATGGTGGCAAAATAAAAGGACTCGTAAATCAGTAGGTGTGCACCGGGGCTTGCCTTGGGAGTGATCGTAGTTAAAGTTTTCGACGGGGTTGAGCTCAACTTCGGGCTCCTCAGGGTTGCTTGCCACGTCCTTGCTCCCAGTCTCGCTCCCTAGTCAATGCAGTGCAATGCATGGTCAGGAGTTGGACGATGATGCATGACACTTCCTCAATAAATAGGATTTGATGGAATGATGCTCATGCATGAGATGACATGTTTGTACCATACTCTGGCAATGATTTAAATTTAAGGGGACAAACTTCTAATTAGGGGAGGTGGGAGGCATGGTAATAAATGAGCATATCACCCATATCCAATTACGAGTATGCCATCGAGGCCCACTTAGCAAACATGCAAGGCTCCTTGACTTCCCACTTACCCAGGGCTCATTTCCCAATTAACTACCTATGCAAGAGAGCATAGAAATTTTTATTTTGCAAGGTTAATTGCAACCTCCTAGAGCTTTACATGTTCACTTTTAATTGTAGCCCTGACTAATCTAGATATATACATTAATTGTGAATCATTACTATGCAAAAGAAAATCATAACTTCACTGTAAGTCAAGATTAACATGTTGCATGGGCTGTCCCAAGGATGGATTTACCACTAATAATAACCATATGCATATATTAGGCAACAATTATATTGAAATTCTTAAGTTAATTAGGAATGAGTAACTTTGACAGCCAAAAGCACCCTGATGGTGCCCAAACATTTTTCATGGAGATTTTATACTTATGTAGAAATGCTCCAAGAGTAGGAATGCAAAATTTCAGAATTAAAATCCTACCCAAGCATTTATAGAAATTTATTTACTAAAAATGGGGATTATGCAATAACACTAAAATTTGCATAAAAGATGGAAATGTGCTTTAGCAGAAAGTTTAGGAATGACATGAAGTGCTTACTGACCAAATCCCATGATTTTATCAGTTGTAGATTTTGAATTATTAATTTAATACTCTTAGCAAGGTTCTAACTTTGGTGATTTAATTCTACTAACCTACTGCATAACCCTGGATCTCATCTTGTTTTTCTGGTAGAGCAAGATTTTTGGAGTCAAACAAAATTAATTTCACATTTTTAGGCCTCTTATTTCTCGAGTTATTGAATTTTAAAGTTTTAATCGAAGTTCACTCTTATTTACAAATCTGCCACTGGCCATTTTCAAATTTTTCCCCGCGCGTGTGCGCGGCGGGGCGGCGGGGTGGCTCTGCTGGCTCGTCGGCGGCGAGGCACGGAACTTGGTGCTGCTCTACAAGATCAGTGACCCAAGGCGGTCACGTGGGTGGTGGTGGCCGGAGCGGGGGCTGCCGGAGCTTTGCCGGCGACGAGCGGCGGCGACGCTGGACGGTGGCCGACGGCGGCAGGCACGCTCAGAGATGGAATCGGCAAGGGGGGAGGTCCGGAAGCATCACCTGGGTGCCGCGGTGCTCGTCGACGCGTGGGCTGGAGTTGGGGTGGCCGGGAGGGTGGTCGTCGCCGTGAGCCCTTTCCGCGCGGTGGCCGACGGCGGCTCGGGTTCTCCAAATTCCGGCGACGCCTCTGCACGAGGGAGGAAGAGGATCAGCAGGCGGCGAGAGGACTCCTTAGCGCACTAATTTGCGAAAGAAAGAAGAAGGGAGGGGCTGCCTGGTCGGGGCTGGACGCGGCGGCGCTCACGCGGCCCGGAGCAGGGGAGCTCGCCGGGTTCCCTTGCGGCAGAGGAGGAGCAGGGCGGTAGCAGCGCTGCACGACCTTGCGGGAGCGTCTGGGGCGTGCGGAAGTGTTGGCGAGCAGAGAGGGAGAGGAATGGGGGTGGGTGAGCTGCTGCTGCCCTTATGTTGTGGCCGCCGGAAGGAGGAGCCGAGAGAGGGATGGAGGGAGGACGGCGAGCTGTCGGGCAGGGAGTGGCTCCTCCGGTGGAGCTTCAATGCCGGCCGGTGGCACAGGCGCGATTTGGCGGAGCAGTGACCGTGACGGGGCTACAGCGATCGCTGGTGGCTCGTACGGGCGCGTCGGTGTCGGGCGGAGACTGGCCGGAGAGAGTGGGAGAGGGAAGGGGCGGTTGACCCGGCTTGACCCAGAACTTGGACTCAGATTTGGTAAATTCCGACACGTTCCCGTGCTCCAAATTTGACGCAACTTTTTGTGTGTACTCAGTGAAACGTGTGCTCCAACTTTTCTGTTGGGTGCACCTGTTAGTTTGCCTTTGGGAATTTATGAAAATTCTAAACCCGAAATACACTTTTCTGACTTTGGGGAAATTTTTAAGGGTATTAAATGGTTACCAAAAATTCTGGAAAATTTCTCAAAATTCTATTTTATTATGGCCATTCAGAATATGTAAAAATATTTGGGTACTTTCATGGATTTTGATGATGTTTGTGAGTGACCCATGTTTGAATATTTTTGGAATTTAATTAACTAGGTTTCTTTTCTTTATCCTTTGGCATATGGATAAATCATACTCCGGCTTAGTCCTTAATTGAGGTTAGGCTTAGCTAACTTCATGTTGTAACATGGGATGTCACAGCACACCCCCCTTAAGGAAATCTCGTCCCGAGATTTGCAAAAGAACGAACAAAAGGGAGGGTGCGGATAGTTACCGGCTTTGGGAGGCCAGAAATTCTGGAAAGTTGGCCTTCAAAAACTCCTCTTGTTCCCATGTGGCTTCCTCTTCAGTATGGTTACTCCATTGCACTTTGTAGAAGGTGATAGTGCGGCTCCGGGTTACCCGGTCCTTTCGATCGAGGATACGAACGGGGTATTCGGGGTAGGAGAGATCTTCTTCCAACTGCTCGGTG
Organism: Eleusine indica; assembly: GCA_030378355.1. NCBI lineage: Eukaryota > Viridiplantae > Streptophyta > Magnoliopsida > Poales > Poaceae > Eleusine > Eleusine indica. The sequence goes on along the minus strand of CM059498.1, from coordinate 10,547,676 downwards.
TCGGAGATAACCACATCGATCGGAGGCTTCAAACACTTCTTTAGTTGGGATACGTGGAACACGTTGTGCACCCGTTCAAGAGTTTCCGGTAGTTGCAATCGATAAGCAACGGCGCTATGCTTCTCCATGATCGGAAAGGGTCCGATGTAGCGGGGTGCTAATTTGCCCTTGATTCCAAAGCGAGATACGCCCTTATTGGGAGAGACTCGTAGGTAAACATGGTCCCCCTTCTCGAACTCCAATGGGCGTCTCCTTTTGTTGGCATAGCTGATTTGACGGGATTGTGCTGCCTTCATGTTAGCTTGAATCTGCCGCACCTTTTCTTCGGCTTGTATGACGAGGTCGGGACCAAAATTAGTTCTTTCCCCTGATTCGGACCAATTCAGCGGCGTTCGGCATGAGTGGCCGTACAAGGCCTCAAACGGGGACATTCCCGAGCTCTCCTAATAGCTATTGTTGTATGAGAATTCGGCGAACGGAAGGCAATCTTCCCAATTCTCCCGATTGTCCAAAACACAGGCTCTTAGTATGTCCTCTAAATATTGGTTCAGCCTCTCGGTTTGACCATCGGTCTGCGGGTGATAAGCAGAACTTCGGATAAGGGTGGTGCCAAGACAAGAATGTAGCTGTTCCCAAAAACGAGCAATAAACTGGGGACCTCGATCGGAGATAATAGTCTTGGGCACGCCGTGCAAACATAGAATTCTTGTGATGTAGAGTTCAGCATACTTCTTGGTAGGGTAGGTTGTATGGACTGGAATAAAGTGAGCGGACTTGGTCAACCTATCCACGATAACCCATATGGAATCATGTTTCTTGGGGGTGAGGGGTAACCCGACAATAAAATCCATAGCAACATCCTCCCATTTCCAAGCGGGGATTTTTAAAGGGTGTAAAAGACCAGCTTTCCTCAGGTGGTCGGCCTTCACACGCTGGCACGTATCGCATTCGGAAACATAACGAGCGACTTCCCTTTTCATGCGCGTCCACCAAAACTTCTCCCTTAACCCACGGTACATCTTGTTGCTGCCGGGGTGTATGGAGTACTTGGACAAGTGAGCCTCATCTAAAATTTTCTTCCTTAACTCCTCCTTCTTTGGGACAACCAGGCGATTGTTGAACCATAGCACTCCATCTTCGTCCTGTCGGAAACATGTAGCTTCCCCTTGGAGTATCTTTTGTCGAATGCGTTCCGTCCCCTCGTCTCCCTTCTGGGCCTCGGCAATTTCTTCGCGAAGGGTAGGGATGAGAGCTAGATTACACAAGTATCCAAATGGAATGATACGAAGACTTGGCTCGCTTGAATCTGAATTCGGGCACGCTCCCATGGAACAAACCACTGCGTGATTGCATTGGTCCCGACGACTTAGGGCGTCGGCAACCACGTTGGCCTTCCCGGGGTGATAATGAATCTCCAATTCATAATCCTTAATTAATTCTAACCATCTCCGTTGCCTCATATTCAGTTCTTGCTGCGTAAATATATACTTGAGACTTTTGTGGTCGGTGTAGAGGTTGACAAGGTTACCAAGCAGGTAATGGCGCCAGATCTTTAAGGCCAGGACTACGGATGCCAATTCTAAATCGTGAGTGGGATAGTTTTGCTCATGCTTTCGGAGCTGTCGAGAGGCATAGGCAATGACACGGCCTTCTTGCATAAGCACACAACCCAACCCAGTGCCGGAGGCATCACAATAAACGTCGAATGGTTTGGTAATATCAGGTTGAGCCAAAACCGGAGCAGTTGTCAAGTGCCTCTTAAGTGATTGAAAGGCTTCTTCACATGCACTACTCCACTTAAACTTCGTATCCTTTTCCAGCAACTTGGTCATAGGCTTGGCAATGCTTGAGAAGTTGGGAATAAATTTCCGGTAATATCCAGCAAGGCCAAGGAAGCTGCGAATTTGCCTGACCGATTTCGGAGCTCTCCAATTCAACACGTCTTCTACCTTGGCAGGATCAACGGCTACCCCTTCTACGGAGATGATATGACCCAAGAATGGAACTTGCTTTAGCCAAAATTCACACTTGCTGAATTTGGCGTAAAGCTGGTGATCTCGGAGTCGTTGCAGAACAATGCGGAGGTGTTCGGCGTGTTCTTCCTCGGATTTGGAGTATATAAGGATGTCGTCGATGAACACGACCACGAACTTATCCAACTCTGGCATGAACACGGAATTCATCAAATACATGAAATGGGCTGGAGCATTAGTGAGACCAAAAGACATGACGAGATACTCGAAAAGACCATAACGTGTGGAGAAGGCAGTTTTTGGAACGTCTTCGGTTCGGATCTTTATTTGGTGGTAACCGGATCGGAGGTCAATCTTGGAGAAAACTTTAGCACCAACAAGCTGATCAAATAGAATGTCAATTCGGGGTAAGGGGTACTTGTTCTTAATGGTTACAGCATTCAGGGGCCTGTAGTCGACACACAGACGTAGGGTCTGGTCTTTCTTCTTTACAAAGAGGGCGGGACATCCCCAGGGAGATGAACTCGGTCGGATGTAGCCCTTGTCCATAAGCTCTTGTAATTGTTCCTTTAATTCTGCTAACTCATTAGGGGCCATCTTGTACGGCCTGCGAGAGATAGGCGCCGTACCGGGTAGGAGTTCAATCTTAAACTCGACGTCTCTGTCCGGGGGCATTCCTGGTAACTCATCTGGGAACACGTCGGAGAAGTCACGTACCACTGGAATATCCTCTAGCTTTTTCCCTTCAGCATGACACACTTGAGGAATGGACAATCTAGGACTCGGCAACTGAAGAATGGCAGACCATAGAGGGGTGAGTTCAAGTGGACCTCCCGGGATTCAATGTGTAAGACGGCTCTATGTTTAGTCATCCACCTCATACCAAGAATTATGTCAATACCCTGACCATCTAAGATGATTAACGAAGCGGGGTACACGTTGCCTGCTAACTTAAGTGGCACTTTTCTCAACTCAAGGTGAGTTCTTATTTTCCCACCAGGGGAGGTGATGATGTATGGGGTTCCCGTAGTGGTGGGGGTGATTTTCAGACGATCCACACATGCTTGACTAATAAAATCATGCGTTGCTCCTGAATCAAAGAGAACCATGGCAGCGTGTTGGTTGATCGAGAACGTACCCGCGAGAACGGGCTCTCCGACTTGAATCTCTTCGACCGTGGTATAATTGACTCGGCCATTCTTGTGGGTAAGGGCAGAAGACTGGGGACGACTCCCATTGTTGCCGTGGTTGTTACCATTGCTGGGGTGGTTGTTGATGTTTCCAGAGGGGTTGGAGTTGTTGCTGTTTCCCTGGTTGCGCTTCGGAAAGCGGCACTCCTTGGCAAAGTGACCGGTTCGGCCACAGTTGTAGCATGGCTGCGAGGAGTTATGCTTCACAACTTGATTAGTATGCTGCGGGGGGCGGGGACCAGCGGAGGGCTGCAGGTTGCCTCCACGGGAATGGAAGTGCTGCTGCGAGTAGGTCGGCCGAGGCCCTCCTCCTGACGGTAGCGCAGCTCGGAACTTCTGTCCCGTCGGGGAGGTGATTGCCAGCCTGTACTTGGGCAGTGCGGAGCCGGACGGACTTCCCATAGCACGCTTCCTCTTCTTGTCCTCCTGGTTAGCACGGATGGCATCTTCTTGCACAATGGCGGCACTCATTAGGTCGTTGAATGACCCTGCAGTAACTTGTGCCAGACGGTCTTGCAGCTTCGGGGTAAGGCCTGAACGGAAACAATCTTTCTTCTTCTCGTCCGTGTCGGCATGATACGACACATACTGAGCCAAGTAGTTGAACTTTCGTGCGTACTCTTGCACAGTTCCTGCGCCTTGCTTCAGGTTGAGAAATTCTTGCAGCTTGCGCTTCATAAGACTGGCCGGAATGTGGTGTGCACGAAAGGCGGTGCAGAATTCCGGCCAAGTGACTTGGTGGCCAGGGGCAAGAGCAGTGGTGTAGCTTGCCCACCAAGCACTTGCGGAACCACGGAGTTGCTGCGCTGCGAAGAGGGGCTTCTGGTGGTCGGTGCAGTGGAGTAGAGCAAACTTCGATTCTAGAGTGCGAATGAAATTATCCGCTTCTAGCGGATCACCAGCTTCGCCGAATGTGGGCGGATGAGTTGCCCAAAAGTCGCTGTAGGACGATTCGCGGGGCTGCGGCGGTGGTGGTCCGGGAGCTCCTTGGCGATTCATGTTCTCCATGAACATGCGGAACATCTCGTTCTGATTGTGGATGAGCTGCTCCATCGGCGTCATGGGCGGAGCATTGGGTGGCGGTTGGTTTCTACCCGCGTTGGAGGCACCGGGAGCCTCACCGAGGTTCTCTCCACCACGGCGAGTTTGCACCATCTGCCACAGGAGTAAAGCATATTAGCCCGATTATCGCCTGCAACATTATGGTAATAAGCCTATAATTCAGTGACAACAATAACATTTTAACTGCTCATAACGGAACTGTTGACAGTGCACGGTGCAAATTACGGGTGGTAACTTGGATTCCACTAGTTTCAACAACATAGGCAACATACTTATGATCAAATCATAGGTACATGCGACACGTCTTCCAATACATGGAAATCCTTATGTTACCTTACTACCTCGTGATAGCATGTGGTCTGAAAGAGCTTTCGGTTACAACTCCACCTAACACTACTAGCACTATCCACATACGAGCACAAAGTCTTCACGAGCTTCCACCCTACACGATCTACTACGCCTCAGTCACTCGGCGTGTCTGCTACCATCGGACTCCCATTCCATGTCGCCCGGTCCAGGGGGCGCCTCATAGTCAACACCGGAGTCACCGTCCTCACTCAAGTCGGCGTCGTCTGGGGGAATCACCGCGAGTGGCACGGGTGGCTGGGCATTAAGAACCGCGTTCAGCTGGGCATTAGCAACTTGGAGATGCCCAATAAGTTGTTCTTGTTGTGCGATGATGACATGTGCATCGTTAAGGTTCCCTTCCATGACATCCCTCGCATCTTGGGCTTCTTCGCGTTGAGCTTGGAGCTCGCTTCGCTCCTCCAAGAGGGCGTCAACCTGGCCATGAAGGGAGTAGATCTCCTCTTGGGCAGCAGTGAGTTGGGCATTACGCTGGTTCAGTTGCTCCTGCAACTGCTCGCTAGCGTCACCCTCGATGATAAGTTGAGCGTCATGGAGCTGCTCGAACAGGTCCGCCCGCTCCAACTCGCTAGTGTGCAGTTTGCCCCTGAGGACCGCGATCTCCGCATCGCGAGTGGCGAGCTGGGCGTCTCGGGCGGCAAGTGCGAGCTGCAGCGCCTCACGCTCTCGTTCCAACTCGAGAATGCGTGCGGGAAGGGGCTCGTAGTTCTTCGGGAGCTTGTCGTCCACCATCTGTCGGAATAAGTTTGGCGAGGATGAGTCAAAACTTAATATCCCTTCAAGCATACATGCCCAAAGTGGCATAAGGATTGACGGATAAGGGAAAAAAAAAACGTAAGGTGTCCAACCCGTGGGACGGAGAACTATGCAGTTCTACGATTGACAGGGTAACTTGCAGGGATGAGCAAAAACACGTCGCTTCTGTACAATTTAACCTTTTGACCCCTTTTTGTTAATTGTAGAGGAGTTCAGTACCTTTCCAACGCATGCTCCCACATCCCTAACCGATAACATCTCCGAGAGTTATGATCATCCAAAAACAGAGGACAGAAATGAGACTGCTGCTGAACTTTCCGAAAAGCTTGCTGTTTTTTGCAAAATCCGACCCATTTACAGATTTTTCTGAGACAAACCCACTATACCAAACTCGTAGGGGAAAACATTAGCTTTCCAGCGGATACTTATTCGCCTTCGTCGGATTAAAATCGAGGAAGTTATGCTCATTTTTGTGGGACTGACTTTCCTGGCAGAGTTCGTCCCAATTAAATTCAAACTTTCGTTTTAAGCGCCATAGGGATTCGCAGCCGCCCGGAGTTTGATTATTTCACATGTTTGTGATATTTGTGACCTTTTACATAATTTGGTAAAGATAAATGCATGTGGTATGCACGAATGCCAAATGCTCAATATGCCGATTTCCTACGTCCTCACAAAGGAAAACCTTGACCGAATATATAGATCGATCCGTCCGATGGCACGCACACTTCTCGCACGTTTCTAAGCGATCTACCCGTGGTTAGTATACCTGCAATAGATCCATTTCAGAAACAATACATCAAATCCAAGAGAAACAAGCCAAAACAACAATGACAGTTATGTCCAGGTATTTGCCCACCCGGAAGGCAGCCGATATTTAAGCGCAATCGGTCCGCGCGTCAAACAAAGTCCAGGTCTTTGCCCACCCGGAAGGCGTTCGGTGTTTCTTGCGCAACCGATCCGCGCACAGACACATACCTTCGAGGAAGAATCCGTAGAGACGAGTAACTTAACAGACATAACCCAGGGTTAGCTTTGCCATCTACTAATAAAGTCCTTATATGGGCACTACTAGCTCGTACCTCACCGTGCGGCGTAAAACGGGTTGTTTAGGTCTTTTAAAATGTTCATCGGTGTGATGCTTATCCCGAGTCGGCTCTGATACCAGCTGTCACGACCCTATACCAAAGTATAGAGTGTGCCGTACAAGATCGCCTCGGGAGATGGTTAACGAAGTAACCATACATAGCGTTCACACAGGACATCCATCAATTACAGAGATACCTCATTAAGTGTATAATATTACAAGTTCAGGAGTCATAGCGGAAGCAAATTTAGTTACATTATCATACATAGGTTCTTGGTTCTTATTACCTAAATATACGGAGACGGGAGATACGACAAACACTCCGCAGAACCTAAGTAAGCCCTGCCGGCCCTAGGGCAGTGGCTCACTTATCTGGATTAGGGGAGCCGGGGACCCATTCAATGGTCCAGTTCTGGGGCTCCTCACCTTCCCACACAATTTTGTTACAGCAGTCGCAATAAGTTTCTTGAGGCGAACCTGAAAAACCACATCATCGCAAAGCCTGAGTATCTAGCATACTCCGCAAGACTTACCCGTCAAAAAGGGGTTTACTAAAACCGACTCCTAGTATGCAGGGGGCCGCCCGGGTTTATTTGATATTTGCATAAAAGCACCTATTAATTCTACGATGCGATGCTTATTCCTTAACCAAGATTTTTAATTGCTTGTTGCGGGAAAGGAACTATAGTGGACCCTAGCTAGCTACTAAGACTGTTCAACTATAAAGAACAATACAACATAGCCATTTGTATCCATAGAGTAAATAAATATCAGCATCCAAAACAAATTTCTCTACTTAAAGTATCATTGCCCCTGCTCGAAACAAGAGATACTCATGACCGCGAGAGACGGCAATTCGAATTGATTTACATCCTGCAGGAGAATAACCCAAATGCACGACATACGCATCATTTAAGAACACGTATGGCCACCGTTCACGAGGTTGCGATAAAGTCGATCCGGGGCCATCGATCCCGAGTACACGTCCTCCCCGCGATACAGTACTTTGTATCCGAGGCTTAACCCGTGCACTCTCCAGCGGTCCTCGACCCGTGCATCCACCGTGCCATTCACATCACCTCTGGATCGATGAGTAATACCGTCCAACAATACGGCGCCCAAGTTACTAGGTTTACCAATTCCCATATAGAGGTATGCACTTGGTACTGTTCAATACTTGTCCGCGTGGTTGCAACGGTAGGTTCCCAAATTTTAACCAATTTTATTCTTCACGTGGATCATGATTGAATCGAGTGATCCCATAGCCTACCGTTGACTCCACTAATTTAAGCCTAGCAGTTGCTAACGAAAGGCTTACTGACGTAACTAAGTATAGGTCACAGTTTGTGTATGCAAGTGGGTTTCCATCCAAGCCCTATACCTAATGCACAATACAATATTCCTCTATGGTGGCAAAATAAAAGGACTCGTAAATCAGTAGGTGTGCACCGGGGCTTGCCTTGGGAGTGATCGTAGTTAAAGTTTTCGACGGGGTTGAGCTCAACTTCGGGCTCCTCAGGGTTGCTTGCCACGTCCTTGCTCCCAGTCTCGCTCCCTAGTCAATGCAGTGCAATGCATGGTCAGGAGTTGGACGATGATGCATGACACTTCCTCAATAAATAGGATTTGATGGAATGATGCTCATGCATGAGATGACATGTTTGTACCATACTCTGGCAATGATTTAAATTTAAGGGGACAAACTTCTAATTAGGGGAGGTGGGAGGCATGGTAATAAATGAGCATATCACCCATATCCAATTACGAGTATGCCATCGAGGCCCACTTAGCAAACATGCAAGGCTCCTTGACTTCCCACTTACCCAGGGCTCATTTCCCAATTAACTACCTATGCAAGAGAGCATAGAAATTTTTATTTTGCAAGGTTAATTGCAACCTCCTAGAGCTTTACATGTTCACTTTTAATTGTAGCCCTGACTAATCTAGATATATACATTAATTGTGAATCATTACTATGCAAAAGAAAATCATAACTTCACTGTAAGTCAAGATTAACATGTTGCATGGGCTGTCCCAAGGATGGATTTACCACTAATAATAACCATATGCATATATTAGGCAACAATTATATTGAAATTCTTAAGTTAATTAGGAATGAGTAACTTTGACAGCCAAAAGCACCCTGATGGTGCCCAAACATTTTTCATGGAGATTTTATACTTATGTAGAAATGCTCCAAGAGTAGGAATGCAAAATTTCAGAATTAAAATCCTACCCAAGCATTTATAGAAATTTATTTACTAAAAATGGGGATTATGCAATAACACTAAAATTTGCATAAAAGATGGAAATGTGCTTTAGCAGAAAGTTTAGGAATGACATGAAGTGCTTACTGACCAAATCCCATGATTTTATCAGTTGTAGATTTTGAATTATTAATTTAATACTCTTAGCAAGGTTCTAACTTTGGTGATTTAATTCTACTAACCTACTGCATAACCCTGGATCTCATCTTGTTTTTCTGGTAGAGCAAGATTTTTGGAGTCAAACAAAATTAATTTCACATTTTTAGGCCTCTTATTTCTCGAGTTATTGAATTTTAAAGTTTTAATCGAAGTTCACTCTTATTTACAAATCTGCCACTGGCCATTTTCAAATTTTTCCCCGCGCGTGTGCGCGGCGGGGCGGCGGGGTGGCTCTGCTGGCTCGCCGGCGGCGATCGGCGGCGAGGCACGGAACTTGGTGCTGCTCTACAAGATCAGTGACCCAAGGCGGTCACGTGGGTGGTGGTGGCCGGAGCGGGGGCTGCCGGAGCTCTGCCGGCGACGAGCGGCGGCGACGCTGGACGGTGGCCGACGGCGGCAGGCACGCCCAGAGATGGAATCGGCAAGGGGGGAGGTCCGGAAGCATCACCTGGGTGCCGCGGTGCTCGTCGACGCGTGGGCTGGAGTTGGGGTGGCCGGGAGGGTGGTCGTCGCCGTGATCCCTTTCCGCGCGGTGGCCGACGGCGGCTCGGGTTCTCCAAATTCCGGCGACGCCTCTGCACGAGGGAGGAAGAGGATCAGCAGGCGGCGAGAGGACTCCTTAGCGCACTGATTTGCGAAAGAAAGAAGAAGGGAGGGGCTGCCTGGTCGGGGCTGGACGCGGCGGCGCTCACGCGGCCCGGAGCAGGGGAGCTCGCCGGGTTCCCTTGCGGCAGAGGAGGAGCAGGGCGGTAGCAGCGCTGCACGACCTTGCGGGAGCGTATGGGGCGTGCGGAAGTGTTGGCGAGCAGAGAGGGAGAGGAATGGGGGTGGGTGAGCTGCTGCTGCCCTTATGTTGTGGCCGCCGGAAGGAGGAGCCGAGAGAGGGATGGAGGGAGGACGGCGAGCTGTCGGGCAGGGAGTGGCTCCTCCGGTGGAGCTTCAATGCCGGCCGGTGGCACAGGCGCGTTTTGGCGGAGCAGTGACCGTGACGGGGCTACAGCAATCGCCGGTGGCTCGTACGGGCGCGTCGGTGTCGGGCGGAGACTGGCCGGAGAGAGTGGGAGAGGGAAGGGGCGGTTGACCCGGCTTGACCCAGAACTTGGACTCGGATTTGGTATATTCCGACACGTTCCCGTGCTCCAAATTTGACGCAACTTTTTGTGTGTACTCAGTGAAACGTGTGCTCCAACTTTTCTGTTGGGTGCACCTGTTAGTTTGCCTTTGGGAATTTATGAAAATTTTAAACCCGAAATACACTTTTCTGACTTTGGGGAAATTTTTAAGGGTATTAAATGGTTACCAAAAATTCTGGAAAATTTCTCAAAATTCTATTTTATTATGGCCATTCAGAATATGTAAAACTATTTGGGTACTTTCATGGATTTTGATGATGTTTGTGAGTGACCCATGTTTGAATATTTTTGGAATTTAATTAACTAGGTTTCTTTTCTTTATCCTTTGGCATATGGATAAATCATACTCCGGCTTAGTCCTTAATTGAGGTTAGGCTTAGCTAACTTCATGTTGTAACATGGGATGTCACAGCATCACATGCCCCGGCGCCAACACCATGCCCCAAAGCCCAAAACCGTTTTGATAGCTTTGTTAATTAAACCAATACTATGCATATAAATGTCCGACATTTATCCTAATAATTAAGATAGTTGAGGTACTCTACTTTGGCAGACCTACCATACAACGATCATAATTTTAATAGGTGCAGCTATTGGAAGGGCATATAATTTAATTTTTCTTGAGGGAACCTATTCTAGCATGTTAATCATATCTAATATAAATAACACATGAAAGAATAGGATGATAGGAACATCATCACAGGCAATCATATTAACTGTGAAATAGTATGGCCCCTTTCAATTGGTGATCTCCATCTCCATTGTCATCGCCATGTCTCTCGTCCCTTCAACCATCATGCTTGAGGCCTCCATGAACTAACACTTAGCTACTACAACTAATAGCTAGTAATAAATTACATGAGAATATCAAGCATCACAGGTCGACACGCAGGCCGTTATACAATAATATGACAGCCTCAACCCAGCTGTAATTAATCATGGCACGCAGGCCATGCAAATCACATATATACATCACATGCATCTTTTGGGCCATACCATTCACAACATTCTCTGCAAAAACAAGTTAGGCGAGAAGCGAATGCTAACATGTGGCCAAAAAGGGTTGTAACAATCTAGGCGTGTCCGTACGGCGGTCCCGCTTTTCGCCTCACAGGATTTCACAGATTTCACAGATCGTATCTATAAAATCACAATGGAAATCCTATCGGGAAAATCATATTTGCCCGATTTTAAGTCATTCACAATGGCTTAGTTTTCCATTAGGTTTTCATGAGTAGACTGCAGTACATGATTATGATACTATTGGCTCCTCTACTGGCGCACGCAGTTAGTCCCGATGGTGATTCCAGCCGGTAGGGACAAGTCGCGCGCGCACGGAGAAGGAACACAAATAAATCAATGATGCATGTATTGCTATCCGCCCATTACCTTGTGAACCTCCCTATCATCATTGATCTAATCAATCCGAACACAAAACATGTAATAGATCTCATCTAGTACATCAACATATCGACTATATGCACAAGATCTAGATCACAAACTATACAAGGTCGGCTCTGATACCACTGTAGGGGAACGGGTAGGCTACGATAGCATATAAAATTTCTACCGTTCAACCAGGAAACCTTGCAAGAGAGGATCATGGATCGTTACCACTAGACGCGCAGGCGGAGCGGAAGCGAATGTTGGAGCAGCTCGATCCAACGTAGTCGCGCGTCAGTGTAGAGGAAGTAGTCGATCACGTCAATCATCTCCTTCTAGTCCAGCCGTCGGCACCGCAGCAGCAGCAGTGCCTCCTCGCGGTATCCACACGTACGGGGTTGGAGCACCGTGCGCGGCGTGCTAGCACCGGCAACACGGTTAGGGTTTTGTGGGCGAGAAAGAGGAGCACGGCGGCTAGGGTTAAGGACTGGTGGAAATCACCTGCGCCTTAAGCCCCTCCTCCACTTAAATAGACCCTTCTAATGGGCCTCGACTAGTTGGCCCATTAGTGGACTAATTCCTCACACGGATCAATATCCGTATGACCCTCACATACGGATCAAATCCGTATTGTCTCTTGGGCATATCTCCAACAGCCGCGGTAGTCTTTTTTGTGTGATGACAGAAGAAATGAGTCAAAACAATCGTCAGGAATATCAGATAAGTATTGTAGAATCAAATGTTCATTTGAAACTTAATCAGCAGCCAGCACTCCCCAATCATATTCTGATAACCAGGAGTGCTTCTGGCAGGTACAAATGATGAATTCGTATACCAAAGAATTGCATGGGAACCAAAATTTCTCCTACCGCCTAAAACCTGTATGTACAGACTGAAGAATAGACCTTGAAGTCTACTTATTCAATAAAGCAACTAAAGAACTGCAAGAGGCCGACTACTCTGTGATTGTGGATTTTGTGTCATGAGAAAGCCCAATTACTAGCAATTGAGCAGGACACCTCATCATATTCAGATAATTCATCAGCAGAACTAATATCAACCAGAAGGACATCCTCAACTGCAGGATCACCAGATCGAAAGAAGGCCCAAACAGTAAACAAGGTTTTGAGTTAACTTATGCTACATTAGGCGAACTTGGTTCTGCAGCCAGAAGGCATCAAACCCACTTCTCGCACTGTCATTGCCACGATGCTCTGCGATCAGAAACTCTATAACAATTTCACAGACATCTCATTCAGGAACTACACTAAGATAAACACAAGTCCACCGATTTGATACTACTGTTCCAGATTTTTACCCATCATCTTCAACCTTGTTGAGCATTTAGACAGAAGGAAGCAGTGAGAGCGAGATTGCGATCAAAAGTCACAACCTTCCCCTTTCTGTTCCCGTCGATTGGTCACGGTGAATCGTGAAGCACCTCCATCTCATCGACGCGGAACCCCAGCTCGCTGAGGTCCACTGTCTTGTTGAAGTCGCCACTGCCGCTCTTCTCCCCGACGCCATCCGCCTCCGCCTCGACATTGACGGCGATCTCCTCCTCCTCCGCCTCGACGCGGGTCCTTCCCTTGAGGCACACTCGCACCTTCCTCCTAGAGGTGGGCCCCGCGAGGATGGGTGTAGCAGCGGCGGCGGCGGCGAGAGCGGGGGATGGAGACGGCGGGGTGTCGAAGGGGTGGAAGGGGGTGAATGAGGCCCAGTCATCGACGATCGCGGGAGGGCCGAGCAGGAAGAAGCCCCAGGTGCAGAAGTACATGTCGGAGCCAGGGACGACGGGCGGCGAGCTCGGTGGTGGGGAAGGCGCGGCGGCAGGGCGTCGGGCAGCGGAGGCGGCGGCCGAGGTAGGACCGTCCAGAAAGCTTCGCGTTTTTGGTGAGGGGGGGGGGGGGGGGACAGACGGAACGAGATGAAATCACGAGGCTTTCTTCGTCATGAGTTTTTGCGATTTAAATAGTGCACATGAGTATTTGCTTAGAGCATCTTCAGTGAAGGCTATTAAATAGGTCTCTACTCTAAAATTTAGGAGACAAAGCAAAAAAACTCAACTCTAGTAGAGCTTCTAAATAGACTTCTATTTTTTATGGCATCCTAAATTTTAGCTTCAAGCCTCTAGATTTGAAAGCCCCCTATCTCCCTCCTAAACGCGGGACCCACCATATTATTCTATTTTTCTTTTTTCTTTTTTCCTTTCCTTTTCCTATCCTCTTCCTCTCGGCACTGTCCTCCTCCCCGCCTCCGCAACTACCGCCGCCGCTGCCGCCGGTCACCCCTCCCCTCGCCGCTGAACCCGCCGCCGGTGAGCCCGCCCAGGCCGGATCTACGCCCGGCAGGGTCCGAGGCGCGGCGAGCTCGTCAACGCCGTGAGCTCCCCTCATCGGCCCTCTCCCATGCCCCTCGTCGGCCGAGGACTCGCCCTTCTTGCTTGTCGGTGGAGCGGGAAGGCGACCCCGGGCGCGGGCGCCTCGAACGCAGGCGGCATCGACGGAGGGCGGCGCGGACAGAGAGCTGCCGTCGCTCTTGACGTTGGGCGGCTCGAGCCCAGGCGGCGCGGACAGAGAGCTGCAGGGCGAGCACGGGCGTGGGCGCGGGGCCGCGATGCTAGGGCGAGCTCCCCTTCCCTTCCTCCATGGCGCCGAGTTCCCCTTCCCTTCCTCCATGGCGCTGAGCTCCCCTTCCCTTCCTCCATGGCACCGAGCTCCCCTTCCATTCCTCCATGGCGCCGAGCTCCCCTCCCTCCTCTTCCATTCCTCCATGGCGTCGAGCTCCCCTCCCTCCCCTGCTCGTCGCCCAGATCTCGGTGTCGTCCATGGGGGATCTTGACGAGGGCACGCGCCCATCGCTGGAGTAGGCGGGGACGGGGCGGGGCGGCGGGCGGGCGCAGTGTAGGCGGCACGGCGAGTGCGGCGGGAGGCGGAGCACCGCGCGCGCGCGCAGGCGGCGGCGGCCGGCGGGAGGCGAAGCTACGCGTACGGGCAGACGGGCGTGTGCGGGAGAGAAGAACCAGTTTTTTCCCTGACAAGCGGACCCCACAAAGGATAGGAGCCCATATAAAGATCTCCACTGGAGTTGGGTGCGAAATTGGACTCTCAAATTTTACAATTGATCTTGTAAAAATTAATTTAAGAGCTCAATTTTGCATGCCCCACTAATGATGCTCTTAGGTAGCAGGTGATTTAAGCATTCACATGTTATGCGCGAGATTTGCAGATGCAAGGCAATCCCTTTGTAGTAGTCTTCACCTCGGTTCTTACTGCGTGATGACAGAAGGAATGACTCGGAAACAAGTTTGTCAACCACACCACATCAGATAAGTATTGTGAAATTAAAGGTTAATTTGAAACTGAATCAGAAGCTAGCACTCCCAAATCATCTTCTGAAATTCTGATAAGGAGTGTTTTATGGCAGGTGAATCCGTGAATCAAAGAATGAAATGGAACCAAAATTTCTCCTACAGCCTAAAACCTTTATGTACATGTACAGAGTGAAAATAAGATTTTGAAGTCTACTTAATAAAGTAACTAAGAACTGCAAATTGCAAATTTCAATCTGCAAGAGGCTGACTACTCTGTAATTGTAGATTTGGTCTCATTGCTGACAGACACCGGTGGCAGCCGCGGTAGTCTTATTGTGTGATGACAGAAGAAATGACTCAAACAATGGTCATTTGAAACTTAATCAGAAGCCAGCACTCCCAAATCATCTTCTGATAACCAGGAGTGCTTCTGGCAGGTACAAATGATGAATTCGTAAACCAAAGAATGGCATGGGGACCAAAATTTCTCCTAGCGCCTAAAACCTGTATGTACAGACTGAAGAATAGACTTTGAAGTCTACTTATTCAATAAAGCAACTAATAAAGAAGTGCAAATTTCAGTCTGCAAGAGGCCGACTATTCTGTGATTGTGGATTTCGTGTCATCGGTGACACTGGTGCCTGTCGCCGTAGTGTGACTCGGCTCGCCGGTGAAGGACGAGGCGGCAGAGACCGCGATCGACGGCTTGATCTGCTCGAGCTGCCGCAGCACCTGCTGCGCCTCTGGACGCGCCGGCGGCGAAGGATCAACGCAATGCAGTGCCAGCTTGAGCGTCTTCACGAGCTCCTCCCCGGTCTCCGATCCGGCGGCCGCGTCCTTCATGAGCTCGAGGTCGAACACCTCGTTGGTCCACTCCTCCTCGACGACGGACGCCACCCACTGCGGCAGGTCGAGGCCGTTGGTGGTGTCGCCCGGCGACTTGCCGGTGAGGAGCTCGAGCATGACCACGCCGAGGCTGTAGATGTCGGTCTTGGTGTTGGCCTTCTTCTGCTTGGAGAGCTCGGGCGCGCGGTAGCCGAGCGCGGCCGCGGCGGCGATCACGCTGGAGTTTGCCGCCGCGCTCATGAGGCGCGACAGGCCGCAGTCGGCGATCTTGGCGTTGTTGCCCTCGTCAAGGAGGATGTTGCTGCTGGTGAGGTTGCCGTGCACTATGTTGGCGTCGGTGTGCAGGTGGTGCAACCCCCGCGCCACGCCCACCGCGATGTTCATCCTCGTCGGCCAGTCCACCGGGCTGCTGTCCGGCGCACGAGCTGCGACGCAACAAATCAAACATTATATATCAGTGCTAAAGTAATTGTATATGAACTCTGAGCATTGATTGCACTGAGGAGGAAATGAGCTTATTACCATGGAGGAAAGAGGCGAGGTTGCCTTTGGGCATGTAGTCGAAGACCAGGAGCTTCTCGCCCTTGGGCCCCACGTAGTAGGCTCGGAGGGGGAGCAGGTTGTGGTGACGGACCTTGCCGAGCGCGTTCACCTCCGTCTCGAACTCCTTCTGGTTCTTGGCGATCTTCTCCCGTAGCCGCTTCACCGCGACGTAGCTGCCGTCCTCCATGGTCGCCTTGTACACCGTACCGTACGTGCTCTTCCCCAGGATCTCCGCGGTCGCGCACAGCAGATCGTCAGCCGTGAACGTAAGCGGCCCGTCGAAATGGACCAGCTTGCCGCCGGCGTCTTTGTCTTTGCCTGAGCCGGCGCCCGCACCGGGCTTCCCGCCGGCCGCCTTGGAGGCCGCGTCCTTGGCGCCCTTCTTCTTGGGAGACGAGCTCTCCTTCTTATCTTTCCTCCAGAACATGAGGACGCAGCAGAAGAGGAGCAAGAAGAGCAAACAGATGCCTCCGATTGCAAAGATGAGCTCCCTTTTGTTGAGCTTCCGTGTCGGCCGCTCCGATAAAGGCAGCGGGGGAGACGGCGCTGTCAAGGGAGAGGAAGCAGAAGTGCAGATGGCCGAGCCATTGAACCCACAGAGCTGAAGGTTTCCAATGAATGAGGTGGAATTGAACTTGTTGGACAGAGCAACAGGCACGGGGCCAGACAGATTGTTGTAAGACACATTGAAGGAGGTGAGATTGGCGAGGCCGCTCAAGGACTCTGGAATCTCTCCGGTGAGGTTGTTCTCTGACACGTCGAGCAGTGACAGCGCCGAGAGGTTCCCGACCGTCGCTGGAATCTCCCCGTCGAGGACGTTTCTCCTCACGGACAGCTTGGTCAGGTTCTTGAGCCCGTCGATGGACTCCGGTATGGGCCCTTCGAAGTCATTGCCATCGAGATTGAGCT
The DNA here is from genome assembly GCA_030378355.1 of Eleusine indica. Lineage (NCBI taxonomy): Eukaryota > Viridiplantae > Streptophyta > Magnoliopsida > Poales > Poaceae > Eleusine > Eleusine indica. The sequence goes on along the minus strand of CM059498.1, from coordinate 10,530,689 downwards.
CAACTAATGAGGTGAGGTTGAAGAGTGACAGAGGGAGGCTACCACCTAACAGGTTGTCAGAAAGATCCAGTCTGTGGAGCTTTGAGAGGTTGCCGATCCCTTGAGGGATGCTCCCACCGATCAAATTGTTACTGAGAGAAAGATCGCGGAGACTTCTGAGATTGCCAATGGTGGGCGGGATCTCGCCACTGAGATTGTTGTGGTCGAGGTCGAGGGACACGAGGAAGGGGAGAGAAGCGAGGCTGATCGGCACGACGCCAGAGAGGTTGTTGTACGCGAGGTTGAGCCTGTAGAGCCGGGTGGCGTTGGCGAGAGCCGGAGGGACGCTCCCGGAGAGGAAGTTACCTCGGAGGTCGATCGTCTGCAGGAGCGCGCACCGGCCGAGCTCCGGCGGCACGGCGCCGGCGAAGCGGTTGTTGTGGAGGTAGACGCCGCGGAGGTCGCGGAGGAAGCCGAGCGCGGCGGGCACCTGCCCGCCGATGGCGTTGTCGTGGAGGCTGAGCTTGCGCAGCGCGGTGAGCTGGCCCACCTTGTCGGAGAGCTCGCCGCCGAGGCCCTTGAACGGGAGCTGGAGGGCCACGACTTTGCCGAGCACGCACTTGACTCCGGCCCAGGAGCCCGAGCAGGCGTCCAGGCCCGTGCCGTTCCAGCCGCGCAGGAACCCGCGCGCGTCCACCAGCGACTGACGGATGGCCTGCAAACCCTGCAGGTCTGCCTGCGCGATCACCACGCCGTCCGAAGCCTGACCGGGTACCACGCCGTCGTCAAGCTCCTGCCCGCTCGCCGCCTGCTGCAGCAGCAGGAGAACGACGCCCAGGAGGAGGAGGAGCGGCTTCCTTCTCGATCCACCATTGCATCGGTCACTGCTGCAGCTCCGCACACCCATGGCTAGGCTACCTACTACCTCTAGCTAGTAGAATCTAATCTACTCCAGCCCCACGCGATCGCTCCTACCTAGGAGGAGCTCGCTCGATCTTTTTTCTGCGAGTTCTTGGTTTCTGCAAGCGGCGAAGCAATAGTACCGCGCTCTATATAAGCATCCTGCAGGGCACTGGTCAGAAAGCGAAAAAAAGGAGGGAATAATTAAGCAGACGCGATTCAACTCCCAGATGCGCTAACTAACGGCTAGCTCTGCTGCAACAAGGAGATTTAAAACAGGCCGTACCATACGTTACGAGCAATGCCGCTGACCGCGTGGGACCCGGCGCGGCAGGAGAGAATCCGAGAGATCGTTATCACATTCAGTGTGGCAGCGGCAGCGCCAGTACAACAGCAGTGCGGTGCGGCACGAGGAGTGAAGTGCCCCCAAGCTTGTCCGCCGTGGTGTCCCCCCAACGGCTAGCTCCCGGTCGGTGGTCCCACCGGGCAGGGGCAGCGACCCTGGCGCGGGGGTCGGAGAGGCCGAGCACGTGCGTCCGTGGCATCGGGAGCAGCGAGTGGGTTTAATGGCAGAATTAACAAGAGCTGCGAGAGATTTGGGGATGGGCAGGGTAGCGACCCCCGGCACAATGAGGCTGCCAAGGTCGTCCTCGACTCGAGCTGCCGGCTGGGCGTGGATCCCACGGTCGACGGGGCCCTCGCGTCAGAGTCGTTTCGCTTGCTGAAAAGGCCGATGGATTTTGCCGTGCCGGCGTCCCGAGGGCTTGTCAACAGCTGGTACTAGCACCGCCGCCGCCCGATGAGTACTGGAGGAATGTGCACAGGGCGGGCACGGGGCAGACAGGCTCGGCGCCCGTGCTTCCATTTTCGCTGTGCGCTTTTGACCTGCCTCCTCCTGCCTACTAGTACTGATACGCTCTGGGCTCCGTTGCAACGGCCAGTAGCCTCTGCGCTAGGTGCTAATACCCACGCAGCAACAAACAGAGTGGTTCAAAAGGTGGACGAAAAGGGTAATCGAACAGCTCCCCCGGGAAGTGCGTGAAAGTCGGGAACGAGGACGACAGGACGTGGCAACCCAGGGTCAGTACCAAGTGGCTGATGGAATTCTGTTCTTGAGTTGAGATTCCAGTTTACCAGCCAACAGTCAAAGTCAGTCGCCATCTGCCTTCCGAAGAAATGGCCATGGCTCTGCTGTACTATGCAGCAGTATCAGAACTTTGAAAGTGCAATGTGCCTTAATCGTGATTTGGGGCAGGAACAGAAGGTAATGGAAGACCCTAGATTAAAAAAACATGGTTCACCGGGAGAGAATTTGGTGATACATCCAGTTTTTTTGACAACTTCAATTAGCCATTTACAGCTCATCTTATATGCCAAAATAACAAACAGAAATGGAGGTTTAGCTATCAATGCAAGGAACAACCGTGGAAACATTAAGTCAAAGGACTCATATATTCATTAAAACTTGAATTCCTCATCTACATCTGATAAGCAATCTGGGGGATCATATACAATCATATCAGGGAAAAGTTCCAGAAAATCTTGTTTTATTTTCTCCCTAAGTTCGGGGTAGGGCACCAACCCTTTCAAGATAACACGGAATGGCAGCGAGAGAGGTGGGTCGGGAGAGCTTCTCATGTCCTCGTAAATTTCCATTGCCAGATCAATCAAACCAGCATCAGTGTAGGCTCTTACAATGTCGCCGTAAGTGTGCTGATCAAATAGCACATCTTCAGACTTCAGATCTGCCCAGACCTGCCTTGTCTCGTCGATCTTCTTGTTCCTGGCCAGCATGTATAGCATGTCTCTATAGAAGTACATGTCGGGACGGTACCAGATTTCTTTGCGCACAACACCATATATCTGTAAGAACAAATCAATGCTTAATCTAGCACAACACTATGGCAAAGTCCAAATATAACTGATTTTTATAGACTTATGGCTTCACTCCACAACCATGGAGCTTGAAAACATCTATTCTAAAAATCAATAACAACATAGGTGCATCTCCAAACTGGGTACACGGACCAAGTACATCTGGGTAACCGAGGATTTGCACTAGTTCCATTGATACCGAAGATTTGCCACTTATTTTCATGGCGCGCTACAACCAGCCATCACCTTTAAATCCCACTGTGTTTTCTCACTTGGACCGGTGAGAGACTCGTATGCCCCTTTGGCTAAGTCAGGTGCAAAGTGACTAGGATACTTCTTCAGATGAGGACATACTTAGTTCCTCTTTTGCATATGAGAATTATTCAATCAGGCTATCAATTTATGGTGAAATTGCGTTGGGCCATATATAGAAACTGGGGGCAACACAATACAACCGTTGTTGTACATTGAAGGCTAGGCTCTAGGGAAAACAATATAGGTTGAATGGTATACTGCACAACCGAAACTGCAAAATGAACATAAAGGGAATAACGTTTCCCAGATATTAAAGAAACAGGGATTGATTAAACCGGAACATATATCAATCAGCAGGTGTGAAAAGTGTGATTTCAACATATGGCAACAAAGCTGAGCACCATTTCCTTTGAATGTGAATAATCCAGAGGGGAAATTGAACTACACGGTAACTCAGAACATTTTGCACTAATTCCACTAATACTGAAGATTTTCCACTTATTTCCAAAGAGCACTGTACAATCAGCCTTCACCCTTTAAATCCCATTGTGTTTGCTCATTTTGGACCATTGAGAGACTTGCATGCCACTTGGCCAAGTTAGGTGAAAAGTGACTATAATATTTACTTAGTTTCTCTTTTGCATGTGACAATCAGTCGACCAGGTGTGGCGCGGTGAACACGCTGAGCCGCTGTGCTTTTCTTGATCGCAGAATTTGTGAAAAGAATTGCAGAGATCAGAAAATAAATGCTTCCTTTTCTTGTTGGTTAATGGTATTGGTTGTCGTGTCATAGAATTTCTAGTATTTGCCAATATCTTTCTAAGAAAATATCATTTTCTAATTTCTAGAGAACATCAATCAAAAGGAAAGAAAAATGATGAAATGTGGAGAAAGAGTCGTTAACTTACTAATAATTGAATAATATTTTATAATACATTTCTATATATAAATTGTTATAGATCTTAAAGGGCATTGTAGTCATTTTGACAGCTTTTTCACAGCCATAGTCATTTTAACCAAACGGCTTTCAGCTTGTTCACAGCTCAAATCTCATTGCAGCTTTTTTCACAGCTCACAGCCCACATCAGTTTTTTTAACAGCCATGGCACAACCAAACACACCCTAACTCTTTAGACTATCAAGTTTTTGTTGAATGTGAAGAAAGCACCAGGTGTGATTGGACCACGCACTAAGCCACTAACACATAACAGTTCAAATCCTGGAAAGTTTCTAAGTCATTAAAATATGAACCATAAGTAGTAAACTATATATGCTAAAGGAGAGACTAAACAATTGTAATTTTAATAACAAAGTCGTTATACACTAAAAGATCACTTCAACTGCTTATAGGATGATGTATAATCTTTTCACACAGTCGTATCATATTTTGATTCACATAGGATGAGGCAATCAGCCTATTTATAAGATTTTCAGTCGTATCATATTCTGGTTCAAGTAATTGTCCGTGTCACGTCACTGTGGGATCATACAATTCTGATAAGTCATAAACGTGCTGAAGATCTAATGAACTGTTGAATCAGACCTAAGAAGGTACATCAGTCCTGCTATAAGCTAAAGAGTAAAGACACAATCAAAAGAAAAGAGCTACTGTGATTGGACTGCATAAGCACTGAAACTCATGCTTTACAAACGCATAAAGTTATATGCATTACGGTGCAATGATATGTCAGATCCTCCAAAGCCATTTCAGTGGGGGAAATCCATCAGAGTTTATAACTCAGAAGCGTTAATCTCTATTCCGATACACAAGTATCCTGACAAATCAACACACTACAAGATGTTTCAGTTTTAGCCTAAGAGCGCATCAGAAATTTAGAATGACTACTTTGACATCACTAGGTGAGATTGGAGTATACAATAACACATAATAGTTTAAACCCTGACAAGTTTCAAAGTCATTACAAAAGGAACCGTAAGTAGTTAACTAATTCAGTAAAGGAATGCTAAACAATCGTAATTTTAACAACAAAGTCGTTATACAGTGGTCATGTAATCACTTCAACTGTTTATAGGATATATATATAATCTTTTCACATAGTTGTATCATATATTTATTCACATAGGACAATATCATCAGCCTCGTTATAAGCATTTCAGTCATATCATACCCTGGCTTACTAACTGTCCGTGTCACGTCATTTCGTGGGATCATACAATCCTGATAAGTCATAAACGTGCTGAAGATCTAATGAACTGTTGAAGTTTCAGACCTAAGAATGTGAATGAGATGCTACTGAGCAATACACTAGTCCTGCTATAAGCTAAAGAGTAAAGACATGATCAAAAGAAGACAACTAAACAGAACAGCTAGTGTGATTGGACTGCATAAGCACTGAAACTCATGCTTTACAAACACATAAAGTTATATGCATTACGGTGCAATGATATGTCAGATCCCCCAAAGCCATTTCAGTGGGAGAAATCCATCAGCGTTCATAACTCAGAGGTATCTATCTCTATTCCAATACGCAAGTGCGGTGACAAATCAACACACTACAAGACGTTCCAGTTTTAGCCTAAGAGTGCATCAGAATTCAGAATGAATACTTTGACATCACTAGGTGCGATTGGAGTACACAATACCACATAACAGTTTAAACCACAGCAAGTTTCGAAGTCATTACAAAAGAAACCATAAGTAGTTAACCAATTAAGTAAAGGAATGCTAAACAATCAAAATTTTAACAACAAAGTCGTTATACAGCAGTGATGAATCACTTCAACTGTTTATAGGATGATATATAATCTTTTCACATAGTTGTATCATATATTGATTCACATAGGACAATACCATCAGCCTAGTTATAAACTGTCCGTGTCATGTCATTTCGTGGGATCATACAATCCTGATAAGTCATAAACGTGCTGAAGATCTAATGAACTGTTGAAGTTTCAGACCTAAGAAGGTGAATGAGATGCTATAGAGCAATACACGTTCCTAGCTTAATTCATGCTACAGACACGTTCAAAACGAAAACAGCTCTACAGGACAGCTAGTGTGATTAGACTGCATAAGCAATGAAATTCATGCTGCACAAATGCATAAAGTTACATATGCATTACGGTGCAACGATATGTCAGATCCTCTGAAGCCATTTCAGTGGGAGCAATACGTCAGAGTTCAGAGGTGTCTATCACTATTCCAATACGCAAGTATCCTGACAAATCAAAGCACTACAAGACGTTTCAGTTTTAGCCTAAAGTGTGCATCAGAAATTCAGATGCCTACTTTGAGTTTTTCTTCCTTTATAAAAAAAAAACAATTAGAATTTAACACTACCACATGTGTGCTATTCCCAGTGGAGAGAATTCAGAAAATACAGCTAACAATTTTCAATCAGGTGGATCGTTACATCCGCAGCCCAGCCAACAATAAGGAAATGGAGCGTGTACCTTCATGGAGAGGATGACGTGGTCCTGGCGGAGCAGCTCCGCGAGAACGGCGAGGAGGTCAGTGCGGAGGAGCCTGGAGACGTGGGAGCGCATGAACTGCTCCAGGCGCGGGCTGCGCCCGGCTGGGGGCAGCGCCGCGAGCCGCTTGAGCTGCGCCACCACCATGAGGCCCTCCTTCCCCATCTCCTTCTTCCGCCGCCATATCGACAGGCTCGGGCTCGACGCGGCCGACGACGACGACGGAGAAAACGCCCTCAGTCGGAGATCACCGGCGGCGGCTGCCCCCGTTAGGGCTTGGAGGAGGCGGCGGCGCGGGAGGAGGCGGGGAAGCATTTTGGTGGGCCCCGCGGGACTCAGAGGCAGTGAGTGACCTTTCTTTTGGACATGGACTGGGCTTGGGCCATGATTTTCCCGTTTTCCGAGCGCTATCCAACCCAACTCGCTAACAGGCTTTTGCTCGCTACTTGGGGCCCTCTTCATACGCTCCTCCAAACAAAGTCAGCCCATCTTCAAAAAATAAAAACACCGAAAAGACGACAGAGGCGAGCTACCAGTGACCAGTTCGCCAGGATCCGTGACTTTGTTCGTCGCTCGTGAGCTGCGACCTGCGACCACGCAGTCCCCGTTCTCCCAACACCAACAGCACGCCCCACTTGTTTGCAAGCATGTTCTGCTCACCAGCCGGCAGGCGACGGGGCGGAAGCTTCTGGTCCAAGCCTTCCTTCCCTTCTAATAAGGCCGGAGCACGCCGCGCGCGGGCGGGAAACAACAGGGTCAAGAAGGTCTCGTGATCAGATCATCAGCCGTGACGAGTTGCTTGGATCCCGCAACAGGGCAGCTGCGAGACTATACTGCTAATGCGTACTTCAGGAAAACGACGCGGGCTCCCACTTGCTCGCGTCCCCAACCCGGGTCCTTATCTCGTCCACCAGCATCACGCAAGTGGGCTCGTACCAATTTGCAAGGTTTGATGACGATTTATTAGTAGCTACAAGAACGCTACTAGTATACAGTAGCATTCTATCGTTCGGGTTTGTGGCGAATCTTCATTCAGTGGAAAACTAAGCTTATGTTGTCAGCCACTCAATCTCAATTCCGTCGTAAGTTTTGCTACAGTGGTCTGACACGGCCACTTATTCTGAATCTATAAGAAGTTAAGAACACACGACATCATAGTAGTGCATTTATGTTCTTATTTAAACTTCCATTAATTGTAGTTAGGTCCTGTCGTTGTTAAATTTTATTGAATTATTACTAGTAGGCATTAGCAGCCGCACAAGCCACAAGGGATCCATCTTCATGTGCGTCGAATCCCCTGCTTCTGCAACAAAACCCCTGTGTGGTATAGTTCTCCTACCATACATACCAGTGATCATGTGCGTTGAAGAAGTCTCGGTGCAAGAAGGTAGCAAGCAATTCCGTCGGGATAGTTTGTTTATGCTATGTTATGTAGTGGGTACTTGCTAAGAAGGTATCACCGATCGAGCTTGGCTAAATGTTGTCATGTAGGAGTACGTACAATCATGGCTGGAAAAGAGGCCGTGTCGATAGTTTTGTCGTTAAAAGGATGTCAAATATTGATTCTCTCCAGTCTCCGGCCCTTGTGTCCGTTGGCCCTATGCATATTATTAAGTTTTGGTAAACTTGCAAAAATGTACCCTTAAAATAACTGTTATTGTGGTCTAACACACATGTAAGCGGTTTGGGTTTTCACAATATTCCTTTTCAAAGCTTTTGTAAAGACTGTTTCTAAGAATCGATCAAAGTCTAAGTTTGACCAAGTCCATATAAAATAATATTTACAACACTAAATTAGTATCAGCATGAACCATATCCTTATTACGATGCACTTATTTGATGTTGTTAATGTTAGTAATGGTTTCTGTAGAGTTGATCAAACCTAATTTACTTTTTGATTTGAATAAGGTCTCAAAATAAAATTCTTGTGGGACGGGCGGGAGTACAATTAGTTATATATACACATACGTGATATTTGTCGCGTAGGTTCTAAAACATTTGTATTCTACTGAATGACAATAATATGGAGGTATTCTTTTAGGAGATGCAAGAACTTTGGTGGTCCTTTCATCTGAAGAAAAGGGCAACCTACAAGTTGTCGACCGTGCCAAGTTGATCCCCATATTGAGGCATTAGTTTTTAGCTGGTGCGAGATTAAAAATCATAAAGGGGAGGGAGATCACGACGGAAAGCAACAAGGTAGTGCAAGAGGGGCGCTATAAAAATGGGTATCTGCAGGGCAAGCACAGTGGGGTGCAGATATATATAAACTCATCTCAACCAACTGGGCTTACTTGCCTCTCCCCGTATTCTATATATGCCCCACTTTCATTACATTACACTACTAGTAGCAGTTGAGAAATGTAATCTTGCTATCAAATCATATTTCACCGGCTCAATCCCCTTGTCTTCATTTTATTAGAAACCGTCCGTGTCCCTCTTGCATCCAGACTTGCATGTTGCATTGTTGCTTGCCCACTTCTCGAATATTCTTTTTACACTATTTTTTTTTATACTGCAGGCTACCAATATTCTTAAATTTTACAATGCTTCAACTACTGACACTTTCACAACGTTCGTGCAGCAGGGTTAGTTCTAAATTTGAAAGGCCTATCGATTGGAAATGTTCATTCAAGATTTGTTAGGAGAGAACTGGAAATGTTATTCAGAAAGTACTCGCTCACGTATTACAATTTCATCAATCAAACCGACCCAATAAAATCGAGGTTTCTTTCTTATATGATATAAGAACGCAAAAGCTAATTGTGTCCAACTTTGGGCTAAGAATCGATAAGATAGAAAAAAAAACAGAAATAAGAGAAAGGCTATACCATTTGCTCCCGGTGGTCCTAAAGAATGTGTCACTTTGGCGGCTGGTATGGCTTAGTCGTGAGAGTTGAAAAAAAAAAGAAGAAATCACCGGAAGAAATCGGAAACATAAATCAAAAGCCAACCTCCTCCTTGGCGCAACTTGGCCAAATTGCCCGAAAATGAAACCCCACTTAAAGAAAAGGCAGTTAATTAAAGGGCAAGCGGTATTAAAGTGAGCACACAACTAGATACATGGGCAACAGCGCAAGCCAGGACAAGTTGGCGCGCCGCGAATATATAAACAGCCCTCTACCCCCATCAACCTCTTCACCGTCCCCCACCGCCGCCGCAAAGAAATTCCATCCACCACGAGTCATACTCACGAGAAGAGGAAGGAGAAGGAGGTGGAGAAGAGGACAGTAGCAGCAACAACAGCTAGGAGGAGGAGGAGGAGAAAGGAGATTGTGGACCATTATTGACAACGCAGACAACAACATGCCGTGCATCCAGACGTCCAGCCCCGGCGCCATGCCGCACCAGCACCACAGCCGCGTCCTCTCCGGCTGCTGCGCCGCGGAGGCTGCCTCGACCGCGGCGGCGGCGGCGGCTGTGTCCGGGACGACGACGAGGTGCGGCGCCCACGACGGCGAGGTCCCCGCGGAGGTCGCGCGCCACCACGAGCACGCGGCGCCGGGCCCGGGGCGGTGCTGCTCGGCGGTGGTGCAGCACGTGGCGGCGCCGGCGGCGGCGGTGTGGTCCGTGGTGCGGCGGTTCGACCAGCCGCAGGCGTACAAGCGGTTCGTGCGGAGCTGCGCGCTGCTGGCGGGCGACGGCGGCGTGGGCACGCTGCGCGAGGTGCGCGTGGTGTCGGGCCTCCCCGCGGCGTCCAGCAGGGAGCGGCTCGAGATCCTGGACGACGAGAGTCACGTGCTCAGCTTCCGCGTCGTCGGCGGCGAGCACCGCCTCAACAACTACCTCTCCGTCACCACCGTCCACCCGTCGCCCGCCGCGCCGGACTCTGCCACCGTCGTCGTGGAGTCCTACGTGGTGGACGTGCCGCCGGGGAACACGCCCGAGGACACCCGCGTGTTCGTCGACACCATCGTCAAGTGCAACCTCCAGTCGCTGGCAAAGACCGCGGAGAAGCTCTTCTCCTCGCCGTGAGGCCTTCTTCTTCTTCATTTGACGGGTCGATCTCAGCTTCATCATCCATGTCCATGGATGGGTAGCCGATCGATCGGTCGTTTTTCCGGGCGGGAGGGATGCGTGTGTTTCTTCGGCGCGTGAGCCTTTTCCTTTTTGTTCTTCGGTTCCAGCTTCGCATTTAACCCCTCTTTCTTTGTTCTTCCTTTTTTTTTTTTTGTCTCGTTCGTTGGTGCGAGACACACACCCCTCCCTGCCCCATGTCCAAAGATTCAAGAGAGATGATAACAAGTACTTATAATCGATAGAAATTTCTTCAGTCCCAGCGCATGCTGCTTCTGTTTGTATATATATGTTGGTGATATACATATATAGTCTCTGGAAGTGGAAGGCATAAACCGCATGAAATTGTGTATGTCTCTGTGCAAGTTTTGATCTATGTATGAATGTATATGTGCGACGATTCTGTGTTGGTGTGTATCAAGATTGGAAGTGTTAGTGATGCATCAGAGTACAAACAACCGTTTGCCGTTGGTCCAAGTATTAATTAGTCGCGCGATCAGCTTGTTTGCGAACAAGCAGCAGTCCTGACTGATCTTTAGGTCTGATCATGAACAACTCCATCGATGACGGTCTTGGACAGATCAGCGAGGCAATAAATCTGCCGCCTCAATTTGACTAAACCCTTTCTATCGATCGGTGTTCTGATTACTGGAAACCCTACTATACTTGTCAGTAACAGTAACCAAGCACTGATCCGGAGAAAGGTAACAGATCATTTCGTGAAGCAAGCAAGCAAAGCTTGCGAGCCCGGACGGAGATCTTTTTTGGTTCGTCGTCGGTGGAACGTGGAAAGGACCAAAACTTGTTGGTTGGAAGCAAAGGCGAATAAGGAGGCGAACCCAGGGTGTTTGCGGCGAATGTGCCGCCCCACTTGCGGCGCGTCACGACGGGCCCCGAGCTGTACGCCAGCCGGGCCAACTTGCGCCTGTTGTTTTGTCGCGTCCCCGTCCCACCGCCCCCCGGCCGTTTCCCCCGCGTTCTCGTTTTTCTCTTGTTTTCTAAACGTCCTCGATTAATTATTTACTAAACCGCTGCTGATACTAGTAATCAACTAGTGTTATCAGCATCAATCAGGTCAGGTGATGATCCTGCAACCTGCGCTCCCCGTACCCGTACGTCGCGATCGAGGACCCGGTTTAGTCCGCACGGCGGCAACTTGCCGTTAGAAAAAAAGGGCCCGGCCAGGTCAGCACACGGGGGCCGTGACGACGCCGATTAGTTAACTGCGCAAGTGGCCGCGCAAGTTGCAGATGGCTTTGATTTGCCCGGTTGGTGTCTCCCCGTGCCGGGGTCTCGATCTCATCCTCTCGTCCGTGTCCCGGGACCGGTGGTGGTGGAAACGCTTAACTCATGCAAGTTGGGAGGAGCGATCCTGATGGCATCCGTCTCTGTGGGATGGATATGGATGCTTCCACTTGCTTCTGGAATGGTCCGAAACAGCCGGCTATCCATCCTTCCATCGGCAGGCTTGGACTTCTAGACCTTCCACTAGCTACTAGTGGTATTTGTTTTTTAAGTTTTGACAACCGTTGGGTCAGAATCAGCGAAACTTTCAGGGTAACCTCAGGCTCGTTGCTTCGTGCTCGGCAGTCCAGAGGCATTTTTCTACGCGATTACCATCATCAAGTTCCCGTAATCAAAAGAACTCGAACGGAGCGCAGCCTTGCGGCGGCGTCGGTCAATTCCGGCCCCTACTACTGGCTCGATTAAGAATATAAATATTTCTGTACATTCATATTTGTCAAACAATATAAGTATCTGTAGAGTGTAAACGTAATAAATGAGATATGATTAGAAAAGAGAGAAATTTTTTATATAATAAAAATAGAGGTATGATAGTCGAAAAAAGAATCCAACCAATTAGTACCCCCGTTACTTACAAATCATGCGCATTGCGTGCTCCTCCGTAGTCCGTACAGGAAAGGTTATTACGTCCTACGGATTGTGGTCACAGCACCGTACATCTTTTCTGAACGTACGTACGTACTAAGTCGTAGGTAGTAGAACGTGCAATGAAGGCACAAATTAACGCACGCACGCCAGACTGGATATTCCAAATCCTCCGTTCCGATTGCCCGGCCGGCTATCGATCTAGTATTATCTATAGTCCACAGGACATCTGGTGGGTCGGTATACAAAGCACGATCAAGGCGATGCTATGCAAATGGGCTTATGGGAGTGGTGCCCAGACCGATATGACAAATGGAAGTGATCAGACAGATCCAGTTGGCCTTCTCAGGTTTATCTTATCTGGCGCCATATGTATCTCCGTCACTCTACTCCCCGTTCATCGAACATACCCCAAAACCATGAGAAGTCCAAAAGCTTTGCTATTGCGAACCTCTCCTTGTCTTTTCACATCTAACCTGTTGGCACGCCGGACCGGATCCGGATTATTGAGCGTTGCTGATGTGCGGAGTTCGCGTTCATCCTCCCCGGACGCGACTGCTGCTGGAATGGATGGAGATAACGAAAAGATGGCAACCACCGAAGGATGGCCAAATGATCAGCTACAGGACTCTGTCCTATCATCAGCAACAGGAGTAGGGTGTCTGCGGGGTGCCACAATCCTGCCATCGTCCAATAAAGCCATGTTACTAGTGACGGGAGGCACGCATGTACAGGTGTTAATACAGTGTCATGCACTACTACACTGGAGCCATATAGGGAAAAAATAATACTATTTGATTTCTGAAGGTTTTATCTAAATAATGTACCGCAAAGATACTAATTGCTCGTTGCAGAGGCAGAAATTTCTTGTACGTAATGGCCGGCAACGCACGGTTCTTTATCTGGATTATTAATTTTTTTTTGAAACCATCTGGATTATTAATTACGGACACAGGCAAGATATCCAACTTCACCCAAACCGTACGGACCAAAACGGGACTCCGGCCGGCTACTTTGAATCCAATACCCGAGTTAGTAACACCATAAAGTACAGAAAATTCCTCTTCAAAGGGGAAAAAAGGTATGAAAAGAAACATAAAAAAGGATCATTGATGCTCAAGGTTGATTACACAAACGCAGCAATTTACTTTGATGAAAAGTTTACCCCGAATCAAATTAATTGAATACTATGCCAAAGTTAGTATAATCATTGTATGTTAAAAAGACCATAGAAGAGTCATTGGATGCTTATTATTTAGTTCGATGAAGTAATAACATTGCTGTTTATGTTATAGTTTATTCGATATCAGATTATTAGGTCAGTCAGGATGACGGCTATATTGAGATAATCAGATGGATGGCGAGACGATGCATCTTGTAAATGTTTTTTCTCGACTTATTTTAAGTTGAATTTAGTCATTAATGCGTTCTATATCATGCTAGTTAATTAAGGTGGGTCCTGATGCAGTCTTATTTTAGAGGTCCTATAGCTGTAGTCTGTTAAGGGCCAGCTAATCTTTGGGCAATGATGATTTCTTTTGGTTTGTTCTACACTAACCAGAGTATATTAAAGGCGTGATGTATCTGTTTGGAAAAGATTGAGCCATAAAAAATTATTGAACCATAAACCATATAGACCAGTTGCCACTTTGTTTTTCTGTGCTGGCATGCTATTGCCTTTTTTTTTTTTCTTCGAGCACGTTTATTGGGTTCTCTCTCTACTGCACTCGGCCGTGACTTTCTAGGGGTCACACTTTTGCAATATAGTATACTATCTACCAGAGATGAATTACATTGCTGGCGGAAATAAACATACCAAAGATTAAGCAAAAGGTAGTGGTCAGCTCAAAAGCGATGGTACCAAACATCTAAACCTGGTACGACGTTATTGATGACACATCACACGTTAAGTTTTCTGCCCTTGGAAAGGGTAAGCTAACTTCGACCATCCAAAATTTTCAAAGGATGGTGAGGAGAGACAATTAATTTAAAAACTCGATCTGCCGGGCTCCCTCCCTCCCGACGGCATTATATTAAGGACAAGAATCCCTTACGCAGGCCGAGAAAACCTCTGAACCCCTTCTCCAACCATACATAGGGACTCAATTGACCGTGTAAGATATGGTACAAGTCTTTACCTATGTTTTGGTCTGACAAGAGTGAGGAGATTTTTTTTACACTGTATGCAGCTACGGTACCATAACGCTGTAAGAGTGCTGAGCACTGTGCGCGCTACAGTACCGCGTGCAGCAACAGCACAGTGCGGGATCGGGGTTCGAACTCCCGACCTGGGTCAGCCACTCGGCGTCTTCCCACCAGGCCGAAGGCCCGTCCGCTTAGACAACTAATTTGTTATTGAAATTGAGCGGCAGACTCAATTATCGAAGATTCATAGAAGATGAACAACAACTTTGTTGTCCTATATATGGTGTTTCGAACTTGGGGTACTAAGTGCACATCTAAAGAAACAAATCACTCTTGGTCTTACCTACACAAGTTGCAACTTCGATTATAGCTTGCTCGAGTGTTTTTTCCATTGGTTTAAAGAAATGCAACATGAAGAATTTATTTCATTCAACCCCAGGATGAAGGCAGCATTGGGGTCCACTGCTTCTTTGTCATGAGCTTATGGTATGCTTCTTACTAGAGAAGAAGCATGTTGCATTCGATATGTAACCGAGAGGAAGTATTTTGGTATGGTAGGAATTTGATTAATGGCCAACACGAAAGCTTTGCTGGTGCAATAAGTGGGGTTGGCGCCTACAAGTAAATGTGGTGAGAAGCGAAAGAAAAAGAAGTGCATAACAAGTGGGGTTGGCGCATACAAGTAAATGTGGTGATAGGGGAAAGAAAAGGAAGTGCATAACATTTTTTTTACAGGAATGTTTGTTTTCAGTTGGATTGAATACAAGTGTTCATTTCAATCGACGACAACCCTTTTTTTCAATTTTTATTTATTTATTTATAGGATTATATGTATTGATTAATATTATATAGAGTCTAAAAAAATTATTCTTTTATATTTATTGAATCTAGATCTAAGGATCAAAAGCGTTGATTGAAAGGAATCTCAGTTGTCAATCGACTAAAAATTAGACGCTCCCTTTTTTTTTATGAAACCTATAAGTAAGTTTGGTGACAAGCAAAACATACCGAATAATAGCCATGTTGGTTCGAACACATCACATATGTCTGAATTATTAACTGTGAGAGCGTGCTAGAAAAACTTGCCTTGTTTGCAAAGGAAAACTCCAGCAGTAGCTGAATTACTTCTGCAATACCATTGCAATCCTTAATAAATATCACAAAATAAATCCTAATATATAGCTATATATATGGTGGCAACAGAACGCATTTGAATACATGTGTCTTGTTTAGGAAGTTTGTATCCTAATTTAACTTTTGTGTTGGGTTCTAATTAAATGTATCGACAATAAATTTGTTTTTTTCAAAAAAAAAAGAAATAAGAAGCAAACACTCCTGTCAAAAAGTCTGACTTACAGAACCATGTCTGCTTCAGCGGGAGAAGCAGACTCGTAGCCATGGTAAAGTGATAATATAGGCGGTTCCAATAACTCAACATGCATGACGACAACCTGCCGCAACTTGCACGGACGGATAGCTACATCGTCGGAGGGGAGAAAACACACTCAACTCCTCGCTCCATGCCAAAAGCAGCAGCGGCCGTGCAAATTGGTCTGCTACCGTATCCCCCTTTATTTTCTTTATGAAAAATTCCGCTATCTTTGCGTCAAGTAGCACGCACATGCGGCTGAAACGGCGCTGAAGGCCAAAGTTTGATACGTCGGTCTCAGAGTTGAGATCACCCCGTTTCCTACCTTCTCGTCTTCTCCCGGCGCCTCCGATGATCCAGCGCTCTTTCGACCACTCCTTTCGCCCGCGTACGACGGGAACAGTGTTGGAGTACTGGTGTACGGGTAGCGGTGCCGTGTTTGTATCTCCGCGTGACGTGCATGCGCAGCGCAAGTCTTCCGATCTTGTGTGGCGTGCCGTCGCGCACGTACGCGCAGCGGCGTGGCCGCCCTCCCGCGCCTCATTTGTCGGCTGGCCGGCGGCATGCATGCGCTGCGCGTGCGGGCCTGGCCTGTGCGGTGGTTTCTTGCACACGATCGAGTAGAGCCGAGCGGCGCCGTGGACGGACAACCAATGCCTGCTGCAGGATCGGGAGCACCGGAGCAGGCTTGTCATTATCACCTCCCTGTCGGCAAAGTCGCTTCTGAACTCGTCAGACGCTATACGTTCATACGTGCAAAAGTCGAAATGCATGATATCTGCGGTGCGCGATTAATGAAACTGCCTTGGTTGCTTCTCTTTTTCTCCAGCCGGCCGACATGGTCCGATCCGTCTGACGACCGGCCGTGTGAACGAAGCAGTGCTGACTGCTTTTATTACCAGTATAGTAAACTCTACGATCAGGATTCAGGAGATAAGTGATACTGACACCGTGATGTGTTCCGAGATGCGTTCAACCCGAAATCGAATGATGGCAATATGTCCTGATCACGTTCTTTCTTCAATCCCTTTTTGACCGGGACAACTTACGGCTTAATAACATGTTGAAGGGCATTAGACTGTCCGCACTGACTTCCTGGATAGCTTCTTCCAGGAAGCTTTCACAGAAAGAGGAGCTGCATCAGCATCCTCTATGCGGTTTGTTACCATAGCGTGAAGCTCCGTAACCGTTAAATCAAGCGGAGTAGCGGACGCACGTTATGGTGCGGGGACTGTGCCCCCTCTTGCCATTCCAACTCCTCTGCTCGGCGGATCGGACCTCCCCATCGCGTCAGTGACGAGGTGGCGCTCGACAGCGGAGGAGGAGAGGGCGCTGGCGGCGAGGTGGCGCTCGGCCGGATCCGGAGGAAGGCCTTGACGGCGGCGGGGGAGGAGGAGGGCCTCGGCGGCGGGGGAGGAGGTGGAGTAGGGGTGTGGCGCCGTGCGGGGAGCTCGCTCGCACTGTGGTAGAGGAAAGAGAAGAGAGAGAGAGAGATTCGAGAGGGAGGAAAGAGAGAGGGGAGAGAAAAAGAGAGTAGAGAGGCTGACGTGTGGAGTCCACAGAAGGTTAGTTGGGTAAAGTATGAAATATAGAGTATGACGGGTGCGGAAAAAATTGGTATAGGAAAAGAATATCGCTGACCAGGACAGAAGATTTTTTTTAGAGGATGTATTTAGAGGACCACGAGTGCGGATAGCCTTAAGAACATCTCCAAAAGAGCCCCATAAACTCTACCTAAATTAAATTAATGAGATTTAATTTAAAAAACTATCTCCAACAGTTTCTCTAAACAACTCACAAATTTATTGTCTCCTTAAATTCTTCTTATTTATAGCTAAAAATGAGAGTGAAATTGGGAGCCTTAACCCTTATATTTACAAGAGAATTAATAGTGTTGTGATCCAGATACCGACGTGGTCGAATCAGAAGTTTTCGTGATCTACTTTTAGAGAGAACTGTTGGAGGAGACAAGAAAATTTCTCGCTAATAATTTTTAAGCTGCTACTAAAAACACTCTTTTCTCTACTAAAGGCTAAACTTCCTGCGTAAAACCACTCACCTGAGATTATACCCATCTCCATTCTAATAGTGATTGATTGAAACTGAATTACGGTCCCGATAATTAGATCAGTCTTGACTGGACGTATGATTCGTGGGCCCCTCTCTCTCGAGAGCGTAACATCTTATGCCTCCTAGGCTCAGTGTCGTTTGGAATTCAATAACTTTTTTCACCAGCGTTGTTGTTTACCCGCCCATAGACACAAAGCGTTGATTTCCTTCTTCGTCGCCCGCGATTGGTGGATCACTAAAGCGAAAGTGATCGATTCCTCTACATTTGTCGAGCAGTGGGATTCCTCGGTGGCAGCCACCTCCATCGACCGGTCCCTCAGCAGCGGCTTCCCCCAACATGCCGTCCACAAGGTCTCCTCCGAGCTCGAGGCCGACGCCTTCTAGCGCCACGCTGCTGACCTCCTCACCCCTGACCTCCTCTCGCCAGTAGCATCCTCGACTCCTTCCTCATCTGCCTCGATCAGATCCGGGCCCTCGCCGCCGCCCGCTCCACCGCCTCATCGCCGGCTTCTTCGAGAACACAGTCAAGGCGCTCCAGCTCTGCAAATAAGATCCACCTCGTCCGACTGTGCCGCAACTACCTCACCCGCTCTCAGGCGCTAGAGTCCTCGCCGCCGACGCCGCTTTGGAGGAGGCCCAGATCCGCCGCGCGCGCACATCCACATTGCCAACGTATCCTCTCCGGTGTCACCGTCTCCTCGAAACGGTGACCCCCTGCTCCTATTTCCTCGCACTCGAGATGTCATGATGACGTCGATGCTTGATTTGGATGGCTACCTCATTCCTTCACTATCGTATTGCTGCCCCAGTCTTCCACCACCGCAAAACTGATTTGGCTCTCCACCATCGGAGGAGGTAGTAATGTGCTGCCTCCCTGGTCCTCCATCACCGCATCTCGTCCTCTCTTCTCCATCACCACGCCGATGTCAAGCCTAGGTGTGTGATCCTACCTCTGCCACATGCCATCTTCTGTGGTGCTACAACAACATATTAATTCGATTAGTCCATCCTTCTAGGGCTCTTTGGCTTCATGCTCACTGGCGGTCCATAGGCTGTGCTGCTACAGGTGCTTCAGAATAGACCGTGACCAAGGGTGATGCAGGTTCGCCCCTGTTTTCTTCCATCTCTTATTCTTGTTACTTGAGTTCATCGATTTTTGCACCTAAGTATCTACCCGATGTGAATTGCTAACACCATCTGGATCCTTTCTTCGATCTGCACCTTCAATTGCCTGATGTGCAAATATCATATCCAGTTTTATCTTGATCATGTGCTCCAAATGACTGTCAATTTTTATCCTTTTATTTTTTCAATTGCCTTGCTTTTGCATGTTCAGTTCATTGATAGGTTTTTAAATTTATGAGTCTCCTTTTTTTGTTTCTAAATATAAAAGGCCAAATAACTGACATGCTTCTTTTTCATCGCAGGATGTTCCAATTAAGAAATGCAAAAAGTTCCAAGTGCACCGGCTCTATTTGGCTTATCATCATGCACTGAGGTACAATCTTTTCCTACACCTATTCCTGATTTTGCTCACCAATAATTTTGCATTCTGTGGAACTAGAATAGAAAATAATTTTGCACCATGTTTTGCCCAGTTGTGGTCTTCTTGGCCTATCTTGATCATAAAAAATGGAAGCGATGCCCCCTCCCACTCTATTTCTCTATCCTTCCTGTGGATGGGTCATTCCTTTAAAACCATGATGTGAACCAGGCTACGTTACGTCTATTTCATTCTTACAAAATTTTGCGATATTCCTGCCTTTTCTCTACTATAAAGGCTAAACTTCCTACGTAAAACCACTCACCTGAGATTATACCCATCTCCATTCTAATAGTGATTGATTGAAACTGAATTACGGGCCCAGTAATTAGATCAGTCTTGACTGGACGTATGATTCGTGGGCCCCTCTCTCTCGAGAGCGTAACATCTTACGCCTCCTAGGCTCAGTGTCGTTCGGAATTCAATAACTTTTTTCACCAGCGTTGTTGTTTACCCACCCGCAGACACAAAGCGTTGATTTCCTTCTTTGTCGCCCGTGATTGATGCATAATCCAAGCAAAAGCGATCGATTCCTCTCCATTTGTCGAGCAGTGAGATTCCTCGGCGGCGGCCACCTCCATCGACCGGTCCCTCCGCAGCAGCTTCCCCCATCGCGCCGTCCACAAGGTATCCTCCAAGCTCAAGGCCGACGCCTTCCTGCGCCACGCCGCTGACCTCTTCACCCCCGACCTCCTCACGCCAGTAGCGTCCTCGACTCCTTCCTCCTCTGCCTCGATCAGATCCGGGCCCTCTGAAAGTCTCTGGATGTCGCCTAGAGGGCCGGGGGGGGGGGGGTGAATAGGCATTCCTGAAAAATTAATAGAACTCGCAGCAAAATTAAACCTGCCAAAACTGGTTGCTCCGGTTTAGCAAACTGGTACCTCCGATTTTGTCAGAGAGCTTAGGATAAAACAAGTAAATAAGGAAAACAAGCAAGCTAATAAAACAAACGCAGGAACCACCTCTATGTGATTCATAAAGAATCAACCTCAGAAAACAAACTTCCAAACCGGACCCACCGGTTTTCCTAGTATAGAAAGGAATAAAACAAGCAACACACTAACCAGAGGGGCTACACTAGTAGTAACTACACCAAAGAGTAGCCAAGACACACATAAACTAGATTCACCAAGAATCTACACAAATGGGCACTAACCAAAAACCGATCCCACCGGTTTGGGAAACCGGACCCACCGGTTTCCTTGGGACAGGGAGAATAAAACAGGAAATATAACCCCCAACTCAGTTCTAGCAAATTTATAGATCCTAAAGAGCATGTAAGATCTAGAGCAAGTAATCACAGAGAAAACTAGCACAGCTACACATGCTTCCTATGAATCATCAAGAAATGAAGCAAGAACTTGAGAGAGCAAACCAAATGAAGCACACAGAGATTTGTTTGCCGAAGTTTAGATTCACCCCCGTGAACCCTACGTCTCCGTTGAGGTAGCTTGAGTTGCTCACGAGGCACACTCCAAGCCGGGTCTCTTTCAACCGCTTTCCCCGATCCACTAGCTTTGCTTCTTTCCTTACGGAGGCGAAGCGGACCTTCACAAACTTTCTCAAGACTCACCACAAGCTTGGGAGCTCTAGGGCGATGCCTAGCTGACTAGGAGGTTTCACCTCCAAGAGTAATGAATGCTTCATGAATTAGCACCACAATGCTTAAATGCTCAAGTGTGGGATTTTTTCTTTTGTGCTCTCAATCTCAATCTCTCTCAACCCAATCCTTAGGATTTCTCACAAATCACTCAAACCTCACAAAGAGGTGTTGGAGAGAGCTCTACAAGGCTTTGGATGTATTTTCTTTGTGCACACAATCAGTAGCATCCAAAGGAGGGGGGAGGGGGGCGAGGAAGTATTTATACTTGTCCCACCAAAGCTAGCCGTTATACTAAACCAGTCAAAGCCGGTCCCTCCGTTTTCCCAAACCGGTACCTCCGGGTTTTTTGAACTAGCCGTTAGAGATTTGAACCCAAACCGGTCGCTCCGGTTTGGTAAACCGATTACACCAGTTTTCTCTGTCACAGTGGGAGTTAGTGTGAGTGTAGGCATTGTCTTTCTCTCATCTCACCTGGGTTATTTCTTTGAGCATTGAGACATTATATGCAAACCATGTAGCATCCCTTGTTAGAGCGGCATGCCTAAACTCAAGATTAAATAAAAAAACAATTCTTCTTCTTGAGCTTGCATGATCATGAATTTTGCCACTTCTTCTCTTTTATGTTTCATGAGGACTGCCACATGTGCTTTTGCTAAGCATCATCACCTAGAGCTTGTGACTTGGAATTTCTTTATTCATAAGATTCATTTTCGCCTTTTGGTTGACAAGTCACATTAAGTCTTCATGTTCCAACAAAGATTGATACTTGGAGATGTATAACCACTCATAGCTTGATTGGTCCATCGCGATTGCACTCCACCTGCCCTTCATCATGGCTTGGGTCCCTCGGCGCCAAGACTCTATCTTTCCCTTCTCCCGTGCATGGTCCGTCGTGGCCAAGTCATGTCAATCCTTCACCATCTTGCTGTCTTGAGTCACACATAACTTTGTATCATCGTTATGCCTTTATTTGAATTTCTTCTTTGAAATATTGATTCGATCAAGTTGCTTCTAAGATTAAATACCATAAAGAAATAACACTTGATCACTTCTTTTTCTTGATAAACACCAATTTGTTAAGACCAATTCATATCAATGGTTTTCGTGTCCTATATTCTTTTCAAACCTTGGCTTGTCATAATATTGCTCATAGGGACCTATTTATTTGTCACCTTTTTTTTTCAGCACATAGGCCCATTTTCCTTACACAATTGTATGTTTACCAGAGCTGATTATTTGCATTAATGCTGAGTATATTCATCATGTAAAACTTGCTCATATTCTCACAAATAGAATTAGTCCTTTAATCACGTTGTCATACAGCCACCAAAATCCACTAGGGGCATAGATGCACTTTCAATCTTCCCCCTTTTTGGTGATTGATGACAACCTTGATTAAAGCTTACAAATGATATTCATAAAAGAGTTTTGAATGCAAACATTTTGGTTGAGCTCCCCCTAAAACTGTGCATATGAATAAAATTCACCAAATTTGGCCTCAAATGCCAATTGCACATTTTGTAATCAATCCATGAGAGCTCCCCCTATATGTGTGCATTCGTGGGGTGCAACAAGTGTGTGTGATCATATAGTACGTGATGCATATGACAAGAAAACCACAAAGGAATAAATCAAAAGAACCATATATATTGTCTGTCAAAACTGATTGCTCCGGTTTGTCAAACCAGTGCTTCCGGTTTTTCTAGACTTCACATATTCACTAGAAAAACAATACATCAATTCAACAAGCATCACATCGTAGCACAACAAAAGGACTTAGGGAATTATTACAAGGTTCAACACACAAAGATCACACATTACAAATTGTCTCAAGTCCACGAGATAAAGACAAAGGAAAAGGATAAATTGGTTCTGTCTGGCAAAACCGGTTGCTCCAGTTTGCCAAACCGGTGCCTCTGGTTTTTCGAGATAGAACAGAACTGAAAAACAAAAGAAACTAATGCCTCGGAGCTTTAATCCATCTCTCCCCCTTTGTCATCTAGCACCAAAAGGGGTCTTCCTAGGCAACATAATTCACTCCTCCTCCTCGTCTTCCTCATCATCTTCATCATTGTTGGGCGGAGGAGGTGGAGGGTTAAATGGTGGCACTTGTAAAGTCCCCGCTCCACCAGGACCAAAAATAGTCCCACTGACATCTGCATCTTCAAACCAAGAGGTGTAGAAATTCTCCTGCTCATAGCTGCTCATTCTAGCCTCAAAAGTCTCAATCTCTAGACTTTGTTCACCTTCAGAGGCAATAGGAGAGCGAGGAGGCTGAAGATTGCTTTGTTGGTGGAGAAGCTTCATGGTCCTTGTGTCTCTCTTTCTTGCCTGTCTCTCATGGTGTGCTTTCACATCTACATCATGTTGAGATCTGCACACTGCCCTTTCCCTCTAGCTGCAGCAGAGGTGGATGCACCATGAGCTGATGCTGCTGCAGTGCTATCCTCAACTGGGTTCTTCAAGTCATTCTTGATTCTCAAAGGGAGGTGCTCCTTGTCACACACAAAGGTACGAGCTGACACCCTCTCAATCATGTGCATAATATAGGGTGCATATGAAAGTGCCTAGAGGGGGGGGGGGTGAATAGGCAATTATCCCTGAAATTCACTTAATAATAAAAGTTAAATGCGCAGTGTCGAACTTGTCCGACGATTGTGGGGAAAGTCCGATGACTTGTTCGAAGGCACGAGATAGAAAAGTAGATCGACCGGGTAAATATTAAAACTAGTGTAAGGCAAGCTAAGAGCAAGTAAATACAAGCAAAGGAAAGCTGTAAAAAATAATAAGAGCAACTAGCAAGCAACCTACACAAGTTAATTTAAGAAATACGACGCAAACCCTAACTAGCAGGTTTATGAGCAAGAACAAGTAAATGAAATACACATAATTAAAAGCACAAGTAAGGCACAAGATTTGTTCACCGAAGTTCAGCTCCACAAAGAAGCCTACGTCTCCGTTGAGGGATCCACAAAGGACCGGGTCTCTTTCAACCCTAACCTCTCCAAGTGACCACAAAGATCAAACTTGGTTTTCCACTAGAAACTCCACAAAGGAGGGGTCAATACAAACTTCCCGAGGCGTCACCACACAAGTTGGGAGCTCTACGGGCACCTCTAACCGTCTAGGGGATGAATCCCCAAGAGTAACAAACACAATAGTCGTCGGCGGTGAGGATGAACCAAGTGCTCAAGAGGATGAAAGCTTGGAGTCGATGGAGCACTTCAATCTTCTCTCAATTCCTTCACAAATCAAGAGTAGAAGCAAGAGAGGAGAGTTGGAGAGAGCAAAGTGAGCTTGAGAGTGTTTTTGAGTGGAATGAGTGACCAACCGGCCAAGGGGCAAATAGGGGTTCTATTTATAGCCCAATGGTGAAAAGAGTCATTGGAGACCTAATTTCTGAGATCTGTGTTGGACAAGTCCGATGGTCATCGGACATGTCCGATGAATCAAGGTGGCGTAGAAACTGGAGTCCGACAATCTTGCCCGATGCCTCGGATAAGTCCGATAGTCATCGGACAAGTCCGATGAAAATAGGGTGGCAGGGGAACTATACTCCGATGAGAGTGTCCGATGCGTCGGACTTTCCTCTGGTCATCGGACAAGTCCGATGACCGTCGAACATGTCCGACGACCCAGAGTGGCAGAGGTACTGGAGTCTGATGGACTTGTCCAATGGGTCGGACAAGTCCGATGATTTTGCCCTGAAAATTTTTGTATGGCCTGGAAAGGAGAATTTTGCACTTAGTTCACCTCCGCTTCACACTTTTGTGTCCCTCTTGATAGTACGGCTTTTCCTATAGTCAAGATTTCAAATAAAACTCTATGAACTTCATTCTTGAGCATATTTTGAATTTCATCTTGAAGCATTTTGCCATCTTCTTTTCTCCCTTTTTATTTCTATGCGTTTAATCACCAAACTTTGTACCATAATCTACACATATGCTTATTAAAAGATTAGTCCATTCTTAATTATATTGACGCCAATCACTAAAATAAAATTAGGAGCCTAGATGCACCTTCAGCATATCCACAACTCTTCAAAGGGCTGTTAGAAATGACCTTTATCTCCTCATAGACAAAGTCATACACTGAGAAATCATGCCCATTTGGTCCCATGGCAGCAAGGATGTTCCTATTGTAGGAGGGGAGTTTTATGCCATCTCCCTCCCTAGGAGTGATAGTCTTCCTGAAGGGCCTGTTGATGTAGGCAAAGAATGGAAGCAAATATGTGACAGTGCCATAATTTCCTTGCTTTCCTGCTGGATACATGTGCCTCAACCCTCTAGCATCAAGACGTGTGGCAAGGTGAATCCTTGGGGGCGGTTTGCATCATGTCTCCCAAAACCAAAGAGCCTAGCAAACTGTGCATAGCTCACTTCATACCACTGTCTCTCAGTCATCCAATGCATCTTTCTTGTGTCTGCATTTTCTTCAAAATACAGAGTGGCATAGAATTGAGCAACAACCTCATTATTCCAATTTTTTTGAAAACCTCATTTTCTTCAAAATACAGAGTGGCATATAGAGTGCTTTGCCTTGCACACAGCAATGACTTCTTTGAATATAGGGTCATTCTTGTTTTCCATATGTGCCCAATCAACCCATTGAGAGTTACAAACAGGAATATGCTTCTTTGTCAAAATCACTGACTCATAGAAATCCTGCTGGAAGAAGGAGTGAAACCTGTAGTCAGTGGCCTCTCTAGGGAGTGGTCTAGGATCCTTGGCCCTTATCTCTCTCACAGAATCTGTTTGGCCTTTGTAGCTCACTTTCTCCCTCCATCCCGGGTTTTGAGGAACCCAAAAAGAGAGATGGCCAAGGTGCACATAGGCTGCAGGAGTGATCTCATCCACATTAAACTCCTCCTGCTCTTCCTCCTCTTCACTATCCTCGGAGCTGCTAGCTGCTGCTGTGCCAGAGCCCCCACCTACTGTCCTAGGAGCAGCCCTAGGAGCACCACTAGGAAGGATATAGGGCTCATCCTCAGTGTCATCCTCATCAGATGACTCATCTTCCTGCACGGGATTTGCAGAAGTGTCATCAATGGTCATAGTGCTTTTGGGCAACCTCCTAGCTATCTGCTTCCGTCTTTGATAGACGGTGTCAAATTGTGTTTCTTGCCCAGCATCATGCCTTGCTTTCTTGTTACTTGAGTTCATCGATTTTTGCACCTAAGTATCCACCCGATGTGAATTGCTAACACCATTTGGATCCTTTCTTCGATCTGCACGTTCAATTGCCTAATGTGCAAATATCATATCCAGTTTTATCTTGATCATGTGCTACAAATGACTGTCAATTTCTATCCTTTTATTTTCTCAATTGCCTTGCTTTTGCATGTTCAGTTCATTGATAGGTTTTTAAATTTATGAGTCTCCTTTTTTTGTTTCTAAATATAAAAGGCCTAATAACGGACATGCTTCTTTTTCATCGCAGGATGTTCCAATTAAGGAAGCACCGGCTCTATTTGGCTTATCATCATGCACTGAGGTACAATCTTTTCCTACACCTATCCCTTATTTTGCTCACCAATGATTTTGCATTCCGTGGAACTAGAATGGAAAATAATTTTGCACCATGTTGTGCCCGACTGTGGTCTTCTTGGCCTATCTTGATCGTAAAAATAGGAAGTGATGCCCCCTCCCACTCTATTTCTCTATCCTTCCTATGGATGGGTCATTCCTCTATAACCATGATGTGAACAAGGCTATGTTATGTCTATTTCATTCTTACTAAATGTTGCGATATCCCTGCCTTTTTGTATGCAAGCAATTCTGATAGGAGCAGAACAAAAACTATTTCTGGTCTACCGAAGCTTACTTTTTGGGGACACAAATTTGGGGAGAATTTTAGGGTGGAAGTATTTGACAATATAGCAAAGCTGACATCACACTATGCAACCAAAGATTTTTATTGTATGCAATCTATTTTAGCTTTGGTTGGTTGACTTTATCATTTCGTAAGGAGATTCTAAAAATAAAATCTTGAACATTTCGGCAATATTGTTACATCAGCTGGTCATGTTGGGTTACTTTTGCTGGTCATGTTGGGTTACTATTGCGCATTATGAGGTTTCAATTGCTAGCAGCTTTGCGAAAAAGGGGAATAAGCTGGATCATGGAGGATAGCAGCTGCAATCATCCTTGTGGGAGCTCTAAATTCTACAAAGCATTCTTCTACTTGAAACCTCATAGTTAACAACCAATGCTTTGAATGTTACTACAAAAAATGATTGCAAACTACAGAGATGGCATCAAAATTTTCTTTTTGAATATTACTATGAAAGCTTTGGCATCTGAGGTGTACAACAAAGTATTTTTTTTCAGATTGATAGCTTTTGCAAATGACTAAAATTGATTTTAGTTTTAGCATACATATCATCGTATATTCTGACTGTTGATATTTTGTGCCTTTCTGTAGATAAGATGTGAATCAATGTATGTGCCGACGTGGCTTGCAGAAGCAGCAACAAGGGCATGATCCTGCTGCAATTAAGGTGTGCTTGAATCATTTTATATCTACTGTCATAGAAAACCGGACAAGGTGAAGAAAATGGTGCTCAAACTTTCTTAAACTTTAACAAGTATAGTCTGAAGTCGAGTCGGCAGTATGATCATGGACACAAACAAATGGTATGTGTACATCTACTCGAATGAAGTGTTCAGTTGTTTTTAAACTGAAAAATTCTTGGTAGAAGTTTCAGACAGAGAACATCACTTCATACATTCATATTGTCATGGGGAGATTAGTTATTAGAATGCAGTTTTCTAAACTGGCAATCTTGGTGCTTAATGTATAGTAATTCTGAAGGTGTCATTTGGTCTTATACATGACACTCATATGCTGGTCAAAACTGGTTCAGTTTTCTGACAACATTATGACTTGTGATTTTGTAGGCTCGCCACTTTTCCGTGATTTTTTCTTTGTATCAATTTCAGATTTGTCTGCTTATAATTAGAGGACTGTCATGCACTCAATGAAGTCAACCTATATTCTGCACGTGCACAATATCCACTATATATAGTCCACAACATTCAGCTTCGTTTGTATAGTCAGTGATTCTTAGCATTCTAAATGAATTTATGCAGTGCTTCTAAGAATTCATTTGTGCATTTCTTGATCTTGAGGTTTCACTGAATTGCCAGAAAGAAACCTGACAATGTGCAGTAGGTTGTGTTTCAGAACTATAAATAGAAGCCAGAGCAGTAGTTTGTTTTGTTAGAATTTTGCCCTAAGAGCAGCAACTTTTAGAGACTATGTACCTCCGATTTGTATACAAGTGTTTTCGTTTAAAGCTTTTTGAGGTTCTTATGTCCCTCCTGTAACCAACAGGTCCCGGGTTCGAGCCGCGGTTTCCCCGCATTGCACAGGCGGGGGTAAGGCCTGCCACTGATACCCTTCCCCAGACCCCGCACAGTGTGGGAGCTCTCGGCACTAGGTACGGCCTTATGTCCCTCCTACTAGAATTGGATTCAACATGCCTTAATATCTGTGAAAGGATTGAGTGATCGAGAGGGGGGGGGGGTGAATCGGGAACTCAAACTATGTACCTATTTTGCCAACTATTAAAACCGACCACTCAAACAACTCCTAGTCAACTCTAGTGGTGATCACACTAACAAGATAATCCTATGAAAGGAAAGACAACCTAAGCATACTAGTGGATCACACATGAGGCACACAACTCCTATGCAAGCTAGTAATCAAAGAACACGCGAAAGCACACAACAAGCTAGCAAAGGAGCCTACTCATGCAAAGCTACTAAATCAACAAGCACATGAAAGACACACAAGCATGAGTAGCACGATACATACTAGGGTGATCAAACAAGCCTAAGCAACTCCTATACATGCTAGTGATCAAGTATAAGCTAAGTACAACTAGCAAGTAGAGAAGCCTATTCATAGAAGTCTACAAGCAATCAACTAGAGCATGGTAAGCATACAAGCATGAATAGCATGGTATGTAAATTCAGAAAGTAATGCATCAAAGTAAGGAGTAGAGTAAGAGATGACTCATGGTTTTTTCCCGAGGTCTTGGAAGGATGGCGCCTTCCCCTACTCCTCGTTGGACCACTCCCGCCGGAGTTCCGGTCCTTCTCGCCACCAATGTAGAGTTCTCGCCCATGAGCCCGTAATTACTCCTGGAGTGAAGACACGGTGCGCGTTACTGCTGCTACCATGGCACAAGCTCGCCTCTCTCGAGAACTTGTCGGACTCCCCGAGACGATACAGGCGCTCACTAGCGATGCTCCTTTCATCGGCAGGCTCAAACCGTGTACAAATGTGTGATGGCCTTCACAACCAATCACGATAGGCTCTATCACTGATACCTAACCGGTCTAGGTCTCACCATAGATCAAGAGTAACAACCTAGATCATACCCTCAAGGACACCCTAGCCTTTGATGTGCAAGATCGCTCCTTGTTACTCTCACTAGCACTCTCAAGATATGCAATATCTCCTCCTAGTGCTCTCCTCTTTTCCTCTTGGACCTTACCAAATGCTCTCACGTATTCCACTGTCCAAGAGAGGTCTCTAAGACCCCAGCAACGAAGTTATATAGGCTTCCAACCTCTAACTAGTCGTTGCTCCATGAGATCACCTTTCTAGACGCATTGACCGGATTGTCCGGTCTCTGCCTGACTGGACTGTTCGGTCACTCCTGGAACGGTTCCTAGAACCGTTGGCACTTCTGTCCTGGCTGATCTCTTGCACTGACCGGACCGCCCGATCAGTAGACCGGACTGTCCGGTCTCTTTGTCCGTCGAACAAGTCCAACGCATCGGGCATCCTCGTCGGACTCCAAAGAGTTGCTTCCTCTCTGCTCTGTGTTTCACCCACACTGACCGGAGCATCCGGTTAGTAGACCGGACTGTCCGATCTCTATGGTCCCTGGTATAGACAGATTCCTCGCTAAGTCTTCTCTCTGGATTTTCTGTCCTCCTAGTGACCGTACAGTCTGGTCTTCACTGACCCCTCTGTCTGGTCACTACGTCCAGAAGCTGAAACTTGTTGTCCTCGCTTGACTTCGTTTTCCGGCATCTCCGAACAGCTCCTTGGCTTCTCCACTGTAACCTAGTGCCTGTGATTTCATCGAGCAACCTTGCACATCACCGACTAGACATGACCTAAGAGAAATGACCTTGACCCCCTTGATAGTCCGGTTTTTTCTATGAACTCAAAGCCCTAACAACTAGACAAATGTTCCCAACACTTGCTCCATAGCTTGTCCTTCGCTTTGATCCATCTCCATTAACCCTTGGACTTCACCAAGCTCACAAGCCTCCACGCCTACGGTCATTGTCATCAATTGCCAAGGCCGCCGTCTACAATCATCATTGAGTAGAAGAGGTTTTCTACATGAACAACACTCGTGTAGACATTAGTCATATTTCATGTTTGTCATTCATCACCAAAACATCATATCTTGGGGTGACCTCAATGGTCATGATCCTTACAATCTCCCTCTTTTTGGTGATGGATGACAACCACTACTTATGATGATCCAAAACGGACGAGCAATAAGGAACCAAAAGAAAAGAATGGAATGAGAGGATTACCTTGGTCCTTACCTTGGAAGTAGTCTCCCCCTTGGAATGTACTAGGTGTTGAGGGAGAACTACCCAATCACGTAGGGCACTTGATATCTATCTTGAGTTGAATTTTGCGCCCGTCTTGGATTCATGGTTGGTGTTCTTGTTGATGTAGATACACAACATAGACGTAGATGTTCATGTCGGTGTAGATGTTCATTGTTGTTCTTCTCCATGTTGGTGTGGATGTTCATCTTGTCGTGATCTTCATATGTACTCCAAGTGAACATGCACCATTGTCTTGATCATCTTCATGTTCTCCACTTCGTCACCATAGTCTTGGCATTTGGATTCTTCATGTTCCTTCATGTTCTTCTCTCTATCTTCAATTTTCTTCTTTCCATCTTTTGTGTTGGATCTTCATGAACTTCTCCCCCTTTGACTTCTTCTCCCCCTTTTTGATTGGTGTTGGCTTTTGGATCTTCATGTTCTTCTCCCCCTTTGTCACCAATCACCAAAAACCACAAATCAAAGACAAAGCACAAGAGAACCAAGGAGCAAATAATAAGAGACAAGAGATAGAAAGACTCCCCCTTTCATAGTACTCCTCCTTGGTCACAATGGCCTTCCACCATAGCTCCCCCTACACACATGACTCAACAAGTAATTTCTCAAGTATGCAATGGTTAGTCATTAGTGTGTTCGGAATGTATGAGTCACTTGTCTTTGAGCCGCGCGAGTAGATTTAACCTTGGAGCTCGGTTGAACGTGACTCAATGGGCATGAAGCACAAAGATCACTATGTGATCATCTAGAGGGTCATATACTTACATTGTAAATAAGCTACTCCCTCTAGAAACATGCTTAGAGGCATGTAAGGTATCACAATGCAAGAATGCATGAATGCAAATGCAACAAGTTTACACATGCATGATGCGATGCTAAAAGAAAGAGAGAGAAAAACTACAAACCAAGGTGTCAACAATGAGATGTTCCCTTCTTGAGCTTACTTACAATGGACCATTCTTCAAAGCCTTGGGTACACCATGAACCACCTTCTCAAGCTTAACCCATGTCCATTGCTATCTCAAGAAGGTCCGTAGTCAACCTACAAGAGAAGAGAAACAAGCACAAACAAAGACATAAAGACCAAAACAAACAAGCAAAGCTGTACAAATTTACAAGAGACAAGCTTTAGGGTTACTCAAATGAAGTTGGAGAGGTCGAGAACATTGATTTCTCCCCTTAGCTTGTTGAATGTCTTCTCGTCAAGAGGCTTGGTGAAGATATACGCCAATTGTTCATGAGTTCGCACATGCACCAAGTCAATGTCCTTCTTCTCAACATGATCTCGAATAAAATGATGTTTGATCTCTATGTGCTTTGCATGACC
This sequence comes from Eleusine indica, assembly GCA_030378355.1. Taxonomy (NCBI): domain Eukaryota; kingdom Viridiplantae; phylum Streptophyta; class Magnoliopsida; order Poales; family Poaceae; genus Eleusine; species Eleusine indica. The sequence continues at coordinate 10,498,679 of CM059498.1, read as the reverse complement.
ATGATCTCCAGTTTTGAGAGTCATCTTGATCGCCGCTTCACTATCACAATAGAGTGGCATTTGAGTGAAGTTGAGACCATAGTCCGAGAGTGTTCGCCTCATGTAGAGAAGTTGAGCATAACATGCTACTGTTGCCATATACTCTGCTTCGGCTGTAGATAGAGCCACCGAGTTTTGCTTCTTTGAGCTCCAAGATACTAGAGATCTTCCAAGAAATTGGCAACCTCCCAATGTACTCTTCCTATTCACTTTGCATCCCGTGAAGTCCGAATCTGAATACCCAAATAACTTAAAGCTTGTTCCTCTAGGGTACCATAACCCCATGGTAGGTGTGTACTTGAGGTATCTTAGTATCCTCTTCATGGCCTTCAAGTATGACTCTTTTGGATTTGCTTGATAGCGTGCGCACAAGCACATACTAAACATGATGTCCAGTCTTGAGGCGGTGAGATAGAGCAAGGACCCAATTATTGATCTATAGAGCTTGGGGTTCACTGGTTTTCCCTTTTTATCCATGTCCAAGGGTTTGGTTGTTGCCATAGGAGTGCGCAAGGGTTTGCTAGTTTCCATGTTGAACCTCTTGAGAAGATCCTTGGTGTACTTTTCTTGATAGATGAAGTTGCCTTCTCTCAATTGCTTCACTGAAAAACCAAGGAACACATGGAGCTCTCCAATCATAGACATTTGAAATTCCCTTGTCATCATTTCTCGGAACTCCTCATTGTACTTCTCATTTGTTGACCCATATATGATATCATCCACATAGATTTGGCACACAAAGAGATCCTTCCCAACATGCCTTGTGAACAAGGTGCTATCAATGCTTTCAATCTTGAACCCATTCTTGAGAAGGAAGTTCCTCAAGTGTTCATACCATATCCTTGGTGCTTGCTTTAGTCCATAGAAAGCCTTCTTCAGTTTATACACATGTTTAGGATGTTTGGGATCCTCAAATCCTGGAAGTTGTTCCACATAGAATTTCTCGTTTATCTCTCAATTCAAGAATGCACTCTTCATATCCATTTGATAGATCTTGAAGCCATTATGTGAAGCATAGGCAAGCATGATCCGAATAGCTTCAAGTCTAGCAACGGGAGCAAATGTTTCCTCAAAGTCAATTCCCGCCACTTGAGAGTACCCCTTAGCCACTAGACGAGCCTTGTTTTTTCACAATTGCACCTTTCTCATCTTGTTTGTTCTTAAAAACCCACTTGGTGCCAATAACGTTGTGATTCTTGGGTCTCTCAACAAGTTTCCATACCTTGCACCTCTTAAAGTTATTCAATTCTTCTTGCATGGCAATTACCCACTTGTGATCATTCATTGCCTCTTCCATTGTTGTGGGCTCAATCATGGAGACAAAAGAGAAGTTCTCAATTACAACATTTTCCTTATCATCATTTTCTTCACTCACATAGTTAGGCTTGTATTGATTCCTCCTTGTCCTAACTCCTTGAGATGGACTCCCAATGATCAAATCCTGAGTATGGTCCTTGTTGATAGCTTTGGGTCTAGGATGATGTTCTTTTTGAGTGGGAGGTGGTCTAGGTGAAGTATCTTGGGTAACATGGATAGCTTTCTCTCTTGAGATATGAGTGTCTTGGATTCTTAGAGAGGTGGGAGAATCACTCATAGGCTTTCTAGCTTTGGACTTAGAGCTTGAAGTGGATGGAAGGGTATCTTGTAAAGAGCTTGGAGAAGTAGCTTGTGGTGAAATATGTGAGGAGGCTTATGGCTCACTTCTCTCTTAAGTGTTTTCTTGGGTAGGTGGATGCACTCTCAATAAATTTTGGGAGGAGCTAGAAGGTGTACTTGTGGCATTTTGGGTTGGTTCTTGCACCTCGGAGGAAGAGGTTGGTTGAGGTGGTGGAGTAGAGGGCTCATCAATATCACCATCATTTCCCTCATGAGGTAAAACCTCACCCACGGGCATTCTTCTCATAGCCTCCCTCGTGGGTTCATCACCAATGTTCACTTTAAGAAATTCATCTCCCTTTTGAGAACCATTTGACTCATTAAATTGCACATCATAGGATTCTTCCACACAACTTGTGGTTGAGTTGTAGACCCTATATGCCTTAGAGGTTCCTAAGTACCCAACAAGAATGCCTTCATCAGTTTTGCTCTCAAATTTCCCTGGCTTTCTCCTCTTCTTGATAATGTAGCACTTGTAGCCAAAGACTCGAAAATAGGAAACATTGGGTTTTCCGTCCCACCAATAGCTTATATGGTGTCTTCTTCAACAGACGGTGGAGATAGACACGGTTGGAGGTGTAGAAAGCTGTGTTGATTACTTCAGCCTAAAACCTCTCATGAGTCCCATACTCGTCCAACATGGCATGAGCAAGAGTGATGAGTGTCTTATTCTTCTGCTCCACTACTCCATTCTGCTCGGGAGTATATGTAGCGGAGAATTCATGCTTGATTCCCTTCTTATCACAATATTCCTCCACTGTTGTTTTCTTGAACTCAGTCCTATTGTCACTCCTTATCTTCACAATGCTAGCCTTGAACTCATTCTTTGCCCTCCTAGCAAACTTTCTGAAGATATCACTGGCTTGAGATTTGTCCACAAGAAAGAAGGTCCAAGTATATCTCGTGAAATCATCAACAATCACCAAACCATAGAGATTGCCTCCTAGACTCTTGTAATGTGTTGGCCCAAACAAGTCCATGTGCAAGAGCTCCAGAGGACGAGATGTAGACATGAAAGACTTGGTAGGATGTGAAGATGCAACTTGCTTTCTAGCCTGACAAGCACTGCACAATTTGTCCTTCTCAAAGGTCACATCCTTGATTCCTTCAATCAGATTTCTCTTGACCACTTTTCAGAGTTTATTCATTCCAACATGTGGCAGTCTTCTATGCCACAACTATCCCTTTGTTGCCTTAGTAAAGAGGCAAGTACTTGGTGGCATGTTACTTGATTTGAAGTCCGTGACATACAAGTTCCCATGCCTCACTCCATGAAATACTAGCCCTTTATTTGAATTTTCAATCATTGCACCTTCCTCATCAAATGTGCACTTGAAACCCATGTCACAGAGTTGACCAATAGATAGGAGGTTGAAGTTGAGAGTTTCCACAAGAAAGACCTTGGAGAGATGGAGGTCCTCCGTAATGGTCACCTTGCCTGATCCTCTGACTCTTCATTTTGAGTTATTCCCAAAACTCACTTTCTCATTGTCTTCGTTTTCATCAATGTTGGTGAACATGGTTGGCTTCCCGGTCATGTGTTGGGTGCACCCACTGTCAAGAATCCAATGAGTACCTCCACTCTTGTAGTTGACCCTGGAGGTAGCCATAAGACAAGCACTAGAGGAAGAAGGGTTAGTATCCAAAGCATTACTTGATTGACTTGCACTAACCTCATCATGTCGAGCGATAAGTCGATCCTCATAGATAGGGATCCTTCCAATCCCTTCCTGAAGTCTCCTTCTAATGGGATAGTGAGGAGCACGATACCTCCAATGTCCATGACCATCTCCCATGTGTACGTTGTCGAGGTCGATGTAGTAATAGGGACGATCATAGAGGCCAGTGACGTGCTCAAGCACATGTCCCACTTGTGAGTGGAGCACAAGTATCATCTCCATTGCCCTCTCAATTGAGAGCTCATTTCTTCTGTTGATCACCTCCTTAAGTAAGAAGCCCCTCTCGGAGCTGTGATTTGTCGGAGAAGCTTGTCAATCACTTCAAGTGGAGCTATTCTCTGAAGACCTCTGAAGGAGTTTATCCTGCACACAAGATCATAAATCCTCAAGAAAGTATCATAAAGGTCATCATTCGGATTTCTCACAACTTCATCAAATTGGAAGAAGAACTCCTGTTGTTGAGCTCGACGAATGCTCCAGAGTCGATCTTGTGGAGGAGGTGGGTGCGTCAGATGGATCATCTTAAATGACCGTGCTAGTAATGTTGTTGTCGCTCCCCCTACACCAATGCGTGGTCCACCCGAAGTGCTTGGAGTAGAACTTGGAATGGCACTTGAGATAGAGCTTGACGAAGCGCTTGATGAGCTTGGTGAAGGTCTTGATCCGAAGGGGTTGTAGAAGCCGTTGCAAGGCAATCTTGTAGAGAGATCAAAGAAGTTTAAACTCGAAGCTACTTCTTTCCCTTTTTTTAAAGATGCTCCAATGTTTGCCTTGGAAGTCTTCTCCCCGGTCCAGCTCGCGGTGATCTTCTCATCATCAAAGAGCAACCCAATCACATCCTCGACGGAGAGACCCTTCTCCATGATGAGATCAAGGGTGATGTAGAGGAGCTTGTTGCTAGGGAGCAAGGTGAGGATCTTCTCGACTATCACAATCTTGGGAAGCTCGAAAATAGTTGATCCAATCCTGTCCACAATACCTCACAAGCGAATAAGAGAGTTAAGTAAGTCCTTATTCTCATTAGCACGAAAACCAAAGAACTCCTCAACAAGTGTATCACTAGCATGACTAATAAAAGACTCACAAACATCATCATCACTAGTCAAACTAGTAGAGCAAGCAAGATCAAGAGAGCCAACATCATCAATCATCACATTAGGCACACTAGTAGAGCAACCTATCAAATTATCACTAGTAGAATCTAGGCACTCACTAGAACTAGGCATATCCACACAATTATCATCATATACATGATCATTGGTAAAGGTATTGGCAAAGTCCATAAGTGTGTCCATCAACTCATCCAGAATCATGGCATTTTGGTAGCTTTTCAAGCGATCCTTCCATGAGCCATGACCCGGTCCCGAATGGGATGACATCCCAACTCGATTTGGTCACTACTCAAGGCGGTTAAACCCTATATTGCGCACTTGGCTCTGATACCACTTGAAAGGACTGAGTGACCGAGAGGGGGGGAGGGTGAATTGGAAACTCAAACTATGTACCAATTTTGTCAACTATTAAAACCGATCACTCAAACAACTGCTACACAACTCTAGTGGTGATCACACTAACAAGATAATCCTACGAAAGGAAAGACAACCTAAGCATACTAGTGGATTACACACGAGGCACACAACTCCTATGCAAGCTAGTAATCAAAGAACACGTGGAAGCACACAACAAGCTAGCAAAGGAGCCTACTCATGCAAAGCTACTAAATCAACTAGCACATGGACGGCACACAAGCATGAGTAGCATGATACATACTAGGGTGATCAAACAAGCCTAAGCAACTCCTATACATGCTAGTGATCAAGTGTAAGCTAAGCACAAGTAGCAAGTAGAGAAGCCTATTCATGCAAGTCTATAAGCAATCAACTAGAGCATGGTAAGCATACAAGCATGAATAGCACGGTATGTAAATTCGGAAAGTAATGCATCAAAGTAAGGAGTAGAGTAAGACATGGCTCATGGTTTTTTTCCCAAGGTCTCGGAAGGATGGCGCCTTCCCCTACTCCTCGTTGGACAACTCCCGCCGGAGTCCCGGTCCCTCCCGCCACCAATGTGGAGTTCTCGCCCACGAGCCCGCAATCACTCCCGGAGTGAAGACACGGTGCGCGTCACCACTGCCACCAAGGCACAAGCTTGCCTCCCTCGAGAACTTACCGGATTCCCCGAGCCGACACGGGCGCTCACTAGCGATGCCCCTTTCACCGGCAGTCTGTCCGGTCTCTATGGTCCCTGGCACAGACAGATTCCTTGCTAAGCCTTCTCTCTGGATTTCCTGTCCTCCTAGTGACCGTACAGTCCGGTCTCCACTGACCCCTCTGTCCGGTCACTACGTTCCGAAGCTGAAACTTGTTGTCATCGTTTGACTTTGTTTCCCGGCTTCTCCGAACAAATCCTTGGCTTCTCCACTGTCACCTAGTGCCTGTGATTTCACCGAGCAACCTTGCACATCACCGACTAGACATGACCTAAGAGAAATTACCTAGACCCCCTTGATAGTCCGGTTTTTTCTATGGACTCAAAGCCCTAACAACTAGACAAGTGTTCCCAACACTTGCTCCATAGCTTGTCCTTCGCTTTGATCCATCTCCATCAATCTTTGGACTCCATCAAGCTCACAAGCCTCCACGCCTGCGGTCATTGTCATCAATTACCAAGGCCGCCGTCTACAATCATCATAGAGTAGAAGAGGTTTCCTACACAAACAACACTCGTGTAGATATTAATCATATTTCATGATTGTCATTCATCACCAAAACATCATACCTTGGGGTGACCTTAATGGTCATGATCCTTATAATCTGCCATTCTGTAGATGATGGAGGTACAAGATATGGGCTTCATAAGGTCTATTTTGTCATCTGGATATCATGCTATATGATTATGTGCAGCTGCACCAGAAATGCTCATTTTAGGTTGCCTAAATTTACTTAGGTGTTTTTAGACTTTACTACGGTATACTCCATACAGCCTTGAAATTATTCCAATGCCAATTTACATGAGATAATTAACATCAATGTATTTTGAAATGATTCTTTGGTTAACACAGTGCATACTGTACTGTCTGTCACTCCTGTATTGCGATTAGTCTATTCCTTTTATTATGATGCAACAATATTTTTTGGCAATAGCTCCCAGTATTGAAATAGTAACTATAGGTGCTTTATGAAAATTGATCATCTCAATTTTCTTCAGGATGCTACCATTAATTGAGCAGCTTCTTCCTTTTTTTGTTCTTTGCTTATGGACAAGTACCCCGATGTTCGACTCAACATAATTAGCAAAACTTGATCAGGTTAATCAGGTAGGTGCTATTTTTTATTGGTCATTGTTGGAGTTCATTTTTGTTGCTTCTTCATTCGTGATTCTCGCACAAGCTGCAGTATCTCGTTAAGCTCTTTTTCAAACTTTATGAGATGATATATATAAGTTTCATGTGATCTTTCAGGTTATTGGAATTGACCTGCTATCATAATTGCTACTACCGGCCATTGTAGAACTTGCACTGGAGAGCCCATCTTGCAATAATTCAGTACATTCTGTTGTTGGCAAGTCAGTTGGGAGTTGGATATTTTTATATAAATAAATATAGGGCCACTATTCATGCAATGGTGTGAAGATAAGGTTTGTATTATTATGATTATTCGCATAAAAATAGTTTATTTGAAAAACAAAGCCCACTGGTTCTTTTTTTATGAAGGCATACGTTTGTTGTTTCCCTGATATGGTATATAAAAAAAGGTTTAACATTTGTTGTAATCGTACTTGTAGATGCTATGGATGGATATTAAGGTTGCATATATGTTTTTTTATCAGACAAATGCTGTGTAGTGATTAGTGTGTGTTTCTGATATTTTGTTGTCGAAACTAGAATTACACACAATGACATGCTGCATTTTTCAATTACAGCATCACGAGCTAATGAGAGCAAAATACATTTATAATGGATGAGTGTATAAATAACATAAGTAGTTCGTATGTATCCAAATCACCTCTGAAATTTGGCAAGAGTTTTGTTTCCTTTACAATGTGGATATCTGGATATGGCACATGCCAACACCATGGACGCTTACTTTTGCCTCCCTGGATCGCTATTATACTTGTGGTCAAAGGCATCTTCATACCCAAGTTACCGTGCTCATTCACTGAAATCTGATCAATTATTTGGATCTATGGATAAGTTATTGAGTAGATTATTTGGGCATGAATGTCTTAAACTGTGTGGTATGGAATAGGATTACTTGGTGCTTTGTGGGTATAAATTCATTTACTAACTAAAGTTTCAATTTCAGGATTTCTCGATCAGAGTCACTGCTGCTAACAAATTGAAGAACCTAGCAGAGTGTGGTCCAGAGTGGGCAATGCAGCATATAATTCCTCAGGTGCCTCTCATCTGATATCTGAACACTAGACATTTGAATCTACTCCTGTTGTTTACAAGTAGACAGAATCTTATGGCTATGACTAGGCATTTTTCTTTGCCTTACCAAAGTTAATAATTACTTTGGTTTCAATTATGTTATTAGGAGAATGTGGCCGTTCTTGTTTGGATCAGTTAAGAAAATGTATGTCACTATATGCCATGTTGTAAATAGTTTAGTTGATTTACAAATCTTTGTTGCAAATGTAAGTTAGGTTAGATAAATGGTGAAACTACGTGATGGAATAACATTTATAAAAAGAAGTCTTCATTCTTCTATATGTTGTATTACAACATATTGTACTGGAAAGTGGAATGTGGATTTAATAGTATATGGTTCACCTTCTTATTCATGTTGACCACATTCTCATGCTAGGCAATGAATCAGACAATACAACTATACACAATACATATTTACTTGGAAGGTGAATAGGAAGGTGATGCTTGGGGCACATATTTTCTTGGGTCAGTGTATGATTTCAGTTTACTTGTATAATTTACCTTCTTTTCTGTTCCTGATTTCTTTTAGCAAAAGATGCATTGAACATTTTCTGTTTCATTGTAGGGTGCTTGACTGGTAGTGATGGATATCTTGATGAGTCTGTGTCCAGCGGAGAAGAGGAAATGGCCACTTCTGGTGATCTACTATAGAGGTAGTTGTGCTTAGACTGCTTTTCTACGCTTTTTTTCTCTTAAGATCATCTTGTTTAGCCAATTTTCCTACTATAAGCTTTTTTGCTCTATTTGTTCATGTTTTTAGGCAGAAGTTAGGAAATAGAATTTTCCTTCACAGCTTTTATAAGCTTTTGAGCATCAGACTGATTGGGTTTCTTCTTGAGGCAACAACCTGGGAAAGACAGAAGATATTGCTCATTGTTTGTTTGACTGGAAGATGTCAGGATCAATCGTGACAGAGACATATGTGCTGCGCTGGAAACACAGTTCAAAAACAGGCTGCATGTATATATGGCTGTGTTGTGGATAAAATTGTTTTTATAAGTGGGATGAACGGATTTAAGACTTCTTGGCGTTCTTCGTTTCTAGAAAAGTCCAGAGTTACTTACATATTCAGCGTGATGGTGTCTCTTCATGCTAGTATGGTAATGCCAGATTCTAACTGCTAGGGGCTTAGCATATTGGCACCTAGCATATCATGGAGACTGGAACCATTGCTGCCACTCCAAGAAGTTATTGTCAATGCATATGTCATCGATGAGATTTCATCTTACATCTTGTCAATGCATATATCATGGAGACTGGAACCATATCTTGGAGTGTCATTGCTGCCACTCCAAGAAGTCTCCTGAGTTTTTATAGTGTCTTCTTTGCTCCTTTGAACTTCATACTGGTGTTGTTTCTTCGTGGCAAGATCAGAAAGTGTTTAGAATCTTTACAGCTCATTGCTGAAGAGAGCTTGTGGTTGTAAGTGGAATTATGCAGGGTCCACTTGAGCTCGAGCTTCTAAAAAATTGTCATGAAAAGACTGATGACTTGTGTGACTATTATGGTGGTTTAGAATTTAGAAAAGTGACATATTTTATAGCTCTCCTTTGAATAAATTTTGGCAGACTCTACAGAGGTGATGTTACCGATTCTTTGAAAGTGGGCTGACAGATGAAATTGAGTCTTACCTTTAGTTTTCTCTATTCCTTCACACTGGATTGACACATGCAATGTAGTCTGACCATTGGTTTTCTATAGTGAAAGTAGGATATCATCACATCATCCTAAATGTAAGATATATTTTCATCACGGATTATAGATAACTATTATAGATATTGATATTACAAAGATACAGCTTCAAGGTTGTTTTGAGAGAATCAAGAATACAAATCTGATTATTCTTCATTGAGTGTGCTCTGGATAGTCTGAATTCCATGTTACATGGACTATGTATTGTGAAACACTAATCATGTGTGTAGCATGTATGTATTATTTGATATTATATAATAGTTCTGTTTTAATAGTAATAAGCTTTTTTATTAAATATATTTTTAGTGTGAGGATAACACGTGTGTGACGTACGTACAAATTACTAGTGACATTAATTTTTTAAAGAGTTTTTGGATATGCTCTAACACGTTACCCATTAGTGTTTGCACGTGATGCACATCTCTTGCCTAGTGCGTGCCCGCTGTGTGTGCCTGCAGGACGCTATCAAGAGGAAGGAAGCTTGCATCGCCCGGGCCACCGTGAGCCTCGCGACAGCAGCACGGCGTCGCCGTCGTCGCGCTGAGATTTTTTATGTTGGCGCACGCAAATCGCGCGTGGTCCTCCGTGCGAGAGAGGGCTGTTTGGGTGGGTGGGCGTGGTCCGGTCGCCCTCACGACAGCCGCTGCCCATCGCCGTCTCCACCCATGTTGGCAACTGGGTCGATTGTAACGCCCGACTTTTTGACCGCATCTTGCGCTGCGTGAGGCTCGCGAACCGTGTACTGACCTCGACTCCTTTTTGGCCCTTTCAGGTGAAGTGACCGATCAGCTAGCTGATGCTGATAATACGGCTCGGTACTTTAGTCACGAGCGAATTGGAGTGGGCCGGTCCATTTCTGGTCCACAAGCTTCTGCACTTCTATCTTCTTCCCTCCAGAAACGCCTCTTACTCTCTGGCTCTCTGCAGATCCCCACTGTCACATGGGCTTAGCGCCAAAGTTGTGCCCAAATGTGGATTTTTCCTTCTTTTTTGCAGGCCTTGATTTAAATCGTGACTTTCAGTTAGTCAAACTGAAAATTAGGAGGTCAAAAGGAGTCTTTCAAATGAACCCGAAAACAAAATTGAAAGAGAAGAGAACCTGCGAACAATAATGGCTTGAAGATCCGAGGAAGATGAAGGGTTTTCCACTCTTTATTAAGTCACTGGAGGCACATGTCAGCGAGCAAATTAGGAATGGCAATTAAGGGCCAGGTTTTGAATACCCACCGGGTACCCGACCCGATAGGACCGGACATGGGGCGTGTTTTGTACCCACGGGGGCACCCGTGTCCGAACCGAAGCCAGTCGGGTTCGGGGCGGTATTTTTTTCGCTCGTGAGTGATCCAACGGGTACTCGAAATTACTAAATAGCCTTTTTCTTTTTTCTTTTGCAGCCCATGAAATCCCAAAAAAAAACTCCAAAACTCTAACGCTAACCGGCGCCACTCGCGACCTCTTCCTCCTTTGACTCCTCTTCCTCGTGAGCTCACCCCTTCCCCGCCGCCAGTCACGCTCGAGGCACGACGCTGCCCCGAGCCCCCAATCAGCGCCACCCCGAGCCCCCGACGCCGCCGCCTCGCCCCCGAGCCCCCAATCGCTGCCCCGGCCCCGACCCCCAATCGCCGCCACCTCAGCCCCGAGCCCCCGACGCCGCCGCACCGAGCCCCGAGCCCCCAATCGCTGCCCCGGCCCCGACCCCCAATCACCATCGCCCCGGACGTGAGCCCCCGACGTCGCCGCCCCGAGCCCCAGGCGCACGGGCACGGCGCACGCCACCCTCGCGACGGATTCGTCTTCGACTCCTGGTTGCCTGCAACGCCGCGGCGGCCCGCTAAGGTTGCCTTGGTTCCTCATCGCATCTCGCGGTGGCAGTCGCAGTCGCGGTCGTGGACCCGGGAGCGGGAGCATGGTGACCGGCTCTGCATCCGGCACCGGCTCACGAGCTCCTCTGCGTCCACCGCATCCTCTACAACCGCACCCTCCTCTGGTTCGACGAGGAGGCCCGGGCCAAGCTCAACCCCGTCCTCAAGTGACGCTGCTGGTGGTGGTGGTACGCCATTGGCGAGTGCTGCTGCTGCTGGTTGTACGCCGTCCTCAAGTGCTGCTGCTGGTGGTTGTACGCCGTCCTCAAGTGTTCCTGCTGCTGGTGGTGCGCCATCACCTGCTACAACTACAAGTGTTCAAGATGGTACGCCTATTGTCAATCTTGATGATTATGAATGTGCTCCTGCTGTTGGAGTGAAGAGGAAGCGCAAATCTTCAGTGTGGCTAGAATTTGAAGAGGTTACAGTTGCTGGAAAAGATAAAGTTCAATGCAATTGGTGTAAGAAATTGCTAGTTGGAGGTAGTAAAGATGGAACAAAACACTTACATAATCATCTTAATTGTTGTGCATCTAGACAGGCTCAAAAAGGATTAAAGCAATCAACTTTGAAGCTAGGGAAATATCAGAATGGGGCTGTGGTGGTAGAGAAATATGTGTTTGACCAGCTAGTGGCTAGAAAAGAACTTGCACTAATGATATGCGTGCATGAATACCCATTGTCCATGGTTGACCATGTTGGCTTTAGGAGATTTTGTTCTGCACTGCAACCTCTTTTGAAGCATATGTCTAGAAACACCATCAAAAGTGATATATTGGGTATGTATGAGGTCTACAAGCAACAATTGATGGTGCAGTTGCAAAAGTGCCAATCTCGAATTGTTGTTACTATGGATATGTGGACAGTCAATCATCAAAGGAAAGGCTATATGGCTGTGACAGTATACTATCTTGATGATGAATGGAAGCTGAAAATTTTGCTGTCGAGGTACTACATTGCTTGTTGTATATCCATATTTTGTTTGTTGTACATTTTTCCTTTGTTGTAATAATTTACCTATACTTGTCATCCTTGTTGTAGGTTCATATATGTTCCAGCTCCACATACGGCTGAGGTGATACATCAGCTCCAGGAGGTACTTCATGATTAGCAGCTTGAGAAGAAGGTGTCTACAATCACTCTTGATAATTGCACTACCTGAAACCCGTCCCGATACCCGACGGGCACGGGCAAGGTTTTTGACCCGTGGGTATGGGGTCGGGTCAGGAATTCGACACGACACCTATGTCGGGGCGGGTGTGGGATTGCTCGATCCAATCCGAACCCGCTCCATTGCCATCCCTAGAGCAAATGGGAATAAATTAAAAATTGACACAGAAACTTGAAACTCCACTAGTCTACTTTCCTTCAGGAATTATAATAGGCCCAACAAATCCTCATGAAAACGCCCAATAAGAGCAATTCGGGCCCCTGCCTAACATGGGCCGCTCAATCTGGACCGAGCGAACGTTGCATTGCATGTGAACCCATTTTGGATCACGATTATTATTTGCGATTCAAATTAGAATTACGATTAATAGTCACGATCTAATTTTAAAGCCCAACTAAAGGCCCAGGTTGGGTCTGTTAGATCTCTATGGACGGTGAAATAACGTCTCAATGGCCCATACATGGAGGCTCACTGACTGAGTACACGTCCAGAAATAGGGCCCATACTCCCACGGTCTCTTCTTCGGTTCTTCCCCGACGCGCCGTCAGGAACCGACGAACCCGCCGCCGCCAATCTACGTTTCTGCTGCCGGCCACGAAGAAGGCTTCCCATGTCACGCTGGTGGAGGTTTTCCGGTGATCGCAAACTTTCTGCAAGCTAGTAGTTGCCGGTTGGTTGCCTTCTGTTAGTTGATTCGATCCCTTGCCGCTTGATCGTGCCCAATCCCTCGAACTGCATTGCATCGTCTCCTTGCTGTTGTCTTCAGTTTTGGACGCGACAAGCCAACAACATTGGCAGCGAATTGGATCAGGCAGAATTTGTAGAACCGTTTCATGTAAAAATTGTGGGACTGAAGATTAAAGCATGAGTCTTACTTCCTTACAATTTATTTGAATTACACAATCTGGGGAATAACAGTATACGCAGTTTGCTGTACAGAACAAAATGCAGAGAACACATGAACCCGAACGGAACAAAACAATACAGCTTGTAGGCGCCCTTCACTGATCCATCATAGTCTTGAACTCCTCGAAGCTAAGCACGCCATCTCCATCCAAGTCGAACCTGCAGATCATGGCCTGGCACTCGCCGACGTCCTGGTGTGCGCCGAGCTTGCTCAACATCCGCTTCAGGCTCAGCGGGGTGATGCACCCCTCGCCATTCATCTCGTACATCCGGAACGCCTCCTTCAGTCCCCTACATCTCTCCTCCTCAGTGTCGTCGCGTTCCATGTTCACCAGCTTCAGGAACTCCTCTTCGCTCAGCAGGCCGTCACCGTCAGTGTCCACCGAAGCCACAAGCGTAGCAGCATCCTCCACCGACACTTCCTCGCCGAGTGTCGCCTTCATGCAGAGACGAAGCTCGGCTGCCGAGATCTTGCCATCGTTGTCGCGGTCGAATGATGAGAAAGCGCGGCTGAATTCTCTGGAGGCAACCATGGTGGCTGAGATTGAGAACTTCGTGTGGTGATGATCTGTGACAACTTGCTAGCTTGAGAACTTTGTGCGATGAGAAGGTCGTGTTCACGCGTGGTCTTTATAGATGTGCACCAGGCATGCACGGACTGACCTTGCTGAAGTTGATGTTGACGGAGGCATGAAACTGTTGTACTCTTTTTGGACAACAAAATATCAGTCAAGGTAGTCCATTTGGCCAAAAATGGACTTCAATTTTAAACAGCACAAGTTTTGGGAATTGTTTCAGTCTTACATGCCTCCTTGCGAGTATTATAACAAGTTCCTTTTCTGTCCTTTTCATTTTCTGTCTCGAGACAACTACATTAGGTTATCCTGGTCATAGCTGCCAACCGGTGGTGAAAACTAATTTGATTTGGCACTTTTCGTGTCAGTTTTACATGCACTAATTAGTTACTTTAGGCTCTGTTGGCTGGGCTCCGGCTGCGGTTTCTCACACAGCTTCATCAAAAAATTTGTCAAATAGGGTGCTCCTTTAACTATTTCTTCGAAAAAAAAGGAGAGAGTCAGACTCGAAAAAGCACCGAAGCCGGAGCTGCCTGGGGTAGCTTCGGGTGCTTCTCCTTTATGGGTCCAACATTTTTTGACTTGCTTGCCTCTTTCTTCTATGAAGCTGCTAGAGAAGTTATAAAATAAACTGTTTTGCCAAATAATTTCAGATACAACCACAACCATATCTAAAACTGAGTTTTTAAGAAGCCACAGCCACAGCCGGAGCCCTACCAAATAGGGTCTTATTTTAAGAACCAGAAACCGACCTGAAAATTTGACATTCAACGGATGGAAAAGTTCAGTACATTAGATTAAACAAAGTTTAGTGATGAAAATGATACTCAGAAGTCATAACGACTTGAAATATTGAAAGACCTCAGACTAAATTAGAGGTGTACAGTGGTGTCAGATATCTTTTTTTTGTGTGTCACTAAGAAAATGTTATTATGCATCCGTTCCGCAATACACTACGATATATTTAGGTATGCAAGCTTGTAGTTGGTCGGGTTGATGGTCGGTCCAAAACTCTATAAAATAAATTAAAATTGAACTTCATCTTATCAATCTAGTATTCTAGTATAGCAAATAAACTAAAAACTTAACCCACTACTATATATCCATTGAGTAGCTCCACTACCAGAAACCACATAGTTGCCGAGTGCCTTTGGTGTTTCGCCGAGTGCTAGAGACACTAAGCCAAACGGTCAATTCTCGTGGTGCTCACTACATCCCTAGATATATTAGGTAGTATCGTGGTACGGTGGTAGTGGAAAGTTGCAAAATGCTTTATTACATTATCCCTGTCCGTGCAAATCCTTGCTCCAAAGTTAATTCTTGTCCCCTTGGTTGAGAAGTTTTGATCTAAACTTTATGTGAGGCAATTCGATGCTCTGCTGCTCATACCCGAGCATTTGAACTGCATTGCGTAGATTTGTTGCCAGCCTTCAGTTTTGTATGTGATAAGACAACATTGACAACAGATTGGATTTGGCAGAATTTGTAAGGACGAATTGTTTCAGTCTTACATGCCTCCTTGGGAGTTTTATAACAAGTTCCTTTTCTGTCCTTTTCATTTTCTGTCTCGAGACAACTTGATTAGGTTATCATAGTCACAGCTGCCAACCGGTGGTGAAAACTAATTTGAATTGCCGATTTGGCACTTTATGTGTCAGTTTTACATGCACTAATTAGTTACTTTATTTTAAGAACCCAGAGACCGACCTGAAAAATTGACATTCAAAGGATGGAAATGTTCAGTACATTAGAGATTAAACTGATGAAAATGATACTCAGAAGTCATAACGACTTGAGATGTTGAAAGACTTCAGACTGAATTAGAGGTGTACAGTGGTGTCAGATTTTTTTTTGGTGGCACTAAGAAAATGTTATTGTGCATCCTTTTTGCAATACACTACGATATATTTAGGTATGCAAGCTTGTAGTTGGTCGGTCCAAAACTCTATGAAATGAACTAAAACCGACCTTCACCTTATCAATCTAGTATTATAGTAGAGCAAATGAACTAAAAACTTAACCAACCATTATATATATATTGAGTAGCTCCAACACCGGAAACTGCATAGTTACCGAGTGTCTTTGTCACTTCGCCGAGTGGTAGAGTCACTCAGTCAAACGGTGGATTCCGTAGTGCTCACTACATCCCTAGATATATTAGGTAGTACCGTGGTAGTAGAAAGCTGCAAAAATGCATTATTACATTCGATGCCCTGCTGCCCATACCCGAGCACTTGAACTGCATTGCGTAGATTTGTTGCCAGCCTTCAGTTTTGTATGTGACAAGACAGCATTGACAACAGATTGTATCTGACAGAATTTGTAAGGAATGAAGCTTTGAAGCATGAATCTTATTGTACTTAGCTGATAACTACAGATACGCAAGTATCGTTCCTTCACTGTCCCAAAAAGAAGAAGAAGAATGGCACGGACACGGAAGCAGCAGCATATATCACCTTTTCACTATTCTAGAACGCCACACAAGCAAGCAGTATGTTATACACCACGTAAAAGTCAAACGTACTTACGCGTTTTTGTGTTCCAGAAAAGGAAGAAGCAGGCAAGACGCGCCGGTGGACATTCTTCATTTTAATAACGGATGCACGTTGGAATCGTGGGGTTGAACGCGAACCGCTGTGCCGGGCTGCTTCGTTCCTGGTGTCCACTGCCACCGTCAGAAACAAGTGAACGAGCAAGAGACCGGGGTACACGTTGGATTGGATCGCATGCACATGATGAACTGGGCAGCAATAAGATGCCGTGTCACATGTCCACCGGGCCTCTTCCCCAGGCGCCCATGCTGTGTCTGCGCGTCCATCTCGAGGAACGAGGACGGAGTCGTCGTTTTGCCTAATGCCTACAACGGGGAACACGATCGATGCTCCGACCGACGTGTACGCCAGCCCCATCCGCGCTTGTCCGACCTCCGTTTCCATGTGCCCGCGGTGCGCCGGGACCGCGAATCCAGCGGCCATCGAACGCTATAAAAGGCGTTGCATTGTCACGCCTTTTACATCATCCATCACCCTCTCGTCCCTCCTCGCATCCAAGTAAAAGCGCACACAGCAAGAACAGCCAGCGCTCTCGGCGGCAAGGCAATGCGTCACACCACCACCACGCTCCTCCTCGTGCTGGCGGTGGGCCTCCTCGCCGGGGGAGCGACGGTCCGCTCGCAGCCGTTCGACTACCCGTCGGCGAAGCCGTCGACGAGCTGGGCCAATACGGACGCGTCCCTGACGCACCACCTCACCTACAGCGACGGCTCCGTGGCGCGCGCGGCGCTGCTCCGGCTGAACCCGGCCGGGTTCGGCCCGTCCTTCGCCTTGGGCTTCTTCTGCACCAACCACAACAACGGCGCGCTACCCTGCACCTCCTTCCTCCTGGGCGTGGCCGTCGTGTACTCCAACAGCGGCGGGCTCATGACGTCGCTCACCGCCGGCATCCCGCAGGTGGTCTGGTCCGCCAACCGCGGCCGCCCCGTCGGGGAAGGCGCCACGCTGCAGTTCACGGCGGCCGGCGAACTGATCCTCAGGGCGTCCAGCGACGGCGCCGTGGTGTGGTCCACGGCCACCCCCGCGGGGAAATCCGTCGCCGGCATGAGCGTCAACAGCGACGGCAACCTGGTGCTCTTCGACGGAAACAACAAACCCGTCTGGCAGTCGTTCGACTACCCCACCGACACGCTGCTCATCGGCCAGACACTGCGACAAGGCGCGCGGCTTGTCGCCAACACCTCCGCCGCGAACTGGACCGAGAGCAGGATCTACCTCACCGTCTCCGACGACAGCTTAAGCGCCTACGTCAACGCCAACCCACAGCCGCAGCGATACTACCACCTCGCCTTCAGCAAGACCACCGCCTCATCATCATCAGCCTACTTGTCCTATTCCAACGGCAGCCTGACGGTGCAGTCCGGAAAAGATGAGCTGGCTACCATCCAGCTGCCGACGGTCAATGCCGGGACGGTGCAGTACATGCGGCTGGAGCACGACGGGCACCTCCGCCTGTACGGGTGGAACCCCGCAGGGTGGGCCCCGATCTACGACATCATACGCCTCTTCCCCGACGACTGCGCGTTCCCGACGGTGTGCGGCGCGTACGGCGTGTGCACGGAGATGCAGTGCAGCTGCCCCGACGCCGACAACTTCCGCCCCGTCGACTTCCGGAGGCCCAACCGCGGATGCGTCCCGCTGCGCACCACCGCCTCTGCTTGCGGCGCGAAAAGCAATAATAAGCAACGCCTCGTGTCGCTGCAGAACATGGTCTACTTCAACGACCCGGCCACCAGCTTGAGGGCGCTGGAGAGGGTCAGCGAGGACGCGTGCAACAAGGCGTGCTTGGACGACTGCAAGTGCGTGGCGGCGCAGTTCGTGTACGGCGCCGATGCACGGGACGGATCGTGCTACCTGCAGTCGGAGGTCTTCTCGCTCCAGACGTCCCAGCCAGAGGTCCGGCATTACAATTCCACCGTGCATCTCAAGGTGCCGGTCAAATCACCATGATTTCGATCAGGCACTCGAAATATCTAGCTTGCGCGCACACACAATAGGATCCTTCACAACGACGACATTTCAGTGGGCGACGAGTACTTCTTTTTACTGGATTAATTTCAAATTCCAATCCATGACTTGTGATGACATTATAATAAAATGAGGAGTGCTTCAGTGGAGCCCTTTTTAAAATTTGCATGAATCTTAAAGCATGCCTGTTTAATTATTTTTTTAATACATGGACCCTGCTAGGCCTAGACCAGCCCAACCGATCTCAGGACTCAGGTCCCAGCCGAAGCGTGAAGTCCGGATCTAACCGCTGGTTTAATTTCATTCGTCGTTCTCGCGTTCGGCCGTCGATGGAACTCCACCATGGTTCTTTCTTTCTCTGCCGTCCTCGTTCCTCGTCAATCCCTTGCCATGTACACCATCTACACACACACACCTCGACAAATTTCTGGGACTGGCTGCTGCTTATATGGTGTCCGGGCAAATATAGGTCTCGATTTCGAAAATAAGAAAAATTCTTCTCTCGTACTTACAAGATTAGGAACATGACGACACCAAAAGCTGCCTCTGATTCTTGACTGTATTTTGTGTTGTTTAGTTTCATGTTTAGTCAATGTTCTCTCATGAGAAGGTAACGTCATAGGAGAGGGAGAGGACTCCAAAGATGGGCCGAGGCTGGGTTGGGCCCGAGAGGGCACGCCAATGGATTGGGGGATTAGTAAAATCATTAAACCTTTTAATTAACAGGCGTGCTTTGAGATGTGTGCAAATTTAGAAAAAACTATACTGGAGCACTTCTCAAATAAAATTACTTTTTTTTAGTCCATAGTGAAGTTTGAAGTTTTAACTAGAAGAAATGTACGATTTTAGTATTTTGTGACAAAAACCTATCAAAATAAAATGAGATTGAACTCCTCTGTACATTCTTGATTCCTAATCACACAAGATTAAAGCCATACATCGATGAGCTCACTCTTCTCACCCCGTAACTCTTATAGAGTTTCCTGAGTTTATCTACACCATCATTTTTACACAGTTCTATATACTCGTTATTCGTCGTTCCTCTCTATCTATTAACACAGAGTTACCCATGATTATCGCTTCTATACACATTTTAGTCCTCTCGCTCATTCCTTTGTTAGGTACACGTGATCCCTTCTCTCCAACAATCACACTAAACTTATTTTGCGCTAAGTTCTATCATAGAAGTCCACTCTCAGTGTTACTCTCGTTGTCATTGGTATAATTAAATTTATGATATTAGACTAGGCCATGATTTGTTAGCATTAAACACAATAGAATCATTACAATAACACTATACTCAATTGACATTGTAGTTATCACACACAAAATTTTAGAAAAAATAGATGTTAAAATATTCTATAATTTATAAATTGTTCCTAAATACATGTCATTATTCTAGATCTAATGCATTTATGTCTTTTATGACGGAGTAACATAGAAGAAATTTAGATAAAATAATGGCAAAGTCAAAAAAGTTGCTACATTAACTATACTGCACATCAAATTAACCGATGTCATCACATGAGCATCCCTACCTAACACTTATATAGTCCAAGCTAGTCATTGTTGTACGCTGTTTAATCTTATTTTCTTTTTTGTGAAAATATCTTTGAAAATATCAAATTCCAATCCATGACTTATGGCATTATAATAAAATTCTTCTTTTGTATTTTTTTAAGTCCATAGTGAAGTTTGAAGTTTTAAATAGGAGCGATGTATGACGTTAGTATTTGAGAATAAAAAATTGTAAAAATGAAATGAGATTGATCCTAATCTACTCCGCGATCGACACCAAGATTGGAGGCACCCATTTGATGAGATCATACATCTCACCCCGTAACTGCTCATAGAATTTCCTGCCCTCATCAATCATCTACACCACTATTCTGGGAGAGATACCACCCTTAAAAAAAAGTCATCCTCAAAAACAGCATTGATAAAAGCGACGTCCCGAGTTTAACATCCCTAGGTATGGTTAGCTCTATAATTATACCATTATCTTTTTCTAATCTATTTTCATTTTTCTTTAATACCTGGCATGTCGAATTACACATATGCCCCTGCCTCGATCTCCAAAGCACTCAAGACAGGATTTCTACTCAAATCGGACTTGTTTCTTCACGTTCGTTGCCATTGAATCCAGGAAACATGAAACACAAGTAATAATCTGAAAATTCGTAAATAAATCTTAAATCACAAATAAATCTGAATAATCGCACGCAGGAGACGACACACCGGCGGCCGATGGTGCGTGCAAGGAAGCGGCCGCTGCTTGCCGATCGCCGAGAAGCCGCCGGTTCGTCGATTGCTTTTACTTTTTCGATTTGAATCAATCGATTTTTCCTACACAGAAGTCGACGGGGTGAGGGATGTTTGTGGCATGGGCACATGCGTCATTTTATGAGCCATTTTTATTAAAGAAAAATAAAAAAAGAGTTAGAAAGGGATAATGGTATGGTCATAGAGCTACCCATGCTTAGTGATGTTAAACTCCGGACGTCACTTTTTATCAGTGTTGTTTTGAGGATGGTTTCCTTTAGGGATGGTGTCTCCCCAATTCTCCCCTTTTCCTTCAGGAATTATAGGCCCAATCGTTCCTCAAGAATACGCCCAATAAGAGTCCAGGCTTGAAACCCAGTCACAATTCCAACGACGACTATCGTAGTCAGACTCTGCAAGGCCCAGCAGGCCGCCGTCCTACTGTGCACCGCGCAGGCATCCGTCCACCTCGTGAGCTCCGCCTCCGCCTCCGCCTCCCTGGCCATCCTCCCTCACCTGCAACTACAAAGCTCCTTACTCGCATGCTCCTTTCCACCTCACGGTTACCGCTCCCGCGCCTGTCACCTCGTCGCGTCCGCCTCTCTCCGGTGTTTCCGATGGCCTCCACGCTCGCCATCCTCAGGCCCTCCGGGCCGGCCCCGCTCGCCGGCCGCGCCCGGGCCACGGCGCCGGCGACCGCGAGGGTGGCGCCGCCGTCCAGATCCAGGTTCTCGTCAGCCAAGGTGTCGCTCGGGTCCGAGGTGGCAGCGGCGGGTTCCGACGCGCTCTTCGCCGACTACAAGCCCACCACTGCGTTCCTCTTCCCCGGCCAGGTAGGAGGATGTTGCAAAGCGATCTCTTCTAGCACACTCTGGGTTGTATGCAGTTGAGTCGCTTAGTGCGTATGCTTACTACTAAATTTCAGGTTATGCTCACCATTTTACATTGGGTTAGTGCAAATTGTTTCGGCTTTGAATTTGTAGCAATGTACAATATCTAATCGAGTGGCAAATTTGAAATAATTTGTGGTTGTTTGGCACAACTTAGCTGCTAATGGCCGTAGGCATTTTCACTTATCAGCTGTGATAGATCATATTTTAGCCACAAATGGTTCAATCATGATGGTTATATTGTGCCAGGATTTCTTGTCCAATTACCTTTTTCTTTTTGGTGCTCTGGTGATCCTGAAATGGTACCTACTACTTTTTTTTTTTTACGCGAAAACAGTAGGAGAGGCTCCCACATGGTACCTACTACTTGCATAGATTCTGAGCTAAACAAATGCCTTGCCACTCTCATTTCTCCAAACATTTTTTTTAAAAAAAAAGGAACAAAAAATACCTTGGCGACATGTCATTATATCTGCCTCCCATTCCATTTAGAGCTGACTGTCGTTCTTTTCAGGGTGCCCAAACCGTTGGGATGGGAGTAGAAGCTCAAAGTGTTCCGGCAGCTGCCAAATTGTTCAACCAGGCAAATGATATCCTTGGGTAGGTACCTCCCAGTCCCAATAGAGTCTGTCTTTCTTTTTCTTAACAAACTTGCAGCTCTTCTTTGAAGTTTATGACTCCTCATCTTCCAAGAGAAAGAAATACGAGTGCTCATGTTAATGTGTTTCTTTCTTTGGTTCATATAGATATGACTTGTTGGATCTTTGCACCAATGGACCAAAAGAGAAGCTTGATTCAACAGTTATCAGTCAGGTTTGTGAATTTCAGAGTCAAAGTTGTTTGTATTCATTATAGTGCATCCGTTTTACTTTTGATGCAACTTTGTTTTCAGTAGTATCTTCATTCATTGCTGCGTTAAATACGTTGTTACTGTAACATGTTTCCTGACAAATGATGTGGGGTTCATAATTCATATATGCGAATTTTGAAATTAGATATCCAAGTGAGCATTATCTAAGTACTAGTTAGGCTGTGTCTTGATTGCTGATATTTGCATATTGCACCTTGTAAGTATGCTTGAAATGAGTAGGAACAACATTTCCATGTTGAATTCGATATATTGCTTATTCATGTGAGTAAGGTTGCAGCAGATTATGCATTTGAAATATAGTGTTGGTTGTGCTCTGCTTACCGAACAAGTCGATTTTGCAGCCAGCTATATATGTTACCAGCCTAGCAGCAGTAGAAGTACTGCGTGCACGTGATGGGGGCCAAGATGTAATCAGCTCTGTAGATGTCACATGTGGTCTCAGCCTGGGAGAGTACACTGCACTTGCGTTTGCTGGTGCTTTTAGGTATACCATTTCTTTAACTTCTTGCATATAATTAAAATCTCTCGTATCTTATGTTAGAAATAAATGTTAAGATAAACTTAGACTATCAAAGCCTATTGAATGAACTATGTATAATTAATAGCCTCATAGTTAACCTTGGGGTAATCCACCATCTTTTCAGTCACTCTAACTATGACTTTGAATTTATAGCACCATGGATATCAACCCCATATGCATACTTATAGATAGTTTCCTATGTGCAGCTTTGAGGATGGCCTGAAGCTTGTCAAGCTGAGGGGAGAGGCTATGCAGGTTAGTGAACTGAAGTGTTATGAAATTGTTTATTTTGACTTGTTACTAGGTTCGTCAGTAATGTTTCATTACCTTTGCAGGATGCTTCAGATGCTGCCAACAGCGCAATGGTTAGCGTGATTGGTTTAGATTCAGAAAAGGTGCAACAACTATGTGATGCTGCTAACGAGGAAGTAGATGAAAAGGAAAGAGTTCAGATAGCAAATTTTCTGTGCCCCGTAAGTGTTTTATTCTGATGCCATCAATTGCCCTGCCAGTTGTCTACTGGCTATGATCTGTGGTATCTTGCTTGGTTTGAACAAGCAGTGTTTCATTACAGGGGAACTATGCAGTTTCAGGTGGTGTAAAGGGTATTGAAGCTGTTGAAGCGAAAGCAAAGTCCTTCAAAGCTAGAATGACGGTTAGTATCCCCGTATATCTGCTTTATGTGGCTTATGTATGAAAATTATAATACTTCAAACAGATGAAATCTTGCTCTCGCAGTTCTCAAAATTTTAATGGATTTTATAATTTTACCTACGACATTGTGACCAAAGGATTTTACATTTTTAGTGTACCATTATGCTACCAGGTACGCCTAGCTGTTGCTGGTGCTTTCCATACCAGCTTCATGCAGCCAGCTGTTTCAAGATTGGAGTCTGCACTGGCTGCCACAGAGATTAGAACACCGAGAATTCCAGTCATCTCTAATGTTGATGCACAGCCCCACTCAGATCCGGATACAATCAAGCAGATTTTGGCGCGGCAGGTGAGCCCAATACCGAATTTGAACTCAGGCTGCCTCTTTCTAGTGTACAATGATTAAAAGTTTGTATGGCTCTGCCCGTACAGGTAACGTCTCCTGTTCAGTGGGAGACCACTGTGAAGACTCTTATGGGCAAGGGGCTCGAGAAAAGTTATGAACTTGGACCTGGAAAGGTGGGACATTATAATTCTAAATTCTGATCTACCAAGTGGTTGAAATATGTTCGATTTCCAGCATTTTAGATTCATACCATATATATCAGCAAGTATTATTGGTACTAAAGATGCCTTAGTAATGCTCTTGTACTGCCTGTCTGGTATCCAGGTTATAGCTGGCATTCTGAAGAGGATAAACAAAGCTGCTACCATCGAGAACATTGGTGCTTGACTTGTTAGAATTCAAGACATTAGGGTCAGATAATAAGGTGGGTGTGATCTCCACCAATGAGAACGGAGAACCTATAGCGATTATTGTAGAACAAGTTTCAATGACTAGAGCTGGGAAATTTTTTGGGTTATGTTTATTCACCTCTAGAGGTCGAATTTCGACCTTGATACAACTGTAAACTATGTGTAGTCGACAACTCGACATATCAAACAAACAGAACCGTGTCTCCAATATTCTTGTAACATGAGTGCTGTTTAGTAAAAGACAAAGTAAACATTTTAGCACTTATGGGCTAATCGTATAAGAGAATGTGGTTCAGAAAAAGCGCATGCCTAAATAAATTTGGCATTTGCCACGACTACTTTGCAGCACGTGCACTCGTTGCCATAGATAATCCCATAGAGAATTCAACAGCCACCTAAATCCATTTAAACTTTCTGTTTAAATCGACAGACTAGAAATAAGGCGCGGCAATTTGCCGCGCTTCAGTTTACTATTCATAGTATGACCCTGTTTTGTAAATTTATATTTATACATATGTTTTATTTTTCAATTGATGTTGCTGATATACAATTACATCCAAAAGAAACCAAACTGAAACGTATAACCATAGCTGATATCTGAACATTTATAAGCCAATGAAAGTGAAATAAGCTGAGATGAACATATATCTCTCAAAATAATACATATGTATATGCAATTCCATTTACAAAAATATGATACGATAATAAGATAGAGAAGCTGTAGTATGGTAAGAGTGGATGACGATCAAATTACTTTGTGCAATTATTGTTGAAATTCCAGCTGTGGGAGAGGTAATTCTAGTTGTATGAGAGGCTCCATAGTGTGTACCTGAAAAAAAATTTCATTGAAATAAATACTATAGATGCAGCTACTGTATGGTTAAAAATATTTGCATTAGATTTACTGGCATGTTTACCTTCTTATCTAAGTCTATGGCATTTGCTCCATATATATCTTTTGTGAGAACTCCAAAGTTTATCAATAGAATTTTTGGCACTTTTTTTTTCTTGAATGCGCAGGAGAGCTGCGCATCATTTCATTAAGAAGAAAAGAGTTACAAAGCGTGCACTCCCATTAGGGAGAGCATTTGTTACAAACGCCGACCGCTCGGCGCGCCATAAAGCTAGGATAGAAAAAACCCAACTACAACACTAAGCTGACCCTAAGATAACGACCGAAGTAGGAGTCCTTGCAGCTGGAAAGCACCACCAAGGCACCATATTACAGCTTTATTTGCAATGGTCTGCAATAGAGAGGGGATGCTGGGCTGTCCTCCATTGAACACACAATTGTTTCTGTGCTTCCAGATTTCCCACGCGACCATGCTGGGCACTTACAAAGGTGTGATAAAATAAAGACAATAATAACATTTTTATGGCAGTTTTTTATTAAAAAAAGATTCATCATGAATGTAATATTGATTACACACAAGAGTACTTATTTTCATTATATAAATAGATTATCATTGTACTCATTGTACCCTTTACCCTTTAGTTCTAAACATGAGAAAATTCTGGGGCCATATCACAGTTATATTATCCTCGGCCACATGCATGGAAAGCATACATTTAAACTATCAATCACCCTTTAGTTTTATTCTCTCGCAGAAAATGATTATATATGCTAGTTCTGGACTAACAAATATCTACTGACATATTTAAACTCTGAAACAATCTAATGGACTGAATCTGAGTGCAGAAGATAAAATTAGAAGAGCTATACTATAGACTCAAGCATAGAAGCACAAATGTTACATCTGATAGTTCTTACACTAAAATTTTTTGTTGCCCAAGATGATGCTAGTAATCCATAGGGGCAATATGGACCAATACTGAGCATCAAAAAACAAAGAAACCATGGATAGTAGAGCTTACTAATTATATGGATAAGACAAGCTCTGACTGTTGGCCTACTTATATGATAAATAACTATCAAATCTCCTTCCGTGTGTCATTGATTGCAGTACGTGCACATAACAAAATGCCACAATTAGCATCTCTTTGAAGCACCAGTACGTCAGAAAATCACACCATCACAACTTTTTTAAAGTTGACAAGGTGTCAATGCCATTGAAAACCTATTAAATTATTGCTACAAAACTATAGTCAGTGTTGTTTTGTGCCCTTGCTTTTATGCCAGGAAAGGGTAGTCAAATGTGTGCTACCACACTGCTCACACCAATGCAAGCTCTTAAGTCTAATATGGGATGGTAACTTATACAGATGTCATGTGATTCTTAACTGATCTCTGATAAGTTTGGTTTTCGATTAGAAGAATCATTATGTGGTGCAAGAAAATCAAATATGGATTATAGTATGCTTCGTTAGATAAAATTACAGCAAGTTAATATGGTTGTTCATTGAAATGGAGAAGTTATGATTAGATATCATGTGTTGGTACTAAGTTTATATAGGAAAAACAACCAACTATCAATGGCAATGAATATAGACAGACTGACAGAGGCATTTAAACTTATACCTCGTATGCCTCAAGTATGGCAGTTTTCTGTTGCGTTGTAGGATGGCAATTGGACATAACTGATAATCATATAGTTGCTTCGTTAGATAAAATTACAGCAAGTTAATATGGTTGTTCATTGAAATGGAGAAGTTATGATTAGATATCATGTGTTGGTACTAAGTTTATATAGGAAAACAACCAACTATCAATGGCACGGAATATAGACAGACTGACAGAGGCATTTAAACTTATACCTCGTATGCCTCAAGTATGGCAGTTTTCTATTACGTTGTAGGATAGCAATTGGACATAACTGATAATCATAGATTTTGCAAACACAAGCGCCTGACATTTTCTTGATAGGCCTTTGCAACAATCCAGATTGTAAAAAGCTTCCAGAGGCAATTATAAAATAATCTCAAGGTTACTAAAATTGCATAATGTGAAAAGCAAAATGAATCACTCTATGAAAAAAGATTGGCAATCACAGATAACATTGCTAGAGCTTATATAACATATATTTTTAAACATTTCATGTGAAAAGCTAACGTTAGTCACCATATTTAAGACCAGATTTGATAGAAAAGTGAGAACTCATCCCATTTCATTTCACTGTAATAATTAATTGTTCATTAGAGTTCTATGTTTTGTTTCAGTCTATTCTGCAATTTGAAGGATAAGGTTCAATATGTTTACTAAAAGTTGATTGCTCATCCGTGGCACAAGTTACTTATGTTAATAGCATGTGAAATATGTTGGTTTCATGGTTAGTAAATAACTTTGTGCATCTATCAAGTCTGCACACCGATAATGATTTTCAGTGAGTGCAAATGCTAAGAAGATTCACTAATCAACATATGATAAAAGATACTTTGGAATCTACAGTAGGTTGTTTATGTAGATAAAATTATGCTCCACTAATAGTAGTGTAATATGGATGACTTATACTAATGCCTTTGAGTGTTGATTGTGATGCTTGCACTCGATTCATTAGAAATTGAAAAGCATAGTTACTCTTGCCTTCAAAGGTATTTATAGTGAATTTTGTTGACTACATAATAAATCTCAGTCTAAGAAAATCAATGTTAGCGTGATATGGCAATTAAAAAAACTGCATAGGTTTGACATGGTTATGAAAACTCTTATTAATATAACCATTATTTGTTGTGACACTTTTCTTTCATCTTTCACTAACGTGTTCAACGTCGCTGGTCTTCTTTCCCATCTCGACGTACTCCGTCGTGGTTGGTCTGGAGGAGTTAAAAGTAGTATGATAAAGGAAGCATGTCTTAGGCATTTTATCGAGCATCCAGTGAGCATAAACACGTAGTATGAATAGAGCAGTGGAATGGCAATAGCCAATAGAACTTACAGATCAATGATGTCTGGTTTAGTAACTCGTCACTGATGTTCCACGTCTTGTGATGCACATCAGGGTGGAGTGAGAGCAGCTCGACGTGACAGGCCGGCGACAACCTCGGCACCAGTGACTTGCGCGACGTCCTTCATGCGCACGGGCGTGGTACACTCGGCTGCTCAACTTCGTGGAAGCAGTACGCCGGGCTGCTGCTCGACTTCGCGGGCGCGAGCGGGGACAACCAGGCATGCTCGATGGGTTGGGGCTGCTAAGGGAGGCCGCGCTCGATAAGGATGGGGGCAACTCGGGTGTAGTCGAAGGGACAGGGAAAACAGCACCGGGTGCAGGCATCATCGAGGTTGAGCTCGCCGTGCTGAAGGAGACGGTGGCCGGGCAACAGAGGGTGTGGAGGGGCACTGCAGGCGAGGTTGTCGTGTTTTTTTCCCACTTCGTGGAGAGTGGAGACGATGAAGCAACAGGCATGGAGGGAGACAGGTGGGAGGACGAGGACCTCGTTGCAAGACTACATAATTCCATTCTTCTAGAAGGACCGAGATGTAAATGTTGAATGGAGTAATCCGACGATCGATATTGTCTGCTGGAATGATCGAATGGTTAGAAGTCTATTAGCTGACGTGAAAGGACTCTTTTGCGAGAGAACGCACGCGTTTTAATATATTGTGGTTCAGAAAAAGCGCATGCCTAAATAAATTTGACATTTGCCACGACTACTTTGCAGCACGTGCACTCGTTGCCATAGATAATCCCATAGAGAATTCAACAGCCACCTAAATCCATTTAAACTTTCTGTTTAAATTGACAGATTGCAGTACTCGCTATCGAGCAATGTCCGTACGGTGAACTGGACAAAAGTTGCTCGAACCGGAGATACCTATTACATCAAAGGTCTAAGTCTAAGAGCACATATGCAGAAGAATATTTTTGGTAACACAGGCCTTGAGAACATTCATCAATAGACATGCAATTGCATATTGCAACGAGTTATACGAGCAAAAGGTTACATAAGTTAAATGCTCAAAACTTTTGACATTGTTCACATCCACTGCCTGTTCTCCAGTACCGAATACCTAAGCAACAACTTTGGCATCCAACTATTTTCTGACATAGTGCGCAAACTAGTACAGAAACATTTGGAATGAAATGAAATAGGACATCGAAGGCATCATCTTTATGCCGTTTCGGACACAGGGTACTCAAACACCACGTCTTTGCCACAGAGCCTGCGGTAGACAGCAGTGTAGGTCTCCAGCTTGTACTCCGTGTTGTTCCTCTCCTTTGGGTCCAAGAAGATCTGAAAGATCGGTACAAGAAAAATTTCAGTACCATAGAAGCCCATTCCACTGATGTGCAGAAATGATGCTCCACTGTTAGCCTAACCTTCAATTAGACTAGTAAGCCAATAAAATTGTTCTTTACTGTTTGTACATATGTAGACTAAGATGCAGCATCTAAATAACAAGTATAGATTAAGATGCAGTGATGCTGATCACTCAAAGTCATTTGGTGTTCACTTTATCCAGAATATGCAAGAAAATAAATTTATACCTTCATGATCTTGGCACCATCCAAACGGTATCTGACACGCTTGCCCACAATCTCAGCTGGGTAGACAACATCCTCCAATATTCCATCATGAACAGCAGTCAGAGTCCTGGTGCGAGGGCGCTGAACAGCAGAACCCTTCTTGGGTGGCCTCACGATCCTTCTAGTGGCAATAATTACCACATCCTGTGATAAGTTACAAGAATTATCAATTCCTAGTATTCTGATGATAGCATAGCACAGAATTTTTTAACAGCAGCTACAGAGAAGAAGCGCTAATACCAACAAACATAAAAGGAGAGCATGTTTTCAGTAATGTTTACAATGCCTACAAACAAAACAATAAACACAAAACTGCATGTTGATGGAATTGTTTCGAGTACATAACAGTCTTTCAAAGTACTTGGTAGCAATTACGTGAAATAATGTGAAACTTGCTTGCAGAACAGAAGCAGCCTACAAACAAAATAATAAATATAAAACTGCATGTTGATGGTGATGTTTCTAGTTCATAACGGTCTTTCAAAGTACTTGGCAGCAATAACGTGAAAAGTTGTTAATGCAAAACTTGCTTGCAGAACAGAAGCAACATGTATGGGTTTACAGAATAGATGAACCATGTAGCTAAGTTTACAAGATTTGCTGGAGAACAAAACTTTAAAATTCAGCTAATCTTCAGCTGTTCAGCAGTTACATAACTGTTATGATATGGCTAGAACTACTGTTTTGTTTTAGAAGTAATTGTTGAGACTCTAAAATAACGAAATTACTGAGTAAATTGGATACTAGAACAGAGCCTTGTAGGACATTTAACGGCTAATAACTAGTTGTGCACGCCATGCTAAAGAATTCTAGCTGTAAGAAACTACTGGCAATTTCCACCGCAAGCCTGGACTGCATATGGTGTCTTCGCCCAACAATTATAGGTCACTAAGTCCATTTAGGTAGAACAGTAGCTGAAAAAAAAAACTTTGCCATTTGGCAACGAGCTATTCACCTTGCCACTGAATTTCTTCTCCAGCTCCCTAACGAGCCTGACATGGATCTTTTTGAAGGCCTTGCGTAGGCGGTAGGGGACGTGGATCACCACAGCCTTCCTGTTGCCGGCAACATCCACCTGGCTGCAACGATATAACCATCACGACTACATGTCAGGTCATCACAACAAGGCTAGTTCAATCTTGGTCTCACGAGTCACGACCGGGCGACACTGCATAGGAACAGGAGGGCTGCTTACACTGCATTGTTGATGTAGAGGTCCTTCAGGTCGCTCTTGAGCTCCGTGTTGCTGTTCTCCAGATCAAAGAAAGCCTGCGAGATAGCAGCCAGCGCGAACACAATCAAATACAGATACAGATATCTATACACAGAGCAGTTCAGGGACAGAACAGAAAAACAGAAGCAGCAAAAACACTGGGAAGTAAGGCAGCGCGCTCACCTGAGCGACGGAGTCCTCGAACTCGGAGGGCTCAACGCCCTTGTCCTTCTGGATCTTCTTCCTCGCGGTATACATCTTCCGTTCCTTCGCCGGACCCTACTGCGAGAGAGTATACAATTCAGCGAGCGCAAATAAGTAGCACCGAGCGATTCGAGGTGGCGACGAAGAGAATGATAGAGGGACGGACGGATTACCGAAGTGCGAGGAGATGAACAGCGAGCGAGGTGGCGGCGCTGGCGCGAGGGTCTGGAGGAGGCAAGGGTGGCTGCGCCAGAGGTCGCTCTTATAAAACCCTAGCCCTGGGAGGTGGGCCGATGAAGAAGCATGGAGTGTGAGACGGACTGCGTATTTTGACCTATCATTCTGGCCCATTAATATGTCCCGGCCTTTGCAGGTCAGGAGGCTTCGGAGACATGAATTTGGTTTACTGTCATTTCGAGTTTTTCCACATGCATTTATTAGTTTGATAAAATAGAAAATATTTTTATATCTGGCGTGTTTGTCTCATGTTAAATTTCTCTTAAGATTTGCCCCCTAAAATATGATTTTTTTTCTATCTCTTTTTTTTTAAAAAAAATGAAGTATGTAAGTGTATTCGCAACATTGGTTTCCAAGAAACATAAAAAGACACGTTGTGATAGTTTCGCTCCTTTTGCCTTTTTCTTTCACTGAATTCGTGGAACCGATCAAATCTTCGTGAACTGTGTGACGTGTGCTGTTATAACAGCGTGGTTGAGCGAACGCACGGTACTACGCTATCGAACATCCATGGCGTGAAATGTGTTACAGTAAGCAGGAAAGGAGAAATTCCTTGCCGCCTAGGAGAGAGAGAGAGAGTGAGAGGCTTCTGGAAAGCCGATGTAATAAGCAGCCTGAAGTCACACATGTCCGTCGTCAGCCGCCGGTTTTTCAACACGCGCCAGCGTGCCGATGACCAAGAGTAAAGAAACGTCACTTTCAGTCGGTAGTGGACGACACATCTTCGTCGCCCCTTCTTGTTTTGATCCGGTTCCATCCCACGACTCGGTGAACCACAAGCGCGTAGCCTTCCCACAATTCCTTTCTTGGCTGTCCTCCCGTGCCCAAGAATTCTACCAAGAAACAGAGCACCAGGAGGTTGAGAGCAAGAGCAACCGGGAGAGGGAGAGCTCATCACGTTCCCGTGGAAGGAGAGATGGACGAGATCATGAACAAGGTGGGCACCTACTGGCTGGGGCAGAGGGCCAACAAGGAGATCTCGTCGGCCGGCGACGACATCGATGTCCGTGAGACAAAACCATCTTATCCCCCTGCTTTCATCTTAGGGGCCCCTTCATCTTATGGTAGCAAGTTTCGTTCATTTTCTCTTCGACGTGTGTAGCTTTGTGAAAGTCATGCCATGGCGAGCGATGCAGCTTGGTTCGCCGTGCAACCTCAAACGTGTTATAGGCTGCATGCTAACTTGTCCTCAGCTTGGTTGCCAGTCTGAATGTCTGATCCAATTTTTTTTTCCTCTCTTCCTTCATACTATCCCCTGTTTGCATGTTTAAATTTGGGGACAAAACATGTGACCTGATATGCTGATACAAACCCAATCTCTCGTCTCGCGTTCATCGTTTTCTCTTTGAAGTGCACCGATTAATCCTCTGCTCTCCGATTGATTGTGCTCATTTAATTTCATTGGCTCCGGAAGATGTCAGTTATAGTTAATTTCATTAGCTCTAGGACGGCAGTTAGGGATGTTTGTTTTCTTTAGGTACTAAACTTTAACATCTAAAGTTTGTACTAAAATTTAGCATCTCTTAGGATACTAAAGTTTAGCTTTTTAAAATTTTTTTTCTTTTATATTAAACTTTAATATAAACTTTAGCATATATGTTTATTTTTATTGTGTTTAACCCATTAGCACTTGAAAACGAACACGCCCGCACGGGAAAAAAAAAATTATGCTGACGCTTGAGGTCCCATGTGCAGTCGCTCTCCACCAGCGTCGGCGATGGCGCCAAATGGCTGGTGAACAAGCTGAAAGGCAAGATGCAGAAGCCGCTGCCGGATCTGCTCAAGGAGCACGGCCTGCCCGTGGGTCTGTTCCCGCGCGAGGCCACCAACTACGAGCTCGACCCGGCGACGCAGCGCCTGACGGTGCACATCCCGTCCCCCTGCGAGGTGGGCTACCGCGACGGCTCCGAGCTGCGGTTCGACGCCACGGTGACGGGCACGCTGGGGGAAGCACGGCTGACGGAGGTGGAAGGGATCAAGACCAAGGTGCTCGTCTGGGCCAGGGTCACCGCCGTCAAGGCCGACGCCGTCAAGGTCCACTTCACCGCAGGGATCAAGAGGTCGCGCACACGGGAGGCGTACGAGGTCGTCAGGGGCGGCATCACCGTCGACGAGTTCTAGCCGGCATGCGACGCTGCTCCACGAGCTGCTCCTCCCACCTTGCTACCCACGCTGACATGGTTACTTGCAAATAATTACTACTACTACTCGTAGGCTCATACTACATTGCTGGATGAGAGATTTTGTGTGCAGTGTGTGTTCGTGGTTTCACTGAGATATTTTACGACCTGCAAAGATTCAGACTTCAGAGCATATGGTTACGTGATTTATGTGTCAGGCATATTTCAAACGAACAATGGCCCAACAACTACGCAGCAGCAGCAGCGTAGGTTAACTGGTTGCATTGAACTAATGTTTCAGCTTAGAACTAATGGCAAGTGTTTCCACAACGGCGCCCAAATAAAATATTGCAGCGAAGTCGAAAACTGCAAACTAGAAATCAGGTGGTCAGTTTCAATTTTGCTGCCTGATACTTGCACTGCTTGGTCTTGGTGCAGCCTTGATCTGAAAGTCATTTGCCAACCTGTAGTTCAAAAGGGCGCTACAGACACAAGAACACCCCTCTTCTAAAATCCAGAAACCAGAGATACGAACTGAGCTAGGTTCAACAAGAAATCAGAGATAAATCTGTACTATAAATTAAGAGGAGTCAGGGAATCGCTTGAGCTAGTAGGCATTCAAAATAAGATTTAGACAGAAACTAGAATAAACCAGATTTGGACACAAATTGGCATCCAGTAAACACATTTCATCCCGAAAGCATCAAAAGAATTTCCAGGATTGCATGGTGTGGAATACTTACCTTCCGAGTATCTATAGATATGGTTAATTAGACAACCGATCGGGTACCTCATTAATAAGAGAACCGACCGAGTCGGCTTGGAGCACAAGATAAGGGCCCGAACCTGTATAACTCGACGTCTTTTACAACTATCGTAGTTCTTAGTCTCGACGTAGCCCTATAAATATATTGCCGAGATCAAGTCTCGATAGTTGGCGCGCCAGGAAGGGGACAAGGCTCGTCGGGATTCTTCGTCGACTACGATGGTCGAAACTTCCAACATCCAGTACTCGACGGACTTCAAGATCTCCTTCGGATCGCTCGACTTCATCGTCGACACCAACGGAGAGCTAAGTCTAGAGAACCACCAATCCGACTCGGCCGCAGCCAGTTCTACGACGCGATCACCGAGCTCGTCAGATCTAATCCCAGCGTTGGCTCCACTTGGATTTAGCGGAACTGACCTACCCTTTGGGCACGACTCAAAGTCGGTTCGTTCCTTTGATGATGGTTCGGTCGGATTTGCCTGCTTATACCCTCTGATGGAGAACATGGTCGATATAGATAAGAATCCATCACGAGACAACGAGGAGGAGGGTGACCACGAAGACAATCACGAAGAAGATGGCCGCGTAGAAGAATGCGTAGAAGAAGGTCACAGGGAAGAAAACCCCCAAGACAACAACTTGTCGGAAGGACATCACCGCCGATCGAGAGGGTCGCGTGGATCCCGTCTTGCACGACGACTGGACCTTGGACCTGAAATCAAAGTAGACGGCGTCAAGGTCTAAAACATTGCTCGACACTTTGATGGCTGACGTAGCATACCAGACCCTCACGATGCAGAAGGTGGTGGCTATGCTTAAGGCCGCTACAGCCCAAGATGCGGCCAGGGACAAATCGCAGTCGGTAGCAAGCTCCAGTCACGCGACATCACGCGGTCAGCGAAGGCGTGAGGATCTGACAAATTCCCTCAGCATCCGGGACAGTCGGGACACCATCAACTCCCATTACGAAGAGAGGGCTCAGGACGATCGACGCCACGAGGAGGAGCGGCGTGATCGGAGGACCGACAACCGACGAGAAGACCGACGTGATCCACCTCCAAGAAACAACCGCGACGATCGACGTCAACGTGATGATCGGAACTGGCACGAGAATCATGATGGAGATAATCGGCGTCGTCGCCATGACGACGATGTTGGCCCACACCATAATCGTTGCTCATCTCCATCTCCTGACCGATATAGAAGGTCAACTACTCCGAGCGATGAAGAATTCGACGGCATGAAGGCCTTTGTACCTGAGTTTCGCATAGCTCGGTGGCCAAAAGGATTTAAGCCGGTTCCCATTGAAAAATACGATGGTCAGACCAACCCTCGAGAGTGGCTTCAGCTGTACAGTACGACGATTCGGTCAGCTGGGGGTGATACCTTCGTGATGGCCAATTATCTACCAGTCTGCCTTGATCCAGCCGTTCATATTTGGCTCACATCTCTTCCAGAGAAACGTCTCCTTCGAACATCTTCGATAGCCGAGACCGGCGCAGAGAGGAGTTCGGTGGATCAGGCACTTCCCTCGTTTCATCATCAGAGGCATATTTCCAGGCGGGGTGGCTCTATTGCTTCAAGGGTTGCACTCGGCGAAGTATGAAGCTCTTCGCTATAGTAATGTCGTCAACCCCATCATTTTTCAGCCTCGCAATCTTTTCTAGCAGAGTGACCACCTAGGGGTCGGTCGGATCCGGTCTCTCCGACTACTAAGCTTGAGGAGTGGCTTTCGTACCAGAGAAATCAGCAAGAGCGGGAGGAGGATTGTCACAGTAGAACCACTCATCCCTCCAGTTCTTATTTCCGGTGTTAAGTGGTACATTGATATATGTCTCCTTCTTGCGCAACTGGAAGCCAACTCCACCAATGACAACTTGGTTTTCCTTGGTTGGCAGCGGTCGGAGGACGAAAAGATGGCGAAATATAGTGAAGTGGGGCAGAACGCCGAGAAAAGCTTCGCACAGATGCACGAAGATGACAATGTGAAGAATGGAGTTGGGATTGAGGTTGACGAGCTCAATCCCATAGAAGAAAAGGAGTCCACGCAGAAAACTGCAGCAAAGAACTCCAAAACCATGCTCGAAAAAAGAGCGAAAAACTACAATCTGCTTATAGATTGGAAAGGGGCGAGTTTCCTTAGGTACATTCCAATCTATGCATGCCTGTTCCGGGAGGATGCCACCCGTCACCATTGAATTCAGATCGGCGGTGGTGAGGCTGCTCTTGGAGAACTCTCACAGCTGTTCCGGGATCTCCAACTTCGAGGAAAATGATTCGGTGGTGGCGGCCTTCTTGGACGATTTGCGAGGCATTATCGACGAAGAGGTGGCACGCTAGATCTGGAGGCAGGGAGCTAACCATAGCAGGAGCTCAAGGCTTGCTGATGGTGAAGATCTACGACAGCGGGGGGGTGGGAAGCTAATCCTAGCTTTGAAGCAGAGGAGTCGCGGGAGCAGGGGAGGCGCAAGGAAGACGAAGCACTGGGTGCGAAATGGCGGCGTGGACTTGGAGTCAACAGCCCTCTGTCCTTTTTGTACCTTTGTCTTTTTGACCTAGCCTTTGAGGTCCTCATGGACTTTGGTGGGTCATATGGTGTCAGGCTTTTTCTGTTTATAAAAAATAGTGAGACATTGTTCTTTAAAAAGAATTAATGCAATAAACCTTGAGAACTTGATCTCGGGGGCTTCTTTGATGAGAAGCAATGGAATATCCATTTAGAAAATATATATACTTTCCATATCTATATGATTTGAAGATCATATAGCAAGAGGACTTGATGGTCGTATAGATTCAAGTTCATAGGTATCTTATTGATTGAAGTCAATAAGTAATTACTAACGTTGGACTTGTTTTAATCCGAGTAAAAATTTCTTAAAGAAAGGCTATAGCATGATTGATATCATTTGGCTTTTTGATTATATGATTGATATTATATAAATTTGCATATAGACTATAATATGATTGATGTCTTGAAATTTTGAGTCTATAAATTATTCGGATAAGAGTGTAAATCACTTGACATAACTTTAAATTGGTCGACGGGATTGATGTCATGTAGACTGATCCTTTGGTTTGATGATCAGAGGATTATTAGCTCAGGCTTGATGGTTTGAGTTGAATTTATAGAACGAAATGTTAAGAGCTAATATTATTAGACTCTTGCATTATTTATTAGTCTCTAAATTATATAAGAGTCAAGAGCTACACCTGATCAGGTGCGCCTAGTCGGTGCACCCGATCCATCAGAAACTTCAATCAAGAGGTCTTTCTAATTTATGATCTGTTCGCATCTATATTGAAAATCGCTCGGCAAGTCACAGCTCAAAATCAGAAAGCACTCGGAGGCTGTCGTGGAATACTTATCTTCCGGGTATTCATGGGCATGTTTAAGTCGGCAACCGACCGGGTACCTCATTAATAAGAAAACCAACCGAGTCAGCTTGGAGCACAAGGCAATTAGAGATAGATTTTCTATGTAAATTCTTGTAGACTACGAGTAGGACTCTTCATGTACCTCTGCCGACCAGATATATAAGACGACAGGAAACCCTCCATCAGAGACATAAAATTACAAGCAATACAAATCACAGAACACAGTACATAGGGTTTTTACTCTCATCAAGAAAGTCCGAACCTGTATAACTCGACGTCTTTACAACAATCGTAGTTCTTAGTCTCGACTAGCCCTATAAATATATTGTCGAAATAAGTCTCGACACATGGGTAGGTTGCATTGAACTAGTTGATCTTTCAGACTTTCAGCTTAAAATTAATGAATTCGCAAGTGTTTCAACTTTCAACAACAGCACCCAAATATTGCAGCAAAGTCGACAAACTGCAAACTAGAAATCAGGTGTTCAGGTATTGCTTTCAGCAATTTTGCTGCCTGTAACTTGCACTACTTGGTGGCAGCCTTGATCCGAAACTCATATCGCCAACTGGTTACTGCAAAGGGTACTATGGACAAGACAACAGTCGACAGTTTACATTTTAAAATCCAGAAAATTTATTGCACATTTCAACCTAACCTTTGCAGTAACCACTGGTACTTGTGAGCAAATTCAGAATTCCTCAAGCAGAAATATGAACTGAGCTGTGTTCAACAAGAAATGAAGGATAAATTGATACTCAGATTAACGGGTTCAGGGAATCGATTGAGCTAGTAGGCATTCAAAATCAGATTTAGACAGAAACTGGAATCAACCAGATTTGGGCACTAAGTTGGCATCCAGTAAACACATTTCTTCTAGAGAGCATAAAAGGAATTACTAGGATTTCTTCAGAATCATCATAGGAATTACAGCCAGAAACGCAACACATGCAACAAGACTACTACTACCACGACACAGACGAACCCTGAAGATGAACCAGCTCCGCTAATCACAGGACAACAAGCCTAGCCGCCGAAGCCGTAGAGGGTACGGCCCTGGCGCTTGAGCGCGTAGACGACGTCCATGGCGGTGACGGTCTTGCGGCGGGCGTGCTCAGTGTAGGTGACGGCGTCGCGGATGACGTTCTCGAGGAAGATCTTGAGCACGCCGCGGGTCTCCTCGTAGATGAGCCCGGAGATGCGCTTGACGCCGCCCCTCCTGGCCAGCCTCCGGATCGCCGGCTTGGTGATGCCCTGGATGTTGTCGCGGAGCACCTTTCGGTGGCGCTTGGCGCCGCCCTTGCCCAGCCCCTTGCCGCCCTTGCCGCGCCCCGACATCGCCGCCCCTCTGCTGGCTCACGCTCGAAGGGAAGGAGCTTCTCGAATCGAACGGATTGGGGAATTTTGGGAGTGGATGGATGGACGGAAGGGGACGGGGTGGATGGCGTTATGTAGAGGAGCGAGACGACTGGCGAGCCGTTGGATTGAGTGGGATCCGCGTGACGGGCGCGAAGGGATGTGCGGGCCGTCAGATGTGGATGTCCTGGTTCTCATTGGTGGACGAGCGGGAGCGCGGATCGGTGAGGGCGTGGCGTTTGGAGTTGGAGGGTGGAGCGCGGGCGGGGAGAATCGAGTGGGAGATTTTTCGTTCCCGTTCCCGGTGGTGGGAAAAAAGGACGTTTTGGGTTTCGGGCGTTGGCGCGTTGACGGGCCGTCATGGATTTGAGATTTGAGCTTGTTTAGGTTCGGCCTGATTGGATTTGATACTGTTCCGCAATGCGCATCGTCCCTTCCTACTTGAGCAGTTCTTCCCTTTCTCAAAAAAAAAAAAGTAAAAGTAAAATGCAAGATAGGTCATTTAACTATTTAGTAACGGTTATATAGGTCTACAAACTCTTAAAGTAATCATCTTGATCTTTAACTATTCTCAGATGATCATCTAGATCCATAAACTTTATAGTAATCCTCTAGATCCATGATATTTATATTGTGTCAATTAGATCCACAATGCCCGTTACTCATTACAAACAACAATGACCTGCCCTTTACTTACGACAACGGTCTGCCTTCCATGCGTGGTACCCCTTGCACGTGACACGCTCTTATCGTCACCGCTGGCGGACAGACAGACATGCCCGCGATTGGTAGGGCTGGGCATTCGGTTAACCGCGCACTTTGGTGCGGTTAATCCAACCGACAAAAAGCTCAATTATTGTAAAACTCAGAATCGAACAAACCGCAGGAAAATCAATAACCGCACTGTTCGGTAGTCGGTTAAATCGGTTCGGTAGCGTGGTTGACCGCAATTGCAAACTCACCTCGTCGCGCCCTTCGTTGCTCGGCTGCGCCGGCCCTCAAAGCGTTGAATATTTGGTGAATCACACAATACATTGATCATAGGGTGTGGTGTACATATATACTGCCGATACGAAGCGTATCCAAGCCGGATTTATAGAAACAATATCAGGCGGATTGAAACAGAATCAGGCAGGAGATATACAAAACCATAACCGACTAAACATGTCTGACACTCCCCAGCAGTCTGAGCGTCGCTAGCCACAAGGAAGAACGTTCAAACTGGACCTGAACTCGACACAGATGTCGAGAGACCCTTAGTGAAGACGTCTGCATACTGTGAGGTCGTCGGAACATGGAGCACGCGAACCACGCCGGTTGCTACACGCTCATGAATGAAGTGAAGATCAATCTCGATGTCTTTGGTGCGTTGATGTTGCACCAGATTCGTTGAGAGATACACAGCACTGACGTCGTCACAGTAAACAACCGTGGCGCGCTGCACAGGCACATCCAACTTCAGGAGCAACTGCCTTAAGCAGGTTGTTTCCGCAACTGCATTAGCAACAGCACGATATTCAGCTTTGGCACTAGATCGCAAAACTGTAGGCTGATGTTTCGAAGACCATGACACCAAATTGTCTCCGAGGAAGACTCCATAGCCAGAGGTGGAGCGACGGGTGTCAGGACAA
This sequence comes from Eleusine indica, assembly GCA_030378355.1. Lineage (NCBI taxonomy): Eukaryota > Viridiplantae > Streptophyta > Magnoliopsida > Poales > Poaceae > Eleusine > Eleusine indica. Next base: position 10,457,868 of record CM059498.1, on the reverse strand, counting down.
CCAGCCCAATCAGCATCAGAGTATGCAACCAAAGTGGAGGGATCAGTGCGACGAAGATGAAGACCAAAATCCAATGTGCCGTGAAGATAGCGAAGAACACACTTGATCAACGCGTAGTGTGGTTCCCGCGGATCATGCATCTGAAGACAAATCTGCTGAACAGCATAGGCAATATCAGGTCGCGTGAAGGTGAGATACTATAGAGCACCAGCTAGACCTCTGTAGTGTATCGGATCAGAGACGGGTGCGCCATCAGGAGTGGAGAGCTTAGAGCTCAAATCCACAGGTGTAGAGCACGGTTTGCAATCTACCACCCCAGCACGCTCAAGGACCTCGAGGATGAACTGGCGCTGAGAGAGATGCAAACCGTCGTCCTTGGGAGTGATAGAAAGTCCCAAAAAGTGATGGAGAGGGCCAAGATCCTTCATAGAGAACTCCTGCTGAAGTGCAACAATAACATGACAAAGAAGCTGCTCGAAGGAGGTTGTCAGAACAATATCATCAACATAGAGGAGCAAATAGACTGTCTTGTGACCACGACGGTAGATAAATAGCAAAGTGTCAAGCTGAGCACCCACAAATCCGAGAGACAGTATATGAGTAGCAAAGCGACTGTACCAGGCATGAGTAGCTTGCTTCAACCCGTAGAGAGACTTGTTGAGCGGACAGACAAAGTCAGGATGAGCAAAGTCAACAAACCCAGAAGGCTGAGCACAATAGACAGTCTCCTCAAGGGTGCCATGGAGAAAGACATTCTTCACATCTAGCTGATGAATAGGCCAAGCATGAGAGAGGGTGACAGTGAGGACTGTCCGTATGGTGGTAGGCTTAACAACTGGACTGAAGGTTTCAGCGAAATCAACCCTAGGACGCTGTGTAAAACCACGGAGGACCCAGCGAGCCTTGTAGTGATCCAAGGAGCGATCTGGATGAAACTTGTGACGATAAACTCATTTCCCGGTAACAATGTTGGCACCATAAGGTCTTGGAACAAGTTCCCACGTGTTGTTGGATAGCAGGGCCGCATACTCTTCAGTCATGGCGTCCCTCCAGTTGGGATCGGCAAGGGCAGCATGGAACGACTTCGGAATCGGGGACAGCGGAGCTACGTGCAGATCCAGCGGAGTTTTGGGCTGTTGAAAGCCGCGTTTACCTCGTCTCACCATGTTGTGCGCGTTGTCCACAGGGGTCGTGGGCACGACATTGGGAGGCGGCGTGGAAGTGGACGGGCCTGAGGCACGCCGAAGGAGGGCACGCGCCTGACCCGTGCGCGAGCGGTCCGAGGCGCCCGCGGAGGTGCCCACCAGTGCGCAGCAGTAGCACCGCCCAGGGGTGCACCAGCGGCAACTTGTGTCATGGCGGGACCAGAAGAAGCCGCACTGGCCTCAGGAGCCTGGACTGTGCGAACGCCGAGTGGAGCAGTTGACCCGCTGGCAACAGCCTGTTGCGCAGCAGCAGGGGCAGCAGGATTGCGGGCTGAGCAGCATCTGCGCTAGCAACAGCCTGCTACGAAGAAGCAGGGGCAGCGGGATGACGAGCAACAGCTAGAGAGGTACCTGAAACAAGAGAGCTAATAGGGAAAACTTGTATGTCATCAAATTCCGAAAGAAAATCAAAGTCAGATGAAGGATATGATGTAACCTCAAAAAAGGGAAAGGAGGTCTCATCGAATGTAACATGACGGGAAATAATGACGTGGTTGGTGGAAAGATCCAAACAGCGGTAGCCCTTGTGTTCAGATGGGTAACCAAGGAAAACACACGGGGTAGAATGGGGCGCAAGCTTGTGGGTGGCGGTGGCCGAGAGGTTTGGGTAGCACAAACAGCCGAACACACGAAGGTGATCATAGGAGGGCTCCACGCCATAGAGGGCGGAGTAAGGCGTAGCAAATACTAGGGTCTTGGTAGGGTGACGGTTGAGAAGATAAGTAGTAGCATGAAGCGCCTCAACCCAATAAGAGGGGGGAATGCTAGCCTGAAATAAGAGAGAGCGCATAATATTGTTGGTGCTACGAATAATGCGCTCCACCTTAGCGTTCTGAGGAGATGTGTGTGGGCAAGACATGCGAAGGGTGACACCGTGAGTAAGAAAGAACATGCGAGAAGAGGAGTTATCAAACTCTCGTCCATTATCGCATTGAACGCTCTTAACTGTAGTGTGAAACTGGGTGGAGACAAAAGCAAACAAATGAGTAAGAGTAGAAAAGGTGTCAGACTTAAAGCGGAGAGGAAAAGTCCACAAGTAGTGAGAGCAATCATCAAGAATGACCAAGTAATATTTGTAACCGGGCACACTAACAACAGGGGATGTCCAAAGATCATAATGTATTAAATCAAAATTCTTGAGAGCACGAGAATTAAAGGGACTAAAAGGTAGTCTAACATGACGACCAAGCTGACAAGCATGACACAAATGTTCTAGCTCACTTTTATTACATGAAATGGTTGAGGAAGAGATTAGGCGTGAAAGAGCATCATGACCGAGGTGACCAAGACGCTGATGCCAAAGTGTGGACGAGGGAGTGTGAACGTGCCTAGAGGGGGGGTTAATAGGCAATTATCCCTGAAATTCACTTAATAATAAAAGTTAAATGTGCAGTGTCGGACTTGTCCGATGATTATGGGGAAAGTCCGATGACTTGTCCGATGGCACGAGATAGAAAAGTAGATCGGCCGGATAAATATTAAAACTAGTGCAAGGCAAGCTAGGAGCAAGTGAATACAAGCAAAGGAAAGTTGTAAAAATAAGGAGAGCAACTAGCAAGCAACCTACACAAGTTAATTTAAGAAATACGAAAAAAACCCTAACTAGCAAGTTTATGAGCAAGAACAAGTAACTGAAAGACATGTAATTAAAGCACAAGTGAGGCACAAGATTTGTTCACCGAAGTTCAGCTCCAGAAAGAAGCCTACATCTCCGTTGAGGGATCCACAAAGGACCGGGTCTCTTTCAACCCTAACCTCTCTAAGTGATCACAAAGATCAAACTTGGTTTTCCACTAGAAACTCCACAAAAAAAGGGTCAATACAAACTTTCCGAAGCGTCACCACACAAGTTGGGAGCTTACGAGCACCTCTAACCGTCTAGAGGATGAATTCCCAAGAGTAACAAACCCAATAGTCATCGGCGGTGAGGATGAACCAAGTTCTCAAGAGGATGGAAGCTTGGAGTCGATGGAGCACTTCAATCTTCTCTCAATCCCTTCACAAATCAAAAGTGGAAGCAAGAGAGGAGAGTTGGGGAGAGCAAAGTGAGCATGAGAGTGTTTTTGAATGGAATGAGTGACTAACCGGCCAAAGGACGAAGAGGGGTTCTATTTATAGCCCAATAGGGAAAAGAGACGTTAGAGACTCAATTTATAAGATCTGTGTCGGACATGTCCGATGAATTAGTTGGCGCAGAAACTGGAGTCCGACAAGCTTGCCCGATGCCTCGGATAAGATGACCATCGGACAAGTCCGATGGCCATCGGACATGTCCGATGGCACAGAAGGGGAAGAGAAACTGGAATCTGATGGACTTGTCCGATGGCTCAGACAAGTCTTGTCCATCGAATAAGTCCGATGGTCATCGGACAAGTCCGATGAAAATAGGGTGGCAGGGGAACTATACTCCGATAAAAGTGTCTGATCTGTCAGACTTTCCTCTGGTCATTGGACAAGTCCAATGACCGTCGGACATGTCCGATGAAGCAGAGTGGCAGAGCTACTGAAGTCCGATGGACTTGTCCGATGGGTCGGAAGGCTGATGACAAGAGGGGATACGGCGACCCGGAACTATTGCACCTGATGATCGTGTTCTTGGTTCGGAGATCCTTCACAGAAAAACCATAAGGGTCAAACTCGACAGAACAATTATTTTCTATAGTGAATTGATGCACAGATATAAGGTTTCTAAGTAAGTGAGGGGAAACAAGAACATTATTGAGGCAAAAAGATCCAGTAGAGTGAGGGAGAGTGACAGATCCAGTGTTGACAACAGGCAAAATAGAACCATCACCAACGACAATACTAGAGGGAGTGGAAGAGGTGGGTGCAGAGACTGTAGAGAGAGTGCCGGAGTTTGAAGTCATATGAGTTTCCGCACCTGTATCGAAGAGCCAGTCTTGAGTCGTCGGTGGTGGATGGAGCGTCATCGTGTGGAAAGTGGACGCCAAGGCCTGCGGGTCCCAGGACAGTCCACCAGGGATTGAAGCCCATCTTGGTGGAACAGACGGTCCAGAACTGGTGGGGGCCGACTATGGTGCTAATCCGTAGAGTCCTGGAGAGGCCAGCGTGGGGGCTGAGCCAGAGGCACTAGGTAGCGGGGCGAGCGGAGGTGGCCTGGGGAGAGGAGCGAGCGGTGGGAACCCGGGCGGCCTAGCAAAAAAGGCTTGTGGGGGTCGCGGGGTACTTGGCCCACTAGACAACGCAGCCTAGCGTGGATCAAGGCTGGCCCACATCTGAAATGTGCCCGTGAAAGGGTTGTAGCTTGTGGGCTAGGCTGGGGCACCAGGAGCAGGTCGAGGTGCAGGCCCAGGCCAGGAGAAAGTGTCTTGGTGCGAACCGCCGCTGGTGCCGGAGAACTTCTTGGTGCCGCCACGACGGGTTTTGTTGCGACCGCCGTTGTAGCCCAAGGGCGGGGGCTGCGGCGGGTGACTTGGGGCTGGCGGGCGAGGTGCGCTGGTAGCGAAGGCCTGCACAGGATCCTGCTTGGTCTTGGATGTCATCTCGGAGAGCTGGAGATCGGCAAGTACATCATCGTATGGTGGGAGGGGGCGCTGGCGCTGAATGAGATCAGCGAGGTGAGAGAACCAAGGGTTCAGACCGCGGAGAACATTGAGCACCAGCGCGTCCGATCGCGGACGGGCTCGCCGAGATCTGCGAGCCGATCGTCAATGGACTTGAGGCGGCGACAGTACTCGATGACGGGCAGGTCCCCTTGTTCGAGGGTGCGGACGACGTCAAGGAGCATTGCTCGGGTCTCGCGATTGCCAATGAACTGTTGTTCGAGCCCGAGCCAGATGAGACGTGAAGTAGGGGGGCCATCGTCACGGTTCATGACGACCTCAAGGAGCTCGGAAGTGATGGTGCCATAGAGCCAAGAGAGCACAGTGCAATCGAGGCGCTTCCAGGTGACATCATCGGAGAAGTCATCGTCGGCGAGGACATGATCGGCAAGAGCGTAACGCTCCAATGTGTTCATGAAGAGACCACACCATCTATTGTAGTGCGGCAAGGCGAGGTCAAGAACGAGGGGCACAACAGGCTTGATGTTTAGAATGCCCATGGCCTGAGTGTGGAGAGTGGCCGTTGTGGCAGCGATTTGGGCGGAGTACGCTGCAGCACGGGCTTCTTCATCGCGGCGGGCAGTCTCTCGACGAGCAGCGTTGGCGCGCTCTGCCTCGAGACGCTCAGCCTCCAGGCACTCAGCCTCTCGGCGAGCGGCTTCGCGGTGCTCCTCGGGTGTGAAAGCGGCCACGCGTTGGCGGAGAGCTTCATCAGCGTCGGGCTTCGTCATGATGCGACAGCGACGAAGGAGAAGGAAGCGGCGGTGACACGTCGTGGGGTGGCGGCGGCGCACGCGGCTAGAAGCGGAAGCAAAGGATCGGATCGATCCCTACTGATACCATGAAAGCGTTGAATATTTGGTGAATCACACAATACATTGATCATAGGATGTGGTGTACATATATACTGCTGATAGGAATCGTATCCAAGCCGGATTTATAGAAACAATATCAGGCGGATCGAAACAGAATCAGGCAGGCAGGAGATATAGGGTGTGTTTGGATGGATTTCTCAACCTGGATGGGAGATGGCCGGCCACGTTCTGTTGATGTTTGGTGCACGGGCAAGGTCGGACAGGACGGCCAACACATGGAACATTCTCTGATGATGCTGGATGAGCTGAGCCGGGCGAAACGGTCGGATGGGGCGGCCCGCACGCTGGCAGTGCACTCACGTTACCCCCCTCTCGTGACCCACTCCATCTCACCCCGAAGTCAATCCACCGATCTCTCTCCTTCCTTCCTTCCTCTCTCTCTCTCTCTCTCTCTCTCTCTCTCTCTCTCTCAGCCACGGCAGCGATTCGCAAGATCTGGCGCCATTAGCATGTAGCTGCTCCCCACGATGCCTCTTCTCTGCTGCTGCCTGACGTCGGAGGTCGCTGCTCCCTGGACATCGATGCTCCCTGCGTCTGCTGCTGGTGGATTTTGGATCTAGCGGCAAAGCACTTCCACACAACTGCACCGCAAGAACAAAGGAACCTGCACTTGCATGTGAAGGTGAGGCTCCATTGTCTCCTCTTTTCTCCCCATTTTCCAATGTCATTTGTTTTTGTTTTTTTTGTGTTGAATGGTGGTTGTAGCACGTGAGAATCTGATTAGAAAATTAGGGTGCTTGTGTATTTTTGTTGACTGATTGATTATTATGTGTAGATGGACAACAAGACCAGGCTTTTGATTTATGTGAGCGCTTCACAATTGTTGCTTCAAATGATGACCATGATTATTACTTCTAGGAAGAGAAAAAGGGCTGTTAGTGGGAAACCTATTACATATGGACCAATTGATGAAAGGGATAGGATTAGGATTGAGTACTTGAACAATAAAATATGGAAGAATGATACAACTTGCGTCAATATGCTTGAGGCTTACACGATCTGCATTTTTTCATTTTTGTCAACTTTTTAAGGACCGTGGCTTGCTTCAGGACCATTCGTATGTGTGTAGAGCAGCAAATAGCTATGTTTTTGAACACAGTGGGACACAACCTTAGAAATAGGTTAGTTGGAACTAATTTTGATAGATCAGGTGAGACAGTTAGTCGGTATTTTAATCGAGTCCTTTGTGCCATTGGCGAGCTACGATCTGATTATATAAGTCCACCTTCATTGGAGACTCCAACAAAAATCGTTGGCAGTCCACAATGGAATCCTTACTTTAAGGTGCGCGACTTAATTGTGCCTTTTCATATTAGTTCAGATTATAGGATTCTACCTAACCTACCACATGTCTTTTATTATTTTTTAAAAATAGGATTGCATTGGCCCTATCGACGGCACTCACATTCGAGCATCTGTTCCTAAGGACATGGAACCATCATTTCATGGTAGAAAGGCACATGCCACTCAAAATGTCATGGCATGTGTATATTTTGATCTTCGGTTTACATTTGTTTTGGCTGGATGGGAAGGAACAACCCATGATGCTCTTGTTTTGCGGGATGCTTTAGAGCGTGAAAATGGTCTTCGTGTCCCAGAAGGTAATAGATCATTTGGGTAGTTCTATTTGACAATGAGACTAATTCCAAACTTAGCTCATGATAGCCACTTTTTGTTTATGCTAGGAAAATACTACTTAGTCGATGCTGGATATGGAGCCAAGTCTGGATTTTTGCCTCCTTTTCGTGCTGTGAGGTACCACTTGAATGAGTTTGGGCAGAATCTGGTTCAAAATGAGAAGGAATTGTTCAACCTTAGACATTCTTCTCTGCGTATGACTGTAGAACGTGCTTTTGGTTCACTTAAGAGGAGGTTTAAAGTGCTAGATGATGCCAAGCCTTTTTTTTCCTTTTGAAACTCAAGTAGTCATTGTGGTTGCTTGCTGCATTATTCATAATTGGATCATAGAGGATGGGCTTGATGAATTAATCATTTCGGATACATCCTGGGTGCCTAATCATAACTATGCTTCATCGTCAAGTGGTCAAGCAACTGAACATGTCTTCATGGTTAACTTCAGGCAAGATATTGCAAATCAAATGTGGGCAGATCGTCAAAACCAATGAAATTAGATTGTACTTTGCTATGGACATATTTGGACTTGTAATTTGTATTTCTGTGGACATGTAGCTTGCTGGTATGAACATGTACCTTGTTGTTATGAATATGTACCTTGCTGGGTTGTTACAAACATGCACCTTGTTGAGTTGTTATTTTTTTACCTATAGTGCTAACTGAGAGATATAACCGGTGGATACATTTTGTACAAATATTATTGTAGGAAATGGATATGAATGCTACACAAGTTGAACAACCTGAGGGTGGTGGCCATGTGGTTTGGACAGATTCAATGTCCTCCTACATGTTGTCGCACTTAGCCGGTTTGGTTGGTAGTGGGCTAAGAACTTCTTCAGGCTTCAAGAAAGTTCATCTCAATGCTTGTGCTAGGGCTTTGAATGATCACTTCAGAATGAGGCTAACCGGAGATCAAATTGGTAACCATGTTAGGACATGGAAGCGCAAGTATGCAAAAATCTACGGCCTTATAAGATTGAGTGGTGCTCTTTGGGAAGAAGATACTTGCATAATTAGGCGTGATCACGAGCACTACACAGGACATATCAAGGTATGGATTCAGTTTCCTTTTTTTATCTTGTTATTGTTGAAAATTTTCATTCCTTTGTCTCATTATTCTCATCATTGTTTTGGTTTTTGTTCATTGAAGGATCACAAAGCTGATGCTGAATATTTGAACAAGCCAATTGAGCATTATGGTGAGATGTTCACAATATTTGGCAATAGTCTGGCAACAGGAAAGTTTGCTAAGGGTTCAAGTGAGCCTCTTAGCACACAAGTTACTGAGAATGAAGATGAATGTGATGAAGTATATGTTAGTGCAGCAGCTGCTACCCCTGTCCATGAGGACAAACGGTGCAACTTCCTCGGCGCCCAAACCTAAGAAAGCGAAGACGAGTCACAATGAAGAGGAAGGTGTGCTGATTGCTACTTTCAAGGGTGTTGGTGAAATGCTTGCTGAGGCTATAATCAAGTCTGCTACTGCCGCATCAGACGTGCCACCTGATTTGTATGAAACCTTGCAGAGTCTTCCTGGCTTTGATGTCTCCCATGTTGATGATTATTTTGATTATTTCGTGGAGCATCCTAGTAAAGTTAGAGCCTTCATGCAGCTGTCCTTTGACAGAAAGCTTAGTCGGTTTGTTAACTTCATTAGTGAGCAGGAGAAGTAGTGATCATGTGGTGACAGATAGTGGTTTTTATTTTGCTAGCTATTAGCTTTCTCCCATTAAACAATACATTATGGGTTGATGGTGCTCTCGTACTTTGAAACAATATACTATGGGCTGATGGAGCTCTAAGGTTACTAATTTGTGCTTCGTACTTGTTACTTATGACTATATACTCATCTATTCATATAATCTATTAGAATCTCTCATGATGTGATTGTAAATTATTTACTTGATTCATTTATGGTTTGTTATCATTCAATGTTGTATATGTTGTTATGGAAATAAGGGTAACCTCACCATGGTGAGTATATTCAACTTATCCATATCCGCCATCCAACCAAACAAAAAACTAGACGGCCTCATCCATCATACCAAATAAAAAACTAGACGGCCATATTCACCCTACCAAACAGTGAACTTAACAGACTCATCCTAAAAAAGTAAATGGCTATATCCCCTCCAGCTTTGTCCTCCAACCAAACGCACCCGTACAGAACCATAACCGACTAAACCTGTCTAACACGCCCTTCCACGGTTCCGCCTTGCTTCCGCTGCCCGCGCGACGCCCGCAAGCCGTCGCCGCCGCTGCCCGTGCACTGCGCAACGCCCACGAGCCCTCGCTGCCCGTGCACCGCCGCCATTGCCCCCGCGGCGCCCGCGATTCGTCGCTGCCCGTACGCTGCCGCCGATGCTCGCAAGATGCTGCTGCTCGTGCGCTGCCGCCGCAAGCTTTGATTGGTGGATGCGATGCGTAGGTTAGGTTAGTGTGGGCTGTGTTTTAGTGGGCCTTGGTGTTTTGACGGGCCTAGATGGGCTGTGTTTTCATGGGCTGCGTACTGTATGGGCTGCATCTTCAGTTTATTCGGTAGTTCGGTTAATATCAGGTCGAAACCGAAAAAAATTCGGTTAACCGTAATAGATAAAACTGAAAACCGAAACTAAAATAAAAAATTGGTTAACCGCGTAGTTCGGTGCGGTTCGGTTTTTTCGGTGCAGTTAACCGGTTTTGCGGTTAACCGCGCCCACCCCTAGTGATTGGCGGGCACAAACCTCGATGGGAAGAGTGAGACTGCTACGTGCAAAGTGCACCGGCTGCTAACTGCCGTCATCGTGTAGGCTCAACGGCGCTCACCAGAAAGCGACTTTGCAATAGTTGGATCACATTTGGAGAGCGGCTAGGTATCAGCGGTGTGGACTTGGTTCATACAAAATAAATAGATCACATAAACCTATGAGTTACTACAAAGTTTGTGAACTTGTATGACCATCCGAGAATAGTTTAGAAATTTAAATGATCACTTTGAAAGTTCATAAATCTAGATGAATGTTCCTAAATACTTTAAAGACCTACGATGCATTTTACTAAAAAAAAAAAAAACTTGGCCAGTTCTTTTGGAAGTGTTTGGCAAATGGCAATACCTGACGCGACGCGCGAACACGCACCGTCAAAACAGAAGTTGGACAGTTCGCAGTTCTGAACAACGTAGTCGTAACGGGTAGGATTCATGGAGCGTCGCATTGCAACATCCAATGCGATCAGCGCTCTCCATAGTGTTCGTTCCGAGTTCAGACGCTCTTAACGTGCAACGTCAGCGTTTTAACATCTGCGGAAAACGCTTGGTTTGTTCCACTTCCATCTCCATTTGTGTGCAGGCACCAGGCAGGTGCAGCACCTATGTGGTCCAAGATGATTTCAGACGCGATGAGATTACCTCTGAGGGGACTTCCTCTCTCCCTTCTTTTTTTTTTTTTTTTTTGAAAAATAACTCTGAATAAGTGGCACCGAAGCAAAAAAAAGGACATTTGCACCAGCCGGGAATCGAACCCGGGTCTGTACCGTGGCAGGGTACTATTCTACCACTAGACCACTGGTGCTGCTATGAGAGTTCTGTAAAGGTTTTATATCTATCTTTGTTGTTGCATGTTCAGAACTATATTACAGAACCTAACAAATTTTGGATTAAAAATAACTGCACTCATGTTTGTTCCGGTTCCAGCTACAAGAAATTACAATAACATAACAATCTGACATATTGTAACAAAACCAAAAATTCATTACATTAGAAAAATCTGTCGCACAAAGGATACAGATACAATTTGCTGACTGATTCTGATCAAAATTTATTCTAGTACTTGATACCTCTACCCAGGGCTGGAAAAATAATACATCTAACTTATCTGTAAAAAATACAAAGTACAGATGGATCTTTGTTAGACAGATTTTGACGTGCAGCACATCTTCCACATGGACCGCTCTGGGGCACAACCACACAACAAAAATGCATATCCTGGCGCTGCACCATTCTGTCAGCTGAGCGAGTATGTTTCTCTCCGTGTAGAAGTACAATGACTTCAAGAAAATACATGGGACTTCAAGAAATACAAGGACTATTTCCTCCTTGCATCATTCCACCTCTCGAAAAAAGACTTTGAAGCTTCGTATGTAGACCAACATATTGCAGCAGCAGGTGCATGGAACAGCATTCTTGGCTTCCATCCCCTCATGAGCCCAACATATCCATCACGATTTACGATTGTTCTCAACACATCTCCTATAGAGCTACTTGTGAATCGCTCACAGCCGCACACACCCTGACCAGTGATCACCAAAGTGAGTACTACTGTCATGAATATAATTATATAAAACAAACAAACAATATTTGATTCTTAATAAAAGAATAAAGTGACAACCTGCCATAAATTCTAGCATATTTGAAAACATAAATGATGATGATGATGAGTGCAGCACAATGCAACATCACAGATAATACTCGACTTAACAATATGAAAATTGTGCAGTGGTACAAGGACACTCATTTTGATAGAGCGGCTAACACACATGAATACAATCAAAGCGCAAAACCAACAAATATCCAGGGAGAAGACCAAGAAAAACAAAACGGAGATCACAAATCTTTAATATAATTTTGTGTGAGTTAATCAAAGGAAGATCAAACAAATCTGAACTCACAGATTCATTGTGTCAAGCATAAACACCATATAGAGGAGCGGGGACAACTGGATTGACATAAAAATCAATTGGATTGCCAAACAAGTAGAAATGAATCATGGCTAAGTGAGTCTTGCAGGTCCAAAGTTTGAACCACAAAATTGTTTAGGCAGCTAGTGAATTCTTTATAAATCTTTATTCCTGAATCCTGATTCTTTACAAACATAGCAGGTCAGTTAATAGTTGATGTTATATTCCAAACCAGATACAGAATCAGTTATTATACCTCTTGAGTTTAGAATCACTTGTTTTTCTTCCTAGCTGATCATATTACCCGTTTCTAAAAAAGCTGATCATATTACAACTGAAACTATTTTCTCTAGTAGGTCATTTAGATTCCAGCCATAGAAAGTGTGCAACTTCAAAGTATGCTATGCCCGCAGCAGCCTCTACATATGAATTGGTAGTATCCAGTTTGAATACTTGTTCTCAATACTATTTCTTCTTATGATTTGGAAATGTTAGTTCTGTATAAATCTATTAGGAATAAGGTATCTAAGTAGTATGATTGATGCTTTTAAGTTGTAAGCCGGCAATCTCTACTAAGAGCTATTCCACTGGCTAGATTCACACGTCCAAAATGATGCCTCCATCTGTAAATAGGTCTCCTTAGTCCGGACTAGTGCTACAGAGCTCTCTAAGAAAAGTATGATCACAAAGAGAACAAAGGGGCTCTGTAAGATATAAAGTTTACAAACATATTCCACTCCAACAATCTTGGAAATGGATAAGGCAGCAAAACACATGAAAAAAAAATCTGTCTATTAGTCAAAGAAACCATTAGAAACCACTAAAATTAGTTCCTATATGATTGCAGCACTTTAAAAATTACTGGTCAGATAGCAAACCATACATAAGATCCTCACCTGACACTGCAATTGCGTCTTGACCACATCGAGGGGTGTGGTGACCGCAGCCGCCAGTGCACCAGCAGCTGCCCCAGCTGTGGCGTGCACAGCGAGTGACTCCTCGTCAGCAGCCAGGTCCCCGAGCATCCGCTTCGCCGCCTCGTAGGTGGCAAAGTGGACAGCCGTGTAGGGAGCGTTCATTACCACTGTGGTACGGTAGGATGCGAAGAACGCCCCAAGGCCCTCATCGCGCAGCACGGTGCGGACGCAGTGCGAGACGCCCGAGTACGGGCTGCTGGTGAGCTGCAGCCGCTGCTTGACGGTGTCCATCGGGGTGAAGACCGCGTCGCTGGCTATCGTGGCAAGCACTCCGGAGCCCGCGTGGGCGACGGGGTTGTTGGGGCCGAGGCGCTCGGTCAGGCCCGATTTGGCGAACTCGTAGACGGAGAAATAGACGGCGTGGGCGGGTCCCGCACCGAACACCATGGCGGGGAGGCCCCGGTAGAGCGCCAGTACGCCGCCCTCGCCGGCCACGGCGTTGCGCAAGGCCGCTCGCAGCGACAAGACCGGGCGGCACGGCGGCGCCCCGGCCTGCATATGGGTCTTGAGGGTGTCGACTGGGAACATCGCCGTGTGCTCGACGACGCCGGCGACGGAGCCGGCGAGCATGTACTGCCAGAAGCGGAGCCCGTCGTGGGTGGCCGTGGCGCTAAGCACCGGCTTGGGCGGGCCATGGGGGCCCGGCTCCTCGGCGGCGGCCGGCAGGAGGCGGTCGGGGGTGCGGTAGTCGGCGGCCATGGATGGCGGCGCTAGGGTTAGGGTTTTGCGCGGGCAGTGGCAGCTGGGGGAGGAGGGAGAGGAGGCGAGGAGGAAATAAAGAGGAGAGATTTGGGGAAGAAGATGTCGCCATTCAGAGGGAGGCGAGGAAGAAGAGGAGGTGGTGGTCAATTCGATCTCGGCGCATCTCGGCTCGTGCCGCAAGTTTCTTCCCCAAGTTTTTTTTTTCTTGGCACAGATCACAGGTCACAGGGACACCTGCCTTGCCCAACTGTTTGTCTCCTCGTCTCAAATCTCAATTGGCTCAGAGTCTCAGACCGCTTTGAGAAATTTTCAATTCAATAATACAAAATACTTAATGAACTTATATGTACTTACAAATTGATTAATTCCGGTTTGCAAATTCCCTTGTATAGGTAGGATTAAAATTTCAAGTTCTTTGATTCAGACTGCTTTGAGAATTTTTCAATTCAATAATACAAAATACTAGTGAATTTATATGTACTTATACAAATTGATTAATTTCGGTTTGCAAATTCCCTTATATAGGTAGGATTAAAATTTCAAGCTCTTTGATTGATTGATTAAATTAAGAGGAAGTCGACTTTTATTCCGGTTATTATAAGGATCAAGTCGTGGTGGTCTGGTTCTAATTTGCAAACGGCCACTGATTGTTTAGGGTGCTTTGACCTAACTAACCACAATTTTGTATTTCAAGGAAGTCGAAGCCCATTTGTAAGTTGTGACCCTCGCGATGGCTTGGCCATGGAAGGAACGGAGAAGAAAGGCAAGTCCAAGATGAGAATCTGCAGGTCAACAATGCTCGGTTAGCTGACTCTATATATGTACTTCCTCTGGGTTTTTTTACGTCAACAAAAAAAAAGTCCGGAAGGAGTAAACCACAAAGTTTTTTTTTTGGGGATATGTAAACCACAAAGTTAATTAATCCTCTCGGCGTTGGGGTGACGAGGATCTCACCTGCCAGAGATTAAAAAACGTAAGGAGAACGGATCAAGGATCTCATCTGGGCCACTTGCTAACGCACAGGAAGCTGAAAGCAATCGAATGTTCGTCCAAGAAATAGGGGGACACAGCCATACGCCGCCTAGTGCAACTGGTAGGTAGTACACGCGATAGCCACTCTCCGGAACAAAAGGCCACGCAGCAAAGAGAAGCATTTATGCCATTATCTGCAGAAGGATGATCTCATCGGCTCCGAATCCGCCAGGTGCAGAAATGTACAAATGTAAATCACAAATATGGAAATAGTCCCATTTTTCTACGTCGGTTCTACGCAATTCTTGCAAGTCTGTAAGACAGTACTCCTCTGTTCCGACAAGGAACTAGTAGTTCATTTTAGTTCATAAGGCTGTCCGTACTTGTTATACTCTAAATTCATCCTCTAAAACAAATATTTCGTCCTAGTCAGCAATATTCTCTCCTCTATATCCAGTTTTGCTGCACCCGTTCATACTCTATATCATCCTCTATATCAACTAACCTAATATTTTATTCAACCCTCTCCAACTACCATCTCCTTTCATCTCTCCTCTTCTATCTTTTTTCTTTTCTTTTTTACTTCTTTTCCTTTTACAATAGTTTAGCAAACCAATTTTTAATTAAATAATAATATTTTTTCCCTTTTTTCTCCCTTTTTCTCTTTTTTCTTTTCTTTTTTCTCTCTGTTTTCCCTTTCCTTTTCTTCTCTCCTCCTTGCGCTTCTCTCCAGAGTCTTCTCCTCCTCGCGCGCGCCGCCGCCCTCCGCCTCCCCCCCCCCCCCCCGCGCGCCACCGCCGGCCTCCCCGCGTGCACCGCTGCCCTCCGCCTCCTCCCCCGCACGCCGTCGGCCGCCGCCAGCGCCGCCGCCCTCTCTCTCCCTCTCCGCCCCAGCCTCCCCGCGTCGCCTCCTTCTCCTCCCTCTCCGCCCCGGCCTCCGCGCGCCAAATCCGACGGTCCTCCACGCGCCACCGCCGCCGGGCACCCCTCCCTCCTCCGCATGCCACCACCGGGGCCCGCCTCGTCCTCCCCCGCCTCCCTCCTCCGGTGGCCTTGTCGACCCCGCCCGCCTCGACCGCGTCACCCCGGCCTCCACCGCCACCGCCACTGCCTCCCGCGCCGCCCCGGTCGCGTCGCCGCCGCCGCGGTGCCCTGCCTCCATCTCCGTGCACCGGGAGCAGCTCCTCGTCGAGCTCGGGGGGACCAAGGCGCGTGGGGACGACCACGACGGCAAGCAGGCCGTCCTCCCCGACCACCCGGCGCGCGGATCTCGTGCTCGAGCTCGCGGATCTAGTCTTCCTCCCTCTGCCGCAACGGCCGACACGGGCGCGAGAGCAACGCCTCGAGCGACGAGGGCCCCACCACGGTACGTAGCGTATCCCTGCTATCCTCTAGATTTGGAGAAAATGGGAGCTCGATTTGGCGTAGCGTAGCCTATACCGGACGCCGGTGCAGTCGTTTTTCCGCTATCCCCGTCCTGGAGCACGGGATAGTGGACGCCGGTGCATACAGTCTAATCCTTGTTTAAAACGTTAATATTTCTAGACCAGAGGGAGTAACTCTTATCCATGCCGGAGCTTGGGCAATGACAGCGTCAAGATTCATGCGTATATTGTTCAACGAAAATCATCACATACTTGCATAGATTCTTCCTCTGAAATAGTCGAAATATCATCAAGAACCTAATTATTTTCTCCCCTTCCTTTTCTCGGCATTGGTGGCAACTTATCATTGGAATTCGGCAGATTCCCGATGGCATTGGTATATGATGCCTTGTAATTGCACTGCATATACCAACAATAAGATCATGTAAAATCAGCTCTTTCCAAAATAATGAAAAATAAACCAGCAAATTTAAATCAGCAAACGGTAAAGTAAAGGTCTATCGCTCACAGTAAGATCATGTAAAGGTCTCAGTGCTATTAGGAATTGATATAGAAACGGTAAAACAAACCATCAAAATTTCATGAAACAATTACACAATCTCGAACTTGGGTGTCTATTTCTGGTCGTCACCTAGCATCTCCTAGGTTGGGTCTCTTTTTTTTTCATGAAACAATTAAAAAGGAATCTTTTGATACCAAGCAAGAAGATCTCATTTCCACTACACTAACATATCAAATGGTGCATCCACTACAGCGCAAAAAGAAGTACATAGCAGAATCACGCAACGGGATTCTGCTCATTGAAGCTATATGTTGTGAGGTTAATATTCTGAAAACGACCAATGCACAAAGATTAAAAGATCATATACTATAGAGGAGCAAGAAAATCATATATATCCATGCAGAAAAAATAAAGCTCCGAGTTATGGAAGACAGATGATAAATATTCTAACAGCAATATGGACACTTAAAAGATCCCTTCTTGCACTAATTCATGTAAACATGGAGCATCACTTTCAGAGCAAAAGGAATGGCGAGAAGTGAAGCAAAATTACCATCCTTCTGTGTGATATTTTTTTTTGTCTACATCACATTATAATTCATTGTGTTCTCACGAGTGTCATCCGTACGCCTTCAATGCATTGGTTTTGTAACTCTTTTTTTTTTCTCGAATATGTAGGAGAGTTGCGTATCTTTGTATTATATGGAAGAACTGGTTTTGTAACCTTCAGAATTTTATCTGCAAAGTTGTGGACAAAGCCAAAAGACTCGCGACTACCACACTTTACAGTAGAACAAAGTAATAACCAACCATCATATGTCTCAATCTTATCTTTTATTCTTTTCTCACACCTCCGAGCAGAGCGCAAGCATCCAGTTGTCCACTACTACCAATGAATGTCACTCAAGCATTCAGCTGTCCACTAGTCTCACTGAATCCTACAAGTTCCCTTGGACCTTTCATGAAGCAGATTGTAAGGTAGACTTCATGCAAGAGTTGCCAACGCAGCAAACTAAGAAAACTACATGACAAAACAAACTAAAGTATTCCTTTTATCAATGAAAACCAAACAAGCCATTATCATAACCACTTGTACATCTGGATGAATGTACTATCTTAGCTCTCCAGAAGATCAAATAATGGTCCGATTACACTCAAATCAATCTCAACGCATGTTTGACTGCTATGGTAGTAGATGTGCTGGTGAAAAAAAAAAAAAATTAACAGAACATTTTTGCATGGCATACAAGTTAAAGCACTATAAAGACCACCAGATGTTTCATTGGGAGGTACAATCCCAAATGTAAACAAGAATTTTATAGGCAACTGCAATTGTATTTTGAATTTACTTGACTGGTGAGATATTATGGCCCTTTTTGGATGACGAGCATAACTCATCACTCTTCGAATTTGGCACGCCAGAACAAGCTAGTATGTGTTTTTGTCTCATTAGCACACTTTGGCATGCCAAACAAAGTTAAGCAGCGAGTCTATGCTTTACCACAGTATTTGGATAAATCGAGATTTCAGTTCAGATTTGATGCGTAAAAAAAAACTCGACCTTCTGGGATAAGACCGCCCCAACAGCATTGCATTAAGAAGAAGGATCTTCTCACACAGGCTGAGAAAATCCTCGAACTTCTGCTCCGCCCTTACATAGGAAGCCGTTACCCTGTGAGTACGGGCCGTCTTTTTACCATGTGCTTTAGCGTGGCAGCAGACGAGAGAATTTTTTTGGTGAGAAGTGGGGGTCGAACCCCCAACCTGTAGGTTGCCAACGGGCAACACTACTGGCAGCAGGCGAGAGAATTTGATGCGTATATCATGGCAGTTTGAGAAAACAAATTGTGTACTTTGATCCTGAATACCCTGATTATCCTTGTTATCAGAGGATAACAGAGCCTAGAAACAGAGTGTGAAGGAAGACCATTGCAGCTGTACATTTATATTGTTGAAAAAGCACTTCCATTGCATCAAACAATATAGGAATAACAACCATGGATATGACTATATGAGGAAATTAACAGAAGGTAGTATATGAACCTTCTAATCATAGTTGCAAGTTGCAACAACTAGCTCCCTTCTTGCCTAAGTAATCAAATCAGATAGTGCACAGCAATAATACAAGGACTAAGATGGATCAGGGATGGTATAGATCAAAGGTTTATCCTACCTTCCAGGCCATACATGTTCATTCACTCTAAGCTGCCAGCGAAGTTTCTTGTATGCCTACTTCTCAATTGTTTACATGGGCATATGGACCTCGACCGTCTCTGCTATAACCTCTTCTACTTCTTGTTGAGGGAACAAACATGCTCTGGACAGATGGATGAACAAATAATGAGGTTACCAATGATGTCAAGCTAAACACCATACCACAGTAAAGCAACTATAAAGTATCAACAGGAACAATTGTAAATGGCCAAAAACCTTTTTGTTTGAAAGTAATAAACAGCAACATATTATAGCAATTGGTAGTAAGTTAACTTCTCTGTAGTATATATTGCAGACCTATGGTAGATATTTGCTACTAGTTAACTTGTTTACAAGTATTTGTTACCCCTTGTCGGACTCACATTGTCAGAATCCTATTACTATATCAGTAATGTCGGTTGAATATGTAGACAAACAGAAGAATAAGCATGGTAGGGGAAAACATAAAGAGATAAAAAAGTGCAATGAATCATTCATATAGATCAGCTTGTTTGTGCCTAGAAATTAAAATCATTTAAACGTACCTTTAGTCTTTGTGGTAAACTGATCCAAAAATCCAGGTTTGGAATGGCCTACATTGTAACAAGAGATACAATACTGTTATTTGAGAGCATCACAGAATGTAGTACCTGAAATAATCACTGCATCTATCCCTCACAAAAATACCATACTATGCATTCACTAGCAATGATAACCAACAATTTATAGTGTAATTTCATAAAACATTTTTAATATTTTTATTTTCAGTGGACAATTTATAATATAAAACTTAATATTTGTCAACTTGGGCGTTTATCAGATTAGTGCAATTTAAATAACATATCTTTTTTTATTACTGAAACATCAATAGTTTTGGTGAATTAGATCATAATAATACCCGTAAAAAGTTATAGTTTCAATATATCTTATCCCATTCTAGAAAGGCTATATCTTATTCAACAATTGGGACAAAACAGTACGCTTCCATTAAAATTGTAGAAATAATATTCTTTAAAATGGCCATATAAACAAGGATTTGCACACCTATAAGCTAACTGGAAGAGCTATTCATGAGAATTTTCACTAAGCTCCAGCATTCAAACTATGGATAACAGTGGACAAGACATTGTAAGAATTCCTACCAGACTCTCCAAGAAAACAGCAATAGATTGGACTTATTCCAAATAAAAATAGCAATAGATTGGACTTATTCCAAATAATTTCAAATTTAGACGAGCCAATTTTTTCCTTAGAAAAATAAAACCACCAATCTAGCCTACCTCAATAGAATGAATACCCAAGAAATAATATCTATAAATTGCACCAATAGAAAAGTATCCTCCGAGAAGGCACAATATTCTGCAAATTCGATAAAAGAGAAAAGTGAGGAACTCTGCTGGCAATGAGCAGCCATGATGATCATAAATCAATGAACTGCTGTATCTTTTAAAAGTTATGTGTGAATTAATGCAACTCAAAGTTACATACGTTATGAATGAAGTGCCCAACCATCCCCAGCCATTTCCTGAGGCAGAAACAGACCTTACACAACCAGAAGGGTGTCTAAGTGCGGTAGCCTGTGAGATGTAATTCTATTAACGTTTCAGAGGAAACATGCTACAGAAAAGTTCAACACTGCAAATGTCGTGTACCCACATAATCACAATTTCCAGATAGATTGAATTTGTCTGATACCTGTAATGAAAATTAAAAAAAAACACAGGAACAAGAAACAAATGATGAAGACGAACAAAATATGGAACTGAAGAAACTATATATGAAAGAATATTTCTCACTTGGGCTATGGTTGAATCACAAAGGACGGAAATAGAAATAGAACATTTTGGTGAGAACATCTTGACAATAACACCCTGTTGAGGTTTACTCTCATCTGTTTCCCCCCAGCCAAAAATAAATAAATTATATAAGCTTTGCAGAGCAAAAATAGTTGTGTCTGATGTACATGATGATTCTTACCAATTAGAGATATCTGGGAGTTTGCTGCCTTTCCAATGGTTGTGCAAACATCATATCCTGCAAACAGAAAAATATGGATTACAAATCAGATAGTCACCCAGATCAATATCCAACTGAGGTTTCAACAGGATTCTAGTAGCATTTGAAAGGCGTATGGGAAACTACTATTTAACTGTTCGACCATTATTTTCCATGGTAATATACATCAATTTTCAGGAGGAAAAATATTACCTCCAATATCTTTTGACACAAGGGCACTGCATCCATGGCCACACCTTAATGGACCGCCACAGTCCTATGAAAAGAAAGTGAAGTAAAACTCATTGTTGTTCCAGAGAAGCATCATAGAAACAAAACTATGTCAGCACAAACACAACAAGGGGCGTGAGCACACATGCTAATCATGTAAAGTGAAATTCTAGAACGACTCTGAAAGGCTCCATTTCAGATATGAAATGCTTGATCAAGGGAGTACCTCGCAGTTAAGGCACACAGGTGGGTCAAAGTTAAATATCATTTCATCGCACACCTGCACCAATCAAACCAATAGAAACAGTCACTAGTGGAACAACAGATTTCACGCCTACTGCTGAGAACAAGAGATTTTCGGAACAGAAGAACTAGTAGGTAAGTGGAAGACGATTCTGAACAGAAAAGAGTGGACAGTCAAAACCAACCTGGAACCAGAGTATCGAATCATTCACAGCCACTTTGTAAAACCTGAAAAAACAAGCTGACCATTATTACAGGAAACACAATCACAAATAGGTGACATGAGTCCGACCTTATGGCATGAAGTGTGACATTGCAGCCAAATATAAACAGATGGATTTCGAAAGTAACTGGCATTGTTCACTTGCACCACATGTGATTTGTATGGCCTTGCCGAAATATAGGGAAGTCAAATTTAACCTTCCAACCAGCGAGCCAAGCAGGCCAAATGGTGCATAAGGTCGATGCATGTTGCTCTCATACCATGACAGTATCAAAATAACCCATAGTACATTTACTAATCGGCCAGCCGCCAGCACACCGCAAGATAACAGAGCCAGGTGATGCCGTGATGGAATTCCTGCTTCGGTAATGCAGCCAATGCCCAAAAGCCAAAAGCCTAAACGCATGCCTGGCCCCCAAAAAGAATTCGCACCGATCCCCATCCCGATGGAACAACCAATTTTTATTTTCGAACAGTGAGGATTAACAAATTTTAAGGGCACGGTTGCAGTAGCGGTGGTAAAAGTGTAGCTGTCAGGCACGTTACGTACCCGTCCTCGCTGAGCACGCCGTGGCGGTGCGCCGGCGTCGGCGCCGCCAGTGTGAAGCTGTACAGCTCGCCGCCGCGCTCGACGGAGAAATCGCACGAGCCAGCACCGCCTTCGCCAGCGCCTCCCCCCGCGGCGAGGCCGAAGCTGCAGGCGGCCACGAGCAGAAGGAGCAGCGGCAGGCGGGGCTCCGGAGCCGGCATTCGCGGCGGCGGCGTGTCCGAGGATGAGGCGATGAGCGTGCGAGCGCGAGCTTGTCTGGTTGTGTCCGTGAGGCGGGGCCGAGGAGGCAAGTTCGGATGGACGGGGGTGCTGCCTCCATGCCTCCGCACGGTTCACGTGTCCGAACCCCCAAAGCCGCGGCAGCAGTCGCTGTCGCCTCCATCTCCATCCGCCCTTCGCCGCGCGGCCACTCACGTGACCACCGCCGGTTGGTTGTCGCGGCGCGCTCATGGTCATGGTTGGGCTTCCTACCTGTACTTGGGCTCGTGCATCGTGTCCGCCGCGACCGGGAATGTGATGATGGATCGTGGGACTTCGATGCGTCGGAAGCCCATCGGCAAGGGGAACAATTATGCTGGGACTGGGAGGGAGCAGTGGAAAAGCACGGGAATGAGCCGTGCCACTTTCTGGCAGATTGCTTTGTTACGAACGTCACTCACTTCATAACAGATTTATCTGATCGCATGGCACTTCAGGGGAGAAACCAATGTTAACAGCTGCCTCGAAGGAAACGAGACATTTATTTATTTGTCATTTAATTCGTACGCGTTGACCAGTCTGTCATCATTTTCGCATGCTTTATTTTCTTGCCACCATAAATGTAAAATAGTCATTTTCATGTCATTTGGATAATATTGCTGTAACACCCAGTTTTTCGTGAGTAATATTCTTTCAAAAATATTTTACTTACTTTATTTGCATTTTTTCCTCATCTTTAAATATTTTCTTCGTTTGGTAGGATTTTTCTCGCTTCTTATTTGATTCAGTTTGTTTGGCTTCCTAATACAAAAGCCAGTAGCCATTTAGAAAAAAAAAAACTTGTAGACTCCGGACCGAGCTGAGAGCCCAATCCAGACATTCTTTCTTTGATCTAGATCCAATATAATCATCATATTGCTATGTGTCTACGGCATACCGGCGACACCACTGCCTACCTCATTATGTGATTGACTAATGCCACCGACCTGCAGCTGCTCAGCTCACGTTTCCTGGCCGTGCACGGCTCTGTGCCAAGCCGTCCGTCCGTGCACGCCGCTTAATCCAGCGACAAGCCCTCTGCAGCCTTTCAAGCTATAAAAGTCTTTGCCGGCTTATTTCCTTCTTATCTAGTTCTTCGTTCTTATCCCAGCCTCAAGCGTAGCAACGAGAGCAGAGAGCCGGAGCTCTGTTCGTCCCTGGAAGCTCACGGTGAGCACATGCCTTTCCATCAGCCCTTGTGAAATTTAATCTTTCCATTAATCCATTAGCTCTTCACGAGGGTTGCTCATGGCCTCACGGCAGCATGATGTTGCTCCGGATCATTATTTTGTGTAGCAGTAGCTTTCACTGTCGTGTGCCTGCAAACCAACTACTCCAGTTGCCGGAGTGAGCTGCTCGCCGGGTCTTGCTGTCATGTCGCCGTCCGTCGCTTGCCGCATATCCGTGCTACCTGTCAACCCTATCATAGGTGTCCTGTTTCAAAACTTTGCTTTCTGCCGCTGCCGGCAACTATATGTGTTGCCGTTGCCATGCATACGAGTTTCTGTTCACATAAGCTCTTAGCTAGTTATTGATGCTAAGCTAGGCCAGTTTCAACCAACGTGAACCTGTGTATAGAAAGTTAAATGAATTAGCTTTGAAATCTTGATTTCTCCAGCCTAGTGATTAGATTAGTATACTACCGTATTGTGTAGTAGCCTTGCTCCATACAAGGTCCTTTTTAGTATAATATTATCAATAACCATTACGACTAGTAAGAAGAATATTGTAAAGCCAATTTTCTGGCTAATTGTTTTTACCGTACAATCATTAAGCTAGTCTAATAGTTTCCCCTCTGTCAATTGTTCAACCTATCAAATAAAACTATAATATTTTCTATACAACCATTATAGTTCTAGAAGCTCAGAATATTATTTGGTTTTGTGTTATTTTCCTCTTTTTATTTTATTTATCGATTTGCTAGATTTCTTGCTATGTGATTGCTTATGCGATAATTTATTTAACTACGATAGAGTACAAGGAGATCATGCCAAGAGGACCAGAGGAGGCCAAAGAAGAAAACGTCAGCGCCGCTAAGCAAGAAGGCAAGTCACACTCCGATCGATCATATAGCACCTATGATTACATTGATTGTTGTCTGCATATTCATCATCCTTGATTTAGAGGTAGTCATAGAATCACTTAATAAATATAATAGAGGTTCCAAGCTACTGTATGCATGAAATGGCTAACCTATCCACTTCAGCCCGATAAGCCAAGTTATAAACCTAGCTCGAAGTGACACTATTAGCTAGAGGGGATGAACAACAGGATAAGGTTAATCTTGAGCTATCACTGATGTGGCAAATATCTTGATTTGTGGGATGGATGGTTGTTAAGCTGAGGAGGGGTTGTGACTAGATGCACATGTACCTTTGTGGTTATGTGACAGTCGCCCTATACGAAGCATTTGAGGAATTGATGAAGTCAAGATAACATAGTTCTCGTCCATCCATATGGACCGTGAGATCCTCTTACGGACATGATTGGTAACAGTCCTATAACAGGATACCTGGGGCAGCCCATGTAAGCTCGAATCAGACAAGGATAATTCTGTATTCGTGTCTAAGATGAGAAATGGCGTGTCTCATGGTAGGTGATGAGAAGAGAATGATATGGAGAGGAATGGATGGGGTGTCTTGTTGTGCCACTATATATCGACATGTTGTCCTTAACAAAGTACACGTTGGGTATATCCTATGGGTAAAGTTGGGTAGGCTCTGCAGAGTCCAATTTGAATCATTCGAGTGTACCGTGCTTCCGGTTAATGTAGTTGTGTTTCCTGGCTATATGTTTACTATTTCCTCATGATAATAGTATGATTGAATTGGATGGTGGATGATATGTTGTTACTACAGTGAAGCCTATTTACTGATAATGTTGCTTACTTACTAATCATGAATCTTGTGATATAATTGCTACTTTAATATCGATATATCATTCACTAATCATATCCCTTGGTAATATATATGCATAACCTGTTTATGTCCTATTCCCGGCATTTCCCCCTTTCCGTGTGGCTTGCTGAGTACGAAAGTACTCACTCTTGCTTAATGTGACATCAGCCGGAGAAGATGAGGCTGGAGGAGAGTCCGTTGATGCTAGTTAGGCTAATGAGTACTTTGTTGACGATCCTACGTTTTAGGGCGCTCCTATACTCAAGCTTTTGAGTGTTTGATAGTTCTTTTACAGTCTTCCGTCGTTGTGCTTGGGTAGTGTAATAGTTTATGAAACACTTTGGTTATCTGGCTATGTATTCTAGGTGTGTATGAACTAAAGTTTGGACCTATATGTAATTTATATGAGTTGGTTTGCTTTAATATCCTCCGGTTTGGACCTATATGTAATTTATATGAGTTGGTTTGCTTTAATATCCTCCTGTGTGCAACTTTGTGTCTTGTAAAGTTGCATTTGTTGTGGTTCATGAAATGGGCCCGTCACAATTGCCCCTATCTTCTTTCTTCTTCTCTACCTCATTAAGCTCTTGAAGAAGCTCAACAGCTCGCGCATGGCATCCATTGAGCCTGAGCCGCCCGTCGCATGTCGGCCCTTGATGCCACTTGTCTCCGAGCTCGAGGATGTGGAGGCTGATGCCCAGGTCCACGACGATGCCGAAGTCGTCGGGGAAGTCGTGGAAGAGCAACGAGGTGACGCGGGACACGCTGGTGCCACAGGGGAAGCCAAGCTCGCGATACAGCTTACCGGCCTCGGAGATGAGGATCGAGTGCGGGGGTGGGAGGGAGGCTCGGAACGAGCACGAGGATGAGAAAACAGAACGTCGCGTTCTAGTCGACAATGGCGTCAAGGACTGGCACGCCGCAAGATGCGGTTGTGACGCACAGAAAACGGCGGCGATTTGGGCACTGGTGGCGGTGGCGTTCGCTTGCGCCGATGATGCGGCGTCGCTCGGATGTGAGGAAGAAGAGATGTAAGAAAAAAATCAGGGACAAAATTATCCATAATAGCATTAATAAAATGACCAATTCACATGTATGATGGCAAAAAATAAAAGCATGCGAAAATGATGGTAAGTTGACGGAGGCGTGCAAATTAAGTGGTAAATAAATAAATGTCTCCGAGTAAACGTATCGCAAATACGCAACGGAACGGAATAAACTGAGGGGGTTGCTTTTTTTCATGTGCCAAACTCACAGAAACTATGCTTCATTGCTGTTATTTCTCTAGACAGTGCAAAATTATTTGGTGGGGGAAGGCAATATACAGTCAGCTCAACAAGTGAAATCAAGCCCCTCCCCGCTTCAACACACGGACGTGTATAGTGGACACGCGCGAGCAGAGCACCGCAGCCGGCGTCTCATTAACTAGCCGCGCACCGGCCCATGCTTCCTTCCCGCGAGAGAACCGAAGGCGCTCATCATCATCTCGCGAGCAGAAGCAGCATCGCCGCCGTCCGCTGCACTGCTAGGCGGCGGCGGCTCTGACCCGTGCTGCTGCAGCGGCTGGCCGGCGTCGCAGTAGCCCTTGAGCATGTCCCCTTCCTGCGGCGTGAACCCGATGACGGAGAGCATGGCGTCGGCGGCCCAGCAGCGCTGCTCGATGAGGCGGACGGCGCGGCAGCAGCCGCCGCCCAGGTACGCCTCGCCCTCCAGGAGGAACAGGATGATCTCGCCCGTGCACGACTTGATCTCCATCAGCGCCTCCCAGCAATGCTGCGACGACCCTTCCCTGTCCAGCTCATCTGCAGGAGGCGGCGCCGGCACGATCCCAGCTGCAGGACCCGGCGCAGGTGCAAGCTCATCTGCAACTGCCACACCGGCGGCGAGCAGAGCCAAGCAGAGGAGCATGGTGGCCGCCGACGGGAGGAAGCCAGCAACCATTGTTGATGGTGGGCGTGGCGCGCTCGAAGATGTCACTGATCACACAATGAGATGACAGTGGATGGAAGTGAGGCCTGCTGCTGTATTTATACGGTGCTCAAGGAACGTAATGGCAAGCGAAGAGACGTACGTTTTTTTTTTAATCATAAGAGACGTACGTTCGGGAATGCAGAACGGGTTATTCATGGCTCGTAATGCACGTGTGGTTTATTCTGCTGCATAATGGAGAAGAGGTGGAGCAAATTGTAACTTACAAATTATTATCTTTCAGTGTATTAACTTGCATAATCGAACCATGATTGAATCATTGGGGGAAGCCACAAACACTACATCCTGCTAGGTCCGTTCACGCGAAATCGAAGCGCTCAGTACGCAAGAAAAAGAAACTCTATTGTCTATCCGCAGGTTAGGCAGGTATTTCAGACTTTTTAGCCAGGTCCTGAACGATTAAGGGTCTGTCCTTTTTCTATCCTGTAATTTTTAGACCCGTTCCATCGAATATTAATATACTAATTAAAAGTACTAAATATAGATTACTGACAAAACTCGAGACGAATCTATTAAGACTAATTAGATCATGATTAAATAATATGATGTTATAATAAATATCTCTTAATGATAACTTAATTAACCTTAATAAATTTATCTCATAAATTAACATTTAACTATGTAATTAGTTTTATATTTAGTTTATTTTAATTCATATATTTAGCATTCGAAGAATTGATGTGACAGCACTAAAATTTAGACGCGAAGAAACGAACACACCTAAGCGATAGCAGGAATTGCCGTCATGCCTCAAATCTGTTCGGACGCGCTGTGCGACGAATGTTGGCCTTCTCCACGCCAAGACCTCACCTCGAAGCAGGGCAGCACACGCACACGATGGGTCACTCAAGGTACCGGATACGGGATACCGCTGAAAGAAAACACCCGTATCCTGCGGATACTACTAGTTTACTAGCCGCATGGTAAAAAACACCTCGATGGGTCACCCAAGTACCGGATACGGGATACAGATATTTGCCCTGAGGCTGTGTTCTGCAACATAAAATTGAGCGGGAAAGGGACTTGTTCATGTTAAGTGGACAAACCAATATGAGTTGACTGACATCCTAGTCATGCATATCCAGTTCAGTCAAAGCTTGGACGCTGTCCAGTTCTCCTACATCCTCAAACTCACTGACACCTCATGCAACCAAGTATTCAAAAAGGGGCAACTGGAAAATACTGGACAAATGAGTGCGCGATTAATGTGTCACCACTTCGATTTTTACTCCCTTTTGAGAGCACAAGCACTTACGAATTATGATTCTAGCTCCTGGCTAATTAAAGGCATACAGTTAGATGTATACTTACTAGCACACCGATTGATATAGGCTACAGTTCTTTCAGAAGAGCAACACCAGAATCTTGTACCATTTCAGGAATACTGATATTTTGATGCTGCACTAAAACATTCGGGGTACATACTACAGGAGGCCAAACAAAAGAATCTTGATGGCTCATTTTGGCCTCAAAGACATGATGTCATGGTAGGCAGCTATGTCAAGTTACAAATTGTAGTAAAAAAGCAAAACAACAAAACTAGCACTTGAATAATGGTGATGGCCAATGTTGGATGAATGGAAGCAGCAGCAGAGGTGCGAATTGCTAGTGGAAACAGGCAATTCTCAACAGATGGGTCAATAGTGGTTATCAAACCTAGCCCGCTGAATTTGCAGCTTTCCTCACTCTGATCATGTTGCTGGTAGTAGTTGTTGAATGCGTATGACACGTTTCCAAGCCAGCCAAGACCTGAGCAGGAGCCACCAGGTAACAGAGCAGTGCAGTCGCCACTTGAGCAGGCAGCAGCAAAACTGGAGGAGATACTAGAGTTGGATAAGTCCTTGTTGTTGTCTACCACGCACCATTTTGATGGAAGGTACTCCACATCAAGGGCATTCTTGAGTGCTTTAGGACCTTGACCTATGTTCACGTGGTACTTCGCCTGGCCATCAAAAGTAAAAATGCCATAATGTCTTTCACAGCCTCCACTTGCCGTACTGCATTGATCTTCATCTAAAAGGCTGAAAAGATATGTCTTGATTGGAGGCATTTTTGGCCGAAGTGGAGTCCCAGATTTTTTGTCCAGGTGGTTGACTAGGCCAGTCATGAACGATTGAGCAACAGCAGGAGTTGCATTCACAGCTCCATCTGTAGGCCATCCTGCTCTCCCAACAATGATATCCATGTCCCCGAAACCAGCTCTGGTTAAAGCACAAACCAGAGCATCTATGCTTGCATCAAAGTAGTTATCATACTTGTTTTGACCATCTTTAACTGGATGCGTCATTAGCTGGAACAGGTAATAGTCCAAAGATAGATTCTTGTTCTGTTGAAAGCTCAAAAATGGATTCAGCTCGACCATAAATGGAGAGCTATTATTAGCAAGAAACGAGAGGAGTTCAACCATGGTCCCATTTAAATCTGATCTGAAACTGGCTTGTGAAGGCAAGGTAGATGCATTCTGGTATGTTTCAGCACTGCAAGGTACTACCACCTTCAACTTGCTAGATAATTTTGCATCAATCAAGGCCCGTTGAATGTTTTCTGCAGCAGGAACTACAAAAGATTGAAGATGCTGCCCATGACTCAGAAGAAATGGCTCCTCCCCAACAGCAATATACCTGTAAAGATAATATACTTGTCAGAAAAGAGAGGGAACATCTAGAGTACTCCCTCTGTCCCGAAATATACGGCTTTCTTGAATATTTAAGACAGATTAAGGTTCCGTAGAAAAGAGGCATGTTCCTAGAAATCCTTATATATTTGTGGACAAATAATGAAGGCTAGAAAACCTTGTATTTGTGGATGGAGAAAATACAATGACTACTGAATTGTTGCAAATACAAAGTTATCTACCATTGCTGGAATGCAGTAACCGCTTACAAAGGGGGACACACTGTACTCATGACTCTTAACTGTACACAACACTGCTATCAATTTCAACTTCAAATCGAAATGAAATAGATCAAATTACCAGAACAGATTCATCAGTTATAACCAGAGTACCAGGCCACAGTAAATAGCCAACTATTCTTTTCAGATATTAGGGCCTAGGTTTTGACATCTTAACTGTAAATATACACTCCATTACCCGTTATTTGCGAACCTGGCTAAAATGATTCAAGTTGTAATTCTATCCAATCAAAAAAGCTGTTCTACAGTTACTTTGCCTAGAGACAAATCCTTGTACTTGTACCCTCTCTCAACTTTTGTCAATCAGGAGGAACCCAATTGAACACACATAATCTAAAATTCAGAAACTAATATAGAACCAATCAAGCAAAAGAATGATGAAATTTGTGGATTGTTTGTAATTTCATTGCAGGGAAAAGATTTTCACAGCAAGAAAAGTCTAATGAACTACAGCAACAGGAAGTCAACCAATACAATTAGTACATAAATGTCCTCCTTCTTCAGTTCAGATAGGCCAGCCGTCAGAATCGTGGTCTAGTTATATCTCAACGCATCATATGCAGAGTCCACTTTTCTGTGACTGCGTGACATCGACAATGGAAGTCACCAGGAAATAATCTTACAAGTATAATTAAGACCAGACATAGTATACTGCCAGGAACCAAACTATGCACCCATATTGATTAATGGGGTCAACTGGAGTCAATAGTGCCCAACATAAGAATTTGGTCAACTTAAACCATGACTTCAGCCTTTCTTTTATAATATAGAACCGTTCACTAGCAACAGAATCATCAGTCCACTCCCAATTCACGATATGAAGTGGCCAATAGAGAAATCTTGCTTAAAAGGGAGCACGTACTCGAACCGCACGCCGGAGGTGTAACGGGTGATATTGTCATGGACCCATGCTGCGGCGGCCTTCCTTGAGGTGGCGAGGGGCCGGAGCAGCGCGTCGGGGACCCCCACGGTGACGGCGACGCCGGTGCCCGCTAGCGCCGAGAGCGCGTCGGAAGAGGCGGCGGCAAGGCGGATGCGCGGAACGGAGTTGGGGAGAAGGAGGCCCTGCACGACCTGCGCCGCCGGGAGCGGGTGCGAGGACGCGAAGCCCCAGGTCACGCCCACCGCGGCGGCCGGCGAGGGCATTGGCGCCACTGCGAGGAGCATCAGGAGGAGGGCAGGTACGAACGGCGGCGGCCGCAGGTGGCGGCGACAGGGCAGCATTGCCTCGAGTTCCGTGTACGCGCGGCCAGCAGCAGAAGGCTCTCGCTCGGTCACAAGAGTCACTCTTGTTGTGTTGTGTGCGCTCCTGTCCTCTTCTACTCGTGCTAAGTGTGAACTCTTTTTTTTTTAATCTGCGAAATGTAAACTTGGCAAGGGCAGTCCGTAGCAAGGTTTACATAATCGGATGAACCGGTAAAATCGATCGGATCCGGTTCATCGGTTAACCGGATAACTAGAATAACCGGCCGGTTAACCAGGTAAAAATTGATTTCGAAAGTACGCGGCCGAGAACCGGTTAACTGACTGATTATACCGGTTAACCAACAGGTTATTCCGGTTAACTAGACAATTAAATCGGTTTTATTCATATTTTAAACATATATTTTTAAATTCAAAATTATCGGTTTTTGTATGATTTCACCGGTTAACCGGCTGGTTATTCCGATTAACCAGTCAGTTATTTCTGTTAAGTCTAATATGAATTTTTTTAAATTTTAAATTTTTTAAATCATAACCGGAGGTTAACCGGCCCGGACCGGTGGCCGGTTAACCCCGGTTATTTCAACCATGGTCCGTAGTCGACTAGTTGTAGCTGCTCCTCTTTCCTCGAGAGTTCCGGGCAAATTTTGGTTACCTTGTTGTGATTCAAAAAGCTCGAGGCTGTGAAACGACGAAATTTACACTGCCATCAGTTTTAACCACTGAGAAAAAAAGAACACTCTAAAGTCAGCAATGCAATTTGGTGCCGAAACAATGCAAAATCGGAACACCATCATTCATACTCACAAGAGATCATTTTTCTTCTCAAGAATGACACTCATCACATTATGCTCAACCAATTTAGAGTGCACGCATTTGCTTTAAAACCTCAATTTCATTTTTTTTTCTTTCTAAAAGTATAAATAAATATTGATTTCAGCCCAACAAAGGTATCTGTTACAGGCTATGGCATTACTCCCTATAATTATCCTTTGAACTTAATGTTTGATACTTTACTTTTGTCGAGTATGCTAAGCTTAATCAAAGTCAAATATTTCTAGTATTAACTGCTAATTGTAAAAACATAAAGCTTCACAATATGAAAAGATGATGCTAATAGATTCATTGTGAGACCAACTCTCGTGGACAAATGAGCATGCACATGGGCCCCTAAGAACAGTAGAAGTGGTGAATCAAAAACACACCGTAATGTATAGAAACGATCTGTGTTTAATTCCCATGAAAAAATAGGTGCTGCTCGACCAAAAGTAAAAGCTTCTCCGACACTGGCTGAGCCCCAAAACATGAACACCGCAGGTAACAAGTTTCAGTGAATTCACAGGGGGATCAGCCACCAGAA
The DNA here is from genome assembly GCA_030378355.1 of Eleusine indica. NCBI lineage: Eukaryota > Viridiplantae > Streptophyta > Magnoliopsida > Poales > Poaceae > Eleusine > Eleusine indica. The sequence goes on along the minus strand of CM059498.1, from coordinate 10,425,365 downwards.
CCTAAAAGAAAAAACTGCTTTCAAACAGGACGACTTAAAATCTTAGCTGGTGCTATACAGCAAATCTCTTCCAGATCAATGGGGTCTTAATAATTGACACCGGCATTTGTAAGGTCAACGTCGCCCATTCCTGTATCTTCCTCTTCTTCACTGTCATCATCCCCATCAACCTCCGCATTTTGTTCCATCAGGGAATCTATCTGGTCAAGGAATAGCTTATCTTCCCGCTCGCTCACCTGTTTTGAAATTAGTTAGTTATTTTTAAGATTTAGTATTTGAAAACATGGAGGAAGATAGATCAACAACTTGGAGGTTGGTAAAGAAAACTTACAGCTCTTGGAGGTTCCTTAACCACCAACTTTCCTTTGTATTTCTCAATCTCTGATGTACAAGCTTTGATTGCATCAGTGAGAACTGAAATGCCTTGGTCCTGAGCAAAGGAAATGCAGAAATCATAATCATTTTATGAAATCTGAATATCAAAACATGGTAAACATTCCTATCAAATAGCACGAGATTACATCCAAACTTGGTAAGTGGCGGTTGATCAACATGCTAACCACAAGCACATGGCTACATGACATGGCATTGATTACCATAGATGACCATTCAGCCAAGCTAACCTAATAATTCCAGACGAAAGGCATAAATTGTGGATCGTAATTATGAGAATGAATGTAAAAGCCTTGACTCTTGAACCAAGAGATAATAGTTGAATAAGTCAGAAGCTATTGTTATCACCATATAAGATAGGTACTGTGTGTTGTCTCTTCCTCAATAGACAGACCAGAAACACACACTTTCAAGTTTAACATAAGAACAGTTGAGGAGAGATGGGATCTTTTGGACTAGATAAAGCTTCATCTAATAGCTCAATTTGCAACACATGGCCCATATGAATTAAGTTCTGATGAAAATGCGAACCTTGTCAAGAGTTTGTGTGGTCAGAACATAAAGCGGAGGTGCAACTAGCTTGATCTTCACAGGACAGTTATCATTGCCAGCAGCTTCAGCTTTCTTCATGGCTTGCTGCAAATACAAACCGATTAGATTTTGCAACATGCTCAGTTAAAAATATAAGAACATCAATTGGGGTAACTAGAACCTTAATATGGAGCACCCCATCAAACTGGAAGCATTTCATCTCGATATCAGCACGAATCTTGAGTGGCTGCGGTGTCATCCTACGCCTTATGTTTTTCACCAGAGAATCCTTAACCTCAGGGGTTACAGCAGGCACCACCTTAACCACCTATACCAGTAAAAAGCACATTTGTCTCAAATAGTTTTTGACACATAGTAATGCCCCAATATATTTCAACCAAGAAGTATCTGTCACCTGGAACACTATTCCAAAACAGAACTCAAAAAACCCAAGTGGCAAAATTTGGCCCATAGGATAAATTGCATACAAAGATATAATCACCAAAACCAACCAACACTGCTGGGCTACACAAGCTTGATACCTCAAACATTTCAACACTGCTTGGCTTAGTAGGGCAAGCATTATTAACTGACAAGCATTGTACATACACAAATCCCAAAGCAACCAAACATATACATGCCATGAGGTATTTGCATGCCATGCATCAACAAGTCCACATATATCATTTAGCAGACAAGTATTCACACAGGCAAAAGTAACAGACAAACTACAGTATCTACCAATCTTGTCTGAAAAGATCAATAGAGCTACTCAAGGTTTTACATAAATTATTAATAGTTATTACTGTTCATTTTCGTTTCACATAAATTAATATTAATTCACGAGGCAGAGATCTTGTGCACACACAAACATGGTAGTCTTCTCTATACCTACTCAATTTTGCAGGTCCACAAAAGATTTTAAAAGTGACAATTACTTTAGCATAGTCATTGAGAGCCAGTCATCACACATTATTTCAAAGTAACAGATGCCAAGCACCAACACCTAACAGTAAAATAATTATCTAAGTGCTATCTAAATACCAATAGCCACAAAGACCGGATAATACATTCTGGAGAAAAACTTTATATGGGGATAAATTCAACAAAAGAGCACATCATCTATTACTTACAGACTACAACTCATGATGCTCAGTTCCTTAAAAACAATAATTGATCACCCCAGGAAGATAACGATAAAACATGTACAATGCAAATTATGTTAAGCCGGGAGGAGCCATCTTCTATGGCAACAAAACATATAAGTCCTACATTTAGTTGGAAGTCAATAAAAAGCATACAAAGGTAATCAAGAGAGTTAAACAGGCATGGTAGCACAGTGGGGAATTGGAAATTCGGAAGGAAACGGAATCAACCTCCTGACCGTCTGGGCCAGTCTCCTTCTCCTCGTAAGTGAGCACGTCGAGGATAGCATCAGGGTCGGTTACGATGAGCTTGAAGGCCTCGAAGGCGTGGCCATACTTGCGGTATAGCGGCCAGCCAATCCGCTGGTAGAGCGGCTCAAGGTCGATGTCGAGCGTCTCCGCGACGTGGCGCATGATGGAGTGCACAAGCTTGGACTTGTTGTACTTGTCCTCGCATGCGTGAGCCTCCTCCTCGGAGACCCGGCGCTTGGAGAGGTCGATGTAGCCCTTGTCGCGGTCGACACGGAGCACGATGGCGGGCTCCTGGCGGCCGACCTTGATGAGGGAGGAGATGGAGCGGATGCGGCGACGGGAGAGCTCGGAGAAGAGAATCATGCCCTCGATGTTGTTGTACTCCAGGAGTGAGACGTACGCGCCCATGTCGGCGATGTGTTTCACCTGGATCATCACCGCCGCGTCCACCTCTGGGAACCGCGGCTCGTACATCCGGCACTCAAGGTTCGGCATCTTCTCTGGCGGAGGGACTAGGGGCGGCTTGCCGGAGCTGAAGTCGGAGCCGGCGACGGCGGATCTAGGGTTTGGTTGGGTTTTGGAGATGGAGCGACGGCGGCGGGCGGAGGATGCTTTCGTGTTGTGCTTGAGAAGGGGACTGTCAGGAATCGGACGGCCGCCTGGTAGGATGATATCTCGAAACACGGGGGTGTCCTAAGTTTACGCGTTACCAGGTAATTGACGTAATTCAGACTTTACGTAACCAGTAGCTGTTTACGTAGAAACGAACCGGGGGGGGGGGGGGGGGTGGGGGGGAGCACGTGCAGCTCACGCGAGGTCCGGAGTCTGGACTCTGGACCGCCCTCCCCTGTTTCCATTTTGATTCCCTCGACGCCGCCGCCTCCTACTATATCCTCTTCTTGGAGGGGAGGTAAGAAAGTGAAGCCGCGGGGGACCGGGAGGCCACTACATACATTAGCCTGCTGCCCTGCTCCTTCTCCGCCAACCTGTATATGGAACCTTCCAGAACCTTCGACAATCTCTACATGGTGCTGTATAGTCCGGCTTGCTAGCTTCACGGTGGGGAGGGGCAAGGGGACCAGATTGTGAGAGATGGCATCGCCGGAGCCATCCGCGGCGGATGCCGGCGCCGGGGGAGAGTCGGCGAGTCAGGCGTCGGTTGTGGAGCCGATTCGGATGCCAACGCCGGAGGAGATCAATGGGCAAGACATCTGGAACAACTGCGCGGTTCGCAGCGTCGTCAGCGGCGTCATGGGTAACTACACTGCTGGAGACTGGAGTGCAAGCAAAATTTTATTTTCACATATGATAAGGTGTTTTTTTTTTCCGTGTCGTCCGGGGTCTTTGGGAGTGGAACAATATTAAGAGTATATGAACTTGGGTTTCAGTAGTGACGAAGTTATCAGTAAATATTTTATTGGATGCTTGGAGATTGGATGGTGCTTGAGAAGTTGAGGAGTAGTTGTTCATTTGTCAGAGAGCAATAGAGCATGGTTAGTTGTTTATTTATTGAGTAAATTTCACAAAATTACAAACAGTTTGGTATGATTAAAAAACTACAGATTTATGGATTTGTATCACAAGATTATAGAGTCATTAGTGTATTATTGTCGCAGAATTATTGATTAAAGGAATTCTATCACAAAACTGTTGAAGGAATGGCACCTCAAAACTATATATGTAATAATGTGGTCCAAAAAAAAAAAATCTGCCCCGTTTATTTCTTATTGATTCTAAAATCTGGATTCTTAAAATGTGCAATAAACATATAATGTGATACACGATGTGCAGTAATCAGTGAAAAGCAAGATTAAATTTATCCTGGCTTGATCTTATTCATTCCATGCTTATTCTTTACTAGAGGATCTAATGCTTGGTTTAAAAAGGTTTGTTCAATCTAAAAAGGTGTACAGCTCACAATTTTAGCCTTTTCTAACAATTTGAATTTTTGCAAAGGGTGTGTTTTTCAAATTGAGTTGTTGGACACAACTCGTGATGATGTTCCCTCCTTTTATCATACGTATACTCCAGTTATCTGTATTTGGTTGCAGTTTGATGTTTAGTATCCACAGAATAGCAACTATTTGATACCCAGTGGTTTGTTACTCCAGCCTAGCCTGAAAGTCTTGTCTTGTTTTACCCATGCGGCTGGAGGGTCAACTGCTAGATACTCACCAATGGTTTTCAGCAAAGTGTGTTTACAAGTGTATAAGGGTGTTCGCTTCTTCTATGTGGTGTGTGTGGATGTATCTTTTTGAATAACTGTTTAACTCAGATGCTTTTTCATTCAATAGGAGGTGGCCTTGGTATACTTATGGGACTATTCTTTGGAGCTTTGGACAATCCGATAACCGCAGAAGAGATGACTGCAAGGCAACAAATAGTATACACAGCAAAACAGATGGGCAGAAGAAGCATAAGCAGTGCCAAAACCTTTGCGGTCATGGGGCTGATCTTCTCGGCAGCTGAATGTGTCGTAGAGAAGGTACATATAGTGTATATGTTCTCATTGATACATGTACATGGTTTCTACTTATTTTACTTTGGTGCATTGGCAGGCTCGGGCAAGGCATGACATGACCAATACAGCAATAGCTGGCTGTGTCACAGGAGGAGCTTTGGCTGTAAGAGGTGAATAATTCTGCCATTGCTTCGTTGTGAATTTGATCTGATGACAAAATACTATAAACTTCCCACATGTAGACTTAAGCGTTCAGCTTTATAGACAATTTAACAATCCAGAATCCAACAATATTAGGATGGTGCATTTGGCATCCCAATTCAGATTGGCCACATAGTCTGGGTTTGGGAAGTAGCTGTATCCTTTTTTGGGTCTGAGATCAATCATACTTATTTCTGTCCGTTGATACTTCGTACCTGCTTAGCTGAAGTCTAAAAAAAATGGTAAAAATAAGGACAAGCTGTTGGTTACGACTACAAAGCATTCCTGCAGTACTAAGTTCCCATATAACAGCTTCATTGGTGTCTCTATAACTGTATATTTAAAACCGACTTCTAAAAGATTGGTATATTCCTGTAGGTGGCCCTAAAGCTACATGCGTTGGATGTGTTGGATTCTCTGCCTTCTCAGTGGCGATTGAGAAGTTCTTTGATCGGCATTCTTAAAATGAGAGCTGTCGATTTGAAATGAAGCTTATTTTTGTAGCGAAGTATGAGCAGGATTAGCCGAAGAATCAGAATATTTGCAACATTCAGATATTGACCCATCTGAGGGGTCATGTAACATTATGTTTCCTATATTTTCAGTTTCTTACCCAGCATCAGAGTATAGCTGGAGCACCAACATGATTTACGGAAATCAATACTGATGACATTGTGTTCGAGAAAATATTGGTGAAACTGCCCAAACTGTACTCCCGGTCTATGTTGATTAAATATTGATTCGCGCTATAACTAACGGGACTGTCGCAATGAGTTTGTTTTCACTGATAATTATGTCATTCCTTCCAAAGTTCTGCGTTCCTACTGCAACTGAAACCACACAGATTGTGTTTTTTTTTAACAGTTGCTTTATCTTTGCCAAATGCCTACATCTTAAATGCTTTAGCAATCGCTGGTCTTGTCACGGACGCCAGACGGCCAGAGGCAAACATCACTTTTAATTGAAAAAAAGGGCATAAATCACTTCTAATAGACACTGATTACAGTTGCAACATCTCTCTAGTGTCTACAGAAAACCTATCTAGAGTCTAAAAGAAACCCTGCCCTGTGTCTGTGTCTAGTGCTTACATCAAGAGGGATCTATTTCTTTCTAAAAGGATTACACCTACTTTTGCTCAAGAAGTGACTATGGGACACGAAGTGCCTAGTCTTCAATAATGGCGATGAGAAGAGAAGCCTCATCAGCTTCTGGCGCCTGATCCTCTGCGGCAATGGCGAAAACATAACATTACGTCAGCTAGAAGGGTTGATGTGACTGAAGAAATCAAATCAGTATAGAGCGCTTAGAACCACCTGATGGCAAGTTCGACATGATATGGTCAACGAGTCCACCATTCGCTTCAGCCCCCTTCTCTTCAACCTTGCCACCAGCCGCGTCGCCATTGCTCGTCTTGGTGTCGTCCCCGCTGCCGGCATGGTTCCCTTCGCCGTTAGCGCCCGACATGGACATGCCGATCTTGGAAGCCATGGCGCTCAGAATCCCACCATTCGCCTCATCCCCCTTCGCTTTCTCCTCACCCTTAACGTTGTCCACGACGTCGCCGTTGCTCATCTCGGCGTCGCCCACGGTGTTGTGGTCCCTATGGCCATTGGCGCCCGACATGGCCATGCCAATCCTGGAAGCCATGGAACTCAGAATCCCACCACCATTCGCTTCGTCCCCCTTCTCCTCGCCCTTCATGTGATCGACGGCGTCGCCGGTGCTCGTCTTGGCGCCGTCCGGGTGGTCCCCATGGCCATTGGCGCTCGACATGGCCATGCCAATCCTGGAAGCCATGGAGCTCAGAATCCCACCGTGCTCGCCTCCCGCGTCCTTCGTTCTCTCTTCCCCTTTCACTTCCTCTGTTTCTGCTCCTCCTAGTCACACGAACACGAACGACAAAGATTTACAAAGATGCATCTCCACGTTCCTGAGCAGATTGGGGGATGAGATGATGACACAGTGGTCCTTACCTGAGTCCGGCGAGTGAGCATGCGAGCTGGACATGAACTTCTGGAAGATTCCGCCACCTCCATGACCGCCGTCTTCCTTTTTCTCCTCCCCGCCACTGGACGCCGCGGTCGCATTGACCGTGCCGCCGTCGTCGTCTCCACTGCTCTCATTACCGCCGCCCATTGCGGCGCCGATCTTGGACGCCATGGCGCTCAGGAACCCGCCCTCCTCGCCTGGCTCACCGCCGCGGCCCGCCTCCACTTGCTCATCCTCTTGACGCGCCTTCACCATGCTCTCCCCCTGCTCCCTCCTCTCCTCCTCGCCCACCGAATCCTCCATCGGGACACGAAACTACGAGATGCTAGTAGCGCAAGAGTTATCCACTGAGACCGACCACGCTCATAGCACGAACAGATCAGCCGGCGAAGGGAGCAGAGGAGGAGCCGTGCAAGCAGGCGACTGATATATACGCGCGGCGCCGCCCGCGGGTGTCACACGTGTCCTGCTGCGCCTGGGGACGCGTAGCCTGTCGCCGCGCGTCGATTGGCTCGACGCTGCGTGCCGTCGTTTGTTTTCTTTCCTCTTTTCGCGCGGAGGCGGTGAGATGTCGGGTGGACGGCGGATCGGGAAAGTGGGGCCTGTCGGTGGGGATGCTTATTTTGTAGATATAAAGTATGAACGAGACGTAATCACCAAAATCAGAGTGGCGCAGCGGAAGCGTGGTGGGCCCATAACCCACAGGTCCCAGGATCGAAACCTGGCTCTGATAAAAATAAGTTGAGCTTTTGAAATATTTTTTTTAAACACTGATTTTTTCCTAATATATATACTAGCTAAATTTGCTGTTAACGGTTATTAAAATATTAAAATTAACTGCGGACCGTGAACAGGCCATGTGAACTTTTAATAATAAGTAGAAATTGGACTTGGGGAAAGTCCCTCTTTTGGAACCCCACAACGTATCATGTGTGCAAGTCAAATAATGAAAAAGTTTTTTTTTATCTTTATCCTATTGCATGATTCATAAGTGACTAATAAACATCACTTTGTAATAGCAATTTCTGTTTTGATAACCAGAAAAGAAAAGACAGATTTCACCTCTAATATTACTAAGTTGTAGCAAGGGGCACAATAGAGGACAGTTTGTGATATCCGCTTCTCTGAAAATAGATGGCAAAAAATGTCATGAAACTGATTACATTCAATAATGCAAGTTAATCAAAGGACCAACAAAATTGTATGACCTGGATTCATATTGTTTGTATTTCAACATTTCCAAAAGCTCACAAGAATGTACAAGTATAGTACACGTACAAACAAAGTACAATATTTCTTGTTTGCATATCTTGATCTAAACCTCTGATCTCCTTGTCATATTTAGCTTTCAGAAGCTATACAGAAGCAGCTGGGTAAGAACAACTCAGTGGGCTGATCAAATGAGCCTCTAAATTTACTTTTAGTCGTCCAAACACAAAAAATCAACTCTAATCACTTCTTATTTGGGTGAGTATTTTAAAAAAGTCACTAAATTTCCCTCCAAACCTCTAGAAATAGTGCCCTACTATCCCCAAATATGGGCCCCACTAATTTTTTTTCGTTTCTCTCCGCTTCTCCTATGCGCCCGATATTTCTTTCTCCACCCGCATTTCCCACCGCCACCGGCCCCACGCCGCCACCTGTCGTCGGAGATCCACCCCGCCTCCTGCCGCCGGCAGATCGGCCCACGGCTTGGCCGGATTCACCACCCTGGAGGACGCGCGGCAGGCTTCTCGACTTGCGTGCACCTGGTGGCGTGAGCGTCGCTCGCGCATGCAGGGCGCGCGAGCAGGGCGGCGGCGCTCGATCGGCTAGAGGCGGCGGCGACTCGGCAGTGGGACCTCGGGCACACAGGCGTCGACAGCGGAGCAACCCCGACCCCGCTTCTCCTTCGGTGGCGCACGGATCCCAACCCCAACATGGTCCTCTCGTGAGGCGGCGGTGGCCACGACGCTCGATTTGACGGTGCGGCGGCTCATTCCGACCCCGCGCGCGCGCATTTCCTCTTCCTGTCGGCAGGAGCGGCGGCGCATCCCCACCCGGCGGCGACTCCTCTTGTCCTGCACGGCAGCAGCTCGTCCCTCGGCCTCGATCTGGCTGCGGCGGTTCGTCCCCGACGCGGAGCTCTCGTCATGCGAAGGGCGGGCCGTAGCAGCGAGTAGGGCTTCGCCGTCACCATCGGCCACAAGCAGGGTCAGCGTTGCTGGCTCGAAGAAACCCAATGTTGTGGAGACATGTGGAGGCCGTGTCGTGGCAGAGGCGAAGCGGGCGCGGCGGGCACGGCACCGGCGAGGCGCGGAGCGATGGCACGAGGTGGATGCCGCAGATGCAAATTGATGCGGGTCCACCGTCAGACGAACTTGGTGCCTCGATTAGTCACTTCGGCTAGAGCGAGAGAAAAAATTGGGTCCATATATTATAGAAGTCGGTCTGTAAAATGAAATTTATAGTGTCAAATTTAATCGGTCGGCTGGAGATGGTCTAAGAACGTAAAATTTAGAGGACTTTTACTGTAGACTAAAGTAAATACACATGTTCATTTTCTCCCTCTAACAGTTTAGATCTTAATCATGATATTTTTTTGACTCACCAATATCATAAGTATTATGACAAGATGTCATGATTTTGATTGACTTGCGCACTTGTTAGAAATTTGGAAACTAACCACCGGTTTTCTTTTTGTTTTCTTAATTCTGTTTGGATCAGAATCAGATACCGGTACCGGTCTTTTTTTGTTTTGTTTTATGTAACATATTTTGACTTTCAGTTCTTTTATTTGATTCTTCATTGACTTCGTCCGTCTCAAACTCTCATTTTTTTTCTCCTTAAACTTAGGTAAAACAGAGGTAGATTAAGTTACGTGAGACTAAGAGAGGCAGAATAAACGAGCAGGGCTGGGCGGACTACGCCACCTCTTTTAATAAAGTGTAGAGATTTTCTTGCAATCCTTTCAGAAAATGTGTGTTTGGCCAGGTTTCTTTCTCGAGCTTCACACAGCTCTGATGTTTACAAACCTGTCAATTTTTAACAACTGACCAGCTCACATATTCTTTTGCCCACGGACTTTTTTCTCAATATATATACTAGCTAAATTTGCTGTTATTTTTCCTTGTAATGCCTTCAGATAATGTGTTATGTGTAGATTTGGCCAGGTTTATCAGCAGCAGGTTTTCTTTCTCGAGCTTCACATAGCTCTGATGTTTAGAAACCTGTCAATTTTTAACAAGTGACCAGCTCACATATTCCGCGAGTTCCAAGCGCTGGTGCTCCAATCCCTTCTCCCCAGATCCCTGGCCAAAAACCAATTTCGCGGCGTCCATGTTGTGAAAATCATCATGTCCAACTTGTGAAAATTTCAAACGTCGCCGCGATAGATTACCCACACCAACCGTCTTCAGCATGTCCAAGTAATGTAGTACCTACAAGAAACGAAAGATCTTATAACTTGACACAACATCTAGAAGCAAGAATTACTACCTTTTGGATAAGCCAAAGAGCATTTACGTGAGCATATACAGCAATTTAAATCGGAACAAGTATAGATGCTTATTCAGTTTGGCAGAAAACAATGCCATACTTGTTTAGTTGCTTCATTCTCTTGTACAATGAAAAATATCAGTCTAGATGATTATCATTTTCTAAAGTGAAATGCATGATTGCAAGTAATATGAAATGAGATTGAAGATGTATTTACTGATATCATTTCATTATGACAAATGAAAATGATTCGGCACCAAAAATTGCACATGATAATGAAGTTGGCATTAAAAAGATGAAACTTTTGTCCATTGAAGAATTTTAATACACACAAGGTGCTACAATCGTCTCGGGACAATTTGATTACCACTTTCAATGATGCAATATCCTCTTACCACTGAGTAGCTAAAACAAACGTTTCCACTAACTTGGTAAGACACTGAAGAAAATTGAATGATCTACTGTCACTACTTCAAACACACTAGCTTTTTTTCTATTAGAACAATCCAAGCACTGAATGGTTTAATTCAACAAATTACGTTCCATCTTCCGACTACATCAACTGCTGGAATTATATGGGCTTGGTCCATTAATATTCACAATAATTTCTTAAAAATCTCAAAGACACATTCATGAGTGGTGGAAGTGCAAAGGTTTAATCTCACATTGCTAGTGGAGGTGGAGGGAGTCCAACTTATAAGGTTGTTTGCTTTATCATCTCTTGCAAGTGTGTGAATAGGAGAACGAAAGAACACACGTGCGCGCTCGCTCGCTCGCCTCGTCTCGTGGGCGTGGCCGCACATCACCTGTGTGAATGATCCGCCGAAATTCGGTCCCTTGCCTTACGGGGGCGCGGTTTCCTTTTGCATTTCTTTTTGCTACGTGTTCCATATATTTGATAATGAAAACCGACGTATTAATGTGATAACCGATTCGGTTGCGGGATGCCCAACCCTAGCGGTTGCTCCCTATAAATATGTACGGATACCGTCACAAATCACATCACGCAATCGCCTAGGGTTTTGCCTCTCACTACTGTTGCGCCGCAAAAGACTTCTCAATCCCGATCGGGCGTGCACCGACGGACGGGAGAGTAGGTCTCTGGAACCGTCGTCCTCTGCGATCCTGCACCGGAAGAGGGCAAATAAGGTTTTTGGGAAGCGCTCTACGCAACTGCTCGATCACTTTCTCGTCATCGTCAAGCTCGTCGCCACGACTCGTCTTCCTCGTCGTCGAGTCGGTCTCACCCGCCGTCGCCAACAACGTGAGGATGTTGCACGTCGTCGCCACCTCCTCTACCCAGTCTAGAAGAAAACGTACGTGCTCTCATCTCAAACCATGTCTTTCATACTGGCTTTCATGGTCTGTTTATCTATGATGAATGCTGCTAGTATGGTAGATGTTGTGATTTTGTCTGGCTTTATAGACCTGCCTAGATCTTGTGTAGACTTGTCTAGTTTATCATGCAATCTGCTAATCATGCTTATGATTTATTTCTGGATTAATATAAAACTAAAAGTGCTAATTTATCCAACATCAACAAGCCCTGAAAATTGTTTGAGGTCACAGAGTGCATATACTCTGGCTTGCTACTACTTAATCATTGCATCGCGACATCATCATCATGAAGTTTATGCTTCGATATTAAGTTCACAAAACGGCTAGTGTCCTGGTAGTCCAAGGCCAAGAATTTTTATGGTCTAGCATTATACAAAACACCACACTTTCATGACTATATGGTACCACAATTTTAACGCCATTTCTCAGATGTGTAACTTCTGCAACTATCCATAAAGGAAAGATGTGTCATTCACTAAACCAAAGTCACCTACTTCAATGTGAAAGCTATATTCTTTGACTGTATGCAATACATCAACAAGAATGAGACATGTGGTATTGCATACAAAAGGCTCAGTTTTACTGTCAATGCAATGTAACAAAAGCCACCTTTTGTTTCTAAGTATGGACCAGAATATCAGGATCTGTATTTTCAACTCATGCACAACTCAGAAACTTAAAGTAACAGCATAAATGGCAGCTTATCACAGTATGAAGTACCTGCAATCTTGCGGTAGTTGGAAATCCCACTGGCAACAAAGGGGCGCATAAAAAAAATTGTGCCTCTTGGCATCAAGCAATTCCACTCCTTCAAGAGTCTTCTCGCTCATATCAACAGTGACCAACCCTCTCATGCTTCTCATGCTTCCCATGCGGGTCCCCTTACATAAGAAGTAAGCAACATCATCATCAATGCTCAAGGTGGGGTAAGCCATGCACAGGCATCCCAGGGGCAAGGTTGCCTTTGTGGTCTCCAGCACCTTATTCTTGTTGTCACTGGTTCTTAATAGAATACTCATTAACTTATGAACCCTTTCGTTGTCAACAGAGGTGTCAAGGTCACCCAAATCAACGGTGCAAACCTTTTCCCACTTGTGCACTGAACCAACCCCCATAGGCATTTTGTATGCAGTGGTTGTCCAGCTACCAGGGATAATGTACTGCAGCAGACATTGGTCGTACAACACCCAATTAGGATCCATTCCCGGGGGAGACGGCAAACACCTCCTCTGGCGGAGTAATTTCCATCTCAACATACTTGATAGTATCTTTGGTCTGGTTGACAGTAATGTCACGGAAATAGGTCAGGCAACGATTGAGGTAGTTTTCCAAATTGCCCTCGGCCGGGGGAGGCAGGGGTATATCCAGAAGCTTGGGATTCAATGACAGCACGTTGCAGAGAAGGATGCCTCGCCACAGATCGACCGGGGGAGCCTACTTGAAGGTTGGTTTGATACTGGGCACAATTCGGAGAGCGGCCACAACGAAATCGTCGCCGTTGCAGCTTAGTATGGCGATTTCGTTGTCTCCAAAGGTCTCGGGATACGGGTTCGGGAGGAGATCCAGGCTTGGACGTCGAGGATCTACCCTGTATACGAAGTAGTCGCTGTGCCTGTTGTGTATTCTGGACCTGGAATCGAGGGGAACGCGGAGGACGACGAGATTGGCATCCTCGGTGATGACTGTAGGCGACAGGGATACATCAGATTCAATACCAGGGCAGTTGACGAAGATGTGGGAGACGGCTGGCGGGCGAGCGGCGCAGAAGGTCACGGCGATGGGCAGGCCGGTGCTCGTCTTCGACCAGGCGGTGGTGGCGTTGCGGCGTGGGGCGCTACAGCCTCGATGGCCGACCAGGACACATCTTGGAACATAGTGGCTGGAGCGGGCCATGACCTCCGATCGATTAATCCACGATCCAATTGGGGAAGAACAGGGTGTGTGTGTGTGGGGGGGGGGGGGGTTCACTTGGATCTGGGAGCTTGGAACTGCTAGGTTTGGAGGGCACGAGCCGGCGTCGGAATTTGGGGACTACTAGGCAGTAGGGCTTCGATAAATTTTCCCGACTCTTATTATTTACTCGTATTAATACCTGTGAGTTGACTATTATACCCTTCGTCCTGTCCTCCCCGCGTACGGTGCACTTTCGAGAGACACCCACCAGCCACAAGCTCGATGAAATTTCCCCCGACTTTCTTACTGTTGTAGTGTCTTGTTCGGATTAGGGCCTTTGACAGTCAGAATAGTGTTAAGCAGATCTTCGGCAAGTTCTCGTGCTTTACGGCTCTGGTTTTTGTACATGCCCAGTTCACATCTTCGGCGAGTGATTCCGGTTAAATTTTTTTACAAGGCGCTGGTGATAATGATATGATCCCAAGGCCAAAACCGATTTCGCGGCGTCGATGTCGTGAAAATCATCATGTCCAACTCGTGAAAATTTTAAACGTCGCCGCGATGGATTACCCGCACCAACCCCGCGGGCCACTAATAAGCTGTTGATTTGCCGGAGGAATGCAGTTACGCAGGCGCCCTATTATACTGCCGCGTCCCTAATCTAACCATTTGCGCGCGATTGACACTAACCATGCCACGGGCTAGTTAATTCAGGGCGAGGCGCTCACGCCTTCGTCGCGTGCCTCCACCTCCCCAACATGTTGTTACCGTGCCTTCTCATGGTGGGCTCTTTATTTGTACCACCACCTTTTGGCAGCGGTGATCTCATCAGGCAGGCACCAGAGCTCTTGAGCTCGTCACCATCCGATCGGTTCATGTTGATTAGTGGAGGAGGAGGAGATAGTAGAGTTTAGATGGGGAGGCCACCGTGCTGCGACAAGGCAAACGTGAAGAAGGGGCCGTGGACGCCGGAGGAGGATGCAAAGCTGCTGGCCTTCACCTCCACCCATGGCACCGGCAACTGGACCACCGTTCCACAGAGGGCAGGTATAGATCATATGCACATTTTAATTTGCCGTGTTATGATGTACTATTCACATACTATGCGATTGCTACTAGCAGTGTTTTGCATGTGTGTCCTTGGGCTGACGAGTTTGCATGTGGTGCAGGGCTGAAGAGGTGCGGCAAGAGCTGCAGGCTGAGGTACACCAACTACCTGCGGCCCAACCTGAAGCACGAGAACTTCACCCAGGAGGAGGAGGAGCTCATCGTTACCCTGCACGCCATGCTCGGAAGCAGGTGATGTTCGCCATCATTTCCTCTGTTTTTTTTTCTCATTTCATTTTCAAACTATCAGTTAGTATCAACTACGATCTATGTTTTTGTGTACTTTACACAGTTGATTGATTTACTTGAGCTGCTTAGATCCTAGCACAATTTTTATGACCGAGTGCTCCAAATTATTAGTGACCAGAGGTCAAGATCTGAGTCGTTTTGAAATGGTAGAAGAAGAGAACCACAAATATCATAAATGTATAAGAGAAGTGACCAGCGTGCTGAATAACCACGCCTGGCGTTGATGATGGCCCCGATCGTGATCTGACAACGAGAATGACATGATAGGATCACCGATCGAGAGGACTGAAACCGTTAGATGCAGAACTGTGAGCGGTAACAAACTGCTCCAGCAGTGAGTGACATACAAACTGCCCGATCTGAGTACGTTGTGCTTATATGACCGTTAGCTCTGTGTGATTCCTCTGCTCGTCTTTGATCCGCAGTTCTGTTTCCGTAGCAGACCAAATTAGGTGCGAGCAGGCGAGCACTCTAGCATTTGTGCTGGTAGTTGCAAGGGACTATTAACACCCATCATCAGATGCTAAACATTTTATCTAGCTTTAATTTCTGCCTCAAAGTAAAGACAAACGGAAGTTTAAGTAGGCTTTAATTTGTTCGTCAGATTAAAAATTCACTTTGTTTTTGCTGCCATCGTCGCTACTTTGATTCGATCAGGTGGTCCCTGATCGCGAACCAGCTGCCGGGGCGCACGGACAACGACGTGAAGAACTACTGGAACACGAAGCTGAGCAAGAAGCTGCGGCAGCGCGGCATCGACCCCATCACCCACCGCCCCATCGCCGACCTCATGCACAGCATCGGCGCGCTCGCCATCCGCCCGCCGCACCCAAACACCTCCGCCGCCTACCTCCCGCTCGTCCAGGACGTCGCGTACCACGCCGCCGGCGTGCTGCAGAACCCGCAGCAGCAGGTCGTCGTCGAACCGGCCTCGCCGGACCCCCACCACGTCAAGCAGGAGCTCAAGTGGAGCGACTTCCTCGTCGACGACGCCGCGGCCGAGGCGCAGCAGCAGTTCCACCACCACGAGGCCGTGACGATGGCTGGCGGCGCGCAGCAGGCTGGAGCTGGAAGCAGCGCTGCTGGTGGTGGTGGGGACGACGGCGCGGCGGCGTTCATCGACTCGATCCTGGACTGCGACAAGGAGACGGGCGTGGACCAGCTCATCGCCGAGCTGCTCGCCGACCCGGCCTACTACGCCGGCTCCTCCTCGTCGCCGGAGATGGACTGGGGCTACTGATTCATCTGATTGCTACCCCCATATGACTTGGAACTGCTTAATTTTCAGCCTTATTAGTTTGATTTCATTTCGAACTCTAATGCTTGTTTCGCCGTACTGCTTCCTGTGTTTTTTATTTTTCCCTGATCGAATTGGTACTCCTGAATTTTAGTAATCCTTTATTTTGTGAGGCGAAATTGCGTTTGTGCTGGAACACTAGATGAGTTAAACAAGCTGTTGCTGCTAATTTGACACGTCTTGAAGCGTTCAAAAAAAATCATTGGGGCCCTGCCGCTGCCTGTAAGCTGTAACCATCACTCTTCACTCCTTCAGCTTCAGGCTTGCGTGCGCCCAACAGGCCAACACCACACGCATCATCAGAAATTAAACGCCTTGAAATCGACTCCTGGTTCCGATCGACCGTCCCTATCAATTATTCGGTGGATGTCTCAAAAAAAAAAAAAATCTTCGGTGGATAAAACTTGCCCTCAATAATCAGGGAAGAAACGCCACACAAACTCTACGGACCTCGTTGTGTAGGCGAGCAAAACCCCTAGACCACCTGGGAACTAAATAACCGGACAAAGAAACCCTAGATCAGATCGAAGTTGTCCAAGTCGGAGAGCAAGATGGCGAAGGCTAGCGCCGCAACGTCGGGCGCAGAGACCATCATGGATCCTTGCGGTAGTTTTTTCTTTGGAAGCAAGCGAATCTCCAGCAAGAGGAAGGAGGAAAAACGGAAGTTTTTTGTGAAGATCTGGAGGAGGACGAACGAAGTGAAATGCCACCGCTCCAGATTGTCATGTTCCCAGGTAGAACTTATTATCGATACGTTGTAGTCATGGGATTTCATCTAGGGATTAAGTGTCTTTGTCGTATTTACTACACGCCAATTGAGCGATTTCAGTAGATGCTCACCCGCCGGAACTTTAGGGGCGCGGTTGTTTTAGGGTTTCGGGATTTCTGGGGGCTTAGTCACCGTCGGGCGTGGAATGGACCCTGGGAGTCAGTCCAGCCTGGCGAAGGAGGTGGGTGACGGGCCCGACAGCGAAGTGGCGAGGGCGCCGCCGGCCGCGGGCTTCGAGAGACGCTCGGTGGCCCAGCGTTGGCGGCGTGTGTGTCGTGGTCTTCTAGTTTAGCGAGGTGGGGTGGAGGAGCTGTCTTCATCTGCCGCCTCTGATAGAGGAAGGAAAGAACGGCTGGAGGATAAAGTAACATTCGTCCATTTACTATCCGTGTTATTTTCTTAGTCGACTGATGTAGTAAATTTCTTACTGCCTTACCCCTCCTCCTTGCTACAACTTACTTTTTAGCTATTTATATTTATTGTTCTGTTTGGATCGACACATAGAAAGAAATGTTTGACGGGGTCTTTTCTTGGTTTGTTTTTCTTTCTTTGTAAGATCCCGTGGCCAAAGCATGGGGATGGGAAAGGTTGCTGCCTATCTGTCCAGGCATTGAGTGGTCTGTTTATGGGAAATACCTTCAGGCCTATTACTAGAACAATGCTGGTACTGCTGTGGCTACCGGCAGCACTTGGATGCTGTTGCCAAAAGGGTAAGTAATCACCTGTTTAGATACTGTATGTATAAACCATCAGAGCCTGCCCTGTCAATTCTTTCTGCTTATCCTGTTTGCTAACTTAATACCATTTGCACCAACCAATTGCGAAATAACAATTTCTATGTGGCATGACTGACTGATGTCTTCAATTAGTGTCTCGAGAAGGAGAATCAACTTGCATGTGAGTGGAAGATTCTGCTGGAATCTTGTAAGGATGTGATCTCAGTCAGAAAAAATATCATTTTGAGAAGCCTGGTCAAGGAGTGCGCACATTCAGTCATCCACAAGGAAGGGGAGAAATCTTCTGGTGCTTTGGCCGGCGCTGCTTTCATGGTACGTGCCTCATCTAGCCCTAACAAACCAAACAAAACAGTTAGCCCTGTATTTTACCACATCCTCTCTCTCTAATGAGCAAATATGTGCGGCGTGGACAACTAGAAATTGAACACTTTTATGCTTGGCATATATGATGATCATTTTGACCTCGTAATTGGACAGCTGTTCAAACTACAAATTGGCTTATGTTTGGGTTCCTGGTTTTATTTTCTTTAAATAAAAAATGAAATCCTGGATTATGTAGATTTGATGACTTCTTTTTTTAGCAAACTCACAACCATCATATGAACACTGCACTGTCAACAATGCTCCTGATCTGTTTAGTGCTTAAAACAGGAAGCCCTTGATCTATCAGACATTTATTTTTATTTTAACCAAATGTAATAAAAACATATTATAATATTTATTTCTTGTGGTGTTGTAGTTTGGAGATACCAACATGTTCTTAGCTTTAAGATACTTCATGTTTAACTTGCTAACCACTTGGATAGCTTGAACTGGCTATCCAATTCAGCACATACACCTTCAGTAAACTAGTAACAATTCTATGGATAGCACTTCTATTTTGCTGTTTGGTTTATTTATGATCTGATTTCTTCATGGTTTTTCCTGTATTGCAAAACAATGTTTCAAGTGTATCGAGAAGGAGACAGACCTTATACTTGAGCTGCTGAGGCTTCGTGCTCGTCCCAATGATTACTTAATTGAAGAGAGCAGTAAGATCCGCATGTGCGCCCTGTGCCTTATGGGCCATTCTGATATTGCTGCTGGTGCCATGCTGGTATGTGCACCTCCTCTGCTAAAACCCAATTTTATCAGTTGTCCAGCCATTATTTCTTTTGTTTCCATTTCTAACTTGTGGGCATTTACTCTGTTGTAATGGATGGCTGGTTTCAAGGGTATCGCTAAGGAAACCAGTAGGATGTGTGCGTGGATGAGTAAAAATCTGAAGCTTCTTGACGATTTATGCTTATACGAATCTGATTGCATTGTAGAGGGAGAAAAGATCCGGCACAGAACTTTAGAATACATGACCAGCGTACTGATCATGCCTTACAATCCTGCTGCTGCTGTGCTTAAGCCTTCTATGGAAGCCACAAATACTAGAGGGTATGGATGCATATATCTTTTTGTGTTGATATATTTGTGAGAACTAAATATCTGCTTGATTTGGCATTGGAGTAACCATTCTGGTGTACCATACAACAGAGATGATGCTTCAGATACATTGAACTGTCAAGATCAGGAAAAGATTATTGATGCAGACAACATTAAGAAGAGTAAGGGGATTGAAGAAACAAAGAGGGAAATTATCGAGGTATACCCTGTCTATCTTACCTTTTTATCAAGTGACTAATTATGCACAAAGGTGAAGTAGTGGGTACCACAATTCTGGTAACACTGAGCACTATGATTTCCCTTTTTAAAACTATTGAAAATGAAATGGTAGCAGTAGAAGTTCCTGTTGAAGGACTGCGGCTTGTCTGAAGGCTCAGCAGAATGCTGTATATGAAATTCTTTTCTTTTGGGTGCATTCATCTTGTATTCTGAAATGCTAATCTGAGTTTAGCTAACTGCCACTCTTTTGGTTTGGCATAAATTTTTAGTGCATACTCATTTATTAGGGTTCATGGCTGAATGCAAAATTGCTTGGGATAAAAGGCTATGTTGTTGTTGTTGTTGTGGCTGAATGCAATTTTTTTTTCTGGCCAATATATGCTCTAGGATGCAGGTTTTACTGGTTAACCCAACATGATGGTGTTCCACAGTGCTCGTTTTGCTCTCAAGAGAGTGAGAGGGCAGAAGCAGAAGCAGGTGCCACAACTTCGGGCTCAGTGACTACCATGACGTACCTTTACAACCAGCTGATTTGCTCCATGGAGGCTTTGGACTTGGCTAGCGTGGTCCATGCCCCTTACTTGGGTAGTGGTGATACATCAGACTGTGAAAAGACATCACCGCTGATGTGGCCAGTCAAGTGCCCAGGTAAACCTCGTCATTGTGATTCTTGGGTTCTATTGTCACTGCATTTGATAGAGATCTTCCAAATTCTACTGTTTATTGTCATGGGTACGACATCCAATACTTGGTCGATTTACTCCCCTTGTCCCCTTGCTTGCTAATTGATTTCTTGTTGCCGTTTCTAAAATGATTGTTTACCTGATGCCCGTGCCATTCCTCTGCCCTCATTGTTCATATAGAACTAGACATGACCTTTCCTGATAGCCCATGGTTATTGATCTCATCTGGTTGATGAAAACATGAATCAAGTCGTCTATTCCTTGCTTATCTGTAACAATTATTTTTCTTTACTTGTTTAAGAGGTTCATTTGGAGAAAATATTGGGATTCAATAGACTCCTCCCATTCAATGGTTCCGTCGAGTGGTCTGGCTATATTGACTATCTTTGTGAGTATTACAAGCGATTAGCTCCCAAGTTCCTTTGCAAAGTTCCTGGCATGTATCCTGCTGATGGAGCATGGAACTTCCTCCCTGCAGCCGATATTGTAAGTACCTCCTGCTTCTCTATACCCTCAGTCGGAATTTATTGCTTGGCTTGCTTGCCACTTTGAAACTGTTTGCAAAACAACAATCAGGGGTTTGACTGATAACTGGTTCAATTAGTGCCTCAAGATGGAGGAATATCTCCTGTCCGAGTGGAGGAGGATTCGGTTCTCAGCTGCCCCGGATTATTACATGGTACCTGTCAGCACTATCACTGAAAGTAGTCTCATTCGAGATCGTGCACATTCAAGCTTCTGCACAGCAGGGGAGGAACTTTCTGTTGCTTTTACCATTGCTTTGGTGGTATGTCCCCCATCTTGCACTAACAAACCATGACCTTTGGGCTGTTGTTTCACAGGGAGCCATTCTTTTGGTTGTGTGTGTGGTTTGATTTTGTTGATGTTCTTTTGCAAGTGTATTGCTCTGGAGGCTGACCTGATGTGCGAGTTGCTGAGGCATGGTGCAAAGCATACTGATGACATCATTCAGCAGAGCAGTGTGATCCGCTTGTGTGCCTTGAGCCTTTTGAACCTTAAAGGAGACCAATCTGCCCTTGCTGCGATCATGGTGGTATGTGCCCACCTGTATACATCTGCCAAAACATATGCTTTATTTGAAGTTACCCTGTTTATTTAATGTGTATGTGAAACTTATTGTCTTCAAAGGTATTGCAGAGGAGTCCAAAATGATTTGTGATTGGATAAAGAGAGAAGCAAGTCAACTTCAGTTCATCCACACCTCATGGGCTTGAGAAGAGCTGTTTTATACGTAATGAGTCATTGGATGTTAGAACCACCATAGTGCAGAAGTCTTACTTTCCTTCTTCCAAGGTCAGTGGAAGACTCATTACGTATTGTTCGGAAGTTATGGCGTTTCTTACATATTTGCGAAGTTATGGTGATCTGAATATGAAGTTCTATTATTTTTAGCAGGAATTAGCTAACTGAATATTCGGCAGAATTGCTGATCTTTCTGGATACCTCATTTTTAAGACCATGTCAATGTCCAAAACAAGTCGTTATAGCAAAAATTATAAAATATAGTTAATATATCCTTTTATGAAACCTCATTTCGAGATGAATATACTCATGTCACTTTCATATTTTCAAACTTGATGCATAAGAATTCATTTACAGTCAAAGTTTAAAACATTTGATTTAGGACAACTCATGATTTGTTTTTCAGTATGGAGGGAGTATACGGTATTGTCATATTGTATTTTATCATCATTATCCTGCCCCTTCAACCACAGGAACTGACACACACCCCACGACCTCCAATCTGGGTGCCTATTTTCTTATTGAAAAACTGCCTATCTAGTTCGTCTTAGGATGGCTCACCTTTTTTTTAACCCACAGAAAAACTTGCTATACTCCTTTTTTTTCTACTGCATTGTCCTATCCTTTTCTGTAACCCACTGAAACTGCTACTCATGCTATTTTTTTTTTAAAAAAAAACTGCAGATGGAACATGTTGCAATGGCAGAGTAGTTGAAGAAATAAGGTAGGATGGCAAGTCTTTTGGATTTGAAGCTTGTTTTTACCGGAACACTAAGCTTGTGGGCATGTATGTTACTTTAGTGTACTGTGTACGTTTCGGAGGCATTTGGCTCCCCTATTTGAATTCTCCACGAGTTTACTTTTGGATTTATGCGACATGCGTGGCAGCCAAACATTACTAACTAGAAGCATGTGCTATGCTTTGATCCATTTTATTTGATGACAGTCAAGTCCAGTCAAACCTCCCTTATGGGATAGTTGTGCTCTGGTTGACGTATTGCTGCAGATTGAACGAAGCGAAGTAGCATAGAATATCATTCCAATGTGCGATTCGCTAATGTTCCCGGGACGGTTTCCATGCACAGGAACTTTTCCTTCCTATGTTATGCTGTGGGCGACATCACCTTCCGAGTGATTCCTATTCCTATGTTGATGCTGTGAGCGACATCACCAAGTGACAGATTAGGCATGGTTCTTTTTATTAAATATACTCTGTTTAAAGCATTAACTAATACATAGATTACCCGTGATTGTCCAAAGCATCAACTAATAGGCTAGTGCCCCTGTAACGACGGAAATTTTATCTTTTTTTTTTCATAAACAAATGATTTGATGACACTCCTTTTGTGCATGTATCCTGCCAACACGTTTTCTTTTAAGAAATTTTGGTAATGCTGGGCGTTGAAAAATCTCGATAAATTCCCCACAGCAAAAAGATGATGAGACCATTGCGTCGCTAGTGCCTAGGAAATCCTGTCTCGTGGATCCACTGGGTGTTTTTTTTTTTTTTTTTTTTTGACAAAGGATCCACTGGGTGTTGACCCAGTGTTGTGTGTGTTAATGATGTTTTTCTTTTTGACGTAACTAGCAGGTGCTCTGCCTTTTCATTATGGCCATATTTTAAGGGAAAAATATGGCCAAACCGAAACAAGAAGAAACAAACCTACCTATTTGTAAGATAACTAAGTTTTCGATATGATTGATCAACAACTAACCCGTCGGAAAACCACAACTAACAAACAACCCAATGTGGTAGGAACGACTGCAAACAATCATAACACATGACTCATCAAAGGTTATTGTTACCAAGCTCAACGCCCTAGCGGTGCGGCAGCTCTGACTCCACAGTGACGAGCCCCTCCAACTTGGCTCTTCAGAGCTTCTGCACCATCTTCGATGTCACCATTGTCGTTGTGAAAGACCAGTGAATAGCCAAAGTAACAAGGGTCCTCCGAAACAACGCCTCCAAGGAGGGGACGACGTCCATAGATGCCATCGTTGCCCGCTCTAGCGATCTAGAGCTCGAGTTTTCACCCGGAGAACCTTCAGCGACATGGCTGGTTAGTGCAGGCCACCACAACAACGCCTCCAGTGAGGGAAACGACACCCAAAGATGTCGTCGTTGCTGGTGTCGGTAAGAAAGCAGGGTCACCAGCCATGGCTTACGCCCGGACTGCACTACCAAACAATGTCTGTCACAATTGCCCACAAGGTCACCCACACGCTCTGATTTCACCACGCAACCATCACGATCGATTCGCCATGGTGACGCATCCAATGCTGCTTCCGCACAGAGGTCACCACCAAACTCGCTAACAACTGCTGCCACCATCACCAACCGCCATGAGAGTCATCACAACCATCTGAGGTCGCCAGCGCCAACCACCTCGCCGGATCAGGCCACGCACCAGATCAGACCAAGGGGCCAGACTGACGCCTTCCGCACCTCGACCGCATCTCCATGGCGTTTGCCCGGCCAATCGCTACCGGGGACCGCGCCCACATCACCTCGTCGGTCCACGCCGGCCCCGACCGTGTCCGGTCAAGGGGACGGCCAAAGCCACCCCCGAGACCACTCGATCCAGGCACCCCTGCCCTGGATCTAGCCACTGAGGAGCCCACGCCGGGGAACTCTGTGGCCGCCGGCGGACTTCCCACTACCTGGGAGCCGCGCCTCGCCGTAGGGGGGAGAGGCCCGTGACTCCGTCGTCGGAGGTCGGCGAGAAGCTGACGACTCCATCGTGTCGTGCCCACCTCTCCTCCGCCTTGGATGTTCACCGAGATCCACTGCTAGACGGGAGAAGGCCTCGCCGCCGCCCTCCTCGTGGTCACGCGGCTTGGCCGACGACCCGCTCAGGCGGCGGCGAGGGTGGAGTAGCTGGAGGGCAGGGCTGGGGGCGGTGGAGGTGGCTAGGGTTCTGCCCATCGCTCCTAGGAGAGAGGGCGCGGGCTTCCCCACTCATGAGGGACTATTCTGTGTTAATGATGTTTGTGTTAGGATGAATCCGGTGCCCAACTGAGGGCACCAATCAGTGGTCCTCACATCATCAATCCGGTTCCCCATAATCCTATCATCCCATTGGTCCAGGGGACCACCCCCTGAATGCATTCGTACACTAGTGTCCCTTCGGACCCTATAAATATATAATGGTCTCCATCAATAAAAATGACACTGTTCATTACTCTACTGTCTCCTATTTTTTACATCACAACACGTTATCACGCACGCGCTCTCCACAAAGAGAAAGAAAGAGAGAACAGAGTAGTTAGTTGTGGGGCCCATGCCTCGCCGGAAGTTCACCGGAAACCTCACCGGAGAGACCACCGGTGAGTAAAAATGCTAGAGTTTTCACTCACCGTCGTTTTTCTCGCCACTCTTCTTCGAGCCATCCTCCGCCGCCGTGAGACACCTCGTGGCCGCCGGATCTTCAGGAACCGCCATGGTGTTTTCTTCCGTGGCCGGGTCCGCAGGCACTTCTTCCACCCTCCCGGCCAGGGTGGTCGTCGTCAATGCAGCGGCTTCTCCAACCGTCGCGGACATCATGACCACCATGGCCGCTATGATGTTCTTGGTCGCCGGATCCCCAATCGCCGCCGCGGTCGTCAAGGCCATGGTGGCCGCCGCCAGCGTCATGGCAGCGGTTATGGTCAGAATCTCAGCCTCCGTCATCTAGGCGGCAACCCTAGCGCTAGACCAAGCATAGGTCCGGCACGACGAGTGGCAACCATCGCCGCTGCCGACTTCCAATAGTGCCCAGTCCATGGCTTCGTGCCTGGGCACTAGAGCCCACTGGTGCCCGCAAATGCACCGCTGGACGCCAGGCTCCCGATGCCGACACCGGAGGTCGAGCCCCGGATGTTATTCGGGAACCCGACCGTCAGATCTGTGCCCACACCGGCCGTTGGAGCAACTATCGTCTCCTCCTTCACTGCAGCAGCCACCGGAGATGCCGTGGTGCCGTCGTCTTCGATGGCACCACAAGCGGCCGAATCTGGATTAGTAGATCCAGAAGGCACTCAAGCCGCTCGTCACAGTCCGTCGTCCTTCTTCCTCCACGTGATGGTTCCGGGCGGAGACGATGAGGAGGAGGAGGAGTCGGAGGGGATGCAACCTGCCTCGATGTCTTCATCCTCGTCGCCCTCACGGCGAGGAGGGCACTCCTCTCAAACGACGTGCACCACGAGCTCCCCTCCGATGAGGAGAGCCCTTCCGGCTGTTGAGCCGGCCCTCCCGAGGGCTCATCGGCGGCGGAGACCGTCGGATCTAGAGGGGCGGGCTGGCGGGCGCAAAGGGGGAGGAGTGGTGGCGTAGGAGGTAGAGGCTGGATCCGGCCGGAGAATCACTGGATCTGAATGGCGGTGGTCTAGATCTGGGCGGTTGAAGCTAGAAGCGGGCGTCAGTTGCTGATGACGGCAGTTGTGGCGCCGTGGAGGAAAATTAGGGCGGTTAGGGTTTTGGGTGACGGTTGTTGCATTTATACCCTGCTCCTCCTGATTTTCCATCCGGGTGGGCCAAGTTCCAGGCCGCACGACAGCGCGCAGGTCGGCTGGGCCACGCAGCGTCCCGCCCCCGCACCCGCACCTGCTCCAGGGCCCCACGCCCGTGGCTGGGCTTCACCGCGCACCAGCGACCAGGACACTCCGCCTGAGTGGGCCACCAGGCCGACGCTCCAAGTATCAGGCCATTCTCCACCAAGATTTTTAGATTTTTGTGGATTTCGGCCAATCTGTTTATTTCTTGTTTTCAGTATTGTAAATAGTCAGTTTTAGACTTTGTTTATCACTGAAATTAGTATATAATTTTAGAAAATTGTAATTTACTTTCCAGTCAGTGTACTGATGTGTATTTATGTCATATGGCATAATATGTGTTCAAGTTATTTGCAATTGAGAATTCTATTTTCTTGCAATCAAATCAATTCAATTCGTTAAACATTTTTAAGCTTAATTCAAGTAGAATTCAAAAATTGAACACACAACTTTCACAACAACATGATCATGCAATCCAGATTAATTTTTCTTACAAGATGGTAAATACTACCATTATTTACAATACAATTTTCTCACTTGCAATTGGAATTGATTTTTCTTGCATTGGAGTTTTTATCATGATTGAGATTTATTTTCTCGCATTTTTCTTACAATTGACTCTTTTTTTCTTGCACCTCTCTTTTTCTTATAATTCTATTAGTTTGATACACCACCGTTAAGCCATTATGCTTAATCAAGGAATCAAACAACATGCAAAATCTTAACGATTTTGTGTATGTTACACCAACACCATGATGGTTTTGATTAAATCTCTGGTTGTTCCCGTGTAGGTATCATGGCCCGCGAGTTCAACGAACTCGCTCTCGATGACCACAACTATCCTACGTGGGCGATGGACGTCAAGATAAGCTTGGCCTATCGAGGGATGCTATCGGCACTATCTCCTCTGGAGGAGAGAGAGAGAGGTACCACTAGCTGAGCCTTACAAGTATAATGCCTTATACATCATAAGGCACCACATCCATACCGACCTTAAGGCTGAGTATGTCATGGTGGAAGAGCCTAGTACATTATGGCTTTCTCTTAAAAACAGAGATGAACAAAAGAGGGCAGTCATCCTACCAGAGGCCAATCTTGAATGGTCTCAACTTAGGCTCCAAGATTTTAAAACCATATGAGCCTACAATCATGCAGTTCACCAGATCTGTGCCAAGCCGCGGTTCTGTGGCAAAGAACCATCAGAGGAAGAAAAGATAGAAAAGACTATACACACCATTCTTCCTTCTGATTGGGTCTTGCAACACCAATATCGTGGCAGTAACTACCCTACCTATACTCAACTCATACATGATCTACTTCAGGCTAAAAAGCATGATGAGCTTTCTATGAAAGCACATCACCAACGCCCTATTGGTGCTGCTCCTCTCCCAGAAGTTCATCACAATGAGAAGCGTAAGAAAAAGTTAGATGGTTCTAGTAATCGTTAAAATAACTTTAAGGGTAAGTCCAAGCGCAAGCGCAACAGAAAGAGAAACAAGCCAAACACACAAGCTCAGGGGAAATGTATTTCTCAGCCTAAGGGCGAAAAATGCCGCAAGTGCGAATGCTACAAGCATTCTACTGAAAAGTGTCGCACTCCCCGTCACTTGATTGCGCTCTACCAGAAATCCCTTGGAAAAGATCAGGCGAATGGATCAGGATATGAAGCTCACTTCAACCTCAAATCCAACAACAATAGTGAGGCTAGTTCCAATGGAACCCAAAGGCGAAGAACCTCCCTTGACGGTCGAAGACAACATGGACACGGAGAACACAATTATCGAATATGCTTCGAATGATGTGTTTGAAGACCTTCACTAGGATCCTCGATCTCCATAGATATTCAAATGTCTAAGTCCTAGTCTTTATATTGGTTATAATAAATAATATAGTACTCTATGTATTGTAAAACTTTATAAGGTTGTTAGGTCGCAGGAGTTGTAAGGTTGACATATTATACATTTGTATCAGCACTTTGCTACAATATAATTTGTATGTGTTTTACTATATATTTGCTGAGAGTTTTGTTTTAATTCTTGCTTTATATAGATTGTACGGGGTCAATCCGATGGAGGAGGAATTATGCCTTGTGGATAGTTGTACCACTAACTCTATATTTAGGGAAACAAAATATTTCTAAACTCTTACAAAGAGGCAAGGAAGTGTTTTGACAATCGCTGGACGCGATACGACGATAGTAGGCTCGGAACGAGCCACTATTACGCTTCCCATGGGTACACAAGTAACAATCAAGGATGCATTATTGTATCCAGATTCTACTCGTACCCTTATAAGTTATAGAGATATTAAAAAAAAATGGGTTGCACATTGCCACACATGAAGAAAATAATGAGGAATTTCTCCTCATAACAAAAGATAACGGATATGGCAAAGACATTCTGGAAAGAATCCCTTCTCTACCGTCTAGATTGTACTACATATACATTAAACCCATACCACATGTTACATATAAGGTAATTTTCTAGAATGTTAATACATTCTAAACTTGACATGAACGCTTTGGCCATCCCGACATCGGGATGATGAGAAAATTATCGTCAATTCTATTGGTCATGATTTAAAAGAAGTCAAATTCTCATAATCTTTTGATTTTATTTGCACTGCTTGTGCAACGGGAAAGTTGATTTTGAGGCCTTCGCCTCTTAAGATCCAAGTGGAGCCACTCAAGTTCCTTGAACGCATACAAGGTGACATATGTGGCCCAATAACTCTATTATCTGAACCGTTCAGGTATTTTATGTTATTAATAGATGCATCTACATGATGGTCTCACGTGTGCCTCTTGTCCACACGTAACCATGCCTTTGCTAAACTTATTGGCCAGATTATTAAGTTAAAAACAAGTTTTCGTGAACATCGGATTCAAGCAATCCGAATGGACAACATTGTAGAATTTTCTTCGGGAGCCTTCAATGACTATTGTTTGGCCCAAAGAATCTAAGTTCAGCACTCTGTTCTATATGTCCATACTCAAAATGGTTTGCCAGAATCTCTCATCAAGAGAATCAAGCTTATAGCTAGGCCAATGCTGCATAATGGGGTCATACGGTATTATATGCTGCTGATTTAATTCAGTTACTTCCAACTGCTTACCACAGCAACTCTCCGTTGCAACTTATACGTGGAAATCCCCCAAGTATTTCCATCTGTAAAAGTTCGGTTACGATGTATACGTATCGATATCTCCACCGCAGCGTACCGCTATGGGCCCCCACAGAAAATTAGGAATCTATGTGGGATATTTATTTCCATCAATCCTTAAATACTTGGAACCTCTCACAAGGGATTTATTTACAACCCGATATGCTGATTGCATATTCAATAAGGAATATTTCCCGATATTAGGAGGAGATTTTAAGTATATAAAAGAATGTCAGGAAATCAATTGGGATGATTATACCAACCCATCCTCTGATCCACGTACAAAGGAGACTGAGCTTCAAGTTTAGAAGATAATTGATTTGCAATATATTGTAAACAATCTGCCAGACGTGTTAACTGATTATAAAGATGTCACAAAATCTTACATTCCTGCTAGAAATGTGCCCGAAAGAGTGGAGGTACCAAATAAAACCATTCAACCTTCTTATTAGAACAAGAGGGGGAGAAGTACGGCCAAAAAGTAGGATAACGCTTGAAGTAAGCGACAAAGAAAAGCGAGGACCAAATCCTCTAAATCAGTAAATGCAATTCAACCACTGGTTAATAGACACCAAGTGAATACTCAACATTCACAACCTAGCTCCACAGCGCACGCTATCAGTGAAGCTGGGCCATCGGAACACCGTGACAATCTCGTATTGGGAGATCATGAGACGTCACAGGGTATACAAGAAATTTCCACCAATTATACTAGTTCTGGAGAACTATATGATCGTAAAACTACGGTCATCGACATATATTTCTCAGCTACGGTTGCAGACAATCTTCTGAATGATCTAGATTCTAAGACCATGGCAGAGTGTCGATGACGCTCGGACTGGAATCAATGAGAGAAAGCAATCTAGGCAGAATTAGCTTCGCTCAACAAAAGAGAGAGATTCTTATCTGTAATGTCTATACCTCCCCATGTATTCCCTGTTGGATTCAAATGGGTTTTCATCCAAAAACGGAACGAAAATAATGAGGTTGTGAGATACAAGGCGAGACTTGTCGCCCAAGGGTTCACGTAGAGACCCGAAGTTGATTTCAACGAAACATATTCTCTAGTAATGAGTGGAATTACGTTCCGATACCTAATATCTTTGACACAGTTCAAAATCAGCTCTCCATGCAGTTAATGGATGTAGTGACTGCGTATCTCTATGGGTCACTAGATTCGGATATCTACATGAAGGTTCCAGATGGAATCTCTGTGCCGAATCTAAATGCTAATCGCAACATGTATTGCGTCAAGCTGAAAAAGTCATTGTATGGCTTAAAGCAGACGGGTAAAATGTGGTACAACCGACTTAAGGAGTTCCTTTTAAATAAAGGATATTCCAACAATGATAATTGCTCATGTGTATTCATAAAAAGATCCCTTAATGAATTCTGCATTATCTCAGTGTATGTAGATGATCTCAACATCATCGGTGACATGAAAGATATTGATGAAGCAGGTACTCATCAAATGATGGAATTCGAGATGAAGGATTTGAGTCAAACCAAATTTTGTTTGGATTTACAACTCGAGCACCTTCCCACAGGAATTCTTGTCCACCAATCCGCCTATGTCCAGAATATACTGAAGAAATTCAGTATGAATGAAGCATACCCCGTTACAACTCCTATAATTGTTCGAGCTCTAGAAATAGACAAAGATCAATTCAGACCTAGGGAGGAAGGGGAAGAGTTATTAGGACCAGAGGTTTCATACCTCATTGTCATCGGAGCGCTTATGTATCTTACAAATTACACCAGGTCTGATATTGCATTTGTAGTGAATCTTCTAGCTAGACATAGCGCTACTCCTAGTTAACGTCATTGGGTTAGGATCAAGACTATCTTACGATATCTCCGTGGCACTATGGATCTTGGGCTCTTCTTCAGAAAGAATCTAGATTCAAACTTAATTGGATATACAGATGCAGGTTATCTATCTAATCCGTATAATGGTCGGTCTCTCAGCTACATGTTTTTACATGGTGGGACTGCTATTTCATTGAAATCCGTAAAGCAAACCATGGTAGCTACGTCAACTAATCATAATTGCATTATATGAGGCCTCTCGTGAATACGTTTGGCTTCGTAGGATGATTAGCCACATACAACAGTCATGTGGTATTGGTTCTATTGGATCACCAACCATTATCTATAAAAAATAATGCTGCTTGTGTTGCACGTTACATCAAGAGTAATATGACTAAACATTATGCTCCTAAACTGTTTTATCCTCATGAGCTTCAGCAAACTGAGAAGATAAACATCTTGCAAACCAAATCATGTGATAATTTCGCTGATCTATTCACTAAGTCCCTGCCATACTCCACATTCAAAAAATGTGTTCATGGGATTGGTCGCGACGACTTAAGGATTTGCAAGGTTTAGGGGGAGACTCCTCTTAAACAAGTAACTTGTTATCAAACATCATACTGCACTCTTTTTTCTATATGAGTTTTACTTTATAAGTTTTCTCATATTAAGTTTTAATGAGGCAATATCTTTATAAGATTATATGTCTGTCTTCTGATTTTTCCTCACAGGGGTTTTTTAACCAAAGACATAATATATGCTGCACTATTTTCTCCTATTTTCCAACGGGTTTCAGGAGTTTCTCATAGTATACTATTTATATCTACTCATTTTTCCCACTGAATTTTTTAGAAGATAAATTGATATGAGTTGATGATCAGTTGATCAAGGGGGAGTGTTAGCATGAATCCAATGCCCAACTAGGGGGACCAATCAGTGGTATCCATATTATCAATCCGGTTTCCCACAATTCTGTCATCCCATTAGTCCAGAGGACCATCCCTTGGATGCGTCCGTACAATGGCATCCCTTCGGACCCTATAAATATGTAATGGTCCTCATCAATAAAGATGACACTGTTCATTACTCTACTGTCTCTCATTTTTTACATCACAACAGTTTGTTCCATCGTAAATGATTGAAAAGCGTCGAGATGATTGAAAAGCATGGAGGTGTTTGAAAATTGTTTGTGCTGAAAAAACATCATTAATGTAGTCTTTTTGCGATGAATTCGGGTACGCGTCGTTAAATTTACATCATAAATGGTCTTAGTGACCAAATTCTGCCACTAATTAATGACGAGATAAAAAAAATTGTCATTGATTATACGATTTCTTATAGTGTCAGATGCAGTGTCTGGCGTTAAAACCCGAGTAGACAGAAAGAAACAAAAAATAAGTACTGGAATTGTGCTTTCATACTCCCATCAATTTTTTCAGTGCCTCAACTAATCTTGCTGCATATGCATTTTAAGATAAAATTGTATACTCAAGCTTGCAAAACAATATTGTGTATTAAAAAAATAGCTTGTCAAACCCGTACTAGTAGTAGTTCTCAGATCTCACTTGGCACGTTATGTTTCTCTAAACAGGACCAATGTCTACCAGCCATAATACTCGGGATTGCTTACTTCAAGCTGCATCTTAAATGTCATGATTGTTTATCTTGTGCCTACCCTAGATAAGTTAAACAAGCTGTTGCTGGTAATTTGACACGTCTTGAAGCGGTTCGAAAATCATTGGGACCCTGCCTGTAA
Organism: Eleusine indica; assembly: GCA_030378355.1. Classification (NCBI taxonomy): domain Eukaryota; kingdom Viridiplantae; phylum Streptophyta; class Magnoliopsida; order Poales; family Poaceae; genus Eleusine; species Eleusine indica. The sequence goes on along the minus strand of CM059498.1, from coordinate 10,392,667 downwards.
CCATCACTCCTCCAGCTTCAGGCTTCCGTGCATCGCCCAACACCACACGCATTATTACCAGAAATTAAACGCCTTGATTGAAATCGACTCCTGGTTCCGATCGACCGTCCGCATCAATTCTTCGACGCATAGCGCTTGCCACTCACCACGGATTCAATAATCAGGGAAGGAACTCCACGCAATTACGCAAGCACACCAGTGAGCCATGGCTGTTGTTCCTCACCGCGGCCGCCTCCTCCTTCCGGTCGTCCTGCTACTCGCCGCCGCCCTCCTGCCTCCTCACGGGGCCAGCGCCGCCTCCCTGGCTGAGGCGGGGAAGGTATCCCTGGAGCTCTACTACGAGTCGCTGTGCCCCTACTGCTCGCGGTTCATCGTGAAACTCCTCGCCGGGATCTTCGAGGACGGGCTCATCGACGCCGTCGACCTCCGGCTCGTCCCCTATGGCAACGCCCACGTCGGATCCAACAGCGAAATCTCTTGCCAGGTAAACGCTCAAAATTCGGGCCCAAATGATCCTCTACTTTCTCTGCTTGTTGTTTAGATGAAACACTAACAGTCAGTAAATTTTATTTACAAGAGAATTATATATTTCATAAAAATCCTAAATTCTTGCGCGTGATAGTGGTCGTGGTAGCGTGGCGCACTAGCTAGCCTAGCGCACGCAGGGAAGCTCGTCGTCAGCCGCAGACTTGGTGTCGTGGCATATTTCCAGCTGTGGGAAGAAGTTTCTGTTGTCTCACCAAGAATTCACGGCTCTGATCTGATCCGTGACAGTACTCAATATTACCTGCTTGCTTGCCACTTACTGTTATTAGGAGCTTAATTACCGACAAAAGACAAAGTTGCCTTCATTTATACGCTAAAGCTGCGAGTACAAGTGGATTAGCGCAGGCACGAAATCGAACATCGTCAGCTGATAGATCATATAAACGCCTTTGACTTTGCAAGTGCAACCGGCAGCATATACTTGCTCCTGATTTTAAATTGTTAATATTTGATTATTAACATTAACAATTATCAAATATGTTGTTACGATTTGTTTTATTATTAAAAAAGTTTTAATCTATCTTATAATTTTTTATATCTAAATAAATATTTTGAATAAGACAAATAATTAAACATAGCTAAAAAAATTAATGGCGTTAATAATTAAAGTTCGGTGGGAGTACTACAGTGTAGCGTTGCCTCAATAGCTGTATAATGGTTTTCTTTTGAAGCAGACCGTATGTTTCCTTTTCCCAGAAAACATACATTAGCCGTGTTGGTTTGACACATTTTACCTTTCAGAGACCCCACTAAATCCATAACTGATCAACTTTAATCACAGTAGTAGTTCGTATCGTAGTGGAGCATTTTTCGTTTCTCTACACGCCATGTTCTTTATCACGCTCGCCAAAATCAGTAGCTCATCACGATTAGTTTGCTTACACATTACCAAGGTTCAAAAATCGCTACAGTAACGATTTTGAACAGTGCCAAAAAATCAAATCGATTAAAAACCGAAATTGATACAGTACCTAGGTTTGGTTTTAGCGGAAAATCGGCCAATTTTAATAACCGAGCCGGAGCGGTTTTGTCGAAAACCACAAAAACCGGCCGGTTTTCAACAGTTTTTTAAATCCCTGCGTGCTACATCGAAACATGTCACTTTGTACGCATACGGCTGTGGGTTTCCTTGTACTATCTGTGTTCTCTCCGGTTGTATTGTTCTCGTATCTGTCTACACACTTTGAGTTAGAGTGATAGACAGTGTCATTTGCACGTTCTTCGGTTCTTATTGCTATCTCTCTTTGTCCATGCTTTCACAAGCAGCGCTTTGCCCGAGCAAGCCAAAGCTATTCTGTCCCGCTGCGTGGCGCAACCCGTCCAGGTTCATCACGAACGCACGGGTCGCTGCTTGGTGGCGGGGCCGGAATCCCATGCCACGTGGCCGTGTTCTTCTGTTAATAACGGCGCGCGGCGCCACCCGCTTCGCGCTGATCGCCCGATAAAAGCGCCCTGCCCCCTCGCGAGGATTCCACTTCGCATTCCTCCCCACCATCATCAACTTCACACTTCACCGCGGCGACCTCCGCATCCAATTCCAAAGCTAGCGCGATCCCCATCCCATCCCATGGCCGCACGCAACGGCGCTCTGGCGCTCGCCGCCGCGGTCCTCCTGCTCGCGTCGTCGGCCGCGGCGGTCTCCGGGAAGGGGACGGCGGCCAAGGTGGACGTGGCGCTGTACTACGAGTCGCTGTGCCCCTACTCGGCGCGCTTCGTGGTGAACCACCTCGCCAAGGTCTTCCGCAACGGCCTCGTCGACGCCATCGACCTCACACTCCTCCCCTACGGCAACGCCCGGGTCGGCGCCGGCGGCAAGATCTCCTGCCAGGTGGGGGTCTCTGATCCGCCACCTCCTCCTCTCGATTTTGTCCTCAATTACCTTGCCTCGGGCTCGGCTAGCTGTGCTTGAATTTCGTTCGAAATTCTGGGTTTCGGCGTCCTCCCTTTCGTTCTCGCGACTCTGCTATCCTCTGCTCCGGTTCTTTCTCGGTCACGGAATTGTGATTTTTTACTGTTTTCTAGTGGTATTAGTACTGAACGACTGATGCTAACATGGCTGAGCTGCTGTTGGCTTGTTTGCAGCATGGTGAGTACGAGTGCTTTCTGAACACCGTGGAAGCATGCACCATCGACGCCTGGCCAGAACTGGTAATTCCTCTCACCTCACACACACACTCTGCTTTGACCAGAACAGGTGGTTGAAGCCCTGTTAGAATACTGAACTGTCTGATCATCAACTTCTTCTGGCCACAATGCATGTGTATGTCCAACGTCCATGACGTTGACTTCTCGTTGGTTGCAGAACAAGCATTTCAAGTTCATCTACTGCGTGGAGGACCTTGTGATGAAACGCCAGCAGCGGGAGTGGGAGTCATGCTTTGCCAAGCTGGGTTTCGATCCCACGCCTGTGACGAAGTGCTACAAGAGCGATCGCGGCCACAAGGTCCGCCCCGATCTGTCTCATGCATTAATTGTACAGACGCCTAACAACGATGCTAATTACTAATTTGCATTCTTGTTTATTTCTTCAGCTGGAGCTCAAGTACGCGAACCTGACTGATGCACTCGTGCCTCCACACCGCTATGTCCCATGGGTGGTGGTTGACGGTCAGCCGCTGTTAGAGGTGAGTGCCCACATTCCCTCCAAACTTCATGCTCAATTTTGGTTGATTCACTTCGCCTCACAACTATTCGCTAGCGTTCATTTCTGAAGTTTGGTATAGTTTTTTTTTACTTATGATGAACATACATGTTTTCGTTTTAGGACTATGAGAACTTCGAGGCTTACATCTGCAAGGCCTACAAGGGCAGTCCGTTGAAGGCTTGCGAGGGCCTAGCAATGCTGCAACAGGCGGTGGAGACACGGAATGGTGTCAGTTACAACTCCGATGTGGCCGAGGGACTAATGTATGGCTGGGAGATGAAGACAATTGATACAGAATGATGTGTCAGTTTGGGTCATGTGAACTCAAGGCAGTCCCATGTTACTGCCCATAAGAGAGATCGTACATTGGGGGGGGGGGGGGGGGGGGGGTGATGTAGATCGTACAGTGAGAATAAATTAAGCTGCCTAATTATGATCTGATCTGGTTTGGCCTTTGCTTCGGGGATGGGATTTTCAGATGGGCGTTGACTGTTGCACTTCCTATGTTTTTCCTATTTCGCGTGCTTTAACTCTTGGAGACCCATGTCTTAAAAAAAAACTCTTGGGGGCCCTAAGGAATTCTCTCGTTTAGTAGAAAATTCCGTTCAATCCCAATGAGAATAGACGATTCTGTATACCATGCACAAGATTTTGTAAGTACGTCAAAGTTCTGTTATTTTTGTGAAGAATGGAAGAGTTTTCACGAAACATAACAGCCGAGATGGAAATAGGATCAACCCCGTGGGAAGTGCGGTTAGCAATCGCACAAAAAGGAAATTGGATCGGGAGAAAGGAGCAATCATGTCCAATGTAAAAAATGAAAATCAATGTGTCCGGTGTTCAAGTTCATTTTCCTCCACAACACATCACACCAGTACAACAAGGTTCAACTTTACCATCTTCCGTGTAAATTCCTACTTGCAAGTCCAACATTCACATCAAAGCCCTAGTCTAAAATAGAGCTTGCGTACCTCACTAGCTCTAAAGAGCTGCAACTCTCGCGAAACTTCTGATTGCCACAGGCAGGGTGTCAATAGAGTCCTGCTTTCATGCAGATCCCAAAATAAGTTTTGTGAATCAGGAATTTGATACTTCACATGTCAATTTGTGCTTACGCTCAAGGCGCCACCAACCATTGTCCATCATTCTGAGCCTCGATATGATCTTCTCATACATCCATAAACCAATGTCTACGAATCGGTAGATCTGCACCATTGGAATACAAAGCCAATTCCGCCCTATGCATATGTGCAGTTCAATCCCAGGATGTTACAGACAATGCAACCCAAAGATCATTAGATGTTCCAGATATATACATTCTATGTGTCTGTATCTGCCCATCTGGACATAATGGGGTTGGACTTGAATAGTGACCATTGCTCATCCTATCCTGGACTGAGAATATAATTTCCCTCTGCATTGGTTCATGGCCGTTCAAAAGATTTCCCATGCTCAGGACTTTCCTCCATGACTGATTAGCAGTAGGGGGAGGAAACAGGTTTGATACAACATCTCTCTCATGCATCCCCACCTTTTCCTTAGTGGTGAACTCCTAACATTGGAGACAGGAGATCAAGAACACGGTGTCAGAAAATTTGCCAGGAAAAATGATGAGTGGGTGGGCATAGCAAGTAATAGAGTAATAGCAGATGAAGTCTTAAAAATCAATATTCTATTAAACAAAGAATGGAATAAATAGGGCAACTACATGAATATATCTAGCCCACCCCATGTGATCTGGCTTAAAATGATAAAGATGTTGTTACATGGTTGCATCCTATATGTAACGACTATCTACATTTTAAAAATGAAGTCAACGATACAAACATTTTAGTTTTGTCAACTTTGTTCCTAAAGAAGGAAAGATGATAACATTAATAACAAACAAGAGTGAATAATTTAGCAGTTTCAACTTTCAAATAAAAGTAACCTAGCATTTACCTTTTCATAGCAGATGCTTTCCAAAGTAGTTCCCATTTTCGGAAGATAGTAATTGAAGTAGTCGGTAAAAATTGCTTGAGCTAGCCGTGGAGCATCTATAAGCTTCCGATGTACCGAAGCAGCAAGAATCAGTAGCTTCTCAATGTGCTCAAAAACTTGGCAAAGCCGCTTTAAGTCTCCACCCAGATCACTGATATCAGAGCTCCCTGTAAAAACCACTTCAGTACTGAAATCCTGGAAGCACTCTTCCAGCCTAACCGGTTTGAATGATTTGTCCGCAAGGTAGCCAATAGTCCTTGGCACATATCTTAAGTCATACGTTCACTCAACAATTTTCTTAACTGAAGCGTCTTTCCAAATTAGTTCATTTAACATTTCAAACTGGCAGTTGGCTACATTGCTAGACAAAACGTAGGACATGAAATCTTTTTCCAGTTTATATAGCTCGTGTGAAAAATCAATGCATTACTACTAAGGAAAAAAGAAGTCCTTGAAGAGATTTACACATGTATGAAAAGTACAGTAGTACCTTGAAGAGATTTCAACGTCGACGCCATTGTGGCATATAGCTGATCCATTTTAGTTTTCATTAACTTGAAGCCACCATATGTGGTCTTATTCAAGATATCAGCTGATGATTTAAACCCAGTGCACACCATTTGCTCAAGTAGCTGCTGTGGTTGCAAGGTTTCAAGGTAATGAAGGACCTGAATATCACAAGTATGAAAAGCTCAGTAATCAATATACATGCACTATCTTCAGCAAGATATTAAGCTGCAAAGTGCTGATTAACATACATGAAGATAACTGTTCCAGCGAAAACAACATGTGCTGATAAGTTTGTAGTAGCCCATTTTTTAAATATTCATCAAAGTAAGGTCCAAATTATGCATTATTAGTAATTACATTGGCCATCCCTAACTGAAGAGACACTTTAAGGCACAAAAAATCATGTGCCACCACATTTGGTAGCCAAGCTGGCACGCCGTCCTAAACGATGAAATCACGAGCGCTTCGATGAGAAGCAATAAATTACCTTTTCTCCTTCTCGAACAGGATCAAGCAGAGACTTCTGTTCAGAGACAGGCAATGCTGGAGCATCATTCCAGATTTTGCGCCACACGTTCCCATGTTCAGACATGCGCTGTGAAAGCTTTCCTTTGGGAGGCCAACCTGAATTACCATCAGCTTTATCCTCCCTCACCCAGTCACCGGGTGAATGCCACCGAATAAAATCTTCAAAGACAGCGTCTGGGTTTGCAGCTTTAAAAGCAGACATATCTAAACACGGCGTAGAGATCCCTGATTAGTAACAGATGAAGAAAACCCATAATACAAGTAATGGAAAGAAAAACTACTATTTCATCTTACATAAAAAGCTATAATTGCTCCTAGAGTAAGTAAAACAAAATTATTTTAGACATACATAATAAGCAATAATATTAGAGAAAAGGTATGCCATGTTTCCAGAAAATATTACCTGATGATAATATGTCCCTTTCCAATTGACCAGATAGACCCTGCAGGAACAAGATGAATGCTATTTAATTTTCACAAACTTTGACATAATTAGGTAGGCTGGCTGACAGGCCCACTACTGATCTTAATCAACAAATAAACTGAATGTTATAGAATTAGTTATATATCCATCAAATTAATCACTTGACCGAGCTTACAGTAGTTTATTCGGCTCAAACCTATTGAATAAAAAAAAAGTATTTGACCATTCATGCACCCAAGGGCAAGCTCAAAACTTACAATGGCTTTCCCAAGAGCTTCAGCTGCATGGAGCCTTTCTTCATGCATATCTTCAGTCATCAAAGGTGCATCCTGAGGAACTATGGAAACATAAGTTGATGTGCGCAGAGGTCTGTATTGAAATTGCAGAGAAGGCCATGCAGAACCTGAGTATACGGAGCATGCATTTCCTGAAATGTATTCAGGAGCATCATTGAAGGCACGACACCAGCTGATCCTTTACGACTTTTCTGCACTGCCTGCTAAGAGTTAGCATCAAATCAATACTATAAAGACTAAACATCCTGTCTACTTTTCCCACCCCTCTAAAATGTACCCACCCTTCTAATTAGTTCTTGGATTAATATCCAGATCAGTCTGAAGCGTTGGATTTCTCCCGGACCCATCTACGATTCCAAAATCCTGACATCGGTCAGGTTTTGTTTACGCCGAGCTGTTCACCCACAATCTTCACGACGATTTTTTCTCACCGATGATTAACATAGCTGCAACCTCTACCCACGCGCACCCTTGCCGTGAATCACGCCTGGCTTCCAAATTCCTACCCGAAAACCATTCCTTCCACACTTCCTCCTTCCCAGCGGCAATCGATCCGATCGGAGAGGCAGAGCGGTGGGGTACGGGCCGTCCTTGCTGTTGTGCAATGGGCCGGGTGGCGGCATGGCTGCGACAAGCCCGTGCGCCGCCACTGGTGGAGCTGAGGCCCGCGCATCGTCGTTGCCGCGTGGTGCCGCCGCCGTCGCCGAGGAAGAAGAAGAAGACGTTCGGCGAGGGCGCACATAGCCGCCACCACTGCAAGGAAGCCGAACCCTGGAGTGCTGTCCGCCACTGCCACGACGGCACCCGTCCATCACCGTACCCTTCTGGCCCAGCCGATGGCGCCGCAAGGGCATCGATTTGAATCAACAGACGATGAGGACTATTGCTCTATGGGCTGACTCCAGGATCGAGGCCACCACAACCTCCGTCCCCCATCCGGTTACCAATTGCAGACGATCCATCGACGACGGCGCCCGTCGATTTCAACAGCCCCGACACCTTCTACCTCATCTGGATCGCATGGCCGTGCTCCAAGATCTAGGCCAGCCAGGCAGCCACTACCTCCATCCCTGATCCGACCGTCAATGGCAGACGACCCCTGCACGACGGCGGCGACTGACTTCGTTGTCCCCGACACCGTCCGCCTCACCTGGAATGTGTGGCCAGCCATCTCACCTACATTGCCCCATTGTCGAGTATTTCGAATTGGTGATTTCGTCTGACTGGACACGTTCGTTAGTCGTTCTCCATCTCTTTCATTACCTGCAGTGGCGGGATGGCTCACGGGCATTAGTAATTAGCGTTGTTGCCCGAGAGCGTGAGCACCAGATCAGGTATATGACCTCTACATCCATGCAAATTGAGGTGAATGACTCTTAACAATGGATGATGCAGGCTACAATTCATCATATCCAATTACTTCCTTTTTTTTGGTAAATAATGATATTTGATTTGGATGGATTCTTCTATTCCTTCTTCTGTATCTCGATTTCTTAGCAATTATTCCCAGATATTGTAGTTGTGCTGTTGATTAAATTCAATCAGTTTGATAAATGATGCCTGATTGTTGTTAAATATACTGACTCAGAATGTTTTAGATTTCTGTTAATTCCTCATTTCTTCTTAGCATTATTGGTATTATTTTTTCCCACTAGCAAGTTGCGGTTGTTGCAATTAATAGCTAAGGTTCTTTTTTATGGACAATAGGAGTGCTCATGTGTAATTATGTTTTCCTACACTACAGGAATCCTTTGTTTTCATCAGCTCAAGATAAAGAAACTTGCAGGATTAGTTACATTTCTATTTTCATAGCTGCAGTCATGATGGTCACTCTGCTGTATATCAATTTCATTCTCAATGGTGTGAATGAAAGACCGCTGTAGTGCATGTGCCTGTCCTTTTCTTTTCTCGCAATATTCTCTTATATCTGACCATTGTTCCTTCATTATTTAACCTCTATGCCCGATCAATTTCAGGAAAATATTTGGTTTTCCTTTATGTGCTATTCCTTCATTATTTATGCTTTGTGCAGATCAATTTCAGGAAAAGATTTGTTTTTCCTTTATGTGCTATACCAAGCAAAGAAAAACTGATTTTGTGTCGCTCGCTAGAGCTAAGAACCATGTCCATGCCGCCGTGCAAAGCTCTGCTCATGGCCGACAACATCATCTTTGTGGATCTGGCTTTTATTGTGGTGTGTCAAAAACAACTTAGTAACAACTGATCAATAGCGGACAGGTTGTTGCTAATATGTATGTTCCTATTTTAGACCTGAACTATCACTTATTTTTGTTGTTTGTGTTTAAAGAAAGGAGATTGAAAATGCAGGTTGGTACTCAACATGGTTGACCATCGATGGCTTTCCAGCTGTGGAATGAGATAAAATAAACGGTTTGCTCCACTTTCACTTTAATAGTTCATATATTGTACTTTATATAATTTGTGCAGAGTCAAGTTTATGCTTAGCATTGCACTTTGCTGTTGAAGCATTTTTTTTCTTGTTGGCAATTGAGCTCAAATGTTAGTCTGCATAATTGAATGAATATATAATCTTGTGTTCACATTTCTGTAAGACGAATGTATATTGGAGCTTCCAAATTCAGGTTGTGCCTAGATGATGCCGTGTCATTTTTTTTTCTTTAATGAGAACTAATCCTCGAACATCAAAGTTTATTTTGGATTTTTTTCTCCATAGAGTAGGTTTAGAGATATGGCATTCAGGATTCCTTGCTAGGCTCATTAAGTGCTTCTTTGGTCTTTTCATAATATTTTGTTTTGTTCAATGACATTTATCTAACATGCTTTTGGAAGACTCCTGAAATGAAAATATCCAGTCGTCAATTTGGTCACGCCTTTGACATCCATGTGCATGTTGCAGAGAAATAAATTGTATTAAGTTCACATCCCTACCATGGAGCTCGAGCACACTGTCAAGACCCCCTTCCTCGTCCACGCCTCTCAATAGGTTTGGCTTCAGGAATAAACGGTGAATGGAAATTTTGCTACTTGTTCTGCTCCCTGTTGATTTCGAACCGCATCCTTGAGCTCCATCAGTTCTGCTTAGCAGCTGCCCACAAAATGTTTATAGAAATGCCTAAGAGAGTTACTATCGGTGACATTGATTGGTTACCATCTCTGCTCCACTTTGTGAGTCACTGTCTATGAAGCTCATTAGAGTCCAGAGTCCAAAATGATCTATTGGCAGAATTAACTCACTATAGTTTTTCTCTTTTTTCCACTGTCTATTTCACTACTTTTGCCTTTTTTCTGTTGCTTTGATCATAATATATATCTGCTGGTTTTAGGCATTTAGAAGTAATTGCGTATCATAATATTATGTTTATTTTATACTGGATTAGAAGTTAAATTCGGTGATAAAAAATCATGTTATCAACAAAATAACTCAAACCAATAAAGTTAAGACGATTTGATTTTTTTTTAATAAAGCATTGTTACTATATATTGCGAGAATGAAATATGGCATGTGCGTGTCGCACGTGCAAAAAACTAGTTGTTTTTAGTTCCAATATACACTGAATGACTGTACATTACCTTAGCATTTGAAGTTTCTTTGTGACCAGTAACTTCTTCATGATTCCGTGATTTCTTTCTCTCAATGCATATTGCAAGCTTAAAAAGAGAGAACACAGAAGGTCAACAGGATTCCCAAAATAATAAAGGATCAAGTGTTATCTCTGTCAAAACAGTGCTCCTAGAATGACTAGCAGGTAGCTTCACAAAGTTAATCAGTGAGATGAGAAAGAGGTGGCCAAAATTTAGTTGAAGCATTCTACAAACAGCAGCTTGTTCAAAGCAAGTGAAAAATCCACGAGACTGTCTAACACAATTGATATCCAAAGTGGGCCATTACCCATTAGCACTGTGGTGCACAGACAGCAATGCAGGCTGGATTGAGAATAGCAAAGACATGAAAGTCAACCAAAGAAGATCTCGAACTACTGTGAGAGAATTGAGAGCTGGCGTAGGCCAGGAAAAATGGTGGAGGCACAGCAGGACAGATAGGAGATTATCGGCCTGGCACGACAGCAGAGCTGAGCAGAGAGCATGCATTGACCAAGCCTGGTAAGGATTTAGCATGCTAAGGTAATATTTAACTTTTTTTTGACACACAAGTGTTCAAGTAAAATATGATATCGTTCAATAAAATATACTCCCTCCATTAGGGATTTATTGACGTCCCAGACAGGAAATTTATACTAACCACAGTTCAAAATGTTTGGTCGGAAAAACATCAAAAGCTGAATGGAGAGAGTACCACGCAACAATGTAACTAGAATACTAGATAGATAAATTTTTCTCAGACTGATCAAATCTCTTATGAGGAAATGTGACATTCAGGCAAGGAAACAAAATTGATGTACCATTTGTAACTTTTGGTGGATAAGACAAGAAGAGAGATCGATGCATGAATTGCTTTTCATCCTCGGCAACACTTCAGATTCCTCCCAGCACCAACGAATTTCACGTACAAAATCAATCCACAGTACAGCAATAGCTGGAAAAAAAAAGTCTATCACCAATCAAGCTCAAAAAGTTATAAGAAATTCAGGACACAATACGAACCTCGTATGTTGCAGTTGCCAAACCACAGTGCATGCAAACAGAGCTGGCCAAAAAGTGATTCTGAAGGTGCTCCTCTCATCGCACGACTATACTTACTTTCTGCATCCACGTAGTTTGAGTTTCCAGTCTCTGACAAATAGAAACACAAGAGTTTATTTGATTCCCAAGATGGATTTAACGAGAAGGGCAAATGAAATGAAATATAATGCTACATTACAGTCTTATAGCCAATGATGATTTATCTGTTTGTAAGAGATGATCCTATTTCACCATCACTAGTTTCTATTTGAGTCCATAAATGAAGCAAAGCGAATCACTACTACAACATTACAAAAGATTAACCAAATTTGAAAAGTAACGCTGACACCTTGTTATATCTCTGTAGCTCATAAAGCCTGCACATAAGTTGAGGAGTAAAAAGGAAACAGGAATCTAAGTGCAGCCACGGGACTAAGAACTAGATGACTAATAGATCAAGCAACAGAACCAGCCACTTATAGTGCTGAACTACTGTAAGGTCATAATCATGCCAAACATGAATTCCCCAGAGGAAGCAGAATGAGCTCAGTCAAACAGTGTTTTTGTTTTTCGAAGTTTAGCACATCATTCTTGGGTCCGATCAACTGATCGCTCCAAATACCAACCAAAGAATTTCCGTGTCTCCTTGGTAAACTCAAGCTATATACTCCCTCCATTCCAAAATTGTTGTCGCCATTGACTTTTTTCGTATTTTTTGACCATTCGTTTTATTCAAAATATTTGTTTAAATATAAAAAGTTATAAGTTATATTTAAATTTAATCTAGTGATAAAACGAATCATGAGAAAATATATGATATTTTTTAAATTTTTTTGAATAAGACGAATGATCAAAGTTGATGGAAAAAAGTCAATAGCAACAACAATTTTGGAACGGAGGGAGTATGTTATAAGGAGATATGCAACCAACTACTTAGTGCGCGCATACAATGCGACTTCACAGATGCTGTAAACCATCAGCATTGAACTTCACAAGAACTAAATAAATACCATTATGCCTAGAAACATGATAGTTTAATACTTAAGCTTCTATCAAGGGAAAAAGGATATAAATACCATCATTGAAAAGATCTTTCATGACACGATCAATAACAGATGGTGGAGGCACAGTAGCAGTAGACTTTGAATTGTCCTGGCCTGAATTATCTGCTACCTAGCATGTCAATCAAAATTAGAAACAAAATGATAGGAAGGATATAATTTGGATCACTTAGAAGGTATTCTGAAATTTAACAAGTTCTTAACCTGCAACAAAGTCTTCCAAAAACTGAGCCTCTGCTGACGCTTCATACGCATTCACTAAAAGATGCAGCTGGGATGCAAATCCAACAAACTTCCCAATAGAATCATCTACCCTACAGTGTAAAGTTGAACATGAACAAAATGAATACATGAAAAACTGGAAGACAATGCATGACACTATAGTAGAGACAACTGCTATGGGACAAATATGGTGCTTATACATATTTCATCAAAGAAACTTCACAAGGGACTTCAAGTAAAACATTTACATGTATCGAGAGACAACTGGGTGAAGAAGCCAGCTATTAGCATCAAAGGTCGAAGCATTTTCCACTTCAGCCATCTCAAGGGTCTCTTCAAATGTCCTCTCTCCCCAAATAGCAGTCAGCTGAAAACCTAGGATAATCAAATGGATCATGTTTCTACATACATATCAATTCCCAAAAAAACAAGATGATTAGAAAACACAGAAAACATGATATGTAGAAAATTATATACAGCTAATATCACTTGTAATTGAGATAACACTTTTCAAACATATCATTCAACAACTCGCAGGAAAAGATGGACCTGGATCTAGATTTTATAGATAATTGCTGCATGACTAATCTACCCTCTACATGCAAAAGTACATTGTCTAGTGGTCCATGTTAGGGTTCTTGTATGAAGGCTGAACAAGACAATATACCTCAATATTTCCTTTTACGTGATGAAATGCAGGATTTTCTTCTATGTTCAAATATCATGATTTCTTACCATTGATAGTGTCAAACAGGTAAAATGTCAGTCTCAGCAATTATAGTATCTATCAAGCTGGTACAATAATGTTCTAATACGTAAAAGATGGGGTCATCTCAAGCGACAAGTGATTACTACCGTTGAAATAGGATAACGAAAACTGTAATCTCTGATAAAAGCAGATTGACATATGTTAATGGATGGTTAAGGCCTCAAGGGGCATAGGTGTAAAATGGATATACCACAGGAAATTTTCAAAAGAATTGGTGCCTTATTCATTGTGATGTGCGCCTTTTGAATTCAATCTCATGGTTAAGGTTGGCTGATCCGATTATGGTGATTCATTCATATTTCCCTTGTCAAAACCATACGACTTCGATTACCTTCAACAGGATCCACAGCCGAGTACCATTCTGCCCAAGGACAATCATCATCCCATTGTTTTCTGGGGTGACTTGGAACTTCATTTTCAGTTAACGATTCGGTTGCTTCAGAATCCAAAGTCTCATTATCATAATCATATTCTGGAGTCCTGTAGGTAAGCTTCATTGAGAATTGAACCTTTAACCTTGCTGGAAAATCTGTCGAGGATAGGACCTCCAAAGACCAAGTAGAAAATTGAAGGTTAACCCGTGTAAGGACAATGCAGAAAACTATGGAAAATGTTGACAATGGAAGATGCCAGATCAACAGAATTACTAACAAAAGTAAACAATATATTCAAAAGTTCAAACACTAAGTGTTGTGTAATGGTTAATTGGTGCTATTTGTCCCTCCCAATAAAAATATAAACCCCATCCTGGACCTTTTGTTGTTGCTGTTCGATTTGTTTAGAACACTTGATGGAAGAATGGATACATCATGAAATAGTGAAAGCTTTTAGAGATACTACTCACAAATTTTGACAGAAATAGCTCATGTAACCCTTCCAGATGCATTAGTCTTATTGGCACTTGGCTACCAATTCTGTCCGCTTCAAATCTTCGAGTAAATACAGTTCCAAGATTTTGAATTCCAATATATGCTTTCCGTGAAGGGTCATGCACCGGTACAAACGCTGGCCAATTGCTAAATTGAAAATCATTCAGTATAATGACAGGGATAATGCTTGTTAGGGAAGCAGTAAACTATTAAAACTAACTCACCTGCCACAATTCGAAAGAGCAATCGCTACAGAACTCAAAAGCTTAGTTGATTCAGGATCATCGAGAACCACACCACTGGCACTCAACGGAGCAATTATCTGTAAGAGATAAAACCACTATGAGCTTAATTGGAGACTACATCATTACTTATTACAGAAATTGCTACATATTAGACCTCTGCGAAAACATCTGGAATTTTTTGAATAAATAAATGCACTCAACAGAAACTTCATGTAGAAGTTTATGCTTTTATATAAATGCAACATGAATAAATCATACCAAAAAATCATTTACTCCAAATGAGAGCTGCATGCTATGTGTATCATCATCCCAATGTGTGTTTTGGCCTACAGATATATATTTGTGACTGTGAGAAACAAGAAATTAAGAAAAATGTTATTTGGAAAAGACTAACATAATATAAAAAACTGTGGAATGTATTAAAATTTAAACAAATATAAACCCTCACCTTTTGCAGATT
The DNA here is from genome assembly GCA_030378355.1 of Eleusine indica. NCBI lineage: Eukaryota > Viridiplantae > Streptophyta > Magnoliopsida > Poales > Poaceae > Eleusine > Eleusine indica. The sequence goes on along the minus strand of CM059498.1, from coordinate 10,377,511 downwards.
TCATGAAATGATACTCCATAGAATAAACTCTTTTCCCATGCTTCAGCTCACGTTTGACCAAGTATAAATTTTCAAAGGGAGGAACACTCTCTGCACCTTTTTGCTATAAGAATGTATATGCAAGTTAGCAAACAAAGCAATAATTTATCACACAAGGACGAATGTGAGATCCCAGAAAGAGCAATACCATTAAGATCTTTGGCCCATCTGCAAGCCATTGACGACAAATAGCCTCTATCTCCGATATAAACCTAGATGATCAGGAAACTCATACTAACCCTTTGCAAAGAACTAAATTGGACAAAAAATAAGAATAACTTGGGTATCATATCATCATCGTAGAGTAGCAATACCTTTCCCATTTTGAAGCAATGGTGAAATCATCGAAGCGTTCAAGCTGCAGGGGTAAAAGAAACACCATAAATCAACAGATATTGTTTGGATCAAACAGGTTAAACGGAACCTTTTGACTTCTCACAGAAGGCCTTATGAGAATCCAAAGTGCAGGACGAATAACACAAGCTACCGTTTACAGAGTGTCAATATTCAAAATGAGGCAAATGTCACCTAAAATCTCTCATAAGATACGATTACCGGGAAAATTGGCATGTTTGTCAGACACACATTATGTGATTGAGCATCATATAGTTTGGTGACATGATCCCTACAAACTAGTTAGGTTTTTGCACCTCTTATAGCAGTTTTGGAGCATCAATCGTGGAAATGCACACTCCTGCAAAGGTGCAATATACTTAACAGCTCAATAGCAATTAGTGAACTATACATCAACTGATTCAACAGTGAACCGTGATCTGGTAGACAATTCATATCAATACCCGATTCTAGCAGGCTCTAACGGCAAAAATGTGGTCCAAATTCTCAAAAACTACACTATGAACTTCACAGTTGAAGCTACGAGCCTAACAACTAACACTACACCAATCCATTCCCCGTGGCCTTCTCCTACTCATCAAGCAACGACAGAACCAAACCAAGCGCAATTGCTCCACAAAATCAGCCCCGGAAGCAAACAAACGCAGGAGGGGTCGAGAAGCGCTGCGCCTACCTCCTCTTCGGCCTCCCCCTCGTCGTCCTCTTCCTCTTCGTCCTCCCTGATCCGGCGGTGCTTCGCGTACTTAGAGGAGGTGGAGGAAGTGGAGGCCATCGCGGCGGGGTGGCGTCGCGAGGAAGACCCCTCTCCCCGTGTCCCCCGTTGGATCGGCGAGGAGGGAGGCCGCGTGGGGAGGAAGTGAAGGAGCGCGATGCGTCGATCGATGGATGCCTCGTCGACCGGAGGAGTTCTCACAGTTCGTACCTGGTACGCTGGTCGCACGATGAGTTTTGGAGATGCGGCCCGCGGCGTTGGTGCGTTTCAATGGTGTACATGGACTTGGTTTACACACAGTGACACAGAGCGATACATAAAGGGATGGTGTCGGCATTGGCCCATTGGGTGTATGGACCGGAAAGGGATCGGTATGGACCGCCACCCTGCATTGTTGCGGGCCATGGCCCATGCTGCTTAGGCCTGTCGAACTTGAGGTCTGCTTCAAGTTCGAATTTAGCCAGTGGTGGGCTCGGCCTCTCGCAAGACCAAAATCCAGTTCCATCCGTCAAGCTACGCGCCTACGCCGCGTCGCGCTCGCGCACCGGCAGTCCGCGGCGTCGACCGGCAGCCGCGCGCGCACATGGCATGAGATCTTTGCCAACCACCGCGTCCGCGGAGCACGTGGTCCTCGGTGGCCAGGATCGTACGGATGCCGCTTGATTTGTCCACGGAAAAGAACGGAAAAGGCAGGGCAGCAGGGGTGCCGCTGCCAGGCACCCCGTGGCGGCAAAGGCCAAGGCAAACCGAATCTATCCATCTACAGTAGCTCCCCAAAGTTTTCGTGGTTACGGATCGCCGCCGCCGGCGATTAGGCCGTTAAGTACACCACGTTCGATCGATTCCAAATGGGGACGGCGAAAATAATGCCGGGCCAGCCACGCGTCGAGACACGGGCAGCCCAACGAGTACGCGCCGACGATCCCGGCCGCCCGAGCTGCATCGGACGGCGGCGCCGGGGCCACCAACCTCGTGCCGAGTCTGAACTGCCCGCGCCGCTCTCACATGGCGTCGACCACAGGTCACATGCGCGGAGCACCGTCCCTCCCCGCCGCGCGGCGGAGGAAGTCGTTGCGCGGGCAGTTATGGATGGATGCCAAGCACAAGCACGCACGCCGCTCTCCTGTGCACGCATCTTTCGAGAAGCGTGTTCTAAAACACCAGCGTGTCAGTCGCGGGCGATTCAGACGCCAATAGCATTGCTCTTAAACTAAACTTCCAGTCGTCTTTACTAATTGAATTTCTCAAGTAATCTATGAATGAAGCTAGCTCGTGGTACGTATAGTAGTAGTAGGTTCTAGTGTTCTACGGTCCGCCGCGCGCAAAGGTACCCAGAGAGACCTGATGACCAATTATGGCTCGAGTGATCCAGCTATCCAGGACACTCCAAATTGCTTGTACCGCTGCTGCATAAAGAACCAGCATCCATCAGGATTTGGGGTTTAATTAGGTCGACAAATTTGGCGCTCCAGTACAAGCCGTTCACACCCCGTCAACCGGGTCGTGATGAGCTCGTACAAATTAAAAATTGGGCAGTTCACATGAGCACAAAAAGGAGACGACCCACAGGATAATTAGCATGATGGGTTCGGTTAAAACAACTCGAATGGTGGTATAATCTCAGACCCTCACAAGGCATAATTAGCTCGCAAAGAGCCTCAAATGGTTTGCTACGTGGCGTAAGTGGAATGGAATGGCCGACACGGGGGCCGGAGCTCCAGGTCTGGTGGACTCTGGACTGGGTAATGAAGCGATCGAACAGCGTCTGATGGTTCAGTTGGGGACACATGTTTCTCAATGGCGAGACCGGCGGGGACGAATGCATGGCCAGGAACGGTGTGCGTGAAGAGCGTGGTCATGTCTTGGAACGTCAAATCGGAGAATTAGATATCCTATAATCGGCACTGCTAATATGGGCCAATACACTGCATTGTTCCTTGGAGGCTTGGAGCTACTAGTAGAAACCATTAATTTGCATTTGCCGGTGTTTGGACTTGGACGTGGAATCTTTTCGTGACTGGCTGGTGCTGATAAGAACTTCCCGGACCATAGCTTCCCATAAGCAGTATTACTGACATGTGACATGATATTATTCTCTCTGCATTTCGTAGCACATCAGTCATCAGCTGTAACCAGTGTGATGCTTCTTGTCCGATCCAGGATCTGCAGTCGAAGCATACCACGATACAGAACAATCATGTCACGTCAAGCTCTAATTTACTGTCTGCTCCACTCTCGAGGGTTAAAAAAAAATGGTGGAAAGAAAGAGTTCGAGTTCACGTCGTGTCCGGGTCGACATAACGGCAGTAGCAGCGCCAGCAGCTGCAGCGAAAAGGTCAAATGACAACAGCCGCGCAGAGAAGCTTTTCCTTTCTCGTGATACCATAAAGGATCAAATGTTACCGCGCCTAGTGCGAATTTTCCACGCTCACAGTATATTTGCTGCCGTCATTGCTCTGCCGATAAGGGTAATGTGACGATTATATCTATCTTACTCTGAACACTGGGGACATTGTCCCCTCATTGGTAAAGTGATGCTGGTTTCAGTATTTTGAGCAAAATTTATGCATAAGAAATGTGCGATGATCTAGTATTCTCCGTGGGAAAATTAATCAACTGTCTCTGAGGATGTTACATGCGTTTAAACATGACATCTGGACCGAGAATCCCAGAATACAGAGTGTATGCAGGGTTCATATGGTCCATGGTGCAAAAGCAGGGTGGCCATTTGCAAGCTGCAAAGCATCGTTGCTTCAGTTTTTTTCTGACTGTCCATTGCAGCTTAATTCATTTTCTGTGCCTGTGCATTGCAGCAGGATCACATGAACACACCAAACCCCTCTTAAATTATTCACAGCCCCACCTCTCCATGATGGATGCATGCCCTCTCGCTCATCCTGCCATGGGACCAGACAGGCCCTTACGCATGGCACGCTGGTACTACAAAAGATGGCGTCAGTTTTTTCGTTGCCTCCCTCTCCTCCTTGTCTGGCTCCTTTCTTCCTCTGCTCCCATATGAGCTGAGAGGTTCGGAGCACGACTAGTTATGTAGAGCAAAGATCATAGCCAGAAAAATCTCTTCCCTGGCCCAGAGATTCACCACAAACTCAGTAGAAAAAAACGACATCTGTCAAGTTGTTTCTCTTGCTATTGGATCTATTCTTTTTTTTTTCTCGCTATTTCCTCCGCAGTCCTACAACTAGCAGAACTAGGAAATCCAGAAGAAATCCTTCCTTTTCTCTGGTCATTGGGTCCAAACTTCGTAAGCAAGTTGAACCAAGAACTACAATAGCGAGATCTTGGTTCTGTTCCATTAGTGTCAGTCAGTTCAGCTGTGTAGAAGAAACAAGAAATTCTCCCAAGCAATCCTTCTTTAGCACCTTCAGCAGCTGCAAGATTCGCATCTTGATTCCTGCTGTCAATTCTTCGGGAGAGTGAAGATTCAGCGGCGGGTGAAGCCAAGTCTTCGGCAATGGCGGCGGCGCTAGAGTGCTGGTCGGGGCGGCCGAGTACCGACGAGGAGATGGTGGAGCAGGTTCTCATGAAGCCTCACGGCCGCTCCGACGACTCCCTTCCGACTTGCGCCGACTCTGCCTGCGCCGGCGAGCCGGTGTCGGCGCCGGTGCCGCCCAAGAAATGGCAGCGGCTGGGGCGCAACTTCGCCGGCGCCATCGCGGCGTTCAAGAACACGCTGAACCTGGACGGCGGCGGCCTTCCACGCGACCCCTCGCCACGCGCAGAGAAACCGCCACCGCTCCTCCTCCGAGGCCTCCAGCAGCTCTACTCACGCGGCAACGCCAACCAGCAACTGCCGGAGAAGCTCGTCGCCGACCTCCGCCGCCACTTCGATGCCCTCCCCAACAGGTCAGTCGGTCAGCGTCCCGGAGTCCACCTTTTTATGCTGTTTTATTGGACCACCCAATTTTCCACTGGTGCCAGATGCATAATTACGAGCTTTATTCCGATTTTGATGGCGAAAATGAGCTGCATCTTCAACCCAAGGCTATTTGATATCAGCATCCGTATTTAGACGTCAACCACCACTATAATACCTCCTTTAACTTCCAGAGATCCACAAATTTGCTCTAATCAATTTTGAGAGTGGTGAACGAAACGTACTGCGGTTGTGATTAAGAGTTTTTACTATTTACTTAAAAAAATTATGATTTCTACTATCATGTTCGACCTGAACTGCTAATCAAAGTACAATTATCTTATAAGTATTGCAATACATTCCCTTTTGATCAGCACAGTGGTTTGCTGACAATCATATGTTTCGGTTTTGCAGCTATGCACAGGCAGGATTTGACATGAAAGATGTCCTCTTGCATGCCCGCCTAGTAGAGCAGGCGACTGGTGAAGATCAGCCTGCAGTGAACATTGAGGAAGTTCATGGCAACAATGGTAGAGGAGGTGGCGACGAGGGCACTGTTTTTCATCTCACTTTTGCTTGCATTGCTCCCCTTTCCTGGCAGTCAATGTCGGGCTCACTTGATAGCCCTTTGTTCTGCTGCAAGAAGATCCAGATCTTTGAGAAGAGAGGATTGACACTTGGTGTGGTCACGATACTTGTGCAGTCTGGGAACGAGGCACTCTTCAAGAACCGGATTGAATCTGCTCTGAAATCGGTTGTAAAGAAGCAGAGGAAGAACAGCGGCGGTGTGAAACTACCATTTGGGCTTTGTGGTTGTCAAGAAGAAGGATCAAGAAACTTCGACGAGGAGTCAATGTTTGATCCAGATGATGGCCAGGTACTGGACAATGAGCCAACTCGGAAACCACAGCTTCCCACTCCCCTGCCACAATCATCAGTCTTTGTCTCCGTAGATGAATGGCAAACCATTCGATCTGGTGGTGAGGAGCTTGGCCGCTGGATGATACGTTCTGAGGAGATTGAGTTCATTGATTGGGTTGGTGCAAATTCATTCAAGGGAGTCTATAGAGGGAAAAAGGTCTGGGTCAACAAACTGAGGGGTTGTGACATGGGAAGTGCTTATGACGTTGAGATCCGTCAGGATTTGCTGCAGTTGATGAGCTGTGGCCAGAGGAACATTCTCCAATTTCATGGCATTTGCTTCAATGACAACCATGGTCTCTGCATAGTTACAAGGATGATGGAAGGGGGATCGGTTCATGATATTCTTATGCAGAGAAACAAGAGGCTGTCACTCCGAGACACGATTAGGATTGCTCTTGATGTAGCTGACGGTCTGGCCTTTATGAACAGCTATGGCATTGTGTATCGTGATCTCAATGCTAGAAAAATCCTGCTAGACAGGCAAGGGAATGCTTGCCTTGGCGATATGGGCATTGTTACCCCTTGTAATAATGTCGGTGAGGTCACTGAGTATGAGACGTCTGGATATCGGTGGCTGGCTCCAGAGGTTAGTAATCGACTTAATTAACAAAAAAGTTCACTGTTCTTTGGATGTCACTCTTCCTGAAAATGAGATGTTCGGTTCCAGGCGTAGTTGCTAAATGTTTAACTGCTAGGGTTCATCTACTATGAACTGACACAGTTTTTCAATGATAGCAGTTAGGACTTGGATTGATTTCAGATCTCAGTATCATTAGCTTTGTATTGGCACATTAATTGGATCAAAGTATTGCCTTATGAAGGGTAAAAACTAAAAAATGTGTCTCATATAGACGAAAATAGGAAGTTCTGTTAACCTGTGAAGAAGTGTTGCCTTTTGTTTCCGCATTCACATTTCCTTGTGGTAGAGATTAGCCAGTCAGGTATTATATCATGCCCACTCAGCAGTTCGTCCCTGTAACTGTGAGAAACAAATTCTGCACTTGTGTTTTTTTTCCTTCTTTAGCAGTCACTCGCAAAACACATAGGTCTTAGAAAAAAGTTTATAACTGTCTTTGTTAAGTTACTACCGTGCTGTCCACAGATCATTGCTGGAGATCCTGAAAGTGTGTCTGAAACCTGGATGAGCAACGTCTACAGCTATGGAATGGTTCTTTGGGAGATGGTCACCGGAGAGGAGGCGTACTCCACGTACTCACCGGTGCAAGCAGCAGTGGGGATTGCCGCCTGCGGGTTGAGGCCAGAGATCCCAAGAGACTGTCCTCATGTTTTCAGGTCACTGATGAACAGGTGCTGGGACAATTCCCCTCTGAAGCGCCCTCAGTTCTCTGAGATCATATCCATCCTACAAAGGCAGAATGTCAAATAGGTCTTTTCCCTCCCTTTTCTTGTATGCTATATATCAGTTTGTGTAGGCTATATGCCTAATCATGCAGGAAACTGCATCTGAGAAAATATAATATATGTGCAAAGGCTTATTATATTGCTCACATTTCATCTTCCCTGAAAATATCTGGGTATCTTGAACTGCACCACAGAAAGTGACATGAAAATGAAAGAGCATAGGGGTTTAATAGAAGGATCTATCCTAATAAGAAACTAGACAGTGCTTATTACAAGCCCCCAAGCAATATCATGCTACAATTGGATGCAGATTGATGTCTGGTAGTGGTATAAACAATGTTGGATCTACTGGCCCTGGTCTTTGGGGCAGGTCAAGATCTGTTGGGATTCGTTCTTTGACCTCCCCCTGATTGTGGCTTGGCATTTTGGGTCAGAATTGAAGAACAGCACCTCATGTCCACGTCTGTTTCTTCTATTACATGCCTGTGATCACCATGTGCTCCCATGGTCATCATTGGCATCTCATTTTCACAGAACAGTGCCTACCTACGACTTTGTCAGCCTTGCACTTGCACGCAGGAGATGCTTCTTTCATCTGATTATATGCCTTCTGTTTGGGCCCTCCCGAGCCCTAACCCGCTCGAACAGTGTGTGTGTGTGTGTGTGTGTGTGTGTGTGTGTGTTGCCGGAAAATCACTGATATGAATGAATGATTGGGTCACTCAATTATCTCGCGCGTGTGTACGGCGGTGCATCCAACAACCAAGCCAACCGGCTTAATGCCATGTGTTAGATCTGTGTCCATGCTTGGAGTAGAGACAGTAATTGCTACTAGATCCGTGTAGATCTGGGCATATGCACGGGAACAGCGGCGTAGCGAGAAAGAGGTTCTACGGCCGTTCTTCTTTGAAGGACCATCACGCGATTCACGGCCAAAATCTTCAAAGCAAAACCAGAACCAGAAGAGAACTGACGACAGTGCACGGCCAATTCAGCGCTGAACGGGCGAACAACCATTGCGCCCCTCCGTCGGCAGCCGAGGTATCCGCCGTTGTTTTGTCTCGCGACCCATCTCGTCGTTGACGTGGGCGACGGAAGCGGTGACCGTTCGGCTTTTGGCCCCACGCACGAACCCAGCAGCGGAGACGGCGCGGCATGGAGCGGCCGGACGCTGCTGGATGGCTTCCTCCCGGAACGGCCAGATGGATGGACCGCGGCAGGAGCAGGAGCATCCGATGTTGCGGCGGCCGTGCTGTGTGCACGTTGCGACAAAGGATCCTTGCGTAAACTTGCCCGATCAGTAGTAGTATCTGTTCTGTTGATAAAACTAACGTTTATACCAGTATAGTACCCATTTGTGTGGGCACGTTCCAAAGTGGTAGAGGAGGAGAAACGTGCAATGAAATTATCCAGAAAAGAACACCGAAGTATGCGTCATCACTCTACCAGAGTTTCGTCAGATACGAAGGACGCATAGCAGAACTTTACAAAGAATACTGTAGCATGAATTATGAAGTACTTGCACGGTAATAAAAGGCTCCATCGTCATGGATCATGCATGTACTTCACTCGACAAATACTGATTACCTTCGCTTCATAAATTTCTTTGTGCAGCCATCACATCGTCACGCAGCCCTCAACAAAATCATGAAACGCACTTACACCGTTCTCGGCGCCATGCCTCCACTCGTGCATTGCCACTAGCAACTGCAACTGCAGGTGCGTTTGGATCTCTAAATATACCTTTTCTAGCTAGGCTAGCAAAAAAACTAGCTCAATGAGTTTTGTTTGGTTTCCATCATACAGGCTAGTTAACCACCTGCTTATTGGTGAAGGAGAGCCAATTCAGCTCTTTTAAAGGAGCAAGCTTTTTCTTATCGTTACAGGCTAGATAACCCTCAAAAGATATTTTTTTTCTACTGCTACCAAATGCCTCTTTTTGCTAAGCAAGGCTAGGACAATTTCTGCTGAGGATCCAAACGCACCCGCAATTGTCAGCGTACAATGTACAGTATAAAAATGGCAGGCTGCTGCAGCGTCACAGAATCTGTACAAGGAAGACGAAGGACTGATACCTACAGGCCACAGATCTCAAGCAATATCTGCTGTTGTGGCATACTACAGCAGTTGAATGCAAGACCTAGAAAGCACAGGTTTGTAGGGCACACAAAAATAAACGAACGTGTCCATGTTGTGAACCATAACGAAAGAAACATCACCATCATCATCTCATCATTTTTTGGGGATACAGCTGAGTCAACAATGGTATCCATCTCAAACAGTTCTGTTGATTGATGAAAATGTCAAGAAAGACGGTGGGACGGTGGGTGAAGAGCTTATGGCCATGCAATTCACCCACAAAAATTCCATGAGGGTAACAAACACGGGAGATCATAAACTATGTCTGTCAGGCTTTTCTCCTTTATTTCCGAAGATCACTGGAATTAAAGTTCTGAATGATCTACTCAGATATGGGGCAGGCTTCCTCAAAAGCTTGCTGCTCTTTACGACAAAAGTCAAATTCGTTGGTGTAGTAGTACATGCAACCAGCATAGGCATCCATCTCCTTGGGACATTTTTGGTGAAGTTCCTTCAACCTGGTAGTGGAAAAAAAGATCAGTAAGAGCAATAAGCTATGGAACACCATTGCTCAAGTAAACATACTTAGTGAAAGTGCACGGTCCTGGATACATGTAACTAACAAAAGTATCATTGTGACAAGCTAAATTCGTAAGACCTTAGACAGCAGTATGTACACAAGAAAATAGGATGCACTTCCTCTGAATGGATCTCCCTCTGTCCTAAACCCTCTCAGAATACAACATCAACAACAAAGCCTTTTTATCCCAAGCAGGTTGGGGTAGGCTAGAGATGAAACCCATGGGGACCCAAAAAAGGAGAGACAAAGGAACGAAAGCCAAAAGAAAGAAAAGGAACCCAAAAAAGAAAAGACAAAAATAAAAGGAACAAAAGCCAAAAGAAAGAAAAACGAGTAAGCAAGAAGGGAGGAATGAACGAATCACGGTTCCGGCACGTCTATTGCTAGTCTCCAAGCGCTCCTATCCATATCTAGCTCCTTAGGGATATCCCACTCCTTCAAGTCTCTCTTAACCGACTCGTCCCAAGTCAAGTTTGGTCGACCTCTACCTCTCTTTACATTAGCATCTCTCTTTAGAACCCCACTACGCACTGGCGCCTCCAGGGGCCTCCGTTGAACATGTCCGAACCATCTAAACCCTCTCAGAATGTTTCAGGAAAAAACCTCTCAGAAAACACCAAAATGATACTATCGGGCTCAACAAGTAGTAAGTTGTAGAACATGAACATACTCAACCACTGCAGGAGATACAAACCATAGTTTTTTTAGATGATAATGTCAAAATTGATAACGCATTAGCCTGTTTGTTACTTCTGTCTTATGTAACCTATATGAACATACTTCTTTAACTAAATGCTAGAGAAGCATGCACAAAAAAATTGATACATGGTAGTGTTACCATACCAATTCAGCCACCCTTCCAAACACTCAATTTTGCAAAATAAAAGGACCTCATTTTGACAGATAGCAGTCAGACATTACATAGAAAACTATCAAACCAGGTTGAAATCACCGATTCTTTTCTTTGATATGATGGCATGTGGCAAGGCTGAAAATTCATGCAATATTCCCAAAGCAATCATATCATCTTTCCTCAATCCACTTGTACTCACTAAATTGTTTTGGCAATGCAGTGTTGCAAGCATACAACAAGAAAGTCAGTATAAACATGTCCACTATCATCCCAGAAGATTTGCACAGACGTTAGCAATATTGTTGAAGAGGTGTTACTTTGGCGCCATCTTCGCTGCTGCAGTTCGATGCCACAAGCTCGTCGTCGTACCATATCCAAAAACAGACATGTGTTTGTGCAGCGGATCCTTATTGAATTGTTATTTATTTGCTTATACTTGAGCACTTGTTGACATAATGTTTAATTTCAGTTGATCAATTTATGGATTTGCCACACCGTGTTCATAGGTGACCTAAGAGGCTAAGATCCTCTGGTCTAGACTGCAGTTTCCAATCGCAAATATGGATTAAAATTTTAAAAATGCAGCCCACATCAAGAAGTGGGGAGAAATGTGTGTTACTGTGAATAGCAAACATTATCACACTAACCGGTTAGTTTGATTCAACCTGCAACTACAAAGTAGAGTTCCTCTGAGCCTACCAGTGGAAGAGTGTTACGCATACAACTTTCAGTTGTTGATGACACTACTCACACTTCCAGTTTCAGTTAGTTTAACCACTGTAAGATGATTTATTTGCAGATAACAAGCAAGTATCCTTATTTTCGGTGGTAACTATTGTGTAGACAGTAGACATTTGTGGTCGCTATAATTGAGGTTAGGAGATATAACTTTGTAAACCTTGTTATGTGAGAGGCTTCACTAATCACTACTTTGGTCCACTAAGGTTTATGAGAATTAGTTACTTACTGGTTGGAAAATGTGATATAGGCTAAGCTACATACAAATGTGTTGCACACAAGCTTACTCTAGAATGCATAGCAGAATCAAAATCTATAAGACTGTTACCGAAAAATTTCATACCAGAAAATGTTAGAATTAGACGGAACAGAAACACTTAAAGATTAGACGCTTATCATAGAATTATGGGGAGGCAACTACAAAGACAGCATTTATAGTCCAATGAATATACACATCCTTTGCATGACCTGATCTAGATATAAAATCTTTTTGTTCATTTCATAAGGACTCTAGAATCTAAATAAGCCATATGGTAAGTGCAATATTACTGGTTTATCAATGTGCTAGTCAGAAAACATGACAGTTAGGCCTCATCAATTTAGCCCCATCATTTTGTATATGTAATGCTATCAGTATTTCAGGAGTTATTATGTCAATTGTTTTATCAAATCACAGCTCATATCAGCTCCATATAGCATATTCTCACAAGAAGCAAACTTTGTTCACACATTTCTCAAGAAATGCAACTTGGCACTCAATTAAAACTACTGATTATCCCAAAATCGAAAGACGTTTTTTCGTAGTCACTCCAGCTGCTGAATGCAAACTGGAGAGCAATGTGTATTGTACACTCTTTACCACATACTCATTACCAATTAGCCGTTCACCTGACGTCACTAATATACCCTGTGCATAACCTGACTCTGACCTAGAAAAATGCGATTGGTGATCCATTCTCAGCTCAATACAGCTTAATCGCAGAAGCCGACATAATAATTGACTTGTTTCTAACATCGCCCACTAAACATCACAAACCCAGAGCATCTCACTCCAGAGTAACAAATCCGACAAACATTACCGCGGCGTGCGCATCTCCCCCGCACTAATCAAAACCCTCACGCCCAGTGCTACGGGAGCAAACATTTCACGAGTCTGAAGCCCAATCGGGAAGGGGGGTTCAAAAGAAAGCGAGCAGGCAGGCGGACTCACAGGTTGAACACGCAGCTCGTGACCTGGCGGCCCCTATCGAGGCACTTCTCGGGGTTGGGGTCCTTCTTCTTGCAGTTGAGGAAGGCGATGTTCTCCGCGCGGCAGCGGACCGCGATGTGCTTGGACGCCGCCATCAGCACCGACGACGTTGGGATCGGCTCTCCCGAGGCGTCCACCGGCGTGCCGCTCGCCGACATCGCTGCGGGCCTTGGAGATCTGGAGGAGGAGGTGGGGAACGCGAGACGGCCAGACCCAGACGGGAAGGGGGAGGCGATGGAGAGGAGAGGGAGGTGGAGTTGCGGGGCGGAGGTGGAGGCCGCTCTGCCAGTCTGCCACTGTCTCTGCGCTGCTCGTGCCTTCCTGGGCTTTGGGCTTTGGGCCTTGGGGTGGTGGACTAACCAGTACTTGTGCTCTTGGGCTTGTATCTGAGCTAAATAAAATTGAAAGAAGTCCATTCTGCCTTCCCTCAACTATTATACCAGTCCGGTTCTTGTCCCTCAATTATATAATCGGGTAGGACGACTCTCGCAACTTCTTATTCCGTTTGTTTTTCCTTTCTGACCGATTTTAAAGGTGGTTTTCGATGACATGGCACTATGGATCCTACATGTAAGTGCCATGTCAGTTTTAAATTTTTTTTTCTTTCTTCCACCTGGTGGGCCCAACTCGTTGCCGCCGTCGAGGGCTCCAGGGCACTCACGCGCACGCGGCCTACACATGGCCTCCTCTTCGTCGGCTTTGCGCCATGCCGACCACCCACACCGCCCACGTCATAACGCTACTCACTGCGTCGTCGCACATGTAGCAGCAGCCGACGCTGCGCCCTCACCCTCTCGCTTTGTGCTTCTCTCCCGAGCCCAGCGCCCATGGCCACCGAGCGTAGCGCCCGTGTCGAAGCACCTCCACTGGCTCCCCTAATCCCGACGCAACCTCACACCTAGCCCCGCCTGGAGCTCCGTCGTGATCCTCTTCCCTCCCCGCCCTCGCTTTCCTCTCTCTAATTGCTCTCTTCCTAGTCGTGCTCAATAAAATGGCCGCATGAGCCACCTCGCATCGCCCGACCGCCCTGCCGTCTCCCTTTCCCGTACGAGCTACCCTGGAGCTCCGCCGTGACCCATCCTCCCTCCCTGCATGGCCGCTCCCCCTCTCATGCAGTATCAACCTCGGATTTAGCCACTCCTTCACCGACGAACGCCACCGCTTTTCCCTCGATTCCCGCCACCACAGTCTGCCCTTCTCTCTCGCGTGATCGCCCTGGTGGGCCCCTTATGCCGATGCATCCACCAGCGCATGCGCCTAGGGCCTGCCCGTCTCACTATGGAGCCCGGCGACCTCGCCGAAGCTTGGTGTCCCCGCCCTAGTCCGTGGTGTCGGGGAACAAAAAAAAGTAAAAAAAACTAAGTTGGGTTCTGACATGTAGGACCTGCAGTGCCATGTCATTGAAAACCATCTTTAAAATCGACCAGGGAGAAAAAACGAACGAAATAAGGAGTTGCGGGAGTCGTACTACCCGGCTTTATAATTGTGGGACAAGAACCGGACTCATGTGATAGTTGAGAGAGGCAAAATAGACTTCTTCCAATAAAATTCTAATAGCGAGCCATCTTGGACCTGGCCTTTTCTGGATCATGTACTGGTTTGGAACTTTGGGTCCTCAGAAGGAAAAAAAATTGTACTTTGGAGTACATGTTATACAGAGTTTGAAATACAAAATGATCAACCATCGCAATTTAGTTTGTTTTTGTTTTTCATTTTATGAGATGACAGTGATTCATATTTCAAGATTTTCTTTTCTCCAACAAAACAAGGTTAACCTACAAATTGCTTGTTATAAGGTGAAGGAATGGGATATTATACAAGATTACATGGTACTAAAATGTCACGACAGAAATATTTTGAGCAGTTAAGACACTCCTCAGTATGTGCTCACCTTTTAATTCCACTGCAACCCGAGTTCAAAGACAGTGCTTGACCCTATGGTCTTTTCATTGGATAAAAACAAGTGCATGTGATAATTTGAAGGTGCATCTAGACCCCTAATTTTATTTTGGTGATTGACGTCAATATAATTAAGAACGAACTAATTTTTTAATGAGTATGTGTGTAGATAATAAGCCAAAGTTTAGTGATTAAATGCATAGAAACAAAAAAGAAGAAAAGAAGATGATAAAGTGCTTCAAAGATGAAATTCAAAATATGCTCAAGAATAAAGTTCATGCAGTTTTATTTTAAATCTTGAGTATAGGAAAAGCCGTACTATTAAGAGGGCACAAAAGTGTGAAGCGGAGGTGAACTAAGTGTAAAATTCCCCTTTACAGGCCAAATAAATTTTTTCAGGGCAAAATCATCGGATTTGTCCGACCCATCGAACAAGTCCAACGGACTCCAGTAGCTTTGCCACTTTGGGTCGTCGGACTTGTCCGATGACCGGAGGAAAGTCCGACGTATTGGACATTTTCATCGGAGTACAGTGCCCCTGCCACCCTATTTCATCGGACTTGTCCGATGACCATCGCACTTGATCGATAGACAAGACTTGTCCGAGCCATCGGACAAGTCTATCGGATTCCAGTTCCTCTGCCCCTCCTGTGCCGTCGGACATGTCTGATGGTCATCTTATCCGAGGCATCGGGCAAGCTTATCGGACTCCAGTTTTTGCGCCACCTTGATTCATCGGACATGTCCGATGACCATCGGACTTGTCCGACACAAATCTCAGAAATTGGGTCTCCAACGACTCTTTTCCCATTAGGCTATAAATAGAACCCCTCTTCGCCCTTTGGCCGGTTGGTCAATCATTCCACTCAAAAACACTCTCAAGCTCACTTTGCTCTCCCCAACTCTCCTCACTTGCTTTCACTCTTGATTTATGAAGGGATTGAGAGAAGATTGAAGTGCTCCATCAACTTCAAGCTTCCATCCCCTTAAGCACTTGGTCTATCCTCACCGCCGACGACTATTGTGTTTGTTACTCTTGGGGATTCATCTCCTAGATGGTTAGAGGTGCCCGTAGAGCTCCCAACTTATGTGGAGACGTCTTGGAAAGTTTGTATTGACCCCTCCTTTGTGGAGTTTCTAGTGAAAAATCAAGTTTGATCTTTGTGGTCACTTGAAGAGGTTAAGGTTGAAAGAGACCCGATTCTTTGTGGATCTCTCAACAGAGACATAGGCTTCTTTGTAGAGCTGAACTTTAATGAAAAGATCTTGTGCTTTAATTACTTATCTTTCATTCACTTGTTCTTGCTCATAAACTTGCTAGTTAGGATTTGCTTCGTATTTCTTAAATTAACTTGTGTAGATTGCTTGTTAGTTGCTCTCCTTATTTTTTCAGCTTTCCTTTGCTTGTATTCACTTGCCCCTAGCTTGCCTTGCACTAATTTTAATATTTACCTGGTCAATCTATTTTTTTATCTCGTGCCATCGGACAAGTTATCGAACTTTACCCATAATCGTCGAACAAATCCGACACTGCGCATTTAACTTTTATTATTAAGTAAATTTTAGAGATAATTGCCTATTCACCACCCCCCTCTAGGCACTTTCACAACTATCTATCTATTTGGTGCATTGTTCACCAGTATTGCAAAAGTCAAATAGTGGAGGAAAGTCTAATTTTTAGAAAAGAAAAATATGGCGTGGTGTGTATTGAGGCATATTTAAAAGGAGACAAACTCATCAATGCATATCTAGTAGTACTCCCTCCATACTTAAAAGAATGTTGTTTAGGACATGATTTATCATACCAATGATTTATTAATTAAAAAGTATTTTCTCTCTCTATTTTTATTAAAGATGTTTTGAAACTAATCCAATCAATAGTATTTGCTCACTTGCTATTGTGAAGTAAAAAAGTTCAACCTATGAGTTTTCTGGTTCAATTCCCACAACCACTTTTTTTTTTACTTTTTTAAAAAATAACTTGTTTTTGTGAAATCAGCAATCCAAAACGACTTTTTTTTTTTAAGTATGAAGAGAGTATGCGACCATTAAATTACCTTTTTTTTAGTGCTGATTCACGTGAACTTCAATTGGAGAAATAGAAACTATCAAATCCGCAAATAACATATTCTTGTGTGATGCGTGTATTTATCTAGATGCACCAGAGAAACCATTACGACCAACACCAACTATTTATAATATTTACTCCTTCGTTCGCTAATGGTTGTCGTTCTGACCATCAGTTTGAACTAGAAAATAACTGACCAACACTGTTCGAACGATAATATTTGAAAACGGATGAGTATATATTTGTGTATATAATTTTGTTGACAAGTTTTTCTTGTGCAAAATTTAGGAGACAAAAATAACCAACGGGGCAATTTCCACCAGGTCCAAAACACCAGCGTGCCTCCGACCGACCTAGTCGCAGCTCTTGACGCAACCCGACTGTCCGACGTGGCTTCAACAGAATCACGCCCGTTCATCCAAGCAACGAACGATTGCGATCCTCTAATCCCTTCCATCCCTGCCAGCTCAACCACCGCCGCTACCCGCATCCACCGTCGCCAGTCGCCACCCTGCAAAACCCTCCTCGGCCGCCCGCCACTGCTCCATAGGGATTCCATTCCGTCTCATCAGTTCTGCCTCAAAGGCAGAAGCAGATGCGACCGCCGTTCCGGAGATCACCAGCGCCGCTCGAACCCTAGCCGCCGCTCCGATTACGGCGCCGGTACGGCCTCTCGTCCCCTCGATCTATTCCGATGATTCGATCCGTGTTCCCCGATCGCCATTTCTGGGTTTTTTGGGAGGCGCGTCGTGGGGTTTGGTGTTTGATTCGTTGCTGTTTGTTGTTGCGCGCTGCAGGGGTTTCAACTACATGCTTCCGACGAAGAGAGCGGAGGTAGCCAAGGGGGGTGGCGACGCTGTTGCGAAGAAGGTTCGGGCAGGGGAATCGGCGCTCGGGGCGGAGGGGATGGTGGCCGGGGAGGACGCGGGCGGCGGCGGTGGCGGGAGCAGCCGTGGGGAAGGGGTGGTGGAGATCGATGAGGACCTGCACAGCAGGCAGCTCGCCGTTTATGGGAGGGAGACGATGCGGCTGCTCTTCGCGTCCAACGTGCTCGTCTCTGGCCTGAACGGGCTTGGGGCTGAGATCGGTGCGTATCCCCACTCATTTATGACATGAACATTTAATATTTTCCTGTTGTAATGCTGATTGTTATTTGTCCGTGTGACAATTTCACTGCATCTCCATAGCTTCAGCAATGCAGTATGTGTACAGGTTGATTTGCTGAAGTGAATACTACGATTTGGGTGCATGAATTTGTTGTGCACAAGCAAATTTACTGCCGAGCTTATGCATTTATGCTATGATTGTTTGCTCCGTTTGAGTTTCTGGGGCATTTAGGAAACCATCCATGTTCCTTCTTGTTAGGATTAGACATTTATGTTGTAAAGCGGATTGTTCTACATAAAATTTCTGTTACCACGCTGCTTTCAGATTGTTATTGGTCGTTTGGAACCTGATTATTTCACTGTATCTCCAGCTTCAGCAATGCTGTATGTGTACAGGTTGATTTGCTGAATTGAGTACTACAGTTTGGATAGTTGCATGTTTTTGGTGTGCACGAGCAAACTTATTGGCGAGCTTACGCATTTATGCCCTTTGATTGCTTTCTCCATTTGAGTTTCTAGTGCACTTAGGAAAACTTACAGTTTTCTGCTTGTTGGGATTGAGCATTCGCGTTGCTTTTTTTTTTTGGCTGACCCTTGAACAATGTTCTCACTGTAAGATATATGGCTGAAATAATTTCACTTGCTACCTTTCACACCTGTAGTTCTTTCATCTCTCTAGTTATTTTTACTTTGCATGAACACAATAAATGGATAGTATTTCTTTCACCCTGTGTTTTCCTGTTCAGCAAAGGAACATAAGGAATTTTATATTCTTACTGGCCATTAATTTAATTATTTACTCAGTAGCCATTTTCTTATCTTGTATGTGCATATGCTCAGATTCTAATGCTACCATTTATGCATGGACTATTACCATACCAGTATTGCACAATTGATACAAGAACTTTGTTTTCTTTAATTTTTTGTGCGCTATGTGTGGATTCTTGGTCTTTGGAATTAATATTTGCCTTCAAACAGCAAAGAATATCGCTCTGGCTGGTGTTAAGTCTGTCACCCTACATGATGTGGGAAATGTGGAAATGTGGGATCTATCAGCCAATTTTTTTCTTACTGAGGATGACATCGGAAGGAACAGGGCTGTGGCTTGTGTTGCAAAGCTTCAAGAACTTAACAACTCTGTTCTTGTATCTGCTGTAACGGATGAATTGACCATTGAACACCTTTCAAAGTTCCAGGTCTGCTAGCTCTCTGCTATGCTAAAATTTGTTACTTCTCATTATGTTGCTTTCTCCAATGTTAGTACTAGTCAGTATATTCATGTTTGAGAGTAATGTTACTTGGGATTCCTCCCTGGTGTGCATTGGTTGACATTCCTGATAACTATCTTCGTTTTAGTTCCCTATAACTGCAGAAACTCGCTAATTAGTTTTATCTTCTACAGTGATATCCTGCTGTATCTGCTAGTTGATAGTAACATGTATTTATAATCATACAAACTACTTAATGGTTGGTCAAATTTGATAGTATAGCTGGATATATTGCTACAGTTTTCATCTTTGAGTATAATATCATCAATGCAAATCCGTCCATGAGACAATACACAGTGATTCACTGATTCTTATACTAATCTGTTTTCCAGGTTGTTGTTTTTACCGACATTAGTCTGGATAAGGCAATTGAATTTGATGATTATTGTCGTAGCCACAAGCCTCCAATTTCCTTTATCAAAACAGAAGTCCGTGGTCTTTTTGGTAGTATATTTTGTGACTTTGGCCCTGATTTCACTGTTATTGATGTTGATGGTCACCCTCCACATACGGGTGTAATTGCATCAATCAGCAATGGCAATCCTGCAACTGTGACCTGCGTTGATGATGATCGCCTTGATTTCGATGATGGTGATCTTGTTGTTTTCTCAGAGGTCCAGGGTATGACAGAACTGAATGATGGCAAACCAAGGATGATAATGCGTGCAAGGCCATTTTCCCTTTGTATCCAGGAGGATACAAGTAACTTTGGCATTTATACAAAAGGTGGAATTGTTACACAGGTGAAGCAACCAAAGATCTTTCAGTTTACGAGTTTGAGAGATTCTATAAAAGAACCAGGAGATTTTCCTCTGAGTGATTGTTCGAAGTTTACTCGCCCTCCTCTACTCCATTTTGCATTTCTAGCTTTGGATAAATTCAGAAAAGAGTTTGGGCGATTCCCTGGTGTTGGTTGTGGCCAGGATGCCCAGAGGTTTGTGGAGTTCACAGCATCTATCAATGAAGTAGCAACTGATTACAAGATAGATGATGAGCTTGATGAGAAGCTGTTGAGGCTTTTTGCAAGTGGTTCTAGAGCTGTCCTGAATCCAATGGCTGTTATGTTTGGTGGAATTGTTGGTCAAGAAGTTCTGAAGGCATGTTCTGGGAAATTTCGCCCACTATTCCAGGTAGTTGTCTGAAAGACACTTTATGGTTATCTAGTATGTTCTAATTGCCTGATGAGAACTTTATCTTTGGCAGTTCTTCTATTTTGATTCAATAGAATCTCTGCCAACCTATCAGTTGGACCCTAAAGAATTGAAGCCATTGAATAGCCGCTATGATGCTCAGATTTCTGTATTTGGCTCTAAGCTTCAGAAGAAGCTGCGGGATGCCAATGTTTTTGTTGTGGGATCTGGGGCTCTTGGCTGTGAATTCTTGAAGAACTTAGCTTTAATGGGAGTATCTTGTGGCCGTAAAGGAAAGCTAACTGTAACAGATGATGATGTCATTGAGAAAAATAACTTGAGCTGTCAATTTCTGTTTCATGATTGGAATATCGGGCAGGCTAAATCTACAGTAGCTGCTGCAGCTGCTAGTGGTATCAACTCCTGCCTGCATATTGAGGCTCTCCATAATCGTGCATGTCCCGATACTGAGCACGTGTTCCATGATGCGTTCTGGGAGGGCCTTGATGTTGCTATTAATGCACTTGATAATGTTGATGCTAGGATGTACATGGACATGAGATGCTTGTACTTTCAGAAACCGCTCTTGGAATCTGGAACGTTGGGTACCCAATTTAATACCCAAATGGTAATTCCACACCTTACTGAAAATTATGGGGCTTCACAAGACCCTCCTGAGAAGCAGGCACCCATGTGTACAATCCACTCGTTTCCACAAAATATTGACCATTGTCTAACATGGGCTCACTCAGAGTTTGAGGGTTTGCTGGACAAAATTCCAACTGAAGTCAACTCTTTTCTTTCTAACCCTACTCAATATGTTGCCGCCATGAGAAAGGCAGGTGATGCTCAAGCCAGGGAATTGCTTGAGCGTGTACATGACTGCCTTGAGAAGGAGCGCTGTGAAAGATTTGAAGATTGCATAACCTGGGCAAGGCTGAAGTATGATTTCTCTCTCCAGTTTGTTCGTTCTGTAATTGATTCAGCAGTTCTTTATCTGCACATGTTTTCTACATAAAAGTGCAATTGTAGTTTCATTGGATATATCATCCCAATAGATAGGACTAACAACCTTTTTTCTTTGCTCAGATTTGAAGATTACTTCTCTAATCGTGTGAAGCAGCTAATATTCACATTTCCTGAAGATGCTGCCACTAGCACAGGAGCTCCTTTCTGGTCTGCCCCAAAGCGTTTCCCTCACCCGTTGGAATTTTCAGCTGATGATTCATCACACATTCACTTCGTAATGGCTGCTTCACTATTGAGAGCAGTGTCTTTTGGAATCTCGGTTCCTGATTGGGCAAAAAACACGAATAATCTCGCTGATGCAGTCAGTAAAGTTGTAGTACCTGAATTTAGGCCAAAGGGCGGGGTTAAGATTGAGACAGATGAGAAGGCTAGTAGCATCTCTGTTGCCTCAGTTGACGATGTTGCTGTTATCAGTGATCTTTTAACCAAGCTGGAAGCATGTGCCGAGAAACTGCCCTCAAGATTCCGAATGAAACCTATTCGGTTTGAGAAGGTTAGCAGCCTTTCGAAAAATCTATTATTCGTTAAGGTTAAGAAATTATGTTATGACCTTTCTTGCTTGCTGTTGAAAAAAATGTTACTATGTGCATGTACATGCAATTTGGAAATGACTGTATTCTCAAAATACAAGCTAGGATATGTTCTTTACTAATAAGCAGAAAGGTCAACATAGATCCTGCTGTTATTTCACATTGCTTTCTGCTTTAGACGGTTAAAGAAAATTAGTTATCTATCAGTGTTTAAACTCCTTGCTAATACTAATCCATCAATCATTTATGCTTGGCATCAAATCTCCACCGGAAAAGTCAGCTAGCAATTTTTTGATGAAACAAGTGATGAGAAATCTTTATGGCATGCTCCTTGATTACTTGATCTTCCATATTTGTGCCTGTTAAATTTATGTGCTTCTGTTTCATGATACAGAGTTATAACATGTAGGTGTTTCTGTTAATTAACATTGAAATTCAGCATATTAAAAAAAAACTCAGGCATATGTCTGGGTAAAAGGAAAGTAATCAAACTTTAACTGTTGATCATTTTTGTATATCTATCAGTTTGTTTATAGTAGGATCATTTCTTTTGCAGGATGATGACACAAATTTCCATATGGACTTAATTTCTGGCCTCGCAAATATGCGTGCAAGGAACTATGGCATCCAAGAGGTTGACAAGTTGAAGGCAAAATTTATTGCAGGAAGAATCATCCCAGCTGTAGCAACTTCAACAGCCATGGCCACAGGACTTGTGTGCCTAGAGCTTTACAAGGTTCTGGCGGGTGGGCACCCAATAGAAGACTACCACAACACATTTGGTAATCTGGCGTTACCATTCCTCACGATATCTGAACCTTTTCGAGCCCCTGTGATCAAGCATCAAAATATGAGATGGACCGTATGGAATCGATGGTCTATTAAGGGCAACATCACAGTTGCAGAGCTCCTGAAGTGGTTGACTGACAAGGGCCTGAATGCTTACAGCGTCTCCTGCGGCAATGCATTGCTGTACAACACCATGTTCCCCAGGCACAAGAATCGATTGAACAAGAAGATTGTGGATGTTGCTAAGGAGGTGGCAAAGGTGGATATTCCAGAATACAGGAAGCATGTTGATGTAGTTGTGGCTTGTGAGGATAACAATGGGAATGATATCGACATTCCTCTGATCTCCATTTACTTCCGATAGGTTATTTTGTGAAAAGAGGTGATGAGTGCCAATAGGGATGCGAATAGATTTCATAGACTCTGTTAATAGTTCCGCTCCATTTATGAATTGGTAGCGAAGTGCTTGGCCGTGGTGCATCTAATTACAGCTTTGTACGGGTGCTTGGGCCCTGTGGTTGCATGCCAAGTATTTGCAGGTGTGCAATGTGATCTCTTGGATATTTGATGAATGAATGGTTCATAGCTTCTGCTAATTCGCAAGTCTGAATTTGGTTTTAAGGACTGTAGGTGTTTATCCAGACGCCAGGTTTTGATCTTAAATGTGGCCATCTTACATACACTGTTGTGACTGCAATTGTTTCTGAATGTGCAACGGAGAGCGCTTCGATTTCGATTCATCCACAGTGACTTGGACTGGCACATGCGGCCTTTGGCCCAGGACAGCGCACGCGCAAACGACGTGTTTGCTTGCGCCTTACTCGATCGTCACTGTGAAGGCATCACGACCGACCCATCCATGATCCATCATCCATCACGAGTTCACGATGACCACACTTGCCGATGGCCCGTGTCTTTTACTCCAAGTCACCGTCGAATGATGATGGTGGCTAGCTTAGCTGCTGTTCCCGTTTCGACGATGTGATCTCGCCGCGCGCTGTCTCTCCATTCCACCGGCGGTGGAGTTTATTAGCCCTCTAGCCAGGCAGCTAGCCAAGCAAGCCGCGCCACAGACGTAGTTGTGCTGCAGAAAGGAAGTCGCTACGGCGTGGCAGTTGGCACTGCTGACCTGACGACCCAAACGCCTTCCTGCCCGGCACGGCACGGCGTCACCGGCTTTGCCGCAATAGAATATCTTTAGCGCCGCAAATCATTGCCTCCCGTCCCGTCCCCGTATATATCTGTCTGCCCATTATCGTGCAGGTTTACACCTGATGCAAGCCTGTACGCGATTAAACAAACAAATGCGCTAATGACTCGGTGAGTCGAGCGTTCGTCGCAGCTAACATGCGCCTCACGACTTCCGGCGCTGCAACAGACCAGCAGATTCGTTTCGTTTCCGCGTGAACTCGTCACAGGCCCCCTCCTGCGTACAACGACCGAACGATAGAACCAGAGAGTAGAGAGGAGGAACGACAGAACTCGTAGCATTGTCGTAGTACTGGTTTGCCACGGAACGCGCCACCAGGTCATCAGATCAGGCTACCTAACCTGACTGATGACGAGAATCATCAGCCGTTCCGAATCATAAACGTATCCGCCCCAGATTTCCAGCTGCTGGTAGGTCGGCACTGACCATCTGAAGCTACTGATGAACTCTCCTCTGAAGAAAGATCGGGTCCCTGGTGGAAAAAAGAAGCTATAGTTACTGACCAACCAGAGCATAAGGACGGAAAGCTTTCCATTCGTGATCCTTCCGCGGGCCACGGCCGTCGCAGTCGTGCCGCGCGGCCGTGCGCGCGTCGCCGTCGCCAACCTCCACCGTCGCTTCTTGTCGTCGCGGAGCGCACCTCTCTCCGACACACGACAACCAATGGGCCGCACAACCGACACGGCACCTGCTGCGCAATTTAGGAGTCAGGTAAACGGATCTTCTCCATGGATAAACGTCACCTTGATCTCCCGCGCAACTTGGGATGAGTATAATCGTTAAAACGCTCGTATTCCGTCGCATGGCAACGGTCAAGAACGTGAGCAATCTCATCCCGTTCCGGATCGCCATTGACCGCGGCATGTTACGAGATTATCTTAGCGGCGTGTCGCGTACTTCTTGTACCTTTTTTTTTTTTTTTGAGAAGATGGGCATGCCATGTACGAGTACTAGCCAGTAGCACTGGCAGCATGTGAGCCCTGGATTAAATTGTGGGCTGTTTCTGTCGAAACAGAAGCGCGGTTCGCTGTCGCGGTCAACTGGGTGAGGCGTCGTCGGGCTCATGCGATTGGGGGAGGAGTTT
Source organism: Eleusine indica (assembly GCA_030378355.1). Lineage (NCBI taxonomy): Eukaryota > Viridiplantae > Streptophyta > Magnoliopsida > Poales > Poaceae > Eleusine > Eleusine indica. Next base: position 10,352,634 of record CM059498.1, on the reverse strand, counting down.
AATGGCGACAGCGGCGTCTCGTTTTCTCCCAAAGCCTTCACGTGACGGCACTACCGGTCCTGCGCGGTGCGTTTCAGATCTTGCTACTCGCAGATGTGAAGCTTCCGCAGCACAGAGGTTTAATTTCTGTGCGTTGTCTACATTATTTTGGATTAGGAAGAAGACACGACTTCCTTTGAACTATTCAGGTGTTCCATCGGCACAAGAGATGAGACCGTATTAAGTTCCCCGCGACCGGTGTAATGTCAGAAAGCAACGGATGGACTGATACCGTAGCAAGCGCGTTTGTAGAATTATTATGACATGATTAGTTGCAGAAAGAAAAAGAGAGCGTTGGTGTCAAATTACGACCTCCTCCATCCATTTTTAGGTGCTGAAAAATCGTACTGTATTTGCTTTCACAAAAAGCAACGGCTCAATATTCCGCTGGCGGCCGGTGCCAAATTTTCCAAAACCTAACGCCGAGACATCTCGTTATGAAATGATTATTAGCTAACTTTTTTTTAAAACAAATTATTAGCTAACTACATAGACATGGGATCATCCATATCATATCGGCGAAATGATTACACAAACGAATCAAAACACAACAACAAAAAAAAAAAAACGATTAGTGAAGAAAGCCCCTTAGTTGTGTGGTCGCCTTCGTGCCGCCTCCTTTTCCCTGTCGCCTCCGCACACCTCCGGCTGCCACTTTTTGCCGCCTCCACTCTCTCCACTGCCCTTCGCCTTCCTCTCCCAACGAACTCCGCGTTCCCTCCTCCTCCCTCGCGTCTCTCCTTTCCTCTATTCTCTTGTCTTGACCGCCACCTCCTCGGGTTCCTCCGACCCGTGCCACGGCCCCGCTGCACTTGCCCTGCCCGTGCTGCGGTGAAGTGCCGCGCGAGTAATGGAGCGGCCGCCGCCGCCGAGGCTGCTGCTCCATGCGTTCTTCTTGGTTGCCATTTCTTGGCCGCTCGGGAGCGCAGGTTCTGTTTTGTTTTGCTTGGATTCGTCGGAATGTTTGGGTTCTTGTATGTGCATTCGGGCTTATGGTGTTTGCTTTCTTGGTTTGCAGCAGGGGTTGGAGGCTCAGGAGTTGGTCCTCAGAGCAATGGAGCTTCGTTTGGTCCTAGGTAAGTGCTCAGATTTCTGAGGATCAGAGATTTTTAGTTTCTGACTTGAAAAAAAAAGTGGCCGCGGTTTCAATTTGATACCCAGCATATGTAATTCATCAGTAAATAGTACTAGACATGTTATTGGATCGGGCCACATATTTCTTGCAGCAGCTGAAGTTAGAATAATTGAATTGTCCACCTTTCAGTTTTTAAGAAAAAAAATTGGCACTCCTCTTTGCACTGGAGTGAAACAATTTTTCTAGCAGGCATGAATTGTGCAGGGTTTTTTTTTTTTTTTTTTTTTTTTTTTTTTTTGCAAATACCTATAAGAAATCATGAAATGAAATTAGTTTCTGATTGTCATTGACAGAGATGGCAGTTAATTAGCTTGCTAATATAACTATTCCCTGTATGAATTTTAGAAGGCTGCTGCAGATTGGTGGTGGAAACAAAGGTGGCCTATTTCTTTTCGGACACGCACAGACTCTCTCACACAAGGGCAGATCTCATAGAAGAGCTTCAATATCAGCACATGCTCCAGTGTCTGCTCCAGGACCCTCACCATTCGTCTCCCCGTCGGAAGGCTCACCGTCTCGGTCACCACATGCTTCACCTCCCATGCCTCACCGCCGATCTCCTTCAAACCATCATCCATCCGCACCACCTCCAAATTTGGTTAGGCCTAGGCCTAGGCCTACTACCAGGCAAGCTGAGCATGATGGTTCAGCTGAAACTCCTGCTCATTCTCCACATAAACATTCTGGGACAACCTACGGTTTAGTTGCATCAGGAGTTGTGGTTTCTCTCTTAGTATCAGCAGCTGGAGTTCTCTGCTGCCGAGCTAAGAAAATGGGAACTGTGAAGCCATGGGCGACAGGTCTTAGTGGACAATTGCAAAAGGCGTTTGTCACCGGTATGCTTTCCTCCTACCTATGTGTTTGTGTAATGTATATCATATCTAAGGGGCTATTCTAATTTTACATCACAATAAAATTCATATTCATAGGTGTGCCTGCATTGAAACGATCAGAACTGGAAGTAGCATGTGAAGATTTCAGTAATATAATTGGTTCTACATCTAGCTGCATGCTGTACAAGGGAACTTTATCGAGTGGAGTTGAAATTGCAGTGGCCTCGAGCTTGGTAACATCTGCAAAGGATTGGTCGAAAGAAAGTGAATCCCAGTATAGGAGAAAGGTATGGGACAGTTATCTGCAGTCTGTATATATATGTAAATCCTCTTTTAGTTTTACATTTGGTTCATGTGGTATTGGTTTCAGATCACAAATTTGTCCAAAGTAAGCCACAAGAACTTCATGAACTTGCTTGGCTACTGTGCGGAAGAGCATCCTTTTACAAGAGTGATGGTATTTGAATATGCTCCAAATGGGACGCTTTTTGAGCATCTCCACGGTAAGTGCATTGTCATCAGTCTGTCAGAATATTCAATTCAAATATTGTTATATTCAGTCTGTTCAATTTATTGGAAAATTTATAATGTGAATAATGGTTTACATTCTTGTAAATCATTCAGTCTCCACATAACATTTCGTTAGTGATCCTAACTAGAGGGAAGATACCAATAACCATTTGAGTCATGCCTAATTAGGTCATAAGATATGAGTGTGTGCGCATCAACTACATGTCTATGGATAATTCATCTATTAGCACTTTGGAGGAAGGTTATTTCTATGACTTCTGCATCGACCAACTTTTGACAACGTCACCCTGATTTAATCGCAGTTCGGGAAGCAGAGAAGCTTGATTGGATGACACGGCTCAGGATATCCATGGGAATTGCCTACTGTTTGGAGCATATGCATCAGCTGAAAACACCTGTCGTGCCAAGGAATTTTGACTCGACTACTATATACCTTACTGACGACTTTGCTGCAAAAGTGTCAGATCTTGAATTCTGGAGTGATGCAAAGGAACCTGATTCAACCAAGGAGGACCTCGAGGAAATTGTGCGCAAGTATGGTATAGTGTTGCTGGAGATACTGACCGGGAGAGTTCCTTGTTCTGAGGAGGATGGGTCACTTGAACAATGGGCATCTGGCTACTTTGACGGTGAGATGCGTCTTGTAGAGCTGATTGACCCTAGCATCAGTTCTTTCCCTGAAGACGCTGCACGTGCGCTATGCGAAGTTGTGAGGTCCTGCATTGATCCAGATCCAAAGAGGAGACCGCAGATGGCAGAGATTGCGGCTCGGATGAGAGAGATCACATCGTTGGGGCCTGACGGGGCAACTCCGAAGGTGTCACCGCTATGGTGGGCTGAGCTTGAGATCATGTCTTCCGAGAGCTAAGTTGGCTGCGTGTGAGATGATATTTTATATGTCTCCCGGTGTGACTAAAGTGTTCTTTGATCTGGTTGCTACTAATTTTATTTGTTGAATTAGCGATTAGGTAGAAAATGGTTGAAAATTCGTCCTGTGTGCAAAATTGCAAATAGGGAGTGATATTGTACATGTATAAAGAAGGTTAACATTACAACAAAAGTGATATGCGCTTGTGTTGCACTGCATTTGAGCGAAGTGAGGACTAACTTAAAAGGGTGAAAAAAAAATGCATTGCTGCATCATCTGTGTTAGTATGATGCATATATGTTCCGGAAAGATCTTGACGAGATCTATAACTTTCGTAGTCACACTTTACTCATTAGAACATGTCTTGAAGTCCAAAATCGTAACACAAAACATTGTTGTTTCTGAACTACGTAAATTATTTTTTCCTTTCGGATAAACCTTCTAAAAATCCTTAGTCATTGGATCACGACCTTGGGCTTGCATGTTAGGTTTTATATACGTACAGAGGTATCTTGTAGGTGCCATAGACTTGTGGGAAACCCAGAATCAGGCTTTATGTTGCTATTTCTCATCTTTGAACTTTTTTAGTGTTATTTCAGCTAATTTTGCAACATCTCAAATAACATTATATATCAAAATCATCAATATTAGAGATAAAAATATATATTTATGATAAGAATATGGTAAAAAATGATAAAAAATAATTAATTTTGCATATAAAATAATATATTAAAAAAAATGGTACACTAAGAAGCATATATTATGATCTTTCATGTAAAAATATTAATAATATTATATATATTTAATAAATATGTTATATAAATAATATTTTTTATTTTTCTTAAGCCCGTCACAACTAGTTCCTTTTATATTGAAAAAACTAAGAAGCATAGCAGAAATTGCCAATTCCTTTGATATGATAAGCGCCATGTGCTGTAATAATTCCTAGAAAAAAAACAATTTTTCATTCCGTCTTGTGGGACCCCCTCAAGAGGAGAAGGCACCCTCCAAAAATAGGTGTATGCTGCTTATTGTGGCGTGCACACGGTATTCTTTAGTAAAAGGCGAAAGAATAGTTCGCTTTGTGCTCACCACGCAGCTCCATGTCTTCATCACTACGCTTGGGCGTTTTTTTATAGAGCCCTTGGGGAGATGATACTCTTGGCTTAACGGTATGGGACTAATCAGACTGTACCACACATCGTGGGCTTAATTGTGGTGTGCTACCGTGGGCCGAATTAAACTTACCGTGTCGTCTACGAGGCCCAGTATGGTTAACGATGGGCTAAACAGTGCGTGGCTGACCCAGCATTCAGAAAGAAGCATCACATCGCAGAGAAGACATGCGTGCACATTCCCGGCGGAAGAAGTTGCGAACACGAACGTTTCGAACCTGGATAAAATAGGCTACCAGCCTACCACTACCAAGCAGCAGATGTCATGGACTCCAGAAACGGCTGGTGGTACTGGTAAGCACGCAGCAGGAACCACAGCTCACAAACACTGTTTGATTGTGTATAAATAAAGCAGAGAGAATCTTGTCTTCGCTTCAACAGTTGGTTGTGATCAGTCGTGCCTCCAATGTCCAATATGCACATCAGTAGGGACCAGGAAATGAGAGATGAAAAAGGAAAAATATTTTGCCGGCCTAAAGAACAGCTTGCTGGCTGCCATGTTTAATTCTTTTCCCCTCTGTCTCTCTTCTGGAGCCCGTTAATGATCTTCAATTTGGATGTACATATGACCATATGGGATGGGATGGTTCAGTCACCGGCACAGTCTAAATTTACAAGACAAGCTCGTTTTCCCGCGGTGCCCGCTCATGGCGATGCCGCCCAACTAACAGGATCAAGCACTGTACATATACTTAAACATATGTGTGTGTATATGTGCCTCCCAACTAACAGGATCAAGCACCGTACATACTTAGTTGGGATCAGGCTCCTGCCAACCTCTGCATCCGTACGTCTTCCCGGTAGACCGAGATGGGGATCGTCTCATCATCCTGCATCGCAAAAATCGCAGCTGAATCAACGACGACGACACACCGATCGAGTAGCAACCAAGAGGCTACTAGCTCTGCTGTGGCTCGGCCTTCATGGTCGCCTTGCTGTACAGCTCCAGTGTGTCGCTGTGCGTCGGGTCGAGGCACAGCGCAGCCTCGCAGTCCCGCAGGGTGCTGGCGTTGTCGCCCATGGAGTCGAAGAAGGCGGCGCGGAGGTGGAGCAGCTGTAGGTCCGGCTTGAACGCTATCACGTGAGACAGCTCCGCGATCGCCTCCTCTTCCTTGTTCTCGTCCATCAGAACTTGGTGGGGAAGAAGAAGAAACATGTTAGTACACGAAAAATCTGAAGACAACACGACCCATTTTGTAAAAAATAAAAAAAACTCACCGGCAGCTCTGTATCTGTACGGATACGTCCTCGTCGGGTCCAGAAGCGTGGCCGTGTTGAGGTCGCTCTTGGCGGCGTCGCGCTCGCCGTATTCCGACCGTTTCTCGTACGCCGACGCGCTGTTGGTGGCGATCTTGACGAGCTTGGTCATCTCGTCGAACGCGGCGTGTTTCCTATTCTTGAGGTAATGGACGCGCGCCAGGCCCTGGTGCGCCCGCGTGTGCTTGATGTTCAGCGCTATCTCGTAGCACTCGACCGCCTCGTCCAGCATGTCGCAGTCCACGTATATGCTCCCCATATTGTTGTACGCCTGATCAAATTGTTGAGAACGGCAATAGCCATTATTATTAGCTCGAGGGAAAAGAACAAGGGATGTTGGTGTCATGAACGATAGATAGATGATTCTTAATTACTTGGCCCTTGCGAAGGTTGTCAGATGCGCAGCTGTTTGCGTGTTCCAGGAGCTGCACAACTGAGAGCGCGGATTCGGTGTCGAGGTTGGAATCTCCCAATGCATACGCCTTCAGAAAGAAGGCCTCGAATGATCTCTGAAGTTTGATCGACTGCTCGGCCTTGGCTAGCGCTTCCTCCCGGTGTCCACTGTCGTATAGGATCCACCCTTCGTAGACAAGCCTGTCGTGCTCATGGACCGAACAGTTCCGTGCGAGTCGCAGGCTGCGCATCGCAGCCTTCTGGCAATTCAACCTACAAATCCAAGATTTAAAACTGAATCCTCTGAAATTCATCGAACACGAAAGAAATTGAATCCCCTGAATTGATCAGAAAAAAATGAAATGAAAGAGTGTACCTTAAGAGGAGAAGCGACTGGCGGAACCGGAGGCCGCCGTTCCCGGGTTCCCTGGCGAGCATGTGCTGCACGACCGCGAGCGAGCCGATATCGTCGACGGCGGACCACCGGTCGTAGAGCTGCATCCAGCAATCCGCCATGTCCCACAGCTGCACGTACCCTCTGAGGTGCTCCACCATCTGGTCCCCGTGCATCCTCCCGTGGAACATCATGTAGCCCGGGTCGAGCGTGAGGATGGCCCTGACGTCCTGCACGGCGAGCTCGTACTCCTCGAGCACGAGGTAGAGCCACGCGCGGAGCTCGAGGCAGTCGGTGGCCATCCTGAACCCGATGACCCGACTGACCTCGGCCACCGCCGACTCCACGTTGTCCTCCTCCAGCAGCGCGAACGCGCGGTACTTGTACGGGTACGTGAGCGTGGGGTCCAGCTCGGTGGCCGCGTGCAGGTCGGGCATCTTCTCTTTCCCGGAGCAGTAGAGCGACCGCTCCTGGTACATCCACCCGGTGGGTGACTCGTCGTGGTCGGCGACGACGGTGTTCATGAGCTTGTACGCGGCGTACTTGTGGCCGCGCTTGGCCTTGGCCCTTGCCACGCCCGCGAGGGAGTAGACGTGTCCCTGCGCCGCGGCCTCCTCGAACCACCCCTGCGCGTCCTCGAACTCGCCGCGCGCCATCATGACGCACCCGAGCTGGTGTAAGGCGAGCTGTTTCTGCCACGGGAGGGTGGCGGATTCGATGAGGCGCTCCAGGAGCATGACCGTGGCGTTGGACCGCGCGTCCTGCTCCATGGCCACCTGCGACAGAAAGTAGTAGAGCGCGAAGGACGCGTTGCCCGCGGCGTCAAGGAGGTCCCGGCCTTCCGTGGTGCAGAGGAGGCGTGCCACGTCGGGGTTGGTGAGGGATTTGGGGAGATCGCGGAGGAAGGCCTGGAGACATGCGGCGACGAGGAGGTGCGAGGCCTCGTCGAGGCCCAGGTCGATGAGTGTGAGCGCGTCGTCCACGCCGCGCACCATGGCGGCCAGCGCGTGGTCGCACGCGGACTTGAGGCCCTCGCAGCAGAACTTGTTGGCGAAGGCCAGCAGCTCCGAGACGGTGTTGGGCGGGAAGCCGGTGAGGGTGCCGTTGCGGCTGTAGGCGGCGACGGCGCGCATGCCGCGCGCGGAGATGCCGTCGCGGCTCAAGTCGATGCGGTCGCGCTTCGACTCGGCGAACCCGCCGTAGAGCAGGGTGTTGAGCGGCTTGGACAGCGCCGCGATGCACGCGCGCTCGCACGGGATCTCCTCCTCCCCGATCACGAACCACAGGTCGTCGTTGCTTCTACTCTCCTCCGCCGGCTCATCCTCCTCCTCCGTCAATGATCCAGCGTCATCCGCATCCTCTGCCTTTTCCAGGTCATTTACACCGGTCGCCGATGGGGTGGCAGGAGGACGGCGGCAGGGGCAGACGGCATCGACGCCGGTGCCGGAGGCGAAGACGGCGGCGCGGGGGCACTCGAGGAGCGGGGTCGTCTCGGTGCAGGGCGCGAGCGGCGGCGGCGCGGGGTCCAGCTCGTCCTCGCGCCGCTCGTACCGGAGCCACGCCGACAGCACCACGCGGCGGTGCGGGTCGTCCGCGTGGACACGCGCGGCGCGGAGGGCGCGCCGCAGCAGCCGCGCGTCGCCGGTCCAGCACAGCAGCGCGTGCTGCTCCAGGTACGCATCGCACAGGTCGTCGTTGTTCGCCATTGCCTTGGAGACGCGGCGGAACGAGGCGGCCAGCGCGGCCACGTGGTCCACGGGGCGGAGGCACGCGTCGAGCGCCGGCTCCAGCGCCTCGGCCACGGGTAGCCCGTAGGGGAGGTGCGGCTCGGCGCCTGACGACGTGGATGGCGTTGGGTTGTACAGAGACCCGGACCGCATCGAGAAGCTCTTCGGCGGGGGAGGCGGTGCGGGGCGGCCTCCACCACCGCTGTTGCTGCTCCCGGCGCCGGCGTCGCCCGAAGTGGACGCGGCGGCGCCGACGGAGCTGAACGCGTAGAATTGCGCCGCCTTGCAGCCCTCGATGAGCTTCAGGCTCTTGATCGTCGTGAGGAAGTTGTTCGTCATGGCGATCGTCGGACTCCCCTTCTCGCTACCTCCAATTCTTCCTTCCCTCCCCTCGTCGTCTGCCTCTCGGGCGACGAGGACGGTCGTGCCGGAGCGGGAGCGGAACGGCTCGTGCGCCCTCCCGCTCGGCCGCGCGTCCTCGCCGTGACCTGCTAAATGCCGCGTTGGTTGGGGGGAGCGGCGGGCGGGAGAGAGAGGGCCGGGCGGGGAGACGAGCCGCTTGCTTCGTTGGGACGCCAATGCAAGGAGCCGAGGAAGGCGGGGGTCCGTCCGTAGCTGCCGCCCACTTCGTCTGCAGGAACTCTCAATTTTTTTCGGGGGGAGGAACGTAACCGGTTTTTCTCCTCCTGTATCAGATTGAAATGGACTTTTCCCTGCAGGACAAAAAAAAAAAAACAAGGCTATGCTGAGTTGCACTGTCAATTTTTTTGGCACTTAGCTAAGATATTATCAATGGTGTAGACGTATGATCGCTTGAATGCACTATATTCAATTGGATTTTTTCTTAACAACAAATGACTTCACATCATCTGTCCACTTCATTTGTAGGACATGACATACTTCCTCCCTATACTTTAAACTTTAGTCAAATTTGGCTTAACACTACTGTTGGAATATCAATATTAAAAAAATGGAGGTAATTAAGAACTTTTTTTTAGCATGGTCAAGGCTGTAGTGTAAATGTCAAAGCCGTAAAAGATATATGCCATATAAAATATTCTAACCATCATTTACCAGCCGTACTCTAAGATTGAGCATGATATTAATTGTCGCTCCAAAATCTACAATGCATGTTCATGAACGACACTGTTTCTTGCCATTTTAGCAGAAAACACATAGTATAGTAAGAAGAAAGCTAACCCAATGTAGATTTGAAATGATTGTGTTGTGATTTGGGGATTTCTGGTGTTCACCTCACCAGCACACTCCCTGTGCTCCCCTCTTATTCATCAAGTGCAAATAGGTCCTTACAATCTTGCTATTTATCTCAACAGATTGAAATAGACAGAAGGGTGGAGGGAATGTTGTTGTTGCAAGGTGGCAGTTTGCATCGTTGGCTTTGGTTACATTAAACGAGTCCACGATATGGGTCGAGTGAGGCTGCGGGGCCCGCCGGGGCTGGACGAAGGTTGGATGTACGTGTGGAGCAATCATGGGGAGAGCCGATGAGAAGAGCTGTTCTGTTGTTGGTGAGGTGATTGGCGAGGAAGATATAGCTTGGGATTAGCGACGAGGGGAGCTGGCTCTGGCCACCTGGTGGGGTCATTAGATATACTGTTTAAACGCTTAATCCTGCCACCGATGATGGGCTGTGCACGGCGGGCTCCATGTGCTATAAGCTCACCGGCCGCTTCAATCACGGCCGTTTCTCTTAGCGGTGTTCTCGCTTGGTCTCGTTTTTCGTTTATATTTCAGGAGAGCCGCTACTTACACAGTTATGTTAATCGGCAGCACGACGCGTGCTTAACATCTGTGATTTTTATAATTATAACCAGTGAGGGAGCTTCATTATGGCCAGAGTGGGCCATAGCCCCTCTGCATTTTCAAATTAGCCCTTGAGAAACAGTATATTTAGGCATATTTCAGTACATTTGCACTAATATGGCCCCCTCTCTGATGGCAAAGCCAACTATGCTGGCTACCCCTAGACAAGAGCCCAAGGTCCGTCACTGCTTATTCCACCTGCTTTGGCACGCGTGGATCTGCATGGCGCTGCACGCTGTTTTCTGACTTGTGTTTTCTTTTCTTTTCCTTCTGAAAATAATAAGAAATTGAATGCAAAGTTAGTATACACTTGATAATCTGGACATTTTGTGCCGTGGCACCGCTGTTTCGATGGTGTCAGCAAACTAGGTGCGTTGTTATCCTATATAAGGACGACGACGAGGGGAGGTGTATGGTGTCTGTGTCTCAGCACTCAGCCCCGTTCTTTTCTTTTTGTGAAGAAACACGTGACATGGACTTGCTATGCAGCGGCGGAACAGAAGGGAAACATAAACCCCGAACATTCGACTTCGATCGATGCACTCGATCGGTATTCGTTGGCGCTCTCATACGGCGACGGACCGACGCTACAGGGAACGCTGCAGTGGGAACGCATTTCGGGTGCGCTGTGGGCTGGCATTTCGGGGGATGGCCCAGTTGGATCGCATCGGGCCTCGACGTGTAGCGGCTCAACAGAAATTGCACCATTATCTCTAGACTTAATTGTGCAGCTCAAGCCCGGTTAGTAGCACATGTCAGCGCAACAGGTGGTCTCTGTTGATTCATTACTTTATTCATCTCTTTGGATTGGATTGTATGGAATGTGTACGATGTGAATTTGTCCAGAAACCTGCAAAATTCTGACTGTCTTTTTTTTTTCGAAAAATGAGCAGGAGCACTGCTCTTTCATTGAAGAAGGAGAAGCAAAATACACAATACACAATAATTATACAGAGGTTTTACGCATAATAAAATTCTGACTGTCAATCTGTTTGTAATCTTCCATCGCTATTCTGCTTCCCTTCTACTTTTCCAAGCCAAGAAAGCTGCAAAACCTTTTGGATGGCTATCGAGCTTTTGCCAATCATTAGAGCAATGATGATTCTGATGAATAATGACAGGGCAAGTACATATACTGACATGAAGAATTGTACTGAGCAATGATTGATTATGATGGCAATAGCAGATCCAGGTTCCGCATAGCAGGATACGGACATAGAAAAAGAACTTCATCTCCATGGGGAGGGGGATTGCACATAAGAAGAAATATGCATCCCCGACACAGTACTATTAACAAAGATATGCATATATAAACTAATTGTCATATATACTGGATCAGAATGTTTCGCAGCGGATCAGTCAGATAGCTGTAAACCAGAAGGGATTACAGCAGCAAACCAAATGGCCTAACTTAAAGACTGAGTAGCTGACGAAGATACACTCAAGCTATATATTAACCCTTCCCTTTCCTTTCTCAATTGCTGCAAACCTGCAATCAGTGAACTAAAATTTCTCACCACGTGCTATCTATATCTGGCTAAGCTTCTCCGGTAACCTAAACCGATTTAACTTTCCGTAAGGGCATCACATCAAAGTGCCTCCTTCTTCACAACGCATTCATCCCTTGAAAAAATTGGCTGGAATCTGAATTTTGTCTACCTCGGTTTATCCTAGTTCCTCTGCAGAAAGGGAAGACAGCAGAATATCAGCGGACCGAGTCTTCTGAAACATAATATATATTCAGCAGCCAAAAAGCAGAAGAAATCAATGAATAAGACCTCATGCGCTTGCACAACAAAACAGATTAGTATTATTTCTGAGCAACAATCAGTCCAGGCTGAATATATGAAACATGTAACTGTTACTGTATTCTACTGGGAAGAGGTGCAACAGAACATCTCATTAGAGCAAACATGCACAGTACCAGCATTGCCTGTTGTATACTAGATGCCAAGCGATGCAAAAACTGATTCGAGGCAAGCCTCCCTTTCTAGAAATAAAGAGTGTCTAGCCAAACTGAATCATCACATGATCATGCACAAGTTTGGTGTGAAAGTAGCCAATTCTGAATTTCTGATCATCACATGATCATGCCACCCCTGAATTCTGAATTCCTGATACGAGGTACCAGCAATTGTTCAACTCATGAACTCGGCAGTAACGATGATCTCGTGACCTGATCGGAAGCACATGAAGGGGAACGAAACCAAGGAACAAAACTCACCGACTAGAAATCGCCGGCGGCAGCGGCGGCGCTGCTGCTGTCGACACCTACGGATGCGGTGACGGCGACGTCGACGAGGAGGCGCATGCGCTCGATCTCGAGATCGCGCATCGCCTCGAGGCGGCGCTCCTCCAGGCGCGCGGCCTCCCTCTGCTTGGCCGCCTCCACCCGCTCGTACGTCCCGGCGAGCCTGTCCAGCGCCGCCGCCACTTCCGCGCAGTTCCTCCCCCCGCCCTGTTCAGGGTGCACCCCGGAGGCGGCGGTGACCGGAGACAGCGACACCGCCGTCCTCCGTCGCTTGGGAACCGGCGGCCAGTCGCGGGGCAGGAGAAACCCGCCACCGCCCGCCTCCTCCTCCTCCTCCTCCTTCACGGCCTTGGGTGGCGCGGCGGCGGCGACGGGTTCGCGGAGTTTGGCGAACCCGGGGGGCGCGGAGGGCGCGAGCTGCAGAAGCGTGCGGAGGCGGCTGAGGCACCCGGATGCCGCCGCCGCCGGCGGCGGCAGCCCCTTGCTCCTGTGGCGCTTCCGCTCCGCCCTGAGCCGCTTCTTGAGGTAATCGACGCGGTTCTTGCACTGGTCGACGGTGCGCGGCGCTCGGCCGGCGGCGGCGCGGCGGGCGGTGACGGCGGCGGCGCAGGCGCGCCAGTCGGCGGGGCGGAGCGGGCCGCCGCGGGCGCGGAGGTGGCGCGGGCCCCAGGCCTCGAGCAGCGCGGAGGTCTCCCCGTCGCTCCAGGGCTCCGGCGTCCACGCCGGCGGCGGCGGCGGAGGGCGGCGGCGCGTGGAGGACGGCATCCGCGGCGTGGCGGAGGAGGGTGCCGGCCGGCGGGAGAGAGAGGGAGGGAGCGTTGGTTCGGGAGGGGCGCGGAGGGGGAGGGAGGGAGGGTGCGGCCGTGTGGGGCGTGCGTTGCTTGTGCTGCTCCTGCTCGCTCGCTTGATCGATCGGTTGCGTTGCGCGCCCGCCGTCCCCTGTTGGCTGACTCCTGTGTTGGGTACGTGTGTGCGTATATATAGGTGCGCCGACGCTGCGTGGCACGGTGCGTTGCAGGGCTAGCTGGCTCGATCGGCTTTGTGGAAAAGCCGTTCCGTACTTCCGTTCCGCCCGTGCCTGTGCCAGGCGAGCAGTACGTCGCCGTCGCGGGATCGCTTTCCGCCGCGCGCCGGCCACACATGGGCACGGCAGATACGAGAGAGTTGGATGCGGCCAGTGTTGGCTGCCGATTGCTGGCACGCCGCCGGTGGTGGCGCCCGGGCCGGCACGCCGGGGGATCGGGTCTGCGATTGGTTCGGCCCCGGCGGATTGGGTTGCAGGGCACTGTGGCGGAACGCCCGTAGTAGCTGGAAATTTGCTAGTACAACCTGACACCTGTAGCGTGTGATATTAAGTATGTTTTAGTGATTCGATCATGCTCCAATCCTGAATGATCTGGCAGATCAAGTGTTTCTTCACGACACAAAGGTAATTAAACACGCCGCAGACTACACTAACAACAACAACAACAACGGATCAAGCCAGCGCCTCATCATGTAGCACCTAACAACACAACACGGCACAAAGCACTCTCTCTGTCCAACCTACTACGTACGATGTTCGTCGTCGCCGGCGCGTGGGTTCCTAGTACTCCATCTTCACGGCGTCGAACATGGCCTTCTCCGCCTCCACCTCCATCTTCACCTTCTCAGAGTTGAGCCGCGCCAGCTCCACCCGCTCGTACACCTCCGCCAGCTTCGTCACCACCGCGGCCGGGCAGAGCCCCGCGTCGCCGGCAGCACCCCCGTTCCCCAGCTTCCTCGGGACGGTCCAGCAACAAGTCCCCGCCAACCCTTTCTCGCCGCCGCCCACCTCCTCCTCCTCCTCTGCCACCTCACTCGTCTCCACCTTCTCCTCCTTGACGGGCGCCAGCGTCGTCTTCGCGGCCGGGAACCCCGGAGGCGGGCCGTCGGCGGGGTCGGCCAGGAACGCGCGGAGGCGCGGGAGGTGGCGCCACGTCGACGACGCCGCGGAGAGCAGTTCCATCTTGTACCGCCGCTTCAGGCTGCCGACCTGGCTCTGGCACTGGGCCCGGGTGCGGTTGTACCGGTGACCTGCGGCCCGGCCGTGGGCGTTCACGGCGCTCGCCACCGCGCGCCAGTCCTTCAGTGCCAGGCGCCCGCGGCGCTGGTGGGTGGGCCCCCATGCGCCGATCAGGACCGACGTCTCGCCGTCGCTCCAGTCGGCGGCGCGCTGCTGCGGCGGCGGCGTGCGGTAGCTGGTCATTGCTGGGACTGGGAGCTAGCGTCGCCAACTGAGCTTGGAGCTAAACGATCAGAAATCCGGTGGTTGCTTGCTGCACATGAACAAGCGACGTTTACATACTTGCGGCCACCAAAGAATTACCATTACCATCCACCCACTGGAAATTACCATGGTAAATCTCGGTGGATTCCTCATCGTATTCTGCTTGTGTGACACGAAAACAACCTGTATTTACTGCTACTGGAAAGTGGCCACTCACAGTTACCAGTTCCGAGTAAATTTCGTGACACAGGACGAAAACTCACTTTGTGGATCATTCTTCCGTGCGTGGAGAAGCAGCGTGCGGTAACCTCTGTCAGCTTTCCGTGCCTCCCATCAGATTGGAATGTAAACACTCAAACTTATCTACTCCCACGCTGGAGAATCAGTTTAGTGCAGCACTATGTCGCGGTAAAACTAACGCTAGGTCACCTTGTGACATTCTGTGCCAAATGACACGACTTAACCAATCATACGGATGTCATAAAAGATGTATACACAAGTACCAGCAGGTATGACAGGTTCACAAGGTGTGAACTGAACAATCGAATTTCTACCTTCAATTTAACAAGTTTTGGTAAGATATATACTACACACAGAGTCACAGTTTCAAAATCCTAGAGCGTGTAAACTTCAGAAAGTTCATATTACAGCCTTAGTTTTGTCAAAAACCTTGTTGGAGTGCATGATGTCATATGCCCATTTCACTGGAAAAGCGAGGCACGCACCAAAAGTTTATTGAAAGAAACATTTATTTTGTCTCTGACAGTAAATTTGGAGCCACAAACTCTGAATGAACAAGTTAGGAATTCAGGATGCCTGAATCGACTAATTGCATTTTTGAACATGTCTGTGAGCAAGAACAAATCTTGAGTTATAAAAGGCATATAGCAGCCAAAATTCTTAAAGTCTAGCATCTACGAGCTAAACCTGATGTGGTAATTCTCCACATTGAATTATAGCTTATCGTTGATTGAGTGTGCAGATTGCTTTTAGAAGGCAAGGTCCACTAGTCATTTTTTTCATGGCCCCGCAGTAGGGTGCACCGCATCCATGAGTTTGTATCGTTTCTCTTGAACACCAGCAACACCCATTTGTATCTCAATTATTGTATGGAGAGGTACCTATAGGAACGTATTTTCAGTCACAACGGATAAGGATGCGATGCTATATAATGCTTGACTGTTGCATAATGCCTTACCTCAATATTTGGGACTTCCTCAAGTGGTTTGTCCGCAAAATATGCATAGAGTGCTCTTAAAACAGCCTATAAGGTGAATTTCCCTCAGACATTCACACTAGCAAACTATGAGTAACAAGTTCAGAAGAATGTGAAAATTGGATCAGCTTACCTGGTGTGATATGACTACGACTGGGGCACGCTGCCGTTCAAGCTCAATTATTACAGGTTCTAATCTGAAGAGAGCAGAAGGTCAAGTGGTAAGGTAACTAGACTAACAGAATCATGTAAAGAGGTATGCAATAATATGAAGGAGCCCATATGACCTTTGAATGACATCAAGGTAGGATTCTCCTCTCGGATAGCGATACCTCAGCTTGTCCTTTTTCCGTGATCTGAAGGAGGCATACATACAAATGAGATGAACTGT
This sequence comes from Eleusine indica, assembly GCA_030378355.1. Taxonomy (NCBI): domain Eukaryota; kingdom Viridiplantae; phylum Streptophyta; class Magnoliopsida; order Poales; family Poaceae; genus Eleusine; species Eleusine indica. The sequence goes on along the minus strand of CM059498.1, from coordinate 10,336,352 downwards.
AGGGAGGACCCTACCGAATAGTTGCATATACAACAGCAAATATGTGCAAAGTTAAGATCAGAATAGGTTGAGGTCACACAGGCCCTGCAAGGCTAATAGCAAAATATGATGAGAAAATTCGAAATAGACAAGCTGGATGCATTCAGTTAATTAAAATTCTCAACAAGATGAGTTTACGCACTCATATTCATCAGGTTTAATTTTCTTTATTTCATCATATGTCATCCCGTCACATATGCCAGCATTTATCTCATCAAGAGCGCGCCATTGTATCTAGAAGGATTGTGGGGAAACAAGTTAGTTTGCTATTTTTCAGGAGTAGAGGGCAATCTGTCTAGACTTTATATTACCTATGGCAACTGACCTTTGGAAAGCCAATGATTGGATGTGCTGTTAATATCGTCCTCTGGAGTGTGCTAGTCCATACCTGAATCGATTGTTACACATAAATAAATAAATATGCTGTCTCTCCATATTGACAAGCAAATGACATACTTACAGAGGCAGTCCTCTCAGACTTCAGTCGCTTCTCCACAAAGCTCGCAAGCTTCCTTGAATAAAGCTCGCCAGCCTCACTGCACATAATTTGTTACATCATATATTAGTCAGATACACAAGATTAAGAAATCGGGATGCATACAGGACTAACAAAATATAGTATGCACGAACATGTATGGAACTACATAATTCCCACGTTCGCTTCTCACTTTCAAGATAAAACATACAGATCCCACAAGTTTACCATTGAAACTTTAGGCAACTAAAACATCTATCACTAACTTTTTGCACCCGTCAGTTTATCGCAAACTCCATTCACATTACATGTAGCAGAAAGTCTGTCAGTGATGATCTAATAAACAAGAAGAAAATGAATTCAAATTGATTTTTGTGATATTTCAGCATAAGTGGTTTCTTATGGTTTTACTTCTGACATGCGAGGCTCACGATTGTTTATAAATTATCATCAATGTTTCCTTCGTATGGCACCCCAAACTTCATGACTTAGTACGATAGCAAAATCTAATTAACAAGATCGCCGAACAAAGAAATTAGGGATGCTAATAACAGAAAAAAAAAGAACAAAGAAGCTTAAGACCTCAAAGAAGAATCTCCGCCGATCCTTCCTCTGACATTGTCTAAACTTTCACCGTGTCTCGTTAGCAGGATAGGACGAGGTGTCAGATGACAGTTCACCTGTAACAAATACATGAGAGTGAGACAATTTTTTCTTTTGCGAAAAAATAACGGAAACAAAATCATAAAGTGACACTTATTTCAAGTTTACGAAGGCTACTAATTGGTAAGATATACAATAAAGTCACCCAGGACAGCAGAAAAAAGCGTTGTGGAGGGCCATTAAACTAATATTTTTTATTATGTCAAATTGAAACTAAGGAAAAATGATAAAGTGGAAGATAAACTTCTCTACCTCTATGACACAGGAATCCTCTAAAATCATGTCCAAATAGAAACCACAATAGTTGTATGAAAATCCGTTAAGATTTATCCAATTACCCACACTCAGTAGCTTAAGAGTTTCCAAATGTAAAGCTTACGGCCATAACAAAATGTGTAGTTTTGGACGTTCCAGGAAAGATGAAGCGAGGATTCTCTTACTCTACTATCATTACCATATTGCAACAATATTTGGCAGAGAGAAAAGATTTTGGTAAAATATTTAGATAGCCATGAAAGCATACACAAAATATATATTAGAACGTGATCTACATCAAGACCCAAGGGAAACTACAACTGTAATCTTTTAAGATGTGCACATCGTAAACTTGAGACTTCCTGGATTTTTACCAAGAAGAAAACAATCCGTCCAGGCAAATAACCGCTTATATTGTTGACCTGCATAAAAAATATAGGTGTAAGACAAAAAAAAAAGATATGGCACTAGTAGCTAGGCTACAATTTGATTCTGTGTTCCACTTCAAAACAGTACAGAAATTAGTATTTGTATGACAAACAAGGAGAATCAGCTCAAGATTGTAATTTTAAGTTAGTATTTAGTAGCTACAAAACAAACGGAAAATAAAATGTCAATAGTAGTACCGAAAGGGGAATAAAACTTTGGATTTGTTTTTACATGTATGGATCAACTGTTCACACATACCTGTAGTTGACCCCCACTCCCACTAACCATGTCGATCATTTTTATGTAAGAGCCTTCTTCCACTGGTTCATAGACCTGCAGAGGTTTTAACATGTTGCATATAACCATTTCACGTTCTGTACAAAATAGTGGTCCTGCACAATACAATTTGGCAATATTGGACCTTTTCATAATAGGCCAATCGCTCTTTAAAATCTTGTACGCCAGCCTCAAAATCAGTCCTGTAATACAAGACAGTGATTACATAAAAAAGTGCACTGATGGGATGCAGAAAAGAAAGAAAATAAGTTATTTTTCTCACTGTTCAGCATAATCAGGACTTTGCTGGACTTTCAAGCGTATATTTCTCTCGAGAACATCTGGGTCCTTACATATTGTTTCCAAAAATATAATCTGGAAAGTAAATGGCACCCTTACGTTAAAGTGCAATGATATAAATTCCTGAGCCATACAGTAACTCAACATAGTGTTATGCGATGCATGAATGCAATGAATAATCTTATCAGCTAGTTTGTACAACTCCATAACACATTATTCCACAACACTGCTTTAAAAAAGTTGAGAAAATGAAAAAAAATATTTTAAATAAAGGATGAGTTTAGATGATAACGTTGTTCACCATGAACTAAACAAATTTCTTATTTCCTCCTGGAATGGCTATTTAATATCATACTTTTAGAAGTTTGCCAATTCTTTATTTAGAACACATTCACTAGTTGTGCAGAATATTACTTACAGGGTTACCACAGGAACAAATATGATTTTGAGGAAAGGAAAAACATTCATTTACATGGAGGAGTCAATCATAAAGGTATGAAGTGCCATAGTTTTTAAATGCGAGTGAATTTTGCAGTGGTATTGAAGGCTGTATAGGGTAACATATAACCGATTGTGCAAGTAGCAATAATGGCTGAAAACTGCCAAACAATGTTACGCATACTTGACAGGAAAGCAAGCAAGCAAATCAAATAACCAAAAAAGGATACCCATTCCAAGTCAAATGGTAAAAATAATCAAGACATGCTGCTGTCTGGACTATACCTTACATTTTCCTTCAGCCATTTTCATCAGCATGTTTCTCCGGCCCCTGGTGCTGTTCGTGGCATCAAAAATACCTACCTACAGGCCAGCTCTAAAGTCAATTATCCAAAAAGCACTAACACAACATCACCAAAGTTCTGTCCTACCTGGCCACCTTCCTGCATCCAGGATAGCATATCTTCCATTGCTAACGCTGCCACCTGAAAAGCATGGAAGAAAATGTTACAGTGAAAAGAGAAGAAAACATCATATCCTTTGTGAAAAGGCATACAAAATACTATCTCCATTCTCAAAAAGATGCAGCTGGAGTTAGTTCAGAATAAATGGCTATATTTTGTTCTCAATAAATTTATGGCAGATTAGTCATGGTTAAATTGGTGCTCATATCCATTCTATCTATCATTGTGTTTAGGAAATTTCTATATATCATTTATAACTCTTGATCTTCCTAAGTGGGTTCTCGCGGCAATTGATAAGAAGTGAAGAGGTTTTTTTGGAAGGGCCAAGAACAAGGTGATAGTGGCAATTTTTGGGTGTCTTGGAGAAAGGTGTGCCACCAACTGAACATGGTGGTTATGGTTGCAAAAAACTGATCCTGCCAAGTAGTATGCAAGCACAGGTTGATCCGGACATTTGATGTACATGTATGTTCTCTATGGCCACTATGGCCCTTGTTGAGAAAGGTATGGATATCAAAATCTGGACGGCCAAACAATTTCTGAAATGCCATCCCGCCCATTCCACACCCACCACCACGTATGAGCAGATATTAGCACAAGGCCTTGATAGTCGGCAATGGGATATCAAGGGAGCTTTGATGGTACAGGCCACTGTTGAATAACCAAACCCTTGTTCTTTCGACAAGATGTGCAGAATCTTTCCAAATTGGAAATTAACAGGTTTGGGGATCATGCACAGCTTTCTTTCTGGGTACCATCAGATTTGTACCATGGAAATGGGTTTTGAAATCATGGGCACCACTGTACTGCATATTTAGGATGTGGCTGGTTTTGCTTACCCACTATTATAGCAGCAGGTTAGCGAAATGAGGGTTGCCACATCCTTCATGATGTCCCTTTGTGATCAAGATGAGAAGACCATAAAGCACTGTGTGTGTTGTTTCATGTCAAGTATGGTCCATCCTCCTGCAAACTGGTCTTGAGCTCATTTCACCATTGATCTGTCAAGAGTCAGTGTTTTTCCTTCCTGGTGGAGTCTCTCAAGGCAAGCAGACAACCAACAAAGGTGAGGCCTTGCTCGTTTGATCATTCTTGTTGCTTCAGAGCTTTAGAACCATTATTATGACTTCAACACAGCCTCTCCCGATGTAAATAGAGTCATGAGGGCAGATGAAGATGAAGGCACGTTGTAGTATTCTGCAGGGAATACTGAGTTGCAAAAGCTGTTCTTTGGAGCAAGCTAGGTGCTTTGTGCCTTAGTTTTATCTCAGGTGTTGGGTATGGTATTGTACTTGTTACTCTCTCATATTCAATTAAATAATACACAATGAGAAAAAGATTGCAGCAGCAGTAGCAATTCACTGACCTCATTACGTGCCTCCACACCCTCCTTATTATCTCCGCGAAAGAAATCAGCAGTCTGCTCAAAAGTACTTGATGCAATTAGATAATTCTTGTCAGAAAAAAAACTCATGTAGAAACATAATAAAAGAAATTATATGTCATTCATTTCTCATAAATATTATCAGAAACTAAGTAAAAATGTGAGAGCAAAATTATATGTACTGTTACTGTGTAAATATTGCAAAACTATTACCATGATTTAAAAAAAAATGTAAAATACCTGGTTAGTGCCATGCTTGAGCCGGCGGTACTGCATTTTAACACGCGGATTAGTGACTTCTACCATGCATATGTAATTCACTGCAAAATAAGCTTAAGCTAAATGTTCACCTTTCCGACATTGAAATGTTTTGTTTCATGACCTAACCATCGAAGATATCTTGTAAGTTTAGCTGCTGTAAAGGTCTTACCACGAGCTGGCAGTCCAACCTAAAATGTCAGCACAGAATTACAAAAGAGATGTATATATACTTGAAGAAAGCGAAAGTGCGTCAATGAATTAATGGAAATGCGTGTAGCCATATCTGAATGCATGAATAACTCTCTTTAGATACCATATAGAGCTGAACCATGCACAAAAATGAAATTGTAAATTTTTCTGAGATTGCTGTAAATATTTTAATAGGAGCAACACTTGAAGAAAACTAAAGATAAGTACTGCATTAACTTATGTGATCAATAGAATAAACAGTGTGCAAACTGCAAGCAGATCAGGATGCATCTTCCATAGTACAACTAGTCAAATCAGTTGGCAAGTTATTTCTGTTAATTCCGGGGTGAATGAAAATACTTTTGCAAGGGGGGTTTGCTTTCTTAAGAAACTCAAGACTTCTACAATTTATACAAAAAATGATAATTCTTGGGAAAAAAAAAGAAATTATGCAGCTAGAAGTAATAGTACAAGCACAATTCCAAATGTGGGAAACTTACCAGCACGATGGTCAACTTGCGGTCCTCTTTTGGGCCGTACATCTGATCAGCAACTGCTGCGGCTGCAACAGCTCCTTCTGCTGCTGGCATATTCTGCTTGTGACCAGCTATCAGAAGTTAATATGGCAGAAAATGTCACAGCAGATTTTAACATTTTCAGAATATCATTGGATGGCAGGAAACAAGTTTGACATATAACAGAGCGATAGATTGAAACAAAAATAAAGGGTGTAAATGAAAATGCATATGCAACATAGTTTTCAATAGGTGTCCTGATGCATTCGTCCTTTTCCAGCTACTGAAATTCTAAAGCAAGAGCCACGAGTTGATTATGATATTTAGCACTACAAGGGCTTCGACCTTTGAGCAACTTTTACTAAACAGTGAAGCATAAAAGCACAAAAGGCATCTATGTACTTCATGTAGTTGAAAATTCGAAGTAATTAGGTGCAGGGTATCCTTTGCTTATGTTGAAGCAAGCAAAGGGCATGCAATTCTCCTGCCCGCCTCACAGATAAGTGACAAATTCCTTGCTTTTGGAGTATCCCTACTCTTCCTTGATTTTTTTTTTCACGAAAACTACTCTTCCTTGAATCAAACATGCCCCAAGAAATTATAAAATTGCAGGTTGGTGCTCAATGATTGACACCTCACAGACTACACAAATTATACTTACTTTAAGCCCACGAGAACAAACATGAATTTACTATTGAAGATACTTGCTTTAAGCCCATGAGACTAAAAATGAACTTACTACTGATGATAACATCTTGCTTATAATTAAGTAAATTTTACGATGTAAAGTGCATATGTAACTATGTTGCACCACCTTTTCTTCAGAATCTAACTTGATGTTGCTCATTGAAATGGTTTCATTCATCGACCTTGCAAACTTGGGTGAGCCAACACCTCTATCAACAAATACAGCCCTTTGTTCTTCCAGTGATGGTGCATGTCCTGCATTCACATTCTGCGGCAAAAATAAAGCATCTCTTGATTAATCTCTTTACAACTGCCAAAGGTGCATATTCATAAGGCTATATAGTATATATCCCATGTGGAGAAAACAGAAAAAAAAACGTTTTCCAGTGTTTATACCAATTAAATAAGATTATATGGTGCAACAGCCATCCTGCAAGAGACATCAATCACAATAAAATATTTGAATAGGTATAGGCCCTAACTTTTTCAGTTTATCAAGAAAAAAGCTGCAAAAGTTCCAGCTGTCATCAGATAATAACAGAAAGGAATCTTTAAGGGGATAAGATTGCACAACGAACAAGTTTAAGCTGATAATATATGTCGAAAAGGAAAAAAAAACTCTCATTTATGTGGCATTACTCAGATAATAATGTCTAAGAAATTTGTTCACTAATGACACACTTTAGCATTCAAGATTCTGTGCTAATATTATAAATTACCAGTATAAAATAATCAAAACATGCTTCTCGTAATTCTCATTCAAATTAACTCAACCTAAATTATGTTTTAGACTGAACTGAAGATCCAATGACAGTAACTAATTTATCTCATGCTGGAATACATTATATGACAATGTTGAGTTAGCAACTTTTAGTTGTTGGAATTATCACATATTTAGAGTTTTCTACCGTGAGATGCTTAAGCTGGTACAAGAGAAACATGCTAGCATCTCTTGTACCACGATTTAAGCTGGTACAAGAGAAACATGCTAAGCATCTCTTGTACCACGGTTTTGTTAGGAATAATGGATGTTGTATATTTCAAGGGGGGCAAAGGCCCATATATGTACAGGTTAGGGAAATATGCACAAAGGCCCCTCATACACTAGGGACAACACACACAGCTAATATAAGCTATACATACACCTAACAGGTTTAAGCTGGTACAAGAGAAAGATGCTAAACTATATTACCAGTACCACGATTTAAGCTAACTGTCACAACATGAAAACTAAAGTTATACCTTCACAATGTTAGCATAGTCATCCTGGGATGCATCACCCTTGATTGAGTTGTGCAAAATATCCTTTGTGGTATCATCATTTGAGGAACTTCCAGTGTGCACTAATGAACGTGGATTTTCAGTTAAGTTAGCTGCATAAACAACACCTGAGCCCATGTTCGGTGTTGGAACTACATACTTCTCTAAATCAAGCTCCAAACCAGAAGCGAGGCCGTTCTGCTTAAAGGAACAAGAGAAAATTAGCAGAACAGAAAAGGAAGCAGCACAAGGTATTAAATAGAAACATAGGCAGCAGTTGTGTGCGAACAAATTCTTGATTCTTGTTGTCCTCAAAATCCCTTTAACAGGTTTCTCAACACTTGGATGTATTTTGCCAAAATGTCGGTGACACACTACACAAAATGACAACTGTTTTACTAGAATATGGCAGTACACTTCATAATGCTTAATATTAAAAAAAGTATACTGTGAAAATCGTTTACAATTTTGAATGGCACAAATGGCTGTTTTGGCGTGCCACAGATAGTTACATGCTTATTAGTGTGATTTGGAGTTCATATGGCACACTTGCACTTTCTAAATTGAAGGACTCACATATGCCTTTTAATAGTTATGGGACCTGTATGACACCACGGGAAAGGTTTACAGACTGCCTGTGCACTTTATTCTTGATTAATATTAGAAAGCCCAATAATTTGCTGGAATTAATGTGTTGTGACAGGACTTTAAGAAAGTGGCAAGCTTGGAGGCTCTGCGACGAAAGAGGACGCTGTGTTAAGCCATCTGCAATAGCACCTAATGGCCAGTGGCGGAGCTCTCGGTATGGCGAGGTAGGGCGCTTGCCATACCTTGATTTTTCTGCCAAGTCCCACTAATATTCATTCAATCTGTAGTTCTGCTGCCTGTGTTGCCATTAACGATATGCGAGGTTGCCGCGTGAAAGGAACAAACGAAGATGATGATAAGAGCCAGCCAGCGAATCGTTATCTCATTTGGACTATATACTGCAATGGGCCATCCGGCCATGGGCTCCACACAACAAATCTTGGGCTATCGGCTGGTCCAAAATCCACTGAATATTTAGCCCTGTCCACCTGTGCGTGTAACCAGTTTGGCCAGCAATCAAACCGACTTGATCTTGGTAAAATAAGGAAAGCCTTCTAGAAAAAGAAAGATAGGCAAATGCAATTACCTAAGTCTCCTAAACGTAGGTGCAATTGAAGCTTCATTGCTGGTTTGTCTATCCACCTCATTTGTACCTTCCATTGTTTCTATGCACTGAGTTACAATGTTGAATTATATATAGACATGCTAAATGTGGTACTATATTTTGTAGTTGTGTTAGCCGATTATTATGTATATATAGTCAATTTTGATTGTTGGTCATAGTCAGGTGCAAACTCTTTCCGCCACACCTTGATTTTTTTCTGTCCTCCGCCACTGCTAATGGCATTGGATTTATTAATCAACCTTTTGCTAGAGACCACTTGGAGGCAAGGTTGGAATAACCGAAATAACCGGCCGGCTCGGCTCGGTCAAAAACCGACCGGTTAACCAGGATAATCGGCCGGTTAACCGGATTGCTACAGTACCAGGTCCGGTTTCCTCTGGCTAACCGGTCGGTTAGCGCGACCGGCCGGGACCGGTTTTCCGGTTAACCGGGATAACCGGCCGGTTTTCACCGGTTATTCCAACCCTGCTTGGAGGTGCCTAACTGTGACCAGTGTCACTGGTCGAAGAGTTGTTTTCAACTTTTCTTAACTAGTTTGTAACGTTAAATTCCCTTTCAGTTCAAAGATTGATATTTTTTCATAACTATGTTAATATAAAACCAGTCAAATAAATTTCATACCTTCGCCCTGGATTCTAATCCAGCATTCATAACAGCATCATGAGTTCCTTGAAAATGCCCCTGATGAGCCCTCCAACTAGCAGCAAGATCAAATGGGGATAACATTTCTGTCTCAGCCCAAATCTTACACTCAAGCTCATCATTCTCCTTTATTTTAAACACCGCAGATCTTGTTAGCACTTGAGTAACCCCGCTGCCAAGTGACCTGTTCGGTCCCTCTTCAACAATACACTGTGAACTATTGTCTATTGGCTTCAGAACAAACTTGAAATCCAGCGTTTCTAAAAACACAGACACACGAAAGGCATACAACATAGTTAGAATGCCTACAATTGAAACGAAATTTGACTTCAGGCATATAAAACATAAACAATCTCCTCAGCGAAGATGATTCCGCCTACAGATCACTTGATTTCCCTTTTAAAGCACAGTTTCACATACTACATTGATTCCTGCAGAAACTATAATTCACAAATTCATCCCAAAAGAAAATGTCTCAGCCCAATTGCTCATATAACAATTAACAATGGAACAGTGCTGCAAATGACCTCGTCCTACTCCACCAAACCCCATGATCAAATCACCCAACTCACCGTGCTGTGAAGGGACAACGCAGCTGAGCTCCCACACCGCGGCGTCCGCCCGCACCATCGGTAGCTGCAAAAAGGGCTCCGAAGGCGTCAAATCCTGCTCCGCAAACATAACGCGCGAGCTCGAGGCGATCCGGAGCTTACGGCCTTGCAGGGGTCCCACGAGCCCGCAACGGGATGGGAACCGAGGAGATGGGGGGCGAGGTGGAGCTTCGCGAGGCGGGGGCTCTCCAGCTTGACGGCGACGAAGAGCTGGTCGGAGATTCCGCCGGAGCTCGCCATCGCCGGTGAGGAGCGGAAGCCTTTCGGGACTTGGAAGGAAGGTGCCGGAGGATCAAGGAAGGAAGGCTCGATGATGTCGTGGCGACGCTGCTGAAAAGTGGGGCCGCGAGGAAAGCGGATGGCTTAACAGTACATAGCATGTACTTCTGGTGTCACTGCAGGTAGGACCAAAACAATTTTAGCCTACGTGTCAGTGACGAAGCTTTGACAACGACAATGTCACGGCCCGTGAGCGCCGGAGAGGCAGGTGGTTCACGGCGACGGTGACGGGAGCGGTGAACTTTTTACATGGCGAACCTTTCTAAAAATGTAAATTGTTTGCGAAGCTTATTGTAAATATGGAGATGTCTGGCCGCTGGGCATACACGGAACGGCGTGGCGATGCAATGTGCTTTGGTGCCTTGTCGTACAACTCTCTGCTTTTGACGTTGACATCCAATACGAGCAGACAATGGAAATTGGCTCGGGTTAAGGAAATCTTTCGTGAAACAATATGGCTCATCGCAAAATAAAAAAAAATGGCGCGTGTGTCCTTGTCCGACACGGTTAGGAGATTCCTGGTACGAAAAGCACTTTTTTGTGATTTATAAAGAAAGAAGAAGACTTGGATGCCTCGCGAGTTATTAGTGGCACAAGCAAGACCGCAATGGCGTCTTCCTCCGCCGCCACGGATCCTCTGGTGCACGTCGCGTTCAACAGCGACGCGACCCATTTCGTCGCGGCCTCGTCGTCCGGTATCCGCGTGTTCTCCTGCAACCCGTTCGAACACGTATTCAGTAGGAGCGGCTTCGCCTCCCCGGACGGCTCCGGTTCCGCAGGCGAGGTGACCGCCGCCGACGTGGCCCTCCCGCTCGTGGCCGCCGTCGTGTTCGGGGACACGATCAGGTACTGGAGCGAGCGGCACGGGCAGATGATGAGCGAGGCCGCCATGGCCCCAACGGTCCACGGAGTTGTGCGAGGTGTCCGCCACGTGGGGAACCTCGTCGTCGTCACCGGCGAGGACAGGGTGACGCTGCACGAGACGTCTCTTCTTCACGGGGTGGTGAAGCGGGTCATGGAGGTGGAGACGGGCCCGAACCCGTGGGGAGCTTGCGCGCTGGCGCAGACAACGACGACGGACGGCGGCCACTCGTTCGTGCTGGCCTGCCCGAGCCTGGTAGGGGGCGACGTGCAGATCTGGCACGGGGCTGATGAGGAGGGTCATCGAGTTGACGTGCGCACTCGGAGCGGCGAGAGGGACGTCGCGTGCCTCGAGCTGTCCCGCGACGCTCGGCTGCTCTGTACCACCGACTCCTGGGGTAGGGTTCTCTGCATCTTCAGCACCGCAGATGGCATAATACTGCAACAGGTACCGTCTCCGCTTCATGATTGTTATCCAGTCCTTTTTGCGTGCGCTCTTGTTGATGTCCTCCTGCTTGTGTATTTTGCATGATTTTTTAAACAAAATTCCGAAGAACGCCAAAAAAAAAACCAGTTATTTTTTTCCTCATACATTATTTCACGTCTTGGGCTCTTGGCCAAACTCTGCCTCAGCTGTTGGCTGCAGCAACGTAGTTAGATCGATGGTGCACATTAGATAACGCTCGACAAAAATTAAAGACCATGACACGCCGTGTAATAAAAAGCTCACAAAGCAATGCATCGTAGTAATAAAGATTATGATTTAGAGAAAAAAAGAACTGCACACTTCAATGTTTTCAAAACGAGCCATATAGATCATGCAAAGTTGGGATGTATTTGGTAGAATTTATACACTAGTTTATTAAGTAGTTTATACTATCATAAGACATAAACTCTACTAAACAGGTTGAAATTATAAGTACTTATTATAATAAATAATTATAAACCAAAATCTGTTCTATATTATGTCATAAGCAAAAAAAAAACTTTACTTTTAAAGTTTATGGGTCACTTCTCACAAGATAACTCAAACTATTTAACCAAACATATTAACTGTTTATGCTATAATAAATTAGATAAGCTACATAAACACTTTTAATAGATAAATTAAAACATAAAATATTTTTAACATAAAGTAAAAACTCTATCAAATACACTCTTAATCTAGTGGATCTTGTACTTGCAGCTACGCAGGTGCGGTGGCATAGCGGAGATCTGTTGCATCGCCTTCTCTCCCGACTCCGAGTGGTTGGCGGTCTCCAATGACCAGGGTGTTAACTTGTTTCGTGTAAGACTGGACTTAATCCCTTGGATGGTCCCCGATGACCTCCTCGAAGCGTCAAAACCTTCGGGGGCACCAAACGCCGACGAACTCATGGACCCACACACCACAGGTATGTACTTGCCGCTTTACTCGTTGCTGTTGAGTCCGTAAATGAAGGGAAGCCCTTATAATCGATATAAAAAAACCTCAAAGCTGTCTGCCTAAGTTTATGTTAGCTTTTTCAGCTTTTTCAAAAAAAAAAAGTTTCTCTTAGCTCTGCACTCTAAGAACATGTGAAATATGATGTTAAAAAAAAAATCCTAAGGAGTATTGCGACTGATATATTCATTGCTCTGCTTCAGCTTACATTATAACATCTTACATGACCGAGATGCCAGTGGCGACGTTCCGTCTTGTTCCAGGCGTTAGGTACGTGGCAGCGTTTGGTCAAGAACCGAACACCATACAAGTCATCAGCATGCTTGGAAGGTGAAGACAAAACACATAAGCGAAGTTTCTCTTTCAAACAAAAGTTATAAGGCTAGGGCGTCCTCTGAGTTCTGACCTCTGTTGTTGTGCCTTGTGCAGTTTCTACCGCTGTCAGTTTGACCCAGTGAGAGGTCACCGGAAGCAGGTTGAACACATAGATCTAACGGAGATGAAGTGGATAACAATACAACAATAAAATGAGTTTCCTCGAATGTCGATCAATATTTTCTCCAACCAACTCTCATCCGGCAACATAATTTATCTTTGTTTTCTTGATGTATTCTCTCTCCTATGGTTCATCATGTCCCTAGACTTTACCAAAAACATTGCTCGATATCTGCATTCATTTGACACTAAGCTCTGTCAATTTCTTACTCAAGTTCTCTTAGGTACGGCTCTTTAATCAGTCCAAAATATGTGCCAAATTAAGTTAACGAAGTCACAGTAAGGCTAATCCTAATGAATACATAGTTTTTATTTTGATGTTTTCAAGAGTGTCATGTCATCTTTTTTAGTTTGAAATCATGAATGAAACCATCCCTCCAATGCATAGTTTTATTTGGTGTTTCATAACGCTTACTTCTATATGATTTTATTGGTTGTCTAAAAAATAAAATGAAATTACTCCTCTTTAATACTAGTTTCATGGTATTTTAATTTTAGGAAATCGTGTAGACCCAGTTTCATCTAGATGAAACTCTTCTCATCTTTCTCTTTATAAATTTCTTGTCATGTTGTCAAGACTTAATCTCCGCAATATAAATATAGGGCTACGTTGGGATTAAGAACTACGACGGTGAAAGACAGAAGACGCCGAGTTATACAGGTTCGGGCCCTCTCGATAAGAGTAACAACCCTAGGTCCTGTGTTCTGTGGTTTGTATTACTTGTAATCTAGTGAGAGTTTCTTGTGTCTCCCTCGATGAGGTTATCCTGCCGCCATATATATCCGATCGACAGAGAGTACATGAAGAGTCCTATTGCAGTCTACAAGGATTTACATAGAAAGTCTATCTCTAATTGCCTTGTGCTCCAAGCCGACTCGGTCGGTTCCCTTATTGATTAGGTACTCGGTCGGTTGCCGACTTATGCTTAGCTACGGATACCCGGAAGGTATGTATTTCACAGCAGCCCCCGAGTCTTCCTGATTTTGAGCTTTGACTTGTCGAGTGATCTTTAGTGTCTTGTCATAAATTAGGAAGACCTCTAAATTGAAGTTCCTGATGGATCTGGTGCGCTGACTAGGTGCACCTGATTAGGTGTAGCCCCCGACTCTTGTATAATTTGGAGACTAACAAATAATGCAAAAGTCTAATAATATTAGCTCTGAATATTTTATTGTATGTAAGTTACTCAAACCATCAAGCTTGAGCCCAATAAACCCCTAATCATCAAACCAGGAGGTCAATTTGCAAAACTTCAATCTTGCCGACCGATTTATCAAAAAGTCCAAGTGATATACACTTTTGTTCGAGTGACCTCGGGTCTAAATTCCATGACATCAATCATGTTTTAGCCCATAAAAATAATATGACATCAATCATATAATAGTACTAAGCCTAATAACATCAATCATGATATAGATTTTCCTTAATAAATTGTCACTCGATTCAATCATAAGTTCAATTTCAATGATTTAATTGTTGACATCAATCAATAACACAATCTCTGAACTTATACCCGTACGACCATCAAGTCCTTTGCTATATGATCATCAAATCACATAGATACGGCAAGTATTTTTAAGTGGATTGGCCACTGCTTCTCATCAAAGAAGCCCCCGAGATTATTTCTCACGGCTAATAGCTTTAAGTCTTTTTAAAGAATAAAACCTTTTATTGTTTAATCAGAAAAGCTCGTTACTGTACGGCCCATACCAGCCCATGGGTCCCAAGCAACTAGGTCAAAAGGCGAAGGTATAAAAGCGACCACAGACTGTTGACTCCAGGTCCATGCCGCTATTTCGCGCACACAGCCCTTCGTCTTCCTCACGCTTCCCCTATTTCTGCGACGCCTCTGCTTCCAGAGCTAAGGTTAGCACATTTTTCTCCGCCGTCGTAGATCTTAGCCGCCATCAAGCCCCCGAGCCTTAGCAAAGGTATAGCTCTCAATCCACCACGCTGATCCTTCCCACGACAATGGGTCGCAAGTCCTCCTCAAAGGCCGTCGTCGCCACCGAATCTTCTTTGTCGGAGCTGGAGATCCCGGATTAGATCCGAGAGTTATCAAGGAGTAGCATCACCACCATCGATCTGAACAAGATGGTGGAGGACGGCATCCTCCTCAAGCAGGCTCGGATCGACTGGAAGGTACCCAAAGAACCTCGTCCTCTTCCAATTCATCAACAGATTGTTGTATTTCGCTCCTTTTTTGAGCATGGCTTTGGAGTTCCCTGCTGTAGCTTCCTGCGCGGGCTCCTTTTCTTTTATGGGATTGAGCTCGTCAACCTCAATCCATACTCCATTCTGCACATCGCCATTTTGTGCACATGTGCGAAGCATTTCTGGGTATTCTTCCCCACTTCACTCTGTTTCGCCACCTCTTCATCCTCCGACCGCTACCAACAAAAGATAACCAAGTCGCCATAGGTGGTGTTGGTTTTCAGTTGCGCAAGAAGGAAGCCTACATCAATGTTCCTTTGAAGACCGGGAACAAGAACTGGAAAGATGAGTGGTTCTACTGTGACAACCCTCCTCCCGTTCTTGTCGACTTCTCTGGTGCTAAGGCAACTCCCTAGGCGCGGTGGTCTGAGAAACCGGATTCATCCGACCCTCAAGTGACCGCTCTACTCGAGAAGATTGCCTACTTGAAGAAGGAAGGCGTAGATGGTATTACCATTGCCAAGAGCTTCATAGTACGCCGAGTGCAACCTCTAAAGCTACAGAGTCACCCCGCCTGGAAGTATGCCACTAACGATGAGACCAGGGAAGTGCCTGACCCCCCCAATGGCACTCTTCGCCGGTTGAGATTGTCGAAGATGTTTGACGGAGAGATCCTTCAAGACCACATGTTGGTTGCCAAGGCCTACACCGTGGGCACTCTACAGGCCCCAGTAAGCCTCGGTCGTCTTAAATGAATCTGCTATTCTTTATTTTGACGTCGTGCTTGATGTCTTTGCGCCTTTTGCAGGCTCTGGACACTTTTGTGTCCCATCCTCCGCTCCCTCCGACTGACACCAAGGGACCGGACTACATTAAGAAAACGCCACCGATCGGCACCGGTGGGGGTGGAACTTCTTCTGAAGCCCGACCTACTAAAGAGGTCGTCACTGATGTCTCCCCCACTCCGCCTCGTCCAGACCTGCCCTCCTTTGACCAGCAAAAAAAGCAAGCTGCTCATCGCCGTCGTCAATACGTTGGCTAGGACGAAGACGACGAGGGGGAGTATACCCCCGGTGCCGATCAAGCAACCTTGTAAGGATCATGACCATTGAGGTCACCCCAAGGTATGATGTTTTGATGATGAATGACATACATGAAATGTGACTAATGTCTACACGAGTGTTTCCCGTATAGGAAACCCTATCTACTCTATGATGATTGTTCACAGCGGCCTTGGCGATTGATGACAATGACCACAATCATGGAGGCTTGATGAGCTTGATGGAGTCCAAGGATTGATGAAGATGGATCAAAGCAGAGAACAATCTATGGAGCAAGTGTTGTGTACACTTGTCTAGTTGTTAGGGCTTTGAGTCCATAGGAAAAACCGGACTATCAAGGGGGTCTAGGTCATTCTCTTAGGTCATGTCTAGTCGGTGATGTGCAAGGTTGCTCGGTGAATTCACAGGCACTAGATGATAGTGGAGAAGCCAAGGAGCTGTTTGGAGAAGCCGGGAAACGAAGTCAAGCGAGGACAACAAGTTTCAGCTTCTGGACATAGAGATCGGACAGAGGGGTCAATGGTGACCGGACTGTATGATCAATATGTGGTTTTGTCCAGTGACTACAGCGGAAACTTGGGCAGCGAGGAAGCTATAGCCGAAATGTTTCTGGACTTTAGAGAGAAATAGACCATACGGTCCGATCTACTGATCGGATGGTCCGGTCTACTGATCAGATGGTCCGGTCAGTACAGGAAATCGCCTGGACACTGTTGAGCCAACGGCTTGGAGAGCCGTTACCAGAGTGACCGGACGGTCCGGTCTGGGAGAGACCGGACTGTATGGTCAGTACGTCCAGAAACACAATTTTGTAGAGCAACGACTAGTTTGAGGTTGGGAGCCTATATAACTTCGTTGCTGGGGTCTTTGTGACCTCTCTTGGCCAGTGGAATACCTGAGAGCATTTGGTAAGGTTCAATAGGAAAAAAGGAGAGCACTACGAGAAGATATTGGATATCTTGTGAGTGATAGTGAGAGTAACAAGGAGCGATCTTGCACATTTAAGGCTAGGGTGTCCTTGAGGGTGTGATCTAGGTTGTTACTCTTGGTCTATGGTGAGACCTATACCGGTTAGGTGTCGGTGATTGATCCTATCATGATTGGTTGTAAAGGCCGTCACAAGTTTGTACACGGTTTGAGCCCGTCGTTGGAAGGGGCATCAATAGTGAGCGCCCGTGCCGGCTCGAGGAGTCCGGCAAGTTCTCGAGGGAGGCGAGCTTGTGCTTTATGCAGCGGTGACGCACACTGTGTCTTCACTCGAGTAGTGATTGCAGGCTCGTGGGCGAGAAATCTACTTGGTGGCGGGAGGGACCGGGACTCCGGTGGGAGTGGTCCAACGAGGAGTAGGGGAAGGCGCCATCCTTCCGAGACCTCGGAAAAAAAATCATGAGTCATCTCTTATTCTACTTCTTGCTTTGATGCATTACTTTCCGCATTTACATACCGTGCTATTCATGCTTGTGTGCTTACCTTGCTCTAGTTGATCACCTTGTAGACTTGCATGAATAGGTTTCTCTACTTGCTAGTTGTACTTAGCTTTCACTTGATCACTAGCATGTATAGGAGTTGCATTGGCTTGATTACTATACCTTGAATGTATTATACTACTCATGCTTATTTGCACTAGTTTCTTATCTTGTAGAATTGCATTAGTAGGCTCCTTTGCTAGCTTGGTGTGTGCTTCCACGTAGCTTTACTATTAGCTTGCATAGGAGTTGTGTTGACTTGTGTGATCTACTAGTATGCATAGGTTGTCTTTCCTTTCATAGGATTATCTTGCTAGTGTGATTTCCACTAGAATTGTGTAAGAGTTGTTTTTAAATGTTTTGGTTATAGTATTTGGCGAAATTAGGTACATAGTGATAGTTCCCGATTCACCCCCCTCTCGGTCACTATGATCCTTTTAAGTGGTATCAGAACCAAGTGCTCAACATAGGGCTTAACCGCCTTGAGTAGTGACCATATTGAGTTGGGATGTCATCCCATTCGAGGCCAAGTTATGGCTCATGGAAGGATCGCTTTAAAAGCTACCTAAATGCCATGATTCTGGATGAGTTGATAGATACTCTTGTGGACTTTGCCAACACTTTTACCGATGATCATGTGTATGATGATTGTGATGATTGTATGGATGTGCCTAGTACTAGTGAGTGCCTAGATTCTACTAATGTTGACTTGATAGGTTGCTCTACTAGTATGCCTAATGTGATGATTGATGATGATGCTACTCTTGTTCCGGCTTGCTCCACTAGCATGACTAGGATTGATGTTAGTGTGCCTCTTGATCTTGCTAGTGATTCACTTGTTGAGGAGTTCTTTGCTTTTCATGCTAATGACAATGAGGACTTAGTTGACTCTCTTATTCGCTTGCGAGGTATTGTGGACAAGATTGCAGCGACTTCTTTCAGGCTTCCCAAGATTGTGATAATTGAGAAGATCCTCTCCTTGCTCCCAAGTAGCAAGCTCTTCTACGTCACCCTTGACCTTCTCATGGAGAAGAGTCTCTCCATCGAGGACGTGATAGGGCTGCTCTTTGAGGATGAGAAGATCACCGTAAGTTGGTCCGGGGAGGAGACCTCCAAAGCAAACATTGAAGCATCTTCAAGCAAAGGGAAAGAAGTAGACTTCTTTGATCCCTCCACAAGATTGCCTTGCAACAGCTTCTACAACCCCTTCGGAGCAAGACCTTCACCAAGATCATCATCAAGCGCTTCGTCAAGTTCTACCTCAAGTGCCATCCCAAGTTCTACTTCAAACACTTCGGGTGGACCAAACATTGACGTAGGGGGAGCACCAACAACAATGCTTGCTCGATCATTTGAAATGATCAATCTTGTGGCTTCAGCTCTAGCGCCGCCACCACCTCCACCACAAGATCATTTTTGGCATCTTCGTCGAGCTTACCAATAGGATCTAATCTTTCAACTTGGTGAATTTGTGAGAAATCCGAATGATGACCTTTGTGATACTCTCTTAAGCATTTATGATCTTGTGTGTAGGATAAACTCTTTCAAAGGGCTTCGAAGGATTGCATCACATGAAGTGATTGATAGGCTCCTTCAACAAATCACAACTCCTGAGAGGGGTTTCTTACTTGAGGAGGTAGTCAATAGAAGACATGAGCTATCAATTGAAAGAGCAATGGAGATGATACTTGTGCTCCACTCACAAGTGGGACATGTGCTTGAGCACCTTACTGGCCTCTATGATCCTCCCCACTATTACATTGATCTTGATGAGATACACATGGGGGATGGTTATGGACATTGGAGGTATCGTGCTTCCCACTATCCCATTAGGAGGAGACTTCAGGAAGGGATTGCATAAATCCCTATCTATGAGGATGGTCTTGTTGCTCGACGTGATGAGGTTAGTACAAGTCAATCATGTAATGCTTTGGATACTAACCCTTCTTCCTCTAGTGCTTGTCTTATGGCTACCACCAGGGTCAACTACAAGAGTGGAGGTACCCATTGGATTCTTGATAGTGGGTGCACCCAACACATGACTGGGAAGCCAACCATGTTCGCCAACATTGATTAAGACGAAGATAGTGAGAAGATGACTTTTGGGGATAACTCAAAGGGGGAGAGTCAGAGGCTCAGGCAAGGTGGCCATTACAGAGGACCTCCATCTCTCCAAGGTCTTTCTTGTGGAAACCCTCAACTTCAACCTTCTATCCATTGGTCAATTATGTGACATGGGATTCAAGTGCACATTTGATGAGGATGGAGCAATCATTGAGAATGCCAAGAAAGGGCTAGTGTTTCATGGAGTGAGGCATGGAAACTTGTATGCCACGGACTTCAAATCTTGCAACATGCCTCCAAGTACTTGTCTCTTCACAAAATCAACCAAGGGATGGTTGTGGCACAGAACATTAGCACATATTGGGATGAGTTAGCTCAGGAAAGTGGTCAAGAGGAATCTAGTTGAAGGAATCAAGGATGTGATATTTGAGAAGGACAAATTGCGTAGTGCTTGTCAAGCAGGGAAGCAAGTTGCCTCTTCTCACCCCACCAAGTCTTTCATGTCTACATCTCGACCTCTAGAGCTCTTGCACATGGACTTGTTTGGACCAACACACTACAAGAGTCTGGGAGGTACTCTATATTGTTTGGTGATTGTGGATGACTTCACGAGATACACTTGGACCTTCTTTCTTGTGGACAAGTATTAAGCTAGTGACATCTTCAGGAAGTTTGCAAGAAGAGCAAAGAATAAATTCAAAGCTAGCATTGTGAAGATAAGGAGTGACAATGAGACTGAGTTCAAGAACACAATAGTGGAGGAGTATTGTGACAAGAAAGGGATCAAGCATGAGTTCTCCGCTACTTATACTCCCGAGTAAAATAGAGTAGTGGAGAGGAAGAACAAGACACTCATCACTCTTTCTCGTGCTATGCTAGATGAGTATGGGACTCATGAGAGGTTTTGGGCTGAGGCAATCAACACAGCTTGCTACACTTCCAACCGTGTGTACCTTTACCGGTTGTTGAAGAAGACTCCATATGAGCTATTGGTTGGACGGAAACCGAATGTTTCCTATTTTAGGGTGTTTGGTTACACTTGTTACATTCTCAAGAAGAGGAAGAAGCCCGGGAAGTTTGAAAGTAGGACGGATGAAGGGATACTTGTTGGATACTCTGGAACTTCTAAAGCTTATCAAGTCTACAACTCAGCTACAGGTTGTGTGGAGGAAACCTATGATGTGCAATTTGATGAGTTAAATGGTTCTTAAAAGGGAGATGAATTTTGTGAAGTGCACATTAAGGATGAGCCTATGAGGGAAGCCTTGAGGAACATGCTCGTGGGTGAGGTTTTACCCCACGAGGTCAATGATGGTGATATTGATGAGCCCTCCACTCCACCACCTCAACCAAGCTCTTCTTCCGAGGTATAAGAACCAACCCAAAATGCCACAAGTACACCTTCTAGCTCCTCCCAAAATTCATTGAGAGTCCATCCACCAAACAATGAGGAAACCCAAGTGACAAGTGAGCTTCAAGCCTCCCCACATACTCCACCTCAAGCTACTTCTACAAGCTCTTCACAAGATACCCATCCATCCACCTCGAGCTCAAAGTCAAAGACAAGAAAGCCTGTGAGTGATTCTTCTACTTCTCTTAGAATCCAAGACACTCATATCTCAAGAGAGCAAGTCATCCATAATGCCCAAGATACTTCACCTAGACCTCCTCCCACTCAACAAGAACATCATCCTAGACCTAAAGCTATCATCAAGGATCATTCTCGGGACTTGATCATTGGGAGCCCATCTCAAGGAGTGAGAAATCAATCCAAGCCCAACTATGTGAATGAATAAGTTGATGAAGGAAGTGTTGAGGAGGCAAATATTGCTATTGAGAACTTCTCTTTTGTCTCCATGGTTGAGCCTACAACAATTGAAGAGGCAATGATTGATCACAAGTAGATTATTGCCATGCAAGAAGAATTGAACAACTTTCAGAGATGCAAGGTATGGAAGTTAGTAGAGAGGCCCAAGAATCATAATGTTGTTGGCACCAAGTGGGTCTTCAAGAACAAACAAGATGAGAAAGGTGTCATTGTCAAGAATAAGGCTCGCCTAGCAGCAAAGGGATATTCTCAAGTGGCGGGCATTGACTTTGAAAAAACATTTGCTCCCGTGGCTTGTCTTGAGGCAATTCGGATCTTGCTTGCTTATGCTTCACACAATGGCTTCAAGCTCTATCAAATGGATGTGAAGAGTGCCTTCTTGAATGGAGAGATCAATAAGAGAGTCTATGTGGAACAACCTCCAGGATTTGAGGATCCAAAGCATCCAAGACATGTATACAAATTGAAGAAAGCTCTCTATGGTCTCAAGCAAGCTTCCTAGGACATGGTATGCACACTTGAGAAACTTCTTACTTAAGAATGGATTCACCATTGGAACCATTGATAGCACCTTGTTCACAAGGCATGTTGGGAAGGATCTCTTTGTGTGCCAAATCTATGTGGATGATATCATATATGGGTCAACTAATGAGAAGTTCAATGAGGAGTTCCAGGAAATGATGGCAAGGGAATTTCAAATGTCTATGATTGGAGAACTTCATGTATTCCTTGGATTTCAAGTGAAGCAATTGAGAGAAGGAAACTTCATCTATCAAGAAAAGTACACCAAGGATCTCCTCAAGAGGTTTAACATGGAAAGTAGCAAGCCCTTGCGCACTCCTATGGAAACAAGAAAATCCTTGGATATGGGTGAAAAGGGAAAACCAATGAACCCAAGCTCCATAGATCCATGATTGACTTCTTGCTCTATCTCACCGCTGCAAGACCGGACATCATGTTTAGTGTGTGCTTATGCGTGCGCTATCAAGCAAATCCAAAGGAGTCACACTTGAAGGCCGTGAAGAGGATACTTAGATACCTCAAGTACACACCTACTATGGGGTTATGGTACCCTAAAGGAACAAGATTTGAGTTACTTGGGTATTCGGATTCGAACTTCGCAGGATGCAAAGTAAATAGAAAGTGTACATCGGGAGGTTGCCAATTCCTTGGAAGAGCTCTTCACTCTTGGAGCTCAAAGAAGCAAAACTCGATGGCTCTACCTATGTTGGTCGTAATTACGCACCCACTTATATACCGCAAGAGGATGGTGTATAGTTGTAGCTCTTTTTCCCTCAGAGTATTCCAAGGTTATCGAATCCATAAGGAACGAGCGGAACAATTACTATTAAAGGATTACTAACAAATTGCAATGGGTTGGTTGGTGTGAATGATGATGATGAGAGAGTGGAAGGTGAATGTTATTGAAGAGGTAACAGGATAATGAAGGATTCTCTCCTTAGGATTGGTTCACTAGCATGCAACCTTATTCTTATCAACTCGAGTGATGACTCTAATATTCTACAAGACATGGTGGTTTCATTCACCCCGGCTGTCACTACAGAGGCTATTAGCTCCCCACTAGTTTATTATACTATGTAATGGGCAAAAGTGTATTGGCCGATACACTAATGAAAGGGACAGATAGATGTGCAATTAAGTTCATCGTATAGATTAAATTCATCGAGAGAGTATCAACAAGTATGAGAGTTACATGACCAGATCTCCGCACCGGAGAAGAGAATATGAGACTACTCACTCATCCTTCCGCTAGACATAGCAGAGGGGTGAGAAATAGCGCTGGAACACGCACGAGCCGATCGGCGTAAGCGTCGCGTCGATCGGCACGACCTCCCTTCTGGTGGATCTCATCGGTGTTGACCAACCTTTACCGCCAATATCCTGGAACCCTAGTTCTAATAACTGATTCTCGCGATCGCTGTCCTTTTCTGGCTCTTGATAATTATCTTCCTTTTATACTCGACGGGATTAGGTCAACTTCCACCGACTCTAACACATACTGGGCTAGGCCTTTGTCTTTCTTGGACCGGGTCATGTTTTCATCATCTTTTTCTCCCGCGCCGATCGGCACAGGCTCGCGCCGGTCGACGCGGCTCCGCATCTGGCCCATCTTCGTTACTCTTTAGTTCTTTATTCATAATTGCCCTGTTTTATACTTGTTTCCTGTGATTACATTTAAAACAGAACAACTACAAATATATGCAAATATGGGGTTAATTGTTAGTTCAAACCACCATTTTAAGGCGCAAAACATCCCTTTTTGATAGATAAAATAGGCATCTAGAAACCACCAACAGTTCCCCCACACTCAAATCATTGCTAGTCCTCGAGCAATACAAAATCAAATATGTAACAAGATATTTCACACCATCTCTTATGCAATCAATCTCAATCATCATTTTTACTCGTTATCCCACCACAAAGATTTTCTCTCATCTCCTTTTAACCAATTGGCATATCATACTTGAACTTTAATCAAATCACCACAAAACCTTTTCAAAAACAATTTTAGTTCTCCTCAACTCATCTTTAGCATCAAACATCAAGCATTTGGTCCTCTCTAGATCTCTCAAGTGTATTTCCTTCCCTCTCCTATTTAATCAAGGATTGTATGTGGATCTTGGAGGGCTATATAACTAAATTAAACCATAAGATTAACCATGTCAACAATGTGCTCAATCAAGCCTACTAAGAAAGAATTTTCTTGGAAAAAAACTTTTAATGAAGAAGAGGAATATAGAAGATTTAAAAGAAAAATGTTTCAATGAGAACAATGGCAAAGAATTAGAAATAATCAGAAAGCAGCTTTCTTCGATGACCTTACTGCCTCTTAGGGAATATATTTTCTCTTTATCTCTTTTTTATATATATTTTTTCTTTCTTTTTTTTTTACAACAGCGCCGATCGGCGCGACACTGCGCCGGTTAGCGCGGTCTATATATTTTTTCTTTTCTTTCACTCTTTTTCTATTCCCGATATAATCAGCAATTTCTATCTTATACCAGCAGCGAAAATTTTCTGAATTCCCTTTTATTGAGAACATAGGTTGTATCAAGGAGGAGGGAGAAACAAAGATGTATGGTTTCCATAATAGCAAGGAATTTAAATGGATAAGAATGGCTAGAAATACAGAGATAAACAAATAGATCATCCTTTCCTAACTTGGTCAAAATCATGAGCAAAAAGTTGACAAAGTTACTTACAATCCAATTAGTTCAAATGTGTAGCTTCCTCTCATTCACTTGGCTATGTAGACATATTTAGACCTTGCTTTTGCTTTAGCTTATGATGAGTCAGAAGAAATTTTCATAAATCCAAAGCTCAAAAGTTAAGTGGTAACCAACTAATTCAAGTAATCAACCAATCAATCATCAAAAAGACAAGATAAATAGTATGGGACACTTTCAATTTGACAATCGACACTAACTTTATTAAAGACAATGCAATAATTTAAACTACATAAAAGACCTTGAAGCAACTCTCAACATGACTCGTGACTCTCTTAAGCATACACACAAACTTATATAAACACTCATAAGAAAAACAAACGAGAAACTAGACTCAAAAACACTTAAAAAACTATGACTAATGGCAAAGCCCTTCCTCCACACTTAAAATTTGCAATGTCCACATTGCAAGAGAAGAAACTCCACACTGATCATGCAAACCATGCCTGTTCAAGACTCGGAAAATTCATCTTATATTCCTTATGAGAAAAGTGTAGTCCGCTTCGTTCATCTCGATTGTATCCTGGATTCTGCGATCCACATTCCTTTGATGCCTGTAAGCACGATCTTTGTCTAGATACAGGCGCTCAATGTTTCTTCGGCAGATAGGACAGCAAGCAGGCGGTTGCAGGTTATGATTTTCAACGCTGTAAGAGGAGGCACTGTTCAAACTCCTTTGACCCGATTGGCGCAAAGGCTGAGCCGATCGGCGCAGTGGTGTTCTTCCACCATTGCGACTTCCTCCACCTCCAACTGCATTACCATTAACTCTCGTTGAAGTTCCTGTTGCCCTGTTATTACCGCATTCTGCAAGTGTTCCCTAATTTTTGAACTTAGGACTACCAAAGCTTCTTCGCATATCAAAATCATCACTAAAACCTCCAGGCACACTAGGATCACCACTCTCCAAAGTTTCCAAATAGTATGACGGATCAAAGTCGCTATCCCATTCAAAATACTTTTGAATTGGCTTACCCGATAGTCTAGCAGATCTGCGAACCTCTGGTGTAATCTTACACTTCTTTGCAGCAGGCTCTTCATCTTCACTTGACAGAGCCGTCAGATCAATAAATTCAGCCATCTTCAGGTCGTGCCGATCAGCTCCAGTGTCACGGACGATCGATGCTGCTGGCAGCTTCCTTCATATACTCAGCTAACTGCTCTAGATTACGCTCACGGATCGCCTTATTCTGCTTTTCCTTCTCCTGCCTTTGTAAAGTCTCATTGTTAATCTCCTTAGGCGTCCTCCCTCCAGAAACTACGCGATAGCCATCATCATGTAATAAATCTCTAGGTACAAAAGTTGGATCTTCCGCCAATTGGAGTTCAACCTTGCATTGAAGATCTTTAGCATAAAAGAAACACTTGCAACCCTCAATACAATTGTTCCTATGAATCTTATTTTCTTGAAAACTTTCCCAATCAGTAAGAACCCTGGAAAAGGATTCATCCCTTTTAGCTTGAAGATCCTTTTCCGCATCCCGCTGGTACATGGCTTCTTCGGCTTCCTCTCGCAGCTTGAGTTCATACTTGGCAACAATGTCATGTTCACTATAAAGTCGGCACCTATGGATTGTGAGAGCGCTCTCTTCATCTAGCTCTTCCTTCTCTTGCTCAGTCAATGATCTTTCAAAAGATAGGAAATCCTCATACGACAAGGGCTAAGCAAGATCAAGAAGACTTTCCATGGTATACCTTTGAGAAACAGCTTCACTTTTAATAGGCGCTACAGATTTTCCTTTCTGCACCAATACTCTCTTCATCATCTGCTGAAGTTCATTGTCCATCTTCACCTTGTCGGCGTTTCACGCGTCAGCTTCGCTTTTCTTCATGAATTTCTTCCGCAGATTTGACCAGACGAGAGGATCATCTCGTGTTGGTGTCAGCACTTTGTCGACTTCTTCCCAGGACCAATTTGCAGAGGGCTGCAGAAATCCGCCGCTGAGCCGATCGGTGCAAGAGTCGCGTCGATCGGCGTCGCCTTGGTTGCTGTCCGATGCGCCGCCTTCCATTGCTTCTGCTCTTAGGGTTTTGTTCTGTTGATGATGTAATGTGAGTTGATCCGTGGGTTTGCTGTCCTCTCATATTTATATCCCTTGATTTCCAATTGGACTAGGACTCTTTCTTTTATTCGTGGAATTTAACGAGTCTTAAAAAGACAGGGTCCAAAACCGACTCAGAAACCAAAAAGACTCCCCCACGCCGATCGGCGCAGGGCTGCGCCGTTCGAAGCAACAACGCGTCGGTCGGCGCGGTACACTAAATTACCAAATTAGAAACAGAAAAATTACAAAAATCATAATACATACAGAGCTTTTGTTTTACGTAATTAAGCTCGACCACACGGGGCACTAAGCAGTGAAATACACATCAAAAGATTTTAATTCAAATGTGTCGGGTTCTAGATATACCTTTAGACGTTGTCCATTCACCGTCTACTTGTTTCTCTTACTATCCATTATGATTACCGCTCCCGAAGGTAACACCGTATTCACAAGATAAGGTCCCTCCCATTTGCTTCGCAGTTTGCCTTTACCAAATAATCTGAATCACGAATTAAATAGGAGCACCCGATCTCCTTCCTTGAATTCCTTCTTCAAAAGCTTCTTATCGTACCACTTCTTTGTCTTCTCTTTGTATATAGCCGTATTTTCATATGCACGCCATCGTATCTATTCCAATTCACTTATTTATATCTTTCTTTTCACGCCGGCAGCATCAAGATCCAAATTCATTTCCTTTATAGCCCAATAAGCCTTATGTTCCAATTCCACCGGTAGGTGACAAGATTTCCCATAGACGAATTGATATGGTGTCATACCAATCGGTGTCTTGAATGCCGTCCTATATGCCCATAACGCTTCATTAAGCTTCGTGGCCCAATCTTTTCCTTCCTTTGTAACAATTTCTGTAGAATTCCCTTTAATTGCTTATTTGACATTTCTGCTTGTCCATTCGTCTGGGGATGGTAGGCTGTTCCAATTTTATGTTCAACTCCAGATTTAGTTAAAAACCTAGTAAATTCTCCTCCTGTAAAATGGGATCCTCCATCTGTAATTATTATCCTTGGTACTCCATACCTAGGAAATATCTTCTCCTGAAGTATACTCCTTGATTCTCTTGTAGTATTGGCCTTGCATGCCATTGCTTCGACCCACTTGGAGACATAATCAACGGCGACCAATATGTACTCGAAACCATGAGAATTCACAAAGGGTCCCATAAAATTCATACCCCAAACATCAAAGATATCGACTTGAAGATTGTACTTAAGAGGCATTGCATTCCTACTGTTAACATTCCCTATTCGTTGGCATTGAGCACATGTTGCAACATACCTTTTTGCATCTTCATGCATAGTAGGCCAATAGAATCCACTCTCCCATACCTTTGCTTATGTTCTGAAGTAGCCATAGTGTCCCCCATAATCCGAAGAATGACATTTTGCTAAAATGCTCGCTCTTTCTTCTCTGGGTACACATCTCCATACTTCTCCATCCTCGCAATACCTATACAAGTACGGGTCGGCCCATATAAATTTTCTCATTTCACTCTTAACTCTTTTCCTTGTGTTCTTGTTCATCAGATCAGTTTGTCCCTTGAAACCTTTGATAATATCCATCATCCAATTCTCTCTACGATCAAATGCGGCAAACAACTGCTCTTGTCATATTTCATCTCTTATTGGCTCAGTTGTTGATGATTCAAGACGAGATAAATGATCTGCTACAGAATTCTCTACTCCTTTCTTATCTCTTATCTCCAAATCAAATTCTTGCAGCATCAATAGCCATCACATTAACCGAGGCTTAGACTCCTTCTTTAAAACCAAGTATCTTATAGCAGCATGATTAGTATATACAATCACCTTAGAATTTAGAATGTAGGATCTAAACTTCTCAAAAGCAAATATAACAGCTAACATCTCTTTCTTAGTTGTTGTATAATTGATTTGCGCCTCATTCAAAGTTTTGCTAGCATAATAAATAGCATGCACTTTATCTTCCTTCCGTTGTCCAAGAAGAGCTCCAACTGCATAGTCGCTTGCATCACACATAATTTCAAAAGGTAAACTCCAATCAGGTGGCTACATAATGGATGCAGAGCATAGAGCTTCCTTTAATCTTCTGACGGCAAAGAGTCTTTCATCGTCTCTGACAAATTCTGTATCTTGCTTCAACAATTCTGTCAGAGGTTTAGCAATCTTCGAATAATTCTTAACAAATCTGCGATAGAAGTTGGCATGTCCAAGAAAACTCCTCAAAGTTGTAAGATCAGTAGGGGGAGGTAATTTCTCAACTGTAGATACCTTTGCCTTGGCAACCTCTATCCCTCTATTAGATATGACATGGCCAAGTACTATCCCTTATGTTACCATGAAGTGACACTTCTCCCAATTAAGAACTAAGTCGCATTCAACACACCTTTTCAAAACCTTCTCTAAATTCTCCAAACAACTATCAAAATCAGCAGTGTCCCAAAAGGGCAAGTAAAAGTAGTTTTCTGCTGATCTTCTGGTCTTACCGGTATTTAAAAGAAACCACTATATCCATCCAAATAACAAAAGTATGAATTCTTTGCTAACCTTTCAAGCATCTCGTCAATGAACGGAAGAGGATAGTGATCTTTCTTTGTCACATTGTTCAAACTTCTATAATCTATGCACATTCTCCATCTAGTTACAGTCCTTTGTCCTTTGAGGGATCAACTCATTGTTCTCATTAGGCACTAATGTCAACCCTCCTTTCTTGGGCACACAATGTACTGGTCTAACCCATTCACTATCAGCAACAGGGTAGATCATACCTGCATTAAGCAGCTTCTAAATCTCCTTTTTAACCACTGGCTTCATTGATTCCTTCAACCTTCGCATCCCTTCAACTATTGGTTTAGCATTCTCCTCCAAGTTAATCTTGTGGGTGCAAAATGCGGGGCTGATTCCCTTGATATCATCCAATGTGTAACCAATGGCTGATTCCAAGAACTAGCTTGTTCCCCGACAACGGCGCCGGAAAAAGGGCTTGTAGGTCGTAATTACGCACCCACTTATATACCGTAAGAGGACGGTGTACAGTTGTAGCTCTTTTTCCCTCAGATTATTCCAAGGTTATCGAATCCACAAGGAACGAGCGGAACAATTACTATTAAAGGGTTACTAACAAATTGCAATGGGTTGGTTGGTGTGAATGATGACGGTGAGAGAGTGGAAGGTGAATGTTATTGAAGAGGTAACAGGATAATGAAGGGTTCTCTCCTTAGAATTGGTTCACTAGCATGCAACCTTATTCTTATCAACTCGAGTGATGACTCTAATATTCTACAAGACATGGTGGTTTCATTCACCCCGGCTATCACTATATAGGCTATTAGCTCCCCACTGGTTTCTTGCACTATGTAATAGGCAAAAGTGTATTGGCCGATACACTAATGAAAGGGATAGATAGATGTGCAATTAAGTTCATCACATAGATTAAATTCATCGAGAGAGTATCAACAAGTATGAGAGTTACATGACCAGATCTCCGCACCGGAGAAGAGAATATGAGACTACTCACTCATCCTTCCGCTAGACATAGCAGAGGGGTGAGAAATAGCGCTGGAACACGCATGAGCCGATCAGCACAAGTGTCGCGCCGATCGGCACGACCTCCCTTCTGGTGGATCTCGTCGGTGTTGACCAACCTTTACCGCCAATATCCTAGAACACTAGTTCTAATAACTGATTCTCGCGATCGCCATCCTTTTCTGCCTCTTGATAATTATCTTCCTTTTATACTCGACGGGATTAGGTCAACTTCCATCGACTCTAACTCATACTGGGCTGGGTATTTGTCTTTCTTGAAGCGGGTCGTGTTTTCGTCATCTTTTCCTCCCACGCCGATCGGCGCAGGCTCGCGCCGGTCGGCGCGGCTCCGCATCTAGCCCATCCTCGTTACTTTTTAGTTCTTTACCCATAATTGCCTTGTTTTACACCTGTTTCTTACGATTACATCCAAAACAGAACAACTACAAATATATGCAAATATGGGGTTAATTGTTAGTCCAAACCACCAAATTAAGACGCAAAATATCCATTTTTGGTAGATAAAATAGGCATCTAGAAACCACCAACAATCTACAGCTGAAGCGGAGTATATGGCGGCAGGAGCATGTTGTGCTCAACTGCTCTACATGAGGCAAACTCTCTCGAACTATAGTCTCAACTTCACTCAAATGCCACTCTATTGTGATAGTGAAGCGGCAATCAAGATGGCTCTCAAAACTGGAGATCATGGTCATGCAAAGCACATTCATGTGAAACATCATTTCATTCGAGATCATGTTTGATGAGGGCATCACTCCTATGGATATACACAACACTCCTCAAATTCTGGATTTGCAAGGTCCAATGACTAGAGTTCGTGCACGACGACTAAATTTAGAGGTGAGCTCGTTCCTACGTTCTTCGCTATATGTTACTTTTGAGAATGGTTTGCTATCTAATGATTATTTTATGATTAGAAACCATGGAGAGGAGCAGGAGATGATGGGAGAAGGAGTTGAAAACATCGAGGACCAGCAAGGGCTTGAAAGCCAAAGTGGAGGCCCAATCAAAACCGACTTCGAGTCTATTTCGGGGCCCAGGACTAGTCTGCACTAAAATAGTCACCTAGGACGCATACGGACTGGGATTTGGACGTTCTACATATGGACGGAAAAATAAGGAGAAGACCTTTCTAATTCCGCTGGCCTCATATCAAAATTCATCCGGAGTCATCGGGAATCGTTGAAACAAGAGAGAGTCCAGAATCTGTGTCGATGCTGCGTCGCTATTTTTGGCCTTTGGGCTTTGTATTTAGTTGAGCCCAATTAGAGGCATGTCCAGAGGGTCTTGCACGACCCTAGTGTCTTTATATACAGCCGCCACCGCACCATTAGGGTTCGGGTTTTGCTTAGATCAATTCTGTTTATAAACAGTGTTGCCGTTCATCGGTTTGTGAGACCCCAACTTCGAGAGTTTAATCATACATCTGCAATTGCGTTGCATTCTTCGTTGTTCTTGCTTGTGTTCTTGATTCACAGGCAGGGATTAGCCTTCTCGGCGAGGTCAATCGTCTTTGGACGGTTGATAACCAGAGGAGACGTCGTGCTGCGATTGCGGGGTTTAGAACGTGCTGTTCTGAAGCCGGATCGAATTATGTGTCGCCTCCGACCAAATCAACGTAGCAAGAACCTTTCGGAAGATCGGGAACCCTAGTTTACATCAAGTGGTAATCAGAGCTTCAGGTGCACTGTCAGGTTCGCACTACCCTTTAGTTTTGTTTTCGTGTTCTTCCTATCGTCCATAGAAAATACCAAAAAAAAAATTTCCCCCGCCCATAACCACGTGTTTAGCCTTTGCATATTTCAATTTCAGAGTCCGTAGTGTTAAGTTTGTGCCCTAGTTCTTGTTTAGTCGCTGGTTTAGTTTGTGTTTTTGTCGTCAGTAGTGTTTCCCTTGCAACCCTAGCCGCCATCCCTTCACCATCCTCGGTTTTGTCGGTTTTGTGTGCTAGGGTTGATTGATCAACACGCCTATCCTAATCCCACCCTAAACCCACCCTCACTACCTCGGACCAATTTTCACAAATTCCACTTTCTGCTGCATTCACCCCGCCAAAGAAATCCCTACCCGACCCTAAATCCGACTCGGGTTTCACTCAAACCCCGGGCTTCTTCATAACCGATTCCGACACCCCTTCGGTAAAACAGCCATAATTTTTCGCTCGGTTGTTCGTTTTGGCTGAAATGTTTATAGGAAATTCTTGACAAAAAGTTGAGCATACTCACACTGGGCTATGTCCTGTGTGCCCTCGTCAAAAAATTAAAAAAAAATCGGGAAGATAAAGAAAAAATTCATTCAAGTTGAAACTCGACGTTTTCTGAAACTTCAAGATTTTCTGTAGGCCACGTCCTAGCTCGGTTTGAGCTGAAATTTTTTGTGGTTTCTCCCCGTTTGCTAGTAAGTTAAAAAAATATCAAAAAAAAATAAAAAAAAGAAATTTGGGATTCCTACTAGTGCTCCATCTAGCCCCTTGGAATTTCTGAGTTTGGCTGTTTTACACTTAGCCCCCTGTTATCGACTGTGTGCCTTTGTCTCCTTGTTTCTTCTTTGCTATCACTACTGTTCTAGGACATAGTTAAACCAGCAACTAGGGACAAGTTACTTGGGCACTTATTTAGCTTTACTATCTGTTTTTTATTTGTGTGCCACTCACATATATATATTTGGCCTTCCTAGCTCTACATACTTCTTCTGGACAGCACATAGGTTATTTTGTAACCCTTGCAATCGTGGAACACAGCTCCCTGGTATCCTTCGCTTTGTTGTTTTTAGAACTTTGTAAGAGCTTTGCAAGAAGCTTTCTTTTGCTGTGTTGAGAGGCACCACTGCTTAGTACTTTTGTAGGGATAACCTTCACTTTTTTGTTTTCTGTTTTGGTGTTTCTGATGTCAACAAGCGATGGAGAGGGTGCTTCACCCTAAAAATTTGATGAGTGCGTGAGCCAAAGTCAGTTACAGAACGCTTTGCAGACGGTTTAGAGTGATTTGGCAGAGACGATCACCAGGGCCGTCACAGACGCCGTCACCAAGCTTCACCTGGGAGAAAGCATTGAGCGGTTGGATAAGAGAGTCTCTACGCTAACCGATCAGGTTGTCGAATTGGAGACCGCTCACAAGACCAACAACAACAATACCAACACCAACACCAACACCAACACCAACAACGACGTTGAAGACGATAATGATGAAGCAATGGTGTATAAGGCTGATGGCACCATCGATAGGTCAGCTACAAGGACCGCAAGGTTACGACGTTGTTTGCAACGTAACCCCCAAGGTATGGGTGGTTTCCACAACCACAACCGTCGCACACAAGGTAACCATGCTTCAGATGACCCGTATGCTAAAATTAAGTTTTCAATTCCTTCATTTTCGGGTCAGTACGATGGTGATGCTTACCTTGATTGGGAAATGACCGTAGAACAAAAATTTAATGCCCACCTTGTTCCTGAACAACATAGAGTTAGACAAGCCACTAGTGAGTTTAAGGACTTTGCTATTGTTTGGTGGAGTGGTCTAGCTGCTGAAACCGATTTGCCTAATACTTGGAAAGAACTTAAGGTAGAAATGCGTGATCGTTTTGTTCCTCCTTCTTTTTATAGAGAAATTTGTAATAAACTGCAGCGTTTAGATCAAGGAGATAAAACTGTTTTCAGGAGTATTTTAGTGAGCTTCAGAAGGGTTTGATTCGTTGTGCTGTGGTTGAGAAAGTAGAGAATCAGATTTGCCGCTTTTATTCTGGTTTGAGAAAAGAAATTCAGGGCATCCTTGATTATAATGAATTTTATACCCTCGACCAGTGTTTCTTGTATGCTATGCTTGCAGAAAAAGAATCACAGGGACTTTTCCAGGCTTTTGAGGAGTACAGCAAGTCCAGGAATTTCTACCCACCACGGCCGACGGGGACTTCGGTGCTGCCCAAGCCATCTTTCCGGCCGCCCCCACCAGCTAGTGTTGTTTCTGCAGCACCAAGATCAGCCCCTGCCCCTTCTACGCGCTCAGGTAAAAATTCTGTGCAGGTACCGGCTAGTAGTGCCTCTGAAAGTGCATATATGTCCCTAGTGGGTTTTGGTGGTTGTATGACAACGTGATTAAAGAACTAATCCTCTTTGTGAGTATATGAGCAGGTTGAACATGAATAATATGCTTTTCATGAATCTAAATGATCATCTTTGATAATGTACAATTGTGTAAGGAAAATGGGACCATATGTTGAAAAGGAGAAGTGTCAAATAAATAGGTCCATATAAAGCAATATTATGACAAGCCAAGGTTTGAAATGAATGTGGGACATGAAAACCATTGATAGGAGATGATCTCAACAAATTGGTGTTGTCAAGAAAAAGATGTGATCAAGTGTTGTTCTTCTATGCACTAATCTTGGAAGCAACTTGATCAAAACAATATTTCAAAGAAGAAACTCAAAAGAAGGCACAACGATGATACAAAGTTATGTGTGGCTCAAGATAGCAAGATGGTGATGGGTTGGCATGACTTGGCCGTGATGGACCATGCACTGGAGAAGGGCAAGATGGAGTCTTGGCGCCGAGGGACCCAAGCCATGGTGAAGGGCAGGTGGAGCGCAATCGCGATGGACCGATCAATCTATATGTGGTCATGCATTTCCAAGTATGACTCATTATTGGAATGTGAAGACATAATATGACTTGTGAACAAAAAG
The DNA here is from genome assembly GCA_030378355.1 of Eleusine indica. Taxonomy (NCBI): domain Eukaryota; kingdom Viridiplantae; phylum Streptophyta; class Magnoliopsida; order Poales; family Poaceae; genus Eleusine; species Eleusine indica. Next base: position 10,301,107 of record CM059498.1, on the reverse strand, counting down.
GTGAAAATGGACATGATAAATGAAGAGTTTCCAAGTCACAAGCTCTAGGTGATGATGCTCAGCAAAAGGACATGTGGCAGCCCTCATGAAGCTTAAAAGAAAAGAAGTGGGAAAATTCATTAATCATGCAAGCTCAAATTGAGGACTTGTTCTATTTTTATCTTGAGTTTTAGGCATGCCGCTCTATCAAGAGGGATGCTACATGGTATGCATTCAAGGTCTCAATGCTCAAATAAAAATCCTAGTGAGATGAGAGAAACACAATACCTATACTCATACTAACTCTCACTGTGACAGGGAAAACCGGTGTAACCGGTTTACCAAACCGGAGGGACCGGTTTTGGTTCAAACCTGTAACAGCTAGTTCAGGAAAACCGGTGGTACCGGTTTTCAGAACCGGTGGGACCGGTTTTGACTGGTTCAGTATAACGGCTAGTTTTTGGAGGACAAGTATAAATACTCTTCTCCCCCCTCCTTTGGTAGGGGCTGATCGTGTACACAAAGAAAATACATACAAAGCCTTGTAGAACTCTCCCCAACACCTCTTTGTGAGGTTTGAGTGATTTATGAGAAATCCTAAGCATTGGGTTAAGAGGGATTGAGATTGAGAACACAAAAGAGAAAATCCTACACTTGAGCATTTGAGCGTTGTGTTGCAAATCCGTGAAGCATTTGTTACTCTTGGAGGTGAATCCTCCTAGTCGGCTAGGCGTCGCGCTAGAGCTCCCAAGCTTGTGGTGAGCCTTGGGAAAGTTTGTGAAGATCCGCTTCGCCTCCGCAAGGAAAGAAGCCAAGATAGTGGATCGGGGAAAGCGGTTGAAAGAGACCCGGCTTGGAGTGTGCTTTGTGGGCAGCTCAAGCTTCCTCAACGGAGACGTAGGGTTCACGGGTGAATGTGAACTTCGGCAAACAAATCTCCGCGTGCTTCATTTAGTTTGCTTTCTTTAGTTCTTGCTTCTTTTATTTGTGATTCATAGATTGCATGTGTAGTTGTGCTAGTACTCTTAGTCATTACTTGCTGTAGATCTTGCATGCTCTGTTAAGATCTTTAAGTTTGCTAGAACTAAGTGGAACGCGATTATTTCCTATTTTATACTCTCTGCCCTGAGGAAACCGGTGGGTCCGATTTCCCAAACCGGTGGGACCGGTTTTGGTCGGTGCTCGATTGTGTAGATTCTTGGTGAATCTAGTTTTTGTGTATCTTGGTTACTCTCTTGTGTAGTTCACACTAGTGTAGTCCCTTTGGTTAGTGTGTTACTTGTTTTATTTCCATCTGCTCCAAGAAAACTGGTGTAACCGGTTTGCCAAACCGGTGGGTCCGGTTTTGGAAGTTTGTTTTCTGAGGTTGATTCTTTATGAACCTAATTGGGGTGGTTTCTGTGTTTGCTTTGATAGCTTGCTTGTCTTGAGTGCTTGGTTCTTTTCTCTTCATTAGTTGTTTTATTCCAAGCTCTCTGACAAAACCGGTGTAACCGGTTTGCTAAATCGGAGCAACCGGTTTTGACAGTTTTAATTCCGCTGCAAGTTTTTGTTAATTTTCAGAAACGCCTATTCACCCCCCCTCTAGGCGACATTAAGGGACTTTCAGCCTCCTCTGTTGCTTCGACGGGACACACTACAGGGATTCAATGCCACCGCTGCCATGGTCTTGGCCATGTGCAGAAAGATTGCCCAAGTAGGCGGGCATATGTGGTGACAGATAATGGCGGTTACATGAGCACCTCCGATGTGGAGGATGAGGAGGAGGATGTCGCTGCCACCAGCGGTGACCTCATCCTTGGAGGCGGAGATACCACGGGCTACATGAATATTATTGTGCAGTGTGTGCTTAGCACACAAATCCAGCAGCTCGAGATGATGCAGCGACATAACTTGTTCCAGATTTTCTTCGTCATCAAGAACCGTCGAGCACGTGTCATCACTGATGGAGGAAGCTGCAACAATTTGGTGAGTTCTGATGTGGTTAAGAAGCTTGATTTGACCACACGTCCACATCCACATCCATACTACATTCAATGGTTAAATGACTCTGAAAAAGCTAAGGTAATACAAACTTGCAGAGTTCCTTTTTCCATTGGTTCCTATGTGGATTCTGTTGATTGTGATGTTGTACCCATGCAAGCTTGTTCACTTTTATTGGGTAGACCTTGGGAATTTGATAATGATGTTGTACACCATGGTAAAAGTAATAAGTACACTTTTATGTATAAAGAAACTAAAATTACTTTGTTACCAATGACCCCTGCTGAGATTGTACAAGCTGATTTAGAACGAGCTGCTAGTTTGAAAAATAAAAGTCCTGAAATTCAGCAACCTATTAATTCTAATTCTACACCAAGTAATGTTAATGATTATTCAAGTTCTAAGGGTGCTGGAATTGAATTATAAGGTCGTTCATGTCATGCCACAAAATCTGAGCTTGCTGTAATTTCTGCTGATGATATTTGATATGCTTTGATATGGAAACAAGCCTTGTATTCGCTTGGTGATATTGCTTCTAGTGCTTTGCCTCCTGCCATCACTAACCTTTTGCAGGAGTATGAGGATGTTTTCTCAGCTGAGATACCCCCGGGATTTTCACCTTTGAGAGGGATTGAGCATCAAATTGATTTGATTCCTGGTGCTACATTACCAAACCGTGCTGCTTATAGGTCCAACCCTGAGGAGACTAAGGAGATACAACGACAAGTCCTAGACCTTTTGGATCATGGATATGTCCGTCAATCACTTAGTCCTTGTGTTGTTCCTGTACTTTTGGTTCCTAAGAAAGATGGTTCTTGACATATGTGTGTAGATTGTAGAGCCATTAATAACATTACTATTAGTTATCGTCATCCTATTACTAGGCTAGACGACATGCTTGATGAGTTATGTGATGCTATAATTTTCACTAAAATTGATTCACCATGGAGAGGATCAGGAGATGATGGGAGAAGGAGTTGGGAACGTCGAGGACCAGCAAGGGCTTGGAAGCCAAAGTGGAGGCCCAATCAAAACCGACTTCGAGTTTGTTTCGTGGCCCAGGACCAGTCTGCACTAAAATAGTCACCCAGGACGCATACGGACTGGGATTTGGACGTTCTACATATGCACGAAAAGATAAGGAGAATACCTTTCCAATGCCGCTGACCTCATGTCAAAATTCATCCGGAGTCATCGGGAATCGTCGAAACAAGAGAGAGTCCAGAATCTGTGTCGGTGCTGTGTCGCCTATTTTTGGCCTTTGGGCTTTGTATTTAGTTGAGCCCAATTAGGGGTGCGTCCAGAGGGTCTTGCACGACCCTAGGGTCTTTATATACAGCCGCCGCCGCATCATTAGGGTTTGGGTTTTGCTTAGATCAATTCTGTTCATAAATAGTGTCGCCGTTCATCGGTTTGTGAGACCCCAACTTTGAGAGTTTAATCATACATCTGCAATTGTGTTGCATTCTTCGTTGTTCTTGCGTGTGTTCTTGATTCGCAGGTAGGGATTAGCCTTCTCGGCGAGGTCAATCGTCTTTGGACGGTTAATAACTAGAGGAGACGTCGTGCTACGATTGCGGGGTTTAGAATGCGCTGTTCTGAAGCCGGATCGATTTGTGTGTCGCCTCTAATCAAATCAACTTACCAAGAACCTTTCGGAAGATCGGGAACCCTTGTTTACATCAATGTTGAGAAGAAGGACATTGACTTGGTGCATGTGCGTACTCATGAACAATTGGCGGATATCTTCACCAAGCCTCTTGATGAGAAGACCTTCAACAAGCTAAGGGGAGAACTCAATGCTCTCGACCTCTTCAACTTCACTTGAGTAACCCTAAAGCTTGTCTCTTGTAAATATATATAGCTTTGCTTGTTTGTTTTGTTGTTTGTGTCTTTGTTTTGTGCTTGTTTCTCTTCTCTTTGTAGGACAACTTAAGACCTCCTTGAGATAGCAATGGACATGGGTTAAGCTTGGGAAGGTGGTTCATGGTGTACTCAATGCTTTGAAGGACGGTCCATCATGAGCAAGCTCAAGAAGGGAACAACTCGTCGTTGGCACTTTGATTTGTAGTGGTTCTCTCTCCTTCTTTAGCATAGCATCATCCATTTGTATACATGTTGCATTTTCACTCTTTGCATTCATGCATTCTTGCATTGTGATACTTTACATGTCTTCAAGCATGTTTCTAGGGGGAGTTGCTTATTTACAATGTAAGTATATGACCCTCTAGATGATCATATAGTGATCTTTGTGCTTCATGCCCATTGAGTCATGTTCGACCGAGCTCCGAGGTTAAAATTACTCGCGCGGCTCAAAGACAAGTGGCTCAAACATTCCCAACACACTAATGACTAACCCTTGCATTCTTGAGGAATTTGTTATTGAGTCATGTGTGTAGGGGGAGCTATGGTGGAACACTATCGCTACCAAGGAGAAGCGCCAAGAAAGGGGGAGTTTCTTAACTCTTGCCATTTATTATTTGCTCCTTGGTTCTCTTGTGTTTTGTCTTTGGTTTTTGGTGATAGGTGACAAAGGGGGAGAAGGAACATGAAGACCCAAAAGCCAAGCATAGGTTGACAACACAAAGGGGGAGAAAAACATGAAGATCCTAAAGTCAAGATGAAGAAAGAAGGGAAAAGAACATGAAGATCATGAAGAAGATGAACAAGAGGAGAACACGAAGAAAAGTGGTGCATGTTCACTTAGAGTGCACATGAAGATCATGTCAAGATGAACATCCACGCCAACATGGAGAAGAACAACGACGGTGCATGTCTACAACAACAAAGCACATCTACACCGACATGAACATCTACGTCCTTGGTGTCTGTCTACTTCAACAAGAACATCAACCACGACACCTAGACGGGCGCAAAATTCAATTCAAGACCAACATAAATTATGCTACGTGACAAGGTAGTTGTCCCACAACTTCTAGCACATTTCAAGGGGGAGACTACTTCCAAGGTAAGAACCAAGGTAATCCTTTCAATCCTTTCTTTTTCCTTTGGTTCCCTCTTGCTCGTCTGTTTTGGAACATCATAAGTAGTGGTTATCATCCATCACCAAAAAGGGGGAGATTGTAAGGATCATGATCATTGAGGTCACCCCAAGGTATGATGTTTTAATGATGAATGACATACATGAAATGTGACTAATGTCTACACGAGTGTTGCTCGTATAGGAAACCCTATCTACTCTATGATGATTGTTCATAGCGGCCTTGGCGATTGATGACAATGACCACAAGCATGAAGGCTTGATGAGCTTGATGGAGTCCAAGGGTTGATGAAGATGGATCAAAGAGGAGAACAATCTATGGAGCAAGTGTTCTGTACACTTGTCTAGTTGTTAGGGCTTTGAGTCCATAGGAAAAAATGGACTATCAAGGGGGTCTAGGTCATTCTCTTAGGTCATGTCTAGTCGGTGATGTGCAACGTTGCTCGGTGAATTCATAGACACTAGATGATAGTGGAGAAGCCAAGGAGCTGTTTGGAGAAGCCGGGAAACGAAGTCAAGCGAGGACAACAAGTTTCAGCTTCTGGACATAGAGATCGGACAGAGGGGTCAGTGGTGACCGAACTATATGGTCAATATGTGGTTTTGTCCAGCGACTATAGCGGGGACTTGGGCAGCGAGGAAGCTTGCCCGATGCCTCGGATAAGTTGGCCATCGGACAAGTCTGATGGCCATCGGACAAGCTTGCCCGATGCCTCGGATAAGTTGGTAATCGGACAAGTTTGATGGCCATCGGACATGTCTGACGGCACAGGAGGGGCAGAGGAACTGGAATCCGATGGACTTGACAAGTCCGATGGCTATCGGACAAGTCCGATGAAAATAGGGTAGCAGGGGAACTGTACTCCAATGAAAGTGTCCGATGCGTCAGACTTTCCTCTAGTCATCGGACAAGACCGTTGCCCAGAGTGGCAGAGCTACTGGAGTCCGATGGGTCGGACAAGTCTGATGATTTGGCCCTGGAAAATTTTATATGGCCTAGAAATGGGAATTTTGCACTGAGTTCACCTCCGCTTCACACTTTTGTGTCCCTCTTAATAGTACGGCTTTTCCTATACTCAAGATTTAAAATAAAACTCCATGAACTTCATTCTTGAGCATATTTTGAATTTCATCTTGAAGCACTTTGCCATCTTCTTTTCTTCCTTTCTGTTTCTATACCTTTGATCACCAAACTTTGTACCATAATCTACACATACGCTCATTAAAATATTAGTCCGTTCTTAATTGTATTGACGTCAATCACCAAAATAAAATTAGGGGCCTAGATGCACCTTCAATCTCCCCTTTTTTGATGATTGATGATAATACAACTAAATTTCATAAAAATATGCAATGAAGGTTCAGTTTGTGATGAGGAGCTCCCCCTAAATGTGTGCATGAGTGAGAGGATATGAGTTAATAACAAGTGCACATATTAAAAAAAAATACGAGAGCTCCCTCTAAAACTATGCATACATGTTAATTTGCACCAATAAATCACACAAGATAGACGAAATGCAAATAACAATATAATCAACAAAGTACCAATAAAATAAACAAATAAAGTGCACAAACCAACCACATAGGTAGCAAAAATATAGTTTTACAAATCAAATAGTGCCATAAATAGTTCAACTCCAAACTCACTCACAACTCACAAACTAAGATAAAAAAAACTAAGATAACTACACTTCTCCCCCTTTGGCATCAAGACACCCAAAAAGGAGAAAAGTGCGGGTAGAAGTTGATAAGAGCTCTAGTCATCGAAGAACTCATAGTCTTCATCATCATCATCGCCTTCTTACTCTTCTTCCTCATCAATAGGCGGTTCTTTCCCTTTGCGCTGGCGAAGAACATGGGCAGCTTGATCTTCACTACCTTTGCCGTCGTCATCCTCAAAGCGAATGTGTTGAGCACTCGAACCTGCGCCAAAGGAGAAAGGAGGAGGAGTCGGGTAGTACCCAAAATAGTTCATCTCCTCGACGGTGACGGTGAACTGACCAGAGGTGGTGTCGGGAGTCCAGTTAGAAGGAATCTGAGGTTTGAGGCTCAGATGCTTCATATCCTTGTTGAAGGTTAAACCTGACACCTTCTCAATCATGAACATGATGTGAGGAGCGTATCCACAGCCACGCTTAGGAGAGACGGAGATGTCCCACATCTCCTGATAGACATAGTTAAATACATCAAACTTTCTGTTCCCATGAACCCAGTGTCGAATATCCCTCTGAAACGCAGGAATACGGTCAGAATTGCCTCCCCTTGGGGCTAAGGTACTCCTGCAGACCGACCGGAAGGCGTCGACCGATGCTTTGGAGCAGAGTCGTGCTGATGTCGTTGGTAAGACCGCTAATCAATCTTGTATTTACTCCTTACTCACTCTAAGGCTAAAGATTTTTGCATCTTTAGCTCGTGATCAGAAGATTGCCGACTTGGAGAAGTTGACTTCAAACCAGCAAAGATTCGTAGACGCTCTGACTGCCGAGAAGGAAAACCTCTCCAAATCGGTTGAAGACCAGAGCATCGAGATCACTCGACTTAAGAAGCAACTGGAGGGGACCGAGGCAAAGCTTGAAAAAGCGAAAGGAGTCTCCAAATCTTTCAAATGTAATCTTGCCAGTAAGCCATTCTCTCCAGTCTTCTATTATCTCCTTTGGGCTTCATCATCTAATACTTCATATGACTTTTCCAGCCATATCATATAGCGCTCAGAAAGCATTGGATTATATCCATGCTAACCAAGTGGAAAAGACCGGGAACTCCCTCGACTATCTGCTGGAGCATGCGTCGGAGGTCATTGCAAAAAATGCTAGAAGAGTGGCGACCGAGGCCGGGAGTCAAGTACTAGCTATTTGCCAGTCTTGGTCTCCTGCACTGTCATTGGACAAAGTCAAAGAGGGCTTCAACCCAGACCTGACCATTGACCAATGTCAGCTACTCATGGACTCCATGCTGGAAACCTCCTGTGCTCTGGTCGACAACGTCGAGGTCGACCCCACTGCGTCGACCCCTCCAGCTTCCCCGGAGTTAGAGCAATAGGCTAATGCTTCCTCTCCTTCTAAGGAGATTTAGAACCTGTAATGTTTGCAAAACATTAGTAGTATCTGTAATTGAAGAACTACTCTGTCTCTATTGTAGATGTAAATAATAATTTTTATACTTGCTTAATTAATAAACAAGTCTAGAAAAAGCGACTGAATAGTCAAAATGGCAATCTCCCGTTACTTAGAGCGAACCAATCAGCACCGAGCAGCGTTAGTCGTGCTATAGTGTTTAGATCCTTTCTCCCCAAGTCTTTAGAGACAAAACAGAAGTTGCACCGGTCTGCCTTAGCATCATAAGTTGTAATTTATAACCGCGTTACAATGCAGAATCGACCAATCAACACATGACCTCTCGCTCTTTGGCTCTGGGTTTAGTGTAGTGACAGTCTATTGTGCAGTATAAATTGTTTAACTATGATGTTCCGACGTTAGACCAAAGATCAAAATACCATAAGACCGTATCAAATTATGAGAAATCAGTCAAAATATCCAAAACCAGAATTTACCAAGGTTAAGGAGTAGTGGGACATTATTACTAGCCCCCTAGTTCGATTGTTTAATACTATGAATTAAGGAATCGAGGCAAATAAGAATGAAAATCATCAAATAATCTTTCATCAAAAAGATCGAAGTTCATTCAATAATAATGTATTAAAATACAAAAATAGACTAAGTATAGAAGCGACGTAGCTGATTGATGTTGCATGAATTTGGTACATCGTCGCCATCTTCATACATCAGTCGATAAGCCCCCGGCCGAGTGACTTCTTTGACCACATATGATCCTTCCCATTTAGGGGATAACTTGTGTTGATTCTTGGTTGATTGCACTCGGCGCAGCACTAGGTCTCCAACATTAAACTGGCGACTATGAACGTTTTTGTCATAATAACATCGCAAACCTTGTTGGTATACTGCCGACCGAAACAGAGCACGATCACACAACTCTTCCGCTGCAATCAACTCAATCTCTCGGCTATTTTCAGAAAGCTTCTCGTCGTATCCCTTGACTCGCGCTGATAAGAGGTTCACCTAGGTCAGCAGCATAGCCTCGGAGCCGTAGACCAACAAGAAAGGTGATTGGCCAGTAGCTCGACTGACATTGGTGCGCAGCCCCTAGAGTACCGAAGGCAGCTCTCGAACCCACCGACCGGCATACGGCTTGAGTCTATCGAATATCTAGGGCTTCAACCCCTGAAGAATCATACCATTGGCTCGTTCGACCTGCCCATTGCTTTGAGGATGCGCCACTGATGCAAAGTGGATTTTTATTTCCATCTCATCGGCAAAGTCACAAAACTGCTCAGATGTAAACTAAGTACCATTGTCGGTGATGATATCATGAGGAACTCCAAACCAAGTGATGACCTCCCTGACAAACTCAACCGCTTTCTTTGAAGTTATCTTGTTGACCGGCTTCGCTTCAATCCACTTGGTGAATTTGTCGATAGCAACAAACAAATGAGTGAACCCACCTGGCGCTTTTTTGAAAAGACCGACAATGTCAAGCCCGCAGACTGTGAAAGGCCATGTCATAGGTATCATCTGAAGTTGCTGCGAAGGCACATGTGTTTGTTGAGCAAAGAATTGACAACCTTCACACTTCTGACCGACCTGGTGTGCATCTTCAACTGTTGTAGACCAATAAAACCCTTGCCGGAAAGCTTTGCCGACCAAAGTCTTGGAAGCTGCATGATTACCACATACTCCTGAATGGATTTCCTCTATCAACCCTTTGCCTTCAACGATCGAGATGCATCACATCAAGATGTTTGAACCTCCTTTTCGGTAGAGTTGGTTGTCTACCATCAAATACCCGCGACATCTAGCCTTCAACCTTTGTTGCTCGTTAGTATCCGTAGGTAGCGTACCATCGGTCAAAAACTTGACAATCGGGTCGCACTAATCGATTTGCGTGTTGATATCATCAACCAACTCGGCAACATCGGTCGTCAAGACATTAGGTCGAGGAGAGATAGTGGGAGAATCCAGGGTGTGTAAGAAAACACCGGGTGGGACAATCGATCGAGACGATCCCATCTTGGCTAATTCATCAGCTGCTTGATTATTATCTCGAAGAACATGTGTGAACTTTAGTCCATCGAACTTGTCTTCGAGCTTTCTTACTTCTTGGTAGTAAGCCGCCATGTTGTCATCCACACAGTTCCAGTCCTTGGTGACCTGGTTAATGACCAGAGTCGAGTCACCAAAGATGTCTAGACGCTGAATGTCGAGTGACATAGCAATCCGTAGACTGTGTAGAGGAGCCTCATACTCCATAGCGTTATTAGACGCACGAAACATAATTTGAAGGACATATCGTAGCTTCTCTCCTTGTGGTGAGATAAGCACAATCCCTGCACCTGCACCTGGTAACTGAAGAGATCCATCAAAGTACATTTTCCAGTACTCTATGTCTTGCGGCGCAGGTGGTATTTGTATCTCTGTCCACTCAGAAACAAAAGTCAGCCAACGCTTGTCCTTTGATTCCCGACCGAGGTGCGAATGTAATGGTTTATTGACCAAGTTTGACTGCTCACTTAGCAATCTTTCCTTTAGCTTCGCGATTATGGAGGACTTGACCGAGTGCAAAGGTGGTCTGCACCTCGATAGGGTGAGCTTGGAAGTAGTGCTTCAGCTTCCTCAAGGTGATCAAGAGCGCGTAGAGCAGCTTCAAGATCTGGTGATAACGTGTTTTAGAGGCACTAAGGACCTCGCTAACAAAATACACTAGGTGTTGTACTTTTTGTACATGACCCTCCTCTTCTCGGTCTACCGTTAAAACGGTACTCATAACTTGAGTTGTGGCTGATATGTAGAGTTGAAGTGTCTCTTGTGGCTCTGAAGGCACCAAAATAGGAATTCTACTGAGGTGATCCTTCAAACCATCGAACGCCGATTATGCCTCAGTTGTCCAAACAAAGTAATCCCGCTTCTTGAGCAGTTTGAAGAAAGGTAGACCTCTGACACCTAGTCGGGAAATAAAGCGAATCAAGGATGCCATGCATCCGGTCAGCTTCTGAATGTCCCTTTGAGAATTTGGTGGTCCCATATCAAGGATCGCCTTGATTTTATCCGAGTTAGCCTCTATACCTCGTTTTGAAACGATGTAACCGAGTAGCTTTCCCGAAGGTACCCCAAAAATACATTTTTTGGGATTCAACTTCATCGAGTAACTCCTCAAATTGTCGAACGTCTCTGCCAGGTCAGAGAGAAGTTCTTCAACTTTTCGAGTCTTTACAACAATGTCATCGACATACGCTTCTGCGTTCCGACCGATCTGTGTTTCAAGGCAGCGTTGAATACCGCGTTAGTAAGTCGCGCCAGCATTTTTCAGACCAAACGGCATCGTAAGATAACAGTAGGTGCCAAAGGAAGTTACAAAGGAAGTTTTAATTTGATCTTCGACTTTCAGTAGGATCTGGTGATAGCCTGAATAGGCATCCAGAAAGCTTAAAAGCTCACTCCCGGCTGTTGAGTCTACGATCTGATTGATACGTGGCAGAGCGAAGGGATCCTTTGGACAGACCTTGTTCAAATCGGTATAATCAACGCACATCCGCCATTCTTTATTCTTCTTTGGTACAAGGACTGGATTTGCCAGCCAATCTGGATGGTACACTTCCTTTATGAACTTAGCATCTAACAATCTTGTTATCTCCTTCTTCATGGCGTACTTGCGGTCTTGCATAAATCTTCTGAGTCTTTGCTTGACTGGGGTGACCCCAAGAGGCACCCTTAGCTCGTGCTCAATCTTTTCCCTAGGAACTCCCGGTATGTCAGAAGGCTTCCATGCGAAGATGTCCCTAATTTCCTGGAGGAAAAGAGTGAGCGCGAGTTCTATTTCTCATCAAGATCAGCCCCAGCATAAGTGACCTTAGTGGGGTCTGATGGGTCGAGCGCAATCTCTTTTGTGGGAACGTCGTCCGTCTAGATCTTGTCCTTGGTAGGCTTCTTCCTGAGGATCTCCGCATCGGTCTGTACCTTGTTGCCGACTGCCTTCTGGATCTCCAACCAGTCGGACAGCATCAACTGTTGGTCGGCCATCTCACAAGTCTGTACATTGCAATCAAAAGAATTCCGAAGATCAGAATGGAGGGAGATGATTCCCTTAAGGCCTGGCATCTTGAGGGTAAGATACAGGTAGTGCGGGACCACCATGAATTTCGCCATTGCCGGTCTACCAAGGATGGCATGGTAAGCGGACTCAAAGTTTGCCACCTGGAAGATGATGCACTCCGTCCTGAAGTTCTCACGGGTCCTGAAGGTGATAGGCAGAGTGATTTGTCTGAGTGGAACAGAGGTCTTGTCGGGCATGATCCCATGAAAGAGAGAGGAACTAGACGGTAAGTCATTGACTGTTAAGCCTAACTCCATGAGGGTCTTGGTGAAGATCAAGTCCAGACTGCTTCCTCTGTCGATGAATACCTTGTTGAACTTGACCCCCTTTGTTGTTGCTGCGAGCACTAGAGGATAGCGCCCGGGCCTAGGCAAGTGTCTGGGGTGATCCGATTGATCGAATGTAATCGGCACTTCAGACCACCTCATATACTCTGGCGCGGCAGGCTCTACAGAGTTGATCTCACGTAACTCTAGCTTTTGCTTGCGTTTGGACATGTAGGCATCCGGGCCTCCGAAGATGAAGTTTACTTCTTTTCGGGGCTCCTAGAACTCTCCGTCTTTGTCCTTATCGTTATTGTCATTGGGCTTGTCTTTGTTGTTGCGCCTTGGTGGGTCTTTAGCCACCTTCAGCGCGGCAGTCACGAAACCTTTCAGAGTGTAGCAATATTTTGCCTTGTGGTTTCCCTTTGGATGCCATAGGCACGGGCCACTCAGCAAGTTATCCATGGTCTGCTGGCTCGTTCAAGGATTTTTCCTCGACCGGTCTACCACCGCGACCAAGTTATCAGTCTTTCGCTTTTTGTCCTTCTTGGAGGACTCTGGCTTGTCTGAGCACTTCTCCTTGCCTTTGCCTCGGATATCGTATAGGGCGGACTCGCCAGATGCGAACTTGTCAGCAATCTCGAAGCATTCCCGAGCGGTCAGCTTGAGGTCATGATTCCTCCGATCGATCTCCCGAACCAGCTCGTCGCTCTGAACTCCCCCTTGGAAGGCTGCGATGATTTGTTGATCCGGGACATTAGGGATCTTGGTCTTCTTGGTGCAGAATCGCTTGATGTAGTCTCGCAAAGGTTCATCCGCTTTTTGCTTGATTCAAGTGAGGTCAAAGTGATTGCCCGGCCGGTTGCAGGTAGCTTGGAAGCTTTCTCTGAACTTCCTGTTGAGGTCGCCCCATGACGTGATTGACTTCTCCGGAAGTGATGTGAGCCAAATCCGAACGGCTGGCTCAAGGCAGACCGGCAGATAGTTGGCCATCACAAAAGAATCAACTCCAGCAGGCCGAATTGTCATGCTGTAGAGTTGAAGCCACTCCCGAGGGTTGGTCTGACCATCGTACTTCTCGATGGGGACTGGCTTGAAACCTTTTGGCCATCGAGCAATGCGAAGCTCCGGTACGTAAGCCTTGATCCCATCGAATTCATTTTCATTATGGCGTGGGCCTATGTCGTCATTGTGATGGCGATGCTGGTTGTCTTTATCTTGGTTCTCGTGCCGGTCCCGATCGTCTCTTTGACGTCGGTCGTCGCGGTTATCTCTCGAAGGGGTGTTGCACCGTCGGTCTTCCCGACGGTCATCTATCCTCCGGTTACGGCGCCCCTCCTCGTGGCATTGGTCATCTCGAACCCGCTCTTCAGTATGAGAGTTAATGGTATCCCGACCATCACGAGGCTGCATAGAATCCCGCAGATCACGGCGTCGATCGTTGCGCCTCCTACCACGAGAAGTTGCATGGCTGGAACTTGCCATTGATTGTGATTCGTCCCTGGCCTTATCTTACACGGCAGCTGCTTTGAGCATGGCCACCGCCTTCTGCATCGTCGGAGTTTGGTATGCTGCATCAGCCATTAAGCTGTCCAGCAGTGTCTTTGCTCCGGTGATGTTGTTCTGGGGGGTGTTGTAGACCTTGATGCCATCTACTTCAATCTCCAGCTGTCCAAGGTCTAACCGCCGCGCCAGTCGGGATCCTCGAGATCCTCTCGGTCGACGTCGGTGACCATGTGAAGGTGGTGCCTCTTCGAGGTCGTCATCCCGGCGGCCCTCTTCGTCATGTCCGTCGTTGTCATCGGCAACACCTTCCTCCTCGTCATCTTCCCTATTATTGGACGGGTTTTGGTCCTCGACCATATTGACGGCTAAAGAATACGGGCATGTAGATCCATCTGAATCCTCATCAAAGGAACAGACTGACTTAGAGTCGTACCCGGTGGGTAGATCTGTGTCGCCGAGTCCAAATGGAACCAAAGCGGGGATCAGATCCGACGAGCTCGGTGATCGCGCCATGGAATTGGTTGCGGCCGAGTTGGATTGATGCTTGTCGAGTACGAGCGCTCCGTTGGAGTCGGCGGTGAAGTCGAGCGACCCAAAGGAGACTTTGAAGTCCGACGAGTACTGGATGGTTGGAATTTTGACCATCGAAGTTGATGGTGAATCCCGGCGAGCCTTGTCCCCTATCTGGCGCGCCAACTGTCGAGACTTAATCTCGGCAATATAAATATAGGGCTACGTCGGGATTAAGAACTACGATGGTGAAAGACACAAGACGCCGAGTTATACAGGTTTGGGCCCTCTCGATGAGAGTAACAACCCTACGTTCTGTGTTCTGTGGTTTGTATTACTTGTAATCTGGTGAGAGTTTCCTGTGTCTCCCTCGATGAGGATACCCTGCCGCCTTATATATCCGGTCGGCAGGGAATACATGAAGAGTTCTACTCGCAGTCTACAAGGATTTACATAGAAAGTCTATCTCTAATTGCCTTGTGCTCCAAGCCGACTCGGTCGGTTCCCTTATTGATTAGGTACCCGGTCGTTTGCCGACTTATACTTAGCTATGGATATCCGAATGGTAAGTATTCCACACATGTCATTAAATTTGCTTATGTGACATCTCATTTAATAAAGGACGTGGATTTGCTGCCCAGTGGCTCGGGCGTATCACATACCATAGTTATTGGATTTGAATCCTAGCATCCATAATAGATGCAGTACTTAATGACCATTGTCTCTCTATTAGTGTCCGTGAATCCTAAATCAGAGACGGCCGCTGCCCCCGCCTTCCCGACCCACCGCCCGATGCATCTCCGTCGCCGTCGCTGGCGACGTCGACGCCCGCCGCACCGGCCCCTCCTCGCCCGCGGCTACCACCGGCAGCCGCCAGCGCCACGCCGCCTCGCCGCGCCACCCACCACGCCACCGCCGTTTCCATGCTGCCGCCACGCTAACTGGAAGGGGCTCGATGCCCCCGCCGCGGACCTCCTCCATGGCCGGCGAGGATAGGGGACCCCTCCCCGCAGCAATCCGAACCCCATAAGGAATCTCGGGCCGCTGGCGTCGGGGGTGGTGGTCGTGGGTGAGGAGGAAGAGAGGCGGAGGAAGGGGGGGAGGATGAATTCCGCTGGCCATGACCCTCCTGTCTGGAGAACATCTGCACGGTGAGGGGGAGGAGAGCTGACTCGAGAGAGATCGGGAGAGAGAGAAAGAGAGGCCACAAGCCTGTGCGTGCGAGAGGGATGAGGATAAAGGATGCTGTGCCTGCTAAATCCGAATTACACACGGCGTCATACATAGGACGCATGAGCCATAGGACACCAATTATTTTTCCTTTAATAAAAATAAAACTCTCATTAAGAGTAGCCTAAAAAGACTACATCTACATCTTTGCAATAATACTGATATTCCACAATACAATACACATAAGCTATAGTTACAATAGAATAACCATATACTAATATACTACGATTATATGCCGTTGACTCATACACTGGGAGGTCTATACAGATCCTTAGGCCAAAGGAAATGTCATTCTATCAGAACCATTCTGACGTAGCTCATGCTGAGAGCGTGCTCGTGTCTGTGTTCCTCACTTTCAGATTCTTCAAGAAACTCTGCTGAGATTCTATAGAAATTATAAGAAGGGGGTGATATAAAGGTGTTCATGTAATATTCTTGTATGATTATCATCAATGATATTTGCTGGTTTCTATTCTCCATCTACTATGTTAAAAACTTAGTGACGTTTCTGGACTCTTCTCTTAAGCTTGCTCTCGAGCCTTTCCAGTGTAAGCGTCAGCAAGCATTGGTTGATTGATATTGCTCAATGTGAAACGATGATATATATAGTTAGAATGCGCATTTTAACTATATCTCAGTATTCCATAAAAAAATACAACAATTCATTTGACTGACATGCACCACAATAGTATTGTATTAATGTAGTAAAAGATTTATTGTGAAAGCTACAGGGGCAATAATTATTTATGTTGCTAATGATAATGTAGCATTTGGTGTCCCGTTGAACATTAAGTACTTTGGCTTGTTATTTCTTCAAATGAACTTTGGTGGCATCGGAGGAAGGAAGGGGATGCAGCAGCCAACAGCGCTCGGTTTATTTCCTCTGTTTTCCGATACACTGAAGTTATGTCCTTGGTACCTGGCGCCAACTACAGCGGATATTGGAACACCTCAATATATATTCTGTTTTACCTCTTTGTCCTGATCGATTTTGTAATCTGTCAATCAGCTAGCAAAAGAAAGACATTGTTTTCTTTAAAAAAAAAAGCATTGTATATAGGTTTATTTGCTCTGTTTTCTAGTACACTGAAGTTATGTCCCTGTGATTGGTGCCAACTAGAGCAGATATTGGAACACCGGAATGTATATCCTGTTTTACCTCTTTGTCCTGATTTTTTGTAATCCGTCAATCAGCTACGCCAAAATGAATTTTTCGGTAAAAAAATGAAGGCATTGTTTTCTTCAAAAAAAAAGAAAGAAAGAAAGACAATGTATATTTATTCCTTGCTTTTCGTTTATTGAAGATATGTAAGATGATAGTTAGTTTTGTACATCCAGAGCATAGGAGACGATGCATAAAAAAAAAAAGGACCGACACCGAATGACACAACTACTTTCCTGCAGACGCACACAATGGCACACAATGAACAAATTGCTTTACAGTTATTTGCAAATTCGGACTGCTTCACTGCCTGGGGGTGTAAAAGGCGAAGTAGGTATGGATGGCGCTCATGGCGGGTACACCATCCCTGTGGAGCACCGTCTTCGTCTTCGATGAATTAACGTCAACAGAAAACAAGCCTGCGTCAGTGTTGACAAACACCACGTTCGCGTCATCTGAAAAGGCACACATCCTTGCCTGATCGATGTGGTGACCCATCGGAAGATGCAGATCAATGTCGATGGTTTTGGTCCATGCCCATTGACCATTTGCTTCCACATATCTCCAGATCCTCAGCTCCAACCGCACATCATCAAAGCCAGCAAACCCCAAACTCCCGTCCTCCAAGGGCATGAGGGTCCAGTTGTTGTACTCCTGCGGCATCCGGAGAGAAGAGATCTCTGATCCCGTTGTGTCATACCGCAGTATGACAGCACGGTTGCTGGTGTAGTACAGGGCATCCCCCACAAGCGCTGCTGGGAACTGCGCGACGACGTTGCCTTGGTTGTTGTTCTCGAACTCATACTCGGTCACATCACCCCACTCGCCGGTCTGCGACGAGTAGATGCAGGCGCTTGCCGACGAGTAGTCAGTCCACAAGGCAGCCACGCGGAAGGGATTGTCGTAGCAGCCACGCCGCTGGCAGGCAGCACCGCAAAGCAAGGTACCATGGAACCAACCTGTAGGTCTGGCCAACATCCTCGGCAGGCAGAGATGCTCGGAGGTGATCGGATCCCAAATGATCAACTCCGGCTTGTTGAACACCATCTCGCACAACAGCACGCGACCGTGGCGGCAGTGGAGCGTCAGGTTGCCCTTGAGGTCGAAGGTGGTGGTAGCCGGGCGGAAGGACGTAGCGGGGACGAAGGAGACACCCCGCTGGCTGCTGAGGAAGAAGCCTAGGAGCGGCGGAGTCCCATGGCGGATGCTGTATCGGGTGGCGAAATGGGGTTGGACGAGGAGGTTGCGCCAGTTGCTGCGCACCAGGGAGGCGCGCACAAGGGAGGCGGGCTCATCCGGCGGGACGCGGAGGAGGATCTCCTGCACCATATCGTCGCTCAGCGCCGGCATGGTGGGCAGATGCGGCGGCATTGGGGAGCAGGGGAGGCGCGACGGCGAGGTTATCCTGCGGCGAGAGAGAGTGATAACGATCACGGCGTGGGTGGATGGGGAATTGGACGGGGAATTGAAGGGGAAAGGGTGGACGGTGCGCTGATTTTGAATTTGGATGTGCTGGGCTACTTGTAGCGTCTCCTCTTTAGCAAGCTATATGTGTGCTGGGCCGTGGCTCTCGCTTGGGCCGTGTCGTTGCTTGCGTGCTGCGTTGTGTCTTTTTTTTTTTTCTTGGAACGTCTGTTTCTCCTTCCTGAGCACGCTAGCCGGCTTCGCAAGCGGAAGCGTAATGCCATGGCGGCAGAGGAGTGGAGTTGTATCGACAGATGAGAGTGTGTGGCACGTCATCGTGTAAAGGGTGCGAGTGTTTTTTTTTTGAGAAAAAACGAGTGCGACTGAATAATTTAATTCAGCATACTAGGCGAGGTGGGGACGGTGGGTCCAGATCCGGCTCTAGTGCCGGGCAGCCGGCGCGGTGGTTCCCGGGGACTCTCGAGTCTCGACCTGGCGCCCCTTTGCGGTACGGCGGCTACTACGGTGGCCGCGGCGCCCTCGCGCGCGCAACCTAAACCCTAGATAGGGTGTCTCGGCGCGGGATGGCTATTGGTTGTCGCGGCTCCTCTCCGGGAGGAGGGAGCGGGAGCAGGCGGCAACCAGCGATCTGTGGCTGCTCTCCGGCAGGCGGCAGCCCGCAGACGCGATCCATCGCTGCCGCTCCTCTGGAGGTTCGCTTCCCCTCTTCTCCCCCTGCTCCCTCCTTGCTTCCTCTACTGTTCTCTAAGATCTGCAAGACATGTCTCTCCCATGGTTTAGTTAGGGTTTATTTGTGTGAAATGTTTCTATTTCGCACCGTACTGTCCCCTTCTCTTCTTTGTTCTGGCATATATGCAATATCTCGCTCTCCTTTGATTCAGTTAGGGTTACTGTTTTGATAAATTTTACCTTTGGTTTCAGTCAATTGATCTGCGATTTTATTAGTTAGTGTTACTGCTGCGTTATTCAGTGTAATGATATGCGATTTCATTTAGTCATTGTGCTGTTTCAATAATATGTGCTTCAGAATTTTGTAATAATTCTGCTATTTCAGTCGTTTCAATAGTGAGATGGATTCACTGATGTAGCAGATAATCCTCTGTTATTACTTGTTTAGTATCAAACCTGCTTGTAATTCTGTTAGATTCAGTCATCTGTACTGTTTATTTGTTTTTAAGGCATAACACGATGAGTTATATTTTTCACATCAGAATGTTTTTTTTTTTTTGAGAAACTTCACATCAGAATGTTTTGAATTAGTTTCAGATCAAATAGTATTTAGTTCTCTGATTCTCTCACTTTTCGATGCAAATTGTTCCTGTTGGGTGTTCATTTGTAGTCTAAACTCTCTTTTGTTGTTTTATTTATCTTAGCAATGTATGAACCTGATGAAGAACCTTTGACACGAATTAGTAGTCGGTTTTCTGCGAAGCGTATGAAAGATGTTATTGATTCTCTGTCACCTAAACAGAAAGAATTTGTAGTCAATAATGGTTTTTGCTCCTCTAATGAACATATTGAATTTTCGTGTCCCTATGCCCTTGTTGGAATGGATAATTAATCACATTATAACTGGTGTTTTTGAGTTTAAGCACGAAGACAAATGTTTCAAGCTCACCCGGTCAATGGTATCTGATGTTCTGGGTACTCCTTCTAGAAACATCCCTATTGATCTTTCTGCTCCTATTCCTGGCAATAGTCTTAATGCTGTTAGTGAAGTTAGAGGCGAGTAACATCATCTCTGGAAAATCACCAATAAAACACGTTATAGCTTTTTTGTATGGCAATGAAGATAAGGAATCTTTCATGAGATCTTTCTTGCAGGTTGCCCTGTCAACAGTTCTCTGTCCTTCTACTCAGAATAATGTGAATTTGATTGAAGTATCTGAGATATCTTATGGTTCCTTCTAAAATCAAAGAGTATGATTGGTCAGGCCACATTGTGAAATATATGATGTCTGAGATTTCCAAGTTTCAAGGTGTTATGGATTCTACTAATGCGTCTTTGATTGATGGTGTTATGTATGTTGGGTCTTGTATTCCTCTTCTTACTGTAAGTGTTTATGATTTATCTTATCTATCATTTTATTTCATTTTGTGCATATGCTGATCATTATCTTTTTTTTTTTCCTGACTATCTTACGTAATATTTTTTTCCTTCTATGTTATTTATTTGGACTTCCTTGACTTGAATCTTGATTTTGCAAATGATCACAATATTTCATATGGTTTTCTAAGATTTTGCCATGTGAACTCTGCAGATTTTTCTTTCTTACAGAAAGTTGATCGTTATAGACCATGCCTGAGTCAATGTGCTTACGAAGTTATTCCGGTTAGTTTTCCATGCATTTTTTTAATATCCAAAATAATATGGGCCTGATTGGTTACCTGGCCAGCCCAGCCTGGCTCGCATTAGCCATCCAGGCTCCAGACAGCTAGGTTCCACAGATGCAACATAGACATGTTTGGTTGACGTATCTAGGCAGCCAGGCCAGCTGGGGCTGGTGTTTGGTTTGCTGATTGTATTTAACAATTCAAATATGAGATGCAATACAGGTGTGATTGGTTGGTTGGATGAGTGCAGGTGTGTTCACCTCTTGCATATAAGGGTAAGGTTACCAACAGCTAAGAAAAAACATGTTCAGATAGAAGATACAAATAACAACAGTTTTAACAATAGTTTTAACACAAACTATTAAATCTTTACATGAACAACAGTTTTAACACAAACTAATAAATTTTTACATGAACAACAGTTACAACACAAAATAATAAATTTTTACATGAACGGCTAAGTTTTTCATGACTACAGAATGCATGTAAAGCCTGTTATTTGGACTTGAAGCCTTCATAGCACATACCTTGAAGCCACTGACTTTTGTTTAGAAACATGTAACAGATCCAAAAAAATGTCATTGGCAATGGACATATGCTCAGAAACTAACAGATCAAAAAATTATCATTGGTCATGGACATATGCTCAGATACAATTAACTGATCAAAACAATTATCATTGGCCATGGACATATGCTCTGAAACATGTAACAGATCAAAAAAATTATCATTGGTCATGGACATATGCTCTAAAACATGTAACAGATCAAAAAAATTATCATTGGCCATGGACATATATCATTGGCTATGGACATATGCTTAGATAGAAGTAACATCATTGGATAAGGATATGAAATCAAAATAGAGACAAGGCATCAAATAGCAGAATGATTGATCCATCAAATAGTCTGATGAACAGAATATAACAAAGTAGAGTTTAGGGAACATATATATAGTTCCAAAGTGAAATATGTACTACTAGCAACTTAGATATATGGTCAGCCAGAGTATGAGGTGTTAGCTGCACAAAAGAACCTATTAGGAGCCACCAAAACCACAAAATAAGCCACTAGAACCACCAAGACGCCACCACAACCACAAAAGGAGCCACCAGAACCACAAAAGCAGCTAACAGAAGGCTGATTGTAGCAAATGAGTGGATCAACCAGGCCATAAGCATGAGCAAGCTCACACGTAGTAGTGCTTGGCCAGAAAAGTTCTCAGCCACAACACACGGTGAGAATCTGTCATGTTCACAAATGCATTACCATGAGCCCTATTATCGAGCAGGTGTGAATATGCCACAATCAAAGCTTCCTTTGTGAACCCAGGCATGAACATGACAGCACCATAGAGGTCAGGATGAGAAGGCTCAACCTTGGTCTCACAGATAGCATCAGCAACTTCTCTAACAGCAGCAGTCATGTCACTCATCACATTCAAGTCCTCATCATTGATGCACCTTTTCCTCTTGCTGCCCACCCCAGATCCACTACCACCAGCAACATCTTGTTTAGATGGCTCTCCATTCATCACCTTGACATCTTCAGTCTTCAAAGAGCTTTCAGCAAAGTCAAAGGGTGAACCCAATGGCTCACTGGAACCCATGGCAAACTTGCCTGTGGCAAGACCATTAGCAAATATGACTTGCATCTGCTGGTAGTTCTCTATGGGTTTGTTAAGCAAGTCAGCATCCTTAGGGTGTGCCTAGTATAAAAATTTGAAGCCATGTGAATGATATGCAACTACTATGTACATAGGAAAAAAATGCATGATATGAATGTGAATGATAAAAATGCATGGGTGCATTACCTTCACATGGCCCTTATAATGCTCTTCCTCTAAGGAAATCATAAAGTTGTCTTCATCCCACAAAGCACCACTAAGTTCTCTCAGCTTTGTCACCCTGATCCACCTCTGCCTCCACTTACGGAGATGGTTGTAAACCTGGGTTCCAGTGACCTCAGTTCCACTGAAATCATGAAGATCCTTTGCAACTTGGTTCAAGTGCACCTCCTTGAACCCTTTATCAGTTCTAACCCCAGTGGCAATCAGTTGGCAAAAGCGACGAAGCACAAAAGAGGACATGGCATTGGTCCACCTCATGGACTGCCTACCCTGCTGTCCAGTGGCAGCTGCAGCTGGAGCACCATCAGGCATTGCAACAGGCTGTGCACCAGCTTGGACAGCAGGATCAGCAACAACCAAGTCCAACATAGCATGTTCAGCAGCCATGTCCTAATGCCCCAAGTATATCAGAATTAATTAAGCCTAATGTCCACAGCCTCAAAGTATAATGCAATAGAAATATCATTATAGCATAATGTCCACAACCTCAAAGTATAATGCAATAGAAATATCATCATAGCATAATGTCCAAAGCCTCAAAGTATAATGTAAAAGAAATATCATCATAGCATAATGTTCAAAGCCTCAAAGTATAATATAAAAGAAATATCATCATAGCATAATGTCCAAAGCCTCAACATATAATATAAAAGAAATATCATCATAGCATAATGTCCAAAGCCTCAAAGTATAATGTAAAAGAAATATCATCATAGCATAATGTCCAAAGCCTCAAAGTATAATATAAAAGAAATATCATCATAGCATAATGTCCAAAGCCTCAAAGTATAATGTAAAAGAAATATCATCATAGAATAATGTCCAAAGCCTCAAAGTATAATGTAAAAGAAATATCATCATAGCATAATGCCCACAGCCTCAAATTTACACATAATAAAAAATCATCATTGCTTATTGCCCATAACCTTAAATTTAAACATAACAAAAAATCATCATTGCTTATTGTCCACAGCCTCAAATTTAAACATAACAGAAAATCATCATTGCTTATTACCCACAGCCTCAAATTTAAACATAACAGAAAATCATCGTTGCTTATTGCCCACAACCTCAAATTTAAACATAATTTAAAATCATCATTGCTTATTGCCCACAACCTCAAATTTAAACATAACAGAAAATCATCATTGCATAATACAAATAGCATGTTCGGATATAAAGAGCAACAACTCTAGATGTGAGAATGACCCCTATTTGCCCACATCAGATTGGCCATATCATCTCTTACTGAAGCCCAAGCATGGTTTTCAGCAATGTCAACCCCAATGGCAGAGGAAGCACTGCTGTTGGGCTCCCAAGTAGACTCTAGTGGAATAACCTCATCTATACCATGGTCAAGTATCCAGTTGTGTAAAATGCAGCATGCAAGCACTAACTTTACTTGTGTCTTGAATGGATGAAAAGGCTTGTTGTCGATAATATAAAAATGATTTTTCAAAGATGCAAATGCTGTCTCAACAGTTACTCTCAAACTTGAATGCCTCAAATTGAACAACTCCCTTGGGTTGGTTGGATAGTTTCTACCACCATATTCGTTAAGATGGTATCTAGTGCCCCTATATGGAGGAAGAAATCCAAGGCGACATGCATATCCAGCATCCAAGGCGACATTTCCCTAAAACAAGTATACATACGTATTAGTCCTACTGCTATGTTGTTGCAGATTTAATATAGGTGATCAATTAGTTTACTTACCTTCCGGTACTACTAATCCATCTTTCCTTTCTAGTGCATCAGCAAGAATTGTGGCATCATGTGTTGACCCCTCCCAACCAGCTAGGACATAAGTAAATTTGAGATCAAAGTCCACAGTAGCTAGCACATTTTGTGTTGGAATATGCTTTCTCCCCCTAAATGCAGCTTGCATCCTTGCTGGCACTCTAGCATTGATATGTGTACCATCTATTGCACCAACACAATCCTACATGAATGCAATGTTCATTTCAGTCATGCAATGCTATCAAGATTACTTAGTTATTTACAGATTATGACTTGATTACCTTAAAGTATGGATACTATCTGTGATTGTTTCTTATCTTAAGTGGTGTGTCACTAGATGGAGGCTTAATCATCTCTTCTCTAAGTTCTCCAATAGCATAAAGAACCTCCTTAAAATATCGGCTCACTGTCTCAATTGAACGCCTCCAGGCTTGGTGTATGACTCTAAAACGTTGGTTGTGACCAACAACATGCAAAAACATGGCAACTTGCTCCTCTACACTGCTATGTATGCTGTCTCTAAGCAAGTTCCTTTCCCTAAGCAAGTTGCAAAGATGGAAAAAAGGTTCCCTTCTCATTCTAAGCATGTTAACACACTCAACATCATTACTATTATAAATTTTATTCAGGTTTTTTTGTCTTTCCTTATCCATTGCACTCATTGGGGCATAAGTGATCCTAGGTCGTAATTGTTCAGCATACATATCACACAATCTACTAAACATGAATGCATACATAGCAGTGATCAGAGCAGTTGCCTGAATGATAAGCATGTTTTTTTTGTCTTCCGGGGACATCTATGCAAATGACAAGTGCAGATAATAAAGCCTTTAAGGACATGCTTATATGCTCAGATTTTAACATGCAAATAATAAACCAGGCATCATAGGCATGGACTCTCTACCCTGCTGCCCAGCGGTAGCTGTAGCTGGAGCACCATTAGGCACTGCAACAGGCTATGCACCAGCTTGGATAGCAGGGTAGTAGTCAAAAAAAGCTCATAATTAAATCTCAACACATCATAGGCATATGGGCAAATAGGCTCAGATTAACTACTCAGGTTTAAAAACATCACATGCTTGGCCATAAAAACATCATAGGCATATGGGCAAATTAGCTCAGAATTAAATTTTAACTTAAAATACATTACATAGATAGGTACTCAATCCAACACATCATAGGCATATAGGCAAAATAGCTCAGATTTAAATCTCAACTTAAAATACATCACACAGATAGGTACACAATCCAACACATCATAGGCATATGAGCAAATAAACTCACATTAACTTAAAAACACAACATGATTTTCCATTTAGGCTACCATAACAGTCCACAATACCATAGGCATATGGTCAAAATATGCTCAGAATGAACTCTTAACTTCAAATACATCACACATATAGGTAAATAATCCAAGACACATAGACATGGACACATGCTCAGATTTAACCATAAAGGCACATATATTCAATCAAGAAAGAAGCAAGACAGAGACAGGGAATTAGGGGGATAGGTTAAATGCGTATTACCTTCAACCAAGCAAACAAGCACAGGACGAACCAAGCAAGAAAACTAGCACAAGACGAACCAGGCAAGAAAACCTCAACAGATCCAGTTGGATTCGTCGAGATCTCATCGCTGCAAAACAACAAGGCATGGATTCGCCGAGATCTCACCACTGCAAAATAAAGAAAAAAAGGGGGAGGACTAGTTAGAACACAGATTGCATCTGGCCAAGAGAGGGGAATAATGGAGAAGAGACGATAGAAGCTCGAGGTCACCTGTCGCTGAGGGAGAGAAGTGGCAACTGGACGAGCAAGGAGAAGGGGTGGTGCGGATTTATTCATCGGCGGATGGCGCGAAAGGGGGGCGGAAACCCTAGCTTTTCCCGCGTCCTCCTCGCGCGTCCTCACGCGCCAGCAAGAAGAAGGTTCGCGAATAGCGGTCCATGGCGCGAAATGGAGGCGGTGACCCTACTCTTCCCGCGCGCGTCCCCCGCGCTTCCCGCCTGCATCTGTCTCGGGCTCCCGCTTGCACGCCATGAGCGCACGCTCACACCGCCAGAGCCTGGCTCTAGGGAAACGAGGAAAATATCCGCACCCCGGGAGCCAGGCTCTGGGCTCCCTATTGCATCACGCAGGCCAGGCCCAGCAGCATCACCAGGCAACCAAACATGGACAACATGCATCCGGTGGGCCTGGATCTCTCTTATACAGGTAACCAATCAGGCCCTATATGTTTCAAAATGTTTACTATAATTTTATTTTTTACTTGCAGTTTCTTGACATATCTTCTACTCCATATGGTGCTCTTTCTAGTCAACCTTCTGTCCCTCAATCTGTTCTTCCAGCATCTGTTGTAGCCAATGATGTTGGCTCCATTCATGTGAGTTTGTTGCCTTTAATCCCTTTATTGTTGACATGCCTTTAATTTATTTATTTTTTATTGATTTGGACGCATACCGCTACGAGTTATGTATTTCACATTAGGATGCTTTGAATTAGTTTCAGATCACATACTATTTAGTTCTCTGATTCTCACTCTCACTTTTTGATGTAAATTGTTCCTGTTTTGGAATAAAAATGTTCCAGTGTCACTATAAAATTGTTCGTAATGGATTAATGTATTCTTCCATTTGTTTTTTCCCTAATGCTGCACATAATGGTTTTATTTATTAATTTTTTGTGTATTTTGCTATGTATGAAGTAATTTTTTTCCTTATTTTGTTACAAACCATAACAAATACCCAGTTATATTTTTTCTCACTCACTTTGTTATGGAAATTGTTCTCGTTTTGGAACAAAAATGTTCCAATTTCACTATTACGTTGTTCCTAGTGGACTTATTAATTGTTCTAGTGTTTTTAACTATGAATCCTGCACATAATTGTTTCATATCAGAATATGTTGTGTCTCCCATATATTTATTTCTATTTTTCATTTGTTATGTTTTATTATTTCCTTTTCTTATTTAGGTTGATTCTAGCCACCAACAAGCAGCTATTGGAAAAAGGAGTTTAATGATCATTTATTTGCATCTTCACATAGTGTGATTAATGCTTTGTCTCAGTCATTTGCTCCTATTTTCTCAAATCGCCTTTCCATTATGGCATCTGAAATATTTTCTCACTGCTTGTCTGTCAAAGATGATAGACCTGATGCTAATGTGTCTCATACTCATAATGCTTGTAATGATAATGTGTCTGATACTCCTATTCCTGCTCGAAATTCACCAAATGTTATTGCTTCTTTGGGAGTTCAGAATACTTCTCATGAGACCCTACCTGATTCTACACCTTATGTAAGTCATATTCCTAATGAAACCTGTTAGAGGAAAATGGATGATTGATTCCTCCAAACCCTAGAAGGGTGGGCCTATATAGTGTAGTACATGGGCCTCTAGCTGGGCCTAAACACATACTCCAACACCCCCCCCCCCCCCGCAGTCGGAACTACCGGCGCAGCCCTCCTTGCAGCCACAACTAGCCACTAACGATGTTGAGGTTGGACCGAAACTCCGAGAAAGTCGAGGAGGGGAGATCCTTGGTGAAGATGTCGACGAACTGGGAGGTAGTCGGGACATGGAGCACCCGAACGTGCTCGATGGCCACCCGATCACGGACGAAGTGAAGGTCGATCTCCACATGCTTCGTCCGCTGATGTTGAACTGGGTTGGTTGAGAGGTAGACGGCGCTGACATTGTCGCAGTAGATGAGCGTGCTCTTGGTGAGCGGGCTGTGAAGCTCCGCCAAGAGCTGCCGAAGCCAGGACACCTCCGCCACGCCGTTGGCAACCGCCAGGTACTCCGCCTCGGCACTGGAGCGGGAGACCACCGGCTACTGCTTGGACGACCAGGAGACCAGGTTGCCGCCGAGAAAGACGGCGTAGCCGAGGTCGACCAACGAGTGTCAGGACATCTAGCCCAATCAGCGTCGGTGTAGACGACAAGCTCGGTGGAGGGAGCTTGGTGAAGAAGCAAGCCGTAGTCAACAGTGCTCCGAACATAGCGCAGCAAGCGCTTCAGAGCAGCAAGATGTGACTCTCAAGGATCACGCATATGAAGGCAGACCTGTTGGATGGCATGCGTGATGTCCCGCCTGGTGAACGTGAGGTACTGGAGAGCCCCAGCAAGGCTCCGGTAAGCAGTCGGGTCAGCAACCGGGGCACCCACGTCCGCAGAGAGCTTCCCCTGAGTGTCGACTGGAGTAGAGCAGGGCTTGCAGTCAGTCATCCCAGCCCGCTCCAGGATATCAAGAGCATACTGCCGCTGGTGAAGAAACAGACCAGAGGGACGGGGCTCCACTATGACGCCTAGGAAGTGATGGAGCACACCCAGATCCTTCATAGCAAACTCTCGCTGCAGTGACTGAATGATACTCTGAAGCAAGGCTGAACTGGAGGCAGTGAGGATGATGTCATCAACATAGAGCAGCAGGTATGCAGCCTCAGAGCCCCGGCAGTAGACGAACAGAGAAGTATCAGACTTGCACTCAGTGAAGCCCAGTGAGGCCAGAAACATGGCAAACCGAGAGTACCACGCCCGAGGAGCCTGCTTCAAGCCGTAGAGAGACTTGTTGAGGCGGCAGACAAGGTCCGGACGATTGGAATTCACAAAACCCGCTGGCTGACTGCAGTAGACTGTCTCTGTCAGAGTGCCATGAAGAAAGGCATTCTTCACATCCAGCTGGTGCACCGGCCACGAGCGAGACAGCGCCAGTGAGAGAACCGTGCGCACTATGGCCGGCTTCACCACCGGACTGAAAGTCTCGTCGTAGTCCACACCAGGCCGCTGGGTGAAGCCCCGAAGAACCTAGCGAGCCTTGTAATGCTCCAAGGACCCGTCAGCCCGACGCTTATGGGTCGAGATCCACTTGCCGGTGACGACGTTGCAACCAGACGGGCGCTGCACGAGGTCCCACGTCTGGTTGGCAAGAAGAGCCGCGTACTCCTCCATCGCCCGACGTCAGTGAGGATCTGCCAGGGCATCGCGGACAGAGGAGGGCACGGGTGAGACCCCTGGCTCCGGCTCGACGGCCGAGAGGACGCCCGCCGCCCGCCGTGTCACCATGGGATGGGTGTGACCAGGATCCCGATGAACGACAGGCGGGTGGTAGACCTCCAGGTCGAGCCGAGAGCGGGCCCGGGAGCGGACGGCCGGCTCAGGCGGAGGCGGTGGTGGCGGAGAGACCACCGGCTCAGGCGGAGGCGGTGGTGGCTGAGAGACCACCGGCTCTAGTGTCGTTGCCCCCTGACGACGGTAGGCCTGCACCGGCGTGGCGCGGTAGAGAGCTCCGTGGCCGCGTGTGGCGCGGGAGTGATCGTCAGTGAACCTGCTGGAAAGGGGTAAACAGAAGCAGGCGGCTGAACCATCAGGTCAGTCGGAAAAATAGACTCGAGGTCAGGGTCTGGAGTGGGTGTAGTGGAGGTGGAGTACGGGAAATCCGACTCGTCAAACACGACGTGCCGGGAGATAAGGACGCGGCGGGAGGCGAGATCAAAACAACGGTACCCCTTGTGGTCAGGGAAGTAGCCAAGGAACACACATCGAGTGGAACGAGACGCCAGCTTGTGTGGAGAGGTGACGGAGGTGTTAGGGTAGCAGGCGCACCCGAAAACCCGGAGGTGATCGTACTAAGGCGGTATGCGGAAAAGAGCGTGGTGGGGGGTTGGGACAGGTGAGGCAGTGGAAGGAAGGCGGTTGAGAAGGTAGGTGGCAGTGTGGAGACCCTCAGCCCAAAAGCGGGCGGGAAGGGAGGCCTGGAGGAGTAGGTGCGCACCACATCATTCGTGGTGCGAATCATCCGCTCAGCCTTGCCGTTCTGGGGGGAGGTGTACGGGCACGACATGCGCAGGTGAACACCACGAGAGAGGAAGGAGTCACGAGAGGCGCGGTTGTCGAACTCATGACCGTTGTCACACTACTCCTCAGCCCAGAAGCGGGCAGGAAGGGAACCAGGAAGGCGAAGGGTGTAAAGGGGCCCCGTGCTGTCACAACGGAGGAGCGGGCGCCGGGAAGCCAAATCCTTCACAGTAAGCCCAAAAGAATCAAATTCCACAGTTCAGGAATTATCAGCAGTAAACTGGCGAATGAAAAGAAGGTTATAAACCATCTGTGGGACAACAAGAACACTCGGAAGATGAAAAGAACCAGAAGCAGACCCCACAGAGGTGACAGGGAGACAAGTGCCATTACCGACCATGATGGAGGACGGACACGAGGGAGGAGGGGAATGGACGGAGGATAAAATACCAGCATCATGCGTGGTGCGGTACGAGGCGCCCGAGTCGGCGATCCACTCTGTGTTGCCCGGCGGGGTCAGCCCCATGGTGCTGAAAGACTGAGCCAAAGCCGCCAGGCCCCACCCCCCTGGCGCAGGCAAATACCATCCCCCCAGGCCAGGTCGGTGGGTGAGGAGCCGGAGCTGGAGCGGTCCAAGGCGGTGAGCCCACGGGCTGGTGCTGGGGAGCCGGAGCAGTAGGACCACTCTGACGCCCGCCCCCCCCCCCCCCCCGACGACGGTGAGCACCACGGCCTCCGCCCCCCCCCCTCTCGGTGGGCGTAGCACTGAGGAGGGAGGTGGCGAGTGGAGCAGTGGAGGTTGGCACGGCGGCGGTGGTAGCCTGCCTGGCAGCAGCGGCCGACGCAACGACGACGCGGAGAGGAGTCCCGGCGGCGGCCTGCGTGGCAGCAGCCTGCGTGGCAACAAAGCTCGTGGCGGCGGGGTAATGTTGCACCTCAGCGGTCTGACGAGCGAGGGCGTCCCCCACGAAGAGCTCACGCTCCCAAGCGGCGCGGATCCGCTCCAGTACCGCGGCGGCGTCTGCTGCAGCGGTGGCGGCGCCCACGCCCAAACCCGCGCCTGCGGCCGCGCCCACAGGGGCAGCGGCGGCGGCAGGGGGATCCGGGCGGCGGCGGCTGGATCCGAGCCCAGTGGCGTGGTGGCGGACGTCTAGGCGCGAGAGGAGCCGGCAGCAGCCATGAGGCCAGTCGTGGCGGTCGGCGCCGGTGCGCGGGGAGAAGAGGAGGGTAGGAGAGGGTTGGCCGGCGGCCAGCCGATGGCCATGAAGACGACGACGGCGGCGAGCCGAGTTAACGAGGCTAGGAGAGCCTGGACGAGCCGAGCCGCGAGCCGAGCTGAAGCGCCGGCTCAAAACTGGATCGAGCCGGCGACGCGCCGGCTCAAAATCAAATCGAGCCGGACGCGTGGGGGCGGCGGCGGCGCGTGCGGTGGCGGCGGTGGCCTCACGCGCGGGCACAGCAGCGGCGAGGCAGGTGAGCACGGCTGCAGCGTGGGGAACCGGATGGAGAGAGGGAGGGAAGAGAGAAGGAGAGAAAGAACCTAATCTGATACCATGTTAGAGGCTGCAGCGTGGGGAACCGGGTGGAGAGAGGGAGGGAAGAGAGAAGGAGAGAAAGAACCTAATATGATACCATGTTAGAGGAAAATGGATGATTGATTCCTCCAAACCCTAGAAGGGTGGGCATATATAGTGTAGTACATGGGCCTCTAGCTGGGCCTAAACATATGGGCCTAAACACATACTCCAACAAAACCAATACCTCTTATAATCATGCAGTCCTTCAGTCCGTACCTCCAATCAACCTTCTATTAATGCTGATCATGACGATTTTGAAGACAATCTTTTTGATGATCTTCTTCCTGGGAACTCTAATGCTTTTCCTATTGACCATGGAGGTAACTTATTAGATACTTCTTTTATTTTTCACATTCTTCTTTATGTTTACTCATATATTTATATTTTATTATTTTCCTTAGCTGGTATGGTTGGGAATGCCACTTCTTCTAATACCAGAACTGGTACTAGCACCATTGAGAAGAAGATGAGGAGGAAAAGGGCTGCCAGATACTTTGATCATGATCTATCTGTTAGGATAAAAATTGATCCAGCAATAGAAGATTTGTATGAGAAGTATGTGATGAAAAGGTATATCAAGTGTCGAAAGTATGAGATGTTGTAAGCTATTTTTCTATTTCTGTTCACTATTTCATTGTCTTTAAGTTTTCCAATTCATTGTCAAGTAATCTCATGTGTCGCTTTGACTATTTTGTAGGCCTCTGTTTCTCTCTATCTCAGGTTTTGAGTGTTCCTATTCAGCTTTCCAAGGTTCACTGAAACCTGGTGGTCAAGTTTGGCCTCAGCTAATGAGCATATATGTGCATCTTATCAATTATGATTTTAAGCAGCCATCTTTAAGCAACATTTGTAGATGAAAGATTGCCTTCACCCCATATACTGCAGTATGTTTTGTTGTATAATATTTTTCCAAATAATTTGTATACTTCACCATTGTATGTAGTGTTCTTAGACAATTTATCTAATTATTTTTGTAGTCCAAACTTCGTGACAGTCCTAAGTGCTATTTTCCTGAGTCTGCTGAACCAGAACTAACCAGGGCTCATGGTGATTTTGATTTTCTGAAAGCTGACTTGAAGCTGACTTGGTACAGTACATATGTCTATTACTCAAATACCACTGCTTCTATTTCATTGTGCTTTTGTTCTGTTTCTTTTTCACTAATTCTATTTCTTTGTGCTTTTGTTTAATTCCTTTTTCCATTGGAATTGAATGATCATTGGATCTTGTTGTGCATCAATACACTTTTTCCGCACATGATTTGTTTGATCCAGGGAATGTGTTGCAAGGCACTCTCAAGAGCGACATAATAAGGGGTTGTTCATTTCCAAGAGCTAAAGGACTAAAACTAAACTTTAGTTCAAATTTTAGCTCTAGGGAAACGAACGGGAGGGCTAAAACTAGAGCTAAACTTTAGCTCTAGAGATAAAAAGAAGCTAAAAGTAGGGCTAAACTTTAGCTCTCTAAGAGGGGCTAAAGTTTAGCTCAAATTGTAGGAGCTAAACTTTAGCTCTTCATGGAAACGAACACCTCCTAAATAGCTTGGTATTGTTGTCTCCCTTATTTTTATATTTTAAATATTATCTTTTTCATGCACCAATGCTCAAACTTTATTTTTTATATTTTACTCTGTGTAGGCATACAACTTTGAGAGAACTTGTCGTGAAGCAAAGATATTTGACAGGAATTTTACAACCTATAAAGTTGTTCATCATAAATGCCCAGCTCTTGTGTCCAAGTAATTTCTAAGTTGCCACTTTCATAAGTTGTTGATACTTCTTTTTCCTTCACTTTAATGCTTTATGTCCTTCAAATTTATGATATATACTTCTCTTGTTTCAGATTTGACTGTGGCATCTATGTGATGCTGTTGATGCTCTACTGGGATGGCAAGTTTATAAGCGAATTTGAGTCTGTAAGTTTCTGACTCCGTTTATTATACTTTTTTTTTCAGCAACTTATTTCACTCTATTTTTATTTCAGGATCCAGTGACTAAGTTTCGGAAGCTTGTCGCTCACAAGCTACTTGTCCATTGAATGAGATTGACCCAAATACTGTTCGGAGCCTCAAGTAGGGTTTCATACTTCAGTTCAAAATGCATAGGGCCAACCATTCCTAGGTTCAAGTTTAGTTAGATGGTTTAGATTAAAACATTCTGAGATGCTTTTGTTCAAAACACTCTGAGATGTAATCGTGAAAATGGCTCCTCTCTTTTTTCTCAAGCATGTGTCCCAACATGTATATCTGGGCATTTGATGTAACAGAATATTGTCCTACGTGAATCATGTTTCAAATGCTACAAATTACTTGTCCAAAATTGTTCTATCTCTTATGTGCAACAATTCTCGAGTTCTCCAATGTTCTAGCTTCGGTTTCAAATTGTTCCTCATGGAGTTTCGAATTGTTCCTTTTTTACATATTAAATGTTCCATGTATATATATTTTTCTTCAGTTCACATTATTTCCCCAGTTGTTCCATCACTAGTATGTAATTGTTCCATATGTGTTATACGGTTGTTCCGTTAGTATTATACAATCGTTACACAAGTAATTTAACTGAGATGTTCCAGAAACATTATACTATTGTTCCATGTCTCTGAAACTAATGTTCCATCACTGTTTAATCGTTGTTCCAGCAGCGTCCTTCCACCTTTTTTTGTACAGGTTAGGCATGCTTTGTGGAAAGTTCCTTTCCTTCAGTTCATATCGCTTCAATATTTTCCTACTTTTTCATATCAAAGGTAACTTGTTCCTGAATCAAAAAAAAAAAAAAGGTAACTTGTTCCTTCAGTTCATTCAGTCTTGTTCTGTTTCAGTCTGATGTTGTTGCTCTTCGAGCAAAGTTCTTGTTTCAACTGTTGACAAGAAAGTATAATGAGCTTCGTTCAGAGTTGGTTCAAAATTTTCTTGACAATCATGTAAGTTACTTTTCTATTTGTTGTTGCTTTATCTATTCCATTTTCAAAAAATAATAATGGACCATTATTTTCTATGCATCAGGGTTTGGACATATGATCTTTCAGTGTAGACAAGAGAGGAGCTCAGATGATCTGCAACTTTTACCTTGTTGGAACTATACATATACTCTGTTGCTGTATAAAGTCGTTTCTTATGTTGCTGTACGAAAATAATTCTGGAACAGTCGAACTGCCTTGCTGGAACAATGCAAATACTATGCTGGAACATTTACGCTACACTGTTTGAACAATGACGTGATAAATGGATAATGTTTTCCTTCAATCCTTGTTTACCATTACATTTCTCATTCGTAATTTTCTATTTTGTCAAACAAGATTTTCGTTTTTTTTCCCGCAAATCATTTTTTACAAACAAATAAATAAAACAGTCAATAACAGTTCAACGTTCAACAACTGTGAACATTACCTCTAATATGGACTACTGATTAGACCCGTCAAAAAACCCAAAACAGTCAATAACAGTTCAATATTCAACAACTGTGAACATAACAAATGTGGCCCCAAAACAGTGCGGCTAGTACAGCAGGAGGGCGCGGCCGAAAAAAAACTTCAGCGTCTACGCGCACGCCAATTTGAACTCGTCCAAGAGAAAGAAAGAACAAAGAGCGAGGTCGGTCAGCAGACGGGCCGAGCGCGGGAGGGCCGGAGGGGGTGGGCGGACGGAGCGTCCAGTCCGACTTGGTCGGTACTCGGTAGCATTCCGCCCGCAGAGGCCGAAGCGTTGCCTGCCATTATTCATCGGGGGATTTCGGAAGAACAGTTACCACTTACCAGGACAATCTCTCATGGGAAAATTCGATTTAGGTACACCAAACACTTGCTGTATTTTAAAGAATTCCTTTTAAGTTCAATCAGTGTGATTCTGCTTTAGCTGATACGAGTTCATTTCGTTGTCTTCAGTGGGTAAGGGGAAAAAACCAAAGGACAGAGCACTGTATATATAATGACTATAGCAACATGCAACATAGTATATGCAATTTTGTTCTTGGTTATACCATTTCAAGGTCTAAAGAAAACAGTTTTACCAGTGTATAGTTGCGGATCTGCGGTATGTTGGGCTTTCATCTTTTTCAATGCAGAAACATGCATGCAATTTTAGTTAGCAAAAACAGATGTTTGGTATTGGCTCTTGTTTGTTGCTTTGAACCATGAACTGGTTCATGATTAATTA
The DNA here is from genome assembly GCA_030378355.1 of Eleusine indica. Classification (NCBI taxonomy): domain Eukaryota; kingdom Viridiplantae; phylum Streptophyta; class Magnoliopsida; order Poales; family Poaceae; genus Eleusine; species Eleusine indica. The sequence continues at coordinate 10,265,433 of CM059498.1, read as the reverse complement.
GTGATCTCGAATCAATATTTGTGCCCGGTACAGTACTTAGGAACCCAAATGAATTTATCCATTTGCATCTCTTGCTTTTTGAAGTTTTGAAACAAAACCACTCAGATTATGTCGCCCGATAATCTTAGGCCATGTTGGTTGATTTATACGAAATAAGTAGAAAATGAGTTGCACATTAGTTCTCCGGCTGATATTTGAGATGCTATGGATGATGCTCTGCATGTTCAGAACTCAACTTGTCTAAGAGATCAGCAATTTGGATGATAAATAACTTAAATCTTTATAAAATTATGTGCAGAATTATCCTCAAGATTTGGTGGAGGCGGACTCCACTAGGAACCAGTCTCGACACAACTTAATCATCTAAGTTATGATTATCTCAATGACTTGTATTTGGAGCGTCCCTAATCACTCTGACTTGCTTGCATAAGCCTTTAGTTCTTGAAATGCATTCCGGCATCCTTCATCAAAACCACCTGCAAGCTGTTAATTTATTCTAGTTCAATTAGTTAATTGATTTTAACAGTGCCACTGCAAAGTAATTACTGACTTCTTGTACCAACCTACCTGATGTATGCGGAAGGCAAAGCGGACACCTTGCATAAGCAGCTCCTCATCATTTGCAAATGGATCTGACTTCAGTGCAATCACAATACGTTTCATGTATTCTTTTGCAAGCTTCAATGAAGCCATCTTTAGCTGTTTAATATAGCATGAACATGTATTGTATGTATTATATCTATGTCTCAGAAGGATTGTTTTGACATGTCATGAAGGTATATGATTACGTACTTGGTTTATGATTCCAGAGTCAAGCATCCATTCCCATGGGATCTTAAGATCTCTGTACCTTCTGCTTGCACTGTCCCTAACTCTTTCAGTATTCTGAATACCCTGTTCAATTCTACAAAGAAAAATGCAGTTATGTGAATGCTGATTACCTATAGTAACATATCGCATAGTTCAATAGAAATAAGCAATGCAACAATTTCCTCTTATTTAAATGCATCCCACTGATCTACTCACTTATCCTGCAGAGCTTGCATCCCCTTAAGAGCCATAGGTGTAGCCACCCTCCTGTCATCATGGAACAATGATGCTTCCGATTCCAGGTTCTTCAGATCTCGATAGGTGAATGCCGCTTCTCTCATGGCATCTGCTTTCTTCTCAGGCCAGTTTGGGAAGTGCTTGAGCACTGCTCTTTCATCCACAAGGTATGACAGTTCCCCATCCAGCCACTTCACGAACTCTTCAACGTCAGCTATTTCCTTGTATGCTGCATTCTGAACCTCATTTGCCAGGAAGTTCACAAATGCACCCTGATTTTCTACATCTGATTTTATCTGATGGAATGGAAACAATAAGGGGGCTGTTTTTGGCTTATTTTTAAACAACAGAACTGAGAAAATTACTGATACTTTACAAGTACTTGATGGTTGTGACATTGATGTCCAAAATGCCACTTTGATTATTACTTTTCATTGCAACACACTTTTGATCAAATATCAAACTATAATACCATGAAAATGTTTGTGTAATATCTCATCTAAATTTTGATTATGAAGCCAAATTGGCTACATGGATCCCAAAATGTCCTCATTTTTACTGAAGGGGTCATATAAAAAATATGCAGTCGTACCAGTAAAGAATTGTAAACCACATCAACTCCAAAAGGGATGAGACATGTCTTTTTTTCCGGGGTAAATGTCATCAATTATCTAGTTTATCTATAGTTCAGCTGCATTCCAAAACATAAGCAGAGGATTTAGAAAGGTTTTGATATGAATCACTGTAGATAGAGGCCTGGGTTCAAACACTTCAGCTCTGTCTAAAGTGGTTCCACTTTCAAAACGTGTGATACTTTCAAACAGTACATGTACCATGACATAACTTGCAGTTTATGATAATTTTTGGTGGCGGTCCAATCTTTGTTGATGTCTCAATATAGCTAATACTTATAAATTGTAGTTCTCAGAAAGTTTATGTACTTACAGCTAAAACATATGCTGATCTGTTCTCGATCTCCCCAATCATCTCTCGGCTGTTACTGGCCACTGGAATTCCCGTAGATCCTGACTTTGAATCATTTTTGCCTTCACGACGAACCAACGATCGGTACAACTCGAGTACCTCTGGCACCCTTTGTACTGCCTTTGGGCTCCTCAGTAGTTTGGAAGGTAGGGGTGGTGGCGGTGGTGGTGGGGGAGCGGCCATGGATCCTTCTTTTCTCACTTTTATCACTGGTTGGATGGATGTCGGACTAGGGGGTGGATTTGGAACCCTTGCTGCTCTTGATCTCATAAGAGTAGTCCTAGAGAATTTTTGCTTGCTGTAAGACAATGAGCTGCTGAGATCTACGGTCTCTTCTTTTGCTTCGTTGTTCTGGACAAACTGTTTTTCCTTGAAGTTGTTGTTGCTGGTTGCAGAATTCTCCTGCTTCCTCCATTGCATCCTTCTATCACTATCCTGCCCTTCAACTTCAAGAGAGGAAACCTGACCTTTTAGTCGGCTCACTTGGTGTCTCAATTGCTTGTTCTCCTCTTCCAGAGCGTGATTCCTCTCTATCAAGCCATGGAGCTTGCTTCTCAAAAGTGCAACGCATGGATCCCCCTCCCTCATCATCTCTTCCTCATCAGAGGAATGATGTTTCAGTATAGTGGTATTGATTCCTCTCTTATATTTTATATGTGTCTCCTACCTCCTCACTCATATAATGGCAGCATATAGGTGATGTTCCAAGTGAGGTGTTGTATCATTGTTTGAGCTACGCAAGAGAGCTTACTAATGGGCAAGCAAGAATGGGCGGAGGCGTGGAGCATTAAGTTAGGTAGGAGCTGTTGCTGGCCTAGTTACTTGTCCTTAAAGTGATTGCCATGCGGTAGCTGACTTGTCTGGAATTTTACCAAAGAAATACAGTCACACAAGCTTACATGTTTTTCCCGTTTATCTATGAGCTAGTTTGATTGGATTAAATTACCCCTGATTTTAGTTCGCCTGGCATTCACTTTTTGATATTTTAGCTTTAGCTTTTGCTGCGCTACTCTAGCAAAGAGGCAAACTACCATGGTCTCTTCTTTTCTTTTCTTTTTTCCTTTTTTATTTGTTTTCATTCTTTATTGAAAATATGTTGCTCTCTTGCAGACATTTTACATGACTATGCTTTCTTGATTTGATTGGTTGAGTTTTTTCTTACCGCATAGCTTCGTTATAAGCTTTCTTCTGCCTCAAGCTTTGTAAAAGGAATTATGATGGAGCTCCTTTACCAGCCAGAGGGTCGTCTTTCATCTTTGGCTAGTAAGAAACAAGTAAAAGTTCTGAATCAAAGGAAGAAAAAGAAATGAAGGGAAACCTGACCAAAATAGAGAATAAAAGTAAAAAATAAATCAGAATGTGTTTACTTCTAGAAGAAACGAAGATGTTACGTTCCTTATTGAAGTAACGGTTATCCTTGTTAAAAGTAATATTTACAATTTCTGAATCATAGTTGTTTTGCATGAACAGCAAGCTTTGCAGAAACAATTGCTCTGATTGTGAAGTTTAGAAGAAGAAAAACAAACTTTCATTTAGTATCTGCAGAAAGGTGGGTACATGTTTTTGCCACCTGTATGACTTATCAATAAGTTTACGATGTATGTGTCCCCTGCATATTAAGCGACACAGCAAGAAGCATAGTGTAAGCTGGCAGAGAGGATGCCCTTTGTAATGTGCTGTACAGGTTCAAATTTTTACCCTGATGCATTGGGAATTCCTGACGATTGAAAGAGCTTGACTGCATTCTCTCATTTCCACAGTAGGATTGCATATGCTGCCAAATGCAGGCACAACTGAGTGAGCATTTACCAAGTTCTAGACGTTTCCACCGATTTTTCCCGTGAGAGTTGATTGAAGAAACTATGTCTGCTGCATCGCGCATGAACTGTGAAAGATGCTCCGTCCTCCATGGATTTCTGGTATGGCCGTATGGGGGCCTCCTGATTGCGCGCCACTGTGCTTAAAGATGTGCCGGCAGTGCTAACCATAAATATGAGGAGGTGAGTCGCCTAATTGCAGTATTGCATCCGTACGAGGGCGTGATCACTGCAATCTTTCTCGGTGTAAGCTACAGTAAAATTCCAGAGATTGATGATGTGATCCGGGAGTGTAGTATTGCTTTCTCGAGTTTATACAGCTTTCAAAACACACACCATGAACAATGAACTTTTCAATGCGAAGATGGTGAGTGTGTTAACTGATCAGCAGTTCAGCACTTTCTTTTCTCTCTGCCACCAGCTGTTTTCAGTTTGACGAAATTATATTTCACGTTATTTGTCATCTGTTGCTTGAGAAGTCAATAATTTGGACACACGTCATAAAGGTGTTGGCCATGCTTAGGTGGCTACATTCATCATTTGGAGTTGATTCAGGCCCTCAAGCTGTCCTGCGTCCGTACAGCTTTATACATCCTTTTTTCTTTCTTGAACGTATATTTTTTTTAGGTAGCGTGCATTTGGAGTACGTTTTACCGGACCCTGATTACATCACTGAGGTAACCCGACAATTGCCACGGTGAAAGTGTGTTTCACTGAAACCAATCCGCGTCACCGCGCTGCACCTAGGATTGCTGCCCGTGTAGAAATCTAGGCAGATGTGCGCGTCGGCGTCAAACCTTTTTCTGGTGTGAACTTGGGACGGTGCCGGCTTGACCGAAGTTCGCTGTCAGTGGTACAAAAAATGGAGCGGATTTCTTCGTTTAAGCTGATGAGCAACGGTTGGCAGTGTCACGTCGCGTTCTTTCGGTGAATGATCCCATCACACGATTTAGATCGCAGATAGCATTCGATCAACACCGCAAAGGAAAACGCATGTCTCAGCATTGTTTCTATGGACAACATTTGCTGTAGTTCACTAGGAATCATGCCGTATATCATGTTTGTGGAGACAAGAAAGATACGCACTCATGGTGAGAGAAACCCTTGCTTCTCCTGGCAAGTATTCACAAGCTCACTGCTTACGGCCTTATTACCTGCTGTTCTTCTCGATTTCAAGCTACTACTATACTCTTTACCTTCCCTGCTCCAGCGGAATTAAATATCCACACGACAAAATTTTGTGACTTGATACTCGAGAGCAGCGGGTACAAATTGCGGTGGTACGCGCGCGGGCATAGTTGGAGTTGGTGTCGGCCTTGATGAACCGAGGTGAGTTTGGTGGCGCTCGCTGGTCCAGAACTCTGATGTTCAAAAGGACGGTAATGCCGCAGTCCCGTCCGTCGTGGTCACCGAACAGGACCTGTCGTCCACCGGTCTTCGCCAACACGCGCGGCCGATGTGGGGAGACAGTGACGCCGCGCACTGCTGCGCCCTTCTTGCTGCCGCGGTCGGTAGCATATGGCCACCGCCACCGACACCTGGGAACACGACAACGAGCAGTTCGCGCGATTGTTTCGGTCGGCTGAGCAAAGGCGAGGAGATCTGGAGATGTGATGTGCGCAGGTGTGAGGTGTTTTCGGGCCGAAACTCTCTGAAAGAAGGACCGTCGAGGAGAAAAGGATGGCCGCTCGGCCCTCTTTCTAGTTTGGGCCTTGGCAGCTCGGCCGTCTTTCTATCTTGAGCCGAAACTACTTGTGAGTTGTGACAGAGTTTACCCGGGCCGAGACGAAACGAATCAGGCTCGGCCTTGTCCGGTCTGGTAAGCACGGCCAGCGTCCACCGATTTCTCGCCTCTCGTCGATAAGAGCTCTTGGGAGTCATCAGCCTGTTATCCCCGGCGTACCTTTGATCCGTTGAGCGAGAGCCCTTCCACACGGGACTCCCGGATCACTATGGCCGACTTTCGTCTCTGTTCGACCAGTCGGTCTCACAGTCAGGCAGGCTTATACCATTACGCTCACGAGCAGAATCAAAACCAAGGGTGGCCAAACGGGCCGCCCGGCTCGGCCCATTTAATTTCGGGCCAGCACGGCACAATATTTATTTCGGGCCGTGCTGTGCCGGCCCACAGTACGGCACGGAATAGGCTAAACGTGCCGGGCCAGCCCGTTAGACCCGTTAAAGTAATACAGCCCGGTAAGAAAAATTGAGTAAAAATGATGTGAAGTGTGGGATCCGAACCTTGGACCTTAATTTTTAAATAAAGTCACCTTACCATTGAGCTATGATACTTCATTTGGTAATAGAAAAAATATTTTTTTATTTTATAAATAATAAACGGGCCGTGCCGTGCCGTCCGTCGGGCCGAGGCCTCGGCCCAAGCACGGCACGAAGGCCCGGCACGAAATAATTTCGGATCGTGACGGACTCGTGTTGGGCTTTTTATCCGTGCTTTGGGCCGGCCCATAGAGCACGGCCCATTTGGACACCCGGCACGGCACGGCCCGTTTTTAGGAGCCATCACGAAATCGATCGAACTGCGTGACGGCCAACGGCCCGAGCCAGCGTGTCGTACTTTGTTTGACTCTTCAGGTTGCCAGCCGCAATCGATCGATCTGGACCTGGGCAATGGTCGCTGGAATCTCCAGATGGAATGTGGCACAGTGGAGTATATTCTCAATCGTACATGTGGGCGTACGAGGCGACTACGGTTTACGTCGCTCCATCCAACGAGCCTAGCCTGCTGGTTTTGACCTCCTTTTTTTCATTTTGACTCTTCATGAGTCGCACGGGAGGATACGAAGGCAACGTACGTTCACAAGTTGGCGAGTCATGCGTTGGGAAGCCTCTGATTTTTGGCTCTAGAAACGAGTGCTATTATCAAAATGCATGGTTGACATTATAATTTGTTTTTCTTAGATGGCGTGAGAATTTGTTTAGGAAAGACTCTTGACGTTTCGTGGACCACTTGCGCTCAGCTCATACATGACGAAACAGAGCACTCTGGAGGCCGGAGCTCATTACTGCTAAGTGTAAAGCAAAGAATGTCTTCCACATGAATGAGTAATCAGTAACGGATGGCACAATGCAATCACAGGACGATTCTATTACACAAAAATACTGTTTCGTCGCCGTTTTCATGCGGAGGGACAGGGACGGGCTCTGCTTAGCCTGAGCTATTTTCTTTCTCTTGGAAATGAACCACGTGAAGGTGAAGTTTCTGTTTCTTCCAAGGGCGACAACGTGGGAGAGGTCTGGCGTTGTCCGTGTTACACGGCGCGACTCCTGTTTCGTGCGCTGCTGAATCCCTGCTCCGAAGAGTGCAGCTGCAGCGGGTTCGAGGGATGCGGCTTCTCTCCTCCCACTCCCTCCTCTCATGTATACTCTCGGCAACATGGCAAAGTTCTATTGGTCTCATTTCTCGCTCTGGACCTAGCCCAACGCCCGTAGGTGTGACTAGAAATTACGGTGGGAGAAGCAAATGATAGGCATGGAGTTTCTTTGTCTCTCGCAAAATTTCATAGATTCTGAGTCACATCACGTTGGTGGATAGATAAATATACCCAGGAATCTGACCACAAAAAACCAGCGAATTACTTTAATCATCCACAAAAAAAATCATCGATTTAGACTAATTACAGAAGCAAAAGGACCTGTAGCTTTGGGGGTGTTTTGGCAGATTTTTCTTCATCTTTTTATACCAGATCTCGTAGAGTTCAATGTCGTTGACACGCTCGTTTTTTTCTAATTCATGGTGGAATCACATAAATATTAAATCTTAATTAACGATGTTATGTCTTTCGTTCGATTGAGTCCAGAGAAAAAAAAATAGTCCAATCAATAGTTACCACGTCACCGGAAGTATGCATGAGAGGCGGAGGTGGGAGGAGAGAAGCCGCATCAGGATTAGAGCTCTTGGAAGAAACAGAAACTCATTTGTTTGTTTACAGTACCGTTTCGTTACACTTACACCTGAACAGAAGAACCAACAGCTTCGCTCAACATCATCTTAGCAGTGCCGTTTACAGACGCACGATTGCACTGCACAAGGATCAGAGGAGATGGAGAGTACAACCAGTTCACGGCAGTACTGGCTGTGTTCAATTAGCGCACAAACAAAAGAAAAATCATCGTCGATGTGCTTGGGCAAGAAGCTAATAAACCAAATCAGGCTCGTAATGATGCTCCGATGCAAATGCAATGAAGCTGGACGAAACAACGCCGCGGCGCGATTAATCACGTGAACCCAGCAAGCAGTTGCGCCTAGCACGGACACGGAGCCAGGCAGGAAGCCGCGCGTCTCTCCTCCCCGCGCTGCTGAAACTAGTCCAACTTGCGCCGCAAACAAAAACCGCGACGTGCGCCTCAAACCAAAACCATCCGCCGCTCGCGCGGCCTCCCCGGGATCCCGACGAAAAAGGGCAAAAACCGTCATGGCAGCGGCGCCACCACCCCCGCTTTTTTCCCCGTTCACGTACCGGATCCAACGCAACCCACCAGGCTGCTTTCCACTTTTGGAGACACTGACGCGTGGGACCCCCACCAGCATGTGCCGCGTTCCCGGCCCACACACTGCCGCGGGTACACCTGCCTCCGTCGACCGCGCGGCCCCTGGTTTCTCAGGAAGAAAAGAAAGGTTTTCGCAAACACCCTAATTTTAACTGAATTTACACTGACGCCCCCGTGAGCCACCGCGGTATAAAACGGCAGGTGGTGCCTCCTCCGCCAACCCACCGAACAAACCCGACACACGTCAGAGAGAAGTCCAACCCCGCCCCCCAAAAAACTCCAGGATTTCGTAATAAATTCGCCCTTCACTCCTCCGTTCCAGTCCACCACCACTGCTCCGCCCTCGATCCTCCCTCCTCCCTCTTCCCCCATTGGCGCTTGTGCTTGATCGATCGATGGAAGCCCGCGTCGGATCCGTGGACGGGCCGCTGCCGTCTGCGGGGAACGGCTCGATGGGCTGCCCGGCGTCGGCGCCGGGGTGCCCGATGACGGCGCCCGCGCGGCCCGCGGTGCCCGTGTCGGCCGGCGAGGCGTCGCTCGGTCGCCACCTCGCGCGCCGCCTCGTGCAGGTCGGCGTCGGCGACGTCTTCGCCGTCCCCGGGGACTTCAACCTCACGCTGCTTGACCACCTGATCGCCGAGCCCGGGCTGCGCCTCGTCGGCTGCTGCAACGAGCTCAACGCCGGGTACGCGGCCGACGGGTACGCTCGCGCGCGCGGCGTCGGCGCGTGCGCCGTCACGTTCACCGTCGGAGGGCTCAGCGTGCTCAACGCCATCGCCGGCGCCTACAGCGAGAACCTTCCGGTCATCTGCATCGCCGGCGGGCCCAACTCCAACGACTACGGGACCAACCGCATCCTCCACCACACCATCGGCATCCCCGACTTCTCCCAGGAGCTCCGCTGCTTCCAGACCATTACCTGCCACCAGGTTCGTACTGCCGTTGCGCCCTGTGATTTTTTAGCGTGTCCTTGATCTGTTTGCTGAATGTTCTGTTTGCTGCTTCTTCCGATATTCAGGCAGTGGTGACCAATCTGGACGACGCGCACGAGCAGATCGACACGGCCATCGCCACGGCGTTGAGGGAGAGCAAGCCGGTGTACCTCAGCATCAGCTGCAACCTCCCCGGGCTACCTCACCCCACCTTTACCCGCGACCCCGTGCCCTTCTACCTCGCCCCCAAGTAATTTTTTGTCAGATTCAGTGCATGCTTTTCTTGGATCTTGAAACCAGAATATTCCCTAAAACCCTTTGCACCTTGCATCGTTATGTATTGATCTGTTGGCTGTCACGTGCGAACTGGAGATTATGTTAGTGTAGAAGTACATAATTCAATATATGTAGCGTTGAGATAGTGTGATTTGAGCCATCTGACGAAATATTCAGATCGGATAATCAGGCATCTGATGTCATAATGCAATTTGTTGCAATTTGAATTCTGTGATTAATTGAGCCTGTTGTAATGCTGCAGAGTGAGCAACAAGATGGGATTAGATGCTGCTATAGAGGCAACCGTCGAGTTCCTGAATAAGGCGGTGAAGCCAGTGATTGTTGGCGGCCCCAAACTGCGTGTGGCCAAGGCAGGAAAGGCCTTCGTCGATCTGGTAGATGCCAGCGGCTATGCGTATGCAGTGATGCCATCGGCCAAGGGCCTTGTACCGGAGACGCACCCCCACTTCCTCGGCACCTACTGGGGCGCCGTCAGTACTGCCTTCTGCGCTGAGATTGTTGAGTCGGCAGATGCCTACCTCTTTGCAGGTCCCATTTTCAATGACTACAGCTCTGTTGGCTACTCTTTCCTCCTCAAGAAGGACAAGGCCATCATCGTCCAGCCTGACCGCGTCATCGTCGGGAATGGCCCAGCCTTTGGATGTGTCATGATGAAGGAGTTTCTGTCTGAATTGGCTAAGAGGGTTAAGAAGAACACCACTGCTTATGAGAACTACAAGAGGATCTTTGTGCCTGAAGGACAGCCACTGGAAGGCGAACCAAATGAACCGCTGCGTGTCAATGTGCTCTTCAAGCATATCCAGAAGATGCTGAAAGGGGATAGCGCAGTGATTGCTGAGACTGGTGACTCCTGGTTCAACTGCCAGAAACTGAAGCTGCCTGAGGGCTGTGGGTGAGCATTCTGATGACACACTCTTCTTATGGTCTTAATTTGTTCTGATGTTCTCTGCCTTGTTCTGATGACTGTTGTTTGCGCGCTGCAGGTATGAATTCCAAATGCAGTATGGTTCAATTGGATGGTCAGTGGGTGCATTGCTCGGATATGCTCAGGGTGCGAAAGACAAGCGTGTGATTGCCTGCATTGGTGATGGGAGTTTCCAGGTGAAGTTTCATCACTTGATCAAATCTTTTGCTGTCTGCTGCAGTTTGATGGATGATAACTTGATTCTAATGTGAAACTGGCTCACTTTGTGCAGGTGACCGCACAAGATGTGTCAACTATGATCCGATGCGCGCAGAACAGCATTATCTTCCTGATCAACAATGGCGGGTACACCATTGAGGTGGAGATCCACGACGGACCTTACAATGTCATCAAGAACTGGAACTACACTGGCCTTGTTGATGCCATCCACAACGGAGAGGGAAAATGCTGGACCTCCAAGGTAAGCAATCGCACGCAATCTGCTACTTACCACAACAAGCTGAATTAACAGATGCTATTGTTGTTAACCACTGTCGCTGATGGATGGATGTTACCATAACTTTGTGCAGGTGAAGTGCGAGGAGGAGTTGACGGCTGCGATTGAGACGGCGCTGGGGGAGAAGAAAGACTGCCTGTGCTTCATCGAGGTGATAGCGCACAAGGACGACACCAGCAAAGAGCTGCTAGAGTGGGGCTCCAGGGTTTCTGCTGCCAACTCCAGGCCACCGAATCCTCAGTAGGACAGTAGACCAGTGTTTCAAATCTCAGGCCGCCGGAAGACAGTAGTAGTAGCTGAATAACGTAAACTCGTCGCCCTCCTTTTACGTTTCCTTTACTTGCTGGATCTCTTTTGTTCTCGTGTTCTGTGGCTCTGTATCTACTTGTGAAACAATCTCCTGATTTTTACATGCTTATGCCACGAAAATTATGAGGAATTTTGAGCTTGTAGACTAGTCAAACGTTGGCCGTGTGATTTTTATGATCGGCATGTGTGATTGTCGTCAAGCATAGACTGGTTATGTCTCTGACTCTCTGTTGTGTCCACCGTCGGCTGGTCGAGGAATCTGAGAAGTACTATCCGTGCACGAGATGAGGCGCAGGAGCTGATGGGTACCGGCTCTTTGCAGAGATGCAGCAGCGCATCTGCCATTTCCGAAGAACGTGGGTGAGCGTCCCGGAGTAGCTTATCACCTTATCGCATCCTATCATCAGTGGTCAGGGCACATCCAAGCAAGAGAAAATTGTCTACTTTTGTAGTTCTAGAGACATCCAAAAATTGAGCTTGTAGCAAATTGCGTAGAGTTCAAAGTTGTTGTCGTACCAGCAAAGTTCAAAATTGAACCTAGCAAATGGAAGAGTACAAAATTTGTCGTCCCAGCAAGATTCTACTAGAATAGAAACAGGACATCTAAGACAAATGCAGCAACTTCACAAAATGTTTTCAGTATGTAGGAGTAGAAATGAAATGATCAATAGGACTTTCAAATTGCTTCATTCATAGAGCAGCACTCACAATTCCTGAAGCTACCTGTTTGTCGGTTCATGTTGCTTTTATCATCTGCCGCCCAATGTGGTCACTGCCTAAGCACATTCCTTGTTTTTGATTTGCCTCGGCTTTATTAAGATCCAAGATGGTTTAGGTGGCGAGAACAAGCAATGGTAACTTTGTATAGAAACAGGGATATCTAAACAAAACTTTTGAACCTTTATGACAAAAAGCGGATCCATAAGGGATGCGCACTCGGTATAAAACATCTGTCACTAGGCGTGTGAAGTGTGATTGAACTGCCAGACTTGTTGTTTTGCTTGATGGGGCACTGACAATTTGTAGGTTTGTTATTTGTACTGAGTTGGATCAGAACAAACCTTTGGCTGTACATGCTACATAAATCCACCCAAACTAAAAGATGTGAAGCATAGCAGCTGAAAGATAGGACTCTGTCATGGGATATTTTTTTTTTTTTGGCCAGGATCTGCCAAGTTGATATAAAAGAAAAACTCAATCAAGCCTACTCTTATACAAGCACGACATGAAAATGTGCTTGCAAGAACTATGGTTAGCGAGTGCTAACTTCTAACTGCAGTCCATATGCTCTGTCGACGACACCAGCCTGTTTTTCTCCAGGAGGTGTGAAGGGAAGGACGATTTACAGTTCGCGATGTGGGATTTCAGCTTTGGGATATTTGGATGTGCGCTTTTGCACCTGTGGCACCGTAGCTCCATGGCAAGAACCTTGTCATCACTGTTGGTATTTGCTGCTCCATGTTGTTCAATCTCCTCAATGATGTCAACAGAATCACGGAAAAATGAAGTGGTAAAGGAGTTCCAGTGTTTCTTGTTTTTCAAGCTCGCAGAGTCAAAATCCTGGCTAACGATGTGAAGGTGCAGCTGCCGCATAGATGGAACCTGTAAAAAATAAAGATGTCTAAGCATGGTGCTTTTTTTTTAAACTTAAGCATGGTGCTTTAGGGGGATGGAAAGGTGAATGGAGGCAAAAGAATATGTACTGTGGCAAATGAGGAATGAGGTCAGCCCACAAAATCTATCAGATTATACTATGATAGACCCTCCCCATCTCAACAAAAATTTGAGGAAATAAAATTGAGTCAGGATTGTACCGAATGGTATCCAAGCCTAAATTCCAAAGACATGTCTTCCTCTAAGAACTTCTGGGCCCACTTCACCCCAGCTGAATGCATCTTCCTCAGCAATGGCAGGTGTTCTTTCTTGACGTCTGCTAGAGAATCAAGGCCATTCGTCCTAGATATCACTAGAACATGCTTTTTGGCCTGCATACATTAAGGGATCTAAAACGTCAAACCGATTACTTAACATCATTACAAACTAGAGGGGAACAGTATGTTGATTGGAAAAGGCATACCTTTGGATAGAGATCTTTCAAAACAACAAATTCGTCAGATACCTCCAGGATAGAATCCGAGTTCTTGTATTTGTCTGGGTGCATGGCAAGTTCATATAGGGATTGGGCCCAGGTTCCCCAACTTTTACTTGCAACTACACCACTCTTTTTGTTGTCTGCCTTTGTAGCCTGGTTTGGAGCATCAGATGATCCCACGGAGTTACCACGGTAGTTTGGTGCATTAGACCCTGTGCGCTCATGCTGTTGCTTGGTCAGAATAGGTTGAATCAACTTGTGTTTTTTCATCCTTTCAGACTCATGGCCGCCTTCTCGCTTCATTTTAGAGTCACCTGATGCTGACTTGACTGCTACAGGTTGATCATTCTGCTTCCCCATGTAGCTCTGGACAACCGATGCAAAGTTCTCGAAAAGAGAATTATAAGCTTCACGAAGAATCTTACACCCTTTGGTATAGTCATTCTTCAGATAATCTGGACGCATCGGGTTCATGTTTGGCCCGAGAACATGTATCACGTGGGTCACGGCTTCCTGTTCACGCAAAGGAGACGTCAATGGAACTGGAACAACAACAGAATTCCCAGGTCTCAGCGTGTCAGCACATTCTTTGGTTGCATGTTGTAAAGCCTCACCAGCAGCATTGAATATTGCTGCATTCACCCCTCCACCTCCAGGTTTTAATCTCCTGCATAAAGTACGCACATGTATATTTCATCATTCATAACAAAGAGCAACCCTAACTGTTTTTTCTTGTATTTTGAAAAGATAAAAGCAATGGGTCACTTCAGTACAACCAGAATGACATAGGGTTTAACACATTGATCAAGACCAAGAAGCAGACATTCTCTTGTAATGAGAAACCCTTGATTCATTAAAACAAATATGTATCAAACCAAGCATTTAAGTGATTGAGATAAGTACCAGTTGGCCGCATTAGCAATCACATTGCACTGGAGACTTCCTTTTGAGCGCAGTTGAGTGATATCTCCTACAAATGTGAAAAACCTGCTGGAGTCAATGCTCTTCTTAGCAGCCTTGTCCTTGACCAGGGACAATATTCTTGATTTCTTGCTCAGGTCTACAAGAACTAGTCTTATATTATCAAACTTCTGCAAGCAATCAGCAACTGTGTCCACTATAATGTCAGAGGCTCTGTCAAGATCGAACTGGAAGTCAGCAGTAGAAATTGATGGAAATGCCAGAGTGCGATAACCGATGTCATAAGAACCACTTTCTTTAGCTCCCTCTTCATTTTCAATGTTATCATTCAGCTCCGTCTTAGCTTCCATTGAGCACGAACCACTTTCAACCTTTTCCTGTTTTGGCAAAGGGTTTTCCTGACCTGGCTTCCTTTCGCTCAATGTAAGCTTAGGTCCATTGGATTTCTCAACACTGGAAGCATCAGCCTTCTTTAGAAACTTCATTATACCAACTTGTATAGGTCCTTGCCTCTTCTGACCAAAAACACCAGATGGCAGACTATCTAAAGGCCCTAAAGCACTATACAACTCAATTGCCTTTTTAACATCAGTGTCATCGTTGCAGAACATGATCCGATTGAAACCTTCAGTAAGCAAGGGCGTCTCCTTCTTCTGCAGCATGCGGTTCACAACAAGGGCAGCTGTTCGACCCTGTAGATTCCCTTCATGCCCAGTTCGGCTCACCGCCCGGGAGATACAGACCTTTGCAGGGAGCTCCAGGGCAAGAGCATGCACATCAGTATGCAATGTGCCGCCGAGCTTCACAAAATCAGCGCGCTGCTCACGTTCCAAGTTGCAGCGGTCAACAAAAACACTTTTGCCCTCCTTCAAAGTGTCTGCCACAGCTTTTAAGCACTGCATTTTCGTTCCTGCTTTGTCTTTTCCAATTGTATCCTGGATAACAAAGGTCCAAAGAGAGGTTTATCAGTCTGCCTCAAACAGTTTCGCTGATTGATGAATAGCAAATAGAAAATGCAGTAAACAAAATGTTCCGTTGCGCAGCTCAATTTCAACGGAATAAGATCAGTGTTTGGGATTATATGTTGCCCTATGCAATATCATCCCCATATTTAAGTGCTAAACTGACTTTACAGAATCAATACAACAAAGGCAAAAGATTAACATGGACTACAAAACATGAAATTCTGATCCAATTTTAGCCATGTCAAGTGTATTTTTAGCAATTATATCCTGCAGCTCCTTGCTTTGATACAGGTTCAGTAATGTTTGGCACCGCTCAGCAAATTTAGGAATGGAAAAGCCGAGAGTTGAGAGGGCCCACCTGGCAGACGCGAACCCACGGGCGGCCGGTGGCGGAACCATCCAGTACGGCCTCGGCGAAGGTGGACTTGCCGCTGCCCGGCGGGCCCATAAGGACCACCATCACCGGCTTGCCGCCGCGCTCCCCATCCTCCTTCGCCTCCGCGCCCGTGCCTGCAGCGAATGGTCCGGGACAGCACACACTAGGGTTTTAGCGGCGGCGGCGGGCGCAGGCCAATTTGACGAAGAAATGGCCGAAAACTACCCACAAAAAGACGGTTTCGGCGTACCAGTGCTTCCAGAGGGAGGAGGTAGAGCAGAGGCGGAGCCGCCGGCAGCCGTGTCCATATCGCGCGACGGACGAGTTCGTGCGGTGGAGGAAGGTGTTTTTTTTTATTACTGTGTGTTTTTTTTTTAAACACGGGTGGAGGAAGAGATTTTTACTATTATAACACTGAATGGGCTTCTCATATTTATTATTATAATATTAGGATTCTCAGTTTTATCATTAAACAGTTATTTGAACTCTTCGTTTATCATTAGTTAATATTTTAGCAACTTAACCTCTATTAAGGGACATAAAAACACAGAAATACCGCTGAGTCTATACACAAGCATATTTTTTTGATCTAGACACACATGAGAAATAATATAAAAATTTAAAAAATTGAAAATTAAAATTAAAAAAGTTTTTTTGATTTTTTATATTGTTTCGGACTTATCACATTAAAAGTTGTCTAGAGGGAAGTGAATAGGCAATCTAAAAATAATCCTAAAAAAACACTAAGTATTGATCAAATGCCAGGAAAGACGGAACTTTTGTCACCACGATAGTTCTGTCAAATGACAGAACTTCGTCAAACCTTTCTCTAAAACTTATTTAAATACGGATAACTAAGAAAAAAGAATGCGATACTTAGTAGTAGTGAAACTATAACAAAGCATATATAGAGTTCTTCGATGGATAGCTATCAACACAATTAGCAAGTGAATCTAGCACAATGATAGAAATAAAATACACAAGCACAAAGATAAAAACGGGAATGTAAAGAGAGACACAAGGAATTAACCCGAAGTTCGGTAACCACACTAAGTAGTTACCACGTCCTCGTTGAGGAGTCACACAAAGTGGCCGGGTCTCTCTCAACTCTTTTCCCGCCAAACAATCACAAAGATCGTGCTCGGATTTTATTCTCCACTTGATTCTTTCCTCCGGAGGCGAATCACACCTTCACAAACGTTCCCGTCTCACAACAACAAGTTGGAAGCTCAAGGACGACGCCTAGCCGTTTAGGAGACTAAGTTTGCAAGAGTAACAAGCAAATCAAATCTTGATGGGGAGGGAAAGATGTGCTCAAGCTTTTGAGTGGATGGATTCAATCTTTTTGTGATTGGATCTTTCTCACTTTGTTTGGAATCTCAAGAACAAGTCTAGAAGTGAGAGGGAAGGGCTCTAGCTGAAGAATGAGTAAAATGCCAAAGTGTCCAACCCTTCCCACTGGAGAAGGGGGAAGCTATTTATAGAGGCTCTTAAAAAACTAGCCGTTACACAGTTTTTCTCTATCTAACGGAACTTCCGTGGTTACCCACAGAACTTCCATCAGTTCAAAAAGAGCCGTTACGCGGTTAGATTTTAACTGAGTCAGAGACGACGGAACTTCCGTGATGGTCATCACGGAACTTCCGTCGCTCTCGACTTTGCAACATAGAGAAACCAGAGGACGACAGAACTTCCGTAGAGGAGCCCACAGATGTTCCGTAACTCTCGTGTTGACTGAGGTTAGAAGCATGACAATGACAGAACTTTCGTGGATTGAACCACGGAACTTTCGTGACTCTCTGATTAGCTCAAAATGGATTGATTCTTTTTGGTATTGGTTGGCTAAGCTCTCACAAAACTTTTTGGTAGGCTTGAGCACATAAATTTTCCTTCTTAGCAAGATTGGTTTAGCCTCCTTTATAGTTCGGCATGCCTATGATTCAATTAAAGTAAAAACTACTCTTTGAAGTGCTTTGAGTCCATTTTCTTTTTCTTCTTTTTGGGAGTAATAGCCATCTTGCAAATGTGGGTTTAGATAATAACTTTGATTATCTGCATATTTACTTCATGAATTTGTTAGCACAATTTTAATCTTTCGTCATCACACACCAAAACCCACTAGGAGATACTAGATGCATCTTTAATCTTCCCCTTTTTGGTTATTGATGATAATAGATTAAAAAGGATATAAAGTAGATAATCAAACTAGATAAAGAGCAACATATAACGGAGCTCCCACTAAAGATATGTATGAATCACACAAACATGTGAAGGAGCTCCCCCTATATTTTGCAATGACTGGGGTGCCTAAAGGTGTACAAGTGTGTAACAAGGTGATAAAGCAATAAGCAATCAACACACATGACATAAAATGGTAGAGTTATTACAATAAAGATGCACAAATAGTTTTCACACACAAAACAAATAGAAAGGCTTGTCCATAGGTTAATCACTATCCTATTAAAAGCGAGATAGGCACACAAGGTTCATCCTTTTTCATCGCTTCTCTTCCCCTTTGGCATCAACGCACCAAAAATAAGTAAAGAGGGAGAGAAGTAATAAAATCACTCATCGCCTTCTTCGGACCCCTCGTCCTTATCTTCATCTTCCTCTGACGCTTTATGAGGCGAAGGAGCTGCAGATGGTCCGGCAGATAGATCATTCCAATCATAGCCTGCAAGAGGGTCGGCAAAGACCGGCGACTCACCATCGGGCTCACACTCGGAGCCATCAGGAGACACCTTATGTCCTTGAGCCCGCTGGTCCCTCTTGTAGCGCCTCACTTGCTTCTTGATTCTCCTCTTATTTTCTCAGTTCTCTTTAGCATTGAAGCAACAGACATTGAGGATGCCTTTGAGGAAGGCAAGAACTAGAGAAGATGGACGGCGCTGCCGGTCTTGGACTGAGGAAGAGGTCCCTGCTGCTGCTGCATCTTGCTCTGCGGCTTGCTCAACATAGAACCGATTGATGCCGGCTCTCTCAGAAGATGACACACCTTTGGGAGGAGCAAACATGGGTCGGACCTCGGACTGTACTCTCGGCCTCAGTGGAAGGTGCTCACACTCCTTCTCAAAGATCATCCCGGTCTCAGACTCAATCATTCTCATAAGATAGGGAGCATAAGGAAGACTCCTTCTAGTGTCAATGGAAGCTAGATGGATCTCATTTGTGATAAAGTCCATGACACAGAAGGGGTTTGCTTGAGGATTGAACCTAGCAAGAATATTCCTTGAGCTCTCCACTATAGCAGTAGCATATCCTCCCTTGGGTGCAATGGTCACTTTAAGCATCCGGTTGAGCGTGAAGTAGTAGTTGTGAAGACCATTTGTTGAGCCAAAGTATCTCTTGCTTGGCTCATAGTACATGAAGGCCATGTCTGAATCCTTCATCACAGGCTCATTTGAGATGAGCTCCCTCGAACGATCAACACTGCCTTGGAAGAAGTAGCTAGCAAACCTCGAGGCAGAAACTGAGTATCCCTGACCTTAAGTCCTCCAATGAAGAACATCTTTACCATCAAGGTGGAGAGTCGCATAGAATTGACAAATCATTTCCTCATTCCATCCATAGTTGAATCCCATCAACTCATACACACCTCTGTCCTTGCAGGTCTGAATAATGTCAGCAAACATCTGGTTTTCCTTGGACTCCATGTAAGACCAGTCGATCCATTGGTTGGATGCTAGTCTATTCTTCCGGTTCTTGTCAATGAACATCGACATGTAGTAGTCCTGCTGAAACCAAGTGTGGAACCTAGGATCAGTGGCCTCTTGTTCATCAAGCAACATAGGGTTGTGCTTTCTTTCTTCTATGAGTGCATCCAGATCTTTCTTGTAGTCCTTGTAGATGTAGTCTTCGAGATAAACGGGTGCATGGACCTTGAGTCCCGTAACCACAGCTGCATGGTCTGTTCTTGCTGCTCTTGAGGGTGTCTTTGTTTTAGCAGGCCTTTTCTCCTTTATTGGCTTCTTGCCTTTATCGAGAGACCTTCTTGGAGGGAGAGATCCTCCCGGTTGTACATGCACTGTTTTGGCATCCCCGCTGGATCCTTGACCACTCGCCCCATGATCCTGAACTGCAACGGCCTTCCTACTCTTAGAAACGGGCACAAGTTCCTCACTTGAAGAGGAGGAGGAAGAGTCATCGTCGCTTCCTTCAAACTGAGCAATTGCCCCTTGCTAGACTCTCACCATCTTGAACTGACACTGGCAAAAGAATTTACCAAGGTGAGTCACATGTTAAGGCAAAGATTTAAGAGAGGATCAAAATCAGTGCACTGAACTGCATACGACGGAAGTTCCATGATTTCCCACGGAAGTTCCGTCATGACGGAAGTTCTGACGGAACTTCCGTCACTTGTAGTTTGCATCAAAATCAATACTACTCCTAGATCCTACCACAACACGACAAATGCCTCTAACAGAGGGTAGACTAGCCATAGAGGAGTCAATCTATCCAAGCAGAGTGAAGGCATTTGAACTATTGACCTAAAAACAAAATTTAGGTCAAAGACTCATACCTAGGTTACGAAGAAAAATGATGGAGATTGCAGAACTTCCATGGGGGAGGAGCCAAATCTCCACCTTTTTTGATCAACTTCGTTGGTGGAACCTTCAAATCACCATGAATCACCGCCTAGGGTTTGAGTGGAGGAGAGAGAAAGAGAAATAGAGGAGTGACTAGTTGACTTGAAAGAAGAAGGGCATCGGGCCTTTAACTTGAGAGTGACAGAAGTTCCGTCACTCTCGGGTTTAGGCAGACAACTCGATTGAGAAGTCACGGAAGTTTCCACAGAACTTCCGTGGACGACAGAAGTTCCGTCAACGAGTGATGGAAGTTCCGTCGTTCTCTGTTTGACAGAGAGAAATCCTCTAATAGGTTGAACTTTTGGACAAGATAGGTAGGGAATATAGGACTTGTTTCAACTTGTGAATAGCAGCAATCAACCAAGTAAAACTATAGTCATAGGTTTCAACAATATGATCTATTGATCAAAACATTTTTGATTTGAAAAAGCAAAGATATTAAGAAATTTTTGAAGAATTTTACTTTCAAGGCATTTTGCATGAGCACAACATCAAAAAAAGTACAAGACTCTACTCCAAGTTGGACGAGTCAAGAATATTTAGTTCACTCCTAAGTTCACAAAACCACTTCTCATCTAGGGGTTTGGTAAATATGTCTGCTAGCTGTTTATCGGTTCTAACATAGCTAATCTTAATATCCCCCTTTATAGAATGATCTCTCAAGAAGTGGTGCCGGATATCTATATGCTTAGTCCTATTATGATCAATGGGGTTATATGCAATCATGATGGCACTCTCATTGTCACATAGGAGTGGAACTTTAGTCATAGTTTATCCAAAGTCCTTTAGAGTTTGCCGCATCCAAAGTAGTTGAGCACAATAACTCCTGGCTGCGACATACTCTGATTCGGCTGTGAATAAGACAACGGAATTTTGTTTCTTGGATGACCATGACACAAGGGACCTACCCAAGAATTGGCACGTCCCGGAGGTACTCTTCCTATCCACCTCCGGCGTAGTCGGCATCGGAATAACCGACTAGCTTGAACTTGGAGCCCTTTAGATACCACAATCCTAGGTTTGGTGTGTGAACCAAATATCTCAAGATTCTTTTTACAGCCACTAAGTGACTTTTCTTAGGAGCACTTTGAAATCTTGCACACATGCACACACTAAGCTTAATATTAGGCCTAGATGCACAAAGATAAAGCAAAGAGCCAATCATGGATCGATATACCTTTTGATCCATAGGCTTACCATTTACATCTAGCCCGAGGTGTCCATTTGTCTTCATGGGAGTCTTGTTTGGTTTTGCGTTCTCCATGTCAAACTTCTTGAGTATGTCTTGAGTGTACTTGGTTTGACTTATGAATGTTCCTTCTTTAAGTTACTTGACTTGAAAATCTAGAAAAAACTTCAACTCTCCCATCATGGACATCTCAAATTTCCTAGTCATAATCTTGGCAAACTTATCACAAAAAGATTGGTTAGTAGAACCAAATATAATATCATCGACATATATTTGTCACACAAATAAATCATTATCAACATTTCTTATGAAGAGAGTAGGATCGGCCTTGCCAATTGTGAAGCCCTTGTTGATAAAATATCCCTTGAGGTGTTCATACCAAGCTTGAGGAGCTTGCTTGAGGCCGTAGAGAGCTTTGTGAAGCTTGTACATGTGGTTTGGTTTCTTTGGGTCTCCAAACCCTAGAGGTTGTTGCACATACACCTCTTCTTGAATAGGGCCATTAAGAAATGCACTTTTCGCATCCATTTGAAAAAGCTTAAAGCCATGGTGAGTAGCATAGGCAAGTAGAATATGAATTGACTCAAGCCTAGCTACGGGTGCATAAGTTTCACCAAAGTCCAAACCTTCTACTTGTGAGTAGCCTTTTGCAACAAGTCTTGCTTTGTTACTCACCACCACATCATACTCATCTTACTTGTTGCGGAACACCTATTTTGTACCTATAACATTTTGCTTGGTTCTTTTCATCAATGACCACACCTTGTTTCTTTCAAAGTTGTTCAACTCTTCTTGCATGGCCATCACTAGGTATGGCAATGGGGCGGGTTCGGGGCAGGTCGAGCGAAAGCCCACCCAAGATGATAGATGTTGCGGGTGGAAATCCTCACCCGCATCCGTACCTGTGGGTGGAAATCCACACCCGCGCCCGCACCTGCCGGGTTTCGGGCGGGTGATGGGTCCCCCGTGGGTTTTTTATATGCATGAAAAATATCTTTAGTTTAAGTTTCCATTATTTTAGCATATTTTACACAATAAAAAAATACTAACTCATTTATAACTTAATAGTTAACACAATATGACATATAATTCAAACTCTTATACGCTTGTAAGGATTATTACACACATAATTCTCACTCTTATAAAGGAATATTTAACTAAAATTCTTCATATGTCTTTTTTCTCGAGCTCCACGGGGCACCCGCGGGTGGGAGAAAAAATCCGCACCCGGGACCCGAATTGCCATCCCTAGCCATCACCCAATCCGAGTCTTGAAGAGCTTGTTCCACCGTAAGAGGTTTCATAGAGGAAACAAACAAGTAATGATGACAAAACGTAGCCATTCGGGATCTAGTAGTTACCCTCTTTTGGATGTCACCGAGAATGTTTTCAATTGGGTGATCCTTTTGAATGCTTTGTCGGACTCGTGGATGAATTGGTCTAGATGCATCTTCTTTTTCTTGATTGTTGTCATTTTGAGTGTCTCTTTCTCCACCATTTTGAGCTTGATCTTGATTGTTGCCTTGACCATGATCGTCACCATGATCTTGGTTACTTCCTTGATCTTGTTCATCATGCGGCTCTTATGGAGATGAGTCATCTTGTCTTGAAGAAGATGGATCATCTTGACTTGAGTTTGGGTCTTATGGTCTTATCTCACCTATTGCCATGTTCCTTATTGCATCATAAGCAGCTTCATCACCTACATCACTTGGATTAACTTGCTCTACTTGAGAGCCATTAGATTCATCAAATTGCACATCCCGGGTGATTTCAACAACCCCGGTATCTTTGTTAAAGACTTGATATGCATAGACGATAGTTCATGCTTAATGCCTTCTTCATCAAGATATTCTTCAACTTGTGTGTTCTTGAACTCGGTTTCATTATCACTCCTTATCTTTTTGATCTTCACTTCATACTCATTTTGGGCTCTCCTCAAGAACTTCTTTAGAATTCCTTGTGTTTCACTTTTGTCCTTCAAAAAGAATACCCAAATGAAACGAGAATAATTATCAACAATTACAAGACTATATTTGTTACTGCCAATGCTTATGTAGGTGACCGGTCCAAAAAGGTTCATGTGGAGCATTTCCAACGGTCTTGTCATTGTCATCATTGTCTTGAATGGATGTGCTGCTCCTACTTGCTTTCCGGCTTGATATGCGCTACATACTTTGTCCTTCTCAAAAGCAACATCCTTTAGTCCAACGACGTGGCCTCCTTTTAGGAGTTTGGGAAGGTTTCTCATCCTAACATGAGCTAGCCGGCGATGTCATAGCCAATCCAGGGTGGTTTTAGCGACCAAGCAAGCATTTAGGTTAGATCCCTCCTTGTTGGTGAAATCAACAAGGTAGATCTTGTCCTCTAAATACCCTTTGAAAGCTATTGAAGAATCCTTCTTCCTAAAAATGGTCACGCCATCATCATCAAAGAGACAACTATAGCCCATTTCACAAAGTTGTGAAACGGACATCAAGTTGTATCCTAGACCATTCACAAGATAAGCATTGCCAATTGAAAGGTCATGGATGATGGCAATCCGACCATGACTAATTACCTTTCCTTTGTTGTTATTTTCAAATGATATGCCTCTACTTGGTAGGTTGTCATGATCAAGTGTGTAGAACATTGATCTCTCTCCGGTCATATGATTTGAGCACCCACTATCAAGCACCCATGTTGCTACAAGGAAAATCAAACATGTGTTTTAGGCACCCAAGTTGGTTTGGGTACCTTAACACTAGATACAAGAACTTTGGACACCCATATACAAGGCTTCCACCTTTCATCATATGGCCCAACAAACTTAACAATCACTCTACCATAAGCATTACGGGTTAGCACATAAGAGGCATCAAAATCATAAAAGGATATGGTAAAGGTTTTGGTGTTCTTGTTGACTTGGGAAGCATTCTTTGACTTAATTATTTTCTCTTGTGTTACTTGCTTTTTCTTGCCATCGAGTACAAAGTTGGGTCTCTTGTTGTATCCCTTCTTGGGTGCATTCTTGTTGTACCATAATCCTCTCTTGTCATGAGAGGCTCTTGGCTCACCAACAATTTTTCTCATTGTTTCAATTTGAGCCTTCTTCATGAGCTCATTAACTTGGTTGGTTAGCTTCTCAATGATTGCATCTTGCTTAGCAATCATGTCAATATCAATGTTGTGGCACCTTCCACAACCTTTGCTTGTTGAAGCTTGAGTGGATTCTAATATTTTCATTAAAGAACGTGAACTCAACTTGAGATCTTCAATTGATTTCACAAGAGCCTTGTTCTCCTCAATCAATAAGTTACACCTCTCTTGAAGCTTCTTGTTGGTTGAGGTGCATGTATCACTTGACTCTTTGACCTTGCCAAGGTCATTGGTCAGGCACTTGTTCTTTTCCCTTTCTTGCTCAATTTGTTTTGTGAGCTCAAGGTTCTTTTATTTTTCTTCAATGAGTAGCTCCTCTTGCCTTTGGAGAATTCTCTCTTGATCTTTAATCTCCTCATTAAGTTTACTTAGCATTTTCATCATTTCTTGCATAGAGGGGACCAAGTCATCCTCTTCATCACTACAATAAGAGGGATTGAAATCAGAACAAGGAGATACCTTGCTTTCCTTGGCCATGAAGCACCGGGGAGCATCATCCTCATCATCGATGAGGTTGTTAAAGGGTGATTTCTTGGCCGGTGGTAGACCAATGGCAATGTTGGCAATGCCAACCTCATCATCTTCATCATCATCATCATCGGAGATGTATTCTTGGCCAATATGAGCTTGTCTCTTGTTGTATGTATTCTTGTTGGCCTTGTTCTTGGTGTTGTACTTCTCACTCTTCTTGTCTTTGTCATTTAGCTTTGGACAATGGACAATCATGTGTCCTTGCTCATCACACTCATAGCACCTTCTATTTGTTCTTCTAGCTCTTGCCTTGTCAAAGCTTTTTTTGATAAAGCCATTCTTGATCATATATTTGCCTATTTTTTTGACAAACAAGGCAAATTCTTCATCGTCTTCTTCATTATCATCATTGTCATCATCTTCATCATCATTTGCCTTGAGAGCTATGTCTTTCTTGCTTGAAATCTCATCACCAATGAACATATTTACTCTTTTGCTCTTATCATCACGACTCTTGTGGGCATTGATTCTTCCTATCATTTTATCGGTTGTGAAGGTCTTAAATCCATCCTTCTCTTCAATGATGGTGCATAGTATTGGGTTCCACATCCTAAGAGCTATGAGTAGCTTGTAGTTGACTTCTTCATCCTTGATGTTGTCTCCATAAGCTCTTCTCTCATTTACAATATCCATGAGTCTATCATGTGTTTATTGAGGCTCTTTTCCTTTGTTCATGATGAAGAAGTTGAATTGATTCTTGAGAACTTGGAGTCTTGACTTCTTCACCACATCAACTCCTTCATGAGCACATGCAAGTTTCTTCCATATTTTCCGGGCATTCTCAATTCCGGCTACTCTTGAGTATTCCTTGGGATTCAAGGAAGAGAGAATGGCAAACACCGCTTGGGCATTGTGATGTATGTTGAGTTGATCCATGGTTGTAGGATTATCCTTGTCCTCCAAGGTGTATCCTTTCTCCATAATTTCCTAAATTGGTGGACCAATTGACATGAGATACATCTTCATGTGATGCTTGTACCAACTAAAAATAATCCTGAAAAAGCACTAAGTATTGATCAAATGTCAGGAACGACGGAACTTCCGTCACCACGGTAGTTCTGTCAAATGACAGAACTTTTGACAGAACTTTGCCAAAAGTTTCTCTAAAACTTATTTAAATACGAATAACTAAGAGATAAGAATACGATACTTGGTAGTAGTGAAACTATAGCAAAGCACACCTAGGATTTTTCAATGGATAGCTATCAACACAATTAGCAAGTGAATCTAGCACAATGATAGGAATGAAATACACAAGTACAAAGAAAAAAGTGGGAATGTAAAGAAAGACGCAAGGAATTAACCCGAGGTTCAGCAACCACACTAAGTAGTTCCTACGTCCTCGTTGAGGAGCCACACAAAGTGGTCGGGTCTCTCTCAACCCTTTTCCCCGCCAAGCAATCACAAAGATCGTGCTCGAATTTCTTTCTCCACTTGATTCTTTTCCTCCGGAGGCGAATCACACCTTCACAAACGTACCCGTCTCACAACAACAAGTTGGAAGCTCAAGGGCGACGCCTAGCCGTCTAGGAGACCAAGTCTCCAAGAGTAACAAGCAAATCAAATCTTGATGAAAAGGGAAAGATATGCTCAAGCTTTTGAGTGGATGGATTCAATCTTTTTGTAGTTGGATCTCTCTCACTTTATTTGGAATCTCAAGAACAAGTCTAGAAATGAGAGGGGAGAGCTCTAGCTGAAGAATAAGTGAAATGCCAAAGTGTCCAACCCTTCCCACGGGGGAAGGGGAAAGCTATTTATAGAGGCTCTCCAAAACTAGCCATTACACAGCTTTTCTATGTCTGACGGATCTTCCATGGTTACCCACGGAACTTCCGTTAATTCAAAAAGAGTTGTTGCGCGGTTAGATTTCAACTGAATTAGAGACGACAGAACTTCTGCGATGGTCATCACGAAACTTCCGTCGCTCTCGGGTTTGCAACATAGAGAAACCAGAGTACGACGGAACTTCCGTGGAGGAGCCCACAGAACTTCCATAACTCTCGGGTTGGCTGAGGTTAGAAGCTTGGCAATGACGGAACTTCCGTGTATTGAACCACGGAACTTTCGTGACTCTTTGATTAGCTTAAAATAGATTGGTTTTTTTTTGTATTGGTTGGCTAAACTCTCACAAAAATTTTTGATAGGCTTGAGCATATAAATTTCTCTTCTTAGTAAGATTGGTTTACCTCCCTTTATAGTTCGGCATGCCTATGACTCAATTAAAGTAAAAACTACTCTTTAAAGTGCTTTGAGTCCATTTTCCTTTTCTTCTTTTTGGGAGTAATAGTCATCTTATAAATGTGGGTTTAGATAATAACTTTGATTATCTGTATATTTACTTCATGAATTTGTTAGCACAATTTTAATCTTTCGTCATCATACACCAAAACTCACTAGAAGATACTAGATGCATCTTCACACATGTGTCCAGATCAAGAAATATGCTTGTGTATAGACTCAGGATATTTCTGTCTTTTTATGTCTCTTAATAGAGGTTAAGATGCAGAAATACTAACCAATGGTAAACGAAGAGTTCGAATAACTCTTTGATGGTAAAACAAAGAAGCCCAATGTTATAATGGTAAATGTGAGAAGCCCACCCTATTTGGTGATATAATAGCAAAAATCTCGTGGAGGAAGGCTGCAACTTCCCTGTTCTGATGCTTGTGTGCCAATCCATGTGACCTCGTTCGGAAGCCATCTAGTCCATTTCTTGCGCATAGGTATGTCGAATTACCAAGAAAGAATTTATCTTACTTATAAAGATTTGATGTGTTTGAGCTAATTAGAAAGTTTTGAGAGCATACTAGCCTTAAAAAGAAAAAAAAAACTTTCGAGCCAAACTGAGAGTGAAGGGAGGTTAGTCCATTTCCTTTTTTTTGGATTTTTTCTTTTTATTTAATTCGTTTAATCAGGTTCAACTGACGGTTCAAATTGATGCCTAACGGCGCGTTCTCTCTTCCAAAATAATCATAATTATTGATGATGAAAACGTAATTAAAGTCTAGAATCATGATTAAAATGCTATTATCTTTTATTTTATTTTATCAAACCTTATCAGGATTTCGTATGCTTAAGGTTAATAATTTAATTGTAAAATCTTCCATGGGAAGATGGAGACGAAGAGAAATCTCCTCCTCTCACCTTCAGTAACGAGGGCGGCCCTATGGAGCAGAAGAAGGTGTAAAAGATGGTTGTCATACTCGCTAAGAATAAATGGCTTGTTAGCGAATTCAATAACCATCATGAACTGAAATTTGAATATCTATTTTTGATTTAGAATTTGATGTTAATTGTTTACACAAAACATTATAATTTATTGTTTTAGATTTCTTTTTTAAAGCCAGTAGCAATACACAGGTATATTTGTTAGTAACTACTATATTTTAGAAAAACAAAATTTTGAAAATGGAAATGACGGAGGGGGCGCTATCTAGTGGCCGCGCAATCGCCATGCCATCATCCGCCCGCCCGCCCGCCCGCCATGGCTGTCACCTCCGCGCCCCCTCCTCGGTTCCACCTTTCGCTGGACCTCCAAGACCCCGGAGCAAAACCCAGTCCGCTGCCAAGCCGCAGATCTCGCCCGGTCCCGACCACTGAGACGCTCCGCCGCCGCCTCCTTCGTAACGGCGTCTCCCCGACCCCCAAGATTCTCCACGCCCTCCGCAAGAAGGAGGCGCTGAAGGCCCTCCGCCGTGCCAGGAAGGACACCGCCGCCGTCGCGGTCGCACCGAATGAGGAGGCCCTTGACGTGGAGGATGAGGAGGTGCGCTTCCGCGCGGCCGCCGCCGAGTACCGCGCTCTCCTGGGGCGACCTTGGGACGGCAGCGCCCTCGGCGTGGTGGCTCCGCGCGTCGACGGTCTCAGCGATGGAAAGGGGCTGGATGGCCTGAAGGATATGCTCGCTGAGAGGAGGGGCGACGGTTTCCGCTGGCTACTGGACGATGACCTCGAGACTGAGGTTGCCCACGGGATGCGGCGGAGTCCCAGTGCCGGCTTCAAGGCGGATGAGGGGTACGAGGAAAGGCGGATTGAGTGGCTTGTGACGAGGTATGCTTAGTTTCCTGCTCTTGCATTCTTGCAATATTGGGATTTTGTGCTAGAAGCCCTGGTTCAGAGGACTGCCGGAGTGTTGGTTGGTGCTGCATAAATTGCCAAATTCGCAAGAACATGAGAGATAGGAGAATCTGCCGAGTTGTGTAGTTATTCCTGGAAATTATTGTCAATTCTATGCTCGTGGAATCAAGAATCTGATAGACAGGGAATTATCATGTTAGTTTCGTGAATTTGATAATTAGGAATGATGGAATTTTGGCCTGTAAGATCAACCTGAGAATAGAATTATCTTTCTGTATCTACATACCGGTTCATGTTGGGATTCATGAGGTCTGTATTACATAAAACACAATCATTTGTGAAAGCTATAAAATTTATTGCATAAAAATACTAACATTATATTTGTCTGTTGAAATATAGTTATATTTCTTTTTGTTATTACTACTATTATTGTCATGAGATGAGATTGCATGGTTAATATTCTTCCTCGAAACTCAAAAGATAGTTTACACATTTTTCTTCATGGTGCGTGGATATAACAGGAACACACTAATATTGAAGAATTATCATAGTTTCCATCTAGTAGCTGTTCACAAATGATCTTATCAGAGTTACATTTTTTTTTCTTGAAAATGCAGTAGAACTGCACTTCATTATATTAAGAAGAAAGCGGGATAAGAACCCGTTACAACACACGCCACACACAACCCCTTATATAGAGTTTACATTCGCGCCTGTTTCTAAAAAACAACACAACCACAACGGATACCATTAATCACCTGGAGGAGGGGCAGTCAAGAGGGAGAGTTCTCGAGCCCCAGCCATCGTCCAACATCGTCACTCCTCACCAGCCACTATTAGCGCACCAGTCAAGTTGGGTGGTTGGCCATAAAAAACACAGCGACTATGGTGTGTCCAGAGAGTCCAGGCGCCCAGCACTATAAGAGAATTAATCCCCTCATGAGCTAGTCCACTTGCTGCCATACTCGTCTTTTCCCACCAATCATCAAAGGACTTCTCCCCGGGCTGAGGAGAAAAGGATTGCAGACCAACCTGCCAGAACAAAATGGAACCAGAATTGCTGAGAAAAAACACAAGAAACTAGCAAATGGTCTATGGATTCCTCTTCTTGATCACAGAGTGGACAGTGCTCTTGGTGAGGCAGTCCATGCCTCGCCAACCTGTCCACTGTCCAACAGCGTTTATGAGCCACAAGCCAGAGGAAGAAGCGACATTTAGGTGGTGCCCAAGAACTCCCATGGACCAAACCGTGTAGCTCCTTCAAACAAGCTCTCATAGGCTGACTTAGATGAATACCGGCCATCACAAGATAGTTGCCAATAATGAACATCCTCAATCTCAGGCTGTAGAGCAAAGTCCTCTAACAAATCCCAAACTTGCAGGCACTCAAATAAGACACCCACTGTTAGTGCTCCTGTAATATCCGACACCCATACGAGGTTTCTCAGAGCTTCTAGTACTGTGTGACCTTTTCTTCTCCTTTCTGAGACTGCAGCAAAGAGCAGTGGTGCCAGCTCCTCAATGCATTAACCATGCAACCACCGGTCTGTCCCTAGAAAGATTATTGTAACTCTGACAGGTACAGTGTTCCGATCATTGGAGCTAGGTGGCTTGGCGATTTCAAACTTGCAAAACTTAGGATGGGCATTTTGGGTCAGGTAGCTGTGACTGCAAAAAACTGAGCCACAAGTACCATGGTCGGCCTTACCCATTGTACCAAGTTACATTTTCCTCGTGGAGCTGGGTTACAAGAACATGCTTTTATTTCTCTGTACCAATTTACATTGCATCAGACTAAATTGTCTCATTTTCATTATTTTGTGCAATGTTAATTATTCCTGATGTTGACATATCATTGACTAAGCAATCATTCCCCTTTAGGCTGAATGAAGATGACCTCACTTTCTGCGATTGGAGGCTTACTAGAATGATGAAAAAAGCGGATATCATATATAATGAAGATAATCTACTAAAAGTACTGAATGGTCTTGAGGCACGAGGAAACTGGAGGCAGGCTCTATCCGTTACTCAGTGGGTTTACAACGAAAACATCTACAGACATCGAAAGAGCAGGTGATTTCCCATTTCTTTTGTCATCTAGACTTCTAGCCTCCTAGGCACAATAATTAACTTACATGAAAAATTTGAACTGGTGCACCGATAAATCCCTTAATAGAACTGTATATGCAGGTTTGTGTATACAAAATTACTTTCCATCCTCGGGAAGTCATTGAAGGCAACTGAAGCACTTAGAGTGTTCAACATTATGCGAGTACTTCTCTTCTCTTGCTTTCAGATTTTAATTACATGTAAATATCTTTAAGTTTAATTGTTCCCTGACACAAGAGTTTGATGGCATAATCAAAATCGAAATTCAAACCAGGGAGATGCTCAAATATATCCTGATATGCCTGCATATCATAGTATTGCTGTCACACTTGGTCGAGCTGGTCTGCTTGATGAGTTAATCAAGATTATTGAATGTATGAGACAAAGGCCCTCAAAGAAAGTAATGAAGATGCGGCGCAAAGATTGGGATCCTTCATTAAAGCCAGATGTTCTTATTTATAACTCGGTGACAATAGCTTCTTATCCATTTCTGTTCTTTATGCTGTTTTCCTTATTCCTTATTGAGAATATTTTTCTTATATAGTTATGCATGTCTTCTCTCTTTTTTTTTTGACGTGAATGCATGTCTTCTTTCTCTGTAGGTACTTAATGCCTGTGTTATTTTACAGCAGTGGAAAGGAGTATTTTGGGTGTTTCAGCAAATGAGAACTAGCTGTCTGTCACCAACAGGAGCATCATTTGGGTTGGCAATGGAAGTAAGCTTTTGAGTAGCTCATCAATATTCTTTCTGAGTCATTTTCATTTTATTTATTTTTATAAACTCTTACGAGAACAACAGTAGACAGTTTGCATGTGTTTGTTTTCTGCTATCTTACTCTGCTTACTGCGGCTGCTATTTTAAGGTCATGCTTAAAGCCAAGAAGTATGACTTTGTTCAGAAGTACTTTGAGAAAATGCATAAAAGTGGGGTGCCTCCAAGGGCAATAACTTACAAAGGTAATATTGTGTTAAGTTTGGTTTGATTAAATTTTGACATCTGAAACTGACAGCAGACCTCGCCTGTGCATTTAGTTCTAGTGAGAGCCTTCTGGGAACAAGGCAAAGTAAATGAAGCTGTCGAAGCAGTCACCGAGATGGAACAAAGAGGTGTTGTTGGGGCTGCAAGTGTTTACTATGAACTAGCTTGCTGTCTCTGTAACAATGGAAGGTG
Organism: Eleusine indica; assembly: GCA_030378355.1. Taxonomy (NCBI): domain Eukaryota; kingdom Viridiplantae; phylum Streptophyta; class Magnoliopsida; order Poales; family Poaceae; genus Eleusine; species Eleusine indica. The sequence goes on along the minus strand of CM059498.1, from coordinate 10,232,962 downwards.
GAAAGATGCTATGTTACAGGTATGTAACTATTATTTATTTCAGAATCAGGTTATTTTTTCATATACAAATCAGATTTTTTTGCCATAGGAAATAACTTCTTTTTTACTTCTATCATTGCATGCTAAAAATTCAAAACTGCTCAATCTCCCTCAATACTGATCTAATAATTCTCTCTTATGGTCTCATGCATCGTTATTTAAGAAACAATGCCCCTTCTAGAGGCAAGGCAAGAATATAAGAATATGAATTTGCCTATAATTAATTCTCCTTCAGGTTGAGAAGCTGAAACAGATTCCCTTCACTAAACCACTGGAATTCACATTTACTGGCATGATGATAGCATCATATGATGGTGGGTATATCTATGATTGTATTTCTATATTTGAGTCAATGAAGGACCACTGCACACCAAATATTGGGACAGTAAATATCATGTTGAAAGTGTATGGACGATGTGATATGTTTGGGAAGGCCAAGGACTTGTTTGAAACCACTAAATTTTCTCGGACATTTGGCCATGAACATTCATCACTTAAAGCAGATGCATATACCTACAGCTCTATGCTTGAAGCATGTGCATCTGCCCAACAGTGGGAATACTTTGAATATGTGTACAGAGAGATGGCTCTCTCTCATTATCACCTAGATCAAAGCAAATATGCATGGTTGCTCATCAAGGCATCTAGAGCTGGAAAGGTATTGCCAGTTATCTACAAACTCAGAACTTAATTTTAAGTGTGCATATTTTACTTCAATTCTTGTTGTAGTACTAAGCTAGAACCAAATAATACATGTTGAATCAGTTTTTGACTTTGTTATATACATATGCAATATTGGAATTGGTTTTTATTATTTATGTCCATGATTTTGTTTCTGCCAAAGAATGTTAGAATTTCTACGTGTCATCAAGAGGTGAACCCAATTTGGACTGGTTATTTGCATCATGCATCTGAATGATCTATAAATTGTCTTGATTTTATGTGTTTCTAATTGGTATTGAAAACTTTTTGACCAAGCTTGTATTTTGTGTACTTCAAATCAATGACAAAAGATGAAATCATTTGGAAATGTGAATACAATGACTCAATAAGGGTGGTCAAATGCAGAAAGTATTTATTGTCTCCATGAATTTCTGTGCAGCCTTATTTTCTGGAGCATGCACTTGACTCAATACTTGAACAAGGAGAAATTCCTGATGGACAAATGTTCACTGAAGCCATTTTCCAGTATATTGCCCAAAGAGATTTTGGAAGGACTCTGCAGCTCCTGAATGTTATGTCTGATGCTTCAATCAATGTCAGTGAACTACAGTGGTGCAACATACTACAGAAAAATGTGCATCTATTCAGCATGGATGTTTTGCAGGATCTCTTAAAATACCTGTGCACTAGGGATAAGATAGGTGCAAATCCTGCACTCAGTTTCATAAGAGCACTACAGTCTCAATGTGGCACAACTTCAGTGAAGGGCACACATTTGCTGACAGATGGTGCCAGTATTAAGCAAGGCGAATTATCATTGCTCGAGAACACAGGCAAACCTTCAAGTAGCAGTCTGGCAGAACCGGATCAGCTCACTAACAAAAACTTGTGCTCTAGTGAACGTCTTGATGTAGAAGTTAGTCACGAGGTCCCTAATTCTGATTTAGATATCCCTCAACGTATTGGCAGTGCTGTCATGAGGACGGACATTTCACTGTGTGGTCCACTATTGGGAAACAAACACGAGAAGAAATGTGTTCTTGGTCAGTGTGGTACACAAGGATCTGCAATTGATGAAGTACTTGATTTGATGACTTCTTATGGTGATAGTCCTTACGAAGGGATACCATCGGCATCAGAAATTCTTGAACATTGGGAGGAGGCAAGCAGGGACGGAGCTTGAACAAATAAACCGGGGGTGGAGGGGCGGGGGCATGGCCCACTGGCCATCACTAAGCTCCATCCCTAGAGGCAAGGATAAGTGACATGTTTTCTCTGATGACAGAGAGCACAGATAGTGTTGGAGGATAAAAGAAATGCTATCAGATCTTATCTGGTACAAGCAGAACAATTCTTGCATCAACTAGTATCGTAAATGCTGGCAGATGATCATTTGATTTTCGTTAAGTTGGCTCAAGCAAAGTCTGCTGCAACCGTTGTACTTGAATGATCATCAAGAGGGTTTCCATTTGCTTGATCAGGCCAGAGTTCATTGTCGATGGTCTCTGCTATAAGCAAGCAAACAAATGTATTCTGAGTTCATTACCAACAAACGTTGTTATCAAGAATTCAGAAACGTATGCTCAGCAACAACTGCTAAACAAGTTTGATCATCAATGAGGCCATTGAGTGTACGTTAATTTATATGGTATATCAAATAAAATGATCTTTAAATACTTCTGTCTGGCTGTCACTAGCAAAGATTGTGATTGGGAAGGAAATGCTGTAGAAAATTAACTGGAGGTGTTTTAGCATCTTACTTTCTGATTCCCTGAATGAATACAAGTTTGTATCCTCGTGTACTCATACAATGATATTTGCTCTTTAGTACTCCAAACTTCTAACATGACTTGTGCGTGTAAGCTGCACTGTTCATTTTTGCTGTGAACTCTGCAATACAATTGATTGTGGCAAGTCCCTGTCTATAAACTAAGCAGCTTCCATTGTTCGGCAAGCCTGACTTGAAAATGAGCTCTCCAAATCCAGGTCTGTGGAAAGAACGGCAACTCAGGGATTATAGAAGGGCCAACAATTTGTGTTATTTTTATGGTGATAAATTTGATAATGCTCATCTAGAGAAATGCACTAAGAGATCTTTTTCTTTTTTTCTCGAACACACAGAAGAATTACACATCTTTATATTAAGAATAAATATGGATTCACAAATCAGGCCTCACCCCTTCGTGATGGATCTTACAGCTGTTGAGCCCGAATAAGTGATTCACAAATCAAGGTCTCACCTGCCGGGCCTATGACGTCGGATGGCCAACAGTCCTTTCCAACGATAGATGGGAGGGGACAGGTAAGTGAGAGAGGGCATGCCAACCCTAATCGTCGATCCAATCAGCATCAGGGGGGTCACCGGCGAGCCTATCTGCCGTCGATTTACCTCAATTTCGAGAACTAGGTGGTGAGATGGAAAAAAAAAACGGAGAAAGACCACAAGATGCCCTGCCGCCACCGTCCTTGCGGCCATGTGGATTGTTGGCCGCGCGCTCACGCGGCGGCGAGAAGGGATCAAAGTGGCGGCAGCGAGAAGGTGTTGCTCAGCTAGTCAGCTCTCCCCCGCAAAACATTATACTTGTGACGAAAAGTTAATGAGCTGTTACGCTTATGGAGGAATCTGAGCCGTTGTTTGCGCAGCACGATCTAATCAAAACATTATGCTTATGACGAAAAGTTAATGAGCTGAACAAAAAAGAAAATTTGTGGCTGCTGGGATTCGAGCCCAGGTCTCCACGGCCACAACGTGGAATTCTCACCACTAAACTACAGCCACTTGGGTGTTTGCTTGCTAATCTTTCTCTTAATTACCCTGTTAATGAAGAAAAGGAAAAAGATAAATGTGGCTGCTGGGATTCGAGCCCAGGTCTCCACGGCCACAACGTGGAATTCTCACCACTAAACTACAGCCACTTTGGTGTTGGGAGCAATCCATAGCCATAATTATCTGCCGAATTGTCGTGCACATTGGTGCTGTTTGTAATCGTAAATATCTGGTAACTACGAACTCGTCGTTCTCAAAAATCTGCGGCACAACCATGGCCGGCAATATAGTACAGAACCACGCACGCGATCCTCATATATCTAGCACTGGAGTAAAAACAGCCAAAGAAGATAAGAGCAGAGCCTGCAGCCTGGTTAGTACTCGTTGAAATGGATGGCGCCGAGCTTCCAGACGAGGAATGCGGTGCCGAACATGATGGTGGTGATGAGCGTGAAGGAGACGAGGACGAGGAAGACGTCCACCCCGAATGGCAGCTCGAAGGTCCACCCGTCCTTGGGCAGCCCGCGCTTGCTGTCGTCGAACAGGTTCCCCGGCGCCTCCGGCAGCCGCGACCGCCGCCGCCCGCCGCCGGCCCCGGCCTTCTTCGCGTCCGCCTCCCGCAGCGCGTCCAGCACCCCGCTCCCGAACTCTGGCTTGCCCGGCCTCGACGACAACGCCGCTCCGCCGCCGCCCTGCTTAGACGACAACGCCGCGGACCCCTTCGCCGCCGACGACGGCTCCGCGTACTTGCCCAGCACCCGCGCCGCGCGCAGGCGCTCCCGCGCCGTCAGCGGGGCCCGCTTCGGCGGCTCGCTGCCGTTGGCGGCGTTTGTGGCGAGAGGCTGCTGCGTCTGGCCGTTGCTGGGCGTTACCGCTTTTCCCTCTGCTGGCGTTGTTTCTTGTGCTGCGGTCGGCGCCGCCTGGTTGTTGTCCGTGGCCGGGCAGATGGTTCTGGCATGCTTGTTCCTAGCCGGTGAACTAAGTTGAAGAGGCTCAACTGGAAGCTTCTGGAAGGGATGCCGCGAGCGGAACGTGAGCTGCGTGTACGACGAGGAAGATCTGGGGACTCCTAGCTGCGCATATGTGCAGGTCATCAAGAATCAAGGAGAAACGAAGATGAGCGTATCGAACTTGTGAATTGGAGAAACAAGGAGCTTACTTTTGCAGCGACCCTGGGCGGGGAGGCGCTGAGGCTGGTGGCGGCCATCGTCCTCTCATCTGCCTGGTCACGCCACTTTGTGCTCCCGGCCAGTGAAGATAGCACTCGTGTGTCTGTGTGAGGCTGTGGCTGTCCACGAATCGGGGTCAGCCGAAACGATTGATTAGCTAAGTGGGCCGGGCCGAATTCGAGAACAATTATAAATATATACATGGCCGTCTACTGCGGCCTATGTTTTCGACAGAGCAGTACACACACACAGCGTCAGAGAAGAAGAATGCGTTATGACATTTATCTTAGTGCATATGATCCTTTTAGACAACATTTTTATTTTTTTACAGACGATACACTTTATATATATATATATATATAAAAATGGCACACGATACATCGTATGAGGTATCGTTTATGCCATATTGCCGTGTGTTTCACCATACACGACCTAAGATAACAATTATAAAACAAAGCGGGTATGACTGTATAAGTAACCACATTATTGTGATTTGTGAGTATGACTACTAGTCAAAATTATCTAAAAAAAAAAGTTATGTTCTCAAAAGTGAAAAGTAAGTACTCCATTGTCTGGATGGAGCTAGCACGCTGAATAGCTGGTTCAGCCGCGTTTTCTCTCCTCCACCAAATAAAGGCCACGGTACTTGCACATGCGTATTTGGAAAAGAAACAGAACTGAATAAATCTGACTTCCTCATCTCAGTATGACTGTTCCATCCGCACTCTCAGTCTATTAGATTGCCTAGGGAGTTCTTTTCGAAAATACATTGCCAACGAGTAGAGAATTGACGGGGCATACGTCAGTAAATCCTAGTTAACGGGACAACAAAACTGTCCTCCGACACTATACAATTTACTCTCTAATTTAGCTATGTACATGCCTTCCGGGTAACGAGTAAACTGTTGTAACTAAGATTCTTACAGATTGCAATGGTCCCGTCTACCTAAGGACTGGCTTCTGTTTGGTCCCTGTCAGTTGGACGTCTCCATTCAAAACAGATCCAACGAAAATTTCAGCTTCTTCCAGTGTCACCTCATCTTTGTATATAGCGAACCTGCCCCGGCGAGGTTTGTAGGCAATGAGAAGCTTATCAGATGACTTGAATCCTGACTCGCCAAACGATGACAGGAATGAGGATTGTTTCTTTCCGTCCAACAAAGAATATGAGATTGCGTTTCCAGTGTTGTAGTTCGGACCCCTGATCAAAGTCTTCTTAGATATCTGCGCGCAGAATCATAAGAAATATTTGTTAGCATTGGTTATGCAGAAGAGTAATAAAATCCATGTTTCTTCCATCTACTATCATACACTAACCTCAGACAGGATTGCTTCAAGCTGTCCCTTGGCTTTGTTCGATCCAAAAACACCGATGATACATACTGAAGTCTTCTCTCCACATATTTCCTCGAAGTTGGAAGCTGTAAGGAGAGGAACCTTCTTTTCCTCCTGTTGGCTGGTCTTGGAAGGTTTCTTATTCTTAGCTTGATTAGATGCCAGCTTCTTATTCTTCTTCTCAAAACTATCTAGCAGAGTCTTTAATTCTCTGATACCAGATCTGAGGTCTTTCACTGAAATACCATCCTTCAGAAGCAGCATGTCACCATCAACAGTTTGGGCGATCAGAGCTGGAAGATTCTTCACCCCGAGTCTTTTGAGCAGTGGAAGCGACACATCATGAACCTAGAGTAGCACCACAATTCATCAGATTACATTGAAGTTATTGATCCAGTGGTAACAGTGTAAACATTGTTTATACAAATCCTGACATCTCACCAGCATGGCTAATACAATTCCAGTGTATGATCAATCATAAATCATTATTTGGCACATTTCTAAGCAAAGAAAAATAAAATCATTTCTCATAGTAACTATACATCAAGTACTTGAATATACTAAGCCTGATATAAGCAATAAGAAAAGTATTATCAAAGGACTAAGCCTCTCACCTCTGCATCATAAAAGAGCAATCGATTGCGGAACATCCCACTAACAGCACGCCACATCACTGGTGTATCCTTCTTAGTCGACAGCAAGAGCACCTGAGGAAGGTTTGGGAGGACATTTGAAGGAAAACTGAATTGGCTGATATCTACACGTTTGGAGAATCTTGGCAGGTGTTCTTGACTAAATGTCTTCAAGCTCTTAGCATCATGTTCTCCAGAATACTCGTGCAAAGACCCTTTCTCTGCAGTGGCATATGAATAGATGAAGAGACGTGCAGATTTTCCTATTGAAACACCGGCCTTTTTGCATAGAGCCTTTTCCTTGTCACAGTTGATCTTACCAGCCTGCACCAAAAGAGAGTTTCTAAGTTTGCAGCTAATATGTTGCGTGACACTATAATTTTTTATCAACTTACCCGCACCGCACCATCCAATGAATTGGCCACGTCCTGCATGACACTCTCTAGCACAAATTGATCTTTTGACTGAGGTGTATAAAATAACAGAAGCCAAGTAATTCCTTGATCAGCTATTTCTTTATTGAAAACTTGAGTGGTGACATCATGAATCCTGACAGTGCTAGAATACTGGCCAGATGCTCCCGTATTAGCTCTAGCCGAACCAGCGGATCCACCATGCTGGCTGCCTCCCATTGATCCACCACCAAAGAAGTTGGAGAAAACATCACCAAGATCAAAACCAAATGGACTTCCACCGCTGCCCCCAGGGTTGCCACCAAATGAAAACGAAAACGATTTTGTATTTCCCTGACCACCGCCCATTGTCTGCCATCCATCACCAGACGTGAAATAGCTAGTTTTGGGACCACCACCAGTGAAGTATGTATAACCCTCATGGTTCCCAAAATTTCCACCGCCGAACCCAGGGTCACCCTTCTCATCCCCGTAGAGATCATAGTTTTTCCTCTTCTCTTCGTCAGACAGAATCTCATATGCTGCAAAGGCAAAAGAAATAAACTTCAGCTATTCAGTTTTATAGAAAAAAGAGGCACTGCCACTCTGACCTAATCATATGGATGAAACTATTTTATCAACATGATATTTATTCAAAATGTGGTGCCTGTAAAAATGAAAAATGAAAGATTATCTGAATACACCAACAGTACCTACAAATTCCAAATCAAAATGGATACTTAAAAATTCAGTATCTCTTCTTACCGTTGTTTATCTCTTCAAATTTCTCCTGTGCGCCCTTGCCTTTATTCTTGTCAGGGTGATATTTTAGAGAAAGCCTGTAGGCATAGATAAACAAAATATGAAAAAAGTTGCTGATGATGGCCGAATTTCATTGTTTTCTGAAATCAAGATGGAGAAAACATAAATGTTCAAACGAAAAAGGTGAAAAATGTAAAAATGCTCTAACATACTTGTGAAAGGCTTTCTGAATATCCCGTTGGCTGGCTTTCTTGTCAACACCAAGAACCTGAAACCGAATAATATGGTAGAATTACGATGTAGCAATGGTTACAAAGAAGGTGGACTGTAACAATTGGTACAAGCTCATAACCATGTGCATTCAGGTGTGGAAGGATGACTACTATCTTTTTCTATCATCACAGAAGAATCATGCAACGGTGAGCAGAGAAAGGCTAGATTCACATGCTATAGAAAGGCACTAATGCATTTTGTTTAATAATAATAGACGTTCTTTTTAGGTGTGACAAGTGGCAGTTTGTTTTGTCTGCTGTGTTTGTAATAAGGAACAGTTGCATGCATTTATCGATGCAGAGGCTGGAATATTGAAATATATTTCCTTTTCTAAAAAAAAAGAAAGGCACTAATGCATTCTCTCGCCTCTGAATTACTCGAAAATATAGGTAAGAAACACAACAAACCAACAAGTACAACCAATCCACTTGCAGTACACGCAAGACTAATTAGCATTTCCATTCATTAATTCTCTATACTCTGATGATGAATGCACATGCCTCATAATCAATTGAATTTGAATTTTGAGAGGCCTAGGGCTGCTACGTGAAACAAGTGCCTAGGGACGAAAATAGGCAAAGCAAATTAAGCCCACTATTTTTCCAATTACTCACCTTGTACGGGTCTACGGTTTTGGCCGCCGCGACCACTGCGATAGAACAGAGGACAAGCGAGGCGACGAGGAGATACCGCAGGTGGACTCCCATCGCGGCGCGCGGCGCAACTTCAATTTGGTTCTGATTCGACCCGCCAAGCTTTCTGCGTTCAAATCCGCTGGGGCTTTGCTACTTCCAAGAAGGAATCTCCGAGTTGAATGCGGTTTGGGTTTGGAGGGACGCTGAGGACGACGAGGATTTCGCCATGGCCGGAGTCGGAGCCCGCCGCTTTTAGGGACGGGCGTCTCTTCGGGGGTCGAGATGTTTCTCGACCCGTGTACACGTGGCGCTTCCAACTACTTCCAGCGAACCTGACCAATAGAATTCGAGCTTTCGAACCGGGATGCGTGGCTCGATGGGGACCGTATGCCACGTAGGTTTATCGGTCCACTTCATGTTTTCCTCCATGGCTAAGGGTAAGGCCGCAGAATTGGAGAAGCCCAGTTTGATTTGGACCGAAAATGCCGCGGCACCATTGCTAAGGACTGGCCCGCGCAGCTATGGTTCTGCAAGTCGAGCCCAAATTGTGGTAGGCCTATTTGTTCTTTTTGTTTCTGATAGGGGCTCTCGTTATTGATTAACCGGAGTCCGGAGGCCTGTTAATACACGGGGGAAGTAATCAAAAGCCTTGCACGCAACGGCCTGTTGGCAGACGCGAGGACGCATCTGAGCCATCCGTCACTACATTATTAACGGATCCAGACCGTGGGCATTCAAATCGTAACGCCCTCATTAATCCAGGCGACGGTGAAAAACTGAAAGAAAAAAAAAACCCCGTAAAACGAAACGCAACGCAACCGGCAACCCTACTTGGCTGTAGCTTTCCCAAAGGGAAACCCTTTCGGCCGCGCACGTCCCCACCCAGGCCGCCTCAGCTTTATAGCTCTCTCTCCTCTCCACCGCCGCGGCCGCCACGAGCAGCAAACGGTAGCAGACGAGCAAGCGCAGCCTCGAGCCCCCTACTGCTACCGCAGCCACCACCCGCGCCGCTCGCCATGGCTGACCCTGCGGAGCACCGCCCTGCTGAGGAGGAGGAGGAGTCCTCGGCGGCTGCCGAAGAGGAGGACACCGGCGCCCAGGTCGCACCAATCATCAAGCTGGAGGAGGTTGCCGTCACCACCGGCGAGGAAGATGAGGACGTCCTCCTTGACATGTGAGTCGCTGTGGCGCTTTGCTTTCCTCCCGATCCGCTCGGAAGCTTCCGATCCGATTCGGCTAGGTTTTGATCTGACACCGTGGGGTGCTGCCGCAGGAAGTCGAAGCTCTACCGCTTCGATAAGGAGGGGAACCAATGGAAGGAGCGAGGCACGGGCACCGTGAAGCTGCTCAAGCACAAGGAGACCGCCAAGGTCCGCCTTGTCATGCGGCAGGCGAAGACCCTCAAGATCTGCGCGAATCACCTTGGTAACTACAGCTTTACGAGGGATTTTTTAGTGCCGATTTCGATCTAGATCGACGGGTTTTGACTGTAGGATTTTGATTTTATGTTTGCCTCTATGTGCAGTGGTGTCAACTACCAAAATGCAGGAGCACGCAGGGAGCGACAAGTCGTGCGTGTGGCACGCTCTGGACTTCGCCGATGGCGAGCTTAAGGAGGAGATGTTCGCCATCCGTTTTGGATCTGTTGAAAGTGAGCAGTGGGCACCCTTCCTTGCCATCCTTTTCTTATGTGCAGTTTATGCTTGTTACCCGATTTGTTCATAGCTGGAAATTTACCCTATATTAGCTTGCGCGGTGAATCGGTGAATTGATCAAGTGCCCGTAGTCTAGTAATCCCTTTTTGGATTAGATATTTCACCTACTACAGACTCTCGATCGTTATCCATGAAATATGTGGAGCAAATTGTATTTTGGATTATACCTTCAAAATGTGCAACAAATTTTTTGTTAACGTGCTGAAGTATACACCGATGAGGCGATGGCCTTGCATGTGGTTTTGAATTATGCCAATCAAAACATTTCACGTGGATATATGACAAAGAATAACCATGCAGCTCATTAATTGAATTTGTTTGCGCTTTCTGTAAGTACTGCGTTACTCTTTGAGTCGCACACTTGCACGTGGACATATGACAAAGATTAACCATGCAACTCATTAATTTAATTTGTTTACGCTTTCTTTAGATACTGTGTTACTCTTTGAGTTGATGGGTTGTATCTGCACCTTTTACCTTATAAATGCGCTACTCCCTCCGTGTCAGAATATAGTTAGTTATGGGTTTGTCCTAAGTTAAACTTTTATAATTTTGACCATCCATTACAAAAGATCATCAGACGATGATTACGAAGTTTAAAAAGATTCTGGGATGGAGGGAGTAGTTATCAGTGTTATTCTGTCATGATCATATATCCTCACAGCGCTATCAGGATAGTTTCTGTTAGGCTTTGTCAGTGTTTCTCTTCATAATGTTTGCACGTTCTTAAATTATCTCTTTCAAATTCTGGTTTGCCGCACTTGGGAAAATCACATGCTATACTTTACTTAATTTTTTCTCACTGGTATATGATACCTGTTTACTTACACATGGTGTACTGTTTTTCTGGAAATATAATATGTGTTTTATAAGCATGAACAGTTATTGTATCTTTATAAGCATATAATTCAAGTATCACATTCTGTCAACTTGGGATTTGTAAATTGTACTCGTTGTTGCATTCCAAAATGAGAAACTGGCTGCAATCATCGTCTGATGATCTGGCCCTTATAATGTCATGTCATTACTGTTAGTTTCTGAACCATGAAAAAATTAAGTAGGTTATCATAGTAGTTTATAAAAGAATTCATAGTATTTTTGTATCTGCCTTTTTAAGTTTATGGACCATGGTAGTTTCATATTCAAGTATCTGATAAATAGGTTTGCAAAATTAAATCCCATATAACTTGGATTGCCTTCTGGAACTCAATTTCACTTCAAACAGCATGCCTAAGGGACAATTGGCAGCAAATCAAAGAGTGATTCTTCTTAATGATACCCATGTACTGCCCTTTGCATTAAACAATATTGCATTGTGTCTTGGTTGGATGCTTGTTGGACGAACGACTTGTACCTACAACATTTTCCTTTCAGAATGGTTACCTAAGTTTACGGAGTATCATAGCAGTGTGCTTGTAGTGTTTAAGAAGGACCTGGCAGATAAAGACCTATTTGTTTTTTTATTGGGATATGTCAAATGACTATTTTAGTTCATGGTAGTAGTTTTTTTTATTGGTCTACTGTTTAATGTTGGTTGTTAAAAATTTAAGATATATGTTTATTTTTCTTTCTACAAGGCTAGAAATATTGGACTGCTTTATATTGGTTTATTACTACTGCTGCCTCGTATCTGTTGCTGTGCAATGCTATTTTTAGTAATATGGCGTGGTAAATCTTCATTGATGGCACTGCTTTTTATCTGTTTATTACTACTGCTGCCTGATATATCTGTTGCTGTACAATGGTATTTTTAGTAATATGGCATGGTGAATCTTCATTGATGGCACTGCTTTTTATCTGCTTTATATCTGTTGCTGTACAATGGTAAATCTTCATTGATAGCACTCTTTGTTTTGTGTGCTGTTACTTATAATATTTTTGTTTATATTTCAGATTGCAAGAAATTCAGGGAAACCATTGAGGAGATTGCTGAGCAGCAAGGAAACACTGAGGAGAAAGAAAGCGAGGAGGCCTCTTCTGCTGCTGAATTGGTTGAGAAGTTAACGGTGACAGAGTCTAAGGCGGAAAGTGCAAAGAGTGAGGAGGCGCCAGCAGCAGATGAAAAGAAGGATGTCAAAGAGTGAAGGCGCCTGCTCTAGGCATATGTACACAAAAACGTGTCAAATGAGTGTCATTCCATTCATTTTGTTGTCAAAGTTCATCTTCCCTTCACAAATTTTCATGGTGTTTTCTTTGGGATGAATGTTTGTGTTAGGCAAATTCTGAGTCGTCTGGGTCTGTCTTCAACTTGGTGGTGTTCTTGGTTGATACTTGATAGACTGTTTATGCACCTTATTTATCTGATGAAATGGAGTGACTGGGGTCAGCATGTTTGTACAATTATTTGGAGTTGGTTTTGGAATGGACGCGGTTTGGGTTGTCCATAACTTGATTCGGTGGTCGTGACGTTTCCTACACTCATCTCGTCCACTGGATGGCTCCAATAATATTGGTATCTATAGTTTTGTAGTGAAGCATAATTTGCGTACTATAATATATTGCTGAGGCGGTGTTGTACGTCACGTGTAGTCCTGTGCAAATACATGCATCTTTGGTATGAGTAACCCACTGGACTGTGGATGAATGGATGATTGACGGCCGTGAACTGGCCCATTCATGGTTCATTTTTGAAGCGATACAGTACCTTGTCGAGGCTGCAACATGCTCTGCCCATTGGTCAATATTCGCCTGCAGCCTGCTATTACTGAAACAGATACGGTGGGTTGATACTTGATAGTCATGGTCGGCGGAGCGGGCCTGATGTCCCTTTGATCTGCAATAAACACCTTACGCTGAAATCTTCCCGATCAATGGCATGCACACCTTCCTTGTTGCCGGAACGTGATCTTTGCGTATTTATGCGCATAGCCGTGGTACTGGCAGTGACATCGATCGGCTTGTCGCGAGATTTGCTGGTGGTGTAGACCAAGCCACTGGCGGGTGATCCGTACCAGCGATCGCAGAGATTGACGTGCACTGCAGTTTCGGTACAGGTTCAGTGGGAGTTCTTGATGCAGGTTTTCATTGATAGTGGTGGCACGGCCGCACGGGCCACCGAGATGCCGATGCTTCTTTGTCGCTGAAGGCGTGCAGAAGGGAAAATTTTCGCGGGTCACGTATGTACGGGGTCCTTGCGGAACGAAATCTTTCAGCTGCTGAAATTCCAGGGTAACCGTGCGTGGTGCACCTGCTCTGCTCCTACTGAGTTTTCAGCGAATGTTTGTGCCACGCAACTCGGGGCCGTGGGCAGTTGGACAGTTGGGCTTGCAAAATTATTCGTCTGTCTGAAATATCGGGCTACCCTCGATCATGCCAGTGCAGCGTTAGCACTGTTGTAAAACGCTTGTTAGGCCAGTCTCACCTTCTAGAAGAAGGTTTTCTGGTCCGTGTGGGCTCGTTATCAAATTAGGAGCTAACATGAAGTAGTGTTTCTCCCTTATAAATAGTTGAAAAGACATCCTTTTGTAATTTCGCCAGAAGTATTCAATAAAGAATTTCGTCTCCTCTATTCTTGTTGCTTTTAGTTTTCGTTCTCTATATCAATCTACGTGCTTTCGATCGTTCATAACTCAACACGTTATCAGCACGCTCTAATCGAGCCGGCGCATCTAATCGACGATTTAAGAATTGTGGAGTACATGGCTATTTAAGAGGAGCTCTGTCTCATAGACAGTGGCACTACCGCTACCGTTCTAAGTGACACTAGTTATTTTCAAACACTTCAAAAGTATGACGGAGATATAACTACTGTCATTGACAATGACACTAGGATTGTTGGCACAGGCAGGGCCACAATCGTCCTACCGAATGGTACGCGGCTAGTAATCCATGAAGCATTGCTTTATCCCGAGTCTACTCGGACATTGTTAAACTTTAAGAATATCCGTGCAAATGAATTTCACGTAGAAACCAATGATGATAAAGGCGAAAAATGTCTCATTATGACCAAGAAAGATGAAGAACACAAGACTATCGTCGAAAGTTTTCCAACCATTAAAGAAAGCATGTACTACACTTATGTTAAACCACACAAGGAGTTTGCTGCGTTCAAGACCGTATTTAGCAACCAAGAAGCCTATCGAACATGGCATGATAGACTTGGTCATCCAGGCCTCAATATGATACAAAGAATTACGAAGAATTCAAATGGTCATAACTTGAAGACAAAAGATTTCCCAAATCACGAAGATTTTTTGTGCGTTGCATGTGCAAAAGGGAAGCTCATCACTCGACCCTCAAAGCTGAAGATTCAAGCAGAATCGATGACATTCCTTGAACGAATTCAAGTAGACATATGTGGACCAATTAATCCCATGTCAGAACCTTTTGGGTACTTCATGGTGTTGATTGATGCTTCCTCGAAGTGGAGTCATGTATGTTTATTGTTACTAGAAACCATGCGTTTGCACGATTGACAACTCAGATCATACAATTGAAAACTAATTTTTCGGATCACAGAATCTAATCCATCAGAATGGATAATGCCAGAGAATTTACCTCGAAGGTATTTAATGACTATTGTATGAGTATGAGTATCAAAGTGGAACATTTTGTACCACACGTGCATACACAAAATGGACTTACAGAATCATTAATTAAAAGGATCAAGATAATAGCATGGCCATTATTGTAGAATTGCTTATTGCCTACCTCTTGTTGGGGGCATGCAGTGTTACACGCAGCAGCACTAATTCAATTGAGACCATCTGCTACACATGAAGAATCACCATTAGCAATGGTGCGTGGTACAATACCAAATGTTTCTCACTTGCGGAGATTTGGATGTGCTGTGTATGTCCCTATCCCTCCGTCTCAGCGAACTGTAATGGGTGCACAACGAAAACTCGGAGTTTATGTTGGATATGAAAGTGCATCTATAATCAAGTATTTAGAGCCATCCACTGGGGATCTACACACGGCTCGCTTCGCTAATTGTATCTTTAATGAAGATCATTTTCTGGCATTAGGGGGAGGAAAGTATCTCTCTCGGGACGAATGCCGTGAAATAGAATGGGAAACTAAAGGAATTCAAGGAATGGATCCTCACACTACAGAAACTGAGCTCGAAGTTCAGAATATCCTCCATCTACAGAGGGTTGCTAATGAACTGCCAGAAGCTTTCACCAATACAAGAGACATCGTAAAGTCTCATATACCGGCTGCAAATGCACCTGAAAGAATAGACATTCCATTTGAAGAAGATGACTATATGGAATTCCAGCCTCCTTCCTCAAAATCAATGAATGCTAGAAAGAGGGGCAGTGATCCGGTTACACGGGCACCAAAGAAGCCTAGAGTACAAGCTCAAGCTAAAGCTCCTAGGAGACGTTCTGCGGAGAATAAGCCGAAGCAAATTACTCAAAAGAAGAATATAGAAGGTGAAAGCAAACCACACGAAATGGTGAGCATTGAAGAAGAAATCCCAAGTGAGAATGTGCGCACACTTGAAACTCACGACGGGTTACCAGAAATTCCTGATCTAAACACACCTCTGAGTGATGTAGATCAAGAAAATGAAATAATAGAAGAAGTTTCAATGAATTATGTTGAGACGGGAGTAGTATACAATAGAAAGACAATAAAAGTCGACTCATATTTTGCTGACACAATTGCAACACAGATTGACTTGGAATCTGAACCAAAGTCAATGAAGTAATGCAAGAAGTGTCCTGACTGGTCAAAGTGGAAAGAAGCAATTTGTGCAGAGTTGAACTCTCTAAAAAAAAGAGAAGTGTTCGGCAATGTAAGCCTTACACCAAAAGGTATCTTTTCAGTAGGTCACAAATGGGTGTTTGTCAGGAAGAGAAATGCTAAAAATGAAGTGACTAGATATAAGGCGAGGCTCGTAGCTCAAGGTTTCACGCAGAGACCAGGAATTGACTACGAAGAAACCTATTCTCCCGTAATGGATGGAATTACTTTCCGGTATTTAATATCATTGGCAGTGAATATGAATTTGCAAATGCGACTTATGGATGTCGTCACTGCATATTTGTATGGAACAATAGATACAGAAATCTATATAAAAGTTCTAGAAGGAATCAAAGTCCCGAATGAAGAAGAACGCAAATTGTATAGTGTCAAACTTCAGAAGACACTATATGGTTTAAAGCAATCTGGAAGAATGTGGTATAATAAACTCAGTAACTTTTTACTGGAGAAAGGATTCTTGAAGAATGATGATTGTCCTTGTGTATTCATTAAGAAATCAGAGAAAGGTTATTGCATAAGCTCTGTTTATGTTGATGATTTGAATATCATTGGTACTACACAAGACGTCGAAGATGCATGTTCTTACTTAAAGTCTGAATTTAAAATGAAAGATTTAGGTAAGACTGCATATTATTTAGCCTTGCAGCTTGATCATACCCACGAAGGAATATTATTGCATCAATCAAACTATACCAAGAAGGTATTAGAAAGATTTAATATGAAAGATGCATACCCACTTAGATCTCCTATGATTGTGAGATCACTCAATGCAGAGGAAGATCCATTTAGACCAAAGGAGGAATGTGAGGAATTATTGGGACCTCAATATCCTTATCTCAGTGCTATTGGAGTATTGATGTACCTTGCAAATGGTACGAGGCTCGATATAGCTTTTGTTGTTAATCTATTTGCTAGATATAGCTCGGCACCAACTATGCGATATTGAAAATGCATTAAACAAGTATTAAGATATCTGAGAGGAACTGAAGATTTCGGATTATTTTTTAAGAAGAATGCAGAAGTAACCTTGGTTGGGTATACTGATGCTGACTACTTATCCGATCCACACAAGTCAATCTCGCAGACTGGATATGTGTTGTTATTTGGTGGAACGGCAATTTCATGGAAGTCAACGAAGCAGACGATTGTTACTATATCAACAAATTACTCAGAGATCATCGCATTATTTGAAGCCGCCAAGAAATGCATTTGGCTTAGAAGGATGTCAAAGCATATAATAGAGAGTTGTGGAGTGTCGTATACTCCATCCCCTACAGTTATCTATGAAGATAATAACGCTTATATTGTACAAATACAATCGGGATACATAAAGTCAAACAGGATAAAGCATATGTTACCTAAATTCTTGCATACGCATGAATTGCAAGAGAAGGGAGAAATTTTGGTAACTCATGTCCGATCTTGTGGTAATCTTGCAGATATGTTCACAAAGGCACTACCAGCTTGCACTCTTAAAAAGAGTCGGCATGGTATTGACATGAGAAGACTTAGAGAAGTGCTTGTAACAGGGGAATAACTTTCTTAAGTACATCACGTCCCGAATTAAAGAATCATCTTGAAGATAATTCGTGTCGTTCATGAAGATCGATAAGCATTAATCATGAAGATTAAAGCATTGTACTCTTTTTCTCTTATGAGTTTTTTATATGAAGTTTTCTCATTAAGGTTTTTAAGGAGATAATGCGTACAATACAAGTAACGGTAGTATGTGCTCTTTTCTCTATTTTTCCCACTGAATTTTTAAGGAGTTTTATGAGGCATATTTATCGTGATAAAGAGCCCAAAGGGAGTGTTGTAAAACATTTGTTGGGCCAGGCCCACCTTCTAGAAGAAGGTTTCCTAGCCCATGTGGGCTCGGTATCGAATTAGGACCCAACACAAAGTAGGGTTTCCCCATATAAATAGTTAAGGAGACACCCCTTGCAATTTCGTCAGAAATATTCAATAAAGAATTTTGTCTACTCTATTCTTGTTGCTTTTAGTTTTCGTTCTCTACATCGATCTACGGGTTTTTGATCATCGATAACTCAACAAGCACACTGGAATGCTTCTGTTGTAGCGGGGTAGCACACTGGAAAATTTCTATCTGGCGTTTTTGCCAGTTAGGATCCAAGGATACTGCTTATGTTCAAAGAACGTGTAAAAATGCATTTTTCTGTCGCTCTGCAGATCCATGCCTACCTGTCACATTCTGGCCTGGCTACACAACCATTGTCAATTCCCTTCGTCACACTTTTGAAAGAAATTCCGCAAGTCGGAAGTGGAAAGTCCAGAATGACTTAATTGGCACTTGCATTTCCGGGAAAACAGCAAATTTGCACTTGCCAACGAGTTATGGCTAAGCAGCCGCGCGCCGTAACTAAAAGGTCAACGGATCTCGTTCGGCTCGCTAATAAACTAAAAATTAGCAGCCGCTTCATCAGTCAGAATCAACGAAGTCGAGCTCAACAAAAACGGCATACGGAATCGAGTAGACGCATGATTGGTCACACAATTTAATCGAATTGAATCAACGAGGAAGCAACAGTAACATGACGGCATCAGCCCCCGCGGTACAACGGCCAACGGCGGCCAGCTGACTCCGAACCCGTACTTATGGCGACAACAGTGACACTGACAACTACCAGGACGGTCGTGGACGCGCAGTAACCCACCGCCGACTTGATGATCACGGCCAGCTTCGGCGGAGGCGGCACTCGAGGCGGGCCAGCCCGCGGTGCCATTTCCCGCGTCGGAGTTTGATGCGGATGGCGGCACGGTTCCTGGCGCGTCCGAAATTGGCAGTGGGCCCCACGTGTCGGCCGCCCAGGTGGCGCTGCTGGTCCCCCAGTCCAGCTTCTCCCCGCTCGCGCGCGGCCCCTTTGAGGACGCCGCCAATTCGGCGACCCGCCCCTTGGCGCGCGCCATGACCTCCTCGTCATCCTCGGGCTCCGATTCGTCGTCCACCGCCTCGGAGTCCGAGTCCGACATGGCCCAATCGAGGACCGCGCGGGGAGAAGGACGCGGAGACGGCTCGCCGGCGCCGTCGTCGTCGTCCGAAGAGACAGGGAGGAGGAACGGGTGGCGCAGCAGCTGGTCGCAGGTCCACCGCTGCCCGGCGTCACGGCGGAGGCACTTGTCGAGGAAGTCCCGGCACGCGTCGGACAGGGAGGCCGGGAACGCGGGGCGCGTCCCGCCGAAGCCGACGAGGAAGACCAGCTCGCTGACCTCGGCCGCGCCGCCGAGCTCCGACCAGGGGCGCTGTCCCGTGAGCAGCTCCAGCGCCGTGCAGCCCAGGGACCACACGTCGGACTCCGGCGTCGCCGCGCCGCCGCGCGCCACCTCCGGCGCCATCCACGCGGGCGTCCCGCGCGGGCCACGTGGCGGCAGTGCCGCGTCGGAGACCAACATCCTCGCCGCGCCGAAGTCCGCGAGCTTCGCGCCGCCGACGCCGTCAAGGAGCACGTTCCGGCCCTTGACGTCGCCGTGGACCACGCCGGCGTCGTCGTGGAGGTACCGCAGCGCGGCGGCCACGCGCCGCAGGACGCCGCGGGCGGCGCGCTCGCCGAAGCCGTGGCCCCGCGCCGCCGCGTCGGCGGCGGTCCCGCCGGGCAGGAGCTCCATGTGCAGGTCCCGGGTCTTCCCCGTCGCGCCGTCGCCGAGGTAGGCGACGACGTACGGCGAGCTCAGACGCCGGAGGATGCTTATCTCGGTCTCGAGGCACGCCAGCGCTGCCGCCGGCGCGGTCCCGGCGTCGACGGACTTCACCGCGAAGGCGCGGCCCGTGGTCCGGTCAACGGCCAGGTGGACCGTGCCGAAGGCGCCCTTGCCGATGCATTTCCCGCGCAGCCACTCCATGTCGTCTTTTCTCTGAGTTGGAAGCAGAGTGGGAGAGGAGCAGAGGAGGTGTGGTTGAGTTGAGACTTCTTCAATCGTGGAGGAGGAAAGGAAAGGAATGGAAAGGATGGTGTGAGGAGTGCAAGAAACGGGGGAGTGTGCCGATGGAGTATATGTAGTGTAGGGTTTCCGGCGCTGCAATTTGTGTGGGCTGCGATTTCGGGCTCCGAATTTCTTTTCTTTTCCTTTTCCTTCCGTGGCCTGGGAGATGATCAACTTGATTCGCATGTTGGACGGACGGGATATTAAACTCGCCGGAATATTATCTTGGAGGAATAAACCGGCGCTGCGGGTCATCTTTGGCTTGGCGAGAGCGCTGTGCAACTTGTGCTGTTATCTTCGGGGTGCCGCTGCGTTGAGGCCACATGGGCAGAGAGATTTGGTTGGGTGAGTGAGTTTTGATGGCCCTTATTTCCCCTTTGGATATGTGGATCGGTGACATTTATAACTGCAAAAAGTTTTTGCTTCCAATCACCTGTGACCGTGGCCGATGGATATTGATTCACCACGGGTCTTTGTTGTGTCTCGTCAAGTTATTGTGTTTTTTCACCAATTGTTTTGCGCGGCAGTATGTCGTTTTTCAGAGAAAACATCACGGCCATATGTACAGCTGATTGCACTTTTTTTTTTGTTTCACCACTCCTTTTATATTACTTTTAATTAACCTTGTACCAGCATGCAAATAACTGTGACGTCAGTCCATCATAGTTTTTGCTAAAATCGGAGGAAGGAGAGTCATCTCTGGATTCCGGTGTCAACATCACCCGCAAAGACGCACCGGAAAGCAAAAAAATCTTGGCATAATCCTACCAATGATGTACTCGAGCACCAGCAGCACCTCTAAGAACGCATCATCGAAAACACGCACCGGATCCATCCACAGGCGGCGCTAGCATCCAAGAAACAAGTCGAGTAGCGCCCCCACAAAATACTTTCCGTCGGGAGATGCGTCCATATCATATCATCTTAATCGTTATCGAACGGGATAGATATAGAAGCAGCCGTTGCCAGACGAACGCAGGAGCGATTACAAGCCACACTGCCAAAGCGCCGGATTTCTCCTCCGCCGGTCCTCATCCAGTCATCCACGCGCCTCCCGCTCCGACGTGGCCGGGGCGGCGCTCGGTGGGCCCGCGGGGACGCGATGACATGGCAGGGCGCTAGTGGCTCAGGTGGCTCCGGCGCGGCTATAGTCAAGGCAACCAAGATGAAAAGAATCGGCGGCAGCACGCAGCAGCGAAAGGGTTGGAGGGGGAGAGGGAAAAGCGGAAGACGGGAGGGATTGCGCAAAGTTGTGGCGCCTGCGATCGGAGGCGTGTGGGGAGAGGGATCGCGTTCGCGTCGCGGCATTCATCACGACACATGACGCCGATGCGCCCACTGGCGCTCGCGGCGGACGTGCGCGCTCACCCAGCCACACAACCGCAAAAGCGAACACACGTCGTGCTTTTTTTTTTTTTTTTTTGAAATCGACTGCAAATTAAGTAAACAAACCAGCGAGAAATACCGTTCGTGCTTGTCGACGATGAACTGTCCCTGTTTCGAGGTTCGTCTACGTGTGGTCTCTCCCGCCCGTCACGCGCGCAGCTCGCAGAAAGCAACGTCGTCGGCCCTTCCCATAATCGCGGCTCCCCTCCCGTCCGTCCCGTGTGGTACATTGGCGCGCCATCGTTTCGTGGAGGATTTTCGCAGCAGCCGCCGTCCCATGACCGGAACAATAATGCGATGTACGCAGTGAGAGTGGCAATAATTGGAACGAACATTCCCTGTGTTGGCCAATCTGAGGGGCAAAATCATCCGTCCATGGATTTGTAAAGTGGGACGGCACCACCGGGCTCTGAATTCCCTGTGTCATCACTCATCAGGAGCACAACGCCGTTGCGTGCGTACACATTGGCACGACGACGATGCCGTCCGGGGGCCTGTGCTGAACATGAGGCTGGCGAGTGGCGGGCGTCTCTCGTGTTTATCTCCTTATCTACGGATCTCCGGGATTCGGACTGCGTGGGATAACAAAGGTTAAGTTATTTTACGGGCATACCCAATTCGTCCCCGACCATCCGGAGGCTAAGGCGCCAATAGGGGTTTAGTGGACGCGATCAACTTGTCCATGCTCGTCGACGTCGTGGGAGGATAAGATCTGCTTCGATTCCCGGTTCATGGCGGTGAGGTTGCCTGGCGAACAGGTACCGGATCGGAAGAGATTCAATCCCCATGCGCGGCACTGCAACGCGAGGGACAAGAATCAAAGTCGTCGCTGTTACCGAATTCAGTTGGTCTCGCAACTTTGTTGCGCCTGTACGCGACTACCACGACCCTCTCTCTCTCTCTTTCTGTTTTTTTTTCTCAAGCATATCATGCTAGTAGAACTCTAGATTCCGTCCTATAAAGCTTAGTATTAATCTGGGGTCCTGCTTCCAAGATAACGTGATGCAGTCGGCTGTCTTGCTAAAAACTGGGATGGCTGGCCCACCACTAGCCCCCGTTCCGCACCCCGCCTCCTGAAGGCAGCGCATGGTGCGCATTTCTAAAAAAAAAAAAAAAAAACTTTTTGGCATCGCTTTCGGGGGGAGCTGCCTGCGTTCCAGGACAAGCGGGAGCCGCTGAAGGCCGATTTAATTATGCTACAAAGCTACTGTAGTACGTATGATGCTAAACCCAGGGTCGCCACAGCTGGTTTTGGTTAAAGAAAGCGTTTACTTTAGAGAACTGGAGTGTGGGCAAGTGAGACGCATGGTACGACACCCCCGACCAGGTTCTCCGAACACGCAGCCAGGGTGCGGTGAACTTGACTGGACCGAGGGAACAGGGAAGGAAGGGAATCAGTCCAGTCGCATGTAAAACGACCGGGGGCGTACTGCGTGATGACTACCAGCGTAGCGTGCGTGCGAGCGAGATACTAGTCATTTCCACGACGGGGGACACGGTCAAGTCAAATACTTCCGCACCCTCTTTCGGCAAAAAAAAAAAAAAAAAAAAAAAAAAACTTCCGCACCCTCCCACCCAAACAAAAGTCGGCACGGCACGGCACGGCACCGGCACGACGCGAGCATCCGCCGCGCACGCACCGGCCGTTCGAAGCGCGGCCGGGCAGGGAGCCGAAGCCGCCGGAAGAGAGAGAGTCCGAGACCCGGGGCGGGGGTTGTCGTCGTCCCCCGCGAAACGCGACGAGAAATGGTTGCGTTTCTGACCCCGCGCGACCACGGCTTCGGCGATGGTGGGGTGTCTCGTTCTCGTGGGGATGGCGGGGCACCGGCGGGCAGCGTAACGTGGGGGATACAATAGGTGGGAGGCGCGCGACACCCCGGGACCCACCCGGTCGCTGCTGTTGGCGAACCCACCCGGTCCCTTGGCTCACCGCCGCGCCGGTGCGTGCGTGTGTGACGGCGCTCGCTGTTCGCTGATGGGCAGGGCATGTGCTGCGGCCGAAACCGCGGGCCGTGGCGAGTCGGAGCGTCGTCGCGTCACGAAAAATTCCGCCGTTTTCTTCCGTGACGACGCGGCGCAGGATTTATAAGTATTTTTTAAGCGCTGCTGCTGCTGAGGCCAAAAAAAAAAAACGGCCGTCACGTGCGGTGCAAAGCTCGACGCTGAAAAGCAATCTCTCCCTCTCGAGCCGTGCAGTGCTCGGGGTTCTGACAACGACGCGGACTGTCGCCATCGGCGCCAAGCAAAGATACACTGGCTTGCCGATTAGTACTTTACCGTCCGACTCTTGGGCGAGCGAAACCCGGTCCTGGGATCAGCCAGCCCGTCGTCGACTCGTCACTGCTTTCTTCTCGGCAGCAAGGTCACATGGCCGCCCGGTTTTACTAAAGGCCCGTGCCCACATCCCCCGGAAATGTGACGTGCCGCGCGTTACACGACAATTTACTGCTGAGGTCCACCAATTCCAGTTGCTCTCCACGCCTGATGATGTTCCGAACATGCTTTCCAGCGAGACAGGAACGATCTCTTTCGTTGCTCATGAGACACACACACACACACCCAGGCCTCAAGTTGTTCACGTAATTAAACTGACCCGACCAATTGTCTGCGAGCAAGCTGCGTCTTGGGCATGCCAGACCAGAACAGCTGCGTGTGTCGTTGCCGGCTGCACTGCACTAACAGAGGAGTACCAGAGTGACTGACGACGCAGTCCCCGATCGTATCGAGTCGCACCGCGTGACGGCCGACCGTTTTTCAGGGACGGGGCTGTGTGTGCACACGCTGGGAGCTACCCGGAACGTTGCTGGGTCTGGGTGTGGCAACTTGGCAAGCCGATCTCATCGAAGCTGTTGTTGCTGCAAGTGCTGGGTGAGTGAGATGCACGCACCGGCCACGGCCAGCCCAGGCAGCCGCCGCAAAGCACCCCGGTCCCGCGCCGCGCTGCCTGCCTCGATCGCCCTCGCGCATCAGCATCTCCCACAGCCGTCGTCGTGCCAAGGCGCGTTTTTTTAATTTGCCGGCCGTGACATCTCAGTCCTCGCTTTGCTCGAAAAATCACTGGTCACGTCAACATAATGTCACAGCGATTAGGTTAGAGGCTAGTGGCAGTGGGGCCCCGGGAACATGCTACTGGTGGTCACTGGTGCTATTTTTTTCTGTAGAAATTTCTTTTTCTTTTTCGGTGATGTGCTGCTCCAGCTCGAAATGGATTGCTGCTGCTCAGGAATTCAGGATGGCATCTGACGAAGACGTAATACTACGCCATGCCCGGATTCCCCATTCCATCGTTGGTTTGGTTTTAAAAGGCAAAGAAGTCGGCGGCGCCTTTTCCTGATGCTAGCTAGTAACTGTCGCGGTCGCACTAAAAGATATTTGTGCGTGCCATGAGATGAAGATAGAGATGCAGGTGTTGGGCCGGTGGCCATGTTGTGATGCTGCGCGCATCAACTTAGACCGTTTTTAAGCGGTGCGATCGCACAGTTCGCACATCTATGCAGTGTAGGCGCGGTCGAGTATAATAAAGGGTCCTAAAGACTAACTGCTCCAAGTTGACAAACACAATCGCTGAGAAGAGAAAAGAAAGAAAGAAGAGCCAGGGGGGGTTGTAAGTTGTATACTTGTATTTAAGTGCTGATGACGAGGATGTTGCCCTCTCTCCAACGCTCTTCATAACGGAACAACGAACATGAGATGATGACAGAACTGGAACTCATGGGGCATCTGCTTGACCTAGCAGCCAATGAGGTGTTCTGTAATTGTGGAAGTCCGGACTGGAAAGAACGCACATCCAACGCAGGCAGCACTAGGCTTGGCTTACATTGATGGGTTTCCGCATGCAGCCTGAAATAGTTCATTACTAGGACTTTCCACAAAAAATAAAACTGTAATAACTTTGGACTGAGATTTGGTCATCATTGGTTGGTCTAAAAACCTGTCGCTCCAATTAGCACTGCCCTGATTGTCGTTCGCATATAATCTGTGAGATCTTTAGGCAAGGTGGAGGACAAGTCACTTTTGCTGTATAACCAATTAACATTAGTCTTTCCATTTCTAGTGGCGACACACTTTTGACGCTTTTCACCGTGTAAAGCTTCTATGCAACGAACTGCTATCTGCCGGCAACCTATTAAACGATCCGGCTTTGCAAAACAACAATCTTAGTCACAAAACCGAAAGAATTTTTCCGCGAACGCATCGCCGGAGAAAGGCCATGCTAGGCCGCTATAAAAGTCGTCCAGGAGTTTGTACCAGTGAAAAATCACTGAAGGCCCGGTGGAGGTTTTAGAAGACGATGACTGAGGGACAGCTATATGGCGGTATTCACGTGGAACATGGTTCAGTTAAAAAAAAAACTGTGGAATATTGCATTGGATACACATTATCTGAATCGGCCGGCCTAACGTATCATTTTCGTGGCTGTCATGCTGTCACGCACGGTGTGGACTCATAGCAACCACAACACGGACCTGTGTCCCATACTCTCATGCGAGGGGTCCAATCCAATCTAGCAGCTGCCACTTTGGCAAACGCTGCAAGTTGAGTGGCTCTGTGGCCATTAAATAAAAATCATTTTTAAGGACATCGCCGCCGCGCGTTCATGCATCTACTCAGCTCAATGGATCCTCTTCGCAAAAGGCCATGCCGCAGATGAGACGACACAGCAGCATCGGGGCTGTAGCACCTGCAGATAAAAACATACTATATGATGATCATCATATGATGCGCTGCTGGTCCCCTCGTGTATTCTCGCACGAGCTTCGTTCGCCGCCCACTGTATATCTCCTCAATCACTTGAGAAAACTGTCCAACAAAACCCGTTTGCGAAACACTACGATTCCAGTGCTCATGTGAAACATATTGAGTTATCGACGATCGCAGTCATATAAATCGAAATAGAAAACGAGAACAAAAAGTAATAAGAATAGAGGAGACGAAATTCTTTATTGAATAATTCTGACAAAATTACAAGGGATGTCTCCTCAACTATTTATAAGAGGAAAATTCTACTTCGTATTGGGTCAAGATTAGATAAAGAGCCCATATAAACTAGCAGTCCTTCTTACAGAAGATGAAATTGACCCATAAACGTTTTACAACAAAACAAAGGATTTTATGTTGTCACGCGGTCGGCAGGAAAAGAACATGCCTACATGGATGCACTGGCGTCTCAGAAACAGAATTGCACGGAAAGACAGCAACCCGGCTCGCGGAAAGCGTACAGGCAGTCCGCCTCCCGCGTAGACCATTGCCTTCTCTCTCTCTCTCTCTCTCTTCAGGGAGGATTTGTGGCGACGAAGGCTGGCACTCGATCGGCCGGGGACGTAGGAGAACCGGATCCGTAGAGCTTTTCGCAAGAGAACGCAACCAGAAGAGGGTCACCGCGACGCAGAGCCTCAAAAGCTCTGGAATCAGATGCTTTGCCTGTCGTCATGTGTAGTGTAGCCATCAGGTGGTGCGCAAGCGCGAGCGAAGTGGCAGGATTCTTCAACGCTAGCCGTGCCGTGCTATGAATACAACGTCACCGGCTCCTTTTCCCCCTCTTGGATAGGTGGTCAGAGAGGAGTAGCCTGTACACCCACTCAAATGAGGTCTTGTCCAGGAAATAAGCACTTTCTACGTGTGTTTTTCAATTCGAAATACGGTGTTAAATTAACTTTTCAACTTTAGGAGAGGAAATTTGGCGCTTGAAACTGCCTGCAGCTAGAAAAGGAAGTACACACAAGCTTGTCATGCTCCCTTTCGGTTCAGAAGAGGTAGGACGTCTTAAGCCTGAACTCTAATTATATAATTTGGCACATATCATTTTTACATTCCGTCGCTGTGCTCATGGGCTCTATTGTCACATTTAAATGGCCCAAGCTTGGATTGTCGATCCCGCGTAGTTTTACTCATGGGCTATATTATCACGTCTGATTTGACCAGCTTTGAACAAAGACCATCAGATCTCCCCTCGATACATGCCTTGCAGTTTAACTTTCATAACAGGTACCAGAACACAAAATTTTGTCTCAATTTCAATGAGTTTCACAATTATTGACTACAACATAGCGCACCCTGCACCGTCCGTTGCTCTTGTCATTGCCCCGGCTATTAGCAATGAACAAATGAATGCTCAGGAATAGGAACGAAGTTACACTTCTGATTGACCATTTCCACCTCTGATTACCGATTCAAAAGTATGACGACTAACCCAAAAATTTCAGAGCAGCAGACTATCAAAGATGCGCCTGATGAAGGTAAGTTCGCTCATAGAGGCCCATCACCTGGTCAGCCACTCCCCACATTATAGCCTGTCCAGGTGGAATCCTCATAAGCCTGGGAAGCAAGCCTTTCCAAAGGGCTCTTAGCCCCTCTTCAGTGTAAATTGTTCGTATGGCATGGACCATGCCCTTATACTTGATGTCCCCAGTCCTCCCTTGAGCCATCAATCTAGTCTTGACGACATCAAACGGACCGGTGCAGATAGGTCCTGCTGTTCCTGCAAGGAACCCTGAGACCATAGACTGCCATGGCTGGAGGACCTTCCCGTCCCCTTCATGCTTCTTCCAGAGAACAATATCGAATGTGTTCTTGGCAGTGAACATTGCAGCTTGGTTTGTGCCATTACGCATGACAGTTGGTAACGCCCCAGACCACAGGCCAAAAAGCCCTTCTTCCCGCACTATAGTTTTTGCGCAGTGTATGGGGCCTTTATATCTGAGCAAATCAGGGCTTAATCCTTTTTGCTGCTGTAGTCTGATCTTTACTACCTGTGGCCACAATAAAGAAACGTAGCAGGTTACAAAACTTCCAGCAACATGGTTCAAATTTACTGAGCAGAACTTGGTGCCAAATTTGTAAATTGATTCTGGCGTGTAGGTGTCAAACAAAACGTGAACTACTACCGCCAACCATTTTTTGTTCTACTTAGTTCTATCTAACTTCAAAAGATATGGAACTACAAAATGCTTGGTTCGTTGGTGTTCTTCTGATTGCAACCGCACGATGAATTATGGAAAATCAAATATTTCCAGCCAAGAATACAGAAACCTAATTTTGTAAGGGTTAGAAATGATATTCATGTCAATTTTAAACATTATTTCATATAAAACCTGTAATTCCTAGCAACCTCAAGTAATCAGGAACTCCTAATCCCTCACTAGAACATAAGACGCAATGCAATACCAATTCTTTGAACAAGGACAAGCTGGACAATTGTTTTCCCCACTTTGGCTACCGTTAGAAGATACTACCTTCGGATTTTTAATATTGACGTTCCGACAACAGTTCTAAGCCAAATTTGACTTAAGTTTGCTGTTCCGACAACAAAAAAACAAAAATGCAGAGGGACTAGGACAGTACAGCAGGAAACTCCAAGCAAGTTCATAATCTAATATCGAAGTTTGTGTTCACCAAATTATGCTCCCATTCCTTCACTTAAGGTAGCATAACCTATAAACAAAATGTATTTATTCAAAATAAAACAAACAACAACTAAGCCTTTAAACCCAAGCAAGTTGGGGTAGGCTAGTATTTATTCAAAATATATAAAATGCGAGAATGTGACATCCACCCCCACTGGACAATGCATGTAAAATTGTGTTCGTGCTACCTTGTAGTAATCGTGTCTTTTTGTATGCGACTAATAACCACTATGATATTAACAAGGACCACAGGGGTACTAATTTAAGATGACGGTGTATCCATTGAACACCAAAACAACATGATTATGTTAAGGATCACTTTTCCTTTCACACAGATGGGAGAAAAAGTTATAACATTAAAACAGGGGAGGAGATAGACAGCAACTTCTTAGCCAAATGTGTTTATCAGCATCAAGGTTTAACTTGATTCCCTTATTTGCTTGGTAATTGTCTTGGGCACGATACTAGGAAACTACAAAATGGTTTGAAAGCGCATAAATGTCATTCTTTAATCCAAACCCTCGAGCCGAAAATGTTGCATTTGACATTATGGTAAACCAAGATTAAATCTGCACCCATTTTCATTCTATAAGGATGTTGCCTTTTGACATTGGCAACGCGGAAGTAAGCTCTCACAAATTCTTTTTCGAAAAGGAAAAACCTAGATAACTTCCAAACTGGAGAACATTTGGGTAATTACTCCTGTACCAAGATAAGAAAAGTTGCGTCCACTTTGGCAAGCCCTGTTAGAACAACAATGTAGGAAATCCAAACCGACAGAAAATGCAATAGTGAAGTTTTCATTGGCCTAATCAAGCTCAATCCTCCACTATTACTTTATTGCTCCCCTTTGCAACCATTAAGACTTGGCATTTTTTTATCCTACTGCCTTAATGCTCCCCTTTGGCACCCAGTCTTTACTTTTTTAGCAGTTGTCCTGACTTTGTTATTTGTCCTGAATGATGAACATTAGTAGTATCATGGTACAGAGTTTCAACATTAACAGAGAAGCAGGTTGACTGGTAGTGGTAGGTGGTACCTAATTCTTGGTCAAATGTGTTTTATGCATCACGATTTTAACCGACTACGCAGTTTGCTTGATCATTGTTTAGGCCACGGCTAGCAAAGTACAATTTGGCTGCAACGTACATAGCTGTCGTACACAACCCTGAAGTGGCCAAAGATGCTTCTAACATCATTCCAACTTAAGATTAAACAACTGTGTTGGTTCTTTTTCTATGCAGTATCGATTCCATCTTTCACGTGCACGAAGGCTCTCGCAAGTTCTTTTTTTCTTTTCCAGCAATGACAGCTAGGTAATTTCCTATACTGGAGAAGAAAAACGATTTGTGTTGCAGCGGCAAGCAATTCGTTTGCGATCTGGATAGCTCTAGCATGCACAGCGCAGGAAGGAAAGGGAGAAAAATTCAGTAACAGAGATGCGCAGCAATCTTGCCTCAAAGGGGGTGACGATGAGCAGCGCCTCGATGACACCGGCGCCGAACCCGGAGGCGAGGCGGCCCTGCGCGGAGACCTTCCCCGTGGTGGGGTCCTTGAACGCGGACTGCAGCACGGCGTTGGAGCCGAGGCGGAGCGCGTACTTGAGCGTGAGGTGGGTGGCGAAGGGCGTGAGCCCCTTCCAGAGCGCGCGCACGCCCTCGGCGCGGGCGACCGTGGTGCCGCAGTGCGCGATGCCGCGGTACGCCCCCGCGCGGTCGAGCTGCAGCCGCGTCTTCACCACGTCGATGGGCTGCAGGCAGCACGCCTCCATGACGCCGCCGAGGGACCCCGCCGCCGCCTTCACGTACGGCGGGACCGGCGGCCGGCCCCCGGCGCCGCGGGGGTCCTCGGCCGGCGAAGACGCCCCCACTGGGGAAGGCGGCGGCGGCGGCGGCGAGGGCGATGAGGAGGCTGAGGCCATTCGGGAAGCGGCGGCGGCCGTAGCGGGCGGGCGTGGCGGCGGAGAAGCGGGTCGGGTCCTCACGCACGCACTCTCACCGCATCATCTCGGCAGGGAAGGATCCGAAAAGTAGCGGCGCTGGTTTTATACGAGTCGGCTGCGCCAGGTGCGGCCGTGCGGCCATCGTCACGGGGCGAAATTCTGCAGGGCCCACTTTCAAGTGGCAGACGAACGGCGGGCTGCTCCCCTGCAATTCTCAGGAGCCGCGCGCCACCTACTCCCTAGCTTTACATTTAGACGTCATTTTGAAATTGAACACGGAAAATAAGGAAAAGTTAAAAAGATAAGTACATTAAAAATGAGAAGTAAAGAAATAAAGATATAGTAAAAAATATTATATTAAAAATAGAAAAAGATAATTATAAAAAAATTATAAATCTTAAAATAACATATCTCATGGTGTCACGTAGGCGTTGGATCAAGCATTCAAGCTGCGGTCTGAAATTGGTAGGTGGATGCATCACGAAGGGAAGGCAGCCTGGCACATAGCAGAAGAGTGGCTCGTTGGTTGCGAGTTGCGACTCACTGGCCACTGCTGCGAAGAATTTTTTTTTTGTATCGTACCTGGATCGGGGACGGGCAGTTCCCGCGTGATCCATGCGTCGGCGTTTCCAGAAACGAGACATTACAAAATGAGGATTCATATCTGTTAGATTTGGACAATGGAACACGGACGATGCGACTAGTTTAAGAAGCCTGTAATAAAGGGACAAAACTTGTGCAGAGGGAAGGAAAAGAGCGGCCATGTGCGTATAAAACTCTCTCTGACTAGAAATAAGTTTAAGGTTCGTCACTCCGTTTGGAATAGAGGTTTTTTCAAAGGAAAACACATAGTTCTACTCTGTTCTGATTCTAATGTCATTGCTGAGACCGAATTTGTGTCGACGGTAGATCACATGTACAACAAATACGCAACGGACGATTATGGTTTCCCGACACAAAGCAACCTGAAGGACTGTTTTCTGCTCGTGACGCACATATGTGTGACTGCTCATACATAACAGAAAACATGTCATGTTATCGTTATGGTTGGATGTAATAAAATATAGGAACTTGTTAATTTTTAGCTGACTGAAATTTTGGATAATTTTCAGTCACCTTCTTAAGCAATTAGATCTAAATCCAATGACTTACAATTATTATACAAATAGTCCTAAAAAAACACAAAATAACAAACCATTGACTGAAAACTTTCAGTTGATTGAAAGCTAAGAAATATGTAAAATATAAATAGAACAACCGATATCACCTCTTCAGTTTAAATTTCAGTGTTTTCAGATTGCTTCGTACTCCCTCCGTCACAATTTATAAGCATTCCAAGCGTTTTGGGTTTGTTCCGATTTATAAGCATTTCTGAATATGGTCCGACTTCATTTATTGCTCTCTCCCAACCGACAAACCCACCATCTCCCCCAACCTTATCTCCTCAGAACGACGAGCTCGAGACGAAGGCAAAGGCCGTTGGCGCGTCAGCCGCTGGCCTCGACCACCCTTCTTCCTCGCGAGGCCTTCATCCTTCCCTTGCGGGTGAGGCGAGTAACTCAATCGACCCCCACCCCACCCTTCTCGTTTCCTCCTCCGGATCTCCACCGCCGAGTCACCCACCAGGCACAAGCATGAGCGGCTCCACCCCAGATCCGACAAGAGGTATAGGAGCGGGACAAGAATACGACTGCTCGCTTCGACTCTGCGACGCGGGCCGGTCGTCGAGGCGGGATCCGACCGGACTCATCTGTGCGCATGCGATCCATGGCTGGCGGGCCCGCCACCATCCCTCAACATTGCGCTGACAATAACATTGGCCCGCCATGCTCCCTCGACCGATCGTGGTGATGCCGTGGGCTAGCCGTCTGTTGGCGTCTCTTAGGCCTAACAGGAAAATCTGCAAGCGTGCAGATGCCGACGTAGTCTTCACCCGGGAGTATTCTAGAGTATCGATTTCCACAAGGAACGAGAAGTGTATCACACCTAATCTATCAAGTCCGGGTGGCGTATGGTTGGAAGAGAATTGGTTCTATAGAGAGAAGAGGTCCTTGGGCCAGGTAATCTAATATAGTAAACTCCTGCTAACTAATTTAATGAGATCCAACTTCAATTTATCTGCTTCGGGGCATAAAAACGATCCACTAATAAGGGTCGGTAACTAACATCATGTACTAGTGGGTACGCTATAGCTAGATAATCATGCTTGAGACTTCCCAAACGTGGTGGATTACAATATTGGACGGACAGAGTTGTCACCACCTGCCACCTACCACACAGCTCGTGTGAAAGTTGCCTAGAGGGGGGGGGGGGGGAGAAGGGAGGGGGTGAATAGGCAATCTAAAAATTAAACCTGAAAAAGCACAAAGCTATGATCAAATCAACAACGACAAAACTTCCGTCAAGAATGACGGAACTTCTGTCACCACTGAAGTTCTATCAAATGACAGAACTTCCCCAATTCCTTCTCTACAACTTATAGAAATGCAGATAACTTAAGAGTTAGAGATACAAATACTTGATTGAAGTGAAGCTAAGGCAACGAGTGACTAGAGATCTTCGCTAGATGGCTTATGGCACAACACAAAGTAAAACGAGCACAATAATATGAAAGAAATGCACAAGCACAATAATAAAAGCGGGAATGTAAAGAGAGACACAAGGATTTAACCTGAGGTTCGGCAACCACACTAAGTAGTCCCTACGTCCTCGTTGAGGAGCCACACAAAGTGGCTGGGTCTCTCTCAACCCGTTTCTCCACCAAGCAATCACAAAGATTGTGCTCGGATTTCTTTCTCCACTTGATTCTTTTCCTTCGGAGGCGAACCACATCTTCACAAACGTCCCCGTCTCACCACAACATGTTGGGAGCTCAAGGGCGACGCCTATCCGTCTAGGAGACCAAGTCTCCAAGAGTAACAAGCAAATCAAGTCTTGTTTGGAGAGGGAAAGATGTGCTTAAGCTTTTGAGTGGATGGATTCAATCTTTTTGTGGTTGGATCTCTCTCACTTTGCTTGGAATCTCAATATCAAGTCTAGAAGTGAGAGGGGAGAGCTTTAGCTGAAGAATGAGTGAAATGCCAACATGTCCAACCCTTCCCACGGGGGAAGGGGTAGGCTATTTATAGAGCTCTTAAAAACTAGCCATTGCACAGCTTTTCTGACTCTGACGGAACTTCCGTGGTTCCCCATGTAACTTCCATCAACTCAAAAAGAGCCGTTACGAGGTAGGATTTCAACTGATTCATAGACGACGGAACTTCCGTGATGGAGCTCACGGAACTTCCGTCGCTCTCGGGTTTGCGACAAAGAGAAAGCAGAGAAAGACGGAACTTCCGTGGCAGAGGCCACAGAACTTCCATAGCAGAGGCCACGGAACTTCCGTAGCTCTCGGGTTTGCTAGACTTTGAAGCTGAGCACTGACGGAATTTCCATGAGGGGACTCATGGAGCTTCTGTTGCTCTCTGTATGACTCAGAACTAGTTGGTTCTTTTTTTTCTTTTGTTTGGCTAATCTTTCACAAAACTTATTGGTTGGCTTGAGCACATAAATTCTCTTAGAAGCAAGATAAGTTTTATCCCTCTTAATAGTTTGGCATACCTATGACTCAAAATAAATTAGCAAAAGCTAAACTTGAAGCACTAGGAGTCCCTTTTGTTTTCTCTTTTGTTGAGGGATGAACTTTTCTTATAAATATGGGTAATTAATGTTTCTCTTGATAATATGCACATATTCTTTATAGTCATGTTAGTACATTTTTTGAATCCTATGTCATTAATTACCAAAACCCACTAGGGGTGCTAGATGCATCTTCAATCTCCCCCTTTTTGGTGGTTGATGACAATGGATTAAAAGGATATGGAAATATAATCAAGAGAAACAACAACAAAATATAGTGAGGCTCCCCCTAAAGATATGCATGTGTCACAAAAACATGTGAAGGAGCTCCCCCTATATTTTGCAATGAGTGGGGTGCCTAAAAAGTGTAAAAGTGTGCAATATAGTGATAAAGCAATAAGCATAACACACTTGACATAAACAATCAACAAAGAGCAATAAAACAAGCAAATAGAATGATAAACTTGTCCATAGGTTCACTACTAGCTTATTACAAAGGAGAGAAAGCACACATAAGTTCAAATATCCTTTTCCAACACATCTCTCTCCCCCTTTGGCATCAAAGCACCAAAAAGAATAAAAGAAGGAGGAGCTAAGAAAAGAATCACTCGTCGTCTTCCTCGGACTCTTCATCTTGATATTTACTTTCACGTGCTAGAGGTGGAGGAGCGGTAGACGGTCCAACGGAGAGATCACTCCAGTCATAGCCGACAAGAGGGTTCTCAAAAACCGGCGGCTCACCATCGGGCTCATACTCAAAACCATCGAGAGACACCTCATGGCCTTGGGCCCTTTGGTCCCTCTTGTAGCGTCTCACTTACTTCTTGATTCTCCTCTTGTTCTCCCAGTTCTCTCTAGCATTGAAGCAACAAGTAGTGAAGATGCCTATAAGAAAGGCGAGAACTGGAGAAGATGGACGGCATTGCCTATCTTGAGGTGCCTGGGTTGAGGAAGCAGCTCTGGCTGTTGCATCTCTCTCAGCCACTGTCTCGGCATGAGCACGGGCGAGACTCGCTCTCCTAGAGGAAGACACTCCTGGGGGAGTAGGATCAACTGGGCGAAGCTCATGTTGCACCCTAGGTTCGAGAGGAACATGCTTGCATTCCTTCTCAAATATAAGCCCAATTTTAGCTTCAATCATCCTCATGAGATAGGGAGCATAGGGGAGAGATCTCCTTGTGTCCATAGATGACAGGTGGATGTCATTTCTGATGAAGTCCATCACACAGAATGGAGTGGCATCCGGAGCAAATCTTGAAAGGATGTTCCTGGAGGACTCCACTATAGCTGTAGCATATCCACCCTTGGGTGCAATAGCAGCTCGAAACATCTAGTTGAGAGTGAAGTAGAAATTGTGAAGGTCATTAGTTGTTCCAAACACATTTGGACACGTCTCATAGTACATGAAAGCCATGTCCTTCTCCTTCATAACAGGTTCATTTGTGATGATCTCTCTAGTGTGATCCGAACTTCCTTGAAGGAAGTAGCTTGCAAAGCGACTCGTTGAGACAGAATACTCCACACCTTGAGTTCTCCAATGAAGTACGCCCTTGCCATCAAGGAAGAGAGTGGAGTAGGACTGGCAGATTACCTCCTCGTTCCAATCATAGTTGAATCCCATCAAATCATAAACTCCTCTATCCTTGCACACTAGGATGATCTCGTTGAACACATGATTTTCCTTTGACTCCATGTAGGACCAATCGATTTATTGGTGGGAGGCTAGTCGGTTCTTCGGGTTCTTGTCTATGAGCATAGACATATAGTAATCTTGCTGAAACCATGTGTAGAACCGAGGGTCAGTGGCTTCTTGTTCTCCCACCAGTGCGGAATTTTGCTTCCTTGCTTCAACGAGAGCATCAAGATCTTTCTTGTAGTCCTTGTAGATGTACCCTTCAAGATAAGCAGGTTCATGGACTTTAAGTCCCTCTACCACTTCCACATTGTCTGCCCTTGCTGCTCTCGAAGATTTAGAGGGCTTTTCCTTTGCGGGCCTCTTGTCCTTTATTGGCCGCTTGCCCTTATCTTGGAATCTCCTAGGAGGAAGAGATCCTCCCGGCTGGACATGCATAGTCTTGGCATCCCTGCTGGAGCCTTGGCCACTCGACCCTTGTCCTCGAACTGCAGCAACCTTTCTCCTCTTAGAGGCAGGCACTAGTTCCTTACTTGGAGAGGAGGCGGAAGAGTCTTCATCGCTTGGCTCGCTCAGAGTATTAGATGCGTACTTAATTCTCACCATCTTGAGCTGCCAGTATTATGAAGATTGATCAAGGAATGAGTCAAATGTTAAGGCAAGAATCCAATGCACTGAACTACAGACGACGGAAGTTCTGACGGAACTTCCGTCACTTGCAGTTTGCACGAAAATTGACATTACTCCTAGAACCTACCACAACATCGCAAATGCTTCTAACAGATGATAGACTTGCTCTAAAGGAGTTAATCTATCCAAAGGAAATGAAGACATTTGAACTTTTGACCTAAAAACAAAATTTAGGTCAAAGACTCATACCTAGGTCAAAAACGGAGAGAATCGATGAGGATTGCAGAACTTCCGTGGTGGAGGAGCCAAATCTCCACCTTTTTTTATCAACTTTGCTGGTTGAATCTCTGAATCACCGAAAATCGTTGCTTAGGGTTTAAGGAGAGGAGAGAGAGGAAGAAAAGAAACAATGGCCGGTTGGATAAGGAAGAAGGAGGAGCTCGGGCCACATAACCTGGGGCCGACAGAAGTTCCGTCATTGGGTGACGGAAGTTCCTTCGCTCTCGGGTCTTGAGAAAACGGTTTGAATTTCACGGAAGTTATCACAGAACTTCCGTGACCCTCGGGTTCCTTTGACAGAGGATGACAGAATTTCAGTCATTGAGTGATGGAAGTTCCGTCATTCTTTGTCTGGAACATAGAACTGCTTCCATTAACTGAATGAACTATTGGACAAGTTAAATATATATAAAGAGATATATTTGTTCTAAACTTGTGAATAGTGACAATCAAACATTCCAAGCTATATTCACAAGTTCCAACAATATGATCTATTGATCAAAATCATCACTTGTTTTTGAAGTCAAAGACATAAATTAATTTTGAAGAATTTTGGTTTCAAGTTCTTTTGCACGAGCAACAACAAATCAAGCAATGCACAAGGTTCTACTCCATATTGGATAAATTTAAGATATTCAGCTCACTCCTAAGTTCACAGAACCGCTTCTCATCTAGGGGTTTGGTAAATATATTGGCTAGTTGTTATCGGTTCTAACATAGCTACTTTCAATATCCCCCTTTATGGAATGATCTCTCAAAAAGTGGTGCTGGATATCTATATGCTTAGTCCTATCATGATCAATAGGGTTATATGCAATCATGATGGCACTCTCATTATCACATAGGAGAGGGACTTTAGTCATAGTGTACCCAAAGTCCTTTAGAGTTTGTCGCATCCAAAGTAGTTGAGCACAACAACTTCCGTCTGCAACATACTCCACTTCAGCTGTGGATAGGGCAATGGAATTTTGTTTCTTGGATGACCATGACACAAGGGACCTACCCAAGAATTGGCACGTCCCGAAGGTACTCTTCCTATCCACCTTACATCCGACGTAGTCGGCATCGGAATAACCGACTAACTTGAACTTGGAACCTTTTAGATACCACAATCCTAGGTTTGATGTGTGAGCTAAATATCTCAAGATTCTTTTAACAACCACTAAGTGAATTTTCTTAGGAGCACTTTGAAATCTTGCACACATGCACACACTAAGCATGATATCGGACCTAGATGCACAAAGATAAAGCAAAGAGCCAATCATGGATCGATATACCTTTTGATCCACGGGCTTACCGTTTACATCTAGTCCAAGATGTCCATTTGTCTTCATGGGAGTCTTGTTGGGCTTTGCTTTCTCCATATCAAACTTATTGAGTATATCTTGAGTGCACTTGGTTTGACTTATGAATGTTCCTTCTTCAAGTTGCTTGACTTAAAAACCTAGAAAGAACTTCAACTCCCCCATCATGGACATTTCAAATTTCCTAGTCATAATTTTGGCAAACTCATCACAAAAAGATTGATTAGTAGAACCAAATATAATATCATCGACATATATTTGGCACACAAATAAGTCATTATCAACTTTTCTGATGAAGAGAGTAGGATCGGCCTTGCCAATTGTGAAGCCTTTGTTGACCAAGTATCCCTTGAGGTGTTCATACCAAGCTCTAGGAGCTTGCTTGAGGCCATAGAGAGCTTTGTGAAGCTTGTAGACATGGTTTGGCTTCTTTGGGTCTTCAAATCCCGGAGGTTGTTGTACATACACCTCCTCTTGAATAGGGCCATTTAGAAATGCACTTTTCACATTCATTTGAAAAAGCTTAAAACCATGGTGAGTAGCATAGGCAAGTAAAATACGAATTGACTCGAGCCTAGCTACGAGTGCATAAGTTTCATCAAAGTCCAAACCTTCAACTTGTGAGTAGCCTTTAGCAACAAGTCTTGCTTTGTTTCTCACCACGACACCATATTCATCTTGTTAGTTGCGAAACACCAATTTTGTACCTACAACATTTTGCTTGGGTCTTTCCACCAATGACCACACCTTGTTTCTTTCAAAGTTGTTCAACTCTTCTTGCATGGCCATCACCCAATCCGAGTCTTAAAGTGCTTGTTCCACCCTAAGAGGTTCCATAGAGGAAACAAACGAGTAATGATGACAACATGTAGTCATTCAGGATCTAGTAGTTACCCCCTTTTGGATATCACCAAGAATATTGTCAACAGGGTGATCCTTTTGAATGCTTTGTCGGACTCATGGATGAATTGTCCTAGATGCATCTTCTTCTTCTTGATTGTTGTCATCTTGAGTGTCTCTTTCTCCACCATCTTGAGCTTGATCTTGGTTGTTACCTTGACCATGATTGTCACCATGATCTTCGTTACTTCCTTGATCTTGTTCGTCATGTGGCTCTTGTGGATATGAGTCATCTTGTATCGAAGAGGATGGTTCATCTTGACTTGAGTTTGGGTCTTGTGGTCTTATATCACCTATTGCCATGTTCCTTATTTCATGACAAGGAGCTTCATCACCTATATCACTTGGATTAACTTTCTCTACTTGAGAGCCATTAGATTTATCAAATTGCACATCCCGGGTGATTTCAACAACCCCGGTGTCTTTGTTAAAGACTTGATATGCATAGACGTTAGTTCCATAACCAAGAAGAAAACCTTCATGTGTCTTAGGAGCAAACTTAGAGGATTTGGGTTTCTTATTAAGAATAAAGCATTTGCTCCCAAAAACACGGAAATATGAAACATTGGGAAGGTTACCGGTGAGGAGCTCATAAGCTGTTTTCTTCAAAATCTTGTGAAGATATAGTCTATTTATTGCATGGCATGCGGTGTTGATGGCTTCGGCCCAAAAGGTGTCCGGCGTCTTGTACTCATCAAGCATTATTCTTGCCATCTCTATAAGTGTGCGGTTCTTTCTTTCGGCTACACCATTTTGTTGTGGAGTATATCCAGCGGAGAATTCATGCTTGATGCCTTCTTCATCAAGATATTCTTCAACTTGAGTATTCTTGAATTTCGTTTCATTGTCACTCCTTATCTTCTTGATCTTCACCTCATACTCATTTTGTGCTCTTCTCAAAAACCTCTTTAGGATACTTTGTGTTTCACTTTTGTCCTTTAAAAAAATACCCAAGTGAAACGTGAATAATCATCAACAATTACAAGACCGTATTTGTTACCGCCAATGCTTATGTAGGTGACCGGTCCAAATAGGTCCATGTGTAGCATCTCCAACGGTCTTGATGTTGTCATCATTGTCTTGGATGGATGTGTCGCTCCAACTTACTTTCTGGCTTGATATGCGCTACATATTTTGTCCTTCTTAAAAGCAACATCCTTTAGTCCGACAACGTGAGCACCTTTTAGGAGTTTGGAAAGATTCCTCATCCCAACATGAGCTAACCGGCGATGCCATAGCCAACCCAAGGTGGATTTAGTGACCAAGCAAGCATTTAGGTTAGATCCCTCCTTGTTGGTAAAATCAACAAGGTAGATCTTGTCCTCTA
This sequence comes from Eleusine indica, assembly GCA_030378355.1. Lineage (NCBI taxonomy): Eukaryota > Viridiplantae > Streptophyta > Magnoliopsida > Poales > Poaceae > Eleusine > Eleusine indica. The sequence goes on along the minus strand of CM059498.1, from coordinate 10,192,507 downwards.
TATACCCTTTGAAAGCTATTGAAGAATCTTTTTTTACTAAAAATGGTTACACCATCATCGTCAAAGAGACAACTATAGCCCATCTCACAAAGTTGTGAAATAGATGTCAAGTTGTATCCTAGACCATTTACAAGATAAGCATTACCAATTGAAAGGTCATGGGTGATGGCAATCCGATCACGACCAATTACCTTTCCCTTATTGTCATTTCCAAATGATATGCATCCACTTGGTAGATTATCATGATCAAGTGTGGAGAACATTGATCTCTCTCTGGTCATATGATTTGAGCACCCACTATCAAGTACCCATGTCGCGCCACCGGAGGAGTATTCCTACAAGGAACATCAAGCATGTGTTTTAGGCACCCAAGTTGGTTTGGGTCCCTTAACACTAGATACAAGTACTTTGGACACCCACACACAAGGCTTCCACCTTGCATCGTGTGGCCCAACAAACTTAGCAACCACTCTACCATAAGCATTACGAGTTAGCACATAAGAGGCATCAAAATCATAAAAGGATATGATAGAGGTCTTATTGTTCTTGTTGACTCGGAAAACATTCTTTGGCTTGATTGTCTTCTCTTGTGCTACTTGCTTTCCCTTGCCTTCGGGTATAAAGTTGGGTCTCTTGTTGTAGCTCTTTTTAGGTGCATTCTTATTGTACCCTAATTCTCTTTTGTCATGAGAGGCTCTTGGCTCACCAACAATCTTTCTTGTGGTTTCTATTTGAGCCTTCTTCTCAAGTTCCTTGACTTGATTGGATAGCTTTTCAATGATTACATCTTGCTTGGCAATCATCTCAACATTGATGTTGTGACACCTTTCGCACCCTTTGCTTGTTGAAGCTTGGGAATATTCCAATCTCTTCAACAAAGATTGTGAGCTCAACTTGAGATCCTCAATTGACTTCACAAGAGCTTTGTTCTCCTCTATTAATGAGCTACATCTCTCTTGGAACTTCTTGTTGGTTAAGGTGCATGAATCACCTGACTCTTTCACCTTGCCAAGGTCATTAGTTAAGCTCTTGTTCTTTTCCCTTTCTTGCTCAAGTTGCTTTGTGAGCTCAAGGTTCTTTTCCTTTTCTTCAATGAGTAGCTCCTCTTGCCTTTGGAGGATTCTTTCTTGATCCTCAATCTCCTCATTAAGTTTACCTAGCATTTTCATCATTTCTTGCATAGAGGGGACCAAGTCCTCCTCTTCATCACTACAGTAATAGGGATTGAAATAAGAACAAGGAGATACCTTGCTTTTCTTTGCCATGAAGCACCGGGGAGCATCATCCTTATCATCGGTGAGGTTGTTGAAGAGAACATGCTAGACCAATGGTGATGAGGACATCAACGACATACGAATAATGACGACGGAAGATGGCACGCCAAACCAAGTTGTCACGCCTCCACCTCTCGTCGTCGCGCCTCCTCGAGTTACGGATCCATCTTCTAACGAGACGACGACGTACAAGGGCCCAATCACTAGAGCTCGAGCCCAGGAATTGAAGACGGTTTTGATGCTAAGGAACGACGGCCCAGGATGATGCCGCCCGAAGGCCCACATGGCCCAAGTCGCACGACTCCCTCTCCACCGCGCGCCTCTCCACTTCAGCCGGCCCTAGATGCCTCGTCCTCCCCCTATATAGTCAAGGGTTGCGCCCCTTGCAATCTTGGAGTTTTGTTTTAAGTTTAGCTTAGATATACATCCGTCTCTCGACGTGAATTCAGAACTCCACCTTCGTGCAATACATCAGATTGCTCGCCTTTAATTCTTGCTCGTTCTTTGATTGCGCGTAAGAATTGATCCTCGTGATCAGGTTGATCTTGTTTACCGCAAGGTTAATATCCTCCGGAAGTTGGTTCAGCGATTGCATTGGTGCTTCGGCTTGCTCGTCGTAGTCGGATCGTGAGGGTCAACATCCACCAAATCGAAGTTATCTCCACTCGCCGAAAGATCGGGCACTCTACACCTAACAAATGGCAATGTTGGTAATGCCACCCTCATCATCTTCATCATCATCATCGGAGATATACTGAAGGTGTATCTAGGCCCCTGATTTTATTTTAGTGATTGGCGTCAATACAATTAAGAACGGACTAATCTTTTAATGAGCATGTGTGTAGATTATGGTACAAAGTTTGGTGATTAAATGCATAGAAACAAAAAGGGAGAAAAGAAGATGGCAAAGTGCTTCAAGATGAAATTCAAAATATGCTCAAGAATGAAGTTCATGACGTTTTATTTTAAATCTTGAGTATAGGAAAAGCCGTACTATTAAGAGGGACACAAAAGTGTGAAGCGGATGTGAACTAAGTGCAAAATTCCCCTTTCTAGGCCAAATAAAATTTTCCAGGACAAAATCATCGGACTTGTCCGACCCATCAGACAAATCCATCGGACTCTAGTAGATCTGTCATCCTAGGTCGTCGGACATGTCCGACGGTCATTGGACTTGTCCGATGACCAGAGGAAAGTCCGACGCATCGAACACTTTCATCGGAGTACAGTTCCCCTGCCACCCTATTTTCATCGAACTTGTCCGAGCCATCGGACAAGTCCATCGGATTCTAGTTTCTCTACCCCTTCTATGCGGTCATCTTATCTGAGGCACCGGGCAAGCTTGTCGGACTCTAGTTTCTGCGCCACCTTGATTCATCGAACATGTCCGATGACCATTAGACTTGTCCGACATAGATCTCAGAAATTGGGTCTCCAACATCTCTTTTCCCCATTGGGCTATAAATAGAACCCCTCTTCGCCCTTTGGCCGGTTGGTCACTCATTCCACTCAAAAAACACTCTCAAGCTCACTTTCCTCTCCCCAACTCTCCTCCCTTGCTTCCACTCTTGATTTGTGAAGGGATTAAGAGAAGATTGAAGTGCTCCATCGACTCCAAGCTTCCATCCTCTTGAGCACTTGGTTCATCCTCACCGCCGACGGCTATTGTGTTTGTTACTCTTGGGGATTCATCCCCTAGACGGTTAGAGGTGCCAGTAGAGCTCTCAACTTGTGTGGTGACGCCTCGGAAAGTTTGTATTGACCCCTCTTTTGTGGAGTTTCTAGTAGAAAACCAAGTTTGATCTTTGTGGTCACTTGGAGAGGTTAGGGTTGAAAGAGACCCGGTCCTTTGTGGATCCCTCAACGAAGACGTAGGCTTTTTTGTAGAGCTGAACTTCGGTGAACAAATCTTGTGCCTCACTTGTGCTTTAATTACGTGTCTTTCACTTACTTGTTCTTGCTCATAAACTTGCTAGTTAGGGTTTGCTTCATATTTCTTAAATTAACTTGTGTAGGTTACTTGCTAGTTGCTCTCCTTATTTTTACAATTTTTCTTTGCTTGTATTCACTTGCTCCTAGCTTGCCTTGCACTAGTTTCAATATTTACCCGGCTGATCTACTTTTCTATCTCGTGCCATCGGACAAGTCATCGGACTTTCTCCACAATCATCGGACAAGTCCGACACTGCATATTTAACTTTTATTATTAAGTGAATTTTAGGGATAATTGCCTATTCACCCCCCCCCCCTTTAGGCACTTTCATATACTCTTGGCCAATGTGAGCTTGCCCCTTATTATGTGGCTTCTTGTTGGGCTTGTTCATGTTGTTATACTTTTCATTCTTTTTTCCCTTGCCATTTAGCCTTGGACAATCAGCGATCATGTGTCCTTGTTCATGACACTCATAGCATGTTCGATTTGTTCTTCTAGCTTTTGCCTTGTCAAAGCTTTTCTTGGTGAAGCCATTCTTGATCATGTATTTGCCAAACTTTTTGACAAATAAGGCAAACTCTTCAGTGTCTTCTTCTTCATCATCATTGTCATCATCTTCATCATTATTTGCTTTGAGATCTATGTACTTCTTGCTTGAGCTCTCATCACCAATGAGCACATTCACTCTTTTGCCCTCATCATCATGACTCTTGTGGGCATTGATTCTTCCAATCACTTCATCGGTTGTGAAGCTCTCAAACCCATCCTTCTCTTCGATGATGGTGCATAGGGTTGAGTTCCATATCCTAAGAGCCATGAGAAGCTTGTAATTGACTTCTTCATCTTTGACATTGTCTCCATAGGATCTTCTTTCATTGACAATATCCATAAGCCCATCATGTGATTGTTGAGGCTCTTCTCCCTTGTTCATGACAAAGAAGTTGAATTGATTCTTGAGTACTTGAAGTCTTGACTTCTTCACCACATCTACTCCTTCATGAGCACATACAAGTTTCTTTCATATTCTCCGGGTATTCTCAATTCCGGCTACTCTGGAGTATTCCTTCGGATTCAAGGAAGAGAGAATGACGGACACCGCTGAGCATTGCGATGTATATTAAGTTGATCCACCATTGTGGGATTTTCTTCATTCTCCAAAGTATATCCTTTTTCCACAACTTCCCAAATCGGAGGACCGATGGACATCAAGTACATCTTCATCCGATGATTGTACCAACTAAAATCTTTGCCTTCGAAATAAGGCAATCTTCCACTTCCACTACCATGAATATTCGCCACATCGGCATAGTTGACTGGCATGGCCGTGTGCAAATTACTTCTTTTGCTTGCCGAAGCAAGATCTTGAGGCTTGTCGCCTTCCCCCGACTTCGACATTCTTTAACCTTCAAGCTTTTAAGCCTTGTAGAAGAATATAGCTCTGATACCAATTGAAAGTTGCCTAGAGGGGGGGAGGGTGAATAGGCAATCTAAAAATTAAACCTGAAAAAGCACAAAGCTATGATCAAATCAACAACGACAGAACTTCCGTCAGGAATGACAGAACTTCCGTCACCATGGAAGTTCTGTCAAATGATAGAACTTCACCAATTCCTTCTCTACAACTTATAAAAATGCGGATAACTTAAGAGTTAGAGATACAATACTTGATTGAAGTGAAGCTAAGGCAATGAGGGACTAGAGATCTTTGCTAGATGGCTTATGACACAACACAAAGTAAAACGAGCACAATAATATGAAAGAAATGCACAAGCACAATAATAAAAGCGGGAATGTAAAGAGAGACACAAGGATTTAACCCGAGGTTCGGCAACCACACTAAGTAGTCCCTACGTCCCTGTTGAGGAGCCACACAAAGTGGCCGGGTCTCTCTCAACCCGTTTCCCCGCTAAGTAATCACAAAGATCATGCTCGGATTTCTTTCTCCACTTGATTCTTTTCCTCTGGAGGTGAATCACACCTTGACAAACGTCCCCGTCTCACCACAACATGTTGGGAGCTCAAGGGTGACTCCTAGCCGTCTGGGAGACCAAGGTTCCAAGGGTAACAAGCAAATCAAATCTTGTTTGGGGTGGGAAAGATGTGATCAAGCTTTTGAGTGGATGGATTCAATCATTTTATAGTTGGATCTCTCTCACATTGCTTGGAATCTCAATATGAAGTCTAGGAGTGAGAGGGGAGAGCTTTAGCTGAAGAATGAGTGAAATGCCAAGATGTCCAACCCTTCCCACGGGGGAAGGGGTAGGCTATTTATAGAGCTCTCTCAAAAACTAGCCGTTGCACAGCTTTTCTCACTCTGACGGAACTTCCGTGGTTCCCCACGGAACTTTCGTCAATTCATAATAGCCGTTATGAGGTAGGATTTCAACTGATTCAAAGATTACGGAACTTCCGTGATGGAGCTCACGGAACTTCCGTCGCTCTCGGGTTTGCGACAAAGAGAAAGTAGAGAAAGACGGAACTTCCGTGGCAGAGGCCACGAAACTTCTGTAGCTCTCGGCTTTGCTGGAGTTTGAAGCTGGGCACTGACGAAACTTCCGTGAGGGGACTCACGGAGCTTCCGACGCTCTCTGTTTGGCTTAGAACTAGTTGGTTCTTTTTTGCTTTTGTTTGGCTAATCTTTCACAAAACTTATTGGTTAGCTTGAGCACATGAATTCCCTTAGAAGTAAGATAAGTTTTACCCCTCTTAATAGTTTGGCATACCTATGACTCAAAATAAATTAGCAAAAGCTAAACTTGAAGCACTATGAGTCCCTTTTGTTTTCTCTTTTGTTGAGTGATGAACTTTTCTTACAAATGTGGACAATTAATCTTTCTCTTGATAATCTACACATATTCTTTATAGTCATGTTAGTATATTTTTTTAATCCTATGTCATTAATCACCAAAACCCACTAGGGGTGCTATATGCATCTTCACCGTGGGGACGAATGCAATCCCAGGAAAACTAAGTCTAAACACCGCGTTTACACCTAGACTTTCATACCAGCTCTAGAATTGGTAAGCACAATAAATTAATGCTATACAACAATAAAAGGTTATGCACGAAGATCCCGTAGATAAAAAGAATAGAAATACCCATTTTATTACTTGAACAAGAGTTTAGCTACATGTTACCCGGCCTGAAAGACGAAGGAGACTACTCTCGCAGGAGCTTCATCCCCGAGGCACAGGTTGAAGGAGCCAACATTCTGAACTCCTTCTCCTACACCTTTACTCTCTACTTAACTTGGGTAATGTCGAGACTTCTACTCGGCAATAAATATAGGGTAGTTCACCTATGACGATTTATATATAGAATAGGGGTGTGCGCGAGATCCAGAGACTATGGAAACACAAAACGCCAATTTATACAGGTTCGGGTCTCCCGGAGGATAATAACCCTACGTACATGTGGTATATGTATTGTTATGTCTAGATCATAGATCTAGACGAGAAGGGTAGACCTAGACGATGATGTCTAGTTATGTCTAATTGTGTGATACCCCTTAAGGGAGGTCCCTGCCCCACCTTATATATCCGAGAGGATAGGGTTACATGACGGAGTTCTAGTCGGACGACTATACATATCGAAGTAGGAGTCTACTTTGCTTTCCTTATCTGTGAGGTACCCCAATGGTATGTATCATCGACAAGCCTCCGGGAGTCTTACAAGCTGGATGATAATCTTTAGTAGCTTCCCGACTGGTTTGTGCCATGTAAAATGCTTCGACTTTATATCAGCAAGCTTGTGAGGGTCTCAAAGATCAATACGTCTTCAAGAAATCAACTGGTGCGCCGAATAGGTGCATCTAAGTAGGTGTAACCCCCGACTCTTGTATCATTTGGAAATTGCAAATAATGCAACAGTTCAAAATAAGAATAGTCATGTTGGCTCTCTTTAAGAAAAAATCGCTCGAATCATCAAATTCGAGTGGTAAATAGCTCAATGGAGTGACATCAATGACTACCAAGTGATAAATGATTCAGACGAGTGACGTCAATCACTGCTGAGTGGTTGATGACTCAAACCAATGACTTCAATCATTGCCGAGTGCTATATAATATATTCGGGTGACATCAATCACAACCGACTAATATTAAGTTCACGGGTGACATCAATCACAGCCGAGTGAACATGGCCTTATGACATCAATCATAGCCAAATGACATAAACTTTGGCCGAGTGGCCTATGAGTGATTATGAATCAAACGGGTGACTTCAATCTCGCCGAGTGAGCGAGGCTTTATGACATCAATCATAGCCAAGAACTAAATTACCATGACTTCAATCATGATTAAGTAACCTTTCCTTAAGAATGTTAATCACTCATATCTTTGAGCTTTATTTTCATTATTATAGACTGACTTCAATCAGCCGAGTGATGCTCGTTATTTCGCGTATATGACCATCAAGTCATAGCGACATGATCATCAAATCATGCTTTAAATGATTATGGTATCAACTATTTTTTATAAAGCACTTCTCTTCAAAGAAGCACATATGGATAGAGTGACCATCAAGCCACTGTTATATGATCATCAAATCATATATTTTTATATATTATGGCATCAACTATAAATTTAATAGAAAATGCTTCTCTTCAAAGAAGCCTCCGAGACAATCGCCGTTATGAGTGGTTGTCGCACTCAACTCAGAATATCATGTCTGAGTGGCAACGGTGCTGAACTCAAGACGATAAAATCGAGTGAAGAAGCCAGTCAAGGTTGTTGTAGCCGCCGACCGCTGATGAAGTAGAAATCATTCAAACCCATCAAGGCCGAGTGACACCGATGATCTAATATGTGGCCGACCGATGGCTGAAGTCAAACGTGATGTGACCGATCGATGTAGGTAGTCGCAGCTGTAAACCGACCGATAAAGATAGTCGACGCTAGCATGACCAACTGATGAAAGCGGTCGGTGCTATAAGCCGACCAATGGAGGCAGTCAGAACTGGCATGATTGACCGATGAAGGTGGTCAATGCTATAAGTCGACCGATGAAGGCGAGAAAATCACTCTATGTTAAGTGGTGTATCCGCCTATCGATCATAAATGATCCTGACAGTAAAGGAAATTAGAATAATTAGTTATAATTAACATTGTTTGCTTGATAACTTATTTTTACAAGTCAAACAAATCAGTCGACTGAAAATTCAAATATGTATCCATTTTTCTCCTGTAAGTAGACCGATTGACGCAGAGCTGCATATTCGCGCGTTAGCAACCAGACTGATCCACCATAGGATACTTAGGACAAAATATAAAGAGTTTAGGAGCTCGGTCTACCGCAACAATATTGGTCATAATTATTCTTACGTTGCAGTCAGAATCAACCAGTCGACACATGACCTCTCGCAGCTTTGGCTCTGGGTTTAGTGTAGTGGCAGTCTACCGCGTAGCAATAAAGTTTTATGCCTTGATTGCTTGTCAGCATAAGACAAAAAATAAGACCAAATCGTAAATAAAATGCAACATATCGGTCGAGGCTGAAGCCAAAATGGTGGAACTAGAACGGACGACATGGATCACATGGTCTCAGGGCTGAAGCACTACTGAAAGGTCACCGACCGACATGGGTAGTGTCAGGGCCGAAACACTACTAAGAAATCACCGACTGATATGTGTACTGCTAGATTCACAAAAAAAGTAGAAGAACACGTGTATAGATACACAAATAGCCCCCTGGATCGATTATTTAATACAAATTATTAAAGAACCGAGACAATATAAAGACGAATAAAGTCATAAATAAGAGCACTTATTAAAAAATCCAACTTTACTCATAAAAAATCATATGACCTTCTGCTTAGAAAGCAGAAATAAACGGCCATAGGAAAAAAGTATGAAGGACATAGAGCCCAAAACCTCGAAAGTAAATGGAGAAAGTATAAAGATACTTAGCTTTGCAATTCGACGAATTGAAGAGAAGCCCCCAAGCATGCCGATGTTGTTGGCAAGTGGTCGAACGTCGATGTTGAGCCATCATGTTGGGATATTGAAACTCGGAGTAGTTGGCTTGTATCACCAAGTCATCGAAGGTGTCGCCGAGTCGCCGATTGTCGAACGACCAAGTCGCAGTGATGTTATCGAGTGACGAAGTCGTCGAGTCATGACAATGTTGTCGAGTGCCGCAGTCATCGAGTCGTTGTCGAGTAGTCCCCGGACATCTCCATGTGGCCGCTGAGCGGTCGAACCGTCGAGTCGCGGCGATGTCGCTGAGTGTTCGGTAGGCGTCGTGTCGTGATGATGTTGCCGAGTGGCGGTTGCCCTCGTTGAAAGCGTCCTCGTAGTGCGATGATGTTGTCAGAGGCATCGTCGTAGTGAACAGCGTTGCCGAGTGACCGTGGTCGTTAGATTGATAATGAGCCCCCAAGCGTGTGCATGTGGCCGCGGAGCGGTCGAACCATCAAGTCACGGCGATGTCGCCGAGTTGTCGATAGGGATCGTGTCGTGGAGATGTTGTCTAAGTGGCCGAATCCACCGAAACATCAAGTTGCCGGAAGCGTCGTCATAGTGGACGGTGTCGTCATGTCATGGTGACACTGTCGAACAACCGAGTCATGATGATGTTGTCGAGTCAGTCATTAGGAGGTGTAACCCCCAAGCGCCCCTGCGCCGAGCAGCCATGTTTTCTCGTCGTTAAGCCACCAAGTCCCCGTGTCAGCAGAGTGTTGGAACTCTTGTACTCCGAGGTCGTGTTGCTGTGGTTGCTATTGATGACCAGGCAGATGTAGCAGTGCATGGCATTGGCCAGTCTGAGTCGCTCTCATGTGATATGCGGTATCGTCATCACAAGCAGCAACTTCGTGTGAGACTTGGATTAGCTTGTGTACGAAGCCTTTCAGAGTCAAAGTCGGTTTCGGTCGTTGCACGATGGATATTAGCTGGACATCATGAATAAATCCTAACCACCGTGCAACTCTCACGTACATGCAAAAACAGCATAGCATGATTAGTATCCTGTGCTAATCAAATTGATTAGCAGGTATACAATAAAATAGTACGGCAAGAAAATATTGGAAAAGGAAAAACTCTTCCCTGGTAGCACACGTAAGTGCTTTGAAGCCGAGTGTTGGACTCGGAGTTTGCTTTCGTGACCCCGACTCCTAGTTGATTTAGGAAACCAAAGTCGATACGTGTTACACTCGACGAGTCGGCGACTTGTAGTAGCGTAGCCGACCTCTAGCCCACCGACGGTGATATCCGCATGCTGGGCCAAGCTAAAGAACCGGCAGATAATCATGCATGCGCATGATTTTACATCCGCGCAACACCGAAGATACCTCGTCTGAATGACTCATGTCATGACGATCTACTTCTACGCCGATGGAATTGCCTGTTGACGAATCTTGACGAAGAAAATTGGTCATCAAATTTCGACGAACCGATCTCAACATGAGCTTTGTCGTCGACACGACGCTTCAACATCGGTTTGCTCGTGATCCGATCTTGAAGTAGATTGAGCCCATGAAACTCGACAAACCGATCGCCGCGCTCCCCCATCCTGGCGCGCCAACTGTCAAGACTTCTACTCGACAATAAATAGAGGGTAGTTCATCTATGACGATTTATATGTAGAATATGGGTGTGCGTGAGATCGAGAGACGATGGTAACATAAAACACCGATTTATATAGGTTCGGATCTCCTGGAGGATAATAACTCTACGTCCTGTGTTCTGTGGTATATGTATTAATATATATAGATTATAGATCTAGACGAGAAGGATAGACCTAGATGATGATGTCTAATTGTGTCTAATTATGCGATGCCCCTTAAGGGAGGTCCCTGCCCCACCTTATATATCCGGGGGGTCAGGGTTACATGACGGAGTTCTAGTCGATCTACTATACATATCCAAGTAGGAGTCTACTTTGCTTTCCTTATCTGTGAGGTACCCCGATGGTATGTATCATCGACGGGTAAAATCTCGGACTAAAATGCTCTTCTTCCCGAATTCCTTCACACCCCTTTGTGGCAATGGGCCGGGAAGTATTTATAGGCGTTGGGGAGTCGGTAAGCCGAAGTCGATCCGTCGGGTGACGGGCTAGGCCGGGCGGTCACGTAAGCCGGGCGGACAGGCATGCCGGGTGACAGGATAGGACGGGCGGCATCCCAGGCCGGGCAGCCTTTGGATAATGTCGGTTCCCGACCGACTCTTCCTGGATGGCTTGGATTTCGCCCCGATGATGGTTGGTGGGTTGGTTACCACCGACTCTCTTCTTTTGGGGTGGTAGGTCTCTTGGGCCTAGTGGGTTGTCCACCCTGGGAGGCAACCCGAGGCCAGGCGGCGGCCCGTGTCAGGTGCCGACCCCCTCCGGATCGTCCCTTGACTTCTCCCGGTTAGGCCACTTGATGTCCCTTTCTGCTTTGCCACTTTTCATCACTTTTGGTCTGGGAGGAGAAAACGACATGGTGATGGAGTGTTTTTGCAGAATCGGTCGGGTTGGATGATCAGTCGGACGATGATCTAGGTTTGATTGGTCGGGTGGTTGTCCGAGCAGTCGGTTAGGCTTTCGGTCTTCATCCGGGTGATGACTCTGATTACTCAGCCGGGTGATGATCCGGGTGGCTGATTACCCTACCGGCCCCTGATCTGTCAGAAAGACCAGGCCGGATGCTGATTCTGGTCGTAAACGTCCCTATCGGTTGGTTGTTTTATAGTGTGATCGACCGACGGTGTGTTTTTTCATGTTTTGCATATTTTGGCCCCTTTTATATCTGCAAACATATATCTCACCAAAACTCGTGGAACTAATTAATTTTAATAAGGTTTATTAAGATTCTTTCCAAGAGTTTCATGCTTTAAAGGTTACTTGGTAGTTTAAAAAGGGAAATAAAGATTACCAACACCGTCCAACCTCGACCGCCCTTCTTCGGTCACGAGACGACGCCCACGGCCGCGGCGGGTCCTCCACCATGGGTCTGGCGCAACGCCAGTGGCCTGCCGATGTGTGCTCTCCCCTTCTTTTCCTCTGCTTTTGTGGTCTGTGTGGGGACTGGGGAAGAACACATGGGTGGTGGTGACCGACAGTCTGTGGGACCTTTAATGAGGGCAAAATTGTCTTTTACTTGTATCCTTACTTTTACCTAGGAATGCTAGGAATGCTAATATAGTAGGAGTGTGGGACGGAGAGAGTATTTGTTGTGCACCTGAGATTATATGAATAGCATTAATCGGACTGTAGGTAAATTTGAGCTGCTAAGGCTATCTCTAACGGGAGATGCATCCGGTGACCCAAAACCAAATTGGGTCTAAAACGGTGAAATCTGCTCTCCAGCGGAAGACCCATCCACGAGACTCATTCTGTGTTACGTGTCGCTCGCGACCCACATTTGGAGCACCTCCCCCTGCGACCCAAACATCTCCGCCCAGCTCCTTCACTCCCAGCTCCTCCCCGGTGAGTTCCTCCACGCCGAGCTCCTCCACGCCCAGCTCCTCTCCGGTGAGCTCCTCCACGCCCAGCTCCTCTCCGACGAGCTCCTCTCCGGCGAGCTCCTCCATGCCTAGCTCTACCCCGACGAGCTCCTCCTCGGTGAGCTCCTCCCCGGTGAGCTCCTCTACGCGGGAGGGGGGAGGCGGCGGCGGCTGTGGCGGGAGGCGGCAGGAGGAGGGAGGAAGCGGCCGCGACGGGAGGAGGGAGACAGCGGCCGCGGTGATGACAAGAGGAGGAAGGAGGAAGGATGCTGCAGGAGGAGGAGGAGTCGCATTTTAGATCTTCCGTTGGAGAACGATGTTTTTGGGTAGCCTTGTTTTAATACTGTAGCACCCCAATTTAGATTTTAGGTCTCCTCTACTGTTGGAGACAGCCTAACAAGCCTTATTTTCAGCTTCCAAACACTCTGATTAGTACTAAACTACTAGTAATGTAACGCCACACGGTTACATGTAAGAAGAACCGTAAAACTTCTGGTCAAAATAAATAGAAACACGGTATGTAACACAAACACACAACATATAGGGATAAGATAATCTTGAGTCCGTGCTAGACAAAAGTTCGGAGGAGATATATTTTTCCTACAGCTAATGAATTCTACATATCGTACTGAGCAGAAACCTTGACTTCAACGATTTTAAAACAAAAGGACTGAACTGCCTGCCATTGTTGGTCTTAAAAATCATGACCGCATGTAAAACGAGTGGAATAATAGAGATGGATCATAATGCAACTAGCGTTTGGAAATTTTAGTTGACTTTGTGAGATACGATACACGGCTCGAGCTCGATGCAGTTGTTAATTGCTTTAATCGGTTGCTCCAACGTATTCTACACGATTTCCTTCAGTTGTCGTATAATCACGCGTTTCGTTCCGTAGCAAAAGACAGAAGAAAGTAACGTTGGCATTAATTCAATCTCATTGGCTGTTGAGAACTGATCAATGAGCCATTCCATGTGCTGAGTCGTCGTTCACACTGGCGGGAGTCCGAGGTGTACGTGTCTGATGGCCCCCATACAGTACTAATCGTGCAGTTGATTAGGGCGCGATTGGTTGCTCGCATCAGACCGAATCAGGCTTCCGAGATGTAATCTGTCTATGATTGTATGTCTACACGAAGGGTTAAGTCAGCCTCTTCAGATGTAAAAAGTGTCGTGGAGCCATGTTCCTGCGGTGCGAGCAATTTCTGCGTTTCTCTAGAACCAGACTCGTGGGATGCAGGCAGGACCTCGTGATTGCATGTCAGAGAGATGGCTGATGTAACATCTGAACAACCAAACACAATCTCTAGACAGGCCTGACTGACTTCATATAACAACCAATTATAGACATGTTGCATGTGTTGAACTTGGCTCCCTGGCACCTGGTTCACTAATGTGAGCCAGGCTGAGCTGAGAAGACAACCAATCACACTCTTAGTGTGTTCTAAGTGTGAGGTCTTCCATGAGGATTCAAATTTTGTTATGCACAATCTGATTTATGGTGGGTGGGTGTCCATGGGATGAGATTAAAGCATGAGTTAGTTCATGTTTTCTAGAACGGTTTCGGTTGAGTTTTTATGTACAACAATAACGAAGGCGTGAATTTTCTCCCATCAAATGAGTTCCTTTTTTAACCATACAAGCCTATTTTTTGTCCCTTTTAAACAGCTTTACCTTTGAAATTGTATTTCATCCAGTTTGGTTAATGTCAAACAATTTAGAAACTGACCGTTAATAGTAAAAGATTTGGAAATATTGATAAAGTAAAAACAATATCACTAGATTCATCGTAAAATCAATTATCATAATATATAATTCCTTTTAGCTATAATAAGTTATTTTCATAGATATTATTAGTCAAATTTACAAATGTTGATTTTAACCGAATCTATAATCGCTTATATTTTTGGGTCGGAGGCACCAAAAACACATTCAATTTCGGTCAATGAATCTGAAATTGGAGTAAAGTAAGTATTGTAGACATTTAATCATGTACATAGCCAAATACTGTTGTAAACATGAGGTGAGAAATCACCTTCTTATTGTAGAATCAATGAATGAAATGAATCAATGGAATACATAAAGAACAGTTCTAAAAGAATAGCGCAAGCTCATGAAAATTTTGCTTGCGAAGTAATAGATGATGTCTATGGTCTATCTATCCTGCCCTTCCAAGTTAACACCAGTCTGTTAGTGCTACTGGCTAGAGTCAAATCCAATATCTCCCACCACGAAGTTAACTTGAGAAATTCTGCAACTGTATGATCACAACGCTGATATCGTCAGTCGAGCCCCTGGAAATTGACGTCTCTACGAGCCTCTTGCAAGCAGCCATGCGAGAAGCCTTGTCATTGCTGGTGTAGAGAGGGCGAGCAAGGTCCACAGCCTCCTGATTGTCAATCTTATCCCACAGGCCATCAGAAGCCAGTATCAAAAATTCGCAGTGCTGGTCTACCAGGAGGGTCCTGGAGTCCGGATCAGCCACAACCCACTGCTTCAGGTGAGCATCCCCAATGCCTCTGGACACTGCCAAGGAGCCTTGGACTCGCCATGTTCCGCGGTAATTCACCACGAATCCACCCTGAAATGGACAGTAGCAGCAGGAACGTAAGTTACATTGCTGAACATTCCGATAAAAAATTCAACTAGTGTTCATGGTGTATAATACTCGATTAGAATGTCCAAATGGGACGACGTTCACTTACCAAGTTCTCAATCCTCTCCTTCTCATCCTCCCGTGACGCCCGGTGGTCAGAGGTGAGCGCCTCTGCCTTCCCCGCACGGCTGAGCACGGCACGGCAGTCCCCAACATTGGAAACGACCAGGCCGCCCTTTTGGAGCACAGCTGTGACGCAGCACGCTCCCCCGCTCTCGTCCCTCTTGAGGAACTCCTCGTCCGTCTTGAGGTAGCCCCTCCTCACCGCTCCCTCCATCTCACCACAGTCCACCTTGTTCATCTCCTCGGCCATGAACTTGGGCATGTTCTCGGCAGCGAACTCTGCTGCATTCTTCCCGCCGTGGCCATCGAATACACCAAACAACGCCTGACCAAGTCAAACAAAGAGGGGTTAGCATTTAATGCTTTTCAAAGCAATTTTGTAGAGGGAACAACTTTAATTTCATACTACGAAAGAGTCCCAAATCGCCAGGATTGAGGCGAAATTTCAAAAATAACCTACAGATCACCCCCAAAAATATGCTATATTCATGTGCTTACCACTTTGGGGTCTCCGCCAAGCGCGACCTTGGCCACATGCCGGTCCTCCATCTCGACCCTTCTCCTCCCCTTCCCCCTCCGGCAGTAAGCCGCGAACTCTTCTCCCTCCTCCTCCACCTCGTTCCTCGGATCAGACTCCACCGCGGCCACTGCGGCCGCGGCGGCCGCCGCCGCTGCACCACTTCCCACGGGCACCACGAGCGGCGCCGGTCTCCGCCTCTTCAGCACCGGTCCCGCGGGAGCGGAGGCCACCGTCGCAGCGGAGGACGGCTGGGGCGCCGACGCGGGCGAGGCCTCGTCGCGGAGAAGGGCGCGAAGCGCAAAAGGGCGGAGCGGGGAGTTTGCGGCGGACGCGGGCGCCGGCGAGGAGATGGAGGCGGTGGCGGGCTCCGGCGACGCGGAGGCGGCCTTGCAGGAGAGCGAGCGGCGCGACGGCGAGAACACCGGCGAGTTCGGGATGGCCACCGTGCAAGACATAGCGGGGCGGCGCGGCTAGGGTTCGGTCCTGGGGGCGGGCGCGGCCTCTCTGGCTCTCTCTCTCTCTCGGTTGCTGCGCTGCGGCTCCTCCTCGAGAGCCCGGCCCCCTTTCCGTTGTTGGTCTTCGGTTTGTGTTTGGATGGATCTGCGGAAATGGCCGTTTGAAAGGGGAGTTATATACGGAGCCGGGACACAGGACGCGTTGCGGTGAACGCGCCTAACGGGAGGTGGACTAGGATAAGAGCAAAGACCAAGAGGCCAAGCGCCAATAGGCTTATGGTTCCGTAGCCTTGGAGGCAAACTGATGCGCGTGCTATTTTAAAATGTTTTATGTTGTAGGATTATAGAACAGATCCTTTCCCTTAAAATGGAACATTGCTTTAATTTCCCTTTTTTTAGAAAATCAGAAATTAGCATTCCATCAGATCACAAACAAATGTTTGATTACCACAATTCAAATAAGACTTAGATATACCATTTCTAAAGGTTCAACAAAACAAATCAAAAATATTAATAGTCAAGATTTTGATGTCCAGGCAAACAACACTTATTTTATGGCTAAATAGTGTAATAACACTCCGTCCCAAGAATAGGTGACATTCTAGAATTAGCCGAAGTCAAACCATCTTGATTTTGAACAAGCTTATAAAAAAAGAAAATAAATATTTAAGGTATCAAATTAATGCAGTTACATCTATCATGAATTATTTTTTTATTTATTTCATATCTTTTTTCTCCAAAACTATGTCAATTTTAACTTGATTTAATTTTCAATAACTTTAGAAAGACACTTATTTTGGGAAGAAGTAATACCAAATCTGTGAAGGATTTATAAACCATGTTACTTAAAACTTCGCCCTAGATACCAATAATCACTTGCCTTGCATTGAAAATTTGTTCGTAGCTTTCAAGATTGGTTACATTGTTCAGTGTCACCTCCGATTTTTTTTTAAAAAAAAACAACCATCATTTTGTATATATAGGAAAACAACCATCTTCGATAGGAGTACACTTTCTTTGTGTGGGCAGAAGGGAGTACACATTTGATCCCCTGAATTCAAACTGACCGATGACTGAACATGGTAAAAGAAGCATATTTCACCGCGCAGTATTTTCACACTGTCAAGTCGTAAAAAAAGAAGAACGAAAGAAAAGAACACACGCCCGGGCAGTCAAATGACAGGACCAAAGGGGAACGAGGCAACGTGAGTCCGGTTTAACGACGGGGGCGAGTGAACGTTCGCGCGAGTCAAAGATACGTTAATCCCGTGTGCGGGACAAGAGCGCCCGCCCACGCAACAAAGCAGGCAAGCAAGAGCAGAGCTGTCGCGCGCGCGACTTGTGAACGGCTGTACTCCCTCGTATATGACGCGGTCACTAATAATGAAATGAAGGAATCAGGAGCCGATTCCGCTTCGAGCCCCAGCATCATCATCATCAACACGCACCACTCGCTCTTCCGCCGCCCGCTCCTGCGCGCATCCTGTCCTCGTCCCGAAACAGCAGACACGAAACTCGGCTAATGGAGATCCGCCACATGCAGCCCGTCCGACGCCGTGGCGCTCTCTCGTTGGGCGCCGCTGCCGTGCGCGGTGCGGTGCGGCACGATGGTGGGATGGGATAAGGACGGGAGTCGGGGGAGAAGGAAGCTGCGCGGAAGCAGCAGCAGCTGCCGGGGGGATCTGCGTCTCTGGAAAGACGTGGAGGGGGACCAGGGAATTGCGAGGCGACGCTGACCGGTCTGCCTGTGTACGAGTGGACCGGACCAGACGAACGTTGGAAGCGATGCGACCGTATCGCGACGCCCGCTGCGTACACACGTACATATACACTTGGCTAAGCAACCTCGCCGTCATCTGCTTCCTCGACTTCCACAGGCCACGCGCTGTTCGGTACAGTACGTTTTTCTTTGTTTTTATTTTCCCTATGATGATTGAACATACAACTCCCTTCGTTCAGAAATATACGAATTTGTTAATTTTAGACAACACTTTTGATCTCTGATCTTATTCAAATTATATTTTAAAATAACATTTATTTTGTTATAACTTGTTTTCTCATTTAAGATATTTTAAATGTAACTTATTTATTTTTTATATTTTTATAAATATTTTTAAATATAATGAGTGATCTAACATGTTTTTTTTAATCAATAAATTCTTATAAATATTTATAGACCGAGGTAAGTACTACTACTTCCGCAGAATGCAGAACCGTTTTTTACACTGAACTGTGGCGTTGTTGTTGGGGCCTCACGCCAGTATGGGAGGCAGCTCCACCTGTCATTGATTGATGCCGATTCTGGGTGGACGAGCGGGGTGTCCGGAGCGGAACAAAGGGGAAAGACGAGCCCACGAGGCGTCGAAAATGTACTAGCCGTTGGCACGGCGGGGTCGGCTGGACTCATGCGGGGCATCACGTTCAGCGACCGGATCACCGGAACGGTACACTGAGATCCCCGCAGGACGGTGGGCCCGGCCACCGGCGGCGCGGTCGCAACCTCGCAGATGTGTGGCACGTTCCGTTTGGCCGGCCCGGTCGGCTTGGCGTATAGAACGGGGCGAGCCGGCGACGGTGTCTCTGCTCTCAAGTCCGAGGTGCTGCCAGTTCAAGCACTGCTGCCTTTACCAGAGTGCTTTTGTTGTTTTCTTTTGGGCGTTTACCGGTTAAAACGGACTTTCAAAGTGATTCTTGTTTCTTCCGATCCGAACAACGAAGAAAATCGGGTTTGTGTGCAGAAGCGTCTCGATGGAACCCCTGTTTGGAACCTCTACAGCAAATATGCTCCCTCTGGCCTCGTTTGTTGAAAGAACAGAAAAACAAGCTTCTAAAACAAAAGAAGCTCTAAAACGCATGCTTCGTCATCGAAGCAACCAACGTGAAGGAAAGGAGTAAGAGAAAGAGAGATGTAGACGAGTGCTGAGACTCTATTTGTTTTCCAAACAGATTATTAGTGTTAGATTATATAAATTAATCTAGAGAAAGTGTTTATTTACCTAGATTATTGTTGTCCAGATTATTAGTTATAGGTAGGAGAAGATCATAATGTTCTGCATTTAATCACACTGGAAATAGGGTTCTACAGTGTATATAATTTCCTTTATTTTGATAAGGGTAGTGGATCTTTTGACAAATAAGTTGAAAATGAGCATCTTTTGAGGCGTTTATTGAATTATGATAATCTGGTTCCTAGATTATATAATCTCACCAAATAAGTTGACTTGTTTGTTTGTCTGTCTAGATTATTTGATCTAGATTATATAATCTGGATATAAATAAGCTGAAACAAACATCCCCTTACGTAACGAAGCAGTAAATCTAATAAAAAGTACAACTTCTCACCATTGCATGCAAACATTAAGTATTTATATATTTTAATGAACAACTATTCAATCTTCTATCTATTAGTATACAGGTTAACGTTTAGTGAAGACGTTGAGTAATATGGCACAACGACACATCCAACGGTCGACGATCCTATATATTAGCCCTGTTCTAATGGCTAAATTCAACAATAGTAGTAATTCAAGCATTGAATTATAATTATCTCAGCTGCCACAAATGTGTTTATGGATGTCTAAATTAAATATCATTTAGTACATTCTTAGTCATTGGTTTCATTTTGTTATTTTTAAAAGTGTCATGTCATCTTATAATTTATGAGTTTATAAGTGAAATTAGGTTTTTTAATGTAAAATTTTATTTTATAATATTATAATGTATATTTAATTGCTTAATTTAAATAACAAATATGAGTTGATAAATATATAGAGATGAAAATCAAATACTCTCAATAGAGTTTCATTCCAATTTCAAAGCTTTCGTAACCATGTACATGCAGTTCCATTCACATGAAACCCATTTCTCCTCTCCTCATAAATTCCATGCTACATAATTAGTATTAGCTATTGTGATATATCGCTTAATGATAACGAAATTCAAATAAAACTACTACTGAGATTGACATTATCCTATTCGAACACATTTCGAACATTCACTACTTAATACTCATTAGCTAGCTAACTATTTTCTCTAGAATTTCAACATGACTTAATTTAAACAGCATGGCATTAGTGGACATCATGGCTCTTGCGCAAAGGGTGGACAAGTTGCGCAAGACCATGGAGGCAAAGAAACGAAAAGTAGAGACATGTCGAGAAAGCTGATGCGCCATGTTGCGAAGGTGCGTAGGGTGGTGGGCTTGCTGCGGCGGCCACAAGAGCGCTAGTGGCGAGCTCGCATTACCTGTCAAGGTGTTCATGTTCAGTCCCCTTCGTTTCTACCTCTACTTGAATGACAAATAGGTCCTGATTTTTATCGAGATGGGGTTATTAAGACATTGCAAAACACTCACTTTTAGTATCTAAAATATTAGAGATGCTCTAAGTTATTGGCTAATTACATTACATGGCAAGTTATGAGTCTGAACCAAATACCTGTTACATAGAGCTGATTCGGAAATGACGTCCCAGAATTTACCGAATCGTGTGCGCACGTGCAGCGGTACGGAGGCGGATTCCATGCCGTGCCTTGGCATTCACTGATCCACCAGACACCAGTACCCACGGTTGATCAACGGTCAAAAGCATAAAGAAGCCTTTTCCCCAAGCAATCCAACTTGGCCGCTGATGCCGCTGATGTCAACCAGACGGCTGCTCCCGTGGCGAGCCGTCGTGCACTGATCGTGGTCCACGACTGCACATGTGCGCGCGGCGCCAAGTACGTAATCGCCCACGTATGCACGCGAGAGAACGTTCGTACTGAAGACCTGAAGTAGGTAGATGATCGACTGGCGGCGATGCAGAAACCCGTTCGGTGTGTCGTGCGTGTCAACGTTCAAGGCTTCAAGCTACCCGTAGTTTGACTGCTTTGCCTTCTGCCTACTCTGTTGTAACGCAGCTGAGCGCAAGCTGCACACGTACCGCACTGACCCGGACCAGAGACTACATATTGGTAAATCTTATTTTTATTCCTTCCTCAACGGCTCAACCGGTCAACCTTTGTCCACTGGATCGTATGGTGGACTTTGCATTTGTGGCTAGCTAGCCTTTTGTTACGTTGTCGGTGATGACTGATGACTTTGCAAGAAGTGGCGGCCGTCCACGCAAACGAGGACCGACCTACCCAGGAGGTGTTTTGATGTTGAAGAAACGTGGTCTATCAAGGCTGTAGTCTTGTGGAGACCGGAGAAGTAGATAAGAATCGCTAAAGTATTACTATATTATTATTATTACTTGCACTGATCCAAGTCAGACTCGTTCGGCTTTCGTGCGATCAGTTTACGCGAATTGCATGATTCGGCATTGACGCAGTGCGACGGATGAAGTGGGGCTGCAGCACCTTACGCGGTCCAAAACATTATTTGCTCGGACGCTTTTGCGTAAGATTAACCGCCATTTCTTTCTTGCAATCTTGCTTGCTTGCAGCAACTTAGTACGCAGATGCAGTCAGTACTACAGTCCAGAACGCAGGGAGCAGAGGTATTGTCCGGTAGGCCGTTTCCGATTTTTTTGGGCTTAATTTAAATCGTTTGGACAGGCACTTGGCCCAACAGTCGTATGAAAACCATTTGTGAACAAGGTGAGCGTGAGCCGCCAAATTTGACGAGGGCAGCAAAATAATCTGGTACGGTGAAGGTGCAAATTTTACTTCTGCGCAGCTCTGTCAGAGCAATTCTAACTTTTCCTCTTTAATTTTATTACCTAAAAGAGGTTAAAGGAGATACTTTTAACTCACTTTTTGAATTATAAATGATATTGTTGTAGCAGTTTACTTATTACATCACCTAAAAGTTAAGGTATGATACACCATTTAGGTGAGGGAAGGGTGATCCCCTCTATAGAGGGGATCTATAGTGATCTCCTTTATAGAGGGGATCTATAATGATCCCCTCTATAGATTGGATTTAAGTGATCACCTAATTAAGAGGATAGGAAAGAGAAACTGATAAAGAAATTTTTTCTATCCCTATTTCTTATATAACAGATTTTTGTGTTTAGATGATAGGAAAGAGAAATAGTTGCTCTTACAACCCAGATCAGATCCGAGTGAGGCGGTAAAGGTGCCAACGACACTGATGTTGCTCTGAAATGGAGGACCCCTCCACATTCTGCATTATCAGAGAATATTGTGCATGTCCTGTAGTGGCAAAGTTTTGGAGCCCGTCATTGTTGTAGGCTTGTGGCTGTGCTGTGCTTGGTGTCCTCCTGGGTTCAGTCAGTGCCCCCCTCGGCCCCTCCTCGGCACGGCGTCTCGGGCATATGCCCATGTACCGAGCCATGACGAGACTGCAAGATTCCGCATTTTTATTTACATGTACAGTAGTTCCTCTGAAAGGGACAATCTTCTATGCCTCAAATTATACGCGTCCAGTATGCTCCGAGACAAAGAGAGTTTATTCCCCTTTCGCCTTCAGAAAAGTGCACGCTAGGCGGTCGATTCCCTTGCCCATCTTCTACTGAACCATACGTGTTGCACAATATTTCTAGAACTAGTACTAACAGAGCTGTCACTCGGATAGAAGAAATGTGGGGAAAAGGTAAGTAACAGAGGATTCGTTATGATTGGAGAACAAATGCACCTCGTAAGCAGTCTTTATACCTCTCCTAAGCTCGGGTGCACCAGCATAGAGTAATACTAATACACCAAAAAAAATAAACAACTTTACAATTTATGACCTCTCTTTGCTTGCTTTCCCTCTTACAACTCATGGACAAACCTTTTGCTTTCTCCTCGGCAGGAGATTTAAGAAATGACCTTAGCAAGCTACTATTGAATCACAGCTCGCTGGCCGCATTTATCTTTATCCTACTTGTTCTTCTTTTGACAAAAAGAATCACAGGTTAACAACACAGAACATCTTTACGCAACCAAAAAAGAAAATTGGCAAGAAAGAAAAATGGTGTCGAGCATCAGCAGCTTTGTCCTTGGCGCTCTTCTTCCCGTGTGCCTGCAGCCAGGTCGTAATAACACCGGACCGGGGCCTGAATTTGGAGCCCCATACTTTTACTTGGTCAGCTATACCGGAGGATATAGGATGGGGAGTCGAGTCCTACTACTGCTGCTTGCTGGCCTCGGCGGGCCACGGGCTGGATGCGATGCGCGCGTAGAGGAACTGGTTCCACGTGTCGGGCAGGCCGGGCAGGCACCAGTGGATGCAGTCTGCGTAGGTCTTGGGGTCGGCCTGCTGCTCGGGCGTGAGCAGCTTCCCCTGGCGGAGCGTGTGCACGGAGGTGTGCGCGTCCTTGCGCAGCTCCGACAGCGCGGTGATGTCGACGAAGTGGACGGGCACCCGGCGCATCGTCGGGAGCACCTCCTGCGCGCCGGCGTAGAGGCGCCAGTCCGTGCCCACGTCCAGCGACGCGCTGCGGTTCGTGATCGGCAGCGTCTCCATCGCGCACTTGATGCCGCCCTGGTTGCCCCACGCCTCAGGCCTGCACGAGCGAGACACGATTTTCAGTTTAATTTTGACATGATGCAGAGAGTGAGTGACCAGCAGATTCTATATGGCCGATCGAAATGCTGCTCTTTTGTTCTTTTTGTCACTGCTCGAAGCATGGACTACTAGCAGTCCTAAGATTCCGTCGTACTGAGTACTGGTATTCGTTCCATCATTACTGCGTGTGAGGCCCCTCTTTTTATCGACAATTCCACGGTGATCAAAACAACTTTGCAGATGGAACACTGCAAGTATCCTTTCTGCGTAGGAGACGTAACTGAAAATACTATATACAACTAAAGTATGATGAAGTAGCAAGGCCGTATTGAATTCTTCTGATGTTCGCCTTTCTGGTTACCAGTATCATATTATCTTTTGTTAAACTTAGGATGTCGCTGTTCCTTATCTTTCACTCTCCACACTCTTACTTCCTTTGAAACAGAGACTAATCCTGGCCTGTTCTCCCCGCAATGGGGGTTCTCTGTAAAATTTTAGTTGTGAATTGATCGCATATCTAACCTGAAATTAAGTTTTTTTTTTTAAAAACTACTCTGCAAGGCTTTTGGTATCCTGAACGTCCCTGACCCAACCCAACCTAAACCCAGAGACTGCTGCCCATGCTACTGAAGGCGGCTTCTGCTACACCTCTGAAGAATCGATTGTCTTTCTCACCACCTAATCAGGTAAAGCAAGCCTATCAAAAAAAAAAATCATGGTCATTGTCGTCAGTCAGTTTTCCCCTTGCAAAAGCAGCGAGCGGCTGATCGCTAATGCAGCACCTAATTGACACGCCCTAGACTATATTATTCTGACAGTCGTGTGTCACTGTACGGTTTGGTGCCATCTCCCCTCTCGATAAACCACAACTCAAGGAACCACCACGCTTATATATGTTATATGAAACATTGAACTTGCTTAAAGAAAAAAAAAAGTTGATAAAAAGTAGCAGCTGCAGGCTACAGGGTGTGTCTTACGTGATGTGGTTGGGCGACATTCCCATGAAGAAGACGGTGGTCCGGTTGGGGTCAATGTTCCTGTCCACCCACTTGGCCCACGTCTTGAGCACCTCCTTGTACGCCACGGGGCGGTCCACCTCCACGTACTCCGTCGAGCCCTCATCGAACGACCCCTTCCTGCCAATACATAGAATCCGCATTTTAACTTCTTCGTCAGGCACAGACCATCGTACTACTCGTAGTAAAGTGCGAAGAGTGAAAAAAAGAACCAGCAGAAGTGCAAAACTTACAGGACTTTCATGTCGAGGGTGTTGAGCCACCAGATGTATGTGTTGAAGACGAGGTAGTCGACGTCGACCCAGTTCTTTGCGTGCTTTGCGATGGAGTGCCACTGGATGATGCGGTCGGGGACGCTGTGCACCTTGGGGTTGTCGGAGTTGGACTCGACGAGGAAGGGCGCCCAGTAGAACTCGACGGTGGCGTTGTAGCCGTGCGCGTAGAAGACGTTGCTGTTGCCGCCGTTGACGAACTTGGTGAGCGTCTTCTCGCCCTTGGGGATCACCGACTGCACCAGGCACACCATCGACTCCCACTGGTTCCGGTTCAGCGAGTCGCCCACGAACATCAGGCGCTTGTTCCGGAGGCGCTCCAGCAGCAGCCGAGCGTCGAACCTGTAGGTTTTTTTTTTTTTCATCAGGCGCTTATTGCAGAGATAGTAGCTGACATGTGCTTAGAAGTGCTAATACATACTCCCTCCGGTTTTATTTTATTGACTTTAGCTAATATAAATCTGCACTAACTAACGTCAATTAATAAAATCAGAAAGTACTAATACTGGGATGGTACAGTCCTGTGCGCGCACGCACTGGTACTGTGACGCAATCTGCCCGCGCAAATCTCCAACGTCCTACGGCATCGATTAATATTACGCGCTGACCTTTATTTTTTCTCCGTATCCTTCGGAATTATTTTTTTCTGAAAAATCTACTATAGTACGTACTATAGTACAGTACTTTATCAGCTACTGATTGTCGCTGACCGTATGCAAGTGACGTGCGGAGAGAAAACGACGAAACAGGGCAGAGAGTCAAGTCTCTTCTCCAGAGAAACAGGGCAAGTTTGTCCCCAAACCGACGACGATCTCCGGGCGGCGCGCATCAATGTGTGTGCAGACGAAACGAAACATCATTTCGGAACAAGAAAACGAGATAGCAAATGGAGTAGTTACCTTGGGAGGTCGCAGTCCTTGGGCTGCCACCGCCACTTCTGGTACGAGTCGTCGCGGCGGCCGTTGCGCATGCAGGTGACCTGCTCCGTGAGGAACTCGCAGCCGGCCTCCTTGTACACGGGCGCGTTCACCTCGTCGTACACCCACCCGCCGCGGTACAGGTCGCACGTCTCCGGCACGCGCACGACCGTCCGCAGCGCCGCCGCCTTCTCCGCCGCCTCCTCGTCCTCCCGCCGCCGCGCCTCGTCGGCTCCGGCACCGGCGCTCACCGTCGGCATCGTCACGTCCCTGTCCTTCTCCTCCTGCCCCATGTCTACGACAACATTAGCAGTAGTGGTGGTGGTGTTTGCGGCGGCGGCGTCCATGACCCGGACGATGACCTCCTCGCCGCGGCGGGCCAGGGTGTCAACGGCGGCGTGCGCGGCGGCCTGGGCCTCCTGCAGGAGGTGGAGGTCGGGAGCCTTGGCGCGGACGGCGGCGAACTGGAAGTCGGTGATGGACTTGATGTCCTCGTTGTACAGGAACGTGGCGAACACGAACAGCGCGAACACCACCGCCGCCAGCGACAGCGGCGCGCCGTTCCTGCGCGCGGCCACGCCGGCGCCCAGGGCCGCCTGCTTCATCGCGAACGGAGCCGACGAGAACACAGACTTGCGCCGCTGCTGCATCTCTTCCGTTACTCTTATACTACCTCCCGGGTGGTGGCCTTCCCCGCGCTCCTGCGCTTTATTTAAACTAGCAACCGATCTTTGGGTGGCTTGCAATTAATTGCAAGCACGCGAAAGATTGACAAGGAGATGGAACAGGGGAGGAGAGCTCGCTTAGCTTAGCTTCCTCGAAGATTGCTTTGCTGCGACTGCGTGTCCCCGCCGCCCTGTCCTTCTCGCCTGGGCTCTCCTCTCCCGATATATATGTTGCCGATCCCTTTACGACGAGTTTGGTGCTCCGCTTTTGTTTCCTTTGCTTCGCGTTGGTATGTTTGGTTCGGTTCGCCTGCTTTCGTCTTTTATGGTTACCGGATCTCTTCCCTCCACCAGCTACTAGCTCTATTTTCAGGATTTGGCTCCCCTTCACCTTCTCCTCCTCCTTATGTCTAGTAGACAGAAGAGAGAGAAAGTAAGATCCGATAGAGAGAGGTGCTGGGCCGGCCCGGGTGGGTCGTCAAATGAGTAACATGCAAGCTTGCAAAGCTTCCGTGTGGGGTTTGGAGGTTAAGCTGTTGTACATGTAACAACAACAACGAACTGCATACATCCCCTACCTTGTTCTTGCTTGTTTTTGCTGCAATTTTTGCCCCTTTCCTTTTCGTCTGCGGTACGGCATGGCTGTAGTATATTTGTTTATCTATGGATGGAGGCATGGAGCTGGTAGACTGAGCCCGACAGACCGTCTCGACTGATGCTTAGATGGCGATATGACGAAGGAATGGCACCTGGAGGGAGGGGACAGGGAGGCTACGTCATTGCCCCGGCCTTTCATGTTTTTCGGCATGTACATATCATGTGCTCAATTTTCATGATTTTTTCCTGACACATCCGTAATAACGATGGAATGGCTAGTATGTGCATCATCAAAGAATGATGTGCTCTCTGCATTGTTCAGATGCGTTAATATGTGAGATTTGGCAGTAACATTTATGTTTTCTTAATGCAGCAGTATCAATATGTGTAAGGCATATACACAAATTTTCTTGTAACTACTTGAAATGAGAGAGAAAAAAAACTATTAGTGAAGAAATTATGTTGCTCATGTCAATAGATAATAATACATAATAATCACGACAATCAATATATCTGGGACAACGGAGGTACCATTGCTGAATTTCTGAAATGTTGCTCTCTCAGTCAGTTGTCCTGTTTCTGTAGGCCAGCACATTTTTCAAATTCGGTCAGTATATACTCCGTGGAGTCTTAAACAATCCCTAGCTTTCTGAAGCCACTTCTTCTCAATTAGTACGTATGAGCATTGATAACCCTGTCTATTTGGTCTTCCTTTTCCACTTCAAGATCTCATCGGTTCTACTAGAACCGCTGTCCACATCAAATGTTTGGGTATACGCAGTGAACCATTATTTATGTTCTTTAGTTATCAGAATTCAGAACAGTGTGTTGCATCAACAAATGTATTGCCAAGAGATCGATCCAGCAAGGCACTGAAACATCTTAGGACGGTTGCTGTAGCTTCTGTGCGTGATCTGCATTTGTCTCTGGAATCCCCGTGATTCACGAAGATTCCATACCTCGCTCAATCAACTTCATCTGCAATTGGTTATGTCCGATGCATGTTAAACTGAACCACTACAGAGTGGCCTTTGGGGAAATACCCGTTTTAGAATCGAGTCGAAGTTACATTTCCTTCGCTGGAACTCATGAGTTTGAGATCATACCAGATCCTCAAGGGTGCTGGTTGTACTTGTACAGCATCCCCATTGCTAGTTCGTCCATTTTAGTATTATCACTGCTATTTATTTTTCCTTACAAAATCACATGCATGTTTTAACGATTACAGGGTACAGACTTACGGAGAACATTTACAGTTTTATATGTTACGGAATGTCGTGACCCCAACTTCGGAAGATATTCTGGGCACATATATACTTGCATCATCCCAAAGTTAAACTAAGAGTGTGTTTGATAGAGTTTATGCACCAGCTCATTAAATAGTTTATGCTATCATAAACCATAAACTCTACCAAACAGGATAGGCACAGCTTCATCTAAAACAGCTCATGGTACTGTAACATGATAGATGGCACTATAGCTATAATAAACTAGATAAGCTATACCAAACGGATCCTTATACTACAATAAACTAGATAAGCCTGATAAGTACTTTTGATAAATAAGTTAAAACATAAATAGTTTTTAGTATAAACAAAAACCCTACCAAAAACACCCTAATACTTCCTATGGAACAAAGGAAAATGAAGAAATTTTATAGGATTTGAATCATATAGGAAAAATTCCTATTGACCATGTAAATTTTGCAGGATTTCTAACATGAGATCCAACCTCATGTAAAATTCCTCTGAGTCTCTATCTCCTCTAATTCTTGTGTTTTCCCTGTGTTGTTCTAAAGGCTCATAAAAATGTTTCTTGTGTTTTTAATTCCCATAGGATTATAATAGATAATCAACTCTATCCTACATTCTTACTCTCTGTCCCAAAATAATTAGTATTCTAGTCCTCTTTAGTTTTTTTAAAATAATTGTCATTCTCACTTCCCAGTGCACCTTTCTCTCTCTCAATATGTCTCTATCTCTTTTCTCCTTATTTTTTGTACAACTATTTTTTATATTTCTTCTTAATTTTCGTGCCAAACTCTAAAATATCAATTAAATTAGGACGAAGGGAATACAATCCATCATTTTAAGTCTAACTTTTGCTCTGATTTTGAATTTGGATCGATAGAAAGTGAGGCTAGAAGGGGCATTGCTGAAGTCAACTAGTACTACAATTCAGTTTTCTTTTCGAAACAAAGTACTTACAGTTCAGTTATAATTGCACTGAGGAGCAATGACAAGACAGGCAGCTTAATATACTGCGCTACTACTTTTTTTTAGTTCTGTAACAACTTACTGTAATGAGTAATAACAGTTTATCTGAAATTGTAGCTAACAGTTTATTTTTTGTTTTATTCATAAAAGGTTCTCGTGTTTTTCTGTTTTAGGGAAACAACTATATCCATGCTCTATGGAGATGATCAGAATATCAGATGAAAATCACTGCTACATTTTATCCGCTAATCATTAAAGTATGGAAAATTTGTCTAGAACACACCGACACCAACAAAGCTTAGTTTCGTCCTGAACACACCTTAAAACCGAATTTAACACTTCGATTATGGAAAAATTTATCTTTGATGCATTATGATCATTTAACTATTATTCTCAACTTTTATATCTCAATATATAAAAGATGTTATAATTTAAAACTCGGCACACATACACATTGTTGCATTCTCTATCAGTAAAAAATGGCGCTAGATTTTTTTGA
Organism: Eleusine indica; assembly: GCA_030378355.1. Classification (NCBI taxonomy): domain Eukaryota; kingdom Viridiplantae; phylum Streptophyta; class Magnoliopsida; order Poales; family Poaceae; genus Eleusine; species Eleusine indica. Next base: position 10,162,567 of record CM059498.1, on the reverse strand, counting down.
CTATACCTATTGTTGACTCATTGTTTTAATATTTAATTTATCGAACAAGCCATCCAAACAATACAAAAAATTCTAGCTCTATTTTTTATTGATACAAAATACAATAATATATATGTGTGCCAAATTTTAAATTCTAATATCTTTTATATATTGAGATAGAAAAGTTAAAAATAATATTTAAATGATCATAGTGTGTCAAAAACAAATTTTTTCACAATTGAAGTGTGTTTCAGCTAAATTTGATTTTGATAGTGTGTCCAGGATGAAACCACGTTTCATTGATGTGTTTCAGACAAATTTCCCTTAAAGTATTTATGCCGATACATGACGTCGGCAGTAGTCATAAAACATCCAGGTTGGTGGAAGTTAACCAATTAACTTCAGTATATTATTTTTAACGTTGAATCTGGTACCTCCAATTAAACGTTGAACGGTTTAAAAAGTTCTCAAAGTGAATCTGGTGAAGTCCAAGTTGTGGTGATTTATCTGCATAGTGCTAATGATATGCTTGTTTTTTGTTTAACTCGAAATGAAAGGAGCAAGTACCACTTCCCTTGGTGTATATGCGACCAGGATTCAATCATTCAGTACCATATACATAGGGTACCCACGCTTCAATTGGATGCAATTGCATAAGGAAATGTTTACGTTTGATCTGCTGTACCAAATGTAGAGACCATAACAACCTGAAAATGCATGAAAGATTAGAGACTTTCTGGTACTAACAGATCAATATATTTTTGAAAATGTTGCCAGTCAAGGTTGCTTTTGAACAAATTGATCTAAAAGCTCACCTGACCCACTGTGAGCATCTCTCTCGCTAATTTTCCTAGCTAATTAAACCTTTTGTTTTACAAACAAAAGCTCTCACAAATAATCTTCCCAATCAAGATTTAGGAAATGCACTTTTGTTTTTGTTATCCACGAGTCAACAGAAACACTTAATCCGAATCGTTTGGTGTGTGCCTCTCACTCGTAGCTAGGTGTACTAACCCCGGCCGGGCAGTTTTGCCTGAAATGCTTTTATTATTCCCCTAAGGTCATGCCTTTAAAATAATTTTGTATTTTAAGCGACCCGAGATAATGAACTTATTTTTAGTGAGAGTCGACATGAACATTTTATCAGCTTCTCTACTTTTGCTGGCGCGAATCAGTAGGAAATCACCAACTTTCGTTTCCCCTTGCTCCAATGATCAGTGTTACCCCACCAACCAGTCTTCTCACAGGAAGCCACAATGTCACATGTCAATGGTAGCTAGTATTTGTCTGATCGATGCGTCAATTGATATGGATGGAAGAATGATGTAAAGTTACATGTGTAAGGGGCACACACACACATATATTTCTCGCTCATCGCTTATGGTTTTAACAAAGTGGGATGTAAGCAACCTATCTCGGCTTGCTTCGAACATTGTGTAGTGGCAAAAGATTGATAAAAGAGAGGAAAAGGAAATCAAATGTTGTGAGTGAGGGCGAAGCTTATTAGGAAGGGAGAACCGGATGGCCGGGGAGAGATCGTTTTCTCTTCAAGTGAGAGCAACCACGTTTCCTGTGTACTAACTAAACATTAGCTCGCGGGTAACTTTCTTCTCTCACTACATTTCAAAGAAAAAAATCCCACTAACTTGGCAGAGAAAGAGATACGCATACGAACACGGGCAACGACAGTATGATACGGGATGTCCGGCCCGTTTTGCCGTGGGACAGAAGGGATACGCACACGGTGCAACGCCGTGCGTGATGGCGACCGTTTGGGAGCAGTTAGTTTAATTGTCAGGCGTGCGTCCAATCAGTTCATCAGTTGTCCTGAGTCCCTGACTGCAACCGACTCCATGATCCCCGGTCAAACATGTCTATTAGGAGGCAATGCCTTTTAGGAGGCCTCGAGCTTCCAGAGTACAGTTGGTATAGCTAGACGTTGGTACTGTTCGGTACACTGATATATTGCTGTTCCAAGGACCAACCAGCAACGTGTCAGCTGGTGTCGCTGCTTGGCTTGCAAGGCTACTACAAGACGACGGTACAATTGCAGTTCATGCTGTCCATACGGGCAGATATAGTTGCGGAAAGTCATGCGAGATGTGCGCGTCTGGATCCTGACATTTTTCAAATAAACGCTCGGATCGCTTTGTCAAATTCTCACCGTGTCCCACGGACGGGTTTGCAGGGGAGCGACGTCTCGGTTTCCAGCAGCGCAAACGTTGCTGACAGAATGGTGTGCTGCAACGGGCAACGGCCGAACTGAATAATGCAGAAGATGGCAAATCGTGTTTTCAGAGAAGATGACATTTGGTTTCCTTTTCTTTGTCACGTTTATAAACTAAACATCGTCGTCGTCGCATGGCCCTAGCTGTCCCCGGCAGATCAGGAGCTTGTATCCAGGATTCAGATAAAAGAAACGACACTGAAACACTCAGATAAATTGGAGAATGGACGCAGAGAGCATATTTTTAACTGAACACAAAACGGATGTTGGTGTCATATATCGTTCTGCCAGATGCCCGTATCCGAAACAGAAATAAGTAGAAATATACTACGGGAAACATGTTCCTAGTCGTTGGTGGGTGGAAACTTGCTTGTGGCGCGGTACCGGTTTGGCGTGGGTCAAACTGCAACCGCCATATCTGCTGCACTTCCGCTGGGAGGGGAGCTTCTTCAACCTAAAGCCCAGTCCACTGCCCGTAAAGGAGAGGGGTCTATGGCGGCAGGTGTAAGGTGTTATCGACTTATCGCTCTATCGTCCGTTGTACTACCCGCTTTAATTTCAACCTAAGGGCTAAGAGGCCGTCTCGTGTAGTGCAGTGTAGTGTAGTAGTTGGTGGACCATGCATAATTCGTCCATGTCCAGTACAATATTAGTCCATGTCCATGGTCAACTACTCAATCAGCAGTAACGAACCAGCGGCGCCGGGGTCCATGGTCAACTACTCGACAGAGACAGTGGGGCATTTTTGCTGGGCTGAGTCGCGATGCAATCCGGCGATTCTGCAACTTCGATGCTTACGGGCCGGGCCATACCTCGTGGGCTAAGGCTCCACGAGACAGCCCATCGAAGTTGTCCATCAGACAGCGGACAGCCGTGATGGGCTAATTTTATTGTGGGCTGTTTGGAGATCATGCACGACGGACCGAGCGGTGGAGGTTATTCGCATGCCGTGGTCCATTCTACTGCTAAATTTCGTGGGTAGCTCTCCTCCTGCAGAGTGAGAGACAGCAACTCCCCAACTCGTGGACGCGAAAGGTTCCAAGTCAAAAGCTAGCTCCATGAAATTCTGCACAATTTGCAGCGAATCGAAGCGCACAAGAATCTCACCTCCGGATATGCTCGCCTACTTCGTACTGTCATTGCCGACTCACCGATATTTACTTCCGGGCAATGAGTCAACGTGGACGACTCCAATAATCCAATGATTGCGGTAGCTAGCGAAGGCGAAAACTTCACCGGGAAAAAACAAATGGTAGCAACAAGCGCGTAAGATTGAATTGAACTAGTTAAGGACTCGTCGAGGCTTGGACGACCTTTGAGCGCTTCCAAGCAGTCCAGGTTCGTGGCCACTTGCACGTTTCAAGTGTCACGCTTCCCTTGTTACATCCTCCGCTAACAATGCAGACTGACCTTTCGCTGCCACGAAGTTGGCATTTCGCCGCGTCCGTGGCGAAGGGTAGATTAGTCGTCGGAGCTGATGTATATAGTTCGTCACACTGCTGCAGGTCAGTAGCTAGGTTTTTAATTGTTTCTTTTTCGATCGGATGACATCGTCTCGGTAACTCTCTCCGTTTTTTCTTCTCTCGTGCTGTGACGTTAAGACAAAAGTTTAGTACAACTTTACAGTAACTGCAGTATCTGATTTATCTTCGTGACGTTAAGACGAGAAACTTAGTGCAGTTTACACTAATTACATTACTTATTTTTTTCTTCATGACGTTAAGGCAAAGGATAAAAACATCTGCATTGGCGGCAACACACAGATACAGATGCATGCTCTATCTTCCGTAATATCTCTACGTTTGTGGGAGAGGCATCGCACCGTACCGGTGTCCCTTGGCTCTCTCATCCAAATGGACATTGGCCACTAGAAACATGTACCACAAACTACATACGATGCATGCATGCGCCGAGCTGGTACACTTACACCGCTTGTCTGCAAGTTGCATTTCTTATATGCCTGTCCCATTTGCACCCAGCATATCATAGTATTAGTTGCGAGCACATCAGATCTAATACGTCATTAAAGGGCCAATTGTTGAACGGGAATCTGTAATCTCCTCCAGTATATAATTCTAATTTTTTTTTATCCTCAGGCTGATGCAGCGCCGCGCGCACGTATCAGATAATACTTGTTAATCAGCTCATTATTTTAATTTCTGTTTTTTTAGCAAGCTGAGCTATTTGTTGACTTGAACTTTTTCTCCTCTCAATTATCATACCTGACGAAATTAAGTACATACTACTGAACATGGTGGTGCCAACTAGAAGCCAAGGATCTTGACGTGGTTCGGCTCGACCGTTTCGTTTTTCTCTGCTGTTCATTATAATTAATTGCTATATCCAACAGAAGCAAGTTTTCACTTGGCTTACGCAATTCATAATTTACTGTCAATTTGAAAAGAAATTCCTTCCTCGTCGTCTTTTCTAGTAAGCTGTCGATGTGGCATACAACAAAAAGCAAAGCGGACAAGCAAATGGGATCTTGCCCTTTTCTTGAATTGAATGGTTAAAGCCACTATCGCTGCGCACAACTAGCTTGGTGGCCTCCAGTAAACGGAGATATCAAGTTGTTGTAGAGAATATCCCAACACACATGCTCAAGGCCTCAAACCATGCAGATGTGAAGGCAAATGTATTTTTGCTTCCAACATCAATTGAAAAATTACATTACTTACTGGAGCAAATACAGCAGTCTAGAATATTATTTCGATCACACTATTGAACCAGCTAGATAAGGTGCAGCTCTGCTCTCACCAATGAAGTATTATTATTTTTATTTGTTTCTGGATCTATATATAAAGCTACTATTAGTCAAATCAATGAAGCATTATTTGTTAGACATCTACGATCAACTAGATTCAATTGAATCACACAACATACCTTCTTTAGAAGGGTTGGTCATGAAAATGAATTGATGATCACTGTCTAGTTCTTCCCTGTGTTTTGGCTAAGGATGTAGATCGGTATATAGAAGAAGAGATCACTGAAATTCTTACCTTTGAATCTATCTGCACTTCTCCTTTTATAGCCTCAACCCACACAGAGAGAACTGACATCACATAGGTCGGTTCTCACCCACCGATCAGGGTGAAAACCCATAGTAAATCAACTGGTTTTGACTTCTGTCAAAACTAGGTAATTTATACTCATAGTCATGAATTAAATCAAAACCACTGTTTGAGCTTTGTATAATCTATGTGCCTTTTAAAGTTTTGATCCACAGATCATTTTCTACATTCTTCCCCTTGATCGTAAGGTTAAAATATTAAAAGCTTATTTATCAATAAAATAGTATACAAAGACAAAAGAATTACAACGATCAATTATGCAGTACCGAAGCAATCCAGTGACTATTGCACACTATCTCACATCAAAATAAAACTTAGTTATTTTTAGGAGCTCCATTAACTTTATTCATAATATAAAACATATCGGTTCATTTCTTGATAAATAGTACACCAAGACAATAGATTACAACAGTCAGTTAAGTACTATTGAACCAATTGACTATGGTTCTTATTACATCTCAAAATGAACTATCATAATACCATGAGGAGATGATATCATCATAGTTCCAATTACTCTAAGATCGTAGGTAGTTCTACCAAACCCATGCTGGCAACATGATCTTTAAATACATTGGGTGGTAGACCTTTAGTGAGTGGATCCGCTAACATGAACTTCGTGTTCATGTACTTTAAACTTATCGTCTGATCTTGAATTCTATCTTTTACAACATGATACTTGATGTCAATGTATTTGACAGCACCACTTGAATTGTTGTTACTTGAATAGAACATTGCAGGTTGATTGTCGTAGTACAAAGTGAGTGGTCTTTATATAGTATCTACCACTCTTAATTCTGGGATAACCTGATGTGGATTTCTTAGTATCAACACAACCCACAAAATCTGCATCTAAATATCCAACAACTTTCAGGATATCAGATTTCTTATATGTGAGCATGAAAATTTTAGTGCCTGCAAATACCGCAAAGCTTTCTTAATAGCAATCCAATGATCAAATCCTGGATTTGATTGATATCTGCCAAGCATCCCAGTTATGAATGCTAAGTCAAGGCGAGTGCACACTTGTGCATATATTATACTTCTAACTCTGATGCATATGGAATTGATTTCATTTGCGCAATTTCATAATTATTCTTTGGACATTGAAATGTCCCAAACTTGTCGCTCTTGACAATAGGAGCAGGTGAAGCTAAACATTTATGGATATTTAATTTCTTCAATACCTTCTCAATATATGTCTTCTGACTTAGCCCCAATATCTCATTGGATCTATCTCGATAAATCTTTATTCTCAAAATATAAGAGGCTTCAGCAAGATCTTTCATATCAAACTTTCGAGAAAGAAACTTCTTAGTTTCCAACAACATATTGATATCGTTGCTGGCCAAAAGAATATCATCAACATAAAGAACCAAGAATGTATAATTACTCCCCCTGAACTTAGAGTATATGCAATTGTCCACTTTATTCTCCTTAAAACCAAATTGTCTGATAATTTGGCCAAACTTAAGATACCATTGTCTCGACGTTTGTTTTAAACCATAAATTGACTTCTTAAGTCGACATCCTAAATGTTGGTTTTCTTCTATAACAAAACCTTTCGCTTGAGCCATGTACATATCTTCATATAAATCACCATTCAGGAAAGCTGTTTTTATATCCATCTGATGTAATTCCAAATTATAATGTGCTACAAGTGCCATTATTATTATGAATGAGTCTTTCAAGGAAACAGGCGAGAAAGTTTTATTATAATCTATGCCTTTCCTCTGTGTAAAACCTTTTGCTACGAGTCTTGCTTTGAACCTTTCTATGGTGCCATCGGAGTCATATTTTGTCTTGTAGACCCATTTGCAGCCTACTATTTTGGCTCCTTTGGAAACTTCTACTAGGTACCAAACTTTATTTATACTAATAAACTTCATTTCTTCTTCCATAGCAATATGCCATTCAGAAGCATATTCACTTTTTATGACTTCTTTAAATGATGTGGGATCATCATCTAACACCAACTCACCCATATTTTCACTCATATAAGTGACATAATCATTTGAAATAGCAGTTTTTCTGATTCTCTATGACCTTCTCAATGGTTCATTATTATTAGTCATAGGTAGAGATTGCTGAGTCTTATCATGAGGTGAGATGTTTTGTGTGGCATTTAAAGTGACCACACGAGTCCCAATAGGAATTGGATCAACAGTCTTATCAACTAGAGGTGCAACATTAGTATGTATCGGGAAAAGAGATTCTTGAATGATAGGTATTAAAGCACAATCACGTTTTTCTTCAAGATCTATTTCCCGTGATATCATATCTGCTTTCATCATTTCATCTTTCAAGAACACAACATGTCTTGTATCAATAAACTTAGTAACTTGTTCTGGACAATAAAAGCGATATGCTTTAGATTTGTCAGGATAGCCAATAAAATGACAGCTGACAGTCTTGGGGTCCAACTTGCCCATATTTGGATTGAAAACTCTAGTTTTTGAAGGACAACTCCAAATATGAACATAATTCAGGGTTTGTTTTCTCACAGTTCATAATTCATATGGCGTCTTGGGAACAGACTTACTAGGGACTTTATTCAAAATATGACAAGCTGTTTTAAGAGCTTCCATCCATAAATTAATGGGCAGAGTGGAGTGACTTAACATACTTCGTACCATAACCATAAGTGTGTGATTTCGCCGTTCAACCACTCCATTTTGTTGAGGTTCACCTGATGCAGAGTATTGAGCTTTTATGCCATTTTCCTATAAAAACTTAGCAAATGGTCCAGGAACTTGGCTATACGGAGTATGTCTCCTATAATACTCTCCACCATGGTCAGATCTCACAACCTTGATATTTTGATCATGTTGATTCTCCACTTCAGCCTTAAAGATCTTGAAGTTATCCAATGCTTCAGATCTATCCTTTATAGGATAAATGTATCCAAAACAGGAGCAATCATCAGTGAACGTTATGAATGAACTATAACCATCCACTAAAGTAACATTGAAAGGTTCACAAATATCTGTGTGGTTAATTTCTAAAACCTCTTGGGTTCTTATTGCATCTTTCTTAATTTTCTTGAAATATTTTCCTTTGATGCAATCAATACATTGATCGGCCATAAAATCCAAGGGGTGGATTATTTGTTCTTTAATGAGATGTTCTATTCTCCCCCTCGAAATGTGGCCTAAACGATAGTGACATAATTTCGAAGAGGTCTCATTATCATTTCTTTTACATTTGAAGCCTCTTTCAATATTTAGAGTGGAACTAACATTATTGATGGCATCATTCATGGAAATAATGTAAAGTTTGTCTTGTCGGTTGGCAAGACCAACACTATTTTCATTATACATAATTATACATCTCTTATTTCCAAAGTTACATACAAAACTATCATCATCCAAACATGATACATAAACTAAGTTTCTCCTTATAGATGGTACATATAGTACATTATTGAGTTGAAGCTTAAAACTAGTATGTAGTATAAGTGTAACAACACCAAAAGCTTCAGCTTCAGGTTCAACTCCATTTGCCACCCTAATTCTTCTTTCACCTCTTTTTAGGGTCCTCTTGGTATTGAATATCTTTAAAGAGTTAGCAACATGAACGGTTGCACTTGAGTCAATCCACCATGTATCGGTTGCATAATTAACATTCAAGGATTCATTTATAAAAATAATAAAATTATTACCTTTCTTATTTAACCATTTGAGGAAATCGGGACAATCTTTTTGAAAATGTCCAGATTTGCCACAGAAGTGACACCCATCATCTTTCTTTTCATCATCATTATCTTTATTGGGATTTCCTTGAGGCTTTTTCTGCTGGCTCTGTTTAGAACATTTCCCTTTATACTTGAATTGAGGCTTTTTAGGCTTAAGTATTTCCTTCATAGATTTCTTATATTGCTTTTTCTAAGAGGTCTTAAATTGATTAATATGATCTATCCTCTCAGCCTTAAGCCTTTCTTCTTCTTGTACACACATGGCTATTATTTCATCAACACCCCACTTAACTTTCATTGCATTATAATTGATCGTAAAAGGAGAAAATTCAGGAGGTAAAGATGACATAATGAAGTGCACAAGAAAACCCTTAGAAATTTCCATCTCCAAGGATTTAGGTTTTGAAGTCATGTTGCACTTTTTTATAATATGCTCCCTCAAACTTCATGTTCCACTATATTTTTCATATACAAGCCTCTTTATAAGAGTGCTTGCATAAACTTTAGAGGAACTCTTAAACTGATCCTCAACTTTAGTGAGATAATCCTTAGCTAATTGAGAACTAGGAATCGCACCTCTGATAGTTTTGATGATAGAACTTTTAATGACCATAAGACATTTGCGATTCGATTGCTCCCATTTCATCTTATTCGCGAGATAATGTTTCACAAAGAGTTTCATAATTCTTAGAACCTGCTTGAGGTTCCTGAGGAGCATCATTATTGAGAGCACAATCGAGATTCAACAGAGCCAGAGTAATTTCCTATTTCTCTTTCCAAGAAACATAATTACTTCTGTTAAGTTGCTTAATGCTGTTTATAATACCAGCAATATTAGTATTAAAAGATGGTGCATACATAAAGAGAGAAAAAACATTAATGAGCAACATCAAAACTTCTTTTATTAATTAAATTCAAATCAGCTATGGCCAGAAATGAATAAGACCAATAAAATTTTGCGAAAATTTTTCATTTATTAGCTTTGGCCAAATAAAATGAATAAAATTCACACTTAATAATATGCCTCAAAACTTACTTTTATTTAACTAGTCCATATCATCTTTGGGCAGAAATGGGCCAGAAAAATAAAATTTTGTAAAAAGTATTCATTTATCGGCTTTGGTCAAAAAAATGAATAAATTTTACACTTTAAAAGGGACGTAAAAAATTAAGAAAAAAACTTAAAGACATAAAGCAATGTCCAACTTAAATATTGCCCAAGATTTGTCAAAATTTATTCAAAACATGAAACTTTAAATTTGAATTCAAACTCAAAATTTAATTCATAATTGAATTCAAAAATTCGCAAGAGAAAAAATAACAAGTGCAACTGTTTATCCTGGGCCACGGCCAACGAATATCGGCCTATGGGAATTTTGGCCCATTTACGGCCCTGGCGCACCCCACCTGGGCCAGTTTGACCCAAAATCGCCGCCGCCTATTACCAGCCGTCGATTTGGATCAGACGGCTAGAAAACATTCCGGCTTGATATAAAAATGCTTCACTTCTTTAACGGGCCGAAAACCTAATTCATTTCTCCTCTCCCCTTCTCTCTCCACACCATAGCGGCGGCCGAGCGGAAGAGAGAGAGAGAGGCTGGAGCGCGACGGCGCCGAGGAGCTCCCCTCGCCGGAGCACGCGCGTGCCTTCGGCTGGCGCGTGGCTCCGTCGAGCGGTGCTCATCGACGCCCTTAACCCGCCTGACCTGCACGCACGCCGGAGGAGATCCAAACGGCGGCGAGATCCATGACGGCGGCTTCACACGCGGAGGCACTGCTGCAACAACGGCCGCGAGCGCTCGCAACGGAGCGTCTGAGGGTGCAACGTGAGCTGGTGCGGCAGGCGACCGGAGAAAACAACCACAGAGCCGGTGTCGAACACGGCGATGACGGACATGGCCCATAAATACATCAGGTAGCCTTCCGCCTTGATCTTTAGTGCTAGGTTTCTTTCTCTATGGGCAAAACTGTTGGGGATCTTGTTTTGGCTAGGGTTAGGGATCTGAAACAGGAAACAATTTAGGATTTCAACCAACCCGATGCACATTCCCTTCTTCTACATGCTCAACTTCATAAAATAGAGACCCAAGCACATCAACCTTATGGAACCGTAACATGCTAACATGAAACATAATGATCTGGGCACTTGCACATGTAGTTGGGCACATAAATAGGATTCAAAATGAAACTAGCATGGCTCTGATACCACTGTTAGACATCTAGGATCAACTAGATTCAATTGAATCACACAACATACCTTCTTTAGAAGGGTTGGTCATCAAAATGGATTGATGATCACTGTCTAGTTCTTTCTTGTGTTTTGGCTAAGGATGTAGATCGCTATGTAGAAGAAGAGATCACTGAAATTCTTACCTTTGAATCTATCTGCAATTCTTCTTTTATAGCCTCAACCCACACAGGGGGAACCGACATCACATAGGTCGGTTCTCACCCACCGATCAGGCTAAAAACCCACAGTAAATCAACTAGTTTTGACTTCTATCAAAACCAAGTAATTTATACTTATAGTTTTGAATTAAATCAAAACCATTGTTTGAGCTTTGTATAATCTGTGTGCCTTTTAAAGTTGACCCACAGATATTTTCTACTTCTGACCAATGGAGAATCATGATGGCCGATGATACATATGCTCAATTTGTATAATTCACATGGCCCTGTTGGTGAGGATTCTCCCGGTCGGTAAGCAAAAATAAGTCGAGCGGATAAATTATATGTGCGATGCTCATCCTCGTGATACATGATCATACGTCCCGCTACCGGCAACCACATCGAGAAAGATTGCATTAGATAAGGCTATCTTTGCAGGTATGATAAGTGCGCCATTTGTGGGCAAACGAGTGGTAGAAGATCATATTATTATCGATAATCTCTTGAAAGGTTCACCACTGTGTAGTTATCATGTCTGAAGAAACTCCAAACTCGAATCGTCACTCGTAATAGCTTAGACATGTGTAATGTGTCACTCTCTTATTTTTTGTACTCTCGGATCTCTTTTATTAAATATTAGTATATTATATTATTGTAGGGGCTTGCCCTTCCAGTTTTGTCAAAAAGAAAAAAAAAACTCCAAGTTCAATCAAATGCCCACACGGCGCTAAGACTCACCTTAATTAGGCTGATTAGTTTGGTTTTGTTGAGCACCTACAGGAAATTGGTCGTTAGGCCTGGATACAAACTGCGTTTCTTTATTGATACAATATCATATATCATATATGCCAGCCGGTAGTACAACGTGTGGCACATGTAGCTAGCAGACGGAGTTGTTACAATTCAGTATTTTTCGCCACTCCCTTCTGTCATTGGAGAGTATGTGCATTGCAATGCAATTCTCACAGATAAACAAATATAACCAATGATGAGAAATAATATTAGTTTAGTTTGGTTGATTTCACAAGAGCACAAGAATTGATGTTTCCTTTTTTGTGAAGATAACCAAGGTTGAGTTGCATTGATTGGTCAAAGAAAGGAACATTTCACTTTGGACGAACCTAAAACAACAACCTTTTTGAAATAGAGCCGACACATATACAATATATTCCTGACAAAAATGTACAATTTCAGTCTTGAATTTTTCACCAATATTAGCAGAATTCCTGAAGTACTACTAAGCATCAGTCCGATACCTGCTATCTACTTTCATAGAAAAGGCTTCCGAGTGGATATGTTTCTTTGACCATACGTGTCGCTTTAGCACCAGAAACGCATACACGTCTACTGTCTTTTGCATGCCCAATGGTAGTGCAACGAATATTATTTCTCTCTAATTTTTGAAAAGAGCACGAATTATTGGTACGGTGTAGGGGTATGAGTTGGACGGTTCTCTGCGATTGGGCGGGACAGATAGGCCAGGCAACGTTGGTTCGCCGCAGAGCTGTGGGTCCACGTCACCGTGCAGCAGTGGAGAAGTGTGGTTACGTGAAGGAATCAGCTGCCTGTGCAAGAAAATGGAGCAGGAGAGCCGGCTCGGCCATTGCTACACGCAGCTCGATCTGGGGTCAAATAGTATTTCCGCCTTTTTCTGACGCGTGGGATACGGACAAGTAGTACTTTTTTTCCCTTGCAAAAGAGTGTTTTTTTTTATTATCTTGGATTTGTCATGTTCTACTACTCACCAGGGCTTGAATTCATCGGGAAGTGGAAACATCATTAATGGAAACACATAACACATCCTATATATTTCCTCCATCTCAAAATATAATTATTTCAGATCACGAGAGAGAGTGTTTAGATTCATAGCATCTTTAATGAATCTGAACACTTTTATATCCAAATTTATTAAAAATGCTATGAATCTGGATCAAGTCTTTAAATGTTTATATTTTTAGGACGGATAGAGTATTTAATAGAGATTAAATAAATTTATGTTTTTCACAAAAAGAAATGAAAGCAACGAAACATAATTTGAGATGAATTGCAGGACACACTCCTTGGATTTTGTGGTTTGTATTCCAACAAAATAACGGAGACAAAAAAATTAAGGACAATGAAGCGACGAGCGAGTTTCATTGGCGTTTCATTCGAACGGCCGGGGACCGAAAGGAGCAAGGCATGTAGATGTAGAGTACTCTGTAATGTACGTGTATATAAAGACAGGGAATCGTACTATATATGTACAACTCGATGGTGATTCTTGATTCATAGAATATTCCAGACAGGATGGAAGAGGCGGTGGGTATCTACCCCCAATTATTCTTGATTCATAACATGGGCCATCGATTATTGCTCAGTGGTCATAATGTATGGAGCTAGCACCTAGCAGAGTTCCAAAGTAGGATGGTCTCTTCACAGTGTCGTCATTTTGTCTGGTTATTCTGTGCCAACTGTTCAAGGAAGAGAAAACAAGCTAACCTATAGTTAGATGATAGTGTGTCGTGCCATCTACCCCTTAGAAATTAAAGGCCAAATCCTTATGCAGTTGTATCGACGAAGTCTTCTCATTGGTCTAGCAAATAATTAAATGAAGAAGGGCTTTATGCAAGAAAACGAAAGATGCTTCATTATATGAAACTTTACAGATGTTGACACAACGAGTTTGTCAAGCTAAAAGTTCGTGGTTTTCTTCAACCGCATTGTTTTATCGGAGCACTCTGAATCGAAAGCTCAAGTTGCCATGCATGTAACGCTAAGAAACATATGTCCCAATGAGTTTTTTGTGTGTGTATGCATGCTTCCAAACTCCCTTTGCAAATATGGCTGAACATGAAGATAACATTAATGCTTAGGTGAAAATACCTATAGATAGGTTCGTCATTTATTAATTAAGAGATCTAGATTAGTATTATCTTATCTTTTCCTTTGGTAAAGTTTGCGAGGACAATGATCCCATAAAATAGCTCAATAATTCCAGCAAGAAACTAACTGTGCTGCTTTTAAATACAAGCATGCCGATCCAAACCGTGACCCATCATATATGTGCCGCAGGTACAACACATCCCTTTCACCGGAAAGAGGGCATATCGTATATGTAAATCTTGCACCCCTTGAAATGAATACATACGCTTGGCCATTTCGGCGTGGACGCTCTCCGCCGTGCATTTGCTAATCTGTGCCATCCTACGGCAGCTAGCACAGTGACCTGCCGTTCCGCCGTAGCCATCTTCGTCAGTGTAGTCCAAGGACTTTTCTTGGCCCACAGCTTCTCCGCCGTCCTGCCGCGCCCGCGCTCTTCACCAATGGGTAATGCGCAGCCCTCGTCCCTCACCGGCGGCTTGACGCGGCACGAGAGAGACGTCGCCGTCGATGCTGACGGAGTGCACATGACGACCCGGCGTGTCAACCTCATCGTGTTCCGCGCACCACCGTGGAACACAAAACACGCCGGCCCGGTGCGTATTGTCGCGTACCCGGAGCATATCGTCGAACGCCAACGTGCGTGTTAGGCCAAGGAGCTGCGGATGCGGTCGTACAAAAGCTAACAGCGACGGCGATTGGCCTGCCTAAAATAATGCTGCCTAGCTATAGCGACGAGCGAGTACACAAGCTGTTTCGAGGACCACGCTACGCGGGAAGTAGACGAGAGACGCCCGGCTGTCATCGCCGCGTACGGGGGTTTTGGATCAGCATTAGCAACACACCGATCCAAGTCCTGATAAGCTTCGCATATGGTATCCTTCCCTGCCTGCCATGGGACTCGACGTGTCGCCGCTAGCCATTGCTATATACTCCCTCCGGAGGGAGTAGTATGATTGGACTTTGCCAGGACATGGTGTGTCGGTTAACGTTAACTTGGAAGGAGTTTTCGTGGTTAGCTTGGAGTGTTCAATGAATAACTCATTGGTGACTAGCTTTTTTGGATAAAATGAACTGATTGGTGACTACTTCCAGTTTCCTTGAATTCATGCAGCATTGTGCGCACGTATTTCAATTTTACTATTGAATCTTATTCTAGATGAATAACTTTTCTAAGAGTCAATTGCTTAGTGAACTAGGTAATCAAGATAGTGAGATAATAGTGTTCTCATCATTATTCAATTGTACGGTAGACAAGACAAAAATATTTCATTTGTAACCTAGCTTCAACTATGAGCGATAACCACACCATCTTCATGATTATTTAGGCTGATGTGGCATTTATGACCTTTTCTTTGCTGTGACATGACATAGAGGTGTGAAGTGGAGAATTTTAGGGTCACCTGCATCAAACATTTAGACACTCATGAATACCATGTTGAGCGAAGTATCGTCCTTTCATGGAACAAAATGAGGTTTATATTTTCAAGGATAGTGTTTTATATGGTCAATTTAATTCACAACTAGTAAGATGGAGCCACATATTTACCTGGAGCTAATATCAACACTCAAGGGGGGAAAGTCAGGTTCATGCCAATCTGGGTTCCAGCGGGGTTTGTTGGACACCGCACGTGTGCTACTGCATATGTATCGTGTGTGTTGTTCATCTTCTCCGACCACTACGTCCCCGCCGTCTACCCCGCCCGCCGCTCGCGGCTCCGGCAGCATCTCGCCGCCTCGCCGCACTATCTCCCACCGCTGAGTCATGGATGCCGGCCCCCGGAACCCTTTCTTTATAGTCGAGAAGGATTAGAATTCATCATAACCATAGTGTCGCCATCGTCGGAGCTCGTCGCCGTCGTATCGCACACGACAACCCACCTGTCCTAACCGCCAGCAATAACCACCTCCGGTGGCGCCCTCGCTGTCGCACTGCGCCGGCCACACCACCACCACTCTCCGTCACCAGTCCTGCCGCCACCTCCCTCACCGCTGGTCACTTAAACCACGCACGCGGTAGATACGCCAGACTGCACGGGCGGTGTATATGAAATATGGGTTCCAACCCCCTTTTAATTTACACAAATCTTTGAGGAAATGAACGATGGAAGGATGTTGGAAGAACACCTAAGCTTAATTGCCATACAAATCAAGTTGAATCTTCGATCCAGCCCATTTTTTCTTTGATTCTGGCTCTGCCAGTGCAACAATGTAACAATATTATTATTACCTCACGTCATGGTTCTTTATTGTTTTGTCACTTTTGTTTTTCTATGTACAATAATCTCGCCATACGTACGTGTGCATTATTTCATTATCTATTTGCTCAATACCAGGGTCTGGCCATTCATGATCTAAGCTTCCAAGGGATCTCCATTTTGTACGCACGCTAAATTCCAATAACCAATCGTTGAAATTTTCCCGGACGATTTAATATAACATCGTTGATGATCAAGAAAAATAGAAACAAGAAGGCGGATTCGTCGAATCTTTCCCACCATCTGAACTTACGTCTCCTCTCCGGATGTATTAATAATCAAAGTTGAAGATGCTAACAATAATGGCGTGGTTTGCATCAGCATCACCCGCGACAAAAACCTCCCCGCAAAGGCAAAAGGGAGTTTTGATTGATAAACTAACGACGCAAGTAGCAGCAAAGCGCACCTCCCCGCCGGCCATTGGTGAATCCGGCGGGGCCCGCCGGCGGAGCCACAGCAACCTGTCAGTGGGTCCCAGGGAGCGAGCCTCGTCCGGCCGTCGAGGGCTGATCGGACGGTTTGGAATGGCAGCTGACGCGGGCGCGGGCCCACGCTGACTCGTTCACGCCGCATCCGGAGAGGATAAGCTCCCGCCGCGCACGGAGGACGCCGAACCGACGCGCGCCGCGTGTCGTGGGGCCGCGCCGCGGCGTGGGCAGACGCGAGGCCCCGGAGCCGCGCGCGCCGCTATAAATTGACGGCTCAGCTACCCCTGGTTCCCGTATCCCAACACACACACACACACACACATACACACACAGAGCACGAGCGCGCTCAGCTCACCCGTCTCCTTCCTTCCTCCCACGAGCATCATCCAGCTCTCTTTCCTTTCGTGGCGCGCCACCATGTGTGGGATCCTCGCCGTGCTGGGTTGCGCCGACTGGTCGCAGGCCAAGAGGGCTCGCGTCCTCTCCTGCTCCCGCAGGCAAGCACCATCCCATTGCGCACTGATGATGTCAAATTACCTAGTAGGCGAACCATTTAATTACAGTTGTAGCTAGAGCCGGATCGTTCTCGAGGCTGTTGTAGGCGTGTTAAGCATGTGGTTAGTGTCAACGTACTGCGTGCGTGTGTGTGCGTGCGAGAAGATGGTATGGAACCGAACCTGTCGGAAAGAGCCAAGGGAATCAACGGACTGGTAGTTGGTTACGTCCTTGTTTTTGTCTCTTTACCTAGCTAGGGTCTCGTATAGGAATCATAAAGAATCGTGGATGGAGGATAGGAAGGGCCGATCTGAAAAAATAACACCGGAATCTTTAACTGTTGTTTCCCTCAAAACACCTCGAATTTACGTGTTATTGGTTACCTGCTAGTTCTGACCGTCGGGTGCGTCATCCATGTGGTTGTGTGATGCAGGCTGAAGCACCGGGGCCCCGACTGGTGTGGTCTGTACCAGCACGAGGGCAACTTCCTCGCGCAGCAGCGCCTCGCCGTGGTCTCGCCGCTGTCCGGCGACCAGCCGCTCTACAACGAGGACCGCACCGTCGTCGTCGTGGTAAGTGACAAAAAGGATGATCACCCAGCCAGCGCACGCCGCACGCGGCAGAGTCTGATTCATCGCTGACATTATTTCTGCTGCTCTCTTTTGTTGAAACGAAAAAAGGCCAATGGAGAGATCTACAACCACAAGAAGATCCGGAAGCAGTTCGCGGGTAAGCACGCCTTCACCACCGGCAGTGACTGCGAGGTCATCATCCCTATGGTGAGTGAAACTAAATACTAGCAGTTGGGTGCGGTTGCTTATTCTATGAAAATGGATGCTGATCTCCTTCTATGTATCTATGAAATGGAATTCAGTACGAGGAGTATGGGGAGAACTTCGTGGACATGCTCGACGGCGTGTTCGCCTTCGTGTTGTACGACACCCGCTCCAGGACGTACATGGCGGCGCGCGACGCAATCGGAGTCAACCCGCTCTACATCGGCAGGGGCGCCGACGGTACGTGTTACGTTGTTACATACCTCGCCCATGTGCCGAGCCGCCGCTCGGTGGTTTGTTTCATTCCTCTGATCGTCTCATCCCCGCGCACGTCTCTGTATCTGTGTATCCCGTCTGGTCTGCATGCGCGATCAGATTCAGAGCGACACGACATGGGCAGCGTGACACGTTGACCGCTACTGATCCATTTTCCCTTTCTCCCCCATCATCACGGCTGCAGGTTCCGTCTGGTTTTCGTCCGAGATGAAGGCGCTGAACGAGGACTGCGTGCGGTTCGACATCTTCCCGCCGGGCCACCTCTACTCGAGCGCCGCCGCCGGGTTCCGCCGCTGGTACAACCCGCACTGGTTCCTGGAGCAGGTCCCGGACACGCCGTACAAGCCGCTCGTCCTCAGGGAGGCCTTCGAGAAGGTGCGCCCTGTGCTACCCACCACGACATTCAGATCGAGCGAGCTCGTACCTGTCGTGTTCGCTGGTGGCAGTTACTGACAGTGACCGACCGTGCTCTGCTCTGTTTTTTTTTTTCTTTCTTTTCTTCCACAGGCGGTTATCAAGAGGCTCATGACTGACGTCCCCTTCGGGGTCCTCCTCTCCGGCGGGCTCGACTCTTCTCTCGTCGCCTCCGTGACCAAGCGCCACCTCGTCGAGACCGAGGCCGCCGAGAAGTTCGGCACGGAGCTCCACTCCTTCGTCGTCGGCCTAGAGGTCTATATAGCTCACCACAATAATTCGAGCTGTTTCTTGTTGCCTCATCCTACTCTTCTGGAATAAATAATAATGCTAACGATTCGAGTTCCAGGGATCCCCTGACCTCAAGGCGGCGAGAGAGGTCGCTGACTACCTCGGAACCATCCACCACGAGTTCCACTTCACCGTCCAGGTAAATTAACCGCACATCACACACAATGACCCGACTTGGTTGGTCATCATGCAGATTGCAAACCGTAATAACAGAAAACTTCACATAAATAAAACCCCACAAAACGTGCTGATATTCAGACGACCTCGAGTCGTCAGTATACTATCACTGTGATGATGTTGGCGATAAACTGGCCGGACATCAGGAGTCCAGGACTCGGGGGGGATACTGACGACGAACCACTCGTCCCTTTTGCTAGGACGGTATCGATGCGATCGAGGAGGTCATCTACCACGACGAGACCTACGACGTGACGACCATCCGGGCCAGCACGCCCATGTTCCTCATGGCGCGCAAGATCAAGTCGCTCGGCGTCAAGATGGTCCTCTCCGGGGAGGGCTCCGACGAGCTCCTTGGCGGCTACCTCTACTTCCACTTCGCCCCCAACAAGGAGGAGTTCCACAAGGAAACTTGCCGCAAGGTACAGGAACACACGGAAAACGAACGGCGGTTCCTGTGTGGGATCTTGCCGAAACTAAAACTAAAAATCTGCATCTGACTCTGACTCTGACGACGAAACCCACGACACAGGTCAAGGCCCTGCATCAGTACGACTGCTTGCGCGCCAACAAGGCGACCTCGGCCTGGGGCCTGGAGGTCCGCGTGCCGTTCCTCGACAAGGAGTTCATCAACGTCGCCATGAGCATGGACCCTGAATGGAAACTGGTATGGACATTTTATATCTCAACCTCGTCATCAAGAAGAAATTAAATGCTGATGATGTTTTTCTTGGTGAACTACTGCAGTACGACCCTGAACTGGGCCGCATGGAGAAGTGGGTTATGAGGAAGGCGTTTGACGACGAGGAGCAGCCATACCTGCCAAAGGTGCCGTCCTGAAGCTCATTATTGTGACCTGCTTTTTACTCTCTCTCTCTCTCTCTGTTCTGTACTAAGCAGAGGCTTCTGTTTTGTTTCCGACAACAGCACATTCTCTACAGGCAGAAGGAGCAGTTCAGCGACGGTGTCGGTTACAGCTGGATCGACGGCCTCAAGTCTTTCACCGACCAGCAGGTCACGGATGATATGATGAAGAACGCTGCGCAGACGTACCCGTACAACACGCCCGTCAACAAGGAGGCCTACTACTACCGGATGATTTTCGAGAGGCTCTTCCCTCAGGTGATTAATTGTTCCGATCGAACGTCAGGATGCCGATGGAATCTACTGCAGGTGGTGGAGAGAGAGAGAGAGAGCTTACTTTGGAACGAACGGCGTACTGACTTCACGCTGTTGTGATGCAGGACTCGGCGAGGGAGACCGTGCCGTGGGGCCCCAGCATCGCGTGCAGCACGCCGGCGGCCATCGAGTGGGTGGCGCAGTGGAAAGCGTCCAACGACCCCTCCGGCCGGCTCATCTCCTCCCACAACGACTCCACCTCCTCCAACCACGCCAACGGCAACGGCGTCGCGGTGGCGAACGGCCACGGCGGCGCGGCGGCGAACGGGAAGGTCAACGGCGAGGTCGCCGTCGCGGCGGCGAACGGGAAGGTCAACGGCGAGGTCGCCATCGCGGTGGCGGTGTAAACTAGTATACTACTGCTACTACCAAAAAAAAAAGGATAAGAAAGACTAGTAAGGGTGTGCGTGGCGTGTCGACCCGTCTCCCGTGCCATCGGCATGGCGTGGCGCGGCGGCACGTGCTGTGCTGCTACTTGATTGTTGTGTGCTGTCGACAGTGAGTGGTGTGCGTGTCCGTGTGTGTGTGTGCGCGCGCGCGCGAGCAGCAATTCAGGCATGTGTGCCGGAGTGGTCGATGACTCTATCGGACTCTCCTGTATCTTTGAATTGAGCTTATATGGATCCAACTAAATATATCCATCCCCTTGTGGCCTTTTCAATCAAATGAATTTCGCTGCAGTGCAGTGATGAATCCTGATGTATTGCATTCCTGGTTTGGTTGGTTGTGGTCGCTACAAGAAGAGGTGCGCGTAGAGGATCTGGTTCCAGGTGTCCGGGACTCCGGGCACGCACCAGTGGATGCAGTCGGCGTGCGTCTCCGGGTCGGCCCGCTGCGCGTCGGTGAGCAGCTCGCCGCCGGCCTCGGTGTAGACGGAGACGTGCGCGTCGACGCGGTGCTCCGTGAGCTGCGTGATGTTGAGCAGCGACACGGGCACCCGCCGCATCCGGCCCAGCACGTCGCCCATCACCTCCATCATGCGCCGGTCCGAGCCGCTGCCCCAGTACCCCTTCCGCGTCACGGGCCGCGTCTCGTTGTAGCACCGCACGCCGCCGGCCCGGCCTCCCCAGTCCTCGCTCCGCATGTGCGTCGTGGAGATGGACATGAAGAACACCTTGGTTGCGTTCGGGTCGATGTTGGCGTCCACCCAGTTGGCCCACGTCTTGAGGCCCAGGCGGAACGCCACCCACGCGTCCAGCTCCTCGTACCCGTCGTCGTCGAAAGAGCCCCACACCGTCTTGATCCTGCTCCCGGTCATCCACCACACGTAGCTGTCGAAGACGAGGATGTCGGCGCCCTTCCATCGCCGGGCGTGCATTTCGATGGCGTCGACGTGCAGGACCCGGCCGTCGGCGCCCAGACGGATGTTGCGGTCGGAGTTGGACTCCACCAGGAACGGCGCCCAGTAGAACTCGATCGTCGCGTCGTACTCCGCAGCGGTGTACACGTTGAGGGTGCTGCTGCGCTCCATGGAGCGGGCGGTGTAGGGCACCACGGAGTTGACGAGGCACACCAAGGAGAGCCACTGGCCCAGCAGCAGCGAGTCGCCCACGAACAGCAGCCGCTTCCCCCGCAGCTTCTCCAGCGCGCGCAAGGGGTCGAACCTGCGAAAACAGGAGTTTATTTGGGCCGCTAGTTTGGACCACACCGAAAAGTAGGACACTTGGTGTAGGATTTTGCTTATTGGGCGTAAAGATTTTTTTTCCCCATTCATCATCTAGTTTTATGGTCAACTCACCACATGAGAGTTTGCCCTCTACAAGTAGCATTAATATTTTTTTCTTTATATTTATTCCTTTGGTTTTGTAACAAAACTATTTTTTAAGAGTTTAAGGGGGAGCAAATGCCCCTAGTCCATACTTCGTTGCACAAACATAATCATGATATAACAAAATTACTTACTCACTTTGTTTCCAAATCTTGTCATGCAAGCAATATGGACTAGGACAACGAACATTTAATATATGTTTAACGAGAATTTTTACTATGATTATCATGAAATTATTGACTCTACTAACAACGATTGAGCTGCCTCTATCGACCTTGCTTGGTCTCTCCCTCTCTACATCCACCCTTGATGAATCCATGTGCGGAGCATGATTTGTGATTTTGAGTTCAGGTGACCGGTGCATGCAATTAATTGTGGTATTAAATAGACGCTGAATGGTCTTTTCTAACAATGCTTGGGAGAGAGTACTACATTTTTTTTTTGTCTTTAGAGGCACAATATTTTCAACTTAGCAGACAAAAAGGGCATGAGCCCAAAGTACTGCTGACTTATTTCTGCCCTGTCTAGCTAGTAAAGAACCTGGAAAACCTCCAATTACACTTCACTACTTTGTAAACACATTTCGTACGTAAGCATGATGGAAAATGGAATACATGAGCGGAAGCTGACCTTGGAAGGCTGCAGTCGTCAAGATGCCAGTCCCAGTACAAGTAGTCACTATCCGGCCTACCGTTCCTCTGGCAAGAGTCCTGCCTGTCGATGTACGGGCACGTCTCGTCCGTGTACAGCAGTTTCTTGGACCTGTCGTACGCCCAGTACCCATCCGTCACGCTGCATCGACTCGGGTGAAAGACCTTCTTCGGCGGTGGTGGCCTAGCCTCCTCAGCGACGGTCAGCCGCGTCGTCGACGCCCTCGTCCTGGCCGGTAGAGATGTCCGTTTCTTCTCCCTCGCCCTCTCTTTCTTCGCAGCAATTTCTAAAGAGAACAATCAAACGCTTATTACAGAGAAGAAGGCGCTAGTTACAAATGTATATGCAGTTCAGCGACTAGTTTTCACCAGCCGTACTCGAAGTGCATTTACCTGTGATAGAGCGGAGGTCTTCGGTGAAGATGATGCCCGCCAGAGCCAGCCCGCCGATTATCGCCACCACCACCGACAGCGGGGCGCGCCCCTTGACCCGCTTCATCGCGGGAATCTGAACCATGAGCTCGATCTCTACGTGCAGTACAAGAAGCAACTAACGGTTGCACCAGTCTGCAGATTCAGATAAACGACTAACGAACTATTTCGGATGCAGCTGTTTTTAGTAGCGCCAGGGTGTTGGAGTTGCAGAGCGGGAGTGTCATTTATATGACTGTGACGTGGGTTCACGGCAGATGCACCCACCGGCGGAGCCACAGCTAGGCCAGCCGGGGCCATGGCCCCTCCTTAGTTTTCATATAATTTCATAAGAATCTGGCATTTCAACACAACTGACCTATGTCTTAAACATAATTTATAAATAAATTTACTTGATTTTGCTTTCAAAATTCGAGTAAGATCAACAAGAGCCATAAAAAATATTGATACATCATAAATTTATTGAGTAGCATTTGGTTCTTAGGCTAATTGGCCCCTCCTGCCTTCTCCGTCTGGCTCCGCCACTGGATGCACCTATGAACTTTGGCTTTTAACTGTTTGCGCTGCTAATTTGAGTAGGAGTGAAGCAAAAGCAACGTTTGGGTGTTGAACGGAGACAACTAACCTGAGCATCTTACCATTTCACTCGCGTTTGTCAAAAGTGCATATAGGTAAGGTAAGGTAAGGTAAGGCTCCATGGGGATCCATTCGCATGGACGATGCGCTGAAGCTAGATGCTGTTCCAACAAACTGTGTGCTCCACACCATTTGGCCTTCTGGGTGTCTGACTTTTGCAGTGGCAGAATCATTTCAGACAGGGAGTTGTGAAAGCTGCAGCTGATCAGCTCTTCTAATCATGAATAATGCACTCCTGCACTACTATGAATATCGTCCGATTATAAGTACTTCAGAGCATGGCAAAGGTCATACTCGCAAATTACAACATGCCATTTGTAGATACGACAGCTGGAGTTGTCAGTTGTAGCATGCATGAGAAGGAAAACAGAAAAGAATGGATGTAGTTTTGACATGATGTCTGACCAATTTCTTGGTGAGATCTTTGGTATGCTGTTTGCTTCGTTGCTTTACTGAGAGGCCCCATTTTACATTCTATTGTCCATCTATGATGGAGCATTATAATATGACAGATGGTGCATTAAGTCGGTAATTTTATCTTTCGTGGGACTCGTGCAAGAATCATTAGAAATTTCACTCAGGAGAAAATCATTGCATTGTTGAGTTACGGATGCACGCCTGTCATATAGTCATTCCTATGAAGATTGGTACTGTCGTATCTTTTTCTCCTTCTCTTTTTCTTCCAATAACAAGAAGAATCTTGAATGCTGGGGCACCCGTGTGAGGGGTGAAATGAGTGCAGGTATACACTTAAGGGGACCCGAGTTGGCCAATTGCTTGGGAGAGATTCTTGAAATGATGTCAGGCACGCAACACTTCAACAAGAGGTAAGTTGAGAGAATTATGGGAACCTAAGAGTAGGATTGCACATGATTCAACTTCCATAGCACGTAATGGATGATCATCATCACAACCAAGAAATTAGAACTGCCGGCACGTACTTAAAGGACCAATTGCCTTGTTGCACCTGCAACAGAAAAACAAATGCGTATGCCACTTTCTGCATTTATCAGTTGAACACTGCATGCACAAGTTCAGTTGTCGATAATGGCATAAACAACGTCAAACGCAAGGACTTGGTACGTGGGTAGATGTATCTTCAAATGGAAGGCAGAAACAAATCAGCAATCGCTAAAACTAACCAAACAAGTACACTCTGCTGGTAACGAAAAACGCACCAGAAAATTGTCATGTTACAAATTGCTCCAGCTGCATCCCACCTCCGTAGCCATCAAAAGAGTTATGTCAATTATCCTCCATGATAACCGGCTCTGATGAAATGATATACTCTCCTGGTTTTAGCTTAAAAGCAAACTAAAAATCCTATTTTAAAAATAAACTAGAAGTCCTATCCTAATAACGATCCTTTTTTTTTTCATTGCAAGATTAACAGGACACATGCGCCTATGATGATCATCACGTCACAATAAATCATATAAATTTGGTGTTGCATTGCGTCAGTATTGTTCGTTTTAGTTGTTGCTTTATGTGAATTTGGGCATCGCCAAGAACGACCATGCATGGGCGGATGGACTCGATTCGGACCTTGGGATGGGGAACAAATATAGGACCAGTCAGGCCAAAGCAAGGGAATCAATGGCCTGCTCTATAGATATAATAAAAGGTCGCCAACCCATCTCCAACAAATCATTTAGTGTACTCATTCCTTGTGCAGTTGTGCTCCATAATTTTTCACAACAAAGGTTCATCGAAAATCAAATGAAAAACTGGCGTGGCATTGCATTGCAACAGAAGAGTATCTAGCAGCCGACTATTTATTTGTAAAAGAGCAGTGTGTAGAAGAGCTGGTTCCAGGTGTCGGGGAGGCCTGGGAGGCACCAGTGGCTGCAGTCCACGGAGGCGCCGGGGTTGGCGCGCTGCGCCGGCGAGAAGTCGCCGCTGTACACCGACGGGTGCGCGTCCTTTCGCAGCGCGGACAGCGCCGAGATGTCGAGGAGCCGGACGGGGCTCTTCATCCCCCGGAGCACGGCCTGGATCACCTGGTCCTGGCCCGAGGCCTGCCCGGCCGCGGTCGAGTTGAGCCCTGTCACCGGGGCCGTCTCGCCGTAGCAGTTCTTCGACACCGGGTTGGCCCACTCCTTGGAGCTGATGATCATCAAGCCCATCACATGGAACAAATTATTAATCAATCAATTGGACGGACGCTGCATGGTCAAACCACGACGATTCGCGCGCACGTCACGTGCCAGAGCACATGCTTGCGTTATATGGAGTGTCACGGGTGCAGTAGAACAGAACAGGGATGAGATCGGCAGCAGAACAGAGCAGAGCAGAGTACCTGTAGTGCGTGGGCGACATGGACTGGAAGAAGACGCGGGTCTTGGCGGGATCGACGTTTGCGTCCACCCAGCTGGCCCAGGCGGCGAGGCCGTGCTGGAACGCCACCATCCGGTCCATGTCCTGGAAGTAGCGCCCGGACTCGCCCATGTAGTCCCACCCTTGCAGCGCGCCGGTGTGCGTCCACCAGTGGCCGGAGTTGAAGGAGAGCACGTCGGCGCCGCGCCACGACTCGGAGTTCCCGGAGACGTCGTCCAGCATCAGCACGCGCTTCCCATGGACCTCGTCGATGTCCACCAGGTACGGCGCTCGGTGGAACGACACCGTCAGCTCGTACTCCTGCTCATGTAGTAATTGACAACAAGGAAATGATTGAAAAACACACGCGATCGTCTTGGAAAATTTAAGTGCTGCAGAGTAACACACACTGCGTACCAGGAACTTGTATGTGTAGAGAGGGTCCCCGGAGACGAGCTGCGCCGGCGACTGCGGCGCGGCGGCGTGGAGCAGGCAGATGAGCGACTCCCACTGGTTCCGGCCCAGCGAGTCCCCCACGAACATCACCGTCTTCCCCTTCATCCGCATCAAGAAGTCCGCGCCATCAAACCTACCAGAGAATCACCAGGATTACTTTCATCACTCATCGTAAGACCAATCTCAGTGGTAGTTTCATTTAGGTTTCATTTTTATTAAATAATATGTCACATAGATAAAGGTGATGACGTGCCATGAGTTTTATGAGGAGAGAGTAGAAATAAGTTTCATGAGGATGAAACTACATGTACACGATTACCAAAATCTTAAAACTGAAATAAAACTCCATTGAGAGTGTTTGAGTTTCATCTCTATATATTTATCAACTCTTATTAGTTATTTGGATGAAACATTTAAATGATACACTAACATATGAAATCGTGAAATGAAACTTTGCATTGAGAGATCTGATTTTATTTATCATTTCAAAAATTACACAATGACATGACACTTTTAGAAACAACAAAATGAAATCATGGACTGAGAATACCCTAAGAAATCTGTAGTTATGACATAGGTAGGCGTGCATGAAGGTGGCAGACATTCACGTGTACCTCGGCAGCTCGCAGCCGGCGGGCTTCCACTTGTACCGGAGATACTCCGAGTCCGGCCGGCCGTACATCTGGCAGTTGAACTCCGCGTCGATTACGGGGCAGTTGAACCCGGTGTATGACGCCGCCGCGGGGCCGTCGTCGAGGACCCAGCCGCCGCTGAACACGTCGCAGCCCGCCAGCCCGGACCCAGACGGCGTGGCGACGTCGCGCCTGTGGCGCCGCGCGAGCCCAGCGCCGACCGCCGGCAGCGAGGCGGCGTGGAGAAGGAGGGCCAACGCTACGGCGGCGAGCATGGCGCTGCTACTCTTCCCGCGCCACGGCAGCAGCAGCAGCAGCAGCATCATGGCAGAACACAGGGAAAAGGCGCCTTTTTTTTCCCCCGATGGCGTCGTCCCCTTTATGCCACTGCTCAATGGACCGTAGGATCAAGTAATCACGAGGCCACCAGCTGCAGGGGGTAATCCGCCGCCGCCGCCGCCGGAAGCAAGCAATCTAGCTGAGCTAATTATCACGAGGCCACGTATCAGCGGAGGCAGGAGCAAGTTTGCGTTGCATGTGAGAGGTTGAGTTTTTGCCCATGGAATTGGAGTTCACGTGAGGGGGTGGTCGAATCGTCTTATTAGTGGATCGTTCCGTTGGTATGGCGTGGAAACCATGGATTCGTAACATTCGTTGCCTTTGCCCACGTTTTCCCTTTGTTGTACGCCGTCGTACGTTACATGGAATGGGTTTTGAGAACTGGAATTCGTGCGTTCCGAGTAATGGGATCTTCGTGTCGTGTTTGCACTCTGCACGCAGCTCCAGTTTTGTAAGGATAGTAGTTTTGTCTGTTCGGGACAGCATGGAAGCATGTCCAATCTCATCCAAAACAGGGCGGGATCAGCCTGCCAACCTGGCATACACGCTGAGATGCACGCCTCATACAAAGCAGGAAAAAAAAAAAAAAAGGAATCAGTAGGCGTATAGGACAAAAACGGTATGCCGGGTCCGGGATTTGCTGAAACTGCAGTGACAGCTGACAAGCAACTGCTTTACAAGTGAAAAATTCGTCTTCAGTTCTTCTGGAGAATACAGCGGTGGTGGCACAACATCTTGATTCTCCCTTTCTGTTGACAAGGCTCTGCCTTCACAAGGAAGACAGAACATTTACATTTTTTTTACAAAGGTAATGACTTTTGTGCTTTTCTTGAGCCAAAGCTGTTAGGCTAAAATAAAAAGGATTCGTTCTCAACCCCTCCATCCAACCTTTTACAACAGACCTGATTCCAAGTCCACAATCTTTTCAGAGGTCCTACATTCAGGATCTAGATAATTTGCAAAATTCTGTAGAGACTCATCGAGGCTCATTTTGGTTGAAAAGTATTGTGGCTTACTGCTCTGACGCAGTGGAATAAATAGAGGGATCCAGTTCATCAGCATTGTTTGCTCTCGTCTGAGTGCTGCTCTGGCTCAATGCGATTGCCTAGGACGTGCATTCATCTAATGCCGCCTGGGGTCTCAACCAAGAAATGGGAGCAGGGGAGCATTACAACGTATAGAAGTGGCAACGACCAGAAATCATTAAGCAAAAGAAAGCATCCAAAGGAAGTGTCTTACATATACATCTTCCACATAGGTAGTCCTGCCACCTTTATACTGCATTATGCATCGTTCAAGCAACGTGTCTTCCAAAACATTCACTTCTAAACCAGGTTAGTTTCGGCTGAAGGGGCTACGTCTATTTCTGAAAGTTTACTGCACAAAATTTTGGCATCGTGGATTTGAATCCACCCTTGGTTATTTTGAGACTCTAAGCCAGAAATTCCTTCGACTGGTGCCCTTTTTGACCCGCTCGTAGCATTTTCCTGAGAACTTATATTTCGATCCTGGAGCTGTGTTTTGCTGCAAAACATAGCCAGGGATTTGATTGGCTACAGGCAGCTACCAAAATAATCGGGGAACTAGTCTCAGTATATACGTACTGTTGCAGGCTTCACCTCAGTCGAAGTACTATGCTCGCCACACTGATCTGCATCAACACTAGAAGTGGAACAGCGATAAGGGAGGAATGCTTATATTCATGCCAAGATTGTGAGAAAGAATATCTTGTTAGTAATCATTTTAGTCAAGTTCCAGAGAAATTGCAATAAGTTGATATAAACAAAATACTATGCTCACCGAGTAACTATGGCTGTTAAAGCAGACTGGGAGCTAGATGATATGGCTCAGATAATGACTGGTTTATTGATGGAATGAGGAAACTATGGCAGAGGAGAATCCCTACTCGCCCTCACGCAGGAGGCTCTGAGTTTAGGTTAATTCTCTGCTTGCCCTTCCTAATATCCGAACGCTCTCTTATATAGAGCCTTCCTCTACTAGATCTAAACAACCAAGGGATAGGATTACGCCAACTAATAGAATACCTATCTGGCGAACTGATATCCCATTACTAATATCCTAGCTGCTAACAGACTACTTTGATTTGTTGCGGCGCTGGTACCGTTTCCTGAAGAACGTGTCCACAACACTTCCCCCCTCCTGACCAAAAAGCTCGTCCTCGAGCTTGAATTCTGGATAATTCTCCTTGAACTGCTCCAATGGCTCCCATGTTGCTTCTGCTGCATCCCTACCAGTCCATTGCACCAATAAATCCCAACCAGTCCTATTTGGCTTGGCACGCACCACCCGAGCCGGAGTAGGCACTGCTCTTCCATGAACAAGATGTGGTAAGGTCGGCACTTCTGCTGGAGGATTACCCTGAAACTTCTTGAGGAAAACCACATGGAACACATCATGAATTTTGGCTTTCGCTGGAAGACGAAGCCTGTAGGCCACCTTTCCGATGCGCTCAATCACCTGAAAGGGCCCGTAGAATTTCGGAGCCAGCTTAGCCTTGGTCCGATCAGTAATGCCAGCGGCTGAGCGATGATGCAGGCGCAACCACACTCAGTCGTCCACCTGAAATTCCAGCGTTCTGTGCGCTCGATCATATGATGCCTTCATGTAATCTTGTGCCTGAAGAAGACGCTCGCGCACATCAGCCAGAAACTGATCGCGGTGTAACAGCTGACGATCGACAGCAACCATCTTGGCGAGACCCGGCTGGTACTCCATCAGTGTAGGAGGTTCACGGCCAAACACAACCTGGAACGATGTGGTCTTGAGGGCAGTTTGGAAGGAGGTGTTGTAGCTGTATTCCGCCCAAGGCAACCACTGGAGCCAGCTGCGCGGTCGATCACCTGCCAAGCAGCGAAGATACACACCAAGGACTCGGTTGGTGACCTCCGATTGTCCGTCGGTCTGGGGCCAAAAGGCTGAGCTCATGCGCAGCTTGCTGCCGGATAGTGTGAACAGTTCCTTCCAGATGGTGCTGGTGAAGACAGGATCCCGATTGCTTACAATGGAGCAAGGAAGACCATGTAGCTTGACGATGTTGTCGAAGAATGCTTGGGCCACCGTGAGCGCCGTGTATGGATGACCGAGGGGAATGAAATGCGCCATCTTGGAGAAGCAGTCCACCACAGTGAGCACGACGGACTTGCCGCCAATCTTAGGAAATCCTTCGACGAAATCCATGGCGATGTCGCTCCACACCGAGTGAGGAACATCAAGTGGTTGAAGCAAGCCCGCCGGATGAAGATGTTCCGTCTTGTTCCGCTGACAGATGAGGCAACTCTTCACGTGATCCCGGACAAGCTTAGTGGCATGTGGGCTGTAGAAGGAGGCACGCAGACGTTGTAGCGTCTTCTGCATGCCTTCACGGCCGACACCATTGTTAGTGTGCTGTGTATATTTGACCCATAGAGGCCTATGTATAGGGACGAATATATACCCACCCTTCTAGGGTTTGGAGAAATAAAATAATTATTTTCTCCAACATGGTATAGAGTTAGGGTTTCCTCTCTCACCTCCTCTCCTCCTCTCCCTCTCACCTAGCCGCCGGCGCCGCCGGCCACCTCGCCGCCGCCATGGCCGGCTGTCGGCCACCTCCTCCCTCCTCCTCTTCTTTCCCTCCCCTCCCACCCTCATACGCGACTGCTCTCGCCGCCGCTCTCGGCTCGGCGGGCGGCGCCGCCACTGCCGCGCTTGCAAATCCGACCGCCGGCGGCGTGGATCCGGCCACCGCGGCCACGGATCTGGCCGTCACCGTGGCGGGCCCTGCCGCGCCGCCGACCACCGCTATGGGCTGCGCTGCGCCACCGCCATCTCGTGGGCCCGTCCTTGTCGCCGCGGGTGGGCTGGCCCCAGTGCCCTACACTGGCCTGGGCATGCCACCGTCGCTGCTGCCCGCGACCGCCTCGACTCCTGCCGTAGGCTAGCCGGTCCTCACCGACGGGGCCGCCTTGACCGACACCGACCTGACCGCCACCCTCCTCGTCGCCCAGACCGAGGCTCGCGCGGCTGCACTCGCTTGGGAGCGCGAGCTCGCCGCAGTGGATGCCCTCCATCATCGGGCTGCTGAGGTTCAGCGCTACCTCGACATCATCGCCGCCCACCACCCCGTCACCGACACCGCTACGTCCTCTTCTCACCCGCCTCCGCCCGATGCCCTCCGCCACGATCCGATGGTCACACAGCTGCACCTCCAGGCCATTGGGGGTCCAGAACATCCGGGCCCTGGTCTCCGTCGCCCTTGACCCCGGGTTCTCATCCTACGGGCGCTGGCACGACCAGGTCCTCGCCCTCTGCCGCTACGCCCTCGACGACCAAGTCCTCGCCGACATGCCTGTTGCGGCGCGGGATGCGCTCTAGCTGTGCCTCGACAACGTCGCCATGTCCTGGATCTTTGGGACCATCTCCCTAGGTCTCCAGGACATCGTTCGGTCCCACGGCGGCACCGCGCGCGAAGCCTGGCTGGCTCTCGAGGCCCAGTTCCTTGGCAACGCCGAGACCCGTGCGCTCCACCTCGACACGTCGTTCCGCACCTTTCAGCATGATGACTTCTCCGTTGGTGAGTACTGCAGGAAGATGAAGGGCATGACGGATGCACTTCACGACCTCGGTTGCCCGGTGAGCGACCGGATCCTGGTCCTCAATGTCCTGCGGGGTCTCAGCAGCAACTTTGACCTCCTGCGGACATGGATCCCTCGCCAGCGACCCTTCCCCTCTTTCCTGCAGGTTAGGGATGACCTCATCCTGGATGAAATCACCCGCGGGCTCACACCGGGACCGCCCTCCTCCGGCTCCTCCACCGCGCTTGTGGCTGCCCCACCGACCTCCACTGCCCCGCCAGCCACCTCCCTCCTCGGTGCTACTCCACCTGCGTCCGCCGGGGTGGAGGGGGGGGGGGTCAGCCGTGGCGGTGGTTCTGTGAAGGGGGGGGGGGGAGGGGGCGTCAGGGTGGTCCTACTACTCCGACTCCTACGACCTCGACTACGACTCCTGGTGGTGCACCCTGGCCATCCTTCAACAACCCATGGTCAGGGTGCATCTCCATGTGGCCCTTCCAGTCTCGGACGGCGGGAGGGGAGGGGGGGCTCATACTCAGCATCTGCCTGCGGCCATGTTTACTGGCCCCACTTCCCAGGGTCCGGGACCTGGACTGCCCCTGCTCCACCCAGTCTGCTCCTAATTCTTTTCGCCTTTCGAATGTTCTTGTTGCCCTGCAGATGGTCTATAACCTTCTTTCCATTTACCAATTTACTACGAATAATTCTTGCTCTGTTGAATTTGACTCTTCAGGTCTTACTGTGAAGGATTCGGCTTCCCGGCGTCCGCTCCTCCGATGTGACAACACGGTGCCCCTTTACACCCTTCGTCTTCCTGCTTTGCTTCTTCGTCGTCACCTCCTTCATCGGCTTTTATGACCACCCCGTTATCCACGACTTGGCACCGCCGGCTTGGGCACCCCGGCTGCGACGTTTTGGCCCGTCTCAGTCGTAGTGCAGATCTCCATTGTACTAGGGCTCCTGATGAGCATCTTTGTCATGCGTGTTAGTTAGGTCGTCATGTTAGACTTTCTTTTTCTTTTTCTTCTTCGCATGCGAGTCATGCCTTTAATCTCATTCACAGTGATTTGTGAACTTCTCCTGTTATCAGTATGTCTGGCTATAAGTATTACTTGGTGATTGTGGATGATTTCTCCCATTACTCTTGGACTTTTCCGCTGCGTGCCAAGTCGGACACCTTCCCCGCCCTCCTTCACTTCTTTGCCTGGGTTTTCACTCAGTTCGAGCTCACCATCAAGACCGTCCAGTGTGACAACGGCCGTGAGTTCGACAATCACGCCTCCCGTGACTTCTTCCTCTCCCGCGGTGCCCACCTGCGCATGTCGTGCCCGTATACCTCGCCCCAGAACGGCAAGGCTGAGCGGATGATTCGCACCACGAATGATGTTGTGCGCACCCTTCTCCTCCAGGCCTCGCTTCCTGCCCGTTTCTAGGCCGAGGGTCTACACACAGCCACCTACCTTCTCAACCGTCTACCTTCCACTGCCTCACCTGCTGCCACCCCTCACCACGCCCTCTTCCGTACCCCTCCTCGGTATGATCACCTTCGGGTCTTCGGATACGTCTGCTATCCTAATACCTTCGCCACTGCTCCTCACAAGTTCGCGCCTCGATCGACTCGGTGTGTCTTCCTTGGCTACTCCCCTGACCACAAGGGGTATCGTTGCTTCGATCTCACCTCCCGTCGTGTCCTCATCTCCCGCCACGTGTTTGATGAGTCGGACTTTCCGTACTCCACCTCCACTACGTCCTCACCTGATCCTGACCTCGAGTCCGTTTTTCCGACTGACCCAGTGGTTCAGCACCCTACTTCTGTTTATCCCTTTCCAGCAGGTTCCCCGGCAATCTCTGTTGCGTCACGCGCGGCACCGGAGTCTTCTACCACGCTGCGCGCGGCCCCAGAGCCTTCTATCGCGCCACGTGCGACACCAGAGTCTTCTGCTGCGCCACGCGTGGCCCCGGAGCCTTCTACCGCGCCACGCGCGGCACCGGAGTCTTCGCCTGCGCCACGCGCGGCCCCGTCGCCACTTCCAACGCCGCGGGAGCCTCCGGGTTTCGCTGCCCGCTTCACCGAGCCGGTGCAGGTCTACAGGCATCATGCGGTGCCGGTACCGGAGCCAGTGGTCTCTCCGCCACCACCGCCTACGCG
Organism: Eleusine indica; assembly: GCA_030378355.1. NCBI lineage: Eukaryota > Viridiplantae > Streptophyta > Magnoliopsida > Poales > Poaceae > Eleusine > Eleusine indica. The sequence goes on along the minus strand of CM059498.1, from coordinate 10,128,106 downwards.
TGAGCCGGCAGTACGCTCTCGGACTCGTTCTCGGCTCGACCCAGAGGTGTACCACCAGTCTGTCGTTCATCAGGATCCTGGGCACACTCATCCCATGGTGACACGATGGACAGCAGGTGTCCTCTCTGCCGTCGAGGCGGAGCCGGGAGTTTCACCCGTGCCCTCCTCCGTCCGCGATGCCCTGACGGATCCTCACTGGCGTCGGGCCATGGAGGAGGAGTACGCGGCTCTTCTTGCCAACCAGACGTGAGACCTCATGCCGCGTCCGTCTGATTGCAATGTGGTCACCGGCAAGTGGATCTAGACGCACAAGCGCCAGGCCGACGGCTCCCTCGAGCGCTACAAGGCTCGCTGAGTTCTTCGGGACTTCACCCAGCGGCCTGGTGTGGACTACGACGAGATTTTCAGTCCGGTGGTGAAGCCGGCCACAGTGCGCACGGTCCTCTCACTGGCTCTCTCCCGCGCCTGGCACGTACACCAGCTCGATGTGAAGAATATCTTCCTCCATGGCACTCTGATAGAGACAGTCTACTGCAGTCAGCCAGCGGGGTTTGTGGACTCCAGTCGTCCGGATCTGGTCTGCCGCCTCAACAAGTTTCTCTATGGCCTGAAGCAGGCTCCTCGGGCGTGGTACTCTCGGTTTGCCACGTTCTGGGCCACGTTGGGCTTCACTAAGTGCAGGTCTGACACTTTCCTGTTTGTCTACCGTCGAGGCTCTGATGCTGCCTACCTGCTGCTCTATGTTGACGACATCATCCTCACTGCTTCCAGTCAGCCCTTCCTCCAGGGTATCATTCAGTCACTGCAGCGTGAGTTTGTCATGAAGGATCTGGGTGTGCTCCATCACTTTCTGGGCGTCACTGTGGAGCCTCGTCCCTCTGGCATCTTTCTTCAACAGCGACAGTATGCTCTTGATATACTAGAGCGGACAGGGATGACTGACTGCAAACCCTGTTCCACTCCGGTCGACACTTCGGGGAAGCTCTCTGCGGACGTGGGTGCCCCGGTTGCTGACCCGACTGCTTACCGGAGCCTTGCTGGGGCTCTTCAGTACCTCACCTTCACCAGGCCGGACATCACTTATGCCATCCAGCAGATCTGTCTTCATATGCATGATCCTTGCGAGTCACACCTCACTGCTCTGAAGCGTCTGCTGCGCTACGTTCGAGGCACTATTGACTACGGCTTGATTCTTTACCGGGCCCCCTCCACCAAGCTCATAGTCTACACCGACACTGACTGGGCCGGGTGTCCTGACACTCGTCGGTCCACTTCCGGCTACGCCGTCTTCCTCGGCGGCAACCTGATCTCCTGGTCGTCCAAGCGGCAGCCAGTGGTCTCCCGCTCCAGTGCCGAGGCGGAGTACCAGGCAGTTGCCAATGGCGTGGCTGAGGCGTCCTGGCTACGGCAGCTTTTGGCGGAGCTTCACAGCCCGCTGACCAGGAGCACACTCGTCTACTGCGACAACGTCAGTGCCGTCTACCTCTCCACCAATCCGATTCAGCATCAGCGGATGAAGCATGTGGAGATCGACCTTCACTTCGTTCGTGATCGGGTCGCTATTGGCCAGGTTCGGGTGCTCCATGTCCACACCACCTCCCAGTTCACTGACATCTTCACCAAGGGTCTCCCCTCCTCGACGTTCTCGGAGTTTCGCTCCAGTCTCAACATCGTCAGTGGCTAGTTGTGACTGCGGGGGTGTGTGTAGGCTTTTCTTGTCCAGTCTTGAACTCCGTTGCGGCGGTAGTTCCGACTGCGCGGGGGGGGGGGGGGGGGGGGGGGGGTTAGTGTGCTGTGTATATTTGGCCCATAGAGACCCATGTATAGAGATGAATATATACCCACCCTTCTAGGGTTTGAGGAATACAATAATTATTTTCTCCAACAGCCATGAACTGCATCGAGGATGAGGAACAAACACCCGGCCGCCATACATGACAAGGTTGTCCACCAGGGACCACGCCGCGTCAGCTATGCCATCCACAATGTCCTTCTTCTTGGCTGCGATCTCTGGTGATTGGGTAGCCTCGACGCGTAATTCATTGAAGAGCTCCAATTCAGGACGGGATAGTGCATGTGCGCACATCCCTGACTCGTGCTCGTCGCGTCGTGACAAGGCGTCTGCTGCTGCATTCAACTTGCCCGGCTTGTACTCCACCTGAAAACTGTAGCCGAATAGTTTGCTCACCCAAGTGTGCTATGGAATTGTTGATAGCCGTTGGTCAAGGAGGTGTTTGAGGCTGCAATGATTTGTGCGGACAATGAACTCGCTGGTCCACAAGTATGGCCTCCAATGCCGGACTGCTTGCACGAGGCCGATCAATTCCCGTTCGTACGGCGCTAACTTGGCATGTTGAGCCGCCACCGTGCGACTGAAGAAAACAATTAGGCCCTATCCTTGATGCAGGACTGCGCCAAAGCCGGTTCCATACGCGTCGCAGTCAACGATGAAGGGCTTGTCGAAGTCGGGCAGTTGTAGGACCGGCCCGGACATGAGCGCAAGTGTCGAAAGCATCAGTGGCGGCCTGCGACCAGCGGAATGCCTCCCTCTTGAGCAATGCGGTGAGCTGCGCCGCGATGACGCCATAATTACGGATAAAACACCTGTAGTAGCCGGTGAGTCCCAAGAAGCCGCGCAGCGCCTTGATGGACTTCGGCAAGGGCCAGGTGCGTACTGCGGTAATCTTGTCCTCGTCCATAGCCACGACGCCATTAGCGATGACGTGGCCAAGGTACTGCATCCGTTGTTCACCGAAGACACCCTTAGATTGCTTGAGCACGAGGCCATGGCCCTTGCACGGACCTACGAGCGTCGCGAAGTCTGGCCAGGAAGGCGTGCCATCGCGGTTCTTCTCGAGGCGGTAGTACCACTGGCTGGCCACCGATTCGAGGTAGAACGAGGCCGTCCATACCTTCTGATCCTCGGGGATACCTTGCGAGCGGAAGTACTGCTCGCACTTGTGGAGCCAGCTAAGAGGGTCATCCGTGTTGTCGTACTTGGGGAAGCGTAGCTTATGGACGATGGCCGGCGGCGGTGGATGGCCATGCGATGAGGACAATGAGGCGTCGAAGCAGCCCTGTTTCTCGAGCACCTGGATCTGCACGTTGTTGATGCAGGTTGTCAGGCGTGCAGTCTCCTTCTTGGTGGCCGCGGACTAGGCATCGATCTTGGCCCCGGGTTCGTTCATCTTGCCGATGATCTTTTTGACGACCGTACCCAGCTGGTTCGTCATGATGTAAGCAGGGTTGGACATGGCGGCGGCGTGGCTGCTAGGGCTGAAGGGTTTGGCGTGGTAGGACGAATCCCAAGACAGGATCGATGAATCTGATACCAAGATGATATGGCTCAGATAATGATTGGTTTATTGATGGAATGAGGAAACTATGGCAGAGGAGAATCCCTACTCGCCCTCATGCAGGAGGCTCTAAGTTTAGGTTAATTCTCTGCTTGCCCTTCCTAATATCCGAAGGCTCTCTTATATAGAGCCTTCCTCTACTAGATCTAAACAACCAAGGGATAGGATTACGCCAACTAACAGAATACCTATCTGGCGAACTAATATCCCATTACTAATATCCTAGCTGCTAACAGACTGCTTTGATTTGTTGCGGCGCTGGTACCGTTTCCTGAAGAACGTGTCGACAACACTAGGAGAATGAAATGTCTGTCAGGTTGCAATTGTCGGTTTCAAATTTTTTTTCTGAATACAATCATTAACTGCTTACTTATTGGGACCAGGTAGCAGCAGCATTTGTTTTAAAGTATCCTGATTACAATTCAGTTGGATAAAAAGTTAAAAACACATAGAGATAGCAAAGTAATTGTAAAATCTACAGCTCCTTCCTATGTCAGTCGAACTCAAACAAGCACAAATAGGCTTACTCTACAAGCCAGCATTAAATTCACCTTAATAGAAGAAACCATACCTGCCATGCGGTTGCTCATGTCTGTCCACTGTACAGTTAACTTGAGGGAATGGTGTACTAGTGGAAGCATCAACTGAACAAATGCCTTCTTCACTGTTGTTCTGAATTTCTATTAGAAGGTCAGGCTTCAATTGCTTCGTGTCTTCTATCACACCTTCGCTACCGTTGTTCTGATTCTCCAGTAGTCCAGGCTCCAGTTGCTCCGTGTCTTCCATCAAGCTTTTTTCAGTGCTGTTTTTCTGAATTTCCAGCAGCTCAGGCTGCAATTGCTCTGTGTATTCGATCGAGACTTCTTCACTGCTGTTCTTCTGAATTTCCAGTAGCCCGGACTCCAGTTGCTCTGTGCCTTCCATTGCGCCTTCTTCACTGCTATTTTTCTGAATTTCAAGTAGCTCAGGCTCCAGTTGCTCTATGTCTTCCATCACACCTTCTTCACTGCTGTTGTTCTGAGTTTTCAGTAGCTCAGGCTTCAGTTGCTTTGTGTCTGCCATTGTGACTTCTTCACTGGTTTTGTTCTGAATTTCCAGTAGCCCAGGTTCCGGTTGCTGCATGTCCTCCATCATGCTTTCTTCACCACCACGTTTGTTCTGAATTCCCAGTAGCTCAGGTTGCTCTGTCCCTTCCATAGTGCCTTCTTCACCGCTTTTGTTCTGAACTTCCAGTAGATCAGGCTCCAGTTGCTCTGTGTCTTCTATGGCACCTTCTTCACTGCTGTTGTTCTTAATTTCCAGAAACCCAGGCTCCAGCTGCTCCATGTGTTCCATTGCCACTGAAGTGCTTCCTTGACGATCAGTATCCATTGCCTCACCAGTGATGCTAGTATCTTCCAGTTGGTTTTCAAACCCTAAACATTTTCATAAAATTATGTCAAAAAATGCAAACCATGGCCACCTTTGAAGAAATTAATAGATCATCAAAACCATTTTTTTATGTATATGCATGTCTGCAAGCAGCCCAGCACATCCTACTGCTGAAAGCATCACTAGAATGCTGAATGTTTGATTTTTAGAAAACTGAATATTTGTTTCAGAATTACTTTTCTTCTTAAAGATTCAATAAATTAATGTACTCTTGAAATGTGCTCAGGAAACAACTTAGCAAGTGCTCAATCAACAGAAGAGTGAGAGAGAAACCATTAAATTCTTCTCGATCACTGTGCATGCTGATTGAAACCTTCTGACATAGACTGGTTTCCGAAGAATAAAGGATGGAGGTTTCAGCAAAATCATTGGCAGAGTTCAACATTGTATTTAACACTTCTGAACCATCGGATGAATTATTTATAACCTTTATACTGATACTGGTTTTGTCAGATTGAAGAATGTTATGCTCTGCCCAACCCACTCTCTGAGAGTTAGACATAGAAGGAGCATTATGATCTTGTGGACTGCTGCATGCAACATTTAAAACTTTCTGACACATAGTGGTTCCCTGGAAGCTAAGAATGCTGTCCTCAATCAACTCCAGCCTGTCAGTGTTCGACATTACTGTAAAACCAAATGATCCTGTCCATGTTCCTAGAAGCTGAGGAACTGCCGGTAAGAGTAGCCTTTCCACCCCCAAGTCCGAAAACAACTGCTAAGTAAAAAAAGGAAGTAAATTGATTGGCACAACCAAGAAAATGGCAGGAGAATTAGAGAAGAATGTGAAAAAAAATACTCAAACTCAAATACCAGTACACATAGTTTTAAAATATAATTAACATGCACACACCTTTTCCAGTTCATTCATCAGGATTCGACACATTCCCTGTCGTCGGTATGGAACTCTTGTGCCAATCAGAGGCAACTCAGCAAACTTCTGGCCACATACCCTAATCAGAAACACAAATGCATGAACACGGAGAGAAAAAAACGGTAAACAAAATATTTCAGTTATTACTGCAGGTGAAGGCTATAAGTACCTAAAAGTACCGACAGATACTAGTTCACCACCTTTCTGCAGAAGTATGGTGTAGAATCCTCTAAAATTTAGCCGTCTGAGCTCTGATCTGTGGACAATAGGTACAGGATAGTTTCAAAAATAAAATAATAGGTCAGGAAATACTTAGAGCAATATCCATTACACACCAATATCTGAAGACCAAAGAAGCATCAAACATATAAATGCATAGGTGCATAAAACAACCATGCTGAATGGAGTAGAAATTGGGCTTCAGACAAAGTTCCCAGAACCTGTGGGAGGTGAATAAAGGAAAAGAAAAATCAACAGGCACTCAGAGAGTTACTGACTAGTTGTTGAGTGAATGTATATTCGAGTATTCAGTAACCTATTGGAAATCAGCGCAACCTCTTCCAATCATCAATAGAAGGAAAGAGTAGCAAAATACAATCAACCATGATGCACAACCACAACACTTACAAAATGATGTTTTGTCAATCAATCCTTTAGTTTTCATGCTCGGTAAAATATTTAATGTTCAATTAAATGATCAATCCTTTAGTTCATGCTCGGTAAAAATTTGTAATGTTCAATTAAATGATCTACTGTTTCAGATCCTTGCAAATTAAAGTGGAAAAATGCTGCCAAGTATAGCTCACAAAGAGAAACCAGTACAAGAACACTTGAAAATTAAATATATAAACAGATGCACAAAAATGATTTAATAGGTGTTCTTACTCTCTATTGAAGATAATGTCTTCAGAAAGATCACTCTGTGTGCGAGGCTCAATAATAGTAACAAAACATTCATGAAGAACATCAAGTGCAATGCGCAACTTGCCATAATGTTCTGCCATTGTCGCATCGTCAAGATCAACAAGATTACTGCCATTTTCTCTACAAAATCTCAATATAGTACATGATAAGCCTTCAATTGGAGTTGGAATTGATCTTCCAATGAGCGTCTGCAAATGTTGAAATATCTGTACAATAGAATGAAGTTTCAGGAAGCAATCATTTGGTGTCTGAAAGACATCATAACGAGCATCATTTAAGTTTAAATTTAACAAACTGAGCTAGTACCTTTGAGCATTCCTCACTACAAAGCCAACATCCTTCAGGTCGGCAAATAAGCTGATGGCCCCTATTTCTAATGCAACCAACGTGATCTACAAAGTTAAGATAACAAGAAATCAGCAGCCTAGAAGTAAAAAATGACAGACCATATTAGTAATAAGTGCTGAATAAGCATACATTCTCGTTCACATTGATCACAGTATACTACTGTCTTCTCAGTGAATTGGCTGATATTAGGATCATAATCGCTCAAGTTACAAATACTGCATCTGCAGGATGGGCAGTACCAGCTTCCTTCTGGAATGGCCTACACATGAAAAATACTAATGAAATATCGTTCACTAAATAGGAAAATTTATATAAAAAGGACATGTTATGGAAAACTAAGAACCGAGGAAACAAGTAGTTTATGGGTTGGCATTTGAGCGAAAAAAATATTCATCAAAGGAAAACTGAATAAATAGTCAAAGAAAACAGCATAGTAAGTGCAATACTGAATCTTGTTATGAATCTATCATGCTACCATGCTATATACTGGAAGCTTTGCAATATATAAAGGCAGATAAGAATAATGGGCACAAAACTAAACAAGAAGAACTAAGGTCACTTTGATAAGGATTACCTCCAAACCAACACACTCATGATGATAGGATGATGGACAATTGTCACACAGTAATATTTCCCCACCATCATTGCACACAGAGCATATCGAATCACTTTCCAGGTCAGAATATTTTCCTTTCAAGCGCACATGCAGTGAATCTTTGGGCTTGTTTCCACCCATGAATTCAACTAACAACTGTGACAAGGACCTCCCGTCCATTAAGAACATATGAGTGGAAGGCAATGGAGTACTGCTCCCAGCATGAACCTCAAAGTTCTCCAGAGTGAATATTTCATTGCAACACACGCATTTTATTCCATCCTTGCAAATGAAACCTTCCTTTATCCCAGGCCCATCACTTGTTTGCTTATATGTAAGCTTATCTCTTGGTAACAGAATATTTTTCTCTATCATCAAAGATAAAAGTGTCTTAGCACGATGCTGCCAGGGAAGGACCCGCCCATATCTTGAACAAAGAATTCGTGCGCGGTTCACAGAAACTGAAGCTGATTTTCTTTTCTTAGATCTCCCAGGAGGTATTGACAAAGTCAACATGCCACTAGATCTGTCCACCGCTGAAACCAGCATATCCGCTCTTCCAGTGTTTGATGCCGATTTTGATGGCTGCATAGAACCGTCAATAGAGCCATGGTTGGTGATTTCAAAGCTTGCATTACTGTTTTCTTGATACCCTTTTTCCAGGTATGCTTTACATGCAGCCAGCAGAGAATTGTAGGACTTGCCATGTGGAGCACTATACCTCAGTTCCAGTTTGTTTCCAGACTTTTGCCTTAGCCAAAATTTCCATCCAGCAGACGTGAGAAACTTCTTAGCATTTGATCTCAACCGTTTCCTTATTCTGGAATTTTGCTTATCAGCTTCCATATGGTCTATGTATTTTTCAAGCGCATCAGGTTCATTTCTTCTTTTACGTTTACCAAGCCTCGCTAATTTTGTTGTTGTTGTTGTCATGTGAACATCTTTTGGCACTGCCAAATCATTGTGTTTGTCCATTATATCTTCAATTCTGTTTCCATCAACTTGTTTAACACCTCCACTTATCAAACTGCAGATCACCTGAATGATAGAAACATAATTCTTTCCATCAGGTGACTCGTACCGATATCTCTTGATATTTTTGTGTTCTCCATTTCCTCTTATAATTTCATCAATTTTGAACTTAATACCCCAACCCAATGATAACAGATGCTTCTTCAGCTTTAAACTCAGAGTTCTGCTAATTTTCCTTGGGATAAGAGTATTTCTATCTTGATACTTAGCAAGAAGTGACACTATCTGTGGGGAAAATTGTGAATCCAACTGAACTGATTCCCAAGGTGCTGATGAAGTTGCAATACATTTATTACTGGAGCTGTTATCTCTCAAAGCACGATCCATGACAATAGGATTGTAACGTGCACTTTTGTGCACACCACTCTCACTATCTAGAAATAAATTATTGTGATCAACTTGACCATCATTTGTAACTTTTTTTGCCAAACAAGCCTCGCATGCTCCTATAAAAGATGGAAACCGCTTTCCATCAGGTGAGATATAATACTTGTTCTTAGGTCTATCATCCACAATTGTCCATCCTAAAGATCTAAGATGATGCTTTACCGACTCCTGTTTTACCCGAGCATTTTTTCTCTTATTGTTGCGATAGCATGAGATGAATTCGGATATGGTTTGGGAGAGGACAGCTGGAAGAGGATCCAGCTTAACCAACATAGAGGTCTCAACCTTCTCCTCTTGGAAGACCGCTGAGCTTGAACCTTCTGCCAATTTAGAGTAGGCTTCCACTTGAAATCCATCTAGGGTAGGCTTGTCGCATAGAGACCACAGTTCTGCAATGAGGCCTGCAAGGGATCTCTCCCAAAAAGCTTCTGTCCCAAACATCCACATTTTGGCATCAGTCCTAAAAGAAGCTTTTGATCTCATGTCAAACCATATCTGTCTGACTGATACAGGTAAACCATCTTTCTCTTCATGTGAGACAAGCATTTTAAGAAACAGCCAGATTCCACGTGGTTTCCATTTCCCAGTAACTTCATCCCAATCTTGAGTATGACGTAGCTGATCTACTGCTACAATGCATTCATCACCTTCATCAGGAAAAAAGACCTTCCTCTCCATGGAGCCTTCATCATGATCAACGATGACACCTTCCCAGTAGGATCCTTCCAAGAGTGCATCAACACAGAGTCCATAACCTGCATCAGATACCAGCAGTGGTTGATGTGGACGCATTGGCCGCATGTTCCCACGAATAAATTCCCAAGACATGTTTGACTTTCCATCAATAGCATCTGAGACTTGGACATTCTCAACAAGAGGCAATCCCTGCTCATCAACGAACTCAATATATTTTACAGTGCGAGCATTCTCCAAAATATGAGTGACAACAGCCTGGTGCCACGAGCCACAAAGTCCTGGATCACAACTAAACACCTACATCATAGAAGGATATCACCAAATAACGTTTAGAATTCCCATCCACAATATGAGGTCAGACATAGTGACAGTGCCAATGCAAAATAAAAGGAGGGGCCTATAGTTCGAGTGGCAAAAAAGTCAATTGGGATATTTTTAAGTCCCAGGGGTGTCTTAAATTGGGTAAAATATTAGTAGCTCATTGACACATAAAGAATATAATGTTGAGATTAAAAAAAAAAAGAACATAACACTGGAAAGCTTCCAAAATTAGTTGTGGTTCCTACCTACCTAACACAACGCTGCACTAATGTCTACCGCAGTAGGGGCTTCCCCTACTGTATATTCCCTCAAAAAAAAAACGCTGCACTAATGTCAGGCACTGATAGACAGCATGTAAAGGAAAGCGATATCCACAAGATTTCCCAAGCATGATAGCTAATGCAGTTTTGACGCATCACTTAGAGGTCAATAATACTATCCAAAACTGGACTCTGTTGAACAACAAGTAAAGCCAGTTGGCATCCATAATGCGGCAGATCTCAAGCACGATAGATAATGCAGTTTTGACACTTACCAAGACGCTAATTGTACTATCCAGAACTCATCGAAATTATAATAAATGGTAACCCCATAGTTGTCATAGTATAGTATCCTGAACTGCTCCTGACGTACTGGTGTTGTATTGCTGTTTCTAGACTGACCCATAAGATTCGATCTTTAATTGCATTTCCACTCCACATCAGGAAGATGAGGCCACTTCAACCACACAATAAACAATTCCGCTACTGAATTAAACACATACAATTAAATAAGCATTCGCTTCACCTCAGATTAACAAAAACATGCTATTTCTAACAATTTACCACCCTGATAAAGTCATTCAGATGCTGAAGCGATCGCTCTCGAACACTCTCAACCGCACTGAATGATAACGACCCACGCGCTGCAACAAGATTGACCGAGACTCGTCGATCACGACCTTTGATCATAGCGGCCAGTAACGTAAACATAGGAAACCCAAGAAACTATATACCCAGGGACCCAACCCAGTGCCTTCGAACTATCACCCCCAACCGCAATGCAGTAGGCCTAATCGGTAATGACGGTGCCAGTGGCTCTCACCTCGACGTGCTCGCCGGGGAGGAGCTTCCTCTCTCCGCGCGCGGCGCCGGGAGAAGGCTCGCGCCGCCGCTTCGCCGGGCCGCGCGCCATTGCGGGCCGCGGCCGTGGTAGAATGGTAGGGTTCGGGAGTTGGATTGGCGAAGGCGAAGTCTACTGCGATAGTTGTGTGTGCAGAGAAGGAGGCGGAGAGAGGGGAGGGGGGCGGGGGGGGGGGGGGGGGGGGGGGAGGAAGGTTGGGAGGAAGGTTAAGACCTCGAGGTGAGGTTTCCCATTGAGAGGCGGTGATGCTGTTACGGGTTAATTACGGGCTGATTAACGTGAGCGTTAAGTCCGGTGATTTCCCTTGATCCGCAAATATTTGAGCGTTTTTGGGTGATCCGTGTGGTATTTGTGATTTTCAGGAGGCTCTCGTTTGATTCTTTTGTCTTTTGCAGTGTTGAGTGATGATATTCGGGAATGCAAAGCCCGTGCTGTACTGCAAGTCTGCACCGCTGCCGCAGCCTTGCAGTGTTCGCGGGGGCGGCTTTTGCACACAAAAGGAAAAGAAAGATTGCTGTACCAAGGGGAAGTGAGAAACCTCAGATCAGACGGCAAAAAACTGGAAACGACTATGGAGTATCAAGGCTCCACCAAAAATGAAGATTGTCCTATGGCGATTTTCACATAATTGTCTCTCAACCGGGCAACAGTTCAGAAATAGAAATATTCCAGCTTCTGATATTTGTTGTCATTGCGGTAGAGATGAAACAATAGAGCACACAGTCCTCACATGCCAATATGTATCTGAAATATGGAAGAAATTGAAGGAAAAAATGTGAATTTAGGATAAATCTCAAGACATTTGTGTCACCTCAACAATGGATTGCTGAAACACTGGAAAGGTGTACGGAGAAAGAGGCAACCATTCTTGCAATATCTTTTTGGCATATTTGAAAGGCTAGGAATGCCATATGAAATGGAGAAAAGAGGTGCATCCACATTGTGTAGCTGAAAAAATTATGACACATGTGAATATGGTACTGCTGCATATGTATACATCTGACTGTCACAACAGGTGTGAAATTCCTATGATTAGTCGATGGTTTCCACCGCCTGGAGGATGGGTTATGATCAATGTTGATGCAGCAGTTTTCAGAGCCTCAATCGAATGGGTTTGGGTATCGTTATCAGGGACCATAGAGAAGAGTTTTGGCTGCATGCAGGCAAGGCATTGATAGGATCACTAATCCAGAGACGGCGGAAGCGATGTGGCAACGGAATGTATGTGAGGCTGAGGAGAGTTGAAAAATGTGCTTAATCCAAAAATTGTCAAGAGATTCTCATTAGTTCAATGATCACATCACAAGAGCAGGGGCCATCCATGTGAATTAAGCCACATTAACATATACTGTACACATCAAGTAAACAGGGTGCAAATCAGGTGCAAACATATCTAGAAGTTTAAGAAATGATAAAATCTCTGACGTGCACCCAAAATTCATCATTTTGTAGTACAGTTCCAGGTACGGAACGATCGCCCACTTTCACCTGAGCTGTGAACTTTTCTCGAAAATCGTAAATTGATCTATTTTCATCAAGACTGCAGCAGTTTACTGGGAGCCTTGATCAAGTGGCGGCTCGTCAACAATGTGCGGATCCTGCCGGTAGACATATCTCTTTGCCCGGTACAGGTAGTTCAGGAAGGCAAGCAGTCCGACAACAGTGACAACCCAGTAGAACAAGTCAAGATGGCCGTTGTTCAAGCTTGTGCCCTCGAGCCATCCATCTCGGTGCCCATGCCTCGTGGCCTTGTTCACTGCTTGCACGAGCAAAGTGGCCAGTAGTGACGACAGACCTAGCTCACACCAGAACAATGCTGCGGCGATGGACTTCATGCCCCGTGGCGCCTCACTGTTGAAGAACTCGAGGAGCCCTGGGAACGAAGTCACATCTGACACTCGCAAGCAGGAAAAACTGAGGTGTGAGCCAGAACAGGGACATCTGCACTGCAGTTTCCTTCCTCTTTCTCTCAACCAGCGCCGCGATAACTGACGCGAGTATCACGGACATGAAGCCTATGCTAATGCGCTGCAAATGAGTGATGCCGCCAGTGTAGCCTGTGCGCCTGCGCAAGAATGGCACGATAAACCGGTCGTAGGGAGCGAGCATTACTGTCTGAAAGGTGATGGGGATGATGAAAAGTGTTGCCGGGGAAACATGGATCTTGCCCAGCCTTGTGTTTGTCATGCCACCTTGCTGCACAGTGAATGTTAAGAGTATGGGGTTTGATACATATCCGATCATGGAGCTGAGAAAGAGAGGAAGCAAACGGAGCACAATTTTCGTCTCTTCCACCTTCACTGCACTACAATGAGACCAGGCTCCATCTTTCCCAGGGTTAATGCAAGCTTTGTCGAGGAACCTGAAAAGATGCACGGAATAATTTAAACAGGCAATATACTACTAAAAGGGTTGTGCCCTCTACTCGCTATGCCTAGTAATCTGCACAGAACAGGGTATGCAATTCTCTGACTCTTACTTCAGACTGTTTTTTCCACGGAGGTCTTCAATGGTGGCTGGTCCAGCACTGCTTTCCTGTGCTTCTTCCAGCTTCTCAGGAAGCTCAAGCTTCCTGTTTCTGAATGAAACCACAAGAACCTGAAGAGGGATTGCTATGGCCAATCAATATTCACAATGCAGGTGTACATTAATCATCAATGATACAAAGTTAAGGTTTTAGACCAGGAAGAAGCACAACTTGCAGTATTCGAGTAAGAGGGCTTCCTTCAGGTACTTGGTTGCGGTAGAAAGGGAGACCAGCAGCAAACACAAGCAACCCAAGCAGAATTAGGATGGAGCAGAAGCCAAGTCCAATGTCCCATCCCTTGTAGTTTTCAAGCCACACAATGAGAATTAGCCCCAGTAAACCTCCAATGGAGTTCCCAAAGGTGAACCAGTTAAAGAAATTGGACTGCTGTTGGGACTCTGTTGGATCTTCATGGTCAAACTGGTCTGCTCCGAGGGATGGCAAGCAGGAGCGGACACAACCTTCGCCAAATGCACTGATATATAAGGCTGCATACAATAGTACAGAGTTCCAGCCATGGACCTCCTTGCAGTTACTTGGTTCTGTCTCAATATTACAAGGCGGTGGACGAAGTGATGGAAGATAGGCTTGCAGTGCAAGCAATGCATAGCCCTGTGCAAATGCATGTTAAATCACTATACTGCACTTGATAACTAACTATCTAAACAAATGCTCTCAGACGGTGCCTATTTGCTCAAGATGTAATATAGTGTTACGACTGAAACCTGTTTGAATTCAGGGGAACCATTCTTTTAATTGCTTTGAGAAGCTGACAAGGAACATGCACAACAAACCTTATAACAAGTAAATTATCAGGAGTGCCTTATAAAATTTAAATGTAGGTTTAAGTCTTAATTAGCTATGGGCAAAGGAGACACGAACACTATCGTTTTACACCTAAACAAAATGACATTTCTTTCGTAACTTATTTACGCGTAAGTATCACCACATTCTGTACTATTTGTAGCTTTGCCATTGGTAATAGTAGCAAATAAACAGGTAAAATATCCTATCGCATATATTATGTACAGACGATTGAATAGATCAAAGAGGAAAATTACCAGAAACTCCAAGGAGCCAAATATAAGTATAGTTCTAGCACGAGTGATATAAGAGTCAGAGAGAAAAAGCTCCTATCAAAGCAAATCCACACGTGGCGCCGATGAAATTAGTGACTGTAGTTGCAGAGCCTGACACGCCCATATGCATTGTTCCATGGAGATAGGTGACCAGATTCAGAAAAAGAGGGTCACCATGTTTGTTACAACCGTCAAGACTGTAAGGAGGAAATAAAGTATAGGAGGTGAAAATTAAAAATACAAATAAAAATAATTCAGGAAATATAGAAGACACAATGGGCCTTTATATACTTACAGTAGATGAGCCATGCTGCTCGGCTCCTCCATCCACACGTCGATTGATGGGAGTTCCCCTCGAGTCCACAAGGCCTCTGATTGCCATGGTACTTCTGAAAGTTTGTATTCTCTGCTCTGAATGCTGCCCGCTCACCGAATCCCTTGCAAATGAAGGGGGCATACTAGTATATATCAAAGGGATGATAACAACAACGGGATCACTAAAATCTGTTTGACTATTTTATGCCATTGCTATCACAAGCCCCACCAGTACCAACTACAGTTGACTTCGAATGTCCATATTTCCTGCTGTTTGGGAATGAAATTTGGACAAGAGAAATCTACAACGACACTGAACGATATTAAAAGATTTCTTGATGGAATATACCGTTACAGTGGTCCACAAGTATCAAAATGTGACACTGAAACCAAATAGTTCAGTTAATTGTGTACAGGAAATGATTACACCTGTCGGTGATATTGTCACTAATGCATAAATATACTACAAAACATATTTTCAGTTAACTAAAACCTAGCAGATAGCTATTTCAGAAAAGGAAATTATGGGCTTGTATTTTCAGATGTACCAGAATGGCACAGCAGTAAACAAAAGAAGTTCAAATGTAATAGTCACCATAACTGAGAGGAGTCTTAGTTCTGAGTAAAGACTCAAATACCATTTGTTTGTTGGCTATTGAATACATCCTACCAGACGAAAATAAACTGTATATCATATCACTTTCCTACATGCAGACAGAGGGCGTAGATGAGCTACCTGGCAGTTGGCACTATCACTTCATGATCGCAATAAACTATAAAGTTTCTTATACAGTTATGGTATTCCACTGATGTCCTATTCCAATGAACTAGTGTATTCAGTACAATGATATATAAATTATGTTAAGATAGTGATGTCAGAACTAAGGACTAATTAAGTTAGAAAGGTTTATAATTATGTCGAATACCATAGGAAATTGAATTACCTGTGTTATTTCCACAAGACCTCAGGGCCATCAAAGATGAATTAGTAAGCATGAAGGTGTTGTTAACGATAAAGTCAAGAGTCAACACCTGCTTACCATTGTAAGTAGTAGAAGATCCATGAGAAGATATTATCCAATAGATGAAACCGAAGTTGGTTTCATCAGTCGACCACAGCAGCGATTGGCACAGAAGCAGGCAAGCAGCCACTGAACAGTGTCTTCAAGGAAAAATGGACCCCTGAGTTTGAACAGGTAGTGATCTTATCCCAAGTGCTATAGAGAAGCAGACATTTTTGACCAAATTGCACGTGCTACTAAATGCACATACCATATTTCCTCCCAGATCTTTTGTTTGTATAAGAAATTTTCTATGCGTTACGTCATAGGGTGATGGGGATTTCAGGCATCCAACGAATACTAGTGCCTCCTTGCCGTGGATAGTTAGGTTTGCACGCGACAAATCATCAGTCCCCATTACCTTGCAATACAGAGAAAAGGGGAGATGCAACCACTAAGGAAGAAATAAATTGGGCATTTGTCCAGTCTGCATACCTTCGTTATCTGCAAATTTCGGGAGAGGTGAAATGAAAAGGCCAGGAGCAGCATCTCAGGCGGCGATCATTTCATTGATTAAACGATCGTTACATAGAGAAGTCTAGATAAATTCTGGAGCTACATGGAACCACACCGATTCAGCAGCTGACCTTGCTAGGACGTGCGCTACCTCCCATTTTGATGTCTTGAATGATGATTCCCATGTGAGCGGTGAAATGAATCTGATCGAAGTTTCTGTAGAAGAGATAAACAATCTGTTGCTATTATGACCTGATTATATGGGAGTTCTGAAGCAAAAAGGATTGCTCGCCCGACTACTCAAAGCTACTCCTTTCAGTTCAGTCCCAAGTCAAACGGCAGGGATGTCAACCCTTACCCTTAGCAAGGGCTTAAAAAACTCGCCAGCGAATTGTTCGATTAAACAACAGTTGGTCGACGATTGCCACTGGGCATTACTCCATTTGCTTCTAAGACTGACTGCACCGGCGTCTGGTACTGCATCCTCCATTACCAATTTGGAGTAAAAATCGCTGCAGCGGCGGTAAAGCGTCCGCTACGCGAGGCATCGCTCCCGGTTACGCTAAATCAAACGGAGGTAGCGGAGGCACGCTACGCCCTCGGCGGCCCCACCTCAGCTTCAGTTGTTGCTCTTCGCGCGCTAGCGTCGGCCGCCGCTGCTCCACCGATGGTGTCGACGGCATCCAGCGGGGCCGGATCCCGCTAAATTTGAGCTCGGCCGGCGGCGGCGGGTCCGGGTCGTCGAAGCTGAGGCCGCCTCCGTGCAAGGCCAGCGCACCGTGCTCGCTGGCAGGGAGAGCAGGGTGGGCCGGAGGAGGGAGGCCCTCGTCGGATCCGGTCGGAGGAGGGAGGGCCCCGGCGACGTGCGAGGGAGAAGGAGGCGGAGCTCCATCGCAGCGCGGCAGAGTGAGTCCAGCGACGGTGAATCGAGCTCCGCGACGTGGGAGGAGATGGCGTCCTCGGCCGCGTAGGAGAGGACTATGCGGTGGATGCCCGCGGCGGCGGCAACGCGTGGGGGAGGAGGAGGAGGAGAGCCTCAGCGACGACGGCACGCGGGGGAGGTGGGTCTCGGCGGCGGCGCGCGGGGGGAGGCGGATCCCGACAGTGAGGAGCTCTATGGCAGAGAAGAAGAGAGAAAGAGAGGTTCGGGAGGGAGAAGAGAGAGAGGGAGAGAAACAAAATATAAGAAAAAGGCTGACATATAGGTTCCACATAAAGGTAGTTGATATAGAATATGGATATAGAGTATGAACAAGAGCGAGAAATTTAAATATAGAGAAGAGAATATTACTGACCAGGACTTTTAGAGGATGAATATAGAGTATGACGAGTGCGAACAGTCTAATAACCTTGGTCTTGAGCGAACCAAATTAAAAGCTCCCCTTTTTGTTGGAACAGCTCCAGCTATCTCTGCACTACTACTAGAATGCTTTAGCAGGTCAACTGTCTTGACATGTCGTGATTGGCCTTTGTCGAAGAAAAGAAAACAAAGTGCCGGTGTACTTGCACCTCTCCGGCCTGTTCGACCCGAATGGCGAATGCTGCTGCTGATGTGCGAGCGTGAAGGCGATCGGTGCTGCCCTGCAGTTGACGAGTAACCAACGTGCTGGTACGGTGATTCGACGAGATCAGGAGTCGTCGTGCGTCCGGTTGGATTTGATCTCGTGGAAGCCAATTAAGCGGATCTTCGTCGAGCAGATAATAAAGTGACCGACACCGCCAACTCTGGAAACAAACAGTAGGTATGTACGGGCGACGAAATGGGGGTAAGGTACCGAGCCTACCTCCACAGTCGACATGCGGTTCATTATCTGAAAAAACAGTCGACATGCAGTAAAAAGTGTGCGCCTTCAGTCGATCAATACCTGCCCCGTTTTGACTTCACATTGGATCGATCCAACCCAACTTCGCAAGCATCCTCATCACTCGTGGTTACTGCTGGTCTTAGTTCATGCATCAGATGCTTTTAAACAGGGATCACTGACGAGCTTGTGCTGCACTCTAATATTGCGAAAGCTGGTGTGAACTGAACAATTTCTTTTTATCTGAATTTGAGGGATGTCAAACCTGTTGCCTGTGAACGATGCGCCGTCGACGAACATGTCTGCGTGCTTTACTTCGTGTTTCAGGTAACAGAGTCAGCGGCCTAATTATTTCCGTTCTTATAAAGAGAGGTCAACGTTCTTACAAAAGTAGTACTAGTAGTGTATGGGTTACAGAAAAGGGTGATTGAACTTTATACCCAGTGGACGTTGACTAGTAAAGGCTTCACATCTAATTTAATTTTTATCCGTAAAGGAGTTGACCAACTTTTTTTTATATAAAAAAGAGTTGGAAATTCTTGTTGCATCGTCCACTTTTAGGTCAATCACTCAGATGTCCATCTAAAATAAAAAGATGGAGGCCTGAATCATTTGTTGATACTGATAGAAAAAGAGGCAGAGACAAGTACAGCCTTTTGGCCAGCTCCACCAGATCACATCCAGTCTTGAACTCTGAATTTTCATTCCTGCAATTGGCAGCTTGCCACTGTCCTTTGGCGTTGGCGAACTGCTGTGTTGGATAAGGGCATAAGGCAGTTGGCTAACCACTTGGCATCTCAACTTCAAGTGATCGAGCGATTGATTTGTCAGATTAGGACTAAGCGCTGCAGCATCAATGGGGTAGGCAGTTGTGGCCTTGCACTGCCCGGTCACGGTCCATAATTGAGAGCTCGCTCACTCGCGAAACTTTACTCTGATGCGCATCCTAGTAAGTGGTTGGGGATTTAAATAAAAAATAATACGTGGTTGGGCTACCTTTCGTTACCACGACGGGCCTTAATTGGGCCTCCACTTTCTCTCTGTGCCGTTGAGGTTGCCCATTGATCCATTTTTTTTGTTATTCAAATCTTCTGGTCGTGTCTTCGAGAAAGTTATGTGCAATACGAACTGCAAACATGTACCGATGAACAAGTACGCTTCGATCCTATGAGCAGAAACTTACACGCTTCGATCCTGCGTTAGGAACCTGAATATTGTATTTACTGTTTAAGCAGTTTGAAAAGATTGAGAAATGTCTTTATGAAAACAATCACGAGCAACACCGCTATCTCGCTTATCCTTTGTTAACTTAATTTAAGTATTATGTTTATAATTAATTATTCTTTCAGTACTTTATGATATCTCCTTTGAAACACCGCTATCACGAGCAACACCGCTATGTCGGTGCTGCCCTACAGTTGACGAGTAACCAACGTGCTGGTGATTCGACGAGATCAGGAGTCATCGTGCGTCCGGTTTGATTTGATCTCGTGGAGGCCAATTAAGAGGATATTCGTTGAGCAGATAAGAAAGTGACCGACACCACGAACTCTGAAAACAAACAGTAGGTATGTACGGGCGACGAAATGGGCTAAGGTTAAGGTACCGAGCCTACCTCCACAGTCGACATGCGGTTCATTATCTGAAAAAACAGTCGACGTGCAGTAAAAGTGTGCGCCTTCAGTCGATCAATACCTGCCCCGGTTTGACTTCACATTGGATCGATCCAACCCAGCTAACGTTCACTGACCTCTGTAGATATTAACAGCAAATTCAAGAATAAACATCATACTTTGAACCACAATCTGTTCAAAACCTTTTGAATAAGGTTCTGTTCGGATAGGTAAAGAGTTGTATCAGCTATTGACCTGACTGAACACATGATCCTGGAAACACTAAAAATATGGCATACATCATATTTGAAGAATAGAATATAACACACACAAAATCTGAATTAGTATAGAAAGTAACTAGTTCTACTCCTACGTAGAGGAACGTTGTATTCCTGCAAAGTGCGAAGTAGAGAAATGACGAGGTACATGCTGCACCAACACAGATTTCTAGTTTGGTTGGTGCCCTCGTCAACTTGCCTGAGATGTGACCGTAGATGGTGAAGTCTTCTGCCTGCTCAGGCACGGTGATATACTCCATGTTTGGTTGATGCCAGTTGCCTGAGACGAACACGCACTACTAAAATATGCTTTCCTGATTAAAATACGGACCAAAGTGTGTGCGTTTTCATCCTTGAAGAACACCAGCAATTAGTCTAATCGTGGAGCTCGCCGGCGGCAAGGACCGCCTGAAGAGTCTGCAGTAGGGACCAAATTGGAATCGCTATAAGATTTATAGGAGGGTTATGTGCTCAATTTGACTGAATACAAAGCTTATGTTGTGAATTTCATGAATGTTGCGAATAGAGTAATTGGGGAAGGAACTCGATCTGGAGGCTAGAGCTTGCTTACACTGTCCGTACTTGTTATACTCTAAATTCATTCACTAAAAGGAATATTCTATGTTAGTCAGTAATATCCTCTCCTCTATATTCAGTTTTTCCGTACTTATTTATGCTCTATATCAAGCCTCTATATCAATTATCCAATACTTTATTCAACCATCTCCTTTCAACTCTCCTTCTCTTTTTTTCTTTTCTTTTTTACTTCTTCCTCTTTTACAATAGTTTAGCAATCTAATTTTTAATTAAATAATAATATTTTTCTTTCCTTTTCCTTTTTCTCTCTTTTTCCTTTCTTTTCCTTCCCCCCCCCCCCCCCCCCCCCCCCCGCGCACCTCCTGCCCTCCTCCCCCACGCTCGCACCGCCTCCTCCCCCACGCTCGCGCCGTCGCTGTTGGCCTCCGCCTCCCCCGCGCGCGTCACCGCCCTCCGCCTCTTCCCCCGCGTGCCGCCGCCGAGGTCCTCCCTCGCGCCCGCCGCCGTCCTCCGCCTCCTCCCCTGCATGTCGCCGCGGCACTCCTCTCTCCCTGCGCCGTGGCCCTCCTCTCTCCCTGTGCTGCGGCTCTGCCTCCTCCGTCGGATCCGCGCCACAGCCCTGCATTCCTCCCTGCGCCAACGGCGACGACGACGTCCGAGCAGTGATGCGGCGGCCCACGCTGTTCCCTCTCCGACGAGACAGTCCCGTCTCTCTGGCCGGTCCTTCATCGGGTTCTCTCTCCCTCTCTCTCCTTGGCGGTTTCCGGCTCCAGGCGGGAGGTGCAGGCCCAGCACCGAGCCCACGTCATGTTGGCGCGTCCCGGGCGTCTTGAACAGCACCAGATTTAGCATGCGGGAGGCCATCCGGAACGGTGACGTTCCTCTCCCAATATTCCAGTGCAGCAATTTTTACGGCAAACCCATACTGGAGGATTCTTTACAGGACACCGGTGCGATCAGTCTTAGGTAACGGAATCGGACGAGATAGAGTGAGCCGCTTGAGCAGCAGCGCCGCCTGCTGTCCCCCCGTTGTCCTCAACCTCCTCGTCGCCATCACAGAGCGCTTGTCGTGGATTCAGACGATAGTGACGAGAGGTGGAGCAGCAATGGCTAGAGAAACGTCAATTAAAGATTAACCTGCAGGAGGAAGAGATCACATGTCGCCGTCCCTAACACCGGGGAGCTGCCGGAGCAAGGCCGTGCATGGCCGCGAGGGTGGGAGGAGGAAGAAGATGTGTTAGCTACGCTAATGGCTCAGGCACGGAGCCTCTCTCACGCGCGAGCTCAGGCGTCCGATAGCCTGAACTCGCATGCCTGGCAGGCACGCTCCATCAGGGCTGTAACCAAACATGTAAATGAGCTGCTCAGGCAATTGTCTGGCTAGCTTCCGCTCAGATAAAAATCGGTGCGAGGGCACCAACCAAACTAGAGAGGCAAACAGGCCGGGAGGCAGTATATAATTCGGAGCAGGCGTGAAGATAAACAGGCTGGGAGGCAGTATACAATTCGGAGCAGGCGTGCATATGTGAGATCTGCAAATGCAGAGTGGATGATAACGTCGAGTCATTTTCAGTTAAATGATGACCATGCCATTAAGCAAGAGTGGTGATTCTGATTTTGAAAAATAGTGACAATGCCATTAAGCAAGAGCAGTGTTTCTAAAAAAAAGCAAGGGGAGAAGACATACACACGTACTTGGGAATTTGAGCAAAACTTTAGATCATGCCGACTCCCGAACGATTAATAAAAGGGTAAAATAGCAAGTTCCTTGGTGGTTAGTACAATAGAGTATAAAATAAATACAATTAGTTTGGTGAAAAAACAATAATTGGATTGGTTCCGGAACACTAATATCCGTGGCTTACAATTGTAAGGAAACAGATATAAATTAAGGGTGAGATCAAGAGAGCAGTCGAATGAAACATGTATCTGCACTATTTTGTTGAAGTCTGCAGTGCCTTTTCTGCTGGAAACAATAGTTAGCTAATCGCATGGAAGAAAGAGATAACAAAACAAAAAGCATCACGGACGGAGCATATGAAGCAGACCTTTTAGATCCTTAGGATTAAATGTTGGAAACGTGTTTTCAGATCCTTCGGATTAGAGCACCTTTGCAGTATACTATGATACATGTAAAAATGATGTATCATGATTTATATCTAACCATTCATTTGAGATGGCATTAGTTGTAATTATTAAGTTATTTACGAGTTAATTCTGCAATAGGCTTTGAGATATTTGGTCATTGAACGGTTCAGAGCTTTGTATCTCTTGCTGTATCAGTCTCCGTACTAGTTTAGCATTCTGCCGGCGCCGTTGCAGCATGGCCGTAAGGAGGAAATGCCTCGCAATGGCCAGAGCTCCGGAATCCTCACCAAATGCCTGACTCGTTGTCGCACAATCGACAATGCGCATCCACATCACAAGGATGAAACAACATTAGACAGCGTCGGCCGCAAGCATGATGGAGCAGTTGTCGTCTATCTCGCCGCCCTGGCCGGTCAAAGGAGATTGCCGAACACATCATCCAGTTGGAACGATTGGGAATCCTGCTCGATTGCCATTCTTGGGAAGCTCACCATGGATGAAGCCCACACGCGGAGATCCTAACAGCGTGTTACGAGATCCGAAGTAGAATTTAGGGTTCAATTCATCCGGCAACGGCGGCTTATGATGAGGACATATCTTCGCCGGCGTCGAACGCACATCAACCTCACCGTCATGGAAAATATCATCCCTCGGACGCCTCAACCCCACCCCACCCGAAGCTAGGTTTCCTCCTCTGTCGCCATCGGCCCCCCCTCCTCTCCCTCCGGCTCCTTGTTGGCAGCGGGCAGGAGAGGGAAGCCCTCTCCCTTACTTTAGCTAGCCTAGTAGTTTTAGCCTTGTGTGTGCTGCTTCTCCCGTGGGCCATGTGCCGCCTCGCCCCCTTCCTCCTCCGCACCGCCTTGGCCGTCCGGCTTCTGCTCTTGCTCGCCGGCGACAGCCTCCTCGATGTTGCCCAGGAGTTGGAGGGTCATCCCAATAAAGTAGCAATAGGATTTCCCCTCCTCCCTATCCATGTCGCCCCCGCCGTCGGCTGGCCTTCCGACGCCAGATCCGTGCCCTTTGGCGCCAGATCCGGCAATGGAGGCTCTGGATCCACTTGCTCCGCTGCGCCTACCACCCTCCGTTGTCCTCCCCTTCGTCGGCTTCAACCCCGCCCCAACCCGATGCAGGCGGCGCCCACCCCCGCTGGTCCGACTGGCCTCCTGGATGGTCGTGCTTACCCCTGCACTTCTCCCCCCGCCAAGCCGGCTTCGCCCCCCCCCCCCCCTCTGCTCCACCAAATCCATGCCTGCCATGCCTCGGCCGCCTTCTTGAGTGAAGACGAAGACAATCTTCTACACACTAATGTCGCCGACACTTCAACAACAACATATCGGCCAGTGATATTTGGTAACGATGTCTTCATCCTCCTCCAGTAGTTCAACCTACATCGAGGTCCTCTATGGCGTCATGACGTGCTGCATGGAAGCGATAGTGCTCTCATGCTTTAGTCCTTCCTTACAGGGTATCGAGAGCGTCAACTGCGACTACTGATGGTACCTGGGTCCTCTACGTCCTCGACGACATTCCATACTCACGTTCTGAGAAACAATGACCGCTACGGGTGCCCCGATCGATATGACGCGGATCTAGTATGTCTGGTTTCTGTAGAGTTGTCAACCAAAGATGCTGCTTCTGTCTCCCTTATGCGTCCAAGTGAACGTCAACCATATCCTTCACCAATGATGTCCAATCATGCAGGCAGAAGACACCAGCCTGATGCTTGTTCTAAGCGAGGCCCTCCCGACGATACTTCGGGGACTAGCCCGTTGATAGTTGCTTATGTTGTAACATGTACCCTGGTCTTTGAGAGCCTTGTAATCCGCACCTCTTAGGAGTGCTCTTTCTTCGGAGCGTGCTCGCTCCAATGTCTATAATCTTTCTCTGAATGAATACAGGCATGAAGTTAGTCAAAAAAAAAACCTCACCGTCATGGCAAATGAAAACGAGATGCACTTGACATTTCTTTCATCTTAGGAAACATGAAATTCATAAGTTTGTCATACTGTGCAATTTCTATTTTACCCATATGATACATATAATACCTCTATATGATACCTATAACACCGATAGGTCAAAAAAATATCATGATTTCAATTTAAACCATCGGATGGAAAAAATGAACGGTGTGCATTTATTCTAGTCTACTGTAAAAGTCCTGTCAGATTAAATGCGGAAGCAGACCTTTTAAAGACAGTCCAAAGAGGATGATACAAATCAACTATATTTGGGATTTAGCATATGATCCATCAGTTACAATGAGAAAGAAGCAAAGCTGCAATAATTAATTGTAAATCACTCAGAGCTTTGAAGGAGTGTGTCATTCAATAAGAGAACTGTTTTGTTTCAGTTATTGTTGTTGAGGAAACTGATCTATAATACCAGATTGAGCAAATTTATCTGAATTATCCACTATTTTAAGTGACTCTTCCAGCATAAACTAGGGAAAATAGGCCGTTTAAAATATTTGAAGTACTCCGTATCTTTTATGAAGAAATCAGCGAGATTTTTTTAAAAAAAACAATATTAATTTAATAGAAAATTACAAATCTGAGATACGAATTCAAAAAATTACAAGAATAGATGTCAGTCGGTTGTATGCTAACTGATTAGTGACCGATCGGTCGTATGCTAACTGATCGGTCGTGTGCTGACCGATAGCGTATGTGACGTCGACCGACGAACTAGAGACACGCTATCAGGTTGTTTTGCATGGCAGAGAGGCCTCACGACCTATCGGTCGTGGCATGTCCGATAGGTCCCAGCTACTCAGGATGTAGATATCAAGCTTCAATGTTTCGTATTTTTCTTACCTGCTAGCTGCTACTGCAGCACGCTAGCGAAGCGAAGAAACGAGAGAGAAGCCGGTTAACCGACTACACGCTTGCCTGTCACGGCTCTCTCTCTCTCTCTCTCTCTCATTCACCTGCTACTGCACGCTTGCCTGGTCACGACTCAAGAGACCGGTGGGGATGGGTGCTAATCGAGTGGATAGTATAGTACAGCCTGCAGGTGCCTTGCTTTTTTTTTGTCTGACGCATATGCATGTGGTGTCCGTGGGTGCCTATCGAGCGAGGATGGACTACAAATATTTTTTTCACCTTTGTTTGCAAGCAACAACTACAGATAACAAACACACACATCGAGGAGACTTTAACAACCAGAGAGTAAACATTAACAATAATGATAGAATAGTTAAAGCATGTATAGGCACATTATATAGCTAGCTCGATAAAATCAGATCAGTACCTTTGTGCAGAAAAAGTCATTAATCATCGAAAAGAAAGTCACAGTTCAAAGAAGATACAAAAGGATGTATTTTTTTTCCCACTTGTCTGAACTCTGTCACATAAAAAGACTATATTAATCCCCGCGGGTAGGAAGAGGAAGCTGCATAGCATGATGAGAGCTCCATTTACTGATGTATATCCATAAAGATGAAAACGAAAAATTGATTGGCATGTGTTTGTTATATAATTATTGGAACATAATAGCTGGTGCACTGTAGCAACTGCTATGTCAGGTACAAAGTAACAGAGATAAGGATCACTTGTGAACAAAGGGAAAACAGTGAAACCCAATTCAACCATCAATCACTACCATCTCCTAAGGATGCCTCTCGAGTGAAAAATGTATTTTTGAGAAAATGAGTGGAAAGTGTTAATAAACTAAAAAATACGATACCATCAAAGCAGTATCTTACAAAGTCGCTTACTCAATCTTTAACACATATAAGAAAATAGCAGTGACCCTTCAAGAGAAGTTAGTACAGGAAGAAAGCTCATTCGAGTTAAAGATCATGAGCATGATTGTGAAATATCATGATGAATCATGATACCTGAAAACCTAGTGAGAAGCTCTATATGATACTAATCTTTTCTTAAATAATATAATCAATTCAAATTTTGTCACAACAATGTAAAAATTCAGGCTAGCATTTCTTTTAAACAATTCAGGTTAACAGGAATAGATTCAAGCAATAGAGAGCGAACATGAGAAATAAATGAGATTATTTGATAATATTACATGCTCATGCTATTAAAAAAGATTCTCTATCACCCTAAAAGGAATTTGCTAAGATAGCTGTTGCTTACCCTCGGCCCCCTTGGTACATTCAGTTTTCTTGACATCTTCCTAAAATTCAGAAGCACAAAGGTCATTAGCTAGCACAACCAGTTAAAGTTGTAGAACTCAAGCTATTATAGACAGTTATTGAACTACGAATGACAATGATCAAATAGTGGAAGATCAATCTGTAGATTAATACAGATTTATAGGTTCATATCACATAGAAAATTAGTAAAATATCTCTAAATAATTGAATGGTACAACCTTGTAGATCAATTATTAGCAGACTAATGCATCTGGCACCAATGAACTCAGCTAAACCCAACAATGCTAACAGGCTGCATTCTAGGTATGTGAACCAATAGCTAACCAATCTACTAAACTCTTTTCTTCACTTCTGTAAATCCGTGAAGTTTCTTAGTACCCCTGTATTTCCCAAGAAAAGGGGGCAAAATGCAAGGCATGACAATAGAGAGACGACATAAGTATTTTTTTTTTTGCAATCTCTCCCTTCCTCCTTTTCTTGGCAACACAAGCGTGAATACGAATCTCTCCCTTCCTCCTCCCTCCCTCTGAAAGATTTATGGAGGAGAGGGAAGACGCGAGGACCTGGCCGAGCGACGGCGAGCAGGAAGCGGATGCGGAAGAACAAAGAGAGGAACGAAAAGAAGGGGAGGGGAAGGGACGAACGTGTCCGAGAGAAGAGCAGCCCCGGCGTTCTCAACACTCCGCCTTCAATGCACCCATCGCACGACTCTCCAATAAGACTCAAATACGTGGCATGACCATGCCAACAGTTTTTTTCACCGTATTCATTTACACCTAGCACTACCATAAATAGGGTCTGTAGTGGCGGCAGCCAAATCGTCGTAGCGGCGCGAGCCAAAGTCGGCCGCTGCTACAGAGCCAATGGACACTGCCCTAACTAAAACCGTCGTTAAAGGGCACCCAATAGCGGCGGTTGACATTGTCAAGCGCCGCTATAAACGGCCCATGTTTATAGCGGCGGTTGACAATGACAACCGCCGCTATTTAGGGCATACTAGCGGCGGTTGATAATGCCAACCGTCGCTATAAAGTACCCAGGCTATAAAAGCCGCGTTTGGACAGCTCCGGCCCTCACTCGAACAATGACGGCCGGAAAATTTGGGCAAATCACGAAAATCAAGGGGGGAAGGTTTTGAGTTTGTTTTTTTTTTCAGAAATTTGCTCTCTGAGGTAAGAGAAACTCATCCCATTGGTTTTTTTGTGCTCTCATTTTGAAATCAAGTAGAATTTTGGGTTTTAAGTTTGTTAGATTTTCATCAAATTTTAGCTAAATTCGTTTGATTTGGATGGTTCTCCTTCGTTATAGTTGAAGTTTATGAAGGCATACATCATCTCTTTTCATCACTACATAAAAAAATTATTATATTTAGCTTGTTTTATGTCAATGGGAATCTAGATCTAGTTTGATTTTTAAAAGAGAGAGAAAATAGTATTAGGGCAAGAGGGATGTTAATTATTTTATTATTTCTTGATAAAAATTAAATAATATATAAAATTGTTTCATTTTACCTTGCATAATATTTCTCACTTCATGTATATTATTTTTCAATGTTTATATATTTAGTGATTATTTAAATTTTTGTTACACATAATTAATTAATTAATTTCTAATATTTTTTGGCTAGATGGTGATAAAAGTTAAATAATATATAAAATAATTTGATGTTTGTTTTATTTTATCTTGCATAATATTTTTCACTTCATGTAATATTCAATATATATATAATTATTGGTGGTAACAAATATGGTCTTATAATTGTTGATGACTTTTCTCGCTTCACATGGGTATTCTTTTTGCATGATAAAGATGAAGTAAAAGATGTGCTAGACGTTAATGAAAAGAGCACAAAATGAATATGAAGCCAAGATCAAGAAAATAAGGAGTGACAACAGCACCGAATTCAGGAACACTCAAGTTGAAGAGTATCTCGATGAAGAAGGCATCAAGCATGAATTTTTGGCACCCTACTCCCCTCAACAAAATGGGGTGGCCGAAAGAAAGAACCGCACGCTCATTGAGATGGCAAGAACAATGCTTGATGAATACAAGACGTCCGATCGCTTTTGGGTCGAGGCCATCAACACCGCATGCCATGCCTCCAACCGGTTGTATCTCCATCGACTATTGAAGAAAACATCATATGAGCTACTAACCGGTAACACGCCTAATATTTCCTACTTTCGTATTTTTGGGAGCAAATGCTTTATGCTAAACAAGAAACCCAAGACTTCTAAGTTTGCTCCAAAAGTTGATGAAGGTTTCTTGCTTGGTTATGGATCAAATGTTCATGCCTATCGTGTATTCAACAAAACCACCGGTTGTGTTGAAATTTCACGTGACGTGACATTCGATGAATCTAATGGCTCTCAAGGGGAGCAAGTTGTTAATGATGGTGTAGATGATGAAGCTCCTAGAAGTGTAATAAAAAGGATGGTCATTGGTGATGTGAGACCACAAGAAACATCAAGTATTGAAAATCAACCCTCTCCCTCAAGACAAAACCAACATCATGAGAATAAAGAATTAGATCATGCAAGTGATCAAGATCAAGATGTTAGGGATCATGAACAAGCATCAAGCAATGATTCTCAAAGAAATGTTGAAGAGGTTGATAAATATGGTGGTCAAGAAAGCTCACACCCACCACACCCAAGAGTGCATCAAAATGTACAACGTGATCACCCCGTCGAGCAAATTCTTCGAGATATTGACAAGAGAGTAATCACTAGATCTCGAGTTAGTAGTTTTTGTGAATATTACTCTTTTGTCTCTTCTATGGAGCCATTTAGGGTAGAACAAGCACTTGAGGATGCGGATTGGGTGATGGCCATACAAGAAGAATTGAATAACTTCACAAGAAATGAAGTGTGGACACTAGACAAAAGGTTAAAGAACAAGAATGTTATGGGCACCAAATGGGTGTTCCGTAACAAACAAAATTAAGATGGTGTTGTGACAAGAAACAAGGCAAGGCTCGTGGCAAAGGGGTATTCACAAGTGGAAGGTTTGGATTTTGATGAAACTTATGCCCTCATAGCAAGGCTTGAATTTATTAGAATATTACTTGCTTTTGCTACTCACCATGATTTTAAGTTGTACCAAATGAACGTGAAAAGTGCATTCCTATATGGGCCAATCAAGGAAGAGGTGTATGTGGAGCAACCACCGAGCTTTGAAGACTTTAAGTATCCTAACCGTGTTTATAAACTCCATAAGGCGCTCTATGGGCTTAAGCAAGCCCCGAGAGCATGGTATGACTATCTTAGGGATTTTCTTGTTAAAAAGGGTTCTGTCATTGGCAAGGCCGATCCGACCCACTCCATTAAGCGTTTTGGTGTTGATATCTTTGTATGCCGATATATTCACCAAGCCCCTAGATGAGAAGAGATTTTGCTACCTTAGGAATGAATTAAATATTTTTGACTCTAACAATGTGATGTAGAGAATGTGCACATCTGAATGGTGATTGTTCTGTTATTACAAAAATTATTGTATTATGTCAAAAACCTATTATTTGTGCTATTGAAGTTGGTTTTTGATCACTAGATTGAATCTTGACAAAATATGGCCATTGTTATGTCTTGTTGATTGTTGGCTGACCAAAAGATGTCAAGACTTTCCATCAAGCTATTTTAAAGAAAATAAAAATCTTCTATTCTTTCCTGGCTGGACTCTAATCCCTCTGGTCATTCTGGGGTCGGGCAAGTCTGACTGTCATCAGACAAGTCCGACAGTCCAGGTTTCGACCCTTTTACCCTAGACCGACTAACTTCTTCGGTCAACCCCTCCTTATTTATCTCCCTCATGTTCTCTCTCCTCAAGAACATCCCCATTGGCGGCACCAAGGCGATCTCCCTCTCCCACTATCCATTGGAGCAAGTTTGGAGGTCAAGAGGTCCTCCTCTATCGGAGAAGTCTGATCCCCTATCGTTTTTGCAAGGTTTAACCCTAATCCCCTCTCTCTCTCTCTCTTAGGGTTAGGGTTATTGATCAATACTAGTGTCAAATCTTGTTCCCTTGCATATTTGATCCATGGAAGTAGCCTATAGTTAGTTGTTAGTGGAGTAGAAGAAGTTAAGGTACTTGCGGTAGGTGGATTCGTGAAGGATCTAGGTTTTTGGAAAAACTGTGTGTCATCGGACAAGTCCGACGACCATCGGACAAGTCCGATGCATCGGACTTGCCCGATGATTATCGGACATGTCCGACGATCTGCAATTTCTTCAAAAACCTGAGCTCTTCATTGATTCTCCTCACCCCTATTCCTCTTTTTGACTCCCTCCTAACTCGTTGCTCGCTACATTTTCTCAGCATGTCTGACGTGGAAGCATCCCCCTTGAGGAGAAGAGAACTAAGACCGGCGAAGACCAAGGTCAAAGCCAACCCCTAAAGAGGAGGAAGGCCACTACTAGGCGCATTCGCCGCACCACCCTGAAAGCTCCAGCTGAGAGAGAGGAGCCGGACGAGACAAATGAGCAGAAATAGAGAACTCTGACCGCGACATTGTGAACTACCTTCATGCCTCCATTGAGACCTGCTCTGAGGCAAGGTTAACCAACTTCTATACTGGTGAGAAAGAAGCTTCTGATTTTCGCTTTCATGCATATGTTCCAAAAAGGCAAGTATAAGTAGTTTTCTACTGATCTTCTGGTCTTACCGGTATTTGAAAGAAACCACTATATCCATCCAAATAACAAAACTATGAATTCCTTGCTAACCTTTCAAGCATCTCGTCAATGAACGGAAGAGGATAATGATCTTTCTTCGTCACTTTGTTCAAACTTCTATAATCTATGCACATTCTCCATCCAGTTACAGTCCTTTGAGGGATCAACTCAATATTCTCGTTAGACACTACTGTCAAACCTCCTTTCTTGGGTACATAATGCACTAGACTAACCCATTCACTATCAGCAACAGGGTAGATCATACCTGCATTAAGCAGCTTCAAAATCTCCTTTTTAACCACTGGCTTCATTGATTCCTTTAACCTTCGCATCCCTTCAACCACTGGTTTAGTATTCTCCTCCAAGTTAATCTTGTGGGTGCAAAATGCAGGGCTGATTCCCTTGATGTCATCCAATGTGTAATCAATGGCTTTCTTATACCTTTTGAGAATAGCAAGAAGCCTCTCTGTTTCTTCTTTCGTTAGTACGTTGTTCACAATAACTGGATATGTTCTATTCTTTCCTAGATATTCATAGCGTAACTCCTTCGGAAGTTCCTTCTGTTCCACTTCTGGCTCTTCATCTGGATCCAGCTCCCCGAGAGGTTCAAAATCAGGATTTTCCTGGTTGAGCCGATCGGCGTGAGGGTCGCGTCGATCGGCTCGAGAATACACGTCAGATCCACAGAGGCGAGTCTGATAGGCTTTATTTCTTCGAATTGCTCCGAAGTAATCATTGATCTACTCTCGGAAATCAAGATCTGTTCAGCTGGCGACTCTTCCTTTTGTGTAACTTCTGGGCATTGCCGATTTGGTTCTAGATATTCTTCCCAATGCTTGTGCAAAGCTTCATTCTCGGCAATTTTGCCTAACAATTCGATCCCTGCCTTGGCTGTCAATCTCAGAAAACCTCCTCCGGCCGATCCGTCCAAATGCATCCTCGATGCCTTGTTTATGGCCATGTAGAAGGTTTGAGCGCATATATTCTCATCAATGCCGAGGTCAGGTCCTTGTTTCAACAATGTGTGAAAACGCGTCCAGGCTTCCGCGAGAGATTCTTCATCTTCTTGTAAGAAGTTCACCGCTTCCCTTCTCAACTTCTGCACCTTTGGCAAAGAAAAATAGTGGAGAAAAAACTTTCGAACTAACTCACTCCACTTACCTTTTGCTTCTCGAGATGCTGCCTTGTGCCACTCTTTGGCTTTTCCTCCCAAAGAGAATGGGAAAAGCAGCCACCTATAAAGATCCCGAGGCACTCCTTCATGATGGAATGTTTGGCAAAGTGCCTCCAAATCTTGTAAGTGAGTATACGGGTTCTCCTCTTTCGCTCCAAAGAACTTGTTTGCTTCAGCCATGCTAATGATAATAGGGTTCAACACATACGAGGAGGTCGTGGCCTTCTTATCTGAGGGTTGAGGCACCAGCACGTCTGGAGATGGTAGAGAAAGTTCTCAGAGCGTCCGAGAAGGTCCTGTCGTACTCATCATGAAAATTCACACAAAACACAAAAATGAAAACAACTAGAAAAGAGAGGATTAGATGTTAGTAAAATATTAATAGTAAAAGAACTGGCTTGTTCCCCGGCAACAGCGCGAGAAAAAAGGCTTATTGGTCGTAATTATGCACCCACTTATATACCGCAAGAGGATGGTGTACAGTTGTAGCTCTTTTTCCCTCAGAGTATTCTAAGGTTATCGAATCCACAGGGAACGAGCGGAACTAATACTATTAAAGGGTTACTAACAAATTGCAATGAGTTGGTTGGTGTGAATGATGATGGTGAGAAAGTGAAAGGTGAATATTATTGAAGAGGTAACAGGATGATGAAGGATTCTCTCCTGAGGATTGGTTCACTAGCATGCAACCTCATTCTTATCAACTCGAGTGATGACTCTAATATTCTACAAGACATGGTGGTTTCGTTCACCCCGGCTGTCACTATAGAAGCTATTAGCTCCCCACTGGTTTCTTGCACTATGTAATGGGCAAAAGTGTATTGGCCGATACACTAATGAAAGGGATAGATAGATGTGCAATAAAGTTCATCACATAGATTAAATTCATCGAGAGAGTATCAACAAGTATGAGAGTTACATGATCAGATCCCCGCACCAGAGAAGAGAATATGAGACTACTCACTCATCCTTCCGCTAGACATAGCAGAGGGGTGAGAAATAGTGCTGGAACGCACACAAGCCGATCGGCGCGACCTCCCTTCTGGTGGATCTCGTTGGTGTTGACGAACCTCCGCCGCTAATATCCTGGAACCCTAGTTTTAATAATTGATTCTCACAATCGCCGTCTCTCCCTCTCTGTCCTTTGGCTCTTGGTAATTATCTTCCTGTTATACTCGACGAGATTAGGTCAACTTTCACTGACTCTAACTCATACTGGGCTGGGCCTTCATCTTTCTTGGACCAGATCGTGTTTTTGTCATCTTTTCCTCCTGCGCCGATCGATGCAAGGGTCACGCCGATCGGTGCGGCTCCGCATCTGGCCCATCTTCGTTATTCTTCAGCTCTTTATCCATAATTGCCTTGTTTTACACCTGTTTCCTGCGATTACATCCAAAACAGAACAAATACAAATACATATAAATATGGGGTTAATTGTTAGTCCAAACTACCAAATTAAGACGCAAAACATCCCTTATTGGTAGATAAAATGGGTATCTCGAAACCACCAACACGATCCGGCACCTGGACTCTTTCATGATCTGGTCGACCACGAGTTGGGAGTCGCCTCGGATTTCCAACCGCCGGATTCCGAGCTCGATGGCGATCTTGAGCCCGTTGACAAGCGGTTCGTACTCGGCAATGTTGTTTGTTGCGGGGAAATGTAAACGAATTGCATATTTCGTACGTACCCCGAGTGGAGAGAGAAAGACGAGGCTGACGCTTGCCCCTGTCCGCATGAGCGATCCATCAAAGTACATGATCCAATACTCCTGATCGACTGCAGCGGGTGGGAGTTACGCCTCAGTCCACTCCGCCACAAAGTCGACAAGGACCTTGGACTTGATGGCTGCTTGAGGCTTGTACGTGACGTCGTGTCCCATCAACTCGAGCGCCTACTTGGCGACCTTGGCCGCCGAGTCTCTGTTCTATATAATTTCTCAGAGAGGAAAGGAACTCACAATATGAATCGGGTGGGAGTCGAAGTAGTGTCAGAGCTTGCGCCTTGCCACCATCACCGCGTAGAGGATCTGAGGGTACCTGGTTTTCGAGTCAGACAGGACTTCGCTAACATAGTAGATGGGGTGTTGGACTTTGAGGGTGTGCCCCTCTCTTTCTCGCTCCACTACGAGCGCCGAGCTTACGACTTGGGTCGTCGTGGCTATGTACAGCAGCAGGACCTCTCCCGGGAGCAAGGGAGTAAGCACGGGTGCGCCGCTCAAAATGCGCTTGACATTATCGAGGGCGGACTACGCCTCAGGGGTCCACTCGAATCAGTCAGACTTCTTCAGAAGCCTATACAGCGAAAGCACCCTCTCACCGAGGCGTGAGATGAAGTGACTCAACACCGCCAGACAGCCCGTGAGCCGCTGTAGCCCCTTAAGATTCTGGACCGGACCCATCCGCTCGATCACGGAGATTTTCTCGGGGTTGGCCTCGATGCCTCATTGGGAAACAACGAACCCAAGGAGCATGCCCCTTGGAACCCTGAAAACGCACTTCTCGGGGTTGAGTTTGACGTTGTTTGCGTGCACTTCTCGTTGATTTTGACATCAAACGCGCTCAAGGTCGGCTGCAAGGGTGTGTGCCTTTTTGGACTTGACAACGATGTGATCCACATAGGCTTCGACCGTGTGGCCAATCAAGTGGTCGAAGCACCATTGCATGCAGCGCTGAAAGGTTGCATCAGCGTTCTTAAGCCCGAAATGCATCATCACGTAGCAGTAAGAGCTGAACGGTGTGATGAACGATGTCGCGAGCTGGTCGGATTCTTTCATCACGATTTGGTGATACCCGGACTAGGCATCCAGGAAATAGAGGGTTTCGCATGTTGCTGTTGAGTCAACTATCTGGTCTATGCGCGGCAAAGGAAAAGGATACTTCGGACATGCCTTATTCTGGCTTGTATAGCCAACACACATTCTCCATTTCCCATTCTTTTTTCGTACAAGAATAGGATTAGCTAACCATTCAGGATGGTACACCTCCTTGATGAACTCTGTCGCCTATAGCTTCACGATCTCCTCTCCGATTGTCCTGCGCTTCTCCTCATCGAAGCGGCGCAGACGTTGCTTCACCGGCTTGGAGCCCGGCCTGATGTTCAAGGAGTGCTCGGTTACTTCCCTTGGTATGCCAGGCATATTCGAGGGCCTCCACGCAAAAATGTTGGCATTAGCGCGGAGAAACTCGACGAGCGCACTTTCCTATTTGGGGGTAAGGGACGTCCCCACTTTCACCGTCTTCTTCTTGTTGGTGTTCTCCGCAGGCTTGAACGAGGTGTTCTTGCGACTAGCGTTAGGGGCCCCCTCCTCGAGGTGGGTGCGGATAGCCTCGAGCTCCCCGACGGAGGCCACAGTTGCCGCCGCGAGGTCACCGTTCTCTGTATCACACTGGAAGGCGCGCTGAAGGGACGTGCTAACGGTGATGACCCCTTTAGGGCCTGGCATCTTGAGCTTCAAGTAGGTGTAGTTGGCTACGGCCATGAATTTGGCGTAACACGAACGTCCCAAGAGAGTGTGATACACCCCTGGGAAGTCGACAACCTCAAAGACAAGGGTCTCGGTCCGAAAGTTGGATGGAGTCCCAAATATGACAGGCAGGCTGACCCGCCCGAGGGGCATGGCCTGTCACCCCGGGATGATCCTGTGGAAGGGCACGCCAGCTGGCTAAAGGTGCGTTCAGTCGACCCCGAGCAGGTCGAGTGTGTCGGCGTATAGAATGTTGATGCAGCTGCCCCCGTCCATCATCACCTTAGTGAGACGGACCTCAGCGATGATGGGGTCGACCACGAGCAGGTATCGACCCGACCGCGATACGTGCAGGGGGTGATCCGACCGATCGAATGTAATCGGCAAATCTGACCACTTGAGGAAAGCCGTGCGTGGTGGGTTCTGCTGCAAAAACCGCGCGGCGCTCGACTTTGGCAGTGCGTCGACTTCCTCAGGACTCGGGCCCCGTGAAGATCATATGGAAAGCCTTGGGGTTGGGAATACTCGTCCCTCCGGCTCGTCGTCACCGTCCGCGGGGTCCTGGACCCCTGGTTTCGTCGCTTTCCTGGGTCCCCCTTCTTCGCCTCCTCCCGCATGAATTTCTTCATCATGGTTCTTGACAGGGGACCTGTGGTTTGGGCATGGACCGTTCCACTTCTTTTCGAAGTGGTTTGGCGCCTCCCCCGCTGTCGGCCTCGGCGGCCTGCGCTCGATGGTGGCCACGACGGGGTCGCGCCCTGGCCGTGCCTTGTTTTTCTTCTTCTTCGGGCGGTCGGAGGCACCATTGTCGGCTCCTTCCTCTCACTTGCCTTTGCCTTTGCCTTCTGGTGTACGCTAGAGGACCGCTCCCACGCACTCTTCACCGCAGGCAAAGCTCGTGGCGATGTCTAGGAGCTCTCGGGCCGTGCGTAGACCCATTCGGCCCAGCTCGTGAATAAGCTGCTCCGACGTTGTGCCTGAGATGAAGGCCCCAACAATGTCTGCGTCGCCCATGTTGGGTAGCTCGTTGCACTTCTTGCTAAAGCGCCGGATGTAGTCTCGGAGGGACTCGCCAGCTTTCTACCGGCAGTTCTAGAGGTCCCAGGTGTTGCTTGGTCGGACGTAGGTCCCCTAGAAGTTTCTGACGGAAATATCCCTCAAGTCACCCCAGTCGTAGGTTTGACCCTCTAGGAGATGCTCAAGCCAAGCGCGGGCCGAGTAGGCGAGGTACAGCGGGAGATTGCGAATGATGGCGAGGTCATCGACGGCTCCCCCAACTTGACACGCAAGGCGGTAATTCTCAAGCCAAAGGCCAGGGTCCGTCTCACCACGTACTTGGTGACGGTCACAAGCATCCGGAAGCGCCGAGGGAACTCGGCGGTGCGAATTCGCGAGCTGAAGATCCGCAGCCCAGCAGGGCTCGGGCTCCGGCTCCACTCCTCATCAGTGTCGTCGTACCGGTCCCCGCGGCGTGGTTGACGGCCTCTTTCCTGGTTCCGCCACTCTCTCTCTCACGGCGATGCGCCTTGAGAGTGTGACGCGCATCGTGGTAGGGTCCGACTCGGTCGTCGACCGAGGCCTTCTTAGGTGTGCCTCAAGCCGGGGCTGTCTGTTGAACCGAATGATGTTGCAAACCGGCGGCGCTGCCCCCTCTCGCACGTCTAGACGTGGAGATCTATTGGCTCGATTGAGCGGCGCGTTGTTGAGAGCTCGCCGCTTGGAGCTCGGCGGCCTTGGCTAGAAGAGCCGCGACTTCTCTCTGAGCCCGCTGGGCCTCTGGCGTTACATGCTCAGGGAGAGTATTGAGCAGGGCGACGGCTGCCGCTATGTCTTGTCCCACGCGAGCAAACTGCGAAGGCCCTTGATCGTCGACGACGATGCACTGAAGGATGTCGCGGGCCATGGCGCGAGCGCATCCGCCTGTGCCGGGACGGCCTAGCTCGCAGTCTATCTCTTCCTTTTCGTGCCCGAGCTGGCGCCGAGTCTCTTCCAGCTCCGCCCTCCTTGCCCTCAACCGCTGTTGAAGGTAGTCCGGGCAGGGCCCGGTCTGTGGGTTGCCGGCCGCAGTGACAGGAATGTTGACGAGGGTTTCCCGTCCTCCCACACCCGTCGTCGGGTTTGCCTAGGTGGGGGTCCCGGGATTCACCATCGCTCCGGCGGCCGAGGTCCCAGCACCCCCCACAGCTGAGGCGGGCGCAAGCCGCACCATACTGCACCCTCGCGGGATGCCGCAGCTTTCCGCGTAGCTCCCAGACTCGGAGCTGGAGTCTCCCGCTGACCCCACGTCGAGGAGGTCGAAGAGAGACTCGTCCAGACGCTCGATCACGCCGACAAACCCAAAGCCCGCAAAGGCGGGAACCGCGAGTAGTGCGGTCACGCTTTGGAAACGCCCCGCAGCGTTCCATAAGCCAAATGGGTAGTTCTTCGAAGGGGTTCTGGTGAGCCTGTCCGGGCGGAGGGGCTCTTCTCCAAGAATCTGCCCATGGATGTTCGCCAACGTGAACACGAAGTATCGGAGGTATTCCAGGTTGGGCCTAGGGCCCAAGTAACGCTCCAGATGGAGCCATAGCTGGTCGCCATAACCGGACAATGCCACAGAGCAGCCAGTGACTGTGACGGTCGCCGCGATAGGATCCGGGAATGACTTGTCGATGAGTCGCAACGTCCCGTCTCCTACGACTACTGAGTCGAGCGTGTCGTTCGTGTCCTCCAGCCACCACCAACGTGTCGCCACGGGGGCGGACGCCTGGACTGGGGGCAGCGAAGATGTCGGAATGCTGACGCATAGCAGCTTCCGATCTGCCGTGGCGGCGAACTTCAGGCTCCCGAAGAAGACGCTGCTGTCGGGAGCCCAGAAGGTGGAGGAAGTGGCCATACGAACCGGGAAGTGATGAAGCGAAACGCGCAAAGCCCCCTACCTAGCGGACCAACTATCAGTGTTTAGATCACCGGCTAGTAGAATTTGTTCACAGGGGTGCGTGTTTCTGGTTCGATGATGGCTAAGCAAGAGGACGCGGGGGATTATACTGGTTCCAGGAAGCCCCCTACGTCC
The DNA here is from genome assembly GCA_030378355.1 of Eleusine indica. NCBI lineage: Eukaryota > Viridiplantae > Streptophyta > Magnoliopsida > Poales > Poaceae > Eleusine > Eleusine indica. The sequence continues at coordinate 10,088,787 of CM059498.1, read as the reverse complement.
AGTTCTCAAGCCTGCTCGTGTTACTTGCTCCGGTGGTGGAGTACAACAGTGATGAGAGAGGAGGAGGCTCCAAGTCTCGGGTGCGAATGATGTGTATGTGTTTTGGGAGTGCGTCTGTTGTTGTTGGTGCCTTACTACCAGAGGCGCGGGCCTCCCCTTTTATACTCCTAGGGGAAAGGACCCACGTTACAAAGAGAGAGAGGGAGAGAGATTTCTATGCGTGATGAGTTGGTGGTGGCATGCCGAAGAAGGCGAAGTCCTTAGTCGGCGGCATAGTCTTCGGTCCTTGTGACCCCCATCACTCTGGTCTTGCGTCAGAGGGGCGGTACTACATCCGAGCGGGCCCCCGTTCTCCGTCGTCGAGTCGAGTCCCCCCTTGTTCCTGTAGTCGACGTGTTCCACCGTGCACGGGGAGGTGCAGCATTGGCTTTGTCATGTTATTCAAGCAAGGTTCAATCTAGTTATCCATCAAGCCGTCTTGCACCATCACCATTAGGTGTGTCATCAGGCGATGGCAGCACAGTGAGCCTCGTCATGCCTGCCATCATCAGCGAGCGTTGGTGATAATGAGGGGGCAGGTACCCGAAGAGATTTGATTGCTTGATACTATGTAAGCGTAATGGGCATGGCATTTAAGGCCGGGTGGTTGGCGGTTGTTGACCGTTGGCTCGCTCGACCCCCTCCGTCGGGGGGTCGTCGCGTCGGGTTGCGCCTGTTCGGACCTGCTTGGAGTTGAAATCTGTCCCGTCCTGACAAGATAATCGAGCTTCTCCACTCCGCCACTCCTGACGTGGTCAGGGTTTTATCACCCCGTCCTATCTAGGCTCAGGTCCCACCGATGGGAGTTGACGGAGGTAGAGTCTGTCTGATGATTACGGGGGGCCCGTACTATCGTCGTGACTGTAGTGGCAGCGAAGCGTCCATCCTTGCCCCGGAGTGGATAGGCTTGGACGAGTGGCTTAGTCATCTGTCTGGAAGGGCGAGCCGTGTTCGGGTTTCGTTGGGCGGGACGACCTGCCCTCGACCCCCATTGAGAGGTCGAGCGGGGCGTAGTGAATCCTCGACCCCCATCGAGGGGTCGAGCGAGTCGGGACAGTGGCGTGACTTTTGCGGCTAAGGCTTGACTGCCGCGGGGACGCTTCCTATGGAGGCCCACGCTGGTAGTGCCTTGGTGGCGATTTAGCGGGTCCTTTTGAGTCCGACGCGTACGAGCCCTTAGGCGGTGCCATGTGGCACCCCGATCCTTACCCTCTACACCAATGGATTTTGACCCAGCCGACAGTCTAAAATATGTTATGTGTAGAGCTCATGGCCCATTGTAGTACGGAGTCCAAATAAAATAATGATTCGCTGGCTCTTATCATCTTCTTTGTATGTTTCTTTCAGACGGCAAGCTCGCACATCGTTAATGGCATCACAAGCGGCAAAACTATGGATTGAATGAATATTAGGGAGTCTTGACGAAAAAAATCAAGGTATGGCGAGTGCCCTATCTCGTCATACCGAGAGCTCCGTCACTTGACGTGACTGAGATCAGTGGCGAAGCTTGAGCGAAGAACCAGAGGGGGCCAGTCTAGCTAATTCACCACAAAATCTTAATAAACAGTGTTGAATTACTATTCAATTTATTGTATTTTTGCAGTGGTTAGGGGGGCCATGGCCCTAATGGCCACAAGGCAGCTTCGCCACTAACTGAGATGGATCAGATTCTAAAAATATAGATTTGAAGAGGTTATTTGTAAAATATTAGTTAAAAGAGGATCAAAATGAAAAAAAGTTCCCTGTCGTTCGGCCGGCGCTGCGAAACGCCTGGTAGTACGCATTCTGCGGGCCCCTTTCCTCAACTACTCAAGGGCCCACCGAGTAAATTCAGAGGTGGCCCATGGACCAATGGTATACCAGATCAGCAACACAGTACACGCCCTACTTCTCGCTTCGGATCCGAGCAACCAATCCAGACCGAAACAAGGCCCCACCGCACCACGCGGCTCGCCCGCCGATGGCGACCGACGCCGACGAAGCTCCGCTGCTCGCCGAGGAGCCCCTTCCACCCGGCGCCTGCAGCCGCGAGCTCGAGCTGCGGGAGTTCCGCGATCGCTACGTGATCCGCTCGCTCGACGGCGGGGGCCGCGGGTTCGCCGTCGCCCGCTCCGACGGCTCCCTCCGCACGCTCTCCCCAGGTCAGTCCCGCCCTGAACCACCCATCACCTCACCGGACGCGTCTCTAAGCGAAGTCTCGCGGAGTGCGTCGTCCGTATTTGGGTTGTTTGGGTGTTGGACTCGTTAATGGATGCGGTGGTAGTGGTGGTTCAACTTTGCGCTTGCTCGCGTGCAGAGGAAGCCGCGGCCGGGAGCGACTGCAAGGTCTCGAAGGTATACGGGGTGGTAGGCACCATCAAGTTGCTTGCCGGTGAGTCACCAATTTGCGAGCCACCTCAGATTATATTTTTCTGCAGTGATTTTTTCCCTGCATTGTGCTATCAGTACAAGTGATTCTTTGTCAAATTCATTGTGGAATAAGTTTAACTGTTATGTAATCCTACTGATACTGCAAGGAACCAACACTGAGTGATTGGCTATTTATCTTATCTCTTACTTTCATATCGTTGTGAAATGATGATTATTGCCTAAAACCAGATTATTCATCCTGGGCTAGTTTATGCATGTCAGAGAGAAGTGTCCAGTCGTACCTTACAGCTTTATCGCAAATGCATGTTGTGTCTATGCCTCCATGTTTAGCATTTGAACTTGAGAACTTCCATTTCTGGTATATATTAATTCTCAGTGTGATCTAAGCAAGTAACTCTATTTTGTGTTGCCGCATTTGCAGATAGACATATTTTGCTGGTAATAGGGTTTGTCGATTTCACATCTGCTGTATAGTGCCACATGAATGTATATGATTGCAAGTTGAAATGTCAATAAATAACACAAAAGGTTCTAAAAATATAGTCACCCCTACTACTGTGCAACCTATCATGCGTGGAGAGAAAATTGAGCGATTGACTACAGGGGCGGAGCCAGGTATTGGCCGACTTGGGTTCCCCCGCCCCTCTTTTGTTTGTGAGTTTTCACTAAGTATTAGAGTGTATAGTACTTAGCACGCCGGCAGCTGGAGTGATTAAGGCTTATTGGCCCCGCCTTGGTCTCATGGCTGGCTCCGCCCGTGATTGACTATCTCCCTGGATCAGTTTTTGGTTAGCTTTTATTACACAGTGCTTCATTGTATAATGAGTACTGTCATCAATTATTCCAACAGAATCTTTGCTCTTTCAATTTATGAGTACAACAAAAGTAGTTGTGATGCTAAGACATAGTTGTTATCAAAGTAAAAAGTTTCACTGGAATTGTGGTGCTTTTTGCGCCTAGGATTTCAATTTTGCAATCTCTGATTCCCATTGTATGAACTGCTATGCCATCATTGCCACAGTCACAGCTACATGCATTTATAATCTATTCCAGTGTTTTATCTGATGCTTGTGTTTTTTATATAAATTGCACATGCAAAAGAGTGCCATAGTAACTGAAGATCAAAACAAGTCATGACCAATGAAAAGTGCAACCAGAAAATTTAAATTCAAGCAGAAAATTGAGGTTGTTAGTGTATTCTCAAACATTGCATATATTCATAAACTTGACATTATTCGTTCTGCTCAGAGCCTCAGAATAGTTGAACTTAACTTATATCTTTTGTCTTATTTATAATTTTTCCTTGCTTTAGCATTGCTAACTTTCTGTTGATACGGAATAGTGGAGTAAGTCCATCAACTTTGGTTAATTTTTCCCCCACTTCAGCATTGCTAACTTTCCCGTCATGGAATATTACTTTCATGGAGTCCTCTCACTTTGGAAATCTTTGTTTTCAATTTTCATCAGGAAGCTATGTACTTGTCATCACGTCTCGAAAAGATGCTGGTTCTTATCAGGGTTCCCCTGTGTACCATGCGAACTCGATGAAATTCTTATGCTGCAACGAGGCTATAAAGGACTTAACTTCGCAAGAAGTATGAAAAAAATCATCACTTAATGTGTCAACCTGTTGTGCCACAGGCGCTGATTGTCTTTTTTGGGGTACTTGGTCGCTGGATTTAACTCTTCTATGCTATCTGCCTGCAGAAAAGGGATGAGGAGTACTTCATGTCTCTTCTGAGAATTGCTGAATCTACTTGTGGATTGTACTACTCATATGACAGGGATTTGACACTGAAGTAAGTACTCTGTCATTCTCATGCATGTATCTGAGCAAGACAATTGAAAGACATGTGCCTTTAGTATTTGAAAAAAGGCATATAACCACTATTTTATGTTGTTCGCACATCTAAGATGAAAATTTCACTTACATGTTCTTCATCATATCAATCGCTAGTATTGGCTCATGTTGTAGTGGTAGTTCTGTTTGCCACTTATAATTGAATATTGGAAGCTTAGCTGAGTATCGATTGAGGTAAAGAAAATCCAATCACTTGCCTGATAGATTCCTTGGTCCTTACAAATTTGTAGGAGATTCGAAATATATGATCTATCAAGTTTCTTTCAATAGGTTGTTGATGATATACGACTGTATCATCTCATGTATGTTTCTTTGATGCATTTTCTGTTACACTGGATTCATATCAAACTAGATAGAAAGAATGTGATGACACGGCACTCTCGTGTGCCTTCTTTATGAAGCCAACCTCAGCAATAAAACTGAATATTGTTATTATATAGCTTGCAGAGGGCATCAAAGTTGGCGGCTGGGAGGATACACAAACCACTATGGAAGCAGGTTCGTTATGATTTATCTCCATGATCGACATTTGATATGCCCTCCAGTGTTCAAATCATTATGGCTTATTTAATTTGTTAATGGCTCGGCATGCTTTTTCTTAAATATGTGGGATACAACTACTAGATTGGCATGTACTTGCAGTTTTGAAGAGCTGAACTTGAAAGTTCAATATGCATTTTTAACTCCATAAAACAAGGAAAATAAATCTTGAACAGTCATATATTAGAAGCAGATGGGGTTGCACCGTCAGTCAATGCCATCATGAGGGAGGTTAAGGACGAGCATAGCTTGTGGTGTATGGCCGGTGCTAAAAAGTTGCTGGCCTTGGGTCTTGGTGAGGGTAACTTGGTTTAATTGCTGCCCCTGTGTTGGTCATGTCCTCTTGTTTTTTTCTTATATAAGTGTAAGAGTTTGAATACACCTCTCATATTTGGTCCCCGTATGAGATCAAGGTGATGTGAGGGACCTTTATACTTCTGTCTAATACAAAGAAGCGCAGCTCTCCTGCGTTCTCGGAAAAAAATATATTAGAAGCAGAAGCTATTATGCTGTGTACTACAATGGAATTTTGAACCACTACTAACAGAGTAGCAGTTCTTTTTTCTCAAACACAACAGAGTAGCAGTTCTTCATTGACTTTATTGGAGCATGTTACTGATGGTTGCTGCTCTTGCTGCAAATCTCTGTGCTCCTTTTTTCGCTGTGTATACTCCTAGAAAAAGAATGCAGTGAACTTGATCTGTGCATTTATAGTGCTTTACTGCTTGAAATTGATTTATAGTGCTTGTACAATTATGTACGCCTTAGCTTGCTTCCTGATAAGTAATCAAGCAACTTACCAAAAGTAGTCTTTCATACTCAATATTCTTTCACTTTGTTTTTAGGCAGATCCACGTTTTATTTGGAACAAAAATTTATTTGAGGAGCTTATTGAAGCTAAGGTAATTATATATGACGGAATTGGAAATTTGTATTTGTTAAACTTTCCTCTCTTTGCTTTATGTTCTTACATGTTTTTGTGGATATTCTGTTGCAGCTTGATGAGTTCATCATCCCAATGATACAAGGAAATATCCAAATATTGAAAATTTCATGACATACTTATTTTTGGGTCTTGGTTGTTAAGTGGTGCATACTGTATATGTGCTTTTGCTATGTTACATTGGCTTATCTATTTTGATATCCTAGTTTTGGAAGGATATATCACATATCAAATATGCCATCACATTGTTGTCCCACAATTATGTCCATCCTTAACATTTTTACGTTTTCAGTCAGTGCAATTTAACTTGAAGAACGCTCCTGTTAGACTAACATTGTTCTCAAGGAGGTGCAACAGGCGTCTAGGTTACTCTCATGCGCGCCCTCTCACTTAAATTTTCTGCTCTCACTTCTTAAACCTTAATGACATTTTCAAATTGTAATACACTCACTGCAGGAACAAGAATGTGGCGAAGGGGTGCAAATCTTGAAGGTGCCACAGCAAATTTTGTAGAAACAGAACAGATGGTTGAGTATGAAGGTTTCACATCCTCATTTATACAGGTGAATTCATTCGTGATGTATGAATTGATCTTATTGCTGAATGGTCATGAAACATTCAAAATGCAGCCTATTATTAGCTTTAAACTTGATGTTTTTATCTTTTTCTTTCTTCAAAACAGTAGGAGAGCTGCCCCTCATTTTATTGAGGAATAAAAGATGAATGATGATATAAGAACATCATTAAAATAAATTATAGTTATTCAGATTTTGGGGCGGTCAGTAATGAATTTTGATGATGTTTTTTTCTTAGTACATGGGCCCCCTCCCACACATATAATTAAGCATGTCATAATACTTTCTACACTCCTGCTCATTGATATGTTTTCTTGTGGAACATAGGTTGATGTCCATCTACTTTGACTAAGAATCAACTCTGTCCTCAAATGTCTACTATCTAATCCTTCTTTATCGGTATTCTGCATATGGTGCAACATGTATCATGCATAAGCAGTTAACTCCATGAAAATCTTAGGGTGTCATTTAGTTGTATTGTGTCCCACTCCAATGCTTTACAAGCTTATTATTCAGTTACTCATTCCCTTGTTAGGTTCGAGGATCCATTCCACTTCTCTGGGAGCAAATAGTAGATTTGAGCTATAAACCACGGCTCAGTGTCATTGAACATGAAGAGACTGTAAGAACTCGTCATTATATGCATATGAAGTGGTCCACATACTGAGTATAAGCCTCTTGACTTCTCTCAATTAATTATTGACCACAGCCAAAGGTTATTCAACGTCACTTTCATGATCTTTCACAACGATACGGCGAGACACTTGTTCTTGATTTGACTGATAAAGTAAGTTTTTTTGTACATGATGTAATGCACTATTATTAAATGGGAAATGTCTATTTCACTAATCTCAACCATTCAATTTGTCCATTCAGTCTCCCTGAACAAAACCTTGTCTCAGTTTACTCCCCTAAACTATCAGATGCTACTTAAAGAAAACATTTTGATAATATTTCCAAGCATTTTCCATTACTCTATTGCCATACATGTACCATATTCTCTCAATCTATCCAAATAGTAAAAGAAAAAAAATTCTAATATTTTTTTGTAACATAGTGTATGATGTCCTTTAGGACTACAAAAAATTTGAACTGAAAGTACAACCTATACAAGGAGAAAAATGGGCAAACGTCACTAGGTGGTTAATTAGTCTAACCTAAATAATTTTGGAGCAAATTGAGCCAAAATTTTGTTTAGGGGGTTAAATAGATATACTAAATAGTTGAAGGTAGTAAAAAAGAGCTTCTTCCTTATTTAATTTATAAACAAATACTTTTATGACATTTTAGGAAGGAAACATATTTATTTGTAATATGCATCGAGCACAGTTTCTCTGGTCATTCAGCTTTGTTCAAGAGGAAGAACTGAGTTTGCATTTAGGGCATGTTACTGCACTTGCATCCTTATTTTTCTTATTTCCAGGCAAGATTATTAAATTGAACAGCGCCTTCTGCTGTCCTGGAAAAGTGGATATCATATGTTCATAATTTTCTATAAAAAAAAGGATAAAAAAAGAGGCCAAGCGTCCATTCAGTCTGAAATATTGCACTTTGAGCTTGAGATTTATTTATTCAATTTTTTCGCTGCCTGGTTGTTGCTACACTATTGTGGATCATGTGAACATTTTTTTTTTTTTTTGATCTATTGAGGACTACCGAGTACCGACTTGTTTCATTTAATTGGTTGTTGCTTGCAGCGAGGTGATGAAGGAAATTTAAGCAATGTATTTGCTGCTGAAATGGAAAAAGTTTCCAGTGTCAGGTTATCTTGTATTCCTTTTTAGAAATGCTTTTCTTCCATTTACTTCTGATGTTACATGTTTTGAAATGATTTCCATCCCAAGGGGTTTGCATTTACATAAAATGTTAGTTATATGCTTGATGTGGCCATTATCTTTGACAGGTATGTTCATTTTGATTTCCACCATGTTTGTCATGGAGGGAACTTTGGTAATTTGCAAGTTCTCTACAATCAAGTTGAGGAATGTATTCAGAAACAAGGGTAATTTTTAAATGCACAATATTCATGCTTTTCTTTTCTTATTTCCTTGATCATACTACTTTTAAGTTATTTGAACAAAAGGTTTAACTGTGGCAAGTAATTTGCTCTTGATTCTTTTCTGGGCCAGCTGAACAGATATTTTCTTATCGACTCCAAAGGAGAGATCTTGCTGGAACAAAGTGGTGTGGTTAGGTCAAATTGCATTGATTGCCTAGACCGGACAAATGTAACACAGGTTTATTCCATCTTAATTCTGTGGTTCAATTTGATATGTATTATAATTGTTTTAAAATGAATTTAATGACATGCCCTTGACATATTGCACTTACTGTTGACAATACTTGACAATTTGGACCTAATATCTTGACAATACTTCGAGTTCCTAATTTGCCAATATGTATGCTATTTCCAAAATGAATTTGGACATTGATGGGAACCATGATCGGGATTTCTCCATCAGAGCTGACCCTAAATTTCCTTAGTTCAATTACAATCAGCTAAGCGGTAGTAATTCTGCCTAACGATCATCAATATATAGAAAACTTTGCATAACTGGGTGCCAAACAGAGGAGTGATGTTATTTGTGCTACTCGGCTCTAAAGATTATGCATCTGAATTTAATCTAGTAGTTAATAGAACTGAGTAGGAACATCTAAAATTGATTGCATGAGTTTACTAACTATATTTCAAAAAAAAAGACAATGGATTTACCATCTTGTATCATAATAATTATTAATTCCTTTGGAACACCCCTTCTGTTTAACAGAGTTTTCTTGCAAGAAAATTGTTGGATTACCAGTTGCAGCGTATGGGGGCATTAGCAATGTCTGAAACCCTTTCTCTCTCTGATGACATTAACGACACATTCAAAAAATGTAAGCATTTTCCAATATCCAAACTCTACTGTAGACAGGCAATTTTTGACATATCTTGAGGTCATTCTTGGCAGTATGGGCTGAGCATGGTGATGAGCTAAGCTTGGAGTATGCTGGTTCTTATGCTTTGAAAGGGGATCTAGTGAGGTATTTACTAACATTTGCTGCCAGAATTTTGCTATATTTTGTAGCTAGGCTAACTTCAGAAACAACTTCCAAAATAATACAGATATGGAAGGCAGACTTTACCTGGATTAATTAAAGACGGCATGAGTGCCCTTTCACGATATTATTTGAATAATTTTCACGATGGAATGCGGCAAGTGAGTGTTAGCTATACTTCAACCTATATTGCTTTCTATGTTCGTTCTACATTTATTGACAATCAAACTGCATAGATGTGTTCTTTTGTATGACCTTCAGTATCAGTTCAAAGTTCAAAAGTCAGTAAAAAAGAACGTTCAAAAGTCAGCCCACATACAAAAGAACACTGTTGTGCAGTGTAGCAGCTACAATTCATTGTTATAATTTCTCCTTTCCATATTTAATGTTGTATCATGTGATATATTTGTTTCATTTGAATTTCAACAACCATTTTAGAAAATGGTCTATTATTTTTCTGCACTTCATGCTAGATTGTCTCTGATGACTCCCTTATATTCAGTCCTGCACTTTTTTTATTCTGCAAATTTCATGCTTCTTGTACCTCTTTTAATGCTCTGTTTTACATCTTAGGATGCTCTAGACCTTATTAGTGGTTATTATACAGTCAGCCAAGGCAGGCCGTTTGAAATTGGTGGATTTGAATCTGCTTCGGTAATAATTTATTTCCCTGCCTTTAATATTGGACCTTTCCATTTCTCTGATGGCGATCACCACTGTTAAACATACTCCAGTTTGGCATGTAATCGCTTATGTTCTCAAATCTTTTGAATTTTTTCGTACTGCAGTACCTTCCTGTTGCTTCAGCAATCATAGTTGGAGGGATTACCGCAACCACTTTCAGTCTTAGCCAAGGTTTGCCTGTTGATACTTGTTACCAGAGTTAAGATATTTTTGATAGTGTCATGCTTCTGACTGCATGTGTAGTGCTTGTTTGCTCTCTGAAAATTTAGATCTCACAAATCACAAATCTTATATTTATGGTCTCTTCACATGGATTTGCAGTTGGAAGGAACGCACAAAACTTCATTTCCTCCATTATCTTCGCGGGCTTAACAGCAGGAGTAGTAGCTTTGGTGAAAGCGAATGGAAAGCAATTTTGTTCTAGGCCCCGTTTGTGTGGTCTAATCTAACATCAGATTCCTCTTCACACCAGTTTTTTCTATTAGAAGCTGAAGGTTATAGTTATACTAACTTTACTCACTGCTAGCATAGATTAAATAAGTATAAGCAGGTTGGCCTGCATGTACTGTAAACAATAATCTAACAACTGATTACATTGTCCGGTTTCCTTGATCTCGATGGTTGGTAGCTTAGCTTATGACCCCTTTAAACCGATGTTAATTTGAACCTCAATATTAAACTGCGTAATTATTTGTCTTTGATAGATGCATCTGTGATTACAGATTACACAACTGCGCCTCAAAATTTGAAGTATACCTTGCATAACGCTGCGGTATTCATCGCAGTTTAAGTATCAGACCCTGTGGCTGCCAATGTTGGATTTGGGACGCGAGGTTAGAATATCGTGGCCACTGTAGCGTTCCTTTTATTGTACTACCTTTGGTTTTATTTTCTTGTCCTTAGGACAAAGGATGTAGTTCATTTTTGAACTAAAATATTTGTCTGAACGTCAAGAGAACAAAACTGGAGGGTGTAACAATCATGTTTGAGTGACCAATGAATTTCTGACTCGAAAAAAAAAGGATCCCGTGTCCACAGACTAGACACTACACAGTTCTTTGCCTCCCATCCCAGCTTGGGCCATGGACTTGTCTCGGCACACAGCTCTGTATGCGAAAAATACTATAGCTAATACCGCCACAAAATCTTCTCTCATTACCTAAATGACGAGTCACAGCCATGATTTTATCTGGGCTTGGAATATATGCTGATCCAAAACGGTTTCTAGTTTTTTTTTCCTGTCTTTCAGCGTGCAATTTCTGTATTTGGCTCTGATGACTTACATTCAATTTTTTAACAAATAGAATAGACAAGAAGCCACAATTGTGCTGCCCAAAAATAAGGGCACCAACCACTTGCGGTGAGCCACACTTCAAGGTGGCTAATCGCGGTGACCAACAAATGGCCCTAATCTCTTTCAGCTCTTTGCCTCCTATGGTGCATTTTATTTTACAGTTTGCAGTTCGGAACAAGGCGGTCGTCCCTGCGTCGTGTTCATCCTCCATTGTATCTCAACTTCTGTTCTTCTGTCCCTCGGAATAATTTCTGGTACTCACTGGTCGTGTTTTTTTACGATTCAATTAATATTCTCTGCTACGTCCACTCTCTATACATGCATGTTTGATTATCTGTTTCACCTCAAAATCGTAATGCAGGATATAACGGCTGGATTTCTTGGCGAGACCAGAAAAGGACTGGAAACAAAAACATTGTTGGAAGGAAGTTTCATTTGGCAACCAGGGCGCTATCTTCTTGAATTGTCGATGGGAAATAAGGGAGCAAGTCCCGCACAAGAATTGACAATCGGTTCCCCTCTCTCCCGATCCTCCCTCCCCTTGTTCTGTGGTGCATACTTAGCCATAATCCAATGCAGATGACATCAAGATCGATGACGAGGCATCGTCAAAATCATCCACTTCTATTTTGGAAAAGAAAAGCAAGGCTGGTAGGGCCACAGTTTCCACATTCCAGTCCCGCAGTGGCAGGATATGTCATGGCTCTCCTTTTCTAATCACACAATGTCTACCGACTGCTAGAGATGGAGAGGGAGAAACTATTTGAAGGATCAAGTGACGTTCAGACGCCACGCAAGAAAAGCACCCAAGAGATCCTCACAAAATATAAATATAATGGGGTATAGTTCTTTTCCCCGTTCACAGTTCGCCAATAACTTTAATTTTATCGCTCGATCATCTCATGTTGATTTACCGAACTCTCTCTGTATTCCATTTCAGGACGCTGCTGCTGCCGCGGCCGCAGCGAAAAATAAGCTCATGGAGAGGCAGGAGAAACTCGCGGTAACTGGACGATCCAACTCGTGCTTTTGTGGACGCAGCGCGTTAAAATTTGGCCACTTCAGCGCATAGCTAGCCATGGTGACTGATCATCCTTCCCCCCCCCCCCCCCCCCCCCCCTCTCGCTCTGCAGAGAATGACCGAACAATCAGCGGAGCTCGAGAACGAAGCAGCAAACTTCGCCTCCCTCGCTCAGCAGATCTCCAAGAACATGGAGAAGAAATGGTGGAAGCGCTAGCTGAGATGCCGCCTGCTCAATCATCAATGTCTGCAACCAAATGATGTACTGGGAAAGTGGGAACTACTCGATCTGCATTGATCGAATCAGTAGCTTGCATGTGAAAGCGTTCCATCTACCAGCCGAACGGGGTACTACTACCAGTCAGTGTTTAATAAATGTTGTCAGCTTGAATAGCATGGGGACGTGACCCGATTCATGTGTGTTAATTCAGTGTGACGTTCATGGTTGACAAGGACTTGCTGGAGCTTCCGAGTTCCGACCAGGGTTTTAAAATGCGGTCAGTGCGGTAAAACCGGCCCGGATCGAATCGATGTACTGGCCGGTTTTTTGTCAAACCGGCTGGTTAGCTGGCTAAATTAGAATTTAAATTTGGTTTGGCGGTTTGGACGGTTAACTGGCCGGTGTGGCCGAAAAGCCAGCCAGTAAAAAAAGTTAAAAAATCTTAGAAAATAAAAAAATGGTATAAAAAATATAAATTTTGACAATAACTTTGATAATAATTTATAATAATATTATACATATGTACAAAGCATATAAAAAACAAGTAATATATGACCTAATTAATAGTAACATAAGCATATTATACATATGTATAAAGCATATAAAAAACAAGTAAATTACATACAGACGGATCGGGAGATTCGGGAGCGCTACGCGTCGGTGAGGAACTGAGCGCGTCGATGAGGATAAGGTTATATTTCTTTTTTTTATTTTTTTTCTTCTATTTTTATTCTTTCAATTTTTTCAGGGATCAAACAATATTTGTTTCATATGATTTCTTTACCATAGTTCCTCATAAAAGATCTAATTTTTTATTATAATTTTTATATAAATTTTTCCAAATTTTCAAATTTATTCAAATTCAACCGACCGGTTTTCGCTGGACCGGCCGGTTTGACCGGTTTTCGCTGCATTTTCCAACACTGGTTCCGACACTGCTCCGAGCAACATACCAGAATGGTACGAGGAGACGGTGCATCAAGAAGAAAACTGTCTCAATGGATGGCAGGAAGAGAGGACACGGTGGCGGGGTCAGAGCCAAGCCTCGTTTTCCTCTCAATGCTGTCACTGACTTTTGTTGCTCACAGTCACAGAACCTTTGCCCGGATAATGCGGAGTAGTATCTGGGGCAGTCTCTTTCGTTGTGGAGAGCCCACGCGTTCCAGGCATGGAAGGAACAATATAATATTGCCCATCTAGACAAAAGTAGCTCTAAATTCTAAAATGAAAAGAAAAATCGGCAAAAGTACAAGCATGAGCAAATCAAAACACGGATAGGCTGTGAAGGATACAACACGGTGAAGAAGACCAAGCCCGGCCCTAAAGTCCAAAAGCGACAAGGAAAAAAAAAGGGACCAATTTGGTCATAAAAATGACCTGTTCTTCACAGAATTATTAGATATATTGGCTAAGCAACACAGATTAGCGCCGTACTAATCGATGTGAGTTAGGAAGAGATGGAGATGCAATCACTTTTTCTTTGTGGGACGGTTAATTAGTTCCTACCATCTAGCTGCAGGTGATCGAAGCTTTTGTTTGTGTTAGGGGACCAAAAAACCAATTGAGGCTGGATGCTTGGCCACGAGGACCTCGTGCGCTGCCGCCGGCCACAACCGCGTCTGGCAACGAAGATTTCTTATTACGCCCAGGATTAGTGTGGGATCTTAAGGCCTCCCGGTGCAGGTCCCCATCCGGGCGGAAAGGAGAAGTACATGATCGAACAACCAAAGGGACAGCACCGGCCATGGCGATGGTGATGCTACCACCCCAACTAACCCCCTTCTCCGTCCAAGAATAAAAGAAAATATTTATTGATGGAAAAAGAAAAGGAAATATCGGCGACCGTGCATGGGACAAAATTGTTCTCGAGGCTGGATAGTAGATTAAGGAGAGTGGTGCCGAGATAAATAGAGCTACTGTAAGGGTGTGTTTGTTTTGTTGGATTGGATTGGATATGCTTGAATAGAATTATTCAATTTAGTCTTTGTTTTACGGTCAGTTTGAATATGAATGGATTGAAAGAGGAATATTCTCTTAATATGCTGGATAAGTCTGTTCGACAAAAATGACCGAATTGACGTATCCAGGTTGTGTAACGATAAAATTACTAAAATAATTAGACAATATTAGTATGATTTAATATTAATTAATATTTATTACTTATTATATTATGATTGATAAGTAATAAGATGTTGATTAGTACATGATGAGAGCTTGATCATACTAGGATTAGTAATAATTAGCTTATTTATTATTAATTATAAATTATTATAATAAGATTAAAACTGATATGTTTAAAATTATATTAATTAATATATAGTTAATTATTATTATTTAATAATAAGATCTATAACTTCGATCTTGTCCTATCCATCTTTATCCATCCAACTAAACACGAAACTGGATCATCCCATCTAAAAAATATAAATAACCATATTTCATCTAACCTTACACTCAAAACAAACACATTCTAAGTCCATCATCGTCACCTGGCTGCAACTTGCTGAACTGCTTTATTTGCGAAAAAAGAATTGGTACAAGCTCTCGCATCGACTCGCATACCCCTCAATATGGGGATGAACCATGATGAATAGTGACCGTACATAGCTTCCGCCACTAGTTACATTCCTACAGTCTGCTCATTTTTACACACAAGGAGTATATAATATGTCGAGTGGGTAGCCGTGGCTTGGAAATGCAAGGGAAAAAAAAAGGTTCAACGTTTTTTTCCGCTACATCCACCAGCGTGCGTATGTCAATGGTACCCGATACGATCAATTGCATCTACCGGTCTCTTGTTGATTTTTCGTGCGCACCTTTCCGTAACACTGGTACAATCATTATCTCAGTATAGCACACTATCAAGATCTTCCCCTACAGAAAGCCAACTATAAACGACAATTCCCGATCGAATGGCCCTCGCTCCTGCTGCGCCTAGCCACATGTTGTCCTACGATACTTCGCTTTCTCCGTAGCTAGTTAGTAGATTGATTTTGAAAAAAAAAAAAATCAAAGGATCGGAAGAGACCATCGGGGTTTCACCCACCGTACAATTTTTCAGCTCCGAAAACGCGCCACCAATTCCCGAGCAGCAACAAGAACTTGACACCACGTCCCGGACTCCCGGTTCCGGAACGTAGCGCCGCGCCGGCACATGGAATCGTGCTGGATCCAAGTATCCAAACCCTGTACTTTTTTTTTTTGTATCTAAAAAAACAAACCCGATATTTCTGCGCCTGTCTCGTTTGGACGGAGAACGCCTGCCGAGCGATGGGAGCCGCGAGCTGAGCGGGCCCATCCGATCCGAACGAAATCCGGCGTCTCAACCGCGTCCACCAGTCCGGGTCGTTTGCATGCCTCTGGCTGGATCCCCCGGACCCGCCGGCTGCGAGGCAGGCGATGCCGTGGAGCACCGCCGACCACGCGCGCGTGCGGCGGTCATCGATTGTCTCGTTCCTAGCCGTCAGCCGTCGCGGTCAGGACAGTTTTCACCGCATCATCCTCTGCCTTGTGTTCCATCTGAGTCGGCGCTGTTGGACTCTAGTACTGGCCGCACGCCAAAAAGGGCTCAAGCTGGGTGACTTGGTGAGGTCAGGCGTGCGGTGCGATCGAATCGACACTTGCGACGGGGAAATATCTTATCGACGACACTGCGCGAGTCCAAGCGGCCGGCTACCGGGCTACGTGGGCGCGCCTGCTCCACGGCTCCAGCCTCGGGCAAGCAAGCAAGATAGATGTACAAACACACAAAACCGGTCTCAAAAAAAAAAAATCACACAAAACCGTGACTATACAACTTTATGATCACAGTATACTCAATATTTTTCTTAAATAATTTTAAGGTTCACAATCAAACATCGACGACCTGGACAAAATTTCCTTCGCTTAAGGTTTTGAGTCTTCAACTCAATATTTTACTTTTTTCAGGCATACTAATGTTCTATTCACTACTAACTCTGTCAATTTTGATATATCTTTCGGTCCAATCACCCATACGTGTGTGCTTATAACTTAATTAAAGAGTACAAGACCAAAAAATTGAGACCTGAGCGACCAAGCCACACAGAGAAAATGAGACCTGGAAACTATAGCAGTATGGGCTCTAGATCACTTATGGGTTCACATGCAGAGGAGTTGTTTGACTTCGTTCTGGGTGATGGTACGGTAAGACTTATTCGTTCACATCCAGAAACCAAAATGCATGAATTGACAACATAAAGGATAGAGTATGCAATGCTACTTATATTATATGTTTGCTTCTGTTGTATCGTCTGAAACTCGGAGGTCAGGATGCAATGCATTGTATCGGTTGACAACAGTGGATTGGGATTGACCATGTGACCTGCCTCCAAGAGGGAAGCATGTAGTGAACCGAGAGCATGCATTTACACGCGGATTTTCTGTTATATATTTCATCCGTTTCATTTTAATTGGGACTTTAAAGTCTAGCATAGAAATTAAGAAGAAATATAAAAATTAATTATATAAAAAACAAGAAGAAAAGAGATAGAGATATATTAAAAAGAAAAAATATATTAAAAAGTAAAAATATTAATTATTTTAAAAAACTGAAGAGTACTAAAGTGTCAACTGAAGAGTATATTCATATAGTACAATAAGACAGTACAGACTTCAAAACTAAAGAGGATCATGCAAATTCTGTTCACTATATGATACTTTTATTTATATAGAGAGTCCTTGGTTTAGAATTCCTTGTCTTTGGGCCGGTAGAAGTAGATCTGAGTCGACACCACTGTTAAAACGAATCACTTTTTTTGACTGCACCTGCCAGATATCAAAGTCTAATAACGAAGTAACGAAGCAAGTTGCTGTCATGCTTGATCTCTCTTTTAGCGGTGGAACGAAATTGATTACGCATCAGCGTGCTTCATTTTTTTCCACGGGAGCCCACGGATTTTACACGACACTTTTTTGAGACACAGAGATACACGACACTTTTAGAACCGATTTTACTACTGCTATAGTTCCCAACCAAACGAGTCAACACGGATTAAAAAGCCGGGCGTCGTCAAACCCGACTCCTTTGGTCCTAGCCATGTCCAGACCGCAACGATTCACACGTGCCGCGCGCTCGTGCCCGACCCATCCATCCAGTCCCCGGTCCGAGTCCACCACACCGCGTCGGCCGTCCTCCTTCATCGGCGACGCGCACCTCGGCTCGCCCAACCAAGCACGAGCGCCAATCCGTCCGGTAGTATAAAAAAACCTCCTGGCTCTGCCTTACCCAACCAAACCCAACCCCGGCCACCGTACATCCCATCCCGAACGCAGAAGATCCCGCCCGTGCCAGTGCTAGGGAGCGGCGAGGCGGCGGCTACGGTGGGTGGACTTGTCAGTAGCCGTCAGCCCTCCCTCCGTCACCGCAGCTGCTGCCGGAGGCGCCAATGGCTCGGCTCGTCCTCTCCGAGGGCTGCGGCCTGGCGCCGCTCCGCCTGCGCGGCGGTGGCCGGGGCGCCATTGCGGCGCCGCCGCCCCCCGCGCTCGCCGCGGGCCCGCGCAGGCCCGCGCCCGCGGCCATCCACCGCGACTGGGCGCTCCGCGTCTCCGCGCCGACCCGCCTCACCTCCGCCGTCGAGGAGGACAAGAGGAGCGTAGAGGAGACGGAGGTAGCGGCGGCGGCCAACAGCGGCGCTGAATTCGACCCCGGGGCGCCGCCGCCGTTCGGGCTGGCGGAGATCCGCGCCGCCATCCCCAAGCACTGCTGGGTCAAGGACCCCTGGCGCTCCATGACCTACGTCCTGCGCGACGTCCTCGTCGTGCTCGGCCTCGCCGCCGCCGCCGCGCGCCTCGACAGCTGGCTCGTCTGGCCGCTCTATTGGGCCGCGCAGGGGACCATGTTCTGGGCGCTCTTCGTCCTCGGCCACGACTGGTACGGCTGCTTGACCGCCTCCCCCCTGCACGCCCTTCCTGCCGAAGATTGACCTTTGACTCTCTGCTCAACTGACTTTTTCCATACTCGCAGTGGACACGGGAGCTTCTCAAACAACGCCAAGCTCAACAGCGTTGTCGGCCATATACTCCATTCCTCCATTCTCGTCCCATACCACGGATGGTATAATAACTACCTATTATGCTGTCTATGTTTCTTTGGTTCGGTTGGGAATTATAATTGATGCTAAGAATGGCCTTGTCTTTGAATGGATTGCAGGAGGATTAGCCACAGGACGCACCATCAGAACCATGGCCATGTCGAGAAGGACGAGTCCTGGCACCCGGTAACTGTTCTGTTGCTCCGTCTTTCTGTAGGTTAATGGTGAATTGTGCTGATGACGAATAATGCTAACGGTTTCTTGGATTGTGATAAATTGCAGCTGCCACAGAAGCTGTACAACAGCTTGGACTTTATGACTAAGAAGCTGCGGTTTACCATGCCGTTCCCCTTGCTCGCATTCCCGTTATACTTGGTGAGGCTAAGAGCATAATCCACAGATGGCATCTTAATTAGATGTTTTTGTTTTCTAATGTGGTAGTGGTGCTCAGTTCCTGACCTATGGCGTGCGTGTTATGCAGTTTGCGAGAAGTCCAGGGAAGTCAGGATCACATTTCAACCCAAACAGCAGTTTATTCCAGCCTAATGAAAAGAAGGACATTGTAACATCAACCGCGTCATGGCTGGCCATGGTTGGAATTTTGGCTGGTCTGACCTTTGTCATGGGACCTGTTCAGATGCTAAAGCTTTATGCTATCCCATACCTGGTAATATTGATGTGTCTTTTACTAAAGGCTCTCTTCCTGCAAAAATGATTATTTGATTTGGTGTTTTGTGTGGTGAATTTATGTGGTTGCATTTGCTGAACCCTTTTGCAGGTATTTGTTGCGTGGCTGGATATGGTTACATACCTGCACCATCATGGCCATGAAGACAAGCTTCCCTGGTACCGTGGAAAGGTGAGTGCCATTATCAATAAAGCAGATTCACAATTTCACAGTGCTCATGATGGCTGTATAATCTTAAGAAACCAGTGCGCTGTCCATTTTATTTCAGGAGAGTGTTAAACGTGTTTAACTATGCCAGGTGTTATTAATCGCACAAGATAGGTCCTTGCGTTAAAAAAAAAAGAAGCAATGATGCAAATATTCCATATTTCTTGCGATGACTTGCTCTCCTTTTACTTATCTTAGATGTAACTGCTTGGTGTCCATAACGCCGCTTGACTCCATCATCCGTATCCTATCTGCTATTTGCTGGTTTAGAATCTCTTTACGTGCAAATGCCTAATGTGCCCATGAAGCCTCATTCTGAGAAACTTTAGTGGTGGATGTTACACATCAAAGGTCTAGCTTGATCACATTGTGGAGTAGATCCTGTTTTGAGGATCCTATATAAGTACCAAACAAAGAAATAGATTTCCTTTTTGTCTTTGAGAGCAACAGATGTAACTCCTGTTTCTGTCATCTAGCTCAGCCTATTAGCTACCTTTCATTTTGTTTTCAGGTTGTCAAATCCAGTTTATCTTTGTTACTGTACCTTTTTTGTTTTGTTTTGAAGATAGATTGCTTATTGATATCACATTGTCTTTTCTCTATTAGGAATGGAGTTATCTGCGTGGAGGATTGACGACGCTTGATCGGGACTATGGACTGATCAACAACATCCATCATGATATTGGAACTCATGTCATCCATCACCTTTTCCCTCAAATCCCGCATTACCATCTCGTTGAAGCGGTAAGAGTCTGTCCCCTATTAAATTTTTAACTGTCCTTGGATAGAACAACCATATTAAGTCGTTGTTTTGGATCTAATCTGCAGACTGAGGCAGCAAAACCAGTGCTTGGCAAGTATTACAAAGAACCAAAGAAGTCAGGTCCTCTCCCGTTTCACCTATTTGGGGTGCTAGCGCAAAGCTTAAAGCAAGACCACTATGTTAGCGATACTGGGGATGTAGTCTATTACCAAACTGACTCTAAAACGAGCAGCTCCACATAAAATTCTGACATAAGTGATAGCATTTAGTTCATTCTTCATTTTCTCAGGAGGCTGTGATGCAACACTTAGCATCCTCCTGAGGACCTCTAATTGCTGTGCCAGAGACCATTGCTACGACCAAGCAAGATTGTAACTCGGCGAAGTGTAATTGATTGTAAAAGAGGGTATATGCAATTCTTTGTGATGATTTAATATAGAGGTCACCTCTGATGTAATGTAAAAAAAACATGTGATTTTTTGGACGAGGGGTATTACAGTAGAGTACAAAAAGATATGAACTTATACTCACCTGAAGAAACCTAGGCCACTAGGCCGCTGAGGTGCTGACGTTTCAGCCGCCTTGAGTATGACATGAGCTTGATGTGTGATATCAAGATGTTTTTGTTTGTCATATTGTCCTCTGAAAATCAATGAATTTGTTTTCTGATGGCCACGCAGAGAACGAGACATCAATTTCGGCAGTGGGAAAAAGGCCCCATCGCCGTCAGGGTTTCGTTGTCCTAGTGAGCTCGAATGGTGGGAGTTGCTGTTGAATCCTAATGGGATCCAACCCAAGTTGGTGCCTGTCGTCTCCGGTCTCCCACGATTGGTCTGAAATTCAATCCTGAGCTCTTGTCCCTGAAAAATCTCAAAATCTTGTGGCTGCTGTTACAGATACCAAGTAGAACGAAACAAGCATGGAGTTGCAAGTGCTCCATGTCGAATTGAAGGGCATGGCCACCCATTTCGGTGCGGTGGGACAAGGCCTTTGCGTTGTTGTTCGCGTTTCTTTCGTCGGACACCAGCCTGGATTGCCGATTTTAGCTTTTTCGTCAGGAGCCGTGACTGTTAAGCGCTGAGCCGACCATTTCCTGTTCTGCAACTAAACACCATGTTAGCATGGAAAGGCACTGATGGAAAGTAGTTATTCTTTGCGTATCTTAATCTCACAACCTTGTCGCACTTTGACATGATGTCGGCGAGGCGACCACACTATTTTGAGCAGTAGATAATCTGAAGAACTTCATTGGTTCGAAAAAAAGATAATCTGAAGAACTTCTCGTCTCACCGCAGTCAACTTGTGTTTCTGAACTCCGAACTCACCGCCTCATTACAGGAACTCGTGCTTCTGAGTTTTGAGAACAGTGAGTGACTTAATACTAATTCTATTTTCTCAAGATAGCAGGCTTTATACTAGACCGTGAGTGACTTAATATTAGATTGTCACTCATTGTGGTCCTCAAACGATAAAATGAAGATTAAAGCAAAATATTAGATTGTCTTACGTATATAAATATATAGCAACCTTTATCCTAGACTGTGGAAACCTTTAATTTAGTCCTTGCCATTGGAGCTTTCCCTTTTCCTTCGATTCTGAAAAGCCATGTCTCATTGTTATTTAGCTTCTCCCGCACTCTGCCTTATCACGACAACTCCGACACTGCTTTTCGCAACCCATCTACGTCAGGTCAGATTTAGTCAGAACAATGTCTATAGAACTAGTAGTCTTCCGCACGAGAGTTACAACCGGCCGGAAGCATGGTGGCCAGCTTCCTAGCCATTACCTTCCGTACATGGACTGGCTAACGCGAGCCTGCAGCGTGTGCCCCCGTTGTTTAGCCAGACCCGACGGACTAAACGGAGACGACAGACGATTCGGCAAGTCAGTCGCTTATCTGAAGTGAAGCACAGCACGTAGCTCAACGTGCGGATCAGGGATCACCGATCTCGGAACAAACCCTCGCTTTTACCCTTTTTTTCCTACGCGTGCTCTCCATGCACCAGCACCAGAATGTTTGGTGTCTGTCTTTGACGAGCTTTATACACTCCAAAATATACAGTATCTCATTTGGAGCACGGCAGCGACCCGCCGGTCTCCCACATCATGTCCACCTCTCATTTACAGTTACAGTTTCTTCAACTGAGAACACGAGGAGCGCTACATCACCCTTATAAAAAAATCATCATCATCTACTGCGTACGTAATTGGGCTGCATACGTTGACGACCACGGTAGGGCCTTTATCGTTTTGGACCGAGTCTTGTACCGTGAACTGGGCTTGCCACCATGTGGTGGGCTCAAACTGGAGCCCAAATCACTTGCCTGTACAGCCCCAATCCTTAATCCTTATGAAAAAAATGGTACATAGGGCGCTCACAAGAAAATGGAAAATGAAACATCAAAAGCGCAATAATAATGCCATGGTGGGCATGGACCTGTCAAGGTTCATAATCTCCCATGTGGGCATGGACCTGTCATTGAATCTTTGCGAAAGAAAAAAAAAAGGAAGTCATCGACAGCAATGTGGAGAAAAAACTCGTGCAATATATCTCAGATATCGTGATGTCCGTGTCTCACAGTTGTGTGTCGATCCTCTGGGAAAATGAACCTGAAAGATCTTCGTCGAAAGCATGCATGCATGGTAGAACACAGCTGTAGAGCGAGTCCTGTGCTGGAGCTGTAACGCGACAGTTACAGTAGTAGCAGTGTAGCTTGTCACCACGGTGTTTCAGAACTGTTACCCGAGTTGACTTGGAGACCTCAATCTCGGAACACCGTGTATGTGAATGACCATTTCTCTGGTCACAATGGGTTTGGAAACGCGCAGGGACTAGAGGACAGGCGGGCAGGGGCAGATGAGAGAGCGCGAGACGGCGAGAGGGAGCCTGCCGGTCGGTGGAGTTGCTACACGGGATCGGGACGCGTCACGTCACCGACTGATATCACGATCGGCCGGCACATGAATCACGCTCACGTTGCTTTGCGCTCGTTTAATTTCCAGGGCGCGGCCGTCGTCGCCGCCTGATGATGATACCTATACAGTACAGCGCCGCGGGATAGGGAGGCGGCACCAACCGCGGCAGGGCGATCGAGCTAGCGTAGCGTACGTCCAGCGATGATCCAATCACGTACCGTATTACCGCCGATGCGCGAGCGGCGTAAGACGTGCGTCACCTAGCCAACGACGGTGCTTGCCAATTAAAAGTGGACCTGTCCTGTGTGCACACAGAGCTCGCCATTTCCATGTTCCCCTGCGTGCGTTCGAGTATGCACGCACTAAACGCATCGCATGCCCTGACCAGTGACCCCACGGGAGACATCCGTAACCCATATTAGACAGGGTGGCGTCAGGTTGATGTACCGCGTGCGGCTGGCCACAACCACGAGCAGCCATAACCAATTTGTAGCAAGAAAGAACGATGTTCCTCTCTCCGTCTCTCGTAAAGAAAAGAAGAAGAAAAAAGAGAGAGATTAAAGACGTGTTATGAAAAGATGGCCTCATCATCGTCGTCTCATCCGAAAATCAACTGTCGTAGCTGCCTACGACTAGTGCTGTCTTCTGGACCTACGAATATGGATTAGGTATTGGAGCATGATTACTTGTTCCCTACCTCCGACCATGTGCGAACAATAGTTGTACTCGACTGCCAATTCCATAATAAGTATTCCCTCCTTTTCGAAAATCTTGTTGTACGACAAGATAGCTAGTGCAAATTTATACTAATGAGTTTGTCCTAACGACAAGAAAAATAAAATAGAGAAGTATATATTTCTGTGTTTAATCAAAATAAAATATTTTTAATTTTAAATGCCAGCAATGGAAAAGAAATCATACATATTGACAATATATAGATATATAAATGATATCATGTAGTATATAACTCTTGCAATTTTAAGTATTATATTTTTTATAGATATTGTTTAAGTTAAAAATATTTGATTTTAACCAAACATATAAGGCCAGGTGCATGAATTTATGGAGGCAGGACGACTTGACAATTAAAGTAGGTTGGTTGTGGTGGGAGGCAAAGGATCATCGGTGTGCTAGCACCAAGGCGGGGAGTAACACATACTCCCTCCATCTTAAAATAATTGATATTTTAGTAAATTTTATTTTTAAAAACATAATTAGCATTCTCATTTTTTTATGTAACTTTTTCTCTTTATTTTTTAATATATCATTATTTTTATCTTTCTTCTTCTCATTTTCTATGTATCCATCTTTTGTATTTCTTTTTAATTAATTCTCATATCTAGAGCTAAAATATTATTATTTTAGGATGGATGAAGTATTAGTTACCATGACGGAAGTGGCGGGAACAGCTATGATAGCGAGACACTACAGGGAATCCACGCTTTACCGAGTGTCCAGAGCACTCGGCAAAGGTAGTAAAACACTCAACAAAGTCTTTGCCGAGTACAACACTCGTCAAACAAAGTGCCGGCAAAGTGGTCTTTGTCGAGTGTTTTTTTATCGGCCACTCGGCAAAGCTTTGATGAGTGTCCAGCCCTGCACTTGTCAAAATAAAGTAGGCAGTAACGGTAACGGCAGGGAAAAAAATGCCCCGCACTCGGCAACTAGCCGTTTTCCTGTTGTGAGACACGGCAAAAAATGGCTGCCAAATTGTGGTAAGCTGGGCGGAGCATAACGGAGAGAGAAATCATTAAGAGCTTAAATGCGTTTAGGTTGAAGAGAACAATATCCATCCCATCGAAATTGGATGCCTATCATTTGTGGACTGGAACAAAGATTGTTTCCAATTGCCCCTTATTAATAGCATATTTACTTTCAATCGACTGAAAGCTATCAGTCATTAATTTGTTACTTTGTGTTTTAATTTTTTTTGTGTGAAATTTGTTGTATAATAATAAACCGTTGGATCTAGATCTGATGACTCAAAGCAGTGATTGAAAGTTGCCCATATTTTTAATCAACTGAAAATTAACAAGTCCCTATTAATAGGTGCCATATATTGTGGATTCCTATAAATTAATTTACAACAATTATTATATTTTGAGTAAAGTGTATGGCCAGTCCTTAAACTTGTTCGAATATGTCATTTAGGTCCTTTTACTCTCAAATTGGAGTTCTAAGTCACTAAACTTAGGCTCAGATGTCATCTAGATTCTATACTCTCTAAATACAAATCTAGGTCCCTAAACTTGGATTCGGATGTGATGTGGGTCTCATACTCTCATAATATAGAGTTATCTTACTTAAAATAATTGAACTATTTTTTAATACATATAACTTAACTATAGGTTAAATAGACATGATTTTAGTTCAATCCCTATAATATATTGACATATGTGGACGTCAGTTGTGTTTTCAAAGCAGTGACGGAGCTAGATGTTAAATAAATTGTGGTTAGTCAGGTCACACTATAATGTTAAACCATAAAATTATTTTATTTTATTCATTAGCTAATAAATAGATATTGCTAGAATTTTTTTTTGATGTCTTTCATTGTTGTTAATTTGTGATAATGGATGTATTTATTGATCAGTGATATATAACGTTTATTTGGGTGATCAGATTTACATTCACTCTTCCAATTTAGTTGAAATACACTATATTTTTAAGAGTGTAGGATCTAATGATATCCGAAGCCAAGTGCTAACATATATATATATATATATATATATATATATATATATATATATATATATATATATATATATGATTTGCTGGTTTGTGAGCGAAATGTGTGGTTCATGATACACATCATTTGCCAGCATTTTTTTTCTTTGGCGAATAAAGATGCCGTACCTCAAAACTGGGTTACAATCATCTCACGAGACTATTGTAACAGGGAGAGCCGTACGCGTATCACATCTGAAGGACAATAACATGAATGACTGTGTCTAATTCGTTGTGCTTGTCTATGTGGTGACTGGGATCCTATCAAATCACTTGGACGGAGAGTCAAAAGTGACCCATTTCAATTGAAGGCAGTGATCACAAACTTTAGTTTGATTTGGCTAGAATAAGACGCGTATCTTTACCGATCCCAATCTGAAACATGTGCGTGACAACAACCTTGTCGTTTGATCCTGTCAAGTGCTGTCGTATGACCTGCGTGTCCCCATTGATCCTCATATATTTAAAATTACTGCCTGACGACGTGTCGTTCCATCTACTGTATTTTATGTAAAGGCAGCGTGGATCGATGCGTGCGTATGCAAGAATATTAACACTCTGTCCTTTTTTTTCAACAAAAGAAATTTCTCTGATATGTGTGTGTCAAGTGAGTGTTGTATTGTGGTGTTATTCAGCACACCCACTTGTCGAGACTCCCCTTCAAACAAATCATCAACTAGCTAGAGCTGCCCTTTGAATTTTCGGCACACATGGAAATGGACCCATTTAAAAGAGACAGAAAACTATAATGCAATGCGGCATATCCTAGATTGCAAAACATTAATAAGCGGTCCGGCATAAAATGTCGTCAGAAAGAAGCCTATATAAAGCTAGTTTGCGCTATGTAGGTCATTGCACGTCCAGTTGCCTTGGTGGACCAAATAGACACATGCATTATCCACATGTGACGAACGATTCTACTGCCAAGAGAATGAAAGGGTTGCGCTCGCTCGTCATTGCGGTAGTTTGGGGAATTTGGAAGGAGCGCAAGCCTGCATTTTCAAGCAAAAGTAGAGAATACAATCCAATGCATCATGGATGATATAAAGGAGGAGGTGAACTTGTGGACTTTGGTGCGCAGCTGGGGCAAGAAATCTAGCTAGCAATGGTGTTTGTTGATTCAAATAGCGAATAATATATAGCCTTTGGACTTGTTGCTTCAGATCGTGCTCATGAAGCAACTATGTTATTATTGCGCGACCTCGTGCATAACAAACTCTATTTCTTCTTATAAATGAAAATGCCGGCAATTTTCCATTGCGCTAGCTTGGTTGATCTTCAGTTATATATGGTTCATTAATTGTTACATGCATTCCATCATAATATGACTAGAGAAGTTCCTTTTATTTGTTGCAACAATAATTTACAAATGGATGCCAGAAAAAGTGCACATACGCATGTGCTAGACTGATAGAACACGGCTTAATAAATACTATACTACTCTTATATCATATCTGGGGAAGCTCATCAAGTGATGATCAGCATTGTGATCTCCGCATATGCATCATATATAGGAATGTTCGATTGCAGACTGAGCTATATATACCCATGTGTAGACACATTATAGAGATCTTTTATGGTGTTTGTAAGGAGGTATCTGAAGATATCAAGAGATACTACAATCTGAACCGTTGATTAAGAGAAGGACAAGTTATAGAATAGAAATTATTATAGTGGATAACAAATAGATACTAATATAGTACTCCCTCCGTTCACATTTACATGTCATTCTAAGATTTTCAACTTTTCTCCAATTACATGTCATTCTCGCTTCCCAATGCACTTTTCTCTCTTCTCAATACAATATTCTCTTTTGACCAAATTTGCTCATGGACACTCTTCAATGTTGGTCTTTGCTATAGGATACTACTCAAATTTGGTTTTGCCAATGGACACTATTAAATTGTGGTAATTAGCTAATAGACATTCAAGACTTTAGAATATGACTTTTCATGCATTGAGGAGAGACATTAATTTAAAAATGACCATATTACCCTTGCAACCCATTTTAACATATTTGTCATGTATCAAATTTTTAGTAATTATATAATGCATATAAGTGTTATTAAATATTTAAAGAATTTTTAATATTTTTATAAGTGTTAATTATTTTTCATAAGCTCTATTATTATATTTCAATACTAGTTTGTGTCATGACATATTTATATGACCAACTTTATCCAAATTCTGAGATATAATCAATAAGGTTTTAAAAAAATAAAATATTTTTAGTGAAGATGTGCTTACATGTTTCATAATAGAGCGTTTAATTATTATTTTTAATAAATATAATTACTTGTGTTAAAAGTGATTATAAGGACAATATGGTTATTTATAAACCCTCTCTCTTCCTCATACAAGAAAAAGTCATATTCTAATGACTTGAGTGTCTTTTAGCCAATTAACATATTTCAATAGTGTCCATTAGCAAAACCAAACTTGAGTAGTGTCCACTAGCAAAGACTAACATTGAAGAGTGTCTATGAGCAAATTTGGCCTTCTCTTTTCCTACTACATCTCTATCTCTATCTCTCTTATTCTTATTTTTAGTGCATCCATCTTTTTACTTCTGTTTATTTTCCATGCTCAACTCTAAAATAACATCTAAATATGAATAGAGGGAGTAACTAAGATCCTCGCCTTTATGACTCTCTCTCTCTCTCTCTCTCTCTTGTCGTGACAACATAAGAGCTATATATTAGTACATTCTATAAGGAAATTAATAATATACTTATTTTTCTGTTTGGTTACTCAATTTCTCATGCCTCGAATGATTATGGGAATAATGATACACTTGATTTTCTATTTGATTTCTCAATTTCTCATGCCTTGAATGATTATGGGAATATGGCATAGAAAATTAGAAGAGCTGGAGTGTTGGATTAGAATGTTTGAGATCGAATGCAAGAAATACATGATAAGACAGATCAAAGAGCATAAGGTGAGTTTTGAGAACAAACAATTGTAATGAGTAAATTTTAATCAAACTATGCAAAAAAAAACTATGAGTTATCCTAAATATTTCTCCTATACATCCAAATTAGTAAAAATGTATGAACTTGCATCGTCTAGCGGAAAAGAAAAAAAATCATATCAAGTAAATCTTACCAAAACAATGTAAGAAAAGAGATAATCACGCAATTGATTGGTTTCCTTGTCTGTTGTCTCTAACATTTCAGATAAGTCAACGAGTGAAGTTACCTCCTTACCCCTAATATTTAAGTATCTTCATCCATATTTAAATACTTTTTAGTTGGTATCTTTAGTTATGAAATATTGGATTAGGAGGGAATGGACGGTCCACAATATTAGCAAACACAGTTAAAGATCTCCGCATTATATTATTACTCGATAGCAAACAGCTTTTCATTCTGACGGGCAGTAGTGAAGTGGGACTGTGGGAGTACGCAGTCCTGCATAAGAGAGGCGATGCAAATGACCACGCTTCGTCCTAATTTGGATTATGATTAATTTCTTTTTAATGACTGTAGTAACATGCAACCTACCGGTGGGCATTGCTTCCAGTGCACGTACAGTACTCCGGCTTGCTTGCTCTGAAACAAAGGACGATAAAGTACAAATTAGACTACCAAATCAATAAGGAGGGACCAGAACATCTTTGTAGCATCAGCTTAATTTCATCGCGAATAAGCGAGAGGGGGTGTGCCATTAGCGAATAAGGACGACGGAGCTGTCATCACTTATGGCTTATGATGCGTTCCACCACCAGGCATCCATATATATAACTGCGCAACCAAAATCATGTGTGTTGGCCACAACATTTCCTGCATCACGTCATTATTCGATCTTCATCATCTACAATGAGTTAATTTCTCACGTTGCCTATAGTATCACCTATCACATACATAGTGCCACGGGTCTCCGTTGACAACACTGCATAAAACACTAGAGTGATCGATGTATGTACTGTTTACTGATGACCTATCGTGCACGTATGTAGCTGAATCTAATCCAATTACCTTTCATTATAGGTCGGGTGAAGAGTCTGGCCACTTGGTCAACAATGCGTCACCGTCGATCCGAGGTATACAAGTCCAACTTGGATATTACTGGCGGCGTCAGATAATAGAAAACGAAGTTCCCCTCTAGTTTCACCTTTCAATGAACTAATAGAGGTCCGATCCTATTATCCAAAAATAACAAATAAATTTTGGTATGTAGAAGTTATATCCCTGTAAGGAAATGTAGTAAGAATATGTAAGAGCACCATATTCAACAAAAGAGACAATCGCTTAATATCGACCTAAAGCCACATGGCACCGTCTCTTGTTTGGAACACACGCAGAACCACGAGGTTCATGTGCAATGATGGGAAAAATATTAACATTCATCTCGGTAGCATCTTGAAAACACTATCAAAAGAGACGTGTTCAGAAGTTAAAAAAAACGAGGAAAAAACCACGCATGTAGAGACGATGACTAACAAGCCATATAAAAGTTTTCAATTGCATTTGGGATATATGAAGATGACATATATCATGATGAAAGAGGAACGAAAAATAGCTAGCTTTCTAGAGGTTTTCCTTTGATAATGCATAATGTACGACACATTTGTACTACACGACTCTGTTAATAGAATTAAGTATTACGGTCCCTTTGATTCATATAAATTAGTTATTACTAACCCTTTCATACTATTAAACTAACGTGTAATATAAGTAATGATACAATTTTTTTTGGAAGAAGACATCTAAAAACATAAATAGTATCTTTGAGATCAAAATCTAGTTCATTAGACTACATTTTTAGAAAGTAGTTCATATTAGTAACCATAATTGTTTTCACGAAAAAATATTGCTGTGACACTTCAGTATACAGTTATTTAATTATTTTATCCTTTCTAAAGCAGTCACATTTTTTAATTATTATACGACCCAAGACCTATTGAGGCTATAATTACTTAAAACACACGAATTGAACACTAGTTAACGAGAGCCAGCAGCAGTCTAGTATGCGTGATTGAGAGTAGTTTAAGTGATGGGTCACATACCTAATGGATTCGTAACACATGTCAGGGTAGACCGAGCTAGTCAATATGACTTTTAATAAATAAAAGCATGATGAGAAATTAGGTAGTATCATTAATTCATATGTACATAAACGTGATTCAAGAGGTTCTACTGGGACAATGACAGCAATGGGTGGTTGGTTATCCCGGCCCTTTCAGGTCATCTGGCAATAATATTTCTTCATCGACTCACAATTAACCATGCTTTCACACTGTGAATCGATGTATTTCCGGGTTCTGTTATTTGTTAAATCTTTGGGGAACGGAACTTTTGTGTTTTCAAGGAGTATATTATAGATTGCCTTAGTCTGACCTTCTTCCTTTTAGGAGAAGTACGTATTAGTTTCCCTGTCCACTTCAGCATCATATGAGTCACATGGACAACTAACACACGTGCCCTAATTTCATTATTTGCTAATGAAAAATGGGATAATTGCACAGCACACCTCATATCTCACTTGGAGTTTGAGATTCCACCCATGAGTTTTTTGTTACAAATAACCAGCCATTCACTAACTTTTATTGCAAAAACTACCCGAACTTGCACGTATTTAATTGATTCAACCCATTTTTGTTTATTTGAAATAGCCAATAGTGTTCTTATCAAACTTACATAATTTTGAAAATACAATCTTCATGTTTTATTAGAGAATATGTAGCAAAAGATGTCAATTAGAGTTTGAACGTTGTCACAGATAATTTGAGATTTGGATACATTTTTATGACTGAATTTAACTTAGTTAAAAACATTAATAATGTTAAACTTATTTAAATTTCAGTTAAATATAAGAAATCAATTAGACATGTGTGAATAAAGTAGGGGGGTGATCTAAGGATTCTCAACAAAAAAGACTTATAGATGAGAATCTCAAACAACTTCAAGTGACATATGAGATGGTTTATGTAATTAATCCATGAAAAAATCATGAAAACTAAGTGGTGTAACATGAGTATGAGACTACAACTTAACTTCCTCTTAAAAGTAAAGAAGGGAAGTGAATCAATACATTGTGTGGTGATGCCAGGTAATTAATGTGTCTATCATCGTCGCACTATATATACCATGAGCATTGGAGAATGATATTGATTAAACAACTGTATACCACATGGGTTTTTTAGAAAAGAGAATATATTAACTTAATATTCTGACCTCTGTATCGACCAATACATGTAACACCAGATTATTACAACGAGATCAAGGAAAACATAGAAAACATCACCAAACCATGCTATTTGAAACACAAAGTTTGAATCTATTATTTAGAGCTAAAAAGTAAGTCTGTTGGAGAAATGCCACCCATTGTGAGCGAAAATCTCCATGGCCACTGTATCTAGTATTCTAGCAGCCATCTTCATCAACAGACGATCCTCCTCCCTCAAAAGGATGGACCAGAGTCAGGTCCAATAGGTCCCCCTGAAAAGAACCTGCAAAAAGGAGGATGTCATCATCTTATTAAAAATCACATCATTTCGACTTAGCCACATAGACCAATATAAACTTGTCACCCCACTCCAAATGAATCTTTTTTTTTGTCACAACCATGCCTCCTAACCACTCATCAAACATATGATAGAGGTTTTGTGGAGGTGGTAGATTAGATGCACAAAAAATCACATGACAAATAAAGCGGGCCAAAGGGCATTCAAAAAACAAATGTTGTATACTCTCATTCAAATTACAAAAACAACACTTGACACTCCCGTTCTAGTTTCTTCTCTCTAAATTATCTTTTGTTAAGATAACACCTTTAAATAAGTACCAAAGAAACTTTAATCTTGAGAGGTACTTTAATTCTCCAAAGATTCATGGTATAAGGCAAAGCTTGAGTAGTGTTGATTGCTAAATACATGGATTTCATAGAGAAAGAGCCATTTTGATGCACCGACCACATAAATGAATCACTATGATTAGATAGGTTGACCTAAAGTACTGATAATACTAATTGATGCCACACCACCAAATTTTGGCCCACTAAAGCTCTTCGAAAAGAAATATTAAGGGGGGTTAGAAGAAAGAACTGATTGAACTGTTGCATTTTTAGTGATACAATGTTATATAGGTTTGGAAATCTATCCCTAAAACTGGTGTTTCCAATCCATAAGTCCTCCCAGAACCTAATTTTGGATCCGTCACCTAGACGAAAAGACTCAAAATAAAAGAAGTCTCTTTTTACCTCCAAAAGGCAAGACCAAAAATAAGAGTCTCCAGGAACATGTTATACCTGAGACAATATTTTGGAGGATAAATACTTACGGCAAAGAATTTGTTGCCAAATCCATCACTATTGACTAGTCTGAACAACCATTTACCGAGTAAACACATATTTTGGATTTTTAATTCACTATACCCATACCCCACTGTTCTTTAGGAGTACACAAAATACTCCACTTTAAGAGATGATACTTTTTCTTATGACCCTTATTTTGCGAGAAAAAAACGAGATCTATAATAGTCTATCTTATACAAAACTCCTTCCGAGACCTCAAAAAAGAAGAACATGAACATCAGTAAGCTGCTAAGCAGCGAGTTAATTAAAGTAAGGCGACCACCCACTGAGAGCATCTTGCTTTTCTAGCAACTAAGACGCTTCTGGATATGCTCTAGAATATGATTCCAATCTGAGTTAGCTAATCTACGGTGATGCATCAGTATCCCCAAATAACGAAATGGTAAAGCACCCATCTCACAACCAAAAATTTGAGCACACTCTTGTTGAAAATCCATCGCTTGCCTATAACGAAAAATTTCAATCTTATGGAAATTAATTTTTAGACCAGAAAGTTGTTCAAAAACACGTAGCAGTAGTTTGACATTCCTGGCTTTCTCAAAACCATGTTCTAACAATATAATTGTGTCATCGGCATACTACAAAATGGATAGCCCTTCATCAACTAGATGAGGAATTACACCGCTAAAGAGACCCTGTTCTTTTGCTTGATCTAGGATAATAGAAAGGAAGTCTACAACTAAATTGAAAAGCATCGGGGAGATAGGATCCCCTTGCCTTACTCCCTTCTTTATTTGAAAGAAATGACCTATGTCATCATTAAATTTTACCGCAACACTCCCCTTTTCCACTATCTTACTAATCCAGTGACACCACTTAAGTGCAAATCCTTTAACTCTAAGAGACTGTTGGATAAAAGGCCATTTCACTTTGTCGTAAGATTTATCAAAGTCTAATTTTAAGATGACTGCATTACTTTTTTTCCTATTAATTTCATGCAGAGCCTCATGTAAGGTCACTACTCCATCTAGAATAAAACGGCTTGGGATAAATGCTGATTGAGAAGGTGAGATCAGCTTGTTTGCTATCTGCGCCACTCTATTGTTCAAAACCTTAGAATTTTTTTTTGAAACTTACATTTAGCAAACAGATTGACCTATATTTGTATACCGCATGGTAACTAAAACACCGCTCATGATGAGATTTCTAGAAATCACAACTCCATGTGGAAGCCGTATACTAACAAAATTGAGGTAAAATGATGAGGTGTGTTATGGACGACTAATATTTATAAAAACCCAGAAAACTTTTACAAATGTCCAAATAACATTTTTCTATAAAACCCCAGAAAACTTTTACATATGTCCAAATATGACTATGATATACTATGGTTTTTACTGTGTGGTTGCGAACAGTATATAGACAAAGGCATTTTGCTATCCTACATCTAGCTGGAGTACAACAAAACACTAGCTACAGCTAGGTCCAAAAGGACCCTTCTAGCCCACGTGGTTCAAAGAGAAAGAGAAGTCTAACCAAACATGCTACTATACATGTAATTAAGGAAAGAGAGATAGGGAGGCTCAGGGGCGAAGCTATGTTAGCACCAGGGAAAAACGAAAAATTCAGTGATAATCATCTCATTTTGATCCCGATGCACGACCAAGGATCACCCAAAAGCACCCAGTGACACTCGACTCACCTTGGCGCTACCTTCACCACTGGGGAGGCTTAGACCCAATGCATGTCGATGGTGCTGCTCTCTCTATCTTTTTCTTTATGCAAAACAAAGCACAGATGTAGATATTCACATGTACCTATAAACACTTATCCCTATTAACACACATACATTTACTATATGCTATATCCTAGGAAATGTCCATGAGACATTAGTAGGCTTGACAAATCTCTTGAGATTGACGTAGTCATCACATGTGCATTGACTTGTTCAGCATTACTAGAGTAACACTTAAAAGAATATCTAACTGCGAATACAACACCTCAAACCCCGTGTGAGAAGGTTCCACATAAGAAATCTAACTATTTGAGCTCAGCTTTGATTGTCATGGTTAACCGTAAAACTGACCATCTGACCGTACTAAAATAACTGAATTTTGCGATTAATTCAGTTTTTGATGTGGATTTCATTTTTCTTGTTCTTCCAAGGTCAGTTTTTGGTGTGGTGAACTACTACCAAACAACTGCAATAATCATCATAGTTCTACTCCACAACGCCTTTTTCAGATGTGAATTTTAAATGAATGTCTAAATTACACACCTCAGGTTTATAACTAGCGTTGAGAGATACTTTGCCTCTTATACCATACTATGAATCAATTCATTAGGCCCTGTCATACCATATCAAGTTATTCCTTCCCTTGTTTGATTAGGCAGTCTGTACAGGCCTAATCTAAGAAAAAGGGCAAGGAACTCATATATATTTCAACATATAGGATTATTATCTTAATTTATTAAATCAACATGAGTGGCATATCTTTGATAGAAAAAATATATCCCAAGTGATAAAATAATTAAATTAATTTAGGTAGAATAATGTGCCGTTCAAGAAGAACACACAACTCGCTCTCTCTCTCTCTCTCTCTCTCTCTCTCAATAATAATAATAAAGTGGCGTTGTTCGTCCGGATGTGTGACCTAGGTAGAATCATATTCCACGAGAGTATCTGCATATATTGAGCTTCAAAACTAAAGTTACGCATGAGAGTACTATGCACATACTATTAACCCTGTCGCTGTGCTGAAAATACTGTTGATATCCACGGCAAAAAAGAATGCAAAAGACGTTTTTCTTCCCTTGTCGTACACAAACATCAGTACGTACGAAACAGGTAAATTTTTATCGGGCTCTCGCCATCGGTCTGATTGTGAAATTCACCAAAAAGAATACTGTATGGCTAGGAGGACCAACAACAGCATAGTAATTAAAGAGGAGCAGAGCGATCGAGCTCCGTCCACAAAACCCTAGCATTATCTTTACGCTGATCATTTTCATATTCTGTGTCACACTTAATTTATTTTTTGAAGCACGTGCTCATTTTAGAATGTTGCTTTCAAGGTCTCAGCAGCACTAGCTGCAATTTTTATATTCAGCGGTTCAATGATGATCGGCAAAGGCAGCAGCGTCTCTCTCCCTTATCCTTTATAAAAGAAGGGTAAAATATGGCACCATTCATCTCAGGAGCCGCATCCATGTACATAGGCGACCATATATCGCATGCCACGCGTGCGTAATAAGTTCACTGCAGGAGGGGCGTCCTGTTCCTGTCGTCTTAGCACCAGAAGCAATAAGCTATAGCTCCTTATTATTGATGGCTAGCTGCTTCAACGGCGGCGCCGGCTGGCCGGAGCCCGTTGTGCGCGTGCAGGCCGTGTCGGACACCTGCGGCGGCACGATCCCGGAGCGCTACGTCAAGCCTCCCTCCGAGCGGCCATCGCCTGCTTTCTCCGGTAACAGCAGCAGCGATGATGTTGGTGGCCTGAAGAGCATCCCGGTCGTTGACCTATCAATGCCGGACGCTGACGAGGCGTGCCAAGCGGCGTGCCGGGAGTGGGGCTTCTTCCAGGCCGTGAACCACGGCGTGCCGCCGGAGCTCCTCCGCCGCGCGCGCGCGTCTTGGCGGGGATTCTTCCGGCAGCCCGCCGAGGTGCGCGAGCGCTATGCCAACTCGCCGGCGACGTACGAGGGGTACGGCAGCCGCCTCGGGACCACCAAGGGCGGGCCCCTCGACTGGGGAGACTACTACTTCCTCCACCTCCTGCCGTCGTCGCTCAAGAACCATGACAAGTGGCCATCCCTCCCTCCCACTCTGCGGTACACACGACGCATCACTCCTGTTGATCATATATACATATATGCAAACATATATATATGCAACAAAACAAACGATTGAGGATCTCAACATCTGTGTGAAAACATGCAAATTAAGCAGGGAGACGACGGAGGAGTACGGGGATGAGGTGCTTCATCTGGCTCGCCGGGTGATGCGGCTGCTGTCGTCCGGGCTGGGCTTGGAGGCCAGCAGGCTACCGGAGGCGTTCGGCGGCGTGGGCGGCGAGGGGGCGTGCTTACGGGTCAACTTCTACCCTCGGTGCCCGCAGCCGGAGCTGACGCTCGGCGTGGCGGCGCACTCGGACCCGGGCGGGATGACCATGCTGCTCGTGGACGACCACGTCAGGGGACTGCAGGTCAGGAGGCCAGCAGACGGACAGTGGATTACCGTCGATCCCGTGCCTGACGCCTTCATCGTCAACATAGGAGACCAAATCCAGGTACGTAACTGCATGTACTACTACTGTTGTGGCTGTATAGCAACAAGTACTGTGCATACGAGCTCATCACATACGCACTAGTAGCAAACAAAACATAAACGTAAGATGCGAATTTTATAGGGGTTATAATAGATTATAGTCAGAGTCGACGACTGCTACAGCTAGCCACCTTGCTGAGCCACGGTTGACTAGATACTGTAGCAAAACGTGACTGAAATTGGGATACGTGCAACTACCGCGAACCGCACGTGCACCTATCTAGGCGCAGGATCGAATATATAGTAAAGGGGAAATATAAATAAAGTGGGATAAAAAGAAAAGAGAGGAATCAATATGATGAGGATCGAGGTTGTGCCGAATCTCGACACGTGTCCCATGGATTGGCATCCGGGTTTGAACGACAAACCGCTACGACGCCAACGGAAAGCCGAATCTGATTGATCGTGTCAGGACTCCGGACTCACGACAAAATAAAGCCTCACGAAACATAGGGTTGATAAAATCCTCGAATCTCTGCAGAAATGTTTCCAAAAACTTCGACCACTAATTTTTTCTTCAACTAAAATCGAACACAAGCTCAATCCTACCAAGCTATACTAACGTATATCAAAACGGGCCCATTTAACTTTTTTGAGGAACAACTATCGTATTGAGGACCAATATATTTTTTCTCACAAGGCATAATGTTCATAAAAAAAAATGTTGTAGAATGATCCCATTTAACTCTTTGTTATATTCATATAGTAGTGCATAACGTCCTCATAATAAACCAATATCTACTGTGGGGATAATTTAGTGTAAAAGAAAAGGTATAAAAGTACATAACAGAGAGTCATTTGTCTGTGCACATATTGTGCTGTGCAGATATACATGGATAAAGGTGGCAGAATAACCTAGATACTCGGCTCTTTTGTCTCGTACCTTGACTCAAGTTTGTGTTCACTGGCTAGAGACGTAGAGGATCTTGTTAGTCTGGTTGAGCATGTATGTGCCCACTAGGATTTGCACTTGATGATGTACCATTGCTATCACTGACCAGCTGCCCGATCCGCGCCGGATCGGAGGACCTCAGCCATTCGCACGCCCAAAATGACATGTGGTAAATTGTCCCTGCACGTGGGACGAACTGCCTCAAGTGATTGGCCGACGAACACGATGGCTCATCCTATTTATTTTCCTTCGCCGCTGACTAGTCAGACCATAGCTTGTCACTTCAGTAATGAACAATGCTTCTAGAGAGATAAAGTAGTTGTATCAGTGCTTTAAATGTGCATTATATACCATCATCTGATCACATGATGATCTAACCTTTCTTGTATATATGTTTGTCCCATGCACGCACTAGTTTAGAGGGGAATCGCCTTATTAACATATACTAACGAATGATACCTGACGTTGTTCTCGCCGATCTACTACCTAATACAAATAGGCCAGAGTTAGCGGCCTAACTTTTGTCAGTGATCTGTGCACTTTTGAAGTCATAAACAAAATTATCAGTCAAGCATGATATATTAGTCTAGAAATTATTAAGTATGTGAATGAACATCCATGCTTCTGTTGCATCACTAAACTAAAATGCGCGTGCCATCATGCAGGTGCTGAGCAACGCGGTGTACAAGAGCGTGGAGCACCGGGTGACGGTGAGCGCAGCGGAGGACCGGTTGTCGATGGCCTTCTTCTACAACCCGCGGAGCGACCTGCCCATCGCGCCCATGGCGGAGCTGGTCACCGCCGACCGCCCGGCTCTGTACCCGGAAATGACCTTCGACGACTACCGCGTCTTCATCCGGCAGCGCGGCCTGGCCGGCAAGGCGCAGCTCGAGTCCCTACAAGCCACGGCCAAAAAAGCCAGTGGAAGCTCTGTCATCGACGTCTCTTGTCCTGGTCCACCAGCTGCTGACACGTCCTCTAGCTAGCACAACGACCCCAGCAGCTGCTAAGTTTTCAGCTAGCTGGCTGTGCATATCCTTGGATCGATTGGTAAATAAATTGATGTTTAATCTTCCGAGTGGAAACTTTTGTGAGACGCTATGATGTAAATTCGTCCCACGGAACTGAAATCAAATCTCAGCCCACCATGTGGCCATGCGTATATATATAGAGATGAGAAGAATTACTAATAATGCCTCTTTCTGTTATTAGGACAGGTACAATACTACACGTAGGCAGTCTCATAGCTCGTCTCATGCATTGTCATATAGGATTTTTGATAATATGAAAGAGAGAGAGGGTGGTGAGAGAAAGAGGTGGTTATTTCGCGTAGCAACCACCTCATGCGCTTAAATTTAGGAGTATGAGAAGGCTTTCACACCATTGTACGGGTTCTAGTAGTTTTTTAATCTATAAATATTTCTTTTTATATCTATAAATTAAAGAGTCATATAATTAATAAACTTAATTTGTACTAGTCCTGAAGAAACGATAACAAAGAGTCTCCAGAAGATGTATAAATGCCAGAAAAGTTTTATTGAGCTTCCAAATAGGACCTACAGAAATATATTTTTGACAGAAAAAGAAGACTGAGTCTCATTTATGTTAAAAACTTTATTATTACTATAGTAAGCACATTAATTAGCTAAGAACTATATTAAATGACCCCTTCCTTGGCTCAAAGCTGGCTCCGCCAGTGGTTACTCAGCTCATTCCTGTGTTGCGCTGAGTCGATACCAAAATGAGACGGGAAACCTTTCACCCACGCGTGGCCGTATGCTTGCGTCGTTTTCGGTGGATGCCTGAGCAGTGCTCTGTCACTGGTAGTGACGGCGATCTTTTGATGCAGGCGCAACGCGTGCTTGATGGGCGACAAGGCAGCCATCTTCCGCTTCGTTTTCCAAAACCTTGTGCGCGCGGTAACGCAATTAAGGTTGTTTCCAGGAAGTGCTTTAGGAGCAAAAGCTGTTTTTCCTTTTAGACAGAATGTTCCCCCTTTTTTCTAAAAAAAAGAATATACTTCTGCTCTAATCCAAGTGGTTGAATCCCGGCAAGTCATCAGCTCGATTTTCTAAGTCCATTGGATCAGGATCCCACATGTTTCTACCTTCCGACGCGAGATTGTAAGAACATTTTTCCTAGAACTGCTCGTTCTCACTCGCTACCCTCGTCGTGGTCATGATTTCATAGCCTCCGCAGCTGAACCTGTCCACTGTTCGTAGTTCTGACTGTACCACCGTTGCCTCCCCAGACCACTAAGCAACTGCCATTGTCGAGCCGAGACAACATTTGCAGTACTCCCTTGAAGCCCGACCCTCAACACCTGAAACCCAAAACCCAGGCCCTAGACCCGAAACATCTTAGCCGTAATTCTTAAACTAGTCGAATCTCATGGAGATGGAGAAGGGTTGAAATCGAGGAAGAAAGAATTTAGGTGTGAATGAGGTGAGAGTTGTCTTAGTGATATATAGCTTTCTGTTATGATTAGTTACATTGAACCAATGCAACCAGCATCATCTATAGAAAATTGAAGGGAGTAAATATTTAGTATCAATGCTTCGTGATCGAGACACCGATGCTTGTCATGCATGTTTGGTATAGCTTATGCATATTCAGCATCTTACCTTTTAAGTTTGTTATGAGAAACTACCGAACTAATAAGCTTCTGAATTGAAGAACCCTCGTGTTTGATACTTCTGCTTATTTCTGTGAATAAGCATGTCCATTTGAACCACATGAATACATGAGATCTTGGATGTACGTACCCAGATTGTAAATCCTTGTATGGAACCTTTTCCTCATTAATGTTGGGGCACGTCTCTTTTGTATGGACCGTTTTCCTCATGAGATGTAAAACACACTCAAGTTTCTTAGCCCCTACTTTTTTGGGTACCTACATCACAAGCACGTGAACAAAAGAGACGTCGATGTTCATATGCTCCTCACACAACTCTTGCCCCCGGCCCTACTTTCAAATGTGGTCCCTACTGTCCTCTCTATATTTCTCCCCGCCGTTATCAGACTCCCACCAGCCTACCTATGTGTGAAAAAATCATGCCCGCCCGATACAGAAATTTGGGTGCAATAAAGAGTGTTTCCACATCGATGCTTTTCGAGCGAACGCGGAGCTGGCACCACTTTTGATTTTGATCGCGGAAACCGATCGCCGGTCCACATGTTGAGCCTACGTCGACTTAATCTGCCACGGAAGAGTCGAGACTCGAGTCGGGGACACGTGTTGAGGCACAGTACAACTGACTAGTCTGATGGTAGGCTTAGCCGGTAGCTAGTGCCTAGTGCTGCACCTGTCCTACTATAGTAGTTAGTGTGTGGCCCAAGGAAAGGGGCTGGGCCTGGTGGCCTCGTCCGGCCCACACGACCAACACGATTCCGTATGCAGGCAGGTACAAACAGGATGATATCGATCCTCTTGCGACAAAGGTTACACAGTGCAGAACGAGCAAGGAACAGTGACATCCTCGTGCTTGAAAACTACTAGAACGGGGGTGCGGACAGCTGACCTGACGAACGTGCAAGGAGTGCTTTTGCTGGTACGAGTTTAGTATTCAAAGAGGAAAGACCACCTCACCAAGTCACTTGTGTGTTGTGTCAGCATCGATCTGATCTTCAGCCGTTCGGCGAGCAGTGGGCTGGGCAAGAGGCGGCCGACGTATTTCACCCTCTGGTAGCGCGTTGGGCCTGGCGCGTCCCGTCCACTCAGTTGGGCCAGGCAGGCTCTCATAGGCACTCCTCATATCATAGGCACTCCTCACAGAGTCGAAGGCTCAAAGCGAACCGTTAATCTTGCAATTGCAAGTTTGGTAAGTACTTAAAGAAGAGCGCATTAATTAAAAGTATTGTAAAATCTAAGATGCATCATTTCGGATGAATTTTGATTAACTGCACCTGCGGGAAACAACATGACTGACTATATTTATGAACCTACTTAGTCGTGCGCTTCACGGATGATCCCGTGCAAATGTAAAATCCAGATGTTTTTGTGAGAAATCTGCTGCCGCCCCACAAATCCACAAACTGATCCAGCTTTCATACTAGTACAAGCCTACATGGGAAAAAGAAATGGCGGATCCGAACGAGAGAGCAGGCGGGGAGACGTAGATGGAGAGGACGATCGGGCCGTGCGACGACCATGTGCCCCGTCCATGGGATCACTTGACCACCCCGAGCAGCAGCAGCAGCTGGAGGAAGATGTAGGACACTCCCCCGATGGTGGCGTACTGCAGCTTGCTCTCGCCCTCCACGTCGGCGAAGTCCCCGTCCACGCACTTGCTGAACCCGCCGGCGAGCCACGCCACGTTCTTGTACCCGTCGTCGTGGAGCATCCTCACCGCGATCAATGACCTGCTTGTTGGAACCCAGCAACGCATTCTAGCTTTTGATAAAACACGCACGACACGGAACCGGAACAAAGAAGCCGGTCTCAATGCAAGGAAACGAACGCCCTCATCCGACTCGAATGATTGATTACCTGAGGCCTTCGCCGCAGGCGACGAGGAGCTTGGCGTCCTTCCCGTCGCCGGCGACGGCGGCGGCGACGTCGTCGAGGAAGCGGTCGTTCATCTTGGTGAAGGACTGGCCGGTCCACAGCCCGATGTAGCCGAAGTGGACCCACTTCTTGAGCAGCGTCACGAGGCCCATGTCGTCGTCCCCCACGAACAGCGGCACGTGCGCCGAGCCACGAACCCCGGCGCGCGCGCGCTCCCACTCCGGCCGCACGTCCAGCAGCCGGAACCCCTCCGCGCCGAGCAGGTCCCTGGCGTCGCGCGGCCGCACGGGCCTTACCGTGCCCGACCGGACCAGCTCCTCGGCGTTCCCGGCCCACGACGACGACGTCGCCTGCGCCCTCCTGATGCGAGAGCGATGGCGAGACAGACGCGGACTGGGGGAGGCGGCGAAGAAGGTCGACGCAGCCGCGGCGACGACCCCCATCGCCATGGCCACCGTTTTGATTTGCTTACTGCTTGTTACTACTAGCGTCGTCAGTCCAGACCCCCAGTCAGTCGCTTACAGCTCATTCTTATCCATATGATATTTTCCGTTCAATCTACGCCGTTGGTAGCGCGGGCCACGGCAGATCCTGGCCGAAGGATCTGTGCCAACAGATGAGGCGCCGTGATATGTGCCACGTCGGATGCAAACACAGAGAGCGCCTTGCGATTGCGAATCCCATTTTATCATCATCAAAACAACGATCAAACAACATATCCTAGACGAATTCGAAGCCCATGAGGAGCTTGACGTTCCTGAACTTGAGCCCCTTGTGGTCGAACAGCGGCACGGCGCGGATCCCCGGCCGCAGCTCCATCACAGGCAGCGCGGTCTGCCCGCCGAAGTCGTCGTCGCTCACGTCCTGCTCGTGCACCTCCACGCGGAGCACCGCGATCTCCGGGACCGTCAGCGGGAAGACGAACTCCTCCTCCCACACGGGTACCCAGTTGTCCTCCACGGCCTTCGTCTTCATCATTACCGAGTCTGACGGAACGCCGGCGATGCCAACCTGTTCGTTTGGTGAGCCAAGGGCAAATTAGCAATGTCTCAACTCCTCAAGTTTCAGGTTCGTTTGCAATGCCCAAACTCGACAAGTGTGCAGACCTTTGTATAGAAATCCGGAGGTGAGTATGTGTCGAAGTGTGTCTGCTCAAAGTCTTTTTGCCAGCCATCGCCCATGTATACCTTCACCTGAAAATCAGTATCTGGTTAGCCCATCTCAATCTTATAGAAGATAAACAAGCCATATACGGATGTATCTTGCAAGAAAAGAAAGAGAAACAGAATGGAAAAAAAATAGAGAGACATGCACCTTCAATGTTGCCTTAACTGGTAAATCTGCCTTCGGATCGAACACCTTTCCATCTGGACAAGTTTGCATCAAGAAATCTGGTTTCTTCACGTAACCACAGCCACCGTTCG
This sequence comes from Eleusine indica, assembly GCA_030378355.1. Classification (NCBI taxonomy): domain Eukaryota; kingdom Viridiplantae; phylum Streptophyta; class Magnoliopsida; order Poales; family Poaceae; genus Eleusine; species Eleusine indica. The sequence goes on along the minus strand of CM059498.1, from coordinate 10,044,443 downwards.
CTTTATAAAAACCGTGCATTAACCAAAGTGCTCTTCCATATCCCTAGGAAAAATATCAGGTCTTCATGACATTAAGCAGCTACTAATATGGAAGTAATGTCTGTTATGGTAAGGAAAACCAAAAAATTCCGGTGTTTTGCCGCCTGTACAACACACTAACCAATTATGCATTATGGTTTGCAAAAAAAAAAAAAAACAAAGCGCACCCTGAATCATGTGCCAAACCAACCAAAAAATGACCTCAGTGGCATTTATGGAAAATTGAATCCTGATCCAATAACTACAGTAATTAAATCGCCAAGAATGCTTTACTTTTCATTTGAAATCCTTTAGGATAATTACATTAGACAAAAAAAGACTGTAAACTATAGTTGGTGCCAAACTAAGTAGATACAACCAGCTAACCAAAAGAAAAAAGCGGGCATATGTTGCTTAAATCAGAAGTTTACCTGCATATTGAATGCCACCATTTGAGCACCATGGACCCAGCCAAGAAATGGATTGTAATTTGATGAATCAAAGCGGGTTCCCTTTGGGTATATTCTCAATAGATTTCTATGTGTGAATCTGCTTGGATAAATAGAAAAAGCTCTTCAGTAAGAGGGGAAAAAAAGCAGAAAAAAAAAGAGATTTGACGTAAGGAATGGCAACGACAATACTAACATTCTGTCTCTAACCAACATTAGCTGAGCAATTAAATGTATATGCTAAACAAACCTTACGATGTTAGGACCATGACTTGCTGCCACCTTTGCAAGTTCTTGTTCACTCAAACTAAGGCGCCTAACTTTGTCCGGATCACTGTTTAAGGCATCCACAATAGCACCCTTTGGCTTTCCTGCCTTAATAGTAATGAGGTGCTTATACTCTGGTGCCTTATGTTTGCACGTTTTATTCTCATCACCATTTTCGGCACTTTTTTCACCGTATAATAGATCATCGCCATTCTGTTAAAGCACCGTTCAGAAAAATCTTAATGGGAGGTAATGTAGACTAAAAACCAAGGTAAAATGTAGCAGAATTTAAGACCAGTACCTTCTCGGCAACCTGCATCTCCTCCTGAATATCTGGGACTTCTATTCCCCATGCTGCTTCTTCACTTTCTCCTTTCCTAAACTGAGGCTCAACTCCTCTCTCCTTCATAGTACCACCCTTCGATTCCAGGTACTCCTTTGGGGGTTTTGTTGAGAGGATGACACGCCCCTTTAGAGCTTCAGGGGAGGGAAATTCTTGAAGATGCTTTGATTCAGGGTAATAGAGCATGCCTCCAAATACTTCAAGTACCATCTAAACAAAATTTCAGAAGTAGCTACAGTGGAATCACCTGCATCCATATATTGATTTTTCAGGGAAGAATAAATTACCTTAGCAACTTTCGCCTGAAGATCAAACGTTAGGTGGTCTTCTAATGTTATAATAACAGGATACGGGGATGCAACGAAGGCATACTCTTTGATCGATCTCAAGCATTTGATTAGTGATACTGGGGCTGTCAGTGTCCTATTAAGAGTTAAAAACTTGGAATAAAATCACTGTGTGGAATGTATCTGTTTTTCAATAGCCAAAACAAAGTTCAACAAAGCTTGAAATAGCTTTAGTTGTAAGTGTACAAATGAATCTCTAACACAAAGATGTCCACAAAAATTTCTTCATAAAAACAATGCGCCAAGTTATGCAGGCAGATATGTACCTTCCGTGGAGAACATCAATGTCATCTTTAGAAGAATTTGGCCATATGTCCAACTCAATTACACGAACACCTAATTGCAGCGCCTTGATGATGGGAAGATCACTGCAGTCACTGCTGAGCTGATTACCGGTCAGATAAGAGTTGTGCCCCGTGTAAATGAAATAATGGGACAGCGGTGCGTTCATGTCATGATGGACCTGGAAACAAGGTGGCTACTGTCAAATAATTTCACATGGCACATACATATCACTATAATTGCAAATCAATGAATGATATCCAAGACCGACTGATTTTTTTTTTCCTTTTGAATGCAAATGATTTCCCAAATATTCAGTTAATTTACTGAGGAGCCATGAAAAACAGCTCATCTATCAACTATAATGAAAGCAGTCTATCACCATAAGCCCACCAGCTTGGTAGGTGTGATGCGTCATGACGCAGAAATAACAAAGACATAGTGATTGCACTGAAAAACATCAATGCGGGTCCTATGATGCTAAGCAGGGCGAAACAGTTTCATCATTGTGACAGCATAGCATGGAAGGCGGCAATGGCACAAGCATTTTGCAGAGCAATTCGTAAATCCCCTTCGTGAACCGCTAATTAGCCGCATTACTGAACCTCTGCTCCAATGCGTGTCTAAATCAAGCGGCATTTAGGGATCGGTGCTCGAGCAGCTTCCGGCAGGTGATAGATACCTGGGGGTGCTGGATTGGCGGGTTGAGTTCCTCGGAGAATAGCAGGTGCCTGAAGTCATCGATGGTGAGCGCGGGCCTCCCGAACCGCGGGGTGCGGCTGCGGTCCTGCAGGACCCGGTCGACGATCTGCTCGGCGTCCTTGCCGCCGCCGGGCGCCCCCGAGGCGGCGAGGTAGTGGCGGAGGTCGTCGGCGCCCATGTATGGCGCGCCGGCGGCGAAGCGAGAGAAGAGCGCGCGCACGTCGTCGGGCGTGGACGCGTCCTCGAGCGCGAACCTGCGCGTGAAGAAGATGCAGCACCTGTACGTCCCCATCTCCGCCGCAGCAGCCGCCGCGGTCCCCGTGCCGTCGCCCTCGTCCCCCGTCCCCGGCGGAGGTGTGTGGGGTGGGGAGGCGCGCGGGGAACCTTTTTCTCGGTTCGGCATTTTCTCGCGTCGCGAGGTTTCAGGGAAGGCGAGCGATTCGTGCGGAGGGGTCGAGGGGAGGGAAGAGGGAGCCTCTGATGATTCCAAGGGGGGAGACGGTTATGTACTCCGCCCGTTGATCCTTCTTGCAAACGTGCATGCACGTTTGGCCGCCCAAGGTGGCAAATGTGTTCTTCCCAAGTTCCCAACGGGCTTCACGGTCCCACGCCAGGTTCGACGGCGAGGCTCGTGCGTGGTTCTGTGTCGAGTCGGATGACGGGCGTACGGCACGATGAAAATTGTTGCAGCGTCTTTGCGCTGGCCTCAACTGTGATTGCAACACGACTATCCGAGTTCAGCTGGAAAGCTTCCTTCCTACATCTCGAGCACGCCAACTTTGGCTTCCATTTCTCGCTGCAAAGTCCCAAGTTTCTTTTATCAAAGCAGAAAGACAGTTTCATATCCAAGCACATTACAGGTGGTCATGCTTGTTATGTCTCACGATGACCAGAATCCAAGAGGATGTTCTTGCCCAAATCCTCTCTAGAAAGATCCAATCTGTATCACAGCCACAAAAACAGCAGGTCCGTAATGATTTCTGATATCTTCAATGTAAGGTTGACAGAGTAAAAGTCTCGACACTTCTAAACCTAACTAAATTGCACTAAAATGTCTAAGCCTCCCATCAATTCTGTAGTACTAAATTTTAAAAACCTACAATGTGAACATATAATGCAGAAAGCTACAACTTGAACAGAATGTTACAGATGTCGCCACAGTGCAACATCAGCATGAGCAGAAAAGCAAATAGTGTGGCAGCTCAGAAAGAAGAGGAATGGAGAAATGACACAGAACAGGCACATTGATATCAGACCACAAAAGCTGGCAATGTTGTTCAAGAACAAATCAAGACTAGGACATGCGCAAGCAGTGATTCCACGAGGCATTAACTCAATGGCTGGCCTTTAACGTGATATTAAACTAACCCTGCGTTTGATTTATGAATCAGTAACTACCATATTACTAAAACATTGGGAAATTATAATAATACAATAAATTTGTAACGCTGAAAATCAACAGTGAAACAGAAACAAAACTACGCACAGCTCCTGAAATGAAAGTCGTGGTGTGTAGACGCAATGAAGGGACCACGACCAATCACTTCAAGAAGTCAATTCCCACCAATATTTCGGCGAATACCTACTCCATGTTTGCAGTTTCTGATCTTGACTTCCTTTTCTCTACCGAGATCTATACCAAGCCCCGCCATGACCACCAGAACTAAATGGTCAACAGTAACAGATCAATACAGAACATTTTCTCAAGTAGCCAGATCATATGTAGTTCTGAAACGCTGCATCAAAACCACTCCAGTGACTGATAAAGGGCACTGCACTGCATCTGTGAAACATGATCTGCAAAGGAAAGAGAAACATAGTTCATAAGTAGTACACACTACACGACCACCACGCAGCTAGTTAAAACCTTGCAAAGGAAGAGTATCTGATTTGCATGATTTAGCACTTGACCCATGCATGTACCCAAGCTTATTTAAGCTATACAGATCTTTCAGTTGTTGTAGAGGTCCAGAAAAGAAACAATCCACTCAATATTTTTTAAGGGAGAAGGTGCTCATAAAGATTCAAGATATGTTGGCTTCATGACGTGTAAAAGAAACATCACTTGAAATGTACTGCTTAAATTAGTACATGAGCTTCTCTGACTATCTTCTCATCAAATCATATCTCGTCAGCATGTCAAGCAAGTTCAGAAGCATAGAACCCATAACGGACAAAGCAACCAAGGTTCCTTTAGCCAAAAGCTAAACAAAAGAAAAATGGAATCAAGTATACTAATAACAATTTTGCATCTAAGTATGCCCACACAGAAACTCATAAGTGATAGAATATACATATATGAGTAGATTTATTTCCTAGTAGCATGTGTACAGTCACCTTGACCTGCATACCTAGCACGCCATCTGTGGCGGCGAGGCGCCACTGTGCCTTCCATGCGATCCCCGCGTATACCCCCTTGATATTGTTCCATAAATCAAGGATGAGATATCTCTCACGTGGGCTATATATAGTAACCTTCGGTTTGATCTGTATATGACAATCATTCATGTGCCTATCCTGTCTAACATGGTATCCAATATATGATGGTATTCGTGTGCCTATCGTCTCTAACGATAAGATCTCTCATCAAGCATGTCATGTGGGCTGAATCTGCATATTTAAGTACCTTTGCCATGGAGATAAAAGTCTAATTAGACATATAAAAGCCATCTAAAGAATCATGTTTAAGGCCCTGGCTGTAACTCTCAGCTCTCTGAAGCATCATTGTTATTCAAACATTAAACACCAAGCCATCTAAAGAATCATGTTCAAGGCGCTGACTGCAATGATGTTGTAGTTTATTTATTTAATAAACTTGAAGATATCCACAACTTGGACCTACGAATTATGATCTTCTCACATTGTGAAGATTACAATGTAACTGATAACAATCACATTGGTTCAAGTAATACTTTAATCAAGTCAGACTGTTTTACGATTAAGAACACAAAGTTGATCTAACAGCAAGCAAAGTGTTTCCCATACATAAGAGAAAAATATGTTGGACTACCATACAGGCACAGCCTAATCTGTAACTTCTAACAGCTTGCTATTACAAATTTCACTGCAAGACATAATCATAATTGTAGCAGTTTGGAGCTCTATCTTATCTCGTAAGATATAACTCATCTCCTATCAATTACCACTAATTAGTCATAACTGGCAATGGTTATTTTTGTCGTGTTTCAAATATATACGCCCAACAAGGATATTCCTGGCACCTACTGATCCAATATTGGGCAGTTAGACAGAAAAGGCCGGGTTTCCCAATATATATATATATATATATATACAACTCATAATTGAATACTAGAGCTAACGACAAGATGATACATGAGTTTCAAGATTTTTTATGTGGCTATGTTTCCCATAGTAGCACAAATTCATGCTTCAGTTACGGTCACGGCAGAATCCACACCAATATCAGGGGAAGGGGGGGGGGGGTATTACCTTTCTCAAATATAGTTCAACTAAAACAAAAATACAGCAAGACCCATCCATAAAACAGGGAGTTCTATGAGCTTCCAAGGGTAAAAAGAATAGTGAGACATCAACAAGGCCACCTCTATGTTGGACTGATCTAATGATGCACCATTATCAACTAAATTAGTGAATCAACATTGTAGTGGTTACATGCATTCACAAATAATCTGTAGCACTTGTAGCATGCTCAAATTGGTTAAACATAATTTTTTTGTCATACTACAAAACTGATCAATAAAAAATCCACATGAACTTGCGGAAGTGTGCAAGTATACATACCGTAAAAACAGGATCAAAAGATGACTAGCAGCGAGAAGAGCATGTAGACGAGCCAGCAAGCGTAGGCGATTAGGCCCCTGTGCTCGTCACCACTGGATGCAAGTTCTGCGAGCAGCTTGGTGCAAACCCTGGTAGACCATAGCACGAAACACATCCCCACTCCAAACATGAGACCGCCACCCCGCGGCAGGAAGAGGGAGACCGCGGAGAAGATGACCATGGGGAGCATGCAGTAGCCGACTAGGCTGACGCATCTGTAGAGGTCGAGGTCCCCGCGGCGGCCGCCCGAGAGCATGGAAAAGACGAAGTAGAGAAAGAGGGACGCAACGGTGACCCAGCCGAGCACGATCCCGAAGTGGAACTTCCCGGCGAGAAGCTGGAAGAGTCCGAAGGAGAGGAGGAAGAGGAACGGGCCAGAGAGGTCGGCGTCGGCGTGGAGGGAAGGGTCGGCCGACCGGAGCGGGTGGAGGATGGAGATCGTCTTCCGCCAGATCTGGCGCGTATTGATCCCGAGCTCCTCGAGGAGCGGCGGCTCGTCCTCGAATGATGTGCCCGAACCGACGCCGATGGGCCCCGCGTAGAGGGGCGGCGCGGAGGAGGATGCGGCCGCGGCGTTGACGTCAAAGGACATGAAGGGGAGCGGGTTGGCGGCGGATGAGGTGGACGGGCGGGGCGGCGCGAAGGCGGGCGGAGGCGAGGGCCCAGCGCCCGGTGGAGGGTGGCGGCGGTGCGTCGGAGTAGAGGGGGTGAAGACCACCGGCGGCACGGGGAACTCCTTCGCCATGGCGGCAGCGATGGTGATGGCGGGCGGCGGCGACGAGGGTTTCGAGATCTAGAAAGCTTTGGGAGATCGGGGACTTGGGAGTTGGGTTTTTCGCGAGGAGGGGATGGATCGGTGGAGGAATCGCGGTGCCCAACTGCAAGATGGAAATGGCCTTCCTTCGCCTTTCGGTTTCCGTTTTCCTTCTCTTTTTTTATTTTCTTTTGCGCGTTTCGTGGTTTGGTAAAGCGGCGAATGCGTTGGGGGTTGCTTGCGTGGACAGAATCTTTAATATTCCTATTTTCTTATGTATCATTGATTCTTGGGACGGTATACAGAATATACAAGACATTAACATTCCTATTTTCTTATGGATTATTTTTAAATGCATATATTCATCATGGTTTATAACATTTTCTAGAAGCCATGAATATTAATGGATAATTGAATGATTACACCAACAATTTATAATAATGTATCGGTTAAGTTAAAATAGCTAAGAGACAACTTGATAATTTTCAGCTGACCGGAAGTTTGGATAAATTTCAATTATTGCTTTGAGCCACCAAATTTAAATCGAACGATTTATAATTATTATATAAATAATTATATAAAAATTAAAACATAAAATAACAAATCATCGACTGAAATCAGTCGATTGGAATGTAAAAAATATGCAAAAGAAAATTGTAACTTCTATTAACTATGTAGCTATATTTTAGACATATGATCTCTCTTATACGCAGACAACTTGAACTGAATGCAACCTCTAGATCTATACATGAATCAAAAAAGACAACAACCATGACAAAATATACCTAACATATTTGTTTGATTTTTTCCTAAAATAAAATAAAAAACCAATGGATATTTTTTAGGAAATTTTCATCAAATAATTATATCAGGGTTAGCGATGGAAGAAAGATAAGATTGGTGAAGAGGACGTCAACAATTAAAATCTTTTTCAAATGTGCTATGGTGTCAATAATAAAAAACGAAGAGAGTAATAAAGGACAACACTTTTATTCTTTCTTAATCCCTATATACGTAGGTCAAAACTCATAGTATTACAGGCCTCAGGCGAGCCCAAGGCGAGAGCTGTGGTAAGACAATTTTCAACGGATGCCACCGTCAGCCTAGCCCACCGCAGCTTTTACTCTTAGGTCCCGCCTCGCACACTGAGGGGCAAGCCATTATTGGGCCGTGATGAAATGGTCATGTCATATTGGTTGTATGTATAGAATATTCTTCAAAATTATCTTATCCTGATAAAAAAAATCTCCCAAATATTTAGCCTTTACTTTTATATTGTATAACTTAATACTAAATATAAGATTATTTTCTCTGATAAGTAGAAAATAATATGTCATTATACTTAGATAACTAGTTAAGTGTCCGGACGTTGATACGGGCTAAAAAGTTGAAAAGCACAACGATCCACAAAGAAATCAAAGTTGAGATTTTTCATGGACACCAAATTGAATAAAGTCTAATACACTATAGAGCAAATGCAACAAATTGCCAATAATGCATCTCATCTAAAGATTCAAGTTTTGATTTTCATATTAAAGTTAGAATGCTTAATGATGACATAGTCAATGAATACAACTATTAAAGTTGACATTGACCCTACTTGCTAATTTCTCCCATGACCAAAACCACTTGAGCATCCTCGTGTTTATAGATGTCCACGTATGTCATGTCCACGTATGTCTGGACAACACGATGGATGGTTTTTACATTATTGGACATGAACTTGCTTCCATACTGTCAGTCAACAAAATATGGTGATATGCTGGTGAGCCAGCTCTTATCATATACACATCTGACACGTCTAAGCGCTGTGTTCGGTGAGCATGACCGTTTGTATTTTCTGATTAAAAAACATATTATTTGTAGGGGATAATAAGTGTAACATGTACGTTTGTTAATAGGTATGAATCAATGGGACATCCTTGTGGCCCTATTTTTTTATAGAAAGCAAACTATTCGGATTGAATCATTGATACATCATCTTTGACTGAGAAATGTTGCTCACAGTACTTCTGGGTTGCTAGAATAAGCAAAGTTTTTTTTTCTACCCTACGGTTCTTTATACACTTTGTTTTAATTTGTTATAACCCATGGTTGTTTGTTTCAGTTTCTATGGGTAACAGGTAACCATTTAGACATGCTGTATGAAAACTGCCTTTGAGTTAATCTCCCTTGTATTGCTTGCATCTTCTAGTTAAATTGTGCTGCTCTTGGAGCATCGATATTTCTATTGTTGTTTGCATTAATATAAAAAATGATAAGTGAAATCTGGTTATACTAAATATAAGTGAAATTGTTCTTTTTTAACACCAGTATAAATCTAAATATTTTATTTTGTACCCAAGATCCCAAATTGATTATGAACATCGTAGGATGTCATGTAATTCCGATTATGCGGCTTCAACATGGAAGAAACTACACAAATCTAAATATTTTGTTTTGTATCCAAGATCCCTCCTTGGCGCCCAACCAAACGCACCTGATTCCTTTACGCCACTGTGGTCCATATTGTTTTATTTATGTAGGAGGACTATGCGAAAGAGTATCCATACTCAATTCCTTTTACTGATACCTTAAGACACACTCATGATAATCGGTATGTGAATTTCTTAATAAAGTTGTTAGTATATATTGCAGGAATAAAATATCGTATGTGCGTGTCGTACGTGCAAAGAAGGCAACGGGTGTGATTTATCCGTGCGCCCGCGGGCAAAAAAAACCTGTTGGGCGCGGATACGGACGTGAATCTGTGTCCGCGGGCGCGGATGCGGGCGGCAAGTAATGCCCAACGGGCAAAAAAAAAGCTCTACCCGTATTCGCATATCCGCATACCCGCACCGCATAGAAGTGCTGACACCTGTGAGGTATGGGATAAACACGCAGCGCGCATTGGCTAGCATTCCCACTCCCCCACTCGTTTTCTCACCCTGTCCTCTCACCCAGCCGCCACCTCCACCAGACCACCAGGCACCCTCAGATCCGCCGCCACCTCCCGACCTCTAGCAGTTCACGCCGTCGTCCAGGCCGTCAAGGGCTCTAGGCTGTCGTGCTCGTGCTCGCCGCGCACCGGGCAGGCCGCGCACGCGTTCGCCACGCACCTGGGCAGGGCACGCTCGCGCGTCGCGCACCAGGCCAGGCCGCGCTTGCGCACGCCATGCGCCAGGCTGCGGCGCCCTCGCCGGATCGACGCCGTCCTCACCGCCACTCGCTCTTCTCCTCCCCAAGCCACCAGCACACCGCGAGCCGTCATGAACTCCAAGCGCGACACGCCGAGCTCGTCCACACCGCGGAGCCTGCAATCAGTTACGGCCAATCACAAGTCTTCAGGTACGAGATGCATGTATTCAACACTTTGAGATGCTGTTGCGCCTAGCTGATGTATGTGATGCCTAGCTTATGAATATTTCTATACTATCTAGCAGAATTTTGTGACGATTGAAATGTCATACTTGTATTTGCACATATTAGAGTGAAGATGATGGAAGTAGGGTGAATAGCTTTTGGTCATGCCTTGAAGAGAATGAAGAAGATATGAAGGAAGAATCATGTGTTTCAGGTGTTAAATCTGAATGAGATGGATGGAAGCAATGATTCATTTATGTAATGTTGTTTGTTAAAGTATTGTGAACTTGAAGTCTTATGGCTGTTTGTGTGTTGTTAAGTGACTGTTGTATTGTTGCAGTGCTATGAACTTGAAGTGTTGAGATGGATGAATGTTGTCTGTTATGGCTTAGACCATGTTAGCTATTTTGTAAAAATTGATGTTTTTTGCTACTGTATTTGTCTGCGATGACTTGAATGTTGCCAGTATTTATGGGCGGGCAAACGGACATGCCCGCAGGCATTTTTTGCCCGCGGATTGCGGGCGCGGGCGCGGGCACGACATTTTGCATGCGGGCACGGGCAAACTTAGGTCCTATTTGCGGACAGTTTGTCCGTTGCCATGCCTACGCACGTGTAAAAAACTAGTTAAGCAACAGTGTGTGTACCATATATATCATCAACACGGCCACCTCATTGCATTGACATGTTATCTAGAATTGTTACTTGTCAATTATCAATCTTAAGATCAATTTAAACTTTTAACATTCAAATGCTTATTCAGTACCAAAAAAAAAACAGTGATGTTGAACAATGTCATACCCATTTAGCTTTTTCATTCATACCTATCAGTTGTATGTAGGTTGTATGATTTACTCGTTTCACCCATGCTATTAGTTAAGGCATGATATAAGTATTTGAAAATTATCTGTAACTACATAATTAAATCCTACTTAAGAACTTATTATTGTTACAAGAGCATAACAGAAATGTAGATATTGATGGTTATAGACAAAATAGTATTCTACATTTTAATCAAGTAATCAACACTCTCCACATTCCAAAAGAAACAAAAAAAAACTTTATATCTAACAACATGGATTAATGAATTATCTTTAAAAAGAGGAAAGAATAGTTACCATGACTTTAAGGGCAGTTTCGATGATTTTTTCGCCAAGTTCTCATGCGGGATGCAACTTGATGCTTGTTGAGGAAAACCCCAAGAGACCCGATTAGTTCTTGGGTCACCACAGTACATGGGACTATTTGAAAACTTACAATATTGTAATGCTAAAAAACTCATTATATTGTATAGAAGCACGAGTTAATTGTGTACGTAAAACTCACTATATTCAGTAATATTTATCAGCATGGTTTTCATATAGCTTAAGGAATGCAAACTGGAAATGATAAGACGACTTTCACAGGGATGACGGGACCGCAGTAAGCTAGGCAAGAAATAATGATCTGATTCACCTACTGGCATATGTGTTGCTTAACTCTTCTAATTTTATTTCATTTTGCACTATAATAAAAAGAGTAACTAATCCTAGATAGTGATCCATTTTTTCAAAAAACATATATATTATAAAAAAAAGCCAAAATGCAGTTATGAGCAGAAATATGTGTTTTTCATTGATGCTGAAAAATGAAAATGCATCAGTGCTGAACATATATACATGCATCTGAACAAGACAGGACAAAAACTTTGATTTTAAGGCAGACATGCACAAATTAAAAGATTACATTATATTTATTATAAATTTTCAAGGACAAACCAGTTGAGAGGAAAATGAGTCAGAAACTTGATAGTCATGTGAAGAAGCTCGAGTAATAATTCCATGTTTTGGTCTGGGTGTCCCCATAGTCAGAAGAAGTTATGGAAAGAAAATACTGGAGCCAAAACAAATAAAAAGAAATTAGTTACTACTTACAATTTAATTTACAAGAATTTCAAAACCGTCTCTTTGCAGAAGCCCATCTCCATGAATAGCAAAGTAAAGTCATGGAACGAGGCACACGGCCCTGGTCTAACGATCTGGTTCTCATCAACATTTTTCTGCAGTTCAACAATCAAACACTACATCGAAATCATAATCACAACAGGGTACCAATTTATTTGATGAACAAGATTTTTTTTTTAGATAAGCAAAAAAATTACTTGCTAGCGTGCTTGACGTCAAAGGCATTTTAATGACTTGGCTGCCTCACCAGCGTGGACGGACCTGGAGTATCGTTGTACTTCTTCATCGAAGCCAGTTCTAATGAACCACAAGATTCACAAAACACTCAACATAATATAAAGAAATTAACAAAACTCTCTTTCTTGTTTAATTTTCCGTCAAGCTATTATGGACAAAGTCCAACTTACAATTTCCGGACTGAGGCGGGGTGTCCTTCCTCCCAGTCCACAGTAGCGCACGTCGCCGCCACCATGATGGAGGCAAAGGGTGGGCGACAAGTTTAAGACCCCGTTTGGGACAGATTATAGCCTGCTTATATTAAATCTAAGCCACAAGAGAAGCCAAACGGTCCGCTTCTCTCTCTGCTTAGAATCAAAGCGATTCTTTCAGAAACGTTGTTTTTCCTACAACACAGAATTCACCCTCCCCCTCGATTCTAGCTAACCTAGTCGATTTCCAGGTCAGAGGAGGCCCTCGCAGCGCTCGAGAATAGATGGTACAAAGCCCGGGTCGTCGCTGCCCGACCCCGCTACCGCATGCCACCGAAACACCCCCCCCCCTCCTCCTCCCCCGGGCTCCCGAGGTGGCCGCCGGCCGCCGTCGGAGAAGGTCAAACATGGCGAACGCAAGAGCACCGTGGCGAGCGTGTTCTCCAAATGGCTCATGGTGCTCGACGACGGCGAGGAGCCATGGGAGAAGGACTCCAGAGACAATGACAAGGAGCGCGACCACAAAGAGTGCTCGTCGGCGCTGCCGCCGAATGCATTGCTGCTCATGTGATGCCGCTCGGCGTCAACGAAGGGGCTGTCCAGGAGAGAGGCAGTGGAGGCGCTGGCCTGCGAGGCCGATGAAGAGAAGTGGAGCATGCACGTCGTTGAGGAGGACGCTGGCACGAAGGAGGGCAGGCATGGCGGGCCGGAGAGCTTAGATTGGAAGTCCCCCTCGCGCTCGACATGACTGTCGCACGTTGGAGATTCTCGTCTTGTGTCGTCGTCCGTGCAGCCAGAAGCAATTCTGTCGAGGAAGTCAAACGGGAAGTTTCTCCTCGACGCGATTTTTTCCTAATCCACTTAGACGAGAATCAAACATTACATAGAATTGCTACTCATGGTAGCTGTCCCAAATGAGGCATAAATAGGGGATCGGGATTATGCAGGGCGCATCACGTATCGGCCGAGAGCTCGATGGGCATGCGGCCAGGAAGCGGCGGCGTTTGCCAGAAGCTCGCCGGAGGAGGCAAATGGCTACAAAAATTGACAAGAAAAACACCAGAGCAAGGCGATCGTCAGAAAGGGCGGCGCTTGAACAACGACTCTTATAATGCCAGAGATTCGACGAACTCGTTCGGGGTGACGAATTTATATAGAGGCTGGGCATCTGGTGTGGTGCTGAAACTCGAAGTTTGGATGGCACACGACAGGGCTCAAACTCGGAGTCCATGACAGACTCTCCTTCAGGCGAATTTGATTTTTATGGCTACGTACATAGGACACTACGCGTGGACACAAAAAAACTACCTAGACGACTACACCTAAATTAATAAGAGTAGCGATATTAGCAAAGTGTTCGTGCGTTATCACAAGGTTGAATCTCTACTCTTAGTTAAAATAAATAAACATGTCAATGTGCACTACCATATTAATTATTATCGAAAAGAGAGTCAAGTCAATTTTTTTAGAATAACTTTTTTTCTCATGCAACTCAGATGTTGTTTTGTTTTATGTAGAAGTCATGTTTTTGTATTTATAAAAACTTAGATGCTCTTTTATTCTGAATATGAGTCGTATTTTTGTATTTATATAAAGGAAAGCACCGTATGTATGTATTCTAAGTAGGAGCCCATATGGACGTGTTTTCTAAGTAGGAGTCTGTTTAGAACAACTTTTTTCCTCATGCAACTGGGATGTTGTTCACCGTATGAAGTCTTTTTTCACCCGTGCAACACCGTATGAGCGTGTTCACCTGTTTTAATTAAGAGTAGAGGATTAAAGTTTGTTCTAAAATTATTTGTATAGTAAACACTATAATTTAATAAATACCACTTCTAAACTCACACCTTTTACGATGTGTAAAAGTACACTTATAAGCTACTTACACTATTTTCAAAAAAAAAACTTGTGTACGAACAATTCTGACAACATAGAGCTTTTACCGAGAATGCCAAAGCTGCATAGTTCTCTCTAGATATGTTGTGTACTTAAGTGTTTATGGAAGTTTTGAAAAACTGTCGTCTGATCGAATCATAGCTCATGCTCTGGTAAATTAACCAGGCACACATCCCCTGTTGAACCAATATGTTTGCAATTGCAACGTAGGACTTGAGTATGACTAGTCACTTAATGGACTCGTTGGCCAGCATGAAAGGGCATTGCCCGCACGCAGGATGGGAACGCGGGCCCGAGGCCGGTGTACACATGTTCTCCAGAAATTTTGCTAACTTTCAGCATGCATTGCTGCCAAAAGTATTCTATATCATTATCTATATGTTTTGTACAAAGCAGTTGCCATGTGGCATGACATTTCATAGATATGTTATCAGTTATTGAGAAAATCTTAGGAATTGCAAAGTTTTCAAGTACAACTAAACAAATTATGTACACTAATACGGACAGAAGCTCGGACCTTGCGTTCTCAGAAAAGGAAAAAAAAATTGCACTGCAGCATCAATCACCAGCGCCCAGCACCACACAGACACAAAGCCACAGCCTGTAGTCTGCAGAAAACGCAAAGTACTAACCTTTCTGGATATATATAAAAAGTTAAACGACCAACCTTTCAGCGTTTAACGCAAGCCTAGCCATTCAAAACATGTTTCGCTGTCTTCATCCAAATACGAGATAGAAATTAAAGGTGCCTATTTACATGGTGTCGTTTATTTATCTTGAAGCGAACAACCCCACCCCCACTCGGTAGAACCCAGGTTTGGTTATCCAGCACTCTGAAGACAAACAGGGCACACTACAAAACCCTGAGCTTGGTAAGGAAGGCCGCACAGAAATCCAGGAAAAGGAGGTGCGGCCCAGTAATTCTCTGCAAATCGAGCAGGTACTTGAAGTCTCTCGTCTTGTAAAGCTGGAGAAATTTCAGCAAACACGTCACCAAAGAGGATATATAGTAGACACAAAAGAAATGTGACATCTACAGTGCACTCATTCCATGCAATGTAGTATTGAAAATGAAAAATGTTTGTTGGATCAAAATATCACAAACATTAGACAGATGCATGTTGCTCATAATAACATGCTAGAAAAATCCCAAATATGTAGTACAACTTCAAAATCAGAAAGGGAGAAGAGCCTGAACTCCTTGATGCAAAAGCAAAAACAAACGGGACTTGCTAATTTTCATCTGACTGGAAGTTTGGGCAACTTTCAATCACCGCTTTGAGCCATCGGATCTAGATCCAACAGTTTACAATTATTATACAGATAATCCTAAAAAAGTAAAATCAAAACACAAAGTAACAAACCATGAAGGCTAGGAAATATCAAAACAAAACACATAATTGGAAGAACTAGGTAAGTAGGGAATGTATTACTCAATCCTCATTCCAACAACTAGATAATCATAAAGTTCCAATGTCAGAAACTACTGGGTTAAATATTAAAAAAAAATGTATTCATGATAACCAAAATTAAAACTGTGAAAAACTATTACAAACCTGCAGTTCAAACTTGATCACAGCAGGTAGCGTCCCATTTGCATTATCATTATCCATGATCGTCGAGTCACCAAGAAAGCTATTGTTGACATCTAACATGTCATTGACTTCAGGAGGCTTGAAACACCATTTGCATTTCATGTTGTAGTGTCCATTTTTCTTCCAGCAGACATTTAACTCTTGAAGTGCTTTTAGGACCTCAACCATTATCTCACGAGGGTGAGCACGAGACTGTAGATTGAGTGATACATTAATATGATTGCTAGATTTTACAAAGAAAGCAACACAAAACAAAACAAACAATATGCAGACCTGAAGTCCGAGAGCCCATTTTCTTTCAACAGGATAATGTGGCCGCAATCCATTGCTATGAACATCACTGCTTCCTGGAAGATAATGCCTCGTGCTAGAACTAGCTGATTCCGTTGAAGCTAGCTGATTCAAATTCCTATCCTGGAGATACCATACATTTAGATATTCACTAGTGCTCCATAAAATAAGACATAGAGGTTTTTCTTGTGGGGTGACAAACTGACAAGAAAAGGAATTTTCTTTCTCTGACACAGGGGGAAGGGGTGTGATCTGAACTAACCGTTGTTTCTTGATAATCTGCCCCAAGATAGCCACTAGTTGCACGGAACCGATTGTCCAAGAGTAAATAATATGCAACAGTAGCCTGGGAAATTTGTCAAACATTAGTTGTAGAGTCATCAAATTGAACAGAAGGCTCACATTGCTTGCTCATACCTCATTTTGAAGTCTGTTGCACAGTGATTCACACACATGGTCCTTGTTAAATCCCAAGTTAACAACATCTCGAAGTGTATCTTCATCAATCTTCAGAAATTTGACCATGTGAAAACATTATGGCATTGTCATGAGAAGAAAAATAGTAGACTAGGTAGAGTAACATTGGTTCAAGAATAATGCATCAAATATCCCTTTAAAATACGTTAAAAAGTGATATTGCAAGAAAATCTCAGCATGCCAGTTCCAGTCAATGAAACAAGTTGCTGCTACTGAATTCAAACTACCGGCAGTAAGGAATTAGTTTGAAATACAATTATTAATTGATTTTTTGCTGAATAATATGTTCAGAAGTTTGAAAATAGTTATGCTTAGAAAAGTAAATTTCCATGAAATATCGATGTCATTTCAATGCTGAGAGTTCTATTTTATTCATATTAATGGGCAAAATTAGGAAGTTTTTAGTACAACCACCATAACCACTTAGTGTGAAATAGAGAACATACCATTTTGGCTTGCTGTGAGGTATCTCGTGGGGGCACTGCCAAGTAAGGAGGAAGGCATATCTGGAACCATTGATGCTCTCGAATTTCACGAATGGTGATTCTCTTCATTGGATCAACAACAAGCATTCTTGGGATCAGGTCCCTGGCCAAAGCAGACAAATGACTTGGAAGAGTGTAGATACCACCCTGAAATACACATAACATTGGGTATCAAATCTCCAGAATGAAAGAACAAATAATCATTGCAAGATTGAAGTAGCCCATGTAAGTGCTTCTCACCTTGATCTTTTTGAACAGGTTCGGAATATTCTCATCATCAAATGGAAGGGTACCACAAAGAAGAGCATAAAGGATCACTCCACAACTCCATACATCAACCTCAGGTCCAGCATATAGTTTACCAGATATCACCTGTTAAGGAACACCCACTATGTACTTAAAATGAGCATGAGGATATAGACTGACAGACTAACAGTACTGCAAATAAATTACCTCTGGAGCAGCATAGTTTGGACTCCCGCAGCTAGTCTTCAAAAAATGACCATCATGCATGACATTGCTCAATCCAAAATCAGCAAGTTTTACATTAAATTTTGAATCAAGTAACAAATTCTCTGGCTTCAGATCACGATGGACGACCATGTTTCTGTGACAGTATTCAACGCCAGATATGATCTGTTCAGAAAATTTAAACAGATAAGATTAGAAAAAAAAAACTAGTGAGCCAAACCATGAACTTAATTTCAACAAAATTAGAACACTTTTAAAAGGCACATTCCACCTCAACCGATACATTGTTTCTACCTGTGATTAAAGTTTGAACTACATGCCAGTAGTGACACTAACATAACCTACACTTCAGGAAGAGGAATTAATTATTAACCATTCACCTCAGTCCCAAGGCAAAGCAATTAACTCAGAAAGTCTGCAAGTCAACATGTTTAATATCTTTCACATTAAACAACTTTTGTGAAGAAAAAAAATATGAACACAATAGCAACACATGAGAGTCTGCAAGTCAACATGTTTAATATCTTTCACATTAAACAACTTTTGTGAAGAAAAAAAACATGAACACAGCAACACATGAGGATCATGTACTGAATGCACATTTAAATTCTCATTGATGAGTAACAATGAATAAGAACAATTGATTAGCAACTAACTATTATCACAAAAAATAAAAAGGTCTACAAGCGAATAAATGAGTGAATGGGCACTTGCCTGCTGGAAGATTCGCCGTGCTTCAGCTTCCTGTAACCTGCCTTTCTCAACGATGTAATCAAACAGCTCGCCATATTTGCAATACTCCATCACAACATATATATCTGTCGGTGTGTAAATGACCTCATAGAGCCGGATGATGTGGGGATGAATGAACAGCTTTAATATCTTGAGTTCTCTCTTTGCTAGAAGCAAGAATAAGTAAGAAAATAAGTCAAGCATGAAACATCAGCCTAATGCAGCATCAAATATATTAACGAAACTCCTTCCAAAAGAAAAATAATAATTAAACATATAAGATGTTATAGTTAAGGAGGAATACCCTTCTCTTCCATCTCCATTTTTCTCATTTGGTGACAGTTAATGATCTTTATAGCAACCTTGTGCCCTGTAAGCTTATGTTGTGCAATCTTCACTTTACCAAATGTACCAATACCTAATCTTTTTCCCAGTGTGTAGTTTCTCAATGCTTCAGATTGCCCGCCCCCTCTAGTGCTTTCATCCATTTTCAACCTGTCATCAAGGGAAGAAGAGGCGATGTATGTTATTTAGCCATTAGGGCAACTAAAATCTGTGTATGTTTGGATTCATTGTTTGGTATAAATATATATCAATGCCTGTATTGTCCAAGTTCCTACCGGTCCTACACAACATAAATTATCATGCTCTATAAGGAATGAAGGGATATATAAACACTTAAACAGTCAAACGTGCAATTTGGGAAAGTTAATACCGCCATGCATTCAAACCATCCTATACTCGCGTAAACCAAACCCTAAACAAGAACGATCCTTGTTCCCCATAAAAAGTATCACGCTATCTTCAGGGAACGGAATGACCAATACTGCAAACCTTTACATGGTGCCTATCCACCGCATCTTGTTGATTAGTGGATGAATAGGTGTTGTAGCTCCGATATTTGCTATGTGGGACCAAAATAGATTATTGCTTGGTGGTGAAAGAGGTAGGGAACTCATGGAATCCTAGTGGCTGAATTCTTTTATAAAATCCCCAAATGTCATGACTAACTATAAGAGCAACTACAAGAGATTAGCTAAAAATATATTCCAAACTTTTTTGTTTTAGCTACTCTCTAAAATAAAACACCCACAAAAAGACTATGCTAATTCAATTGCCCGTGTAAAATTGAGAACAAGACTAGCTAGCAACACGGGCTCTCCAAAAGTAGATAGCAAAAATTCCGGAATGGAGAGCCACCAAATTTAAAAAGTGAGTTAGACAATCTGTTGGATGTACTTTTTTTTTTACTAAATAATGGCTATATTTGACTTCATAATCCTTTTTGGCTATTGTCTTGGAGTTGCTTTAAGGATCTGAGGCACAACCCACTAACTACCTAGATAAATTGATGCATAAATGGCAAGACTTGATGTTAATATCTGGTGTCAAGAATCAAGATACTTAAGTTTTAGCATATGTATTTGCACATACAACACAGGCGCGAGTTCTATCCTAGAGTCACATCCCGACCGTATTGAATATGAATCTCCAACTAAGCAGGATACTCAGCTCGCAAAAAAAATTGAGGAGAGTGAGATCGAGTGGCCGCCCAGTCGATAGACCAACTCGCCAAGCAATCAAAGTCGAGGTTGACCTTCTGCCACGGCGCGAGAGACTAGCCCCGAAGGATCTGGGATAACGAATCCGGTGAGGACTGCGTTGAAGTCGACCCGACCAGCCCACCGAATCACCACCCGTCCACAGAAGCAGCGGCAGCACCTAGCTAGCATCCCTGAATTCCGCGACCCCATCCACGCAACAGAGACATGGAACCGGCCTCTCCACCCACGAGAAATGCAACAGCAGACGAGCCCCCTCGATTCGCAGCTAAAAACCACCCCCAATCCTACCGTTCCCCTAGCCCCCACGAAGAACCGCGGCTGGAGAGCTCGCGGAACAGGAGGAAATCAGCAGCGACGTTGGGCGGCTTACCTGCGACGACTCGCCGAGCCCCCGACGGGGTCCACCGGCGCGCGGCGGCCAAGTCGGGGAGGAGACGCCGAGACGGGGAGGGAGAGCGCACGGCACCCCCACTTGCTGGTCACGAGTCGCGAGCGGGGAGAGGTTTTTGTGCTTGGGCGGAACGGCGGATGGCTTTGGCGGATTCCTCAGGGCAGAGGGGTGCTTTAACTTTAACCCGTGCCAGCTTAGCTTAACCGGCTGGTTTAGGCGCGTTGGCGGCGGCGTTACCGGGGAAGATCACCATCGCCCTGACGTGGCGGCTCGCTCGCTCCGGCGTCGTTTGGCTCCTTCTGCCTCGCTGTTCCTTGCGCTTGTTGTTTTTGATTATTCTGTGCCGTTCTTTTTTCTTTGCGGACGTGTCCCTCCATTCGTCGACTGGTTTTTCTCGTGCGCGGCGTGAGGATGGACGGTCGCGCGTGATTCGTCCGAGTCGCTCCCGCTCGCACTTTGTTGTTTTTTCTTGGTCACCGATGGGAGTCCTCGTCGTCGTGGCGGGGTGGTGGACTTGGGTGGGGGAAGCTGACGCGGCACTGATGCGGTGCGGCGTCGGAGGATTTGTTGTTTCCGACGAGGAGGACGTTTGCGATAGTGTTTCCTCGGTTGGATTGGCGTTGGCTTTGCGGCATCGCTCGCTGCTGCTTCGTGTGTGTTGTTGGCTTTGGCTCTTGACCCTGGATGCCTGCCGTGCACGTGTTTCACAGCTTGTTCTCCTGTTGCCAATTAGCCGCTTTGCCGGTCAGCTCGTTAATTAGTTTTTTTTTGTCATTGTCAAAAAAAAAATTAGTTTTTTTTTGCGTGTGAGAGAGAATAGCGTAGTATGGGCTCGTTAATTTAGTTTTAGATGGAACCGAGGGCGCTACAGGTTCAACATCGGCGGCCTGCTTACTTTTGTTTATTAACTCGGCACATCATAGCTGTGGAGTTATTTCTTTTAGTGAAAAAATTGTCGTTAAGCTAACTTCTAGAACCCTGTTCTCGGCGTTGACGTGCCAATAGACCAAAACACTACTGGACGGTAAAAATGAAAAGAAAGGCGATAGGGTGGAACGTGCCAATTCAACGGTGATCCAACACAAAGCGATCGAGCAACACACCGAAATAGCGAGCGCTTCGGAGCATCCATCGCTCGGATGCCCACTCACTGGTTTCGCGGGTTGTACTCGCTGCCTGTCAGTCAATCCTTGTCAGTTGTCACTTCATCGGGACCTACCCGATGGATCCTCGACGGCTCCGCCGTGCAAGCGACGACATTTTCAAGGCTACCACCGGCCCGCTCACGTTGCTATTCTGAGCTCTCGCTTGGTTTGTCTTTTTTGAGGAAACTAGCTTGGTTTGTCTTTTTCACGTGGTATTATTCATTCCCGGCCAGATGAGGTGCTCGATGCGACGCTGCTGCCACTCTTTTTTTCGTGCGCTTCAACGTTTCTAGGTAGCTGGAACACGTACATACGAGAAAAGATATTTGCTCCCGAGTCGGCTTTGACATGACGCCATCGGCTGCGCTCGCAAGCTCGGCTCGGCTGCGCGCTGGCCCGAGATGCACGCGCGGCAAGGAAACAATGCGAACAACTGGAGGTATTCCCCAGATCAAGGTTAGATCGCCAGAGGGAGACTAATTCATTGCACCAACCATAACCTGGACTTGAACAAGGTGGTTAGTGCTGCTTCCCCAACACGTAGCTGGCAAAAACGAGGATGTTGGCTACATCAAAGCCCGGCTTTATTCAGGCAACTCGAAAGCATCGGTGCTTGCTGTTAACGCCAGTGACAAGAGACTGGAAGGATGGAGCCAATCTGTTTCCAATGGCCCTTCTGTCCATGTACTACTCTCAAACAACCACGAAGCGACAATAGTTACGCTCCATTAACAGTATTTCATATATAGCAGTGTACAAATGATAATCAATTGCAATATGCTTATATAACAATAAAGTCGATTCCAAATGTTTTGACTGAATTATGCGTTAAATAATGTGAGATCATATCCCTGTCATGCTAAGCAAGCATTACAAGTGAGAATTCAAACAATCTCACAAAGGTCATCTGAGCATGACGACCTTTGTTCACACAACACATTATTGCCTAGTTAATGAAAACCAAACACAGGAGCAGCAAGCGCACATATGATGCTGCAAAGACTGAAGCAAATTAAGCAACTTGCAACTAATGGAATACATATACAAGCCCACACCAGTCATTCTGACAGAGTAACGTCAAGCTATATTAGCATAGCAGCCCTATTGCAGTTTTGTCGAGTATTCCAGCTGCCGTTACTAGTGGATCTGCAAAGAATGTGATAAGGTTACAAGTTATTGTCTTGATAACATTAAAAGTTCTGTGCATGGAACTGATAAATACAGACTCAGGTATCCACATTGTTTAATAGCTACAATAGCAAGGAATCATCGCCAATAACTTCAACGAACTTTTTAAGATCAGTAGGTAAATACTGTAACAACTGATAATGCTCAGTGCAGCACAACACCCATATTAGGTTTAAGGTTAGATTAGTAAGTTTTTTCAGCAATGACTTTTTTTTTAACTGAGAATTCCAACGCTTCTAAGGCGCCTATTTAAGAATTGCAACAAGGGTGTTGACTGGTTGGGCACACGGTAGTATTAGAATTAAGCAACTACGAAAGACATTTAGTGACTATTTGTCCAAAAGGTCCAAACTATTTTCTTCAGCTATCACAAGAGTACCCGTTGACTCCCTCAGGCGAATAAGTACTTTGCAATAGCTAAACTAGTGCAAATAACTGGTCGATTGTAGTTTTGCCCTGAACCTTTATAAGTAGAAGCAACACATACCTCATTATTCACAGTATCCTCCACATGTCCTTCAGATTCAAACTGGTCAACTGCAAGGAGCTCTCAATCAGACAAAGACTGATCAGAATGCAACGTGGATGGAAAAAAGTGTTGGGCATGTTAACTTACATAGAGAAAGATGCTCAGAACCCATGTCTTGAGTAATTTTGCTCTGATGTTCAGAATGGATACCAGATGGAACTCGCTTTGAAGATTGGTCTCTAACAGAAACAGATTTCTTGTATGGAGGGCAAGTTGATGTTAGCCTCTTTGACAACAATGGAGACTTCTTGTCAAAGGGGTTGTCCAGTGAAAGCCGTCCTGAAGTGTGTATTGTAGATCCTCTCGGAGTCTCAATGGAGGATCTATATTCTGATTGGATTATCCCACTGCTGAAAGGAACTTTCACATCAACATTATTCTGTAGATCAAAGCTGGCTTCATCTATCCTTCCCACTATTACAGCATTGCAGTCATCGAACTCCAAACTTTCGTCCAGCTTCCTCTCAAAAGATGGGTATTCCACACTTTCCACACCAGGTTTGTCAACAATGACCGCACCCACATCAACAGGATCATCATCACAGTCACGTTCCACACCAGGTTTGTCAACAATGACCACACCCACATCAACAGGATCATCATCACAATCTCGTTTTAAACACTCATCTTCCTTAAGTTTAGCCGAGTCAAGCATTTTGTCGACCTCTTTTGTTGCCAAAACTGTATCTTCCTTCTCAAAACCATCAGTGTCAAACCTTGGTTGGTTCACCAGCATGCCATGGGCAGTGAGAAGCTCATCGAACAAAGGGGCCACAGTGCTGGCACCCCCATGGCGCACCAAGTAATTTCTGAGCTCACTTTGGATTCTATGAATTGGCTGTCCACCAAAAAATATAAGAACTGTATTATTTAACGGAACTGTTTCGAGTCTTGACATACCAGTGAACTAGTAGTATTTAAAACAATAGGATAATCTGCAGATGCTATGCTCATATCTCCTACCAACCTGCTATGCAATCAAAACCCATTAAACACCACATCTTTCACAAGAGAAGTGGTAGTATATAACATGTATATGCAGCTGTAATTCTAACAATTGCATAGTTTAATATGGCTCTCGAAATAGTAACAATGACCATTGGCGTTTGATGAGATCTTACCTGAGCTTGGCACTCAAATGCAAGGCGAAAGAATGCTGCAGCAACCCAGTGCTTCCCAACAGATTCAGCAAGGCGGATCTGTGCAAGCCAGTACGCGGCTGACTCGAGCTGGTCAAGCGTGCAGCTGCTGCAATTCTGCGCACTAAAGAACGGCGTCTCGGCCACAACCTTTGATGGCTTCTCTGAGGCTTTCGTAGCCATCATGGGCGTGTGCCCAGCCGCGTCATCAGCAGCGGCTTTCACCTTCTCCCTGCTTCCTGGGGCCGCTGACTCCACAGCAGCCACCTGGAAACTCACTCGCTGGCCCCTCTTCTTCGCCTTCGCCTCCAGATCCGCGCCTGGGGCGGTTTTCTTCAGGGGCTTCGCCACAGGCCTGGACGGCTTCGTCGCCCTAACCGGATTTGTCGGCGACAGCTTCGAAGGCTTCTGCATTGCTGGTGGCGACAGCTTGGAATGCTTCTGCAACGGTAGTGGTGAGACCTTCACTGGCTTCTGCGGCGGAGGCGGCGACACCTTCGACGGCTTCTGCAGCTTCGGCTGCGGCTTCTCCACAGGGGCGTTGCTGCTCCTGGCGGTGCCAAATGCGCGCCGTGTCGGCCTGGAAAGTAGCAGCACACCTCATCTCAGCAGCAAAACGAACCGAGGCGCACGCAACAAATCTAGAGTCAATGGAGTCACAATGAATCCTTACCGGGGCTGCGGAGCGGCGTTTGCGTTTCCGGTCGGCGACTTCTTGGCCATCCTTGTTGTGCGCACGGCCGCGATGGACTTGGGCTTGGGCGCAGCCGCCTTCCCCGCTGCTGCGGCTGGCGCAGGAACGGTCCGCCGCTTCCCTGCGCATATCGATGGGTGATTCGCCGCCGAATCAAACCGAGAGGAAGAAGGTGTTGGAATCTTACCGGCGAAGGAGGTCGGGTGGGGATCCATGGTGGCCGGTGTTGCACGATGGATTGGCGATGAGGAGGCGAGGAGATGGGGAGCGTCGTGGAGTCGTGGCGAGGAAAGTGGGGGAAGTGGGGAGATGGGGAATTGCCGTTGGGGGTGGTGTGGTTTGAAATTTTTCGAACCACCCGCTCCCTGGAAGACCAGAAGTTGCGTTTTCCATGGACCGGGCGTCCGGGATTTAGGGTCCTAGTAACTGTGACTTGGAGTCGTGGCGAGGAATTTACTAGTATACCTGGACAATTTAGGTTTCCTGGGTTGAGCTGGGTAAAACTAGGCCAATAATATTTGCTGACGTACCGAGCCATTCTAAACGTGTGTAGCGACAATCAATCAGCAAAGAATCAAATATACTTTGCAAAGCTAGAAAATGTATACTTTGCATATTCATTTCATATTTCCTAGCTTTCAATCAACTGAAAGCTTTCAATTAATGATTTACTACTTTGTGTTTAAATTTTTTTATAAGATTATTTGTATAATAATTATAAATCATTGGATTTAGATCTAATGACTCAAAGAGGTGAAACTTTCAGAAAATTGGCAAGTCCCTATTCATTTTTATATACTTAGTCACAAAAAATCTTATCATGTGCTGTGCTAAGTAGGCGTAGTTGCCCACATTTTAGTTCTGCGACCCTAAATCCTGATGATCGTACTCATTAAGATTCCTCTCAAAGGAAAAAAAAATGTCATTAAAACTGCAAAAAAATAAAAAAAAAAGTGTGGAGTATAAGTGGTTCCTTGAAAATGAGAAAATGATATAGGATGATTCAAAGCATAGAACCATGTGTTAAGCAAATTCGATTGTCAGAAATTGAAGTACAACCTGAGCATAACATTCAGCTGCTCCTTCACCAGGGCATATCAAGTCTAACTGATGCTACGTTAGTTACAAAGCATGCCGGTATTAGTTACAGTGTAGTAACACCAGTAACTGAGCTAGTCACAGATTAGCTCTGCAAGCTACAAAACCATATTCCGAGGTATCTGACAGACAAGCCAGCAGCTTTCCTTTCAGCTTTCCATATCTGAATCAATAACCGATAGGAGGTTCAACGCTGATGACCCAATATGGATTCCTCTAACCACACCGCCATAGCCAACATTTATTTGGTGACACAGGAGCAGAATAGCATCCCACAATGCTGTTCTTCCCTGGAAAACAAAAACATATGCAAATAGTGTTATGACTGATAACTAAAGGGTTGATACCAAAGCTTATCAATTAGTATGCTGTAATGAGCGTGATTTCATCATGTCAGCAAAATCCAAAATTTTCCTAAACAGAATTAAACTCCGTCTAAACGGCGTCTAAACGCTAGACGGACTACCATCGTCTAGGCCATCTAGGCCCATCTAGCCTGTTTAAATGGACTTTTGGCCCGTTTAAACAGACGTTTAAACAGAATAAACGCTAAATGAGGGTCGACCGACTGTCTACCGTTTACCGTCTACATTATCCTTGGCAAAATCAAGTGCATAACATTTCAGAGAGGCTGACATGTTTACTTACAAAATGAAGTAAACATAAACAACGTGAACAAATTGACATAACAATAAATTGCCTCATCTCTCACGTTTAGCACTTTAGCTAGTGCAAAGTGCAAACGTATTCTAAGTTGCCAGCTGAGGCTGATAGACCCATTAAGTTTTCATACTGACAGACACCGAATTTCATAACAAACCGCATATTTGCAAGAGGTAGTACTGTTGCAGCAGCTTATACTTTTTAATCACCATTTGAGTTTCAACACTTACAAATGACACAACTCAAATCTTACACCAAACATGTCAAGCAGAACCAGTTACCAGCTTTCCTTTTTGGTTTGTTTCCCTCATATATGTATATCCTTAACTTCCTCAACCTAACATTTCATGTTGAACATTTTCAAAAGCAATCCACACTAACATCTACTCCCTCTGTTTTTAAATTGTTGAGCTAGAGCAGCAGCTTATACTTTTTAATCACCATTTGAGTTTCAACACTTACAAATGACACAACTCATCCTGCGCCAAACATGTCAAGCAGAACCAGTTACCAGCCTTTCTTTTTGGTTTGTTTCCCTCACATATGTGTATCCTTAACTTCCTAAACCTAACATTTCACGTTGAACATTTTCAAAATCAATCCACACTAACATCTACTCCCTCTTTTTTAAACTGTTGAGCTGGAGTTGCTGTCCTAACGACAACTTCGGGAACACAGGGAGCATGATTTTTAATAGGAAGACAAGACAAATACAAACAATCATGATTATTTATAGAAGCAATCAGTTTAAAACAACAAAACTCAAATCACCTGAAGAGAAAATTGCAGCTTCTTGTCCCAGTATAGAGCAAAAATTGGAGGATTCTGCTTGCCCACAGCTAATATAAGAGCCCCTGGGTGAATAATTGCTGGAACACCTGATATCAGAGCAACATACTTTTCTGGGAATCTCTCTTTTGGTGGAAGAACTCCCAGAAACAAGGGATTTTTGCTAGATTGGGCACCGGAGTAGGAGATAGGATCGACATGAAGCATCCATTTTGGATGTTCAAGGAAAGCAGCAAACAGGTACAGAAGAAGGTGCGAGTCAGTAGGTAGCTCGCTGGTCCACTTTTTCTCTGATTTACCAAAGCCATTTCCATGACCCCTGTAATCATAATTCCTCAAGCATGTTCCTTCAGCAAGTTCTGCATTGCAATAGAAGTGTCATAACATTACTGATTTGAACACTATAATCATTATGTCTTATAATTACAGATTTAAATGATATCACACAATGTTGGACTTTATTGCCTGCTACATAGAAACAAACTGAATACAAGATAGTCACCTTGAATTCTCTGAACAGTGTAATCGGCACGGATACTACTCTGTGGCAGCAAGCCCTTTATCAACTCTCCTTTCATCAGAGTGTTAAGCCTCTGATGCTCCGTAATTGCATCAATGCATGCTTGAATAGCTGGAAGCTGAGGATTCGGTTGTAGCTGTTGTGGACTGCCAAAAGTTTGTGCTACAAAATAAAATAATGACAACATATATGAAATCCATGCTAAATATTAAGATAACTTCAGCAATATGTTAAGATACACCAGCACTCACCAACAGGGGCATCTCGAGAACGTAGGAGTGCAGAGCGTAACTGATTAAGAATGCCATCCTCATCAACCGTGACAGTAGGTTGCCAATCTTTAGTTCCACCAAGAGGACACAAGCTGACTGGTGTTGTTGTGCTTGGCGGATCACTTCCAACTTGGCTAACAGTAACTGAAGCCCCAACAGTAGCTGTTGTTTGCTTAACCTGCAATATAAAAGATGACCCAATGAATACAGGCTAGAGATATAGCCATATAGGTTCATATCAAAATGATGACAAATATGAACACCTGAATATGGCTTGTTTTGATTTTCTGGACAAGTGGGTTCATCACAACTGAAGAGAACCACTGCCTGAGATTGTCTCGCCACTGCTCGATCTCAGGATATACACCCAAATTTTCAAAAGCATCCACTGCTTGCTCTATGGACATTGGAGGTGGAAGTTCACCCTCACCCTTTTTTGGCGGCGTGCTGTATTTCTGATGCGAGCCAGGAGACATCCTCACAGGCCTCAAAGGTGTACTCCTTGTAGCACCTGAAGGGGTGGTTGATGTGGCGACTGAAACAGGGGTAGCAACACCAAAGCTTGTAGTGGTCACTGGAGGCGTTGCAGTCTTAGTCTCTGAATCCGTGGTTTGGTCAATATTTTCATCCAAGCTAGCAAGGAACTGCTCCAACATCGCCTCCGTCTGTATGCCCTTGGCACTGCCTGGGCTTTTCCTTGACCATGGAGTTGAAGGGGACGACACAGACTTCTGCAATGGGGTGGAAGGTGACATTTGCACTGCTGTGCTCAGTCTTTCACCAGCAGGGCTCAAATAGGTAGAGCCAATCCTTGATTGCCCTAAGGACCGAGGTGGTGTGTAGCTGAACGAAGACTTCCTGATAGGCACAATGGGCTCCGATGGTGTTGATGGCTTCGCCTTGGGAGGCCTATTAATCTGCTCACCCATCCCAGCCCCTTTCAAACCTGGTGTCTTTAACCCAAGAAGCCCTCGTTGGCGTTCAGACAAGACAACCTTGTCATCCTTGGCCAGTGTCTTCTTCCCACTGTATAACATGAGAGCCCTGAAGAATGCCGGCAGTGTGAAAAGTGCAACCAGACCCATCGCTGCCTCCACCAACCTAAAGATAAAAACTGAAAGAGCATAACATGTTATTGTTTGCGAAGACACCTCTGGAGAATGACAGTTCAATGTTCATCATTTATAAATACCCAAACCCTATTAAATGGACCTAAACATGCCAATGTTTACAAGTATTAGAATGAGTAGTCAACTAAGGCATTTCTACAAGCACCTACTGTACAATGCAACCAACTAGTCATGCTTGGCATTTTGACAAGCACCACATGAACAATCACAACACGCCCAGCTCGAGGCATCCACCAAACGCTCAACCCAGTGAAGAGACGGGCGCACTTACTGGCAGCAACGGCGGAGACGCCAGCACGACCGGCGACCTTAGCGAGTTGTTGCTCCCTGGAACAGCATCGAGACACAAACGCGCACTGTCATGATCTGCTGTGGGGTTTAGGGTTTCGGCCTGACCAGGGAAGGAATTGGAGCAAGGCGTACCGAGAGGAGAGGGCGAGGAGGGAGGAGGCGGAGGCGACCGGCAAGACCGCGAGGACGAGGAGCACCGGGACGGATGGGCGGGAGCTGCGGGAGGCCAGCGCGCGGGTGACGGATGGGTTCTGGTACACCGAGAACATGTCCCGCCCCTTGCTGCCGCTGCCTGGCGAGACGCCGCCGTGCTGGGACCCCATCACCGCGGCCGCTGCCGCCGCCGTGGCCCGTGGGGTGACCCTGCCTGAGAGATGCGCCGCGCAGGGGAGGTGCAGGTTGGGGGGGGGGGGGGGGGTGGAGGGGGCTATTTGAAATCAGCGCTCAGGTCGCGATTTGGCAAAGCGGAGGAGACAGCGCCGGACACGAGGCCGTGCCAGAAAACGATCAAGTTCCAGATTTTGAACTCGGGTTGGGATTCGCCCATTCGGTGTTCTCATCAGTGTGTAATGCCAGTTTTTTTTTTATGAATGTGCAACGACAGACGTAGTGTTTTTTTTAAGAGAAAATTGCCTCTATGTCAATGGAAAATTTCTTCGTTCCTTTTGTACCATAGAAATTTTTGAACTTCTCTATGTGCCATTCAAATAAAATTTTCATGCCCTCTATGCCTCTAGTGCCAGTGTTTAATGTTTTTCTCTATTCACTAGCTCAAAAAAAATACATTTTTTATTCTAAATTTATGAAAAATTTATTTATAAACTAACACATGGGAAATATTTTTCATTGTTGGAAAATATTTTGATTCTATAACATTTTTAAATTTGAAATAGGTGAATGTGATAGTGCGTTAAGCTTCAAAACTTTGAAATTTAACTCCTGAACCTTAGCGCTTTGCAAGTTTCACTAATTTCAAACTAAAAAATGTTATATAACCACAACATTTTCCAATAACAAAAATGTTCCTCATGTGTTACTCTAAAAATTTACAAATTTTCATAAATTTTACAGTAAAGAAAGTTTTTTTTAGCTAGCGAATAAAGGAAAATATGGATGGTACAAAGGGAAGTTTGAAAATTTTCATGGCATAGAGGAAATAATAAAATTTTCTAGTGACATAGAGGGAATTGTCTCTTTTTTTAAGGGAAGTCGGGAGGGGAGACCCCTATCTAAATTTTCATTGAAAAGGTGCAGTTCAATACATGAAAAAATATAGAAAAAGGCAGAAAAAACAAGAGAGAAAACCAAATACAACTGAATGAATTACATGTTTTTTGTTCCATGACAGGAATGAATAGCAAAGCGCAGCATTTGATTGCAATCCTTTTTGTTAAGCGCGCTTGTTTATTGTCTTAAGAGCTTCTCTAATTGTAGAGTTAGCTAAAAGGTAACAACTAGCTCTTACAAGGAATTGAAGAGGAGTGAGATCCATATTTAAGTCTCTCATTTTTCTTAGAGTCTGTCTCTTGAGAAATAGTTAGTTGTCTTCTCTCTCTTCTTTTCTTTTAATAAACGATTCTAAGAGGCAGGTAAGAGGCAACCATTAAAAACTCTCTAAGTGACCATAGCTATAAAGACTGAATGCAATTCTCCATCATCTGATTTGTGGTGGTTGAAATATCATCAAATACTTTTCCGTTCCTTGCTAACCATACATTCCACACAACTGCAATGAAAATCATCGCCCCTAGGATGCTCCTAAAGTTGTTCTGCTCTCTCATGATCACTGCCAGTTTGTTGATGTGGTTTACTGCTCAGAATGTAGTGGTGTTCTCATCGGTTTAGCATAAGCTTTATAAAACAATTACTCTCTTCATTCTAAATTATATGACACTCTAGCTTTCTCAAGTTTTCTTAAATTATATGGCATCCTCAAATCTCAATGCACCTTTATCTCTTCCAAATATATCTCTATCTCTATCTCTCTCCTCCTTATTTTCAGTGTAGCACACCTTTTCACTCCTTATTGATTCCTGTAAAGAGCGTCATATAATGTTAAACCGAGGGAGTAGTGGTTTACTGCTCACACTAGAGGCACACTGAGTGGTGGAACCTTACTATGACTAATTTTGTTAAACATGAGAGATTTTATTCAAATTCATTAGAGTACATGTTTAACAAAGATTTCCATAACTCTCATGTGAATTTGAATAAAAATCTAGATCCTCATCCCCTCGATTTCAAACACATGAGCCTGTGATTTGGTATCTTGCTTAGATAGGCAGAACAAGCTTATAAAGCTTTGGTAACGAGCATAAAGTTTGGAGCCAAAAAATTTAAATGTCTTATGTATAACCTCAACATTTTTATAATCTGAATGTAGGCTACATGGCATATTAGTAAACTAGTTCAATTCAAGCATTGTCAAGTGTATCATAAAAAAGATAAGCCAGCATCGTTGAATCGTTCCTATCAATTGTGCAAAAATAGACCTTCACATTTCATGTTATATTTTGCATATTTTCTTCTCGTCAGGCCATTGAAATTTGTCGACACTTTCACTCACTTAGAAAACAGTTGAAACTATATTATATTTGTATTAGTATTTTTTTTAGATTATACTATGTATTAGTAAGCAGAGAAAAAAATCTGTTAACGTATAAACTATAGAGAAAGTTATTATTTCTAAATCATTGGATCTAAATTCAAAAAATGACGGTTGAAAATTATCAAACTTTCAACTGACTCAAAACCAGAAAAGACTCATATTCTAAGTTCAATTTAGCCAGCATAATTCATTCATTTTCTCAGGATTTTTTACTATTCAGAGGCCAACCTGAGCCATCCGATCTAGGGTCTGTTTGTTTTCCAGCTAGATTATTTAATCTAGATTATTATGTTAGATTATTTAATCTAGATTATTTAAGATTAATTAATCTAAGGATGTTTGTTTACTTAGATTATTGGTGTTTAAATTATTTGTTGTAAATGTGAGAAGATAATAGTACCTTTGACTATTTGGTATAACCTTTTTCTTTTGTTAAAGATATTTAAATAGCTTGAAGACTCAAAATAAAGTGGTACAATACCAAATCAGATTGACATATCCTGCAAGTTCAGCGTCTTCTTCTCCTTTGCACGTCTGTGAGAATAGTAAGACTGATTCCAACAACAAAGAGGCAAATTGAAGGTGCAAATTAGAATTGCCTTGCGTGTACAGTGGTCATTTTTTTGTGTCTTTAATAGTTGGAGAGCCAAATGCATCCCCCCCCCCCCCCGGCGCGCGTCGGCGCTCGACCTGCGCGCCACCACCCCTCGCGCCCCGCTCGCCCTCGCCTCGCGCCGCCAGCCACCCGCCCGCTCGCGCCGCCCTCCGTCGCCAACGCCACCCTTCCCCGCGACACGCTGAATCAGGCGACACGCGAGCTCGAGCGACACCGCCGCCATGCGTGAGCTCGAGCGGCGCCGCCCTCCACCGGACCACCGCCGACGCCGCCATCCACCGCGCCGCCGCCCTCCAACGCGCCACCTCCGTCTGCAGCTTCGCCGCCGCCAGCGTCCCCTTGCCCCCGCGAGCCTGGAGGCGGAGTGGCCGACGGCGAGCGGCCCCCGGACGAGGACGGCGTGGACAGGGAGCGTCCCCCGGACGAGGGCGGCGACGGCGTGTCCGACGGAGGAGACGGCGTATCGGTCGGTGGTGACGGGGTGGCGGGCATTCCCGGGGAGGAGGAGCACGGGGAAGACGCGGAGGACGTGGTGGACGGCGCGGGGGCCGCGGGCACCGACGGGGACGGCGCGGCGGGCGTAAAAGGGGGCGGGGCCGCAGGCGTGTCAGTCTCCTCCGGCGCTGGGCTCCTTCGCGGATGGCCTAGAGGCGGCGGAGTCTCGCCAGCGCTGGGCTCGTCCGCAGGCGGCCTAGAGGTGGAGGCGGACGGGATGGGTTGCTCTCACATAGGACAGAGACGAGACCGAGAAAATGCATCGGAGGAGAGAGAATCTAATTTTAACTCCCCTCTCTTCTCCAATGCAAAATGCATTGCTATTTGCCTTCTCGTGTTGGAGAGGTGTTTTTTATGCGCAGTTGCCTTTCATAATGCATTTTTGCATTTGCATCTGTACTATTGGAGTCATTCTAACCAGGAGCAAAGAGCCAATCATGAATTCATCTGATGCACTCAGTACCTTGAAGCATTCTCCAACTCAGTCCGGCCTAGAGCTACTGAGTCTCTCGAACCGTCCCCTTTCTATAGTAAAAAGGAGGTGATAAGGAGGCGACCGAGGGAGCTCGGTGCTCTCGTCGATAAGACCGCTCGTCTTCCTCGCTTCCGGTGGCCCTCGGGCCATGGGGAGGTGGGAAAGACAACGGATCTAAGGCCGGCGTGTAGTCTAGGTCCTAGTTTTTCTAGGTTTTGGTTTCTCCTAATGCTCGTCAAGGCAGTGGTGGCGGCGTTGCGAATGGAGAATAAGTCCTTCTTAGCCTTCCCCGTCTTGTCGGTGTCTGGCTCCTACGCTGGCGACAGGCCTGTGGAGGTGGTGGTGGCCGACGAGTTCAACTTCTATACATGAGTTGTTTGGTCGTGCTGCTTCACGTTCTTCTCTCCGGCAAGAGCGCTAGTGGCGCGTTTCCGGTGGTTCGTCATCTTCGAGTGGATGTGCCGTCGGCCTTTTGCTTCAAGGGCGTCGAGATGGCTGCGGGCTTTGCGGGAAGATGGCGGTTGGGTCGACCTTGAGTTTCCCTCGGCGGCGTTGTTCGTCGACGGAGAGTAAAGGTCCAAGATCTGGAGGGCTTGGGGCGCGGCCCCAGTCGACGGGTGACGGCCAACGGCTTCATCCCATCCTTCGGGGCGGGAGTCTACTTTGACTCGGCTGCGTGTGGCATTACAGGAAGATGACAGTTGGGCCGACCTCGAGTTTCCCTCAGCGGCGTTGTTCGTCGACGAAGAGTGAAGGTCCAAGATCTGGAGGGCTTGGGGCGCGGCCCCGGTCGACGGGCGATAGCCGACAGCTTCACCCCGTTCTTCGGGACGGGTGTCTACTTTGACTCTTCTTAAAGCCAGTGTGCGATGGGGATTCTCCAGATCTCGGGTGTGGTAGGCGACCTTATCAACGGCGGTGTCCGCCGATGGGGACTTCGGCTATCTTTGGCTTGCACAGGATCTACAAATTTCGTTGTAATTATCATTTTCTTTATGGTTCTCCATGCATTTGGGTTGGAACAGTTATCTCTGTATCCTTGTCGTATGTATCTATACTCGTACGTCTACTTGTACATTTTTCTTATCCAGTAATATAGGTACGTATTATAAAAAAAAAGCGCTAAACTTCAAAATCAAACGCAGAAAACTGAACAATGAAAAGAAGAATAACATACTAGCCTTGGTATTCTACCACAACCGCTACTCAATCAGGAAGGGACTAAATAGCTCACATCTGATGCATCGATCGATGCGGGTAACTAGAAAGAGAAACTTAAGCCCGCAATGCTTGGTCATTCGAACGCTTGAACAACTTGAAAGGCCAACGAGATGTCTGAATCTGCCGATAGCGGTTGTGCGTCATGCGACAAGATTTGCGGCCTGCTCCGAAACAATCCTTCAGGGACGTAAGACTGACCGCACTACTTGCTTACTGGAAAAGGCCTTATAATACCGTGATAGCGGAAAAGGCCCTATACCGGGGTACTGGAAGCCGAACTGTAACTTTTTGGACGGCCTCCCTCATGTCAAATCTGACGCTGTTCCGTACGTTTGGGACGCGTCAACATGGTGTGGGCCCGATGCTAGACCTGCTCCTCCCGCCTGGAGCTGGAAACCGTCGGGGAGAGAGAGGGAGAGGGAACCTGGCGAGGGGCCGGCTGGAGAGGCGGGACCGTCGGCGATGAGCTTTCCGGAGAGGAACCGCGCTGACCGCCACATCACTGGTCGGACCTCGTTGTTGCCATCGGGGAGGGCGGCAGTGCATGGAGCTCGCCGGAGGAAGAGTCGATTGTGACATCCGGAGGAGGAGCCAGAGAGACGGGTCTCGACGGCAGCGGCGCGCGGCGCGTAGGGGAGACGGGCCTAGCGACAATGGCGTGCAGGAGGGCCGTCGGGGTGAGAGAAGTAGGAGGGAGATGGGAGGGAGAGGTAGCGGCAGGAGAAATGGATAGGTAAGGGAGAGAAAAAGGGGAGAAAGAAAAAGGGAGAAAAAAGAAAAAAGGAGATGGTAGTTAAGATTATTGAATAAAATATTGGATAGTTTATATAGAGAATGGATATAGAGTATGAACGGGTACGGGAAAATGAGATATAGACAAGAGAATTTTACTGATCATGATGGAATATTATTTTTAGAGGATGAATTTAGAGCATGACGAGTGTGGACAGTCTAAGGCAACAGGTCTGCTTCTCTCCACCCCCGTCCTCTAGCATCACAAGATCTAACGCAAACGCCAACAAATCGAGCAATGAAGCCTGGAGCACGGACAGATACTTCGAAGCAGCTGCGTGCTTCTCTGATTCTCCTTTAAAGGTTATGGCATGACCTTGCCCGCGTGTAACGGCACATCAAGGAGAAGGGAAGAGGAGGCGGAAGAGAAAGACAGTCGGGATGTCGTGTGACTGAGGATGGTCGATCCGATCGATGGGAATGAGAGATTTTTAGTCAGTCACAGACACGGGTAATTTTTTTTAACTAGTCAAGGACAGTGGGATTTTTACCAAAATAATCCAAAATAAACACATATTTAAGATATTATTAGATTATCATAATCTGCCCTCTGAATTAACATCATATTTCTTGTTTGTTTGTTCTCCTAAATTATTTGATTTAAATTATATAATTTGGACTAAAATAAACTAAAACAAACATGCCCCTAATCAAGGGTTAAAAAAACGCTACAGTAGCGGTTTTAAAT
The DNA here is from genome assembly GCA_030378355.1 of Eleusine indica. Classification (NCBI taxonomy): domain Eukaryota; kingdom Viridiplantae; phylum Streptophyta; class Magnoliopsida; order Poales; family Poaceae; genus Eleusine; species Eleusine indica. The sequence continues at coordinate 10,007,511 of CM059498.1, read as the reverse complement.
AGTGCCAAAAAACCGACCAGTAAACCGAACTTATCGACCGAAAACCAAAATTGCTATAATACCAGGTTCGATTTTAATAAAAACCAATCGATTTTAATACGAGCCGTCGTGGTTTTGTTAAAACCGAAAAAACTGACCGGTTTTCAACGGTTTTTCAATCCTATTCTGTCCTTGCTGGCTTGCTCTAGCATTTTCCTTCTGACCCCTCCTCCTACACGCGGCGTCGCCTTCCTCTTCTGGCACGTCCGTCCCGCTCCAGTGCTCCACGCCTCCACGACGCATTCCTCTCATCCCCCGACACACGCGGAGCAGGGAGCTCAAATCCCCGCGACACCAACGCCAATCGAAACCGAGAGCCGGCGCCGATCGATTGGAGTCAACTGCCGGACCCGAATCCCGAGCCCCACCGTGAGATCAACACCTCCGCAAATCCTCCGCGACGCGTCCAGTCTCCAGGGAAGGAGGCGAGAGCGGCGACGATGTCGGGGGCGGGGGAGTACCAGGAGATGGCGGAGTCGGTGCCGCCGGTGCTGAAAGCCATCACGCTGACCCACGTCCGGTACCGCCGCGGCGACCCGCTGGGCCTCTTCCTCGCGTGGGTCTCCCTGATCCCGGTCTTCATCAGCCTGGGCGGCTTTGTCTCCCACTTCCTCTTCCGCCGGGAGCTCCAGGGCATCTGCTTCGCCGCGGGGCTCCTCGTCTCGCAGTTCCTCAATGAGCTCATCAAGCACTCCGTCGCGCAGTCCCGCCCGGCATATTGCGAACTGCTCGAGGCCTGCGACTCCCACGGCTGGCCCTCCAGCCACTCGCAGTACATGTTCTTCTTCGCCACCTACCTCTCGCTCCTCGTGCTACGCCGATCGCCTGCGAGCCGGGTGATGGCCGCCGTCACTTGGCCGCTCGCGTTCCTCACCATGCTATCCAGGGTGTACCTGGGGTACCACACCGTCGCGCAGGTGAGAGACCATGAATCTCGGATCTGATCTGATAGGGGGCATAATGGGCACATTTGTTTTTCTCCATCAGGTTATGCAGTTCTCGAATTATAGCGATTCTTCTGCCTTGCTTTCAAATAAATAGAGATAGATTTGAGCATTAACCGTGAGTGATAAACGAAATGCCAAATATTTGAATACTTCTAGGGAATTCTCAGTTCTCACTAATTTAGGAAAACATTGGTTTATATTGGGGCGAATCATGTCTTCTTTGTGGTAAAATGACCTTCACATGTACATAGTCGGTACTGTGGTTTCGATTGAATTTTTCTAAGGTTTGCTGGTTTTCCATTGAGATAAATTTGCTTGTGTATTTGTTTTAAGTAAGGTAGCTCAATAGCACCTGCAATTAGTGGTATCACAGCCATTCGCGCACAAAGAGAGAGAGAGAGACCAAATATTTTTTTTCATTTTAAAGGAAGGTTCTCAAAAGGCAAGCTCCATGAACATCTGAAAAGAGCAAGCAAACTGTAGTAAAATTTTGATCGATGAATTTGATACCTATTTTCCTAAACAGAATCATGAACATAGTTACCCCATGAAATGCATTCATCTTTATAAAAGGTCCTTCTGTATTCGTCCAGGTGTTTTTTTCCTTGAATGATCAATAACACATGCATGTTGTATCAAAATATGTTCCATTTTATTATATGAAAGAATTGCATGTTGTGTATTTTTGTCCTAAAAAAATTGGTGGTTATCTGCATAGTAAAATTGTTACTCCATTGATTTGTGCTATCTACTAATAGTATCTTTCTCTAGAAAGGTTGTCTATCTCTGCACATATTATTTGGGAGAAAAAATATATTTTTTAATAATTATTATAACAGTGAAATTGAAAGTAAAAAACCAATTTGATGAATTCATTAGGTTTTTGCTGGAGCCGTAGTGGGCCTTGTATTTGGTGCTATCTGGTACTGGATTGTCAACACAATGCTTGTTGAATACTTCCCAATGATCGAGGAGAGCGCAATTGGGAGATGGTTGTATATCAAGGATACATCACATATTCCAGATGTGCTCAAGTTTGAGTATGATAATGCAAGGGCAGCAAGGAAGAAAGTTGCTACTGATTGATCATGTAAGTTGCAACATTATAATTTCATTTTTCTTGTTTAATTTAATAATGTTGCTCAACATGTATCACGAAAAATCTCAATTACTGACCCAGCATCTGGGAAGTTGTTGACGACCAAGGGCCTGTTTGGATGTCAAAGTTTCTTAAAACTTTGGTAATAAGAAACTACATTTTTAAAAACCTCACCTATATACTATTTAGAAACTGGAGGTTTTTATGGTTTTTGGAGAAACCATGAGTCCGTGATGTTTTTGGCTAGTTGAAGAGTATTGGCTACAGTATTTTGCTTAGTTTTGAATTATCAACAGTATGTCTTTGCAAATAAATCATTGCATGTAGATGCACATTATTTGAACATATATTTTATCTCTCGTATGCTAATCTAAAGATAATGACAGGCATTCAAAATTTCAAATGGTTTATTTTCTGATCGGGTCTCCTAATTGTCATGCATGGGTATTAGTACTGCAACATATACTACACAGGTGCACAAGCACAATGTAGAATTGGTCTCATGTGCAACTGCAGTGTTGTTAGAAAAAGGAGACAGGCGCAGCATGACGTATTGAGAGAGTCATGTCACGTTGCCTGCTCAGTTTAGAAAAAAGGGGTCCGTACTGGAGTTTTTTAAACTCCAAAAAAACTGTAGTATTACATCCGAACACCTTTTTGTTTCTTGAAACCATGGTATTTTCTAAAACTGAGATATTCTTCCAATACTTTAAAAATACTTTGCGTCCAAATAGGCCCCAAAATTGATACTCAATTACTCTGTTTTGCCAAACCGGCGGTTCCAATTTTGACAGATTTCAACAACGAGTTCTGTTTCTGCCATCCACACAAGGGTGTGCTCATGCAGCAGCGCTTTTCGTCATCAACAAAAGTCCGAGGGCATGTTTGGATATCATAGTGTTTCAAAATCAAAATATCACAAAACTATGGTTTTAGAAGCCAGTGTCAAGCAAAGCCTTAGTTTAGAGAAAAGAGATCTTGGGGGAGTTTCTAAAACTTTGAAATGGCTGCACTTTTAGCAATACCATGGTTTCTAAAACTGCAAGATTTGTTGCACCTAAGCACCTCATTTTTCAAAACCAAAGTATTTTGATAAACCGTATATCAATCCAAAACTATAAAATACTTTGTATCCAAACAGGGGCTAACATAGTAAATTGAAGGGACTATCCTCAAAATGCATTTTGATTTTATGAAGAAATTTGCAATGTAAATTATTGTGACCTGATCATAACGGTCCATTTAGCCCTAACCAAGTGTTACCCTATTCCAAAGTGATCTAATAACTTTCCTCTTGCCATATCATTGCTCATATATTCTTATGTTTGCAGGTTGTGCTTCCGGATTGACTTGTAGGGGATAAAAATTGTGCGGGACAACGTTTGATTCCTTTAGTAGAAGAAATGCCTATTTGAGTTGTGGCAATTATCTGCGTGGAAATACATCATTGCTCATTTTCATTTTTTGTTAAGATAGTTTGATGGTAACTTGTTAATTTACATTTGAAAAAAGACCGCTGAACAATACGTCAGTTCATCACTGCAGTATACAAATTCACTGTCTGTTCTTCTACGCATTTGTATGATAATGTACTGTATTTTATAATGTGGCGTCGAAACACAGCAATACTGTATTCCTTAACCATAAAGCAGAATGGAGTATTGACTGTCTTGGACTCTGATTTGGTTACTTTTTAAGAATAGGTTATTAAACACTTACGAAGTAACAGATAAAGATAATATAAGCTCGTAGTAATAGCAAGTAATCCGCATACTATAAAACATTGCACTTCTGGGCTTCTGGCAGCAATATCAAAACGCCAGAGGTCAGAATAGTATCAAGCAAGGCCTGTCCAGGCGATAGTTGCATGTGTCCTTCACAAGCCAAACAGGTTAAAAGTTACACATCCATTTCTCAGGCTTCAGCTGTAGACTGTTTCAAAGCATGCATACATGAAGCAGATCGGGACTATGATCCTTGACTTGCGGGTGCCACCTCTACTTCGTTAGAAGTGACATCACGAACGCTGCCAGAAGAGCCTTGTTTCCTTTCTGCCTGTAGTGACCGACATAAAGATTCAAGCTTCTCCTTTTGATTTTTCAACTTCTCCATTTGCTTCTTTGTTAGCTCACGCTGCAGAAACATCAATAATGAGTTGAAATTAGCAAAGGAAAAAAAAACTGTTTAGTGTTCAAGTGGCACAAGATTTTCCCGAATGCATATACAAAATTTCATAAAACTCCAGTTTTCTGGTCCATGTATGACAAAACCCTTTGTTGGTGTCACTTAACTCTAAATTTTATGGTCAGATTGATTCACCAAACCCCAAAACAATCAATATATCATGAATTGAGCATGTGAAATCCACTTTTATACGTGAAAATTACATAGTTGTGCATACCATTCATCCATGGAAAAAATCGATCAGGGCTCATGCACCATGCAAGCATGGAGACAAGAGTCACATGTTGTATTCAAAGTTATTTTGATACAGGTGAGGTCTTGTGAAACAATATAACCATAAAACCTGGAGTCCAACAACACGAGGCAAAATTATCTTAGGGCTTTGTGAGACAATGACCGTACAGTCATAAGTTTTGAGAAATTTGCCTTTAAAAAGTTGATAGAGTCAAAGCTATGGTCTAAACAGTACCCTGTTTCAGAACAATCAGCTTTTGCGATGCACATTACCTCTTCAATGAGCTTCACAAGAGCAATATCTGAATTCTCACATTTTCCCTTCAAAAATTCATTCTCCTTCTTCAGAGTTTTGATCACCTTCACCATCTGATGCAAAAGATAACCACTCCAGACATTTACTTCGGTAAACAAGCAGATGTTGACTAATAAAGCGGATACAATATTAAGTAGAAACCAAGACAAGCTGCTGTAAACAAACCTTTTCCATCTCCTGCTTATAAGTTTCAAAGACTTCATTGCTTTTTGACAGAGTTTCCTGAAAAATTAGAACATAATTTTAATTTGTTTCAGTTAAACTTAAATATTTTAATTTGATTGAAATTTTTAAATAATATGATTGTGACTAAAGGCATTTGTTGTTGTTTTCATCATCTAGTATGCTGTAGCTATCTGGAACCAGGAGAAGGGTATATCGTCAAAACTCAGAAGTACCTGAAACTGTTGAAACCTCTCTCCATCGGCAGCTAGTTGTGCTCGCAGGTTCTTTTCAGTAGTGATAAGTTGAGAAACTTGCTCAGCATATAACTGCATTTGAGTATGTTCTTTAGCAGCCTTTTCTTGATGATGTTGAATCTTCAGATCAGCAAGCTCAAGTTCCAGCATCTTCTCTTTCAACTGTATGTATAGCAAAAAGTTTATCAAAAACACATTAAAAAAAACTCATGAGAACTACCATACTTGTAGAAAAAAATGATTGGGCTCAGAAATCCCAATCAGCATACCTGGTGAGCATATTTCTGCTGGGTAATGTCATACTGATCGGCAAGGTCTTTAAGTTTGTTTCTTAACCTACACATACACAACAACAAAAAAAGTCAAATGTATCTGGCTAGAAAAATCAGAAGGCACTTTCACAAATGGAGTTGCTAATGAGATTCCTAATGTTCAAGATATGAATAGGCTTCGTATCTTACATATTGTTCTCTTCCAGCTGAGCAATGCATTCATTTTTCTGCTCCTCAAGCTTGATGCTCACATCCTGTAAAGATTATTGTGATAATCTGATAAATAAGATCTTGAAAATACATATATAAGCAAAAGAAATTAAGAACACTACTTTATATTTGTTGTGGATTATAATCAAACTATGTATGTTAAGATGTTGACCTTTATAGCATTATTGAATTTTTCAGACAGTTCCATACGCATGTTATGCCCCTCTGTTGACACCTTTCGACACTCATCCTGAGACAAAGATGCTAAAAAGGTATCATAATTGAATAAATGTCCAAAATCCATATTGAATTACAGTTCAGCCATTCCAAACATACCTTTAGCATCTTGTTTTGACGCTGAAACTCCCTGCAAAGAGATTCTAGTTTTTCTTTGACTGCGATGGCTGCAAGGACCGAGACATAAATGATAAATGTTAGGTAGATGAGCTGAAGGAACACAATGTGAGCAGGACATTTTGAATGCAACATAACCAATATGAGCATGATTTTTGGCGACACTAAATTATATGTGCCAATCTGTCCAGGTCAGAGGTTCAAGGTTAATGTTACTTTGTAATCAGTACATGGAGATTAAACTAAGTACAGGAACATGTATAATAATTGTTATTTGACATGATAATCTCACCTGCATCTCTTTCTGCCAGCACTTGCTGGTATCCCTGGGCGAGCTGCAACAACTCTCTGTCCTTCTCTAGTTTACTGCGCTTAGTGACCTTGCGTTTCAGCTCGCCAGTCTCCTAAAAACCATGTGAATCAATCCGATGTTCCAAAGACCTGTTATTATTACAAATGCTGATACGAAACAAAGAGATAATTCGAAGCCTTATCAGTCCCAACATTGTCAACCTTTTGACCAGCAGTAGATTCTGCTGGTTCTGAACCACTGCTCTCCTTCAAGGACCCTTTAGCATCTGCAATAAGAACACTAAAACAAGTAAGAGAATATAGTTTCTAAGCTACATTGGGAGATGGATCCACAATGATGCGGTGACACGTTAAAATTTAACATTTACCCTGAATCGTAAGGGGGAAAACGCCCTTAAAAGTAAACACAGATCGAGAAGCTCACTACTGAAAATGAAAAAAAAAAAAACGTCGAAAGAGGGCAAGGACGGATCACCTGCTGTGTCGCCGGTGGTCTCTTGCTGTTCGTGAGCGCGATCCTGCTCCGCAGAGGCGTCCAAGGCGACGGTCCCCAGGGCATCGGCGGCGGAGGAGGCATCTAGGATTTCTCCGGAGGCAACGCCAAAGGTGCGGGAAGAGGGAGCGCCTAGGGTTTCACCGACATCAGAGACGCTGGCCGCAGGGCGATCGGAGTCGACGGCGGTTCGCGGGAGGTCATTCGCCACGGGGCTTGAGGAGAGAGGAAGGGCCTGATCAGCTGCGAAGCTGTCGACGAAGCCGTCGGGGAGCGAGTCCGCCTCCGGGAGGCGCGTCGCCGGCGAGCCTTCCGTTGCACGGCTACCGCTTGCTTCCATTTTTTTTTTCACTCTCTTTCGAATTCCCGTCGAGTTTTTTTTGGGGGGGGGGGGGGGGGGGGGGGGGGTTGTGTGTGGCCTTCCAGGACTCTAGAGGAGATTGCTTTGCGAAGGTCAGAGTCAGAGCAGAGTGTCTCGTACGGTTCGTTAATAGTAGGAACCCTGAATTTTGTATGGACAGAACTGCCGTGTATACATTTCCATTATACACAGCATATTTGGAGAGAGCAAAGGACATTTGGTTTAAAAATTTGAATGGACTGAACAAAATGAAATGGAATGTTTTTTTCTGCGAATGAAATGGAACGTATTGCACATGAGAGAAGATTTTAGTATACAGTAAACGTATTTCCTCGAAATAAACACAACAGGGGCCTCTGAGCATCAGCTGAGAAGATTTTAGTATGTTACAAGTTCAAGTATCAACCACCGACTTGCTCAACTGCAGAACGGCGTTCCTCTCGGGTCTGAAGAATTTCTGGCAGGGGAGCAGTGATTTTCACCATCTGCAAAACCGACATGAAGCGTACAGTCATCGTAAGGAGTAACGAGTAACTTCAATCATGTCAATCAAGAAACAACGGTAAAAACTCATTTTAATTCATGGATGTACAGCTGTCCTTTCCAAAGTTAGGTCTACAGTTAAAATCATCATATTTTGCAGGTCTAATGCCCACGCATCAGGTTGTACACGCAGACAAGACAACTGTCCAATATGCTCGATTTTCAAACGACATCTCCCACCCCCTTTTGCTTTCTTTTGTTCAGGCACACAACACATTTTACAAACATATAATACTTATTTCTATTGCTCTCCCACCCCTATTTTTCTTTGCCTTATTTCTTGTGTTTGTTTGTTTTGCTCTTGTATTTGAGTTCTTTGGGATTTCATCTCTAGTCTATCCCAACTTGCTTGCTTGGGATTAAAGGCTTAGTTGTTGTTGTATACTCCCTCCGTTCCAAAATTGTTATCGTCATTGACTTTTTTGGCTACCTTTGACCATTCGTCTTATTCAAAAAAATTCAACAAATATCATATATTTTCTCATGATTTATTTTATTACTAGATGAAATTTAAATATAACTTATAATTTTTCATATTTGAACAAATATTTTGAATAAGACGAATGGTCAAAGATAACAAAAAGTCAATGACGATAATAATTTTGGAACGGAGGGAGTAATACTTTTATACAGGAGTAAAATCTAATAATCTTCCTCTTTCCTTGGTTGCTTTGGTTATATCCTCTCTCCAGACCTGGTTGTATACCATTATTCCATTAACACTGTGATACTGTTTTATTAGCAACACTCCATAAATCCATTGCTGATTCAATGCATGCAACTAATTTAGTTCAAGGTCAATGATAGTACAAAAGAAATCAGAGATTTATTTAATCACCTTATTTGTTGTTGGATGGCAAAGAACTAGCCAATGTGCATGTAGGTGATACCCACAGTCTCCAGGAACAGCTTGTACAGGCCTCTCATAACCTCTAATAAAAGCATGAACCGTTAATCAAAGTAAATATGAGACCCAAATAGAGTTTTCATGTATAAATTTCTGAAATTGCACTAGGTGTACTATGGCATTACTCTACCACTGAGTTAAAAGGGCTTTTCATTCCAAAATTAGCCACTTTCATTTACCATTATAGATTTATGTATATATTTATGTACATGATATATGTATATATAGATATATATGTGGAGATTTTATCCAAAGGGATAGCTTAACGCAAATGAGAGATGAAAGAATTACCCATCATATGCAAAAGAACCATCTGTGGCACAAGATTCTGGCTCATCAAGTTTGGGGTGCCCACCAATACCATAGAGAGGATCATCTGTTGGCCAATAGAGAAAAGAGAGATGAGATTTATTTCACAACCGTCCAAATCTATGTTGGATTCTAATGCTGCTAGGGACCATCCCTTGAAAAGTAATGCTCAGGGAAGGTGAGATTTTGTGTACTTTATCCAGCATAATGATCAAATAAATAACTGAGAAAAAGATATAATTTTACAGTAAAGTGAGCTTCACTTACCTACAAGAGGGTGTCCAATGTACGCAAGGTGTATCCGTATTTGGTGGGGTCGTCCTGAATGAATTTCAACCTACATTGATTAAGAAAACGAAGTATCACAAACACAAATGTTCAAGGCAGCAAAAGAACATTTGACATGATGCACATGCTCAATCAAAATGAAGATGACGCTCTGCACATTTGGGAATATGCTAGGCCAGACAGGACACATTTTGTATAAATTCAACACTCAACACAAATACTACCTGGACCAGTGTTTGATTTTGGTGTGCAAGCCTCTTAAGAACACATACTTTGCTCATTGCTGGCTTTCCTGAGATTTGATAGTGCAAGATAACATTATAAATATTAAATAAAGAGAATTAATGCAGCAAACTTTGCGCTATCCAAACCATGAAATCAACAGTTATACTAGCACTCAGCATCAGAGGATCATCTTACACAAGTAGAACTGCAGTACCTGAGGAACATGCTGCATAAAGCCCCTCTGCAACTCCAGGATAATGAACTAACCCTATGGGTTGGGTAACCACAACCTATAGGTATGATGGGATAAAAAAGTTGGAGAAAACAGGGCGTCATAATTAATACTCCCTCCGTCCAACAATATAAGCATTTTTGGAGATTTGGATTTGTCCAACAATATAAGCATTCGTAAAGTGTGAACGCAATAAATGAGGTGTGTGAACGCAATAAATGAGGTATGGTTGGATGAGAGAGAAGCTTTTTATGTGATAAAAGTAGGGGTATAATAGTCTTTTCATCCTAGTCTTATTTTGCATTGGGATTCTAGGAATGCTTATATTCTTGGACGGAGGGAGTAGATCAGAATAGCATGACAAATGAGTATGGGGGGAAGATAGTACCTCATCATTGTCAAGTATGCCAGTCACCAATGCTCGATAGAATTTTGAAATTTTGCGTTCTTTACCAAAATCTGTTTTATCCCTGTAAATTATCTCCATCACTTGACTGAATGCATGATGTGAATATTTGAAGGGAGAAAATTATACACCTTTTATTCCCGGCATTAATAGCTCCTTCAGCAAAATAAGATGCGAGTCTCACTTTGGCAACCTTTGTCTTGGCACAGAGTAGGAGGCCTAACAATAGAATCCACAGATCAGCAGCTGCTAACAAGAGCAGACATCATATACCACAATGAAAAAACAAGCAAAGCAAATAACTGAAGCTATACTGGCTATTGGATGTCCAGTATCTTCTTCAGTAAAGACATTTATTGCAGAATAGGTGTTTGTTACTGGTTCAACAACTTCTAAATGCAACCCTTTGTGTGGCTCATCAGGTGGGAAGGGAACTCATCATATCAGGGCTGTTCATCGGCAGGTTTAGAAAACTGGCTAGGAAACCAGCAGCTATCGGTACTACTGGAAACCTGTAGTTGTACGGGGAGCTAGTGGTTTCGCCAACGGTTTGCTCAAACCGTCAATGAACACCCTTACATCATATAGTGGAATAATGGAAACAGCACCCTTGATCGTCTGATTGAGGCTCATGCATGTGCTACGGTGTAGTTACTTCAAAAAAGTATAACCACTGTGCTCATGCATGTGCTACGGTGTAGTTACTTCAAAGAAGTCTAACCACTATCATTATCAGCTTCCTAGTTCCTGATCATCGTATGATGACTTGATTTTGCTAGTTGATTTGGGCATTAACACTTTGGACCTCAAGTGAGTGTCAGTGAATCAGAGTTTCCAAGTATGACTGAATTGAAAATAAATAAACAAACCTGATGTACCCCTTCCTAATCGATGTACAGGTACTGGATGTGACTGCACATTTTTCCTCTTTGAGTGGCATGAAGAGGTCATCTTCCAGTCTTTCAATTGAAGTTGAGCTAAAACAGTGCGCTGCTGGAAGAGTCCTTTAGGCAGAACTTGCAAACCAGAAGGCTTATTAAGGGCAACCTGACAAGATCTTTTCAGGCTAAGATTTATAGTTCCGGGGGGAAGTGTAAACTAGATTTATGAGGAGCTACTGATTTTAGCAAACATGGACAAGGCATAAAAACCATTATCTGTAACGGGTACAAGATTGGCGAGTTCAAGCTAGCTGAATGTTCACAAGTCGACAAATTTAAAAACTTTAAAAAGCCATCTCTCTCTGTTCTCTGATTAAAGTATATCAATTACATAGAACTTGACAGTTGAACCATGCTAATCCTCTACAGTTATATGAAAGTCAGGTCAAAATTTACATAACAACCTTTGTCTCACAAACTTAAAAATGCGACCAGAGTTATGTGCATACCATGTCATCATCCTCATAAAGCACTTCCAACAAATATGGCGCGGATGGCTCCTGCCATGGGAGGCGATGATATACCAACTTAAAACCATCCCTGCAAAACAAATTTAACAAAGAGCCTCCTATTATTATTTATTGATTTCAAATTATAATTACAGACCTAAGTGAAATGATTCAATGCAACTAAAGAGTGAGAAGGAAAACAACAATGGAAGTACGCTTGGTAGAAGAAGAAAGCTACCTCAGAGCTGTATTTGGATCAGTGACAACTTCACCATCAACGGTTATCTGCAAACAACATGAAACCTTGATTTGCATTCTCAGTAAAATGTGTTGGAAAAGTCAGAAAAGTTATTATTTTCCTGTACATATTGCTTTCATACTTTTCTTAAAAGAAAATAATGCATACATTTGATACAAACATGATCCCTTCTAAAACAGACACCAATCACTATAGCGTGCCATTTTGCTAGCAGACGAGGTTCGAGTTGGTCTGTTTTTTTTTCCCGATCACTATAGCTTAGGTACAGTATGATACAGCTGACACACTGACACCCAACGGAGAAGACAATATTTTCACTATATGCTACACGTCCTACCTGGCCATTACGAATCCTCTGTACCCACCTGCAGAAGGAATAACTACCTTAATTAAATCAACAAAACAATTCAAGGAATCCACCAGTTGACCATGGGAATCAGGACCCAAGCGTGGCGGTTAGGCACTTACCCGGGCAATGGCGCGGAGCTCTTGTAGTTAACAGAGTAGAACCCAATCAAGGTGGTGATAGTGTCCACATCTGCTTGCAAGTGGAGAAATCATCAAGTACCAAACCATACGGCGAGAGAGCGAGGGAGGGAGGGATACGGAGGGAGGCGGACCAGAGCATCGGAACGTGTCGGTGTAAGAGAGGCCTGCGTTTAACTCCGGCCATGGCGTCCCAAAGGAGTAAAGCGCCCGCGGGGGCGCAGCCTCGTCAACTTCCGGAGTTTCTCCCCCGGCGGCGACGGCGGCGGCGGCCATCCGTTGGGAAAGAGGTTTAAGGGCACATAAGCAGATTAGTCCTCCAAGTTTTACTCTATCCCGATGTCGGCTCCTCCCAACGGATCAGGGCTCAAGCTGTCGGCTCCTCAGCTGAACCGGAGCAGCCTTCCACGCTCTCGGCAAAAAGAAACGGAGAGCGCCCCGGTGCTATTTTTTTCATCGCCTTTTTTCATCCGGCAAAACGGGAGCCTCTCTTGCCGTTGCCGATACAACGAAGCAGGGGGAATAGCCTCTCAACTGAATGATGGATGTACCCAGATTTGATCATATGTTCGGAAAGCTGGAAAAAAGCAACCAGCACACACTCTTGCTTATTTAGCACATGAATGGAGTGTATTAAACAGGAATCAAAACTCTTCCCAGAATCTCATAGTAAAAAAATGGCTCATATTCTCACCATGTTCAAAGAAGAAATCTCATACACAAAATGTAATTGCTCACGTTAGTTGTACATCAGTTACAATTTATTCACGATCTTGTGTTAGTAACTTGTATCCAAGTATCTCAAAAACTCAAGACGAGTAACAACAGAAGCATGCTATGGCCCTTATATGGTTGTTGCTACAAACATTACACTGCTTCGTACCGTTCAAAGACCCCCCCCCCCCCCCCCCCCCCGGCTCGCTACAATAGCAGGCTAGTTGAAGCATAAAGTTCTGATGATAGCCATACACTACAACTTGTGAAACACAGAAGATGAAGAAACTATCAAGAAAATTTCCACTCGTGCTGATAGCTGATGCCTATATTTTTCATCACTTATTTTTCATTGGGTCTGGGGATCGGCTTGTAGTCATAACTGTTTATGTCAACCTTTTGCTGCAAAGCCTGCATAGCACATCGAACAACAAAACTATGGTAAATGGCAAATGTCTCATGAAACCAGTCTTTCTACGTATGTATGCAACTATACCTTCAGTTCGTCCTCTAAGGAGAGTTTCTTAGGTTTGTAGGCCCCTTCCACTGGCCCTGTTCGGCTTAGAGCTTTTGTTGTTTCTACGACCTCCCATTCCATATCCTCCTTTTCCTTCGTTACCTCTTTACTGCAGACATACAAATTAACAAACAATTCAAAAATGTGAAATGAAGGATCCCTAAACACAGAATAGTTAAGATGATTAGGCAGGTGCAGAAAGGCTGAATGATTTACCTGCCCTGTATAAGATGGGCAAGCCCGACTGCACCAAACACTGTCAAGGAAATGAGTGGCAGGCCATATCGAACAAATGGATGTTTTCTCCCCCATCTTTTGAACTGTGAGGCTTGTTTGAAAGACTTGGCCGTTGATTCCACTTGGTTAACATTCTGAGTTGCACTCATGACTAGCTTTGAGCTATGGATAGTAAACACGAAAGTCAGCAGCAAAAAGGTTAATGATACATGATGTAAGGGCATAATGGAATGATGAGATTTTTTTTTTTTGTGATAAGTTGTGCTGTTAAAAAGAAGTTAGCTCAGCCAATTTACATGAAGGTATAGCGCAGCCAAATTACATGAAAATGCATACACCTAAATTGTACACTTAAAGCAGCAATAAACACAAGTCGATGCTGCCGCCGGCGAGGGAGACGCAGAAGCGCCCGGCCGACGCCGCCGCCTCGAGGTCGCCCCTACCTGGACCTCACCCGGCCGCCGCTGCCCTCGCGCCGCCGCCGCCCTCGCGGAGAGACCCTCCGGCCCCCAGGTCGCGTGCCCAGCATTGGTGGCGTTGCTGCCTGCCGCTTGAGTTGTTTACCCGTCCCAGCACCCGCGAAGGAATCCACCCTAAATCTCAGCTACAGAAGGAATGGGGAGGATTGGAGAGAGAGCTCAGCACCCACCTGGAGGAGAAGCGCAGGTTCGTGCCGCGTTCTGGGCTCAAGAACGCCAAGCAGGAGGAGCGGTGGGTGGAGGAACCGTCAGAGGAGGAGACGGTGGGAGGCACCGGCGGCGTCGGCGTCGGCGTTGCGCGAGTCTGACCTGCGTGCGTGTGCGGTTCGTTGTGGAGACGAGCCGGGTCTGCTTGGACCTCTTTGGTCTGTAGCAATGAGGCCAGCATATGTTGTGGGCCGAAGGATGGCAAGGGCCATGATGTGGCCCATTTTTCGTTCAAGCTGGGAGAGAAATTGCTGGAAGATACAACGAAAGGGAAGGCGCAGAGCTGCCAAGTCCGGCTACACCCGAGCCCCGAGAAGAGCTTCGCCATGCGGGAGCGGATCTCTGGAGTCTGGACGCTTCTAGTAACATACATTAACAGTGAAGTTGATGAACTTTAGAGAATGGTAAAAAACAGGAGCCAGGAGACTAATGGCATCACATTATGATAAGTTAATCAAATATCAGCAGTGATCTATACTAAAGACTGCACCAAGCAGGTGTCCTGCGCAACTTTGACGAGCATTTTGTACACTGAAGTGAGCCGGCGCGTCCAGTACAGCCTCCTAGTACCCACTAACACAGAGCTTTGCCTACATGATACTTGTGCGAAAGAAGCAGCTCCGTCTATTTGTCCTTTCCTTTGGAGATGCTCTAAGCAGCGCCGTCTGATGGGCGGTGAAGAAAAGGCCCTCTATCTGTGAGGTTGTGTGTTAAATAGTGGTAATGTCTCGTATCTATACTGCTGATCCTGAAGCCGATCATGATCAGGCCAAGCTTGATATTTCTTGCTCCTGCTCTGTAACATTGTCAGGTACCGTTGGTTCTTCCACGGCCTCTGGTACCACTTCACTGGATTCTGGTACGGGGCTGATAGGGCCCTGGGGAATGCCGAAGAGGGTGGAGAATATCTGCCGGTGGCATTCGTCACAGAAACAGAAGTATGAGAAGTGACCTTCCTCAAAGAGCTTGTGCACTGTGGCTCCTGGAACCATACGCCGCACAAACTCTGCCACTGATGGCGACACCACTCTGTCATCCATACCCTGTTGATATACGAAAGTTCAGAAAGAGCACAGTAAAATAGGTGTGCAAAGCTTATATTCCGACAAGACAATGAAAATCAAGCTATATAATGGACATAAGCAGTTTATTGTGTCCAATGATAAACTGACAACACAGTACTATTTTCAGTATAGCAGTGTCTCCTTCACCCGGTTCTTATGATAGTTCGAGATTTGTTTTCAGTTGAAACAAAATCTGTTCCTGGTACTATCTACACTTATGGCAGTGAATTGCCTAAATCATGGAAAACAAAAATAATTCTGATTTGCTGAAGTCATATAGTGGGGTTGCCTTCGCATGTGTAGACTCTGGTCAATGATGAAAAATTGAGAATGAACAAAAAAAATACTTATGATTTGCATGCCAGGCAGCTACAGAAAAGCTTCTAGACAATGTCCTTAATTTTTGTGCTAGCTAACTTTGCTTGGAATAATTGAAATATGTTTCTTTAGTTCCTGCCAACTGCCGCCATGAACATGTCAAATATATTCCAAATCTTTGAATATGTTTCAGCAAACAGAGTACAAACCTGCCATATGTGTATTGGGCCCAGAAATCCAACCCATTCTCGTTCAACCTGATTGAACATAGACTTGATCAACTCAAAAAAGCCACGGTCCTCCTTCTTCTGTGTTTGAATGTCAGATAAGCTGAATCCCCAGTCAGACACTTGCAGCACAGCTTCCTCTACGAATGGCTGTGCATCTGCTTGGCGCACAGACTCCGCAACATTCCTTTCCCAGAATGTCTGGAACATAGGACCTTCCAGCAAAGTTTTGTCCTGAGTAATGCACAGAATGTTAGTGCTTGGCATGAGAAAGGACTAATGGTTTAACTTCATCAAAGGAGTGACTACTAGCCATAACGATTAACTAGATAACATCAAGCAGCCATGGACAAATCAAGTGTTTCAGCACTCAGGAAACACAACAGTGTTTAGGATGTTGCAGTCCCTTGTGCAAGTCATGAAGCAAGTATGGTTTTACACAGAAAAATATACATAGGTGCTCACATAATTTTCTGTTGAGAAACAAAAGTTGTGTTTTTCTAACTACCATACAGTGGCAAAATCTGAAAAATAAAATGTGTCACTGCATATGGTTCGCCTATGCCTTGAAAGGATTAGAAGGATGACTAACACTCTGATACATAATCATCTGCTATTTCAATATTGCTCTACAACAGCATTCTATTTTGGAATTTGCACACTAAATAGTACATTATGACGATATCAACATACCTTCTTCCCCAGTGACAGTGACAACCAACTCTCTGGTTGTCCTTGTTTTCCAGAAAGGAAGCTTCGCCGATAAAATAAGGGCAATAGCGACGGAAACCTTCGGGCTAAAATGTGCATCAGTTTCCGTTTCGTTGACCAGCTCTCCCATGTTTTACGTCTCTCTTCCTTGGTCATCTTGGAGTCATATGGATTTGCGATAGGTGCAAACATTGCTGCACCTAGATTCAGGATAATACATACAATGAAATAAATCAAAATTAAGGACCCTATGCAGTACTTATGTACTCAGTTTGCCTGTTAGGTTTATATCCATTGGAAACAAAGGGGAAAGGAGTTTAGATTGAAAAAACTATTTTAAGATGAAACCGAGGTAAACATGTAGCTTAAAACAGTTACTGCAACTAAAGTAATATTACATACATTTAGGTAATGTTGAATTGTCTGATTCAATAAAACCCATTCATTCCATTCTCACCAAGACAAAAATAAGATATACACTTCCATCAAGAGCATTTGAAATACTGGTTATTCAGTAAAAAAAAACTTACGAAAAATGTAAGCTGAGGCCAACATTAGGTGCAAGCACTTCTAAAATTAGGTCTTTGAAAGTTCAATAAGCATAAGCAAGACCTGACAGATTAATATGCTGGGAAAAAAGAAGTCCCTAGCATGATAGCGTCAAATCATTTGCAACCAAAATTAAAACCTATAACAAACAGGAGAAAACTATAGATTTACTAATCAATAAAATTTTGAGAAGTGTGTGAGATAAGTACCTGCTACTCTTTCAGGAATGTAACGAAGAGCACTCCAAGCATGCATGCCACCTCCAGAATAGCCCACAACCCAGAACTTGTCTGGAATATCAAGCGCATTAGCCAAATGGAGCATGTCCAGCGCAGAAGAATTAAGATTTCGGCCTGGGTGAGGATCACTTTCACCAAAACCAGGAAGATCATAGGTCACAAGTCGCACTCCAAATTCTTCCAGAAGGGATGAACTGATTCCAGGGATTCCTACATTGGAAAGAGCAATTAGGACTAAATACAAAGCATGGCAGCCAACAGCTCAATACTATAGTCAGATACAATGTAAAGAATTGATCCTACCTGCCAACCTTGACGAAAGAAAAGAATGAGGTGCGATCAGTGAGAATCTTGCCCTCACAGCTGAGACTCCTTGTTCTTCATAAGCCAGATGTCTCCCATCAGGAAGCTGGATTCTATTCGCACTTGGGAGACTGATGTAAAGTTTCTTTGGAAGCTCTACTGGAGTTTCATCGCCACTCCCTACACCTAAAACTGCATGGCAAATAATCTCAACAATTAAGTAACCACAGCAGTGCAATGATTCAAATAGAATAAAACTTTTGTGTGGATCGATGGACTATGGTGCATTGACAAAATGGTTATGGACAAATAATCATATCAGTCAATCATATGTAAGCATTTGAAGTGGCACTGCTGGATGAATACTCTTGATGCATTGTGCTTGCATACAAAAACCTACAAGCTCATAAAAAATATAATGTGTGGACAGAAAGATCGAAATTCCTGTAAATTCAATATATCTCTTGCAAAAAGTGAACAAACATCTTACAATTTATTTGACACGAAACGAAAGTGGTCACCAATAAAAATCAATGACTGAGTCCATCTCGAAAAAAAAAACAGACTTTTCTGACTCAGTAGTAAAACAATTGACTAGCCAGGTCAGTAGCAATTGTGTTTGACTCAGTGGATTAACAAGAAACTCAGGATACATAAATAAACTCATGATGTGCATTCCTCTCGTGAACACAATGTTGCCCAAGCAACTAGACATGGATCCCACAGTCTGAATGTCACATTGGTTACCCAATAGCACACCTCACCATAGAAAGAGAAATCTGTTCATAGTGTTCTCCCTAAATTCAAAATAAAATCCCCTTGATAGCAGAAATACACGAACAGACCCCCAATTTGCCATGGTCAGTTAGATCCATCCCTCAGATGAACAAACATGGCAGGAAACGAACATAGCATGTTAAGGGATGTCACCAACCGCTGTCACACCCTCAGCTGGAAGCAGAGGCACACGAGCACGGGGGATGCCGAGGCAGGGAAAACTGGAAGAGAGACGGATGCGAGATCAGCGGTTACCTAGGAGCGTGACGAATGCGACCGCGGCGACGACGACCCAGCACCTCACCGGGTCGCGTTCCTCCGGGAGGTACTCGTTCATGAAGCTGAGGCGCTTCCCCGTGGCCGCCGCTTGCCGCCGGAGCCGCCGCGCGAGCTCGGTGTCCTCGGCGCTGGCGAAGCTCTGCGCGCCGACGTCCCACAGCCCGCGCCCCAGCTCCAGCAGCATCTCCGCGGTCGACTCCGCGAAGCCCCTGGCCTGCTGCGCCCACCCCTCCTCCGCCTTCACCCCTTCCTCCTCGCCGTACCACCCGGCCCCCACCGCCCCAACATTCACCGCCGGCGGCGGCGCGTCCACGCCGGCGCCTGGTAGGCTGACGCCCGTGTCCACGAGCGTGGCCATCTCCTCGTGCCACGTCATCGTCGTCGCCGCCGCCATCCCGCGGCCCGCGGCGCCGATCGCTTCGTGCGTACGCTCTCCCGTCGCGTGCAGGAGTTTGGAACGCGAGGAGGGGGAAGGAGTGGCCGAGTGGGGAGTTGAAGCAGAGGCGGAATGGCGAGATGGAGACGTTTGGCTGACCGGTGGGCCCCAACAGGCTATGTGGGTAGCAGTTTCGGTGGGTCTCTCGAGCTGGTTGTTCTCAGGTTGCTTTCTTCCCCACGAGCGTGCACGGATCTAGGCCGTAGGATGTGTGGGGCGGTACTGTGGTTCGCAACTGCCGTTTAATGGACGGGCAGGTTGATGACAGAGATGGCCTGTGCGTATCACGGCACTTGTACCCACGAAGCTGTAATACGCTGAGCGGTGCTTACGAAAATTCAAAATTGAGTGGTCCAGTGGAACTTAACACACTGCTGTCTCTATAGTCAGAACAGAGCTGTTTATAGACGCCTGAATGTGGTCCTTTAACTTTTTTTTTTTCATTTGTTTCTGCTTGTGAAATTGTAAAACCTAAGCACAAGTAAACAAGCGATTGTCAGAACAGCGTTGTTTAAGATGTTTCTACAATGTAGTACTACAAAATGTTGATTAAATACGTACAGTTGCTAGCTCCTCTTTGTTGGTGTTGCTTGAAGGCAGCAATTAAAATATCTGAAACACATTACGGAGTACGTGATATGGTTTCTTACCTCATATATGCGCATAGTCTTTCTTCGGAGCAAAACGGCATAACTGTATTAGAGAAGTTTGTACGCATCTACCAAAGTTCAGTTTTCATTGTTTTGCTTTTGCGTGAAGATTTGTAGGAGTCACTACCGGAAACTTGGTTTACGGTCTGATCCTAGAGTATGATCCCTTAGGCCTTAAAGAACTATATATGTCATGTTTTCAATCATTTAGTTCTTGCTAGAGTATTTAAACGGTAGATCGATGTTGAGTTGGGTGACACGATGATGACATAGGATGCCAATGGTTACTACGACGTAATGACACAATGAAGAATGTCAAAAGTATTATAGTATGACTATGTGGTAATGACCTTGATAGTGCACTGTAACAAGATTAATGTCATGGCATTATGGAGACCATAAATGAGCAGCTGAAGTAATGCCCCCCTTGGCCTCTTAATATATTCTACAGTACATTCTTTTTGCAACAAGTAGTATCTTACTACACAGAAAAAGGCTTATAATAAAGGATGCCAGTACCCAAATATTATTTTATACCAGTAGCTGACATTAGCATCTTGTGAAACGTCGATGCCCTGCCGCCCTTTGCTACCTGCTGCGTGGTGTTTTTCTACGTGGAGTAGCTGTCCTCTGGTGGTATGCGCGCGTCGGTGTAGCAGAATTCAGGCGGCAGCGCAACCCGACGAGCTAGCGCGGACGGTCGCGAGTCACAAGAACGGGTGGACCGGGCTGGCGGAGACCGACCGGCACCGCCCCTGGCCCCACCATCTCCCTCCCTCGAACGGTCCAGCCGCCGCCGCTGACCGACCGGCCACAGCCGCTTCCGTGGCACAGGGGATCCGAGCCACGCGCGCGTACCGGCTACGCTTCGGGCAGGTGGGCGCCTCGCTGCTTGATCCCGTGCTCCGTCCTTCAAAGCGGGCGGCGACACGGCACGTGGCGCGTCGGCAGGACACGATGCCGGATCTGGCCGTGGACGGCGGGCTTCGTGGGATGAGAGGCTCGCCCGCCCTTTTTCGGCGTTTGGGATGGGATTTATTGAGGAGCACTGATGAGCAGGACCTGCGATTCTGCGTGGGAGCTCCGTGGTGCTCGTACCAGTAGCCGCTTTAACTTTCCGACAGTAAACGGCGTGGGTTAGCAACGGTTAGTGCTGCACGGAGCGCGTGGGTTGATTGCATGTCCGGCGTGGAGCCAGCGCTGGTCGGATCGGCTGGTTCTGCCTGGACAGTTTGTTCTTATCTTTCTTTGCCCTCAAAAAAAAGAGAGAGAGTGGAAAAAAAAAGAAAAATTATCTTATCTTGTGGTGGTCCGGAATGGTAAGAGGCAGACCTCATGAGTGTCCGTCTCCGAGTAACATCGAATTGATGCTAAGCTGGAATTGGATGACAACGGTCTATGATAGTGAAAGGCTGAAAGGGGGGCAAAAATAAAGAAAACTACCAGTAGCATCGTACAATGAGCGTCGCGAGCATCTTATCTTTATTCGTGTTGTTAGCACACTCCCGCTTCTAGAAACAAGGGGTGAGCTGTGTGCAGGACAAGTGGAAAGATCGCGAGCACATGTAGCCAGAGGAACCTCGAAGCAGTCCTTTTCGTCGCAGGGGATGGAGGCATCGTCATGGGGCCTCTGATGAGTCATCCTGGATCGTTAGTTAGCTGGGTGGTGGGCTCTTTTAATTTTCGGAGGAGGTCTTCCTTGGATTAGTTCCGTGCCCGTCCAATGGATTGAACAGAGTCATCATCATTCGGGGGATAAGATGACATGCATCACATGATGCAAAGGCTTAACTAACCAACTCGGCGAACCGGCGGCGGCGAACGTGCCCCTGCGGTGGATGGTTGGCGAAAAAGCTGGGGTGATCGGAACATGCCCATGCATGTGTTGGGTTGGGTTCGGTAGCTAAAGCCAGGACCATTGATTCTTCCATGATCATGACCGGGTCGTATTGTAGCCGGCCGACCCATGCCCGTCCAGCAGATTCTCTTGCGTCTTACAGTTCAGAAACTATCCGCAAAAATCAGACGTGCATGTAAACTGAACGTCATGATGCGCACAAGAATTATGTCCTGCGAGCGACGGCGATTTTTTTTTAAAGAAAAAATTTGGTAGGAGTAGGAGCAGGCAGGGTTGTCTACCGGACCGGGCGCCCGGACTGCCAGTCAACAAGCTTTTGGTTCCTTCATCCTTTTAGCCTCCCTCTCCCGGCAAAAGGACGGTGGATACGGGCTCCGAGCCAGGCGAATCGCTGTGGCCGACGCAATGGGAATATGCTCTGTTCCGTCGCTGGCCAAAGGCGCGCGTGCCATCCTTCCGTCGCTTTCCTCCGTGCTTCATCATCGGCGGGGTGCTCCTGCGCCCAACGCAGCCCAGTTCCATTTCTCGTGAAAGAACAGCGCGGCCCATGTCCGCGCCGCGTCGGTTCACTGCCGTCAGTAAAGGCACTGTGCCGTTATCCGCGACGCGCTGGGTCATTCGCCTTCCACCGAGCCCCCGCCCTTATTTGCGTTGCGCCAGGTCGCCGCTGTTCGTTGAGCCGTCTGTGAAACACAGAGGCGTGCGGAATCGGTTGAACGCTGTGACCTCCTAGCCTCGGCGGTTTCGTGTTTATATAGGAGAGAAAGATCCTCTCTCGTGAATTACAATTACAGATTACAATGGGTTGAGTAGTTTAAATCCTATATAAGTCTATCTATAACAGAACCGACTCAACCTTTAATTTATGAGCATATCTCTACTAATTAAAAATCCCAAATGCATTCCATTTTCGTTCCACCGTCAAGTTTTTTCCTACGTGCGATGACTTGTCCCGCCAACGATCCAATTGCATCCCATCTGCGAACCGGTACCCGAACGGCAGCACCCCACCCACGTTCTCCGCTTCCCCCACCTCCTCGCGACCTCGTCTCCGCCTGTTTGGGCTCCGCGCCTCCGCCCTCGCCAGCCGCCGCCCTGGGAACCTCCGCCGCACCATCCCACCTCCGCCTGCGAGACGCGGCCGCCTGCCTCCGCCTTCACCCATCCGCCTATGACTCGCCTGGGAGACCGGGAGAGGTTGCATCCTGCCGCAACCGCCTGCGACTCGCCGGGGGAGACCGGGAGAGGAGTTGCACCCTGCCGCAATCGCCGGCGCCGTCCGGATCCACCATCGTTCGTCGGCCGCCTCCTCCGTCGCGTCCTGCTCCCAGCCACCGCCGGCGCGCCCGACCTCCGGGAGGCCAAAAAGAAGGCTGCCTCTTCCGGATCCGCCCGCGTTGGTCGGCCGCCTCCTCGCCTCCCTGCCTCCGCCTCCGCCGCGTCCTGCTACCAACCACCTCGCACGCATCGTCGTTCGCCCCACACCTCCAGGTCGCATCCGCATCGTCTCTTCTCCTCGGTGCAAACCTTGTCGGCGCCGCCCATCTACTTCGCCTGCGACTCGGGCCCTTGCCCTGCGTCCGGTTCGCACCTGTGTCTCTCTCTCTCCCAACTCGCAAGTGGCTCCTCGTCCTCTTCCTTCTAGGAGCCGCACTTGGAGTCTCGGACGATGATGGCAACGAACACCCGGGTAAGTAGAATAGCCGGCGCGCCTCCATGTCCTCTTCTGGGCGCCCCTGCCCCACCCAATTGTTGGTGACTGCGATCCATCCATTTGGGGAGACGAACCACAACCGCCCGTGGGTACAAGAAAATCTGCTGGAGAAGAAGAATAGCCACCGAGTGCAAGATCTTGCGGCCGCTAGCTACGCCGGTGAACTGAATCCGCGAGATTTTTGACCTTGATATGGGTTCATACATGCGTTGCCTTGTGTTCAAGGTGAGCCCGCTCCCCTCTCAGATCTAAAATCTCCTTTTGTTTTCTTCCCCTGTTTTTCTAAACCGATGAGCAATGAAAGTATGAAACTAGCAACCAATAGTTTGTATTTGCAGTTATATTACAAATTAATCCCAGAACGCAAGGCACAGAATCAATTGTTGTTTGGCTTCGGTAGCTAGATTATTCCTTTCTAGCCATATATATGTGCTTCTGTAGCAATATTTTTCATCCATACTGCAATTGAATTATGTTATGGATTACACAGATTGACCATAGATCTTTTGTCCATTGTTGTTAATTTTTACTAGAGTTGGTATAGTTGTCTCACAATTTTCCAGCCATGATGAGTGTAAAGATAAGCCTGTTGAAGTGAATTATGATATATGCTGCAATTTATCAAGTTTGTTTTACTGTATGCATGCCAATTCTAATAAAAAGAAAGCCATTACATTAAACTTTGTAACACTCAGAAAGCAATATATCAAATTCATTTTACATTACACATGCCAAGGGTAGCATAGACATATTCCCATGAAACCTCTTATTTTCATATTTAAACTAGCTCTGCTATCTAAACACCCTAACATATTACTAATATTGTAAAAGAAAAGTAGGCTCATGTTTTTTTTCCTGTCAGATTCCCTAGAGTTTCTTAACTGTTCAGTTATCCCAGAGAAAGGAGAGGTGCTAAGGTTACTCATATATAGTTTCCTCTTAAGTAACTGAAACTACAAATAATTGAGGTTGATATTGATTGTTTTTGGGACATTGAATATCTGAACTAGCTACCTATGCTTTCCAAAGGGTGGATTTAATCAACTGCATGGTGATGTTGCATTGTTATGGACACCAACCTATTCAGGTACCAATGTCTTTCACGATTTGGATTATATGTCGCTTTTGAACAAACCTCGTAAATAACAACCTGTGTTGTCGAAGTGAGAGATTTCTCTAACATTTATGCAGATTAGACGGACTGTTATGAAACATAAAATTATCTATGTGCCACATTAACCATGTGAAAATTGATACTCTGATGCAGTTTTAACTCCACATGTTTCAGTTAGTTTTCTGAAACAATGATTACCATAATTATTTTTATAACTTTACATCATTGCCACTCAACCCATACAGGTTGGTCACCCTAGGTTACTAATACTCCCAATAAAAATTTAACAACTAATAAAAGATATGTTTTAATGAACATTTACCATTTGCTATATGATAATGTTTATAAGAAACATGGTTATAGTAAATGAATTGCATGATAACTTGCCTTCTGATTGGTGTTAAATGGCACACAAAAATTCTCGAGTAAACCATATATATATGTCTGAAACAATGAACATAAATAGATAATATACATGAAATACTCATATTTACATTTGTTTTGTTGGGATTTCTCTTTGACATTTTGCATTTTTGCGTGTTTACACGCCATATTGTAGTACATAACAGTTGCAACTCATGATTTCAACTTTGCATTACAGCTAAGACGGCAAAATTGAAGGAATCAAGTACATGAGTGAAAAGAACATTGGCCTGAGCTTTCTTGCAAATTGGAGAATTCTGGGCAATATACTTCATCAGTGTCTATGTGACTGTGTCCAGCTCTTTTCTTCAGAGTAAAATATAATCATCCAATTTATTCACTCCCCATGTTATTTTATTCACTGAATCAACATGTGTCTATCTCAGAAGATGGTTTCCAAGATCTACATTAAGAATCAACGGTTCGTTTGTGTATGCCATTATTTCTGTATTATAAGTTCTTTTCTAGACGTTTCCTTTTGTTGTAAATATGATTGCTAGAGATTCGCTGAATGATGTAAGAGTTGGAACTGATGTGGCAGAGATGCAACTGCTCTGAAACGAGTAGTGTACCTCTGATGAGTTAACTTTGGGCTCACAGCTTGCTGCTGAGTACTGCACTTCTGATTAATTTATTTTGCAATCAGACCTTGTTGTTGTGAGTTTCAATTGTTTGATTTGAAGCAGTGGCTGTATAAATTTGGTATGTATCGTGTTTACTGAAGAATGTTTCATATTCATTCACCAAAATTTGTATTATTTGCTACTACCAAGTATATTTCATGATTCATGCTTAATATCAAACATCACACGCATTTTTCGTTATTTGATTTGTAATGCTGGATGTCACCGTAGTGTTAGCACGGACATTATACTATTCTATCTCTAAGGCTCTGTTCGTTTCAACTTATAATTCACTTAGATTAATTAATCTAGCTGAATTAATCTAGTAGACAAACAAACATGATAGATTATTAGGTCAGATTAATTAATCTAGAGGGTAAATTATTATAATCTAATAATCTACTATAGATGTGCTTATTTTGGATTATTTTAGACAAAGACTTACTATCCATGTTAAGTTGGTCTTCTTACATCAAAAACAACTTGGGTTGTGTTTGTTTTCTGGACACTAATTTTTAGATCCGTCCTATCGAATATTGATATTAATTAGGAGTACTAAATATAGATTATTGATAAAATCCAGCCCATAACCCACCCTTTAAATAACGAGACGAATCTATTGAGACTAATTAGACCATAATTAGATAATGTGATGCTACAGTAAACATCTCTTAATGATGACTTAATTAATTTTAATAAATTTGTCTTGCAAATTAACATTCAACTATGTAATTAGTTTTATATTTAATTTATTTTTAATCCATGTATTTAGCATTCGAAGAATTGATATGACAGCACTAAAATTTACACCTAAAGAAATAAACACATCCTTGATCTAGCTTAAATAATCTAGTGAAACAAACACCTCTTTTAGATTAATTAATCCAACTTAAATAATTTAGATTAAATAATCTAGCACTATAATCTAGATTAATTAATCTGCTTAGGAAACAAACAGGCCGTAACTCTTATCTCTAATAGTCTCCCTCAATCAAAACCGTACAAGGTTTAGATTGTGTTTAAAATTTTCCAGCTTCCGTACTGACAATGCTTTAGTGAAACCATCTGCAACTTGATCACCTGTAGGAACAAAGTCAATCTCCAATAATTTCCTTGCAACTCGTTCTCTAACAAAGTGATAGTCAACTTCAATATACTTTGTTCGGCTATGGAATACTAGATTTGCAGAGATACTTAGCACCTAGATTATCACACCATAATCGAGCTATAGAAGGACTTTTCATACCAATTTCTTTCAACAATATTTAAATCCACATAATTTCTGCTATAGCGTTTGCCATAGCCTTATATTCAGCTTCAGTGCTTGACCTAGAGACAGTTGGTTGCTTTCTTGCACTCCATAAAATCAGATTCGACTCCAGGTAGATAGCATACCCTCCTGTTGATCTTCTATCATCTGAAGAACCTACCCAATCAGCATCTGAATATCCAGTTACTAGCGTGGACTGTGACATACTAATCTTTACTCCAAGTCGTGTGCTTTGCTTCAAATACATGAGTATTTGTTTTACTGTTGTCTAATGTTCAGTGGTTGAAGCATGTAGAAATTGACATACTTTATTAACAGAAAAAGCACTATTAGGCATAGTAAGAGTCAAATACTTCAATGCTCCTACAATACTCCTATATTGAGTTGCATCACGATCTTCCAGTAGTGTCCCATTAAATAAAGGCAACTTCTCACTAGTAGACAGAGGTGTACTATATGGCTTGCAGTTACACATATTCACTCTTTGTAACAAATCAGAGGCATATTTTTCTTGAGTCAAAATAATGTCATCATTTACCGTATTTATCTCAATTCCTAGAAAATAATGCAACTCTCCAAGATCCTTCAATGTAAATTCTTGCTTTAAACCAGACAACAGTCTCTCTATAGCATTAACATTGGAGCTAGCAACAATAATATCATCAACATAAATCAAAATGAGCACTATTACTCCATCTTTATTGAAATAGAACAACAAAGTATCTGCCTTGGACGAGCTGAAACCAAGACTGATTAAATGGGCAGTTAAGCGAGCAACCCAAGCACATGGTGCTTGTTTAAGTCCATATAAAGCTTTGTCCAATTTGTAAATATAATTGTGCTTAGTTTTATCTTCATAACCAGGAGTTTGTCGCATATAAACTTTATCTTCTGATATTCCATGCAAAAAGGCATTCTGAACATCTAATTGTTTAAGACTCCATCCTCTCGGTACAACAATAGATAGAATAGTTCTGATGGTAACCGCTTTAACAACGGGGCTAAAAGTATCTTTATAATCTATGTCATATCTTTGTTTAAAACCCTTAGCAACCAAGTGTGCCTTATATCTATCAAGCCTACTATGAACTTTCCTTTTTATTTTATAGACCCATTTACAATCTATAACGTTTCTACCTTTTTGAGGTGGAACTAGGTGCCAAATTTTATTATTCACCAAAGCAGCATATTCAATATTCCTGGCCTCTTTCTAGGACTTCTGAGCAAGAGCATCTTCCAAAAATTGAGGTTTACTAGAAGATGAAAAACACCCATATCAAACAGTACCATCAGTATATACCTTTGGCATTCATATCCCTCCTTGAAGTCGAGTTCGTGCACATGGAGGTGAAGGAGCAGGTGAAGGAGCCGACGGTGATGAAACCGGATCAGCAGATGAAGGAGTAGCAGCAGCAGGCGACGTCGGCACAGCCACTAGAGAGTGCGGATCTTCTTCATTGTGTGCGCCCCCTGGCTGGGCAGGCTCGACTATGCCCGTAGGTGCGGCCGCAGATGCTGTCGGGGACAACACGTCACGAAGCGCAGAAACATCCTCATCAGGCCACACGGCAGGCAAAACCTCGTTTGATGGACTGGATCCCGAGGATGCTGCTGCGGGAAGAATTTCCTCGGGTGGCACCGTTTCTCCTGATTGCTGCGCACAGGGTAATTCCTCAATGGAAATATTAGTCCCGTTAGTCACATGATCATCCACAAATACACCCCTTATCTCAAAATTAATCAAAGATGGATTAAGGAGTAAAATTTTAGAACGGAGTCGAGATCCGTCATTAGAATGCAGTTTAGAGAACGGAAAAATCTGCTCATCAAAGACAATATCATGGAATATATAAACACGACCAATCGAGATGTCCTTTATGTAGGTTGCTATAGCCAAGAAAAACACACTCCTTCGATCGAAATTCTAATTTGTGTTTGTTGAAGGGTCGAAGATTAGGCCAACATGCACACCAAAAAATACGGAAAGATGCATACGCCGGTTTGACATGAAATAAGCGTTCCAAAGGAGAAGAAAATTCAAGGATTTTGCTGGGAGTCCTATTAATCAAAAAGATAGCAGCAAGGAACGCTTCATCCTAGAATTTGAGAGGCATGCTAGCATGAGCTAATAAAGACAGACCGACCTCGACTATGTGTCGATGTTTTCGCTCAGCTGACCCGTTCTTTTGATGAGCATGAGGACATGAAACATAGTGGGAGATTCCAACTTTGAAGAAGAAGGAATTTAATTTTTCATATTCCCCTCCCCAATCGGATTGAAGTGTTATAATCTTTCTAGAAAAAAGGCGCTCAACAAGAGCTTGAAATTCATGAAACTTTGCAAACACTTCAGATCTAGACTTTAACAAATAAATCTAAGTAAATTTGCTGAAATCATCAATAAAACTAACATAGTATTTATATCTCCTAACGGAATCAAGAGTCGGGCCCCAGACATCAGAAAACACAAGTTCCAAAGGATGACCCGAGACACTAACAAATTTGGGATATGGCAACTGATGACTTTTGGCTTGCTCACAAGCACTACAAACTTTATTATTTGACTCTTTGAGAAAAGGCAAATTATGCTCCCTAATGATTCTCTTAACAATAGGACATACTGGATGACCTAAACAACTATGCCATATATCAAGAGATGGATTATTGACTCCAGGAACATGTTTGACATCAGCATTAAGAGGAAGAGGATAGAGCCCCTTCCGAAAATCTCCTCTAACCAGAGTGGCCTTCGTGCACCAATCCTTGATTAAGAAGAAATAATGGTGAAACTCGAGATAAACATCATTGTTAACAACCAAACGATGAACAGAGAGAAGATTTTTTTTGGTTTTAGGAACATGCAAGATATTGTTGAGAGCAAGAGTTTGATTAGGGGTATATATATTATAGAATGACCAATATGACTTATTTTCATACCTGAACCACTGGCGGTGTGGATCTGCTCTGTGTCGTTGTACTTGTCACGCACGATAAGTTTCTCTAGATCACCAGTGATGTGATCTGTCATACCGGTATCCGTGTACTAGTTGGTATCGACATTGTAGGAGTTCTAGTACCTGTTGCGTGCTTCTCTTCAGGTTGGACGGTTTCATCAAACCTGTACGAGCATCGGACAACAGTGTGCCCGTGTTTGTTGCAGATCTGACACGACAGGCCATTGGGCTTGCCGCGCCTGCGACCCACTCCTGATCACGGGGGCATGGTGCCACCATTGTTGGGGGAGTTAGCGCTACGTCCTCCCTGTGGTGGAGTAGCACGTCCTCGCCCAAAACCGCCGCACCCGAAGTCGTCGCGACCATGGCCGCCTCGGTTCGCCATGTGGACCGAGTTGGCGCCATGGTTGTTGTGCTGCAGCTCATAACGTCCTTCATAGGCAAGGAGTTGCATATAGGCCTCGCTCACGGACACAGGTTCCGATCTTGCAAGGAGTGAAGCGACCATCGGATTGAACTCATAGTCAAGCCCGGTGAGAATATACTCCACTAGTTCGTCGTCTTCAAGGGTCCTTCCGGAAGCTCTCATCTCTTCTCCCAAGGCACACATCTTTCCGACGTACTCGGTGATGGATTGATTGCCCTTCTACGCGATGGCGAGGGCGAGCCTGACGTTGGTGGTGCGGGCACGAGTCTGAGAAGCGAACATGGACTCGATCTCAGCCCATGCCTCTGCCACGGTTTGCTTGGCGGCGACTGGGACAAGCGCCTCCCTTGAGAAAGAGGCAAGCAAGAACCCAAGTACTTGCTGGTCGGTGGCGTACCACGACTCGTACTCAGGGTTGAAGGTCTTGGTTTCTTCATTATCGGTTTTGGAGGCGATGTACTCCTCTGGCGATTTGGTGACACCAGAGAGGTGCCCCATCAGGCGTGCTCCCTAGACGGCAACAAGGACCTGCGCCTTCCAGGTAGCATGGTTGGACTTTGTCAATTTCTCCGAGACAAGCGCGCCGAGGAGAGGATTGGTGGCGGCGGCCATGGCAGGGAAGAAGTAGACTGGAATTAGGAGATTTGATTGTCTCTGGTTACCATGTGAAACACTGAGGCGCAATGCGGAATTGGTTGAACGCCGTGACCTTCCAGGCTCAGCAGTTTCGTGTTATATAGGAGAGAAAGATCCTCTCTCGTGGATTACAATTACAGATTACAATCGGTTGAGTAGTTTAAATCCTATATAAGTCTATCTACAACAGAACCGACTCAACCTTTGATTCATGAGCATATAGGAGATAAGGGTCTCTAACCCTTATCTCTAACACCGTCACCCTCTTCCATCTGTCGCGCGAGATCAGGAACCCCGTGGGCTGCTCCACACCAACGACCCCTCATGGAAGTGAATCGGGTTGCGCGAGATCTTTTTTCTTTCTTCTCTAACTGGCGTAAAGGAGAGATGGGAAGAGAGAAATAAAAGATGAGGGTAACAACGTCTTTTCACATTGACAACATGAGCTTATTCATGGTAGTAGTATCTAACAGAGTTAGACAGATGGGCCATATGACGAAATAAAAATGAAATTTCGGTCAAATAAGGAAGTTCAAATGAAAAAGTGTCAAGGAAGGAAGGGTCGTTTGTGTCAATATTCTACCCTTAACAAATAAGTTGATGAATCCAATGAAATGATGTGTGTACCCATTAGTTTTGGGATACTTATATACTTAAGCTGATCTAGAAATAAAAAAAAAGCAAGTAAATTTTGATAAACGCTGAGACAAATATGACATATCTGACACGAATATGAATGATTGACGCTCGTAGAACTAAATCTGGAAGCAAACATAAATAAATGAGCTTACATAATCAAAATTAGACAAATACTAATTGCTTGAAGTTTTATCTTGTTCTCCTAGTCCTAATACCCCCT
This sequence comes from Eleusine indica, assembly GCA_030378355.1. Taxonomy (NCBI): domain Eukaryota; kingdom Viridiplantae; phylum Streptophyta; class Magnoliopsida; order Poales; family Poaceae; genus Eleusine; species Eleusine indica. The sequence goes on along the minus strand of CM059498.1, from coordinate 9,975,641 downwards.
CCATCCCAAAAATATAATTATTTTTGGATTTGATCAAAATCAAACATTTCCAATTTTAACTAGCTATATCTATCAAGACAAATGATTTCAAATTCGAGTAGTTTCATATTATAATAATTTGTTTTATGATAATATAATGACATCCTTTATATATGATCAAAGTTTAAAAAATTTGAGTTTAACTTATTTTAGGATGGAGAGAGTACTGTATTTGAGTGTTGGAGGAAAACCCACCACCTAGTCTTCCCTGGGCCTAATTGGAGTCCATTGACGAAAGGAGCCGAAGGCCGACAAAGGAGTCAGACCAACAGGAGGTCAGGGGCATTGTACGGCCGAAGGACGTACGGGCTGGCCGAAGGGCGTACGTGCAAAGCAGAACTCACTACACAAGTCCCGAAGGTTGACTTCCGAGGACGTGTACCGGATGGAGATTGAAACACCAAAATACCCTCAGGCAGAGAAGTAGAGAATGCATCATAGACTCAGGGTAAACATGTAAACACACCAAAGGGAGCAGGTGAGCATGCGCCTATAAATGCTCTTCTGTAGCCCCTATGTAAGGTCATTCCATCACATCCCAGGTATGAAGCGTTTGGTACGGATTCGGGCAGATAATACAAGTCAAGCCTGATGGGACCTTCTTCTTAGGCCTTCGGTACCATTACATTTATTCTCGCTTGCATGTCACTCTCTTTGGCCTGACCGAAGGGCCTTCGGCTGGTAACGTACCGAGTTCCCTTCAGCAGGTCTCCTAGTGTTTGTTCTGGTCCTTGTAACCATAACATTGAGCATCCTCAGTGGGACTCTAAACATGGTCACTATTCTAAATTTTAGGAGTTAGAATAAAAAAATAACTTAGAAACTCTTAAATACACTCTTATTTTTCATGCACTTCTAAAATTTATCTTCAAGCTCTTAGGTTTAGGAGCCTCCTATTTGTGAAACCCTATTATTACTTTTCTCTCTCCTCTCACGCATCGCTCCTTCCTCTTTTTCCTCTCCCAGACGCCTGACACCTTCCTCTTTTTCCTCTCCCACGACGCCTGATAGCACTAGGCCACCCACCTTGTCGTCGGTTTTCGTGAGTGCGTCAAACCAAGATACGGTAACCCATCATTTGGCTTCTCCGGTCTGAGAGTTGCATCAAAGCGCGGGAGTGCGAGAGGGAGCACAATATTGTCGTTGCCAAGGACGGCAATAAGGACTCTGTCGACAAGCAAGGCGACCTTGAATGCGGAAGGCGCCAATAGAGGACGGGCGTGGCGTCGGGCGCTGACAGTGGACGGGCGTGGAGGACAACCCTTGGCGTGAATTCTGATTGAGGGTGGCCCCGAGCGCTGAGAAAGGACGGGCGTGGCACTGTCGACCACCCTCCCCTCCCTTACCGAGCTCCCCTCTCTTCTCTCCCCTTCCCTTGAGCCCCCCTCCCCCCCTCCTCTCCTTCCTCTCCCTCGCGTCCTCTTCGTCAAGTGCACGCTCCTCGTTCTTCATCCGACACCGCCAAAGCATCTCGTGCAGAGGAGTTTTTTTATTTGACACACGAGTCCCATGATGAATAGGAGTGTTGATACATGTCCCGATTAAAATTGAGTGCAAATTTGAACTCTTAAAATTTATTGGCCTACTTATACAAAAATTAATTAAAAAACCCAAATTTACATGCTCTAGTAGAGATGTCTTACTTCTACACAACATTGCAACACAAGCGTTTTCAAAAAAAACAAATTTACGACACAAGCGCAGACTGGTGGTGGGCTGGTCCTTCGGCCCAGACCAGCCCAACACCAACGTCGAGTCATCGCTATCCTTTCTGCAGTCCTGCACTCACCTTCCCCTTTTTTTCCTTTCCTCGCCGTTTGCCGTCGCCGCGCTCCGTTGTCCGTGCGGGCCATGGATCCAGCTACTCCCCGCCGCCGCGGACGCTTCTCGATCCGCCTCCTGCTGGTCTCCCTCGCCGTTCTCTTTTCCCTCTTCGTGCGATCCAGCGCCGAGGTCATCACTCTCACCGAGGAGACCTTCTCCGACAAGGTACCCTCCTGCCCTCCTCGCCTTCCGGTCGGTGATAAGTAGTTTGAAAGCCTTAGAACGCTCATTCTGTTGCATTAAGCTGATCGACCTATCGGCCAGCAACTCGGCTGGTGTTTTCATTGTTGGGATGCGCTAGTGTTGTTCAGATGGGCATGCTTAATCATGGCGCTTTAGCAATTGTATGCCACGTCGCTCTGTGAATTCTCCTGGACGAGGTTGCTGTTATTTAACTGAGGGACCATAACTCTGGCAGTTATTTTACCTGATGATATGAGCTGAATCTGTACTTTGTTGTTGCTACTCTCGATAGAATGACAGTATCGAGGGGCTGCGTATACTAGCCATTTATTCAAACAAAGTACAGCGCGCACTGTGGTTGTAGATGCAAATCCCGGTCGTGTTCTTTGATTTTTGTCTATGTGTTTTGGTCAAGGGGGTTTGATTGTTAGAAATTTCTCTCTTATTTAGATAAAGGAGAAGGACACGGTATGGTTTGTCAAATTCTGCGTTCCCTGGTGTAAACACTGGTAAGGCATACTTATAGCAGCTAGATAAATTTTGGCTTCTAATGTAGTAGAAATATGCTTCCTTCTCTTGGACTTCATCATGAAGGATTTGAACATGCGCCATTTGCAGCAAGAACCTTGGGACACTTTGGGAGGACCTGGGAAAGGTAATGGAAGGTGCAGACGAAATTGAGATAGGGCAAGTGGACTGTGGCGTCAGCAAACCAGTATGCTCGAAGGTCGATATTCATTCCTACCCAACATTCAAAGTGTTTTATGAAGGTGAAGAAGTAGCAAAATATAAAGGTGTGTTTTACTTCACTCATTCACCCTACTTTTATGCAGAAAACGTCCTAGTTAAACCATGTTTCTGCCTTAATGTTTTGCTTCAAATCCATTGATATCTTTGGACCATAAGATTCCAGTCCATGCTCCCATCCGTGGAGCATTTATTGCTAATGTTTATAGTAGGAATATGATCTCAAAATCTACAAACACTGCACTTGAAACAACATTATTCAGAATTGGAATTTTGAACCATTTCTGTATCACATAAGCACCCACCTACATGAACATTTTGGATTAATAGGTCACTTCTATGAACAGTTTGATAAATTTAATTATCATGGACTGGATAGTGCTATTAGAGAACCTTTTAATTGAATGGCACAAAATGATTTTTATATTTCACGAATAAGTGAATTTGTGCTAATTTTTTGTGAGAACTCCGTGGAGCCATCACCTGTTATGGAACTATGTTATTGAAGATGGACAACAGAAGCTGCCTTTCTAGCGACTTTCCAGTTGTCATTGCATTGTCATTACCTATTAAATACTTATTGTGTGGCTTCTGATATGAGCAATCACCAGAAAGGATTTAAAGTTTTGCTAACTTGTTTTGAGCATAGTACAATAGGACCTATGCAGTTTCGTTTCCTGTTAAAAGTCTCTCTCTCTCTCTCTCTCTTTTTTTTTTTTTTACTGTAAGACTATCTGGACAGAGATGATATGAAGCTGTCCTTCCCTGGAAAATTGAGTTCTTTTTTGTCGTTTGTATGAAATAGAAAAAGTTGTCTGAAGACAATGGTTGAGGGACAGAATATACTCCTCTAGGGAGTTCACCTATTCCTTTTAGGAATAAATCTTGGTTCATAGTCATAGAAAGGATAAGCCTGGATTTCATGCTTCTTACTCACTCTTTCAATGCTCTGCCTTTAAGAGATTGTGCTTTCCTCTGTCTGAGATGCTGACGAGTATTAAAGGTTAGGCCAAATGATTCTAATCTTGAGGACCCATTCTATTCAGGCCTAATTGCTGGGGTTTCAGAATGAAGTCTACTTCTTACTTACTTTCTTAGAAGGCTTCCTATATGCTTAACATATTGACGTCTAAGGCTAAGCTTTCTTTCTAATGGTAAGCCAGGGATCTAATAGTTCACTTCACCCTAACTCTCTTTACGGTCGATATAGGTTGCTTTTTTTATGACTAGTTCCACGGTAGGCCTTATTTTCTACCTCCTCTATCTAGTCTCACTTTTACTAAGGAGGGAGGGAAGAGGGTTCTTCGGGACAGAAGACATCTCTCACTCGTAAATATATGGTGTGTTTGCAGTTTATAGTGGTCTTTTGTATCTTTCCATTTGACATGAGAGGAGTTCGTGAAGAGAGATATGAAGGATTGGAATATCATTAAAGAGATAGCCATAGATAGTAGCCATACATAGGAGCACGGTAGGCCTAGGACTACCCAAAATTTATAAATTGCAGTGAAGATTAACTCTTTGTGGGATTATATTACGTATCATACATTACTCTGCCACACTCGTGCCTTACCCAGGGCAAACTTCCTGGCTCCGTTACTGGATTGGAGAGCATGGAAGGTAGCAATTCACGTATCAGAACCTTGATTTTCGGTTGCCCTCTGTTTTACCCTTTTTTTGTTTGGTCTTTATTGCCTTTTGGCCCCTCTTTTCTTTCTTTCTTTCTTCCTTTTTTCTTTATTGTTTGTCCCTGTGCTTTGGATCTTGTGGGACTAAAAGGCTTTGTTGTTGTTTCTGTAACTACTCTCTTTTTTTTCCTTCCAATATTATGTATTAACTTCCAACATGCCATGTCCTCTATGCCACTGCAGGACCTAGGGATGTGGAGTCACTGAAGAATTTTGTACTGAATGAAGCTGAGAAAGCAGCGGAGGCGAAGCTAGTTGAGGCAGAGCTGTAGTGTTTTTGGCAAGCACATGCTCATAGGTAAGTGGGGAACTCCAAGTAGAACTTTTTTATGTAGGGAACCTTGTACATCCTGGTATACGCCAGTTGCAAATACTTGCATCTTTTGAGTTTTCCTGCTAAAAATTGACCTGCGAACCAAATCATTTCGTGAGATTTATAAGCCATATAGAAGAGCTCAACAGTGATAACCTTCACCCATGGTCCATGTGCAACAACACGCCATCTTGTTTATTCTAATTGCAGAATTATTGTCACATAATGGATCTTGTTAACTTTCTGATTATCCACTGTCCTCCTCAAAGGGCGTTGAGTACATATTTGGATCTGAAAGGGTTTGTAAGGCGTTGCAAATCGTGACTGTTGCCTGTTGATCTCAACTGTGTTCAATATCACTGTAGGGTGAAGGTCATCAAAGACGATCGCTTGATGGTGGCAAAATTGACAAGAAACTCAACATTCACGGTAGTTCTTTTTTTTTGTTGAGCTAGTTCTGCTCTTCAGTCACAGTATGTGACATGCTATTGCCTCTTTGTTGTCTGTGACGTTTTGTGTGCTATGAAAATGTCTCTCTGACCTCTGCCTAAACAGTATGTTGTTTTAAATGTTATGTCATGATAAGCAATTATATTTATTTAACCTTGTGAAATTCAGATGGGGATGCTTCCCCTTAACCAAAAACAAATGTGAGAAATGAATTCTTGGTAATCTTTACATGGTTTATAGTAATTTATTGAAGAACAAAGTGCTTTAGCAAGGTAAGTTGTTGATGTTTCTGCGAGATGAAAATATGTATGTAACAATCAAGTACACGGATCACGGTGGGGCCAACAAATATCAAAATAACAAGGGTTCCCACCAAACAACAGAATGATGAACTGCATATCAAACTCAAAGCATCCATGATCAAAACAACATGAATATAGCGATCGATAGAGGCAAGACCACACACACATACACAAATTACCATGTCAAACATTAGTCATGCCACAATTTCCTTAGCTAGTGTTTGGTTGCCACACTTAGTACCCACAGTCGTGGATTCTTATCCTGTAAGAGTAGTGCGGTTATGTACTTCCTTCATATCTTTTTACTTGTCGTTTTAGAGTTGTGAACAGAGATTAAGAGAGTGAAAAAGTTGGATGCACTAAAAACGAGAAAGAGAGATAGAGATAAATATGTATTAGAAAAGTAAAAAGATGTATTGGAATGCGAGGATGACAAGTAAATTGGAAAAATAGAAGAAGGCTAGGATGACAAGTAAATTGAAACGCAAAGGGACTCACAGCGTAGTGGCAAAGGCCACTGGCTGGAGTGCTCCCGCCTAGGGTTCGAACTCTGGGTGTTGCACCTACCTCAGGGTTCTCCCCTGGGGTATTCCTTTCAAAAACGACAAGTAAATTGAAACAGAGGGAGTAAAATTTAATTATACTAGTATTATCAAATAGATAGAGCTAACCCTTAAGCTTCACATTTCTTACTTGCAAATAAGGTAAATTTTTGTAGTGCTTCTTAACCATTCCGGCAGTACACAATGCGACGCGGAAGTTTCTTGGAATATGAACCTTTGCCTCCTTTACTTGACTAAGAATCTACACATAGTAGGGATAAATTAGATAATAATATCCATTAAATGTACATACTCCCTCCATATTAATAATTCAATTCGTTTTAGCCTTATAACCAGAAGGTCACAAATCAATTTGTTTTGATTATTTTTCTCAACTGTGGACTGTTTTACTCCTACTAGGATTAACTACCGCTGATTACCAAGGCAAGCTCCAGCGCTACCAATGCCCACGCACGCTGCACGCAATAATTTCTCAGCTAATCAGCGGCCAGCGCAAAAAATAATGACAGCTTGGAGACTCGAACTCAAAACCTCGTGACTTATAATGAAGCCAACTAACCAGTTGGACAGAGAAACAATTTTGAGTAATGGGGACCAAAGATTCTATTTAATAGGGGTAGACAGGAAAAATATAACCTAATAACTCACTCCTTGGTATCCTAAATCATGTCTTAAATGAATTGTTTTTCTAATATGAAGGGAGTATATGCTTGAGAGGTGAACTGGTTTTCAGAAATTGGAGCTTGCCCTATTTACATTGAACACATCTTTTTGCTACTAATTTGAATAAAACTGCATATTGAAAATATTGATTGTACATTTTCTAAATATTGCAAAAAAATATAACAAAAGATTAGCTGTCAAAAGGACACAAACCAATTCTTTTCACAAGTTAAACTAAGCCATAATTCTATAAATCGAATGCTACCACTGTCCCCAAATGTCCTAGTCTTTTGTTTGAGGAATACACATGATTTTTAAGCTAGCAGAGTTTCATATTTAGACAGGACTTTGAGCTCTGATGCTACTTTGAGCAGACGGTTTTGACACAGTACATTTTTTACTGATACTATCATAGGAAAAGTGTCTTACTAGCTTTCATTTAGACAGTAATAAAACACATTAAACTAAACAAAATATGAAAGACCTTGTAATTAAATGCACGTACAGAAATGTGCACAAAATATGTGGAAACCGCAACACAGGTATGGCATGTCGTCTTCTGATTCCTGCTGCATAGGAGAAAGCTCAAGGGAACGAGGTAATCTTAAAATTGATACTCCTAAATGAACTAGAAAGTGAATAAGAAAAGGGTAAAGCTTTCTGCCCATTGCAGATTCAGAGATTACTCTGAAACTCAAGTACTCAACAACTAGAAGGTGCTCCTAGCTCCTTTGAAATAGAGAGAAAGGCGGTTCATTGATATTTGGCGAAATAGGTCAGCTTGAGTCGTGTAGTTTCCCAGAATCACTACTGAGTCATGCTGACAAGAGATAACAAACACATACCTCTAATCAGTGAGAATATGATAAAGAAAATATAAATGATGCCAATGATCAGCGAGACATGAAAGAAAGCACCCTGGGGAACTTCCAAATTAGATAAAAACAGCACAATCAAACGCTATCGATCTGAAGAATAGGAGACACCGCCAATCAACAAAAGCAAATGACAAAAGGCTTAGAATTTAAGACTCTGGAATACGACAGATGATAAACCACAATTAAGTCTAGACATCCACCACAATTAAGTCTCCAGACACCCGACACCATGACAGCACTTTAAAGACGATACAAATAAGGTGCATAGCATCCCATAAGACAAAATTTCCAACAGGAACTAAAACCCCTAGATAACAGTAGACTTTCCATCAAACGCCTCATTTCTTTTTAGCAGCAGCCTTGGTAACCTTGGCACCGGTAGGGTCCTTCTTCTCCACGCTCTTGATGACACCAACAGCAACCGTTTGCCTCATGTCACGGACAGCAAAACGACCGAGAGGAGGGTACTGGGAGAAGGTCTCCACAACCATGGGCTTGGTGGGAATCATCTTCACCATACCAGCATCACCGTTCTTCAGGAACTTGGGCTCCTTCTCAAGCTCCTTACCAGATCGTCTGTCAATCTTGGTCAGAAGCTCCGCAAACTTCACAGCGATGTGGGAGGTGTGGCAGTCCAGCACTGGGGCATAGCCGTTGCCGATCTGGCCAGGGTGGTTCATGATGATGACCTGGGAGGTGAAGCTGGCAGCCTCCTTGGCAGGGTCATCTTTGGAGTTGGAAGCCACATACCCACGCTTCAGATCCTTCACAGCAACATTCTTCACGTTGAACCCAACATTGTCACCAGGGAGGGCCTCCAGGAGAGCCTCGTGGTGCATCTCCACAGACTTGACCTCAGTGGTCAGTCCAGTGGGACCAAAGGTAACAACCATACCAGGCTTGAGGACACCAGTCTCCACACGGCCCACAGGCACAGTTCCAATACCACCAATCTTGTACACGTCCTGAAGGGGAACACGCAGGGGCTTGTCTGAGGGCCTCTTCGGCTCATTGATCTGGTCAAGAGCCTCCAGCAGGGTGGGGCCCTTGTACCAGTCAAGGTTGGTGGATCTCTCAATCATGTTGTCACCCTCGAACCCAGAGATGGGAACGAAGGGGATCTTGTCAGGGTTGTAGCCGACCTTCTTGAGGTATGAAGAGACTTCCTTCACAATCTCATCATAACGGGCCTTTGAGTACTTGGGAGTGGTGGCATCCATCTATGAGATTGCAGAGATTTTAAGTCAGCTTAAGGTACAAAATGATAATGAAACAAGCAAAATACACATTACAGAGCAAAATGCAGGATGAGTATTAATACAAAATCCAGTGTAAACAAATATGGCATCATGCAGCAGCAGTAACACAAATTAATACAAAATCCGAAAGGACGAGCATTAATGCAACAGCTACCCTAAGCTAAAATTATGCAGAAACAAAAGAAATTATGTAATTATAGGCTCATCAAGAAAGGACGAAACATAGCTTTTACTTGGCTGCAAAAATCTCGTTGTCATATGCCACATCTTTTGACACATGGCTGGATACTAAAAACGTGTACAGAGAGCTATGAAAGTACCTTGTTGCAGCAGCAGATCATCTGCTTCACTCCAAGAGTGAAAGCAAGAAGAGCATGCTCACGGGTCTGGCCATCCTTGGAGATACCAGCCTCAAAACCACCAGTGGTGGAGTCAATGATAAGAACAGCACAGTCAGCCTGGGAGGTACCAGTAATCATGTTCTTGATGAAGTCACGGTGTCCAGGGGCATCAATAACTGTGCAGTAGTACTTGGTGGTCTCAAACTTCCACAGAGCAATATCAATGGTAATACCTCTCTCACGCTCAGCCTTGAGCTTGTCAAGAACCCAGGCATACTTGAAAGACCTCTTGTTCATTTCTGCAGCTTCTTTCTCGAACCTTTCGATCACACGCTTGTCAATTCCTCCAAGCTTGTAGATCAGGTGGCCAGTGGTGGTGGACTTGCCTGAGTCGACATGTCCAATGACCACAATGTTAATGTGACTCTTCTCCTTGCCCATGGCTGCGGTAGGTTATGAGCTGCAACACAAAGAGAACGGCAATAAGTAAAAGAACAAAATGTAGTCACAGAAGGAAAGTATCTTACAACAGTAAGAGATGAACAAATCAAGGTTCTCAGGTTTAACAACTAGAGCTTTTGCGTGCAGTGAAGATAAGCAACCTCACAATAACTAGACTAACCATAATATCTGAAAAATTATGGAATACCACATGTACAGCAATGAAATCTGGACATTAACTCAACGATTGATGCAAGCACAGGGCGTGCATCCAACAGCAAGCTAACCAGCATGTAGACAACAAAAACTTGTGTTACAAGAGGCGGGCATCAAACCCTTATCTTCTCCTGGACAAGGAGATGTTTTACCATTGAACTACGCTCGCTACAGTAGAAAAGTTTCTGTGACTTGGGTTACCAAAATACTTCCAGGAGACAAATCAAAGCCGTTAGACCTTGTTTAGGTGGCACAGCAAGACGGATACGATTACAATTGGTTCTACCGACATATGTAACATCCCCCATCAGATGAGCATAAAGCTCAAACTACTACATCAGATAAAAAGGATAGGGAATACTTAAGCAAATCAAAGTAGCAACTATATTACGACCATGAGGCTCGACACACAGTTGCAAACAAATAATGAAAGTAGAACCTAGACATCTACCCGAAGTGTGAACAAAATGTAAACATGAACGAGGCAGATGGACATATAGAACCGGACTCTTTTGTCAAGCTACAGATCTACGACGAAATCGTACCAGAGAACCAAGCTAATCTGTACAATAGACCGTGTAACCATCTTAGTTTGGACGAGTCCATACTACAGAAAAGAGATCATGCCGAGAAAAGATACTATTCTCATATTCTGAACCGAATTGAACGAAGATGATGCAGATCTACCGAGGAAATATCTATACTCGCAAGCATGTACTTCTAAACAACAATCAATTCCACATCCTCGAAGCTAAAAGCAAAAAATATGCGAGAGAAGGCCGTGGATCTGGAGGCTTACCTCGAAGGAGGAGAGGGACTCGATCGGCGGCGGTGGCGGGGAGAATGGGGTGAGGGTTTTGGCCCATCAGAGTGGTGCTTTATATAGGCAGGCAGCGGTGAAGCTAGGTTTCATCGGGGGCTTCGGGCCGCCGAAAGCCGTCTGATAGCCGTCGATATGAGATGATCTGCACCGTTGGATTTCAGCCATAGGAATCGTCGTCCGACACGTACGTGGATAGATCTTTAGTGGTTTCGTAGGGCTCACGTCCCTCTCCGTAGCGCAGGGGCGCCGCGCAGCCGCGCACAGGCAGCGCTCGCCTCTTTGATATCTCTCCCAAGTTTTTTCTGATTTGTTTAAAAGTGGAAAGGGTATATAAAAGTCACTTCTTCTTCGCTGTAAAAATTATTTAACTTTGTCTCATCAGATATTTGATTATAAATTAGAAGTATTAAACATAAACTAAATATTAATTACACAGCTAAAAACTAATTTACAAGACACAATCTACACTCATGATTGTTAATGAAGTATCCAACGAGAGTTATCTTAGCTTATAGGTATGGGTCTGAGGAGATAAACCCGACGGATTTAGACCCATTGCTATTTTCGGTTATCTATATATCAAACTACACTTACTCAATCCGTGAAACATTGTCTCTAACTCTTTAGGCTTAGGTGTTGTTTGTTTCCTGCTAAATTATATAATCTAAATTATAGTGCTAGATTATATGATATGGATTATATAATTTGAATGAGGTAGTTCGTATACCTAGATTATTAGTTTATAGATTATTAGTTTCAAATGTAAAAAGACAAATGTTCTTAGATTGTTTTTATTATTTTTCTCATTCATCTATGACATATTCTTTAGAGTTATTAAAATATCGATAGCACAATAGATTGAACTGTGGTAGAATCATGCAACTTTAGAGAGAAGAATAATAAGGGTGTGTTTATTTTCTATCCATTAACTTTTAGACTCGTCTCATCAAATATTGAGATACTAATTAGAAGTACTAAATATAAAATAATAATATAATCCACCTACTAAATGATGAGATGAATCTATTAAGACTAATTAGATCATGATTAGATAATATGATGCTATAGTAAATATCTTCTAATGATGACTTAATTAAGTTTAATAGATTTGTTTCGTAAATAAGCATCCAACCGTGTAATTAGTTTTATATTTAATTTATACTTAATTATTATATTTAGCGTTCGAATGATTGATACGACAACATTAAAATTTAGACCCCAAGAAAACACACCATAAAAAGGCAAATGGAGAGAAAAAAATCAAAAAAAATCCCCAGTCTCGATCACGATGGGACAACAAGTACATGCTCGAGCTCAAGGCTGCCAGTCCGATGTGCGATGTCGTCGCCCACGCGCTGTTGGAGCAGCATGCCAGTAGTAATGATGTGTAAGCTTCATGACCATTGATGAGTGAATTCCCGAGGTATGAATGTTTTGGAGATTAATGACAACTATGAAATTGTGGGCTAATATCTACACGAGTGTTGTCTATGCAGGAATCATCTCTAAACTCTAGTACAAATCTTATTGATGATGGTTGCCTTGACGATAGATGACAATGATCACAAGCATGGAGGCTTGTTGAGCTTGATGGAGTATAAGTGTTGATAGAGATGGATCAAAGCAAAGGACAAGGTATGCAGCAAGTGTTTAAATATTGATCTAGTTGTTAGGACTTTGAGCCCGGAAAAAAACCAGACTATCAAGGAAGTCTAGGTCATGTCTCTTTAGGTCATGCTAGTCGGTAATGTGCATGGATGCTCAGTGAAATCACAGGTACTAGGTGACAGTGGAGAAGCCAAGAAGCTGTTCGAAAAAGTCGGGAAACGAAATCAAGCAAGGACGAGGAGTTTCAGCTTCTGGACATAGTGACAGGACAGAGGGATCAGTGGAGACCGGACTGTACGGTCACTATGATATCAGAGAGCAGTCTACGAGGAGTCTGTTTGCACGAAGACATATACTGACCGGATGGTATGGTCAGCAGATCGGACGGTCCGGTCTGTATGGATGGGAGTTGAAACAAAAGGGCGCAATTTTTGGTGCTCTCTGAAAGGGAGAGAGAGAAAAGTGACTGGACGTTTCGGTCTATAGACCGGACGGTCCGTTTAGCAAGAAAATTGCTCGAGCACAGAGAAGTTGTCGATTCTGGAGAGCCGTTATAGAGAGACCGAACGGTCCGGTCTGGCAGTGACCGGACAGTCCGGTTAGAAGGTCCAGAAGGATAATTTCGTGGAGCATGTAAGCTTCATGACCATTGATGATTGGATCTTCGAGGTATGAATGTTTTAGTGATTAATGACAACTATGAAATTGTGGGCTAATATCTATATGAGTGTTGTCTATACAAATATCATCTCCAAACTCTAATACAAATCTTATAGATGATGATGGTTGCCTTAGCAATGGATGACAATGATCACAAGCATGAAGGCTTGATGGATTCCAAGGGTTGATGAAGATAGATCAAGACTAAGGACAAGCTATGGAGCAAGTGTTTGGAACACTTGTCTAGTTGTTAGGGCCTTGAGTCCATAGGAAAAACCAGACTATCAAGGGGGTCTAGGTCATGTCTGTTTAGGTTATGCTAGTCGGTGATGTGCATGGATGCTCAATAAAATCACAGGCACTAGGTGACAGTAGAGAAGCCAAAGAGCTATTCAGAGAAGCTGGGAAACAAAATCAAGTGAGAACCAAAGTTTCAACTTCTGGACATAGTGACTAGACAGTGGGATCAGTGGAGACCGGACTGTACGATCACTAGAGGAACAGGCGGACCAGAAAGAAGACTTAACGAGGAATCTATTTGTGCTGGAGACCATAGAGATCGGACGATCCGGTCCGGTCTGTATAGGTTAAGCATAGGACAGAGAGGAAGCAAGCCTCTGGAGTCCGACGGAGTTGTCCGACTCGTCGGACGTGTCCGACGGTTGGACAGACCGGACTGTCCAGTCTGCTGACCGGGCGGTATGGTCAGGTACGACTTCAGCACTAGGCAGAGAGCCAACGACTCTGGAGGAGCCGTTTCCGAGGAGACCAGACGGTCCGATTAAGGAGTGACCGAACTATACGGTCAGTTGGCATAGTAAACTGATTTCGTGGAGCAGCGGCTAGTTGGAGGTTGGAAGCCTATATAACTTTGTTGCTGGGGTCTTAGAGACCTTTCTTCGCCAGTGGAATACCTGAGAGCATTTGTTAAGGTCCAAGAGGAAAAGAGAAGAGCACTAAGAGAGGATATTGGATATCTTGAGAGTGCTAGTAAGAGTAACAAAGGAATCTTGCACATCTAAGGCTAGAGTGTACTTGAGGGTGTGATTTAGGTTGTTACTCTTGGTCTATGGTGAGACCTAGACTGGTTATGTGTCGGTGATCGAGTCTATCATGATCGGTTGTGAAGGTCGTCACACGTTTGTACCCGGTTTGAGCCCGTCAGTGAAAGGTGCATCGCTAGTGAGCACCCGTCTCAACTCGGAAAGTTCGGCAAGTTCTCGAGAGAGGCAAGTGTAAGCTTCATGACCATTGATGATTGGATTCCCAAGATGTGAATGCTTTGGTGATAGATGATAACTATGAAATTGTGGGCTAATATCTATACTAGTGTTATCAATTACAAATCATATGGATAACGGCGGCCTTGGCAATGGATGACAATGACCACAAACATGGAGGCTTGTGAGCTTGATGGAGTCCGAGGGTAGATGAAGATAGATCAAGACTAAGGACAAGCTGTGGAGAAAGTGTTTGGAACACTTGTCTAGTTGTTAGGGCCTTGAGTCCATAGGAAAAACCAGACTATCAAGGGGGTCTAGGTCATGTCTATTTAGATTATGCTAGTTGGTGATGTGCATGGATGCTCAGTAAAATCACAGGCAGTAGGTGATAGTGGAGAAGCTAAGAAGCTGTTCGGAGAAGCCAGAAAACAAAGTCAAGCGAGGACGAGGAGTTTCAGCTTCTGGACGTATTGACTGTACATAGGGATCAGTGGAGACCAGACAATACGGTCGCTAGGAGACCAGAGAGAGGTCTACGAGAAAGTCTGTCAGCGTGAAGACCTGTAGAGACTAGATGATACGGTCTACAGACCGGGCGGTCCGGTCTGTATGAAGGTTGCTCGGGACAGAGAAGTGAAGAAGATGGTGCTCTGTGGAATGGAGAGAGAATGTATAGACCGGACGGTCCAGTCTACTGACCGGATGGTCCGGTCAGTACAGGAGGTTGCAGGCACAGCGAAGCCAACGGCTCTAGGAGCCGTTCTAGGAGTGACCGGATGGTCCGGTCAGGCAATGACTGGATGTCCAGTCAATGTGTCCAGAAAGGCAATCTTGTGGAGTAACGGCTAGTTTGAGGTTGGAAGCCTATATAACTTCGTTGCTGAGGTCTTGGAGACCACTCTTAACCAGTGGAATTGCTATGAGCATTTGGTGAGAGCCAAGAGCAAAAGAAGAGAGCACTAGGAGGAGATATGGCATATCTTGAGAGTGCAAGTGAGAGTAACTTGAGCATTGATGCACATCTAAGACTAGGGTGTCCTTGAGGGTGTGATCTAGGTTGTTACTCTTGGTCTATGGTGAGATCTAGACCGGTTAGGAGTCGGTGATCGAGCCTATCGTGATCGGTTGTGAAGGCCATCACACGTTTGTACCCGGTTGAGCCCGCCGGTGACAGGGGCATCGCTAGTGCGCGCCCGTGTCAGCTCGAGAAGTCCGGCAAGTTCTTGAGGGAGGCGAGCTTGTGCCTTGGTGGCAGCAGTGACGCACACCGTGTCTTCACTCCGGGAGTGATTGTGGGCTTGTGGGCGAGAACTCCACATTGGTGGCGGGAGGGACCAGCACTCCGGCGGGAGTGGTCCAACGAGGAGTAGGGGAAGGCGCCATCCTTCCAAGACCTCAGGAAAAAATCATAAGCATTCTTTGACCCCCTTTTACTATTCTGCAATTGTGTGCTTTTGTAACTAGATTGAATTGTGGCTTGCATAGGTTAGTGTGTTCGGCTTCAGCACTTATTATCATCATGAACACTAGCATGTGTAGGGTCTTGGCCTACTTGAATTATTAGGTTGCAACAATTGCTAGGTTCTAGTAGTGTAAATTGAAGTATTCGGATTCGTGGTCGGCTTACCAATTCACCCCCCCCTCTCGGTACGTCTTCGGTCCTTACAAGTGATATCAGAGCCAAGTGCTCATCTTTGAGGCTTCACCGCCTTGAGTAAGGATGTCGGGATAGGTAAGGAGTGTTCCCATATTTGATGGGAAGGACTACGGGTATTGGAAGGCTCGTATGCAAGCCTACCTTGAGTCCCTTGATCCAGAGATATGGATGGTGACCCACGAGTCTGATGCGGATGTGAACCTGCTTGAGCCTGATTTTATTAAGAACTATGCTAAGGCCAAGAATGCTCTGTTTGCATGCATATCTAAGTATGTTTTTGCTAGATTGAATGCAAGTTCGACAACACATGGTATCTGGACTGAGATTCAGGGTCTCTATGAGGGTACTAGTGATGTCAAAGAAGAAAGATACTATATGCAGAAGAACAAGTATGATAACTTCACTAGACTGCCACATGAGAGAGCTAACACTGTTTATTCTTGCTTTCATATACTAGTGAAGGAGATCAATGATTTTGGGGATGACTTCAAGCTAAGCCTGTTGAGGTGATAAGAAGATTCTTGAGGCTATTCAAAGACCCCAAGTATGAGTCCATCATCACCTTCACCTTGTAAGGTGACCTCAAGACCAAGACCATGAAGGATGTACTTGGCAAGATCACTGCTTTTGAGAGCTATCAGTTAGGTATGGATGACCCTTAACCATCCAACCTTGCTCTTCAAGCCAAGAAGCAAGAGCCTATTAAGAGCATGAAGAGCAAGAAGAAGACAGTGATTGAAGAAGAAGATGATGATGATGAAGATGACTTGAGTGAGGACTTGGCTCTTCTCATGAAGAAGATGAGGACCTTCAAGAAAAAGTTTTCCTCCAAGTATAGGGGCAAGTGCTTCAACTGTGGCTCAAAGAATCACTTCGTTCGAGAGTGCTCAAAGCCCAAGAAAGAAGGATTCAAGTCCCAAGAGTCAAGTGATGATGAAGAAGAAGATGAAGACCCCAAAGCCAAGCACAAGAAGAAAAAGTACGTCAACAAGGACAAGAGCAAAGGCAAAGGTAAAGCTCAAGACCACAAGAAGAAGTTCTCAGGCAAGGCACTTGTTGGAGAATGGACAAGTGACAACTCAAGTGACACATCCTCTTCCTCAAGTGATGATGAAGAAGTGGCCGGCCTAACCATGATCAAGACCACACTTCCACGAGCTCTTCCTCCACCTCCCACGTGCCTCATGGCCACGAGCCAACTTGGGGAGAGTGAGGATGAGAGCAGCGATGACAGCGATGATGAGGAGCTCTCCTATGCTGAGCTTTGGAGTATGCTCGAGCTAGTCCGTGACATCGCCGTCAAGAAATCCAAAATGTTGGATGTGGTAAGAAAAGAATGTAAGTTGGCTAAGGATCATGTTTGTGAGCTTGAGAGTGAGCTCAAGGACCTTGTCACATCTCATGAGGCCCTAATCAAGAGTAATGACAAACTTAAGGGTGATCATGTAGAGCTACGTGAAAAGTACGAGGCCCTTGAACTTACTTTTGAGGCCATCAATGTTGACAACCTTGCCTCTCCCTCCTCTAGTTCATCCAAGAGTGATGCTTCTACTATGTGTGATGAAATAACCACCTCGTTTGAGGTTTCTTGTCTTGAGTCATTTGTTTTGAAGGAATGTCACAAGCTCAAAGAAGAGAGGAAGATGGTGATGGACGGCTTCGACAGGCTTACACGTGGTAGAGCCATCCATAAGGAGATTCTTGGGAGAAACATTATAAACAATGTCTCCCATCGAGGACTTGGCTCATATCCCGCCACCATCGATATTATTGGGACAAGTGACTCCATCCCTACATGGATCAAACCTCTACTCGCAGACGACTACTATTACGAGAGGTGTTGCAAGGATGGCCACACCATCAAGGACTATACTATGGTGAGAAGTTCCATTGTTTTACCTAACGCTAACTTGTTCCATGAGAACACGCATTTCAAGCTTTTTAGGAACAAGGATGGCAAGGTGAATGCTAAGGCTTTAGGACCACCAAACAAGAAGAGAAAGCTCAAGAGCATATGGGTGCCTAAGTGCATTATTGATCTTGAGAGGTCAACGAAGTACAAGTGGGTGCCCAAGAATAGGACCTAGAAGATGGTGGTGGTGGTGGACCTCAACGACATATCTACTCATGAGGGAGGTAACCTTGTTAGTTATTGGTAGTTGTAGTGTGTTTTTCTTTCTCTTGCATTGCATGGTAATTAGAACTCCTTTGTGACTACTATGTTTTGCATCCATGCATGTGTAAATAACTAAAAGAAAAACACATAAAAATTAGTCAATGTCTAACCCACTATAAATAGTTATAAGCAAGGGAGAGTTCTTAAGATGGTGGTTTGACTTCTCTCAAGGCAAGGATATGGCTTATAGTGAGTAAGCTTGAGATGGGTTCAAACTTGACATTGTTAGGTTTCCTTTATGTCTTGCTTAATATTGCTTGCATTTATATGGCATGTTTACTTTCATTGCATATGTAAAATGCTTTTGCATGCATCATATAGGAAACACAAAGGAGGCTTGTCACATTTGGAGATATTTGTGCATCATGATCTATATGAGATTACATCTCCACATGTGTGACCAAAGTAAAGGATTGTGCTTCATGTTTATTGAGCAAGCTCTTATAAACTCCGAGGTTAAATCTACTCGCGCGGTTCATGGACTAAGGCTCATACATACCCTTTTGGCTCTTATTGGTGTGGTTCTTATTTGTTCGATTCTTCATTTGACATTTGCGAAAATTATAAGACCATAGAGAGCCACTATTTGACAAGGAGTGTTTAAGAGTTCCCTTCATATTCTAAGTGCAGTGTTTATTTGTGTGTTTAGCGAGGGCACATGGAACTTGGAGAATTTCCTTGACTCAGCAATTTTCTCGTAGTGACCGTATAGTCCGGTCAATGGACTGTACAGTCTGGTCTGTGCAGCAATGCATAGAGCTTCGGGGAGAAGGAAAATGGAGATCGGATAGAACCTTTCTAAAGAGCGGACAGTCCGGTCTACACAAGTTCTGTTCATCAGAATTCTGATTTTTTGGAACCCCGAAGTGACCGTACGGTCCGGTCTAGTGAGCGGACAGTCCGGTCACTATGGTTGATCGCGCAATGATTCTTTAGATCTGAGCCGTTTATTGATCCTTCTGTGATCTCGGTCGTTCATGTAAAATTGACCTAGGTCAAAATACATCAGAACCGATTGTTTTCTTCCTCGTTCCCGTATTCGACATCGAATCCTCGCACAGAACATTCCACCAACGCTCCCTCCACCTCGCCGACCTCGCCTCGCCCTCGCCGACACCGCGCCGCCGTCCCTTCGCTGTCGCTCACCGTCACCGCACCCGTGCAGCCGCGCACCCGTGAACCCTAGCCGCGTAGCAGCTCTGCCGTAGCACGCCTCCTCAATCGTCGCCGCCGCCTGCTGTCTCGCTACCGCCGCTTGTCATCGCAGCAGAGCGCCACCATCGCTCAATACTTCTCCATGCGCGCCCACGCAAGCTCCACAAAGCCTAGCTCCGCTGACCTAGGGCACAATGCCACTCTTCCCCCTTCCTCCATTGCTGCTGTCAAAGGTTCCATCTTTTCGGTGATCGGAGCGCGTTCCGTGGTGCTCATCTTCTCGGTGTGTAGTTTCTCGCTCCAGGGTATTGTGCTCATCCCCCATTCATCATTATATGCCCTAATTTCAAGTAATTAGTTTAATTGATGTAATTAGATTGACTACCCAGGATTAAGTTGCATTAATTAGGTAATTGGCTCAACCTAGGTTGCAATTAGTTCCATGGACATCTGTTAATTGCAATTC
This sequence comes from Eleusine indica, assembly GCA_030378355.1. NCBI lineage: Eukaryota > Viridiplantae > Streptophyta > Magnoliopsida > Poales > Poaceae > Eleusine > Eleusine indica. The sequence goes on along the minus strand of CM059498.1, from coordinate 9,955,966 downwards.
TAGGGGTTGTCTCTCATTTAGTTTATAGTTAGATTTATTGTCTATTATTTGACTGCACACTAGATGACTTGCACGAGCCACATATAGTCGATGATCACTGTTGTTACTTTGCATATTTGTCTAGTGACCATGTCCTTCATCTCAGTGCTAGGATTTCTATTGTGTATTCTTACCTAGCGGTGCTTTGCTTGTAGATTTATATAGGGTCTGTGCTTATCCTTTCTATACCTACGTGCGTGCAGTGACACTTGTCTGCAGTAGAGATGGCAGGTTCTGGATAGGATAAGGGCAAGGGTACGATGCCAGAGAAGCCGAAGAGCAAGAAGAGGACTAGACTGGACCCAGAGTCAGAGAGAGCCAGGAGGATTGCACAACACCTAGAGGCCATGGAGCAGTCACGCAGGACACCTGGATTACTATTGATCACAGGTACTCAGACAGATGACCAGGCAAAGGACCACAGGGCCAGATCTGTACACAGGAATCAGGTTGCCACCGTGGTCTCAGGGTAACATGACTTCTCGTTAGGAGAGGTCGTCGAGACCCGCGGAGCAGGGATCCTCCAAACAGCAGTAGGAGTCAGAGGACGAGGAGGAGAGCTCAGAGCCTGAGGAGTATGAGGAGGAGGAGACTGAGTAGACAGCATAGCTACAGCAGCAGAGGACTGCTCATCGGGTAGGATACCCGAAGTGCACCTGTCCAATGTGCACGAGGAAGCTGCATAGACTAGTAGAGGCAGCCGGAGAGACAGACATTCTTAAGGTTCCTGCAAAGGAACTTAAGTCGCTTCGTCTTGTCTCTTTTGAGCAGTGGGTTCCAATCCCCAAAGATCTCGCTGCAGGAGAGAGGTACTGGACAGGTCTCCAGAGGAGGATAGGTGTGGGCTTGAGACGCTATCTTGCCCGAAGGGCAAGTCTGGATTGTTTGTGTCGTAGCAGTACACTACCTACCAGGCTATGAGGAGAGCCACAGGCACAGATATGGAGTAGTACTTCACTTACTTGGCTAGACTAGCGGAGCTAGTCACTGAGCCCTACAGATTCAGAGAGGATATCATGTTGGAGTTCTATGCCACACTTTGGGTTGTCAGAGATCGCTCAGAGATCTAGTTTCTATTCAGAGGACAACCACATCGTGTAACCAGAGAGGATCTCATAGCTAGCTTCAGACTTTTTGCTTTAGATTTCCAGCTATATAGGAGTGCCTATGGGACCCTCGCTCTACTCCTCAGGCCATGGGGAGGGACGCTACTCCACACGAGATGGTGTCAGTCACCTTTCCACCACCGCACACCCGAGGTTTTTTTTTCTCGAATACGAAGGAGAGCTTTGTATCTTTGTATTCAAGAGACAAAAGAACCGGCCCTTTACAGGAACACCACCTCACTCCGGGCCGAGCTGTGAGGGATGTGTTTACAAGATTAGTTGTACACTCGAAAGAACACACACGAGGACATGACCAAGAACCTCTAAGCACACCACAACTCACACCCTACTCAACCGTGACCACTAGACCAAGGCGTCTTAGGCCTTTTGCTCCAGCCAAACACTAGAGGTGCAACTCTTCTTCAAAAGCCTGGAGTAGAGATAAGATGCTTGGCTGTGCTCCCTCAAAAAACGCAAGCATTGCGATGTTTCCAGATCAACCAAGCACCATGGATAATAACTGAGTTGACACCTTTTTTCTTGTTCTTTGGCACTCTTTTGATCGTCCGTCGCCACCAATCCGCAAAGCACAGTTCTCCAAGGTTTGGAATATGATTCTGTAAGCCCAACAGTGACAACAAACTGAACCAGACTTGGCGAGCAAACACACAGGAAGTGAGAAGATGTTGGATATCCTCATCTTCCTGGTCACAAAGCAAGCAGCGAGCCTAGTGAGGGAGATTGCGGCGAGCCAACCTGTCGGCTGTCTAGCAACGGTTTCGAATCTTCGAAGGTGATGGCAGCATTGAAGAAGGCGTGATAGGCTGACTTAGTAGAGAAAATACCAGAGATATCAAGCCGCCATCAATGCAAATCATTATCTTGGATGAGAGCCACCTCTAATAAGGTATCCCAAAGCAGCAAATACTCCGCAATGCCAACGAGAGAGAGGCCCCCATGAATATCATCCACCCACGATTGGTCTTGGAGAGCTTGGGCCACTGTTTTCTTTCGGCTTTTGATTGGCACTGCCTCCACCACAAGGGGCGCAAGGTTAGATACACAGCACCCCATGATCCATCGATCCGACCAGAACAAAGTGTTCTCACCATACCCCACTCGAGTTTCAGTGGCTATGGCAAATAAGGCTCGGGCATTTTGATGGGCTGGAATGTCTAATCCTTTGCATGCTTGGTTGGGATCAGCTTTATGGAACCAGAGCCATCTTAGTTGTAGCGCCCAACTCATGATTTCCAGATTAAGAATGCCTAGCCCACCAAGATAAAGAGGCCTTTGAATTTTGTCCGAAGCGACAGAACAAGATCCGCCATTTATTTCCTTTCTTCCTTTCCATGTGAAACCTTGGCGAATTTTGTCAATTGCTTTGATGAACCATTTCGAGACATTAATAGCAACAAGAATGTAAATGGGTATAGCTAATAAAAAAAACATACCCAAGTAACCCGACCAGCCATGTTCATAAGAGAAGCCTTCCACTCTGGGAGCTTATCACCGATCTTGTCAACCCAGAATAGGAGATCAGCTTTCCTCAACTTGATGTTAGAAATAGGCAGCCCTAAATACGTGCAAGGGAAAGAAGAAATGGGACAAGGCAGGGAGGAAGCCACTGTTTCAATCGCTGGCTCTTCACAACGAATGGGTATGGCACAACTTAGAGAGCAGTTGTAAGGTAAGGTTCAACTCAACTTCGTCGGGCCTGATGAATAGGGCCACATCATCAGCATAGAGCGAGATTCTTTGCATCGGATTGCCTCTGATCAAAGGTTGGAGAAGGTGCAACTCGCCTTCTTTGGTGAATAAGTTGTTGAGCACGTCCATCACTAGAATAAACAGCATCGGGGAGAGAGGGCCGCCCTGCCGGAGCCCTCTTTGATGTCTGATTTCTCTCCCCGGTTCTCCATTAACAAGCACTCGAGTTGAGGCAGTTTTCAGTAGGTTAAGAACCAAACTGCACCATACTTGACCGAAGCCAAAATGAGATAAAATTTCCATGAGAAAGGCCCAGGAGACTGAATCAAAAGCCTTTGAGATGTCCAATTTCAGAAAAAGGCTAGGCACCTGGCGACGTTGGAGAAGTTTACTGTTCTGCTAGACCATGATGAAATTATCATGTATGCACCTACCGCGAATGAACACGCTCTGATTAGCCACGACCAGAGAGTTTAGAAAAGGGGCTAGGCGGTTGGCCAAGATTTTTGCAACCAATTTTCCAAAACTATGGATGAGCCTAAATGGTCGAAAATCTTTAGGCAACAGTGGATCCGCTTTTTTAGGAATGAGGGTGAGAAAAGCTGAGTTTAGAAGCCATAATTTGCGTCCGTCTCCTTGTTGCAACACAATGATGGCCGCCATCACATCAGCCTTGATAAGCTCCCAACATGATCTATAAAATCTCCCCGTGTACCTATCGGGTCCTGGTGCTCTATCGGCTGGCATAGATTTAATTGTATTCCATACCTCTTCCTCAGTAATAGGGGCATCAAGAATCAACAGGTCAATACCACTTCGATGGAAGAAGGATAGATCCAGAGTGCTAGATCGGGACAACGCAGTACCAGGCAAACCTTCAAAGTAATCATCCAAGAAATTTTGTTGGCTTGTCACGACCTGGTCTCCATTTAGGAGCTTAGGGATGAAATTCTTCTTTTTTCGAAAGCCGGCTTGCCTATGAAATAGGGCTGTGTTGGCATCGCCATCTTTTAGATACCGGATCCGCGATCGGAGCCTGGCAATCATTCTTTCAAGCGAGGCGAGGGCAAGGTAATGCTTCTTTAATTCACCTCGCAACCAGTTTTCCTCCGAAGTTAATGGCCGCTAGTCTTGCGTGATCTCTACCCGATGCAGAATTTCCCGCGTAATAGAATGTTCAGTTCTGATATGCCCCACTTGTCATTGACTCCATGACAGCAAAGCTCTAGTTAAGCGCTTCAATTTTAGAGAAAACCGTTCGGTAGCGCACGAGGCTGTGATCGGCTCATTCCAGGATCTTGAGACCGTGTCTTGGAAGCCAGGAAGCGTCATCCAGAAACTTTCAAAGTGGAAGCATTTTTTTCCATGTATTCCTTCCCTTAGACCGAATACCAAAGGGCAATGATCAGAGACTTCTGTTGCCTGGCTCTGTAAGATGCAATCAGGGAATAGCGCCTCCCAACCATTGGTGTAGAAAACTCTATCCAACTTAACCAAGGTCGACACTTCCCTTTCATTGGACCATGTATAACGCCGCCCAAGTAGGGGAATCTCCTTAAGTTCCAGATCATTGATGAAGCGGCAAAAGCGGCCCATCATCGCCTGGTTAAGATTATCGTTATTCTTATCTTCAGCTGAGTCGATCAAGTTAAAGTCTCCTCCAAAACACCATGGGCCAGGGCATTGAGATCTAACATCCCGTAGCTCTTCAAGGAAAGCGACCTTGTCAGCATCATGTTGCGGGCCGTACACTCCCGTAAACCACCATATCTGATCTTCCATCTCGAATTGCACAGAAACTGAAAAATGAAGAACTCGCCATGTGATAGCGGCTAAGCTTTCGCACCATGCCACAAGAATTCCCCCACATGTGACGAATTGCCTAAAATTCTGTCCAAGGATAGCAAGCACATTCCGTTGTGTTATTGCTGCCAACTTGGTTTCCTGCAGACAAATTATAGACGGGCGGCAAGCATCGACCACTTTCCGAACATTGTCACGGCGAGCTCGATCGTTAAGGCCCCTTACATTCCAGATTAAAACTTTTGCGGAATCCATTGATAAAGAAAGAAATAACGACCAGATCAACCACAAATCACACCATTACACCCTGTGCCTCTCGGAATTGCTCTTTCGTAGGCACCTCCTTCCCAGAAGCCTAGCGAGGGCCTTCACATGCTCTTGGCTGAACGGCTTTTTGAATATGTCCATGTACTTGTCCAGCGCAGCTTGGGGAACTTGGTCGTCATCCATGTTGGTGAAGCCAAGGCGGCGACAGACAGTCAGCGCGGTCTTAGAATCGACCTCAGGAGGTAACTTGGCAATGCGATGGCTGCGGCGTGGGGGCTGTGATCACAGTACGACGAGTAACACGCAGCTGGGTACTTGGGGTCGCAAGAACAGTTTGAAGAGGTCGAGAGATTTTCCCAACGAACGAAGCAGTTGGGGGCGTCAGCTGTTGTTCACCAGGTTTGGAGCTTTCAGGAGCCAAAGCAGGAGGCACCATGCCTTCCACCTGAAGTGCAGGCGTAGAGGTTTCAGAAATTTTAGGCCGCCGCCAATACACCAAGAGTCGCAGGCTAGCTTGGCTCTCACACAGCGACATCCGTTCCATAGGGAGGACATCTTCTGCCACCCGCCACGTGGGGGACACGTCGACTAGAGTTTATCTGCATGGGGATGTCCCATCCATGCAAGGAGGGGCGTTTGTGGTAACGACGGTGTCGGGAGAGTGTCCGTTACCTTCGTTGCCAATAGTGATGTCTGATTTGGAAGCCTTTGTGCCATCGAGAGACCGCGATGAAGTAAAGGTAGCCACGCCCGCCTGGGCTAGGGACCAGCCATCGCTTCATCCACATACTGCACATCTGTCACATCAAACCGAACCAGGGTCGACGAAACAGTAGTGGGCCCATCGTCAGCCGGGTTTAGGTCCTCAATGGGTGTCTCCAGGCCTGAAACATTGACCTTTTGCTCGGGTCTAACGTACTCTTGAGAGACAGGCTCCTTGGAAGATACGAAGGATGAAGTTGTCTCTTGGGAAACCGGCACATCAATGCTAGGCGCCTCTGTGCCTGTTTGGTTACATGCAACATTAGCTTCAAGGTTACGCACCTCGTTGCCCGTAGCGACTGGCACATCAATGCTGGGCGCCTCATGCCCGTTTGGTTACATGCAGCATCAGCTTCAAGGTCACACGCTTCGTTGCCCACAGCAGAGACGCCTACCCCCCCCCGACATGAACGGGGTGCCTCGTGACTGGAGCCGACATCGACAGGTTCCGCTCAGGGCGTTGGTGAGAGAGCTCGGCGGCGCTGTCGGTGACGATCATCTGGACTGTCGTCGTCATCCGCGGCAGAAGGAGGATCGACATCACCCGGGAGAAGAGCATCGACACCGGAGATGGAAACTGGGTAAACCAGCTTCCGCCGAAGCGGCGGCGCCACATCCAAGAACGGTGGCGGCTCAACGATGTGGAGGTCCCGGGCAACAGACAACCCATCCGATTGTAGACACCACAGCGAGCAACGGAAGACAGAGTATTCCTCCCTGTTGCGCATGGTAGGATGGATCTTCTCAACCCAACAAAACAGATTGAGGAGGTTTTCTGCTTTTTGCACCTCCCATGCATGAGCCGGTATACCTCTCAGCTCAACATCCTGTAGCACAGGCAGTGAAGAAGCTGTTGCATGTGCTTGTGTTGACCAGTTGTGACAATGGAGTCGTAGAAGGGATGGGCGCGCCGGAGGGGCACCGCTGGGCGATAAACTGGCCGTTGTGGCCTCATCTACACCAAGAAGGATGAACTCCGCCGCTCCAAACCGACGAAGCCGTAGCGGTGCAGTGTTGACGTCGAACTGAGCAGCCAGCGCTGCCATGACCTCATCTTCAACCAGACGGTCTTGCTCTCCGACGATTGTGATGATGAACGCCTTCCTGAGTTGTTCCTCTGCACTGTCAATACGATCCGACTAGTCAATGAAACATGGTGGAGCCATCAGGGCCGGAGGTGCGCCGCCAGTCGGGGGAACTCCCGACGGGGTACCACCACCGTTGCCCAAGGGACCACCAGGAGACTCTGCGGCGTCGCGAGAGGCAAGGCGACGGTGCCAACGCGGTCACCGGTGTCGATGTCCTCGGCGGTCATCTGGCTCTGCAGCATTAGCTGGCACCGGCAGGGCCCTGGCGGACGCTGCAGTGAGCTCCATGTCCACCTGACTAGGAGCAGCCGTGATCCTTCGCCAAACTAGGACGCGTCCTGGTCTTGCCTACTCCGAAGACGAATGACCACCAGGTCCATTTTCCCGGCCCGGGCAGACATAGGACTGATGGCCGACAGAGTGGCAGTGGAAGCAACGAGTGCGAGAGCGGCAGAAAGCAGCACGGCGATTCGGAGAGAAACAGTTGAAACAGTTGCCACGGAGGCCCGTCAGGACAGGTCGTCGCGGACCTCGAGCGTGGCGAGCCTTTGCGCGCCTGGGGAGCGTGATTCAACCAATATCCATCCCTCTGCATCCGGGCCGGGATGAGCCACCTGGGGCACGGGAATCGTCGAACGAAGCCTGATGCGCGGCAGGGGTGAATCCCCAACCTTTGGCGGCGACAGCGCAGCTGTCATAGAAGAAGCCATGGCAACCATGTCACGGAAGGAGCACGGTGCCGACGACCCAGATCCAGCAGACTCGCCGGAGGAGGAAAAAACTGGACTGGAGTCACTCCAGCATTCTTCCTTGGAGCGACCTGTCGGAAGAAAAGGCCGCACGTGAGGGGACAAGGAGGGGATGGAAGCGTGCGCCTTGGGGGTTGGGGAAGCCGCAGAGGTGTGGGTGGTGGTCACCGGATCCGTGGTGGACGCCGATGAGGGCTTGGGTAGGGGAGGCGAGGCGCCCACAGGGGAGTGGCAGACGAAAGGGTAGGACAACGTCACTTAGTCTATGGTCCATAAATCTGCTATCTTTTGAGGAGGATGGGACTAGTGACAACGGAGCAGTACGACGTGTTCCCTGAGGTGGCCACCAGCTACTCACCTCGAGTCCCCAGAGGTTTGCAGTCAGCCTCGAGTCAGCAGACGGGAGAGGAGCAGCTGGAGTCACTGCCAGTCACTCACGAACAGGCAGCTCATCTAGAGACGGTGGTTCCTGAGTCAGCTAGCACGGGAGCACCTTCCCAGCCTGTAGGGACACAGTCAGAGGATGCTATCACTGTTGCAGCACTTGCAGGACGCCTAAGTGAGTTCATTCAGAGCACAACTAAGGATAGATGTCAAATGATGGAGGTCATCAGAGGACAGGCAGAGCTTCAGAGACAGCAGATGATGCTGATGACTACACTGATGACCCAGATGACCGAGTTCACTCAGCGACAGGCCAGCCAGCAGCCTGGACCTTCTACTGTTCCATAGTTTTTGATGCTGCAGACACAGCCAGGCCCCTTCATTGCCATGATGACAGCCCAGTCCAGCGGGTTGTCACACTCAGGGGTCCTACTGGGAGGGGGAGCAGGACAGACTCACTCACCAGCTCAGTTCTCCCCCATGTCCGCCTTCTTAGTTTCTGCGTTGTTCTCTTCACCGACTCACTCTTCAACTTCATAGATGGCAGGACCTTCCACCTTTCAGCAGCTACCAGTCAGGAGTCTGTTTTATGAGATAGTGCACACCACACGTGCAGTCTCCCAGACAGCCCTAGAGTCAACTACAACTCCACCCCCTCCATCTACAGACACCCCTCTAGTCACACCTGAGGTAGCAAAGGATCTTGTCCACCGATGATTCACTCAGGAGGATGTGGATGACCTTGCTCTTCTTTAGGTGATAGTTGTTGAGAAGACATCCACAGTCCCACCAGCAGGGTAGGACACAGGGTCTGAGTCACCAGTAGACCTTCAGTACTTTGAGCAGTTGGACGCTCAGGTGACACAGGCTCAGGCAGAGCAGTAGGACCCAACACAGGAGCAGCCCAGAGCAGAGCCTTCAAAGGACGTTGCTACACCACCTCCTTCGACCACGAGCGCTTAGTTGTTTCTCTTTTCCTCTTTTTGGTGTTTATTGCCAAAGGGGGAGAAGTAGCCATAGGTCCAGGGAGAGTGGGAGTGTGATCTTGTGCGATCGAGAGTCACTAGCTTGTATCTAAGGGGTGCATACGTGTACATTGGTTTTGGGAGATAGATACATTTGGATCTTACTTTGATTGATTTATCGAGTGTTTGTGGATTTTGATGAGTCATGGTTTTCATTCGCGTGTGTTTGACTCATGTTGATCTCACTTGATTTATTTTCATATGCAGTGCCTTGTTTTCCTTTATTTATCCTATTTAAATGTGTATGATGCTATGATGATGATTGCTTGCTTTCGATTCCTATGCATTGCCATGCTACCCTGTTGCATATCATTATTCATGTCTTGCATTGCATGTCTTTATGGTTTAATTAATATCTTCACATGACATGCATGCATATCATTTAGAGTGTGCTCTTCTTTCTTATTCCTTTTAGCTCTTGGTGATGCTTGATTGAGTAAGACCTTGTTTGTTCATTGCTTATGCTTTTGAGGTTGCTCTCGATCGTAGTGTAGCTTTTTAGCCCTGTTGTTTCTTGTTAAGATTATGCTAAGTAGTGGTTGTCATCAATCACCAAAAAGGGGGAGATTGTAGGCTTTATGACCAATGATGATTGGATCCCCAAGGTATGAATGTTTTGGTGATAGATGACAACTATGAAATTATGGCTAATATCTACACAAGTGTTATCTATGCAGGAATCATCTCCAAACTCAATTATAAATCATATGGATGACGACGGCCTTGGCAATTGATGACAATGACCACAAGCATGGAGGCTTGTGAGCTTGATGGAGTCCAATGGTTGATGAAGATGGGTCAAAGCTAAGGACAAGCTAAGGACCAAGTGTTTGAAACACTTGTCTAATTATTAGGGCTTTGAGTCCATAGGAAAAACCGAACTATCAAGAGGGTCTAGGTCATGTCTCATAGGTCACACTAGTTGGTGATGTGCATGGATGCTCAGTGAAAGCACACGCACTAGGAGACAGTGGAGAAGCCAAGGAGCTGTTTGGAGAAGCCGGGAAATGAAGTCAAGCGAGGACGAGGAGTTTCAGCTTTTGGACATAATGACTGGATAGAGGGGTCAGTGGAAACCGGACTGTTTGGTCACTAGGAGACCAGAGAGAAGTCTGCGAGGAAGTCTATCAGCGCGAACACCTATAGAGACCGGATAGTACGGTCTATAGACCGGACGGTACGACCTATATAGAGGTTGCTCGGGACAGAGAACTACGGAAGACGGTGCTCTCTGGAATGTAGAGAGAATGTACAGATCAGACGGTTCGGTAAGTACAGGAAGTTGTAGGCACAGCGAAGCCAACGGCTCTGGGAGCCGTTCCAGGAGTGACCGGACGGTCCGGTCAGGCAGTGACCAGATAGTCCGATCAGTATGTCCAGAAAAGCAATCTCGTGGAGCAATGGCTAGTTTGAGGTGGGAAGCCTATATAACCTCGTTGTTGGGGTCTTGGAGACCACTCTTGGTCAGTGGAATTGCTTGGAGCATTTGGTGAGAGCCAAGAGGAAAAGAAGAGAGTACTAGGAGGAGATATTGCATATTTTGAGAGTGCTAGTGAGAGTAACTTGAGCATTGATGCACATCTAAGGCTAGCGTTTCCTTGAGGATGTGATCTAGATTGTTACTCTTGGTCTATGGTAAGACCTAGACCGGTTAGATGTCGGTGATCGAGCTTATCGTGATCGGTTGTGAAGGTCGTCACATGTTTGTACCCAGTTTGAGCCCGCCGGTGGAAGGGGCATCGCTAGTGAGCGCCCGTGTCGGTTCGAGAAATCCGACAAGTTGTCGAGGAAGGTGAGCTTGTGCCTTGGTGGCAGCGGTGACAGACACCGTGTCTTCACCCCGGGAGTGATTGCGGGCTCGTGGCCGAGAACTCCACATTGGTGGCAGGAGGGACCGACACTCCAGTGGGAGTGGTCCAACGAGGAATAGGGGAAGGCGCCATCCTTCCGAGACCTCAGGAAAAAATCATGAGCATTCCTTGACCCCCTCTTTACTATTCCACAATTGCGTGCTCTGGAAACTAGGTTGAATTGTCGCTTGCATAGGCTAGTGTGTCTAGCTTCCGCACTTGCTATCATCATGAACACTAGCATATGTAGGGTCTTGGCCTACTAGAATTGTTAGGTTGCAACGATTATTAGGTTCTAGTAGTGTAAATTGAAGTATTCGGATTCGTGTTCGGCTTATCGATTCACCCCGCCTCCGCCCCCTCTCGGTATGCCTTTTGTCCTTACAAGTGGTATCAGAGCTAAGTGCTCATCTTTGAGGCTTCACCGCCTTGAGTAAGGATGCCGGGACAGGTGGAAAGTGTTCCCATATTCGATGAGGAGGACTATGGGTATTGGAATGCTCGTATGCAAGCATACCTTGAGTCCCGTGATCCAGAGGTATGAAAGGTGACCCATGATTCGGATGCGGATGTGAACCCGCTGGATCTTGATTTCATTTAGCACAACGCTAAGGCGAAGAATGATCTGTTTGTATGCATTTCTAAGGATGTTTTTGCTAGATTGGATGCAAGTTCGTCGGCACATAATATCTGACTGAGATTCAGAGTATCCATGAGGGTACTAGTGATGTCAAAGAGGAAAGATATTATATGCTGAAGAACAAGTATGATAACTTCACTAGATTGTCACATGAGAGAGATAACACTGTTTATTCTCACTTTCATGTACTAGTGGAGGAGATCAATGCTCTTGGGTATAACTTCAAGCTCAAGCCTGTTGAAGTGATAAGAAGATTCTTGAGGCTATTCAAAGATCCCAAGTATGAGTCTATCATCACCTACACCTTGCAAGGTAACCTCAAGACCCAGACTATCAAGGACGTGCTTGGGAAGATCACTGCTTTTGAGAGCTATCAGTTGGGTTTGGATGATCCACAACCATCCAACCTTGCTCTTCAAGCCGAGAAGCAAGAGCTTACCAAGAGCAAGAAGAAGGTGATTGAAGATGATGATGATGATGATGATGAAGATGACTTGAGTGAGGACTTGACTCTTCTCATGAAGAAAATAAGGACCCTTAAGAACAAGTTTGCTTCCAAGTCCAAGGGCAAGTGCTTCACCTGAGGGTACAAGAACCACTTTGTTCGGGACTTTCCCAAGCCCAAGAAAGAAGCTTTCAAACCCTAAGACCCCAAAGCCAAGCAAAAGAAGAAGAGTTACTTCAACATGGACAAGAGTAAAGGCAAAGGCAAAGCCAAAGACTACAAGAAGAAATTCTCACGCAAGGCCCTTGTTAGAGAGTAGACAAGTGACAACTCAAGTGACATATCCTTTTCCTCAAGCGATGATGAAGAAGTGGTCGGCCTAGCCATGATCAAGACCACACTTCCACAAGCTCTTCCTCCACCTCCCACGTGCCTCATGGCGACGAGCCAACTTGGGGAGAGTGAGGATGAGAGCAGTGACGATAGCGATGATGAGGAGCTCTCCTGTGTCGAGCTTTGGAGTATGTTTGAGCAAGCCCGCGACATCGCCGTCAAGAAATTGAAAATGCTAGATGTGGTAAGAAAAGAGTGTAAGGGCTAAGGATCATGTTGGTGAGCTTGAGAGTGAGCTCAAGGACTTTGTAACATCTCATGAGGCCCTAAACAAGAGTTATGACAAACTCAAGGGTGATCATGCAGAGCTACGTGAGAAGTACGAGGCCCTTGAACTTATTTTTGAGGCCATCGATGTTGAGGACCTTACAGCGGGGTCAGTGGTGATCGGACTATACGATCACTAAGAGGATTTGTCTGGGACTTACAACATGCAGCGAGGAATTTGTCTGTGTTGGGAGCTGTAGTGACCGGACGGTTCGGTCTGTGTGGCTCCACACAGGGCAGAGAGGAAGTATCGCCGTGAAATGTTTCTGGACTGGAGAGAGAAACAGACCGAACGGTCTGGTTAGCTGACCATACGGTCTGGTCAGTAGGAGTCAGCAGAGGGGTAGAGCCGTTGGAGCTGAAGACTGCAGTGACCAGACAGTCCGGTCAGGTAGTGACCGGACGGTCCGATTAGGCATTGACCAGACTGTCCGGTCAGTATGCCCAGGAAGCTGATCTCGTGGAGTAACGGCTAGTTTGAGGTTGGAAGTCTATATAACTTCGTTGCTGGGGTCTTGGTGAGCACTCTTGACCAGTGGAATTGCTTTGGCTTGATCGATCACCCTAGTATGTATAGTGCTACTCATGCTTGTGTGCTTATCTTGTTCTTGATGATCTAGTAGCTTTGCATGAGTAGGCTCCTTTGCTAGCTTGTTGTGTGCTTCCATGTGTCTTTATCACTAGCTTGCATAGGAGTTGTATTGCCTTGTGTGATCCACTCATATGCTTAGGTTGTTGTTTCTTTCATAGGTTCATTATCTTGCTAGTGTGATCATCACTAGAATTGTGTAGGAGTTGTTTTAAGTGATAGGTTTTAGGAATTGGCAAATTTGGTACATAGTGTGAGTTCCTGATTCACCCCCCCCCCCCTCTTGGTCACTCGGTCCTTTCAAGTGGTATCAGAGCCAAGTGCTCATCATAGGGCTTAACCGCCTTGAGTAGTGACCGTATTGAGTTGGCATGTTATCCCATTCGGGGTCATGTCATGGCTCATGGAAGGATCGCTTGAAAAGCTATCTAAATGCCATGATTTCAGATGAGTTGATGGACACACTTGGACTTTGCCAATACCCTTACCAATGATCATGTATATGATGATGATGATGATTGTGTGGGTGTGCCTAGTTCTAGTGAGTGCCTAGATTCTATTAGTGATGATTTGATAGGTTGCTCTACTAGTGTGCTTAATGTGATGATTGATGATGTTTCTCTTGATCTTGCTTACTCCACTAGCACGACTAGGATTGATGATTATGAGCCTTTTAATGATCATGCTAGTGAGTCTCTTGTAGAGGAGTTCTTTGCTTTTCGTGCTTTTGAGAATGAGGACTTACTTGACTCTCTTTTTTGCTTGCAAGGTACCATGGACAGAATTGCAGCGACTACTTTCGAGCTTCCCAAGATATTGATTGTTGAGAAGATTCTCACCTTGCTCCCTAGCAGCAAGCTCCTCTACATCACCCTTGATCTCATCATGGACAAGAATCTTTCTATTGATGATGTGATCGGACTACTCTCCAAGGATGAGGAGATCACCGCAAGCTTGGCGGGGAAGAAGACGTTCAAGGTGAATAATGAAGCACCTTCAAACCAAGGGAAAGAAGTAGCCTCGGGCTTAAACTTTTTTTGTCCCTTCACAAGATTGCCTTGCAGCAGCTTCTACAACCCCTTCGGATCAAGACCTACACCAAGCTCTTCAACAGGCGCTTCATCAAGCTCTACCCCAAGTGTCATTCCAAGTTCTACTCCAAGCACTTCGGGTAGCGCTGACTACATTGATCACACGATCTTTTGAGATGATCGATCTCACCAGCCCGGTGCCTCCACCTCCTCCACAAGATCGGTTCTGGCACATTCATCGAGCTAAGCAACAGGAGCTTTTCTTTCAATTTGATGAAATTGTGAAAAATCCAAAAGATGACCTCTCTGAAACTTTCTTAAGCATTTATGATCTTGTGTGTAGTATAAACTCTTTTTAGGGCCTACGGAGGATCCCAACACATGAAGTCATTGACAAGTGTCTTCTACAAATCTCCGCTCGTGAGAGAAGCTTCTTGCTTGAGGAGGTGATCGATAGAAGATATGAGCTCTCAGTTGAGAGGGCCATGGAGATGATACTTGTGCATGGAGGCACATGCTTGAGCACGTCACTGACCTCTATGATCCTCCCCACCACTACATCGACCTCGACGACATACACATGGGGGATGGTCATGGACAATGGAGGTATCATGCACCTCACTATCCCATAAGGAGAAGACTTTAAGAGGAGATTGCAAGAATCCCTAATTATGAGGATGGTCTCATTCGACATAATGAGGTTAGTGAAGGTCTATCAAGTAATGCTTTGGATACTAACCCTTCTTCCTCTAGTGCTTGTCTTATGGCTACTACCAGGGTCAACTACAAGAGTGGAGGTACCCACTGGATACTTGATAGTGAGTGCACCCAACATATGGCCGGGAAGCCAACCATGTTCACCAACATTGATGAAGAAGATGGTAGTGAGAAGGTGACTTTTGAGGATAACTCGAAAGGGAGAGTCAGAGTATCAGGCAAGGTGGCCATTACTGACGACCTCCATCTCTCCAAGGTCTTTCTTGCGGAAACCCTCAACTTCAACCTCCTGTTAATTGGTCAACTCTGTGACATGGGTTTCAAGTGCACATTTAATGAGGATGGTGCAATGATTGAAAATGCAAAGAAAGGGCTAGTATTCCATGGTGTAAGGCATGGAAACCTGTATGTCACGGACTTCAAATCAAGCAACATGCCACCAAGTACTTGCATATTCACCAAGGCAACTAAGGGATGGTTGTGGCATAGAAGACTGGCACATATTGGAATGAATAAACTCAGGAAAGTGGTCAAGAGGAACCTAGTTGACGGAATCAAGGATGTGATCTTTAAGAAGGATAAACTGTGCAGGGCTTGTCAGGCTGGAAAACAAGTTGCATCTTGTTGGCACTTCTGAAGTGCCCCTTTTATATGTGAATATTACCCCAATTAGAGCATAATTGATACTAATTTAGGCCATTTACCTGTGATATTGCCTATATATTTGTATATGCGTTGTTTTGGAGCTTTATTACAGAAATAGGTAAAATTGGTGATTAATACGATGATGGAGAGGACAAGAGTCCAGAACCGACGAAAAACACTGAAGAAGTCCAGTGCGCCGATCGGCGCAGCCCATGAGCCGATCGGCGCAAGGGTGTTTTGACCCACAGAAGTGACCGAGGCCCATTCCACATGTTTATGGAAGTTTATCTGCGCAAGACACTTGAAGATATTTGTCTAAGAAGAATTATGGAACTTCAAGAAGATTTATGGAACTCCAAGATTTTAACGTGCAGTACAAGACTTATCTCGAAGGAAAAGGCCCACATGGCAGCTGTGGAAGACAAAGGAACCGACTCGGGGAAGAAATCAAAGAAGACACGGCTTGCACCGATCGGCGCAATCCTGCACCGATTGGCGCAATCGTCTTATTTGCTAGAAGCCGAGTCCTTTACGAGTAGAACCCATATAAATACTTGTAAACCCTCGCCGCAAAAGAAGGAGGCGACAGAGGGACACCAGATCCGTGAGTTAGGGCCAACGGGGCTTGCCCCGTTAGAATAGATCTCTAGTTGAATTTCAAGAACCATTGGAGTCAAGAGTTGATCCGTCTAGGTAGGCCATCTCGACGGGGATGAATCTTACTCTATGTATCTCAAGGATGATTGAATATGTCGATGATGGTTTTGGTGATTTGTCTATCTTGATTCTATAATCATGCATGTGCTTATTCCAACTGCTTAGTTCTAGGCTAAGTGCGTAGATATTATCGTAATCGTGGTGATTAGAATAGTATTCGGACATTGTATTGATTATGGTTGTTTGATGATGCTAGTAGTGTGGTTTAGCGGTGACAGCACTAAGCCTACACAGCACTATTAGATAGTTGAGTAGGGTAAGATACTCGCACGATTAAGGGTTTTCTCCCCGTAGCGATGAAATAGGGAGTCGCTCGGAAAGTAGGGTGATCCTACTCATTATAGGTTTTCATTGATCCATGTAATTACCCATTATGATATGATCCAATTAGACTTTCTGGTTGCGATCTCACTAGTAGATATCTGGCTACTCACTAATCAGCATAGGTTTACTAGATCTGGTGCACTTTGGCTTAGATTTACCACTGTGCCGATCGGCTAAACCCCTGTGCCGATCGGCGCCACCATAGATTCACCAGCGTGCCGATCGGCTCAACACCTGCGCCGATGGGCGCAACAACTTTAGCTTAGTTTCACCAGCGTGCCGATCGGCTCAATCCCCGTGCCGATCGGCGCAACGACAGATTTACTGTCTGGCGCACCTTTGCGCTGGCCAGTCTCCCCCTCATGCAACCTGACCTTGACAGTAGCCTTGACTAGATCTTTTACTATTAACTTTGTTTAATAAATCTCTAAGGTCCTAGTGGATTCGATAAACCTTGGAATACTCAATTCAAGGGAAAAAGTGCTACAATCGTACACCGTCCTCTTGCGGTATATAAGTGGGTGCGTAGATACGACCAACACATCTTCACATTCCATCAAGTCTTTCATGTCTACATCTCGTCCTCTAGAGCTCTTGCACATGGACTTGTTTGGACCAACACATTACAAGAGTCTAGGAGGGAATCTATATTGCTTGGTGATTGTGGATGACTTCACAAGATACACTTGGACATTCTTTCTTGTGGACAAGTCTCAAGCAAGTGATATCTTTAGAAAGTTTGCAAGGAGAGCAAAAAATGAATTCAATGCCAATATTGTGAAGATAAAGAGTGACAATGGGACTAAGTTCAAGAACACAATAGTGGAGGAATATTGTGAGAAGAAGGGGATCAAGCATGAATTCTCCGCTACATATATTTCCGAGCAAAATGGAGTAGTGGAGAGGATGAACAAGACACTCATCACTCTTGCTCGTGCCATGTTGGATGAGTATGGAACTCATGAGAGGTTTTGGGCTGAAGCAATTAACACAGCTTGCTACACCTCAAACCATGTCTATGTCCACCGGCTATTGAAGAAGACACCCAATGAGCTATTGGTTGAACAGAAACCGAATGTTTCCTATTTTCGGATCTTGCCCGAGAAGTTTGAGAGCACAACTAATGAAGGCATTCTTGTTGGGTACTCAAAGACTTCTAAGGCATATAGGGTCTACAACTCGGCTACAGGTTGTGTGGAAGAATCCTATGATGTGCAATTTGATGAGTCAAATGGTTCTCAGAAGAGAGATGAATTTCATGAAGTGAACATTGGAGATGAGCCTATGAGGGAAGCTTTGAGGAACATGCCCGTGGGCGAGGTTTTACCCCACGAGGCCAATGATGATGATATTGGTGAACCCTCTACTTCACCAACTCAACCAACCTCCTCCTCTGAGGTGCAAGAACCAACTCAAGTTGTCATTAATACAGCCACTAGCGCCTCCCAAGATTCATTGAGAGTGCGTCCACCTACCAAAGAGGAAACACAAGTGAGAAGTAAGCCGCAAGCCTTCTCACACACTTCCCCTCAAGCTACTTCTTCAACCTCTTCACATAACACTCCCTCATCCACTCCAAGCTCTAGTTCCAAAAGGAGAAAGCATATGAGTGATTCCCCCACCTCACTAAGAATCTAAGACACTCATATCTCAAGAGAGCGAGCAATCCAAGATGCACAAGATACTTCACCTAGAGCTCGTTCCACTCAAGAAAAACACCATCCTACACCCAAGACCATCAACAAGGATCACTCATGTGATTTGATCATTAGGAGTCCATCTCAAGGAGTTAGGATAAGGAGAAATCAATACAAGCCCAACTATGTGAGTGGAGAGAATGATCTGGAGGCAAATGTTGCAATTGAGAACTTCTCTTTCATCTCCATGATTGAGCCTACAACAATTGATGAAGTTATGGATGATCACAAATGGGTTATGGCCATGCAAGAAGAACTGAACAACTTCAAGAGATGCAAAGTATGAAAATTGGTTGAGAGACCCAAGAATCATAATGTGGTTGGCACCAAGTAGGTCTGCAAGAACAAGCAAGATAAGAAAG
Source organism: Eleusine indica (assembly GCA_030378355.1). Lineage (NCBI taxonomy): Eukaryota > Viridiplantae > Streptophyta > Magnoliopsida > Poales > Poaceae > Eleusine > Eleusine indica. The sequence goes on along the minus strand of CM059498.1, from coordinate 9,937,356 downwards.
GGGCAATTGTCAAGAACAAGGCTCGTCTAGTGGCTAAGGGATATTCTCAAGTGGCAGGCATTGACTTTGAAGATACCTTTGCTCCCATGGCTTGTCTTGAAGCTATTCGGATCTTACTTGCCTATGCATCACATAATGGCTTCAAGCTCTTTCAAATGGCTGTCAAAAGTGCCTTCTTGAATGGAGAGATCAATGAAAAAGTCTATGTGGAACAACCTCTGAGGTTTGAAGAACCTAAACATCCAAGACATGTGTACAAACTAAAAAAAGCTCTCTATGGCTCAAGCAAGCACTAAGGACATGGTATGAACATTTGAGTAACTTACTACTCAAGAATGGATTCACCATTGGAAGCATTGACAGCACCTTGTTCACAAGGCATGTTGGGAAAGACCTTCTTGTGTGCCAAATCTATGTGGATGATATCATCTATGGGTCAACCAAAGAGAAGTTCAATGAAGAGTTCCAGGAAATTATGGCTAGGGAATTTCAAATGTCAATGATTGGGAAGTTGCATGTGTTCCTTGGTTTTCAAGTGAAACAATTGAGAGAAGGGAATTTCATTTACCAAGAGAAGTACACCAAGGACCTACTCAAGAGATTCAACATGGAAAATTGCAAGCCCTTACATACACCTATGGCAACTAGCAAACTCTTGGATGATGATGCAAGGGATAAACCGGTGAACCCCAAGCTCTATAGATCAATGATTGGGTCCTTGCTCTATCTCACCGCCTCAAGATCAGACATCATGTTTAGTGTGTGCTTGTGTGCACGCTATCAAGCAAATCCAAAGGAATCTCACTTGAAGGTAGTAAAGAGGATTCTTAGATACCTTAAGTACACACCTACCATGGGACTATAGTATCATAGAGGAACAAGCTTTGAGTTACTTGGGTATTCGGACTCGGACTTCGCAGGATGCAAAGTGAATAGGAAGAGTACATCAGGAGGTTGCCAATTTCTTGGAAGATCTCTAGTATCTTGGAGCTCAAAGAAGCAACACTCGGTGGCTCTATTTACAGCCGAAGCGGAGTATATGGCAGTAGGAGCTTGTTGTGCATAACTTCTCTACATGAGGCAAAATCTCTCGGATTATGGTCTCAACTTCACTCAAATTCCATTATATTATGATAGTGAAGCGGCAATCAAAATGGCTCTCAAAAGTAAAGATCCTGGTCATGCAAAGCATATTCAAGTCAAACGTCATTTCATAAGAGACCATGTTGAGAAGAAGGATATTGAGCTGGTGAGTGTGCAGACTCATGAACAATTGGCAGATATCTTCACCAAGCCACTTGACGAGAAGACCTTCAACAAGCTAAGGGGAGAACTCAATGTTCTCGACCTTTCAAACTTCACATGAGTAACCCTAAAGCTTGTGTCTTATAAATATGTATAGCCTTGTTTGTTTTGTTTGTTGTTTGTGTCTTTGTTTTGTGCTTGTTTCTCTTTGCTTGTAGGTCAACTTCGGACCTCTTTGAGATAGCAATAGACATGGGTTAAGCTTGGAAAGGTGGTTCATGGTGTGCCCAAGGCTTTGAAGAATGGTCCATTGTAAGTAAGCTTGAGAAGGGAACAACTCGTCGTTCACACTTTGGTTTATAGTCTTTCTCTCTCTTTCCTTTAGCATCGCATCATGCATTTGTATACTTGTTGCATTTGCATTTGCATTCTTTACATTCATGCATTTTGCATTGTGATACCTTATATGCTTCCAAGTATGTTTCTAGGGGGAGTTGCTTATTTATAATGTAAGTATATGACCCTCTAGATGATCACATAGTGATCTTTGTGCTTCATGCCCATTGAGTCATGTTCAAACGAGCTCCGAGGTTAAATCTACTTGCGCGGCTCAAAGACAAGTGATTCATACATTATCAACACACTAATGACTAACCATTGCATCCTTGAGGAAATATTTTGTTAAGTCTTGTGTGTAGGGAGAGCTATGGTGGAACACTATCATGACCAAGAAGGAGCACCATGAAAGGGGGGGGTTCCTAACTCTTGCCATTTATTATTTGCTCGTTGGTTGTCTTGTGTTTTTGCCTTTCGGTTTTTTGTGATAGGTGACAAAGGGGGAGAAGGAACATAAAGATCCAAAAACCAAGCCTAGATCGATATCACAAAGGGGGAGAAGAACATGAAGATCCTAAAGCCTAGTCAAGAGGAGAAGGAAAGATGGAGAAGAACAAGAAGATCAAATGAAGATGATCAAGACAATGGTGCATGTTCACTTGGAGTACACATGAAGATCATGTCAAGATGAACATCTACACCGACATGGAGAAGAACAACGATGGTGCGTTAACAATGAACATCTACGTCCTTGGTGTGTGTCTACTTCAACAAGATCATCAACCATGACACCATGACAGGCGCAAAATTCAAACTCAAGCTCAACTTCTAGTGCGCTACATGATTGGGTAGTTCTCCCTCAACACCTAGCACATTCCAAAGGGGAGACTACTACCAAGGTAAGGACCAAGGTAATCCTTTCACTCCTTTCTTTTCCTTTGGTTCTTTGTTGCTCGTTCATTTTGGATCATCATAAGTAGTGGTTGTCATCCATAACCAAAAAGGGGTAGATTGTAAGGATCATGACCATTGAGGTCACCCCAAGGTATGAATGTTCCAGCGATGAATGACAAACATGAAATGTGACTAATATCTACACGAGTGTTGTCTATGTAGGAATCATGTCTAAACTCTACTACAAATTATTTGGATGATGGTTGCCTTGGTGATGGATGACAATGACCACAAGCATGGAGGCTTGTCAGCTTGATGAAGGCCAAGGGTTGATGGAGATGGATCAAAGCTAAGGACAAGCTATGGAGAAAGTGTTGGGAACACTTGTCTAGTTGTTAGGTATTTGAGTCCATAGGAAAAAACCGGACTATCAAGGGGGTCTAGGTCATTTCTCTTAGGTCATGTCTAGTCGGTGATGTGCAAGATTGTTCGATGAAATCACAGGCACTAGGTGACAGTGGAGAAGCCAAGGAGCTGTTCGGAGAAGCCGAGAAACGAAGTCAAGCGAGGATAAGAAGTTTCAGCTTCTGGACGAAGTGACCGGACAGAGGGGTCAGTGGTGACCGGACTGTATGGTCACTAAGAGGATTTGTATGGGACTTACAACGGGCGGCGAGGAATCTGTCTGTGATGGAAGCTGTAGTGACCGGACAGTCCGGTCTATGTGGCTCCACACAAGACAGAGAGGAAGCAGCACCACCAAATGTTTTTAGACTGGAGAGATAAATGGGTCGGACGGTCCGGTCAGCTATCCGTACGGTCCGGTCAGTAGGAGTCAGCAGAGGGGCAGAGTCGTTGGAGCTGAAGACTACAGTGACCGGATGATCCGGTCAGGCAATGATCGGACTGTCCGGTTAGGCAATGACCGGACTGTCCGATCAGTATGCTTAGGAAGCTGATCTCGTAGAGCAACGGCTAATTTGAGGTTGGAAGCCTATATAACTTCGTTGCTGGGGTCTTGGTGACCACTTTTGGCTAGTGGAATTGCTTGGAGCATTTGGTGAGAGCCAAGAGGCAAAGAGGAGAGCACTCGGAGGAGATATTGCATATCTTGAGAGTGCTAGTGAGAGTAACAAGGAGTGATCTTGCACATCTAAGGCTAGGTGTCCTTGAGGGTGGATCATAGGGTAGTCCATGATCCTTATTTATTGGTAAAGGCATGCGCGAGATCGAGAGTCGATGGACACACAAGACGCACGGTTTAGACAGGTTCGGGCCTCCCGAAGGATAACAACCCTACGTCCTGTGTTATGTGGTGTATTGTATCTGATATGCTGCGGTGTCTATGAAAGAGCCACTGCCCCTCCTTATATATCTGGGGGGCAGGGTTACCATATGATCTCCAAGTGGGATTCTATCTCTAACTTTCTATCTCTAATACTAACTTGTCGCCTACTCCAAGTAATCATCCGGATAGTTATCTTCATGGGCTTTATCTTCATTGGACCCTGACCCACTTAGCAATATATCCGAGTGGTGAAGTATCCCGGATATATATATCCCACACTCTTGGTCTATGGTGAGACCTAGACCGGTTAGGTGTCGGTGATCGAGCCTATCGTGATCGGTTGTGAAGGCCGTCACACGTTTGTACACGGATTGAGCCTGTCGGTGTAAGGGGCATCGCTAGTGAGCGCCCGTGTCGGCTCGGGGAGTCCGGCAAGTTCTCGAGGGAGGTAAGCTTGTGCCTTGGTGGCAGAGGTGACGCGCACCGTTTCTTCGCTCCGGGAGTGATTGCGGGCCCATGGGCGAGAACTGCACATTGGTGGAGGGAGGGACCGGGACTCCGGCAGGAGTGGTCCAACGAGGAGTAGGGGAAGGCGCCATCCTTTCGAGACCTCGAGAAAAAATCATGAGCCGTCTCTTACTCTACTCCTTACTTTGATGCATTACTTTTCGCATTTATATACCGTGCTATTCATGCTTGTATGCTTACCATGCTCTAGTTGATTACTTGTAGACTTGCATGAATAGGATTCTCTACTTACTAGTTGTGCTTAGCTTTCACTTGATCACTAGCATGTATAAGAGTTGCTTTGGCTTGATCGATCACCCTAGTATGTATAGTGCTACTCATGCTTATATGCTTATCTTGTTCTTGATGATCTAGTAGCTTTGCATGAGTTGGCTCCTTTGCTAGCTTGTTGTGTGCTTTCGCGTGTCTTTATCACTAGCTTGCATAGGAGTTGTATTGCCTTGTGTGATCCACTAGTATGCTTAGGTTGTTGTTCCTTTCATAGGTTCATTATCTTGCTAGTGTGATCATCACTAGAATTGTGTAGGAGTTGTTTTGAGTGGTGGGTTTTAGGAATTGGCAAATTTGGTACATAATGTGAGTTCCTGATTCACCCCCCCCCCCCCCTCTCGGACACTCGGTCCTTTCAATGAGAACACACATTTCAAGCATTTTAGGGACAAGGGTGGCAAGGTGAAAGCAAAGGCTTTGGGACCACCAAACAAGAAGAGAAAGGTCAAGAGCATATGGGTCCCTAAGTGCATTGTTGATCTTGAGAGGTCAACAAAGTACAAGTGGATGCCCAAGAACAAGACCTGGAAAAGGGTGGTGGTGGTGGACCCGGAGCTTACTTGAAGATCAAGTGAAGTCCACCACAAGTGACATGGATCTCAACGACATATCTATTCATGAGGGAGGTATCCGTGTGTGTTTGTTCTTGGTAGTTGTAGTGTGTTCTTTCTTTTCTTGTATTGCATGGTAATCAGGACTCCTTTGTGACTAGTATGTTTTGCATCCATGCATGTGTAAATAACTAAAAGAAAAAATACATAAAAATTAGTCAATGTCTAACCCACTCAAGATAGCTATAAGTAAGGAGGAGTACTTGAAATGGTGGTTTGGCTTCTCTCAAGGGAAGGATATGGCTTATAGTGAGTAAGCTTGAGAGGGGTTCAAATTTGATATTGTTAAGTTTCCTTTATGTCTCGTTAATATTGCTTGCATTCACATGGCATGTTTACCTTCATTGCATATGTAAAATGTTTGTTGCATGCACCTTATAGGAAACACAAAGGAGGCTTGTCTCACTTGGAGAATATTTGTGCCTCATGATCTATATGAGATTACATCTCCACAAGTGTGATCAAAGGAAAGGATTGTGCTTCATGCCCACTAAGGAAGCTCTTATGAACTCTGAGGTTAAACCCATTCGCGCAGTTCATGGACTAAGGCTCATACATACCCATTTGGTTCTTAATTGCCTTGGTTCTTATTTGCTTGATTCTTCATTTGGCATTTGTGAAAATTATAAGGCCATATAGAGCCGCTATTTGAAAAGGAGTGTTTGAGAGTTCCCTTCATGCTCCAAGAGCACTGTTTAATTGATTGTTGAGTGAAGGCACTTGTAAATTGGAGAAATTCCTTGATTCTGCGAAATTTCCTATAGTGACCGTAAAGTCCGATCTTCGGACCGTACAGTCCAGTCAGTGTTGAGTGCATAATGTCACGAGTCAGTCTGGTCATAGAGACCGGACCGTCCGGTCTGTGTGGGTCGCCAGCGGACTCGGGACCTGACCGGACAGTCCGGTCTAGAGACCGTACCGTCCAGTAACTATACTGAAAATGCGAACTTTGTTTTCCATCATGACCGTTGATCCGTCCTTGAGTCAATCTTGGTCGTTCATCAAGATTTGACCTAGGTCAAAGTCGAAGGAGACTCTTTGGTCTATTCTTCATTCTCATCCTAACGTCGTGTTCACGCTCACCGAGCCACCGCCGATGCTGATCCCACCGTGCCCCGTCGAGCTCACCGCACGCCGCCGACCTCGCCACTGCCGTTGGTTGCCCCTGCACACGCGCAGCCGTGCCACGCCCACGAAACCCTAGCAGAGTCGCTGCCGCGCACGCCCGCCGTCTCCACCAGAGTCGCTGCCGAGCCTCCATTGGCACCGCCACCGACTTCTCACTGCCGCGCACCTCACCATCGCTCCCACTCTCACCTCGCGCATGCGCGCAAGCCACATCTCCCCCCAAGCCCGAGCTTCTCCACCGATTCTAATGGGTCAGTAGCTGAAGTTTAAGCTATAAGAGCATGCAAAATTATACCTTCAGCCTTCTTTTTCAAGTGAGCCCGGGATTCTTCCATGGTTTTGAAGTCGTCCTTTAGTTTTTCAAAATTATTTTTGATTTCATTCGAAGTTCGAAGTTGTTTTTTCAGCTCTTGATTTTGACATTTCAAATCATCGATAACACTAGAGGACGATTCCAAAGCTTTCACACGGTCTTTCAACTCAACAATCATTATTGTCGAGTTAGCCTCATTCTTGTATTTAGAAGCAAGCTCTTGAGATAACTCTGTGACAAGAAAATCTGAAAAATGTGGTGCAATAACAGGTCACTCGGTTTATGTCATGTAAATTATTGACAACGTACCTAACAATTTAAATTGAAGTTCGTCCATCTAGGATGAACGCGTCTTCAACACGAGAGATACACGTCCGACTTCAAGCCTCTCTTTGGCAAGCTGATCTTCGGTCTCCATTGATTTTGCGCAAGTCCTCTCCACATGTTGCAGAAGTTTGCCCTTATTAGCCATGTGTGACTTCAAGCGCTATAATAAAATTGTAAGAGAAAGAGGTGTATCATTTCCTTGAGTGATAATTGAAAATAAGCATACATCTAGCTTTTTACCTGGAATGAGTGATAAGCTTTTTCGGTTAAGCCCTCGAATGTCTTCCATTCTTCTTGTTCGTCAGATTCATCAAAACCCGCAATGGCAAATTTACCAGTATGGTATACCATCCTGGTGGGGACAATTTCTTCCGAGATTGCTTCCTTCACCACTCGGTGAATTGGAGTTGGCGTGGCATCTTCATCAGGGCCGATGGGATAATCATAAGATGGCTCCGGTGTCTTTTCAAAAACCGAGGTAGGCTCTTCTACGTCGATAGGTGAAGAGGTAGCACGGGTTGTGGTTGTCCCCAGAACATTTAGATCTGGCACAGAAGGGGTCTCTAACCTGTTTCTTTCTTTTCTTGTCCGGGGGGATGTTGGAGCAGCATTAACATCACTCAGCCTCTTAGCCGAGTGATCAGAGACATCATCCTTGGATGTCCCTGACTTTACTTTTGCTTGATCTTCTTTGGGAATAGTGCTTTCAGGCGTCGCGTTGCCCGAAGAAGTGGTGTCGAATGATCTACAAGACATCTAACCATTTGCAGAGTCGTTTTATAGCAAATTAGAATCACGGCCATTAAACACGCTTACCTTAGCTGGCGTTTAAAGTTCAATCCTGATAGTTTTGGTGGGGGATTCAATGGCTTAGAATCCTTTGCAGCATCAGGGGTATCCTCAGTTGAGGCATGCTTCGTATTCTTGTCGCTCGAGTGCCTCTACTCTTTTGAAGGCTTGGTTTTTGCATCACCTCTAGGTCCTTCCCGAGTGGTTGATGACTCGGCTGCAGCTTTTTTCTTTGCCTCTTCTTGGAGTCTAGCAGATCTTTCCACCAAAGACGCATCTTCGTCAGATTCTTCAATATTGGCTTTACGACGCTTGTGAGCCGGCGGTCGACTTGGTGACTTTTCTCATGTCACAGGATGCAGTGGGGGGCTTGAGGAATATGTGTCGAGGTTCTGCAATTCATATGACATGTTATTCGTTTTTGATGTTCACCAAGATATTGGGAATAACAGATTTGGCGGTTGTTACTTACTTCATTCCTGGGGACCTTGTAATGATGTTCGGCTTCGCAGACCTCGGGATCCAATCAAGCAGGAAGGAAAAAATATTCTCAAGCCGGAGTGTTAGTTCCCCTGACAACCCTTCAGGCACTTCCATGGTGGGATCTTTGTTGAGATCGAACTTCCAACTAGGGACATGGCGTTTCTTGATGGGTTGGACTCGGCGATATATGAAGCTCAAGGCAACGTCCACTCCACTATATCCCTTTGATTTCAGCTCAGCAATTTGCTCTAAGATTGCATTGACCTGAGCCTTTTTGTTCGGGGACGCCTTCACGGACTTTTCAGGCCGGGGCACAGGAGCTTCAGTAGTGAATTCTGACAAAGGGGGTGCTTGGTTTCCATGGTAAAACCAATCTGCGTGCCACCCTTTGTTCGTCGAAGGAAGAGAAACTTTGATATATTTTGACTTATTCCTCAATTGAAATCTTGTGCCTCCAATCACATTGTTGTTGTTTGATTTCAAAACAAACAGCTCCTTGAAAGTATCAAAATGGGGGGTGATCCCTAGGAATACCTCGCACAGATGAATGAAGATAGTGATATGGAGAATCGAGTTTGGATTTAGATTCACAAGGTTGATTCCATAGAAGAACAGCAGCCCTCGGAAAAAATCACTACACAAAATCCCAAATCCATAGTATAAAAAGGATGCGAAAACAGTGATGTGATCTATTGGGGGTTGCGGGAACTTCTGACCTATTGCTTCAATCCAGTTCCTGGTTCACTGATCTTGGAGCACTCTATCGATCACGAGCCCGTTGATCTTATCCACATCCATGGCGGAAACCGAGAACTCCCTGATCCCCACTGGGATGTCAAAGACTACCTCATCGTCGGTTTTACCAGGGGAAGCTTGCTTCTTGGACTGGGATTTGGTACTTTGGCGAGTGCGCTTGGGCGCCGTTGGAATTGGTGTCTAGAGAAATGGAGATGAGCAGAAATCTCCAAGAGGAAATGGGGATCCAAGATCTAGGGGGCTGAAATGCAGAAATGCTGGTAGTGAAGAAGGTGAAGGGGTGCACGCGTATATATATGTATATACTAATAAGTTGACCTAGCGGGTAGGCATGGTTCGCGGGTTATCGCCCTGATATGATGATACTGTTCATAACATTTATTGCGTACTAAAATTTGGATTCTTGCTGATTTAATATTGAAATCACTTGGACGGTAGATAAGTCCCATAACTGGGGGCTATAATATCTTCATTTTGTGATTTATCATTAAAATCACTCGAACGACTAATGATTTTAAGCTTCAGGGTTACAGTACAGTTGCTTAGCATTAAGCTCTACTAATCACTCGAAGAGTGGTAGCACCAATCTTGGGGGCTACGGTTTTTAATTTTTGACATATCACTCGGAGGGAGTGCTAGCACCAATCTTGGGGGCTACGGTTCTTAATTGACATATCATTCGGAGGAAATGATAATTTTTAACTCTGGAGGCTGCGGTTTCCTCTTAGTGTTACTTCAAAAGTTATTTTCTTTCAATAACTACATCATTAGGGGTTATAATCAGATAAGAAAATCTGTTGGACGATTGAGATTGTTAATTTTGAACTCACAAGGCATTTTAAGAACAGTCTCAATACCTTTTGAGTTGGGGCGATGCTCACGGAATATGCCTTTTTAATTACCTATAAAGGAAGGGTATTTTTATGTATAGCAAGAGAAACACTTTTCAATTATGAAAAGTATCAAGATAAGTTGAAGATTTGTATTCAAAATTGGAAAGTTCTTGGGGGCTACTGTGGTACATATATATACAGGATACTTATCCACTCGGTAATATGGCCGAGTGGGCCGGAGGCTCGGTTATGAAGCATTGGAGATTAAGGCCCAGAAGATAACTACTCGGATATTTGTTTAGAGTAGGCTACAAGTTAGATCGAGAGATATGATGTATAGATAGAATCAAATGTAACTGAATGATAGATTACCATGTAAACCACTGCCCTTCGATTATATAAGGAGGGCAGGGGGTCCTCAAAGATCATCAAAACTCATATTGGGAATCAAAACCCAGTGCAAACCCTAGAAATACAAGAACACCAAACAGGACATAGGGTTGTTATCCTTCGGGAGGCCCGAACCTTCGTAAACCCTGTGTCCTGTGTTGATCGGCTTTCATACTCATACGCATACCTAGAATCACTATCGAGATTATCTCTCGACAGCTCCTTTGCCTCATCCATTGTCTACAAGAAAAATCCCATCTTCTCGGGTCGTTGTTGTTTCTCCAGGGTGCTCATCTTCTCGGGTCATCATTGTTCCTCCAGGATATCATGCTACTTCCTTCACTTCCCTGAATCTTGTGCAAGTTCCTTAATTGATGGAATTGGATTAATTGCCCATGTTTAGTTGCATTAATAAGGTACTTTAGATCAACCTAGGTTGCAATTGTTCATATGTATATCCGATAATTGCAAGTTTAGGGTTGTCTCTTGTCTAGTCTACAGTTAGATTAACTGCCTATTATTTGACTATACACTAGATGATTCACATCAGCCACATATAGTCGATGATCACTGTTATTACTTTGCATATTTGTCCAAGGATTATGTCCTTTACTTAGTGCTAGGATTTCTATTGCGCATTCTTACCTAGCGGTGTTTTGCTTGTAAATTTATATAAGTTCTATGCTTATCCTATCTATACACACTTGACAGCAGCAGAGATGGCAGAAACAGATGATCAGGACAAGTGAAAGGGCAAGGTGATATAGAAGCCTAGAGGCAAGAAGAGGACTAGACTGGACCATGAGTCAGAGAGAGCCAAATGGGTGGCCAGACACTTAGAGGCTATGGAGACATCCCGTACGACACCAGTGACATGATTGATCATAGAGCAGACATGTGACACTCAGGGACTCAGGAGGAGTACCAGGACGAGGACACCAGCCTTGGCCACAGGAGTTGTTCCGGCACCTTGGTCGCAGCGTACTCCGACTTCTCGTCATGAGAGGTCGTCGAGAACTATGGAGCAGGGATCCTCTAGGCAGCAGGAGGAGTTCAAGGAGTCAGAGGAGGACAGTGAGTCTGAGTTAGAGTCCGAGTTTGAGGAGGAGGAGCCTGAGTAGCCACAGCAACAGCAATCAGCTCACCGGGCAGGAGACCCGCACTGCACGTGTGCCGTGTGCACCAGGAGACTACAGAGACTTGTAGCTGCAGGTGGAGTGAGACATCCTTAAGGTTCCTGCTCGGGATCTTAAGGCGAGTCGTCTTGTCTCTTTTGAGCAGTGGGTTCCAGTCTCCAAGGACCCTACTGGAGGAGAGAGGTACTAGACTAGTCTCCAGAGGAGGATTGGTGAGGGATTGAGACGCTATCTTGCCAGGAAGGGCAAGTCTGGACTGTTCGTACCACAATAGTACACTACCTACCAGGCTATGAGGAGAGCCAGAGGCACGGACATGGAGCAGTATTTTGACTTCTTGCCCGGACTTGCAGACTTAGTCACCAACCCCTATAGATACCAGGAGGACATCGTGATGGAGTTATACGCTTCACTTTGGTAGCCAGATATCACTCAAAGATCTGGTTTATGTTCACAGAAGAGCCCCAACGCTTAACTAGAGAGGATCTGATAGCTGCACTAGGACTTCTTGCTTCAGACCTACACATACGGACCTTCGCTCCACCCCGCAGACCACAAGGAGGGATGCTACCTCCAGACGACATGGTGTCAGTAGCCTTTCCACCACCACACACTCCAGGATTTCACAGACGCCCTGCTAGGCTCAAAGCAGAGGCGAAGGTGGTTAGAGCGATACTCACCAGGACTAACATTCCTAGGTCAGGGTACAGAGACGAGTTCATACTCTTGCACCAGTGGGTAGTGGCTGCTATTCTGAGTAGACAGTAGTTTGATCTGGCAGACCTATTCTATGCTGAGATGGTGGAGGTTATTCTGAGAGAGTCACAGAACGATACCTAGTCTATGGTCCGTATATTTGCTATCTGTTGAGGAGACTAGGGCTTGTGACAGAGGAGCAGTACGACGTGTTCCCTAAGGTGACCACCAGCTACGCACCTCGAGTCCCCAGGGGATCGTAGTCAGCCTCGAGTCAATAGACAAACGATCAGGAGTCGCCACCAGTCACTCACGAGCAGGAGGCTAATCTAGAGAGGGCGGTTCCTAAGTTAGCTAGTACAGGAGCTCCACCCCAGCCAGCAGTTTCAGAGACAGATCACGCAACCTCCATAGCAGCGCTTGCAGGACGCGTGGATGACTTCATCCAGAGCTCAGCTGAGGAGAGACGTCAGATTTTGGAGGTGATCAGGGGACAGGCAGAGCTCTAGAGACAACACATGGCACTGATGACTACACTGATGACTCAGATGGCAGAGCTTACCAGAGGAAAGACTTGTTAGTAGCCTAGACCTTCTTCACTACCATAGTTTCTGGCACTGCCGACTTAGACAGGCCCCTTCACTGTGATGATGATAGCCCAGTCTTCAGGATTGACTTCACTTTTAGAGGTGTTACCAACAAGGGGAGTAGGACAGTCTCTCTCCTCCGCACAGTTCTCCCCCGTGTCCGCTTTCTCAGTATCTGCATTGTTTACTTCACCGACTCACTCTTCCATTTCGTAGATGGCAGGACTCTCCATCCCGCACCAGTTGCCAGTCAGGAGTCTCCTAGAGACAGCTATAGATCTAACTTCTTCTGCTATAGACTCTACGCTTGTTACACCTCAGGTAGCAGAGGATCTTGTCCGTAGAGGTTTCACTCAGGAGGATGCGGATGACCTTGCTCTTCCTTAGGCGACAGTTGTTGAGGACGCATCCACAGTCACACCAGCAAGACAGGACAGAGGGTGTGAGTCACCAGTAGACCTTGAGTACTTTGAGCAGCTTGACGCTCAGGTGACACAGGCTGAGGGAGAGCAGCAGGATCCAGCACAGGAGCCGCCCAGAGCACAGCCCGTAGAGGACGTTGCTGCACCACATCCATCGACCATGAGCACTTAGTTGTTTTTCCTTCTCTTTTTGGTGCTTGTTGCCAAACGGGAAGAAGGCATAGAGATAGGGGGAGTGTGATCCTATGGCGATCGAGAGATAGTAGCATGTATCTACAGGGAGCATACATGTACATAGGTTTTGGGAGTTAGATACATTTGGATCTTATTTTGATAGATATATCGATGTTCATGGATTTTGATGAGTCAAGGTTTTTTCATTCGCTTGTGTTTGACTCGTCATGATCTCACTTGGTTTATTTTCATATGCAGTGCCTTGTCTTTCCTTATTTAGGCTCTGTTTTGAATGAAGGAATGAAAAATAAAGGAATAGGAAAAAACGTAGAAATGGAGAAAACACAGGAATTAGAGAAGTGAGAAAACCACAGGAATCTAAAATACAGGAATGAAGAAATTAAGATGTTTGGACTGCAGGAATAAAAATAGAGGAAAACATGTTAGTACAATTAAACAAAACCTTTAAAACCTATATTATCATTAGGTAATGCACACAAGTCAAACTAATTATAGACTACCCATTAACTTCATAAGCTGCTTATTCTTGTATGAAATTTGCTAACCCCAAAATATCAGCATACATCGAATAGTTGCATGTGGATTATTAGACTACATCTTGCACCACTTTCTTTTTATCCGTAATCTAATGAATGGTTTATCTTTGAAGTCAGCTCAGCATTTGCTAGTAATAAAATTTTTAAACACGGGTGCAAGCAACGACAGAGCATTCACTGAGCTAAGAGCTCATTTTTTTTATTCCTCCAAAACTGCATGCCTACATGTCGTTCCTCTGGAAAGTTTTTTGCTCATTCCTATATTCCAAATGCATGCATGCATTTCCTTTCCTCTGGAATCATTCCTTCACTTTTTCCTACGTTTTTCCCTTGTCCCAAACAGGCCCTTATCCTTATATGCCTGTGTATAATTCCATGATGATGATTGTTTGCTTTTCATTCCTTGCTTGTTCATGCTATCCTGTTACATATCATCATTCATGTCCTGCATTGCATGTCCTTCTGCTTTCTTTACTATCTTCACATGACCTTCATGCATATCATCTAGAGTGTGTTTTTCTCTCTTCATTCTCTTAGCTCTTGATGATGCTTGTTTGAGTAGGACCTTGTTTGTTCATTGCTTATGCTTTTGAGGTTCCTCTCGATCGTAGTGTAGCTCTTTTAGCCTTACCGACACAGGTGGGTAGGTACAGAATACCTAGGGGCACGAGACAACTCTCTCTAAGGAACTTGACGACCCTTTATCCTGCCCATTGTAGCACGTGTGTCGCCCAGGGCATAAGGGGCATGATGACTATTTCATCTTCAGTGCCATTGCAGGAGTGATGGGCACATGCTTCTCCGTACTGATTCGTATGCAAATAGAGATACCGAGGCCCCTCAACCAACCCATTACTTGATTGACCATTGATGATTGGATCCTCGAGGTATGAATGTTTTGGTGATTAATGACAACTATGAAATTGTGGGCTAATTTCTACACGAGTGTTGTCCATGCAAATATCATCTTCAAACTCTACTACAAATCTTATAGATGATGATGGTTGCCTTGGCAATGGATGACAATGCCACAAGCATGGAGGCTTAATGAGCTTGATGGAGTCCAAGGGTTGATGAAGATGGATCAAGGCTAAGGACAAGCTATAGAGCAAGTGTTTGGAACACTTGTTTAGTTGTTAGGGCCTTGAGTCCTGAAAGGATCGAGTGACCGAGAGGGGGGTGAATTGGGAACTCAAACTATGTACCTAATTTGTCAATTACTAAAACCGATCACTCAAACAATTCCTACATAATTTAGTGGTGAACACACTAGGAAGATAATCCTATGAAAGGAAGAACAACCTAAGCATACTAGTGGATCACACACAAGGGTCAATCAAGTCCTATGCATGCTAGTAATCAAAGACAAGCAGAAGCACACAACTAGCTAGCAAAGGAGTCTACTCATACAAAGCTACTAGATCATCAAGTACAACATAAGCACATAATCATGAATAGCATGATACAAACTAGGGTGATCCAAAACAACTCCTAAACATGCTAGTGATCAAGTGAAAGTTAAGCACAACTAGCAAGTAAAAGAGCCTATTCATGTAAGTCTACAAGGTAATCAACAAGAGACGGGTAAGAACACAAGCATGAATAACACGGTATGTAAATACGAAAGATAAAGCCATCAAAGTAAGGAGTAGAATAAGAGATGGCTCATGATATTTTTTCCCGAGGTCTCGGAAGGATGACGCCTTCCCCTACTCCTCGTTGGACCACTCCCGCCAGAGTACCGGTCTCTCCCGCCACCAAGTGGAGTTCTCGCATACGAGACCGCAATCACTCCCAGAGTGTAGACATGGTTGCATTACCGTTGCCACCAAGGCACAAGCTCGCCTCCCTCGAGAACTTGTCGGACTCCCCGAGCCGACATGGACGCTCACTAGCGATGCCCCTTTCAACAGGGGGCCCAAACCGTGTACAAACATGTGACAGCCTTCACAACCAATCACGATAGGCTCGATCACCGATACCTAACCGGTCTAGGTCTCACCATAGACCAAAAGTAACAACCTAGATCACACCCTCAAGGACAGCCTTAGGGTGTGATCTAGATTACTACTCTTGGTCTATGATAAGACCTAGACCGGTTAGGAGTCGAGACTATCGTGATTGGTTGTGAATATCGTCATATGTTTGTACCCGGTTTGAGCCCGCCGGTGAAAGCGGCATCGCTAGTGAGCGTCTGTGTCGGATCGAGGAGTCCGGCAAGTTCTCGAAGGAGGCGAGCTTGTACCTTGGTGGCAGCGGTGACGCAACCGTATCTTCACTCCGGGAGTGATTACGGGCTTGTGTGCAAGAACTGCACTTGGTAGCAGGAGGGACCGGCACTCCGGCAAGAGTGGTCCAATGAGGAGTAGGGGAAGACGCCATCCTTTCGAGACCTCAGAAAAAAATCATGAGCATTCCTTGACTCCTATTTACTATTTCGTAATCGTGTGCTCTAGTAACTAGGTTGACTTGTGGCTTGCATAAGCTAGTGTGTTTAGCTTTCGCATTTACACTCATCATGAACACTAGCATATGTAGGGTCTTGGTATACTAGATTAGCTTAGGTAATAACGATTGCTAAGATCTAGTGGTGTGAAATTGAAGTATTTGGATTTGTAATCGGCTTACCGATTCAACACCCCCCCCCCTTCTCGGTACGCCTTCAGTCCTTACACAATGTCGTCGCCTAGGCCAGCAGTTAGCAGCCCAGGCCCCACGCGTCGTACCGCTCATGGCCTCGATGCACACTAGGTGCCTCGCCCTAGAAATAAGATGCATGGAAGTGCAAGTGAGTTTGACAAATCAATTAATAAGGTGTGCACTTATAAGATGATTGATGATAGTTTACAGATGAAGTATCGATGTAGTTAATGATGCAGTTTAATTATATATGATTATTAAGTATTGGTTTTATCTTAATAATACAAATTGTAAATTACTAGCCATTGACTAGAGAAAATATTTAATATTATATAGATAAGTTAATAGAATCATAATACTTGGCCGAAATAATATTTTTACCAATATACTATATGATGATTTATCAGCTAGACAATAGTAATAGTGCAATATATGGAGCGATGAACCAATAGCTAATACAAAAGCTAAACATCTGAACATCTATCTTCTATTACTAGCTTTTTTTTTACTGTATCAGATAACTCATTGGCTACACATTACGATAAAACCTCAAATAGACCCTTATAACTAATTAAATCACTCTTAATTGATTATCCAACTAGAAAATCAAACTTAACCGAGACAGTTCTAGATATTTCAAAAGATCTGTCTTAACTGAGACAATTTTTGGAATGAACAGACGCCCACATATTACTAGATCTAATCGTTAAAATCTATTAAGAGGTGATTCGAATATACAGATCTAGCTAGAATTGCAATGCTATAATTAACTATGATATATCGGACCAAACCGAAATACTATGCAGCTAATCCTAGTAAAATAAACTAAAAAAATCTAGTATATCGGATAACTAGCAATCGTAGCAGGTCACCACGATCATCGGGGTGGCGAGTCCAACAACTGTCGTGAAGAGCATGTCCAGACAAAGAACCCGTCGAGTTCTCTTTGTTGTCAATGTTGGCAATGCGTTGAAAAGTAGTTGTATTGGTCAAGAGATATCTCTTTATAATGACGGACACCCTTTATATTTATAGGAAGGCTAGCCTTGGTTCTGAAGCTATATGCAAACTCTAGATGGCAATTTGGTCCCAATCGGTTTCCAAACTACTAAGCATAACAAATATAATATCTTATTTGATCAAAGCAATGCACGTAACTTGATCTCTTGTCTAATTTTCTTGTAGCTTTCCTACTGGACCATGCACACACGAATTCTCCTTACACCATACTGGACTCTTCACACATTGCATTAGTCAACACATCAACCAAGTCGCGAATCAAACATATAAAAAAAATAGGATCTTGGACTCGGTAACTCCAACAACACCAAGTAACTCCACGATAACCTCTATGTAACTCATCCATAAAAATCATGTATAGTTCATCCCTCGTAGATCTATTATAACACCACGTAATTTGATGTCACACTAAGTAATTCCACGGAGAACGTCATATAACTTGTTCAACTCTCTCATATAACTCGAGCTTGCCGCCAAAAACCAGTGTCAACATATGTCTCCTAGTTTTGGAATATAAATGTTATATTCTAAAAAAAATCTTGACGATAGAACAACCCTTTTGTTTGAACTTTTACAAATATACTATCGGGCTGCACAACTTTGTCATTATTCAATCAACTGATATTTCTAGACTGACTCTAACAGCTATTGCAAAAGGAGAGGCAAAGGCAAAAATGCCTTTTGAGGCTCTACTGTTCATCATGCATTCATCTCCAACAGAGAAGGCATTTTGCCTTTGAAAAGAGAGGGATGTAAAAATGAATTCCCTCTCTCTTGAATGCATCTTGAGCGCGTGCGATGCATGGGGCCGACAAGGTCGAGGGGGCGAAGCTGCAGAGGGAGGTGGCGCGGTGGAGGGAAGTGACGCAGGGGGCGAGCGGCGAAGCTGCTGAGGAAGAGCAGACGGCGCCGATGCTAGAGAGCGACGCAAGCGGGACGTGAGGCGAACGACGGGTGCGAGGCGGGGCTGCTCGAGCTCGAGGGCGCCGGCGTGCGTGGGTGCGGAGCGTAGGGCCACTCGAACTCGGGGACGCCAACGCACACAGGGGGAGGAGGGGGAGCGTGGGGCCGCTCGAGCTCATGTAGGCACGAACAGGGGCGAGACGGCTCGAGTGGACGAAGGGTGGGTATGTACGGGGCGGGGCGGCCGCCAAGCTCGCGGCGCAGGCGGCAAAGCTACAAAGGAAGAGCGGTCGCGGAGGCGCGGGGGCAGAGCTCGGTGACCACGGAGGCGCACGGCACGCGTGGAGGCGGAGCCGCCGGCGAGCACGTGGATGGTGGCTCGAGCAGCGGCAGGCGAGCGTGGAGCGGACGAGCTCAGCGGGGCCGAGCTGGAGGGCGAATGGATGGTGGCGGAGGTCCATTTGCCTCTCCTCGAATGCATCTCGGCGTGGATACGGGTTGACGGACGGCGGCGCATCCAGCGGCGAGGCGGAGATGGTGCCCTTGTGTGTGTGTCTGACTAGACGACAATGTCTTGTTTGCTTTGGCTGAGATAGAATAAAAGGGAACAACTGTCGTCGAAGCATCTGCCTTCGAACTCTGACGGCGTGCTCAGTCATTCCTCCGTTTGCCTCACCAAAATGGCTTTTATTGTTAGAGACTTAACCAAATACAAGCTCTCTTGGTTCCTATATAAGAAAAACATTACTCCATTTGCCTCTCTAAAATGGCTTATATTATTGGAGTTAGCCTTATCATGCTTCTCACCATCCCATGTACCAGTGATGCTCAGAGTGATTTGGCATTGCTCCTTATATCAAAATCAGCCGATCCTCACTTCTTATAAAATATTGATTTTTGCATTGTATGATCCGATGCCACAAGAACTAGTCGAGGGAGAAAAATCAGGAGCAAAACTAACTCTGATGTATATTTAAAATATTGTCTATGTGATCAATTAGCTCATATATCTCATGGCACGAGAGACACTACTGTATTGTACCATAGTAAAAATCACTTGTGCAAGCCAATCCAATTTTGCTTTTGTAAAAGCACTTCAACATGGAGATTCCATAACAAGTGGACAAGCACAAACCTCCACTTCATACAACATTATTTTCTTAATTATAATTCATTAATTAAAAATCACTTCTAACAATTATTACTTGTTAAACATTATTATTAATTATTTTTAGTTGCATGATTTTAAAATTATCATTTAAAATGACTGTCTTATTAAGAAATATGTTTATTATAATGAGATGGTAGTCAGAGATGGTTGAATATAATATGTGATAATTGGGATAGAGGATGAGATATAGAGTATGAGGGGTACAGGAAAAGTTGATACTGACTAGAATAGAATAGTTTTTTAAAGGATAAATTTAGAGTAACACGAGTGCGGCTAATCAAACCATTTCGACAGGAATTACACAATGCAACGTGGAAGTTTCTTGGAATACTTGAGTAAGAATCGACACAGTAGAGATAAATTAGATAATATTATCGATTAAATGTACATATGTGCTTGAGAGGTGAACTGGTTTTGAGAAATTGGAGCTTGCTCTAATTTACCGTGAACACATCTTTTTGTACTCTTTTGAATAAAATTACATATTGAAAATATTGATTGACATTTTCTAAATAATGCAAAAAATATAACAAAAGATTAGCTATCAAAAGGACACAATCCAATTCTTTTCACAAGTTAAACTAAGCCATAATTCTATAAACCGAATGCTACCACTGTCTCCAAATGTCCTAGTCTTTTGTTTAGGGAATACAGATGATTTCTAAGCTAGCAGAGCTACGTATTTCACTAATGCTACTTTGAGCAGACGATTTTGACACAGTATATTTTTTACTGATGCTATCATAGGAAAAGTGTCTTACTAGTTTTCATTTAGACAGTAATAAAACACATTAAACTAAACAAAATATGAAACCTTGTGATTAAATGCACGTACAGAAATGTGCACAAAATATGTAGAAACCGCAACACAAGTATGGCACGTCGTCTTCTGATTCCTGCTGCATACGAGAAAGCTCAAAGGAAATCTTAAAATTGATACTGCAAAGTGAACTAGAAAGTGCGTTTGAAATAGAAAGGTGTAATTGATATTGGGCGAAATAGGTCAGCTTGAGTCATGTAGTTTTTCAGAATCACAATACTGAGGCCTCCTTTGGAATGGAGGATTCACAAAATATAGGCATAGAAAAAACATAGAATTAAAGATGCACATCTTCTTACAAATCCTATGGAATGTAAAAAGTAAAAACACAAGAATTGCTTTTACTGTGTTTAGATGAATTTTGTTGTTATATGCTCATTAGTAAGAGGAGCAAGATTGTTATATGCTCATTAGTAAGAGGAGCAAGAGAGAGGGAGACACATCATGCCACTTTCAAAGGAAATTTTCAAAAGAAGTTTTAGCTCATTCTTATTTTCCTATAAAATAAGGCATAGGAAAGGATTCCTCAGAAATTTTTCCTCTGCAAATCCTATGTTCCGAAGGACCCTCATAGTCAGGAGAAGAATCCTACAAAATTCCATTGAAAATCCTCAACCCAAAGGAGCCCCTGAGTCATGGTAACAAGAGATATATGATATAAAGAGAATATAAATGATGCCTATGCCCAGCGAAAATATAAATGATGCCTATGATCATCGAGACATGAAATGGAAGCAGCACAATCAAACGCTGTCGATCTGAAGAGAAAAAGAGACCCGGCTAATCAACAAAAGCAAATGACAAAGGCTTAGAATTTAAGACATTGGAATTCCACAGATGATAAACCACAATTAAGTCTCAAGACATCGGTACCATGACAGCAGTTTAAAGACGACACAAATAGGTGCATAGCATCCCATAAGACAAAACTCCCAACAGGAACTAAAACGCCTAGATAACAGTAGACTTTCCATCAAACGCCTCATTTCTTCTTGGCAGCAGCCTTGGTAACCTTGGCACCGGTGGGGTCCTTCTTCTCCACGCTCTTGATGACACCAACAGCAACCGTTTGCCTCATGTCACGGACAGCAAAACGACCGAGAGGAGGGTACTGGGAGAAGGTCTCCACAACCATGGGCTTGGTGGGAATCATCTTCACCATACCAGCATCACCGTTCTTCAGGAACTTGGGCTCCTTCTCGAGCTCCTTACCAGATCGTCTGTCAATCTTGGTCAGAAGCTCAGCAAACTTCACAGCGATGTGGGAGGTGTGGCAGTCCAGCACTGGGGCATAGCCGTTGCCGATCTGGCCAGGGTGGTTCATGATGATGACCTGGGAGGTGAAGCTGGCAGCCTCCTTGGCAGGGTCATCTTTGGAGTTGGAAGCCACATACCCACGCTTCAGATCCTTCACAGCAACGTTCTTCACGTTGAACCCAACATTGTCACCAGGGAGGGCCTCCAGGAGAGCCTCGTGGTGCATCTCCACAGACTTGACCTCAGTGGTCAGTCCAGTAGGACCAAAGGTAACAACCATACCAGGCTTGAGGACACCAGTCTCCACACGGCCCACAGGCACAGTTCCAATACCGCCAATCTTGTACACGTCCTGAAGGGGAACACGCAGGGGCTTGTCTGAGGGCCTCTTCGGCTCATTGATCTGGTCAAGAGCCTCCAGCAGGGTGGGGCCCTTGTACCAGTCAAGGTTGGTGGACCTCTCAATCATGTTGTCACCCTCGAACCCAGAGATGGGAACGAAGGGGATCTTGTCAGGGTTGTAGCCGACCTTCTTGAGGTATGAAGAGACTTCCTTCACAATCTCATCATAACGGGCCTTCGAGTACTTTGGAGTGGTGGCATCCATCTATAAGATTGCAGAGATTTTAAGTCAGCTTAAGGTACAAAATGATAATGAAACACACAAAATAACCATAATATGAAACTGCAGGCACAAAAGTCATGAAAGACGTTAAAGAATACAGGGCAAAGCAAATCATAGACAAACCATTCAAGAAACACAAGGGCAGGATTTAAAAAACAGACAGTAGTGAATGATGAACCTCTCATCATTACTAGATGAACCTCTCATCTAGTAATGATGACCATGGATACACTAATCCAGTGTCTTAATATGCAAAATTACTAGATGAACCTCTCATCAAAAGTGATATTTGCCGCAAATATAGCACAAAGCAGCAGTAACAAAAATTAACACAAAATCCTAAAAGACAAGTATTCATGCAACAGCTACCCAAGATAACTTGCTAAAATTGTGCAGACACAAGAAATTATGGAATTAGACTACCAAGCAAGGAAGAAATATATCTTTGTTTGGCTGCAAAAATAGCATGAGTGCATGTAATTAGCATATCAATTGCCATATCTTTACACATGGCATGGATACTAAACGTGTACAGAGGGCTATAAAAGTACCTTGTTGCAGCAGCAGATCATCTGCTTCACTCCAAGAGTGAAAGCAAGAAGAGCATGCTCACGGGTCTGGCCATCCTTGGAGATACCAGCCTCAAAACCACCAGTGGTGGAGTCAATGATAAGAACAGCACAGTCAGCCTGGGAGGTACCAGTAATCATGTTCTTGATGAAGTCACGGTGTCCAGGGGCATCAATGACTGTGCAGTAGTACTTGGTGGTCTCAAACTTCCACAGAGCAATATCAATGGTAATACCTCTCTCACGCTCAGCCTTGAGCTTGTCAAGAACCCAGGCATACTTGAAGGACCTCTTGTTCATTTCTGCAGCTTCTTTCTCGAACCTTTCGATCACACGCTTGTCAATTCCTCCAAGCTTGTAGATCAGGTGGCCAGTGGTGGTGGACTTGCCTGAGTCGACATGTCCAATGACCACAATGTTAATGTGACTCTTCTCCTTGCCCATGGCTGTGGTAGGTTATGAGCTGCAACACAAAGAGAACGGCAATAAGTAAAAGAACAAAAATGCATTCATAGAAGAATAGTATCCTACAACAGTAAGAGATTTAATCGATGTTCTCAGGTCTAACAGCTAGAGCTTTGGCGTGTAGTGAAGATAAGCAACCATACGATAACTAGATTATCCATAATATCTAAAAAACACAAAATACCGCATGTGCAGTGACGAAATCTGGAAATTAACTAAATAACTGATGTACGCACAGAGCGTGCACCCAGCAGCAAGCTAACCAACATATAGACAACAAAAACTTGTGTTGCGAGCGGCGGGAATCGAACCCGTATCTTCTCCTGGGCAAGGAGATGTTTTACCATTGAACTACGCTCGCTACAGTAACTCAAAATTTCTGTGACTTAGTTACCAAAACTCATCCAAAAGACAAATCAAGGCCGTTGGACCTTCTTAGGTGGCACAGCAAGACAGATTGGTTCTATCTATATTTGTCACATCCCACCATCAGGTGAACATAAAAGCTCAAACTACAACATCAGATAAGGATAGGGAATACTTAAGTAAATCAAAGTAGCAACCATATTTCGACCATATCGATACACAGTTGCGAACAAACAGTGAAAGTATATCCTACACATCTACCCGAAGGGTGAACAAAATGTAAACATGAACGAGATAAGCGTAAATATAGATCCGGAATCTTTTATCAAGCTACAGATCTACGAAACAAAAGAAATCGTACCAGAGAATCATGCCAATCTGTACAACAGACCGTGTTACCATCTTGATTCGGACCAGTTCATACTACAGAAAAGAGATCATGCCGAGAAACGCTACTATTCTGAACAGAATTGAACGAAGATGATGCAGATCTACGAGGAAATAGCTATACTCGCAAGCATGTACTTCTAAACAACAATCGATTCCACATCCCCGAAGCTAAAAGCAAGAAATATGCGAGAGAAGACCGTGGATCTGGAGGCTTACCACGAAGGAGGAGAGGAATTCGATCGGCGGCGGCGGCGGCGGCGGCGAGAATGGGGTGAGGGTTTAGGACCATCAGAATGGTGCTTTATATAGGCAGGGAGCGGTGAAGCTAGGTTTCATCGGGGGCTTCGGGCCGCCGAAAGCCGTCTGATAGCCGTCGATATGAGATGATCTGCACCGTTGGATTTGAATCGTCGTGCGACACGTACTTGTGGTTTCGTAGGGCTCACGTCTCTCTCCGTAACGCAGCGCTCGCCACCGCCTCTTAGATATCTCTCCCAAGTTTTTCTGATTTGTTTAAAAGTGGAAAGGGAATTTTGTAAAAGTCCCCAAAAATCACTTCTCCTTTGCTGTAAAAACTATTTTTTTTAAGTGAATTCACGCCAGAAAATTTGCACTGATATTTTCTTCGTTCACTGCCCTGCACCACATGACGCGTAGACAGAATGTCGATCATTAATATGCCAAAACTATTAGTTATCTCTGTATCAAACTATAATTAAATCCTTGAAACATTGTCTCTAACTCTTTAGGCATACACTAGTTCAACCAGTTGACCAGTAAGTCTGCCTTGTAACCATTGGCACATGCTGGTATTGTTTTTCAATTTTTACAACTTATTCTTCAGTTTCTTTACAGAATAAAGTAGATGTATCAAACATTGAAATATTGCAGCATGATACTAGTTCAGTAGATTCAGAAAACAAGTGGAAGCAATGAGACTCTTGATTGTAAGCTACATTTAATATTTTTTATATATAAGTTGTTTTCTTTACATCCAACTGGGAGTTATGCCAAACTGAGTCTATAGCTAGCAAATTTGAGCTCAATGTGCATGCATATTTTCAATGGAATACTCCAATCGTCTCAAAATAATTATGTTCTAACTTCATGCATAAGAATTAAAGGTAAAACTAGCAACATGCCCATGCGTTGCTACGAGTTTTTAAAAAATTATAACAAATTTTAGACATCTATAGGTGTGTGTGAGAGAGAGAGAGTGTATCATTTGAGGAGCTAATCAAAATTAGTTTGTTAAAATGAAAGGTTGAGAGATGGTATTTTTTATCTCAAGAAAAAGAGATGGTATTTTTTTTAAAACATTTAGAATCAATTGACATCATATTCGGCTAGTTAAGGAGTATATAAACAACAAATTTTAAATTATTCTTTTTTTATATCAAATCAGACTCATGAACTTATCAGATATTCAGATGTAGGTCATTTATTTAAAATCAAATAAGTTAAATATTAGGAGATGAATAAATTGAAATACAAGCAAAGCAATCCTTAAAGAAATAGAATAAGCAAAGGACAGAACATAGAAGTAAAGCTTCTCCATCAGCACGAACGGCACCTCCATCTGCTCAGAACCGACAAAAGATTTTGGAAGCCTAGGACCATAGGCTACAAGAGGGCGGACCGGATGACGATAGACAAACAAACGGAGATGCAAAGCCGATGTAGGAGTGGGTGGCAAGGTCGGGTAGAGGATTTCCACTTCCAGATTGGGATTTTGCAAAGCGAATCGGCGCGTGCGGAAGTGAAGAAGGCAACGGGTGTGGTCCCACCTGTCAGCGCCACTAAACCAAGGAAAACTTCACACGGCACCTGGCCGGAGCTCGATGGCCACAGCGGTGGCTCGTCAGAAGTACCAAATTAATGGCTGCGAAAATTGACAAGAAAAATACCAGAGTGTAGTACATTACAGCGCACACCTGTTTAGCCATGATAAAGTCGAGAATGACCACTCCAAATTCGGTGGCGGTGAGAGGCAGCTCGTAAGTACTATGCATACTTACTAAAATACAATTGTTAATCAAAAGTGATATTGAATTTTGTATATCGCCGGACAAAGTTACATAACTTTTGTTTTGAAGATTGACAGCGTATGATCAGTGTTGTTTTTTGAATAACTTCTATATAATTGGGTTCTTCTTTATCGATATTTTAAGTGACATATGTCTTGAATAATTCACACTCCCAATCAAAAGGACTATGCCATAATATGTCAATCAATTAAATAAGCATCTCGCATCTCTCAACCGGTGGATATAGCTTTCAACTCGACTCCCGTGTCGCTCCCTGGGCGACCTGGGAGGCAACGACTCGCCTGGCCGAGCCTCCTCCCGTCGCAGACCAAGCTCGTCGCCGGCGGCGGCTCTCCCACCGCCGCCGGCCGACGGCCCCTGGCAGCCAACGCTGCTCCCGTCTTTCTCGTTTTCTCCCGTCTCCTTTGCTCTCTCTCTCTCTCTTGTGCTTTCTTCGTTCCACTTCGCTCAAGATCCCGGGCACCGGTGAGCTCTCTCCCCCTCACCTTCAACAGATCCGACCATGGAGAGGCGAGACGCCTCTCCTCGCCTGTTCCCCTCCTCCGTGCAAGCTACCAGCGCCACCCACACCATCGGCCTGCTCTCCCTTCTCCGGGCGCGCCCGGATCCGACCGTGACGGCGGCATATCTGGCTGCTCCGCGCCGGCTGGTGGGCGACGACGTGCAGCGTCGCACCACTGGCTTCACGCTGCTCCAGTGCTGTGGCAACCCGTTGGGGAGCAGTGGTGGAGCTGCACGTCCAGTTTCGGCGCGCCGGAACTCGGCCCGCTGCCGACGGAGGACTCGGGGCCGCCCACAGCTACGGCTCGGTGGACCGCGCCTGGTCCTCACGCGCCACGCCCGGATCCGAAGGTGACGGGGATAGATCTGGCTGCTCCGCGCCGGCCGGTGGACGACGGCGAACGACGCAGCGCTCTGGCGCCCTGCTGCTCTGGTGCTGCAGCTTGCCTTTGGGGAGTACGGTGGAGCCCAGCGGCCAGGCCCACTATGTTGTTGTTGGTCACGCCGGTCGCGAGCTTCCGGGATCAACCAACAGCTCCGCTTCGGTGCAGTTCGTCGGCAGGACACCTAACTCATTCCTTCCCTCCCATGTGCTTGAGGCCAAAACGGGTCTCGGTTAGGGAAGGGCGGGCTACGGCCAGATCTTCCAAGGACAACGACAACAAGACCCGCAGCTAGCGGTAGCTGCACACTAGGGGTTGGGGTCTGCTGTTCGGCGGAAGGGGCATGGCGCAGACACCATGCTAGGGCCATGCGCATCATGACTTCGCCCGCTGTCTGCCGTCTTGCTGGGTTGATATCAATGCGGTCGGCGTGGTGGTCATGTCAGCCGGCCCTTTACGCTCCTCGACGAGAAGACAATTGCGTGCCCATGGTGGTCATGCGATGTGTTGCTCGTCGACAGTGATGATAGGTTTGTGTTCATCTTTATGCAGCGGTGGTCATTCGTATTGTTCAACGGGGAGGCACGGTGCTCCAGGCGAAAGCCTTACTCGGTCGGCAACGATGGCGCCTTTGGCGTCATTTTCTTCTTAGAGGCGTTGCTAAGGAGCACTTCTCTACCGATCTAGTATCATCCGGGTGAAAACCTAGCTCCAGCTGAGCGGGGCAATTTAGTCCTCTTGAGGATATTGCCTTGGATGCTTCGCTAATGTGGTTGATCGTGTTGTCAACATGATTCATGGGTGCACAACTAGGTGTGTGTGTAGGGGTTTGCCTTCATTCGTGTCTAGTATTTGTATTTTCTCTCATATAATCTTTCTTATCCCTTCCTTATGTTCAAACGTGTTGTAACCCGGTATTTGGACTATTATGGGACCGACGTCATTATTAATATAATAGAATTCAGGTGGGGACTCCCCCTCCCCCTCCCCCGTGACCGTCAAAAATAAAAATAAAAAACAGCTCTCATGTGCATGCCCAGCCTGACCGAGCAAAAAGTATCATAATATATTTGACAAGTTGGAAACCACTTTATTACTTTGGAAAAAGCACCATTTAGATTATTTTTTTAGCACAAAAAGCACCATTTAGATACAAACAGTCCAAACCTCATGACCAAAAAGCGAACGGCCCAAAATCCTTCGGCCTCCGAAGTCCACGGTTTCAGTTCATTTGAATCGTTTCGATTCATTTTTGCCTACTTGCATCATACCAGTTCAGGCCCAGCAAGACATCGGTATGGGTTGGCCCCGGCCTCGAGGCTCCGAGGTCAATCAGTATCTCGTGGGCCGTCGTGGCTCCGAGGAAAGCCGAATCCGTCACTGCGTAAGGCGATACAGAGCTTAGCTTTCTTCATCATGCATTCACGCCTAACACAGCGATACTCTCGGAGTGTTGAGCTGTGCTCATGCGGCGTTCATGTATCTTCAAGGCGTGGAATTTTCGTAGCAGCTGGTGACCAAGTTTACACCGATTCCGTCCTTGAACCGTATCGCTGTGCATGTGCGGTAATGCGGTATGGATCATATAGCAATTGTCAAGGTCCGTTTGCTCATCATTTTCCTCTTTGCACAGACGCTGTTGGACTTGAAGCGTGTGAAAAGAGCAAATAGTACGCAATACACATTAGCCTGGACTTCGGTCTTCGGTAATAACAGATGTTCTAAATCCAGACCGCGTAGAATACCATCGATAGTCGACTCGGCAGGAGTACAGAATCAATACAAACTAAACTACAGCCCTGGTGGCATCCCTGGTTGGATGGCCGTTTAAACTGTGGCCACATATTCTTCTTTTGTTTTTCAGTTTATCAGACTGCAAGGTTCCTATAGATTTAGAACCATGAAAAAGAAACAAGCTGCACAGAAAATAGGAGAAATATTAGCAAGGTATGTTAAGTTTGATCTTTTCCTTTTTTGCATTTTTCTAGGCTGCAAGCGAGAAACAAATCGCTGGGTAGCTGCTGCTTGAAGTGTGTGCATGCCGGTAGACTGTAACCTGGTACTGCTGATAAAAATAAAAAAACTAGCAGCAGGCTCTTACAAATTGCAGTCGGTACTGCTGATGAAAAACCTACCAACACTATAACCACCACCACGAAACAGCTCTATAACGGCGTCTCCAAAAAATTTATACCGACGCAATACAAAGTGAGCCGTCGCTAAAGAGATTTAGAGCATGGCGCGGATTAAACCGTCGTTATAGAACCATTTGTAGTACAGTCAGCGAAAACATGGCTAGAAAAAAAAAATGCCCCGAGACACATGCAAACTATTGTATAAATTAACAAGACTACATCCATAATAAGCACTGAAACGAAAGTCATTATGGGACGTTTCTCTCTTCCAGGCTAAACTTTAGCCCTGTCACATCAAATATTCGGATGTTAATTATAAGAATTAAACATAAACAAATTATAAACTTTAGCCCTAATGACTTTCGTTTCGATGTGATAGTCGTTTGAGAGGTATGCCTGCTGATTGCAGGTAGACTGTCGGAAGTTCCATCCATTCAAAAGCAGGTGTCCCCTCCACAGCATTTTTCCTGATTCCTAGCTTAAGAAATGTAATTCAATTGCTGCACGATGGCGATGGCCTTCAAGACCCTAGTTTAGTTCGTAATGAATGGCTCCAGGGATCACCAAGAACAGGGCCATATTTGTACAACTTTTCGATTTAAAAAAAACAAATATTTGTACAACTTAGGTAAATCTGTATCCTAGTACTTTTGGATCCAAGTGTGTACAATTATCCTAAGCATGATGACGTGTTTGTTTCACTGAAAAATGGACTGATTTCAAGTAAATTTTGAGGAAGAGAAGGGGAATAAAGTGTATATCTTCATTGTTAAATTGTTTTTTTTTATCTTTCCTTCTATCCATTACAGCCTCGAGAGACACTTCAAGTGGGTAATTATGTATTCACCTAAACCCTCTTGAACAAAAAAAAAGGAAAATGAAAGAAAAGAAATTATACATATATATATCACAATTTTGTAAAAGAATAATGGAAAATTGTACATTATGATGAAGAGGGGGCTATGTTGTTGCTCCATCCCCGCCTGGTGAGAAATCCAAAAATTTTCCTTCTTTGCAGCTGTTAGGAACATTAACAGCTTCGAAGTGTAACCATGCATGTACAATGTACACCTTTTGCCAATCATGTTCATTCTCTTCTATGGTCCACCTTTATTTTCTATCTCCTCTTGTTCCCTAGAGATTGTTGCGAAGAAGATGAAGTAAAAGGCACCGTCGTATCGACGTGCCATACCATGACCTCTGAACAATCGGAAGGGATGCCCTTCACCTTGCTAAAATCTTCGAGAGCCACTTGTTGAACGAATTTCATCGAGTCCTGAAAACAGTAAAACGAAAACATGTCAGGAAAATTGGTTGAACGTGAAGTAAGAGCTAATAATCTTGAAGCAAGCAAAAATCATGGTTTTTTTTTCCTGCATAATCACACCGGAACAATGCGCACCGCAGAGGCAGAGAAACAAGCTCTAGTGACAAACTTGCATGATTGATCATCATAACGAAAAGGGGTGCTTTAGTGGTTGAACTCGAGAAAGATCATCCGTCAGTTCTGCACCTAAAAGAAACTCAGGTTTTTTTTTTAATTAATGAAGCCAAATGTACTGCTGCTACTAACCAAGCCACCAACTGGTTTGCCTTGCAATGGACTTTCATCATATGGCTGCACCAATCCTACTCAGGCATGGACCCCCTCCTCTTCCCATCAAATTATCTCCCCAACACTAAAGGATTAAAATAAAACTACGATTAACTTGGCATTTGCGATACCCTTTCCAGATCCTCTCGGATCCGATCCGGCCCATTTTGTCGATTGCTCCAATCGCACTGTCCTGGCTACCGACACCCAGGTCATTTGCTAAGAAGAAACCAGCAACTAATTTCCTGATCAAACGAGGAACCACGTTATGATCTTAACGCAGAAATTAGGGGAGTTGTGACAGGTGACAGGGATGGAAAATTTGACCCGGGAAAAGCAAGGACAGACGGGCCACGACACACGGCCTTTTCTCCCCTTCGCACTCACTCCCTACCTGTACCACATGCACGAGCATGAGGTACGCGCTAGTTAGCTAGCTGACAGGCGAGACGCCGCTTTCACGGCGGAAATGCCTCTTTCAATGTGACCGAAAGCCGTGCGCCCGCGACGGAAGCGTGCAGGCATTCACGGAGCCGTGCGAAAGGCGATGCGGCCGCTTGCTACACTCTGATCCTTGGAGACAAGGTGATGCGGCCGTATCTGTATGCAAGCACAGGAGGTGAGGTTACGAGTGGTGAAGTGACTGACCTGGGACTTGTCGGGCTCGGAGGTCGGGTAGCGGCCCCAGCGCTCGGGGTCCCAGAGCACCGAGCTGTTGAAGGCGAAGCCGTTAACGTCCACCTCGCGGGGCCTCGCCGTGGAGGCCTCCGCCGCGGTGCCGTTGCTGAAGTCCTGCAAGAACCAGCCGGTGACCGCCGACGAGCTGCACACGGGGCCCCGGACCACGACGTTCCTCTCGTCTCGCGACATGGTCGCCACCGGCCACGCACCGAATGCGCTGAGAAGAAACCAACAAAGAAATAGCGTAAGATTCTTGCCAAAAAGAGAGAGAGAGAAACTTCACCAAGTATTAGAATTAAGTTTAAGCGCCCCCAAAAAATTGTTAAAATGCTGCTGATACGCTGAGTGTCAGACTGCCGATGTCAAGTTTGGTGCCGCGAAAATGAATTAAATGCAACGGGCGCTATGCCAATTACTGAATCCTGAGGCCATTGCACCGTCGAATCAGAAGAACAAAAATCATCGAGGCGTGATAGCGGTGTTGATACCAGCCAGCAGCATGTTAGGTGAAATTGCAACGCGGATAGGACGGATTTGGTGACTTGTGAGCGCAAAAGTTGGTTAGCATGATTGCTGGCAGGCTTTGAAGCAAAGCAATGTCGCGAGAAGGGAAGTGGAGTTTAACTTGTTTGTGACGACCGACGAAGCAACTCCAACAAAAAAAGTACACCAAACAAAAGTACGAACGAAAAACCAACGCAACCGAACACTATCACTCGGTGTCCGTACCGCGACGCTAGGCAAACGGCAATTCTCTGCAAGTTGCAGCTCACCGGCAGGACGTCGACCTCACACTCCGTGATTCGATTCAGTTGTCACTAGCACGAGTTCAATCGGCAACCAGGCCGAAAGCTAATGCAACGGCCGTGCATCCAACGGCATGCAGGAGCGCGCTTGATGTCCACCATTTCTTTCAGATTGCCCCTATCAAATCCGTTAGTTGAGCTGTGGCAATCAATCATCCTTGCCGACACACCACACTTGGGCACCTCCTACGCTACAACAGCGCCCTATCAGCAGATGGATGCCTCCGCCACTCGTGATCGTGACAACACTGCAGTAGCAGTAAAACCGAAGGATGCAATGCAGGAAACAACGCGCGGGGGGAACTGTAGCCGACACGCTGGCGCCGCTCTGCTCCAGCCCGCCCTTTTCGTCCTCATCGTCAAGATCTGAATCCTGATTTCCCAAGTACAGCTCGGTTGCAGCCTTGCATATGGAAAGCGAGTGGGGAATGGAAAGATGAAAAGAGGGCCCTTGAATGGCGGATGGCGGGATTGGGGGGAGGGCGACCTCCGCACATGGCCTGGATTAATTTAAACTAGCTAGCAGAGAGGGTCACCAGGTGGTGGGTGCGTGAGCTGTAGCGGTCGGGGCCGGGGGCAACCTGACAAAAGTCGCTCGCAAGTAGCCGTGCTTTGGGCGGTAGCGGTAGAGGAGCCATGGCGTCCCCGCGTGCGCTGCTGCTGAGCTTGCTCGCATCAAGGAAGATTGGCGCTTTGCTTTGCTCGGCTCTAGTAATTGTTTTCGGTTTGTTTAACCCAAGTGGGAAAAAAAGGGAAGGGAAGATGGGATGCCAAGCATGGACGGAATTATTTAACGGTACCTGATTTCCCGGAGCTGGTCGAAGAAGCGGAGGTCGAAGACGTCCCCGAGCCCGGCGAAGTGGACGACGCCGGCGAGGCGGTGGTGCTCGACGTGCCCGAGCGCGACGTTGCGCTGGTGGTGGCGCTCCTTCCCGGCGGCCACGTCGGCGGCCGTGAAGTTGTCCTTGTACGCCAGGTGGCGGTACATGAGCCCCGTGGCGCGCAGCATCCGCGCGGTGGCCGGCACGTCGGCCGCCGCCTCCACGACCACCCACAGCAGCGGCGGCGGGACCAGCCGCAGCGTGTGGGCCATCCTCGTCAGCGCCGCCGCGCGCTCGCCCTTGGGCGTCGACTCCGTCGTGGTCACCACCACCAGCAGCGGCCGCGGGGCCGCCGCCGCGGCGGTTGTTGGGTCCTGCGCGAGCAGGCTCCGGTTGGTCATGGCCCCGACCAGCGGGCGGACCAGGTGGCTGCTGGCCACGGCGCCGCCCGCGGTGGACACGGCGGCGGAGGTCCAGTCGGAGACGGAGGAGGGGGCGAAGCCGGTGAAGAAGCCCATGACGAAGCAGAGGCAGGAATGCAGCAGCGCCTTCTTCCACAGCTGCGACCCCGGCTTCTTGCCCCGACCACCGTGATCCGTCGGCAACCCCATCTAAGAAATTCCAGGCGGAGCAGCGAATAATCCCGGAAGACTCGTGTCGTGGCGGCCTAACTAGCTTCTAGGTAGGCAGCAGCGGCAAGCGGTGGTGGGGAGGCAAGCAAATTTGGCCGTGGTGGTGGTTTAAAAAGGGCGGGAGGTGGCGAGAAGGGGGGAGAGGTGTAGAGGCGGCACGGGTAGCTGGATGAGAGGCTCGAGGGCACGAACCGCATTCATAAGCGAGCGAGGGAGGGAAGACGGCGTCGAGTTGGTGTCAAGCTTTTCCTTTCCCCCTTCCTTTTTGCTGGAAGCAGCAATCATTAGGTGGCGTGTGACCTAGTGACGCACTAATAATGCTTAACACTGAACCAACCAAGCGTATGTCTCAGAGTGGCACCGTAAGCATAGTATGTGTTCGTAGCGTGGCCCGCCGCGTGGTGTTTCAGGTCTCTTCAGCGTCGCTAGTGGGATGTGCTACTATGTCCCCTTCTGGAAATGCACCATCTATTTATTGATTGTTCAAAAGAAAAAAGAAAGGTCGAATGCTCGTGCTTTGCTAATGAGGGAAAACTCTTAAGATATTGTTGCATGTTGAGATGCCATCTTTAGAGTTGCCTGTGTGTGCCACTGCCATGCTTAATCATCGTCGTTCCTCATTACCTGCAGTAACACTTGTCTAGATTCCATTGTGGAGCTTGTTAAACAGCGCCAAATTCCTGTGTCTTGACGGTTGTAAGGGGTAAGGAGACAGAAAAAAAAAAAGGCTACTCGCCCATGCTTACAGGGTAGAAGTAATCCAGCATCATGACTAAAACGTGACTGTCGATTGTACAGTACAGCCTCCGGCTTATTGTTTGACTGGCATACCGTACTGCAATGTTCATCACTTCACTTACAACGCACGTGTAAGCAGCGAGGCAGCTACGATCCCCACACGATAGAAACCGGAGAGCCCGGACGGAGCATCCGCGCGCTCTTGCGTTTGGTGATCGCGTGATACGGTGGTGGTGGCGCTGGTGGGGCACAACAGCGGCGGCCGGTTGGGTGGGGGATCCCAGGCTAGGAGCAGGATCGAGAAGCACTAGCGACCTTCCCTGCTCGGTGGTTGGGTTGAGGTTGAGGCGATCTTCTTTTTATTTTTGGGTGGGTTCCAGTTGTTCTTGCTTCATGCCGTGTCATCGCCTCTGACCGACGCCCGGCGCTCGCGGTCTACGAACGCGCCGCAAGCTGAGCGTGTTTTTTTTCCGTCGCTTCTCTCCCCTGCCCCTGAGCCCGGGGAGCAGCCGCCGGGGCCTCGTGAACAGTGAGGTTGTATGCTCTGTCCCGACCTTCCAGACTGATTGGCGGCTACAGAACAGTAGTAGTAGGGGACCCCGGGTGCTGTCTGTCAGTTTAACGGGCACGTGCCGTTGAAATATTAGCACCATATACTAGTTTCTTGGTTTTTGCTTCAAATAAATATTAAGCGCACAATAAAACATTGAGTTGACGTGTCGTTGTGTAAAATCCTCACACAATAGTTTCCTGCTTTAGCTGATTCATAGACGATTTGCCACTCACGAACAACAACTCTGGCATAAAAAAAATAGAAACACTTTCCTCCGTACTATTCTTTAGCACCATAAGTCCATAAAGGCCTAGCGGATGACGGGTGACCTCCCTACTCCACAGTGATAGCATAGCACCCAGCAGAATCCCATTTTTGTCGCGTCTTGCAGATGAAGCAAGATGTTCGTTAGGATGGAACCCGTCACCCAAGCCCCAAACACAGGGAAATGGAAACGACCAAGCGAACAAAACAGACACGAATTTCAGGCGAATTCAGGGGCCCTGCGGTGGTAGCCTACATGCACGCTGCCGGCAGCTTCGTTTTAGCCCCCACCGGCTCTGCGACCTGTGTTTCGCGAGGTCAATGTCCCTCTAAAAAGGCACATGGAACGCACCAACCGGTTCGTCCTTTCCCCCGCCGGAGAAATCAATCAGCTACTACAACCACAATATATCATCAGGACACCCGGCCCCGGCCATGCACGTTCAGTTCAGCGAAACGTTGCCATCGCCCCCTGCATTTGCGTCCTCCCGTTCTGTCGGTCGCGGGCGAGGGAACCCGCGACGATGACGCAGCAGGGAGTTGTTGTATACTAGCACTATTTTTTTTTTCCTTCTGCAAAACAAAGCCAGTATTTTAGTACCAGAATACTACTAGTAGTCATACTACCAATTGACCTGGCCGGGATTTGTTTTCTCAAAGACCATACCAAGAAAAGCCAGTGCTAGCAGCCAATCTTCCTTGGATCGCAATACAAGCGTGACGCATGAGCTGTTCGTCGCATTTTCATATTCCTATAGTACTAGGCTGAGGTTTCGTGCTGTTTGAGCACCGACGCGCGAGAGGCCCCGATCGTTCGTTGGGTCTGCGCTGCAAGTAAATTAACAATTTAAGCACACGCAAACGCCGCAGGTGCTTAGATTGATAAATCCAACTAATAAAATCGCCGCTTTCTTCCAAGCTAGCTAATCACCAGCCAGTACTCCCACGATACGCGGTACGGCCAGTTTGTTCAACTCGCATCCTTCCAAGCATCCGCGCGCGCCCAGCTAACGCTGTACTGTTCCGCACCGTTCGCGCAGCCAAGCCACAGGGCGCGTCGACGCGTACTGTATGTGTGTACTAGTATACTAGTATTTCTGCACATGTCAGCGGCTACAGTGACCTGAGTTTCGTTTTGGCGTTTTTCTTTTTCTTCTTTCTTAGGTATATAATCGTTGGCGTTTTCTGAGGAGAAATAAAAACGCAGCGGTGTGCCTAATTCATTCATGCAAACCGGGTCGGCCGGGCTTGACTTTGTTGATGTGCTCATGTGAACGGCGGCGAGGAATTTCGCGGTGCGCGCCTGCTGTTAGCGCCGCCGTTGGGCGGTCGATTCGCCGGGCTAGTTAATAAGCAAGCGGGAGCTGCTGATGAGTGTTGGGTTAGGTGCTGATGATCGTCGATGGGTGCTCACCTCACCGGCGGCTCGATTGGTTACGTTTTACCTACTGGCTGTTACGGAGCTGCTGTTGGGGACTGCAGAGATTGAGAATTTGTTACGGGCTTGGCATTGCGTCTAACTACTCATTTTAACCTGCCGGTCTATTCTAATGAACGAATGAATACGATGCTATCTCATAATAAAGCTGTGTGGATCAGTCACCTTGATACGCACATATGATGTTCTAACAAATGGGGACCCACTCATAAGCTTTTGTAGGAAAAAAAAAAGATTTATTCTTTCTGCATAACATTTTTCTTCTACCAAAATAGTGGTTAAACAAAGCGGGGCACTTGTCTCATGGAACAACAAGATAATGTGGCGGCAGTAAGTTATTTCGCGACTCTCTCTTTTTTTTTTTTTGACAGCATTATTTTCCGACTTGCACGTGAAGAGCAAGGGCATATTTTCCACCTGACTGACGAGGCATCTTTTTTTTCCTATTACCTGCACCTTACTCCAGTATACTGCGTGTAAACTGCACAAGGAGAGTTCCAAAATGGGAGATTCGAATTTGCTAATCCGATAGCTACAGTTTCAATGAGCGAGGTAAAGCAAGGATGGTGGGCTATACTTTTAAACCAGAGTTCGGCCCATGCTGAAAGCTGGACCGCATCGCCCGTTCCTACTACTTTGTAGTCGCATTCTACAGCTCTAGCCCAAGGGGATCGAACGAGTTGTATACTCAAGTTCTAATGTTGCCCAGTACCTCTCATAATTTCAACTCACCTTATTCATGGTCATGGCGCATTTTGCTGTCCTTCAGTTTTGACTTTTTGAGCTGAATTCAGGTTTGACTTCTGCATCCATATGCTAAATGCGCAAATGTAGCATCTTCTCGTCAAATGCGCATCAGTGATCAGTCACCTTCATGACCTCCAGTTTCAGCAGAGTGGACTCCAGCTATATATCCAGTAGGAGCTCGATAGACATACACAACACGTAAACGTTTGAGAAACATCTTCGTGGACCACGATCGAGCTGGTTGACAGAAATGTGAGCCGGAAATGGTAGGAGTCTTTGGGTGCCATGAAAACTTCAGCCTCTCATCAATTCTACACTCTTCAGGATCTCATTCAGCTGTCCGAACAAGGAAAGCTCCCAGGTTCAGATGCGTGCTGCTGTGTCTGTGTTTGCTGCACCGACGGAGCCGCTTTCTAGTGCGTGCGAGCTGCGTGCTGTCGCCCTCAGGCAATGTGCCATT
The DNA here is from genome assembly GCA_030378355.1 of Eleusine indica. Lineage (NCBI taxonomy): Eukaryota > Viridiplantae > Streptophyta > Magnoliopsida > Poales > Poaceae > Eleusine > Eleusine indica. The sequence goes on along the minus strand of CM059498.1, from coordinate 9,899,566 downwards.
TCAGGATGGAGAGAAATGTGGTGCTTGAAAGTGGAGTTCGTTGTTGCCGTCGCTGATGTTTGTGATGTCGTCCTACTAATACGCGACGCTTACCAGTAGATTATCCGAAATGGGCTGCCAACGGAGCTGAAGGCATATATGATATATCTACTATAGTATTGGATTCCCTCTGTCGAAACCAAAGCGATTAGGGCATGCTTAATTGTTTATTATATCGTCAGTAATGATTACATGCATGCTAGATAAAAAGTAATGGAGGTTAAATTAATTTAATGTGGAACAAGATCTGAATCAAATAGCTTTAGAGTTGATGGGCCTTACAAAGTTGCCCGCATGATAAGACCCTGACCTTGCTGCTTTAGACCTGGTGGGCACTGCATGTTTCCTGCTGTATAAAAAGCTGCTACCTTTAGTAGTTTAACCAATTGTTTTGGATATCAAACTTTTCTCCAGCATCGCGAAAACAAAATATAAATATAAATCCTTTTCATACAACAATTCTTCATTATTTTTTAAAAATATTATCCATGCACATCTTATTGGACAAACTAAAGATGTTTTTATTAATTTTTTTAGTTGCCAAATACTGACTGCTGGTCGATGAGCAACAGACGGCGATGTTCTGAATGGAATATGATTGCAGAAAGGAGAACGAGAGCATGATGTTCAGTATAAAGACCTAACCAATGTTGGTAGCTGTAGATTAGATCATATTTGTCAGAGTTTCCACAAGACAGACAAGTGAGAGGTCACTAAAAATATTGGGAGATATCGTTAGGGTTGAAAGGCCATTGACAATTTGTTATTATTGGTAGTTTCGAGCTGACTTCTAGAGACCATGTGCCTGTCCTTCTGCTAGATTTTATCACTTGACGCGAGTAAGGGTGAACATTAGTCCACATACAACAAGCAGCTGTTTTGAATTATTGGTAGTTTCTCCCATTCTTTATTTCCGTCAAGATCAGTGCTCTGTCTCCTCCAGGTAAGCCAGTCCAGCTGGGAGGAAAAACAGAGTAATACGATGGTACAATAGAATTTAATTGTATTTCTTTGATTTTTAAATGCTAACATTAACTCCATTTGATGTGCAACAGTACAGATCCTGATGCTTCGTAGCTGGGAAACACTGACAAGCTTGACCGCTTAAGTAACTAGTTATAATACCTGTGCGGCACGCACGTGCGGATAATTTCAAATGTGATATCATAGTTAGAACAACAGTTAGAAATATGTATAACTATATTGTTTAAAAAATATATTGAAACTTTAAAAGTTTATATAATATACAGTGCAATTCAGAATAATGATATGATATATCGATTAAATCAATATATTAAAATAGTATGTAGTATTTTTTTAACAAAAAACATTAAGAGAAAGTTCATATTGTTTAAACCAAGTAATATGATAATAAACCAAACGATGTGATAAAATTCCAAAAGAAACATAAACGTCTATGTTCTAAAACACTTTTTATGGGTCCTAACATGTTCACAACATATTCATTTATTTAATTTTAACATATTTTTTCTAAAAAAACATAGCCTTTACAATATGTGATTCTTGAGAGTAAAAATTACATCACGAAATCAGAAAATAAATAAATTTGTTTTCAAATGACACCTTGCTCTATAAAATTGATCCTATATTATCCTATCACAAGTCCGCTGACGCATGAACTGAAGACACACAAAAGTCTCAAGCTTTCCTGCGACGCACAAATATGTTAGAATTTTGCTCAAGATTGATAATGAAAAAAAATCAAATTTACCTCATAGCGTTAAGTCACAATAATTAAAACATATTGATTCCAATAAAATAAAAAATAATATATAACATATATATAAGATTGAGTACATCATAATTATATGTTTGAAAGTTGCCTACAGGGGGGGGGGGGTTGAATAGGCAATTTAAATTTAAACCTGAAAAACACTAAGTTTTGATCAAATCCAGAGAATGACGGAACTTCCGTCACCATGAAAGCCAATTCTTTCTCTAAAAACAAATTGAAATGCGGGAATATAAAGAGAGACACAAGTAATTAACCCGAGGTTCGACAACCATACTAAGTAATTCCTACGTCCTCGTTGAGGAGCCACACAAAGTGGTCGGGTCTTTCTCAACCGTTTCCCTGCCAAGCAATCACAAAGATCATGCTCGGATTTCTTTCTCCACTTGATTCTTTTTCTCCGGAGGCGAATCACACCTTCACAAACGTCTCCGTCTCAACACAACAAGTTGGGAGCTCAAAGGCGACGCCTAGCGTCTAGGAGACCAAGTCTCCAAGAGTAACAAGCAAATCGAATCTTGTTTGGGGAGAGAAAGATGTGCTCAAGTTTTTGGGTGGATGTAATCAATCTTTTTGTGGTTGGACCTTTCTCACTTTACGTGAAATCTCAAGAACAAGTCTAGTAGTGAGAGGGGAGAGCTCTAGCTGAAGAATGAGTGGAATGCCAAAGTGTCCAACCCTTCCCAACGGGGAAGGGGTAGGCAATTTATAGAGTTCTCTTAAAAACTAGTCGTTGCACAACTTTTCTGACTCTGACGGAACTTCCGTGGTTCCTCACAGAACTTTCATCAATTCAAAAAGAGCCGTTACGAGGTAGGATTTCAACTAATTCAGAGACGACGGAACTTCCATGATGGAGCTCACGGAACTTCCGTCACTCTCGGGTTTGCGACAAAGAGAAAGCAGAGAAAGACGGAACTTCCGTGGCAGAGGCCACGGAACTTCTGTAGCTCTCGGGTTTGCTGGAGTTTGAAGCTGGGCACTGACGGAACTTCCGTGAGGGGACTCACGGAACTTCCGTCACTCTCTGTTTGGCTCAGAACTAGTTGGTTCTTTTTTGCTTTTGTTTGGCTAATCTTTCACAAAACTTATTGGTTGGCTTGAGCACATGAATCCCCTTAGAAGCAAGATAAGTTTTACCCCTCTTAATAGTTCAATATAACTATGACTTAAAATAAATTAGCAAAAGCTAAACTTGAAGCACTAGGAGTCCCTTTTCTTTTCTCTTTTGTTGATGGATGAACTTTTCTTACAAATGTGGGCAATTAATCTTTATCTTGATAATCTACACATATTCTTTATAGTCATGTTAGTATAAATTTTTTTAATCCTATATCATTAATCACTAAAACCCACTAGGGGTGCTAGATGCATCTTCAATCTCCCCCTTTTTGGTGGTTGATGACAATGGATTAAAAGGATATGGAAATATAATCAAGAGAAACAACAACAAAATATAGTGAGGCTCCCCCCTAAAGATATGCATGAGTCACAAAAAACATGTGAAGGAGCTTCCACTATATTTTGCAATAAGTGGGGTGCCTAAAAAGTGTACAAGTGTGCAACATAGTGATATAGCAATGGATCAATGACACACTTAGCACAATCAACACATTTAAGCAAAGGGCTAAAAACCAAGCATCACACAATACCATAAAGCACAAGAGAGTTATTACAATAAAGGTTCACAAATAGTTTTCACACACAAAGCAAATAGAAAGATAAACTTGTGCATAGGTTCACTACTAGCTTATTACAAAAGAGAGAAACCACACATAAGTTCAAGTATCCTTTTCACAAGTTCAAATAGTGATATAGCAATGGATCAATGACACACTTAGCACAATCAACACATTTAAGCAAAGGGCTAAAAACCAAGTATCACACAATACCATAAAGCATAAGAGAGTTATTACAATAAAGGTTCACAAATAGTTTTCACACACAAAGCAAATAGAAAGATAAACTTGTGCATAGGTTCACTACTAGCTTATTACAAAAGAGAGAAAGCACACACAAGTTCAAATATCCTTTTCACAAGTTCAAATAGTGCTATAGCAATGGATCAATGACACACTTAACACAATCAACAGATTTAAGCAAAGGGCTAAAAAACAAGCATCACACAATACCATAAAGCATAAGAGAGTTATTACAATAAAGATTCACAAATAGTTTTACATACAAAGCAATTAGAAAGATAAACTTGTCCATAGGTTCACTACTAGCTTATTATAAAAGAGAGAAAGTACACACAAGTTCAAATATCCTTTTCCAACACATCTCTCCCCCTTTGGCATCAAAACACCAAAAAGAATAAAAGGAGGAGGAGCTAAGAAAAGAATCACTCGTCGTTGTCGTCGGTGCTTCCTTCCTCTTCTTCTTCGTCTTCTTCATCATTGGCCGGAGGAGGAGCGGGTTGAGGAGCAACATCATCCCAATCGTAGCCGGCAAGTGGATCCTCAAAGACTGGTGGCTCACCCTCGGGCTCACACTCGGAGCCATCCGGAGACACCTCACGGCCTTAGGCCCTTTGGTCTCGCTTGTAGCGCCGCACTTGCTTCTTGATCCGTCTCTTGTTCTTCCAGTTTTCCTTGACATTGAAGCAACAATCATTGAAAATGCTTTTAAGAAAGGATACAATGGGAGAAGATGGATGTCGGTGATCTTCCGGAGGAGGAGGAGGAGCCGATGAGGACGGTCTAGCTGCTGCTGCTTTTGCTGCCTCTTGAGCTTTCTTTGCATGAGTTCTAGCAAGTCTATCTCGCCTAGTAGAAGAGGCACCAGTTGGTTGGGCAAACATGGGTTTAGTCACGGCTTGCACCCTAGGCCTCAGGGGGGTGTGCTGGTACTCCTTCTCAAATATAAGCCCTATTTCAGCTTCTATCATCCTCATAAGATATGGAGCATATGGAAGAGATCGTCGGGTGTCAATAGATGACATGTGAATGTCATTTGTGATGAAGTCCATGACACAAAACGAAGTGGCATCCGGAGTAAACCTAGCAAGAATGTTTCTTGAGGATTCCACAATGGCAGTTGCATAGCCTCCCTTGGGTGCAATGGTGACTCTCAGCATCCGATTGAGGGTGAAATAGAAGTTGTGAAGTCCATTGGTAGTTCCAAACATATTTGGACACTTCTCATAGTACATGAAAGCCATTTCCTTTTATTTTATCATAGCTTCATTAGAAATGATCTCCCTCTTACGGTCCTCACTTCCTTGGAAGAAGTAGTTAACAAATCGACTGGCCGAGACGGAATACTCCATACCTTGTGTCCTCTAATGGAGAGTGCCCTTGGCATCAAGAAAGAGAGTAGAGTAGAACTGACAAATGACTTCCTCATTCCAATCATAGTTGAATCCCATGAGGTCATACACACCTCGATCCTTGCATACTTGGATGATGTCATTGAACACTTGATTATCTTTTGACTCCATGTAGGACCAATCGATCCATTGATGTGTTGCCAATCTATTCTTCTGGTTCTTGTCAATAAGCATAGACATGTAGTAATCTTGTTGGAACCAAGTGTAGAACCGGTAGTCGGTGGCTTCTTGTTCTTCCACTAGCATAGGATTTTGCTGTCTCGCCTCAATGAGAGGGTCAAGGTCGTTCCTGTAGTCCTTGTACACATAATCATCCGGATAGATAGGAGCCCGGACACGAAGATCCCCAACAATCTCCATGGAACCACCTCTAGCTCCTTTTCGTGGCCGAGAACTTTGCTCCTTTGCCGGTGCCTTTCCTTTATCATGAGCTCTTCTAGGAGGGAGGGATCCTCCTTGCTCAACTCTCACAGTCTGAGCAAGTCCACTTGACTCTTGTTCACGATGCCTTGAAGCAACGACCTTCCTTCTCTTTGAAATGGGCACTAGATCTTCACTTGAGGAGGAAGAGGGGGATTGACGAATCTCCTTATCTACTGAGGCATTGGAAGCCATCTTGATTCTACCCATCTCCAACTGACAAGATAAGAAAGATAATTCAAGGAATGAGGCATGAATCAAAATAGATTCTAAGAGACAACTAAAAATTGATGCACTTAACTGCAGTCGAAGGAACTTCCATGATGAAATCACGAAACTTCCGTCACGACGGAAGTTTTGACAGAACTTCTGTCATTTGCAGTTTGCACAAATTTTAACTAATCTCCTAGATCCTACCTCAACAACTCAAATGCGTCCATAAAGTGATAGACTAGGTACAATGGAACCTATCTATCCAAGAGAAACACATGCATTTCAAGATTTTGACCAAAAACATGAGGTTTAGGTCAAATTTCATACCTAGGGCAAGGGAGAGGAGAAACTCGATGGAGATTGCGGAACTTCCATGGGGGAAGAGTTGAATCTCCACCAAATCCAAAGAAAACACCGGTTGAATCTTCAAATCACCGTAAATCGCCACTTAGGGTTTGAGGAGAGGAGAGAGAGGGACAAAACAAACAATGGCCGGTTGGATAAGGAAGAAGGAAGGGGCTTGGGCCACTTATCCTGGGAGTGACGGAAGTTCCTTCATTGGGTGACGGAAGTTCTGCCGCTCTCGGGTTTTGAGCAAAACGGTTTGAATTTCATGGAAGTTATCATAGAACTTTCGTGACCCTCGGTTTCCTTCGACAGAGGATGACGGAAGTTCCGTCGTTGAGTGATGGAAGTTCCGTTGTTCTCTATCTTGAACACAGAAAATAACCTCTAGTATAATACAAACTTTTGGACAAGATAAATATATAAAGAGATATACATGTTCCAAACTTGTGAATAGTAACAAACAAACATTTCAAGCTATATTCATAAGTTCCAACAATATGATCTATTGATCAAAATCATCATTTGTTTTTGAAGTCAAAGACATAAATTAGTTTTGAAGAATTTTGGTTTCAAGTTCTTTTTGCACGAGCAACAACACATCAAGCAATACACAAGGTTGTACTCCACATGGATGAATCCAAGATATTCAGCTCACTTCTAAGCTCACAAAACCGCTTTTCATCTAGGGGTTTGGTAAATATATCAGCTAATTGTTTATCGGTTCTCACATAGCTAATCTCAATATCCCCCTTTATGGAATGATCTCTCAAGAAGTGGTGCCGGATATCTATATGCTTAGCCCTATTATGATCAATGGGGTTATATGCAATCATGATGACACTCTCATTGTCACATAGGAGAGAAACTTTAGTCATAGTGTACCCAAAGTCCTTTAGAGTTTGTCGTATCCGAAGTAGTTGAGCACAACAACTTCCGGTTGCAACATACTCCGCTTCGGTTGTGGATAGGGCAACAGAATTTTGTTTCTTGGATGACCATGACACAAGGGACCTACCCAAGAATTGGTAAGTCCCGGAGGTGCTTTTCCTATCCACTTTACATTCGGCGTAGTCGGCATCGAAATAACCGACTAACTTGAACTTAAAACCCTTCGGATACCACAATCCTAGGTTTGGTGTGTAAACTAAATATCTCAAGATTCTTTTAATAGCCACTAAGTGACTTTCCATCGGAGCCGCTTGGAACCTTGCACACATGCACACACTAAGCATGATATCGGGCCTAGATGCACAAAGATAAAGCAAAGAGCCAATCATGGATCGATATATCTTTTGATCCACGGGCTTACCGTTTACGTCTAGTCCAAGATGTCCATTTGTCTTCATGAGAGTCTTTTTGGGCTTTGCATTCTCCATGTCAAATTTCTTGAGTATATCTTGAGTGTACTTGGTTTGACTTATGAATGTTCCTTCTTCAAGTTGTTTGACTTGAAAACCTAGAAAGAACTTCAACTCACCCATCATGGACATTTCAAACTTTCTCGTCATAATCTTGGCAAACTCATCACAAAAAGATTGATTAGTAGAACCAAATATAATATCATCGACATATATTTGGCATATAAAAATATCATTATCAACTTTTCTTGTGAAGAGAGTAGGATCGACCTTGCCAATTGTGAAGCCTTTGTTGATCAAGTATCCCTTGAGGTATTCATACCAAGCTCTAGGAGCTTGCTTGGGGCCATAGAGAGCTTTGTGAAGCTTGTAGACATGGTTTGGCTTCTTTGGGTCTTCAAACCCCGGAGGTTGTTCTACATACACCTCCTCTTGAATAGGGCCATTTAGAAATGCACTTTTCACGTCCATTTGAAAAAGCTTAAAACCATGGTGAGTAGCATAGGCAAGTAAAATACGAATTGACTCAAGCCGAGCTACTAGTGCATAAGTTTCACCAAAGTCCAAACCTTCAACTTGTGAGTAGCCTTTAGCAACAAGTCTTGCTTTGTTTCTCACCACCACACCATATTCATCTTGCTTGTTACGGAGCACCCATTTTGTACCTATAATGTTTTTCTTGGATCTTTCCACCAATGACCACACCTTTTTTCTTTCGAATTTGTTCAATTCTTCTTACATTGCTATCACCCAATTTGAGTCTTGGAGTGCTTGTTCCACCCAAAGTGGTTCCGTAGAGGAAACAAATGAGTAGTGATGATAAAACATAGCCATTCGGGATCTAATAGTTATTCCTTTTTGGATATCACCAAGAATGTTGTCAACGGGGTGATCCTTTTGAATGCTTTATCGGACTCTTGGGTGAATTTGCCTAGATGCATCTTCTCCTTCTTCTTGATTGTTGTCATCTTGAGTGTCTCTATATCCACCATCTTGAGCTTGACCTTGGTTGTTTCCTTGATCATGATCGTCATCATGATCTTGGCTACTACCTTGATCTTGTTCATCTTGTAGCTCTTGTGGAGACGAGTCATCTTGTCTAGAAGAAGATGGTTCATCTCGACTTGTGTTTGGGTCTTGTGGTCTTATCTCTCCTATTACCATGTTCCTTATTGCATCACAAGGAGCCTCATCACCTACATCACTTGGATTAATTTGCTCTTCTTAAGAGCCATTAGATTCATCAAATTCCACATCCTGAGTTATTTCAACCACTCCGGTTTCTTTGTTAAAGACATGATATGCATAGACATTAGTTCCATAACCAAGGAGGAAACCTTCATGAGCCTTGGGAGCAAACTTAGAGAAGTTTGGTTTTTTGTTAAGAATAAAGCATTTGCTCCCAAAAATTCGAAAATATGAGACATTGGGAAGGTTACCGGTGAGAAGCTCATAAGGTGTTTTCTTCAAAATCTTGTGAAGATATAGTCTATTTGTTGCATGGCATGCGGTGTTGATGGCTTTGGCCCAAAAGGTGTCCAGCGTCTTGTACTCATCAAGCATTGTTCTTGCCATCTCTATGAGTGTGCGGTTCTTTTTTTTGGCTATACCATTTTGTTGTGGAGTGTATGGAGCGAAGAATTCATGCTTGATGCCTTCTTCATCAAGATATTCTTCAACTTGAGTGTTCTTGAATACCGTTCCATTGTCACTCCTTATCTTCTTGATCTTCACTTCATACTCATTTTGTGCTCTTATCAAAAACCTCTTTAGGATACCTTGTGTTTCACTTTTGTCCATAAAAAAGAATACTTAAGTGAAACATGAATAATCATCAACAATTGCAAGACCGTATTTGTTACCACCAATGCTTATGTAGGTAACCGGTCTAAATAGGTCCATGTGTAGCATCTCCAACGGTCTTGTTGTTGTCATCATTGTCTTGGATGTATGTGCCGCTCCAACTTGCTTTCCGGCTTGACATGTGCTACATATTTTGTCCTTCTCAAAAGCAACATCCTTTAGTCCAATGACATGACCACCTTTTAGGAGTTTGGAAAGGTTCCTCATTTGAACATGAGCTAGCCGGTGATGCCATAGCCAACCCAAGGTGGTTTTAGCGACCAAGCAAGCATTTAGGTTAGATCCCTCCTTGTTGGTAAAATCAACGAGGTAGATCTTGTCCTCTAAATACCCTTTGAAAGCTATTGAAGAATCTTTCTTCCTAAAAATGATCACGCCATCATCGTCAAAGAGACAACTATAGCCCATCTCACAAAGTTGTGAAACGGACATCAAGTTGTATCCTAGACCATTCACAAGATAAGCATTACCAATTGAAAGTTCATAGGTGATGGCAATCCGACCACGACTAATTACCTTTCCTTTGTTGTCATTCCTAAATGATATGCCTCCACTTGGTAGATTGTCATGATCAAGTGTGGAGAACATTGATATCTCTCCGGTCATATGATTTGAGCACCCACTATCAAGTACCCATGTCGTGCCACCGGAGGATTATTCCTACAAAGAACATCAAACATGAGTTTTAGGCACCCAAGTTGGTTTGGGTCCCTCAACACTAGATACAAGTATGTTGGACACCCACACACAAGGCTTCCACCTTGCGTCATGTGGCCCAACAAACTTTGCAACCACTCTACCAAAAGCATTACGGGTTAGCACATAAGAGGCATCAAAATCATAAAAGGATATGGTAGAGGTCTTGTTCTTGTTGACTTGGGAAACATTCTTTGACTTGATTGTTTTCTCTTATGGTACTTGCTTTCTCTTGCCTTCAGGTACAAAGTTGGGTCTCTTGTTGTATCCCTTCTTAGGTGCATTCTTGTTGTACCCTAATCCTCTCTTGTCATGAGAGGCTCTTGGCTCACCAACAATCTTTCTTGTGGTTTCTATTTGAGCCTTCTTCTCAAGTTCCTTGACTTGATTGGATAGCTTTTCAATGATTGCATCTTGCTTGGCAATCATCTCAACATTAATGTTGTGGCACCTTCCACAACCTTTGCTTGTTGAAGCTTGGGAAGATTCCAATCTCTTCAACAAAGACCGTGAGCTCAACTTGAGATCCTCGATCGATTTCACAAGAGCCTTGTTCTCCTCTATCAATAAGATACACCTCTCTTGAAGCTTCTTGTTGGTTGAGGTACATGAATCACTTGACTCTTTGACCTTGCCAAGATCATTAGTCAAGCTCTTGTTCTTTTCCCTTTCTTGCTCAAGTTGCTTTGTGAGCTCAAGGTTCTTTTCTTTTTCTTCAATGAGTAGCTCCTCTTGCCTTTGGAGGATTCTTTCTTGGTCCTCAATCTCCTCATTAAGCTTACCTAGCATTTTTATCATTTCTTGCATAGAGGGAACCAAGTCCTCCTCTTCATCACTACAATAAGAGGGATTGAAATCAGAACAAGGAGATACCTTGCTTTCCTTTGCCATGAAGGACCGGGAAGCATCATCCTCATCATCGGTGAGGTTGTTGAAGAGTGACTTCTTGGCCGGTGGTAGACCAATGGCAATGTTGGCAATGCCACCCTCATCATCATCTTCATCATCATCATCATCGGAGATATATTCTTGGCCAATGTGAGCTTGCCCCTTATTGTATGGCTTCTTGTTGGGCTTGTTCTTGTTGTTGTACTTTTCATTCTTTTTGCCCTTGTCATTTAGCCTTGAACAATCGGCAATCATGTGTCCTTGTTCATGACACTCATAGCATCTTCTAGTTGTTCTTCTAGCTTTTGCCTTGTCAAAGCTTTTCTTGGTGAAACCATTCTTGATCATATATTTGCCAAATTTCTTAACGAATAAGGCAAACTCTTCATTGTCTTCTTCTTCATCATCATTGTCATCATCTTCATCATCATTTGCCTTGAGAGCTATATCCTTCTTGCTTGAGCTCTCATCACCAATGAGCACATTCACTCTTTTGCCCTCATCATCATGAGTCTTGTGGGCATTGATTCTTCCAATCACTTCATCGGTTGTGAAGCTCTCAAACCCATCCTTCTCTTCAATGATGGTGCATAGGGTTGAGTTCCACATCCTAAGAGCCATGAGAAGCTTGTAGTTGATTCTTCATCTTTGATATTGTCTCCATAGGATCTTCTTTCATTGACAATATCCATGAGCCTATCATGTGTTTGTTGAGGCTCTTCTCCTTTGTTCATGACAAAGAAGTTGAATTGGTTCTTGAGAACTTGGAGTCTTGATTTCTTCACCACATCGACCCCTTCATGAGCAAATACAAGTTTCTTCCACATTTTCCGGGCATTCTCAATTCTGGCTACTCTTGGGTATTCCTTGGGATTTAAGGAAGAGAGAATGGCGGACACCGCTTGAGCATTGCGATGTATATTAAGCTGATCCACCGTTGTGGGATTTTCTACATTATCCAAAGTATATCCTTTCTCCATAATTTCCCAAATCGGAGGACTGATGGACATCAAGTACATCTTCATCTGATGCTTGTACCAACTAAAATCTTTGCCTTCGAAATAAGGCAATCTTCCACTTCCACTACCATGAATGTTCGCCACATCGGCATAGTTGAATGGCATGGCCATGTGCAAATCACTTCCTTTGCTTGCCAAAGCAAGATCTTGAGGCTTGTCGCCTTCCCTCGACTTCGACATTCTTTAACCTTCAAGCTTTTAAGCCTTGTAGAAGATTATGACTCTGATACCAATTGAAAGTTGCCTAGAGAGGGGGGGGGGGGGGTGAATAGGCAATTTAAATTTAAACCTAAAAAACACTAAGGTTTGATCAAATCCAGAGAATGACAGAACTTCCGTAAAAAACGACGGTACTTCCGTCACCATCGAAGTTTTGTCAAATGACAGAACTTCACCAATCCTTTCTCCAAAAACTAATTGAAATACGGATAACTAAGAGAAAGAGGTACAATACTTGACAGTAGTAAAGATATAACAATGCACACCTATGGTTCTTTAATAGATAGCTAGCAACACAATTAACAAGTGAACCAAGCACAATAATAAGAAAGGAATACACAAGCACAATGAAAGATGTGGGAATGTAAAGAGAGACACAAGTAATTAACCCGAGGTTCGACAACCATACTAAGTAGTTCCTACGTCCTCATTGAGGAGCCACACAAAATGGTCGGGTCTCTCTAAACATGTTTCCCCGCCAAGCAATCACAAAGATCATGCTCGGATTTCTTTCTCCGCTTGATTCTTTTTCTCCGGAGGCGAATCACACCTTTACAAACGTTCCTGTCTCATCACAACAAGTTGGGAGCTCAAGGGCGACGCCTAGCCATCTAGGAGACCAAGTCTCCAAGAGTAATAAGCAAATCGAATCTTGTTTGGGGAGGGAAAGATGTGCTCAAGCTTTTGAGTAGATGGAATCAATCTTTTTGTGGTTGGATCTCTCTCACTTTGCTTGGAATCTCAAGAACAAGTCTAGGAGTGAAAGGGGAGAGCTCTAGCTGAAGAATAATTGGAATGCCAAAGTGTCCAACCCTTCCCACGGGGGAAGGGGTAGGCAATTTATAGAGCTCTCTCAAAAACTAGTTGTTGCACAACTTTTCTGACTCTGACGGAACTTCCGTGGTTCCCATGTAACTTTCGTGAATTCAAAAAGAGCCATTACGAGGTAGGATTTCAACTGATTCAGAGATGACGGAACTTCCATGATGGAGCTCATGGAACTTCTATCGCTCTCGAGTTTGCGACAAAGAGAAAGCAAAGAAAGACAGAACTTTCATGACAGAGGTCACGGAACTTCTGTAGCTCTCGAGTTTGCTGGAGTTTGAAGCTGGGCTCTGACGGAACTTCCGTGAGGGGACTCACAGAACTTCCGTCACTCTCTGTTTGGCTCAGAACTAGTTGGTTCTTTTTGGCTTTTGTTTGGCTAATCTTTCACAAAACTTATTGGTTGGCTTGAGCACATGAATCCCCTTAGAAGCAGGATAAGTTTTACCCCTCTTAATAGTTCGGCATACCTATGACTCAAAATAAATTAGTAAAAGCTAAACTTGAAGCACTAGGAGTCCCTTTTCTTTTCTCTTTTGTTGAGGGATGAACTTATCTTACAAATGTGGGCAATTAATCTTTCTCTTGATAATCTACACATATTCTTTATAGTCATGTTAGTATAATTTTTTTAATCCTATGTCATTAATCACCAAAACCCACTAGGGCTGCTAGATGCATCTTCAATGTTTTCAACATATAGCAAATTTCCTTAATTCGTAACTACTTATCTCATAATTTGTGTGGCTGTCTGTTTCTCTAATTGAGATCAATTTTTATATACGTTAAAATTTCTAATATTCTATCGTATTCTTAGTGTGCAAACGCATGAGAAAAACGTTTAACAACTTTGTCATCTTCTTGTGGCACATGCTCTCGTTCCATTATGATTTTTTTATATTCTATTATAGAAATGGCGTATCCTTGTAGATACCTTTATGATTTCCCCATCATTCTTTTACATTATAACAATAGTGATGTATGTGCAGCACGCACACACGAATTGTCAAACACAGATTTGAACTAAAGACAACCAAAATTCTTTGGTTAATGAAATGAGTTTAAACTATCAGGGTCACTCATTTCAAATGGATCCAAATTTAAACCAAAAACAACCAAAATTAGATTTACAAATCCCAATGTATAATTTAAAAAAAGCACAGACATCTATCTAAATTTGCACCTAACACTTCAATTTCAAGATTTGTGTCTCACACAAAATAAAAAATAATCCATTCACAATTATTTATAATTAAAAAGTTTGCTAAATAAATTAATCTTGAATTAGGAAAACAAAATTTCAAACTAAAGATTGTGCTAAAGTGTTTGACTTTGTTTTGAATTTATTCAAATTTTTGTGATGTTTAATCCCCTATCAAACTTGAATTATGTTGCACATGATCTTCAGTGATCCGGTATGGGGATACATTGATTCTCTATTAAAAATTCATGAACCTCACGAGCGCGAGTCTAGCCCTGGTGGCCTGCTCCACCATGACAACCCCGCTCACCCCATTGGACAAGCGATGGACATCGTGCAAGAGCAACAAAACACAGCATGGTTTCCCACTCAGTGTCCAAGACCGAGTTAGGTCGGGGATCGAGTACTTGGTCCATGACGATGCGCCAAGTCAGGGATCAACGTATCCCTGTACCAGATCCGGTAGAACTGAGCTTGTAGCTTTGCGTTAGGTGAGGACAAGAAAGATGAATGCGTGAATCACTTATGCTCACAGACCAAACTGCTACCTGGCTATCCGATAAAACACCCAATGCTATAGCTTTTTAGGGTTACCACACGTCCACACATCGTCATGGAAGCAATAGATGTCTTGAAAATTGAAAGATATAGAGAAACTTCATTGGCGGACACACGACGATCTCACCCTACATCAAATGCAATTCATGCATCACATCAATGATTTTTTGGGAAACCAATCGCCTGATATCTATCGTGAAGGGTAAAGGAAAGAGAATATTCAATCAAGGGAGGCAAAGAAGAAAACCTTGTTTTGTTTGACAACATGAAGGATAAGCAAAGGAAACATCAATCACGGGAATTGATGAAGGAAAACCTTGATTGGTTCACTGTAATGGAAGGCATTCAGGAGGAAAGTTATAAGATTTACATATGCTATGAATCAATTTTAGAAATGATAGAAATTAACAACGTAGTAAAATTTTTAGGAAGAAAAATCAAGAACCGATTATCTTTACTATGGAAGGGGATACGTAGGTGCTAAAAACTAACACATGCCATGTTTAAGGAAGTATAACACATGATATATCAAGATTATATATATATGACATAAAGAACGACAAAACATCAACATTCAAAAAAGTAAACATGTAATCACATTTTCATTTATGTGGTACACAAGTTTATAAGGTTAAGTCTATTTTCACCATCTCATCATATTCAACATTTCTTTTTATTATTACATATATGGTTTCTTTACTCTCTCATTGTTTCCTTTCATCCTTAACTTCCAGTAATCATGAGTGACCCAAGAATAGAAATAATCCTTATTGATCATGATCGAGTCAAATGGAAGATAATTCCTATAAAATCAAATTCTTGTTTGGACTATGTATCATCCTTGATTAATTTCCTCTTTCCATGACTACATGTTTTTCTATATATCCATCTATTCTTAAAATTTTAAGGTAGAGTTCTAGACTAAAAAAAAAGAAAATAAGTTATCACTCAATAATTTCATGAACAATGAATGTTTTATTCTCCTAGAATTACATGTTATCGATGAAATTAAGGAATATAATAAGTGAATCTAGAATATCCAAACTGAAGTACATATGACTATTTTAAAGGAACCAATGCAACAATCAGAAAATAGTCGATATAGGAAAATGTTGCCACTATACTAATCATTAGTAGCCGCACTCATTCGTGCAATCCTGTTTTGCAAGCCTTGGTAAGTTGCTGTAGGGAATAAATAAAGATTCGTATAAGAGATTTGTTATGGTGCTTGAAACTAATAGGAAATATTGGTTCGGTCAGATCTAACAATCACTACCACAAAAACGGCACTATAGTGGCATGGTCAAAAACCGTAGTGGTGTTTTCATTATCAACCGCTGCTACAAATGGGTCTTCATTTTTAACGGCAGCTAAAGAAGCCAGCCGATGCTAAAAATCAATTTTTAGAGGCAGTTCATAACTTGCACCACCGCTATAAATAAGTGTCCTTTTTAGAGACGGTCCAAAAGTTCAACCGCAACTAAAATTAATTTTTAAAGGTGGCTCACAAAGTGAACCTCCGCTACAAATCTATGCTAACATCATCGATCCGCACCTTGGATACCTCCATCAATCAGCAAGCATCACAAGAACTGTGTTTTGTCCCTCTCTCTCCCACTCACTTTTTTCTTATTTCTCTCTCCCACCCACTCCACCACTCTCTCTCTCTACCTACTCGATGTTGTCCCTCATGGTCCCTCCCCCACCGTCAAAGCTGCCCCTCCTACTCCCTCCCACACCACCGACGTTGTCCCTCCTCCTCCCCCTCCCCCGCTGATGCTGCCCTTCCTCCTCCTCCCTCTCTCTAGCTGGTGCCACCCCACCTCCTCTCTACACCACCGTCGACTCTACCCCTTCCACCCCCTTCTCCCCCATCAGTGCCGCCCTTCCTCCTCCACCACCTCTCTAGCACACGCCACACCTCTTCCTCGCTACACCACTGCCGGCTTTGCCCCCTCCTCCTCCCTCTCCCCTGTTGGGCTGCCCTTCCTACTCCCTCCCCTACTACCGGCGTCGATCCCTCCTTCCTCTCTCCAATAGGCACGACCACTTCTCCTTCCTACACCACTATTGGCTTCGCCCCCTCCCCCCTCTCTCCCTCGACGATGCCACACCTCCTCGGTTGCTCCTCCCTCCTCCATGGATCCGGTCGATGGCGGGTTCATCCCTCCGTGGCGGCCCCTGTCCAGCGCGGATCCGGTCGGAGCGCGGCCGGATCCAACCATGATAGCGGTGATGACGGGTCCTGCAGGCGGCATGACATGGGATGCGAGTAGGTCCTATGGACAGTCAACCCACCGCTATAGTGGTTTTTGACCCGCAAGTTCTTTTTGTGGTAGTGAATTCAAAATAGAGAGGTATACTTACTAAAATATAATTTAAGTTGTGGACCAATACCGAAGTTTGATGGGCCAGATATTAATTATTGTCTTTTTTCCTAATTTGATAAATGGTGGTTTAGTACTTTTGGTTCATCTATTAGGCATCCAATCCATCGATAACCAAGGCAGCGGCTTCGTCCTCCGCCGCTGCCACCACCCTCATCAACCGCTGCCTCGCTCCTCCGCTGCCGCGTAATATCAATTTGTTGGTCGCTTTGAGGTCACTTGGATGCAGTGGCGGAGGCAGGGGGGCCAGCAGGGGCCATGCCCCCTCCCCCCCCCCCCCCCTAACGACGGTGCAAAATTTCTATAGCATGGCAGATTTAGGCCCAACAAAACTGATTAATAGAATAACTCAGCATGGGCTTTATTAGTGCCTAATTTTGTTTAGGCCTGAGCCCACGTGTGTGTCATATGCGTGGCCCTATGGCCTTCATATTTCCTAATCTGATTGAGAATCAACTAGATCGTGCTGATCGTGATTTCTCCGTAGAATATGTCTGAAAGTTGGCTAGAGGGGGGAGGGGTGAATAGGCAATCTAAAAATAAATCCTAAAAAAGCACTGAGTTTTTATCAAATATCAGGAACGACGGAACTTTCGTCACACGGAAGTTCTGTCAAATGACAGAACTTCGACAAGCCTTTCTCTAAGACTTATTTAACTACGGATAACTAAAAGAAAGGAATACAATACTTGATGGTGGTGAAGCTATTTCAATGCACACCTAGGGTTCTTCAATGGATAACTAGCAACACAATTAACAAGTGAATCTAGCACAATAATAGGAATGAAATATACAAGCACAAAGAAAAACATGGGAACGTAAAGAGAAAAACAAGGAATTAACTCGAGGTTCGGCAACCACACTAAGTAGTTCCTATGTCCTCATTGAGGAGCCACACAAAGTGGTCGGGTCTCTATCAATCCTTTTCCCCACCAAGCAATCATAAAGATCGTGCTCGAAATTTTTTCTCCTCTTGATTCTTTTCCTCCGGAGGCAAATCACACCTTCACAAACGTCCCCGTCTCACCACAACAAGTTGGGAGCTCAAGGGCGACGTCTAGCCGTCTAGGAGGCCAAGTATCCAAGAGTAACAAGCAAATTAAATCTTGATAGAGAGGGAAAGATGTGCTCAAGCTTTTGAGTGGATGGATTCAATCTTTTTGTGGTTGGATCTCTCTCACTTTGATTGGAATCACAAGAACAAGTATAGAAGTGAGAGGGGAGAGGGGAGAGCTCTAGCTAAAGATGAGGTGAAATGCCAAAGAGTCCAACCCTTCCCACGGGGGAAAGGGAAGTCTATTTATAGAGCTCTCTTAAAAACTAGCCGTTGGAGAGTTTTCTGTGTCTGACGGAACTTCTGTGAGAACCCACGGAACTTCCGTCATTTCAAATCTTGCCGTTGTGTGAGCCTAAAATCAAAGGAAACAGTCACGATGGAACTTCCAGTGACGGAACTTCCGTGAGGAAACCATGGAACTTCCGTAGCTCTTGAGTTGCAACTTTTGGAATCATAGTTTTGTACGGACCTTCCGTGAAGGAGCTCATGGAACTTCCGTAGCTCTCGGGTTGCAAGATAAGTGAGGGTTTGGCAATGATGGAACTTCCATGAGAGGGCTCACGAAACTTCCGTTGTTCTCTGTTTGGCTCTGAGAGATTTGGTTCTCATTGGCTTTTGAGAAATAATTCTTCCATAAAAAATTAGTTTGGCTTGAGCACATGAATTCTCTTGTAGCAAGATAAGTTCTACCCCTCTTAATAGTTCGGCATACCTATGACTCAAATAAAGGAAAAACTACTCCTTGAATTGCTTTGAGTCCATTTTCTTTTTCTTCTTATTTTTTGGGGGTAATAGCCATCTTGCATATATTGATTATCTGCACATTTACTTTGTAAACTTGTTAGCACAATTTTAATCTTTCGTCATCATACACCAAAACCCACTGGGCGGTCCTAGATGCATCTTCACGCCGCCACGTGAGTCTACGACTCTATCGCCCGCCGCCGGCCGCACAACCATCTGAACGCCAACGCCTTCACATAGACGATCTGCGACGGAGGAAATTGAGTACTACTGCTCATGGTTCCACCTCTTCCAAAGCAAGGTGAGATTATTTTAATTTATAAATTGTTATGTTTATTAAATTAATTTGATTATTGTAGCCTATGGATCTCAATTAAAAATTAAATTTTTGTCCTTTAATAGGGAATTATGTCTAAACGTAAGATGAAGACGCTGAAATCATTTTACAATAGAGAAAATATATCTGATGCATCAGGAGATAAGTTAGATGATGAAATAGCTGAATGGCTTGCTATTCAAACCGAAGAGGACGAAGAAATTCTAAGGCATCCATCACCAAATAATGTTCTGAAAGTAAGTTCAGAGGATACTAGTGTTTTGGAAGTGGAACGGGATCCCGGATTACGTTGTCAAATTTGGGACTATCCTCCTAATGAAAGAGATCAAGTTGTCAGGGCATATATGAAACATGGTCCATACCAATTTCTCATGGATGTATATCCTCCTTCCGGTTCAAAGAAGCATCAACACAGGTTTCAACCTCATTGGTTTAAAGCTTTTCCTTGGTTAGAATATTCACCTACAGAAGATGTAGCATTCTGTTTTTATTGTTTTCCTTTCTCTAAGAAACCAATAGGAAAAAAGGATCAAATGCATTTATGATGGTTGGCTTTAGGAATTGGAAAAAGGTGAATGATAAAGATCATTGTGCTTTCCTGATTCACATGGGCAATGCTAGTTCGGCTCATAACTACTTTATTCAGTGTTATGATAATTTGAAAAATCAACCAAATCATATTAATAATGCTCTTGAGAAGGCAACAGATGAAGACATCATGAAGAATAGATTGCGTCTTAGAGCATCAATCGATACAGTTCGATGGCTAGCATTCCAGGCTTGCCCTTTTCGAGGACATGACGAATCAGAGGATTTAAAGGATCAAGGTAATTTTCTTGAGATGGTAAAGCTTCTAGCTTCATATAATGAGGAGGTCAAGGCAGTTGTACTAGGTAATGCTCCATAAAATGCTAAATATACCTCACCAACAATTCAAAAGGAAATCCTAGATCTTTTGGCTTGCAATGTTCAGAGAGCTATTCGTAATGAAATTGATAATGCTAAATTTTGTATAATTATTGATGAATCACGAGATGAGTCAAGAAAGGAGCAGATGGCACTTGTTGTTCGTTTTGTTGATAAGGATGGCTTTGTTAGAGAGCGTTTTCTTGATCTTATTCATGTTCATGATACTTGCTCTGCAACTCTTAAAGAAAAACTAAGCATTGTTTTAGCACACCATAAATTGGATATTCAAAGTATTCATGGACAAGGATATGATGGTGCTAGTAATATATGTGGCGAATGGAACGGGTTGCAAGCCAAGTTTAATCAAGAGTGTCCATATGATTATTATGTTCATTGTTTCGCCCATCAGTTACAATTAGCTCTTGTTGATCCATCTAAAGAAGTAATAGAGGTTCATACTTTTTTTGAAGATCTAGCTACTGTTGTAAATACTGTGATGTCTTCTACTAAGAGAAATGATGATTTGCATGACTATCAAGTTGCTGAAATAGGGCAGTTAATTGAGCTTGATGAGCTGGAAACTGAAAGTGGTGCTAATCAAATTGGAACCTTGCGGCGCCCTGGTGATACTAGGGGGAGCTCACATTATGATTCAGTTTGTAGTCTATTAAAACATTACAAGCCTACATACCTAGTGTTAAAAGATATTGCAAATGCTAGAGGTCCAGGAACTACTTCATCTGGAAGAGCAAAGGCATCTCGTGCTGTTAAAAAAATGATGTCATTTGATTTTGTTTTTATCCTTCATGTTATGAAAGAACTCATGGGTATCACAGATATGCTCTGCAAAAAATTACGAAAAAAATCTCAAGACATTGTCAATGCTATGGATGATGTTGCCACTACCAAAAAGTTGATTCAGAATTTGAGGGACCATGGATGGAGTAAACTTATTACTGAGGTGACATCATTTTGCAATAAACAAGAAATTCAAGTTCCAGATATGAATGCTTTTTATGCAGATTATATTAGATCTCATGCAGAGAATGAAATGACAGTTGAACATCACTATAGGTATGACATATTTATAGTTGCAGTTGATCAGCAAGCATATGAACTAAATTGTAGATTCAATGAACAAGCTACAGAGCTACTTATTTTGTGCACCTCTTTAGAGCCTAAGGATTCATTCAGCTTATTCAAAATTGATGATGTGTGCTTACTAGCATCGAAGTTCTATCCTGTTGATTTTTCTGAACAAGAAAGAATTAAGTTGAGACATCAGTTACAATATTATGAGCTTGATGTAACAAAAAAATCCAAGATTTCAGGATCTATCTACTGTTTCCAGTCTTTGTCGTCGGCTAGTTAAAACTGGCAAGGCGGATGACTACTATTTGATTGACAGGTTATATATTTTCCCTCACATGGTTTATTTCCATTTGTTCCTTATTTTTTTAGTTTGTGCAGTACTAATATTTATTATTAACAGGTTGATTCGTCTTGTTCTAACTTTACCGGTTTCAACTGCAACAACTGAGCGTGCATTTTCTGCAATGAAACTTGTTAAGACAAAGGTTCGAAATAAAATGGGAGATGAATTTTTAAGAGATTTTCTAGTAATCTATATTGAGAAGGAGATTGCAATTGAATTCACCACAGATGCGCTTATCGATGATTTTTATGATATAAAAGAACGTAGAGTACGTTTCAGATAAAAAAGGTTAGATACTGTGTAAACATTTACTTTTAATAATTTCTTTTGTGTTATAAGATTTATGATACAAATAATTCATATAAAAGTACCTTGTATAAAAATACTTAAATATATTGTCAACCATCTATATATTGGTTGTGACTACACATTTTTATACCATGATGTTCTTTAGTCGGCCGGCGCCCCCCCCCCCCCCCCTCCTATACAAAATTATTGGCTCCGTCCCTGCTTGGATGGACACCATTGCCGGCAACACAATGCTTGAAAGGCGAGTGATACCGGAGGTGGGAAGTTGAGACCTCGAGGGTGATGCGATGCCGGTGCGACATCACCCTCCTGTCGGAGGAGGGGATTTTTTTTACAATGAATGGAGGTGGAGTTTTTTATTTGTCGAATGGAAAATTACTGAAGTACCCATGTTGACGTTAAATTGCTATGCTAAACAAAAGCGATTAGATCAACAGTTGATAATAATCAAGGGGGAGGAACTCGGGGTACAGATCCTGATGCTTCGTAGCTGGGAAACACTGACAAGCTTGACCGCTTAAGTAAAGCGAGAACAAATGTTGACCCGCTACAATTCAGCAAGTCCTTGGCTACTCGCCTAACTGCTGCATGCCCGCGCTTGCCATGCGCTCGCCTGCCTCTGAACGACTGATTCTTCTGTTCCTTTCCTTTTCCAATTTCATAACGAACTCTGCTGAATGTTTCAAAACGATTTGATATGGTGTTTTGGAAGAGACCGGAAAAAGGACCCCGAATAGTCGCTGTCTCGTGCCGAACGAGTGCGCCTACGTTCTGACCGACGCGTCAGGCTTGTGTAATCTAGCGCGCAGCGAAGTCCATGTCGGTCAGCTGCACCTCTAGACTCTAGTGGAAAAGTCCTGCCCTCGAAGCAGCTTTTGACATAAGATGGGAGTGCTGGATGTACTTGCTTATCATGCATGCTACGGTCTGCTAGAAGAACTTGATCACTGACGTCTCCAACAAAACTGGAGGCTCACCAGAGCATGATCATACACATCATGCAAGGAACAAATAATGAACTTAATTGAACTCATCACAACCTTGATACACTATCAAATCCTCTGTTCTGGCTCATATGTATCTGGTTGTAACTGAGTTCTACTCATATCTGTACATGATTACTTAGACTAGTCCAGAATGTGAGGATGACTGGTACTAATTGGGCTAAAATCCACTATTACTGAGCTTCCCAGCCTAATAAAAACACCTGCCACCATTGCATTTGCATATACGGAAGGACGGTATAGATACACCACGAGAACACAGTCTCAGCACGCCTCGCGAGGTGTATTATTATTGCCTAACGTACAGGTCATGCTCCCTTTGATTTCCATGGCCACGCAGTCTGACTCGCATACTAACAGTCTAGTTTATGGACGATATCCAGACAGATGGCTGCTCGATGATCAATTATGCTCGTGTGCCTTACATGCCTGATGTTAACAAGACGGCGGTGACTAAACGTAGATGAATCAACCAGCTTGTTTTGGTTTTTATCGACTGCGTACAATACAGTCTTGTTTTGGACGAGCGATTCTTTATTTGGAGTCGGGTTCAGGATCACCTCATCCGGAAAATGCCGTTAATATAGCTAAGCACGGAGAAGGCATGACATGCACGGTAATTAACTAGTAAGCACAAACGCATGTGTAAGCATCCATCTTAGCCTTCAAAACCTGCCGAACTTGGGCAGGCACGGCCGCGTACTTACGTACTTGTAAACTGCAACTGATGTGACGATGTTGACTTGATCAGCAGCAGCAATTCAGCATCGATCGGTTGCTACATTCCACGAAGCTTAGCACTCTTCGTTCTCTCTCTAGTGCGGGAAAAGAAAAAGAAAAGATCTTCTTCTCGTCGTCCTCGTATCGCTCTATAAATAGCCCCACCGAATTCTGCTCTTGATTTACCAGCAGACCAGAGATCATTTCCTCTGCTCTCCCCTCCTGGCATCTATCTACTACCAAAAAGTCACGGCTGGTAAGTACGACTAGTAGTCAGCAGCACTGCTAGAGCTAGCTCCTCGGTGTCAGAGTAGTCATGGAGTACAGCAACGCGAGCACGGAGGAATACTACTACCGCTCCGTGTCGCCGCCGTCCGGGGTATCGTCTTCGTCGTGCTCGCAATCGCCTCCTCCTCCGGCGGCCCAGCTGGTGGGCAACGTGGCGCCGACGGTGGTGATGAGCCCGTGCGCGGCGTGCAAGATCCTCCGCCGCCGCTGCGCCGACGGGTGCGTGCTGGCTCCCTACTTCCCGCCCACCGAGCCGGCCAAGTTCACCACCGCGCACCGCGTCTTCGGCGCCAGCAACATCATCAAGCTCCTCCAGGTGCCTATTACTCGTGTCGTGTGCGGAACACAGTTCACACAAATAGTTGGTTTCTGCCTGCGCATATGTTTTTATATATATGGCAAAATGTGGTGACACGTCGTACGTGTACAGGATTTGCCTGAGAGCTCGCGGGCGGACGCGGTGAGCAGCATGGTGTACGAGGCGGAGGCGCGGCTGCGTGACCCGGTGTACGGATGCGCGGGGGCGGTGTGCCGGCTGCAGAGGCAGGCCAACGAGCTCAAGGTGCAGCTGGCGCGCGCGCAGGCCGACCTGCTCAACGCGCAGGCGCAGCACGCCAACCTCCTCGCGCTCCTCTGCGTCGACGTGGCCAACCGCCGGGTCGACCGCCCGGACCAGCAGCAGCAGCAGCAGGAGACGTCGCCGCCGATGATGGACAGCGGCAGCGGCAGCGACGTCGGAGGCGGCGCGGGGTACCACCACCAGATGTTTTACGACGACGCCGACCTGCTGGACTCGGCGACGTGGCCCGACCACGAAGCGCAGCTCTGGACTTGAACACACACAGGCCCGTGTGTCTAGCTAGCTAGCTACCTCAGAATTTGAGTACAGCCAGAGTAGTACTATCTAGCTAGCATTCATGACAACTATTAGCACATATTTACGCGACCAACACGTTCTCTAGAAAATATCTACGTGGTGATTCGCTCCCAAAAAATTGAGGAGGAAAAAAAAAATATATATATATATATAGCACAGACGTCCCGCACCTCACGTGCTCTCGCTGGCTACTGTTTGTCAGACACTGTAACCGGCCCGCCGTAATTATGCTTGTATGAGTACTCGTCGTCAAGTCAACACGATTCGCTTTTGAATCAATTTCTTGCAACCAACGTATGCATAATTGAGTTCTGGACGAGATGCTCCTCGGAATTCTGTTACCACCATACACGCACTTCGCACGCTGGAACGCCAATAGCATTACGTATCAGTTGGGCTATTATTGCTGGTCAGCGCTGAACTATATCTGTGCTGTTGCAGTATTGCAAAATGAACTGATTTTAGGCGATTATAAGAGGTGGCTCGATGGATCTCGAACAAACCGTACGTCTCGTCTTCGAGACAACTAATAGATGCAGTACTCCTTGACTACCTACTTGCCTGATGCATTACAATGACCTACCAACCTCAAAGAAGTAGTAGTATATACACGTTAGTCACGTATTGTGAAATGATCACATTTAAACAAACCGGAGCATCAGTAGCTCTGAAGAAAATTTCTGGATCTGTTGGACAGTCGTGAGTAGCACATGAGATCACCTCATAATACAACACTGTGATCTTTGTCGACATGCATGTTGCTTAATTTCTGTGGAACACGCATGGCCACCCTGAGTGTCCGGGCTCCCCCCAGCACGCACGGGTGTGTCGATCACACAGGACACGCGCAGCGCCAAAACTGAACACGAATTAGTAACTCAGCCATCACAAAAGGCACCAAAAGAAGGCTGCCTAACTCTATCTCTCCCAAACTTACTTGGACTGGCTCGATCGCATCAGCAGGGCGGCTGTCTTAATCTTATTAACGGTTTCCACGTCTCGGATGCCAACCATATGATGACTAGATGAGATGCCCGGCCAGCGTAGTCTGATCTGACGCACGGTCATCGACGTCGGCGAAGCAGCTAAATCATCATTAGTCTGCAATCGCTTGCGGTGTCTTTCTTTGATCATGGTTTCCTAGAAATTACCACGAGGATTAGATAGTAGGCTCTGTAGGGTGTTTGAATCATGAAGCATGGATCCAAAACATCTTTGGATCCACGTGGAGAAGGTCCAAGAGCGAGCCTCAGTTGTCCAGACGAGCTGCTCCCAATATTCTGGAAACTTGGAAGTGTGACAGCATGGTGGTGAATAGGTGAATGGAGTTTCCTGTTGTTGACAGGGAGATGGAAATAGTCATGTGTCTATGCACATCTAGCTAATGCACGGTCCATGAGTGTGTACTTGTATCTCGTTACCTTTTTTTTTTTAAGAACTCGAAAGATTTTTTATTTATTTTTTAAGGTTTTTTTTGGAGAAACCAACACCTCATATTAGGAAGAGTCGTAGAAGGTACACACGCTCTCCGGCGGGCTCAACAGCCAAACATGGCGGCCGGATCCCGGTTGTATAACCTTGACTCATGAACGAACTCAGCCACTTCGAATTCCCTTGATCTCCTGGACGACTTGCCCATAGATTCCCCTTCCAGACTCACATATGCTTTTGATCACATTGCTGCAGTCACACACAAGCCTGAATCTTCTCAGCCCCAGATCAGTAGCAAGAGCCATGCCTTCTCTACACGGAATCGCTTCCATCGTCTCTGGGTCGGTACTCCCTTCTACCACAAGGGCTGAAGCACCAATGAACCTCATCACGCACCACCGCTGCTGCTGATGCCACTCCATTATTCTTTGAGACCGCGGCATCTACATTTATCTTCATTAAACCTGCTGGTGGAGGAACCCAACGAGGTCGCCAATTCGCCTGAATATGTTGAGTCGGCTTCTGCACTTTCCCCACCTGCAGTTCGTCCACAAACCTCGAAACAAAGCACTGAGTTGAGAAGGGGCTCTGGAACATACCGTCATAGATTGCTTTTCGTCTAGAGTACCAAATCGCCCAGAGCATAATCACAACTCTAGTGAACTCATTATGGCTGAGCAGTGTTGCGGCCCCCAACAGCCACCCCTTTGCATCCATCTCCCGAATACTCTCCAGGTTCTCGGTGATGTCTTCTCTTTCCCGTACCCAAACACACCTTGCTACATTGCACTCTAGCAGCGAGTGCTTCCAAGAATCAGGTGCCCCACATATCGAGCATTTGTCATCATCAGCCATGTTTCGATGGCGAAGAACATCCTTCGATGGAAACGTACCTCTCGCCAATCGCCATAGGAAGACTGTCACTTTCGAAGGAACCTTGATTCCCCAGATTTTCTCCCAATCCTTTTGAGCCCCTCTCACATCTGACATCCCTGCTCGAGCAGCAAAAGATTTGTTCAGGACAAGCATGCGATAGGCTGATCTTACCGAGAAAACCCCCGTCCTTTCAAAGTGCCAAGCCCAAAAATCCTCCTGCCTCCTCGTGTTCACAGGAATATTCAGAATTGTCTCTATTTCCGCTGGATGGAAAGACTGATGTAGCTTGGCCCTGTCCCACGAGCACGTTGTGGCGTCTAACAATTCTGAGACCATTAGTGGCCTGTTTCTCTGTCGGCACACCTATCGGGCACCGTCGACCCTCCTTCGGCAACTAGTCATCCCTCCAAATTGCCGTTGTTTCGCCGTGCCGATGCGCTTGATCAACCCCTGTTTAAGAGCTCCTCGACCTTCCATTATTGACCTCCAAATGCGTGAGGGCGAGGTCCCCAGGTTGGCTTCCAGAAACTCACAATTAGGGTAATACACCGCCTTCATCAGTCGGGCGCTTAACGAACTCGGATTCTCCAATAGCCTCCATGCCTGCTTCGCCAGAAGTGCGATATTGAAGATCTCCACATCCCGAAAGCCCATACCACCAAAGCTCTTCGGTAAGACCATATCATCCCACGATACCCAACACGGCTTTCTTTTTCCATCCTTACAGCCCCACCAGAAATTGCGCAGCAAACTAGTGATGTGCTTACATAAACCACTTGGCAGCTTGAAACATGACATCGAGTACGTTGGGATAGCCTGTGCTACAGCCTTTATCAAGACTTCTTTACCACCCGCTGAAAGGCAATGATCCATCCAGCCTTGTATCTTGCTCCAAATCCTATCTTTGATATATTTGAAAGCCCCATTTGTTGCAATCCCCACATCCGAGGGTAAACCCAAGTACTTCTCACTCAACGATTGGTTATGAACATTGAGTACTTCCATAATCTCTGCCCTTAGCCTATCCGAGCAGCCTCTCGCAAAATGGATCGATGACTTATCCAAGTTGATTTGTTGACCCGATGCTTTACAATAAATCTCCAGGACATCTCGCACTTCCTCAGCACACTCCCCATTTGCTTTGAAGAACAAGCTATCGTCTGCAAAGAGTAAATGACTAACCATCGGAGTCGACGGTGCCACCTTTATACCTTTGAGAACTGACGATTGATTCCTTCATTTTAGCAGGCACAAAAGGCCCTTTGCTGCCAGTAAAAAAAAATAGGGAGAGATCGGGTCTCCTTGCCGGATCTCCCGAGTTGGTTTGAAACTCTCCTGACCTTCCCCATTCAGAAGTAACGAAAAAGTGACCGTAGTTACCAAGCGCATCACTATATCCACCCATCGCTGTTGAAAACCGAGTCGCAACATGATTGCACTCAAATAGCTCCACTCGACTTGATCGTAAGCCTTTTTCATGTCCAGCTTTAAAGCACAACATCTTTCCTCCCTCGCCCTCTTGCGCTTCATGAAGTGCAAACATTCATATGCCGAAATAATATTATCAGTGATGAGCCGACCCGGAACGAAGTCTGACTGCTCCTCTGATATTATTTCCAACAAGATACCCTTCAGCCTATTTGCCACCACTTTGGGCGCAATCTTATAAACAACGTTGCATAAACTTATTGGTCAAAATTGACTCACCTCCTCCGGGCTCGCAACCTTTGGAATAAGTACTATGAAAGTTTCATTAATCACCGATGGATCATCTTCACCCCGTAAGATACGTAGCACCACAGTAGTAAGTTCAGCCCCACAGAGATCCTAATGTCTTTGGAAAAAAATGAGCTGGGAATCCGTCCGGTCCCGATGACTTAGTAGGGTACATCTGAAACAAAGCTTCCTTCACCTCCGCCTCGCTAAAAGGGGCCCCTAGACTTTCGTTCATGCTTGCCGACACCTTCCTAGGTACCGTATTCAGGACTGTCTCTATGTCTGTTGTGCCTTCAGTTGTGTACAGATTTTTATAAAATTCTGTCACCAAAGCACAAAGCTCCCGTTCATTCTCCATGAAACTCCCATCCATTTTCTTCAGCTTTTTTATTCTGTTGTGCCTCCTTCTTTTACTCGCCCGTAGATGGAAGAAACGTGTATTCCTGTCACCTGCCGTGAGCCACAATATTCTAAACCGCTGTTTCCACATTAGCTCCTCGTATGTCGTTACCTGTGGAACAGAAGAACTCGAAAGATTTTTTGTTTCGTACCACCGGTTCACACTCCAGTGAAAATTAGAATGCTCGTCAGCTCATGCATTTCAAAACGCGTTCTGTTATCTGTTCGTGGGCTTTGAAAACCTATGTGAGTGCATTTTCCATTTTAATTCGTGGTCTGTGTTACTCACTCTCGGTCTGGCCCACTAAGACATCGATTTCAGACTCTGTCTGCTTCTCAACTGGAGGCACCGAAATAGCAAATTTTACAAATTAGCTCCTAAAATGAATCGCGGTTAATGATCACGATCCAAACTAAGATTTAAATTACAAAATATTCGGATAGTCGTGATCTAAATATTTTCATTTTAGTCCAATTTAGATCTCTCCTTTCTCATGTTAGCCCCTAGCACGACGGACGCCTGGCCTGGTTGCCGCCGCCGGCGGCGGGCAGCAGGGGAAGAGAACGCCCACGTCTCGATCTTGGCTCCACCGGAGCTCTCACTTGCGCCTCCCTAGTGTGTGGTGGTGGCGGCGGAGGTCTCCGAAAGCGGCGGCGCCTTCACCTGCTGAACCCCGGCATGTCTGCGACCGTTAGCAAGGAGAAGGCGGTGCCTGGAGCAGCGGAGGACGGGGGGACGGTGTGCCGATCGAGACAACCTGAAACGAGTTTGAGGTGGTCAGCTAGTACTTCGCTCCGAGCTATTCGACTCCGACGAGCGAACAGGTCACAAGTAATTCTTCTTCTTTTTACTGATTTGCCAAGCGTACACAAATGTCTTATGTCTGTGTCAACATTTCTCTGACTTTTAAAATAAAAGTAACTATTGAGAAATTAGTTGTTTTGTTCCGCGACAAATATAGTTTGATTTCCCTGCGGGGGCGCTAGGGCTACCTCGAACAAATTGAGTGGACATATGCAGGACCTCCAAAGGACTAGAAGACATAGGTAACAGGACAAATGAATGCATTAAAAAAGTGATATGAGAAGGAAACCAATAAGTAAACCACAAGCCAAGATTACTTGATGGGAGAAAAAAAAAGATTACGTGATGGGAAGAAGAGGTAAGCAAAATGGTACAACTATCAGCCATCGGTACTATGGTATATCCATTAGAATCTTCTTCCCAACGCACATAAGAAAAGAAACGGTGCGGTGCGGCAGCATCTTCTATTGTACTACCCTGCGAGCAAACGTACTCTCCCCTTATTTACATTTTCCACGGCACGAACTCAGCAACTGCATTTCTGTGTCAGATAATCTTATAAATTCTAGAGTTTGATTCCTGCGGCTAAAGTAGAACACACGATTTATCGAGCTGGAGCATTGTTCTCACCAAATTTGCTGAATCACAAATTTGGGCGGCCTTATCCGGTTTGCGGACTCCTCTATTTGTGTTTATGCACCTAATGCGTAAAAAGAATGTGTTAAGTGTCGGTGTTGGTTGTTACCGACCAAGTCCACCTGTTTGATCTTGCAAGTAAGCAAACCTGTACATTCCATTGTCCTCGTGCACCATGACCGACTGATCAGCTAAGCTTCCAATTCCGGACACATATGAAACAGTTAGGCCTTGTTTGGATACAAAGTATTTTTAGAATTTTACAAGAATACTACGGTTTAGCAAAATACTTTGGTTTTGAGAGGTAGAGAGGTGTTTGGATGTGTCAAGTTTTGCAGTTTTAGAAATCATGGTATTGCTAAAAGTACAGGTATTTTGGAGTTTTAAAAACTATACTCCCCACCTCTTTTTTTCTAAACCATGGTTTTGCTTGACGCTGGTTTCTAAAACTATGGTTTCTTAATACTTTGGTTTTGAAAAACTACAACACCCAAACAGGGCCTTAGCGTTCTGTCAAACGTCAGTTTCTGAGTGCATATATTCATAAATTCATTGTTCATAGTTTGAAACTTCAATCTGTGAAAAATGCATGGCGAATAAAATTCTGGAAAACATATATAAATTTACTCGAGCTGACATTTGCTCAAGGCATCAGAAAAGAATTTATGGACACTATTTGATATTCTGATACTCAAAGTTTCATCTGTTCAAACTGTCTGTTGTATAAGAGGCCATGAGTTCAAGCCTGTTAGAAAGGGGTTCAGTTGATGTTTGACCATCTTCATCGGAATCAATTGCAGCCACTGGATCAGGCAATCAACAGCCAAGAATTCATGAATGCGTTATACAATGGTGCCTTTTCAGATGGGCTTTGATTCTTCCTGGCCAAGTGTTTTCCCCCTGAAGCAAGAAAGAAAAGGGATGGGCACAAATTATGTGGGCAGCCGGGCGGATGCGCATCTTTTTCCATAAGCTGCAAGATACGTTACATAAAGGTAACCGATGACGTTCGTAAACTGCTCACCTCACAGCTCGGTTGATATTGACCTGCCCGTTTTAGGCTTCTTTGCATGCTTGTCCTCCTGTAAATTCAATTTAACGCGTGATGGATGGGTTCTTTTGACTGAATGCTGAACGTTTCATAATTGCAGTTCTTTGATGCTGGGAACATAAGAATTTGTACATTTGTGATCTATGGGAGGGCATTCGTGGAAGAAGTACAAAAAAAAAACAATTTGAAGCATAAGGCATGCTCCATACGTTCTTCATTGCCTTCTTCAACCACCGAATAAGAGGGAAACAAGCAAAAACGCTTTTCCTCCTCCCTCTCAACAGCTGTTCACGAAGTCACCAAACTAGGCAATCTTGATACCAATTCAGCTATGGTTCAGATCAAAGAGTTGTATCATTTCCCAAATTGCTATTTTTATACTCTGTTTTTTTCTGTACATCTTTTCTGCATATGTATCATATTCCTGTATGAATTTGGCATACCTTGACTTCAAGCTTGTATGAAGCCGGATTGTTATGCCTATGTCAATGGAAGAGGTACGATCATCTAAAAGCAAGATTGAAAACTTTAAGATGAAGTTTGCATTCCTGTAGTCGAGTTTAAAAATGAACTAACCATGTTCGATTCTTGTGTCACAGTATGAAATAGGCCTCAGCTACACCATCATGAAAATGGAGCAGCAAAATACAAACAGTAAGGAGGGTGTAGAGGTATTGCAGCAGGCCCCATTTGAGGATGCGAAGCTTGGCAAAGGCCAGTTCACTTCAAAGGCTTATCATCTGCAGAGGTCTGTATGTGTCATAAATTTTATCATCTAGTTCCATTTCTTCCTCAAGTATATTCATATTGAGAAATATTAAATTTGTTTAAAAACATGCTTATTAAGATTTTCAATGCATTTGTCAAGTTTAATATACATTTATTGTGGTGTCCATGACAAGAATAACGGAATAAGTAGAGGGGTAATCAAAAGAGGTTAGGATCAAAGCAACTGAGCACGGACAAAAATTATGAATATTGCAATCAGGATGGAAGTTTGCGCACTAAGTTACCTAGGACCATTTTTTTTTTTTTACATTCAGCAGAATCTTCTTGTTCAACAATTAAAAGAAATTATTTGTAGCAAAATTCCATCTTGGATGAAAGGCTTTGCGCCTGCCAGTGCTCTCACAGTGCATGAGGAATCCTGGTGTGCGTTTCCAAAGAGCAGAACAGGTTTGCAATTACATTTGGACCAATTTAAAGCAGATTATGTAATGTCTTATCAGGCAGGCAGGAATTTATGCTAAACTTGTTCAATTATATTTTCATGTATGCCGCGAACTCCAATCTACTCTGACACCCACTAGTGATCAAGGTATTCAGAAGTACTTCTCAAAACCTGACACAATACTGATAACTGAATACTTTCAGAGCTAACCTGTTTATCTTCATCATTTTCCACCAGTGTCCACTATTCAGCAAGTGTTCATTGACCGTAGACACTGTAAATAGGCCAGACAACGGTTGCTCCGAAAATGTTAGTTTTCTGTAATCATCTTTGTTTAGAATATCAGTGTTTCAGAAAAAGGACAATACCATGATACTAAGAATACACTACCAACAATATACATCAGGTGCATAATTTAACCATCGAACAATTAGCTGCACGAGAAGTTGAGGTCATTGACATTGCATCTGTATCGCGAGACTACTGGAGTAAGGTGATCCGTGCACCCAACGTCGACCTGACATCTTTCAAATCAACAAAAACACAGAGAGGCCCTCTTCTAAAGGGATGGATGGTACAAGCAGCTACTCAAACTTTCTCAGTTGTAATTTGGTTGCATGATGCCATTCAGAAGCCCAGTTCTGCTATCTTCAAGTTATACATGACATCTGTGTGTCCTTGATTCGCTGTAGGATTCATGTCGTCCGGTCATGACCACATACAAACTGGTGATCATGGACGCTCCGATCTGGGGCTTGGGCGAACGGCTGGAAGATTGCATTATTGCGGTAAGATGAAATCACGTATAGTTGTTGATGGATTGACATTTTCTTGAACATCAGTTAGCCCGTCGGTCTGACACTGGCACAATGGGAACACTGTTTAAAGTTTAGAGCGCTGTTTTTTCTTTCCCTCCTTCAGACAGAACCCAGAAGTTCAGAGGTAATGTAGAGTTTTTTTTTGTCCATGCAGGGGGAGAGAGCACTGTTCTTGGCGTGCCACCGGATGTGCTTCGCGTGGATCGACGAGTGGTACGGCATGACCATAGAGCAAATCCGAGAGATGGAGCGGCAGACCGACATGCTGCTCAAGCAGGTCAGTCGATAAGCTTATTTCACCTGTTTTGCTGCATTGTCGCAGTGTCTCGCACCAGGTAAAAAATCGTCGATAATACTTCTGTACGTTGCTGATTGTGAACTTGAACTTCAACTCTCTGGTGTTGCTGCAGACGCTGAAAAAGCCTGGGAAGGCTGGGAGCAGGCACGAGTGTAAGAGGAAGACGCTTAAAGACGAGATAGCAGTTGTGGGAAGCTGCACTTAGTGCTCGCGTCATGTGATATTACTACTAGTAGTAATAGGCATGATTCCTTGAACCTTATGGCATCAACTGGAGCAGGAAATTCAACGGTAAATGGGATAGTTTAGGCGTGTCGTTAAATCTGGCAAAATCACGAACTGTAAATATGGGTTCACTTAAGGTGATGCGCTTATGTAATTAAGGCATTCATGAACAGCCTTTGAAAATATATTGGTTGTCCAAATGATTATTCCGATCCGATATTGTTGAAGTAACTTTTGCAAAATGTTTGATGAAGTCTTACAAAATGTTGAATTACTAAAAAAAAAAAAGGAAAACTTATCTTATCTCCATGGGGCAGTAATTTTTTATGACAGAGTACAATGGGCAACACAGTTGAACGGGCTGCTTCCTTGGTGGGCCGGATGGTCCGAGCGTGCTCAGCGACACTAGTAAATTTTCCGCACTCAGTTGAGTCAGAACGGCTTCTAAAAAAAATAGTCGCGTCAGAACCGAAACTTGCTGGTTGGCATCGTGCCATCGTAGTCTCGTGTAAAAACAGAGCACAAATCCACATCGATCCGCTCCGAAACTTTGAACCTTGTTTCTAACTTTTTTTTGCTTAGTGATGAAATTTGGTGGAATGCTCCTGTCCTGGAAAAAAAATTCGGCTCGATCACGTCACAAGGTTCGTGATGGTGTATTGATGGTGTATCTCCAATGATGTTATGATGGTTCGTGCTCTCATGCCTTGTATGACAATAACCACGAACCGCCATCTGTCGCACCTCCAAAAGCCAATTCCAAATCGCGCGCAACCTCTCCAAAATCGTGGGGATTAGATTAGGCGCCTGTTACGATCGCGTCAGCAATCAGCCAGATGGGACGGCCCCCAGACCGGGCAGATCAGCAAGGCGCTTTCCACCAAGAACACACCAGAAGAATGCCACGAAAGCAGCAGCGTTTACTCCCCTGGAATCGCAGTGCCCTTACTCAAAAAAATAAAAAAAATAAATTGCAGTGCCCCAGTCCCGCACGCAAGAATCGTCTCCGCCTACGTGTTGCTCAACCGACCATGCCTCGTGCCACTCGCTGGAGTCCTGGACACGTACACCCTGCCGATAGAATCGGAGCAGTTTCTAAGAACCACCGCGATCACGCTATATAACCGAGCGCTGTATGATCTGTTTGGATCAACCAGCAGTTCCAGACGGGCAGGCGTCGAAGGAGAAGTGGTGGATACGACGGTGAGTAAAGCCATGGCGACCGCAACGTTCGTGGAGGTGCTCCTGGCCATCTTCCTCCCGCCCGTCGGCGTCTTCCTGCGCTACGGCTGCGGCGTAAGTAGCCCGGCTCATTTCACACGCGCCCTGGCTTAACTAGACCTTTTATACCGTTTGGAAAATCTTCGTTTTCATGACGTGGATGGTCATTTTGAACGATGCAGGTGGAGTTCTGGATCGATCTCTTGCTGACCGTACTGGGTTACATACCAGGTATCATCTACGCGCTGTACGTGCTGGTGGGTTGATCGAGCAGGGCGACTGTCGTGTTTGCAGTGACAGCCTTGTGCCAAGAGTAAATGTTCGGTTTGTTCGTGTGTGTGCCGGTGTTTGTGGATTTCGTGTAACGGTTAGTATGTTTACCGGAGGGAGGCGGTGGATGATGTAGTATTTGCAAGACTCTGTAAATTTGGGGGCGTGAGATACCCCAGCATTGTTTTACTTCGTTTACCTTCAGTCAGCATTACTGAGTACTTACTATTAAGCCATGTTGCGATTAGTTATCGTCTTTTTGCTTGATCATTTCTTCTCCTAGTTTGATTATAGCCTGGATGTTTGGTTTGCAGCCTTCGAATTGCGCCCTTCTCTGATCGAAGCTCCAACCCGTGATGGCGTGATCCATCCGTGACCGTTTCGGTCGAAGAAACGATAGCCGAACGCCCGAACCCCGCAGTCCCGGAGCCCCCCATCGGCGCCCCGCGAAATCGATAGCACAAGTCATTTGCTCGCGGGCCGCAAAGTGTCATTTACTCACTTCCCTGCCGGGCTCCGCGTGCGAGGACGCTCGCCCAAACATGCTGAACTGTCATCCAGGACCAGATCGATTCACGACACGAATCATACGATTCGTGCAGACGTGCGTGATTCTGCGTTTGATTCGCACCTGCACGACAAGGAGTACTAACAATAACATATGTCTGCATGCTGAAGTAGTGACCTTGTGATGTTCTTTTTTTTACCGAACTTGTGATGTTACCTCAGGAGCGAACAAATGCTCCTTTCCTTGTCCCCTTCTTCAGAACTCATCTGGGTCCCTTGCCTGTAAAGCTAAACACGCGCTATAAATCCTTCGGGGAGCCATGAATTGTGAATGTGCCATTTCGTGTTCTCGTCCTCACTTGTTGATGAAATCGTCACCTTACAAGTAACGGTGTTAAAATTATGTTGTGGATACATATCGTATGTCTCGTCAGGTCAGAATGAAGACCATGGCGCGCCTGAGTCAGTAAGCTGTCTTGATCTCGCAAGTAGTCAAAAAAGGAATCAGGGGAGGCATCACATCTGAATACGGATGTTTTCGGGCGAAATATAGGCATCACATCTCAATACTGGTACCTCTAGAGCAAAGAACTCTATCAATAGCATTAACAGTGGCTGACATGTGGGTCTGCAGCTAGCTGACCTACATGTCAGCCACTGTTAATGTTAATGCACAACTGCAGAGGATGTGGTTCACTCAAGAAGGCACATCGCAACACGGGAGAGAAATTAGTTCTCAATATTTACGCACCAAAGAAGACCCCTGTACATGTTCCATGGTTAACATCACAATTCAGGCACCCGATACAATTCATATTTACAAAACCGGGAGAGCATTATTTTGCTAGACTATGTATACAAGTCT
The DNA here is from genome assembly GCA_030378355.1 of Eleusine indica. Taxonomy (NCBI): domain Eukaryota; kingdom Viridiplantae; phylum Streptophyta; class Magnoliopsida; order Poales; family Poaceae; genus Eleusine; species Eleusine indica. The sequence goes on along the minus strand of CM059498.1, from coordinate 9,862,479 downwards.
CAAGAAGCATATTAAATAAAACTACAACAGAACATGTTGTCAAGTATCATGATCTGTGTATTCCTCCAAGTGCTTTGATGGAGGCACGTTTCCGCATCATAGCATAGTATGCGAAACAGCAATCCCCGGTAGACAACCTATGAACATTGCTTCAAAACCACCACACAGCCAGGCTACAGAGGTCAAAATCCCATGTTCCTTCAGCTTACAATGCATTCTCTGGGGTCAGAGTTAGCTCCTTGGCTCCCCTCACCATTACCAAATCCGATGTAAAAGGCATCATCATCATCATCACTTGTGAAATTTTCAGCAGATGGTTCTTGTTCTCTATGCGATTCAGACCGTCTTCTATGCAACCTTAACACATGCATGATGACATCAGACGAAAGTGTCACTTGCGCTCGAGAAGCATCAACTTCCCTCCCACGCTCATTGGAAGCTATTATCTGTGAAGTAACAGCAGAAATACATTATAAAAAGTGAAAGACAACTTGTATTTGCAAAGTTAAAGACAACTTACTTCTTTGGCGTTCTTCGGCAGTGGCATCACTTTGGTTGCTGTAGGTGTCCAAATCTTAACAGTTTTGTCAATCCCACTAGTAGCCAAAAATGGAAAATGCGGGTTGGGTTCAATGCAGTTAACGACATCTTTGTCGCCATGCATCATCCTCATCAATTCACCTCCCTTTTTTTTCCATATGAACACATTACCACAATCTGATCCACTCACGACATATTCATCACTCGGTCCAAAGAAACTGACTCCCTTAACAGTTCGGAAGTTTCTGTGACCCGAGTATGATTGAGGCTGTTCAAGCTCCTCCAAAAACTCTGCCTGTGCTAACACAGGGTTCAGACCAAGACCCATGTTGCTTTGGAACAAATAGACATGTTCATCGTTGTATGAGACAAGTATCTCCCTAGCATAGGAGTATGCAATACCAGTGATATGGACCTTCCCGCCCATAAGATGCTTAGGGCAGAAGGTATCAACAGGCTGGTAAGTGTTCCTTGAATCATCCGACAGAAATCTCATGTCATACAACCTTACATACTCATCAGAACCACCAATCGAGAAATAGCAAGGGTTCCGTGGGTCAATGGCAATGGTATTCAGTCTTACACGACGTCTGCTGTTTGAGAAAGAATAGCAGGTGAACAGCTTTGTTGCTGAATCGCTTCTCAAGTCAAACTGCAATAAGTTGCATATATTATGTTTAATTACAATGTGCTAATTGCATAAAATCAGTCAGTGACATACATGCTGTATCAAGCCATCCTCTCCGCAACTGTAAAATACGTACGGACTTCCTGGTTCAATAGCCAGCTTATGCACACGGTCAGCATGCTCCCCAATTTGTTTGGTTATGACTTCACCACCCTCCTTCAGCTGTCCAACTCTAACCTGGGTAGAAGATTGTCACAGAAATATTCATTTGATTCAGTTTGACCTCACCACCCTGCATGATATTTTGAATGGAGTACTGGTAGTGGTAGCTATGCAGCAATAAAATCATTTCAACAGGACCCGACAACAACAGAAGCAGCAAACCAGGTACAAATCCAAGCAATCTTAATGGAGGAAAAGAACAATATGGCTCGCGTCATACAGTATCAGTCAAGTTACACAGAAACTAAAAGAATCAGGCAAAAAGTTTCATCCAAGTATTTATGGGAATGTTATTAGCCTTTTCTGCCAACTTTTTCCACAACAAAGCCATGACCCCTGACAGCACTACCTTTTGAAGATACTATCCTGGATACGACAAAAAAAAAAACCAGATATTGTCGCCAAAAGCCCGAGAGGAAAATTGAACTTTATATGATTTGTAAACATAAGGATATCTTTATGCATGAACTTTGTCTTGATCTTAGTAGCTGATCTTGAGATGCAATGCAGTGACCTGAATCTCCTACCACATGATTCATATGCCACAACAGGAACAATTGCCATCATTGTTGGTAGAAAAAATTCAGTATTGGTAGAGACAAACCTGGCCATCAGCAGCAACTGTAACAATGCTGCTATCATCAGTAAACGGCATCACACGAGCATGGAAGACATTTTCTTGATGGCCAGAAGGGTAAACAAGCTTTTTAGTTTTAGCGAGCCAGTCCCATAGTATGATATTTGTGTCATCCGAGCCAGACACAAGGAGGTCACCGGATGGATTGAAGCTTACGGTATTAACACAGCCAGCATGACCTTTCAACTTTCCATAGCGAATCATCCTCATCACTACGTCCTACTCACAAAGAGACAACAAAAAAAACTGAAAATCAGTTGCCAATTTAGAATTTACGCAAGAACAGCTTGCGGTTAAGGCAAAAAAGATTAGCATTCTGGAATGAATCCAAGTCGTGAGTGTAACTTATGTGATTCAGTTTTCAGAGGACCACCCATACAAGACAGATGATTCGGTACTAGACATTCTGCACAAATCTGAAAATGAATATCAGGTAAAAGAAACTAAACTAATAGAGATAGAACCTCCATTTCTCCAGGTCACAGAAAGTAGAGAAAATAATTCAAATAAGTTCATCAGTATAACTGTGTTTAATTGTATAGACATGATAATTGAAACAACGGTCAATCCTTCGGGACACTCAAGAGATTTGAGCTTTACAGCACTAATTCCACAAATCCTACAAGTGAGGTTACCGATCTGAAACAGGCATCCACATCAATACACAAGCTAGGAGTGTTCATCGGCAATGATATTCTACCTAACCAACAGAAATATGCAACCGTACACCATCCTTTTGAGCGTGCAACCACGTCACAAGCCCCAATCATCGCGTCGACTTGAACAAAATGGAAGACTAGAAGCGCATCAAGAACCCAAGTATAAGAATCACACAGGAAAATAAAAATAAAATGGAGAAAGGAGCACCTCGGAACCGCTGATCCTGCGGAAGGAGGCGCGGGGGAAGGAGGAGCCGATCTCGCGCCGGCCGACCTCGACGAAGCAGCTGGACCTCCCGCGAGCAGGGGCTTCGACGGCCGCGGCCATGGTGAGCGAGGGAACGCGGGGGTGAGAGTGCGGCGGAGGAGAGAGGGAGGGGTTTAAGTGGTAGAATCTGCTAGTCTAGTCCAGGGACAGTTCTGGGATTTGGAGTTTCGGACACGCCCGGAGCCCTCACTTTCACTTCCTTCTCTTCTTCACGATGTGTGTTTGTTTTTTTCCTTTTGCGTCCAGACGAAGGGACTTGATCACTTGAAGTTTATCTGAACAATTCGCAATGTTTGTTTCGATACAAAATTAAGGCAATCTTTCGACAATTCTGGGCGACGGCTTTGCCGAGCAATTCACAAACCTCGGTCACTCGGACGACTGTTTGGTGGAAGACGCACCGATAATTTACGCGACTGCAGCATCGTCGAGCCTTTCATGGAAATTCACGTGATGTCGTGCCGTGCGTGTCGGGCGCGGAACTGCCGGGCCATGTTCGTGCACAGCGACGGAACGCGCCCTCCTCCGGCGATCCCGGTAGCTGCTTTCCCCCGGCTCTCGTTTGGCCAACCCGTGCTATATGCTGAGTTCAATGCACCCGTGAAATCAACCGCGATCACCACGGGCTGTGTAGCGATGTGACGATGGACGAGACGGGCACCCCCACACGCCTGTCTCCTTCCATTCCACGAGCACGAGCTATAGTAACCGCGAGTCCACGAGTTCGATGCTAACCGCACCGCACCCAAACGAGGCGTGTCCCTCTGCGGGTGACGACGTGTGGACACGCGGCCACGTGAGACGAGACGAGACGAGGGGCAATGCGTGCTGATCCGCTGCTTCACAAAACACACGTTCTGCCGTTCTACCGTCGGGCAAAGTACACGTACACGACCCTGCGTCACGAGTGCACTGTACGCGACCAAGTAGGTACCGTGTCGCAGCCCGCGGCTCCACGTTCGGCACGAGGTACGTATGTAGGGCTGGGCGGCTGGTGCTCCATGCCCATGACTCTGCGATACGCTACACCCCAAATCAGCCCCGTCGGCATCATCGGCAGCAGCTTCCGGACATATATCGTCTGTGTCGTTTCGTATTGAGGCGTCCGGCTGGTTGGCAGTGACGACTGACGACGAACCAAGGAACGATATCGATCCGCGTGCCGGTAATCGAATTGGGCCTTATTTGAGCCCTTATAACTGCGTTAAATGTAGGACCAAAGGCCCGTATTGTCAACTGGATCGTGATTCGTCAATAAGGCATATTTTTCATCAATCCTTAAATTCCTCGATACAGAACCAGCCCATTATCAGTTGGACCCTCGATCGGGTTTAGCTCGGGGATACTTTGCCGAAAATGAAAGGGGCGTCTGAGTATTTGTTTTTCTTTTTGCCGCAAGGTGCGCATGATGGATCTACCATCTAGTTACAATGATATAGAACTGCTGAAATAACGTCCACCAGAAAGCCGTATCACTCCTAATCGACACAATATTGTAGTATACTAAACACGATATTTCTTTCTATATCACACTCTATTAGCAGCTAGCATGGAATCTCTGATCACCACTAACGGCGTGCAATTACCTGCAGAGGAGAATTGAAGGAAGTCCGTTTGATGTTCAGGATGTACTATTTTCCTGTCTGTCCTTGTCCGCGAGTCAGGCAAATCTGCAGAGTTGGCAGAGAAGCACGTTGGCGCAAGGGAGAGGAAAGCCCTGCGATTGTCGGCGCCGCGTCGTCGTCTAGAACAGTGCTGTAACACGAAAGAAGAAAACCTACGAATTTCCACTTCAAATGCTGGCAAGCTAAGACGAAACAGCCTGTTCGTATCAGGCATGCACGCCGGTCGCCGATGGCCGCGTCGCAGAAAAGCACGCGACACCTGTAACCTAGCTCGGAAACAGCGTAACTGAGCTAGCGGAACAGATGCATCCACCCAACTCGTGGATCCTCCTCACGTCATCAGAAGATGACCTGAGGTACCCGGATCGTCCGGCCGATGGCATTCCCGACCTCCTTCTCTTCTCTGCTGCAAAGCGCAGCCGCTTTTGCAGTTCTCGGTGTATGCGTCTTTTGCAGGATCATGCGATGTCGTCCGAGTCTCTGCCCTCCTATCTGTGCGCATTTCTTCAACTCTCCGATCCTATAACAGCCTGCTTCTTGTGGTGGGTGCCACCCACAGGCATTTGTGTTGATGCTCGATCAATCTCCTGCAAGTCCTGTGCATCTTACCCTACATATGTGACGCCTGCTTGATGCTCGATCGATCTCCTGTCACGTTTAACAGACAGAAATCGTTGGCGACATGGTGTCGTGTTGTACGAGTGAGCGAGATCTTTTTTTTTTTTTTTTTTTTTTTTTGCAGGTGCACCCATACCCACTACCCAGGCGCGTGGTTACATCTTACAGCGAGGGGCGCATCTTTTTCATGGATCTCAAATTAAGGACGACCGACTGACTGCCTGACTGTCTGACTGACAGATCAATCTGGACAAACTCACGCTAGCTGATGATCCAGCGGTTCATCATGTATCCCACAGAGGTCGGTCGGTGTGGAAAACAAACGGCAAGTGGCGACCTAGGAAAATTGACATAAAAACATATCCGGCATTGTACTATTTTCTGCCTGTTTAATTGCCAATTTGGAGGTTCAGACACCACCAGCTGCCTATGCTGTTACACTCCAAACCAAGCACCTGCATCTAGTACTTGTTTATTCTCCTGTGTACTAGAAGCGTGCAGCCCTGCACGGCTGCAGCACGTATACGTACGGAGTGAACGTGGCAGGGTGTATTATCAAAGGTGGGAGGCCTCAAAACGACACCCATTTGTGTTGCACCAACGTGGTGGCATCAACCTGTCCATTGATCAGTGAAGACATCAGACATGCGTAGATGAAATGAAAATGTGAACTTGGGAGTGCTGATGAGAGACAGACAGTCCAATGGGTTGCCAATCCCCCACCCTTCCATCCATTATTTCCTGCTGGCCACACAGCTTGCTAACACATGTGCACGCACGCAGTGCACTATCCCCTCCTGCTGCGGTTGGGATTAAAAGGGTCGACTAGTAGCGTGCCCCGTGTGGCCACGGGATCATCAAACGCAACACATTTGCGTGGGTGCATCCATAGTTCTCGATCCCACTCCCTCTTCAAGCTTCCATGTTCTTACACACACATTTTACCGGTCTCGGTAGAAACTTCCCATAAAAGAAGTCTCTGTAGACACCATATATACTGACTAGAATAATTGTTACTCTCTGTGTAGTTACATGACTGAATTTGGCAATGCGGCTGCGAAAGAGAAGTTTCAGGTGCTGGAACTTGCCTGTTCACTTTGGAGCTATGTATGTAGCTGCCTTTCAGAGACATTTTCTTTCAGAAATGTTTTCTCATCTGCGTGGAAACAGCAGCCTTTTCAGCCTTCAGACCGTTAGCAGTTAATTAAACCCGGACGCGATTGAAAAAAAGGCTCTGAGATAACCATGCAAATTGAAAGGCACAAAAGCTAACTGCGTCAGATAAGAACATGCAGTACATGGTCCATCAGCAGATCAGCTGCCTGCCTGCAGTCTACTAGTCTCTAAAGCTCATCAAATTAAACAAAGCAATACACCCCTCTCCCCTTCACAGCTTTTCTAACCCCCCATCTGATCATGATTACCCCCCCTGGCGTTGTTTATCCCTTTGCGCTTTTTTTTTTTTCCCGCCAGCTCACGGCTCAGGTCTTACAGCTAGCGCCCAGCCCGGCCTTGTCCCTTGCGAGTCTCCCGGTCCCAGTCCAGTCAAACCTGTTGCTCGCGCTGTAAGATCCATACAGGCATGGAGACACGAGTTACAGTTGTCCACGTTGCGGGCACGCAGCCTGGCAGTGCGCGGAGCGGAGGGCATGAGCCAATGCCACGCAGATTCTCACAACTCGCAACCAGGGCAAGCATGTGCTCCGCCTCCGGCCACTTGCGTTCCGTTGGTTCGTGGCTTCGGTCCATAGGCGTGTGCCGCGCCGCTCTGCTAGCTATACTCCGCTTCCGGATCTGGTCGTGGTCATACGCCGGCCTGCGGCCTCTGCGGCGGCTCTGCTCATGCTCTGCAGTCTGCACCGGTATTGCTGCGCTCATGTCGGGGACCCCGCCCCCGACCTGACGCGACGGTAGTTTGTTTATCGCAGCACACACACACACACACACATGCTGCCTGCTGCTTGGTTTACTGACCACGGACGGAGGCTTGCTATTTCTAGGAGCCCTGGGAGGTTTGCTTCAGATAATCAGATTTGTTTGCCTTGTTTTCGGTTGCTGCGAATTGACTACTGCTGCTCGGTCAGAATAATGTCGATGCTCAGAGTTTTTTTTTTTTTTGAGAGAGAGAGAGTCGATGCTCAGAGTTGGGAAAGTGACGGAACTGGTAGGCTACCCCGGCGGTTTAGATCCTTGTTGCTGCAGAAAGAATCATAAAACTCAGATCGAGACGGTGGAGAGAAAAACGCCGAGAAAGGTACAAATCCACATGCGGGGTCTGAATCAGCGTCCGTATGTATATCTTTCTGATAGTACGATGTTAACCCCTTTTTCCCCTCTCTGCTAGTAGGAGTATGACAGAATTCAGGGCAGCAGTCGGTGCCGTTTTATTCGGCATATGCAGCAGCGCGTTGTTTTAGTTTGAGAAATTCGAGATTCCCCGTCTGAAGAATGGCATATCTGCATGATCCCTTGACAACTTGTCGGTTCTTGACCACACTTGTTTTGTTTAATCGGAGATCAATATAATGGAATTTGCCTTTGGGTATTGGATTGGAAAAGAGAACTAGTAGTGAAGAAGCCTTGAATCAAACAAAAGGAAATGTCTGCTACGACCGAATTAGTCTTGATTTCTCAGTCCAATAAATTGTGCGTTTAATCACCCAGAAACACATGTCTGAAGAACTGAAGTAATATTAGCGTAGTACACATGTCCTGTCCCGTACCTGCGCGCTCATCCATCACGTGAGGCGCAGGTTTCAACCCTTGCATTTGTGAGCTTCCCCGTATGCCAGTTGCCAACCGGGAGAGAGGAATGCCGAGGGTGTTCGTACCGTGGTTCTCCGTACGTACGCCAACGCATTAACAAAGAGAATGTCCTCCCCCGAGCCTACCTACACCGTGGAACCAAATCCCAGGCATCGTCATCGCCGTCCATCGATCTACCCCCTGCTGGGTACGTACATGCGCGCGTTGCCCAAATGCGGCGGCGTCCCAGGAAACAAACGATGACGGCGACAGCACATAGCAGGGAGGCAGCGGGAAAAGGGGCGGTCGGTCCAGGTCATGCATACTACGCGCGTCCCCCGTTTCATCGCACGGGAAAAGGGCACGCGCGCTCGGGGTATCGGGGTTGGCATTGGCACCGAGCGACCGAGGGATCTGCCGGGACGTCTACTCTCTACTCTACTGCGCGCCATCGGTTAGTTGGCCCAGTTGCGTTGCGTGGCGCCCCCATGGTGCAGTGCGCGGCCGCTGATCGCTCTTTAACGACGATGAACTGGCTTATTATTACGCACAAACCGCGAGCTCGAGCAAAACACCCTGGATCTGCCAACCTGGGTGAAGTTGGACACGGCCGAGGATACCTGGGATAGATCAGCCGGTGTGGAAAGCCAACTGGCAGCAGTCCCCGTTCAGGGTTCAAAACATACCGAGTGCATATGACTCGCTTGCTGCACGCTATATATTCGGCATACTTGGTCGTCCACACTACGTATACTACTATATACGTACTTCTTCTGGTGGGGGTCTGTCAGTCTCATGTAGTACTAGTTACGTTTTCTTTGTCAGGAATTGCGATTATTCTACCATGACCTATCAGCGCAACAGTCATCACGTGCCGTATATCTTTATACCATAGTACATGTCTTTTCTATTAGTCTATGCAAGTGCACTTTATTTTCTTTCCTTAAAAATACGCAAGTACAGCAACCTGTATCCTGCCAAGCGCTTTACTGGTAGCAGTAGTATAATACTACTACAGGGAAAGGAAGCCAAAAGGATTCCTTTTCACAGCAAGGGGTAGTGTAGCAATTTATTGTCCACTAGATTAATGCGTTTGTTAATCGTGATGAGCGGGGGGAGGATAATGCAACAAGCTTGTGCCAGGGAACGGAAAGGCGTCAGCACGTTGTGTGGTAAAGGCGAGCGAGATTGTAAGGCCAGACAGCTGTTCCCACCACACCACGCTCTTACAGCTCCTCCACCACCACCACCTCGCTTCCGTTCGGCTGGCCACTCCTGTCTCTCCGGCCGGGCCGGCTGTGAATGAATGTTTTCCCACCTTTTTTTTTTCTTCTAATAATGGACTGTTATCTTAATGTACTACACTTAGTACAGCATACAGTACGAGAGTGTGCTCCCAGCATGCGGGTTAAAACTCGGTTTGCCTGCTGGTGATTAACCACGACAGTGCTGTGCTTACGCGGGAAGTGAGAGAAGAGGACATGCAGGCCTTTTCTGTTACCCCCATTTCGAGTCTTGCAGCAGAGAGCGGGGAATCTCTCTCCCTTTCTCTCTCCTTCCTCCACAGGAGCCGATCGAGGCCAATTGTTGCCAGGCTAGAAGACTAGCGCTCCTGTTTCCGTTATCCGCCCAACCACCGCTCTCCCTCCCTCCCTCCCTCCGAATTATAAACTCCGGCCTATATAAAACCCATCTCCGCCTCCTCCTCGCCCAGCCCAGTCCCAGTCCCAGTGTGTTGTTTTTCCAGTTTCCACTCGCGCGCATCGTCGATCTCGGCACCAAGTATCCAGCCCGCATTCAAGGGAGGGAGGAGATCATGACGATGATGGCGCAACAGCCTCAGCCGCTGCCGCTGATGCCGCAGCCGGCGGGTGTGTTCGGCGACACGACGCTGACCAAGGTGTTCGTGGGCGGGCTGGCCTGGGAGACGCACAAGGACACCCTCCGCGAGCACTTCGAGCGCTACGGCGACATCCTCGAGGCCGTCATCATCTCCGACAAGCTCACCGGGCGCTCCAAGGGCTACGGATTTGTCAGTTCTCTTTCCCCCCCCCCCCCCCCCCCCTCCCTTTTTTTTTTTATAATCCCCTTCCCTAGCTGCACTACTGCGGTGCGGGCCGGGGGCATTCTTCTGACGTTGTATGCACGCATTGGGACGACAGGTGACGTTCAAGGAGGCTGACGCGGCGAAGAAGGCGTGCGAGGACGCGACACCCGTCATCAACGGCCGCCGCGCCAACTGCAACCTGGCCTCCCTCGGGGCCAAGCCGCGCGCCCACCAGCCGCCGCAGCACCTCCTCCGCCCCTCGCCGCCGGCCACCCCGGCGCCCGCGCTCCCGTCCCCTCACCACCAGCCCGCGCCAGGTAACTAATAACGCACTCTCCTCCTCCGGCCGGCCCGCTTGCTACTACCAAACGTTAATTCATAAAGTTAATTACTGCTGCTACTTAATTAACGTGGGTAGTATATTTCACAAGGGATCGTCACTCACATGTTTTGATTTTTGCTTGGCGCCAATGAACGACGAATTTGCAGCCATCGCGGTGGGGTCCAGGGGCATGTCGCCGGTGCCGTGGTACTACCACCCCTCCACGACGCCGCCGCCGGCCGCGCACTACCCGCACCAGCAGTACCACGGCGTGCTGCCCTTCTACCCCGCCGCCGCCACCTACGGGTACGCGCTCTCCCAGCCTCCTACTCTTTCTAGCTACAATTTGAACGTTTTGTAAGCGAAATCTTCGCGCCACTGCACGGCGTTTAGATCTCCGGCGCGCGTGCGCCTCGTTTGCCGCGAATCCGTTTTCTTTTTTCTTGTTACTACGCGCCGCAGGGTTGTTTCTGTTTCGAGTCCGGCAGCGCGCGCTGCTGCCTGCTCTACCCCCAACCCGCCGCCGAGGTCCCGGTCCCGCGAGTCAGGTGGTGGCGCGGGGACCGGCGGCGTAGTAGTACTAGCGTGGGCGCACACATGGGCTGCAGCGGCCGGCTTGGAGGAACATGCGGGCGCACTCACTGACATAGGGGCAGCAGCCGCGCACAGGCTGGACGTGGACCGGACCGCGCGCCCCGGCCACGGCCAGCTGCCTCGTCGTGCTCGCACGTGCCCACGTGCCGGCCTGCACGGCGCCAGCCACCACAAAAGAACACATTAAGAAAAGGAGGGAAAAGTTAAACGCCACTGGCCATGTGTTAATTAACTGCGCGATCGATCTGTCATTTTTGGCCCTTTTTACCGTGTGATGGATGATACGTACTGGCGCTAATTATTGGTACTTGATGATGGACTGGTCTCGTACTGGTCGACATGTAACGCCTTAATTGTTCTGTTCCAGGTACTCGCCGAGCTACGTCACTGACCTGAGCTACAACGCGGTAAGTCACACAACCATCGCCAACTCACAGAAACAATGTTACTGTGCTATACAACGATTGCCAGGTTGGATCAAATCAAAGGGCTAATCGGTCCCCTTTTTTTTTTGTGTGTGTGTTGCTGTTTTGGTGCAGAAGCTAGGCCAGGCGGCGGCTGCCGGCACGGCCGGGTCCTACCTGCAGGGGCACTACTCGTACCCGGCGGCGGCGGCGCAGGGCGGCATGGTGGCGCCTAACGGCATGATGCCGGTGTACCCGTTCTACCCCTACCAGTACCACCACGGCACGCAGGGGCTGGGCGTCCCGGCCACCCACTTCTTCCCGCAGGTCTCCGTCGCCGCCACACCCGCCATCATCTCCAAGCCCACAGTCATGGCGCCTCCTCCCAAAGGTATAGCAAGCAACAACTCATACCCCATTGGCTAAGCTTTACATTACATGTGCTCGATGCCATGACATTTCTGCCGTGCCAAGTTGGCATGTATGGCGGGAACACGCAACAAGATGAGATCTCATCCACTCCAGTCCAGCTAATAACGGTGGCATCTTTTTTGTACTGTGTACCGCAGTGGAGCAGGTGACGGGTTGCAGCTGAAGGAACGATGATGGTGGCGGTGCAATCAAAAGGGGAAAGGAAGGAAGGAGGAGGGCCAAAGGTGCTCTGATTAACAAGCTGCACATGAAGGGTGTCGTCCGTCTGTCGGGCCAGGCTGCCCTGCGTATTACATTCGTTCAATTCCCTCTCTAACTCTCGTGCGCCCGTGGGGGAGCACGCCCACCAGCCAAGTCTGTAACAAAAAAACAAGATTCAATTCGTCACTCGTTTACCACCGTATTTTCAATGGTAAACTCGTTAATTTCCATGTGTCTGTAGTCCAATCGCTGCAGGGGACAGTGAACCCGAATAAATTGTCTTATTCATTCGTTTGTGCTCTCCTTTTGTGCGTACATGTGGGCTGAACGGTTCGCTTTCCTGTTGCTAAGCTCCATACTAATTATTCAGCTTGTATCTCTGTTCATAACGTGTGTCGATAGCACGATGTTGTGATGATAGGTTTCTGCAAGTAAAATTGCAGACTGACACTCACCCGGCATCGACAGGTTCTCCACTTCTTGTTCCGCAAACGAGTTAGACCCTTGATGGACTTCCCTACACATTCAGCAACAGGCTGAACACAAACATTTGAAACGGCCCATGTAGGGCTTTCATTCTGCTGCCCAGTTGCATAAATACTCACTTGCACTTTAACTGATTGCAAAACTTTCATATCAAAATTCAAGGATGAACGCTTTGATTTGCCTAATCTGAAATATAAAGAGGTTTACATTATCTGCAAACAAGATGGAACAATGTGCATAAACACCGAGCATAACTCGTTGGAACAAAAATCTTTGCACAAACTCTCATTTTTTTAGGCAAAAAGATCATGACTAGTTAATGCAAACCTCATTCTTTGCACTGGTAAAATTATCACACGCCCAATAGGCACCTCATTAATCACCAGGAAGCAACATTTATTTGCCAATTTACCATCAAGAATTTAACTTGCAAGTACTGTTACACACTATTAGAAGCCAACTTTAAGGCACACGATAATAGAGCAATATGGTAAAACGGCAGTCTGATGCGTGAGTTAAACTCAGTGTCATAATATATTAGGATGTCCTGGAGAAAGTTTGATACAGGCAGTTTTCAGAAGAAGAGAATGGAACAACTTACAATAGACAAATAGCAGATAACATTTCCAATAACTAAACGTATTAACCAATGCTGGCGTCGTGAGCCCCAATTCTCTAACACAAAAATTTATATTCTATCAATCATCACCATTAGCAGAACAAAAAACCTCCCAGATCCCTAAGGGAATATTACAGGTACTGTTGTACTTCTACCCTCACAGGCCAATCAACGAGGCTCCATAAGGCGTAGGATGCGCTACAATCGTCCCCGACATAGTTCCCCATCATATATTAGCTCTGGGCACTGACCGGACAAAGAAGGATGACCATATTTACTGTCTTCTAGGATGTTACCGGTTTGCTGCTGCGTTTTTTCGATTCACTGTAAAGGATAACACCTATAACAGTAAGCGTGTAACCAAGCATTCCGGTTATAGATACAGGGTTCTTGAATATCATAATCGAGACAACAACTGCCACAGCACCTTTAGCATTCCCGAGAACCTGGAGAGAAACATGAATGTCAAGTCTTTCCACAAAAAAGGAAGGATCAGATAATTAATTCTTAAAGAGCCAGGACCGCAAAAAAACATCATATTGTATGGCTTGCTAAAACTAGGGTTATGTACTAGAATGTGGTAGATATAGAGTAACATCATGATGTTTGTGACTACAATATAACTCATGAAACCAGCAAAGCATATATGACATGCTCAACATAGGATTTCAAACGGAGCACGCATCTCTACAGATTATAGTAATAGCACTGTAGAAGTGGAAAGGTAACAAACAAAGCAACACATTCAGTTTGACAGACCAATAACTGCTTCAGTTCAACAGGCATAGACAGAGTGACAGACATCACAAACCTATAAATTGCTTCAATTTGACAGGCTGAAAAGTATGTACTAGTGGATGTTGAACTTGGAAAGTTGATTTTAGTACCATTTCCCTGACTCATCTTAAATAGCTACACTGCATAACTTAAAAAATCAAGATGTGCTGGTGATGTGCTAAGTGAATGGTGCAGATCATGGATAACTATTCAGACATACTTCACTTGTACACAATACATCTACATGGGGATATATTAAATGTAAAGCTTTCAGCAAGAAAAAAAACACATGTCAAACAACATCTTGCACACAAATAAACTTGAGTCCAACAATTTTCTGCTGGAGAGTAGAATTATGTGCAAGACAGTGTTTCATACCTGCAGAGTCAGTGCACTAGTATGTTTGGTGACCAAGAAATTGGTCAGATTGACAAAATATGCCAAGCAAGAATTGAACAATAGCAGCCAAACAATTGTGAAGTCCTTTTTAGCCAGTTGGATTGTGATGCCAACTACATTATCCTCCATAAAGATAGTCGCAGGAAGCAAGAAAAGAACAGCAATTGGAGCCATGTACAAGAGCAGATTCATAGAATTAAGCTTCTCCCTGCTCAGAATAGACAAGAAAGATGAGAACATTGAAGTAGTATATAAATCCAAGACCATATATACAAAATAAGCAACAGGTTCAAAAGGCTGAGGGAAGTGGAGTATTACCCCTCAGAAGAAAGAAGAATCCCCTGCAGCACTGTCTTCAATGCCCTTGCAGCAGTGGCTCCAATGCACATGATGAATCCAAACAGATGAAAGCTAGGCTCGCCCTGTAAGTTTAATTTGCATTATCCATATCAGTTTATGTTAGATAGATTAGTTAGTACTACATATTAGCCTGAGTGGCATAATGGAATATGTAGCTCTAGGCTTTCAATTTGATTCAAGTTTTAAGATATCCATACTCGTAGATATAAGACATACGAATCCTAATTTTTTTTCTCATAGAAGGGTAAATAACAAGTTGCCAATTTAAAAGGCTGCACACCACTAGTCTGACAACACGTTGCAATCAATAGCTATTGCACAATGCAGTTTGTATTTCATATATTACAAACGAATCAACTTAATAGTCGCATAATCAACACCAAGGTCCAATAAAGGCCAACATATAGATTCAACAAATGTTTTAAAATATTTTAAATTGGTCTCTAAAAAGTGCTTCATCAATACTAAAACACTGAAACTATCGATTTTCAACGCATCGAACTAAACTGCCACATCTATGCGAGGTTTTCTTGTATTGTACAAAAGGAATAGGCCGTGAAATTTTGCCGCTAGTTTTTATCGGCCAAAGAAGATACCCCCATACTATTTCCTCGGTAGTGATTTTTCTAACATGATATTGTGATAACGTTATCATTCAGTCAATTGATCACGTTAGACATTCATATGCTCCAGTAGGACAATGCTAGTTGCACTTATCAAAGAGCTGGCGCCACCATCTGATAATCACCAAATCCTATTCTCCAGCTAAGCCCATGACAGACGCATCATTCTACTCCAGTTGTAGTTAGATGGCAGATCCGCCCGTCCTCGTCAGCTCGAGTCCCGAGGCAGCCAGCCCATAATTCCCCTCAGATCCAATACGAACTCCAACAGATCTACTGAAACGAGAGATTGGGGGGCGGAAGAGGCAGCAACTTACTCCGCTGGCGATGATGACGCCGGTGACGACGGGCACGAGTGTGAGGTACGTGACCCACGACTCGCGCTTGACGGTCATGAGGTATGCGAAGACGGCTGTGAAGAAGGGCGTGGTGGCTCCGACGGCCTGGTTGAATGAGACGGGGAGGTAGCGCAGCGATATGTTCCCCGAGACGACGGAGCCGCAGAAGACGAGGCTGAGCGCGGCGATCTTGGCGAGCTGGAGGCGGGAGCGGACGAGCTGCATGGGCACGACGCGGAGCCAGGCGATGGCGGCGTAGGAGAGCAGGGCGCAGGCGGACATGTGGCACATGGTGAGGAAGATTGGGTACTTGAAGCCGTAGTTGCTGAGGAGGTACTTGTTGAGCAGGAGCACGCCGATGTTGGAGGAGTACCAGGCGGTGACGAGCCCCACCGTGAAGAAGCGGCCGGTGCCCCCCGCGCCCCCCGCGCCACCAGGCGACGGCGAGGCGCCGCCCTTGGCCGTCATGGCTCGTCGCCGCCGCGCGGATCTGGTCGGGGGAGGGAGGTGGGAATGGGGGTGGGTGGGTCGCGGTTGAATTGGTGGTGGCGTTGGGTTTGGGCTGGGGAGCGGGAGGCGTGTGCGTGAGCCTGCGTTTATGGGAGGAGGTGACGAGGGAGGAGACGGACTCGACTCCCCCTGTCGGTGGCGGTGCTGCGGTGGATGGAGGGAGAACGGAGGGGAGAGATCTTTTCCGCCTTCCCTTTCTGCCCTTTCCTCTCCTTTGTTTATTGACGGGCAGCTCGGCACTTGGGTTTGATGAAGCTAATTTGTTTATTGGCATGAATTAGCTATGTCTTGTCGTAGTAACGCGTTTCCTTCTCTACTATTTTTTTCCCCCTTTGGTGAAAAATCAACAAAAAATCTCTGTTTTAAGCTGTTGCTGTTTGTTCTTTAACTGAAGAAGTTTGATATAGTAGGGCTTGATTACAACCAATAATAATAAGATTATGTTTGAATCCACCTCTTAAATTTTAGTTGACTAACCTTTACTCATTTTTGTTCTATACATAACCTCCTAAAATCTTCTAAACTTTAGCCAGCTCACCTCCTAAACTTCAAACCACTGGTCACTTCAATCCTCCTAAAAGCTCTTAAACTTTAGAAAAAGACACTAAAGTTAAAACTACCCCTTTCTACATGTGATATTTTCTTTTAACCCACACATATGTTCACCTTATGATTAATTAATAAAGGATAGGCATGTCTATTTTTTATTTAGTCAAAGACTTTAGTCATGGATTCAAATATGCACCTCTTAAATTTTAGTTGGCTAAACTTTAGTTGGCTAAAATTTAACCAACTAGAGGATCCAAACAGAGACTAAGTTAATAACGATCGTTAGTTCATTACTCCTAACTACTTGTTCCGTTCATATTTAGATGTTATTTTAGAGTTGGGTACGAGAAATAAGAAAAAGTAAAATGATGGGTACACTGAAAATGAGAAGGAAAGAGATAAAGATAAAAATGTAGTAGAAAAAAAGAATATTGTATTAAGAAAAAAAAATATACATTAGAAAACAAGAATAATATGTAATTAAAAAAATTAAAAATCTTAAAATGATATGTAAATATGAACGGAGGACTCGAGATCTAAAGACTTGAGGTGCGTTTGGTCAGAAGTTTGGCGGGGAGGCGCAAACCGGCTAAGGCGATCCGAGTTCGTTCGGCCGCAGAGCATGACAGCATCAACTCCTAAAACCGACCCCACTCCATAGACGAGGCACGACCGCACGAGGATTATATACGCCACTATTAATACTGGAGTATATTTGAATGAGAAGTGTGATAGCTCCGCTCCCTCAGCACAAGCAGACGAGTGATTGCCTGCCTAATTCGTGGAACCTTGCGAGTGCTCCCAAGTCCAACCCGGTCGCCCGGTTCGGTGAGAACACGGATACGCTCGCGCGCGGCACACGACCAGAGGAACGCCCGAACGCCAAACTATCTTGCCCATCTTAGCTCACGAGCAAAGACAAAACACCGCGCCGAATACGAGAGCCCCGGCGGCGAAGCGGGCCGTGTGCCACTGCCCGGGGCACCGCTCCCGCGTGGCGCCTAGCGTGACGTCTGGAGACGAAGCCGGAACAACGGTGCCTTCCTGCGAGGCTGCAGCTCAGCACACCGTCGAATCAGCATCCAACAACGACGTGCCTCAGATTCGTCATTTCGTGCTGCCATCCTCTCTACGCGCTGCTCGACCGGTGGCATGTGTACTGATTGCTTTCCACTTGGGAGGACTGATTCTTCCGTTTTGTGTACTGCCCCTACGAAAGCAAGCAAGAAAAAAAAAATGATGCGTTACATCGGACGGTACACAAATCGGCAAAGGCGAGCACAAACTGCACGCAAACGAGCAGCCATCAAGGGAGACTGCGTCGCGCGAACTGGACCAGGACATGTGCCGACGGCGACGTCCAGCCATTTGACTTGCAAGCTTATGTTTCCTCTTGGCTCTTGGTAATTAAACCGGTCAAATTGCCATTCCGTGGTCATTTAGTTTTGGGTGCGGATGGCTGGCCCTGGCATGTTCTACACGCGGAGACCGATATGCCAACTGCAGAGAGCGACAAGGCATAAAAATTACTGGAGTTCCAAGACAGAATCATCCGAGACCGGAAGCACATGCTAAGAACATGTGCAACAGCGTCATAATATACTATAAGAAAGGATCACATGTGGGCATCACCGCTGAAGGCATGTTCTACGCTCGAATGTTTCCACTTCCAAGCTCGGAACGAATCCTCCATAGAAGAATATTCTCCAGCTCTGCACCAATAGTTAACAATAGTTACAGAGTAGTGGTGCCAAACTGCAGTCAACCACCCGGTGGAATTATATAGAAAAAGGAACATCGCCATTTGACATGGCACACATCCAGGCAACGAAGCAGGAAGCGCAAATTTTCTTCCACGGATGTAAAGTTCGGCAAAGGTTTGGCCGAACCAGCACCACCAGTGGAGCTCCCAAAAGGACAGGCACAAGACTGGAGCGAGCGTCCACATGACATGAACATGAGAACATCAGTTCCAAAAGGTACTATATGTCATGATGACAATAAAAGAACAGATTGTTTGCCGCTTATGATGTAGTCCCAGGAAAAACAAAGAAACATTCTAGGCAGCAGGACAACTGAATGAACCAATCCTTCATAATAAACATAATTATTCTAATATAGCTGCCTTCTACAAACCAAACAGTTAACCCTTCTATCCCTATATATGTTTTAACAAGCTCCTGCATAACTGTGGAGAAAAGAAGACAACTCTTTCATGCATCCTTCTTGCATAAAGGAGCATCCCTAGCAAAAGATGTTACTACTTTCCATTAGATTATAACCCAATGCTAGAATCAAATGAAGATGAAGCTCGCACGACTGTTCTTTTGTATGTATATACGCCCTTGTGTCCTGTAAAATTCGGCATCAGCCTAACAATCGTTGCTGATTTTTCAGCTTGCTCCTGGATTACAAGACAGTGGAAAATTAATCAGAATCTTGAGAGAAGAAGTAATCTAGTGAACACAATGATATAGAAAGAAAACTAGTGGCATGCGACCAGAACTATTATTATTCACAAAATGCTCCTACTTCCTTCTGCAAATGCTAGACCGCGTCTGCTCTTTAGTTTCTTCATTTAACAAAAGTTTTTTACAGGATTATTTTCAGTAGCAACACTTGTATAGTATAATCAAACTTTGAACTTGCACAGCACTAAACTATTTAGTAGACGTAGTGACTTGTAACCATCCTCTAAACATGCAAATTTACTGTTCTGTGCATCAGATTTACCATATTTATATGCCATTTGTAAAAACAAACCCTCAGAGAATGGCAGTAGACAGGCTGCAGTCCACGTTCTAAAATAAAAATCCCCAGTAACTGATCAGTACATATTTTGTGCTGCATAAAAATCCAAATTTTTATCTGTTGATTAACTTATTGACTTATCCGTCTCTTTTCTTACAATACCTTGTTTGGAATGGAAAAATATGAAGAGTGGGCACAACCAAATATAACACACTACAAGACCTAAACATGACATGTTTCCTGAAAAATGGAATTTCTGTTAGTCTTTGTTTCAATGGTTGTTTTAAGACTATTAAATAGTTTCAAGCTGTTTGATCTATCTTTAGAAGTTATCAATTCCTCTGTAGAAAGCGATAGTAAGATAGGTGAGGCAACTGTTGTCTTCAGTCATGGTTTGGATAGCATTTGGATGATGGTACCTACAAGATTTTCTTTTGAAAAAAGAGATGGGTAGCCAAGGGCGCCCAGGTTCCAAAACATCACTACATGTTACCACTTGACCTTTTCCCCCTTAACTGGTCTTGACTAGTAAAAAGGAGTATATAGTATTTTAATTCTACTTGACCCAAGAAAGCTCATGGAATAAATGTGCATCCAATGCCTCATACATCTACATCATTCAAGTGAGAAATTCTGCTCCATCAAAATGGGCCCCAGAAAATGGCATGAGTTTGTGTTTCATAGCATACAGTAATCACAAAAGGAGAAAAAAGAAGCTACCCATATAATTTACTCACTAGCAACTCATCTGCAGTAGTAGTCGCTATCTATAGCTCACTTATATCTGTTGGATAGCTTCCCAAGACCTGTAAAAAGGTTGCAAACTCCTGCAAATAAAGCAACATGAGCTTTGTTCACATGACCAGACCGCACTAGAGTAAAAAGAAAATGCACCTTCAAATTTCCAAGAGCGTTCTGAGTCCTTGGATCAGCTGTTGATGCCTCAAGGTCGACATAAAAGAGGTAATCAAAGTGCCTGGTAAACCCAGGATCCAATAGGTTCAGAATATATAAACATATGAAACACCAAAATGTGGGAAGTGATATTGAATAAATAAGACAATTACAGGTTTGATATCTCACTTTAAGGGTGAAGAACAGTCATTAGCTACACGAAGAGGTCTGTTCTTGTGTGGGCGACTTTCAATCTTAACATCCATTCCAAGATAGAGCACAGTAATAGTGAGTTATTTCTATAAAATATATACAAGAATACAAGTGACAAGCCAAATTTGTTGGGCATACCTTTGTGAGGTTGATTTCCCTCAGTGCAAATACAGCAAGTGCCTTAAAGAGCTCTCCAGGTCCTTCTTGAAGTGAAAAAACTATGCTAGTCTGAAAAATCAAACAATTGTATAGCATGTCAACAAGGGTTGTTATAAGGTGGAAGTGAAGGGCAGGCAGCAACAAGAAGATGGAAAAGAGGTTGTACCTTGAATGGTTTATCAGTACGAGCTATGATGGGATCTGGAGCCAGCATCATAAAGCGGGTAACATTATCTTTATCATCCTACAGAAAGAGATACGCTGATGATGTGGATGGCTAACATGATCGCATGCAGTGTTTAAGCATGAAATCCACCTGAATATTTTCAGCAAGTATATCTAGTCCATACAGCTCAGCAGCCAATGAGCTAGCAATAGCACCAGTGTTTTGAAGCCTTTGTTCTGCAACAAACTAAAAAACAACAACAAAAGTATGACTTGTGTTGACTTGATGAGTCACAGAAAATCCTATTTTATACAAAAACTCATCATAGTGTTTCTCAAAAAAAGAATAAGAAGAAGGTATCTTCTGCATCGTAAGGCGAATCTTCTTGGCAAAGAAAGCATCAGCCTACCTTCGCTGCACCAGCAGTGTCATCAACAGCTTCTCTGTGTTCAATTCCTAATTCTGTCAATGTGTGTTCACATTGTGCAAGAGCCTAAGAATTAGAGAACGATGCATTTGCAAGGTTACCTCCACCGAAAACCGAAGTAAAAGAAGAAACAGTATTGACACTAGATCATCCAAGAAGTTTACCTGAGGATGACTCATGGCACTTGTCAAGTTTTCAATCTTCACACCAGGATTAGCTAACAAACAATGACGAACTGCAAGGCGAACTTCTCCAACAATGTGCAACTTATGCCGGAGTAAAAGGTCATAGTTCCGATGTATGCTACCTCCCAATGAATTCTCAAGCGGCAGTACTGCCCTATGAGCTAGCCGATCTTGAACAGCCTGTCAAAGGAGTGCATAATAAAAGTTCAGTTATGTCTATTCACTTGTGCTACCAACTTCTTGAACTGTTTATTGAAACAAAAAAAAAGGACTAAAAAGAATGGAAGTACTATATATCACAAATGTTAATGCCTTAAAGGAGAAGCAGAAATATTGAGCACCAATTGTTATAGTATTTCCTGTTTGATAGTGTCTGAAAACAAATTGTTAGGGAGAAGGTTTGATTATTAACTTGCTGCAAAAAATGAGTATTATATGCTAAACACAAATTCTTCACGTAAATGTGCATTTCTTTGTGTGATAATGCATTCCACTCTAATTCAGTGCCAGCACTTCAAATTCTAACAAATTAGAGACACATGTAGGCCTTGTTTGGGTAATCTCAATCCATATGGATTAGAGTGAATTGGAGTGGGAAATGAACTAAATTCCCCTTCAATCCCTCTAAATCCATATGGATTAGAGTGTATTCTTTAGTATCCAAACAAGGCCTTAGCCTTTTCCAATTGATTCACATGACCCTAAAATCAAACATAATAAACAAGTACTACATTTAATAGGATAGGTATTCCGACAGGTAATGCTAAATTATTACCTGAAATGCAGTGTCGAAATGCTCACAAGGCACGGTCTGGCAGTTCGGGTACGCCTTCTTTGCTGCCGCCTCGCTGTAGGCACCAGGGCAACCCTGAATCAGTCAGCAAAACCAAATTGAGATTGTTCCGAAAACAGACGATCGATCGGAGAGGAACGAAGGAAACTGAAAAGTGGACACGAGAGATGCGTTTCGTCGAGCACCTGGTACGCGACCTTGAGCCCCTCGCAGCCCGCCTCCATCAAGTCCGCACTGGTGAGCGGCCCTAACCACGACCCACGAGAGAGAGAGAGAGAGAGAGAGAGAGAGAGAGAGAGTTAGCACCACGCCCGCCCAGGTGATTAATCGAATCCAAAATTAACCAACGAAATAGTAGCAGCGTGCGAAACGTGACGTACGAGGCAGCCATCGGGGATCGCGGACGGCGGGGACGGTGGAGCCGGGTAGAGGTGCAGGCGGGCGCCGCAGCCCGTTCAAATCCACGGACTCGACGCCGTCGGTCACCGCCCCCCGCGGCGGCGAGGCGGCCTGAGAGATGTAGACGGAGTTGGAGGCTTTGGCGTTGGAGTCGCTGCATTTCAGGGAGGCGTGGCGCGGGGACGAGGAGGTGGTGTAGCCAGTTCGGGCGGTGAGGAACGGGAGCCGGAGGCAGGCTGTGGAGGCCATTGCCACGCCGCCGCCGGGCGGGACGTGCAGGGGTTTATGCTCCGCGCACGCAGCCACCGACGCGACGCGGGGGGAGAATGAAGAGAAGCGAAGCGGAGCAGGCGAGCAGATTGATTTTCTTTTCTTTTTCAGTCCCTTTTCCCGAACTGGTTGTGCCGGGATGAGTGTTCAGCTGAAGCGTGACGTGTGCGGCCGCGCGGCCGCGTGCGGGCGCCGAGACGATTTTTCGTGGATTTCCGTTGCGCCGACCACGCCAACTGGGTGGATTCGTCGGATCTCGGATCCCGGGTGTGTTTGCCATCTCTTTCACGCCTTCATGGCTTCATCATGCGATGCGAGTAGAAATTCGACGGACTGTCCATGTAGGTTCGGCCTAGTCCTGATCAACTGGGCCGTGTCTACTGTGCCAGTCCGAAGTCCACAAAATTTGGCTCGGCTCAAGTCCGGCAGGTGCCTTCATGTTGTGCTAAAGCCGAGGACTCGGCCCGACGGAGGGCACGGGCATGGCCTGTTTATGAGCGGCTCAGTTAGACATAAAATAAGCCTAGTTTGACACGGTTTATATTAAAAATAAATAAATATTTTATATGTATACAAGAAAGTTCAATTAGTGTGATGGTAAACCACTTCCCTCTCAATGTTGAGATTATGGGCTCAAATCTCACTCCACCACTTTTTTCTGTGGGGTCAAATCCCACCCCACCCCTATTTACACCACTTTTTTCCCATTTTAGTACACCGGACTTAAATGTGTTATCGGACTACCGGTCATAACGAGCCGGCCCGGCCCGGCCCGAAATGTACCATGCCAGGCCTTATCGGATTTGGGCCGGGCCAGCGGCCCGTTTGGCCAGGACTAACTTCGGCCCATCAGAAAGTGTGCAAGCCCATCGTGGCCCACCTCATTTTCCTTGGGAATGCTAAGATTTTGCTGAAGCAACGCATTTCGGCCGGGTCTGTTACCCGTCCCCGCCGGCAAAGAAGAACCCTTCAGGCCTTCACCATCACCTCCTCCTCCTCGTACACTTCCTCTTCAGCCTCCATCGTCTCCAGCCGTTTTCCCCTCTTCTCCTCGTCTGGGCTCCTTGCCCTCAGAAGAAACGATCCATCATTCTGAAGAGAAAACGAGATTTCTTCAAAAGAAGAAGAAAAAGAAAAAGACGGAGGAGAAAACGAGATAACCACCTACTATCACAAGCGCTACACGTCAAATCAGCTGGATCATATTCATATCATGTTCTTGCATGCATGCATCCCGGTCGATATCAAGTCCAGACGTAGGCCCCACGTCCCTGCATGCTTGCTCGATCCTGCCGACAGACCAGCAGTAGTCCAGATTAGTTATTGATGCCCTGTCGGCCTTGGTGACGCCCGATACCAGGAATGGAAGAATCTAACTGGGAAGATGAAAAAGGCGCCTTCTGTTAGGACCATACTCTCTCTCTCTCTCTCGATCTCTTCCTCGTAATTTAACGTTGGAGCAGGCTAGCTGGTGATGAAGTCATGGAGTTAAAAACGGGCGGGCGGGCGTCGGACAGGTCCGTCAGGCCATTACTGTTTCCGGGCACCACATTTGCAGGCCGGAATGTGCTGCCACACTATCTTCCTGCATCACAAGATACCCCATGTCTCCCGTGCGATACGATCAGGCCTAGAGATAGAAAGCGACGTTGCCGGAATTCAGAGGAGAAGAGAGTGACTAGTGAGCTATGTGCTCCCGGTAACTGTCCGATCCGTGGCGTGGCGACCTAGCTAGAAAGCGATGAGCGAGCTAGCTATACGCGGGAGAGATGGGATTCGCGTGAATCGGACCCGCCGAAGACATACGCTATCATCGATCACAGGCGCTTCGTTTTGATGATGCCATTGGCGGCAGGAAGGCTAGCTCGAGCTGGAGGTGCTGGATGCGCGTACGTACACAGCTAGCTCACACCCACAGGAAACAGTACCTGCTACAGCTATGTACTCAACTACTTTGCAGTTGCATGGATCAACAACATGCATCGGTGAGCTAGCTATAGCTACAACACAATTGTAAATTGACAAGACAATTAAACGAGCAAGCAGCTTGTAAATTACGTCCTCAATAATTTTTTTCTTGCCATTAGAACAAGGTACTATACTAATCATTTATCCTGACAAGTTAAAACGTAATACTAAGCTGATTGATATTTTAATCACCGTCGAAAATCAGTTTTAACCTCAGCAATGACGGTGCAACAATTAGCCCAGAATGAGAGTCTGTAAGAGAAACGCCAAACACACACACAAAGAGAGAGAGAGAGAGAGAGAGAGAGAGAGGTGGAAGCACAGAAATAAGAAACATGAGGTAGTTTGACAGATTAATATGCATGGATAGACAAAAAAAAAAGCGAAAAAGAAGAAGAATGAATTTGGAAAGGTAAAGAAAGACCATGACATGATACATATGGATTGTCGATTAGAATGTTTTGACAAATATACCGCCACATATAAGACTATTCAAAAGAAGAGTATATGCAAAACTAGCTAGAGACATCACCAGTAAATAAGATGGAGGCACATAAATAAGAAACATGAGGTAGTATGACAGATTAATTAATATGCATGGATAGACAAAAAGTGAAAAAGAAGAAGAATGAATTTGGAAAAAGAAAAGTAAAGAAAGACCATGACATGATACATATGGATTGTCAATTAGAATGTTTTGACAAATATACCGCCACATAAAAGATTATTCAAAAGAAGAGTATATGCGAAACTAGCTAGAGACATCACCAGTAAATAAGATGGAGGCACAGAAATAAGAAACATGAGGTAGTATGACAGACTAATATACATGGATAGACAAAAAAGTGAAAAAGAAGAAGAATGAATTTGGAAAAGTAAAGAAAGACCACGACATGATACATATGGACTGTCGATTAGAATGTTTTGACAAATATACCGCCACATAAAAGACCACTCAAATGTAAGAGTATATGCGAAACTAGTTAGAGACATAATCACCAGTAAATAGTTAAGTATTAATAACAACAAACGTGCTAGCTAGCTCAATTCCTGGGAATCAGGCCTCCATTCCAAATCGGAGCTCTTCTTCCATTCATTCACGAAAGTGCTGCTTAATTACGGCAGCATCGCGAACGTCGCCATGTCGCCCCACGCCGGGATTGATGCGCTGCCGCAGTTGCCGCCGTTGGACGTGGCGTTGTCCTCGTCGGCGCTGCTCCGGCCACTGTCGACGATATTGCCGCCGACGCCGATTGTGGTGGTGACTATGGCCGCGGCCGTGTTAGCAGGAGGAGGAGGGAGCACGTAGGGGCCATCGGCCATGAACCATGACGTCACCGCCGGCACGGCCTCCATGCCAGCAGCCGGCGCCCCCGCCATGTGCAAGAACGGCCCGCCAACGACATGGTCCGGTACTGCTACTGCTGCACCGCCAGCGTCCACGTGGACCGCCGGGGCGCTGCCGCCGGAGCTTGTAGGGCCGAGGAACATAGTGGCGAGGCGCTGCTGCTGCAGCTTCCAGTGCAGGTCCTGGTTGATGAAGCTCAGCGACTCGATGGACGACGCGATGCTGCTGCTCACGGCACCAGAATTGCCGGTGACGTCGACCGCTCCTGGCGGCCCTGACGCCGGCCACTCCCCGAACGGCACGTAATGGCCGACGGCCGGCGGTGCGTGGAGCCTCGGCAGCGCCATCGTCATGCCAACTGCGGCGCCGCCCTGGTGGTGGTGGTGGTAGTCGGCCGCGGTGGCGCCGATCGGCGACGACGACACCACCACCGGCGCGCCTCCGCCGCCGAGAAACCCCAGCCTCGCCTGCTGGTCGGCGGCGGCGTCCACAGGCAGGTTGAGCGAGAGGCGCGAGGATGCCGCGGCCGCGGCCACTGCGGCGGAGGCCGCGGAGCGCGAGCGCTTGTTCTTGCGGCACCCGCCGCCGACGGGGACGTTGCGGAGCGCGCCGCCCTTGGTCCAGTAGCGGCGGCACGTCTTGCAGAAGTGGCGCGGCTGGGAGAGCGAGTAGTTGTTGTAGTAGCAGAACTTGGTGTTGGGCGAGTCGCAGCGCGGGCACCTCAGCTCCTGCTCCGGCGGCGGCGGCGGAGGCTGCTGCTGCTGCTGCTGTTGCTGTGAGGGAGCAGGCGGGGTGGCGCCTCCTCCTCCACCACCCTTCTGTGGCCGGACCACGTCATCCCCTGCAGCTGCCACCGCTGTCGACGACGCCATACACAGCACCGCGTGGATCGGAACCAGCTGCCTGCGGTGCTCTCACTGCCGCACACAGCTGCTTGTTGGTCCTGACCACCAGCTGCTAGGCGATCGATGTGGTGATGAGTAGGTATCAGGTGATCAGGTGTGGATACGTGACCGTATATAAGGAGACGGAGGCATAGTAGCAGTAGTAGTACTATGATGATGAAGAAGCAGAGAGGGGACGGAACAACGGTGGAGGAGGGTTTCCTGGCGAGCAGGGAAGAAGCACGGGGCTCTTATTGAATGGTGTCTCATGTGTGTGGGCATCGCTTCGCTGTATGCATGGGATTAATGAGAGCGTCTAAAGCGACGTCTCGCGGATTGCCGCCTGTGATTGCCATCAAGTGCGCTCATCACCTCAGCCTCTCCCTCTCTCTGCCCTGCAGGACGACGGGGAAGTTATCAGTTCCAGCTCGTCGTATTGGTGGCCGGCCTCTTGATCACTCACTGTACATGCAGGCTGCTGATGGGTCCCGACTCCCGAGTAAAGACGCGTTTCAGAGCTCATCAGAGCACAGGATCGTCGTCGGCCCAGACCGGTAGTTTTACTGCTCCTATCTTCTTCGCGAGGAGTTAAGGTAAGATGACATGTTGCATAAGGGCGGGGAAGGCAGGCTCGTACAGTACGCGCATGCCCGTAATGACATGGCCTACCCGCCTGCAACACGCATCATTGATCAATCTTTAGAGAGCTACAACAACCATCCCAATGCCGAGGATGCAAATCGCGCAGAGGAAGGAGGTGCAGTGGCGTCAGGGCGCACACTTCTGACATCGCTCTGATCAGCAGCAGCAGCAGCGGATCAGAGAGCAGAGAGCACGCGCTGATGGCTGATGCTGTGCCGCGCAACGAACGCGACGCGATTTGCACAGCAGGTGCTCTGTTCATGAGGGCCAGGACGCCAGCCGTGCCGTTAATTCGGCCGGGCGGCAATTACCACCGCGGCTTGGGCCCGCGCCGCGCCGGCTTTGACTCGCCGTACAGGAAACCTCTCCTCAGCATTTGTTCCCGGCGAGGACCACTTCGTCATGGCGTCGTCCGACCCCTCGCCTCCATCACATCGTCGGATCACACTTGCCACGGCTTTGTGCTCTGGGTTCTGCTGCTAATTAGGAGTACTGCAATATTCCTTCAAACGTTAGCCATCTGCATTTGCTCAGCTGGGTGGTCGATTTAGTGCCTCGACAAAGTTTTCTCCACGCATGTAATTTTTCTTTTGACCTGCAAGTTACTACCCTTTGTTAGTACGTGATGAATTTCATGCTGCTAAGTACATTTTGATATCATGCATCCTCCAAAATCAGTATGGACGAGAAAATAGTAGATAACACACATGGTGCTATTTCGTAGCATTTGGGAGCAGTCAGTCATTAACCAATCATGTTTAAGCATTGTTTCATGTCGAGTAATGACTAGTTCAAACATGGCTAGCTTGTACCCTTCAAACGCCATAAAACTTCTCAATTGTGTTTTATCAATTCTGAAAGAGAGAATAATTAATCACGCCTCCAAAATTAGCTGAATTTGATTGAATGTCACATGGAGAGAATTTTTTTTTGGGCCCTTATTCCTTAGATTGCGTCCAGCGTCAATGTAGTGCAGCAGGGTACTCGCGAGAAAATTTTTGGAAGAAGTCCTTTTAGCCTTTCTTAATTATTGTCAAAGACCGGTTTTTCTCCCTCTATTACAAAACCGGGTATTCGTGCTCCTTCAACTATTAAAATCGTTTGTTTTTCCTGACTGTTTTGATCGGTGGTTTTATCCATGTGACGCACATGTGGCATAAAGAAACACATATTTAATGTCACATCATCTTTTTTATAATAAAAAAAATATTTTAGAGATCTAAAAATTATGAGATGTTTTATATTTTAAGATTAGTCTATGGATACAAACTTTTTTCAGATTTATATAAAAAAATATATACTTAGAGATTTAAAAATTTTCTATATTACTTTTGTAATTCAAATTCAAATGCAATATTGTTCATGATTCAAACATAATTTTCTTGGTTCATATAAAAATGCTTAGTGTACAGTGTAAATTTTAAAGGTGTGATAGTCCACGATGCGAGAGAGGTGTAATAATTCATAATTATTATTTAAAGATGAAAAATATATAAAATAAAAATATTTAATACACTAATATTCAACTATAAAAAATATTATAATTTTTTAAATCTTTAAACGTATGTTTTTGAATTTTTAGTTGTAAAAAAAGATGATATGGCATTAAATATGTGTTTCTCTATGCCACATGTGTGCCGCGTAGACAAAACCACCTATCAAAACATCCGTGGGAGGAAAAAACAAACGGTTTTAACATTTGAAGTAGCACGAATACCCGATTTTGTAATCGAGAGATGAAAAACGAACTTCAGCAATAGTTAAGGGAGGCTAAAAGAACTTCTTCCAAAAATTTTATACTAGTGAAGTAGGAGGAAGTCAAGCCCTGATGGGCTTCTATTTCGGTCTCCAATGGACTTGATTCTCCAGTAGTGCTCCATATGACCCAAATGTAGCTTAACAGATGTATCTCACATAAAGCTGTCTAAATGGGCCATGCTTCTTGGCCCGCTCGAAAGCCCGGCACGAATCCAACATGACCCGAAATAATTTTGTGTCGGGCCGGCACGGCACGAGACGACGGGTCGTGCTTGGGCCGTGGCCTCGGCCTATGGGGTAGCATGGCACGGCCCAATTATTATAAATGATATATATTTCTAAAATATTTAAAATATTCACATATGAAATCATAGCTTAGTTGTAAGGCAATCTCATTTGCAAGCATAGGTTGCAAGTTCAACTCCCACTTGAAGTAATTTTTGCACTATTATTCACCTATATGGCTATATTTATAATTTCAGGCCCAGTCTGGCCAGGCACAACTATCCCATTTCGTGCCAAGCCGTGAGCCGGCACGGCCCGTTAACAATTTCGTGTTATGCTGGCCCGAAATTAAATGAGCCGAGCTTTTTCATGCCCGGGCTATGTCGAGCGGCCCATTTGGCCGCCTTTAATCTCATAGAATAATTTTTTTTATAACTACACAGAAGAACATTAGGTGTGTGTGCGTGTGTGTGTGAAAAGCATAAAAGTATTTCTTATTGAATTATAGGTCATACTGAACCACTAGGTCTCGGCTTGTTTTATGACAACATTAGGGCAACTTTTTTTTAATATAAAATAACTTTCTTATTAGCTCATAGAAGAACTAAAAAAGTTATCCCAACATCATCAAGGTTCAGACTGTATTTAATTTAACTATTTTATTACCGTGCGTGTGCCATTGCGTAGTATTTGGTTGTGTACATCCTTTCAAGGGTGTAGAGGTTGGGTTTACCTATTCTCTAGAAATTCCCAACACCATCCACTAGAAAATTAGAGGAAGTAACAAACATGGTTAATAGGACTTGTACATGGCTGACACAAATAAGCGAGGGCTGTAGAGTTTGAAAATGGGGTCTCTCCGCGTGAGTCAAAATCCAACAACCATATAACAAGGGGGACCCAGATACTTTGCTTAACTCGCACATCGCCCCTAAAGCAAAATGATGCTCCGTCCGGCTCCTCGTCATCATAGCCTCGGTTTCTAAAAATTCCTCGTTCCAATCAGTGAGGCAATCCAGTAGTATACATCAATTAGTTAGTGTTCCTCATCCTGTCATCCTCTCTCTGTTTTTCTGAATAGTTTAGGGCCACAGGCGGCGGCACTGAACCGAACCATCAGCTGGTGGCGTGATAACTAATCCGCAATTCTGCATCGAGCCGCCATGCCATGCCATGCCTCCTGTCTTTGTTTTGCAATATTCAACGGTATCCTCTTGTGCAGTAAAGTATCTCATCTCGCGAGACATTTGACAGCTTCATGTTGAACCTGGACTTTTTTTTTTTTTACGAAGAAAACGTGGAATAGTTGTGGACGTGTGTAGCGTGGCGACTATTGGCTCCCTGCGTTTCCTCGATATCATTTTAACTAGCATCGACAGCCACACTCGCACTTTCCTTGAAGTGCTCCGATGGACCGCGCGCCTAATCAAACTCTCTCGTTGTCCCACAAGCACAGCATAGTTGCCATCGCCATCTTGACGATCACAGTTTCTTTTTTTGAAGAGAAAGATGGTGGTGGTGGTGGTGGCAACAAAACGACCGACTCCACGAACGTTCATGCCCAGTTCCCGGTCCCTATCGTAAAGGTCTTGTATGCAGATCCGGTGTTATGCTTCTGTGCCCGCCGGTGACTTGCTGCCGAACACCAGCGGGAACGAATAGAGAGGGACTATGACCAATCACTCAGGACGGGGCGCCCGAGAGACGGACCGGTCCGGGCCGACCTGGAATTCCAGGGCCCAACGACCGACGTGGAGTGGACTCGCGCGGGGTGGCACGCAGAACTTGGCGTTTCCCACGCGCGTACGCACGTCGAGTCGTCGCGGCCGGGTCAAGCAAGCCGTCTCACCGGCCACCACGGCAAGGTCGCCACGCCCACGAGGACGACCGCCTCGTCCCCTTCACCTCACCCCATGCCAACCAAACACCGCGTCGGCTAGCTCGCTCGTCCCACTCTGACGTCAAAGGCCAGATTTCTTCCACGCCGCCGCGCTCTGACAGGGGTGGCCCGCTGCCAGGGAAACCGCGTGCCACGCTATCTCGTCCGGTTGGTGCGCGCCGGCAGCAAGTCTCTCCGTCTCGGGCTTCCAACAGCTTTCGTTGACCGTTGAACCGTCCCTCGCGCCGTCAGATTCGCTAGCGGCTTCCATCGCCGCCATCCGTGTCAGTGCCCGACCCTGCCTGGCGTGGCGAGTGGGGAAACGGCCGTGTGCGCGTCAGTCCTCGTCCTCTTCATCGCTTTCTCGTTACCTTCCTGAGCCGGGAGTCTGTTCCCGAGCAGACCACTCTCTCTGCCTAAGCCGCCGTCCTTCAAATAAGCACCGCGCGTCTCATCCCCACATCTCCTCCTCCATTGACAAATCGAGAGCGCGAGGATAATAAAGTCGTCGTGCGCGTCGGCTTCCTGTGCGCGCGTGTGACGAGTGAGCAGGTGTGTTTCTTCTTCGTGGGGGGCGGAAGACAGAAAGGGAAAAGTAAAGATGAGCGGAGGCGGCATGGACGGGGTTCCGCCGGTGGCCGACTTCCCGCCGACAGCGACGCACGGCGGCCTGTTCCAGCTGTTCAACATCTTCGGCAACTTCTTCGAGGTCACCGCCAAGTACCGGGGGCCCATCATGCCCATCGGCCGCGGCGCCTACGGCATCGTCTGGTACGCTCCTCTGCTCCGTTCTGTTCCTCTTGATTGCTCATGATTCGCGAGAGGCGAAGCTTTTATTTCTTACGATGATTGATCGGACCGATCAGTTCGTTCCTTAACTTCTCTAATCTACCGAAGTTGAGCTAATTTCTTAGTGCTGTGGTTGGTGCGTTCTCAAACAAAGTACTAGCTAGCCTTCAGATTGGGTGTTCTTGCTCTGAAAATTCTGTTGTGGCGCTTGCAGCTCGGTGATGAACCATGAGACGAAGGAGATGGTGGCGATCAAGAAGATCGCCAACGTCTTCGACAACCACATGGACGCCAAGCGCACGCTCCGGGAGATCAAGCTCCTCCGGCACCTCGACCACGAGAACGTAAGCACATTTCGAGACCGCCGCGCGTGATGTTTGTTAGTTTCAGAGACGATCCTTGCTCCCGAATCTGATTCCTCGGCTGTTCCGGTTCCACGAACAAACAACAGATCATCGGCATCCGGGACGTCATCCCGCCGCCCATCCCGCAGGCGTTCAACGACGTGTACATCGCCACGGAGCTCATGGACACGGACCTCCACCACATCATCCGCTCCAACCAGCAGCTCTCCGAGGAGCACTGTCAGGTAAAGCGCAGCGATCACCAATTATGTCATGTCGCCATCAGTATCTTGGAATTGGAAATGGCACGATGGACCGTGGTTGATCATCTATGCGTCTTTTGCGTGTTTGCAGTACTTTTTGTACCAAATCCTGCGCGGGCTCAAGTACATCCACTCGGCGAACGTGATCCACCGCGACCTCAAGCCCAGCAACCTGCTGCTCAACGCCAACTGCGACCTCAAGATCTGCGACTTCGGCCTGGCCCGGCCGTCGTCGGAGAGCGACATGATGACCGAGTACGTGGTCACGCGCTGGTACCGCGCGCCCGAGCTGCTGCTCAACTCCACTGACTACTCCGCCGCCATCGACGTCTGGTCCGTCGGGTGCATCTTCATGGAGCTCATCAACCGCCAGCCGCTCTTCCCCGGCCGCGACCACATGCACCAGATGCGACTCATCACCGAGGTAACCTTCCTTAGCCGATCGATCACCTTGCCGTGTCCTCGGAACTGGACGCACGGACGATTTCAACTGACTGATCGATCGGCATCGACATGCTGCAGGTGATCGGGACGCCGACGGACGAGGAGCTCGGGTTCATCAGGAACGAGGACGCGCGGAGGTACATGAGGCACCTGCCGCAATTCCCGCGCCGGCCGTTTCCCAGCCTCTTCCCGAAAGTCCACCCCGTCGCGCTGGACCTCATCGAGAGGATGCTCACCTTCAACCCGCTGCAGAGGATCACAGGTGAGCAGCCCGCAGCTACCAAATTTGTTTTTCCTTATCCTTGCGCAACTTGTGCCACCGGCGGTAGAGCCCATAATAGACACGTGTGTTTTTCTATTGCCGTCCTGCTTTGACTGGAAAAGAGAGCGACCGTCGGTGGTTAACTGCGCTGTAGCACGTGATGCAAACACTGTTCAGTATATGCTGGATTTATAGGCAATCTTCCGAACTTGGAAAGAGTAATAGTCAAACTCTGTTTCTCCTCTAAACAAGGTCTATCATGCAAAAAAAAAAAAAAGGAGGTTTCTCCTGCCTTTCGCAGTTTGGTTTTAGCATTTGCCAGTATTTGGATTGGCCATGGCGAAATGTAGTATTGCTGACGAAAAATTAACTTCTTATTTTTAACATTTGCTAGTACACTAGTAGTACAGTCCTTGTGAGTAGTGACTCTATCTTTGAATAATTGCATTGCTAGTATCTTCAATTTGAAGTGCTGCTGCTTTCCACATCCACGCCTCCTTTATGTTTACTTCGGAGCTTTCGCCCAATTGCATTTGACGAAGTGACGATGAGGACTATGTACACGATAAAGATGTTGAGAAAAAAGAATTGCAATACGCAGTCTAGACCTCTTCTTCAGAGAATGCTTTCGGTTCCAGACTAGCACGGGCTGCCAGAAATTGCTTCAGGGTTTCCCTTGTTGGTTTCATGCTAGCAGAGTTCTAGTTCGGAGAATTATTAAAAGAGATAACCGATAGTTTATTTGACCCCATTTTGAAGACTAAATATACCCTGTTTTTTCAACTTTGCTTATTTGACCATATTTTTTGGTCTTGAATTGCTCAATTGATCCTGAAATTTGTTCATTTGATCCTACTTTTTAACAAAACGAGGTTAAATGAGCAAAGAAGGATTTAAAAAGATCAAAAGATTTGAGAAAAGAGGATTAAATTGGCAGTTAGCTTTCAAAATAGGGTCCAACAAGCAAATGTCGTTATTAAAACTTTCAGACTAATTGGTTTGAATTCTTACAAAATTGATTTTGTCGTGCAGTTGAAGAGGCCCTGGAACACCCGTACCTAGAGCGCTTGCACGACATCGCCGATGAGCCTGTCTGCACCGAGCCGTTCTCATTCGACTTTGAGCAGCAGGCCTTGAGTGAAGAACAGATGAAGCAACTCATTTTCAACGAGGCCATCGAAATGAACCCAAATTTCCGATATTAAGTTTACTGCTCGATGTATCATGTCTGACCTTGCTTTAGGTGTTTGTACATAGGCGCAAGATCGAAAGAGACGGGTAGATTGAACATTGCATTTGTTGGTTGGTTGATATTCGAGCCCATGAGTATGGTTGTAACTGTAAGGAGCGCGTTGTTGTAATCGTTTGTATACCAATAATAAAATGGTTATGACCTCCATTAAAAATAAGTTACGAGCTAGCTTGCTGCTTTCGACTTGCGAGCATAGGAATTCCGCTTTCGGCCTGATGAATGTTCTTCACGACTCACGAGGGAGAGTGGGAGACGCAGCTGTTAGGAGTGTCTCCAGTAATTGCTTCTTAGCTGTCTCTTAGAATTATTTATTGAAAGAAAAAAAGATAGAAAAGACACCTAACTTTTTCTCAAAAGACAGCCTATAAGAAAAATAAGATACTTAAATATGGACTTCACTACTCCTCAATTCTATGCAAGAGCGACCCCAATCCTCCTGAGTTCTATGTAAGAGCGATCCCACTCCTCCTCAATTCTATGCAAGAGCTAGCTGTTACCTCTTAGTTAACTCTATCATTGGAGAAGCTCTAACGGATCCTTGGACCTCTCCTGCTGCTCACTATTCTGAACGTCTATATTTATTTTGATTGGCGTTTGGACAAAAAGAGCACCTCATATTGGAACGCATTTGTAGGTCATAACTGTCACTAAAACAAGTCTGTAGGTAGTATTGCTGATCACATGACAACGTCGCCAGCTACTAGTGTAAGTGTAAGCAGGGCTAATGATTGGCTCACTACAATTACAAGCTCAGCTACAAATAACAAGACAGATTGGGCAGGTATCCTCTTCACTTTCTGGTGGACAATATCGAAGGAACGCGAACACCAAGCAGTCGTATATGCGGGTTGCACAAATGGCCCAAGATGATCTATATCTCACATTCTCAGATCCACACAACGCAATCAGCAATAGGCAACGCCTTGCTAAAAGAAAGCGTGTGTAACGCATTCACGCAACGTTTGACATCCTCACAAACTGTGTCTAAACCAAAACGTTCAGGAACAGAGCAAAATAAAACGATTCATGCAGAAGGCACTAGAACGTACTGCATTCCATAAGACGAATCAGTGGCATACAGCACCCAAGTTCAGCCAAACGGGCCATTGAAACATCAACAAAGTACTAAGGATGATAGCCTCAGGGCCTCGACAAATTTTATTACAGAGATGGCACTTGGAAGTCTGCTGATTCACACTGGCTCTAGATGCAAACAAGATAACACGATTCAATACTAGCAGCAATCCGTCATACTCTAGGCGCTCAACATTTACGCATCAGCAAACCTGCAATAACAATGATAAACAAGTTTAAAAATGTGTCGATTGACACAAGTACCAATTCCAGCTTGAAGGATGACTAATCACTCACCCCAGTTCTGAGAGCTTGAGGTGGGCCTCCTTATAGTCTTCAAAGAAAGCCTTCTCATCCTAAAATGAGAATAACAATCAGCATTATGCTCTTCTACATTTCTATAGGAAGAATTAACTAAATGAAACATTGACATACTGCAGCGTATTTCTCCACAAGAGGGCGGAAGACAGGGTCATTCAGCAGAGCTTTGTCACTTGGGAGCTGAAGGAGGCCCTCCTTGTCACCACTCAGAAGCTCCCTGTTGAAGGAGTTCAATAAAGATGAGATCATGATAAATATATAAAACACTCATGCTATATACAAGATGAATGTAGTTCATGCAGTCACAAACTCACTTGAAGTAAGAGTTGTCAAAGACCAATGGGTTCCTAGTCCAGGCCCCCTCAAAACCAGAACGCTCCTTGTGGCACCGCCCCTAAACAAAACACAAGGAAAATATATTAACAGATGTGTACAAAGTACAACATGAAGCAAGCGTGTACTCGTTGCAACCAACCAGAGTGTGACCACCAGAGAGGGCAACAATGTCCTGATCACTCAAGCCCATCTGCTTGCCAAAGACTTGCCTCAGGTGGTCAGTACCTGGAAAAAGAAATAGCAAAGGCAACAGTAAATATGTGCACAAACATGAGATCCAGTTGTTTATCGTTCATGATAACTGCAGTAAAGAGCTAAAGATTAGAGATATACCCTTAGTAGCATCAGGAAGGCGACCCTCAGGTGGAGGCTGAGGCTTGTCCTGCGATAATAAATGAAAGAAATTAGTACACAAATACAAAAACACATACAAATAAGTGAACACCATAAAATCAAGCCAAAATTGATACCACCAAATGCTATTGCCAGACAGTATAGTCACAAATCATGAAGAAATATTGGCACAAACTTTTTTTTAAAAAGAGAGCCTATAGGGTACCAAATGAGGCCATATTAGTGTACATAAAGTTCATCTTCCACAGCATACAATCAGAGAACAATCTAATTGCGCAAGCAGGTTAGACTAGCCTCCCTCACACCATAGTCAAATATACTCGAAACAGAAAAGAGCCGAATCATATATTCATCGCAAGAACATGACAAACAGGTCCTCGACACATGTAACCTGCATCTTGCCAGACAAAGTTCAAAGCAACAATGATGCCTGAGCCACTTAACAACATATGCACAAGTCCACTACAACAGGGGATAGAATATACAGATCACATTCAATGTGATCCAATTCAGACCACAAGGCATAAAAATACTAGATAATGAAATAGTCCAAACATCTGAAATGAAATCCAGCATAATGACAGTTTATTGTGTAAAAATAATTATTTAGTCAATTCTCTTGACTTGCCAAACCACCACAAATGAAACGATCAGGTAACTAAGTGCCCCAGTGTTTCTATGGATGGTAATAAAGCACCAATTTTATGTTTTACACTTTTCAGGAATCGCCCATCACAAGAGCAATAATAACTTGAGAATAGACACGGTTACCAAATCCTAATCTATGAATCAAAGACTCAAGTTCATTCGCAGTAAACGAGTAGTCCTATCAAGACAAAAAAAAAAGGATGAACAAGCAGCACAGGCTTTATCAAGAGCAAGTCATGAACTGCTGTCAAAAGAAAAACAGATTCACAAGGCATGAATAAACTGCTGTCATATTCTAGGTACCCGCCAAACAGAAAACTACAAGGACATATAGCAGTGGCACTAAATGGAGTAAACTCCCATGATCTCACCAGACACGCTCCGCTTTTGAAATTAAAGCCTTAAACCCTGACAAAACCCAGAAAGGGTGTCGAAGGTTGAGAAATCTCACCTCCCTCCCTGGGTGGAAGGGGACCTCAGGCCCGCCGGTTACCTCCACGGCCACGACTCCCGCAAGCTGCGCAACATCAGCGAAGAAAAAACCGTCAAAAATCACATCCATTTCGCCAGATCGAAGCAGATCGGGGCGGGATCGAGGCGAACCTGGTAGAGGTCGCCGTAGGAGAGGGTGGGGAACTCCTCCTTGATGGGCTCGAGCATCCTCACCGCGATGTCGAGACCCGCGTTCGCGCCGTGCGCCTGCTCCGCCGGGTTCTTCATCGTCCCGAAGGGACCCCCGGTCTTGGTGGACACATCGAACGTCCCCGCGGAGTGCCACCTGCGCGGCGGCAGAAACGAAACGCCCAGATCAGTCCACCGGGAAAACCTCCAAGACAATCCGGCAACGAGCGGGGACAGGAAGAGGAAGAGGAAGAGGAAGAGGAGCGGCTTACGCGAGGCGGAGCATGAGCGGGGCGCAGCTCTTCTCGGCGATGAGGGCGCGGAGCTTGCGCCGGGCCTTCTCGACGGTCTCCTGGTACTCGGCGCTGACGGACGGGTAGTTCTTCGCCATGGCTGCGACGGGAGGAGAGCTTCGAGTCGGAGAATGCGATGCGGCGGTGGGGAACGAAGATCGCGAAAGCTGTGTGGGGCGGATGGAAGCCACGGTCGCTCGCCAGGGGTTTATATGGTGGGAGACTGAACCGATGGAGGCGAGCGGACGACTGGCAGGCACGCCCGTGGACGGGCACGGCCGCACAGAGGAGAGAAAGGAAGGTTCGCGTAGGGCGCGTCCTGGCCGTCCATCTGTGTGATCAGGCGGCTAAGGAAGGAGATTCCTTTCCGACGGGCGTGATTGGGTCCATTGGCCGAATTAGCTTTTACGTTTCTACCCGTGATTAGGTGTTAATAATGGAAGGTGGGGAGGGTGTTTTGGTCATTAGCGCGGGTGGGCCCAGTCCTCCTGCTGGCCGTCTGGGAGTAACGGCGACGGTTCACGGCATCGCGAGCTCTCGAGACACTTGGCGTGACGCGGTTGGTGGATCCATTGATATCGATGTGGATGTTGATGCCTTGTAAGAGGTAACTCCAACGGTTCTACTTACTATCAGGTAAATATAAAAATCTGTTATATAAAAAATAGAGATGAAAAAAAATTCTTTATCAGTTTTTCTTTCTCATTCCCTTAGTTATATGATCAACCAAATCCACTCCACCATCCTTTTTATAGAAGGATCACATATCTCTCACCTAAATAGTGGATCCTATCTTTTTAGGTGATGTAATAAATAAATTGCTATAATACCATTACCAATAATTTAAAAATTAGGTTGAAAGTATCCTCTTTAACCTTTTTTAGATGATGAGATTAAAGGGAAATGATTTGATTGCTTTAAGAGCAACTCCAACCTTTACCCTTTTCTATCACCTAAACACAAAAATCTGTCATATAGGAAATGAAAAAAAAACTTATTTATCAGTTTCTCTTTCTCATCCTCTTAGTTAGGTGATCACCTAAATCCAGTCCAACATCCTCTCTATAGAGGAGATCATTCTTCCTCATCTAAATAATAAATCCTACCCTTTTAAATGATGGAATAGATAAATTGCTATAACACCATCAACTATAATTTAAAAAATAGGTTAAGAGATCCCCTTTAATCTCTTTTATGATGAGATTAAAGAGGAAGCGTTGTATTTCCTATAACACCCGCGAGACCGCGGCAATCTCGGGCAGTGTGCCGCCCGGCCTGGTCCTATCGGTGTCCGCTGCGCCCAGCAGCAGCCCACGCAATTAACGCCTCTTGATGCCAATTTTTATGTACCGTACTGTACCAAAGTTTCTGCTCAAAGGAAGAGAATACCATGTGCAACGTGTTTGTACAAACACGTTGGGGATCGTGCCTGCGAACGACTAACAAATGGGTACGCTGGACCACCGAGACAGATCCGTTCCTCCTCCGTCAGATGTTCGGTCCAAATTCTCATCTTCGTATGATCCTTTTCGCACTCAGAATTTCAGAAGCTGGTCTCGTTTCCCTTGGCATTCCAACAGATGGGAAGAGCAGCTCCGGGGCAGCTCTTGAACGGTTCCTGATGGAAACGCGTCGCCACCACGACGGCATTTGAGATTTGACTCGCGACGGGCTTGGAGCGCCGAGTTCGTGGTCGCAGCACCCATTCTTTTTTTTTCCAAAACAGAACCTGATGCCCATACACCTTACATCACGAGTTTGACAAACTTTGTACCGCCGTTGACGCCGATCGTTTACTGCGGCCGGTCATTCAAACAACTCATGGCTTTGTTTGACTGGCGTAACAAAGCGAACCGAACCGCACGGGACTTTGTCGCGAAAAATGTATTCGGCGTTTCGTCAGCACGTCAAGCAGAGTCGCTCAGTGGTAAACCACGTTGAGTGCGTAAAAAGTGCAGGCCGGCTTGTCTAAGACGTTTGGTGTGCAAGCTTAAACTGCGATTAGCACCTGCCTTGGAATAAAAAAAAAAGGATTGGCGGCACTGAATCAGTTGGATAATGCAGATCTTGACAAAGTTCGAAAGGAGTAAAGAAAGATGATGATATTGAAAAAAAAAAAAAAGGCACACATTGGGTATCAGAGAAAGGCTTCGGGCCTCGCGACGGAAGCATCTTCTTATCCGGCCGAGCCGGCCAAGGTGGAGACTGGAGAGAGTAGCGTACAACTCCGGCGCGGCTAAAAGAAAAAGAAAGAGTGGCCCGCTCTCGGTGCTGTGAGGAATCCGCACCAACCGCAAGGCGCAAGCGACAAAGGGTAATGGCCGCCGCCGCGCGGCGGTGATTCGCCGTGAAGCGGATGATGACATGTCTGATGCCCCTATTATATTCGGCGTCCGCCCGTGCCGTCCTCCCTGCGCACGGAGGCCACGCGACGCGACGCCGGCAAGAGTTGTTTTCTTCTCCGGTGGATCTCCACTCCACTTGGTTGGATAGACGGACCCCACGGGCACGCATTACGTGGGCGCCTTTCCGGGATTCGCGACGCCGGCTCGCGCTGCGCGACAGCGGCGTCGCTATCAGGAGCAGCACTTGCTGCATTTTTTTCCCCCTTCTTTTCTCCGGCAGCTCCAATCATATGACCGGGGGACCAGGCCGCATCCAGAATTTCAGATTGGGATTATCGTCTTCGTGGAGTGGACCAGCTGGTGGGAGATGGCCCAAGAGCAACCGCGAGCCCAATCTGGGCCCATGCTAGCTAATCTTGGGCCTCATTTCTTTTTACTGGATCTTGGGCCTCATTGAACGCCCAAAGTTATTTTTTTTAGATCGCGCAAAGATGAATTCAAAGGGCGAGAAGTTTTTTTTTATATATAATTTGACCTTCGTCAACTGATATTTTATAAATAACCTCTCAAAAACTATATTTTTAGATCTAGCCTATTTTAATCACACTAAACAGTTTGGCGTGACACGTATATATGATCATGGTAAGCAGTTCGATGTGACCAAATGACACGTCATCAAAAACTGATATTTGGCGCGGCCCTATATATGTGTAATGCCAAACACCAAATTGATTGATGTGATCAAAAGGGGCAGGATTTTAAAATTTTAAATTTTGATAGGTTATTATTAAAATATTAATTAAATAATATTAAAAAATAAAAAAAGTGGCGAAGCTTTTGCGAATACAAACTCCGAGAGTGGCGAAAACAGTATTTCAAACCCAAAGCTTTGCTCACACAACCAATGACGCAAAGCCGATGAAGTCAGCAGGAGCGATAAGCCGCTTTGGTCACGCCGAAAGTCCACGGAAAGTGAAAACCGGCGAGCAGCAACAATCAGACACGAGGTACCAAGGGAAAACAATTCACTAGTATACTCCAGCCCCAGTTGCTCGCGGAATCGTGTATTATTATAATGGATCATACTAGTTTTCTCCGTGATCTGATACGATTCCGATCTTTGAGTTCACGGGCAGCCTCCTCGCACGTGCGAGTAGGCGCTCGCACGCTCGCACATACGGCACCAGCGGGTAGCACAAAAATTTCCTCATCAGCATCCGGTGTCTAACAAGAGAGGAATGGATAAGAACGCTGCAAAGCCTGAAGCGAACATGCTCTCTTGCGTTTATTCATTGTTCCTCTTTTTTTCTTTGAGACATTATTCGTTGTTCTTCGATCGATAGCATCAAAGAATCTGCATAGAACGATCGCGGACAAAAATTAAGGAAGGGGAGAAGATCCGGTTTATTCATGCGTCGCGGTACCCGAACTCTGAAGGAGGTGGGGAAAAGTTGTGTATGCAAAATCCGAAACAGCGGCGGAGATTGGTAGTACAACGATAGGAGCATACCATTCGTTTCGATCCAAGTACATCCAACCAAGTTACATCCATTCACAGACCCACCAAGCTAGGTGCGGCCCCATGGATTTGATCGACCCTGAATTATTGAACACAGGTGGTTACACAGCTAGGCAGCACACATATCTTTTGACACCAGTATTTCCATGCTCATCCTACTAGCTAGTGGTAGCTGCAACCAACGTAATTAAAGCTTAGGGAGAGTGGCGACGTCGACTAACCATCTGGATCGGGGCTCACCATCTATCGGGTCAGTAACAAGCAAGGCCGGCGTAACCAGCAGCCGCGGTGGAGCTGGCGTCGCCGGCCCCGTTGCCGTCGCTGTTGTCGCTGCCGCTGCCGCTGCCGCTGCCGCCGCCGAAACCGGTCCAGTCTTTG
Source organism: Eleusine indica (assembly GCA_030378355.1). Lineage (NCBI taxonomy): Eukaryota > Viridiplantae > Streptophyta > Magnoliopsida > Poales > Poaceae > Eleusine > Eleusine indica. The sequence continues at coordinate 9,819,672 of CM059498.1, read as the reverse complement.
ATGATCTTCTTCTTGATGTCTCCCCTCCTGGGGTACGGGTTCCCGTGAGGCTTGTCCGTCTGGCCGCCGCCTTGCCCGTCCATGTCGTCGTCGTCGTCACGCGCGCGCACAACACCAGGCGGAAAGAGGGAGAGGGAGAGAAGGCGCCCACCCGGCCCGGGAGTGGTTTTCGGGCGAGTGACTTGTATGAGGCGGGGGTGCAAAGCTTGCATCGGGGATCTACTATCTTATAGAGAGGCAAGTGTCGTTTGTTTAATTTGCGTTTAGGAGTAAACTAACGCGAGACCCGCGACTAGTCCAAAGGAGAGATTGGCCTGGGGCCTAGGAATCATTTGCTACGTTTGGTATTAGTGTATAGCGCCTCTCGCTTTCAGTTTCAGGGGGGACGCGACGCGAGCAGTTGGCTCTGGCAGATGCCGGACAAGTGGTTGCGGATGAGTGAATCGCGCACGTGTCCGTCTCCCTCACTTATCACAGTAGCTCGCTCTCAGGCTCAGCTCGGCTTGCTCTTGCTGGAATCGCCTTTATCCAGTAGTAGTACACTCATTCTATCATCCTTGTGGTCGAGAGAGAGAGAATTTTCGGAACCTTAGCACCAATTACTCAAGCGCCCTTGCGATAGGGACGGAAAACAGATTGATAACTTCACAAGCATATATAATTCGCGACACCTGATCCTGAAGGATGTGGTAGCTAGAAGAAGCTGCACAGGCACACACACATGAACTCTATTTCTTTTTCGAAAGATCGGCACACACATGAACTCGATGATAACTGAAGGAAGTCACGTAGCTAAAAAACCTGAAATAAAAACTGGATCCCCTCGTGCATTGTTCGCGGCTTCACGCAAGAGCTGAAGAGCAGCAAGAACAACAAGACGAAGAGGGAAGAGTCGTGGTCACATCAGGATTAATTAATTGAACGACGGTTTCATAACCAGAACACGAAGCTCAAACATTTGCACAATCTATCAACATCAGTACACCACCTTTAATAATTATTCGCATCCGGGTACACGCATCAGCAGTTGTTTGCTTTGGTAGCGTAGAAATTAACCAGCAGGGCAACGTCATAGTGAAAACATTAATAACTAGTAACCACCAGGGCGCGCGCGCGCAGCCGTGGCTCGCTCTCGTCACGCACTACCACCCGCACCATGCGTCACACTAATCACCGTTGCAGCCGGCCGGGGCGGCGCCACCTGCATCGCCACCGCCTCCGTTGTCGTTGTCCTTGCCGTTGTCGCCGCCGTCCTTCTTGCCGAACCAGTCGCGGATGATCCCTTGCGTGATCGCGCCCCTCTTGGGGCACGGGTTCCCGTGCGGCTTCCTCCTCTGCTGGCCATCGCCGTCCTGCCCGTCCATGGCGCACGCAGGCTCTCCAGGAGTGTGGTGTGATGGTGCGAGAATGATAAGTGACCAGGGGAGTGGAGGGATTATATAGGCCACAAAAATCTTTTGATTTCGTGCTCATCCCCCTCCCACTAGCTTCTCGCACCGAGGTTTTCTGGCAACTGCTGTTCTGAGCGGGTTGGGCCTATTGGGCGTGCCTCCTTTGCCACGTGTCTAATCATGATTGATCGAATGAAGTGGATGGACGAGGGTGGATCTCGTCGGTCTCTGTGTCGCGTTTATCTGAGCTCGGCCCAGGCTCCATTCATTGAACGTTCTATGTCTACTGCACGTCTTTTCCTCTTTCATTTTGTCCGGGTATGGAGAAGGCGTCACTGGGGATGGATTATGACGTGGCTGAGCGAGACGAAGGTACATGCATCTAGAACTTGCTCACGAGTCACGACTGGAAAAGTACCCGTATGAGAGCATCGCCGTACGGTTGAAGAGCAGATTGTATTAAGAAGCGGGATACTATATGCTAACCAGCAGGCCAACACGTCAGAGTGGAAACAACTAACCATCGTAGGCCAACACGTCAGAGTACATTATTATAGTAAAAGTCTCTTGGAAAACATAAATAAATGATTCTATGCGTCGTCTAACCAACCGGTCTCAAATTTCAACGGCCAAATCATCTCACGCTAATTAATTTGTGTATCCACGAAAACGGAAGGACCGGTCATGGAGGACTGTTACCGGAAATCGAGAGAAATTCTTCTCCAAGCTGGTAGAGCAGAACGCGAACAGTGACCAGGTCGTCGGGTCAGCGTCGCGGGGCCACGCAGGCTCCGTCTGCGCCGACCGCACGTGGCGTCGGACGACCTTCTCGTCCCCAGGCTTCGGCAAGTGGTGTTTGGAGATCCGTCCGGGGCCCGGGCCGCCAGATCTTATCCGCAAAAGCGGGCCTTTTTTTTTTTTTTGTGCTGCGCGGTTTATTACTGCGGCGTTTAGTTACTGGTATTTTGTGGAGTTGATGCCCGTGGACGCTGTCACGAAACAGTATCTCAAATGATTCTGCCGTCCGTGAAGGCGCGGCCCTCACGAAAAAGGATGGCGGCTCAATTCAACATGTGCGCGTGGGCAGGTCTGGCCCGCACCCGGCACACGTCACGCGGCATACGTGAGACCCGAGCAGGACGCTGACGGCATCCTGACGGAGTGACGGGCACCGGGCTCGTCTCATATCGTCCGGTGTCACGGGCGTTTGCTTTCCGTCCGTTCCCCTCCCCCTCGCTTCCTTCGCTCCCAAGTCAGTGGTGGCAATGGCAAGGCATGTCCAACGCTGTGGAGTACCAAGTGGCGGGCTTCCGATTGCGACGGCCCAGGTAAGATCTTGGCAGGGCAAGGGCGAAGCAGGATTCGTGCTAAGGTTCGGCCGCTTGTGGCGTGCGCGTGGCTGAATCGGATGAGATATCGATATATCAGTGTTATCGATTCTGCGTGATTCATTCGTTGCAGGACCTACCTGCCTCGGCCTCTTTTGGGACGAGAGAGACGCAGAGATGATGTTTCATGCTTCAAACTTGAAAGCGGAATCGAAAGGCACAGGTGATCGAGATCACGTTTCTCACTAGGCCAACCTAGTCTGAGATCAGCTTCATGCTTCCTTTTCACTGCACTTTTTCAGTTTCCGCGTCATCCGTATGCCGCTGATACGCATCTTCTCTTGGTTCATTCGTCCCCGAAAATAAATTCCAGAAATGCACCACCGCTCTGGTTAATCCTGGCTTGACACGACCGCCTTGCTTATCTCATTCGAATCTTCAACAACCACTAACACGTCACTCGTGATCGAAAAGAGGGGAATGCTCCAAGATCAAAGCGAAAGCGCCGCACGCCGCGATTACAAAAGCGATGGCTTCCAGAGGCACAGGACCGCCGGAAGGATAAAAAGTTGCCGGTTCTTCGGTTGATTCAGTATGAGTCAGGGAGTGGGACAACCGGACACGAAAGGCCCGCGCCACTATCTTATCTTTTTTTTTTTTACCGAAATTGTCTATACCGTATCGGGCCCAGCATGAGCGCCAAGCGCACGCACCTTGCACGACAAGACTTGGCCGTGAAGCACCTCGATGTTTGACACTAATAACACGTTACTCGCCTTTTTTTTTCAAAAATAAAACGCGTCAATCGCAAACCAAAAAATGCACCGGATCGCACAATGCACAACTTCTCAATCCAGTTTCACGAACACGTACAGAGTTTTCCTTTTTTTTTCGATGAAAAGGGAACTTTCATTCCTTAGAAATCAAATCACACTCCTGCATAGGCGCACGCAGACGCCACACTGCAGAATGTTTCGTCCACTTTTTACTACTCCCTCCTGTCTCACGGAAAGTGTCATTCTACGTTTCAAATTCTGTCCGTGAAAGTATCGTCCTCGTCGATCGAAATATATTTGTAGCTCTACTCCTGCGATCGAAATATATTTGTAGCTCTATATTCGTAGGCTTCAGCAAAAAGTAAAGCGAACGAGCAGTGGGGATAGCAGTATAATATGTCAATTGCTTTGATTTTCATATATTTAACCTAGAACGACACTCTTGCCGGGACGGAGGAAGTAGTTGTGAAAGCTCGTGCGCTACCCTGTTCTATAACCAAAGACACATCCGATCCGACAAACACAGTTCACCTCTACGATGACCTTCTCCCGGCACCACTCGGCCTCCAATTAACACGTACTACAGTACAGAGTCGTTGTGCAAGAATTAAAAATCGAGAGGAAGACAGGAATAGCTGGATCCAAATGCACAAAAACATTACAAAGTAAGAAAAATAAAATGCGCGTGAACACATGAGAACTCTGCATCCAGGTTCCAGACGAAGAAGCTTGTTCAAGTAAAAGCTGGATGCAGAGTAGTATAAGCTTATTCGATTTAGCATCTGCAACAACCAAGACGAAGAAGCTTGTTCAAGTAAAAGAAACATCAACACCGTGTACTAGAAGCTCATCGCCGATCGATTGCAGTATTCGACATAAATACACACACTACAGACTAAAAAGGTATGGCTACGACCGCGAATGACTCAAATTTATCATCCCCCCAAACTACCGAATTCAGGCTATTCAGTGTACCGTCTGAATTCTGAAAATTGAACACCAATACCGCAAATTCAGATTACCAACACCCCACCCACCCACCCCGATTATTCGCCGGCTCAAGGACCGGCCGCCGTGGCATTTCCTGCTTCGGGGGTCGGAACGACCCCTAATACTTGATTCTTCATCGCATCATCTTCCTCCTCGCCGCAGACCGCATCAACCACCGGGGGAGACGCGGCTGCCACTGCCTTCCTTGTTGCTCTTGATGCCGGCTTCTTCCTTGCGCGGGGCTGGCCTGGGGAAGAGGCACTGGAACAGGCTTGCGAAGATGCGTGCCTTCACCTGGCCGCGCCGCGGCAAGGTCCGCTTCGCCTGCTGCTGGCGTTCCATCGCTGCCGCCGTGGCTGCTTCTTGCTCAGAAAGGCACGGAGATGCGCGTTGCTGTGTGTGATGTCAGTGTGAGCGAGTGAGGGACAGGGGAGCTACTGCCTACCGGCGTTGCTCCTTTATAGCAGCAGGAGATGAGCAGCTGCGCAGAGCAGAGCAGAGCAGAGCAGAGCAGAGGAGGATGTTGGGAAGAGTGGGGGCCAAGCTTCCTTGGGGAGCAAGGAGCTACTACTCCGCCAAGTATGAAAAGAACAGGGATCTACTGGGGTGCCACGTTTCAATAGATCACTGTCTGAAACATTCAGATGCACTTGTAGTACTTCGAGAAGAACGCGTCTTGTTTGCTTATTCAACTCCTTTGCTTTCACATCTCAGGAGGGGAAGGACAAATACAAGGGGAAAAAAAAGTTGTGTTTCTGGATGCAGTGCCAACTATATTCAGAGTGAAAACATGGGAGCCAGCATAGCCTGTATTAACACGGAAGCAATCAACCACATTTATTACTGATGGCCAGCAGTCAAATCTGATTTACAAGAGTAACAATGAAAAAAAAATCCATTTTGCTGGTTGTTTAGATTAGTTACAGAATTGATCTAGAAAAATGCTGAGTTACAGGACAAACTGGCCCGGTTCTTGTTCAGCATTACAGCTGGATTGGAACAGAAAACTATGTCCTTGTCTGCCTGTCAAGTTGCCCACGGTGATACTGCACAATCTAAGCATTATAGTTTATCCAAGCCATTGCGCATGGGCATCCAGACAAGAACAGGAGAAGAAAAATAGAGGTTCTTTCATGCCAGAAAGGTTTTGGATTCAGTACTAAATTATGCGGATCTGGTTCCCTGTTAGCCTATTGAAGTTGCGCAAAAACCAAGCATAAATGATGACATCTGTGGATAATCTATACAATAATGTAGATCAGCGAACCAATAAAATACAAAAACAGATGGACTAAAGATGATACTCCCTCCGTTCACATTTACATGTCATTTTAAGATTTTTAACTTTTCTCTAATTATGCCATTCTCACTTTTCAATACACTTTTCTCTCTTTCCACTACATCTCTATCTTTACATCTCTCCTTGTTTTTAGTGCACCCATCTTTTTATTTCTTCTTATTTTCCGTGCCCAACTCCAAAACAACATCTAAATATGAACAAAGGGAGTAGAAGAAGTTATTTTGAAATCATGAGGGCAGTTGACTTGAATTTGAATACCACACTATTCTGTTCACATTGAAGAAAAAGTCTTGGCTCGCAACTAGAGTCTGAAAAGTCTAGCAGTGCCTTTTTCTATTTACTAGAGTCTGAAAAGTCTTGGTTCTCAGCATGGACCAATTTTCTGTTGGTTAGTATTATCTGGAACCAAAGGCACTGCTAACAAAAGCAGAAGACAGCTGTAACTGCATAGTAATAAGTCATCAGACAGCGTAGCTTATTCATGATATGTACTGCATTTTCCTGAAATGTAATAAATCTTTATAATCTATAACTAAAGAAGATTATTACATTTACAAAATCAATTTCTACGCATAGGTTAATTGCAGTTACACGAACCCATTCCGGACCCTAAACCTTAAAACAGTCTACAGGACAGTCAAATGTCTTAAAATGAAATGATGGTTTCAACACTTTATATTTTACCACGTAATCGATCTCTTTCACAACTAGACTGCCACTGCCACCACCAAAGAAGAAAAAATTTGGAAATGATTCAATCTGGCTTGATCCAAGATGTTCTATATAAAGACGTAACAGCAAAATCTTCAAGATAACATGTGATAGTTCTGATATGTTAAGAAATTTGTGTCATCTATGTATTGTAGTAGAAGATGTTGGCACACTCCATTCTTATGCCTCCACAAAAGAGATAGAAGCTGATTATTTAGGGCATATGAAAGTATAAATATATTGCTTTACATCTAAGCAAGACTCCCGCTTACCAAGGGCTTATTATTGTATGAAGCTAGTGATCTGTCCTTTTGACTTTGGCTGTAACTGAAAACGTGATTCTCATGGGCTCCATCAGTTTATAGTTGGTGCTTTGCACATGTCCACTTGCTCAAGCAGTTCCGACACTACAAGGTAACCCAATTAATCCAGCTAATATTTGGTGATCATCACACATCCAATTGCTGATAATATGAACAAATCCATCAGGTGCATCAACATGGATTTTGATTGTAACATACAACAACGACAACAAAGCCTTTTAGTCCCAAGCAAGTTGGGATAGGCCTCTTCGATTATTAAATACTGATCAACTTATTATTCTACCTAATCTATGTATTTCTCTGTTATAGTGGAGGGACAATGGATGGAATGGACTATTATGATCTACTTAACTGTAATTTGTAAATTGAAGAAATACATCTATAACTGATATCATACCAAAAAAAAAAGTACAATACAAACTTCCCAATGGAATCTTTGGGTACCTATCTGTCACTTCTGCAGTTACTTGGCTGGGACAATAAGTGTATATATTAGTAATGTCAAGGTGATGATAATCGCCCCCACCAAGGTAAATTGTGGACTTGTCCACAACATCAAGTTAGACCTTTCAGTTCTTTTGATTGGATCCACCTCTTCTGATAAGGGATACTCGCTGCGCCGTGGGTTCCAGCTCACATACTTGTCTGGTGAAAAGTCTGAAAAAAGGGTCCTTTTCCCTTTATTTTTGAACGTAGTCCAAGCCTTATCCCAGTCAGTAGATGTGTCACCTAACAAGCAAGAGCATGAAATGGTTATTAGTACCATAATTTTCTTTTAACCTTGCTACAAATAGATCACTGAAAGTTCACCTTTTTGTCCTTCGTTCAGTGACATTTCTTTCTGTTAATTATCATTTAATCCCACCCACCGCAAGATTTTTAGTCTTATCAAATAGAGCATTGCATGTCAGATCCATATGACTATTAAGGAAATTCTTCTAGTACTATCAAGTATAGGTGTTTAGTTGGATACTATTGAAAGTAAAAACGACGGCCATATTTCACCCCTGTCCAAAAAGAATGAGTTTATTAGACTATTCTTGTTTTTTTATGCCACACTACAACAAATGCCCCCATCAGCCAAAGGTGCACAAGCAGTAAAACAAATAGTATTTGGAGTTCATTGAAGTAATAATTTATCTACTTCCAATTCAGCTATCTGCTTGTAACAAATATTTCATGGTATCTTTTTGTTCCAGGGCATCGACCAATTTGCATGATGCTTCATCTGCTAATTGTTTACATAATAGTTTCCGTACCATAGAAAGGATTCGTAATGGAATTTTTTTACAGAAAAAAAAATGGAAATAAGCTTTAGCGAGGGAAGCCCCCGCTGCGCAAATGGAAATAAACTTACTCTAGGGAACTGGCCTGAAAGTAACTGGATCTTCTTTCCTGTTTTCCTATGGAAGGACTAGGAATATGTTTTTTTTTTAAACACTGTTTCATTATGCGGCAGGACACTACTATATACTGCATACTAGATACAAGTATACAACAATAAGTTATGGGATCTCATAAGTTATATGTATCCTTGTTGAAACCATAACAAAATGTTCTTGAAATGCAAATGATTAGTACCCGTGTAACTAATTCGATCCCATTTGCAGAACAGCAACAACATACTAACCCTAGCGCGTAGCAAGTTGTACAGAACCACAGATTAAAAAAAAACATCATCAGTATAATCGGATTCATGTTTCTTTCTAAAAAGAACTACCACCACAAGGGGACCAAAATGGTTCGACCACTGTCCACCAATTCAAATGTATGGACATGTGACAGAAATGACCAACATTGACTACTCAACACCCGATATCCGACAATAAATAACTTCTGTCGAAGTGGGTTAGCTCCAAAAGGGACAAGTGGAACTCGATTGCAAAAAAAATCCTGAAATAAGATATACTATGTTCTCTACTACAAACTAAGCATATTGGTTGCGTTTGACAATGAAGTGTTTGCAGTACGGTTAAGGAAGTCTGTACTAGTGCATCATCCAATATTACAGGACCAAATGACTATGATCAGGATGCAGCCTTTCGTGCCCTGTCAAATTGAGGTAAACTCTCAGACTCACTCAGAAGGAAAACCAACATAAGGAGAATCCACATTGTTACTGTGTCACATTCTTTGTTTTCAAACCCAGACGTACACAAATGATGAACTACGATTCTCAAACAGCAATAGAAACCAGCGCCCTGTTTGGAACAAAACTGAAGCAAATATCGCACCTCAGCTCAGTGCATGGCACATCAATAGAGAAGATGTCATTGCCCTAAACGATCCAGTGTCCGGAAGCGATTACGGGACTCAACTATCCCTAAACGATGACGCTACGAACATAGAGCAAACAGGCTTAGTGCTAATCCAGTAATTCAACGCGACATTTAATCGAACACCTGAAAGGAGGCGAAGGAAAGAGGAAACTGAGAGTCAGTAGCTACCTTTGTCTCTGCCGCCTTTACCCGGGGTGCCCTTGGAGCAGCGAGGGACGATCGCGAGGGGAGGCCGGCGCGCCAAGAATCTCCCGGAACCTAGCAGTATATCCATGGTCGTCTCGCCTCCTAGATTCCCCCAACTAGGCAGGCCTTCCGACCCGAGATCTTTTTTTCACTACTGTTTCTTTCGCCGCGCGGCTCCTCTCTTATCCCGGTGCGGAGAGGCAGCGTGGCTGAGAAGAGCCGTGCAGCCTCCGGGCGACAGCGAGAGCCGAGAGGGGCCGCGCGCGCGGTTGCTTGCGTGGACGCGAAGCAGTGTGTGGCTCTTGCTGTAGGAGAGTACCGTCACGCCTTGGGTAGTTGGGTATCGGCAACAAGAAGAAAATGGGTTGTCTGGTTCGTTTGTAGTCTTGTCCGAAAATCCGGATATCAGACAAAGTTCCATGAGTATCTGGTACCGTGCTTTGATTTGCTCGTGATTTCGTAAAGATCGGTAGGATTTGCATGAAGTCATCAACAAGTACCATCGGGTGTATGTCTGTCCAACTGCACCATTTGACTATCCACTCTAGCATGCAGCATGTATTAGGGTCTCCACACCGATGACCTAGGCAGGTAACGTTATGGTGTCACCCAGCACTGCTCTGTTATGTAAAACTGGTATAGTAGGAAGTTACTACTGCAGTGCTCTCTGTAAGCATATACCTATAATCATTTATTATGGGTCTCACTTTATTCTTTTTTTTTCTTTTTCACATCGTTGCCGCATCTAGACGAAAGAAGAAATAAAATAATAAGATTATGACCCACTGATATAGTTGTTAAAAGCTACCCTATCTTTTGTTGAACTCACCTCTAACTATATTCAACTTTACTCATACAATTATTGGAGCTGCTCTTAGGGCGATCACAATGTGATGCGCTGACTGGTGGTAAGCATTGTGAAAGACGATAAGAGCACCAGCAACGCTGGTTCGAACCGAATAGCAAAGTTCGATTAGCCAAAATCGATTTTGTTCGATTTTGTTTATGGTTTGATCACTCCAATGTAGTGGGACCCGAGACTAGTATTTAACAAAACATATTTATTTTGCAGCTATAGAAGACACATGTAACATGCAAACATCGGTAGAAGCTGGAGTGTTAAATTCTATTTTTTTATTCTCCAAATATCGAACCGAACTGAACCCACATCGAACCAAACTGAAGCGTCGCTTTTCCTCTCTCCTCCCTACGGTTCGATGTCCATAATGTGTTGTGTTCGATCGTCGAACCGTCAGCAAGGACTATGGTTCGGTTTATTCTCATCTTGTTGGTGCTCTAAGAACTACAACTGGGTTGTAATGCTATAGTCGATAATATGGGAATGAAGAACATTTCTGTATAGTGAAACTGACATAAATAAATAAAGAATCAATTCTTCTAACAGGAAGAAATGCCGACGGTTGAGTCCAAATGACCATTCTTTTATTTTAGTAGAGCCCACCTTATCTTCTCTATGAACATAAGCATTGTGATAACTGTAACAATTATTACCGTCTGACACAATAACTGACACCTAATACCGACTTAGGTAACATACATTGTTGTTGCTAGTAGGGTGTCCACACTGGTGGTTTGGACATGTAGCGTTATGGTGTCACCCAACACTGCCATTTCTATAAAACCGGTACAGTAGAAAGTTAACTACTACAATGCATTCTTTAAGCGTATACCTATAACCAACTATCACGGGTCCTACTTTGTTCTTTTTTTTTCTTTTTCACAACGCTACATCTAAACGGAAAAGATTGAAATAAAATAATAAAATTAGAACGTACTAGTATAGTTTGTTAAAAGTTATTCTATCTTTTGTTGAACTCACCTCCAACTATGTACAACTATACTCATGTAACTATTGGAGCTGCTCTTATATTAGGGCTTCCACAATAGACACTGTATATTAACTTTACGGTTTAATATGACATGCAGTGATTGATTTAGGTTCTGATGTTATGCTGCAAAATAAAACAGTGTCTAGAGTTACCTACGACAGCATCGACTACCTATAACTAGGTTCGTGAGTCCTATATTTGTCCTCTCTTAATTTTTCTCCGCTAATAAGAAGTCACCAGCTAATAAAAAACTATATACAACTATGTCCATAGTAGTTTTCAGGCAGCGTGTAATAAATAAAATGGTATAGTCTGCTATCTTCTCCACTGGCAAGACTTGTCTATCGGCAAAATCATTGTGGAGGCCCTAATACATAGTACATGCTCTACTTAAACTTTATAAGAATCACAATCAGATATACATGGTGACACAAGTTGAGAACCTAAATTGTAGATTGTTGGATGCTTGATGTTCAACGCGATCAAAGCGTGGACGCTTGATGCTCTTCCCTCAAAAAAAAACTTTGGTCCTGCGATTAACGACCCCCAAATTCGTTACACTGCCAACGCCATCTTGGGCATCCGTTGGGTGTGGCGCTGCGGCAGACGGCGATTTTGCCTGCAGCCTGCCTGTCAGAGATTCAGAGTTCCGTATCAGCTGCCTATCCGAATGAAGAAAAATCGGCGCCACTCAAAATTTCCTTACACCGGGAGGCCCGTTGCCTCCACCTGCTCCAATCCCACTCCCCACTCCGCCGCTCCACAGCCATGGCGCTGGCCATGACCTCCTCCTCCCCGCAGCCACCGCCCCATTCCCATCGCCGCCGTCGCCGCTCGCACCCCGCGGCCTCGAGCCCGAACACTAAATCCAAGCCCAGGGCTAAGGCGCTCCCGCTCCTCTCAGATGTCGGCGTCGGTCGCGACCCGGCCGCCATCAAATACTACGCCCGCGTCGCCTCCAACCTCGCGGCCGCTGGCCGCCTCCGCGACTTCCTCCTCGCCGCCGAGGGCCTCCGCGCGGCCGCGGGGGACGACCCCGGCTTCGCGGCGCGCATTAGCGCCCGCCTCCTCTCCCGCGGGGTCGTCGCCGCGCTCCGCGACTGCGGCCTGCAATACGTGCTGGACTTCTTCCGCGACGCTGAGCGCGTTGGCGTGCCCGCCGCTGGGATGCTCGACAGTGAAGCCTCCGATGCCATTGGGGCCGCCTGCCGGGTGCTGCTGGATGAGCGCCGCATGGCGCAGTTCGTCGAGGTCGTCGAGGCCCTAGCTCGTAATGTTGCCTCCAACCTCTTGGTGTTTATGCGTCTTCAGTCAGTTGATGCAGTTGTGCATTAGTCGCGATTTGGGTTGCGAAAAACAGTCTGATGCACCAATATTCACCAGCCAATGTTGCGTAATTTAACTAGCAGTTTTCGTTTTAGATGCACCAATCTTACTACTTTAATATATTTATTGATTGAGTCATTTGGCTGTTGTTTAGCTAATATATTTAAACTGTGCTTTGGATGTTAACTTCAGCACAGTGCGCTGATCAATTTCATATAATCACCACACACTTATATAAAGGCTGTCATTTCTACCTTCTTAATTGATACAATAACAGTTTCACATTTCATGCAAGCATGCGTTTATTTTTCTGTTTTAGTTCCCCAGTGAATCTCTAGTGAATTGGTAGCAACATAATGTTCCTGCTGAGAGTAAACTTGGTCTGACTCTTAAAATGCCCATGACAATGACAAAACCAATGACACTTGCTTGCTGTCCCCGGATGGTGTTATACTTTTATTTTACAATACACATGCAATTTAATTATTTCTGAAGTGGCAGTGTGGCACTTACCTGCGTGATATAGTCATATTCCCTACATGTGCAGGAAATTTGGTTTGGGTTGAGTGTCAGATTCTAAACTTTGATTTCTTTATTGATTTTGGGTTTGAGCATTTGAAAATGATACAAGTAGAATTAAAAGTAGTTTCATAATACTTCTCTTTACCTTTTTATGTTTAGAACTACATTATATTAGAAATTACTGGTGAGAGCTATGTTTTGGATACACATGTCGATGCCCATAGTGACACTGTTTTTTTCCTCATGTGATTGGTGGAGTTTTTTTTTTGCCATCTTTATTGGTGTCCATCTTCATTGATGTACATACCTCATTATAAAACAATGTTATTTATGTAATGTTTCTTTATGGGTTCCTCCATCTTAAACTTGGTAAGTTACTTGTAATATTAATTTAGTTTGAATTTCAATCATTAAGTTTTTTTCTTTATTCTTTGTTTGTCTAGAATATGGATTCTTCGTTCAAAGCATTGTGGACCCAATGGATGTATTGAAAATATTTGTCAGGAAGCGTGACCCGGATATGGCAATAAGGTGATCATACTAATCTTTATTTTTTGTAGTTGAATAAATGGTGACAGCTTCTTGTTACTTTGGTTGCTTAGAATGTTCTTGTGTTAGCTTCGATTTTTCTCAACACATGTTACTAATCAGTTCAGAGTTTTTACTGTCTACTAATATCATCCTTTAACTTTCCACTTGGGATGATATAAAAAATTTATACTCCTGGCAGTCTTGATATCTGTTCAAGCATTGCTTTTCATATCACTAATAAGCTCATAGTTTTTACTATACTATATAATAATATCATTCTTGAACTTTCTACTTGGGATGGCTTAAAATTTTTATACTCTTTCTGGCAGTCTTGATACCTGCTGAAGCATTGCTTTCTGACATTTAGGTATGCACGCATCTTCCCTCATTCCCAACTTTTACTATGCAATACTATGGAAGCTTTTGGGAAAAGAAAGGTGTTGAAACATGCTCTAACAGTCTTCGGAGCTATTAAGAGTCAGATTGGAGGCATCAATATGTTTGCATGCCGAAGTATCATTGATATATGCGGTCATTGTGGTTCTTCCGTGCAGGCTCGAATTATATTCGAGGTACCAGATATCTCTGTGGACCATAATTTCAATTTATCCCTAGTTTAGATATTCAGTACTACTCACCATGTCGGCTGAGTGCCGAGACTTCATTGAAAATTTGACATAAGCATAATTAATTTCCTTTTTATCTGAGTTTATTTCTTTATCACTAATCGTAGGAGTCAAGTTTTTGCATAAAAGGTATAGCTTTTTATCAATTATCATAAAAGGTATAAAATCATTACCTCCTGTTATAATGTTCTTTCATCATAATCCACATCTTTTCCTCTATCCAGGAATCCTAAAATAGGATTGTCTAACTTATAGCATGTATATATGCAGTAAAATATAATCATGAGTTCACCTGGTTTGGCCAAAACAATGTTTTAATAATTTAGGAGGCAGGTTCCCGCCTTCACTTATATACGTGACTGTTATGCAGGGGCTGCTTGCTGATAAGATTACTCCAAATGCATACGTCTTCAACAGCCTTATGAATGTGAATGCTCATAGTTTCAGCTACAACTTTTCAGTCTACAAACATATGCAAGTAATGCATCTTCTACCTTACTGTTGTTGTTGTTCATAGGTAGGTTATTTTAGATTCCAGAGATTGATTCCATTGCATCATGATAAACTCCTTTCTTTGTGCATCCCCCTTTTGTAAGCGTTGCTTCTCATTTTCTATTATCTGAGATCCCTACTTTTTCTTTTTCTTGTTTGTTCTTGTATTCTTGCTCAGGCTGTTTTAATTTATCAAAGAAATATTATATACAGTATGTGATTTGGTTATGCTTTTCCTTCATTCTCCCTTGTACAGGCTTATGCACAGCAACCTTATGCTCATCTTTACTCCATTAATTTGCAGGAGCTTGGCGTCCCTCCTGATTTGACAACATATAACATACTCCTGAAGACATGCTGCAATGCAAGAGAATTCAATTTGGCACGAGAAATTTATGAGGAAACGAAGAAAAAGGAATGTGATGGTGTTTTAAAGTTAGATGTTTTTACGTATAGTACAATGATGAAGGTATCAGGCTGCTCCTATTTCAGTCATACCTTTTTCCTTTTTCATGGTTTCCAAAGTTCTTTTCTCTTTAATTCCAGGTGTTTGCAGATGCAAAAATGTGTGAGATGGCTTCCAAAATCAAAGAAGATATGCAAGCAGCTGGTGTTTGTCTCAACCTGGTTACATGGTCATCATTAATCAATGCCTATGCAAATTCTGGTCTGGTTGATCGTGCCATAGAGGTTCTTGAAGAAATGACAAGGGATGGCTGTCAACCTACTGCCCCTTGCTTCAATATTATCCTTACTGCTTGTGTGAAATCATGCCAATATGATAGAGCTTTCCGGTTGTTCTATAGCTGGAAGGAATCTGGAATCAAGATATCTTTATCTCCTGAAGAGAAAAGAAACATTGATGACAGTATGACCTTTCGTAGAGAGCATTCAAGTTATAGTGGTAATATGCTGGTGGTTTCATTTAGGCCTACTGTTACTACCTATAACATCTTGATGAAGGCCTGTGGCACTAACAGTGAACGTGCAAAATCTGTAATGAATGAGATGAGGCGGAGCGGCCTTTGCCCTGACCTTATTAGCTGGTCTACTCTCATGAATATTTACGGTTCATCTCGAAACAGGAATGGAGCTATTCAGGTTGGTCCCAAGGCTTTATGTTGTTATTTTCTGTGCACACCATAAGCTTCTATAAAATTTGACCTGATATTTCCTGTTGTAGCGTCCACATATGGTCTTTTCGTCACCCTGTGCTGAAGTATTCCACTCTAGAGACCTGTCAATCCTCGCTAGACCAAAAGCCAGTACAATTTAATATTTAATGGAGATAAGAACTGCTTTGATTAGTACAATAAAATGGCCTGGAGAGTTTGTAGGCAAACAAGCCTACCAACATTTGTAGCAACAGTGCATATTACTTTGCATTCCACAGACATATTACTCATTATTTTGTTCTCAATTGTGGCAGAAGATCCTCTATCAATGTAGCATTGCTTTCCAGTGCATCCCAATTTACAATTATGGCTTACCAATGAAATAGTTCCCACATAGTCAAATATGACTATGTTTAGATAGAAAGAGTGTGCTGCTTACGGCCTTGTACAATATATGGATTATGATTATTTTAGTGCATAATACGTTTCCAATGATAAAAGGAACTCTTCCTTTGAAAAAGAAATGGGAATCTTAAACTAATAATGGTATCCATTTTTTCTTATTTTTTGGCACAGGCACTCAGAAGAATGCAGCGTGTTGGAATAAGGCTCAATGTCGCTGCATATACTGTTGCAATTAAGGTTGGTTACTAGATAATCTAGTTAACTTGGTCAAGCTTCAGGTCATTGTTCACATTCGCGTTAGTTCTAAAATTATGAGTCGGCAGCAAGCTTATGATACAGTTTCCTCCAGGCATGTGTTGAAAGCAAAGATTTGAAGATGGCTTTGCATTTGTTTGAAGAAATGAAAACAAAGCAACTGAAACCAAATTTGGTGAGTCCCTATTTTAAATGTGTGGTACAAAACATTGTGCTTTGCTCTTCCTTTTGACTAATAGAATTTGATGTTCTGGAGTTAACATCTATTGTTCTGCTCCATGAACTATTTGGAACTGGGCAGCATCTGGGACTTTGTACAGAGATATAAACTTTTTATACTATTGTGATCTATAGATTCTGAAATTCTTATCCGGGGCATTGTTGCTCGTTGGTGTCATATTGTCCAGGGTTGATTCCTTGGTTATTATTGTCCATAGCTTGTTAATATGAAACAGTAAGATATGATGCTTGGTATGGTTGCATGATTTTCCATACATCCCTTTTACATTAATATTATATTTTCTTATACTGTCAATATTCAAGTATTCTATTCATGTCAAATTGGCTTATATATCATTTTCAGGTGACATATAAAACTCTCTTGACAGCACGCAACAAATATGGATCATTACAAGAAGTCCAACAATGCTTAGCCATCTATCAGGAAATGAGGAAAGCAGGGTATGTGATGACGTTTGTTCATTGTTTCTTTTGAACCCTTTGGAGGTCAACAAATGCTTTTGCCTTTCGTGTTTTTAGATTACTGCTTTTCAGAGTGAGGTGGTGGTGTTTGTAAGGGACTGTTTTTTTCCCCTCCTTAATACAAAGATACGCAACTCTCCTGCGTATTCGAGAAAAAAAAATAGATTGCTGCTTTGAGAAGAGAGCAGTTTACCAAAGATTCAATGATAAAAGCCTATCTTTCCCTTCATAAGATAAAAGGGTTTTCTATTATAATGTTCAAATATACAACAATGGTTTTTCATTAATCTGTGACATAATAATGTGCACTAAATTTCCTTCAAGCTACAATCATCACCAACAGTAAGCCTAAAATTTGTACCCTTCAGATTTTTAAACATATTACGCTAGGACAACATTTTTAGTTTACTTTTAGGCTAAGAATATTGTCATGATGAAAACCGAATGTGGTAATATCATATGTAGGTTAGGTGCCTGGGTTGTTTACTGCTAATTCTGTGGTTGCTTTGTATGAAACATGTTGACAATATGTTAGTCTTATTGGCAAATATTAGAAGTGCATAGTCTACATAGGATATTTGTATATGTTTTCTTGGTATTTAGCTGTACGGTGTCCCCATAACAGGTACCAAGCAAACGACTACTATCTCAAGGAACTAATAGTTGAGTGGTGTGAAGGAGTTCTATCCAGTGGCAATGGCAATCGAGATTTTTATGATTTGGATCTAAATCATAACAGGAAAGAATCCTTCAACATTTTGCTTGAGAAAGTAGCAACATTTTTGCAAGATGATATCAATCAAAACCAAACTGTCGATGTCCGTGGACTTTCAAAGGTAATTGACACACTATTTACTATGAATATGATCTTTCTCTCTTTTGAAGGGAAACACAAAAGCTGCATATAAGTTACGAGCACAGACTCAACAATATGTGTGCTGAACATAATTCCAACTTTCAGGGATATGTCATTACATATACTCTCTAATTTGTATGCTTAATTATCGACTGCACAGGTTGAAGCTCGCATTGTTGTTCTCTCTGTTCTCCGGAAGATAAAAGAGAATTATATACTAGGTAACAAGAGCTGCCCTTTTTTTATTTGTATTCTAATTGAAACTTGTACTGCTAAGTTTCTAGTTGACAATTCTCTACTCCTAAACTTGAGTAGGAAGAGCAGTTCAGGATGATGTGGTTATCATTACTGGTAATGAGAAGGCATCAAGCAGTGAAGTTCAAACTAGTGCCGTGGACGTTGAACATGCAATAGTGGCTGTTTTGACGGATGAACTGGGTCTTGAAGTTTTGATTGGGCCTGGAAGCCGTCCTCCTATCTCATCAACACCCAATGCTTCAACTAAATCTAGGAATAATTTAGTGCAACCATCAAAAAATCTTGCCAGGAGACCACATGGAGTGATAAAAATCACTATAAACTCACTGAATCATTGGCTGAGGAAGAAAACTGTGAGGGTTGCTCAGTGAAATTTCTTGACTTTTTTTTTTGGGGGGGGGGGGGGGGTCTGTTTATATCTCCGAAACTAGCACAGGTACAGCCACATCCTAGGATTGGATGATGTACATATGAAAACTGGTTACTGCTCCTGGTGACTGCAAACAACATGATTCAAGAAAAGATTTACTAACAGGGCAACCAATAGAGTCTACGTTGTCACAACTTTCAGATACAGAAGCGTCACAATATTTGTTCTGTAAATTTAATTGCATCACTCATCCTTGATGTATTTTAGACTGAAATTTTGAAGCATCTACAATGACAAAATGTCAGGTGATAGTTATGAGTTCTAACATTCATTTTTTTTTCTGTTGTGATACAAGCTTTTAGCACAAATCCGGTAGCAACTGATCCATGATCTCTAGCAGAAATAAACAAAAACAGCAGCTGATGCTCATACATAAATAATACAAGATAGCCCATACAGCTAGTAAAGATGAGCTAGTTAGCAAAGTCTTCACATCAATTTCTTGATAATGTTGAAACGGGGATGTGGTCATCCTCACTAAAGAAGCTACCACTAACTGCAATCAGAAACAAAAAATCAGGTATAACAAAATGTTGCAACCAGAAACGGGTAATCAGGAACACGAAATCAGGTACGGCGAAGTTAGGTAACTCCTACATAACAATTGAAAATTCTGAGAGCTTAGTTGCTGCATAATGCCTATGATTTGTATTACGTGACTAGGTGAGATGCGCTAATAAGCTGGAGAACATACCAGAGCATTTCATTTACTTATTACTGTTCATCGTTCAATGAACCTAACAAAACAAACACAGAAATGCAGATAAAAGCATGAACAATATCCAGTCAGTACCTAGCACAGAAGAGTTCTCAAATCCAGTCCTGCTGCTGCAGCTTGAGAGGCAGATATACCTCGGTGAGGTACTGGAACCCGAACGAGCTGAGGGCCTGTATCTCAGCCTTTTGCCTAGTGCGCAACATCGTCTCCAGCTCCTTCACCCAGCCTTCATTCTGCTTCACAAAGTCTTCCTCAAGCAGCTCCTTCCCCACCTTGATATCGTGATCAGTCATGGGGAGGCGGCACTGCTCCGGCACCCGGTACTTGTCGAGGTCGCTTGGCCGGACGCCGAGCCACTTGATATCCGGCGTCGTCAGATTGGCACTGTCATAAGACATGTTCTTGGAACCACACATGTACACTGACAAGATCTTGAGCCCGTATGGATCGGAGTCCACCAGCGCAAGCACCGGCAGCTTCAGCTCCACCTTGAGCCGCCGCAGGAACAGCCGGGTGGCGACATCCGGCTGCCCCTTGGCCGTCAGTATGATGCAGGGGAAGCGGTTGTAGAACCTGTCCTCAGCGAGGCGCATGAACGCGGCATCCTTCTCCACCAGCAGGATGAAGAGCGCGTCACTCTCGATGCCGGAGACCCTGTCGATGTTGGGCGGGATGGCCTTCCCGCCGACGCCCATGCGCGTGCAGTCGATGCGGTCCCCGTCGTCGGCGAAGATGAGGCGGCCGACGACGACGCCCTTCTCGGAGGCGACGACGTGGAGGGAGGACCGCGTGCACCCGAGCATGCAGGAGACGTCGTCGAGGACGGCGTCGGACTGGGACTGGTCGCCGAAGAGCTTGACGTCGGTGTAGAAGAGGTCACGCTTGGTGACGTGGATGCCCCTGCGGAGGACGGCGTGGACGAGGGAGAGCACGCGCGCCGTGACGGTGGCCTTGCGCGCGGTGGCGACGTTGGCGAAGGGGCGCGCGGACTCGCGGCGGACGAGCACGATGCGGTCCAGGTCGGGGAGGTAGACCTGGTTGGAGGCCGCGCGGGACGGCACCGCGAAGGAGAAGCCCCGGCCAGAGAGGATGCTGCGCGCGGCGGAGAGGACCAAGCGGTTGATGCGGGAGGTGACGGAGGTGGTGTCCTGGTCGGCCACCACGATGTAGGAGGAGGCCGGGTCGACGGAGGGGTCCTGGTCCGCGGGGTATTTCAAGGCGGCCTTGGATTTGGAGGAGGAGGCGGCGGCGGAGGCGAGGGCCCGGAGGGAGGTGAGGATGGAGGCGTCGGGGCGGAGCTTCGAGCGGAGGGACTCGGCGTAGGATGCGGCCGAGGAGACGCGCGGCTTCTTAGAGCTGGAGGCTGTCCCCGCCGCGGCCGCCCCGCCGCGGCGCTTCTTCTCCGACATGGGTAGAGATTTGGACGGCGGCGGGGCTTCAGCGAGCGCGGCTGCGGTTCGATTTGGGTGGGGCGAGGCGAGACCGGGAGAGCGGAGGAGGAGCTGGCGTACTACGCTGAGCGAGGCGTATTCGGATGGGCTGGTAGGCCGATGCTCTTCTGGCCTCGGGGGCCTTTCTAGTTTGTTCAACTAGCCCACTGCCGTCCGCGCACCGGCGCAACAGCAAGCTATTTGGTGGGCCGGTGGCAATGTTACAACTTACAACAGCTACCTACGATTACGGTGGTCTAAAGAAGAGAAAAAAAATAATAATCGAAGCTTGTTGCTGACGAGTGACGAGTTGTCCGCCATTGAGTAATGGAAGCTATTTCCATTTGAAAAAGAAGAAAAAAAACAGCTACGATTACGGCAGCCGGCAAGCTGGATAGACATGGTCTGATCTGGGCAGCTTTTGGTCAATTAGCGGGGAGTACTGGTATATTATAAGATCGCCGGGCACTATCTATGCAGTTCTCGGCGAGTCTCTACCAGAAAAATCATATCAGCACCTCAGGTATGCAGGTAAAAGTGAAAGTAGAACGGGAGTTCATGAACATTGAACCATGTATATACGTTTGTTTCAAAAAGAGTACAAATATATTCCACCGCGCAAAAATTTATCGGGAAACTAGATAATGTTCTACGAACAGCATGCTGTCAAGACATCCTGCAGATCAGGATCATCACCGGCTTCTTTGTCCTGTTATAAATGGATAACAGAAAAAGGTTACTTCAGTATTCCATATCCGTAGGGCGATTGAGACGAAAGTCGTATGAACCGTATTGACCTTGTGGATGTAAGAGATATTGTCAATGCCTGGACCCGCAACAAGTAGCCCCCCTTGGTACCTAAAATAGAGAAATATATTACCCAGTTCAAGCACTTGATTCAAAGAGAATCGCAAAAGCTCTAACTGAGACAAGTTGAACGTAAACTACAGAAGCTCTAACAGCCAACCTGAAAGACAATTACAAACGTTCTAAGAGACGAAACAAACTTGCAAACATACCATCCGCCTTTTGTCCTTGTGTTCTTTTCAAATGATAGTTCCCAGTCCTGCCTGTATCCTTCCCTGTACAACTGTATTATCTTGAGACCAGCCTGTAAAATGATGAAAAAACCATTGTGTATAGCATTTCTTGAGGAATAGAAACTACACAGCATGTGGAACTTGTCCAGTAGGAATTACCGATGGCGTAAAGGTTGAGAACAACCCGAATGCAAACTCAAGAGCGTTATATGATGAGTGAGTTGGGTCTGCATATACTTCTGCAACCATACACCGTAAAAAGAATGAGGCACAGTACTGATAATTGATAATTGGTCAGAACATTCATATCAGCCAAAGGCATCCAGTTAAGTTGGACCAACATATGATTTTTACTGACACCATTATTGGACAACTATGAAAAGATCCACAAGTCACACCAGTATCTGATTATCCTTTTTTTTCCAAGGAAAGAGCAATGGTCTCCTCTGTTATGTAAAACTTTAGTCCCAGACCAGCAGTCCCTACTGCCGCTACTTCAAAGTCTAAGTATATACACAACGAGTCATCATAGAAACCCCATCATGAACTTGTGAACATGGATGGTTCTGAATTCCAAACCACCTTGTAAAACAAAAATGATTTACAAACATTCAGGAGATAAGTGGTAGATGTCTATACAAGACGGACAGTATACAAGTTTCGTACTATCACCCCTATAGATCAGCGGTAATAGGTGTAAACAGTTTTATTTTGATATTTTTTGTAGTATATCTAATAAGCAACTTTGTTGTTCTTATAGGTGCGTTGTCATCAGAATTCGAGTAGAGGTTGTTCAAGAAACGCACCTCCTTTGAATTTGGTTTGCTCAGAAAATGCCTTAGCCTGGATCAAGAAAAAGACAAAACAGTATAATTTTGATCCAAAAAAGACAATAAAATAATTATTGACATATTAGATTATCTAGAAGAGAAACTGATATATCAAATAAATAATTCAAAATCCTGGTGATCATAATTATATGTTTAAATACTACTCTGATTGAGCTGTATTATCAGGTAACATTCTCAAATTATTGAGAAATTATTTTATACTGTAATTAAACTCATTGCATGCATAGGAATTATAATCACAAATTGGTGTTGCTGTACAACGGCAGAACATAACATACCATCCCTACCACTACCGACTTCAAGATCTAACAGTTAGTAAAAAAAAAAAACTTCAAGGTCAATCAGAATAATAGAAACAGTGATATTCTTTTATAATAGATGGACAAATACCTGTTCAACATTACCAGGCCCAATGAGAACAAGAGCAACTCCAGCAGCTTGCATTACATCCTGCACATGAATGGAAAGCCAAGAAATAATATCAGTATTCAGATGGACCAAAAACACAGTGGCTTATCCTTTCCTTAAACATAAGTCACATTTTGGAACCACTGCATAACTCAAAACTACCCCATGCCTAAGGAAACCAATATTGCTTAACAGAAAAGGAAAGCAACAATTTAAGATGGCATTCACAAATGCTGTTGTGTATATGAGATTCTGTTCTGGCAGTTCAAGGGAAGTTACCAAACTACATCAGTTAACAAATTCAATTGTTTGTTATTGCACATTAGCAAAAGGAAATTGGGTTTGTTCTTACTGTCTACAGATAAGCAGAGCTAGGAATTAGCCATGAAACCTGTTTGGACGCGAGAAGGTCAGCCCTCTTCTGGCACAGTACACACCTGTGAAAAGCCGGCAGCATGCCATGATCTCAGCCACGGCGATCTCTTAAGAACTCAATAAACATTCATGCAGAAATGTAAAAAACGTACCCAAAATGGCGCGCAAACGCGACCACAGCCTTCCTATCCTTCCACAGATCAACAATCGGCACCGCCTTACCGCTCAGGTCGAACACCTCCACCCCCTGCAGCTTCGTCGCAAGCCCCTCCGCCGGCGCGGCCTCAGCAGCGTTCCCTGCAAATCGCACGGAATATACAGCGTGAGCGCGTGCTCGTGAGGCTTCTTCACCCATACCGAACAGTACCGAAGCGACCGGCGGGGCGGAGCGGTAGGGGGTACCGATGGCTCCAGACTTCACCGCAGGGATGATGGGTCGAACACACCGCGCCGGCCGCTTGTAGAGGAGGAACCCGCCGCGCGGGGTGCTCCCGCGGAGACACGGCGCCGTCGGTGGTGGGGTCCAGAGCCCCGCAGCCGGTCGCGCGCTGGCGCTGGCAGCCGAGTGCGGTACGGCAAGCGGCGCGCGCGCCGCCATGCGGTGGCCGGCCGAGGTAGGGGCGCTGTGCGCAGCGGCGACGAGTTGCGCAGTATTTACGTGGGGTCTCGGTGACCAGGGCGCGGTTATGCGGCTGTCGCCGCGCGGCGAGAGCGAGCCTTGGGAAGACGAGTGCTACTCAGCGAGGCTTTGTTCTTCCTGGCTCGCGTTTGTTCTGCACAGGGAGTGGCCCCACAAGTCAGATAGAGCAGAAAATTTGTCTAGAACTCACCGCCCGCACCAACGACGCGGGGGCCACGCTCTGCGCGGAGGTTGGCGGCAGAGGCCTCGGGGTCGCTGAGAAGCCGAAGGCCGTAAAGCACGGCGGTGCGGCATGAGGGGCTTCCTCTCTGCGCTGGCCCGCGCGGCGCAGTCGCGGTCACGGGCGGAGCTCCAGGTCGCGCAGCGCCGCCGGCCATCGGATCTCGCCCAGCGCTTTTCTCACTCCGCGGCGGCGCCGGCGAGGCCATCCTTCGCCATCGCTTTCGACATCGACGGTGTCATCATTCGCGGCCGCAGTCCGATCGGGGGCTCGCCGGAGGCTATCCGCCGCCTCTACTCGGAAGACGGTACAACACTCGCGATTCCCGTATTGTCTGCATTGCGTTGAAATAGCTTGTAGGCATCAGGCGGGCACTGCGGGTGTCTTAATTTTGTACCGGCAGAGTGGACTAAGCTTCAGGGGGCTTGCTTGCCGCATTTGAGTCTTTTAAGCATTTCGTCGAACGGTTCATAGGCATTATGGAGCGAAATTCATCTGGATTTAATGATTCCATAAACTTATCCAAATGTTCCTAATTGCTAATGCTAAGTTAGGCCTCTAGCTTCTAGTGGTTAAAGCTTATGGATCATCATTTTTGCCCCTTTTCAGGTACCCTGAAGATTCCGTTCCTGTTTTTAACTAACGGTGAGTAGCTGCATCATTTACACCTCCCAGTTTTGTGCTCTTGTTATTGAATTTTATCCCTGGGAGAGTGATGGACTACTTCGGCCTTTTAGGTCAATTTCATATAAGGTTTGTTTCTTAACATGGTAGTCCCTCTGTTCTCAAATTGTCGTTGTTAGGACAACAACTTTGGTTCATTTTTGAACTAGAAATGTTACAACATTTAAAAACAGAGGGAGTAATATCTTAGCTTAAATATTGGACAATTCTTTTGACACATATGGTTCCTTGAGTTTCACTCATTTGAGGACCTTACTTAGTTATTTTGAACTTGACTGTCAAATTACTGTGAAATTAGGCATGTGCATTTTTTTTGTTTTTCTAATATTATTGGCATATCTGGATGGCTGAGAGACAATTTTTTGTCATGGAAAAAAATATTTCAAATGTTAATGCTGGGAATAGTTGTTGTCTCAACGCGCTATTGAACTGTTTGTTCTCTTAAATCGTTACATACTCATCACTGTTATTGTTTGTACATGTGGTTGCCATTTTTCAATTATGTTGCTGGCTTTTTAACATTTTTTTAGATTATTCATTATTGAAATTTCCAATTTGTTGGCAGGAGGAGGTGTTCCAGAGCACCGAAGGGCTCTTGAACTAAGTAAACTTTTAGGAGTTGATATTTCTCCCGCACAGGTACTGCTTTATCCATGAGTCATTATTGAAAATTGCATTCCTTTTTCATTGTATTTTGAATCGGCCACTATGTTCAATTCTGCCTGGGTAATTTTCTGATGGTGCAGGTCATGCATGGTCATTCTCCTTACAGAGAGCTGGTGAATCGGTATGCCATTAAAGCACACAATTGGCATTAAAGTTCTGTGCTATAAAACATATGGATGTCTTTTGTGATTTGCCACTAGCAATATCTAGTTTCTTCAAGGACCTGTGAGCACCTGAAATGGACTCCCTTTCTCCGGTAACTGCAGATTTGAAAATGACCTTATTGTTGCTGTTGGAAAAGGAGAACCTGCAGTAGTGATGTCTGAGTATGGATTTAGGTAATCCTTCTAGTTGGTATGACCATAGGTCAAATTTATTGTAAATACCTCACAAGTTATTTTTATGTGCAGAAAAGTTCTATCCATGGATGATTATTCATCATATTTTAGAGATATTGACCCCCTAGCTCCTTTTAAGACTTGGACAGTTGGTCAAACAGACAATAACTTGTCCGCAAAAGTGCATCCATTAGACGATGTTTATGCAGAGCGAGTTAAAGGAGTGTTCATTGTCAGCGATCCTGTGGATTGGGGAAGAGATCTACAGGTACTTTTGCCATACCCTTGCTTCACTAGTGGAAAATGTTCTTGGGCTGCATTTATTTCATTTTCATAGAAACTGTTAGTGACATGGTTTATAAACGCCTATAAGCACATCTGAACAACCCTGTCAGTCTTATGAGTATTTTTGTTTCTGTCAAAGGATTTGGCATACCTAACTTGTAATAATCTGACGTTTCTTTGGTCAAAAAATAATCTGAGGTTTTATATGAAAGGTACTTTGTGACATCTTATCGACTGGTGGCCTTCCTGGAAGCGGAAAAGGGGATCAGCCTCCTTTGTATTTCGCAGCAGATGACCTTGAATACCAGGTAAGATGTTGTATGAAGAATAGATCAACATATGAACACCCTGCAGGCTCGAATGTCTTTGATTGTCATCCAGATTCCATGCATTCATATGCATATAAGATAACTATTAACACTGAAAAACTCACACTCAATTTTGAGTTCCTGTGGCAGGCTGCATTTCCTTCTGAGAGGCTTGGGATGGGTGCTTTCAGGATAGCACTGGAAAGCATATATAATAAGTAAGCCATTATTACGGTTTATGAAATATTGTACTTGTATAATTCCTATGGATGGACGTGTGGCATTATGTTGGCTTGCTTACTTATTTTCTTCTCATTTACGCTGCAGAATAAATGATCATCCATTGAAGTATACATCTTACGGAAAGCCTAATCCATTTGTTTTCAAGAATGCAGCGAGCATACTTGAAAAACTTGTTATGAATATGTATCCAAATTCACAGACATCAAATGAAGTAAATGATCATCAGTTCTCAACTATTTACATGGTCGGTGATAATCCCAAAGTTGATATCAATGGAGCTTTGAAGGTTAGCATCTTTTCATTTGATCATTTCTTATTCAATGGATGGAGTGGTTGATGATGTATGGAAGTTGTGCAGCTCTCGATGATATACTTCTTTAGAAAGTATGTGAACATGGTCTATTGTTACAAAATGTGTTTCCCGAGTTGAACAGATAGCAAATGTTGGCCTATTGTAAACCAGCAAATTTTGCTTAAGTGATACGTTGCAAGACATCATTACCATTTAAATAACTATGCATTTTTATATCTTCCTTTTTTCTATGTTGCCCTTTTATTACTTTGAAAGCAGTTATGCACCTGTGTGATGCTGACGCTCGCAATTTGCTTACAGGCTGGCCGCCCTTGGTCGTCTATTCTTACCAGAACAGGTGTTTTTAGGGGAAAAGATAATGATCCAGTGTTTCCTGCTGATGTGGTACGTGGTATAAGTGATATTTTGGTTCTATCCTATGAATGTTTAGCATCTCCTTTTTGTATCATGTTGTTTCATCTGATTATCATGTTGTTTCAACATGATAGTAGTAGTTTCAGTCTTTAATTTTGAATAACAATAAGTAATTTTACGGTGACAATACTATTAATACCTCATTGTCTTTGTGTTTTGAATATTTTTGTTTGCATTCCCAACAGACTAACTTCTGTCTTGCAGGTTGTCGATACTGTTGAAGATGCCGTCAACTATATATTGGAGAAGGAATGTTTACGGTGACAATACTATTAATGCTCCCTTCGGTTGACCCTTCATTGTCTTTTGGCGTTGTTGACAAGATCTACAATCCATATATTTTGTCCGTAAATTTGAACAGTTGTTGCCTGGAGTTCTATCTCTTATTCATCCTACTAACAAGTACAATGCACATTAGATACATCAGACCAATGCATTTTTTGGATTCTATATTATCCACATATTCGGTTGCCTTTTTATTCATGTGTGTGTGTGTGTGGCTGAAAAGGCTAATATATCTGTACAGTGATGAAATCAGGGGTGCTAAAAAATGAAATACATGTCATTTGTAGCATATAACAGTGATGAAATCAGCGGTGCTAAAAAATGAAATACATCTCATTTGTAGCATATATTGTTGGTTCAATGCAATAGTATCTGCTTGTTCCGAGCTGGACATTACATGACTGAAATTATGCACTCATAAATTGTTAGCTTTGCACTACTTTTTATTATCCTAGATTAATTAAAGCCTCAGCATAGCTTCAGCTGTGGCAATGAGCTGAAGATTACCTCACCCTCAAGTGTCTTTCTTCAGTTTTGTCTTATGGCTGACCTACATACAAGAAAAAGAATGTTGTGTTGCTTCATTGTTTTAACTTTTTAATTATATTGATTTTTTTTTACTGCAAAGTTCATGAACTCCAAAAGATCCCTAAGCTCTGCAGTTAGCTGACTGGCTTCTTTTAGACTGCTGATGACTGCCTGACATAGCTTAAGGACCTTGTCCAGTTATTGAGCACTCGGTCCCGCATGGTCCACTGGTCCATGTAGACCGAGTTCAAGCCAACCCCCTCATCTTCTCAGATAAGCCCTCCCACTCCACTCTTCCTCCTTCCTCCGCGTCTCTCCCCGCGCCCAACCCAACCCGTTTGTCCGGCGCTCGCCATGGAGACCTCCTTCCTCCCTTCCACACTCCCCACCGCGAAGCCCCTCCCCGCTTTGCGAACCTTGTCGACCACCGCCTCGCTCCGCCCCGGCCCTCGCTCGCGCCGCTCCACCATCCGCGCGGCCATCACTCGGGGCCGCAAGGAGGACACCGTGGCCACGGTCCGCGAGCAGCTGGAGGGGTGCTACCTTCTGGCCGGCATCCGCTACGAGGGCCTCACGGTGAAGCAGATTCAGGGCATCCGCGACGCGCTGCCGGACACCTGCCGCCTGCTGGTGGCGAAGAACACGCTGGTGGGGAAGGCCATCGAGGGCACCCCATGGGAGGCGCTCAAGCCGTGTATGAAGGGCATGAACGCCTGGCTCTTCGTCCACACCGAGGAGGTCCCCACCGCGCTCAAACCCTACCGCGCCTTCCAGAAAGAGGAGCGCGTCGAGGAGACCAACGACTTCGTCGGCGCCGTCTTCGAGGGCAAGTTCTACGGGCCCGGCGACTTCAAGGCGCTCGAGACCATGCCCAGCCGAGCGGAGGTGTACGCCAAGCTGCTCGGCGCGCTGCAGGGCCCCGCCACCTCCCTCGTCACTACGCTGCAGGCGCCCGCCAGGGATGTGGTCGCCGTCCTCTCTGCCTACGTGCGCAAGCTCGAGGAGGAGGCTGGTGCTGCCTAGTGCTGTTGGGAAATGGTGGTCATCCCTCTCACACTTGTTTGTAGAATTCCTTGTACCTTTACTGCTCCCCAATCACTTTTGAATTGAATCACAAATTTTCAATCTACAATGTATGGACTGTTGGGAAATGGTGCTCATCCCTCTCACACTTGCTGACATGCTGGTTAACTGGTTTAGGAATTGTGATGAGGTCACTAAGAACGTTGAATGATTTGGTAGTTTCGCTTGCCTTAGGAAGCAATTATGATTAACCGTATTGTTTCAGCTAGCATTTGGTGGTGAAGTCGACATGTCCCTCAAAAACGTTTGGCTAGAGGCCATGGTGCGTGTGTTAGAGTTGGTTTAGGATCAAATTCTTTTCAGTCCACATGCTGATATAGTAATATGTGGTGAAGTCATAAGCTTGGCATTGTTTTTTTATGGATTAAGAGTGAAAGCTGTCTGGTGGTAAAAAGGATGTGAATAGCTATAATATCCTTCTACATTTTGCGTTGTACAACATGCAGATGTCCTTCTCTTGCTTCACAGATAGAACAGCATTCAGTTTCTAGTAATAACATAATTCATGTTGAAATTTTCTCTGGAATAGCTAACTAAACTTCCTTTTATTCACTATGTTTCTTTAATATTGGTGAAAACCAGTCCATTGTTGTGTTTCTATCTTACCCAAAATTCACCTGTTTCTTGTGGCTATTAGTGATTTTTTTTACAGGTATTAATGATTTTTTTTCATTCTGGTACATGGGTATATTGTTTATTTTCTGGAATTTTTGTTTCGTTATCTTGATCGCTGGGTACTCATAAGGATACATGAATGATTAACCGTACCACTCAGTAGCACCTAGTTGCAAGTCGGACTTGGTATCATTGTTTTAAACTATCGATATGATTGTTTTGCGTTGGTTATTGATGTATACATATTTTTGTCATATACTGTAATTTATGTCTACATTGCCCAAGTGACTAATACTAATCAGCTGCTCCATCCATCGATTCAGGCAGCACTTTTGTAACCATTTTTCTATGGGACTTGCTAACTTTCAATCACCGGTTTGAACCACACAATTATTATACAGATAATCCTATAAAATAAAAATTAAAATACAAAGTAACAAATCATCGACTGAAAGCTTTCAGTCAATTGAAAGCTAGGAAATATGTGAAATATGTTTTTCTATAACTCGCTACATATTTGTTCTGAGAATGGAACACATTTGCTGTTATCAGACTGCCATGCAGGAAGTGCCAGCAACTTTGTTCCAGATCTCTGCTTCATTGATGTAGAAGACTTGAGTTAGCACTTGAATTGTTTATCTGTTTTACGCTAACGTTGTTCTGATTCTCCTTTCTTTCTGAAATAAAATTTGAAATTATAGTCGTTCCTAATGTGTTCTTGTAGTTAATCTCCATGCATAGAGCTCTGATTAATAATTAATGCAGAGATGTTTGCCGAACTAAGCATATTGGAGAATTAACATTGTGTTAACTGATTGGAGATTTCCATGTCTGAAGGGGTAATCACTGACTTTTAGTGCCTAATGATTATTTGAGGAAAACACTTGATTCTCCCAAAGTTCATCTCTCTGTTACCTGCAGGCTCATCTGTTCTCACTATGTAGTTTCTCGACAGTTAAATGGCAGATGACGCCCAGTTTTTTTTTTAATGGGTGAATGCTAAATTCATGATGAGTATACATTAGACACTGCCTATAAGGTTTGAAAAAAGAGAAACATTTTGCCTTTGTTTTAGGTTGATATTGTAAATCTAGCTTTATTTCGGACTTGTGTTGGTGATATGACGGGCATCATGTGAGTTAGAATTGGACAGGCTCGCTTTCTGGTGACCACAGGATGACAATCGCAGGCCCGAATCGAGCATGACATAGAAGAAATCTTTCCTAGTCGCCAAGCCGGTCTGAGAATTGCAATTGCAGTATACAATATCTTATCTGGATAGATTACAGAGACCGTATATTACACAACGGGCAGGTTCCGAGGTTCTGGCATCAGACTGGCTTTTCTTGTGGCTATCGAGTTATTAATCTGTAAAAGGCATCACCAAGCGATCCATTGAACTTTACAACCAGTAGAAGTATGATGCATTAACACAACTATAGTACTATAGCTGGTTAATTGCTCATGGCTAGCTATTAGCTCCAAAAAAGATATAGTAAACTCGTGCAGACTGAAAGGATGTTCGGTTAGCAATAATAAGTTATCAGACATCGCAATGAAGTTCCTCACAAAACTTGCTGCTTAGTTTCGTAAATAAGTATGTAATAGGTGGGGTCAAGGGCACCACCATAGCACGTCAATTCTGCATCTACGAAAAAGTCTAGCAAAATTACTTTTTGAGGAAAAGTCTAACATAATATTATTTGGTCAAAAAGAAAATACTCCTTTCGACCACATTTAAAAGTTGTTTTGAGTCACGTAGAGGCAACATAGTATGTTTCAGATTTTTTTTTATTTGAATGATCTCTTTTAGAATATTTAGATTGAACTTTTGGGAGTGGTGTCTAGAATAGCTATTTTATAATATTGCAACTTTGGTGTTTTTACATAGATTTTCATTAGTGACTGGTGGTTAAAGAAGCGTGTTAGCGATCGTCCACAGCAACGCTTATTTTTAACCTCTTACTTTGACATTAATATCTTTTAACATAGTTTGAAAACATAAAAATCAAAGGTGTAGATGTTTTTTTCGAAAAAGCATATGCATATGATACTATATTTTGGTAAACATAATAGTGATCAGAGCTGCATTTCAAACAACGAATAAAAGGAACTACCTCAGTCGTCAGAAAGCCGGGATTGGCTTATCATGAAAGTTGTGAGTGAGAAGTAGAGCCTGCTATTGCGCTTGTGTTCGGAGTTCATATAAGTTAATTTTGCTCCACACCGTCCAGGAAAACACAAAAATAGATCGCGCATGTATCAAGCTCCCACATGTGCACAACAAATCTGTATCCAGGCAGCCATTGCTCCACCTCTCGCTTACGAATCCATGTACCTCCGGAAAACGAAGGCCCTCTTTTCATTCTCCTGTCTAAGGGCAAGCACGGGCTGTACACATTCCCCCACCACGCGCAACGAAGAAACCCGGTCCTCAGGCTCCCCACGGGCCACGTGAAGCGTGCCCCATTCCCACGGGGAAGGATCTTTGAAAAGAAGGGGCACGGCCCGCGACCACCACACACCGAAAGGAGATGCAGCTAGCGCAAGCGAGGAGGCGACCGCCGGAAAAAAGCAGGGCGTCTCGGCCACACCGTGCCGGGTGAGAGGATAAGGGAAAGGCGTCCCGGATGCTGCCCCGAGAATGATCTGATGGCGGCTGCTCCCTTCACCGTTTACGATGACCAGCTTTCCGGTCCGGTGGTGATTCCCGCGCCAGAGCTCACCGAACAGTTGTCGCGCGGCGCGTTTCTGGCATCAACAGCCCCATGTCCGTTGTTGCCGGTGCTTCGGAGCTTCAGTTACGTGTGCCGGTTTAGGTGTGGTTAGGCCAGAGCAGTGGCTCGCACTGGCAGATAAGCTTACGGATTGAGATGGATGCTGTGTGTCTTTTCTAGATGTGCTCGCTCGTGGCAGGGACTCGTTTTTAGTTCTTGGTGCCTGTCCTGTCTCACGTCTCCGACTTTTGGTGCCTAAGAATATATATCTACATGATCATTGGCTCTTTAGCTGATGCTTTCTGCTAGGATGAAACAACGCCTTTGTATTTGCTGCCGTGCGGCCATTCGCCTACACCCTTCCGCTCTAGTACCATATGTGAAAATACTGTATAGTGTATACTACTCACTGCATTCTTAATCGATGACTTTTTTGCTCAGCTCAATTCATTTGATAACTTCAAAAAGTGATGACATGCTTAATGTGACAGGGAAGTTCTTATGCTCGTCTACGGCCGCATCCGTTTCCATGCCAGCTGCAGAGAAAAAAAGAGCCTTTTTTGCAAGGGGAGCATACATACGAATGTTAGGATACGGAGCTGGCCAGTGCATATGCCGCCGCTAAACTACGGGTACTCGACGGCGGATGCAGTCATAACCGGTGCCATCCCAAACAAACCCTGCCAACCTGTAGCGCCTGATGATCATATAACAACCTGAATTACGACATAAACATATGTTTTTATCCGTGTGCACAAGTGAAGAAAGAAAGAACAATTGTAGTTCTATCCTGGTTCAATATCAATAATTGAGGGAAGCCTGATTTACCAGTCGGGCACATATGATTTCACATTTTCACTCGAGTGCAAGGAATGCGCTTCGAGTCCACGGATACAGTAACAACTTTACGTCACGGGGCTTTCGCCCCACGCTGCGCCCCTGAGCCGTCGAGCACCGAACCGGTGGACGGCCTCGCGCGTGCGGACCAGCCAATGAGCGGGCTCATCAAGTGCGGCGCGTAACGGAACGAAAGCTCCACGGGCGGTCAGAGTCGTCTGCTGCTCGATTGTCTCTGCCAACGGCTCGTACTTATCTGGGCTAACTTTTGCTCGTAATAATTTTTCAGACGGACGCCGCGCGGCATTCGGTGTTACAGTAGGTATAATGCTATATATAGGTAGTCTTATAAGTTGTCTCATATATTATCATATAGGATTTTTGATAATGTGAAAGAGAGAGAGGGTGGTAAGAGAAACATGTGGTTGTTTCGCGTAATAATCATCTCATACGTTTAAATTTAGGAGTATGAGACGACTCTCACATTATTATACGGGTTCTACTAGTCTTTTAATCTATAAATATTCTTTTTTTTATATCCATAAATTAAGGAGTCATATAATTAATAGAAGACAACTAATAAGATCATCCATTGTATAAGTCGTCTCATAACCCGTCTTAAGATTACGTGACATGTATGAGACGATCTATGAGACAACACCATTGTACTTGTCTTTAAAAAAATTCTTCATAAAAATTGAAATTCTTAAATTAACGGGTGTCTACAGCTAATTACACGTTCTGCGGCCATGCATAACCAAAAGTCCGAAACGCTCTTGAATCAGCGTGGATCCACGACATGTACTGTGATAGTAGCTGATAGCGGAAATGGTTGGCGACCGCCACGGCATTTTTCGTAGACGACATAACCATGATATACGTCACAGCTGTGGCAATCGTCCGCTTCTCTTTGAGGTATGGTCTGAAAAGGACTAAAAAGAAAAAAAAAATACAAATTACATCGCGGAGTTCGGCTCTGTGTAGAAAACAATACATATTCCAACCAAACGACGTTGATGCGACAAATGAACAGCTTCTTAGTTAAGTGAGCATGGCGACTGCCGTAGGAGATTAGTTTAACAACAAACCGTACCGCTTGCTTAGCACTACCCCTAAAGCTTATTCAAGTCAATACGTCATTAGAAGAACTCTCCAGCCTCTAGAACTTTCTAGTGACAGGTCGCCGTCACCATGTCCATCGTCTCAGCTTAAACAAAGAGAAAAAAAGAAAATCAGCTCAAACCAAACCAAGCGATCGTCCGTTGAGCTTTACTAGGTAGTACCGCCAACATGTACGAGTGGTCACAAATTCACAACTAAAAAAGCGAATAGAGAACATTGTTGAAAATAGAAAAAGTTAATGACGTGAGAGGTTGGTCACTTGGTAGGAGAAACAACTGTAAAAATTATTCTCAGATCCTGCGATTGCTGCGCTGAAGATTCTACTTCGTAGTTGACTGTTAAAACATCAATTAATTTCTAATCGCTTCCCACTACTCAGGCCAGCAGAAAAGCTGAACCAAAGCTTGCGAGCGAGACGGAGTGCTCTGGCTCGCAAATCGCTCTCCGGGTCCCCTCTTAAACGCCGTTAACCCCTGCCGTGACGATCTTTCCATTCGGGGAGCGTGGGCCCCAACAGCCCGCTGGTCTCCGGGCCCGAGTGCAGCTCCACGCGACCCTTCCAGCCGCAGACGTGCGGGCCGTGCGGCACCAGCGACCCCACCCTCCAGCCTCCCATCGCACGCCCTCCGAGAGGGGCGGTCCACGTGGCCGCGGGAGATCTGCGGATCCGGGAGGGCGCAGGGAGCGCGCGGCTTTAGATCTCGTCGGATCTTCGAGGGGGGCCGCGGGCCCCACCCCCATCCCTTCCCCACCTCCACTTGCTCCACGTCACGGCGCCTTCCTCCTCCCCCGTTATCTATCTCCTCCGCCCCCTGCGGCTCCTCCTCGGTCCTCGCTCGCCCGAACCGCGTCGCCTCCGCCATTTGGACCCCCTTGCAGCCTCAATTTCTCCTCGTAGCGCCCACGCGTGGGGTCTCGACTCTTGAAGCGCGCCCATGCCACTGCCAGTCCCGCAAGGTGCTCGACTCGCCCTTTCCAGTGGCAATTGAGAGCTAGCTACCTTCCTGAGTTCCAGCTCTGGGCCGGGAATAGAGAGAGTTTTGAGAATTTTTTCTTCCAGAATTTAACTGGTCTACTGGGGTTGTTTCGGCGCAAGGTTAAGGAGGGTAAAATTCGGCGGATCTCAGGGAAGTTTGACGCTAGCGAAGGTATGGAGGGGCGCGAGGTGCTGCTGCTCAAAGTTTGCTATTTGCTTCAACCTTTATTTTGGCCTGCTAGTTCGTGTCTGATGAAGCTTTCTCTTGTTGTATTTTTAGCTGCCAGGAGCTGTAGATTCGTCGGATTTCGAAGGGAGACGACCGAACTTGTAACGCTCGTCAATCCTACCTGCTTCTAATCTCTTTTCTCTGTCGAAGTGCGGATTTATATGGGGATTATGGCTTAATTTATTACGACGCGCTTGATGCTTCTCAGGAATCAGGAGCAGCTGATTTTGGACGTCGCGGAGCAAGGGGTGTAAGGAGCCTTTTCTTCCAGCTCCGTTGTAGGTAGTCTTCTCTGACCATTACTGAAGAATAGTAGGTAGCTTATTCCGACCATCTCCTGTGTTTAGGATAAACCGGTCTTTGATTCCTGTGCAGATTCCAGTAGCTGGATTCGCATATGCATTTCTGACGCTGACGTAGGATGTGCCCCACCATCTGTGGACTGCCCCTAGTTGCACACACCACCGCTGGACTCTCTCTCTTCGAATCCGGCTGATGGGTAGCGCGTGCCAAGCCGACACGGATGGACCTTCCTGCAAGGATGTGAGGGGGATTGAAAATGGCGCCATAGAGAATGGCCATGTGGTCGTGGCTGAGGCGGAGGAATGGCGGGAGGATTTGCCCAATGGGCACTGTGTGCCAACCGGCACGCAGCGTGTGGATGAGCAGAAGGAACCGCAAGAACCAACCATCCGGTGGGAGAGGTTCCTCCCTGTGAAGACATTGAGAGTCTTATTGGTAGAGAATGATGACTCTACTCGTCAGGTGGTCAGTGCCCTGCTTCGCAAGTGCTGCTATGAAGGTAGGCCCTCAAAATTACAAGGCTAGTTTCATCTTAGTAAATTGGTTGCATACGTGGTTCTTTCACTTCGAGCTGAGAGGTAATATTAATATATTTTGAAGTCCCAGCTTGGATTTGTATTTGACTTGAACTAGCGGTGTAACCATCTCCTCTTGCACTATATTTATATTTGGGAAATTGGCATTGTTTCTTCTTATTATAATAAACTAACAGAACTGCCAGCCTGATTGCACCCTAGATATGTAACTCTAAATCTGACGTTATAATTTAGGGCCTGTTTGGATCCACCCAGATTATAATAAACTGGTCTATATAATCTGGAGGGCCTCCAAACAGGGTAGTTTATATAATCTAGATTACCAAATTATTATAAACCCATAATTTACTCCACCACAGCTAAGACCAGATTATAACCTTTAACTTTATCAGATAATTACCTTATATGCCACCGCTTCCAAAAATAAATGAGGGGCAGACATGTCATTAGGTAGTTTAACTAGCTGGATTATAGTTTTTATAAACTGGCCTCCAAACACCTCCACCCAGTTTTTTTTTTTCATAAACCAATTTTTATAATCTATCTCCATAAACCAAATTATTATAATCTATAGGGTTTCCCTGTAAATGTGAAGGTTATAATAGATAGGTTACATGTAATAATTGATGTGCGAGTTTCTTGGATTGGCCCCTCCCCTTTTTTAGCATGTGTAATATGAAAACTAACTTTCTGGACAAAAGAGTGTCATATAGGCATATAATCACATCAATTGCTTGTGCTTATACTGATTACTTTGGGCATTGTAAAGAGCAAATATGATTTTGAGCTACACTTTTAAAATTTGATCACAGCTCAAAGTTATTAAGTTTGTATGCACCAACCAGTTGAACCCAAAAACCTAAGCTGATGGGAAAAGGTGGACAATACATTTATACTTCAACACTCCCCCTCACGTAAAAGGTTTCAAAGGCTGCAAATGTGGAAATAAAAGTAATAATACTCTGTCTTACGTGAAAAGCTATCGCAAATCACAAACGTGGAAAGTAGGAGTCGACAACAATTTTATTTAATAAATTGTGCCCGTTAGGATTCGAACTCAAGACCTCTGGCTCTGATACCATATTAAGTTTGTATGCACCAACCAGTTGAATCCAAAAGCCTAAGCTGATGCGAAAGAGTGGACAATACATTTATACTTCAACACTCCCCCTCACGTGAAAGGTCTCAAAGGCCGCAAACGTGGAAATAAGAGTAATAATACTCTGCCTCACATGAAAAGCTGCCGCAGATCACAAACTTGGAAAGTAGGAGTCAACAACAATTTTATTTAATAAATTACGTCTGCCAGGATTTGAACTCGAGACCTCTGGCTCTGATACTATATTAAGTTTGTATGCACCAAGCAGTTGAACCCAAAAGCCTAAGCTGATGGGAAAGGGTGGACACTACATTTATTCTTCAATAAAAGTCACCATGATACTAAGATAAAACTCTATATACCAAGATAAATTTAGAAAAGTGACATTACTCATAATTTCCACAGCCAACAAATTATTGACATATTAATTTTGCTTTAAGAGGAAGATGCCCTATGCCCCTATGTGCATGGTTTGATGGGTGTGATTGGCATTTTGAATCTCAAAAATATGATCTCACACAAATATGCTTGCTTTATTTGTTAATCTGGGCGGTAGGTTTTCCATTCCTAATTTACCATATTCTATGTCTCCTGTTTGAGTTATACAGGGTTGCTAATCATCAGCAGTTGAAACTTTTAGCTATCAACACTGTCCCGCACAACTAGAATTAAGTATTTTATCTCCTTCCCTTTCAGTTATCCCTGCCGAAAATGGTTTGCATGCATGGCAGCATCTTGAAGATCTGCAAAGCAACATTGACCTCATATTGACTGAGGTTTTCATGCCTTGTCTGTCTGGCATTGGTCTGCTTAGTAAGATCACAAGTCACAAAATCTGCAAGGACATTCCTGTCATTAGTAAGTAGCTTTCCTCAGCTCCTCTAATGCATTATGAAATGCGGTGTTGTTAATACTTTTTTCTAAACACTTTTAGCTGCTACACTGATGTGTTTTTACATGCAGTGATGTCATCGAATGACTCCATGAGTATGGTATTTAAATGTTTGTCAAAGGGAGCAGTTGACTTTTTAGTAAAGCCACTACGGAAGAATGAGCTTAAGAATCTTTGGCAGCATGTATGGAGGCGATGCCACAGTGTAAGATTTTTGTTTTGATCTAGCTTTTATGTTGTATGTTAGACAAGTCATAAGGCATAGTTAAAATGATTATACTTGTTTATCCTTTTTTTTTTGTATGTTGTTACTCTTGAGTAGTTGAGTTGACCATCCCTCATTGAAACACAGTCCAGTGGTAGCGAAAGTGGCATCCAAACACAAAAGTGTGCCAATCCAAAGGCTGGTGACGAGTATGAGAACAATAGTGACAGCAGTCATGATGATGACGAAGACAATGACGATGATGATGACTTCAGTATTGGACTTAATGCTAGGGATGGCAGTGATAATGGCAGCGGCACCCAAGTATGACATTTTTTATTACTTCTTGATAGTTATCTCTTACTCTTAATTTGAAGTTATACATTTACGGGATGTTGGTAGCAATACAGTTAAGAACTTAAAATCATGTACTGGGATATTACTGGCAACAAAGGTTACATCCCTTCAAATCAGGTGATAGAGGTTACTTACTTTGTGAAATTTGGAGATTTATTATATAACATGTTGATATCTGCATGGTTAAATTAGAAAATTTAATGTTTGATCCCCTGCATTAAAATCTGTTTACTTGGTACAAGTTGCTTGGCTATCCTTCCTTTTTTGGTATTTTTTTCTGATTACTTTTTGTGAGTTTTTTTTTTGTGCGTCAATGTATTATGATATTGACAATCTGTTTTAAAATGCAGAGTTCATGGACAAAGCGTGCTGTGGAGATTGACAGCCCACAACCTATGTCTCCGGATCAATTAGCTGATCCTCCTGATAGCACATGTGCTCAAGTAATTCACCCCAAATCAGAGATATGCAGCAACAAGTGGTTACCAACAGCAAACAAAAGAAATGGCAAGAAACAAAAAGAAAATAATGGTATCTTATTCACCGCACAGTTCACTGTAAACAAAGTAAACCCTCACACTATTGTATCACTCACCAAATTCCCCTTATTTTTGCAGACGAGTCCATGGGAAAATACTTGGAAATAGGTGCTCTCAGGAATTCAAGTGTTGAGTATCAATCTTCTCTCAATGATATGCCTGGCAATCCAACAGAAAAGCAGCATGAGACTCACATGACGCAGATCAATTCTAAAAATAAAGTAATGGTAGAAAATGATGGTGCAACTACACTGACTGAACCAAATACTCAAACTGCTGACTTGATTAGCTCAATAGCCAGAAACGCAGAAACCAATCAGGCAGTTAGAATCACTGATATACATGGTTCCCCCTCCGAGATGCCAGATGGGAATGGTAAGAATTGTGGTTCTCACGTTGACATGATGTCCCATGGGCTGGGTTTGAAGAGATTGAAAACAGCTGTAGCCTCAACTGAGAACCATGATGAACGAAATATTTTGAGAAGATCAGATCTTTCAGCTTTCACCAGGTGCAAAACATAATATCAGTGTCATTACTAGGTTATGAATATAAGAGTAAGTTGCATGCTAACTGTTTCTGATTTGCAAGGTACCATACATCTGTGGCTTCCAATCATGGTGGAGCTGGATTTGGAGAAAGCTGTTCACCACAAGATAACAGTTCAGAGGCTGTGAAAACAGACTCTACCTGCAAGATGAAATCCGATTCAGATGCTGCTCCAGTAAAGCAGGGTTCCAATGGCAGTAGCAACAACAATGACATGGGCTCCAGTACAAAGAATGTTGTAGCAAAGTCTTCAGTGAACAGGGAGAGAGTGACCTCACCATCAGCTGTTAAATCTACTCAGCATACCTCAGCATTCCATCCTGTGCAGCACCAAACATCACCAGCTAATGTTGTAGGGAATGACAAAGTGGATGAAGGAATTGCAAATGCAGTGAAACTAGGCCACCAAACAGAGGTACCACAAAGCTGTGTGCAGCATCATCATCATGTTCATTATTACCTCCATGTTATGTCACAGCAACAGCCATCAATTGATCGTGGATCATCAGATGCTCAGTGTGGATCATCCAATGTGTTTGATCCTCCTGTTGAATGTCATGCTGCGAACTACAGCATGAATGGGGCAATCTCAGGTAGTCATAATCATAACAGAAGCAACGGGCAGAATGGATGTAGCGCTGCTCCCAACATTGCAAGACCAAACATCGAGAGTGTTAATGGTATAATGGCCAAAAATGGGGCTGGAAATGGCAGCGGAAGTGGGAGTGGAAGTGGTAATGACATGTATCATAATCGGTACCCCCAACGAGAAGCTGCATTGAACAAATTCAGACTGAAGCGGAAAGATCGGAACTTCGGTAAAAAGGTAAGCCTGTTTTTGGTCACATGGCTTTGTGGCAGTGATTCCTAATTAGTAATAGGTAGTTTTTAAAGGGCCCTGTTAGTTCTTGATTAGAATCCTATCTCAATATTTGAACAGTGTTACTAAAAATAATAATACTGACTTATTAATATCTACTCCCTCCGTTCCAAAATAATTGACGTTTTAGCCTTGGTCATGGGAATTAAGGAGAGGTAACAAAGGTGGGTGTGCAGGAAAGGAGAAGGAGAAAGATAGAGATAGAAATGTATTGAAAAGGGCGAAATGTGCATTGGGATTTGAGAAGTGAGAATGACAATTATTTT
The DNA here is from genome assembly GCA_030378355.1 of Eleusine indica. Lineage (NCBI taxonomy): Eukaryota > Viridiplantae > Streptophyta > Magnoliopsida > Poales > Poaceae > Eleusine > Eleusine indica. The sequence goes on along the minus strand of CM059498.1, from coordinate 9,778,069 downwards.
GAGAAAACTAGAGAGGGCTAAAGTAACAAGTATTTTGGGACTGAGTACTTTTGAAGGGAAAAAGAAAAGGATAAATGATCATGTTACCTCACAGTATTTGAGGACTATGGCTTTAGTAGAAAGCGGTATAGTAGGGCTGAATTGGACAAGTCACTTTTACTGAATTCGATGAAGTAGTTTAGAATGCAAGTTTTTAAGATAGTGGTTACATCATTTTACTTAATTTTGCTCCGTTTTCCATTTTTCAAACTTCTCTGATGTGTCTGCATGCCTGAATATTGGTTGCATTGGAGCGTTATCTTTCTGATGGCCTTGTCCGCCTATTATCAGGTACGCTATCAAAGCAGAAAGAAGATGGCTGACCAGCGGCCGCGGGTCCGTGGGCAGTTTGTGCGACAAATTGGACAAGGTGATCAAGCTGGCCAAGAAAACAGATGACATGTCCTTTCCAATCCAACACAGCATCTACATCAAACGCATCCCAGAATTAGGAATTTTCTTTCCGTTGCTGATAGCAGATAATTGATTTCCTCATTAGAGTGCTCAGTAAATAAGAACTCCGGTTATTATTATCCTCTGGTGGTTCTTCTGGAGTCAGCTTTGTAACGGCCATCGGCTGTACTGTGTTAAATGTCAGGATGGTTCGCGTCTTTGCGATCTTCAGTCCCCTCTACTTGCTCAAGAGTCCAAACCAGCAGCAACATTGTTAACGTATCATGCATGCCAAATCTGTAGATCGAGTTGGCATCATTTAGTGGCTTAACCGTTCTCGCTAGGTCAAATACCCCCTCTATATTTTCTATTTGCGAATCCGATCATCAACAATTAATATAATACTTTTTTCAGATACTACAATACTTTGTAGTTTCAATCACTAGTCAGGCCATCTTCATCTTATGGTGATAGATCTAGCTCAACGAACTCGCTGAACTGAATGCTACCCAAGTTGTATGACCTGAACCGATTCAAATTTGCCAACGCAATCGATAGTTTCCATGAAAACATAGTTGGGTTTATAAATGGCATTCACCATACAACTCGCTGTACCCTGTGTGACGGGTCACTTGCTACAACAATCACATGACAAAAGTTGTTTCTTAGGCGCTACCATATCCTAACGTCTGCTCCCTGGATAGAAAAATTCAGCACCATTTTCCTTCATTTTAAAATGGAAGTTCCAAACTTTCTGCACTTTTGACCTTTGCTCGCTGAACACACACTTGTTTACCACAGACAGCTGTTGGAAACAAATATTACATTAGTGCAAGGTGAAAGTTGCCTACCCCAAGAGTAAGAGCGGCCCATGCAAGCTTATCGAAATACCAGCTCTGAAACCAATTAACCAATGGTTCGTGCAGGCGTGAGAATAGGATAAGTGCCTAACCTGTCCATGAACATCAGCAGCCAGACCGGTGCTCAAAGGTGCCGCTTTAATAACAAGATCTGCAATGTAGCGCAGATGTACAAGAAGACCCATATTCTCCTCGCCTGAATATATATCCTCGTGGATAAGGATCACTAGCGAGCAATTCTGCCAAGAAAACAGAGTTTGAAAGGCATGAAACCAAGGTAAAAGTTGGCAATGGTTCTAGCCATGTTTGATCATTTACCATCTCAGATGTCAGCGTGACACAATAATGCAAGAAGTCCAAAACATCATTTACGGAACCATGGGCAGCAACTTCCAAGAGTGAGATATCATCTATCATGATGATGAACTTTCCTGCATTTTCTCCTGTCCAATTTGTCTCCACCACTCGCTGAATTTGACTGTATAACCGAACGAAGCTGTCGGTAATAGAAGCTTCCTTTGCCCCACCTGCAGCAAAGAAGCAGATAAAATGACATCTCACTAGATAGTAATTACATGACAGTTTCTCCAATCCAAACAACACAAGGTAAAAAAGCGACTGCTTGCCTGGGAATGCTTGCAATTCAAAGAAATGAAGCCTCTCGCTCCTCCTATGCAGAGAAAGGTTACAGCCCTGACAAATTCCACAAGAGAAAAGGAATCACGAAGTGCAGTATATTTCATGTAGCACAGGAATCCAGCATGAGTATTGCAATAACAGAATCAGGGACCAAACATAGAGCACTTAAACCAAACCCTACTGTGCCGATCCGAAATAATATTGATACATTTTATTTTAGTGGTACAAAAACTGTCCTGCTTCTGACATCGCTGGTTCTCTAAATAGTTTCTCTTTGCTGTTACATGAGTTATTGCTACTAGCAAATGAACAGAACAGATACAATAACTGGAAATTACGCAGTAAAGCACTGGATTCGAACACCAAAATGCACAGTTTAAGATGACAGAAATGTGTCCTGTGCCCTGAAAGGCATTCCAACGATAACGACAACATACACATTTAAGCATATCATATGGAAATAATTTGAACTTTCGAAAGTTCATGTGAGATATCAGAACAAAAACATACTACTAAGCAGAGGCAGACCCACTAATATGGCATGGCATGGCGGTTGTCATACCTACCTCTGGTGGAGTATCCCCATGGCCCCATATCCCTCTTCTCTGAGAGATCGAGTCGACGCCATAGATTTGAGCATTGAGCTCTGCATTTTTAAAATTTTTTTTTTTTGAGATCACTCTGTGCGGCTGCTAAAGGAGAAGAAGGTAGATCCACCTGTCGTGAAGGGGTACGAGCCTCACATAAGACATATGGGCTTTATTTTTCAACAGCCCATTTGAGCTATAGCTGAGAGGCCCACAAATCAGTTATTCAGTTCAGCGCTGTCCGGGAACTCTTCTTCCCCAATCCCCTTTCACTCCTTGTTTGTGGTATGGTTGTTTTGTATCATGCGAGTGAACCAGGCAGCTGGATTACACTTTTATCCGAAATGGCTCAAAAAGAGCACAAGTTTGGGGTTTAATACGGCGCATACATTTTACATTTGACGGATCAAACATATACATTTTTCAACTCTAAGCAAATGCACTCACTTTTCCCCACTGAGAAAGAGAATTTTATAGAACTTGATCATGATTAAATCATGAAGATATTTCAAGCCGTTAAAGAACAAAAAAAATGAAATCATCTAAGCATAAGACCTAGACATGCTTAGTATATATATATGGTAATTTAGTTATTATCACAAACTAGTTACCTCTTAAATTGGTATATTGGCCCTCTATCTTTTGGTGTATGAGTATGGTTCAGTAATTACTGTTCAGTCTTCATATGAGGTACCGTCTTATCATCAATGACATTTTTTTGTATTCTTTTGTGATTCATTTTGTTGATTTAAGGTTGCGTTGTGGCTCCGTCACACCAAAAAATTGTCGCTGGGTCCACCACTGCTACAAAAGAGCCTACAGACCCCATCCTCAAACAGAAAAGTCAATTTGATCGTACCAATTTGGATCAATTGTAAGGTTAGATTCATTCAGTAAGCACACAGGATATGTAAACTAGTTTTACTGAGGCTATCATGGCAGTTATGAATCTAAGCTAAGCAAGCCTGTGAGGTGGCGGCGCTTACCATCTTGCGAAGGATGCGGTCGTAGTGGGAAAACGGCTGCGATAGGGCGAGGAAGGCCGCGGCGCCAGCGCCGGCGAAAGCACGCTTGAGGAGGAGGTGGAGGACGAAAGCAGCGGGGGCCTCAACGCAGTCCTCCACCAGAACCACCCGCGCTCCGGAGCCCATCGCCTCGCTTAGTAGGTCTCCCCCACCGCACTCCTCCATGGTCGCCTCGGGCAACCACTACTCGCCGGCGGCGGCGGCGGTGGTGAAGGGGTTTGAGAAAAGAGGGAAAAGCGCCCACGAACCCGGACATGTGAAGTACGTCAGGTTGCGCTGAAAACGTAAACTCGGAATTAATGAGACAACGATGAAAGCAATGGCGGGCTGGCGGCTAGCAAAAAATGTGATTGCTGATTTCGGACGAACTTCGCAGACTGCAGCGCTGTCGATTTGGGAAATTCGGCTCCTGCCCAGACCAAATCTACTTTAACCTGTAAAATAATTTTATCATAGTATATACAATTGATTTTATTGATTTACAAGAACACTAATATCACGTTATCTTTCTATTTTACCAAACATAATTTGTAAATGTTTTATAATTGTTATAATATGATATCTTCCCACAAAGAATTAATTACAACAACTTTATATTAAAACTGAGAAATATAAATGATATAATTATAAAGTATTTTATTTTCAAATAACATGCTTACAAGATAGAATAAATAATCAGTGAACAAGTAATTATAAATAGCTTACTCTTATATAAAAAATATAGATTATTAATCCACGTAAGTTCACTACATGATGTAGCTTACATTTTAGGTAATAATATATCTAATTAGCTGATTTAATTTATTTATAGCCTACGTAAACGACAATCACACGAAACTGTTAGTTAGGGCTTGAAATGATGACGTCCGAACAAAAACATATAAATCATTCAGTTAAAATTTGTTGCCTAGACATCAATAATTAAAGTTTGTTAGGAGTGATATTTTTGTTACACACTATTTTTCATGGTTTTTTAATCTGTCTTACTAAACGACGCTCGTACCAAACTATTATTGACCGGACTTGAAATGATGACTTTCGAACAAAAACGCCTATACTTTTTAGTTCAAATTTATTGTCGGAACGCCAATAATTAAAATTTGTTAGTAATGATATTTTTGTTACTCTTCATTAAACGACGCTCGTACCAAACTATTATTGACCGGACTTGAAATGATGATGTTCGAACAGAAACGTCTGCACCTTTCAGTTCAATTTGTTGTCGCGACGTCAACAATTAAAATTTGAAGAAAATAATATTTTTGTTACATGCTATTTTTAAAAAGTCCTTTAATCTAACTCATTCACGAGTTTCATCACGCAGCGTCGCTCATTGCTGTGGCCTACCCTGGAAAGGGTTACTTGGTTAGTACAACTTCCTCCGAACAAATACCACATCACGCTTCTTCCTTCCTTGGCTCGTCGTGCGTTCCGCCAGTCTCTTCCCCTCCTCACGGCTCACGCTCGCGCTTGCCCACCTCACAACGCGGCGCCCATGGGGTCCTGCTTCTCAGTGGAGGGCGGTGACGGCAACGAGAGGAAGGATACCACAGAGATGTCGCAGGTCGCACAGGCCGACGCCGTCGAGCCTGCCGCCGCAGGTACTGAGCATGTTCTGCTACATTCCCCTCCGTTCTTCCTCCTGCTCCTGGGAATGCGGGTCCAGTTTCTGGGCATTTCTTCTGTTTGGGCTTTGCTTCGATTTCGCGGTTCCTTAGTCTGATAATCCCACAGAACGGAGCGGTTCCTTGGTTTTGGTAGGGGTTGATCGGAATCGGCTGGGCCCGGAGTTTGTGGGTTTTGGTAGGGTTCTTAGCTCTTTTACCTCGATTCTTATACCGTTTGATACTTATTTGTCTATCGTATCATATATTCGTATCAGGGGATTTTTTTTTTCCGCGGACGGTCAAATTCTATCGAGTTTTGTGGGTTTTTGAAAGCTCTTTCGGCTACCATACGGTCGCCTGTGGGCATGGTTTTGGTGCTTATTTGCTTGTTCCGTTGTTGAAGGGTAGTCCGATTGATATCAAGAAGAGAAATGGGATACTTTCCTATCTTCCGCGCGATAGATTTGAATCGTTTATGATATATATATTTTTTAATTGGGGTGATCGACTTCGTTTCTTGCGCATCTAGCAATTGATTTCGCGAAGAAACGCAGGTTCTGGGCGCCGAAATTGAACATGATCATCACGCTTAGAAGTTCTTCGGCGTTTGGATTTCGATTATCTATAAACTCGCTGCACTTTAGTTGAGAGTTGAGATGACGGGATTAATCACGCAATATGCGGCTATTTCCTTTTTTTCATAAAAGGGAGCCATCAGATTACACATGGTCGTGTGATCGTGTCGTGCTGTCATATTTTCTCTTTGTTAATTTTTGCAAGGAATCGCTCGTATTGTTGCATGTTGCGTGCTTGGAAGTTGGAATAGCTTGGTGCTCTCTTTTCATGTGTCTCAATAAATAGTATTCTGTTTTTTTTTTTCATTCAAAATAGTGGAGTGGTTTTCTCTCATATCTGGTAAAGCCTGCATTTCTGTATCCCCTGATATTGCGTCCATTTTTAGTTGTCCGTACAGATATGGCAGAATCAGCGGTCACAAGGGAGGCCGCACATGCTGAGTTGATCTCAAACCATGGTCAGGAGAAGCATGTTCATTGCTATGCATTCACCTGTGTGTTCGTGTAGTATCTGATACTGTATCTATTGTTGGTTGTTTTTGTTCAGAGGTGGCAATATCAGAGGTCATGGGGGAGCCCGCACATCACCTCATCTCAAGCCAGGGTCTAGAGGAGCACGTTCGTTGCCAGATGATGACCTATGACGACCTATACTCAGCAACAGATGGCTTCAGAGAAGATCTGTTCCTAGGAGAAGGCGGCTTCGGTCCAGTATACAAGGGCTTTCTTGGTAGCAACAATCAGGTGGGTTCACATGTTTCTGGCCAAGGATTTCAATTATGTTTCTGTGTAAAAAACAGATGCTAATGCATGATTCAGATGAATTAGAGTGATTTCAACTATGATCGAAGCTCTGTGTGCAACAAGGGATTGCTGTAGTGTTTTTCTTGATTTATAGCTGAATTGATCAATGCTATCGTCAATCTCTGATATTTTGCTCCTATTCCGTTACTAGAATGAACTAGAGTGGCATCAGTTATATTGAATCAGTACACACAGGAAATGATTGGAACTTCTGCAGTGGTTTAATTTTATTCCTTGATCTACAGCTGATTACAGATAACTGACTGCTAAGATGACATCTTATTGCTAATATGTTACTTGATGAGATTGTTAGTATGATCGGAGCAGTCGATATAGATTTTTCCTTCATTTAGTCTTAATGTCAATGAATGCTAAGGTTTCTTTATCATGAAAAATTACTCGTGAGCAGATGTGTGTTGTCTTTCATTTATTTGCACACTTTTATAATTCTCATAAAGACTCCTGGACAGGAGGTGGCTATAAAGATTCTTAATCTCCAGGGGAAACAAGGAGACAAAGAATTCCTTACTGAAGTTATGATATTGGGCAAGTTACACCACCCAAACCTTGTAAAGCTTCTTGGATGTTGCGCCGATCGTGGTCAGAGGCTTTTAGTTTATGAGTATATGCCTTTGGGTTCCCTGTTCAATCATATCCATGGTATGTTTACAAATTTCCATATTTAATTCATCTTTTCTCTTGTCTATTTATTAGAAGCTAGTGTGTAATCAGAATTAGATGATGGTTTATGCAGATCTTCCCCCTGGTAAGCAGCCTCTTGACTGGGGTACAAGAATAAATATACTTCTTGGTACAGCCAAAGGTCTTGAGTACTTGCATGACAAGGCTAACCCTCCTGTCATTAATCGTGATGTGAAATGTGGAAACATTTTGCTTGGAGAGCGGTATCATCCGAAGCTAGCTGACTTCGGCTTGGCAAAGCTTGGTCCAACTGGTGATGATACTCATGTTTCAACTAGAGTTATGGGTACAGCTGGATATTGTGCTCCAGAGTACTTGATGAGTGGGAAATTGACTGTGAAGTCAGATATTTACAGCTTCGGTGTTGTTATGTTGGAGGTTCTCACAGGAAGAAAGGCTAAAGATGAAAGTCTCCCTACACCTGAACAAAATCTTGCTGTATGGGTAAGCCATTGTTTATTTTAATTATTTAATGTGATTGCTTCTACTTGCTTATCCTCAATGCTAGCAGTAATAGCTCTGGTTACGAAGAATGATACCATCCAAATGATCCTATATAGTTTCTGCTTGCTTATCCTCAATGCAAGTAGTAATAACTTTGGTTTTACTGGTACATTAACATTATGGAAAATTACCGGAATAGGTCAGTATATGAATATGAAGCCTCATACTCATAGGCGCACTCCTTGCACTTCGACCATTGATGTCAAAATCATGTTAGTTAACCATGCATGTCATTGTCCGACATGATGTGTGCATGAGACAGGTGAGACGCAAGACATGGGCCATGTGGGAATCCCCAGTTCTTCACATATTGTTCACTAGGGATGATTTCGAAATTCTAGTTTGAAACCATTTACTTTTTTTTTTCCTACGTTCAGCCAAAGTGTGTGAATGTTGAGCAACATTGACGCATCAGTATTCGTCTAAACAACTTACTATGCTAATTGCTTTACTAAAGTTCAGCTACTTACATGCTGTGGAGGTGTGCTTGTAGTCCTCGCCGTGACCTTTCTTGTTGCTGTACAATTTCAGGCTGTCAACCTGGTGAAGGCAGGGGATTTTGCCAAACTGGCAGACCCAGCGCTGCAGAATAAGTACCAGAAGTTATCGTTGACCCAAACCCTTCTTGTTGCTGCACTCTGCGTCAGTGAAACACCAAGCAAAAGACCTGCCATGGCAGATGTTGTCGTCGCTCTCACTCAGCTCTCAAAGAGGGAGGCCAGGCAGAAGAGGCGGTTAGCCCATCAAGAACTGGCGGGTCCCAGCACACAAACTGGTGCTAGCTCCGATGGGAACCAAGCCCAGGATCAGGGAGAAGGAAGCTGAAGAGTCCAGTGCAAAGCAAGAAATGGTGTTGTTCTGTCTGTGGTGATGGACTGATGGTTACTGCCTGTCTGGGAGTAAGAACAAGGTCATATTACCTTTTCAAATGAAGAATAGCAGGAAGTTTCATATTAAACAGTTGATCTATAGGTCGTAGGTAATCGGTTACTCTTGTTGCGTTGGCTGGGGCTTATCAGACGTTGTCTGGTGTTTCTGCTTGATGATGAGGCTATGTACAGATCAGTGTGGAGGTGCCTTGTTTCCATTTTTCTCGTTACAATGTTTTACATTCTTTCCCTTCTCATTCTGCAATATCTACCTAAAAGGCTTGGTATTTTTCTTTTGGCAGAAACTTACTACGGATAAGGTATATTTCTGCCGTTTTCAAATGACAATTGTCCAGCTGCTGTCGACTTGAAAAGGGTCGTGTTAACCAAAACAAACAGGCCCTTAACTGTGGCATAATTGATAATTTTCAGAGGTTGCACGGAACCGGTTCCACTGCTGTACTGCCCCGTGCTGCAAAGGTTAACCAAAACAAACAGGCCCTTAACCTGTGGCATAATTGATAATTTTCAGAGGTTGCACGGAACCGATTCCACTGCTGTACTGCCCCGTGCCGTAAAGGTCACTGATGCGTGGGTCCTGGTCCCACGTGTCAGTGAGAGGCAATATAGTACAACACATGGATCCTGGTCCCACATATCAGTGAGGCAATATGATATGGGAGCCTTATCCGTTTAGGAAGGTCACATAATTTGTCAGAACTTCACCGGAGTGTTCGTCCTTGGCTTCTCTCACAATCTAACTGAACAGAGAGAACACGAGAGTTGGCGCTACGCCGAAGTAGCATCTTTTTCTGTTATTTCCTTAGGTGCATATAAAGGGAATACAACTGATTTTTAGCAGTGGTGACCACGATTGGCCACCCTGCGCAGCATGGCTGGTATCCATGCCGCCAGGGGCGCTCTGGCTTGCAACATGCAGCCGTGAGCTCCCTAACCGCCCAGGCCAAACAACTCCTACCTGACCGAGTAAACAGGAAAAAACAAACCAACGACAACGTGCTCAAGACTTATTCTAACAATTTTTACCCAAAAAATTGTGCATAACATTATTGCAAACCTCCAAAAATAATCAGATTTCAGAAGCACATTCACCATACGATCATATAAGTAGAACAAGAATACATTGAACGATGATTTCTTTACAGTAGCTTTGACAACTCTTTTCGAAGAGAAGTAAAACATGCTCTTCTCTAGCACATCTCAATACTGTTGGAGGCTAAATCTAACATAGTTTTTTTTTAATCCTTTACGTGTATGGGAATTCTGTCTTTTCTTTGTCCTACTTGGAACACTAACTATTGACAATCATAATGGAACTAATAGAAGAAACTATACAAGTTTCCTGACCTACAAAGGGAATTTACCTGATCTTAATTCAGTATGATACAAAGAACATTTCCTGCAAAACTTCATGAAGATGGCAAATGAACAAGATGATTTGAGCACATTGTCCTAGTGATCAGGCAGTCTGGCCAACAATGAAAAATTGAGACCTGTTAGGAGTTCCAAATTCCTCCTGGATCTGGACTAAGTTTAGTCATCAGCTTTTTCAGCGGAATTCTGCCTTCCCTGCCAAAAGCAGTTCAAAAAATATTGAACCATGAGCAGCTCATCTTTGTACAATTTTTCTAAGCCAATTAAGTTCACCGCCTTTCCACTATGCTGGTCATGAACGTGAGGCATTGGTGTGTATAACAGTTCTTATAATAGCGAGTAAGGTTTCTTCCTTTATAGGGACACATCATCGATGCAGTGTTATCATAACAAACTTTGACTTTATAGACGCACCTTGCTCTTGTCTAGCCATCCAAGTCCCCTTGAAAGCAGACCCATCCTCTTGTTAGATGCCTCTTGGTTCAACTCTTGATTTGTCTTCCCAAGGACATTGTCCGCACGAGGTGAACTACAGAAATACCGAGTAAATGAAATATAGCCAAATGAACATGGCAACGTATCATATGAGAACTGACTTCGTGTGAGAACTATGAGAACTCCAACCAAGATCATAGGATCCTCATTTTGGCCAGGGGTAGAGGTGGGTTATTTTAGCTGGGGGTTATTTGCAAAATAAGGGATTAAGTGGGATAAGCGGGGGGTTTAAGTGCAAAATAATCTGGCCATCGGATGAGGATCCTGTGATCTTGGTTGGAGTTCTCATAGTTCTCACGTGAAATCAGTTCAAAAGACAGTACAAATATCCCAAATATGATAGCAGCAAAAAGAAGTCTATGCTTAATAGAGAGAATGAAATATTGAGAAAGGGAAAGAAGTCTACTGAAGCAATAGTTAGTGAGACACATGCAATCAAAAGCAAATTACTCATTGCCAACCTGAAATGAAGGATTGATGGGCTTGGTGAAACAATACTCAGTAAGACACATTCATTAGTGGAACTTGGAAGTTCGATGTAGCAGCAAAAAATATACCTTGAAGTGAAGGATTGATGGGCTTTAACCTGCCCAGCCTGGTACTGCTTTGTAGCCTCCAGCATTGTTTCTGCCATTACAGCTCTTTTCTCCATTTGTGAGAGGGCTGCCATTGCTGCTTCATACTTCTCCTGCACACCAATGGAATGTAAAATTTAGGCATCTTCCTTCTGGTGTAAGAAACTGTGCTAGTAGCCAAGTAAGAAAGTAGCATTTTCAGAAGATCAAGACCAGTTGCAAAAGTTCCTCTAAGAACTAACCTGGAGCACATGAGCAGCATATTTTTTTTCAGCAGCATCTCGTTCAGCGGCTATGCGGGCATCTTCTGTCACTTTCTGTTCGTGCTCCATTCTTAACAAAATCTGTACATGAAAGTCAATTTGTGGATACTTTTAGCCAACCAGATGCTTAAGAACTGACAGATTATAGTCATAGAACACAGGCAGTAAGACGACACCTGAAGCATTGCTTGCTCTTGCTCTTGCTTGTCAGCAAACGACTTTCGTAGTTCAGATACCTCTGCTTCCAATTTCTCAACCTGTGAGTCTTTTATAATCAACAATCGACCAAGAGGATGATTCAAGGACTAAGAGCAATTTATTATCTGGAAAATCTTAAAGAACTTGTTCGTTCAAAAATAATTCCAAAACATATAAAAATAAAGGATGTAAGATTCTAAACAAAACCATAGGTTGAGAGGACAGAAAGTGCTTACAGAACTATCATACCTTAGCACTCAACATTCGTCTATTATCAAGCTTGACCATCTCCATTAAAGCAGTTTCCAGCTCCTCACCTCTGAAAATATAAAGAAATATAAGCTTTATGGACACATCTTAACAGGATATATTAACATAAGTGTTACAGCACAAACTAAGCCATATAATTCGACTTACGAATAATTTTAACAAATTGTAACATGTAACAAAGGAACATAAATAGATGTGAATTTAGTCATGCAAGGAAAAAAAAAAGTAGATGTGGCATGGAGATGTGAAAGATATGAAGCGGTTAAGACAAAAATAGATGTGGTGTGCAGATGTGAAGGATAAGCGGGTATGCTCCTTTCAATTTTTTTCCTCCCCCCCCCCCCCCCCCCCAAAGAAAATAAACAGTAAACTAAAATATGACATGAAGAGCACCAATAGACATCATCGCTGTTCAAATCAAAAGCTAAAACATACTGCAATTATGGACAAGCTAAATCTACTTAACCAAGTAATAGTTAAGTTATTGTATGAACTGCATACTTCAACTGCATAAACTGTTAGTCTTATGTCACACAGGCATAGGACAGAAATGCCACCAACAAAAAACAACCCAAACCTGAGTTCAGCTGATCTTTTCTCCTCTAGCAGCTTGCACAGTTCAACCTTTAGCCAGGTTATCTGCACAAACATTCCATACATGTAGGATTCATCATGTAAGAATAAAAAAAATATGAAAGGCACAGTTGGGTTGTTAAGCAAGCCAGGATCCTATTCCATAGTAAATATAAACAAGATGAAAATGCCCAGTTAGTTCACCAAAAGGGAAGATGATCATCACATTGACATAGAAACAACATGAATCACCCAATATTAACTGTTACAAATGAGCAACTCAACTCTAATCCGTAGCCCAATGGGCAAGATGTACAGGGTACACATATATGCAGAAAACCCCTCCAAGTGGAGGAAAAAATACAACTAGGTACATGCACAGCAACAATATGCTTAACATTAAACCACCAGCTTAAACCATATATTTAAAAACTTGATCGGTGGGGAAAAACCACCAGGTCAAAAAATAATTAGTATAATATTTTTGACATAGTTATAGGAACGATTAGCACATCAGAAGATGAACAATACCAGAGTTTTTACCTGATCTTGAAGATCAACACCTTGATCTAAATCATTATCTAGCACAGAACTAGTACTAAGGTAGGTCTCAAGATTTGCTGATCCAGTCTTTCCATTCACTGGTGAACCATCTGCCCCTTCCTTGGAATTAACTTGTGGGCATACGGATGAAGGATCATGTTTAAAGCTATATAGTTTGGTTGCCAAGCCTTTCTTATCTTTCCAAGAATTACGGTCTTTTGATCTTTCCTCCATTGCAGTTACAATCTCAGGCCTGTGCTTTTTCCTTAACTCTTGCAGTCCCATTTCTCTGACTGATTGGAAACCCATGCAAGCTGTCAATACAAGCTGGCTGCTGTCAAAAGTAGAACCAGCAAGAGACTGAAGTAATGTAATCGCATCCCCAGCATCTTTTGTGGTCACAAGTGCAGGCCCTACAAATGAAACATATTAAGACAATATTACGTGCTGCACATCAACACTTTAGTAGAAAAAGGGACGAATAAAAGGACATATAAACATTTTTCTACATTATTAAACATAGCTATAACATCAAAAGAGGGATAATACCATATAAATCCAGCAATGCAAGCGTCGTTCGGAACAACATTGTACGATTTCCTTCGAAAAGGATAACATCCCAAACACGGAGCACTGCAAGATTGGTAAAGTTCAATCTCTGTTTGAACACATACATGGCACACAAAATATGAAACCTTTTAAAAAGTGTTCAGAGTTTATTTTTTCTGCATCCTAATAGGGAGATTAAAATGCTAGTAAGCTATAAGTGGAGTCACCTAAACATACAGTAGTGGGGTGAACTTCCAAAAAAACATCCATATAATATAGAGATAATGGAAACAACAAGATACTGTATAAAACCTGACCACTTTCCCATGGAAGCATATTGATAAAAATTGAAAGAAACCATGGTCCAGTCACCCATGCCACTTGAACTCCCAAGAAATCCATATGTTTAGCTGAAGAGAGTTATAATTGATGTAAGTGCCAAGACAAAAAAAAAATCAAGAGTAAAACTTTAAGCTTATAGGTACTTTGTTATGCTGTGCCTTAAAAAGAATTTAACAATGCACACTTTCTTAGTGTACTGAGAACGTAACAAAGAGAAATATCAATAATTTATTTGGAATGCATACCCAGTTTAGGGAATCTCTCTCGTACAACATCCTCCAAAACGAGCTGGTCCACCTGTGATTTAAGCAGCAACATTATCAAACTGTTCAAAGGAATCAAGCCATGAATGATTCACAAACTCAACATTACTTGAGATTCAATCATTTCTTCAGTGTAGTACCCATCAAAGTAATCATCAATAACACCTACTAGAGCCCTGAAATCCAAAAGCAAGTCACAATGGAGACACCATGCAGGGTTGCACTATGAAAAGGCGCTGATTATCTATAGTGTGTACATACCAAAATGCATTTTCTTCAGGCATGAACAACAAAAACAAACCAGCAAAAAAGTTCATGGCCTGCAAGAGAGGAGAAAAATGAAGGGATAAAATAAAAGGTACTTTGGTTATAATGGATGCTCAGAAACTGGAATATTGGATTAATAGTATGAAACATCCAAAAAGGAAGATCTATGTAACCCTAGACAGCATCATACGTTATGGTAAAGCTAACTAGCCATCAAATGGTGTATATTGACATCAACTTGATTAGTTTTACCTTTTGTTTTTAATATCCTAATTCATTGCCATAGGTATAAGGGCCCAACAATTATTTTGCTCATCAGGAGTTAAGGACTAACTATTGAAAACTGATGACTCCTCCAAGATCATAATGGATTACTTATCAAATATCACAGTCCAATTTTTTAGGCCAAAAGATACATTTTCGCTCAAGTGCTCAACAGAACTAACAATTGTGAAGTATTGTCTTTTCATAGTTCACAACACTTAGCATAGATTACGACATCTTGTTTTTATATGTGGACTTCAGCTTACAAGAGGTTAAATTGAAATTCAGAATTCTTCAGTGGGCAACAGTTTACCTGGCAGTACCCAACTGATGGATTATGCCTTGCATACGCTGTTAATAACCGCCTTAACGCATTTCTCCCGTCCTCATCTAGTGCAGGGTGTCCTGGGAATGTTCGTGGCAAATCCTGTAATGACAACAGACAAATCAAGTGTACAGAAACACCAGAGCTTGTCAACCATGGCACTTTCTCCGAATTCAAAACTGTTTCAAAGAACAACCTTCTCTATCTGTCCCTTCCACTTCTCTGACTTTGGAAGCTTTTTCTCTGCATTTGTCTGTTCGTTCAGCACTGGGTCCTCGAGGTCCTTTTTATCCGATTCCGCCGTCTCTTGATCAAGCAATTTCTTGTAGTACCCAGTAATTTTCCGAGTACCAACACCCACAAATGCTTGCCATATCTACAGGGAAGTCAACCATATGTTAGTGTAAAGGCATCAATCTCACATACAAGGCTGACAAGAAGTTGCAAATCTGCTTTGCAGTTGCACCTCTCCTCTAAGAGCCATTGGCACACCTCCACGAACCAAGCTCTCAAGCTCCTCCTTCCAAGGAAAATAAGACCCATCGTCGCCTCCCTCCAAAGCATTAGTGGTTGAATCACCAAGTGTCTCTTGTTCATACTCCTCTTTCTCAGCCAAATAAGATTCCTCAGCTGCCCCCCCTTCATGACCGGCTTCTTCAGTCTTTCCCTCCTCTTCAATAGAGGCAAGATGTGTTTTACCCTTTCCACGAATGTCATTTGCACCATTATCTTTCCTCACCACCCGATAGCTCATCATTTTTTCGATGATGCGAAGTGATGCCCTCACTCGTCTCCGAGACTCGACCTTTATCGGCTTCAGTTCATCCAACAATCCCTTATCCAAGGACAGTTCCACCAGCTTTTCCAAGCTGTAACTATTCACTTCTCCCAATTCTTCTGAGCCTCCACTTAAATCTTTTATCTCCTCAGAGGCTTTGATCGTTTCTGTAGAGTTACTACTAGTCGCCTGTTTCAGCTTGTCCAAGTTATCACTTACATCTGTCAGGTCTTTTGGCTCACCATCTGTTTCTTGTGATTCATCACCAGCATCAGCCTCCTTCGTGTCTTCCACTTTGTTCCTGTCTTCTGCATTTCCAGCTTCTTCTTCTGCTCCTTGATCATTATGTGTTCCACTGTCAATTTTTTCTGCCTTTCGAGCCCCTTCATCATCTCCGGCATCAGCATCGTCATTGGACTGTGAAATGTTGGGTGTGCTGGGCACATCCTCGGACTCAGCCAACCTGTCCAAGAAGTCCCTCCACCTGTGCGCCCTCTCCTCCTCCTCTTCCTAACAAACAAGCGTAAAAAAAATGAAAACTTCCCCATAAACAAACAAAGAACACAGCAAAGTTACCTTGTAAATCTTGGCATACTCGCGGAAACGCTGTAGATGCTGCGGCCGCACCGCGAATCCATACGCGTCCCTGCGCCAAACCTCAGCACCATCAACCACAACGTCCCGAGGCAGCCCTAACCACGGCATTATCCCCAAGCTAGCCCAACCTACTAGACAATACCAGAACAAGGAACGAAACAGCAAACAAAGAAAGAGGAGAGGGGTCACAGGCAAAGGAGGCGCCTTTTGTGGGTTTTACCGGGAGTCGGCGTCCATGGGGATCAGCGCGCATTAAAGAAGAAGCGACAGGGCGACCTCGGCACCGCACGCCATGGATTGACCAAAGCCATAAACCCAAGCCCGCGGCCCGAGATCCACGCACATGGAAATGGGAGGGAGATTCTGGAGAAGGGAATCAGGGATTGCAACGGATCGCGGCAAGATCGGGTGGAGTCGCGCCGCTGGCGTTAATTGCACCCCCCGCAGCCGCGACGCCCGAGGAGGGATGCCCAGGCACGAAGCGACGAAGAGGAATAGAAGAAGAAGCGGCAGCGCAGATCGGGGAAGGGGAGGAGGACAGGGGAGGAAAAAAAATTTGGGTATGCTCATTTTGCATCGGCGCGAGAGCGCGGAGCACGTGGCGCGCGGCACGACGATGTCGCTCGCGCGCACCCGGCCGCGTCCTCGGCTTGACTCCTGCATGGATTCAATTTGGAAAGCAGGGCATGGTGTGTACTTCACCTCTTGTGCTCGAAGTCGAAGGCCGCGACGCCCATGGCCGCGCCCGACGGCCGCGCCGCGCGGCTCGCCGTAGTAGCCGGCCGGTCGGGGCACAGCTTACCAGCTACTCGTCGAACACCTCTGACGGCTGACGTGGGTTTGAACCGGTGCGGTCTGCGGCGCTGGAGCAGGAGGACGAGAAGATTAGAAATTGTAATTTCTGGTTTTGACCATGTTGGCGACTCTGGAACCAAGAGGAGGACGAGATTAGAATAGGCTTGAAATCTTATTTTCTGCTATTGCTTTAATGGGATCAGTAAACCTCTGATCGATGTTTCTTCAAAAACAATAGCGCAATTGTTTAGGAACAGACGCACTGGAAATTGTAATCATGATGACACGGTGCCACTCGCGCGTGATATTACTATTTCTGTGTCAGGCAGGTCTCAAGCGTTGACCAACTCAGCTTTCTTTTAGGCAAATTGACCAACTCAGCTATTCCCTCCGTCCGGACTCCGGGTCCGGAATAGCCCGCGGTGTCGTGGGCTCGTGGCTGGCATGTAACCTAATGCGCCAGCGGCCCGCCGGCGCATGGAAACTGGCAAACAGCGCGCGCGGCAGTAAAATCTTGCCAGCTCTCAGCCCATCTCGTGTGCACCGTTACGCGGCCCAACTAAGTTAGCCCGGAAGGCCGGAACTACTTCATCAGGCCCAGTAAGTCAAGTTTTTTTTTTGAAACATAAGTAAGTAAGTTAGGTTGAGAGTTACGCACCCGGGCCCGGAATCATCACCCAACTAAACGAGTGACAGATTTGACGACGCAAGCAATTTCCCCCAAAAATATCTTCTGACGCCTCAAAAAAAAAAAACAATCTTCTGACGTACTATGACGTGATCAATCTGAAAACGCCGTTTTCTCAGTTGATGTACGTGCTCTCGTTTCTTACAAGCAAAACGGGGATCGAGGAAAAAAAAATTCCCCAAATGAAAATGGACATGACAAAGCACAATCTTCAAGAAAATGAAAAACAATAAAAAAAATTGGGATCCACGAGCTCTCACGACTTTTGAAACGCACAAAGTGTTTTTTGCTGCACGCATAATAACGTAACGTGTCAAGTTCCCTGTTTAACGTAACGTGCCTGGCATGTTTGTAGTTGTTCATCTTGGAAAGATCGCAGGTGATAAACCTGGTCGCGATACGGGTCGGTCGTGTGGGCATGTAACGTGCACCAGGCTTATGCTGTACTCGTACATGGTACGTACATATCTCTCCTGTCAGACGTGTTACTGCAAACCGTGGCCCACAACAAGTTACCAGTTCCAGATCTGCGGCGGGCCCACCCACGATCACCGGCAGTCGGCAGCTCCGTCTCCGTAGGATCCAGCCGTCAGCCAACCCGCGCCGTTGCGGCGTCGCATCAATCAATGGCTCGCCAAATTAGGCCCGCCCGCCCGTACACAACACAACCTCCCCCCTCCCGCTCCACTACGCCTTGCCTTTCCCCGCAACCCCAACCCGACACCAACAAAGAGGGAGAGGAGGATTCCATCCGCCCCATGCCCCCATCCGTCGCCACCCACGCATCCCTCCTCCTCAAAGCCGCAGCCGCCGCGCCCCACCACCTCCACCCCAAGCCCTTCTTCTCCCCCCGCGCGGCTGCGGCGGCCCGGATCCCGCCTCCCGTGGGCTGCCGCCGCCTGCCGACCATCACCACCACGACGGCGGCGGCGGGTGCTGTCGCCGCGGCGGGCCGCTGGTTCCGCTGGACGCCGGCGGCCGCGTCGGTGCGGGGGCTGTGCGCCGCGTCGCATTCTGGCGGCGAGGGGATGGGATCTGACGGGGCGGCGGCCAGGAGGAGGCGGGTGGCGCCGGCGGTGAACGGGGTGGCCAAGGATGTGCCGGTGGTGAACGGGGTGTTGAAGGAGGACCACCCGCCCCCCGCACCGCCCAGGCTGCTCACGCTGCCCACCGTGCTGACCATTGGCCGCGTTGCCGCCGTGCCGCTCCTGATAAGCAGTAAGCGCCACAAAAAAAGCTTGCCTTTTCTGTCTCTTCCTCTTTCTTAACCTTATATAGTATACTACTAGCTATGTAGGAATACTGCCAGGAAGATCGTTGCGCGTCATTCAAACTTGTGCAAGCAAAGTAGGCTGAAAAGGCTAGTGTTTCGTAGGTATTTTGTTGCGATTAGATAGCTGTAACAGGTTGATCGAGTTATCTGCCACCTTTCCAGTGATCAATGTCCAGTGATGTGAGTGATTTAAGTTTTAACCTCCCTGGATCACCGCCTTAATCATAAAGAGACTGCCTTAACTGCTAGTAAATATAGTTTTTAATTGTCCAAAATTTCCATGATCCTAGGGGATTATGGATTGTGGCACATAACCAAAGATTTGGTGGTGTGAAGATTACACAAAACTCTGGAACCAAAAACTGCAGTGCCTTTGCAACGTCTTCCTTCCTTGACCACTTTCTCAGAGGTTGTGGAGATACCTGTGCAGGTTGTGAGGGAACGCACCCTGCACAGGTAACGTATTGTCCAGGCGTTATCGTGAAAGGTGGGGTTTTATGTAACTGAAACGACCACAAAAGTGGGATTTATCATAACCAAAATCCCAGGGTTTTATGCTGCCCGTGTAATTAACTCAAAAGGAATTCACTTTAAGAGGAGGCTGGAGAGGAAATAAGTTAGGAATATTTTAAGCATCAACATTATTGTTAGAGTTGACAAGTCCAAGTTTCCATCAATGATATTTTCTTTTACCCTAACTGCCCATAAATTTACTGAAAGCGACTTGTCACTTTTTGCTGGCTCTCAATTATGCGCAGAATCATGGTAGTTTGACTATAGGAATATATTCATTCGACAACAATTATTCTCTTAATTTTACTTGTCTCCCAGTAATAATAGTGGTCTGACTACAGAAGTTATCAACACTTATATTCTCTTAATTTTTTTACATAGCATTTGTTATTTTATTGCCAACAGCTTTCTACATGGAGGGTCCTTGGGCAGCTACTGCCACAACTGGCATCTTTCTAGCTGCTGCAATCACTGATTGGCTAGATGGTTACATTGCTAGAAAGGTTTGTTTTATTGGAATAATATTCTCTTACAGGATACTATACCAGTGTTTTGGGTTCCTTTTATTGGTTTCTAACATAGTTTATTACTATGCAGATGCAATTAGGAACACCTTTTGGTGCATTTCTTGATCCTGTGGCTGACAAGGTTTCTCTCTCTCTCTCTCTCTGCTGGCCTGATCTAAAAATTTGCCTCCCACCATTTTCTGCTGTATTTATACCTTAGACTGTTAATCTCAAAGATTAGATACCCACATGATTTAACTCAACTGTGCTCATTCTCAGCTTATGGTTGCCGCAACATTAGTTTTGCTGTGCACCAAACCTTTGGAAACTTCACTGCTCATGGATGGGCCATGGCTTCTAACAGTTCCTTCCATTGCTATAATTGGAAGAGAGGTAGTTACTTTGCCAATCTACCTTACCACTTTGCAGATATTTTGTGAAACAGTTGTTTCTAGTAAAATTGTCTTGGCAATGCAATCGTATTCTGGAAAGTTAAGCATGTTGTATACTATTTATAAATTATCTTTTAAGAAAAGAACAACTGTTGCTTTTGTTGATATATGTTGTGTACCATGCTGCAAGTATTGCATCCTGCCATATGGATCTCTCCCATACTACCTGCTTATCTGGTCTTTGCCTTTACATTAATGCCTTTGGACTACATGCTAATTTTGCAGATTATAAGCTTGTACATCAACTTGGTGATTGTAATATTTTTTGGTTCTAGCTGGAACATGCATATTTAGAACTAAACATGTTTTACTTCTTGGCAATGAAAAGGTGCTGCTTGGCCAACATTTACCAATTGTAATGGAGCCAGTGCAGTCCGCCTCTTAAGCCAGATGGAGTCCTTCCTCCATCTTCGTTTGAAACAGAACTAGATCGAGTTTGACTTAAATATGATTTTCTACCAACTTCAACAACCTTGAGAAGATGTGCCCATGAGGAGCTTTTGTTCTGTAGCTTGGAAATATGGGATAACCATTTTCCTTATGAAGGAAACCATTGTATGTGTTGCAGTGTGGTCTGGGAGTTTGCTATTATTGCCAGTCTGACATCTTTCCTTTTGTGTCGGTAGATTACAATGTCAGCTGTGAGAGAGTGGGCTGCATCTCAGAATGGCAAAGTTCTTGAGGTTGGTCCTAGCCTTTGTTACTCTTCTGTTCCATCACTTTAATTAGAAGTTCAACTAGTAAGGGAGGGGATTCTTTTCCTTTTTTGCTACAGGCTGTGGCAGTTAACAACTTAGGGAAGTGGAAGACAGCGACACAGATGACAGCATTGACTCTTCTTCTTGCCAGCAGAGATCCAAGGTACCTGAAATCCTTCTTCTTGGTGTTTAAATATAGATTTGCTTCTCTATTTGTTTTAGTGGATGTGTGATGTGGTTTGTGTTGTGTGCTCTGCCTTGCAGTCTACCTGCGCAAGGTGTTCTAGTTACTCCTGGTGTTGCACTCCTTTATGTGTCCGCTGGACTTGCCATATGGTCCCTAGTGGTGTACATGAGAAAGATATGGCGGATACTTCTAAAATAGTATTAGCATATAGTGTGATAGAAGAAACAGAAACAAGGCAATGTTCCATTCAAGATCATACATTCTTTGAACGACCGCTGATTGATGGCCTGGAGCTGATTGTGATCCTCAGTAATTCATGCTTCACCTAATTTTGGTGGATTAGCTGGTTAATGTGCTGGGCATGCTAGAATCCCTTTTGGATTCTGCGGAGCAAAATGTAGTAAGCTGCTGAGGTGATTACTTAGGCTGTTTCGAAGCCATCATAGATTGTGCGTGGGACACCAGATGTGATGAGTTATTGAGTTGTAAGTCTTCGATGCAGAAGATTGTAACCTATACAGACACAAAACCAGAGGGTTTGTGTGTGTGGAGTTCTACCATTGTAATTTACCCATAATTACCATATGCCAGGAGAGCACAAAATTATTCCTTTTAGTGGGTGTCTTTCACAATGGTCATTCTGTGGATCGCATTCTACCACTTATCCAGGAGAGCACAAAATTATTCCTTTTAGTGGGTGGCTTTCACAATGGTCATTCCGTGGATCGCATTCTACCACTTGTAAGGTGTAACCATGTAGTATGAATGCTGTGTCTTCTGATGTATGGATCACTTTCAAAAGAAGTTGTGGGTGAAGAAAGTGGCTGTTCGTTTAGGGCTCATTTGGAACAAATGAAAAACATAGAAATTTCATAGAATTTAAACCCTCTACTAGGAAAATTTCATACATCCCTTTGGAACAAAGGATTTTGAACTATGAAATTCCAAAGGAATGGCTTCCTCCGCTCAGATTTTGGAGAATTTTTAACAAGAGGTCCATTACATTCAAACACTATAGGAAACTTTTCTGTATTTTAAAGTCCTATATGATTAAACAGACAACTCCAATCTTGTGTTTTTTTTTTTTTTTCCAATTTCTGCGTTTTTAGAATCATATGTTCCACCCTTAAAGTTTTGATACCTTAGGTAGTTTTCTGCATCGACCATAGACCATAGTCGTGGTAACCTGATCTAAAACCACAAGCGTTTCGATCATGAGCTGTTCATATAACCGGCTGTTTTTCTGATAAGGACAAGTATAATGTTGCATGTCACTCTTAAATTTAAAAGTATGAAGATGGTTTCTACACTATTATATAATTTATAGTTGTGACGTAACTTATAGATTTTTTTTTTACATTCATTCATAAATTGAGGACTTGTATGATTAATATGAGACAAAAGATTATCCATTATATAGGTGATCTGATAAATTGTCTCAAAATAACGTGTTATGCATGAGACACGATTCATAAGACGATATTATTGTACTGTGCTGATTTATGCAGAAAGAGAACCGGTGGCAAATTTTAAGATTCGTGTGACATTTTGAGTTCAAATAACAGAAACAGAGCCTAACCCCAACACCCCGCCAAAGCCTCTTCGTGAAGAGGGAATGAAGCTGCCAGCGTGGCTCACCGCTGTGCCGCCGGACCCTCTGGCGTATGGCCACCTCATCCAGCGGTGCGCCGACTCCGGCAATCTTGCCGCCGGCCGCCAGCTCCACGCTCGCCTCGTCGTAGCGTCCTTGACACCATCCAACTTCCTCGCCTCCAAGCTCATCTCCCTCTACTCCCGCGCCGAGCGGCTCGACGACGCACACAAGGTGTTCAACGCTATCCCGCGGCCCAACCTCTTCGCCTGGAACGCCATCCTCATCGCGCTTTCGCTCCACTCGCCGGACCCTTCCGCCGCAGTCCGCCTCTTCGCCTCCTACAGGCTCTTCCCCGACGAGATCACGCTCTCCGCGCTCCTCAAGTCAGTCGCCGCGTCGGGGCCGGCGCTCTCCCCACTGGTCTCCGGAGAGCTCCACGCCGCCGCCCTCCTGCGCGGCTTCGGGAAGGACCTGTTCGTGTCAAATGGGCTCATCACAGCTTATGCCAACGCCGGGGACACGCTCTCTGCTCGTGCGGTGTTCGATGAAATGCCTTATCGAGACATTGTGTCCTGGAACTCGCTCATATCGGCGTACGGTCGTGCAGGATGGTACCAGGAGTGCCTGGAGCTGTTCCAGAAGTTGACACGGGTTCATGTCAGTGGTGATGTTGGACCGAACAGCGTCACAGTGAGTAGCGTGTTGCATGCTTGTGCACAGCTCAAGGCTGTCGATTTTGGGATCAGGGTGCACCAGTTTGCTTCCGAGAATGGGCTTGATATTGACGTTGCAGTGTGGAACTCGATAGTTGGGTTTTATGCCAAATGTGGGCGGTTGCAGTATGCAAGAGAGTTATTTGAAGGAATGCCTATGAAGGATGCAGTCAGTTACAGTGCCATGATTGCTGGGTACATGAACCATGGGCATGTTGACAAGGGAATGGAGCTTTTCCGCCAGGCCAATGTTCAGGGGCCCAGTATTTGGAATGCTGCAATTGCTGGATTGGTTCAAAATGGTCGTCAGTCTGATGTGATTGGATTACTGCATGAGATGATTGATTCTAGCATGCTTCCCAACTCAGCCATGCTTTCAATCATCATTCCTTCAGTTCATTTGTTTTCAACCCTATTGGGAGTGAAGCAAGCTCACGGGTATGCGATAAGAAACAGCTATGATCAGAACATCAGTGTTGTGAGTGCATTGATCGATGCTTACTCAAACGCTGGATATCTTGAAGGGGCTAGGATGGTGTTTGAATTGGCTGGTGATAGAAGCAAAGTTGTGTGGACATCAATCATATCAGCTGTTGCCGCTCATGGAGAAGCTAGAGATGTGTTGCACTTGTTCAATGAGATGATAAGTTCTGGCACTAGGCCAGATACAGTAACTTTCACTGCCGTGCTTAACGCTTGTGCTCATGCTGGTATGGTAGCTGATGCTCGTATAGTTTTTGATTCAATGCAGGTTGTGTTTGGTATCACTCCTGTGATGGAGCAATACGCTTGCATGGTTTCTACACTCAGCCGTGCTGGGATGCTTAAGGATGCATTTGAGCTTGCCAACAGTATGCCATTTGAACCAAATGCAAAGGTCTGGGGTGCATTGCTTAATGGAACTGCAGAAGTTGGTGATGTTGAACTCGGTCGAGTTGTGTTTGATCGATTATTTATGATTGAGCCTAAGAACACTGGAAATTATATAGTGATGGCTAATTTGTACTCAAATGCTGGCAAATGGGAAGAGGCTGAGACCATAAGGAGCATGATGTGGGGAGTTGGATTGGAGAAGGTTCCTGGGCGTAGTTGGAATTGATGGGACTAATGGTCTGCATGTTTTCGTTGCTGCAGATGCATGAAACAATTGGGCCACAAAGATAACAAGGATATCTGGTTGTTGATGGTCGAACTGATTTGAATCGGTGAATGATAGAATAGAACTTGCCCTCAACCAGTTTAGATGAAGACAAGCGATAGTGATGGCTTTCAATAGATCTAACAGTTGAGATGTGATTGTCATGCCTGAGCAGACCAGACTTTTAGAGCAATCTGGACCACATTATTTCACACCCAGTTGTGTGGTCGGTCATACTGATTTGATTGATTACCTAAATTTTGTAGGTCTAATATGCATGATAATTGGAACTGGTGAGGGAATCCCTTCCACAATCTTCTCATCTGAACCTTTTGAACTGAAAGCTGACCTTAATCTATGTTTCATTACTAGCAGATACCAAAGCAGCAGGCAATCCCTGTCCTTGATGGAATGGAAGCAATGTACAGAAGATTATTCAGTTAGTCATCGAAAGTTTATATGATGCGATCTAAAAAAAAATGTTTCTTTGATGCTGTGATTCAGTGAATAAAGGTTATAATCTACAAGATTAACTTACTTATTCAGTATTTATACTACCGACATTCTGCCATAGCTTATGTACTGAGAAGTAGAAGTATACTGTATTGTTGTATAATCCATGTTCTCTTCAACATTTGCTTTCTACTTCCTGCTTCGCATGTCCCCTATCCTATCCTGGCATTAGAATCAGAACTGCACAAAGTGAGCACAACAAGATCTGTCTTTTAGTGCCCTCGTGCCTGTGTGGATCATGGTTCACATGTTTGGATCATTCTACTTCTTTATTTCCCTGCTCATGAACTCCGAAAAGGAAAAGCACTCAAGCAGTTCTCTGATTTGTGCTCAACTTGTTCTGGCCTTGCTACCAGACAGTCATGACTCTTATTTCGGTTTGTGCCCGCTGCCCAGGGTTCACATGCTAAACTTTTCACAGGCTGAAAGTTGTATTCATCTCCACATTCAGTGACTCACAGGACAGATGAGGCCATGGGAGAACGTTACTTGTGACGACTTTGATGGTATCATTTCAAGCATTATCCTTAGCTATCTGCAGCTTTAAATCTTGAAGCGTGGTCCAGCTCACTCTAGAGCCTTGAAGTTCAAGTTAAGCTAAGTGAGTATGATCACATCCTCTCTTTAATCATAGTGCATACTTTGCATTCCTATCTGAACACAGAGAAATGCAGTGCATGATGTGGAGCATTTCATTTTTTATTTGAAACGAGCATTTCATTATTAGGATCATAGCATAGGGTGCCTGTATGTGGAGCCATCACGTATTCACATGTTACCACAAACAAACAAGCATGACGAGAGATCAGGGGGGAACTTTTGTCGCCTAACTTCCCCCTTGGGCCTTGTCATTATGCCTGCTATCTGTAATCTCTAGAAAAAAGAAAATTGGGATCGAAACTTGGCCATTGGCTAATGGTACCAATTGTCCATTCCTGTGTCGCGATCTAGCTTTCAAATTATTTTGAATCGCTTTCGTTGTACATAAATTGTTACTCTGATACTGATATCTTGTGGCACGTCATAGGCTCCCATGTCACCGTTTTAACCAGCGGTGAGGGATTAAGTGGTTCTGGTTCTTTGTGCATGGGCTCTGCGCCACGCTCGGTATGGGCTATGCGTGCTTGCTTTCACTTGCCGAAGAAGCGTTATCATCGTTCGTCAATCTCGGCGCACAAGCTAAGCTTCCGGCTCAAGGATGGTATGCTCGCTGGTTACGTTGTCATCATACCGGCAAAAGGACGTGGACCCGCACTGAAAGAATACTTACCGTTTCCAGTGGAAGCTGGTTTAGTTCTTGGAACAGGTGCAGTCTCCATCTCGTCGTCGTTGTCATGCCAACTTTGATCCCTTTAAACTTTCTTTGACTGCGTTCTTTTCAGAGCATAATTTTTTACTGCTGGTAACGATGGTATCTTTTTCTTTTCAAAATAAAAGGAAAGTCCAACCATGGTACTCAAGGACTGGATACTGCAGACCGGACGGAGCCTGGCAATGATCCCATGAAAAATGTCGCGGCTATCTGTCCGTTTTGCTCCTGCCCATTATTCCCCGCGTTCAAGACTATTGACTAAGCTCGTGGGTGAAGGAATTTTCGTACGGTACAAGGACATGAACGGCAGCAGCTTCTGCAGATGCAGGAGAATCTAAAGCACATTGCAAAACCTTTCATGCCTCACAGGTTGGGGCGGTGCAGATTTCATTCTCGTTGGCGCCAGCAAATTTCTCTCAACGTTTGACACAACGACACGGCAGGTTAGCCTATGCTTGTCTTACACCCAACTTTTGCACGCTCCTCTCATGCTTATACTAATAGTTAGTACTAGTATATTTTTCGGAAAATTGTTAGTATATTTGAGAGTCACATGAGAGGACAGCTCAAATGTCATTGTTAATTCTGCACCATCTTGTCGGTTATCTCTCTGATTCATTTCAGTTCAAAAATCGCAGAAGCAGCACAGGCAGCTCGTGAGGCAGTGCGACAAGGACACTAGGAGCGTTGCTGTCCTCAGTCCTGGACGACTCCTGGTACTCCACATAATGGTACGTACGACGTAAATTCGCCTAGATATTTCTTTTTTTTTAGACAAAAGAAAACGACTGAGAAGTCGGTGGCTGCAGAGAATTCTTTCAGACATGGCTAATAACCACGAGGAAACGCAAATGCAACGAGAGGACAACAATGAGGCCTGGTCGGTGGTAGGGCCGAGCAACGAACCTGCCAGCAGCAGGGCCTGGCTTTCACGTGGCTTCCTTTCTGCCCTCAGCTCAGCTCCTCCCTCTCATCGCTTGCAACAAGCATTGAAGAAATCAGGGATTGCGTTGCAGGTTGCAACGCCCAAGGTGATAACCCCACATGCCCCCCTACGGCCATCTCTTTGTTAATAAGTGCTGGTAAGTACATCATTGCTTTTAGTACCATTAGCATTCTTATCTGTACCATCTACTCTGCAAGACTCTTTGTGTCCAGACACTTGTCCAGCTGCAATACTGTATTCAAGACTTAATTGTGTTTCTATCCCTAGGGGAAAAGGGGGTGTCTGTTATGATGTCGGTGGATCTTCAGGGACCGTGAAGTATAGGGAAAAAAAGAAGGGGGGGTTAAAATAGGCAGTAACTGAAGATTATACTGCAGTCTAGTGTAGGTTGATGTAGAGGGGATGCTTCCAGTGACGCCAGTAATGCACCTCACGGGTGGCGGTCACGGACAAAACCGGCTCCTGTGGTCATCAAAATCCATACTTCCAGCGAGAGTCGAGCGGCGCGTCTCGCCTCACCGCACACCCAAAACAGAGGCGTCCGACACCTTACGCTTCAAGCCTCCTCCATTTCAGCAACAGCCGCTGGCCGCTGCGCCCTCCCCTGCCGCGCGAGCTCAAAAGCAGAGGCGCACAAAGCCGCCGTCACGCACTGCGGGGTACTAAGGTTGCCAGAGCCCAAGCACAAGCTGGTATCGAGCGCCATACCCTTCATCTGCAAACTTGGATTGCGGGAAGGGTGGAAATGGCGGCGCAGACCATGCAATGCAGGTTGGTACAAATTTGCTAGAGTTTCCTACTTATATCCTTCTTGGGTGTTGGCTTTGTAGCATCGGCTCTTTTTCTACACCATGGATGGCTTCTTGGATTTCTAGCTACCTATCAGTTCTTGAGCTGCCTTTTGATGGCTAATTTTTTTAGCTACCTAGGATCAGTTCTTGAGCTGCCTTTTGATGGCTAATGGGATCCTAGGATCAATTCCTGACTTATGCATGCATTTATTTGTGTTGATTCATGGATTGCAGGGTGAATGAGGGTGGCGAGGGCGGTGGCGGCATGAAGACGGTGGAATGCCTCAGAGGGCGCCTGCTTGCAGAGAGGGTGGCATCCAAGGCTGCCAAGGAGGAGGCCGACCAACTGTCCAAAAGGGTATCTTGTGTTACTTTCTCTCGCACGCATTCCGTACTCCTCATCTTCCTTAATTAATATTAGCTCACAAATGAATTTTGGTCTAATGGTTGGTTTGGGCCACAGCTGGACGAGCTGGAGAAGAAGCTTGCCGACGAGGTCAAGGTTAGGAACAAGGCGGAGAGGAGGCTCAGGAAAGCCATCAAAAAGCTGGAGTCCCTCAAGATTCTGGACGTCGAGCTCTCGGACGGCTCCATCGGGTCGCTGTCCTCCAATGGCCGC
This sequence comes from Eleusine indica, assembly GCA_030378355.1. Taxonomy (NCBI): domain Eukaryota; kingdom Viridiplantae; phylum Streptophyta; class Magnoliopsida; order Poales; family Poaceae; genus Eleusine; species Eleusine indica. Next base: position 9,749,030 of record CM059498.1, on the reverse strand, counting down.
TCCGGTCACCAGGCGCCGGAGGTGGAGGAGAGGAACAATCTTGGCTCGTTGAGCAGCACGGATTCTGCGCAATCCAGTCCTCCCGGGGACGGGGCCTCATCGGCAGGGTCCTGCACCCTAGTGAACAACTCTTCCCAGGACGGGAGCTCGTGCTCGGTTGTGTCGGAGCAATCCCCAGCTGACCCTTCTTGCAATCTTGGGGATACAAGCAACAATTGCAGTCCTGGAGCGAGTGCTGGTGATCATGATTCAGATAGGTACGCGTGCAGACCAACTGATTGACTACAAATAATTTTGTTCGTTAAAAGAAAGTTAAAGTTCTTCATCTTAATTATCTCAGGCATTCATTTCTTCCTTGCACTGGTATTTCTGAATTTGGTTTTGGTTTATTTGTCAGTGAAATTTTAGTTTCTGTTAGCCAGAATCATGACTGACACAAAATTCCTCCTTAAAGTTTATCCTTTTGGAATTTCTGTCGACTAGCTCCAACAGGCATAGTTCACCATGTTAGGTATAGAGGAAACAGTTAGTGCTTCCCTTTACCCCTGAACAGAATGGTTGCCTTTTAGGATAGGAAATGAGATGGACGGACGGATTCTCTGGCATTGTACGCCAGATTGAATGAAGCAAACCAAACTGAGCATTTCTTCTCTTTAAACATTAGTTAATACATTTTTTTTATCAAATTAGCATGCAATTGCAATTGTATCGCATTTGTGCAGTCTTGGTAGATTATTTTCTCAATATAATAACTGAACTTGTCCGTGAACTAGGCAACAACTTGGTGCACCTGAATGCCCAGCAAAATCGGAGCAAGACTCCCGCAACGGCGACGATGACAGACTTGCACTTGTGCTGGTCGACCCCCAGCTCGTTGTAGGAGGAGACGACACGAGGACGCAAGGCAACAACACGGCGCAGGCTCACGAGCAAGAGGCACAGGAAGAGGATAACAGGCTTGCGCTTGTTCTAGTCGATCCCCAGCCTCAACCTGCAGCGGCACCAAAGCCGCACGGCGACGTGGAGTCCGTGCTCATCGCGCTGCAGCGGGTGAAGGAGCAGCTGCGCTACACGATCGAGCGGCGGTCCGAGCTCGTCGCTCACCGGGAGGTCTACGGCCACTGAGGCCCCACGGGACGGGATGGTCTTTTCTGTTGCTTTCGCTTGCAGTGATGTATTCATAGTGCTACCATACTGCTACTCGGGAGTAAAATATCTATAGAGAATGGAATAAGATGTGCTCATGTAGCTGCATTGTCATACATGGGAGTCATAGCTCATTCCTTGTAGTTCTCTTACTTTTTAGCTGGCGTTTGGTTGCGGTAAATGAAAAGAGAATTGGAGTTGACAGATATCTGGGACCGTTAGAGAGCGACTAGGAGTCCATTTCCCATGTCTATCCCCTCCTCCAAGTCAGCTACCCTTCCTTTCCCATTGGTTTGACAAATGGAATGAGATACCGTTATCCGCGAAAGAGCTTATCGTCAAATTATACTAGCAATCTGATTCCCAGACGCCATGTTTCCTGATATGGCTTTGCATGTATCGTTCTGCAACACGTAGGGGAGAAGCAGTACATAACCATCTTCAAACAGTTAACTAGACCAACCGACTTAAGAAATAGTCAACAAAAGGGGAGAAGCAGTACATAACCATCCAAAAACCATGCAGGAAATCTAGCTACACTACCTAGCAAGCACAGTAAGCAAATCATACACGGTAAACATCGCTCACGATGCTGAAATGCCCAACACCTTTCATGTGGTGGTCACTGGTTAGTGGTGTACAAACTATTGCTTCATCAAAGCCTCAAGGGATAAACGAGACCTGCAGAAATGGAGTGAACAGTTTCAACAGCAGCAAAGCTTAAAAATGGAAATATTATTATGGGATGATAAGATCATCATCATCTAACCTCGTCGAAAGCGAAGCTTCAATCACGCAGTTCCTGTCACAGCCGCCGTGTCCTGTATTAAGCGTACATACAAACAGATGAAGAAAACAGCACCTGGGATGAAAGTTCTGCACAAAAACATGTGGAACAGGAAGCAGAAGCTTTTCACAGAACCATGTAAAACATACCGGCTTGGAGTTGTCTTTGTCATTTCCCTGGGGTGCGCCACTAGGTGATTCAGCAAACCTATCGAAGTTGCAATGAGATGTAAGGTAAGCGGATTGTTAGGTTAAAATTTCACAGAGAACAACCAAGAATGACCGAGTGATTACTAGGTTAAAATTCCACAGAACAATCAAGAATGGTAAGTCACGGCTGCACTAACCTCTGGGCTCGTGCCTTTCTTTTTTCTTCTTCTGCCTTGTCAACATTCGTACTCTGCCCAAATCGCTCTAAACGAGCTTTTTTCTTAGCCTCTTCATCAGTCGAAGAGGGTGAGGGAAGTCCAAACCTAGCAATTCCATATGTTTAACCATGCATTGCCTGGGAGCATACAAAAAACCTAGGCCAACACAAAAAGAAAACAGTAATGTCAACACACCTCTCAGCCCTGGACTTCTTCTTGTCCTCCTCCTTTATATTTGTTGATCCAGTTCCGAACCTTGTACAATTGAAATGCACTTTACTTATTATATGTGTAGTCAACATTTGGAAAGTTAACCAACTAGACAGGAATGATGAGAGCATGCATCAAACAAAAAGAGCAATGTTTACTCTAAACTAGAGACACTTCTTTCAGTTGCAATCAAGTTGTAAAAGTGAGGTTTGGTTATAAGCAACAGAGCAAAACTGGCAACTTCAGCAAAATTTACAAAAAGAACTACATAGTTAAAAGACAAACAAAAGTCAATAGTTTATCAAATGTATGATCGAACACACAAACTAATATTATTTTCATCATAAACCATAAGTCTTACACATGTAGCACTGTAATAAAGTTACACATGCCATATGCATAAATTTAGCACAATCTTTAATAACCATATATTATATCCTATATTTTTAAAACAGCAAGTCGAACAGTGGCGGTTCACCCCCCCCCCCCCTTCCAATCACCTAGGCGACCCCTAGGCGTGTTTACACCGAGGCAAGGCGAGGCCATACCCAGCTGAGAAATAAGGTTCCAAACATCTTCTAGAGGAAGAAAAAGGAAAATAAAATGGAAAAGGAGAGAGTAGGAAGGAAGGAGAACAAAGCCCAGCCCAAAACGGAGGCCCAATAGCCAACATTTTATCAACCGGGCACATGCTTGACTTGGAGGTTCTCTCGTCTTCTCGATGAGTAGATAGCTCTCCAAGCCTCTCCCTCTCTCTGGCGATGCACTCTCTCCTGGGTGTGTGACGCCAGTACGCCACACACGCTGCCTGCCGCAACTCCTCAGCAGGTCTCTGCCCCCTCAGTGCTCTCTCAGATCGGTTGCTACCGCGACTTCCTCCTAGATGTGCCGCGGCCAAATCAGAGGGAGATGAGTTACATGCAGAGGCGCAGGAGATGGCAGGGAGAGCATCGGCAGCAGCTGCTTGCCCTTGCTAGCCTGTTCCCATCCTGTTTTTCCTCTCTTCCCCCTCTCTCCCCGCCTTGGTTGGTTTCCTAGTAACGCGACGGAGACGCCCAGAAGTTCTGAGTGCCTTCACGCCTGGGCAATGTCTAGTCGTTGCCTAAGCAATGCCTTAAAAACATAGCATATATCCTTGAATCATAGCAGCAGCCATCAGATTTCAGAAAAGAGGATTACAAAGAATTCAATTTAAACAAATTAATAAAGCATTATTTTATCGTCTACATCTTACAGAGCAAACAATGAATATAATCCACCTCGTAAAAATCTGCACCATTACCGAGGTTTGAAAATCAGAATAAATGAGGATGCCTCAGAGGGCAGTTAAATAAATCTAAAAAGCCCCCTACGAGAATGCATTTTGCAAAGTAAAACCATGATACAACTGGTCGGGGGGGGGGGGGGGGGTTGCTTTCATATTGTAAAGTGAAACAAAATGCTTGCCTACAATTTTATTTTGGGGATCTAATACTAGGCATGAGTAAATAACACAGTTCTAAAGGAGTCACCAATGCGACATGGCGTGCTCTGGGGTTGCCATAAGGGTTTACTACACCTTGTTGCCTGAGTGACAAGGTGTACCCAGGCTCCACCCAGACACCTCACCACCTTAACAACTATGGTAAATACATTATGCAGCTAAAGCATTTGAACTCCGAACAGCCTATCCTACCCAACAAACATGGAAATCAAGGATATACATTAGAACCACATTATGTAGGCCATATCTAGGCGATGAATGAACTACCATACTAGAAAGCTCGAAAGGTTCCAACAATCAGGTAACTTAGTTATTATGAGTGCATGAAACACATTAAATTGATTAATGTGCCTCTTAGTTCTTTCTGTGCACAGAAACTCCCATCAAACAACCTGCAAATGATTGTTTTGCACCAACCATTGAAGTATATAGGTGATAGAACTAAAAGCTATACTTACACCTCGCATTCTACATTGTTGACTGTATACTTCAAATAATACTGATCTTCAATATACACCCAGGGACCCAAACTTAGATCCTGTATCACATCTGTGTAGACAAATCCATGTCTAACTCTATAAGTAATATGCTAATTGCTCGAAGACTAACGAAATATTGAGCTTACATCAAACGTTTTCTACACTGACTTGACACCAGCTGAATAAGATACAGAAATCACCCAATCTTAAGGATTTGTGAACAAAAAAAAACTATAAACCCTAGGAAAAGGGGTCCACAGCACTAACCTCTCGGCGCGGCTGCTGCGCTTCTCCTCCTCGGACATCACCACCGCTGTCCCAAAACGCTCAGCGCGGCGCATCTTCTTCTCCAGATCCGTGGCCCCGGCAGTCGCGGTGGCAGCTGCCGTAGGGTTTTGCACGCGCGCGGAGGAAGCGGCGCTTGGAGGAGCGTCTGTGGAGGCAGCGGTCGCCGACGGCGGCGCTGTGGTGTCCGCAGCTTGCTGAGATGCCATCGGGGATTCGTGGATGTGCAGAGAGAGAGAGAGAGAGAGAGAGGCTCGTCGGGGAAGTCGCGGTCGCTGGGTGCGGCGATAGATATTCTCTGCTCTCCTTATTTTTGCTGCTTTTCTCTTTTCCTTCGCAGTCGTGACTCGTAGTGAGTCGTCACGCGTTCTGGCTTCACGCAAATGGGCCTTATGGGTCGACAAGTGCTCAAATAAATGGGCTCCATTTCAGCCTATTCGGGCCTCTGTCAACTTTATTTTGGCACATCTGACGTCGTGTGTCTAGCTGTAACGTTTTCTTGAAGAACATGCCGTTCACCAGTTATGAACTTACTAGATAAATCTTCGCCGCGTCTGTTCCGAGATTTACAAATTCTACGGAATTCACCTTGATAGGAATTAGAAGTTTGATCCGTCTAATATGTAACTGTTATAAAGGCAATTGGAGAATTTTTTTTCTTTTTTAGTAAACCAATAACCTCAAACTGCTTTGTTGTTATTGTGAAGATGAAAATTCACAGTGTGTAGGGCAGCATTCTCAATCCCAACATATTTACCCTTACGAATAAACAAAGCATGGGTCCCATGGCACGTGTCGGTTTCATCATCCCATTTCTTTTCTTCATTTCACTGGTACGCATGCAGCCGGTTGTCTGTCACACGGTTAAGCATTCTCTGCCGTCCACCCATAGCCACTATCCTTCAAGAAGCAAGAGCTCTCTCTCTGATCTTGAAAGTAGGGCTGAAAACGGACAGGAACGGTCGAAAAAACACCTATTCTGTTTTCACTTTCATATTTTTTTATCGGACGGAAACAAAAACGAGAATATCACGAACAAAAACGAACGGGACAAATCCGGTTCGTCGGAAATGAACTAATACGGGCGGGAACATATCGAAAATGGTCGGTAACCGGTAATTAAGTCAGAAACACCGATGAGCATAAGAGCATATATTACTAGAATTACCAATAAACAGCAGCATGACAATGTCTATGCAACATATTACAAATTCATAATTCATCACATAACACAACAATAGTGCAAGTTTTATACATGACAACAAGAGTGCAACGAGTAAGTCTTTCATATGACACAATACATGCACATGAGCATTCAATCAAACAACACAAAACACCAGGCAAGTCTCAGTTCATAGAACACTAGCAAATAGCATAAAACAAAGTGCAAGTTTTTGTCATGTGGTATCTTCATATAACACTTTTAAAGATCGACATACAGGTCCCCATAGTCATCCATTGCTACAGGGTCACTTTGTGATGCTGTTACATCCTCACTTTCAAGGATCACTATTTTTTTTCTGTAATTTACAATGTACAAAAAATAAGATGAAGACAAAGTCATAGACCACAAGAATCTGTGCTTGAATTAATGTTACAACATACATATACCTGCGCCTCAAGGTTCATGACAGCAACAATGGCCTCCATGAGTTCAAGATCAGTCATGAGCGATGGAACTTTCTTTGAATCTTGGAAAAGCAAAGTCAAGGTGAACAATATCAGCATATTAAAAATAATTTTGTACATATGGAAATTGACTATGTTTAAATGTTACCTTTTCTTTCTGTTGATATCCAATCCTTAGTGCATATCAAAGCCTCGACCATGTCGGGACTAACCTGCTGCGGTAAGGATCAACACCACCACCAGCAGCACTAAAAGCGGATTCAGAAGCAACTGTTAACACTTATACTGCCATAACATCTCGAGCAATCTTTGTAAGAATTGGATACTCTTTTGTCTTGCCTCTCCACCAAGACAAAATATCAAAAGAACATGTATGCTTTAGTAGAGGTTCTGCCATATACTTATCCAGTTCATCTAAGTCACTTAGGTCATGAGCAGTTGAGTCATATAAGAAGCTTTCAATCTCATCATCTTGATTATCCATTAAAAAGTCATTAGTGGTACTAGTTCCTGCTGCAACACTCTTGTTCTTTGAAGATGAAGGTGTTAAACTAGCATAAAATTGATACAATTTCTTGATGACACTTAGGAACTCTTCTAGATGCACTTGGTACAAATGTGAGAAAATGTAACATCATGAGTAATAGAACTAACCTATGATGATCAGAGGACTTGAGCCTCAAAAAAGCAGGCTTGTAATATAATGCATCTCTCAACATTAGGTATGTTGAATTCCACCTTGTAGACACATCTAATGAGAGACCTTTTTTTTAATCCAGCCCACACTCAGTGGCACATTTTATGAGTTCTTCCCACTGCAAAGGAGATCCCTTTACAGCTAACACAACAGATTTAACCTTTTCAATGACATGTGCAATTACACTCAAACCATCCCTAGCAATCAGATTGAGTATATGACAAGCGCACCTCACATGGAAGAAGGTTCCTTCACAAACCAGGCTTCCATTACTTTCTTTGAGGTCAGTAATTACATCTTTAACAACGACCTCATTTGCACTAGCATTGTCCAAAGTTAAGGCAAACAACTTCTTTTCTACATACCACTTAATCATGAGTTCAGAAAATGTTTGTGATAATTTTTTCCTAGTGTGGCGTCCTTCAACATGAAAGAACCCAATAATTCTCTTTTGTATATGCCACTTCTCATCTACCCAATGGATGGTGACACACATGTATGATTTGTTCTGGCAAGAAGTTCGCATATCCATTGTAGCATTGAACCGAGACTTAACAGTTTTCAAGAATGCATACAACTTATCTTTTTGTGCCAAAAAGATATCCATGATCTCCTTTCTAACAGTGACACGTGACTTTATTGGGAAGCTAGGACGCAAAGACTTGATGAACTCAACAAAATACTCATGCTCTACCATATTAAAAGGATATTCATGCATTATGATTGCCAAATAGAACTTATTTAAACTTACATCTTGATTATACTTTAAGGGTTGTACTGCAGTTATGTCTTTTCCATGATCCTTCTCAGTTTTAAGTTGCAGCTGACCCTTCACTATATTATGGTTAGACTTCAAATGGTTCCGAAATCCTATTGTTCCATGGTTGCTCTCAGCTATTGAAAGGACCTTGATGTCGCCTAGAGGGGGGGGGGGTGAATATGCGATTCTATAAATTTCTGTGAAATTAGACTTAACAAAAAGAATCAGTACGATCGGCAGTGTCGATGGGACCGGTCGGCAGTGCCGATGGCTACTATCGATGCTCAATCGGCAGTGCCGATAGTGGTATAGAAAGTCACCTAAAAGTAAATCTTAGTTGGTTTCGTAGTTACTAGGTTGATGGAAAGACTACAACATTTAATATGAAACACTACAATAATATAGCAACTACTAGACACAACCTACACAAGTAGAACTAGTAATTTAAGCAAATATAAGAGCAAATTCTAGAGCATGAAAAAGTAACAAGTAAATAGAGGAGCACACGAAGACACAGTATTTGTTTACCGAAGTTCAGACTCCTCAAATGAGTCCTACGTCTCCGTTGAGGGGCTCGGTCACACTTGAGCCGGGTCTCTTTCAACCCTTTTCCTCGAATTTTTCCTTCTCTTGATTCCTTTCCTTTCGGAGGTCAATCGAAACCTTCACAAACTTCCCGCGGCTCACCACAAGCTTGGGAGCTCACCGGGCAACGCCTTGTCGTCTAGGAGATGAATCCCCAAGAGTAACAAATGCCACAATGATTGCTTGCTTGCTCAAGTGCTCAACAATGGATTTTTGCTCTTTCTCTCTCAATCTCTCACCCAATCTCACCCACAAGGTATAGCACTAAGCAGTAGAGAGTGGAAAGGTAATTTTTGGCTCAAATAGATGTTTCTTTGATGTATTTTCTGGCGCCCCAACCGTTGGGAACGAAGGGGGTATAAATAGGGGAGGCTCAAAAACTAGCCGTTGGGGCTCTGGACGCCCAGCATCGGCACTGCCGATACCCGTATCAGCACTGCCGATAGAGAGGCTCAAAAACTAGCCGTGTGGGGCTCTGGATGTCTCGTATCAGCACTGCTGATAGAGAGGCTCAAAAACTAGCCGTTTGGGGCTCTGGATGTCCCGCATCGGCACTACCGTACCGGGATCGGCACTGCCGATAGAGAGGCTCAAAAACTAGCCGTTTGGGACTCTGGATGTTCTGCATCGACACTGGCGATGAGGGAACCATAGAGGGCAAGGAAAAGACGTTTTTCTAAGTTCCGGATCGGCACTGTCGATGCCCGGATCGACACTGCCGATTGGAACAATACAGACAGACAACCGATAGAAAAATACCCATAACTTTTGACTTCGGAGGCCGATTTAGGTGATCTTGGACTCTACGGAAATATAATTTAAAGGGCTATCCAACCCAGCTATTACCAAGCTCCAAAATCTCACATAGGTTTTCTAAACACTCCCTCAAAGGTTATTGGATCAATTTGAGCACCAAGACATAAGCAAAACTATCAAAGTTGCATCTCTCTTTATAGTACGATGTTGCTATACTCAATAGCAATTAGAAAATCTATGTCAATAGGAACATCTTCATACCATCTTTATTCTTCTTTATGTGGGTCGCCAACTCCATAAGCAATTGATCATTTTGGATATTTATTTGATTAGTCATCAATAAGCATATATATCTAATATTATATCTTTGGCTTGAGCAATGTCCATATGAGATAGACTTGATGTTCATCCACTTATAAAGTTTCACAACTTCTTATATTCAAGCCACTTGATCTTCTTTTAACATTGTATATTCATCTTTAGCTCTTTTGTCAATTGCACTTATTGTGATATATCAACATCATCTTCTTGTTCCGTTAAATGAGTGATGTGGATAATCCATAGCTTCACATGGTCTTGCACGGTTCATCGCGCTAAACCTTAACTCACTCTTCATCATTGCCTTTGGTCCTTCAGCGCCAAGCCTCTTGCTTGCCCTTCACCCTCGCACATGGTCCATCGCAGCCGAGTCTTGCCTAACCTTCACCTCCTTTCCATGCAACACTAATTTATATCCAACATCAATAATGTATCCACTTTATCAATTTGATATCCAAGATGATATTTCCAAATTCATGACTTTTATCTTCTTGTAAATGGTTACTAGAAATCTATGTTCCAATTTTATAATAACATCCTTGCTTTGACCATCGTCACTTATTAACTCATTGATTCCAATTAATACTTACATTAATATTTCCATTTAATACCAAGTATTAATATAACCATTTTGACATCATCAACTATAGGAATATCTAATTCTCCTTCATGAAGTGCCTTGATCTTCTTTATGTATACGTGTTACTTGTATCAACAATCAACACTATCATCAATATCATCTCTTGTCATGAATCAATAATATGTTGTGTTTGACATTTAAACATGTGATGTGTCTTCATCTTTAAGTACGGGTGTTGATTATGTACACCGACACCTTTATAAACACATTTATTACCATCATCCTTTGTCAAGCATCTTCACCATATGAGAATTTTCAATATACGATTAATCAATCGTCTTGTAATAGGTCCATAGCCTTTATGAAGATATTATTCTTGACCTTTGCTTGATGCCGGAATATAACCTAACATTAAACTCACAAACTTATATAAAAGGTTAGTTCTAATATGCATTGTCATTTATCACCAAAACTCATCATTGATTTAAGGCTAGAGACCTAGACCTTTCAGCTCTGTACTTGGCTCTGCACTTTGGGAAGTTACAATACCCCCATGTTTGAACATATTTGTTACCATTAATCTCTACGATCTTATCTTTCTTGGTGAAAAAATTCCATACATCAAAAGTGCATTTCCTGGCCCTCTTTCCAGCAGGAGAGTCATCTTTATCAACATCAATGACATCTACAATTTCATCTACAGCAGCAGCAGGAACAAAACCTTGTCCTTCTAATGGTATTCCAGTGTCATTGCCACTACCACTACCACTGCCAATGCCGATGCCACCACCACTGCCAGCAGCAGCAGCAGTAGCACTTGGACCTGCTTCATCAGATGGTACTAAAATTGTCTCAGCTGCCAGAGTGGATGATGAGACTAAAACACCACCAGCAACATCTTTGCCTTTTCTCTTTGACCCTAAACGACAAATACAATGCAGAGATGTAAAGCAATGCATGACAACTTAATCATTAACAAGATTTGAATACATCCTATGATTTCTATCGATCTATACATGCAATAGAATGTTGAATCAACAAACAATTCTACTTGAAGCTAAGGCACAGTGAGCAATCGACACAAACAGTAGTTAAAATGCAATACCTTGAAGCTTAGACGTTGAGTGTCTCGATCTGCTGGTCCCAATTGATGGTGCATTTTCACCAAACATCAGTCTTGCACTCCTATCCAACATCGAGTTCGACGGATGGTCCAAACCGGGCGGCGCCATCTTCAGAAGACGTCGTGACGAGCTCAGACTTCAGAGAATGGAGGAGGGGAAGGGATGGTCAGTGGCTGCGATGAGGTTGGAGAGTGCAGCGGCAGAGGCGTCGAGGGCACGAGCAAAGGAATCGACCTCCTGCGGGATGGTCACCGGAAGCTCCTCCCACACTTCATGCTCCAGACGCGCAGGACAGGGGTGCAGCCGCGCAGGGTAGGGGCAGCTCGGCGGCTCTAGCTCCTGGGCTCCTAGCCGAAGGGTCGCCGGTCGGGCTCGGGCAAGGGCGGCAGGGGCAGCTCGGTGGCTCCAGCTTCTGGGCTCCTGGCCGAAGGGTCGCCGGTCGGGCTCGGGCAAGGCTAGCAGGGGCAAGGGCGGTGGCCATGGGGCGGGCAGCGGCCCAGTCGCCTCGCGCTGGTAGCTGGCGGGGTGGCCGGGTGGCCTGGGGATGAGGGGAGGCAGTGGCCAATTAGGGTTGGGAGAGTGAAGTGCTAAGCTTTTGTATGTAGGGCTAATGGGCCATGTACTTCTTCAGCTTGGCTGAATATCAAAAGCCCAATACGAGATGAAAAATACGGGATGCTACCGGATGAATACGGGATCCTGGCTGAACAGACAGAAAAGTGGAAAACCGTTTTTGATCCTGTGTCCCATTTTTCATATCCCGTTTTCGTCCGTTTTCGTTTTTATCCCGCAAATACGAAAACGGCCGGGAAAATACAGGAACGGGAGCCGGACGAAACGGGATTATCCCGTCCCGTTTTCAGCCCTACTTGAAAGGACCTTGATGTCGGCTAGAGAGGGGGTGAATAGGCGTTCCTGAAATTTATTCCAAAACTTGCAGCGGAATTAGTACTGCAAAAAACCAGACCCTACGGTTTAGCAAACCGGACACTCCGGTTTTTGTCAGGGAGACGGAATAAACTAAGCACAAAAGAAACTAGCGGAAACTTTAAACAAGCACCCTACCACACAGGCAACAAGGCAAGAGCAAGGTGATTTCACACAGAAATCACTTAGATAAAACATTGTCCAAAACTGGACACTCCGGTTTTCTCAGGACACAAAAACTAAGGCAACGAAAAAACAGCTCGCGAAAGAAATCTAGCACAATCTAAGCTACCAGAGGTTGCACACAAGCAAGAGCTAGTTTATCCACTTAGGAAAATAAGAACAACTAATCATGCAACCTATGAGAAATTAAAGGAAGCTAGAACTTAAACAACAACAAGGAACAAGGAAGCACACGGAGAATTATTTACCGGAGTCCAACCAACTTGCAATCAAGTTGTCTACCTCTCTTTTGAGGGGCTCGATCACACTTGAGTCGGGTCTCTTTCAACCCTTTTACCTCGCCAAGCAATCACCAAGATCTAGCCTGGTACTCCACTAAGCTTGCTTCTTCCATTGCGGAGGTGAAGCCGACCTTTACAAACTTTCCCAAGACTCGCCATAAAACTTGGGAGCTCTAGGGCGACACCTAGCCGTCTAGGAATCTTCAATTCTAAGAGTAATAAATGCTTCATGGAATCTTGCTATGCAACAATGCTCAAGTGCTCAATCTTTCTCATAAAGAGGCTCTCTCTCAACCCAATTCTCACAAAGAGGAGTTAGGGAGAGTGTTAGAGGGCTTTGGATATGTTATTTTCATGAAAGGGGTTAGCAGCTACCGAAGGAGGGGTTGGATGAATATAAATACTCACCCCTCCAAAAGTAGCCGTTAGAAACTAGCTAGTGGAAACCGGACACTCCGGTTTTCAAAACCAAACCATCCGATTTTGGCTGAACTAGCCGTTGGAATTCAAACCAGCCCAAAACCGAACACTCTGGTTTCTGAAACTGGACACTCCGGTTTTCCTGGGACAGTGAGAAGTTTGTGTGTGTTTGGCTATAGTGTGTCCCTCTTCTCACTTGGGATTTTCTTTTGAGCATTGAGACTTAGCATATCATTCATGTAACATCCCTCTTGATAGAGCGACATGTCTAAACTCAAGGTTAAAACAAAAAAGGATGCTTTCTTCAACTTGAGATTGTATAATTTGAATCTTGCCACTTCTTCATCTTTAGCTTTATGAGAGATGCAACAAGTGATTTTCATTTTGACGTTATTACCTAGAGCTTGTGACTTAGAATATTTGAAACCATATGATCATATTCTATAACAAGTCACTTCATTTCTTCACTTTCATCGTCAACTGATACTTGGCAACATATGACACCTTGTAGCTTGATCGGTCCACGATTATGCTATACTTACCCCTCACCATTGGATTTGGTCCCTCGGTGTCAAGACTCATCTTGCCCTTCTCCTTGCATGGTCCATCACGGTCAAGTTAAGCCAATCACTTACCATCTTGCTAACATGAGCCATACATTACTTTGCATCATCCACATGAATTCTTTTGTCATTGTCTAGATATTTGTGATCACTTTGCTTTTAATAGAGTATCCAATTATGAATCTGTAAGCAATTGATCCTCATCCTTTTTCATATATTCTTTGATCCTTGTGAATAAGTCTTTCAAGTATATTCCGGATCATACAATGAATATCCATATCACACAATTTGAGTCGGTGTATATTTTGAACAATAATATCCACATTGAGACATACAATGTATATTTGTTAATTATGTCCTGCTAGAACACTCACAAGAATCATTAGTCCTTTAATCATGTTGTCATTCAATACACCAAAACCAACTAGGGGACTAGATGCACTTTCAGTTCTCTCTTCGCTCTCTTTGTTTCTAGATCCGTTACCTCTTGTTCGCCAGTCGCTGCTACATCTTCATACTTTCTCTATGCAAAATCGATGGCCCTCTCCTCCCTAATTTCTCACTGTTCTTTCTCTAAATCTGCTAGGCTAGGTGAGGATGCGAGCTCCACCACAACAACTGATTCGTTAACCTTGTCTCCAGGGTTGTGTTCTGCTTCTTATTCTTATGTTTGTAGAAAGTTTGCACTACAGAAAAAATCGATTATAAATTTTTATCTTGATTTTGTATCAAGAGTTTCTTGTGGATCTGAGCCTTTTCTTCAATCGGTTCTGAAATTCCATGTTCAAGTTTTTTATGCGTTGATCTATTTTGCATCGAATGTCATGTTTTCTTCTATTTTCCTTCTCTCACTGCTCTGTCGTTGTCTGTTCAGTGAACGATGGAAGCCGGAAGGCAGGGTAAGACACTGGCTTGAATTGCAGATCGGCCTGGTGAGCATCGTCAAGGCACGAGAGCGAGGACAGTCCAGATAGTCCATGGCCTGATAGTATGCAACCCTTATGGTGAGGTGGTGCTCACTACTCTCCTTCTTGCTCCCTTGTTGCTCCCCTCTTACACCATGGCAACGGGCTGCTATGTGGATGAAGGAGGAGAAGAGAAAGTGAGGACCAGACACGGGCCAACTTGTTGTAGGCATCTGGGCCCGTGGTCCACAATCCATAATGCTAGCAACCGACATTCGGGAAGTGCGGGGCGATGCGTCGTTGCCTAAGGGTGGCCACGCCAGGCAAATGTGACATGTTTGGTGGAGAGGGGAGCCACATAGTCTGAAATTCTAAAAGGAGCGCCATTCCTTCGTGGCTCTACTTACTACTACTATGCAGCTCTTAAGCATCGGCTAAATTTAAGAGTAAGGAAATAAAATTATGCTAAATTTTAAATTATATTGTATTTTAAGTAAGGAAATAAAATTATTAAAAAAATTACTCAGTATTATCAAAGTGCTCCACAATAAATATCCACAAAGTTGTAGTGCTAGAGCAGTGCTTTTCAGCAAATGTCACAATTTAAGGGTGCTCCATAGCAAATTTTGCCTAACAATATACTCTCTCTGTTTCAAAAGAATTGACACTTTAACCCTCTTCAGTTTTTCTAAAATAATTATCATTCTTATTTTTCGATGCATCTTTCTCTCTTTCCAATACACTTATATCTCTATCTCTTTCTTTTTTATTTTTTATGTATCTATTTTTTACACTTCTCCTTAATTCTGATGTTAAACTCTAAAGTGTTAATTAAAATGAGACAGAGGGAGTAGTCATTTTCCGGTAGCAGGTATCACAGATGGCTTTTTCACCGAGCCGAGCCATGGTGCTCTTCTCTTTGCCCAAGGAGCGAATCAACAAGAAATATACTGTTTATTATACGTTCAGTTGCAATATGAGATGAATGCAACGCGTATTATGGCAATTATTCATGCATCAGATGGTTGTATTCTCTCGTTTTTAACTTGGCCCCATGCGACTCTGAGCCGCAGGCATCCACCACACGGAATATTTCCAGCTCCGTGCAACGGCCGCATCGCTTCATATTCATGCAACGTACGTGTAGCTAAGCTGGCAGTACAATACAGTTACGCAGTTCATTATAAAAAAAATACAGTTACGCAGCAGATACTACAGCAGCACCGGCCGCGCGCGGCACAATGCAGACAGCGGACTTGGCGTGGTGGCTCGGCCTCCTCTTCGGTTTTGCCCCGCTGCTCGCGCTCGCCGTCTGGCACTGCAACGACGCCGCCTTCGCGCTGAGGCGTCGTGCGAGTGCGAGGCTCCCGCCGGGCCACATGGGCCTTCCCTTCGTCGGCGAGAGCCTCGCGCTGCTCTGGTACTTCAAGCTCGCACGCCGCCCCGACGGCTTCGTCCACGCCAAGCGGCGGCGCTACGGTGGCGGCGGCGTGTACAGGACGCACCTCTTCGGCTCGCCGACCGTGCTCGTCTGCTCGCCAGCGGCCAAAAAGTTCGTCCTGCAGTCGCCGGAGAGCTTCACCATCCGGTGGCCGGCGCCGGAGCTCGTCGGCGCCTCCTGCGTGGTCAACGTCGAGGGCAGCCAGCACGCGAGGCTCCGCGGGGTCATCCTCGTCGCAGTCAACCGTCCCGGCGCGCTCCGGATCATCGCCGAGGTCGTCCAGCCGCGCGTCGTGGCCGCGCTGCAGTCGTGGGCGGAAAAGGGCACCATCATCGTCGCCACCGAGATCAAGAAAGTAATTAAGAAGCTCACTGTACATTTATTTCGCATTTCGGACCTTGCGATCTACAGTATGTAGACGGGAGCATGATAATAATTTGATTCAATTATCTAGTACAAAATAATTTGATTCAACTAATTAACGCAGGTGACGTTCGAGAACATATGCAAGATGTTCATCAGCATGGAGCCGTCGCCTCTCACCGACATGATCGACGGGTGGTTCGCCGGCTTAGTTGCTGGAATCAGGGCGTTCCCGCTGGACCTCCCCGGAATAGCATTCCGCCACGCTCGCAGGGTACCTGGAACAAACAAAAATTAATAAAGTTGCTCTTAAAATGGTCAACTGCAAGTTGCAACACACTTAACGAAGAAACTCTTTTTGTTGCGTGCAGTGCCGCAAGAAGCTTGACGCGGTGTTCGGGGAGGAAGTGGAGAGAAGGAGGATGGCGCCGCTGGATGGTGAGGACTTGATGAGCGGGCTGATGCAGATGGAAGACGAGCGAGGGAACAAGCTCAGTGACGACGAGGTTGTCGACAACGTTGTCTCCCTCGTCGTCGCCGGCTACGAGTCCACTTCCAACGCCATTATGTGGGCCGCCCAGGGCCGGCCCTAGCGGGGGGCAGGCAAGGCGGCCGCCCTGAGCCCCTGATTCTGAGGGGCCCCTCTCCATAGCCTATGTATGTATACAGGTATACATGCCACTCTGTTTTTGGGATTCGTTTAGTAAAAAAAATCTAAATAAACGAGCTCTGTCGAGGACTTTAGAGAAGCGACCCATCATATCTATACTATAAAGATTAAACTATGGACCATCTAAACACACTCAGCTATCTAAGTACCCATCTAATCCAGGTCTTCCATTCCAATCCTCATTTGATTATAACCATCTAATCAAGTTTGGCCCCATCGTCAGATATGACATGACAGCCTCCAACATGAAAAATCACCCTCGTCTGCCACTAATTACCTCACTTTTTTCACCTAATCATCAATACCCGCCCGCACGTACTCCGTCCTACGATTGTGGCATCGAGCGTTGACGACGGGAACGACGGGATCGCATGCACTTAATTAGCAGGACTCTTTTCAAACGGCGCAGACCCCTCCCACTCCGATGTTCCCCACCCCCACGCCCAATCCTGACATTCTGGATCAGCGCTCTCTTGCCCGTCGGACACCGTAAGCGATTGCCGGTCACCCCGCCGCAGAAACAGCTCCGATCCGGTTACCTCCGTCGTCAATCGGCTTACATCGATTATTGTATGCAGAGTTTGCCGTGCAATTGGCCGAGGCAGAGGCCCGGGTGCAGCGTTCTCTGATCTGATGAACATGGATGCCAATGTTGACAGCTGCGTTTACAAGGAAAGCAGGGCTGCTGTTCGTGATAGCGACGCCAACGCAAGCTCTCCGTAGAGTAAGGTGCCCAACGAGGCCATGTGGATCGACGTTGCCGTGGAGGTGCCCCATCGAGCGCCATGACTGACGGAACCAGCCCGAACTTCTTATAAGGGAAGCGTTTGCAGACACAATGAACTCCTTCAGGGACCTATTTATCAGAAAGCCATGAACAGACTGGCCAGACTGAAAGTAAGCAGCAGTAGTAACTGATGTATGACCTAGCTGAACAACTTTACCGAGATAAGATTAAGAAAAATGATCTGGTCCTCAGGAACTCCTTTCCTTATAAGAAGTTCTATTTTACTAACCTGTATTTTTTGGTTATTGTTATAGATTTTCCTACCAATCAACGTAAAAAATTTGCACTGGTACATGCTCGTGATTAATAAAACAAAGCATAAGCTACAGTCCTTGATTCACTGTGCTGGACAGATACGCGTGCTGACTTTCAAGACACGGTGAGAATTTTTGGCTTTTCAAAACAACATTTTATATGTAAATAAATATTAAAATATCTTTATGTGATATTAATATTATAAACTAAATTAGATATTCAATTGATATGGCAGATAAAAGGTATAGATGATTTCTTCCACCGGCAAATAATGGAGAATTAGTTTATTCCTGGACGGATCTCAATGTCAAAGAATGGGAAGTTGAGTAAGTTTTTTCACTGCCCATACAACACGATGGGTGAGATCATATTTACTTTCATTTAATTATGTAATGAGTAATGATACTATTAGTCCTTTAATAACATGAACAATTTCTCACAATTTTTTTATTATTTGCAAAAAAAAGTTTCTGGTGTGGTCTTTTTTCACTAAAGTTTGCTGAACTTTGGACTGGAACTACGCTCACTGTTAAGATTTCACAGGTGATTTTTTTCTAAATGGCACTGTTTGTTTGGTGTATACTCTATACTTTATGGTGCTAAGATCATCTCGATGCATGTTATGTTGGATGAGATGTCTATGTTTCGGTTTAAACTGGCAGTGGTGCTGGTCCTTTGGAAGGCCAACAAGGCAGATTTTAACGCAGTTGAACCATGTGGTACTGACCAAACTGATGATCCTTCGGGATGTTACATTGTTAGCCCGAAAGATATTGAGGAAGTTGAAGTTATTAATCCTGCCAAACGGACTAGACTATCTTACCTGTTCCTGAAGGCCAGATATGACACAGTGGTGAACCTCTTCGCGTTTACAAATTCCGATGCGTTGCTTGAGGCTCTATGCATATACATATCTACAATTGAGGACCATGACTTTTTAAAGTAAGCTGGTCTATGATACATTATCACAAAACATATATATTCCATATGCAAACATAACACATTAATTTTGTAATGTGACAGGCAGGAATGGATAAAAAGCTCCAAACCTCACCCAATAGCACTTACCCTTTAAGACATGAAGGACGTACTGGACAATGAGAAGCCCATGACAGCTGTTGTGTTCAATCTCAGTGTACGGTTCTTAGCACAAAGTCATCTTCAAACACTTAAAGACCATGGCAAACCATACTTGAAGCACTATATGGATATGGAATTTAGCCTAAGCGTCTCGGATAAATAATATTTAAGTTTATTATAATTATAATTATAATTATGTTAACATATGACTATATTCAGAGATTGTCGGCTTTTAGGGGGGGGGGAATATAAAGTTGCTCTGAATCCTGTTGAACTTGGTACAACACAAGATTGTTGGCCTGGTTTTGACTATAATGTTGATTCGTGTGAATAGGTAAGATTAGTGGATTTCCCTGTTTTTAAATCCATAGCTTTGTCCGTCCCTATACAAACTCACCCCATATCTTTCAATAAATCTTTTTGCCAATTGGGAGCCTTAGCTTCTACAAAGTTTATGCACTCAATTTGTGAAAAAAAGAGGTCTACATACTAGACCTAGCTCCTACACAAAGGGATAACGAGGCGCAAATGAAACGCTACACGTCCACCCTGATGCAATTAAAAAAAATATGTTGCTTGCAATAAAAAATAAGAACATTGATTTTACGAAGAAGATATATTTTGACTGGGAACATTAGATATATTTTGACTAGGAACATTTCATTGCCAACAATGTTCCTGATTCTCCAGGGTAAATTTCTTACGCTTTTTTATTTATTATTATTTAATACACATAAGATTATTAATCTAACCACACATAATTCGTACCATGTATGGTCATTCATGATTTTAGCACTCTATGTGGATTTGTTGTGCTTCAACTTCTGGAAATCTGTGACGGGGAGGTTGATTCGAAAAATCATAGCAAGAATGCTGAGAAGGCGGATAATGGTGTGCCCAATAGTGAAGGGATTAAAAAAAACATGGACTGCTTTAAAATTGAACTTGAAGCTGACATGAGCATGCACCCATTCATCACTTATATTTGTGCATTCAAGTATCCCAATTATTTATCACATCGATATTATTTTTGTGACATCTTTTCTTATGTATAAAAAATCACAAATTAAGTCTCTAAGGCCATCGCTTTTCTAAGACGGTTATTGACGCATAAATGCAATGAGGAACGTGGTAATGTACCTCCTGCTTTTAGTGATGTTATCAGATACATATAATATAAATCTATAATCAACATCTCTCCTTATTTGGCAGTTGAGTAATATATCATGTATAAGTTCACAATTATGTATTTTAAATTTTAATTTCATAATGGGTTATTTTGCATATTAAACCATTGCATACCTTTCAACACAAGTTTTATTACATGATAGGTTTGTATAACAATGACAACGTGCATGACGCACGTGCAAAAAACTAGTGTAAGCTAACACTCGGAGTCAGTCTGCCTTCCTGCCCATCCAATCCAATCGGTAATCTAAGCCCAATAGCTGAAACGACAATAGTTTTCCTTGGCATCGCAATTCTCGAGATGCGGTTTCAAATTCGAGGATCGCCTCCGCGCTCGTAGCTAGCGCTGCTCTGGTCCCTTGCAAGTTGTGCCTGGTTGCTTTAAGAGGTACGTAGTCTACAGTTCTATAGTCTAATCTACGAGCCCCCTAATTCCTTTGCTAATTAGCCTAAATTTGTAATAACATGATCAAACACTCATTGTCACTTTTTGTCTACAATTTTTAGCAAGGGATCATGTCGACAAGAAAGTATACATCAAGCTTTAATCGGTTTGACCACTTTATGCTTTAAAAATATACTGTTGGACATGATTGACATCGACACTATCGTCACTTCACATCTAGAAATGTTAGAAGAAATTTTCAAGGTAACATATATAAATTATTTTATGTAAATATTATTTTGATATGTTATTTGTTTTACTAGTAACAGTATTTCTTCATATACAAATAAACTTTTAGTTCATATATATGTAAAGGGGCCTCGGTTTATTAATTGGCCCTGGGCCCCGAAAAACTCAGGACCGGCCCTGGGGCCGCCTACCACCTCGCCAAATCGCCGGATGCTCTTCGCAAGCTCAGAGTAAGCCAGCTACCCAATAAGTGCATTGGCAGAATATATACGTGTATCTTCGAGTGATATGCTATTATATTTTGTCTCAACTCTGAACTTCTTTCAGGTGGAGAACATGGAAATAAGGAGTGCCAACAAAGGTGGCTTCATTGCTCTTGATGACATCCCTAACATGAAGTACACTGCGAAGACACATATGTACGCAGATCAGAATACGTTCACTGCCAGCTACTCTTATTTAGTCCAGAATATGAAATTCACTCTAGCTCGTTTAAATCGCATATCGTCATCTTTTATACAGGTAACTCACCAGTTACATGCACGTCAGTACTCATGTAGTAAGATTAGTTATTAAAATATTGATAAGCACTCTTGAAAAAGAAGAATTAACAAGCTAACAAATGATTTACACATGCACAGGTTATACAATACCTGAAGGATGGAGAGTCGTGGTTTGGCTCCGATCGCTGCACAATGACCCTGACCACTATGATGATCCGTTGAACTTCAACCCCGATAGATGGGACGTAAGTTCATCTCGTTTATAAACCTCAAATTTTTTGCCATGACTGAAGCGAGTACTGATGATCTTCAACATTGCAGACTACTAATCGCTTGAACAGAAGCCGGCAAAGCCAGGCACGTACCAGGTGTTCGGAGGAGGGCACATGATCTGCGCAGGGAACATGCTTGCAAGGCTGCAGCTCACTATCATGCTCCACCATCTCTCTGTTGGTTACAAGTAATCAGTAACTCATCGCTTGCTGGATCCTTCAATTCTTTATGCAGATGAACTTTATTATTTACTAATTAAGTTTGTTGGAAAGGAAATTATTTGCTAAGTTTTACTTAAATTTTTAATGATAGATTCTCTCTTTTGGCTTGAACTACTAAACAGATGGGAGCTGCTTAATCCTGATGCGGAGGTTGTATACGTTCCACACTCAAAGCCGGCAGATGGAGCAGCAATGTCATTCAGTAAACTCTGAGTAAAAATGCAAGAGATGACTAATTCTGTTGACGTTAGAAAAAAAAAACATATTTGCTGAATGCATAGACTAAAAAAAGAAAAAGCTCCACTACACCGCAGCTCCCTTCAATCTCTTAATAAGATACGTGTACTGCACGTTCTAGGAAAAATAGGAGTGCACCATTGCAATGTTACTATGGTCTATGCTCTGATATTTTTCCTTGACATGGAACTTTCTCTTATTAAGGAAAAGTAGAAAATTAAAATGAATGATGAATTGAAGGACATCGTGGAGTCTGCTTATGAGAATTTTTTTAAGAGTGTATGTTAGAGCTAGTCTCTAAGGAGAACTTGCTAAAGTGTGCACTATACAAATAAAAATAGAGATAATGCAGAAAAAATGAAGGTTATTATTAGGTTGATCTCTCTACCAATGGACCCAACGGCCCATTGGGCCCTTGACCACGCCCTGATTGAGAGCGTCCAGCCCAAAGAGGGCTGGTGGGCCCCTATCGCGCAGCGCCTATAAAAGGAGGTGGGGACCATGTTTCATGCACCACGAGGTTCGTCGCCGGTACAGTACACTCACCTCCAAACCCTAATCCAATCCAGAGGGTGGCGCTGAAGCGATGGGAAGCACCACCAGCCGGGTTCGCCTCCACCAGTCGTCGTCCAAGACACTGCCGTCCCCGAAGCCACATCATCTCTACCACGTCGGCGGCACCATGGTCAGCAACGGGAACGGATCTACAGAAGAGATACGTCTTTTACCGCTATTTACAGATCCCGTTTCCTCGATCTACCCTAGATGATCCTTAGAGTTTTAACAGTTATTTGACTAAGTGAATCGGAATAAGATAGAACACTTCCATGTTACAAGAGATGTATTGTTGAGCACACTGGCGGAGCACCCCATACGACAGGGTGGGGCAGCTGCCCCACCTACCAACGGTGAGGACTCCCTTCCCTCCTAGCTAGCTAGGCAGCCAGCCCTTGCGTCCTGTGTTGCACCTTGCAATTTCTGCCATGACTGCTGCTGTCGAGAGGAGGAAGATAAAGAATCAAAATGACTTTCCTGATTCAGTCAATCATCGAGCTCGCCTCCTCCCACCATGGTGCTCGTCACCCTTCCACTACAGGACTAGACCCACCGGGCAACACAACGGCCACGACGAATGCCCTAAGCTTCTTCTTCCCAATGCTCCTTTTTTCTTATTTCACCCCAGCCACAAATTCGCAAAATTGACAACGCATATGACGAAATTGAAGAAATTGATCCTACCCTTGCCTTATAGACTTATTAATGAATCCATTTCGATGGCCGTTGGCATTTGTATCACCGAGCATTGCTACTGCTGGTCGATCTCACAGGAGCGGAATCCTGGAGTCGATGGAGGAGCAAAGCGTAATTGGCCGTTCTTACATATTTTCTCTCATAAAGCGCATTTTCAGCGTTATGTTTTATCCTTAGACGTCTTTGCAAAGCAAACATGCCCGCAAGTCCTAGGAATTGTTTCATTTTGAAATTCCGATTAGCCATTTACCATTATTGCTTTGGTGATTAGCAATTACTGTTATATATTAATACCTACAAGGCCTGGTAGACTTGATAATTGAATAGCAGCACCTCCTGTCAGGATTTTTTTTATCTACCATTACTTGTGCTATTTGTATTTAAGAAAATATGAAAAACATATGCAATCTTTTTTACATGTTATTGATTTTTTTAATATTTGATTAGTAGTCTAGTAGTACGTCTAATCCAGATGTTAATTGAAGTTCTCATAGTTATCATAAAAAGTTGGTTCTCATATGATATGTTCCCTTTTCATTTATCGTTACTTGTACTATTTTTATTAGAAAACTGATATGCTATTTAATCTGTTTTTTTTTTGCCTGTTACTGATTTTTTTTTTATCATACCTCTGCCCACCTAAAATTTTATCTATTCTCCGCCACTAGTTGAGCAATATATTTTTATCTATCTGAAACCTCTATCACAAGAAGAAATGGCAGCCTGTTCTTTGCTTCCCTCCAAAACAAAAGGAGACCTCAGCAGATGGTCATCATACTTCTGCAGAACTTTCTAGCACATAAATGACATAATCGGCTATGTCACTGATGACCACATCCACGCACCCAACTTAGCGACATCCACTGAAAAAGAGAAGCCAAGCTGACAGTCTGACTCCTGCCACTGACCGGATGGGCCAGTCAACTGCATTTGGAAAAAAAAGAACGATACGCGCCTACGGCATTACTCCTAGAAGTTTAGAACAAACAGATGTCACCATGTGCATACCCAATTTAGCAGCCGCCGGCGACAGTAGAGGCGTGCCCCCCAACCCAAATCGTAATCTAGCGCTTATAATAAAGAATTAGAATTACGGCCACGACCGCACTAATCCGCTCGTATAAATTCCCAGGCCGATCGATCAACGCATTCACCAGGTTACCACTCGCTCCACAGCCACCAATTCGATTCGTCACAGCAGCTCTAAAGCATCCCGCATCTCCCTCCGAGAGTCCCTCTCAGCTCGGTGCAGTGCCATGGCCGCAGCTGCAGCGATAGATAGGTGTGTCATCGATCGTCGATCTTACGACGCTAATGCGATTGTCATTTAATCTTGAGTGTACGATCCCTGATGGAATGGAACGTTGTATTTTGCAGGTCAGTGAAAGAGGCGCTCCCGCCGGCGCTCGGCTCCACCTCCGCCCCGCCTCCCGTTTTCGACGGCGCTACCAGGTAGAATCGAGCTGCCTGATCACTAGTTAGTCGTTATACTCTCTCTTGCTAGGTATATTAGCGCGTAACTTTTGTTTGTTCCCTGCTTCATTGAAGGCTCTACATTTGCTACTTCTGCCCTTTCGCTCAGCGCGCCTGGGTTACCAGGAACTTCAAGGTATACTACTACTTTATGTTTGCAATGAGCCCTTTTACTTTGACCGCTTTTGTACAGTTAAAACGACTAATTTACATCTACTTGACTTGCTTCCTCTCCATTCCAGGGCTTGCAGGACAAGATCAAGCTGGTGGCCATTGATCTGCAGGACAAACCAGCTTGGTATAAGGAGAAGGTTTATCCTCAGGGAACGGTGCGGTTTGATTCTACAATTAATCCACTCTTTTCTTGAAGCTTTTGTCCATTGAGAATTGATTTTTGTTCTCTCTCTCCACAGGTGCCTTCCCTGGAGCACAACAACGAGGTCAAGGGGGAGAGTCTGGATTTGATCAAGTACATCGACAGCAACTTCGACGGTCCGGCGCTGCTTCCTGAAGTAAGCATCAATTTTGACTATATACGGAATCACCACCACACTGGCTGCAGTGGAACACTCGCAACAATGAGTTGTTTTCTAGTAGTTGTCTAAGAAGTTATGAAGTTGACATTTGGATTTATTGGTTTTTTGACAGGATGCTGAAAAGAGGCAGTTTGCTGATGAGTTGATCGTGTTTGCTGATGCCTTCACGAATGCGCTCTACTCGCCTTTGATCGCCCACGCAGATATGTCAGATGAAGCTGGTAAGCGCATGCATTTTATTAGATTGAAACAGGTTTATTTGTATTCAATGGCATTGCCGATGGATTCACTGACGCGGTCTCCTTTTTCATAAGTTGCTGCTCTGGATAAACTAGAAGCTGCGCTGACAAAGTTCGACGATGGCCCATTCTTCCTTGGCCAGTTTAGCCTGGTATGTCCTTTGTCAGTTCCTACCCGTATCCATACTTTTTTAAAAAAAAACTAGTTTATACCCATACTTTAAAAGCCTGAAACTGAAAGGTGGCGGAGTTCTGTCTCCTTAGTTCGTTCGATTAACCGATTGCTTCATCTTTTGCCACGCTCTGATTGTTCCTTCCCACAGGCGGATATCGCATTCGTGACAATTTTAGAAAGGGTCCAGATATACTATTATCATGTTAGGAACTATGAAATCACCAAAGGCAGGCCCAACCTTCAGAAATTCATGGAAGAGATGAACAAGATCGAAGCCTATACACAGACAAAGAGTGAGCCTCTGTCTCTTCTTGATATTGCCAAGAATCATCTTAAGGTTAGGCACTCTAAAAACATAAATTTTGCTCAGATTTGGCACTTCAATTTATCAGTCATTTACCAAATGCCCATCGTGACCTTTTTCAGATTGCATAAAGATACATTCGGCGGCTTGTCGTAAGGAGACTCCTGGTTTAATTATCAGTGTGCTCGCTTTGCCAATAGTAAGGTGGGAAGTACATGCTTTGTTAGAATAAAAGATGGCCCATATAGTAATATAGTTTTGTGATGTCGATAATAAAAGACATATTGTAAGATGACTTTTAACCTATTTTTTTCCGAGCCGTGTAAACTGTACTGCAATATTTTTCTGATGGAGGATTTTAGAGAATGAATTTTCCACTTTTTTCTTATTTAAGACTTCTAAGAGCATCTCCAATATATTTGCATTGATTCGCATTAGTATTTCTAGTATATGTTTACTTGGTATTTTGCATGGTACGGAATAACTTTGAATTTGAACTTTAGAAAAGTTCTGAACTTGTATGTTTAATGAATTATTTGTGAAAATTTGAACTATGTTCATGAATTATTCTTGATAATAGTTTTTAGTTCATACGTAGATTTGGAAGGAGAGAAGTTTTCTAATTTAGATATAATTATCCAGTTTTAGCAACACTAGTTGAGAGAGCATAAATGAATACCTATATCTTATCTCTCATGTACCTAAAATAAAATTTAGGTCTTCAATTTTAGCAATTCTATTGAAAATGCTATAATTGATATGTGGCGATCTAAACGCCACCACAATATATCATCCTCCCTTCCCCCACCCGACCATTGCTAGAGTCGGTTGTCCAAACAACCCAAGCAGCGGCAAGGACGACGGCTTGGTGATGAGTCTAGATCAAAAGTTTTCTTCCTTTTTTCTTTCTTATCAACCAAGGACGACATCGCTATTCGAGTTACTCTTTGGTAATAGTTCCAATTTGGGCATATAGATCTCAATTTGTGAGCATTTGATCCGCCTGATTCATAGAGCTGCAGTGAAATCCACATTGGATGTCGTGAAATTGCTCTGTTTCGTTGTCCTGATGACATTTCCAACGTCCTCGATGCACAAGGGACTTCCATGATCTGTGCTAGTCATATAATTCTTGAATGTCTTTCATCAACTCTGGTTGTTGGCTGCAAGTCTAACCAAACGTGGGCGTGGTTCATGCGGCTTGTTATGGAGTAATACTGATTATAGGGGATTGGGATTTGCAGCTTGCCACAGTGTTGGTGGTAGCTGCATCTTATAGATTTCTAGTAACTGAGCGAGTGGTTGGGAGATCAATTTGGACTTATTGGATCATCTGAAAACCTTACGTGGATGTATGCCATTGCCCATTGCAAACGATGATATCATGGTGGATCTTGTTGAAGGCACCATTGTGGTGTCATGCTTTTTTCAAATATAAATTCTATGGCAAAAACCTAGTTTTATTATTGGGATGGACGATAGTTGTATCTTTGATATTGTGACCCTAGGAAAGGTGCATCTATCATCCATGAACAGCTTTTGGGTTTAGCATAATAGACTTGATGCACATCCTTGCGTCTACCTTTCCATCTTCGATGGTTATTAGTTTTCTTATTATGTTTTAGAGCACTACTAAGCATTGCTATACACATGATGGAGTCATCCGATGCGGGCGTACGACTAGTGCTAACCAATCTAGATATGCACCATTAGACAATTGTTAACACTGGTCGGAAGGCCTCTTTAGATAATTAGGACATACGTACAACATTTCCGTACGGTTTAACTGGTCATGCTTTAATTAATATTTTTTTTTGTTTTGGATGCGAACAAGCTTTTATCCTAATGGTAAGGTGCTTGGTAGCATATCCTATTTCTAGTAGCATCTTCTAGTTTTGTGTTTGATTTCTAGTGAGAATGAATTTTTTAAACTAGGTTAAAAAAAATTCTCTCGCTTCTAGCATTTGTAAGACTGTCTGAAACCAATCGATACGAGCATTGCTTCCGATTAAAATTTTCTAAATCTATGTAAAAAGATCTTTTGTTTTAAATAAATATCGTTGGGACGATCTTATCCGACAGGTTTAGTTATTTGTTTTGAATTGATTTAATTGATTAAGCTGAATGATGTAACTTGCAGAGTCCAACAGAACCTTTATTCCATTATTAAAAAAAACTTGCAGAGTTGATCGTGTTTGAAGAGTCACAACAAAAAAACAATGAAGGTTACATTACGAAGAAGTTTCTTTCTTTTTTTTTTAATATGTTAACATTTCCGATAGAGATTGACTCGCGTTGGTCGTTGTGTTGAAATCATTCTGAGAAGCCGTGCACCTTCGCCACATTTGCGTCCAAGTGAAGCCAGCCGGCTTGCGTCCGGACCCCGCACCGCACCCGCCTGGCAAGCGCTGACCTGCCCGCACCAATCATTCGGTCACACTTTCCCACCTCACCGTCGCCGCCCATGAATTCGCTCGCTTTCTCACGCTGCTCGTCACCACTGACGCCCGCCTCCATCTCCGGCCCCGC
The DNA here is from genome assembly GCA_030378355.1 of Eleusine indica. Classification (NCBI taxonomy): domain Eukaryota; kingdom Viridiplantae; phylum Streptophyta; class Magnoliopsida; order Poales; family Poaceae; genus Eleusine; species Eleusine indica. The sequence continues at coordinate 9,720,386 of CM059498.1, read as the reverse complement.
GTCCCTTCCAGTCCCGTCCTTGCGTATAAAGATTCGCCGCCCGCGACGGACAGCAGCAGCTCCCCGCATCGCCGCGCAGAAACACCCCCGCATCGTCGCCATGGCAGCCGCCGCGCCGGCAAGGTGAGTGTGCCAAGTGGCGGAGCGGAAATCCTGTTCCGATGTCTTCTGGCCGTTTAGATTCCTGCCTGAATTTCTTAATCGAATGTTTCTTTCTTTGTCTAGCTCCGCGAAGGAAGTGCTCCCCGCTCCCCTGACTGCCGCCTCCGAGCCACCTCCCCTTTTCGATGGCACGACCAGGTAGGCTTCAATGTTGCTTACCTTTACCTCTCGACTTGTTGCACAGATCACAGGTCAGCAGGGGAAATTTTAATCCCCATTCTTTTTTTTCTATCTCGCAAAGGTTGTACGTTGCGTACCACTGCCCATACGCTCAGCGCGCTTGGATCACCAGGAACTACAAGGTATCAGCACCACTCTTTTTTTGTTATTATCTACCGAGGAAGCTTTCCATGCGTATGTATTGCTGAAAGAAAAACCGAATCATTCCACCCCCCCCCCCCCCCCTTGTCCAGGGGTTGCAGGACAAGATCAAGATAGTCGCAATCGATCTGGCAGACAGACCTGCATGGTACAAGGAGAAGCTTTACCCAGAGAACAAGGTGTGTATGTATTTTTACATATTATGTTTGTGCAGGACGGTGTTATTCCATGTTCCTCACCATTTACAGTTATGACTCAACTTATTGTTCTCCATAGGTGCCTGCCCTTGAGCACAACAATCAGGTGAAGGGAGAGAGCTTGGATTTGGTTAAGTACATCGACAGCAATTTCGAAGGCCCATCGTTGCTTCCTGATGTAAGACAGATACTCGATCAGCATCAATGCAATGCAGGCAAAGGTGCCGTGATTCTCAGGTTGTTGAGCTAACCTCTGAAATTCTTAAAATTCGGGAAATCACAGGATGCTGCAAAGAAGCAATTTGCCGAGGAGTTGCTTGCATATACTGATGAGTTCAACAAAGCAGCATACTCATCCATAGTCTGCAAGGAAGATGCATCCACGGAAACTGGTCGGAGCACCCCGCTTGCATGATTTACTATTTGAAGATGCTGTATTTTTTGTCATATGCTAACTTTCTCAAGCTGCCATGCATTGTTTTTCCATCAGTTGCTGCTCTGGATAAAATAGAAGCTGCCCTAGGAAAATTCAGTGATGGTCCTTTCTTCCTTGGCCAGTTCAGTTTGGTATGTCACTGGAGTGAGAGCATCATCTTTCCTGAACTGCATTTCAATTTTATTGAGAAAGAATTTTTATTCATAATTTGTTGTGTCATGAAGTTTTACGTGATGCTTAATTTCCTTCTAGGTGGACATTGCCTATGTGCCATTTATTGAAAGGTTCCAGATTTTCTTTTCCAACCTGAAGAACTATGATATCACAGCGGGTCGCCCCAACCTTCAGAAGTTCATTGAGGTAGTTTAGAATGATGCTTATTTTTCACACACATTTCGTAAGCTGGCCAATCACTTTTCTTAACGTGAAGAGAATTTTAACTTCAAATTGTTATATTACAGGAAGTGAACAAGATCGACGCATATACACAAACTAAACAGGACCCACAGTTTTTGCTTGAACACACAAAGAAGCGGCTTGGGGTAAGATATGTCCTAAATATTTGCCTTCGACTATTTGATCTGCCAATTTCAAATCCTTTGACACACGTTTTAACATCCAGATTGCCTGAAGTTAGCGACCAATGAAGCTCTTGCCAGGGGACTACCAGCATAGCAGTTCAGGAGTATGCTTGCTTGCTATGTACTCTATTTCAAATAAAATATGGCTTTTTATAGGTCTGGCTTCTAGAAAAATAAAGTAGTTATGCTGAGGACATAGTTGCCTCTGCAGAAATATTGATGTACATGAATGGGACGTCACAACGAAGTGCAGTGAGTTGTTGTTGAATGTTGATAAGTTCAATGGATAAGTATTCCTCCTTGTACATCAAAACTCGCCTTGTTTTTCTTGACATCTTGTAGTCAATTTTGAATTACGTAAAAATGTAATAGCTCACGAAAAAAAAAAGACGGAGCCGGGGCTTTTGCTTAAGGAGAAGATCTTCTCATGCAAATCGAAAAAATTCCCGAACCTCACTCTCAAGCCACACAGAGGGACTTAGCTATTCGTGTGAGCTATGACGCGAGTCTTACTTTCTGTTTTGACATAGGGAGGATGAGGGGATTTTTTTTTTCGTGAGAACTGAGAGTCAAACTCCTATGGCCAGGCTGTCATCCGCATGTCTTACCTCTGCGGCGAGCGCATGTTTTCAAAATGTAATAGCTCAGATACTGTTCATGAGAACTTGCTGCTGAAATGAGCTGAGTGATGTACAATATCGTTCCCTGAGCTCTGGAAACATGTCTATATCTCGTAGAGTTCATGAAATGTTCAGTAATCAGCCTATCCTAACTTCGTTTGGGACTGTTGTTCGTGTTGCCTCCAACCTGCGAACTTGACCAGCATGTCTCTTATATTGTGACACGACGAATGAAAAGGCATGGCTCCAGGCATCACTACGCTCCTTTTGCCATTACTCGTCACTGCTGACGCTGGGGCTCAAATTTTCCCCGTGTTCTATTTCAACTCTGACCTTGTGCTGCACACTCTCGTTTACCAGCTTACCTTATAAGACAGCTCCAGCCTTCAAGGCTTTTCACTTGTCAAACATTTCTCCGTATCCCTTTCACCTCTGACCTCTGGTGGAAATTGGCAGCATCAGCGGCTAGCAGGTTCATTGTGGTTCTTAATTTGTTGTGATTATCATATAAAATGATCAGATATAGTGCATCAGCAGCTAGCAGGTTCATTGTGTTTCTTGATCTGTTAAAACAGCTCTGCAATGGAAGCTCTTCCTCCTACGTTGACATCTGCAGCTGAGCAGCCACCTTTCCATGATGGCACAATTAGGTTCGTCACAATTTTGTTCTGACATTTCACAGTAGTATCAAATTTTCAGACTGACTGATGGATATCTGAAAACAACAGATTGTATATAGCATATATTTGCCCGTATGCGCAACGGGCATGGATCACAAGGAATTACAAGGTACAGACTGATCCGGTCTTCTCAAGCTACTTTTATTCAATCTGTTCTTTTTGGATCTTGAACACTTTGGGCACCAGGGTTTGCAGGAGAAGATCAAGTTAGTACCTATGGACACCTCGGATAAACCGGCATGGTACAAGACGGTTTATCCCAAAAATACGGTGTGGCTAAAACTCAAACATACACACTTTCCAGTAAAACTTGAGATCTTTGTTACCTTATGACTCATGATTTCTCTCGACAGGTGCCATCATTAGAGCACGACAATAAAATCATAGGAGAGAGTTTGGATTTGATCAAGTATATGGACAACCACTTCGAGGGTCCTAAATTGACCTCTGATGTAAGTTTGTCATAAGTCCATTTCCCTCACATGACAAACAATGCTTTTCTACGCTGATAACCTATTATTTGAGAACATAGGATCCTGAAAAGCAAAGGCTGGCAGAAGAGCTGCTGGGATATTCCGATACTTTCAACCGAGCAATGGTCGCTGCGCTGATCTCGAAGGGGGGTGTGACTGCTGAAGCTGGTAAGAATTTAGATAGATAGTCTATAAGTTTTCTAGATTGCATTTGTAATTGTGATGTGCATACCGGTTCCTGACTTGTAGAGCATTTATGATCATCAACAGTTGATGCTCTGGACAAAATAGACAGCTCCCTTTCAAAATTTGATGATGGTCCTTTCTTCCTTGGCAAACTAAGTCTGGTAAAGTTGAAATCTACTATGTTTTCAATCAGTCTGCCTGTTAATAGCTAATCAATCACTGATGGTATTTCGTTTTGGGATAGGTGGACATTGCATATGTGCCATTCATCGATGGATTTCAGATATTTTTCACCAACATAAAAAATTATGACATCACCAGAGGGAGAGTTAATATACGGAGATTCATTGAGGTACATCACATGATATTTCCTGCTTAATAACTTGATTCATTATGACACCAACGATGCATTACAGGAAATGGACATGATTGATGCATTCACACAGACCAAGCAGGACCCTCAAGTGCTGCTTGCTCTCACAAAGAAGAAGCTTGGTGTATGAATTAGTTATTATACTGGCATGTTGTACAGAGATTCTATGTTTTGTAGGTGATGAATGGTGATAGCTGCCTTGTAAAGCTTAGTACATCAAATGTCGCTGGTTTATTAGTGATATAGATCTTTTCGAGGTAGGATTTTACTTTGAACAAATTAGTACATCAAATGTCGCTGATTTTACTATGAACATTGGTATTAAGGAAAATAAAGGGCCAAAACAAAGTTTAGAACATATTGCTGACAATGTCAGCATTCCAGTGTTTTCATTCACTGAATTTGTATGCCAACTCAGCCATGTATCCCAATTTTCAGACGGCCAGGGAATTCCAGAAAGCAGATAAATCAGATGAAACAAACAATGAATCATTTTTTTCAGATGGACAGGAAACTGCAGTAATGACTCTTCGATGCACTTTAGTTCTTAGCATAATCTTCCTTTTCAGCCTAGTTTAAATATGTGCAATGATTTTTCCATTGCAGTAGATCGTCTATTTACATCAGAAATTGCTAAATTTACGAAAACTACTGCATTTTATTTCATCAAAGGGTTGTAGGAAGGGGAGTTTCAATATGATCATCCCTCGTTTGCAGTGGAAATATCTGGAGACAATACTAGCTTGTATTTTGGACTGTAGAAGTCCTCAAAATTGCTAGTAGAGTGCACATTCACCATGTACTAGCATTTTTACTCTACTGCCAATCTGAAGCTCTGAGCCTTTGAACAGCTGATACGAGCCAATTAATTCCGACTACTATGAACTCTGCAATGAACAATCTGCTATCTTTGAATAATTGAAGTCTATTTTCCAAGATGATCATCTGAATTTTCAGCATTATCATATGAAAAGAATGCACTCTCACCTTCAGCTATATTCAGCAGTATCATCTGAATTTTCAACTCTACCACCGGCAATCTGCAGATCAGAATAGATGATATGTGCAAATTGGTACCAGCCACCAGTAAATCTGCCCTACAAGATTTGCATATCAGATATATTCAGAAAAAATCGCCCTACAAGATTTGCATATCAGATAAGTATATTCAGATCGCTATTAGAATGTACACTCACCATTAAATGTGCTCTGCTTATTCTGCTGCCTTTGAAGTCTAGATTCCAATTTCCAAACAGGGGAAAAAAAAATGCAAACTCTCAATTGTCAGCAATGACAGATTAGGGGGAACCTTGTCTTACAACGCACTATCTTTACTCGTCAACAATGACAACTGGTGTAGCAAGTAGCAACGCTATTGTGGTGATGCTTTTGTGTGTGCGTGCACAACTGACCACAGAGATCCTGCGAGATCCGGGATAAGGACCCAAGGTGAGCGGGCGGACGTAGATGGGCGACGTGGCCGCGTTCCCCGTCAAGCTCTTCGGCGGTGACTTCTGACGGATGCAGCACGATAACACCGCTCAGGGCAGCCAAGCATGCCATTGCGGCAGCCCTGAACCAAACGTCAGCCGGCACGGGGAGGAAAAGCTCGAGGCCGGCGGGAGGGGGCAACCATGGCTACGGCGGCGCGCACGGGAGGAGCGGAAAGCGAGGGCGGCGGCAGAGCAGAACCGCGAAAGAATCCATCTGAACCGCACACTATAGATCGGACGCCGCACGAAGGTCAAACGCAGTCAAACACATTTTACATATGAACCCCTCGTTTGGATCGCGACTATTAATCACGATCCAAATAATTATAGATAACCCCCTAATTTGGATCGTGATTAATATTTACATATAACTCTCTAATTTGGATTGTGACTAATAATCACGATTCAAATATTTATAGAAAAGTCCCTAATCGACAATGTATTAGTAGATGCCCCCACTTGTTTCCACATTAGTCTCCTCTGGCCACGACGAGAAGACGCTCGACGCTGGCGAAGGAAGGGGAACGACACTCTAAGGCAAGGACTGGTCCGTTGACATTCCTACGGTGAAATAGCGCATCCGCACCCGTCGAAGAAGCAATGCCGCTGCTGGAAGACCACGACGCGGCGGCGGTGGCCGCTCGCCGCGCCCCACCCTAGGCCGCAACGCCATGAAGCTAGCGGCAATAGGGTCCAAATAGATGCCGTAGATCAGCCCGCGTCCATGGAGTTTCTTCTACTTTCTTTAGGAACTCGCATTCCTCATAGCGGAGGTGGATCTCGTGCTTCTCGTCCATGGCCTGGCGCCTGGGCAGGACGGCAGAAGAAGAGTCCGGTGAGAACATGTGTAGCAGATCTTAGCTTCAGGGCGGGCGGACTTGAGCTACCGTCTGTGTCAATTCGGTCGAAACATTAGAGCATCTCTAAAAACTCTTCTTAAATCAAATTAGTAGGGTTTAATCTAAAAAACCATCTCCAACAGCTCCCCTAGATAACTAACAAATTTATTCTTTCTCTAAATTCTCCTTATTTGTAACTAGAAACGAGGAGAAAATTAGGGACCCCGATATCTGTATTTAGAAGAAAAGTAATGTTGTTGTGGTCCCAGATGCTAATGTGACCTAATTAAAAGTTTTTCTGGTCTATTTTTAGAAAGAACTGTTGAAGGAAACAAGAAAACTTCTCTCTAATAATTTTTAGGCTACTCCAAAAACACTCTTTTAAGATCAATTTTTTAAAAAGCTTTTAAAAATGCTCTTAGGGACCGTACTACAACATCTCTGAGCAATATTCCCTTTGTCAGCAGTCTATTACATGATAACACTCAAGTCTGCTCTTTCACAAAAGGATCACCGAACCTAAGGATTAAAAAACCGTTTGAACCGCGGAAACTGAAGCGGATCGGTTTGACGAAAACCGTGAAAACAAAAAAAAACAGACGATAAACCGCTCAAATATCAAACCACGAATTTAAATATGATTTGGAAGCAAGCCGGTCGATTTTTCTGATTTATCGCTCGGTTTTTCTGGTTTACCGTTTGGTTTTTCTGGTTTACCGCTTGGTTTTCTCTGTTTATCATCGGTTTTTTCAGTTTAAAAGCAAACTGCTTGGTTTTTCTGGTTTATCGCTCGGTTTCTTCGGTTTACTGCTCGGTTTTCTCGGTTTTCAAGATTTCAAAATTTTTCAAATTTTCAAATTTTTAAATTCTATTAAACCAAAAACCAGTCGTCCGATAAAACCGGACCGGACCGGTTTGGTCAAAAATCATGAAAACCGAGCAGTTTTTTACGGTTTTTGTATCCATAACCGAACCACTCTGTTCCAGGACCAGGAGAGCGGGATCTCGTGCTTCATTTTTAAAATAACAAGGAAATAGTGTTCTTCATGGATGATCCTTATCTTGTCTGTGATTTCTCCCACAAACACGCAAAGAAATAAAAACAACTACTCCCATGGGAAAAACAAAAACAACGGTCTCTATCGGGCATACAGATGTGCACTGATTTTTGGATCTTGGACTTGCGCAGTGGACTTTGATCGTAACCAGTGTAGATTTCCTTTCTCTGTATTTCTATCCCACTTTCACTTGTTAGGTTTTTTTTTTGAATGAATGCCATTTGGCTAACTTTATTGATTCGAAAGAAAAGTTACATCATTTGTCAATGCACCTAGAATAAATCGAGATGGTCCATCAACCCAAATACAATCCTCTTCTAGTTGAAAAGCCTTACTAGCTAACTCATGAGCTACTATATTTGCTTCTCTATCACAATGATTAATCTCTATCGAATCAAAATCCTTCTAGATTGTGCAACACTCATCATAAATAGATGCCGCTGTTGTAGCCGATTCTTCTCCTTTTTGCATAGTTTGAACCACCTCCAGGCAATCTGATTGCACAATCACTCGATTTGCTCCAATTTGTTGTGCAAGCAGAAGACCCTCCTTCAGAGCATAAGCCTCTGCCATAGCAGTGTCCACAATGTGTGAGAGATATCTTTTAGATGCTGCTAGGAATCCTCCACTAGAGTCTCTAATAACAACTCCAGTACTTCCATTCCCCCAGTCCTCATGGAACGAGGCATCGACATTAACCATCACCAACCCCTCCGGAGGTCGTTTCCACCCCTATCGAATTTTTATTGTCCTCCTCATAGACAACATATAATTGCACGTTAGAACAGCAATAGGCATAGTTGTTCTATGTGCTCTCTGGATAGGTTTCCCATGCACAACTTGTCTTCGTTCCCACCAGATGTACCAACCTCCTATTAATATGAGTTCCGCACTTCCAACATTATTTAGATGTGGCAGTCTTCTTCCTGTGCGTATTACTTCTTCCATTAACACTGATCCAGAGCTATCAATATGAGTCAATTGTTCACTGATGTCCCACACTCCTAAGCTCCTCTAAATCTCCTTTGCATGATCACAAATGAACATCATATGTTTTATGTTTTCTGCTGCATCATGGCATAGTGGGCAGCTTCCCTTGTCCCCAATGTGCTTGTTTGCTAACCAATGTCCTTGTTTGCTAAAATCGCTTTGCATGGTACGAGGCCAAGTAGAGTTCACCATCCGAAGATTTTAATCTTGCTTGGTATATCAAGTTTCCATAAAGCTCTCCAGAATGGATTATCGCCCACATCTTCTGTTTGTCTCCCTTGAGTGGTCCTTCTGAATTTATAACTCCATTGGCAATGATAGGCCGATCGGACTGAAAATATCCTATTTTTATTATAATGCCAAGCCACCAAATCTTCCCTGCCACTGGTGAGCGGTATTTGTAGAATCCTGTTTGCATCAACGGGATAGAAAATATCTCTAATCAATTCTTCATCCCAGCTCTCATGTATCGGGTTTATAAGCTCTTCAACTCTTGAGGTTAAATTATGTCCACGTGGTGTTTGGATCTTCAGATTGTGGCTGTTTGGAATCCAACTGACACTCTAAATATTTATCTGTAAACCATCACCCACCCTCTAGATACAGCCCTTCTTAAAACACTCCAATCCTGCAAGTACACTCTGCCATGTATATGAGCTACCGCTATTCTGTTTTGCCTCCAAGATTTTACAATCTGAGTAATATTTTACACGCAACACTCTAGCACACAATGAATTAGGCTCACTGATCAATCTCCACACTTGCTTCGCTAACATAGCTAAATTGAAACTGTGTAAATCCTTAAAACCCATACCCTTTTGGGCATACACAGCTTCCATCACGCTTTCCAATGGATTTTCTTATCATCATTATCATCACCCCACCAAAATTGCGCTATAGCATCCGTGATCCCTTTGCAAATATTTTTCAGGATTTTGAATACCATCATTGCAAATACTGGTATGGCTTGAGCAATTGACTCTATAAGAATTTCTCCCCCCCCCCTCCCCCCTCAACATCTTTTCTTTCCATCATGTTATCCTTGCTCGGGCTCTGTCTATAAGATGTCTGAAGTAGTCACTTCTGTCGTCTCGTACTATAGATGGCAGGTCTAGGTACTTATCATTTAGGGCTTCTGTGACAATATTCAGCATATCGCACACTTCTGCCTTTACCTCCACGTTTGTATTGCCTGAAAAGAAGATGCTGAATTTTGCTTCACTTAATCTTTGACTTGAGGCAACACAATACGTATCCAAGATCTGTTTCAGACATTCTACATTCTTCTTATCCACATGCATTAATATAAGAGAATCGTCTGCAAATAGAAGATGAGAGACCATAGACGCCTCCCTACAGACTTTCACTCCCTCCAAATCTCCTCTTTCTTCAGCTGCAGTAATCATTCTTGATAATCCTTCTGCCACTATAAGAAACAGATAGGGAGATAGGGGATCTCCCTATCTCAGTCCTCTTGTCGCTGTAAATTCCTCTGTCTCCATCTCATTGAACCTAACACTGTATCGTACCGAAGAGACACATTCCATAATTAGGTTCACCCATCTTTTGTCAAAGCCCATTTTAAGCATCATCTCCTTTAAGAAACACCATTCAACACTGAAAGGACCTTGATGTCGCCTAGAGGGGGGTGAATAGGTGAAACTATAAATTTCTGTGAAATTTGACTTAACAAAAAATTAGTACGATCGGCAATGCCGATGGCCACTGCCGATGCTCAATCGGCAGTGCTGATAGTGGTACAGAAAGTCGCCCAAATGTAAATCTGAGTTGGTTTCACAGTTACTAGGTTGATAAAAAGACTACAGCAGTTAATATGAAGCACTACAACAATATAGCAACTACTAGACACAAGCTACACAAGTAGATCTAGTAATTTAAGCAAATATAAGAGCAAACCCTAGAGCATGAAAAAGTAATAAGTAAATAAAGGAGCACACGGAGATAAAATATTTGTTTACCAAAGTTCGGACTCCTCAAATGAGTCCTACGTCTCTGTTGAGCGGCTCGATCACACTTGAGCCGGGTCTCTTTCAACCCTTTTTCTCGAATTTTCTTCTCTTGATTCCTTTCCTTTCGGAGGTCAATTGAAACCTTCACAAACTTCCCGCAGCTCACCACAAGCTTGGGAGCTCACCGGACAACAACTTGTCGTCTAGAGGATGAATCCCCAAGAGTAACAAATGCCACAACGATTGCTTGCTTGCTCAAGTGCTCAACAAAGGAGTTTTGCTCTTTCTCTCTCAATCTCTCACCCAATCTCACCCACAAGGTATAGCACTAATCACTAGAGAGTGGAGAGGTAATTTTTAGCTCAAATGGATGTTTCTTTGATGTGTTTTTGGCACCCCCAACGTTAGGACCGAAAGGGGTATAAATAGGGGAGGCTCAAAAACTAGCCGTTGGGGCTCTAGACGCCCCGCATCGGTACTGCCAATACCCGGATCGGCACTGCCGATAGAGAGGCTCAAAAACTAACCGTTTGGGGATCTGTATGTCCCGCATCGGCACTGCCGATGTCCGGATCGGCACTGCCGATAGGATAGGCTCAAAAACTAGCCGTTGGGGTTCTGGACGTCCCGCATCGGCACTGCCGATCCCCGGATCGGCACTATCGATGAGGAAATCACAGAGGGCAAGAAAAATACGTTCTGTTGTTCCAGATTGGCACTACCGATTCCCGGATCGGCACTGTCGATGAGGAAATCACAGAGGGCAAGAAAAATACGTTCTGTTGAGTTCCAGATCGGCACTGCCGATTGAAAAAAAACAGACAGACAACCAATAGAGAAATGCCCATAACTTTTGACTCCGGAGGCTGATTTAGGTGATCTTGGACTCTACGGAAAGATAATTTAAAGGTCTGTCCAACCCAACTATTACCAAGTTCCAAAATCACATATAGGTTTTCTAAACACTCCCCCAAAGGTTATTGGATCAATTTGAGCACCGAGACAAGAGCAAAGCCATCAAAGTTGCATCCCTCTTTATAGTACGACGTTATTGTACTCAAAAGCAAAAAGAAAACAATGCCAATAGAAACACCTTCATATATTCTTTATCTTCTTTTTGAGGGTTGCCAACTCCAAAAGTAATTGATCATTTTGGATATTCATTTGATTAACCATCAATAAACATATATATCTAATATTGTGCCTTTGCCTTGAGCAATGTCCATATGAGAAGGGCTTGATGTTCATCCACTTGATATTCTTTTATGATTGAATATTCACCTTTAGCACTCTTCTCAATTGCATTCGTTGTGACATATCAATATCATCTTCTTGTTTTATTAGAATGATTGATGTAGATAATTCATAGCTTCACATGGTCTTGCACGGTTCATCGCGCTAAGCCTTAACTCACTCTTCACCATTGCCTTTGGTCCGTCGGCGTCAAGCCTCTTGCTTGCCCTTCACCCTCGCACATGGTCCATCGCAGCCGAGTCTTGCCTAACCTTCACCGTCTTTTCATGCAACACTACTTTATATCCAACATCAATAGTATATCCACTTTATCAATTTGATCTCCAAGATGACATTTTCAAAATCATAACTTTTATCTTCATGTAGGTAGTCACTAACAATCCATGTTCCAATGATATAATAATATCCTTGCTTTGATCACCATCACTTATTAATATATATCAACTCATGAATTCCATCTTCAACTTGCATTAAAATTTCTATTTAATACCAAGTATTCACATGATCATTTTGATATCATCAACTATGAGGATGTTCAATTGTCCTTCATAAAGTATCTTGATCTTCTTTATGTATACGTGTTGCTTGTATCAACAATCAACACTATCATTAATATCATCCCTTGTCATGAATCAATAATATGTTATGTTTAATATTTGAACATGTGATGTGTCTTCATCTTTAAGCACGGGTGTTGATTATGTCCACTGACACCTTTATCAACACATTGATTATCATCATCCTTTATCAAACATTTTCACCGTATGAGAATTTTCAACATACGATCAATCAATCATCTTGTAATGGGTCCATAGCCTTTATGAATATATTATTCTTGACCTTTGCTTGATGCCGAAACATAACCTAACATTAAACTCACAAACTTATATAAAAGGTTAGTTCCAACATACATTGTCATTTATCACCAAAAATCATCATTGATTCAAGGCTAGAGACCTAAACCTTTCAAACACGATTATAAGCCTTGTGCATATCAAGCTTTATTGCACAAGTCTCCCTTTTCCTCTCTTTTCTTTTTATAGAATGTATGCACTCTAAGCAATCACGATATTGTCAGTAATCAACCTACCCGGAACAAATGCACTTTGGTTGTCACTAATAATCTCTGACAAGAATAGTCTTTAATCTATGAGCAAGCATCTTTGAGATCACCTTATAGACTACATTGCACAAGCTAATAGGACGACATTGCGATACCTTATCCAGGTTCTCAATCTTCGGTATCATCACTATTGTTGTGTTATTCCACCGCTCCGGCATTTTGGTTGAGTTTACTGCTTGTAGCACTTCGTCTACCAGCCCCCCACCAAGCATATCCCAGAACCTTTTATAGAAGATAGCGTGTAAGCCATCTAGCCCAGGCGCTTTCAGATCCCCAATACTGAAAAGTGCCTTCTTTACTTCCTCATAAGAAAATGGGGCCAACAACATTTGGTTAATTCTACACCACCTTTTTAATGCCTTTATTACTACCACGCCCAAAAAAATTTCGCCGTGAAATGAAAATCGTACTGTACTCTAGTGGAGGAATATAAGAAGGATTTGAACTAGAGTATGCGTGCATTTGATTTATTAGCTGTATAAAAGCAGAATAGCGAAACAATCTCCTGTTGGGTACATATGGAAAATCTGAGACGGTACAGTTAGAACAACACATAAATGTGAAGAAGTTAAACATACTAGCAAAGCAGACTACCAGCCTGCATAGACCCTTATACATTGCTGCAACATGCCTCGAGAGCTCAGAAAGTTCGTTTGAAAGAATTGACCTAACGATCACACCATTTGATTGGTAATGTTGGTGACTCAGTTACTGAAGAACACGCACACTAACTGGACTGTTGAGACAGAAACTCCTGTTTTTGGTAACGACGGCGTTCATGGCATCAGTCTTTGTGGGGCATTTAACCAGCACCACTCTTATGGGCTCTGGGACACCAGGTCTACAATAGCCATCAATAGAATCAGACAAGAGTGAATGGAACATATTGAATTAGCAAACAAGAGATGCTTCCTGGGCCGTTACCTGAGAAAGCTTTCAAATGGAGGTGGTTCAAAGTTAACACCGCACAAAAACCGTTCTATGTCCTCTGGGACGGCATTTCGTGGTACTCCTTGCAACAGTAACTGGAAGGACCCCGTAATATACACATAAGTGAAAAAATATATATGGCTGTTTCCAGACAAATCAATCAGATGATACTGAATGCACATGATTTGTAAGAATAAAGAGTATTGTACATATTGATATATGCACAACCCATAGCACTGGAAAGAAGATAACTTTCATGCATAGCATACTAAATTTGATTTTGTGCGTCCACTAAACGTTACTTACAGCTTTTCCACCGAAAGACTGCTTCAGATCCCACTGATCACGACTTATCTGTTGTATTAGAGTAGGCAATACATTATTGATCTCCCATATACTGAACAAAAACAGAAACAGTAAAAGGAACTGTTGGATTACCACGTCAAGCCTATACAGGCTATTCTGACGTATTTGTCTCACTGCAGTAGTAAATGATGCCTTCGAAGGAAACCTCAATAAACTAGTCATGGGAAAAAAAAATTCAGGTGAAGAAGCACATCCATATGTAGGTGACAGAAATCTATGGCACTATATACAATTGTGAGTGTATATCAATGCACCATTATAACATGTATAAGATTTTTAATGCAATCATACCATATAAAGACGTGATGCTTGAGATTAAGAAACCAAGAACATGTGATTAAAACAGTCTTTTTAGCATCACCATTGAAAAATGAAAACTAACATCAACGACAAACATATATTATTCGTACATCAAGCACTGAGGAATAGCACTAGCACAGATCATCACTATAGTCTACAACACACTGACATAACAACAAGGGATAGTCAGGGACAATTTGACCTACTAAGCACAAGGTATGGAAAATGCATCATATCACTGCATGATAACATCCATGCATCAGCTAGAAATAAGCCCCACATTTCACATGCAATTCCAAGAGGTAGACAAAAGAATAACAGGCCTATACTAGAAATCAGAGTAAATTGCACATGCATGATGTAGTCTATTGCACAAGAGGAAAGAAAGATGTGAAATAGAAGATACATACGCGCCCATTGGGTAATATCCCCTGTTATAATCAATCTTTACATCCTCCAATGACAGATCACATTTGTCAAGTATATGGATAATGTCAGTTTTCAACATGTCCTTGCCGAGATTGTTGCCCCCAGGAATGACACTATAGAACCTCCCATATGCGATGCCTGTTGAAAGCAGACAAGAATTACACATGTACGACATGAAAGTATAGGAACTACTATATCAGTATGCCTCAATATTTTCCAAAACTAGAGCACACAGCCATATGACGCTATTTGTAACCATGAATAATGCAACAATATCGCATCATGGTAAGTTGTAGTCAGTTGTATATGATGTTCACACAGTTCCTACAGGCTACAGCCCGAATGAACTGCATCATATGCAGCTAAGAGTAGCAAAATACAATAAGGCCAATAGACCACAGTAAAATTCCCGCCAGATATCAGAGATCAAGATAATAGAATACAACAGGAAGAAACCTAGTTTGAATATTGCAACATGTCAATGGCTACACGACCTTCCTAGTTGATACTTCTCGAATTTAAACATGCTAATACACCATTGATACGAAAACAGCAGAAACACCTAAGACGGTTTTTCTTCTGATTGACACCAACATACCAGAGAACGCCTATAAAACTGAACTAATTTTAAATTTCTGACCAGAAACCTCCTCCTAAAACTGAATTAATTTTTAATTTATGGCTTGCACATCACAATATTTGCAGTAACAAGGCTCGCCGAAGATGAGATGTGCACTATGTAACATTTGATAAGGCACCAGCCGTAATATCACAACATTAAGAAAATCCAGGTCTTGCATCACCATTTCCCAACATTCCTAAATTTGTTAAACCCTAAACCCAAGAATAAATAAACAAACTGACAGTACTTTAAGAAAAGAGACAACGAGTGTGCCGGAGCTACCTTCGTCGGATGCCTTGAGGAAAGAGTCTTCCTGCGAGTCCGCCGCAGCCGAGGCGGCGGCGGATGCTTCGCCAGATGCATCCGCGGAGAAAAGACGAGGGTAAGCGGGGGCAAACGACGACAAGCGCGAAGAGTAGAGATCCCTAGATGCGGAGACGCCGCGGCGAAGGAACGCGGCCGCGAACCTCGACATGCCTCCGGCGGCGCGGCGGTGGCGGCGGCGAAGAGGTGGAGTTCGGTGGAGTCCAGATACAGACACCTGTGCACGAACAGATCGCAAATGGGTTTCTTGGCTGTGTCCATAGTTTTCAGTGGGCTTACTTAGGACCATTTTTCTGGATGGGCCCAATTTCGGATCATACAAGGGCCAATGGGCTTCATCAGTTGAAGATAGTGCTGTCCAACTGGGCTGCCCGACACGGCACGGCCCAAGACCAAAAAGGCATGGCCCATTTATTTTCGGGACGGCACGGCATGTAATTAATTTCGTGCCGTGTCGGGCTAGCCCACGTGCCAGGTCCTCGGCCCAAAGCACGGCATGTAAATAGTAAGCTATGCCGAACCAGCCCAGTTAGCCCGAAATACAAATAAGGCACGAAAAACCCAATAGCATGTATAGCCCGAAATTTAAGAGAACGTAACAGAAATGTCAAAAATTTGAACAGATCATCAGAAGCCGCGGCCGAGCCGGTCGTAGATCCTGGCCTTAGAGAAGCAGCGGTCGAGCCGGTCATCGTCGTGGACGGCCTCAGGCTCGTCCACTGCCCGAGCCGCACCCTCGACGTCTGTGCCGCTGGTCTCGCCTTCGCCTCCTCCCCTTGCGACTGCGACGAGCCGAATAGGAGATGCCTCACGCTACCCAAGGACTCTAGGCTCGGATCCAGGCCGGTCATCGAGCCGGCAAGCTGCCATGGCCCGAGGACCGGGACGCAGAGTACCGCAGGAGCCCGTGCGATCATTCAAACTGACGGATCTGGCCGGAGAAGAAGGAGAGGAGGCGACGGCAAGAGAGGACGCGGTGGATCTGACCGGAGCTGGCGAGGTGAGCAACGGATCTCGCCAGAAATGAGAGGAACAGAGGAGGCGAGAGAGGGAGCGAGCAAGTGCGGTGCGGCGCGGTGCGGCACGGAATGGGGCTAGGGTAACAGTGGCGTTGCTCCTTTTATACCGCTGCACGTGTCTGTCATCGGTGGGCTGGGCTAGCGTGCCTGTCGTTGGTGCTAATTGGGCTCGCGTGCCTCCCGTTGGCCCATTTAGACTAATCATGTCGGGCGGCCCAGCGTGTTCTAACGGGCCACAGTCTAAACGGGTCGTGTCGTGCCAGCCCGTGGGCTCGACCTATGGCCTAGACACGGCACGCCACCTCGGACCGAGCCGTGCCAGGTTCGTACCGGGCTTTTTTCCCGTGTTTTGGGCCGCCCTTGAGAAAAATATTTTACAGAATACAGAAAAGTGGTAATACGCCTCTATATCAGTATGATTATCTATAGTTCGAGAACGGTGTCTCAAAAAAAAAGATAGTTCGAGAACGAAACCAAAGTATGCGCGGGCCGCCCTTGAGAAAAGTATTTTACAGAAAAGTGGTAATACGCCTCTATATCAGTATGACTATCTATAGTTCGAGAACGGTGTCTCAAAAAAAAAAGATAGTTCGAGAACGAAACCAAAGTATGCGCGGTTCGTTCTCGCATTTCATCTCCAGGAAAAGTGAGAGGAACCCGGTCCCGTCTCTTTCGGTTGAGGACCAAACGACGACGAAGAAGAAGGTGCGCGAACCAAGGTTGTCGACCAGCCTGTGACGACTCGGCGCTACGACCTATGGGGGTGTCAGTGATATGGGACATGGGGCCCTCAGCATCACCTAACGCTATACAAATATATCCACAGAAAATCCTGAGAATCAAATCATGACAAGAGCTACAGGACGAAATCCTTGCATGGATCTCCTTACAAACAACGTGGTGTTGCTTCTAGGCACCGAAAGGTCAAAGACAGGGGGCCACCTACCTGCACGAATGCTAGGGCAGCTACTGAGGGAGCAGCACCACCGGCGCGTGCACGGACCAAGACGTTCGGACCCCACCACGTCGTAGTCCCCTCTCCTCCAACTGTACCCATTTATTCGACCATTTACTGTCCGGTGAGCTGCCCCTTGGGATATAAAAGAGAGCACCCAGGGGCTGGTAAAGGGGGATCTCTTCTTCTTCAGAGGACTTCTTCTCCCTCCTCTCAACTCTCCATTGTTCAAGAACACGAGCTTTCTTGTATCTAGATCTACACTATAAAAATACACAGATAATACAGGCAAGCAGGATGTAGGGTTATTGGCCTCCGGACGGTCCGAACATAGATAAAATCCCTAAGTATTATATTCACCTTTATTTCGCTATTATTTTAAAAATTACAGCGCGTTCATCCCTAACCGAACCGAACCATCAAAGTGCGGTTCTGCTAACCTCCATATGTAAAGGTGTGCACATATCCACATTTGACGTGACAGGTTGAGGGATGAGACGATGTTTTCTCTAACCTCGATCTGTCTTTTTACTACGAAAACACCGATGATTCATTCTTGCTTCGTTCGTCGCACTTCGCTTTTCTCACGGGTTGTTGCCAGAGCCATCTGTGCCGTGCAAGTTGGCCGCTGTATTGCGCCGTGCGTGCGGATTTGCGCGCGAGCACGTTGAATCTTGGTTTACTCTGCTAATCTTTTCTTGCGCCTTTGCGCGGAGATCTGTTTTATTACGAAAAGAAATCCTCTCTTTTTCCTTTTTTCGATGAATCTGCGGTTTGGTTTTGGGCTGAGCATGCACAAGAAAACATGCGGTGCGGTCTCTTGTTTCGAAGAACGCACAAAAGCATATTGTGCCGCTCCCTAGAGCAACAAAGCTGTTGACGCAGCCCACTACTACTGCTCCTAGCAGCAGAGCGTCGGGGCAGGCACTCCGTCGTTTTTCCATTAAACTAGTCCTTTCGCATTTGCTTGTTGTGGACATGTGGTCGGCTGCGACCTTTTTCCTTCTTTTTAGGGGTAATTGTATAACAATCATCGTTTCAGACTCTAATTATATTTTTACTATCGTTTTTCAGATTTTGTGATTTTACTATTAGTTTTTGAATCCGAACAAAACTTATATCACAAGTCCGTTAGGAGGCTCTAAGAGTGTTAATTTGCTTGGACAAAGTCGAAATTGGCTCTTTGCTATTTTATCATAGTTTTGATGTTTAAATTATGATTCCATCGTGTAATTTTGATATGAGACGTTGTAATAATTTTAAATTTTCAAAACCTAGACAGATTTTGATAAGAAAAAAAAAATTATGATTTCATAAAAAATAGGCTTAATTGTATGTTCCACCCCATAACTCAATCCTAGTTTAATTTTCCACCCCATAAGTAAATTTGTTGTAAAAACCCACCCATCACCCCGGTAAAAATTAAAATAGCCCCCCAATTTACATATAGAATATCAACTAGGCTGAAAATTATCACCATGAATATATGCCTCCTGGTGAGTCAACTAATTTGGACTGAGCTTGACTTTGCGGTCTAACTGCATCGAAGTAAAAACGCATCAAACTGGAGAATGAGTCTCGTTATCAGAGAAGAAATAAAAACAAAAAAGTTACACAAAAAATATATATGTCGATAAGTGTAGATCAAACCTTCGTGATGATGTGATGTTTTCGTGTGTGCGTGCATGCGCACATATGACAAATACATGTTCACTATGACAGTTCGATCTGGTTGACAAATCATATGTAGGAAGGGTTTATTTCAATCTACACCGGGGTGAGCTGGGTGGGATTTTACAACAAACAGACTTATAGGGTAAAAAATCAAACTAAGATTGAGATATGAGGTGGGATTTGCAATTAAGCCTGAAAATTAATATTCCAGACAAACGTGGGCGCGGCGGCATCGGGCCGACACAGTGCGGCGACGGCCGGCGCAGATGGCGGCGAGTATGGGCGGACGGGCGGTGCGACAAGGCGCGGGCGCGGCAGCAGTGAGGCGGCGGCCGGTGTAGGCGGGGCGGGGCAGCCGCGCAGCGCGGCTCAGGACGACGTAAGCGTCGACTGCTCGCCAGCCCTGTCCAGCGCCGATCCTCCTGCACCGCGGCCGCCGCTAACCAGATGCAAATGCGCGTCGTCGTCTCGTCGACGTGCGCCCAACCCTGTACAGGACCGCGCTTGCCTCCTGCACCGAGTGCCCAGCCAATCTCGCCGCCATCACCGGGATACAGAGCGGATACGATTGGCTATCGAGGGGAGTAGAAGTCTCAAGGGAAAGTCTCGTGTGTTACGAGGGCAGTTTAGTCCTTTCTTCCTTTTTCCAATCGTTTCCTTCTTTTCTTTAATTCTGTTTAATCCCAGACACCAACGGCGGCACAAATTGATGGCTAACGGCAGCTTCGACTGAAAATAATTATGGCTAAAACGCAAAATCTGAAAAACAGGGGCTAGATCACCATTAACCTTAAAATTTATGGTCAAAACGCAATTGCCTTGTCTTTTTATCGATTAAACTAGCGTTTCCTGTCTTTAATGTTGGCTGCTTGTATTTGCCCAAGATGCAAGCGCATTCGGGTGGGTTGACTACCGTGCACAGCACGGGTTCGCGACAGACACGCATGCGCGCTCGCAAAGGGACAACAGGCACGGGACTCACCTTCTCTCTCGCGTTGGGCAACGCTCGGGGGCTCCACGCCGGTCAGCAGCGACGCGAAGAACGGCGACGACCGAGGGCTCTGCGGCAAGCGCCGAGCAGTCGTGCGTCAAGTCGGGCGACGACCTGGAACGCCTCCGAGTCCCCGACGGCTAAGCGCGCCGACTCGGAGCTGCGTCCGGCTCCGCCGGCGATGACCCGAAACGCCTCCGGGTCCCCGATTCCCACTCGGGACAGCGTCCGGGTCCCCGACTTCGGCTCGCCACCACCCGGCATAGCGCCCGGGTCCCGGACTCCTACTCGGCGTCCGGGTCCCCGACTCCGGCTCGCGACGACTCGGCACAGCGTCCGGGTCCCCGACTCCTACTCGGCAAGGGGTCCGGGTCCCTCGACTCGACGCACGGCTGCTCGGCGCGACCACCCGGACAGCACCCGCGCCCATGGCCTTGAAGTGCAGCCAAGCCGAGGAGTCCTCCGACTCCACGCCATCGACGCGCATCTATTTGGGAAAGGGCCCGGGTCCTTCGGCTCGACGCGGGGCTGCTCACCGCGACCACCTGGGACAGCTCCCGATTCCTCGACTTCCACGCATGGCCAACCCGAGATGGCCCCCAGGTCCATGCCTCCAATGCACGACTCGCGAGACAGCCTTCGGGCCCACTCCCTCGGTGCGCGACAGCTCGGGTCGACGTCCTGGTCTTGTGCCTCGATGCGCGGCCACATAGAATGGCCTCCGGGCTCGTTCCTCGGACGGACTCGCACATACTCGGCGACTCGGAATGGCCTCCCGCATCCTCGGCGACTCGGACGGCCATGATCTCGGACGGTCTCGGTCGGACAACCTGGAATATCTTCCGAGTCCAAGGCCCCAAAGGCACGACGGCGACCTGGGACGAAGGGCGCAACTCCGACAAGCCTACAACTAGCTCACGCCGCCACTCGGCCATGCCCAGACGCGCGCTCGCCTTCTGCCAACCTGAGCTCGGGGGCTGGTGCATCTCGGGCAGTCTGCCAAGCGGCTTGCACATCAAAGCTAAACTCTTTTTCCTTTCAATCAATTTCACTAATGATTAATCTCTTTATGCCTTGTCTAATTTTTGGCTCGGGTTTCATGGCACTCGGATCACCGCATCAAGACCAACGCATCTCCCTTGCTCTGGCTGTGAACCACATGTTTGTTTCCGTGACATGGAGCGCGCGTCTTCGTAGCTCTGGCTCGGACCTGTGGGTCCGTTCCATGACGCAAACTCGCACCTCCGATGTCACGGAGACAAACAAGTGAGTTCGTTTCCACAATGCGGAGCACGGGCTTCTAGTTCGACGACGAGGACCGATCGTCAAGTCGGGCGCTCGGGCAGCGCGGAGATCCATTATCACCTAAAGCCGACTCCGGTCGCACTAAAGCCCACTTAGGTGGCCCCGCTCAGAAAGCTCCGCCCGAGGCCAAAACAATGGCTCCACCCGAGTTCCACCTGGGGGCTCCGCCCGAGTACCACTTGGTGGTTCCGCCGAGTCCCACTCGGGGCTCCGCACGGGTCTGACTTGGGGATTCCGTCGAGTCTTACTCGGGGGTTGCGACCAGATCACACTCAGGTGCTCTACCTAAGCTGACCGTCTCGCTATGGTAGCACCAAAGCCGACTATCACACACACAGTTGCACCTAAGCCGACCATCTCACTATGGTCGCACCAAAGCCGACTGTCACGCACAGCCGCACCTAGGCCGATCATCCCGCTATGGTTACATCAAAGCCGACTGTCACGCACAGTCGCATCTTGCCGACCGTCCCGCTATGGTCGCACCAAAGTTGACTGTCACGCACAGTCACACGTAAGCCGACCATCCCGCTATGATCGCTCCAAAGCCGACTGTCACGCACAGCCGCACCTAAGCCGACCGTCCCGCTATGGTCGCACCAAAGCCGACTGTCACGCACAGTCGCACCTTGCTGACCGCCCCGCTATGGTCGTACCAAAGCCGACTTGAAAGTGCCTAGAGGGGGGTGAATAGGCAATAATCCCTGAAATTTATTTAATAATAAGAGTTAAATGCGTATTGTCGGACTTGTCCGACGATTGTGGGGAAAGTCCAATGACTTATCCGATGGCATGAGATAGAAAAGTAGATCGACCGGGTAAATATTAAAACTAGTGTAAGGCAAGCTAGGAGCAAGTGAATATAAGCAAGAAGAAACTGTAAAAATAAGGAGAACAACTAGCAAACAATCTACACAAGTTAATTTAAGAAATACGAAGCAAACCCTAATTAGCAAGTTTATGAGCAAGAACAAGTAAATGAGAGACAAATAATTAAAAGCACAAGTCAGACACAAGATTTGTTCACCAAAGTTCAGCTCCACAAAGAAGCCTACGTCTCCATTGAGGGATCCACAAAGGACCGGGTCTCTTTCAACCCTAACCTCTCCAAGTGACCACAAAGATCAAACTTGGTTTTCCACTAGAAACTACACAAAGCAGAGGTCAAAAATGAACTTTCCGAGACGTCACCATACAAGTTGGGAGCTCTACGGACACCTCTAACCGTCTAGGGGGTGAATCCCCAAGAGTAACAAACACAATAGTCGTCGGCGGTGAGGATGAACCAAGTGCTCAAGAGGATGAAAGGTTGTAGTCAATAGAGCACTTCAATCTTCTCTCAATTCCTTCACAAATCAAGAGTGGAATCAAAGGAGGAGAGTTGGGAAGAGAAAAGTGAGCTTGAGAGTGTTTTTTGAGTGAAATGAGTGACCAACCGGCCAAAGGAAAAAGAGGGGTTCTATTTATAGCCCAATGAGAAAAGAGTCGTTGGAGACCCAATTTCTGAGATCTGTGTCGGACAAGTCCGATGGTCATCAGACATGTCCGATGAATCAAGGTGGCGCAGAAACTGGAGTTCGACAAGCTTGCCCGATGCCTCGGATAAGATGACCATCAGACAAGTCTGATGGCCATCGGACATGTCCGACGGCACAGGAGGGGCAGAGGAACTGGAATCCGATGGACTTGGCTCGGACAAGTCTTGTCCATCGGACAAGTCCGATAAAAATAGAGTGACAAGGGAACTGTACTCCGATGAAAGTGTCCGATGCATCGGACTTTTCTCTGGTCATCGCATCAGACATGTCCGACAACCTAGAGTGACAGAGCTACTGGAGTCCGATAGACTTGTCCGATGGGTCGGACAAGTCCGATGATTTTACCCTGGAAAATTTTATTTGGTCTAGAAAGGGAAATTTTGCACTTAGTTCACCTTCACTTCACACTTTTGTGTCACTCTTAATATTACGGCTTTTTCTATACTCAAGATTTAAAATAAAACTCCATGAACTTTATTCTTGAGCATATTTTGAATTTCAGCTTGAAGCACTTTGCCATCTTCTTTTCTCCCTTTTTGTTTCTATGCATTTAATCAACAAACTTTATACTATAATCTACACACATGCTCATTAAAAGATTAGTCCGTTCTTAATTGTATTGACGCCAATCACCAAAATAAAATTAGCGGCCTAGATGCACCTTCACGACTGTCACGCACAGCCGCGCCTAAGCCGACCGTCCCGCTATGGTCGCACCAAAGCCGACTGTCACGCACAGTCGCAACTTGTCGATCGTCCCGCTATGATCGCACGCATAGTCGCACCTAGCCGACCGTCCCGCTATGATCGCATCCAAGCCGCCGCTTCGCCATGGTTTAGTCAAGCCGTCGTTTCGACACGATACGCCAACATCACCCGTCTTGCCACGGGCCTCCAAGTCGACCATCTTGATGCGGTCACGACGAAACCAACTGTCCCGCACAGTCTCTCAACCCTATTGAATGATTACACCAAAGGCTAAATCGCCACGGCTCACAATCACCACTCGCACAAGCTTGCTTCTGCAGGGCAAGGTCATTTTATGTGCGGCATCCGGTCATAAACATGGAAAATGTTGTTATACGGTTGCGAGGGTTGTGATCAGAGTTGGGGTTAACACCTAGGCCCTGGTCATCTAGCCTGGACCTGCTCCCTTGACATTAGTCCGGCCCAAGGTCGCCCCAACTCCGAAACTCTTGTGATTATGCCGAGTAGTTTTCATGAAGATGATCGGCTAAAAGCCTTATGTCAAATGATCATTCGACCTGTGAACGAGTTTAGTGCACCCTGTCCAGCAGAGGATAAACATACGAAGGCATCAAGATAACGACAAGATTAATCAGGCCTCATCACCGGTCTCGCTCAGTCGCTTCGCCCAGCGACGAGTCCGGGGACTCCTGTCGGTGATATGGGACATAGGGCCCCCAGCATCACCCAACGCTATACAAATGTATCCGCAGAAGATCCCAATAATCAAATCATGACAAGAGCTACAAGACGAAATTCTTGCATGGATCTCATTCCAGATAACGTGTTGTTGCTTCTAAGCACCGAAAGGTTAAAGACAGGGGGCCACCTACCTGCATGAATGCTACGGCAGCTGCTGAGAGAGCAGCACCACCGACGCGTTATTGGCCTCCGGACAGCCTGAACCTGGATAAAATCCCCGTGTGTTTTATTCGTCTTTATTTTGTTATTATTTTGGAGATTATAGTGTGTTTATCTCTAACCAAACTATCAAGGAGTGGTTCTGCTATCTCCCATATGTGAGGTATCCACACATCTAAAGTATTTTACAGAATACAGAAAAGTGGTAATACCCCTCTGTATCAGTATGACTATCTATAGTTCGAAAACGGTGTGTAAAAAAAAAAAAGTTGGAGAACGAAACCAAAGTATGCGCGGTTCGTTCTCGCATCTCCAGGAGAAGTGAGAGGAACCCGGTCCCGTCTCTTTCGGTTGACGACCAAACGACGGCGAAGAAGAAGGTGCGGGAACCAAGGCCATCGACCAGCCTGCGACGACTCGGCGCTACGGCCTACGGGGGCTTTTCCTCAGCTCCGGCTCTCCACCCCGCCGCCCAAGCCGCTGCTCCTGCCGCGGCCCTAGCATGAGGTGGCTGGCGCCGATCCCGCCTCGCCGCGGCTGCCTCCTCTGCGTCCTCCTCGTCGCCCTCTGTTCGATTCCTGGTGAGATCTGGCTTACCTGTATGAGCACGGATTTGGATTCGATGAAGGTTGCCTTGTTTGAATGTTTGGTCGCGAGGGCGGTTCGACCGAGCTAATTATTTTTTGTAGCTTTTTATATTACTGGGGAGTTGTTACTTCGATAGGTAGCAGCCATTAGAAGTCTTTGCTTTACGAACGCATTCGTGGCTAACGAACTATCAGCTACACGGTAAGTTTGAGGTGCGCATGCCATGTGGAGGTAATTAGTGCTAGTGCTACCATTTGGGGAAAGAAATTGTGCGTATGAATTCTAGATGTCAATAGATTTTTTCATTTTTACCAGAATGTTGCCACAGTTTATTTATATGAAGACTAGAAGATGACAATTGTTGTCCTTTGAAGGAAATGGAAGTTATGATTTGGTTAAGGTTAGTGTTAATAACGAATGCATTACAACTGTCATAGATGTAGGTTAGTGGAAAGGTCATTAGTTTTGTTTGACGGATCAGTTAGTTGTTCTCCAGGTTGGAATGGAGCACCCTAGTCAGAGCAATCTGTATTGTAGCATAAAAAAAAGTCAGAGCAATCTGTATTGTAGCACAATATTGAATCAAGATAAATGAATACTTTACTGAGCCATCATATTTATAAAGAACCGCAATGTTCTTTGCACAATCAAAGGTCATATTGCTTTATGCAATCCATGTTTGTCGGTATCATTGTTATTTTTGTTTTTGAAGCACATTGGGCCAAGGATTATTTACAATCTCAGCAATAGCTTACCTCATCCATGTGAATACATTGTAAACATTTCTATTAGTATGATAAGTGTCTACTAGTTTTCAGTATTGAGCTAGTAAATTCGTAATTCTTGATAAGGGTTACAATATGTAGGATCCTGTATGAGCACGCTCAACCACCAATCACTGCAGATCTTAGCCAAATAGAGAATTCCATGTGGTGCACCTTATTATATGTTCGTTGTATGAAATACATAGTGTGCATAGAATTTCTGATTCTACATTACCTCAATTCTTGCGTCCTTTAAAATTCGAAATAATCTGGACAGTTTTCACCTTGTCGAGCTATATTCTCGATAGTAGTTCTAGGTATGCGTATGAGATCTAGAAGTCGATGGACATAGGACGCAAGGTTTATACAGGTTCCGGCCTCCGTGAGGATAACAACCCTACGTCTTGTTTGATGTGTTGTATTGATGATGTCTCTCGCTAGGGTTAGGGTTTCCTGAGGCGAGTTCTGATGATCCTTTCAGAAGACCCCTGTCCTCCTTACAGGTTACAATAGTTTCTATCTATAGTCTATATCTCTAATACCATCTTGCCGCCTACTCCAAGTAACGATCCGAGTAGCAGTCTTCATGGGCTTTTATCTCCAGAGCGTTGTTAATAAACCCTGGCCCACTCGGTAGAATATCCGAGTGGTTAGATATCCAGGGTATACATATCCCACACACCTCCGGTTTCCTGGCCACTTGGTTTATTTTCGGTGTTATGTCTCAGTTGTAATGTAATGTTGTCATGGTATTCATCACTTCACCTGTAATTGTTTAGTAAATGGTTTGTGAAAACATGACAGTGGAGATTAGAAACCAATCAACTATGAATTTAGACAAAACTAAGAGATAATGTAAGGATCATAGATTTTATGTAATTTCTGCATTTCTCTACAGATGTGCTACTACATAGTTAAAACATATTCAATAAACTTCAGCGGTTAAAAGTTGAACTAGCACAATCTTTCACATTGTCTATGTGAAGACAATTGTATCAATTTTTCCCTTTTTTCCAGTCAGGGTCGTAAAACATAATTATGCTTATTATTGTGCCTGTCTCCCTGTGCTTCGGTTCCAGATGGGCCTCACGCTGCCTTTGTGGCCTGCGTTGGTGTGCCCCTGTCCGGCCAGGCTTCAATGGGCCCCTTCTTAATGCAATGTCAATTGGGAGGTCTTTCCCACTGATTGGGTTTTTTGCTACATGTACATTGGGCTTCACAGATGATGTTTTCCTTTTGTAGGGAGTTCTTCATCGAGGGTTGTGACACTTGATTCAATTGATATATTTACGACCCATGAATTGCTCCCAATCGGCAAGCCAACTGTGTATTTCCGTTGCAATGGAGATAATAACAAAACATATTTGTTGGACGTTAAGGAGGCAAACTCAATATATACTTTTAAGGGCGAAGAATCATGGCAGGTTAGTCAAGCTGTTGTTGTGGCAAATTGATGAATTTGTTTTTTCACTTAAAACGGGGATTCATGACTATGGCGTCCTATTTTATGTTTCCCGGTCAACGCTGTATTGCATATTGAATGGTGTATCGTTTTGGCAGCCCTTGACGGAGCTTCCAGAAAAGAAATGCAAGCGATGTGGTTTGTATGAAGAAGATACATTTATAAAGGATGATGTGTTTGATGAATGGGAGCTGTGTTCGAGTGATTTCAAAGACGGCAAATACACCCATTTTAAGGAAGGACAGTTTAATGCAACCTTCTTATGCTCAAACTGTACGGCCTCTGCTGGTACGAATGAGGACTGATGCCCCCATACTCCCATGGATATTGTTTCTTTTATTTTTTTGTCAAAGCATTTGTTTAAGTATTCATTTGAGTTGGTTTTCTGCTGTTTACGTAATTCACTAAAACATTTTTTTTTATGATGGAATTGCAATGTGGAACTGATAGATCCTTACAAATACTCCTTTTCGTATTTGATTGCCTTTGATCAATATCTTTCTCTCCTTACCAGGTCATTCTGGAGCTCACGAGTCCAGTGCGGAGGTGGAAACAAAGAAAGCGTCTGTTGCAGTAATCATAATAGTTAGCGTTCTTGCTTCAGTCCTTGTCATCATTGGCCTGTTTCTAGGCTACAAGTACTGGCAGAAGAGGAAGAGGGAGCGAGATCAAGCGCGATTCCTGAAGCTCTTCGAAGAGGGAGATGACATTGATGACGAGTTGGGCCTTAGCAATGAACTCTAGAACAGCATACACAGTCTGACGCCTGACCTTTTCAGAAGTATTCTCCACGTTTTCTTGTATAAAATGGCCAGTTTCCACATCAAAGTTTTTTTTGTATTGTATAGTATATGTTCATAGTTGAAGGGGAATCATTGATGACAAAATTTTGTTCAGTTTAATCAGTGTTTCTGCATGAAGTTAAATCTCGCAGCAGTTTGCTCGGTCGCAATATAAGAATGCTGCGGAGGCCGAGGTGTCTAGTCTTCATCATATGCTTTGCGTTCCGCTTTCTCTGTCGGTTCCCTGTGCTTATCCAAGTAGCCGCCGTCGACCAGCTGGCCAACCACATCATCCAGCTCCGGCAGCCCTGATGGGCCAAGAAGCTCGAAGCCTGGCATCCTGCACGTCTCATGAGCATGAGCACGAGCTTGAACGGCGTGCCATGAGCCATCTCGCCTTATGGCGGGAACGTTGTGCTCCTCGAATCCAGCGTAGTTGTCCTGCATGTAGAGCCGGTGGCAATGCCCCGGACCGGCGTCGCCAGCCACTCCCAACCGCCGGCGCGCAGCCTCCCTGGAGATCATCTCAAACGGCTCTTCGGACCGCACACCAGGGTCGACGACGTACGTGATCCCGGGGACCCGCACGGCCGTCTCGGCCACGTCCGTCGCCACCACGACCTTCGTGCACCCGCTGGGCGCGGGGTCCAGCGCGTCGCCCATGAACTCTGCCGGGAAATGGTCGTGCATCCGGGAAACGACCAGCCCCGGCATGCCGAGCTGCTCGAGCCGGTGGCACGCCTCCTCGACGCGGACAACGTCTGGTAAGAAGGCGAGCACGTCGCCGGGCGTGCTCGACCCGTGAATTTCCGCCACCTCGTCGACCACCGCGCTCAGCATGTCGAGCACGGGCCCGCGCGAGTAGTGGACCAGGACCGGGTTTGGCGCCGCGCGGTGGAACGCGACGACCGGCGCGCCGCCGAAGAAGCCGCTGAGCGCGTCTTCGTCCGCCGGCCCGTCGGCGGTGCAGATCACGACTCTGACCCGGCCCATTTCGCCCGCCGCCACGGCGGCCCGCGCCGTCGCGAGGACGCGGTCGTGCGCCTCGTCGATGACCACGGCGCGGAACGCCGCGAGGACGACGGGCGGTCGGGTTTCGCCGAGGAGGCGCCGGGTGGTGGTGAATGCGACGTCGCGCTCCCACTCCTCGCCGGCCTTCGCCGCGGCCACGGTGGCGGCGAAGTGCCGGGGCTGCGCGCAGATCACCGGCCCGTATCCGCTCCTGGCGAGGCACCATGGGAGCACCGAGGATTTGCCCGAGCCTGGCGCCGCGGAGACGATGATGACCTGGTGGCCTTCGAAGTATTCGAGGATCGTCGGCATGTGGCCGTTCGGGTTCTTTCGGAACGCCGGCCATGGCGCGGGTTCGGCGGCGAGTGACGGGGCGAGGAGCGAAGTGAGTTTGGCTTATAGAGCGGAACGCGTGTCGCGTACAGAAGATGGACTCGTAGTAGGATCGGTGCTGTCCTTGCCTTCTTTGTGATGCGAGTCGAATCCAACATGCTGGCGGTAACACAAAGAAGCCCTCCAGCTCATGTGGGTTGGGCCAGGCCAGAATAGAAAGTTGTGGTGTTTGCGTCTGTTTCTGACCCAGGAGTTTTTGTTTTATTTTTTTAGTTATTTTTAAGAGGCCTGTGGGAACATTTCTTCCCCACGAGTTCAAGAGCCCATCAACATTTTCTTGTCCAGAACAGGCCACTTCGGTCACTCCCTGCTAGAAATTTCCACGAATTTAACAATTGATTTTTCAGCATTTTTGTTTGGAAATTAGATCTTTCAGCATTTACGATCGACAGGTCTCACAAGACTTGAACTCAAATTCGTTGATGTCTTGGAAGGCGCTTGTTCAAATCATACCCTTCTCAACATTTTCTCCTATTTTTCTTTCCCTTCACTTCACACCTAGCCTGACCGAAATGCCCCTGGCGTCATCACTAACCTTTACCTCCGCATTGAACCACTCCCAATCACTTGTCCCGGACGACGATGACTTATCGTGCTTTGTCACCCGACGACTTTGTGCGTTGAACTGACAAATTAATTCTTTTCTTACTTATTGTTACAGCTCTTGATTTACTGAGAATTCTAGTAAATATTGCGTATTAGTTGATGCTTTCTAGTTTGCTGTAACTAATCGATGGTTATCATCCTATCATTTTCATAGTTCGAGTGCACGCTCAGTTCTTTATTTTGGTTATTAGTTATTTCGTGTGGCATCTTGATTGCTTCCGGCCTATTCGGCTAGTGCTCGTTTGACATCATCAGATAGGTGTTATTGTTAATTATATCACCGTGTGTTTTATAACTAAGCCACCGAGAGCCCTTTTTTTTTGTTAAATCTATGACAATGCTTCGGCGTAGTCATTCTAATGACATCAGATGTATTACTCCTTGTTGACTTCACACTGTTTCTGAATTTGGGAGCTAATAAAGCCATTTGGCTACTATAGTTTATATGCTCCCCAACGGTCTGTACTTGTATAGTTTGACATCATATTTCAGCAATCAATAAACCAGGTGCTTCTTTCAACGAGCTGGTAGTTGGTTCACATCAAGCACCACGAAAAACTTCTTTTTTTTTGAAGTTCACACAAAAAAAAACTGGTGGAGCATTCAGGTGATCAAATTGATCACTCAGGACAATTGGGGGTTCGAAAAGATCGTTAGGAAAAGTGAACTGAGTCGGACCTGATGGGAACATGCGAAGCGTCGAAAGAGAATTGGATGTCGGAGTAGCACAGGCTACCATGAGTCGGACCTGCAGGCAAAGCCGGTACAGCCTTGCAGCGACGCGTCACATTAGTATTAGACGGACAGGTAGTAGTACGCCATGATTTGAGGCTCACATGCGATTCCGTGACCCAGCGATAAAGCCTGCCCCGTCCCGGGTGACGAGATCAGCAACCACAGCTGGACAGCTCTGCCTGTCGTCGCCTCCACGCGACGGCGCCCAAGGCCGGCAGTATAGTATCGTGGGGAGTCAGGATCCGCAATTATCTGCTCATTTTTTTAAGTCCCGGCCTGTGCGCAGGACAAATGCAAAGTGGTCGTCCGCATCATCACGCGCCACCCTCCCCACTCACACTCCTCTTTTTTTCAACGCGATCTTCTGTGGCGCGCTCTCGTCCAGCGGCGCGGCGTGTGGTGTGCTGCTGACGGGTGACGGTCAGGCCACGAGCCCTGCGTGTTTTCGCTTCTGTCGGTGGCGCTCACGCCGCCGTGTTCGCAGAGGATCCGGCGCCCAGTTCTCCCCGACCGTGGCGCGGGCCAAGTGCCTTGCTTGCTCTACCCGAGGAAGAAGGGGCCAACTGAGAGATCGACAAGTCAAGGAACGTCGCCTGGTGCGCGTTGGTCCTGCACAGTTTTTTTCTACCGGTACAGTGCATAGAGTTCAGAGACCCTACGCAACGCTGGTGTAGTGCACCGTCGTCAACTCCATCCAAGTATCCAACCTGCCAATTTCCAAAAAACCGCTAGCATCTCGTTCTCGGTGCACCAGGCCAATCAAAAACCGCACCGCGCGGTTCGCGGCGCAAGCGCAGGCGCGGAACCGGTTGCGTCCCCACGCGGCCCGCTTATGGGCACGCGCCGAGCCACCGGGCAACGAGCCAAACGTGGGCCCGTCGGGTCGGGACGGACGGCTCCAGTCAACCCTGGACCACCGCGCGCCGCACTGCTAGGGACCAGTGTTACTGACCGGTGACCGGCACGGCGGGGCCGCGAGGAATTTCCGCGAAGCCGCGTTGCTCGTATCTCGCGACGGCTACAAAACAAAAGTTTCGAGCCGAAAAAAAAAAAAGAATTCGAGCGCGCCGCAGTTTGGGTTTGGGAGGAGAGGTAGGAGGAAGGGAACGAATCAGATGGGATTGGTGGGGGCCGAAAAAGACAGGTGAGGAAGCAGGGGGAAGGGAGGGAGCGGATTGCGAGTGGTTGGCGCCGTCCTTCAAATATCCCGGCCGCCTGCGCCTTCCGCTTCCGCATAGGCGCGTCGGCTTCGTCTCCAGGCCGCACTGAACGTGGGCGAGCGAGCTCTCTCCCTCTGTCCATCCGAGTAGGGAGGTTGGAGCGATCAGGTGCTTCTTCATTCTCTTCCGCTTTTCTCCCCTCTCATGCTGTTCGTGCGGTGCCAGTGGAAGGAGGGTAGGGGGTGGTTGCAGATTGGTCACAATTTTTTTTTCTCTTTGCAGTTTTTCTTACTTGGATCCATCCTGCTTTGATTTGGCGATTAAAATATCTGGATTTTTTTTTCTTGTATGTAGTGGAGAAGGGGGGATAATATTGTAGCTGATTCTCACCAATCTGGTGAATTCTTGGAAAAGTATCCAGATGCTTCTCTTTCAAGCAAGCGCGTGTGATCTTGTTGCTTTTGCCTCCGGGATTCTGGATTCGTTTCTGTGTTTGGGGAAAGTGTTAGCGCATCGGCAGTCTGGCGCTTTAGTTGCTATCGAACTATCATGCTCGGTGTTGCTATGAACTGAGTCGCCAGCGGTTGCTTTTGTAATGGTTTCTTGGTTGGTTACGATATTACTATGATCTTGTTGTGCGCGTTTGCCGTCAGTGAATAAATCAAGCTGCGGCAGAATGATTGATGTTGCTTTGCAACTCAAGAATGCTAGATTGTACTTTGCATTGTACATTGACCCATACCTTTTTATTCCTCTTATAGAAAACTCGCTTTTTTGAACCTAAATTTGGTAACAAATATGTGGAAGATTTAGCTTTTTACCCAGCATGTATGATCTACAGTGCCACCTGTTTGTTTTGTCGGTTGGTACGCCTTGTTCTTGTGCTTGCAATTCTGTTTGCTTTGGGGATCTGACCATGATTTGTACCAGAGGACGCAGAAGGCAAGATGTCGGTTGCCAACAAGGAAGAGGTACTCAAAAACTTCCTTCTTTGGAGAGGTTCATTCTGGTTGTTTAAACTTTTAAACGTCTTTCTCCACAGTTGCATATGAATTCTGGACGTTTTATGGGCAGGTTTGCACTCACCCACTTGTACCGCGACTGGTTGAGCCGGCGGTTGGTGTGCCTATTAAGAAGAGGCCACTTTCTTTGCTTGATAACTCGGCTCCATCTAGCATCCCGCCCTCGATGCAGTCGTTATCTTCAGCGCCGGAGGTACCCATTTCAGCTGGGGAGTCTTTCTTCAACACAGCTAAACATGATGCAAATGTGATCACCAAAGGTAAGGGAGGCATTAATTCCCAGACCTCAGACCATGCCAACTGGTCCTTTACACTTCCCAGGGCCAATAGCAATGGAGTGCTACTTGATGGCTCAAATGAGATTCCCTCTTGCGCAGAAATTGATAGGAGTACTGCACATATTGATGAATCGAGGAATCAAAAGTTTTCAGTTCTGGATTTACAATTATCATCTTGTCGACACGGTAAAAGTAACTATGGTTCTGCGGTCAAGAAAGAGAAATCAGATCAGTGTTTTTCTGGCTTTCATTCAGCGCAACCCCACAAGAATGTTCAAATAGCGAGTGAAATCAATGTCTCTTCTAATAGTTTCGGGAAGCTACCTAACTTGGATCTGAATGTACCACCAGACCCAGCTGATTCAGATGAAGGCTTACCTGCAATGTATGAAAGCAATAATGGGCTGTGTCATGGATCGATTCAGCATGAGAATGCAGAGTCATCTGCAGTAAGTTGTGGGCATAACATTGACAGTCTGAACCTACCCAATTCATACCGGCCATCTCGTAAATGTGGGCCAGGTGATGTTATCTTAGACTTACAACTTAAACTACCAGCTAGACCTGAGATAGGCAAAAACTGGAAAGGACTTGCTCCAGCTCCAGAATTGAGTCTCTCTCTATCTGGTACACCCATGGCTCTCAGTGCTCCAAGTGCTTTATTTAACTCTGAACCTGCTCTAACTTTGAAAAATGTCAGCGAGGAAGCTGCTACACTGGGGTCAGATAAATCAACAGTTGAGGCTGTGGCTCCTCTGCGCTGCAAAGCAAATCCTCAGAATACATCACCAACTGTTACTAGAAGTGATAAGATCGCGTCTAATAATATGGTGAAGAAAGAACCTGAAGAACCATCGCTGCAGCATATTCGTGATAAAGTTGAAAAGAAGGACAGTACACCTCGAATTTCTGATAAAACTCAGTTTGATCTGAACTCGAACATCTTTCCAAATAGCAGTCTCCATAATGGGCTTGGAATAATTACTGATAATGTGCCAATACCTGGTCCAAGTGTGCCTGATACTGTCCCCACTGAGCCCATGCCAGTTGTTCCTGATAAAATTCAGAAATCTGTGAAGCACGAACAATCTACGAGTGATGTTCCTAGTCCAGCAGTAGCAATAGTAAGTGGTCATGCAGCACCGATGTCGATGGCAGCAAAATCATTGCCTTTGGGAATTAATGTTGCCAACCATGCTACTGGATCATGTGAGGCTTCCATTAAGCCCCCCACTTCTCCGTTAGAACCTTCATTCTCTAATACTGTATGGAAACCACCGGCCAATCATCTTAATGCTCATGATGATATGGCACAGAGGCCTTCTGATGCGTTGCAATTGCAGAGTTCCTCCAACCCTATAGCTGAACCTTTGATTCATAATAATTCTCGGGGTTATGCTGCTAATGATGGTATGTCACAAGGAAGTGCTGAAATGGATTGCTCAGATGATGATGATAATACTGCCTTCCGGTTACCTACTGCAAGACCTCAAGGTGGGCCATCAAGGAATGGTCCAATCACCAAGGATGGCATCAATGTTGGTAACTTAAGCAAAGAGCTAAAGAAAGAGCTTGACAATGATTTGCATCAGGATTGTTCATCTGTGACAAATAGGGTTAGCATGGCGAATGTTAATGATGATAAGTGTGTTAAAATCAGGGACAGTATTGTCAGCCATTCAGGTGAGGAGGAGGATCAAAGGGCAGTTTTTATTAATGAAGGATCAAAGGAAAATCAATCACTGAAAATGGATAAGACCTTTACGCTGAATAATACTGACAATAGTATGCATGATGTTAAGACTGCCACAGGCTCCTGTTCTACAGATCTTCAAAGGCCATTGGCTTTGCAAAATCCTGCTACTTCTAAAATAGGATCTACTAAGCAATCTCCTACGAATTTGGGTAGCTGCCCTCAGAAGACTAGAAGCCTAGATATAAAGTCAGAAACTAACTTGTCTCCACATGATAAACTAGCTGCTAGTTCGAGCGAGGACTTAGCAAAAAATGCTGCTACGAAGACTGAGCATGGCACACAAATTGAAGAGGTGGTTAATCAGTCTGGTGTGCACCCAAGAGATTCGGTCATGGGTGAAAGTTTAGGAACTGATGACGCTTCAAGTAGTCAACCACATAGCTCATGTGGAAGGGTGAAGGCAGCGTCTGAAAACTCAGATGAGAAGTCTAAACCTGACTCTTACATGACATCTTCTGTATCAAATGAAGCAGATGGGCAACTTGTTGGGTCACACCGGAGAGATCTGGGATATGCATATGTGAATAGGTATGATTCTTGTCATTTGTTTTTCTGTGGGAAGGCAGTCGTATCTCAAGAGGTCCCAATGCATATGGTTTATAGGTTGGTTTGTTTTACTGTTTAAATGGAATTACAAAATCCATGTTTCCCCTCTTTGTCTATTTACTTTTTATACAGGAATGAAAGATGGGAAAGGTTCATGGAATCTGAGCGGGAAAAGGCCAAAGGGGGATACCAAGATGGCAGACATGGACCTGACATGATCAACCAACGAAGAACAGACTACCGTAATGATGGACGTGGCACTGGATCCCGCGGTTATCTAAGGAACTTTCGAGGTCCAAGAATGAGCAATGAGAGCCCATTTGAAGATGACCTTGGGCACTCACACCGAATTGCACATAGGCGACGTCATTCACCAGCTGATGTCTGCAGGAGAGATATGGACATTGACGGTTTCCCTGGAAGAGAGGTTTCAGATCGTAGGCTGCTCGCACGTGAGCAGATAGAAGACTTACCAGATCACATGATCCAAGAAAGGTTCTTTAGGCCACATTCCCATCGACATAATGCTCATGATGATCATGGGTTTATTCACAGAGAGAGAAGCCATTCGCCTGCACAAAGAAGGGGTGCTCCTGTGCATTTCCACAGGGGGCGATCACCTGAAGCGATGCACAGATCACCACCATTGTTGCGAACTGAAAGAACGTGCCTGCCTCATCACCGTCACAACAGACATCATGGTTCGCCTTTGGACCGAATAGGCCATGATGAGAGAGGTATGCAAAGAAACATGAGGAGGTGTGGCATGATAGGTTCACACCGAGCTCTGGAAGGAGATGCCTTTGAACCACCTTTGCATCCTGCCCACCTAGGTGGACTTCATGCAGAAGAGGAACTCATGGATAGGAGGAAGTATAGAGACAGGAGAGTGCACCGTCGATCCTTGGAGGGCCCGGCTGACGACGAGATGCTTTCCTACCATTTAGAGGAGGAAATGGAATTTGCTGAATGTGGTGGGCCACAGGAGCACGATGGTCGCCTCAGGAATAGGATGGGACACAGGAGGAGAGGCGAGCAAGAAGATAGCTGCAGGCACCGTGGTCCTCAAGGGTGGCGTGATGTCGACTCTAACGACAATAGACCAAAGAGAAGGAGGTACTGATTTAGTCAGATCAATGACAGATACAAATGGAACTAATTTGTGTATACCTTTGGCCCGTCGGTGGACTAATCATGCATTGGGCCACAGTTTTCTCATAAACAAATCCAACGCAATTCTGCCAGCTCCTTCTCCATATATTGGTTTCTTTGTTGCATCAAGTATAACATCTACAAGACAAAGCACTAGAGCTCCTGAGACTGACTTATTTCTAAAATGGTCGGCCCTGGACCCTGCTTGATACAAGTTGAGGTATTGATGCATGGATGCGGAGGTGAAACTGACATTTCAGGTTAAATCAATTTGAGCAAAAACTCTTTGAAAGCCGCTGGCATGTGTCATCTTCGCTTGGCTGGAATTGAACAAGGGACATCTCGGCACAGGCTGTACATGCATGGTGCTGGTAGGGCACTTATATTACAGTGACTTATATAACTCTATAATTTTGCTTGAGTTGATCTGGATATGCAGAAGGATAGTGGGCGCCGGTGTCAGTGTGGTACGACTTGTTGATGTCTTTGGACTGACTCACTTAGCCTCTCTTGTTTAATAATGGGTGTGTGAACTAGCAGCAATGCGCACTGAATAAATGTGTGTTTTTGGCACCTTCCTTTCTCGGACCTAATCGTACCGTGGAAAAGGTGAGCAGATTGTGATGGGGACAACACGACTTCGTTGGAATTTACTACCGTGATGAGTGGCGCTGGAAGGAGCTGTGAAACTTCGGCTCCGTGCTCGGGTCATGAGTCCAGTAAAAGCTTATCCTGATGAATGATTCGCTCCTTGACTTGTTGACGAGATTAGAAGATTGCTTGCCACTTGCGCGCATTCAAGTGATGCATCTGTGCATTATTTTCTCTGGTCCAGGCGATGAGGAGTTCACGGATTGGCCTGTGCGTACCATTGACGTTAATTGGCGTAGACGCGACACAGGTGCGCGAGCGCATAGAAATCGTTTGGTTGACTCACTCGGCAACTCGTCTTCTTGGCCGGGCAAAATCACCCGATTCGCTAGTTTTCTATGATCACTTGGTATAGGGGTGAACTGTTGAAAACTCATGAACTGGATATTCAACACCAGTGCAGCACTTGATGCGCAGCCAGGATTCGAAATAACGAACATTCCAGCACTCAAAAATTGACGAAGAAACGGAACGTTTCGGCAGACAAATCTCTAGGTGCAAGTACGACTGAAGAAACGGAACAGCTGGGCTAAGCCCAGCCTGTGAATGAAACACTGAAGTTTCCTAGCAAACTCAGGACATACAATTTGTGATAATAAAGAGATGTAATGTGAGAAACGGATGTGAAAGATGAAGCTTTCTTTGCTCAACCAAATGGTTAATATTTCCAATTTGTGACAACACATATATTCGGCCAGACACACCGAGGTGTAAAAAATAAAATTACAATAGAAAAAGATGCACCCTACCCGAACAAAAAAACAGCCCATTCACCGTTCAGCCGGCGGCTTGGCTGCCGCCGGTCCGGGCCACTTGCTGATCCGCTCCTTCTCGTACTTGACGAACAGCGCGGCGGCCGCGGCAACGGTGTAGATCTGCAGGAACAGCGTGGCGGGCTGGTGGTACTTGACGAGGGCCTGTCCGGAGCCCAGCTCCACGAGCAGCAGCGCGGCGAGCCCCACACCCGCGAGCGCGCCGTTGATCCGCTCGCTGTACGCGGTGAACCCGAACTCGACGGGCGCGCCGAGGCGGGACTTGGCCTCACGCAGCGGCACGGGCGGGAGCGTCACGGCGCTGGATGAGGAGGAGGAGGACGCGCCCCCCGCGCCCTTCTTCTTCCGCGCGCCGCGCTTCTTGGGCCCCACGCGGGACTTGATCTGCATGATGCGCTCCTCGAAGTCGTCGTCCGCCGTCGCCGTCTTCGTGACGGCGGCCGGCGGCTGCTCCTGCTCCGCGGAGCCATCGCCGGAGGAGGAGGATGCGCGGGGAGGGGAGAGAAGTTTCAGCGCGCGGCGGCCACGGTGCTGGATCGGGACATGGAGGGTGGTTGTGGTGGTGGGAGCGAAGCGGGCGGAGAGCGGCGGCGTCGCCATTGCTCCTCCTCCACTGGGCGCGTGCACGCACCAGCACTTCATGCCTCTGGTTTTGGATATGGTCTTGGCTGCCAGGCGTGTGGCTCCGGTGGCGGCACGGTGGCCTGAAAGCTGCCTCGCGATGCAGTGTACCAACTCGCGTGATGTGTTCCGCCTTCACCCAGAGGATATTTTGCGACCGAAATGGAGTCGGATAAACTCGTAGTACTGTCTGTCTGTCCCCACGCGTCGTTGTCATTTTGCCACGATGATGGTTTGGGCCGTACTGTTTTGGCCCATGGTTAGTTAGTTTTCAGAGTCCGATTACGGCTCCAGGCCGATTGGGATTTGCTTTCGATCGATCCCGCCGCCTTTATCTGAACCCCGCCCGCCGCCTTCTTCCTCGTACTCGTACAGGCAACGCCATACATCTGAATCCCACCCACATCGCCGCCTTCTTCAACTGGCCAAATCACACGATCCCTTTTTACATCTCGCCGCCGTCGTCTTCTGCATTGGCGTGCCCGGATCAGAGGATACACCTGGATTAGTTACTTATTAGTCTTCGTGCCCGGATAGAGAGCAGAGCATTGTCGAGTCGCCCTGCCTGCCTGATTTCGGGAGGAGATCACCATGGCTCGGATGAAGATGTCTGTGGAGGAGCTCCGGAAACGAAGAAGGGCTCGTGAAATCAAGCGAAAGAAGATGATGAGCAGCGAAGCCAAAGCAGCAGGATCTGACGGCGAGAACAAGGGAGACGTCGTCTGCGCGATCTGCGACAATGGCGGAAATCTAACCTGCTGCGACGGCGGCTGCAAAAGGTCTTTCCACCTCGACGAAAGCGAAGGCTCGACCTGCAGATTGGCCCTCGGGTTAACCAAGGACGAGGCGAAGAGGATCATGGACACGGAGGAAGATTTCGTATGCAAGAACTGCAAGTACAAGCAGCACCAGTGTTTCGCCTGCGGACTTCTCGGCTCTTCTGATCTGTCGTCGTCGAAACCTGAGGTGTTCCAGTGCGAGCACGACGACTGCGGGCGATTCTACCACCCCAAGTGCGTCGCGAATCTGCTCTACCCGGACGGAGAAGAAGAGGCCGTGCTTTTCGAGCACCAGGTCGCCGCCGGGTTGGAGTTTCCTTGTCCTATGCATGAGTGTTGTGTTTGCAGGGAAGGGGAGAACAAGGAGGACGAGGAGATGCAGTTTGCGGTGTGCAGGCGCTGCCCGACCACGTACCACCGGAAGTGTTTGCCTGAAGAGATCCTTTTCAGAACGAAGAAAGGACCCAATGGTGCGATGTGCAGGGCGTGGGATGATGTTCTGCCTGACCGGGTTTTGATCTACTGCATGAAGCATGATATCGTGAGGAAACTGAAAACTGCCTCGCGGGATCATATCGTCTTTCCTGATGCGGAAAAGCTCACCACGAAAGTGCCTGATGCGGAAAAGCTCACGAAAGTGCCTCATGCTGAAAAGCTCGGTGTGTCAAAAATGCCTGAATATTCCCCCGTGGAGAAAGAAGATATGTCAGAGGGAGACGAGCAGCAGTACAGGCACCCTTTCTCAGAACCAGCTTCGCCTCCCCCATTGCGTGCAAGCAACAAGAATCAGTGCTTCTCAGAGGGAGCCAACCACCTGGGACGCTCCTTCTCAGGAACATCTGCATCTCCCCGGTTTGCTGCAAGCAACACGAATCAGTGCTTCTGTTCTGGTCATATGGACTCGTTTGCACCAAAGTCCTTGTTCATGCATCCACAACCTGGCTCCTGTGGTTGGATCAGTGACGAGGACTGATCATGCAGAATCACCACGCCATTTGCAAATTTTCAAAATGTGTGTGAATCAGTAGCTTGGGTGTTGGTTAGGTATCGTAACAACCGTCTGAATCATCTATCCTCCCACACTATCAGGTTTTCAGCTGGTCAGCTAGCTGGGCTTGTGCTGTTTGGTGATGCCTTGCATCGTGACATCTAAAATGTTACAGGAAACTGTAACAAAATCCAGCAGGACCATTTTAAAAAAAATCATGTATTGTTTAGAAATTAACATTTTCCAGAGAATATTTTTTGGAATTCAGTTATATAAATTCTACTGTTAAAAAGATAATTGAATTGCATGAAAAATATTTCATCAGACATCCAGATAGCCAAGGTAAATAGGTATGAGAGTCTGTTGGAAATTGCGTAAGAATTCTGATAAAACTTGTCAAATTCGCGAAAGATTCTCAGAGTAATTACCCCCTTTGTCTGAAGACGATGAATGTTTTCTCACAAATTGAATCTGAGCTAATGAAGTAATCTTTGAAAAAAAAGCATAGTAAATTACAAATGGTGTATAATCAACTACCCGACTTGAGAGCAGACATCATGTGAGGTTCACTTCAATAGTCAAACAGGTAGGCCGTTAATTAATTTACTCGGAAGATTATCCTATAGGTTTTAAAAAGAATAATAGAACTGATGCTCACCAATTACTCGGAAGATTATCCTATAATTTACTTGGAAGATTATCCTCTCATGAGTCTATTTGTACTCATGCTAACTACTCGCTGACTTTTGACCCATTGCACACAGCAAAATTAAAAGACTAAAGAGATTAATGAACGAATACCTCTTGCGGAATGCAAAGCACTATCAGAGCGATACAATTCATAAGTGAATGAACCTTTGGAATCTTTACTTCTTTAGCAACCGCAACAACGGCACAACGCGTGTGGTGCGACGATCCACACCTCGTGCGCATGAACGAGCGCGGATACGCTGCAGTTGTTGTTGCACTCGTCGACACGCACGCGATTTCGATCGAACAGAGCATACAGAAAAACAGAGTTTCCATTCTGATGCATCGATGAGGGATCATCAGCTAGCTCCTCTTGTTCCTGCTCCCGAGGAGGAGCGTGAGGTAAAAGAAGAGTCGGAATAGGAACCCCCACGCGAGCGTGACCCAAAGGCACGCCCACTTGCCGAGGTCCGTGACGGCCTGCCTCGCGAGGATGTCGAGCCCCGTGGTGATGCAGGAGCTGCTATTGAAGTCGACCCGCATGGATCTGCTCATGGCGTTGAGCACGTTGACCTTGGTGTCCTCCGGCAGCTCCCCCATGGGCGTGCCGTCGAACATCTGCACCCCGCGCATGAAGCACTTGCCCGGGTCGGCCCCGAACTCGTTCTGCATCACCGCCTGGTACGGGTACTTGATGAGCGACAGGTAGTGGAACCAGATCCAGTAGCCCGGGATCCGGTCCCGCGTGACGAAGAAGCCGCTGAAGAGCAGGAAGTAGGCGAGCACGGCCACCACCACGGTGTACCCGATGATGACGTGCGGGACGACGCCCGAGAGGAACGTGACGAACCCGCTGCCCGCCCAGAATGAGGCGAGCACGATGAGCGCGAAGAAGACGAACCCTTCCGCGCCACCGGCCAGCCCGACGGCGAAGAAGGTGATGGACGTGAACGCGAGCGAGAGCAGCAGGAGCGGCGGGAACGCGACGACGGCGTTGGAGAGCGTGTAGGAGGATCTGCGGTACGCGTTGTGCGCGGTCTCGCGGAGGTAGACGTACCGCTCGATGAGGAAGACGGGCAGCGCGTCGGCGCTGGTGTAGAACATGGTGGCCATGCCGATGGCGAAGAATCCGAACCGCTCGTTGACGCCCTTGGGTGTGTTGTCGAGGCGCCAGAACACGGTGGCCAGGATGAAGGCCGTGACCACCACCGTGCCGAGGCGCATCAGGAACAGCTCCGGCGTGCGGCGCGTGTTGGTGAAGGAGCGCCGCGTCAGCACCCACACCTCCGCCCACCACGGGTTCGCGTACGTCGACACCTTGGTCTTGCTCGGCGCCGATGTGGACGAGGTGCCGCCGGAAACCAGCTTGCCGCGCGCGATGCTTAGGCCGATGGCGTCCGTGAGCGACAGCGGTCCTCCGGAGCTTGGTGTGGAGACGGCACGTGACAGGGAATGGTTCTCCTGCCACGCTTTGCTGAACTCCACCAGCTTCTGGGTCCCGTCGGGTGTGGTGCCCTCTAGCTCGCGTATCGTGTCGAGCGCGAACTCGGCCGGGTTCTCGCCTTCCAGGATCGGGTGCCCAAACTCGGAGAAAAACAGGGGCAGCGCGCCCGGCGGGCCGTAGTAAACTGTTCGACCACGAGACAGGAAGAGCAGGCGGTCGAGGAGGCCGAGGATGCGGTAGCTGGGCTGGTGGATGGACATGACAACCACGCTGCCGCTCTGCGCGATGCGCTGCAGCACCTTGACAACCATGAAGGCGCTGGTGGAGTCGAGCCCGGAGGTGGGCTCGTCGAGGAACAGGATGATGGGGTCGTGGATGATGTCGATGCCGATGGACACGCGGCGCCGCTCCCCGCCGGACACGCCGCGCCGGCCCTCGTCGCCGATGATGGTGTGCGCGGCGGCGCGGAGGCCCAGCTGATCGACCAGCGCCTCCACGCGCGCGCGCTTCTTGGCCCTCGACAGCGCGCGGGGGAGCCGGAACTCGGCAGAGTACATGAGCGTCTCGGACACGGTCAGCATCGGGTACAGCAGGTCGTCCTGCATCACGTACGCCGAGATCACCTTGAGAAGGCGCCCGTCGAGGGGTTCCGCGTTGAGCGTGACGGAGCCGCGGAGGCTGTCGCGGT
Source organism: Eleusine indica (assembly GCA_030378355.1). NCBI lineage: Eukaryota > Viridiplantae > Streptophyta > Magnoliopsida > Poales > Poaceae > Eleusine > Eleusine indica. Next base: position 9,676,680 of record CM059498.1, on the reverse strand, counting down.
GGATGCGGTCGGCCAGCGCGTCGATCAGCGTGCTCTTGCCGGCGCCGCTCGCGCCCAGCACGGCCAGGATCTCGCCGTCCCGGGCCTCACCGGAGATGCCGTCGAGAAGCGTCCGAGTCCGAGTCCGAGTCCGAGTCCTTCTCTCGGGCGCCGCGTCAGTCTCGAGGACGTGTCGGCTCCGGTGGAACGACCGCTTCGGCCGCTTGACGCTGTACGTGAGGTCGTGGAAGGCGAGAACGAAGTGCACGGCGGGGTAATAGCTGATACTCCCAACAGCGTCGTCCACGGTGGTTGTCGGATCCACGTCGACGACGAGGTGCCCGGACGTGGTCGCGCTGGGGGAACGGAGGGAAAGCAGGTGGTTGAGCGTCGTCCTACCTGAGCTCTCACTCCACGGCGCTTCACCGCCGTAATCCACCGGCGCCACAATCGACGACGCCATCGGGCCAACGACAGAGCCACTACTCGACATGTTGCACTCACACACCACCTCCGCTCCGTTTTGATTCAGTACACGCTCATCAGTCGTCGCACACCAGCTATAAATAGGCTTCATGCAACACAGACTTTAATTTGCACGATCGGAGATCACAGCCCGCAGAATTTTCAGCGATCCATGGGACGCGGTTACGCTCCATCGTCAGGCTACAGTTTCCGGGCAGGGCACGGCTTGCGTATCTGACCGTGCATGTCTGCGTTAACATTTGCGGGCACTGAGCAAGCGTGCGTGCATGACATGACATGCTTCATCTCCTCGGCGCTTTGGACTTTCGCTCTGTTATGAAATTGCTGCCTCCTGAAGTAGCAACGGCTCACAAGTCATGATGGCAACATCCGAATGAGTTGAACCTCCGCTTGCTTTGGGGTTTCAGACAGTTAACCTCGCGAGAGCACTACATGCAGAGAGTTTTGCTGACGACCAATTCGTCCACATCGTCATCTATACCTCTCTCTACATGTTAGGCAGCACTCTTAATAAATAGTTTCAAAATGAGGCTGGTGCAATTTGGTTCATGTACTAGAGGTTATCATACTATTTCCTCTGCTGAAAAAGTAGACTGCGTGTTAACATTACTTGGGGGAAGTGATAGCTCCAAGCCGTTTCTATAACGAACTTGCTGCCAGTAACCCTCCGTAAGCAAGCAATTTCCACATGCTGACACACACATGCGCCATCCCTGCCCTATGTCACAAGGACGACATGGGATTGCTGAATAATTAACAGGAACAAAAATGCAAGGTACATGTCAAATGCTCGACCCGACCAAAAATTAATTTGCCTGTCAAAGTGGATAGTCTCCAGGAAAATTCCCGCATTGACATTCTGCTGCTCCGAGAGGATACCATAATCCATCATAGTATCACTGTCGTCCGATTTCTGCACATGGAACTGCGTAATTCGACCACGCGCTGTCAGAGTAAATTTCTTGGTGATTAAGTCACCTGCAGCGCTCACTAGATCAAACTAATCACACTTCAAGTAACCTATCACGCTCAGTTCGGTAAACTATATATATTTTTCTGACCTTCGTGATTCATTGTTCATAAATGACGGCGCTATGTTATGTCTAACGAAAAAAAAAACAACGGATGACGCACTTGTTTACTTGTATACGAACCTGTTCCTTGCAAATGCTGAAATCAACGAGTTTCGGCAGAGAGCTAGACAGCCAGGTAAGGATTTCTGCAAACTGCACGTCTGCACATTGCACAATACTGCAGAGGATCCCTGTCCGAGAGAGCCATACGAATGTTGAAGCGTGACTGTGGCTTTCTCGTCAAATAAATAGTACTCTATTTTGAACCTATTTGGAGCAGCAACAGGCTTGAGAACCAACATGCAAAAATGCACGGTTAGTCCCCATTTGCTGCACCGAAGAGGAAATACAGAGAGTGCAGGAGACCTTCCCTTGCAAACTCGTCGAGTTCCCGATCACCTACCTTGGAATGCCAATGACTAACGGGAGGCTGAAGAAGGCACACCTACAACCAGTGGTGGACAGTATCGTAGCAAGGCTGCCAACATGGAAAGCAGGGCTGATGAACAAGGCAGGTCGCCTGGCGTTGGTGAAATCAACCCTCTCCGTCATTCCCATCTACCCGCTCACATCAATCAAACTGCCGGCATGGGCAATATCCGAAATCGACAAATGCAGAAGAGGATTCTTCTGAGCATTGGAAATCAAAGGCGTGAGGTGGCCAATGCACAATGGCCTGGCAAAGGATCACACGGCCGTTAGACCATGGCGGACTAGGAATCACAGACCTACGCATCGCTGGCCTGTCCTTAAGAATGCGGTGGTTGTGGCTTCAACGCACAGATGAAACAAGGCCGTAGGCTGGCCTGCCGATCGCGACATGGAAGCAAGAGCAATGTTTGAGGCTTTAATTGAGATACAAGTGGGAAATGGTCAGAAGACATACTTTTGGACCGATCGCTGGATCAATGACACATCAATTCAACTGATGGCGTCGGACCTGTTTCGGGCGATTGGGAAGAGGACTACCAAAACAAGAACGGTTGGGCAAGGTCTGCTGAACAAGACCTGGATCACAGACATAACGAGGCCCATAACAGTGTCGGACATCGTACAATACATATAAATCTGGTTGCTTATGCGCCAGGTCCAACTACAGCCGGGCACTGAGGATCACATAGTCTGGCGATGGACGACCACGGGGCAATACTCAGCGAAGAGCTCATACCGAATATTTTTCTATGGGGAAATACAGATGGCGGGAGTCAAGACCCTATGGAAGACCTGGGCGCCCCCGAAAGTCAAGCTATTTATGTATTTAGCCATGAACAAGCGAACGTGGACAGCAGCAAGGAGGAAGCAACATGGCTTACAGGACGACGACACATGCGCCCTATGTGGACAGGAGGTCGAAACCATCGATCACCTGCTTCTGCACTGCACCGTTGCGCGTGAGGTCTGGTGGCGAATCCTCAGTTTCATGAAGCTGCAGAATCGTTTCAACATGGACACCCACGACATCGAAGAGGCTTGGGAAAAACTTCGAGCAGGCTTGAGCCAAATGCCTCGGAAGGGGTTGGATTGCATGTTCCTACTCACCACATGGCACCTGTGGAAGGAGAGAAATGACCGGGTGTTCAACAACACAGTCAATAACATCGAGAAGATAATTGGGCGCATCAAAGAAGACGCATAGTTCTGGATGACCGCGGGAGCAAAGTGCATTGACTGCTATCTATCGCGAGAGTAGAGCTTAAGTCGCAATGTGACTAGATAGGCTTCCAGCTTTGTAATTCTAACACCCTTGTAAGCCTACCGGACGGTCGTCACGGTGAATCGCGTTATAAGGTCGTCGGCTATATACTATCTTCTTCTTAATACAAAAGATACATAACTCTCTTACGTATTTTTTTTAAAAAAATAGTACTCTTAATTGTTAGTTGCTTAATCAAACTTTTTCCGAGTATGATGTTTCGGAGTTGGGAAGATCCGAAGATAGAGATTTGGAAAAAGTGGTGGTTGAATTTTTTTCTCAAAAAAAAAAAGAATTTTTTTCCACTCGAGGTGATAACACAATATGTATGATGATCTTGCTAGTCGCAGCGACATGGGGGTATAGCGTGTTTCGGAAAGGTGTTGTTTGATATTGGTTCTGCTAGAGTGCTAGTATATCACGACTCTTATTAATTGTCCAGACCAATGAGGACAAAAGATAAACCATGACGAAATCAACAGTTTTCTTCAGATAATGATGACGGAATCAACAGTTTTCTTCAGAGATGTAGTATGATACTAATCGCCAAAAAGAAAAAAGACACAGCCTTGGTGCAACAGCTATGAGTTTAATCTTCACTGATTGATAGTGCAAGCTACGTGCGATCCCCTTGGTGCGCAGCACAAAGAGCAAGAGACGTGCTTTATCACCCGTCTTTTGTGTCCATCGTTTCATATGTTTATGATTTAATGATCCTGTGCATCACTTGCTCGGTAGAGGCAGTCAGGAAGCTTTATGCCCTATTTGGTAGCATTTATGCTTACATAAAAAACAGTTTTGACTCTAACTGATCTATCGAACTGTTTAGTAAAACAGCTTATATAGTGAAGGGGTAAAAGGGTGAATTACAAAAAGCTAACTATTTTGACTTTAGCAAAACAGTTGTATTTGGTAGCAGAAAACTGAAGACGGCTTACAATAAGTTGTTTCAGTTTCAACTAATTTGATAGACATAATGCCATAAGCGAGAGTCAAAACTGTTTCATAAGTTGTACCAAACAAGTCATTATTTTCTTCACTCTAATGTATAGCAGTGTTGCTTAAAAAAGGCACGGTTATTTGCCATGTCATTGGGAAGCAAAATGAAAATTCAAAAGGCTATCCATAAGGAAAGCTCTGGATACAATACAAAACACTTGTCTTTGCTGGACGCCACGATCCCTACTCGCGCTAGAAACTTGCGAACGATCGTTAAAGCCCTCTTGAACAACAGATGAGTAAAGGACATTAAAGACGTCCTTACTATGCGGGTCATCATCGAGTACCTCAGGGTCTGGGACGCGCTTCTGTAAGTTACCCTATCGGAGACCCCGACCGTTTCATCTGGAATGGTCCTCTGATGGGCGCTTCTCGTCGGCTAGTGCATATAATGCTTTCTTCCTCATGCAGTCGGAGGTGTTGGGTGCCCGAACATTCTGGAAAGTTCAAACACCCAACAAGTGTCGTATCTTCTTCTGACTCATTTTGTATGGACGGGTCTGGACGTCTGACCGCCTCTACCGTCATAACCTTCGAGGCGAGGATACCTGCGCACTTTGTGCTTAGGAGAGTGAGACTTTGCACCATCTCATGGTGAGTTGCTCTCACAGCCGAGAGACTTGGTACAGGGTTCTGCACCGATTAAATCTGGCAAATTGATCGTCAGATGAGAACTCCCCATTTATCTCTTGGTGGTTAAGCTCGCGCAAACAGGTCGCAAAAGCCCGGCGGCCAGGGTTTGATTTCCTGATGGTCTTGGTGGCTTGGTCCCTTTGGAAGGAGAGGAATAACCATGTTTTCAGGTTTGAAACCCTGCAACCGGTGCCTCTGGCGCAACGAATTTTGAAGAAAGCTTATTGGTGGGCTTCGACGCGCTTCAAGAAGCTTGGAGCGGTCCTCTCCATCGGCGGTTGTGGATGTGTGAACATCCCACATATGGAGGGTTAGCAGAACCGTCCCTTGATGGTTCGCTTAGGGGATGAACACACTGTAATCTCCAAGGAAATAGCGAAATAAAAGGGCGAATAAAACACGCGAGGATTTTACCTAGGTTCGGGCCACTCGGAGGCTAATAACCCTACATCCTGCTTGTTTGCATGTATATTGCATGTAAATCTGTATATGTGAGAGCTCGAGAGAAGCTCATATGGGGGTTCTCTCTAGAAGAGGAAGAAGAAAGTCCTCTCCAGGAGGAGGAACCTCCTCCATCCTCTCCCCTGTCTGTCCCGCGTGCTCCCTTTTATTGGAGAAGGGGCATCCCACATCGAGCAGTATAAGGGAGAGTAAATGCCACCGTCCGGGAGAGAAAAGGTTGCATCTTGTGTTGTGCACGGTGGGGGTCCGATCGCCTCGAGCCACGTGCGTCCTGCTGTTGCTCCTCGGGTCACGTGCGCTGCTGCTGCTACTACTACCTTTGCTTTGGGCTTAGAGAGAGAGAGAGAGAGAGAGCATGTGGGTGCGGGGCCTGCCATGCATGCACCCCCCTTGATTTTATGGGCACTTCATCGTAACTCCTGGGATGCATGCAAGACCTTCGTCTTTTTCTTCTTGTCTTGGCATCTTTCAGGATCTTCTATGTATCACTTGTGTAGTAGTGTGCAGTGTTGAGGACCCCCTTTCCTAGTACACTGACAGGAGCTCCCGGGCTCGTTGCCGGGCGAGGAGGAGGCCGGCGATGAGGCCTAACCATTCTTGTCGTCGTTGTGATGCCTTCATAGGTTTATCCTTTGTTGGGCAGAGTACACACAACTGATTCGTAAGTCGAATGATCATTTGACATGAAGCTTCATCTGTTCATCTGCATGGAAACCACGGAGCGCAATCATAAGAGTTTCAGAATCGGGGCGACCATGAGCCAGACCGGTGTCACAGGCGCAGGGCCAGACTAGACGACAAGGGCTTAGGTGTCCACCCTAACTCTGACAAAGACCCTTGCAACTATACCACGGTATTATCCATGTTTATGATCAGACAGATGTTATACATCAAATGACCTCGACCTGTAGAAGTGAGCTCATGTGTGTGCACCGCGTAGTCCCGCGGCCATCAGCCTTTAACTTCCTTTATTGGCCGCCAAATCTAACTCTAGTAGTCTGTCCTAGTCGTGGTGCCGGATCGCTTTCGGCGACATTTGGGTCGATGATTTTGGCCACCGGACTTCAACCCTAGTAGTCATCTTAGTCATGGCGCTCGACCACTTTCAGACGTTATTCAGGTCAACGGACTCTGGCGATAGCCTCATTGAAGCGCAAGCATCATAGCCGTAAGGTCTGCGGTGTACTCATGTGGTAGTTATGAGTTGTGGCGATTTAGCCTTTGGCGTAACCATTTGATATGGTGAAGAGACTGTGCGAGACAGTCGACTTGGGGGCCTGTGACGAGACAGGTGATGTTGGTGCGTCATGGAAAAAAACGGCTTGGTTGCGCCATGGCAACACGACGGCTTTGTTACTTCCGTGCGGAGCTCCTGGGCGTCGCCATGGGGCATTGTGCACCCGGGTCGTTGGAGCTGTGAGAGTCTGCCTGCACGGGCGTTGCCATGTGGATACGAAGCCCACCATGCATGCAACCCCTTGACTTTGTGGGCACTTCATCGTAACTCCTGAGATATATGCAAGACCTTCGTCCTTTTCTTCTTGTCTTGACATATTTCAGGATCTTCTATGCATGGCTTGTGTAGTAGTAGGCGGTGTTGAGGCCCTCGTTCCCAGTACACCGACAACGGTCCTTAGGTCGTTGTTTTGTTTGTGATTCGTGTTGTGTGTATGTGTTCGGGTGGCTTTGTATCCGTACTTTGACTCTCTCTTCTCTTTAATAAAATACATGCTCCGCATGTTCTTGAAAAACAAACACTTGTCTTTGCGGATCAGAAGATATCTCCTACTCGCTATATACATTATTTTATTAAAGATGTTGAGATATTATTTTTATCTTAATAATGAACTGAATTTGACTTCATAAAAATTACAGGGAGCACTTCACATTGTCATTTGGCATCATATGAAAATCAAGAAAAAATAAATACTTAGCACAAGTTTCCGCTGCATATGGATTTTTACACCATGCTATTCTATATGATAACATGGGATGGTGTCAATCTAAAGTTGTAGTGTTGCATTAGGAATGGTGGGGATGGTCATTGTTTTTAAAATTGAATTGAAAATTTTACTTTTGCGCTAATAATCATTGTTTGTTTTTGAAAAAATTAGCTGCTTATTGAGAACAGATCATTTGATGGCCCATGTTCTCATTGTAAAGAGCGATAAATAGCCCAACCTGCAGAGCTGTTTAAGGCTTCTTCCAAAATTCTTCAAAAGTGGGCTTACGTGTAAACGAGCCCATGTCTCTTGTATGCGCATGTGAACAGGCTTGTTCTTAAACTTAATTTTGAGTGTTTCTTGGGAAATTCTTCAGAATCCTAAATTCCAAACCACTCTTACGCCTTGCAGTTCGTGAGCCGAGTAGGCTAATGCGCAAGAATGGCACCCAAAGTTTACGACCACGCTGCTAATTGGTTGGAAAATAAAAAGATGCGGGTGTGATCAAACTCATGTTCTCCAATTTGCAAACGTCCAGTGTGAAAAAAAAATCAACTTATAAAAATATCATCCGAGATTACAATTCGAAATTTGCCTTAAAAACTTACAACTTACAAGCAAATTTACACGCGATAAACAATTCCCGTTCCGTCTCAATCACTACATGCCGTCAATTAGAAATGGAAATGGTTCCGATCGAGAAGAAATTGTCGGGAGGTTCGTAAAAGGGTCCGGCTTATAAGCAGCCCTCGAGCATACACCAAGAATGAATTGAAGAACGAAGCAGATGAATCACCTCCTCTTGTTCCTGCTCCCGAGCAGCAGCGAGATGTAGAAGAGGATGCGGAAGAGGAAGCCCCATGCGATGGTGATCCAGAGGCAGTCCCACTTGGTGAGGTCGCCGACGGCCTGCTGCGCCAGGAAGTCCGGCCCCGTGGTGATGCAGGTCCTGGTCCCGAGGTCGACGCCCAGCGACGTGCTCATGGCGCGCAGCACCCGCACCTTGAGCACCTCCGGCAGCCCTGCCAGCGGCGTGTTGTCGAACATCTGTACGCCCCTGACGAAGCACCGTGTCGGGTCGCTGAACTCGTTCTGCATCACGGCCTCGTACGGGTACTTGACCAGCGACAGGTAGTGGAACCAGAGCCAGTACTTGGGTATCCGGTCCCGGTTGATGAAGAAGCCGCTGAAGAGGAGGAAGTATGCCAGCGTGGACACCACCACGGGGTATCCCAGCATGACGTTGGTGACCACCCCGGAGAGGAACGTGGCGAAGCCGGAGCCAGCCCAGAATGAGGCGAGCACGATGGCCACGAAGAAGAAGAATCCCTCGGCGCCGCCCGCCAGGCCCACGGCGAAGAAGGTGGTGAGCGCGAACGCGAAGGAGAGCACGACGAGCGAGGGGAATCCGACGACGGTGTGGGAGAGCACGTAGGAGGAGCGGCGGTAGGCGTTGTAGGCCGTCTCGCGGAGGAAGATGTAGCGCTCGTTGAGGAAGACGGGCAGCGCGTCGGAGCAGGTGTAGAACATGGTGGACATGGCGATGGCGAAGAAGCCGAGGCGCTCCTGCACGCCCTTGGGTGAGTCGTCCAGGCGCCAGAAGATGGTGGCGAGGATGAACCCCGTGATGAGCACCGCGCCCAGGCGGATGGCGAAGATCTCGGGCGTGCGCTTCGTGTTGATGAAGGCGCGCCGGGTCAGCACGCCCATCTCGATCCAGAACGGGTTCGCGAACTTGGACACCGTGGCTGCTGGCGCGTTCGGCTCGGAGTGCACAGCCACGGTGCCGTCCGTGGCGCCGGACACAAGCTTTCCGCGCGAGATGCTGGCGCTGATGGCCTCCTTCAGGGACAGCGCCGGCTTATTGTCTCCGGAATCGTGGTGCTTGGTCATCTTGTTTGGTGTCATGCGCTTCTGCCACGACTTGTTGTGCTCGACGAGGTCCCTGGCGCCGTCGGGCATGGTCTCCAGCTCCTTGATGAGATCCAGCGCGAACTCCGTCGGGTTCTCGTTGTCCGGGATGGGCTTGCCGAAATCCACAAAGAAAGAAGGCAGCGCGCTGGGCGGGCCGTAGTACACCGTCTGCCCGCGGGACAGGAAGAGCAGCCTGTCGAGGAGGCCGAGGATGCGGTAACTCGGCTGGTGGATGGACATGACCACCACGCTACCGCTCTGCGCGATGCGCTGGAGCACTTTTACCACCATGAAGGCGCTGGTGGAGTCGAGACCGGAGGTGGGCTCGTCGAGGAACAGCACGATGGGGTCGTGGATGATGTCCACGCCGATGGACACGCGGCGCCGCTCCCCGCCCGACACGCCGCGGTGGCCCTCGTCGCCGATGATGGTGTGCGCCGCGTTGCGGAGCCCGAGCTGGTCGATCAGCGCCTGCACGCGCTTCCGCTTCTCCTTGCCGGGGAGGGACCGCGGGAGGCGGAACTCGGCGGCGAACGTGAGCGTCTCCTCCACGGTGAGCATCGGGTACAGCAGGTCGTCCTGCATCACGTACGCCGAGATCACCTTGAGCAGGTTGCTGTCCATGGACTCCCCGTTGAGCGTGACGCTCCCGTGCAGACTCTCCTTCACGATGCGGTTGGCCAGCGCGTCGATCAGCGTGCTCTTGCCCGACCCGCTCGCGCCCAGCACCGCCATGATCTCGCCCTCCCTTGCCTCGCCGGAGATGTTGTCCAGCAGCGTCTTCATCCGCGGCGCCTCGGGTTCCGTCGTCCCGCGGCGCCGGAGGAACGACCCCTTCTTCCGCTGCTTCACGCTGTACGTCAGGTCCGTGAACTTGAGCACGAACGGCAGCAGCGGGCCCCCGTCGCCGCCGCCGGCGTTAGTGTTCATCATGTGCTCGCTCAGCTCGCTGGCGGCGGACCCCGGCACGGACGCGCCCAGCTCGATGGTGTAGTGCGAGTGCGTCGGCGACGAAACGGGCGACGAGGCGTCGCTGCGCGCGTCGTTGACGCGCTTGAGGAGCTGCGCGAGCGTGATGGACGCCCGGCTCATCGCGCCCGCCGGCGGCGACAGCTGCGGCGGCATCAGGAGGCCGCTGTGCTGGTGCTGTTGCGGCGGGTAGTTGTGGTGGTGCATGTGCAGGAGGCCGTTGCGTGGGATGTCCTCCGCCTCCTCCATCGGCGACGACCTCCGGTCGAAGAACGGCAGCTTGTCAACGAACCGCGACATCGCCGCCTTCCCTCGCCGGACCGGCAAATCTGAATGATAAAAACCTCGCTGCCTGAGGCGGCGAGAGAAGAAGAGATTGTCGACGTGTTGGCTTGTACTACTCTGAGCAGCACGCCACTGACACAATTCTTATAGCTCACTGGAGAAGGAGGTCAAAAGCGACGCCAGGTTGGTGCGGGGAGATTGGCTGCCCCGGCCCCCGGCGCGGGGGTTTTCTTGGAGTTAGTTGGAATTGGTTAAGTCGCCGCCGCGGCCACGGGTGAGGGGAGCGAAGGAAACGCGGGGGTTAGCTTGGGTTTAGGAGAGGGGTCAAGGAGGTGGGTGCGGTGGGTGGAGCTCCCTCACCCGGCTCGCCTTACGCCTTGTGTGCGGGCGTGCGCGCAAGAAATGGTCAGGGAGGTGGTTATGTGTAGCTCAGCCAAAGCTCACCAAATGGGCAGCTAACAGTAGCGTAACAGTATGCAGTAGGCTGCCTGCAAAAGCAGCACCCCCGGGGGAAAAAGGCACGGAGGGTTGGATGGGGGCGAAAACAATTAAATTCAAAACTCTTATTTATTTGTCGTTTGATTGTTCAGTTCGCTGGATTCTTGTCTAGTTTTGGAGCTTGGGACTACATTCGCAGCAGGCAGTAGCAGTGTGTTCAATTTGTTGACTCGCCTTACAGTTTATTGTCTCTTTTATTACACAGAGAGATAAACAAACGAAAATTCATAATGACTCGTCTTAGGACGACATCATATGTGTGGTATCTAATTACCCTCCCTCGTGCTCGACGCCCTAAGAGATAGCGTCGGTTGACGCCTTGCGTGCATCCCTCCGCCCTCGAGCTCATCGCCGGTGACCTCTGCTTTCCTTGTGAGTCGGCGTGCCACCCTCCCCCCTAGTGCTCATCAGCAGCGGCCACCGCCTCGTGCGCGTCCCTCCTCCCTCGAGCTCGTCGCCGTCGAGGGACTCCTCACGAGTTGCCGAGCCTCCCTCCTCCCTCGACTGCGGGGGACAATGCGAGACTTCCCGTCTCTCTCTCCCTCCCCCCCCCCCCCTCTTCCATCCGGAGCTTGGTACTACGTTCGCAGCAGGCAGTAGCAGAGTAGCAGTAGTGTGTTCAATTTATTGATTCGCCTTACAGTTTATTGTCTCTTTTATTATACAGGGAGATATCAAACGAAAATTTGTATTATTAGACTCGCCTTAGGGTGACGTCATATGTGGTACCTTAATTATCCGGTGTATATGGAACTCGCCAATTCTCTCAGATTATTACTTTAAATAACGCAGTTAGGTGCAAAAGCCAACCGATTATGTCGAAGACTTGTAAGCATGGTGACCAGAAATGACAAACAATGCCACACGGCCAGTAGTCCTGGCAGCCGCTATTGTTCCGAACCGCGGTCGAAGAAACTTGCAAGTCTGGTTTTTGTTGCTGCGGGTGAAGGCGACGTGGCCTTTCTCTGTAACCTCCCCTTGACTGCCCCGGTTCTTACGTGGGCATGGTGCAGCTGGGAGGCGGTGAACGAATGGCCATCTACCTATCAGTGTTCATTTCAAATTTTCAACGCTCTATCTACTGCTCTATAATCCTACTAGCAGTATTTCTACTCTTTTGGTCAGGTTCTGACCAATCCGGTGGCTTTCTGTTCCTTTCACTGCATAAGAAATGTAGAGATCTCGTGGCTTTCAGTATGCAGTAAAATGCAGGTTGGATGGAAGGAACAGAGGATGTAATCACTAATCGGATGCATTCTCTGCCACTCTCAGTCTGCATTCGAACTTTGAAGCAACCGGTTGCAATCAAAGTCGGACCAACTAAACTAAACAAGTCAAACATAAGTTGACCGCAGTTTGTTTACAGACAGACCGGACTCCGGAGCAGTTACGACCGGCTAAAGAAAACAGGGGAGACAAATGTAGGATTTTCAGATCAAGAAAACAGAGGCACTTTTAAGAAGGGGGTATCTAGATTATGTGCACGGCCACAGTTTGTTTTTAAGGATTACATTGTCAGAGTTTGAGCTCCACTGTACAGGTTCATCTTAGTTAATTCAAACATCAAATTCATGGAATTATGTGATCGTTTCTTATTTCCAAGAATATATTCTACTTCAAATTCAAACAAATCAGCAGGCCTAGAAAATACGCATCATAAGTTTGAGTACCAAGGGAATACATTAGTAGAAAAAAAAAAGGTACATATTCGGAAGAAACGACCAACTTGTCCAAATTGGCTGTAATCCCTGCTATTCCGCCTTAGTCCTCGATGTTGGCTTGGGAGTTGGAGATGGATCAAAGCACACCAGATTTGGAGGAGACAATGCCAGGGGCAGGGCACCGTCGTCCGGGGCAAATGGAGGTGATGCCGCCGCCGGCTTAGGTTAGGCTCAAATAATCAATCAGAATCAGATCGGCTATTTCGAAAAGAAAAAAAAAATGATGATGACAAACGCGGAAGCTATGGGCCTGCTGCGGCCTATGAACCAACCAATACAGGCTGTACAGCCCAGGAGGCCAGGACCAACAGTCCAGAACCAGCCCATCGCAAACTTCCCCGCTTCGCTGTTCCGTTCCTCTACCAAGGCGGCGAGCCGGCGAGGAGCGCAGTTCCTCCTCGTTCCTTCCCGCCGCGGCACGCTCCTCTCCCGCCGACCACCGCCTCCCCAATCCCATGGACGAGCCGCGCCTCCCTTCCGCCACAGGCGCCACCGAGTCCAACAGCCACCCTGGCGCGGCGGAGGACCTCACCCCGTCCGAGCCGGGCCCGCCCTTCGCCAAGCGTCCTAGGGTTGAGGCGGAGCCTCTAGGACCCGGCAGCTCTGCCCGGGGCCCGGAGGCGGACGTTCGGGCGCTCGTATTGATGGCCGGTGGGCTCTATCCGCTTGGGCGAGCCGAGGCGCTCCGCGGTCTCGCCGTTGTCCTCGAGAAGGCGGACGCCAGAGGCGATGCGGACCGAGGACTCGTGGAGTGCTGTTACCGCTGCGCGGCTGAGCTGATTAGGGATGATGATGAGGACGTCAGGTTGGCCGTCGTGCGATTGGTGAGGCCCTGTCAGTTTTTTTTTTTCTGCTGCGGTTGTTTGTTTTCAAGGTGGATTACAATGAGGGACTGAGTAAATATCATGTCTCTGATGGACAGTTAGGCCTATGTGCAGAGAAGTTTGTGGCGATAGTGGATGTTGATGGCAATGGCAATGGAGACCAAATAGACCTGATTTTCATACAGGTAAGGTTCACACCCTTAGTGCTGTAGTTGGTATTACACTACAGTAGGTTTGAATGGTAGTAAGCATAATAACTACTTCACTCGAATGGTCTCTTCAGCATCTGGATTTTATGTTACTATAGTAGATCTTGTTTGGCCTATTACTTACTGTTGAGTACTTATCACCAAAAATCCTTCGAACAATAGAGGAATAAAGTGCTGGTACTGAATTAATGTTTACTATTAAAGTATAATTTGTAGTTTTACAACAAAAAATACATATAATATGAACTGAAACGTTTGTGCACATTTTGTATTTGTAAAAAGCATGTTTCTTTCACTTAATGCTTATAACATCCTTTTTGTTTCCTGCTGCTCTATTCAGCTTAGCTCCATGGCTAGGGACATGTGTATGAAAGTGAGAGTTGAAGCATTATGTGCCCTTGGTAAAATGCAACAAGTTTCTGAGAGTGTTTTGCTTCAGTCGCTTTCTAAGAAGGTCATAAAGGCCAACGTTTTGAGTGGTTCTATCATTAAAGGGACAAAACTGGCTCCTAAATTAAAACTTCCCTGTGCTGCGGGGATATTTGCTCATGGGATTGAAGATGAGTTTTACCAGGTTATATGATTTCTGTTGTACCATGATCTACCTTATATTTGTCATAGTTGTTTTATGTTTAATTGTTTCTTCTGTGTGACAGGTGCGGACAGCTGCTTGTAAATCAATGGGGGCACTTGCAAAGTTCTCTCCTCAATATGCACAGAAGGCCTTGGACATGTTGATGGACATGATGAATGATGACACAGAAGCAGTTAGATTACAGACTTTGCAGGCACTATTTCGTATGGCAACATATGGATGTTTGAATGTGCAGGAGCAGCACATGCATATGGTACTGAGAGTATAGTCTGCCAAGTGCAATCTAGATACATGGATTAGTTCTTTGTGGCTTAGCTATCATACTTCGATCCCACGACATTCGTTTATTTGTAAACTTTTAGCCATGCCTCTTACATTTTCTAAGTTGCTGTAAAAATCAGAGAAAGCTATTAAGATTGCTACTTTTGCATTGTTAAATAAATTGATCACAATTGCCCAATAAGCTGCTTTGTTTATTGTCAGCAACAAAAAATTATATGAGTACAATAATAAAATGTGTATGCTTGTATTTGTCATATCTGACTGATAAGAAGGCTTTATATTCTGAATCCGTGTTTGCTTTTCATAATCGTAAGGAGATGTGTAGTAATCATGTTCCCTGAAGCCAGTACAAGCTTCTTGAAGGATGAGTACTGGCTCAACTGCTAACCCGCCTGCCTACATTGGTAGAGCTATTGGTTTGCCTGAATGCTGAAGTTTGGAGATCTTATATTTACTTGTTTTTGCAGTTTCTCGGCTTGTTGGTTGATACCAATGCTTTAATTCGAGAGGCAGCACGCAAGATCCTAGGCTTAGTTAATTTGCCCAAACTTCAAGTGTTCAAATCTGCAGTTGATGGTCTCATTACATGTTTGGAGAAACATCCAGAGGTATGTTGGTCTGATACCTTTGCTGAATGGTCAGTCGATTATGTCTTGCCACCTCCTAAGTTTTGTGCGTTATCAGCAGTGTGCCAGCATATAGGACGTAGTTGACCCAGTTACCGTATCTGCTCTAGAAAATTATTATTATCAAAGGTTTTACTATATCACTTTAAAGAGAAGAGGGGGGGGGGGGGGAGTTCACTTATATCTTCCATTGCATAACTGTATTTCTTGCCTGCAGGAACAAGATATATATGGTGTTCTGTTTTCCATTGGTAAAAATCATGGCAGCTTTTCGGCCAATATAGCTAAACATTTGGCCAAAGAGGTATTCTCCATTGTATCCTTCCTGTTATTTACATGTTCTTGGCATCTGAGAATTATGTTGTCAGCTGTGCATGATGTTTCTCAACTGGATGATACTCCTTAGGAGTATATTTTGTATCCTCTAAACCTTTTCTTATTGTTTAGGTTGGATCACTTTATTTAGTCGGAGTAACATTTTCAGATGTTTCTCTTCTAGTGTTATCTTAAGATTATCTTCTACCCAACATCTATTCAGTACTTCTCTTCTTTAGTATGCATTTTATAAAAATGTTTTACTTGGTAACATCACCAAACCATTTCCAAAAGTTTAAGTCCATCTATTCAAGTTAAGTGCTATTTTGGATACTGGCATGGTCTCCAAAACACAAATTTCGCTGACAAACTGTATCATAATATATTTACCAAAGTCAAAAGTTTAAATGATTTGATGGCTATTATAGGAGGAAGTTTTTTTTTATTAAGAGTAATTAAGGCATCAACACATAAAGATCTCATGCTATCAGCAATCATGATCTTGTAAGAAACATTGAATTAATATCTATGTTTGGTATTATTCTTCCATTTCTACATTATTTGGGTAGAAGTATGAACCTTCAGTTTATGGCCTTACACTATTGACTAGGAGATCATATCATTTATTTGGTATTCTTCCATAAGGATTGTTTTTATATGCTTTATCTGTATATGTAGATCAGTATGGCATCTGATGGAGAGCTTATCTTGGATAAACCTAGGATTAAAGCATTGTTAATAGTTTCTATATCGGCACCCTTTTCTGATCATAAGCCCAAGCAGTTGGATATACCATCAGTTATCTTCTCACATGCAATTTGCCTAGTGGGAAAGGTCTCATCTGCACTAGGAGAAGTGGTTGATCAGGATATGCTCTTATCATACTTGTGTCACAAAGGTGGAATGCCATTTCTGGAGAACAGGTTAGTGTCTGCAGAATCTGGAGAATCTAAAGACTGCAGTGTTGAAACTGTGGGGAAAGGTAGTGGTCATAGGGAGATTATCGCAAAGGTAACAAAGTGTCAAGATGTCATTCTAGTAATGCAGTCTACAGAACTCATACTTGAAACAGTTGAAGAAGCCTGGACTGTGAGAAGGTCATGTGATATCTCAGAAGTTCGGGCAGTTCTGAGGTATTAATCACTCTTCCATTTATTGGCATACAACTCATCTGTTATATTCAACTGTGAGAATATTCAAATGATTTCTATTTTCTTGATTGTAGAACATGCAAAGAAGAGCTAAAGCTATTATCGGAAAATTCTTCTGGATCAACAGGTGCATTCTTGAGTTTTCTGTGCGAGTATCTTGATGCAATACAGTTCACTATTGAAATATTGCATTTGATTGAATTGAAAAATTCTTATGCCTTTGGCCAGACTTCACTTGATGTTTTAGTTGAGAAATTAGACATGTCCTTAAGAAGGATGGAATGCTGTTATGCTGGATTAAATAGAGAACTTGAGGTTCAAGTTTTGGAGCTTGCTTTGTTATCTAACTTATTTAGACTGTCAAAAATTGGAATGAACCCAAAATCAGTTTTGGATAAGTTGCATTGGTTAATTAATCGTTTAGAAGGTCTGTGTTCTGATGGTTCCTATAAGCAATCTCACTTTAGCAGAGAAATCAAGAAAGCGTTTGGTGAAAATTCTGTTTGCGATACTCTGATCAGCAACATTTGCAGTTTGCTTCAACTCTTCTGTCTGAAACCAACAACAGATTATGGAGAGCTTAAAGCAATAAGGTCAGTGTTGCAAGTCTGTGATAATGAAAACCCGTTATTATATGTTTGTGGCTTACCAGTGGGTGTCAGCTTTAATATATCTGTGTGGAATATATCTAGCCGTCATAGACTGTGGCTCCGCATGGCTGTTGGTGAGTCCATCCAACACACTTTCTTAGAATTGTCCTGTTTTGGAGATGATGAGGAGATGAGGACCTGCTCTATGGTTGTTCCTCTTTATGCTACTCCAATGGCATGTTCATTTGTTCTTAGGGTATGCCTGGTAATGGAATGCCCATATGGTGGTATCAGTACCCACCAGGGAGGAGATGGAGGGCCAAGTAATTGCGTGGTCCAACTTTCTGATGAACTGGATGTATATTTTGTTCGTACTGGGCAAAGGTGACTGTTAAAACAAGTGATTATTTTCATCCATGCTCATCCTCCGTACATGCTCAAGTGGCAGGTACATATAGTACACTCATGCCCCATGCAAAATACGGTGAACAACATGCCAGCATTTAGGGTGTTTCCCATAGTCGTTATGAATGGACGGGACAAGTGGCCCTAAAAGAATTGGCACCTCATAACGACACCAAGGATCTCTGAGAAAAACGATTGTTACATTGAATGGTATTGAGATCAATGTAGATGGGCTGCTTGATTAAGCATAGTTCGGAAGATACAAATGCTCTGTAATTTGGGGCATAGTTAAGAGTTCTGACTACTATGCAGAGCGGCGGGAGTTGAAAGC
This sequence comes from Eleusine indica, assembly GCA_030378355.1. Taxonomy (NCBI): domain Eukaryota; kingdom Viridiplantae; phylum Streptophyta; class Magnoliopsida; order Poales; family Poaceae; genus Eleusine; species Eleusine indica. The sequence goes on along the minus strand of CM059498.1, from coordinate 9,658,697 downwards.
TGCTGCATCAACGGAAGTGAGCGTGATGATGGATAAGGAATGGCAGTAGAGTACTTCTGCGTACTGAGTCTGGACCACCTGAAGACGCAGGATGCTATGGATCACAAGTTACTAGGAAACTCAGCCTCCAAAAAAAAAAAAAAAAACAAGCCTCCGCGATTGCATTCGTGGTACTTCTTGGAATGTGAAAGTGTGTAGTACTGGTATCTGAACCGATGTGCATGTTGGTCCTGTGATACAAGTATATTTGTAGTACTGTTTCTTTTTTTGTCTGTGTGCGCGTGATGCGTGTGTACGTGAATTCCTGCTAGATTGCATATCCTGGTAACTGAATCTGAAAGTGTATAGTACTGATTTTTTTTTGTGGTATATTTATCAGCTGAGTAAACAGTCCAATTTCTTGATGTTGGATCAAAATTCGTGACTTGGACACTCAGACGTCACGTCTCAGTGACCCTTTCCCAAAGGGCTGACCTCGTCTGATGGTTTCTTTCCTCTAAATTTGTGTTCGTGTCGGGTAGGTGGAGGCTTGCATTTGTGAGCTAGGATTAGTTCTTAACTTGCATCTGGTTTTCACTTCGATTTCAAGTTCTCATGTTGTCCACCATGGTCCATGGACCTCCACGTCACTTTCTACCATTTGGTTAGCGGCGTCACCGCCATCTCATTGCCCACACTGGTGCCCTACTACACAATTGTATGTTTTGACTAGAAAGAAGAGTAAAGCTGCCCAATACTAAGCAAATCGTAACGCGGTAACAGCCATGTAGGGTATCAACTGAACTGGAAAATCCTGGAGCGAGGAGCTTTTTGCTTATTTACGACTTCACGCAATAGGATACACAATTTCACACATTTAAGATGGACCTCGCTACAATGACACCTTGATTTGCATGCCTTTTCACCTTTTTCTTTTCTATATTTTGTTTTTTCCCTTTTCTTTACCAAGGCCAGGCGAAATCAGAAACATACCCTCCAGGCCTCCACCCTATTAGTAGATCTTCAGTTGGGCTCAACGGCCTAGCAGCCCGGATCACGTCCTGAGCGGGGGCGCTCCCAACCCACCTCTGGTTGGTGGGCCCTCTATCACACTGCGTCATATAAAGGAGGGGTAGAGCCAGGGCTCGTTTCACGAGATTGGCCATAGCCACTATTCACCCTATAGAAACCCTAACCCAATCTCCAAGGTTAGGCGCAGCCAGTGACGGGAAGGTCCCCTTTCATCGATGTCCTCGACGAGATCCTCGTCGTCGACGACATGGTCGGAATCGATGCCGCCGCCGGGACCTCTTCTTCTCCGGCCATTGACTCCTCGATGGCACCCGCTCCGCTTCCTCACAATCCAAGTAACACTCACCTCTCTCCCCCTCCCTCTAGATCCCGAACTCAAAACCTCTATTACCCATGATGTCCCTCACTAGATGCTAGGCTAGGCAAGATTAGATTCTATCATTGGTATCAGAGCTCCATTGCGCTAGATCTAGTTGAGGACAAAGACAGTTTTTCGACCGGTCAAAGAACGAAAAGAACCCCTCCCAGATCCCTAACCCTAATGGGAAAATAGAACAGAAAGGTCACGCAGAAAGGAGATCCGGGCACTCACCTGGGTTTCCTCGCCGTGCCATGACCGTTGTCGATCGTCGGCGACGGAGTTGGTTCGCCGCTGAAAGGTCCCTCGACGACGCGCCGTTCACCCACGAGCGAGCGCGCGCGCCGGCGAGAGACCTCACGACGGCGCATAATCTTCCTCGCCATGAGTCGTCGCGGGCGCCGCCGTGCTCTGTGACGGCCAGAGCTCGCCGCCGGTCGGAGGGCCGTCTGCGCTGGAGAAGAGGCGAGGAGGAGAGAAGAGAAAGAAGGGGCTAGGGTTACGGGGGCTCGGCCGCACGTGCGTTTTTGTTCCGCCGAGGGAGCCGGCGAGCCGTCAATCTGGATCAACGGTCCAGATCGAGGCGGGGGTGGAGGCAGCTCAGCCAGGTTGGGCCGCCACTTTCACCGGCGACCGTGGACTGGGCCGAAAGCCCTTGTGCGTAGGAGCGCGTGCTGCCGTGGGCTGGGCTGAATGAAAATGTCGCGCGTGCGCACGTGCTCGACTGGGTTGGGCCCGTGAATCCTTTTCGCGCGCATGGAAGAGTTTTGGGCTACGTTTTGGGCCAAAATTCCAGAGAAGTGCACAATAGCTGTTTTTATCAGTTTTGACTTGTTTTATGTCCAGAACTTAATTAAAAAATTGATGAATTTTACTTCTGCTAAAATATGAACCAACGAGATTATTTTTTCAGAGTGTTAATTAAGATGTTTTACTACTGTTCATACATGTTTTATGATATGTTTCCGCTACAAGATTATAGAATTAATGTTTATTATTAAAATTGATATTTTCTAAAATTAAATTTTGAACCAACGGGATAATTTAATTTTAGGAACATTAATTTTCAGATTATATGTCATTATAATTTTCTGACCAACGTTGTTAATTGTAATATCATGTTAATGATGGTTTGTGTATTATGCGTATTTTCTGTCCAACGGTGATATAGGTTTAATGCATGTCATGGTAGAATTTTATTAAATTTTTTTTGTTCTCATCTTTTATGATTAATTTCAGGAGCCACCATGATGGCCTTTCTCCCCCTGAAAGTGCCTAGAGGGGGGGGGGGGGTGAATAGGCAATTATCCTGAAATTCACTTAATAATAAAAGTCAAATGCACAGTGTCGGACTTGTCCGACGGTTGTAGGGAAAGTCCGATGACTTGTCCGATGGCACAAGATAGAAAAGTAGATCGACCGGGTAAATATTAAAACTAGTGTAAGGCAAGCTAGGAGTAGGTGAATATAAGCAAGGGGAAGCTGTAAAAATAAGGAGAGCAACTAGCAAGCAACCTACACAAATTAATCTAAGAAATACGAAGCAAACCCTAACTAGCAAGTTAATGAGCAAGAACAAGTAAATGAGACAAGAGTGATTGAAAGTACAAGCAAGGCACAAGATTTGTTCACCAAAGTTCAGCTCCACAAAGGAGCCTACGTCTCCGTTGAGAGATCCATAAAGGACCGGGTCTCTTTCAACCCTAACCTCTCTAAGTGACCACAAAGATCAAACTTGGTTTTTCACTAGAAACTCCACAAAGGAGGGGTCAATACAAACTTCCCGAGGCGTCACCACACAAGTTGGGAGCTCTACGGACACCTCTAACCGTCTAGGGGAAGAATCCCCAAGAGTAACAAACACAAAAGTTATCGGCGGTGAGGATGAACCAAGTGCTCAAGAGGATGAAAGCTTAGAGTCGATGGAGCACTTAAATTCTCTTAATCCCTTCACAAATCAAGAGTGGAATCAAGGGAGGAGAGTTGGGGAGAGCAAAGTGAGCTTGGGAGTGTTTTTGAGTGGAAATGAGTGACCAACCGGCCACTGGGCGAAGAGGAGTTCTATTTATAGCCCAATGGGGAAAAGAGTCGTTGGAGACCCAATTTCTGAGATCTATGTCGGACAAGTCCGATGGTCATCGGACATGTCCGATGAATCAAGGTGACGCAGAAACTGGAGTCCGATAAGCTTGCCCGATACCTCGGATAAGTTGGCCATCGGACTTGTCCGATGGCCATCAGACATGTCCGACGACACAGGAGGGGCAGAGGTACTAGAATCCGATGGACTTGTCCGATGGCTCAGACAAGTCTTGTCCATCGGACAAGTCCAATAAAAATAGGGTGGCAGAGGAACTGTACTCCGATAAAAGTGTCCGATGCGTCGGACTTTTCTCTGGTCATCGGACAAGTCCGATGACCGTCGGACATATCCAACGACCCAGAGTGGCAGAGGTACTGGAGTCCGATGGGTCGGACAAGTCCGATGATTTTGCCCTGGAAATTTTTGTATGGTCTAGAAATAGGAATTTTGCACTTAGTTCACCTCCGCTTCACACTTTTGTGTCCCTCACATTTTTCTGTTTCTATGCTTTTAATCACCAAACTTTATACCATAATCTACACACATGCTCATTAAAAAAATTAGTCCATTCTTAATTGTATTGGCGCCAATCACCAAAATAAAATTAGAGGCCTAGATGCACCTTCACCCCCAGATCCCAATGTTGAAAGGGAACAACTATGAGGAATGAAAGAGAAAGATTGACCTTGTCTTTGTTATGGGTGAGATGGACTGGGTAGTGACTATCCCATGTCCCACAGAGCCTCCTGTGCTTGTCAGGGGCACAAAGAAGACAAATGCTGATTGGACAAAGAGACAGAGGGATGAGGCTCCTGACAGAGCTCGAGTTCAACTTGAGCACAGAAGATGGGTACTTGACAACAAGAAGTGCTTGGCACTTGTCAAGAACACGATTGAGCCCGTAATCATGGGCTTAATCCAGAATGAAGACACTGTAAAGGGTTATCTCCAAAGGGTGAAGAACCAGTTTACTAGGTCCTCCAAGACTTATACCACACAGATGATAAGACAGCTTGTGAATAAAAAGTATACTGAAGGTGGCATAAGAGAGCACATTCTAAAAATGAACAGTTTGGCTACAAAGCTAAAGACTGTAAATCTAAAGATTGAGGAAGACCTCCTGGTTCATTTTGTGTTGTTGTACTTATCAAAGAAATTTGACAACTTTGTCTCTAACTACAACATGAATTCAGAAAAGTGGACCTTTGAGCAGCTCATTGCCAACAGTGTCCAAGATGAGGATAGATTCAGAGACAAGAATGGTGGCTCTGTCCACTATTTCAAAAACAACAAAGACAACAAGAACAAGGGCAAGCAGCCAAAGCAAATTGTCTTTTACTATAAGCCCTAAGGCAAGTAGCATCATAGGCCTCAACAGGGATAGATTGTAGTGGACAAGGACACATGCCTCCACTGCAAGGAGAAAGGACACTACAAGAAGAACTGTGCTGAGTGGCTGAAGCTGTTCATGTCCAGAAAAGGTGAGAACATGATTACATTTATAAATGAATCCTTATATGTTAATTATTCTAGATCCACATGGTGAATTGATTCAGAAGAAACTATTTATGTTACAAATTGTTTACAGAGATTCAGTACGAAGAGAACCACGGGAAGAGATAAGGTTCGATAAGAGTGGCTAATGGAGTAGAAGCCAAAGTTGAAGCTGTAGGGAATCTTCATCTAGAGTTTAGAGATGACTTTATTCTTAGGCTTCATGATGTCTTTTATGTACTTTCGTTACAAAGAAACTATGTATCGCGTCTTAATTTTGATGGATATGATTGTCATTTTGGTAATGGAAAATATGAACTCTTGTTCAATAATAAATGCATTGGTTTTGCGTCTTTATAAGATAAGCTTTATTTGTTGTCACTTGGTGATAATGTGAATACGATACATGATGTAAATGATGATAACGTGCATGACTCAAATGACCACGTGTCCTCGTCGTCTAAAGTTAACAAGAAAAGAAAGAGAACTCCAAGCGTCTCATCGAAATTATGTCACTGTCGTTTAGGCCATATTTTGAGGGGAGAATTGAGAGACTTATAAAAAATGACATTCTTCCTCCATTGGAGTTCGCAGACTTAGAACAATGCATTGAATGCATTAAAGGCAAATACGTAAAAAAAATTTAAGAAAGATGCAAAAAGAAGCGCAGGAATATTAGAGATCATCCATACGAATATTTGTGCTCATTTTCCTGTTAAGAGTGTGGATGGTTATGACTCGTTTATAACATTCACAGATGATTACTTCCGCTATAGTTATATTTATCCAATCAAAGAAAGATCAGAGGCATTGGATAAATTTATGATATTTAAAGTAGAGGTAGAGAATCAATATGATTTAAAGATTAAAGTTGTAAGATCCGACCAGAGGGGGGGGAGTGGGGGGGGGAGTACTACGGGAGGCATACGCCTTATGGACAAGTCCCAGGACATTTTGCTAGGTTCCTATAAGAAAATGGTATAGTCGTCCAGTATTCTACGCCGGGCGAGCCACAACAGAATGGAGTAGCGGAAAGGCGTAACCATACCTTGATGGATATGGTGCGCATCATGATAAGCTACTCCATGCTGCCAGTGAGTTTGTGGATAGAGGCTTTAAAAACCGCTATTCATATTCTCAACAAAGTTCCAAGTAAATCGGTGCCCAAAACATCGTATGAATTATCGACTGGAAGAGTGCCTTCGCTAGCACACCTCTGTGTGTGGGGGAGTCCTACAGAGGCTACGATATTTAATTCAAATCTTGGAAAATTGGATCTCAAGACAGTGAGTTGCCATTTTATTGGCTACCCAGAAAAGTTCAAAGGTTACCGTTTCTACTACTCAGATAGATATGCAAAGTTTGTAGAAACAAGACATGCCGTCTTTTTGGAGGACAATATGATCAGGGGGAGTATGGTAGCTCGAGAGATCGATCTTGAGGAGAAGAGGGTATATGTAACCAATTTTATGAGTCAAGAATCTTTCTTCTCACTACCTGTTAATGTTGCGCCTGTGATGTCTGGCGTTGCAGTGCCAGCACCTGTTGTCACTCCATCTGTGGTACAAGAGGAACCTGCTCGTCAGGATCTGACAGATATTGATGCCACGGATGTTAGGGAGCAGCCTCAAACAGATAATGTGCCAGAAGAGCAGGCTCCGCAAGAGCCTCAACTAGAAATTGTGTTAAATGAAGAGGCCTCTAGGAGGTCTCAAAGAGCAAGAAAGTCAGCTATACCGGCTGACTATGAACTGTATAACACAAAAGAATATCATATGGAGTATGACTTCACCTCGTATGAAGAAGCCATAAGAAGTGTCCATTCATCTAAGTGGTTGGAGGCCATGAAAGATGAAATAAAATCAATGAGTCTCAATAGAGTTTGGCACTTAGAAGAAAATCCTAAAGTAGCCAAAACAGTAGGTTATAAATGGGTATACAAGATTAAATATGACTCTAGAGGGAATATATAAAAGTTTAAGGCACGACTTGTGGCTAAATATTTTACGTAAAGAGAATAAATTGATTACAATGAGACATTTTCTCCAGTCTTTTGTAAAAATTCTTTCAGGATTATAATGGCACTAGTGGCGCATTACAATTTAGAATTACATCAAATGGATGTAAAAACGACATTTCTAAACGGGGATTTAGAAGAAAGAGTTTACATGGCATAACCGAAAGGTTTTGTTGTAGAAAAAAAATAAAGTATGGGATACCATTTAAAGAGATCCATTTATGGATTAAAGAAAGCTTCAAGACAGTGGTATTTGAAGTTTGATGGAACAATAAAGAAATATGGATTTGAAGGAAATGTTGAGTATAATTGCATCTATGTAAAGTTTAAGAATAGAAAATTCATTTTTCTAGTTTTATATATGGATGATATTCTACTGGTCAGTAGTGATATCAGTCTACTACAAGAAACAAAGAAATTCTCGTTCTCAAAGTTTGACATGAAAGATCTTGGTGAAACATCATATATTTTAGGTATTAAGATTCACCGAGATAGAAGGAAGTACGCATTAGGACTGTCTCAAAAGACCTATATAGAGAAGGTGTTGAAGAAATTCAACATGCACAAGTGTAGTGCCACACCTGCTCCTATAGTCAAGGGCGAAAGATTTGGGAATTGGTAACAACCCAAAAATAAGTATGAGCTCAATAAAATGAAAACAAAACCATATGCTTCGCCTGTTGGAAGCTTGCAATATGCGCAAGTATGTACACGCCCTAATTTGACTTTTGTCGTCGGGTTACTTGACAGATTTCAGAGTAATTCAGGCCCAGAGAAGTGGAAGCTAATAGAGAAAATCTTGCGATATTTGCAAGGAACAAAAGACCTTATGTTAATATACAGAAGATCAGATTCACTCCAAGTGGTAGGGTATTCTGATTCAGACTTTGCTACAGATAACATGAAACCGACATCGGAATACGTGTTTACACTGGCAGGAGAAGCTATTTCATGAAAAAGCTCCAAACAAACTATTACAGCAGGGTCTACCATGTATGTCGAGTTTATACCATGTTATAAGGTCACGGGACAGGTCAACTGGCTAAAGAAATTTATACCCGGATTAAGAGTGGTTGACAGTATTGAGAAACCACTAAAGTTATACTACGACAATGAACCAGCAATAATGATGTTCACAACAATCAGTCCAGTGATGCTGTCAAGCACATTAACATAAAGTACTATATTGTGAAAGACAAAATCCAGGATCGCACTATAAGTCTTGAGCATATCAGGACTGAAAGAATGCTTGCAGATCCGCTCACAAAAGGCCTACTGTCTAGCGTGTTCAAGGAGCACGTAGTCGACATGGGGTCAAGGGAATCCTTATAATTCTGGACTTACGGTCCAAAGAGAAAAGCATCTGTTTCTAAACGGGGATATATGTAGTAACTGTTAAATCTAGGGGATATGTGTAGTAGCTGTTAAATCTATCAACGATTAGCTGTGACGATGAAGCATGTTCTATGTGTAAGTCCCTGATGAGGTAAGACGGCATAGAAATCGAGTTTCCATCCCGTTATACTCTTCCGTTTGTGTTTTCCACGTCTTTGATTTGTTTCCCGAACGAGTGTGAGCCTTTGGATTGGTTAATTAACTGAGCCAGTTGATATTGCTAGTTATGGTTGGTCATATAACTAAACAGTACATTATCTAAAAAAATATAACTAAACAGTATTTTTTTCTAAAAAAATCTAACTATATACTGGAAGATTAACAAGACAAAGCACCCGGCTGGCCTATGCCAGAAACGTCGCCGAGCCAGCGACGACAGACAAAGCACCCGGCTGCCCGCCCCGCTTCTCAACGCCAGCCTCCTCCTCCATGGCTCCATGCAGTGGCGGAGGCACAGGGGGTGCTGGGGGTGCTACAGCACCCCCTTTGGCCTAATCCAAGTGCTAAACATTATGTAATTATCACTATTTCATCACTTAAATTGGCTAATTCTATACTAATCCAGCACTAGCTTAGGAGATAGCACTAACGCAGCACCCCCTGATCTCCTATCCTGGCTCCGCCCCTGGCTCCATGGATGGTGGGATCGTGTCCGTCTCCGTCAGACTTCACGAACTCGGCCTCAGCAGGCTCTGTTCCTCCGCGCAACTCCTTTCGAAGGCACAGCGGTTTATGAAGTCGTCCTTGAGCATGTACCTCGACACGATCGCCTTCACGAACTCGGCCTCGGCCTCCGGACCGTCGAACGGCAGCCCGGTCTTCACCTCCTCCACGGTACCGACCTCCGGCGGTATCGTCGTCGTCTCCTCCGGAGCCTGTGCGCTCTCCTCGTCGTCCCTCTGGAACGGGCAAAACTCCCTGAGGTATCGACTCCGGCGTGAGCTGTTCTCCTTCGCCTCCGACCACTGGTCGACGAGGTCGCGGTCGACGACCATCCGCGCAAGGCTGCTTCTGCTGCTGCCCGCTACCTTGCTTTTCTTGGCGTCTGCGGCGGCGATGACGGACATCAAAAACGCCGGACCCTTCTCCGGGCCGGAGCTCCTGAAGCTCTGCGGCGGCTTGCTCAGAAAACCTGTCGGGAACAGAAGCTCCACTAGCTTCGGGGTCGGGCTCTCCTTCTCCTCCTCCGGCTCGGCTACAATGGCGGACCGGACCTTGAGGATGCCCTTCTTGGGGCGCGCGTTCAGGTTGACGTTGACAGTCTCTGGAACGCCATATTCATCGCTCTGTGAAACATTTTCGCTCCATCGCAGAGATCGCGGCCGCCGCCTCACCTGACGTTGTTCCGCGGTCTCTTTCGCGTTCGCCGCCGGTCGCTTGTCGACGAGGTCACGGTCAACCGGCGTGCTGCTGCCCGGTCTCTGCTGGCTCTTGGCTGCGGCGGCAGCGACGACGGACTTCAGGGACGCTGAAACCTTCTGCGGTCTCTCAAGCACGCCTAAAGGGAACAGAAGCTCAACCAGCGTCGGGCTCTCGCTCTCCTCCATCACGGTGACCGCGGGCCCGATGACCTTCTGGATGCTGCCGTCGTCGTCCTGGAGTCGGCTGTCCTTCTGCACTGCCGGTTCACCCGATCGCTGTTGAGACTGCCGCTGCAACCTCTGCTTCGTCTCGACGTCAACGTCGCAATGCTGCTGCTTGTTCCCCACCTCCGCCGCCGCCGCCCGCCGCGGCCTGCGTTGATGCTGCACGATCGCTCGCTGCAGCCTCTTCGTCTCGAGGCCGTCGACGTCGCAACGCGGCTCCACCTTCGTCGCCGCCGCCCGCCGGGACGGCCGCACCGCGTCGATGATCTTGCACCTCAGCTTCTCCGTCCATCGCCGCTTCCCGGCTCCACGCTTTTCCTCCTCCTTCTTGGCCGGGGCCGGAACGTCATCATCAGAAGGAGTAATAGTAGGGCAGGAGACCTGTGCCATACTAGTCCGGACCAAGCGCGGCTGCGGCGGCGGCGGCGCCATGCGCGCGCACGAGGCGGCCGGGGATCGCCCTGTCGCTTCTGATTGATTGATTGATCTGTTAACGACTTCCCTTGTTGCGTTGGGTCTTTGGGTAAATACAGTATACGTGCGTGCGTGCGGCTTGCCTTATATGGCGAGATATATACGCCTCGCAGTTAATCCAAGTCCTAGTAGGTAATTTGTTCATCAGATCTAATCTAATCACCATCAACGACTCGGATAATTGCGCTTAGCAACATCCGAACCACTGCAAACTGCGAATCCGAACTGAATCAGACTAATAAAAATGTCCTGTATTATGTTTTGGGCCCGTATCTGCCCTGGACCGGCAAGAGAAGGTAAGGTAATCCAGCCCAGGACCTATCATCGAGTCGCTTCCTTTTTCAAGGTTTCATGGGCCAGAGATTGTACGAAGAAAAGGTTTCATGGGCCTGTCTCTTGAAGCCCAGAATAAGGTGCCTAGTTCAAGCATGGCGGCATGGCTCGTCACGAACTCACGATTCACGAATCACTATCATGGCGGCATCCGGCATCACAATATCTTCGTTTTCACGATCTACTAACATGGTCAAAAGACACCTTTTGTTTGTCAAACGACGACCTGGCAAAATGCTACATCAATGTGGGGTACTAGCGCCGGCATATCGTGGCACTCCACAAACTCCAGGACACATGAAATTTATCGAGGGCCATAAACGACCATTTTATTCGGCGGGACCACGGCAGGAACAGCTTACGACGACGGAACACGGGCGGCGTCGTTGTTGCCTGTCGTTGCAGCGCGAGCGATAAAATCCGATCCGATTGACAGGCAACGCTACAGAGTCAGGGTGCGGGCTTTGTAGCCGCGGGGCCAGAAATGAAGAACGAGCGGACGACGACGAATGGAGATCGGTAACGCGTAGGTTCGGTGTCCCGCCACTAGGATTGGGTCACGGGACGCGGCGCGTTGGATTATGGCGTCACGGGCTCAGACGGTATATCGTGCGCGGCCGTGAGGGTTCTGAGAGGTTCTCGCCTGCAGTACAACAGCAAAAGAGGACAAGAATTCTGCATTTGTGCGTGTCGCCACCTGTCGTTTCGAGAATGAGCCGCGGACTCGTCGATGGGGCGAGCGATCCGAGGAACTGACACTCGTATGCGGAGCTGGAGGAATCTGCTTCACTTGCTCTTGCTGCATTTTATTCTTCAGTCAGGAACAGCGACTGCTAACGACGTAAGCGTGTTTAGTGCTACGGCATTTTAGTTTCGTATACTTGAGGCGGCTGTAATCTAATGTTTCGAGACTGCACATTTCGGCTTTTCGTTGGATGCAACTGACGTATGTTCTTTATGATAATCCTAGGTTCAACCGGTGACAATACAGCGTCCGGCTGTAACCGGTGACGTACATTCTTGTTGGCCACTATTGCGGTGAGCTAGATCAACGACGGCGCCTTGCCAGAACGTTCCTCCATCCATGGCATGGCATGGCGGCGACGCCAAATCTTGACAGTGACGGCGGGACGAATCTTATTCGCTCTGCAATCATCGGTGTCATGTTTAGGAAGTCGCCAACAAGAGTATTTGCTGGTTCAGCTCACCTGGCTCACAGTCCCATCTGTTCGCATCTGATTCCTGTTACCTTGAGCTTGTGCTGCATCGATTCCAAACGTGGAGAAAAGTTGCAGGCGCGGCCTCATGTCTCCTTCGCCCTAGACGGGGAGCTGGTGTCCGCGCCCCGTCGCTCTCGCTCCCGTCCTTTTTCTTTTCCGCAGCCGCCACACACACAGCCAAGTGACCTGCGATCCGAGGCCGTCGCGTGTGCGGTTCCGACTGGCAGGCGCTTGCTTGCCCACGAGCGTGAACAGGACACCCCACGCACCGGGCCTAGGTAGTGCGCGCACGATTCGGGGTATCTCCATCTGTACCGCGCCGTACCGCCAAAGCGGAAAGCAGGCGATCCCTACCTGTGACTGTGAGGCTGTGACCTGTCCCCCGCTCCCGGCTCAATCCTGTACCACCACCACCTCCACGGTAGTAGTGAAATTTAAAAGATTCTCCACCGCCCACGAAGAAATGGAGAGCCAGCCATGGCTGAGGCCTGAGGGACGACGTCACTTGCGACCTGCCCCGTCCCCGTGCGCCGCGGCGCTGGAAAGATACAGCCTCCTCCTGTATCACAGCCTCACAGTGCACCACCGCGATCACCGAATCTTTTTTCTGCGGGCGTCACCTCACACGAGGGGGAGGGAGCAGGACAGCGTCCGCTGATTCATTTGCGCGGTCCGTACGTAGCACGGCTGATCTGGTTCCCTCGAGCGCTAGCAACGCCGAGAGCCGCACGGACGCGCACGCACGCACGGCGATGAGCAGCAGCACGGCATGTGACGGACGGGCGCGCGAAGTACGCTGCCGCGAATCTTCGTTGCCGAAGCTGGCCGAGCACCGCCGGCAGCCAACAACCACATCTCGTCCGGAACGAGGCGGCTCCGTGCTTCCTGGGCGCCCGGCGCCCCGGACGCTTCCGAGAATTTTCCGCAGCCACTGTGGACGTGGACTCTGAGGCGGGGCAGACTAGTGCAGTGCAGGCAGCCCGGGGCCTCAAGCCACGTGCGTTCTCATGGATGGATGGTGGGCGTCACGGCGGGCCCCAACTTATTTCTGGGCTGACGTGGGAGCCACCGATTGGTGGAGTCGACGTAACCTGTCCCCCAGAAAGATTCCTTTCGCCCCGGTGCACGCAAGCCGGCGGCGCAGGCGACGAGGTGGGCCCGGACTCACGGCGGCTCCACGCTCCAGTCTCCCAGCGCGGGAGGGTCCCGGCCGTCTCGTGTGTCCTCAGCCCAATGGGCCTGGAAGCCCACGTCGCCAAGCGTACACGTGGCGGCTCGAGGCCACGCCTGCTGACGACGCTTCCCGGGTCAAGCAAGGCATCTGATTTTGCTCCAAAAAAAAAAAAAAGCAAGGCATCTGATCCAGAGAGTCCACCAGACTCGCCCGCCGCTCCGTTGCTTACCGGCTGCGGCTGGTTAACTAATCCCCCGCACGCCTCATCATCGCATCAAAGTGTCCGCCACGTTAAGGAAACGGGCACGGTAACTGACAGAGCTGCCCCCGCAAGACGTGGTCCCACTTGCAGTGTCACGAGAGTCTCAGCTGATCAAGGGGTAGAGAGCCCCACGAATCATCATCACTATTTAAGTGGCATTTAACTATTCCTCCTTCCCGATTGATCCATCATCCACATACCCGGCTGCCTTTTGCAATAATAAAACAGTTTACTCCATTAAAAAGAGAAAAAAAAAACAAAGGGGGAAAAAAGCTTCACCCCCTTCTCTTTCGCTTCCCCGCTGCGTCACCACCAATCTCCATCCGCCTCGCCCAGTCTTCTTCCGCCCGCGCCCGCCGCCTCCTCCACTCCCTAGGGTTTCGGTTCCATGCGATCTCGCGGCCGTTGAACTCTAGGAACGCCTCCACCCCGTTCCGAATCTCGAGTCGGCGACCCAATGGGCAAGGGCGGGCAGGACGAGGGCACGGGGCGTGACGGATCGGCCTCCTCCGGGGCCGAGCCGGCGTTCCCGGCGTGGGCGCGCACCCCGAGCGACTGCCTCGCGGAGCTGCGCGTCTCGGCGGACCGTGGGCTCAGCTCCGAGGAGGCGGCGGCGCGGCTGCAGCGGTACGGGCCAAACGAGTTGGAGAGGCACGCGCCGCCCTCCGTCTGGAAGCTCGTGCTCGAGCAGTTCGAGGACACGCTCGTCCGCATCCTGCTCCTCGCCGCCGTCGTCTCCTTCGTGCTCGCGCTCTACGACGGCGCCGAGGGCGGCGAGGTCGGGATAACCGCCTTCGTCGAGCCGCTCGTCATATTCCTCATCCTCATCGTCAACGCCGTCGTCGGGGTCTGGCAGGAGAGCAACGCCGAGAAGGCGCTCGAGGCGCTCAAGGAGATCCAGTCCGAGCACGCCACCGTCAAGCGCGACGGCCGCTGGTCGCATGGCCTCCCGGCGCGCGACCTCGTGCCCGGGGACATCGTCGAGCTCCGCGTTGGCGACAAGGTCCCCGCGGATATGCGCGTGCTACAGCTTATCAGCTCCACCCTCCGCGTCGAGCAGGGCTCCCTCACTGGTGAGACCGCTTCGGTTAACAAGACCAGCCACAAGATCGAGATGGAGGACACAGACATCCAGGGGAAGGAGTGCATGGTTTTTGCCGGCACCACTGTTGTCAACGGCAGTGCGGTCTGTGTTGTCATAGGCACTGGCATGGCGACCGAAATAGGTAAGATCCATGCGCAGATCCAGGAGGCCTCTCAGGAGGAGGACGACACGCCACTGAAGAAGAAGCTCAATGAGTTTGGTGAGGCGCTAACTGCCATAATTGGTGTCATCTGTGCTTTGGTTTGGCTCATCAACGTGAAGTATTTCCTCACATGGGAGTATGTGGACGGATGGCCTAGGAATTTCAAGTTCTCATTTGAGAAGTGCACTTATTACTTTGAGATTGCAGTTGCACTTGCTGTTGCTGCAATTCCAGAGGGCTTGCCTGCTGTCATCACCACGTGCTTAGCACTTGGAACAAGGAAGATGGCACAGAAGAATGCTCTTGTGAGGAAATTGCCCAGTGTGGAGACATTAGGTTGCACAACTGTGATTTGCTCGGATAAGACCGGAACCTTGACTACCAACCAGATGTCAGCTGTAAAGCTTGTGGCAATTGGGAGGTGGCCTGATACGCTTAGGAGCTTTAAGGTTGATGGGACTACTTACGATCCAACTGATGGGACGATACATGATTGGCCAAGCTTGAGTATGGATGAAAATCTCCAGATGATTGCAAAGATTGCTGCAGTTTGTAACGATGCAAGCATTGCCCACTCAGAGCATCAATATGTTGCTACTGGGATGCCCACAGAAGCTGCTTTGAAGGTATGATTTGCTCATGTGATAATTTTTTTGTTGTATAGTTGTAGCTTGCTGCTGCCAGCATTTTCAGGATGTTCAATTGGATTGCTCTTACAGTCTTGCTTGCTGCTTCTACTGCAAGTTTGTCTTGCATGTTGCTTCAAAGCAGATATGTATATAGTCACTAGCAATTTATAGATTAGAATACAAAGAAAAGATGGTACAAGAATTGGTAGCAATTATTAGTTACCCTTACAGATAAATTCTGGTTGATAACTGACTGAACGTGATTCTTTCTTTATATCCTGGTTAGAAATTAACATTGTTGCCTATGGCAGGTGATGGTTGAGAAAATGGGGCTTCCTGGTGGTTACACCCCATCACTGGATTCGTCTGATTTGCTAAGTATGTTGATTCCTCTGGGCCGTGTAAAACATTGTATTTGTTATTCACGAATCAGTAACAATGATCTTCTTTCTTGTTTAAAGGATGCTGTCAGTGGTGGAGCAATGCTGCTAAGAGAGTAGCTACCCTGGAATTTGATCGTACCAGGAAATCAATGGGTGTTATTGTGAAAGCAGACTCGGGGAAGAATTTACTGCTTGTCAAGGTATTGTAATTTCATATGATCCATTTCTGCTTCATTCTGCTTTTATATCATTGTAGTTGCTCTTGCACAACAATTACCCTGCTGTCCCATTTGTTGCTCCCTTTTCCTCTGGAATAGGTGCAACTTTTTCATCCTACCAATTTTCTTTACTACCACTCAATTGGTTTTGCTTCGTTTAGTAAGAAATTGAATACTTTTTATGATATGATAGTGGTGACACGTTTTTGCCATTTCATTCAATTAGTGATTCATGTGCTTTTGCTTCATATTTGATATTTTTCCAATGTGTTTTCATTTGTCATATCAATGATTCATGGTGAAAGTAAACTTTGCAGGGAGCAGTGGAGAATTTACTGGAGAGATGTAGTTATATTCAGTTGCTTGATGGATCTGTTGTGCTTTTGGATGATGGTGCCAAGGCGCTCATATTATCTACACTCCGTGAAATGTCTGCTAGTGCTTTGCGCTGTTTGGGTTTTGCATATAAGGAGGAATTGGGAGAGTTCGCGACCTATGATGGAGAAGATCACGCAGCTCACAAATATCTGCTTGACCCGTCATACTACTCTTCTATAGAGAGTAACATGATATTTTGCGGTTTTGTTGGTCTAAGGGTGAGAACTTGTACTTACACATTTTTTTTGGTTAATTCGATTCCCATAGTGAATACGCTCTTTTATGCTTACAAATGTGTCTACATTTATGCTTACAAATGTGTCTACTCTATAACAATCAACTGTGACAGGATCCTCCCCGAGAAGAAGTTCACAAAGCAATTGAAGATTGCAGAGCTGCTGGAATACGTGTTATGGTGATAACAGGTGATAACAAAGAAACAGCAGAGGCGATATGCCGTGAAATTGGGGTTTTTAGCCCAGATGAAGATATCAGTTCAACGAGCTTCACAGGAAAGGAATTCATGGGATATTCTGACAAAAAGAAGCTCTTAAGGCAACAAGGTGGCCTTCTCTTCTCCAGGGCAGAGCCGAAACACAAGCAGGAGATAGTTAGATTGCTCAAAGAAGACGGTGAAGTGGTTGCAATGACTGGTGATGGGGTGAATGATGCACCAGCTCTTAAATTGGCAGATATTGGAGTTGCAATGGGTATTACAGGGACTGAGGTATGGCTTATTCATTCATTGTTGAAAGTCTTACATTCTTGGAAGAGTGTACGACCTTGCCTTTTCCTGTCAACTTGTGTCAGGTTGCCAAAGAAGCTTCAGATATGGTGCTTGCAGATGATAACTTCAGCACAATAGTTGCAGCAGTTGGAGAAGGGAGGTCTATTTACAACAATATGAAGGCTTTTATTAGGTCTGTTTTCAGATAAGCTGTGTCTAGTCTTTCATCCATGTTAATCACTGGGGAAACTTAATTATAATCAGCAGGGTTCATGTGAGTGTTATGTGACTTTGCAGATATATGATCTCCTCAAACATTGGAGAGGTTGCATCCATATTCCTGACATCAGCTTTAGGCATTCCAGAAGGCCTCATCCCTGTACAACTTCTGTGGGTCAATCTTGTTACAGATGGCCCTCCTGCAACAGCTTTGGGTTTCAACCCACCTGATAAAGATATTATGAAGAAGCCTCCTCGAAGAAGTGATGACTCTTTGATAACTCCTTGGATCCTCTTTCGTTATATGGTATGTTATTCCAGTTTACTTGTGTGCTTTATTATATCTGTTTTTAAATACTTTTTTGGATTTATATTGTGGGTGCAGTTTTCTTGGTCCTACCATGCTGTTTAGCACGTAGCAATATACTCCCTCGGTCCTTAGATATATGACAATTAGGACAAGAAGTCTACTGCAATTCGAACTAGATAAGCTGCCCTATAAACGTCATATATTTGAGAACGGAGGTGGTACATGCATTTGAAGTTCTATCTAAATCCTTCCATGATGAGAATATAGTGTAAGCCTGAAAGGTCATCATTGTAGAACTCTGCTGCCCAGTAGAACAAATATCACTAGTTTATAGTGTGGTCGCCTGAAGTTTGATAACATATGAACGTAGTAACTCATGTTTGAGATATCTTCAGGCAGATGGTTAACATTTAGTAGGTGACTCAGGACATGTGTCTCAATACTTAAGACGCTAGCAAATGTACCATTTAGTGACTTGAAAAAATATGAGTGATTGTAAAGTAAATGATTCAAGACTTACGTGTCAATACTCAATGGGTAAGACGCCAGCAAATGTACATTTAGTGATAGTGGTTTCAGACTTGCATGTTCTTATAAATGTATGTGCAAGTTATGAGAGTAGATTACTTATATTGTGCCTGTCCATGTTCAATGCTGCTCTGACTAATCTGCCACTGAGGTGAAAAATAATGCAGGTGTACAAAACAAGAACTATAGCTGTTCTATATTATTAGGCTAACAAGAAATGAGGGGTGAATGTATGATTTTGAGCATCATGATTGATGGAAATCTGTTAAACTGCCTTTTAGTTTACTGATTTTCTCTTTTACCTGGCCAATTATAGTCACCTTGAAGTGACCATGGTATTGAATTGCTGTGCTTACTTGATACCCTTTTCCATGCGGCATATGTAGGTTATTGGCCTTTATGTTGGGGTTGCAACAGTGGGAATCTTCATCATCTGGTACACACATGGCTCTTTCCTGGGAATTGACCTGGCTAGTGATGGCCATTCTCTTGTGTCGTACTCCCAGCTCTCAAACTGGGGCCAGTGCCAAACATGGGAGGGTTTCAAGGTGTCACCATTCACTGCTGGAGCACAGACGTTCAGCTTTGATGCAAATCCATGTGATTACTTCCAGGGTGGCAAGATCAAAGCGACAACTCTGTCTTTATCCGTCTTGGTGGCAATTGAGATGTTCAACTCACTGAATGCCTTGTCTGAGGATGGCAGCCTTCTAAGCATGCCTCCGTGGGTCAACCCATGGCTTCTTCTGGCCATGTCGGTGTCTTTTGGGCTGCATTTCTTGATCCTCTATGTGCCTTTCCTTGCTCAAGTGTTTGGCATCGTGCCCCTCAGTTTCAACGAATGGCTTCTGGTGGTAGCAGTTGCCTTCCCAGTGGTGCTGATCGACGAGGTTCTCAAATTTGTTGGACGGTGCCTGACAGCGAGTGCCAGAAAACAATCAGGAAAGAGGAAGGCAGAGTAGGTGGTAGTAATAATCAGTATTAGATTCTAGTAGTGCCACGGGGAGTCGGTATTTGATGTAAAACCCCATTGTTTTTGAGTTCTCTAAGGGCTCTCATTCTTTTCTGAGAGTTTTAGACTGAGTATGACCGTGCAGGGCAAGTTAGGCTATTATATAGTACTCATAATTCGATGGTGAGTTGAACAGACTGCATTTATTCATTGTAACAGAAATTGGTATTACGAATGTGCTGGAGATACAGCATGTTTTTCCTCCCCTTTTCTTTCACTCAGTTGCCTTTAATATGTTACTGTTATATTTGTTGCATTGCCTTATTCATATTAGGTTTTTGTCGTACTCCCAGCGCTGTGTTAAGATGCTGGAGGTTCTAAACGTCTCTCCTGGCAGATACAGTATATTTTCTTCTATACTTGAGTAGCATGTACATGGTTTGTTAAAATTTACATACAGATTCAAAACTGCGATGGTGTCCTGTTTTGTACACGGATTGGCTAGAAGATGCAGGAAAGTTTTGGCTTCACCTAGCCTCCTCGCTCTTGATCATCTTGGAGAAAACTCTCCTCATGGACATACCGTCGAGGTCGCCCAAGTTGGCCGACACAGCGGCGTCAGTCCCATCGCTGACGATTGACTGGTTGCGTTGGAACCGGGCCGTGTTCCCAGGAACGAGGCCGATGCTGTCTGTCCTGGAGGTATCCGGCGACGTCTCCTGCTCCTGCAGCTGCAGTGCGTACTCGAGGCACCAGAGCACGTCCCCCATGGTGGGCCGCTCGACGCCGTACTCCGCGAGGCACTTCTGCGCGGTGTCCACGAACTTGTTGAGCGAGCCCGGCCGTATCGTCTCGGCGATTCGGTGGTCGACGATGCTGTCGAGCTCGCCGCTGTTGATCTGCTGCGTCGCCCACTCCGCCAGGTTGACCATCTCCCGCGGCAGCGTCGGGTCAATGACCGGGCGGGCGCAGAGCACCTCGAGCAGGACGACGCCGAAGGAGTAGACGTCAGACTTGTCCGTGAGCATCTGCCGCCGAAAGTACTCCGGGTCGAGGTACCCGAAGCTGCCCTTGACGGCGGTGCTGACGTGCGTCTTGTCCAGGTCCGGCCCGGTCTTGGACAGCCCGAAGTCGGCGACCTTGGCCATGTAGTCATCGTCCAGCAGAATGTTGGCCGACTTAACGTCCCGGTGGATGATCGCCTTGGCCGATCCCGTGTGGAGGTAGTGCAGCCCACGCGCGGCGCCGATGCAGACCTCCAGCCTCTGCTTCCAGGACAGCGGCGGCGGCAGCTCGGGCTCGGGGGAGCCGTAGAGGTGGCTCCGCAGCGTGCCCATGGCCATGTACTCGTACACCAGGATCATCTCCCCGCGCTCGTCGCAGTAGCCGATGAGCGAGACCAGGTGGCGGTGGCGCAGCCGGGAGAGCATCTCGATCTCGGTGCGGAACTCGTTGAGCCCCTGCTGCGACCGCCGGTTCCCGCGCTTGACGGCCACCCGCGTGCCGTCGCGCAGCGCGCCGCTGTACACCTTCCCGAACCCGCCCTCGCCGATGACGTTGGTCTCGTCGAACCCGCGCGTGGCCTCCTGCACCGCCGCGAACGGCAACCGGTACCCCGCGCCGGCGCCGGCGCCCTGCCCGAGCGTCACCGTGTTGCCGCTGCTGCTCTTCCCGAAGCTGCGCGTGCGCGACCGGTTCCCCAGCGCGCTCGCCGAGAACGCGGCCCAGGTGGTGCTCGAAGACGGCTTCTTCTTGGGCTTCTTCCTTCGTGCTAGCTTCCTGTGCACAAGGAACCCGAGCGCGATCACCACCGCGACCGCCGCGACGATCGACCCGGCGACGACGCCGACCGTGGCGACCTTCTTGGAACCTCGCCGCGACGCGGGCGCGGCGGCACCGCCCGTTGTCCCGACCAACCTCATGATCTCGAGGCCGTTGAGGAACCCGTCCGGGTCCCCGTTGCCCACCGTGGACGGCGCGATGCTCACGGTGATCTTCCCCGCCGAGTCTGGCGCGGTGAGCACGAAGTCCTTGTACAGCGGCACGGCCAGCGCGCCGAACGTGTCCTTGGACATCTCGTACTCGGGGAGCACGCGCCACCCGCCGATATACACGTTGAACACCAGCATGTTGGCCGCCGTGCTGATGATGTCGCACAAGTGGAGCCGAACCAGGTACGCTGATCTGGCGGAAGGTGTGTCGAACGCCCACGTCACGTTGAACTGCACGTTGATGGTGGTGGCCGACAACGCCGGGTTGATCTCCGTCGCCGTGGCGTACACCGCGTCGGGCGCCGCCTCCCTGGTGGCGAACCCCCGCGTGCGCTGCAGCGACGAGGATCGCACGTCCTTCCGCACCACGAGGTTGGCGCTGCTGGCGGGCAGGAACGCCGCGTCGGGGACCCACGTCCGCCACAGCGTGTCGTTGCTGGGCGTGACCTTGACGGCGCCCATGTTGACCCGTTGGACCGTCTCCAGCGCCTGCGTCGACAGCCCCGCGTACGCGCCGCCGCCCACCGTCCGCGCCGCGTCGTCGGCGAAGAGGTCGTCCGGGTGGGACACCACCTCGATCGCGTTCACGAACGCCAGCTTGCCACTGCCCGTCGGAGTGAACGCGATCGCCAGCGTGTCGCCCGCGACGTTGACCGAGAACTCCCGGAGCGCGGCCGTGCCGTTCCGTGGCGCGTACCCGTCGTCGATGGCCGCCACGCCCTGCACGGAGACGCCGAACCGGGCGTCCGCGGCGAGGTCGCCCGAAGGGGACCGGAAGGGGAAGAAGTGGAGCCGGACGAAGTGGCGGCCGGGCTGCTTGATCGAGAAGGTGTAGGTGGACGGCGCGGCGAACACGCGCGCGTACCGGTACAGCTCGGGCTGCTCGGTGCCGTTGACCGGGGTCGTCGCCGTAGACGCGTTCGCCTCGACGCTCTGCGGCGCGGAAAGAGTGGACGAAGGCAGGCGGGCGTCTCCGACGAAGGTCCGGCCGCTGACGGTGGCGCTCGCCGACGTGCCGCAGAGGACGAGGTAGTTGTCCGCCGGGCTGAACGCGCGCGCGGCGGCGAGAAGCATGGACAAGATTACGATCTGCAGGAGCATGTCAGGAGGTGGCGCCATGGACGACGACGTGGTGCAGTAACCGCGGCAGGAGCATCGGCCGCGGCTCTAGAAGGAGCAGGACAGAGACGGCGAGGCTGGATGCAGAGAGAAGGGGATGATAGTGATGGCCTCACGCGGACGGGAGATGATTAGCCGAGGAGCTGATCAGAAACTTGCAGCCTGCCTGTCAGACGATGGTTTTGAAAGCGAAACTGGGGGAACGGACTGGCGAGACAGGAACGGCAGCTTGCTTCCTTCCCTTCTACAACCCACAGCAACATGAACCGGTGCCTGGTGGTGATTGGGGATTTCAGGTTTTTTTTTTTTTTTTTGAAAGGGGGGGGGAATTCAGTTTTGGCATGGAGGTAATGTTGGAGAAGGATGGAAACGGGGTTGGAGGCGATGGGATATTTGATTAGTAGTGGCTAGTGGGGGAAAGGAAACGACCCGTATCACATATCAGCGTCGTTTTCCGAAAATCTCAGGTAGAGGGTAGCTTTGGATTTTTTTAGCCGGGAGCCTTTTAATCCTGTCATTTTCCTGGTTTACAGGTTGTCCAGCAAATACTTTGTAATATTTGATTTGGTGGTCCTCCTGCCTGACCCCCTGTGACGTAGCTCGGGTAATATTTAGCTCCATGACGGTGGCAAAACTCTCATGATTGCCGTGAATCCCTCCGTTTTTAACATCTGTAACACATGGATGGGGTTCACTTTACAAGCGCGCCAAGCCATCGACCCCATCCTTTTCACTGCTGGTCCCTCACCTGCGTATTTGTGCGCGCATGTCAAACTCAACAGCGACACAGTGGCGGACGAAGACCAGGCGGAGCGAAGAATCGAGAACCAACTAACTGCCCTCTCTTTCGTAGGAACCAATCCATCCTCGTGATCCTTACATTTCTTTTTTTTTAGAGTTTTATCCTTACATTTCTTAGGAACGGAATAAATAAAGGTGGATTGATCATCGTGGTTACACCGTTCCTCGCCCGGCAAATGGATTCTAGCGCAGCACTAGTGCTCTGCTTTTGTCACCCTCGCCCTCGCTCGGAATCCCCATCCTTGCGCCGCCGCGAGCGAGGTGGGAGTGGGACTTGGGAGTGGGAGGGCGAAAGACCGCGGAAGCGTCATTCAATTCCAACACGCCACGCCCGCACGCCACCGGCAGACCCGGGCCAGTCGTCGTCGTTTTCCGTTGCGCGCAGTCGTGCGTGCCACCACCCACCCGCGGTGCCGTGCTCGTCTTTCCGAAACGGCCGCCACCGCATGGAATGGTTCTCTAATCGCCCGGCGCGACACGTTTTAGGCGCATATGGGTACCCAGGCGGTGGATGGAGCCCGGTCGAGTGGCAGGCATATCCGGCAAGTCTTTCTAGTGGTTGCGCAGGGATGTAACAAGTGGACATATTTATTTATCGCTTTTCGATGACAGAGTGTCGTGAAACTCCCGGACGCTTTCCGGGCTATTACACATTTTCATGCCGAAGAGCGCAAGCTACCAAGCTGTACGACGTATGCTCCCCGTACACGCACTGATGAAATGGAGGAAGTTGTTGTGTGCACTCAGCGACCTGCTTGCTACTCTACCCTGCCAGTGCACTGGACGACTTGCAAGCAGAGGAGGATAGCGCGCACGGGCACGGCGAGCGAGACGTGATCCGATCGGCGTTTGCTAGGACGCGTCGGCGTCGTGAGGGGGACGTCCTCCGACCGAGGGGGCAGTTGGGTGGGATGGTCTCCATGCTGTCTCTTCTGTCATGGGCGCGTCGCGTGCGCGCGGGTTGACTCCCTCGTTCTCGTCCGGGACGAGGGAATACGGCGCCCCGTCGAAGGTTCAGATGGATGGACCTGACCGGGTGGGGTGGGGAGCAGCTGGTGGATGGAGTGGAGGTGGCGGAAAGCGACGCAGCACGCGGCTTTTCCCCGGTGTTCAGCGTCATACTAGCACCCATGCCCTTCCTCCTTGACTTGACCCGCTCTCAGGCTGCTGCGCTTCTTTGTTTGGCTGGATCGCTCTTTGTTTTTGGACGACCCGTGCATTTCTCTGTTTCTTTTTCTGTAGCCGCGGCGACGTGTTTTGAGTTGGTGAGGTGGGTGATGCCGAGTCGTTGCGTCGGGGTGTATGTGAACGCCTGAAACGGAAGGCAACGTTTGTTGTGTCAGGTCTGACCGTGGCCTTTTTGGCGTATCATGGTTGCAGGTGGCGTCGCAACGGCCTTTCAAAATAAGCATGCAACATCCTTTTCTTTTTCAACTAAAAACAAAATCAGTAACGTAACCAATTTTTAGTTTTTTGGGCATTAAAACTTCTCAATAATAAAATAATTATTATACAAGTATGAATAATTATGAACTACATAGCGTAGATATAAAAGTTCGCTTGCCTGCCTCGTCGACGAAGGCCTTGACGCGGGGCCGCAGAGCGGTGTGGAAGATGAGAATTGAGCAATAATGAGGGGCAAAACCGTCTTTTTTATATGCTGTTAAATTTGTTTTCAATGCTAGAAATACTTACATAATAGGATGAAGGAAGTAGGATGCAAATTAGACCCCATCAAAAGCCAGCACCAGTCTACTTGCATCTGCCCAAAGATGGCTACATAACATTAATTATGCAAGAGAGAAGTTTAAAACCAGGTCGCATGTTATGTAGAGGTCGGGAACTATTTGTTTTTATTATCTAGAAAAAATGTAACGAGAGAAGTTCAAACACTTTTCTTTACCTTAAGACCATAGTTCAAGAAACAAATACTGACTTCAGATCGATAATAACATAAGGCAAGAACTACCCTAAAAAAAGGCAAGAACACATGCTCATTGTTTACACTTACACATAATATGATCGATCAAATGGATATTATTCACATTTACAGGCTGTTTTGTTTATTACTCACGTAGTCACGTGGTCCTCATCTTCTGGAAGACTTCTCCGATTTTATATAAGAGCTCTCAAAATCTCTTCTGTGTAATTTGCCAAGACACTGGACCTTAGAGGTATTCAAGTGATAGGCTATTCCTATATGTGATATCTTCAAGTAAACAATCTCTTTGTACGGGTGAAATCCAACTAAAACAATATTTGCACGCGCATACTCGTACTTATCTTTGTAGCTCAGAACATTATCATCTTCAGTGTCCCATCCAAAACATGGTTTCGGCACCATAATTTTAGTGTTGTTGTTATTGTCTTCACTTATTATGGTCCAAAGCTCCACACGTTTGTTGACCGTAATTAGCGTAACACTGCCCATAAAGCAGAGCGGTCAAGGTCAATATCATGCAGCAACACCCACTTCATTTCTCTAGGATTTTCAGTGAGGATCCAAACTTGAAGTAGGTAGGAACCTTCAATTGTTCCAAAGTAAACCCTATTTTCTGATCTCCTAAGATAAGACCGTTCAAATTTGCTCTCTTCAATGCCTATTGTTGTATAATCACTTGATACTTGGCGGTGATTACAGATAACCTGCAAAGTATACACAGAAATTAAATTGTTAGTAGAATATTATCATGCTAGGAACATGTAAGAAGATAAGTACAAATATCAATGCTAAAACATGCATCCTATTTCACAAGCATTGAAGCACAAGATGTGTGCACCTCGTTACGAAAGCACCGCGACAGTGTACGTATAGTTATTCTTACCAGTATACAACGTAGCGCCGATAAGGTAAAACATACTTAAAATGTCTTGTAGTGAGTCTGATCACGCATCCTTGATTGTTGCCACTGTCTCACTTTCTCCATCAAATAACCTCTCCTCCCAGTGCTTTGTAGCTGACGAGAACACATGCAGCATGAGCGGTGATGGTTGCCATTCCATCAAGCGATTCGGGTCTTCCTAACTTGACAATGGTGTCAGCCTTAGTGGAGAGAAGTATTCTTTGATGCCCCCCTCGCTCCAATCCGAAATTTTTACATGTGCATGGTCAGCATGTCTTAGCTTGACCATTGATTGATGTGAAATAGTCTTGGGATCTTTGCACCATTTACAAAATAAAAGGAATCTTCTCTTTCCTTGCTTCTTCCTCACAACTTAGATTCCAAGCAATGGTTGTGAGATGACACTACCGTGAGCATAAATAGGCTCCTTGTGCTTGACTCTATTAGTTTCTTCCTTTCCCCTCTAGACTCGGCTTTAATTTGTGCATGATTTGAAGCTAACACTTGCTAACAAAAACGAGCGAGCAAGCACGAAGAGCCAAAGGAATTTTTCCAAAAAGTTTGAGTTCTTGCTTCTTTTCCTGTAAAATAGAATCATAGAAAAATATTCCTTAAGATATTTTTCTTTGCTTTCCTGCCATCCAAAGGAACATATAGGAAAAAATCCTTAAGAACTAGAATCCTCCAAAAATCCTATG
Source organism: Eleusine indica (assembly GCA_030378355.1). Lineage (NCBI taxonomy): Eukaryota > Viridiplantae > Streptophyta > Magnoliopsida > Poales > Poaceae > Eleusine > Eleusine indica. The sequence goes on along the minus strand of CM059498.1, from coordinate 9,632,247 downwards.
AAAATCCTCCATTCTAAAGTAGCCCTAAAAAGTTATAATACAAAAGGAATAGTAGAGAATAGGGACACAAGCCCCCCTCCCCCACTGACGCTCTGACTTTATCAACCATGGTTCAGACTTACTCGACGCTCTGATTTTACCTGTCAACCGTAGTTCAGACTTACCTGACGCTCTAATTTTACCTATCAACCGTGGTCCATTTCACCTCTTTCGTCCCACCAATTGGTCACGTCTCCCTCCTCTCTCCATTCCGATGCACACCATGGCGCCATCCTCCAAGCTCCCATTCGCATCTCTCTCTCTGTGTGTGTGTGTGTCTCTGCATACCAACTAAAATAATCCTCTTATTTTATTCTTGAGGAATTAGTATCGATGGTGAGATTTGATAAATTGGGAGGATTCTTGAATTTGCTAGTGCTTGTTCTCTGGAACTTGATTCAACAATTTTCTCTCTCCCTTTCTAGCTATTCGTTGCAAGTAATTTTAACCCGACGTATGTTGATACATTAATCCTCGGATTCACAGTTATACTCCGTATGTTGTAATAACGCCTTTCATGTTTTTCTGAAGTTGTATAAGTGATTTGTTCTTTCGGTTCTGCACATAAGTGAGTGAGGACCTCATGGCCCATGCCATTGACAAGTTCTGTACTAAATTACCATTCAGAATTGGTGTTTGATCAAATTCTCTTATTGAAAAGTAGTGTATTCATGACTTATTCTAATATGTGATATATGGAAGAAATTCAGAAAATGAGCTAGTAAGAATTTTTGAGAAATGCACGTAGTAAACATCAAAAGTTGTTGTGCTTCGTGTTTAACCATTAAACATAACTAACCATTATTTAAACAGTCTAAACACGTCTTCTAGATGACATCTTGATGTGTCTCGTAGGAATACATTGGTGACATATGCTCGAGTTTAAATAATAGTTAGTCATGAGTGGGGATTAATATTATGATGTGTGTTAGACGAATATTATGAAGAGAGAGAGAGAGAGCACATGAGTGGGGAGTAAAAAAAAAAGACAATAAAAGACTGTTGTGTACAAATATATGGTATGGACATAAACATCATGTTATACAAATTATAAGGGCTCCTTTGGAACACAGGATAGAAAAATCAAAAAAATAGAAAAATCATAGAAAGTGAGACGTCATTCTTCTCGAATCCTAATCAAATGTCTCTAATGAGGTCTTAAATTCCGATCATATTCCAACAAAAATGCCATGAGTGTATTGTCTGGTAGCGCCATCTCCTTGGTCTCCCTCCTCATGGATGCGCGGCCCTGTTGCAGATCAGCCGATTTAGGAGCTTGCAGGCCAACGCGCCGGCGCTTATATGCGATGTGACCATTCAAATTAAATGGCACGGAGGAAGGCCGCGACCACCTCGGTCGTGCACCAGGATCGCACGCAACGCAACCACACCCTGCCAGCACGAAAAATCAAGCATACTCTGATCAGAGAGGGCGTACTGGTCATCATAGCACAATTGATAAGATGGAAAGGTGGTGCTAATTATCAAGTTGGATCGGCCCATGCATTGTCCCCTGTTGATTTGAGGTCGGACGAAATGGCTTTTAAATTAAATATAAGCTGTTTGGTTACTGGAACTTGCTATTGTATATATACTCTATCTGTTCTTTTTTATTTAACATTGATTAGTTCAGTTTTGAACTAACTAGAACTAGTGTCCAATAAAAAACAAAAGGGGGAGTTCTTTTTCATTTTAGCTTGAAAAATTCGTGGGATGCTCCTCCTAATTTCTGAAGCTCCTGAAATTTTGAACTGGTTGAAGCTCCTGACAATAAAATAACATTTTTTTGCACTCGTCATTCTTCAACGTACTGAAATTCTGAACTGTTTTGGAAGTGGTTCTTCGAATCAACTACAATATATAGGCCTACTATGGAACACAAGAGCTTCATATGAACAAAGAAATTACACAGAAAAATCAATTTCTAATAAAAAAATGTAGGACTTAGAAAAAAAATCTTGCAATCCAAAGAGGATGCAAATTAGGCCTCCTTAAAACAAATAGCACCTATCTACTTGTGATTATTCAAGGTTATTAAAGAGTTTGTGGAAACGAGAGGCATTCAAGCATTTTCCTGCACTACAACTATACATATGATGAGGAACAAAAACTGAGTTTGAACTGATAATACGTCACAAATACATTTTTGTTGAAGCATCATGTTGCAGATCTTCTGGACATTTTTATTGTATGATTCCCTTCAAAAAAACAATTATTGTCTGATTCCAGAAAGGCCTCCAAGTAGGCAGGGTGTATATGGAAATGACTCATGTACACCTCTTACACTTGAAAGATCATAATCTCTTGGGTATAATTTTCCCAAGTACTGAACCTTTGAGCTATTCAAGTGATACGCTATTCCTATATATGATGCCATCAGGAAGACAACCTCTTTGTACGGGTGAAACCCAAGTAAGTAGATGTATGCATGCTCGTACTCATCCTTATCTTCGTAGCCAAGAACATTATCATCATCAGAGTCCCATTCAAAATAAGGTGTTGGAACCACATTGTTCACATCATCTGAATCATTATTGTCTTCATCTAAGATCCAAGGTCCATCAATTTTTCGATGATTGTTTAAGTGCAACGCTGCCCACAAAGCAGAGGACTCAAGGTCAATATCATGCATCAACACCCATTTTGTATTGTCACACGATTCATTGAGAATCCAAACTCGGAGTAGGTAATAATCACAAAATGTTGCAAAATAAACTCCTTTTTCTGATTTTCCAAGGTAAGAACGTCCACTTTTACCCTCTTCAATGCCTATTGGTGTAGCAATCACTTTGTACTTTGGGTTTATCATGGATAACCTGCAAAAGTAATTGGCAATAATAAATGTACAGAAATACTCATGCATAGCTTCAATGTTACAATTTCCTTGTTGGAATAATAAATGTACAAAAAAATGGACAAAAAGGAGTACAACGAACTCAATGATGAATGCGGGAATTGATATCTCATTTGACTGCAGGTAGATAATACGTACCTCATTATAAAAGCACCTTGGCAGTGTACATAAAGTGCGCCCCGCCAGTATACGGCGTAGCGTCGCCGTGGTCCCAAATACATCCATGGAAACGAATCCAGTCTCACATCCTCAACGGTTCCCACTGCCTCGCCTTCTCGAACAAATGACCTTTGCTCCCACCGCTTTGTAACGGACGAGAACACTTGCACTGTGCATGATGGTGGTGGCCACTCCATCAACCAATACGGGTCGTCAAAGTGGCCCTCCCACGAGCTCGACGACGATGACGCCTGCCTCGTTGGATATAGGACTGCTTCTTCCATGACCTGCAGAGAAGATGGTGAGAATTTGGCCTGTTCCTCACTATGCTCCATCTCGGTACTAACTTCAGCACAAGATGCGCTATTATCCATTATTGAGAAGCACCAGCTCCGGTTGAATGATGTTGCTGGAGCAGTATCATCTTTCAGATACCAACGTCTTGATTTCTTATCTTTTTTTTTGAACCGAAAACGTCTTGATTTCTTATGAGGCACACGAGGGATCAAGAAGACCTCGTAATGCAGCGACACGGCAGGGTCAAACACGAGGTACGCTAGGTATTCCGATGCATCGGCCGGGAGCGGGGGGAGGCGTTCCCACTGCCGTGTTGCCGGGTTGACAACATAGAGCTCTCTGGCGCCGCCGTAGAGCAAGAGCCCGTTGCAGTGATCCAGGACGGAGATGTCACTTGAGGTGGAGGCCGGCAAGTAGCCGAGGAGGTCGTTACCGTTGATGATCCCGTGGCGCGTGGATGCCGAGGGGCGGGCGAAGAAGAGGCCTGGGCGCGGGTAGTCGATGTAGTTGATGAAGATGCCGCGCAACGCGTGGGGGAGGGCGTGCGGGAGCAGCAGCCCGCGGGCGTCGATGAGGGCGCGCCACGCCTTGCACACGCAGCGGCACGCCGCGAGGGTGTGCGGCGGGAGGCGGCCGAAGATGCCGGCGAGCGCGTCGTCCGGCACAGCTGTCTCTGTGTCGTCCTCCATGGTCGTTCCGGCGCGGGAGCTCGTATGGAACGCGGCGGCCCTTGAAGTTGAAGCGCGTCGTGTGCCGTGAAAGCTTGAAAAGGGCCAAGGAATGAAGCCTGCCTCTCGGTCGTGTGCGCCACGCTCGCTCGCACGCCAACCAGATCGTGCCACCATGTACGGGTACATTCTGATTAGCCGGCTTGCACGTCGGTCACCTCACTTCTTAAGACACCATGAGTTGACCGGTGGTAGCATGCACCACTGCAGTTCTGCACATACACGTTCTAAGACGAGAGAGAGGAGCGTGCAGCAATGCGTATGCGTTCCGTAGCAGGACGGCAAGGCGTTGACGTTTGCACAGGAGTTGCGCACGTGCAGCGAGCGAGACAAGATCAACGTTTTTCGATGCTCCGAGGGGCAGTTTGATGGATCAAAGTGTTACGGGTGGGCGCGTTGACACTCGTGGTGGGCACAGGGCCTGGGATCGATATATAAGGAAAAGGAACGAGATGACAAATTCCGATGATGGGGAGCAGCTGCAGGCACAGCGGAGGTGGCGGCTGAAAGCGACGCTCCACGCAGCGTTCCCCGTCTGTCCGGCCTCCGATGATACCATGTCGCTTGTCGCGCTCGTCTTTCACCAACTTCCCAGCTGTGCTTGAATGTTTGCTTGCACGTTTAGCTCTCCTACGTGGCTACCTGTTTCTCTGTTTTGAGCGGCTCTGGCCGCCAGGGCACTCTTTCTATTTTGCCCATTCTAATTGTGAATGGTTTTTTTTTTTCAAATAAAAATTTATGAATAGAATTGTAATGAGAATGACTATATGTGTACGACTGGATTGATAGGCTCGTGTACCACTTGTTGTTTGCAGATGTCGAGCCCATGTGAAACAAATGAACCACTATGATTGGGATGAGGTAGAACTCTGAAGCCGTGCTAAGCTCCTGCCGTCGCAAGCTTTTAACAGGCGATTAGCGCTGCTTTCCTGTTTGTTGTACTGGGTCGCGTCTCTCCCTCACCGCCCGCGAGGGACTTGTAACTCAACTCTCTTCAAGACGTACTAACTCAGAAGATGGTGAATGGACAGTATATTTATTCGCTTGATAAACTTATTACAGATAATAAAATGACTAGGAGCACTTTCTTCCACAGAATACAGATAACTTGCAAGTTGCGGAATAATTGTACAAAAAAAAAAAAGGAAATGCAAGCATATGGACTCTTTACAACATACAAGACAAACTAACAGTCCCTTTGGTTCTGCAGCAAGCTTTGCCTCCTAGTTTGTCCACGCTAATCTCCCCTTGCCAGCACCGAGAGCCAAATTTGCTGTCTTTGTGTTAGGTAGGAAAAATTTGCTAGCACGGAATCCAAATCCTTATTTTCTTGCTCATCCAAACAAGGCACGCTTTGTCAATCCAAACATGCCCAGAAGAAGATTATCAAATGGACAGTACACAGTAGTAGCAATTTATTTGCATGATAAACCTTCAGACAAAATGAGCAGGGGCGCTTGGAAGAATCAAACATGGGAACAACCATTATTACAGTGCTAACCTGTTTGCAACCTATATGTATTGCTGATTGTCTGGATGATTTTCATTATTGGTATTTGAAGGGTCTCCACTTATGAACGGGGTATATAGAAAAGATTCATATACCGCGGCATGTCGATATAAAGAGTAGTAGCTGTTTGGGATTAATCTGCCCAAGTACTGGACTTTCGAAGTATTCAAATGGTAGGCTATTCCAATAGATGATGTCATCAAGAATATGATCTCTTTGTAAGGGTGAAAGCCAAGGAAGTAAATACGCTTAGAGTCGGTAAGCTGCTCCTCATCGCCATCTTCATCCAAAATGTTATCCTCATCCGAGTCCCAATCATAATCACCATTTCGCAGCACCTTATCATTATCAGTGGTATCATTATCATTATCATGATCATTCTCTAATAAGATCCAAGGACCATCAGTTACTTCATGATACTCTGAATGTTCTACTGCCCGTGAGACATAAGGGTAAAGGTCAAGATCATGATGCTTTAATACCCATTCCATCTGGCCATGTGATTCATCGAGCATCCAAATCCGAAGTTGGGAATAATTGTCAATTGTGGTAAAATACACCCCCTTTTCTGATCTTCCAAGATAAATCTGTCTCTCAAGGAGCAGTCCAGTGTTCGTTGGTGTTTTAATCGCTTGATAGGTACAATTTGTCAGGGATAACCTGCAAAATAACAAAGAATCAAAGAGATGGTGAGGAATCCTGAAGTACAAAGGCTAAAGCAATACAATGATTCTACAGAAACAATAAACCTGTTAGTAAATAATACGTAAACAAGATCGAAATACGACACAGATTTAACGTGAAAAATCCTTACGAAAAAAACCACAGACACCGACCGGCAATCTTTACTATTAGAGGAGAGTTACAACATAGTGAAATACAATGAGTCTCTCTCTCAACTCTTCCCATGCAATACAAGATGTATATATAAGTGTGGAAACTAGAGATATATTTCCTAAAGAGTATGAACCGTAACATGAGAGGACACCGCCTCTCAAACCTTCTAGACATCTCTAGCAAGGATTTTATATTTCGAATCATATTCCAACAAACTCGACCTTGAGACGAATTCCATCTCGTAGCAAATGAAGAATCATTAATAAACTTCCTTTAATATTATATAACACCGGACGCCAACGAGTCACTAGGACTCAAACGGTAACACCAATCAAGCTTAAGCATTATTCAAACTTGATAATTCTACTTCCAACAAAATGCTTAATACTCTTTATGATTAAGAATACATCAGAATTGCTACTTTGATAAAAAAAACAACAGAGCCATAACCATCAAAGGTCTAAATAATAAACTATTATCATGGTCTTATAGCGAAATATAAGACTTGATAGAAACCATATCAAAGAACAAATCAGCAAAACAAATCTGCAGCATCACTGGAACGCTTCGGATGCACGAAGTAAAATCTGCAGACTCGTGATACACTTCAATGTATAACTAGCATGAAAACCAGAAACAACTCACGGTGGCAATCAACCGGGTGCGCTTAGCAATTGTGGCCATGTGAACCAACTTAGCATGCACACAGTCAAATATGAATATGCTGGTAGAAGCTTTCGTGTGCTTGTAACAAAAATTCCCCCAATCTGACATCACGGTAGAAACTAAAGCAGCAACAAGCTTTACCTCTGGGTTTGAGAGCGGTGGATTCTGTACCCAACAACGACAGCAACAAAGTGGCCTTAACGGGCGAGTTCAACACGGAACTGAATTCCGTAATCTGCCATATACTCCACGCGAAAGTCGCTGAGATCGATCGATCGATGAACATCATCGATTACACGGAGATTAATTCCGTCAGTGGCAGAGGAACAACCGAGAGGATCTCCTCATAGCCTTGATCTGTACGTGGCATGTAGCAACTCCAGTTAAAAAACCAATTCTGCACATACTACGCATGCAGGCATCAAATCTCCTCGTAACTTGCAACACGGTGACTGACGGACTCAAGCGAACAGCCTCAAAACAGCACCGATGAACAGAAGCAGCGAAACGACCTTTATAGATCGATAACCTCCACGACGACGGTTGACTCGGCTTTAATCCGTCTTGGACTCGACGCGTATACGCCGAGTCGCTGAGGACGGCACGGAACATGAAAGCCAAACAGAAAAAACCGACTTCATCTTCAACACGGAAAGTACTTCCGTAATCTACTTTGGACTCGACGGGCGAAGCGCCGGATCGCCGAGATCGGCACAGAACGCGACGGCAAACAAAAAATTAATCTGTCTGGTAACTTGCGGCCTGAACGTGGAGTAGCAGATCCAAATCTTCACGTCAACGTGAAAATCTTCATCCGGTGGCAGAACACCAGTTACGAACCACGCCCGGTCCAGACGTGGGTAGAGCGATGAAACGCCAAACTGATCCGATCGTCGGCGACAAGGAAGAACAGGAAATAGATAAATCTTGTGTCTGGTTCTGATATCACTTGTTAGTAAATAATACATAAACAAGATCGAAACATGATACAGATTTAACGTGAAAAATCGTTACGAGAAAAAACCACGGATGTCGACCGGCAATCTTTACTATTGCAGGAGCGTTACAACATACGAAAATACAATGAGTCTCTCTCTCAACTTTTTTCATGTAGTACAAAATATATATATAAGAGTGGAAACTAAAGATATATTCTCTAAACAATATGAATCGTAATATGAGAGTACTCCGCCTCTCAAACCTTTTAAACATCTCTAACAAGGATGAAAAAAACATCATTGGCATGAGTTGGAATTATAGCTTACCTCATTACGAAAGCACCACGACAGTGTATATAGAGTGCCTGCCGCCAGTATACGCCATAGCGCTTGCGCGGGCCCGAGCGCTCCCCCCATGTATCGAACTTCACATCTTTGGCCGTTCCCACGGCCTCACCTTCCCGGACAAACGACCTCTTCCCCCAACGCCCTGTACAAGATGAGAACACATAGAATGTATACGGCGACGGTGGCCATTCCATCAAACGATCTGGGTCCTTAATATCCTTATCAGGCTTACTCGGCTCCGGCGATGAGCACCAGCCATCTTTAGTGGACCTAGGCGACAGTAGTGGCGATTCCATCAAATGATCTGGGTCCTTATCAGGCTTGCTCGGCTCCGGCGATGAGCACCAGCCATCTTTAGCGGACCTAGGCGAGAGTGGCGATTCCATCAAATGATCTGGGTCCCTATCATGCTTATTGCTCGGCTCCGGCGATGAGGACCAGCCATCTCTTGTGGACCTAGGCGACGATGGCGATTCCACCGGTTCTTCCTCTGTAAGGTCCTCTTCCTCCTCTGTATCTTCAACATCATCTGGTGCGTCATCCGGCAAAGAGAAGAGCCCGTGCAGGTTGACCGGTGACGGTGGATCGTATCTTGGCACCCCAACAGGTATCGGTGTCTCAGGAAAGTAAGGGATCAAGAACACCTCGTAGTGCGGCGACACTGCCGGATCAAACACGAGGTATCCGATGTAATAGTCCGGAAACCCCGTGTGGCGGGGCAGGCACTCCCACCATCTTGTCGCAGGGTTAACCACATAGAACTCCCTCTTAAACCTTCCCTCGTAAAGCAAGAGGCCATTGCAGTGATCTAGAATGGAGCCGTAGCCCCGGGTATAGCTGGGCAGGAAATCGAGGTTACCAGGGCGCTCTGACTCTGACGAGGGGCGAGCGAAGAAGCGCGGACACCAGTGGTCGACGAAGTTGATGAAGATACCGCGCAGCGCGTGGGAGCAGCAGGCCATGGGTGTCGATGACGGCGCGCCAGGGGACCGTGCGCGCGGGGATCCGGCACAGGACGGCCTCGAGCCCGCGAGCGCTGTCTCCGTCTTCTCCATGGATGCGCGGTCCACCTGATGATGAATATCGGAGGCGAGTCAAGGAGCGCTGAAACTGAGCCTCATTCAGATGATGCAATGCACACCCGACCCAACTGACCAAACTACAAAACTACGCCCCCATTCACAAGATGACAAGGAGCAATTTAGCAGCCTCATTCAGAAGATGCGATGCGCCTCTTGATTAGTTTTGCTGACAGGTCTGCATCCCACGAACAACCAGCTGACGTCTCATTCCTTGTCTTGTTCTTCATTTTTCTTAATTGACAGAATATTTTTTGTAGTAGTTGGCATTCAAGTGCTTTTCATCCATCTGCCGATGGCTGTTGCAGGAGTGGCTTGTTTTCAGATCGAGGAAGCTGACTTAATGCAGTTCAATTCTCCTCCGTTAGGAAATTTCGTGCAACAAATCACCAAAACGCCGCCCACGGGTGAAGACAACCGCAAATCTTCGCCTCTACCCACAGTAACTCGCGTCCGCCCCCTCCCCCACCCATCACACACACACACCGTCCTTCCTCCTCAGTCGCGACACAGCCTCCGACACCGGCGGTCCGTAGAATTCCTTAGCTGTGTTGTGTGGATTTGTATCCCCAAAGATCATCCTCCCTTTCCGACAAACATATCAGAGGCTCCGGGGGCGACTGCAGCGCAGCAGTGCAGAGCCACGAGCTACAGACAGATGGCAGGCGGTGGCGTCGTGGCACCACCGGTCGCCAATAGTGACGGTGCTCAGGGCCGTGGCGGACGACGACGGCGTCATCCCCGACACCGGAGCAGCTTTTTTCACAATCATAGTCTAACCAAATATATTTTCACAATCATAGTCTAACCAAACATATAATGTGAGGGGCTCCTTCTATGCCTTTTCATCAGGAATCTTATAGAAGTTAAATAGTAGCTAAAAAATTATCTAGGGACCAAATGCAAGCATCTCGCGGTGCCATTTTGACATTATAGGAAGCCTTTTTCATTGAAACTAGCAAGGTGACCTACATATGTTGCACGGGTAGATAGATTGATATGTAGTGATTTGTTTCAAGTACAGCTCGAATGGGTCTACAAAAAATTACATCTTGAGGAGGTGGCTTGCATACCAAATGTCTCATCGACCAAATTTCTTATGACTATAGTATAAGTTGACGTCTGGTGGCTAAAGGAAATTATAGTATCTAAGGTAACAACGTTGTCACTTATAATGATTTTGCTACGTCTATTTTTTTGCTCACGTCAGAGAGATTCTCCCTTTGAGCTCCCAGGTACACGTATCAACCCTACTATGTTGGAACGTCATATATGATATGAAAGTTCAATATATCCTCTCTTCCAACTTTCTTAGAAAATATTTCGAATGCATTATGAAATAGCCGGCTATTTAGGAGATAGATGAACTGAAGAAACATGAGGCCTTGGTATTCTAATAGCACTATAATTGTGTCATTGGCCTCGACGACCTGCAATGGTGATAGGATATGACAGCCGTGATTAAGATTCATAGTTGCACATGGATGTCATGACTTGATTCTCTTCTATCTTCTTTACGGACAGGCCAACGGCCTGGTGGCAGCCGCCAGGTCGGGGGTTCGAGCCTCCGATACCGCACTAAAAAAATTTCCTCGCTCTCCCTAATCAAAGTATAGGTAAAGACTCGCGCCATAGCTCACACGGCCAGCTGAGTCCCTGTATATGGTTGGGGCAGGGGTTCGGGGATTTTCTCGGCCTGCGTGAGAAGGCTCTTCTCCTTAGATAATGCTGTCGGGGTGGCTTCTTCCCCGGTAGGTCGAGTTTTTCTTCTATCTTCTTTATTCTTTATATTTTGCAATTCATCAGACGTGTCATATGATGTGTTCCATATCCGCATTGGTCATTGTTCTTTCCAAGCACTGAGGCCATTTTTAATATATAGAAAAAAAATAAAAATAAGATGAGTCACAGCAAATAGATGGAATTCACATATAAGACCAACAAAACATGATTTATTTTTTTACTTGTCCTCTTCCTCTCTCTATCCCTGTGCATGACATGGTTTTGTTGCTTAATTTGGCATTCTTTGCTAGTTGTGACAAAACAATATTACATCAGGTTGGCCGCGCTAGACCCTCCAAGAAAATTAGGTGGCCATTCAAAATATTTTGAACCCCAAAACCCCAAGCTTTTTTATGCCTACCAAATCACCCGTAGACGATGACGTTGCTTCCACGCCTACAACTGCAACCTCCACTCATCGCTATGCATGTAATCCTACGGTGATTTGCTTTTGAAGAACTAACACATGGCCTGAGGCCCACGCCACATACAACATGTTATTTCTAGGTCTCACCAGCATGTCTGATTCAAGAGAGTTGCATTACTGGTCAGATCCTTGAATTTGCCATGTGTGTGTGTGAATGTGCTTTTGTATAGTTTTGGTTGTCTTTGCGAGTTTTGATGAACCCGCTGGCCAATGTCAAATGAGATGGTCGCCATTTTCCAAGAAAATTAGGTGTCTAATCCAAATATTTTGAACCCCAAAACTCCAAGATTTTCTTATCCAAGACTTCCACGCCTGCAACCTCCACTCATTGTCATGCAAGTGGTTGCAATTTTATGCTATTGAGGAACTAATGCATGGCCGTGAGGTTATTGTGTTGTGAGGCTCTTACACTTGGTGAAGTTGTTCTTGTGCTCAGAAAAGCTGACAACCTTGGCATCTAACGCTCCATATACGCAAACCGAGAGCTTTCCACGGGAAGGCATATCAATTATATTGTTTGATTTAATTAATTCACGGTGCATGGACGAATGCCGTATGCTAGTGCTTCTCTAGTTTTTTCTTCTTTTGAATTTAGTTGACAATAATACTACACACGGATTATGATAGAAATTTATTTATTCATGGCTGACTCTTAGATTGCAAAGTTAGGATTATTTAATAATTTTCTACTCTATCTTGTTCACGATGGATTGATGAGGTAGTGTCTATTTTTTCTCACGGTGAACTCTCTAAAAGAGTTTGAGTCGTATAATACCAATAAAACATTATTTTGATATTATTTTTTATATCAAACTTTATGAATATTTGGACTCATCTAGACCGTTAAATCATCATAAAATCTAACGGTCTAAGGCTTCTCTTTTTTAGATTAACATGATAACTTCGTGGTCTTGAGAGTGAATGCGATGGCTTATTTTTCTCTTCAAATAAGAAGATAATAGATGTCAATTACTGAAAGACAAATATAAATAGGATTGTGTGGAAACTGTTAATCATTTTATTTCTCGCGCCGTGACCTAATCTTTTGCCTTGGCAAACCTTTAGATTCTAAAAGCCTGAACGATGACTATATGAATATTTGGATAATTATGCAATTTAAATTCAAGCTGCCAAAGAGCAGAAAATAAGGTTTTATCCTGCTAAACAAAAAGAAAAGTGGGCCTTTATTTCCGTTCAGATTTTGCGTCCTCCAAATACTATTAAATACCATGAAGGAACAAGAAATATGCAAGCAGTTATTTTTGCACAAATACACTTAAATGTTTAGGAGCAACTGCATCAAAGAAAGGAATACAAACATACCAACACTTTTCAAGAAGAATTGAATTTAGAAGATAATGAAATGGACAGTAAAAAGTTTATTCACACCATAAACTGAAAAATAAGATGATCAGGAGCATTTAGAAAAAGAAAGACAATAGCCTAGTCAAAGTACGAATCAGGCCGAGGCCTGGTCTTCTGAGACTGTTTGTATTCTTTTTCCCATATTTTCTCTCTGTTAATGAGAAACGTGCCCAAGCACGCTCACGAAAAAATTACGAATCAAACAAGGGGGCAACCATCTAATACAATGCTAACCTGTTTGCAACCTATCTATATTGCTGATCCTCCGGACGATTTTCGTGATTGGTTTCCAGAGGGCCTCCAATCATGGAGGGGGTATACATAAATGATTCATATAAACCTGCGGCATGTGTATAATTGTAATCATCTGGGCGTAATTTGCCTAAGTATTGGACTTTTGAAGTATTTAAATGGTAGGCTATTCCAAGAAATGATGCCATCAGGAATATGACCTCTTTGTAAGGGTGAAATCCAAGGAAGTCAATATAGTGGGTAAGCTGCTCCTCATCGCCATCTTCATCCAAAATGTTATCTTCATCTGTGTCCCATTCATAATCCCCATTTTGCAGCATCTTGTTATTATCATTATTATCTTCATCCTCTAAGGTCCAAGGACCATTGATCCGTTCATGATAGTCTGAATGTACTATTGGTACTATTGCCCGCGAGACATAAGGATCAAGGTCAATATGATGTTGTTTCAATACCCAATCTAAATTGCCATTTGACTCATCGAGAATCCAAATCTGAAGTTGGGAGCCGCTCTCAATTATCACAAAGTACACCCCCTTTTCCGATTTTTCAAGATAAAACCGTGTACGATAGGTCTCTTTACTGCTCGTTGGTGTTTTAATCAGTTGATACGTACCATCTGCCAAGGATAACCTGCAAAATAACATACAGTCGAGATGTTGAGGAATACTGATATACAAAACCAAAAGCAATATCATGATTCATACAGAAAGAAATAATTAAACAAAGCAAAAGAGAAGGAATGGAAGACCAGTGTGTGAGTTGAAATTTAACTTAGCCTATGTTTACCTCATTACAAAAGCACCATGGCAGTGCACATAGAGTGCACCCCGCCAGTATACGCCATAGCGCCAGCGGGGGCCTGCATACGTCAGCCATAAATCCAACCGCACATCCTCGATGGTTCCCACGGCCTCGCCTTCCCGGACAAACGACCTCTCCTCCCAACGCCCTGTAGAAGATGAGAACACATGGAATGTGTACCGCGATGGTGGCCATTCCATCAATCGATATGGGTCCCCAGGCTCGCTCGACGCAGGTGTGAACCTGGCCGGAAGGAAGCCTTCTTCAATGGACCTAGGCAGCGATGTCAATTCCACCGGTTCTTCCTCTCCTATGTCCTCGCCCTCCTCTGTATCTTCAAGATCCGTTCCATCATCCGACATGGAGAAAAGCTCGCTCAAGTTGACCGGTGATGGTGGATCGTATTTTGGCACCAAAACAGGACAAGGTTTCTTAGGAACACGAGGAATCAAGAACACCTCATAGTGTGGCGACTCCGCTGGATCAAACACCAGGTACGCGACGTAGTCCCGTAAACCCATGCGAGGGGGCAGGCGGTCCCACCGTCGGGTTGCAGGGTTGACCACATAGAACTCCCTCGTAAACGTTCCCTCGTAGAGCAAGAGACCATTGCAGTGATCTAGGATAGAGCCGTGATCACGGGTATAGCTGGGCAAGAAACCAAGGTTACCGGGGCGCTCCGACGAGGGACGAGCGAAGAAGCGTGGGCACCGGTAGTCGATGAAGTTGAGGAAGATGCCGCGCACAGCGCGCGGGAGCAGCAGCCCGCGGGCGTCCACGACGTCGCGCCAGGCCTTGCACACGCAGCGGCATGCCGCGACCGTGCGCGTGGGGATCCGGCAGAGGACGGCCGCGAGCGCGTCGTCCGGCAGCGCCGGCGTCATCCCTGCCTCAGTCTCCTCCATAGTTGCAGGGGGCATGATGCAGATCGGGAGCGCGCGAGTCAACGAGCAACCGAAGCTGAGCATCGCGTGTGGGAGTGCTCGTTCGGCGAACTATATAATGCCAGCGCAGAGTATAGTGGGCAGCTGCTTCTTGAGCTGACCATGGACCAGATCGGACGTAGCGGCCACGGCATGGCAAACTTTTCAACCTCACCTGCAACTTCATGAAAAAAAAAGTAGCGGCAATTTGCATGTGCGCTCAGTTGTAAGCCATGGCGATCCATGGCAAATGGGATATACCACTTTTCCTTCTCCTTAATATAAAGATACGTAGCTCTCTTGCGTATTTGATTAAAAAAAAAGTGAAGTTAATACTGTTTGTTTCTCCTAACAATATAGGGACAATTGAAACTTTGAATTAAGATTGGACACTTGAAAATTTTGAAAAAAGAGGGTACATTCACATATAAATGGAACCCAAAGTAGGAACAATATTAGTGAAAATGCTACATTGGTCCACTCTTGCATATCGTTAATTATGTGATGTTAATCGTCACATTCATAAAAATTCTATAAAAACTTCATCTCGTCGAAAACCTCCTTTAAGGAGCAAAGTAGGCCGAAGGGGGCTTGGATGGGTTTGTTCGAGCCTATCTTCTGCTGGTTTGCATCTCAAGCTTTGAATGGTTTTTGGTTCTTTTGGGTCTTCTTGTGGCCATTTTCTCCTCATCTATTACTTCCTTGATGTACGAAAACTGTTATGTTTTTATATATTATCAAAAGAGATATGCAAAGCAAGGTTATAGTTAGGTACCAGTTACATTAATATTCAGTTATCATGGCTTCATACACACTAGTTTAAACTGGCCCAAAATTAGTCAAATGATAAGTCCACGAAACCGAGAAGGTTTATTTCAGGTTTTTTTTTCGAATTGTTGGCTCTGTGATCTCAACAAACTATGGAAATTCGACACGAATATAGTAAAATAATTGTGTAAGAGCCTCCCCATCGAGACAGTGGATTTCTATAGCTTGGATGATGCTCCAATTGACAGGCTCATTAATCTCGATAGTAACACTTGATTCAATTGGATAGTAACACAAATATGCTCACAGTTTACATGAAAAATAACTAGCATGGTCATAAGAGTCGTTATTTGGAAAATTTACTGCCAATGATAACGCTACTGTAGCACTATCCCAAGGATCATTGGACACATTTACTCCCCACAAGAATGTTGCCACGATGATGATCAAGAGCAGGAAGAAATAAGCGGTGGGCAATCAAGGACCAACCATCATAGCAACTCCAGTGGAGTGACTAAATGGACCTCTAAATCTCTTTTTAGTCACCCAAATCTTAAAACATAACTCAAATACCTGACTATCTAGGTGACTAAATTTAGTAAGCTATCAAATTCTGGAGCAAACCTCCTTGTAATAGAGGGTCATTATTTCTCTCCCAAAATACGAGCCTCACCAAAATTTTTTTCCTTTCTTTGCCTGCTCTCCTCTCTCTTCCTCCAACAGTGGCCATGCTTCATCGCTTGCTATCCACGGTAGGCCTGGCCTCCCCCCCCCCCCCCCCCCACCGACGACACCATGGTCGGCCGTCGCCACCATGGACTCGCCCCACGTGCAGGCCATCAAGGGGTACTGCCGCACCAAGGCGTTGGGCAAGGGCTAGTTCATCAGCTTCACCGTGTTCCGTGTCGATGGCTGCCAGTGGTCCATCCTCTACTACCTCGACAGCCACGGCCCAAGTAACGTCGGCCTGATCTCCGTCTTCCTCCAGCTCGAAAAGTGCCCCGGCTCAACGCCCGCGCCTGGTGCCGGATCGTCCTCCTCGACGCCGCTGGCGACCCCGTCCTGTCACATGGCCTCGCCGCCGACGGCATCCACCGCTTCACCACCAAGCAGGGTGGTGCATCGTCGACCTACGGCGCGGGCAGGGGAGGGAGGCGGCGGCGGTGCGCGCAAGGGCGGGAGGCGTCGGCGGCGCGAGCTGGGGGCGTCGGCGGGAGCAGCAGAGGGAGGCGGCGACGCAAGCGACGGGAGAAGTAGGGGAGGAAGAAAGATCCATGGGCGCACCGGCAAATAGATAGAGGGTTAATTTTAGTCAGTAGGGTTGGACTAGAAATTTTGTTTGGGCCTCTAAAATTTAAAATCGGGCCCTTAAAATAAATTATAGAGGCTTCAATTTAGTTTGTGGGCTGGAGTTGCTCTCAGGAAGTCATCACTAGTTATAATGCTGATTTGTTTCCTGTGCTAATCTTCTGACGAAACTTCTCGTCTCCACAGGGGAGGCCCTCCAATCATGCAAGGGGTATATATGGGAATGCCTCGTAAACACCATTGAACCATGAATCGGATCCTGCTGGGCATGCTTCGCCCAACCATTGAACCTTTCCGGTCTTCAAATGAATGGCAACTCCTGTCGATGATACCATCAAGAAAAGAACCTCTTTGTAAGGGTGAAAGCCAAGAATGAAAATTATCCTACGGTACACATCATCCCCGCCTTCATAATGAAGAATACCATCATCTTCAGAATCCCACTCAGACTGCTCTTCTGGTAAGATCTTTATGTCATAGTTTTTGGCATCAGATAAGAACCAAGGCCCATCAATCTTTTGAAGATAGCTCGTGTGTGCGGCTGTCCACAAGGCGGAGCGACCTAAGTCAATGTGATGCTTCAAAACCCTCCATCTGACAACATGATTCATTTAAAATCCAAACTTGAAGTTGTAGACCATGAATTGCCGCAAAGTACACCCCTTCTACAGATCCTCCAAGATGAGATCGTACAGATAGGTCCTCAATGTCTATTGGAGTTTTAATTACCTAGTATTTACTGGCTGTCAAGGATAACCTGCAAACAATAACATGTAATGCTGAGAAAGTGGAGAGGTCCAACATTTGCTACTCCATATGTAGAACGATAGCATGCATAATTACATCAATAAAATAAGTATAAGGCTGCAGTTCACATTTGACAAGGAGATCGAACATGCGTACCTCATTAAGAATTCACCACAACAATGTATGTAAAGTTTTTCCCGCCGGTATACACCGCAGTGCCAGCGTCTCCCCAAACACGACGGACGCAGCGAATCCAATCTCATGTCCTTGACTGTTCCCATGGCCTGGCCTTTGCGGACAAAGGTCCTTTCCTCCCATCGCCTTGTACTAGATGAGAACACATGCAGTGTGCAGGGCGATGGCGGCCATTCCATTGAGCCATACGTGTCCTCAGGCTCGAGCAACTTCCACATCACCGTAAAAGAAAGAGAATAGTGAAGATGACACGCGAGGTGGTCGTACCAAGAAATTCAATTTCTTTGATTCTAGAATTATGTTATTTTGAAAAACTTAAGATTGCTAGAATTATGCCATTTAAAAAATCGATTTCTTTGGCTCTATACGTAAAATTGCCAGAATTATGCCAAGTTTTCTACCACAAAAACATTGATGTGTACCCTTTTATTTGGTTAAAAAAAGGTCCTGTATTTCCAACTAATTTTAAACAAACTGACAACTTTTAATATCTTTTAAGGAACTTCATATTCATCTTAGTTCCTAAAATTCTGTAAAAAATGTCCTAATATTCCTCTTATTTACTTCATAAAACATGTCATGTTATGGAAAATTGAGTTCTTCATAGCACGTAGACTCTTAATTATTAACCACTTTGAAATACACATTTAAACAGATTAATAGTTAAGGGACTGTACAAATATGTGATTTATAATTAATGCATAGCTTTTTATGTATGACATATATGCAATGTCGTTATTATTGGTAAACATATGTATCTTATCGTTTCTAATATTCAAATAAAATATCATGTTTCAGCACTAACCTATTGAATTTTGTTTGTAATGTTGTTACGTAATCTATAGTATATTAAGAATTGATATCTGTAGCCATAAGTCATTAGGCGCAGCTTTTTAGTAAACTCTACCTGATGCAGTGATGCTCTGCTTTCAGTTGTTTATCAGCTAGGTTGCAGAAGTTCTCTTCTAAAATATGAATACAATTTAAATCAAGAATCATTCCATGCACTCTGAAATAGTAGGGGCATTGATAGGATAAATTTCTGTAGGCTTGTAGGTTGGATCGTGCTCCTATTGACATGCTCATGAATCATTTGGATAGTAAAACTTGATTTGATTGATAGTTACACAAATATACTCATAATTTAAAAGACAAATTAACTACTATAATCACAAGGAGCATTAGACAAATTTACTCCCCATAACAGTGCTTCTGTGCTAATAAGATGATGAGGAGCAGGTAGAAATAGACGGCCGGCAATCAGCACCAACAAGGAGCAACCATCGGGAAATATTGCAGTGTTCACTCATTTCAAGCGCTAGTCCTCTGAGGAAGTTTCTTGCGAAGCTTTCCAATCAAGCAGGGAGTATATGGAAATGCCTCATAAATACCTTGGCTCATCGTATCATAATCTTCTGGGTATGATTCACCAAGCCACTGAATCTTCGAGGTTTTCAAATGGTAGGCAACTGCCGTAGATGACACCATCAAGAAAACAACCTCTTTGTATGGGTGAAAGCCAAGGAAGTCTATTACTCTAGAGCAATGATAATCCTCATCTTCATCATAGTGAAGAATGCCATCATCAACATCGAAGTCCCACTCAGTGTGCCCTTCTGGTAGAATATTGTTGTCATTACCATTATCGCCATCCATTAACATTCAATGCCCAACAACTGTTCGATGACTCAAGCGTTGACGTGCACACAAATGCGACTGC
This sequence comes from Eleusine indica, assembly GCA_030378355.1. Lineage (NCBI taxonomy): Eukaryota > Viridiplantae > Streptophyta > Magnoliopsida > Poales > Poaceae > Eleusine > Eleusine indica. The sequence continues at coordinate 9,612,501 of CM059498.1, read as the reverse complement.
TCAAGGTCAATGTCATGCTTCAAATCCCACTCCATTTGACCACATGATTCGTTTAGGATCCAAACCCAAAGTTGCGAACTGCAGATTCTTGCAAAATACACTCCTTTTAGTGATCTCCCAAGATACAATTCAGCATATTTGTCTTGAATGTTTACTGGCGTTTTAACTACCTGGTAATTACCAGTTGTCAATGGTAACCTGCAAATAGAGAATCAGCAATGTAAATCAACAGGCTGAACATTTCAATATAATGCAACAACGGGAACATCGATAAGTAAGAGGAAGTAAATTAAAAACAACAGCATTGCTATTGTGTGATTGACATTTGAGAAGAACGTGTTACCTCATTACCAAGCCACCACGGCTGTGTATGTAAAGTGCCTGTTGCCAGTATACGCCGTAGCGCCATCGTGTTGCCCCTCCCCCGCTCAACGAATCCAATCGCATATCCCTGACGGTTCCCATGGCCAGGCCTTCGCGGACAAACGTCCTTTCCTCCCAACGCCTTGTTTTTTATGAGAACACATGAAGTACGCATGGCGATGGCGGCCATTCCATCGAGGCATGCGTGTCTTCGGGTTCGCCCATCCTCCACCTCGCCGACAAGGACAACCTTCTCGCTGGGAAGTAGCCGGCTTCGATGGACGGCGGTGGCGGCGGCGATTTCACTAGTTCCTCCAAGTATTCCTCATCTTCCTCCTCCACTTCTTCAGTATCTTCAGCACCCATCGTGTCATCATCAGAGAAAAGGCCGTTGAAGCTAAACGTTGTTGATGGAATATCTCTCGGATCCGCGGGCTTCGGTTTCTCAGGCACGAGGGGGATCAAGAACACCTCGTAGTGCGGAGACACGACCGGATCGAACACGAGGTACGGCACGTGGTCCGGTTCATACGTGTCTTCTGTGATTACGCGCGGCTGTGGCACGCGGTCCCAGCGTCGCGTTGCGGGATTGACCACATAGTAATCTCTCCCGCCGCAGAGCAAGAGGCCATTGCAGTGGTCGAGGACGACGGAGTCGAAGTCGATGATGTCACTGCGGATCCAGGGGAGCGCTGGCGAGGCCGGGCGGGCGAGGAAGAGCGACGGGGGGCCAGTAGTCCATGAAGTTGATGAAGATGCCGCGCACCTCGTGCGGGAGGGCGTGCGGGAGCAGCAGCTCGCGGGCGTCGACTAGGGCGCGCCACGCCTTGCAAACGCAGCGGGACGCCGCGAGGGAGCGTACCGGGAGCCGGGCGAGGACCTTCACCAGCGCGTCGTCGGGTAGCGGCAGCGCCATCGCCGCCGCCGCCGCCTCCATGGACGCACGGCTCCGATGCAGGTTCGGCGGAAGTCGATGAGTTTTTTTTTTTTTAACAAAAGTCGATGAGTTGGTGGCGCGTGAGTTACCCGGTCACACGGATCACCGCTACCCAGCCAGCAAGTAGTCCTGTCCGTTTACGGACGGCACGGCCCGACATGATCCGAGCCCTAAAAAACCTGACACATTTAATTAAAAGCTGGCATGGCTTATAATTAATTTTATGCCATGCCGGACCGGTCTTAGGGCCTCATCTACAGTCTTTAGCATGACATGCAACTACTTAATCGTGTCGTGTCGGCCCTTTAGATCCGGTTGGCCCGTTAGGCCCGCTAAGCCTACCAGGCACGAAGGCTTATAGACACGAAAATAGCAAAACTCGTTAAAATACAACTAAATATACATAGAATTTTAATACTCAACACAGAAATTCAATAACTTTCAGCAAATATGAAATATAAACAGGAGAATAATAAAAAAGTTGGCCAAAAAGAAATCCTCCGATGGCTCAGGAAGCAGCATCGTGGCTCGCCGGTGATCGGGAGTGGCCGGATTTGGCGCAGATTTACGCGAACGAGAAAAACAACATATGAGTTAGGGTTAGTGAGCGGAGGCGGTGATAGGCTACAGGAAGGGAGTCATGAGGAGAGGAGCTAGGATGCGTGATCGGAGTTAGCCGCCGGCGACAAGAAGCAGCCGGATCCGGTGGTGAGGTGAGGGAGAGAATGAGAGAGGCAGGGTTCGGATGCGGCGCCGCGTCGGTGAGTGAGAGAGAGAATGAGAGAGCTAGCTAGGGTTTCACATCCCATTTAAGGCTTTTATACGCCCTCCGCACGTCGGCCTGGACCAGGCTTAAATGGGCCCCTGAAGTGGGTCGTGCCGTCCATAGACTTTATAAGGCTTAATAGGGCCGGTAGCTAAACAGGTCGTGCTGAGTTGGCCTTCGGGCCTGGTGCTCGGCCCAAGCACGGTACAAAGCACAGGGTCATGCCGGCACGGGTCCTAAATTGAATGGATCATGCTGGGCTTGGGCTGTACTTTTTTTCATGCTTCGGGCCGGCCCACCAGGTCCGGCCCGTTTGGACAGGACTACCAGCAAGGGTTGATGAAGATTAGTCGTGGGCTAGTAATTGGCTCGATTTAGGCCTACTATGAGAGCCATTTGGAGGCCGGGAATCCGAAAGCCCATGTAATTGACTGGAGCGGAATCTGGGCCCAACTGGACCAAAATCCGGCGGCCGCGACACGGCAAGACTTTCTTCTCCCCCAAATCCCGAGAAATTCGAGTCAACCGCACGGGGGAGGAGGGGCGGGCGCACGCATTCGTCGGCCGCGCGGCGCCACCGGGAAGCATCCCCCTCGCATCGGCGCATTCCCTCTGCCCTGCAGGAGACGCTCCCCGCATTTCCGCATCGCGTTCCGGGTCGAGGAGGGCGGCGGACGAAGGGGGCTGACCGAGCGGCGGCGATTGGGGGCAGTTAGCGATGTCGTGGCTCCGCAGCGCGGTGCACCGCGCCGTGGAGGCGAGCGGCGGCCGCAGCTCCCTCCTCACCCGCACCGTCCGCACCTCGCTCGGCACCGTCGTCCACCACGCCGGCCAGGCCGTCGCCGGCGGCGCCAGGCTCATCACCGTACGCCTCCTCAACGGCCATCTCCACGGGTGGCCCTGCTTGTTCTGTTCCCGGCGATCGTTCTGATTTTTTTTTGCGCTTGTGTCTCTCGCAGGGGAACCGGACCTACAAGAGCGTGAAGCTGACCGCGAAAAGGTTGGAGGATGCCGCGCTCTCGTACAGGGGGGAGGAGCGAGTGCAGCTGCTGCACCGGTGGCTCGTCGCGCTCAAGGAGACCCAACGCGCGGCAGCGGCGTTGCGGGAGCCGCAGCCTGGGGATGATCCGAACCAAGTCCCGGCTCTGTTGGTGAGCACCTCTGCGTGTTGGTTTGGTTTCGCGTGATTTTTTAATTGCATTGCGTGATCATGTTGCGCCGGCGCGTGCGCGTGCAGGATCTATACGTGGATTACGAGAGCGAGTCAGAGCCGATGAACTTGTTCCATGTCTTCCTCTACAGCCAAGCGCTCGAATATGTTGTTCTCTCCATGGTAATTTGATTATGCAAATATGCCTACGATGACATGTGTAGGTGCTATCATTTGATTAGTCAAATATGTGATTCGTCCTCTGTGGATCAGATTCTGGAGGCCCCAACTGAAGAAGAGGTTTCATTGCTTTCAGAAATTTTCGGGCAAGTTCTCTACCCTTTTGGTGTCTAGTTATTTGTTACGTCTCTCAATTTTGGTGGGAAGATCCTCAAAATTTTCGTACATGCAGTTCTTTTGGCACACTAATATAAAAAAGTTTTCCCTTACAAATCATAAAATTTAATGCTACAATTCTACATTACAGGATGTGCCTTTTAGGAGGAAAGGATGTGCACAGTGCAATCCTGAGTAGTATACAGGACTTAGCAAGTTTATTTTCCAGTTACCATGATGAAGTATTGGTATGTATTCTCGATCGTTCCCATTCTCAGCATCAAAAACCATATATATCAAATAACTCTTTGCCAAGTGTCAATCCCTCGACATATCATTTGTTTGATCTGACTAACATCACGTGAAATCTTCTACCTGCCTGGTTATTATCAGTTGGCTGGAGAAAGCATTACATTCACCATGTTGATATATCTATCTTTTTACCCTTCCAGGCAAAACGTGATGAGCTGCTTGAGTTTGCTCAGGGTGCTATCTCAGGGTTAAAGATAAATGCTGACATTGCAAGGTTCGCTCTTTCTTTGTGGGAAGGAGTGGGGCGTTTGTTATCCCATATTGTCCATGTTTAAATACTCCAAATCTTTATGTTCTCATTTCCAGATTAGATGATGAAATCATGCTGTTACGAAAACAGCTAAATGCAATGGATGCGCTTCAAGCGTCTTCAACCAGCAACCCTAACAACATATCTCAAACGATCACTGAGGTAGGCCTAACTGTAGAGTTATTCAGTTCTAGACAACTGTGAGCTATCAATCCGCTAAAAATGCAAAAAGATGGCAACCTCTGTAACCTAATTCTGTCATTGGATCATTTGTAATATGGACTTGTTTTGCTACATTAACTGTGGATGTCAAAAAAATTGTGCCAATATTTCGTTTTGAAGAAAATGTGACAAATCACTTTTTATTCAAATTCTTGAAACATTTATGTAAGTGTACATTAGACCTTTGATATCTGCTAAACCAGTGTAGTACTAATATGCTTTCAAATAAAAACCCAAGTGTTCTATAGAATTTAAACCATCACCTACTCCATATTTTAAATATATCATGGAGTCATCATCTCAGAAGAGAAACATTTCTTTTGTGTGTTCCTTAAATGCATTGTCTTCAGGCCTGAAATATTTAATAACTGACCATGGTTATATGTTCCATCTCATTCCAGCATGGTTCAACGTTACTATTCCTCACTGTTAGTTATATTCAGTACTATGTAGATTAAAGTTGTGAATAATATTTTCAGGCTTTCAAAATTGCGGTTGCTGAGGTTCGTCTCTGCTCTAGAATGGAAGAACTTGTATTGAAAAAGAAATCAATACATCCTGGTGACTCGCTGGAGACTCATTTTCAGAAGGCATAATATTTTGTTCTTCTTCTGCACAGTTTTCACTCTAGAATAACATACCGGAACATCTTTGTGCTAAAGCTAATCTCCTTGCCTTTCATATCACACTTGGTAGGTTGATAAACTGAAGATTTTGTCTGAATCTCTTGCGAATTCATCTGCAAGAGCAGAAAAGCGTATAATGGAAAATAGGTTCCTATCTTCAGCTTTATTTGTTCTGCGTATTTACTTCAGCAACTTAGCACATATATACTATTGCCTATGTGAATGAATGAAGATATTTTGACTAATGATTTCTTCCATGGCTTTGGTGTGATATGAAAATTACCTGGCAGGTTAAAAAAAGGGTACTGCTAATTGTTAAGCTTGCATGGTTGCATATTGATTTATATGTGCATTTGTTGTTCTCTTAATTCCTGCATTACAAAATCTGTTTATTTTGAAGCCACATGAACTATTTGGTAAAAAAAATGTTCGAAATGAGACAGTCTGCTTAAAGTGAATATATCATATTATGCCTTACAATGCAGGCTACAAAGGGAAGAATCTCTTATATTCCGAGTCACAAAAACAAATGAAGTTAGTGGTATAGATAAGGTATTTTTATTCCTTTTGTTTGGTATTACCTTGCGTGTCAGTAAACCCCATAAATTTTTCTTAGCTAAAACGATATATCAACGAGCTAAACAGGAATTAAATCTGCATCCATGTTATCACTAGAATAGAAGATTTTTTTTCCATAATTTTACAAAGATGGGAAAGGAATGCATTGAAGTCAAATGTCATAGTCCATAGTCCCTAAAACGATACATCAGGGAGCTAAACAGGAATTTTATCTGTATCCATGTTATCTGTAGAAGAAATTTTGCCATAATTTTGCAAAGATGCAAAGAGAATGTATTGACATCACATACCATAGCCCATAATCCCTCCGTCCATTGATGTAAGGAGTATTTTATTTTGTTAGGACAATTATTTTTTGACCAGTACTTACTCCATTAGTATATATCATTCTGTGATAAAGAAAACATATAATCATAAGAAAGCATTTTTGAATAATAACATCGATTTTGTATTTTTGTATCACGAAAATTATGTATTTGTGGAGAAATTATTGTTCGAAGGCTAGTCCTAACAAAACAAAATATGTCACCTGTTACTGGATGGATGGAGTGATACCAAGAAGGATGAACGTAGCTGCTCTAACCTGTCTTCCAATCCTTCGTTTATGCAATTGGTTTGGCTTCTATGATCTGTCCGGCTGATGCAAAATTAATGATTTTTTTTTGTAACAGGAATTAGTTGCTGAGATATCTGGACTCAAGAAGCAAAGAGACCAACTTGAGGAAGAACTAAGGAAGGTATTATAATCCTTTTATTTCAACCTTCCAGAAGATCTATTATTCACCGTCCATTTTTTTTTGTCTATTTGAGCAACTTACAGGAATTAAAATGATGTTAATTTGCACAAAATATTCTAACTAAAAATAGTTTGGAGACGAAACAGAACAATAGTAAATTATGTAATGAACGTTCATGCTACCTTATATAGTAGAGATAAAATAATTTGTGCTTTGGTACTCCATTACTCTGTACCAACTGTTACATCTCATAACCATCATATGGCTCCTCAAGATGAAACTCAAGTAACGTACATGTTAATGCAGCTCTAAATTATGACCTGTGCTTTGATCTAGGTATATCAGAAATGTGATTATTCTCCTGCATCTAGAATACACTTTGTGTTAGAATGAGTTGCTTGTTTGGTGGGGGAATCTATGAAAAATTGACATACTGTTACTATACTGGCTGAAGGCCACAATTTTTACTCCTTTGCTATGTCCTTTTGTGTAGAGTCTATAATAAGTACGAGGTTTGTTTTTAAGAGGGATTCTGAAACTCAGATTACAGGTGAACACTAAATTGAATGCGGTTACTATGAAGCTAAAAAAGACTAGAGAGGAGCGAGATCAATTTGATGAAGCCAGCAATCAGATTGTGTTACACCTGAAAACAAAGGTTAGCCCTCTCTTTCGTTAAATTGAGTTTATACGAAATGCTATATGGAAGCACAGTTTCACGTGTTCTTTGTTTGCTGCCATATTCTTACCCCAGGAAGATGAACTTTCGAGATCCGTTGTTTCATGCAAAGTAGAAGCAAGCACTGTCAGTGCGTGGATCAATTTTTTAGAAGACACATGGAAATTGCAGTCTTTACATGAAGAGCTAAAGGAAAAGCAGGCGAAGTATGTATGCTATCTCACTGAAAACACCCTGTGATAATCACTCTAAAAAATTATATGTGCAAATATTTGCTGATATATTTTTTCGGTTGCTTTGATCGTTGACTGCAGTGATGAGTTGGATAGATGTGGAGTCTGCTTTGCGAAATTGATTAAACATCATGTTTCTGCGTGCATGGTACTTCCATTTAACTTTCATTTTGCTGATATATTTTTTCTGGTTGCTTTGACTTTGACCAATGTTTGCTTCTCCACTTACTATTCTTTTGGAGTTCTAGGACGTGCTGAGCACTTCTATCGATCGCATCAAAACATTGGTCGATAACTTGAAAATATTTAATGACAGGTATGTTTGTCGTTGTTAATCTAATATCCTCAAAGCATGATACCTGTGTCTAAATGCTTTTAGTTGCATCATCACTAGATCGATGTCAACAGAGGATGGCGATAGTGGTTCATCTAAGCAATCAAACCCTCGTAAATACCTTGAAGAAGAATATTTGGATGCTGAGAAAAAGGTCATTTCTTGATAATTTCTTACCCTGCTTGCTAAAGCTAATAGATGAGAACAAGATTTCACCCCCACCAGAACCCTGATTCCAAATGGATTTCTGTGACACTGCTAATTCTGCATTGTCTTTTCATCTGCTTCAGGTTGTAGCTGCATTCACTTTGGTTGATAGGATCAGAGCATTATTCTGTTGTAATGAAGAGGGCAGAGCGAGGTAGTTGTTCTTCATGATACCTCTTCTGCTAATGGGGATTGCATTCTTTTGCAGCCTGTAACAGTGTCAGAGATGTGCCTATTGTTTTGCAGGAGAGATGATCCTGATGTCAGAGATTTATTTGAAAACATTGACAAGCTCCGCGTGGAGTTCGAATCTGTGCCACGTCCAGTACTGCAAATCGAGATAAAAGAACAGGAAGAGAGAACGCGACAACCCCGTTCCTTCAAGGTGCCCGCCTCACCTAACCTATCGAGATGCGATTCCTCTATCGCACCTCAGCTCAGGACACGGCTACCATCAGAGTCCGATTCAGAAATGGGGAAGTTCGACCAAGATTACAAGGCCGACGAGATCAGCGGGTGGGAATTCGATGAACTTGAAGATGAACCAAGATCTGGTTTCTAGTAATGTATATATAGGTTCAAATGACACTATATATCAGCAGTAGACGATGTACAGTCATTAGCACAAAAGCCTTGGAAATATATAGCAACTTAGCAGAGCAGTGTATGTACATTAGAACGCTCGTTGCAGCTCAGAATTTTTTCACTGTTTTATCCTGTGGACTTGTCTTCGTCAATCTGCACACATGACAGGTACAAGAGAACGCCATACGTGTATATGCGTCCATTTACCGCTCCACCCTGCATTGTGAAAAGTCAACCGTCTCCTCTTTTACCTGTCTGCGTCCTCATCTTTTTTTGCCTTTGTTCTTTTCTCCAACTTTAGTTAACAGCAGAAAGATCACAGACGTAAAGAACGCAAAGGAACAAAAGAAGCTCTCAACCCTTTCTCTGCGCAAAGGCGTTGCCTTATAGCTTTGTCAACCTCGACTTTTTGTATTTCTAATCCATACGTGTTCACCATGCATAGCCATGCAAGGAGTAAAGTATTAACAGTCCGGTGATTTATGTATTTTTTTTTGTTGCATTTGATTCTGAGTTCTGATATCTTTCGCATGAATGTGTGATGTGTGACAGTCAGCACAGGAGGTGCCTAAGTACAATTTGAGCAAATTATTTACATGTACACAAATCTGGTTACTGACTAGTTTTGGTGAAGTATTGATTGTTTATACTTGAAAACACGACTCATAACAGTAGTACAAGTGTTAGACTCCTGCAGGAAAGAGCACTCCCACATCTGATTGTGGTGAGCACAAGACAAACCCTGGCATCATTCATTGAGCAGGCTCCAAGACAGGAGGGGTCCCGGCTTCGCACCCCCACCACCATTCTGTTTTCTTGGATCCCTCCCTGCCCTGCCACACTGCCACTGCCGCTGCCATTGCTTGCCCATAAAATTTTTCAAACCCCTGACACTGCCCCCTCATATTAACTCATCGAAGCAGGCAATGTGCCCCAGAGCGACGGCGCAGGAAGGCGGCGCGGCAATGGCGAGAGCAGCAGCCGCCTCCTTTTCCTTTGTGGGTGTTGCTAGTGCGCATTCGTTCGGGGAGGAGGAATACATCGACCTGGATCTCAGCTCTTGCGGCGAGTTCGAGTTCCGGGTGCGCCGGAGCAACGCGGACGAGCTGCCCTGCCGGGGCGGGGTGGCGGCTGTCCCGTCCAAGTCCGTGACGAAGACGCAGGAAGCTGATGTGGCCAGCGGTGGCTGCGGCGGCAGGAGGAGCGCCGCCACGGTCGCGCCGCTGCAGCACTCGCATTCCGCCGTCGGGTTCCGCGACGCGCCGCCGGCGGCTAGGGAGGGCTCTTCCCGGCGCAGGAAGGCCGCTCGTGGAGGGCTCCAAGCGAAGCTGCAGGCGTCACGGGCTTTCTTCCGGTCACTCTTCGCGAGGACCTCGTGCTCCGACAATGGCGCTGCCGTCCGGGCCAGGACCAAGGCGGCGGCGCCGTACGGGGACACGAAGAAGGGCGGATGCAACAAGGCGCCATTTGGCGAGATCAAGAACGGCTACGGCAGCACCACCAGCAGCAGCAGCAGGGTAGCGGAGCCGACCACACTGAGGCGCAGCATCGAGCAGGAGAAGCTGATGGACGAGGCGGAGCTCGCCGCTCGCCAGCGCAAGTCGTTCTCCGGCGTGATCAGGTGGCGGCACGCCACGACGACGTCATCGTCACCAGCATCGGCACCGGCACCGGCGCCGAAGCCGCTGTCTTCGTCCTCGGCGAGGCGGAGCTCCGTCGCCGGCGGAATTGGGCCGGGTCAGCTGAAGCGGAGCAACAGCGCGCGGTCGGAGTCGGAGGGGCTGATCCAGGGCGCCATCGCCTACTGCAAGCGGTCGCAGCAGCAGCTCGGGCTGGCACGGAAGAGCGTCAGCGACGCCGCCGCCGCGCTCTGCCCCGGGCCGCCGCCTTCTTACTCATGGCCTAGCAATCCGACGCGATCCGCGCCAGCCTACTGCTACTACTACTAGCAATGAGTAGTGACATGTGCAAATGGGTTTTCGAAAGTGATCGATCACAATAATGTGAAGTGCTACCCCCCTTTTTTTTTCTCTCTCTCGCTTACGTTACGCAGATCAACCTCCATCCTATTCATGTCTTCTGTGCATATAATTGCATTTCAAAAGCTTGTCGATCTCATCTTCGGTCTGATAAACAAAAAGGAATTTCAGAGCGCCCATGTTTCGTGGTCACAGTTTCAGAAACACTTTGTGCTGTAGATGACGCCATTTTCGTAGTAACAAAAAAAAAAAAAAAGACCAGTCTGCCGGCTCAGGGATCGCCTGACGACCTGCCGCCGGCTCATTCAGTGCGAGTTAAGCCCACGATTACGAGCTAGTATTACAGTACTTCTAGTCCATAGTCGTTGCTGTCCTCCACGAGCAGCAGCAGCTGCCCCAGCGGAACACCCCGGAAAAAGAAATGGAATCGCGGCGATGCCGGTGGGCGACGACGGACGGACCGGGTGGATTGGCGGAATGATAGCGTGGCGGAACAGATCGCGGATGATCATGCGAGGCGCGAGGCCGGAGGAAAAGCGCGCGATTCGATAATCGATAGGCCGGCCAAAGCTAGGAGGACATCATTAAAGGCCGGAAAGGTGAGTGAGTAGTGTGATGAAGGTGCGCAACCACCCGCACTCGCTCCCGGTTTGTTCCTGCTCTTGTTGTTGCGTTGCCCCGGCCGGCGCACATGACTGACCGGGGGTGACGACCGCCCGCCGTTGCTTTTGGCACGGCGTTCCGGCAGTGCGGTGGCGCTACTGTACTGTTGTACTACCAGGCCTTCAATTCTTTGACCGCATTGAATCGCAACGACTTGATGTGGACTGCGGCGAGAATGTTTTGCTCCCACCCCCTGTTAGCCAAGATGAATAAACAAAGACAAAGGATTTTATTAAGGTCCCCCCCATCATGTTTCACATGCTGAGCGTCCTATCCAACCTTGCCCTGATTTCGCATGCTGAGGTTTTGGTAAATGTTACTAGTGCTGGCCAATTTTTCAGCAGCTAGAATCAGTGGCACGAATCGGCAAGTAAAGCGACCCGGAAATTTCAAGCTTTGGACGCAAAGATGTTAAAGCTCCTTTGCACGGGCAACTTTGCCCTTTGCTCGCCCTAGCTAGCTAGTTCCCTCCAGGCACAGGCAACGCCGCAACGGCAAAGGCACTCGATTACGGGGTAAAAGGTGCAGGAGAAGAATCAACGTAAAAAAGACCTTTGCTTCTCACCATGCACGCGATGACATGAGGTGTGAGTGGCGCGGTTAACCATACCTGTTAGAAAGAAAAAACTGCAGTACTACTGTGCTAGTATCATGAGGACCTTTTGGATTTGTGATTTCAATGGCGATAAGGGATGACCTGCTTTGGGGGCATGTGGACGCATGCGCCTTTCACTGTTTCTCCCAACGTAACGCACAGCCTGTGACGCAGCAAAAGGCGATAGCAACCGGACCGGCCGGACCGAGGTTTTCAGCCGTGCTTTTGCGTGGACTCTTTGCGAGGATACCGAGGCTCGACACGGTGGTGTGCATGGGTCGTAGTCCCGTAGGGACAAGACGGGCCACGCTTTTACGTGTGGCTCGACTCTGTAGGAGACACTTGTTCCAGTGGAGTAAGAAACCGTAGTTGTATTCTAGTACAAGGTCAACTCCTCGCGGTCGATGGGAGAGATTTGTCTCTGTACACAGCCGGTAACTACTTTTCAGTGTTCTGTGTTTTTTCTGCTTTGAAGGAACTTCTCTGGTACAAGAAGGTTAGGCTGTTTATACTCGTCATACTCTAAATTCATCCTTTATTTGTCCTGATCATCAAGATTCTTTCCTCTATACTTTTTTTTCGTACTCATTATACTCTCTATTTCATTCTCTATACCAACTACCTCATGTGGGGTCTACACGTCAGCCTCTCACCTCTCTCTTTTTCTCTCCACTCTCTCTCTCTTTCCTCCCTCCCCAATCTCTCCAATCTCTCTCTTTCCTCCTTGCTGAGCGCCGCGCCCATGACCTTCGCGCCGCCAATGCTGAGCTCCCTACCGCCCTCGACCTCCGCGCCGCCCTCCATGCATGCCCGCCCGGCCGACCGCGCCGCCCTCGAGCTCCTCCGCGCACGCCCGCAAGCTCGCCGCCTCGCCGCCCACGCCACAGCTCCCCCTCCGCGCGCCCAGCTCCATGCTCGCGTGCCTCTCCCCAATCTTCCCCGCCGCCGGCCTGGAGCTCCGCTCCATGCCTCGCACCTAGCTCCACGCCCTTACGCTCCCTCTCCCCGTGCCGAGGCGGAGTGTGATACCCCCTTCCTGGGGGTAACCCGTGATTACCGTACCAATCCATGAATTAGTAGTTGGTACACATATACAAATGATACATAGTCGATTTACGATCTTTATTAAGTCCACGCAGGGATGATACACACATTCAAGTTCTAAATTACAAGCAAAAGAGATTGATCAAGCCAATCTGGACTAAAGAGAACATGAAAAAAGCTTCGATAACTCCACAGGCAAACTCGAGCATAGGACGTGATCTACTCGTCGACTTCAATGAATTCTCCATCTTCTCGCTGATTAAAATAAAATGAGGCAAGAGTGAGTATATAAGGTACTGTGCAAGCTCTACCTCTATCAAGGGTGTAATACATGTATTTAGGATAGTAGTCAAGGAATAAAGCTAAGTTTCAGAGTTTTGCGGAAAAGCGCGGGTGCAGGGGTTTACTTATGGAACCAAGCGGGGGGGGGGGGGGGGTTCGAGATAGAAAATAGTTTTATAACTTTTGGTTGGTTAGACCCGAGGGAGATTCAATCGATCCCAATAGTTCCCACTTTTAGTTGAGCCTTCCGACACATAGTCATAACGACTCTGGCACACCATGCCACATATTCATCAAAACACGGGTTTTGCTACACCCACTCCCGCAACAAGGAGTTTCTAAGAGCCAAATGATTTGGTGTATCATGACCAGTGACAACGGACATCCGAATGATTTAGGGTTAACTCTGCAGAGCTTAGTACGTTGTACCCACAGACTATGCACTCTTTGCAAGTAAGTGCATAACACTCTCACTTTACCCAGGCACGCCCACAAGTCCACCACGAAGCTCAGAGGTTCCACCATTATGACACTTAGTCATATCAACAACGAAGGCACACAACCAACGATTTTTGCCAAGTACTGGACTTATCAACATTTCACCGAAACCGATTCCTGAGTCTGTTTCTACTTCGCCGGGTGATACTTCCTTGTTGTGTTATCCAGTATCCGCGTTAGTCATGCCCATACAGGTTCTATGGTCGTACTGAAAACATCACCAAGTTGAGGTCTTAGCTAGTCATTTCCTAGTCGGCAGGGCAAGCACTCGTCCATAATAGGTGGACCTACACCGGAGACACCATCACCAAGTACTCTACACCAGCACTAGGGAGTCTCACCCGTAGCCAAGTCTATCCCACTCATCTTCACCATAACACCGTTGATTTATCATCCAGCCGCGTCTACACACACACCACCAAACACCATGTTCACCCATTTGTAAAACTTGGTAGTGTAAAGGTATGGTGATAATCATCATAGGTTCTAAGCGTATACAAGCAAGGATGGCGTTACCATTAGCGTTGCTAATAATAACTCCCTATGTTTATCAAGGCAGTGGGATATCAATTGCGGCCAATCATGGGTATAGCGTTCATATCTTATATAGGTGATAAGAACTCTAGTTTTCACACAAGTGGGTTTCAACTAAGCAATCATAAGGTGACAAGGAGTAATGCATATAAGAAGTAGGTTCTATGTTGGGTGCATTTTCAAAATAATAGGAGCAATCATGATCAAGGAATAGATAGAGCTTGCCTCGAAACACTATCCATCTTCACTAGTCTTCACGATTCTGATCCCCTTGCTTTGTCGGTGGAGTTCGGGTTTTCACGTCCTTTCTGGCAATTTGTGCTTCAGGCTTGCGCATAGACACTGGGTCTCCTGGTGCTTCCTTAAACTTCACGTACTCTAGCACATATAGCTATGCCTTATAAATAAACTACCGCGAAAGAAAAATAAAATAGCAAGAAAAGCAAGATTCAAATAAACTTCAAATAAATCGAGTGAAGAAAATTTACTGTGAAAGTAGTGTAGGTTTGGACTAGAAATGGCTTATGAGGTTTCTGGCAGAGGTTATGGGCAATACCACTGGGTACTACGCACTGAGATGGACCCGTGAGCGAAAGAATTGCTCGAAACGGAGCTACGGGTTGAAAGATATGACTTTTTAAAGGTTCCAGGGGCTTTCCTAAAATTTTCAGAAAGTTATAAGGATCTTTCTATAATTATAGAAAAGTTTAGGGGCTTGGTTGAACAATCTAGAGGGCTAAAATGTAAATTGGCAGAAGGTTAGGGGGCTAAGTGTAAAGTGGCATGGTTATGGGGTTTTCCTTGATTTTCTGGAATTACTTTTATACTGGAAATGGCATGGACTAAGTCCACGGGGCTCTGGACCGAGGGAATGGCTTTGGTGGACCCGCGGTGGACCGGCTAATCTGGGCCGTTGGATCTGAGGTGGATGGCTCGGATTTTAAGTGGCGAAGGGGTATTTTACTTCTAATCCTGGCCGCTGGCTGATGGACGTACGACAAGGGACGCAGGAGGTTGAGACGCGGCTGCCGGAGGCGGGGAGGACGGCGGCGCCATGGGCGAAGCTCGCTAGAGCCCGTCGCTGGCCTCTATGATGCGGGAACTTCGGCGAGGAAGGCACCAAAGGGGAGCGGAGACCCAGGCACACTCGCCGGAGGCGTCAGCGGAGGGAACAGGGTAGGGAGGAGGGTTCACGACGAGAAGGGGAAAGGTGGCTCGGTGCTGGGCTTGGGGTTGCTGGAGAGGGGTCAAGCGCGATTGGCTTTTATGGACAGAAGTGGGCGAAAGACAACGTCGGCGCGTGTTGCATGCGGAGTTGGCAGTTTGCTCGTGCATGGCCGAAGCAGTGGTGCTAGCGCTATTGGCGGCAGCTCAACGGGGCGTCGGTTATTGGGGGGGGGGGGTAATGGTGGTAGTTGGCACAACGGCAACATAGTGGAGCCAGAGCGACGCGATGGTTCGCTGCGCGGGGAGGAAATAGTGTCACGATGAAGCTCGGGGAGGGGTCACGTCTACTGCAACAGCTCTGTGTTTGGCAGGACGTGAGTGAAGACCGGGGTGCTGTGTGTGGGTGCGATGGTGGTTAAAGGCGAGCGGGGTCGGGCGGCGCTGTGCTCGTGACACGGTGGCTCGGGGTGGTGTCACCACGTGGGTGAAGGCGGAGGTAAAGGAGATGGGGCGGGGCAGTGCAGGGGGGGTGATGGCGGTGGGGCCACGGCCAGAGCGAGATGACGGCGGCGTGGTTAATTACGGCAGGCGCCGCGCCAGGGAGCGGGTGTAGGCGACGCGATAGCTCTAGCGTGTCGGCGAGCGAGTGATAGCGGCGTTGTGGACGTGATAGCTTGGGCAGGTGGTTTAACTGGCGGGGCAGTGGGGAGTAAGTTAGCGTGGTTGTGCTCGTCTCAGGGTTGGTAGGGGCGAGGGCAGGGCGTCGGTGGGACGGCGTCGGGTGCCGACTCCGTTTGGGGGAAGATGGAAGGCAGGGCGACGCGGCTGGCTGGGCCAAGCGGGCGAGCTGGGCCAAGGGGGAAGAGAAGTGAGCGAGACCTAGGCGGGGGAGAGGGAGAAGGGAGTGGGCTGAGCGACGCGGGCTGGCTGGGCCAAGGGAAGGAAGGAAAAGGGGGGTTTCGCCTAGACAGGGAGAAGAGAGGGAAAAGGTTTACTCTTTTTCAATTGATTGGTTTGGGAACTCAAATCAAACTGGATTTAAACAAAATTCAAAATGGCAAAATAATCTCGGCTAAGGAAAATTACATAAGCTAACAAGCACTTGAGCATAGGTTTCATATCAGAAAAATTTCCTTGTTGTCTCTAGTTCTAATTTAGTGGTATTCCAAGTTTAAAAAAAAACTTGTCAGTACATAAGGTTGAGAAAAATTTTAATTAGCCTTGATTTTTTTAACTTAATAAAATTTGGGATGTCACACTGAAAGTGCCTAGAGGGGGGGTGAATAGGCAATTATCCTTGAAATTCACTTAATAATAAAAGTTAAGTGCGCAGTGTCGGACTTGTCCGACGATGGTAGGGAAAGTCCGATGACTTATCCGATGTCACAAGATAGAAAAGTAGATCAACCGGGTAAATATTAAAACTAGTGTAAGGCAAGCTAGGAGCAGGTGAATATAAGCAAGGGGAAGCTGTAAAAATAAGAAGAGCAACTAGCAAGCAACCTACACAAGTTAATCTAAGAAATACGAAGCAAACCCTAGCTAGCAAGTTTATGAGCAAGAACAAGTAAATGAGACACGAGTAATTGAAAGCACAAGCAAGGCACCAGATTTGTTCACCGAAGTTCAGCTCCACAAAGAAGCCTACGTCTCCGTTGAGGGATCCACAAAGGACCGGGTCTCTTTCAACCCCAACCTCTCCAAGTGACCATAAAGATCAAACTTGGTTTTCCACTAGAAACTCCACAAAGGAGGGGTCAATACAAACTTCCTGAGGCGTCACCACACAAGTTGGGAGCTCAACGGGCACCTCTAACCGTCTAGGGGAAGAATCCCCAAGAGCAACAAACACAATAGTCGTCGGTGGTGAGGATGAACCAAGTGCTCAAGAGGATGAAAGCTTGGAGTCGATGGAGCACTTCAATCTTCTCTCAATCCCTTCACAAATCAAGAGTGGAATCAAGGGAGGAGAGTTGGGGAGAGCAAAGTGAGATTGAGAGTGTTTTTGAGTGGAAATGAGTGACCAACTGGCCAGAGGGCGAAGAGGGGTTCTATTTATAGCCCAATGGGGAAAAGAGTCGTTGGAGACCCAATTTCTGAGATCTGTGCCGGACAAGTCCGATGGTCATCGGACATGTCCGATGAATCAAGGTGGCGCAGAAAATGGAGTCCGACAAGCTTACCCGATGCCTCGGATAAGTTGGCCATCGGACAAGTTCGACGGCCATCAGACATGTCCAACGGCACACGAGGGGTAGAGGAACTGGAATCCGATGGACATGTCCGATGGCACATGAGGGGCAGAGGAACTAGAATCCGATGGACTTGTCCGACGGCTCGGACAAGTCTTGATCATCGGACAAGTCCGACGGTCATCGGATAAGTCCGATGGCCATCAGACAAGTCCGATGAAAATAGGGTGGCAGGAGAACTGTACTCCGATGAAAGTGTCCGATGCGTCGGACTTTTCTCTGGTCATCGGACATGTCCGACGACCCAGAGTGGCAGAGGTATTGGAGTCCGATGGGTCGGATAAGTCCGATGGTTTTGTCCTGGAAATTTTTGTATGGCCTAGAAATGGGAATTTTGCACTTAGTTCACCTCCGCTTCACATTTTTGTGTTCCTCTTAATAGTTCGGCTTTTCCTATACTCAAGATTTAAAATAAAACTCCATGAACTTCATTCTTGAGCATATTTTAAATTTCATCTTGAAGCACTTTATCATCTTCTTTTCTCCTTTTTTGTTTCTATGTATTTGATCACCAAACTTTGTATCACAATCTACACATATGCTTATTAAAAGATTAGTCCGTTCTTAATTGTATTGATGTCAATCATCAAAATAAAATTAGGGGCCTAGATGCACCTTCACACACGGAGCTCCATCCGCCGCCGTGAAGCCACGGACGGGCATTGTGGGAGGAGGCGTTGGTTCGGGCGCGCGAGCAGAGGAGAGGATACGGATAGCGTTTACGGGAAGACGCCATATTTGGAGGATCGATTCTTTGTCCGCTCTTTTACAGGACGGATACAGTATCCCGGTGCAGCCAAATTTATGCTAAATGGGTACTGCAGGTGCGGATCCAGTATCCCGGTGCGGACAGTCTTACACACCTTCATTCACAAGATACGTAATCAAAGCACGGTTGAAACTTTTAAATGGGTGTACTGTATTTGTCACTGTAAATTCTCTTTCCACCCAAAATACTTTTGAGAAACATCATACATATGTGTGTTTAACATGCTATTTTTTTTACATCTTTTCTATCAAATAGTGAAACAATATTATAAATTGTTACGTTTTGATTGTAAGAGAAGCTAATGACGCAAAAAGTTACTCCCTCCCTAACAAGCCCAATTACTTATCATTCTGGCTTTTCAACAGATTCATTCAACATTATCTGAACATTCTATGAATTTGCATATCTCAAAAGCCCCCTAACATGACATATAAACTGGGATGGAGGGAATATATATCATAGGGACAGCAATGGTGGAACACACCAATAAAACATGGTACTAAACACATCAAATTTAGCTTGTACATACTACGATTCTAGAAAAAATCGCCTATAACACACTATGATCATTAAAATGCAAAAATGTATATTTATACTAAGTTTCAAATTCTAACATTTTTTTTATATATTGAGATATAAAAATTGAAAATAATAGTTAAATGTTCATAGTGTATCATACAAGATTTTTTCCAGAATTGTAGTGTATTACATCTAAATTTAATTTTGTTGATGTTTTCAGAATGGAACTATGTTTCGTTAATGTGTTTTTTGTTCTTGTATTATAGTACAAGTCCAACTCCTTTCGGTAGCTCGAGAGATTTGTCTCTGCCAGTACATGCTTTGTTGTTCTGCTTTGCAAGGCAAGTAACTTCCTTGGTACTACTCGCTTTCAAAGCAGTATCAGAATTTGAAAATAGGGCTATTGCATTTTCACCCTTAGTCCAATATTCAATTATAATTTTACCTCTTGTTTTTTCAACTTTATGATTTTATCTCTACGATTTCACAATTGAGGTTGGAATCAGGGGTAGAAACACAATTGTCCCGGAAATTGTTTTTAGTGATTGTTTGGAACTAATCTGAATCATAGTTATCGACTAAATTTATCTTTAACTCTTTCGAACAGTCCAACTAATTTATCTTTAACCCCTGCATCAAATATTTTGGAGTGTGCCTTTCTATTTTTAATATATTGAGGAACGTGCATACAAGTTTTACACATTGAAAGAATTGATGAACAAGATGCTTGAAGTGAGATTTAAAAACATTTTCCAAGCTAAGTAAAAAATGTTTATGAAAAAACAAATAAAGCAACAATATTGGTTTCTTAACAAGATAATATTGTGGAATTAAAATCATTACAAGTAAATAACATGAAGAAATGTAAATACACATAACAAAGAGAAGGCAAAAGATAAACCCATGATTTATAGCTTATAATCCTCATTGTGATATAACCTGCAGATGTGTAACTATCCTCTCGTCAACATCGAGAAAAGCTAACCTTACTAACTAGTATACACTCTCTATAAGCATTTTCTCACTCAACTATAGTTAGCAATTTCTTTCATCGGTGACAATCAAACTTGTCTCGTCATCATATTTTGTGATGATTAGACTATTATATGGCTCAAACATAAATTGATAATCTAATAATTTGTTTATCTAAGAGTCCACAAACTATTAAAAGTCTTAGTGGTGGTGTTTGCTTTTTCTTCAAACCATGTCAATAGAGATTTTATCAATGTTATCTCTTCTCTTATTCAATATGCAAATATTGGTTATATTGGTTGTTGTGGCATAAACAAATTATATTTCATGTATCTCTTCCACTTCATATAAATTGTATGATTCATTTTGCACATGAAAACTATTATTATGACGAGTCATTTCTGAAATTTTCATCTGCAAAGACAACCATTATCCTACGACTTTACTGAACATTCTTCTATTTCATTCTTTTCTTTATATATGCTAAATGAATGCTACCGTCAATAAGAAGTAATCATATTTATGAGAAATATGAGAACTATTTTCATAATTTAGAGACAATATATTAATTTCACACAACATGATGATTCTTTCAAAATAAGAAAAATTATTTGTCTTGATATGGTTCTACTTGTACCACCAAAAAATAAATGTACAAGTTGTAGATGTAACACCTTGAAATAAATGTACAAGTTGCAGATGTAACACCTTGAAATACCCCCATCGGCTTTATAAGTAGTTATGACACTCTTATTTACAATATATAAGTTTATTTTGTGGCATAATTGTACCATGACAATAATACAATATATCTTTCACAGAAATATCTTCTCTTGATAAACATAACAATTAAAAAAAAACAGTCATCAGATTATCATACATTGTTTTAAATCATTGCAAATATTGAGAATATTATATGGATATGTGTGTGTTGCCTTTTAATCTCGTAAAGACAAGTTTGCACTTTTAAAAGTTAAGATGTAGAAAAATATTATAGCAGAGAAGACTTTACAAATAGAAAGTCCAATATATTTATTTTACTATCACACTAGACCCGTGCTGAATGTTCTGTACGCAAAACAATAAATTACAATTGGGCCCGAGCATATTCTGTGTGTGTCATTTTGATGGGCCGTGGGCTAAAAAACGGTCCAGCAGGTCAGCTGTAATTTCTGCTTAGCATTTTAGCGATACACACACCATAAACAGCTTTGAGTTGTAATCGTGGATTGCTTGTTCGCTCTCGTGTATTTTATTCATCCATCCGTCTCTTCGTTATTGTCAAAGCTAGTAGATAAGAAGAGGGGAAAGATCAACTGTCCGGTGAGTTCGTCCTCTATGCCGTGTCAAAAATTCAGCAACCGGCAAAATTGTTAGCCCAGCACGCGGCACGGCACGTCGGCGTGGCATGATCATGCACGTCTCGAAGCAAAGCAGCCGGCGTCAGTGGTGGATCAGATGGCGTACATTCTCTTGAACTCCTCATCGATCCACTCGCCCTCGGACACGCCGGAGCAGGAGAAGGATCGTGATCGGCTGAGCGAGTTCCGTTTCATGGTTCGCATCCGCTTGGCCTCCATCCGGTGCGCGATGACCCAGTAGAGCATGGTCCCGATGGTGGTGACCAGTATGGTGGCGCCCATGATGGTGACGGCCACGGCCAGCCACCGCTCGGAGCGGCCCACGACGACGAACGAGAGCGCGAGGAACGCGACGCTGATGAGCACGCAGGCCACCCACATGAGCTTGTTAATGACCGCCATCATCTGCTTCTTGGCCTTGCGCTCGATGACCACGACGGAGGTCTGCACCACGACGACGGCCAGCGAGATGAAGAGCGACACGGAGTCGAAGACGAAGAAGATGATGAATGCCTTGTCGTGCGCGATGTTGGCTTCCCCCAGCGCCTGGCCGGGCGCCAGGCTGCTCGGGTCCTCCACGTACTCGCCCGGCACCGTGAAGATGGCCGCGAACGCGACGGTGGCGATGAGCACGGCCACCACGGTGGTGGAGTTGATGGCGTTGTTGAGCCCTTCCTCGTGCAGCTTGTTGATCCGCTTGGCGATCCCTTGCATCCGCACCCGGGTCTGCCGCGTCTGCTCCAGCTGCGAGTGCACCTCGTGCTTGATGTCGCTCACCTGCTGCTTCAGCTCGCCGCCGCCGCCGCCGCCCGCGGGGCTCATGGCGCGCGCCGACACCACGCCGCACGCGGCGAGAAGGCCGGCCACCTCCGCGTTGCCCATCTTCTCCGCCGTGTCCAGCGCCGTCTCGCGGGACCGGTTGATCGCCTTCAAATCCGTGTCAGGCAGGTCCAGCAGCCGCCTTATGATCTGATGATGATGATGATGCAGGAAATTCTCTCTCTCAGAGTACTGACTAGTGGCTCATTCATTATCTATCCCGTACAGTAAACTGCAAGAAATCAACGCACCTGGTGCCTCGCTTTTCGCGACGCGATGTGCAGCGCGGTGTTGCCCTTGTTGTCCGTGACGTTGAGCAGCGCCGGCTCGGCGGCGAGGAGCGCGTCGACGAGGTCGAGTCGCGTGCCCTTGGCGGCCATGTGCAGCGCGGTCTGGCCCTTCTTATCTGTGCGCAGCGCGATGCTGGGCTCCGCCTGCAGCAGCGCGCGCACCACCTCGACGTGCCCGTTCCGCGCCGCCGAGTGCACGGCCGTCTTGCCGTTGCTGCGCGCGATCAGCGCCAGGCTGCCGTCCACATGCAGCAGCAGCCGCACCACCTCCATGTGCCCCTGCGTCGCCGCCGTGTTCAGCGCCGTCGTGTTCGACGCGTCCACCGTCATCGACAGCTCCGGCAGCGCCTGCAGCAGCGCCTTCACCACGTCTGCATTTCACATCGGAATTGCGAATTTAAAATGTGCTAAGTATCTTTCTCGTCACGCACATTATTATTCCTCATATATATCATGTGGGCATCGATCAACATAATCTTCAAATGGTTACCTACATCCCCTTGCTTGGCGGCGATGTGAAGCGCGTCGTAGCCGCTGCGGGCCTTGATGCCGGCGGTGGCCACGTCGTGGTACTTGACCATCTCGTCGACGAGGTCCACGTACCCGTACTCCGCGGCCACGAACAGCGGCGTCTCGCCGGCCTGGTTCTGCTTCGACAGCAGCGCGCCGAGCTCCTCGGGAGTCTTGCCCGACAGCATCTCCCGCACGGAGCCCACCTGCCCGGCGCGCGCCGCCGCGTGCATCGCCGTGTCGTCGCGCTTCCCGGTCAGCTGCTTCGTCATCTTCTTGCGCCGCGTGGCGGCCTGTACCGCCCTCGGCGACTCCATTATCGTCTGCTCGGGCTGATGGGCCGCCGGCCTGTCTTCCCCTGCTTGGTTCTTCGCTTCCATCAACCTCGGAGGCGCGTCGTCAGAAGGAAGCAACAACAATGGCTGCACAATAACGAGAACCAAAGACTCCACCCATTACTACATTAGGATTATTGAGCAACATTTCCTTTCTCCCTTTTCGTTTGTTTTGTGTCCACTTGCCCAATTCACCAACCAAATCCCCCAACCCCAACCCTCTCTCTCTAAAAAAATAGTTTTGTGGAATTAAGATCTTTGGAAAGGCATGAAGAAAAAGATGGCACAAAAGTCATGGAAAAAAAATTAAGTATGAACGAAACCTAAAAGGTGCCATGCAAGTGCCCTCCCCACTCCATCTACCCACACAAAAGCGCCTCAATTGGCACCAGATAAACGGCATAAAAACACTCGACTAGAGATCTATAAACTGATCGCAACGCGGTTAAGCAACGCCTTCAACCTTTCAATCCTCCTCCTCTTTTGCTACGACGCAATCACGCGAAAAAGCCGCCCCATTTCCACCTCAAACTTTGGCATAAAGAAGCCGCAATCAGCAGTGCCACATAAGAAACGCAAGGGGATCGAAAAGCACATCCCAACAAAGGCCAAGGAACACATGATGGCCTCCCAAGAGAGGAACATGATGGAGGAGGATCAAGAATCGCATTATAAATATACTAGTAGAATCTCCAACGCCATCCCCACGGACACAATTGGGCGGTCACACATGGAGCCAGGCAGGAAGAGACATACCGGCGTGAGCTCCTCTGCATATCCTCGCGGCGTCCATGTGAGCCACGGGGCCCGTCCCTAATCCACACGCAGGCGGGTGGCAGGGGATGCGTTGGAGAAGACAAGAAACCGGGCTGGCCGATTACAATAATATGCCCAGTTGAATCAACGCATGACCAGGCATGGGGAAATGGAATCAATCCTGTTTTTCTTTTGTCTTGATAAATGTTTTCTTCGCTCGTTTTCTTCTGCCTAAATTAAGAAAAAACTCACATGGCTAATTGTGAGCTCTGACATGGATACATAACTAACACCGTGTAGTTATAGTTAAGCAGTTGGCGATGCAAGATTAGGTGATCCATCGAGTTTGGTTTGTATTTTGTTTGTTTCTTTTATTTTCGTTATGTGAATCTTGCGCACGTCATTTTCCATCAGCTCTTTGGTTCGGTGATGACCAGGCGCCTGTTTTGGGACGGAGAAAAATGTGGGCGTTGACCGTTGACGCGGCACCAATGCAGCCTCGTCCATTGGCCATTGATGTTGGCATGGTGATGACGACTTATCAACGCTCAATGGCGAGGATTCATGCGTTAGTAGCCGATCACTCCAAGCCGATGACTTTTACGGTCCAAGTCCTCTTCAACTAGTGCTTTGTATAGGCTAAGATCGAACATGAAAAGGGTCCATGCATGATCTCCAGCACAAGAACGTTCTTCTGTACTACAAACTACCAGGCGCATGCCCTGGGTCTAAAGCTTTACAAGATTCCCACGCGCATAAAGCTCCAAAGTGAAATCTTTGTGCTGGTGGTGGCGCACCGACGACCTTCAGCTTCCGTTCCATGGTCCACCCTGTGAACTTCGTCACGAAGGAAAATGAAACGACAGTAACAATTGTAAAGTGAGCATTCTTTTGTTGTGCAGAGCTTTTGCTACTATATTATTAGTCACTAGGTTTCTCCACTCTGATCCTTTCTGAACTGTAAAAATGCACGGCTGATCATACTCATAACTATATCAGTACTTTTAAATTACGTCCATCGTGGGCTACAAGAACCCTGAATTTATCACCGCAAATTCATTGCAGAGACAGTGTGTTTTCCACTTAGTAATAAATCTCATCAAGTACTACTCAATCATGTATGAATATGACTGGAGATAAGCTTAAAAGGTCAACCAAGTCCACTGTCAATGCCTCTATCTCGCACGGCGTCTCCCGCTTTGGGAACGCGTAAGCGCAACCACCACCTCTGGTGTCATTTTTCTTCTCGATCCTTTTACCATCTGACCCTCCAGCAAGACGAGCGGCGATCAAGTTGCGGTCAGGCTCACCCAACATCCTGATCGCCCGTCTCTATCGTTATCACTTCGCAGTGCACTCCATCTCCAGGGCCGTCCTGTCCTACGCGCAAAAACACACCAAGCAACAGCACATCAGAACGGCAAATTTCTCGCTTCTCACGTGCTGTGGAGAAATATTGGGAAAATGGATCAATCTTTCTTCTGTCTTTGCTTTACTTATGTATTCCAAGAACAGAATAACATAAAAAGAACACCCATATACATCATGCTACTGTCACTGCATTGACAAAAGGTTCAGATGAATTTGATTTAAGGCCGTGCATAAGGAGCACAGCACAAGCTGCATATATATATTTCTGATGACCAATCTATCTGCAGTACTATACATCGCCGATGGCTGACTCGGGAACAAGGGGGATGGCAGTTTACAATGTGCTTATTGGAATGTATACAATTGACCTTATCTCTAAGGGTCACGATCATGTTTATAATTACATTCGTGTTGTACCACTGCCAGAAGAGTTGAAGGGATCCGCTGGGACCGGATTCATATAGCATATATCCGATCGATCTCGGAGTCTGAAAACTCTGAATTGTGATGCCATGAGTTTGAGTTGCTCCTCCTTGTCGATTTTGACTTCTTCCTGATTGAACGGGTGCGCTTGGATTTCACCACATAGTATGTCATTGTACCAAGAACACCGGCCATGATCACACCGCCGATTAGGGTCACCAGAAGTGCCGCCCACCTGAAGTGTCGCCCCACCACAATGTATGAAGAGGATATGAACGCAACCGTAGTGCATACTGAAGCGAGCCACATCAACTTGTTGATGACCTCAACGACCCGCCTCTCTGCTTTAGTCTCACCCCTAACAAGAGTTATCTGGACCACGACTACTGCTAATGATGTGAACAGGGCAATGGCATTGAAGATGAAGAAGATCTTGAAGGATGCCGCGTGCACAGCTACTGCTACGCCATTATCTTGGTTACCACCTGGTACTGTAAAGATAGCAGCAAATGCCACGGTGGCAAAGAGCACAGCCACAACAGTGACAGAGTTAGTTGCATTGTTGATGCCCTCCCTGTGGAGTTTTCTTAGCTCCTTTGCTATACCATAGACATTTTTGTTGGTTTTTTTGGCCTGCTCAAGCTGAGTATGTACATCCTTTTTTATCTCAGTAACTGTTTTTCTGAGCTCATCTCTGGGCTGATTCAGATCATTTGCTCTGACTGCACCAGCACGGGACAAACACTCCTTTATTTCCTGGGATTCCTCTGATAATGGAAGGCCCTCTGCTATATCAAATGCTGTCTTCCGATCCCGGGTCAATGCATTAACGTTCATATCTGGAAGACTCAGAAGCTCATTTACAATCTGCAATAGGAGATAAGATTGTAAGCAACAGGTTGTGGAATTCTGTATGAAAGAAACCAAAGAATGATGCCTATATATCTACTACACCAGATTTAAACAAGCAGAAGAATACCTCTGATCTTTTCTTCCTGGTGGCAACATGCAAAGCTAAGTTGCCATTTCTATCAGGCAGCATGACGATTGCCGGATCAGCATTCACAAGCGCCCGAACGACCGCAGCACTAGTTCCTTTCACTGCCATGTGTAGAGCAGTCTGTCCTTTCTTATCGGTCCTCCGAGCAAGCTGAGTATCAGCATCTAGCAACGCCTGCACGATTTCAACATGGCCCTGCCTGGCAGCAAAGTGCAAGGCATTCTTTCCATTGGCTTTTGATAGCTCAACCAACCCAGAAACTCGCTCAATCAGCAGGTTCACCACCTCAGTGTGACCTCTAGTAGCCGCAGTTATAAGAGGTGTCACATTTGATTGGCCAAACGTTTTCCCAAGGGATGGATCATGGTCCAGAAGTACCTTCACGATATCTATGAGCAAATGTCAGTACTTCATCTTTCTCCATTTAAATCAAGTATACAGATAGAACTGTAAATGGAAGCAATCTAAGCTTGTAATCGTATCTCGCCTAGTAGACATATAGGTGACGATACCCTACAGTTAGTGTGCTATCAATTTCAGTACCGGCCAACTGAAAACTAACAAATAAGTAGTAGAGAATCCATGGGGATTGATTAAAGAGTAGGCAGAGTACATTGTTGGATTAAAGAATGATCATTTCTTTGTTATGAAACAAGTAAAACATTGACCAGACCATTCAACTGGGCATTAAGCTATCGCAGAGTTAAACTAGGAGACACAAGTGGTTTATGATATTGGTGAGTTGTGTGTGAGATGCTCACCTCTGTGGCCCTCTTTCGCAGCAACGTGCAGAGCATCGAGGCCAGTCTTGTTCTTCCTGGTGAGGCTCTCCTTGTCGGAGTGCTTGAGCAGCTCGACGACGATGTCAAGGAAGCCCTTCTCTGCGGCGATGAGCAGCGCGGTCTCCTCCTTCTCGTTGGCCTCGTTGACTATGGCGGCGCGGATCTCGGCGACCTCGGCGTCGAAGTCCTCCCCGGTGCCGGTCATCTGCGCGTCGATCTCGGCGATGATCTGGCGCACGGCGTCAAGGTCCCCGCGCTGCGCGGCGAGGTGGAGCTCCGTGTCGTTGTGCCGCCCCGTCACCTGCTTGACGTACTTCTTCCGGCCCGCCTGGTCCATCCGCTTGCCGGAGTTGGAGAGCACCAGCACCGGCGGCGCCGCGGCGGCCGTCGGCGACGGCGACTGGGACGGCGGCTCCATCCGCTTCCCGGAGCCGGACATCACCAGCACGGGGGCCCTGGCGGGCGCCGGCGACGAGGCGGGCGACGACTGGTCGAGCCGGTTGCTGGAGCGCGACATGACCAGGACCGGGCGCGCGGGCGACTGGTCGAGCCGGTTGCTGGAGTGCGACATGACCAGCATGGGGCGCGAAGACGACGGCGACGCGGCCGGCGACGACTGGTCCAGCCGCTTCCCGGAGTAGGACATCACGAGGCCGGGGCGCTTCGCCGCGCGGGGCGGCGACAGATCCTGCTGCTCCCCGGAGGGGCCAGCATCGGCGGCCGGCGACGGCGACCCCTCTTCCCCCGGCGAAGCCAGCCCGATCTCCAGGTCGCCCTCCGCTGCGAAAGGAAAAAGCAACCCCCTCAACGAACGGACGAACGATCAACAGAGCGCGAACCGAACCAATCAGGAGGGATCAAGGGACAAAAATAAAAGAGGCGGCACCTTTGTCGGAACCGGCGGCCATGGCGGTCGTCGTCGGGCGGCTACGGGGCAGGAGGCATGGGGCGGGGCGGCGGGAATGGGAGGTGGGGAGACGAGCCGCGTATAGCAAGGAAGCGACGGGGTGGAAGGAAGAGGAGGAGGAGGAGGCCGAGGCAGGCAGCGCTCGGAATCGGCTCGTGTCGCGCTCTGTTGTGTGTGCCTGTGCCTGTTTTGCTTGTGTGATGTGATGAAGAGGAGGTTGGGTTGGGTTTCCGCTCCAGCCTTTTGTTTATGTGGCTGGTCTGGTGCGGCGGGGCCACCTGCCGGTATGCGTTGCATATGGCCATTTGTCGCTTTCCTCGTGAATAATTATCTCTCCGCTGCCTGTTTCGCGCAAGTGCCCTGTCAGGCTCACATGCTTTTTTACACGCAATTATAAATAAAAGTAACACAGTTTCGTGTAACGGTACGACGCAGTAACAACTCCCATGAATTCCACAACTAGAAGAGATTAAAATTAACAGAGCAGTGGAACTTACTTGGAAGAAGATGATTAGAAGATGCCTGTCACTGGTAGCCTAACACTGGCCCGGGCTTCTCAAGTTGCATAGGGGCAGCAGGGCCCACCATCCGGCACAAGGAATCGCTATCTGGAATAGAGGGATTTTGAGAATCCCGAACCATCCTGCTCCGCCGCCGCGCTCACGGCGACGCACACGTGCGCTTCTGCGTCTCGCCAGACGCGCGTTGTTGTGGCATGGGGCCAACGCGCATATTGAGTGGCGGGTGCATGTTCCTTTTTAACTGCTTTTCTAGTCCAACAAAAGAGAAACACGCGCACAGTCGGCGAAAGCCGATGGGAATGGAGCCGTCGTCGTCGAGAGCTTCGATTCAGGCTCATCGCTCATGGGTTTCTGTTCGGAAGGCACACACGCACACATCTGGACGCACCGTCGCAGACTGGGATGCAGCCGCGGCAGGCAGCGTCCGTCATGGCGATGGATGGGTTCACTTCATTCACGTTCACGTGGTCACCTTATCTTGACTTGCCGGTTGGTGAGGTCAACGAGTCCACTCCCCTCGGGGGGTCACAGCGGCCCGTGCAAAGGCTGGATCGATTTCTCAGAATCCACTGTGGAGCAGAATTTTAATTCCATGTAGTTTTTCCTTCCTGTAATTAATAATGTCGTTGAGACACAACTTCGTAGTTTTTTTTTAAATTCGTTTTGTTTGTCGACAAAATTTCAAAAAGAGAGGGAGTACTACACAAGTAGTACTAGCTTGACCAGGCTCGAAATCTCTCCATGACTCTTCACATTGAAGAAGAAGCAACAACGTGGCGTTGCCGGGCAACGGCCAAGGGGACCAGTGAGTGGGGCGGCGTGGGTCGGGCCGATGCACGCGACGGTGAGGCCGAGCCGAACCTGAGATGACGAGGTGCTGCGCGCCGGCGCCGCGCTGGGAGCGAGCCGGAGTGTCGGCGGCGCTCTCGCCGCCCACGTGCTGCTGCTGCTGCGCGCGGCGGGTCGCGTCGCTTCTTTGACGGGGCCGCGGGCCCGCGGCCCGTGCTAAACTAAACAAAGATGTTTATGTTTTGGTCCAAAGTTCTATAATAAGCGGGCTTCGTGATTTTCGGCCTTCACAGCTCAAAGATTTTGTTCATCCTGGCCCACAAATCATAGGCCTCCGCCCTCGTGATATTGTCCAGTATCTTCTCTCTTTTTTTCGTTCTTAAGTTTGCTCTTGCCTTCAACTCTAGTCGATTTCTCTGGGGTCGACTAAATATGCAAGCTTTTATATTCTCGAGCTTGAGAAGCTCTTTTGATACTGACTTTAACCGGTCAGCAGAGCTGCTTTTCGATTAGTTCACGTGTTGTCGCCGTGTTGAATAACTTTAGCAAGTGTGCCAAAAAGAACAAAAGAAACTGTTGCATGCAACAGATCGTGTTCATGGCAATGTTCACTTCGGCAAAACCAAAAAAAAAATTACGACCACAGTGGGAGTCGAACCCACGACCTTCTGATCCGAAGTCAGACGCGCTAATCCACTGCGCTATGCGGTCGTTGGATGAATGCAGTTAACAAGACTCATATCTATACTAAATCTAACGCAAATCAAATATGAGAGAAAAGAACGGATCTACGCACGTGCGGCATCTACGGGGAACAAGCCACCGCAGCAGGAAGCATCGCATTCACTGCGGGACCCACGTCACACGTGCCGCCTCCTCGCGCCTCCCCGGTCTTGCCTCGCCACCACTCCTCTCCGCCTCAGCCTCCGGCGAGCGCACGCCGCCCCCACAATGAAGCAGCTCCATCGGCAGTCCAGCATGAGCAAGCAGCACCGCCCGCATCACCACCGCACCTCCCTCTCACGCACCATCGCCTCCTACCTCTTCCGCGAGCAGCGCCTCCTCTTCGTCCTCCTCGGCTTCCTAATCGCCTCCTCCTACTTCCTCTTCTACCCCTCCTTCACCCCGCACCCTGGCGCCAGCTCCTCCACCGCCAACGTGGTCGCTGCAACTTTCCCCTCCAGAAACCGTCGCGCTGGCGTCTCCGCCGCCGCGCGCCGCCTCCCCGTCGGCATCCGCAAGCGCTCCCTACGGGTCGTCGTTACCGGCGGCGCGGGATTCGTCGGCAGCCATCTCGTAGACAAGCTACTCGCGCGCGGGGACAGCGTCATCGTCGTCGACAACTTCTTCACGGGCCGCAAGGACAATGTCGCGCACCACCTCGGCAACCCGCGCTTCGAGCTCATCCGCCACGACGTCGTCGAGCCCATCCTCCTCGAGGTCGACCAGATCTACCACCTCGCCTGCCCTGCGTCCCCTGTGCACTACAAATTCAACCCCATCAAGACCATTATATCCTTTCCGCTCACCAGTTCCACCACTTAATTTGTCGCATTGTTAAGAAATGGTTTTTTCTTTGTCTTTATTTAGTTCCAGATATGCATGCTTGTATGTTAGGTCGATAATGCACATCCCACATTCCCACATGGGAACTTTGGAATTGTGTGCCTGCATATCCCCATCCCCTGAAGTGAATCTACATTTGTTTGTCTTGTTCTTATCATTTTACTACCAAATGGCAAATGGATTCCTTAATCGATGGTTACAAGACAAATGTGATGGGAACATTGAACATGCTGGGGTTGGCCAAGAGAGTTGGGGCCCGTTTCTTGTTGACCAGTACCAGCGAGGTGTATGGTGATCCTCTGGAGCATCCACAGAAGGAAAGCTACTGGGGCCATGTCAATCCCATAGGTGAGCTTGTTCTGTTTCAAGGAACAATAAATACCTTACAGGATTCTGAATTTCTGATACTTGTAAGTCCTCCTCCACTGTATTATATATTGTCGTGCAATAATGTTCAGGTGTTAGGAGCTGTTATGACGAAGGAAAGAGAACGGCAGAAACTCTTACCATGGACTATCATCGTGGTGCTGGTGTTGAGGTAAACTCAGTTTGTGATGGGGATCTGGATACAGACTGTTCTATTGTAAATGAGACTCAAGACCTCAAAACATGTAGAATTCAAACTACCTAATTTTGTAATTTGATAAAGTCTGCATAGGTGTTATTTTCAGTACATAGATGGCTCTAAATATCAAATATTGGGCTTGAATGTTCCATAAGATCTTGTATTCATATGTTATCTCAAGTTTTTATTGATTTTAAAATATGCCAATTGATATTTTGTGGGTGATGGAATTCACTTGATCTAAATTGAGTTGAAATGAGAACAAAGAGCGAGCAACTTTAGCCTCTAACTTTGTCTAGATAGGAGGTTCAAAATACAGTTATAAATAGATGGAGGGAAGTCAGGGAGGTTAGGTATATGGGAACAGGGCATTCATTAGTTCGATGGTGTAACTGGTGGCAATTGACAATTAGTGATTTAGAGCTGTGATAGGTAGTTCTGCCTTTGGAAAATCTTATGAGAATTGTGCATCATTGTTAGAAAATTATATTCCACTTCTTCAAAACAAACTTTTTTTTTTGAATGTCACTTCTTCAAAACAAACTTAGACATAAAATTGTTTCTGACAGGTGAGGATTGCACGCATATTCAACACATATGGCCCTCGTATGTGTTTGGATGATGGTCGAGTTGTAAGCAACTTTGTTGCACAGGTTTGTCTCAAATTGTCATTTCTGATTCTTGGGACAAGAGGAGTATCATGAAGTTTTCGTATTACTGAAGATTGACAGTGGCTTGTTCCCAGACTTTGCGGAAACAACCAATGACAGTCTATGGTGATGGAAAACAAACCCGAAGTTTCCAATATGTTTCGGATTTGGTACTTCTTCAGTGTTTCTTGCTCCCTTTCTATATGCAGAAACACCTTGGTCTTTACATACCAAAATTATCCAGATCGTGCATGCAATGCTCTGTTTTCTCAACGAAGTCTTCTTAAATCAGCATTTTTACTGCAGAAAATTTAATTTCTAGATATTAAATCTTGAAGATAGCCTACCCCAACTTGGTTGGGATTAAAGGCCTAGTTGTTCTTGTTGTTGTATACTAAATCTTGAAAATGTGCACTTCTGTGAATATTAGGTTGATGGGTTGGTAACTCTGATGGAAAGTGAGCATATTGGACCTTTCAACTTGGGAAATCCAGGAGAATTTACCATGTTAGAGCTTGCACAGGTATGGCATTTGTACTTAGCTTCCATTTTCAGAAACCTATATGATTGCTGAATGTGCTCCTGAATCCCAGCATCCCTATCAGGTAATAACTCTGCCTTTATTTTCTGCAGGTAGTAAAAGAAACTATCGACCCAGGCGCATCTGTGGAATTTAAACCCAATACTGCAGATGACCCACACATGAGAAAACCTGACATCTCGAAGGCCAAATCCCTTCTCAACTGGGAGCCGAAAATCTCATTGAAACAAGGGCTGCCACGCATGGTCTCTGACTTCCAGAAACGCATAATGGAGGAGAAATGAGGAGTGGCTTCCTGAAACTCATAATGGAGAAGAAATGAGGAACAGGGCTTGAAAGAACTCGGAACACTGTATTATACTCAGCGGATCATTTTTTGGTGCCTTGACAAGCTCAGCTGCAGGCGTACGGAGCAGTCGCTTAAAATTTCTTCCTCTAGGGGAACTTTGTGACACGACATTTTTTTCTCTGGTATATAAATTTTTTGCCATAGAATTATATGTCAAAATCATAGTGTTTCAGTGAAAAGTTAGGAACCTACATAAGAATATGGATATTTTATTTTTATTTTTCTGCCTTGAACGTTGTTTTGGCAACTCATCCAATTTAACTTTACATATATAGGATGTCAGAGTCTCATGTCATTTTTGGTGGGGAGTATTCGTTTTACCATTTCAAAACACCGGAAAGATACATAATTTAGTCGATGATGCAATATGCAAGTGCTACTAGTACGTGTACATGGCATGCATAGAGGTGACGTACTTCATCGAATCACCAAAGTCGCACAAAACATCATATACTGTAAGCATCATAGCCTGGAGGAACGTTGAAATAGAACAGCTGAAGCTCAGATGAGGTGAACGTTGAACTGGAGGATAGTCTCGACGCCGTCAGTGGTGTGCTGGTCGCCGGGATGCAGGGTCTGGACAGCAGCAAACCCCTTGGCGTTCTCGTACTTACCTGTTCCCCCAATGACAGCGATGTGGGACTCCGGCGCGGCCATCCTGTGAACCCCAAAGAAGCTGATCGTGTCCCCATGCGCCGCCTCAGGTCCCTCGAACATGGCGGTGAGCAGGATGGTCTTGCTGGTCCCGTCCTGCGAGCTGGCGACGTAGAACCCCTGCGCCCTTCCGAGCACGGCGGCGCCGAGCTCGTGGCCCTCTGTGAGCTCGTCGTCGATGACGGTGGTGGTCCCGAAGAGCAGGTTCTGCAGCGTGACGCCCGAGGGCAGGTCGCCCGGGTTCACGAAGGGGATGTCCTTGTTCCCGCCGTTGCCGTTGCTCTGGACGAGGTCGTTCCCGGACTGGCCGCCCAGGCCCGCCACGTAGGGCGCGTTGTTGCCGTTGATGAGGTTGGTGGCGCCCTGCGGCAGCGGCACGGCGCCCTGGATCGGGAAGATGTTGGTGTTGGGCCGTGCGAACGGGAGCTGCCCGTTCGCCGCCGCGCTCGCCACCAGGCCCGTCACGATGCGGCCCGACGGCTGCGACCCGCCCAGGATGTCGTGCATGAAGAAGGTTAGTGGGTGGTGGTCGCCCCCTGCTGCTGCTGCTGCTTCAGCACCGGCGGCTCCTCCTGCATTGCTGGTCGCGGCGGCTGCTGTTGGGCCGGGCGATGGCACGACCACTGGGTCAGTGGGAGGCTCTGTTGGGCCGGGCAGTGGTAGGTCGGCGGGAAGAGGAGCATCAGCTGGAGCCGCGGGTTGCTCGTCGAGGACGCGGCCGGCGAAGGCGCAGTTGGCCATGGCGAGCGCGAGCAGCACGCAGAGCGCCGCCCTGATGGATGACAAGGAGGCCGCGTTCCTGGCCATGACACTATGACACAGAGAGGAGCAAGAACTGTGTTGACTAGCCGGTCAACTCTGTCTCAGTGGATCACTTACGATTGCGGCTACTGCTACTGCTGTCCATGGTCCTGCAAGATGCAGGATTTATATAGGAGTCGCTGGGGAGTGCAACGTTGCAGCATTTCAGACTTAGCTGGTGCAGGTGTGGGGAGCGGAGCGACATGAGTGGAATTGTTCGTTCCTCAGGTGATCATAGGTCCTTACCCTATCGAGGTGTTGCGTTAGTTGCACAGCACGAGGACGACGCCCTGCAACCTAAACCTCTTCCTTTCTGGGAGAAGCGAGGAGCGGTTGGGTGTCCCGGGAACGGAGACGCGCCGCCACCTATCTCGGACACGAGCGAGGCACGGGCGCAGGGAATGTGCGGATTGGAGTGGTTGGGAGCTGCGATGAATGGTTCACGGCAAGACCATGTGTTCGTAGAGCGTCTTTAATAATTGCTTTTTAACTATCTTTTATAATTATTGATTAAAGAAAAAGAAGAAAGAGAACACAGCTAATTTTCCTCAAGAGGCAACCTTTAAAAAAAAAGAGACTTAGACATGAACTCCACTCCTCCTCAATTGTCTGTAAGAACTAGCTGTTACCTTTTAGCTAACTCTACTATTAGAGAAGCTCTTAGAACATTTCCAATAATTGTTTCTTAGCTGGCTATTAGAATTATTTATTAAAGGAAAGAAAGAAAGAGAAGACAGCTAACTCTTCCTCAAGAGGCAGCCTCTAAAAAAATAAGAGACTTAAACATAAATTCCACTTCTTCTCAATTCTCTATAAGAGCTAGCTATTACCTCTTAGCTAACTCTAGCTTTGAAAAGTCTCAGCAGCTCGCAAGTCTCAGCGCAGGAAAGCAGGTCCGACGACCCAAAATTTGCAACTCAATTGTAGCCGGTGAACCAGAGATTTGGTCTGGGTCTGGATTGATAGATTGGTACACTGCAGCGGGTCTGCACCATCCAGCGCTCTACACTTTTGAAAGATTACTATACTACACAGGCATGCATCAAAGTGGCGCTATATCTTGGTGCGCATGGCTGCACCTGCCCACTGTTCCTTGCCGCCTCCGCATAGCAGCAGCTTCCCCAGAGCATAGTAAAAGACAAACTGCAGCACGCAGCACAGATGGACAAGAAATAACATTGGCAAACCATAATGCCTGAACTGACATTAGCAACATTGCATAAAATAAGCAAACTATATATGCTGGCCAGGAAAGATTATTATACCAAAACTGTATATCTCTATTCCAGCATTATGCTAACGAAAATTCCACCTTCCAGAGTTATACAAGGGGAAAGCCCCTAGACTAAGTTATTGAGTTCCGAATCAATGGTAAACTGTACATGATAATACAACCTACTAGTTACAGCCATCAGCATATGTACTTCAGGTGCCACGGTTGTTTCCCTGGAGTCCTTAACAGTTATCGGCCTCTCTTCAGCAGTTCATTCAGGGCTCACTTTTCACCGGAAGCCACCAATCCATGCTATGCTTCCATGGCTTCGGGTGCAAACGATTGGTAATTTCTAGCCACAGAGCTTGGCGGATTTAGTCACCACCAGGAAGTCAGCTATGATTTCATCAATGAGATCTTCCTGCAACTCACTCCCAATATCACTCCCGATCAAGTAGACACCATCTTCAGAACCAACCCACTCTACATCCAAGGATAGCCAATCCTGATTAAACTCCATCTCTTGCCGCAACTGGACCACCCTTTGCCACACCATCTCAACAAACAACTCCTGATCCCATCCAGGCAACCACCTTCTCAACATACCCTTTGAGCCACACTGCATTAGAGAGGTGATTATGTCCACAAGAACATTCTTTGTGATATCAAATAAGAGCTTCCTCTCATGCTGCGGCCACAAAATGAGGCTCCTGTACTTGTTCTCAAGTTTATCATATAAATCAGGGCCCGTGTAACACTCCACTATGTAGCAGTTGTCAAGCAGCTCATCCTGGTCAGCAGCATGAATTCCCAAATCAGTAAGCATATCAAGCACATAAGAGAAGTCTCTTTCTTCTTCATCCCTAAAAGCATGGGATATCTTCATTTCAGAAGGTGGCTGACATGCTGTCTCATCATCGCTCAATATAAAAAGCTCGGTGTCTTCTCCATTATCTGTTGTCTCCCTCTTAAGAAATCGAAGTTGCATTCTGAGCTCTGAAATAAATAAATAAATCAACCCAAGTGCTGAAAATAAAAGGCAGGATGAATAAGAAAAAAAAAGCACTCAATTACTTACCTTGAAGATCAGCACTAATTTTCTCGAAATCTCCTGAGTAAACATCGTCCACATTCACAGATGATTCAAGAACAGAAATTGGACTCTGCTGGTCATCCTTCTTTGAGCTCACTGGCGATTCTGATCCATTTGGTGGAATACAAAGCGTTTGATTGTCATCCATTTGATGGTTGTCAATGCCCACAAAAGATTCTGATTCTATCTCTGGAGTATACTGGGCTAGATAATCATCAGCTTGTTGGTATTCACGTCGCTCATCCTAAATCAGGTATAATTGGCAGTTATTAAACAAGAGATGAAAAAAATCAAGCAAGCTCTTGAAGACAATTAAGCACAGTAATATGATACCACACACATTTTTTTTTTAAAAAAAACAAGAAGAAAAAATCACCGTTTGTGCGAAATGGCATAGAGCAAATTTCATGTTAGCAGCAGAACATTAAATAAATGTAAAATAAAAGGTAGGGAAAAAAGAATCCGAACTATCAAATACATAAATAGATTATTTTATGGTCAACCTTGAGGGAGTATCCCAGATCTGATTTCCTTTAATTAAAACAGATGTCCCTTTTAATTCTGAAGGAATGTTTCCACTTAATTGAAGAATTGCTAAAAGAAAACAGGAAAACAGAATCTAATGAGCATATTTGTACCTCAGTCACTAAATCATCAAGATTAGGGACAAGAAGACAATCATCAAATGCTATTGCTGGATCTTGAAGCATTTGATGGCTCTGTCCAGAAGGAGACAGAGGTTCTTTCTTCTTTTCAGGGACTATAGAACCAGCATCCAGAAAACCAACTGCATCTAGTTCATGGTCAAGATGTGCAGAATGTTGTGACTGTTCTGATATATCTGGCATGGTAATACCATCAGCTGGTTCCTCGTAATTTACATGTATCTCACGTTCAGTTACCATTCTTTCCTCATTATCTGGGGACATCAGCTCAGATGCATCACCATGAAATGTAGAACCTCTGCTTAAAGATTGTTTTTGTCTGCTACGGCATGCATATTCAGAATACGGGGGTCCCACCTTAAGAACATCTTTAAGCATAGAAAACTCATTATGCCTACCACTACCTGTTCTTCTTCTGGTGTTTGACTTTTGAACTCCACGGCTAACGGATGGTGGAAGAGATTTGGACCTTGTAAAATTACTTGTAGCCACATCTTTCCAACCGTCATTGCTGCTGATGCCAAGAGGATAGATGCAAGAACCCTGCATTCTATCTATCTGCACTTCTTCCTTTGGACATTTCTTGCAAGCCATTTTTTGAGTAGCGACTTCTGATGCATCCTGATCCGAGAGAGCAAGCATATCCCCAAGGGTGCTGAAGCCATCATTATCAGCTATTTGATGTTGATGCCGATGTGCCTTCTTCCATCTGTTAGAGAGGTGTTTCTTTGCTTCCTTGCTTACAGATGTTTCAGTTGAATAAGTTGGCGACGAGTTGAAGCTGGAAGAAGCCCAAGTGTCACATAGCTCAGCTGATCTATGGAATGCATCTGAAGTCTTGAGCTTAGTAACAGATGACACAGGTTGTGGCGTTTTTTCTGAAACAGAAGTTCTCGTCTCAGGTTTGACCACATGCTTCCTACTTTCACCCCTAGAAGCTCTCATTTGTTTTGTGATCTCCCTAGCAATTTCTCTAGATCCCTTCCTAGTATGGCCTAATGTTTCATAATCTTCAAAAGACGCCTGACAAATGTACTCTTCAGTATACGGGCTCCATCTAGCAACATCCTGGCATTCTTTGCGCCTTCCGAAATCAGAATGAGGGACCTTATTATTTAGGGCAAAGGATCCTTCAATATCAAGATTTTTCTCAAGGCTTGGCTTCAAGACAACAATACGAGTAGGAGCAGCTCGTTTGTTAGTGTTTTCCTGGTAACTTGAACTTGATAGCTTCTGCCTCAATAAACCAGAATCTTCTTTCAGGCATTGAGAGGGCGCATCCGAATATGGCTTCCTTGAAGAATGTTTTGCTTCCTTAATGTTGAAGTAGCTTTCAGTATCTTTACCTTGAGGATAAATATTGTCCATACCAGTATTCTGATTTCTTCGAGATGGTTTCAGTATTGTAATGCAGTTTGCGGCAGAGGATAGAGAACCATGATTATGCAGGTCCTTTCTGACAACAGGATCAAACTTTCGAAGAAATTCAACCAGAAGATCCCGATTAGATACCAATGCATCAAGTGTGTCATTAAATTCTTCTGACATATGAGGAGATTCATTGGTAGAAAGACGCTTAGCATCCACAAACTTCTGTCTTATGAAATCTATATCAGCATCATCAACCATATCAGATCTAGAGCTTGTATTTCCAGATCTAGATACTGGACTTCGGTGCATTTTTGTTTTTGAGGCCTCCATAACTTCAAAAACATCTTTGATATCATCTGCGCTTCTCCGATGTGGAATGTCGTGATATAAACCATGTAGATCATGAAAACTACCAGGTGACACCCTTTGTGCATGACATTGGTTACGAGTTCCAGATGTAGGCAGTGAATCAAGACCCATTAGCCGACCAACAGCACCTGGTGAAATGTGCCTAGCTCTGATATCTTTTGATATTTCCTCGTCTATTAGCATTTTCATAGGTACACCACTGACCTTTCTTGATTGCCTGTTTCCCGCTTCAAACTGGAGACAAAAGAACAAAAAGAGAGGGCACAACAACTGATTAAAAGTCTGTTACATTGTGCAGAAAGTTTCAAGAAACAATCAATTAATAAAGTAGCAAAGTTTGATAGAAGATATTAATAAAATACAACGTGTTTCCATAAATGGTTATCAATAAACTTTACTTTAGATGATAATAAAGCATATTATTTAAGAAGTGTTACATTGTTAATGTTACACAACAGAGATGGACTTGAATCTAAATCATACAGTGCAAAATTTCAACTAAATCGAGATCACTCACCAGTGGATCAGATAGTATCCCGGGGTAACTAACTTGTTTCCTCAAGGATGCAACCCCTGAAATAAAAGGCAAAGAAATAGTAAATACTAAATAATCTGTGCAGGTCAAAAGCCACGATGGCAAAGGTAGTAACATGATACAATGTGAAACAGAAACCATCCCATGTCAAATTAGATTTTGAGAAGCAAAGTGAGTAGGAAGATTCTGTTACTGGCCACTGGGCTTGAGCAGCCAGTCTCCATAAGGGCATATACATTTTGTAATGGGAATTAATTAATATGTTGCAGTCACATCTAAATAAAGGGTCATTCTAATTTACCAAAACGAAGGAAGCATAGACTCCATAGTATTCATGCTTTGTGTTCCCTATGTTGCCATTTCTTTCTAGATAATTTTAACAAATTCAAATTAAATTAATGGCAATAATCACCTTGTCCAGAAACCATTACTTTCTGGAAAGCAAGCAAAAAATGTGTCATTTGTACAATGCTAGGAGGAAAAAATTCAATTCAGAACATTTCATTGTAAACATACCATATAAGCATGATGGATCGCTGCGGCCACTATTAACTACTAGTCTACCCCATAACAATTCATCACATGAAGCTTTCCATGAACAGCACAAACTTCACAACTAAACATATCACTGCATTAGTCAAGGAGATGCAACAAGCCAGCGACTCACAAGCATAGTACAAGCTTTGCAAGACCACCCAACAAACATGAACATAATTAGTGTGAAATATTTGCTTCTTCCTTATTTCTACAAAGCAAAGTGAGTTTCTGCTGCCACTAGCACCATTTATATATATAAGATATAAGCAAAAGTTCTGCAGAACGACTTGAGACCCTAGTGCTTAAAATAGCTGTGACGGACGACTAGCCTTCTAAGGGATAATAAAACTATGTGTAAACAAAGATTTGCATAATGATTAGCACAAGAAAGGCAACTTGGCCATGAACCTTCATAGCATTCAACAGACAAGAGGATGCAGAATCGAAAAAATTTAATGCATATCCAGCAAATTACGGGCAACTGAGGTTTCTTTGCGTGATATCGTGGGAATTGTCAACTTTACAACATTATACATTTCATCCGAATGACTATCAATACTGCACTGTACAGAACCAAAATTATTCTAAGCATCCAATGCTACATATTTTATTCCAAGACGACAAGATTGTACGGTAAAATTACAATTCATTGATGATTCTTTCAAAAATTGGCCAACAACTCCTGCAGCATCTAGGCAACTGCAGCTTCAATTGAAAGTACACGGATGAAAATAAAAGGAATTGTCCGCCAAAAACGTTTGAAACTGGAAGCAGAAACTTCTGCTCCCCGATAAAGTGCCGACTAAGACAAAGTCCATGAGAAAGCATGCCCCTGGCAGCTTAAAACACGGGGTAAAAAAAGTCCACTCTTTTTTTAAAAAAAATGGCTGTGTCGCCATCTTCAAATCTAAGAAGATTAATGCAAAACTAGCTGTTCCGAATTTCTTGTTAGCTAATAGGAAGAACCAAAAAGGAAAAAAGACTTCGTTTTCAATACCAAACACCCCTGACATTTGTCTGTGGAAGATGATGCTAAATACGAGATTTTGATGCAAAATATTAAGGAAGACCTAAGAATGGAGGATGACGAGTGTACAAGCAATACCAAGCAGAAGCAGCCGCTGGAACAACCGGAAACAGCGACGGAAAGAAAAGGAAAAACCTCCTAACCTCCTGACGGGACAGCAAGAGGAGCAAGAGCCCCCAAAATGCCATCTCTATCTGAGATCAAGATGGATCTTCATCACATGGACTC
The DNA here is from genome assembly GCA_030378355.1 of Eleusine indica. Taxonomy (NCBI): domain Eukaryota; kingdom Viridiplantae; phylum Streptophyta; class Magnoliopsida; order Poales; family Poaceae; genus Eleusine; species Eleusine indica. The sequence continues at coordinate 9,570,883 of CM059498.1, read as the reverse complement.
CCGAACCCCCAGCCCACAAAAATAATGAAGGCAAAAGAAATAAAAACTCGGCTGACAAACAACAAGCCCCCAAAAAATCGCAAACACAAACAAGATCATAAGCAAGGATTTAAAGAAAGAACAGGTAACAAGGCAAAAGCACGGACCTTGGTGGCCGACGGCGGTGGGAACTGCGGAATACGCCGCATTCCGCTCAGATGCCCGGCCGCGGTCTCCCCTGCGCCGCGATCTGCCGCGCTCGACGCTCGCCATGCTTGCCTCAGCTGTCAGGCCCCACCGGATGCAGCGGCGGCGAGGTAGTCGCTCATCCGCCGCGAGAGAGGAACGGGGCAAGAGATGGAGCGCTAAACGAGCAGTCGATTTTTTGAGTGGGGAGGGGGAGGAAGGACGGGGAAATAGGCTCGTTCCGTTTGCCCGTTCCTCGGCTCGCTCTGGTGGCGGCCTGCTTCTCTCTCCAAAATCTCGCTTACCTGTGTCAGTTTTTTTTTTTCGTCTCTTTCAGTTTCTTCTCCCCTCCTCTCCTCCTGGCTCCTGCAGTCACTCTATCTCCGTCTCAAGTCTAATCTATGTACTACTGTCCCATCTCTAACAGAATAAATTAATGATTTCTTATCATTGCTATTAGTACTTGCTTTATTTGTTTTACAAACTATTTTGCTTCTACGTCCTCTTGGTATTTCAAATTCAGTAGCACTTTGCTACTACACTTTTTGATATTTTTTCATGGAAGAGCTTAAAGGTGGATCATTGCCGAGGCTTTGGTTGTAATCATCATCGTTGCAAACTGAATTCTTTAGATGCACTCGATTGAAACACAAATATTATCTAGAAAAGGAGCCGCAAATGGTTATGAGGATGATTACGGTCATAGAATACTAGTACTATTCTTTTACACGATCATGAGCGGGACATACATAAATGCTTTGATTATGTAAGATTCTTTGTAGTATTCAGTTTTAGGGTTTCATTATGAATTATTCCATAACAAAAGAAAGATATTAAGTAATTCATACTACGACGGAGTATGTCTCTTCTGGCTTCGCGCCAAATCACGCCATAACAAAGAAAAAAACTAAGTAACGCAACACTAGTATGTATCTCAAAACATTGTAATTACTAACCGGATATGTCACACATTCGATAATAATCTATTATATGAACTCAAAAATACGTTATCATTGATGTGTCTCTTTGCTCGGCGCCAAAAGAAGAAGCATGACAACAAGACAAGAAATAGTACTAGTAACGTATCGCATATGTAACCATAAAAAAATCAAGAAACTAGACTACTCAATACAGCTCTATCTATCATGTGTCACGGATAATAATCTGTCGTAAAAACTTAAATTAGGCAAAGAAAAATGGTCACATATTGTCTTTTGTGACGTGAAAAAGTGCCATAGAAACTCAAATTAACTTAAAAGCAGCATAGAAACTCCAAATTAACCAAAAAAACGTGCCACATTGTTTATAGGCTATTTGAGCCTAATGTAGAAACACCATCCAAGAACACAACGCCGCACCACTCCCAACTCCCAACAGTTGGACAAAAGAGAAGCCTAGAGCGCACACGTCTCCACGTCCCCTCACCACTGGTCCCAATGCACGTGAAAAAATTTAAACCGAAGGGGTCTATTTGCAAAAAGGCAAAAATTAATAAAGAGAACCCGAGGCAAGATGTTTTTGAAAAACCAGATACGGTCCCCCTCGCACGTCGCGGCGTGGCCCGAGTCCACAGTGCACCGCCATGGCCTAAGCGGGCCCGCTCTCCACACGTGTGCGCCGCGCAGGACCCCCTGGTGCACCCGGTCCACGTCACTCCACCCCGCCTGCCTCCCGTAGGAGCACGGGCGTGGATCGCGGGGGGTCTGGTTTGCCAGGCCCCACGCGTCGGTGAGAGACTGCTACCTTCTTTTTTTTAGCTTTGAGTGACTGCTACTGGTACGCATGCAAGCCGTGAAATGGCCCTGGCCCACCTGCAGTCCAAGTGTCGCTCGCCGTGCCGGGGCCGCGCATGGGGGGGCGTTGTGGGAGCGGCTGCTTTTTGTTCTCTAGCGGTGCGTGGCTCTCTCTATTGACGACTGGCAGTACAGAGAATGCCATCAGCCGAGGCAGCCATAGTGACGCAAGTACTTACCGCTACTGTTTGACCGCGGCATGTACTGTGGATTTTGGCCACGAAACAGAGGCACGACAATTTGAAATTTACGAAGTGGGCGGAGAATCTTTGGGAGGACTGCTAGTGCTACACTGGAGCGCCGGATCGAGGAAGAAAGAAATGCAGTGTACTGTTTCCGGCGGCGTAAAGAAAAAAAAAAAGAGGGCGGGGGACACGCGACCCGGCATGCGCCTAGAGTCAACGAGATTCCGCACTCACCCAAAAAAAAACATCGCGTACCAGTACCAGCACTAGTACGTCGCGTCGCTTCTGGAGTGGCGCCGCTAGCGGCCGATGCCCAGAGACAGGCAGGCGGGGCAGGTCGCCAGACCGCCAGCGGTTTTCGTACACGACATGGTCCAGCTGCTGGGTAAATTAATGCCATAACGAGGATTGACGAGTTTTACCCGTGCTGAGCACGCGACTAATCTTGGCGTAAGCCGAGGTAAAGAAAAAAAAAATCGAATGTAGCGCGTGACAGTCGTTGGCATGAACTCGCGCGGCGCGGCGCTCTATTTTGGCTTGAGCGTACGAAACACGAGCAGATTCTCTCGTCTTCTCCCGCGTGAAAAGGAACACTCGTGGTGATCCACCGGCCAGATTCACCGGAGGGTGATTCGTTCCTTCTCTGATCCATGGGTTTTTTGTGTGTGTCGTGTCACTTCTGATCTTTTCCTCAGCACTTGTCCCGCAACACGACGGGGACATCATTCAACCGAAGGGGACAAGTTAAATAAAAACAGAGCGCGGTTCGACCTGTCAGGTAAGGCAGTCTCCGCTGTCCAGTGTCACTCACCACCACCCTACCGTTCGTCGCAAATCAAGGGCAAAGCCGAGGGAGAGAGCCTGAGACCTGAGAGGATGGATTGGATTCCTCATAAAAAATGAAGAAAAAGAAGATCGAGAGGATGGCACGTTTAGTTTGGCGGCGTGTTGCCCACGTGGCGAGAGCGAGAACGCAGGGCACGGCCGGCAGAGCAGTCACGCCACACATACATTACAATAATACTGTGGCATGGACGTTGACACTGTGGTGACCGCCATTTCCGGGCACCAATCATGGACCCGACCAGCGCCCGTTTCTGCGTGGAAGCTGATCTGATCTGGGCACCGGCACGAGCCTAACCTATCGGCGACGGATCACGGGGGCACCCCCAATAGATTAGCCCGAGATTTGCTACCGCTGCTGCCGGACCTACCGACTGTGCTGACTGGTTCACCCCCGTTGCATACTTCTTGAATTGAGCCCCCTCTCCCCTAACCAATAATGCTCGGATTTGATAAACATGCACACGGATGGTTTCCAGTTAACCTGATACACTGATTTGTACGGAATTCCAAACAAACTCCCCAACGACCAGTACTAGTAGTACAGTTAATTTGCTACACGTGTTGATGTGAAAGGAATTAAAGCAAAACTCAGCCAATAAAATGCAGCAGCAGATAATGGAGTGATCTAACGTCATCTCGTACAGCACAAGCAGGGCCCCAGCCCTGCCCGAAAGACAGCAGGCGTGTCCGCGGAATGTTTGAGTGCCCGTACTACTATCACACACTGGAGCAGGGACGTGACGGACGATGGGACGAATCCGAGTCAGGTCGCGCTGTTGCTCGCTCATCATCTGCCACAGGATGCCTGCGGCAATGAAGGCGAGCCGGAGACGACGAATGCTGCCACTAGCACGCACAACCTAGTTGCCTAGTCGACGACCAAGCGTGCAGTGTGCACGGCGACGAGAGGGAAGACCGGCCCCATGTGCGTTCCACTCCACGCCTCCACGGGACCGCGGCGGTGAGACCCCCGCCGTCAGCGAGACCTGCTTACGCGGCGCGGTGCTGTCGTGGCAGATTGTGCAAGGGAGCGACCGAGCAAGACTGGGACAGTGGCGGCCAGTGCCCGAGCCATTTCCTTCCTTTGTTCCCGCTTTAGCAGGTCACTCGTCTTCTCGGGCCCCGGCTGCCCCACCCTTTCACCAGCAGGGCTAAGCTCCCCTACTACTACACCTTCGGCACCCGATAAAGCACCTGACAGAGGCAATTGGAAACCATCCGGTAGGATAATAATTCTGATACAGTACGAAGTTAGGCGTTACGCAATCTGGTAGGATAATAATTCTGCCGGCGAAATGGTGCCGACAAGTACCTTTTTCCAATCGCACAATCTAATTTGGCCCGTCAGGATCACGGACAGCGACAACTGAACAAGTTAGGTCACACACTGAAGCGAATCAGGGGAGCCAGCACCCTTCTCGCGAGGTAATGCAATAAAGCAACTCCCCTCACTGTACAGCTATTTGCAACAGCAACCCAACAACCAATATTTTGCTTTCAGCGGACAAGGCGACAAGATCTAGAGTTAGTTAACACAAAACAGTTCTATTCGTCAAAAGATTGGATTAGGGGCCTCAGACCACCAGGATAAGCTAAACTGGACTGGGCACTAACTCCCTGTAGCAATCAGCTTGTCAGCTCATCAATCAGTCATGACATAGGTGCGGCATAAAATGCACACGGTTGCATTGCTGAATATGTTATTCAATTAGTCAGATGAGCAATAAGGTAAGATAATTTAATTGTATCTAAGAAAGAAGGTATGAATCATAAATACAGATGATAAGAAAAAATGGTATCTATAGAATCACTAAAATGGAAGAATCGCATGAATAATTCCCACCGAATAAATCCTATGGACATATAAGTTTGCCTTCTATATGAATGCTATACAACCAACCAGATCGATGTAAGCTTGAACCAATATCTGTAAAATTGAAACTTACAAAAGCCCACCAGAATTGGCTCAGATCAAAACGGTATGCACGAGGTTGAAATCCTGAACAGAAAATAAGTGTACCTTAGAGTCAGTATGAGCTAAGATTATATATTAAAAAAAAAGAGAGAAAGAAAGGATAGAGCTGCAGAGCAACGTCAATTGATCAACAACTTCATTGCCATAGAAATAAAAGGCACTACCAGTGTTCAGACAATACAGGCCATCGATTTGGGTTTTGCCAGACTAAATTAGCATTTATTCAATTCTCCTTAGCACAACGTTATCCTCTTATCATGAAGGAATTAACACGGTGACCAAAATACTACAGCCCCGCAAATTCTGTAATGGCATATCTAGCTTTATTTTCATAGCAACATAGTAATAGCCGTATGCCCTGTTGCAAGTGCAACAGTGAACGAGCATGCAGACACAAGGGATATACTCAATATTGTAGGTGCAATTTTCATCCAAAAAAAACAATTGTAAGGTGCAATGGTGAACTGAGTGATACCAACACAAGGAAACTAAAAAGGACTAAAATATATAGAACTGTATGAATCACCTCAGGACAATATAACCAGTCCAAGATATATTGACGCACATAGAAAGGCAAATGAAATGAAACCCCTGAAAGAAAGAACAACAATTGTTAGTATGGTTGTCTTCAGCATCAGGATTGTCTTAACACAATGCCAAGGGAGAAACAAATCAATGAAACTTCAGTGCAGACCATATAACACCCCATGCACAACCATTGCACGGACAAGGGCAGATTTCAGCAAATTTCTCAGCATCGCTTGAATTCACTCTTCGAGATATCAAATCATCATAAATATCTAAGTTTTCAAAATAACAAAATCAGTTAGGACCCACGGTAACTCTGTCTCTTATTCTCATATGGAATAATAAAAAGGGGGTAATTTTGGTCCTTACCATAAACTGAAAATAAGCTATTCATTACACCTGTTGCACATTAAAAAAAAGGAAAACATTAAATTTACAACCATTTAACTTGGTTCGAAGATGTTAAATATGTGATAAAAGAACATGCTATTAGAGTGTCTTCAATCTCACCTATGAATAAAATCACATACTTCAGACTATGGAAACTTGTAAACTCTTGTATGACCCAGGCAACAGCAAGGAAGGCAATGAATCCTAGATTTTAGCATAGTGAGTATCATGCAGCATAATAGAGTCTTAAATGAAGTCAAAGTCATGTTTATGCATACCAAGGCAGAGCCAACGAAGAAACCACTGCACAATAGAAAGATATGGTAAGGATTAACTCCTGATCATGATTACTGGTGGACAAGTGAAAAAGATAAATGAAGTAACAAATTACAACATCAGCAAAATTCAGTGAACTTACATTTTTTGCAACAAAAAGGACAACAAACAATGCAAGTATGAAACAGCCAGCTGCAATTCTTGTAGTGAGGAGATTAGTTGACGCAAGTATGAAGACCATTCCCCAGAATGATGAACCCAGATCTGCAATTTTAGGAAAAGTAGGAGCATTACAAAGAGGATCAAAGTTAGATTTCCGAAGTGAAGTAGGAGCATTACAAAGAGGATCAAAGTTAGAGCATAAAATTTAGATGGATCTGGATAAGTCTAGTTCACATAGAGAATTTCATTTTCAAAGACAATTGGATGTGTGCCATCAAATAACCAAAATTATCTTTCACCATTGAAATAGTTATGGTTCCATCCTGTGACTCGATGTCATTAAAAGAGCAAAAGTTTACATAAATATCAAAAATGACCTAGACAAGTTTCATTTGGGTTTGCAAAAAGGATTCCATGAGATAGATTCACCAAAAATTGCTTCATGGTTTTTTTACTCCAAAATATTTCATTAGAATGAGGCAATGAGCCATTTAGGTTTGACATAGTAAACTATTAGAGAGCACACAACATTAATAAGCTGTTTAATAGAGAATCAGCTATTGTCATTGTTTGTGGCATTCTTGTAAGAAATGATATGGTAGAGCGAGATGGGAGGGAAAATTGATTTACATCCAGCGGGCAAGATTATCCAATATATGCCACCCCGAGTTTGAGTACTGCCTCCCTCATTAGCATGGACCTGCATTCCTTCGACCTGAAGAAACAAACCTAATTGTCATATAATATCAGCCTTGAAAATTCTTCTAAAAAATGATTGTTTCACGCTGCAGTATTATCTGGATGTAATGAAAACTACATATAGTAAGTTGACATAAGATGGAAACTAATATGATGCGCACGCGCCAAGTATCCAATTTGAAGCACATTTACAAATTAGATTTTCAAAAGGCAGAGGGCATTTTAAGACTGTAGACCAAGATAAGAACCCTCAAGGTGCTTGTTTGGAATATTTCAGACTTCTATTAAATATAGGGCTATCTACAGATACAATCAAGGCCATCCAGCAGCTAACTATACTATGTTGACTGAACTTTTTAACATGGGGAAAAGCACCAAAAGTTCAACTTCAAAGTTCATACACATCAAATGACTATATTTTTCAGAAGTATATGAACCTATACAAGCACCAGATATGACAGAATACTTGAAGGATGCTTTTAACTGTTCCAAACTTTTGTTATCTTAAGAGTCGTTCAGAGATACAATCAGGGCTATCCAACATTCAATCATTCTACATTGAAGGAACTGCCTAACAAGTAATATGGGGGGACGGGAAAGAAATAAAGGCAAGCAACAACGTTCCACCACATCAAAATATGCAACAAACATATTACAAACAATGCTACTTTGTTATGACCAGACCAAGGATCAACTCTGTTGGTTTCACAGTTGATCCGGACTTCAGAAGTATGCATCACTCGCATTATTCCATGCAAAATGGTCCCCAAGTAATGCATGCTTCAGAACTGAGCAACTTGGGATTGCACTTCCTATTTTGCACGGAGCAACGTACAGCAGAGTCTTCTGAGGTGCCCTAGCAAAGATGCGTTGGTTTGCAAACCGAAAAAAGCGCAGGAGGCCATGAATGCATATTGTGCTGACAGTTGACAATCACTAACCCGAGTCCCAACTTGAATGCAGAAGAACAGTAGTAAAGCTGTAACAAAACATCCTTTCCGGCACTAACAGTCCAGCACAGAGCATCGCTGCTGATCGGTTCATTAATAAAATAAGAATGTCCATATCTAGAGGAATGCAAAGATTCACAGTATATGCTTGTGACATGGAAAGCAAAACAAACACTATAAAAAGCGCCCCAGCACAAAGGTGATATGGATTTCCATGATCCCTACCAAGCTGAGGCGGCTACTTTTCCCACCTAACAGCACAAAATGATTGGAGAAATCGGCCCCCAAATTCGAACCTAACAGGACTTTGGCCGCGGCTGCAGCACTCGCACAATGCCAGCAATCTATCGCGAAAAGGAAAGAGTGGAGAAAAAAATTCCGAGCAAGCGATAGCGCAGAAGGGTTGTATGACTGCTTACATCGCCGCAGGTGAGCTTGCAGGCGAGCGCGTGGCTGGTCTCGTGGAGGAAGACGGTGATGAGCTTGAACGGCGTGAGCACGAACGTCCTCCACAGCTGCAGAAAAAAAGGAACCAGCAGACACAGATGAGCCGGAGCCCTCCGCTCGGGGAACCGATCCAACCGGGGAGCGAGGAAGAAGGCGGCAGGGCGGGATGGGACTCACGAGGAGGATGACGACTGTGGAGACGCCGATGGCGGCGAGGAAGATCCGCTGGTCCTTGTCGCAGCACCCCTGCAGCTCCCAGTTCACCTTCATCCTCGCCCTCTCGCTCTCTCGCCGTCCACCGCCGCGGTAGATCTCGAAGTAGTCCGACGGGGAAGGACGCTCCTCGGCGAGAGAAGGGAGGGGAAGAAGACAACTCGGAATGAAAACTGCTCCGTCCGCTGCTCGGGTTGAACTGAAACGTGCGGGCGCAGGAACCGAGAGCGGGGTGCGGTGGTCGTGTTCGCGGCGCGTATGGCCCGACCGATTTTGATTGCCCCCGCCGCCAGGCGCCAGCTCGGAGGGATTGCGCGGTGGGCCCCGCAATGATTGTCGCTAAATTAAGGGGGTTAGGCGCTAATAAACCCTGCCCGCAATCGCGACTGAGCCTGGACGGCGAGTAACGGCGGCACGACACGAGTCTGCGGGTTGGTGGGTCGTCTGTGTGGTTGACCGGTTCGTCTCCACTCCACCACACCACCGCGAGCGTGTACACGTTTCTTCACGCGGTTCGGTCGTTTGCTTTCGCCGATTTCACTCTCGCCAACGGCAACTGGAGAACTGGGATGGAAAAAGTATTGCTCCCACGACCTTGAAAGGGGCATGTTGTTCCGCTTACTATATAGTAGCTGCTGAAGGACGAAGGTGTCGCCGTCCCGGCGCTTGCAATCCGGGATTCGGCGAGTCATGGTGCCCCGAACAATCTACAGTCGGTTCGACGACGTTGTCAAGAGTTCGGTGCATTGAGATATGAGGACGACGTGCCGTAAGATTGTAAGAACGATCAGTGCTTCCGCCTGCACGAGACTTGCAGCGCGCTGACTGTTTCCTTGTTACTATAGTGCTCGATCGCGCGACATAGTAGTAAGACTATCCGCACTGGGAATAGTAAGCGTTCCTCTAGGAAGCATATAAAAATGAGCTGCACCGAAGACCTCTATAACGTATGCTATGAAAACGGAACCACTCTCGCACGCTAAATCTAGCGAAGATAACGTGCGTACACTACGTGCGGACGTGACGTGAGGCTCTTACGGCCCAGCCACCGGAAGCCGTTGCTCGGGAGGGGCAACAAGAGAGCACGAGCTCAATGGAGACAACAGATGCGATGTGGGCGCGTGAAGGAGGAGACGTCAGCGGAGGAGGAGGAAGGTGGCGCCAGATCCCACCGCCCCTCTGGCGCGAGCCGTCGCCGCTCAACGGAGGAAGGAGGGAGGTGGAGGGGAGCTGCAACGCGAGCGCAGAGGCGGGAGCTCGAGGGCGGCGGCGAGCTCATAGGCGACGGGGAGCTTGGGTCGGCCTCGTGGGAAGAAGACAAAAGAGAGAGATTGGAGAGGAAAGAAAGATGAGAGAGAAAAAGAGGGAAAGGAGAGGTTGACGTTTAGGTCTCATAAAGAGGTAGTTGAATAAAGGATGAGATATATAGTATGACGAGTGTAAAAAAATTAATATAGAGAAAAAAAATTATAAAAAAATATTTTTTTTAAGAATGAATTTAGAGAACTACAAGTGCGATTAGTCTAAGCACGAAGTAAGAAGTAAGAAAAACGGTGAAAAAAACAAAGAACGCTTTGGGACGGCTCCATGGCTTTGCCTGTTTGTTTCTGGCCGTGTGTCTCGAGGAAAGCTTTTCGCTTCAGCAGGCAGGCTCTGAACGAACGTGCCGACGCACAAGTCGTTTTTCAGTCAGTCATCTCCGAAGGAAAAACTCCCGCCGATTCAAAATGAAAATGAAGAAGTTCGAGTACTCTGCTGTGTTCTTGGAAAGGCTTGCGCAGAAAAACTCCCGCCGTGCTTTGAGCCCAATGTTGCCTACAAAAATGCAAGGAAACTTGAGCCCACTGTGCCGTCGGGCCTCTTTTATCACGCAACACTTCATCAACAGGCTTACTTCTAGCAGTATGCAGGCCTGACTCAACAAAACAAGCTTGGTCTTATCTGTAGCGATAATACACAAGTGTGATCACAATCATTCCGTAGATCGCCCATCACCATGTTCTACGCAAATGAGGATGAGCCATAGAGCAACCGTGATGCACCTGGACTGTGAAGTAGAAAACAAAACTGCTGGGGTCTGAACACAGGCGGATCAGATAACGTAGCCATGCACCATCCTTTTAGAGCATCTGACAAACTTAAGCAGACTGACTACTTGAACTATTAATTTAGTAAGACTCAAATTCCAACTTCAGACTCTCATGTTTCTCTGCTTTCGCTTTTCTCTCCCGAGCCGAACATCCACCCCCCCGCCCGACCACGCCCTACCGCCGCCGTCCCCCTCCCCCTCCCCCCCCCCCCCCCCCCCTTGCCCGCGTCCTCACCGCCAGCCACCCACCCGCAGCCAGATCGCCCTCCGCCCTGGCCGGATCTGCGCCCGCCGGGCTCGGATGGCTTGGTCCCGTGCGTGGGGCCGAGCAGCGGCGCCGACGCGAGCACCGGCGGATGCGGGCTCGGCCGCCAGAGGCTCCCTTCCCTCCCGCCATGGCGCGACATCGGGGACTGTGGGGCCAGGCGCCCCTTCTTCACAGGATGTCGGAGGCTCCCTTCCCTCCCTCCATGGCGCCGGATCGGGGACTGCGGGACCGAGCGCCCCTTCTTCTCCACAGGACGCCGGCGGCTCGCTTCCCTCTCTCTATGGCGATGTGGCGATGCGAGTTGCCCGACGTGGAGCTCCGTCCGCCCGCTCGCCATCGAGCTCGCTACTCTCATCCGTTTCACTGACGAGTGGGTTCCACCCGTGATGTTATTTTGGGTCACTGACTTGTGGATCCCATGTGCAAGAAGGGAGATGAGAGCTGAAAATGAGCAGTGTTGCTAGAGTTAGAAATCAAAATTTGGACCTCTCAAAGTCAAAAGGAGTAGAGTTCTGTATTTGAGAGCTCCGACTGGAGATGCTCTTAAGGAATATAGAGACTCGTGATAGCTACCATATGCCCCGACGAGACAACATGTCACACACAATTCGGCTGGAGAACGTCGTTGTACGGTGCAAAGAGCTCGACCAGTAAGGAATGGGCCCTGGCCATTTGCATTGTTATCTTTTGAGTCTATCCAATTTCTTCCTCTGCTTGTCCGATTGCATCCGGCGTGTCTCACAAATTTAAATCGATTTCAATATTTTAGTCGGTTGATTTCGACGATGACCTGCAGAGTGCAGAGCAGAGATGTCAACAACGATTGACACAATGACACTTATGCCACTGCCTGCAGGAGTTCTACGGTAGTATCTCTCTTTAAGAAAATAACAGTGACGGCAAGGTGGTGCACATGGAGGTAAAAGAAAAAAAGGGAACTTCCTTAAACCAAATATTACCACCTTTATTAAGCAACAATATTGTGAAAGTTACATGTACTGCACCACCATTGTAGATTCACCCCATTTCAACTGAATGTCTCCAGAGAGTGTGCCAGAGTTAGAGAGGCATGCCCTTATTTCCCATTTTAAGTGGCTCCAATAATATTTCTCTGATTTCCCTATTTTTCTTGTCATCTGGTGCACCAAGACCATCCCCACCGTGATAAAGGCAGTGCGTCATGCGTGCCATATTAACACATGCATTTGCAAAGGAAAAAGGATATTGACAGTTATTGAATGCATCATGATTAACTAGTTTCCATGTCTCTGTGATTAGGTCTCGCATGGCCTTACGAGCATCATGCTCTGTGGCTCTGTTTTCAAACATATAGATGCCTACAGAGGATGGTGCATCCCCTCTCTTCAATTCATCCTGCATTTCCAAATTAAAGAAAAAAAATTATCGATACGAAATGACCAATAACATGAATAATTTGGACTTGGCGGTTACGCTGATAGCATTCTTACAGAATGTGTTGCCAAATCGTTGGAAAGACGAACTATTTTGGATACTGTTTGTACCAAACTTGGATAGCTCTCGAGTTGTTTCATTGAGTTTGGGGTAATCTCCACCTTAAGCGTAGTGAAAGCGTGAAGTAATAACAATGGCGCAGAGGCTGACACCCATCCATTATCTAGATATTCTTGGAGGGTTGGTTTGTAATTATTGTGGTGCCAACTTGCTTCCAATAGAAATGCCTCGCAGAGATCGTGCCACTGAAGACAATAATAAATTCAGATTTTAATCTCAAATTAGTATTTGATTTTAAGTTGGAAAAGTGATTAATGTAACACTATATATTTATCACGGTTGTAGGTACCGCTTTCTTAAGAAGAACACGTGCATCACAGCCATCTTGCTTGAACATGTGATCAGCCACCTCATTGGATATGTTGTAGATCGTGAGGTAGATTGCTTTCATATAATCAGGGAGCTCTTGACATCCAATTTCCTCCCAGCTGTGATAAAAATATTAGTTCATTTATAATTTCTTCATAAAATATTACAGGAACTAAATTAACTTGGCCAAAAGAATTTACATTTCAACGATGTACCTTTTGATGGTATTAGTGAAAGCTACAAGCTCATCTAAGGTTCCATAGACATCATAGATATCATCTAAAAGCAAAATTAGAGAAAATACTTTCGCAATCACTTCTCGACATGCCCCAAAACCAGGTTCTGAAACAATGCCAATTGCAAAATAGAAGCACTCTATCAAACGATCTCTTGCGAATGGTAATCTTTCACTCAAATTAGCATTCTTCCACCATCTACAAAATGCATGTAACTTCATAACTTAAAAATCTCTTTGTAATTAGGAAAAAATAGAGATACACACGAGATCTAATAAATACCGTGCTATTCCAATCAGTTCTTGTCGATGTAAGTTCTGCACACTATTGAAGTCAAGCTTGGCAAAATGAAGCATTGGCTGATCTGCCTCAGTGTCCCTAGCATAATGTCCAATGAACCATCTTGCTTGCAATCGTGGGGCCATCCAATGTAGCGGAATGGCCAAAGCTTTAGCCACAGAGCTATGTAAAAATGGATGCAAAGATGATGTGAGTTCATGTAAAGCATTGGTGGTGAAGATCCGTGCTTCATCCAAAAGATTCTCTCCTTCAAATGCAAGATGTGATGCCTCATAGAGGGAAAGAAGGCCCTCTATATCTTCGTGAAGCGTTTTCTTAAACCGACCTGTTTCATCCTTCAAGCTTCTCAAGAGTATATCTAGTTTGATTTTCATTTACAAACTTCATCAGGTAGTTTTCATTCGTATCAATTGACACACTAGAGAATATCAAGGACTATTGGTTCACCAAAGAAAATAATAGAGGTGCTACTGCTAACAATGCATATGAGGTTTTGACCATTATATTAAAAAAAACTAGGAAAACAAAGGGCAACATTTGTTGAATCAAGCTTTAGCACGATGAGCTAAACTTTGTTACCTGTGGAAGCAGGAGAATTATTTTGCCTAAGCAATCTAAACAGTAGAGTCGTGATATGAACATCGTCCATGCTACCATCAACCTCTACTGTCTCCATCAAAATAGAGTTAAGTACAACACCAATCTCTTCATCAAAGTGGTAAGCAACACCAAGCCGTTGTATTGTGTCAATGACTCTAAGCTTTGATAGCTCTTCTGCCTCATCCATAAGTTGACGCCTTATGTGAAATTTCAACTTGTCAATGCCCGATGGATCCATCTGCCGTGAAAGAATTGAAGAAATAAAAAATTGATAAGTGCCATAGTAGGAAAAAATTAGAAGAATTTCATAACAGTATTATTACATCCACATCTAATTTAAATATAGTAATGTTTAGTACATCTAACCTAGTCCAATTCAAAAAAGAATAGTTGTCCTAACTGTCATATATCAAAATTAATTGTCCTAAACTTCATATATATAGAGAGAGGAGTTTCACTGCCAGTATTATTTTTCAAAACACTATTGACTCGTAGTATTATAGGGGTAATTTTAGTATTTTAGTACTAATAAAGAATTTTTGTATAATAAATGGGAGACGAAGGAGAAGATAGGAACTCTAACCCTACAACAAATAATGGCTAAATTATTCATCATATTAACATTATACATTATTTAAGTTCATAATTCAAACTTATGAAAACTTATTGATTACTTTCTCCTTTCCAAATTGTATGACACTCTAAACTTTGTGAATTTTCTCAAATTATATGACATCATTGCTTTTCAATGCCTATTTCTCTCTTTCAAATACATCCCTACCTCTATATCTGTCCTCCTCGTTTCTTATGCAACACATCTTTTTACATCTTCTTAATTCTTGTGCTCATAGCCAAAAGGAAGTACTAATTTATCACTCTTTTTTCCTGATATTTTTAAATATGGAGGAGTAGTTTATAGCAATATAGTTGTATTAAGATATGGGGAAAATACTTTCAATTGTGGATCTAAGGTAGATGCTATGTTTTAGCCGCTTGAAATTTCCACTTGATGTTGCAACATCTACAAATAATAATGTGCCAAAAATAAATATTTATCACAAGATTAAGAAATAAGTATTACACATGAGCAATTATAACTTAGAGGTTACATGTACTTACTCATGCCTTGGAACACTGAACAACAAACAAAGAAGCTTTTGCAGCCACCAGAAATACTTGCAGACGAATGTGTAAATCTAATGTTTAACATCTTTTAATTACAATGATCCATATCCTTGGTAGATAAACTGCCGGTTGCACATTTCAGAGCTAAATTCTAAAATGCATGTCTTTTGAAAAACAAAAAGAGAAAAAATAAGTAGGATAAACGGTTGTACATACATAGTGAAGCCAGTCTTACCAAATTATGATTATGCTTCCCAGCTAACGACTCAATGGAGCTGTAGTTCCAAAAGTTTGGCTGGTAATTGGCCGATCGCCTTCCATGCGGTCTGTCGCCCTCGGCGTATATCCGACGCGCACCCGGACACGGCCGCCGCTGGACTCGTTGGGGCGTCACCGTAGGCGCCCATAGCACCGCCGCGCTCAGATCGCTCCACAAGTAGTACATCGTGGCGCGTGTAGATTCTTAAAGCTGCAGTGGACATGGAATGACTACTGAAAATTTTGCTTTGTATAGGAGAAAGCTATCACCGTAAGTATATGCTTAATATATATTATCTATATTATTTATATTATTTTAAAATTCATGTTGTATGTACTACATATTAAATATCACATGATAAAGTATATATTAAGACTAGATTTCATCAATTTTAATGTAAAACATGTGATCTAGATAGTAGATATTCAACATTTACGTGTGAAAATTTTGCTTTGTGTTTTATAGCCAGCTTTCAGCTGATATCGTGCAAAACAAAATGTGATTCAGCCTGTTTTATACCAACTGATTTTTTTTATTGTTTCAAACAGGCGATGGAGTCTCAAATAAACATTGATCGTTAGAAAAAGAAATAATGGAGTCTCAAAGAAATATTTTGATTCGGCCTGAAGGAGATCTAATTGAGCGGTATCATCGTGGTCATTATCTTCTTCTAATGCTCCATGAAACCCAAGTGCAATTCACATGCCACTTACGAGGTCGGCGCCACTTCATGTTAATTGTAACCGATGTCGTTTTGCAGAGCAAGCACATGTATCCTTTTCATTCTTCCGTTTGTCGCAAAGATGATCTGTGGTACTTTCTTCATTATTTTCCCATTTTCTGTATCCATTTGCTAATGCAGAACCTATGGGTGGAGGTGGTACCGTATTGTTCGAAAACCGGAAACCAGTTAGTTTGGCCGATCGTGGAGGCAAAGGTTAGTTATCCCATTTGAAGCAGGTGATCGGTCTGCGTCTGCGTGTAATATGATCTCATTAATCAGTATACCTCGTGAATATTGTGACGAGGGAGCAGAAACCTGGACAACGATATTGCAGTTTCTCGGTGGAAGCAAGGCACATGGCACAGAGACGGAGGGTACCGACCCGATCGAGATGCCCGCTCCGGCGCTCTGGGGAGAGGAAACAGGCGAGAGAGACAACACTATTAACAATCAGTGATCTCGCGTTTGGTGACATAGTATGTTCTTGTTAAGCAATAGGCCGGCGATTTTAGTCTTCCCGGGATGTAGCATCACGCGCTTCACATGTTTCTTTCTCGTGGACGACTCCGTTTCGTCCACCAAACCTGTCCTGTTCTCGAGCTGGCCCAGCTTGCCCTTAACATCCCGACGGAGCGCACGGAGCGTTGCCATCAGCCATCTCCGCCGTTCTTTTTGTGCCAGTGGAAGTGCAATAGAGCATCACACTATCATCTCCCTTTATCAGCAGCCAGCAAATAAATTCGATTCACGGTTAAACTCTGTTTTAGTTTACATATGTTGAAAGTGCTCTTAATTCTTTGTCAGGCCTCTCTGTACGATGGTTGATTTCTGTCAGAATATGCGATTTTCTATCCCGTGTAAAGATAAAAACACATCCGACACGAACATCTGAATCATCTGGTATGGTAGGCCATGCTTACTATCGATGCAGAATATCTGGTTCACAGATAGACAAGATTGATCCCCTGCCAACCCGACCCTGTACTTACCCACCACCATCATCAGGTTGAAATAATGCAGCACATCGCATTAGTGGCTGTGGCTGCCCTCGGTTATTTTCATCTAATTAGGTACAAAAGATACCTAGGACCAAAGAGAAGAGAGAGAAAAAAAAAACTAAGCAGCCAGCGACCGTGTTGGCTAAATTTACTAGGAGTTGCTCGGGCTTCCCTTTGCCAGTCTCCACTGCTTGTACTGGTCGAAGAACTCCTTGTTTTCCTTCTCCAGCTCCTTCCATACTGCACCCAGAGGAAACACATGCGTGTTCGTTAGAGCTTCGTACAGTGAAAAAACGAAGCAAAATCAACAGCGTTCTCCAATTCAACGCCAGAGGAAAGGTCTAAATTTGTGTGCCAGTTCACGAAGGACGGGACGGACCTGTGGAGGTGACGACGGGCTGGACGTCGGCGCGCTTGGCCAGCGCTTCCATGGACTCCTCCATGCTCATCCCGAACGTCATGCACCGCTCAATCAGGTGCTGCACCTGCATACACACCTGACCTTAAGATTTTGACGGTACAATGATATTTTCGCAGTAATTCACAGAGTCGTAGAGGAAGGAAACGAGCAATTTTTAGTTACCATGTGGATATACGAGGCCGGAGTAGAGTCGTCTCCCAAAGCCATCAACTCTTTCGGGTTGGGTTAACTTGCACTCTATTGCCTGTTTGACCACTGTTCCTTCGTCTTCCTCCCGGAGCAGTAGCTCTGTTTTTCTCTGCCACACTGCCAGCGAAAAAGTGCAGCAAATCTATGGCTCCCTGCAATCTGCTTCTGTGTGTGACGATAAGGCGTGCCGAGTCGGCCGCGGAGGATCCTATATATACATGCGCCACGGATGAGGACACCGCGCCCCTCCCGCCGCCTCGCTGGGTTGAGTCCACGGCTCCTCCTCTGCTCTCGGGCCGGGCGGGGCGGCGGCCACGACGGCGGGCGTTCCTGGACCGGGCGCACGCAGGCCGTGGGCCGGAAAAGCGGGCGTGGCGTTCACGTGGGCGCGGGCAGCCGATTGGAGGAGCGGAGATTGGAAAGCGACGTGTACATGGCAAATATCTTTCCTTCCCGGCTCGTCGGTCTATGCCCGGTGGGCCACCATACCGGAGCCGCCAGGTGGACATGACCCTCGCGCCTTCACGTGGCACCTGGCCCCGCAGCCTGCCACCGCCGCGACTTCTCTCGTCCCCGCCGGGGAGGGGAATGGCTTTGGCTTGTCAGGATCTTCTGAGGCCGGATCGATCGATCGATCCCCGACGACTCGGTCGCCGCCGGGAGCTTGTGCGTGCAAGGCAGAGCAGATAAAGCCCGGCGGCGCAAAGGATCCCGAACGATACACGCGTCCACTGTGCGGCATGCGGAGCTGTCCCCACCCCCGGAGTGGTTAGGCAGACAAGAGACCTGCACGACGCGTAGCCCGATAGCTGTCTACAAGGCGGCGTACCTGTCGTGCATGCGCGCCGCCTACGCGGCATCCCCATCTGTCTCGGCCTCTCCGGATTCGGCGTCGCGGTCTTGCTCCTGCAGACAGACAGCCGCGACGGACCCACGGCCGGGCCCCGTTCTATAGCTGCGACTGCGATACCGGTAATCCGGCATACGCGACTGCACTATACTAGTCGGTTCCTCCTATTTTGTGTACGTATTTTTCTTTTTCTAGCAAATGGTTGAGCCCAAACGCCCAGCGGAGTAGCTCGCCGCGGGCGGCGCGAGCGAGTTGAGTTGCTTGCTGCCTGCTGCATTGTAGGCGCACGGTCGAGTTGGCAAAAGGAGCATCGTACTGCAAAAGTGCAAATGCAAGCCTAACGAAACGAAACGACCGAAAGAAACTCGCAGCTTCAACGGACAAGATTAGACGGATGCTAGAACCATCAGAAAAATTCACAACTAGCTTGATGTATAAGCACCTACTTAATTCTGGAATGGCTCATGTAACATGTCAAATCCTAATGACATGTTACTGGGCATAATCATTCATCATAAGCATCATAAGTATTTTATTACATAAGCATTTCATTCAAGTTTGAAATGAGTTCAAATTTTAACCAAAATTCATGCTTTGCGAAGGGACTCGAAATTTTTGAATGCAACTTTATGCTAAAAAAAAATTTCTGGATAAACCTCATTTACCAAATTTTTAGGCGATGTCTTGATGCCTTAAAAATTCAACCTACTCTTAAATGTGTCAACTTTGAAAAATCTAAATTCTTTTTCTACAAGTACTTATCATGAGTTTTCAATCAAAATGGATGCTCTGATCCTTGATCTTTCATCACAGAAATCGGCATGATTTTTGGAAGTCTATAGGTGTGGTCAAAATTACTCCTCTCCCTTGCTTCTCTCTTCTATCTCTTTCATTCTTTTTCTCATTGAAGGCAAAAGAAGAGAACAAGCCTCGTCGTCCCCGTCGTCGGAAATCGGAGTAGAAGGCCTCCCCAAGCTCACCCACGACCTCCCCGAGTCTCCTCAATGGCCGAAGGGTGAAGCATTCCGTTCTTCTACTCCAACTCCGATAAACTTTCTCTATTGATGACCTCAACATCAATAACCGTAGGTCAAGCCTTTCCCAACCTTGTTGAATCCGCCCGGGACATTCTTGCAACAAAGTAAGGCTTCTCAACCTATTACCTTCCATTTTCTTGCAATATTTGACCTATATTGCATCCTTCACCATCGAGAACTTCATTTTTTTTAGCATGGCCACGACTATCCATCGGAAATGTCCTACGCCATCGAACAAATCTGACGATCCAGGTTGCCAAGCTCTATGGAGTCCGACAAAATCATCGGACTTGTCCTATACATCAAACAAGTGTTGTCCTCTTTTTTAGTCAACTTTCAAAATTCATAGAAAAATCATTCGAACTCCACTTTAAATGAAACTTGTTTCTTTAGATTCGTATGGAAGTCCTCTATCAAGGAAAAATACTAACCATCATAATTTTCTTCTAGAAAAGTAATTTATTAATTATCTTTGATTAGTGTCCAGATTTAAGTACACTGGACCTAATTAATTTTAGCCGGAGCTTTTCTAATCCAATGACCATGATTATTCTTGCATTGCAATACTAACTCATTGCACTACATGTCTAATATTTGTCATAGCATTTTCACCTTATTTAGTCATCATTTCATGTTATTCTTTCGGTGCATTATATTTTTACTAGGAGTTGAGGAACCGGAGGGTGACGCTGGTGGTGTTGAGAGTGGTGCTGATACGGAGACCGTGAGTGAGATATCTGCAGCTCAAGGAAAGCATCTATGCATATCTGAAACTATTTTGGATGAGTCTAAATGAATGTGCTTGAGTCAATTGACCTATTGCATTAGTTGGACACTAAGTTAATTGTCGTATTCTACTTATTACATTACCTTCCTTGCTTATTGTTTTACCTCTTATCTTTGTAACCAAGTTAGATAGGTCTAGATATTGGGTTAATCGGTAATTGCTTAGTGATGCTTTATCTTAATGCGGTAGAAGTCGAACGGTGGAAGGTCACATAGGTGGATACTTGAGATCATTGACCATGTCTTGCTGAAAATGTTAATAATGGTTACAAATTAGATAGATGGAAAATTCTTGATAGTTTGTATATAAACCTTGACACGTAATCGTACATACCACATGTTGACATATGGGTAGGCAAGCCTCACTCTTTATCTAGCTGCGACCATTTGACTTGCAAGTTCGGGGGCTGAAGAAGGTGCTAGGGATGACCCCCGAGGGCCTATAGCGACCAACTCGTCTTAACCGGACGTCTGGCAAATGATCGGAGCGTATTTGGAAGGGTTGCCATAATAAATTACTCCTTATGATTGACGGGTCGTATGAGCAGTGATCATGTGGGTAAAGTTGTACAACCCCTGCAGGGTGTAAAATCAATTCGAATTGTCGCGGTCTCGGTTATGACAATGCCTTGGGGCGTCTCCATTCATCATGATGATTTTCCCATAGGATGTTGTTTGGGACATGAAAAGAAATATGAACTACTAGTACTTTTACTTATGCAATGGGATAGTTTTCTGTAGGTGTCGTCCTTTAGCTTCGCTTATGTTAAATAGGATTGCAAGTATTCACTTAAAAATTATTAATGGCTTTTATGCACTTGTCATCCTACTTATTTTATTCTTGTCCAAAGCCAAATGCATATTTTGTTGGTTGAGAGCTATATGACTCTCTGTGTAAGTCTTGTTGAGTACCTTCGTACTCACGATACTATTTATTGAGTTTTGCAGGTGAGGATGAGTATGTTTATGGCTACTTCTATGGGGGTGAGGGACAGGAGTAGTTGATGGTCGGACATGTGATACAAATGGTGTTCATAGTGGAACGTCGTCGTCTTTTGTTTTCTAAATCCGCTGCGTAAAACTCTTATACAAGGATCAAACCTTGTAACTATGTCCTTGTTCATGCTAAGGTTGTTGTGCACTTAGCATGTGAGCTCTAAACTCCCTTTTGATATAAATATGACTAATGAAGAAGACTTATAGTGTAATGTATTACTTTTGCTCTCTCGTCAATTCTTGTAATGAAGAGGGTTACAAATGTGGCTTAGCGGTGTGTACATTGATCTTGGACGTTGTTGTGCATGCCGGAGAATACCAGAGTTACATATATTATGATCGAATATTATTGTGTTGGTTGCTTAGAATGGACGGTGACACGTGGTGTTTCGAGTGATCGACGCATGTCAATGTTCATCCTATAGTTAACCAATATATTCGGTCATAATGTGTGTAATGTGGGAGGCTCCTCCACAACTCATAGAAGCATGATGGCTACATGGGAGACAAAAATCCTACTGAAAGTAAAAATTTTCATGTGGTTGCTACAGTGTGAGCGGGAATAAGCGGCAAATACCCGCTTGGACAGATTGTAAAAAAACAACTTTTTGCTATAGTATCGCGAGTTAAGCTATAATCAGCTGTATAAGCCGTGTCAAATGGGTCCTAAATTTGTAAGCTAGTATCCCAGCAGCTACTCTCTGTTGCTTTCATGATAAAACAGGGCTACGAGACTTTTATCTAAAAAAACGACCAAAAGAACGCTCACGGTGACGCCCATGGTTGGAACAGCTCGTGACACCATCAATGACTTATCATTTCTGATTTATGAGTTGGTTCCGGTGGTCTATGGATACCGCACGCCAAGTGACGACTGATGGACAGTTTCACATTCATGGTTATGTCTCATTAGATAAGGTGACGTGCTTCGCTGCGCTCATATATAATCTATGTTTGAATAAATAAACATTTAAAAACATGCTATATTTAATTATCCTTTTTATTTATAAATGTTTAGCTTTAGTTATCGGATAATTTCTAATTTGACATATGGTCTTAAAGGCTTCTAAACAAATATTACAATAATATAACTGTAGGCTAGTACACCGCATAAGGCATTGGATTTTTCTTCTGCTCTTATACTTCTCTTTTTTACGTATTACATTTTTCTTGCCTGGAAAAATAGGAACCACGCGGTAATACATCCTCCGCACATGAAGACACTCAAAAGGCTGCAAGTTCAATGCTTTCTGAAGCAAACGCCAGTCTCCTCTCTTTGTTTTCTCATATGGTCATGTGCCCCACAACACGTGTGCTTGAGGAATCCGATGCGCAATACATTGAAGCCGCAACACAGCCCGTTTCACCCTAACCTGCCGAACGGGCCGCAAAAGTAGACCCACACACGGGCCACGTTGAGTAAACCGGACTGAAAAGCGGAGGAAGCAGCATGGTGCAGCGGCGACAGTAAGAAATGACGCGCTGAAGCGCAGGCGAGCACGTCACCTTTAAACAGACGTGGCCACCGTGTAGACTATCCACGCCGGCCAAAATTACCAGGAAGCTGTAAATCTTTCATGAGTCTACTTAACACTAGGTAGATTGGCGCGCTATGCTCCACCAGTTTAGCCTAATAAATAGTTTAATTTAATATGGGTCGATAATTTTGATGAGTTTAGAGTTAGAATTAAGTATATATGTAAATATACTATATAGATATTATAAGTTTTAGAGGCTTAATCATAAATATGAAAAGCAACAAATCAAACACACAAATAAAATAATGAAGAAACTTGCATGCAAAATGACCAAAAGGCTTATCCTCTCTACAGTCCTTTCTACCAGTAGTTCTCTCTCATTAGCACCTCATCTCTTCTCTCTCTCCTCTCTCTCTAAACAAATCCATGATGAGCTGGGGAAATCTTCATATCGGCCTCTCACTTCCTCATCCCTATCGCTCTTTCCTCCAGTCTGTATGTCGCTGGACATGGCGTGGGTGTAAGCATGATTCCTGGCAACCTCCACTGCTCCGGCAGGATGTTGCTCCTATGTCAGTTGGTTCCTGTGATGGTGAAGATGCTGATGTTGCTGTCCCGTGCTGTGGAACTCATTCTTTTTTTCCCATCTCTAAACTTGGCTAGTCCATGCATAGTTTTATCCCGTTATCAGAGTGTAAAGGAAAAATAGGCGACATGTGACATGAACTTATGGGCTAATAGATGGAAAATCGACAACACAGTGAAAAGAGGGCCAGACATGGGCCAGAATGCCAGATCGTATTGGAGCAAACAGCCTTGTTTCCTTGACATTGACGGCCACACCTAGTGTAACATGCGTGGCAGCTCCGGAGCGTGGCCACGTACGTCAAAATACTAGGAGAGCTATAAATTTATCCCGTTATCAGAGTGTAAAGGAAAAAAAGGCGACATGTGATATGAACTTATGGACTAACAGGTGGAAGATCGACAACATAGTGAAAAGAGGACTAGACATAGGCCGGAATGCCAGATCGTATTGAAGCAAACAACCTTGTTTCCTTGACGCTGGCGGCCACACCGAGTATAACAAGCGTGGCAGCTCCGGAGCGTGGCCACGTACGTCAAAACACTAGGAGAGCTGTAAATCCTTCTCCTATCTACTTACTACTACTAGTGTACTCGTGTTGTTCACTTGTTCTCAAGTCTCAAAAAAGGCCGAAGTGAAATTCACATTGTGGGCGGGGTTCGTGGGCCTTGCAAGCCCAGATTCTGAAATCGCTCCCACTCCCTTCCAAGTGGGTCGTCAACCCGTCTATTTAGAGCCCGCGTGCACTACGGAGAGGCGTCAGCCTGGACAATTTCTTCAGCCGACCTGGGCAGCTATACGCTTCGGCCTGGATAAGTTCTTTCATGGGCTTCAAATGTTGTGTAACCATACGGACTGGATAGTCCAAACTTTGAAAAGAATAGCAATAAAAACTTCCAACTTATGCTCTATTCAGCAACGTGTCCGCGTTCGTTTTTTTTTAGAATAGGGTCCTCTTACCTGGCCTTCTGAAGACCTTTTTACAGGGGCATGCAAGGCGGGGGCTCAAACCCCCGTCGGTTCGGCACCAACCGTGTGCCTTAACACCGCGCTCCATGCGCGTTCACATCCTAGAGGAATCATTTGCATCCTATTCGAAGTAGTACATTTTTGAATCTCCACAATCAATCAAGAACTTCTCTCTGTTTAGATATTCTTTTAGGCCTCGTTCAGTAGATCTGACTCCTATCTGGGCCTGATCTCCATCTAGACCAGGATTGAGTGGATCCTGGGTTAGCACTCATACCTGGTAATCATGTAGAGGATAAGATCTGGAGGGTGTGAGGTGAGGATATTTTTCAGACCATCCAGAGATGCAAAAATTCAATCTGGCCTAGTCTGTATTCCGAAACCGGTCCAACCGAATGCCCATTTCATTTCAGGTCTGACTTCAAAACAGTCCATTGTAATCCGACTGGAACGGGCCGTTCCGAAGGCCATTCCGGGCCAAACGAACGAGGCCTTAACGAGTTTTGCAACAAATTTCGCATAATCCAGGGAAAAATTCCGACCTTTCGATACGGCAACAAAGTCAACTATTAGTGAGAAGGTACGAAGCAGCATGTCCTGTACATGTACCATTTCATGATAAAGAAAAAACATTTGTGAATTCTACGATGAAAGGCGATATTCCTTCAACATCGTCGGAAGGTTTCGTGTGAAGCTTGTACGTAAGTAAGAGGGATTTCGAGCAAGCTTCCAGAAAAGCATGGTCCAAATGCGGGGCCTAGAATCTAGAGGAGGGCACCTAACAATGGAATTATCGAACACTTGTTTTTCGTATTGCGCTCCCTGAGTTGTCAATGACCGTTTCTATCAGGCTCTGCTCTCGGTCAACAAGACGACACGGGTGAGCCCAACTAACTCTACGGGTACCCAGCTACCCAACACGCTTGTACATACTATAGATATTTTTATCTTATTAATACGGCTTATTGGCTTCGAAAATTTCACTGATGCAAGTTATCCCTAGTCATTTGTGCCAACGCATGCAATTTTTTCATTGTGGGGATGAGTTAGTCTGTATGTAACTCGTGCCAAATTTCCTGGAGAAACCTCAATAAATCATTATACTAAAAAGTGATATTTATATATTAAAATTGAATTTTATTTTTTAATTGAATATAAACTTCTATGAACACACTCACACACATCATATGAACACCTCTAAAAAAATAATTTGGCTTGATCTTAAAATGATGCCTCCTACTAATAGAATAATTAGGTGTAAATATAATACCCGCGTAAAATCTAGTATTTGAACCCAGTAGATTGTTAATCCACCATTATAAACCTAACCACCCGATCTAGGCTTAATTTACAATAAAAAAGATTGCACTCTTGTTTTGGATCATCGATTGCAATAATAAGGCCAAGATAGTGATTAACAAGGCTGCGGAGTATAAAAAAATTCACACGTACTGGAGTTCATATCGGGATAAAAACGAGTACTTATGTTATGTTTCTCAATTAAGGATTTTTTTTTTTGTGATGATCTCAATTAAGGAATTTAATATTCCTCAACTAGCATCATTTAACTCTACACCATCTAATGTTATAATCCAAACATCTTAGCATCATTTAACTCTACACCATCTAATGTTATAATCCAAACATCTTTTAGCAGCACAGTTCAATGAGTATAGTACTGGCCCGACAGGTCAGGTCAGCTCTGAGTAGTACTCCTAGCTGCAAAGGTCACCTCCACATGAACCAGCCATGATGCCTCCAATTCCGTGTGTTCGTAGCAGGTCAGGAAAGCAAGACAGCACAGCTCATTCCCGGCGGGCGCAGGCGGGCCCCGCCATCTTCGTTGCCAACGAGACCTTTCCGCACCAATCCCGCCCGTTTAATTCTAACTCCCCGCAGAAAAAAATTCCACATGCCAACGGAAGACGTAACTCCTCGCTCTCGCTGTCGTCCCTGGCCCGCTACGCCGTACGCGCCTCCAATGTGGATCGCCTGTCACTGACATATTGGACCCGCTAGACTGCTTTACACCAAATCCCAGGCAGGGATGGCCACCGCCACGCGGGCCCTTGCCCATCACACCGCAATCAGACGCACACAGGTCCCCTCTCCCTCACACCTCCTTTCCTACCCGCACGCCAGAAGCGAAACCCAGGACTACGCGCCCACCATCCCATCACCGCGTCCCCCGCCTCCTCGCCGGCGACCGCGCCGCCGCTCGCCGCCGAAGAGTTCCGAGTGGCCGTGGTGCCGGCGCGTGCGGGAGACGGCGGAGAATTGCTCTGACCGGGTCGTCGTCTCTCCCGAGTTGCCGTGTGCCGCCGAGGAGAGAGTTTTAAAAGGGGGCTCTCTTTTTGCGGCACTGGCCTGGTCTCGCGGAGGATAGTTCAATCGGAGGCGGCTCGAGGCTCGCTTTGGAAGCGACCCGGTCAACGCCGCCTCCCTTCGGCCCTCTCTCGGCCCGAGCCGTGGTGATGAGCTCTCTGGATCCTAGGGTTTTTGAATTTTGACGGCGTCGTTGAGCTCTGCAAGTGCTTCGAAGAGAAGATGGTGCCAACAGGGCTGTTCGGGTGGGCTTCGCCGCACGTGCAGCCGCTCACCCCCGTCTCCGAGGTCTCCGAGCCGCCGGAGTCGCCGTCGCCATACGGGGACGGTCCGGCGGGGGATGCCGGCGTGGGCGCGAGGGAGGGGGAAGGCGCCGGTGCCGGCGAGGAGGAGGTGGAGGACGATGAGGTCGAGCCGCCGCCCGCAGCGGTGTCCTTCTGGAGGCTGTTCGAGTTTGCCGATGGGCTCGACTGGGCGCTCATGGCCGTGGGGGCGCTCGCTGCTGCCACTCATGGCGCGGCACTCGTTGTCTACCTGCACTACTTCGGGAGGGCCCTGAATTTGCTCGACTCTGAGCGCGTTGGGTCCGCTCTCAACAGAAACGGCGATGAGCTACTCCAACGGTTTAAGGAGGTAAGCTCTAATGATGCGTATCCATGTTCAAGAGGTGTTACATTTTCGATTCAAATGGTAGGATGTTTGAACTGATGGTTTCACCGTGGATAAGCTATTTTTCATCGTTCTAATATCAATTGAAATTGTTATCAACTATTGCTAGCCACATGTGTTTATTGTTCATCTGCACAGAACAAATCTCATTTTTTGGGATTTAGTTTGTTTGTGTTTAAGATTTAGTAGGTAGTTTTATTATGTAATAACATTTGAAATATTAGGGCCAGGAAGGTTACCAGGGGCACATGTTCGTTGCCCTGCACATTAACTTTTAAGTGAAGTTATAAGTCAGCATCTATGTCAGTTTGAGACAATGCATTTTGACCTTTTCGGATGCAAATTTGGCGTTATGCGATGTTTGATTTGGCGGGTTGGGGTGCGGTAAATGTTCCCTTGACTGACAATTGGAAGGGTGGTATTGGGATTTGTACGTTTGCTGTCATGTGATGTAGTAGCGAGATCGGCATGCTTTAATTATAAGATGTGTTTTAGGAATTTTTCATTTTGGAAAACAGGGAAGGGTCCCTATGATGCCAGGATCTAAACTCTTAAAGCGTCTATCAATTGTAGTTTTATTGTTTAGTTTTGCCAATAGACCAGGGGAATACACCAACACATGTGTTGTCATTGATTCTTTGATGTATCTTGTTATTGGTGTATCCTTTAGGTAACTGTAACCTTATTAATCTTAGGTTAGATCTGTGTACTTCATTATGTGTGTTCATTTAGGTAACTATATTCAGTTATTTTCTGTATGGTTGCCTGGAATATTGTAACAGTATTATTCGAGCCTATAATAGTCCCTTCCCCAAAAAGGTTTTAAGCATGTTTCGTTTCTCAACCCTCTTTCAGTTTCCCTCTTACAATTGTTACATCTATATGTTATTGCAGCATGCTTTGTATATCATCTATATAGCTGCTGGTGTTTTTGTTGCTGGGTGGATAGGTAAGTAATTCTATTTCATTGGAACTGAAGCTTTACCTCAGAACAAATGCACATTCCTGATTTCTTAATTCTGCAGAGGTATCTTGCTGGATTTTTACTGGGGAGCGGCAGACTGCTGTCATCAGATCAAAGTATGTTCAGGTCTTGTTAAATCAAGACATGAGCTTCTTTGATACGTACGGAAACAATGGTGACATAGTTAGCCAAGTGCTCAGTGATGTCTTGCT
Source organism: Eleusine indica (assembly GCA_030378355.1). NCBI lineage: Eukaryota > Viridiplantae > Streptophyta > Magnoliopsida > Poales > Poaceae > Eleusine > Eleusine indica. The sequence continues at coordinate 9,542,331 of CM059498.1, read as the reverse complement.
AATTCAGTCAGCTATAAGCGAGAAAGTAAGCTCTTGGATTGAAGTGTCATTTGTTATTCTAAAATTATGACTTGCAGATTGTACTTCCTCAATTTTAGGTTATCCTAAGTTCTAACGTCTGAGTTCCTTTGTAGGTGGGAAACTACATACACAATATGGCTACATTTGTTGGTGGTCTCATCGTCGGCCTTCTCAATTGTTGGCAAATAGCACTTTTGACTCTTGCCACTGGGCCCTTGATTGTTGCAGCGGGAGGAATATCTAACATATTCCTTCATAGGCTGGCTGAAAACATTCAAGATGCATATGCTGAAGCGGCTAGTATTGCTGAACAGGTTGTTACATTTATTCACTCAATCCTGCCTGTTCTTTTGATTTTGTTTGAAACTAACCTAAAATGCCACCAGATACTCAGATACTGTGTTCTCAAGAATGCTGTATCTGAGGGCAGCTATTCTGCACACTTGATATTGAGGCACACCATCTTCTGGTTTGATTTGTGATTATGGAGTCAAATGCTTGTTCCATGTTTGATTTAATGAGAACATGTCTGTGCACAGGCCATCTCATACATCAGGACGCTGTACGCATTTACAAATGAAACTCTTGCGAAGTACTCATATGCCACCTCGCTTCAAGCCACACTGAGATACGGAATTTTGATAAGCCTCGTCCAAGGAATTGGCCTTGGATTTACATATGGACTTGCCATTTGCTCCTGTGCTTTGCAACTTTGGGTTGGAAGACACCTGATTGCACGCGGAAAAGCTGATGGTGGTGAGGTTGTGGTAGCTTTATTTGCTGTAATTCTGAGTGGCCTGTAAGCAACTGAACTATATATTTGCTTCATATTTTTTTATTGTTGTGCATATCCTTACCTAATGTTTTTCTTTTCCCTTCCATTTGTAGTGGTTTGAATCAAGCAGCTACAAACTTTTATTCATTTGAGCAAGGGCGCATTGCTGCTTACAGACTCTATGAGATGATTAGCCGTTCAACTTCCAGCGTCAATCAAGAAGGAATCACCTTACCCCTAGTGCAGGGGAACATTGAATTCAGAAATGTATATTTTAGCTATCTATCTCGTCCTGAAATTCCAATTTTAAGTGGTTTCTTCCTTACTGTACCTGCTAGAAAAACTGTTGCACTTGTTGGTAGAAATGGCTCAGGGAAAAGCAGCATAATCCCTCTAATGGAGAGATTCTATGACCCAACATTGGGTAAGAGCACTGAGAAGCTCCTTTTTTTTTTAGAATGTGATTCAGTTTCTTCATCTAATAAGTTCTCTTTTCTTTATGCAGGGGAAGTTCTTTTGGATGGGGAAAACATAAAGAATTTGAAAGTAGAATGGTTAAGAAGCCAAATTGGTCTGGTGACACAAGAACCAGCTTTATTGAGTTTGAGCATTCGAGAAAATATTGCTTATGGACGATCTGCCACCTTTGATCAGATAGAAGAGGCAGCAAAAACCGCACATGCACATGGTTTCATCAGCTCACTTGAAAAGGGATATGAAACCCAGGTCATTATACATCTTATTTGTACCCTATTTAAACTGGTTATTAGGCATTGGGGCCCTGGTGCATATTTTTTCTAACTCAGGTCTTGTATTACCTTAGGTTGGTCGAGCTGGTTTAGCACTGACTGATGAACAGAAGATCAAAATTTCTATTGCCCGTGCTGTGCTTTCAAATCCATCAATTCTATTGCTTGATGAGGTCACAGGAGGTCTTGATTTTGAAGCTGAAAAGGCCGTCCAAGAAGCATTAGATGTTCTCATGCTCGGAAGATCAACTATTATAATTGCTAGGCGTCTTAGCCTCATTAAAAACGCTGATTACATAGCTGTAATGGAGGAGGGGCATCTCGTTGAAATGGGTACACATGATGAATTGCTGAACTTGGATGGCCTTTATGCTGAACTTTTAAGGTGTGAAGAAGCAACAAAACTCCCGAAAAGGTAAGGCCATTTGTAGATTTGTAGTATGGCACTTGTAGATTCTAACTATTTTCTAGGTTCCGGAGTATCAGTAGCAGCATCCTTGAAACAACTGCACTAAAGAGAGATTGCTTAGCATTTTCTGTTTACTAAATGACTCTACACTTTCTAGTAGTCCTTCTGCTGTCAGCTAAAATGTGCATGATTTGCTTTGGACTGCCTTATGATTAATATGTCGGTACATGTCAGGATGCCTACCAAGAATAGCAGGGAGCGCAAGTCACTCCAAATTGAGGACATATCAGTGAGCCAAAACTTTCAAGAGTCATCCTCTCCTAAGATGGCAAAATCACCTTCTCTTCAGAGAACACATGGTATGCTTCAATTTTGGCGATCAGATACCAACAGAAACTCTCATGATTCCCCAAAGGATCGAAGTCCACCTTCAGAACAAACTATAGACAATGGAATACCTATGGTTGCAATTGAAACTGAAAGAACTCCATCCATCAAGAGACAGGACAGTTTTGAAATGAAATTACCCGATCTCCCAAAAGTTGATGTCCATCCTATACAACGACAGTCATCTAAGAATTCGGAACCTGACTCGCCTATATCTCCTCTTTTGACCTCTGATCCTAAGAATGAGCGGTCACATTCACAAACTTTTAGCAGACCACATAGTGAACGAGATGATACGAGTTCTGAACAGAGTGAACTGGACGATGTTCAAGAACACAAGCCTCCATCATTCTGGCGGCTTGCAGGTCTTAGCATTGCTGAATGGCCTTATGCTCTTTTAGGTACAATTGGTGCTGCTATATTTGGCTCATTTAACCCACTGCTTGCTTACACAATAGCACTTATAGTATCAGCCTACTATCGCATAGAAGCTCAAGATATGCACCACGAAGTGAACAGGTGGTGCTTATTCATAGTAGGCATGGGTGTTATTACAGTGCTGGTCAACTGGTTGCAACATTTCTATTTTGGAATAATGGGGGAGAAGATGACTGAGCGCATACGAAGGATGATGTTCTCTGGTAATTTCTATTTGCATGTTTCTACTCTTTTGGTGTTCTGCTGCAATCACCAGTCATGGAGTTTGTCTTATCTTTTAGAGCTGTACTGATTGATAATTTTCTTGACAGCAATGCTGCGCAATGAAGTTGGATGGTTTGACAAAGATGAGAACAATGCTGATACACTGTCTATGCGATTGGCAAATGATGCTACATTTGTTCGCGCTGCCTTTAGTAACCGTCTTTCCATATTCATACAAGACACTGCAGCAGTATCTGTGGCTCTTCTTATTGGAATGCTGTTGGAATGGCGGGTGGCACTTGTTGCACTTGCAACATTACCAGTTCTTGTTATCTCTGCTATTGCACAGGTATTAGGCCTTCTTTAAAATGACATGTTAACATAAACTTTGATGCCTGTCCATGGAGTTGTTGCATAATGCACAGTATCTGTTTGGTTTGATGCTGGATTAGAAAGGGTGTGCTAGTAGATTGAGAATGGAATTTTCTGATAAAAATTATGGGATGATCCAAAGCTATGTTACACTTTGTGTTACTTTTATCCTAATAAGCTGGTCCTGACTCCTGAATAAGCAAAGCTTTGTGTGGTCCAAAATCTGTGAAAATAGAATGGTTGCCTTAGCAGCTACCTCAGTTTGAGGTTCACATGTGCAAGAGTAGCCTGCCATAAATTATTGAAGGTCAAACTCTTAAAACATTATTGTTCATTGTTAAGAATTGGTTTCCTGGTAATGCCCTTGATGATCTATTAATTTCTTGTAGAATTAATAATTATATATGGTATCAAATATAATTGTGCAACATGCCGTAGACGTTCTTGACATATATATTTATATATTTTGAAATATTATAACTGAAGCACATTAGCACATTGGCATAATTCTTAATATCTTCTAACCCACATTGCAGAAATTGTGGCTGGCTGGCTTCTCAAAAGGAATTCAGGAAATGCACAGAAAGGCTTCATTGGTACTTGAAGATGCAGTCCGGAACATATATACTGTTGTAGCTTTCTGTGCTGGTAACAAGATAATGGAACTCTATAGATTACATCTTGGCAAGATACTGAAGCAAAGTCTTGTTCATGGATTGGCTATAGGATTTGGTTTCGGTTTCTCGCAATTCCTTCTTTTTGCCTGCAATGCTCTTCTTCTTTGGTACACAGCCATTTCAGTGAACCAAGGGCGCCTAACAATAGCCACAGGACTAAAAGAGTATGTTCTCTTTTCATTTGCATCATTTGCATTGGTGGAGCCCTTTGGACTTGCTCCTTACATACTTAAACGGCGGAAGTCTCTAACATCAGTATTTGAAATTATTGACCGTGAACCAAAGATTGATCCAGATGACACTACTGGCTTGAAACCACCCAACGTCTATGGAAGCATTGAATTCAAGAATGTTGATTTCTCTTATCCTGCTCGTCCTGAAATCCTTGTACTAAGCAATTTCAACCTTAAAGTTAGTGGTGGACAAACAGTTGCAGTTGTAGGAGTTTCAGGATCAGGGAAAAGTACTATTATTTCTTTGATCGAGCGATTCTATGACCCAGTTTCTGGCCAAGTTCTGCTAGATGGACGAGATCTGAAATCATTTAACCTGAGATGGTTGCGTAGCCACATGGGCTTGATTCAGCAAGAGCCTGTTATTTTCTCAACAACAATAAGAGAAAATATCATTTATGCAAGGCACAATGCAACAGAGGCTGAGATGAAGGAAGCTGCTAGGATAGCAAATGCTCACCATTTCATTAGTAGCTTGCCACATGGCTATGACACTCATGTAGGGATGAGAGGGGTTGATCTCACACCTGGGCAAAAGCAAAGGATTGCCATTGCTAGGGTGGTTTTGAAGAACGCACCAATATTGTTGTTAGATGAGGCCAGCTCTGCTATCGAGTCTGAATCAAGCCGAGTGGTACAGGAAGCTCTCGACACTTTGGTCATGGGTAACAAGACAACCATTCTCATTGCTCATAGGCAAGCGATGATGAAGCATGTGGATAACATTGTTGTCCTGAATGGTGGTAGGATAGTTGAGCAGGGTACACATGACTCGCTGATGGACCTGAACGGTCTTTATGTTCGATTGATGCAACCCCATTTTGGCAAGGGCCTTCGCCAGCATCGGCTAATGTAATTATTGTTTTGAGTTTTTTAGATGTAAATTATCTAGGGCATGATCAGGCCCCCTTTGCTCCTCTTCCAGCCACCCAGGACCCTTTTTGGCAGATGAAAATGCTGAGTTGCTGCCTTGCTGGCACTGGTCTGAATGAGCGGAGTGCTGACCTGATTTTGACAAATTTTAGCTTGAAGATCCAGATAATTAGGTGTGTTGTTAAAACTGTAGGAACAACTTATTCTGGAAATAGTTAGCAAGTTTGGAGGGCATTGTAATTGATGTAATATATGAGTTGCAAATATTCTTTCAGAGGCTCGTGTGTGATTTCTCTTGCCTCTGTAATGTATTATTTTGATCGTTTAACATATGTAAACAAGTTGAGCTGGTGGTCTTTTCGATCCTTGCACCTGTGGTTAAAAGCATGTTCCTTGGTAGCAAAGCATTGTCGTTTGCAAATTCTGACGAGATAAATCTTTGTCTTCGAAGGTAGGTTCATCCAAATCGTGAAGCTGGATCGTCGGCAGGATCGAGGAGATGACAACGAGCAGCAGCACTATTTCTTTGTAGTGCTGTTTTTTTTTTTTTGAACCGGGAACAAAGCGAGGGAGACCCCCACTGAATTTATTAAAAAAAATTACAAAAACCTTTACAAGAGAAGAACACAAAAGCAGAAACCTATATAGGCGAAATTACAATCCATTCTAGCCATTGTAGAAGGATGGTTCTGTCTTCCTCCCTGAACCTGCAGACTTGGAGCCTACATTCGTTCACAATCTAATTTTCCAGTTTGTCACACTAGGAATCTTGTTCTCAAATATTTTTTCATTCCTCTGCTTCCAAATATGCCAGGCAGCCATGATGATGATCTCCATGAAGAGTGTATCTTGAAATTGTTGCGTGGTGAGCACAAAGCGAACTATTCTTTGTAGTGCTGTAGCCATACTGTGCTTCGATTCTTGCAGGTGAAGCCCTAGTCGAGTTCAATAGACTGCCGTTTCATGCTTACTCCGCTGCATTCCGTGTACCGACACTCGACAGTAGAAATCCTTGTATCATGATGTCGTAAAATAAATCCTTTAACATTGATTCTGAAAAATCCAATTTCTCCATATCGCTGTGGGTGATTCGATCGGAGCAAAAGGTTCCAGATGGCTTTAGGGCTTCCAGGTGACGAGTGCATTTCAGCGTCTTTTTCGTGCCCTTTAGAGGGGAACTGAGGCATCGATATGATCTCCATGGAAACATGTTAATGATGCTCATGGCAGCCCCACCAATCATCTAAAGAATAAAGTACATCCTCAGGATTTTTCAACAAGCATACATACATAAATTATCACCAAGAAATATGTTGCAGTTCTCCACAGCAAGTGTACAGAGCAGAGCAAAGTTAACAAGTGAGCAATCATGCAGTTAAGTCGGAGATCTTGAAAGAGTCCGCCACCACTTTGAGCTTGTTCCGCAGCCTGCTCCATCGTCGCTCGTTGGCAGTCACAATCAGCGTGTAGTATCGACCTGCAATTTTCTTTTTTCTTTCAGATGGAAACAACTGACAAAAAACCGTCTATCCATTATGATGTTTTTGCTTTGGAAGAGACATTGTACCGTTTCCAACGGCAACTGTCGCAAAAGCTGATACGCCGTAGCCTGGAGCCTCCAGATCGTACTCAAACGTCCAGTAATTCTTGCCATCCACCGTGCGCTGCAAAAATAGCACGAAGATCGCTTATTTCACCAGCTATGTTTATTCATATGTAATGGAATAATGTATCCAAGTGAATACTGAGCTGCGCAGCAACAGAATTATTTACTACTACATATAAACCAGTAATCAACGTTTCTGCACCAGCAATTAGGCAACTGTGGAGCATCCAAACAAATTAGAAATTCCGTGGCCTGATTGTATAAGCAATGAACAGATAGCAAACCTCTTGCATGTCATAGATCATTGGTACTTGATTTGGGGCAGCATAAACATTGTTCACCAAATTGAAGATCGCCTGGTATAATTTGAAAAATGGTCACCCGATCAGCAAAAGCATTCAGCGTTGTAGCTACATGGTTTAAGAAGTGACGTTTATCTTTTGAGACTGATTAAAGCAAAGAAAGTATAAGAGATGAAATGGAAGCTCACCTCATCCATTGGTCCTAAGTCACGAATATCTGTTTTGTCGGTAGGGACAAAGCCCACGCGGACACTCTGCAGTGCCACATTACGGTCTTTGAATGCTGAATCATGACCCAAGAAGTCAAAATCCTGACCAGGGCAAAAAGGGGCGTCACGAAATTTTTCCTTGTACGGAACCAAAGGCAATTACCATTTGAGTCTGTATTATTTTATAATATCATGACAACCTACCCTCCAATCAGCTGGATAAAGATACGAATATCCGTCTTTCGCATCTACATAAGACTTATAGTTCTTCGGTACTTCTGGAATCTTGGAAAAACTCCAGTTAATATCAAATCAAAGAACCAGAAAGGTCTACTTCAGAGCTTGAGAATATCATATAGACGAATACAGAAAGTACAGTCTCAGGGGAGCTGAAAATGGTCAGACCTTCGGCAAACGCAGAGCTTTTCTTCAATAGGCCAGTTGCTAACGCTCCAGCACCAAGCAAAGCTAATCTCCTTTTCGTGAGATCTATGTATGAGATAAAGAGATGTTCAGTAAACACAATTTTGTCAACAATCGGATGGACTGAGACAACGAAAAACATTACTCTTTCCATCCAAGGATGCTTCGCTTGAGCTTGCATTGACAACCGTCGGAGGAGCTCCGTTAATTTTGGCCGCCACAGCAAAATTTGGTGCAACCAACTGAAAACAACACCAACGTCAAGCTGTTATTCCTCTGAACTGCAGGGATGGCAAAATTTTGGAAAACGATGATAAGGGCTTTGAGAACGTACTTGTTTGGAGACAGAGCAGATCAAGTTCTGCAGGCTTGCCATTTTGCCCTCCGTGCTTCAAGTCTTCAAGTTAGTACGGAGGCTTGAAAGTGTTCTATGAATCTGCTGTCCCAGTAGTTAGTTATCCATTGCTGCTGGAATGTGGTACGCTCACTTTCCGTATGTGGAGAGTGGGTGGAGGCCAAGGCAGCCAGGTCCGCGTTTTCATTATCCTCGCAACATTTTTGGTTCATTGTCATGTACTGAGCACCGAGACAAAAAGTGGACCATCCAGCCCTTCTGATGGTATCCCATAACTTGGACATTTGTGCTTGTTTAACGTTCAACATAAATATCTAATTAACTATCTCGACTTTCACTGGCGGCTCTACTGATGATGATTACGCATATATAGATCATAATATATCAGCAGCAACCTCACAGACTCAGCCATAAATAAAAGAAAGCAAAGCCGCAGGAGGCACATCACGGTTATATCACAAAAGGCTCTGAATATCAACTCTTGGAATACAAACATAACAGATCCTTGCACAAAATTTTCCAGGTTACATAATTTGATCACATCATGGCAAACAATCTACAACAGCAGCTTCAATTGTTCGAAGTTAGATTGTCTTTGGAGCAGGCTTCACTAACCCTAACCCAGAACCACTCCCCAAATGCTTGAAATCCTTTGCCTCCAGGCGTTCATCATGTGCCGCAAACCCAGTCCCTCCTTTCTCCAGAGGAACCAAATTCCTATCCTTGAATTGTTTGCTGCACACCAAGCAGACTTTATCTGGTACTAGGAACTTGTCAGAGCACTTCTTGCAGAAGACATGGCCACAGGTGCTGATCGCCACCAGGGACATGGTATTTGTGAGAGTCGATTTGCAGCTAGGGCACATGTAGCTCTTTTCTACTGACTTTTTGTTCTTCTGGTCAGATTTTTCCTCAGTGAAAGAGATAGGAAAGAGCGATTTCAACTTGAGCTTCTCCTGGCCCTCAGGGCAGACAGTATCAGTAGAAGGAGCCTCTAACTTGACAGTAGCTTCAGGTGTAGCTGATGGGAGCCAGAATGCCTTCATGTTGCGGAGGGCTTCCTCTTCAAAGGAGGTAACCTTCACGCTATTTGCTCCGTGGAAACCATTCTTGTCATGGGAGCCACTGCGATCATAGTACTGGGGAACAGCCCCGTGATTCTGCTGGTCAAAAGCATCCAATTCCTTCGCTTTTTGCAGCATCAGCTTCTCCTCTTCCTCTTCCTTCTCTTGCTTCTTCTGGGCCTCATGAGCTGCCAGCTTGCTGTACAAGCAGGGAGAACACTCAGTTCTTTGTCCAGTCAACTTAATCAACAAACAGATGATTTACGTAAAGCACCACAACTTTATGCACTGGTGAAGAACACTGACAGATTCTAGGTAAGGCAACTACAAGGAGATCAGTGGTATGGATGGTTTTTGCACTGGCCGCAGTCAACATACGTATACATACACTGAGAAATGGCAATACCAGATGTTGTTGCTATTGATGCCAGAATGAAGACACTGTACAAAGGGTGAAGCCGAATCAACTGGTTCTAAAAACCTAGGGGCAACCTTGCTCAACCAAATTTAACTTCAAGTGACATTACTTCACCCAAAATGCAGGGCTAGGTTCACGCAACAAATTAACTACCAGACTAAACAGATAATTTAAGCAAGACAATATGTATCGATGAAGAACATTGACATAGATTCTAGGTAAGGCAATTTTACAAGTCTGAAAGGAGATCAATGGTCGATAGTTTTACACTGGCTCCAGTCAACGAACATACACATACAGTGAAACAAATGCTGTTGCTATTGATTCCAAAGCTTCAATACACAAGGGCTTAAGTGAAGACACTGTAACAATCAATAAAAAGGTGCTTGATCGACTGGTCCTAAGTACCTAGGGGCAACCATGCTCAACCAAATTTAACTTCAAGTTAGATTACTTCACCAGGAATTCAGGGCTAGGTTCGCCAAACCAGACCTGACTACCGACCAAAGCTATCAGCCGCTTGCGCCTCACAAGTCATATCTATGTGTCTGAGCACTAACTCACCGACTTTACAATTCCCCTCCTATCACACAATCGCCCACCCTTGCAAATCAACTACCCAAACCTAAAAACATCCTGAAACGAGAGGGGACGTGCAGTAACCTACCGTTTAATGTCCTTCTTCTGGGCGAGGAGACATTCGAGGATGCATTCCTTGCAGAAGGCGTGGCCCTTGGGGCAGCAGAGCGGGTCGATGAGCGGCTTCAGGCAGAGGCAGCAGGCGTCGAAGGGCTTGATGGAGTCCTTCCCGAGCCGCTCCCGCTGCGTGCCGTACCCGAGCTTCCGCTTCTCCTCGTAGGTGAAGAAGGCGAGGTCGTTGTTGTTCTTCGAGTGCCGCTGCGGCATCTTCGCCGCCTGATCTAGTCTCGCCGAGTCGTCGCCTGTGCAGGATTCTCGGTGAAGAACCCTAGATTTGTTCTACGCGGGGACGAGAAGGGTGGGGATTGGGGAAGGAGAGGCGAGGGTGGTGGGCTGGGCTCCGATGGTCACCTCCGTGTCTGGTGGGTTGGGCTATGAGCCCGTGGGCTGTTTTCCGATGTGTACGGGTCGGTCGATCGCACGGTCCAACAGTCATGCACTTGTATTGCTTCGACTTAAAAAAATTCCTAGCTTTCAACTGATTTTCGATCAATGGTTTGTTACTTTCAGTTTTAATTTTTTAAGATTATTTATATAATAGTTATAATTATTAGATATAGATTTAATAGTTTAAAACGGTAATTAAAAATTGTCCAAACTTTTTGTACAACACAAAATTAGCAACTCCCTAAAAAAACAACAAAAGGGCGTACTGCTTGGATAATGGATCGGTGTTAATGTTATGCTTGCGGTCCCTCCGTCCCTCATACTGTAGATAAGGTGAATCTGGAGGGATTGCGCACTGCATTACCCGGAGAGAAGTTGGCAGAAAATGCCAATATAGATCGATTTTTTTTTTTCAAAAGAACATAGACCTATCTATCGTCCTTATAAAATATAGAAAAACTAATCAGAAAATATTTGTATAAAATTGTATCAGTCTTTCCAATCCGGAAATGAATGCATAAATCAATTTTGTAAAGTGGATGAATTATTCAGTTCATCCACCATTTGCCCTTGCTCTTGAAAGAAAAGGTAGGCAAAAATATATACCACAACTAAGACTAATTTGACACAAGTAAGCACATCAAATCTAAAATAGAACAAAAATGCAGACCAATACCACTTCAAAATCCTAGCAGAAGTGTCTAAACTCATACATATTGTGCCCACGAGTTCAACAACAACACCAATGAAAGGAGCAAAATCAAGGAGCAAAGTCAAAATCTACTATCATGACTTAGGTTTAAGCATCCGCCTAGTTACAACACTTTTATTCTCCTTGAGCGACATAAATTTTAGAAGAATGGAGCCCGAAGTGGCTCAGATTGCTTGCGTGGCCTCATGCGAAACGAGTCATTGCTTAGGGGGTGCGGATTCACTGCCACCAGTGGTGCATATGTTTTTTCTAGGGAAAACGATTCAACTGTATGATCAACCTCCAACTCACACATATATTCAGACTCTAGTTGATACGCGGCTTCACCTTCAGGCTCAGGGTCAACTTCAGGATTGGACTCAGGCTCAAGATCAACTTTAGGCTCGGATTCAAGTTCATGCTCAGGCTCAGGTTCAAGATGAGGCATAAGGTGCTGGTGCTCCTGGACTATCAATGGTTGTGTCATATGTGCTTGAAGGCTTCTATAGCGATGCTCAGCTTCAGGACCAGAGAAGTCATCTTGCGACACATCTGCTTTCCCCTGAAATGGAAAGAAATTCATAACAAAAAATTTGAACATATTTATTTTAAATACACAATAATAACTAAAAACAATTAGCCCCTTATATGTCATTCAAAACATATGGAAGAGGTGTAAGCAGGCACATGTCAAAAAGTTTTAAAATTTAAAACAAAATTAAGGTTATAACATAGTAGTTGACAAAAACAGTATTAGTTAAGATTAAAAGAAAAACCTTGCATGTAAGTGAACAAAACAGATTAGGCGTTGTCCGGAGCCAACAACTACAAGTCAAGCAACGGGGTGCCCCTGCCGAAGGCCTAAACTGTGGGGATCTCCTCATAGGCCTTAGATGCACTCCTCTTTGACCATTGATGACATACGTCTGTAAGCACAAATGTAAAATTAGGGAATACATAAAATTGGATAAATTTGAACCTGTTGATTTCTATGTAAACATGAACAAATGAGTTATGTACTTAACATCATCCTGTATCAGATATATGTCATCAATTGTACCCTAAATACCACTCTATGCATTTCTGCATCCTCTGCTTCATGCATAAGATGTGCATCCCAAGTTGGTGCTCTTTATCAATGACACGATTGTATGCTAGACATATTGAATACATACCTGTACTCTTGAAACATCGACATTCAACTCGTGCATGTCCTTAACGAGGACTACAGAGCGATAGACGTAGCGGCGGATCTTGAGGAGATGATGACCGGGTTCATAGTGAGTGCAATGTGGACAAAAGACTTCACAGCAATGGAGGCAGAACATGCATCCCTCCGCCCGATTCTCGAGCGTATGCCCCATACTACATGGCTCCCAGAATCTGGTCCGTAGTAGCACCTGCACCCACTCTGCCATCTCCTCCTCTGCTCCAGACCCATCCACAAGTGGCGGCAACAACTCACATTGGTTGTCATGCAGCATTGTTTGTTTCCCCTTTATCAGTCATGACACAAGAATAAAACAACTGCTAATTAATTTTGGTGTGATATAGATTAAAAAGATTAGCAATAAAATCAGACCTCATATACAAATCCGATGCAGGCAAGATGTAACAAGCTAACTATATGAATATAACTGACTAGAGTTATTCGTCTAAAAAACTAATTAGTGTTATGCTGCACAAGAATGACAATTAAAAAATAGAGCTTAGTAAAACAGAAACATTTTAAGAGTGTGATGCGATAGATTCATACAGGGCCAACAAATCAGTTGCTTTTTTATTTTTATATGTGTGTGTGATGCAGTGCGCATGGGCACATTTAAAATAAATTAATAATAATATAAGGTATATGACTAAGTAAAAATAAATTTTATATTTATATAAAAACTGCACAAGCACATTTAATTGATACATGACTCAATGTACATGAGGATAAATATTATAATAAAAATAATATGTCATAACTAGTAGCAAAGTGGATATGATTGTAGAAAAAATGATTAGCCCATGTATATCAAGATATATAGAGTATCTATAAAATAAAAAATATAGAACATACCAACACAAATGTGTAAACATAATCAACAAGACTCCCCCCCCCCCCACCCACACACACACCGCTCCAACACCCGGCCTGGTCCATGCCAAGCATGCATGTTGCCCAAATGAAGCATGTTGGTGATACATGGCAGTCAAACCAATTTCAGTTTTCTGAAATAGACTATTAATGTTGCATGACCCACAAAATTAATCTTAAAATAATATAAAGATAAGTAACAAAACAATTTGCAAAACATACGGATATTTCACAACGCTTATATATTAATCTTATAAAAGAATAAACGTTGTCTAAGAAGAAGCCAACAAAGTCATAAAAAAAACTTGAGCACTTATGGGTTGGATTTAAAAATAGCTACATGTGTAAGCATAAAAAGAAGATAAGAAACGCTACTATCCCCCCTCCCACCCCCCCACCCGAAAAGAGTAAAAAACTTTTAACAACACACTTGCTCTTGAGAAACAACCATAAAAAGTCAGATTTTAACAGATACACATCTTAAAAATATTATTTCATCCTTGCTTCGTCTTACAATCATCTAGATCTTTTACGAAGACGGCTAAATAGCCACCTAATCGCATTAGATCCATATATTGTAACACAAAAAAGCTTTACATGACAATTCAGCACTCATAGGAATGATAGTTAGAGCTACCTTGAAAATCATATCAACAGAATAAAGATATCTAGGACACAAAATGCTCAATCGCTGAATTGAACGGATAGTTTATACCTTTTGCATGTTGGACAAGGATTCGAAGTGAGATATGTTCAGGAGAAGTGTAGAGAGAGAGAGAGAGAGAATGAGGTTTAATAAATAGGCCAATTCAAAATGTGAAACAGAATTCTCTACTGTGTGAAAAAGAAAATACAAAAAGCTTTGACCATGATGCTCACTCTAAGTATGACAACTGTATTCACGCTATCTCGACTTCTATAAACATTTAATGCATATTAGTAAAATTAAAATATATTTCTACATTAGTCATAACATTTTTAGTAAAGTCTTTATTATGGTTATCATTCATATAGAAATATTTGTATTTCCTTTTTCGATGTTCACATCCCATGTATCCTCCAACCCTTAGTCAACCATTTCATAGTCTGGTCACTATGTAATTTGGTAATTTCATGCTACTCTTATTTGGTTCTCCTTCAGCAAAAGTAGATAGAGAATCATGGTTGTGTGTACCAATTCAGATTGTGAAGATGTCGTGAATATAGATCTAGCCTTAGGTGTTGATTTGTGTGGAAAGTGAGGCAATTTGGGCAATTGACCGTTGCATGCAGATCTATGGAGATCCAGCTTGCAACATTTCTTTACTCGTTTATTGTGCTAACTTATTTCAAATTTGGTAGTACTAAATTAATTTTTTTCTTAATTTTGAACAACTCATTACCAACATGTGATTTTTCCATCTCCCACTACAAAACCTCCTGGTTAGCCTCAAGGTAGCCAAGTAGCCTGATTAATAATTTTCAAATGAAGAAATCAGCTAAGAAAGAGAAGCGTGTATGAAAACTTTTACTTCATGCAATGGCTACAATATCGGTTTGACTTCAGACCTGGCCATTTCATCGTGTCATCTCCTTCGAATTTGGTGATTCCATGTTACGTTTATTTTGTTTCCCTTTCTATCAAACTAGAAAGAAACCTGATTTTTTAAAAAAAAAAGTAGAAAGAAACCGATGACAACATGTACCAATTCAGGTTGTAAAGATGTCAATAAGCATATATCTAGAATTAGTTGTTGATGCGTAGAGCCCGAGGCAATTCAGATGGTCGTTACATGCTATATATCGAGATCCAGCTTGTAACTTGTAAGTTTCATGACCCTTGATGATTGGATCCCCAAGATATGAATGTTTTGATGATAGATGATAATTATAAAATTACGGTCTAATATCTATACGAGTGTTGTATATACAGAAATCATCTATAAACTCTACTATAAATCATATGGATGATGGTTACCTTGGCGATTGATGACAATGACCACAAGCATGGAAGCTTGTGAGCTTGATGGAGTCCAAGGGTTGATGGAGATGGATCAAAGCTAAGGACAAGCTATGGAGCAAGTGTCAGGAACACTTGTCTAGTTGTTAGGGCTTTTAGTCCATAGAAAAAACCGGACTATCAAGAGGGTCTAGGTCATGTCTCTTAGGTCACACTAGTTGGTGATGTGCATGGACGCTCAATGAAATCACAGGCACTAGGTGACAGTGGAGAAGCCAAAGAGCTGTTCGGAGAAGCCGGGAAATAAAGTCAAGCGAGGACGAGAAGTTTCAGCTACTAGACAGAGTGATTGGACAGAGGGGTCAGTGGAGACCGAACTGTACGGTCAATAAGGGAACAGGAAATCCAGAGAAGAAGACTCAGCAAGGAATCTGACTGTGGTGGAGCCGTAGAGACCGGACGGTCCGGTTGTGCAGCTGTACACAGGGCAGAGAGGAAGCGAGCTCTGGAATATTTCTATAGTAGAGAGAGATAGTCTGGCCGGATGGTCCAGTTAGCTGACCAGACGGTCCGGTCAGTACGTCCAGAAAGAAGATTTTGTGTAGCAACGGCTAGTTGAAAGTTAGAAGCCTATATAACTTCGTTGCTGGGGTCTCGGAGATCACTCTTGGCCAGTGAAATTGCTTGGAGCATTTGGTGAGAGCCAAGAGACAAAGAGGAGAGCACTAGGAGATATTGCATATCTTGAGAGTGCTAGTGAGAGTAACTTGATCATTGATGCACATCTATGCTAGGGTGTCCTTAAGGGTATGATCTAGGTTGTTACTCTTGGTCTATGGTGAGACCTAGACCGGTTAATTGTCGGTGATCGAGCCTATCATGATTGGTTGTGAAGATCGTTACACGTTTGTACCCGGTTTAAGCCCGCCGGTGAAAGGGACATCGTTAGTGAGCGCTCGTGTCGGCTCGGGAAGTCCGGCAAGTTCTCGAGGGAGGCGGGCTTGTGTCTAGGTGGCAGTGGTGACGCGCACCATGTCTTCACTCCGGGAGTGATTGCGGGCTCGTGGGCGAGAACTCCACATTGGTGGCGAGAGGGATCGGCACTCACCAACGAGGAGTAGGGGGAGACGCTATCCTTCCGAGACCTCGGAAAAAAATCATGAGCATTCCTTGACCCCCTCTTTACTATTTCATAAATTATATGTTCTAGTAACTAGGTTGAATTATGGCTTGCATATCCTAGTGTGTTTGGTTTTCGCGCTTGCTTTCATCATGAATACTAGCATGTGTAGGGTCTAGACCTACTAGAATTGTTAGGTTGCAACGATTGTTAGGTTCTAGTAGTGTGAATTGAAGTATTTGGATTCATGAGCGGCTTACCGATTCAACCCCCCCCCCCCTCTCGGTACGTCTTCGGTCCCTACACAACTTTTCTCCACTTATTCATTGTAGTCAATTATTTTCAGTCTGGCAGTACTAAATTGGCACTTTTTCTTACTTTGAACAACTCACGGTGAACATGTGATTCTTCCATTGCTCATGGCAAAATCTTGTTGTGTGCTGTTGGCTAAATAGTCTGATTAATTTTCAAGTGAAGAAATCAGTAAAGAAATAAGAAACACATGGACAAATATTTCTAAAATTTTTATAGTAGATTGAGATTGATGGCACCGTGTAGCAGTTCAGATTGTGAACATGTCATGATGCACAGGACAAGTATTAGGTGTGTATGTGCATGGAGCATAGAGCAATTTTGTTGCTTGCAATATTTTCCTATCTATTCATTGTTACTTAATTTTCAACAACTCATGATAAGACATGCCATTGTTTTACCTTATTGGCATTATTACTTAATTTTCAATAATTCATGATAAAACATGGCATTCTTCTACCTCCTATTGCAAAATTTTTAGGCGATGAATAAGTTCATCAACATAGAAGAATGAATGTTGAGTTCATCGACATAGAAGAATGAATATTGAGTTCATCAACATAGAAGGATATCTCTTGATAAACTCATCCTTGTCTGGGTTCAACATAGAAGAATGAATGTTGAGTTCAAAGCTAGTACCACACCTCTCTCTCTCTCTCTCTCTCTCTCTCTCTCTCTCTCTCTCTCTCTCTCTCGCCCTTCGAAAAGACCTGGCCTGAGGCTTTGTAATTAAGAGGAAGCACATGTATATCATATTCTTTTTTATGTTGAAACCAACTTATCCATGAAGATCCATCCTTTAGGGACGAAAAAATTTCTTAATTGCTATCAAAATATATATGTTTTTTTTTACTTGTCATTCAAAAGGTGCATTTTCCTTATGCCTCATCGGATTTAAATTTCCAGTCCCTTTCCTATCACTTATTTTACATGTAAGAGAAAATATTATGATCAAACCCTTTAACTCTATCATTCTTCAATTTCTGATCATGCACCTTCAATCTTATGATATCAATTTCTTTTGAGGGTGAAAGTGCCTAGAGGAGGATGAATAGGCAATTATCCCTAAAATTCACTTAATAATAAAAGATAAATGCGCAGTATCGGACTTGTCCGACGATTATGGGTAAAGTCCGATGACTTGTCCGATGACACGAGATAGAAAAGTAGATCGGCCGGGTAAATATTAAAATTAGTGCAAAACAAGCTAGGAGCAAGTGAATACAAGCAAAGGGAAGCTGAAAAAATAAGGAGAGCAACTAGCAAGCAATCTACACAAGTTAATTTAAAAAATACGAAGCAAACCCTAACTAGCAAGTTTATGAGCAAGAACAATTGAATGAAAGACAAGCAATTAAAGCACAAGAATTGTTCACCGAAGTTCAGCTCCATAAAGAAGCCTACGTCTCTGTTGAGGGATCCACAAAGGACCGGGTCTCTTTCAACCCTAACCTCTCTAAGTAACCACAAAGATCAAACTTGGTTTTCCACTAAAAACTCCACAAAGGAGGGGTCAATACAAACTTTTCGAGGCGTCACCACATAAGTTGGGAGCTCTATAGGCACCTCTAACCATCTAGGGGATGAATCTCCAAGAGTAACAAACACAATAGTCGTCGACGGTGAGGATAAACCAAGTGCTCAAGAGGATGGAAGCTTGGAGTTGATGGAGCACTTCAATCTTCTCTCAATCCCTTCACAAATCAAGAGTGTAAGCAAGGGAGGAGAGTTGGGGAGAGCAAAGTGAGCTTGAGAGGGTTTTTGAGTGAAATGAGTGACCGACCGGTCAAAAGGGCGAAGAGGGGTTATATTTATAGCCTAATAGGGAAAAGAGCCGTTGGAGACCCAATTTCTGAGATCTGTGTCGAACAAGTCTGATGATCATCGGACATGTCCGATGAATCAAGGTGGCGCAGAAACTGAAGTCCGACAAGCTTGCCCGATGCCTCGGATAAGATGACCTTTGGACAAGTACGATGGCCATCGGACATGTCCGACGACACAGGAGGGACAGAGAAACTGAAATCCGATGGACTTGTCCGATGGCTCGGACAAGTCTTGTCCACTGGACAAGTCCGATGAAATAGGGTGGTAGGGACGCTGTACTCCGATGAAAGTGTCCATGCGTTGGATTTTCCTCTGGTCATCGGACAAGTCCGATGACTGTGGGACAAGTCTGATGACTCAGAGTGGCAAAGCTACTGGAGTCCATTGGACTTGTCCGATGGGTCGGACAAGTCCGATGATTTTGCCCTGAAAAAATTTATTTGGCCTGGAAAGGAGAATTTTACACTTAGTTCACCTCCGCTTCATACTTTTGTGTTCCTCTTAATAATACGGCTTTTCCTATACTCAAGATTTAAAATAAAACTTCATGAACTTTATTCTTGAGCATATTTTGAATTTCATCTTTGAAGCACTTTGTCATCTTCTTTTTTCTCTTTTTGTTTCTATGCATTTAATCACCAAACTTTGGCTTATTATCTACGTACATGCTTATTAAAAGATTAGTTCATTTTTAATTATATTAACGTCAATCACCAAAATAAAATTAGGGGCCTAGATGCACCTTCAGAGGGCTTGATATCATATTTAGGTATGCAGGCATATATTATTACTTAATACAGGGAAAATAAACTTAGATACTTTCGAACTTCCTCAATGATAATACTGCCTTAGAGAAGAGCAAATACGCTGGGTGTGTTCATTTCCTGCCCACTAATTTTTAGATACATCCCATCAAATATTGAGATACTAATTAGAAGTACTAAATATAAATTAATAATAAAATCTATTTCATAACCCTATACTAAATGACGAGACAAATTTATTAAGCCTAATTAGACCATGATTAGATAATATGATGCTACTAAATTAGCTTAAGACATTTAGTAACAGGCATCTCAAGACCTGCTACTAAATTGGATCTAGGAGGCTCGTCCGTTACTAAGTAACATAACTTAGTGACAACCGTCACTAAAATCGATGGTAAAGTTTAGTGATGGGTGAAGAACGTGGTCCAACAAAAACTTTAACACCGTCTATAAAAGGAGAGACACGGGAGTAACCCTATCTACTCCCTCTTCTGCTCCTCTTCCCCTTCTGCATTAGCGTCGCCACCCCGACGATGGCATGTCCTGGCTGATGGCGGATGCGCTGGCCTAGGCAATAGCCCATGGGGCATCGGCGGTCGCTAGGGCAATGATGACAGTCCATGGCAGTGTCACCCGCCAAGGTTAGGGCTGGGGCTGGCCCAACACCTTTCGGTGCGGGCTCTTTATTTTTTTTGTCAGTTGAACTGGTGGTACTATACTCGTCACTATCACAGGTTTTTTTTATGTAGATAGAACGAACTTAGTAACGGGTATTGGTTCGTCACCAATTTTGTACAAAATTAGCAACATATATATCTGCTATTATGGCTGTTTACGGTTCATTGCAACAAATACTTATTGGAATAGTGCTGAAGTTAGTACTACATGCCAAAATGCACTGAAAATAAAAACAAAAGCATGGCTTCATTATTATGTGTTTCTACTCTTAAACTGTCTCATACTTCCCTTTTCTTTTTTGATAAAGATACTTGCATGTTTTTCTTTTTGAAATCATACGGAAATATTGTGGCCGCACGGCTTGACGCAGTTACGCACGAGCAAGGGCAATGATGTTGCCGATGGAGGTAGCGATACCATGCCTTGCAGCGATAGCATGCTAATTGTCATAATTAAGGCGAGAACTTGAAAGGTTATCGTTGAGACGATCACGTTGACTTCACATATGTAGAACAAACAAAGGAAATAAGAAAAAGAAAATGTTTCCTCTTAACAAAACCCACTCATTTTGTTGATCTGAAAACCTGGACAGCATGTTACAAAGGATACCATGTTGATTGATTGACAAGAAAACTTGGAATGCATTATACTAAAATGATCATGACGATTATTATATATAGTCCAAAGTAGAGATAAAGTAAGGATTTATAGCTCTCAAGAGTTTTTTGACTGGCGTGAACAGATTCTGAAGTTATCACGTCTGAAAGCGAGGAAGCATCTTTGACACAAAACCAGCATGGCTGATTCTCTGTCGCTCGTCCGTGCCAGCCGACCTATGTGCGGGCATCGTGTATCACTGCTTCCTCGCTATTCCACTTGCTATTCCAGCCCAACCCATACGACGAGCACAACAGAACAGATTCGCCTCGATCTTGGGCACTAGCTGACACTGTTCTCGGTCGTCGTTGTAGCTTGGCACCAGACCGGGTCTCAGTTTGTCCCTTCCTCCATCGTCAAGGAGAAACAACGAAGTTCCCATGTCGAGGCAAAACGCGCATGTGGTCATCAGAATAAAGGGACGAGGAGGGGCACTATAACGATGGCGCGTCGAGGAGGGGATGACTGAATAGCGATGAAGGACTGGGACGCCGCGATGGCTTGTGAAGACGCGGTATGGGCGTGGTGACGACGCCATGAAAGATTCAAGAGCCACGACGACGCATGGAGAAGGATCCATAGAGAACTAGGGATGAGAGAGGGATGTGGATTTTCAAATTTTATTTTCCTTGCTGCTCGACGTTGTCCAATGGCTATGGAACGTTAGGCAATGGGGAGAGAGCAGAGCGTCAGAACAATGGATGAGAAAGGAGGCCTAACGATGGGCAACTGAATAAGAATGACCGTCTGTCTTTTTTTTAATTGAGCTCCTCATATTCTATAATTTTTTAGTGCTTTTTTATTATGTTAATTGGACCCTGCTGCCGGCCCATCACCATATTGATTACAGCCTTTCATATCAAATGGAAAAAAAAAAACTTACTCATCTTTTCAAATCCTTAACTCTCAATAACATCAAAATTTTAAATCTAAAAGATATTTAAATGGGTGCGGCGAAGCGCACCAATCTTTCAGTAATACAAATAGTGAAAAAAAAAACATTTGTCCTCCACTCCGCATTCCTTTCCTGACCCAAACCTAATCAGAAAATCATTGCACTCAACAAGCAGCTGAGGCGTGCTAAATTAACAAAGGTGAAAAGACAGTAAGATATCCCATCTTTACAATTGCAACATACACATCGTACAATTTCGTACTTTGCTCACTCCACGTACACGTACTAATTGACGGGCATGAGAGGACTTCTAGGAGTACGTGTCTTCTGGTCTAAATATTGCTTCCCCTTATCCATTTCATCCAATTCGTTCTCCAATCTGAATTTTACCACTAGGTCTGGCACTGAAGATCTTAATTCTTCAATTGATTCCAAGCTGTTCGCATCGGTCAATAGCTCCCGTGGATGGTGCCGAACTGGACTATTAACCTGATGAGTGAACACTAGTAAGTACAAGTCATGGGATATAGAGGCACGCAAGTTGGTTCAACAAGTAATTAAAAACTTCATATGGTCGCTAAAAAATCAACAGGCGCTGTAGAACAGACAGGAAAAGTTTACCTTGTAATTCTTCTCAAAGCAGTTACTCGTCACATTTCTCAAGGATTCTGTCCCTTCACTGTGCTTTTCATTAATCAATGACAGATTATCGGAGAACGTGGCAGAGGCAGTATCTATTATCTCTTTAGTTTCATGATCCAGCAGAAGAGAATCTGGAAATGAACATGAACTATATAAGAAAAATACCATCACATATGGGAAAAAAACTATTATCAAGTTAGATATGTTACTCTCTGAAGCAGTCAACATGTCAGAAGCAACGGCATGAAACCCTGCATCATTCTGTGAAAGCACCAGCAGCTTTTCATGGAAAATACTGTCATTATCTTTTCTTCTCTCCCTGCATACCAGAAATGAGTAAGAGGAGACCTTGAAAACCTCTAATGTTTAGGGTATCACAGGAAGTAATGCCTTCACAAAAAAAATGATTACAACTTACTGGACAAAATCATCAACTTCCATGATTGAGCTCTTACATAGATGATGCAAGGACGATTGAGTTTGTGACCAGTAAGAAAGAGAATGGTCGCCTTTCTTCAAGCTGCAATCAACAATATTTCATCAGTATAAGTAAATTATGATATCAGTACCATTTCAAGGGAAATGTTTTTAACACCACATGTGAGTTGGATACCATTGTTGCAAGATGTCTTTCATTTGATCCCTTAATTTCGCATCTAAGGAGTTATCATCCTGTAACCAGCTCTCTACCGTTCCAGCATAAGCCACAGCTTCTTCTTTGCCCTTGTCTGAAACCTGCTGTAGGTTGGACATCTCCAATTTCAGGTGTTTCTGCTCTTCACTGTATTTCCCATTTAGCTGTCCAACATATTCTGAAACCTGCAAACAGGGAGGTGAATTAGTGCTGAAGTCATATAAAAGACATTTTATTTGCACATGCAACATATAAGCTGACCATTGTAGTTTTCCTGGCAGTCAACCCAGACAAGATTCCAGCAATCTTATTAATAGCAGCATGCTCATCTTGAGTGCAAGTTTTCTATATTAAGGAAGCAGCAGCATCAGATAGTTTGTCCATAAATGAAATATATAGCATAATGTAACAGACCAACTACCTTAAATTCCTTCTCAAATTCAACAAGCTGTGAGGACCTTTCAATTTGATTTTGTTCCATAAGCTTGATAAGCCTTGACACATGGACCTTAATATCTTGAAAGAAACCGATTGATGTCTTTGATATGACTTGTGCAGAAGTAAGGCTTCTTTGCAATCTCTGCAAAAAGGAAAGAAAGAAATGTTATTCCAATGGTTGGAGGTGGCAAATGTTCCATTGAGGCACATAATTAACAAAGTCAAGGAGACATACTGTTGTTTGCTGTTCAGCAGAAAAGGATACTAGTTCCTTGAGCTCTGAAGTGGATTTCAGAACATCATTAAGAACTTGCTCAGCCTCCAAAACCATCATTGCTAGAAACTATTAATAAATAGATGACAACGAAGTATTGTTCAGCACTTTGGTTATTTGCATTCAAACAAAGTATTAAAAGTTTGATATATTCCATACATTGTCAATAGATACTGCATGCGCAGAAATACTCAGCATCATCTGCTCAGAATCCATGATTGTTCGCTGCCTTAGAGTATTAGCTAGCTCTCTCATGCAATGGATCCCAGAGGCATACATATCTTTGGCTTTTGAAATTCTTCTCTCCAATTGGTTTGCTGACTGGAAACAAATTTATATAGAAACATTTTTAATACTCGGACATGGATAGAGACCATGATAGTAAATTAAATTTAAAGTAGCACCTCAGTTTTTGCTGAAAAGTATGATTTCATTTGTTCATTCATAGACTCCAATATTTTTCGTTGTTCACAAACAGATCCAACAATGGTTTTTTGCAAAACCCTGAGACTGCGATCCAATCCAGATCGAAAATCAGATAGCAATCCTTCATTTTCAGCTTCAGTTTTTGATTGCCTTTCTATGAATGATTGTTGAAGACAAAAACAGTCAGTACAAGGAAACATCAAACTGAATTAAATTAGGCAAGAGTAGCTATTAACCTAGTTTACTCAGAAGCATGGTGATATCTCCAGAAGCATTCTCCAAGGTGCCGCGCATTTCCTTTGCACGTTCAATAATTAAGTGTTCTACAAAAGTTGTGGAGAATATGGTAAACAATTGTAAATTTGATGCTTAAGCTCTTCAGGAAAAATAACATAGTTACTTAATGTATTGAAAAAATTACCAGAAGAAATTAAATTTGAGATTATGAATTCCCTCTCCTTCAATGAAGTGTTAGCTCTCAAATGAGCTTCTTGAAGATCTAGAAACTTTTCCTTCAAGTTTTCAAGATTTATCTAATTAGGAAAATGAAAGATCCTCAGTAATCTAAACAGTAGAAATGGCATTTTGTAATTTGGAAAGGAAAGAAAAGGATATGTTCAAAACTGCTTTTTACCTTCATCTCTTTGTTCTGACTTTTCAAATTCAACCTGTGTTCTTGCTCGGCTAGGTACAGACCCTTGTATGTTTCAACTTCCTACCAGACCACCAAAATTGAAAGTCAGTTCACTGGAATTAGTAAATGAGTTACTAGAATGAAACTCGATTTGGGGATGGTTATACTTTGCTCTGCTTCTGAAGACTGAACTCCAAATGTTCTATTTTTTCCCTCATTGTCTGGAAGAAATTGTGAATATGATTAAGATCTTACACCAAAGCCCAAGGAACTGTAAATAATGCTGTAAGTTATAACATTACCTTTTTTTCTGCCTCCTCTAGGGCAAACCTATCATTAGGGATGTAGATTCCATTCTTTTCCCTGGCAGCTTTGACATCTGACAATATACTTGTGAGATCCTGTAATAATTGGAGAGAAAAAGCAAAAAGGTAGAGGAGAATAGAAAACCTTGCTTCATTCGTTCCATTTCTTGGTAGATGTCCTTGAGTATAACATATTTGCTCGTTTTTTGGTTTGCCTACAGTTATTATTGAGCTTTTAACAAGGGTGTTGAGAAAATTGGAAGTTGCAAACACCATGTATAAATAGAAGTTGCACCTCTGGCTTGTTTCTTATGCTTTTAGCACGAGATGCATAATCAAGTGTAACTAGTGTTTCTTCCAGGCAATGGACAGAAGGAGACACAGTTGCTATGATGCATGTTTTGGCTTTTCCACCTAAGGATTCTCTTAGAAGCCTTGTCAGCTTACTATCCCTGATAAAATTTCATATGAATATGCATTACCACCATACAATTCAAACGTCCAAACAAAGAAGTACTCATTACCCTAAAAAAATGAAGTACTCAGGTAAACACAAAAAATCGAACCTGTATGGTACATGAACTGAATGCTCAACAAGTGCCGTGATGACACGTCCCAGAGTTAATAAGCTCTTATTGATCTCTCCGGCTTCTCTTGCCCTACCCTATCAGCATGTTAGAAAACAAGACTTAAACAGGGCTAGCATGCACAAAGAATAAAATTTGGTATCTAAGGGCTTGTTTTCTTCTGATCCTGAGAATTTTGCCTGGTCAAGCAGCGCTCATCAAGCGCCTGAGGCTGGGATCGCTGCTTAGCACAGGCAGAGGCAGCTAGCCCCAGGGTCTGAACCAAGCATACCCTAAGATAGCACCCCGGTGACTCAGTGCAAAAAATTTTCTTTCAGCATAACAAACTCCATTTTGCTAAAAGCATCAGGTTTCAAAATAGAATATCATAAAGTGGGGAAATCATCCATTGTGTTGATTACTCATAACCTACAACCCCTTATAATCCTAATTAGGATGGTATTTTTCTGGATGCTATCTGTTTGTATGGTACCCCTAGCATGCCCCTGTGCATACTTGACCCTGACTAGTTTTGATTCAATAAGATGAGATCGGCGGGATGGATACAATGTTAAATCAAGTGACCCTATTAGACAAGATGTGGAGAATAGAATAACACATAATTTGACTCTAGTGAGTTGGCAGTGGAAAAGGTACCTCTGTTGCACCTGATCGAGCTATATTCTCTGAACCAGCCAAGTCTACAAGGTTCAACCTCCCACATTTCATGAGTTCCTCATTTCCTATTGTGGTCTCTTTGACATTGATGTTTACAGAAAATACGGTATGTGATCGGCTGCAAGTACAGAATGAGTGCTTAGTATCAAACAGAACAAGCTTGGTATGAAATGGTGGAAGTAGAATGATCAAACACCTGCTTTGCTTATTTAATGCAGTGTCAGCAGTGCGTCTCCTAGCTGATCCACATTCCAGGAGACTATATATGTCGCTAGGACTGTATACAACAATCTCTTCAAGCCCTCTTATGACCACCCCGCCTTTGCCATCTTCCATAAGAGATATAGGCCTCTTTTGTCTATCTTCAGCGAACCTGCTTTGGTCCTCCACAGCCAACAGGTCTGATATCTCTTCGTTATATAGCTCTAAGAAGCTTACCTTCATGCTATAATCAGCCTTCTGTGTTTCCAATACTTTAAAGATATGGCATACTGCTCTAGGGATGACACCAGCTGTGTCTGGCAGTTGACCAGCCTAAATTAGAAGAGAAAAATTATTCAGTAGCTCCAAGCAACATCGTCGAAGATGTCTAAATATGTAGCGTACCTTCTGCCTCATCTCTCCTTCCATGGTGTATGTTTTCCCAGTTCCAGTCTGCCCAAAGGCAAAGACGGTGCAGTTATAGCCTTCGAGTACATCATTTACAATTGGTGCAACAGCATTCTTGTAAATCGATTTTTGGTCCGCTTCTGGTCCAAAGACCTGCAACAAAAATAACAACCGCATATCCATAAAAAATTACAATAATAAATTAGCAATTCTGACCAAACTTGTTATTACGTGTAAGACCATGCTCCTTTGCAATAAGTTATCAAACAGACAGTTACCAAATGTTCAACAAAACAATCATCCAAAGATACACATGGGTCCACCGCAACTACAAGCAGCAAGCACATAGGTCCGGAGAAGAACCTTGTCAAAGGTAAGCGTCTTGTCAGCTTGCTTGAAGAGGCTGTTTCGAATTGTGACCTCCCTCTTGGTATCATCGCAAGAGATAGCGATGTCCACATTTGATCGCTGTTCTTCTTTGCTAAGTGGCCTGGTTGCAGAAGAGTCGGAGAAAGGCATTAGCGACGCTTGCTACAGTCAGATGCAAATACTATGTAGCCTGTAGCACAGAGATTATCTCCAGGCATCCATGAATCACTAATATCTTTATTATCTTGTCATAATAATAGCTATCAGGAATGGAACATTTTTATTATCTTGTAATAACAATAGCTATAACATCTTTTGGATGCCGAGGGTGGAATGTCAATATATTCCCGCATCTAAAAAAATGAATCACTAGCAAGTCCTCAGAAACACAAAGTAGCACTCGAGCAGACACAGCAAGAAATCCGTTTGGTGTGTTCGAGATCAATACCCAATCAGCACTCCAAATGAAAACCCATCTCAAACGACTGACCTGCACCGGAGCACGACCTGGACGTTCACCTCGCGATCCCTCCCGCCCCCGCTGCCGCCGGCGCCCACGCCGCTCCGGCGCACGGTGCTCTGCGATTCCCCGTCGGCCCACCTCAGCTCGCGTTGCCGCCGCTCCGGCCGCGGCGTGAGGAAGGGCGTCGGCGCCGGCCCCACCCACGACCTCCTGCTGGGGTTCGGCGTCTGCGCCATCCCGCCGCCGTTGCCACCACACGGAACAACGCCCTTGCGCTCCAAATCGAGGAAGGGTTGAGGGAATCGCGAGTTTTTGGGAGAGGGTTTGAGAGAATCGAAGGGAAAGGGGGAGGAGACTGCGTCTTTTCCGTTGCGGAAGAATTTGAAATCGGCAGTGAGAGATGGCTGTGCCCGCTGCCGTCTGCCGACTGGAGAGTGTGGGGGCTTTCTCGGCACTGGAGCCAGGAGGCGGACACGTGGATGCGAGCGGGGCTCTTTTTCTGTGGGCCTGGAGCGCGTGCGCTACGGCCTGCTTACCTCCTCTCTTTCGGCTTACATTTCTTGGGCTTGATCATGGGCCTGACCCAACTTATTTCTCGGACCCGAATTGTATATTTCTGCCCTTTAACGATAGCCCGAGCCCCGAGCAGTATATACGCTGGCTCAAGAAAAATAAATTGCATTATTTTTATTTGTTGATCTTTTTTCAGGTAAGATGTTGATGGTTATTCAGGAGGAAATCAGGTCAATGATCCTTGCGATAAATGATCAAAGCGGCCATTCTGAAACAACAACTATACGCATAGACAAAGTGCAAATGGTAACAGGCATATAGTGGTTGCCATACTCGTTCCCCGTTTTGGAATGTCAACGACAAGGCACAGTTTCTCATCGGCGGGGGTGCAACTCGAGGAGCATGGGTTGGTTTGAGCTCACGGATCATCGTTTTTTGTAGCAAATTGCAGGTTGCAGGCACACACGCCACAAACTAGCAAGCATGCGTGTACATATATAGTACAGCGCTTCTACTGCACTTCAGTCGCTGTAGATGAATCGGACAGTTCTATGATATCTCCAGCTTGCAGCATTATATTGATGTGGTCTGAACTTCGTGCAAACTACCGTTGACTTTGCGCAGCACGTTGATTCTGAATATGCTCTTGAGTGCTAGGTCCAACCGAAGAATGAAAGCTAGCTGCACCTGGCGTTGATTATGATATATCAGTTGCACTTTATTTCTCTATTTTTGAAGAACAGTTGCATTTAAATTTCTTTCTTTCTTTAGGCCAATTATATACGCATCTACTCTAGCTAGGGAAGGTAACGTTTGACTTGGGGAGCAGTAGTTGTTTACGCGGCTGGATCAGTTATCCAGTTGACTAGATGTACTACAGAGACCTTGTTGTTCTACAAGGTCAACGGCGTAATGTGGTCCTCAAGGGCTATAGCTAACCGAATGAAAGGAGAATGATAGTGAAGACTTTTATATATATACTATAGTATGCATTACTCGTTCTGCGTCATGAAAAATGCTGAGGACTTTTACAGTGGACTCAAATGAATGCACATGATTCATTTCCTTCATCCAATATCATGAGTATTATAATACAGTATTATAAGTATTACATGAGTATTATTGGAAAAACGGTAGAGTAAATAAATTAAAATATTTCAAATGGTTAAAATATTAGGGTTAATCATTTTTTCATTGTAAACTGCTCCTATATTTTCAATCCATCGTGAGTTCAAGTGGGTTGGCTCATCAGGGCCGCCGCCGACGATGACGACAATCGTCCCCACCCATGGACATGGTTGGGCAGAGCCCATTGATCTGGCGTCATGAAAGAACAAGACCCACTCTCCAATAGCAAATTAGCACATTGATTTTTTTTATATACTTAGCACATTGAATTGATACAACAGAATATCATTACTTTGTGAAGAAAGAACAAACAGCTAGCGGGTGCTAGGCGACCAAGCCGCGAGTCCTAGTCGGAAGAGGACGTGGTCGTCGTCGAGCATGCAATCAAAGGACGAAAGGCCAGAGATGCTTCGTGGCTGGCTTACGCAGTTACGCCTCACGCTTGACACAGAACGGAGAGCCGACGGCTATAGACAGGAATAATGATCCGGTGCCGAAACCGGTATGCATGGTAGAGTCTCGGAGATAAGTTGTCGTCGATTGCGGCGGCGATGACTGCGGTGCATGCATCAAGCCGATGCAATGATGGAACGGTTCAAATGTCAGATGCCCTAAATCTGTTCTGAATTAACTTGTAAATTACCTAATAATTATAACTAATATCATTTTAATTATATAAACAGTTAGATCTAAATCATGATACCTCAATGTCACGTGTGTCATGGTCTACCCTACTGTAAAGGCCCTCAAAAATCAAAATGCTGCCTCAAAAGTCAAAGACGCGGAATATTCCGCGAATCGAGTGAGCTTGCATTGTTATTACTGTATTTATTAGCTTCAGGTTGAGCTTAGCAGGCTGAGATGCTTGTTATTGCAATTTGAGCGTTGGTCAACTGTCTTCTGCTCCTTCCTGAATACCGGCCGGCGCGCGAGTACATGTGATGACGTGACACCTGAAACTGAATAAAAGAAATTACTATAACTGTTTCAGTCGGTTCTGACAATGCCTGAATAATGGAGAATGACGATGATTGGAGCTGGTGGCAGCAGCGGCTGGCACGTCGATCAGGGAGAAGAATCGTCAATGCAACTAGATAACGGATGGAAGGCATCAACTCTCCCGAAAATGGATGGAAGGCATCACCTCTCCTGCGCAAAGCAAGTGCTAGATGTATCGATCTTTCAAGTTGAGACAGCTGAAAGTAGTTTCTTTTACAGTCATCTCTCAGTCTATCATCTTTCAGCAGGAATCTCCAATTCTCTCCATCACAGTACATATATTTTACAGCTGAACTACATATACTAGTTTAGCTCCTACCTCCTAGATGGGCGGTGTCTTTCCTTATTCAGCCACGAGCTAGTTGAAACTGAGTTGGCTGCTATGAAGTAGTGATAATAGGCAAGATCAACTCTTGACAAAAAGCATCCGTTTGTGCCATCACTTTTTTGTCACTGAAGGGTGTGATGTGTGAAGGCTAGGGAGTGGGGCTGCATGCCGCTATCATGAGTTAACTTGTGATCCCTATACCAGACGATGGCTTAACAGAGAGGTCCAGAAGCTAGAAATTAATCGTGGTGACGACCGACTCCGATTGAGAAAGATCCAACATGGACGAGTATAGCTTACAGCATGGTCGAAGAAGAGTTGGAGGTAGTAGTACGGCGTGCCGGATTCAGTGCACCCCTCTTTCCCCCTCTGGATACTGTGCTGCATCTTGGAAGTTGGAGCTGCATCTAAGACTTTTAGATGTATGTTTGGTTTGGCGAACTTTTCTCATGTACTAGTATGTCTTTTTAGGGCAAATCACCATGATTTATTATATTGATATTTGGGCAGTTGTTATTGATGTGGCAAATCACCACAACTAAGTGTGCACACCCATTAGGGAGTTTTGGGGCCTCGCTTGCCAAGTACAAGAAACATTCACCGGGTTGGGAAATTCTGCACAACGATGTGTTGCCTTGTTTGCCTCTCGGTTTACAAAGAAAAAGAAAAAATAGAACTAAAAATGTGCTAAGTTTCTAGAGATCATGTTTTGTTTTCTTCCATCTTCCTTAAATTAGGAACACTCTTAGTCAAGTCCAGAGGTACAGCACAAAAGGGGCTGATAATGCATTATACAGTAGGGCGTTTTATGCCCTTCATTTTATCCTCTCACACAAACATCTTTCCTCGATGTTAGTGCTGTCTGTTTCAAAACCGTGACTGCAGGAGCATATCGTTGATGCAAATTGTAAAGTATATAACAGGAGTTCACAAAAAAAAAGTATATAACAGGAGTATTTTCTTTCCTGGCAAATTAAAGGGCTTACCACATGTTGACATATACATCCAGAACAAACGAACTGCAGCAACTTGCCCGTAACAGTTACCATGCGGAATTATTTTGTTTGATATAGGGCATCATTGCGTGCGCGAACTCTCAACTTCTCTCTCTTTACTAAAAGATGGCAACAGGAGCGAATTCGGACGATGATTTGTGTCCGCGGGCGCGGGCGTGGGCAGCATTTGAAATCCACGGGCAAAAGCTTAACGGGCAAGAGAAAGTACCACCCATACCCGCATGTCCACATATCCGATAAATTTAGGGCTTCACTTTCTTTTTTCTCCTTCCCTTCTACCCCCACCACCATCTTCCAGAGTGCACTCACCGCCGCCCACGCTCCTCTGCTCCCGTACGCGCCCCTCCGCTCGTCATGCTGCTCTTCTGCGCGCGCCGCCGCCACGAGACCCTCTGCTTGCCTTGCTGTTCCTCCGCGCGCGTCGCATGCCCCTCCCCCTCCGCTCCTCCATGCTCCACCGTGTGCCCCGCCGCACTTCCCCCTCCGCTCCTCCACACGCCACCGTGCGCCCTGCCGCACTTCCCCCTCTGCTCCTCCACGCGCCGCCATGAGCCCCTAAGGTCCTCGACGTGCCGCCGTGAGCGCTGCAAGCCCGTCTGCTTCGCGCGTGCCCCTCTCCTCGGCAGCCTCACGGGCATGTCCGTGGGCACGAGTTGCCCGCGAGCAACGGGCACGGGCGGCACTCCTTGCCCGCAACGGATATCAGACACGGGCACGAGCAACGGATTTGGCTTACGGGCACGGGCATGTGTCACTGCTATCCGTGGGCATTTTGCCCGCTGCAGTCAAGCGCCAAAGAATCTAGTAACTCATTTCAACGTTTTTATTATATATAGCGTTGGGGTATACGTGTGTATATGTGGTTTGCATAAGCACCACGCGCGATCCGCCATCATGTACTTCGCAAAGCATTATTTATGCTTTGACCTCTTGCTATGTACTACCATTATAGTATCTTCGCAAACAGCGTCAACAATAAAAGTAATGAGTTTAGTTTAGAGAGAAGAAGTAGCTGGTCCCGGTTATGATACGATTGAGACCTTTTGTTGATATTAGGACAGCATTTCTAGTTCATTTTTGAACCAAAAGTGTTGCCGTACCTACATAAAAAAAACGGATCAGAGGTACTAGCTGACCTAGGTAGTATATATGCATGTATATATATCTGGTTGGTGATTGCAGCTATCTAGTTTTAATCTTTCTTTCTGTCGCACACAAGAATTCCATTTCCTTCTTGGTCCGGTATATAGAACATCATGAGTCCATGATGCAGTAGCAGTAACGGGTTGGAGAAAAACTGTATTTTATTTGGGAGTATACAGGAAACAAGTTAGATCCTCACGAAGATGTGTATAGTACAACAATTGAAGAACTTCTGGCAAACACATAAGTTTCACATAGCTAGGGCATGGATCTTAATTGTGTACAGCGAAACTATATATAGATCGTTGGTGCAGATCACTCTGAATCAAGATTTCACTTCAATGATTTGAGGCACTTTCAACCAATGCAAAGACTGAAACATATTCAATTTCCTACATCTATGTACGTTGGAGCTTTGGCACTTGCTCTTCAGAGCGAAATCCGCTGATCTTACCTCCACCGGTTAAATCTGGGAACACGGATAAAATGATGTGACTATGTGAGAATTTAGTTCTTTTTGGAACCATTGGGTTGGAGCCAAAATGGTATAAGTCTGACCCACTTGCGGACTTGGTTACGACTCTGCTGATCGATCAGTGGTTGTCCAGTTCATTAATAATTGGCCGAGTAATCACCTGTAGCAAGGTTCGGTTTGGAGACGACGCCCTTGAATAAGTTACTCCTCTGCACGGATTAGATGCAACGAAAGTCTTTTTGCTGATCGAGGGGACCGAAAATTGTACTTTCATTAATTTGAAAAAAAAAACTTATAGTAAATGGTGTCCAACGATCGAGGGATCGGACATCGGAGTCGCATGTACGGCCGGGAGAAAAGACAAGTGCATGCCCGAACGGCATTCGATGATACGACCAAAAACGGCTTCTTTCGCCGCGGCGGCGCGAGCACACCCCACATCAGCTCGATCGGCTGTCTTACCCAGCCGCCATGCATGTCGTCACTAGCTAGGACGACATAGCCAACTAACCAAACAATGTGAAGCCAGACAAAGAAGAGGCAAATCTGACTTAACATGTTAATTATTTTTTACAAAGTCAATGAATTAACAATGCTAGCTGTGCTAAAGTCCGATCATTGGGCAAAAGTAGACTTCTGTGAGTACGTAGCTACCTATAAATAGACATCGAGTAGTAGCATTAGATGTGTGCAAAAGTAGACTTCTGGCACTCCACAAACACCCGGTTTCGGTAGTGTCTTTCTCTCCTTTCAATTTTTTTTTACGAACGCTTTCCAGAGAGAACTCTCTCCATCGGGCTCGTCCAGCTTCGTCTCTCTGCTAGCTTCATTCGACCTGTTGTTTCTTTGTTCAATCGATGGCGTATGGCAAGAGGTCCAGGCAGCAGGCCGAGGAGATGATTTGGCTGCCCGACGGCACCGACATGGCGCACTTCATGCTTCTCTTCTCCAGCCACCACCACGGCAGCGCCGCCGCCGCGGACACGGCCTCCACGACGCCGGAGAAGGTGTTCGAGTGCAAGACCTGCAACCGGCGGTTCCCGTCGTTCCAGGCGCTGGGCGGGCACCGGGCCAGCCACAAGAAGCCCCGGCTCGCGGACGGCGAGGCCGTCGAGCCGCCCAAGCCCAAGGTGCACGGCTGCTCCATCTGCGGGCTCCAGTTCTCCATCGGGCAAGCCCTCGGCGGGCACATGCGCCGCCACCGCGCCGTCGAGGCGGACGGCATTGGGATGGGCCTCAGCCTCGGCGTTGGGCCCACCAAAGATGATGTCGTCAAGAAGACGGCGCCAGCCGAGCTGGTGCTGGACCTGAACGAGCCGGCGATGGAGGAGGAGCCGGCGCCGGACCGCGTCAAGCTGGGGCTCGCCGCCGAGTTCCCCATTGCAGTTGACTTCTTATGTTGAGAACGCGCGCGACAGCGATTGATCTTCTGTATACTATTTTTGGAATATACTATTCACATTAAGCTACACCAGAAGTCAATCAACCCATGTGAGTTGTGACATTAGAGATTCTAGCATACATCTTTTTTATTTCTCAGAAATGTATACAGAAACTTCTAATGTACTAGGGGTTCTATAAAATATAGGTTGACTATGTACAATTTTAGGTGTGTTTGTTTAGTGAGGTCTAAATTTTAACGTTGTCATATTAATCTTTCTAACGCTAAATACGATAATTAAATATAAACTAATTATAAAACTATTTACATAGCTAGATGCTAATTTGTGAGATAAATCTATTAAGCTTAGTTAAGTCATCATTAAGAGATATTTATTATATCATCGATTATATTATCTAATCATGACGTAATTAGGTTTAATAGATTCGTTTCATCATTTAGTGGATGGGTTATGGACTTTAGTATCCTAATTTTTTTATGGAATGGGTCTAAAAATTAGTGGTCAGAAAATGAACATATTTGTGGTACTTCTTCATTTTTCTCATGGGTTTAACGGATATATATATCTCCTTTTCCACATCATTTTTTACGGGTTTTTTTTTCAAATTTTCATACTGAATTGAGCGACATTTTTTTTTGTTTTAACACTTGTAGTTCAGTTTCGCTAGTGACACTTGACTTTGGCGGCTTGCTCTACAGACGAAATTCTTTTGAAGGGTCATCAGCAGATAGATACAAGTTTTAGTTGTGGTGTGTTTCACTATTACAATAACTATTTTCAGTAACACGTCATAACCGGTTTTTATGGCGGTTTGAATTAAAAATAGTGAAGGATTGAATGTCCATCACTAAGTAGTATAATAAAAAGCCAAACAAAAGTTAGCAACAGGCGGACACCACTATTAAAAATGATTTGGGCTGTTACTAAAAGTCGTCCTGAACAAATAAAATAAAAAAGAAAAGGCGGGACCAGCCTGGCGCCGTATCGCCCGCTAGCCTTCGCCTTGCTCGAGGGAGGAGAGACGAGGGGTCTGCCGCCTAGCCCACCGTCGATGCTCGGATCCGTTGTCGTGGCCCCTCGGGAAAGGAGGAGGGGCCGCCATGGGGAGGGCACTGTCGGGGAGGTGGTCCGCCTCCACCCTCGAGAGGAGGGGACCCGTTGCCACTGTCGCCCGTGAGGAGGGGGTCCCGCGGTCACTGTCGCGCCCACAGGGAGAGTGATCGCGCTCGCATGAGTTGGTTCCCGCTAACGGATCCCATGTCGAGGAAGCTCACGTACAGATCTGCGCCCGCTACAGTAAGGGGAAGTGATGGCGGATCAACAACGGGGTGAAGAGTGCCAAGTGGGTGATTGAGCGGGAGGCGGATCCACGTCTGCCGTGGCGTGAGGGGAGGGGAGGGGAGGTGATGGCAGGCCAATGATGTGAGGAGAGGGGAGGGAAGGTGGCGCCGAGCCTACGACGGGATGAGGAGGGAGGTGGCGGATGCCGAACGGTATTGTCTGTTACTAAATTGAGCAAATAATGACGGACAAGGGTTCTATTAGTAATTTAGTAACATTTTTTAAATTGTGCGTTACTAATCTCCAAAAGACATTCGTTGCTGAAAATAGTTTTTTAATAGTGTTTGCAACGACATCAAGCATAGTTTTGACAATAATTTTCTTCTCTACAAGTGGGTATATCCTGCTAATCATTTTTTTTCAAGTTCAATAGTAATCATGCATGTTGCATGACGTGCAATGAAGCAAAGTTTTAATTGTTTAAGCTTCTGCTTTTTAAAGGCTACTAACATGTCTTTGAAAAGTTAAGAGAAAAATTCTTTCTGTGTTGACTTTTAAATTAATACGAATAACACCACTTGTCCACAAAAGCCAGCAAACCCTCTTTTAGGCAAACATAGCTTCTGGAAATGACTGCTTATGGCTCATACAAATATGTTTTCAGATTTCAAATGCGATATATTTTTTTTTACACCTCAAATGCGATATTTCAGGAAGCAGACTATTTGTTTTACCTTCTGGTCCCTTTTGCTTATGCTTTTGCTTTTGCTTTTATTTTGGGTTTCTAACTTTCTATAGTAGACCTGACCTTCGCTGCTCACTTCCTCAGTCCTCACGGCCTGAAGCAGTGGGCCGATTCCAAACCTACGCTAAATCCATCCGCGTGAACGCCTCAAGCCCAACCCAGAGAAGAAGAAGTCCATAACTCAACGCTTCGAAGCAAAAATATCTCCTGGCCTCTTCCATCGTCGCCCATTCACCATCCACCGCTCCCTCTCCGAGGCGAGAGGCCGCGTGCTCATCCATCTGCCTGCCGTCCAGCGTCCACACGAGCCCAGCCGCCAAACCCAAAACCCTACCACGCCGCCCATGGCCTCGCCGCCGCCGCCTGGCCCGCGTCCGTCTTCCGGCGCCGGCGCTGCGGCGGAAAGCGGCAGCGCGGCCTCCCCCTCGCCGGTGGACGCGCTCTTCCTCCAGAACCTCATGAGCCGCGTCCAGCTCCGCCCGCCCTTCCTCGACACCAACTCCTTCCTCACCCAGGACCTCGACGACTTCCTCCTCAACGAATTCGCGGCGCTCGCCGCCGCCGGCGGCGCGTCCGATGACGACGACGACGAGGAGGACGAGGATGGTGGGCTCTCCGGCGGGGAGGGCTCCGGGGAGGCGAGGAGGCGGCGGATGCTGGCGAGGGAGGAGGCGAAGCTGGAGAAGGAGATCGTGCGGATGGTGCTCGCCGGGGAGGCCGAGGAGAATCTAAAGCCGAACTCGGGCCAGTCTGTGGCCGTCGGTGACCACCACCTCTGCGTTGGCTTCCATGACGAGGCCGGCGGGGAGTACCGCGTGTGGGAGTGGCACGGCCACGTCATGCTCTTTGACGACGAGGATGGATACTCAGCTGAGTACATTTATGGCAACCACTTCGAGCCGCTCGCCGCAGCCACGGCCAGGGCCAAGAAGAAGGAGAAGGAGAAGCGTGAGAAGGAACTGAGCATGGGGCTTCGAGATTTGGTGGTGGATGACGATGACGGCGGCAATGGCAATCGGTCCAAGCAGAATGGCAGTAGCGGAGGGGCCAGGGTGGTGCGGAGGAATCTTGTCAATTTCCCTGCTGCTCCTGCGAGGTAATTCCTTCATAGAGCTTGCAGTATGGTGGAAGTGATGTACCAATCTGAGGGACAGAAACAAATAAAGATTTAAAGCGGTGTCTTGTGTTCGTATGAGAAATCATCTATAAATTTGCTTCTGTTATGATAACTACAGTATACCCACTGAAATTTTCTAGTGGAGGTTATTTGTTCATTGCACTACATATGTGATGCTTGCTAAAATGATACACAGTTTCTATTTGTTTGTATCTACTTATGCGTGTTAAGCATGCCTGTTTGCAAATGGGAGAGACCAGGTGCTTAGCTGATCTGTTTTCAGTACTGTGCTGTTGTGCGTCGGTTTAGTGACTCCACCGATTATGTCTTATGTACTAAGTGACACATTGGAATTATTGCCATTGTGTTAGTATAGCCTACCCCAACTTGCTTGGGATTAAAGGCTTAGTTGTTGTTGTTGCTGCCATTGTGTTAGTAACTTTTTATTTATGTGCAAAATGGGAAAAAGATCAGTCGGCACAGAAGATGAAGAATTGTTAAGTCGTGCTTAATGTGATGTTCTGTGACCAACACTAACACTAACCTTTTTCTGTATTGTATTTACACGGGTCAAGTATATCTATTAATGCTTATTGCTGCTACTATTCAGCCTCTGGATATTTCATTTTTGGACTGGTTATTCACACAGAAAACACATGTGGATGGATGTAACTGAATGCACTGTAACCATGGATTGGTTGCATTTCATTATCTGAATTTACCAGAGTTTTTGTTCCGAAAACCATGAATTGTTCTGTCTGCATTGGGTATATTCTTGTTGATCCTTATCCATTGGTTCAACTATAAACCTATTTGCCCTACAGAGACGTTCAATAGTTGTATATGTCTTTTTCATGGGTCTACGCTACACATGTATATGAATATATGAAAATGCATTATTATCTGCAGCTGCTATAGTATTTGCATTCTAGTGAATGGTTCAATAATATTCCAACAAAGTGTATTTGATAGAGTTAATAAGTTTTTCTTGAAAATATTTCATTGAGGCATCTTACTCTTATGTGATAGTAATATCTAACAGGAATGCTTCATGGTTTAGATGTCAAAAACAAAAGTCTCTTATGTTTAGTTGACATTAATTTCTAGTGTTGCCTCTGGGTCAAAGCGCACATTACAGCTTCCTTTTCATCCTTTTTTTTTTCTTTGTTTGCTATGGTGGGTTATTATTTCTATTAGCTTCTAATGCAATTGGGTGGCGTGGTTAGGGTGATCGAATACTAGCATGGAAAACAGAATTGCTTTTGAAATACCATGAAACTCTAGCAGAAGGGTTCTTTTGACCTGATCATTATGGAAGTGCTCATAAGTCCATGCTGATTATAGAGGGATTGATGTTCCTGGTAATCAATATTGCCAGTCATTACATTATGTCTACCTTGGACTGAGACACCTGAAGTGCTTGTTCATTCAAACAAGGACCTCCATGTGCTGGGTTCAAGGATTTCTTTGCAATAACCAAGAGCTCAAGAAATTGAATACCTTTATCATATGTAACCTCTTTTCTAGATTTAGTTGGTTTTTTCATATATTCTGGAAGTGTGACTGCTATTGTATTGCTTTAATTGTTGTTTTCTGTCTCTTTATGTATGTGTATGCGTGTTGATCAGGTGTTATCCTTTAAAGAGATACCCACTTGTACAAAAAAAAAAAACACAAAGTGAATATCATCCACCAACTTTTGTTCTTGTATTTATGCTTGTTAGACTTTCATACTAGCTGCATCTTCAATTTTCCATGTGAGGTTGAATGAATTAGTTTTCATGCTATATTCTTGGCATTGAGTATAATTGCCTACTTGTCTATTATACATTTCTTTGACTTGTGACATATCTTTGTTTTATATTTTATATCACATATTAAACAGGTTAGCTGCAAGATGTTACTAGGTATATGCTTTGCTACTTTCTCACTGCATGTATTATCAAGGCAGTTTTAGGCCCTGTTTGGATCCACCTGCTGAGCTTTAGCTGGCTAAACTTTAGTCACTTTTGCTCCAAACATGACCTCCTAAAATCTCCTAAACTTTAGCCAGCCCACCTCCTAAACTTTAGATCCCTAGTCAGTAGTCACCCCAACCCTCCTAAAAGCTCCTAAACTTGGGAAATAGGCAACTAAAGTCAAAACTACCTCTCCCCACATGTGATATTTTCCCTCAACCCACACATGTCACTTATTGGTTAGTTAATAAAGGGCAGATATCTCTACTTTTTGTTTAGCCAAAGACTTTAGTCATGGATCCAAACATGCACCTCCTAAAATTTAGTTGGCTAAGCTTTAGTTGGCAAAATTTAGCCAACTAGAGGATCCAAACAGGGCCTTACTTTGGTGAAATGGAATGCATATTCATCTCTTAAATTATTGTTCAATTTTCTTGTCCTTTACTGGCCTTGATTGGTGAGTCTGCTTCCATAAGCATGTGTTGGTGGACTGGTGGAAGCAAGCTTTGAAATCCCTGTTGCATATGATCAAGCATGTCTTATTTTTTCTAGTTGAATTGAGTATGGCTTTACCCGCCACGTATATGATTCTTCATGTAGTAGCATCCAAATGTAAGCTTTCTGGGCAGATGATCAATGATTCGAAACTTGTCATCCACTTCATTTGCCCTTTTCTGCATACAGGTTATGTGCATAAAAACGGTTTTCAATAGTTTAAGTCTGAAGTGGTTGATATAATCGTAAGTCTAATCGGTGTGGGGCGAACCTTCTGTCATGTAGCTTCTATTTGCACACTTGTAATTGCTGTGGGGCGAACCTTCTGTCATGTAGCTTCTATTTGCTCACTTGTAATGCTGCTTAAGAAAACAATTGAGGCTGCCACAGCAATTCTTTTGTCCCAGAGTGGATCGTCCTTTGTGATGACCATAAACCGAGTCAGAGTTGCATTTGCATTCTTTAGCTTGTACCAGTACCATGAGCTTTGTTAAACAGTTGCTTCCTGGTCTGCAGGTAAAGGCTGAGAAGCAGGCAGGTTCTGACTTCTGAAACTCATCATCAGCAGCACTATTCTAAGATAACAAGGACGGCACGGTCCAAGAGCTCTTCCGCTGCATAAAGCTGGCCACAGGAAGCATCTAATAAATCATAACTTGACAGTCATATGAAACAAAATATCTTTGCCGACTTGTCGTATTGGAAGGCCAGAGCCCTTTTATTACAGCATCCTATTTTTTGCTGCGTTTGTGTGCATTGAAATAGCGAGCACCCTTTTTGTTTTCTTAATTCTTGAGCATACGTGTCATGAAAGATCTTTTGTTTGGTATTTGCCCAGAACAGCGTGATGTTTTGTTTTTTGTTTTTTTTTGTTTTTTTGTTTTTTGTATGCGGCGTTATGTCTGAAAATGGTGGACTGAATCACTGAAGAGAATCTGTACACCTATGTTTGCCAATCCTGTCTGCTGAGGACAATACGCGGCTATTCTCGCTTGTTAACTGCTGAAAGGAAGAACATATTTGTTCATACATGTCATGAAAGATCTTTTGTTTGGTATTTGCTCAGAACAGCGTGATGTTTTTGTATACGGTGTTGTGCCCGGAAATGGTGGACTGAATCACTGAAAAGAATATGTACACCTATGTTTGCCAATCTTGTCTGCTGAGGACAATACGCGGCTATTCTAGCATTGAAACTGCTGAAAGGAAGAACATATTTGTTCATAGCTGACGCATACTTTGACGCCTAACACGCGTAAATGGTTCGACAGGGTAAAAAGGAAGGTAACATACTAACATTTTTCTTCGAGCTCGTTTTAGCTTGGACGGTCACAAAAATGGTTACATGCGTGTCCATATGACCAGCCTCAAGCAGCCTGACAACAACAGCAGTGGTAAACTGGTAACTTGCCATGGAATCTAGTTTACCCGAACAATGATTTATTTGTCCGCGAAGGAAAACCACCTCCCTCATTAGCTAAAAACAAGGCAAGCCTTGCCTCGATCTGCCTGGCTAAAAGCAAGCTAGTTTAACCCCCGCAACAACAACAACAAAAAAAAAAGAGCTAGTTTAGGAGTATTGACTTCTGCTCTTATTTTTCCTCTACTGTCAAACCACCCCGGATGGAACCATGGAATTGGAACATGGCTTCGCATTGCACGACATCTACTCCCGTCGAAAGCGACGAGCTGCGACTGTTGCCCGCGACTGCCTCCGTTCCGGCCGCGCGCCATGAACTGCGTTTTTTAAGGAAACAGAGGCACGGCCAGCCGAGTTCGATGGAGCAGAAGACAGCGCCGATGCGACGCGGCTCTTAAACAATCGGCCGGCCTTAACTGACCGCTCAGTCGTAGGCGTCTGGTTCCTCAACTTGTTCCGCACTGCGTTTTTGTTTACAAACCACTGATATTCGAGACAGGATAAGATACTCAGACAAAGGTCAAAAAGGATTCAAATCTATGCAGTGACACTCGTCAGCACGGCGCTAAGAGAGGAGGAGGATGAGGAGACAAGAGCCTAGGCCAATGATTAAAAAACTGTTTCTATCACGAAAACCGGAGCTAATTGGTTTGATGAAAAATCACGAAAATCAGAAAAATCAGATGATAAACCGCTCAAATGACAAAACACGAATTTAAATATGATTTGAAAGGAAGCCGGTCGGTTTTCTCAGTTTATCGCTCAGTTTTTCCAGTTTATCGTTCGGTTTTTCGGTTTACTGCTCGGTTTTCTCTGTTTTTCATGGGTTTCCTCAGTTTAAAAACAAACCGATGATTTTTCCGGTTTATCGCTTAGTTTTGCCGGTTTACCGCTTGTTTGTTTTGATTTTCATGATTTCAAAATTTTAAATTATATTATATCGAAAATCAGTTGTCCAATCAAACCGAATCAGACCGATTTGGTCGAAAACCACAAAAACCGAGCGGTTTTTGACGATTTTTGAATCCATGGCCTAGGCCACAACTATTTCGTCGCACCACGAGTCACTTGAATGTGCTCGCTGCCAAATAGTACTACTACTAGAATAAGATAACGCATTACAACAGTGATTAGTGAACGAATTAGTGACGAGCCTATCAGGTAATCATCATCATGTAAGGAGTCAAACGGATTAGACGGGGCGAAAAAGAAACTGACATGAACGGCAAAGCTGGACTTACTTGTGCATCAGAACATGGCCGCGACGCGACGGCTATTTATGGGGCGCCGATCCCCCTTCCTTCTTCTCCGCCAGTCCATCGTTCCCGTGGGCTAAGGCTAACCCGTTGATTTGATTTTTCTTGCCGTGCTCCGCTGCCCATCTGACATCCTCGTGTGTTAATTCTGGCAACTCTTCCCTGCTTATAATTAGCAGCTGCATCCCAGCGAAAACGGCCGGGGAGGGGAGGAGGAAAGGAAGAAGGCCAAGCAACAAACGACGCCATTGATTGCTGCTCATTACGCCATCAAGCACGTACTGGTGTTGGTAGTATTTAACAGCTGTCCCAGGCCGCCGTCCCATCTCTCTTCCCTCCGTCGTCTGCTAGATCGCGCTTCCAGCCTTCCACCGAGCGCCGGCCTCATGTAAGGACGGTACTGGTGGATCTTTCTTGCGCCTTCTCTCCTCTTTGGCACAAGCATTGCTGATAGCTTTGATCGGTTACGCCTCGTGTGTTCTTCCAGTTACCGTGTTGTTCTTTTTCTCGTAGATGTTTCTTTTCGGGCCGTTGTGTGTGGTTTCTGAATTCGTGTGATTTTACTTCATTCCGGCTGTGCTAACAACGGATGGAGAGATGTTGCTCTTCCTTCGTTGGAGTCTTCACTCTTCAGTGGTTTGCTCGCTTTTGCTGCTGGGTCTTTCATGTCATTGCTGAGAGCCACGTCACTATAATCTTCTCTGTTCGTCTTGTTCTTGCTCTGTTTGACGGAGTTCATGTCTTCAGTGGTTAGTTCGTTGTCTTTCTCTGACCTTAACCGGCCGTTCATCAGTTTCTAGGTGGTGAAGACCAGGGTTCGATCGTACCAATGTGGAACTGCTCTGCACCGCCGTCGCTCCTGCTCCCGTTCGGCGACGACTACGGTACGTTCTGCTATCCCAGCATCCTCTTCCTCCTTCCCATCTATTTTCTCTGGAATCTGATCGCGGCTTTTGCGGATACAGTGAAGTGCGAGAGCTCTAGTTCGCAGGCAGGAGCTGTAGGCCTGGACAGGATGTAAGTTTCCTGTTGATGAAATTCTTTGAACAGAAAAAAGAAATG
The DNA here is from genome assembly GCA_030378355.1 of Eleusine indica. NCBI lineage: Eukaryota > Viridiplantae > Streptophyta > Magnoliopsida > Poales > Poaceae > Eleusine > Eleusine indica. The sequence goes on along the minus strand of CM059498.1, from coordinate 9,498,387 downwards.
AACTACTTGTTGGGGTTGTTTGATCTTGTCATCTGATAATAACTGAATTTACTTTCACTTGACCAGGCTAGCAGCCGACTATGATCTATGCCATACTTTGGACCTGTCACAGTCGCTTCACAGCTTTCAGACACCAATGCTTTTCCCTATGCACGGTTCACACAGCTACTTTGGTAAGTTTTGTTGTGTTTAGGTGCCGACCATGCATGACAAAGTTAGTTTACTTGATTCTCTGCACTTACTATCCACTGAACTAGGGGGCAGCTCGATCAACAATGGCGAGGCCAGTCAGACATCCGCTCATCAGTTCGATTGCACCCAGCCAACTACTGCTACTGTAATTGCCCCTTAACCCTGTTCAAGTTGAAGCGGTGATGGCGTCAAGCTAATGTTGGTCAGATGCTTACGATGTCGAGATGCTTTTGTTTCTGTCAGCATTCTGTGAAATGGACGGCAGCGAGGGAGACGATGACCGGTGACGACAGCAATCTTATTAGGGGATCAAAGAGGCTCAAGACGACGACGGCAGCGACAGCACAAGGACCACACCGCGGCCTGCGGTGCAATGCCAAGCCAAGGAATAATCAGCTGGTGAAGGTAATAACGTAGTGTAAAATGTGTGTTTGTTTGTTTCCTTTGTGCGTTGCAAATAGGATATTCGCTACTGACGGGGTACCATTACATTTGGATGACTGCATGTGCTGAATTTCGGTTGTTCTGCCAATCTGAATTCAGGCACCATCTAAGAGGAGCCAAAAGCTGGGAGACAAGATCACAGCACTCCAGCAGCTAGTATCTCCCTATGGCAAGGTAAAACAACAGTGATTCCTGGACTTATTTTGCGAAAACATGTTCTTGCTGCGTTCTGGTCTGCATCGCTCCCAATATGAAAGCGTCTGTACCTGCATCTGATGTACCTGTAGACGGATACTGCATCAGTGCTCCACGAGGCAGCCACTTGCATCAAGCACCTGCACCAGCAGATCCAGGTGAGCAGATACTGTATGATGAGTTCAAGTGTTGAACTGAAGGATGCGTCACCTTGACACGACCAGTAACAGATTTGCAGCATCTTACTGGGTTTCCCCCCATCTCTGATTGTATTTCCTTGGCAGATTCTTACCACCTCCTACCCTGATATAAGCTCTCCAACGTCACAGCAGGTACCGTGACATACTCGACGACCAATTCCTAGTACAATATTGTCTTGAACTCTTTGACACCATTTTCATTCTTTTGCCCGGCACATCACACTTTCCGTAATTCGCAACAAATTGCGTCGGCTTCTCACTTTTGTTTCGGGCTTTTCTGTAGGACAATGGGAAAGTGGAAGAAGGCACCACGGATCTGGGTCGTCGAGGCCTGTGCCTGGCGCCGTTGTCCCCGGCCGTCGTGGATCTCGCCAGTCGCGGCCACCGCGACATGACCAACACGGTGGATTGCTGGCGTCAGCTCGGCACCCTGTAGAGACTCCGGATGATTCGGCCTGTAGGAATTCAGGACATGGCTTGAATGCTTGATAGTTTTGATCATCAAGGCCTTCAATCACAGCGCTACAACTTAGTTTCAGCTTACTAGTAGTTGATAAGTTGAATTAACACTGGCGGACTTTCCAGAGGTTTATGCTATAATGCAACGGATACTACTAAGCTATACATGTTGTTGCAGTATTTATCAAGTTTTTACGCGCCAGATCCATGCATGTTATCTGAATATATGCATTGTTGCCATGTGAAATTCAGTGAAAGTTATACCAGGATTCTTCTTACTGCGAAGTCCTATCCGTCGTCTCCAGTCAACTGAGCAAATGTCTCCTGATTAATTATGAAACAAATGCTGTATGTGAACTCCGGAGACATTTGCTAGTATACTGCATAACAGCCGGTAATCAGTCCGCATCCATGTACAGTCCAAGAAAACAAGGCAAGTGAATATGCAGTCTCGTCTTTATCGTTTGTTTGGTTCTGCATCGCCAAGATAAAACAATCAGAGGACAAGCTTCAAAACCTTGGATAGAAATTAGCACATGTCAGTAGTGGCCGGCAGCATTTCGTAGTTTCGTAATGCATAATTGGGGGATTTCGACTTCATCATTGACTAAGAGGTCAAATGTTTTTTTTTTCTACTAGAGTATTAAACGTGTCACATGGCAATTCGGATTACTGAACATATCATATGGAAAAAAAATTCAATACTAATTCATGTAAACTTTAATCTCTGACAATTCCAGAGTACCCTGCTTGAGATGGACTGGTCCAGTCAAATTGGGCTGGAGCCTATAATAGTGGCACAAGGAGCAGTTCTACAGGCACAAACACTTCTGCCTGGAATGATGTTTATGTTTCACTCAAAAAAAAAAAACTACTGTTCCTGCAATTGTTCATAATGTACCCAGAATGTACAATTTCGTGTTCAAAATAATTATCCACGTTTAACGTGTTGATCAACAAGCGCTTGCTTGTCCGGGTTCGAACGCACACGAGACCACGGCCGAACGACCCACCTGCCAGGCTGCTGACGCCGGCAAGCCAACTAACCTCTGTCTTCTGAGTTCTGACCAGTTACCACCACCAACCCGCCGGCGGGCCTCGCCTCACCCTAAGACGCCCGGCCCGCCTCCGCTTCAACTCTCCCACGTCCCACCTGCCCCGCGCACCGCGTCCAGCCGCCTCCTAGTTCTAACCGCGATGCCGCCCCAATCCCTGCTGCTCCTCCACTCCCGCGCCCCGCTCCAGCCCCGTCCCTACCGGATGAGCTCCCCGGTGACGGCGCGCAGGGTCGTTGTCTGCTCCGCAGCGTCCGCCGAGGGGTTCATCCCCGCGGCGCCAATCCTGCTCCCGGAGGGGCCCTGGAGGCAGGTGACTGACGGAATTGGCAAGGGTCCGGGCATTGCCGGGTGAGGCTTTGGCTGGGTTTAGGCTGAGCTCTGGTTTCTGGTGCGTGTGAAAAATGCAGGTTGAGGGGTGAGGGCGGCGTCACGGCCGCCAAGGGGTTCAAGGCGGCTGGTATCTACGGTGGGTTGCGCGCCAAGGGCGAGAAGCCCGACTTGGCTTTGGTCGCTTGCGATGTGGATGCCACCGTAGCAGGTAAAGAGTGTGACTCTCTGAGACTATGAGCTTCTCCAATCACTGCCTTCACTGGCATGGCACAAGCAGCAAGATTTTATTTGAATGCTCCTTTGCTTTGCAATGATTAATAACTAAAGATGGGCTATTAGAGTCATCGTTGTCCTGATGCTACATTCGTGTGTGGACTTGTGATGTATGATTTTCAGTCTGTCAGTGTGGCTAGTTTCTTACTTTTCTGGACTCCTTTCAGGAGCCTTTACTACAAACGTGGTTGCTGCTGCACCTGTTCTTTATTGTAAGCGTGTCCTTGGTACGTCAAAAACAGTAAGTTACTCCTGCCCCCCAACAAAATGTTTCTCTGGTTGAAAACGATCTTAAAAAATTGGGTAATCACTCATTGCGCTATCATCTGCCTTGACTAATTTTTCCCCCAGGCTCCTGCCGTGCTGATTAACGCTGGACAAGCAAATGCTGCCACTGTAAGTGTTTATAAGGATTGCTTATGTTTTAGTTGTTACTGGTCATTTACACTCTTGAACTGTATTTGGGAATCCGTTGACTGAGACTGAGCCGTGTGCCTATATGGTTGGCATTCAGGGTGATGCTTCTGGTGTGGTGGGTACCTATAAGGTCTGGAGTTGACAGGTGTTGAGCCAGGCAACAGAGACATGGTATGATCATAATCCCTCAGAGTTGGTAGTTCAGAAGGTGCTTGAAAAACTTCAGCATTGAGATCAAGAATGTTCTGAATTGGAGGTGGCATAGGTGTATCTTCTATGTTAGATGAGGGGGACACTGTCTGAACAACAGCCAAAACTCATATTTCATTGCCTTTACAACATTTCTCCAACTGTTCAACAGTAATCTCTTGCAACTGGTCTAATTCAGGGGTAACCACACCCTGTAACATGATAAGCTGGTTGTTATAGTGAAATTCCACCTACTTGTCCAACCAATTGCAGTTCATGGGACTTAATTGTTCTAACCAGTCCATGCCGAGTACCATGTCATAAGCATTGAAAGGCATGATCATGACATCCGTGGAGAATGAGTGCCCCTGTATCCACCATGTGACACCTTTTGCCATCTTGTTACATACCACAGTCTGTCCATTAGCCACCTTAACCAGTAAAGGAGGAATATCCTGTACCACACAAGGAACTCTAGACAGCATGTGTTCACTGAGGAAGGTATGAGAGCTGCCAGAATCTAAGAGCTAAAGGGCCACCTGATTGTTCAACAAGGCTCAAAATCTGACCACTTTCTTGTTATCAACCCTAGTGATTGCATTTAGGGATAAGAAGGCCTGCCCATGATAGTCCCCAAAATCAGGACTCTCCAGCGAATCAAACATCTCATCTGAGAGAATCACACCTCTATCACCACCATCTTCCACAGAGATATGATTCAAATGAGGTTGAGCAGTGAGCACTTTGCATTTGTGACCTGGAGCATACTTCTCCCCACACTTGTAGCAAAACCCATTAATACTACGGTAGTACTTCAATTGTTTTGCCTCCCAGAGGTCACCTGATGCCAAAGCAGAATCATGTTTGCCAGCTGCTATAGTACTAGACTTGGGATAGCTGCCCTTAGAAGTAACAGGAACTGGACGAGCATTCAAATGGTCCTGCATAGTGGCCAACATAGCAGCTCGAGCCAATGAATCAGGTAACTAAATTTCCATAGCAACACGAAGCTCATGTTTGAGTCCCAACACAAACTGAGTAATCAAGAAGGTGTCACTAATTGTTTTATCGTACAAACGGATGTGATACACTAGCTGCTCAAATTTCTTCCTGTACTCCTCAGCAGTGCCCTCTTGTTTCAAGGTCAAAAGACCAAACATCTTATCTCTATGAGTGTTGACCTCAAATTCAGCGAGTACAACAACCTTAAATTGTTCCCAAGGCAAAACTCCCACCACCTCCTTGTAGGACTGAAACCAATGTGCATCACTACCTAACATGTGGAGTGATGCAACAGTAATCTTGAATGCATCAGGAATGTGATATAATGCAAAATATGCTTCACATTTATCTATCCAAATTCGTGCATCAGGTCCTTCCCATTTAGGAAAATCCATCTTAGGCATCCAGGATCTACGCTCTGCCGAATCCCTAGTATGACTAATAGGAATATGCGAGTGCTGAGTGACTGCTATCTCATCACGATGCAAAGGACCAAGACCACCACTAGTACCACTAGTTCCACCCGGATCATATATGCGAGGCATGTCGAGGAGCGATACCTGAGGGACTGCGGAGGAAGTCAACAACATCGGCGGATGAGCCCGGATCAATCCATCACCCGGGCGTAGAGGAGTCAGAGAATTCCCTTTGAGCGAGTTGGTGAGCCGCGCTTGTTCCTCGTGTACTTGTGCCAGAGACTTCATCGATAGATCCACCTTCGCCTGGATGAACTCGAACGTCTTGGAGATGTCCGATTGCTTGAGTTCCATCGAATCCAGCTTTGTCTTCACTTCGTTGATCCTTGAGCGCTGCATTAGCCGCCACTCGGAGCGAGCTCGAACACCGACTGCTTACGATACTCAGTCTTTGATAGAGCCTCCATGATATGGCGCGTATGCGCGACGTGCCGATTCATAGCCGTGGTGACTGATTCTCCTCCAAATCGACTCACACCGGCCTTAGATTTACAACAATCGAACCCTAAGGTGATCGCCGACCAGGACAAGAATTATAGAATCAAGGCCGAGAGATTGTGAAAACCAGAACGCCCAGGTCTAAATCTGATACCAATTGTAGTGTCTCAAACTCTCAGAGAAGGGAGCGACTACGAGATTGACAAGAACAAAGAGGGAGTCGATGAAGAACAGAGAGAGAGAGAGAGAGAGAGAGAGAGAAGTAGGTGGGAGACGAGTTTGATTTCAATTCAACGGTCCTTTTTGGTTACAAGAAGTTCGGCGTATATAGCCGGCCACACACTCTCGGCAAACGTGATCACCTTTGTTGAGTGCTTTGGTAAATACACTCGGCAAAAGGGGCTTTCAACGCTAGAACCTTTTTTTTATTTTTTTTCCGGACCAAAAAAACCACAATAAATTCACAATGCCACCAATCATAGAATAGACATTAGAAACATTATATCATCATATAGTGCACTAGTAGTCCACTAATAAAATCACAATACTCTCATATTATCTATCACCAGGTTTCAACATAAAGTAGCCCACTAGTAGTAGTAGCAACATAATACTCCCATCATAAACATATCTCACAATAGATTTCAACATAAATAGTCCACCAGTCATCACATAATGCAAATAAAAACACGTACATAAGGATATCTCATAATAAGTTTACGAGGGTGGTCATTATGACCATGATTGCGACAAATCTTGATCCTGAGGGTGATCATTCGATGTCGCCGATTGATGCTGCACATAGATAAAAAAGATCGCTTGTGTGAGATGATATGTAAGTTGAGAACAAACAAACTAACTCATTCATACTCACAGAGGTAATTGTAGGAGGTAGTGGAGGAAAAAGTATCGGTGGCACAGGACCTATCTTCTCGCCAACACTTCGCATTCATTGCAACATTTGCTCCATCCTCGACCGCTCGCTTCCATCATCTATTGCATTTGCATCCGTGACTCCTCTCTTCTTTCAGTTGGGCATATAATATTTCATACCATTAATGTTGCAATGCAATAGAAATGTATGTCAAAATCAATGAATGACTAATAAAATTGAAATAACATGAAGCGTCTCCATCTGAAAACGTGGAGTGTCCGGCCTAGGGCATATCATCGGACTAGAGCTCGTGCTCCTCGTCCGAATTTGGGAGAGATTGGTAGTAGTGGTCATGTCGATTACACTATCGCTAATCCAGTATCTTCCATGTTTCTTGTCTTCTCCTATCCTTATGACAATTTCTCCATTAAATTTCTGGGTTCTTGGATCGTAATATATGACCATGAATCGTCCTGACCCTAGACGCATGCCCGGCCCGCCTCCCGCTTCGCGTCCAGCCGCCTCCTAGTTCTATAGCCGCGATGCCGCCCCCATCCCTGCTGCTACTCCACTTCCGCGCCCCGCTCCAGCCCCGTCCCTACCGGATGAGCTCCCCGGCGGCGCCGCGCAGGGTCGTTGTCTGCTCCGCCGCGTCCGCCGAGGGGTTCATCCCTGCGGCGCCAATCCTGCTCCCGGAGGGGCCCTGGAAGCAGGTGACTGACGGAATGGCAAGGGTCCGGACATTGCCGGGTGAGTTGGCTGGGTTTAGGCTGAGCTATGCTTTCTGGTTCGTGGGAAAATGCAGGTTGAGGGCGGCGTCACGGCCGCCAAGGGGTTCAAGGCGGCTGGCATCTACGGTGGGTTGCGCGCCAAGGGCGAGAAGCCCGACTTGGCTTTGGTCGCTTGCGATGTGGATGCCACCGTAGCAGGTAAAGAGTGTGACTCTCTGAGACTATGAGCTTCTCCGATCACTGCCTTCTCCGGCATGGCACAAGCAGCAAGATGTTATTTGAATGCTCCTTTGCTTTGCAATGATTAATAACTAAAGATGGGCTATTACAGTCATTGTTGTCCTGATGTTACATTCGTGTGTGGACTTGTGATGTATGATTTTCAGTTTGTCAGTGTGGCTAGTTTCTTACTTTTCTGGACTCCTTTCAGGAGCCTTTACTACAAACGTGGTTGCTGCTGCACCTGTTCTTTATTGTAAGCGTGTCCTTGATACGTCAAAAACAGTAAGTTAATCTTGCCCTCAAACAACATGTTTCTCTGGTTGAAAATGATCTTAAAAAATTGGGTAATCACTCATTGAGCTATCATCTGCCTTGACTAATTTTCCCCCCAGGCTCGTGCCGTGCTGGTTAACGCTGGACAAGCAAATGCTGCCACCGTAAGTGTTTATAGGATTGCTTATGTTTTAGTTGTCACTGGTCAGTTACACTCTTGAACTGTATTTGGGAATCCGTTGACTGAGACTGAGCTGTGTGCCTGTATGGTTTGCATTCAGGGTGATGCCGGGTATCAGGATGTAGTGGATAGTGCAGATGCAGTTGCCAAGGTATGGCCTGATTCTGACCTATAGATGTCTACTCAGGACATGACATCAGTATTTCCGTTTTTAATAACTAGTAATTAGTTCTGCAGCTTCTCAATGTGAGTACAAATGACATACTGATCCAGTCTACCGGCATCATTGGCCAAAGAATAAAGAAGGTACATAAGAACATATTCCACATGAGTTTATTACACGTTTGTTCACAGTCTGCCAACGATTGTATGATATGCTACACTTTCTATCTGAAATCTGGTTTTGACTATGCAGGAGGCACTTTTAAATTCACTGCCTAGACTCGTGGGTTCGCTGTCTTCGTCTATTCAAGGGTATCATAATTAGTATCATAGTACAGTCCTTTAAGTTGTAAATTGTCATGATACATCACCATCAATAGTTTAATGACACTTGCTGTCTATAATCCAATATCCCTTACTGTTCATCAGTGCAAATTCTGCTGCTGTGGCTATTACAACTACAGACCTTGTTAGCAAGAGCATTGCAGTCCAGACCGAGGTCTGAATCTCTTAGGTTACTTGCAGCTTCCTTCCTGTTGATTTTTTTTCCTGGCTAATATGATTCTTTTTACAACCAATTCTTGTTGAAATATTAGATTGGAGGAGTACCCATCAGAATAGGAGGAATAGCTAAAGGTTCTGGAATGATCCACCCAAATATGGCAACAATGCTTGGTGTATGTTCCCACCCTCTATTTCTCTCTCCAGACCTCCTCCTCCTTCCCTCTATTTAGGCATGTAGCAAGCTTTGCCGTTTCTTGTTTCATTACAGGTTTTGACAACTGATGCTCAAGTCAGCAGTGATGTGTGGAGAGAAATGGTCCGGATGTCAGTGAGTAGAAGTTTCAACCAAATCACAGTAAGTAATTACTCCCGTGGATTGCTCTACAATTGACAAATGTGGAAAGCAGTAACTTGGTGCTGCCAAATATTTCATAGAAATGCTACTGAATGGACACATAATACCAAATAGTTTACTGAAAAGACACTTCAAAATCTTATTTGTGAAACTAGTTTCAATGTTAGGTTTACGATATTCGTATCTAGTCAATTAAAACTCTTGCACATAACTATTTGTTTTTTAAGAAAAAAGAACTGAATAGTGTGCTAAATATGTTTGAGTAAATTAGTTTCCACGAAATAGGGTGATAAATATGTTCGGGAACCTGTGTCTCCTTTCCAACATGTTGTGGTGTTTCAGAAAATGGATAAAAATCATGTATGTAGCACACATAAAATAAACCTGTATGTAATTATGTGGTACTGGTGTGATTGCATGTTGATATAAAACCATAACCTTTTATGCCATAATTATGAAGGTGGATGGTGATACAAGTACCAATGACTGTGTTATTGCTATGGCAAGTGGATTATCTGGTTTATCCAGTATTCTCACTCATGATAGCACTGAGGCTCGACAGTTCCAAGCATGTCTAGATGCAGTAAGTACTGTCCCCTGTCCTTTAATATCTGTATGTACAATAGCTTTATTATTTTCTTGTGGTTACATGTACTTAGTAATTGTGTATGCCAGTTCGAACAGGGGATTTGTAAGGTGATTCTTATACCATTGTACATGGGCAAAATTGCCTGTAACACACTGACGTGGCTTCGTCTCCAACACATCGACAAAGTCGAATTTGTCTGCAACACATTACGATTTTGTAATTTCTCGTTCTGAACACATTATGATCATTTAACAATTGTTTTCAACTTTTTATCCCAATACTTAGAATACATTAGAACTTGAAACTTGACACAAATATACATTGTTGCAATATCTATCATTAAAAATAGGGCTAGATTTTTTTATTATTACTTGCATGATTTGCTGGACAAAATCTATATTAAAACAATAAGCAAACATGAAAAACATTTGAAAAAAAATTTAGCTCTATTAGTGATAGATAATACAATAATATATATTTATGCCAAGTTTCAAATCCTAATATATTATGAGTATTGAGATAAAAAAATTGAAAACAATTGTTAAATGGTCATAATGTGTCCCAGGCGAGAAATTACAAAATTGTAGTGTGTTATAGACAAATTCAACTTTGTCGATGTGTTGGAGACGAAGACATGTTTTCTCAATGTGTTACAGACAACTTTGCCTTTTACATGTGATAGACAAATCTAAATCCTGTGTTGTTCTCGGTAGAAGATTTATGTGTCTTATTACTGTATCGTCAAGAGGGAGATTCTGATTTATATTCTGTAGGTAATGCAAGGTCTAGCAAAATCCATAGCATGGGATGGTGAGGGTGCAACATGCCTAATTGAGGTTAAGTGACATAATCCCTCAACACTTGTCACTTTGGGCATTTTTACTAGACAGTAAAATATTTTTCTTTCCTATTCCTGTATAACAATCTTGTAATGTGCCTTTTCCCACACAGGTTACTGTAACCGGTGCCAATAATGAAGTAGAAGCTGCTCAGATTGCTCGTTCAGTAGCATCATCTTCCCTGGTTAAAGTATGTTGTTAGTTTTTCAGCAAAATATTGTAGTTAAGTTGCATGAGCCTTACAGTCTTTTCTATTCTTTGAATGATTTTGCCATCTATGTCAGGCCGCTGTATTCGGAAGGGACCCAAACTGGGGACGTATTGCTTGCTCTGTTGGCTATTCAGGCATTCAGTTTGACGCAGATCAGCTTGATATTTCTCTGGGAGCTATTCCACTAATGAAAAACGGTCAACCGCTCCACTTTGACAGGTTAGAGAAACTTTTGATTGATATCAGTCCACATTTTACAGTGCCAATCACTGTAAACAGGTTAGGTTACACACTGGTACTTTGGACTTCGCTATTAGGAGCTAAACTTCGTATTATTTTTTTTCTTAGATCTGTGGCTAGCAAGTATCTTAAAGATGCCGGAGATGTCCATAGTACAGTGAACATTGATATTTCAATTGGTAAGCTTTCACTCATTGCAAATTTGAAGTAAAGAGCATTTGTTGCAGCTGTCCACAAAAAGTTGGTTCATAATCGTGCCCATTGCATCCAGCATAGATTTCCACCAAACCACTCTAAGATGCTGTTGCTGCGTTTGATCAGCGATGAAATTTACCTTATCCATTGATTTCTTGGTCAGTCCTTTGGTTACCACAGTGATCAGGCAGATCAAACAGAAACAGGCATCATGAGATAGTAAATGCTTGGAGCAAACGCTCAAAATTGTGTTCTTTTTTTTGGCGGGGACAGCTCGAAATTGGGTTTGGAAAACTGATATCATGTGTTACCTGTTTTCTTCCTGATTTGGCCATTGTTTTACTGGCAGGGAGTGGAGCAGGAGTAGGAAAAGCATGGGGCTGTGATCTAAGTTATAAGTATGTTGAAATAAATGCTGAATACACCACATGATGTCCATATTCTCCATAAAGATTGTCTTCGTTAGTTGGAATGATGGCTGTGGTGTTTCAGAGCAACCGGTGCATATGGCATCAAGAAGACAGTATTTCCATACCAAGATGTTGCGCATGTATTTTCTCATGATAGATCAATGTTCTGTAACAGTGCATCACACGAAGAAGTGACACAATAAAATGTTGTGATTCCAATATCTATACTGGAAATGCAGGCATGACGCATCTTGTGTTTTGGGGTAGAAGTTTCACATTTCTTCATGGGAGACAAACACTGTTTTTTTTTTCTTTTTGGGAACGGGCCAGTTAGTAGAAACTTCAATCAATCTAGTCCCGTATTTTTCATTTTTATCAAATCTTTTCACCGGGGAGTTATTATTTTTTCAACATGTTTTTTTTAAACCTTTTTTTAACATGGTTTGATTGCAGTGCATCTCATGGGTAGGGCTACTCAAGAGACTCGGTTATTTTGGCCCGGTCCAAACATGTCCTAGCTCGGTTGCCAACACCGTCCTGGTGTGATGGGCTTGGACGGCAACACGATAAAGGTTAAGCATAGTTTTGTTTCCTTTTTTTTTCATAGCGTTAGTGTTGTCCAAACAAGCGACCCGACACAGCAGGCCCGAGCACAAAATAGTGTGCCCATTAAATTCCGAGACGGTATGACACAATTCATTTTGAGTTATGTTGTGCCATCCGTCATGCTGCACTTCCCATGACACAACACATAATTACTTAATTGTGCCTGACCGGTCCCTAGACATGCCAACCCAATAACACATTTTTGGTCCATTAATACTGAAGCGATAAAAAAACATATTTTCTAACTTTCAATCGATTAAAAATTTTCTGTCAATGGTTTGTTACTTTGTGTTTTGATTTTTTCTTTTATAGAATTATTTATATAATAATTATAAACCATTGGATCTAGATCCGATGACTTAAAACGGTGATTAAAAATTATCTAAACTTTTAGTCAGCTGAAAATTAGCAACTCCCATAAAAAAAAGATAAAACGGGTTGAGTGAGATTAGAACTCGGAACAAGTTGCTTGTAAGAGAATTGTCTTACCACTATATCAATATAGCTTTTTTATTTATATGTGTCGCCTAATGTGTCACACCCTCGGTCTAAGCACGACACACAAACATTGGGTTGTACTGGCCTGAGCATTCTTGGACTAGACCAAAACTTTGCATACTTTGGTGGACAATACTACATACTATAGTGGTTAGTTAATATTTCCACAACTATCAATTACCACACTATTTCAACTCTACTATGTTATAGTACCCACAAGCTAAGATTGGTAACTCACCGATTATTGTGATGCCAGAGCATTGTGGTAGCTTAGACATGTGAGATTGGGTCTAATCCTATAAGATCATGCCTTACTAGACTTGTATCGTTTCATGACCAACGACTCATTAGATTATATACATATATTAGCAGTGTTAGTGAACTTTTGAGGTTGGTGACATGAAACCCATGAATTTGAGTTGTTGACTTCGTCACTTCCGTCTTTTAAGGTTTGGTCATAATTACTCATAGTTAGGACCAACATCTTTCCTAACTTTCTTGCCTTTTATATCAGTTTCGGGCTTTAGCCCAGACAATCTTTCGGCCTATGACCCACATAAAAGAGGAGGTCCCATGTGATATATAAAGGCAAAGCAGCAAAACGTTTAGGGTTAGGTTTGTTATCCTCACTCTGTCCTACCGCTATTCCACATCACCTCCGCCGCCTCCCACTCCATGTCCTCATTCCTCTCTTGCCATGATCCTGATCTACCCATGCCGTTGTACCACCTCGCCTCCTCCACCTTGTGCCTTGTGTTCTCACTACAATCGGCCGCAATCCTCAATCTGCTATACCACCTCGCCTTCATCGGCTTTTCATGTGGTGTCTCACTTCAGTCCGCCACAATCCTCGATCCACCCACACCGTGATACAACCTTGCCTCTACAAGCCTCATGCCATCTCATCGCTCCACCCCGCCGCAATCCTCAATCTACTCACGTTGACTATTGTAGTAAGATTATTAATCTTGATTTGCGTGTGGGTATTTTAGTTCGATCGAAACACTTATAGATCTGCGCAACTCATGACCGATGTATCAGTTAATCGGGTGTACAAGCCTAACAAGACATATGAAAAAGGTACATGCAGATTTCTCTTAGTTTTTTTTTATTTCCTATGAAAACGACTTGAAAGATAATAGTTTTTAGATCTAGTATAAGATCAGGCAAAAGTTGTAACATTATGTACAAGATGTCATTTGCTAGCAAATTGCAGAAGGTCAAGGAAGTCAGTGAATTGAAGTTGATAGGATGAAAATGTAACGTCCAGGTATGTAACTACCTCCATTTTTTTTTCATTTCTCTTATACAATTCATGTGCAATAACATTTTTTTGTTATGAATAAGAGACTTGTTTGGTTTGTGCTTTAACTTGTTCAATGTTTTTGTCATGATTATAATAAGAAACATGTGGATGACAACATAGTTTAGTTATATGCATGTCAATCATGTTTGATTTAGGAAGGTTGTCTAGTTAGGTAGCTTCTTCATCCATCCCCCTTATTCATTAATCTGTGAATGTGTGCCTAGCCTAGTAATTTTTCTAGGTGTCCAATATAAAACCCCTAAAATGCGAGCTTTACAATAATTTGTCTATTTTTAAATATAATAAATTATAATTTTATTTTATATAATTAATTGTCTATACATATGCTAATGGATTGTAGATACTAGCTAGATTAGCTTGTACTTTGTCCAATCATTGCTTGATGGTACTTCCGTTATCTCAAATTACTTGTCCTGTCATACTTTTGAGTGTTCGGTTTCATAACATCTTCTTATATCTAGACAAATAAACTTATCCAGATACATATAAGATGTCATGCATCTCATATATGACTAGAGTGATAAGTGACATAGGAAGCAATACATAACTAATAGTAGCTTTGGTGACATGCTCTGGAAGCAATCAAAATGTTACCACAAGGTTGTGGTTAGTATTGAATTTAACATGCCCCAAATATGATTAACCAGATTATAAACGGAAAATATTATTCAAGAAACTAATTGGTTGACAACAATTGTTAAAGACAACCATTTTTTTTGTGTGTCAAAAGTTTCTCGAGCTGTACCAAAGACCGTGTCCTAAAATTAGTATGAAATAGTATCTGAATAGATATCATGAATATTCTTGATAAATAAAAAATCTCAGTATATCTCTAATAATAATTTTCCCCCAAAACAATATCTCTAGCAGTGGTTTAATTAATTCCAAATATCCACATGTATGAGCAAGAAAAATTTGAAAATGCTTGTGGTAAAATTAAATTAGATTTCAATCTGTCAGTTTTTTCTTTAAAAATCTAATTGGTTGACAACAACTGTTGAAGACAACCATTTCTTTGTGTCAAACGTCCTCGAGCTGTATCAAATATTGTGTCTCAAAACTAGTATGAAAATAGTATCTGAATAGATAACATGAGTATTCTTGATAAATAAAAAAAAATCTCTAAAAGTAATTGATTCCCCAAAACACAATCTCTAGCAATACTTTAATTACTTCCATATTCCAAATATCCACCTGTATTAGGAAGCAAATCTGGAGATCATTCTGGTCACATTTTACCGTCCTCTAATTTTCGCTGCCAAAATTCACCTAGCGCCCGCGCCTGTTGCCAAAATTTCCCTCCTGTGGGCGGGAAAACGGAACGCAACTTTTCGGCTTCTCCGAAACCACCTCGCACCTGATTGGTTGAACCTCGCCTCCCGCGGATCGTGCCCCAGTGAATCCATCCCAACCGTCCATGCCCCTCAGGATCCGACCGCTCATGACTCGCTCACGCGGATCGACGGGCCCACCGTCCTCCTCCGCCGCGCCGTATCAAACTATAAATAGCCGGCGACGCCTGCCATTGCAGAGCACCAAGCAGTCTCGCAGTCCTTCCACCATAAGCGCATCCTCCTTGATCCGAGAAGCTTCGTCGAAGCGCAGCTGAGGCCATGGACTCCACCGGTACCGGAGCTGGCGGGAAGGTGAAGAAGGGAGCTGCAGGGCGCAAGACTGGCGGTCCCAGGAAGAAGTCAGTTTCCAGGTCCGTGAAGGCAGGGCTCCAGTTCCCCGTCGGCCGTATCGGGCGCTACCTCAAGAAGGGCCGCTACGCCCAGCGCGTTGGCACCGGCGCCCCCGTCTACCTCGCAGCTGTCCTCGAGTACCTCGCTGCTGAGGTAAGCACCCAAATCTTCTTCCCTGTCGAAATGAATTGTGTTCGTTGAAATGTCACAGTGGTGTCTTTCTCCTGTGGTACTGATTCGTTATTGCTGTAATGGGGACTAGGTCCTGGAGCTCGCCGGCAACGCCGCTAGGGACAACAAGAAGACTCGCATCATCCCTCGCCACGTGCTGCTGGCGATCCGCAACGATGAGGAGCTCGGAAAGCTGCTGTCCGGCGTCACCATTGCCCACGGTGGCGTCCTGCCCAACATCAACCCTGTGCTGCTGCCCAAGAAGACTGCCGAGAAGGCGTCCTCTGGTGGGAGCAAGGAGGCCAAGTCCCCGAAGAAGGCTGCTGCCAAGTCCCCCAAGAAGGCATAGAGCACGGTGTGATTCATCAATCATGTGATGCCTAGCGTTGTGCCGTGTTACTTGCTTGTGATGGAGTAGCTTGTAGATGGGAAATGAGTGTTGCTGATAAA
The DNA here is from genome assembly GCA_030378355.1 of Eleusine indica. Lineage (NCBI taxonomy): Eukaryota > Viridiplantae > Streptophyta > Magnoliopsida > Poales > Poaceae > Eleusine > Eleusine indica. The sequence goes on along the minus strand of CM059498.1, from coordinate 9,482,191 downwards.
TGAATCTGTCGTTGTAGTAGCTTGTCTTATTTGTGCTCTATTTGTCAATGAAAGAACAAATTATGTTGATGAATGTTTGATTGCTCTGTGCCATGTGCCGTGTTACTAAAACCTTTCGTTCTTGTTATCTGTGAGATCTGCGATTTTGGTTGATTAATTTTGATCGGACATGAGTTTCCTTGTTGGGCTGTTGAGATTTGCGATCTAGAGTGCCGAACTCTTTTTAACTTCACTAGTTTGTGCCCTTAGACGATTGAATTTGAGCGGCCGTTGTCGTTAGTTTCTTAAGCATTGATTTGCAATGCTTTGTCTAGCTTTGAATTGATGACTCTGAAGCAGCTACAAGTCCTACGGTGGATGCTAGTAATCTTTCCCTTCAATCCACATCTTTTCTTATGCTGGTTTATAGATTTTTGCTATTGTGCTAATCCCTCTTGTTGACTTCCTGGAGAGGGATCCGGATCCTCGGCAGTCGACTGCTCAGAGCAGTTGCGCCGTCCGCCGTCTGATCCAATTAATTGAATTCTACGGCTTAGATCAGTTTTTATATGACAAAGTCCCCGTACTTCCGTTCTACTGAAAGCCAGCCGCGTCCGCCTTATGCTATGCGCGCCCAAGCTTCCTCGGTGCCACAAGTCCGAAGCTCGCCGGTGTCGATTCCAACTCCATGTTAGAGCTGCAGCGTCTCAACCATTCACACAAGCTCCTGGATTTGGTTTTCATCAACTAATTCGTTCTTAATTGTATTTTATCTCTTCTCAAACCCTAAGCACAAAATCATGAAATTCACCATATTATGTATGAGATGGGACAAAATTGATCACATATTTGTGTTCTACATTCTCCAGAGAATCCATTTTTGGGGTCATCAACACCCAACGAGCTGGAATTCATCCTTGAGGTTTGATCTCATCTAAGCGGCTGTGGACTCGTTCGTAGAGAAGAAAGGAGCGGGCAGCTCTGACTCGATCTTTTTGCTAGCCGTAGGATCGGATCGGACGGTGGACGAGCCAACTGCTCAGTCGACTGCTAAGCAGCCGACTGCCGAGGATCCCGATCCCCTGGAGAGGAGCACATAAACCAAGACAAAGAGATAGAGCTGGGGATCAACAAGTGTGCGTAGAAATGGAGTCAAGAAATAGTCCTTCCATTAAACAGCCTGACAACAATTCAGAGGGTAAACATGAGTCGATCCATGAGAAAGGAGTAGATGGGCGCTTTTGTTGCTGGACAACAACACATGCATATGGCAGCAGTTGCCTTCGTAAATCGAGAACATTTTGAAGAAAAATGAAAATATTAGTCAGAATAATATCCTTTCTAAAATAGAAAATATGTCTTTGGTGGAATGTTCATTTAACATTAGATTTTATTCAAATGTCAAATGTCCAACTCTACTACACCAACATTATACTATATATCATTTTTTAGACGAAACTATTCCTGCCACTTCTTTCTCTATCTTCGTGCACATGTCATGGTCATAGCTCTTCCATGCCATGGTCATAGCTCTTTCGTCCGCCCGCTGTCGCGTGGTTGACTACGGCTTGCGTCGTCCCGACACCTAGCGCCTGCTCGCAGCCCGGCATCGTTCCTATGCCTCGCCCCAACGCACGTCCATGCGTCGCCCCTTGCCCGTCGCGCTAGCGAGCAACACCCGCTCGAGCAGCAGCTCAAGCGAGCTCGCGTCGTGCTGAGATGAGGCGCATGCTCCGTGCTCAGGTGGCCTGCACCGAGGAGTGTTGGTGGCGGGGGCGGAGCCAAAGGAGTGGAGGTATCAGGGGTGGAGCCGAAGGGCCAGGGTTCGCCGGAGATGTTTAGTGGTTCTGATTGCTTTGCTTTATTGGGCTCTCTGCTTAGAATAAGTTTCAGAAAAATGTGTGCTCTATTTTGAATTTTCATGGAGGTGGTTTATCAAAAGATTAAGCCTCCAAAATTTTGGTGGCATTCATTGACCTTGATGCACCACCTTGACCTATTAGATTCTTGCCACCCTTAAAAGTTTGCATCTTAAAAAAAAGTTAGAGTAAAGTGCATTGTAGGTCCCTAAACTATTTATGAATATTCATCTAGATCCATAAACTTTCAAAGTAGCCATCTAGGTCTCTAAACTATTTTCGGATGGTCATCCAGGTCCGTAAATTTTATAATGATCATATAGGTCCATGATCTATTTATTTTGGTTAATCAGATCCACACCACTGCCGCCCAGCCGCTCTCCATGTGTGACCGAATCGCTGCAAAGCGCTCTCTATGCGAGCGCCGCCGAGCGTACACAACGACACCTGCTAGCAGCCGGTGCACTTTGCCTGTAGCAGCCTCACTCTTCCCATCGGGGCCCATGCCCACCGATCGTGGGCATGCCCGTCTATAAAATTTGTGAACCTAGATGACCATTCGAGAATAGTTTAAGGACCCAGATGGTCACTTTGAGAGTTCGTGAACCTATATGATCGTTACTAAATAGTTTAGAAACCCAGGGTGCATTTCACTCAAAAAGTTACTAATAAGGGTGCATTTCACTCAAAAAGTTACTAATAAGCGCAGTTTAAAATTGCCATCATGAGTAGTTTTTTTTCTCTCTCATACCACACATGAATTTCTCTCCTATTTTCTTTTTACTCCACAAATCTGAACTTACCGTTTTTGCCCTTGCTCCTTTCATTTCTCCTACGACGCGACCGTGCGAGCTCCACCATGGATTTGCCCTCCCTAAGGGGTGGTAGACGGGTCAAGCTCGTGCGCCTCCCGTAGCAGCACAGGTTGGGCCGCCGCCCTGAAGACCTCAACTGGCATAGCAGTCGCTACATGGCGGGTTTGGCTCGAAGGATTGAGCCAGACCCGCCGCCGTCGCCTTCCAAACTCCAAAGGCCCTGGAGCCTGTTCCTGCCGCCCACCTGGAGCTCTATTGGTAGCGTACTCGCCTGAGGTCACCCTGGCCAATGCCCCGCTCGTCCCGACAGCCGCCGCCGTCGTGCCCTGCTCGCCCTGACACCCGCCGCTGGAGTGGAGCGTGGCCTGCCCGTCTGTCGAAGCCCTGCGAGCGTCGCTCGGTCCGAGAGCAGCAGCCGTCGCCCGCCGTGCTGGAGCTCCATAGGTTGAACTGAGGAGGAAAGAGAAGAGTTAGGGTACAACAGTAAGTTCACATTGAGTTTTGGAGTAATAAAAAGAAAATAGGCAAGAAATTCGGTGTGACATGAGAGAGACGAGAAATATCTACTCATGGGTGGCAATTTTAAGTTGCGCTGTTTAGAAGGCTCGTTTTTAATGAGCCAACTCTTAAGCATGGCAATAATTCAATTAACCCCTTGACCGTTGTCTATAGGGTTATCTCAGCAGTAGAATACAGATTTACAAACACAATGTCTAACATTTCTCCCCTATGGCATCAGAATTGTCGAGACTTATTCTCGACAATATATTTATAGGCCTACAACAGGATTAACAACTCGATGGTTAAGACACAAGACGCCGAGCTATACAATTTTAGGCCCTCTCGATGAGAGTAAAAACCTACGTCCTGTGTTCTGTCGTTTGTATTGCAATGTGAATTGGTGCCCTCGATGGGGAGGTCCCTGTCGTCTTATATATCCGGTCGGCATAGGATACATGAAGAGTCCTACTCATAGTCTACAAGGATTGACATAAAAAGTCTATCTCTAATTGCCTTATCCTCCAAGCTAACTCGGTCGGTTCCCTCATTGGTGGGTCACCCGGTCGACTACCGACTTAAGCAAAGCTATGGGTACAGGTAAGGTAAATATTCCACAGCAGTCCCCGAGTGCTTTCTGATTTGGAGCTATAACTTGCCAAGTGATTCTTCTTCACTACTTGCTGTGAACAGGTCACAAATTAGAAATACCTCTTGATTGAAGTTCTTGATAGATCTGGTGCGTCGACTAGGTGCACCTAATTAGGTGTAGCCCCTGACTCTTGTATCATTTGGAAATTATAAAGAATGGAAGAGTCCAAAACAAGAATAGTTGTATTGGCTCTCTTTAAGGAAAATCACTTAAATCATTAAATTCGAATGATAAATAACTCAGTAGAGTGCCATGAATCACTACCGAGTGATAAATAACTCAATAGAATGACATCAATCATTACCGAGTGATAGATGATTCAAACCAATGACTTCAATCATTACCGAGTGCTCAAAAGGAAAGCTGAGTGATATACACTTTAGCTCGAGCGACTCATAGACCCAAATACCATGACATCAATCATATTACAGTCCATACCAAACTTTATGATATCAATCATAATACAATACTAAGCTAAAATGATATCAATCATAAAATAGCCTTTTCTAAGCAAATCGTCACTCATATTATAATAAGCCCATTATTGATATTAAATTACTAACATCAATCAACAACATAAAAATTGAACTCATACCCATACGACCATCAAATCCTTTGCTACATGATCATCAAATCACTCAAATATGGAAAAATTTTTAAGTGGGTTTACCACTGCTTCTCATCAAAGAAGGCCCCAAGATTAACTCCCAATAAATACTTAGCAATAATTCTTTTCAAAGAATATCGCCTTGTTTTATTTTAATGAGCAAAACATGCAGCCTGCTATTGTGCGGCCCATGTGAGCACATATGGACCCCTCACAATTAGTTCAACCCCGAAGTATAAAAAGCAAGTGCGGAATGACGACAACTCCACGCCGCCATTTTGCTTAAACCCTTCGTCTTCCACGTGCCTTCTCTGCTTCTCCGCTCTCCTGTTCTAGGGTTCTAGCTCATCACAATAGCTGCCGCAGATCTTCAAAGCACCTAAGCCCCCGGGACTCTACCGGGGGTTAGGTTCCACCTTCAGATCGACCAGATTTCTCACCATCGCCAAAATGCCACGCAAGTTCGTGAAGAAGTCGAAGGGTGCCGCCACCGTCAAGTCTTCCTCATCGGAGCTTGACATCCCAGAGCATCTCCGGGAGTTCTCCGAGAGCACCATCAGCACAAACACACTAACCGGCATGGTCGTCGATGGCATCCTTCTGGAGAAGGTGCGTCTGAACTGGAAGGTACCAGGTTCCGAACCTCATCCCCTCCCAATCTGTAATCAGATCATGGTCTTTCGCTCTTTCTTCAAGCGTGGCTTCGGAGTTCCTTGTTGCAGCTTCTTGCGTAGGCTCCTCTTCTTTTTATGGGATTGAATTAGTTAATCCCAATCCTAACTCCATTCTACACGTCACCATCTTCGTCCATATGTGCGAGGTTTTCTTGGGTGTGCTGCCGCATTTCACCCTGTTCTGCCACCTCTTCGTCCTCTGTCCCTTGCCGTCCGTCGTCAACCAGGAGGCCATTAGAGGCGTTGGCATTCAGCTTCGGAAGAAAGAGTAGTACGTTGATGTGCCGCTGGCCACCGGGAATAAGAAATGGCGTGATGAGTGGTTCTATTGTCACAATTCCCCTCCAGCCATCTCTGACTTCATTGGCACCAAGGCTAGCCCCCAGTCTTTTTGGACCGAGAAGCCGGACCCGTACGATGCTCAAGTTCAGGAGCTCTTGAAGAAGATTGCCAATCTGAAGAAGGATGGAGTTGACGGCATAACCATAGCCAAGAGTTTCATTGTTCGGCGAGTGCAACCTCTCAAACAGCAATGCCATCCTGGATGGGACTATACTTCTGATGAAGAAACAAGAGAACTTCTCGACCCACCAAACTCAGCCTTACGTAAGGCTCGTCTGAGCAAAATGTTCGATTCGGTCAACCCTCAGGATCATGAGTTGATTAAGAACACATACAACAAGGGCACTCACCAAGCTCGAGTAAGCTGCAACTTTTACTACATCTTCAATTATTAGTTTAGCAAAAACTTTGCTAATACTGTCTTCGCTCTTGTGTGCAGGTACTTGACACATGTGTCTCACCCTTCACTCCCGCCAACTGATACGGAAGGAGTGGACTATGCCGCCAAGCCACTTTCGAAACCAACCCAGCCAGGACAAGCTTATCAGTGAGCGCGCTTCAGACCGATTCGGTCGATGCAGGCGACTCTACTATTCCTGATATCAATCTGTCTCCCTCCGGTCAACGAGTCAAATTAGTCTCCCAACGTCAAAGGCAGTGCTGAGGAGATGATGATGATGACGATGATCAGGAAGAGCACCCTCAAGGCGTTGAACAACACTCTTCTGCTCCCTCCGATCGACCTTCAAGCTAGTCGGAACTCCCATATCAAGTGTCTACTAATGTTGGACCAAAAGAGCAGTCTGTGAAGGTGTTGAAACAACCTTTTTTGAAGAGAAAACAATCTGATTCGCAGACCACTTCTCTGAAAAAGAAGGTCTACCGAATAAAAATTAAACAAGTCTCCAAGTAAGTTTCCTCATCACCAATCTTAATTGATTTATCCCAAAGTCTATTTGACCACTGAATTTTTGTTTGTAGTCGAAATGCCTCTCAATCGACCGGTACACCGAGCGAGTCCATGTCTAGGGACGTGGTGCTGACCCCAGCTCCCGGTCTAACCAATCCGACTCAGTCGGCCAACATGCCATCAAGCGCTCCGACCAAGTCGGCTAAGTCTCCAGAGATCCCTGCATCGTCGAAGACCACCACCCCTCCTCAAACCGTTGTGCCGGCTCCTATCAAGGAGAAAGTCGTGCCAGTCGAAAAACCAGCAGGTCAGCCAGAGGCAGAAGATATGGAGATCCTTCAGCGACACCATGAAGTATCCAAGGTACATCAATACCAAGGTTTTTTCCCTTCTTAAGTTACATGAAGTACTGATTCACTCTGCTCATCTTTGATCAGCAAATGTATTCTTTACTTGAGAAAAAACAAGCGCAGATTGAATTCCTCGAGGCTAAAAGTTTTGGTAATGTAATCTGAACCTCTATTGGAAGAATTTTATTCCTGCTTACTGATACGATGTCACTCTGATTTCAGTCACCGGTCAGCAGTACTCCAAGGCCAAGGAACAGGTAAATAAACTGCTGGCCGACCTCAGAACAATGAATGCCTCTCTAGAGCAGAGCCGTCTTGACAGTGCAGGTAGACAACTAATATGTCCTCCTAGCTTTATTATTCCACGTGCTAAAAACTTGACAACTGCTCTCAGCTCATGAAAAGAAAGCCGCCGACTTGGAAAAACTCACCTCCAACCAGGAGAGGTTTTTAGAGGCCCTTACCACTAAAAAAGATGGTCTCTCCAACTCCCTTAAAGAACAGGGCGTTGAGAACGCTCAGCCGAAGAAGAAATTGGGAGAGGTCAAAGATCAGAGTGAAGAGATCGGTCGGCTGAAGAAATTATTGGAGAAGACCGAGGAGAAATTGAAGGATGCCAAAAGCTCTACTAAGGATTTTAAATGGTAAACTTACCAGTAAGCCTCTTTTGATCATCTGCATAATCTTCAGTTGATTCTTCTATTCTCATTTGTTTGTGTTCTTTCAACCTTATCTTATGGTGCTCGAAAGGCCATAGATTATCTCTACGCCAACCAAGTTGAGCAGACCGGGCACTCATTAGAGTATCTTCTGGAGCATGCTTCCGAGGCCATCGAAGAACATACCAAGCGCATAGCTGTTGAAGTTGGAAGTCAGGTATTAGCAATCTGCCAGTCTTGGAATCCTGAGCTTCCTTTAGATAAAATCAAGGAAGACTTCAATCCCAAGTTCTCGGTCGACCAATGTCATCTACTACTTGACTCCACGACTGAAACTTCTCGTGCGCTGGTAGATAATATTGAGTTGGCTCCTGCAGTGCCATCTCCTCCGGCTACTCCAGAAGTCGAGTTAGAAGAGGATGCTTTTTCACCAGAGATGTAAACATCTGTATTAATGAAATACATTAGCAGTATCTTAATGTAGAAACATTTGTTATATATGTATATATAAATAAGAGCTCTTTTCTTTCTTAGCTATTTAAACAAGTTAGAACCTTGACGGAAAAGCCATAAGAGCATTCTCGTGTCATATTGGTAGATCGGTTAGCACATAGTTGCGTTATTCACACTTTAGCACTTGAACCTATTTACCATAAGACCTTTGAGATAAAATAGAAGATGCATCGATCTGCCTTATCATACCAGATCATAATTCCTAACTGCGTAACAGTCAGAATCAACCAATCGACACATAATCTCTCGTAATTTGGTTCTCAATTTAGTGTAGTGCCAGTCTGCTGTACAGAACGAATTGTCTGACCTTAGTGATTCAACGTTAGACCAAAAAGTTAAGAGCGTATCAAGATATGAGAAATCGGTCAGAATGATTCAAAACCAAAACTTATCAAGGTTAAGGAGTTATGAGACATTATTACATTATTACTAGCCCCTGGCTCGATTATTTAATGCACTAATTAAGGAATTGAGACAAATAAAAATGAAAACCACCAAAAATTATCTTTCATAAAAAAGATTGAAGTTTCATTCAATAATAATGTATATGTAAATGCATAAAAGAACTAAGTATAGAAGCGACGTAGCTGATTAATGTTTCAAGAATTTGGCACGTTGTCGCCATCTTCATACATCAGACGATAAGCCCTCGATCGAGTGACTTCTTTGACCACATAAGGCCCTTCCTATTTAGGGGACAACTTGTGACAATTCTGGGTAGATTGCACTCGGCGCAACACCAGTTCTCCAACTTGAAACTGGCGACTCCGGACATTCTTGTCATAGTAACGTCGCAAGCCTTGCTGGTAAATTGCCGACCGAAACGGAGCACGATCGCGCATCTGCTCTGCTGCAATCAACTCAATTTCTCGGTTGTCTTTAGAAAGCTTGTCGTCATATCCCTGAATTCATGCCGAAACGAGGTTCACTTCGGTCGGTAGCATGGCTTCAAAGCCGTAGACCAATAAGAATAGCGACTGACCGGTAGCCCGACTAACATTAGTACGCAACCCCCATAGGACAAAACGTAACTCACGAACTCATCGACCAACATATGGTTTGAGCCTGTCAAAAATCCTGGGCTTCAACCCTTGAAGAATCATACCACTGGCTCGCTCGACCTGCCCATTGCTTTGAAGATGAACCACCGAAGCAAAGTAGATTTTTATTCCCATCTCACGGAATTCTTCAGATGTAAACTGAGTACCGTTATCAGTGATGATATCATGAGGAACTCCAAACCGAGTAAAGATATCTTTGATAAACTCAATCGCCTTCTTGAAAGTTATCTTGCCGACCGGCTTTGCTTTAATGCACTTGGTGAATTTATCAGTAGCAACGAACAAATGAGTGAACCCTCCTGGTGCCTTTTTGAAAGGACCAACAATGTCGAACCCCTAGACCACAAAAGGCCAGGTCATAGGTATCATCAGAAGTTGCTGCGAGGGTACATGCGTTTATTGAGCAAAGAGTTGACATCCTTCATACTTCCAAATGACTTGGTGAGCATCTTCAACCGCTGTGGGCCAATAAAACCCTTGCTGGAAAGCCTTGCCGACCAAAGTTTTGGAAGCCGCATGATTGCCACATGCTCCTGCATGGATATCTGCCATTAGCTCTGTGCCTTCAGGAATAGAGATACAACACATCAGGATATTCGTCCCTCCTCTTCGATAAAGGAGGTCATCCACCATCAAAGATCCTCGACACTTGGCCCTTAACCTTTGTGGCTCCTTAGAGTCTATAGGCAGCGTACCATTGGTCAAATATTGGATAATCGGTTCGCGCCAGTCGGCCTCTACGTCTATGTCCATGGCTGGCTCGGCAACTTCGGTCGTCAGTACGTCTGACCGAGGGGAAATAGGAGGAACATCCCAGGTGTGAAGGAAAACTCCAGGTGGAATCACTGACCGAGATGATCCCATCTTTGCTAACTCATCAACAACTTGATTATTATCGTGGAGAACATGTGTGAATTTGAGTCCATCAAACTTGTTCTCCAATTTCCTTACTTCTTGGCAGTAGGCAGTCATGTTGTCGTCTACGTAGTTCCAATCCTTAGTGACCTGGTTAATGAACAGAGCCGAGTCACCAAAGATGTCGAGGCGCTGAATGCCAAGTGATATGGCTATGCGTAAACCATGCAGAAGAGCTTCATACTCCACAACGTTAGTGGAGGCGTGAAACTTGATTTGAAGGACATACCGAAGTTTCTCTCCTTGAGGTGAAATAAGCACAATTCCTGCCCCTGCCCCAAGCAATTGGAGTGATCCGTCAAAGTACATCTTCCAGTACTCAGTATCTTGCGGTGCCGGTGGCATCTGGATTTCGGTCCATTCGGAAACGAAGTCAGCCAACGCGTGTCCTTTGATCGCCGAGCGAGGTACGAACATGATGGTATATTGACCGAGTTCGATCGCGCACTTAGCAATCTTGCCGACTACCTCGCGGTTATGGAGAACTTCTCTAAGCACAAAAGTAGTATGAACTTCAATCGGATGAGCTTGAAAATAATGCTTCAACTTCCTCGAAGTGATCAAGAGTGCGTATAGTAGCTTCAAGATCTAGGGTTTTGGAGGCATTAAGGATCTCACTGATAAAACACACCGGATGTTGTAATTTTTATATGTGACCCTCTTCCTCTCGGTCGACCGTTAGAACGGTACTCACAACTTGAGTTGTGACCGAAATGTAGAGTTGAAGCTTCTCTCGCGACTCTAGAGGCACTAAGACCGGAACATTGCTAAGATGAACCTTCAACTCATCCAGAGTCGACTGTGCCTCCTCCGTCTAGACAAAGCCATCTTGCTTCTTGAGCAGTTTAAAGAACGGTAGACCCCTGATCCATAGTCAAAAGATAAAGCGACTCAAAAATGCCATGCATCTGGTCAGCTTATGAACATCCCTTTGAGAATTAGGTGGTCCCATATCGAGATCACCTTGATTTTATTCGGGTTTGTCTATGTAGCTCATTTCGAAATGATGTAAACGAGTAACTTTCCTGAAAGAACCCAAAAAATACACTTCTTGAGATTTAATTTCATCGAGTACCGCCTCAAGTTGTCAAATGTATCTGCCAGGTCAGAGAGGAGTTCTCCAATGTTCTGAGTCTTGACCACAATGTCATCAACATATGATTTTGCATTTTGACTGTTCTGAGCTTCAAGGCAGTGTTGAATACCACGTTGGTAAGTTGCGTCAGCGTTCTTCAGGCCGAACAACATAGTGATATAACAGTAAGCGTCAAAGGGAGTTATAAAGGAAGTCTTGATTTGATGTTCAACTTTCAGTGGGATCTGGTGATATCCTGAATAGGCATCTAGAAAGCTTAAAAGCTCACACCCGGCTGTCGAGTCTACTATCTGATCAATTCATGGCAAAGCAAAAGCGTCCTTTGGACAGACCTTGTTCAAGTCCGTATAATCAATGCACATATGCCACTCTTTATTCTTCTTGGGTACAAGGACTAGATTAACCAACCAATCTGGATGGTACACTTCCTTTATAAAATTAGCATCTAAAAGCCTACCTATCTCCTTCTTCATGGCGTCCTTGCAATATTGAGCGAACCTTCTAAGACGTTGTTTGACGGGTGTAGCCCTAGGAGGCACCCTTAACCTATGCTCAATTTTTCCCTAGGAACTCCCGGCATGTCAGAGGGCTTTCATGCAAAGATGTCCCTGTTAACCTAGAGGAAAAGAGTGAGCGTGAGTTCCTATTTCTCCCCAAGATTTGCTCCTACATAAGTGACTTCAGCAAGATCTTCAAGGTCGAGCGGAATTTCCTTGGTCGGCAAGTCGTCCGTCTGCATCTTTTCCTTGTTGAGCTTCTTCATGGGAATCTCCACATCATTCTTCATCTCATTGTTGACTGCCTTCTGGATCTCCAGACGGTCGGACAACATCAACTGCCGGTCGGCTAACTCACAACTCTGCATATCGCAATCAAAAGAGTTCCGAAGATCAGAGTGGAGGGAGATGATTCGTTTGGGGCCTGGCATCTACAAGGTAAGATATGGATAGTGCAGGACAGCCATGAATTTCGCCATCGTTGGTCTGTCAATGATAGCATGGTAGGCAGATTCGAAGTCGGCTACTTGAAAGATAACGCGCTCAGTCCTGAAGTTCTCCCGAGTACCAAACATAACAGGCAGAGTGATCTGTCCTATTGGTACTGAGGTCATGCCCGGTACCATCCCGTGGAAGGGAGAGGTACTAGGTTTAAGGTCGTTGACCATCAACCCTAGCTCTCTGAGGGTCTTGGTGAAGATCAGGTCAAGGCTTCTTCCTCCATCAATGAGTACTTTGTTGAACTTGACCTCTTTCATGGTCGCCGCGAGTACAAGTGGGTAACGACCTGGTTTTGGTAGGTGCTTAGGGGATCCGTCCAGTCAAAGGTGATCGGGACTTTGGACCACCTGATGTACTCAAGAGCAGCTGGTTCCTTAGAGTTGATTTCTCGTAATTCCAACTTGTGCTTGCGCTTGGACGTGTAAGCGTCGGGCCCTCCGAAGATAAAGTTGACTTCCTTGTAGGGCTCCTAAAAATCTCCTTCTTCGTCCTTGTCGTCACTGTTGTTGGCCTTGTCCTTGCCATTGTGCCTCGGTGGATCTTTGACCACCTTCAGCGCGGCTGTCGCAAAACCCTTGAGACGATAACAGTCTTTTGCTTGGTGGTTTCCCTTGGGATGCCAAAGGCATGGGCCACTCCGCAATTCATCCATGGTTTGCTGGTTCATCCGCGGATTCTTCCTAGATCGGTCTACAGCAGCAACCAGGTTGTCGGTCTTCCTCTTCTTGTCCTTTTTGGAGGACTCAGACTTGTCCTGGCGCTTCTCCTTCCCTTTACCTCGGATGTTGTATAGAGACGACTCACCTGAAGCCTCAAAGCACTCCCGAGTGGTCAGATCGAGATTATGATTCTACCGACCGATCTTCCGAACTAGGTCATCACTCTGCAACCCTCCTTGGAAGGCAGTAATGATCTACTGGTCCGGAATATTGGGAGTTTCTGTCTTTTTAGCGTAGAATCGTTTGATGAAATCATGCAAGGGCTCATCTGGCTTCTGCTTGAGTCGAGTGAGGTCGAAGTGGTTGCCTGGACGATTGTAGATAGCTTGAAAGCTCTCAATGAACTGCTTATTGAGCTCCCCCCAATTGGAGATCGAATTCTCAGGAAGAGATGTGAGTCAAATCCGAACGACGGGCTCAAGGCAGACCGACAGATAGTTGGCCATGACATGGGTGTTTCCCCAGCAAACCAAATAGCTGTGCTATAGATCTGGAGCCACTCCTTGGGGTTGGTTTGTCCATCATATTTTTCAATAACAATGGGCTTGAAACTCCTTGGAAACTTGCACCTGTGCAGCTCAGAAGTGTAAGCTTTTATTCCGTCGACCACATCGTCGGTCGGTGACGGAGTCCTATGCTGTCAGTCTGGAGATCGCAATGCAGAGGGAGTACGACGCCTATGGCGCGGACCCACATCATCGTCGTGATGGCAACAACGGTTATTCTCGTTGTAGTTTTTGCGCTGATCCCGATTGTCACACCGACGTCGGTCATCGCGGTTATCCCTTGGAGGTGGATCGCGTCGGTCTTCCCGATGGTAATCATCTCTCCGGTCGCACCACTCTTCTTCATAATGACGGTTATCTCGAGCTCGCTCCTCATAATGAGAATTGATGACTTCTCGAAGGTCACAAGACCCTAAAGAATCTCTTAGATCGTGGTGTGCTCGACGACCACGTGAGGTAGCATGGCTGGAGCTTGCTACCGACCGAGGTGGCTTTTTGTGAGCTTCTTGAATGGCAGTTGCTTTGAGCATGGTCACGGCCTTCTTCATCACGGGGGCCTGGTACGCCTCATCAACCATCAAGCTGTTGAGTAACGTCTTTGCCCCAATGATGTTATTCTGCGGGGCCGTACACCTTGATGGCATCCATCTCGATCTCGAGGCCCCCGAGGTTCAATTGTTGCGTATTCTTTCGGTCGGCGACAATGATCGCCTGACGTGGCCTCTTCATCGTGGTTTTCTTCTCCATCGTTTGTTAGTGGATTTTTCACGAGATCAACCATATTTATGGCCAATGGAGACGGGCAAGAAAATCCATCTGATTCCTCATCAAAGGAGTGGAATGACTTTACGTCGTACCTGGTAGGTAGGTTAGTCCCGCTGAATCCGAGTAGTACTATGGCTGAGATCGAATCTGACGCGCCCGGTAGTTGCGCCATAGATCTGGTTGCGGTCAGGTCAGATCGATGCTTCACCCGGCCTAGCGCTCCATCGGTGTACATGGCGAAGTCAAGTGATCCGAAGGAGATCTTAATGTGCGGCGAGTACTAGATGTTAGGAATCTTTGCCATCGAAGTCGACCGTGAATCCCGGCGTGCTTTGTCCCCCTTCCTGGCGTGCCAACTGTCGTGACTTGATCTCGATAATATATTTATAGGGCTACATCGGGATTAAGAACTCGATGGTTAAGACACAAGACGTCGAGTTATACAGATTCGGACCCTCTTGATGAGAGTAAAAACCCTACTCCTGTGTTCTATAGTTTGTATTGCAATGTGAATTGGTGCCCTCGATGGGAAGGTCCCTGCCGCCTTATATACAGATTCGGGCCCTTTTGATGAGAGTAAAAAGCCTACGTTCTATGTTCTATAGTTTGTATTGCAATATGAATTGGCGCCCTCGATGGAGAGGTCCCTGCCGTCTTATATATCCGGTCGACAGGGGTACATGAAGAGTCTTACTCGTAGTCTACAAGGATTGACATAAAAAGTCTATCTCTAATTGGCTTGCACTCCAAGCCGACTCGATCGGTTCCCTCATTGGTGGGCCACCCGGTCGACTATTGACTTAAGCAAAACTATGAGTACCGGTAAGGTAAGTATTCCACAAGAATACATCCCACAGTGCCTAATTAGAAGCTAAACTCAGCTTAGAAAATATTTTGCAAAGTATTGCTCAGATACATGTCACGGAAACAGTGTATAGCACAGGGAATTTTTGTTTTTTGGCTTGGGGACCCTGCATCTGACAGAACCATGCTACTGCTCATGTTGCAATTTCTGAATCCACAAAATAAGTTGAACTACATCAATTTTAGTAACAACAGTGCTTTCTTATGAAATCAAAATAGGCTCCAAGTAACAGCAAGGCTGTAAAACAGGTTACTGTAACCGGTGCCAATAATGAAGTAGAAGCTGCTCAGATTGCTCGTTCAGTAGCATCATCTTCCCAAGTATGTTGTTAGCTTTTCAGCAAAATATTGTAGTCGAGTTGTATGAGCTTTACAGCCTTTTCTATTCTCTAGCTAAATGATTGTGCCATCTATGATCTATGTCTGGCCGCTATATTCGGAAGGGACCCAAACTGGGGACGTATTGCTTGCTCTGTTAGTCTGTTGGCTATTCAGGCATTCAGTTTGACGCATATCAGCTTGATATTTCTCTGCGAGCTATTCCACTCATGAAAAATGGTCAACCGCTCTCCTTTGACAGGTTAGAGAAACTTTTGATTGATATCAGTCCACATTTTACAGTGTAAATCACTGTAGGCAGGTTGGGTTACACACAGGTACCTTGGACATTACTATTAGGAGCTGAACTTCATATTATTTTTTCTTAGATCTGTGGCTAGCACGTATCTTAAAAATGCCAGAGATGTCCATAGTACGGTGAATAATGATATTTCATTTGATAAGCTTTCACTCGTTGCAAATTTGAAGTAAAGATCATTTGTTGCAGCTGTCCACAAAAAGTTGGTTCATAATCGTGCCCGTTGCATCCAACATAGATTTTCACCAAACTACTCTAAGATGTTGTTGTTGGGTTTGATCAGCGGTGAAATTTACCATATCCTTTGATTTCCTGGTCAGTCACTTGGTTACCACAATGGCAAGGCAGATCAAACAGAAACAAACATCATGAGTTAATAAATGCTTGGAGCAAACGCTCAAAATTGTGTTCCGAAAACTGATATCATGTGTTACTTATTTTCTTCCTGATTTGGCCATTGTATTATTACTGGCAGGGAGTGGAGCAGGAGTAGGAAAAACATGGGGCTGTGATCTAAGTTATAATTATGTTGAAATAAATACTGAGTACACCACATGAGGTCCATATTCTCCATAAAGATTTTCTTCATAAGTTGGAATGATGAGTGTGGTTTTTATGAGCAAACGGTGCATATCGCATCAAGAAGACAGTATTTCCATACCAATATGTTGCACACGTATTTTCTCATGATATCAATCAGATCAATGGTCTGTAACGGTGCATCACACGAAAAAGTGATATAATAAAATATTGTGATTCTGATATATATACTGGAAATGAAGACATGACACATCTTGTATTTTTGGAGTAGAAGTTTCACATTGATTCATGGCAGACAAAGATATGTGGTGTTGCATCTTATGGGTAGTGCTGTCCAAATGAACTGGCATGAAGCAAGAATTTTTTTTTTTGTCCAATCCAAGTACAACATAGCCTGAGTTTACGGGCTATGCTTGGGTCCGGGGGGTGAGGGTAGGGGGGGAGGGGGGAGCCCAACAAGTGTCACGGACAGGACCCATGAAGCACGAAGGGTGGCCCACTAGCAAGCCTGATGTTCATATTTTTAACAAATGTAGATAATTCATAAGCGCATGAATAATATCATTGTAAGATTTCATTCTAAAATATTTAGAGTATCTTATTTATTTTATCCTAAAGGAAGACAAATGAATCAAGATGGTCATTATGAACAGATGTTGCATAAACGATTATATGGTAAAGTCTTCATAAGGGTAAGGTATAAAGATAATCATGGAGTGTGGACACACATATAGCATACTTTAGATCAATAAAAGCTATCCTAGTGGAGAATAATAAAGAAAAGAGCTAAGTAGATTTTTTTGTGGAGCTAAACTTTAGTGAAAAATCCTGCATCTCACTTGTGCTTAAATTCTTGTTTTTTTTTTGTTTTCTTGTTGTTGCTTATCAACTAGCTTGCTAGGGTTTGCTTCGGATTTCCTAAGCTATCTTGTGTAAGTTGCATGCTAAATTTTTGTCTTACTTCTGTTGCTTCCTCTTGCTTATACTAACTTGCTTCTAGCTTGCCTTGTACTAGTTTCACATTTTAGTCGATCAATTTACTTTTTAACTTATGCCATCAGACAAGTACGTGGACTTATCCTATGATCATCGCAACTTTCAAAGACCCTCTAATTCCCTAGCTCTGGATGAGGAAAGAAACAATCACATTAGAGTGAACACTGAGCATACAAAAATGAGCTAAGTAAAATATTAGTCACACATCATATAATGATATAAATACGGGACAATTGCTTGTGGGACACTACAAAGATATGGCTTCGGGTGCAACACACTACAAGAGTCATATTTAGCCCGTGCACACTTAAAAATTGTTGCTCTTGGTTACAACATACCGCTTCTATTATAAAATGATTTTTTAGCTATGGGAGGTAAGAAAAATGACCTTTATGTTCTTTGTTGCTTCTGAATAAAAACAAAATATTTTAATTCAAACGGCTTGTTTTTGCATTGCTATGATTTTTTACACCTCTGCAGTTGGAATGAGCAGTTGCACCCGAACCAACCAACTTTTATTCGGAGTGAAGCAAGGGCATAGTAGCCATTTCTCTCACTTGTCACAATCAAAAATTATATTATAATACATGTGATGTGTTGTAGCTAAGAGCCATGATTTTTTAATGTGCATGGGTTAAATATGATTTTTGCGGTATGATGTAGTTAAAACCACATCTTTGTAGTGTTCCACAACTAATTTCTCCTATAAATAAAGACTATAGTAAGAATCTATGTCTAACATGATTGAAAAGATTTTGGGGCAGACAAGGTCAGAGTGGGCCACCTCCTTGTTAGACCGAACAAGGGTGGGGCTCAACGACCCCTAGTCTTCTAAAGCACACTGGTAGGTGGCCCTCCTTTCCTCTTCCACGTGTGGGCCTTCATATATGTCGGTTTGATACTATAAGTGGACCATTTGATCCATGAAAATCCCTATTAACGATATCTGTTTGATTGAAATTAGGTTTCTTTACCACATAGGTGTATTTCATTCTTTATTTCTCATGTATATGAGCATTTTTCAAGTACAAGTGAAATCTTATTAATTCTAAATAATATGCATGATAAAAATATTGAATACTATTTTATTTAAAATAATATTAATAGTCGAAAATGATAATTAACGATTATCAATACCTGACACGACACGACCCACTTCCCCCTACTCCAACGGTCCGCAGCCCAGCTAGCCCACCAACGGTCTCCACCCGCCCCTGCATAAAACTGACCGCCCCCAACACTAGCCTTTTCTAATCCTTTAGTCCTTCCCATCACCGCACTAGTCCGTAGCCTGCAGAAAACCTATATCCATCGCCACCTTCTCACTGCCTCACGCCGCCGTTTGTTGCTCCCTCTCTCCAATCGCTCACCGCCTCGAGTATGTGTGGTCACCGTATGAGTGCTTCAGCAGATCTTGGCGTCGCGGTACCGTGACTGCTTGCTAGCTCGATGTGTGGCCTAGAGCATAGGGAGGAAGCTCTGCGCCAAGCCAAGAATCTTCTCTTCGGGCGGCGATGTCTAAATTTAAGTTTCCTTTGGCAAAATTTGGTGTTCTGTTCTACTTTTCCTGTAACAAAAATGATGTACTTCTGTTCTTTGGCCAAATAGTGCGTTGTGTTTAGTGCAAAATGTTGTTATATTGAAATAAAATTGGTTGTTCAAAGTGAATTTAGTTAGTTTGCTTGTTTTTTCTAAGTTGTAGAGTGCATTACGGTTTGAATTAATGATTTTTTAAAATTTTGGGCTTGAATAGCTTATTGGGCCACCATGCCTACCGTGCTCATGGGCCTAACAGGCCAGCCCGACATGGCCATCTTTTTCTGGGTCGTGTTGTGGGCCGTCACCCAGGCACGTAGGCTAGTACGACATGACTCAAAATGAGTTGCATGTCATGGCGGTCCGAAATGCAATGGGTCGAGTCTTTTCATGCTTAGGTCATGTCATGCCAGCTGACCTATTTGAACAACACAACTCATAGGTAGGGCTACTGATGAGTCTCAGTCATTTTGGCCTGGTCCAAACATAACCTAGCTTGGTTGCCATCATATTTGGGCCAACACTGTTCTGGTGTGAGGGGATTCTTGCCTTTTATATCATTTTTAGGCTTGAGCCCAAACAACCTTTCGACTTATGACCCATGTAAAAGACGAGGTCTTGTGTGATATATAAAAAGTAAAGGAGCAAAACATTTAGGTTTATGTTTGTTATCCTCACTCTGTCCCCCCGCAATTCTCAATCCGTCGACACCGCTATTCCACATCACCTCCGCCGCCTCTCACGGCATGTACTCGATCGGCCATGCCGTTATACCACCTCACCTCCGCCACCTTGTGACTTGTGTCCTCACTACGACCTACCACAATCCTCAATCTGCTATACCACCTCATATTGATCGGCTTTGGATGTGGTGTCCTCACTCCAATACGCCACAATCCTTGATCCGCCCACATCGTGATATCACCTCGCTTCTACAAGCATCGTGCCATCTCCTTGCTCCACCCCGCCGTAATCCTCAATCAACTCAGAGCGATTGTTGTAGCAAGATCATTAATCTTGATTTGCGGGTGGGTATTTTAGTTTGTTCGAAACACATGTAGATCTGTGCACTTCATGATCGGTGTATCGGTCAATCAGGTGTGCAAGGCTCAAAATAAATATGGGAAAATGTACATGCAGTTTTCTCTTACTTTTTTTTTACTTCCTATTGAAGCAACTTGAAAGATAGTAGTTTTTTCAAATTATCTCATCAGGCAAAAGCCGTAAAATCAGGTGCAAGGATGTCATTTGTTAATGATAGAAGGTCAAGGAAGTCAATGAATTGAGGTTGATCGGATGAAAATTGAGTGCATAGGTATATAACTATCTCAAGTTATTTTCATTTTCTTTGCACAATTCATGTGGAATAATGTTTTTCTTGGTTATGAATAAGGGGCTTGTTTGGGTTTTGCTTTAACTTTTTAAATGTTTTGTTTGAATAAGGCAACTTCTTCATCCAAGCCCTTTATTCATTAATATGAGAATATGTGCCTAGCCACGTAATTTTTTTCTTGGCGTCCAATGTAAAACCCAAAAATGCGGGTTTTATGTAAATCTATCTACTTTTAAGTATAATGAGTCACAATTTTATTTTATGTAATAATTGTGTATACATATGCTAATGGATTGTAGATACTAGGAAGATTAGCTTGTACTTTGTGCAATCATTGCTTTATGGACTTTTATTATTTCAAATTACTTGTCCTTCTATCATATTTTTGAGTGCACAGTTTTATAACATCTTCTTGTACCTAGACAAGTACTGAACTATACGTATCATATATAACATGAGTGACAAGTGACAGAGGAAGTAGTAGTTTTGATGGTATGCTCCCAGTTGCAATCAAAATGTTCTGACAAGGTAGTGGTTGGTAATGAATTAAGCATGCCCCAAATATGATTAACCAAGTTTTAAACCGAAAATATTATTCAAGAAATTAATTGGTTGACAGCAATTGTTGAAGACAACCATTGTTTTGTATGTCAGAAGTTTCTCGAGCCGTCCCAAAATTAGTATGAAATAATATTTGAGTAGATATTATGAATATTGTTGATAAATAAAAAAAATCTCAGTATATCTCTGACAATTATTTTTCCCAAAAACAATATCTCTAGCAGTGGTTTAATTGCTTCAAAATATCTACCTGTATGAGCAAGCAAAATCTGGAAATCCCCTACTGCCCGCGCCTGTTGCCAAAAATTCTCTCTTTGTGGGCGGGAAAACGGAGCGAAACGAGCGAAACTTTATGGCTTCGCCGAAACCCCCTCGCACCTGATTGGTCGAACCGCGCCTCCCGCGGATCGCGCCCCAAGGAATCCATCCCAACCGTCCATGTCCCTCTGGATGACTGGATCAGACCGTTCCTCGCTCGCTCCGCGGATCGACGGGCCCACCAATACAATCCGCCGCGCCATATAAATAGCCGGCGACACCTGGCATTGTAGAGCAGCAAGCAATCTCGCAGTACTTCCACCACAATCGCATCCTCTACCCGAGAAGCTTCTTCGAAGCGTAGCTAGGCCATGGACTCCACCGGTGCCGGAGCTGGCGGGAAGGTGAAGAAGGGAGCTGCCGGGCGCAAGACCGGCGGTCCCAGGAAGAAGTCAGTTTCCAGGTCCGTGAAGGCCGGGCTCCAGTTCCCCGTCGGCCGTATCGGGCGCTACCTCAAGCAGGGCCGCTACGCCCAGCGTGTCGGCACCGGCGCCCCCGTCTACCTCGCTGCTGTTCTCGAGTACCTGGCTGCTGAGGTAACCACCCAAATGAATTTCGTGTTCGTTGAAATGTCGCAATGGTGTCTTTCTCCTGCGGTACTGATTCGTGATTCCTGTAATGGGGAATAGGTCCTGGAGCTCGCCGGCAATGCCGCTAGGGACAACAAGAAGACTCGCATCATCCCTCGCCATGTGCTGCTGGCGATCCGCAACGATGAGGAGCTTGGGAAGCTGTTGTGCGGCGTCACAATTGCCCACGGTGGCGTCCTGCCCAACATCAACCCTGTGCTGCTGCCCAAGAAGACTGCCGAGAAGGCGTCCTCTGGTGGGAGCAAGGAGACCAAGTCCCCCAAGAAGGCTGCTGCCAAGTCCCCCAAGAAGGCATAGAGCGCAATTCTTGTCTGATGTGAATCATGTAATGCCGTAGCTTGTGATGGGGTAGGTTGTAGATGGGAAATGAATGTTGCTGATAAATGAATCTGACGTGGTAGTAGCTTGTCTAGTTGTCATAACTGTGCTCTGTTTATCAATGAAAGAACAAATTCTGTTGCTGATAAATGAATCTTTTGTTCTTGACCTCATTTGTGATTTTGTTCCGTTCTTGTGGCAAATTCCACCTAAAACGATTGTCTCGCATTGATTTGCAATGCTTCGTTTGCTTTGGATTGATGAATCCTAAGGAGATACAAGTCCTTTTGCGTATGCTAGTAATCTTTCCCTTCAATCCACGTCTTTCCTTATGGTTGTTCAGTGGTTCTGATTGCTTTTTTTCATTGGTCTGTTTGCTTGGATGTGGGATACCTCACCACCGAGCCTTCGCTGCCTCTGCACTGTTGTGTGCATACACCGGTACATCAACATTTGTCTTGGGAATCAGCCTCACGTTCAATTTTGTCGCTCATGAAATCTTTAAGATATGGCGTCGCTTGTGTGGAATTGAAAAGAAGTATAATTTTGACATACACTTTGCATACTCTCAAAACCAAAGAGACAACCAACAATTTGGTAAGTAATGACGCAGGACATTTTCTGAAGCACAGACACATAACATTTGCATTAGAACATACAATCCTTAATCTTTTCTCATTTTTCATCTTTTGTTTCTTAGTCAAAACAACCAGTAAAAGATCATCTAAAATACAGCAATGAGAGCACAACGGTTTGTTTAGCTTCTACTCAGAGTAGTCTAAATCTCAACTGATAGTATGAGTGTTCACTGCAGACATAGAGAAATTTGGAATTTCAGACCACAAAAGGTGCAAGTCTCCTGCTAGTTAGTTGCAAAAGGCATACATGTCCTGAAAGAGAGCAACCCAGCGACTGTGATCTTTAGTTTTATAAGGATATTCATTGTTCAATGTGGTACTGGCTAAAAGAGAAAATGATGACATTGCAACCAATAGAAAACACAAAGAGCTTCAATTGCTGAATACTGTCTATCATTCACTGTGAATACATCTCGTATTCAGAATATATTATATTAGCAAACTACCAAGAGGTGAGCTTGATCCACGAAATGGAAAACAGAAGAATGAAATTATTTGTTCTGAAACAGAAAAGTCCCTGGCTGCTAAACATTAGAACCTCATGCAAAAGTACATGAAAAATGCCCCACCAGATTGAAAGTAAGACAACTGTGCATGGGCCATCAGGAATAAAATCAGTGAAAAAAATAAGTAGAGGTGAGCTTGCTCCACGAAACTATGTCTGACGCATGGAGTTATGAATAAATAAATATTAAATAAAAGAATGTGTACAAACGCATCATGTAGAACACATCAAATGGGGATGCCTCTATGTAATGGATTAAGTAGTGACCCCACAGTGAAATAAAGAATTTTTTTTTGAGGTTTTCCATAGTTGTAAACGTAGAATCATAAATCATAATTGCGAGTTATGGAAAAGATGGAATTAAACTGCAGTTTTGTGTAGCCTGCTACTCTTACTGCTGCTGCTGCCCCGAAAGCAAAGGTTTAGCATTGCTGGACAGTAGACACATCTGGTAACTCAGAATTCAGCAGTGACAATGATGATGTTCGAGCTAGATCATATTACAAATTACTGGCTTAAAAGTTAAGTACATAACTAATAGATGTCACAGGAACTTACAGCACCAACAACTAAAATGAACAAACTACAGTATATAACTTGATGATTACTGAAACCAGATATATTTTGAAAACTTGCTATTACAGTTCTTATCAATGGATGAAGAGTAATTTTGACTTCTCTTGTTTATCAAAGTATGGCTTCAACAAAGGACTGAGGAGATAACACACTTAAACTCGCCACAATGAAGAAGAGCTTTTCGTACCCAGTGCAAGCCAGCATACCAAACACAATCCTAGGAATACAGGATAAGGCTGTGCAGCCAACCAAACATGGATAAAGATAGAAGAAGAGAATTGATCCAGCCAGGCTTGAGATGGTCTGGTTTAGATCGTAGCCAGGCTAGACTTTAACCAAAGAAAACACACCCTAACATTTCTCAACTACGGCAACATAATACTACACTATACTCTTCAGATGACATGGTAGCAAAGTTCCAGAATTAGAACCTAAACGGAGCTTAATAATATGAAATATTTTGCAGAGTATTGCTCAGATACATGTCAGGGAAACAGTGTATAGCACAGGGACGTTTTTGCTTGGGGACCTTGCATCTGACAGATCCTGGCTACTACACATGTTGCAATTTCTGAACCGAACAAAATAAGTTGAACCACACCAACTTCAGTAACAACAGTGCTTGCTTATGAAACCAAAACAGGCAAGAAAAAGCAAGGCTGTAGAACTTTGGGGGTGTTGGGAAATGGGGAGGTATGCTCCAAGCAAAAGTATTTCAAACAGAAGTGTAGACAAGGAAATGATCTAATTCAGTGATAGAGAAGGCTGCCTTAGTCTTCTTTGCGTCCTTTTGCCATCTCCACAGAAATTAATCTTCCACGTAGAATCTGCAAAGACAGTTTGTAATAAGACAACATAAGAATACATGAAACACATTGGTCAGGTTAAGAGAAAAACTGACATATAAGTAACCATCTAACCAAACACGAGGTTGAATTAAGCCTTTCATTTCCTTGGAAAAAAAAGGCTTTTCACGCTTTTTTTTTTTGGCAAATCCTGATGATTATCTACAGCTTCGTCAATGAGTTGATGGTTGTTCTCAAGATCAAGAATAGCCAAAATGGAGAGGGTCCATTTTTGCAATGGTGTTGTTTACATATAACCTCAATATGTCCCTGAATAACTTCTCCCGCCCCAGCTTGTTCAATTGGTATTTGTTACACACGGAAAATGGATTAGGCAACATAAAAAAGTTGATGTTGAGGACAATATGGTTTGCCTGAAGAGGAAAGATGCTCCGGAGGAAGGAAATTGAAGTCAGAATTTCACAATGTGAATTTCACTTTCCTGCACTGTCAAAGGCAAAGCCTGCACATGGTTTCCATTTTGACATAAACAGACCCTCACATTTGTCAACTCAGAAGTGCATGATGCTCCCTTAGGTGATAGATGGAGGGTAAAGGCACACTTTGTTACCGGAACTGTCATAGCATGGTCACTAGCAAAAAGGTGCAGGTTGAAAGAAATGGATCCAACAATGCCAATTTTGGTGTGCTGTTTTTTGTCCAAAAAAATGTCGGTATCAATTAGCGCTGCTCATTGCCAGTTTAAGAAAACCGCCAGAGAAATCGTCTCTCCCTCACGCACAGCCTGACAGTTTTGATACCAATTTGCTCAAACTATAAATGAACACCCCTGGTCAATTTTTCAGATACATTTTCGTTGGAGGTTCTCAGTTTGCTGCTGACTGGTATTTTTTTGAAACTTTGAAATCCCAATCTAGTGTTGCAACTTGTAACAAGTCTGTCCAACGGGATATGGGGTCAAGCGTCCAATGATAATGAATTTAGTTTATCTCAAGCCTATAAATAAATTTGAAAACAAGTTTTGAATTATATGGTTGCTAGCTGACATTCACCCCCCCCCCCCCCACCCACCTCGTCAAATAAAAAAAGGTGTATGCTAAGGCAGCAGAATTAATAACTCAAGTAATATTTTCTGTCAGCTCTCCAGTGATGAAAGAGAAGCAAGATGCGGTGATCAAATGATGTACTGAATTTTAACAACCTTCATAAGTTAGGACTCGACAATAACCTCTGTCATTTTATCCAATCAAAAGATTAGATGTTCTTATGATGAAACAAGTTGAATCTGGCTATCAATGGTTATAAGCTGAAAGACACTATGTAAATTCAGGTTTTGATATTGTAGGTATGCTAGAAACTTCTATTATTCAAGATTAGCAGCAAAAAAAGACATAGCAAAGTGAAGAAATGCCAAACAGGATGTTCTTGTCATAGTCAAGTTTTCTGAATCTGAGCTAGTTTAGTTGAGAAGGAAATATGACCACATAGAACACTGCACTGTTTTATGTATAGCATTGGAATTCTGAAATTCCTTGGATGGATTACAAGTAGCTGTTGGCATGCAGCAAATCAAGTTCGAATCCAAAATAGTTAGAGAGAGGAACACATACTCTTCCATCCATTGCCTTTATAGCTTCCTCAGCTTCGGCTTGTGACGAATATTCGATAAAACCAAATCCCTTCACCCGCCCAGTTTGTTTGTCTCGCATCAATCGAGCTACATTTGATAATATAAAAAATACAATCAAACTAAATTGAACCATAAGGATCCCATTCATCATAAACAACAAAATACCAGACGAAACATAAAGGATTCGCAGAACAAGATTCTCAAGTGCCCATGTAAACAACATGAGGATGGATCTTTAGTGGCATAGGTACATACCTTCTTTTACTGTGCCAAATGGTGAAAAGATACCTTCAAATTCTTCATTCGTAGTGTAAAATGATAATCCTAGAGAAATCCAACAAAATAAAATTAATCCCGCATCGTGATGTTGTAGGACTATATCAACAAGCAGCTATATCAAACAAAACTCAGTAAGGATCTCAATGGGTCTGGATAACTTTATTAGCGTGATAATCAGTCAGTCAGCTTTATATGCGTGATAATTGTTACAATACAGTAGCAAACTGCAGACAACTACAACAATGTTTTATATGCGCTGCAGTCATGCTTTACAACAGCCAACAAATGCTCATCTCTCAAGCACAGTATTCCAATGCTTCAGATGAAAACATATCTATACAACTAACTGGTCTACAGGTAAAAGTAAAAACAAGCAACCAGGTTTAACAAAAACAAGCACTAATAACATATTAGTTCTATTATAAATCAAACATCTGACAAGATATACCAACAGAAGCACAGGATGAGCCATGGGCAAAAGCCAGAAGGCACAACAACACAATGCCATCCTTGTTTGCTTGCTACGTCCCAATTCCAAGGAATCATATTCTGATTGCAGACACTGGTTAAACCCAGCGTGCTCATATGCAAAGCCAATATTCGCAATAATGGAGAATCGATGTCATAGATTGCCAACGGATGATTTCATAACCCCAACACCCAGTAAGTTCACAACATCGAAGATCATTACCATTAGGTCACAAAAATTCTAGCATAAATCTGACTACTGACAAGGTGATCCAACAAGGTTGCAGAGAAGGAAGAATGATGGGTCGATTTACTTACTGCTCACAAATATCTGGGTGCTGAAGCACCTCATGCCCCCGAGAAACGGAGAGGGCAAACCCATCAGTCGCATCCCACCGCGCAGCATCACCTCACGACGATCGTCACTGGCCTCTCAAACCCTAATCCCCAAATTGATATGCACAGGAGACGGTCAACACAAACGAGAGGATAAATAGCAGTACCAGTACTTCATACCCATTACTTTATATCCAACCGTTCATCACAACTTGCACGATTTAGAGAACAGACAACTAGCCATTTCTCTCAGCAGATACAAGAGATAAAGAGTGGGGGTGCGCCGGCGAAACTAGAAGAGCAATATGCCTAAATCCAACGACAACGACCGATCGCTCAGTTGCTGGTGAACTTGGTGACAGCCTTGGTGCCCTCGGAGACGGCGTGCTTGGCGAGCTCGCCGGGGAGGACGAGGCGCACCGAGGTCTGGATCTCGCGGGAAGTGATGGTGGGCTTCTTGTTGTAGCGGGCGAGGCGGGCGGCCTCCTGCGCGAGCTTCTCGAAGATGTCGTTGATGAAGGAGTTCATGATGGACATGGCCTTGGAGGATATGCCGATGTCGGGGTGCACCTGCTTGAGCACCTTGAAGATGTAGATCTTGTACGTCTCCACGCTCTTCTTGGCCTTCTTCTTGCCCTTCTTGTCGCCGCCCTCCTTGCCGGCGGACTTGGACGCCGGCAGTCGCTTCTCCGCCTTGGGCTTCTTCCCGGCGGGCGTCTTCTCCGCCTTCTCGGCAGAGGGCTCCTCCTCCACGGGCTTCTTCGCCGCCGGCTTCTTCTCGGCCTTGGGCGCCATCGCTTCGGCTCGGGGTCTTGCTTCGGGCTCGGGCTCGGGCTCGGCCGCACGGGAGAGGAACGATTGATTGGTTCCGGAGGCTTTTCTTGGCGTGAAGTGGACGCTTGGGGACGACGACTATTATAGAAGCGCGCGGAGAAAGCTTATTGGTGGGAAGGGCAGGTCGCGGATCGATGACGTGGCATGCGCCGAGGCGTGGGGCCGTTGAATTTTCTGCGGGCAATGATCAATGACGCACACGCGGCGCGTCCGAGCGTATCATTTCTGTGAGAATGCTGTAGTGGCCTCAAAAGGAAGCCCAAAAACGATAGTACTTTAGATGGGCCTTCTCTGAAGGCCGGAAGGGAATATCGGGAAGGAAGGCGTTAGTGGTAGCCGAGAGAGCATCGGCATCGTGTGGCCTCCGTTGGTTGAGCCACCAGAACCCAACCCGCTCGGATAGATGATAGCCGCTCCCTCGTTCTCCCCTGCCACTCCTCCTCCACCAGGCTGACTGCGCTGCGACTCACGCCCAATCCTCACCTCACGCGGCATCCATGGCGACGCCAATGATGGCTGCGGCCACCACCTCCTGCTCCCCGCGCCGCGCGGCACCGCTGCTGAAGCCCGTCGCCTCCTCTTCCTCCTCCTCCCCCAGCTCGGCGCGGCCGGCGCGGCGGCCCTTGGCGCAGCAGCTCCCGCGGCTGCTGGGCGCGGCGGCGGCGGCGGTTGCGGCCGCGCCGCTCCCGGCGCTGGCCGAGCAGATGGAGAAGGCGCAGCTGTTCGACTTCAACCTGACGCTCCCGGCGATCGCGATCGAGTTCCTGCTGCTCATGGTGGCGCTGGACAAGCTCTACTTCACGCCGCTGGGCAAGTTCATGGACGAGCGTGACGCCAAGATCCGCGGCGAGCTCGGCAGCGTCAAGGACGCCTCCGAGGAGGTCAAGCAGCTCGAGGAGCAGGCCGCCGCCGTCATGAAGGCGGCCCGCGCCGAGATCGCCGCCGCGCTCAACAAGATGAAGAAGGAGACCACCGCCGAGCTGGAGGCCAAGCTCGACGAGGGACGCCGCCGCGTCGAGGCCGAGCTCGTCGAGGCGCTCGCCAACCTCGAGACCCAGAAGGAGGAGGCCGTCAAGGCGCTCGACGCGCAGATCAACTCGCTTAGCGAGGAGATCGTCAAGAAGGTGCTCCCGTCGGCGTGAATGCGTCAGGAAACGGAGCCCGCCGGCGTTCTTGGCAGCACCGAGCCAGCCTCCGTTCCTGGCCTTCTTCCTTTCGTAGCTTTTCTGATCTGTGTGTATACGCTGTGGGCTGCCGTCCATTGGCGGCCCTGATCTATCCTCCTAATATTGTAATTGCATGAACAATTTGTGATCAGTATACTTGAATGATAATTTTGATGAAATCGGGTGTGCATCAGATTCTATAATCGTGATTAACTATTGAATGACGCTTTGTTTACCAAATGTATGTAACTCTTAAAATTTGCTCGATACTACTTTCATTCATGCTTCTTGTTCGTACTGTGGCTTAGGCGAAACAGAATGGTAAAAAAAAAATATATTCAAAAAACTAGAATGGCAATCTTCTTCAGGTCAATCACTCGAATCCTCTCCAATCCTCCGACGAGCTGTTCACCAAACTCCACCTCTACGTAAGACTCCGGCTGGTCCACCAGGCTATGCATTCGTCGGATCGGAGAGGGACACGGTGCTCCCCATCGTCCCCGACACGGCCAGCGAGGTGCTCTTCCACGACACCACCAAGGGGGACTTTTGCATTGGATGCCCGCACACTTTGAGGGACATCACCGTGGGTGGCTGCCGCCGGCAGAGAGCTGCATGACACCAACAAACAAGGTACTCGGGATGTCCCCGTGTCGTCTCGACATCGCCATCCCGACTACTCCAGACCATGCCGGTGCCAATCTCTTGTTCGTGGAAGGACAGCATCGAGCCAATGAAATCCATGGCTGTCTAATTGACTTTTCCCAACTGGCACTGTTCTTGCTTGTCATGGAAGCTAAGAGCTTATTAAATCATCCCGATCGAATCGATGCTCTCTTCTTTCTGGCGCTTCGATTCGATGTTCATGCGTATGGCTATGGCAACGGCGGCGACATAGCCACACGGCTCTGCTCGATTTCACGGATGTCAGATCCATGAACTACGAACCGCGTGGAGACACGCCACTGCCGGAGCAGAAGCTCGAGCCGCAATCCCGCCCTTGGCGCGCCACCATTGACGCCGGTGTCGGAAGCGTCTCTGCCATCCAGGACCACGCGCGACACGCAGGGGCGGAGGGGGTCGCCGCCGGCTGCGCGGCCTCGCCGGGCGCCCGTGTCGCCGGTCCGGAAATTTTCAGAACACCCCCTGTTTGGATTGCGATTAATGACCGCGATCCAACATTTTGTAAAATGCCTCCTAGTTTAGATCGCGATTCAAAATAGGGATTTATGTGTAAATATTAGGATCGCGGACGTGTTCACGATGCCGGCCGGCGAGGGAAGAACCCGGCGCAGCAGGTGCACATCACGCCATGACCCGATGACCGTGTCCTGGGTCACCGACGAGCTGGCCAGCAGCACGCCCTGCACTGCACCTGGTAGCGGAGCGCTACTCCTACTACAACTACACCTCCGGATTCATCCACTGAGGAGGTGGTGCAGAGGAGGACGTTCTGGTTCACGACGCCTCCGAGTCCTGGGCCGGATGTCCCAATCCAATCGGGATTGATCGGAGATTTAGGACAGACGACAGACTCGAACAGCACGCTGACGCACTACTTGAGGTGACGATCTTCGTGGGCGACCTGTCCTACGCCGACAAGCACCCGTTCCACGACATATCCAAGATCGACTACGCCCCGGAGCTCCATGGTAATATTCGTCAATCACTCTAATCCTCTCAATCCAGTTCACTCCGGTCAAGTTCAGAAGGACGTCAAAGCCCATCTCAAACATATGGATTCGCAGTTTCTCATTCCGGCCTTGCTGCCTTGGTAAGCCAGAGCCCACAAGCCCAAACCTACTCCCAGTGGTGGAGTACAGGCCTATTAGCCCGAACAGTGCTAGCAGCCCAACACCCAAGAAGTCCAGAACCAGAATCCTCCGTCCTCCGGCGGCGGCGGCAGTTGCGGCGGCGATGGCCCTCTCCTCGTCCTCCGCCCTGCTCCAGCGCCTCCTCCGTAGCTCCACCCCCTCCAGATCCTCCATACTTCGCGCCACCCTCTGCTCCTCCTCAGGCCCGTCGCCCACCCCACCACTGCCGTCCTCCATATTTGGCGACGACACCGAGGTCGCCAACCTACCGCCGCTCACCACCCCCAAGCTCTTTGTCAGCGGTAACAACTCTTCCCTCTCCTCCCCTCCGCAATTCACTTTGCGAACGGTAGTCAGCGCCAGCTACCAGGATAGCCTCAGAGAACGCACTTTTTAAGTGTAGGTAAAAAAAAAAGGTTGGAAGTTGCTTGCGTTCAGTGCCCTGTGATAAACCGATGGCCAATGTGCTATGGTTATGTTTATCTATGTATCCAATACGCTGCAAAATTTGATAAACCAATGAGCTATGCTGACCCCAGTTTTTTGACCAGTTGCAATTTACATCACCATGTCAGCATTTCTTGCAATCATATATCCCTCAGCATTTCTGATTTTTGGGCTTCTACTTGCATCGTGTCATTGGAAAAATAGTCTTGTTACATTTACAGCTAGCTATTTTCAGTTAGAACTGTTTGTAAGCAGCAGGTACTAGTTGATTTTTGAGCTTTCAATATCATATCGTCTTGATGCGATTCAACGCAGGCCTTTCAAGGCTGACAACAGATGAGAAGCTTAAGGGCGCATTCGATCCTTTTGGAAAAGTGCTTGAAGGTATAAGACATCTTCTCCAAGCAGTAATACCTCGATCATTGTTCATCATTCTGCCTCACTGCTAATTGTAGTGTGCTTGTTTTATGAAGCAAAAGTTGTGACGGATAGAATTTCTGGGAGGTCAAAGGGTTTCGGTTTTGTTAGATATGCCACCATAGAACAGGCTGAGGAGGCCCGGCAGAAGATGAACGCCAAGTTTCTGGATGGGTGGGTCATTTTTGTCGACCCGGCTAAACCAAGACAACCGAATCCACCTCCTCAGCAGGATACCCGTTCCTCACACACAGGCTTCACAACGAACAAGACTGTAGGGTGGTGCGGTTAGTCGCATTGACTGTCCTACATGGCATAGTAACTTGGATAAGGATATTAGCGTATGCATACGAGAGTTCTTTTATTTGACATGAGCATGGAGCTTTGGGATGCAATGTTGATCTCTTATGTATATGTTGCAACCATTATTATTCTTTTTTTTTTATTTTGACTTTGTATCATGATCTTCCTCAAATGGTTGATCATCAAGCTCTCTGTGAAAGCTTTCGATTGCTTTGTCTTGTAATAAACACAAACCCATAAATTAATGAAATTCATGATTTGGAGCTATTAACATAGAAGTGCACGCATATATGTGAAACCATCGAATTGAATCCTTAGAACAACTCCAAGATTAGTTAAAATATATTCTAAACTTCTTGATTTAACTCTATAAAATAAAACACCCACAAAAGAACTACTCTAATTCAATAACCTTCGTAAAATTGATGACAAGACTAACTAGCAACACTGACTCTTTAAAAGTAGCTGGCGGGAATTCTAGAATGGAGAGTCACCAAATTTAGAGAGTGAGTTAAGACAGTTTGTTGGAGATACTTTTTACTAAAAAAATAGCTATATTTGATTTTATAATACTTTTTGGCTATTCTCTTGAAGTTGATCTATTGAACAACAACTAATTCGAGTAAGCTTCAATAATCATTGTGTAAATGTACTTAGGGGCTGTTTGTTTCCTTTAGGAGCTAAACTTTAGTCTCTAAAGTTTAGTCTTTAGCCCCTAAAGCTTAGTTTTAGGGTTGTTCATTTTCAAGAGCTAAACTTTAGTTTTCACTTTAAAATGACCACTTTGTCTCTAATTATTACATAAGTCATACAATCCATGTAAAGAAGGGCAGAGGTAGATGGAGTCCAGGACTAAATTTTAGCCTTTTAGCCCACCTGTTCGTTGCTCTTTGGATTAAAGTTTAGTCCAAATTTTAGTTTTAGCCCTTTAGTCCTAGGAAACAAACACCCCCTTAACACTTTACTACTGACTATTTTTTAAATGGAAATATTACTGCACACAGCAACGAGTATTGTTCTCTTAGCAAACAGAATTTAAAGAATTTAACTGCCTTACATGCCACAAAGTAAGCATCGAGAGCAAGGTGAGAGCACCCGACGCTAAGCTGGAAACATGTGGCATACTACTGGCATATGATCCCCAACGCTCAGGCAACCAACTCAACAGTACACTACGTATATAAGTTGACCGAATCTACATGCATAACTTGTCTCTAGTCTCTACTCTGTACAACAGCTGAGCAATGACCATCTCCTACACTATGCTACAGAACTGTGCAAATGGCGAGACCACGTTTTCCTTTCTGAAGTAGTATAAACAACATATACTAGACTTGCTCAAGCAAGTGATTTTTGCACCAAGAGCAGGTTCTCGAACATCACCAAGGGATGCACCTCCAGCATCGACTTCTTCTGGCAACAGGCACAATAACAAAAGAATAGATAATAACATTAGTATCTATGGAACGATATAAATATTATCATGCACAGTTAGTCTTGGGTCCAGAACTTGATTAAACATTTTCATCATATCACGAACCATTACCTCTTCAGCTGATAAAATGGTGAACCCAAGCTTCTCAGACCAGATCGGCACCATTTCAGGATCAACAGGTGCTGTAAGAGTCTTCACGTTACAAGCCCTCAAATATGTCTCAATTGACTTTAGGAGAAGTACAAAGTAACCCTGCAGAAAGAGAAACCAAACAATAAGGATGGCAGTTTTGCCATGGAGATATTGTCACTGAAGTGGTTTTATTCAGTTTTGCCTTGGCACAAACCACAAAGGCATTATAATTATCCTAACACAAAGGCATGAGATGTCAGGCTTTAAAAAGAAAGATATTTCTATGTACTCTTGTATGAGTAAGGGAGAGAAGGTAAGCTAAGTTGATTGAACAGGATCTATGAAATAACGAGAAGCAAAAACACTCTACAAAACACATGGTTATATGAATAATACATTAATACTCTATTTCAAAAAATGATCCAAATTATTTATTTGTCAAAGAAGTAACTTTATTTATTGTTTAAGTTTACACATAAACATATTCCTATTTGATACTTATATTTGATTTTAACTGGTACTTTTGCCAGTCATTCATATCATTCACCTGTTGTTGTAGTCACAACAGCCCTCCTGTTCTTTACTTATTCAAGGTGAGAT
The DNA here is from genome assembly GCA_030378355.1 of Eleusine indica. Classification (NCBI taxonomy): domain Eukaryota; kingdom Viridiplantae; phylum Streptophyta; class Magnoliopsida; order Poales; family Poaceae; genus Eleusine; species Eleusine indica. Next base: position 9,448,194 of record CM059498.1, on the reverse strand, counting down.
ATTTAATATTACATTACATCAGGTACCTGACACAGTTCCACAAAGAATGTATGTATCAAATTAGTTCCTACCTTCTTCCTGCACTCACGACGAGTAGCAACAAGGACCAATTCTGCAACTTCTTCTGTTTGCACTTTCAGAATTGCAGTAGACACAACATGTGCACTACAACAAAACCAAAAGGGGGAACAAGTAAGAATACAATAGATGATGATGATAATAATGATAATAGTGTAAGCAATTCTTAATAATGATTTCAGATAGCTGTCATTCTTCAGTTTGTTTTGGCATAACTATTGCAATGCAAGAATCGAAGGCTGATGCATTCATGTGCACAAACCGGATAAAAACAAAATGCCACATTAATGAAATGCCTGGCAAGAAGAGTAACACCTTACAGTTAGTGCAGCACAAAACATTCCTCGGAAATCTTTCTCTCCATCTACATCCTTGCTGCAAACATTGAAGTTACTACTTACCCTGATTTCAATAGAGGGAAAAAAAACTGCAGACAAAATGAACCTACGCTTTAACCATTTCAGCTATGACATCAATATGCTCAGCAGTAGTTTCTGAAAATGCATCCTATATATAAAACACAAAAACAAGGTGAAACTATAGCAGTCGAAAAGCTCTGACAAACAGATAAAGCATTGAAAGCTGAAAAAGGAACCTACTTTGAATATATCAATTATCTGAGGCATGTAGGGACACACATCATTACTTGCATTCATTCCACATAAAATTCGCCAACAAATGTTAGATCCAATCTGTCTGAGGAAGGCAATATCTTCACACTTTTCCAGTCCCTCGTCTAAACGGGCTCGAAGCAGTTGGCATTTTTCACAGCACAAGAAGCAAAATTGCATATATTCCTCCAAAACTTTCAGAGGGGACTGGAAATTTCAAAATAACATTCAGCAATATCTTTCAATGATAGCTTTCCTTCCCTTAAAAATAGAAAGGCCACATACCTTCTTCTTTTCAAGTAGGTTGTTGTAACACTTCACATGGCATGGTCTCTCACACTGCAAACAGTAACGAAGCAAAATATCAAGTCAGTAATCTAAATATTTAAAACAATATGTGGGAGTTATTAAATAGGTGGAATAGACCTGGTTACAGAAGACAATCATTTCTGCATCAATTTTTCCAATTGTTGTGGAGCCATCTCTGAAGATGCAGTTTTACATATAAGGGCTTGCTATAATGTCAATCCTACCAATGAAACATAATTATCTGTTATTTTCTTACCCACAGAAATAGCAGCTTTCTGTTTCAACTACTCTTTCTTGTAATGTTCGTTTCAGGGGAACAATAGGTCCACTGGGGGTAGAAGATTCTTTGCCAAAACCTGTAAAGAACGGAATGAATTAGTACAACTGGGTGAGGCTCACAAATATTTACTTGAACGCAAAGCTCTATGGCCATTCCCTCCTTGCCTAAATGTTAGGACCTATAGAAAAACTGGTTAATTGATGATGTTTGGACAACACTTTCAGTTTGTTTTTAAACTAAGAAAAAGCTGTCCTAACGACGTCAACTAAAAAATTTCTGCTATCAGCAAAGTCAGTTAAACTGGAAAATGCAAAGTCAAAGCATAACTACTTGGTCACTTGTATTCTGATTTTAATTTTATTATACCAAGTGCAAAATATAATTGTCAAAATTGTAAGTCGGCTGTAGAGCAAAACATTCATAAAAAGAGTAAGTTACACATTTTGAACATCAATCAATGCATATAAAGAGAACAGAAAGAAGCAATTTCTGTACACCTGATCAGCAAGGGATACGTTCAAGAGAGAAAAAAATGAACATAAAACTAAGCACAAATCTGGGAAATGTAAACAATAGTAAGGAACAAATCTGAGATTTGTGATACAACCCTAAAGACTGGATGAAGAGAATGAACTAAACCAAATTACATGAGTACGAAAAAGGAAACTGGGAAGGAAAAACAAGAGGCACTGATGGTTGCAAAGGGAAATGGAACTTCAGATGAACAAGAAAATCTGAAATTTAAATCTCACACGGATAAAACGCCCTCTACAACCAACAGAATAGAACACTGCAGTATATCATCTCAAGATATTAACATATGAATAAGACCACCATATGGCAGATGTATAGCCACTTAGCCAGAAGCCCAGAACAATGGCGTTGGAAGGTAAAACAAGGAAGAAGTTACGGAAATCAACCAAGAATAGGAAATCCCTGGTTTGGAGGCAGGGGTTTGTGCATATTTACCCACACCTGGACATGTATATGTTTGGGCCTAGTGCCTCCATAATCCCAAATAAATGTGCTATTCTACTAAAAAAAAATTCCGGCATTGCTATGACCAGATGGGCAAGAATTACAGAGCTGTCTAGCCACCACCCATCGTCCTTTTCTCTATTCTTTTAGAGAAAAAAAAGAGCCCAAGGAGTATGAATAAATGCCAATCCACAGACCACAGGACAGGTTCCAACAGAAACAAACTATTTTACTCATGAGGTGTGATTGCTGTTCACCATGCCCTGCCCTCGGCAGAAGTTTGGTTCACATGTCACAGGTAACAAAAATATCGCCCTGAGAAACTTCCATGAGGGGATTACATTATTTGTTTTCATCCATATTTTATTTTTTTCCAACATTGAAAATGGCAAATGCCCAGTGCCAACAGTTCACCAGCAGCAGTTCCTGTGGACTGAAGCTGTTCCATCTACTTTAAATAGTCTGTTTCCTTTAATGAACCCAATAATCCAAGGCATCATAACAGTTAGCATTTATCTTATATCCTACCAACAGTTCCATAAAAGACCTTGAGCCAGCAATTTGGTATGGATAACCATGAATATTTCCCAAGTTCGGCCGAGTTTGGGCTTCAATTAGTTCATGGATTGTCATAATGGGATTGGGCAAGGCTCAACCTGAGATGGCCTTGACTCTCTTTCCTTCTTTTTGTTTACCTAAAGAGACTGTTACTTCAAAATCATTTTTTGTCCTTAAGAAAATCAGTAACAAAGGAAGTTCTGTTGTCTACCAGTTCCTACCGACTTGAGACAACTAACAAGATTACTAGTAGCCTACCAAAGAAGCCAAATGCAGAGGAAACATAAAATAGGATAACCTTTGCCCCTAAGTGGTTATTTGATAGCAACACAAAGCCATCACACATTAATCAATATATGCCAGAGTACTCACAAAGGCCACAGCGATGTAGTTGCTGATTTGAAAGAGATCATAACACCAGTCAACTTGAAACTCAGCTATGAATTAAGTTACCTGGAGAAGTAAGGATAGGGTAGTCATCAAAGCCACATATATTCGCCTTGTCGAATCCATTTGAGTTCAAATGATCTTGCAATTGGAGTGCTAGCTTATGAAGCGTTAATCCTTCTGCAGTATAAATGTTTTTATACCTGAAACATAAAATATTAACCACTTAGTTATTTCACTCAAGAGATATTTTGTGAGCTCTTCTATAAATGGCATTCTAAATTTTAACTCTTCCATGAGTAACAACTAGGCATAATTTCTTTGTAAAATATGTGCTTACGGTTGCCGTCTTCTCCCCATGCCAGCATGTTCTTCAAAGTGAGAAGGAGTAAACTGGAGTCAAAAGAGAACAACACAAATTTAATTGGTTCTTCACCAGAATAAATATGCCAGATTAGAACATTTTGCCACTCATGTAGTTTGGTACCTCTTCATTGCAACAATTACAAACTATATATGTCCCTCGCTTATACCCTTGCTTTAGAGCCTATAAAACAGTAGGTGTGAGTCCTCTTAAGAGTGCTACTCAGATGACAGTGGAAAAGGGACTACTATACTCAAGACCTCTCCATTCTTCAACTTGTACGTCAAGAAAGTGTTATCTGGAAGGCCACCCTCCTTGAAAAGCAGTGGATGCAAGGTTGTGTCCCTGAGGTAAAAAAGAAAACAAATAAGATTCCTAGGTTAGGCATCAGCTCAAATTCAACTACTATGTAAAAGTACAGAGTTTTTTTTTTTCATTGTTGGCAGAAAGACACACTCAAATCTCAATATTATAAATGCAAAGCCGATGCCATAGGTTTAGCTATTTACCTTGTTTTTTGTTCTTTTGACTTTGAGCCTATGCTGTGATCTGGGGACGGCTCTGAAGTGATTGTTGCTGAACCTGGTAAGGGCATCCCTAAATTTATGGGATTATGTTTTGAAGAGTCAGATGTTACTGCAGTGGGTCCTGGAGAATCAGGCTTTACACCATCAATGCCAAGACGACCAGCTATGTTCTCATTAGGAGCTTCTTCAGAGTCACTCTTCTTTGAAGTGCCAGTAAAGAGGGGAATTCCTTTATCAGGGCTTCCACTCACCGATGGGGTTGAGGTCTCGGTGACTTCTCGTTTCACGTGTCTCTCAGACCGCCTCTTGAACACACTCCAATTCAGGTTTGCAATGCTGCTGCTCGGAGATTCTTTCAAGTAGTTTGCCAAACTAAACTCCTGCACCACTGATCCCCTTGAAATAGTGAAGAGGTTCAAAGAATACTGAAGTTAGCATTGGTGCGTTATGATAACCTAAATCTAAATGACTGCAAAGTGCACTGCAAATAGAGTTATACTTCATCAAAATGGTGAAAAGTGCAGGATTAGCTAGTACAAAGTTAGGAACCGTTTTCATAAAAAAAAATTGTACAGCATTCAAATAAATGTATGGCATAAGGAGATTGTTTGGCATGGTGCCCGTTGACAGCCATGCCAAAACGCTGGTTCGCCAAATCATTGGCGAACGGTTTGTTGCCATCGTCTTGGCCCAGCATAGGCATAGAAATACAGTATGTGCTGGCTGCAGCACAATGGCGAGACGATATTAGGCATTGATCGCGCAGAATACGGCCTGGTCCCTGGTGAGTGTTGGCTTTAATCAAAACGAACCCTAAGTCCCAAGTCATCCCTTGCAATGTTTATGGGCTTACTGACCATATACAGAAGTTCAAGCTCCAGAACAAGACTATAGGTCTTGCAAATTTCCATGAGTGGCTATTTCTAAATCTGAATAAAAGAATCGTAGAAATTTTGTATGAACTGCAAGTTACCTTTGGGTTGAACAACGATCTGAAGCTAAAGCGTCCAAATCATCTTTCTTTCGTAATGAATCTAAATTATCAACGAGATGAAATAAGTGACCAAGAGAAAGGTTAGACGATTTTGAACAAAATACAAAAGACACTCGCTGACCGGGAATACCTTTCCACTTGTTATACTCGACCATATTTGGAGGGAAACCAATTATTTCTTCAATAAATTCTCCAAGCACATTAAGTTTGTAATGTTTTAGTGCTTTCACCACCCTATATAGAGAAATCCCAGTTTCCAAGAAGATGCGATCATTTTGGTTGCAGGATGACTCACCAGAATGCTGCTCAAACTCGCATGCATTCAAAACCTAAAATTTAATTAAACATCACGAGGTCAGGCACATTTCAGAAAAATCTTCAGATTGAGGCATGGTATTTATTGTCCATGCAGTTCTAAATGTAACAGAAACTTACCTGGCTACTGTAACCGCATTCTGAGCAGCCACAAGAATACCCCTGTCCACTTATCCGTCCAATGTTCTCTACCTAATCATCATCATATGAAGTAAATAACAAACACCTAGGTTTGCATTCAACATTCATGCTAAAGCTACAACTTTACAGCCAGCAGGAACAGCACACACCTCATTATTCCTGTAGATCACCTTGAAACCTTCAAGAAGCCCAGTGGTCAGTAGTCCTCTGACATCCTTGAGGTAACTTTCTAGCTGATATCTTGATCTTTCTGACTGCCATCTTGTTTCTCCTACTGACACTTTAATAGGGGTGGCTGCCAACAAACTGCTAAGCCCACTACCGTTCTCAACAGCTACATTTCTTATCTCTTCAACATCAGGCATTGCATGGTCACCACCTGCTGCATCCTCTTCTGTGACAGGCCCTTGAGCCCCACATATAGGATTCGAATTAGTGGATGAACCACTTTCCCTGCTGAAAATGTGATTATGAGTAACAAGTATTAATTAGGGAAAATGGATGATTACTCGGCCAATTCTACCAGCTTATGCATCGAACACATCTCTCTAAGTCCCAGTGAGGTCATCAGAACTTGGGTACGAAATTACACCACTGCACATAGTTCCGAGCACAAATCGAGCAGGGGAATCAACTCACCTCAAACCAAGCAGGCACAAGCCAGCCTCCTCCTCCTCGGTCAGCATCTCCACGTCCTCCTGCGTCGGCGCGGAAGGGAGCTCCGCCATTACGCCGTGAACCTGAACCCCACTCGGCTCCCAGCTCGCCATCCCGCCCGGCTGCTGTCCCTGGCCGGTCTCCTGCGGCGCAGGCGACGCTCCCGCGGCGCACACGGTCATGGGTACCCCGGCCGCCGCTCGGAATTCCTCCGGGAACGCCTCGGCGGGCACAAGCCTGAGCGCGTGAAAGAGCTCGTAGAGCGATTTGCCGTTGCGGAGGAAGATGTGGCCGTTCTGGTTCTTCGAGACCACCCCCGCGTGCTTCTCGAACTGCAGCGCCGACAGCACCTGCGCGGCGCGGAGACAAAACTCCTATCAATTTCTCGCAGAGGAAAAAAAAAGCCGGCGAGGTGCTGCAGAAACAGATGGGGACGGGATCAGGCGGAGTGACTGACCTTGCCGCTGTAGCCGCAGGAGGAGGAGGCAGCGCAGGCGCACGCGTAGCCGCTGGCGGTGACGATGCCGTCGAGCTCGACCTGCGCGCGCGGAGGGAGGCGGAGCTTGTTAAAACCAGAGCGAAGCAAGCAAGACGGCGGCGGGGGAGAGCGCGCGGTGCGATGCGTGGGCTCGAAGCCTCGGGGTCGCTCGGTCGCATGGACCGGGTCGACGAGTGGGTCTGGGCTGGGTTTTGGGTGTACTCACGCTGTGCTTCGCGAAGCGGTACGTGACGGGGACGCCCTGGAGAAAGGGGAGGAGATCGCGGACGGCGTTGATCTCCACGCCCGGCAGCGCCGCCGCGGCGGGGAGCTGCGGGAGCAGCGGCATCCGGTCGGAGGTTGATCCGCGTCGCGGCCGGGGGCGGGGTCTGGTTGCTGGCAAGGCGTCCGCCAGCGACGATCGACCGGAATTTTGTCTTGAATCGTGATGACAGCAGAGACGACGAGAGTATAGGTTTCCGTTCCAGAGCCGAGACGACAGCGCCAACCGGATCGGGACGACCTCGCTGTTGTACCGGCCGGCGACGGCAAGCGCCTCCGCCGTGACAAAGCCCTAAAGCGCGGGCGCGCGAGTACGGCGGACCTCTCACGAGCTCTATCGGAACAGCTCTCCTTACTCTGACATCAGCTACTTAACGCGAGCGACGTCTTCGTCATATGGGTCTCCTTTTTTTCCCCCTTCCATGAAAATACCCATATGCTTGTTGATGAAAAAAAACCGGCAACACGAGATTTGAAAGATCTGTTAAACTCCAGTACATATTTAACAGCATGGTGTAGAAGGTACACGGACGTGCTAGACAGTTTTTGTAGGTGTTTCGATCATCACCTAGTGAATTTGTTTGGAGCTTTGCTCGCTATCAATTGCACATTAGGTTTAAGCGACACACCAAGGTAGTTCAGCTGTTGCAGGCATGGTATCTTGATGCAAACTTGTTGTATCACGATGCACAGGGGTATTGAAGAGAAGACAACTTAGCGCTTCGTCCTCAATAATCGATATACACTACACTCAGCATTAGTGTTGTCAATCTTCGGAGAGAAAATCCCTTAGAACCACTCGCATAAAGCTGAATCTACGAAGCAAAGACAGATAAGCGGGGCCAGATGAGACTGCCCGTCCTGCCGCAATGTACGAAGCTCTACTCGAATTCATTCTCTGCTCTGTGCCATGCTCCGTTCAATCTATGCCCCTGCGCTGTATGTCGAATGTGGCAAGAGGAGTGGGGGGGAGGGGGGGGGGGGGGTTGCGATGGTGTTACATGATAGAACAAGTAAAATTCTTATAGGAGAGGATCAAGATGTGGGGTGTGCATCCGACAGCGCGGCAGCTTCGTTTCTCGTTGTCGCTGGGCAGCAATTTCGGAGGTGGCGGTGACCTGATTGTAAGTGGCGGCGATTTGGTGGTGGCGGCAATTTTGGTGAGTGGTGCCGGTGACTGGCCAAACCGCTAACCAGTGGCATGGAGCGGATAAGTTTTTTCGATCACTGGCATTGACGCGATCTAACTTTTTCTTGATGGCAGCTACGAGATTTTGGTTTATGCGAGTGGTTCCGAAAGGATTTTCCCTTCCGAAATAACTAGATCTGGCACTGGGTTGAAATTTGCATTCACAGTGGATAAGAGTCTGAAGTTAGGCTCCAATTCCACCAGATAAAACTGGCATGGGGAAGTTGCACAATGCAAAAATTGACGACATGGTGACCTCAAGTTCTTCAATCCCCTGGTTTAACAATCTGAAGCCAATTGTCATGACACCTATAGTATTTGTCATATCCTGCACCAAAATTAAACTTTAAAGTCTTGACATCAATGCCTGCGTTGTTCACTATGTTAGTGAAATCTTTCATTTGCTCCATATGGCATTTCTTATTATTTATGCCCAATGCCTCTATGTTAAAGGTGAGGTTGGAACGGACTTTCCAAGAACGTACAAACCTGAGACACGCAAGCAACTTGAGCAACACCCCTCATTGGTAGTAGGGAATGTATATGAGACCATATCTTCTTTGGAAGTTCTGACCCTGAATATCCCTCTCTTTGACCTCCCAAATAGCAGGGTGAGCACCTTGGTCTAGTCTGTGAAGCAGTTGATTCATCTTCTTATATTTGGCATTTGAGCATGGTTAACATTTGTCGATTCAAGTTCAATTGGCCCATGGCCATACCACTGGTCAGCCTCCCCTCCCCTCTCTCTCTCTTTCGCGATAACTCTTTTCACGTATTTATAGACAACGCAAATTGGAGAAAGGAAATGGAGTCGGTACCAAGCAAGATCTCGGAAGGATTGTATTGCGATTAAGAAGGGAATTGTGAGAGTCTAGAGACACGGTCTCTCGCCCATCATCAGAAAGAGACATTGCATAGAACACGGTCTCTGAGGCTTAGTGACGCGACACCGATTCGATGAACTGCGGCAACCTTCGTTTCTTCTGTCGCGTGCGTCGACTGCAGGCCTTCACACTGCCAGGGAGGAGTTCACCAACTGCAGCAAGACTTCAATCAACAAAGGGTTCAAATGAGCGTAGTCTTTTACAGGCATGCGCCCGGTTCCATTTTTACCTTGCAGGTGAAGGTGGAGACGTGCGCAATAGAGTGTAAAGACGGTGGACCGCGCGCCGGCAATGGTGGAGGTGGCAGTGCGTGTCGCTGCTCGTGCTGGGCCAGTGCCAGCGGCGTGGGGCGATGCGGTGGCTGCAGGCGCTTGATTGGGGCAATGGTCGAGTATTGCATCGATCTCGCGCGGTGCCTGGCGCTGGGCGCGCGGTGCGGCCTCGGAGGAGCTCCAGCTAGAGATGGCAATAAAACTCATAACTCGGTAGCTCGATCGACTCGACTCGACTCGGTTTGTTTCAATTTCAAACGAGTTGAGTTAATTTATTAGCTCGTTATGTTAACGAGCCAACTCGAGCGGACTCGTGAGCTGGCTCACGAGCCTAACAAGCTACGTAATGTTAAAAAATACAGTCAACCTATTATTATAGATCATGGCCTAGTCTATCACAACTCAACTCAATCCTTGTATAAATACAAACTCTAAACATATAAAGACAATAATAATCTACTCCTAACCAGTTAGAATTAACAAACTTGAAGTTGGAGCACTACTATATTTCTCTTATATAGCTTATAATAAATAATTAATTATAAAACTTGTATAAATATATTATTTTTCTAAAAATATATATTTTGATAACCTAGATGGATGGATATATGGATAAATAATGTTTGATTTACATGCTAAATATATTTGATTATCTAAAATATATGATATTTTTATATGATATATGTTATTTTTTTATATAATTAAAATAATATGTATTTTCAGTAAAGCTCGACGAGCCATAGTGAGCTAGCTCGTGAGCATAATGAGTCGAACCGAACTACAGTATTAACTTGTTAGTATAATGAGCCAAGCTGAGCTAGCTCGTTATACTAATAAGCTATAGCGAGCTAGTGTCAAGCCGAGCCGAGCCGACTCGATAGCCAGCCCTAGCTCCAGCAAACGATACTAACTCCGTTCTAAAATATAAACATTTATTGATTACGAAACTCACGTTTGACTGTTTGTCTTATTCAATTCTTTTTATAAAAATATAAAAACAAATAAATCATAAGTAAAGATATATCTAATAATATAATATGTCATTATAAAATAAATAATATTTTTATAAATTTTTAAATAAGACGAATGATTAAATGTAATATTTTAGAGTTAACAAATACTTATATTTTAGAATGAAGGTAGTACAAATGACTTCTCGCTCGTGCTTAGCTAAGCCAGGTAGCTTCGTCGTGAGATTGGCTCTGATGCCGGCTCTTTCGCATCGTATATTCGTATCCGCGATCCCGGGTCGGCGCCAACCGCTGCACCCTTTTGCTTTGTTTGTTGGCGCGTCCTGCCCAAACTGTTCAGTGTTCACGCTACAGGGCGGCGAAGCTGCAACCAGAGACCAGAACTAGTATAGTATAGTACATGCTTCGAGGTGCAAAAGGATGACCGGACCGGACGGTACGTGAGCATGTGTTACCAGCCTGCACCCGCAGTTTATTTACGGGTGAGGCAATTTGAGATCAGGGCTACGAAATAATGCTAGCTGAACACAGCGTGGGATTCAGGGAAGCTGCAGCTTGTCTTTTTGTTCTGAAACGAACTGCGGCAGCTCGGACGCAACCCAAGCCACCAACCACGCCGTGCAACTCTTTCTCAGGTCGCGGAAAGCGTTCCAGAGGACGAAGATTATGTGCATTATTCCGCAACAACAAGTCTAAATCAGTGAAAGGTACCCTGGCTCAGCACGACGCAATCATCACAACTCGTAACGAACTGAAATTGCTGTCACGCAACTGGCCTTGCAGACAGGGCAAATGGCCTTGCACACAGGGCAACGTATTATAAAAAGCCAACTGCCTGCAGACACAACCGTCTTTTTACTTACGGACACAAAATGGCGAGCGCGCTTGTTTGCAAAGGCAGACCTAAAACCTGAGTTGGCTGAGTAGCCTCTCTACGTTGATTCAGTCAATAGGTGGCAAAGGCATGTGCGCTTGTTGCCTTCGGCTCGTCCAGGTTGTTGAGTGCCACCGGACCAACCACAAATGCCGTTTCATCAGCATAGTCAGTAGCTGGGAACCTTTTTTTTTTTTTGAACCATCAGTTCAAACACGTGTGTCGACATGCCCGCTTGCAAAGATGGAGCAATAACAGGACATTGTTCCTGCTTAGCTAGGCATATCACAAAAAAACATTCCTCTTAGCTTAGAAATGAAATGTGAGAATAGCACGGCAAGGCCACATGATAGCAAAGAAATATTTATTCTCTTGTAAACTAAGATTCTATAGGTATCAAGCAGAGGTTCTACCTTATTCTATCACTTCATCATAACTAAAAACGAAGAAACAGCAACTCCACAATCCGGCAGGTAATACTCAGCAAACTAGAACCAGAAATAGCAGCAGCAACCACCTAGCTACCACCCCTAAACACAAAATCAGCCAAAACCTGGCTTGGCAGCGAGCCCTTCATCAGTTGGCGTTTACACTAGCAGAGTCCAGCATGAAGCCCGGATGCAGCGCCTCCTGATCGTCGGCCTTCTTCGTCGCCTGGAGCAGCTGGGCGCACTCCTCGACCTTGGCGTACAGCAGCTCCGGCGAGCTAATCATCGCGACCGCATCGGACTCCTGTTGGATCAGCATTCCAGTGATCTTTCCGGCAAGTTCAGGCTGTGCGACGGATAACAACCGAGTTAGGCCAAAAACTAGCAGTCCGTGTTATGGAAGATACTTCCTCCAGATTTTCTTTCTTGACGTTAGAATATGGTTCTTAATGAAAATTTGAACTAAAGAATCATGTTTTAACGCCAACAATTTCCAGCAGGAGGTAGTAAAATGTTAATTACGGGGGAATAATAACCTGTTGTCTCTTAACAAGTGGATAGAGCTTGTTCCCGAGGACCATCTGCTGCTCAGACATCTCGGCATTGTTCATCGATGGAACTGGGTCGCCGTGATGGATGGCCAAACCGTTGGCCACAACGTCGTTTGAGAAGTACTTTGGATGGCTGAATCTCTGCTTAAACTCAAATGTATGGTATAAGTGCAAAAGAAATAAAAATCAGGCAGTGGTAAATCATAATAAATAAAAGTACTATAAATTAAACACCAACATATACTTCTAACAAGTTTGAAAGGGTACGAAAATTAGACAATATATATATGGATACATAATACCAATGTAGTGAAGCTGATAAAACATACCTGTCGAGGCATGGACAAGTAATCTTTGGCTGGTTGCGCATGTGCGACGTAGTTCATGGTGTGAACTCCATGGGGAAGAGGCACCATATTCCCCGTCATCCTTCCCCTGTTGCTTCTATAATGCCTAGGTGAACTCGGCACCTATGGGCATAGTACATAGCGATTACTAACTGAGCACAAATAATTAAATATCCAAACTTTCAACAAATGCATGCAGGGACATACCATTGGTGAATGTATTTGTTGGAGATTTTGTGGTGACGGAAACATATTTGGCCTCCATTCGTGACTGATCCCCATGGGTGGATACATAAATCCATGTCTTGGAGGACCTTGGGGGATATGTGCACTCGGGTGGGCAAAGTAAACATGTGGATATCCAGTTGGGATCATTGAGTTTGCAGATCCAGCAACCATTCTTGCAAGCTGCGTAAAATGTTGGTGCAATAAGGCTTGTCGGTCCTCTTTCCTTTGAGCGAGAGCAACATATAATGGTTTTCCATAAAACATTACACCTGCATTAAGAAACCAAGGTGTGATTTTACTGGTCAAGTTACAAAAGATGAGTACTAATATTATCAATATAGGATTGATTACCCCGCATGCTGCTTACGGCATTCTTTGCCTCTTCTGGGATGCTGTAGCAAACGAAGCCAAATCCCCTGCTAATGCCCTTATCATCACGCATAACCTTTGCTGATATGATATTACCAAATTCATCAAAGCGTGCACGGAGAGCATTATCATCAACTTCATCATGAATGTTTTTGATATAGACGTTTGATCCCTGCCATCAAAAATAAAAGAGCATAAATGGAAAGATGTGTTGCTGACGTAATATATATGATGAGATAGAACAAATGGATAGCATAAAACATTAGTGTGAAATTTACATTGCTCTTAGTTATTATTTCATTTCTCTTCTCCTCATATAAGCGCTGCAAATATTGCTTTCGTTCCTCCTTCTTTTGAGCCCTTGCAACATATAGATTTTTTGATCCTAACAAAAAGAATACAAAAACACACATATATAAATACAAAGACACATATATAGTCTTCTAAATCTAAAAGGTTGAGTATCTATATTCAGTCAAGTAGGTACCAAGTGGTAGCCCATTCATGGCTTCTTTTGCTTTCTTAGCACTATCCGGGCTCTGGAAACTAACAAACCCAAAACCCATTGATGACCCATCGTCTCTCCTCATAATCTTTACACTGACTATGGAACCAAACTGAGAGAACTTCAGCTTAATAAGTTCCTCCGTCATGTCATCATCCAGATTCTTCATATATAAGTTAGTATAGCTATCATCATTGTTGGCAGATCGTTCACTTTTCTTAATGAAAGAAGCAACATGCCTGTACAGGATCAGCTATATATGTTAACATATTGATTACAAAAAAAAGGAGCAAGGCAATGCTAAGATTGACATAAACATACAGTTGCCTATCACCGAAGTAGGAGTTGTTGAGGCTCTCAATTGCTGCATCTGCTAGTTCTTGTGATGCAAATTGAACGAAACCATAACCCCTACTTTTTCCATCCTCATTTCTGATAATTTTGCAAGATATTACATCTCCAAATTTTGAGAATAACTCTTGGAGATTTGCATTGTCCACTGAATCACTAAGGTTCTGCAAATTTATACAGCACGACCACTTAATAATACTTACAACAGCCATGCATGAGAAATTAATCTACCGTACAGATATCACATTACTTTACCTTAACAAATACGTTCCCAACACCACTTCTCCTAGCATCAGGATCTCGATTTGACCACATTACTCTTATAGGCTTACCCAAAACAAGGCTATGGTTTAGCGTTTCCAGAGCAGATATAGCTGAAAAATAGTAACAATTAATGCACAGATAAATATGCATATGAAATAGATAGCATGTTTCGTTCCACACATACAGTTATGATGAGATGCTATTTTAGTATAAACCAAACATTGATTGTTCCAACATTATAGTGACTGGATTCATACAGATGCCTGTATGCAACAGGTCAAGCTTGTTCAGAAAGAGTTCCAGAAAATGTACATTATATATGTCTTCAATTCTAAAGACAAAACACACGAGAAATAATGGAAAGAAGGAATCACTATAAATATTGTTATGACGGCAGATAAAATAATGATCCACTTAAGTAACTGTTTGCTTCTATAATCGATCCCTCCCTTCATATAGGTTATAGCAACGAGATATCCAGATAGAACCTAATACATATGCAAAAAAAAAGTATAAAAGCATATTGCTAAGTAATTGTATGCCCCTTTATGACACTATCACAACACAATATAAATGAGCATTGCTGATAGTACAATCGACAAAGCTAAAAATCTAATATAAAAAGTAAATAAATAAATAAAGCACATTATAAGTTTGGTAGTGCGACTCATGTATCTTGCTCTAGTCGCCATGTATGTAGCTATAAGGTACAATAGAGGTGCTTCGATCTGAGACTTAATTATGACCACCACAAAAGTAAGAAGCGTATTATTCTTTTGATTGAAGATGTTTAGTGGATTTCCTCGATCATCATCGACAGCAAAAAGTATATCACAAACAGAAAATATAAACGACCAATCTTCTACTTAGCTGGACAGTAAATCCGTACATCATGCACAATGTGAAAGCGGGGAGGACTGGGATGCAAGCATGGGATGGATGCATGCATCCTGCATGAGACCTTCCTACTACTCACCTCCAATTTCCTCTACCTTTACTTGTTTATTATTGTCACAGAAATTTATGAACTACCTAAACAAGAAACTCAAGAATCCACATTGCTGGATATCATTAGTACTGCCTTTTCCTCCCATCAATGAAACAGATAAACTAGCCACAGCACACAATCAAAATCAATGGTAGAATCAATCTAAATATCCCTCCAACGAATAACCGCGCGCATCCCTAATATATCGCTTGAACTAAGGGGATCGAGACTAGCAGATCATGCAAGCGCGATCCGTAGCACCTACCGTCAGCCCGGGAGAAGTAGTTGACGTATCCGTATCTGAGCGATCTGCTGGTCGCGTTGTCGCGGCAGAGGCGCACGGACGTGACGGTTCCGACCTTGCTGAAGGCGTCGAACAGGTCCTCATCCGTCGCGTTCTCATGCAGATCTCCCACGTACAGCGCCGGCACCGCCGCCGCGGGGGGCTGCGACTCCATCGTCCCGCTCGCCGCCGCCGGCTCCACGGGCGCGACGGCCGGCGTCGTCGTCGTCTCCTCCTCCTGTTCGGCGGCCGCCGCCGGTGCGTGCGCCGGCGCTTCCGCCATGAGCCGCGAGGGACAGAAGGGATGGGCTAAGAACGAACCTAGGGCAGACGTCGAAACCGTCAAGTGCCTGGAGACGCGGCGGTTTCGGAAAAACCCGCGACAGGAGAGGGCCAAGAGACGCCTCAGGTGGGCCGCCGCCTCCTTTTATTCTGCGGAGCTCGCGTTGGGCACGGGAAACCGTCCGCGCCTGGCTGGTCGCCCGTTCATTTCGGAGGAGACCCCGAACACATCCGCCTCCTCCATCGTTAGTCACTGCGCGCTGGGCCCGCATTGTCGGCGTCAGGAGTGGGCCACAGTTCGGTTCGGCCGCGCCCAACTAGCCAAGGCTCCCCGCGGTGCCCTTGTGACGACGGGAGATATTACCGGTCTGCCCTGGGCACCGCCCACGCGGCGCTGAGGGCAGAAGCGTCCGAGTCACCGTATTTGACCCCTCGCCGTTCCGTGTCGGCGAGACTCCTCTCTCTCTCTCTCTCTCCTCCGTCGCCTCCACAGCCTTTCTTTCCCCCCTCCAGGTCATCTGTGCCCGGGCCACCCACCCCCCCCCCCGCCGCGGGATCCGAGGCGCAGATCCGATCCGGCGGAGATGGCGTCCACGGCGGCGAGGCGGCTACGGGAGCTGCAGGCGCAGCAGGGGAACAAAACCTGCGTGGACTGCGCGCAGCGGAACCCGCAGTGGGCGTCCGTCTCCTACGGGGTGTTCATGTGCCTCGAGTGCTCGGGCAAGCACCGCGGCCTCGGCGTGCACATCAGCTTCGTGCGCTCCGTCACCATGGACTCGTGGACCGAGGCGCAGCTCCGCAAGATGGAGGCCGGCGGCAACGACCGCCTCAACGCCTTCCTCACCGCGCGGGGCGTGGCCAAGGAGACGCCCCACGTCGCCAAGTACAACTCCAACGCCGCCGCGGCGTACCGCGACCGCATCGCCGCGCTCGCCGAGGGCCGGCCCTGGACGGACCCGCCCGTCGTCAAAGAGACGCCCGGATCTGGCGCCCCTGCCCCTGCTAGGAAGCCACCCTTGGCCGCCTCCACCGCCTCTGGAGGAGGAGGAGGCGGCGGGTGGGACGACTGGGACGACGACTTCCGGCCGGACATGAGGCGGAACCAGTCCGCCGGGTCCTTCGCCGGCGCGGGGGCGCAGTCCGGTAGGCAGCCGCAGAGGTCCAAATCGACGGAGGACATGTACACTAGGCAGCAGCTGGAGGCCTCGGCAGCCAACAAGGAGGACTTCTTCGCCAGGAGGATGGCGGAGAACCAATCGAAGCCTGAGGGGCTCCCACCGTCCCAGGGAGGCAAGTACGTCGGGTTCGGATCCAGCCCGGCACCATCGGCGAATAGGAATGGTGGTGCGGCCGCCCAGGGCGATGTCCTTCAGGTCGTCTCCCAGGTAATAAAACAAATCATCGTTCTGCTATTGTGTGTTACTGTTACATCCAGCAAAACCTGTGATTCCATTTTTGATCCGTGACACAATCCCCCAATACAAAGAGCGCGCAGTTATCCATTCGTTGGGTAATTAGATGATCAGTTTTCCAAAGAAAGCAAAATTGCTGCTGCACTGATGTACTGTAGAAAGCCAGCTTTTTTAGATATATACAAACAGTGTGACACTAAGAATTTGAATCCAGGATATTGTTTGGCATTGAATGATATTTAAACTGCTTGAAGCCCACTATAAACATCTCTCATACTTGTTAATTCGGTACACTGAATTTTGTCAACTTAGTTGCCCATTAGAGGAGCCACAGTGGTCAGTGCCCGAACCACTTTCTCCCCAACTTCTCCATGCAGGCATCAATGCCTGCCACTGTAGCCATCGATGCTTGGATAGGAAAAATGGGCATAGGTGAAATTGATCTTTCTGTCTACTTGCTGCGGCCTCCCTCGGCCTGGCTCAGACCCGCAGCGCTGCTTGCTCGTATGGGGGGTCCGGATTTTTTTCCTGGCGTTGGAGCCCATGCTATGGATCAAGATTCAAATGAAGTATGGTTGCTACGTGGCTCTGATTTTATATTCCAGGCCTCGTACCAGACTGTGGGTCCTCTTATTGGTTCTATAATCTTGGTCTGCACTCGAATTTACATTTTAGAATTATCTGAGGATCACCTATGGGATCATGATCTGAACGTAAATGTCAGTTTTTCTATACTGGCCGCAAGGGATCTTTACTTCAATGTTCTATTTGAGTTTCAAAGGCCTAATGAACACTGAACAGAGCAATTAATTATGGTTAGGTCAACCTGTTTATATGGGATCTGGTAATCATAACAAGCTTGCAGTGTAAACATTTATAGACACAATGTTGCTCTTTTCAAATCATGCCACTAGACTAGCATATGTGATTATGTACACTTATGTGGTGAACCCAGGTTCGAAATGCATGTCATGTGCCAAACATGAGAAATGATCTGGTTGAACTGCGATCAATGCATTTATCACATCAGCAAATGCTATGCATAGTTAGCGCCCTCGGTGACCTCACAGTTTCTTTACCATTCTTTATCGTTTCAGGGATTTGGACGTCTTTCTCTTGTTGCTGCATCTGCTGCCCAGTCCGCTGCTGGTGTTGTCCAAGTTGGCACAAAAGAAATCCAATCAAAGGTGCATTTCATGCCAACTGCCTGTCCCTTATTGTGCTACAGCTAAATTTGTTTATATAGGAGATAGAAATTGCTTGGAGGTTCACAGAGTGTGGTGGTTGAGTCTTTCTGTGATGATATATTACAATGTTTCAAGAATTATATACACTAAATGAACATCCATGAATATTGATGTAATAAAGCCTTATCTTGCACACAAGCTGGTAGAAATGATTGAGATTGAAGTGGTTCTGTACTGTCTTCCCTCTTGATTAATGGTTTTGAGAATTTTTAAATTTACGTGCATATTGTTCCATGATCTTCCACCAATAGTTTGATGCAATGCATTTGTTATCATACCCAGTTCTCATGGCAAGATGAAATATCTTTCTGTAATTCCTTGCTTTTTGAAAAGCAGTTTTAGTGGGTGATGGACTACATTGAAGGATGTCATTGTTGTGATTGTCCCGGTGTTTTATTCTTCTGTTACATTGATATTTTTACTTTCCTAAGATGGTGTTTGTCTGATCTGCAGTTGAGGGAAGGGGGCTATGACCAGAAGGTGAATGAAACTGTTAGTGTTGTTGCCAATAAAACTGCAGAGCTTGGTAGCAAGACCTGGGGGATTATGAGAGGAGTAATGGCATTGGCCTCGCAAAAGGTTGAGGAGTTATCCAAGGAAGGAGGATCGAGTGGCTGGGGAGATGATTGGCAACGGAGGGACCAGAACAGTGAGCCTTACCAAAGGTTTGAGCATGAGACCAATGGAAACGGATGGAATTCATCTCATAATTCTTCATCAAAAAATTATAATTCCAATTCTTGGGATGATTGGGATGACCAAGGCAAGAAAGATGAGCCTGCAAAATCACACCAGAGCAGTGACTCTTGGGCTGGATGGGACGATGGTAAAGATGACAGTTTTGATACTCAAAATCACAGCACCTCCAACAAGGGGAGTAATCAGAATGGGACCTCCGCTGGCTCATATTGGACGGAAGATGGCTTCCGCTGAAATTGGTCTGCGTCCATAGAGCTATATACTTGCAGAGTTTTTATATGCCAGGAACCAGTGGTTGGCATTATTCAGAATACTGAAACGGTTGAGTAAAAGGGTTTGTGTTTTTGTAAGTTGTCTACAAGTGTAATGTCTAGTGATATATTTCTATGGTTAAGTCTCACCGGAACTGCCATCCGAATTAAGACTGTCGATTTAAAACTGTAATTTGCACAGAAATTCCTCACATATTCTTTATTGCATTCATTGGTTTTGTACCGCACGCCACAGTTGTGCCAAAAATTGGCGTAGTTGATAATTTGGTGGCCATGTGTGCTATATGCCGTATGAATAGGATGTATCATGTGATCATGCTGTTGCTTTTCAGTGCTGGTAGCCTGATAGGGTTGGCATTTGCTCATATTGGCCGCTACTTTCCAGGAATGGAGCGTGGAGTCGTGCTTTTTTCTTTTTGTAGTTGATTCCAGGTAGAAGCTGACTATGTTAATATGCACTTTGCAACGCACCATCTTGCAGCTGAACTGCCCACTAATCATGTTGGGTCGATGAAATTTTAACACTAAGATAAGCTTTGGGCTCACTGAATCATTTGACTAATTGTGGTTCATATTGCCAAAGTGTTGTACTACTTAGAAACAGCGAGCAATTTTAAGCGTAGAACAAATATGATTATACTACTCTTGTGTCTAATAGACTTCAATCTTCTGATAATATGGAAACACTACAAATGAGGCAGTGTGAGGCTTGCTTAGCTGCAGCACGCATGCCAACCTGTACTCCAGTCCTGTCCATGTGGATCATGAGATGATACTCTTATTTCATTAGAATCATAATAATAATAATCTTGGTAGGTCCAAGTTATAGAAGGGCAGAAGGCAACACTAGTCATTTCTCTGGTCCTCCGATTACATGACGTCCTAATCAAACTCTACAATTCAACTACTTAAACATTTCTTTCGGACTGTCGTGTATATCTGGCCAAAGAGAGTATGTGACCAGCTTAGCACCAATAATATCCCTAGCTCGTTGAATGTAGGCATTTTTATTCACCCCAATACAAAAAAGGTTCAATCCGAACTTAACAATTACTTTCACTCTGAAAAAAAAGGATATTGAACTAGCAATGTGTTTGTCAATGTGAGATACAAGCCTTTTGAATATACCGGACGGCGGAGCTCCAATGGCTGAGTTGGAACTTGGAGGTTGGTGACCATCGACAGACTACAGAAGGCAGGCGATGGAACTTGGAAATTTTACAAGAAAGTCCTCCATTGATAATGTAATTTTTCTATATTTCATGTGTCTTGACAGTTTAACAAAAAAAACCCTTTAAATTGATAAAATTTCTAAAATACTTTATAGCAATCTAGTTATAGGTACTCTGCAGGAGAGAAGCACAAACTTGCTTGCTAATTCTTCTCTTTCCAATAACTAAAACAAATTTTAGATTTTTAATTTTACCAATTATGCTGGAGATGTTCTTATCACCATAAAAATGAGTGAAATAGCTGCTTTCTGTAGTACTCCACACCTAATCAAATCATAAAAAGGGTCTGTTTTGCATGACTTGATTAATAAAAGTAACCCAATAAAACAAATTTTTTAGCTTATTATTTTAGTTTATTTGGAAAATCGATTGTCAAAACAACTTCGTGACAATGCGTGTAACTTTAGGATCACTTTATGCTTAGAATGGAATATAAACTAGTAGAGCCACTATTCATTTTCAGCACAAAACGAAAACAATTTATGAGTGCTTTTGAATATAAGCTATTTTGAGTTTGAAGTGTTTGTTAAAAGTTGTGCCGTGATTTGTTAGTTTTATATAGTACTCTACTAAACTCAACATGCACAAAGTTTAGGCCAGCGGGTCGTGCATGTTAGATCCACCGAATTCTAAGTATGGAAAGGATCAACAGCCAGATTGGTTACCTGTATATGTGATGGCCTGTCTCTTCAAATGCACACAATGCATGTTTGGTTGCTGGGTGTGCTGGACCTGGCGCGAGTCATTTCTAGCGAAAGGAAAGAGCCTTAAACAAGAACCAATCACTCGATGACTCCAGCGCATAATTGCTGCGGAACAACAGAAAGAACTTCCGAGTCACGTGTGTTTGACACTATGTAAATTCAAAATATTTATAGTATTTATAATATTTATTATATCAAAACTGCTTATAATGTCTAGCATAAACAATCAATTTATTTGACAACACTGTTTATACTTATCTGTTTCAATTGCTTATGCTTATCTATAAACACTAAAAATTATGTTTTGGTACTATCTTTGGCCCATTAAAAGTGTCATTTTTTACTTTTATACATTATGTTTGACTGTCCGTCTTATTCAAAAAATTTTGTAAGCAACAAAATAATTATGTTATGATTAAAATATTCATGATATTAAAATAATTTTAAAAAATAACATTTGTATAAAATTTTGAATAAGACAAACGGTTAAATGTGATGTTCAAAAGTAAAAAAGACACTTTCAATAGGATGGAGGGAGTAGTATTTATATTTCATAAATATTTTAGTTATTTTATTGTTTAGCAATTTAAACTGCTTAGCAGTGACAAACGCTAAATAAATTATTTTATTGTTATTTATCTTTCATAAATATTTTTGTTATCTCCACCCCTTAAAAGAGCGAGTGGAAATTTTTTTACACCCACCCAACTAATTACACCCAATTAAGATCCTAAGCCTATGTCTAAACTAAGTGCACCTAACCAATTGTACACAAGAGTCATGTGTTTACAAATCTAATGGTCAACAATTTACTTTACAATCACTACATTTAATCGGACGGCTGAGAACGTGCAGATCTCCCCCACCCCGCTCCCCCGCCCACCCCCGCGCACAGGCAACCTCCACCACGCACACCGCCCATCATACCCGTCTTCTTTTCTTCTACGCCAGAAAAGAAACTTCTCCCCCGTTCAACCTTGCCGGCCATCATACTTCCGCAGATCACCGACGCATGTAGTTGATGACCGAAAAGGCGTCACTCTAGAATCGCACCCCCACCGCCGTTGCAAGCCGTCGATGCGGCGGATCACCGAGAAGCAATAGGTCATCACGAGCTGCTCTGGATCGACGCCTAACTGCAGCCCCATTGGCCATTGCAGACGTGGAGCGGCCGGGAGCGGCACGTCGTCGCGTGCTGCCGTGGCGCCAAGGCGAATCGCAGCGGAGCTGCATGCCGCGGGCTGCCACGGATCGCAGAGTAGCAGTGCGTCGCTGCCGTCGAACATCCAGGTGTAGAGGCCCTTCGCTGACACAACTACCTTTTATCTTCGATTCGATGAACGGAGGACCGAGACCTGCTACTCTGTCTCAGTTCGTCCTAGCAATTTAAACAACAAAACAAGTACGGTTCTTTCTAATCAATTAATAGGTTACACGCTAACCAGAATTACTCCCTAATGACTGTGTCATTCTCTGCTGGACCAGCGTAGTTATGGCGAGTTAATTCATTGATTCATTGCTTCAAAGCTCCTTTCAGATCAAAATATTATCTCATCAAAGTGAAGTAAAAATTCTCAACAAAGTTATTTGTGATCCATTTAATTGTTTCCTCAGATATGCAGATCAAGGTCGAGGTTCATGCGAGACAAATTTTGTACTTAGATCCAATATTTAGAGGGGAACTTGGAACTAATTAATCAAAAAGCAGCACCACACATTCGCCTATGATGGATTCTTGTGCTAGCTTTGGGCTTCAGGTGTATGCATTGTATGGGAAAAAACTGAAAATTAATCATTTTGTTTCACATAAATCTGTGAATGAGAAAAAAAATGCTTCCATCCAATGTTCTTGTGTATCATGTCGACATCATGATTTATTGGTGTCAAATATTATTTGATTTCTCATTAGCAGGATTAAAGCAAAACATGCATAGATGATAAGATGGGCGAGCATGGAAGAAACTCTTGGTGATATATCATACCACGAGAAGATCAACATGAGAAATAATTGGATATCAGAGTATCAGATGAGACAATGGATGCACAAAGTTAAACTAAGAACATTCATTTCCTTACCTGCCTTGAAATATGCATCTTATATGTCATTCTTGTTGATGCATCAGACTGTGAGAAGAGCAACGAGGGAAATAACTAGATATTCAGGTAAGCTATGGATATGCAAAGCTAAAGTAAGAACATCCCTGCTATCTTAAAACATCCATCTTAAATATCATTTTTTGATCACAAGGTTATCTGTTTTTGTTTCATTATTTGATTCTTTTTGTCAAGATTATAGTGAAACCAACAGATGTAGGAAGAACTAGCAAAGAATGAATAAGTTGGTGATGCATCATAGCACATGAAAAGCAGCAAAAGGTGCTAATTGTTGTCATAAGGAACAGGATGACCAAATCTTAGGTATCTTCCATTTTTCTTAATAGTCCTCAACTTGATAGCCCATTTTTATACCAGTTAGCGTTTTGTATTATAGACATATAGAAAATTGTAGGATTTATCTATGTTGCATCTTGTACTTGATTCAGCAACAACCTTTATGTATAAGACTATTTGAAAGAATGCGATGTAAGAAGTGGTGGGATTTTGGATTCAAGGTGTTAGTTTGATGCACAGTAGTAGTCAGCATAAACTGTGCACATTCTCTATGTTCTTGCGGAAATGAGCTTGTACATGGGAGGGCCCAAGAGATGGTTTGACGAATTTAGCTTTTTTTGTAGGTCTACCATTTAGTTCATATAGTGGCAAACTGGTAGTAGCCAGTAGAGACTGAGTGAATGTTATACATGCTCCACCCAAATATAATAGTTTTTGATTGATTAACTATTTTATTTTTTAATTATTTTGGTAATGATCCTTCTAATACTGAATGAATGTGAGTAAAATGGATACGAAGCAAAATATTTATCACCAAATGAGGTACAAGCTGCTATTTTGATTGATATTCAAGATAAAGTTTCATATATATTATCAGATGCTAACTATTGACAATGTCTTCTTCTTTCTTATGTTTGTAGGAGCAATTTTTATTGCTGATAGGTTGGTTCTATATTGGCTTCCTCTGGAATCAAATGATCCAGTTCTTGCGTTAAAGAACATGGCACATCTTGAGCTATTAAATCTATACTACAAAGAGGCATGCAATTCAATGATCATCTTAAAAATGTGTTTATCTAGGTCCTACACCATTCTTTGTTTGCTTGTTTGCTGCTATTTTTGTTTACCTGCATGGTCCAGAAGCGATAAATTCAGTACTGAGTCATGATTATAATGAGAATAGTCATTATGCCCAATAAAATAATATAATCAACCCTTTACAATTGATTTGAATCCATATATGTAAACACGCTCAATGTGATTGCCTCAACCCGAGGTTGAGATGGCTAAGTAGTGCCTTTTTGTTTATATTACATTGTTCTGAAACTAATAGATCACTAATAGCTATACTAATACAACTATTTTTAATCCAATGCGGTAGCTGCATATACTTGTATTTAAAAGAAAGGTGATTGGGTTTGGAAGAGTTGTGATGCATGACCTATTCTACTACCTAACTATTATGTTTTCTAATAGTCATTTCATATATTTTTTTTGTTATTGCCATATTCATTAGATGGAGGGTGGTGCAGCATAATTCACTTGGTGGATGGACCTGTTCATCTATTCTTGACTGATCCTAGCCTTTTGGCCATGATGACTGCTGTTGCAGCTCCTACACGAGTGCAATGGCCACTAGCGTCAAGAACTACACCAATTGGATGAGCTAAAGAGGAAGTTCAATAATAGTTTAAGAAATTTCTAGCTCAGTATAATCATGTGGTGTATTTATATGTGCATGATAAATTTTATTATGTTAGGTTATTGTACTATTTTCTTATTACCGTAGTGTTAGCATACTAGTCTCTACCCCTTAAAAGCAAGAGTCAAAACTTATCTACGTTCACATGGCTAATTACCCCTAACAGTCACAGGTTAATTAAGTACATACAAAAAATTACACACAAATTTGTTCCTTTTACAAATCCAATGGACAAAATTCTCTCACAGATCACTACATCGAATCATACGTTAGAGATGCTCGGATCTCCCACCGTCAGTATTTCCTATGCCGACATGTGGGCCACCCTACGCCCACGCACAATCCGTAGATCCGCTTCCTCCAGAATCTTCGTGACGAATATTTTCCCCTTCCGTTTTGTTTTCTCCGCAGCAACTCCCCCACAACGAAAGATAAAAAAAAAACTCCCCCACGACGAACCTCAACGAACCGCCGCCGCTGGTAGTGGATTTGCAACACTGCGTGTTGTCATCGACTTGCAATGGCGCTGGTTCCCAACATTTTGATCATCCACATATTCATCGGCCTGGGTTCTTCACGACGCTGCCGGGTCCCCCTCCAGTTGAGCGTCAGGTAGGGCATCCTACGAAACAAGGACATCGTCTCCATCGTTGTCGCTATGTAACGGGGCCATCGTCTCCGCCATCGGGCTTTCTCTACGACTCTCTCTCTCTCTCTCTCTCTCTGATCCGTGCTCATGATTCATCTAATTTGTTTTGGTTGCTATAGATTGAGTTGGCTTTTGAATGTCCTGTTGTTTCTCTAATTTGGCGATTAAATGCAGTCCTGTAGCCCGAGAATTGATGGCTCATGGAACAGAGCAACGTGTTGCCTTTAAAGTGTTGGATGGATTGCTTTAAACGGCAGTGACTTAGCTCTGTTCCCTCACTCGATCTATTTGATAGTTTGGCTCCTGTCCAAAAATTCTAGACCCTTTGCCACCTCCGATGCTCTATAGTCAATGGATCCAAACCAAATTCACCTGCCATGTTAGAATTAATGAGAATCTATTGCAGAGTTGCAGTCAGAGGTTGAGAGCACACAACCACTTAGGACCATCATTTCCTTCTGCTTTTGGCCTAGAAGTTCATGTTGTGTGCCACATAAAAGTTCTTTGACAGGTATATTTACTGCAATGTCAACATTTGCAAGTGTCTTAAGGATTATGGGATCTCTGTAATATTAAACGGTACCTTTGAATTCTTTAGTTTTTGCTTTGGGTATCTCAAGTAGTGGTTAAAAAATGATGATAATTGAATCATCATAGATAATTCATTTCTCAACAACCCTTTGATATTAATTCTGTTGATGACGGAAGAAGGAAATGAAGCTTGCAAAAGGAAAAAAAATGCCACAATATTCTGCTAAAAGAAAAAAAATTGTATTGATGCTTCAATGGTGCATTGATCTAATTTCCAATCTGGCGCTCAAAGGATTAGGAATAAGGCTCATCATCTGCTTCCAGACCTAATATACATGTACATGAATTAGGTGAACATAGATTTCACTCTAATTTTTAGGTTAAAGAGTATTTAATGAGATTCTATTATTTATTATTTTGAACTGTATTGACAAAGGGAGGCGACTATTGTTATCTGCATTCTTTTTGGACCATAAGTTAGAGTGAAATCATAAGAACTGTTACAGTTTTTTTAAAACTATACTAACTGTTACATTGAACAAGGTTTCGTCATCTATCTATTTAAGGATTTTATTTTAGTGCTTGCTTGTATCTTTTCTTCTTCTGTTTTATGGAAGTTAGGAACTATGTAATCTCTCATGTTCTTTCAAAACATACTTGATTAATTTTTTTAATACAACCTAAATCAAGAATTGTCTAAGCCAATAATTACAATGAAAGAATATAATGAAATCCATACAAGTATAACATAGTTTGTATTTTTAAGTACTAGTTGTGTCAATATAACAATATTTATGGGACGTTCTTTTGAGATGCAGGTTAGAACTGGAAATGTAACAATAGTTGGATGCTCCAAGGATATGTTACCTCTGCTGGCATCAAATGAATATAGGACTTATTTTTATTTTAGAAATTATGATGCTATAACGGCTCTGTGTCTATAAAAACTAAGACTAAGAGCTTATATACTTCCAGTGAGATGTGAATGTTGTTATAATTTAATATATTTTTTGATCAAATATATTGTGTATCCTTTTGAATTTTACCTCATCTCATATTTAATGATAAAAATATCTATTATCTTTTTATTACCATCTTATCGCCTTTTAATTGTCATCGTAGCCGCGTTAGCACGGATAATATACTAGTCTCATAAATATAGCAGTGACAAACGCACCTCGCTCTCCAGCTCGGACCGACTCCGAGCCAACCGATCACTCCGTCCCGTCCGCAGCACGAGTTAACGACCTCGTGGTCTGGCCCTGCCCTGCGCCCGCACCGCCTCAACCACGCGTTCTCCCTACGCGTCCCCCGCCTATATTTTATCCCGCGCCCGCCTTCCCCGAAAAAATCCCCAATTCCCCACCCACCCCGCAAGTCGCAACCCTAATCCGCCTCTTTCCCAATTTCGCCGCCTCTTCCTCGTCAACCTCCCCTTTTCCAGCCCCAGCCCCCGCTACTACGCGAGATCTACCTAGCCATGGCGGAGACCTTGGACATGTCGCTCGACGACATCATCAAGAACAACAAGAAGAGCAACCCCTCTTCCGGCGGAGGCAGCCGCCGCCGCGGCGGATCTGGCTCTGGCGGCGGTGGAGCCGGCGGGCCGACCAGGCGCCCCTTCAAGAGGTCGGGGAACAGGCAGGGGCCATACCAGCCGCCCAAGGTACGAACGAATCGAACGGGCTAAAGATGCTCCGCGACGCCCCAGCCGAGGATGCGAGGGCTCCCCGTTCTCGCCGAGGCAGAGGCGGGAGGAGAGGTGGTCGGGCAGTTTTTCTCACTCTGGTGTGACGCGATCCTCAGGCTCCGGACGCAGCGTGGCAGCACGACATGTATTCCTCGGTCGCCGCGGGGGGAGGAGCCGGAGGCGGCGGCGGGAGGGTCTCGGCCATCGAGACGGGCACCAAACTCTACATCTCCAACCTCGAGTTCGGCGTATCTACCGAGGACATCAAGGTATAACCGGATCAGCGTGATTCTGTTGTTGCTTCCAAGCAATTTGTACAAAGTTGTAAATGGCCGATTTATCTATGATTAGCTTAGTTATTTTCTAGATCTCGGGCTCGTGAACGAAGTTCGACTCGTTTGGTTTTGCACTAACTCGGATGTGTTGTGTGATAGCCTGGGTATTACTTGTTTTTCGGTACATAAACAAGCGGTTATATATATAGATGACGCGCCCCTATTCAATCGCTGATGAAAGGTCCATCAGAGATCTATTTCTCTCTGATGCTTGCTTTCGTTTATCCGTGATGCCCTATTATGATTGATTATGGTTTTGAAGGTTTTAAAATGTATATATGCCGTTCAGATTCACAGCATAAAAATATTCGGCTTAATAATCCTCATCCGCAGTTTATTAAGTTCTCAATCTTTCCCCTGTGACTGCTTATTTTCGTAGGCAGTAACCGTGTTTCCTGAGTATGTGCAAGTTTTAAACTATAGCCAAGTTTCTGTGGATGAATTAGGCTTACTACCAACAGATAGCACCTGACATCTCTATGCAATTACTATCAGAAGACATCCACCTGACTTCTCTTTGCAATATCAGCCTTGAATAATTTGTGTGAACTATGTATGCAGGAGCTTTTCTCCGAGCTAGGTGATCTGAAGCGATACTCAATTAACTATGACCGAAGTGGGAGGTCTAAGGTGAAGATTCTATCTTGTGGTCAACCTATATGTATTTATTATTTTTCTGTATTTCTAACATTGTTATTACAGGGGACTGCTGAAGTTGTATTTGCAAGGCGTGCTGATGCTGTTGCAGCTGTTAAGAAATATAACAATGTGCAACTTGATGGCAAGCCAATGAAAATTGAGATAGTCGGGACAAATACTCCAAGGGCTGCTGCTGCTCTGCCAGTAACCAATGGTGGCTTGGCTAGGAATGCTGCTAGAAGGTATACTTCTCATCTCTATTACTAAGTACGAGACATGTATGTGCATGTTTGGTAGTATACAGAACAATTATGTGTAGGCTATTTCTGCCAGTCGCCATATTTAGTGTATTTATTTATGAACCAGCATTTTTCAACTATTCCATTATGTTGACAAGTATGATGAGTCAATTGTTATTAGCTGCTTGATGGTAGTTTTTATTTTGTTATGCTTTTTCTGCCAATTGCGAAATTTAGTGTATTTAGCACTATGTTTGTATATACTTTTAGGAGTTATTTGTATCTGCTTCTGTCATGAGAGTTTCAAGTCAGATCGATGGCTAATTTTATATTATTGCCCTCTCGTTTAATCTTTTCATGTTTGTGTGATCTAATACTAAATGAATTGAAATGTTACAGTGCACCAAGGGGTGGCCCTGCTGGCATGCCGCAGCGTAGACCCCATCAGAGGGGTGGGAGGCGTGGTGGTGGATCTGGTGGTCGTCGTGGGAAAGAGCGAAGTCAGCCGAAGTCTGCTGAAGAACTTGATGCTGAACTGGAGAAATACCATGCCGAATCAATGCAGACCAACTAGATCACTTAGCGAAGTTGATATTTCGACAATCAAATATGAAGGGCACTAGTCCGTTCATTCCTACTATTTGTGCTACTAAGTTTTGGGGACAAAAAAACCTTATGTTTGTGGGGTCTTGCTTTACTGAATTTTTCGGGTTTTATGTGTCTACATAGAACTAGAGTTTGAGTGGATGATGCTGAACACTGCTATGGAAATTACTTGGTTGCCTTTAGTTTCTGTTGCTTATGCTACGGAGTGAAGAATCATCCAAGTTGCTCCACATGTATCAAGGTGCCATCATTTCCTTCAACCCTCAATGATATGCATCCTGGGCGGTTTAGTTGTGCCCCTTGGGGGGGATTTCTCAGATGTTTCTCTTCTGTGGTTCAAGCTCCAGCCATCTCAATAGGAGGTATGGACTTTCACTTCTTTCTATTTCTTTCTTTTGTTCAAATTAACTATCCATAGTCGTGCTTCTGTTCATAAGATTAAAGCTCTTGTTTTTTCTTTTATTTCAGGTGGCTGTTGCCTTTTTTGTTGCGAGGATCGCTCTATTTATTTTGGGCATCATAAAGCGATCATCTCACGCATTAATGATTCACATAAGCATGGAGGTGCCTCCTTTTAAAGTTGATTCCTTTCTTGCATCTATAATCTTCACCTCTTCTGGCATCAACAAGTTAATATTGATAGTTATTGTGGATTATCCTGTTCTACATGGAAGATCAAGGTGCAAATCCTGCTTTGAGATCTGCTAGTGGTTATTAGACAATGACGGTAGACATTTCCACATCTTTTTGGAATACTTCTCTTACCCTTTGCTTGCATATCATGGTGTTATATCATTCGAATGGGGCTGTCTTCTTCTGTCCATCCAACTCCTGGAGTCCCAACTAAGATGGTTGATTCGTGAACTGTGCATGGTTTTGACTGTTTCACCTGTGAATAACTGTGCTGGGAAGGATGTACATGGAAGTTCAATGCCTCTGCCTCGCAGATCAGTGTCTTACTGAATATCCTTTTTTTGCCAATGGGGATTTGGAATTTGTTTCAACTTCATCCGAGACCGCAACTTGTTGAATATGCAAGTTCTCCAATGCTGCAAGGGATTTTTTACTTCCAGCCGTTGGAGTTGTTGGATGAAGTTTTGATGTTTTAGTTTAAATAAAATAGATGAAATAGATATTTCTAATTAGAGTTAGTACATATATAGATGTATATAGTAGTTAATACAAACTGTTTCGTGTTGGTGTTATTTGGGGCTGTCACCGGCGCATTATTTTGGTTTACTATGATTTCCGTGGTTCTAATGTGGGTGCTATACATGGCTGTAGCATCTGAAATAGATTGAGGTTTGTTCTGTGGACGTTTGGAATTTCGTGATATGGTTTGTGGTTCTACCTATGAAATTGTTGTGGTCGCCTCAGCCTTTACGTGCTTTATTATGTGTTTCTCAAAACTATAGTAATACTAATTTTGATCTGTATTATCGCTATCCACTGATAGATCCATCTTCGTTCCCGTTGTCCATTTATGGATGGAGCAGTTTGCGTGTTCATGGTGAGAAGCTTTGATTCGAACAGTGCCATGTTGGAGCAGTAACTTGTTAGTTTTGGTAGACTAGTTCTCGATTCGAAGTAGCTTGCGACAGCGCGTGCGAATATGCGTCTTCATTCCTGACTGTTTGTCCCAGGACCTCAACCTCACAACTCCATTATCTGTCCAAATTGCGGAGTAACAATAGGGTCAGCTGCACAACACGAAGCGGTTGTATCCTCGGATCTGCTCGTGAAGCAGAGTCGGCACCGTAGCTCGTTGCAGTAGTCGACAGTAGTCGACCTCCGGCTAAGACATCCGATCGCGTAGCACTGGCACGCTCGTGAAGTTCTGAGCTCGTCGCCGGCCTCTGGCCATTGTTGCGGATTGGCACCGGGGTACGAAGAGTGCTCGAATCAGCCGTGACGCGCGCCAGCCACAGCCACGCTACCTATCGGTCGCCATCGCCGCCAGGTGCCAGGGTTCAAGGTCAGGCTGCTTCATGCCCCCTGCATCTGCTTGCATTCGTTGCACCCGCATGTGACCAGCTAAGGCCTAAGGCGCCGCCGAACGGGACAGCTGTTTGTCATAACAATCCAGCATACGAGCACGAGTCGACGGCCCGATGCGCATACGTTGCCAAGACGCGTTTAATGCCACCCAACAGTAAACCAGGCTTGCTTTTTTTAGATTTAAATAACGTCGCCGAGCTGATACTACGCGGCGGCTCAATATCAATATTAATCTTCAGCATCACAGAAATTCTTAGCAATACAATACTGGGGTCTGACGAGCAACGAGATCGGACACTTAGACAGAAAACATGTGAAACGATGAAGTGAACTGTAAACACCATGTACAAGAAATCTGTTTCTCAGTCGAGAATAAGTTAATCAGTTGTGTTCATTGATAACCAGATATCAGCATAACAGCCACTATATAGAACACCTAAGGACATCTATGTGTAAAACACGACACGTAACAAAATAACAAAATGAGGTATGCCTCTGACATGTCCCAAAAGAATCGACCACAGCTACCACCATGCAACATTAGCTAATTCACTGTCAAATAATAACCAATACAAATAACCTCAACACCCCTGTACGGTACATCCTCAATTAGCAGGGACCTTCCTGTTTGGCTCAAAGACATACTTAATCAAAGAATCCTTGATTGACAGGAGCTCAGGGAACTCGGTCTTCAGTTTTGATGCATCCATCTCGTTGTTGCTTCTAGGCGCAACTATGACCTTGGCCTGCTCCTCGAGTGTAAAGTTGGTCCACTTGAAGTCGGGATTTATGTACTTCT
Source organism: Eleusine indica (assembly GCA_030378355.1). Lineage (NCBI taxonomy): Eukaryota > Viridiplantae > Streptophyta > Magnoliopsida > Poales > Poaceae > Eleusine > Eleusine indica. The sequence continues at coordinate 9,415,583 of CM059498.1, read as the reverse complement.
TGTACATCTCCAGAATCTCATTGTGACTAACAACCCCAGGATTGGTGAAATTCCATATTCCCCTGCAGTCACGCTTTGCCATCTCAATGGAGATAGGCAGAAGCTCATCCAAAATTGTCATACTGTTGGGAATGTTCACCACCTTGTCGTAGCGAGCTATCTTTGTGATAAAGTTACGGGGATTGCAGAGGTCAGATGATATAGGCATCCTGACTCTAAGAGTGCAGACATTATCGTATTCCTTCAATAGCTCTTCCACCTACACCGCAAATATAACAACAAAAAATTAGCTTCATAGCTCGTAACAAAGAAGCAAAAGGAAAAGCAAAGGAAAATGTCAATTCATGAACCTACCATGGCTTTGGTTTTGGAATAGAAGGAACCAGTGAAGTTGGGTGTGTCTTCCTCTTTAAAGCCAATTCCAGATCCTTCAGGGTGCTTAGCATCATACTCAAATATGCAGCCTGTAGCATAATTGATCATGAGCAATCCCTTCTCACGACAAACATCAGCTAAATTCAAGGTGCCTACAACATTGGTGCGGATGGTATCCTGTTTGTGGCTCTCACACCAGTCAACATTTGGTCTCCCAGTGACACCAGCAGCATTGAAAACATGAGTTGGCTTCACATTCCTGATGTCCTCCTGCAGCTGAGAGCGCTCTTCCAGGCGTCCTTTCCCATACTCATAAGGTATCCCTTGCTTCTCACATATCTTCCCAAGGAGGCCACCGATCCATCCAGTCCTACCATATATCAAGAACTTGTAGGACGGCTTTTGAGGGGCACTGCTGGTGCTGTTAATAGTATCTGCAGGAGCTGTTGTGCTAGATTCATTAGCTTCAGCTGGTGAAGAAGACAGAGAATTGATTTCCTCAGTCCAGTTATGCCTTTCAACTCCAGGTGTCATCAACATCCTTGGATGAGGCAGTAATGCACCAGTGACATCTCCCCAGTAATCAGGATTGTTGGTGTACCACTCAATTGTTTTCTTCAAGCCCTCTTCCCATGGTGTGCGCTCTGCCCATCCCAATCTCTTTAGCTTCTGATCATCCAAGAAGTACCTCTGGTCATTGAAGGGTCTGTTCTCGACAAACCTGATGACCTTCTCAGTATCCAAGCCAAAGAGCTTGCATATGTCCTTGGCCACATCAATCACCCTCCTCTCCTTGACCGTACCAATATTATACACATGCCCAACCTCTCCTTTGTGAAGAACGACCTCAAAAGCTTCAGCAACATCCTCACAGTACAGATAGCTCCTGACGTTAGAACCATCTCCATGAATCGGAAGAGGCAGACCTCTCATAGCCAAGAGAATAAACTTGGGAATGAGTTTCTCAGGGAATTGATTTGGCCCATACACATTGTTGCCCCGGGTGGTGATAACAGGAAGTCCATAGGACCTTCCATAAGCCATCACAAGCATTTCAGCGCCTGCTTTTGTAGCTGAATATGGATTTGTTGGAAGCAGCTGTGAGGCTTCGTGGTTACCAACCACAGCATCCTCATCAGTTTCTCCATACACCTCATCGGTACTGACATGAATAAACCTCCTGATCTGACCAGTAACCTTGCAAGCCTCAAGAAGGACATGGGTACCATATATGTTGTTCTTTGTGAACTCAAAGGAGTTACCAAACGAATTGTCCACGTGAGTCTGAGCAGCAAAGTGCATGATGGTGTCAATCGACTCGGTGATGAGAAGGTAGTTCACCAGATCAGCACTTGCAATGTCACCCTTCACAAACTTGAAATTCGGCGAGGGCCTCGAAGGGTTGAGGTTTTTGAGGTTGGAGCAGTAATCAAGCTTGTCGAGGACAACAATCTTGTACTGCGGATAGTTCCTGACCAGGCGGTTGGCCACATGCGATGCAATGAAACCAGCCGCACCGGTTATGAGAATGTTCTTAGGCTCATAAGCCGCCATCTTTGCGTGCTAATTCTCCGACCTGCTGATGTTAACAAAATACAGTAAGATCATGAGTACTACCGTGGTGGCTCCTGGTGCATCAAATTTGCGCAAAGGAAAGGACATATATATAATTATGAAAGCAGATCTGATTATCATCAGGTGGCACATAACGGGACCAATCAAACATAGTAGTACCCACCAAAACTAATCTGAAACACAGGCAATTTTTAATGTACCGTACCAGACAACGCCTCGGGGCCAAGCTCAGCACTGTAGTTGCACGCTACGTGATCAAATCTACTAGCACGGGTAATTGATTCCATCAGCTTGAGCAAAAACCAAAGCAGGCATGCAGCAAGACGGGGCCCCACTGACGATTCGCCACTCAAAAGCGAACCAATTACAACGGTCCTAGCGGTAATTAAATCTACGTGATTACAACGCCGAGCCAGAAGCACCCAGAACGGCCTCAGGCGGCCGACCGACGCAAGCAGCAGGATCACGCTTCCATCCTGCTCAAGCGATCCCACGTGTGCCGAGAGCAGCACGGACTAGATCTAGCGCTCGGTAACGGACACAAACCGTTGACCACCTGCCAACGCGATCACAGATTCAGAGCGCAGGAGACGAGGAGGAGAGCGGCGGGGACTTACGGGCTCAGGAGACGCGAGTTCAGCGGAGATCCGAGGCGAGGCGCGGTCCGGCGCCGGTGCTCCCGCGGCCGAACCGAGCCGGAGAGTCGGGGGCGCGGCGATGCGCGCGTGTGGGCAAGTGCGGGAATCGCGGACGGGTAATGGCGGTGGGATGAGAGGGGGGAGGAAGGCAAGGCAAGCGAGCGAGATCGAGGAGGAGGGGGGAGTGGGATGATGGGCCTTAAAAAGCGGGGCCGTTGCGCCGCGTGGACCGCGCCGCCCCGCTCCCGTCCAGTCCAGCAGTGCGCGCGCGCCGGTCGCCAAGCCCGTCCCGTCGTTGCCCAGCTCAGCAGCGAGCGGAGGCGGCGTGTCAGACACGTGAGGCAGCTGGGGTAGGTAGATAGCACGCGCGACGCGGGATCTCTCCTCGTCTCAGCGATGCCAGCCGTCCGATGCAGCTACTCAGATCCCGTCCTTTCTTTTGATTGATTGTCAAAGGTTAATCTTAATCCGTCCAGGTACAGTACTGTACTTCCTCGTTCCTACCACGGCGTCTCTCTCCTGGACGTGGTGTGTAACGCGGAAGCCATCCGCGTAGTGGCCAGCGAGCGGCCACCGACGTCGACGGCACCACGTCGTTTTGCTGCACGCCGCGGTGCAGGAATGGACCCCGCGCAGAACGCGGCGCACATGTGCTCGCTTGGGACGGAAGCGTCGGATCATTCGTTGCCCTGCCCATGGTTCCTTCGCGAGCCATGTGTTACGTGATGGAGCCATGTTACCCACTACTAGTGCTGTAACAACGGAAGCAGGAATTGGCTGAACTGACTTGTTTGTTCCACACAGACAAAGACAAACGCCGGAGCCGGGCCACGCAACGGATCCTCTTTCCTCTACTAGGCTTCTCTGTTTATTTCAGCTTATAATTCACTCAGATTAATTAATCTAGATTATAATTAATTAAATAGGCAAACAAACAGGATAGATTGTAGGACTGGATTAATTAATCTAAAGACTAGATTATCATAATCCAATAATCTTTTAAAGATGTGTTTATTTCAGTTTATGTTGACAAAAGATCCACTGACCATGACTAGTTGGAAGAAATTATAACTCATGCCATCGTGTACCTTCCCCCAACCGAGCCCCTCTCACGTCATTCTCCCCTTCCTAAAGCTATCGATTGTGTTCTTCTCCCAAACTTTGAAACCCTACATAATTCCCGGCCAAATCCGGCGGCTCCCGACGAAGGATGGATCAAATTGACGGTGGTGACTCAGAGGAGACCCTCTCCTCCGCGTTGGTCTACCGGAATTCCTTGCAAAGATCCCTTTTCGCGTAAGAGGAGGAAAATGGAGGAGGCGTCGGTTTCATCGGTGGGCGCGGAGCAGCGATCCCTGGCGAACACGGGCTCGGGCGCGGCCTTGGGCGTGGCATGCTGGGACGGGCGGCGGCTCCGCGGCCTCTGGCGCGTGTCGATTAAGCCACTGTGACGCACTCCGATTATTCGCTCGACATAGGATACCGGCTAGGTTACGCTCCTCCACGCACGACCCAAGGAATCTTGACATGCGTCCATGTTGTATTCACTGAACATTCTATGGCATGTTACATGATTATTGCCTAGTTTTTTGTCGATCGAGTGTCAATTGAACAGCGAATAAATACTACGGACTTGCAGCTGGCGAGCACAATTGCTTAAAGCATTGTTTGCTAGGAGAATGTATTTTTTTTATTGGCATGTTTGTTTCCTGAGCAGATTAATTAATCTAAATTATTTAAGTTAAATTAATTAATCTAAAAGAGGTGTTTGTTTTACTAGATTATTTAACCTAGATCAAGTTGTTTTTTATGTAAGAAAACCAACTTAGCATGGATAGTGAGTCTTTGGTCAAAATAATTCAAAATAAGCATATCTATAGTAGATTATTGGATTATAATAATCTAACATCTAGATTAATTAATCTGGTCTAATAATATACCCTATTTGTTTGTCTACTGGATTAATTAAACTATATTAATTAATCTGAGTGGATTATAAGCTGAAACAAACAGGAACAATTGAATGAATTCTGGAGTTATATGAAATATTTGGACTAAATTTATTTGATTTGGTATTATATGAGTTCATTTCAATTCTTCAAAGTATTTTAAATAGTTGTAACTTAAGAAAAAAGCAATTACAAATAGAAGGGTACTATTGTCTTCTTATATTTACAACCACTTAATCTAGCTTAAATAATTTAGGCAAATAAACACCCTCATTCAAATTAATTAATCTAACTTAAATAATTTAGATTAAATAATCTAACAACATAATTCAGATGAATTAATCTGTGTAGGGGCTGTTTGTTTTCTATACAGATTAATTAAACTGGATTATGTTGTTAGACCGCTGGTTGTCATCCGCCGGTACCACCGGGATCGACGCGCGTGGAACATGGGGAAGCTACGTGCCACGTCTCGCCGTTCTGACTTCTGAACGTGAACGGAGCAAGTCAAATCTGTCGTGCCATCATCCAGAACCGCACCAGGAAACCACCACTCAGATCTCAGCACGACGGAACACGCATGTTCCTCCGAAGCTTCTCCTGCTGCTGCTGATGTCCGTTTGATGGGAGAAAAAAGTGCCTGACCAAGACAGGAGGCGTCTCCGCGTTTGCTGAATACTAGAGGTAACAACTCCCTGTATCCTAAAATATAAATATTCTATCCTAAAATATAAATATTTATTAACTTTAAAAATTATCTTTAATCTTTTATCTTATTCAAGTTTTTTATAATAATTATAAAAATAAATAAACATATTTAAAATATATTTAATAATAAAATATATTATTATAAAATATTTTTTAAAAAAATTTAAATAAGACAAAAGATCAAAAGTGATTTTTAAAATCAACAAATACTTATATTTTGGGATGAAGGAAGTACTACTTTACTACGGTTCACTCATATTTCAGACATCGGTCTACAGCTTGACACGAACATCGAAACACTAGAAGAAGACAATTGTAACATCGTAGCAAGACGCTTGTTGGAACATCTGTAGGTGAAAAGGAAGCATCAGTCAGCACTTACCAAGTCAAAAGATAACAAGCTTGGAAGTTTCCTGAGCAAAAGTAACGTCCTGTGAAATATCCATATGCCCATTTGGGACCAGTAAAAACCCTTAACAAAAGTAACATGACCACAAACAGTGGACAGAAAGATAAAAAAGGCATACCCATAAGCAGAAAGTGGACAAAAAGATAAAAAAAGGCATCAACATTGCTATAATCGATTCAGGGAGTACATAGGCTACAAACATCAAGTACCACAAGTTCGGCAAAAGTAGTAACACAAACAGCCGGCCCTGTATGAAAATTCTAGTAATACAATCTTCCAAGTGAACGACAAAGGTGTATTCCGTTTATTGGAACCCAAATTCCGTAATTAAATGTGGCCACGAATAATGACGAACCCAACTATAAGTATGCTCCCGTGATGTTCTTTGACATAATGCACAGCCACTTAGGCCTTGGTCTTCTTGGGCACAGCCAGGCGCTCCCGGAAATCGTCCTCCATAAGCACCAAACCGTCACGCAGAACGACCTTAGGCTCCCACCCAAGAACTTCCTTCGCCTTGGTGATGTCAGGCTTCCTCTGGCGAGGGTCATCAGGAGTGTTCTCGGTCATTGTGACAGTCACTTCTGGGTTGATCAACTGCAAAGTTTCACAGGGCATCAGTATATGTTGCAGAATTCCCAAGGTTTCAAAAAGAATTGCCATTGGTATAATGGCCATCTTACCTCCTTCACGTTCTCAGCAAGTTCCAGCATGGTAAATTCACCTACAGCATAATAATAAGGCTATTTAGTGAAAGGAACACAAAACCCACTTCATTACAATGCTTATGAAATCTGTATCGCAGATTGAAATGCACACTATGTATCAAGAGCTGCAAAATAGAGATGGATTTTACCTGGGTTGCCCAAGTTAATAGGTCCGGTGTTGTTTCCATTCATCAGCTTCATAAGACCATCAACCTACAAATGGAATGATACAGTTCATGCACTGAAAATGTTTTAACCAAATATCAATTGACTGCAAATTCAATTGAATACCAACCATATCGGCGACATAGCAGAAGCTCCTAGTCTGTGTTCCTGGCTTCTGGACAGTCAGGGGTTCACCACTACAAGATTTGTGACAAGATAAGCCACCAAAACAATCTGGACACAGGCAGTAAATGAATCAAAAGAAGTCCAAAAGGCATTACCGCACAGCCTGAGCAATGAAGTTGCTAACAACACGACCATCATCAATGTTCATCCTAGGCCCATAGGTGTTGAAAATCCTGGCAATTCGGATCTCTACAGGTATACATGATAAATATTAGTACTGAAAAATCATATTCATAACTATCAAAGAACAAAAAGGGCTATGAACTCAAGTAATAACTGAAGTTTCAGTACACAACAAAGTGTATTACCAATGCCATGCTGCCTGTGGTAGTCGAACATCAGGGTCTCTGCTACACGTTTACCCTCATCGTAACAGCTCCTGACCCCTGGTAAGGAAATTAAATATAAAACGATAAGAAAACTTGAAATTAATTTTTGAAAATCAGAGCAAACATGTTGCATTCATCAGACAAATAAATTTACCAATTGGGTTAACATTGCCCCAGTAGGCCTCCGTTTGGGGGTGCTCAAGAGGATCACCGTAAACTTCAGAGGTTGAAGTCAACAAAATTCTGCAGTTGAACATAAAACCACGGTCATGTACAGTTTCCCACATATGAAGCTTTGAAACAATCAATTGGCACAATGAACACTGACCTAGCTCCAACTCTCTTTGCAAGTCCCAGCATGTTGAGGGTCCCAATAACATTTGTCTTGATGGTCTGTTGAAGATACATTTCAGTGCAATGAATAATCAGTGAAGACTAAGAAATGAGTAATGACATATTCTTCTCACAGATAGAGAACCTACGCACCTTAACAGGGTTGTGCTTGTAGAAAATTGGTGAGGCAGGGCAAGCAAGGTGGTAGATTTGGTCAACCTCCACAAGCAGCGGTTGGGTGACATCTAAAACAGTGAGAAAGAATTGATAAGTGCATTACTCGTGCAGAAGAAAATACCCTTCAAACGGAACAGCAAGTCACACATCAATATTCAATGAATGGCTTAGAGGGGGAAAAGTTTAATTCACTCAATACACAGTTCAGGACAAGCATTGACTATATGCCAAAATAAGTGCAGTGCACTTTAATTGCCATTGACTATTCGTGATTCAGATATTAGGACAGCTTGAAAGAGAAGGAATAACTAAATTTGCTAAATGAGAAAGAGTTCAGTTGTCAACAACCAAGTCTTCATTAATTCAAAAGCTCCACCTAACAGACAACATAGGACATGTCTTTGGACAAGCACATACAACTAAGCACATAACTCTTTACTTGTCAGACTACTTATGATCAACCATTTTGAGGATCCTTTGAAAGATAAGACTGCAAATTATGTCAACTTAAAGTAAAATGTAATAGAAGTGCGTGGCACACTGGAAATTACTTAAAATGTATTAAGTGTGTGCAGCTAACTAGTTGTTTACCATGGCGGATGAGCTCAAATCTCGGGTGTCCGATCCACTTCTTGAGGTTGTCCTTTGAACCCGTGAAGAAGTTGTCAGCAACAATGACCTGAACACAAATGAACAGGGTCAAGATAAAAGAAATGTCTGTAAGACATGATCTGCAGCAAAGATCATTGAAATCAAAGGTTGCTTGACTCTACAAACTAAGTGGAGCTTGAAGAATGAGACATCACTACAGAAGATAGCTCTTCAGTCCTAGAATGGCACTCCACATGATTCACAGACTATCACAGGCAGCTCAAAATGAAGTACAATAACAAGATCTCTAAGCCATTGCTAGTGGATCTCCGTGATCCACCCAATTCCCATACAGATCCACTGCACAACTATTCCGAACTAGAGCAAAGAGCTGTATGATTATGAAGCAATGCAAGCAGTGGCCTCTCACACTTGCTATCAGATCCAGTTAGGTACCCAACAGTCGAGTCAAGCTTCCAGGTTAAGCTCTACAAGGCAATTTCCCCCACATGATGCAAAATGTGTAACACATAAGCTTGCACCCCCGAGATCTGGCAAAATTAGCTCCCGCTCACGTCCCTATCACCGAGATCTAGCACCCCTAGGCCTCATCACTCATGTGAGATCTAGACGCTGGCCCTCGAAATGGAACCTACCTGACACACGGACGCGGACCGATCCTGCAAGCCTAGCGCAAGGAAATGCGAGAGGATCTCGTTGCACGTACCTCGTTCTTCTCGTTCTCCATGAGCTTGTCGACGAGGTGCGAGCCGATGAAGCCCGCCCCACCGGTGACCAGGATCCGCATGTTCGCCTGGATCAAAGCGGCAATTAGCACCGCCAATCAGAGGATCCGGAAACCCAGAGCATCACGGGCGAGAGAGAAAGAGAGAGATCGCGCACCTGGAAGAACTTGGAGAAGCGGAGCGGCGAGGGCGTCGGCGGCGGGCGGGTGACGGCCTGCTCGCCGTTGCTGCCATTGGCCTCCTTCTGCGCCATCGCACCGCGGTCCGCTGCACAAGATCCCCCACCCAAATCAGAGCGTCAGGAAAACTCGGAACACGATAGGGCGCCGGGAAAGGGAAACCGGAGCGCGATCTGCGCGGGGACGGGTCGGTCGCTCACCGAGAGCAGCTGGTGCGCGCTTGTGGGACGGGATTGCGAGCTGGCTCGGACACGGGGCGGTTTGAATCGGATTAGACTGGGGGCGGACGACGAGGAGGAAGGCGTTCCCAGATCTGAGCTGTATTTATAGGCCCCGCGCTCCCCACACCCACACACACTTCACACAAACAGAGGAGGTGCCACCACCGACTGCTACCAACCGGGGGCTAATCGAAATCAGATCTCGCTCGCTCGCTCGCTCGCTCGCCTCACCGCCACCCGACTCCCGCAACCACTGCTAATTCCCTTTTTCTTCTTTTCCCACGCACGACGACGATCTGGTGGGGATTAATAAGAAAACCCGTCGTCCGTGCAGCGCAGCAATGAGGGCGGAGCAGACATTTGCGCTTCCGATGGAAGCAAAGGTATCCAGTGCCCCCGGGTGCCGCGAGATCCAAGCGGGTGCGCGCGCGCCACCGACGGCGACACCGCAGCGCGCACGGACCTGGACGCCCCGACCCGCACGACGCTCGTTAATCTTTTTGATTAGGCGCGCGTTAGGCGTGGTTGTGGGGCCAGCGGTTGGGCCCGTGTGATGGAGCTCGAGTGGCTGACGTGTGGGGCACGAAGGTATTGACTTGAGTTCAGTAGGCGGGTAACGCGACGCTGGCGCGGACGGTCGCGCCGGATCGGGGTCACGGCTCGCGCGCCAGTCCGCCTCTGTTGGGGCCGGAAGCGTTACGCGCTGTCGGGTACGGAGCTGGGAGGGTACGCTGCGGTGGCGTGGCTTTGCTTCAGACATACGGATCGGCTTCATCATTCGTAGGTGAATGAACTCGGGCGGCGGCGATCGGTCGGACGGGCGGGATTACAAGATTAGTGATCTTGACCCTGGTGCATGGGTGCCCTGTCAGATATTGTAATAGAGTCATAGAGATCAACATTATCACCACCCATCATCAATAGGCATAATCTATAGTTTACTACAGTCCGACCTAGTCCACCAGAAAGTCACGACTTTTTTAGCCACCGCTAGTGGGTGGTTACACAAAGTGCTGCACTAAATTAAAGCAGGGGTTGGATAATTACAGCTATGCCGTGATTGCATTATTCTTACCAGCAACCTCGTTGTTACAATATTTTGAAGAAAATACATGCAGGTCAATAACAATTAATACTATGCTACAGTTATATAACCGGGCTTTTTATCAGACGATTTTTTAGAAGAAAAATTGTGGAGCCGGTTGAAACATGCTGTCGATCCCAAGTTGGAATCTACCCGTACCGTTTCTTTAGGACTTATTTTGTTCCTGGAGCTGCTTGCGATGTGCTACTGTTTGCCCACTTTCTTGATCTGGATGCCGACGTCCGGTGTCCCCGAGCTATAGAGCCACGCGAGCGAACTGGAGCTCAATCATTCTTTGCTTCAGAACTAAGCTGCACCCTGATTGACAGAGGCTAGCTTGAAACTCACAATGGCTGTCAACAGAGGTCAAGATCTGCCCAGCAGGTCTCTTAGATCAAACGTCAGATGCAAAAAAAAAAAAGAGAAAAATAAAAATGGAATAATTCATGCGCTGCTTATGGGCTGATGCTTCGGAGTGAATCAAGATATTCCTTGCTTCAGACATGATCTTTGATGTCTCACTAGAACCCACGTGTTTCCCCTGGACGTGGAGCTTGACTTGGGAGTTCCCGAGACCAATCTCGATCTCACAGACCTTGGAGGAAAAAAAAGAGAAAGAAATGCCTCGCCAGCCACCGGCGCTTGGTCAACCGTGCTTGCTGGCCCAAGTATTCATGGCAGCCAGTTCCTGCGCAGATTCTATACCGTTCGCGCCCGCGTATCGATGTCACAGCTGCTGTCCCTCTACCTCCCCTGCTCGTCGTCGTCGGTGGAGCCGGTTGCCTGTTGCTGGCAACCACATGGAACGGGGAGGACTAAAGAATTCAACAGTTTTACTCCCTTCGTTTTTAAAATATTATTGTTATTGATATTTTTCGTCAACTTTAATTATTTATCTTATTTAAAAAAATTATAAAATATTATATATATTGTTATAATTTATTTTATCATCAATAAAAATTTATAAAAATTTAAATATAACTTATAATTTTATATATTTAAAATAATATTTTAAATAAGACAAATAATTATTAAAAAATCAATGACGACAATAATTTGAAAATAGAGCGAGTATTAGGTAACCCGGCCGATGCAAACACAGGACGAACGAAACGAACCAGTTCCCCGATCGGTCGGTCGGTCGTTGCTTTCAGCGGCGAGGTCCTCGTGTGTGGTTCCGACGTGTTTAGTGGCGGTATGCGACGCAAGACCTGACGACGGTGCTAGTTAGTCGTATGTATACCCGTGACGTGGAGGCGACCGCCTCAGTAGTGTATTGCTCCCTGTCGCTCTTGACCATTTCTATCTGCATGTCGATTGCTGCCGAACTAAGCTCCGCATGATACTGACATATACTGTTGAGCTTATTTTGTTGGTTACGGAAGCACTAGGTTCTGTTCGGTCGTGCAGCTCTGCTAGGAACAGCTCAAGCTATATACGACACACGACGACCAAGTTGTTCCATGGACTTTGTAGCTTGTAGGTGGTACGCCAATGTGTGTTTTTTTTCTCGATCGGATAGATCCCGCCGGATCGGGTGCACGGTCACCCGCGCCAGTGCGCCAGTTTCTTGTACGAGTAGAGCTGTCTAAAAACGTCGGTCCGAGTGGGCTGGCATGAAGCCCTTAAAAAAAACACGGCACGAACTCAGCACGACCTACTAATTTTAGTGCATGTGCCGGCACGGTCGGTGGTAAGGGTCGTGCCTGGGTCGAGGAGCAAGCCTCAAGATCGGTACGGCACGGCCCGTTTAGAAATATATTAATAGAATTATAACTTTTATTACATACAACAAGTCATTCTAGTCTAGTGGTAAGGTCATTTCTTCTCTTTCAAGAGATATCTAGTTCAATTTCCATCTTTAGCATCTTATTTTTCTCATTTTAACACCCAATTCTAATTGGGTCATCATTCTTAGTCGACCCACCATGCTTAGTGGGCCAGTCCGATACGTTTAGACAATTTCGTGCCATGCCATGGGCCGGACGTCGAGCCCTAGGGCTGTCTCGACACGGCCCGTGAACCGTGTCGGCCCTATATTAAACGTGCCCGGGCCGTGCCGGACCGGGCCACCCGTTTGGACACCTCTAGGTACGAGCCGGGAGGCTGCGTGCGGTGGAGTGGGTCGCCAGCGACATCATCATGATCTAAAATGCGCTTCTCTCATCTGAACTTCGTGCTCCTATAGGCCATGGTTTTGGCTTCGGCCTGCACCTGCACTCCCTGCAACCTGCATGTTCGTCTTGTCACTTGGGTCAGAACAATGCGAGGGAGACGGTGCTTTATGTGTTGTTGCAGCAGCCGCCGTCGAGTCCCTTCGGATTTAAGTGCTCTAAAAATTCCGATATACTTCTTGTTCTTGGTTGTTTTTCTCTTACTGTTTCTTTCTTCTTCTTTTCTTTTCCTTTGCAGCGCTATGTTCAGTATGTCTTTCTTGTACACTACAAATTTTACACGGATTCACGAATGCTAATTACTCCCATACACGACATGCATGGAGCATAATTTCCATGGTATTGTAACCTCTTGGTTCAATATAGTCAAACCCGAGAGCATGATCGCGATGGTTCATGTTGGAGTCGTTGCGCGATGAAAGATCAATTTTAGATGGTGATTAGGGTCTTGCAGTGACATTTCATAATGCAACACAAAACCAATGGAAAGACATATATAGTTCAAGATTTCAAAACAGGGTCTCAAAATATTGATAGAAAATGAAGATGGAACTTGCGGAAATAAAACTAAAAATATTGTGGACCATGAGGTTTTTAATTATCTATAACAAATGTTTTGCAGATGAGTGTTGATTTACTATTCGAGATAGACTCAAGTAGTCTATCTTGGATACTATGTGTATGCATTTCAAGAATGTGGGAATGCTATGGATCAAATGACGATGGGAAACTCAAGCATCTTGACCTTGTCGTAGTAGATGAAAAGGTAATAAACCTACTTTATTTTAATTTTTTGGGGATTAATATAATATAACAATCTATTTATATATTGGAAATTATTCCTGTCAAATGATTCATTCCATCTCATGCAAATTGAATTTGATGTACTAACTTTATTTGGTGCTCAACAAAAAATGCAACGTATGTCGAGATACCTCCTAATGTTGTCCTTGTGTTAGAAAAACATCTTGAAGAAGGAAAAGTTGTTATCATGAAAAAATTTCTGGTTCAACCAGCAAAAGAAGAATTCAAAGTAGTAACTGGTCCATATATGATAAAGTTAAATAGAAGGACAGAGATTCAGCAAGTTGATCCCCAACCAACATCATTTCCAAAATATGTCTACACGCTAACCCCATTCGAAGAACTGGAAGAACACAAAAATAAAATTGATAAGTTTCTTGGGGCTATTTTTTTTTAAATTTCGGTAACTACGGAACATTACAGCTCAATCAATATGTTGCATAAGTTATTTAATTTTTATATTTTCATTGCAGATATCATTGGCCAGGTAATTGAAGTTTCTAACGCAGCTAAGATTCACACAAATATGGACAAACTGCAAAACAAAAGAACTGTGAAACTAAGAGATCTTAGGCAAGTCCATGAGAAAACATAGTACTTAACACATTGTGGTTAGAAAATAGATTCCTAACAGTTTCATCCAACAATACGTTTACATTGAAACTTAGAGGGCAAATCATTGAGGTTTTGCTATGGGGTACAAGAGCTTTAGAATTCAACGGGGAATCAGTTCATAAGGTTGGACAACATAAAGCAATTGTTGCTATCTTTGCTGGTGTTCTGTACTGAAAATGCATCTAGTCCCCTAGTGGGTTTTGGTGTATTGAATGACAACATGATTAAAGGACTAATGATTCTTGTGAGTATTTTAGCAGGACATAATTAACAAATGTATATTGTATGTCTCAATGTGAATATTATTGTTCAAAATGTACACCGACTCAAATTATGCGACATGGATATTCATTGTATGATTCGGAATTTACTTGAAAGGCTTGTTCACAAGGATCAAAGAATGTATGAAAAAGGATGATGATGAATTGCTTACGGATTCATAATTGGATAGTCTATTAAAAGCAAAGTGATCACAAATATCTAGACAATGACAAAAGAATTCATGTGGATGATGCAAAGTAATGTATGGCTCAAATTAGCAAGATGGTAAGTGAATGGCTTGACTTGACCGCTTTGTCCCATGCAAGGAGAAGGGCAAGATGAGTCTTGGCGCCGAGGGACCAAATGCAATGGTGATGGGTAAGTATAGCATAATCATGAATTGATCAAGCTACAAGGTGTCATATGTTGCCAAGTATCAATTAACGATGAAAGTGAAGAAATGAAGTGACTTGTTATAGAAGATGATCATATGGCTTCAAATATTCAAAGTCACAAGCTCTAGGTAATGACGCCAAAATGAAAAGCACATGTTGCATCTCTCATAAAGCTAAAGATGAAGAAGTGGAAAGATTCAAATTATGCAAGCTCAAGTTGAAGAAAGTCTCCTTTTTTGTTTTAACCTTGAGTTTAGGCATGCCGTTCTATCAAGAGGGATGTTACATGAATGATATGCTAAGTCTCAATGCTCAAAAGAAAATCGCAAGTGAGAAGAGTGACACACTATAGACAAGCACACACAAACTTCTCACTGTCCCAGGAAAACCGAAGTGTCCGGTTTCAGAAACCGGAGTATCCGGTTTTGGGCTGGTTTGAATTCCAATGGCTAGTTCAGCCAAAACTGGATGGTCCAGTTTGGAAAACCGGAGTGTCCGGTTTTCACTGACTAGTTCCTAACGGCTACTTTTGGAGGGGTGAGTATTTATACTCATCCAACCCCTCCTTCCGTAGCTACTGACCCCTTTCACGAAAATAACATATCCAAAGCCTTTCAACACTCTCCCCAACTCCTTTTTATGAGGATTGATCTCTTTGTGAGAATTGAGTTGAGAGAGAGCCTCTTTGTGAGAAAGATTGAGCACTTGAGCATTGTTGCATAGCAAGATTCCGTGAAACATTTATTACTCTTGGAATTGAAGATTCCTAGACGGCTAGGCGTCGCCCTAGAGCTCTCAAGTTTGTGGTGAGCCTTGGGAAAGTTTGTAAAGGTCGACTTCACCTCCGCAAGGGAAGAAGCAAGCTTAGTGGAGTACCGGGCTGGATCTTGGTGATTGCTTGGTCATCCAAGCTTGATCTTGGTGATTGCTTGACGAGGTAAAATGGTTAAAAGAGACCTGGCTCAAGTGTGACCGAGCCCCTCAACGGAGAGGTAGACAACTTGGTTGCAAGTTGGTTGAACTCCGGTAAATAAATCCCCGTGTGATCCCTTGTTCCTTGTTGTTGTTTAAGTTCTAGCTTGCTTTAATTTATCATAGGTTGCATGATTAGTTGTTCTTATTTTTCTAAGTGGATAAACTAGCTCTTGCTTGTGTGCAACCTCTGGTAGCTTAGATTGTGCTAGATTTCTTTTGCGAGCTGTTTTTCCGTTGCCTCAGTTTTTCTGTCCCAAGAAAACCGGAGTGTCCGGTTTTGGAAACCGAAGTGTCTGGTTTTGGACAATGTTTTATCTAAGTGATTTCTATGTGAAATCACCTTGCTCTTGCCTTGTTGCCTGTGTGGTAGGGTGCTTGCTTAAAGCTTCCGCTAGTTTCTTTTGTGCTTAGTTTATTCCGTCTCCTTAACAAAAACCAAAGTGTCCGGTTTGCCAAACCGGAGGGTCTATTTTTGGGCAGTACTAATTCCGCTGCGAGTTTTGGAATAAATTTCAGGAACGCCTATTCACCCCCTCTAGGCAACATCAAGATCCTTTCATGTACAAATGATACAGAGGCATGCCACCATTTATAAGCACAACAATTGCATGTCGTTGGTACATCAATGAATACATTGCAGAAATTGAAAGCTTCTATCACAGGTAACTAAAGTGTCAGCCTATGCAATTAATCAATATTTCATTTGCCTAATTTTAATTCTGATTGTAACAATGTAGCATGTCATACAAAGTTGACCCAATGGAGATGATAGAGCTCCAGGAAGATGAGAGCATACAAAAGAAATTATCCAAATGCCTTTCTTTCAGATGAAAGATTTGGATCCCTTCAAAAATATGGTAACAAATTTATACTCAAACACAAACCGATGGCTTCATGTTTACGTCAATTTTTTTTCATTGACAGGGAACAAAATTTGAGTGCACTGTTACGATCACGAAGGTGTATCCAAACTCTTCTTGGTATTATCCTGCATGCAGCACTTGTCTCTCAATATTTCGAATGATCAAATCTCCATTCAGATGCAGTCATATCCCAAATTTCTCATTTTATAATGTGGACCACTTTCAAATAATATACTTTGGATTTCTCAATTTTTAAAAATATTTATAGTAAATTTTGCCAATTAGCAAATAGTTTGATTTGATTTGGTAAAAAATCTTTTTGTTGCAAAGGTTTTCAATTTTTGACCAAAACTTTTTTAAATAAATAAAATCATTTTATCCTATTTAATTTAAATATTTTTATCATTTTTGGAATTCATGTCAATTTGAGAAAATTAAAATCCTCTCATTTAAATATTATGAATGTACATTCTGTTTTTTTATTAAAAAAATGGGCTCAACTCTATCTCCTTGACTCAAGTGAATGCATCCTCGAACACCGTCTTTCAAACTTGTGTAATCACATTGTATCTTCGTTCATCATATATTTCACCCTAGATGTTGTTAATGTATCTAGACTCATTTTCATTCTCATTCATTTTACCTACCACATGGACGTACCTAGTGGTCATATCTTTCATGTTTGCCCCACCTTCCCTAAATATTCCTATGGAAAGAAATTCCACCTTTCATAAACATTTCTATGGAAAGAATAAAAGAATAAATTGTCTAATAAATACATTTATTTCTCTTAGTTTCCTTTCCATATTGTTCTCCCACCTGCCCCACCTCTCCTATAAAATACTAGACCCTCTCCGACGTCCTCCCTACCCCCTTAAATCCTCACCATGCCGCCAGGCTGCCGTCACAATCCGTCCTCACGTCCAACCACACTACCGTCTATTGGCATCGACGTTCCCGAAGTTCCACCTATCCAAATACCGCAAAATTTTTCCAGTATGTTCTCCTCAATTTCCTCTCTAACATATTGAAAAATCACATCCGTTGGAGTCTTGAGGCAGTCAGGATCTAGATTACAATGACCGATGTTTGTCGTATGTTCGCGTCCAGTGCACATGACGGTAATCTTAACTCTTTTTGCTACTACATCTTGAGCGTTACTTGATCTAAAGGCACAACCAAAACATGTTCTACGAAGTTAGCTGCTAGTTCGCAGAAGCATGTCCTAAGATCTACTTTGACGCCTCCATTCAGACTATCTGTGTGCGGCCTTGCCCTGCTCAAACCCATCGATCTCTAGTACAGGTGATTTTTTATCCAATCCATCTTACGTTTCACATGTACCACATCATTAGGAAGCTTTTTGTTCAAATGGTATCTTGAGAACTAGAACTAAGAAATAGGAACGTCCACATGTGTTATGCACTGTGTGCGCAACCATAGTTCCTGCAGCTTAAACTTTGCATATCTTTTGATCCATAACTCTGAATTAGTTGATTCTTGAGTCAAATCAATCGTAGGAGTACAACCTATGAATTCATGGCATTCTCATATTGTTTTTATACTGTTGCATTTATGTGTATTGATTTGTGTATGTTTGTTTGCCGTTATCGTTGCACGTAAAGACAAAAATACGGAAGGACCATCTTACGAGGACCTTCAAGACCAAGAGTTTGAAGTGGTTGAGCAGCAACACGTGCAGAATGAAGGCAAGTGTCCTTGATGCATCTTTCTCCTATTTGTAAATGTTATTTCAAAACTGCATGCTTGTGTCAAATGCATGGTTATCTATTGTTAGGGTTTACTAGTTATTGTTTTATCATTCTTTGTCGCCTTGAACTAGATGGTTGGTTGGCTATGGGCAGTTTTGCTTAGCCTTACTTGATGGGTATGGTTGGGTAATTAACATGATCAATTATACATTTACGTATGAGGATGTCATGGTAATCTTTGGTTAGCAACATGAGATTTGTATTTGAGATTGTCTTGCTTGAATTAGCTAAGGACCGGTTCTTGGAGCAATGACCCGAGAAAACAGTGTCATCACAAGATTAATATGGGTAAGGCCTGACCTAGTAATTAGGTGTTCTCCGAGTGTCAGTGCAGCATTTGACGTAGCGGGGAATGGAAGTCAGATGGACTGTCCTTGTATCTGAATGGCTCAAGAGGGGGCTCCTGGGGTGATGAGCTGCTTGTTAATAGGGCTATCACTTGTGGACGGAAGTGAAACCTTAGTGGCTAACATGTCCTGGAAGACCCTTTGAAAAAGACTCGTAGTGAAACCCTGCCACACATAAAAAAAAGTGTGTAATGTGGGTCACGTCCACGGGCACAATGGGAATCACGACTTATGGATAAAGTGGTACAAACTCTGTAGAGATCAAACTGTCATGACAACCGTGCTCACGGTCCCAAGTGGCATGGAATCCTTACTTGATTAGGGGTTATGGGTTGGGAATGGTTGGATTGGTTTGGACTTGTCTTGGATAGCATCTTGTGGATCAATCGTTGGGATGAACTCACCTAGTAAATAGGATGCTTTTATTAATTAAAAGCTCATGCAATAAACCCCAATGAGCCTTTCTTGTCTATAGGCTCATCTCATCTTTTTCCGCACTTGCTGAGTACAACATGTACTCACCCTTACTATATCCTACATTGCTGCTCGGTTATAAGAGAAAGATGGTATAACTATGAAGACGATGCAGGAGACTAGACATGCGGTCTTCCGGTCAACTTTCTGTGGAAGCTGAAGGACGCCAACACTTAGTTTATTCTGCTGCAATGTAATCTTTTTTTATTTTGATATACGGGTCACCATTGTAATAATATTATTAATTTAATAAAGATATCATTCTTTTATCACAATAATTGTCCCGTGTGTGTGAAAAATTGATCCTGGACACACATATAGATGCATTCAGTTTCAACTGTTGGAACCGGGTGTGACAGATGCAGCAAAACAGACTGTAAATGTACCAGGTTTGATAATAGTTACGATTTACAACAACACCAACCATGCATACTATAATATTATTCCAAATGCATATTCATCATATTTAATTAAATATGAAATAACTTACTTATTGTTCAAACAAACAGATACAATCTTTCTCTAATGGCTACTGATGAAACTTATGAGCTCTAACTTGTCATTTTTTATTAGAAGGCTCAAATGCTTATTGGTAAACCTATCCACATGTTGGATAAGAAATATGATAGGTTTGAAATCCCACCAGAAGTTGCAAATCTGGTGAATCAAAGATTCACATTTATTCTCAAGATTTCACAAAGAGAAGCATTGACAGCCAAGTTGCATCATTTGAAGTGATTTACACTAAAAGTCAATATGGCACAGCCGATGCATCTGAAATCCAAAGTACTCAAAAAGTTGTCACTGAATCTATTCATATTTTGTTGTAAAAAAATTCTAATTAAAACCTACTAGCCCTTTACCAAGTTTATCCGATTCATCCGCATAGCTGATGATCTAAAGTGAACCGACATAAGAACTTCGTGGAATCTACAAAATTATAATAAATGAGAATAAATAAATTATATAATATACAAAGTGCAATAATAACCACAATATTTAACTAATACCAGCAAATGAAGCTATAAATCTCATTTTACATGAACAAGGTCAATAGAAATCACAACCCGAATTAATAAATCCAAAAAAAAAAAATCTGAATCAACAATTATATCTACCACAACAAAGGAATCAGATCCAACTCACCTCTTGCGCTAGCAACAATACAAGAATACCATCCTTAACTTCGTCCATTACTACGCTAATTGACGAAGTAACCAATTCTGTGGGGCGAGCGCCGAATCACCGGGAGCGAATCTGGCGACGTTGACAAAAGTGATGGGCGAAGCAGAGCCACAACTTCCTTGCCGGTGCAAAACACACACGGACATACAAGCTTCTGTAAACAGATAGCTAGCCCAACAAGCTTCACAAAGCCCACGGCGGAAGATACTAAAAAACTTAGATTTACTGCTTTAAAAAATCTCAAATTTAGGCTGGTAACCACAGCTGGCTACAACAATATTTTCATACAATCATAGCGCGGTAAGCCCACGCTTAATTTCTAGCTCATGTACTAAGTCTCTATATTTTTTGTTTTTACTAATTTTTAAGTGCATGTTGTATAAACACAAATGTTTTTTTGCTTGTATGAAAAGAAATTGCTTGTTGGTTCATAAATTTATTGAAGCATCATCTATATTCTTGTTTCTAGCAAATGATTGATTTTTCAATTTTAGAACATTTTAAGATAAAATTGTTGTTTTTGGATACAAACTTTGTTTGTGTGCCGCAACATAATAGTTAGGAAGCTAAGTAGCTAATTGAATATACTATAGTACTAGCATCTCTAACTCTTTATCATATAATATTATAAGGATATTATAAAAAAGTATACTGAATGGTTTGAGTTAATAAATGCATCTTGATAAGTTAGATGACACATTTTTCGTGGTTAGGTCTTGCCTTCTGTTGTGAGAGAACATTGTTGAATTATTGCATACTATTGTGATGCATTCATAGGCAAACTCACACCTAAAACTACGTAAAGTACTTGTAAAAGTCCAATCCTTCTGCTAAGTAAGCTTTCGTCCATTATCCTTATTAATATAAGCATACTGCTAATGACGCCTTGAAAGGCTATAAATCAATGACGGCTAACATATTATATTAAATCAGTTGTCAAACTTTTGCCACTTGTATAACTTTTGCTACTTGGATTGGTATCAGAATTTTGTATGTTATGTAAATTTTGCTTAAATGATATCAAAATGATGAAATCATAGTTATCATTGTCTTAACTTTTGTTACTTTGTGTAACAGAACCGCCTTACCACGGAGATGATTCCGTTTCAGGATCTTTCTTGGGTGGCGACACGCGCTGTGATGCCCAATAGTATAACACATGACAGAGATAAAATAGATACAACAAAAACATAGATAGAGTACAGAGTTTTACATAAATCCAAATTTAAATTATAAATTAGAGTTTTAAAAGTGCGGAAGCGAATTGGTTCAACAGTAAAAAAAATTGGTTCGACGAGATACTTAAGATACAATCGTTCTCTCACGACGATACATAGAAGCAGATCCGGTCTTAATAAATATCATGCCCACAACACTGTACCGGCTAGCAACAGAGTACTCCTCCTATGGACTGCAGGGTTCCCACTCGATGTTTTAAAAGTTAAGGACCTGACCACCCTGATCATCTGAAAACCACAAAGAGCTACGCCCTGAGCAACTAATACTCAGCAAGACTGACCCGTCAAAATGGTCATCTACAGCCGACTCCTAGACATGCACAGGCTAAGGGTAGGATTTATATTGCCTAAAAACCAGCCTAAAAGTGAATCCTTATTTTTTAAGTTTTAGCAGCAAGTTAAGTTAATATGCAAAATAATAAATTTAGTTTGCACTATAATTACAACAATCATGGTTGTAATACAATTAATAATAATTTCATACAGCAATATTGAACCCATCCATCATATTAATGGCTTCTAACAACGTTCCGGAGCAGCGATCAAGTGGTACTTGTTACTGTGAGGGGCAGCGACTCGAATCGATTTACATCCTACAGGAGAAACCTACTTGCACGACCCATACGCGCTTCATAGAAGCCGTATGGAGCTACCTTTAGCATACGGTACCGCAAGATCTTCCGCGCCTGACTCCCCCTGGAAGGGTCCTCCATCGTGATGCGTCCCGTACCGCTATCCGTGGGTGGATTGTTTCCTCCCCTCAGCCCCAGTTCCACCTCTAGGGGCAGAGTACCTTTCAAGCAGACAGTAGTCGTAGCTACATCAGTTACTAGATGCATAACTCCAGCATGCAAGCAGTATGTTCAAACTTGACCTCATAGAACCGGACACATGACAGAGCCTTAAATGACTCAGATGGGGCTACCTCCTTAAAGACAACCTGTCCATCCCTTTCCACCTAGTTTCCCGCCCGGTCTTTATTGGTCGTCACATTCCAACTTTCCTTCACCTATCATCATTTCCCAGTGATAAGTCCTAACTACGAGCGGTCTCCATACCACTCGATAAATAGCCGTTCTAAATTAAGCAGAGCGGCTATCAACCTGAGGCTATTACTGGGTATGGGAACCTACTGTAATTCTAGGTTTTCAAACAACTCCTATAAACTTAATGCACAGATAAGCCTACATCCCTAACTAGTGATAAAATAAAAATGTAAAACTGGTGGGATGCACCGGGACTTGCCTTAAGCTTATTCCTGCTTAGCAGGATCACCTCTTTGCCCTTCTGGCTCCTGCTCTGCACCGGCCTCCACGTGGTTCAGCTCATGATCTATATGATGCGAATCATGATGAATGTGAGAGAAGGTTCATGGCACTTCCTCACAAATATGTTAACGCAGTAAGGTGATATGTAAAAATGAAGGGGGTGCATGAGTGTTCTTGATCGATATATTCATGTCACGTATATGGTGAGAGTGTAATGACCTAAATATATTCAGGGTGTTGGGTATGTTATCATGCAAGAATGGTTATATAAAAGATAAACCCTAAAGTATTCTATAGATTAATTAGAAATATTGATCCTACTAGACAACTAAATAAATTCACATGGTTCTAGAAATCAATTACACATGGGTGATTTACTATAGTTAGAAAATACCAGGAGTGATTTATTTGCTAAGTTTCACTTACATGCATGTGGTTATTAATTTTAAGTAATTAATACAAGAAAAAATATAATAAATTAATTATGACTAAAATACAGATAACTAGAACTTGTGCTTTTCCAGGAAGGTCTAACATGTAAAAATATAATTATTAACCAAGTTTCATGAATTTATTAGCCTCGGAGATTTGTTTATGATTTTATTAGTATTCTACCCATTAGTTTAGTTCTGATAAAAATACTAACATGCGACATGTTTTATCATTTTTATACAACTATATAAGTCTAGTGGATTCCCAGGAATTTTTTCTTGCCTCAAAATTCGTAGTACGTATTTAGTTATGCATTTTTGAATCTAGAAATAAGGTTTTTGATTTATTTGAAGCACTCCAGGAATTACCTGGCCTTCGGGCCGAAAGAAGCTCGGCCCACCAGGGCCTGGCGTAGGGGACAGACCACCCTAGGCCAGATTCAGCCCAGGTGCTGGCGTGGCCCGCGACCACAAACAGGGCCAGCCAGACTGGCCAGCCATGGCCATGGCCAGCGCGCGGTGTGCGCACGGCGCCGGCGTGGCGAGGCCGAGGCAGGCAAGGGCGAACCCAGCGAGGATCCAACCGACGCAGGAGGAGGCAGGGGACTTGGGCGCTGACGCAGCGCACGGGGAGAAGCGAAGAAGCTGGCTGGGAGCACGGCTCGGCGAGATGCGGCTGGTTTGACGTTCGGCGGCAGCGCCGAAACGTGCTCCGGCGAGGAGGCTGCACGGGGAGACTGGTGGTTAGTGGTGGACGTGCGTGAGGTGGAGTAGACCATTCATGTGATCAGAATCAATGTGAAGCTCACCGGAGGGCTCGGATTTGACGGTGAGGCGGCGCTCGACAACCGGGAGGAAACAACCGATTCACGGCGGCTCGGTGCGAGGAAGGGGAAGCGGTTTCACGGAGAGGGTGAGGGCGAGGAGGCGCATAGTATGGGCGGCTTTTAGAGGCAGGAGGAGCAGCTGAGCGGCAGGGTGCGGGAGCTTCGACCCGACAGCAATGGCTGCTCGGACAGTGCTGTACGCGAGCCGAAGGGGGAGGGAAGGGGCAGCTCCGCGAGGAGATAGAGGACGGCTCTTAGCAGCTTCTGGGAGGCTTTGCATGGTGGTGGGGGCGCTGCAGCGGCTGGATGATGCGGAGCTTCGCTCGACTCCAATGGCGGCGCACGAGCCTGGCCGAGAGAGAAAAGAGAGAGCGAGGGAGAAATGCCAAGCGTTCGGACAGGGAGCGGGGGCAAGATGGGTTGTCGGAGCCGATGTGGGGGCGTCGATCCGCAGCATCGCCCGTTCGGCCGTACGCCGGAGGCCACGCGGCGCCGTGCGAGTCCGGGAGAGCGGGCGGCGGGGTTGTGTTTCTTCACTGCGGCTGACGAGTGGGTCCCGCGGGGATTTTGATTATTGTTTATTTTCAAATTCTGAAAACTGCTCGCACTTGTTTTTTCGTGGAATGTAATCCAAAGAGGGTTAGTGAAATCCAAAAATATGGTCAGAATCCCCAAGATGTGCAGCAAATTTAAAAATTAAGTGTGAAGTTTGAATCTTTTCAGAGTTTAAACGAGAACTTTTAAAAATGTACTATTTTTAGAACTTTGAGCATTTATTTGGGGCATCAAATAAGGGCATAAAATCTTGAGAAAATCCTCAAAATTCTATCTTGACATCATCTACAATATATATTTTTGTTAGGCCTATGTTATATTGAGAAATTCGAACTTATAGTTTAAACAGAATTTGAATTCAATCAAATTTCATGCCAACGATATTCAAATGTGTTCACTTTTTTTTTTGAGTGGGCTCTATTTATGGTTTCTTATTGTCTTTTGGGTTGTCATGCTGGTTTCATGAAACCCTGGGTGTCACACTTTGCCCGCTTGTGTAACTTTTGGTTTTGCTTAACATATGTGAAAAATGACTAGTATCTGCGGAACAATATTAGCATGTTTAAGGCCAGATAAACTCAGATAAATTTAACATACTAGCATAAATTGAGATATTCTGAGACCCACTAATAGGATGGAAGTAGCACGAAAAAACGTCTCCCCGTATCAAGCACTCCCGCTCCTTGTAGAGTCTTCGCTCCATGTCGGTGTTCTTGGCAAGAAGTAACAACATCATCGCCATCAAGAGGGTGCTCACAGTGGGGTAAGCCATGCACAGGCATCTCACTCCCAAAGGTTGGCGAATCGACCAATGCACCACCATTCGATCCATAATTGCACGCAGTTATCTGCTACAGTACCTCTGAATAGGGGCCAGGAAATACCCATCCACTAAACAAGTTTCATGGAAACAAAGGAAAGTCAATTAAACAAGAGCATCTGAAGACGCTTCTGCTCTTGATAGATGAGCTCCTCGTCGTGGTGCCTTGTGTGCGTGGATGATGAGTGGAACTCCAGAAATGGAAAACCATGGGATAAGTGGTCCACACATGCACACAGTCATACGGTCCTCTTCTTCTTCCTTTTCGGCCTTCACGGTGCCAAAGTTTCATGCTACATAATTCAACCTGATGCTCGTTTAGGCAACTTGTCACTTTGCTGACGCAGTCTATAAATCCACATGGTTCGTTCATGTAACCGCAAACGCACAGAGCGTTAATTAGTCATGCGTATTTGCCTCCTTTTCCTATAGGCGAGAGCAAAATTCCTCAAACGTGAGCCATTGACTTTGTAAGTTTCGGCTCCAGACTGCCAATTAAAATCTCTACTCCTAAAAAATCTGAAAAGCATTCTATCTCTTACCTACATTTTTTGTCCAACCTGCGATCTTCTGCCCCAACTACGATCCAGTTCTCCCGCCCCCCTCCTCCTCCCCACCAGCGAACTCCTACGAACTGCGCCCACCTCTCATCTCCCACACCCCCACCACCTGCGAATTGCACCGCATTACCTAACCTCCGTGTCCGCCACCTTCGCCCGGTCACCTCCGCCTCCGCCCGCATCCACCGCCTTCCTCTTCCTCGTACGTCTCGCTCGCGTCCACTGCCTTCCTCTCCCCGGGCCACATTCGCGTCCGCTGTCTTCCTCTCCCCTGGTCGGCCTCCGCCTCCGCCCGCTTCCATTGCCTTCTTCTCCCCGAGCAGCATCCGCCGCCTTCCTCTCACGGCATCGTCCGCCTCGCCAACCTCCGTCGTGCTCCTCACCCACGACTGCATGCGCTTGCGAACCGGAATCGTCCGCGTTCATTTCCACCTGCGTTCGCCGTCTTCCTCTCCACTGGCCACCTCCACAGCCGCCTTCGCCTGCTCTCAGCCGCTGCCGCCTGCACCAGCCGCCTTCCTCTTCCCCGGTCCCCTCCACCTGCAACTGCTCCTCGCTTGATCTACCCTGTCTGCACCCAGCCGCCTCCGACTCTGACTGCTCCTCGCCGTATCCACCTCGCTGCCTCGCCGAATCCACATCGCCAGCTCCATATGCATCGATATCAAGGGAGAGCCGCCTCAACTTCCTCTCCTTCACCTCGCTGCCAAACCCGCGAACCGAAAGGCCACGGGGAGAGCTCGCCGGCGATTTAATTATGGTGTACCTGCAGGAGGGCAAGGATACACGCACCATCCTCTACGCTTGTCAGGCCTGCGAGCATCAGGTGGATTCATTGTTCCTGCTCGAAAGAATCTGTTTTCTTCAGATTCCCTGTTCATCCTGGAAAACAGTAGGTTTAGTTAGGGTCAGGTGTGTTCTTTGAATGGTTTATACAGGTCAATTTTGGTTTTAGGCTGGGTTTAGTTCTGCGATTAGTTTTACTGGTGGGTGCGATTTAGGTGTGGTGGTACATCGTTCATATTGTGATTTCTTACATCTTACTTCATGGTGGATAATTTTCGCTGCTCCTGGTCGTATATTATGCAATCAAAACTCTTGTTCCATAATGGTGGTTCCTGTTTATGTTTTGCTCGAGAAACACCGATAGTTCATTTTTAGTTTTGTTTGTAATTGAACCAGCGGATGCAATTCTAAAGACTGAGTCGTGGAGTCATGGGCTCATGGCTGCAGGGGCTGCGCGTATGCTGATACGCATATCATATAGGCTTTAAGGCCTGTAATGTTGCTTTAGTTCAGTAGTATGTACAGCATATCTTGCACATGATATCCAAGCAATTAAGAAATGAGTAGTTAGAAAGGTGCGGCTTCCATTACCAAGAAGAAGAATTTCACATGGGGAAAATTCTAGGATAATATGATGTTTTATCTGTCGTAACATGTTTATTGTGCTTAGAATTGTATTAATCCTGAATCTTTGCAAATATGATATACCGGAATGTGTTTCAAAAATACACACCAACCTGCGGTAATGGCACATTTGATTAGTGAATCTTCCTCCTCTTAACTGATTGTATCAAATGATGTCGTTGCTAATTCTGGTTTGTCACGGGCCACTAAGATTATTACTAATATATACCACTTCAATAGAAATTCTTGATCACTAATTCAAATATCTGCTCTTGATGCGCCTTGTCCCGCCTCTTTCATAAGTTGTTTTCATGCTTTGGCAGATATTTTATTTAATTGATTTCTAGCTGTCTCTAGCAAAATGTTATTATGATGGATATTGTTGTCTCCTATGTAGGCTTAGTAGTTGGTAAACTAAAAAAAAAACTCGATCTGCCGGAGAAGAAGCCACCCCGACAACATTAATTAAGGAGAAGAGCCTTCTCACGCAGGTCAAGAAAATCCCCGAACCCCCTCCCCAACCATACATAGGGGCTCAGCTGACCGTATGAGCTATGACATGAGTCTTTACCTATGCTTTGGCCTGGGGAGGACGAGGGTATTTTTTTCGGTGAGACATCCACGCCAGACAACGCTGGACGTAGGCAGACGCGGCAGAAAAATCCCGCGCAGACCACCGCGCGAGCCAGTGCTCGAACGCGGGTGGCCGTGCAGGGACTCCCATCCGCTAGCCAACCGCCACAGCTCGGTTCTTATGATGCAGTCAAACTACATTTCAGAATTAAGTATTTTCCGAATTTTCATTTTCTATCAAGTTTATGTAAATTCCATTCTTATGACGTAGTCAGACTTAGGAATTTACTGCTCATGCATTGTTCTTTGCAGGCGTGAAGACTCCTTGGTGATAGATGGACTGCACAAGGTGAGTTTATTCAGTGCCGATATTGGAGAAAGGTTTGAAAATAGATAGGCAAAATCAGGTGTAATACTTTTATTGAAGACACATATGGGCGGTCTGTAGCATATAGGTAAGAGAGTCTTTTTCCCACAATGTTCAGTATTTTTTTTATTGAACCTTGCTTTTGATAGTTGCATGACAAGCCCATAGCCATGGTAGATTACTGGTGATTGCATACTATCACGTTTCATAGTGCTTTAGCATTTTATTCTATGACTGCATTGAAAACAAGTCTGAGGCAGACCAAAACTTATATTACCTCCTCTGTTTCTGAATATTGTACTGCAGGTTATAAGTAGGATATAAATAAAAAGCTTTCAATAGAGAACAGGAGACCACAACAGCCACTGAGATACAGTGATCAGCAGGTGACAACTGCTACTACACAAATCTGTCTAGGAGGTGAATAATAATTAGCTGAACCTGGCTATTTGAAGCTAGATTATCTGCATATGTTCTCTTCTCCCACAATCATTTCTAAATGTTTCACTGGATACACAGGTATTTGCTGAACACCTTCTTCCACTCTGTTGTCAATAGCTTTTTATTGGTGAATCCTGTTATACTACTTATGTATGGACGACAAACAAAGGGCAAAGGCGCGGGATAAATAAAACTGAACATGCTTTTATTAAAGCCAGTGAGGTTTGTGACATATTTGACTATTTTGACACTCCAAGATCAACTACTCTTTGCTAAATGTTGTTTTCATATTTGAATGCTTTGACTATGAAAGCCGGTACAAGTTACTTGCTATTTTACATTTTGATATTGGTATTGTTTCATGTTTAGAATGCTTTGAGTATGAGCATATACAAACTTCTTGATGAATTAATTATCTTATATGAGGAGTGTTAAAAACCAATGGATATAAACATACTGCAAATGACAGCAACTAATCTTGCCTGCCGGATTATGTTGATATCTTGTCTTTTATTTTAGATGGCGTGTCTTTGAGGCAAGATAGGGGTCATAATTCATTCAGCTCCTGGTGGTGGCATAAGGGAGCACATTCTGAAGATGAACAGTTTGGCTACAAAGCTAAAGACTGTGAATCTAACAATTCAAGAAGACCTCCTGGTTCATTTTGTGTTGTTGTCCTTACCACCTCAGTTTGACAACTTTGTTTCGAACTACAACATGAACCTAGAAAAATGGATCTTTGAGCAGCTCATTGCCAACAGTGTCCAAAAGGAGGACAGATTCAAGGACAAGCATGGTGGTTCTGTCCACTATGTAAAAGACAACAAGAACAAGGGCAAGCAGCAAAAGAAACCGGTCTTTTACTCTAAATCTATGGGCAAACAACAGCATAGGCCTCTACAGGGACAAGTTGTAGTGGACAAGGACACATGCCTCCACTACAACCAGAAAGGACACTACAAGAAGAATTGTCCTGACTGGCTGAAGCTATTCATGCAAAGAAATGGTGAGAACATTATTACATTTGTGAATTAATCCTTGTATATTAATTATTCTAGATCCACATGGTGGATTGATTCAGGAGCGACTATTCATGTTGCAAATTGTTTACAGGGGTTCCGTACGACGAGAACCATGAAAAGAGACGAAGGTTCAATAAGAGTGGCTAATGGAATAGAAGCCAAAGTTGAAGCTATAGAGGATCTTCACCTAGAGCTTAGAGATGGCTTTATTCTTAGGCTTCATGATGTATTTTATATACCTTCGTTGCAAAGAAACTTAATAAGTGTATCGCGTCTTGACTATGATGGTTATGATTGTCATTTTGGTAATGGCAAATGTGAACTTATGTTTAATAATGAATGCATTGGTTTTGCGTCTTTACAAGATAAGCTTTATTTATTGTCACTTGGTGATAATATGAATGCGATACATAATGATAATGTACGTGATACGAATGTTCCTACGTCCTCGTCGATCAAAGTTAACAAGAAAAGGAAAATAACTCTATGCGTCTCATCGAAATTATGGCATTGTCGCTTAGGCCATATTTCGAGGGGGAGAATTGAGAGACTCGTAAAGAATGAAATTCTTCCTTCATTGGAGTTCACAGACTTAGAACAATGCATTGAATGCATTAAGGGAAAATACTTAAAGAAAATCAAGAAAGACGCCAAAAGAAGCGCGGGAATATTAGAGATCATTCATACGGATATTTGTGGTCCTTTTTCCGTCAAGAGTGTGGATGGTTATGACTCGTTTATAACATTCACAGATGATTACTCCCGCTATGGTTACATTTATCCAATCAAAGAAAGATCAGAAGCATTGGATAAATTCAAGATATTTAAAGCAGAAGTAGAAAATCAACATGACTCAAAGATTAAAGTTGTAAGGTCCAATCGTGGTGGGGAGTACTACGGGAGGCATACGCCTTATGGACAAGTCCCTGGACCTTTTGCTAGGTTCCTACAGGAAAATGGTATAGTAGCCCAGTATTCTACGCCGGGCGAACCACAGCAGAATGGAGTGGCAGAAAGGCGTAACCGTACCTTGATGGATATGGTGCACAGTATGATGAGCTATTCCACACTGCCAGTGATCTTATGGATAGAGGCATTAAAAACCGCTATTCATATTCTCAACAGAGTTCCAAGAAAATCGGTGCCCAAAACACCGTATGAATTATGGACTGGAAGAGTACCTTTGCTGGAACATCTCTGGGTGTGGGGGAGTCCCGTAGAGGCTAAGATCTTCAACCCGAGTCTTGAAAAGTTGGATCCCAAGATAATGAGTTGCCATTTTATTGGCTACCCAGAAAGGTCCAAAGGTTTCCGTTTCTACTGCTTAGATAAATACACAAAATTTGTAGAAACAAGACATGCCGTCTTCTTAGAGGACGAAATGATTAAGGGGAGCAAGGTAGCTCGAGAGATCGATCTTGAGGAGAAGCGGGTGTATGTACCAAATTCTATGAGTCAAGAACCTTTTTTCTCACTGCCTGTTGATGTTGAGCCTGTGATGCCTGACGTTGCAGCGCCAACACCTGCTGTTATTCCACCTATGGTACAAGAGGAATCTGCCATTGATGAAGGGGAGCAGCAACAGCCACACACAGATAATGTGTCAGAAGAGCAGGCTTCACAAGAGCCTCAATCAGAGATTGTGCCAAATGAAGAGGCCCCTAGGAGGTCTCAAAGAGCTAGAAAGTCAGCGATACCGGCTGAGTATGAACTGTATAACACAGAAGAATATCATATGGAGGATGACCCCATCTCATATGAAGAAGCTATGAGAAGTGTCCACTCATCTGAATGGTTGGAGGCCATGAAGGATGAAATGAAATCAATAAGTCTCAATGAAGTTTGGGACCTAGAAGAAATTCCTGAAGAAGCCAAAACAGTAGGCTGTAAATGGGTCTACAAGATTAAATATGACTCTAGAGGGAATATAGAAAAGTTTAAGGCACGACTTATAGCAAAAGGCTTTACGCAAAGAGAAGGAATTGACTATAATGAGACATTCTCTCCAGTCTCTTGTAAAGACTCCTTCAGAATTATAATGGCACTAGTGGTGCATTATGACTTAGAATTACATCAAATGGATATAAAAACGGCATTTCTAAATGGGGATTTAGAAGAAAGAGTTTACATGGCACAACCAAAAGGTTTTGTTATGGAAGGAAAGGAAAAGATGAGATATCGTTTAAAGAGATCCATTTACGGATTAAAGCAAGCTTCAAGTCAGTGGTACTTGAAGTTTGATGGAACAATAAAGAAGTATGGTTTTGAAGCAAATGTTAAGGACAATTGCATCTAAGCAAAGTTCAAGAGTGGGAAATTCATTTTTCTTGTTTCATATGTGGATGATATTTTACTGGCCAGTAGTGATATCAGTCTACTACAGAAAACAAAAAAATTCTTGTCCTCAAATTTTGACATGAAAGATCTTGGTGAAGCATTATATGTTTTAGGCATTGAGATTTACCGAGATAGAAGAAAGTATGCATTAGGACTATCTCAAAAGACATATAGAAAAAGTATTGAAGAAATTCAACATGCACAAATGCAGTGCCACACCTGCTCCTATAGTCATGGACGAACGTTTTGGGGATTGGCAAAAACCCAAGAATAAGTACGAGCTCGATGATATGAAAACGAAACCATATGCTTCGGCTGTGGGAAGCTTGCAATATGCGCAAGTATGCACACGCCCTGATTTAGCGTTTGTCACCGGGTTACTTGGAAGATTTTAGAGTAATCCAGGACCTGAGCACTGGAAGTTAATAAAGAAAGTCCTACGATACTTGCAAGGAACGAAAGACCTCAAGTTGGTATACAGAAGATCGGTTTCGCTCCAAGTGGTAGGGTATTCTGATTCAGACTTTGTAACAGATAACACGAAATCCACATCGGGGTATGTGTTTACCCTGGCAGGAGGAGTCATTTCATGGAAAAGCTCCAAGCAGACTATCACGGCAAGGTCTATCATGTATGCCGAATTTATAGCATGTTATGAGGCCACGGGGCAAGTCAACTGGCTGAAGAAATTTATAGCCGGATTAAGAGTGGTTGACAGTATTGAGAGACCACTAAAGTTATACTGCGATAATAAACCAGCAGTAATATATGCTCACAACAATCAGTCCAGTGGTGCCGCCAAGCACATTAATATAAAGTACTATGTTGTGAAAGATAAAGTCTAGGATCGCACTATAAGTCTCGAGCATATCAGGACTGAAAGAATGCTTGCGGATCCGCTCACGAAAGGCCTACCGCCCAGCGTGTTCAAGGAGCACGTAGCCGGCATGGGGTTAAGGGAAGCCTTATGATTCTGGACTTAGGGCCCAAAGAAAAGTATCCGTTTTCTTAATGGAGATGGGTGTAGTGGTTGTTGAATCTATCAACCATTAGCTGTGACGACGAGACATGCTCTACGCGTAAATCCGTGATGAAATGGAAAATATAAAGTAAAGGTAAAAGAGATCTAAGGGGAGAATGTTAGTAGATCTCCAGCTTTGGGCCCAACGGCCCAAAGCCTAGATCACGCCTTGATCGGGGGCGCCCCAATCCCCTTCTGGTTGGTGGGCCCCCGTCACCCTGCGCCAAATAAAAGGAATGGTGGAGCCGGTGGCTCGAGTAACGAGGTTCACCTGAGCCGCAACTCCACTCAACAGAAACCCTACCCGATCTAAAAGGAGGGCGCAGCCAGTGACGGGAATCCCCATCGCCGCCACCACGTCGTCCCTCTTCGTTACCGCCGTACCGGGACAGTGTCAGTGGAGACCCGAACGCCATCGACACCGGCAGTCTTCGTCCCCTCTGGCTCGAGACATCGCCGACGCCCTCGACGAGATTCTCGCCGTGGAGATGACGGGAACCGACGCCTCTGCATCCTCTCCGGCCGTCGACCCCGTGACGGCTCCTGCTCCGCTTCCACACAACACAGGTATCACTCATCTCCCTCTCTCTCTCTAGATCCCGAACTCAAAACCTTGCTACCCATGATTACCTCCCTAGATGCTAGCCTAGGCAACACAGATTAATCTATCACATCTAATCTTGTCATGTTTGTTTCTCGTGATAAAATGTATGGATTTGCTAATTAATATTTTGTAAAGGGAATCGAAGCCTTGTAAAGTTAAAAGTATCTTGCTACTTGCATCCTTCTATCTTTTCATGTAAAACTGTGAATTGACACGAGGCGTCTTACATCATTCCATCCGCATATGGTTTATATGAGTTTCAGTTCATAATAATATTTTGCTCCCGTTGCAACGCACGGGCATGCAACTAGTTTGTAAAGATTCCCAGAAGATGGACGTGTGCAGTGTGTCCTTCAATTCTAAATTGGAAAAAAAAATGATGTACTATTTCCTTTTCAGAAGACGAATGTCAAAGTTCAGTGAGCTTGTATTGAGCAGTTGACAAATATCCTCCATTCGTATCGTCGATCGTCGGTTGGAGGTTGTGGATGAGCCGGTGGTGAACAATACATTGTGCACTACATTACAGTAGACAGGAGTGGACTTGTAGCCTAACGTTGCTCTTGTTTACTCCGCAAAACACACTTGCTCATCATTTTCTGTTATTGACACCCAAAGCCCGTGCAGTGTGGTTAATTAAGTTCGGAGTTTTGTGTTATCAGCAGCTCAAATTATGTACGAGCTTGTCGAGGGGACCTAGACCTAGAGAAAGATTATGAATGACAGCGCATGGCCCTCGTCTGTACAAGTAACAATGCATCTCTCCGGCCGTTAGGTTATTGTTGACGACGTTGATTTTATTGTTGAGTCCACGTACGTATACACTGCTTATAGTAGTACTATTCCATGTTCAGCACATATTTGACGGCCACTACTTTCTTGTAGCAATACTCAGTGCTGTAACATCAAGCCACACTTAGAACGTTTAGTGAATGACGCACAGCACCACCATACACGCACCACACGTCGATCGATATCAAGGATGCACGACGATCTTGTTGTACTTGGTCATGTCAGTTGTGGCGCGTCCGCCTCCGCCGCCGGCGACGAGCGGGAAGTAGAAGGGGTAAATCTCGTAGCGCACCCTGCAGCTGCTGTAGTTGATCTGGCAGCCCTCCTGCGCGCCGCAGTACTGCCCGAACCGTGACACCGCCGTCGACAGGCACTGCGCGCACGCCAGCGGCGCCAGGTCGCGCGTGCACTGCGCCAGCCCGTACACGGACACGAACGGCGTGTACTGCTCCTTGTCCCGTCCGAGCCCGCCGCTGCCCGCCGCCGCCGCCTGCGCCGTGACCTTCCCCATCACCTTCCCCACCGCCTTCTCGAACGCCTTGCCGTCGTCCATGGCCTGCGTGTTCACCAGGATCACGCCCGCCTCCGTGTCCGCCTGCCCGATGAAGCCCGCGTTGTTCGCGTAACGCACGAAGCAGTAGTCGTACCATATCCTCGCGTCGGCGCTGTAGCTGCAGGTGCTGGGGAGCTGCTTGGCGGCGTCGGCGAGGCAGGCCGCGCAGTCGGAGGCGGAGACGTCGCCGCGGCATTGCGCGAGGCCGTAGATGGCCTTGTCGCCCTTGCCTGCGCTGGACGTGGCGAAGCCTCCTCCGGTGGAAGCCGAGGCGACGAGGTCGGCGAGGACGTAGTTGATGCTGGCAACGGCCTTGCTGTTGCCGGCGAAGCTGGTTCCGGCGCAGTAGCTGCCGATGGAGTCCATGCCCATGCTCACAGCTGGGAGCAGGGCCAGGGAGACAAGTAGCAGCCAGCGGCTTACTCTGCTAAGAAAAGCCATGGTTATTAGCATCAAGCTCAAGTATCTGGGAGTGATCTGCGTACTTATAGGGGCTTATATACAGGTCCAGACCAGATAGGATAGGACGTGAGAGGCGCTTGCTTGCCGTGTCTTTCTCTGACTGCTTACTTGGTTGCATGCAGATAATTTGATGTTGACGTTACTGTATGAATAACCGTGGGCAGAGCTAGTGTTGACTGCAGAGTCAGCTGCTGGTCCACGAATGGGCAGATGTGCACTTGCGGACATTGCGAGCTAGCTGGCGCGCTGGCGGCGGCTTTGACGCCATGTTATGACTCATTGACATGGTTTTTGTTTCGACAAGCCACATCTCCATACTCACACCGCAAATGGCTCAGTACAAACCACATGTTGACGTGGTCAAGAGTGCATGCGCGTCGGAACTTGATGCCAGCTGCAATGTCCAATATAATGGCGGCGGAAACGTGATTGGTGCCGAAACGATCGACGTGATAGACCTAACGAAGGATCAAAAAGTTACGGGCGATCCAATCGAATATTCTCAATCCCGAATGGCCACTGCCTCCATCTCACGGTGGTCTCCGGTGGCATCGAAGCCAAGTCACCATCAGAAAGGTCCACACCTCGAACGTGGTCAAAGTTTTTGTAGTGACGAATTAATGTTTAGTTTCGTTTAAGCTGCAGTTATTTTCTTGCTCGACATTTTGAAACCGGGAAATCAGAGAGACCAGCCTACTAGACCATTTCAGTCTCAAATGGTCTAGCCTGTAGGGACACGTTTTTTATTAAGAGGAACAAAATCAGAAAAATACCAAAAGTTACTAAGCGCTCAGCTCAAGACTACGACTACCTGACCCAAAAACCGAAAGTATTGAACAAATTCCAACAAAAACCGAAAACAGAGCACTGCCCCGCATGTTCAGTCTTGGTTGAGAGTAACTGCCATATTCGGGCGTTGTCTTGAGCCATTATATTCCTATCACAGATGCAGTGCATAGCCAAATGTGGTGAGATTAGTAGTAATACCCAGACCACCCAGTTCTTGAGCGCGTCTAACCTCGGACCAAGCTACCATACATTTTGCCACAGGAGACCGTTTCAGTGCGCTGCCATACGAACACCTTCTGCATCCGCACAATCATAAATATTTTTTTGTCACATATCTTCAAGTGTGGAATGGGAGTGCTACAAATTGATGATCAATTGCTACAGTATTGTAGAGCATAAATATTTATTTCTCACATGTCTTCCATTGAAAATCTGTATAAGATTTGGATTACATCAAGAAAAAAGTGGTAGTTTTACTTTATTGAATATCTTGATTGAGACTTGACTTTCTGGGTAATAATCTCCGTTAATTTGAAATTGACAAAAGAAAAAACTGAATGCAATGGTTCAATTCAGCAAAGTTCAGTTTTATTTTTTCTAAACTACATCAAGAAGCTCCAAATATTGTAGTGAGCTCACACAGGAAAGTGTCTCTGTTAACACCTAAACGGTGCCAAAGTATACATGAACACATCCGCGTGTACCTCTGCAGGAGTTCTCGGCTATCAATAGCAGAGAAACCGGTCAAACCGGTTTGGTCAGGGTTTTGATCTGAACTCATCCGAGAGGGACCTCGTCAGGAGGAGCTCGCCTAAGTGTTGCCCTAGGCTCGGTAGACCAATTAGGACACATTTTCATCATGGAGACAAGAGAAGAACAAAAAAATAGGATTTTGAGAAGTAAAACAAAGAAAAAAAAGGTAAAAGGATAAAAATAATTTGATCTATTGGAGTTGAAACCAAAATTATATATAAACAAAATAAGCAATAAACGATCAGGTATAAACTGATATATGTGTTTTACAAATAAATAATAAAGCCAAAATACAATTCCAACAAGTATAACAATGCATTACCTAAATATTTCGGCTTTTTAGCATTGAATTTCAATCTATAACAAAATTCTTGATAGGACCCTAATGGCCAATCATGCACAATGCTCCTTGGTATAACCCCATAGGGATATTGATAGACATAACATGGCAATCAAGGGTTATAATAGAACCATGAATTGTAACTAACAATATATGCATCCATGGGCTTGTTGATGAAGAACTTCTTTTTCTGAAATCTGTGATAAAAAACATAATTTCTCATTACGTTTTTACCATAAATTTTTCTCAAATCTATGGTAAATTTGCAATTTGAAAATTAGGGCCTAGATCAAAATTGGACTCCAAAATTGTGATCAAAATGCTATTGCCCCTAATTACTAAATGATAAATATTATAAATATAATGTAAAAGCATTTCTCCAATATTTTTCAATATGTACTTCCTAAATTTTCATACTCCTTAAAAAACTCGTCTCGGTTGCCACATTTGACTCATATTTAGTGACTTCAAATGCTAGAATCTTTTTATATAGTGATACTAGCCCACCAATAAATAGATTTATCAATTAGAAGGATTTGCCAACAATATATTTAGAACCATCGGAGGCCATGTTTTTTTTAACTCATTGATCAAATTTAGAGTATTTTTTTACGTAAATGTTAAAGATGCTCTTATAATAATGAGTGCATGGCTATAAGAAATCAATAGCATTGATGCTGAAAAGCGTGAAATATATATGTTTTTTGGTGATGGAAACAATTTACAAAGGTTTAAATTTAGATTTAAGACTGGGGTTGCATTTACGGCTATTTTTAGTCTTTCAGTATGTGTCGTGGTTACAAAGGCCAGAACAAACACTAGGGGACCTGCCGAAGGGGGTTCGGATTGATTCAAGCCGAAGGCCCCTCAGTCACGCCTAAGAGAGTAATACACATGCGAAGGTTGGGATGATGGCACCGAAGGCCTATGGAACAGGTCCCATCGGGCTTAGATCATGTTACGCTCCTGAGTCTGTACCGAATGGTCCGTACTCAGGATGTGACAGGGGATCCCCTTACATGGAGGCCGCAGGGGAGCATTTATAGATACATGCTCACCTGTTCCCTTGGGTAAGTTTATATTTTGCCCTGATCCTACGTTACATGCTCTATATTCCTGTCAAGGGGTACTTTGGTACTTCAATCATACTCTAGTACATGCCCCCGAAAGTCAGTCTCTCGGACTGTTAAGGTGGGACCCTTTCCGCGTACGCCTTTCGGCCATTCATCCAGCGTCCGTACGCCCGTCGATCGCGTCGTGCCTTCGGCGCCTTACTGGGTTGGCTTACTTCTGGGCCTTTAGATTGTCTGTAGTTGTCCTGCTCATCAATGGCTCCAACTAGACCCAAGGGAGACTAGGCGGTGGGCTTTCCCCAACAGTAGCCCCTCATGGGTGAGATCCGCATTCGGCAGGACCGAAACCGTGACCATATGAAACGGCCACCCCTAGTCCCCCCCCTTTTCGGGCCTGTCGGAAGCCATGAACGAGCAAGCTGCAAAGATGCTGTTGTAGTTATGTAAGAAAAGGGTTAGTCTGAAAAGGCAAAGCCGAAGGACCTGAGAGAATCAATGCTACAGTGCAAACCATTATCAATTAATGGCCTAGTGGCGCGGTAGGCGGTGAGCAAAGTAAATGGGCGTCGGGTGAACCGCCGCTTCCACCGTGCGTCCGATGAATGCCACGTGTGCCATACGAACGGGTGGGTTGAAACCACGTGGGGCGCCGCTTGCTGGCTATATAAGAGGGCACTCCCTCACTCCCTCGCCCCTTATTTTTCACTTTTCACCGCGCAGCCACACTCTAGCTCTAACCCTACTACTCCCTCGAGTCCGCTCATACTGCACGACCCGGCCGCTGACTTCAGTGCCGAAGAGCCTTCGGCACTTTCTAAGCGGCTGTCCACCTCTGCCACGCGCAACAACCCATTTGTGCCTCTTTGGCTGTGATGGCTCCTCGCAAAGCGAAACCTCCGACAGGCTCCGAACCCCGCCGAGTGAATGACAAGAAAGCCAGGAGCGCTTATCTGGGCCGAAGCTCAGTTACGAATGAGAAGCTGGATGACTGGGCGGCCGCTCCGAAGGCCTGGTTCGAGTGTTCCCGAGTGGAGGCACCAGGCGCTGAAGAGACGATGGCACGATCGCGCCCGGGCTATATCGTGGTGTTCGAGCGCCTGTTCGAGGCCGGTCTTCAGTTCTTGTGCACACCCTTTGTTGGGAAGGTGTTGGGGCTCTTCGGCTTGGAGATACAGCAAGTGGCCCCGAACACCATCGTTTGGCTTGCCTGTTTTGACTGAGGCTTTCGGATGGAGAGCACAGAGCCGAACGCCAAGGCATTCACAGCGACTCACCTGGCGTCCCAACGGGAGCACCCCTGCCTGTTGGACCCGAGCCTAGTGCCAAATTACTTGACCATCACCCTTCGGCCGTGTCAAGAGGAGAGCGTCCCTGCGAAGGCGTCCAAGCAGCACTGGGGGAAGCAACCGACCTCGGAATGGTTCTACTATCGAGTGGGGACCGAAAGTAATCTACGTAGCCAGAACGCGGAAATCCTTTACACCCCGAAGCCAATAGTTTCGGCGGACGGCACAACCACTTCCCGAGTGCAGTTACTGAATGCGATGGCTCGGAAGGTTAGCATGCGCGACCTATGCGAGGAATTCTGTGCTGCTGAAATCGATCCCCTTCAGGATCAGTGGCACATCCCTTTCATACTCAAGGATGTTGAGACCGGTGCTCTATCCTTTGCGGGTTATAGACTGCCACAACTAGACTTTGCCGAGATCGAGCGGAGGGCCAATCACTACCTGGGTCCAATTATTCGGAAGGAATTGGAGCTCCTCGGTGAAATGGGCCGCCGAAGCCGGGTAAATCGCATTGTGTTGCTACGCAATGCGGAAGCTATTCTACCTCCCTGGGAGCATGCTGGAGGTGAGGAAGATGACGGGACTAGAGATGAAGATGAGCCGGCTGCCGAAGCAGTGCTTGCGCCGGACCCTCGGAAGCCTCAGAAGGTCGCTGTCAGGCGCCCTTCGGTGGCGTGTCAGATGTCCCGTCGGACAACAAGGGACGAAGCGATGGAGGACATGGGAGCCAACATGCCGCCGTCCAAACGTAGGAAGAGGAGCGGCAAAAGGCTCTCGGTTAGCCAAGCGGCTTCTGCTCGCGCCCAAGCCTCGTCTCCTCTTGCTGTATCCACTGGCTTCCACCACCTTTGGAAGCAATTTAGCAGCACACCACCGAAAACAGCCGCACCATGCCGAAGGTGCATCGGGGCACACCACTGAGGTTGCGACACTTGTCCAGACTCCTACTGGATCGCCAGCTCTGACACTGTCTGGTGGAGCTGGCCCGAGGATCCTAAGCCCGATGAGGGCGCTACTTGACACTATACCAGAGCACCCGATAGGGGCGAGCAATGCAGGCCTCACAAATGCAATGCCACCCTTGCCACGCTCTCCGGGGATCCATATGTCCTTGATGGACTTTGGCGCAGACAGCCCTTCGGGGAACACCGATGTGCCGCTGTTTTTCAGCCTAAGTAATTGTATGACCATCTGTCTTTTTCATTCTTATGAGCTTCTTCTAACACCTCGATTTTGCAATAGATGAACACAAGGCCGGTGATATCATGAACACTGCGGCAACCCCGCTGCTGAAACCTACAGTTCAAGAACAAGGCGGCGGCGAGCCAAGTCCCGAAGGGATGGTACAAGATTGTGAGTCTGGGAGAGAGGTTGAATCTGCCGAGGACGGTGTTGCCTCCATAAGTGAGGAAAGCAACACGGGTGATGAGGAGGGAACAAGCGATGAGGAGGAGGAGGAGGAGATAGAACAACTGCCTTTGGAGCAGCAGCGGCGGCCAGGTAGCGGCAAAGGATTCATGGGCGTCTTGCCCCATGGCGTGAGGCCTGAAGACATGGGGGGGGGGGGGGCTCTGTGCCCCGAAGACTTTGTAGGCCGACCTGAGGCAGCTGATGGAGGGGGTGGACACGGCCACTGCTATAAGCCAACTAGCACACATTACTGTCCAGGTAAGCCTAATACCGAATGACCTCCTGGGTTATTCTCTCTGCCTTCGGTCTACTAATCTCATACATTGCTGTGCAGGGCGTGCTGCTAGGCCGCCACTTAGAGTCCAGGCTATCCCCCGAAGAGATAATAGTGACGCTGAGGAAGGAGCTTACCGAGAGCCAGGCCCAAGCAGACAAGGCCGAGGACCGGTTGAAGAAGGCGGCTGATGCCCTAGCTGCCTCGGAGGGCATTGTAGGGCAACTGACGGGGGTGGTGTAAAAGAGCAACGAAGAGATGAGCAAGCTACTCGAAGATAATCATGAGCTTGGAGCGGACAACCTTGCGCTGCATGCTGAGAATCAAAAGCTAAGGAAATCCGTAACTGAAGCTAATGTTTATATTCAGCAATCGGGTGCCTCTGGCACTTCTTTGCTGGGATGGGGTTCGCCTCTCGGGAGCCAGGTCATGCCGAAGGGGAGGGCCTTAAGAGTGTCAACTGGCTTGCCAAAGGCCTTGAAAAGGCAGCCGATGGTCTTCGTACCTATGGCACTATATGCGCGCGGATAGGCTAGACGACTGCCTATGCCAGCATGGAAGCTGTGGTCGAGCCGAACCGTCATCACATCCGGAACGCCGCTTGAGAACTGCATTTGGGGTTCCATGAGAACCTCGCAGCATACGGCAGCTGGATGAGAGGCTAAGCCCAGTGGGAAATATCTTAGTGCGCGAATTCTGGCGGCCCATCGGTAATGAACTCGTCGAAGCCCTAGCCTAAGCCACTGCCAGCGAGTTAGCTGTAGCGCCAACCCGTCCGAGTGATTCCGACACCGCCGGTGCTCTGAGGGTGGCTCACCCTGACCTGATGTCCGCCGAGGAGACCGATCGCAACGCTCAAACCGCCAAACCTGTGGAGCCGGCGGCCCCAACCACTGGCGCAAACACCCAAAGCCCGGCAACGGAGGCCCCTAACACTGCCTCGTCCCTCAACCGGAGATGCCCGCTGGGTCAACTCCCGAACGCCAGGTGTGAACCTGCCTACCTTAGGAGTTTGGTTGTCATGAGTTAGTCATAGTAGTGACTTCTATATTTTGCTGGCCTGGCAAGCGTCTAGCGCTTCGAGGGCCCTCACTTTGTAAATTAGGTGCCTTTTGTAATGAATCTGTGAATTATCACCGAAATTGCTTGTTACCAACTATATATCTAAGCATTTACCATTCACCCTTGTGCCTGCTTCTAGGACGCACCGAACAAGGACGCGGCGGAGCCGCTTCCGAACAGCCCGGTAATAGACATCATGTCGGTGACGATAAGGGTGCCCGGGGATCACACAGCCCCGGGCGACTTCTTAGTTCGAGGGCACTTTCCACAGCTTTCTGTCCGGGCAATGGAAGCGTTGGAAGCGTGCTCATCCCGAGGGCACTTTCCACAGCTTTCTATCCGACATTAGCGAAGAGAATTACAAATTTAAACTGGCCTGCGAGCAAGTTTCATCAGAAGAATTGTTGCAGCGTCGTATGGCCCGCGAGGCCCAAAGAACGCAAGGTTTGCTTGCCGACAAGCCCATAGTAATCCTCCGGGCCCCAATGCCCGAGCCTGTCATAGTTTCAAGCGATAGCTCAGCTAATGCCTCTCCGGCCGCCTCCTCTGACAACTCATCTAGCATTGACTATGATGCCCTTCGCCAGGCGGCCCAGACTGTGTCCGATTGACAATGAATAATCGAGGACGTGGAACGCCGCCGACGCAGCATCGAACGAACCACTCATTGATTAAACGCCTCCTACGCTATGCTACAGGACTTGCAGGAGCAACGACTCCAACTATCAGAGATGCTAAGAGAATTGAAGTACTTGCCCTGATAAAAACTTGCACCGCCTCGTGCCACCGAAGCTTTAGCTTAGAAGGTTTTGACCCTCATATTGTCCTCACTCTACTTCGTGGGTGGCGACCTTGCTCAATCGTGTAATCGCAACCTTCGGGCTAGCATGTAATTTCTGTCCTCGAGTGATGATATAATCACAGCTTCGGGCTATCATGTAATTATTTTTCTACCGATGCTCTATTTAAACGGAATCATAGCATCGTATAATCTATACCCCGTAAACTCAGCAAATCATTTTTCATGCTAACTTTCTGCCAAGCACCTCGTCAAGCCTCGGCAAGCTTCGAACCGTAGTTGTTCGGCATCGGGTAATTGTCGCGCCCGGCTTTCCGGGTATATCCTCTGGAGCATCGGACCGTAGTTGTCTGGCATTAGACCGTAGTTGTCTGGATGGAGGCCGTAATTGCCTTAATAATAAGTATCCTGCCCGTCCAGGGATTATTAGGCCGTAGTTGCCTTGGGGAAGAAGCATGATGCAAAAAGAAGTAAACACGGAGACGATTCTGAGAACCTAATTATCTTCATCCGAAGCGCCATACCCCTCAAAGGTAGCGCTGGCCTTCTGAATCCTGCCTAAAATAGCAGCATAGGCAAATGTTACATCTTACATGACTTGGGACACAACCCCTTGGCATTTGCACATTGCCGCACCATCTTAGACACCGCTTCGGACATGACCCGGACATTCCTCGGGACACAGCCCGGACATTCCTCGGGACACAGCCCGGACACTCTTCGGGACATAGGCCGGACCTACTCCTAAAAGACATGTTCTGCCCGAAGGGCACATGCCGAAATGTCTTGCCATTTATACACGAAAAAGAACTCCTCGGGACACAGCCCAAACACTCTTCGGGACGCAGCCCAGACACTACTCCTAAAAGACATGTTCTACCTGAAGGGCACATGCCAAAATGTCTTGCCATTTATACACAAAAAAGAAGACAACCCTTTCCACCACGCTACTCTTGTACCATCACACATAGAACGGCTTCAAAGCATCTGCGTTGTAGGTATGAGCTATTGGGGAGCCATAGAGTTCCAGCAGATGATAAGCCCCTGGTCGAATGGACCAATCCACAATGAACGGACCAAGCCACTTACTGCACAACTTGCCCACACTTACCGGATTAGGATTGCGACGAAGAACCAGATCACCTGGGGAGAACTCCCGCGGACGAACCTTCCGGTTGTATGTATTTTCGAAGGATGCAACATACTTGTGCAGATTTGCGACCGCTTGTAAGCGGGTTTCTTCCAGAGCGTCTTTTGCCATATCATCCTCACTGGTCGGAGGGCGAAGAGTGCACAACGGCCCTGTGTGTATCTCCTCCGGCGTAACTGCCTTGGCCCCATACAGCAAGCGAAAAGGCGAAAACCTAGTGGACCTGGTAGCAATTGTTTGAATTGACCAAAGGACATTCGGCAGCACGTCAACCCACTTGCCCTTTGGCAACCCAACCAGAGCACGAGAGATCCTGAAGAATAAGTTTCCATTCCTGCGCTCCACAACCCTATTAGCCCTCGGATTGACAACCGATAGCTCACACTTTTTCACCCCCAAACTAAGGCAATATTCCTTGAACTCCAACCCTTCAAATTGCTTGCCATTGTCAACCGTTAATTCAAGCTGTACTCTAAAGCGACACACCATATTTTTCCAGACTTTTTTTTTCACATTCCCAGTCGATATGTGAGCCAC
This sequence comes from Eleusine indica, assembly GCA_030378355.1. NCBI lineage: Eukaryota > Viridiplantae > Streptophyta > Magnoliopsida > Poales > Poaceae > Eleusine > Eleusine indica. The sequence continues at coordinate 9,370,589 of CM059498.1, read as the reverse complement.
CACCGCAAATCGGTAACCTCCTGGGGCCATGGAAGTGGTCCCATGATATCGATACCCTACCGAGCCAAGGGCCATATCGGTGCAATTGGTTGCAATAGTGTAGCGGGTAAATGCAGTTGACGTCCCATCCACTGGCAACCTACACAAATCCGAACAAGGTCTATTGCGCACTACCGTAGGCCAGTAAAACCCTTGCCGAAAAGCCTTGGCCACTAGAGCCCTCGGGGCCAGGTGAGAGGAGCATAGCCCTTCATGAATTTCACGCAGCAAAATCTGTCCCTCGGTTCGACTGAGACACCGGAGGAGTGGTACACAGATGCCCCCCTTGTATAGGACACCATCAACGATCTTGTACCCTCGGCAGCGATGTAAAAGCCGATGTCTTTCCTCTCGATCATCTGAGACATGTCGGTCCTCAAGACAAGCATGAATTGGAGCCCTCGAGTCCTCGATCGTGATATTCATGACCCTTCGATCTTTTGCCTCCGACACAGAGGTTGCCTCTTTGAGCACCTTGTGAAGAACATCATTAGGAACCGAACGCTGTCCGGCTGCAGCCTTTGCCAGCATATCCGCCTCCTCGTTCTCGATACGGCGAATATTACGAACTTTGAACCCCATGAAATACTTGTCTATTTCCCGCACCTTACTAATGTATTTGGCCATCTCTGGATCCTTAGCCAGGTATCCCTAGGCCAGCTGAGCCGAAGCCAATTGAGAATCACAATAGATCACCAACCTCTTAGCCCCCAACGCGCGTGCCTACCGAAGGCCCAACAAGATGCCCTTATATTCGGCAGCGTTGTTTGTGGTATGGAAAGCTAACATTGTCGAGAAGCGCAATATTTGACCCCCTGGCGAAGTGATGACCGTAGAGCACCTTGCGCCGGAAGCCCCCCAAGCACCATCAGTATATACTGTCCATATTGGGTCTTCAGGAACCGCTTCAGCCAGCTCTTCTGCCTCACCATGCGGTGCCCATTCAGCCATGAATTCTGCCAGAACCCCTGACTTAATAGATTTACGAGCAACGAACGTGATGTTGTACTGGGCCAACTCAGTCGCCCACTTTAGCACCCTGCTTGCACTTTTGTCATTAGACAACACATCCGGAAGGGGGTACCTTGTTGGTATGGTAATGGCATGATCATCAAAATATTGTCGTAGATCGCGCGACGCCATGACAACCGCGAACAACATCTTCTCAATGATAGTATAATTGCACCTTGCCCCATTCAAAGTCTCAAAACATAATATACTCGCATCTGCCGAGCAGCGCCTTCAGCCTGCGGTGCCTCATACACAAGAACTGCACTGACTGCCTTCGATGCTGCCGCGATGTATAGCAAGAGGGGTGCCTTCGACGGCGGTGGCCGAAGAGTAGAAAGCTCCATCAGATATGCTTTAAGAGACACAAATGCAGTTTGTTGCTCATTGGACCACGTGAATGCCCGAGGGCCCCTGAGTGCTTCGAAGAACAACATGCTCTTTTCCGCCAATCGAGAGATGAATCTGCTAAGGGCAACCACTCGTCCGGTGAATTTCTGCAACTCACAAATCAAAGATGATGGTTGCAGATCCATAATAGCTTTGATTTTCATAGGATTCAGATTGATACCCTCCTTGGAGACCAAATACTCCAATAACTTCCTCGAACGGACCCCAAACATGCATTTTGCTGGATTAAACCTCATACCAACATGCCTGAGATTGGTAAATGTCTCGGCCAAGTCAACCACATGGTTTTTGTCCGAAGCACTTCTTACCACAATATCATCAATATAAGCTGCTACATTGCGCCCCATTTACGATCCCAGCGTTGCCTTGATTGTGCGGGAGAAAGTGGCTCCTGCATTCTTCAGACTGAAGGGCATTCGGTTGAAGCAATATGTCCCCCTGGGTATTTGAAAGGCCGTGAGGGGCTGATCCTACGGTGCCAACCAAACTTGATGGAACCCGGAATAACAGCCCAAGAAACTCATGAGAGCACAACCTGCAGTAGCATCCACCAACTGATCAATACGAGCAAGCGGAAAATCATCCTTCGGACAGTGCTTGTTAAGTGTCATGAAGTCAATGCACATTCTCCACTGCCCATTTGGCTTCTTCACCAACACCGGGTTCGCTAACCACATAGTTCTGTCTATAGGGCATATAACGCCGGAGTCCAACAACTTCTACACCTCAGCCTTGAAGATATTGGCCTTTTCCTCAGTCCATGCCCTAATGCGCTGCTTGATCGGACGCACCTTCGGATCAACATCTAGGCGATGTTCGGCAATGGTTCGATCAATACCTGGCAGATCCCTAGGTGACCAAGCGAAAACATCTGCATTATCCCTTAGAAATTGTACCAGCTCCCTTTCCGTTTCTTCTGTTAGTTCTTTCCTAATGAACACTGTCTCATCTGGTCTGCTAGCGCACAACACGACTTCTTTGGTACCCTCAACCGATGTAACCTTTAGGGCCCATTTTGGTGTAGCCGGGGACTCCATCAAAGAGGCCTTGCCATCAGGTTCGCTGGAAATGGCATGTATATGATGCTGCCCGGGACATAACCCAAATTCTAGCCTTCGGGCTTCAGTCTGACCCCCATAAACTGTAATGACACCCTCCGGTCCTGGCAACTTCATGCAGAGATACCCGTGGTAAATCACTGCCAAAAACTTATTGATGACCCTCCAGCCCAGCAGAGCATTATAGGGATAAATCATTTCGACGTCATCAAACTTGATATCCTTAGTTCGAAGCCCCCCCAAGTCCCAAAAACGAGACCTTCAGCACGATGCTGCCAATTGCATAGATCAATTCACCTCCAAACCCCTGTAATGGGACGGGCGAGGCCTGCAAATCATGCTGGGTGTAGCCCATTTTTTCAACCGTACTCTATAAGATTATATCAGCTGAACTTCCCCCATCAATCAAGACCTTGCGCACATCGAACCCCTGAATGTTAAGTGCCATGACGAAGACATCCTTATGTTGGTAGATCATTGGCCTGAAATCAGCCGCTAAAAATGATATCGAAACATCCATCCAGCACGATATCCCAACCTGAAAATCATGCCCGGAGTCCCCCTATGATTGCAAAGATAGTGCCCCGTGAAGCCCCCGAGCCTGAGATATGTTGAAGGGACTGCGCGACCTCCGGGCGGTCCCCCGGCTACAAAGTCGGCGGCGGAGGAAGTTGCTCGACTGGAGGTGCCGGAAAAGCCAGCTGCTATGAGGGTGGTGGGAGGTCGAGCATTTGCAGTGGAGGGGTGGATTGTTGAAACAGCAACGGGGGGAGGGGGCATGCATTGGTGATATGTGGTGGAACTGCGGGGGTGATGGGTAGAAGGCAGCAACATGCACGTAATAAGTGGTGTGCAACATTGGTCGTGTTTGTTCAGACTCCCGACGCGCCCTAGCCTCCGACAATGCCTTGATGTCTGGACAAGAATTAGAGCTATGAGTGCACCCTGGACCATGAAATGCGCAGTAGAATAGCTAGCCAGGACGGGGTCGCCTCGGGCCTAGACGCTGAGAAACTGAACCAGGACCCCTCGGAGGCTGGCCCGAAGAACCTTGTTGCACACTGTAGATGTCGCGACGGGGAGGAAAATGACCAGCTCCCCCTTGATTGGCACGCCAACCTACACCCCCCCCCCAATTCATTCCTTGCCCCCAGCCCATTATGACCGCAGGTTGAGCCTTTTGGCGCTCTTCCTATTCATCCTGCCCAACCCTCACTTGCCCTTCCAAGATACTAAGTAGCTCGTCAAGCATTTGAGGTTGCTTAACCCGAATTGCACTTCTTGATGCCCCCATTCTTAGCCCCTTTGCCACAGATTCAATGACAGTAGCATCGTGTATATCAGACACCTGACACTTGAGGTGAATGAACCTCCGAGTGTAACTGGCCAAGTACTCTCCCTCTCGCTGCACACAAGCTGCTAAATCCCGGGCTCCCATCGGCCTAGCATGATTTCCCCTGAAATGTACGACCACTACCTCTTTGAGCTGCGCCCAAGACCGAATGCTCCCCAGAGCCAGTTTTGCATACCAAGTTCCAGCTATTCCTTCCAACGCAAACGGGAGAGCTTTTGCCTTGACAGCATCATTACCCCCAGCGGACTCCACTGTAGTTTCATACCTCATGAAGAACTCCCTGGGATCCTACGTTTCGGCGAACAACGGTAGCTTCACCGAAGCCAACCTCGTCGGCCACTGCACTGCTTGCAAGTCTGCAGAAGTGGACTATTAGGATCAGCCGACTGAAGCAGATGTAGACTCCCGGTCGATGCTGCCCCCAAAACTTCCTCACAACACTATTCAAAGGCTAGAGCACAATTTTCAAGGACACCACCCCTCCGAAGAGCCTCAATTTGCTTGCTCAACATCTCTTTGCGCCTCTTTGCTACTTCGATTCTCTGAGTGTACCCAGCCTCCTAACGAGCCAAGCTCCAGTGCTTGAGCACGCAATGCCTGCTCTTCGGCCACATGCTTCTGCCTTTCCAACTCTAGCTCCATTAGCCTGACACTCTCTTCCTCCCTTTGTGCATCTTCCTGCCCTTTTTTGATACGCTCTTCCGCCACGAAGCGAGCATATTCTGCTTCCTCTTGGGTCAGCTTCCCCCGTACAGTCTCCCCGTCTGTAGTGACCTCTTCGACCGCCTCGTTGACTTCGCCCGAAGCCTCTTCCACATGCCCATCGGCCACCTCTTCCAATGCTAGGCATGCTCCGGCCGCAGCCAACGTTTCAGCCCTAGCGCCATCTCCTGCTGCGCGGCTTCGAGTGGTCGTCGGCTGGGCCGAAGGTGGCGCCCCCCTTTTAGTTCCTGCCATGCCATGCACTTTTGTGTATCACTCCCCACGGACGGCGCCAGCTGTTGTGGTTACAAAGGCCAGAACAAACACTAGGGGACCTACCAAAGGGGGTTTGGATTGATTCAAGCCGAAGGCCCCTCTGTCAGACCTAAGAGAGTAATACACATGCAAAGGTTGGGATGATGGCACCGAAGGCCTATGGAACAGGTCCCATCGGGCTTAGATCATGTTACGCTCCTAAGTCCGTACCGAATGGTCCGTACTCAGGATGTGATAGGGGATCCCCTTACATGGAGGTTGTAGAGGAGCATTTATAGATCCATGCTCACCTGCTCCCTCGGGTATGTTTATATGTTTGCCCTGATCCTATATTACATGCTCTATATTTCCGTCAAGGGGTACTTTGGTACTTCAATCATACTCTAGTACATGCCTCCGGAAGTCAGTCTCCCGGACTGTTAAGATGGGACCCTTTCTGCCCGTACGCCCTTCGGCCATTCATCCTGCATCCGTACGCCCTTCAGCCGCGCCGTGCCTCCGGCGCCTTGCTGGGCCGGCTTACTTCTGGGCCTTCAGTTTGTCTGTAGCTGTCCTGCTCGTCAATGGGCTCCAACTAGGCTTAGGGGAGACTAGGCGATGGGCTTTCCCCTAACAGTATCATACTATGAGGCGACGTCTATGTCAACAACAAAATATTTGTGATGACTTCGTGAATGTTGAAATTAAGTCGGCTTAATCTTTTAGAGACATCCATAAAGATATGGCATATATGCGTATGTTCATAGGGATAAATACTAATACATGTGTATAAATGTTTGTATTTGTACTATTTTCATTTGAAAAAATATATATACAACTCCAGAAAGGTTGTATACTTCAATCTACACGCACAGTTGGGCCGACATGTGGATCTTTGTTTGGCTCTAGGTCAGTTATATGTTTCAGACAGAGTATTTTAGAGAGAATATCTTATATGTCAATCATACGCTTCTTCTATGTCATTCCAAAATACACTTCGCTTTATGCCATGTTTGTAATTGTTTTGCATCTCTTCAATGTCATTCGTCCTACGTGCCAAGAAAAATATATTGTGAGTAAACGACCACGCCACGGCAGGCGACGCCTCCTTCCCAGCGACGCGGTCACGTGACGGCCACGCTTCCAGCCTTCTCGTCGGCCATCGCGCCTGCGGCGTCTGGCTGCACCCCGAACGGCCGACGCACCGTCTTGGCCGGCTTTCCTGCTACACCGACGCATCATCCTGCCCATACGATTCCTGCTAATCATTTCAGGGGCGGATTTGCCTGCCAGCCTCTCGGGTTTCGTCGCAAACCCGGCCTTTTTGCCATTCCAACCGGGCGATGAATGAGAGGAAACCGAGCTTGCTGTCCCCACCTCCGTCGATCCTTTTCAATCAGAGCTTATGCCTTACAGAGTAGCACTTCAGACCAGATGCCCGTTCCGTTGGTCTTCAGGAACCGTGGTCTTCGTCTTCGTGCTCCCGCTCTCCCCGTTTGCCAGCACTGGATTGGCGTGCAGAGGATTGATTCATTTCGTCGGTAATCTGCCTCAAACTAGAGTGGAGATTGTAACATGCTGAATTTCCATACTCCTTGAGGGTCTTTTTGCTATTTTCTCGAGGAAGGACTTTTCTGGAAAAAAATTGCCGTTCTCGCTTTTCTCTCTCAGCGTCGCCAGCGCAGGGGCTAGCGCTGCTGTGTGCCGCACGCTCCGTGCGCCGCGCAAGCAGGCTGCTTGCCTGTTTCATCGCCGCTGCTCGCGCACGAGAGTAAAATCCCTATTTCCCTTCTCCCTCTCGCATCAGTCTCTCGTTCTCTCTTCTCTTTTTTGCAAACCGAAGAAACGAGGCAACCACCATTGTTGTCCAGCCCAAGCTCAAGCTTCCCGCCGCCTCAACGCCTCCTCGACAAAACCAACACCGCAAATCGTCGCGCCACCTCCTCCTCTTCCTCCCCATGGCCTCCAATCGCCACTTCCTGCCTTAGTATTGGAGAATCGAAGCCCTTTCCAGAGAAGGCCAAACCAAGCTCAATCTACCCCCTTTTCTATTACTCCCTCTACGGTGAGCCTCGTCATGTGATTCTTGTTCCTATGCGGGCACGTCGAGCTATGCTTCACGCTGGTATTTTATTTAGGATTTTTAGTGGCCGTTTGATCCCTTTCCCGTGGTGCTCTAGAGCCTCTGGGAGAGCTTCGTCAGCCATGGTTGAGCTCGTGGTCGAGCTGGTTCAGCTCATGGCCGGATCCTCTGTGCCGCTGCGTGTTTGTAGCTTTATGTGGCTTGAATCTGGTTGGACAGCAAATAACTGTTAGCTTTTAAAATTCATAGATTAATCATCTCAACTCTGTTTTTAGTGAGACTTGTTGCGTTGGATTCATTAGGAAGTTAGCTATCAAGGAAAAATATGATCAATTATGTTTTATCTACTGTAATTTAATTATTTAATTAATTGTTAGCAGTGTTCATATTTGGGTGTGCTTTACATGATTATTTGTAAGTAGAGCAATTCAAATCTTAGGGTGGTAATTCTTTTTACATTGCAACCTTAACTCATTGCACTTCATGTTCACTCAATTTTATTACATTTGCACCTCATTTCATTTCATGCTCATGTCATTCATTCAGTGAATTATTTTATGTTCTAGAAGGAGAACAACCGGAGGGTGACGTGGGTGGTGACGAGGGTACAATTGACTTGGAAAGCGTGAATGGTGAACCTGAAACTCAAGGCAAGCATCTATGTATATCTCAAACTATTTTAGATCAGTCTAAATGATGCCTTGAGTCAATTGACCTATTGCATTAGCTGGGCACTAGAGAAATTGTCGTATCCTATTTGATGCATTATCTTCCTTGTTTATTGGATTACCCTTATCCTTGTAACTAAGTGAGGTAGGTCCAGGTGTTGGGGGATAATCGGTAATTGCTTAGTGATGCTTTATCTTAATACGGTAGAAGTCGAACGGTGGAAGGTCACCAACGTTCGCGTGACATAGGTGGATACTTGAGATCATTGACCATGTCATGCTGAAAATATTAGCGATGGCTATGAACTAGATAGATGGGAAATCCTTGATAGTTTGTACATAAACCTTGGCATGTAATCGTACATACCACATGCTGACATATGGGTAGGCAAGCCTCACTCCTTATCTAGCTACGACCATTTGGCTTGCGAGTTCGGGGGCTGAAGAAGGTGCTAGGGATGACCCCCGAGGGCCTAGTGCGACCAACTCGCCTTAACCGAACGTCTGACAAACGGTCGGAGCGTATTTGGAAGGGTTGTCACAATGAATTACTCCTTATGACCGACGGGTCGTATGGGCGGTGGTCTTTGTGACGTGTGGGTAAAGTTGTACAACCCCCTGCAGGGTGTAAAATCAATTCGAATTACCGCGGTCTCGGTTATGACCACGCCTTGGGGCGTCTCCATTCATCATGATTATTTTCCCATAGGATGTGATTTGGGAATGGAAAGAAATATAAATTACTAGTACTTTTGCTTATACATTGGGTTGTTTTCTATAGAGGTTGCCCAATAGTTTCACTTATGTCATAGAAATGCAAGTTAATCACTTTAAAAATATTAATGGTTTTTACGCACTTGTCATCCTAATTGTCTTCTTCTTGTCCAAAGCCAAATGCATATTCCTTTGGATGAGAGCTATATGACTCTCCGTGTAAGTCTTGCTGAGTACCTTCGTACTCACGATGTTATTTGTTGAGTTTTGCAGGTGAGGATGAGTACGTGTATGGCTACTTCTACCCTGCCACCGATGGGGGTGAAGGGCAGGAGTAGTTGGTTGTTGAGAAGGTGACGCGGATGGTGCTCGTAGTGGAGCATCGTCGTCTTTTATTTTATAATTTCGCTGTGTAAACTCTTAAACAAGGACCAAACCTTTATAACCATATCCTCGCTCATGCTAAGTTGGTTGTACACTTAGCATATGAGCTCTAAACTTCCCTTTTGATGTAAATTTGGCTAAGTAAAGATACTGCTAAGGTAATATAATACTTTTGCTCTCTCGTTAATGCTTGTGATGAAGATACTTACAAATGTGACTTAGCGGTGTGCACGTCGATCTTGGGTGTTGTTTGTGCATGCCAGAGAATACCAGAATTATACATATTATGATCGAATATTATAGTGTTGGTTGCTTAGAACGGGCTGCGACACGTGATGTGTCGAACGGTCGACACGTGTCAATGTTTATTCTTGGTTGATCGACATATTTGGTCATAATGGGTGTAATTTGGAAGGCTCCCCATAGAGATCCATCCGATTCGAACTTCGGAGTGATTGGTTCCTATAATATTGATGCGGATTCTAAGATTTTCATAAATTGGAGTGGAGATCCACCCGATTCGGACTGAGTCGAGCATATTCAGGGTCAGGGACGGACGTGCAGACCCGATCTGGCTGCTGTCCGCCTGGGATTAGCGACCATCGGATCGCCAGCGACCACAGCTGCAGGTCTCTCTCTCTCTCTCTCTCTCTCTCTCTCTCTCTCTCTCTCTCTCGTCCGTATATAATTGTATATTTTGGTGATTAGCCTGGTTTTGGTTGGTACTCATGTGACCTTTTCACGTTATAGTGATCCGGTAAAACCTACTTCTTTTGATCCGATATATATGTAAGTTTTTTTAAGCTTTGCTGCCTGTTATTTGATCAGCATCAACGGCTTAGGACCAATCTCTTCTTCCTTTTGAGACGGCTCTCGTCTTCCCCTCAAAATTGCACTCGTGTCTGGCTGCCACTTCATCACTCAATATTTATGATGTCCTTGCTTGGATGCCTAACTAGATTCTGATTTGCTTGCCAGTTATCATTACTAAGAAAGATGAGGGAATACTGTTATCCATCTGTTTAGTTTTACTAATATCAACTGTTTTCTATTCATCTCTGACAAATTTTGATGGAAAGTAACTTTTCAGTTTTCTTCACTGAACCATATTCTAGATGATTGTAGTCATTGTTTGCATCCAATAGGAAATTAGGACAATCATCCCTCTTCTGTTCGTTGTTTACATTTTATAGGAAAATCAGAACAAAAGAACAGTCCATAATCATCTTTTACCTTTTGCATTTTATGCTGCCTTATTGCACCTAACAAACAGTCTAAATTCTCTAGTGCATTATATTCTTATAGTTATGTACTCTTTGAGCTGCTGTGCGTTTACATAAGTTTAAGAATGGCACTGTCATATATCTGGAGACACTTGTGAATACAACAGTTGGACAGTTTGTTGATTAATGGAATATAATGTCTTGCATTCTTACATATGCTCTATGCTGAAACCAGTCTGGCTTCATGTAGGCTTCATGATTAGTGGTATTTCAACAGGAGGAGCACACGAGGAAAGCAGCTATTCTTATAGTTATGTATCTTCCAAATGGATTACCTCATATTGAGTCTCTACACGTGGAAGTGACTGTGAAGACTCAGGTTACCTTTTTTTCAAATGCCTCTAAAATTTCAGTCCTGTATACTTTCCTTTGTGTTTCAATTTTTTCCCTGACTTCCTCTGCATCTTTCAGATACATGGATTTACAAAGGCTCCTCTCAAATTTGTTTATTTAAAGCATCTGACCATGAAGATAACCTTCTCAAGCGCTAAAAGGTTTGGTAAAAATGCAGTCCTTCAATTAGCTTATATTTTGGAGGCAGCTCCCTTTTTGGCGGACCTTCATTTGGATGTAAGATGTTACACTGTCTGCACCTTCATCTTATCTGCAATGGCAAATGTAAATATCCTTCACTAGTATACTCTTCTGCCTCTATCGTTCATTTAGACTTGCTTTATACTATGTTTAGGTTCTTTTAACCTGCAATTATTTTCTTACTCGAAACTTTGAAACCAGAAAGTTAGACAGAACAGCCTACTAGGCCAACTCAGCCTCAAATATTGGCTTAGCCAGTTCAAGCGTGGAGTGCATAACAAATCGATCATGGATTGCTACAGTACTGTTGACCATAAATATTTTCCCCATATCTCCTTTGAAAATCAGTATAAGATTTGGAATTTTGGATTATATATAGAACAGTGGGTAGTTTTACTTTCTCGAGCGTTTTGACTGAGAGTTGACTTTCAGAGTAATGATGCTCGTTAATTTGAAATTGATAAAAAATAGATTGGACAAAAAGATTGAATTAAGAAAAAGCTTTATTTAGATTTCAGGGACTATTGCATATTTACCGATAATGTTTTCTGCTTTGGCTCATACTACTGATTTCTTGACACTAACGATAGGTGGCTAAATTTGTGTGCAGATGTTGTGCATGTCTTGTTGTGAGTACCCCCCTAAAAGAGATGTCATCGTGGATCGCCCTCACTATAATCTCAAGAGAGCCTGCATAACCGGATTTAATGGCAATGGAGGCCAAGTTGCACTGGTAAAATACATCCTTCGGAATGCTGTACAACTGGAACAAATGACAATAGATCCAAGAGGTAGAATAATGGACCGGCCAGTAGTAGAATTTTGTGGCCGCTCGGTAGCCAAGGAAGAACTGCTGCCAAAAGACAAGAAGGGTGTCATCACTATTTTATAACTTGTATAATTTATAACTCATCCTTGAAGACCAGGATGTTAAGTAGAATGTTGTATGAGCATTCAGTGAGCAGTTGAGGAGCTTGGACAGTGCAGAGCACGAGGATGGAACTTGAATATTTATTGGTTTATATGTTTTATAATTATGAAAGAGATAATTTATTTGGACCTGTATTGTTTCCTCTTTATATATAGTAGTAGTAGTAAATTCAACAGAGGATACAATGGTTTTACTTTCGATCGCAGAACAGAGTTCGACAGGCGAAAGAAAGCGCCATGCGATCCCCGGCATCCCCTTGTTCCTCCCATTAGTAATCGAGAACGATTCAAATAATAATAATAATAATCGGGAACTCTGAACAATATCTCAACATAAGACAAGTGATTTATATTTAGAGAAGAACCAGTCCTATTAGAATTTTGAACAGTTTACCATAATTCAAGTACGGGCTGAAGCTATTGCGTCAGATTTTCTCTGCTACACATATAGGAGGTGGTCCGTGGTCGTTTTTCACTGTGCAGTCGCCTCTATGGCACACCGCCACATAAATAAATGGTTTTTCTTTAGTCGAAGGGGATTTCTAAACAACAGCACTAGGATGGTGTTCAGATAGATGGATGATTTTAATGAGTTATTTTTCAATCAAACGACATTTTTTTATGCACTTGCGTAGGTCAGTTCCCTTCGCCGGTGGCCCGGTGCGGGTTCGAGGAGAAGAGAGATTTGGGGAGGGAGAGGGTCCCACCCACCGTTCCTCTGCTTTTCGACTCTGCCTCTGCTCTCGCTTTTTCGCTTTGGGTTTGGCATTTCTTCCAGCTCAGCGCAGCGCCCCGCCCCGCCTCGCCTGCGCCGCCACCGCCGCCGCCAGTAGATCGGCTATGGTGCGCCAGAAGGACAAGCAGTTCGCGCTCCAGTACCACCTACCGATCGAAGTTCTCCGTGAGGGTTTACCGGAGAAGCTTCATGATGCGCCGGACAACGTGGTGCGGAGCGGCAGCCTCATCCGCGTCGCCAGCACCGCGGGGTTGTCGGCCGCCCTCGCCATGAAGGACGGGGAGGAGTAGAAGCCGCCGCTCGACGTGTATGTGGTACCTTACCTACCGCCGAATGAAGCAGCCGCTATCCGCCGCATGATCGACCTGCAGATGGAGGAAGACGGTCAGGAGGGCCAGGCCGGCGCCGCCCGCCGCCGGAAGTTCATCGTCGCTAATATTCACGTGCTGGAAGCCAAGGAGCTCATGCTGTCAGTGATCAATATACAAGCCGTGATGAACGCTCTTCGGAAGAATCCCGAGCTACAACACCACGAGCTGCCTCGTTTCCCCACCACCGATCCTGTAGACGGGCCCTTCTTCGCCAAGAAGTTGGCGTGGCTAAACGATGCCTATCTTGTGTCCCGCGCCTATTCAGGTACGTGGCTCGCAGGCTCGCTCACATTGGTGGCCTGCGCGTTCTAGACGCAATGGATTGTTCATCAAATTCATCGGTAGCGGATCCCAATACTGGCCGATTTTGTTTATGACCAATCTGGTCCTTGGTTTAGGTGCTCTGCAAATTTGTGTGTTGTTGTCACATGACCTAAACAATCATATGGACGGTTGTAGCATCTACATTCTTAAATCCATCCCAACTGGAATTGTGCCTGCAGTTTGATGTTACATAATAGATATTAAGCTTACAATTTGAATGTATTAGAGAATGACATCTGTTGGTTCGACTATGGAACTAGTGGCTCTGTCTGTTGTATTTCATCCTTTTTTTTTTTTTGCAGCAGTGCATACGGCTCACAATCCATGAATGAACTCACTATTTGTACATGCAGTAAGTTGTAGATTCCTAAACGTTGTAGAAGATTCTTAAACATTTTTTCTACCTGTACATGCAGTACCTACCGATCGCTTTGCTTTCTAACTGTTTCCTAATCCACTGGACGAGCTGCCAGTGCCATCTCGAGTAGTACCAATCATGGGGTCAATGTGCTGTTGAACATTGATATTTACTTCCCTAATTGAAGTATACAGTCGAAGAATGTTTGGTTCTAACGAATTATTTCTACCTATTGTTATTTGAGCAGGAGATATCAAAAAGGCAAAGAGTATCCTCAAACAGACGAAAAAAAGTCTTTATCTGTCACTGTTTCATGAACGAAACATTACAGATGATGAAGAACGTGCTGAGATTATGGAGTTGGCAAAACATTATGAGAAGATTCATGGTCGGAAGATGAAAGCACTAACTTCAAGCCATATCGCCAAGCAGATTCTTGGTATCACATCATTCGCTGCTTTTGAAGACAAGAAAAAGCTTATTGCTGATGACATCTCTTCGAGTGCTGATAGGAAGTTGTTACTGACAAAGTTGAAAAGACAGAGAAGAATGTTTAAAGAACTTCAGTCAAGGCAGACACTCATTGGAGCTTCTTGTGCTGGTAAAACTTTGATTGATTGGATGATTAACTGATAGTCTAATGATTATGGGGATGGAATCTTAATTTTGTTCCTTCTTATGATCTAGATTTTCGGGAGCTGTGAGTATGTGTGTAGAAGCTGAAGAATGGAGACCAATCTTCTAAATGAGGAGATTGAAGAGGGCAGATTGCTTTGTATGGCTAGTCTGGGCTACATCCGAGGGAGTCTCAAGAGGACCAATTTTCTTTGCGTTGCTAGTTTAGTATGCAATAGAAGTAGATTCAGTAATATCCTTCATTTTGTTTGTTTCTCATCCGGTAAGGAAATCAGTTGCCACTGAGCATTTGGGGATTCAAACTCTTTTAAGCATTTTTTTGGTAAGTAGGAGATGGAATTTGTTGAACCATTCGTGCTTTCACGGCTACAACTTTCTTCAGTGCTGATATGCGCTGACTGAGCGAATCGAAATGGCCAATTGTTTGCTAGCTCCTGCTACTATAATTTTGGTGCTGTTGATATTTCACCAGGCAGTCTTGTCTACTTTCACAAGATTTACTAGTCTTTTGAGTTGTTAAAATGTGCATACATGCAGTTTCTAGTGATGGCCTCATTGGCATGCATTTCTGGTATGAAAATTGTGACGATTGCTTTGGTATATAAATGGCTTGAGTCTGTTATTACAAGTGTTTGCTTATAATTTGCATATATCTTGGATTCTCTCTGATTTGCTCAATACGAATCTGATGTTATACGGTTTTTTTTTAAAAAAAAAAAAAGTGGCAGGAGTGCTGCCATTCATTAAGAGGAAAGCACATAATTACATAAGAGCCTCAGTCCATTAGCCGGGGCTGACAAGAGAAAAGGAAAAATAACAACATAGAAAGTGGACAACAGAGCAAATAAGCCAAAGCATTAGTAGCCCAACTGGAGGTAAACCGATTGGTGGAGCCTAATCTCATCCTGGATGAGGGAGGCAAGGTGATGTGGCGGTGATTCCTTGTCTTCAAAAATTCTTTTATTTCTCTCTTTCCATACAAACCACCAGAAAGTAAATAGCATCTCCAACTTCTTGCTCTTCTCCTGTTTTGGGCCGAGCTTGTTCAGATAGGATATCCAGTGAGTAGCCCCTCCAGCTGTAATCATTTCATTGTACCTCGGCAGGCCAATTTTTGGTGCAAGGAGGTCCCAGGTGGCTTCAGTATAGTTACATTGTGTTAGCAAGTGATCAGTAGTTTCATGCATGCAGATGCAAAGGGCACAGTTGTGGTTGCAGGGCCAATTTTTCTTAATCATATTGTCAGCTGTAAGCACTCTATCATGCATCACCAGCCAAGCGAAAAATTTACATTTAGGTTTAGTGATGGCCTTCCAAATCGAGGTTGCCCAAAAGCTTGGGATGGCCCCTCGAAACTGGCATTCATATGCTGATGTAACTGTGTATTGCCCATTGGTTGTCCAATACCACACAATTTCATTAGGTTATTCAGACAGAGATATTGGAGCTATTGCCATAAGTACAAAGTGAATTCCTCCATTAGTTCAGAGCTATTAATGGTCCTGATATTTCTAATCCAGTTGAAGTTGTGAAGTTCCTTGCAGACACTTCTTGTTTTGAACCTTGTCATTTGGCATAGGTTGGGGGCTAATTCTTTTGGAGCAGCTCCATGCAGCCAGCGTGCCTCCCAGAAGGGAGTGTTTTTACCATTCCCTATTGTGATGGTCGTCGAGATGAAAAATAATTATCTGTCCACTAGATCATCTACTTTAAGGAGATGCTTCCATGACCTGTCCTTATGATCCCATTGATTCCACAGCCAGCGAAGTCTAAGAGCCCTGCTGAATTTGTCAAGATCCTTGATACCAAGTCCTTCCAACCTCTTGGGCCTAACGCAGGTTTGCCAGTTCACCAAACAGTGCCCTCCACGAACCTGTTCTGGGTCTTTCCCTCTCCAAAGAAAGCTTCTTCTGAACCTGTCCATCCTAGAGATCCTCCATTTGGGCATTTTGTAAATTGTGAGGAAATAGGTTGTCATAGAAGACAGAATAGTCTTGACAAGAAGCTCTCTACCTGGGTAGGTGAGGAGATTCCTCTGCCAACCAGGTAGCCTATTTCCAAGTTTTTGAATTATAGGTTGTAGCATTGTCCTAGTAGGCTTTCTGTGATGAAGGGGCAGACCGAGGTACTTGCAGGGGAAAGTCGAGATAGCTCTGTTATCTTGGGCTAGCAAGCTGAGTGCATCACCATCACACCGAATTGGGTAATATTCTGTCTTGCTCAAATTGATCATGAGCCCATTAGCAGCAGCAAAAATGTCAAGAATACAATCCATGACTTGTAAATCATTACTTGACGGTCTTAGGAATATAGTTGCATCATTAGCATATAGCGACATCCTGAATTGCTCACAACCTTTACTTAGTGTGCTTAAAAGATTTAGATTTTGTGCCTTTTGGACCAACCTATGGAGTGGCTCCATTGCAAGGAGGAAAAGCATCGGAGATAGAGGGTCACCTTGCCGCACCCCTCTACGGTGCAGAATGCGTTTTCCAGGTTCCCCATTTAGCAAGTAAGAGGAAGAGATCGTGCACCACAGAGAGGACATCCAATTCCTCTAATGTTGTCCAAAGCCATAATATGTCATAATATCCAACAAGTAAGGCCAATTCACTGTATCAAAGGCTTTAGAAATATCCAATTTAACAAACACTGCAGGAGTCTTCTTTTTATAAAGGTCCCTGATCACCTGTTGTACATAGACAAAATTATCATGTATGCATCTTTTTTTGATAAAGGTTGTTTGGTTGACTGATATGAGATTGTCCAGTTCTGGGCCGAGTCGGTTGGCAAGTAGCTTAGAGATTATTTTTGCAAAGCTATGAGTCAAACTAATTGGCCTATAGTCGGATATCCTCTGAGGGTTTTCTTTTTTCGGAATTAGGACCACATAAGCCTGATTTAGTAGGTGCAGGCTTTGCTGATTCATAAGATAAAACTGGAAGATTGCCCTCCAGATGTCTTCCCTTATGATGTCCCAACATGTAGAGAAGAAAAGCCCAATAAACCCGTCAGGACAAGGAGCTTTCTCTTTAGGAGCTGACTTGATGACCTCCTCAATTTCATGCATTGAAAATGGGAGCTCAAGATGTTGAAGATTTCGTGGCTCCCAGCCTAGGTCCTGAAAATTGATTTTGCAACTTCTAGGTACATAGGTACTAGTGTGTTGTGTGTAGTGCTTAAAAATCACCTCATGTTTTTCCTTTTGTGTCACAACTATTTCATTGTGAGATTGCAGAGTATGGATAAAATTTTTCTTTTTCCTCACATTGGCCATGAGCTAAAAAAAATTTGTGTTTGCATCTCCTTCACGGAGCCAAGTTATCCTGGACTTTTGTTTAGCTCTACTTTTTTCTATAGCAGCAAGCCCCAGAATTCTTGTCTTGAGTTGTTTGATTAGATCTCTTTCCATTGTGAGAGCTACATGTTTTCCTGTGCCATTTCTAGTTGGTTGATGACCTCTCGACACACTGCCATGACAATTTTTGTTTGAGGCGGCAGCTTCTTGGACCAAGCTCTAAGAGCCTTGGCCGTTCTGCTAAGCTTGATGTGCAGCGTAGCTAGCGGGTTGTGTCTTGCTGGAACTTCTTTAGACCAAGCCTCATGCACATAATCAAAAAAACCTGGCATAAGGGCTCAGAAAGCTTCAAATCTGAATTTAGGATTTACTTTTGGGATGATGAGGGGTGTTAGGAGCAGGGGGCAATGGTCTGAAGCTGCTGACGACAGGGGCTGCAAAATAGGGTTGGAATAGCATTCCTCCCAAGCTGGTGTGCAGAAAACTCGATTGATGTGTGTCAACGTTGGTTGCTCCTGGTTGTTAGTCCAGATGAATTTGTGACCAACCAGCTGAACTTTTTTTTACTTCCAAATGATTAAGAGTCCTTCTGAACTTGAGCATCGTCCTTCTATTGAGCCGCCCGTTATTTTTATCCTCCTCTTTGTATATGAGATTAAAGTCTCCCACTAGTAGCCAATGAGCACCAGCCGTTGGTTTCAGCCTCTTAAGTTCCTTGAGAAACATCTTTTTTTCTAAGTCTCCCTATGGTTCGTAAACTCCGGTGAGTGTCCAGTTTCTTTGGTACTTGAGATCGAATATGCTAACCGAGATAGTATGGTTGGTCAGCGATGGGCTTTGGAGTTGCATGGTGGAGTTGTTTGCAGCGATTAATATGCCATCACAGCTTCCATGAGCTGGTAAGAACCCAAAATTACCTTCATATTCCGGCCCCAGTGAATTCCTAATGGTGTTTTCATTGATTTCCTCCACCTTTGTTTCTTGTATGCACACCAGATCTGGCCTAAACATGCGAACTACCTGTTTGATATCGACCTGACGGACCGGGTTGTTCATTCCCCTAACATTCCAAGATAGAATCTTATATTGCTGGTTTATATTATCCATGAAAAGATAGCATCAACCAGTGACAACAGGCGTACCAAATGGCTTTCCACACATCAGCAGGGTTGGTCAGACAAAATGCAACCACCACAGATAAGGAACAACACCATGTCATATGAAGCATACCGAAGGAGTAGTTCAACAAAAGCATTGTGTGCTGCCTGCCAACCATGTTCACATCAAGTTCAAACAAGACTGAGCGGTTCAATATTACAATAACAGGGGGGGCTCCCTCCCAACCATAGTGGCGAGGTCCAAATGAAAAGCATTGCAGCTGAAGCACACATAATAAAATAAAGGGTGACTTGGTCTTCTGGCCTCCCTTTTACACGATGGCACCAAACAGTGCCATCTTCCCCTTCCTCCCTTTCTTCTTTTTGCCATCCTTGTCTTTCTTCTTCATTTTTTCTGCCTTGCTTTCTTCTTCCGTCTTGCTTCCTTCCAGCTGCTTCTTTTTGTTGTTTTCACCCTTCTTGTTTTTGTGCTTCTCAACAGTGACTTCAGTGAGCTTTAGAATTGCCTCTCTAGCCCCTTCGTCGAGTGGATGCTTGTACATGTCCAAGTATTGCTGCAAGGTCATCTTTTCCAGATCCTCATCCTCTCTAATAATGCCACATTTTTTTGCCATCAAGTTTTGAGCAAGTTTGATGATAGATTTGCCATTGCTACCCTTTGCTTTGAGTCTTGGGCTCTTCCTCAGCACATCCTCTTCCTGTTGTGTCTTCTGGTTGGTTATTCACTTCAGAGGATGGGGTCTTATGTTGTGGAGTGGGCAGGACGAACGATGACAGTGGTTCAGTGGTGGTCTGCCTCGCAGAACCTCCTGAAGCTCTCGGCCATGTTTTTGAATATCAGCATCAATTCTAATTGGGCTTAGGTTGGGCTGCTCCTGCAGCTCTTCAACAGATTGTGGAATATCTGCCGGATTAGAGACGAACGGCCCAGGGTCGGACCTCTGGTTCTTCTCATTTGGGAGCCCCACTACATCAACATTTATCTCGGTGAGGGCAGTAACAGGTGTGGGGTGAAGCCGCCCACCCACTACAGCTGGATCTGGCTCTGTTGGGGCTGTGATGTTGCTTGCCATCCTCAGAATTCAGAATCCCAGCAGGTGATAGTGGGCCGGATAACAATTGCCTCTGAAACGGGTTTGTCCCATTTCTCTTCAACCCCTTCTTTCTTCAGTTTTGCATTAACAGGGAACTCCTAGGGGGGGGCGATCAGAATAGCATCAGATTGTTGGCCAGTACTGCCTTCTTGTTGATCTTCCTTCCACTGCCATAGTTTCTTTTTACCCCTAGAGGGATGCTGGTCACTCTGACTTGCTGATCCTCTGTCCTGCCATAGCTGCCTCATGGCCCTTCTCTCTTCTGGTGAGGAGGATCCACCCGCTGGTGGTGGTGAAACATTTCTCATTAAGTGGTTTCTGTTGCAGGAAGATTCACCCCTGTACCAGCCGCTGCCATGATCTTTTTCAGCTTGGCGCTCTCTGGTCCTGCCCCTTCCTTCCATCCAGCTGGACATCCTGTTGAAGAGTCCCCTAGCTTTAGGCCTTTTTTGGTCCCTATCCCCATCTTCATCATCCCTGGGGTGTCTTCTTGGAAGCACATCATACCCACAAAAGGGCGTAAGGGGGTGCAGCTCATCTTCATCCAGGTCACCATCAGCTCTACAATATTGCCAAACAAACTCTCTCCATGACACCTTGCCCCCTGCAATGAGCTCTTCCCTGGGGTAGTGGAAGAAGAGCAAGTCCTCCACAACATCAATGCGCATATACACTGTAAAAACATGGCTGCTCTTCAACCCTATAGGTCTGATAAAATGAATTTGTGCACCTTTTCTTGGATCTGGTTCATATTTCAGTAGGGAGAGATAAACAACCTGAGGAATCCTGGATGGGTCCTTGGTGAAAGCCCAGCACTGAAAAGCACGTTGGTCAACTCTCTTAACTGTAGCATCCTCAACATGATGTATCACTGCATCGTCACAAAGCATTTTGGCTGCAATCTCTTTACACCAAGCATGTTGAGGGATACCCTCAAGACTGAGCCTAACATGGTATGGAACAATCTCTCTATCCCTAAAGCGGTCAATGTCCCATGCATGAAACCGTAGCTCCACTGGACCATTAACAGCTCAACTGGCAGCAAAGACAATATCTCTAGTAGTAGCATCCAGGAATATGGCTAAGAACGGCTCAAGTCTGCTACGATAAACATAGAACTCATGTTTGCGGATCCCAAACTAATGCATAATCAAGTCTTTTACCTCTTCTCTGGATCGAACTCCCAAGGGGCCTTCTTCAGTGATGACCACTGCGTGATCAGATAGCCACTGATGTCTCTGCTCTATTTCTTCAGTAGTTTCTGCAATCTTGAAGGCAAAATGTGGGCGAAAACGGGGGTTGCCGGGGTAGTTGATGGCGCTGCCCCGAACCTCATGATGGACAACCCCGTCTTCATAGCGAGCTTCGAACCGCCACAGTCGGCGCGACCCTTCGGAAGCACCTCCGAAGGACAACCGGCGCTCCATCGGCGAGCGCACTAGCAGGTTGGCAGGAGATGCAAAAGGAGTACGGGAGGCACTGAGAGTGACGACTGGAGAACGGAAGCTGGCTTGCGTAGCAGCAGAGTGCTCTGGCATGATGAGTGGAGTGACTCTTCTCCTAGAAGCTTGCTGCGTACACCTTGTGGAGATGTGGCCTTTTTTTTTTTGCATATCCAGCATTTTGTGGGGTCGCGGCATTGCGCACGCTGGTGGTCAGAGGCCAGACAGTTGAAGCATCGCCTGCGCAATTTTTTGTTGAAAAGATTTTACCATTGTGGTTGTGCTGCCGGTGGCTGGGAGTTAATGTGACCTCTTTTTCTCCACCACTTTCTCCTTCGTACAGGCTGCCATGCTTGACCAGTGTCGCCCTCTTGAGCCTTGCACTCATTACTATCCCCTAGCAGAGGTGAAAGACATGAGCTTTGCCCGAATCGAGGGAAGGATTCTGTGTCAGGTGTGATCACGATATGCTTCTTCTTGCTGGCATTAGGAATTTTCAAAACAGAAGGAGGTCTGGAGGTCCACAACTCTCGATTGGGCCTCAACCAACTGCATAGCCGCCCAACTAATATGGCGGAAGAGAGGCGTCGAAGACAATAACAATCGGAAAAGAGGCGAATTGTACCTTACGTCGGTGGCTCGCCGTCGGCCATAGAGGCACTGGCCAATATGGACTGGCAAGCTTTCTCTTGAGCAAAACAACCTCCTTGTACGTCAGCTGCTTATTCTGGCTTCTGTCCTCCATAGGGCCTCATGTTGAGCGTGTCCTCTAAAAGACCCCTCGACTTCCATCGAAACTCGTGGTAGCGGCCTCGCCGGACACCACAACAGGACTGGAACCATCCTTCCGATGAGGATCCTCTTGAGGAGGACACCACTCCGACTTGCTTCCAGATAGCCCGACTAAGGCTCCGCCATCCAACCGAACAGGCTTCTTGGAAAGGGACTTACAGAGCTTGAGATCTTCGGGCCTGAGTGAGGAAGGGAGTCACTGCAAGGATCTAGGACTGGAGATTGATTGGGTTGTGGATTTTAGTGGGGGCAGGGTTGGATTTGGCTGCGGGCGGTGGCACCATGGATGAGGGATCGGGGGATCGCCATGCGGGTCGCCTTTCCGCCAAGGTGACCGTTGAGAGCCCATCTTTCTTCACCAGCGCGAGTTA
Organism: Eleusine indica; assembly: GCA_030378355.1. Lineage (NCBI taxonomy): Eukaryota > Viridiplantae > Streptophyta > Magnoliopsida > Poales > Poaceae > Eleusine > Eleusine indica. Next base: position 9,348,626 of record CM059498.1, on the reverse strand, counting down.
TCCTTAAAATTAACCCTTGGATAGCAGCCAGACGGCTGAGGAATAACCTTAAGATAGAAGCCAGCGCTCGAATCCGGGTCGGTGCAGTGAGGACGCAGTCGTCTGACCGGTTGGCCGCGAGAGCGCTGGTAAAAATTAACCCTTGGCTAGCAGCCAGCCGACCGAGGAATAACCTTAAGATAGAAGCCAGCGCTCGAACCCGGGTCGATGCAGTGAGGACGCAGGCGTCTGACCGGTTGGCCGTGAGAGCGTTGTGATGTTATACGTTCAGCTCAAGTTTGAGAGTATGTTATACATTGATGTAAGCTCACTAAGAATCTGAGTTAAGATGCTTGTCATTTACAACCATATTTACACGTTGTCATCTGTAAATTTGTCACTCAATCAGTACCTGTCAACACGTGTCACTGAATTCGTAAGCTTTCCGGAAAATTTCTTACCGGGTCAACCATATTTCCTACGTTCTGAGAGAGCGAAGGAAATCAGATTCCTAACGAGAAAACTTCTTATTGCACAGCCTTCCGGAACATGCGCTAGATTCGTGAATTGTTTTAGAATGGACCATTATTTTCTTTCATAGGCTAACCAACATGGGCTCATCAGTTGTGTCTGGACAACTCGATTTCAGGAATGCTTCAAAGGATGTGCCAATGTTCGTGTGAACCACTGGCACTTCTAGCCTGCCCGGTGATGTGAACTCCTGGCAATTTTGTCAGAAGTAGTGTTGTTGTCATGCAAGGAACAAATCGAGCTTGTACTATGATATAGAAAGCTAGATATACGGTGGTGGTAAGATATCAATATCACGGTACCTGAGAGTGCAATCCTTCGGTTTAAGGGCGAATTTCTGAGATAACTGATGTTAATGTTTGGCGCTGGAAATTCAATGTCTGGAGCATCCCTCCTTCCAATCCAATATTTAATAACCCAATCAACAAAAGTTTTCTTACTCTTTGTTTGCAGTGGCCATCGGGACGCGTCCGACAGTCAAAATCAATCTGATGCGATGACACGGTCAAAACCAATATGATGCGAACTTGCCTCCGTGCCACCAACGTGCTGCAGGAAACAGACGTGGAAGCTCGCGGGAGGATCACCTCGTGCATGCGCGCCACCTCTCCCGGTGCCGACCCAGCCGGCCGCGCACACAAAAGGGAAACCGAAGCATCGATCTCGGGCGCACGCACCAAGCAAGCTGAGCCACACGCACACCACCGCTCTATCGCCTGCAAGAACGAAGGAACCAACCAAAAGCGACGACAACCATGGCCTCCAGCGGCGGCGCGGTGGGGCCTGCGTTCGCGTACACGGTGGTGTACGTGAGGGACGTGGCCAAGTCAGCGGCCTTCTACGCCGCGGCGTTCGGCTACAGCGTGCGCCGGCTGGACGAGTCCCACAAGTGGGCGGAGCTGGAGAGCGGGTCGACGACCATCGCGTTCACGCCGCTGCACCAGCGCGAGACGGACGCGCTCACGGGCGCCGTGCAGCTGCCGGACTCGCCCGCGGAGCGCGGGCCCGTGGAGATCTGCTTCGACTACGCCGACGTGGACGCCGCGTACCGCCGCGCCGTCGACAGCGGGGCCGTCCCCGTCAGCGCGCCGGAGCAGAAGAACTGGGGGCAGAAGGTCGGCTACGTGCGCGACATCGACGGCATCATCGTGCGCATCGGCAGCCACGTCCGCGAATGATGCCGGCTGCAGTGGTGTGCGCATCATCCGTGATCTGCCTTTCTTGCAGGCTAGCTTACCTTGCGCCCTTGTGGCGGATCAATTAGCCGTGTAAATGAACGTTGGTGGTGATCAGTAATAACTAGCCGGTGTGTAGTCTTAACGCTCAAAATAAAGTGTGATGTCTCACTTGTTTTCAGTGTTCAATTCATAAGGATCCGAGGGAAATGCCAACTACATGTGCGTGCACACTGATGACAAAGTAGAAGTCCAGACAGATTGGATGGCAGTAGATTAAATTAGTGCAGTGAGCTCGGGCTCGCAAGCTGTGGGCCGTTTCTGAATTTCTGGACCGAACATAAACGGGCCATGTAATCGTTATGTGCGGCTGTGCCGATCCATGAATCTATGGGTCTCTTTAAACGGTGTTTCCTGTTACGTAGTGATAACAATTTAAAAGAATCACTTAGACTCTGTTTGGGTGTAGATATTGGAGATCTTAAAATTGAATGAGCTGAATATCAATTCGGCCTAGAAATTAAAATGAGTTTTGATTTGTATCTAGATGGAATCGGAAGATGGACTTTAACTTAGATACAAATGTCAATTTATATTTCGATTACAGCTCCTCGTCTTCTTTCTCTTTTCTCTTCTTCCTCTTTGCTCTCTCAGAACGTGTCGGCCTCCCGTGTCGCATGCTGCGCCAGGCCGCCACGCCCCCTTTGCTGCTGCATTAGGCGTCGTGCCCCTCTGCTCCGTTGCGTGTGGGGAAAAAGAGTGCAGCGAGGAGGGAGGGAGGAAGGAAGGGACGCCGACGACTGGTAGCGGCTAGATTTGGAGAAGAACACCGATCAGAGTTGGAGAAGAAGGGCATCGACCGAAGTTGAGGAAGAAAGGCATCGACCCCTTCTTTGTTGCGTCTCCCGCTGCCTTCTACTCTTATAGGGCAGGCTATATCTATTTACATTTAGTTATAATAGAACTATATTTTCTCTTCTTTTATCAATCCAGTCTTATTTTCTTTTTTTCACTTTTTTGTTTGGGTTAATTAGATTCGTGTCATTATAAATTTGACGGATTGAATACTTCACCGTCTTGGTTCCTCGCCAAACTTCACCAAACATCTCTATTGCCGTCCAAGATGGCGGTCACCGTCAAGCTCAACCCAACATGATTGTTCCTCCCTAAAATCAGTCGACATCCCTACATAAACTAGCCTTTAAAAATCGCTATCTCGCTAGTCTTTAAGTGTTCATCGGATTGTGAGTGAAATGCCAAGCGTACAGTCATTTCTACATTTCATTTAGCTATTTTGTATTTATTTTTATATTTATTAGCATGTCATGAAAATCTAAATCTGAAGTATTCTACTTTTGTGTATTTCTTTTGGATCCTAGAAAAGAAATCTCTACTCAAATATACTACTTATAATATAATTCATTAGGATAGGACTTCTACAAACCTTTTAGTTGTTTAATTTATTTTTTTTATTTTACCTTTACTAGTTTGGATCTTTATGCTTTAATTTCTTATAGTGCATTAGGATACTCGGGAATGAGTACGCTCCAATATCGCACCCAAATAGTTGATGTTCAGAAATCAATATATATAATATCACACCCAAATAGTTGATGTTCAGGAATCAATATGTGCAATATCGCACCCAAAGAGAACAAGAAATTTGAAATGAGGATTTGTAGTAAAAGTCCATTTATCTACTGAATGGAATACTAAGCCATACATTTGACCTTATTAATTTTCTTTAGATATAAGGACAACTAGAAAATCTGCTACTGAATTAAAATGAATTGACAGTAATAGGTCATCTTGTCTTAGTTTTTTTTTAGTTTGAAAATCTTTACCAACCTAATCATTGATCTTTACTCCCACAGTTTTCCTTGATACAAAAGGATCTATGCAGCCACATATTTTTTAAAAAACATTTCATTGTTATGGTTTATTATACAAATTTTATTTTACCCCATCATATGTCTTTTTGAAAGCAAACATAAATTTTACTACATTTAGTTTTTTTTTATAATTGATGAATAGTTTCATGTTGAATCACTACATCCTTCATTATACTTTTTCCCATGCATAAAACCGTTTGAGATCATCCAACTAAAGTTTTGTATAATTTCTACAATCCTATTGATCCCACCTTGACGAATTCTTAAAAACCTCATATATAGTAGGCAAATAGGAAAATAATGCTTTATCTGTGTCACCTCTTTCTGTTTCAGTAACAATGTTATATTTTTTTTCAAAATTATAAGACTGAAAAGAGGTAGTGTTTCTTTATTAAACTCAATTATCAAAGCCAATAGGTTCCCTTTAAACTGACTGGTCTCCTCTCTCATCTAAAGAACTTAAAAAAAAAAGGGACAGCGGAATCAGCTGGACAAATATGGAATTAAAGAAAGAGCGCAACCAACGGAAAAGAGTACCACTAGCAAATAAGCTCATGACTGGTTTAAAGGAGCATGACACTAGTAGCTGCTCGTCTACGCCTTTCCAGTGTTTTCCACTTGGCACCAGAACGCACCGGAGCCAGGACCAGAAAAATCTCGCCCAGGTCCTCGAGTCGAGTCCAGCCAGGTCACGAACCCCACCCAAACCGGCGCAACGACGAAGAAGAAGCCGCACGAAACCTGCGACCGACCGAGCGATCCCCGCACCGTTCTGGAGAAGTCCCGCGCGCGCCCGAACCCTCCACCACCTCACGCGCGCGCGCTCACGTTTCCGCTCGTTCCCGGCTCGAACCGACGCCGCGCGCGCGCCGGGCACCGCCACATCACCCCACCTGCGTGAACCTTCCCGAACGCCACCGCTCTCCGTCCTCTCGACACTTGTTGTATATATAAAGACGACGGCCCCTATCCGTCTCCCCCCACCAAACTCGACAAACTGATCAAAGCATCATCCAACACACCTGAAGCGAACCGGAACAACAACGCGAGCTCATCGATCAGAGAGCACACCCTCATCGACTTCGATTCTCGCTTGATTCGATCGGATCGGCGAAGAGATGGCGGCGGCCGGCAAGGGCGAGGGTCCGGCGATCGGCATCGACCTCGGCACCACCTACTCGTGCGTCGGCGTGTGGCAGCACGACCGGGTGGAGATCATCGCCAACGACCAGGGCAACCGCACCACGCCGTCGTATGTGGCGTTCACCGACACCGAGAGGCTCATCGGCGACGCAGCCAAGAACCAGGTCGCCATGAACCCAACCAACACCGTCTTCGGTAAGTTTAATTTCCCTGCTCATCATGCCTAGAACAATTTCGAACTTAGTTATGCTACGTGCTAGATTTAGCTGTAAAGGCAAAACAGCAGATGAGTTGAATGCGTAGGGACGGCACTTGCTCTGCTTCGTACTCTGTTTTTTTAGTCGCTTCATACTCTGTTTTGGCGGTAAAAGAGGCTTACTTGTTGATTTCGTTAAATAATACTAGTGGATATCTCTTGATCTTAGCAACTTGTTATAAATAATTAATTTCTACACCACACATGAAACAGAAGGAACACATCAGTTCAGTGCAGCAAAAAAATAATAAAAATAAAAATTGTTTTCGCTATGCACGAGTAGTCAGTCCCTAACCACTCTGTTTTTTTTTTTTTTTTTTTTTGCCATGCAGATGCGAAGCGGCTGATCGGCAGGCGGTACTCGGACCCATCCGTGCAGGCAGACATGAAGATGTGGCCGTTCAAGGTGATCCCGGGTCCCGCCGACAAGCCCATGATCGTTGTCACCTACAAGGGCGAGGAGAAGAAGTTCTCGGCGGAGGAGATCTCCTCCATGGTGCTGACCAAGATGAAGGAGATCGCGGAGGCCTTCCTGAGCACCACCATCAAGAACGCGGTCATCACCGTCCCCGCCTACTTCAACGACTCCCAGCGGCAGGCCACCAAGGACGCCGGCCTCATCGCGGGGCTCAACGTGATGCGCATCATCAACGAGCCCACGGCCGCGGCCATCGCCTACGGGCTCGACAAGAAGGCCACCAGCACGGGCGAGAAGAACGTGCTCATATTTGATCTTGGAGGTGGCACCTTCGATGTGTCCATCCTCACCATCGAGGAGGGCATCTTCGAGGTCAAGTCCACGGCCGGTGACACTCACCTGGGCGGCGAGGACTTCGACAACCGGCTGGTGAACCATTTCGTGCAGGAGTTCAAGAGGAAGCACAAGAAGGATATCAGTGGCAACCCGAGGGCGCTCAGGAGGTTGAGGACCGCGTGTGAGAGAGCGAAGAGGACGCTCTCCTCCACCGCGCAGACCACGATCGAGATCGATTCGCTGTACGAGGGGATCGACTTTTACGCGACCATCACCCGGGCGCGGTTCGAGGAGCTGAACATGGACCTGTTCCGGAAGTGCATGGAGCCCGTGGAGAAGTGCCTCCGCGACGCCAAGCTGGACAAGTCTGCGATCCAGGACATCGTGCTGGTGGGCGGGTCCACCCGTATCCCCAAGGTGCAGCAGCTCCTCCAGGACTTCTTCAACGGCAAGGAGCTCTGCAAGAGCATCAACCCGGACGAGGCCGTCGCGTACGGCGCCGCCGTGCAGGCGGCCATCCTCAGCGGCGAGGGCAACCAGAAGGTGCAGGATCTGCTGCTGCTCGACGTCACGCCGCTGTCGCTGGGGCTGGAGACGGCCGGCGGCGTGATGACGACGCTCATCCCGAGGAACACCACCATCCCGACCAAGAAGGAGCAGGTGTTCTCCACCTACTCGGACAACCAGCCGGGAGTGCTGATCCAGGTGTACGAGGGCGAGAGGACGCGGACCAAGGATAACAACCTGCTGGGGAAATTCGAGCTCACGGGCATCCCGCCGGCGCCCAGAGGCGTGCCGCAGATCAACGTGACCTTCGACATCGACGCCAACGGCATCCTGAACGTGTCGGCGGAGGACAAGACCACCGGGAAGAAGAACAAGATCACCATCACCAACGACAAGGGCAGGCTGAGCAAGGAGGAGATCGAGCGGATGGTGCAGGAGGCCGAGAAGTACAAGGCCGAGGACGAGGAGGTGAAGCGCAAGGTGGAGGCGCGCAACGCGCTGGAGAACTACGCCTACAACATGCGCAACACCGTCAAGGACGACAAGATCGCGTCCAAGCTGCCCGCCGACGACAAGAAGAAGATCGAGGACAGCGTCGAGGACACCATCAAGTGGCTCGACGGGAACCAGCTCGCCGAGGCGGAGGAGTTCGAGGACAAGATGAAGGAGCTCGAGGGAATCTGCAACCCCATCATCTCCAAGATGTACCAGGGCGGCGCGGGCATGGACGAGGACATGCCCACCGGTGGTGCGGCCAACGGCGGCGGTGGCAGCGGCGCCGGGCCCAAGATTGAGGAGGTGGACTAAGCGAATCAGTCTTTTGAGCTGGGAGAGGTGATTGGGTGTCTCTGCAAGCATGTTCCTTCCTGAGTGTTGTGATTCGTCTCGCCTGCGTCATGGCGTTGGCTCCTTATCAGTACGTGTGGAATAATCTGGGGTTCATACCGGGAACAAGTTCAGTGTCGGAGTTGTTAGGCTCTTGGTAGATTAGAGAACGTGTACTAACTAGCTTCAGTTGAGTGAATAAAATACTGTATGTAAGAAGGACATATGAACATGTTCTTGTAATCGTGTCTGGTTGGATTCAGGTGTCGAGAATATCTAATATTTTGTTTTTCAGTGCAACCTGTGTTCTGTCTTTCGAAAAATTGCAACCTGTGTTCTGTCTGCCATACTAATTTCTGTGAGCTGATCAGAATAACTACTGGCCATTCGACTTACAGCTGCCGTGCCTCGCTGTCTTCATCCTCCAGAAAGCTGGATTCTCCTGGACACTAAAAATCTGCGGTAACGATAACAATTTGTGCGCTTTGGTGCTCATGGAATGATCGTCGCCATGGAACCAACACCACTCCCACGCACAAGGGTAGTAATTAGCCGGGCGCTGGTTACCTCCTATGAATCTCTCATCCATGTTGCTCGTCAGAAAATAGGAGATCAGTGGACAAAATGGTCGCCCGGCAGGCCGGCACCAGCTCTCGATAAGCATTAAAAAAAAAAAGAGAGAAGTGTTGCCAACTTGCCATGCTGGGCTGCAGGGGCTATTCTTGTTTCGTTCCTCCCAAATGCAACCAGGGCCTCACAGGTCACAGCCCATGGGAAAGGAGCTCATATGAATGGCTGACAGATGATGCTCAATCTGTATAAATTCCTGACGACTGGAATTCTTTTGTATCGGAACGGGGGACACTAGTGTATCGGTTCATTCTTGGTTTTCTATTCTTCACTGAAAAAAAAATTCCATGAAACTGAGGCCGGCCTGATAAGTAGAGGACGAGCAAGGGATTTTTTCTTTGAAGCCAGCATGGGGCTCGTCGGCCAGCAGCAGTCCCACGTTCCAAGTCCGGTGGTTCAGCGTCCATGGCTCCAATAACCAATGGCCTTATCAACAAGAAAAATTATATTAGTTTCTCTCAACTATATAGGGTAGTATTTTGAGTCCTCTAACTATAAAATTGGATATATGACATCTAAAATTATTAATTTTAGTATAATTTTTTTTCTCTTTAGATGATTTTAATAGTGATTTTATACGACATAGCTGAGTGGATTCGACATGTTATATGCCACGTCATCTCTCTGTCTTTCCAAACTCCCCAACTCCTTTCTCTCTTCTTCTTCTCCAAACTCCTCAGCACCTAGCGAACGGGGCCAGGCGCAGGCAGTTTAAGGCGAGGTCGGGCGCGGTGGCAGGGTACGAGGCCCGTAGACAGGCGCGGCGAGCCGACGGCGAGGACGGATACGACACCATCCAAAGCAGCCTCGGCACCACAAGTCTCTGTTCCCGCACCTATCGTCTCCGCACCACCTTTGGCCACGACCGCGCCCCCCCCCCCCCCCCCCCCCCCCAAGCGACGTTGTCCCTAGTGTCGCTTCCCCCATCCATGCTGGCTCTGACGTTCGCTCTGTCCCCGCTCCTTGCCACCCTGGTCGCGGCACCGATCGCTGCTCCGGTCATGGCACCCTTGTCCATGGCACCACCTCGTCTCCTACGATGGCGTCGGAGCTGTCCCCGTGATGGCGCTGGAACTCTCGCCCTTGACGGCGCCCTCGCTGGCCCCACTCAACTCCATGTCGGAGACCCCGTCGTCGACGCTGGGGTCCGCGCTCCCGCTCAACAAGGTGGCCGCGCCCTGCTCGCGCGTCGGCGTCGCCGCTCTGGCCACGAAAGCGGGAGTAGAAGAAGTCGACGCGCAATGGGGATCTGGAGGAGAGGGAAAGAGAAGAAAAGGGAAGAAAATAGAAAAGGAGAAATAAAAGAAAAAATAACAACTATACCACATTGGACAAAATGGTTGTCTCTAGCTGTCGAGAAAGCAAAATTAAACCGGTTTCAATAATTTAAGATATTTTTCATTTGATTTTATAAATAAGAGAGCTAAAGTATGACATCCTAATAAATTGAGTGAGACAAATAGAATTTTTCTCCTTATCATCAAGGGTCCTCTCTACAATGGTTGCTAACAAAATTGAACCAGAGATCCGATAAAAAAAAAAGAACCAGATCTGTCTCATCATGTTGGTCAACTTCACAAGTCCATTTTGGCAGAACTATAAGCTTATGCTCTTGAACAATGGGAGAGGAACGTGGTCCTACTCATACGAACTTGAACTTAATGTCGTTTCCCATACATTGGGAGCAGCTTACAGCTTGAGTACTCTGACCGATATTTAAATAATGACTATCAGGGATCTTCCAAATCTGAGATTAGTCAAATAACGATAGGGTCAGAAGGATGCCTACCAAAGCTGGCTAAAAACCTCTCCGCAGAGTTGACAAATTTACCACCCAACAAAGAGGGCTTTGTGCTTGTAATGAAGAACATCCAAATTTATGCATAATCTTGGTCCAAATTACATTGTGAAATTGTAGGCCTTTTAATAGGAAGGAGGTAGAAACGCAAGAAAGAGCAAAGATAGCTATTCTTCTTCAAAACCTTTTGAAGTAATTAGTTCACAGCCGATTGATCAAGAATGCTCCGACCAAAGTTCCTCAATGAGGTGAGGGTTGCCTATTAGACTGGAAGACCAAAGGGAAGCGGAAAAACAATAATCAAGTAAGGGAAGAATATATATACTACTCTCAAGAATATGCAAGCCCAATATCAATTAAGTAGTAGTAGTAGTTTTACCCTATTATATATGGTAATATGGTACTTTGATAATGGAATCACTGTTGAACAGATAATTTCATTTCTTCAGCAAATTGTTCACCCTCGTGTGCTCACATAATACCTGCAGTTCCATATTGTACAAACTTAAACTTATTATTGATACAAATAGAAGTTTACGTTTGTTCTTAGTTGCTGAAACAAAAAATCAGTAGTGTAGCCTTAAGTCTTAAATCTTAGTACGAATGTCATGACAAGTGAGTTGATCACACAACAAAAAGTAACGGAACATATAAATCAAATTCTATCTGTAAGCCGCAAGATGTGTACTGTTTCATGGCAACGAAGATTCACAAAAAACTGTGATAGTAGCAATTTTGATTTTCATCAAAAACAATAAACAGGTTTGGTTTTGCTAACCGGACCGATTTCGCTGGTTTTCAACGGTTTTTGAAATCATGATGGCAACAACCCACGTCCAGGAGTTCTACGAAGAACAAAGAAATGATGCCCCCCAAAGAAGAGGAGGTGATTAAGAGCATCTCCAAATTCTCCTAAAAAAATAGACTTGAAAAGATTTTTACTAGCAGCTCAAAAATTATTCAAGATAATTTTTCTTGTCTTCTTTAAACAGTTCTTCCTAAAAATAAATTAAGAAAACTTTTGATTAGGATACATTAGCATCTAGACCCACAATAATATTAATTCTTTTGTAAATACAAGTATTAGGATTTCTAACTTTCTCATTGTTTCTAGCTACAAATGAGGTGAATTTAGAGGGGGGGGGGAATAAATATGTAAGTTGTTTTGTGAATCTATTGGAGATTGTTTATTTAGAATAAACCTTATTAATTTAATTTATGGAGAGTTTATAGGGGCTTTTTGGAGATGCTCTAAGGAACAGAAATAGACCTACTTGAGCAACTTTACTTTCAGGTCGGTGCTTCTAATTGAATTCTTTTATCCATCACAACCCAATAGTTCCTTCGCTTACTGCCTAATCTTAAAAGCCCAGCCTCCCTCAAAGAGAAGAAATGGCTTTTCTTTCTTTGCTTCATTTATTCTTTTTTTTTAGGAAAGCAAAAAGAGCATTTCGTAGATGGACTACCACAAGTCGCCCCGGCAACGGGGATCAGCCCGCGGAGGAAGGCTCAGGATCCCCGCCACGTTAGGCTTTAGCCCCGCCCTGTCCCCGCCCCGTTAAGCTTAAAGGGGAAAATTTTCCCCCGTCTCTGTCTCCGTTGGAGCCCCGTTCTCCGTCGGGGACCCAGTGGAGGCCTGGAGGCTGGAGGGGCGGACGTCGGTGGATTCCTGCACGTCATCGAATGTCGCGGACGACGGTGGAGGGCCGCGGGAGTCGGGCACGGCGGGAGAGGAGGCCATGGACGGGGCGATGCCGTAACGGCAATGGGAGCAGTGGGAGGGGAGACGGTGGAGGGCGTCGTCCGTCAGGTGCGATGGAGGGCGTCGGGGGCTCAGGAGTGGCGGCAGTAGAATCCCGATCTGAGAGAGACGACCGAGAGGGAGAATTGGAGAGAGCGTGCGGTGCTGAGAGGGATTAGGTTTAGGGCTGAGCGGAACGGGCTTATACTACTGGGCTATTGGGCCGAAATTTTCTATTGGACTACTTCTTATCGGATCTCCAAGGGGCTTCACGGGGCAAAAATCACCTTCATCCCCACCCTGTTAGTAAACGGGGCCCGCCCCACTAGTCCCGTGGGGAATTTCGCCCTCCATTCTCACCCCGAACAGAGCGGAGCCCCGCGGAGCTTCGTCCCTGTCGGGGAAATTGACGGGATGAACCACAAGGGGCTCAGATAACCAAAGGCAAACGTATATTCCATGTAGATACCTTGGAAAAGGAGCACTCGCGCATGCTTACTATATACTATCTGAATAGGACGCGTTAACAAATATGGAGTAATAAACTTAGTTGAGATGACAATTTACCAGCGAAAGAACGCTGCCTGACCGTAGGAGCGAAGCACGGGCCAAAGGCCACAGACGAAAGTGACCGAAATTAAATCCTAACGCAAAAGATGCAGCACGACAGAGCACTTGGCATTCTGGGTTGCATTGTGAGCACAACATACCAGAGGACCGGTACTCTGCTCATTAAAAGCAATGCTAAAGAAAACTGTATGCTTATTCGCAACATATATATACGTACTAGATTGCAAACAATACTCAGCCTACGAAAAGTCCCAAGACCCCAGCCCCAGCTTATGAAATGCTAATCCATGCACCCAGTTTTTCAAGTTGCTATTCTTTTGAGAGGCCAGCTATAATAACTACCAAATTTTCTCTCTCTTCCAAGAAATGTTGCCTATTGGGCGAACGAGAGGCCACTTATCGAGAAGATGACATGCAGATAAAGAGGTTTGCTTGTTGCGAAACGGCGCCAAGGTGCCACATCGCATTGCAATCGCTATATCGAATCCATCCACCCACATCTCCTGTGCGAGTCAGCAATTATTGTATTTAACTTAACATTATCCTCCAGAAACCAGTTACTATAGTACTATACAATTATTTGGAATTATCAATATGCTGGCATAAAAAAGATCCAAAAATCCTGGCAAGGAAGTAGCTATAGGGAAGCAAGCAGCAACGTGCTTGCTTGGCGCCATACAGCAGCAGCAAGTCGTACGTCCAAGTGCATGCATCAGCAGAAGCCTTTTCAACTTTCGGATGTGTAAAAGAAATTGCAACTCGAGTAGCCGGTGAAGACGCCGGTCCAGTTGCGCCCGCCCGCGGTGGAGGTAGAGCGATCAATCCTGAAGCGGTCCAGGAAGCAGGGAAAACAACACGGCAGCGACTTGTTTAGATGAAAACGACATAGGCGATGAGGCGAGACTCGAGAGGAGTCATCCAGTGTGTGGCCACTTGGCAGCGATGCTTCAGGGCAGGAATTTATGTCCAGATTTTTTATCACTTTCGATCGGCCTTCTATCTTTACCTGTTTGTCACTTATCTCATTGGCATTGCATGTTATGTGTGGACAGAAGGGAACGGAATAAGCAAATCTCTTCGAGGGACATTTCTATTCAGAAACATCACTTCTAGACTGAATCTGCATGGGTTCAATGGTGGGCGTATTACCCATAATAAACTCATAAATCTGCTGATCACTTCTACATGTCTCCTACGCGTCAGATAGAGAAGTAACCTGTTGGGGGTAATGCGCCCACACTATTGAACTTTACTCGTAAGTTGGATGGTGCTTCGCTCAAGTCCGTGAGAACTCAGTAGGGAACGAAGTAAACCAAACTATTGAGATGTTGCCTTTGCCTACCGGCTACCAGTCGTCCTTTCCTTTTCTTTTTCCTTTTTTGGAACAGCTGTAGGTGAGTGTACATGAGGCATGCCGTTTTAATCATCAGGAGTCAGGACCACGGATTTTGTAGAGAAAGGCCGTACATGATCTAAAGCCTTCTTGCTGGGCCTTTTATTGGTAAGGTTAGAGGTAGGCAGCTTGTCGTTGATCTGCAGGGTAATCTGTTTTATGAGATGACATGCCACGTTCATGTCGCCTTCAAGAGTCAAACCCTGGATCCTTTCCTGCCAGGGCCAGGCTATCCTAGTTCTCGTTCTCGCTTGAATAGTTTGGGCGTTTGAGCCTGGGACGTGTTCCTGAAGAATACTGGCTGCTGGAACTGCCGTCTCGCATCCGCCTATCCGGTGTGCTGCGTAGAGAAACTTCGCAGCGCCAACAGTTCAACGCTACATCCATCGCAAAAGGGAACGGGGAGCAAAATGCCAGAATAAAATTGCATCGACAGAGATCTCGCGCATGGTGATCTTCGCCCAGGTGTGCTTGCAGGCAAAAGGAACGCCGCTCTCCTCGCAGCTGTCGTCCAGGTGGAATACTAAGAACCAGATCGGATAAACAATGCGCCTTGACGTGGAAACGGTTGGTACTACTGCGCCTTATCTGTTTCAGCCTGCAAATGAACAGCGCAGTCGCATTAAAAAAAAAAAAGATCACCATCATGAGCAGAAGACCATTTCCTCTATCAATTACCAAGGGCGGCAAAGTATATTCCACGTCGATACCTTGGAGAGAGGAGCACTCGTGTATCCTTTGCACTACACATGACAGAACGTGCGTCATCGAATTAATACTTTTATCTTGGGAGCACGAAGGAAGGACGAATACATCAGCACGCGAACGCCCGCCGTACTCTATCGCCTAGGTCGTTGTTGACGAAAGCGACGGAAAAACAAAAATTCTGATCGAACACAGAAAAGAAGTTCGGTAAAGGCCACCAAACAATACTGCCATTGCCGTCGTACTAACGTTCAGTGGAAGCCAATGCAGCAGAACCATGCCAAAGCATAATATCTGACCTCATCAAACCAGAAATTTTTTCACATATATGCGATACGCCAACGTGACATTGATAGAGATCTCTCCCACTTTAGTCCTAAGTACTACTAGTATCCTAAGCAGCAAGCAAGACCTTTTGATTTTTCTCCTTCCAGTCACGGGCCCAAAAGTCCAAGCACAAGAAGGACCAAAGCAAACCGGGCCGGGACGCTTATCCGGCAAAGAAAGAGTGCTTGCAGCCAAAAGCCAGGATTATCATATCATAAGAGGGCACTACTGCCAATAAGCACTCCACGATGTGAAAAAGTCCGACTACCCCCAAGTCCCAACAGCTTAGCTTATCAAACGCATCTGCGCTCCGACGCCGCAAGTTGCCATTCTTTTTCCGAGCAGGGGACCAGCGGCAGCTAGCTTATAATTTTCCCCAAGAAATGCGAAGAAGAGTCGCACGGCCTTTCGGCGCCGGGGAGGCCACTTATCGGCACGAAGCGGTGATACGATGGTCACGAGCTGTGAAGAGACGGCGTCAAGGTGCCACTTCCCTCCGGGTCGCCATCGGAGCATCTTTGCTTAATTTCCCTGTGCGAGTCAAAGATCGGATTAGCGAGTGATTATCCATTCATACTCCAGAAATCAGATAAGAGTAACTTATTTATTAGGCGGATATCGAACAAGATACATGTTTACTCGCTGAGAAACAAACAGTGACGTGTTTCTTCTCACCAGGCATACAGCTCGTACAACGTAAGTACAGCGTACAGGCATCGACAGCCGCGGGGGAAACGGTACGAACGAGGCCTTTATTTGGAAAGAAAAGATGCAATGTGAGCGCAAGTGACAACGCCGTTTCTGGCCGCGCAAGTCCGTCAGATGGACCTGTATCAATCATGAAACGGCAGGGACAACAGCACAGCAACTTGAACAGAGTGAGAAGAGCACGAAAACGATGGGGACGATACGTTGAGGCAGGGGATCCAGGGTGACCACTTGGCAGGGTTGCCCCTGCATTAGGGGTGAAATATCCACTTGTTTTGTCACTTTCAAGGAGGTATTGGAAACGATTGTGTCAGCCTTCACCGTGCTATTTCCACGGTATTGCACGAACGCATTACTGAAAGACACTGATCACTTTTGTATTGATAACAGGTAAAATACATTATCCAACATATTACAGAAATTCCTAGAAGATGTTCACAAATCTTAAGAAAACACTAATTTCAATGAAAACAATGACAGCTCCTAAAGATGCTAACATGTACTCCATTCCTAGTTTCCATCAGTTTGAGATAAATTCTCCAACAATGCCCACAAAACTTCTCACAATCTATGGAAGATGACTACATGCCTATACAATTATCCAGGAATCATTTGTGTCGAACTGTCGAGCAAGCAATTGCTTGTGAGACTGATGCACAAATCGACAGCACATCAAACATACAACCAACATTTTGACAACAAAAAAGTCCCAACTAAAAGAAAAGATGATACATAAATATCCCAAATAAACATATTGAAACAAGAACTAAGTAACTGATATGTGTTCCTTGTGAACTGCAGCATATTCCTAAAATATTCCAAGTGCTGAAATTGCCAACTACCATACTGCTTCAATCAATCAGGACTGTCTTCCAACACGGTTAGCAAAACTGAACTTCATTTGTTGTACAGGGAACAACAGGGAACCTCCATACCATGTCTCCTTGCAAGCTAGAGGGTTAGCAGACAGCAAAACATCAGCTAACAGCAGGCAGCAAGATCGATTACTAACTACTACAAGAACATCCATCACACACCTTGAACATGCTTTCATTGGCACCATGATGAGGGTGGCCTCATGGAGACACGCACTTCATGTTCTTCAGGACCAACTCGAAATTTAGGGACAATAATCTCTAGGCCCGTACATGTTTCATCACAGTACGCTTCCAAAGTAGCATCTTCAGGGATCCGGGTGGGCAGAGAAATTTCCCGGACAAACTCTCCTGGTGGGCAATGCTCAGGAGAAGGATCAACCAACTTGAAGGTTCGATCATGTCTTTTAAGAAATGGCATCCGACCAACGCTAGTGGCTGATACCTTAACAATCCCATTTGTAAGAGTATTCTTCCATGAAACCTTCACACTCTGTATATCAGCGAAAGGCAAGCTGATGATGATCAAGTAACCCTTGCTGTCCTCATAAATTGTTTTTGCAGCAGTTACTGGTCCAGAAGCATGGCGCATCACACCAGAGAAATCATTCATCCATGAAGGCTCGAAAGTGTGGCTCACATCCATGTCTTGTGCCTTGTCAGAATTTGAATTGCTGCAATCCTCTTCCATGGCAGCAGGCGGGGAATCCTTCCTGCGTTTGTTGCAGACGGCAGTGACTTCCATACATTCACCAGAACTGTGATTGGATGGCTGTGTGGAGAGGTTAAGGTCAGAACCATTCAGCGACTTCTTGTGGTGCCCCTGTGAGTTATTCTTCACTATAGCAGCAGTGGGTGGCCTCTCGAGCTCAAATTCTGAGTTCTGCAAATTCCTCCATGACTCAAAGTCACTAGCTTCATTTGGGATTGAGAAATTGGCATCTCTACCAGTGAGGTCCAACCACCTTTTCAAATCAGCCTCAGGCACACCTGCCAAATTTGGAGCCCTCACAATCTCTATCCCATGAAGGCACTGCGGGTTCGACAGCCCACGGTAGTGCTTGCGCTGCATCCGGTGTGAGCGCACAAACCCTTTGTCCGCGCTGAAAGGGAACTGTGGCTCGCCGAGACGTGAGTGCCCATTCATGAAGCTCCTTAGCTGCATCTTCCCCAGGGCATTCTCCGGCCGCTCCTTAAACACCCACATATACATGTTCTCCATGTCGTGCTGCACCAGGAAGGCGTCCAGTGTGGCGCTAGTACCATTCCCACCAACGGTGGCTGCCTTTGCCTTGGCACCCTTGTCGGTCGCCATGACCGGCCTGAAGTAGTGGGTGAAGAAGAACCAGGCGCCCCAGATGCTGTCGTTCCGCTTGACGCACTTGCGCGCGGCGCTGGAGCCGCCCCTGGTGTGGGACACGGCGACCATGGTAGTGGGAGCAGGCGGCGGGGGAGAGGCCGATGCGGTCCCGACGGCAGCAGGCGAGTCGGAGTCGTAGAGCCGCGGGCCGCCGAGGCCGACATCTAGCATGTCGGCGTTGGAGTCATGCAGCGCCGGAGGGGGCGGGGAGGGGTCGGCAGCTAGCGGGACGTTGATGTCAGGGGGGGCGGCGGCGGCAGCATGATGGCAACGGCGGAAGGGGCCGTGCGGCGGGAGGAAGATGTCGAAGTCTTCGTGGGCGGTGGTGTCCATGGAGAGGAAGGTGGAGGGGCCCTGGTGGGGGTGGTGGGCCGTGGCGGTTTCCATGGAGAGCGCGGTGAGCAGCGACTCGCCCATGGCGGCGGCCGTCGTCCCCCTGGCGCTGCTCTCCCCGCCCGCCGGCTGAGCTCCTTCCGTCGCTGCTCTGTCCTAGCCTTCGGCGCTTCCTCCTCCACCGCCTCCGCACCGCGGCCTCCTCTCCTCCGAATCTCTCCACAAGCATCACCAGCTACAACCAAGATTTCAGACCTCCCCAGCGTCCATCCGCCGGCCGAGGGGTGACGATGAACACGAGTCTTGGTTTTCACCTACAAATAACGCACTCGAATCTGGTAAGAACAACCTACTAAGACAGAGATCCAATCCAACCGAGACAGAAGGGGCAAGAGCACACACGTACCTATCGGGCGTCCAAGAAATCCGGAGCTCTGTCAAATTCAAGAACCGGCCCCCACCATCCGAACGCACGAATCGAAGATCCCTCCCGTTTTCCCCCTTCCTGCTGCAGCGTTCAAATCGAATTAAACAAAACAAAATCACATCGCCAGGCACGGGGGGTCGGTCGTCTCGTCTCGGTTCAACAACGAGAGCGCAAGCGGGTGGGGGAGAGGTTGGAAGGGGGAAGACGGTAACGGAGGCGTGGGGAGTTAAAGGCCTCGGCCGGGGGAGGTGGTGGGAGAGGCCGCGGCCTCCCCCGGAAGGCGCCTGCACGCGGGGTGGGGTGGGGGGCCGTTACTTGACGGTGACGGCTGGCTGGATCGGCTCTGCCTCGGGTTGGGTCGGCGAGACAGCCGCGGAATGGAAAGCAAAGCGGTGGTGTGGCCGCGTGGGCTGTGGGTGAGTGGGTGGACGGATGGATGGATGGGCTCTTCTTTCTCGCTCGCGTCTCCTCCTCGTTTTTTCCTTTATTTTATTTTTTTTTTCCGAGTAAAGAGGAGCTTTATCATAGGGTTTGCCTCAGCAATTACATCCTGCTCAAGGGCAGGTGGAACCCTAGCTATCCAGATCGCGGAATAAGTTTCCGTGGCATATCTAGCTAACTCATGTGCTATAAAGTTCTGCTCTCTCTTCACTCTATTTAACTTCACTTTCTTATTGTATAAGGTCTTTCACGTCTTGTAATATGGCAGACAGATTTTCGCTTTATTTTCTGTGTGCCGCCCATCTCCCGCTGGCTGCTTCTCTCCCACCCTGATTTTTTTACCCCGTAATAATGTGCCATAAAATACTGCAGATGCAGTAGACCACATCTCCTCAATCAACCAAAGAAATTTTTTTATGGAAAAGCCACGCGCTGCGTGGTGCATGAGAGCTTGCCTCGATGGGGGTGCAGGGTTTGGTTCATGTGCGAATTTACTACGCCTGGGAGCTTCAGGATTGTCGTGTGCATTATTGGACTAAAATAACGTAAACCCATTAGGATATTTGTTGTCAGTACGCGGGACGAGAAAAAGCGGACCTGCATCCACGCGATAGTTTGACTAGAATATTGGCGGCCTCCCCTTGATAGCCGCGAGCACTGCTCTGGGTGTCCCGTTACTCGGGTGTGGACGGATTCCCCCTGCTTTCATCTGTTTTTGTTGTTCAAGCTAGCTACTACGATCACTTTCAGACGACAGATTTGCACAGCCGTGGCAACTAGAAAGAATGCTTCCGTCAAGACGGCACCGCCCGGCAGCACGTCAGCTCCTGCGTGCGCGCGTCGTTGATCTCCCATCTGATCGCGCATAATGCCAACACGTGGCGCTGTTTCCGTAACCTGATCGATGCCCATCTGCTCCGGCACGTCGGCAACGTCCGACTCTTCTCGGCTTAAAATCTTTGCTCCAAGACGCCCTACCACGCGCTCTGCTCGCCTTGAGCTGTTGAAACCGCCCACGGCATGCGTCAGCATATTCGTTTGCATCTAGCGTATCTAATCATTTTTGGAATAATAAATACTTGTATTGTATGTAATCTTTGCTCCAAGACGGCTACCACTACCACTGCTCTACTCTGCTCGCCTTGGGCTGTTGAAACCGCCCGCGGCATGCGTCAGTATACCCGTTTGCATCTACCGCATCTAATCATTTTTGGAATAAATAATTGTGTGTAGTTTTTAGAGTAAAATAAATACTTGTATATGTAATCGGTTGCTAGGTTTTACACTGCCTAATAAAGACCCTCCCTGGTTTGCACCCTCACGCCGCCACCGGACCAACAAGGCGGCCGGCCGGGAACGTGCCGTGCTGGAGTATGCATATAGTTTGGTTGGAGTATCCTGCTAATATGTTCTGCACACTTGGTGGCACATGCGTGAGCCATGCAACAACACAATTGTCAACTGGGGGCGTTAACATCTAGGCCGTTTGAGCTGTAAAGCTCCCCGAAAAAAAAAAGGACTAAATAAGTAAGCCGGCATTTCGTGATATTCAAAGGTTTGTTTACCTCCCATTGTTTCTAAATATTTGTCTCATCATCCGTGTACTTAAGTGACATGATTTCATCGATTTATGAAAGTATATCAATGTCTTACTTGCTGGATATGAACCAATAATTGTGTTTAAAAGGTCTATGCATTTATATATACCAGTATTAGTAACCTAACTACATATTAATTTATCATCAATCTGCTTTCCTATTTATCCCTATTGTGTCTTTCTCTATTCCATTAATATGCATGATTCAAAACTACTACTCCTTAAGAAAACCATTTCCATGTGCCCGAAGTTTTATGTGCTCTGCTTTGCCAACTAGACGATGTATTGAGTTGAGGTAGATTAGGTAACAACTCATGGATTCTCTGCTACTCTACATTATTCTCCAATCTCCATCAATATAAGTGACTAAATTAGTCACTTTAATGCTATTTTTTCATTGCATCAACCATGAGATACACATGTTCAACATGAATAGACTTTGTAACATCCTTAGTGTCAATGTCCTCCCACCCATCCCATTGCATCAACGCAAGATTGTGACAAGTGCACCCACATATGTGTCCAAGTATGGATTTGTTTGGACCCATCTATTTTTTATGAAACTAGAACTCAGAAGCTACAAAGGATCCAAATAAGTCATTATTTAGTTATAAAAAAATCATTTTCTGTTCAGTTTCTAATTAAAATCTAGCTACCCATTTTTTTTTAAAAAAAACCAGAAAGCTGCCCCAACAAGCTAAAACCCATTTTTGCTGGACTGTAGATTTAAACAAGTAATAGGCTGAGTTGTAGTAGCTTCTAAGAAACCAGGATCCAACCATCTAGTATTTATTTAGAAAATCATTTTTAGAAATCAAATATAGAAACCCAACCTTTAAGAAACTAAAACTGATCCAAACAAAAACTATGTTGGGAGGACGATGTTAGTTGTCATTTGATTATATCTTTACATCAAATATTATCTCTTCTAATTGTTTTGCACATCTAAGTGTAAATATGTGATTATTTTTTATTTTTTAGTGCATTTACATATAGACCATTATTTGACTAGTATTTATTGTGCATGTTCATGAATTTTCTTATAATACCAGAAGTGTGACAATAGTAAAACATGCATATGATAGTTTAGGTTTATTTTCTAATGTCATTCATTAAAAAAGGCTAGACATGGTATAAGTATCCTGGGTGATTTTTTTATAATAATGGTAATATTTATCAATTACTAAGACACCTGATACTTAATTTTATTCTAGTTGGGCATACAAAAAATGGCGAACATCAAGAAAATGAAGGAGATGTATGAACAAGAATTGATATCCCCAATTTTGCCCCCTCCTCTTGCTAAAAGTTTAATAAAGGCTTAACTGGCCTTAGAGTGTGTAGACTCCCCTTAATTTATGACGTATCGTCAAACCAGGCCAACTTTATCGCTGGAACTCGTTGGTTTGTGTGTTTATGCTCTGCAGAGAATAGCATGATGCTTTGCGCAACGGACCCTGCGCCGATACAAGACGAAATTTGTTTATAAAAAAGCTGACTTTCTTTTCCCTGCAGTTAGGTAATAAGTACTGTTAATTGTGCGCAGAATATATAATTACACCCACATTTCAGAAAAGAAAATTACACCACACTAGTTTCTATAGCTACGAATGCTCTATTAGGTGAAAAATAGTGGTCAAGTTCTAATTGGGAGGCCTTTGCGACTAGTCTCTGGTCCGAAGGCGTGATGCGAGATGTATTAATCCCCGTCGCTCATGCAGTCTTAAAAAACTCGGCAAACATTGGGGGCTGGAGTATAATGTTGTTCACTCTTCCACCAGCTCCACGTTTGCAGCACGATGCCCGCCCAGCCAGTCCTCGCGTGTAGAGCGCGCTGTCCCGTGGCAAATTTTCTTCTCTCCCTGATCTCAACCCCTGTGCCGTGAACACGGGAGAAAGGGGACCGGCTGGCTCCGCCGCCCGGTGCACTCCGTTTTTTAGTAACTTTTATGCCCAGAGTATCAGGCGGACCGGAGAGATAAGAGATCTCTCGGAAGGGAAAACCAATCTGGGGCGGCGCTTCTCCGCAAGTCCACGCACGCCACCGCAGCGGAGAGAGGTCTTATCTGGCCCGGCCCGGCAGGCGAGAGGATGAGCTGATGCTAGCTAGCTTAACGACTGCTCACTAACGCCGCTGCGGTGCGCGCGTCTCTGTCGGCGTCGCTTCATCCCGCGCGCACATGGCGATAGTTTGGGTTCGGGTTGGCTCACCTCGTCAGCGTCACTTCAAGGAGAGGAGGGTTCGGTTCCAAGGGAAAAGCGGCGATCATCAGGTTGCTATAGTGCCAGGATCAAGGTTTAAAGAACCGGCTGGACCCGGCCGATTATCTGATTAACCGGGGAATTGATTCCCACTGGTCGTCCTAACCGGTCGGTTCCACCCGACTAACCATAACTAGTTACTATAGTTATTTGGTTAACTGATCGGTTCCTCAGTTAACCGATCGGTTTTCAACCAACCCGAATCAACTGGTTTCAGCGATTTTTTGAATGAACCTTGGTCAGTATGGATAGACCAGGGATCGTATCACACCACAGAACTCACCGCCACCAACGTGTGAGGCCTCGATCGCCATCACAGGGCTCCGCCACTGCTGTCATCGGCGCGGCCTTGACGTGTGGTCCATCAGAGAGCGGCCTCTCGTTGGATCGGACGGCTGAGACTGAGCATGGAATTTTATTTACGACCTTATTAAACGGAGGCACGCTTTCGCCTTTTATTTATCCTTCCTTCCTTGTGACATGGACGACGCGCGACGCGAGCGTTCATATGTGGCTTGGGCTTCATCAGAGATCGACAGCAAGATGCAGTGACCAATAGCGATTCTCCTTTGACGACAGAATATCGGTGTTATTTTCTTTTCTAGCTTTCGTAGTGGCGCGTCGTTGTCGAATAATATTTGTATTGTACAGAAAAATAAAATGCAGGACGGACGCCCAGTGACAGTGAGTATGTTTGACCCGGGCGGGTAAAGGGGTAGATGGGTCTTGGTCGTTGAAGAACAGTAAAACAGATCGACGAGCGCAAGGTAACGAGGATAGGGTGATACGTGCGTGCCTTGCGTACGTAATTACTTTGATCCTTTCCTTTTCCATTTTCTTACGGTAATGTCGAATTTTCTTGCGATGAGTAGGAAGATTCCTAGAGACTCCATTTTTTTTTTGTATATACAGGTCCAGGGAAATTCTTCTTACTATACTATCATTGCTTCGTCCTTGCTGATGGTAGGATTAGGAACAGAATACAGTATTGTACTAGAATGTGCTGTACGTAGGTGTAGGCGTTCCATCAGAAAAGTCAGCGAGCATCTGTTTGGGCCCCCCAAAATAGGCCTTGGAATGGAACCACCATCTCGTGGCCCTCAGCACGAGCTGGGCCGTCGCCAGGATACGCGGGTGAACTGAAAACGGTTGGCCTTTTCTTCTTTCCTTTCTCTTTTTTTCCAAACAATTCCTGCAAGAACTTTCACATTTTTAAAACCACTTAACTACACCAGATACATTCTAAAATCGGGATGAGACTACATTCTCAACTTTGTTAACTGTACATACAAATTGTAATATTCAGTTATTCCTCCATTTCAAGCCTACCGAAACAAATTTGTAGTTATTAGGATGGCAGAAATTAAGCGCCCAAGTTCAGAAATATTTATATATTGGAACAAAGGAAGTACGTAGTAGCATATATTATAACCGTTATTTCTAATGTTTGGTCCACTCCTACGGAATATTTATATGCTTCAGAAAAAGATTAAAAAACAAAGAAAACCCATCTGATCCAACATGGCATGACCTAACATGCATGGTACACCTACAGACATCCAGGGATCCCCTCAAGATTATACCTGAAGTTTGTTTGCCAGCTCTGCGACAAAAAAAAGTTGAAAACAAATTATTTGAACACTTGAAAAAATCTGATTAACGGACTTGATTCAATAGTACTGCCGCTCGGAAGCTCTTCACATACAGGTAGGATTTCGAGGAAGGAGCACCGACGAGACAAGACGTCATCTTGTTATATAGTATGCTTCCACTTGTGTTACATTCTTTTTTAAGAAACAGTGTTTTGCTTGCTCTCTAGTTGCTCGAGAGAATACAAAATTGCTCGCTGCACAAAAGCTGGAAAGGCAACTTGTACTTTGCCACCCGATTCTTGATGTTCAAACAGTGTCATACTTTTTGATCGGCAAAATTAATTTGGAGGATGATCCAGTTGACCCTTTTATCCCCTTGGCCTGGCTGGGATAACAACTATCCGGATGAGAGACTGCTACTGGCACCTGATCAAGTGATTAGTGTAGTATTATTGGTTGAAAATATGCAGAAGATCATCTTAAGCTGGTTAGAATGTTGAGATCTTGAACAGCATAAGCGTGGCCTCTATATGTCGATTTCAGGGTTTGAATGCTGCTGGCAGCTCTGTGATATCCAGTAGTAAGTTCTTTTTTGTTCTTCCAGAAATGGATTTGTTGGACATAAAATCCCTTCCCTTCTTGCTCTTTGGAGTTCTTCCTTCCCGTCTAACGAACAACAGAGTACCATGGACTCAGCACCTCGATCTACACACACATGTTCTCTGGCGACAAAACCCACCGCATCGTCGTCCGTATCAGCTTTATTAATCCAAGCCATGTGCCAAGAACGTCTCTTGACATTGTGACCGGAGGACGAACGACGCGCTCGACCACTCAGATGTCAAAGCTCGCAGAGGGAGTTCAGACACTGCACCGGAAAATAATCTACTGTCGTCCCTTGAGTACTTCACCTGTTGTTGGACCGACGACAGGAGGATAAAATTAGTGCACGGAGTAGCTGCGTCTGCACGCCTCCAGTCGCTTCGCATGAACCGATCGTCAGACAGCGACCCGGAATATGATATGTGCTCTCTCTCTATATATACACCCCGTGTACACGACAGAGGAAAAAAGGCTACTAGCACGGTAGGACGAACTAATTAAAATTCAGGCATGCCTTTGTGGTTGGTGACCTAATCTAATAACCTCTCTCATGATCTGTATAGCGTCTCATCATGTCACACACACAGTTTATCAGATAAGTTTTTCATTAGCTGCGCCAGCTAAGCTAGACAAATAATGTGGTGCCCCTGTGGGCTCCAGTGGTCAAAGGCAAAGAAGCTTTTATCATGGAAAATACTACTAAATAGCAAATCTACTGCCCCTTTAGAACAGAAAGAAGATCGTAGGGGTTGCCTATATAAATCTTCTAAGGCTGACTCCAATAATGAGAGTCATTTTTTAGAAGTAAATGGAGGTTTGTCTCACGTGTACAGTAACAAAAACGACATGCATTTCGTGGTATCTCTAACAGAGATTGCATTTTAGAGAGGCAAACGGGGCCAGCGTAAGCGCTACCGACACTTGATGGCGGCGTGGCTGCGGCGGGCTAGCGGGGCTTCGACAAGGACTTCGGCTTCTACGAGCAGGGCCGGATGGCCAGGGCGGAGGAGCGACACGCGGGGAAGAGCAGGGACTTCGAACTGAGGCGCGGCGCGATGAGCGGCGGCAGGTGGCTGTGACGGGCAGTGGCGGAACTCGACATTCTTACGACGTGTCTGGAACAAACGGAGTCGAACCGGGTTAAATCGAAGTGCAGAAGATAGGGAAGGTCGCCGGCGAGAGAAATTAAAGAGGGACTCACCGAAGAAGAGCGAGGAGGAAGAATGGCGTTCGGCGGCGACAGGAAAAAGCTCAAATCTGAGTTCGTCGTTGCAGGAGAGAGCGAGTTGCTACATAGAGGGGAGGAGGGGGTCAGGGCGGTTCTATGGGAAAGCTCGGTCGGGACGGGAAAGCTATAGGGCAGTCAGACGACGAGGTTTCTTTGCTCGGGGCTTTGGCGGCGAGCTGCTCCGATAGTTGTAACTGCCAACTCTTGTGATTGTAACTGACCCCTCATATCGTTGTAACTGGCCAGCTCTTGTCGTTGTAACTGACCCATCATGTCATTGTAACTGATTATATCTCAGCGAGGAGAAGGCGGAGGTCTGCACGCGCGCCTGCGTCCCGCGATGCTCGTCCACCCCCGTGTGCACTCCGCGCTAGCTGTCCGCGCCCGTCCTCGCTGGCCAAATGCAATCGAGAAGAGAGAGAATCTATTTTTGACTCACTCTCTCTTCCGAATGCAAATTGACTCTCCATTTGCCTCCTCTGTAAGATACCATTTTGGAGAGACAGTGCAAATAGAGAGGCAAAAATAGTTTTGACTCTCATTGTTGGGGTCAATCTAAGAAGACAAAGAAACTTTTATTATGAGAAATACTACTGAATAGTAAATCTACTGCCCCTTTAGAACATAAAGAAGATCATAGGGGTTGGCTATAAACCCTCTAAGACTATCCGCACTCGTGCTCTTCTAAATTTATCCTCTAAAAGAAATATTTTGTCCTGCTCAGCGAGATTCCTTCCTCTATAGTAACTTTTTCCACACCCGTCATACTTTATAACTTATCCTCTATCTTAACTAACATATATTATTATAATAAATTTTTCCCAATACTAACTTTTTCCTACAGAAATAACCAGCATCATTTATTTGATAGACACAACAAAAATAATATGCTACAGTGCAAGAAATAGTGGGTAGCATTCCTTCGCTTGGCCCGCTTGATTTGGCGGAATCCGAACGCACGCCAGGTGTACCGTACACCTTACCGTACCCCAGTGCACGAAAATTTACGCTATCCAGACACTGGAGGAACGCATGCGTTACCCAGTGCGGATTGTCTAAAACTGCCACGGATTGCCTTCCTCCGTAGTAATTTGGAGAAACTTTAGTAGCAGGTTCAACCTCTTGAAAAGCTTTCTTTGGATCATTCTCTCTCCTTAAACCTGGTTGCATATCCTCAATTCTTGTTGCAAGTGATATGCAACTGCAATTTGACATATTTCTTATTCCTAAACATTTTTAGAATTTGTGTTCTAAAAGTGGCCGCGACCATATCGTCATCATCATGGACCAAATCATTCTCATCTCCTGCTAGCCGGGAGCACTACTCTGGCATCTTGAACTCTTGAAGGGACAACAAAATCCCTCTAGAATATTTTTGCTGCAACCACTCCATTATTACCGACCAAGGAAGCAGGGTCAAAAACTTGTGTCTCGGATGATAAGTTAGGCGAAGAGCGCAATGCTTTGATAGAAAAAGTAAGTAATCAGGTACGGTGTGGCAACTTTTGATCGGGGATTATGGGCACGGCCAACAAGAAATTTGGTCGTACGTACAGTAGTACTGGCAACAAGTATGTGCATTTGAAGCGAGCTTTTGCTTCAAGGCGACGTATCCTGTCATGCCAACCTTCGTAAAAGAATGCTGTTGTGCCGTACGCTTCGACAACCTGGCTCAAATCACCGTAGCGCGATCTGTGCCGCGACCCGCGAGCAGGATTAAAAAACTGTTCAAAACCGGCCGGTTTTTATGGTTTTTTATAAAACCAGTCTGGCTTAGTTATTAAAATCAGTTGGTTTTAAAACCGAATCCGATACTATAACATTACCGATCAGTTTTTTTGACACTCCCTGTCCGCGAGCATCAGTACCAGGGCACCCGCTAACTTGCGTCGTACGGCTTGGCTCACGCGCGCGCCTGTGCTGCACCTGCACGATCTGTTTGACAACGCTGGGTTGCCAGGCACCTGCTGCAACGTCCCGAACAAGAGATTACACGTCAGCATCTTTCGCCGTCAGGAACCAAAACTCGTGCTTCGTCTGCGCCTTGTGTCCATCAAGATAGGATAACCGTGCCGTGTTAACCACGCAGTTTAATTGCGTTTTCCACGCGAAAGCTCCCTGGTAATTTACCGGTCTCGCCTTGCTAATTGCCCCCTTGCTTATGTCTGATTCCGGCGCCTCGCTTCACTGTGACTATCTGTGGACTTCGGACTTTTTGGAGGACACCATCCACTGCCACTGCCACGGTGGCAGGCCGCCGCAGCACAACGCGGCCGAGCAACCGGACAGAGGCGATTATTAGGGAGAAAATTCCGTCTATGGTCTCAAAAAAGATGACTCTTTCTTCTATGACTTTCCTAAAATCAAATTTCTCTATGAGGTCTAAAATCATTTTTTACTTCCTTTTATGGTTTTTTTTTGTCAGATTTTGGACTTAATGGTGTTAAGTCCGATGTAAAAAGACCGTTTTACCTCTAAAATGAAATGAACTTATTTTTTTGAAAAAAATATTCGACTGAAAGTAATTATTTTCTGACTGTGTTGTACATACACAAATATATGTTGGCTTATTTTTAAATTTCGGTTTGTTTAAAAATTAAACTGAATTAAAAATAATGCGCAAATTTAATTTAGTTTAACTTTTAAACAAGCCGAAATTTAAAATAATACGTAAATTTAAATCAGTTTAATTTTAAATCAGGAGTAAAACAGTCTTTTTATACTAGATTTAAACCATTAAATTCTAAATCTGATGAAAAGACCATAGAAGAAGAAAGGAAAAAATAGTTTTGAGCTTCCAAGGAAGGTCATAGAGGGAATTTTCTCATTATTAGGACATGGCGCACGCTCCGCACTCACCTCTCCTCCCGGTTCGAATTCCTTGCACGAGACGCCGCTGCGGTGCGCTCCTCATCGGGCTCGCTCACCCGTTCGCCTCGCCCCCTCTGGCGTCCGTCTGTCTGTCACCACCAGCTAGCGACCGACCTCCTCTCTCCCTGTCCGTACGCCACCGGCCGGCGAGCGAATGCTGGAGCGCTAGCGCTCAGCCCTCTCCCGGGCGACGCGACCCCGCTCCATGAGGAAGCTGCCGCCGCCGCACCGCCGCAGGTGGATGCGCGCGCTGCTCCTGGCGCTGCCGCTCCTCTCGCTCCCCGTCCTCTACGCGGCGCTCGGTGCGGCGCGCTCTTCCCCCGCGCCGCCGCCAGGCCGGCTACAACCGGGGGGGAGGAGGCCGCCGCCGCGGCTGGCGTACCTCATATCGGGCGCCGGCCCCGGGGACGGCCCGCGGATCCGGCGGCTGCTGCGGGCGCTCTACCACCCCTGGAACTGCTACCTCGTCGGGGTCGCGGGGGAGGAGGACCGCGCGGATCTCGAGGCCTTCGTGCGCGGCCAGGAGGCGCCGCGGCGGTACGGCAACGTGCGGGTGGCCGCCGCGGGGGAGTGGGCCGCCGTCACGCGGAGGGGCCCCACCGAGCTCGCCGCCACGCTCCACGCCGCCGCGCTGCTGCTAAGGGAGTTCGATGCCTGGAGCTGGTTCATCAACCTCAGCGCCTCCGACTACCCGCTCATGCCCCAGGATGGTAAAATTCAGCTCCCGCACTTCCTCTACCTCCAAAACACACCTACTCTGCTTAGTTTGCTTGCGATTTTAGATGCGTTTATCTTTCAACGTACACTAGCATTGCAACATCATACTAAAATTGCTAATTCGCTTGTTGCTAGTTGCCATAGATTACAGATTTTGTGTTCGGCTGACCCACTACTGCAGTTAGTCTGAAGAGTGGCCTTTCTTGGTCCCTTGCATTTTTCAATTCTCATTTGATTCAAAGTGTTGTAGTGTTAAGTCCGTGTCTTATCCTATTATGATATAAGGTCTCGTGACATGCTGTTGAATACTTGATGAAGTGCTAAGTACTAGTTGAAGGATTTGTGTTTTCCAGTTGAATAGCTGTATCTTCTGTTCATTTTAGGAATGTTGGTTGCCCAATTTAAGAGTTCTGTGTTCATTGGTTACCTATCCTTTTTGTGTTTCAACACGGCTGGGATTCTGTTTGAAGTGGTTCAAACGTATCTCTGCAAGGTTGCAGGCTTTGAATTTGCTATAACTTCTGGTGGTCAGTTTATGTGGGGTATTGAACAGTGCTTGTAATTCTTCCTTTAATGCAGCTCCAATTTATTGAGAACCAAGTTCAGACATGATCGATATGTCAAAATACTGACAGGGTGGGGTACAACCCACTTTGCAAATTCCTATACAAGTACTTTAGGACATCGACATTATAAGCATACTGGAATAATGAAAATTAAACACTTTTAGAATTCTGAAAGTAACATAGGTAACAAACAGACCACTAGCAGCATCTTTATCTTATTCAGTTCCTTGTTGTCTCCTTCAATACTTGTGTGAAATCCATCTTCACTTTGCTTGCTCGATATGCCCTGTATAACCCTAGAACAGTGTGTATAATTGCATCGTGTAAATCAACTGTATGCTTCATACTACAATGTATACATCAGTTTGTTCCTCTAACCATATCATTTTTGCAAGCCAGAGGGTCAAGCACACCACAGCTGGGGCAGATTAATAATCCACCTTAATGCCCAAACCTAGGCTCTTAGCTAGTACATAGTAACAAAGAAAAAATTCGTAGTACAGCCCTTATCTAAGAGCACCATCTGATTTTTAATTTTCAAATCTGAAACTATTCCTTTTGATCCTGTCAAGGTTGATGGACTTTTTTTTTTCCTAATTACAAATCTAAGTTCACATGATTCAGGTCAAAGTAGTTTTCTTCATCAACTCAAGAACAGTAAATGCTGAATCATGTTTACTTATCACCTTCGTGACTTTGTAGGAATGCACACCGAAAGATAGGTTGTTTACAGATTTTCTTGTGTTTCAAATCTCTGTGCATAACTGCTGATAATTACTTCTGTAGTAACTAATATGTCAATTGGCACAACTGTTATCTTTTGAAATGCTCAACCGAAAGAAATGATTTTGTGCAACTTTTGAATCTAATAATAATGCTTTTGCCCTCATATTTGACAGATATCCTTCATATCTTCTCATATATTCCAAGAGACCTAAATTTTATTGAGCACACAAGCAATATTGGTTGGAAAGAGTAAGCATATTATTTAGTTTTCATGTGTGGTTCTTCATGTCTAACCTATCTTTTATTCTTATTGTGGTGATTGGGTTGCATGTGCAGGCATCAAAGGGCAAGACCAATCATTGTAGATCCGGCATTGCAGGTCCCGAATAAAACTGAGGTAGTGACAACAAAGGAGAAAAGAAGTATGCCATCAGCATTCAAAATATTTGTAGGTACTGTCTGATGTTTGTTTTTAACCTTTGTTTGAATGCTCAACAACACTTTAGCATTAGAATTTCCATTAGTTTTGTGCCATCCAGAAATCTTCTGTTAAGCAAACCAGTGAGACGTGAATAAAAAAAGAGAATGTAGTCATTCAAATTGTATGCCATCTTTTAAACCATAATGAAATACACTGTTGACGTAGCTGGTCGTGAATTATAGCTGTAGGTTGCAGTGCATTTCTGTTACAGTGAGGTTGGTAAATAGTTGTTTAGTAGTTTATTATAGAAATATAAAAATAGTTTGAGCCTGACATTATGGAGGGGACTTAAAAGACACACCTCAGAAGCATACAAAGAGAATAAAATACTTGGTGCAAGGTTGAGTAGAAAATAATGGACCAGATGACCTTGCAGGTCTGCAGGGATATACTTTTGGTAATTAATTTTAGTACCTATCAAGAAAAATTACTTCCTGAACCTAGGATGTTTTCTAATGTTCTTGAAACGTTGATTGATTTTCCGGGCTTCACATAGTTTTCTGAGATACTGGATGGTTTGAATTGTAGGGTGTTTTCCTCCTTTATAGAGTTATAAAATTTCTCGGTGCAGTATTGACTTAAGATTCGTGACAAAAATTTAGTTTGAAGGTGGGTCAGGTGTATCACGATGCTCTTTTTGCAAGTTTGTAATGCTTTATTCTAAAAAGACCTTGCTCTCGATGCAGGTTCGTCTTGGGTAATTCTGAGCCGATCATTTCTGGAATTTTGCTTGTTAGGATGGGACAACCTTCCTCGCACATTACTAATGTATTTCACCAACTTCCTCGCGTCCTCAGAAGGCTACTTCCACACCGTGATCTGCAACTCGAATTACTACCAGAACACCACCATCAACAATGATCTGCGTTTCATGGCGTGGGATAACCCCCCTCGGGCGCACCCTGTTAACCTGACAATAGAGCATTTCGATGCAATGGCAAACAGTGGAGTGCCATTTGCACACTCCTTTTCAGACGACAATCCTGTCCTGGATATGATCGATGACAGGCTTTTGGGGCGAGCATCTGACCGCTTTGCCCCCGGCGGATGGTGCTTGGGTGGCTCGGTAGACGGGAAAGACCCGTGTACCTTCTTCGGAAGGTCCTTTGTTCTCAGGCCGACGAAGCGGTCGGCGAAGCTAGAAGAGTTGTTGTTGAAACTTTTGGAACCTGATAACTTCAGGCCTAAGCAATGTAAATAACACATCTTACATGTAGGCAGTTTCTTAGTTTTTGGTAGTGTTCAGAGGCCAAAGTGTTGATGAAATCATCCTGATTGTCGCGGCGGTAGGGACACATGTGTGCTGTTGTATACTTGCAACTGGAAAGCTCGGGCTAAGTGGTTGAAATCATGCCTGTGCACTTGCTGTTTCTTGTTTTCCATAGATATGCAAGAACTGATCACGATGCACGTTAATAAACCGCAAATGAGCACTGTTCCGATTCATGAAGGTTGCAGGAATTAATCGTTTCTTGCAATCGCATAAATTTCTACAAAGTATCTAGGCGCTGTGGAATTTTCTTTTCCAGCTTTCTGGTGACAGTTTCGCATGATAGTTTTTGCATGATTATAACGAACTCGAGGATGGGCCTTGTCATTGGTGCGATGCTCTGATGGGCCGTCATCCATTGAGCTTGCCCGTACTTCAGCCCTCCTGCTCCAAGTGTAAGGCCCATTTGAGTTAGACCAGTTAAAAAGGCCCAATTGCTCATCCTCCGCGCTCTCCAGAAACTACCCGTACGATCTCAGGGCACCTCCCTCCCCTCGCCGCGCGGCCGCGCCACCCCGTCAGCCCGTCGGCGTCTCCGTCTCGAGGTACGCATCGCCGTTCCTCTCCCTACCTCAGTTGCCGCTTGCTCTTCGGCGCGGTATTTCCCCCGCTGCGGTAAAGACCCCTGCCCACGGGACGCTCCTGCCACCCGGTAGATCTGACCAGCCGGAGCCGGACAACCTTAGCCTGCCATGAGCCGGGAGGCACCTTCTGCGCCGGGTCGTTCGTCCTTTCTGCCCTTAGGTTAACCTTGCTGCCGCGTTGAGGCGATGCAGTCTGTCGAGGCAGCTCTGCCGTTGCCGGCAACCTGTTCGACCGAATGCCTCTTACCGTAGGATCATGCATGTTCTCATTCCATTTCAACTGTTGGCCCGATTCAATCTTGCTATCTAGGTCTTATACTTTCGATTGTGTCGAAAAGCGAAGCATCCAGGTGCATTGCTCAGTAGACAGTAGGAACAGTGTGCAGTGGGAATTACACTGCCCTGATGCTTTGATTGCTATCAACAGTGGCGGACCTAGAAATTTTATTGAGCCCTGGACGAATACCGTAATGGATAACAAATTCACATAAACATATCAATCATTGACACAACTGTAGACGAAGCTAAAACAAAATCTATGATTGAACACGTCTAACACACAGAAATACATCTATTTTGAATAAATTCCACTGTTACATGCAACCAGAATAAAGAAATTCGTACTAATCTTAGTTTTAACTCCAGCAGGGGGCCCGGGCAAACACCCAGGGTCGCCGGGCGCTGGGTCCGCCCCTGGCTATCAAGTAGAGAAATCGATATTGTTAAGTCTGATAATTTACTATGCGCTGTGATGTTTCACTTGTAGGAAAATTTTGCAATTGACAAATTATGTGGCTAGTACTAGCTATATATATAGCCCATATAGCTAGTAAAACACCTAACATACTGCAGATGTCTCGTAGTGCCATT
Organism: Eleusine indica; assembly: GCA_030378355.1. Lineage (NCBI taxonomy): Eukaryota > Viridiplantae > Streptophyta > Magnoliopsida > Poales > Poaceae > Eleusine > Eleusine indica. The sequence goes on along the minus strand of CM059498.1, from coordinate 9,314,889 downwards.
TATTGTTTTTGCTAGTATTTCATTCAAACATGACATTTCCTACATCAATTTGTCGCCCCTGGAATGGTTGCTTGACGTGAAACTAATCTCAAACATTGATCATATATTAAGGTGAAGCAGCAGAATGGGTCGGAAGGCTGGTGCATTGTACATAAACCCAAAGAAGTTTGGTGCTGTGGCGAAGCCTTGCATGCCAGAAATGGTGGCCTTCCTCAACTGCCTGGCCTTAAACAAACAGAACGATGACAAGTGCTTGAGGCAGAAGGATCTCTTGGTTGCTTGCACTCAGACTCAGGTTATGATCCACATAACTTTTTTAGGTTCTTTTGCTTCTTTCGTTATTGCTTACTCAAGTCATTAAGCCAACAACGTGGCTGCTCCTGACACATGTGAAATGATCACAGAAAGGAAGGCCAAAGAATGCAGCGAAGACCATCAATTACCATCTCCAGCGACTGGGGCGTGACAAATACATCTAGATGCAATGATACCGAGACCATTTCCTCGTCATGCATTCTGCCTTCTATTAAGGGTCAGAAGACAATTACTTTTTGAAGGATCAGTAATATGTTGCTTAGCTTAGGCAATGGTCAGGAAATAATTCTGTGACAGTACTGGTGGTGCATCAATATGGATTTTCTTTGCATTATAAATGGCACTTTCTTGCTGCGACTTTTTATGATATATATACTTCTATTTTGGAAGTGTTCTTGACTGACAACAGTTACACTGCTGCTCGTGACTTGTGGTTTGAGGCTTTGAGCCACTAACAATGGGCTTCAAGCCCTTAGCCAATGAGCATTTTCTTTCCTTTTGAACGATGTTATAATTACTTTAAGTGCATCATTTTTTTACAGCTGATAATTCTATACGCAATAGCGCCAAAGCTGTGCCCAATATAGAACTATTGGTAGGGGCAAGACATCCAACAGATATACAGTAGAAGATAAATGTCACCAATTAACCATAGTTCCAGAAACATGAAAGAAAGCATAAGATAACAAAAGTCACATAACACGCGGCTGGTCTAGTAGCATTAAAGCATCGACTGCCATAACAACATCCATGAGTTACTTTCAGGAAGAACTGAATTTCAAATATAATCACGCCGACCGGTAGGTTTTGGCAGTGGTGATAGGGTTGCAGAACCACTTTGGGCCCCTTGCTTCGTTTGCTTCATTAGTTGATAGTCATCTTGTACCTCTTGGCCTCCTGAACCATTCGTTCGATCTCCTCCGTGCTCAGCCTGCCCATATTGTAGTTGATGGTGATCCTGTTCTTCTTCCTCGTCTTTCTGTCCTCCGCTGACACCTCCATGATGCCATTGGCATCGATATCAAAGGTGACGTCGATCCGTGGGACACCTTTTGGCGCTCTCTCAATGCCAGCTAGTACGAATTCGCCGAGCAGGTTGTTGTCCTTGGTTATCGGACTCTCACCCTCGTACACCTTTCCGAGGACGTTGAGCTGGTTGTCATCGACGGTGGTAAAATCCTTGGTCTTTTTCGCTGGGATGGTGGTGTTCCGCGGGATTACCACAGTCATCACGCCACCAATGGTCTCCACCCCAAGAGAGAGCGGCGTGACCTCGAGCAGGAGTGCATCCTGCATCATCCCATCCCCAGTGTCACCGTTGAGGATGGATGCCTGTATGGCGGCGCCGTATGCGACTGCCTCCTCAGGGTTGACCTTCCTGCAGAGCGCTTTCCCGTCAAAGAATTCCTTGAGCAGGTCCTGCACTTTGGGAATGTGAGTGGAACCGCCCACGAGGACGACGTCATGGATGCTGCTCTTGTCCATCTTGGCGCCGCGGAGGCACTTCTTAAGAGCTTCTATGCACTCGCTGAAGTAGTTCCTATTGAGCTTCTCGAACAGGGCGCGGGAGATTGTGGTAGAGAAGTCAACGCCGCCATGGAGCGAGTCAATCTCAATGGTGGTCTGCACTGTGTAAGACAACAACCTCTTGGCCCTTTCACAGGCGGTTCTCAGCCGCCGGAGCGCCCTGTTGTCGCTTCTGATGTCCACAAGGCAGGGCTATTTAACAGAGGCCACTAAAGTACTAAAGTACAGTTTCTCTGATGTCCACTATACAGTTTTAACAGAGACCACTAGAGTACTGTAGTGGTAAAGAAAATACTACTGCTAATAATTAAGCTTGTAGCGCTGTGCAATGGCACGGATTGCTCGTCCCATCACTCATGGTGAAACTAGCATAAGCGGTGCCGCGGGCCGGAAACGGAGGTACAGAAAACAACGAAGCTAGCCAATAGGGATGGCAATTTTACTCATGGGTATGGGATCTGACGGGTTTTGCACCCGACAGGTGCAGGCATGGGTGTGATTTTTCACTCATGGGTGTCACCCGCACCCGACCCGACCAACATGGGTGTGGGTGTGGGTGTGGGTTTTATTTCTTACCCATTAGTGACCCGTTGGGGCCCGAAACATATTCTCATAGAAAATTTAGCATATTGTTTAATAAACTAATCCTAAGTAAATATCTATACTATGAGATTAATGACTATGTTATTAAGAATTTATATAAAATTACCCACATATATACCTATGACTCACTTTTTATTAATTATTATAACATATATAGACATTGTGTCTTTATATCGACCTCATAAAAATATTTATTTTAAGATTTTTTCTATGTGATACATGAAACCCGACACCCACCCGAAACCCGTGGGTGTGGACGTGGATCTCAATTTCCACCCGTGGGTGTGGGTGCCAATTCCCATCCGATGTCTTTTTTTTAGTGGGTGAGTTTTTACTCCACCTGACCCGAACCTGACCCATTGCCATTCCTACTAGCCAGGCTTGTGCCTACGATGATCATCGTTTCTACGGAGAAAAGCACTAACAAAGCACACCTTGGGGGATCATCAGCAGAGAAAAACAACCGCGAGGCCACATGACGGCAGACTAGGCGAAGGGAAGGGGAGAACCTGCCGGGCCGGGCCACGATGAACAGCTGCAAGCTGGAGAAAAAGAGGGGATCGGTGCGTAATAGTGGTACTCACCGAAGATGGTATTGGCGGGGTTCGAGGCAGCCTGGTTCACCGCAGCCTTGGCGACGAGGCTCCTGCCGTCGGTGAAGGCGACGCAGGACGACGTGAGGCGGTTGCCCTGCTCGTTTGCGATGACCTCAACGCGGTCGTCACGCCACACGGCCATGCAAGAGTACGTCGTCCCAAGGTCGATGCCGATCGCCGGCCCTTCGCCCTGCGAGGTTGTCATCGTCTCCACTCCCTGATGCACCTGGAGTGCTATACTAGCAGTCTGCTACCGGAAACTGTAGGTAAGTGTGGCCAAATATATAGAGAGCGACGTTCGCGATCCTTTGTGAGTATTTGGGCCGAAAGGTTCAAGTCTGCTGAACTGCTTAGACCCATAGCCCCAGTTTATGCATTTGCCGCAGTCTGGCCCGACGACTTCAGACTCGTGGTCCAAACCGTGAACCATCAACAAATCAAATGATATATTGATCTAAAAAAAAAAAATCAGATAGCGTGATCTATGCAAGCAAGCCAAGTTGTAGGTCTCAACTCTCATATGTTAGCACTCAAAAGAAGTAGTATGTACTAGAGTACTTGTGTAGCTCATATTTCTTCTTGTAAATAGACTTTAGGTTTGAAGAAAGTATTAATCTTTTAAATGGCCTGAGGTCAGTTTCAATCCAAGTTTCATGAGGGTTTAAAACTCATGTCACATTGACAAAAATGGTGACATGGCATGGAATTTGTGACAAGAGATGAGTTGGGTTTCATAAATATGAGACCTGGTGTACACTACGATCTAGACTATGAAACACGAAAGAAACCTGCTTGATGCTCCGGAATGGAAATGAGGGAATGTCCACAATACCCAGATTTATATGAAAAGACACTCTTAAAAACCATTTAACGAAACCTTGCATTTTTTTTTTGCGATGAACGAAACCTTGCATTTAGATTGGCCTGATGAATCCTGTTTTTAAAAGAGATACATTTTAGTTAGTACACCCTCTCTATCGATTGATGCACATCTGTTCATTATTAGAACTAGGATATATTGATGTATGGTATGCATGGATCATGATGTACGATGGTCTAGGTAATATCTGTTTCTTAATTTTCGTTTCATTTTTTTTTGTTTTTGTTGCAAGCAACTTCTTCACAAGTCACTACATTTACAGCAAATACTTTTAAAAACAATAATAATATGGTCCTTAAGTCAGAATCTGTAGATAAAAAAATATGCGTCCCGCTATGGGTACAGTGGTGAGCCTCAAAGAAAGTAAATTCGGGGGTCCAAAGCATGAGCATTGACACAGCTAGCAATTCTGTTGTCGGATTCCAAGCAGTTATAAAAGAGGAGAGCACCGGCTAGAACTGAAACTCGCCAGGTAAGATTGAAAATCTCTCACGACCCTCACGAGTGAACTGTTTGTCCTCGCCATCATACTGCGCCACAACCATCGGCCGGTTGCAGCCTCAACGCGGGCTTGGCGCAGAGGTGGCGAGAGGGGTCTGCTCGTTGCAGCAGCGCGGGTGCTGTGTGTGGGTGGGCAGCTCACGGCAGATGTTGCTGGGTGCGGTGTGCGCGTGGACCGCGGACATTAAGCTCTGCTCCGCTTCGCTTACACCGAGCGCTGATGGCTTGCACCGCGACCTGCTCGTCGCGGCGCTACCTGAGCAGCTTCAACTGCCACGTCCACATCTTGAACAAGGCTTGCTTGGAATTCCTCGGCATGCCGGCAAATTTGAGGGTTATTTAGATTCATAGCTGTCGAGATTTGATCTCGGTAATAAATTTATAGGGCTACGTCGAGACTAAGAACTATGATAGTTATAAAAGACGTCGAGTTATACAGGTTCGGACCCCTCCGATGAGAGTAAAAACCCTACATCCTATGTTCTGTGGATCATATTGCTTGTAATTGTTGTCTCCCCGATGGGAGGTTCCTGCCGTCTTATATATCCGGTCGGCAGGGGGTACATGAAGAGTCCTACTCGTAATCTATAAGGATCTGCATGGAAAGTCTATCTCCAATTGCCTTTCGCTCCAAACCGACCCGGTCGGTTTCCTTATTAATAAGGTACCCGATCGGTTACCAACTTAAGCATACCTAGGGATTCCCGTAAGGCAAGTATCCCACAACAGCCTCCGAGTGCTTTCTGATTTTGAGCTGTGATGCGCCGAGTGATCCTCAATGTTGACATAAACATGTCATAAATTAGGAAGACCTCATGACCCAAGTTCCTGATGAATCTGGTGCGCCGACTAGATGCACCTGATCAGGTGTAGCCTCTGACTATGATGTAATTTGGAGATTAATAAATAATGCAAGAGTCTAATAATATTAGCTCTTAACATTTGGTTATATATAATTTACTTAAACCATCAAGCTCGAGCTTAAGTAAACACTTGATCATCGAATCAGAAGGTAAATTAGCAAGTGTTGGTCGTAATTACGCACCCACTTATATACCGCAAGAGGACGGTGTACAGTTATAGCTCTTTTTCCCTTAGAGTATTCCAAGGTTATCGAATCCACAGGGAATGAGCAGAACTAATACTATTAAAAGGTTACTAACGAATTACAATGGGTTGGTTGATGTGAATGATGACGGTGAGAAAGTAGAAGATGAATGTTATTAAAGAGGTAACAGGATGATGAAGGATTCTCTCCTTAGGATTGGTTCACTAGCATACAACCTTATTCTTATCAACTCGAGTGATGACTCTAATATTCTACAAGACATGGTGGTTTCGTTCACCCCGGCTGTCACTCCAGAGGCTATTAGCTCCCCACTGGTTTCTTGCACTATGTAATGGGTAAAAGTGTATTGGTTGATACACTAATGAAAGGAATAGATAGATGTGCAATAAAGTTCATCACATAGATTAAATTCATCGAGAGAGTATCAACAAGTATGAGAGTTACATGACCAGATCCCCGCACCAGAGAAGAGAATATGAGACTACTCACTCATCCTTCCGCTAGACATAGCAGAGGGATGAGAAGTAGTGCTGGAACGCGCACGAGCCGATCGGTGCAAGTGTCGCGCCGATCGGCGCGACCTTCCTTCTGGTGGATCTCATCGGTGTTGACGAACCTTCGCTGCCAATATCCTGGAACCCTAGTTCTAATAATTGATTCTTGCGATCGTCGTCTCTCCTGGTTCTTGATAATTATCTTCCTTTTATACTCGACGGGATTAGGTCAACTTTCACCGACTCTAACTCATACTGGGCTGGGCCTTCGTCTTTCCTGGACCGGATCGTATTTTCGTCATCTTCTTCTGTTGCGCCGATCGGCACAGGCCCGTGCCGATCGGCACGGCTCCGCATCTGGCCCATCTTCGTTACTCTTTAGTTCTTTATCCATAATTGCCCTGTTTTACACCTTTTTCCTGCAATTATATCCAAAACAGAACAACTACAAATATATGCAAATATGGGGTTAATTGTTAGTCCAAACCACCAAATTAAGACGTAAAAACATCTCTTTTTGGTAGATAAAATGGACGTCTAGAAACCATCAACAGTTTTCCCACACTCAAATCATTGCTAGTCCTCGAGCAATACAAAATCAAATATGTAATAAGAATTTTTATACCATCTCTCATGCAATCAATCTCAATCATTATTTTTACTCGTTATCCCACCACAAAGATTTTCTCTCATCTCCTTTTAACCAATCGGCATATCATACTTGAACTTAATCAAATTACCATAAAACTTTTTCAAAAATAATTTTAGTTCTTCTCAACTCATCTTTTAGCATCAAACATCAAGCATTTGGTCCTCTCTAGGTCTCTCAAGTGTATTTCCTTTCCTCTCCTATCTAATCAAGGATTGTATGTGGATCTTGGAGGGCTATATAACTAAATTAAACCATAAGATTAACCATGTCAATAATATGCTCAATCATGCCTATTAAGAAAGAATTTTCTTGGAAAAGAACTTTTAATGGAGAAGAGGAATGTAGAAGATCTAAAATTTTCAATGAGAACAATAGAAAAGAATGAGAAATAATCAGAAATCTACTTTCTTTGATGACCTTACTGCCTCTCAGAGAATATATATTTTTTTCTTTACCTCTTTTTTTTCTTTCTTTTGCAACAGCGCCGATCGGCGCAACACTGCGCCGGTCGGCGTGGTCTATGTTTTCTTTTCTTTCACTTTTTTTTTCTATTTCCGATATGATCAGCAATTTCTGTCTTGTATCAGTAGCGAAAATTTTCTGAATTCACTTTTATTGAGAATATAGGTTGTATCAAGGGGGAGGGAGAAACAAAGATGTATGATTTTCATGATAGCAAGGAATTTAAATGGATAAGAATGACTAGAAATACAGAGATAAACAAAATAGTTCATCCTTTCCTAACTTGGTCGAAATCATGAGCAAAAAGTTGACAAAGTTACTTACAATCCACTTAGTTTAAATGTGTAGCTTGCTCTAATTCACTCGGCTATGTAGGCATATTTAGACCTTTTTTTTGCTTTAGCTTATGATGAGTCAAAAGAAATTTTCACAAATACAAAGCTCAAAAGTTAAGTGATAATCAACAAATTCAAGTAATCAACCAATCGATCATCAAAAAGACAAGATAAATAGCATGGGGCATTTTTAATTTGACAATGGACACTAACTTTATTAAAGACAATGCAATAATTCAAACTACATAAAAGATCTTGAAGCAACTCTTAACATGACTCGTGACTCTCTTAAGCACACACACAAATTTAAATAAACACTCATTAAGAAAAACTAATGAGAAACTAGACTTAAAAACACTTAAAAACTATGACTAATGGCAAAGCAACATTTAAAAACTATGACTAATAGCAAAGCCTTTTTTCTACACTCAAAATTTGCAATATCCTCATTGCAAGAGAAGAAACTCAACACACTAATCATGCAGACCATGCCTGTTCAAGACTCAAAAAATTCGTCTTATACTTCTTATGAGAAAAGTGTAGTCCGCTTCGTTCATCTCGATTGTATCCTGGATTCTGCGGTCCACATCTCTTTGATGCCTGTAAGCATGATCTCTATCTAGATACAGGCGCTCAATATTTCTTCGACAGACAGGACAGCAAGCAGTCGGTTGTAGGTTATGATTTTCAACGCTGTAAGGGGAGGCACTATTCAAATTCCTCTGAGCCGATCGGCGCAAAGGCTGAGCCGATCGGCGCAGTGGTGTTCTTCCACCATTGTGACTTCCTCCACTTCCCTCTGCATTACCATTAACTCTTGTTGAAGTTCTTGCTGCCCTATCATTACTGCATTCTGCAAGTGTTTCCTGATTTTTGAACTTAGGACTACCAAAGCTTCTTTGCATATCAAAATCACCACTAAAATCTCCAGACATACTAGGATCATCTCTTTCCAAAGTTTCCAAATAGTATGACGTATCAAAGTCGTTATCCCATTCGGAATACTTTTGAATTGGCTTACCCGATAGTCTAGCAGATCTGCGAACCTCTAGTGTAGTCTTACACTTCTTTGTAGCAGGTTCTTCGTCTTCACTTGGCAGAGCCATCAGATCAATAAATTCAGCCATCTTCAGGTCGTGCCGATCGGCTCCAGTGTCGCGCCGATCGACGCAGCTAGTAGCTTCGTTCATATTCTCAGCTAACTGCTCTAGATTACGCTCACGGATCACCTTATTCTGCTGCCTTCGTAAAATCTCATCATTAATCTCCTTAGGCGTCCTCCCTCCAGAAACTGCGCGATAGCCATCATCATATATTAAATCTCTAGGTATGAAAGCTGGATCTTCTGCCAATTGGAGTTTAACCTTGCGTTGAAGATCTTTAGCATAAAAGAGACACTTGCAACCCTCAATACAACTGTTCCTATGAATTTTATTTTCTTAAAAACATTCCCAATCGGTAAGAACCCTGGGAAAGGATTCATCCCTTCTAGCTTGAAGATCCTTCTCCGCATCCCGCTGGTACATAGCTTCTTCGGATTCCTCTTGCAGCTTGAGTTCATACTTGGCAGCAATGTCATGTTCACTATAAAGTCGGCACCTATGGATTGTGAGGGTGCTCTCTTCATCTAGCTCTTTCTTCTCTTGCTCAGTCAATGATCTTTCGAAAGATAGGAAATAATCATATGACAAGGGCTTAGCAAGATTAAGAAGACTTTCCATGGTATACCTTTGAGAAACTGCTTCATTTTTAATAGGCGCTATAGATTTTCCTTTGCGCACCAATACTCTCTTCATCATCTGCCGAAGTTCATTGTCCATCTTCACCTTGTCGGTGTTCCACGCGTCAGCTTCGCTTTTCTTCATGAATTTCTTCCGCAGATCTGACCAAACGAGAGGATCATCTCATATTGGTGTCAATTCTTCGTCGACTTCTTCCTAGGACCAATTTGCAGAGGGCTGAGGAAATCCGCCGTCGAGCCGATCGGCTCCAGAGTCGAGCCGATCAGCGCCGCCTTGGTTTCTGCCCGATGCGCCGCCTTCCATCGCTTCTGCTCTTAGGGTTTGTTCTGATGACGATGTAATACGAGTTGATTCGTGGGTTTGCTGTCCCCTCATATTTATATCGCTTGATTTCTAATTGGACTAGGACTCTTTTCTCTTATTCGTGGAATTTAACGAGTCTTAAAAAGGCAAGGTCCAAAACCGACTCAAAAACCAAAAGGACTGCCGCGCCGATCGGCGCGGTACACTAAATTACCAAATTAGAAAAAAGAAAAACTACGGAAATCAAAATACATACAAGCCTTTGTTTTACGTCGTTAAGCTCGACCACACGGGGTACTAAGCAGTGAAATACACATCAAAATATTTTAATTCAAATGTGTCTGCTTCTAGGTATACCTTTAGACATTGTCCGTTCACCGTGTACTTGTTTCTCTTGCCATCCATTATGATTACCGCTCCCGAAGGTAACACCGTATTCACAAGATAAGGTCCCTCCCATTTGCTTCGCAGTTTGCCTTTACCAAATAATCTGAATCACAAATTAAATAGGAGCACCCGATCTCCTTCCTTAAATTCCTTCTTCAAAAGCTTCTTATCATACCACTTCTTTGTTTTCTCTTTGTATATGGATGCATTTTCATATGCATGCAATCGCATCTCTTCCAATTCACTTATTTGTATCTTTCTTTTCATGTCGACGGCATCAAGATCCAAATTCATTTCCTTTATAGCCCAATAAGCCTTATGTTCCAATTTCACCGGTAGGTGACACGATTTCCCATAGACGAATTGATATGGTGTCATACCAATCGGTGTCTTGAATGCCGTCCTATATGCCTATAATGCTCCATTAAGCTTCGTGGCCCAATCTTTTCCTTCCTTTGTAACAATCTTCTACAGAATTCCCTTTAATTTGTTATTTGAAGATTCTGCTTGTCCATTCGTCTGCGGATGGTAGGCTATTCCAATTCTATGTTCAACTCCAGATTTGGTTAAAAACCTAGTAAATTCTCCTCCTATAAAATGGGATCCTCCATCTATAATTATTATCCTCAGTACTCCGTACCTAGGAAATATCTGCTCCTCAAGTATACTCCTTGATTCTCTTGTAGTATTTGCCTTGCATGCCATTGCTTCGACCCACTTGGAGACATAATCAACGACGATCAATATGTACTCAAAACCATGAGAATTCACAAAGGGTCCCATAAAATGCATACCCCAAACATCAAAGATATCGACTTGAAGATTGTACTTAAGAGGCATTGCATTCCTACTGTTAATATTCCCTATTCGTTAGCATTGAGCACATATTGCAACATACCTTTTTGCATCTTCATGCAAAGTAGGCCAATAGAATCCACTCGCCCATACCTTTGCCTGTATTCTGAAGTAGCCATAGTGTCCCTCATAATCCGAAGAATGACATTTTGCTAAAATGCTCGTTCGTTCTTCTCTGGGTACACATCTCCGTACTGCTCCATCCTCGCAATACCTATACAAGTATGAGTCGGCCCATATAAATTTTCTCATTTCACTCTTAACTCTTTTTCTTGTGTTATTGTTCATTAGATCAGTTTGTCCCTTGAAACCTTTGATAATATCCATTATCCAATTCTCTCTACGATCAAATGCGGCAAACAACTGCTCTTGTCGCATTTCATCTCTTATTGGCTCAGTTGATGATGATTCAAGACGAGATAAATGATCTGCTACAGAATTTTCTACTCTTTTCTTATCTCTTATCTCCAAATCAAATTCTTGCAGCATCAATACCCATCGCATTAACCGAGGCTTAGACTCCTTCTTTGAAACCAAGTATCTTATAACAGCATGATCAGTATATACAATCACCTTAGAATTTAGAATGTAGCATCTAAACTTCTCAAAAGCAAATATAACAGCTAAGATCTCTTTCTCAGTTGTTGTATAATTGATCTGCGCCTCATTCAAAGTTTTGCTAGCATAATAAATAGCATGCACTTTACCTTCCTTCCGTTGTCTAAGAATAGCTCCAACTGCATAGTCACTTGCATCACACATAATTTCAAAAGGTAAACTCTAATCGTGGCTGCATAATGGGTGCAGAGCATAGAGCTTCCTTTAATCTTCTGAAGGCCAAGAGTCTTTCCTCGTCCATGACAAATTCTGTATCTTGCTTTAACAATTCTATCAGGGGTTTAGCAATCTTCGAATAATCCTTAACAAATCTGCGATAGAAGTTGGCATGTTCAAGAAAACTCCTCAAAGTTGTAAAATTAGTAGGGGGAGGTAATTTCTCAACTGTAGATACCTTTGCCTTATCAACCTCTATCCCTCTTTTAGACATGACATGACCAAGTACTATCCCTTCTGTTACCATGAAGTGACACTTCTCCCAATTAAGAACTAAGCCACATTCAACACACCTTTTCGAAACCTTCTCCAAATTCTCCAAATAGCTATCAAAATCAGCACCATGCATGGAGAAGTCATCCATTAATACCTCCATAATATCTTCTATGAATTCAGCGAATATTGCATTCATGCATCTTTGAAATGTTGCGCACGTGTTGCAAAGACCAAATGGCATTCTTCTATATGCATATGTCCCAAAAGGGCAAGTAAAAGTAGTTTTCTGCTAATCTTCTGGTCTTACCGGTATTTGAAAGAAACCACTATATCCATCCAAATAACAAAAGTATGAATTCTTTGCTAACCTTTTAAGCATCTCGTCAATGAACGGAAGAGGATAGTGATCTTTCTTCATCACTTTGTTCAAACTTCTAGAATCTATGCACATTCTCCATCCAGTTACAGTCCTTTGAGGGATCAACTCATTGTTCTCATTAGGCACTACTGTCAACCCTCCTTTCTTGGGTACACAATGCACTGGACTAACCCATTCACTATCAGCAATAGGGTAGATCATACCTGCATTAAGCAGCTTCAAAATCTCCTTTTTAACCACTGGCTTCATTGATTCCTTCAACCTTCGGATCCCTTCAACCACTGGTTTAGTATTCTCCTGCAAGTTAATCTTGTGGGTGCAAAATACGGGGCTGATTCCCTTGATGTCATCCAATATGTAACCAATGACTTTCTTATACTTTTTGAGCATAGCGAGAAGCCTCTCTGTTTCTTCTTTTGTTAGGGCGTTGTTCATAATAATTGGATATGTTCTATTCTTTCCTAGATATTCATAGCGTAGCTCCTTCGGGAGTTCCTTCTGTTCCACTTCTGACGCTTCATCTGGATCTAGCTCCCCGAGAGGTTCCAAATCAAGATTTTCCTGGTTGAGCCGATCGGCGCTACAGTATACTCGTCAGTTCCGCGCATGATGTGGTCCAGTGGGTCTCCCATATCCATCCCTATCCTCTCGTCTTCTTCTGGGCAGAATTCCTGATAGTAGGAAGAGTCTTGATGAGACGAATCATTAAATTGAAATCGCACTTCTTCCTCTTCGAGGTGTAGCATAATTTGACTTTTCCTAGCATCCAGAACAGCTAGTACTAATCTTAAGAATGGCCTTCCCAGAATGATATCTTCAATCCCAGTTTCTTTATTGTCTAGAATGAAGAAATCTACCGGTATTGTTTTCGAGCTGATCTCAATTTCGACATTCTTGATCACTCCTAGTGGCTTGGTCTTCCTACCATCCGCCATGATGAGCTCAAGTTCAGTCCCCATCAGCCGCTGTTGAGTTCCATAAGGCATGCTCATGAATGCATCATAAGTCATCAAGCTGACACGGGAACCAAAGTCACACAAGGCTTTCGAAAATTTCTTCCCCGATATCTCACATGGTATGTACGGTTCTTCTTTTTCCTCTTCAGTGAGACCTACAGCATACACACCACATAATCCTTCATAGGGGAATGGCTCAAAGCAACTGTCTAGCAATCTCTTCGCTTATTTCACCTCTGTTCCATCAAGCTCTATATCATCCTTGTAAAGCTTCCCTAAAACTCTCCCAATAATCTCTTGATCAAAAACTTCTAACTTGAGGCGATTACTTGGGAAATTATACTCAATTCCAGCTTCGGAGGCGTTTTACGGACTGAAGCATTTTCTCATACTGAGCAACTCGTGAGAAAAATCAATGGGAATCCAGTCCATCGGCTTAAATTCATCAAGTGGTTTAGCATTTGCCAATGTTCTATCTTGATGGTTGTCCAGAATCGCAGCTTCTATCTTGGTATATTCCTTGCTACTTGACGGAGTTGTCAGGGTGATCGGTTCTCCTGTCGTCGCGACTGCGCCGATTGGCTCAGAGACTGCGCCGATAGGCGCACACGTCAGATCCACAGAGGCGGGTCCGACGGGCTTTATTTCTTCGAATTGCTCCAAAGGAAACATTGATCTACTCTCGGACATCAAGATCTGTTCAGCTGGCGACTCTTCCTTCTGCATAACTTCTGGGCATTGCCGATTTGGTTCTAGATATTCTTCCCAATGCTTGTGCAAAGCTTCATTCTCGACAATTTTGCCTAACAATTCGATCCCTGCCTTGGCTGTCAATCTTAGAAAACTTCCTCCGGCCGATCCGTCCAAATGCATCCTCGATGCCTTATTTATGGCCATGTAGAAGGTTTGAGCGCACATATTCTCATCAATGCTGAGGTCAGGTCCTTGTTTCAACAATGTTTGAAAACGCATCCAGGCTTCTATGAGAGATTCTTCATCTTCTTGTAAGAAGTTCACCACTTCCCTTCTCAATTTCTGCACCTTTGGCAAAGGAAAATAGTGGAGACAAAAATTTCCAACTAACTCACTCCACTTACCTTTTGCTTCTCGAGATGCTGCCTTGTGCCACTCTTTGGCTTTTCCTCCCAAAGAGAATGGGAAAAGCAGCCACCTGTAAAGATCCCGAGGCACTCCTTCATGATGGAATGTTTGGCAAAGTGCCTCTAAATCTTGTAAGTGAGTATACGGGTTCTCCTCTTTCGCTCCAAAGAACTTGTTTGCTTCAGCCATGCTAATGATAATAGGGTTCAACACATACGAGGAGGTCGTGGCCTTCTCATCTGAGGATTGAGGCAGCAGCACGTCTGGAGATGGTAGAGAAAGTTCCCTGAGCGCAGAGAAGGTCCTGTCGTACTCATCCTGAAAATTCACACAAAACACAAAAACGAAAGCAACTAAAAGAGAGAGGATTAGACGTTAGTAAAATATTAATAGTAAAAGAACTGGCTTGTTCCCCGGCAACGGCGCCAGAAAAAGGGCTTGTAGGTCGTAATTACGCACCCACTTATATACCGCAAGAGGATAGTGTACAGTTGTAGCTCTTTTTCCCTCAGAGTTTTCCAACGTTATCAAAACCATAGGGAACGAGCAGAACTAATACTATTAAAGGGTTACTAACAAATTGCAATGGGTTGGTTGGTGTGAATGATGACGGTGAGAAAGTAGAAGGTGAATGTTATTGAAGAGGTAACAGGATGATGAAAGATCCTCTCCTTAGGATTGGTTCACTAGCATGCAACCTTATTCTTATTAACTCGAGTGATGACTCTAATATTCTACAAGACATGGTGGCTTCGTTCACCCCGGCTGTCACTACAGAGGCTATTAGCTCCCCACTGGTTTCTTGCACTATGTAATAGGCAAAAGTATATTGGCCGATACACTAATGAAAGAGATAGATAGATGTGCAATAAAGTTCATCATATTGATTAAATTCATCAAGAGAGTATCAACAAGTATGAGAGTTACATGACCAGATCCCCGCACCAGAGAAAAGAATATGAGACTACTCACTCATCCTTCCGCTAGACATAGCAGAGGGGGTGAGAAGTAGCGCTGGAATGCGCACGAGCCGATCGGCGCGACCTCCCTTCTGGTGAATCTCGTCGGTGTTGACCAACTTTCGCCGCCAATATCCTGGAACCCTAGTTCTAATAATTGATTCTCGCGATCGCCGTCTCTCCCGGTTCTTGATACTTATCTTCCTTTTATACTCGACGGGATTAGGTCAACTTCCACCGACTCTAACTCATACTGGGCTGGGCCTTCGTCTTTCCTGGACTGGATCGTGTTTACGTCATCTTCTCCTGCTGCGCCGATCGGCACAGGCCCGTGCCGATCGGCGCGGCTCCGCATCTGGCCCATCTTCGTTACTCTTTAGTTCTTTATCCATAATTACCCTGTTTTACACCTGTTTCCTGCGATTATATCCAAAACAGAATAACTACAAATATATGTAAATATGGGGTCAATTGTTAGTCCAAACCACCAAATTAAGATGCAAAACATCTCTTTTTGGTAGATAACATAGACGTCTAGAAACCACCAACAGCAAGACATCAATCTTGCCGACCGATTAATAGAAAGACCGAGTGATATACACTCTTGTCCAAGTAACTTGTGGATCTAAATTTCATGACTCAATCATGTCTTATCCCATATAAAAGAATATGGCATCAACCATATAATAGTACTAAGCTAAATGATATCAATCATAATATAGCTTTTCCTTAATGAACTATCACTCTACTCAATATAAGTCCAACTTTGATAATTATTTATCGACTTCAATCAATAACTCATCTTTTAGACTTATACCTGTACGACCATCAAGTCCTCTGCTATATGATCATCAAATCACATAGATACGGAAAGTATTTTTAAGTGGATTTGCCACTGCTTCTCATCAAAGAAGCCTCCCGAGATTATTTATCAAGGTTGATAGCTCTAGTTCTTTTTAAAGAATAGAGATTTTCTTTTATTAAATGGAAAAGCCCGTCACTGTACGACCCATATTAGCTCATGGGACCTAGAAGACTAGGTCAAAAAGCCGTAGGTATAAAAAGGGAAGCGTACTGTTGACCCCAGGTTCTCGCTGCCATTTGCACATAGTGCTTCATCTTCCTTGCGCCTCTCCTATTCTTGCGACTCCTCTGCTTCCAGAGCTAGGGTTAGCGCGCTCTCCCATCGCCGCTGCAGATCTTCATCGCCATCAAGCCCCCGAGCCTTAGCTAGGGTTTAGATCCACCGTGTTGCTGCAACTCTCGAAGATGCCTCGCAAGTCATCAAAGAAAGCCGCCGCCATTGAGTCCTCCTCCTTCGAGCTAGAGATCTCGGAGCAGCTCCGGGAGTTCTCGAAGAGCAGCATCTTCACCGCTGATCTGAACAAGATGGTGGAGGACGGCCTCCTTCCGGAACAAGCTCGCATTGAATGGAAGGTACCAAAAGAAACTCGCCCCCTTCCAATCCATAACCACATTGTAGTTTTTCACTTCTTCTTCGAGCACGATTTCGGAGTTTCCTGTAGCAGTTTTCTGCGCGGGCTCCTTTTCTTTTATGGGATTAAGCTCGTCAACCTCAATCCTTTTCGTGCATATGTCCGAAGCTTTCCTGGGCATTCTGCCCCATTTTACCTTGTTCTGCCATTTGTTTGTCCTCCGACCGCTGCCAAACAAGGAAAATCAAGTCGCCATAGATGGAGTTGGTTTCCAGTTGCGTAAAAAGGAGGCCTGCATCAACGTCCCATTGAAGACCGGGAATAAGAATTGGAAGGATGAGTGGTTCTACTATGACAATCCTCCTCCCATTCTTGCTGACTTCTCGGTGCCAAGGCCGTTCACCAGGCGCGGTGGTCAGAAAAACCTGACCCGACTGACCCCCAAGTGGTCGCTCTGCTAGAGAAAATTGTAGAGCTGAAGAATGAAGGGGTTGATAGCATCACAAGAGCAAAAAGCTTCATAGTGCGCCGAGTGCAGCCATTGAAGAAACAGAGCCACCCTGCCTGGGAGTATGCCACCGACGATGAGACGAGGGAGGTGCCTGATCCGCCAAACTCCAATCTGCGTTGCTCGCGGTTATCGAAGATGTTTGAAGGAGACATTATCCAAGATCACTTTAATCATGAAGGCATACAACGTGGGCACTCTACGAGCCCGAGTAAGCCTCGATCGTCTTGAATAATTCTGACATCTCTTTGAACAATCACAATATATGATGTCTGGATGTCTTTGCAGGTTCTAGACACTTACGTTTGACATCCTCCGCTCCCTCTGACCGATTCCGAGGGACCGGATTATGTCAAGAAACCACCGCAGATTGGCACTGGTGATGCCAGTTCTTCAGCAATGGCCCGACCGACCGAAGAGGTCGTCGCCAGCATCTCCACAGCACCTCCTCGCCCTGACTTGCCCTCTCCCAGCCGATGAGTGAAGCAGACCACTCACCGTTGTCAGCAATATGTGGGAGGCGACGATGATGATGAGAGGGAGCACTGCCCTGATGCCAGTCTGCCGGCCCCTGCATACTCCGACCGACCATCCAGGCAGTCGGAGCCCTCGAGCAAATCAGAGAGTGGTGCAAGGGTGGCGAAGAAGACCGACGAAGCCGTCAAGACTTCTCTGAAGAGGAAGGATTCTGACCCGCAGACTGCTTCTCTAAAGAAGAAAGTCTGTCGGATCAGAATCAAGCAAGCCTCCGGGTATAATTCTTCATGTTTTCAATTCTTCTTCGTCTCTATTTCTAACTATTGTCAGATGTTAATGCTATGCTTCTTTGGTACTCATAGTGATCGGTCAAGTGATAATCAGAGCGCCCAAGGGTCTCAAGACACTCGGTCGATTCCTGTTCCTCGACCGACCGACCAGCCTCAGCCGGTCCGCACACCATCAAGCGTGTAGACCGAACCGAAGAAGTCGCCCAACGCTCCAGTTCCCGCGCCTCTGCCGACGCCTGCTCCTTAGACCGTCAACCCTTCCCCGACCGACATGTCTTCTCTCTATTATAAGGGTAAGACCTTGTTGGTTGAGGACTCACTGAGCCGTCCGAAAGCTGAGGACATGGACGTCATCCATCTAACCATACCCTTCTTCATATACAGAGAATATATTCTCTTGTGGAGAAGAAGCAGGCCAGGATTGAATACCTCGAGACTAAAACTTTTGATAAGTCCCTGACATATTGTGCATTCAAACTTCTCCTTTAGAGGTATTGACTTGCTGTCCATAGTTACCAGCGAGCAGCTTTCCCAAGCTAGAAGGCAAATTGAGAAACTGCAGACCGACCACAAGGAGGTAACCCAAGCTCTAGAGCAGAGTCATGCTGATGTCATTGGTAAGATTGCAGACCAACTTATATTGACTTCTTTCTCACTCTATTGCTAAAGCTTTTATCTGTATCTTTAGCTCGTGATCAGAAAGTCACCACTTGGAGAAATTAACTTCAAACCAACAGAGATTCTTAGAAGCTTTGACTGCAAAGAAGAATGACTTCTCCAAGCTGGTTGAAGACCCGAGTGCTAAGATCACTCGGCTGAAAAAGGAACTGGAGGAGACCAAAGGAAAGGTTGAGGAGGCTAAGAGCATCTCCAAATCGTTCAAATGTAATCTTGCCAGTAAGCTATGTTTTTAAGTCTTCTATCATCGTTCTTGGACTTCATCATCCAATGCCCTTCATGACTTTTGAAGCCATATCCTATAGTGCTCGGAAAGCCTTGGATTATATCCATGCTAGCCAAGTGGAGGAGAACGGACACTCCTTGGAGTACTTGCTGGAGCATGCGCCAGAGGCGATCGCCAACAACACTAGAAGAGTGGCGACCGAGGCCGGGAGTCAAGTACTGGCTATTTGCCAATCTTGGTCTCCAGCTCTGCCATTAGACAAGGTTAAGGAGGGCTTCAACCCTGACTTGACGGTCAACCAATGTCAGTTGCTTATGGACTCCATGTTAGAAATCTCTCGCGCCTTAGTCGATAATGTAGAGGTCGACCTCATCGTGCCATCTCCTCCAGCAACTCCAGAGATAGAATTGCAAGATGACGTCCCCTCTCCTTCACAGGAGCTGTAATATCTGCGATGTAAACAAATATTAGTAGTATTTGAATTAGAAAAATAATATTGTCTCCATATAAATATAAATATTAATCCTTGTGCTTGCTTAGTTACTAAACAAGTTCGGAAAAAGTAACTAAATAGTTATAAAGGCAATCTTATGTTTCTTAGGGCAAATTAGTCAGCGGTAAGCTGTGTTAGTCGTGCTATGGCGCTTAGATCTTTTCACCTTAAGCCTTTTAGAGATAAAAATAGAAGCTGCACCGGTCTGCCTTAACAAGTTAGGTTGTAATTTATAATTGCATAACAAGCAGAATCGACCAATCAACACATGACCTCTCGCACTCTGGCTCTGGGTTTAGTGTAGTGGTATTTTGTTGTGCAGTATAAATTATATAACCATAATGTTCTAACGTAAGACCAAAAACCTTTAGACCGTGTCAAACTATGAGAAATCGATTGGAAAAATCCAAAACCAAAATCTATCAAAGTTAAAGAGTAGTGGGACATTATTACTAGCCCCCTGGCTCGATTGTTTAATGTTATAAATTGAGGAATCAAGACAAATAAGAATGAAATAAAAGATTTAGAATTTCATTCAATAATAATGTATAAAAATATAATAAGTAGACTAAGTATAGAAACGACGTAACTGATTGATGTTCCATGAATTTGGTACGTCATCGCCATCTTCATACATCAGTCGATAAGCCCCCGGCCAGGTAACTTCTTTGACCACATAAGGTCCTTCCTATTTAGGGGATAACTTGTGCTGATTCTTGGTTGATTGCATTTGTCATAATACTAAATCCCCAATAAGAAACTGGCGACTACGAACATTTTTGTCATAATAATATCGCAAGCCTTGCTGGTACACTGCCAACCGAAACAGAGCGCGATCACGCAACTCCTCTGTTGCAATCAACTCAATCACTCGGTTGTCTTCAGAAAGTTTCTCGTCATATCCCTCGACTCGTGCTGAAATGAGGTTTACCTCGGTCGGCAATATAGCCTTGGAGCCGAAAACCAACGAGAAAGGTGACTGGCCAGTAGCCTGACTGACATTAGTGCGCAGCCCCCAGAGAACCAAAGGCAACTCTCGAATCCATCGACCGGCATACGGTTTAAGCCTGTCAAATATTTGGGGCTTCAATCCCTGAAGAATTAGACCGTTGGCCCGTTTGACCTGCCCATTACTTTGAGGATAAGCCACTGATGCAAAATGGATTTTTATTCTCATCTCATCGGCAAAGTCACGAAACTCCTCAGATATAAACTGAGTACCATTATCGGTGATGATATCATGAGGGACCCCAAACCAAGTGAAAACATCTCTGACAAATTCGACTGCCTTCTTTGAGGTTATCTTGCCGACCGGCTTTGCTTCAATCCACTTGGTGAATTTGTCAATAGCAACAAACAAATGAGTGAACCCGTCTGGCGCTTTCTTAAAAGGACCGACGATGTCAAACCCCTAGACTACAAAAGGCCAAGTCATAGGTATCATCTAAAGTTGCTACGAAGGCACGTGAGTCTATTGAGCAAAGAATTGACAGCCTTCACACTTTCGAACGACCTGGTATGCATCTTCGACCGCCGTGCGCCAATAAAACCCTTGCCGGAAGGCTTTCCCGACCAAAGTCTTAGAAACCGCTTGGTTACCACATACGCCTGAATGGATTTCTTCCATCAATTCTTTGCCTTCTGGAATCAAGATGCATCACATCAAGATATTGGAACCCTCTTGTCGATAGAGTAGGTCATCCAGCATCAAATATCCTCGACACTTTGCCTTCAATCTTTGTTGCTCATTGTGATCTGTAGGCAGCGTTCCCTTAGTCAAAATTGGACTATTGGGTCACGCCAGTCGGTCTGTATGTTGGCATCCTCCACCATCTCAGCAACACCAATCGTTAAGACGTTAGACCGAGGAGAAATAGTGGGAGAATCAAGGGCGTGTAAGAAAACACCCGGTGGGACAATCACTCGAGACGATCCCATCTTGGCTAGTTCATCAGCTGCTTGATTGTTGTCCCGAAGAATATGAGTGAACTTCAGTCCATCAAATTTATCTTCGAGCTTACTTACTTCTTGGCAATAGTCAGCCATATTGCTATCCACACAGTTCCAATCCTTAGTGACTTGGTTGATGACCAAAGACGAATCACTAAAGATGTCGAGAAGCTGAACGCCGAGTGACGTGGCAATGCGTAGACCGTATAGAAGAGCCTCATGTTCCGCAGCATTGTTAGATGCGTGAAACATAATCTGGAGGACATACCGGAGATTTTCTCCTTCTGGTGAGAAGAGCACAATCCCTGCACTCGCTCCAGGTAACTAGAGGGATCCGTCAAAGTACTTGTAGTGCAGGCGGCATCTGAATCTCTGTCCACTCGGAAACAAAGTCAGCTAACGCTTGTCCTTTGATCGCCGAGCAGGGTACAAACATAATGGTGAATTGACCAAGCTCGACTGCCCATTTGACAATCTTTCCTTCTGCTTCTCGGTTGTGGAGGACTTCTCCGAGTGCAAAAGTTGTTTGAACTTTAATAGGATGAGCCTGAAAATAGTGTTTCAACTTCTTCGAAGTGATCAAGAGCGCGTATAGCAGCTTCAAGATCTGGTGGTATCATATTTTGGAGGCACTAAGGACCTCACTAACAAAATACACTGGGTGTTGTACTTTTTGTACATGATCCTCTTCTTCTCGGTCGACCGCCAAAACAATACTCACAACTTGAGTTGTGGCTGATATGTAGAGTTGAAGTTTTTCTTGCGACTCGGGAGGCATCAGGAATGGAACATTGCTGAGGTGGACCTTCAACTCATCCAAGGCTGACTACGCCTCTGTTGTCCAGACGAAGTTATCCTACTTTTTGAGCAGTTTAAAAAAGGCAGACCCCTGACTCCCAATCGAGAGATAAAGTGACTTAAAGATGCCATGCATCTGGTCAACTTTTGAACATCTCTTTGGGAATTAGGTGGCCCCATATCAAAGATCGCCTTGATTCTGTCCGGGTTAGCCTCAATACCTCGTTTTGAAATGATGTAGCCAAGTAGCTTTCCCGAAGGAACCCTGAATACATTTTTAGGGTTCAACTTCATCGTGTATCGTCTCAAGTTGTCAAAAGTTTCTGCCAGGTCAGAGAGAAGTTCCCCAACATTTCGAGTCTTTACCACAATGTCATCAACATATGCTTCTGTGTTTCGATCGATCTGAGTTTCGAGGCAGCGTTGAATACCAAGTTGGTAAGTCGCGCCAGCATTTTTCAGACCGAATGACATAGTAGTATAGCAGTAGGCACCGAAAGGAGTTATAAAGGAAGTCTTGATTTGATCTTCGATCTTCAGTGGGATCTGGTGATAGCCTGAATAGGCATCCAGAAAGCTTAAAAGCTCACACCCGGCTGTTGAGTCTACGATCTGATCAATACGCGGTAAAGCAAAGGGGTCTTTAGGACATACCTTGTTCAAATCGGTATAATCAATGCACATCTACCATTATTTATTCTTCTTAGGTACAAGAACTGGATTTGTCAGCCAATCAGGATGGTACACTTCCCTTATAAATTTAGCATCTAATAGTTTAGCTATCTCCCTCTTTATGGCGTCCTTGCGGTCTTGTACAAACCTCCTAAGCCTTTGCTTGACGGGGGTGGCCCCAGGAGGCACCCTTAGCTCATGCTCAATCTTCTCCATAGGAATTCCCGGCATGTCAGAGGGCTTCCATGCAAAGATGTCCCTATTTTTCTGGAGGAAAAGAGTGAGCGTGAGTTCCTATTTTTTGTCGAGGTTGGCCCTGCATAAGTGATCTTAGCGGGGTCCTCTGGGTCGAGCGAAACTTCCTTGTTAGGGACATCATCCGTCTGGATCTTGACCTTGGTGGGCTTCTTCACAGGGACCTCTGCGTCAGTCTGTTCCTCATTGCCGACTGCCTTTTGGATCTCCAACCGGTCGGACAACATCAACTGTCGGTCGGCCATCTCACAACTCTGCACATCGCAATCGAAGGAATTCCAAAGGCCAGAGTGAAGGGAGATGATTCCCTTGGGGCCTGGCATCTTGAGAGTGAGATATGAGTAGTGCGGGACTGCCATGAATTTCGCTACCGCCGGTCTGCCAAGGATGGCATGATAAGCAGACTCGAAGTCGTCTACCTGGAAGATGATGCGCTCAGTCCTGAAGTTCTCACGGGTCCCAAAGGCGACAGGCAGAGCGATCTGTCCAAGGGGAACAGAGGTCTTGCCGGGCACGATCCCATGGAACGGAGAGGAACTCGGCTGCAAGTCACTGACCGACAAGCCTAACTCTGTGAGGGTCTTGATAAAGATCAAGTCCAGACTGCTTCCTCCATCAATAAGTACTTTGTTGAACTTGACCCCCTTCATTGTTGCCGCGAGCACTAGTGAAAAGCGACCTGGCTTGGGCAGGTGCCTGGGGTGATCCGACCGATCAAAAGTGATCAGTACTTCAGACCACCTCATGTACTCGGGCGTGACAGGCTCTACAGAATTAATCTCACGTAGCTCCAGCTTTTGCTTGCGCTTGGATGTGTAGGCATCCGGGCCTCTGAAGATGAAGTTGACTTCCTTCCGAGGCTCCTGGAACTCTCCCTCCTCGTCCTTGTCATCACCATTATTGGCTTTATCCTTGCCGTTGTGCCTTGGCGGATCTTTGGCCACCTTCAACGCTGCAGTTGCGAAGCCCTTCAGTCGGTAACAATCCTTTGCTTTGTGGTTTCCCTTTGGATGCCATAGGCATGAGCCACTCAGCATGTCGTCTGTGGTCTGCTGGTTCGTTCGAGGATTCTTCCTCGTTCGGTCTACCGTAGCGACCATGTTTTCAGTCTTTCGCTTCTTATCCTTCTTGGAGGACTCTGACTTGTCCAAGCGCTTCTCCTTGCATTTGCCTCGGATGTCATACAAGGCTGATTCTCCGGATGTGAACTTATCAGCAATCTCAAAGCACTCCCGAGCGGTCAGCTTGAGGTCATGATTCCTCCGACCGATCTCCCGATCTAGCTCATCGCTCTGGACTCCTCCTTGGAAGGCTGCAATGATCTGCTGGTCTGGGACATTTGGGATCTCAATTTTCTTGGCACAGAACTGCTTGATGTAGTCGCGTAGGGATTCGTTAGCTTTCTGCTTGATCCGAGTAAGGTCGAAGTGGTTGCCCGGCCGGTTGCAGTTAGCTTGGAAGCTCTCAATGATCTTCTTGTTGAGGTCACCCCATGAAGTGATCGACCTCTCTGGGAGCGATGTGAGCCAAACCCGAACGGCTGGCTCGAGACAGACCGGCAGATAGTTAGCCATCATATAGGTGTCTCCTCCTGCCGCTCGGATTGCCATGCTGTACAGCTGAAGCCACTCCCGAGGATTGGTCTGACCATCATACTTCTCAATGGGGACCATCTTGAATCCTTTACGCCACCGAGCAATTCGGAGTTCCGATCTGTAAGCTTTGATCCCATCGAACTCGTCCTCGTTAGGGGTGACCAACCTCCACCGCCGGTTGGAAGACCGGGCAGGTGAAGACACGTGACGACTATGGCGAGGGCCGATCTCGTCACTTTGACGATGATGCCGGTCATCTTCATCATAGTTTTCGCGCCGGTCCCGATCGTCTCGTCGATGTCGGTCGTCGCGGTTCTCTCTTGGAGGTGAATGACATCATCGGTCGTCTGTCCTCCTGTTACGACGCCCCTCCTTGTGGAGGTGGTCATCTCGGACCCGCTCTTTAGTACGAGAGTTGATGGTATCTCGTCCGTCACAGGGTCTTATGGAATTCCTCAGATTACTACGTTGTCGTCCACGGGAAGTTGCATAGCTAGAACTTGCCACTGACTGTGATTTGTCCCGGGCCTTGTCTTGAACAGCGGCTGCTTTGAGCATGGCTACCACCTTTTGCATTATGGGGGTCTGATATGCTGCGTCTGCCATCAAGCTGTCGAGCAGTGTTTTAGCCCTAGTGATGTTGAACTGAGGGGTGTCATAAACTTTGACGCCATCCACCTCAATCTCCAAATCTCCGAGGTCTAGCCATCGCGCCAATCGAGATCCGCGAGATCCTCTCGGTCGGCGGCGGTGACCGTTCGAAGGTGGTATCTCTTCAGGGTTGTCGTCCTTTTGACCTTCCTCGCCGTGTCCATCGTTGTTGTTGGCTAAACCGTCATCATTGTGGTCATCATCCCTATCATCGGTTGGATCCTCAGGAACCTCGACCATGTTAATAGCCAAAGGATAAGGGCACGTAGATCCATCTGAGTCCTCATCAAAGGAACAGACCGACTTAGAGTTGTACCCAGTGGGTAGATCTGTGTCGCCGAATCCGAGTGGAACTAACGCAGGGATCAGATCTGACGAGCTCGGTGATCGCGCCATGAGATCGGCTGCGGCCGATTCGGATCGATGGTCGTCGAGGCCTAGCGCTCCGTTGGAGTCGACGGTGAAGTCGAGCGACCCGAAGGAAATCTTGAAATCCAGCGAGTACTGGATGGTGGGAATCTCGGTCATCGAAGTCGACGGTGAATCCCGGCGAGCCTTGTCCCCTTCCTGGCGCGCCAACTGTCGAGACTTGATCTCGGCAATAAATTCATAGGGCTACATCGAGACTAAGAACTACGATGGTTGTAAAAGACACCGAGTTATATAGGTTCGGACCCCTCGATGAGAGTAAAAACCCTACGTCCTGTGTTCTATAGATCGTATTGCTTGTAATTGTTGTCTCCCCGATGGGGGGGGGGGGGTCCTGCCGTCTTATATATCCGGTCGACAGGGGGTACATGAAGAGTCCTACTCGTAATCTACAAAGATCTGCATGGAAAGTCTATCTCCAATTGCCTTTCGCTCCAAGCCGACCCGGTCGGTTCCCTTATTGATAAGGTACCTAGTCGGTTACCAACTTACCCGTAAGGCAAGTATCCCACAATAGCACTCATAAGTAACAACATCCAAGGAATGCCCTTAGTAAAGAGAACATCCAAAGAATGCCCTCAGATAGCCTTTTGGACTCTAATCTATAACATTATTTTTCTCCCATCTTATTTTCTTTTTTTAATCTAAAATCGCACGTGAGAAGATGATTATGCCCCTAACCTAAGATCTTATCTTACGAATTGATGTGAGCCTGTTTCGAATTGCTTTGTGTCGAATAGACATAAATCTAAAAAAAAAGGCCCGGTGAACCCTAGCACCGGCAACGACAGTGGCTGGGCGGACGGTGGTGGGAGGGCGGGCTCGAGGCGGCAACAACGGTCAAGCATGATTGGGCGAGGCGGGCAGCTCACGGTGGCGGCAGCGGGTGCGTGCGTGCTTGGGCGATGTGGGCTCACGGCGGCAAGCGGGCTCATAGCGGTGGTAGCGGGCACACGTGCTCGGGCAATGTGGGCTCATGGCAGCGGGCGAGCTCGAGGCGGCGGCAGCGGTCGAGCATGATTGGGCGAAGCGGACTCATGGCGGCGGCGGCGGGCGCGCGCGTGCTTGCACGATGCGGGCTCGTGGCAGCGACAGCGGGCGCGCGCATGCTTGAGCGAGGCGGCCGTGGTGCGGCGGCGCAAGGTCAGGCACGACATCGAGCAGAGCAGGGCGGGCGCGAGCTGGTCGGCGGATTCCACGGTCTCATGGACGAAGAAGAGCCATTCTTTTAATTTTTTGAACTTTGAATTTCAAATTTGTGCCATGTATATTGCCATGGTGCAGCACTACGTACGTCAAAAAATTTAGAATGTCCTTCCTGGAGCGTTGGAAAGAAAGGCAGGGGCATAAGGGTCTTTTTCCTATTATTTTAGGTCACAAAATAAATAAAAATGAGAAGATAAACAGATAATGCTATAGATTAAAGTGAAGAAGGCCATTTGAGGGCATTCCTTGGATGTTCTCTTTACTAAGGGCATTCTTTGGATGGTCTCTCTTATGAGTGCCATGAATCTAAATAACCTCTAGTAACCTCCATACATTATGGTCGACAATTACGGTGCAATGCGCTTGGCCCCCTGCACCATGCGCTCAATCTCCTTCATGCTCAGCCTTCCCTTGTTGGAGGAGATAATAATGTTGTTAATACTTCCAGTTTTCATGTCCTTTGCTGAAACATCAAGGACACCATTGGCGTCAATGTCAAAGGTGACATCTATACTGGCTTCACCCTTGGGCCCTATGAGGATGCCTGAGAGCTCGAACTTGCCGAGCAGGTTGTTATCCTTGGTGCTCGCGCTCTCTCCCTCATACACTGGGAATGATACCTTGACCTGGTTGTCATGAAGGGTGGTGAACTTTCTTGTCTTCTTCGTGGGAATGGTTGTGTTCCGCGGGATAACCACTTCCATTACAGCAAAATCCGCCTTGCTCCCGATGCCAAGCGACCGCGGAGTGATATCACGC
This sequence comes from Eleusine indica, assembly GCA_030378355.1. Classification (NCBI taxonomy): domain Eukaryota; kingdom Viridiplantae; phylum Streptophyta; class Magnoliopsida; order Poales; family Poaceae; genus Eleusine; species Eleusine indica. The sequence goes on along the minus strand of CM059498.1, from coordinate 9,287,300 downwards.
AGAAGCAAGTCCGTCGACCTGCTATTGCCGTTTCCGCCACCGAGAATGGATGCCTGGATGGCAGCACCGTACGCAACAGCCTCATCGGGGTTGATACTTCGACAAAGCTCCTTCCCACTGAAGAACTCCCGTAGCATGTTCTGGACCTTGAGGATGCGAGTTGAGCCACCCACAAGGACAACATCGTGAACGCTGGTTTTGTCCATCTTGGCATCCTTGAGGCACTTCTCAACAGCTTCCATGCACTTACCAAAGAAGCCCTTGTTGAGCTCTTCGAATCGCGAGCGGGTGATGGTGATGCAGAAGTCAATGCCCTTATGGAGCGAGTCGACCTCAATGGTGGTCTGGATCGTTGAAGATAACATCCTCTTTGCCCTCTCACAGGCAGATCTCAGTCGCCGGAGTGCCTTCCGGTTGCTTCGGATATCCGTCTTACCGTGTTTTCTTGAGAACTCTAGTAAAGAATATTCCACCATCTCATTGTCAAAGTCCGCCCCGCCAAGGTGAGTGTCACCGGCGACGGCCTTCACTTCAAATAGACCCTTATCAATGTTGAGGAGGGATACGTCCAATGTACCACCACCAAGATCAAAGACGAGTACAGTCCTCCCTTTGTTGCTGACCGGCATCTTCTCAAGACCATAGGCAATGGCCGCAGCCGTGGGCTCGTTGATGATGTGCATAACATTCAGGCCTGCAATGGTGCAGGCGTCGATGGTAGCCTGACGCTGTGAGTTCTTGAAGTAGACAGGAACAGTGACAACAACATTCTTGACCGCCGTGCCAAGATAGGCCTCGGCGGTTTCCTTCATCTTTGCCAACACCATAGAGGAGATTTCCTCAGGCGCAAACTGCCTCTCCTCGCTTTCATACTGCACCACTACAATCGGCCGGTCATCACGACCCGAGACAACTTTGAAAGGCCATAATTTGATATCTTCTTGCACGGAGCTTTCACTGAATCGGCGACCAATAAGTCGCTTTACCTCTGTAACAAAAGTAGTTATGTTGTCAGTCATTTTTTCGAAAGGAAAATGCTGTGCTTTACCTCTGTACTAAAACACATTAAGATATGATGGAATGCTTCATAGTCAATCGAATGAACCTTTTATTATGTTTACCAATCGAATGAACCATGTAATATAAATCTGGAGCAACAAGATTCATACGCAAGATGCACACCGCACAGATAATTCTTGAGTGCAATGGATTAAACAGGAGTCATGCCTAGTGCTGCAAAAAAAAAAAAAAGACCAGCGGGGGTATGATGGTCCCCAGACATTGCATTTAAAGAGAAGATACTCTTACGCAGATCAAGAAAACCTCCGAACCCCCCTTCCCCCCTTACATGAGGGCCTGCAACCTTGTGAGAGCCTGTGTCTGGACCACCATGGGTAACCGTAGCTTCCAGGTGCCTAGGTGCGGCCTTGACCATATGCTTTGGTGCGGGAAGAGGCGAGGGGATTTTTTTACCCCAGCCCGAAAAATCACTCCCGTTGAGAGTCGAACTCGGAACCTTGGGGGTGCTACTAGACCACCTTAACTACTAGGCTAAGAGACTGTTCGTATGCCTAGTGCTGCAAAGATCTCCTCATAAGCGAAGTTTTCTCTCTCCTCCGTAAAAGATAATCAAAGCTTAAATTCTGAGCCAACTATCATAAATTCAAAAGTGTCTTGTACTACAAATATTAATCCAATATCTTTTGAATTAACTACAAAAGGAGTTTTTTCTCTCTATTTTTAAGGCATTTCTTGACCCGGTGTGTGGCATTCAGAAAAAAGCACAATCTTCACCATACTAACTCGATCAGGATCCGATGTCCCCCTAACATTGTATTAAGAGAGAGACTCATCAAAACCAGGCATCGTAGGACGTCACCGGCGCACGCTCATATCGAAAGCACGGAAGACCACCGCGTTGTTGTAGCTAGGAGATGAGCTCGTATTTTTTAAATTTCAACCAACTCATGCGATCCACAGACCAGAGGCTTCAAACCCGGGCAACTGGCATCACAACTGGACGATTTGCCATCCCCGCTGCACAGCGTTCGCTACCATACTACGTAATTCCTCTATTTCAGATTATATGATATTTTAGTCTTTTTAGGTTTTATCAAATTTTAAGATAATCTTGTTTTTCAATGTACCTTTCTCTCTTCTTAATATATCTCTATATTTATTTCTTTCCTTCTTGTTTTTTATAGTATATCTTTTATCACTTCTTAATTTCTATGTTTGTAGTCAAAACGTCATATAATTTGGAACGGAGGGTGTATATTATAAGAGAAGATTAGAAGTATATGCACGCCACACCGCAAATGATTCCGTGTTCCAATTGTTCCAAATAATTCGAGCATCTGGTCTGGCTGGTAGTCGTGCTGTCTATTCGGACGCTTGTTGGATGCATGCTGATGGTAACATGCCATAGACCATGTTGAGCAGGGATGCCGGATGCTAGAGCGTGTTGTTTGGGCTATGGCAACCAGTGGCGTAGAGACTTCCATTGAATGATTGGAGGGAGACCGAGTCGCGTCTCGCGGCTTTGGGCCACCGTGTTGCACGATGAAATTCACTGTCACTGTCATGTGTTTTATTTACTTATTATTGTTCTGACAAATTATGGATAATATGTACCCGGTACTCCTCATGAGATAATAAGATTTGCTATACAAGAAAGAAGACACAAATAAGGTTAGAGATAGAGTCATACTAGGACATCATATTGTAATCGACTAGGAACCTAAAATGTAACCCTGTCATCTCGGATATATAAGGCCGGACAGGGGCTCTCTCATAGACACCTCACATAACACATCCCATAATCAATATAATATACCACAAAACACAAGACATAGAGTTGTTATCCTTCAGAAGACCCGAACCTATCTAAATCTTACGTCTTGCGTGTCTATCGACTCTTGATCTCACGCACACCTACATTGATAAATATAGGTCACGGATCATCTATTCTATAACTTACTGCTCGATGTACTATCGATAGTTGACACACCGGTAGGGGAGCGCAATTATAGGCTTGTTGAGTTTGATAGCCAAGCTTTCGAAAAAAGATGGATCTTCATTGATTGTGACATCACTTCGTCGCGATCAAGCGTCATCCAAGGGCTCATCACAACAGCGAAGATTACGTCAGATCAAGCCGAGGCAACAACTCCATTTCATCGACGAGGTGGCATGCATACACGCATGGCAGCGATGCCACACGTCCTATGCCGCGTTATGATTGTTTTTCTGGAACCAATACACAAGTTGGCTAGTCAATCGTCAAAGTATTTGATTAACTCGCCGAGTTCACAACATTGAGTACAAGCACGAGGACTCGGAAGCCGAGTACTCATTACGTCACGCCTTTTTGCATGATGTGATTTGAGTTCGATCGGGTTCTGTGAATGACTCGGCGGCCTGATGGTTGGACGGCACAACGGCTCGGCAACTCTGCGAGCACTGCTATCATTAATTCAGGCCGAATAAAACTCTCTACGACTGGGTTTCTCGACTACAAGATTCAGAGCAGCAAGGAAAAGTGATTCGGCGCTACTCGGCCCTGTCATCCATATATCACCGATTATGGCAGCATGGTCACACCGCAAGCTATCTAACAGAGCTGAAGATGATTACTTCATCAAACTGAAGCTGGCAACGGGTCTTTCGTTGGTGCCACCAATCGGATCACTCGGCGAGGCAATTTGGCAACTCACGGTTTGACGAATCGGACAATAAGTCATTCGATGACTCGATCACCAGCTTGATGATCCAGCGGCGTGCTCAGGGGGGCTCGTCTTCGACTCATCAACTATTGAAAAGCTCAGTTGATCACTCAGTTATTCAGCCAATTACTCGGTGCTTGATCCGGCTTCTATGCTACTCGACATCTTTATCGATGAAGACTTGACGGCTCGACGAATCACTCAGCAAGGCGACACGATGGTTCGTCAATAATCAAACGACATGTTGGGGGCTCGTCTATAATAATTCATCGAATATCAAAGCTAAGTAAATTTTATAGTATTTTATTCATACCAGCTCGATTTGAAGGCCGTAGGTTCTTAACCTTATGGTCATGGTTTTGAGTTTGGCTCTTTCTTTTTGTCTTAATAATCAACTTGCTTTTGATTATTAAGACAGGGGGCTATCATCTATATAGATGTCTGTCCAATGCTGATTAATATTTTTTCTCGGTTAATTTTGACTCGCACAGATTTGGCCAAGTGAGTTTTAGCAGTACGCAAGTGGTATTAGGAGGAGTTGAACTATTTTGCTTAGTTGCCCGTCTGACTCCTATTACTCAAGTTGGTCAGTCTACCTCCATGACTCATGTCATTTGTCAAAATTCAATCGTGCACATTGTTCTTATAATGAACCTTGTTTGCTTTTTATGTTTGTTAGTTGAATAACTGGTTATTTCTGCCAATGCTCTAAACAAAAATAAGTCTTAGATGAATAACAGAAATCCAACAAACTTAGACTTTAATATGTTATCAATATTGTTTTATTAATGTTTTATATTAATTTTATATATTAACTACATTATTTGTACTCCTGTATTACAACAACTACATCACCATGAGTTACTTTATTAACATCACTTGACCATGTTATCCCGAATTATTGGAAATTCAGTTATATTATTCGATCACTCTGTCATATTGCTCCGAGTCATTGGATCACTTTGTCATGGGTTATTGGATCACTCGGTAATCACTAACCACTCATGATTTTACTTGGAATTATTTCTAGAAATGACCATGGATCATGATTTTACTCAATCTTGGAGAGCCTGGCAAGAGTTGATTTTGTTCACTTAGGATCATGTCCGGGGGCTGCTATACTTATTATATTTGATCAAGCATCACTCAGATATTTTTGGAGGCTGCTATACTTGTTATATTTGATCAAGTGTCACTCGGATTTGTTGATGATTCATTATTCATTAGTCTATTTTGACTCTTACATTATTTGGTGCGCTAAATGATCTAAGAGTCGGGGGCTATACCTACACCTAGTAGATGCACTTATTCGGCGTATTTGAATATTATTTGGCGCAACATCTTTATTGAAGATTCTTCAAGATTCATAGAGACCTTTATAAGTTTGGTGATTGCAAAGCACTAGTCAAGCAACTGAAGATCAACAACTCACTTACAAAGCTCTCGGGGGCTACTGTGGATAATATGTACCCGAAACTCTTCATGAGACAAGACTTGCTATACAAGAAAGGAGATACAAGTAAGATTAAAGATAGAGTCCTACTCGGACATCATATTGTCATATACACATTGCATAACACATCCCACAATCAATACACCACAGAACACAGGACATAAGGTTGTTATTTTTCAGGAGGCCCGAACCTATCTAAATCTTGCGTCTGTGTGTTCAACGACTCTCGGTATCGCGACGCCTACATTGATAAATATAGATCACAGATCATCTATTCTATGACCTACTGCTCGATATACTATGGACGCAAATCTCACAGGAAATAAAAGAGGTTGTGAATCTATTATATAGTGTACAAAAATGGCATAAATATGAACAGTCATTGGGATACATTGACCAGACTTCTCGACCATACAAAGGGTATGAACGTATTTTAATGCCTTTGCTACTGTTCAATGATTGATATTATTTTTTCGATTTTGTGGTAGACATGCTTTGTCATTTCTAGTAGTAGAGTCTGAAGCTAAAAAACGCAAGAAATTGCGCCCACCAGAGAAATTGAGATGCGTGGTTGGAATAAATTTCCTTGGGTCAAATCTTTTATTAGGATTTTTTTTTGTCTATGGGACATTTAAAATATATGATTTCATATATATATACATGGGACACCACAACTTCCTATTTTACCCCCGGGACACTAGAAAATTGTGACTTTGTGTATAGAACACTATATCATGAGAAGTGGCTACTTTAAATATTTTTATTGAATACACAAACGATCAAACTTGATGTCTCACAGTTAACAACTGCTTACATTTTGAAACAGAGATGATAACATTTTTGCCCGATCTAATATATTTCTCTCCATATTTCGGTTTATTGTGTCAAAATTATATTTTGTCAATTCTTTATATGATTCAACATTTCTATTTGTAGACTTAATATTTAGGTTTAGTGAGCTAACATTTGGATTATAGTCATTTTCTAGTTGCGTGTCCTCCCACTACGCTCGCAAGTCGCAACCCATCCCAAGTCAAGAAAAAGAATGAGAACTGAGTAAACGAATTTTTTATTACTTCAAAAAATATAATGAAATATAGATAAATAGTGTCTATCATTGCAAAAAGATTAATTTCTACTTTTGAAGTGTTTTTTTTATAAAAAAACACATATGGTTTCATGTTTAGTTTACTTTAGAAGCTATATTTTAAAACCACGTGAGAAAAAGAGGATGAACAAGAATATATAAGCATGGTTGATAAATCTTGTAGAAAAAACAATTTTCATTATTTTTTTTCTATTTTACCAAACGTTTTTCCTTTTTCCGAAAAAAGCGCCCGGTAAAGTGCCGGCTTTTGAGCAGCTGTGGGACCCATCTGTACTGATTCAACGGAAATGTCTATGTTCTGGCTGGTTCAGCATAGCAGCACAATCAATTGGTGTTTTTTAAATTGTTCATATCACAAATTGGCATAGAAATTACTGTCTCTACTTTGTCGTCTTTCACCTAGCTCTTGTTCTCAGACCTCTCGCTGGTGACGATGGCCTCGCGGCTGATGGCAAGGATACCTGCTAGCTTGCAAGACTACCACGAGAAACTTGCGGTCACCATTGTCATGAACATTAGAGACTTCTTTTCCCTCCAAGACTGACACAATCTTTTATACGTTTAGCTCAAGGGTATGTTTGTTGAATGTCGAGTGCGAGATGCTGATCGAGTTCAGGGCACATAACCATTACAGGAACGAATGAGGGTATTCATTATATGTTGACCTGAACCCTTAGATAAAGAGAATGGACAGCAAGCATCTATTTGAGCCTACTGTAAAAGCCTTCTTTTAAAAGCTCTACCGGAACACTTCTCTTAGTAGGCCATAACGTGCGTCATCAGAATGCGTTCACTCAACTAATTAATCTGGTATGCAAATCAGCATATGCATAGAGGACACTCGTGGAGTATACAAGAGCGTGATGAGAAAAGCCAGTGAATTTCTCACCGAATACGGTGTTGGAGGAGTTGAGGGCGGCCTGGTTCACCGCCGCCTCGCCGACGAGCTTCTCGGCGTCCTTGAATGCGACGCAGGACGGCGTGAGGCGGTTGCCCTGGTCGTTGGCGATGATCTCGCCGCGGTTGCCCTGCCACACGGCCACGCACGAATAAGTCGTCCCCAGGTCGATGCCGATGGCCGGCCCGTCTCCATTGGACGCTGCCATCTTCAACCCTCGGAAGCGAAGCGGGCAAATAAATTGAAGGTACTAGTGGACCGGGCACAGATGTGGTATATAGGGTATTATATAGCGCTAGCTACTAGTAGGCGACGACTAACCACGCGCGTTGAGTTCAGCCCTACGACGAGTTCCATCCATAGAAATGAGAAGCAAACAATAGTGCCGACTGCCGATGCCGCCGATGCGTGCCGACGCCCACGTCGTTTTCGTTTCTGTTGGCTATTTGTTTTTTTCTGGAGCTCTTTTTCTATATTGGCCATTGGTTTTAGGTGGACCAGCCCTAAGCGTTCTCCGACCGTTCCTAAGAGCATCTCCAATATGAGATCGCAAATCAACCCTTACTTTCCTATTTGAGAGCTAGCTCTCATTTTTTAGAAGCCAAATTTTGTTTACAACTCCAACAAAACTATTTAAAATCTACCTCCTATGTTCGTTCTTACGCATGAGGCTCGCTCGTCAGTGGCTCAAAATAAATCCAGAGATGTGGCCCATGTGTTAGTGGCTCGGTAGAAGGGGAGGGTAGGGCTTGCCGAGACAAGACAGGGACGGGCTCGACATGGGTGGGAGAGGCGCACTGGGGAGGCGCGGTGGTGGAGGGTGGCGCCGACGAGGAAGGAGGCGAGCACCCGGCGGCACTTTGCTGGACTTGGACCCGGATCTTAGTCTTGATGAGTAGAGGAGGGCGAGGGGTGCGGTCCTCCACGCTCGAGCCTGACGGGCCGATCCTCTATGCTCCTCCGCTCTCGAGCTCGGTGGCGGCTTGCCGGTGGAGACCGTCCATCGGGAGCAAAGAGAGAAGAACGGCGGGATGGGCGACGCCGAGGAGGGCTGAGCACCAGCGGGAGGAGGCAGTCGCATCGGCGGCTCCCAATCTCTTGGTGGATTGGAACTTGCTAGGCGATGGAGCCGGAGGAGGCGAACCTGTCGGGGAGGAGTCGTGTCAAGGTGGTGCCCTACCAGAGCTCGGTGTAGGTGCGGGCATAGTTGACCTCGTGGGGGAAGGGGAGCTGACAAGCGCACGCCTGCCGCTGAGCGCGTGATGACCAAGAATCCGCGCTGGTGGGGCATGGCCTCCACCATGGGTGCAACGAAGGAGAGCAGCTCGCAACGTAGTTCGATCCGGACCAGACACATGCCTCCTCGATCTCGGGCATCATCTATCAAGCTGCAACAGAGGGGAGTCATGCCCACGCCCGCCTGTGCTCACCGAGGCCACTTCCGCCGCCGTTTACGCACCCAGCGCCCGCATGCCTCTCCTCCGTTGCACTGCGCCCCATGCGCTCAAACCTAGCACCGAGTCCGTGCCTGCCGCCACCACCTCCGACGTCACGCCCCCGCACGCGCGCCGGTCGAAGTGGCGGCGTGGTCAGGGAAATGCTTGGGAGAGGAAAGAGAGAGAGGAGCAAGGTGTGAGGAGGAGAGAAGAAAGATTGAGTCCCATGGATGGTTGTCATTTTAGAAGAGAAAAAAAAAACATTATCATGGTCTACAATTGAGAGGCTAAAAGGAGGCCTTCTTTTCGTAGGGGGCTGGTGGGTTTATATGAGAGGACATGCAAAATGAGAGATCGAGTAGGAGGCCTATTGGAGTCAGGGTTTTGAACTAAACTCTCAAAAATGAAATAGGAGGTTGATTTAAGAGAGTTGTCGGAGATGCTCTAACATCGTTAATTGCCCCGTCATTTAGGCAGTTCGCGGGGCTGACAATGGGAGCTCGCCTCGGTTGCTCTGGGCGTGTAGAGGTGTTGTGGCTTCAAGTAAAAGAGAGGAAGGGAGGAGAAGCGAAGTTCCTTGAGCTTGACGACGGTCAGAGACCATGTTCTTCTTCTTGTAATGTTGCCGCTAATTGCTCTAAAAACATGATTGAGATCATGTGCAGTATTGTGCAGTCACTGACATATGGGCTAGGCCCACATGGCTGTGATTGATAAGGCGTCAGTATTTTCTTCTTTTAGAAAATGAAAGAGACTTCCCATCTTTGTACTTATTAGAATATTCAACATTTGTTGGTCACTCAAAGGAAGAACAAAATCACGCGAGACAAAGTCTGTTATAAAACTTTCATTTATGAGAAGAGAACAACTCCAACGATATGAATTCTAATGTATCATCACCACACTACGGCATTAGCATGATCGTAGAGGATCCTCATCTCTACTGGCCGGAGGTTTATGTTGATGCTGTTTGTACAACCAGTTAGAAGATAAATTAGTTCTTAATTTATGAATTAATTGTATTTTAAGAGTATGAGACCTAGATGATACCCAAAATCAAGTTTAGGAACCTAGATTTATATTTTGAGAGTATAAGGACCTAGATGATATGAGTATCAAAACTGTAATTTAAGAGTACAAAGACCTAAATGATATAGCTAAACAAGTTTAAGAACCGGTCAGACACTTTACTTTTTAAATTTAAAGTAAATCTGGAGTTTATTGATTAAATTCAGCTCAAATTGATAATTTTTTTACTTTATTTTAGAAAAAAAGAATCATACTTTGCACTCTTAATCAATTTCTAAATATTACTTTTTCTTAATTTTTCTTTTTCTACATGTATGCATCAAATCATGTCGTCATATTAAAACAATAGCTTCACTGGTGAGTTTGTTGCCCGCAAGGGCTATGATTTGGTTACGCTCAACAAGGTGGACATCCACGTCCGCGACGGGAGTCACGAATGTACGTATGCCATTTCACAAAAGTATGGGGGATATAAAGGTAATGATCACATTAATGTGTATGTGCAATGACCGTAATTTATAATTTCATGAGTACAATAATGACCAAAATGAAACGACCAAACAAATAGAGTGGTTATTCATGAATTTTACTCTTTCTTGTAATTGATGAAAACGATTCACCATATTTTCAACGGGCAACTCTGTAGAGAAAGCACTGAAATGACGTCCAACAAAAAACTTGTTTGGCAGATGCATGTCATTAAACCAATATAGAAGATTACTGCACTAGTCCAATTTAGCAAGTTGGAGCATGTTACAGAATTTAAGAACACAGATAGGTTATGCATGACAACGACCATATATACATACGAGCCCAGAAGTAAACAAAAATATCTTTAAGCATCCACTGCGACTTCAGCGCATTAGGGTGATATAAGATTATCCAAGTCCAGTAATATTTGATAAAGTGGCTCAAGTATTTAACCGAGATCGCGCCTCAATGCTTTGTGGCCGGTAATTACGACGCAATGCGCTTGCACCCCTTCACCATGCGCTCTATCTCCTCCGCGCTCAGCCTTCCCTTGTCGTAAGAGATGATAATGCTGTTAGTGCTCCCAGTTTTGTTGTCCTTCGCCGAAACATTCAAGACACCATTGGCGTCAATGTCGAAGGTGACATCTATACTGGGTACGCCCTTGGGCTCTGGGAGGATGCCCGAGAGCTCGAACTTGCCCAGCAGGTAGTTGTCCTTGGTGCATGCGCTCTCTCCCTCGTACACCGGGATAGTCACGGTGATCTGGTTGTCTTCGACAGTGGTGAAGTTTTTTGTCTTCTTTGAGGGTATGTTCGTGTTCCGTGGGATGACCACGCTCATTACATAGTCATATCCTATCTCGACCCCAAGCGACAGCGGAGTGATATCGCGCAGAAGCATGTCTACCAACCTCCCATCGTACGTTTCGCCACTGAGAATGGAGGCCTGGATGGCGGCGCCGTACGCAACGGCCTCATCCGGGTTGATGCTCCGGCAGAGCTCCTTGCCATCAAAGAACTCCTGAAGCATCAACTGCACCTTGGGGATGCGGGTGGAGCCGCCCACGAGGACGACATCGTTGATGCTGCTCTTGTCCATGTTGGCATCGTGGAGGCACTTCTCAAGCGCCTTCATGCACTTGTCTAACAGCTCCTTGTTGAGCTCCTCGAACCTGGAGCGTGTGATTATTGTGCTGAAATCAATGCCATCATGGAGCGAGTCGACCTCAATGGTGGTCTGCGCAGTTCAAGATAGCATCCTCTTCGCCCTCTCACAGGCAGTTCTTAGTCGTCAGAGTGCCTTCCGGTTGCTTCTGATATCGGTTGAACTGTGTTTCCTTGAGAACTCTCGTAAAGAGTATTCAACCATCTCGTTGTCAAAGTCGGCACCGCCAAGATGAGTGTCACCAGCGGTGGCCTTCACGTCGAAGAGGCCCTTATCCATATTGACTCCAGGATCAATGTTAAGGATGGAGATATCAAATGTGCCGCCACCAAGGTCAAACACCAGCACTTTCCTCCCATTGTTGCTGACAGGCATCTTCTCAAGACCATAGGCGATAGCAGCAGCAGTGGGCTCGTTGATGATGCGCAGGACATTCAGACCGGCAATAGTGCCGGCGTCAAGGGTGGACTGGCGCTGGGAGTTGCTGAAGTAGACTGGGACGGTGACGACGGCGTTCTTCACAGCCTTGCCGAGATAGACCTCGGCTGTCTCCTTCATCTTAGCGAGCACCATGGAGGAGATTTCCTCAGGCGTGAACTGCCTCTCCTCACCTTCATACTGCACCACTACCATCGGCCGGTCGTCACGACCTGCTTCTACTTTGAAAGGCCACAGTTTGATATCATCTTGCACAGACTTGTCACTGAATCGGCGACCGATCAGTCGCTTTACCTCTGCAAAATAAGACATGGAGTTAATTAGTCAATTGAACAAACCATTTGATCGATTCAGCAAACTGTAAATAGTTTAGTCAGTTACAGTCATTTGAGCAAACTGTTATACTCCATTCATAATTTTATTTTATTATACCAGATGTCGGATTTTGACTTTTATTTCTAGTACAGAGTATGTTCCTCCATCTAATAAGGTTATGAACGAGTCAATGCAGTTTGGTCAAGAACAGGGTGGCCCGATGCTCTGGTTGGATTCTGTTTCTCAAAGAGTTCCAGTTTTAAAATAACTCCGAAATTTAAATAAGCTACTAGTTCAAATTTATTCGACCTTTTCATCTCACTTTTCTTATTCAAAACATTAAAGGTTACATGCTCCTAATTATTAAAAAATTACAGAATTGTTATAGCTCACTCGAACGTTTTTCGATGGCTAAGCACTCGATTTTTTGGTGTGCGGGTGGGAGGCGGAACGGCGGCAGAGCGCGGAGGCGGGGCGGTGCGGCGCGGCGGATTAGTGCGGGCGGTGAGGAGAGTGAGGCAGAGCGGTGGCGGAGCGCGGCTGCGGGGCGGGCGGTGCGGCGCGGCGGCGAGGGCGCCGCCAGTCGCTGGTTCACGACGGTGGCTTAGGGGGTCTGGTTTGCCGGGGCCGATGCATCCCGGAGAACTGTGAAAGGATTCGGGGGCGGCTCGCCGGCGGTTGGCGGCGCGGCGGCGAGAGGAAGAAGAAGAGCTGGCGGGACGAAGAAGAAATGTGTTGGCCGTTCGATGCTGATCCGACGGTTCAAAAATCTGGTGTTGGTCATCTCTGAAAACACTCGAGCGTTATATAGACGTTCTCAAAAATTATTTTGGTCTTGAGTTGCTCTAGTTTGCATGCAAGAATAGGTGAGTAGTTTGTGTCGTATTAACGAGTACTAATTCTGACTGAAGAGTTTTCATAGATGTGCTATTTAATTACTACTAGGAGAGTAGGAACGCTTAAGGAAACTAAACAGTTGCATATATATAGAAGACCAAACATGCACTCCGTTAATGCAAATGCAAGGTAGTAAACACAATGGAAGAAATAGGAAGAGGCAGTTAGAGACTTCTAGCATGCAACGGTGTGAACGTGAACATGTGATTCCTAGTTCCTAGGAGTATCAGTCGTTGGTGCATTTTACTCGTTGACACAACTGATCTGTGATCTGGTATGCAGGTCGGCATACATATAGAGAACACTCGAACTGTTAGCAAAGTATATAAGAAATTGATGAACCAGCTAGTGCAGTTCTCACCGAAGACGGTGTTGGAGGGGTTCAGCGCGGCCTGGTTCACGGCCGCCTCGCCGACGAGCCTCTCGGCGTCGGTGAACGCGACGCAGGACGGAGTGAGGCGGTTGCCCTGGTCGTTGGCGATGACCTCGCCGCGGTCGCCACGCCACACGGCCACGCACGAGTAGGTCGTGCCGAGGTCGATGCCGACCGCCGCCCCCTCTCCCTTCGACGCCGCCATCTCCAACTCCAACCCTCGGAAGCGAAGCGAGCAAACGTGCTACTGCACCGTGCACGGCAGATCGATATGCTAGGGTAATATATAGGTAGTAGGCGTCGACGACGAACGATGGTGATGAATTATCTAGTTTGGGACCATGGGCGTGGAATCCGGCCCAGGCCTTCTGAACGACCCAACAGAAGTGAGGGCTGCCATGCACCGGTAAACTTTTTCGGCCCCAAGGACTAAGGCCCAACAAAATGTTCATATACCTTTGCAAGAAAAAATGGTGGAAATATGAAAAAAAAAATGGTGGAATATGAAGACGGCTAATAAGTCGTTTCACCTGATCACCTCTGCAAGAAAAAATTATCACGTTGTCAGTCAAGTGAACCAAGGAATAGCTTAGTTTCAGTAAATTTGATTTCCATCTGCTTCCATATTGTGTCAAGAGAAAGAAAATAATTTAATACTGCTTTAATTCGGTAATGCTGTGCATGACAACTTAAGACACTGTGAATCTCGGATTAACAGGTTGAGGAAAAAAATGGTGCTAAGGGATAATACACTGAGGCTTTTATTGGACAGTTGCCAGGTGCTATGAACAACAAATGGTGGCATGAGGCACTTCGCTGCTATATGTATTTGCAGTATATTTGCAATTTGCAAGTGTTTCCGGACTGTTTTATCACTTGCACTACTGCGTCTGAATTGTGTGATTGTAATCCAATTGCGCCGTTCTGGTTGCTTGATGTGTTTTTTGTCATGTAATGAACCTCTATTTCTCTCTTGTTTTAGTTATGATGCACAATCTCTCTTCTTTAAGGTGCGCCGTATTTAGCACAGCACCATGAAGCTGTATTTACGGAACTCTCAAACTATTCCCTGTTTGAAATGGTTATGGAAAATGAGGCAGATCCACTGATCCAACAAGCATAGAACGATTACTCTATTACGACTACTGAAGTATTGTTCCAGATACAAAGCATAAACTAGGCTACCAGCCAGAAGTTGCATTGCAGCGCATTACAGTGCTAGTTAGCCTTGACCAGTACGCTACAATAACAGTGACAAGTTCCTGTAGGAAATAGCTAATATGAAACATACTGTCAAATGAAAACGTTCACGCCGGGTGGGCGGCAATCACAGGGCAATCCTCTTCATCTCCTGCGCCATGTGCTCTATCTCCTGCTTATTCAGCCCACCTCTGTTGATGGTGACAGTGATCTTTTTCATCTGACCGGTGGTCTGGTCCTCGGCCGAGACTTCCATGATGCCATTGGCGTCGATGTCAAAGATGACCTTGATCTTGGGCACGCCCCTCGGTGCTACCTGAATGCCTTCTAGCCTGAACTCGCCGAGCAGGTTGTTGTCTTTGGTCCAAGCACTCTCGCCTTCATACACCTTGATGTCCACGCTGGACTGGTTGTCATAGAGGGTGGTGAAGCCCTTCTCCTTCCTGGTAGGAATAGCTGTGTTCCGTGGGATCAGCACGCTCATCACACCATGTATCGTCTCCACATACCCGGTTGAGCTCTCGATTCCAAGCGAGAGTGGCGTCACGTCACGCAGAAGCATATCCACCAACCTCCCATCACTGTTTCCGCCATTGAGAATGGCCGCGTGGATGGCAGCGCCGTACGCCACGGCCTCATCTGGGTTGATACTTCGGCGGAGTTCCTTCCCATCAAAGAATTCCTGCAGCATGTTCTGCACCTTGGGGATGCGGGTGGAGCCACCTACAAGAACGATATCGTCGACATTGCTCTTGTCCATCTTGGCATCCTGGAGGTGTTAGTAGATCTCCAGCTTTGGGCCCAACGGGCCAAAGCCTAGATCGCGTCCTGATCGAGGGCGCCCCAACCCTCCTCTGGTTGGTGGGGCCCCGTCACCCTGCGCCAAATAAAAGGAATGGTGGAGCCGACAGCTCGAGTAACGAGGTTAACCTAAGCGGTAACTCCACCCAACAAAAACCCTACCCGATCTAAAAGGAGGGCGCAGCCAGTGACGGGATTCCCCATCGCCGCCACCACGCCGTCCCTCTTCGCTGCCGCCGTACCGGGACAGTGTCGGTGGAGACCCGAAGGCCATCGACACCGGCGATCTTCATCCCCACTGCCCCGAGATATCGTCGACGCCCTCGACGAGATTCTCGCCGTGGAGATGACGGGAACCGACGCCTCTGCGGCCTCTGCATCCTCTTCGGCCGTCGACCCTGTGACGGCTCACGCTCCACTTCCACACAACCCAGGTATCAGTCACCTCCCTCTCTCTCTAGATCCCGAACACAGAACCTTGCTACCCATGTTTACCTCTCTAGATGCTACCCTAGGCAAGACTAAATCTAACATTGGTATCAGAGCAACCTAGTGCTAGATCATAGATGAGGCAGATCCCGTTCTCAGATCGGGAAAAGGAAAGATTCCCAAAAACCCCTCAACGAAACCCGAAGCCCCACCCAAACCCTAACCCTAGGGTTAGGGTTACGAACCCAAGAAAAGAAAGACGAGGGGATCCAGGATCTACCTGGTCTCCTCACCTCCACCATGCCGCCGTCGGTCTTGCCGGAGGCGGAAAGGCCCTCGGGTGCCGTCACCGTCGGGATGCCGTGGCGCGGGGGCCTCGCGGATGCCGTCGCGGGGCTGCTCGACGGCGGCGCGCCCACCGACGGGTGAACGCGCGCGCCGGCGAAAAGCCTAGCGGCGGCTCCGTTCTTCTCCACCTCCTACGGCCATGTGTCGCCGCCCGCTGCTGTCAACTCGCCGTCGGGAGCGGAGGGAAGAGAGGAGGAGAGAAAGAGAAGAGAAAGGGGCGAAGAGGAGAAATGGGGGCTAGGTTTCGGGGAGCCCGCGCCGACGCCGCCTTTTTGTGTGAGCGAGAAGCGCGCCCAGCCGTCGATCTGCGTGGACGGCTGGGATAGAGGCGGGGGCGAACGCGTCTCGGGCGGGCTGGGCCGCCACTTTCGCGTGCTCGGGCGGGCCAGGCCGAAAGGTGGCGCGGAGTGGGCTGGCATGGCAAGTGGGCTAGGCCGAGTGGCCGTAGAGGCGCGCGTGCGCGCGAGTTGTTGGGCTGGGCCGAAAGCTATGCTGCGCAAGTTTTTTTGGAATGGGCCAAAAATCAAAAGAAATGCACAGTAGCTTTTTGTATCAGTTTTTTTTTACTGGTTTCATTTCGATTTTAACCAGTATTTAATTGAAACAAGATATTTTTGCCTCTGTTAAAATATGAACCAACGTGATTATTTTCCAGAGTGTAAAATAACATGTTTTGCTACTGTTCATGCATGCTTTATACCATGTTTCCGCTGCAAGTTTTTTAGTATTCATGATAATCATTAAAATTGATGTTTTCTATAATTAAATTTTGAACCAACGGGAGAATTTAATTTTAGGAACATTAATTTTCAGATTATGTCATTGTAATTTTATGATCAACGTTGTTAAATTACAATGCCATATTATTGATGATTTATGTATTATGCCTATTTTCTACCCAACGGTGATGTAGGCCTAATACATACATGGTAGAATTTTTTGCATTATTTTTGTTCTCATTTTCCATGGTTAATTCCAGGAGCAACCATGATGGTTTTTCTTCCCCAGATCCCAGTGTTGAAAGGGGACAACTATGGGGATTGGAAAAGAAAGATTGATCTTGCCTTTGTCATGGGTGAGAAGGACTGGGTAGTGACTACCCCGTGTCCCACAGAGCCTCCTGAGCTTGTCAGAGGCACAGAAGAAACAAATGCTGCTTGGCAAAAGAGACAAAGGGATGATGCTTCCGAAAGAGCTCGAGTTCAACTTGAGCACAAAAGATGAGTTCTTGACAACAAGAAGTGCTTGGCACTTGTCAAGAACACGATTGAGCCCGCTATCATGGGCTCAATCTAGAATGAAGACACAGTAAAGGGCTATCTACAGAGGGTGGAGAACCAGTTTACTGGGTCTTCTAAGACTTATGCCACACAGATGATAAGACAACTGGTGAATGAAAAGTACACTGGTGGTGGCATAAGGGAGCACATTCTGAAGATGAACAGTTTGGCTACGAAGCTAAAGACTGTGAATCTAACGATTCAAGAAGACCTCCTGGTTCATTTTGTGTTGTTGTCCTTACCACCTCAATTTGACAACTTTGTTTCCAACTACAACATGAACCCAGAAAAATGGACTTTTGAGCAGCTCATTGCCAACAGTGTCCAAGAGGAGGACAGATTCAAGGACAAGCATGGTGGTTCTGTCCATTATATAAAAAACAACAAGAACAAGGGCAAGCAGCAAAAGAAACCGGTCTTTTATTCTAAGCCCATGGACAAGCAAGAGTATAGGCCTCTACAGGGACAAGTTGTAGTGGACAAGGACACATGCCTCCACTGCAACCAAAAGGGACACTACAAAAAGAATTGTCCTGACTGGTTGAAGTTGTTCATACAAAGAAATGGTGAGAACATTATTACTTTTGTAAATGAATCCTTGTATATTAATTATTCGAAATCCACATGGTGGATTGATTCAGGAGCGACTATTCATGTTGCAAATTATTTACAGGGGTTCCATACGACGAGAACCATGGGAAGAGACGAAGGTTCGATAAGAGTAGCTAATGGAGTAGAAGCCAAAGTTGAAGCTGTAGGGGATCTTCACCTAGAGCTTAGAGATGGCTTTATTCTTAGGCTTCATGATGTTTTTTATGTACCTTCGTTGCAAAGAAACTTAATAAGTGTATCGCGTCTTGACTATGATGGTTATGATTGTCATTTTGGTAATGGCAAATGTGAACTTGTGTTTAATAATGAATGCATTGGTTTTGCGTCTTTACAAGATAAGCTTTATTTATTTTCACTTGGTGATAATGTGAATGCGATACATAATGATAATGTACGTGATACGAATGTCCCTACGTCCTCGTCGATCAAAGTTAACAAGAAAAGGAAAAGAACTCCATACGTCTCATTGAAATTATGGCATTGTCGCTTAGGCCATATTTCGAGGGGGAGAATTGAGAGACTCGTAAAGAATGAAATTCTTCCTCCATTGGAGTTCACAGACTTAGAACAATGCATATAATGCATTAAAGGAAAATACGTAAAGAAAATAAAAAAAGACGCCAAAAGAAACGCGGGAATATTAGAGATCATTCATACGGATATTTGTGGTCCTTTCCCCGTCAAGAGTGTGGATGGTTATGACTCGTTTATAACATTCACAGATGATTACTCCCGCTATGGTTACATTTATCCAATCAAAGAAAGATCAGAAGCATTGGATAAATTCAAGATATTTAAAGCAGAAGTAGAAAATCAACATGATTTAAAGATTAAAGTTGTAAGGTCCGACCGTGGCGGGGAATACTACGGGAGGCACACGCCTTATGGACAAGTCCCAGGACCTTTTGCTAAGTTCCTACAAGAAAATGGTATAGTAGCCCAGTATTCTACATCGGGCGAACCACAGCAGAATGGAGTAGCAGAAAGATGTAACCGTACCTTGATGGATATGGTGCGCAGCATGATGAGCTACTCCACACTGCCAGTGAGCTTATGGATAGAGGCATTAAAAACCGCTATTCATATTCTTAACAGAGTTCCAAGCAAATCGGTGCCTAAAACACCGTATGAATTATGGACTGGAAGAGTGCCTTCGCTGGAACACCTCCGAGTGTGGGGGAGTCCCGCGGAGGCTAAGATCTTCAACCCAAGTCTTGGAAAGTTGGATCCCAAGACAGTGAGTTGCCATTTTATTGGTTACCCAGAAAGGTCCAAAGGTTTCCGTTTCTACTGCTCAGATAAATACACGAAATTTGTAGAAACAAGACATGCCATCTTCTTAGAGGACGAAATGATTAAAGGGAGCAAGGTAGCTCGAGAGATCGATCTTGAGGAGAAACGGGTGTATGTACCCAATTCTATGAGTCAAGAACCTTTCTTCTCACTGCTTGTTGATGTTGAGCCTGTGATGCCTGACGTTACAGGGCCAACACCTGCTGTTACTCCATCTATGGCACAAGAGGAATCTGCCATTGATGAAGGGGAGCAACAGCAGCCACACACAGATAATGTGCCAGAAGAGTAGGCTTCACAAGAGCCTCAATCAGAAATTGTGCCAAATGAAGAGGCCCCTAGGAGGTCTCAAAGAGCTAGAAAGTCAGCGATACCGACTGAGTATGAACTATATAACACAGAAGAATATCATATGGAGGAGGACCCCACCTCATATGAAGAAGCCATGAGGAGTGCCCACTCATCTGAATGGTTGAAGGCCATGAAGGATAAAATAAAATCAATGAGTCTCAATGAAGTTTATGACCTAGAAGAAATTTCTGAAGGAGTCAAAACAGTAGGCTGTAAATGGGTCTACAAAATTAAATATGACTCTAGAGGGAATATAGAAAAGTTTAAGGCATGACTTGTAGCAAAAGGCTTTACGCAAAGAGAAGGAATTGACTACAATGAAACATTCTCTCCAGTCTCTTGTAAAGACTCCTTCAGAATTATAATGGCACTAGTGGCACATTATGACTTAGAATTGCATCAAATGGATGTAAAACGGCATTTCTAAATGGGGACTTAAAAGAAAGAGTTTACATGGCACAACCGAAAGGTTTTGTTATGAAAGAAAAGGAAAAGATGGGATGTCGTTTAACGAGATCCATTTACAGATTAAAGCAAGCTTCAAGACAGTGGTACTTGAAGTTTGACGGAACAATAAAGAAATATGGTTTTGAAGCAAATATTGAGGACAATTGCATCTATGCAAAGTTCAAGAATGGAAAATTCATTTTTCTTGTTTTATATGTGGATGATATTTTACTGGCCAGTAGTGATATCAGTCTATTACAAGAAACAAAGAAACTCTTGTCCTCAAATTTTGACATGAAAGATCTTGGTGAAGCATCATATGTTTTGGGCATTGAGATTCACCGAGATAGAAGAAAGTATGCATTGGGACTGTCTCAAAAGACATATATAGGAAAGGTATTGAAGAAATTCAACATGCACAAATGCAGTGCCACACCTGCTCCTATAGTTAAGGGCGAACGTTTTGGGGATTGACAAAAACCCAAGAATAAGTACGAGCTCGATGATATGAAAACGAAACCATATGCTTCGGCTATGGGAAGCTTGCAATATGCGCAAGTATGCACACGCCCTGACTTAGCGTTTGTCACCGGGTTACTTGGCAGATTTCAGAGTAATCCAGGCCCTGAGCACTGGAAGTTAATAAAGAAAGTCTTGCGATATTTGCAAGGAACGAAAGGTCTCAAGTTGGTGTATAGAAGATCGGTTTCACTCCAAGTGGTGGGGTATTCTGATTCAAACTTTGCAACAGATAACACGAAATCCATATCGGGATATGTGTTCACCCTGGCAGGAGGAGTCATTTCATGGAAAAGCTCCAAACAGACTATCACAGCAGAGTCTACCATGTATGCCGAATTTATAGCATGTTATGAGGCCACGGGGCAGGTCAACTGGCTGAAGAAATTTATACCCGGATTAAGAGTGGTTGACAGTATTGAGAGACCACTAAAGTTATACTGCGATAATGAACCAGCAGTAATGTATGCTCACAACAATCAGTCCAGTGGTGTCGCCAAGCACATTAATATAAAGTACTATGTTGTGAAAGATAAAGTCCAGGATCGCACTATAAGTCTCGAACATATAAGGACTAAAAGAATGCTTGCGGATCCGCTCACGAAAGGCCTACCGCCCAGCGTGTTCAAGGAGCACGTAGCCGGCATGGGGTTAAGGGAAGCCTTATGATTCTGGACTTAGGGCCCAAAGAAAAGTATCCTTTTTCTGAATGGAGATGGGTGTAGTGGCTGTTGAATCTATCAACGATTAGCTGTGACGACGAGACATGCTCTACGCGTAAATCCATGATAAAATAGAAAATATAAAGTAAAGGTAAAAGAGATCTAAGGGGAGAATGTTAGTAGATCTCCAGCTTTGTGCCTAACAGCCCAAAGCCTAGATCGCGTCCTGATCGGGGGCGCCCCAACCCCCCTCTGGTTGGTGGGCCCCCGTCACCCTGCGCCAAATAAAAGGAACGGTGGAGCCGGCAGCTCGAGTAACGAGGTTAACCTGAGCGGTAACTCCACCCAACAGAAACCCTACCCGATCTAAAAGGAGGGCGCAGCCAGTGACGGGATTCCCCATCGTCGCCACCACGCCGTCCCTCTTCGCTGCCGCCGTACCGGGACAGTGTCGGTGGAGATCCGAAGGCCATCGACACCGGCGGTCTTCATCCCCACTGCCCCGAGATATCGCCGACGCCCTCGACGAGATTCTCGCCGTGAAGATGACGGGAACCGACGCCTCTGCGGCCTCTGCATCCTCTTCGGCCGTTGACCCTGTGACGGCTCACGCTCCACTTCCACACAACCCAGGTATCAGTCACCTCCCTCTCTCTCTAGATCCCGAACACAGAACCTTGCTATCCATGTTTACCTCTCTAGATGCTACCCTATGCAAGACTAAATCTAACAGGAGGCACGTCTCAACAGCCTTCATGCACTTCCTGAAGAGGTCCTTGCTGAGCTCCTCGAATCGGGACCGGGTGATGGTGGTGCAGAAGTCAATGCCGTCATGGAGCGAATCGACCTCGATGGTGGTCTGTGTCGTAGATGAAAGCATCCTCTTAGCTCTCTCACAGGCAGTCCTAAGCCGCCGGAGCGCCTTTTGATTGCCTCTAATGTCTGTCCTCTCATGTTTCCTTAAGAATTCACGTAGAGAGTATTTCACCATCTCATTATCAAAATCTGCGCCACCAAGGTGAGTGTCACCAGCGACGGCCTTCACCTCAAAGATACTCATGTCTATGTCGATGCCTGAATCAATGTTAAGGAGGGAGACATCCAAAGTACCGCCACCAAGATCAAAGATGAGCACCGTCCTCCCTTTGTTGCTGACGGGCATCTTCTCAAGACCATAGGCAATGGCAGCGGCTGTGGGCTCATTGATAATTCGCATCACATTCAGGCCGGTAATGGCACCGGCATCGATGGTGGCCTGGCGCTGGGAATTGTTGAAGTAAACAGGAACAGTGACAACAGCGTGCTTGACCGGCGTGCCAAGATAGGCCTCAGCGGTCTCCCTCATCTTGGCCAGCACCATGGAGGAGATCTCCTCGGCCGAGAATTTCTTCTCCTCATCTTTGTACTGCACCACAATCATAGGCCGGTCCTTCTGATCAGCGACGACCTTGAAAGGCCACAACTTGATATCTTCTTGTACAGACTCATCACTGATTCGCCGGCCAATAAGTCGCTTCACCTCTATATAAGAAAAAATTGTGATGTTGTTAGTCCAGTGAACCAAGAATATATAGCTTGGTTTCAGTAAATTTGATTTGCATATGGTGCCATTCTGTTTTGAGAAAAAGAAAACGGTTTGATACAGCCTTAATTTGGAAATGCTTTTTATGACAACTTAAGATACCGTCAATCTGGGATCACTGAACAAGTTGAGAAAAAATGAGTGCTCAGGGATAATATGCTGAGCCTTTCCTTGGACAGTTGCCAGCTGTGGAATGAATTATCAGCACCCTTGCAAAATGCAAATCATGTAGTTCAGATCACCTTAATATAAGTTTTGGTAATCGCTTCTTTTGTATTAAAGATTCAATTCTATGAAATGAATTGACTCAACAAAATGTTCACATGACAGTAGTATTACAGAGGTTCTTTTGGGGAAACTAAGCAATCCAGAAGAAGATAAATGAAAAAAAAAGATACTCGATTCAATTACCTCGGCAATAATGAAAATTTTGCAGGAATTAGATATTGAGCTAAACCAAGCACTAAGAATCTAGAAACGAAACTTGTTGATACAAATGGCGGCACAAATCGATCGCCCGGACTTGTTGGGGGAGCTTCGTTTGCTGCGACAGATTCGATCGATCTAGCTAGTTCCTGAACCGATTAGCTGTGAGACTCCAGCGACCACGGTTATGTACTTCCTAATTATGGATGAGCATCGATCTGGGCAACCATAAAAACCCAAGCGACGAACAAGTAAACCCCATCTCCCAGCTACGGAAGCGGTTACAGAGGGGGGATAAGCCAGAGCGTGGTACTCACCAAAGATTGTGTTCGCGGGATTTAAGGCGGCCTGGTTGACGGCCGCGTCGCCGACGAACCTCTCGATGCAGGTGAACGCAACGCAGGACGGCGTGAGGCGGTTGCCCTGGTCGTTGGGGATGACCTCGCCGCGGTCGCCCCGCCAGATGGCCACGCACGAGTACGTCATCCCGAGGTCGATGCCGACGGCCGGACCATCACCCTGCGAGGAGGCGGCCGCCATCTCCGTCCTCAGTCAGATACGCGGCGGCTGGCGCTGGCGGCGAGAAAAGCGGACTACTACTGCTTCGCCGAATTGGCCGAGGAAAGTGCGCGACTGCGAGAGACCCTGACAGCTGGGCCTTTGGAGCGACGAGCACGAGCTAAAGATTACTACTAGCACAAATCAAAAGACATACTGTACTATACAAACATGGTTCGTTTGTTCGCAAATTTTGAATTTTAAATTACGGTACGCAGCATTACATGTTTTACCATTTTGCAATCAAATTTAATGTTGTATATAAGGTTCTCACTTGTGATCCAACGAGGCATGAGAGAATTGTTTCATATGAAGAACTTTCCTACGAAGCCTTTGTCTAATAGAACTGGTTATGAACATTTCTATTGCACAAATTCATTCTTATTCAACGTTCACGAGAACCTTCAAACTATTTTTTTGACTCATTTGACTATCATAAAGTGTTCAAATTTGGTCATTTATCTCTGCTGAGACTTGTTGGGTTCTCAGCATTTCCTCTAGTTTTCAAAGGTGAAACAATTACTTCAGGTGTACCATATTTAATTTGTACCGCACTGATCCCATGGCCAAGATAAAATTACTTCCGCAGGTCAGGTCATCAACAGAAACTCGAAAGATTTTACTTCATGATTAAACAATGTTCCAGAAACTAAGAGAGCATAACAGCAGAAGTAAAGCTACGGTCAAATGTATGGCATGCCCTAACCTGCATTAACAATACTAGCATGAAACATCCACTGCAATACAAACGAAATGTCAGTCTAGTTGTTTCGTTGATCAGTAACTGTTTCATTGTTTCGCGATGATGAGTTGCAGAATCACTTTCCACGCCAATAAGACCTCAAGGCCAGTTTCCTCTTCCGCGATCCATTGTAACTCTCAGCCTCCAACGCCATGCGTTCGATTTCCTTCTTGCCCAGCCGGCCGCTGTGGTTAGTGATAATGATGTTGTTCGTCCGCCCGGTGGTCATCTCCTTAGCGGTCACGTTCAAGACGCCATTTGCATCGATTTCGAAGGTGACATCGATACTGGGTACACCCTTGGGCGCCAAAGGGATGCCCGTGAGCTCGAACTTGCCGAGCAGGTTGTTGTCCTTGGTGCACGCACTCTCTCCCTCGTACACCCGGAAGGCCACGACGATCTGGTAGCCATGGAAAGTGGTGAAGTTTTCCGTCTTCTTTGTGGGAACGGTTGTGTTCCGTGGGATCACCACACTCATTGTATAATCATCCCTGATTTCAACTCCCAAGTGAGAGCGGTGTGACGTCGCGCAGAAGAATATCTACCATCCTCTGACCGCTGTTTCCACCAATGAGAATTGAGGCCTGGATGGCAGCACCGTAAGCAACAGCCTCATCAGGACTGATGCTCCGGCGGAGCTCTTTCCCATCAAAGAACTCCCGGAGCATGTTCTGCACCTTGGGGATGCGGGTGGAGCCACCCACGAGGACGACATCATGGACGGAGTTCTTATTGATCTTGGCATCCTGGAGGCACTTCTCAAGAGCCTTCATGCATGAGAGCATCCTCTTGGCTCTCTCGCAAGCAGTCTTCAACCGCCTGAGCGCTTTCTGGTTGCTCTTGATGCCCAGCTTCCCATATTTCCTCAAGAACTCCCGCAGAGAATACTTCACCATCTCATTGTCAAAATCAGCCCCACCAAGGTGAGTGTCACCAGCAACGGCCTTCACCTCGAAGACACCCATGTCAATATCAAAGCCTCGATCAATGTGGAGGGAGATATCCAAGGTACCACCACCAAGATCAAAGACGAGCACTGTCCTCCCTTTGCTGGTCACGGGCATCTTCTCAAGACCATAGGCAATGGCGGCAGCCGTAGGCTCATTGATGATGCGCATGACATTCAAGCCGGCAATGGCACCGGCATCCATGGTGGCTTGGCGTTGGGAGTTGTTGAAGTAGACAGGAACAGTGACAACTGCATTCTTGACCGTTGTGCCAAGATAGACCTCAGCGGTCTCCCTCATCTTGGCCAGCACCATGGAGGAGATCTCCTCGGCTGAGAATTGATTCTCCTCACCTTTGTACTTCACCACAATCATGGGCCGATCCTCACGATTGGCGACGACCTTGAAAGGCCACAATTTGATATCTTCTTGTACAGACTTGTCACTGAATCGGCGGCCAATAAGTCGCTTCACCTCTGTAAGAAAAAAAAATGTCATGCTGTCAGTCAAGTGAACCAAGTATAGCTTAGTTTTAGTACGTTTGATTTTCTTCTGCTGCCATTCTGTTTTATTTTAAAGAAAACAATTTCATACTGCCTTAATTGGGAGAGTTTTTACGGTAGTCCCAAATAACTGTGGACCGTCCATTACGGTGATCTCTTGCACCCTAGTGTGTAATAGATTATTATTATTTTAATACTAGTTTGAATTTTATAAATTTGTTAATAACATTGGTAAATAAAAATCTTGGGAGTTGTAAAATCTTGATCAAGGAACGTGACACATGCGTAGCGACGTGAAATGACATGTATTATACACACAATTATCGTAATTTGGCAACGTATCATGCACAGTCATGTGACGAGTCACGTACATGTCGGTAGGCAATAATATGTACATGTGACATGTACATATTTTGCAGTACAGTAAAACGAGACATGTTTGTGGTGTATAAATATTTTGTGGAAAAGTACTTGATCTCACTATGGGTAAGTTCAGAAAATAATATGTAACATTGTATTTGTTGTATATTTCATTTTTTCCACACCAAAAAGTACCCGCATGTAACCAGGTTATTTGCGGGATGAAAGACAAAAGAAAGGCCTGCTACAGTCGTGTCCGTTGTCACTATACGGTACATGCATGCGTGGTACGAAACTAACTATCCCCCTTGACAAGGAACCAAGGATTCCTTGAAGGAAGGGAGGAAGGGAAGTGGATCTCCGGAAGCGTAATATTCGCGGGACCGGAAAACAGAAAGAGTCCATTAAACGAAAAAATTCATCTTTTATTAAACTCTATTATATAAAAAATCAACAGCTGATATAGAGATCTTATCTTGCACCCTAAGGTGTAAGAGAATAGGCTCGGGACTACTGTAAAAGAGCCCCTTAATTGGAAGTGTATGAGAACTTAGGATACTGTGTAAATCTGCGATCACTGAACAGGATAAGAAAAAAGGTATAGTATTACTAGCATTTTTAGGCTTATGAATTAACAGCATCCTTGCGAGCAATAGATACCGGATCACATTAACTTATGTTATGGCAATCCCTCTGTTTGCACTAAAGATTCAATCCAATCAAGTGAATTAATTGAACAAAGAGTTCACATGAAAGTACATATCTTTTGGGGAAACTAAGCAATCGAGAAATATACAAATGAAAAAAGTACTCGGTTCAATTACTTTGACAACAACAACCAGTTTGCAGTTTGCAGGAACTAGAAATTGGGCGTGAATTAAGAGAACCCAGGGATGAAACCTGTAGCTAGCATTGCCGGCACGCGGCACCGAATCGATAGCCCGGAGCTGTTGGGGGACACGACGTTTACAACTAGAGATTCGACCGATCTAACTAGTGCCTGAACGCAGTGACGGAGCCAGGATTTAGACATAGGGGGGGCCGACTCACCGATGTCGGTAACCCTCGAAAAAAATTGTCATCATAATATTAACGTGCATATATTAGAAAATAAATGTTTATATATTAGCCAAAACAATGTAGTATATTCTTGCTAATGTAAAAGCTACATCTTCATTAACTTTAACTTAGCTCTACGAGGACCAGCTAAATCAAAAGCTTTGATGATATCAGAAGTACTGATCTTTGCCGCTAGTTTCTTTTCAATATAAATCACCATGTAACTTTGTAAAAAGTCATCTCCCATCTTATTCCGAAGACGTGTCTTGACAAGTTTCATAGCTGAAAATGCTCTCTCTATGGTCGTAGTTGACATCGGAAGAGTGATGACCAACCGTAACAATCTATCGACCATCGGATAAATAGAATTTTTACCCACTTTAACCAATCCATTAGTTAGATCAACAAGAGACGGCGATATCTTTAGGACTGAATGATTGCATACATCAAGTTGAAAATGTGATAGTTGGCACTCCAATTGGGCTCTTTCTTGACTAGAAAAGTCTGCAGGATAGTATTTTTCCACTAGAGTGCATATATTTGACCTATCAAAAGTTTCATGTCTTGGATCCAATGTGGCACAAAGAGATAGAAGTTCTGTTGCTTGAGAGCTAAATCTATCCTCTAACTCAATCAATTGTTGATCTATTGCAACATTAAAAACATCCACTTTGTAATGGTGAAGAGCTGTGGTGTTATCATGCTTGTTCCGAGATTTCGTAACATCAACATACCTATGTATTTCAAATATGTAGAAAATAAAGATTTATATCATAAACTAGAATAGCACTATTTATAGTATAAAACAACAGAAGCTAAATTATTTAGAAGATGGAACATACTTGCGATTTAGATCTGGGATCTCAATTTCATGTTTGACACAAAAAGATTTGACCTCCTCAAGAAGAGGTTCCCAACCATCATTTCTCAAGTCGTCGAGTAATACCTTTGTGTTCAAAACTGAATCTATTGCATTCACAATATCTATAGATTTCTTCTGGAGTATTTGGCATAACACATCAGTGATCCTTATTATCTTTTCCATCAGGAGCAGAATAAATACAAAATCAAATTTTACTATAATCTTGAGAGCACCAGCAGCATCACCTCGAGAATACTTTGATACTTGTCGATCATTTGAAACACTCCGTAGGACTAAAACTGTGGTAGCAAACATCTTTTTCAAGCTCAAAATTGATTTGTAATCTGAATTCCATCTAGTGTCTCCTGGTCTTTGTAGACTACCTATTTGATTAGCCCCTTTTTCTGTATCAAGCTCTCCCAACTCAATTTCACGAATAATTTCTTCAGCTTGGTTAGCTAGTAACTCATCATTGTGCTTAGGAGAAGCACTAACAGTATTTATAATGAAATTTACATCCTAAAAAAAATATAAACCTCATGTACCTCCCTTGATGCTGCAACAAGAGCCAATTGGAGCTGATGAGCCATGCAATAAATGAAATATGCATAAGGGCATTTATTAAGAATTAGCGCCTTCAATCCGTTCCACTCTCCTCTCATGTTGCTTGCTCCATCATAGCCTTGGCCTTTAATGTCTTGCATACTCAAGTTATTGTCTGCTAGGACAGCACAAACTGAGTTCTTAAGAGTCAATGCAACAGTGTCTTTAACATGAATAATATCGAGAAAACGCTCCTTTATAAGTCCTTCTTTGTTCACAAATCGAAGTACAATTGCCATTTGTTTCTTTTTAGATTCATCTCGAGACTCATCAACCATTATGCAGAACTTGCTATTTTCAATTTCTTCTCTAATTAAATACTGTACTTTCCGAGCATATATCTTCAGAAATTCAGTCTGGACTTCATGTGAAGTATACTTTGCATTTCTTGGAGCATTTTCTAAAACAACTGCTTTCACTTCTTTGTTATAAGAGGCTACAAGTTTCATCAGCTCAAGAAAATTACCTTGATTTATGGAATCTGTAGACTCATCGTGGCCTCTAAATGGACATGCTTAAATGTTAACCACCTAATAATTATAAACAAATTATCAGTTGTCATATAACAAAACTTAAATTATTGTTGTTGCAATAACAAAAAAAAATTCAAGAAAGCATCATTACCTAATACAATCAATTAAAGTTGCAAGTCTAAGTCTTGCATCTGCGACAACCTTCTCTTTTTGTTTAACAATCACATTATCAACGTGAGCCTTTCTATTCTTTAGATTATTATAGCATTTCACAGAATAATTATGAGCTGAGCTAGCATCTTGACCCATATGAGTCAAAAAAGCACATTTCTCTTTATCATTAACCTTCTTGCAGTTATTAAATCCTGTGACAATGAAAGTATCTGACCCACACTTTCCAGTTGGCTTTCTAAAAAATAGAAAACAAGGCAGGCAATAAACACGATCAGTGTGCGGTGAATACTCTAGCCAGCAAAATTGTTTAAACCAGTTGCTATAAAATCGACGATGATGTTTGGTCGATTTGTTAAAAGGGTACTCTGTCAAAATTGGTTGATACGGGCCCTCTGATATATAAAACCGCAGAGCATCATCTTGTTGCATAGGTGGATGTTCTGAAATTGGAATGCATTTATCTGGGCCCCTTTCAAATGGAATAGTTCTTTCCTGTTGAGTTGTATCCTGTTGTGCAGAAACATTTAGATCTGGCATTTGCACATCAATTGGCTCCATAGCTTGATCCTTGGTTACAGGCTGGTTGGTTGAATTAGGATTTTCATCTTCAACAGCAGCAGTAGTAGTACCACCGGAGCTTGAACCAACAAATGGCTTACAAAAACTATCAATCGTCCTAGTCCTCTTCATACTGAAATTGAAATCAATACAGTATGACAGGGATGTTAGATTAACAATCAATATTTTTCTCATCTAATCCTAATGGCTAATACAATTGGAGATTACATAAGAACAAAGAAATTAGATTAACATTCAGCCTCACCTGGCAACATCGACGCGTAGAGCAGAGAGGCGCGATAGAGATTAATTATGACGGCGTGCGTGGCGTCGTAGAAGTTGGAGTTGGAGCGATCTGTTTGCTATGTTTGAGTTTTGGGGTAATGCTATAATAATCTGATTGCCGTAAAGGCCTATACTTTTTGCTGGGTTATTGGGCCTGCTGCTCGAGTACGTGTGGGCCCAAATTATTAGAGGGGGCCGATCAAACTAAGCATGTAATTAGTACATGAATTAAGGGGATCCTCTAGTAAAACTCGGACGTTGGCGGGGGGGGGGGGGGGGGGGGTGAGCTTGTCTCCGCCTCTGCCTGAATGCCACGATGAGTAGGTGAGCCGTGAGCGTGTGAGCCACCAACGACCATGGTTTTGTGCTTCCTGCTACTGGATGCGGATGAGCATCAATCTGGGCATCCAAAAAAACCCAAGCTTGGAACAAGTAAACCCCATCCCCAGCTACTGAAGCGGTTACAAAAGGGGGGATATGCCAGAGCCAGAGCGTGGTACTCACCAAAAATGGTGTTTTCGGGATTCAAGGACGCCTGGTTCTCGGCCGCGTCGCCGACGAACCTCTCGACGCCGGTGAACGCGACAGAGGACGGCGTGAGGCGGTTGTCCTGGTCGTTGGGGATGACCTCGCCGTGGTCACCCCGCCACACCGCCACGCACGAGTATGTCGTCTCAAGGTCGATGCCGACCGCTGGGCCATCGTCTTACGAGGAGGATGCCGCCATCTCCTTCCTCAGATACGCGGCGGCCGGATTGATCGAGGAAGGTGCGCGACTGCGAGAGACCTTGAGTTCTTGACAGAAGAGACACAACTGGGCCTTTGAAGCGACGAGGAGGGGACATTTCAGTCCTCCCTCCCAAAGTCCATTAGCTTTCCTAAAAAAGGGATGTTCATAAGTTAAAATGTCCTTTTGTCTAACATTCTCAAAAAAAAATATGTATAGCCTCCACAAATGATTCGAAAATTGCTCTAAAAATATCAAATCGGCTCTTTTACATAACAATTCATTTTTAGCTTTATAATAGTAATATGGTAAGTTCGTGTGAAAATATTTTTACCATAACCATGGGTAAACTTTGGAATCCTTCGACCTCAATCGAGAAATGCTCGGTTTCTCTTGTGACGGGACCGGGCAGAGAGAGAGATGCTGCATGCGCTGCCATGATTGTTGACTTTTCGTCAACACGCTTCACGCGTCCCAGGCATAAGTCCCATCGCGTTTTCGAGGCTTACGCCGGAAGCTGTCAGTCAGGCGTCGTCGGGAGCGACGGAACCGAGGAGGATTGGTTTTTGTTTTTATTACCATGTCTCCATGATTCCATGAATGAAGAGTGGAAGTGGAACAGGCTCCGTGGTTTACAAAACCGCGGTTAACCGGCCGATTAACCTGATTAACTGGAAAATCAGTTCAGGTTGGTTATTCCGATCGGCCGGTTAACTGTCGATTTTGATTTAAATATTTTTAAAATTTAAAAAGATTTATATATATTAAAACCGGTGAAATCGAGCGGTTAACCGGTGTAACCGGTTGGTTAACCGTTAAATATGAATTTAAAAATTTATTTTTGAAATTCTATGATAAAAACCGGTGTAATCGATCGATTAACCGTCAATATCGGTTGATTAATCGATAAAACCGGCCGGTTAACCGGACAACAACCGCGCGAGTCAAAAAACAAATTTTGTTCGGCTAACTGACCGGTTTTACGGTTAACCGGTTAACCGCCGAACCGACCCTGCCCGGTTATACCGGTTCGGTCGGTTATGTCAGGCTCTAGCAGCTCATGAAAGCGCAACCGGCGAAGGTTTGGATGCATGCGGCTAATAAAAAGATGGTCGTGCCGTGGCTGCAGATACTTATTTACTGACCAGGGAGCTAAGATGACACGCCGAAACGTATAAACTTGTTCCTCTGTTCGCATGTCATTTTGATTTCGTGGCATTCATACTATGGCAGATGCACCACCAGTATTGTAGGGCATCGTATCTGTTGCTGCCGGCTTGCCGCACCGCACCGGAGTAGCTTCCGTCCCGGTCGTGCCTGGCTGCAGCTGAATTCGCAAACCCTGGCAGTTGGTTACGGTGCGATTTACTGGTGGGCTGCATGCCTGAACTGGACTAGAATGGACCAACTGGGCCTAGGCTGCAGCAAAAGACTACGGGTCCACGTACAACACAAGGCTCTGCCCGGTCGCCGACCTGCAACTCGTTCGACTGAATGCTTCAGCAGATGAACAAGAAATCAGTCAGTATCTTTCGGAAGCAACAAGCAGGGGCAAGTCCTCTCAAAGAAAAAAAAAAAAGCAGGGGCAAGTGCCGGTCCACTTTTAATGTCGCACAGTAACAATATCAACAGAACCTGAACCTCTGACAGTAAATGTTAGTATTTGAAGCGTTTTTTGTTTGTCCAACAATATTAGCATTCCAGGAGTATGGTCTCATGTGCATTTATTTACTTCTCCCCAATTCAACACAAAATGACACGAAACTCTGATTCTTCTTCTCCACCTCCTGCCTCCACCGAAATCTTCGATGCTCGCCACCCCAAATCCAGCCAAATGTGTGCCCCACCTTCGAGGCGGAGGTGGGCCATGGCGCGATCCGCT
This sequence comes from Eleusine indica, assembly GCA_030378355.1. Taxonomy (NCBI): domain Eukaryota; kingdom Viridiplantae; phylum Streptophyta; class Magnoliopsida; order Poales; family Poaceae; genus Eleusine; species Eleusine indica. The sequence continues at coordinate 9,254,307 of CM059498.1, read as the reverse complement.
CGACTAGGCGGAGCAGAGGCGTGCCGCAGCGAGGTCCGCATGACCGGGCGGAGGTGGGCTGCTCGGCGGAGGCCATGACGAACCTCATCCTCGATTCAACTGTCGAGCTCGACTTCGAGCATGGCAGCGCGAAGGAGGCTGCAACGGTCGACCTATGTGAGCTCGCCTCGCCTGAAGAATGGTGGCGCCGAAGAGGCGGTAGTCGTCCAGCTCAGCCTCCCACGGAGCATGGCAGCGCCGAGGAAGCGATTGCCGTCGAGTTCGGCCAGATCCGCGAGCTTCTCCTCTGCTTCCCTGCAACGCGCGGCCACGCGAGTGCGTCGGCGAGCACGTCGGCAAGCTGGACGCCGTGCAAGTGCGCTGGTGAGTGGTTGCGAGCTTGAAAGCTAGAGGGGAAAGTGTAATGGGAAACGACATTGATGACGAGCAGTTTAGTCATTTGGAATGCTTACAGGACGGAGGTAGTACTTGATTTTAGGCCTCATAAAAGAAAAGGTTGCTTCAATATTGTGTAGTGCGTCGGCGAGCTGGACGCCGTGCAAGTGCGCTGGTGAGTGGTTGCGAGCTTGAAAGCTACCCCTCCCTTTCAAAAAATTATAAGTTGTTTTTGACTTTTAGATACTGATGCAAAATATATATAATATATTTTAAATATATTTAATAATAAAATAAATTATAATAAAATAAATTATATTTGAATAAATTTTGTTGAATAAGACGGACGGTCAAACATAGCATCTTAAAATCCAGAACAACTTATAATTTAGAACGGAAGGAGTAGAGGGAAAAGTGTAATAAAAAACGACATTGACGATAGGCAGTTTAGTTATTTGGAATGCTTACATTTCTGAACGGAGGTAGTACTTGGTTTTAGGCCTCATAAAAGAAAGGGTTGCTTCAATGTTGTGTACAGAGTGCTGAAACTACTCTCTCCGTTCCATAATAATTGATGTTTTGACTTCATACACGGAATTAAAGAGAAGTATAAAAGGTAGGTGAACAGGAAACGAGGAGAAGAGATAGGTAGATATAGAGATGTATTAGAAAGAGAGAAAATTATATCAAAAAGTAAGAATAATAATTATTTTAGGACAAATGAAGTTGGTTAAAGTATCAAATATTTTAGGACGGAGGAAGTACGTCCTAACACATTAGTTTTTCCATACAGGCAGTGCAAGCAACAGATAGTCAGACATAGAAGATTACTCCAATTAAGCAACGCACACACAACACACGTATGCGAAGCCACAAATTCCGTTACACTAGCTAGACGCACTTGAGAACAAACGACTGGGACTTCAGTGACGAACTTTTGAGAAAAAAAAATACTATAAAGTAATTAATCGATAATGATCCATTGTCCACCATGCCAAGCCGCTGCAGTACGCCTGCGCTTGGCCCGCTTCACCATGCTCTCGATCTCCTCCTGGCTCAGCCTTCCCCTCTTGTAAGAAATGGTGATGCTGTTGGTGCTCCCGCTGGTCTGATCCTCCGCCGAAACATTCAACACGCCATTAGCGTCAATATCAAAGGTGACAATAAGAACAGGTACACATGCAGGGGCTGGGGGGACGCCGGAGAGCACGAACTTGCCGAGCAGGTTATTGTCCTTGGTGCTCGCACTCTCGCCCTCGAACACCTGGAAGAGTACACTGGTCTGGTTGTCGTAGAGGGTGGTAAAGTTCTTCACCATCTTTGTGGGAATGGTTGTGTTCCGCGGGATCACCACGCTCATTGTGTAATCCTTCTTGATTTCGATCCCAAGCGAGAGTGGCGTGACGTCGTGCAGAACCATCTCTATCGTTCTCTTGTCACTGTTTGCACCACTGAGTATGGAGGCCTGGATGGCCGCGCCGTAAGCAACGGCCTCGTCGGGACTGACGGTCCTGCAGGGCTCCTTCCCCCGGAGCATGCTGTTAGGAATAAACCACGCCATGGTTAGTGCCTGGCGTACATTGTTTGTGTGTTGCGTGCGTTCACGTTAGTTAGCTTGTTAGGATTGATCGAGTTTTAGTCTAGGGGGTCAGTAGTGACTAGTGTCCATCGGTGCACGAGTATGAGCTCAGGTTGGCACCATGGACAGTGTTCGAGTCGGAATGCCGGTGTGGCCGCGTTCCAGGACGGGACGGCGTGTGCGCGCACGTTCTGGCAAGGTGGAGCAGAATCTGTTAGTGCAGGTGTGGCCATGGGAGCTGCGGGCGTCAAAAGCGGAAGAGATCACGTTGAGGCGTGCGAGTGGAGATGAAGACCGAGTCTCACGGAGGAGTTTGTTGGCTTGGAGCGTGGGATGTTGGGGTCATCAGGAGAGCGCGTTCGTGCGCGTGAAGCTCGCCGTGGTGAATTGTGTGGGCGCTGCGATGCCGCTGGGCTATATATGGCCATGATGTAATCCTTGTACCAGTTGAGTCGAGTCCATTTTATCGATAGAGTGCCAACATACAGCCGTTCGAGCGGCCGGGGCGTTCGTCGCCATTTCGTGTTTGTGCACTGTGCTTCTTCCTCCGTTCGTGTGAGTGAGAGTGAGTGTTCTATAGGCTAGACTCCAACACATGCTCTGCACCTTGGGGATGCGGGTTGAGCCACCCACGAGGACGACGTCCTGGACAGAGCACTTGTCCATCTTGGCATCACGGAGGCACTTGTCAAGAGCGTCGATGCATTTGACGAAGAGCCTCTTGTTGAGCTCCTCGAATCGGGAGCGGGTGATGGTGGTGCAGAAGTCGATGCCGTTGTGGAGCGAGTCGACCTCAATGGTGGTCTGTGCCGTGGAAGAAAGCATCCTCTTCGCCTCTCGCAGGCTGTTCTCAGTCGGCGGAGTGCCTTCTGGTTGTTCTCGATTCCCTTTTCATCGTTTTTCCTTGAGAACTCCCGCAAACAGTAGTCCACCATCATGTTGTCGAAATCCGCTCCACCAAGGTGAGTGTCGCCAGCGATTGCCCTCACCTCGAAGCGACTCTTTTCAGTGCCGATTCCCGGATATATGTTGAGGAGGGAGACATCGAAGGTACCACCACCAAGGTCAAAAATGAGCACGGTCCTTTGTTTTTTTCAGCAATCCTCTCAAGACCATAGGCGAGAGCAGCGGCGGTGGGCTCGTTGATGATGCGCATGACATTCAGGCCGGCAATGGTGCCGGCGTCGATGGTGGACTGGCGCTGGGAGTTGCTGAAGTAGACTGGGACGGAAATCACGGCGTTCTTGACGGTGGTGCCGAGGTAGACCTCGGCAGTTTCCTTCATCTTGGTGAGCACCATGGCGGAGATCTCCTCAGGTGTGAACTTTTTCTCCTCACCTTCGTACTGTACCACGACCATTGACCGATCCTCATCAGGACCAGACACGACTTTGAATGGCCACAATTTCATATCTTCTTTCACAGACTCAATTTTGAATCTTCGGCCAATTAGTCGCTTTATCTCTGCATAAGAAAAATGTACCTACATGGTCAGTCGAATGAATCATGTTGTATATAATTAACTTAGCTTCAGTATTGCGTCTGTAGTCATTTCTGTAAGAACTCAAATAATCCTTTAGTATTACCAACGAGATATATTAACTTTGGACATGGCCAGAGCTTGTTTTTCTTGATTTCAAGTTTCCTACAAACGCCATTCGTCTAATAAATAATAATGTAACGTGGACCTATGCACTTCTAGACTATGTTTTTCAGACCAAACTCCAGTTAGACAATAGTAATTCAGTGACTGAAAGTAAACTAATCCGTGAAACTTTTCTTTTTTTTTCATCACAAAAAAATGGACGGTCATATGATCTAAAATTTCAATGTTTGGCCTTTGTAATTGCTCACATTGCATGCTGTATGCACCGAGTTTTTCTGAACCAAAGCTTAGCATGTGGCAGTAGTAGTAGTTACTATGAAACTAAACAGCCGCTTTGAGACAAAAAAAAAAAGTTCTCGTTTCAGTAAAACTAAATAGTAAAAAAATGGAAACATAGCAAAGCAATTGGAGTTGGAGAAACTGAAAAAAAACTGAAAAAAACTAATCCGTGAAACTTTTCTTTTTTTCATCACAGAAAACTGGACGGTAATATGATCTAAAATTTCAATTTTTGGCCTTTGTAGTTGATCCCATTGCATGCTGTATGCAACGAGTTGTTCTGAACCGAAGCTTAGCATGTGACAGTAGCATTCACTAGCAGGAAACTAAACAGCCGCTTTGAGACAAAAAAAAAAAAATTCTCGTTTCACTAAAACTAGGTAGTAAAAAAAATGGAAACATAGCAAAGCAATTGGAGAAACTGAAAAAAATAAACTTGTAGCATATGCATGCAATTAATGGTGCGATCGTGTTAGTACCATAATATATACTACTTGAAGGATCGAATGATCGATAATTGTGATGAGTTTGTGCCAAGCAACAAGACTTTACCATATATGTCGCGGTTAGTAGTTCGCACTCACCGAAGACGGTGTTGGCGGGGTTTAGTTTAGGGCGGCCTGGTTTAGGGCCGCGTCGCCGACGAACGTCTGGATTTTGCCGAAGCCGACGCAGGATGGCGTGAGGCGGTTCCCCTGGTCGTTGGGGATGACCTCGACGCGACCGTCCCGACACACTGCCACGCAAGAGTAGGTCGATGCCGATCGCCGGTCCGTCTCCCTTCTCCGCCGCCATTTTCTCCAACCCTGTAGATACGGTGACGAGGACGGACTCTCGGGATGCCGCAGCAGCAGTATAAAATAGGGGTTGCTAATTTTCAGACGTCTGAAAATTTCTAAAACTTTTAGTCATTATTTTTGAATCATAGATCCTATATCCAACGGTTTCTAATTATTATATAAAAAATTCTAAAAAAAATAAAACAAAACATAAAAAAACAAAATATTGACTAAAAGCTTTCAGACGACTGAAATCTAGAAAATCCGTATAAATACGACCAAGTAACTCTAATCAGTACGATCTCCAGGCCCTGTTCACGGCCCAATAAAGAACTGGTCGCTGCCTCACAAAAGCACCCAGAGGCCCAACACCTAGTCAAGCAAATAAATAGTACGCCGCATGGCGGAGCCAGAACTTGATTTCAGGGGACGCTGTCGTGCTGGTCACATGTTACGAACTAGCTGGATTGTTAATTGGAACATTTTACGTTACATGACATTTTGCTTACAGTATTTACTGAGGAACACATGCTAGTGTTTTTGAGGGTCAAGGGAGTGCTGCAGCACGGGCAGCACCCTGTGACTCCTAAGCCCCTGATCGAAAGAAACTTGTACATGTGGAAAAGTAGGTCTCAGCAGATTGCTCCGGTTGCAAAATAAAGGCAGTGCATGCATGGTAGGAACTAGGAATTGCACGTTGCTGATGTCACATGTCTCATGTTTTGATTATTGTGCCAGCTGTACTGCTGCCTCCTCTTATGGATTGTGGCTGGTAGAATCTTGTTCCAGTTGTTGATGCATGTAGCTTATTACTTCTACTCTCACTACAGCAAACCACCACTATAACGGCGGAAACAAAATTTGTATGTCGGCAGGTTTAAAGAAGGGTAGCGTCTAATTTTCAATTGATTGAAAATAAAGGTTTTTTTCAATTAACGCTTTTAGCCCTTAGATCTAGATCCAATAGATACAAAAAGATCAAACTTTTCTGTAGTCTATACATAATACTAATTAATATAAATAATCCTATAAATAAAAAATAACAAAAATAATTAAACAAAAGGACTCCTGCATGCACTCCACCGACGATTGAAAGGATTTCTATTTTCAATCGACTGAAAAGTAGCATTCTCGTTAAATAAGTCCAACGCTATAAATGGTAAGATGATTTTATAGACGGATCATAAGTTGGTCCGCAACTAAAAAATATTTTTTTATTAACGGACCATGTTATAGCACGTAACTATAAATGACCTCCTATATATTTATAACGACGGGTCATAATATATGATCCGCTTTTAGAAATTATTTTTTACCCGCCGACCATGGAGTGATTTGCTTCAAAAAAATATGTCTGATCCATAACCTCATGTCTCGACCAATCAACGAAGAGGATACGGATCATGTGCTTTCTCACCCACTCTTATCCTTATCCCCAGAGCCTTCGATGCCGCCCTCGGGGAGGTCCAGATTGGTCCATGCCCTCCATCTCAATGTTTGATCATGGTGGCCACCTTCCTTCGGCATGGCATGACAGTTCTCCTCCACCTTGACGACGTCCACAACTGGGAGGCATCTATGGCGGGTGGATCCGGTCGGGTGGCATCGATTGCAGGTGGTCTGACCGGGTGGAGGTCGACAACAGATGGATCTTGTAGTGCTTGTTGGTTGGTGATTGGGTCTAGGCAGCGACAACGTGGATGGGCGGATCCTATGCCAGAGGCGACTTCTCCATCAATTCGGACGACCAAGCCTTGCGAAGCTCTGTGCAGAGGACGGTTGCAGCTCGGCGACCACGATGAGATCCGTCCTTGGCGTCTACGTGATGGGGCCAACGTGGTTCCAGATGCCATATTTTTTTTGTCGATTAATCTGTAGCGGCGGGTTCACTCACTACTCTTATTGCATGGATCTCCTCCTATTATACCTTCTTTTTGTATATGAAATAGTGGACTTGACTAACTCAATTTTTAGGAAATCGCCAATCAGATCATTTGTTCTTAACTCAACAAAGGAAGCACAAGCCCCCTCTTTTTCTTCTTGTTCCCAATTTCAGTCCGCCGCTATAGTTACCTTTCCTGCAGCGGGTGACGTTCACTGTCATTGTTTCCATTTATTTAGCTGTCATCTCCGTCGCTATAGTTCTTTTTGTACTGCCTCTACAGAGCCAATTTGTTGTAGTGTGTCTTTATTACTAGTTGTTAATTGATGAATTCCGGACAACGAATTCAGTCAAAGCATTTTAAATTTTGGGACCACTGGTTTCAACCTCAATTATTATTTTACCACATTGGAACAAGGGTAAGATGCCACATCCCCTTAATTCTTTTCCAAATGTTGACCACCACTCTGCTCGGACCGAGTGGTTAGGTCGTTGGTCGCATGGTCGCTGGGTAGAAGACCCAGGTTCGAGCACCGGTGGCCTCCTCTTAGTGTGAAACGTGTGGGGCTCTTCCCCCATATGAAAGAGTTTTAAATCTTTTCCAAATGTTACCAATTACAAACCACAAAGAATGGTACATAGCTCATACAGAAGCCATGCATCTAATCATATGGTGGAAAATCACCTTTGAACTATATGATGCACCATATATTGCGATGTCACAGACCATTAAAACTTTTACTAACTTAAGATTAACTCGATGTATGCATGCAAATTGTAAACATCTACTCCAGAAACAGTATATGGAACAGCATGCCGGCGTAGTAATAGTAACAGATAGTTTCTTCAAAAAAGAAGTAATAGTAACAGATATAGCAGATTGGTATCACCAATAATTAAAGATGGTTCCAGGAACAATGGCATAGCCATATATATGGCCAAGAGCGAAGTGGCAAAACCATACTTGCATTAAGCACCCACTCATGCAGTAGCACTGACGAACATTGACAGTGCCATCACCCTGGCAGCCACTATATATAGGAATAATTTATGTTTGAAAGATACCATCATATGAATATTGGAGAGAAGCACATTGCATGCCTAGTTCGCAAGGCCATGCGCACGATGGTCTGGGGTGCAGAGCCTTGGGCGCCGAGACCATGCCGGAGAGTACGAACCTGCCGAGGAGGTAATTATCCTTGGTGCTCGCACGCTCACCCCCGTACATCCTGATGAGCATGCAGCACGCTGTGCTAGTTGTTGGAGCAGGTGGAGTAAAAGAGCCGTCATGACATATTGACATCTCCGGTCGTCTCCACCCCACGCGTTCACTACTAATACTTGTGTAGAAAGCGCTGGAACTACGCTCAACATCACTAGTCCAATATCACCATATGTTAATTTCAGTAACTTGGGAGGCGTAAAGATAAGCAAAGGCCATACATATATGCCAAGCCACAAATCAATTCCATTACACTACGAGAGTAAAAAGAATGCACTGGGATTTCAGCTAGACTTTTATGAAGAGATAATATAAAGTATCTAATTAATCGATATTGATCCATTGTCCATGCTGCTCAGCCGGTGCAGTACGCTTGCGCTTGGACCGCTTCGCCATGCGCTCGATCTCCTCCTTGTGCAGCCGGCCGCTGTGGTTAGTGATGATGATGCTGTTCGTACTCCCAGTTGTCTTTTCAATGGCCGAAACTTTCAAGACTCCGTTTGCATCGATCTCAAAGGTGACATCAACACTGGTAACCCCTTTAGGAGCCGGGGGGAGACCTAAGAGCTCGAATTTGGAAAGCAGGTTGTTATCCTTGGTGCATAAGCTCTCTCCCTCAAACACGTTTAAGGACATGGCGATCTGATTGTCATAGAGGGTGACTAAGTTCTTGGTCCTCTTCACAGGAATAGTTGTGTTCCGTGGGATCACAAAGGACATAACATGAGCATCCATGGTCTCGACTCCAAGTGAGAGCGGTGTGACGTCGAGTAGAACCATATCTCCCACCTTCACATCGCCGATATTGCCGCTGAGAATGGATGCCTGGATGGCGGCGCCATATGCAATGGCCTCATCGGGGTTAATGGTACGGCAGAGCTCCTTCCCGTTGAAGAATTCCCGGAGCATGTTCTGCACCTTGGGGATGCGAGTGGATCCACCCACAAGCACGATTAGGGATGGCAGTGGGTCGGGTTCGGATCGGGTGGAGTCAAAACCCACCCACCATAGAAAAGTGTTCGGGTGGAAAATGGCATCCACACCCATGGGTGAAAGTTGACATCCATACCCACACCCACGGGTTTCGGGTGGATGTCGGGTGACCCACCGGGTTTAACATGTTACATATACAAAGACATAAAATACCTCAATATTCAGCATAATATAAACTCAGCTATGACAGTCATAATGCTCAGATCATGAGATGACAAATAATCAACATAGCAGTACCTCACATGGTTCAGTAGTCAACACATGACAATAACGCCATAACGGTCACATGAGTACGTAGTTCAGTAGTCACCACAATTACATAAACACATTACAATTGACAAATACTCAGTCTCACTGACAAATACTCACTCAAACACAATGATCACACATGAGTTCCATAACTTGAGCTGTGTCCACTCTTTAGTCAATGATGGTTGATTCAGGAACATCCTAGACATAGGCAAAATCATAGAAGTGTTGATAAGAGACTGTTAAGATTAATAAATAAGAATAACAAGTAGAACTGAAATAATAAAGGAATATAAAAGACACTATTTCTTCCTCTTCATCCTCCATACACGTCATGAGTGCATTAAGAAAATATGACTGATCGCCTAACATGTCTGCTCGAGACCAAGCTTGCATACACATCAACCCTTCAACTGTTTTTGGAGCAAGTCTACTTCAATGTAGTCTAATTATCCTCCCACCAAAACTGAAGACAGACTCAGAGGCAACTGTTGTAACAGGAATTGCCATGATATCTCGAGCAATCTTTCTCAAAGTTGGGTACTTTATCCCAGCATATTCCCACCAATGTATGATATTCAGCTCTTGAGTTCTTGGCAATGTTGGCTCCTCCAAATATAAATCCAACTCAGTGCGCACATAAGTTGAACTCTCCTCCGGTTCCTCCGACAAAAACTTGTCAAATATGTCAAAAACCATATCATCTCCTTCATTCTGGACGATACTTCTACCAGCTGTACCTACACCATCAGTAGTTGCCATGCCCTCCATACAACCTTCATATTCTGACACTAGATCATACAATAAACTTCTAACTCTATACACTTCAAATTCAGTAGCTGCACTTTCTTCCCCATATATACTGTTGTAAAAAGCTTTTTACACCACATGCATTTAGCTTTGGTTCTGCCTGCCACCGTGACTTCATCAAATTCTAGCCACACATCAGATTTGCGCTTTCTCTTCCCGAGCACATGCCTATTATCATCTATAACAACCACATCCGTACCTTCATCATCATCAACTGCTGCCGGTGTAGCTTGAGCTTGAGCACTTGATGGAGTAGTAGCAGTAGCAGATGATGGAGCAGCAGCAGCAACAGACGTCGGGGTAGGGGAACGAGCAGCAGCACCAGCACTTGACGATGGCGTCGAAGATCTCAGTGGACGAGCAACTGGAGGAGCTCGCGAGCCGGAGGCGCCAATTCCTTGGCCTTGGGTCGCCATGCCGTCGGATGCCATCAAGAACCAGGGCAGCCGCACACCAGATTTGTGGAGCTCGCGCGCGCCTGTAGTTCTCCGTGGCGCCGCCGTGATGTCGCCGCTGCGGTTGCCCCCCCCCCCCCCCCCCCCGGAGGTGGGTGATTGGGGAGCCACACCATGATGTCCCCGATTGGGTGATTGGGGAACCACACGAGTGCGTCGGCCGTCGAGGACGAGGACTGCCTGCGCGTGGCATCCGACGGCGTGAGCGAGGGATGGCCGGATGGGGAGGAGGCACTGGCGGCGGCCGGCGGGCGAGAGCGACTAGCGAGAGGCGGGGTGGCTGAGGAGTGAAGATTGCGGCACCGACGTGCGGGTGGGGTGGCTAGCGGCCTGGCGAGTAGGGGATTAGGGAATTAGGGTTCTCTGCTTATGTTGGCTGGGCCAAAAACTGATGGGCTGTTACGGGCGCCCATGGGTCACCCACCGGTGCAAAATAAAACCCGCCCCATACCCGACTTTGTTCGGGTCGGGTGCGGGTGACACCCATAGGTGCGCATCCACACCCGCGCCCGTCGGGTGTAAAACCCATCGGACCCGCACCCATGGGTTAAATTGTCATTCCTAAGCATGATGTCCTGCACTGCATTCTTGTCCATCTTGACATCCTGGAGGCACTTCTCAAGAGATGACGGCGTTGATGATGCGCATGACATTCAGACCGGCAATGGTGCCGGCGTCGATGGTGGACTGGCGCTGGGAGTTACTGAAGTAGACCGGCACAGTGATGACGGCGTTCTTGACCATGGTGCCGAGATAGACCTCGGCGGTTTCCTTCATCTTGGCGAGCACCATGGCAGAGATCTCCTCAGGCGTGAACCATCTCTCATCCCCTTCATACTTTACCACAACCATTGGCCGGTCCTCACGACCAGACACAACTTTGAATGGCCACAGTTTGATATCTTCTTTCACAGACTCGTCACTGAATCTTCGGCCAATTAGTCGCTTTATCTCTGCGAAAAAGTGTAGAAATCGTAGTCAATCAGATAAATCATGGATGCATAGCTTAGCTTCGGTACAGAGATTTGCATCTGTTGTCGTTTCTCTGTAAGAATCAAAATACTTTAATCAATCGAGTGAAACATAAATACATAGCATTTTAATTCCGATTTTTATGTATGCTAGTGCTGCCATTATTTGTATTCGAAAAAACTATGATAAAAAATACAGATAATTTGATTTGTTGCACCAGGGTATTAGAGCGTGATTTTTTTTATTTTTAAATGTGCTGTAAATATGGGTCCTCTACAAATTGTGCACCACTCGGTGCAGTTCAGGGATCGTGGTGACATTCTGCACTTGCTAGTCAGACTCTGTTTACTTACAAAAATAGGACTGTTATGTGACAGTCTAAAAAAAATCTAAATTGTCAAATTTTGGTCTCTTTAGTTGCTCCCATTGCATGCTATAATTCAACGAGCTCTTTTGACCAACCTTAAACATGTGGCAGTAGTCACTAGGGGAGTTCATAGGAAACTAAACAGCAGCCTACAAGACAAAAGGTACTGCACTTCACTAAAATTTGGTAGTAAAAAAATTGCAATAATATAAGCATGCAATTCGGGAGATTTGTAGCATGCAGTGGTGGTATTCCTACTGTCCTACATGCCTATGCTAGTGCTTCAAGGATCGATACTGTACATATACTGTGAGTCGCTGCCAAGCTCTTCACTATGTTGTGGTTAGCACTTACCGAAGATGGTGTTGGCGGGGTTCAGGGCCGCCTGGTTCACGGCCGCGTCGCCGATGAACCTATCGATTTTGCCGAACCCGATGCAGGATGGCGTGAGGCGGTTGCCCTGGTCGTTGGCGATGACCTCGGCGCGGCCGTCACGCCACACGGCGACGCACGAGTACGTCGTCCCGAGGTCGATGTCGATCGCCGGCCCCTCTCCGGTGAACGCCACCACCATCTCCATTTTCCAATCCTCAGAGACCGGCAAATGCAGAGGTGGAGGGGTCATGCACGGCGGCGTCGCGGCGAGAAACCATCGAAACGAGTTAGTTCCCTAAACAAAAATCGGTATATAACAAGTGCTAAAGGGGCGGCACAGCATGGAGTACAGACGAGCAACCCTAAGCGGTCTCCGGGCCCTCTTCACGGCCCAACATCCACCCTAATGACCGGCAGCAGATATAGTACCCGCGTATCGTTTCCAAATCAGATAAATTTTTTTTCCAAATCCAACATGCCAGGAAGAAACATTGTGCATGCTGCTGAGACGAGACTTGAACCCGGACGATGACCGGACCTAACAGATTCTAGCATCAATTTTCCCATATAAAATAATTAGGTTTGCGCATACCATATAACGTGTGGAGGTTAGTAAACTCCTACGTACGCAAGAGAATTGGCCAGGAATACTATAGGAAAGGTGACTCTCGCTGGTCAATTTTTTGGGTCAGTTGGAGCAGAAGGAAAGCAGCGTCAGGTTTTTCAGCGCACATCCCTGAATTCAGGACGGAAGGTCCACAACTGGCTGCTGGCCGGCAATAAGAGGTAGCCGGACTTCATACAGTAGTCTTCATTTGTTTTACAGGCCAATATTTCTTCCCGCCCGTGAGGTATAAACCACTGTCCCGGTTGGTCCGGTGGCAGTAGTGAGGTCGATGTAATAATTCTGTCTTCTCAATGAAATAACGCACATTCTTCTTGATAAAAAAAAGATATGAAAGCATATGCATCTGATTTAATTTGGCATAGCAGATACTTCCTCTGTTCAAAAATTATTATCATCATTGACTTTTTTCATTACTTTTGACTATTTGTTTTATTCAAAATATTTTAAAAATAATCATATATTTTTTTCATGATTAGTTTTATTATTAGATAAACTTAAAATATAATCAATAATTGTGTATATTTGAGATAATTTTTGAATAAGACGAATGGTTAAAGTTCACGAAAAAAATCAATAACGATAATAATTTTAGAACGAAAGGAGTATAGGATAGTAGTATCACCAATAATTAAACATATAATTCCAGAAACAATGAAAGCATCTACTAGGCTACGGCCATATATAGCCAAGAGTGAAGTGGCATAAAACATCCACTGCATAAGTCTGCAGTAACAACGACCGAGTGACGCCCGACGAATTTCCCTTACGAAGATACTAGTGCAATCACCCCCCTAGTCACCTTAACTAGGCTACGGCGGTAGGACTGTTGCAGAGAAGCACACTGTGCCTGCATGCTTACTTCTCAAGGCCGTCGTTGGCCCCAAATTCCTTCCTCTGCTTCTCGTCCTCCTCCTTGTACTTTTCCGCTTCCAGTACCATGCGCTTGATCTCTTCCTTGCTCAGCCGGCCTTTGTCGCTGGAGATGGTGATCGCGTTCTTCTTCCCTGTGGTCTCGTCCTCAGCTGACACATTGAGGACACCATTCTCGTCTATGTCAAACGTGACGATGATCCGTGGCACGGCCTTGGGCGCCGGGGCGATGCCAGAGAGCTCGAACCTGCCGAGCAGGTAATTGTCCTTGGTGTTTGCACGCTCACCCTCGTACACCCTGATGAGCACGCTATCCTGGTTATTGGAGCAGGTGGAGAAGAGCCGCTCCGTCTTGGTTGGAATGGTGCTGTTCCTCGGGATCAGAACCGTCATCACACCGCCGGCCGTCTCCACCCCAAGCGAGAGCGGCGTGACGTCGAGCAGCATCAGGTCACGCACCTTCATGACGCCAGCCTCGCTGCTAAGGAAAGCAGCCTTGATGGCGGCTCCGTGCGCAACGGCCTCGTCGGGGTTGATGCTCCGGCAGAGCTCCTTCCCGTCGAAGAAGTCCTGGAGCATGCGCTGCACTTTGGGGATGCGGGTGGAGCCGCCCACGAGCACGACATCCTGCACCTCGCTCTTGTCCATCTTGGCGTCGCGCAGGCACTTCTCCACAGCTTCCATGCACTTGCCGAAGAGGTCCTTGTTGAGCTCCTCAAACCGGCCGCGAGTGATGGTCGCGTAGAAGTCGATGCCGTCATGGAACGAGTCGATGTCAATGCTGGTCTGGGATGTGGATGAAAGCAGCCTCTTGGCTCTCTCACAGGCCGTCCTCAGCCTCCGGAGCGCCCTCGAGTTGCTTCTGATGTCAATCTTCTTGTACTTCCTGATGAACTCTCGCTGAAAGTGTTTCACCATCTCGTTGTCGAAGTCTGATCCGCCGAGGTGGGTTTCACCGGCGATAGCCTTCACCTCGAACAGACCCATATCAATGTCGAGGCCTGGATCAATCTTGAGTAGTGAAACATCCAAGGTGCCGCCGCCGAGATCAAAGATGAGCACCGTTCTCCCTCCATCGCCGCTCGGCATCTTTTCGAGACCATAGGCGATGGCTGCCGCAGTGAGCTCGTTGATGATGCGCATGACGTTCAGGCCAGCAATGGCGCCGGCATCGATGGTGGCCTGGCGCTGGGAGTTGTTGAAGTAGACTGGGACAGTGATGACGGCATGCTTAACCGTGGTCTCGAGGTATACCTCGGCGGTCTCCTTCATCTTGGCGAGTACCATGGCGGAGATTTCCTCAGGGGCGAACTGCCTTTCCTCGCCTCTGTATTGCACCACAATCGTCGGCCGATCTTCGCGACCTGCGACGACTTTGAAAGGCCACAACTTGATGTCCTCTTTGACAGTGTCATCACTGAACCGACGGCCGATCAGTCGCTTCACATCTGTAAGAAACAAGATGTCAGTGAAAGCAGCGTTTTTAGCCTTTCAATAATTTTGCTAACAGCGAAACGATATGGTACACCGTACACCAACTATTTAGCCCAAAGTCCATTACAAGTCATCTTGCTCTCGCTTATATACTACTTTTACATTTTTTTTAGATCATGGAACAATGTTCCAGCTTCTACTCACATTTCATAGTAGCAGATATATTAATCTAGTAGTACACCGATAGCAAAGTACTAGCAAAACAGCTGATGCAGAGATGGGTATACTGGTTTGCGTCAACTCCATTGCTATTAGCTTTTTTCTTTTTAAGTTTTTTGAATTTTAAAAGTATTGTTAAACTAATACTCCTAAGTTTTAGCCTAGGTAATTGTTCCATTTTAATGCAAGAATTTAATGATATTTGATAAAGGGATGCATTCCCAGGTCCAATAAATACGGAAGCGCATTTAGGGAAACTAAACAGTCGGGTAGAAGATGAAAAGATAGTAGCACTGCACTAAAATCTGCGTGAAATTTAATTTGTTATTAGAAATAAAAATGGGCTAAAGTTGAAATACGAACAGTATGTAAAAAAGAGAAGGGGAAATACGAACAGGCATCTGGACGGACGTTCTCCTCGGATCGCTCATTGGTGCTGACTGTTGGGCTGCCGCGCGTCTCGTATACTCAATTACTCATCAGAGGCCAAAAAAAAAAAAAAAAAAAAGATGATCTAGCCAGTAGGTAGCTAGTGCTTGAATCAAATCACTCGAAGATTGTTTTGCTTTTGTTGCCTATTTCCTACTAGTTTCCTACCGCTATATATCAGTGCGTCCATGATCACCACTCTGCTACGTCCATCTTGACATGGCAATCCGACGAACGTCTGAACTTCACAAATCGCTCGCTAACGACGACTGATGAAGAAAGTTACACAGTATTGTAGTACTAGTGACGAGCGTTCGACGAAAAGAACTCACCGAAGACAGTGTTGGCAGGGTTCAGCGCGGCCTGGTTCACGGCGGCGTCTCCCACGAGCCTGGCGGCATCCGCGAACGCAACGCAGGACGGAGTGAGGAGATTGCCCTGGTCGTTGGGGATGATCTCGCGGCGTCGTGGCGCCACACGGCCACGCACGAGTAGGTGGTCCCCAGGTCGATGCCGACCGCCGGTCCATCTCCCTTCGACGCCGCCATCTCCATCCCTCGGAAGCGAAGCGAACAAAAGGTACTACTGCACTGGCCAACCGGCACGGCAATGATGTGCTAGGGTAATATATAGGGCTACGTATAGGCGACGACGAACGATCACGATAAATTCTCTAGTTTGAAGGCCATTCGTGTGGAATCTGGACCAGGCCTTCTTAAAGACCCAACAGAAGTGAGTTACAAAACAAGAGGGCTGGCATACACATTACAGCGGTGAACAGTTTCGGCCCAAGGGCCCAGGCCTAACAACTAACCACCAGAGATTCCCAAGGACCAGCATGTGCTTTTTTTTAGATAAAAAAGGCTTAATTATAAAAACCACCATATAAACCAGTCCTAGTTTGATATGCCTTCCCATAAGCTAGTTTGTTGCAAAAGCCCACCCACCCAGCACGTGCTTAGCTGAATCGGACTATTTTTGCCACGATGGACTTCTACCGCTGCTACGACAGACAAACTGGACAAGAAGTGATAAATGAGCCGACCCGACTCAAACTGGTTTGTCATTCCTTTGTGGCTGTAAGCAGAGGGACGGGTGCACCGGCGCCACGGTGATAAGGAGAGGTGGAGGTCTGCGGATTCGCGGCACTGAGGACGAAAACACGGCTCGACGCAGAGCAGCAACGACGGCGGGGTTGCGGTTTGATGCGGAGCAGCAGCGCCGCATCCTCGCGGAGCTTAAGCGAGGGTTGAAAGGCTGGCCGGCACATTGCATCGCGGCAGGTACAATAGCCGCACTGCTGCCCCTAACACTGTTTTTTTAGATGCAAATCGACTTCCATTAATCACGAACTTCAAAAAAAATCTTTGAACACCAACAAAGCTACAAGGTCTGACACTTGATCCAACCAGAACTGATTACTATTACATTAATGACGGAGGGAGACATCGATGGTCGAAGACACGATTGGGACTTGGGAACATGCATAGAGCGGTTGATAGACGTTTTGGATGAAATTGTTGGCCACGACATCTTCATCAAGTTCAAGCTATTCCCATTTTGATGAGCTCCCTTTGCGGCGGCCTGGGTGTGCTATTGGTGATTCCAAGCATGTTGATATCGGAGGTTGTGCTGCTGGAGACTGCACTGGTTGAGTCGCGTGCAATGGATGCAGATGCAATACTAGCAGTGAGGTAGGTGACTCGGGGCGGATGACCGGAGACGACGAGTCACCATGGCACATGGCCGCTGTCGTCAGGTCATGGCTACCTGCATCGTATTCAGGCTCACAGCCCTCTTGCAGGGACAAATTGGGCCAGGCCGTTTCGGCCCAGAGGCGCAGATTAGGCCCACTAGTGATGATGTGTCACTTGACGTGTCCACGGTGGTGAAATTGGGCTGAGTCAGCTATGAACGTGCGTGGATGGGTGACTTTTTACCACGGATTATCTTATGGAGGGGGGGGGGCATATCAAATCTAGGTTAGCTTATGGGTGGGTTTTTGCAATTAAGCCTAAAAAAAAGAAAGTTCAATTTCATCAAGCAAACAAAAATAGTGCAAGTCCTGGTGGCATGATTGATTTGGGCCATACAGTGAGCATTTTCTCTATTTTTTAACTGTGCAACAATCACTGAAGTTTACAATATTTTGACAACACAGCCAACTCTTGTCGACTGCATTGAGCCTAGTGCATTTCTTTTTTTTTTTGTTTGAAAAAGAGGCAGGAGCACTGAGCCTTGTGCATTTCATCAACAGAAAATTAGAGATTCACCGGCTGCACTGAGCCTAGTACATGTTTCAACCGGTGGCCTTCTCCAATGGCCGGCAGCAGATACAGTACGCCATATCATATTTCAAATCTAATAAAAAGAATTCCAAATAAGACAGATGAAGGTGTTTTCTTTAAGAGTCGACTACATTACATGAAGAAACTGATTACTAGTTCATTTTGAAATTATGTGGTGATTTCTTCCTTTATGAACTACTCCCTCTAGATTTTTATTGATGTCGTATAGACAACTTTGCTAGTTTATTTGTAGTTCATATGAGATGTCCGAGCATCAACAATTTATACCCAGAGGTAATACATAATATAAACTTGATCACCTGCCATGTTTCATTAAAAAAAACTTACCATCTCTGCTTCTCTAAGGGCAGCAAGCAGTGTACTCTGCTTCTCTAAGGGCAGCAAGCAGTGTACTACAGAAGCAGAGATGGTAAACTTGTATGAATCGACTGCACTGTTTTTTTTCCTGATGAATTTGAAAAGGTTATACCTTCTGCACTGAAACATGTCGTTAAAGTGATAAGCTTAAGCCTGGTAATTGCTTGATACTGTCTTATTCTCGAGAAATAAAAGGGCATTATAGATATATGTATTTACATCTTGCAGTGTGCTGCAAGTCTGGTTCAGATGTTTCTGATCGTTGATCCAATTTCACTGCGGTATATACCTTGGGGGAATTCGAGTCTAGTTCAAGCAGGCCAAGGAATGGGCAATCACATAGAAAATAACAATCACTTTATACAACAAACTCATGTACCCAACACTTAAACAATTGCTACCCTAGAATCAGTTTGGCAGATCAATGAAAGACATGGGGCAGATACTGCAAAAAATTACTCAATTTAAAACCTGGTTCCATAAACAGTTAAGACATGCTAGGATACATATGCCTAGCCGGAAGCTGAAAAAGTACAAGGATTAAACCAGAAGTTACTTTTAAAGCATACTAGTATGCGGCAAAATCTAAACAAATCCCTGTTACCGGCATCAGTACGACACCGCTGATAATCAGTTGCACTTTTAGTTCTCTTGGTAGCCTGCTCCGTCACCCTTGATTTGATCTCATTTTCCATGTAACTTTCGGCTTCCTGCTTCATGCGCTCGATCTCCTCCTTGCGAAGCCGCCCACTGTGGTTGGTGATGGTGATGTTGTTCGTCAGCCCAATGGTCGTCTCCTTGGCTGAAACCTTCAAGACGCCGTTGACATCGATGTCGAAGGTGACCTTAAATTTGATAGCGCGTTTGGGCCCCTTTGAGAGGCTGGAGATCTTGAATTGGCCAAGCAGGTTGTTGTCCTTGGTGCTTGCGCTCTCCCCCTCGTACACCCGGATGGTCACATTGATCTGGTTGTCATCATGGGTATGAAAGATCTTGGTCATCTTCACCGGAATAGCTGTGTTGCGCGGGATCATTATGTTCATAAAAGAAAAATTTTTACTGCTCCCAACCCCAAGCGAGAGCGGTGTGGTGTCGACTAGAAGCATATCCCCAACCTTGCCATTGCCGATTTCGCCGCTGAGGATGGACGCTTGGATGGCGGCGCCATACGCGACGGCCTCGTCGGGGTTAATGGTACGGCAGAGTTCCTTCCCATGGAAGAAGTCCCGGAGCATGCTCTGCACCTTGGGGATGCGAGTGGATCCACCCACGAGGACGACGTCGTGGATGCTTCTCTTGTCCACCTTTGCGTCGCTTAGGCATTTCTCCAAAGCCTCGATGCATTTGCTGAATAATTTCATGTTCAGCTCCTCGAAGCGGGGACGGGCGATGGTGCAGCAGAAGTCGATGCCATCATGGAGCGCGTCGACCTCAATGGTGGTCTGCGCTCGTGTTGTTGAATATGCCAGTTCGAAGAAGCATGCTAAGCAACCACCTGCACTTTCTACACTTCTAACCAGAATCTATAACAGTTACTCCCTTCGTCTCAAATTACTTGTCGTTTTGGCTCTTTGTCAGATTTATTGAACATTTTCTGAATCTGGACAACATATATGTCTAGATTCAGAGAATGTTCAATGAATTTAGACACCAAAAAACACCTTCAGAATGCCAAGTAAAAAGAAACGAAGGGAGTATATTATAATTTTACTTTTCCTCTGCTTATCAATTATTTAAATTGAAATTTTGCTTTTACCTCTGCTTATCAATTATCCTAACAAGCAGTTTCTTTAATCGTAGTGATGATGCTTTTTTTATTTTTTATAATTTTTCTGACAACACATGGGGAATTCATCTAATATTTGTTACTCCATCCGTCCCAGTTTATTTGGCATTCTAGTTCTGTTTTTTTTGACAAAATTCATAACATCTTTTATAAATCTGGACGCATAGGATTTGTTCATATTCATAACTTTTTATAAATTTGGTACAAAATTAAAACATCAATTAATTTTGCGACGGAGAAAATATATTATTTTAATATTCTTTTGAAAATTTAGGCGCCCATTGCGACCTATAGGCAACTTGCTAGTAGTATTAAATGGATTACATCTGCCAAAAGGTTTGTTATCAGCATAACCTTGATAGTGCCTTCTTCTCATGAAATTCTTGACGGTTGACGCCCATTGCGACATTCAACCTATTGTGTGTTTGCGATATGCAGTATACTGAGTCTGATTCAGATGTTTTAGATCACTGCAGCTTAAAACTTGGAGGAATTCGAGTCTTGTTCCAGCAGGCAATTGAATGGGGGTACTCATGGAGAAACTAAACAATCACTTTATACAACAAACTAGTAACACACTAGTATACCGGACACTGAAACCATTGCAAAAGATTAGTTTGGCAGATGCAAGACATCGGACATGATTCCATAAACATTTAACACAGGCTAGCACGATACAAATGCCAATACAGCATACGAGTTGCTTTTAGGGAGAACTGCATGCAGTAAATAATCTAATCGAAATCCATGTTTTCGATGTCGCTGATACGTCTTGAACTGTGTCAGCATTGCAGTTGCAGAATCAGTTACCGATCTTTGTTCTCTTGGTGGTCGGTTCCGTCATCCTTGATTCGACCTCTTTTTTTTTTTTTTTTTTCTTTCGTACCTCCCGGCTTCCTGCTTCATGCGATCGATCTCCTCCTTGCGCAGCCGGCCGCTGTGGTTAGTGATGGTGATGTTGTTCGTCCTCCCGCTGATCGTCTCCGCCGAAACCATTAAGACGCCATTGACATCAATATCGAAAGTGACATCGATTTTGGGTACGCCTTTGGGGGCCGGGGGAAAGCCTGAGAGCACGAACTGGCCGAGCAGGTTGTTGTCCTTGACACTCGCGCTCTCGCCTTCATACACCGAGATGCGCACACCGAGCTGGTTATCGGAATCCGTGGTGAAGCCCTTCTTGTTTTCCTTGGTGGGAATGGTTGTGTTCCGCGGAATCACCACCTTCATCACATCATGGCTATCCCCAGTTATGACCTGTAACCCAAGCGAGAGAGGCGTGACGTCGAGTAAAAGCATATCCCCGACAGTCCCCTCGTCTGTTCCTCCGCTGAGAACAGATGCCTGGATAGCGGCGCCGTACGCGACGGCCTCGTCAGGGTTGATGCTGCGGCAGAGCTCTTTTCCGTTGAAGAAGTCACGTAGCATGCTCTGCACCTTGGGGATGAGGGTGGAGCCGCCCACGAGGACTATGTCTTAAACGCTGCTCTTGTCCACCTTGGCGTCATGGAGACACTTCTCCAAGGCTTCCATGCATTTGTTGAACAGGTTCATGTTTAGCTCCTCGAAGCGGGACCTTGTGATGGTGGAGCAGAAGTCAATGCCGTCATGGATCCCGTCGACCTCAATTGTGGTCTACGTGGAGAAAGACAAAATCCTCTTCGCTCTCTCGCAGGCAGTCCTCAACCGCCTGAGCCCCTTCTTGTTGCTTCTGATCTCAACCTTCCTGTGCTTCCTTATGAACTCCCGTACACAATACTTCACTAACTCGTTGTCAAAATCCGCCCCGCCGAGGTGAGTGTTACCGGCTATGGCCATCACTTCGAAAAGGTTCATGCCTATGTCGAGGCCTGGATCGATTTTGAGGAGGGAAACATCAAAGGTGCCACCGCCGAGATCAAAGATGAGCACCATCCTCCCTTCATCAGATACAGGCATCTTGTCAAGACCGTAGGCAATGGCGGCAGCGGTGGGCTCGTTGATGATGCGCATGACATTCAGTCCGGCGATGGCACCGGCATCGATGGTGGCCTGGCGCTGAGCGTTGTTGAAGTAGACCGGGACGGTGATCACCGCGTTCTTGACTGTGGTGCCAAGATAGACCTCTGCGGTCTCCCTCATCTTGGCCAGCACCATAGCGGAGATCTCCTCAGGAGTAAATTACTTCTCCTTTCCTTGATAATTCACCTCCACCATGGGAAAGTCCTCTAGACCTGCCACGACTTTGAAAGGCCAGGACTTGATGTCTTCTTGCACAGATTCGTCACTGAAACGGCGGCCGATCAGTCGCTTTACATCTGTAAGAAATATAATGAACCACAAATAGTTTAATTTAGTTCAGTTATTTAATTTGTGTACGATTTCCAGTTTGCGGCAAAAGTCGGATTCTAATAATAAGTGTACTCAGTACTGAGTGTGCTGTAAAAGTAGTGCGCCTTTATGTCGTGTGCTTCTAGTTCCAACTTCTATCAGTGATGAACACGACGAAAAACGGCCAAGCAGATGCTGCGAGTATACTGATGACGGAGCGGAAAAACATACAAGCTCGCCACTGTCTTCGTACTTCCTTTTTTGTTTGAACTTTCTTCCTTCTTCCTACTTCCTACTACTATCGGCCGTGAACACCGGCACTCTATTATTGTAGACACAACTTTTATCAGAAATGCAAAAAATCAGCAAGCGTATATATAGACCACGAGCCATGGAAGTGTTTTTTTTTTCAAAGACAAAAGGAATGTAAGGGGTATTATTTCATGAAGACTGAAGAACATAAAAATCGAGTGATAAGCAGGTAGTAGCTCAGTAGACCTCACCGTAGACGGTGTTGCTGGGGTTGCGGGCGACCTGGTTCACGGCTCCCTCGCCGACGAACCTCTCGGTGTCGTTGAACGCAACGCAGGACGGCGTGAGGCGGTTGCCCTGGCCGTTGGCGATGACCTCGCCGCCGTCGTTCCGCCAGATGGCGACGCACGAGTACGTCGTTCCGAGATCGATTCCGACCGCCGGCCCCTTGCTCTTCGACCCTTCCGCCATCTCCACACTCGGAGTAGTAGTATGCAGTGCAGGGGCTTGAGCATCTGAGCGAGATTTTTTTCTTTTTTGGAGATACTGAGTGAGAATATGTGGAGCGTGTGGAGACGTGACCGCGGCGAAATAGGCCTGTGCGAGGCAATGACGGAGTATCATTTCTGGTTCGATGGCTCACTGACTGGTAGTACATATGACTTGTCAATTCACCCTGGCTTGAAATTTTGAAGCTCACACAGAATGCGCAGAAATCAGCCATTCTTCATTATGCGGCAGCACCGTCATGTAAGTTGACACGTATACCTAGGAAAATCCCTCCCAAATCCATCTCCCCACCCAGCATATTCAAGATCCCCTCCAAATCAGGAAATCTATACCCACTTTTGTATGCCTCATGGGTAGTAAAATCTGCTCTATTGTCCAATTGATGACGGAGCAAGCGGAGCTTGACGTACAGTACGCAGCAGGAGGCGGCGAGGTGGGGCGCAGCTGTCAGGGGCGGACCCAGGGCCCGACGACCTGGCGCTTGTGCGGGCTCGAGTTAAAAGGAAGATGAACACTAATTAAATTAGTCTGATCACATGTGATAATAAAAATCATGTAAAATAAACGTATTTTTGTGTGTTAAACATGCACAATCATATATTTCAGTCTAATTTTGTTTATGGTTCTGTTAATAATTGATATATTTGTGTGAACTTGTTATCTATCGCGAAGTTTGTCAGGCTCACAAAAATTTCTAGGTCCGCCGACGGCAACGGTGCGGGCAACGTCGTGGAGGTGGACGCGTCTCCGATGCCGATCTATGCGCGTTGCCCCCGCAGTGAAGCAGTCAAGCAAGTTCATGTTCATCAGAATCCGTCGCCGCGTAATTTAGAGAGATGATTATTAGCTGAAGTGCTGAACCAGGTACTAATCCTCAATCTTTGTGATGTGAAGTCCTATTTATTCCTAAGTGCTGGGACAACCAACTAGTACTAGTAATTTAAAAAACCTGAAAAAGCTAGGATGACAGCACCGGCGCTTGAACATGTGATCCGGAAAGCCGGCTATTCCATTTGAGCATCGGGCCCTGCAATGGCATGCAGCTATGCCTGAGTCTGCTCTGTCTTGTTGCATCGGTTTTTTGCAACACCCTCTAGCACTACTGCCTCTCTCCGTCTCGTCATGAAGATGCATGGTAGTAGCGGAGACAAATCCAGACCGAATCTCTCCCCGCTGGTCTGGCCATCTACACTGCTGTACGCCATGTCTTCTTTCTGTGTTGTGCTCAATTCCGGCTATTCCAAGCAAGCGCAGAACAAGGATGCTGAAACGAATCTGATCCCCCTTCCCCGTACGGTCTCGGCTGCTGGTCTGGCCATCTACGCTGCTGTACGCCATGTTTTCTTTCTGTCCTGTGCGTCAACTCCGGCTGTTCCAAGCAAGCTAAAAAAATATAAAAGGACACCCTCCAGCAGCGGTAATTAGGGAATGAAGTGACAGTACAAGTATGGCTACAGATTTGGATTCTTTTTACCACGGCTCCATCGATCAAACATTTTTTATTAAAGCTGCACATGCAAAATCTTATATTAACTACACGAACCATTTGATCAACGCACTCATAAATCACACTAAATGGTACTGACAGAGGGGGTAAATTAACAATGCAGAAAACTTCCCTTTCAACTCAATTTCAGTCGAAAATATAGGAGAAAAGAACAATCCATTCCGTCCTCTGCATGGATATGATTAAAAAACCAGCGAGCTTTTGACTGAAAAGTTATTCTTGCCTTTTTTGGTTCTAGACGTTTGGTTTTCGTTAGTCTTTTGTCAGATTTTTAACCTTTTTTAAATCTATTATATATACTTAATAAAAAAAGAGTCATCACGTTCATTCTAAAGTGCTAAAAAATTACTATATTAATAATAGGAAAAAAACCCCACCATTATTATTATAAACAAATAGACTAAAAATATCATTCAAAATTTTCTAAAATTTACCCACTATTACAACTCTTTCCCCTCAATCCTCACGTAATAAGAGAAAACACAATGACTTGATGGCCTCAATTCTTCAAAGTTCATTCTCTCACGAAGGAGAAAAAGAAAAAGGACACTTGTCCTCGATTAGAGTTCAATAAAAAAAGATATTTATAAACTTACTGTCATTAAAAATAATAATCTAATAATTACATGAATATAAAATGTAATAATAATTATTTACTAATAAATTATGAAATGCACACAACCACAATAAAATTTCTGAATCAATACAATATGATCTGAGTAGTAGTCGAGATAGCAATCATTTTCAATTCCAATACATGGATAAAATAAGTCATCCAAGCAAACAACGGGTCTCACAATTTCCACGACTAGATTTTTAAGATGAATTGAGCTTGATTGATATTATATTTAAAAAAATCTTAATTAAATATTTATAGTATATAAGATATCAAAAAAAGATGCGCTAATACACAGATAGGTTGACTATTATAAAAAATTAAAATAGCAAATCTCACTCAATTTCTGAGGGTTTTATTTATCTCCTTAATCAAATTTCAGATTTTCAAAAACCAGCTCCATGATTTTTTGAAGATTTCTTTACTTCTATTTAACAATGGTCAATAGAAAAAGTATTCCCTCTATCTTAAAATATTTGACATTTTAGTCAACTTCATTTATTCCAAACACTACCACAAAATCAAGCTTTAGTGACGCAAGTTTAGCGATGGCTAAAATAGTCATGTCTTTATATCACTTTATAGTGACGCGTCACTGCTATTTGGTTGAAGGGTACTTATACTGACGATTGTGTAGAAAGCCGCCTATAGCAAATGATTTAGAGACGTGTATAAAAAAAAGTTCGTCTCTATAGTTTCAAGTAATAGGGACGGGTTTTAGGAGTAGTGACGGCTAGTTGTCCAAGTTATAGGGACGGATTTTTATGGCTGTGACAAGGTTTTACATCCCCGCCGCTAGTTGTCCAAGCTATAGGGACGAGGTTCATTTGTAGTGACGTAGTTTTGTTTGACAGTCCCTATTACATAACCATATATGACGGGAATAAATATCAAAAACCTTGGTGGTACACTCGTGAAGTCTCTTTCTTTGGTTCAAAGAGATCACGGTTCCAATCTTAGCAGCAATGTATTTTTCATTTTTTTTCCCCTTGCTCTAGCCGCCAGATAAAATCCCCACAGGTGCCGGCTCTAAATCCTACCCGCACTTCGCTTCAATGCCATCACCACCGACTCCGTCTCCCCTCCTCTTCAACGCCATCGTTGTCGCCTCCCCTCCCCTCCCCTTCGATGCTGCCGCCTCCGCCTCAACTCCCCTTCAACACCATCGCCGTTGCCTCCCTACCCCTCCCCTTCGATGCCACCGTCTCCGCCTCCTCATCCCTTCAACGCCATCGCCGTCGCCTCCCCTCCCCTTAGACGTCATCGCCTTCTCCCTCCTCGGCCCGTCGGATCCAGCGATGACGACAACCTCCTCTCCCCCTCCTCCCTTCTTCATTCAGCGACGGTGGCGGACACGGGCTTGTCGGATCCGATGGCCTTCCCTCCCCCTTGGCATCCTCCCCTCCCCATTCGGCGATGGCGGCGGCCTTCTTTCCTCTCGGCCTCCTCCCTCCCCATCCGGCAATGACGGCGGCCTCGGATTCACCGGATCCGGTGGCCTCCCCTCCCCCTCAGCGTCCTCCCCTCCCCATCCGGCGACGATGGCCTCTCTCCCCCTCGGGCTCCTCCAGATCAGGCCGGGCCGACCCACCTTTTTCTATTTTATTATTTAATGAGATTTAGCTATAGGGACGAGGATAAGTTTCGTCCCCAAAAGACAGTAGGAACAGGTTTCAAAATCCATCACTATAGGTCTACATTCAGTGACAATTAAATCCACGTTGCTACAGAATAAGATTTAGCTACGTAAAAATTAAGACGGTTCCATTTTGCATCTCTATTATGGTTAGAAATCTGTGAATGTGTAGTAGTAAAAGTAATTATCATTTTTTCTTACTGATATTTTTCTATCTCTTTCATGCTCACTTGATGCTGTACATATAAAACGTTGAGTTATTTTGGAACCGGAGGAGTAGATACCGTTTTTGCATCTCATAGCCGAGACTACCGTGGTCTTTCTGCTACAGATTGATGTGACAATATAGTTGCTGGAATCTGTAGGGTGTACAGCAGGGAGCAGGCTAGCGGCACAGGTGCCTACTCATAGGAACCACGCGGAGGCCAGCGTATACTCCCATTTAATTTAGAGCAAATTGCACAAAACACCAGATTTTGAAACTATATTGTCACAGTGCATCAAGGTTTAGCGAGTATTTTATCTTATACCAGATTTAAGCACAAATATTCTCACTTTGCACCACCTTTTAGTTGTTTTTATAATACATATGTGTATTAATAGATAAAAAAATGTCTAAAGACACAAATATAGATACCGAAAGGATACAAAGGCTGATGTCCTGAGCAAATTACATACAAGTCCTAGAGAAATCAAGAAAACACAAATATAGATATCGAGCTTTGTGTTTGCTGAACCTGCCGGATTTCACCTTCGTCATTACAACTTGACAAAGTATACACCATGAGCACTCGAATCCAGGCGACACCTCTTCCAGATCAAAAAGGGCCCATTGCACATTGGTTTTGATTTGAGCCACATAAGACACCTGCCACCAAGGAT
Organism: Eleusine indica; assembly: GCA_030378355.1. Classification (NCBI taxonomy): domain Eukaryota; kingdom Viridiplantae; phylum Streptophyta; class Magnoliopsida; order Poales; family Poaceae; genus Eleusine; species Eleusine indica. The sequence goes on along the minus strand of CM059498.1, from coordinate 9,226,619 downwards.
TAGATGACATCATCGTTGCTCATCGATAGGAGTGCGTGTACCTTGAACATTTTTAACATTGGAGCTCAATCCACTCTTCTTCTTGTCACAAAGCCTATAGTCTCTCCTACATCCTTGTAGCAAAATGCTACCGCTGCCTCTCCGAGGTGACAATGGCCACCCCGGACTCCAATACGCAAGCCGAACCCACTAAGCTTTACCCTTCATGCGTGGAGTTGACGATACCAGAGCAAAGCACCGCCAAGACAAAAAAAAAAGCCACGGGCGTCACTAGCAACCTAACCCTAGACAATGACGGGCTCCCCCAACTCCCCCACGTCCCCAACTCAATTATTTTTACTACTACAGATTCAGTCTTTAGTGACGGATTTCTAAACACCAATTTTGTTGTGTAATGGGTGGAAAGGATGATAAAGTGCATCAAAAAATATAAGTGGGCTAACTAATGCAGTCTAGATTAAATCACATCATCAATGTATTAGAAAATAGAGGATAACTTAAATAACTTTCAATTGAGAAGGTTTATCATACAATCACAAGGTGAAAATTAGTTATAACATAACCAATGAGGCATAGTCAAACATGCCTTCTCCGCTTGTGATGAAGTATAAGACCCTTACATTGGGCGATTTTCATTTTTGGATGCACCATTTGATTTGTTAAGATGGCTGCCATATGGACCCAATGTCATTTTATCATGTTCGATTTTAGAACGTGGTGCAGAGTGAGACTTTTAGGCCTAAAATATGGTGTAAAGTGAAACATATGCTAAAAATTGGTGCAATATGACAATATGACTCTAAAACATGATGTTTCGTTTAATTTACTCTTTAATTTACATGCAGGAACATTTCAGCGTGTAGGACGCAGGGCTTCCAAATACAGAGGGTTGTTTTGCAAAACGTGTGGAGAAGCGGCTGGTTCTCTGCATTGTCCCCGTCCGAGATTCCACGCGGCTCGGGTTGGCCCCAGACAGAGTAAGTAAAGTTCACTCGCTCGCATTCAGACAACGCCCTACGGTGGAAGTGAACCTCCCTCGCTTGAGTCGCTTCCGATTGCGAAGATGGCTGCCTCTCAGCAGACCCAGGGCGATGAGCCGGCGATTGGCATCGATCTGGGGACAACCAACTCCTGCGTCGCCGTGTGGCAGCGGCGGCGCGACCGCGTCGAGATCATCTGCAACGAACAGGGGGACTGCCTCAGGCCGTCCTGCGTGGCATTCACCGATACTGAGAGGCTCGTCGGCATGGCGGCCATTCACCAGGTCTCCTCGAACCCCGCCAATAGCATCTACGGTGAGAACTACGACTCGAGAGCTCAAGTTTCATCGCTCGCTCGTATTTACTTGTCTGTTTATTTGCCGTCGTATTCCGAGGATTACAATCCCACCGATAGTAGAGTAGGAAACACAGAGCACCATAGTGGTGGCCTTGTTTGTTCGCAGTTTCATCATTCCGTGCTACTGACCTACTGTGCTAGTTATACGTATTCTATCTTTGAGGTACGAAGCAGACTGGTCATGAATCAATTTCACCCGTTAGGTGAAAAAGGAGTTCGACTTTCTAAGAGATACTTCCTCCGTCTTAGTGATAGTGTCATTTTTTACTTTTAGAAAATTATCTTTGACCGTTCGTTTTATTTAAATATTAAAATAAAAATATTTTTAATAATAAATTTAATTATAAAAAATAAATTACATTTGCATATATAAATTTTTTAAATAAGACGAACAAATCAAACATTATTCAAAAAATTTAAAACGATACTTTCAATAGGATGGAGGTAGTAGTACTTTTACTGTCTTCATTATCTGCCACGCAAGCATTCTTCTCTCTCTCCTTTTTTCAGGAAAAGTGGCAGCTGTTCTGCCGTTTCATTATGGCACTATAATTTATTGTTAAAAAATATACAAAAGGTGTTGTTAAAAAATATAGATTGCTTTGATCGATTTCATTCAAAGTAGCCTATCTAAAATTTGAAGTAGATATATAGCTATTTAAAATTTGATGCTGCAAGCAGATATATAGCTATCTAAAATTTGATGCTGCATGTAGCGCCTTGTCTTTTTCATCACACTGGACACTGGACAGGCATTGTCATGCAACTATTCGTTTAACTCGTCTCAGGAAGAACTACCAAGCACGACATTTACGAGCAGGATCTCCGATACCATTTTGAAGTAGAGGTGGAGCAGAGTTTTAATAACCGGTAAAAACGAATCGGTTATCCCAGTTAACGTTACATTGGTGTACTTGTGGAGTGTAATCCAATTTTACAATAGTACTAGCATCCTCCTTTTTTGTGGTTCGATTTGAGTTTGCAGGAAAAATTGAATGGGTGCAGTGTATGCCCAAATACGTTACATTGGTGCACTTGTGGGCATGTGAGAACTAATACCTGCAGGTTGTAACAAATCAAATTTTTATCTTTCTTTGTAGAAGATGAAAGCACATCTATTCATCCTTTGAGTACAGGTTATATACATGAGCATTACAACTGAACCGCTTCACGGATCCTATAATCTAGGCACGGATGACTACGTGTGACGTGAGAAACAGTTAGGCCATAACAGAATTCAGAAGACTACGTCCTGTAGCTATTTGTTTCTACACCCCCCCCTCAGTCTGATCGGGCGGGACGCCAACGTTCAGACTGTTCTTGAACTGTTCGAATAGCGCGGAAGGTAGCCCTTTCGTCATGATGTCTGCAAACTGGAGATTCATCGAAACATGCAGAACTCGGACTTCTCCAATGGCGACTTTCTCTCGCACGAAGTGAATGTCAAGTTCGACATGCTTGGTGCGTCGGTGATGAACGGGATTTTGTGTGAGGTAGACTGCAGAGACGTTGTCACAATAAATTATTGTTGCCTGAGTGATGTCGGCATGTAGTTCCTGAAGAAGGTTGCGCAACCAGCTGCATTCGGCTGTAGCATTGGCCACTCCTAATTATTCCGTCTCGGCGCTGGATCTTGATATGATTGGTTGTCTTTTGGAGGACCAGGAGATCAATGAGCCAACGAGGAAGACACAATAGCCAGAGGTCGATCGCCTAGTGTCGGGGCAGCCAGCCCAATCGGCGTCGGAGTAGGCAATGAGGTCGAGGCCAGAGTCCGAGAGAATGCAAATGCCATGATCAATTGTACCCCGAATGAAGCGCGGAATCCGTTTGATCAAAGTCCAGTGACTGTCTTTTGGTGCATGCATACGTAGACAGGCTTGATTCACAGCATAAGTGAGATCAGGACGTGTGAGCGTCAGATACTGTAGGGCCCCTGCAATGCTTCAGTAGAAGGAAGCATCGCGAAAGGGTCCGCCTGTCTCAGATGATAGCTTCGGCTTCGTGTCGATCGGAGTAGGGGCTAGGGTGCAGTTGCTCATGCCGGCGCTCAAGAACTTCTGGAGCATATTGGGACTGGTTGATGAAGAATCGTTCACTGGACCGGGTGACCTGCATGCCAAGGAAGAAAGATAGTGGCCCCAGATCCTTGATGGCAAAGGCAGAGCTGAGATAGTTGATTATCCGGCGCTGTAGTGGCGTGGATGAGGCAGTCAAAACAATGTCGTCGACGTACAAGAAGAGATATGCAACATCATCACCCTTTCTGAAGACGATAACGAGAAATCAGACCCAGCGGGGGAAAAACCTATAGTGGATAGGTGTCCAGCAAACTTCTGAAACCAGGCACGTGGCGCTTGCTTGAGTCCGTACAGGGATTTGGAGAGGAGGCAGACGTGATCCGGTCGTTGAGCATCAACAAAGCCGGCAGGTTGTTGGCAGTAAACACGTTCCGCAAGGTCGCCATGCAGAAACACATTTTTGACGTCTAGTTGGTTCACCGGCCAGTTGCGCAGTGCCGCGAGGTGGAGGACGGTGCGGATGGTCACTGGCTTCACCACCGGAGAGAATGTCTGATCGAAATCCACCCCGGCGCGCTGATGGACTCTGCGGATCACCCAGCGAGCCTTGCGGCACTCGAGCGAGCCGTCAGGATGAAGTTTGTTCTTGAACAGCCACTTCCCGCTGATGACATTGGCGCCGGGAGGTCTGGGAACCAGTGTCCAGGTACGGTTGGACCGTAGGGCATCGAATTCCTCCTCCATTGCAGATTGCCAGGCCGGATCACAGAGAGCGGCGCGCACAGAAGTGGGAGCTGGTTGGGGTGATGACAGGGCGGCATGCACATATTTTGGGTTGGGACGGGTGCTGCCAGTCTTGGTGCGTGTGATCATGTGGTGTTTGGGGGGTTCCGGCACGACTGGGGAGGCTGCATGAACGGAGTCATTGGCATGGGAGGTAGTTGGTGTTGTTGCCGGGGAATTAGCAGCGGGCGAGGCCAATTGCGGCGTTGTTGCCAGAAAATCGTCAGTGCGCGCGGTGGAGTGCAGTGTTGGGTGTACGGGAGCCTCAGGGGCCGGGTTGTTGGGTGGTGTCTGGGCCGGTGGTGAGGGAGGTCGGCGTCGTCCAGCAACACGTGCCCTCGTTGTTGGCGTGGGAGGGAGAAAGGTGTCATGAAGTACCGGTGCTGGAGCCACGACTAGGCTTGAGGGAGCATCTGTCAACCTGAAGGGGAAGACAAACTCGTTGAAGTAGACGTGTCTAGAAGTCAGGACGCATCTCGTGGAGGGATCAAAGCAGCGATATCCCTTGGTGTCAGCAGGGTAGCCAATGAAGATGCAGGCAATGGAGCACGGTTCAAGCTTGTTGCGAGCAGTGGTGGTGGTGTTCGGATAGCACAGAAAACCAAATGTGTGCAGGTGATCATAGGTGGGCGGATGGCTGAGGAGAAGCTGGTAGGGTGTGACATTCTGGCGCCGAGGAGAAGCTAGTAGGGTGTGACAATCTGGCGTGCCGACATGATCGACGATTAAGAAGGTAGGTGGGAGTAGCTAGTGCATCAGGCCAGAAGCGGGGTGGGGCACCGACGTGAAGAAGCATGGTGCGTAGACTGTCATTGAGTGCTCGAAGGATACGCTCGGCGCGTTCGTTTTGTTGAGAAGTATAGGGGCAGGTAAGGCGTAAGGCCATGTCATGCGTGGCCAGGAAGGCGTGACAGGCGGCATTGTCGAATTCCTTGCCATTGTCGGTCTGCAAGCAGAGGATGGGGCGTTGGAATTGAGCGCACACAAAGGCGTGAAACGCGATTAGAGTGACAAGCACATCAGATTTGTGACGCAGGGGGAAAGTCCATGCGAAGTGAGTGAAATCCTCTAAGAGCACAAGGTAGAATTTATAACCAGAGTTGCTGATTACAGGAGATGTCCATACATCAGAGTGTATCACTTGAAAGGGAAAACAAGCTACGGAGGTAGAAGTGGTGAATGGCAGGCGTACGTGCTTGCCGCGGCGGCAGGCATCACACATATGACTGTCATCACGAGCTACTTGAAATTCAAAGTTCTGTAAAATGCGGTGGAGTTGGTTGTGGCCCGGATGACCCAACCGAGCATGCCACAAATTATTGGCGCCGGCGGTGACGAAGCTGTGGTGCGAGGTGGAGCTTGGTGGACATGATGGCGCCGACAGTGGGTAGAGCTCGCCGGTGGAATCACAGCGGAGCAGAACTGTCCGCGTTTGAAGATCCTTGATAGAGAAACCAACAGGGTCAAACTCCACGGAAACACTATTATCTCTAGTGAGGGCACGGACAGAAATTAAATTCTTAATGAGAGGCGGCGAGACTAAGATGTTATTCAGGCGAAGAGGAGATTGAGAGGTGGGGATAATAGAAGAACCTGCCCGATGAACTGGTAGTGGCGCACCATTGCCGACGATAATTTAAGAATAAGGGTTGTTGGGGGAAGGAATGGAGATCATACCGAGGTCATTGGTCATGTGGGTACTGGCGCCGGTGTCCATGAACCAGTCGCCACCGCCGGTGTAGTGGACCAGTGGAGGAACAACATGAAGAGTGGAGAAGAGTCCGGGTGGCATCGCCGATGGTGGTGCGGCGTAGGGGTTCAGGCCAGAGACATCCGCGGAGGGTGCTCCGGCGAGGAGAGCCTGCTGTGGTGGAACCGGGGGGCGTGGTCCAAGCAGACCAGATGTCATCGGGCACCAGTGTTGAAGAGGCCAAGCTTGGACGACGCCGGTCCAAGGGTTGGCAGCAGTGCCCCAGGTCATGGGCAGAGCGCTGCTGTCTGGCTGTGGTGGCCGGCCCCTGCCGTCGCCTTGCTTCCGCTTTTTGTGGCGGTTGTTGCCGTTCTGGGTGGGGTTGAACGGCGCAGATGGCGGCGCGGGTGGTGCAGGCGTTGGTGGAGGGCGAGCCGGGGGTGGGGCAGTGGAGGAGCCCGTCACGGTGAGGGTTGTGGCCGCCTCCATCTTGGCGGTGTGGATCTCGCGCTTTTCATCCACGAGAAGGTAGTCGTGGATGTAGCTGAAGGTGGGCAGGGGCTTGAACGCCGTCAGGACAGAGATCGCGTGGTTGAATTTGGAGTTCAGACCACGGAGAACATTGACGACGAGGGAGGGTTCAGGTACCGTGTGTCCGACTTCGTGGAGGAGATCTGCTAGATCCTTGAGGCGAGCCAGATAAGCACCAATGGTCAGCTCACCTTGGAACAGGCTGTGGAACTCCTAGAGGGCGTACACGGCGCATTGATCGGAGTTGTCGAGGAAGTGGCGGCGCACGGCGTTCCACAGGGTAGCCGCCGTGGGGTCACGCACATAGATGAGCTTCATCAGCACTGATGAGATGGTGTTGTAGATCCAAGACACGACGCACTGGTCCACCTGGAGCCAGTTGGCGTCATGCCACATGGCCTTGGCGTCGAGGGTGCCGTCAACGTGGTTGAGGATGCCGAACTTGCGGAAGGTGGCATCAAAGAAGGCACTCTAGATGCGCACTACGAGAAATGCTGGCTTTGCCGAGTGTCCGATGCACTCGGCAAAATTATAAAAACACTCGGCAAACGCTTTCCCGAGTGTTACACTCGACAAAGAGCACTCGGCAAATAATGTGCCAGCAAAGCGCTCTTTGCCAAGTGTTTTTTATCGAACACTCGACAAAGCGTTTGTCGAGTGCCATGAAACTCGACAACATTTTCTAAAAAATAAAAAAAATAGCACCACGCCACCTTCACTCGCAGGCCACCACTCCGCCGCCGTGCACGCGCCAGGCAGCCGGGGTCGCAACCGTCGCCGCCGTAGGCCACCACTCCACCAGGGGGCCGCTGTCCCCTCCGCCTGGATCCGCACCGACCGTCAAGCCCGCCTGGATCCGCGCCGCCGCGCCCACCACCCCCGCGCAAAGAGAGGTGGCTGGCCACCGCCGCCACGTTGCTCCCAGGCCGTCGCCGCACCGCTGCTCCCAGGCTGTTGCCACCCGCCTCTCGCCTGGATCAGAGGTGCCTAGATCCAAGGCATCGCGCCCGCCGTCCCCACGCAAGCCCGCACGCTGCCGCGCATAGGGTCGAAGAAGGAGAGGCAGGTGCCGTCACGCAGAAGGTCAAAGAAGGAGAGTCCGCTACCCTCGCGTCGAGTGAGCTGGCCGGCCATCGCCGTCGCGCCGCCACTGCCGCGTCGCACCCACCACGCTGCCGGCCCGCCTCTCGCCTGGATCTGAGGAGCGGGTTATGAGGTATTGGGGAGGGAAACGGAAGAGAGAGGTGGAAGATTCGTGAGGCAGCTGTAGGTGGAAGGCAGGGATATTGATGGAGCGAGTGGGTCCTGCAGTCCTGTGGAAAATTTTTGCATCGCGCGCTAGCAACACAAATCTACGCGCCCTTATTTTACCGAGTGCTTCCATCAGGCACTCGGCAAAGGTATTTAGTTTGTCGAGTGCTTTCTCTAAATACTCGGCAAACATTCTTCTTTGCCGAGTGTATTTTTTTGGACACTCGGAAAACACTCTTCTTTACCGAGTGTATTTTGCTTCATACTCGGAAATATTTTTTTACCGAGTGTCCTCTTCTTTGTCGAGTATTTTTTATATGACATTTGACAAAGATGTTCTTTGCGGAGTGCCCGTGTAAAAATACTCAGCAAAGAAGAGAACACTCGGCAAACATCGATTTTCCTATAGTGACGGTAGTTGTTCTCGGCAAGGTCGAGAGTGACAGGGACATGGGTATGGATGTTGACGTGCTGAATGGATGCAGTGGTGATCGCCGGCGCGGAATCAGCAAAGGGATTTGAGGAGGCGGAGCCGATCATGGAGGAGGCAGAGGGGCTCGACGCCATTAGCAGCGGAAGAGAGGTTGGAGAGGATCGGAACTATACTGATACCATGTAGAAGATGAAAGCACATCTATTCATCCTTTGAGTACAGGTTATATACATGAGCATTACAACTGAACCGCTTCACGGATCCTATAATCTAGGCACGGATGACTACGTGCGACGTGAGAAGCGGTCAGGCCATAAGAGAATTCAGAAGACTACGTCGTGTAGCTATCTGTTTCTACATTCTTAACAATCAAATTACTGCTGTTATCCATTGCAGAATTGAAGCGACTAATTGGCCGCCGATTCAGTGACCATTCTGTACAAGAAGACATCAAGTCATGGCCTTTCAAAGTCGTCGCAGGACGTGACGATCGGCCGATGGTCGTGGTGCAGCACAAAGGGGAGGAGAGGCAAGTTGCGCCTGAGCAGATTTCATCCATGGTGCTCGGCAAGATGAAGGAGATTGCCGAGGTGTGCCTTGGCAGGACGGTCAAGAACGCCGTCATCACAGTACCAGTCTACTTCAACAACTCACAGCGTCAAGCAACCGTCAACGCCGCCAGGATCGCCGGCCTGAATGTGATGCACATCATCAACGAGGCCACCGCCGCAGCCATCGCCTATGGTCTCGGCGGGATGCCAGACAGCAAAGAAGGGAGGACGGTGCTTGTCTTTGATCTTGGCGGTGGTACCTTGGATGTCTCGCTCCTTAAATTTGATCCAGGAGAAGACATAGATATGGCTCTCTTCGAGGTGAAGGCCATCGCCGGCGACACTCATCTTGGCGGGGTGAATTTCACCAACAATATGGTCGAATACCTTGTGTGTGAGTTCATAAGTAAACACAATAAGTTGAGCATCAGAAGCAACCCAAGGGCGATCAGGAGGCTGAGGAGGGCCTGCGAGAAGGCAAAGAAGATCCTATCTTTACTGACAGAGACCACCATCGAAGAGTTCTCGCTACACGATGGCATTGATTTCAGCACAACCATCACCCGCTCCCGGTTTGAGGAGCTCAACAAGGACCTGTTCAACAAGTGCATGAAGGCTCTTGAGAAGTGCCTCCACGATGCCAACATGGACAAGAGCAGCATCAACGACGTCGTTCTCGTGGGCGGCTCCACCCGCATCCCCAAAGTGCAGAACATGCTCCAGGAATTCTTCCATGGGAAGGAGCTCTGCCGTACCATCAACCTCGACGAGGCGGTTGCATATGGAGAGGCCATCCACGCTGCCAATCTCAGCAGCGACGTTAGCGGGAAGAAGGTGCGGGACCTGCTGCTCATGGACGTGACGCCTCTCTCTCTGGGTGTGGAGGCGGACTGGGGTGACATGACTGTGCTGATACCAAGGAACACCCCCGTTCCCATGAGGAAGGAGCAAGTCTTCACTACCTACCATAACAATCAAACTGAGGTGATGATTCAGGTGTACGAGGGCGAAAGTTTGAGAGCCGAGGAGAACAATCTGCTCGGCCATTTCGATCTCACTGGCATCCTTCTGGCGCCCAAAGGTGTCCCTCATATCACCGTGTGCTTCGACATGGGCGCCGACGGCATCCTAACAGTGTCAGCTGAGGACAAGGCGACGGGGCAGACAAACCGGATCACCATTGTCAATAACCATAATTGCGGGCTGAGCAATGAGGAGATGGAACGTATGGTGCAGGAGGCGGAGAAGGACAAGGGGACTTGGGTGGACAACAAGGCCTGATTATGTGCTCCTATTGGATGTATCATCCGGATTATGTAGCTCTTCTAGTTTATTTCTGTTTATTCAGTGCAGTAGAGCCCCAAGTCACCATGGAATCTGACGCGGTACAAATGTACTTGCCGTAGTAGCAGCACATATGGATATGCCCTGTTTTTCAGATTTACGTCGGTATGGTTGTAAGGTTGTTTCATCAATCTTATCATGATAGACCACATATGTTTATAGTATACTTTCGGTCGTTGAGTCAGCTGCACTCAGTGCTTATGAACTGTAAATTTTGAGTTCAGTTCCATTCGTGCAAAGCACGGAGAATAAAGCCAAAGTTTATATAAGTTCGACAGATGAAGAACAATTGAACAGATACGGATAACCAAGCCCATCCTACTTTCTCCAGAGCATTAACGAGTCATAGTTGGTTAGCTTAGGCAATGCATGGTCTGCTAAAAGCCACGTGCTAAGGATTTTTATTTTACTAGATGATGTACTCTCTGTGTAGAGTAGAGAGCACTGAAAGCATCTTATACTGAACATTAAGAGGTTACGATCATGTGACGGATAAAACAACTGTTTCAGAAACAAAGTTACAAGCATAAATTTAAATACGGCCTGTCAAACCGAGTAAGCATCCGCTATGATAAGACTGACCGCACCGGTACGCTAGAGCATCCAGTATCCCGGCCTCCAGTACCGCTATGGCGTAAAAACACCCGCAGCTGGGTACTGGAAGCGGTCCGCTACGCAAGCGAACGCGCGCCCATCCGGTACTCCAGCGTACTGGGCGGTGCTCCACTATCCGATGTGGCGTGAGGCCCATGCGCATTCCCAACCACCCGCGCTCCGCTGCACGCGTGAGAGGACGGAGGACACGTCACCGCCGAGGAAGGAGGAGCAGGGGAAGGCGCGCGTGGAAGAGGAGGGTGGTGGAGGAGAAGGCGGCCCTCGCCCGCGCCCGCGCCCGAGCTCGTGCATGGAGCCCGTGACTGGACCCGCACCTGGAGCCCGTGCCTGGCCCTCGCATCAGAGCCCGTGCCTAGAGCTCGCGCCTGGAGCCCGCGCTTGGCCCTTGCGCGACGGATCCAAAGGGAGGAGGGAGGACCGCGTCTGGATTCGGAGGGAGGAGGGAGGCCCGCGCCTAGATCCGGAGGGAGGCCTGCGCCTGGATCCGGAGGGAGGAGGGGCGGGGAGCTCGATGGCAGGCGCCCTCGACAGCGCGAAGCTTGGCGTCGACAGCGGGGAGATCGAGGGCGGAGCGGGTGAGCGGGCGAGCGGGCGTGGAGGGCAGCGTGGGAGGGGCTGCGCCATGGAGGGACTCGCCGATGGGGGGCTGCACCGTGGAGGGAGGAGGGGACCGACGGGCCTGTAGGCGGTGGCGGAGGAGGGAAGCGTGGAGGAGCAGATCGGCGAGGGACGCAGGCGGCGGAGAGAAAAATTGCGGAGGAAAGAGAGAGATGGGAGAGAAAAAGAGAGAGGAGAGAGGCTGATGTGTAGGTCCCTCAGAGGGGTAGTTAGTATAAAGGATGAAATATAGAGTATAACGGGTGCAGAGAAAAAAGGTATAGAGGAAGAAATCTTGATTCGTCTCACAAATTAACATCCAACTATATAATTAATTTTATATTTAGTCATTGTAGGATCTAGGATACCATCTAGAAGGAGGTGAATAGGCGGTTTTTGATAATTTATGACCTGCAAAAATAAATACGAAAATAATCCAAGAATAATACGGGCATAAAATAAAATGACACCTATGTTGAGAGAGAGGGGTTCGCAGTGCTAGGTGATGAGCAACATAGTAATCTCTAGTAATGAAAAAAATGAATAAATAAAAGGACGAGAGACACAAAGATATCCCGTGGTCTCGGTAACTTGCCGATCACCCCTAATCCACGTTGAGGTGGATTCAAACCTTTGACTTGCTTCTCTATTAAGTATACACTTTTCCATCGAGAAGGGCTCACACAAGAGCAACTTGATCTTAAGCCAAAATCAATCCCTTGAACCTCTCCAAACTTCAATGTCACTAGAGTTACCCTTTGCCGCTCCGACGAGATGAGTACAAGACCTCTTACACGAACACCGGGCCTCCTTCACAATCTTCTTGAAGGGCTCATGGTTTCCACGCCACCAAGCCGACTAGGAGGCAGCAACCTCCAAGAGTAACAAGCCGATGTCGCTCGCTTGATGAACACCTAGTGCAACAATACTCGAATCACTCAATAATAAGCACTAGATTTTCACACACTTGCAATAGATCAATGGAAGCTTGTGTGAGAGTGGAGTGGGATCAAATAGCTCAATGATTTACTTCAGAGTGTCAAGAGAGCTAAAAAACACGAGAGGAGTGGGTATATATAGCCAAGGCATAAAAAACTAGCCGTTACAACTTTCTGCGCGCCTGGCGGTCAGAACGCAGCTCCCTAGCGGTCAGACCGCCAGCAGTTCAATGGCTAGGTTGACCAAGGATTCAAACCTCTGACAGGCCCGCGGTCAGACCGGACCGTCCTGGCGGTCAGACCGCAAGAGCCTGGCGGTCAGACTGCCACAAGCTCCGGAGAGAGAAAAAAATACTGGATAAGTGCGATCAAACCGCCAGAGCTCCTCGGTTAGACCGCCAGCTGCGCGCGGTCAGACCACATTTGGGCCTCGGTCAGACCACCACCACAAATAACAAGATTTTTCATGGAAGAATTTTTGTAGGGTTTTCCAACAAAGATTTTCAAGGAACGTGGGATCTTTTTCAACAAAAGTATTCAAGGGAATTTTTGGAGAATTCAAATATGATTTGCAACGAATTTTTGTAGTGGTTTGCATAGATTCTTCAAGAAATATTTGGAGGTGTATGACATTAGAAAATGATTTTGCACAAAGTGGCAACTAAAAATTCATCTAGTTACTAGAACAACGACCCTCTTAATAGTGCGGCAACTATACTAGTAATCCGATCATTTTCTCCTCTAATCTCCTTATGACTGGTAAAAATAGAAAACCTATGGTTATACCTTTTCCTTGTGCCACCTCCTTCTTCATCTTTATTGAAATGTGAATTTATGAATTGACCATCATTAATTACCAAAACCCTTAATCTAGGGCCCATATATTTCAATCTCCTCCTTTTTGATAATAAATGACAATGCAATGAAGTGAAGCATGAATGAGCCACACAAAGTGAGCTCCCCCTGAATGTTAGCATAGGCATAATGAACTCAAGATAAACTCAAACCAAATATCAATCCAAGCAACCAAATATTCGAGTGCAAACCAACGTTACAAACAAAAGTTCAAATGAAAACAAGCGATATAGTTTAACACAATCATAAAAAAGATTCAAATGAGAAGAAAAACGAGATATCCATGAATATGAGATTAAGATCCAATCCTTCCATCCATCTTCATCTGCTCATCATTTCATATCAATATTTTACTCCCCCTTTGGCATCAAGTTGTCAAAAAGATCACTCGTCCGCTGTGTTGGTCGTATCTACGCACCCACTTATATACCGCAAGAGGACAGTGTACGATTGTAGCACTTTTTTCCTTGAATTGAGTATTCCAAGGTTTATCGAATCCACTGGGACCTTAGAGATTTATTAAACAAAGTTAACAGTAAAAGATCTAGTCAAGGTCAGGTTGCATGAGGGGGAGACTGGCTAGCGCAAAGGTGCGCCACACAGTAAATCTGTCGTTGCACCGATCGGCGCGGGGATTGAGCCGACCGGCACACTAGTGAAACTAAGTCAAAGTGTGCGAGATCTATTAAATCTAGGGTTGTGCCGATCGGCACAGGAGTCAAGCCGATCGGCACACTGGTGATTCTAAGCCAAAAGTTATTGCGCCGATCGGCGCAGGGTTGAGCCGATCGGCACACCAGTGTGTCTAAGCCAAAGTGTTCCAGATCTTGTAAACCTATGCTGGTAAGTGAGTAGCCAGATATCTACTAGGGAGATCGTAACCAGAAAGTCTAATTGAATAGCATCATAATAGGTAATTACATAGATCAATAAAAACCTATAATGAGTAAGACCACCCTGCTTTCCGAGCGGCTCCCTATTAATCGCAGCGGGGAGGAAACCCTTAATCGCGCGAGTATCTTAGTCTACTCAACTATCCGATAGTGTTGCGCAAGCTTAGTGCTATCATCGCTAAACCACACTACTGGCATCATCAAGCAACATAATCAATACAATGTCCGAATACTATCCTAATCACCACGATTAAGATAATATCTATTTACTTAGCCTAGAACTAAGCAATTGGAATAAGCACATGCATGATTATAGAATCAAGATAGACAAATCACCAAAACCATCATCAACATATTCAATCATCCTTGAGATACATAGAGTAAGATTCATCCCCGTCGAGATGACCTACCTTAACGGATTAACTCTTGACTCCAATGGTTCTTAAAACTCAACTAGAGATCTATTCTAACGGGGCAAGCCCCGGTGCCTCTAACTCATGGGCACGAAAAAGTCTGCACCGGGCATAGTAGGCATCACTGGTACACGCCCTTGGTATTTGTAGTCAATGCCTGCGCTGCAGTAGGGTGCGCCGATCGGCGCAGAGGGCTGTGAACCGCCCGCTGCGTCGCTCCACCCTGACTCGTACTGCTGGTACTCCTGGCGTGACCCCCAGGAATCCCACTCGCTGTCGGCTGCTGTAGATGTGTCCGGCTGTCGAACCCGTCCACGACGGTCCTTGAGAACTCGGCCCCCTCCAAGAGACCTTCCTCAAGCCAATTTCCTTCCTCCAGCTTGCGAGAGAGAAAAACTCCTAGCTCCGCACACGGGAGCTTTACATTGGTGCCGCCGACATGGAAGCCGGTGCGAACACTTCCCGTGACAATATTGCCACGAGTCATATTCTCGCCGATCTCCGTCATGCACTCCCACTTGTCATTGCGCCCTCCCGGTCCGTCGCTGTCGCAGACGAGGGCTGCTAGGCGTTGAAGATAGGCCCCGGAGGCCAACTGCTTGCTTGCCTTGCCCCTCTTGTCGAGCCAACCCTACACCATCACCGACATGGGATTGCAATGAGACGGACTCACGATGGCGTTGAAGAGCCACCGCAAGTCTGCATCGGTGATGTTGCTGGAGTCGACCTTGTCGCCTATGCGCCGCCAACCACCGATGGAAAACTTGAATGGTCGGGTTGCGGATGTTGCCGCGCTTCATCTTCTCTATGAACGAGAGCCGCCTCCAAAAGGAGTCCAACTCCCCACGTCCCAAGATGCCGGCGAAGTCGGCGTCGGCGTTGAAGCCGAAGGCTTGAGCCACCGCCTCCATGGTCACCGTGTGGCTGATGTCGCGGACGCGTAAGTTGACGGCCTCGCTACCGTCTTCGACGGTGCCAAGCCTCACCGTAGAAGCAACCTCGGTGACGACGTCGAGGTTGTAGTCCATGGGGAGGAGGTGGAAATCCACCCAGCCGAGGATGTCTGGCATCCTCCTTAAGTCCTCCCACATGCCGATCGAGGTGAGGAAGGTCTCGTCCAGGTCGAAGTTGGGGACGAACCTTCCCCACACTGCAAGGTAGTGCCGCTGTTCCTCCACGCTTAGGAGGGTGAAGCCCTCCTCCACCGTGCGCGGCATGAATGTCGGCGGCGGTGGTGATGTGGGAACTCCACGGCTTGCCGCTGTTTGGCTCCTCGTAGCACGCCCTGTTGGAAGGGACGCGCCGAAGACGGAGTGGCGGGCGCGGACCTCGTATGTCGCCGCCGCCGAGCCGGTCGATGCACCACCCACCGACATGTCATCGCGAGCGTCGGAGCCACCCCTCGCCGAGGAGTTACCACTCGACTCGCTGCTGCCGCCGGAACTGCTCCCCCGGCACAGCCTCTTGCCCAACTTACCGACGGAGGAGCGGAGACGATCCATCTGCGAGGAATGCTGAACGTGTGAGAGATCGTGGGTAGTGGAGAAGGTGAAGAGATTACCGGGATGGTGTGCCGAATGGGGGTGCCTGACCTCCCTTTTATAGTGTGGGAAACTTCCAGGAGAAGGAACCGCCATAAAATTTCAAAATTTGAGAGAGCGCCAGATCGGCACGGGTATTGCGCCGATCGACACAATTCAAATTTTGAATGCTCTGACCACTCTGATGCTTGATTCCCCTTCTTCATGTCACTTCCTGGCACATCATGTTGGTTGGCAGGGGAACAACATGGAATCCTGATGTCTTGTTGGCGGCGCCGATCGGCGCAGGCCCGCCCTGATCGGCGCGCCGTCTCCTTTTTAGCTTTTAGTCAATTCCGTGTCTCCTCTGTACTGCACACCTACATAATAATCATACATGTTCCTCAAAATCAATGTCTGCCATATTTGTCGCCCATTGGGAACATCATGGGTGCCCGCGCCGATCGGCGCAGTAGGGCGCCGAACGGCGCAAGTCTCTTGCACCTCGTCTTTAGGTCCAGCGCTGATTCTGATGCCTCGTGTTCATCTCTTTCACCTAATTTCTACTTCTCCAATGTTCCTGTAGTATTGGCATACGTGTCGGGGCTCATCTGGTGACCGCGCCGATCGGCGCTGCGTCCATTTTTGCTTCTGGCCCCTCGCTTCTTTGCTAGATGTTGTCTTCCTTGAAAATAGTTCTGTCTCTGAAAATTATTGTGCTGTTTTAGCACTCCTTCAATTCTGGGCGTCGTCAGCCTTCTGTCCTGACTTGGGCAATGCTGAACCGATCGGCGTAGATGTGCGCCGATCGGCGCAAGCTCTGTTCCTTCCTGTTTTTGGTCTTTTTTTATATTTTTGCATTGTTAGTCTACAGTATTTATATATACAGGTTTGAACGAATAAACAGACAACGCAAGAGCACACAAGAATTAAGCACACACTCTTCTAATTTTTTTATTTTATTCAGGAGATTATTTTTATCACAAGCAAGCAAATTTTAAAAACACCGGGTTGCCCTCCCGGCCAGCACTAATTAACTAAATGAAATGGGTTGCCCTCCCATAAGCACTGAATAACTTCAAAATTCCTCGATCATTAGGTTGCCTCCCAAGAGCGCTCTAGTTATTTAAAGATCAAAGAGCTCGACTTCCCCGTAAACAATCAATCCTTAGTGTCGCGGTGCGGGATGTGAGATCGCGACACTACAAGGTTATCTTATCTCCATGGTTCATATAGCTTGAACGACCTATCCATACATCCCCTCCAATTACTTTCGACGCCTCAATGCCACGGTGTCTTGTATCTTTTCACTTTATCAATATCACGGCACTCTTCTCTCTTTGGGCGAAACTTGAAAGAGTAGGGAGTCCCACTTATATCGAAGCTTATCTCACCACTCCCAACATCAATACTTGCCTTTGCTGTCCTCAAGAAGGGTCTGCCTAAGATTAACGGGGTCCTCGTCCTTTTATCCATATCAAGCACAATAAAATCAACAGGGATGATATGATCTCCAATTTGAACAGGCACATCCTCAGCAATTCCATCAGGGAAGCGTACCGATTGATCGGCTAACTCCAAACACATACCCGTAGGCTCTAATTCAGATAAATTAAGATTTATGAATATATGACGGGGCATAACACTTACGCTTGCTCCAAGATCGCACAAGCACCTATCAAATATCCTTGTTCCAATCATGCATTTGATGCTTGGTGATCCAGGGTCGAGTTTCTTCTCCAGTGCAACATCATTGATTGCCGTCGTTAGTTCCTTAATGACCTTCACAACCTCCTCAGAAACTAGAGACTTCTTGTTTTGCATCATGTCCTTAATGTACTTAGCATAGGTGGGAACTTGGATAGCATCAACAAAAGGGACATTGATGTAAAGCTTCTTCATAATAGTGACGAATCTTGCAAACTGCTCGTCGTGTTGTCGCGTTCTTTCTGTCTTCGTTAGTAGTTGAGTATCTAGAAACGTGGCAGGGTCATGCTCTTCTGTCTCCACGCCCATCTTCAGACCAGAGAGGTCATCATCCTCCTTGCGCCGATCGGCGCTTTCAGGGAGCCAATCGGCTCCGACAGGGTCGTCGCGCCGATCGGCGCCGGGTGTGCGTCGATCGGCGCGGGGCTTCTTTGTCCCGCAGAGTGTTCTGGATCTTCTGTTTGTTTTCCTGATCGCGTAGCTATTGCCTTCAACTGTTTTCCAGACATCGTATTGCTAGGAATAGCCCCCTTATTGCCTTGAATGGCTTGCGATAGTTGTCCCATCTATTGCTCCATAATCTTGGTATGCTTCAAAATCTTCTCGTTGGAGCTTCCAATTTCTGTCACCTTGTCATTAACTCTCTCAAGGACACGATCAATCTTCTTGAATCTAGCTTAATTGTCCTTGTTGATCTTCTCTTGAGCTTGGAAGAACTCATGACATTGGAGACGAAGTGGGATAGAGTTTTGCATGGACGAACTAGGAGAGAAAGAACTCCTTTGTTGTTGATATTGGGTCTTCCATCCACTATTCTTCATATATTCTAACATCTTCATCTCTTCAGGGCAATCTTTCTGCACTTGACCAAATTCTCCACACACTACATATTGAGCGTGATTCTGCCAGCTTGATGTCTCTTCCTTAGGGATATGAAGATTATTGTTCAACCTTCTTTGAATAGCATCGAGGCGATCTATAATCAATTCTTCCTGAGTCTTCTCAATCAAACTCTTCGCTACTCCTTTTGAAGGTTGCAAAGTCCTTGAGCTTGTCTCACTATCCCATGATTGATTTTCAACTAACAACTTGATCAAATTCTTAGCTTCGGTGGGGGTTTTTGACATGAATGATCCTGCAGCTGAGGCGTCCGAATGTTGACGTGACAAAAGATTCAATCCTGTGTAGAACTTCTCAATAACTTCTCCAACCGTCAGACCATGATGAGGGCATGCATCCATATGCTCATTGTATCTTTCTCATGCTTCTTCAGTGCTCTCATCAATATTCTGTGTAAATCCAAGAATCTTATTTTTCAAAGCTTGAGTCTTACCGGGGGGGAAGTATTTGGCCAACAATTCAGCTGCTAATGTGTTCCACACCATTTTCACTGTGTTTTCCAATCCATTGTACCATTGTTTGGGGCGTCCAACTAGAGAGAAGGGGAACAGCCTCACACGCGCTTGATCTCCTGTCAATCCCACTGTCTTAAATGTGCTCCAAACTTCAAGGAAGTGTTACAAGTGATGATTGGGATCTTCTAAACTGTGAACGGTTGTTGCGCCACTATTCTAACATATCTCTCCAATTGATACGGAAGTTGATCCTGAGCTTCTTGGAAATCTGTCTTGATAATACTAGTCAATTATGGCTTGAGATGATTATCCATAAGCACCTCTGCCATCTCCTCTTCTTCTTGCCCTTGAACTGAGTCTTCTATTGTGAATAATACTCGAGGTGTTGCGCGGACTGCTTCCAAATCTCCAAGTGACTTGCTTCTCTTCTCCACTGTTCTCTTCTTGTGTAAGAGTCTTTCTGGATCATCGGCGTAATTAGAGGGTTTGTTTGACTTAGTACCGTCCATACCTGTTAGTTTCATTTAACAGAATATATGTACTAGAGAGACAAGTAAAACACAATGACTAAATACTAATACATCAAACAATGTTTAAAAACCTGCTATGGTCCCCGACAACGGCGCCAGAAAAAGGAAGCTTATTGGTCGTATCTACGCACCCACTTATATACCGCAAGAGAACGGTGTACGATTGTAGCACTTTTTCCCTTGAATTGAGCATTCCAAGGTTTATCGAATCCAGTGGGACCTTAGGGATTTATTAAACTAAGTTAACTGTAAAAGATCTAGTCAAGGCTACTGTCAAGGTCAGGTTGCATGAGGGGGAGACTGGCCAGCGCAAAGGTGCGCCAGACAGTAAATCTGTCGTTACGCCGATCGGCGCGAGGATTGAGCCAATCGGCACACTAGTGAAACTAAGTCAAAGTGCGCGAGATCTATTAAATCTGGGGTTGTGCCGATCGGCGTAGGAGTCAAGCCAATTCGCACACTGGTGAATCTAAGCCAAAGTTATTGCGTCGATCGGCGCAGGGTTGAGCCGATCGGCACACCAGTGAGTCTAAGCCAAAGTGTTCTAGATCTTATAAACCTATGCTGGTAAGTGAGTAGCCAGATATCTACTAGTGAGATCATAACCAGAAAGTCTAATTGAATAGCATCATAATAAGTAATTACATAGATCAATGAAAACCTATAATGAGTAAGACCACCCTGCTTTCCGAGCGGCTCCCTATTAATCGCAGCGGGGAGGAAACCCTTAATCACGCGAGTATCTTACTCTACTCAACTATCCGATAGTGCTGCACAGGCTTAGTGTTGTCACCGCTAAACCACACTACTGGCATCATCAAGCAACCATAATCAATACAATGTCCGAATACTATCCTAATCACCACGATTAAGATAATATCTATTTACTTAGCCTAGAACTAAGCAATTGGAATAAGCACATGCATGATTATAGAATCAAGATAGACAAATCACCAAAACCATCATCAACATATTCAATCATCCTTGAGATACATAGAGTAAGATTCATTCTCGTCGAGATGACCTACCTTGACGGATCAACTCTTGACTCCAATGGTTCTTGAAACTCAACTAGAGATCTATTCTAACGGGGCAAGCCCCGGTGGCTCTAACTCATGGATCTGGTGTCCCTCTGTCGCCTCCTCTTCTGCGGCGAGGGTTTACAAGTATTTATAGGGGTTCTACTCGTAAAGGACTCGGTTTCTAGCAAATAAGGCGGTTGCGCCGATCGGCGCAAGCCATGTCTTCTCTGATTTCTTCCCCAAGTTGGTTCCTCTGTCTTCCATAGCTACCATGTGGGCCTTTTCCTTCGAGATAAAGTCTTGTACTGCACGTTAAGATCTTGGAGTTCCATAAATCTTCTTGAAGTTCTATAATTCTTCTTAGACAAATATCGTCAAGTGTCTTGCGCAGATAAACTTCCATAAACATGTGGAATGGGCCTCGGTCACTTCTGTGGGTCAAAACACCCTTACGCCGATCGGCTCATGGGCTACACCGATCGGCGCATTGGGCTTCTTTAGTGCTTTTCGTCGGTTCTGGACTCCTGTCCTCTCCATCATCGTATTAATCACCAATTTTACCTGTTTCTGCAATAAAGCTCCAAAACAATGCATATACAAATATATAGGCAACATCACAGGTAAATGGCCTAAATTAGTATCAATTATGCTCTAATTGGGGTAATATTCACATATAGAAGGGGCACTTGGGAAGTGCCAACACGCTGGTGGAGGTGGCAGAGGATACTAGGGATAAGGTATGTACCCTGGCGGAGGAGGAGGACGAGGGAAAACACCATACATGTGACTGTTGAAATCATGAAACTCCTGCTACAAGGTCTAAAAGTCAGTATGAAGATTGTTGTAGTTGGTGCTCATGGTCTGAAATTGAGTGTTGACAACATCAACATCTGTTCTCATCTGACCCATTTGCTGTTGCATGGTATTCAGCTGCTACATCATGGGGTTGTGGTACTATTGAGCATTGGAAGTGTGAAAAGTTGTCATACCCGTCTCAATACCCTGCTGAACAGCACTCTGAATATGAGGGAGAAAGGCCTGAAAATCCTGAGCAGGTGGTGGAGGGGGTGCCTCAGCCCATGGCTGCCATGGTGGATCTTCTTGCTCATGCTCATCCTCATGTGCAACATGGTCTTGCTAAGCTGGTGCTGCTGGAGTTGGTTGGATTAGCAAATGTTTGGTAGCAGAGAATGGCCTATATCCAGAGTGGAGAGTCTTACAATCTCTCACCATGAATTTTGTCTTATGAAGTATGAGTGACCTAATGTAAGGAGCATAATAAAGATTATACTGCACACTTATGGAGATCTGCTCAATGTACTTCAAGATAAATTTAGTCACATCAATTTTTTTGCCATTCATAATGTGATGGATGAAGTTTCAGAATTTATCACGGATTACCTCAGGGTTGCCTCCTTTAGGATACACCATCATCCTCATAATTTTGTTGATCATTGTGGGCATAATTTTCAGTTCGGTAACATGACCAAGGTGGCCATGACCAGCATGATAGTGGCCAACCCAGTCACTTTCTGGAAGATTGTCTTCATCACATATGTTCCGAGCCTGGTGCAAATTGGAGCGATCAATTTTGTTGGCATTTGCGAATTCTTGAAACTGAGCTGTATATGTTAAGGTGCCAGTCATCCATGTGATCCTTGACCTGTCCCAATCAATATCCACTATGGCATAGAATTGCCTAATGATGTTTTCATTCCAAGCACACTTTATTTTCACAAGGTCATAAAGTCCAGCAGAGCAAAAAAGAGCAATCAAGGGTTGAATGGAGTCAAATTGAGCAATGTAGTTCCAATCAATCCACTTGTGAGAGAAAACGGGCTTGTTCACAAGGTGTCCAAGATACGCATCAAGTTGTACCTTAGCATGAAACTATGGTATGGGGGAGTCAGCATCATAATCATATGCATTTGTGTTGCACGCTCTCACATACTCATCACTCTTCCACCTTTTCTTTGCTATGTTCCAAAGAGTAGGATCAAAATCCTCATCAATGTCGCTGGCATCTTCCATATCAACAGAGTGAGAACCTCCGGCGACTGATGATTCAACTTCAGTGGCTGCCGGTTGATTGTAATCGGAGTCATCCCCGTCATCATCTGATTTGAAGGCATCAACCTGTCGCTTTTTCTTGCCAAGAATCTTCTTGGCAGCTTCCTTAGTAGCACGAGAGAAGTTGTAGAATCAAGTGTGATGATAACAGCATAAGTCTCATATTACTAGCCCCTCATAGAGATCAATAGTTATCACGGTGCTCATATAGAAACATCCAACATGAGAGCAAGTTAATATATTTGCAGGAGATACTAGCCCAGTGTTATGCATACTCATGAATATTCCATCCAAAGATAGCACTGTTGTTACACATGACCATATAATTTCATAACCATTGTTGTCCATATGCAAACCCCTAGATGAAAATCAATGTCCAATGACCATACGAATTTTCTGATAATGCCTTGTAATTTAGTCATGAAAATCATCTAATAGCCCTATGAAACTCAATATCAATCATCATTAGAGGTAACCTCATCTCATCTTCAAACCCTAGGAGAGTGAACCACGAAATCCATGGAGAAAAGAGGAGGTAATCGACACAATACCGGGAGGACATGATGGAGAAGCCTTCGGTGAGACCGGGAGCGGCCTTCAATCGGACCGGGAGCAAGGGGCACCCTCCCTTCAATGGAAGTCACCTTCAAGGGAAGAGAGAGAGGAGGAGATGCATTTTGGTCGTTGGTGGAGAGTTGTGGCCGAAGGGGTATGGAGGAGGAAGAGGGTAAAGAAGAAAAGAAACTGGATCTCACACGTCCGCTGCTGGCGGTCTGACCGTGACCCACCGGCGGTCTGACCGAGCGATACCGGCGGTCTGACCGCGACCCTCTAGCGGTCGGACTGGGTGACTACAAAAAGGTTTTTCGCTGGAGCCCCTCCTTGGCGGTCTGACTGTGCCCTTCTGGCGGTCTGACCGCGGCTGACGGTCTGACTGGGTTCCACTACCAATCTGATCGCAAGCTGCACCTTGACAGTTTTAACTCTGAATTTTTTTTCTAAAAACTAGAGTGTACTTCCAATTTGCTTTGAACATTCTCGATTCTGTTGATTCTTGATTCTTTTCTTTTGATTGCTGAGCATTTAACATAGTAAAAATTAGTGGTCTTTAAAGTTTCTCTTGGTTTGTTCCTTGATCTCATTCTTCATGAAAATTGAAAGTCCCTTAGAGGAATTCAACTAAGAGCCAAACACAAAAAAAAAATGGAGAGAGCGAGAACCATGGAAATATATGAGCCGAAATACACATTGTGGATCATTGCATATGAAGATGCAAGAATCTATGTGCGGAGCTCATTAAATGCCATAAATAAGTTTTAGAGAAAGGAAATTGTCATTTCAAGCCATTTTTAGAAGAAAGAGAGGATTTTATGGAGATATACCACCTCAAAATTCAGATTGGGTTTTTGAACTTCTTTCAAATGGTTTTTGCAAATATTTGAGCTTTTCATAAAATAAAATTTTGAAGAACATTATGGCATCGGTTTTGATTTATTCACTTAAGAGAGGAACCATTATATATGAGATGATATAGGACTCCCCCTAAATGTGATACCCAAAAGAAAAGGCAAATCAAGACAAATTAAGAGCAAATGAAAAACGAACGGAAGAATCCATCAAGCAACATTTGAGAGATCAATAACATTCAGCTCGCTCCTCAACTTGCAAAGCCGAGTCTCATCAAGAGGTTTAGTGAAGATATCAGCCAATTGATCTTCCGTCTTCACACTTTCCATCACAATGTCTTTTTTGCTCACATGATCCCTTATAAAATGATGGCGGATATCAATATGCTTGGTTCTCTTATGCTGAATCGGGTTAGTAGCAATCTTTATAGCACTTTCATTATCGCAAAGGAGAGGGATGCAATCAAATTTTACTCCATAATCCAATAATGTTTGCTTCATCCATAATAACTGTGCACAACAACTACCGGTTGAAACGTATTCAGCTTCGGCGGTAGAGAGAGTAACTGAATTTTGCTTCTTTGATGACCATGAAACCAATGATCTTCCAAGTAATTGACATGTGTCGGAAGTGTTTTTTTCTATCCATTTTGCAACCGACATAATCTGAATTAGAAACCCACTAAGAATAAATTGAGCACCTTTTGGATACCATAGGCCTAAATTTGGTGTTTGCTTCAAGTATCTCAATATTCTTTTGACGGCCATCATATGACATTCTTTTGGTGATGCTTGATATCTTGCACACATACAAACACTAAACATTATATCGGGCCTAGATGCAGTGAGATAAAGAAGACTTCCAATCATAGAGCAAAATAGTTTAAGATCAACCGATTTTTCTCCTTCATCAAGATCAAGATGTGCATTTGTTGCCATAGGTGTCTTGATGGGTTTTGAATTTTCCATGCCAAACCTTTGGAGTAGATCACTAACATACTTGCTTTGATAAATAAAAGTCCCATTTTTTTTTGTTTCACTTGAAGACCAAGAAAGAAACTTAATTCACCTATCATGGACATTTCAAATTCTTTGGACATCATATTTCCAAATTCCTCACAAAAGTCTTGATTTGTTGATCCAAATATAATATCATTGTGACACCCCTATTGTCATTAGGGTCCCAAGGGTGTCACCTAGGCAGTCTAAAACCTTGACACCAAGCATTGGTTTAAATTCAAAAATTTAAATTCAACGGAATTCAAAACCCATTTGATTGACCTTTGAACTGCAAGTCCCAAATTTTCAATAAGACTCACCTTTGCAAAAATTATAGGTTGATGGTCTTAGTCAATTAGAATTTTTGGAATTTTATCAGAATTTTAGTCCCTCATTAAAGGCCTCAAATAATTGTTAGAGTGGTCAAAAACCAGCTCTGTTCATAAAATTTCTGAGGCAAATTCTGTAGGGACTGTTGGTAGTTAGTATTTTTGTAAAAACCAGCACATTATGGGGAGCCTACCATAATTTTGGTCTGATTTTATCAGCTCTGGATTAATTCCAACAATTTTTGCAAAGGCAGTCGGCTGAAAGGAGTGGAAAAAAAAAGAAAAAGAAAACTGCCCGCGGGACCCACCTGTCAGCGACCCAGAGAAAACACAACCCGGCCGAGGCCGCGCTGCCCCGCCCGTCGCGCGCCGCGTGGTCGCCGGCGTACGGCCAACGGCCGTTGCCGCGGATCGACGGGCCCACGCGCGCGTTCGGACACCCCTTTTGCCGACCAGCGCGCTGTCGGAGCCCCGCATTCACTCCGCGCTCTCTCTCCCTCTTCCGCCCGCGAGCCGCGCCATTGCCGCCCGGAGCTGCTCCGCGCCACCGCCACCTCGCCGTCACTTCCAGGAGCTCGTCGACGTCCACGGCCTCACCTCGGCGTCTTCAAGCTCCACGCGAAGCCACCTTCCTCTTTCCGCAGCAAGCCGCCGCGGATCGACCTCTTCCTCCCCGTCTCCGACCGCCGCTTCACCACGTCGCCCGGCACCCACGGTGAGCCCCTGACCGATTCCTTGCTCGAGGAGCTTCACATCTTGTTCGCGCACGCGTTTGAGCTCGGGATGGGCAAATCCGACCACGTTTTCCTTTAGTTTGTCGCTCGAGGCCGCCGTCGACCACCGCAACCCCCCACCTCCCCGGTGAGACCACACCCCCGGCCTCCCTCTTTCCGGAGAAACTCGGTGACCTCCCTCTCCGCGCTCCAGCGAAGCTCTCCGACCGGATTCCGAGCCCTACCGCCCTTCCCCTGCCGCGCTAGCCGTCGACGACCTCTGCCCTGTTTCCGCCACCGTCGCTGGGCTGCGTCCGACCATCGCCGGCGGTGTCCGATAGCCTAGATGAGTGCGCGGGGTTGGGTAGATCTTTTCTCCTTTAAGGACCGGCCCGAGCCAGTGACCGTAGCGAGCTGCGGCGACCCCCCCCCCCCTGCCGGCGCCGCCGTGCTCCGGCGAGCGCACGCGCGTGCGCGCGCGCACTCGGCTCTGCTGGCCGCTGGGCCGCGAAGGCCAGTGGGCCTGGCCTCGCGCTCGGTCGAGCACCCTCGCGCTCGCGCTGGGCCGCGGGCGAGTCCCAGCCCAGTGGGCTGCCTGTTTACGGCCCGCGGTGTTTAAATCGGATTTTCGTAATTTAATCATTTCCAGAAATAGGTTAAACTGGTAAATTGCATAGTAAATTGAATAATGGGAATTTTGTAGCAAAATAAATTTTGTTAGACTGGTGTGAACTTGCACTGCTGTAGAAAAATACTAATGCCCCATGTTTAGTAATTTTTATATCAGGATTAAAATAAATAGGATAAACACTAATATAATTTTAATTAATTACAGAAAGCAGATAAAATATGAAAAATTGGCCACCAGGGAGGATTTTCAGTTTTAGTCTTCCTGGAAAAATTTCATATAGAAATTCTATGTTTATTAGCTGAAATTAATTTAATGCCTTTTTCCTTATAATAATTAATAATTAATTTTTGGCTTAATATTTGGTAGGGAAAACTTAGCAATTAACTCTCTCCTGGTGTAACCTAATTATAACTAATCACCCCTGCCCTTTCGTAGACCCGAACCCTGTCGACCTATTAATTGCCCGAGTGCAATTTTTACCCGTTCGCTAAAGGGTTCCGTTTTCAGGCAGTTCACGGGTAATTGTACCTTGCGAAGGTTTTGCTCACACTAGTGCTATTTAGTGAGCACCTGCGAACCCTAGGCGGCACTTGCACAGTTCTGCCCCGGCACCCACCGACACACCGTACGTGGATGCGACGTCGTCGCGGTCAAGTACTGGAGTCCATGAAGGAAATACACGAAGTACCCTCGTCCTGTGCCCCACTCCTTGAGTGATGCCCTCGAACGTCTCGGCACACCGTTTAATTCCACTAACAACAGTGTGCATTAACGTATTTATTGAGGAAGTGCCATGAATCTTCCCTCACGGCTTTCCCTCTTGCATCATATAGATCACGCCGTGAACCACGTGGAGGCAGGACCGGAGCAGGATCCCGAAGGAGCGGAAGGTGCCATAGCCGACCCAGAGCAGAACCAAGGCAAGCCCCGGTGCATAACCCCGTTTTAAATTTTTATTCTATCACTAGCTATGGATGTAAGTTTGTCTGTGCATTAAGTGATAGGAGTTGATTGCAACCCTAGTGTGCAGTAGGTCTCTGCCCGATTATCAGCCTCAGGACGATAGTCGCTCTGCTTAAAGTAAGACGACTGTTTATCGAGTGGTATGGAGACCACTCGTAGATA
Source organism: Eleusine indica (assembly GCA_030378355.1). Lineage (NCBI taxonomy): Eukaryota > Viridiplantae > Streptophyta > Magnoliopsida > Poales > Poaceae > Eleusine > Eleusine indica. The sequence goes on along the minus strand of CM059498.1, from coordinate 9,198,959 downwards.
GGAATTATTATTATCACAAGGGAATGGGTTGGAATGAAGGAAAGGATGGATGGAATCACAATGAAGACCGGACGGGCAATTAGGTGGAAAGGGAAGGACAGCTTGTCTTCAAGGAGGTAGCCCCGTCCGAGTCCCCCCCCCCTAAGGCTACGCCTCGTGTCCGGCCCATGGGATCAAGTTTGAACGTACTGTTTGCATGCTGGAGATATGGGCCCAGTAAACCGACGTAGCTACGACTACCGCTTGGTCTGAAGATAGCCTTCTCCCTTCTTTGGTGGAACTGGGGCTGAGAGGAGGGAACAATCCACCCACGGATGGCGGCATGAGGCGCATCGCGATGGGGGACCCTTCTCGGGGGAGTCTGGACCCGGAAGACCCTGCGGTACCGTGAGCGAAAGGTTGCTCCATGCGGCTCCTAGGAAGCGCGTATGGGTCGTGCAAGCAGGTTTCTCCTGCAGGATGTAAATCGATTCGAGTCGCTGCCCCTCACAGTAACGAGTACCACTTGATCACTGCTACGGAACAGTGCCGGAAGCCATTAAGCTGTTGTGTGGGATTAATACTGCTGTTTGAAATTATTAAGATTGTATTGCAACTATGATTGCTATAGCTCTAGTGCAAACTAAATTTATTATTCTGCATGACAACTCAACTTGATGCTAAAACTTGAAAAATAGGGATCCACTCTTAGGCGAGTTTTCTGGCAATTTAAAACCCTATCCCCAGCCTTTGCATGTCTAGGTGTCGGCTGTAGTTGGCCAATTGACGGGTCAGTCTTGCTGAGTAAATTAGTTACTCAGGGCGTAGCTCTATGTGGTTTTCAGACGACCAGGACGGAGAATGCCACTGTGGAGGAAGATTTCATTAGGAGGGCCAGCGCCCCGATTGCTGGGACATCGAATGGGAGCCGTGCGCAAATGAAGATGAGGACTAGATCTTTGATTGCCGGTACGGTGCTTGGGCAAGGCACCTATTATGGCCGGATGATCTCTGTGTGTGTCGCCGTGAGAGGGCGACTTGTATCTTAGCTATTTCGTCAAACTGGTGAACCAGTGTTGAACTTTTCGCTTCCGCAACTTTATTCCGTCAAACCCCGGTTTGTAATATAACTTCGGATTTATGTAAACTCTGCTTCTCCACCTATGTTCCTGTTGCAATTATTTTCTTCCTCTGTCATGTATTGTACTATTGGGCGCCACAGCGCGTGTCGCCACCCGAGGAAGATCCTGGAACGGAACCGTCTCCGTGGTAAGGCGGGTCCGTGACAGCGTGGTATCAGAGCCCTCTCGGGAATAGTACAATATTCAAGGACATATTTTCGAAAACCCCATAACGAACGTGTGAGGACGTGCCCAATAAGTTATGGATAAGTTATGATTCAGGTGGCAAGGCTAACTGTAGGAGGTTGTTTGCTTAAATACTGTATCTACGGCATCGTCAACGCAGGTATGTGTCCCGCCCAGTGGACTGTAACATGGGAAGCTAGCACAATGGTGTGAACGCGGGCTGATTGCGTAAAACATCAGTGTCCTGCCCTAGGACAATAATAAGGGATTATTTTCGGCTCGTTTCTTTTGATTTGATGTAATGTTTCTGGAATGAATCTTCTGCAGGTACGCTAACCACGATTCTCGTAAGAAACGGGTAGTATACGACTAACTTGAGAGATCGTCTGCCACCGACTATACGAATGGTCCTATTCGTGACCAATTTCTTATTTGGTGAGGATGGGTAGGCCGAAATCATTTGCATATTTAAAAATGTTAAAAGGCGCCGCAACGTTAACAAGAAACCAAGGTTTTAGCAGTTTGTCTTCCTTACGAATCGACACCTCCTCGCTTGTGACTTTTGAACTCTTAAACGAACTTTCTGACTCTAGCCGGAACGATGGTTTAAGAATCACCGGACACCACCAACGTGGTCTTCCGAGTCAGCGCGTCGAAATCAGGTTATTACAAGTTTCAGGTGGTATGCCTGTCGCGCTAAATCCGTGAATCCTTGTTCCGCTCACCCCAGGGCTGTGGCTGTGTTTTCGGGGAAGCGGTTAAGGATTCTATTCCGGTAGTGTTGGATTAGAGCCGGTATTTTACTCACTGCTTCAAATTGTTTATTTTGACCTGCACCCTCTGCGTCGGGAACTAGTACTCACTTTTGGGGTTTGTGTTCCAGATGGACGAGCACGGGTTTGAGCTGTTCCGGCACGACGTGTGGCGTTACACCACCGGTCTACACCACCGTGGCTTTCCCACCCTTCTGTGGGAGATGCTACGTGCCCTGGGCTACGAGGAGCAGCCTTCGTACCGCGGGCGCGAGACCCGCCACCACGGGATGCCTTTTGCAGAGGTGCACCTCAGTGTCTCCCCACACCCGCGCAACCCCGACTTGGCGGGTATGGAGAGCACCGTCACGGCTGGGAGCCTCCGGGAGGGCCTGGAGAGGGTCGCTCACCAGGCTCTCACTCACTTCTGTGGGCGCAACGTAGCAGCGCTCTCGGGGACGCCGTTCGAGATGATCCCCATCTGGCACCAGGCTGACCCGGTGTGGCAGAGGCGTGTGAGACGCGTCTCTCGTGACGACTACCCGGAGTACCACGCGGGGTACCACCACATAGCCCACTACTCCGAGTATCTCCTCAACTTGGATGAGGAGTCTAGCCGCCGCAGCAGAGTCTTGCTAGCGGAGGCTGAGCAGGTGTGGCTGCAGAGGAACGACCTGCAGACACAGGTCGATGCGCAGCAGAGAGAGATTCAGCGGTTGACCGCTGCTCTTGAGGCGAGTGAGACTCGCGTGACGGAGATCACTGAGCAGCGGGACACCCTCGCACAGGAGGTGGACAGACGAGGTATAATTATGCAGCAGCGGGCGAACCATAACGAGCACTTGCAGCAGCAGCTGGCGAGTGCCCAACAGGAGATGGACCTTATGGGGGAGGATCTGGAGACGCTGATCCATGAGAACCAGGACCTTCAGGCTCAGTTGGACGCGATCGCTGCACCGCAGGCAGCACCCGCAGAGGAGGAGCCCGAGGAGGATGCGGGCGAAGAGTCTGACGTAGACTATGAGCCACTCGTTCCGACCGGCGCAGACCGGCCAGGGCCCTCTGGCACCGCTGGTGTCCAGGCTTGGCAGTAGTAGTAGATGCGACTAGGTCGTGCTTGTAGGGCTGGATAGATGGATAGCTTTTGGGACACTCCACGCGTGGTTGTTGTATTTTGGGGATCACCCGCGTGATTGGCTTTTGCAGACTCGACGGTCACATATTCCGAGTTCTTGTAGAGTGGAACTGTGGACTTATACTAGGATTATGTTAACATGGACATTTCAGCTTCATCGAGATTATGTTGTGTACCACATTGTTGTCCCGCGTGCTGTGTCATTAGCTTTGGTAACCTATATGCTCATGTTTGGATAAGTGACTAACTGGACCCTTGTTCTTGTATTTCAGAATGGTGCGCACCCGTAACACCAACGAGCTGCATGGTGAGCAGCCCGAAGGTTCCAGGGCTAGAGAGACCGACTCTCCGCTAGGAACTCCACCACCGCCGCCGCCATCTAACCCCATGCAGATGATGGCGCAGTTTTTCGCGTCGATGATGGAGAGCCAGCAACAGCAGGCGGAGTTCATGCGGGAAGTGGCACGGCAAAACCTAGCACCTCGTAATGCTAGGGGCCACCATGATGGAGCGCCCCAGAACAGCTCCTACTCCGACTTCCTCGCCACCAGGCCGCCCACGTTCAGCTCAACCACCGAGCCCATGGAGGCAGAGAACTTCCTTCGCATGCTTGAGTCCAAATTTGGACTCCTTAACTGCACGCCGGTGCAGAAGACACTGTTCGCCGCGCAGCAACTGCATGGTGCGGCTGGGGCATGGTGGGCCAACCATGTCGCTTCTATGGGAACCGACCGACAGATTACGTGGGATGAATTCAAGGATGCGTTCCGCGCTCACTACATCCCTGCGGGGCTCGTCCGCAGGAAGGCGCGTGAATTCGCCGCTCTAAAGCAGGGCAACCGCAGTGTCGAGGAATACTGTGAAGAGTTCAACCGGTTGGCGCTGTACGCTCCGGAACAAGTGGACACCCCCGCCAAGCGTAAGGACCGTTTCTTGGAAGGGCTCAGTGCTGAGCTACAGGACCGCCTCAACCTTAACATGGGAGGCACCTTCGCTGAGTTTGTCAATAACGCGATCGTCGCGGAGGACGGATATCGCAGGGTGACGGCAGAACGGAAGCGCTCCGCAAGTGCTATGGGGCCATCCAATGGACCCCCGCAGAAGTTCCGCATGGTGTACACCACCCCGTCGGGACAGAGGTACCGCTCCGCCCCCGTGCCGGCACCTGCTGTGCGCCCGCCTCAGCTAGCACAGCAGCGACCCCCGGTACCGCGTCCGCAGCAGAGTCAAGGAGGATTTCGCCCACCCCAGCGGCCAAACCCTCAACCCGGACCTTTCCCCTGCTACAACTGCGGCCGCCCGGGGCATTTCTCAAGGGAGTGCCCACACCCCAAGAAAAGCACTGGTCAGAACCCGTCAAGGAGTAACAACACCAACAACAACCGCAACAACCGAGGACCAGTTCGTGTGGGGAGAGTGAACAACACTACCCTGGAGGAGATTCCGGAAAACAGTCCCATCCTTGCTGGTATGTTCTCTGTTCGAGACCACCCTGCACTAGTACTGTTTGACTCTGGAGCATCTCATAGCTTTGTCAGTGGGTTCTTTGTTGACAAGCACCGGCTGCCTCGTACCCTTATGAGAGCACGATACACCATTAAATCAGCTGGTGGACAAACCCCTGCTCTTTATGAAGTAGACAAACTTCCAATAACCCTAGGATCGAAGGTCTACCCTACTAAGTGCATAGTCTTAGATGGTTGCAGCATTGACGTTATCTTGGGCATGCCTTGGATGAGGCAACATAAAGCTATGCTGGACATAGACACCTACACGGTGCACTTAAACTCTCCCACCCATGGTAGCGTAAGCTTCCGAGTACGACCACCCCGACTGGTCGCACCAAGTGTTCACCACACCATAGCCGGGAAAATAAAAGATATTCCAGTGGTTAGGGAATTTCCGGACGTATTCCCTGACGACCTTCCCGGACTTCCACCGGATCGGGATGTTGAGTTCAAGATTGAGCTTCAGCCAGGAACGGCACCCATATCCAAAAGACCATATAAAATGGCGCCCAAAGAACTAGCGGAGTTGAAGGAGCAACTTAAGGAGCTACTCGATAAGGGATTCATTCGACCAAGCTCCTCGCCTTGGGGTTGTCCGGCATTGTTCGTGAAGAAGAAAAATGAGACCCTGAGGCTGTGTGTAGACTACCGACCCCTCAATGCGGTGACTGTCAAGAACAAATATCCACTGCCCCGTATTGACATCCTCTTCGACCAGTTAATAGGAGCTAAGGTGTTCTCCAAGATTGATCTCCGGTCGGGTTATCATCAGATTAAAATTCGTGCCGAGGACGTCCCCAAGACCGCCTTTTCTACCCGGTACGGTCTATACGAGTATTTAGTCATGTCGTTTGGATTGACAAATGCACCAGCACACTTCATGTATCTCATGAACTCAGTGTTCATGCCCGAGTTGGACAAGTTTGTGGTGGTTTTCATTGACGACATTCTAGTCTACTCGAAGACGGAGGAGGAACATGCAGAGCATCTCCGTGTTGTCTTACAGAGGTTAAGGGAACACCAGCTGTATGCTAAGTTTAGCAAGTGCGAGTTTTGGTTGAAGCAAGTACCGTTTCTAGGCCACATTGTTTCGGAAGAAGGCATCGCGGTAGATCCCAGCAAGGTAAGAGATGTGCAGAACTGGAAGACACCGAAGACCGTATTCCATGTACGCAGTTTTCTGGGATTAGCTGGCTACTACCGCCGTTTTATTCCCAATTTCTCCAAAATCGCGAAGCCCATTACAGAGCTGCTTAAGAAGGATAAGAAATTCATATGGGATGAGAGCTGCGAAAACGCTTTTCAAGCCTTGAAGAAGCACCTGACCACGGCCCCAGTTTTAGCTCAACCGGACCTGGGGAAGCCGTTCGATGTCTACTGTGACGCTTCGGGTATTGGATTGGGATGTGTGCTTATGCAAGGCGGAATAGTTATTGCTTATGGATCGAGGCAGTTGAAGAAGCACGAGCAGAATTACCCCGTGCATGACCTGGAATTAGCAGCGGTGGTATTGGCCTTAAAAATGTGGAGACATTACCTCCTTGGAAATTTAGTTCGCATATACACTGACCACAAAAGCTTAAAGTATATTTTCACCCAAGACCACCTGAACATGAGACAACGTCGTTGGTTGGAATTAATTAAGGATTACGAGTTGGAAGTCCATTACCACCCGGGAAAGGCGAATGTAGTGGCTGATGCCCTAAGCCGCAAGGCTCACTGTCACCATATCTTAGTCGGGCCGCAAGTCCAAGATGGTCATTATGTCCAAGTAACACCCCACGGAACCCTGTACAACTTAGCATTAATCCCTACCTTACGGGAAGAAATAGTGTCAGCTCAGAAAAAGGATGAAGGCATAGCACATCTAAAAAGAAGGCTAAAGGAGGGTGATGATAAAGTACAATGCTTTCAAGAAGATACCGAGGGTGTGTTATGGTTCAAGACTCGACTGGTAGTTCCTAAGGATCCGAAACTCCGCAAGGAAATTTTGGACGAGGCTCACATGGCAAAATACTCCATGCATCCGGGCAGCAACAAAATGTACCATGATTTGAGATCCAAATACTGGTGGACTCGTATGTAAAGGGAAATAGCACGTTATGTCGCAGAATGTGATACCTGCCGCAGAGTCAAGGCCGATCATCTAAGGAAGGCAGGCCTACTCCAACCCTTGAGTGTTCCAGCTTGGAAATGGGAAGATATCAGCATGGATTTTATCGTTGGTCTCCCGCTGACGGCACATAAACTCGACTCCATTTGGGTCATTGTGGACCGATTAACAAAGGTCGCCCACTTTATCCCTGTGTCGACACGGTTTAAAATGCAAAAGTATGCGCAACTCTACATTGAGCGAATCTTGTGTCTGCACGGAGTGCCCAAGACTATCGTGTCCGATCGAGGCTCCCAATTTGTGGGACGCTTTTGGGAGAAGCTACACGAGACACTGGGTACCCGGCTGATTAGAGGTTCCGCCTACCACCCCCAAACTGACGGTCAAACGGAAAGAGTTAACCAAATATTGGAAGACATGTTGAGGGCATATGTGCTGAATCACAACAAGAAGTGGGATGAGTACCTACCCTTGGCAGAATTCGCTTACAACAACAGTTACCTGGAAAGCATCAAGATGGCACCATTCGAGGCCCTCTATGGGCGCCGCTGTCGCACCCCAGTGAATTGGTCAGAATCAGGGGAGAGGATAATCTTTGGTCCGGAGCTAGTGCAGCAAGCTGAACAGAAGGTACTTGAAATCCAATCCAACTTACGTGCGGCAAAGTCCAGGCAGAAGAGTTATGCAGACAAAAGGCGCCGCCCGTTGGAGTTCAGGGTTGGCGATATGGTCTACCTCCGAGTGTCACCCACCAAGGGTGTTCAACGGTTTGGAATTCGCGGGAAGTTAGCACCCCGTTATATTGGTCCCTACCCTATCATTGCTAGATGTGGGCCAGTGGCCTACCAGCTCCAACTACCAGTGGAACTCGCTGGAGTGCATGACACGTTTCACGTGTCCCAACTCAAGAGGTGTTTGAAAACACCGGTGGACATACCACTGGAAGGCACCCAACCACTACAACCTGACCTGACATATGCCGAGCATCCGATAAAAGTTCTGGATGAGAAGGAGCGAGCGACACGTAAGAAGACGCTGAAGTTCTATAAAGTCCAATGGAGCAACCATACCGCCAGAGAAGCTACTTGGGAAACTGAAGAGTTCCTGCGAAGCCACTACCCTGAGTTACTACACCACCATTTAGGTAAACCTTCACACCTCCTTAATCTCGGGACGAGATTTTCTTAAGGGGGGAGGGCTGTGACACCCCTATTGTCATTAGGGTCCCAAGGGTGTCACCTAGGCAGTCTAAAACCTTGACACCAAGCATTGGTTTAAATTCAAAAATTTAAATTCAACGGAATTCAAAACCCATTTGATTGACCTTTGAACTGCAAGTCCCAAATTTTCAATAAGACTCACCTTTGCAAAAATTATAGGTTGATGGTCTTAGTCAATTAGAATTTTTGGAATTTTATCAGAATTTTAGTCCCTCATTAAAGGCCTCAAATAATTGTTAGAGTGGTAAAAAACCAGCTCTGTTCATAAAATTTCTGAGGCAAATTCTGTAGGGACTGTTGGTAGTTAGTATTTTTGTAAAAACCAGCACATTATGGGGAGCCTACCATAACTTTGGTCTGATTTTATCAGCTCTGGATTAATTCCAACAATTTTTGCAAAGGCAGTCGGCTGAAAGGAGTGGAAAAAGAAAAGAAAAAGAAAACTGCCCGCGGGACCCACCTGTCAGCGACCCAGAGAAAACACAACCCGGCCGAGGCCGCGCTGCCCCGCCCGTCGCGCGCCGCGTGGTCGCCGGCATACGGCCAACGGCCGTTGCCGCGGATCGACGGGCCCACGCGCGCGTTCGGACACCCCTTTTGCCGACCAGCGCGCTGTCGGAGCCCCGCATTCACTCCGCGCTCTCTCTCCCTCTTCCGCCCGCGAGCCGCGCCATTGCCGCCCGGAGCTGCTCCGCGCCACCGCCGCCTCGCCGTCACTTCCAGGAGCTCGTCGACGTCCACGGCCTCACCTCGGCGTCTTCAAGCTCCACGCGAAGCCACCTTCCTCTTTCCGCAGCAAGCCGCCGCGGATCGACCTCTTCCTCCCCGTCTCCGACCGCCGCTTCACCACGTCGCCCGGCACCCACGGTGAGCCCCTGACCGATTCCTTGCTCGAGGAGCTTCACATCTTGTTCGCGCACGCGTTTGAGCTCGGGATGGGCAAATCCGACCACGTTTTCCTTTAGTTTGTCGCTCGAGGCCGCCGTCGACCACCGCAACCCCCCACCTCCCCGGTGAGACCACACCCCCGGCCTCCCTCTTTCCGGAGAAACTCAGTGACCTCCCTCTCCGCGCTCCAGCGAAGCTCTCCGACCGGATTCTGAGCCCTACCGCCCTTCCCCTGCCGCGCTAGCCGTCGACGACCTCTGCCCTGTTTCCGCCACCGTCGCTGGGCTGCGTCCGACCATCGCCGGCGGTGTCCGATAGCCTAGATGAGTGGGCGGGGTTGGGTAGATCTTTTCTCCTTTAAGGACCGGCCCGAGCCAGTGACCGTAGCGAGCTGCGACGACCCCCCCCCCCCCCCTGCCGGCGCCGCCGTGCTCCGGCGAGCGCACGCGCGCGCGCGCGCGCACTCGGCTCTGCTGGCCGCTGGGCCGCGAAGGCCAGTGGGCCTGGCCTCGCGCTCGGTCGAGCACCCTCGCGCTCGCGCTGGGCCGCGGGCGAGTCCCAGCCCAGTGGGCTGCCTGTTTACGGCCCGCGGTGTTTAAATCGGATTTTCGTAATTTAATCATTTCCAGAAATAGGTTAAACTGGTAAATTGCATAGTAAATTGAATAATGGGAATTTTGTAGCAAAATAAATTTTGTTAGACTGGTGTGAACTTGCACTGCTGTAGAAAAATACTAATGCCCCATGTTTAGTAATTTTTATATCAGGATTAAAATAAATAGGATAAACACTAATAGAATTTTAATTAATTACAGAAAGCAGATAAAATATGAAAAATTGGCCACCAGGGAGGATTTTCAGTTTTAGTCTTCCTGGAAAAATTTCATATAGAAATTCTATGTTTATTAGCTGAAATTAATTTAATGCCTTTTTCCTTATAATAATTAATAATTAATTTTTGGCTTAATATTTGGTAGGGAAAACTTAGCAATTAACTCTCTCCTGGTGTAACCTAATTATAACTAATCACCCCTGCCCTTTCGTAGACCCGAACCCTGTCGACCTATTAATTGCCCGAGTGCAATTTTTACCCGTTCGCTAAAGGGTTCCGTTTTCAGGCAGTTCACGGGTAATTGTACCTTGCGAAGGTTTTGCTCACACTAGTGCTATTTAGTGAGCACCTGCGAATCCTAGGCGGCACTTGCACAGTTCTGCCCCGGCACCCACCGACACACCGTACGTGGATGTGACATCGTCGCGGTCAAGTACTGGAGTCCATGAAGGAAATACACGAAGTACCCTCGTCCTGTGCCCCACTCCTTGAGTGATGCCCTCGAACGTCTCGGCACACCGTTTAATTCCACTAACAACAGTGTGCATTAACGTATTTATTGAGGAAGTGCCATGAATCTTCCCTCACGGCTTTCCCTCTTGCATCATATAGATCACGCCGTGAACCACGTGGAGGCAGGACCGGAGCAGGATCCCGAAGGAGCGGAAGGTGCCATAGCCGACCCAGAGCAGAACCAAGGCAAGCCCCGGTGCATAACCCCGTTTTAAATTTTTATTCTATCACTAGCTATGGATGTAAGTTTGTCTGTGCATTAAGTGATAGGAGTTGATTGCAACCCTAGTGTGCAGTAGGTCTCTGCCCGATTATCAGCCTCAGGACGATAGTCGCTCTGCTTAAAGTAAGACGACTGTTTATCGAGTGGTATGGAGACCACTCGTAGATAGGAATTATTATTATCACAAGGGAATGGGTTGGAATGAAGGAAAGGGTGGATGGAATCACAATGAAGACCGGACGGGCAATTAGGTGGAAAGGGAAGGACAGCTTGTCTTCAAGGAGGTAGCCCCGTCCGAGTCCCCCCCCCCCCCTAAGGCTACGCCTCGTGTCCGGCCCATGGGATCAAGTTTGAACGTACTGTTTGCATGCTGGAGATATGGGCCCAGTAAACCGACGTAGCTACGACTACCGCTTGGTCTGAAGATAGCCTTCTCCCTTCTTTGGTGGAACTGGGGCTGAGAGGAGGGAACAATCCACCCACGGATGGCGGCATGAGGCGCATCGCGATGGGGGACCCTTCTCGGGGGAGTCTGGACCCGGAAGACCCTGCGGTACCGTGAGCGAAAGGTTGCTCCATGCGGCTCCTAGGAAGCGCGTATGGGTCGTGCAAGCAGGTTTCTCCTGCAGGATGTAAATCGATTCGAGTCGCTGCCCCTCACAGTAACGAGTACCACTTGATCACTGCTACGGAACAGTGCCGGAAGCCATTAAGCTGTTGTGTGGGATTAATACTGCTGTTTCAAATTATTAAGATTGTATTGCAACTATGATTGCTATAGCTCTAGTGCAAACTAAATTTATTATTCTGCATGACAACTCAACTTGATGCTAAAACTTGAAAAATAGGGATCCACTCTTAGGCGAGTTTTCTGGCAATTTAAAACCCTATCCCTAGCCTTTGCATGTCTAGGTGTCGGCTGTAGTTGGCCAATTGACGGGTCAGTCTTGCTGAGTAAATTAGTTACTCAGGGCGTAGCTCTATGTGGTTTTCAGACGACCAGGACGGAGAATGCCACTGTGGAGGAAGATTTCATTAGGAGGGCCAGCGCCCCGATTGCTGGGACATCGAATGGGAGCCGTGCGCAAATGAAGATGAGGACTAGATCTTTGATTGCCGGTACGGTGCTTGGGCAAGGCACCTATTATGGCCGGATGATCTCTGTGTGTGTCGCCGTGAGAGGGCGACTTGTATCTTAGCTATTTCGTCAAACTGGTGAACCAGTGTTGAACTTTTCGCTTCCGCAACTTTATTCTGTCAAACCCCGGTTTGTAATATAACTTCGGATTTATGTAAACTCTGCTTCTCCACCTATGTTCCTGTTGCAATTATTTTCTTCCTCTGTCATGTATTGTACTATTGGGCGCCACAGCGCGTGTCGCCACCCGAAGAAGATCCTGGAACGGAACCGTCTCCGTGGTAAGGCGGGTCCGTGACAATCATCAACATAAATTTGACAAATGAAGAGATCATCTCCAATTTTCTTGGTAAATAAGGTGGTGTCCACCTTTCCAATCTTGAACCCTTTAGAGACAAGAAAACCCCTCAATCTTTCATACCACACACGTGGTGCTTGTTTAAGACCATATAGTGCTTTTGAAAGCTTATAAACATGGTTTGGCCTCTTTGGGTCTTCAAATCCGGGTGGTTGTTCAACAAATACTAGCTCATTTATTTTTCCATTTAAGAAGGCACTTTTCACATCCATTTGATATAATTTGATATTGTGAGAAGTGGCATATGCAAGTAAGATTCTTATAGTTTCAAGTCTTGCAACGGGAGACAAAGTTTCATCAAAATCTAAGCCTTCAACTGAAGTGTAGCCTTGTGCTACAAGTCTTGCTTTATTTCTTACAACAATGCCATTTTCATCTTGTTTATTCCGAAATACCCAATTTGTACCAATCACATTGTGATCATTTGGTCTCTTTACCAATTCTCATATGTCATTGCGGTCAAAATTGTTTAGTTCTTCATGCACTGCATTTACCCAATCCGGATCATTTAGGGCTTCATCTATTTTTGTTGGTTCTCCATTTGAGACAAAAAAAGTAGTGTTCACAAAATGAGGCAATTCTTGATCTTGTTTGAACACCTTTATTTATATCTCAAACAATTTGATCCACCGGATGGTCTTTTGCAATAGAATTATGAATCTTAGGTTGAGCATTTATATCTTGAGTAGTGCTTGAGGAACCATCATTTTCAGATTGACTTGTAATATTTTCATCTCCATCCTCGTTGCTCGATTGACCATGATCATTTGAGATAGGTGAGAAGGATGGTACTTGAGATATTGATGGATTCACATCATTGTCTTCTTCATCCTTGGGTTTAGTGTCACCAATGGTCATATTCTTCATAGCTTTTCTCAATCCCTCATCTCCTACATCATCTAAATTTTCTTGCTCTTGTTGAGAACCATTTGTTTCATCAAACTCAACATCACTAGATTCTTCTACAATTCCAGAATTTTTATTAAACACTCGATAGGCTTTGTTATTTGAAGAGTATCCGAATAAAAATCCTTCATCACATTTACTTTGGAATTTTGACAATCTTGAGCCTTTTCTCAATATATAGCATTTGCAACCAAATACACGAAAATATGATATATTTGGGTTTCTTCCCACTAGCAGCTCATATGGAGTCTTTTTCAACAACCGAAGGCAATATAGTCTATTTGAGGCATGACAAGCGGTGTTGATAGCTTCAGCCCAAAAACTGTCCGAAATATTGTATTCTGATAGCATTGATCTTGCCATATCAATCAAGGTTCTATTTTTCCTTTCAACAACACCATTTTGTTCCGAAGTGTACTTTGCTGAAAATTCATGTTTAATTCCCTTTTCTTCACAATATTCGTCAACTTTGTAATTCTTAAACTCGGTGCCATTGTCACTTCTAGTTTTCTTGATGTTGAACTCAAACTCATTTTCAGCCCTCTTTGCAAAGTTCTTGAAAATGTTGAATACATTTGATTTGTCATGTAGAAAGAATACCCATGTGTATCTTATTGAAAAATCATCCACAATGACAAGACAATAGCTATTTCCACCAATGCTTCTATATGTCGTTGGTCCAAATAAATCCATATGGAGCAATTCCAATGGTCTTGTAGTAGACATAACACTTTTTGAAGGATGAGACTTTTCAACTTGTTTCCCGGATTGACAAACACTACATAATTTATCCTTTTCAAATACCACATCTTGTAATCCAATTACTAGATCATGCTTCATAAGACGATTCAATTGTTTCATTCCAACATTACCAAGCCTTCTATGCCACAACCATCCTTTTTATGCTTTGGTGAATAAACAAGTGCTCAAGTTGGCATCTTTTGATGAGAAATCCACAAGATAAAGATTTCCATACCAAAATCCTTTGAAAATCAACTCATTATTTTTTATGCTTGTAATGATGACATCTTTTGGAGAGAAGATACATGTTAGTCCAAGGTCACACAATTGAGCCACCGATAACAAATTGAAACTTAGTGATTCAACTAGCAAGACATTTGAGATAGCAATTTTTCCCAATCCTTTCACTTTGCCATTGCTATTATCTCCAAAAAGTAATCTTGTCAAATTCCAAACCTTCATCATTCATTGAGGTGAACATTCTTCCATTTCTGGTCATGTGTTGGGAACAACCGCTATCAAGCACCCAATGATGTCCATCGGACTTATAGTTCACCTACAAAATAAAATTAGTTTCTTTTAGGTACCCAACCTTGCTTGGGCCCTTGGAGGTTAGTAACCAAGGCTTTTGGCACCCAAATACTTCTCTTCTTTGCACCAACATTTGACATGGCAGTTTTTGAGTTTCTAACATGCATCTTATTCTTCCCAACAAACTTGGCATAAATAGCACCATTAGAGGATCTAGTGAGAACATAGGAAGCATCCATATCTCTAAACATCACATTCTTATTTCCGGTACAATTCTTTTCAAAATGCCTGGTATTCTTGCATTTAGAGCAATACAAACCAGTCTCCTTTATAAATACACTTTTCTTCTCAACAAAAGCACTTTTATTTTTCTTAGGGATAAAACCAAGTCCCTCATTCTTGAGAGTGAATCTTTGACACTCCTACATTTTAATAAAAACATTCTCACCCTTGCGACAATTTGCAAGAGCCTTAACAAGAGAGTCTACGGTTTCACGCAATTCATCATTTTCAACAATGAGTAAAGGATCACATAAGTTCAAAGCATTTTCACATGAATCAATCTTAGAAGAGCATGGCATAGCTAGTAAATCATCACATGAGGTTGATATGCTAGAGGTACTAACTTTACTTATGCTAGGGACACAATCAAGCATATCACAAGTAATTCCAACATCCATCATAATTTTATCATTTTGTTGAGCAACATGAGCATCTTGAGCTTCCTTGAGCTTCTCATGAGTCTCCTTTAGATTTTCATGAGATGTCTTTAGCTCCTCATAGAACTCATATAGTGAGGCATACTTTCTTTTTAATTCTTTATAAGATTTCTTAGTTTTACCTAGAGAATCATCAAGCATGCTCACTATTTCAACAAGATCATCATAAGTAAAGGATTCATCATCATCATCATGTACCTTTGGTTCTCCTTTTGCCATGAAGCACATATGTGATTCAAACAGAGAAGGGGCTTCCTTGACAGCAATACTTGCAAGTCCTACTTTATAGGACTTAATTCTCATTGTCACTATCTTCATTTTCAGAATCTGAAGTTGCATCCGAATCTCACTCAACTAGATAAGCTTTGCCATCCTTCTTGTTAAACACATTCTTGTAGTGCTTTTTCTTCCCTTTGTTATATCTTTCATCATCTTTCTTCTTCTTGCAATTTGTAGAGATATGTCCCATGTCTCCACATTCAAAGCATTTCTTGTTTGCAAATAGGTTTTTGCTTGATGATCTTTGGTCTCCTTTCTTCTTCATGAATTTCTTGAACCTTCTTACCATGAAGGCAACTTCCTCATGGGTACTCTCATCTTCATCATTACTATCCACTTTTGATGCTTTGGCCTTGAATGTGATATTCTTCTTACTATTTTCACATTGATCACCATGAAGCTCTTGTTATGATTGCTTGAATATGTCATGAGTAAGAATTTCCCCCAAGACGTGTGAGGGAGTGATCTTGGACAAGTCCGACCTCACCAACATGGTCACAATTGTTTCATACTTGGGTGGCAAGGCTCTAAGAAACTTATGAGAGATGTCCACATTTTCAACCTTGAATTCAAGATCCTTGAGTTCATTCACAATATGTGTCAACCGAGAAAAACTTATCTTCAAGTCTTCATTTGGTAGTAGACTAAATTTCTCAAATTTTCCTTTGCAAATGAATAGCTTAGCACTCTTGACCATACTTGTACCTTCATGAGCTTCAATGAGGGCTTGCCACACTTCATATGCTGAGGTAAGTTTGCACACTCTATGATATTCTTCTTTGCATAATGCTCGGATGAGCACATTCATTGCTTGAGCATTAGTCTTCATATTTTCTAAGTCTGTAGGTGTGGGCTCTTGTGGATTAAATATGGCATAGCCAATATCCACAACATTCTAAACAAAATCACCCGATGCTTGAAGGTGAATTTCCATGCATGTTTTCCAATAGTCAAAATCTGACCTATCAAAATATGGAGCGTGACCGACATTGACATTATTGCTAGCCATTATCCTACTCCCGGATAGTTAATCCTTGCTAAAAAGAGAGTACCGGCTCTGATACCACTTGTAGGATCTAGAATACCGTCTAGAGGGGGGTGAATAGGCGGTTTTTGATAATTTATGACCTGCAAAAATAAATGCAGAAATAATCCAAGAATAATACGCGCATGAAATAAAACGACACCTATGTTGAGACAGAGGGGTTTGCAATCATAGGTGATGAGCAACATAGTAATATCTAGTAATAAAAAGAACGAATAAATAAAAGGGCGAGAGACACAAATATATCTCATGGTCTCGATGACTTGCCGATCACACCTAATCCATGTTGAGGTGGATTCAAGCCTTTGACTTGCTTCTCTATCAAGTGTACACTTCTCCACCAAGAAGGGCTCACACAAGTGCAACTTGATCTTAAGCCAAAATAAAGGTGCATCTAGGCCCCTAATTTTATTTTGGTGATTGGCGTCAATACAATTAAGAATAGACTAATCTTTTAATGAGCATATGTGTAGATTATGGTACAAAGTTTGGTGATTAAATGCATAGAAACAAAAAGGGAGAAAAGAAGATGGCAAAGTGCTTCAAGATGAAATTCAAAATATGCTCAAGAATGAAGTTCATAGAATTTTATTTTAAATCTTGAGTATAGGAAAAGCCGTACTATCAAGAGGGACATAAAAGTGTGAAGCGGAGGTGAACTAAGTGCAAAATTTCCCTTTCCAGGTCATACAAAAATTTCCAGGGCAAAATCATCGGACTTGTCCGACCCATCGGACTCCAGTACCTCTGCCACTCTGGGTCGTCGGACAAGTCCGACGGTCATCGGACCAGAGGAAAGTCCGACGAATCGGACACTTTCATCGGAGTACAGTTCCCCTGCCACCCTATTTTCATCGGACTTGTCCGATGACCATCGGACTTGTCCGATGGACAAGAGTCTGAGCCATCGGAAAAGTCCATCGGATTCTAGTTCCTCTACCCCTCTTGTGCCTTCGGACATGTCCGATGACCATCGGACATGTCCGATGGTCATCTTATCCGAGGTATTGGACAAGCTTGTCGGACTCCAGTTTCTGCGCTACCTTGATTCATCGGACTTGTCCGACACAGATCTCAGAAATTGGATCTCCAACGACTCTTTTCCCCATTGGGCTATAAATAGAACCCCTCTTCGCCCTTTGGCCGGCTGGTCACTCATTCCACTCAAAAACACTCTCAAACTCACTTTTCTCTCTCCAACTCTCCTCCCTTGCTTCCACTCTTGATTTGTGAAGGGATTGAGAGAAGATTGAAGTGCTCCATTGACTCAGAGCTTCCATCCTCTTGAGCACTTGGTTTATCCTCACCGTCGACGACTATTATGTTTGTTACTCTTGGGGATTCATCCCCTAGACGGTTAGAGGTGCCCGTAGAGCTCTCAACTTGTGTGGTGACGCCTCGGAAAGTTTGTATTTACCCCTCCTTTGTGGAGTTTCTAGTGGAAAACCAAGTTTGATCTTTATGGTCACTTGGAGAGGTTAGGGTTGAAAGAGACCCGGTCCTTTGTGGATCCCTCAACGGAGACGTAGGCTTCTTTATAGAGCTGAACTTTGGTGAACAAATCTTGTGCCTTACTTGTGCTTTTAATTACATGTCTTTTATTTACTTGTTCTTTCTCATAAACATGCTAGTTAGGGTTTGCTTTATATTTCTTAAATTAACTTGTGTAGATTGCTTGCTAGTTGCTCTTCTTGTTTTTACAGCTTCCCTTTGCTTGTATTCACTTGCTCCTAGCCTGCCTTACACTAGTTTTAATATTTACCCGGTCGATCTACTTTTCTATCTCGTGCCATCGAACAAGTCATCAGACTTTCCCCACAATCGTCAGACAAATTTGACACTGCGCATTTAACTTTTATTATTAAGTGAATTTCAGGGATAATTGCCTATTTACCCCCCCCCCCCCCCCCCCTCTAGGCACTTTCACAAAATCAATCCCTTGAACCTCTCCAAACCTCGGTGTCACTAGAGTTACCCTTTGCCACTCCGGCGAGGTGAGTACAAGACCTCTTACACGAACACTGGGCCTCCTTCACAATCTTCTTGAAGGGCTCACGGTTTCCATGCCACCAAGCCGACTAGGAGGCAGCAACCTCCAAAAGTAACAAGCCGATGTCGCTCGCTTGATGAACACCTAGTGCCACAATGCTTGAATCACTTAATAATAAGCACTAGATTTTCACACACTTGCAATAGATCAATGGAAGCTTGTGCGAGAGTGGAGTGGGATCAAATAGCTCAATGATTTACTTCAGGGCGTCAAGACAGCTAAAAAGCACAAGAGGAGTGGGTCTATATAGCCAAGGCATCAAAAACTATTCGTTACAACTTTCTGCGCACTTGACGATCAGACCACAGCTCCCTGGCGGTCAGACCGCCAGCAGTCCAACGGCTAGGTTGACCAAGGATTCAAACCTCTGACAGACCCGTGGTCAGACCGGACCGTCCCGGCAGTCAGACCGCAAGAGCCTGGCGGTCACCGCCACAAGCTCCGGAGAGAGAACACGGTACTGGACAAGTGCGGTCAGACCGCCAGAGCTCCTCGGTCAGACCGCCAGCTGCCCGCGGTCAGACCGCATTTGGGCCTCGGTCAGACCGCCACCACAAACAACAGGATTTTTCATGAAATAATTTTTGTGGGGTTTTTCCAACAAAGATTTTTAAGGAACGTTGGATCTTTTTCAACAAAAGTATTCAAGGGAATTTTTGGAGAATTCAAATATGATTTGCAATGAATTTTTGTAGTGGTTTGCATAGGTTCTTCAAGGAATATTTGGAGTTGTATGACATTGGAAAATGATTTTACACAAAGTGGCAACTAATAATTCATTAAGTTACTAGAACAACGACCCCTCTTAATAGTGCGGCAACTATACTAGCAATCCGGTCATTTTTTCCTCTAATCTCCTTATGACTGGTAAAAATAAAAACCTATGGTTATACCTTTGCCTTGTGCCGCCTCCTTCTTCATCTTCATTGAAATGTGAGTTTATGAATTGACCATCATTAATTACCAAAACCCTTAATCTAGTGCCTAGATACTTCAGTCATCCTATTTAGCATTTAGAGGATTGATATGACATCACTAAAATTTAGACCCCAGAAAAGACACCAATAAGGTCTCTGAGACCTATCGGTCATCCCAACAGGCCTATCGGTCATCCCACAAGCGACAGTCCTATGTGGCGTTGTGCATCCCCCATTGCGATGATATGACAGACTAGTCGGACGACAGAACACCAATTTGTTGATATCTGTCAGTTCACGACCGATAGGTCGCTAATCGGTCACCCCACAAACAACTGGTACCTATTTCTGTAATTTTTCAGATTTATACCCTAGTTTTGCAATTTTCAATTAAAATACTATTATTTAAAAAAACAGGAAATGTGGGGGTGACAAAGGTGGAGCACGACACGTAGAAGTGGCAGGGAGGTGGCGGTTGCGTGCGGCGCGAGGGACAGGAGCCACAGGGGAGGTGTCGGGGTGGGTCGCTGCCGAGCGGCAGGGGTGGCTCGTCAACAGGTGAGATCGAGAAAGAGAGGAGGGGGATAGGAAAAAAAAACATAAACCCTAGTGCCAGCTGTGTTTTCGGAGATAGAGTAAGAGACTCCCAAAGTTAAAGCTAGAAGAGGGAAATTGAATGTCCATGCAAAATAGGAGTTCAAGTTAGGGCTACATTGAAATTTATTTTTTACATTGACATGCAAAAAATCAAACCTAGGAGCAATTCCAACGGTTCTCAATCTTATCACCAATAACAAAAAAAAAACTATCATATTGAGAATAAAAAGGCAAAAAAAAACTGCTACAGAAGTTCCCCAATTTCATTCCAATAATTCTTCATCCCCGATACGGAACCCTTCATCTACAGTATAGTGATAATCTGCCACCCATTCCAAATACATGGGTCCCCACCCATTTTCCTCTCCCACCGGTTGCTCCCGCTTGTGTCTCTCCTTCCCGTGCGCGATTTCCTTCGTTGCTAGCCATCGATGTGCTGCCGCCCGCCAAATTATGCAGTCATCCGATCCTCGCAAGCTCAGGTGAGTAGCGAGACGGCGTCTCACCTTGTGCCATGAAGGAGGGCGACAACCTTGCCTCACGCCAATGGAGGTCGGATTTGGTCGGGGAGAGAAGAAGGGGAGTAGAGATAGGATGTATCGAGCTCGTCCTCCATTGTTGCCGGATCCTGAGCTCACATTCCCCTTCGCAAGGCGCCTTGGCCACTCCGGATGGGGCCCGCTGCCCGCGCAAATCGTTGTCATCGCGTGTTGTCCCCCGAACTGTCCAGCTCGGCAAGCTTCACATCCTATCCTCGTGCTCCTGTCCAGGCACGGTCGTTGTCGAGCTCGAGCTTGGCAAGCATTCCTTGTGGAGGAATCGGTCCAACGTGCAAGGTCCTCGCGCTCATGAAACGGATTTGGCTGTCGTCGCTCTGGTCGAAACGAAAACGAACAAACAATGGAAAAATCAATGATGAAGAAACGAAATGTTTTGGGTGTTTCTCATGTTCGAAGCGTATTCATAACAATGAGTTTTCTTATAGAGGATGAGATGTTCGAGAACTGCTGGAGCGGAGGTCCCCACATCTAGACATTTGTTTTTTTCATTCTTAATAACTTTATATTGTATTGAAGATGAATTTTTGAAAAACGGTTAAAATTACTCTAAGTAGGGGTCTCCATTAGAGATGTTCTAACACGAAGCCACCATTCCACCAAAGCAACTGCAGCACACGGCCAGCATCGCCCGCACGATGCCGTCATGACGCCAGTACCGCCTTCACACTCCTTTTTTTTTTTTAGAGTTTTAGGCTCCCCAACTGGGGAACCCCCGCCTGAATGTATTGCAACCGGCAGGAAATCTGTTACAGCATCAATTTAAGTATGACACACCCCACTGGTAACTCTCGCGGTACGCAGCCCGCCAAACTACACTCTCCAGATCTTCCTGATCCTTGATCAGCAGGTTTCCTCTCTTGTCACAGCAAGTCTTCAGCACGTTCATCTCAAGGCTTGCCATCTTCAGATTGCTTGGGGGTTGGAAGTCTGTCCACAGGACCCAATTCTTTCCGGTCTCCGTCCTCTGTCCTTCATACATTGCAATATATACTCCAGCCCTGGCAGGTTCTTCAGCGGGCACAAGACTTTCCAGTGAGAGATCATGCCTGTGGCCATCTGCCACACCTGCTTCATGTCCTTCCACTCTATATTCTGAAAGCAAAGATTATTTCTAAGTTTCCAAATAGCCCACATAAAAGCAGCAGTAATCAAATTTCTGGTCAGAAACTTCTTGTTGCACAACCAACACGAAGCAATATCAATAAAGCTACTTCCTATCCTCCAACCAGTAATTTCTTCTAACTAAATCCAAATTTGTTTCGAAACAACACATTCAAACAGCAGGTGGTTAGTGCTTTCAGCTTCACTACAGAAAAGACAATTGTTAACTTGAATATTGATTTCTTTACCTACATTATCTCTAGTAAGGAGCTTGTTTTTTTGAAACCAACCAAAGAAAAAAAATGTACCCTTGGAGGCACATGCAGTTTCCAAATAGCTGGTTCATACACAGGTAGAACTCCTCTAAAGTTGATGACTCTATAAAGGGATTGGGAAGATTAGATTCCTGTTGAGTTAAATTGCCAGATTAAGCTGTCTGGTTCAGCATAGAACACTATAGTGCTGGCTATCTGAACTACTTCCCACCAGAGGTGATACAATCTTAAGTCTACAGACCTTCTAAAGGTGCATTTCAGATTTACACCGTCCCACAATTCAAAAACTGTGCCGGACTTCTCATTAATCAGACTATATATTTCTCAGTATTGTATGGCCAAGCTTGAAGTTCCAAGCCACACATCTTCCCAAAATTTGACTTGTTTGCCATCCCCTATTTGCCACCTATAACCCATCTTAGCAATACTCGCAGCCCATTTCACTCCTTTCTAGAAATTAGAAGAGAACCTATCCACACTGCTAAGGATATTAGGTCTCTGGGTGTTAAATTTGAAATCTATAACTTTCCTCTAGAGTTTGCTTTCCTAAGTGTGACGGTATCCCAGTTAACTAAATGAAATTTCTTCCTATTCTCTGAATCATTCCACAGGCAGTGAGCCATTTGGGAATTAATTAGTTGGATGGCCCACTTGGGAAACTTGAGGAAAGATAACAAATAAACAGGGATACTTGCTAGGCAAGTTTTAATCAGAACAAGTTTTCCACTATAAGAGAGTGGTCTACCTCTCCATCCTGCAATCCTTTTCAGGATTTTATCTACTAGTGGCTGAATGTCCTCTTTCCTAAGCTTATCAAAATGAAGAGGAACACCTAAATACTTCAAGGGAAGATTACCTATTGGACACCCAAAGATATGGGAAATTAAATGGGTCTGCAGATCAGTCAAGTTCATAGGAATAATTTCACTCTTATGAAAATTAATTCTCATCCCTGAGAGTTTCTCAAAACACATAAGGACACATTTCAGATTCCTAAGATGTTCTACTTCTGCTGAAGAGAAAAGAATAGTATCGTCAGCATATTGAAGGGATACTATTCCTTGCTCCTTAAAATCTGTCAACAGACCTCTAATGAGCCCCTGATCTGCTGCTCTCATCAGCATCTTAGTTAGGACATCTCAGACAAGGTTGAACAAGATGGGTGACAGGGGATCTCCCTATCTTAATCCTTTTCCTGTTTTAAAAAAATTACTATCTTCCCCATTAATGGTGACTCCCACCGAACCGCCAAGCACTACCTGTTTCACCCACTTGATCCAAGTAGTACTAAAACCCCTACTTTCTAACACCTCAAATAAGAACTCTAGGTCTACTCTATCATAAGCTTTCTCGTAGTCTAGTTTCAAAATTACTCCAGGCTCTTTATTCTTGTGAATGCTATGAACTATTTCATGAGCTACTACTACACTTTCAAAAATATATCTCCCTTTGATAAAAGCGCTTTGTTGATCCAAGATAAGTCTTTGACAGATTCTACTCAGCCTACCAGTTAGAACTTTAGAGAAAATTTTAAAACTACAATTAAGAAGACTAATAGGCCTAAACTTATTCATACTTCTAGCTTCATTTTCTTTGGGAATAAGAGTTAAAGTGGCAAAATTGAGCTACTACTACACTTTCAAAAATATATCTCCCTTGCTGGAAGTGCCCAAACATTTCCAGAAGATCATGTTTAATAATATCCCAAAACTGCTAGTAAAACAAGAAAGGGAGACCATCCGGGCCTGGTGCTCCCTCTACATAGCTGCTAAAAATAGCCTCCTTGAATTCCTCTTCTAGGATGGGGGCCGTTAGTTCCTCATTCTCTCCTAAAATTACTTTCTCATCCTCTTTCCAGAGGTTAGATTCTAAGGACATATTACTTCTATCTTCTTTCCTGAAGAGATCTTTATAGTAATCTACCGCTACCTTCATGAGGTCTTTGTTTTCATACACTGGTCCAGTTGGACCATCTAACACATCTATCTTTTTCTTCCTATTCCGTTGGTTAGCCACTGCTTGGAAATAAGCAGTGTTTCTATCACCCTCTAGAATAATTCTATCCCTAGATCTTTGTCTGGCCTTAATCTCGTCCAGCGCCCAAAGCCTATTCAATTCCATAGCTAAATGAGTCATTCTGCTGAGTTCTTGCTCACACTCTGTTGCGTTCGCGTCGTCGCAGCTCCGCACCTACCGCGTCCCCCGCGTTGTGATTGTGATTTTGACCCCAGCGTTGTATTGTATATTGTTGTAGAAGCTCTGATTGCATGATGGGTTTAAGCCATGCACAAAGCAATTTCCATTTTCATGCCCCGTATGTAACCATCAATTTGGGTGCACCATATTTTGGCAACGGAGAACACCGTACCTCTGACTCTGACCTCTGTATGTACAAACGCGAAAACGTAAAGCCTAAAATTAGTTTGGGACGTAAAAGGAAATTCAACAGACAGAGTATTACTTCAAACCACCACTTAAACCATGTTATCATACGTCCATACGTCTGCCAATCCATAAGTTGCATAAAAAGCTAACAGCCCACTAGTTAAACTAACTGCGACTGTATGAAGAAGTAGTTAGGTAAAAAATCGAATCGCTGGTGTTTTCCCACCTGCTGGAAATGACGGAGTTGTAGAATCAATTTCCACGTTTTTCATTTCCTGAGGTCGTCTTTCCTTGGTTTGATCCCTTCCCCTGGTACGTCTTGCCCTCCTGCGCCATGCGCACGATTTCCTCCTTGCTCAACCGGCCGCTGTCATTGGTGATGGTAATGTTGTTCGCCCGTCCAGTAGTCTTGTCCTCCGCCGAAACGTTCAAGACACCGTTTGCATCGATGTCGAAAGTGACATCGATACAGGGCACGCCTCTGGGTGCTGGGGGGATACCGGAGAGCACGAACTTGCCAAGAAGATTGTTATCCTTAGTGCTCGCACTCTCACCCTCATACACCTTGATAAGCACGCTGAGCTGATTGTCGGTCTTGGTGCTGAAGCCCTCC
The DNA here is from genome assembly GCA_030378355.1 of Eleusine indica. Taxonomy (NCBI): domain Eukaryota; kingdom Viridiplantae; phylum Streptophyta; class Magnoliopsida; order Poales; family Poaceae; genus Eleusine; species Eleusine indica. The sequence goes on along the minus strand of CM059498.1, from coordinate 9,174,274 downwards.
TTCTTCTTCTTGGCGGGAATGGCTGTGTTCCGTGGGATCACCACACTCATCATACCTGTGGTAATACCCATGTCAACCTCGATCCCGAGCGAGAGTGGCGTGACATCGAGCAGAACCATATCCCCCACAGCCCCATCGCCGATTTCGCCACTAAGGATGGAGGCTTGGATGGCAGCACCATAAGCAACAGCCTCATCAGGGTTGATGCTCCGGCAGAGCTCCTTCCCATCGAAGAATTCACGGAGCATGACCTGCACCTTGGGAATGCGGGTGGAGCCACCTACGAGAACGACGTCGTGGACTTGGCACTTGTCCACATTGGCATCACGGAGGCACTTCTAAGCCTCCATGCAGCTGCTGAAAAGGCCTTTGTTGAGCTCTTCAAAGCGGGAGTGGGAAATGGTGGTGTAGAAGTCAATGCCGTCATGTAGCGAGTCAACCTCAATGATAGTCTCTGTCGAGGAAAACAGTATCCTTTTCGCCCTCTCACAGGCACTCCTCAACCGTCGGAGCGCCCTCAGATTGCTTCTGATGTCTGTCTTCCTGTGTTTTCTTATGAACTCACACAGAAGAACTTCACCATCTCATTGTCAAAATCAGCACCGCCAAGATGTGTATCACCAGCAACAGCTTTCACCTCAAACAGACCCATATCAATGTCAAGGCCTGGGTCAATGCTGAGCAAGGAGACATCAAAGGTGCCACCACCAAGATCAAAGACAAGCACCATCCTTCCTTCATTGCTGACCAGCATCTTTTCAAGACCATATGCAATGGCAGCAGCAGTAGGCTCATTGATGATCTGCATGACATTCAAGCCCGCAATGGCGCCAGCGTCCATGGTGGCCTGACGCTGGGAGTTGCTAAAGTACACTGGGACAGTGATCACTGCATTCTTGACTGTGGTACCAAGGTAGACCTCAGCTGTCTCCTTCATCTTGGTTAGTATCACGGCTGAGATCTCCTCGGGCGTGAACTGCCGCTCCTCACCTTTGTTTTGTATGGTGATCGTTGGGCGATCATCATGACCTGCAACGACTTTGAAGGGCCACAGCTTGATATCTTCTTGTACAGAGTTGTCGTTGAATCGGCGGCCCAGCAGTCGCTTCACTTCTGCAAGAAAAAGCATGTATTTGGTCCAGTGAGTCACGTATAATTTGGCATCAGTACTTGATAATTGAATCTCTTATCATTTCGATTGATATATTTCTGTTGAAAAAATTGACAACGCTGGAGTAGTACTATCTGAAAACGTTGAAAGTTTGAGTTCAGAAGACAGATCAGCCACCTGCAAATTGATGCGTTCATCCATCATAATCATAGCGCTATGAATGATCAACCCCTGCAGTTACAATCTACTCCCCCTGCTGCTACTAGCGTGCTCGTTTTCTGACGTAATTTTTTTATGGAGGCTGGTTTCTGCTTCTAGCCAAGTTTTCCCCTCCAGAATATGTGTAATGCTCGTCATTTCTCCATTTGTGTTCAAAATTTAATGAAATGACTTCAATGAAGGGTTCGCATTAGGAAGCAAAAAGTTACTGCATGAAAAATCATCTGGGGAGGAAGAAAAAAAAAAAGGCAGATTTCCTTTTTCATACTGAAAAATGAAAGCACCACTTTGAACAGCGGCTTAACCAAATGGTCCATAACTGGTGAAGAATCAAGAGGATGTCACGAATCAATCGTGTGGGTTGTTGGGGGGGCGTCATTTACAGCGATAGATTCGATCGATCTAGCGAGTGCCTAAAATCTACTGCTTGGCCGATGAAATAGTTGAGCGATAAACAGGTACTGACCTACCGAGAGAAATGCCGGCGCATAGCACTCACCGAAGATGGTGTTGGCGGGGTTCTGGCCGGCCTGGTTCTCGGCCGCCTCGCCGACGAGCCTCTCGGTGTTGGTGAAGGCGACGCAGGACGGCGTGAGACGGTTGCCCTGGTCGTTGGGGATGACCTCGCCGCGGTCGTCCCGCCACACTGCCACGCACGAGTACGTCGTCCCCAGGTCGATGCCGACCGCCCGGCCACCGCCGGCTGCCATCTCCGATATGCCAAGCGAAGGCGAGGCGCGAGAAAAAGTACTGCTTGCTACGGGGGAGCAGGTGCAGGTGCGGTGCGGCGACTGTGCGAGGCGAGGCATACGAGGAACTTGGCTTATAGGGGAAGCTTTGCTGTTGGTAATATAGCTGTCCAAGTGGACCGGACTAAATGGGTCGACACGAGGCCCGTCTATTTTAGCCTGGTCCGAGCACGGTCCAGCATGATGCTTGACGAGACGTGCCGGCCTGTGGCCCGTTACGGGCCGTGTCTGGGCCTAGACACAAGCCCGTCAGGTCGGTCTGAGCACGGCCTGTTTACCATGGTATGTCTAGTCCGTGCAATAGCCCGCTTAGCCCGTAAGGCACGGCACGCCCCATCATGACCCGTCAAATAAAATGATTAATATTTTAATATTTATATTAAAAATCAAATATTTTTAATTTAAATTTATTGATAGAAAATATTTTCTACATAAATATTTAAATGTTAGAGAAAAATCGCGCATATAAAATTTAATCGGGCTTCGGACCAGTCCGACCCGAATAGCCCGTCGGACCGACGGACCGGTCCGGCCCGTGTAAGACAAGCAGTGTCATGCTTGGGCTTAGACACAAGCCCGTTGGGCCGGCACGGCACGGCTTGTTAAGCAGACGGGCCGTGTCGGCCCGTTAAGCCTACGGCCCGGCCCGTGACGGGCTCGTGCCGGGCCGGCCCGGCACGGCTCGTTGGCCAGGTATAGTTGGTAATTTGGCTTAATTTTTTTCTCACAGCAACTTATCGATAATTAAAGAAATGAATAAAGAACGAATCATTACTGCTGCAACAAATCCCGATTGTTGGGGGATTAGGATTCTCTTCAATACTCCTATGATGGTAAATAGAATGTTCGAGTATGCAGGAGTAGCTATTTTAAGTTTAGCATTTAGGAAAGGGACTTATTAATTTTCAACTGATTAAAATTTTGATTAACTTTCAATCATCACTTTGAGTCATCGAATTTAGATCCAATGATTTATAATTATTATATAGATAATCGTATAAAAGAAAAATCAGAATACAAAGTAACAAACCATCAACTCAAAACTTTCGATCTGATTGAAAGCTAGAAAATATGTTTAGAAAATGTTCATTTTATTCACTTAACCTGTTTTAAAAAATTTCATTCTATTTTATCCAATACCGATATTCCCACTAATGAAATTATTCTTGCTTGTTTCTCTTAGTACAAGTTATGCCTCAAATTTTGTTTTTCGATAAGTGGAGTTGTGCTTCAATTCAAACTTCAAGTTATGTTTGTGCAATGGTGCTTATTCCATTTATTTCATTGTGTCTTTCATAATATTTGTTGCATATTAGATTTTGCACGATAATAGTTGACAACGTGCACTATCTATCTAGCCATATTTTTGTGTTTGAATTGTGCATGCTTTTGGACCGTGGGAGCACCTTAAGGCATTGGGAGATATGTTCTCATACATCACTTCTTAATTTTGGATAAAATGGCATGCGACTCTTCAAAAACCACTTTAAATACAATATATTGTTGTTACTTAAGTGTTGTACTATACTGTATTTTTTCGAGAGAACTTTTGATTAAAATTAGTGAATTTTAGTCTAGGATATAGTAGTACCGTGTATCTTCATTGTCTGTCAAATATAAAGCGAAAGAAACGCATGACAATAATAATACTCTGTTTGTTTTAGCTTATAATCTACTCAGATTAATTAATATAGCTTAATTAATACACTAGGCAAATAACAAGGTAGATTATTAGATCAGATTAATTAATCTAGATGTCAGATTATTATAATTCAATAATTTGTTACAAATATATTTATTTTAGAGAAATACTCATTACCCGTACTAAGTTGGTCTTCTTACATAAAAAATAACTTGATCTAGCTTAAATAATCTAAAAAACAAACAACTCATTCAGATTAATTAATTCAATTTAAATAATTTAGATTAAATAATCTAACACTATAATTTAGATTAATTAATCTACTCAGAAAACAAACATGCCCTAAGATCATACCTGCATATACCAACAAATTGCTTCTTCTTTTAAGACCAATATACCAACAAATTGCTTTTTGGCGCTTGAAGACGGCCGGAAGACGACCAAGCAAAATGACAATCTTCCCTATGTTTTGAAAGAAAAAAGCCAAAAAGGAGTCATCTTTCAGAAAGGCCCTGCACTGCACTCTGCCCCATTGTCTTCTTTCAAACCACTGAGGCACAGAGGCGACTTTTTCTCCTGGAAAGCCGTATACAGTTTAATCCTCAACTTGTAGCCATTGACTGGTCTTTCTAAATTTATGATGGGTTCGTTTCCTTCCTATTAATTTTTAGACCTATTTTATTAAATATTAGAATATTAATTAAGTTTAATAGATTTATCTCACAAATTAACATCCAATTATGTAATTAATTTTATATTTAATTTATATTTAATTACTATATTTAACGTTTAAAGTATTGATATGACAATACTAAAATTTAGACTCAAAAACAAACACGTACTTAGCAGTTGGAGCTGTGATTCATGCATGTCGCATTGAGAGAAATATGGCGATGTGTGGGAGAAATATTGCTAGTAAGATTTCAAGTTGGTGGTTCATGTTCATTACTTAATGTAAACAGATTAATATCGTAGTACTCTTTCCATTCATATTTACATATTATTTTAAGTTTTTCTACTTTTTTTCAATTACATGTCATTCTTGCTTTTTATTGCATCTTTCTCTCTTCCCAATACAATATTCTTTTTTCCTATTATATCTCTAACTCTATCTCTCTCCTTCTCTTTTTTAATGCACATATCTTTTTACTTTTTTTATTTCTCGTATCTAACTCTAAAACAACATCTAAATATGAACGGAATAAGTATAAATTAAAAATCTCCAGTAAACTGAGTAAACAATTTTGTTGCTTGGGAGTCGAGGCTGCCCCATCAGCTACATTGAAGAGCCGAGCATAAAGTCAAAAGACAAGTGAGCACGCAGCGCTGTGCAACAATCTCCACGAGGAATTGACAGGTGCAGTCACATCTCACTGATGCAGTGGAGGCCCTGAGATGTACAGTGTGCGAGCTGTAAAGTCTGGACTCCGTGTATTGCTGAATTTTTTTTGAATCATATTGCAGACTCCATTGTGGCGGTCCTCAAATAGCATCGATGCATCAGCTGCGACAGAAAGGGTCGATCATGAACTGAGCGTGCGGAGGCCATGCAAGTGCGGCGGGCGTAACCTCCAGCAGGCATCAATCAAATCCCACGCATGCTTTCCTCTGCTGGTGTGGTGAGGACGGCAGCCTTGATGCTCCAGCTTCCCGTCGAAGATGTCCCGGGAGATTGCTCCGCCCCGGGCACCACGTCGTGCACGCTACTCGTGTCCATCTTTGGCGTCACTGAGGCAATTCTCGACGGCCCCGCACGCACAGGTCTGTTGAGCTCCTCGAAGCGTGCCTGCCATTTCCATAAAAAAAAAAATGCGGATTTGCTACTCCGGTTATTACGGCGCCGTCCCGTCTCCATTCTTCCGTGCCGTTGCAATGCCGCAGAGACGTCGTGCGTGCGTGTGTGTGTGTGTGTGCACGAGCGTGTTTTTTTTTTTTTTTTTTTTGGAACTCTGCACGAGCGTTGGGACATTGGCACGCGACCTGGACTATCGAGACAATAGCATTCATGGGGGGCCCGTTTTGCCCACCAAGGATTGTGTATTGGGCCTTAGCCTACAACCATAACAATGTAAACTCAAAAGCCCAATAGCAAGTCGCCCCCGGTGCTCCAAATCATCCTCTTCTCCACTCCGAGCCGCCGCCCCGGTGAACATTTCGTCGAGCAGTTGGTGTGCGCGCCGGCCGGGCGCCATGGCGGCAGCGAAGGCCAAGACCGTTGCCCTCTCCGTCGCGGACAAGTGCCGGGTACTGCCTCCACCAACACCAATTTCCGCTCTCCTGTTATTGCTGCTATTCTTGCTCTGATTTTCCTCGTCTCTGCCAGAACATCTTGGCCGCCGGGTGGGAAGCTCACCTCAACACCATCAAAGCGGATGCCAAGGGAAGGTACGCGCATCGATTCTTGTGCCCCTCTCGATTCGTACGCCTGTAGCGTCCGTATTGCTTGTGGGGGTGACGCTTAAACAACCAAGTTTATATATATATATATATATATACGGAGATATTTCTCGTTTTGATTGGTCCTGCTCTGGGGGCGCTTGGTCAGCAAAGGAGAGATTTACACGTCGAAGGTGCACTACATGATCCAGAAGGGCACTCCTTACCTGATCGTTCCGGAGAACCACATGCACAATATTGTAAACTCTAGAACCAATATCCTCATTTTTTTTGCCTGATCTTTTTTTTTTAGTAACAGTATAGATGCTGTTGTAATTACACTGTTTTTTTTTTCTCATGTGGAATCTTGTACCAGAACATTATAATTGACGAGCGGGGGTCTCTTGCGGTGTCCAGTCCAATCCGGGGTCGAGTTGCGTCCTTGCTCAAGTCCCTCAAAAAGGTATTTCTCTTATGAATTTCGACTTCATATCACAATATATTTTGAGGGGTTGCTTAATTTGTCTACTATTTATTGTCGGTGCAGGTACCTCCTCGTGTTGCTATGACTGGTGATGTGCTGCGCATGAAAGACACAAAGGTAAACATGTTCTGTAGTGCCTTACAGGGATGAAAGTGCTTTGATGCTTGGTATAATTCTTTAAGGTGGTACTAATTATTCTCGATATGCTGTGCTTAAGGTTTCGGTTATTGCTGATAGCCTCAAGAAAGATATTCTGAAGGAACACAGAACTGAAAGTGAAGCTAGTCATGGCGTGTCGGCAATATTGTCTTCTGCAGGCGCTGCCTGCAGGTCACGCAGTGAAGGCCTCCTTAGTTTACTCAATGAAGAAAACTCCTATAGTATCTTCAAATTTGACATTGGGTGCGTAAACCATGTCTACTTATTTTCGAATGTTCACTGTGATCTGTTGCAACTGAATTCTATACTCATCAATGCTACTCCCTCGTATTTTTATTGTTGACGCTGCTTAGCTTGAATTTGTGCTAAGCAGCGTCAACAAAAAAAGATCGGAGGTAGTACTATTCTAGCACTTTCAGATATCAATATGTGATTTTTTGGAGCATCCTTCTTGCAGTTCATGTGTCTACATAGATTCCTCCAGTAGCAGCCATGACATTGAGTTGGACAATTTTGAACCACCAAGAGCTGGTTTGCTAAGTAAGATTTCTTTGTGGTTTGTTCTCTTCTGCAGATTCACATGTTAACCTAGAGATTTGGCAGTCGCAGTAGTATCATTTTGACACCTTCTCATGTTCCTCTGCCTAAATATATGTCCTCTCGTTTAGTGCCATTCTCTGCAAAGCTTATTGATGGTATCAACCGGAGTGAGCCCAGAAGGAGAGCACTCCTCCTTTTCTGTTTTGAGTATTTTAATGTGACAGCAAGGGTAAGTGATTCTCTTGTATCATGGCATATTGCTACGTAAGATAGTGCCCATGTAGTTTATGATTTGAGAAATATTGTTTATTGTTGTCTAAACGAAGACTCTTTACTGTTGTGATTATTTACTGTCAACCTCTGTCTCTGCTTGTAGAACGCAGTCATGCTTTCTGTTGACCACCATGGCTTTGATGTTCTCGCTAAAGTCCCACAAAGTGTCATCTCACTTGATGTCCCTCAACAATACCACTGGAAGGAGTTCAGGTTCACATTCAAGGAACCAGCCAAGGATGTCGAGGACTTCTGCAGCAGGTTAGTTGAGTTAGAGGAAGAAGCTATACAGAGCATAAAGAGTTACAGTGGTCTATGATGACAACACGCTTTCCACTATCTGAATCATTGAGGAACTTGATAGGATATTGAGATTCTGTTTTACACCTACTGTGGTGTTTGAAGTAGCCATATTTTGGAGTATGTTGTGAAGTTAGTAGAGTGGATGATCTGCAAGAATTCACCATAGAGACACAATCTGAATATCTAATTGCATCCATATGTAACAACTGTAAACGGTGAAATCTAATTTCTAGATCGAAATTTTGTATTCCAGACATTTTTTTCAGCTTGTATTATTGATGGTGCATCCTCATGACATTCATCTTGGTTTAACCCAGAGCTGAAACTGAACATCTGATTGTTTGCAAGTGAAATGTGCTGGCTTATGTTAGTTTCCAGCTTGTATGATTATGACTACATCGTCTTATTTTCAAATCTGTGTGTAGTGGAGTCTTGCTTATCTTCATAAGCTGAGTTAGAGGATCCACTACAATAAACTGGTTTATGGAGATAGATTATAATTATAAAAACTGGTTTATGAAAAAAAAAACTGGGTGGAGGAATCCAGCTCAAAATTACTTAATGCATGAAACGGGTTATAATCTGGTTTTAGCTGGGGTGGGATAGATTATGGGTTTGTATAAGGTAATCTAGATTTTAAAAACTGAGAAAAAAAAAGTGCCATGTTTGAAGGCCCTACAAATTATATAAACTAGTTTATTATAATCTAGATGGATCCAAACAAGACCTTAGTTGAGTTAGACAAAGAAGCTATATGGAGTATAAAGAGTTATAGCGGTCTAGGATGATAGCACACTTCCAACTATCTGAATCATTGAGGAACGTCGTCTGATATTGAGATTCTGGTTTGAGGAGGGTGTAGGCTAAGTGGATTGATCTGCACGAATCCACCGTAGAATCGCAACCCAGAAACAAACAGATGGACTAACATCTGGTTGTAAAATTTTAGCAAGTGCATTGGTTTAAAAATATTCGAATTCTCTGTTTCAGGTTTCAGCGTGTATGAAACATCTTATTTTCAAAAATCTGTATTGTGTAGCGCAGACTTATCTTCTTAAGAAGATTGAATGAAGCTTTTAAGAACAATCGTATATTGTCGACAGCTTGTTATATGCAAATCCACACAGACTAATTGCAGAGAATCAAATTACCCTTAATTGTATAACAAAAAATAGTTTCAAATCGACCAAATGACATAAACTGGGGCCTATGGCCAAAACTAAAAGTTGCAGGGACAAAAATACTACTAGACGATGAAAATTATTTAAGGCGACGAGAACTAGCGCGATCTAATTAGTCCACTTCTTCGATCTTGGGCCCAGCACCGCTTCCACCGGCCGGCGGAGCATCCTCCTCCATGCCACCTGCCATGTCAGGACCCGCGCCGTTCTGGTACATCTTTGCGATGATCGGGTTGCAGACACCCTCAAGCTCCTTCATCTTGTCTTCGAACTCGTCCACCTCAGCGAGCTGGTTGTTGTCGAGCCAGGTGATGGCACCCTCGATGGCATCCTCGATCTTCTTCTTGTCGGCCTCAGGGAGCTTGGAGGCGATCTTGTCGTCCTTGATGGTGTTGCGCATGTTGTAGGCGTAGTTCTCGAGCGAGTTCTTGGCGTCCACCTTCTTCTTGTGCTCCTCGTCCTCGGCCTTGTACTTCTCGGCCTCCTGCACCATCTTCTCAATCTCCTCCTTGCTGAGCCGCCCCTTGTCGTTGGTGATTGTGATCTTGTTCTTCTTCCCCGTGGTCTTGTCCTCCGCCGACACGTTCAGGATGCCGTTGGCGTCGAGGTCGAAGCAGACGGTGATCTGTGGCACGCCTCTTGGTGCGGGCGGGATGCCGGAGAGCTCGAACTTGCCGAGCAGGTTGTTGTCCTTGGTCCTGGCCCTCTCGCCCTCGTACACCTGGATGAGCACGCCGGGCTGGTTGTCCGAGTAGGTGGAGAAGACCTGCTCCTTCTTGGTGGGGATGGTGGTGTTCCTCGGGATGAGCACCGTCATGACGCCGCCGGCCGTCTCGAGGCCGAGCGAGAGCGGCGAGACGTCGAGCAGGAGCAGCTCCTGCACCTTCTCGTTGCCCTCGCCGGTGAGGATGGCGGCCTGCACGGCGGCGCCGTACGCGACGGCCTCGTCGGGGTTGATGCTCTTGCAGAGCTCCTTGCCGTTGAAGAAGTCCTGGAGGAGCTGCTGCACCTTGGGGATGCGGGTGGACCCGCCCACCAGCACGACGTCGTGGATGCTGCTCTTGTCCATCTTGGCGTCGCGGAGGCACTTCTCCACGGGCTCCATGCACTTGCGGAACAGGTCCATGTTGAGCTCCTCGAACCGGGCGCGGGTGATGGTCGTGTAGAAGTCGACGCCCTCGTACAGCGAGTCGATCTCGATGGTGGTCTGCGCGGTGGAGGAGAGCGTCCTCTTGGCCCTCTCGCAGGCGGTCCTCAACCTCCTGAGCGCCCTCGGGTTGCCGCTGATGTCCTTCTTGTTCTTCCTCTTGAACTCCTGCACGAAGTGGTTGACCAATCTGTTGTCGAAGTCCTCGCCGCCCAAGTGGGTGTCACCGGCGGTGGCCTTGACCTCGAAGATGCCCTCCTCGATGGTGAGGATGGACACATCGAAGGTGCCGCCACCAAGATCGAAGATGAGCACGTTCTTCTCCCCGTCGCTGCTCGACTTCTTGTCCAGGCCGTAGGCGATGGCGGCGGCCGTGGGCTCGTTGATGATGCGCATGACGTTGAGCCCGGAGATGACGCCGGCGTCCTTGGTGGCCTGGCGCTGCGAGTCGTTGAAGTAGGCGGGGACGGTGACCACGGCGTTCTTGATGGTGGTGCCCAGGTAGGCCTCGGCCGTCTCCTTCATCTTGTTGAGCACCATGGACGAGATCTCCTCCGCCGAGAACTGCTTCTCCTCTCCCTTGAACTGCACGCCGATCATGGGCTTGTCGGCCGAGCCCGGGACCACCTTGAACGGGAAGTGCTTCATGTCGCTCTGCACCGACGCGTCGGAGAATCGACGGCCGATGAGCCGCTTCGCATCTGCAAACGAAATTAGGCGACCCGTCTCAGATCCATCTGGTCCCAATAATTCTACTCTAATAACAGATCGAACAAACAACCAAGTCGAAGCAACAGATTCAAATCAACGATTAATTTGACTTACCGAAGACGGTGTTGATGGGGTTCATGGCGACCTGGTTCTTGGCGGCGTCGCCGATGAGCCTCTCGGTGTCGGTGAAAGCGACATAGGACGGCGTGGTGCGGTTGCCCTGGTCGTTGGCGATGATCTCGACGCGGTCATGCTGCCACACGCCGACGCACGAGTAGGTCGTGCCGAGGTCGATGCCGATGGCCGGCCCGTCCCCCTTCGAAGCCATGGCGGCGATCTCGTCGAGACGAACAGAAAAGATCTAGTCTAGAAGCAGAGTTGCCGGGTCAGAGCACGCACCCGTGGACAGCTACGAACAGAGTAAACAAATCGATGAGGGGTGTACGAGAGGTGGGGGGCGACGCGGGCTGGGATATATAGGTTGTGTGGCCAGGGAGACGAGTTCTAGAATCTTCCAACGCATCTCGACCGTTTAATGCGATCTGAACGGGCGCGGTGCGGACACGTCTGTCGTGCCGTGCGGAGTTCGGACCCCGGCTTGATTGGTGGAAGAATCAAGAAGTTTCTGGAAGCACGACGACATATTCCATCTGTGGCGTCTGGCGTGTGAAATCGTGGCTGCTTCGCGGCGGTGGGTTCGGTCTTTCCTTCGGCCTCTTGGTTGGTTTCCATCCCGCTTCAGACGCCGGGTTTGACCACAAAAGATGTGGCGGTGGAGCGCCGGCGGCTATTGCTTGCAATTTCGAGCAGAAAATAACACTGGGCCGTGTGGAAGCCCAATAGGAAAGGAGTCGTACACAATGGGCTAGGTCATGCCGTCCAGTACTCCAGTGTAATAGAATAGGCGGAAGAAAGCCCGAGATCTGGTTGCGTCCGAGGTAGCAGGCTCAATTCATGCTGGTTTGCTGATCCAGTAACAGAATTGCAGAGCTTCGGACTGCCTGCCGGTGATTCAGGTGCGGTGGGATCCTCGGCAAAAACTGTTCTAGTCTCGCTTGGCAAAAGAAGATATTTGATAGCAGTAGAAAAAACTAACTTTAACTTTCGAGAAAGCTGAATTAGCTATCACTCAACTATAAGTAGGTGGTTACCTAGCCCGCATGTAGTATCTCGGTGAAAACCAAACAAAATTCATTACTTCTAGAGGTTATACTCATATGAGCTAGTTTTACCTGACCTAGCTAGTTAAGGTGTATTTAGAGATCCAAACACATCCTCAGAAGCTTCAAGCGCAACCAAGGATCGCACAGTTCACAGGTTGCAGGCACTGACGAAGCCAGGTTCAACTACCCTGGTGCACATGCATGCATCAAGGTTAAAACAAATTTGCGTCTTAAAAATCCCTAATTTGATCAATATTTTTTGGAATATTATGAGTAAATAAGATAGGCACCAGGGTGATTTGCGAGCTAGCTTCGCGACTGGTTGCAGCAATCATCGAACATGATAGTACATGGATGTAACGTGGTAGTAGCTCATGCCTTTAGTAAGATCTTCTATCGAATAGATCTGAGTCGGTTTGGTATTCTGAAGCCTCGGAATCCATCCAAAGCTTCTCTATGTATGAATGAAAATGATAGCCGTTACTCTCAAAATGATGGACGTCCGGAAAATTATGCGGATTTTAGCTACTGGCGCCGCGGTCGGTGGCGTGAAAGTGACGGCGTTGCTATCTGCTCCTTGTTCGCTTTTGTTGGGGTCGGAGAGTACCTATTCATCGACGGGGATGGTTGAGGTCGAGTCGAATACAATCCATAAGAATCCATTCCGTGAATTACTCCTCCTCCCTAAACACGATAGAATCTGCAATCTCGCCGCCGATGATCTGGTAATTAGCTGCTTCAGATCACTGTCTGGTAATTGGCTGCTTCAGATCGATGGCGCTGATGCACTGCTAGCTTTACTCTGCGTGGCCGGCCGGTGCCCACAGCATGCTAACCGGACCCTGCCCCTGCGCCTTATAATGGTTTAGTTTGGGAACGGCCTGCCCCACGCATCCTGATCGCACAAACAAAACTGTTGTTTTCTTCCCCTGTGCGGCAACAGTGAATTAACCCGGTGGACATTCCCCTGCAGCTTTAGCCCTCCATCCAGCTTTAAGCATGGTCCGGTAGGGAGGGAGGGTCCCGGAAAGCTCAGGAAAACCAGAGGGATTTCATGGAGATTAATAAATGGGCGCGGGCGCGGGGACCTTTACTGGCTGGATCATACTCCCACCATGCAGCTCTGTCTCCTGACAAAGCACGAATTATTTCCCTTGAGCGTACGTTGTTGTTAATCCACTATTCGGTGATCTGAACTATCGTACAGTACGATGCTTCGTCGTTCGTCCTGGGTGTGAAGGGCCATGGTACGACAGGCCGGGTTAGGTTAGGGCTAGGGGCCAGGAGTCACGCCGTGCAGGCCCGATTACAAGCCGCCGTGATCCCCGGGCTCCTGGCACATCATCAGCCGCCACAACCCGTTCCCGTCCGGCGTCCGCCGCCGTCTGCTGCCACACACGCGACACGGAGAAGGGAGGGAGAATCAATCCATTCATACAGTATCTCTCTGACAGAAGAAGACAACATGGTACCAGCAGGCATGCACGGGACAGGCCATAGCCAGTACCAGCAGGCTCTAGCGGCCGTGCAGTGTGGTGACGGCACGGAGACACGGACGACGGCACGGCGCAGCTGCCACCGTACCGGCAATGCAAGCTCTAGGCGCTGTAGCAAATATAGGCATATAGCCATGTCTTCATGTCGAATGTTGGGTTGGCTCACACGTTCACCCGGCCGGTTGGCGGTTAGGTTGCATCGAGCTTAATTTTCCGTCGACCTATAGCTAGAGCGAGGTGGCCGATCAGTGGTCGCCCTGCTGCGCCGAGGAGCTTGATTTGTTGTGGGAGGGAGCCACGCTACGACTAGGAATTTGACTTTTGAGGTGTTCCGTCCGTTGATTGGATTTGTTTGATTGACAAGATAATAAACACAATTCTGTTAAATGACAAAATTCTGCTCATTAGTACGAGAAATTCATGAGCTGACAAATTTTAAGCCTGACAATGTTTTTGAACTGCAGGTCGTAGAGTGTTAAAATATTTTTACAAATGTAAGCAGTGGTTTGATCTCTTAGCGGAGGAAAGGCTTGCTTTTTTTTTCATTTATATACCTCGGACATAACAAATAGCTGGGTGTACTTGAAATGAAATAAAGAAAAATGAACTAAAGCCTCTAAACCTTTAGAGCAACAACAATATGCTCAAAAACTAGTCCATATATATATAAGGAACAAAAAATATTAAATGTTATCTATAAACATTGTGGCACTCCATTGAACCAGTGTCACCCATAAGCTTACATGGTAATATATACTTGATTGTTGTCTTGACAAACATTTATAAATATACAACTTTTAAAGTGGAGTCCCCTACCCTACGGGCAAAAAACATGTGTATAACAGGAAACTTCTTCAAAGTTCCTGTCATGAGATGAACATTCTATGTTATATGCTCCTCCGTCCTTGCATCACTCCACACATATATGTCGTCTCATACCTTGGTATATATATAAAAAATTTAACTCGCCATGTAGGTACAAAACATCACTTTGGTATAGTTAGCTAGGTTCATCAGTAAAACTCCTTTCACGCTATATATGTATATGGTTTTGTTTTGTGAATCCCTTATGGCATTTGTCGGTACGTGCAAGCACCTTCAAATGGGGGCCTGCCGGGCCGTCCTTAAGAAAGGTTGCGTGGAGATCCTGTCGAGCACTCGTTGGGGGAAAGCTGATGCAGAGTGAAACTCACGTAGTTTTACCCAGGTTCAGGCCGCTTGGAGCGTAAAACTCTACATCCTACTTGTATGTGTGTTACTGATGTGTGTCCCCCTTACAATGAACGGGTCTTCCCTTTTATAAGCCAAGGGAGAGGCTATTACACAACCCGGAACCCCTCAGACCAACGACTCGGGCGCCAGCTCTAAGGGGACAGGATCTTCTCAAATCTTCCTCCACTGCCCTCATTCTTCGTGCTTTATACGGCTCACGCCGGCTACCTCGTCATTAATAACGGCACTCCTCGTGCTTCCTCCGGTTCGCGCGTTCCCCAAGCGACAGCACCAGGCAGCGGCGACAGGCGGAGGATGGCTCCGGGCGCACCCTGTCCCATCCGTCGCCCGTCAGTGCGGGCACTCGAGTGCCCGCATTAACTCGGGTGGTTGGCGGATGGTCGTGGGGGCACGCGTCAGGTGTCTCCTCGACTTCAACCCAGTCCTAGGCGGGCCATCGCCTCGGTAGCGATGCGCTTCTATGGGTCGGCTAATCGGCCCATAGGCGGTTAGGGAAACCCCAGATTCCCCTACACCGACAGCATTGTATTAAAAATTTTAAGAACTACAAATCCATTGCATCAACAAACTCTGAGAGACCAATAAATAAAAAATATATATCAAAGTCTTTTACCCGTGTTCACGAACATATCTCCGAGGGGTGTTCTAAACATAATTTATATATGTTGCAGTTGTATGAATCAATTGGTAGAAAATGGCCAACCGGTTTCATATATATGGACATAGGAAGTGTAGATTTGTTATAGGCTGAATAAATTAAAAGGTCTTTTCCGTGGAGCAAATACGTCAGGATTACTACTCTTAATCTCTCATTACTCATTAAAGTGCACTCAGTGGTTGCCGACTAGGTAACACTACTCGCTACCACACTCCATTCAGCACCAACTAGCTAGCTTAGATCTCTACTTCCAATTATTTTGCTTATTAATTAGCATACTGCTAAATGAGGTCAAGCTTAGGGATTAAGGAAAGCGCTCTCTCTCTCTCTCTCATTGACGCGCGCGCGCACACACACACACATTGTGATCATAAGGTAGGTCCCGACCCACACAAGCGAAAAGTAAATACTAGAAATATAAAATCCAGCATACTCATAAAAGGAGAAGATAAATTCATGCTTTTGCCCTTTCTTTCTCTTTCGGAGCTCTCTCTACTCTTTCTCTCTCCTCCCTCCCCTCAATCACACTGCTGCTGTCTTCCCTCCTTCAACTGCTGGATGTGATTCTCCACCACCTCCCGAGAGAGAGCTAGCGAGAGGACTCCACCTCGCTCTTTCTTCCTCGCCCGATTCCTTTTCTTTCCAAACACAACTCCGCAGCAAAGAAAGCGGCAAATTATAAAGAAAACATCGGAATTCAAAGCAGCAGAAAAGGCAGGCTGGGAGGAGTGAAGAGAGAGAGAGAGAGAGAAGAAATATATCTCGGCAGCACTAACTGGGCACCATGGTGTTCAGTTCAGTGCCTGCTGCCTACCTAGATCCACCTAATAACTGGAATACCCAGGTACTGCATGAGTTTCTTTCTCCATCTCTTTCGGTGTGCTCGATCGAGGTTGTCCAGCCAGCCTTGAATCTTGAATTCTCGATCCATTTCTCTCTTTCTCTGTGTGCGTGTGTCAAAGGTTCGTCGTGGCAAAAGAATTTGGCACAAAGATATATATTCTCCTCGGTTTTGTTGATGGATATTCATGGACAATTCTCTCTTCCTTTTCCTTGTCTTTTGATGATCTGTAATAACATGCTCCTTCTATCTATCTATATGTATAACAGGAGCAAGGCCAGCAGCAGCCGCGAGCGAGCGGGGGAGGCGATGCACCACTGGTGCCTGTGGGTCCGGCGGCGGGTCCCGAGGCCACAAGCGGCGGCTTGCCGAGCAGCTCACCGGCGGCGGGCACGCAGCAGCAGCAGCAGGCGCGGCCCAACTCGATGGCGGAGCGCGCGCGGCTGATGCGGATGCCGCAGCCGGAGCCGGCGCTCAAGTGCCCGCGCTGCGACTCCACCAACACCAAGTTCTGCTACTACAACAACTACTCCCTCTCCCAGCCGCGACACTTCTGCAAGACGTGCCGCCGCTACTGGACCAAGGGCGGCTCCCTTCGCAACGTCCCCGTCGGCGGCGGGTGCCGCCGCAACAAGCGCTCCTCCAAGTCCTCCTCCTCCACCACTACCGGTGGTGCAGGCGCCTCCTCCTCCTCCTCCAAACCATCCTCCTCACCATCAGTTAGGCAACATCATCAGCTGCCCGGTAGTGCCGGCCCGTCGTCCACCCCGGGAGGAGGGAGCGGGATCATGCCTCCGGGACTCGGCTCCTTGGCGCACCACCAGTACCTCCCGTTCTTGGGATCGTCAACGATGCACCAGCCGGGGGGAAACCTAGGGCTGGCCTTCTCCCCGGGCCTTCCGCCGCTAGGCATGCAGCAGCAGCACGTGGACGCGGTGGATCAGTTCCCGGTGGCAAGCGGCGGCGCGTCGCTGGATCAGTGGAGAGTGGTGCACCAGCAGCAGACACATCAGCAGCAGCAGTTCCCTTTCTTGGCTGCTGGAGGAATGCTGGATCTTCAGCCGCGGCCGTCGCAGATGATGTATCACCAGCAGCTCGGGTTGGAAGCTGCTACGACCCGTGGGAGCAGCGCGCCATCGGCGTTCACGTTAGGGCAGACTAGTGGGACCGAGGCGCGGCAGGACGGGACGATGAAGCTGGACTTGGATGAGAATAAAGGGCAGGAGATGAGCTTGCAGAGGCAGTACATGGCGGCGCTACGCCACGGAGAGGGCATCTGGGACGGGAATGCTGCTGCTGGTGGCAGTAGTGGTGACGACGGTGCCGGTTGGCCAATGAACATTCCTGGTGGTGGTTTCCGTTCCTCCTCCACCGGTGGCGATGGCAGCGGACTGTTGTGATTATATTCTTCTGCTAGCTAGCTGATGTGGTGGGTCAATGGTTGGGAAATCAAATACCAAGTTTCAAAAAATGCAGCAAGGAGATCAGGCAACAGAGAACAGCCGGTTCTTCTCCATCTATTCGTCGCCAACTGTAGAAGCGCGCTGCTAGCTAGCTCATGATGGTCTCACAGGTAGGCGTCTTAAGTTAAAGCTGATCTCTTTGCTTAACCCTTTTTCTGCCATTCGGTTTCTGAACTCAAAGGTGTGCCTGCGCGTCGTGTCCATAGTGCCACTTTTTTCTACTTTCCACACACTATTCTTCACAGGGATTGATCAATCATACTTGGTGCATGGGGTATACTATTATTTTATAAGGTATAATATATTTGACATGGAGACTGATCAAATTGATTCGTTACTTATGTAAAATTTGTGTGTGCAATTAATGTATTTCTTTTGCTGCAAATATATGTATGTCTGTTTGTTTGTTTGTTTTTATCTTATGCAATGCTCTATTGTGTAGGTGTTTGATTAGACTGATGAACGAGTGAGAGAGTACGTATTATAGGAGCTATAAGATCTTAATCACATGCTTTTGGGTGTCAATTACTACAAAGAATGCATGCATATATATCCTAGTATTGCACAACTCTATTTTCGAGAACAAAATTTCCATATGCACATAACTGATTATACGTTTAATTTCTAGTTCTTGCTAGGTCAATATATATGGAAGAATGTGCAAGGCGTTTGGTCAAAGTTATACATTACATGTTTGCCGGACACCTGCCTGTTATTTTTTCCGTTTGTGATATGCATCAGCATATAATTGTGGTGCGCTGAAACTGAAATCGGCATGATTTTTAATGGTTTAATGGTCACGAGGCCAATAAGATTAAGGATAACACTTCAGTGCAATAAAAAAACATCATTTCAAACGTATGGTCATGGCATTTAACTTGATTTACTATATATGCAATATGAATGAAGCCTGTCGTGTAGATAATGAAACAAAAATATTACTATCCTATAGTAGCTAGCTATTTGTTCTTTTCTTCTATAATCATTGTAGGGATCGCCAAGTTGGTTCAAAAATTGTTGGGGAAAAACAAAACCTATAGTATGCAGTCGTTTAGATGCTACAACACTAGCTTTACCTGAATCATTATTGTTGCAAAAGGCTATTTATGTTTGTTACACTTCCGGCACACAGAAATATTCTTCTAACAAGCTACTTCTTCCTTGGGCAAAACAATTGGTGTCTTACAACACATGGATCCAACTATATTATTAATTTTGATTTGAGAAGATTTTCTCTAAATTAATTCGTTTATGTGGGGAGATGATAGAAGCATCTTATAATATATGCATTTTTTATGCAATACATCAGTACAAAAGCCTTTTTGTAATGGCGCCTAATTGTCTTAGTACAACATTCAAAATAAATATTTAATTCTTTTCTACTGGAGGGGTGAGACATGTATAGTAAATCTTGTATTAATTTTGAACCTTTGTTTTTTTTTTTGGGGGGGGGGGGGGGGGGGGGGATGATATTGTCTCAGCCTTTACTAGGCCTTTGATAATTCCCGTTGAATTTCAAGACATTGTATCTCCTGAATTTTCAGAAAGTATAAAGCACCATCTTTATCCATTATATTTAAATATGCTGCTTCGCCCTTGTCTATTTTGATAAAACTCATTATGTATGTGCCAAAATTTTATTATATAGGATTTATATCGGTAATACATAGGAGTTAGTTAAGCCTAAAACCTAGAGAGAAGCCATCTTCTTATCCAAATACCTAATGTCTAATCTAATCAAGTTTCCTCTCTTTTTGATGAAAAGCAATTTATCGACAACGCAGACGTGAAAAGTTATACCTAGCAAGTAGCTCGAATTTAATTGGCTGTAGTACCTATCTGTGTGTAGTTCACCCACTGAAAAGACACTAAAAATTTTCATCTTTTTTTTTTCCTTCAGAAAGATCGTCAGCTCCTCTTATTACCAGTGGTACTACTGCTTTTTTCTTCTTTGACATGTACTACTAGTATAGTACTACTGATAGTTGCACGTACAGTATAATTAATAATATATCCTGCAGGCTACGCTAAAAGTTATGGGGTAGAGAGTAAGGTAGTTTATAAATATTTAATTCGGTGAAAATTCGTACGTAAAGCCATCGTTCACTCGTGCATGTGTGCATGCAAAGCTTTTTATCAGGTCTCGCAGTTATTGTCAGTGTACAACATGATGTAACCCTGGTCAGGTCACTAGTGTGTCCGTAGCTCATATATGCATGATTGCATCGTGATTGGAAATGATGGGTTTTCCTTATTGGAGATCGCTGATCATTAAGCTATACATATAGCGAGGCATAATCAAATGACCAACACAAGTGCGTGCGAACTTTCCTTCACTTCTTTAGTGGAGCCATTTGCAAGTTTTCAAGCAACCAAACGGGGCAGCAAATTGTAAGATTATTAACTGATGACTTGTCGCCTTCATCACCCATTATCGTTCACCAACAATGCTTTAGAATCCGGGTTATTTTCTTCAGGAAGAGAGTATGAGCAGCAGACTGCCATATTTCAGCAAGGGCATCTTCTGAATTTCTTGTCATCTTCCTCTGAATTATTTGCGAGAGATCTCATGGACAGGGATGCTCTCACCACCTGAAGCATCTGTCTGCTCTTTGGAGCACGTAGTACAGTCCCGGCGAAAGCTCAGTGCGTGTGTGTGGCTAGATTGCTGCTACGCCCCTAGCAAAGTAGCAAGTGATACGGCTCTCGTCTCTGAATCTTTCAGTAGAGAGAGGATAGGCCGGCAGCTTGGGTAGCTTTGAGGAAAAATAACAGGCGCCTTTTGACCAACCTGCACACCATGTTTCGTCCATCTCGTTCACTCATGTCGTCTGCGAGAGACGTCGCGGTTCCGTCGTCCGCATATGCCTGTGCAGTGTGCACACAACACTAATGACAACAGTGCGCACATGTGTCCTTGTTCACTTTAACTGCGTCAGGGCCTCTGCACGTACATCCATATACTATCTTTCGCCACCCACATCTTGTGCTGTGTGCATCTCTAGGCAGAGTAGTAGCTAAGTTCAAGGGTTTCCTTTTGATGATTCAGTTGATCATGGCTTCATGCACGGGTTCAGCTCATCTCTGTTGCAGTACGATGAGTGTTTGTCGTCGTTCTGCTCAAACATTTATTGTCAGCTTACTTTCCAGCCTTTGTGGAAGATGTTGTATATATAGGTGTAGTCCTGGTGTATAGGTGTAGCTACCCGATATATATATATGGTAAGTACAAATGCTACATGTATATGGAGTCTCATAGATCATCTTATGTATTATTATGTAAATTTTTCTCTTTTTATATATATGAGTTCTAGTGGTTTTTTAATCTGTAAATTTTCTCTTGTACATCCATGAATTAATAAATCATATAATTAATAGAATTTGACTATTTAGATAAAAGAAAAAGAATAATAAGTAAATGTTGCATCCGGTTTTAAATAATTACCATTCTTTCAAAGAATGACAATATTTTGAAACTAAAGTAGTGTGATAGTATAATAAGGATAAGTATAATTATGTCGTCGTCTCATATATCGTCTTATGCATGACACGAATGATCTGTTCAGCTGTTTTTTATTAATTTTTATTTAAAAGGATCCTGACCTGAGCTCCAGGATCTTGCTAGCTAATCTCCATCGCTAGAATTTGACTATTTGAGTCTGCTGCTAGTGATCGTTTGAAGGAAATAACACGCGTGCATCAAGAGGCGCGAAGAGACTTTGCTTTCAGTGCTTCTCAGTGAAGCAAAAAGCCTGCGCGCTCTCGCACGCCATGCATGCATGGCAGAGCATGGCTGCAGACATCATCCGCGCGGAGCCAGCTGCCAATCATCCATGGACCATGCAGATGCGATCTCCATGCACATATGGTGAGAGCACATGTACGTGCAACCGCGCTCTGACCGATTGATATGGCAGTTGGATACACGATCCGACGGCCAGGATAGCTTGAGCAATCACACCATTCATGATGTAGATGGCTGCAACTTATTGTAGATAATGCCGAACGATTCTACCCATCCACTGATTTAATTTGTGCAAGTATCGGATATGCAAGTAGTACTAATAACATTCACTAATTATCTTTAATCAATTTTCATGGGTTAGACGGTTAGTTATTGCTTAATTATTATTACCAACCCTTTGCCCCAGTTATTTATACCTCTGCCCACACTGCCCCCACGTAGTTTTGCTGCGCCCATGCATGCATAGTGCGGCGTCAGAAATTAAAGTAAACAGCATGATGATGATTAAAGATTAAGGAGGCGGCACATATATAAATGCATATCAGCGTTGCTGTCGGAGTGAGATCAGTCCGACACTGAAGATCTTGTTTGCCACCAAAGTTAGTTGAGTACTCTCTCTCTAGATTTTTTTTTTATTGACGTTCGGACCAGATCATTAGTTCAAATTTGAACTAACAACCTTGTTCTAACATCAACATTTTACATCCGGAGGTAGTAATTAACTAGAATTCTTAACTTTCTTAGTTATTTTCAAAAACGGGCAGTGCACCATTTTATATTAAGAAGGATGAGAGTTACAAGAACAACTTAGAGCGTCCCCAATGATAGAGTTACCTAACGGCTAGCTCTTGTACAAAATTGTAGACGAGTAGCGTCCATATTTAAGTCTCTTATCTTTCTTAGAGGCTACCTCTTAAGGAAGAGTTATTTATCTTCTCTCTCTTATTTTTTTTAATAAATAATTTTAAGAAGCAGCTTAGAGACAACCAACTCCAATCTATCAGTGAGACCAAATGTCCAATTACTTGTAGTGTACCAACCTAAAACCTTTAAAGAGGATTCATAAAATACTCTCTTTGTTTTTAAATTATTTTTGTTAGGATAAGAATTCTATTTCAAAAATGAACTAAAGTTGTTGTAACAACAACAATTTTAAGGACGGAGCAAGAAATCCAACCACTACCAGAAACAAGAATACCCCTATGTGCCAAAAACCAGCATGAAAATACAAAAAAACGTCAGGGAATGTATTCCTGTGGGTGCCCCATCAGGTAATACCAAACAGGGATATAACGATAGGGTAATGCTTCATATGCCTGTGTGTTTTGAAGTGACCACAGGGGTATACAAATAGTAAGTCAACCTTAGTGAGACATCCTCCACGGTGATGAACTAGATCCCTTGTCATAGTTAACGATAGTTTTTGAAGACATGGACATTCCTCTCATTACGGATTTGCTAGATACATATAGAAGAAGAACCATGGAATAAAAAAGGTGACATCATCATGGCCTATACATTATTAGTTTCTAGACGGGGCGCCACCATACTAAGACGGTATCTTCAGCCGCCGACGTCAGTCTCTGAAGTTGTTCCTGGGGAAGAAGACGGCATCACTTCTCTTTATTGTTTATTACACAACCGAGTAAAAGGTGGCCGAGTATCTCTCCATGCTGAGAATGAAGCGCACAATCACTATGGTTAGGCAGATAGTGTCATTGGAAGCAGTCCAACAACGACCATGAATATGACTAGCCAGGTGAAGAAGAAGAAGAAACCACATTTGGGGCTCCTTGACATAGATATATAATTCTTTAATAAATATCATATATGAGGAAATCCTATGTAATTGTTAGCAAAGCATATGCCCTTCGGAGACTATTTAATTAGTCACTAATTAGCCACATGTATATATTTGGCATAAAATATGCTAGTAACTTACTTACAAAGATTGTTATTTTTCATTTGAATTAAAGATCAGGTTCCTCATGAAAAACGAAACGTGGAGCATGTTTCGACCACTCGATGCAAGTTAGTAGGTTACATTCGGCAAGCAACTATTAATTCCATCATAGAGGCATACATCAAGATGATCCATATATATTCCATAGCCAGCAGGAGAGACAGAGACCTATGCTACAAAAGGCATCCATATCCATGGTCCAGGTTTTTGGTATGTAGCTTTTGCATGCCTATCTGGTCCTTTACAACTGTTATTTACTATCAAACGGGACATGATCATGGACGCGTATGCATGCACTAGCAATCAAAAGGAGAGCGGGAAAAAAAAAAGGCAGGACCAGGACAAAGCCGCCGAGAGGGGCACAAGGGGCTGAGTCCGAGTAAAGGACGAAGGCGAAAGCGTGGCTTGAAGAGGGCCATGTTTGTTGCCAAGCCGATCGAGCTGCGCGCGACCTAATAAGCTTGGGGCCCCTTTACTTTCTCTCCTATGCTGCTGGCTGGTCAGGGTTGGCCGATGGTTTCGTTGGGTTCTTCACCAGGGAATCAGTGGAGAGCTATGCAGTAGTACCTCTATCGATCTCCTAGCAGCAGCTGCAGCAGGGAAGAACCTTTCCCTGAAACCAAGGCTCATGGTAGTCAGTACTACTATCTCCATCCAACAATATAAGCATTTCTAGACATTTGGGTTTGTCCAATAATATAAGCATTTGTAGAGTGTGAACGTAATAAATGAGATGTGTGAACGTAATAAATGATGTGTGGTTGAATGAGAGAGAAATTTTTTATGTGATAAAAGTAGGGATATGATAGTCTTTTCATCCTTTCCTTATTTTGTATTAGGATTCTATAAATACTTATATTCTTGGACGGAGGGAGTAACTTGCTAGAGTGCGAAGAGCGAGAATAAAGGCACCGATGCGGCCATGCATGCCCATGTGTTAGTGTACTGCAAATATGGCCTTGCAACACAGCAGTAGGGCCAAATTAGCTATGTGACTGCTACTGTATGCATGTCTAGTCAGCTTCACTACAAGATCGTCAGACATTGGCATGGTAGCGCAGAGAGAGAGAGAGAGAGAGAGAGAGAGAGAGGTGTCAAGTACTCAAACAATATCTTCAAAAAAACTCAAACAGTGAAACAGACAACGTGTGCACCTTCACTTATATCGTTTGCATATATATGATCTGTTGTACGAGCTTTCATGACCTCTAACTAAGCACATAAGAGCTGTGCCTTTTTACCTCGCAAGTGATTACATTACCTAGTATACTACTATATTAGTGTAAATCATGTAATTTACTTTTACATTACTACACTACTCCATTCAGTCCCGGGGGTGGGGGTTTAAAATGTGCGTGTAGACATGTGTGCACCTATAGGGGAAGTAAAAAACGTGTTTCATTTCGCCCTATACTAAGCTAACGTCATGAGCTACCAAAACAAAATTTCTATATGGGTGTGTATAGTCTTTTAACTGAAATTAGGAGATCCCTTCCGTCACCATTTTTTCACTGTCGAATGGAGATCAAACGGTTACCATGTTGTCCTCCACCTATGCTCCTTCCTTGGTCGCAAAGCCCCCGCCGTCTGTCGGCCGCCCGCAGCTCTAGCGACTTCACCGCCAAACCACCTCCCACCGTCGGGTCATGGCCGCCGTCCCCTGGACCCCTCCATCTAAGGCCGGAAGATGTTAGAGTAACCGAAACCCTAATATCGCCGCCCTCGTCCTTGGAGCTTGATAGAGAGCAGTCACCTTTCCTTGACAACTCATCTACCCTAATTGTTGGTGATAACCGCCTCTCATGACATGGAGACACCCTCGCCCTCATGTTACATCGCCCGCCGTGCCAACCCCTCTCCTTATCCACCACCAGAAACATTGTGGTGTCCTTGCCACGGTCCACCACAGTGCCTCCCGCCAGTGAGTTTAATTTTAGGTGACTGAACTGTAACATCTCGGCTCAGGGCTTAATAGGATTGATAGAATACTCATACCAACAAGTTGCAAAATTCTTTTGCAAAAGCTCATCTCTAAAGAACTCTGAGGTTAAGCGTGCTTGGCCTAGAACAATTCAGGGATGGGTGACCGACTGGGAAGTCATTTTCGAGTGCGCACGAATAAGGATAAAGTGTATAGAAAAGACTAGTGTTGGTCTGTGAGGATAGTCTTGAGGTACTAAAGAGCTGTCAGGTGTAAGCGGGTCCGATCTCGGAGGGGCGGAACGTTACATGAACGATCTTATTAGTAAATATGTTATATACTGATCAGGCAACGTTCTCGTAGACAAGTCGGCGCAATCTGAAAATTCTCCAAGTTGAAGTTTTTCATGTGCCAATGTACGGGCGTTGCCGATCTATTGGCTGTCAAATGTGGCGTTCGTCGTTGGTTACATGTACTACTATATAGCCCAAGCTAATAAACAGCGTCTCGCAGTCGCAGCAGACGAAAACCTGATTACGCTGTCCAGCAATACACACACCCCGGACGGGTTATCCGAATAACGATTGACGACGCCGCTAGCTGCTGGTACAGCGGCGACTCCCGGGGAGGGAGAGGTAGCTAAGCTAGTATAGTAGGGTCCCGCCGCTTGGGATCGATCAGCAGCAGCAGCAGCTGGTGGTGTAAGCGGGTCCGATCTCGGAGGGACGGAACGTTACATGAACGATCTTATTAGTAAATCTGTTATATACTGATCAGGCAACGTTCTCGTAGACAAGTCGGCGCAATCTGAAAATTCTCCAAGTTGAAGTTTTTCATGTGCCAGTATACGGGCGTTGCCGATCTATTGGCTGTCAAATGTGGCGTTCGTCGTTGGTTACATGTACTACTATATAGCCCAAGCTAATAAACAGCGTCTCGCAGTCGCAGCAGACAAAAACCTGATTACGCTGTCCAGCAATACACACACCCCGGACGGGTTATCCGAATAACGATTGACGACGCCGCTAGCTGCTGGTACAGCGGCGACTCCCGGGGAGGGAGAGGTAGCTAAGCTAGTATAGTAGGGTCCCGCCGCTTGGGATCGATCAGCAGCAGCAGCAGCTGGTGGTGCCGTACGGTACGTTACGTGCGTGAACAGCAGCAATCCTTAAAACCAGCGGCGCTGAATCTTATAAAGATGCGGTCCGAAGTTATTATGCATCTCTCTCGCTGCTACTCCCTCTATCCCAAAAGATGCTAGGACGACGACGTGGACGTCTCGATGGATCGGACGCGTTCGTCAGTCCTTGGCTTTAATGGCCCCGATCTATCGTGTGTCTAGGCTCTGACCGGGCATCGATTGGTGCCCGCTTGTACTAATCAATCACGTGCTAGCTAGTACTAACCCAAAGCATCGGCCGGCCCGGGCGCTTTCATTTTATGCATGGCCAAAGCAGCCTGCCGCAAGTGCGTTCCACTGCCGTAATAAGACGTATGCGAGACGAGACAGGCTCCGGCTGCTGTCTGAGAACGCGAGCACGCGGCAGCGTCTCCACACGGGCCCCCGGCCGCCCGGAAGACACTACCGGAATCCCGTAAAATACAGAGTGCCACTAGCACTCGGTAAATGTCTGTGTCTTTACTCGACCCCATATGGATTATCGGATGTTTGTAATTGTCGAGAACTAAGTGTTTATTGTCGATTGTCGGATCGTCTTACACTCGATAAATGATCTTAATATCATGTGTATCATATATATCGAGAATCGATCTATGTAACACTCGAGTAAGATATTAAGTCTCCGTGATAATACTCTCAGTAAATAACTTTACACTTGGTAAATAGTTGGTTCTCCGTAGTGAGATCACCAAACGGATCGACCTGGAGGATTGTAATCCGGCCGGAGCAGCCGCGGCACGTCACATGCAGGCGTCGATGACGAGCGTCAGGCCTACCTAGCCTTTTGCACCGACTGCCGAGTAGTGGCGACCACATGCTGCGGCGCGACGTAGATATGCTGATCAAAACAACGGGTCCGGGCGCCTCTTTCAAGGCCTCAATTATCGTGTGTGTGTGTTGGGCTGACGTGTACCATCGCGTAGCCTTTTTTATTTGTTTATGGCACGCAGCATGCAGGGCTGGGCGTATGCTCGAGTGTGTGGTTTCGCGCCGGAGAAGTATATGTTGCGTGCCACATTATATTACTGAAGCAACATCTCGGATCATCGATGAGGCCAGCTGCACGACGAGGGACTTTACAGTTATATAAAAAATGTGTCCCAACATTGGTATGATGAACGTATGCTGTCGTGTCACGCGCACTTTTATTGATCCTTAATTGGAGCAAATCAGATGATGGTTTTGCGTGATTGCGCCTGGCTGCTACTACATCATCAGTCGCACGACATTGAACTTTCCGCCTCCCTTCCCCCCTCCAGCGTTCGCCGGTAGCGGGAGGGAGTGGGGATCCGCTTTTCAATAATTTTTAATAGATCGAGTCCTATACTCTTTCATGTTGAGTTATTTAGTGTTGGGGATTTAGTTCTTCTTTTTTCTCACCGTTGACAATGAGAAGAAATGGTGAATTTTGTCTCTTCATGACGGTTTCAATAAAGATGATGACAGCGGTGATGCTGTCAACAATTTTTCTTGGCTTGACAACATGGAGAATTAGATTTCCATACGAAGACATCAAGGCGAGGATGATGTTGTCATCGTGTAATAAAATTCTCCGGTCTCTTTTCAGTTTTGTCGAGTAAGAATAAATTTTCCCCTCAAACCAATTTTGATTGGTTTTGGATTTGGAAGATTAGGTCCGGTTTTTCTTCTTATTCGATGCCAGAAGGAAGACATAAGAAAGAAGAGGAATATGTTCAATTTTACTTACCGGAATATTGACCACCGTTCTCTGGATATATGTTCTCAACCTGTTTGCTGAGTGTTTGTTTATGCGGTCATTTATATGAATCATTATATAGGTTTAGAATTGAGATTTGGGACTACATATTGAATGCACTTAGTTGTAATTTCTTTATAATTCAGAGTCCTTGTATAATTTTTATGTACTTAGATATAATTTAATATAATTCTTCTTTCATCTAAAAAATATATAGTTGGTACGTAGCTAGGTAGCTTTTCTGATCAATCAATCAAGCGAGAAAATTGATATTGCAATTGATACTAGCTACTTGTGATATAGTACCGAGAACATCTCGTCTGCTACTTTATGCCTCCAGATGCTTCTATCTCTGAAATACGAATGCAGAGATGATCTAGCCTAACTTAGCTAGTCTTCACCTCGATGTCTAAAAAAGTGAAAGGCCGTGTCCAGTGTGGAACTACTGATGTGGCTAATAGAATCTGCTATTTTACCGGTGAGTATATAGAGCACGTTATTCACGAAAGCTCAATGAATTTGAGAGAGAAAAGGAAAATGAAGGAGGTCACCAGTCACCACTAAAGTATTAACCTAAATCTGAAGACGTCTAACACGGTCATACCCATATGATTCTTGGCAATCTTTTACTCCAAGAATGCCAATAATGTTGTCAAGGGGTATCTTTTGTACACCTGAAGAGATTCGAGCTGAAGTAGTTTAACGTCACTGGCCCGAGCAAAACGATTGCGATCATTGTGTTGTAATTGTTACAGACAACGATGCATGTCAAGCTTGAGAAGCAAAGTGGGAGCATACATGTCTTTTTGACCGGTTCTTCGTTCTATTGTAACAGCGGGCGCGAGCGAACGAATCATTATCTGCCCCCTGATGATTGCGACCGATCATTTGTGAGGTATCGGCCTGCATCATCATATCGCAGTGAAGGCAATGAGGTCACCACATGTGTAGACGTCGCGTCCATCGATGGGGATTGGTAACGAGAGCTTTAAGCCTTTTCTCTTTATATAGGGCTTCCTTTTTTGATTAATTAGGAATGGCTGATTTAATTATTCACTAGGTTGTCGCGCGGTGCAAATCAATCAGTTGAGGATAATTGAAGCGATGCCATTGGGGAACAATGAACAAAAGGTCAACAGCGACATTTGCATGTGTGTGATGGTGTTGAAATTAGCAAATGTGAAGATATTAATAAGGGACTTGTAAATTTTTAGCAGACTAAAAGTTTGGATAACTTTCAATATCATCACTTTGAATCATCAAATCTAGATCTAACGATTTATAATTATTATATAGATAATTCTATAAAAAATTAAAATATAAAATAATAAACTATCGACTGAAGTCTTTCAGTCGATTGAAGGCTAGAAAATATATACTATTAATTTTTTTAGATAATGAGAAGATTACATTAATCCCAGCTTTGGCTCTTCAAAAAGAGAATTACAGCCAAATACAATCACCGAATAACTCAGTCATCATCAGATGTTTACAAAAAATCTAAATGATTAAAAATAAAAGTATATCCTTTCTATATCTTTATTATCTTCCAATGCAGACCAGCTCGATAATCAAAAGCATCTTCAAAGCGACTCCAAAAAGCATTTAGAGTCGTTGGCACCGATGGAGATCTGGAACCACCAATGCAGCAGCAAAATTCCACATGAGGGATCATGTCAAATCCATGACGAGAATTGTCTGATGAGTACATGTCATATAACAATGTATTGGAGATGATAGACCAAATCTTACACGATAGTAAGGAGAAATCACGCATGAATCTGAATTGGTCTATTCGCCGGCTAGGGTTGACGATTAGCAGCCATTACCGTACGATCAGTAGAGCACATCGCCATTGTTGCCGAACAAACACCGCCCTATGCTGTTCACCGGGTCTGCAGCAAAAGAAGGATAAAAATTATGGGCTTGTAGCCGCCGAAAAACGGTGGATGATCACCCTGAGATCCAAATGCCCCCGCTGGAATAGCTGGTAGAGAGGAAAGGAACATCATCGCACTTCGTGGCGTGCGCCCCCCACCATGGTGGCCATGATTGGTGGTCGGATCATGTGGTAGGCGCCTGGATCTGGTGGATTGGCGACCGGATCCGAGGAGGGCCTCCGCCGTCCATGAGCTCGAAGGGAGGTTGGTGCCGTCGACATGCGTGGAGAAGGCGAGACCGTCGTGGAGGAGCGAAGCCCTGCCGTCGCCTTCCTTGCAGCCGTTCCGCTTGGCGGCGGCCTGCTTCGATGGCGGCGAGGCGGCGAAGGGTGCTATGGCGGCGGGGCCGTGTGGGGTGACGGCGGCCGCCCGAGTCGCCGCGAGGGCGATCCGCTTCTATATACTATTAATAAAAGATGCATGTTTACAACTTCTCACTTGAACAATCTTTTTAAGCTCGCTCATCTCCAACTGGCGCAAATAGTAACGGACACAAGATTTTAAAATTGGATGTGCAAGAAAATGACGGTTATCTAATTAATATAGGAAATAGTAAGAGCAAAAGTAAAGTGCACGCAGTTCAATTTCTTAGAAAACATCACAAATGCACGTTTGTGGTGTCTTGGGACAAAATCTGGCACATTTTAACCTCTAATGTACTTACTCATACTCAGCTATGAATATATATATATATATATATTTGTAACATATAAATACTAATATAATGCCTTTGCAAAAATTATTAAGTGTACATTTGTACATTCTTGACGGTAGGGCTGCCCCTGGGCACAAACCACGCCTCCACAGCCTTCTCCGTCTCTGACGATAAGCACCACTAGGAAGCGTCCTATATAAAGAATGTGCAACCTCTTGAAGAGTTAATAGAGTACTAGACAACACGAGAATGCACAATAATACTTGGTGAAATACATGACAGTGTCATGTCAAATGTCAGTTTTTTACTACAAAGGGTTGATCGTTGGCTCTTGATATATATTTAGCCCAACATTTGATCGTTGGCTCTTGATACTTATCGTTGGTTACCGCCCTGACCTCATCAGGTCACATCAGGGTCTGACTCCTATGATTAATCTCACTTACTCACTAATAATGGAGCTGATGAGCAAGGACAAAAGTAAATTAGCAGTACGACGCCTTGTCAAACTAGGCCACATGCATCTCTCTCCCGCCATGCTCCAACCGTCGTTGACAAAGGAAAAGGGTAAGAGGAGCACGTTCAACCAGAGCCGGCAAGGTCATGGTCGTGCTCCCCCCTTTCGGCCGCGCTGAGCCGGTGAGAGCCCTACCGCCGTGACAGCTCAATTTGTCCCCGAGAGACACGAGCTAGTGTGGGCTGCTAGCTCACCGAGTGCGACGTCGGCCAATGGGATCACTTCCTGCCATGGGCTGGGCCTCAGGCCGGGGCAGCGGCAACGGCAACGGCAACGGCACGTCGCTCGCGTGTCACGATTGCTGCTCCTGTCCCCCGCCCAACCGGCGACTGTGTTGCGAGCACGCGCCGGTGAGGCCTTTTCCCAGGTGCGGACACGCACTGGACTGCGCCCATGAGGCCATCATGCGCGGGCAGGTCACGTCCCAGCCAACGTAGCGTGGCCCGGGCCTGTGATGTCGAGGAGCCGGTAGCTCGTGATGCATGTGTGCAGGGTCAGATATAAATCACGAATTGAAGGTTGAGCAGATGGAACAAAAGAAATTGACAGGGTCAGATAAATCACCAATTGAAGGTTGAGCAGATGGAACAGAAGAAATCGACAGGGAAATCGTGCAGGCAAGCTACGAAAGATACTACGTTACGGTAGATTGCCTTTCCCTGGCTAGCAGCAAATCAGTATTCCAAGGCAGCAAAACAGCGGCAATGTTCAAGTGTTCAAGTGTTCAAGGCCCTCGAGCCATCACTATTCTGATCCCTTTCAAATCTGTGTACATGAGGAGCTATGGCACAGATAAAAGAGACGAAAGAATTATATAACTGGACAAAAGTTTACACCTGACCAGTTGTGCTACAAACACGATCATTCCACCAGGGTAAAAAGCCCCTTCACTATCAAGATAGAATGTTATTTGGGCTGAACAAAACACTTGAACTGAAGCTCTACGGCAACTCTCTGTCAGGCTTGTAAACTCATCAACCTAGGACGCCAGAAATTAGTCCTGTACTGGGGACTGGGTACTAAGTACAGCCACACCTCCCTAAAAATCGAGGATGCCACATTCAATCATCGGCACATTGTATTAACAACACACACAGGTTAACAGATCCCCAAAACTCACACTTGTCAATGCTCATGGCCCTCAAATCGCCTTGATCAGACTTTTGCGGTGTACACCACAAACCTTCACAACAGGAATCTCAAATGATCTTCCACCTGCCAGCATCAGCCAAAAACAAGACACTAACTACGCAAAAACAAGCTGCTCGATCGCCTCATCTATCAGGAATATGTGATGAAGTGGGAAGCAATGGTCTCTCCACTTGCATGTCTGCTTGCGCTTGTGCTTGAGCTTGAGCCAGCGCATGAGCCTGCGTTTGTGCCTGTGCAATGGCCTCCGCTTGGGCTTGGGCTTGGGCTTGACTCTGCTGCATTAAGAACCGATTCATCCGCTCAAGCAGCTGGTTTGCTTTTCTCTTTCCTCTGTCTGTGCCACTTTCCGCTAGCTCCTCTAACAAAGATATGATTCCCTGCTCCAGCGCTTCAGCAAGATGCTGTTGCTGCTGTTCGCCATTGCAGAGATGCACCATAACAGCAGCTGCATTTTCCTTGTTTCTTGCAGATCCATTTCTGATAACTCCGACAAGAATAGGTATCGCAGAAGCAGCAGCTATTGCTGCCTTGCCCTCATGATGGCCCGAGAGCATTGCCAATATTGCAAGGGCCTCATCCACCATTCCAGTTTCAGTTTCTTTGAGTAGGTCCACAAGTATAGGGACCAATCCAGCTCTAATAGCTTTGCCCTTGTTGCCCTGATAAATACACAAGTTAAACAGTGCCGTTGCTGCATCTTTTTTGCCCCGTTGACTTCCATTACTCAGTAGATGTACAAGAGCTGGAATTGCCCCGGAAGCGCCAATAGTCACCTTGTTCTCATCTACAAGAGATAGGCTGAAAAGGGTGGCAGCTGAGTTCTCCCGAGCCTCCATGCTGCCTCTCTTCAACACATGTACAATTCCAGGAACAGCTCCAGAGGTGATTATTCTTGCTTTGTTCTCTTCATAAATGGAAAGATTCAAGAGAGCAGTAACCACATGTTCCTGGGTGCTAACATCAGTTGTTGAAAGCAGGCTCACAAGAATAGGAATAGCGCCAGCATCTCCAATACAAGCACGATTTTCAGCACTGCGCTTGGCAAGCTGACGAAGCATACCTGCAGCACTGCATTGGTCTTCCTGGTTTTGGGATGACAGTTTCTGGAGAAGCTCAACAACTTTGCTATGCTCAGCTGCAGTACATGACACTGGCGCGTTACTAGTTTGAACAGAGCGTTTTGGTGGCTCCATACCATTAGTCTCACACCACTGAGCTATGAGACTGCGTAGCACATAATTTGGAGTAAGGGATTTATTGGGAAGTTTCTGCTGTGTCTTTGGACAGGTATCATGGCCAGCCTCCAGCCATCTCTCGATGAACACTCGCTCGTAAGTCTGCACAAGCACATTCAACAAAATAGTGAGCTGAAATGCAAAAGGTCTGTAGACTGACTGACAAAAAAAGAAAATGGTCTAACAATGACCTGCCCAGTAGAGACAATTACTGGATCTTTCATCAAATCCAGTGATATCGGGCAACGGAAATCATCAGGAATAACAGGGCCTGCTGAATTGTCATTTGGGGAAATGTTTGTTGTACTTGCTGGAGCGCCCATTCCAGGGTCTTGAGTCTGCACAAAATCCTTGATCTTTTTCAGGAGCATCGACATTTTCTCAACAACTGCGCCAGGATCACCATCGCTAGCCATCTTGTCCAAGGCCAGAGATTCTTGATTGAGGTCTGATATTGTGACAAGCTGCAACTTCTCAGATAGCCTTCGAAGAATATCTGGGTCCACATTAGCACTACTGCTTGAATTATAGACAGACATCAGATCATTGAAAAGATCATCATCAGGCGTATCTGCTCGTTCCTTAGCTCTTTTAAACTGTGTGTGCACCAATTCAACCTACACAACATTTGATTTTATGGCAAAACAGCAATAAGAAAGGAACCATCAAAACAGTATCGTCACAAAAAACATTAAAGGAAACAGAAATCCTGGAAAATATTGTCTACCTGCTCTCTCACTTCATCTGATATTTTAAGCTCATCAAACGAGATAGCAGCTAAGGCCTGTTCAAGCCTTTCTGTAATGTCTTGGAAAGTCTTCAATATTTTCTCTCTTTCACGAACCTGCAAGCAAAGAGGGAAGCCACTTACTGTAAGAAAAATGGCCATGGTTTGAATCACAGTCCAGCTGCCAAAGTAGTTGTTATGGCATAAAAAACAGGTGTACAGTGTAACATTTTTCATCCGTACAACTGACAGAAAAGAAGTATTCATGTTAATATCAATAAGGGTAAGACATCTAAAACTTGTGTAATATTTATGCAGTATCATCGAGAAGAATACACAGTATCATGTACGGCGAATCATAACCAGGTCAATGAATACAGTCAGCATGCGCAGGGTAATGATGAATATACTATTCAAGATTTTCTCAAATACCAACGGGAGGTGCCAGATAAGCGAGGGTGTTTGAAATAGCGAGACAATCATACAAGTGCAGAACTCGATGGAGCTTGCCTGACTGTAGCAAGGCGCTTCACTTAGGGTATGAGACTACGAGTTGTTCAACACATCCTTGAAGCTAATGGGGCAATTTGTACTCAGTTCAGTCAACTGGTGATTCAATCCCTAAAATGTATGTATCCATGTTTGCCTCTGGGTCCAGTAGCTCAACCATTCATTATATATAGGAAGCGCCTTGCTAGCCTAGAAGCACCAGCGGTGCACCACAGCTGAGCCGTAACATGGTTTAGATGGCAGGAAAGCAACAGCAGCGCGCAAGGGATGCTAAGCTACATAGCAGCATAAGGACCAGACCCTCAGTAGTAGATTACTCAAATCCCCCGCCAAAGTTCAGTGAGATAATTCAGCTTGACTCTGCATGGTTCAGAACATCGGTAACTGAGGTGGGAGTCTAGGAGATGAACAGCTTGCAGTGAAAGATGGAGGCCAGGACAGTGCGGATAGAGACAGGAGTAATGTGGGGCCTTCATGGCTCTTTTATTGCTTAAGAAAACAAAAAAAATATTGAAGCGGCAAGCCAAAGTTGACAGCAGCACTATCTCCTTAACCTTCTGATGATTCATTTGATGACTGGTGGAGCCGGGCAGCTTCCTCAGTGGGCAGCAAAGCACGAGGAGGGCTGAACTCTCTCATAACACTAGGAGCATGGATGCTATGGCGTCATCGCAATGATTGTGTGTTCAATGGAGCTGTTCCTAGCTTAACAACTGTGCTTACCATGGCAAGTGAAGAGGTCAAATACTGGAACATGGCTGGAGCAAAAGCCCTCTCCTTGCTGAGCGGCCATGTACAGAGTGGGGATCCTGATTAGGAGTGTGTGTTGAGTAGGTTGGGTTGTTAGCTAAGAAAAAAGGCGCGAATGTAACTTGAAAGTCTTGTACTCTTGAACTTTTTTCTTCTTCTATTAATGCAATGATACGCAGTTCTCCTGCGTGTTCGAGAAAAAATCTTTGGGTGGTAGTATACCATACTCTTTTTGTGTTATATACCTTGATAGAGTACCTTATAGGGGTGCGAAACTAACATTTCCTATAATAGAAATGCAATCCTCTTACAGGGCCTTATAAGCATCCACTTACCATACAAGTCTAAGTGGTGGAATCAGCACAGGGCCTACTCCTATTTAGTACCGTTTATACGTTCCAACAACTAGGCCTTGCAGCATCCAAAGCGATACACTGTTTTAGCTAACTTTTTTAATCAAGAAATACTGCAGCCAGACTATTACATTATGTTCTGGGTTGACCATCTTACTCTACAAATTTTAGTCCAGAAATACTGCAGTAGTCATGAATTGAGATAAAAACAATTGTATGAACCCGGTGCTATAGGTCTGTCTGAACCATACTCTGTAAGCTTAACTCTTCTTGTACGAGTCTACACCAGAAAAATGAAATAGAAAACACAGCTGCACAAGTGGATCAGCTTTTTCCCCAGTTGCAATAAGTTAA
Source organism: Eleusine indica (assembly GCA_030378355.1). Lineage (NCBI taxonomy): Eukaryota > Viridiplantae > Streptophyta > Magnoliopsida > Poales > Poaceae > Eleusine > Eleusine indica. The sequence goes on along the minus strand of CM059498.1, from coordinate 9,137,806 downwards.
CTTTTTTAGCAGGGCTACTACTAAGCCAAGTATGGAAATCAATACCCATTGCTGTAAATAGGATATCCAGAAAAGAAAAACTTGTCGTAAATAGCAACAGCGATGCCATAATCATAATATTGTGCTGTTACTCCATAGATCATAGAAATCTAGAATATCATGAGTCATTTATGCCTTCAAACACTCAAGCCAACAAACTTTATAATACAGGACACTTGTTGCACCACAATAAGAAGGTATAATAGAATGGTTTGGCCGAGTCTGACCAATATGTATGGACTTAGGCAGTAGTTAAGGAATTAGGCAGACAATTTCAACTAGGTATAATGTCAACTGCCCAGACCCACATTGATTTGACAGTCAGGTACTCCAGAACCCAGTCCATCCTTCATAAAGTATTAAGCGTAATTCACATTTCACAGTGACCCCAAACAAATAATCGGCAATCAATTACCATACATAATAGGCAAGAAATTATAACAGCGTGCGCAATTGGAAATGCCACCTCGGCAACATCAAGAAACTAGAGTTCTCGGATTCGTCATCAATTTCTCTTGGCGCCACAACGAATTCATAATTTTACGGGAAGAAGTTGTAAATAGAAGAAATTTAAGAAGGAGAGGATAAGGTACTAAACGAGAAATCCCACCAGGAAGATCTTGCTGCCGCTGCTGCCGAGCCGGAGAAGCTCCCTGGCGCCGCGAAGCGCCTCTCTGAGCCTCCGGAGCGCGGCTTCGGAGGCCACAGGCAGCGGCCTTGGCGCCTCCTTGGCCTCCTCCAGCATGGGAGCGAGCAGCCCGATCCGCCGCGACAGGTTGCAGAACTGCCTCCGGTACGCGTTCCTGAACTCCGAGAACGCCGCGATCTCCCCCACTAACTCCAACAGCCGCTCCAGCACCTCCCCCACCGTCTCCTCCTCTTCCTTCATCACCTCACCTTCCGTGCTCTCTCTACAGGATGGCTGCGGAGCAGCTACCGCCTCAGCTGCAGCGGCAGCGGGGACAGCGGCGTCGTTGTTAGCATCAGCGTTGGGAACAGATTTCGCTTCCTCCTCCATGGAGCTCGAGCTCGTGCCTTCTCCTGCGCGCAGCAGCCCGGCGGCCGGAGGACGCTCGGGGTAGTGGCGGAGTTGGGGGAAGGGGATTTGGAGCAGGCGAGAGAAGCGGCTGAGGCGCCTGCCCCGCCTAGTATAGCTTGCCTCTGTCATGCGGGGCCACTGAAGGTCCCATCGGTCAGCGTCATCACTGCGCTGATATACGGGCTCCGCGAGCCGTTGCCTCCCGCCGCAGCGCCGGCTCGGCTCACTCCGGCTGGTGCACCGGCGGTGTAGACTCTTGAAAATGCGAATCTCGAGGCGGAACGACGAGCTGAGATTCGCACCGGTGCATGGAGCGGGTTCACGAACTCGCGCCGGCCGAGCTGTACCTGGACTGGGCGGCGAGGCTTCCGTGCCGGGTCTCTTTGGATTTTTTGATTACTTTCCGACCCGCCGGTTTGTTTGTTTATATCACCTAATTGGGATAGACGAGGACTCGGAAGCAGAGGCGCCCGCGTCGTGACCTGGCTGCTTAGCTAAGACGAGACTGGATTTTGTGGCGTAAAGCGCTTTCTAAACAGACAGGAACGGCTGAAGCTGAAGTGTGGGCCCGGTGCTCCGGGTGGTGCATATCAGCCGCCGCCGGTTTGGCCCAGCACCGGTGGGTGAAATTGGCAAGCAAGTGAATGTGCGGTTCTCGCTGCACCGATTACACCAGCAAAACCTTTCGGTGTGTCTTTTTTCTTTGACGTTTTTTGTCTACTTCGGAGGCAGTTAGCAACGGGCGTCGGAGTTTTGTCTCATCTCAAAAAAAGGAGTCCACGAGTTTCAGATAATTATGGACCACGTCACAAGGATGAAGTTGGATGAGCACCGTGCGTGGATGTAGTTGATCTCTGATGCTGAAATCTAATCTGAAACAAACTGGAGTGAAGAAGGCGGCACGCTTCCTTCAAACCATTTGATGTGTCTATCCGTTCTAAAGGATTGAACAATACAGCATTAATTAATTAACTAATCAAAATGTTATCAAGCATTCAATACCGTGTGTAGAAGGTACCCAATGATTTCACTTCCACGAGGCCACAACTTCCCAATTAATATATGCACTTTGCACACGGTAATTAAATTCATGAGCCGCTAGTTTGCTTGCACCAAATACTGCATTCATCAAAAACAAATCTAACTAATAAGCCTGACTAAGAAAACTAACTGGATCTGTGTTTGATCTTTCACAACCTTGTTTAATAAACCTTTTATCTTATAGACTCTTAGATGGGTAAAAATCTTAAAATTCACATCCTCACTATCAGAACAGCATCGACCAATAAAAGCCATAAGATAAGAGGAACAACATAAAAAACATATTACTCATATTGATAACAATGTTTATTGTGCCTACTTGCCTTCTGGAGAAGATATCGGAGTCCGATTGAAGATGTGGTAGATGAAGAGACATAAGACGAGAACCCGCCACCCATATTCTTTTGCTATGATCCTCTTTGTTCATCTTTAACATATGCTCCATATCATCACCTTGATATTAGAGTTGGCTCCTAAGGATAACGGAATAGGGCGAGTGTGGGGATGAGGAGGCCGCACGCAATGGTGGTGTGTACCTAAAAAAAATGATGAGGAGACCCGTGGAGACGAAGGTAGGAAGGTGCGTCATATAAAGAGCGAAAGGAGAACACAAAACACAAACGTAAATATGAGAGGTAACGGGACATCGAAAGACGACACGGATCTCTCACCAAATTGATTGTTCGAGCATGCGCTTGGCGCGTGCAACATTTGCTTTTTACGTGACATTAAAAAATAACAATAGCAGGAGCAATATAGAAATTGCAATGTACAATGGTATATTGAATGAGAAAATATAATAGCGACTTGTGCCAATTAATCGATAAAAGGATGCGACCTAATAAGAGCTATTTTTTTTAAGAAACATTGAACTAGTACCAACTCCAATCAAGAAAGTATATTGAATGGAGAAAGAGGGCTATCACAAGAACAAGACATTTTCCTTGTCTGATAAACTTGACGGGAAAACTAGGTAGTAATTCATCCTAACTCCTAAGCTACACTTTTATTTTTTTAAAAACTTCTAACCTTATTACACTTTCTCTGTTGAAGACACACCCATGTTTTGCCTGTTCCGTATCTTGTCGGCGCACCTAAGATTAGGGAAAAAAAAAGATAATGCTACTTTTCAATCAATTGAAAAGTATCATCCCTTTAAATCGATGGTTGTGTGTATATTTTTTTGTTTTTTTATTATTTATCTATTTGTAAGATTATTTATATTAATTAGTGTTATATATAGATTATAAAAAAAATTTATCTTTTTATATCTATTGAATCTAGATTCAAAGGTAAAAACGTTGATTTAAAGTAATTCTCATTTTCAATCGACTGGCCAAAAATAAAATTATAAAATTTGGCGCAGCCGCAATCATGCAAATAAACCTTTTTGCCGGTGCGCGCGGTGCCCCCGGAATATGCAGAGACTTGTGGCTGCGCCTTGCTTCCAAGCAAGCGCTGCTGCCCTGTCGCCAAGCTGTAGGCGGGCGGCTCACAAAACCGGGCAGCTCGTCACGCTTCCTTCCGGCTTCAGGCAGAGAGCCTTTCCCGTCTCGGCTCGGTACCCCCGCACTCGCTGCAGGCTGCGGCGCTCCCGGCCGCGGGCCGTGGGCCCCAAGCCAGCACATGGTCTGACGTGTTTTCCGAGGGAGACAGGGCCCACCGGCCAACCACCGAAACGGAGTCTCCTGCGCGCGATCCTGACGGTCGAGTCCAGATCCGACGGCCTTGACGAAACACAGGTCCAGTCGACCAACGTGCGGGGGACCAATGCCGAGGCGAACGCGCAGGGAGGACCCCACGCCGGCGCGGGCGCATGTGATCGCGGGGGTCGGGAGCGGAGACGACCGCTGAAAGCGCGAGTCATCGGCGCGGACCCGCGGGACCCACCACCCGTCCCCACACCTCTGACGCGTCGGGAGAGCGACGCCGCCGTCCGAGGTCCGACCGGCTCCACTGCTGCTGCGCGCCCTCTGCTGGGCTGCGTCGGTCGGTGCCTGTGGCCGCCGCGCCCGCGCGCAGGGCCAGACTACGGTGACGCACGCTCTGTTCTGGTTGGCTGGTCCACGGCTTTGCCGGCTCGTCGTCAGGCACGGCGACCAGCCGGCAGGTACTGTATCGACGGACGGAAGCGGGAGCACTCCCACTTGCGTTACTGCTGCACGCTACTGTATGAGCCTGCGACGACGATCTCAGCGTCTTTTCTTTAGAAAATTCTCTGTATAAAGGGAACTGTGCTTGGGTGTTTCACTGTTTGTTCGTCTACCGTCGGGCCTTTCCGCTTGGGCCTGTTTGTGTCCGCGGCTAGGCTTCTTTGTAGGCCTGAAAGTATTGCACAATGGCCAATCGTTTTCGGCCCGCTCCTCTGAATTGCTTTGCCGCTCGGCCTCGTTAGCAGCAGATCACGGCCTTCAGCACGTTTAACTCTCCCTCCGTGGTCTCGGGCCTCGTCGCCCGGTGCCGAAAATGATTTTTTTTATTAATAACATTAATTTAAACGTTTTTAATATTAATAACAGATCAATTAAGAAATTAGCAAAAATAACACACCAGTCGCCTAATCACTGGGCGATAAGGGTGCCATGTAGACCACTGTGGGCCCTGTCACCCATTGAACGGGCGACAGGGAAAAATCGACCGATGGCTGGGCGACAGGGAAAAATCGACCGCTGGTTGGGCGATTTTTTACTGTAGCGTTTATCTTTTTTCGGAATTTTGACACCTAAACACTTACACCTTCCTAAGTCTTAATTAAAAATAGTTTTAAAGCTTTAATTTTTTTGTAGATTTTTTATGTTATAGAATAAACATTCTAACACTCATTTTAGCCTCAATTACACCAAAATATTTTAGTAATTTGAAAATACAAATTCAAATATTAGACTAACTATTAAGCAATAATTGAATTTTTAAGACGTGATATTTTCTCTAAAAATTCTAAAAAAATATCTAAATTCATTTCATACAGAGAACTATCAACTTAAATTTTTTTGTTAGGGTTATATAATAGTCAAAGTTTTTGAGATGTTTGAATTTAATTCAAACTTGAATTTGAATTTGAAGTATAGATGACCATACTGTGCTTCCACTTCATCTTTGAGTCTATTTTTTTCATATTGAATATACTATTGAACAAATAAGAGGGTTAAATGTGAAGTTAGAGGTTAAAACAACTATTTGTACTTTAAATTCAAATTCAAGTTTGAAATAAATTCAAACATCTCAAAAACTTTAACTATTATATAATCATAAAAAAAATTTGAATTGATAGCTCTCAGTATGAAATGAATTTAGATTTTTTTTTTAGAATTTTTAGAGAAGATATCACGTTTTAGAAATTCAATTATTACTTAACAGTTACTCTAATATTTGGATTTGTACTTTCAAATTACTAAAATATTTTGGCGTAATTGAGGCTAAAATAGATGGTACGATGTTTATTCTACAACATAAAAAATCTACAAAAAAATTGAAGCTTGGAAATTATTTTTAATTGAGACTTAGGGAGGTGTAAGTGTTAAGTCGTAAAAATTCCGAAAAAAGAAAAACGCTACAGTAAAAAATCGCCCAGCCAGAGGACAATTTTTCCGTGTCGCCCGGCCATCGGGCGATTTTTTTCCTGTCGTCAGTTTAATGGACGACAGGGCCGTGGCTATGTGGCATCCTTGTCGTCTCGTGGTTGGACGATAGGTGTGTTATTTCTACTAATTTTAAAATTAGTCAGTTATTAATATTAAAACATTTAAAATAATGTTATTAATAAAAAAAATCTGCTGAAAAGCAGCCGAATACGAGCCGAGCCCGTTCGTTTACGACATTCATCGCCTCTGGTTACTCGGAGGGAATCCATCCGCCACACACCCCCTCCCGCCTCACTGTTGGTGGGCTCGGTCTTCTTCTCCAGCGACAGCGACAGCCGTAGAATCTTTATGGGGCCCGGGTTGCCGGGGGGTCTCTGTGTTCCGCGGACATAGAGGGGGCCGGCCGGCCGGGGGTGGCGACCGTGACCCGACGGTGCGGTGAGGCGGCGGTGGCGCCGTCGGAGCCACGGACGGCAGGAGAGCGGTGGGCCGGGGTCGGCAGCGAGGTGTCGCGTCGTCGACCGGTTAGTGTGGCGGCGATATTGAGTGGCGGTGGGCGGCGGTGAAGGCGGCGGAGACGCCGTCGGAGCCGGACAGAAGACGGTCGGAGGCGGGAGCAAAGACACGAGAAAAAAAATAAGGGAATGTACGGTGAGTTGCTTCCATCCCGTCAACCGGCAACAACGATCCCTGCCACAACACGAAGGTCCCAGGTCAGCGGCCCATGAGCGGCGCACTGCTGCTGGACCTGCGACCACGTACGTATACCGGTGAAGTGGGCCTTCTTCTCGGTTCGTTTGACAAGAAGTGAGCTTTCTGAAATTCAGGTTATTTAAAGCCATGTAATTTTGTGTTTTTGCTTTATTTGGTGACAACATTATACTGTCCCCCTTTTTCCTTCCACTGACTTATTTACAAGCAGAAAGGGAGTGTCATCTGTGCCACTGTACCAGTTGCCACCAGAAGCGTAAGTTCAAGGATGAAACGAGTACAGTACTAATTTACAGGAGCCGCCACGCCAACTACTCCTGATTGATTATGGAATATACTATCAGATAAGGGTGTTAGCCGCCACGCTAGTGTATCCTTGGTTGGAGCCCAATTTAAACAATGGCGGAGAGGACATTAAAAGTGGTTAGCCGAACGCGACTCACATGGCACACCTGGATTTAGGCTGCCGTCGCACGACGTGCACGCGTTTCAGCAGGTAAAGGTTTATATTCAGGGGCAGCAGCACATCTCGCCATTGGTCTGATGGCCGCTGCGTCACTATCATCGTCATCACCTACTCCACCTATGGCCATCATCATCCGTGCAGTTGGATCCAGCCAACCCGTCCGCCCGGCCTTCCATTCATGTCCACTTTTTTATATATCGTGGGCATATGGACTTTAAACCGAGCCACATGCTGGTGTGGTAGACTGTTTTTCTATGCACGGTGAACTGCAACGTGCACACGTCAGTACATCCCACTTTCCATTAAGTTAATGGCCTAACTCGTTACGTTTAACGTTCCCATGAGTATGCGACGCAGAAACCTCCACTGGCACTTATTGAAAAAATGCAGAGAGTTCGGCCATGCCTCAATTGCGTAGCCTATATATAAGCCTAAAAGCATAAAAGCATTCCCACTCTACAATCGGGAGAGAGGGACATGGGTTTTCCTGCCCTATACTAAAAGTTAACGTGAGCTTAGCAACGTGAACACATTTTGCTTACTCGCTAGGAGATGCCATTCCTCTCGACCATGATTCAGGGCCCCCGCAGCCACGTCCACTCACTAGCTTCCATCCTCGATCAAGAACACGATGCCTCGCCTTTTCTTCAAGCGTCATTCTCGACCGTCCCTACACAAAAGATGCAGCCCTTCATTTTCTTCAGAAAGCTCCGCACAATCGCGAAAACTCTGGCACCATCAACAATTGTGTCCTGTGTAGTTGTATATCAGTTCGTTTCTCGTTGACACAGGCTAGGCCGTTTGAATCTCCTCAACAACTGTCCCTACACAAAAGATGCAGCCCTTCATTTTCTTCAGAAAGCTCCGCCCAATCGTGAAAACTCTAGCACCATCAACAGTTGTTGAGGAGATTCAAACAGCCTAACCTGTGTCCACGAGAAACGAACTGGTATACAACTACACAGGACACAATTCCAGAAATACTAAACTACAGAATTCTATGCGTGGACCATGTATACGCAACACGGCAGCAGAGGACAGGAACGGACACAAACAAAGCCCAGCCCGCTGCGGATAGATTATCCTGTCGTCTCGGCCGCCGCTGGCGCACATAACAGCCGTAGGATTTGAAGGTTGAGGTGTTCAATTTCCATTGGGGAGGGCGCCTGCTTGGCAGTGGCCAGTGGGCTGTGGCCATTGAAATGCCAGACACGCACCGCTCCGGCACTCACACGTGATGCAAGCCTAGTTACAGCAAAAGCAAGTACAACGACGCCGTCGTCCGCGTCCTCTGAATGTTCTTTTTGTGAGTTGTAACCCATCGATGCACGGTGGACAACTAATTACTCAGCATTTTTCGAAACCGGCTAATTATTCAGCATATGCACGCAGAATACATCTACAGTAAAAAGCTTATCAGATACTTCCTTCGTTCCGCTTTTATTATCATTTCCGATAACTTCGTAGGGATTAAGAAAACAATGAATTGATAGTTTTACCCTTCCTCTTAGCCGCGCCTCCCGCACCGCATCGCTCCGCCCCATCGGCTCACCTCTTCTGCTCTACCTCGAGGACCACCTGCCCGCTTCAATGACGCGTTCACCTCGTCGGCCTGCCTCCTCCGCCCCCGTCTCTTTGGACCGCCTTCTTCGCCCCCAGCTCTCTTTGGATCGTCTCCTTCGCCCCGCATCTCACCTACCAGGTGCGCGCCACCGCGGGCCTCTCTGACCCGACGCGTCCCGCCTTTCCCCACCTCCATATGTCAAGTCGCCTCCGTATCGCCTCTTCGCCGCGCCTCCTAACCTCAACACTGCCCTAGCACGCTACTCGTATATCCTTGGGATGGCGCCATCGAGCCTAATCTGAATTGTAAAAGCTTCGATCTGATTCAAGAATGATGAGGATGTCGGGCAAAGATGCTCGAGGTGTCACAGCCGAAGATATAGACGACGGCAACAAATGCGAGATTCGTCGACGCAGGTGCAAAGTGGAGCAAAGCAGAGGATGGTCACCGCCGTTGGCTTCCCTGGCAAGATTTTATCGGATTTGTCGATATCAGTACATGGAGAGCGGAGCAGGCCGTCATGAAGTGAGTAAAGCCGGGGCAAAATCAGGTGATGACTGTAGAGCGAAGCATCAGCAACAATAATTTCTGCACCTTTTGAAATGAACTGTGATGACAACAACAACGAAATAAAGGGAGTATGCTAAAAACACGTGGCTATATGCACTCAAATAATATCCTTCTCTCTGTTCCTTTTTGATCAAATCCTTTCGCTGTTCCTCTTTGACCAGCGCTTTCGAAAACTACATGGTCGCCAGTACTAGTATAAAGCTGCATTTTTAGTATAGCTACATACCCGGTCAGGTTTGGTCAACCGGCCAGCCCGTAAGAACCCCCCGGCCCTAATAACAGGTTTGACCCGGCTAATTAATCGAGAGACATCATCAGCGTTAAATAAAATAAAGAGGCAACCGAGTGTTAAAAATAGCAGGTGATCATGCGCTGTACATACCAGCGGCGGTGAGGTAAGCGCAATGATTGAGCCCATTTTCGTGTGTAGTTTATTTAAACCTATTTAGAGCAGCACAACAGCTTCGCAAGGTTTGCTTTTTAACACTGTCCGCACCGGGTACTACAAATGACCCTGCAGTATCACGATAGCGGAAAACGCTCTGCACTAGTAGTGTAAAGCATACGCCACGATTTCAGACGCACGCCCGTACGCCAAATCTGGCGCTACCCAGGACGTCTGCTATCTCCTCCACGCGCGCAGCCGCGGGCCTCTCTTCCAACCACTGCCCTCTCGCGTGCCGTTGGGGAAGAGAAGGGAGGGAGGCACCATCGGGGGGCACCCATCCCAACCGCTTCCCGCCGCTGATGCTCCACCGCGCCGTCAAAGGGAGGGAGCACGGAGCGGAGGAGGGGGCTGACAAGCTCGAGCGGTGGAGCTGGGCGCGAGGGACGGTGGGAAGAGGAGGAGCGGTATTGCGCGAGCTCCAGCTGGCCATGCCGAGGCAGCGAGAGGGCCGCTAGGGAAGGGGACTCGCCCGACTCTCCTGGCCTTCGCGTCCGACGCCGAAACCCGTCAGATCTGGCCGGAGGTAGAGAGGCCCGCACCGGATCCGGCCGGGCTAGGGAGGAGGAAGGCATGGGGGAGGAGGATGCGGGCCTTGGCGGCGGTGGGCTCGGGAGAGGAGTCAGGGGCGGTGGGCTCGGGATAGAAGTTCGGGGGCGGTGGAAATGAGAGGAGACGAGGCGCCAGGGATGTCAGGGGCGGAGGGGGAGAGAAAAAGGGAGGAAAGAAAAAAAAGAAAAAGGGAAAAGAAAAAAGAGAAAAGAAAGATGATTGAATAAAATATTAGAGTAATTGATATAGAGGATGATATAGAGCATGAATGGGTGCGGGAAAACTGAATATAGAGGAGAGAATCTTGCTGAGTAGGATAGAATATTCCTTTTAGAGGATGGATATAGAGTATAACGAGTGTGATCAGTCTAAGACCGGTCACACCGGCGTCCTGCATGCGATCCTCCAGGACTGCGGTAGTGTAATTTTTGTTGCACTGGGAGACGCCAAAGGATCCACTACAACTTGTGCGTCCGGCGTACGCTAAATAGCACACTGGTAGCGAGGAACGCTATCCACTGACGCACTGCAAGTCCAGAGTAAAGAATAGAGGAAAAAATTAGAGGAAAGTTAGTATAGAAAAAAAATTATTCTATAATATGTGAAAGTTGGGATAGAGGATGGATATAAGATATGAATAAGTGCGAGAAAACTAGATATAGAGGAGAGAATCTTACTGATCAGGATAAAATATTTTTTTAGAGAATGAATTTAGAGTATGACGAGTGCGGGGAGTATAACACTTCATAATCCTTTTATTACTAATCTACTTTAAGAAAATTTAGTGAGAGTCACATCAGTGCACACAGCACCGAAAGGTTTGATTTTCAGATTAATCAATTATTAACCAGGAGAATACCGTGGCCGCCATATAAAGTGGTCTCACTGGATCCCGAGTAATGAAGCGCGCAACGGAAAGTGACTCTGGATGGACTGCGAAATTAAGCAGACAGCGCCGTCGACCTTCTTTGGCATCAGGGAGCAGGCGGCCGGACTTGCCTGCCCAGACACTGCAGATGTCAACGGCCCGGCGACCGTCCGGTGTCACGTCCCCCCTTTCCAATTTTGTTTTGCTAGAATTCAGCCATCGCCCGTCGTCACGGGCACGGCACGATCTTCACGAACGGATCAGCGCGCTGGCCCGTGACGAGGTCAACGCTCTCCACCTCCTCCGTGGTGCCTGCACTGCACCACCCGCGAGGTTGCCATGAACGATTCCGTCGTCGGCGCGGTGAAAAAAAAAATAAATACAGCCGCCGCGTACGGGTGCGGTGCGGCGCGGGGGACCGAGGCGTCGGTGCGGGCGGGCAAAAGGAAAGGAACCCACGCGAAGCGTGCTTTGCCTGCTTCCTTCCTTCCTTCCTCTCTCGAGCGCGAAAAAATCTTAAAAGAAAAATCTGAAAACAGCAAGGCACCAGACGTCCCCTCCGACCCCGAGCGAGCAGCACACAAAAGCGCCCCTCCACCACACGCCATTCCCTTTCCATTCCTCACCTCCTCCACCTCCTCTCCTCTCCCGCCCGCGTTGCTTTCCTTTCCTCCTCCCGTCTCCTCGCCGTGGACCGCAGCCCGCCAGCCTCCTGCCCTGCACCCACCCAGCAGCAGAGGTCAAAACCCACGAGCAGAGGCCGAGAGCGAGCGAGCGGGGCGGGGGGTGGTCAGGCGGGAAGGCCTCTCGGATCTGAGCTGCGCTCGCCCGCTCCCGCGCGCGCGCGCACCACCGATCTCGATCCGCGCAGATCTGCCGCAGGTAAATCGCTTGTTCCAATCGTTCTAGCTAGATCCGTGTATGCTGCCTCCCGCGCGAGCTGGATGTAGCTCGCTGGTTAAGCTTCGCTGCCGCTTTTTTACTCAACCGGCTTTGCTCCAGTAGATAGATGATGATAAGCATCGAACTCGGTAGTAGTACTGTAGTAGTATCTAGTAGGCAGCCTATATTTGGTAGCTTCGGAAAATGAAATCTCGCACCCCCGTTCCTGGCTCCGCGGATCTCGAACTCCGTCGATTCCTTGATTTCTTTCTCAGATAGGACCAGCGAAAGCGCCGGGATCTGAGCGCGGCGAATCACTTTCCTCTTCTCCGCTCGCGTGAGCTGATTCAAATGGTTGAATGGTTTGGAGTAATAAGCTCATCATCATATGGTGTTGTTTGTTCTGTTCAGATCTAAGCCGAGCACGACGAGGTAGCTTCAGCTCCGGTTGGTGAACAAGAGTAGGAGGCCGCGGCGGCAGGGGGAGGCTGCGAAGATGTCGTCGAGCACGATCCGGAAGGCGCTGGGCGCCGTCAAGGACCAGACCAGCATCGGCCTCGCCAAGGTCACCAGCAACATCGCGCCGGAGATCGACGTGCTCATCGTCAAGGCCACCAGCCACGATGACGAGCCGGCCGAGGAGCGCCACATCCGCGAGATCCTCCACCTCACCTCCGGATCCCGCGCCCACGTCGCTGCCGCCGTGGCCGGATGCTCGCGCAGGCTCTCCCGCACCCGTGACTACGTCGTCGCGCTCAAGACCCTCATGCTCGTGCACCGCCTCCTGGCTGACGGCGACCCGTCCTTCCACCGGGAGCTCCTGCACGCCACGCGACGTGGCACCCGCCTGCTCAACCTCGCCGATTTCCGCGACGAGGCGCACTCTGGTTCGTGGGATCACTCCGCCTTTGTGCGCACGTATGCGCTCTACCTGGACCAGCGCCTCGAATTCTTCCTCCATGAGCGCAAGCAGGGCTCAAATGCAGGCAGCAGCAATAACGGCCCCTCTCCACGTGACCGTGAACGCTGGGGTTCGCCTGATCCATATGGCCGCCGTTCACCCTCCTACTCGTCACCCCCTGGGTATGGAGGATATGATGATTACCGTGAGAGGAATGGTGGCAACGCCGATGACAAGAGGCCACCAACCCCGGTGAGGGATATGAAGCCAGAGCGGGTGCTTGCCCGTATGCACCACCTGCAGCAGCTCCTAGACCGGTTCCTTGCTTGCCGCCCCACTGGTGGTGCAAAGCACAGCAGGATGGTGCTTGTTGCGCTGTACCAGCTTGTGCGGGAGAGCTTCCAGATCTATGCTGATGTCTGTGAAGTGCTCGCGGTGCTGCTGGACAGGTTCTTTGACATGGAGTACGCCGAATGTGTTAAGGCTTTTGAAGCATATGCAAGTGCTGCAAAGCAGATCGATGAGCTCTATGCCTTCTATGCATGGTGTAAAGATACTGGAGTTGCAAGGTCATCAGAGTACCCAGACGTGCAGCGTGTCACTGATAAGTTGCTTGAGACATTGGAAGAATTTATGAGGGACCGCGCAAAGCGACCAAAGAGTCCACCAAGGGAGCCGGAGCCTGAGCCTGTCAAGGAGGAACCTGAGGAGGATATGAACAACATCAAGGCACTTCCAGCTCCAGAGGATTATAAGGAGCCTGAGCCTGAGAAGGTGGAGGAAGAGGTGAAGCCGGAGCCGCCCCCACAGCCACAGGGTGATTTGGTGGATCTTAGAGAAAGCACTGTTACTGCTGATGAGCAAGGTAACAGGCTTGCTCTGGCTCTCTTCCAAGGACCACCTGCTGCTGGTGGAAGCAATGGTTCATGGGAGGCTTTCCCTTCAAACGGTGGCAATGAGGTCACTTCGGCATGGCAGAATCCTGCAGCCGAGCCTGGGAAGGCTGATTGGGAGCTGGCTCTTGTTGAGACAGCCAGCAACCTATCCAAGCAGAAGCCAGCAATGTCTGGTGGTATGGATCCACTGCTGCTGAATGGCATGTATGACCAGGGTGTTGTGCGCCAGCATGTTAGCGCACAGGTGACCACCGGCAGTGCCAGTAGCGTCGCCCTGCCCGCTCCTGGACAGAAAACACAAGTTTTGGCTTTGCCTGCACCAGACGGTTCTATGCAGACTGTAGGTGGTGACCCATTTGCGGCGTCCCTTGCCATCCCTCCACCATCCTATGTGCAGATGGCGGACTTAGAGAAAAAACAGCAATTTTTGACACAGGAACAGATGATGTGGCAGCAGTACCAGAAGGACGGTATGCAAGGGCAAGGAAGCTTGGCCAAGCTTGATCGGTCATACAACAATGGTTTCGCTCCCAACCCGGCCATGCCCTATGGGATGCCTGTGGCATACAATACAAACCCCATGCCGATGACTTACACCGGGAATCCTGGGTACTACTACCCCACTTACTGAGGCAATTCTTTGTTCATCCTTACAGTTGCTGTGAATTTTGTTCTGTGTTGTGGTCTTACGCTAGCCTTTGGGTTGTGTCCAGCATCAGTTGTTGTTCCCCTGTCTCTGGAACAAACCTTTTGGTCTCGTATATGTAATGTAATCTTATTTGTTTGGAACCAATTGCAGCATCCAAGGGTGGCTATAGTTGATTACATAATCTTAATTGATCTTTACACTGTTGCCGATATCATCTGCTTGTTGTCACTTACTTTTACTCTATGCTGCATTGTGGTGGGTGTTGATACACCAGACAAAGCGACACTACTTTTGGGTGGTGTTGATACACCACCTGCTGTAATGAACAAAATGCTCTGTTTCTCAGATCTAGATCTCTCCCGCTCTGTTGGAAATGGTTGGTAGTTGTAGTTGTTGGCATTAAGGTGTCATGGTCGGTGGATTAATCAGTTTTGTACCATATTTGTTGGAGCTACTTTCCAGAATTGACTTTTAATGGTCGGAGCTTGTTGCTCTTTGAAGTTATGAAGTCTGCTGTTTGGATCTATGCGATTGCAACATTTCAGTATTTGCCCTTTGATGATCATGGTTCGTGAAAAATAGTACTTCCTCCGTCTCAAAATAATTGACATTTTAGTCCTCTTTAGTTTTCTCAAAATAATTAGCATTTTCACTTTTCGATGCACATTTCTCTCTTGATATATTTCTATCTCTATCTTTTTTCTCTTTGTTTTTTATGCACTAATTTTTACACTTCTCATTAATTCCCGTGCCAAGCTCCAAAGTGCTGACGGAGTAGTAACCAGGATAAAAGTTGTTCCTACAAAAGGGTGTAGTTTATATTGGATATACAGTGGAAACTGCTGCACCCATAAGTAGTCGATAGCTATCAACTGTCAGCCACGTTGCACCCAGTCGTTCTGTTTATCCTGGTAAGCCGCTGTATCTGAGCTGGTTTTGCAGTCGGTGGTTTGCCAAGAACGACTGATGTAGCTTAAATATCCAACCAATATGACAGAATTCTTGGCCGGTCACTGCGGACTCTTTCACTTGGAACTTCGCTTTGCCTGTCTTGTTTTCATTTCCTGTCCCTTTCCATTCCCATCCTAAATGCAGCTTTCAGGTGTCGACCTGACCAGACTTTGCTGCAATATGATATCTGACTTTAAGACTGATGAAATACACCTCGGCATCTTTATCTCCATTGCGGAAGCGCCTTTGAAGAATGATTAATAAAGGGCAAAACGACGTGGAAATGATTCATTCCTTGTCGTCGTAGCCTGGGGTACTAAATTGAGAGGGGGTTTAGCTGATTGGGGCCTTTTGGGGCCACACAGCGTGCGCCTTGCGCGCACGGCACTCTGCTGTCTGTTCCTGACGACGACCACCGGCGAGGATAAGCAGAGTCGCTGTCAACTTGCAGCCGGATAAGCTGGGCACTTGTCGAAGGCGAACGCCACTCCATTCCGTATGCGAATTGATGGTGGTGGCCGTAGGAGCGACGAATACAACAGCAAACTTTTTTTCCCCCTTTTATGATAATCAAGAAACTGGTTGGGCCATGTGGATTTTCCAAAACCAACACCAAGATTTTTCTGACACTTACTCGCTGAAATTTAATGCGTCACCAAGATGATTATCAGGAGCATCGATTGGTAGCAAACAAGATGAAAGCTGCAGGAGCACGATATGAACTAATTTGAAGAACAATTTTCTAGGTGTACTTGTTTACATTCCACGATTAGTGGAATTAACTTTTCAACAGAATGCTAATCACTATCAAAATCAATGCTGCAGTAACAGACAAGCTTCCAATGATGTATCTCAGTCCCATTTTTCTATTTCCATCAGGTCAGGTCTTCGTACTCAAAATTGACTTCATATCATTTAGGCTTCAGAAATTCTCTAATGTTGCATAGCAATCCTTTGTCATACGGATTCACAAATTTGACTTCAGAATCTGCATTCAAAAGGACGATGGACAAATTTATACCGTGTTAAAACCCACTAGGGAGTCGATTGCGCTCAACCACAACAAGCATAATACGCACCTGATTGAGGCAATTCCCTCACCTGGAATTCAGGATATCTCTTCCAGTTAATCTGGAAAATCTCACCTTTTAGCTAAAAGAAACAGCTAACGAGACGACCTGCAATTGATGAAGAAAGAGTCCAAAGCACGGGAAATTTGACATTACCCACTCATCTGTCTTGATGTTGAAGCAGATGCAATATATGTGCCACATCAAGAACACAATCTGGCAACAGAGAAATAAAAGAGGTTGTAAGGCACACAGATCATGTAACATACAATGTGAATGCTAAAATTCTGATCAGCGTGTTTGGCATAGGCACAGCGATGTAAATGTAGATAGTCAAAGTATAGGAGTTATCTCCAAATGCTATGGGATACGGACTCATTGATACATACCAAAGACAGACAGACATTTCAGATTTGCCAACGAACTGCAAAACATACGGAAGCTGCAAGTTTTAGATGTCTTGCCATTATTTGCAAATATGCCTAAATGATTAAGAGACTGAATTAGTCTTTCTCATGGCATGCTTTCAGTTTCTCTATGGCAAGGTTCGGAGGTTGAAATTTCTTATCATGTCTTCATTATACTAATCTTTGCAGTTTACAGCCAGTAATATGAGCTGTATATGTACAGACAATATTTACCGTTTACATTTATACATATCCTAAATCAACACTTATAATCTTTTATCGACACAATCAGACAAGTCAAGAGTTTCAATATAGTTAATGCATGAAAAATATAAAATCACATCAACATCAAAACTACCAACAGCGATCATATGCAATAATGTTCTAAAAAAATCCTATGTTGAGATGTCCTCGAAATAAAATTGATGCTGTGCAGTGTAATTTGACTAAACATTTTCAAAAGTGACTTCCCTTCCTTCTAACTTAAGACTGATTGACAGGACACTTAAGGCTGCCATAACTCACGACAGACCATTTTCTGAAGCTCATAGAGAAGAAACCCAAATTATTATCCTGATCAAACTACCTCATAAGCGACTAATGCCAGGATCAGAATTTGGACATTCAGACACTTTGTTATGAAAAAACACATGCACCAATCTATGATATCACAGGCAGAAAAGGTCATGGTACATCAGGAGCTTAGAAGCGAACCTGCCAGAGCACTTGGAGGATAGAGAAAAGCATTGTACTGATTACCATGTTTAAAGATACAGGATTCTGCAAAGTAAATGAATATTGTCATTAGACACAACCACAAATAGAAATACAATTGGATGGACAAATAAGAAAAGGCAATAATCCCAATTCCAATAGGATCCCCAAGCCTCATTACCCGTTATGGTTTTGCTCAAACATGCAAGATCAACTCACAGAAGTAGTTAAGGTGACAAAGAATACAAAGGCGAGAGCATAGCTAACATACCCCCCCAAAAAAATCACAGAGCCATGGTTAATGAGGCTTCTTCTGGTAAAGCCAAAAAAAAAATCACAGAGCATAGCTATAAGGTAATAAATACTTGAAAAGCTGCTATGATAGATCATATAAAAAAAATAGAGTGTGATTGAGTGGTCTTAATTCTAAGAAACTAAAAGCATGGATGAACACCTTAAGTTAACCTTATTTGTCAAAGAGATGAATAGAGCATGTCCAAAATTCTACTTTGAACGAAAAAGGGGTTGGAGGGAGGGAGGGAGGCTTTCGGCACGTCATGCTCGCATACTGGGTATGCAAAATAAGATATGGAGAGAGTTACCTCTGATCTTATGGTTCCTGAGTTAATGCATCTGGTGATATCTACAGAACACATAAAAACAACAATGAACATGGAAACTCATAGGTATGTAACTATCTGACAACCTAAACATATTAACTGATAGTTGCTGACTATACTTTCAGTAAGAAAGACCCCAAAAAAAAAACTGTCAATCTAAAAACATCTAAGGGAGCAAGGAGATAAATTGCATACACTTTGTTGAACACATTGTATATGTTGATTCAGCAACAACGAATCCTGTCAAAAGGGCCATAAATAGACGATGATTTTTCTGTCCTGGAAAAAATATGTACTACACATTAGAATGTGCACATACAATGTCAGAGTACAATATTTTGAAAGGCAAAACTATCGCATGGTGGAAAAGGAATATAACCTATGCAAGTACCAAACGCAGGGCAGTGGTGGTCATAGGCCCTAATGTTTGCTTTGCAGAAGTTACACTGTCTGACTCTTGAAAGCATTGGGAGTTTCTACATCAAAGGTACAAAATACGTCAACAACTTAATACAAAAAAACTCTCTCTCATATTAGTAAGTCAGAAGCAATATTCAACTTCCTCAATACCTCACTCGGGTAAATAGCTTCCACAAAATCCTTGCAGCCAACTTCTTCTAAATACGAAGAATCACAAGCAACAATGCCAGGATCACTGGATAAAATCCTGCAACATAATGAAGTCAAAAGTGAAGCCTGCATCTTAGAGGCGGAGGTATGCAAAGGCCAATATTTGTAGAACTTAAAACTGTACCAAATTCACTAATCCTAGCTTAGATACACAGTTTTCACTGGAAAATAAGGAGGAAGTAACCTGTAAAGTCCCCAAAGAAGCAGGGCACATTCAGCATTTATTAGCATGTCCAGAAGAGAAGAAGTGTCTGCAAAAAATTTGACTAATTAAAAAACAACAATAAGAAGCAGATCTATACATTTATTTCTCATGTCCTGCTCCGAAATGACAACATAAAACACAACAAAATCACACATGCTTAACAGATGGATAAGGTAATCTACTTTTTACATACATTCATTTCATTTATCATGCTCCTAAACCAATTTATGGAACCTCATCCATAAGACCGCAATACCCAATGACATACTACATTCAGTCCACAATAGAAGGCGCCTTAATATGGATGCAGTAAAAAGAATGAACTTACATCAAGGTTCTTAGATGTCACATGAGAATGAAATCAAACGGCTTCATCAACAATAGTATTTCTATCATGTAAAGTATTGCCTTTTTTTTTCTTGTTTGTTTGTACTAAGAAAATAATAATGATGCTAAAGGTCATTACCGAAATCTTGTCGTTTCCAAAAGCCAAAATGAACTAAAAAACAACTGCAGGCACTGTGTCTGAACGTCATCAATTACAGGAAGGAGGTAATACATAGGAGATGATCGTTAAATGACAGTTAAACTGGACTAGACGTAACTAATATGGCATACCGACAAATGCATGTATCCTGCCTAAATATCATTGGAACTCCCTATGGACCATGCATTAGCAGAAATCAACCTAGTGTAATATGTTCGTTTTTGATTCACCATGATCTAGATCTAGGGTTGACAAAAGTAGACCGATTGTGGTGTTTCCATGCTGGACCTGTAAGGTTGCACAATGTTCAAGCAGTAAAGGGGGTCTATGCTTTATCGAGGGGGAGCTTAAAACTAAAATTCGTAACAACTAAACCTAATTAATTGGACCTGACCAAGCAGAAGTAACTGATAAATAAATCATTTCAGCTAGTTTCATTTCTAAATTTGGTATAAAGCTAAACATGCCAACTTGAAACAAGATTTAATTGATGCCACTTACATACATTCATAATGTGGAAGTCAACCAAGTGTATCCAAGTTCAATTTGCTTTAGTTTGTACTAAAGATAGAGGTATAACGAACCCAAGCACAGCAATCGACTACTAACCCCAACCTCCAGCACGAGTTCAGCTTCACTGGAGTCAATGCCGCACGACAAAAATGGCAAATCGCACAGTAAAACTCTCGGAATGGAATCCTACTCGTAGCAATGTAGTGCATTACCAGAGCTCACCTCTCCGGATTATGAACAAGTAGACACCCCACATGAGGAGGATGTTGAAGAGCACGAAGAGCGGCGCGGACGCCGCCACTCCGATGAACCTCCTCCAGAGCCGGCCCAGCACGATAGCCGCGAGGAACACCAGACCTGCACGCCAACGGAACCAAGGCAAGATCAGAGGCGCCCTAAAACTGTCTGCACAAAGGGAGAAGCGAGCAAGCGGCCGCGCGCGAGAGAGAGCACCGACCTGCGATGGGGAGCATGGCGAGTAGGGAGAGGGAGGGGAAGAGGCGCGGCACCATAGCGACGGCGAGCTGCGAGAAGAGCACGAGTCCGCATGACGCGAGCGCGGACCAGAGCACCTCCCATGGCGAGCGGCTCCGCAGCCGGTGGAGCCCCGACGCCAGCCCTCTCATCGTCGCCGCCGCCTCCGTCTCCTCGGCCCCGGGGCGCCAAGGACCATCAAGGCCGGCTGCACGGGCCCGGAGATCCAGCCGTGCTCCCGCGAACGCGTCGATCTCCGCGACGGGGACGGGAGGGGAGGGGACGAATCCGCGAGGAGATGCGAGGGAATCTCAGTGGAGGAAGAGGAGGAGGAGAAGCCGCGGCGGCATTTCGTCGAACGTGTGCAGTGCGCGGAGGTATAATGGCGTGGTAACAGTCAAAGGAGCAGGAGGAGCAGTACGGTCGCGCTGGCAAAGCTGTCGCTGTTTGAGTGGGAAATATAATTTCGTTTTTCCTTCATTTTTTACTGAATTTTTTTTCCTATACTGTTGGCTGTTTCGATATTCCCGTTGCTGCATAATATTAGCAGTAACTCGTTATTATGTAATTTTCCTTCGAAGTCATAATTATTTAGGGGCAAAATCAGATGATTTTATTTAGCTCACAGCAGATAAAAAACAGATCGTAGAAAAGCCAACGACCGTGAGTGATAAGTGTGTGACCATATCGGCGTGTTTGTTACTGTTTGCTATGGACTCGCAATAGTCTGTATCGGTGCATGTGCGCACGTAGGTGCGCCTGCCTCAGCCTGGTTGTAGCCGCGCACGCGTGAAGCAGTGAACTGTAGCATGTGTGACCAAGGTGCGAAGTGGTTCGAGATTTGGGCTTCAGGCTTGGGCATGTCACGTGGGTTTGGGTTGACAAAACGCAGCCCCACTAGCTGAATCGGGAGTAGAATATCATCATCATCTTGATGATCCAGATCACGGCGTTGTTATTTCGAGGAGCCTACCTAAACATTCGATCGGGTGGTGTAGTAAGAAAAGCTTACCACAGAAATTTTGTTTTTGTTTTTGTTTTTTTTTTTTGCTGCTCACGAGCGGCAGGGGAAAGGTAAACCATGCGTCAGCAGCGGTAACACCACGTGGTTCCTTCCGTGGTTGGGACGGAAAGAAGACCTCGGATTGGGTTTACGCAGTAGATGCGCTACAAAATGGTGCGTCATCGGACCACTGATGACAGAGCTGTTTGTGGTATAGGCTCTGGCTTTATTTAGTTTTTACCCCTTTCTGATTCTGTATGTAGCCTTTTCTGCTTCCAGGTGCGCGTCGCGTGTTATTGTAATCGATCGTCCTCGCCACCCGGAAACAACATCTTTTTCAGGGCGGAATGTTGCTAACCTTTTCACCCACGGACTAGCAGCAGCAGTAGTAGTAGTAGCCATTCTTTGCAGAGGAGTGAGTAGTAATCGCGGGATCAAGCCCGAGACAATTACTGCGATTCCGGCAGTCTAGGCGACAGTCAGTTCAGGTGCTTGATCTGTCGGTCACAGTCGTGCCTGCCTAGCGGCCAGATCACCTCTAGGCTCTAGCGGCGGCGAACGCGAGTCCGAGACGGCTGGCCTATGCGGCGAGCCCGAGACCACACGATCATACCTTGCGCGCCCCGCGGTCGGGGCACCAGGCCGAGGCCCCCAACAAACCAGCAACGCGCGCGGTGCCTTGCTTGGCGGCGAGGCGACACGAGATCGCGTCTCGGCACACACATCTACTATAGTAGTTACTACGCGAGAGTATATACTCGTACGCGAGCCGTGCCAGATCCGGCGGCCTCTGCCTGCGCTTGGTGATGCCCCGAGAAGCGAGAGCTGAAGCATCATGAGCACCAACAATACACACGGCACGGCAGGTCGGCAGTCCAGTCGCCACCGACACGGCTTTTTGTCCCCGGCCGGCTATTTTTGTTTGGTGAGGTGCTGGTAGGAAAACCGGCCAGGTGGTTGTTGGGAGTTCGAAATCCGGAAGATTTGTTGGTTCGGGCTTGTGCTCAACCGATTGTGTCGGCCATCGTACGAGCTGTGGACCGATTGGCCGAGAGAGAAAGATCTGGCGTGCGAGTTATACACACAGACACACTTGCTCCCACGTCTCGCGAAGATCTCCGGAACTAGGAGTAGACAGGTACTACCCGGAAGCTACGTTTAGGCATGGTGAGTATATACACAGGAAAAAAAGATACGGAGTCTATATTATAGTCCCTGCACCTCATTCGGTCCTAGTCTTGCACCCTCTCTACACTCTCTAGTTCAAAACGAACCAATTAGTGTAACAATTAGTAGAACAACCACCATATTAATTAGTAGATCGATCATTTTCATACGGTATAGATCATCACCTCACTCGTGCAATGGCCCATCCATTGATAGATTCACTTTGCCTCACATGTGAAGGAAATTATTGTGCCAAGCCATTAAATGCGAGTTGGCTCTTTTATCTTTTATTTAGGAACTTCTAATTTGGAACAACATTTTTTATATTTTGTAACTTAAATTCCTCTTTTGAGGTCCATTTTGTTAAATAAAAGTTCCATCGTCTGCCTTGTGGCATGTTTCATATTGCCATATCTACATTTTCTACTTCCAAGTACTTAAGTAAATGAAGTGTATTTCGTAAAATGTGTAAACATCACATAATAGTTGTATAGGATATTCTTGTTTTTAGAATATACATCTTATCGTATCTATGATGTATCATCTCACGTATAGATCATGATTGGTCGTCAGTTGAACTAGTGTAAACTATGCCTTGGTTCTAGACAAAGGTTAAACTAGGTTATACATGATCTTTTTGTCTCCTTTTTCAATGTAACCTTCTCTCTGTAGCACATTGAAAAAATAGATGGAGACCATATTCTCAAAAATAATTAACATAACAAATAAGCTTGAGCCGATACATCAAGTATAGTGTGTATTAAGAACATGACTAGCTTAATAAATAAGTTTGAGTTCATACATACAATAATGAGATAATATAATGTTATATTACTAAATACACAAATTTGGATTCTAGATTCATTCTTGTGTAGAAATATTGCATTTGGTAACGGAGTGAGACCATTAACCAAGAGACAATTTTCAACTAGAATGATATAGCTCAATTAAAATCACAAATAGAAGAGATGACTTATGAGACTACTAGAGAAAGATAAGAAAAACAACTTGCAAAAAGATAGATTATTGAGTTAAATATAATATTTATGATTTTTTGCACATAGGAGACGTTTGGATATATAGAAATGTGAGGTGGGAATGAGAAATGAGCATGGATAGATAACATTTTCGTAGGTGGTTGATGGGTCAAGGAAATAAGTTGGGTTTAGGATATAGAAAATAGCTCCTCATTTTCCATAAATCTTGACTCAACGAGGAGGGTGGGTTTAGATCGAGAAATGAACGGATAGTAAACTATTGGCTTCTTCCTTGATCTTGTCTTCTCTAATTTGTGTCGACGGTTGCTCCGATGCTTTGCCACAACTTGTTTACTTCAACCCACTTGATCGACTTTCTTCGCCGCTAGCGCTTGTTGCCCACCAAACACATGGCACACCAGTCACCACTTGCTTCCAAGGAGAAATGTGGGTCCAAGTTTAGCATAATCTGGACTATAATAAATAGTGAGGTCGGCTTCACATATCAGCAAGGATAAGTAACACATTCAATTTCAGGTGCACGGGTGCAATGGAAGAAACACCATGGGCACTTGCCATGGCTGAAGGCGGAGATACCTTTTACTTCTTTCCTTCCATGCTGAAATAGATCCACACTAGTTGCTACACACTTGTGATACCGTTGTGCTTTGCGTCACAGTGAAGCCCGATTTGGTCCGCTCATCCAAGATGGATTTAGAATTGGAAGCTCCTGCTAGTCATTCGATTTTGGTTGAGGATTTTTGAAAGAACTTGCTTGGTCTGGATTTCGATGGGGAAAAAGAGATATGATAGTCATTAATGGGGTTGTCACCCGTGGGCCCCAAGGTTTTTTTTCCTTTTCACGAAGCAAGTATCCAAACATTGTTTTGAAAATAAATCTTCATATCCTCAACTTGAACCTTGCCCATTATATCCCTCCTATTTCCTTATCCTAAACCGACCAGTGATCCAAACGTCACCATAGAGTGAGAGATTGTAATGAAGTGAGAATGAAGATAAACGTTTACAGTGAACCTAACAAACAATGAGTACGATAAAACTAACTCTACGAAAGAGGTAAAACCATGTTAAAAATAAATTATCAAGAGAGAAGGGGTTGAAAAACAACCCAATGTATTTCTTTGTTAGGACAAGATAATGAGTTCTATAGAAAAATTCTTACACTTGAATTAGTTAATATAATGAAACAAAGATTTAAATATATAGTGTTTGGTTATGGTTCTACTATTGTTTGAGATATAGAAAAATTTACGTGAAAGATTCTAATAAATAAACAAATAACAGAGCCAATCGCTTATTTTCAGTTCATGCTACCACATGTACAAATAAATATGCTTAGTACAAAACATAGAATAACTATTGCAACATGAGAGATTGAACGTATAATAATGCTTATTGAAATACGTGGTTCAAAATTGAATAACAAACGGAAAAATTGTTGGAAGGACAAACGGTACATGTTGCAGCATTGAAAAATACCTTGCAGCAGATATTTTTTTTATGAATTTCCTTTGATCGGTTACAGCATGCATGTTTCAGATTATGCTTATGATGTGTCTTTCGTCTAGAAAATTGGAGGACCTAATAAATCGAGAACACCGGATAATCCCTCGCAGTTGCATGTTAATCATGGGTGCATTTCTCCTCTTCATTAGGCCCAACATTTAGTTTTGCTACTTATAAAATAAAAGATGATAAAAAAGATGCTAATCTGTCTCCCTCTGGTAATTCCCTCGACCACCAGTGGTACTGGTACCCCGTAAAGTCCAACAAGTTCCGTGTCAAAAAAAAAAAAAAAAAAGTCCAACAAGCTCGTCACTGCGTGCGCCGGCCCCAGCTCGAAACACAAGAACAAGGAGCACCAATGCCTTGCAAGCAATGAAGCAAGGGACCACGCCATGCGCGCCGGTCCGTGACGCCGATCCACGAAACCTCGCCGCGTTTAAAATCGTATCCCATACCGTTGCCGGACTGGCCGGTACTGTCCTGAACCGAACAACCCACCGATCTAGAGCTCGAGCCCGCATCATTCGATGCGAAAAGGCAGGACGAGGTGATCCCGCACCGATGGAGCCACCGACGGTTCGGAAGGCTCTCTCGTTCGTTCGGGGAAGGGAATAATGGCGTGCGGAGGCGGGAACCACGTGTGCGGGTAAAGGATCCCTTTCCCGGGCGCGTGGTGTGGTGGAACGGAACGCAACGGAACGTTTTGCATATATGCAAAGCCAAGGTTCCGGCGCCCGCCGCCGAGCGAAAGCGCCCGCGCAGCAGCAAAGAGAGGCGCGGCGCAGCGGCGGAGATGCGGTGATACTGATCCCGATCCGCGCGGTTCAGCTATGCCATTCACGGGCCGCGACTGGCGGCTTGCTGCGCCTACCTGCACCTCTGCTCTGCTGCATCTACCCTTGGTGATTGTGTCGTCGTCCCGACGGCACAGGCGCGCGCATATCAGTGGACGGGTCACGGCGTAGGAAATGGACCAGTCACTCATCAGTGCGTGTCTTGTAGCCGTAACTGCAGACGTGTCAGGGGAACGCACGCGCACCAATTTTGGGCACTTTCCTTGATGATGATGCAGCTGAGGATGATGAGGCAACGACGCAGAGGCGGCGGCTGGAGGCGAGGCAAGCCGATAGTAGGCAAAGATGGCACTGCGCGTAGGAATCGGATCCGTAACGACGCTCAGGCGTATCTATACCCTGCCATGGAACAAGGAAAGATAAGTAGTGTAGTACTCTCCGGCTCTCCGCCGTAAGGTTATCCAAATTCACATCTGCAACTAACCATATGGACTTTCTCCCCCTCTTTTCTTTCTTGGAGAAGGCCCGCTCACTCTAAAACCAAGGATTATTTTTGTGGCGGAAACGAGAGGGAGCAGCAGCAGTAGAGAACGAGAAACAGTCGATTTCGTACCCGGAAGAAACGACGCGCAGAGGTGTCGAGTTTCTTGCCAGACAAGTCCGTACCACCAGTTTTTGTTTTCTTTTCGGTAAAATTTTCCGTGAAAGTGACGAGGTTTTTTTTTTTGTGTTTTCTTCCCGTGAAAAAATATCTGGTGTGTATCATCATCATCAGAACGAAAAAAAAAAAGAAAGAAAAGAATTGTTTATCGGGGAGAAAAAGAAAATTGCTCAATCATCATAGTAGTACAGCAGAAGAGAGGCCAGCAAGGCTTATTAAAACCACAGGAAAGAGGACGCAGTAGTATTAACTAGTGGCACAGCAGTTACAGCTCTGCTCTGCACGCTCCCGTTTCCCGTCCTACTCTACTCTCCCCAGGAGGACGGAGGAGAGGGAGACAGGACAGTAGTCAGCCAGTCCCCATTCATCCGAGGAGCTCTCAGTCTCCGGCGGGCGGCGGCGATGGGCCACGGCGCGAGCTGCGGCCGGCCCAGCGAGGAGGTGGACTTCTTCGGCGCGGTGCAGTCCGGCGACCTGAGCCGGCTCGCCGCCGCGCTGACCGCCCGGCCCTCGCTGCTCGGCCGCACCACGCTCTTCGACCGCCTCTCCGCGCTCCACATCGCCGCCGCGCACGGCCACCTCCAGGTATAAAGACTCACACGCTTCTTTTCTTGCCGCTGGGGGATGGATGAGGATAGACTGACGAACGGCGGCGTGCGATTGCTTTCGTTTTTTTGTTCAGGTGGTCTCCCTGGCATTGGATCTTTGCCTCCACCCGGACGTCGTCAACCGCCACAAGCAGGTTTGCAACCACGCAGCTCCTCTCATGGCCTATTCGGCTCCTTGCTCTGTCCTGACATCTCCGGCGTTTGATTTTATTTATCGTAGACGGCGCTGATGCTGGCGGCGATGCACGGGAAGACGGACTGCGTGCGGCGGCTGCTCGACGCCGGCGCCAATGTACGTGAGCCTTTTTCGTGGATGGAAATTTTAGAGTTGGTGGTGCCTGATTGCTAGTGTTTCCGTGCAGATCGTGATGTTCGACTCGTCGCACGGGCGGACGTGCCTGCACTACGCGGCGTACTACGGGCACGCGGAGAGCCTCCGTGCCATCCTGTCGGCGGCCAAGTCCGCGCCGGTGTCGCAGTCCTGGTTAGCCTTGTTCGCCGCCCTCCTGCTGATGATTGCTCGTCGTCTCTGGTAATAGTATGTTGCTGATGGGGTCTCAGATGCAGGGGATTCGCGCGCTTCGTCAACGTACGGGACGACACGGGGGCCACGCCGCTGCACCTCGCCGCCAGGCAGGGGTGGCGGCGCTGTGTCCACGTCTTGCTCGAGAACGGCGCCATTGTGTCCGCCTCCAGCGGCGCCTTCGGGTCAGTTCTACTGTCTCTCTCTCCTTCTCTCGCGTCATGTCAGTCAGTCAGAGAGCCAAATTCATCGCGCCTTTTGAGGAAAGCTGCGATGCGATTGGTGTAGTATTTGATTCTCCCTCCCGCGCGCGCGCGCGGAATTGCTTCTTCTTCTTCTTCTTCTTCAGATTCCCCGGGAGCACGCCGCTGCATTTGGCCGCGCGCGGCGGCAACCTCGACTGCGTCCGCCAGCTGCTCTCGTGGGGCGCCGACCGACTCCAGCGAGACTCCGTGGGGTGAGTCGTTATTAAGCACGACGATGTTTGCCTTCAGACTCTTTTGCGTCATACTCCTACTTATGCCATAGATTTTTAATTCCTGCAGGAGGATTCCGTATGAGGTCGCCGTGAAGCGAGGCCACGTCGCGTGCGCGGCGCTGCTGAACCCGTCGTCCGCGGAGCCCCTCGTGTGGCCCTCCGCGCTCAAGTTCATCAGCGAACTGGAGCCGGACGCCAAGGCCCTGCTGGAGGCCGCGCTGATGGAGGCCAACAGGGAAAGGGAGAGGCGGATCCTGAAAGGGACCAAGAACGCATTGGCGTCGCCGTCGCGTTCAGACGACGGAGCGGCCATCTCTGAGGTACGTATAATTCCAAGTCCTCCACTGCAACTTGCATCGCATCATGTGGGCTTGTTTTTCCCATCACAACTTACCGAACCCAGTCAAATCGCGAGTGTTCATCGCTACCACGATGTAGAGCTTCAACACAGAGTCAGTAGCTCCAACGCTTACTGTTATTAGTACTACTATAAATAAGCAATTTATCTTGATCCGAGAGAGACAAATGACATCTTGACAAGTGGTACACGAGTACTCTAAGGGTGCTTTTTAAGCAGCAAGTGTCAGCGTGATGGCTACAGCCACTGGCTTTTAGCACTAGTTTAACATTGTGCTTATCGGTAATGACAAGCCCAAGCAGCATGCGCGCGCATCCACTTCCCTCGATTGGTTCGTTGCTCATCTGAGCAACCGCGCCAATCCATATGAACTCGGCATTATTCTCTAAAAAAAAAACTCGACCGCGGGGGGGCTAAGTGTATTCAAAAACGCATGTACCCAATCCAAAATCAGTGTAGTACAATTGCGCACGACGCGGATCATGTTTTCAGTGTGATTGATAACTCCAAATTCTGGCGCGTACGTGCAGGCTAGCGACGCAGCGGAGGTGTGCAGCATCTGCTTCGAGCAGGCGTGCAGCATCGAGGTCCGGGAGTGCGGGCACCAGATGTGCGCGGCGTGCACGCTGGCGCTGTGCTGCCACACCAAGCCCAACCCGGCCACGCAGTCCCAGCCGCTGCCCACCTGCCCCTTTTGCCGCGGCGGCATCTCCCGGCTCGTCATGGCCACCACCAAGACGAGTCCCGGAGATGATGACGACGACGAAGAGAGCAATAATAAGCTGCAGTCGCCCAGGCACCGGCGGTCGCGCCGGGCATCGAACCTCAGCAGCGACGGGGGCAGCACCAG
Source organism: Eleusine indica (assembly GCA_030378355.1). Lineage (NCBI taxonomy): Eukaryota > Viridiplantae > Streptophyta > Magnoliopsida > Poales > Poaceae > Eleusine > Eleusine indica. The sequence continues at coordinate 9,108,585 of CM059498.1, read as the reverse complement.
CAGCATCATGGGCAGCATCGCCTCGTCCATCGGCAAGATGGGACGCCGGAGAACGGATAGCAGCGAACAGCTCGACGACAAGCCGTAGCACACATTCCGCATATTTCATTTCATTGATTCAACAAAATCCAGTGCATATGATCACCATCATCTAGTATATCCTAATAGTGGCGCGATCGCTCATCGCCGTCGATCAAGGAAACAAGATGCCAGTATTTTTGTACGTAGATCATTACTATTAATTTTGGGGTGGGAAATTGAGTCATTTACCTCCTGTGTAGAGAGAAAAAGAAAGATTCGAGCGGATGCTGTAGCTAGGCTAGATCCAAATAAGGAGTCCTTGCTTGGTTGCCCCCATGCCCCCCCCCCCCCCCCCCCCCCCCCCCCGTGGAGTTCTTGGAAAGTCTGTACATGTCCGTCTGATCCGCAGAGATCTGGCCCGGTATGATAATGATAAACCAGTACAAATCCATGTGACTCATGATCCGCATAATTGGCCAAATGGGGCTGCATGACCAGTTCATGCCTCCTCAATTTGTCCAATCTTGTCAACTCTTGCTTCCGGTTTCTGATTTTAATAAACAGTGTGATGATGAGTGATGCACGCACGATTGGGCATTGGATTCCCTGAAGAACGGTGTACCTGGGGACAAGGGATGCGGCTACCTTCCTCTTGGACCAGCTCGATCTGGTGACATGGGGAAGGTACTCTCAGCAAGTGTGTTATTACGATCGTGATGGCTGTCTCCGACTTGGCCAAACATGGTCGTGCGTGAGCATTCTGAGTGAGAAGCATGAACTTGGGGATCACTGAACGAGACAGCTGCCAGGTCATTTTCCCAGCACCCCATTTTGTAATAATCGTCCCAGGGGAGAGCACCTGGAACGAGACAGCATTTCGCAGAAAACGAGGAGAATCGACGTGACATCACTTCTTCATCAGGAGTCAGGAATGGCAACACTTCCCCGAGATGTGAGAAAATGTCAGCAGCTGTACCCTGTACAAGAAAAGGAAGGCACAGCAACACACACTGAACAAATGCAAGGATCTCTTTTTGATCTTGAGCCACCATCAAACCAAAATTTTGCCGAAACCCGCACACGCGCCTGAGAGAATGAGAATGATGCTGATTCGCGCGAAGACAAGGAGGATCGCGTTAAGAGCTGCGATCCAAATCCGTATGGCGTGCGAGCGTAGTTTGCTGCCACCAACCGGACAGCCCCTGCCACCTAAAAATAAAGCCGAGAAAAGAACGAGTTGGCACAGTGCCCGCAGCTGTTGCTCGATAGATTGATCACCTGCTGAATATTCCGTAACTGTCATTCACTGATCCACGGTCACGTCAGAGAAAAAAATCACTGAGAAAGTAAAAATAAGTACTGCGAAAGCAATTGTCAAATACTAGTACTACTAATTTTCTTACTGTCCTCATCGTCACAGAGCAACCAACACAAGAGATGGAGACAGTAACAATCAATTCGAGCACCATGATCCACAAAGGACAAAGGGGCTTAATTTACAATCGACAGAATGCAAATGGACAGAAAGCTAAGGTGCTACTAGTCGTATGCTACCATGCACCAAAATAGCATCCGGTCAGCATGGCACACATAAAAGGGGGCAGCCTCATGCCCTCATGATAAGCTAAAAATCACAAGAAGATAGGAGCAATCCATAACCTGTCCCGATAAGACCAACCATCACAATAATTCGCAGCACCCATACCATGCCGCGCATTGGTCAGTTGCAAGTGCTCCGCATCAGCAGTAGCAGTTCAGAAAGGCGAAGCGATTAGCAGTAGATAACAAAAAAATCTGGCCTGTCACACGGATTAAATAAAAAAATCCTGGAAGAATATCCAGGAGACACACAGGCAGGGCAGGATGCAGGAGGGACACTGCCGAGAACGTGACGTGCAGAGGAGTGCTCCAATGAAAGTGACGCTCAACGTCGTAAAAACGCGGAGTTAATTCAGAGGTCGGGGGACCAAGGAACTGGGTTCACAGGTCGCCACCACGCACCACTATTGGCTCCGTGAGTCAAGCACTAGGAGTAGTAAACTATAGTTAACCGGTGCTGTAGCCTGTGTAGGCAGGGCGTGTTGTCAAGGAACAGGATGTCATGGGCAGCAGACTGGGCTCTGTAGTGTTCTGTTGCTACATGACATCACGAAAGCCTGACTGCGCTGTTTTCTTTCTACTACTAGGCTGTCGATGTTATCCAGATCATGAAGGAGCGCAGGCCAAGTCGGTTGTAGGTATCAATTTATCTGGTGACGAAGAAACTGTTTTGAGTTTTACCAGTAGTTTTGGGCGTCAGACCAGGGGAGACGCGCACGTTCTGTATCAGCAGCGTGGTTTACAGCCCTCAAACAAAAAAAAAGAAAAAAAGAAAAAAAAAAGCAGCGGACCTGAACGTCCGCGGCGGCCTGCGTGCCCTTGGGGCTCAGTCTGTTGCCAGCAGTGGGCTGCAAGACTTATCCCTTGGGGGAGCCGAACTGTGTAGTATTAGGCCTCCTACATTCTCGTGGCCGAATAATAGCCCAAGAACCAGGCCAATACTAGCCTAAGTTGTGGGCTGTGGCCTTAGTTGTAGCACCTCAATAATTTGAATCGTTTCAGCGAGGTAAACGTTAAGCATTGATGTCATAATTTGTTGGACATGCTATAAAAATTGTTTTGAAAAAAAAAATTGTTTGAAATTTTTCCACGAAATTATTAACCTATATACATAGCAAAGTTAGGCCGGGAGAGAATTGAAAGACGAGGGAAAAAACTTAAAATTCTCGTGATATGTTTTGGGTTTTTTAATCTGATTTGTTTTGGTGAATGGAAGGGATGGATTACAATTTACATTACAATGAAGGCCAATACATTCGTAAATTGCATGAAACATTTGAAAATAATACATATTACAATGAAACAGGCGGCTTTTTTTAAAGGAAATTTGTCATCCTACACATCGCTTCCCAGCCACGCATTTCATTTTCATGCCTTCCCAACCAAAAAGGACTAACCTTAAAAAATTACTATGTGCAGCTTTTATGCGACGAAATTGGACCATATACTTTAGATAACCAACGACGTTGACACGAAAATATGCAGATTCTATTGCCGAAGGGCCAATCGATGCCTTTAGCGCCCACACCATAAGACATGGGTCACGTCTCGATACAGCCCCAGGACAGTCAGTTTTCTTACTTTTATCGCCACTTGCGCCAAATGATATGAGCGATTACGTTCCTAAGGCTTTTCTGCTAGGCAAGAGTTGACCTACGGAATGAGGCATAAACTATATATGGCCCGGCAAGAACCCTCGGAAAGTTCCGAAGGCATCGAGCTCTCAACCTTGACCGGCAAATTCAAAGCAGATGAATCAAACGGCGTACTATTCTTTTTTCATCATTTATCTATCCTCTGCAACTCCATTGACATCTTAATATCTTATTGTCGGTTTTCCGGGCATGTAGCTTGGAATCTGTCGATCCGGTGTCGTCCATTGTTCTCACATAGTTACATGTGCTTTTCTTCAGTCTCTGTTATAGAAGTTATTCTTTTTTTTTTAAAAAAAAGAGTTGTGTTAGTTTAAACCGAAGCCAATTGCTTCAATGACGCAAGAGAAGCTTCGAGAACGAGACATTGGTTGGAATAATCTTTTTATCGTTTCCCTTTCGCTGCGCTAGGCTCCGGTTGAGGTCGTCGTGATTTTGATGGAGTATTTGAACACGTGATCTTTCCAGTGGTGTGTCGGAATTCCGCCTTCAGATGGCACGATCGTGATAGCATTTGACACGGTTGAATTGAACATTCAAGTTTACTGAAAATATTTTAATCCTCGTAAGTTTCGTGAAAGCTAACCAAGAGCCGCCTTCTTGAAACTAGCCCTGAAACCTGTCGAGTATACTGCTTTTCTTTGTTCCTTAAAAAACAAAAGGGATTGATCTAATGTTGCAGCCGTATAGTACAGGCATATACTTAGGCAGAGACAGTGAGAGACAAGCATTTCTTATAAGCTTTTCTTTGTTACTATATATCACAATTATGCGAAAAGCCTAGTTACATATAGTTCTCTCTCTCTCTCTTTTCTAGGGATTACTACTGGAGTTCCTCCTGCCGAACTATGTACAGCAGTTCCGGCAAAAGGGAGCCCGATGGCGTTAATTCTCGATAGGTGAGACTACTATGCTAGAGCCGACTTGGACCATGGTGCTTGTGCTCTTCAGCGACTGGCAGCACTGTGCTCTCGGCACTTGAGGTTGTTAACTGGTACTACGATATGCAATGTATTAGCTTCTCTGAAAACGCCACGCCTAGCTAAGTAGCTAGAAGGAGGATCTCCATATCCTCCCCTCGAACGAGATGACGATGATGGACACGTCGTCATGGTAGAGCCTCCTGTCTCCCCGCGGTATGTTGAGAAGCTGGTGCGACTCCATGCCTGCAATTCCAACCCCAATCGAGCAATGTCAGTGAAGAACCGTGCTGCTTTCTAGTAGTAGAAGAAAATGATCAGACAATAATAAAGGGTATATATATAATGAGCAGTTAATTGCTGGTGACAGTGTACTGACCTGCCTTCCTGGCTGCGCGGAGCACGAGCTCGGAGAGGAGGTGCATTGATGGGTCGCCGTCGGGGTACTGGGTTGTGAAGGAGTCGACCAGGTCGACCACCTCCTTGTTGGTGAAGTACTGGTAGAGGCCGTCTGAGGATAGGACGAGGAACTTGTCATGAGAGCCGATGCGGTGGTGGCACAGCGACGGGGCGCAGGTGATGTACGGCTCCGTCCCCACGTAGTTGATCTTGAACATTCGCAGCAGCCTGTTGTTCCACTTGGGCTGCACAGACAGAGCGAGCGAGTCGTCACTCGTCAGGCGTGCGCATTGACGATCCGGAGAATTTTCAGTTGAGATTGTGGAGGACAAACGAAACGACTGGTCCCTAGTAGGGAATTAATCGGGAGTGTGTCCTACGTCGTTTGTAGCAGAGTAAGCGGGCAGGACTGTGCGTCTTTAACGGGAACAGAAGGAATTTCGGTGACCAGCTACAGTGTCCTGACTGGCAACAGTGAGCGTGTACGTGGAATGAGAACGGAAGAAACATAAGCGTGGGCGTACCTCCTTGAGGTAGCCGGCGCCGAACGCCCTCGTGACGTTGATCTTCCCCTTCACCCGGTGGTTGGTGATGGCGTTCCGGTCGTTGAGGTGCTGGTTCTTGATCCTCCGCACCTCCTGCCCAGATTCCGACAACAGAACAAGACAGCTCCATCAACTGAACATCGACGCAATGCAGGGAGGGGAGCAGAGCAGAGTTTTTCTTTTTCTTTTTTTTTTGGAATAATAAATAAGAGAAAGAGAAGAGAGGCAGAAATGCGTTACCTCTTCGACGGCGGTGCTGTGCTCGGGCGTGAGCTGCACGGCCTGCAGTCCGCCGGTGCCGTGCGCGTGGAGCTCCCGCATGACCTCGGACTTGAACTGCGCCAGGTCCATCGACGCCCTGCCGAGGATGTCGAGGTCGGGCTCGGGCCTGCGCGCCAGCACGGCGCGGCTGTCCCCGACGTTCATCACGTACACGTCGGGTCCCTTCATCAGCATCACCAGCACGCAGGAGCCCACCATCCCGAGGTCCGGGCTCTCCTCCGCGCGCTGCTCCGCCGCCTCGAAGAAGGCCTCCTCCGTCTTCCTCAGCGCGCGGGCCAGCGCCCTCAGCACGTCGCGGTGGGCGTCCCTCTGCAGCGCAACCGGCCGCTGCTGCTCCATCCGCCTGCGCTTGTTACTCTCTGACGCTGAACCTGGCGGCGCGAGGCAGAGCAGGTCATCGTCATCGGCATTGTCGTCCTCCTCCTCCTCCTCTGCTTGGAGATGGTCATGGTGATGGTGATTGTGATTGTGATTGTGATGATGAGCAGCATCGTCATCATCCCAGAGCAGGCCCTTGAGCTGCTCGCGCACGGCCACGTAGAGGTTAGCGAAGAGGTAGTCCGTCGCGTCGGGCCCGTTGAAGCCGTCGTAGATCCCCACGAACACCCACCCGCGCTCCTCCGACACCGCCACGTGGAACCGGTCCTCCCCCGCCGCGCCCTGGGCCCACTCCACATTGCCGTTCCGCGGCGGCGACCGATAGTCCCCGTCGCTCACCGACACCTTCACCGTCTTCTTAGCCTCATCATCATCATCGTCATCATCGTCCGTCCGGCGCACGTAGGAGCCCGGTGGCCGGCGGAACCGGAGCCTGGAGGCGGTCCGGGCGAAGAACCCGAGGATCGACGACGCCTGCTCCTCGCGGCGGAGGCGGCGGCGGCGGCGCTCGGCGACGGAGCTCCTCGGAGGGTTATTGAGGATCCCCCCGCGGCCGCCGGAAAGGGAGCGGTCCAGCGCGCCTGACAGGAAGGGCCCGCCGACGTCGGAGAGCGCGCCGGAGGCGGTGGACGCCGACGTCTCGGAGAAGCGGCCGGACGCGGCGGCGGCGTGGAGCGGGCCCGACATCGACAGCCTGGGCGCGGCCTGGAGCGGCGCCGCGGCGAAGGACCGCGAGCTCTCGAACGTGCACGCGCACGACGGCGGCCACGTCATCTCGTTGAACAGCTGCAGCGACGGCATCGACGCCGACGCCGCCAGGTTCGCGCTGATGGCCGCGCCGGAGAGCGAGAACGACGGCGACGGCGCCATCATCGCCGCCGCGGCGGTGGCAATCGTCGCCTGGTGGGGGTCGGCCAACGACGACGACGACCGCACGTAGGTGAAGGAGTGGCCCAGACTGTTGTCGGGGGGAGGGTCCGTCGCCACCGCCGCCGCGTACGGGTCGCCGGAGAAGCACGGGTTCTTGGTGATGCCATTGCCCATTTTGTTCTCGTTTCCTTGGGCTTTTGGATTTTGGGGATCGGCGGCGGAGTGGAGGGGATGGATGGAGTTGACCTTTTGGGAAAGGGAGGGTACCGGACGCGCGGCTGCTTTGTTTATGGGAGTTGACTATACTTGATGCAACAAGGGGCAGGCCCACTTTTGAGTGAAGTCTGCATCTTCCCTTTGCTTGGGGTACCCTACAACTCTACACACCATTTCCTCCTCACTATACTACTACTACTACCAAATGCTTCCTTTGTTGCTTTGATGAAGGCTTGATGATGGATTGGAATGGCCCTCGCCCTCCTTATATAGGGCCGATGGCTGCTAAAAATGATTTCACGGCATTAATATCAACGAGCGAGGATATGTTTAGATTTATTTAAAAAAACAAAGGTCGTTATATCTTTGGGATATATTGATGGACAGCGGCCCTAGTTATAGACGCGACCGCATCGATTCGACTCGTGGAAACTTCTCGTACGCGACAAGATGCATGGGATCATAGGTCAGAAGTTTAGGTGGCCTGCAACAACATAGAGGCGTAGTCGTTGTTGTATACGATAAGTGTTTCACAAACCTACCACGATAACATGATATGAGTAGAATGAGATATCCGACTGTTGCGATATCAAAGGGACGGCAAAAGCCTGCCTCAAACTAGATACATAAATATAGCATATCCTCTTAGAGATATTGCGCATCCAATTTCGGTGCGAATAACTAAGGCAGTATCCTAGCGCTAGTATTAATTGCCGAGCGTTTCTTTGTGTTATCTTTATTTACCTTCTAATCAATATTAATCTTAACATCATTATAATAAAGTACTCCAAGATTGAGGTCTTCGATAGTTGGTCCGAATAATAAAGCCTCATCTTTTTAAGCCTAACCAAGCATGAAAACTCCCTTAAACTCATACAATGCTTTCTTCACCCATTTTGGTTGCCTATATTTCTATTTTTCCTTATCTTATTAATGATATATCATGACATGTTTAGTCCCTATTCGGAACCTTTCTTGATTTTAGACATAAATAATTTTAATGAGGAGGATGTGATTAGATTTATTTGAAAACACATGCCGCTATATCTTTGGGATATATTGCTCGACGACATCCCTACACCTAGACGCAGACGCATTGACTCGACTCGTAGAAACTTTGTACGCGACAAGATGCATGGGACCGTAGCTCAGAAGTTTAGGTGCCTTATCAACAACATAGAGGCTGAGACATAGCCATTATTGTATACGATGAATGTTTTCCAAAACTTAGAACGATAAACGATATGATTGGAACCAGATATCTGATTGTTGCGATATCGATGCGGTGGCAAAAATTGCCTAAAACTTGATACATAAATATAGCACATTCTCTTAGAGACATTCCACATCCAATTCCGATGTGAATAACTATGGCAATATCCTAGCGCAAGTTTTAATTGCCGACCGTTTCTTTGTCTAAACGTTATTTGCACTTAAATTAGTATTTACCTTAATATTGCTACAAAAAGTAGTTGTTTGCCTTCATTATAGGTCTAACTCCAAGATCATGGCCTTCAATAGTTTGGTCGGGTAATTGGATCAGAGCCTCATCTTTTAAGCACAACCAAGCATGAAAACTCCCATTGACGCACACAATGCTTTCTTGATCCATTTTGGGTGGCTATATTTCCATTTTTCTTCTTCTCTTATTGATATTATTGTGACATGCTTAATCCCTATTCGAAACATTTCTTGAATTTAGAGGTAAAACTCTTCAATTGAGAGGTTTATGTGAAACTAGAGACATTTTAATGAAATGTTCTAGACGTGCAATTAATTATCATGAATTGTTTTCTTAATCCATTTTTGGTTGGCTATGTTTCTTTTTCTTTCTTGTCTTATTGATGTTATCGTGACAGGTTTAGTCCCTATTTGGAACCTTTCTTGATTTTAGATGTAAAACTTTTCAATAGGAGAGGTTTCCGTAAAAATGGAGACATTTTGACGAAATGTTCTAGAGACACAATGCATATGTTCTAGTGTTTCCTGACATAAGGTTATCATGAATATTAATATTTCAATAAATTGATAAACCAGGCAATGAGGTATCAGCAATTGATTTTAGTTCTGAACTAAATCAAGGTGCACGTAGCAAATAAGAAAGTTGATCATGTCTGCGATCCTTTCCAAATGTGCAGACTCGTCCTAGCTTGGTGCCCCTAGCAAATAAGGTGCGGGATAGCTGGTGTTTAAATTTTCACGGGTGGTATGATCAACAAATCCAACTTGTTTATAGTATACAGACACATGACGAGAACTACTCCCGTATTTCGAACCCATATGTCCTTATGCGCGTCTTTGTTTTGTTTCCTTTTCTCTTTTACCGAACGAGACCGATGATCCCGAAATGCGTAGTACAGACACGAACGAGACTTCTTGGTGGTTGTCATGCCGGATTAAGCATTTGCCGGCCGAGAACAATCTGCTGCATGCCGCGGCAAGATTATTGTTTGTACCAAGCGTGGTTCGTTCCGGTGCTCACGTGGAAATGCGCCGTCCTCGTCACCCCAGCTGGCTCGCGTGGCGCGTACGTGTGGATGTGACTGACTGCGTGGAATCCTTTTGGGCTGCTGCTGCGGATGTGGCGTGCACGGAAACGAGGCGAGAGAGGATGGGTTGGATGGACGATGGGGAGCGTGAGCGAAGGTCCAGTCGGGCTCAACGAGAGAGAGAGAGAGAGAGAGAGAGAGAGAGAGAGAGAGAGAGAGAGAGAGAGAGAGGGAAGTCAAACGAGGCAGTGTATGAGTGATGCGCTAACGTCCGAGTCCGCCTTGGCGAAGGCGCGGACGTGCCAACGAAACTGCTATCGCCGGCTGACGCCACGGCGTCTCCCGTCGCGTGACCCGCCTCATCATCTCATCTCGTCTCATCCTTAGCGGCGCCGGCCATCTATCTATCTACTCATCCATCTGTATCTCGCTGTGACCTCCCTGCCGGGTGGCACCGGCGGCCGCTCGTCTATCTACTATCTCGATGTTTTTCTTTTCTTTTCCCTATCTTTCTGACAAAAAAAAAACAAAGGATATATTGCCCATCTCGTGCAGTCACGCGCCGCACGTCCTGGTGGGCCCGTATGGGCTGTCCCAGTTTGCGGCGGCGGCGCTGCGGGCTGATTTGTGCGTGCAGCGGGGCCTTGCAGCAGGCCCAACTTTGATACCCTTGCAGCAGGCCCAATTTTGATACCGTTGCAGCAGGCCTTTACACATGGAGGAGGAGATGGCCCAACAACAAAGCCAGCTCAGGCTGTTCTCTCCTCAAAAAAAGCTGGATATGCCCCCGAGTTGGCCGCTCCATCAAAATTCTCTCATTTTTACTAAGAAATTAAAATTCTCTCATTTACACCGAGTCAACGTCGGTTGGCGACGTCGTCGTCCGCTCTTGAAGGGAAATCCTATGGCCGCCCGCTTCAGCTGTCGCCGTCTCGCCCGTCGCCTACGTACATGCTGTCGACAACAGTCTGCTGCCTGTACGCTCTCATACAGCAGGGGTCAAGATCTGCCCGATTGTCACGCTAGATCTTGCCACGTGCTACCCTTGATCCTTCACAGTTTGTGCGAGAGGCACACACCTTCTCGATCGCCGCCTGAGAGTTTACCATAAGTCTCGATCGCTAACAAACGTTGGATTGGAGGTATCAGGTGTGGACTCGTCGTGTCTCAGGACAACTGGTTGTTCTCAACAATCTTTGCCCTCACCTGTACGTCGTAGTTACTACTAGTACGTGTCTACGTCCAATTGATTTGTAAACGAAACGGAATCTGCAGTAATGAGACAACGGTCTGGCGTACGAGTTCCAACGATTAATCTGAGGAGTTCCAATGCACGCTTGCGTCATCGTTGCATAGAAACGGGATCGCGCGTAGGTTGAGAGGGCGTCACTGCTACTACGTACGATGATCAGAAAGCAAAGGTTTGTCTTTGTCCATACTGGAGTCTCGCTCTAGACACTACAACAAAAAAGCACTGTAGCGGTGGGCCGAAATCTACTATAGCGGTGGATTGATCGGCCCGCCGCTACATTATCGTAGCTGAAAATAAAGGACAACAGCGGCAGACTTTCTGTATTTGAAACAAATCGCAGCTAATAAAAGATTACTAGCGGCGGGTGAAAAAGTCACTCGCCACTACCCATCGATCCAAAAAACAAAAAAAAAAGCCCGCCAGCCTACAAGAGCCCACATGGTCCTCCTCAGGGCCGGATCCAGAGGGGAAGGGGCCGTTGGTGGCAGATCCGCTCGCCGACGACTCCGTACAATGCCGTCGTCACCGCACGAAGAAGAAGGCGTGGCTGGATCCGAAGGGGAAGGGGCCGTTGGTGGTGGATCGATCTCAGGGCCGTATCCACCCTCCTCTATCAGAGGCGACGATGCACCATCATCCTCAGGGCCGGATCCAGAGGGGAAGGCAGCGATGCACCACCATCCGTTGGCCGAGGCAGGGCCGGATCTGGCACAGGCCACCACCCTTGCGCCGCCACCCGCTTCGACGCCCGCGCCGCCGATTGGCCGTCCACGGGGACGCCCGCGCTGCCGTCCGCGGAGACGCCCGCCGCCGCCAGCGCCGGGAAGAGGCGCTCCGAGGAGAGTAGTCGAGCTCCAGGGGGAGGGGAAGGAGAGAATCAGTGGAGGGAGGAGGCGGCCGGATCTGTGCGAGGGCGGCAGCGGAGAAGTCCCGCACGCGCACGGAGTAAGAAGAGGGGGAGGCGCTCGCATTGCATGAGGCGGCGGCGGCGCCTGGAAGAGAGGGAGGGGAGAGGAAGAAGGATTAGATTTTCCAAACCCTGGCTGATCTTTTATATCTAACAAGTGGGTCATTTGGGCCAGATAGTTTAATAGGCCACTTGAGCATATTAGCGGCAGTTGACTTTGTTGACCGTCACTAAAAATCAATTTTTAGCGGCGATTGACTTTGTTGACCGCCGTTAAAAATCAATTTTTAGCGGCGGTTGACTTTGTTAACCGTCGTTAAAAATAAAAATTAATTTATAGCGGTAGTTGACTTTGTTGACCGCCGCAAAATGATCCCTGTAGCGACGGTTTGAATCAGGACATGTCTTCTAGACCCTGTAGCGACGGTTTACTTTTACTGACGCCGCTACGACGTTTTCATTACCGCCGTTACAGGCTATATTTGTGGTAGTGAGAAAAAAAACCAGACCAACGGTTGGGTCACGGCTGAGGAGTCAATCAAGTCAACCTATACAGCGGCACACACGCTTTGATTGTGGCCGCGCATCACTCGATCCTCCTGTCGTCGTCCCGCCGAATCATCGAAAGCAACACACCAGTTCCGTGTGTGAGTCCTGGGCAAAGGACGCAACGCGCAAGCCGGGGCTGGATTGAGCGCGAGGGCAGCAGCAACCAAACAACCCGGGCTAGAGATCCGATCCCCGGATCAGATGCATGCATCTTCCACGACGATAGCAACCTGCCCTAGCCCGGTGGCACGAACCGGTCGCTGTTCGTTCGGCGGTCGAGTCGCTCGCCCGTTGCTCCCCGGCTCTACCCTCCTCTACCAGTCTAGCTACTCTGGTAAGTACGTACTATAGTAGTGCCGCGAGTTAATTGCTCTCGTTTTCAGTCGGTTTCTGGCTCTGACGATGCATGTGTGGTGCTGGCGTGCTGCTGTGTGGTCGTCTTTGGACTAGAGACCACTCTGCAACTTGTAACATAGCACAGCTGTTCCAAGTCTCTTACAAAAAGTATTCCTCATAATTTAATCGCTGCATCTATGCGCGTGCGGTGAGGCTAATAAGCTTTTGTGTCACAAACAAGAGATCTTTTACGATGTTTGCGAGATACTTGAAGATACCAAGAGTTATTATGATCTAGATCATTGATTAAAAGAGAGACAAGATACAAAATAAGAAATATAATATGTAAGTAAATTATAGTAATTTAGAGTATTTGATTTATTATTATCCCTTCTATGTTGGTCTTCTCCCGTAGATACTACTGGAACGACGACATCAAGATATATTATTGTTTAGATTTTATTAATTATTAATTAATATACTGATTACTAAGAATTTAGACTAGGATCTAGAGACATGAAAGCAGCTTAGGATTGAGTTTGACATATCATGTTTCAACTATTATTAGTGATATATAAAGTAAATAATTGTTTTTATTATGGTTTGGTGCGGATCAGCTATATACACGACTTGCAAAACCTCAATAGTAGAATATCTCTTTGAGAAACATGTAGCTGATAGAAAAAGAACGCGGAGCAAGCATATAAACTCGGTGGTATGTACCTTCTCGTATGAAACGTTCGATGAGTAAACAATCGAGTAAATCTAAATAAAATAATATAAACTAAAACCAATGGTATATTTTCTATCTTGACTCGAACATAAATGATAACCAAGTAAGTATTATGAAAACAATATAAATAAGAACATATCACGTACCGATCTATTTTCTAATAGATTTATTCCATTCCTAATTTATCATAGATAAAAATATATTTTTATTCTTAATATTTAAATATCTTTTGATTGGTACCTTTAATTATGATCTATTAGATCTATGGCAATAGACGGTCCACACTACTTTCAAACAACGTAAAAAATCTCAAAAAAAAAAACTAAGTAATAAGCTTTGCTTCATCACAAACTACTTCTCACTGCTGACACTCCTGCAAAATCATGCAGAATGTCGACAATACGGAGAGATGGATAGACACGCCGTCGTCCGCAACGAACTTAGCGGACAGTAGCTATCGCCAGCTGGTGAATCTCAAGCTGGAAGCAAGAATCTAGTACTAGTAGTAACATAACCACATTTCTCTGTCGTTAGTTCACAAACAATGCCACTTCTCTTATGTATTGATGCGTTGAAGCTTATTACGCATAAAAGAAACGACGCGAGCGCACATAAAGCACGTTGCTTAATTTCCTCTCTCCCATATACAAAAGCGGATGGAATGTCAATCCATCCGCGCGAGAAGGGAGGCCGTTGGACTAATGTTTACGTATGTACGTGGCCACCACCGCAACCGCAATGGACTTCCTCTCCCTCCAGAGCGAAAGGGAAAGGGACGTCCTAAAATTCCCAACCAATCCGTTCCGTGACGCTGCCGTGGCCCGGAGACAGCATCAACTTGCGATTAAAGATTAATCTCCCTTGCCATTTGCCTCTCGATCGCCAGCGACTTCCTCGCGCTTAGCTTGCGCGACTAGGTAGCAGTGTGTCCAATCGGCGAGCTCTCACGAGACAGCCGCATAAACGGTGCAGCTCGACTCGAGTCGTAGTAGCTGGCCAGCAGAGATAGATATGCCCAGCGAAGAGGCTGCCGAGATCTGATTAGCCGGGATGGTGTCATCTGTCAATGGCATGCGCTAGCAGAGGCTCCAACCACCGCCACCATTTGCACCGGAGCTGCGTGCTCGGGTCAACACAGCTGCAGTACCGGCCGGCCCCGGGGGTCGCTGTTTGCCTGTTGTTTCACACAAATTTTCTGTGGTACTACTATACCATATTTTGGCTTGGATAATGATTGTGTTTAGTTGGATGTTGCAAGGAGAGCATAATTAAAGTCAAAAGATAGTGCTCATGTACCAGCTCATATATATTGTACATGTACAAATTGTAAAAAGATTAAGCTTTATATGCTAGAATTTTCCTTTTCCTTTTGAGAGGTTTGCTTGCAGAATAAGCTAGAAAATAACTACTACTCCCTTCCAAATATACAGTGAATATTTAAAAATGACATAAAGACCAAGTCGTAATAATTATTATAAAAAATTTATATGGACACAACAAACAAAACACAAGAGTGTCCAATGACTAGCATGTGTATTAATTATAGAGCCAAAACAAAAAGGCATTTACCAATAATCTACGAGCAGACTAATCATTATGCACATCAGACAAGAATTTAACAGAAATATACACTATATTTATGAAAAAATATTTTGACAAATATGCACTATATACTTGGAAGGAGGAAGTACTATCATTTTTTCTACCATGCTGGTTACATGGTTTCCTATTAAATATCTATAAAAATTGAAAATACATCGAATATTAATATTTCATTACATTCGATTTGATGTAGAATCATTGAAATTCATGAACAGTTAAAAACCATATTTAAAAGATGAAGGAAAAAGAAACTAACTGCACTCTTTTCAGGACCTGTTTTGCACGTATGAATTTTATCAAAAAAATAGATTGAGTACAACTTCATTTCATTTGAAGATGAGGGAGCTAGATTCATTTCCAGGTAGCAATAGATTTGAAAGGCACATTTTCGGATAGAATACAGTGGAGTGAAAAAGCAGGCGAAACGCAAGGAAGATTAATCAAAGAGGAGTGTGAGACAGGAAAGGCGGCTTGCCTGTCCATTAATGAGCTGACTGACCCCACGCCTCCCAGTCCCACCACCCTCGCTCGCAGGCAGCAAGTAGCAATGATACACATCTTCTTGCAAACCAGCGGGGCAGGGGAGGGAATGACACCACCACCAGAAGCCAAATAAACCCACGGGTTCTGCTTCTAGCCTCCCCTCATTGCCGTGCAGCCAGGAGCTCGGAGAAATCCAAGCAGGGAGCACCGCGCGCGGCCGCCGCCGCCGCCGCCTCCTTCTGAGGGTGCTGAGTGCGTATCGTTGTTCTTGATGGGGAACTGCGTCGGCGTGCAGGGGAACGCTGAGATCAACCCTGCCTTCAGTGCCCCCAACTCGTCAGGTACGATGCTTATTTCTTTGATTGCATCGGTGGGTTAAAGTTGTGGTGCCTTTCTTTACTCTGGTCCTTGCAGCAATTCAGAACCGTTTTGTTTTCAAATTGTCGATAGAGGGAATGAGCCGTATCACTTGGAAACAACAGACAATTGTCCATCTTGAGTTGATTAAATTGCGATATTTTTTTTCCGACAAGGAACAATAATTTGGTGGTCCACTTTGGATTATTGGGTCGCAACTGATAAGCGAAATTGTACTGTTTTTAGGTGAAGGAGTAGGATTCGTCCAGAATGAAACTATGAAAGCAATATAAGTTCTTTTTTTTAGCAAAAGCAGTACATCTTTAATTCTGGAAGCCTAAGAAGTGTTAGTTAATTTGCTAAATCTTGTAAAATCCAGGGACCGGTTCCAAGAACAGCAGCAAGAATGCAACCGACAGCAGCACTTTTGGCACCAAGACATCTGGCTCCTCCTCGTCGGTGCCACCGACTCCACGCACTGAGACAGAGATTTTGGAAGCGTCGAATGTCCGGAAGTTCTCCTTCGGCGAGCTAAAAGCCTCCACGAGGAGCTTCCGGCCGGACTGCCAGCTTGGGGAGGGTGGCTTTGGGTCAGTGTTCAAGGGATGGATGGACGTGCGAACGCTCGCACCTGTCAAGCCGGGCACCGGGATGATTGTTGCGGTGAAGAAGCTCAAGCTCGACAGTTTCCAAGGGCACAGGGAATGGCTGGTTGGTGCCTTTCAGTGAACTAAAGATTGTAAGACTGAATCTTCAGTAAGACAAAGGTTGTTTTAATTTGTTTCTGTAATGACTTTTGTAGGCTGAGGTCAATTACCTTGGGCAGTTGTCCCACCCTAATCTTGTGAAGCTTATTGGTTACTGCTTGGAGGATGAACAACGGCTTCTGGTGTACGAATATATGCCACGAGGCAGCTTGGAGCATCATCTTTTCAGGAGTAAGCTCTCTAGTGTTTTTCTTCCGGTTCTTTCATTCTTGCCTTCTTGGCGTCTTGCTTTATGAGAGGAGCTTAATTGTAATATCGCAGGGGGGTCGCGCATCCAACCTCTCCCATGGAACTTACGGATGAAGGTAGCACTCGAGGCTGCCAGAGGTCTTGCTTTCCTGCACGGTGATGAGGCTAAAGTAATTTACCGGGATTTCAAGACCTCCAATATTCTTCTTGACACGGTGTGCATGCAAACCAGCCTCTATACTATATATGTTCGTCAAATGAATATTAACCAAGAGTTCTGTATTCTCGTTCTTTTACAGGATTACAATGCAAAATTGTCTGATTTCGGTTTGGCAAAAGATGGTCCGACTGGTGATAAAAGTCATGTATCTACCAGGGTCATGGGAACACAGGGTTACGCTGCCCCAGAATATCTTGCAACAGGTAAATTTTCTACTGTAGCATGTATTTGTTCTGTCTTCTATTATTCTAATATAAGGACAGTGAGGATGCTAATTTGTTAAGGTCCAGAAGGTCCATTCTTTATAGCATAAAAACCATAGCTCAGATAGTCAGATTTCATGTTGAAACAATGTACGAAGTTTTTACCAATGCAATTCCCTGATAAAAGAGGCCATGCTGAGACATCTCATAGTCTGCAGTTGAGAAAAATACTTCACATATCTAGACAAGGATGCTTCCTTGTGTGCATGGCTTCACTGTTGGATTCGTGTTGTTTTATGTGGTATGGTCCTCCTCGGCGGTGCTTAGATGTGCCTTTCGTTTAAAGCAATACATTTTCTCGGCTGCAGGCAGGGGCACATAAATAATTCTCATCATCACAGCGCAACAGTTCACCATAAAGTGACATTTGCTGTTTGGCTCATGTGACTTATGATTTGAATATTCATAGGATGAACTGTATGATGTATGCCATCCTGTAAAGGGGAAAACATCTGAGCGGTGCATCATGCTGCTTAAATGGTGCTTTATGCTTGCCATACCTTTGGTTAGAGGCCGAAGAACAATATAGATTCTCCAGCTGTTTTCATGCACGAACTACAACGAAATCAGAAATTGTGGGTGCAATCTTTGCCGATACTCAAGTCAACACACGAGTTTTTTTTTCCACTGATACTCAAGTCAGCACACAAGTTCTGATTACTCAATTGCTTACATCCTGTTCTTTGTCCTGCAAAATTGCGCACATGCTCTAATGGTAGAAGTCAACTATGATCTTCATGCCCACGGTGGCAACTAATATTCTTTACCCTCATGTTGCACAGGCCATTTGACTGCAAAGAGCGATGTTTACAGCTACGGTGTTGTTCTTCTGGAGTTGCTATCTGGGCAACGTGCTCTGGACAAGAACCGACCGCCTGGCCAGCACAACCTGGTGGAGTGGGCTAGACCTTACATCAACAACAAGAGGAGGGTCATCCATATCATGGACTCACGGTTGGGCTCTCAGTATTCACTTTCTGCAGCACAGAAGACCGCAGCCCTTGCGCTGCAATGTGTGTCGATGGACGCACGATGCAGGCCAGGCATGGATCAGGTTGTGACTGTGTTAGAAGGGCTTCAAGATCGAAGAGTGCAGTGAAAACTGGCAAGTAGGAGACTTGCTGGTTGGTGGTGTCCATACTCCATACCTCTCTGCAGTGTTAGCATCCTGACGGGGGACTAGAGGGGCTGAAATAGCTTCTGAAGAGAATGTATACTACATGTCTCCTTGTGTACAGCTAGTTGCTTCCTTGTTGCTACTTGTTTTCCACGTGTACTCCGTATATCTAGCAGTACATTGGCGTTGTATTACAAGCTTAAAATTACTGTTGTCGACTGTCCCGGCCTTCCAGATACTTTCTTGAACTGCTTCTCTGAAGCATTTTTAGGTAAAATCGAACTATGTCAAACGACACAAACCCTGCTTAGAAAACAGAGCATCAAATGCCGAGCTGTTGGTGGTTACACACAGTTTTTTTTGTCAGTTTGACGCTACGGGAACATGGAATTTTATTGCTTCTGATGAGATAAAACGTACTCCCTCCGTTTTAAAATTGTTATCATCATTGACTTTTTTCAATAACTTTGACCATTCGTATTATTTAAAATATTTATTCAAATATAAAAAGTTATTACTTATATTTAAATTTTATCTAATAATAAAACAAATTATGAAAAAATATATGATATTTTTTGAAATATTTTAAATAAGACGAATGATCAAAAGTAACGAAAAAAGTCAACGACGACAACAATTTTAGAACGGAGAGAATAATTGATAACAGGGACACAATAAGGTATGCAATCATCTCCTTTACAAACTACAACCAGAAGAAACTCTGCTGAAGTTGCGGCCACAAGTAGCCGTAGATCTGGTGATCCATGAAAAAAGTACTACAACTCTATATAGGTGGTAATGAATTGTAGAACAGGTAGTATGAGCGTCAGGTTTCTGGAAGATCACAACCACACCGATCTGAGTTGAGGCAACATTGCCGAAAAAATACTGATTGCTAGACTAATAAGCATCTCTAGAATCGCCGGCCACCAGAATTATAAGCACGACCGCCTGGGTATTGGCTACGATGCTCAGTACCACGACCACGACCTCTGCCCCCACCACGAAACTCTGGGTAATCTGGACGATCACCGAAGGGTTCGTGCTGGGCAGAGGCATAACCCCGATGAGCCTCTCCATAAGCGTCTCCAGTAGGAGTGGCTACCGGTGCTGGATGATAACCATGCTGCTCCCCAGGCACAGCATTATTTGCATAATGGCTAATGCCGGCCTGCTGATATTGCTGCTGGCGAGCCAGAGATTCCTTGCGCAAGAATTCTTCTCTATATGTGGCTTGGCGAGCTCGAAGCGCTAATAGTTTCTCCTGGTGCTGCACATTAATCTCCTTCAATCTCTGCAGACAGACATGAAAAAACATGATCAACAGTCAGCTTCGTTTAACTACTCTGTAAAGCTACTGAAAACTCGAAACCGTTATAATACTAGGAACAAAATGCTCGACCATGTACAGAATCTTCCAGTGCTGTGTGTGACTTTATGCCACATCTGTTTTTGAGGTTTACTTGTTGCATATTCTGTCAAATCAATGTACAATCATATGTTCAGTGAGGAGGCCAATAGTCCCAACACAGCTTTATGGAAAGCTAAAATCCCGCTTAAAATCAAAATTTTCCTTTGGCTTGTCCAACAGGATGCTATTCTTACCAAGGACAATCTGGTGAAAAGAAACTGGCAAGGCAACAAGAAGTGTGCCTTTTGCAACACTGATTAAATATAGCGCACCTATTCTGTCTGAAGTCTATTGGCGCGTCTTGCAGACCAGAATCAGTTGAACAGTATATGGTGTCGGTCAAATAATTCCTGCCAAATGGTGGGAAATTTTACATTGGCCTGGTGGCCGTTTTTTGGGCCATTTGGAAACTGCACAATTGAATATGTTTCGAAAAGAAATTGGTGAGATCACCAACTGAAATAATCTGCAATGCTTGTGTATTCCTACACTACTGGGCAGGGTTACAGAAGGAGGCTGAGAAGACAGCGCTTGAAGCAGGAGCGGCAGTCCAACAGAATGCAGTCAACACTCACCCATGCCAGGAGGGCACGCAAAAACAAGATGGAAGGGTGCTGGCCTTGATGAACAGGGCTACAACAAGAACTGAGTGAAAGGCTTTGATTCCAGGAAAACAACAGGAGAACGAGGAGAGAAGCTGGAGGATGGTGATGAGGTGGTTTGCGCAAGTCTAGCAGTCATACCCATGGGGTTTGTAATAGGCCGTTCTAGTTCTTTTTCTTTTGTTTTTCGTGAGCAGTAACATACTGGAACTGGACGAAACCATTAACTTGATGTATGCTGTAATTTCGTTGCATTAAGTAATGAAATTCCAGGGTGTGCCCTGTTATGCCCCCCAAAAAAACCTTGTTGCACATTCGAAAGGAATATGAAAAACTATTGAACATGGAGAATCAAAAGCACAGATATGGACAATCTAATCGGGTGTTAAGGGGCAGATAACCATTTTTCAATATTTAAGTAAGTTATTGATCATACTAACTTTCTAGTTATAGATGCATCATCATACTTCTTGGATTTTTAATACCCTTACCTACGTTTTCAGGAACTATTTGTGTGAATGGAAACAGAATGTTAAATCCTCTTGGTCAGTTTTTTCATGCTGTTAAAATTGGCAAGGTTAATGAGAGTGTCCATAAAACTGACCCACCATGAAAAAACAAGGAAAACCAAAAGCAAAAATCAATCAGTTTTCCAACATCCATATGTTAATTTAATTCGTTTTGTTTCCCTTGAATGGTCAATCATTTTGAAAAAAAAAATCAATTAGCCAAAGCAGAAAATACTAAGAAAAGGACACTAAATCCTAGTAGGAATAAGTACAAATGATTCCCCACGCCAAACTATGACCATGTCATGAAGGACCCACTTGTCACAATCCACATCCACTGCCATTTCTTCTTCACTGCTCTGTGGTGCAATCATGTCACCAGATCATGCCCTCGTATTCCTCAACACGATGAGCTATATCCTACCTTTTCTCTCATCTTCATCTTGCTCCTTCTCTCTGCCAAAATCTCACGCATGGGAGCTCTTGCCCCTGCTGGACCTCACATTTCTTCTCTAGTTCCAACGCATGCGCTAGAAGGGGAGCTTCGATGTGTGCAGGGGGGCACACGTGTGCAGACTTGCTTGCCCAGAAATATGTGAGATGGGGAGGGGTGTGCGCGCGCGTGCTACACTATGCTCATGAACAATGGTCTGCAACTACAAGCTGGTAACGATGACGGAAACCATCAGACAGAAGACCAGCGAGTTCAAAGCATGGGTGTCGATGACACGTACCCGGGGTACCTCTCATACAAAGAAAGTAGAGATAGACTCCTACTTGGATATGTATAGTAGACCGACTAGAACTCCGTCATGTAACCTTGTCCCCCCGAATATATAGGGAGGAGCAGGGACCCCCTCAATGGGCAAGCAATAGGGCAGCAGATAGATTAGACTCAACTAGACATCATAGTCTAGGTCTACCCTCCTCGTCTAGATCATAGATTTGATCTAGGGTTATTATCCCCCGGGAGACCCGAACCTGTATAAATCAGCGTCTTGTGTTACCATCGTCTCTTGATCTCGCGCATGCCCCTGTTCTACATATAAATCCTCATAGGTGAACTATTCTATGTCTAGTGCCGAGAATAAATCTCGACATTTGGCGCGCCAGGAAGGGGCGGCGCGACGGTCGACATGTCAAGTTCGATGGCCTCAATCTACTTCAAGATTTGATCGCGAGTTGACCGGCGTTGAAGCGCACGAGTCATCGCGTCTTCGTCAAGGTGGTTCCTAGCCAAGTTGATGGCGACATCTTCGTCAAGTATCAATTGCGCAAGATCCATGCGGCGGTCGACAGCTTCTTGTTGCATGACAAGAACTTGACGAGACTCCCGAGTACACATGCTTCACATTATGGCGTTGACAATGCCTGGAATCGGCGAGTTGCTGATCGCGCCATGCAAGATCATGGCCACGTGATTATCAAATAGACGCCAGCCGATCATACTTCGAGTCAGCGAGTTAAATATTCAAAGCGCAACAGAACTCGTCGAGTTCTAGCTGCATACGGAAACTCGGAAGCTAAGTCCGAGTGACTACTCCAAAAGTTGGGCGTCACGTGCCTACCAGGGAGTTCACGAGCCTACATCTATTCTCTTGCCATATTATTTATTCCATAGATATTAATCAACTCTATTATTGGATTACTAATCATGTTATGCAATTTTTGCATGTGCGAGAGAGTTGCATGGAGTTTAAGCAATACCCGTGCAGCAACCGGGTCTGATTTTGACTCTGAAAGGCTTCATACATAGAAGCTAAACCAAGTCGTGCATGCATACACAACAGGGAAGGATTCTTCCTTTATTTTGACTCTGAAAGGCTTCATACATAGAAGCTAAACCAAGTCGTACATGCAGACGTACATATTTTATTTATTATATTATATGCTAATCAAGTTAATTAGCTCAAGGCTCATCACGAGTGATTTGTTTTTGCATGCATCTACGCAAACTTCATGAAAGTTGACACTTGAGGACCGGGCGTGCGATTGTGACGATCTATTCAGCACTCGGACAAGTCGCACGAGCAAGGTGGCGCTCAAAACAACCTGGCCGTCTCCTTGTTCTCACTTCATACGGTGCCAACGTGCATGACGCCACGCTCAACCAGATCGTCACGATGCATTGTGGCAACTCCGACTACGCTTGTGTCTTGCCAAGCATTATTGCAATGAGTCGAGCTTCACTACATCTACTCGATCGTGTCAACTCCTCTGCTTGACAACACGTTCAACGAGGGCAACCACTACTCGGCAACATCGTTGTGACATGATGCCTACTGACGACTCGGCGACATCGTCGCGGCTCGATGGTTCGACCGCTCAGCAACCACATGGACATGCCCGGGGGCTACTTGGCGACGCCTTCGAAGATTTAACGCTTCAATGTTTTAGCAGCTCGGCTACTCAACGATGATCCGGTGACTGCGCCACTCAGTGATGTCGCTGCCATTTGACGACTCGGCCACTCGACGACATCGTCATGACTTGGTGTCTTAATCAGCCGCTCGGCGCCTCGATGACACAGTTACTTGGCAACATAAGCCAACCACTCTGAGCTTCGATGTTCCGGCAACATGTTGGCTCGACTTCGACGTTCGACCACTCGCTAACAACATCGGCATGCTCGGGGGCTCCACATCAACTCGCCGAGTATCAAAACTAAGTCTCTTTATACTTTCTCGATTTATTTTCGAGGTTTTGGGCTCATGTCCTTCGTCCTTTTATCCCATCGCTTACTTTGTTTCCTAAGCAGAAGGTCATAGGTTTTTTTTATGAATAAGGCTTTTTAATTAGTGCTCTTTGTATGGTTTTATTTATCTTTATATTATATT
Source organism: Eleusine indica (assembly GCA_030378355.1). Taxonomy (NCBI): domain Eukaryota; kingdom Viridiplantae; phylum Streptophyta; class Magnoliopsida; order Poales; family Poaceae; genus Eleusine; species Eleusine indica. The sequence continues at coordinate 9,085,080 of CM059498.1, read as the reverse complement.
GGTTCTTTAATCCTTTGCATTAAACAATCGAGCCAAGGGGCCATTTGTGTATCTATACACGTGTTCTTCTACTTTTTTGTGAATCTAGCAGTACACATGTCCGTCAGTGACTCATCAGTAGTATCTCGGCCCTGACACCATATGACCCATGTCGGTCGGTGACCTTTTAGTAGTACTTCAGACCTAACATCATATGACTCATGTCGTCTGTTTTAGTTTTACCTTTTTTAGCTTCCGCCTCGATCGATATTGCTTCTTATTTATGATTTGGTCTTATTTTTGGTCTGACGCCGACAAGCAACTAAGGCATAAAATTTCTTTGCTACGCGACAGACTGCCACCACTAAACCCAGAGCCAAAGCTACGAGAGGTCATGTGTCGATTGGTTGACTCTGATTGCAAGACAAGAATAATTATGTTGATATTGTTGTAACAGACCGAGCTCCGAGCTCTTTATATTTTGTCCTAAATATCCTACGGTGGATCGGTCTGGTTGCTAACGCGTGAATATGGTGCTATGCGCTAGTCGTTCTACTTAAAGAAGAATAGATACAGACTTGACTTTTCAATCGACTGATTTGTTTGCCTTATAAAAATAAATTTCCAAGCAAATAATGTTAATTATAATTAATTTCTTTTATTGTCAGGAACATTTATGACGGATAGGCGAATACACTACTCAATACAGAGTGATTTCCTCGCCTTCATCGGTCAGCTTACACCTTCGACTGCCTTCATCGGTCAACCATGTCAGTTCCGACCAAGGCTTACATAACCGAATGAACCGGTAAAACTAGTCGCGACCGGTTCACCGGTTAACCGGAAAACCGAAATAACCGGCCGATTAACCGGGCAAAAATCGATTTGGAGAGTCGAGGATCAGTAACCGGTTAACCGGCCGGTTGCACGGGTTAACCGACCGGTTTTGACGGTTAACCGATCGGTTACATCGGTTTTTAGCATAGAATTTCAAAAATAAATTTTAGATTCACATTTGGCGGTTAACCGACTGGTTACACCGGTTAACTGACCAGTTTTTCTGGTTAACCGCTCGGTTTCACCGATTTCAATATATAAATTATTTTGAATTTTAAAAATATTTAAATCAAAACCGGCAGTTAACTGGCCAATCGGGATAACTGGCCCGGACCGGTTTTTCGATTAACCAAGTTAATCGACTCGGTTAACCGCGGTTTTGTTAACCTTGGTTCCGACTACCTTCATCAGTCGGCTTACAGCTCCGACTGCCACCATCGGTCTGCTACACCAGCTCTGACCGGCACCATTGGTCGGCCACATATCAGACTGTCGGCTTCACTCAATCATCACTGGTCGGCGGCTGCAACAACCTCGATTGCCTTCTGAGTTTGATGGTCACTCGACCTTATTGTCTTGAGTTTAGCGTCGCTACCACTCGTACATGATATTCTGAGTTGAGCACGGCTGCCACTCATAACGGCAATTGTCTCGAGGGCTTCTTTGAAGAGAAGCGTTTTCTATCAAATTTATGGTTGATGCCATAATATATAAAGATATATGATTTGATGATCATATAACAGTGGTTTGATGGTCACTCTATCAATATGTGCTTCTCTGAAGAGAACTGCTTTATAAAAAATGGTTGATTTCATAATCATTCAAATCATGATTTGATGATCATGTCGCTATGACTTGATGGTCAAAATAACGAGCATCACTCGGTTGATTGAAGTCAATCTAGAATTAGTGAAAATAAAGCTCAAAGATACGAGTGATTACTATTCTTGGGAAAAAGTTACTTAATCATGATTGAAATCATGGTAACTTAGTATTTGGCTATGATTGATGTCATAAAGCCTCGTTCACTCAGCTGTGATTGAAGTCACCCGTTTGATTCATAATCACTCATAGGCTACTCTGGCCAAAGTTTATGTCATGAGGCCATGTTCACTCGGCTGTGATTGATGTCACCCATTTGAACTCAATATCACTCGATTGTGATTGATGTTGCCCGAGTATATTATATAGCACTCGACAATGATTGCAGTCATTGGATTGAATCATCTACCACTAAGCGGTGATTGAAGTCACTCGTCTAAGTAATCTATCACTTGGTAATGATTGATGTCATTCTACTGAGTTATTTATCACTCGTCTTTAATGATTTGAGTGATTTTTTCTTAAGGAGAACCAACATGACTATTCTTGTTTTGGACTCTTGCATTATTTGTAATTTTCAAATGATACAAGAGTCGGGGACTACACCTAATTAGGTGCACCAACAACATTCTTGAAGACATTTTTTTTATCTTTAAGACCCTCACAAGCTCGCTGATATAAAGCTGAAGCATTCTACATGACACAAACCAGTCAGAATAAAGATTATCATCAAGCTTGCAAGACTCTCGGGGGCTTCTGTCGATGACACGTACCCAGGGTACCTCTCATACAAGGAAAGTAGATATAGACTCCTACTTGGATATGTATAGTAGACCAACTAAGACTCCGCCATGTAACTCTGTCCCCCTAGATATATAAGGAGGGGTAGGGACCCCCTTCAAGGGGCAAGCAATAGGGCAGCAGATAGATTAGACACAATTAGACATCATCGTCTAGGTCTACCCTACTCGTCTAAATCTATGATCTAGACATATGAATACAAATACCACAGAACACAGAGCGTAAGGTTATTATCCTCCGGGAGGCCCGAACATATATAAATCGGCGTCTTGTGTTACCATCGTCTCTCGATCTCACGCATATCCCTCTTCTACATATAAATCCTCATAGGTGAACTACCCTATGTCTAGTGCCGAGAATAAATCTCGACAACGGAGCTATGGTTTCACCTTGGAAAGTTGTCAAATCGATGGCCAGGAACATAAGGAGACATTGGTCGAAGGAATCATGGAATAGCTCACAGAGTAATAAGAAATCGTCAGTGAATTGTTCGCAGGCTCCATGGTTTAACCTTTTCCCAAAAAAATATGGTCGGACTTGAAGAACGTGAGCTCTTTGAGCTTGATTTTTGTCGATATAAGACAATTTTGGCCCACAAACCAACGGAGGAGATCACTGCAGTTCTGTTTCTGGGTTCTGGAGCAGAGAGGATGATGATAGGTCATCAAGTGGTGACCTTTGTGGCAGCGCTTCTACAGTAGAGGGGGGGGGGGCAGGGAGAGGATTGCGTTTAGACTTATTCCATGCCAGAAATGGACAAAAAGACATCGAGCTACTAATAGCGTATACTGCATTGCTTATATAGCTACAACACTCGTGCTATATAGGCGGCACAGGACAAAATCTTGCAATACTTCATATTGTTCAAAGAAGAAAAGATGCTCTGTATTTAGCATACCTCCCTGTGTCTGGAATTTTCAGTATCCTCAGCATCATGCAGTTCCTTGGTTAGCATCATGATTTCTTCATGAAAACTTTGCTCCAGACCTTCAAATGTCCGAGGAAGATTATAATCCTCATATCTTTTTTCAGTCCTATCAATACGAGATTGGTCCCTCGATTCCTTGTTGGGCTGCTTTTCTATACCACCTTTTAGATCAGACCTCTGGCCATCATAAAAGGCCTGTGCACTCGCAGAGCCTTGGCCTGCATCATTAACAGCCAAAATAATGCTACAGAACTATAAAAAATAAACAGTACTAGTTTTTTACCCTAAGAGAATAAGGTGTGAAAGTTATTTTGCAAGAGACGAAGCACGCTAAATGGTAATATAAAAAGAAACATGAAATTAGAAGCAGCAGTACATGCCTTCATTATATGAATACAATGGAGCTTGGTTTGGCATGTTTGGTCCACCTCGATCCCATTGGCTCTGTCTCACTTTCGGGGAGACGTATTGATGCTCCCCAGAAGCTTGTGTAGAATCTCTTCCAGGATAGCTATTATTATTATCAGAATGTTGCGGTACCCTTTGCTGTGCTTGGTAGTGATGCAACTGGGCAGCAACCATGGAGTTGATGTCAGCGTCACCGTATTGTCCCTGCCGCCTCATTCTATATCCTGCAGCACCAAAACACAAAAGAACTAAATGGTTCAAATTTCAGTGGAAGAAGATCATGGAAGTTTACAGAATCAACTGGTAAATATGAACCAAACAAAAATATTACACGTCATCAAATCAGCGTTTGAAGAGTCCAATCAAAACAAAAATCAGCTTCTAGCTATCATAATTCAATCCACATACTGAATTTCAATGTACTACAGCAGCTTTTATCATCTAATTATATTATTCAACAACAACACAAGGTAGACAGAGAAGTGAGATTACTATATCATCAAGACATCATCACTGAAAAACTGGGGCCAACAGATCAGCACCGCACAGAGCAAACTTGCACGCGCAAGATTCTCCGATGCACAAATACCGGCGATAAGCGCCATGCTACCCTAAACTAATACTCCCAGAAGTGACCAGTATACTAAGTATTAACCGCTCCCTGCATTCGCTTGGGAATTGAACGCAACGATAACATGACTACATCAGGACCTAACCCTCGCGCGGCCGGCGCCAGACAAGAACCTCAGTTTACCGATCGAGAGGAGCTGGTTCATCTGATGGAGACGGCAAGAGCGCGACATCTGAGGCTAAACGTAACGGCCGGCGCACCGGGCGCCACCAAGCCATAGGGCTGGTCGCGCAACCGCATGTGCTCGGGGAGCGGAGATCGTTGAAGCACAAAAGGGGAGAGGGTGGGGGGACAGAAACGGGCACGAGAGACTCACCTTTGAGTCGCGTGCGGAGTGGCGGTGGAGGCGGCGCAGGTGCGAACGGTGGCGGCGGTGGCGCGGGCGGCGGGCCTGGTGGGGAGGACGACGTGGGTGGATGTGCGGAGTGAGAACGAGGGGAGGAGCGGGGGAGAGACGCGTCGCGTACGGGGGTTCAGGTGGGCTCAGTTTTTTTTTTTTTTTTTTGAGAAACAGGTGGGCTCAGGTGGCAGCCCAGATTCGCAATAATGGGAACCCGTCGTGGGCTCAAGTTGGGACGGAGTTGTGGGCTGGGGAGTTGGACATCTGGAGTGGAAACCGTCTGTGGTAGGCCCATCTTGAGCAGGCTGGGGCCTGCGTAGGCTGACGCAGCAGCCATCATTGAGGCCCAAGTCTCCATACTTGGGCTTCACAGGTCCTGCGACAACCAGGCCGAAAGCAAATTCTGACGGTCGAGTTGTGATTATTCAGTCTCAAACAAAAAAAAAGGTGTTCGTCTATTTTATCATTACAATATCTGATGTTACTAAAAAATAATTAGAAAAAAAAACTAAGTAGAATATATTCCAGAATCGACGTAGTGCAAAGAGAATGGAGCTTTGCTGCTTTCGGTTCGAACGGGGGAAATTAAGAAACACTACACGTAATCCCCAGAGCGCCATGGCAACACGCCGCGTGATGATAAAGATGAAGCATCCAGCTCCTGGGCACGTCGTCTCAACACGCGCCCACGGCTCAGCCTAAGAGCCCCGGTCCCGCGAGAACGCGTACGTTGCGCGAGTCCAAATCGTCCTGCTCCACCGCCCGCGTTCACCTCACCTCACCCGGGTCAAACGAACGAACCTGGCTCGCATCACCCGCGTGCCGCACACGTACGTTCATCGGAACGTACGGGAAAGATAAGAAGCTTCCGTCCCAGTCCCATACATAAGCCACATGCTCATCCAGAAGCAGCTTGTGTTGTGCTGCTGCTTGACAGCGACAATCCTCATACAGTAGTTTGCAGCAGTCTTTCCCTTCCTTTCGCTCTCAGGAAAAGCAGCAGCTTCGCGTTGATTATCTTGCCGGCGCCGCCGCCAGCGTCGAGATTACCGGGGGGATATAAAGGTAAAAGTTTGGGCGTTTCGGTTGGGAGTTGCAGCTATTAGCTACAGCCGTCGGTACTTGATGAAAGACCGCGCACGGAAATCTTCTTCTTCATTCACGTGTTCCTTGACGCCGCCGCGCCAGCTCTCCTCCCCCTGTTAATTAATTATTATTACCAGGCCAACCCGTGCTCAAAAAACGGGAAGAGTTAAACCCTTATCCGCTGCTGATTAATTGCTCCTCCTACCAGCAGCTAGCGAGCAAGCAAAACCCACGATGCGCTGCGCTGGCTGGTTCGTCACGGCGGCACGCATACACGGACGGAACTTGCCGGCTCGGCATTTCCAACCGTCATTTTACGTGTGTTCCATCACCTCCGTCCTCTGATGATGAAGTCGACCATGCAGGTGCGCCCAATTGCTTTTCTAATTTGGGTTGAAGAAGGTATCATCCTGTGCTGTCCTCAACTGATTGAGGCGTGGAGGAAACAGTAACCTAGGAGGAGCCGGTCTGCACGGATCATTTATTCTTCTCACCGTGTTGATCTAATCTTAATAACGTGTTGTTACTAATTTCCATCGGAACACGTCGGGCAAGCACATGGCACCTGCGTGGCAAGTGCTATGTCATCATGCATGGCCTCATGGAGCAACAAGTTAAAAATACTGCAAGCAAATTTCCCTTGTTTTTTTTTTGTTTTGTTTTCAGAAGAATTTGATAGGCGGCTAATGAATGATAGAGCGAAGAGTGAATTTGATCACACCCCGCATCGAGACGGATTCAAATGTCAATCCGCACCAACGCGTCTGGTGGCAGCAATAAAAGAATCCGATCGGGGCGCCACCGCGGACCAGCTGCTCAGCGCACGCCACTGTAGCCGTCGTCACCCACCACCACCATGCCAACTACTACGCCCAAATCGACCAATGGCCGCTCTACTAGCCCCCTATACGTAGTTCATATATATAATTAATCCGAAATGATAAACCAAAGACAAATCTACGTCGTATTTCTATATTGGATCTCGGATCATGTGCGGCCGCCTAGTTTAATTCCGACAATATCTCAACCCCGAAATATAACACGTACTACTGTAGAAGAAATATGTCACGGGGAACAGTACAGCTCGCCCGCCGTTCACCGGAAACGGCACGCATTTGTGTTGTAGGCGGACGAGCTCGGACGCTGCACGCCGACCGGCCTAACAGTTTGGCCGGGGACAAGCTCCCGATCCCGGGTGCCGTACGCCGCCGCGCAATCGCAACTACGTACAGAAGTAGCCGGCCGAAGCTTTGCGTTTGCAACGGAAGCGAGAGCAGCGGAGTCTGGCGACACCAAATCACGACGGGATGGCGAGTGGCGCCACATGGAGGGAACATGGCATGCCGATTGTCGTATACGAGACTACGACGACGTACGTACCCGACCGTCCCCGTCCCGTGAGATCAGGCTCAAAACACTCGCATGTTCTGTGTATTGTCCCGGCTGGCTGGCGTATTAATGAAATAAAACAGCAATCATCAATCGATTCGGCTCAGGATAATGACGAGAAATATATACAACACGAGGAGGTTGGATGTATGTATGCACATCGATGATGATCGGCATGGGCACGACGCCAATGAATGAGTATGCGAGCTAGGTCGATCCATGGATGCATGTACCCGTGTGTGAGCTTTTTGCGTACTACTAGTACGTGGTAGATCTGGGCCCAGCTGGCGGAGCACACTAGAGCAAGCACTTGCCATGATCCTGATGTGATCTCCATCTCAACTGACGGCGAGCCATTGTTTTAGTACTAGTAGCTTGGCTTGTGGCCAATGCCCACGGATCAGCAGGCGGGGAGGTGTCGGTGCTCCTCCGTGCTTTCCCCCAATGAGCTTACTTGCAAGCAACAGCCATGTACACCGCCGCTCGGTCCAGGGCCAGGCTGTGTCTGTGCCGTCGCTCACACTTGCTTCTCTCCTCGACTTCCTTGCTTCCTTCCTTTTCTAATCCGAGTTTATACGCCATCCACACATGCGAATATTCTTCTGCCTTCCGTCGCTCAATCATCGCACGGTACTCTTTCGGCATACGGAACAGCTTGCTCGCTGGACGCACACGAAGATGGATAGCCTGTGCTTCAAGGGATCTACGCGGGGGACCTTGCGGTACATTTTTTTCCTCGGTCAGACTCTCAGAGGTCAATGGATTAAACTTTGAAATCTTTGCAAGCAACGGGGTCAGCTAACACGTGAATTGCAAGGTACGCAACATTAGGCAGCGTACATTCAGGACGTCAAGTCAACCCACACAATTTTTATTATTTTTTTTTTTACAAACTTATTACTATTACTACACCTTCATGTAAAAAAATCATAAGTTACTACTACGAGTAGTACAGCAGCAGTTAACTTTCCGCACATGGTACATTATGATTGAGGCTAATGGATAAGAATCTCCAATAATTTAAACTTCGGCGGCAGTACTCTGACACAGGACTACAAATTATTAAGCGTCTGATCCCAGGCAGGATCGCCTGCTGATGAGCCTCGGAACAAAATTAATCACAGGAGACAGATGTAGGAGGCATAATTTAAGCGAGATAATGAAGCGGCATAAGAAAAAAAATCCTTTTCATTTTGTTAATTTCATCAATTACAAATTTGAGGGGACCCAGATAAGTACAAGACTGCTGAAACAATGTAGTACAACTAAGGGTAACAGGAAGAAAAAAAAAAAGAGAACTAAGATCCATCACTCTTTTTCATTGCATCATTCTGCACTAAGAAAAGAATGAATTGAATTGATGAACAGAAAGAATCTGAAGCTTTGGGGGCCGCTTTGACCTGGCTCTGAAGCGGGGCATCTTAGCCGAAGTTATGCTCCGAACTACTACAGAGGAGAAGAGAAGCTACCCACCCTCATGAGGCAGTCAAACTATAGAAGATGCCGTATAATTAACACATACTGAAGTTGGATTCTTGACGACTTCTCTCTCAGGGTGGGTGGCGTCTTCTTCACAACTAGGCTACAGAGAACCCAGAAACAGGAGCCGGAGATTGGTCAAAAGGAACCCTTTTTTCTAACCACAATTGTTAAAACTGTGAGCTATCAGGAGACACTGCAGATCTCAGTTCATGGATCATCTTCTTCCATCATCATGAACATGTACAATTTGCCAAAGAAATACCCTTTCCTTTGGTTAAATTCACAAGGAGAGAGATCCTGGCTTAAAGAATAATTGGTGAGTAGATATTACAACAAATCGGTCAATGCTTCTTGTACCTTATGTATGTATCTTTTTTTTTTCTAATATATTCCTTAACCTCCTGTGAAGGGACTGACTGACTTACTGACTTTATACAAAGGTTGAAAATGGTTCCCGAGGAAACCATTAGCGGGGAGATCAAATTATTTAGGTGAGCAAGCGAGCCTCAGCCAGCGGGGGCGTCTTAGGCTGAAGCTTGGCTTGCTGCTGGGACCAATACGCCTGGGCCGCAAGGACACGGTCGAGCAGCTCCTGCGGCACCGGCTCGCCACGCCGCTGCTGTGGCGAGATGCTCGCCGTGTGCACCAGCGTCTTCCATTTGTCCTGTTGACATGAGAATTTCGACACGGTTAGTTCATCCATGTTCAAACTTCAGTCCTCGTCAAAATTTGACCAAAGAATGGAGTCAGTTGCATGCCAACAGCTGCAACTCAAAGCGGCCAAAGAAGCTTCTAGTCTAATAAAGGAAACGCAATCTGATCCTTCAGCCGGACTTTTTCTAAAGTCCGGACAGAGTTAGTTGACGTGCAAGAATAGGTGTCCTTTGCTTCTAGGTGCAAGAATAAGTGCTACTACACACATGATCCATCCAAAGAACAAAACTCGTGCGTGAGGACAGCACTAACTGAATCATAAGGACAAAAGGCTTTTCAGAACAAAAGCCTGGCTGCAATCTTCTACCAACACAAAAACAGTACTGCTCCTGTTCGGTAAGGAACCCAAAATCCACAAGCACCTAACTGTTGGTTGAATCAGTCAATGAGCCAAGCAACCTAACCCACCAGGATAGAGTATGCATAAATCTCTGTTCTAGAGAGGGGAGCATTTTCACAGAAATTAAAAGGTTGATCAAATAACAGGAAAACATGGGAAACAAACAACGAATCAGGAATAAAGATAAACAGAGAAAGAAGGAATCATATTTAAAGCGTTGGCAATGCTAAGATAAAATGTATACCTTGAGATCAACGTATGTCCGATGTTTTGCATTGTCAAAAGCACGAAGTTTAACATCTCGCCACCTACATGATTCACATCAACACAGTAAGAAAACAAAGGCCAAATATTTTCCTTGTCAGCTGAAATGAGTGAAGTAAACAATGTACCTTCCAGTTCCAAGCTTTTCAACTGCTAGCACAAGTGCTTCAACTTCAGCAACAGAGAATGGACGCCTAATTCGGCGCTGCCCCTGCTCCGGTGACCTCTTTGACTTGTTCGCGGGAACTATAGCCCCTGCATTGGAATCTGCAGGTAGAACTGGAACTATAGCTCGCGAGCTTGTCGAAGCTTTATCAGGTGATGAAGTACCCACTGGGGAGTGCACAGAATCACGATCACTCCCCTGGTATGCTGCTGTAAAGGGGGTTAACGCAAGTTCCTGGGAAACATCAATCTCACCATGCTTGGAAAAAGAGTCTGCAGGCGCAATCCTGGAATAGAAGTACGCAATCTGGGTCACGATCAAGGTTTACCTCCAATTCTATTATGCAAATAACCAATTTTGATGAATAGTGTGTTACCTTGCCAGGGGTTCAGTAGTATCAATGATTTCCAGGAAACTGGTATCTTCATGAGCTGGGACTTGAGAAGGATTTTGTGTGCAGTTGGGTTCAAGTGAAAATCCAAGGTTATCCAGCATGTCATCATGACCAATCCCAGCCTGCATCAACGTTTTGCTATCATCTCTGACTTTCTTTCCATTGTGAAGAACACCAACACGTAGACTGCCTCCAAGAATGGCATTCACAGCTTCCAGAACAGTTTTCTATATTGGAAATATTGATTAAAATACAGGAAAAACCAATTGAGGAAAGGCGTGCAATCTCTTTGAATAAACAAATGTCCGGTACGTACCTTTAGTGAGCCAACCGTTGCTGTTTCTGGTATTTCAATAAGAAGTTCAGGCACCTTGAAAGACTTAATTTTAAGTTTCACTGCAAGGAGAAACAAAGGCACTTAGGACCCAATGTGGGAAGTCAGAAATTAAATAAACATGCTGTGGACTCGATAATTACCATGACAATCTTTTGATTCACAAGATTTCTCGAATGGCATAGAATTTGTCCCTTTGTTTGCTGTAAGAGTTATTACACGCACATAAGTAACAACAAAGAGGGAAATAGCATCGAGAGGCAATTCCTGAGTGCAAGTAAGACCAACCTTCGAAAGAAGCAGCATGAGAGTCCCTAGCAGTAGCTGTAACTGAATGACGATCAAACATCTTCCTCCGCTTAAATGTACTCCTTTGTGTCCTTTGTCGTGTATAATGCATTTTCTTGTTGCGGAACGAAGGTTTCCGCTCGACATCTGATAGGATCAATGAATTCAAGTGAGATACAGCTGGTTTCAACATGAACGTCATCAATTTAGGTGGTACTGAAAAAGAAAATAGCTGGCTGAAATCTTCAAATGCTCACCACTATAGGAATGATCTCCTCTGTGCATCCTGGTTGGAGCAACTTTCCTAAGCAGCTTCTTTACCCTACTATGCTCAGCTGTACAATTGGGCCTGAAAGCCCTGTTAGTGGTGGTGCTCGGATGAGTACACCCGGAAGACTTGTCGTCATCATCATCTCTATCTACAGCATACCCCGTAGCTCCCTTCGGACCCCTTGGAAAGGAGATCGAGCGGCGAACTTTATCCCCATGCAATGGCATCTCGCCTGTGCTGTCAGAGCTGACCAAAGGAGGCGGCTTCATGTCTACATCCATTGGGTCGAGCAAATTATACATGTCAGGTGTGATCTTCTGAAAGCCCGCGGCTGCCGCCGGCATCATGTTTGCCACGGCATCCCCTGTGAAGGCTCCTGACTCCACGGATTCAGGCGACCACCTATCCGCAATTGCACTGAAATTACAACCCAATTCAGCTTTTGTACAACTGATCATAGAGGATTCCTTGTCCTGAGCCTCAGACTTCGCCTTCAGATCCTCATTCCGAGCATGACTCACCGATCGCTGAACCGCAATGTGAGGTAGTATCGCGCTCTCGTTGCAGCTATCCTGATCTGTCACCTCGTTCTTGAAATGCTTCACTTCCTCATCGCACTGCTCCTGCTTCACGCGGACACCCTTGGAGCACGCAGGCAAGGCCGGTGCACCAGCGCTCATGTTCCCAAGGGAGCCCTCACCCTCGTCAAGCAGCTTCCCCGCCACCGTCGCGAGAAGATCAAATGCGCACAGCATCTGACCCTGGCTCTGGGCCTCCTTCTTCCGGACCGACCTCTTGCCCTGCACATTTCACCCAACAAGAAATGGCATCGTTGTCAGACTCGCCAACCAAACCAAGGCAGCGAAACCATGGCCGAATCGATGTGCTGAAGGTCGCATACCCTCGCGGATTTGGGGACGCGCGGCATCTCCGCCACTTGGCTTCCGCCGCCCGACTCCATCTCTGACGACGACCTCTTCTGAAACACCATGCTTGTGCCTCGCTCCGGTTGCTTGCAATTTACAGAGGGACTTGCTTAGTTAACAACCGGTGGTTGCGTGGTTCATGACTCGTCCCCAAACACAAATCTGCACAGCAAGCATCCACGAACCAATTAGCAATCGGAAAGAAGGAAACTGCAAACTGGTAGTCAGTGCAATTACTAGAAAAGAAAGAAAGATCATTCATTGGGATCTCCGCGAGAACAGAGGATAAATCTCGGATAAACCCTTGATTAATTAAACAGGGGACGATCATAGTTTGCAGCGTAATTAATTATCCAGAATTTAGAATCCCAAAACCCCAAGGCGAGAGATCCAGACGCGGAACGGCCAGATTGAACAGAATTTTAAACCCACTGCGCTCCAAAAGTGCATCAGACCCTGAATTAATTAAAGAAACATCGAAACAGGAACGGAAATGGAAATAATTCATACTTGAACTCGTGATCCGAATTAAGGCATCAGGGTGGGGAAATGTTTCTTCAAAGGAAATGGTTTCGCCGCCGAATTTAATGCGCCCAAAACAAATAAATTCGCCAGGTAAACCAGCACGCCAAGCGATCAAAAAGAGAGGGAGAGAGAGAGAAGAGAGCAAAAAACTTTTTTTTATAACCTCGTGCATCGGAATCCGTGAGGATTAAGCAACTGCCAAAAGGAAAGCAAGGGCGCCGGTTAAAAAAAAGGGGGGAGGGAGCGACCTGCAAACCCCGGAGGACCAAGAACCTCCAAGGACGAGCGAATCGAACGACACCAGATCCGATCTCGCCACCCGATTCGCTCAATTCGAGACCGAGTTCGGCAAAACATCGCGAATTGGAACCCCAATTCCGAAATGTGCCAGAATCTCCGGAACAGGGCGAATTGGCCGCGGACTCTGCAAGGAGGCCCCCGGATCGGACCCAACCAACCCGAATTCGGATAGAAATGGACCAAAACAGAACGGAAAGCAAAACCCTGCACAGAAATGGGCTCCAAAACGCGAGCCCCAGCCCCGAAGCCCCATAATTCGCAAGAATTTCGCCGGAATCAGCACGCCGAGCTCACCTCGCCGCCGGCGACGCGCGCCCGACTCCGATCGCCCTCAGATCACCGCCGTGCGGTGCTCCTCTGCGCCCGACGAGATCCCCCTCGCACAGACGGGGAATTGATTCCCTCCTTAAGCCTCTGGGGTCTCCCTCCTTGCTTGCGCTCCCCCTCCCCTGTTTTTATTTTTATTTTCCTCTCCCCTCTTCCTCCTCCCTCCTCTGGTTTGTGGTTTCTCCTCTTCCTCCTCGCCTTGGTTTTTTCTTCTGGTGGTGGTGGTGGTGTCTGGGTTGGCCAAAACCCCTCAAAACCAACCCCCTTCTTAAACCCCCCCAACCCCCATCGCTTACGCCCACGCCACCCCTCCCGTCCGCCCACCGGCTGCTCCCGGTTAAACCCCACGCGGCCCCGCCTCGACGACCGGTTCCAGCCCAACGCGACCGTCCACGTGGCAAGATCCGACGGCAAGGGGCGCCTGTCCCGGGGTTCTTACAGAAGCGAGGCGTTTCCGGGCCCGCGCCACGTGCCGCAGATCCGGGCCGTCGGTGGCAGCGGGCGCGTCGCTGGCACCGTCGGATCTGACGGTGGCCCTCGAGTCCCTCGTGACCACGAACCAGAGGAGTGATCCCGGTTAACCGATGCGGGTTTAGGGAGGAGATTAGTGGGGCGTTTTTAGGAAATAAACGTGCGGATTAAAACAGGTGGGGTCCACGTATCAGTCTCTCTCACACACTCTCTCTTTCTCTCCCTATCTCGGAATTAATTCCGGGCGCTCCGTTTTTTTGTTGATTTATAATAAATAAATTGCATGTTTTTTTTTTTGCTTTATTTCGGGGGATGAGAGGATGTGTGGTGTTGGTGGATGAGAATGTCCAGGGGTGATGCCCAAAAAGGTGCTAAGATTCCGGGGGTTCTTCAACGCAGGACCAGATAAATTTTAGATAAGAAATTCGTGGCCTTTGTGCCCCTTAGCAACCATCTTCTTGTAAAAAAAAATACATGAACGGTATTACTCCTGTAGCTCTCTCTTCTGGTCTCTATACATTTCAATCGTGCCTTAGTATACATGTTGGGAAATAAAAAGCATTAAACTTTCAAATTTTTTTGGTTATAAAAAAATTATCAAGACTATAAAAAAAGACATATGCAAGAGTTGGCTAAACTGGTTGTGTTGTTTTCTCGCACGTTAATGCACCAAATGTTGACGTGTTTGATAAGATTGTTGACATGTAATATTATATCTTTTCCTCCGGTTGGTGCTGAGATTTGGATAGGTAAGCACCCATTTATCAACTCTATTAGCTCCAAAGTGTATTTAAGTTATTAGTACTATTTTAACTAAATCGATGATTGGTACTAGCTCAATTTGAACTCTTTTAAAAAGTTTGCGATTAGGCAATAATCATGAAGTAGAAAAACTAGTGCTGCATACTTCACTTACTACTACCTAGAATAAGATACTTTGTGTAGTTTCCATTCTTAGCACCATCACGCAGCTCTCAAACAGTAAGGAGTGACTTCGATTGGGACTATTTGTGACTCTGCTACTTGTATTGGTGACCCATATATATGTTGGCGAGGCAATGCCAGCTAGAGAGGTCAACTTCTCTAATTTTCTAATGGTAGATGAAGAACTCTAGTCTGGACATATATTTCAAAATAGCATGTACAGATGTGTTTCAATTAGTATTAATGCGGCATCTCTATAGGTGAAAAAAAAAGATTTTTTTATTGTAAATTGGAGTTTTTCCTGAAAATGTTTGTGTCAATAATAACACTTGAAGTTCATGAGAACATACATGTTAGTTGATACGATCTTTGTTTTTGGTTTTTTATTAACATAAAAACTAAGTTTTAAAGATGTCCACATCCAACAATATCTTATAACTTTTTCATGAAAACTAAGTTTTAAAGACAATTAGTTTAAGATAATTACAAATGTGCACTTCACTAGAAATGTTAAAAATGAAGGAGAACAGATTATTTAGAAAACGATAAAACTGATAGTAGTATGTATCAGTAACTTCAGCACAGGAAATTGTGATCTTGCAAGAAAATATAACGGCTAGTAGGACAGTAGGATGTCCCATTTTTCACTTTGTTTTGGTGAAGGGAGGCACAAATTAAAAGGTCAACTTCCTCGTGTATTTATGTTGTATTTGGAAATAAAGACAAACGAGTGGTATTCAAATGATTCTCGAGAGCCCTTTGGCCTCTAGATTGGTCTATAATCAGATGTCAAGAAAGAATTTTCCTTGTTTATTATATCCAATAGTCTCCATACCCCCATAGGCCGCCCAAAAAGAAAGTCTCCATAGGCGGATTATCAATGTGAGATATGTTCTAGCGATGTAGGATGTACTTGGTGTATCTTTGGACCAACTTGTACTCGGTTACAACGTAAAGATATGTCGTATAAAGGTACAATATCTCTTCTATAGAAAATAGTTGAACCCCGGAACATTTAGGAAGGAACAGGTGAATAGTGATGCAGAGCATTGCCTTACACGTTTTTTATTCGAGATTTGCTATTAGGAATATTAGTAGCAAAACAAAATTTTGTTCATCTGGAGAAACCACAGCTCCGTGACTGTGAGATCGTGACGGAAGGCCCGGTGTTTTTGTTGCAAGTCTCTTCTTTTGTCTGTGGCTCCCTCCACGTCGGAAAGGGACTGTACACGTGTCGACTTCGGACGCCCCCCATTGGGCCTTTTTCCCCCTGCGCTTATCCGCCTATCCCTCCGTTCCGTTCCGTTGGGTCAGTCGTGGCCGGAATTTTCCTGGCCCTCGTTATCTCCCCACGGCGGAGAAGATAATAGCAACAAGAAATTTTGCTGTTCACATTAGTTTTCCGCTGCTTTCTTCCTTCGGTAGTATCATCATCCCTTCTCCACGACTGCGATATTGTGAAAAAAATAAAGAAAAGCGTGAAACCGAAAGGGGAGGAGGACGGATTAATCCCTGTTTTTTTTTGGGCGATGGAAAAGGGCCTGACGTGACCCGTCGTTCGGGCTCGGCCGTCGGCCCCACGGTGTCACGTCGCCGGGCCGCCGGCGTCACCCCCCTGACGGCGCCGTGGCGCCCGCGCCGGCCATGGCCACGAGTCGTGACGGCGCGGAGCTGACGGCGTGAGTGTGCCCGGGGCGCGTGAGATAAGGATGGATGGGGTTCCGGGGTCGTATCGTACGCTGCGTGGTGGTGGGTGCTCAGCTCCTTTGGTGGCCTGCGGGGCCCGCCCGGGTAGGGAATCTCCGAATCTGCTGCGTCGCGGGGCCCGCGTGTCAGACACGGCGGGCGCGTGGAGCCGGAAAGACCTGTTGTGTTGTGTGACTGACGGCGCCGCGAGTTTTGCTCTCCGGACCTGGGCGGCGCGGCGCGGACGTCACGCTGGCGTGGTGGGCCCGCGGAGACACGTGGGAGGACAGGTAGGACCCGGCGAGTCCAGGGTGGACGCGTGGCTCCGCGAACCGGAGTGCAGACGAGAATCCCGTATCGTGTCGTGAGCCATGATATTCTTGTTCCTGAGAAGCTTTCGCTGAACTTGGCCGGGTGTTGCCGGCAAGTAACTCTGCACAAACGATAAGCACAGAGGAGTACTAGTAATAATAAAGTAATGTTGCGTGGCGCCGCGCTGTAAAGGTGGTGGGCGCCCACTTACACCTAGTGACGGGACAGAGTTTATCCGCCGCTGTAGCAAACCCGTGCTCTTTCGAATTGTACAAAAAACCAAAACGAATACTTGTACGTCTGACTCGAGAGAGTTGCAAACGGTGGGGCTTGAGCCGTGTTTTGAAACCGCCGCGCGCTTCTTCACAGAACTGAAACGACGCAGCGCCAGCGTGGGAGATCGAGTTCCTCTTTGTCCAGATTCGAAAACGCAGGACATTGTCATCATGGTAACACACCGTAGAATGATGCCTCGCCATCTCTCATCACAACGTCGCCACTTGTCCCATGCTGCCCATGCATTTCGCCCCCCAAAGACGTGGTAACATGTCCTGTTATCTGTTAATAAGCATGCGCACGTCCAGATTGACCGGCGCGGGCCCGGAGGAAGAATCGCTGCATGCAGAGGCACCGGCGCTTGGATGGGACCCGCTCGTCAATGCCAGTTTTGTTTTTTTTTTCTGCCTCATGAACAACGCCGTTCATGAGTGCAATTAGGCTGTTATTACGACGTCACTTGTTCGTCGTACCGCATGATGCATGCGTGCAATGCATCCAGGCTTCCAGAGAGCAAAGCAGAGAGGGGGACCCTGTCATGTGTGCAGTGCATCATGGGAGAACATGTTCAAGTGCTGACACTAAATAATCGAGGCCTTTTTCACGGGTTATTACGGCAGCGGCAGAGCAGATGATACGAGCACCTGCCCTGCAGAGACCAGAAGAACGCAGCAGTTGCACAGGCGATGAGGAGGAGGAGTACAGTACAGGGTAACGTGGGGCCTGAGCGGCAGAGCACTCCGTCCCGTCCCGTCCCATGCACGCACGGGCACGGTGATGCCATAGTACACGTTCGTTCGTTGGACACACCACGGCGTGGGCCAGCACGGGATATCAGCAACGTGCATCACGCGATCCGAATGGATGCAAAAGCTAATGTCGTCGCGCCCACGACGACCTTCCCTGCCCTCTCCAGAGCTTTGGTAGTGGCGTCACTACTCCTCCTTGTTGCTGCGCCGACAAAATCTCCGGGATTATTTAAATTATTAATGTAAATTGATTGGGGGAAGATTTATTTGATCCACAAGGTCCTACTACTGTTATTATTGTTATCCCGAGATTCATTCCATCTCTCTTACACGCGAACATGAAATTGTAGGGGACTACCCAAACACGGCACAAACTCCAAGTGGTCAAGCTGTCCGAGCTCCAGGAAAAAAGCTGCTAAAGCGGAAAACGGAAATGGAAACGGAATGATGGAACCCGGGGGGCTTCGTTGATTGCACGTTAACCGGGCAGTCATGGGATTTTGCCCAAGTGAGCAAAGCGCCAAAGATGCCAAAACGTTCCGGGAAAGGGACCGGCCAGCTCGCTTTTGTGCCCTTGTTACCGATGATACCAAACCGTTGTTGGGACGCTTCGTCCCGGAGCCTTTTGGTATCGGCCTGTTGTGCAGCCGACGTTCCGAAAAGCTGGGTACTCTAGCGCCGCGCAACCTGAAGTACAGCCTTGCTTTGGAAATACACCCCCGTTCTTGTAAAGCACACCTCTCGCAGCCGCCTGTTTGTATCTCCTCTCGAGTATGTATCTATGTACCAGTGGTATTATTAGGAGACATTATTTGACCACCACAGAAAACTAGTAGCTCACAACCACCCAAAATTTATTGAGTATTATTGTTTCTGCTTTATCAAAATCCCACATATTTATTTATCTTAAAAACCAAATCACACAATTTATTTGTGATTTGTTACAATAACTTATGTCACGTAATGCTATAACTCATCCTACTAAACAAATTCATGATGTGTACGTATCTTTGAGTGATCAACTAAAATTGACATTATTAAAAGTCAGGCAATTTCCCGTGATTGATAAGGGTTCGTCCATGTACATTTGATTGGTTATTGCTGACCCGACGGTTCGAGATGATTGTTTTTCTGGTAATGATCTTAATTATTACTCCTACTATGTTCAACGTTCCTCGCATTCGATGGTGCAGGTTTCTAAAAAATCCTACAATAAGGAACTACCGACACTCAAAACGCCGCCACATATGCATTTACCATTCAGCAGAAATTTTTAGCATGCTCACAAATTTGGAGTGCTAGAGCACATCTAATAAAAAGTGATATCACTAAAATTTAAGTTTCAGTGAACCAATTCTAAAGCTGTTTACTCTAATCAAATAGTATACAGTTCTTTGAAGGATTCCAATCCCATTCACAAGTTACTTACCCAGCTGTTTAAAATATCATCATGTGAAAGCCTGTTAACATGGGATGCAGGATGCCTGAAGCCCAACGCTCCGGATGGCCGGATCCACGGAGAGAGAAGCGAGGCACCATTGAACCCTGCCTAAATCCCTGTTCCCACGCAGTCAAATTTTTTTTTGAGACTCTACGGTTTCGTCCTTTGCATCACGGAGCTGAGTGAGGGACGGAGTTGCCTCTGCCTGGTCCCACTCGTCAGCGGCGGCGCCGGTGCTGCTTGGCGCACACGCGCGCGGCGCAGGGGCAGAGAAGAACGTGGGGGGACGACCATGGCAGCTAGCTTGACGTGTAAGCCCGGCAACCTCGCCAAAGAAGAAAAGGGGTTGGAGCGGGGAACGCATGCCGTTGCCGCGCGCGCGCAACTTGCACTTTGATTCCGTTGCGATTTCACGCACCGCTACTACTGTAGTTCCTTTTTCACATACGGACTCTTCTTAAGCCAGTGATGAATCGTCTCGCGGTGGACATGGATCCCTCGTCCGCTTACCAAACTGGGCGGCAACCTTTTTAGGCTGGCCATGTGGCCTTTATGGGTGCCGGCCTCTCGCGTCACATCCTTGGCGTCGCCAACCGTATCGTCTTCCCTAATCCGTCATCTCTCAATTCTCATCTCATGGTGGTAAGTCACGCACGGTGGTGTTGTCATCGCAGAATTTCACGATGTGCATCGCCGATTTAACTTGGATCAACCCTTCAAATTAGAATATGCCGGCGAAGGAAGAATTCTACATACATCCACCATATGGTATCTGTGTACTAGTTGGACTGTGGTCCATGGGGACAGTAATGATGGGTTACCGAGTACAAAGAATGTCACTTGCTAGTAATTCATTTTTTCTCTTTATTATCGGTAGGAGAGGAGCGTGAGCGGTTAGTTCAACAACACGCGTACCACCACCACTTGCAAGTAGGGTGCAAGCACCCGCACCTTCCAATCATTCCTAACCTTCTCCCCCCAGAAGAGGAAACTTCTCCATCACTGCTGACACCGTCCCATTCTGACCCAACCAAATCCCAAGCTCATCCACAAGACGGGGGGCGCCGGTACAAATAAAACAAGGCCAGGACTCCAGGAGAAAGAGAGAGGGAAACGAGAGCCTGCGGAAAGGCGTCCGTTCGCGGGCGAAACGGGGCATTTCCACGCGCCAGGGATGGGAGGGCTCCGTTCAGGTCTCCTCGCCTTGGTTAGTTAGTTGGCGGCGATGCCGTATCCAGGGGTATTATAAGCCGGCAGCGTCTGAAAGCACCAGGCCTAAATGCCGATCACTGTCGACGCGTACAGACCAATTCTCTCCGGCTCCGGGGTCACTTGGATCAAACGTCTGGATGACAATAAACCATGAATTTAAAGTGCGGTTTAGGACCACCAGCAACAGGAACGCCCCTCTCCCTTTGCTTTGCTTTTGTGATTGGTTAACCGTCTCAAAGTGGACTTTTTAACCTGCTCTCTCTGTCCTCTCTCCTCTCTCTCTCTCTCCATCCGTTCCGTTGCAACAAGACAGAAGAAAATTAAAAAGGGGTAGCTAATCATGTTAGCATGTTAATAAAATCTCCTTGGATGGATCACATGCTTGATGCTCCATGGTTTTTGATCTAATAAGCGTACACCGCACACGCTGCAGCACCCGGGGAGAGATGCACAAACAGAATTACGACGCGTTAGGGGAGACCAAGTAGGTGTCACATGCACCCTTGTGATGACTATGTCTGATCTAACCGCAATCATAGAACGCTTCAAAAAATAGGAAAGGTCTCAGTCGCCTCAGATCTGTGCTGCATAATAATACTAACAATAACAATTATGTCAGCTAAACTCAGATTGACGGCACCGTCGGTTAGATGGTCGGGATCGGCTGGGTGGTGGTTGCCAATCTTAATAAGTCTTCAAAATTAAAACAACAATATGGCCACGCTTGATAACGCCACTGCCGTTTACTTCATCTATTCTAGACTTGTGGTCTCGAAACGTGTAGGAAATTCTGAGAGAACGGCTGTTAACTTTGGGACTGACAACTGATGCACCTATAGAGGAATGATTTCTGCAACTTTTAACAGTGATCGATGTTCAGTTTGGAGAGAGCTAAGCACCTTCAGTCAGTACTGACCACAGGATCCCGTGGTCCTACCAGAAAGTATTAGTAACAAATTGGCTAATCATTAAGAGATTCCTGCCCTCTAATCAGGGCCCCATCTTTGGGGGAGAGAGGGAATAATGAGGCGTGCATCACATTGGCTGTCTACCCCGATCGACTACGGAGGGAGAAGTAGCTGCCACTCTAGCTCACCTACTTCCCGACTAAGACAAGTGACGAGTGGGAAAAGATGGCGCCCATTTCATAATTTATTGTTGTATCATTTTTTTTTTCTTTTGCAGCATAGTTAATTAATTTATTTCTCAGATATGTTTTGTAGTTGAAGTGTGCCATTGGATCATTGGAGTAGGAGGGTTCATGAGAGGGTTTAACAAGTGAAGATCACTAGCTCACATGGCAGGTGTGAGCTCCAGTGGGCTCATCACATGATGCTTATCAAAAGGGCATTCCTAGTAGCTGCCTGGCGTAGGGGAGGATCTTGTGCCTGTGGGTGCAAAATCAACTCCAATCTTTGCTTTGCCAATTATAAATTAACATGCTGGTTATTCGGTGACTGATGTTGTGTCGGTTGCCAGAATTTAGACAAATGTGATAAACTGTATAGCGAATGAACATTGTAACTTGTATTTCTACCTTTACAGTATACTTCTTATTAACTGAACCACCGAATTGCCAGAGAATATTGAGATTGACACAATGCCACTCCATGAGTTGACTTGTTCTTATCCTTTGGCTACGAGGGGCAAGCCAATCAGTTGACTTGTTCTTATCAGTGAGCTTATTAGGTCACTGTGATCTCAAAATTGGCCAATTCTTTTTAGCCTGAATATCGTCAATGCTCTCTCCCCTTGATCCGGAGGTGCCTAGCTATTTCCCACCTAAGACAACCCACCCAATGCCATTGGTGCGGAGAGATTAACAAAGTGAGAACCTATAGCTGCCCTACACCAACTAGCATGAATATACTTCCTAAATTCCTTGCAATCTTTTCAAAGTAGGATGGTACTAAATATAAAAACACCCCACTTGCATGGCCAATTTTTTGTTCTTTAAAGCAAAGACAAGAGATTACAAAATTAACAGACTGGTTTTGCTCCATATAGATTAGGAGAAAAGTAAGACGTCATGTGAAGGGAGCCTCATGTCACATGCTACTCTACAAGAACAGGTTGTTGCTTGCCGCGGAGGAACAGGTCACGCTTAGTCCCCCCTAGCCCCATGAGACCAAAGCATCAAACAATGAATAATCTTCTTTCATTTCTCCGGTGACCTTTTTAACTCTCGATCTTCTTTTCTTGAGCAAATGTAGCCAGGTTGGGAAATCACATGGACTGATACGCTTAAGGGTTATCAGGCTGTAATCGCATCACATGGTGAGAAGTTATATTAATTATTCCATCTTCAGAAATGATGAAAAATGTAATCTTTGGATGCTGGTGGGAGTATTAAGACAAGTCCAAGCACGCCAGCTTAGTATGTTTATTTCTCCTCCTGAAATGGCATATTTTGTTTAAAAAATCTGGATACATATTCAATTAATAGATTGTCGATCCAGATCTAATAGCCACTGGATCTTTGGAAAAGCGAACACTCAAAAATAGGATGGAAATAATTGAGCTGCATTATTGCAAATGCAAGAACAAAAAGAGAAATCTATAATTCAGGAGCAGTGTGTGCCGACTTCCAAGACGCGTAGCTCGCTTTATATTCTTCCTTTTTCCCTAGATAGTTGAAAGGGTTTACTAAAGGTATATTCTTTTCTCGTGTCACATTCAATCCATCTGTTTCACAGGGAAAAAAGAGATCTTATTTACAGCTAAATTGTATGTACTGTGTACCTGGTGCTTAGTACAGTTGGGAATGCGAGTGTGATTGCAAGTGGGGTGGTTCCAGGAACCAGCTGCTGCTAATGCTAGTTTAAGATCTGGATTAGGCACGCAGTGAAGTGAGATTACTAGGCTGTCTGATGGCTGATTTGTCCATGCAAGCATGGCTAGATTCCATCATGCTGCATGGCAGGCCCCACATCTAACGGTATACAATGGTGGCCGATCCGATAAAAGAAGGAACAACTGTGCTCGCCTGATCTGTCTCTGTTCACAGCGGTGGACACGGAGGCAGGAGATATCCGCACAGCAAGGTTGCAACTGGCAAATACATAATATCGTCCGCTTGATCCTTTTTGCATTGGGATCACTGAATTGAGATGGTTGTCTTGATTAAGACTGTCACCACTGAAATATTAAAACGGTTGTCTTCGTTAAAACTAACACTGAATTAAAATGGCTCTTGCTTACGACTAAGGACATGTTTAATGTATCATTTTTATTTGTTTAAGGATGAGCTTGATTTACACGAGCTTTGGAGTAGGTTATTAGCCAGTAGGTAACAACGCACAGTTAGTTCCAGCTAACCACCTCTCTCTCAAAAAAAAAAGAAAAAAGTATCGAAGAACTTGCCGTTCGACAGTGGACGGATACGGACAGTCGGGACACACTCTCGCTTTGATTCTCTCATCCGGATGTCGATCCATCCATCCAAAGTCGGAGCCAATAATTCGTTGCCTCCAAGTACACATGGACGCATGTGGCATTCAAAACATTTCTCCTCTTCTCGTTTAAAACTCGAGGGCTAGCTGGTCCCCTTCCCCCTCATCTCATCCCCTGTGCGTCGTATCTCGGGGCCTAAGCAGCCAAAGGCGAGGAGGAACCCAGACCGAAAGAGGGAGCGGGGGAGAAGGGGCTCCTCCTCGTGCCGGACCAGCTATAGCGCAGCAGCACACACGCCAAGAACCGAACGAACGAACACGCTGCTTTTCATCAGTGCTCCGCCGTCCAATCCAACCGCCACACGGCAGGAATATCCTCTGCCGCTGCATCTTTCAGGTTCGCAGCAGCAAATAAAAGCGCCCGCGGGGCCAGAGCCAGAGGCTGCTGGTGGTACATGTCCAGGCTAAGTAAGTGGTCGTCTCGTCATGTCATGTGTCGTTGCCGCGGCCGCTCGTGCGCCGCGCTGTATCTGTCCCGTGCGTGTGTGTATGTGTGCTATGCTAGCTGCATCCATGGGCCACACGGCCAACGAACAGGAACAGGGTGTTGTTGTTGCTGTTGCCCAAGAACATGCGCGTCCACCGCTGCGGCGCTGTGTTTTCTTTAATTGTCACCCAACACTTGTCGAGTTGTTCACTTTGTCCTCGCCGTTTCACGCCGGGTTCGGCGCCTCCTTTCGCCGCCGACATCGACGGGTTTTACCGGGAACAGAGAGAGAGAGAAACGAAATGTGGCGCGTCTCGATCCGAAGCGAAAGAGTGGCAAAGAAAAGAAGGGATCGGTGCATGCCATGCAAATATGCAATGCAACGCAAGGTGGTGGTCCATCTCCTGGGAAGGGACGGGGACGGGGCCCGAGCGAGAACCCGACCTGATGGGAGCGGGTTTAGGTTCGGGTCGGGGGACGGACGGGGATGGTGGCCGTCCAGCGAGAACGGAGAGGGACAGTTGGGGGTTAGGCGCCAACCCGGCCTCTCCCTCCACGCCTGTGGGATCCTATCAGAAACCTTACCTTCTCGAGCAGCGCTCATTCCCGGTTTGGTTTTCCTTTTTTTTTATGGTTCATCACAGATTTTTTTCTTTTTCTTTTTCTTTTTCTGTTGCGTTGCTCTTGATGGCTTGCGGGCGATAACGATGGACGTGTTACTACTACTACTAGCAGCAACCAGACTGGGCTGCTGGTAGTTCCAGGCTTCCGGCGTCTTGTGGTGAGCCCACGCACGTCGTAGGAACTGATCTGGATTGGGATTGGGCGGGCCGCCGTCCCTCCATGCATCCGCGATCCAATCATATCTGCAGGGCGACAAGTGGCCACCGTTGCTCCTCATCTCCTTCCATCCGTTCGTTAGCGGCGCACGGCACGTGACTGTTATCTTCTTGTCCCGTTCCACGCTCCCATCTACTACTAACCTCCGTTCTGAAGCGAGCAAGTTCAGTAACTAATCCACGGCACCATATGAAGAAGGAAGCAGTTTAAGTATTGGTTCTTCTGAATGTTGAAATGGACTGTGAGCTTCTTGTTTCTAGATTTTGAATTGCAAGCCTTCCAAGTTACTCCTCGTCGGGAACAAGGAACTTTCTCTGAACCCATGTTGGCATTTCTCCTAAATTTGGGAAAGCTGGACCGGGTTGGGTCTGTAACAATTACCAGATGCATTTCTGCAAGACGCCGAAGCCAGACACACTGGGCCACACACCCCACTCATTACCAAACAATGTCATTAGTGCCGCCCATCGAACACAATGACCCACAACCGCTCGACAATCACTGATTCTTCTCGGATCAGATCAAGTACACAGTTCAAACGCTGCAGCGGGCTTGTAGTTTCAGCTTTTGCCCGTTCACAGACAGCCAGTACTACAGTTACAGTGCCGCGTTAAAACAGGTAAAAGGCTGTCGCACATCTACTGATGCAACGAAGAGGTGCTTTGCGTCATCTGGAGCGGACGTCGTTTAACTTCGATTACGAGGTTTATCATACAACAGTGACGAAGGAATTGGAATTTCGGCTACATTAACGACAGTATATAGACTACATCAAATACATTACTTCCTGAATAATTTTGTAACACGAAAGGAGAAAGATGGAGGTCATAATACTACAAAGCCACGAAAAATGCTGATGGCACCATCAGCACAAAGTGATGCCGGGACATGTTTTTACACAACAATAATAGAGATTGCGGCTTCAGACCATGGAAAATCATTAAGAAGATGAGCTGCCATACTGCCACGGGTTGAACTCAATGGAAGTGACGTCAGTCTCATCAGCAACATTAGAGCGGTCTATGGCGGCCCGGTGCTCGCTGTATCTACCATTGTACTCATAAACCTCCAGGTCGCCCCAGGGGGTAGGAGTAACTTCATTCGTCATGTTAAACCACTTCGGTGTGAATTGCTCGCCCTTGGCCTCTCGGGTTCTTTTCTCAGCTCTCTGTTGCTCCTCAAGCCTGAAAGCATCCATAAACTCAGGTGTAATTGGAGGACAAGCAGTGAGCTAAAATTGAAAGGACAATTACAAGGTGTGACTTCCAGTGTTCGGTGCACATTCTAGAACGAGGGGAAAAGTACCTGCTCTTTTCTGATCCAGATTTAGACATATCACCCTTCTCCAGGGCGTATCTATCAGGCCTCAACCGGGAATCTGATGCCAATAGCTTCTTAGGGGCTGTATCAAAGCTATTTATTTTGTGCGCAAAGTATGTATACTGGTACTTGTCGTTCTGTGGGGTAGGAGCGACTCTCCAAATCTGTGGTAAACATTATGTGAAATTCAATTAGTCTGGCATGCTAATGAGAGACTTGCATTCATGAAAAAACTCTGTATAACTAAAAATCAGAAGAGACTATAACCTCCTTTAGCTCGGTGCCTGGAAGAGGCTCTCCTTCTTGATCGCATGGTTGGTAACTCATAGACTGGTTCCATTTCCCTGTCATCATTATTTTGGGTTCTTCTGCTGCACTGTACACATACCCATCTATCTCGTATCGGCCAGCCCTGAAATGCACAGCAAATTGAGATAAGCCTAGACAAAACATTACAAGGTGGACATATGAGGTAGGTCTACGATGCACATGAATATGATAAAGATGTGAATGAACAGTCACGCCCTCTCGATGAATTGTAAATAAATAATAATATATAGTATGTGGTGAAGCAAGTGGATAGCTGGGATACCAGCTTCACTCAAACACAAATGCAATGAAAAAATGGTGATCAAGATCATACCCAAACCAGCCACATGGCTGGAAATATAGCACAACTTTGTCTCCAGTTGTCAGGTTGGTCATGACCAACTCCCCTGGTGAGTCAACCCATGTGCGGCCAAATATCAGGTTGTTAACCTTTGTCAGTGGTGGCACCAAATCCAACACAACGCCAGATTTTTTAAGTGTCACTCTAGTCCTGTGATATGAAATTTGATAACATGGGTTAGATTTACAAAAACTGATGGCAATTCAGTCCATTAGCTCAGATGCACAAGACTTTTAAGACATGCAGATCTCAAATAAACAATACAGATCTAACAATTCACCTTCCAACTGGGTAAATTTCCACTGAATTTCCTAAGAACTTAGTCTTCAACTTAGACGTAATGTCATAAGTAAAATGCTCATTCTCACAGTGAGCAGCACCCATCGGAGGATGATGACTTACCTGAAAATATAATGGTAAACAAAATAACCAAAAGTAACATGTTGTAAATAAATGACAATTTAACATAGATTAACATAATACTTGCATCAAACTTTTGGCAACAAAAGCTTCATATCACAAACCTGCTCAGCAAGAAACGTAATACCCTGATGATTAACCATCTCATATGTCTCTCCAAGGATCGGATTAAAAGGCTTCCATGTACGCTGATATGCAAAGTAGACAGAAACAGCCCATGTAGCTGAAAAGATGGGTTAAAAACTCAGCCAACCAGAAAATAGCATTAGAACGGTGTTGCAATAGATGAAAGGGAGAACTCACAAGCATATACCATACGCATGTATGGATCATCACATTCATCTGCTTTGTCTAACAAGTCGCAGTACTCCATCAACTGCACTCAGCAGGAAGCGCCAAAACATTAGCAAGTAAACATAACATGACATATAAAGATATATTCTGTATGAAGCTCAGATATGAACACATTGAACAATATATCAATGAATTAGTGATTATAATAATACTTCTAAACCTGAATTCCATTTTTTAAATATCAACCTTAGAGGATGTCATAATCTTTCAATGGTTGACTAATGGCTTTACAGTCAAATCTAATTTTGACTGCCGACAACAGAAAATAACAATACAACATGTTGCAGAACCCCATAAGGTAACTTGAAAGCCAGTTTAACCTTGCTTCAGTAATAGTTTGAAAAGGCAGAAAGTTTTACTACGTTGTATCTGCTTATGCTAAACATACTAGTACAAAAGAACTTTAAAGTGCATGGTCAAATTGCAGTTGCTGCCTTCATTGATAGAAAGCTTATTGAAACAATGAAGACTCTCATTCAGAATTAGAGTACCAACCTCTGCCATTTTCTGAAGCATCGTCATTGGCTCAAAAATGATGACTGGAAGTGTCACAAGAGATGTAACATCTGCTCCTATGTACTTGTGCATCATCTTCCAATAACCATCACGATCCTGCAAATTAACTGCAGTGTAAGTAGAATGTACAGTAATCAACAGAATCTCAAGGAACAACTGAAATACAGAGTACTATGATTCAATGAACTTATTTAGCATCATTCATGAACCCAGATAAATGATCAGAGTGATGACTCCTCATACTCGAGTAGTGCACAACATGACAATAATTAGTGATTAAACCATGGTGCAGACTACAATAGGTCTGGGGCAGCCAAAAGATACTACAAACTTACAATTGATTGATGCAGACAAAACTCGAGTAAATAAAATACACAGTGATCGTTCTCACTATGACTTAGGGAGTCCATGACATTGCTAATTATCTTGGCTACGTCAAAGAATAATAAGACGAGGGGGCTGTCTTTTAGAGCACACCCTTTGATATGCCCATTCACAATAAACAACATTTGAGCATGGATGCAATGTCTAATTCAAGTCAGTCTGCACCTCGAGGCATCATCAAAGCCATACGTATCCAGGATGCCAGTAACATGTGGCTTTTAATCAGATATATAGCGGTATAGGATCCCATTAATTGGATAAATAAGCGACATTATGGTGACCAAATGAGCATATAGACATATACACAATAGGCACAGATGAAATCTTACATCTGAATCAATCCATTACTGTAATTAAGTGAACGTAACAAATGAAAAGCTAACATGTAATACGTAAATGATTCTGGGACATATGAGAGAGTATTGTTCTGGTTATTGAGCGGATATATTTTTTTCCACAAAAGGGATAGAAGCAGAATGTAGTTCAACACTTGGGAAGAAAAACCAGAACTTAGAAGGAGAAGTACATTTAACTGAGAGTTTAGGTATATTTCAATTAAAACCCTGTCTGTATTGAACACAAAAGGTTGAAGTAAATGAAATATTTGATACTATTCAACATTGTTCCACCGAAAATGACCTCTAAAACAAAATAAATCAGTATCCCATATGACCCAATGAATATACAAATAACTTTGATTAGTGTTTAAGTACATTATCTAAAGATATCATTTTCCAGGTTAACACAAAGCTAGTTCACTTGTACTCACCTCCTGCTTCCATCGCCCCCGCAGAGCCTCTGCTTCAGCATCTTCCGTGCCTCCATCAGGATTAATGACTTCAAGGCCTTCGTACCCGAGCAACCTTCGATAACGTCACATAACCGTTTAGATAAAGTGCCAAGCAGACACAAGCTGTTTTCCAAACATACAAAACAATATGTTGACCATTGGGACTGATAACAGTCCATTGACCACTCACGTTTCATGTGAATTCAAGCCAAAGATAAGGAAGCACATAAGGATAAAGTCGAGGGAAGAAACGGCTCCATTTCAGGATAAAGTGAAGAGACAGTAAATGTAGTGCATGTCAAGGGGGTTCTAGTTTGAATCAGGCCAAACTTAAATCTAGGTTCAGTCATTGGCGCCATGTCATATGATCTCTGAATTCCACATTTGCATACTACCTAAATTTCAAAATGGCAATAAGTAACGTCTAAACTTCAAGGCATTGCACCCCTGACAATTGCTACATAGGAACTACTTATCACTCAACCAAGCATCTACTTGGCCACACTTAAGTGTGAATCAATATCGTCACATCTACAGAGCTTATATCACTACATCATTCAGAGAGTTACTAAGGAAACGTACGGTCAGTGAAGCCCCTAGCTTGGAAATTAAATGAAAAGTCACATAATTCGCCAGAACTAAGGGTCGGGATCAGCACCAGCAGCTTGGATCGGGCACGGGAGCGCCAGATCACGAGGCAGAGAGGCTTCGATCCACACCGATCAGATCGAGCAGGGCTCTAACTACATGCCCAAAGCAAATCCGGGAAGCTCGAGTCGGATCTGATGCGAGAAGGTGAGCAGGCCGGCGGAGAGACTCACCCGTTGACGGATTTCTGCACGGCGGTGCCCCAGCTGCGCAACGAGGAGAAAAACCCGCCGCCAGAGGAGCCCTGGTCCTTGGATCCCATCGCCGGCGATCTGCTGGTTCAGTAGGGAAGGGAGCTTCCACCGCGCACCGGAGCGCGCGCGTAGGAGGGAGAAGGCTAGGGTTTGGGGAGGGCAGCGGCCGCGGCTATATGTGAGGGGGAAGCGGAGAGGAGCGGCTGCCGCGATGGCGACGTCGCCGCGTGGAATACGAACGTGGAGTGGAGGAGAAATTTGGAACGGTCCCGGACGGCGAGGGGAGACGGGCGCGGGCGGGTCAAGCCGCCGAGGCGGTGCCTGTATGCTGTATTAACGAACTGCTGAACCGGGCCGGCCACAACGTGGGCGGGCGAGATGACCACGGTGCCCTCACTTGTTCACAACTCCACTTGCCTATTGCCTTATCTGTCATCAGGTAGCTACATGCTGTCATCGTGTCAATGTTAGTAAAGTAGTTGTTTCAAAAACAAAATGTTCCTAGTAAGCAGTACTTACATTACTCTCCTGCAAAATTTCAGTATTTTTTGTATCATTACCATACGCAAAGCAGTAACTTAAAAGTCTATTTTGCAAAAACTTTTACATCCTTATAATAACAAGATATTACAAGTTTTTAGTACATTTGCGGTTTAACATACGGACCGGACCATATGGCACATGTGTGTCACTAAAGGGTGTAGACATATTTAAAATATCGTGGGTTCTTGTTGCAAAAGGTAAGTGCAATTTTTTTTGTGTGAAAAAACTTAAAAGTTTCATTTTTATGTTACGTGCAAAATTTGCTCTTCTATAATACAGTGTTTAGCTCACACTTGAAAGCAGTTTTGATTTTTCTGTGTGTGAATCGTCAATTCACAAATTGTTCCTCGACTGAAGTCTAAGCGCCTATCTAGAATAAGAATTCCTCTTCTTTATATTTTTTCCCTTATAGATCAATCTGGAAGATGAACATTCTAAAACATTTCCTTGGGGCCAAAGCAATTACGCGAGTTGGACAATAAAGTCAATGGGAAAGCTGGACAGCAAAGTTTCGTTATTGTGATTACCTGGCCGATTAGTTTGCTGTAGATGCTTACGAGCTGTCCTTTTGAGCTGGTCACTGATCATTGAGTCGCACGCTGCCAAAACGGCACCTCCTCTTGCCAAATCCTTTCGCTGATCCCTACCGCGCACATGCATAAGCCGGCCACCGGCTGCCGCATCTTCGCTGGAACGTGACCCCTCTTGCAGACTATTAGGGGAAGCCCACAAGTCACACTTTGTCTAACAAGTTCGGTCCAGTAGTAAAGCCCAATGAAAGGCCACTGGAGAGATCCAACCCACTAGGCCCAGTTATTTCGTCGCGAGTATACTTGGGCTAGATCTATCGCAGCAGTGAGCCTGTTAATAACATGTCAGTCCATCCCAGTCGGCTTTATTTGATTGTTCTAAAAAAAAAAAGTCGGCTTTATTTGATGGATCGTTCCTCAACTATCGCGGTGGATCGTTTTTGTCCCGACTATAAAGTTGGGCAACTTGAATCTCCAAACTATACAAACTGTTCATTTTTTATCTCTCGCAGTTTTTACGCTGATTTTGGTTTACATGACCCGTAAAAATATTGAAATATATTTTCGTTTCTAAAAATACATTGATAGGTCTCATGTTTTAGTGAACCAGCAGTGTGCACGAGTGATTGGGGATGAGCAGATCAGTTTGGCCTCTCATAGCATCAGCGTGAAGTCGTCGCCCTTGCTCACGTTGAGATACCATTGTTATACCCTGGTACAACGACGCTTCTCTAATCTACACCCTTCACCCAACAAAGACGGATGTGGAGCATCACCGTGTATCTGCACCCTTCACCCCACACGGACGGATGTGGAGCACCATTGAGAGCTTACAGTTGCACCCAGACTTCATGTATCATACATCCGTGCTCGAAACTACAGCTTGTCGTCTTAGCCCATCAGATTCCCTATACTCCAAAGTCTCATAGCTTCTGTGGCCGATGCGCCCACACCCCTCTCCTTGTTGGAAGTCGATGAACTAGATCACAATCTTCATCGACAATATTCAAGTCGGCGCCACACCCACTTGCCAAGCTGTATGAACCCACCCTCATCTCTAGGATACCCGCGCGTCGTCAGCCACTAGAGATGACATCAAGATCGTTGGATGCTGAAATTCTCTACGAGGTACCGAGTAATGATGTTTTCAACAGATCCAATAGTTTAAGACATGAGTTTTTTTTACCGTACTCCGTCCGATTTCCAGCATCCTACAGCTCAGAAATAACGGGTCCGAGCGTGGCCACGGGGTACCGGACGGTGGCTTCGAGCAGTAAAGTAAAGGGTATGTCGGTCATTTCAGGACAGGAGAATTTTCATCGCACTCGCCTGCCAGACGCCTTGACGGTTCAATTTTTTTCACCGCCCACTGCATCCCTCTCCACCTCTCCAGACGATAGCGCTAGACTTTTGGCCTCGCGTACAGAGAAGCGGCCATGGAGGCCATGGCTATGCCTATTGGTAGCAAATTGCGTGCTGATCAGCATGTGCGTCCTCGGCTGGCGCCCTAGCCGCCGGCGATGACATCGATTCAAATGCGGCCTTCTCATTGCGACGACGCCAATTCCTTACTCATGTGCTCGTTGAGCTGATATCCAAGTTGTAAAAATTAGATCGCGTTTACCTACAACAACCTTATTCTTGTCTGTTGTGCTTCCTACGGGAAGGATCGAAATACAAATCGTCATGATTCCTCAGCGTGAGGGGAATGCTCGGCCATGGCGTCGTTCCGCGAGAGAACTCGTTTTTCATTTTGGGCGCTGCTTTTATCCCTGCGTCGAGATGGACAATGAGTCAGTGAGCACAGTCGCACATGCAGGGGCAAAGGCAATCCTGCCCCTACTAACACAGACGATCCGATGAGCCCGATACCTCTGGTGCGAGATACCGGATAGAGGACTTGAAAAGACCTCTTAAAACATAGTATCTGATATCTTTTGGAACATAGAAAAACACTCACATAAACTGGTCTCGATCCGCTTCGACGGCTGAGTTTTCCGTCACGACCGGTCCTGTGTGTCGTGCCATCCCTGGCAGCTGACATCCTTTGTGCATGCCGTTAAGGTCGTACGACTCACCCCGTGCACGCTGCTGGTTCATTAAAACATGGGTCCCACTATTATTAGATACTTACTACATACCACGTAAGCCAAACTCGACGTCAATGAACAAAAACCGAACGATTTGTATAGTTCTGTTCAGTGATTTAAGTTGTTCGATTTCGTAGTTCAAAGATAAAATGAGAACCACGACGAAATTCGAACCTCTTCCTTATCTAATCCGATCAGAAGAAGAAGAAAAAAAAACGCACATGCACATCTGCCTACGTGTAGAGCTTTTGACAAACTGCTGGAGCTGACGACCCGCGAAAGATTTCCACCGGAAAAAGCACAGCACAGCTATTTGCCCCCCTCTGTAAAGTCTGTACCCACCGCACCTTGGCCGACTAATGAGAGCCGCCGACCTGAACGTGCTGATGATGTGATGCGAGCACTAACCAGGCATGGACAGCCCGTGCGAAACCAGGTGCAGCCCGACGAGGCCGTCCCTACGGGTAGCATGGCGCAGCTGGGGCGGCATCACCCGTCGTACGCGGCGAGGGCCGCCGCCTGATTCTGGGCAGCCCCGAAGGGACGCCGACCGGAGGGGCGTTGCAAAGGTGGCGCAGCTAAGCAGCGCCGGCGAACGCGGTCCGATGCGAATTTGGCAATTTGCGGGTGACGACATGGGGACTCGCGACGCGACGACTGCTGCGACTGCGAGTCGGTCAGATCTCAGATGAGAAAGGAGGAGTTGGTGGACGATCGATTTTCCTGTTCACAAACTATTCCATTCTCGATTCATTTTTGAGAGTTTTATGTGTCATGTCACGGTCTGATCACTGTGCCGCCGTGTGTTGATTGGGCTTGTTTTTGGCACCGTTCACCATCTCAACTCTCGAGGTGGTCTCCAATTATCCAAGTAGGTCACACCAACTCCGAAGAATACGACAAATCTAAAAAAAAAAAAACTCCACCTGTCGGAGAAAGAAGTCCTCGACGGCATTATATTAAGGAGAAGAGCCTCTCACACAGGCCGAAAAAACCCCCGAATCCCCTCTCCAACCATATAAAAGAACTCAGCTGACCGTGTGAGCTATGACATGACTTTTTACCTATGCTTTGATCTGAGAAGAGTGAGGGGATTTTTTTACATTGTGCGCAGCTACGGTACCACAGCGCTGCAACAACGCCGAGCATCGCGCGCAGCAACAGCGTGGTGCGGGATCGAGGGTTCGAACTCCCGATCTGGGTCAGCCACTCGGGCGTCTTCCCACCAGGTCGAAGGCCCGTCCGCGACAAATTTAGAGGTTTCATTGGACAAAGTTATAACTCAGGTCTCAATTCACTTGCTTCAGTGTTTCTAAGGTTTGGCTTCGGATTATATTACTTATTATTTTCTTTTTAGGAATGTTTTATTACTTATTCTCAAACAAACAAACTCTAGCATTGCATTACACCTATCCACACCTTGCACATATCCAACAAGAGTTGCGGTGCTAATTAATAACGTTGTTGTCTTATATTTTTTCTATAAGACAAATATCTGCAATCCTCGAAGTTACAATAATTAATTTTCTAAATCAAATGCACAAAGCCACAATATAAATTGACAGTAAAAATATTACATCTAGTGGATCCAATTCACTTGCATTCGGGGCGATCAGCTTAGCTATCCGCGTGCTGTCTCATGTGGTTAGCTGTGTTCACGTTGTCCTACTTGCCTTCTCTATGCCCCCCTTTTTATTCTCATACTGGCGCGGTAGCCAATTTTGTAACAGGCCATAATCACAATAGCATTTTGTACTGTGTTAACATCTAGATCCGTGAAAAGCACATCAAAACCCTATATAATGGCTGTTTGAGATTTGTAACATCTTGATCTCGTGTGGTCCTTGCACTACATGTGATGATGATCATCACTAACCAATGTACTGATCGTCCAGATATATGCAACAAATTAAAAAGTGTAGCTCAATACACTGGGATGTGTTCCATCCTTTATTCAATCAACAAACTCTAAGTTAACATAGTGTCCAATGCATAGAAAGTACGACCTGATAATATAAATGTAATTCCATTTTCTTCGTAAAGGAACTACATGCGAATCTTTCCTCGTGTTCGAACAAGTTTTAAAGGTACTTGAAACCTGCACAACAGTTTTTGTTTTTTAAAACCAATTTGTTTGTCCTATAAAAAATATAGTGAGATTATATTAATCGTTACAACCCCCTCCCACCATCATAAGATGCACTACTACTAACCAGGGATAAAGAATGAGACCACTGGCAGTTGCATCAATCAACGGTCGCTCTCGTGCGCCACACATCTTCTCTCTCTCCTCGCCTCGGCCGCGACGAGCGGTGGTGACCACTCGTCGGAATCAGAACGGTTAAAAACCGGGATAAAATACTGGCCACTCCGTGGGCCGCCGCTATATCGCGCCCACCGTGTGTCGTACATTGCCTATCCTTTTTTAAGTATTCCTTTTATTTTAAAATTATTATTGTTATTGATTTTTTTGAGCTTTGACCGTTTATCTATTTAAAAAATTATCTTAAATTTATAAAATTATTAATTATATTTTAACTTTATTTAATAATAAAATTAATTATGAAAAAATATATAATAATTTTTAAATTTTTTTAAATAAAACGAATGATAAAAAATCAATAAAAAAATCAATGATAATAATAATTTTAGGACCGAGAGAGTAACGGTTAACATGGTCGTGCCCGGTTCCGTGCCAGACGAGACGCCTCCCGCCAAACGCCGTCCGCGGAGGACAGGAGATGATGACCATCATCATGAAGAAAGGGGCGATCAAATCAAGATAACCAAATTTTCTGCAGCCGCAAATCACCGGCCCCAGCTGGTAGGCCCGTCCGGGTGGGGCTGAGCCGTGGTGTCGTGCCGTCACTGGGCTGCAGCGCCGCTGCCCGCGCGCTCGTCTTTTATTTTCCTCCTACCTTGACTCCATCCTTTGATCCTTTCCGCTTGCGGCGAGAGATCGACGGCGCTGATGGCGCCACGCCGTCCGGTCCGGGCCCGGAGAAGGTTCGGATGCCCCCGGTTTTCTAATCCCGGGCAGCGCACACCGTCTCCGCACTATTATATTCTTTTTGGATTTGCTCCCCCCATCCGCGTGCCCGTGTGTCCATCTCGAGCTGCATCACATCGTCGCCCACACAAACGCCCAGCGCCCAGCACCCAGGAGCAGCAGCAGCCGCAGCGGAAGTAGCAGCGGAGGCGAAGGCGGAGGTAGAAGGCCGTCCCTCTGGGATCGGGCTGGCCTTCTAGGTAACGCTGATCAGTTCTAGCCCTTCTAGGTAACGGTCGCATGCCAAATTTGTGTTAGCCTTTTGATAAGGCGGTGAGGGAGGATCCGCTGTTAGATTGCTTCTTAGCTCATACAGTTGCGCGGATCATGCAAGTCAAGGGAAATGTTCATTATTTCTCTCTGTGATCAGGGATAGATAAACATTGCTACTCACCATGTCTTCTGTATCTTACCTTCCTGCAATGATTTTTTAGGTTGATTGGTCCGTGTTTCCATTTGTTTCTTTCCTCATTGAAGAATCGATCATTTCTTGGCACCAATTGATGGAATGAAATAACTATGTGATTGCTTGTTATTGAAGGCTCATCATTGTTGCTTTAAATCACTAGTATCTGTAAGGATTTATGTTTAAGGAGGTATTAGTGTGTATTTCTCTCTGTTTACCTTGTTAAAGTTCAGAGATCCATTACTGAACTGCAAAAGTTTAAACAGGTCCTTCTGTGAGGTTTATTCGGAGGTCATCAATGGGGCTGGATAATACTTACGGCGAGCTATCCGGCATGTTCTGTGGAGGCCTCTCTTATGATGGTTATACAGACCACAACAGTCCGAGTGATTATTTCAGGTACCTTGATTCACAGCCCACAATCGTGCCGCAGATGGCTGCAGAACCCAGCTCCAATCTTTCATCCGCCATCTCGAGGACCAACACTGAAACTGACAATCCGGAGGATTGGGAGTTCATCTCAGATGAGTCCCTCAATTACATTAGCCGGATGCTCATGGAGGAGGATATTGATGAGAAAGTCAGCATGTATCAGGCGGAGTCAGCGGCACTCCATGATGCTGCAAAGCCATTCTATGACATTCTTGGGCACAAGTTTCCACCATCTCCGGATCAGCAGCCGATCTCTTGGTCGCTTGATAGTCCTGCTGAAAGTGGCAGTAGCAGTCTTGCACAATCGTATGCTAGTACTGTTACTAGCAGCAGCATTGGTGGTGCGGTGGATAGCAATCAGCGCTATGACATTGGGCGCTCTGAGCTGTTGGAAACTTATCGAGACTTGCGTGGTCAGTCTTCTCAGCCATTTTTTGATCCATCAAGCAACAATTGCAATGCGGTTGGTGTGCTAGAAGACCCTTTGATCACAAATGGGCGGATCCCTGAGTATTTGTTTGAGAGCCTTCCAACTTGGGATTTCAGGAGAGGTGTTGAGGAAGCACAGAAGTTTCTCCCTGGTAGTGATAAATTAGTGATTGACTTAGAAGCTGGTGGTGTTGCCAGGCCCAAAGAAACAAGGAAAGATGTTTCTTTGAGTACAAGAAAGGCAGAGGTATTGAATTCTAAGAAAAACAGACAGAGTGAAGACCTTGATTTGCTGGAAGGACGAAACATTAAACAGTCTGCATTTTGTTCTGACGAGCCTGATTGGATTGAAATGTTTGATGATTTGCTTCGACAAACAGAGAAGAAGGCAACTGTTCTGCGAGAGATGATGCGCAATGAAGCTTCCAAGAATTCCCAAGTCACTCAGACGAAAGGACCAAGTGGCCCACGTCAACGGGGAAGGAAGCCAACAAAGAGGGACGTGGTGGACCTTAGGACCATACTCATACACTGTGCACAGGCTGTGGCAGTAGATGATCGCCGAACAGCAAATGAGTTGTTAAAGCAAATAAGGCAGCATTCCAAGCCAAATGGTGATGGCACACAGAGGTTGGCACATTGCTTTGCAGATGGACTTGAGGCTCGGTTGGCTGGGACGGGGAGTCAGCTTTATCATAAGCTTGTGGCAAAACGAACTACAGCTTCTGACATGCTAAAAGCTTACCATCTTTACCTGGCAGCATGCCCGTTCAAGAGGCTTTCACATTTCCTTTCCAATCAAACAATCTTGAGCATGATAAAAAATGCAAAAAAGGTGCATATCATTGACTTTGGCATTTACTTTGGCTTTCAGTGGCCATGTCTAATCAGGCGTCTCTCCAAGAGGGAAGGTGGCCCCCCAGTACTGCGTATAACGGGAATTGATGTACCTCAACCTGGTTTCCGCCCTACGGAGCGAATCGAAGAGACTGGACAGAGGCTTGCAGAATATGCTAGGAAGTTTGGTGTTCCTTTTGAGTACCAGGGAATAGCATCAAAGTGGGAAACCATCCGTGTTGAGGATCTTAAAGTTGGCAAAGACGAAGTGGTTATTGTTAATTGCCTGTACCGGTTCAGAAACCTTATTGATGAAACTGTTGCTGTAGACAGCCCTAGGAATAGGGTGCTCAACACCATAAGGCAAGTGAACCCAGCAATTTTCATCCATGGAATTGTGAATGGGTCATACAGTGTTCCCTTCTTCATCACACGTTTCCGTGAAGCATTGTTCCATTTCTCCGCATTGTTCGACATGCTAGAGACAACTGTCCCACGGGATGATGCCCAACGTTCACTTATAG
Organism: Eleusine indica; assembly: GCA_030378355.1. Taxonomy (NCBI): domain Eukaryota; kingdom Viridiplantae; phylum Streptophyta; class Magnoliopsida; order Poales; family Poaceae; genus Eleusine; species Eleusine indica. The sequence continues at coordinate 9,045,602 of CM059498.1, read as the reverse complement.
AGCGGGACCTGTTTGGCCGAGAGGCACTCAATGTCATTGCATGTGAGGGCTCAGACAGAGTTGAAAGACCAGAGACATACAAGCAGTGGCAGGTGAGGAACCTCAGGGCTGGATTTATTCAGGCTCCGCTAAACCAAGACATTGTGATGAAAGCCAAGGCAAAAGTGAAAGACATTTATCACAAGGACTTTGTCATAGATGAAGACAGCGGATGGCTCTTGCAAGGCTGGAAAGGAAGGATAATCTATGCCATTTCTACATGGAAGCCTAATAAAAGTTAGGTTTGTGGTCTCAGTCTATCTGTGTGTCACCTATTCCATGGTTGGAGGCGGCTAATTCCCAGTCATGCTAATGCTATATTTTAGCATTTTGGAGTTTGACCAGTGAACCTGTGTGCTCAAGGTATGCAATGAACTAATTTCACTATAATGTTTAAAATTATGGTGTAATGGCAATATATTTCAGTATTGCTGGTCTAATAGACCTGTTCTTGTAGCAGCATCGTGACAGTGGCCTGAAATGTTTCGCCTCCAGGAATGGTTGCACGAATGAGTGCACTGGCTGTTGCACCGCACCATGTCAACGTGGGAGCTTTGTTAGAGTTCAGCGCCAGTTGTATGGATCACCAGAGGAAGGGAGCATTTGCTGACCTCTCCCTTTGCCTTGGACGCTTGGTACCATCAATTCATTCAATCCGTGTCATTCAGTTACATCTGTGACTATCCTATTAGCAATTACAAGGTAACTGCTTCTACATTAGTTGTTAATTAGCTAGCCACCTACCTAGGTTTACATCTTTGACTTTCTTGTATCCATCCATGTTATTAAACATGAGTTGGTTTTGTCAGTAAACCAAATATCCCCGGCATAAGTGAGCAAAAAGCATCTTGTTCTGTGAGAATGGCAAGTGCCTTTTGTTTGTCTTCAGTTAGTATCTGAGAAAGTGCTTTTCTCCTTTATCAGTCCATCCTTTGTTGTCTTATTGATCGTCTTTTGTTTTAGCGAGTGTTGTGTGCCGTCGAACAATGACGCCTTAAACTTCAGTGGCACACTAGTTGAGACAAATAAAAAACAATGCCACAAATGTACATGGTACTTTTCTTTCTAGGCAACTAGTGAATGGTGCCACCATTAGGTCATGATATAACTGTATTGCAACCACTATCACCATATCTCCATATAATAATGCCTTCTTTTGGCTGACCTGTTAATGGTTGCAAGCTGATAAGACCAGTTATTCTTTGTTTGACTTTAAAGCTCTATATTTCTGTAAATTGAATTCACTGTCTTTGTTCTGATTCTATTGATTTCCATGACATTCTAACACGAGAGCGGGAGTGGAGTGCTGTGGAAACAAGGCCATCTGGTTCCAGTGCTTAGAAAGACTAGAGTTGGACTAGTCACCTGTAATCACAATGGGCAGATTGATTGTCATAGCCAAAGATAACGACTTATGTCTCAGGAGTCAGGAGAAACTTGAGGCAGATCTAGCGGACCCTGTTTTCTGCAGGGAGGTCTAGTGTACTATGAAAGCCTTTTCTCTTGTGTCCTATGAAAGCTTCTTTCAAGTTGTCTATCTTATTCTAGACTCATGAAGTCGGTGAGCTGTTTAGAGTCTGTTGCATATGCTGTCACGGTTTCTGTTTTCTCACCTCAGTCTCGAAACAAAGATGAGACATGTGGGCAACCATGATCACAGCCGCCACTACATCAATTCGAGCCAGCACAGAACAGATGGGCGTGCATGTGAAGCGGGGAGGGGAAAGGAAAAGGAAAATAAAGGTGATGTGGACATGGAACCAATTGGGGCTTGTGAGCTGAACGCAGAAGCCCGGTAGTGATGATGGGGCTGATGTTTCTCCAGTTAGAAGATTTGAGGTGTTGTTTTCCCCATCTGTGATTCCTTGGTGTAAAGGGAAAGCAGCAGGCATGAGAGACTCATGTTTTTTTTTCGTTGGGCATATATATACCAGCTGATTAACTGGTTAATTCAAGAAGAGCAGTTTAATCTCACCATTTTCCCTTCACTTGAGTTTTGATTTTTGAGGCCTGTGAATCAGTTTCAGGCTTTTCATCAGCTAATAAAAGGCCTAAAGCACGGATGGAGATTACGTGAGCCGATTTATTAGGAGCACGGGAACGCTGCTGAAGCCCCGCATTTAACAGCGCCTTGACCCAGTTGCAGTGAATGTCAGCCGTGAAGCTTCTCTGGCTCACGCAGCTGGGCACTAAACATGCGCTGCCTATAATAATCCGTAGAAAATATGTGCGGCAATTGTTGCGTTTGTGCTTTTCTGACCTAGATGACCCTCGTGTGGTATTTTTCAAATCAATTTGATATTAATAATGATGTGTCTCAATGTTCATTTATCAGAGACTAGGAAAAGAAATAGTCAATTGACGATGATGCACGCAGAGCAAGAAATAATATAATGGACTAAATTACTTCACATTACCAAACAAAAAAACATAGTAGTTTAATCAAGGGCTACCTGGATTATAGAATTTGAAACTAATTACTCATCGTAGGGCATGGCACTGCATGTATGCACCTCAATAGACAGATGCATTCCCCGAATCTATTGTACAAAGGAGAATGTGTAACTGTACAAAAAAAAAAAAAACACAGTCAAAGCATTGTAGCAGTTGGGAGGTACAAAATTTTAATAGACTTTAGGACACCTATATGCCTTTGCCATTCCATAAATGTTCAATAGAATTGTATAAATCATGTCTTTAAAACTCTGTAATGTTAGAGAAATTATATTGGCCCACATATTTGTCTAATTGTTGGCCAAATATATATTGAAGAATGTATACTTACACATATTGTGAATGTATTGTTTAAAAGCACTATTTACTCAGCATCACGCCTTTCTTATGTGAGTAGCAGGGTACATACAGGAGAAAACAAAGTGACAAATATGGGTCTGGACTCTGGTATGCTTCATGGAATAAAAAGTGTAGCAAGTCATATTTCTTCTCTCAGTGGCACATCTTTTCAAGCCAATATGGTTTGTTCGAATGGAGAGAAAGAGGATATGACATTGGCTCACCGCTGCTTGTTTTTGTTGGCCTGCAGCAGGTCATCAAAGATACTGTACATGCTATAACATAAATGAATCACTGAACAAAGAAACTATTCTGTTTTTGCTTAATTAATTTGCATTTGTAAAGGTTAAGCTAATTTGATCCTTAAGAAGTATATAACAGTTGGAAGTTACAAATGAATTGCTTTCTACAGTCAGTATGTAACATCAAATATACTCCTTGGAAGATTTTCAAATTAGGACCTTATCTAAGTGCACTCGTTATCTGGATAGCGATATAAGTTGTGAGAAGAACTGTAGGTGGAAGAACGATGTCTTCTGAACTTCATATTGCTCGAAATCATTGTATCCTGCTTACAAATGATAATATGTAACAATGAATTTATAGTCTAATTTGTTCATGTAAGCAAAGATATATTTTTTTCTCTTTCAGATTATAGCTGTAAAACTTGTACTAAAAGTAAAACAAACTGACAGATACATAACATACCTTTTCTTTTGAGTATTTTTTTATTTCATCTCTGGAAAACAGTTGCAGGATCCTTCACTCTGAAAATAGAAACGATATCAATAACTAAACAAATAAAATGATAATATAATCAATGTATTGAGATGTAGCCAATTTCCAACAAAATAATGGGCTAAATATGTTGACGAAGACTTCAACTATGATATCTAACCTGTAAACTAAAAGCTTGAGTCCCGGAACCGCAGCCATTCAAAAAGCTATCAATCTGATTCGAAATACCAAGGTTTGGAGACCTCTGGGGCATATCAAAGTACTTTCACTTGCCCCACAACTAGAATTTATAGGGTATGTGAGTGGTGTTGGACGCTTTAGGGGTTTGTGTATTCACTTCAGGAGAAGAAAGAGGCTCTCATTGCTGCTGGGATAAGGCAAAACCTTCTTCCTTGATCCATGGCGTCACCGTTGCTATATTCTATTCATAGAGTAATTCTATTGGCTGGCTATCATTCCTGCAAATTAGTCTTGGGGTCTTTCTGGGCTGATGCTTCCTAATTCTGCCTAGTTTTTGCTCCATTCATCACTATGGGGCACCACATATATAAACATTGGGAGATCGATCTAATTCTACCAAAGGCAAAAGAAACGGGAAGCAAAGTGTTGGTTATCTAGCAAGTATAGAAATGATGCAGTATCTTCATTGGCGAGACAAGCAAAGAAGTAGATTGAAAAAAGCAAGTCAAGCAAGCAGCAACATTGGTTAGTTTATTGAGTCTTCTCCTAGTTGATCTAGAAATGCTACATGAAAAGTAAACCTGACAAACCAATAGGATAGCCATATCTTATGACAGGCTTAATGCTAGTTATATGGCATGGCGCGTCAGTTCCATGTTAACTAATCGTCTATGTTTCATGCAGTATTGTAGTCCTTGCTATAGGAACCCCCTTAATACATTTGTTTAGATCTCGTAGTTGTTTAGAACTTTAGATGCTACCACATTTGTTTCACAATTGAATTGAAAAAAATCTTCAACATGTTGTCTCGTTATTAGAGGAAATTAAACATGCTCAGAGTAACACCAGATACTACATTTGGGTTTACACGGTACACACACAAAGAGAGAAAAAAATAAAGAATGCTACAAATATTAAGATCATTACACCATGATTCGTTACTGTCTCATTCAGAGGCATAGTTTTATTTTTGTGAACAATAAAAAATTTGTAACCTACTTATAGTAATAGCATCACATGATTTTTCGTAAGGTGATATATAGCGGTGATTGGAGATTTAGCTCGTATAAAGGGGAAAAATAGCATCAAAACAGATGCATTTTGAATATGTAACCCAACATTATTGTTTTGGCTGTAGCAATTATATGACCGGCATGGAACACCTAAAAATTAGGCTCAAGCCATCTTCTTTCAAGAGAAAAAATGCTTGGAACTACTTTTTATGATCTTAGACTTGCTAAAAACATGTAAAAGAAATGCTTTAAAAGGTTATTTTTATACAATCCTGAGAATTCTTCACAAACAACAATTCGTTACTATGAAGTCTATTTTGGCATTTAAGGAAATACTTTAAGTACTTCAAAATTTCACTTGTTGGTACCATTCTGAGAATTCTGCACAATAAAAGTTTGTTGATGTAGAGCTATTTTTAACATTTTAGAAAATATCAGATGCATCAGAGCATAGATCCTGGTTTATCAAGTAGAGACCAAATCTAAGTGTATAGTCACGGGTGAAGGAAATAGAGTTTAAGCTCTAAGGAGGTTGATAGTGCTGGCACGTTATAGTTGCTGCTGTTCAGCTGACAGATGAGCATTGTTTGCTTAGAGATAGTTGCAATACAACGCTGGCAGCTGGCACTCTTATGCAGTTATGCTCTGTTGAGACTTGATCTCGGCAATATATTTATAGGGCTACGTCGGGATTAATAACTCGATGGTTAAGATACAAGACACCGAGTTATACAGGTTCGGACCCTCTCAATGAGAGCAAAAACCCTACTTTTTGTGTTCTGTGGTTTGTATTGCAATATGAATTGGTGCCCTCGATAGGGAGGTCCCTGCCGTCTTATATATCTGGTCGGCAGGGGGTATATGAAGAGTCCTACTCGTAGCCTACAAGGATTAACATAGAAAGTCTATCTCTAATTGCCTTGCGCTCTAAGCCGACTCGGTCGGTTCCCTCATTGGTGGGCCACCCGATCGACCACCGACTTAAGCAAAGCTATGGGTACCTGTCGGTGTTTAGATCACCGACACGTAGAATTTGTTCGTAGGAATGCTCGCTTCGGGTTCGGAGATGGCTAAGCAAGAGGACACGGGGGATTATACTGGTTCGGGAAAGCCCCCTACGTCCAGTTCGCGGGCCTGCTCGAGTTACTTGCTCCGGTGAGGGGGTACAACGATGGTGAGAGAGGAGAGTGCTCCAAGTCTCGGGTGAGAAGTGTGCGTGTGGTTGCTATGGCTGTGTTGCCTATTGCTATGTACTGTGTCTCGTGTTGTCCATGCTTAGAGAAGAGAGTGAGTCTCCCATTTTATACTTCAAGGGCAAGGGCCCAATTACAGAGAGAGAGAGAGAGAGAGAGAGAGAGAGAGAGAGAGAGAGAGAGAGAGAGTGAGAGTGAGGTTTCTACACGTGCTGAGTTCGTGGAGGCGTGCTGAAGAAGGCGAAGTCCTTAGTCGGCGGCGTGGTCCTCGGTCTTCGCAGGCCCCATCGTGTGGGCCTTGCGCCAGGGGGATGGTACTATGTCCGAGTGTGCCCCTGTTCTCCGTCGTCCAGTTGAGCCCCCCCCCCCTCGTGTCACTATAGCTGGCATGTTCCGTCGTGCGCGGGGAGGTGCAGCATAGGCCTTGTCACGTCATTCAGGCAAAGTTCAATCTGGTCGTCCCTCAAGCCGTCCCGCACCCTCATCATTAGGTGTGTCATCGCACGATGGCAGCGCAGCGAACCTTGTCACGCCTGCCATCGTCAGCGGGTGCTGGTGCTGACGACGGGGGCAGGTATTTGGAGGGATTTGACTCCTCGATACTGTGTTGGCGTAGTAGGCTTGGCATTTAAGGCCGGGTGGTTAGCAGTTGTTGACCGTTGGCTTGCTTGACCCCCTCCGTCAGGGGTCGTTGCGTCGGGTTGCGTCTGTCCGGACCGGCTTGGAGTTGGAGTCCATACCGTCTAGGCAAGGCAATTGAGTTTCTCCACCCCGCCACTCCTGGCCTGGCTAGGGTTCCCTCGCCCCGTCTTGTCCGGGCTCGGGTCCCACTGACGGGAGTTGATGGAGGCGGCGTTTGACTATCGATTGGCGCCTTGGTGGCATTCTTATGGGCTCTGTTGAGTCTTACGCTTGTGAGTCTTTAGGAGGTGCCACGTGGCACCCCATTATTTACCCCCAACAGTAGCCCCCCGAGTGTGTCGGAGAGTCGTTCGAGGGATTTTGACGCGGGTGTGGGTGGATGGCACGAAGTTGTGTGTGTGTTGCCTGGTTTACGCAAGAGAGGTGCGCGTGAGCGCACCCGACGGGTGTAGCCCCCGAGCCGGAGGGGGAGTTTAGCCGAAACTCGCGCTTCGTCTTAACGTGTTTGTGGGAAGGTTTGGTCGTTCGTCCGTCGGAGTGCGCGCGAGCGCACCCGTCGGGTGTAGCCCCCGAGCCAAAGGAGGAGTCCGGACGGACTCGTTCTTTGGTTGTTTGTGTCTGAAGCGATCACAGGGGTGCCATGGGACCCGTGTTCCTCGGTCTCCATCCCCTGGGCCGGGCAGACAACGCAGGATGTCACGGATGGGGGTTTGCTTGAAAAGGCGAGCCATGGCACTGTTGGAACGACAGGTTTCTTGTCTCCCTCTGGCATGCGGCGCACAACGACATCTTTTGACAGGGCCCGGATCTTGTTGCGCGTCTGGGGAATCTAAGGCCAGCGCCTTGCTTTAAGGTGGGTCCTTTTTTTTTTTCTTATGGCGCGCTGCGCGCAACACCGTTGGTGGTGCCAGGTCTTTGTCCCCATGTAGCGTATAAGAGCCTCTCGTGAACCCGCATCAGGTTCGGTGCCCGCACGAGGAATTCGAGGCGTAGGCCTAGCTTGGCTATTTAAGGACATAGCCGGGCAGTGTTCTGCTTCATCCCGTTGTGACATCCCCTCTGGGATGACCAGGAACCTGTACAGAAGAACACTCGACGAAGCGAGTTACAACAGCACATATATTCTTACAAGTCCAAGTATATTACATCATGATATAATACAACCAAGTTTTCAAAAGAACAAGCAAGAGTTTCGCAGCGGAGAAACATTTATTACAACAAAGATTTAAAACTCAATAAAAGTTTGTTCTCTGTTCAACACCAAGTTTGAAACACGTTTATTCCAACTCACTCTCGGAGGCACACCTAGTTTTCTACTCTTCCGGGGACGGGATGTGTTCCCACAGGAGAAAACTTCCCTCCGGCAATTGTCCTTCTTCTGGCATCCCTTCTGCCCATCCATACGAGCTTGGCTCACCACCTAAGCACAAAATAATTCAAACAAACCCTGAGTATCTAATATACTCCACAAGACTGACCTGTGAACATGGCTCGCTAAGGCCGACACCTAGAATGCTTAGGCCTTTGGCTGGTGGGTTGACTCAGACTTGCAAAAAACAACACCTACTAGTGGATATCTATTTCAAATTTTAGCTCATGATTATGTTCATTATTAATAAAGTTTGCATCCTGCAACTATTGCCATCAAAATTTATCAAGCCAAACTAAATAATTTTAAATAATCCTTCTCCTTCTCGTTACTCTTGATTATCTCTGTTCGCGCCAAGCGAACAAGCGGTACTCATTGCTGCGAGGGACAGTGATTCGAATCAATTTCTACCAGCTGGGTAAAACCCGACTACACGACACATACGCACCGCATTAGTCGTATATGACAACTTTTCCCACTAACCCCAACTAGAGGTCGATCCGTTTCCAACTCCCCCGGAAATATGAGACCCCACTAGATACTCGTCCCAGACGTTATCCATGGGCGACCACCATTTCCCTCCCGTGAGACTTCAATCTCACTAACAGCGAGAAAAAGAAAGTTGGCTACGTCCTACCACTGAGATAGTTAGGATACATCAGCTTACTAGGTCCCATATACCAGCATGTAGACGGTACTGTTCAATACTTGTTCACGGAGCCGCCAACGGTTTGGTCCTAATTTGACACGGACGGAGCTACCACCTTGCAAGACCCAGTCTTTGCCCTTTCCTCTACGGGGCCCGTCCGGTCTCATCATCATTATCGTCTTTTATTTAAATTCTCAAGGTCTCAATCAACTTAAAGCCTCCATGTTTTAAGATCATCCTATGCAGTGTTACCGAAAATCCTACGACATAAGCATAGCGTCTATCGTGCTAGCTGTACCTGTATAGAGTAAAAACATCATAGAATACGGTAGTGATGCAGGTGGGTGTCAATCAATTTCTGGAACCTAATGCACAAGCATGACTCGACTGACTGTGATAAAAGAAAGAATTTAAAAACATAGGTGGGATGCACCGGGGCTTGCCTTGGGGTTTGTCCGAGTGCAACGATTCAGGTGCGGGAGCGGTCTCAACAATTACCACCTCGGGCCCACAGTCAGCAGACGGCTCGACGATCTCGGGTCCTATACGATTTGTCGACATGTCGCAAGTTAGTATCATTGATGCATGAAATATGACATGCAATGCATTGAGAATGATGATGCGATAGAATATTTAGATTAAGAATTTTAATTACTCTTGTCTGAAGTATTTCCTTCAAAATAAGAGTAATTAAGTCCATTGATGAAAAGGGTTTAACATGCTTTAATTCAAATTATTAACCCCTAATTTCCCATTTAAACATAAAATAAATTCATTAACAAAATAAATATTAACTTAGGAATTAAATTAATTAACAATTAAAAGATAATTCAGAAGCTTAATTAAATACTTAAAAATCATATAAAATAAATATTAAATTTTATTTCATAAAGTGGTAGAGGAAATTATTTGGAACCTAACAAAATTAATTTCAAGATTTTAGAAAGTCTAATTTATTTACTAGATTTTAACTAAACTCTGGAATTAAATCTTAATGAAAAACCTGGAAAAAGAAAAGAATAAAAGAAAAACTCGATTTCGGCCTTATGGGCTTTGGGCAGCCCAGCTGCTGCTACTGGACCGAGCCTAGCAACACCGCGGCGGGGTGCGGGAGCACGGCCCAGCCGCGCGGTGGCCCAGCCGGGGCGGGATGCGGCCCAGTGACGCAGGCTCGCGTGCTTTCGCGCGCGCGACCGTGGCTCGGCCTGTCGGCCCATTTGCGCGGCAAGCCCAGCTCCAGAGAACTCTTCGAGCTCGCGCGCGCGCGCTTGCGCGGCGCTTCTGCCGCTGGAGCTCGAGCTCGTTTCCGAGCTCGACTCGGCCTGCCATTGCGACGAAGAGGCGGCGATTGCGGGAGAGTAGCAGAGGAGAAAGGTTATGGCAATAGGTATGCTCACCGGAGCAGAGACGACGGCGAGCGGCAGCGGAAACGGTGCTCGGCAACGGCGGCGGCGATAATCTGAAATTCAATCAACACATTGCAAGATCTTGATAAAAAATTGAGCCAAGGGAGGCGCAAGGACCTCTAGAAGCTCCATGCACACGGGATTGAAGATCAACTCACCGAGGAAAAAGAAATTCCAGAAGAGATGGGTGAGTTTGCTTCGGACTTCTCAAAGAACCCGACCTCAATTCGTGAGCTAGGGTGGAGGGTGGGGCCAGATGGTGACGGAGAGAGGCGGGAGGTTCTATGCGGCGGTGTGGGGCGACGGTTTTGCCGGGAGATCGACGGTGGTGAGCGGGCACGATCGGCGGTGGCGGAGGCGAAGCAGAGGAGGCGGGGAAAAAGAACGAGCGCGCGAGAGAGAAATTGGAGCGAGAGAGAGAATAAAGAGAGGAGAGGAGGCGGTAAAAACGCCCTCCCCGATCGACAGCGGCGCCGGTGGGTCCTGCTTGCAGGGTGGCGTGGCGCCTCCGGCGCTCCCGCGCGTGCCAGCGGTGCCCGGGCGCGGGCGGTGCGCGGTGGCGAGAGCTGGAGGCTGACGGGTGGGGCCGGCGGGTCCCACCGACAGTAAAGGTATTTTTTTTTAACACAGAAATGTCACAATCCTCCCTCCTTAAAGGAATCTCGTCTCGAGATTCAAAAACGTACTGCATTAAGTAGTCGCAGCTTGGAGAAACGTTGGATAGTTTGTGTTGAGAAATTCTTCTTGCTCCCATGTAGCTTCTGCTTCTGAGTGATTGCTCCATTGGATTTTGTAAAACTTGGTAGTTCGATGCCTTGTCACCCGATCCTTCATATCAATGATTCTGATTGGATACTCATCGTAAGTTAAATCTGGCTGTAGTTGTTCCACTTCTTTGATAACAACATCTGCCGGTGCCTTCAGACACTTCTTTAGTTGAGAAACATGAAAGACGTTATGAACTCCAGAAAGATGCGTAGGCAATTCCAATCGATAAGCTACGGGTCCACATTGTTCTTGAATCGTGGTGCCAACTTTCCTTTGATTCCGAATCATTGAACTCCTTTTGTGAGAGAGATTCACAAATACACCTGATCTCCAATGTCGAACATTAACTTCCTCTGCCTTTTATTTGTATAGGTGAGTTGTTGAGATTTTGCCCACTTCAAGTTTTGTTGGATCATGCGTACTTGTTCTTCCGCTTCTTGTACTATATCGGGTCCAAAAATTATTCTCTCACCACTTTCAGACCAATTCAATGGTGTGCGACAACTTCGTCCATACAAAGCCTGAAATGGTGACATCCCAATATTCTCTTGATAGCTATTATTATAAGAGAATTCTGTCAAAGGTAAACATTTTTCCCAATCTTTGCTGTATGTCAACACACAAGCTCGGAGCATATCTTCCAGATACTGATTGATGCACTCCATTTGCCCATCTGTCTGCGGATGGTAAGCCGAACTTCAAATCAATTGTGTTCCTAGAGATTTATGTATTTGTTCCCAAAATCTAGATATAAATTGGGCTCCTCTATCTAAAATTATAGTCTTTGGTATTCCATGCAAGCAAAGAATACGAGATATATATAGCTCGGCATATTTTTCCACAGTGTACTTGGTATGTACTGGGATGAAATGAGTAGACTTGGTTAGTCTATCAACAATGACCGAAATGGAGTTGTGCTTTCGTGGACTTAGTGGTAGGCCGATAATAAAGTCCATACTAATATCTTCCCATTTTCAGGCCGGAATGCTTAAAGGTTGAAGGGGTCCTGCTTGTTTTAAATGATCAACCTTTACCCGTTGACAAGTATCGCATTCATTGACGTACTTTGCTATTTCTCTTTTCATTCTTGTCCACCAAATTCTCTGCTTCAAGTCTTGATACATTTTATTTGTTCCGTGATGAATAGAATATTTGGAAGTGTGGGCTTCATCCAAAATTTTCTTATGAATATTAAAGTCCTTAGGAACTACTATTCTATTCTTGAACCAGACAATGCCTTCATCATCTTCTCTAAAGCATGTTATATTTCCAATCTTTATCTGCTTCCTTATATGCTGTATACCCATATCCTTCTTTTGGGCTGTCATAATATCTTCTCGAATTATGGGAATAAGTGCCAGGTTAGTTAATACCCCATATGGAATAATACGAAGATCCGGTTCACTTACTCCTCCCTTTTGTCCCTTGGTCATTTTCTAAGGGGTGAGGTTATTACAATGTGCTTGTCGGCTCAAAGCATCTGCTACAACATTTGCTTTACTTGGATGGTAATGAATCTCAATCTCATAATCTTTAATTAATTCCAACCATATTCTTTAGCGGATATTAAGGTCCGCTTGGGTAAAAATGTACTTGAGACTTTTATGGTCGGTATAGAGATGCACTAGATTTCCCAAAAGGTAGTGTCGCCAGATCTTTAAGGCTAACACCATTGATGCCAATTCCAGATCATGGGTCGGGTAGTGTTCTTCATGTTTTCTAAGTTGCCGTAATGCATATGCAATTACTCGTCCGTCTTGCATAAGAACACAACCAAGCCCTGTACCCGAAGCATCGCAGTAAACATCAAATGGCTTGTCCAAATCTGGTTGAGCTAACACCGGTGCAGAGGTTAATAACCTTTTTAAACTTTGAAAAGCTTCTTCGCACTCTTGGTCCCATTCATATTTTCGGTCTTTCTCCAATAACTTTGTCATCGGCTTAGCAATTTTTGAGAAGTTGGGAATAAACCTTCTATAGTAGCCTGCCAATCCTAAAAAGCTTCAAATTTGAGTGACTGATTTTGGTGGTTTCCAATCCAATACTTTCTGAACATTATTTGGATCGACTGCTACACCTTCAGCTGAAATCACATGACCTAGAAATGGTATCTTCTTCAATCAAAATTCACACTTGCTGAACTTGGCATATAATTGGTGATCTCTTAAGCGTTGTAACACAATTCGCAAATGTTGAGCATGTTCTTCCTCTGACTTGGAGTAAATCAGAATATCGTCTATGAAAACTACAATGAACTTGTCCAATTCCGGCATGAATACTGAATTCATCAAGTACATGAAATGTGCCGGTGCATTAGTCAGGCCAAAAGACATTACCAGATATTCATAGAGTCCATACCTGGTAGAGAAAGCTGTTTTAGGTATGTCTTCGGCTCTAATTCAAATCTGGTGGTATCCTGAACAAAGATCTATTTTGGAGAATACCTTGGCCCCCATTAATTGATCAAATAGGATATCAATCCGAGGTAGCGAATACTTATTCTTGATAGTAACAGCATTTAAAGGCCGATAATCCACGCATAGCCTCAATGTTTGATCTTTCTTTTTGACAAACAAGGCTGGACAACCCCAGGGTGATGAACTTGGACGTATATATCCTTTATCTAACAGTTCCTGTAATTGCACCTTCAGCTCGGCAAGTTCATTGGGAGGCATCCGATAGGATCTTCGAGATATAGGTGTTGTCTCAGGTTGTAGTTCTATCTTAAATTCTATATCCCGTTCAGGAGGTAATCCTGGTAAATCCTCGGGAAAATGTCTAGATATTCTGAGACTATAGGTATCTCTTCCAAACTTTTTCCAATGACTTTATTAACCATTGGCAAGAGGGTTTTGGGAATGATTAAAGTCAAACAATCTTGACCATGAATAAGAGAATCTAGATGTACAGCTCGAGAAGCTATATCTAGAACTGCCCTATGAAAATGCATCCATTGCATTCCAAGTATTGCATCTAACCCTTGCCCTTCCAAAATGATCAAAGATGTGGGATAAACTTTACTACCCAGTTTCAGGGGCATATTTGCAGCAATTTGATTGGCAAGTATTTTATCCCCAGGTGTAGAAATAAGATGTGGGCATGATATTTCAGATGGCATGATATGATGTTGTTGAACGTATGCTTTGTTGATAAAATTATGTGTAGCTCCGGAATCAAATAATATCATAGCGGGATGCTCAGTAATAGAAAACATACCTGTGAGAATTTGTCCTCCTTCTGGTACCTCCTCAATTGTGGTGAAATTGGCACGTCCTGTTTTCACCGGAGGATTCTTAGGTCGATTTCTCTGTTGACTTGGTCCTGGTGCTTGTGGACGTGGCGCATTGTTTGTCTTCGATGGATACGGACAACTCCGAGCAAAATGTCCGGGACGACCACAATTATAGCAAGGCAGAGTATTCGGCGATGGTGCCGAATAAGATTGTCGAGGCTGTTGCGCAGTCTACTGCTGATATGGTGGACGAAACTGGTATTGCTGTGGCGGTGGTTGAGGTGCCCGATAAATGTTTGGGCGGGAAGGAGTGGCACGGTAGCGCTGACCTGTAGGTGATGTATACACCAGCCTGTATTTAGATGGTCCTCTGCTTCCCTGTCCCATCGGTGTTCTTTTCTTGTCTTTAGCAGCCTTATGGATAGGGAGAGAATCTTCAAGGATAATAGCATTGCTGACAAATTTGCTGAAACTAGCAGTCCGATTTAAAACGATACGAGACTGCAGTTTTGTTGTCAATCCTCCTTTGAATCGAGCTTTCTTCTTGCTCTCTGTATCCACATATTCTGGAGCATATTGTGCCAGACGGTTGAACACTTTAGAATATGCATGCACAGTCATATCTCCTTGCTTTAATGCCAGAAACTCATTCCGCTTCTGATCAACAAGGCCTTCTGGGATATGATGATCTCGAAATGCTTTAACAAATTCCGCCCTAGTAAATTGATGCTCAGGCGGGTGCATCGCCTTGTGATTTGCCCACCAAGCTCCAGCAATTCCTTGTAATTGCTGGGCAGCGAACAAAGTTTTCTGGACATCTGTGCAAGGTATCAGCTCTAACTTGGACTCAATCGTATGAAGCCAATGGTCCGCTTCCAGAGGTTCCCCTACATCTGAAAAAGTAGGCGGACGAGTGGCAATAAAGTCCGGATAAGTTGCCTGATTAGCATGATGACCGAGACGATGCTCTGGTGGCGCTGTATTTTGAGCTATCTGTCGAAACAAGTCTTCTTGTGCTACACCAGAATTCAGTATGGCTGCAATGGCTTGTGCCAGGGTGGGTGGAGGTGGTGGCGCTTCTACCCCTCCACGCTGAGAACTTTCCGCGCCATTTCCATTTCCTGTGTCACCCATTCTGTTCAAGAAAAACTTTTTCATTAGCATCCCCAATACTCATGTATAATATAGGAACAATTGATAACATAGTCTCATGGCTCAACTGCACATAAAATAGTACTCTATTCCAACTTCTTAAAACCTGATATAAAACATGTGTCAACACACAAAGTTGACATCAACTCTACTTGTCCTGCCATCTCGAAACTACTGCACCTCTATTTCAACCCCTTTTATTCTAGAGTACACGTTGCAACACGACCTCACTGCTCTATGTGAAACGTGGAAGTTACTTCCTGATCCCTAGAATCTTTCACTTGAATACTCTCATCCTGGAGTGGCAGAATCTCCGTTGATTCTATTACCGATTCCATGTCCATTATTTCTTCTGATTCTTCTTCTGCTTCCTCATTTTGCTGCTGCTCAAGTTCCTGGTTTATTAAAATATTATGCATCTGAATCAGATGTTCTTCTAACTGTTGGATTGTAACATTTGCTGTTGCAAGTTGCTGATCCATGTTTAACAGCTGCTCATCCTTGTGATTTATTTGTCCCTCTTGAATGATCAGCATCTCATCCTTTTCTCGAAGTCGGTTTTCCAGCTCTGCTATACGAGCATCCATCTCTGGACACAGATAACATTGCTGCCCTTCCGCTTCACCGATGCCATTACCACCACTGGCCATCTCTGTGGAGAAATAAAAATGATATACATCAATATCAACTTGTATTCTTACTTTAAACATAATCAACTGTAACATTTTTATAAACATCCAGTTTTATTTCTTAGTTACATGTTACATCAGCTACTACTACTACTAGTACAAACTGCTATAGTGGGGTGGTTAGGTCTACTGTTGACCCACTATACAATCTGACCTGTGTCAGCAAAAATGTGGCGACTATCGCCATCCTACCCAAACACTCCTAACTCCAGTATCCTACCCGGAGGCTATACATTCTGACATCCTGTCAGCAAAAATGGTGCTATCTTCCTACTCCTATCATCCTATCTCTACTCTCGCACCATCCACTGTGGTGGTGCATGACTGTCTGCGTCAGAGGCAAGTGCAGCCTCGGACTCAGCAGGGGGTCCCTGAGAGTCTAAACCTGACTCAGGAGCGGCTTGTCCCTGCGGTGGTGGTATCTGCTACTGCAACTGTACAATCTGCACGTGAAGGTCCTGGTGGTGATCCTGCAGTATCTGCTGTGCCTCCATAACGTTTTGAAGCTATAGCTGAAGCTGGTCTCTCTGGTCGGCAAAATCGAGCATAATCTCGATCGCCTGGTTACGTTGCTGCGTAACCCATGTAAGCTGACCCTCCACGTCCGTGATCCTCTCTCTAGTCTCGTCAAGCTCCTCAGCAAGCCCTGCCATGTGCTCCTCTAAGTTCAGTGTCTACTGGTGGATACCGTCTCAATCCTCTGTAATCTCTATAATCTGCCCCTCTAACTCTGCAATCCGTGCGCTCGACTCCGTGATCCGTGCGTGTGACTCCCGGATCTGACGTCCGTCTGCCTCAAACCGCTCTCAAAAGGCAGCCTGCTGGTGGTCTCTCTGCTGAGTGACCTCAGCTAGCTGTGCCTCGACGTCGTGGAGTTGACGCTCTAAGGCTGCCATACGTGTCCCCTGGACGTCTGGCTCACGAACGTGCCTCTGTCCCCGTGGCATCTGCAGGAAAAAGGTTTAACAAGTTAAACACTTCTTCCCATAGTAAAACAAAGTAACAAAACAACGAGAGGAAAACTGACAGTGTAAAATAAAGCATAACCCTCAAAACCCCAAAATTTTAATTATACAAAATGACATGATGCAAACAATATGCAACTAAAAGTTAATAAGTTAGCAGTTAGAATCATGTTCTAAAACAAATAACACATCTACTCGTGTCTTCTAGCATCTTTCTACCCTGCCGTTCTCACTCTTGGGGTCCTAAGAATAATTTTCAGAAAGAGTTTTTGAAAACGGGCTTGCGAATGTTATGCCGTTGCTCCTGTATTGCTCTGATACCAGCTGTGACATCCCCTCTAGGATGACCAGGACCATGTACAGGAGAACACTCGACGAAGCGAGTTAGAACAGCACATACATTCTTACAAGCCCAAATATATTACATCATGGTTTAATACAACCAAGTTTTCAAAAGGACAAGCAAGAGTTTCGCAGCGGAGAAACATTTATTACAACAAAGATTTAAAACTCAACAAAAGTTTGTTCTCTGTTCAACACCAAGTTTGAAACACGTTTATTCCAACTCACTCTCGGAGGCATACCTAGTTTTCTACTCTTCCGGGGACGGGATGCGTTCCTACTAGAGAAAACTTCCCTCCGGCAATTGTCCTTCTTCTAGCATGCCTTCTGCCCATCCACACGAGCTTGCCCCACCACCTAAGCATAAAATAATTCGAACAAACCATGAGTATCTAATACACTCCGCAAGACTGACCCGTCAACGTGGCTCGCTAAGGCTGACACCTTGAATGCTTAGGCCTTTGGCTGGTGGGTTGACTCAAACTTGCGAAAAACAGCACCTACTAGTGGATATCTATTTCAAATTTTAGCTCATGATTATGTTCATTATTAATAAAGTTTGCATCCTACAACTATTGCAATCAAAACTTATCAAGCCAAATTAAATAATTTTAAATAATCCTTCTCCTTCTCGTTAATTTCGATTATCTCCGTTCGCGCCAAGCGAACAAGCGGTACTCATTGCTGCGAGGGATAGCGATTCGAATCAATTTCTACCAGCTGGGTAAAACCCGACTACACGACACATACACACCGCATTGGTCGTATATGACAACTTTTCCCACTAACCCCAACCAGAGGTCGATCCGTTTCCAACTCCCCCCGGAATATGGAGACCCCACTAGATACCCGTCCCAGACGTTATCCTCGGGCGACCACCATTTTCTTCCCGTGAGACTTCAATCTCACTAATAGCCAGAAAAAGAAAGTTGGCTACGTCCTACCACTGAGTTAGTTAGGGTACATCAGCTTACTGGGTCCCATATACCAGCATGTAGACGGTACTATTCAATACTTGTTCACGGAGCCGCCAACGGTTTGGTCTTAATTTGACACGGATGGGGCTACCACCTTGCAAGACCCAGTCTTTGCCCTTTCCTCTACGGGGCCCATCTGGTCTCATCATCATTATCATTTTTTATTTAAATTCTCAAGGTCTCAATCAACTTAAAGCCTCCATGCTTTAAGATTATCCTATGCAGTGTTACCGACAATCCTATGACATAAGCATAGCGCCTATCGTGCTACCTGTACCTGTATAGGGTAAAAACATCATAGGATACGGTAGTGATGCAGGTGGGTGTCAATCAATTCCTGGAACCTAGTGCACAAGCATGACTCGACTGACTGTGATAAAAGAAAGAATTTAAAAACATAGGTGGGATGCACCGGGGCTTGCCTTAGGGTTCGTCCGAGTGCAACGATTCAGGTGCGGGAGCGGTCTCGACAATTACCACCTCTTTGCAGGGTCCCGCTTGCAGGGTGGCATGGCGCCTTTAACGCTCCCACGCGCGCCATCGCTGCCCGGGCGCGGGCGGTGCGCGGTGGTGAGAGCTGGAGGCTAACGGGTGGGGCCGGCGGGTCCCACTGATAGTAAAGGTAATCTTTTTTAAACACAGAAATGTCACACCCGTACCCAGCCTCACACCCTAAGCCCTAAGATACCTGGGACGAGACCGACTCTTGATTAGTGGTCCATCGTTCTCATGACTGCCGGGTGTGACGATGTCCCTGGTGATGAGGACGGGGCAGGAGACCCACCGGGAGCAAGTCCCTGGCCGCTCCGGTGTGGCGGCCCTGTCAGTTGTGGGAAGGTTGGCTCGACTTCTATTGTGTCCTCCCCTTGTCGAGATGAGGTGGAGATAAAGGGGCCTTCACGTGGAAGGTCACCATGTCTTACTAGGTCCCCTCGTGTTCATCCTTGGCAGCGTCTATAGAAGCGAGGCCAAGAAGAGGCATCGGACCGGACTCCCCATAAGCATGGGGGTTGTTGGTCTCAAGCGGCAGCTCTAGCAATAGCCGTACGACGTGGCCGGGCTGCTCACCTTCTTTGTTGGGGGAAAAGGACGGCCTCAAATGAGAGCGTCTTTCCCTAACGACGTCGCATTACAGGCGCTTTACCTCGCATGTACTCGCCGAGGCACGAGTACCGCTTTTTCTATGTAGTAGACCCCTTGAGTCGATCCTTTCCTTTCGTTCCCCCCTTTTTTTCTCGAGTAATTGTTGCTCACTTTGTAAAAGAGAGGAAAGGGAGTCTATGAGAGTCGGCCCTAAACGGTCTTGTAAGCAAAGAATAAAGAATTCGACCGCTTCTTTGGATCGAATCTTGACCAGGGGGTGTGCTTCGATCCACTTGGTAAACTTATCGACGGCGACAAGCAAGTAGGTGTAGCCCTCGGGCGCCTTTTTGAGCGGGCCCACCAGGTCCAATCCCCAGACTGCGAAAGGCCACGTAATGGGGATCGTTTGGAGGGCTTGAGACGGCAGATGTGTCAATCGGGCGTAGTATTGGCAGCCTTTGCAGGTTTTGACTATGCGGGTTGCGTCGCCGACGGCAGTCGGCCAGTAGAAGCCTTGGCGGAAGGCGTTGCCTACAAGGGTTCGAGGTGCGGCATGGTGACCACAGACCCCCCCATGGATGTCGATGAGGAACCTTATGCCCTCGTTGGTGGGGATGCAATGCTGCATTACTTTGGTGAGGCTGCGCTTGTAGAGTTCCCCGTTGATCAAGACGAAAGAATTGGTGCGCCGATAGAGTCATTTGGCCTCAGTCTCGTTGGCAGGAAGCGTGCCTCGAGCCAAGAACTTGATGTACGGGATTCTCCAGTCGGGTGGGAGCTCGTCTCGCTTGACCCCCGGGTCATCCGGGTCACCCGAGCCGCTTGGTCGATCGATCCCCATCACGTCCGCGAGCTGCGGGGCCACCGAAGTTGTTTCTTTGACCCTCGAGTCGAGCTCAGCGGGATCCCTCGACCCCTCCTTTGGCCCTGTGGGCTCCTTGGGTCGAACCGAAGGTTGGTGCTGGTCGTTCACGAATAGCCCCGGAGGGATCTGCTCCCGACCAGACGCCATTTTGGCTAACGCGTTGGCTGTCTCGTTGAGGTGTCGCGGGATGTGCTTGAGTTCCAGCCCATCAAAATTACTCTCGAGCTTGCGGACTTCCTAGCAGTAGAGTGCCATGGCGTCGGTCCAGCAGCTGGACTCCTTCATGATCTGGTCGACCATGAGTTGGGAGTCGCCCTGAATCTCCAGCCGCCGGATCCCGAGCTCGATGGCAATCTTGAGTCCGTTGACGAGCGCTTCATACTCGACGACGTTGTTTGATGCAAGGAAATGTAAATGAATCACATATTTCATACGTACCCCGAGTGGAAAGATGAAGACGAGGCCGACACCTGCCCCTGTCCGCATAAGCGATCCATCAAAGTACATGACCTAGTACTCCTGATCGATGGGAGAGGGTGGGAGTTGCGCCTCGGTCCACTCCGCCACGAAGTCGACAAGGACCTTGGACTTGATGGCCGCTTGGGGCTAGTACGTGACGTCGTGCCCCATCAACTCGAGCACACACTTGGCCACCTTGCCTGCCGAGTCCATGTTCTATATAATCTCTCAAAGAGGAAAGGACCTCACAATGTAAATCGAGTGGGAGTCGAAGTAGTGCCGGAGCTTGCGCCTTGCCACCATCACCGCATAGAGGATCTTGAGGATCTAGGGGTGCCTAGTTTTTAAGTCGGACAGGATCTCGCTGACGTAGTAGACGGGGTGTTGGACAGCGTGTGTCCCTCTCTTTCTCGCTCGAGTCGTCGCCGCTATGTATAGCAGCAGCACCTCTCCCGGGACCGGGGGAGGCGGGGGGTTAGCACGGGCGCGCCGCTCAGAATGCGTTTGACGTCGTCGAGGGCGGACTGCGCCTCGGGGGTCCACTCGAACCAGTCAGACTTCTTCAGAAGCCTATACAGCGGGAGTACCCTCTTGCTGAGGCGCGAGATGAAGCGGCTCAACGCCGCCAGACAGCCCGTGAGCCGCTGCAGCCCTTTGAGGTTGTGAACCGGTCCTATCCGCTCAATCGCGGAGATTTTCTCGAGATTGGCCTCATTGAGAGACGATGAACCCGAGGAGCATGCCCCTCGGGACCTCAAAAACGCACTTCTCGGAGTTGAGTTTGACGTCGTTTGCGCGTAGCTTGGCAGAGATAAGCTCGAGGTCGGCCACAAGGGTGGCCGCCTTTTTGGACTTGACGATGATGTCATCCACATAGGCTTCAACCGTGTGGCCGATCAAATGATCAAAACACCGTTGCATACATCACTGAAATGTCGCACCGGCGTTCTTGAGCCCGAAACGCATCGTTACCTAGCAGTAAGAGCAGAACGGAGTGATGAAAGATGTCACGAGTTGGTCGGATTCTTTCATCGCGATTTAGTGGTAGTCCGAGTAGGCATCTAGGAAGCAGAGAGTCTCGCATCCCGCCGTCGAGTCAACTATCTGGTCTATGCGCGTCAAAGGAAAAGGATCCTTTGGACGCGCCTTATTCAGGCTAGTATAGTCAACACACATTCTCCATTTCCCATTCTTTTTTCATACAAGAACAAGATTAGCTAACCATTCGGGATGATACACTTCCTTGATGAACCCGGCCACCTGCAGCTTCATGATCTCCTCCCCGATTGCCCTGCGCTTCTCCTCGTCGAAGCAGTGCAGGTGTTGTTTCACCGGCTTGGAGCCCGGCCTGATGTTCAAGGAGTGCTCGGTGACTTCCCTCGGTATGCCAGGCATGTCCGAGGGCCTCCACGCAAAAATGTCGGCATTAGCATGGAGAAAGTCGATGAACACACCTTCCTATTTAGGGTCAGGGATGCCCCTACTCTCACCGTCTTCTCCTTATTACCTGAGGGGTCAATCTGCACTTCTCTGGTGTCCTCCAAGGGCTTGAACGAGGCGTTCTTGTGACTGGCGTCGGGGACCCCCTCCTCGAGGTGCGCGTGATAGCCTCGAGCTCCCCAGCGGAGGCCACAGTTGCTACCACGAGATCGCTATTCTCCGTCTTGCATTGGAAAGCGCGCTGAAGAGACGCGGTGACGGTGATGACCCCTTTAGGGCATGGCATCTTGAGCTTCAAGTAGGTGTAGTTGGGTATGGCCATGAATTTGGCGTAACACGGACGTCCCAAGAGAGCGTGATATACTCCCGGGAAGTCGACAACCTCGAAGATGAGGGTCTCGATCCAGAAGTTGGACGGGGTTCCAAATGTGACAGGTAGGCCAATTCGCTCGAGGGGCATGGCATGTCGCCCCGGGACGATCCCGTGAAAGGGTGTGCCGGCTGGCTGAAGGCGCGAGCGGTCGACCCCAAGTAGGTCGAGCGTGTCGACATAAAGGATGTTGATGCAGCTGCCCCCGTCCATCATCACCTTGGTGAGACGGACATCGGCGATGATGGGGTCGACCACGAGCGGGTATCGACCCGATCGTGGCATGTGTGTGGGGTGATCCGACCGGTCAAACGTGATCGGCAATTCTGACCACTTGAGGAAAGCCGGCGTGGCGGGTTCCGCCGCGAAAACCTCGCGGTGCTCGATTTTGGCGGTGCGTCGACTCCCTTGGGACTCGGGTCCCATGAAAATCATGTGGGAGGCCTTGGGGTTGGGGAACGCCAGTCCCTCCGGCTCATCGTCTCCGTCCGCGGGGTCCTAGACCCCTGGTTCCGATGCCTTCCCCGGGTCCCCCTTCTTCGCCTCCTCTCGGATGAATTTCTTCAACTTGAAGCAGTCCTTAGGGAGGTGTTTGACAGGGAACCCATGGTTAGGGCATGTACCGTTCCACTTCTTTTTGAAGTGGTTCGGCCCCTCCCCGGGCTCGCGCCCTGCTCGCGGCTTGTTCTTCTTCTTCTTTGGGCGGTCAGAGGCACCATCGCTGGCTCCTTCCTCCCGCTTGCCTTTGCCCTTGCCCTCCGGCGTGCGCTGGAGGACCGCTCCCATGCACTCTTTGCCAGAGGTGAAGCTTGTGGCGATGTCTAGGAGCTCGCGGGCCGCGCACGGACCCCTTCAGCCCAGCTCATGGATGAGCTATTCCGATGTTGTGCCTGAGATGAAGGCTCCAACAATGTTCGCATCACTCACGTTGGGTAGCTCATTGCACTTCTTGCTGCAGTGCCGGATGTAGTCTCGGAGGGACTCGCCAGCTTTCTGCTGGTAGTTCTTGAGGTCCCAGGGGTTGCCCGGCCGGATGTAGGTCCCCTGGAAGTTCCCGACGAAGATATCCCTCAGGTCACTCCAGTAGTAGATTTGACCCTCAGGGAGGTGCTCAAGCCTAGCACAGGCCGAGTCGGCGAGATAGAGTGGGAGGTTGTGGATGATGGCGAGATCATCGATGGCCCCTCCCGCTTGACACGTGAGGCGATAGTCCCCCAGCCAAAGCCGGGGTCTGTCTCGCCCGCGTACTTGGTGACTGTCACCGACGCCCAGAAGTGGTGAGGAAACTCAGTGGTGTGAACTCGCGAGCTGAAAATCCGTGGCCCAATAGGGCTCGGGCTCCGACTCCGCTCCTCGTCGGTGTCGTCGTATCGGCCTCCGCGATGCGGTTGACGGCCTCTTCATGGTTCCATCGCTCCCTCTCGTGGCGATGTGCCTTGAGAGTGTGCCATGTGTCACGGTGAGGTCCGACTCGGTCATGGACTGAGGCTTTCTTAGGTGCGCATCCAGCCAGGGCTGGCTGCCGGACCGAGTGCTGCTGCGATCTGGTGGCGCCGCCTTCTCCCGCCCGTCTGGATGTGGAGACTTGCTGGCTGGATTGAGTGGTGTGCCGTTGCGAGCTCGCCGCTTGGAGCTCGGTGGCCTTGGCTAGCAGAGCCGCGACTTCTCGCTGGGCCTGGTGGGCCTCCGATGTTGCGGGCTCAGGGAGAGTACTGAGCAAGGCGGCGGCTGCCGCTATGTTTTGTCCCGCATGAGCAAACTACGGGGACCCTTGGTCGTCAACAACGATGCGCTGAAGGATGTTGCAGGCCATGGCGCGAGCGCGTCTACCCGTGCCGGGACGGGCTAGCTCGCAGTCTATCTCTTCCTTCTTATGCTCAAGCTGACGTCGAGTCTCTTCCAGCTCCGCCCTCCTTGCCCTCAACCGTTGTTCAAGGCAGTCCGGGCGGGGCTAGGCCTGTGGGTCCCCGTCCGTGGCAACGGGAATGTTGACGAGGGTTTCTCCTCCTCCCGCACCCGTCGTCGGGTCGGCCTGGGCGGTGGTTCCGGGATTCGCTGCCGCTCCGGCAGCCGAGGTCCCGGCACCCCTTGCGGCCGAGGCGGGTGCGAGCCGTACCATGTTGCACCCTCGCGGGGTGCCATAGCTTTTCGCGTAGCTTCCGGACTCGGAGCTGGAGTCTCCCACTGATCCCACATCGAGGAGGTCAAAGAGGGACTCGCTCGGACGCTCGATCACGCCGACAAAGCCAGAGCCTGCAAAGGCGGAGATCGCGAGTTGCACGGCCGCGTCTTGGAAACACCCCACGGCATTCCGCAAGCCACGTGGGTAGCCCTCCGGAGGGGTTCTGGCGGGCCCGCTCGAGGTGAGGGGCTCTTCTCCGAGAAGTTGTCTATGGATGTTCCCCAGCGCGAATGCGAAGTGCCGGAGGTCTTCCGGATCGGGCGTAGGGCCCAAGTAGCGCTCTAGTTGGAGCCATAGCTAGTCACTATAACCGGTTGTCGCCGCGGAGCAGTCCGTGGCGAGCGGCCTGACCGGCTCAAGTCGAACCGCACGCATTGCCTCGTTAGCGACTGCGACGGCTGTCGTGATAGGGTCAAGGAGTGACTCGGCGACGAGTTGCCGTGTTCCGTCTCCTATGGCTGCGGAGTCGGGCACGTCGCTTGCGTCCTCCAGCCACCACGGATGTGTCGCCACGGGGGCGGGCACCTGCACTAGGGGCGGCGAAGACGTTGGAAGGCTGACGGATAGCAGCTTCCGGTCTGCAGTAGCAATGAACTCCAGGCTCCCGAAGAACACGCTGTTGTCGGGAGCCCAGAAGGCATAGGAAATGGCCACCCGAACCGGGAAGTGGTGAAGAAAAACACGCAAAAGTCCCCTACCTGGCGCGCCAACTATCGGTGTTTAGATCACCAACGAGTAGAATTTGTTTGCAGGGGTGCGCGCTTCGGGTTATTTGCTTCGGAGAAGCCCCCTACGTCCAGTTCGTGGGCCTGCTCGTGTTACTTGCTCTGGTGAGGGGGTACAACGAGGTGAGAGAGAAGAGTGCTCCAAGTCTCAGGTGAGAAGTGTGCATGTGGTTGCTATGGCTGTGTTGTCTATTGCCATGTACCGTATCTTGTGTTGTCCGTGCTTAGAGAAGACAGTGGGTATCCCTTTTTATACTTCAAGGGGAAGGGCCCAATTACAGAGAG
This sequence comes from Eleusine indica, assembly GCA_030378355.1. Taxonomy (NCBI): domain Eukaryota; kingdom Viridiplantae; phylum Streptophyta; class Magnoliopsida; order Poales; family Poaceae; genus Eleusine; species Eleusine indica. Next base: position 9,020,046 of record CM059498.1, on the reverse strand, counting down.
AGAGAGAGAGTGAGTGAGGTTTCTACACGTGCTGACTTCGTGGAGGCGTGCTGAAGAAGGCGAAGTCCTCTGTCGCCGAGTCGAGCGTCCCCCCCCCCCTCCGTGTCACTGTAGCTGGCGTGTTCCATCGTGCGCGGGGAGGTGCAACATAGGCCTTGTCACGTCATTCAGGCAAAGTTCAATCTGGCCGTCCCTCAAGCCGTCCCGCACTCTCATCATTAGGTGTGTCATCGCATGATGGCAGCGCAGTCAACCTTGCCACGCTTGCCATCGTCAGCGGGCGCTGGTGCTGATGAGGGGGCAGGTATCTGGAGGGATTTGACTCCTTGATACTGTGTCGGCGTAGTGGGCATGGCATTTAAGGCCGGGTGGTTGGCAGTTGTTGACCGTTTGCTCGCTCGACCCCTCCATTAGGGGTCGTTGCGTCGGGTTGCGTCTGTCCGGACTGACTTGGAGTTGGAGTCCGTACCGTCTGGGCGAGGCAATCGAGTTTCTCCACCCTGCCACTCCTAGCCTCGCCAGGGTTCCCTCACCCCGTCTTGTCCGAGCTCGGGTCCTACTGACGGGAGTTGACAGAGGTGGTGTTTGATTATCGATTGCGGGGGGAGGGGGGGGCACACCGTCGTTGCGGTAGTGGTGGCAGCGGGGCGTCTGTCCTTGCCCCAAAGTGGATAGGCTTAAGCTAATGGCAGATTCATCCGCCTGGAAGTGCGAGCCGTGCCCGCGCTCCGTCAAGGCGGAGGGGTCTGCCCTCTGCCCCTTTCGAGGGGTCGAGCGAGGCGTAGTGAATCCCTGACCCCCATGGAGGGGTCAAGCGGGACACGACCGACCCTCAACCACTCAGGGGTCGAGCGAGTCGGGGTAGTGACGCGGCCTTTGCGGCTAAGGCATGACTGCCGTGGGGACGCTTCTCGTGGGGGCTCACGCGAGTGGCAGCTTTGTGGCGTTCCTATGGGCCCTGTTGAGTCTGACGCATGCGAGTCTTTAGGAGGTGCCACATGGCACCCTGTTATTTACCCCCGACGGTACTAGAAAGGTAAGTATTCCACAACAGCCCCTGAGTGCTTTCTGATTTGGAGCTGCAACTTGGCGAGTGATTCTTCTTCACTACTTACTGTGAACATATCACAAATTAGGAAGACCTTTTGATTGAAGTTCCTGATAGATCTGGTGCGCTGACTAGGTGCACCTAATTAGGTATAGCCCCCGACTCTTGTATCATTCGGAAATTACAAAGAATGCAAGAGTCCAAAACAATAATAGTTATGTTGGCTCTCTTTAAAGAAAATCACTCAAATCATAAAATTCAAAAGATAAATAACTCAGTTGAGTGACATCAATCACTACCGAGTGATATATAACTCAATAGAATGACATCAATCATTACCAAGTGATAAATGACTCAAACCAATGACTTTAATCGTTGTCGAGTGCTATATGATATACTCGGGCGACATCAATCACAGTCGAGTGATCAAAAGGAAAGCTGAGTGATATACACTTTAGCTCGAGTGACTCAAAGACCCAAATACCATGACATCAATCATGTTACGATCCATATAAAACTTTATGACACCAATCATAATACAATACTAAGCTAAAATGACATCAATCAAAAAATAGCTTTTCCTTAATAAATTGTCACTCATAGTATAAAAAGCCCATTATTGATATTAAATTACGGACTTCAATCAGCAACATAAAAATTGAACTTATACCCGTACGACTATCAAGTCCTTTACTACATGATCATCAAATCCCGTAGATACAAAAATATTTTTAAGTGGGTTTACCATTGCTTCTCATCAAAGAAGCTCCCAAGATTAACTCCCAAGAAATACTTACTTAGCAATAATTATTTCCAAAAAATATCACCTTGTTTTATTTTATAGAGCAAAACATGCAGCCTGCTACTGTGCGGCTGTTGACACTTTTCAAGTGCCCCTTTTATATGCGAATATTATCCCTATTAGAGCATAATCGATACTAATTTCGGCCATTTACCTATGATATTGCCTATATATTTGTATATGCGTTGTTTTGAAGCTTTATTGTAGAAACAGGTAAAATTAACGATTAAAGTGATGTTGGAGAGGATAGGAGTCCAGAACCGACGAAAAGCACTGAAAAAGCCCAGTGCGCCGATCGGCGCAGTCCATGAGCCGATCGACGCAAGGGTGTTTTGACCCACAGAAGAGACCAAGAGCCATTCCACATGTTTATGGAAGTTTATCTGCGCAAGACACTTGAAGATATTTGCCTAGAAGATTTATGGAACTTCAAGATCTCAACGAGCAGTACAAGACTTTATCTCGAAGGAAAAGAGCTACATGGCAGTAGTGGAAGACAGAGGAACCGACTCAGAGAAGAAAAAGAGAAGACACGGCTTGCGTCGATCGGCTCGGCCCATGCGCCGATCAGCGCAAGAGGGAAAGATGACTAAAACATGATCCGATCCAGCAAAGCCGAAGGCCCAGCCCAGTATTAGTTAGAACCGGTGGAAGTTGACCTAATCCCGTCGAGTATGAAAGGAAGATAACTATCAAAGAGTTAGGACGACAAGGGGGAGACGACGATCGCGAGAACCAGTTATTAAAACTAGGGTTCTAGGATATTGGCGGCGGAGGTTCGTCAACACCGACGAGATCCACCAGAAGGGAGGTCGCGCCGATCGGCGCAACGCCTACGCCGATCGGCTCGGGCGCGTTCCAGCGCTATTTCTCACCCCTCTGCTATGTCTAGCGGAAGGATGAGTGAGTAGTCTCATATTCTCTCCTCTGGTGCGGGGATCTGGTCATGTAACTCTCATGTTTGTTGATACTCTCTCGATGAATTTAATCTATGTGATGAACTTATTGCACATCTATCTATCCTTTTCATTAGTGTATCGGCCAATACACTTTTGCCCATTACATAGTGCAAGAAACCAGTGGGAAGCTAATAGCCTCTGTAGTGACAGCCGGGGTCAATGAAACCACCATGTCTTGTAGAATATTAGAGTCATCCTTGAGTTGATAAGAATAAGGTTGCATGCTAGTGAACCAATCCTAATGAGAGAATCCTTCATTATTCTGTTGCCTCTTCAATAACATTCACCTTCCACTCTCTCACCATCATCATTCACACCAACCAACACATTGCAATCTGTTAGTAACCCTTTAATAGTATTAGTTCCGCTCCTTCCCTGTGGATTCGATAATCTTGGAATACTCTGAGGGAAAAAGAGCTACAATTGTACACCGTCCTCTTGAGGTATGTAAGTGGGTGCGTAGATACGACCAACAGCGGCCCATGTCAGCCCATACGGACCCCTCACGATTAGCTCCACGCGGAAGTATAAAAAGCAAGTGCGACATGAATACAACTCCACGCTGTCATTTTGCTTAAACCCAACTCCACGCTGCCACGCAAGTTGGTGAAGAAGTCGAAGGGTGCCGCCACCGTCGAGTCTTCCTCGTCAGAGATTGACATCCCAGAGCATCTCCGGGAGTTCTTCGAGAGCACCATCAGCACCAACACGCTGACCGACATGGTCATCGATGGCATCCTTTCAGAGCAGGCGCGTCTGATCTGGAAGGTACCTGCTTCCGAACCTCATCCCCTCCCAATCTGTAATCAGATCGTAGTCTTTTGCTCTTTCTTCGAGCGTGGCTTCGGAGTCCCTTGTTGCAGCTTCTTGCGCGGGCTCTGCTTCTTTTATGGGATTGAGTTAGTTAATCTCAATCCCAACTCCATTCTGCACATCGCCATCTTCATGCATATGTGCGAGGCTTTCTTGGGTGTGCTGTCGTATTTCACTCTGTTTTGCCAACTCTTCGTCCTCCGTCCCTTGCCGTCTGCCATCAACCATGAGGCCATTGGAGGCGTCAGCATTCAGCTTCGGAAGAAAGAGAAGTACATTGATGTGCCGCTGGCCACCAGGAATAAGAAATGGCGTGACAAGTGGTTCTATTGCGACAATCCCCCTCCAGCCATCTCTGACTTCACTGGCATTAAGGCTAGCCCTCAGTCTTCTTCGACCGAGAAGCCGGACCCGAACGATGCTCAAGTTTAGGAGCTCTTGAAGAAGATTGCCAATCTGAAGAAGGATGGAGTTGATGGCATAACCATAGCCAAGAGTTTCATCGTTCGGCGAGTGCAACCTCTCAAACAGTAATGCCATCCCGGATGGGACTATACACCTGATGATGAAACCAGAGAAGTTCCCGACCCACCGAACTCAACATTGCGCAAGGCTCGTCTGAGCAAAATGTTAGACTCGGTCAACCCTCAAGATCATGAGTTGATCAAGAAGGCATACAACAAGGGCACTCACCGAGCCCGAGTAAGCAGCAACTTTTACTGCATCTTCAATTATTAGTTTAGTAAAAACATCCCTAATACTATCTTCGCGCTTGTGTGCAGGTTCTTGACACATATGTGTCTCATCCTCCGCTCCCGCCGACTGATACAGAAGGAGTGCACTATGCCGCCAAGCCACTTCCGCAGACTGACCCAGCCAAGACAAGCTCATCTATGAGCGCGCTTCAGACCGATTCTTGGTCGATGTAGGCGGCTCTACTGTTCCTGATGTCAATCCGTCCTCCACCGGTCAACAAGTCAAACTAGTCGCCCACCGTCGAAGACAGTACCACGGAGATGATGATGATGATGATGTTCAGGGAGAGCGTCCTCAAGGTGGGCAACACTCTTCTGCTCCCTCAGACCGACCTTCAAGCCAGTCGTAGCTCCCGCATCAAGTGTCTACTTATGTTGGAGCAAAAGAACAGTCTGCGGAGGTGTTGAAACAACCTTCTTTGAAGAGGAAACATTCTGATTCGCAGACCACTTCTCTGAAAAAGAAGGTCTACCGAATCACAATTAAACAAGCCTCCAAGTAAGTTTCCTCATCGCCAATGTTGATTGATTTAACCCAAAGTCTATCTGACCACTGAATTTTTGTCTGTAGTGGAAATGCCTCTCACTCGACCGGTACACCGAGCGGGTCCACATCTAGGGACGTGGTGCTGACCCCAGCTCCCGATCTGATCAATTAATTCTGCTATTCTCACTCGTTTGTGTACTTCTAGCCTTATCTTATGGTGCTCGAGAGGCCATGGAATATCTCCATGCCAACCAAGTTGAGCAGACCGGGCACTCATTAGAGTATCTTCTTGAGCATGCTTTCGAGGCCATCAAAGAACATACCAAGCGCATAGCTGTCAAAGCTGGAAGTCAGGTATTAGCAATGTGCCAGTCTTGGAATCCTGAGCTTCCTTTAGATAAAATCAAAGAAGGCTTCAATCCCAATCTCTCAGTCGACCAATGTCATCTACTACTTGACTCCATGGCTGAGACCTCTCGTGCACTGGTAGATAATATTGAGTTGGCTTCTGCAGTGCCGTCTCCTCCGGCTACTCAAGAAGTCGAGTTAGAAGATGATGCTTCTTCACTGGAGATGTAAACATTTGTATTAATGAAATACATTAGCAGTATCTGGATGCAGAAACATTTGTTTTATAAGTACATATAAATAAACGCTCTTTTCTTGCTTAGCTATTTAAACAAGTTAGAACCTCGACTGAAAAGCCATAAGAGCATTCTCGTGTCACTTTGGTAGAACGGTTAGCACATAGCTGCAATATTCGCGCTTTAGCACTTGAACCTATTTACCATAAGATTTTTGAGATAAAACAGAACATGCATCGGTTTGCCTTATCATACCGGATCATAATTCCTAACTGCGTAACAGTCAGAATCGACCAATCGACACATGATCTCTCGCACTTTGGCTCTAGATTTAGTGTAGTGACAGTCTGCTGTGCAGAATGAATTGTCTGACCTTAGTGATTCAGTGTTAGAGCTAAAAGTTAAGACTGTATCAAGATATGAGAAATCAGTCGGAATTATTACTAGCCCCCTGGGTCGATTGTTTAATGCACCAATTAAAGAATCGAGACAAATAAGAATGAAAACCACCAAAAATCATCTTTTATTAAAAAGATTGAAGTTTCATTCAATAATAATGTATATATAAATACATAAAAAAACTAAGTATAGAAGCGACGTAGCTAATTAATGTTGCAAGTATTTGGCACGTCGTCGCCATCTTCATACATCAGACAATAAGCACCCGGCCGAGTAATTTCTTTGATCACATAAGGCCCTTCCCATTTAGGGGACAACTTGTGACGATTCTTGGTAGATTGCACTCGGCGCAACACCTGTTCTCCAACTTGAAACTGGCGACTTAGGACATTCTTGTCATAATAACATCGCAAGCCTTGCTGGTATACTGCCGACCGAAACAGAGCACAATCGTGCATCTCCTCCGCCGCAATCAACTCAATTTATCGGTTATCTTCAGAAAGCTTTTTGTCTTATCCCTAAACTCGTGATGAAACGAGGTTCACCTCGGTCGGTAGCATAGCCTCAGAAACGTAGACCAACGAGAATGACGACTGACCGGTAGCCCGACTGATATTAGTGCGCAGCCCCAGAGGACCGAAGGTAGCTCGCGAACCCATCGACCAGCATATGGTTTGAGCCTATCAAAAATCTGGGGCTTCAACCCTTGAAGAATCATACTGTTGGCCCGTTCGACCTGCCCATTGCTTTGAGGATGAGCCACCGAAGCAAAGTGGATTTTTATTCCCACCTCGTCAGCAAAGTTACGGAATTCCTCAGATGTAAACCGAGTACCGTTATCGGTGATGATATCATGAGGGACTCAAAACCGAGTGAAGATATCTTTGACAAACTCAGTCGCCTTCTTGGAAGTTATCTTGCTGGCCGGCTTTACTTCAATCCACTTGGTGAACTTATCAATAGCAACGAACAAATGAGTGAACCCTCCTGGCGCCTTTTTGAAAGGATCGACAATGTCGAGCCCCTAGACCGCAAAAGACTAAGTCATAGGTATCATCTGAAGTTGTTGCGAGGGTACATGCATTTGCTAAGTGTTGGCACTTCCCAAGTGCCCCTTTTATATATGAATACTACCCCAATTAGAGAATAATTGATACTAATTTAGGCCATTTACCTGTGATATTGCCTATATATTTGTATATACGTTGTTTTAGAGCTTTATTGCAGAAACAGGTAAAATTGGTGATTAATGCGATGATGGAGAGGACATGAGTCCAGAACCGACAAAAAGCACTCAAGAAGCCCAGTGCGCCGATCGGCGTAGCCTATGAGCCGATCGGCGCAAGGGTATTTTGGCCCATAGAAGTGACCGAGGCCAATTCCACATGTTTATGGAAGTTTATCTACGCAAGACACTTGAAGATATTTGTCTAGAAGATTTATAAAACTTCAAGGAGATTTATGGAACTTTAAGATCTCAACGTGCAGTACAAGACTTTATCTCGAAGGAAAAGGCCCACATGGCAGCTGTGAAAGACAGAGGAACCGACTCGGGGAAGAAATCAGAGAAGACACGGCTTGCACCGATCGGCGCAATCCTGCGCCGATCGGCGCAGCCACCTTATTTGCTAGAAATCGAGTCTTTTACGAGTAGAACCCTTATAAATACTTGTAAACCCTCGCCACAGAAAGAGGGAGGCGACAGAGGGACACCAGATCCGTGAGGTAGAGCCACCGGGGCTTGCCCCGTTAGAATAGATCTCTAGTTGAGTTTCAAGAACCATTGGAGTTAAGAGTTGATCCGTCCAGGTAGGCCATCTCGACGGCGATGAATCTTACTTTATGTATCTCAAGGATGATTGAATATGTTGATTATGGTTTTGGTGATTTGCCTATCTTGATTCTATAATCATGCATATGCTTATTCTAATTGCTTAGTTCTAGGCTAAGTAAGCAGATATTATCTTAATCGTGGTGATTAGGATAGTATTCGGACATTGTATTGATTATGGTTGCTTGAGGATGCTAGTAGTGTGGTTTAGCGGTGACAGCACTAAGCCTGCGTAGCACTATTGGATAGTTGAGTAGGGTAAGATACTCGCGCGATTAAGGGTTTTCTCCCGGCAGCGATAAATCGGGAGCCGCTCGGAAAGCAGGGTGGTCTTACTCATCATAGGTTTTCATTGATCTATGTAATTACCCATTATTATGCTATTCAATTAGACTTTCTGGTTACGATCTCACTAGTAAATATTTGGCTACTCACTTACCAGCATAAGTTTACAAGATCTGGAACACTTTGGCTTAGACTCAATTGTGTGCCGATCGGCTCAACCCTGCGCCGATCGACGCAACAACTTTGGCTTAGATTCACCAATGTGCCGATCGGCTCGACTCCTGCGCCGATCGGCACAACCCCAGATTTAATAGATCTCGGGCACTTTGACTTAGTTTCACTAGTGTGTCGATAGGCTCAATCCCCGCGCCGATCGGCGCAACGACAGATTTACTGTCTGGCGCACCTTTGCGCTGGCCAGTCTCCCCCTCATGCAACCTGACCTTGATAGTAGCCTTAACTAGATCTTTTACTGTTAACTTTTTTTAATAAATCCCTAAGGTCCCAGTGGATTCGATAAACCTGGAATACTCAATTCAAGGGAAAAAGTGCTACAATTATACACCGTCCTCTTGCAGTATATAAGTGGGTGTGTAGATACGACCAACAGCACCCTGAGCCAATCGGCGTAGCAGCGGTGAAAAAAAAAACTCTGCTCTTTGCGAAGGGACTAGCAAAATTTTAAGTGTGGGGGGATGGTATATGACATGCTTATTCTCGAAATTCATTCTAATATAGCCATGAATCATTCCAACCATGTGCAATCTTCCAAGATCAAATTTTTGCTATGCACATGTCCACATATCCAAAGTGTGAGTACTTTCTTAAATTTTTCTTTCTTAATTGCCATCTTGATAAGTTTCTATAATTCCAACGAAGAATAATCTCCTAGCTTTACAATTTATTATTGATTTATGTTTGCAATCCTTGAATTACCTCACCTAGCTACTCATATAAGCCTTACACTAATATTATTTGATCATTATGATGTAGAATATAGGTTGAGTGATTTGAAAGATGAGTTATTGCCTTGGATTATTTGGAAGATAGATTCTTTATGTTCACAACAATCTTTTAAGTGATTTTCATGTGTGAAAAAGTTATAATTTATGAGTTGTATATGATCTTTTGCTTTGGGGAGAACTTTAAGCTTTATGTACATCTTTGATCTATTTTGCTGAATACCATATGAAATACACCACAATAGAACAATGCTCAATATTTACTGATTTGAGATATCTTTTATGATAGAAAGAGTATGTTTTTTTATTTTTCTTTCTTTTACTTTACTCGGGACGAGCAAAGGTTTAAGTATGGGGGAACTGTTGGCACTTCCCAAGTGCACCTTTTATATGTGAATATTACCCCAAGTAGAGCATAATTGATACTAATTTAGACCATTTATCTGTGATATTATCTATATATTTGTATATGCGTTGTTTTGGAGCTTTATTACAGAAACAGGTAAAATTGGTGATTAATGCGATGATGGAGAGGACAGGAGTCCAGAACCGACGAAAAGCACTGAAGAAGCCTAGTGCGCCGATCGGCGCAGCCTATGAGCCGATTGGCGCAAGGGTGTTTTGGCCCACAGAAGTGACCGAGGCCCATTCTACATGTTTATGGATGTTTATCTGCGCAATGCACTTGAAGATATTTGTCTAGAAGATTTATGGAACTTCAAGGAGATTTATGGAACTTCAAGATCTCAACGTGCAGTACAAGACTTTATCTCGAAGGAACAGGCCCACATGGCAGCTGTGGAAGACAAAGGAACCGACTCAGGGAAGAAATCAGAGAAGACACGGCTTGCGCCGATCGGCGCAACCGCCTTATTTGCTAGAAATCGAGTCTTTTAAGAGTAGAACCCCTATAAATACTTGTAAGCCCTCGCCACAGAGAGAGGGAGGCGACAGAGGGATACCAGATCCGTGAGTTAGAGCCACCGGGGCTTGTCCCGTTAGAATAGATCTCTAGTTGAGTTTCAAGAACCATTGGAGTTAAGAGTTGATCCGTCAAGGTAGGCCATCTCGACAGGGATGAATCTTACTCTATGTATCTCAAGGATGATTGAATATGTTGATTATGGTTTTGGTGATTTGTCTATCTTGATTCTATAATCATGCATGTGATTATTCCAATTGCTTAGTTCTAGGCTAAGTAAGCAGATATTATCCTAACCGTGGTGATTAGGATAGTATTCAGACATTGTATTGATTATGGTTGCTTGATGATGCTAGTAGTGTGGTTTAGCGGTGACAGCACTAAACCTGCGCAGCACTATTGGATAGTTGAGTAGGGTAAGATACTCGCGCGATTAAGGGTTTCCTCTCGGCAGCGATAAATCGGGAGCCGCTCGAAAAGCAGGGTGGTCTTACTCATTATAGGTTTTCATTGATCTATGTAATTACCCATTATGATGCTATTCAATTAGACTTTCTGGTTACGATCTCACTAGTAGATATCTGGCTACTCACTTAACATCATAGGTTTACAAGATCTGGCACACTTTGGCTCAGATTCACTGGTGTGCCGATCGGCTCAACTCCTACGCCGATCGGCGCAATAACTTTGGCTTAGATTCACCAGTGTGTCGATCGGCTTAATTCTTGCGCTGATCGGTGCAACCACAGATTTACTAGATCTTGCGCACTTTGGCTCAGTTTCACCAGTCTGCCGATCGGCTCAACTCCTGCGCCGATCGGCGCAACGACAGATTTACTGTCTGGCGCACTTTTGCGCTGGCCAGTCTCCCCCTCATGCAACCTGACTTTGACAGTAGCCTTGACTTGATCTTTTACTGTTAACTTTGTTTAATAAATCCCTAAGGTCCTAGTGGATTTGATAAACCTTGGAATACTCAATTCAAGGGAAAAAGTGCTACAATCGTACACCGTCCTCTTGCGGTATATAAGTGGGTGCGTAGATACGACTAACACTGAGCAAAGAATTAACACCCTTCATACTTTCGAATGATTTGGTGTGCATCTTTGTAAGGACCGAAGGCGTATTGAGAGGGGGGAGGGAGGGTTGAATCGTTAAGCCGCTCATGAATCAAAATACTTCAATTCACACTACTAAGGTCTAACAATCATTGCAATCTAACAATTCTAGTAGGCCAAGACCCTACACATGCGAGTGTCCATGATTATAGCAAGCATGGAAGCCAAACACACTAGCCTATGCAAGCCACAATTCAACCTAGTTACTAGAACACACAATTTCGAAACAGTAAAGAGGGGGTCAAGAAATGCTCATGATTTTTTCACGAGGTCTCGGAAGGATGGCGTCTTTCCCTACTCCTTATTGGACCACTCCCGCCGGAGTGCCGGTCCCTCCCGCCACCAATGTGGAGTTCTCGCCCACGAGCCCGCAATTACTCCCGGAGTGAAGACACATTGCATGTCATCGCTGCCACCATGGCACAAGCTCGCCTCCCTCGAGAACTTGCCAGGCTCCCAGAGCTGACACGTGCGCTCACTAGCGATGCCCCTTTCACCGGCGGGCTCAAACCGGGTACAAACGTGTGACGGCCTTCACAACCGATAACGATAGACTCGATAACTGACACCTAACCGGTCTAGGTCTCACCATAGACCAAGAGTAACAACCTAGATCACACCCTCAAGGACAACCTAGCCTTAGATGTTCATCAATGCTCAAGTTACTCTCACTAGCACTCTCAAGATATGCAATATCTCTTCCTAGTGTTCTCCTGTTTTCCTCTTGGCTCTCACCAAATGCTCCAAGCAAATTCATTGGCCAAGAGAGGTCTTCAAGACCCCAGCAACGAAGTTATATAGGCTTTCAACCTCCAACTAGCCGTTGCTCCATGAAATTAGCTTACTAGGCCTACTGACCGGACTGTCCGGTCACTGCCTGACCGGACCGTCCGGTCACTGCAATCCTTAGCACCAATGGCTCTGTCCCTTTTGATCTTCGTACTGACCGGACCATACGGTTAGTTGACCAGACCGTCCGGTCTGTTTCTCTCCAACCCAGAAACATTTCCTGCGCAGCTTCCTCTCTGCCCAAGACTCAACCCTACTAACCGGACCGTCCGGTCACTAGACCGTACCATCCGGTCTCTAGGGCTTCCAGACCTGACAGATTCCTCGCTCCTCACTGGAAGTCCCAGACAACTCCTAGTGACCGTACAGTCTGGTCACCATTGACCCCTCTGTCCAGTCACTACGTCCAGAAGCTGAAACTCCTCATCCTCGTTTGAATTCGTTTTCCGACTTCTCCGAATAGCTCCTTGGCTTCTCCACTGTCACCTAGTGCTTGTGATTTCCCTGAACATCCATGTATATCACCGACTAGACATGACCTAATAGAAATGTCCTAGACCCCCTTGATAGTTCGGTTTTTCCTATGGACTCAAAGCCCTAACAACTAGACAAGTGTTCCCAACACTTGCTCCATAGCTTGTTCTTAGCTTTGATTCATCTTCATCAACCATTGGACTCCATTAAGCCTATCAAGCCTCCATGCTTGTGGTCATCGTCATCAATCACCAAGGCAACCACCATCCATATGATTTGTAATAGAGTTTAGAGATGATTTTTACATACACAACACTCGTGTAGATATTAGCTCACAATTTCATAGTTATCATCTATCACCAAAACATCCATACCTTGGAGATCCAATCATCAATGGTCATGAAGCTTACAATCTTCAACCGTTATGGGCCACTAAAATCATTGCCGGAAAGCCTTGCCGACCAAAGTTTTGGAAGCCGCATGATTGCCACATGCTCCTACATGGATTTCTACCATTAGCTCTTTGCCTTTGGAAATAGAGATACATCACATCAAGATATTCATCCCTCCTCTTCGATAAAGGAGGTCATTCACCATCAAATATCTTCGACACTTGGCCCTTAACCTTTGTTGCTCCTTAGAGTCCATAGGCAGTGTACCCTTGGTCAAATATTGGATAATCGGTTCGCGCCAGTCGGCCTCTACATCTATATCCATGGCTGGCTCGGCAACTTCGGTCGTCAGTACATCTGACCAAGGGGAAATAGTAGGAACATCCAAGGTGTGAAGGAAACACCAGGTGGAACAACTGACCGAGATGATCCCATCTTTGCTAACTCATCAGCAGCTTGATTATTATCGCGGAGAACGTGCGTGAATTTGAGTCCATCGAACTTGTTCTCCAGTTTTCTTACCTCTTGGTAGTAGGCAGTCATGTTATCATGTATGCAATTCCAATTCTTAGTGACCTGGTTAATGACCAGAGCCGAGTCACCAAAGATGTCGAGGTGCTGAATGCCAAGTGATATGGCTATGCGCAAACCATGCAGAAGAGCTTCATACTCCGCATCGTTATTGGAGGCATGAAACTTGATTTGAAGGACATACCGAAGTTTCTCTCCTTGAGGCGAAATAAGCACAATTCCTGCCCCTGCACCAGGCAATTGGAGTGATCCGTCAAAGTACATCATCTAGTACTCAATATCTTGCGGTGCTGGTGGCATCTGGATTTCGGTCCATTCAGAAACGAAGTTAGCCAACGCTTGTCCTTTGATCACTGAGCGAGGTACAAACATGATGGTATATTGCTCGAGTTCTACCGCCCACTTAGCAATCTTTCTGACCGCCTCGCGGTTATGGAGAACTTCTCCAAGCGCAAAAGTAGTATGAACTTCAATCGGACGTGCTTGAAAATAATGCTTCAACTTCCTCGAAGTGATCAAGAGTGCGTATAGCAGCTTCAAGATCTGGTGATATTGGGTTTTGGAGGCGTTAAGGACCTCATTGACAAAATACATCGGATGTTGTACTTTTTTGTACGTGACCCTCTTCCTCTTGGTCGACCGTTAGAACGGTACTCATAACTTAAGTTGTGGCCGAAACATAGAGTTGAAGCTTCTCTTGTGGCTCCGGAGGCACTAAGATCGGACTGTTGCTCAGATGAACCTTCAACTCATCCAGAGCCAATCGTGCCTCCTCCGTCCAGACGAAGTCATCTTGCTTCTTGAGCAGTTTAAAGAACGGTAGGACCCTGACCCCCAGTCGGGAGATAAAGCGACTCAAAGATGTCATGCATCTGGTCAGCTTCTGAACATCCCTTTGAGAATTAGGTGGTCCCATATAAAGGATCACCTTGATTTTATCCGGGTTTGCCTCTATACCTCGTTTTGAAATGATGTAACCGAGTAACTTTCTCGAAGGAACCCCAAAAATGCATTTCTTGGGATTTAATTTCATCGAGTATCGCCTCAAGTTGTCAAATGTCTCTACCAAATCAGAGAGGAGTTCTTCAACGTTCTGAGTCTTGACCATGATGTCATCAATATATGCTTCTGCGTTCCGACCGATCTGAGCTTCAAGGCAGCGTTCTTCAGATCGAACGACATAGTGATATAACAATAAGCGCCAAAGAAAGTTATAAAGGAAGTATTAATTTGATCTTCGACTTTCAGTGGGATCTGATAATAGCCTGAATAGGCATCAAGAAAACTTAAAAGCTCACACCCGGCTATCGAGTCTACGATCTGATCAATTCGTGGCAGAGCGAAAGGGTCCTTTGGACAGACCTTGTTCAAGTTGGTATAATCAACGCACATACGCCACTCTTTATTCTTCTTGGGTACAAGGACTGAATTAGCCAGCCAATCTGGATGGTACACTTCCTTTTTGAAATTAGCATCTAAAAGCCTAGCTATCTCCTTCTTCGTGGCGTCCTTATGATCTTGAACGAACCTTCTAAGACGTTGTTTGACGGGTGTAGCCCCAAGAGGCACCCTTAACTCGTGCTCAATCTTTTCCCTAGGACTCCCGGCATGTCAGAGGGCTTCCATGCAAAGATGTTCCTGTTTTGCTGAAGGAAAAGAGTGAGTGTGAACTTCTATTTCTCCCCAAGATTTGCTCCTGCATAAGTGACTTTAGTAGGATCTTCAAGGTCGAGCAGAATTTCTTTGGTCGGCACATTGTCCGTCTGCATATTTTCCTTGTTGGGCTTCTTTATAGGAATCTCCACATCATCCTTCACCTCATTGTCGACTGCCTTCTGGATCTCGAGCCGGTCAGACAGCATCAACTGTCGGTCGGCTAACTGACAACTCTGCACATCGCAATCAAAAGAATTCCGAAGATCAGAGTGGACGGAGATGATTCCTTTGGGGCCTGGCATCTTCAAGGTAAGATATGGATAGTGCAGGATTGCCATGAATTTTGCCATCGCCGGTCTGCCAATGATAGCATGGTAGGCAGATTCGAAGTCAGCTACTTGGAAGATAATGCGCTCAGTCTTGAAGTTCTCCCGAGTACCAAACGTAACAGGCAGAGTGATCTGTCCTATTGGTATTGAGGTCTTGCCTGGCACAATCCCGTAGAAGGGCGAGGTACTAGGTTTAAGGTCATTGACCGTCAACCCTAGCTCTCTGAGGGTCTTGGTGAAGATCAAGTCAAGGTTGCTTCCTCCGTCAATGAGTACTTTGTTGAACTTGACCTCCTTCATTGTCGCCATCAGTACAAGTGGGTAACGGCCTGGTTTTGGCAGGTGCTTGGGGTGATCCGACCGATCAAAAATGATTGGGACTTTGGACCATCTCATGTACTCGGGAGCAGCTGGTTCCACAGAATTGATTTCCCGTAATTTCAGCTTGTGCTTGCGCTTGGACGTGTAGGCGTCAGGCCCTCCGAAGATGAAGTTGACTTCCTCCCGGGGCTCCTGAAACTCTCCTTCTTCACCCTTGCCGTCACTGTCATTGGCCTTGTCCTTGCCGTTGCGTCTCGGTGGGTCTTTGGCCACCTTCAGCGCGGCTGTCGCAAAACCCTTCAGACGATAACAGTCTTTTGCTTTGTGGTTTCCCTTGGGACGCCATAGGCATGGGCCACTCAGCAAATCATCCATGGTCTGTTGGTTCATCCGCGGATTCTTCTTGGATCGGTCTACAACAGCAACCAGGTTGTCGGTCTTCCTCTTCTTGTCCTTTTTGGAGGACTCGGACTTGTCCTGGCGCTTCACCTTCCCTTTACCTCTGATGTCGTATAGAGTCGACTCCCCTTAAGCATACTTGTCGGTGATCTCGAAGCACTCTCGAGCGGTCAGATCGAGGTTATGATTTTGCCGACTGATCTCCCGAACCAGGTCATCACTCTGCAACCCTCCTTGGAAGGCAGTAATGATCTGCTGGTCCGGAACATTGGGGACCTCCGTCTTTTTGGTGTAGAACCGTTTAATGAAATCACGCAAGGGTTCATCTGGCTTCTGCTTGAGTCGAGTAAGGTCAAAGTGGTTGCCCGGACGATTGTAGGTAGCTTGAAAACTCTCAATGAGCTGCTTATTGAGCTCCCCCCAATTGGAGATCGAATTCTCACAAAGAGACGTATTCGAACGGTGGGCTCAAGGCAGACCGGCAGATAGTTGGCCATGACATAAATGTTTCCCCCCAGCAGACCGAATAGTTGTGCTATAGATCTGGAGCCACTCCTTGGGGTTGGTTTGGCCATCATACTTTTCAATAGCAATAGGCTTAAAACTCCTTGAAAACTTGCACGTACGCAGCTCGGGAGTGTAAGCCTTTATTTCATCGAACTCCTCGTCGGTCGGTGACGGAATCCTACGCCGTCTATTTGGAGATCGCGATGCAGAGGGTGTACGGCGCCTATGGCGCGGACCCACATCATCGTCGTGACGACGACGACGGCTATCCTCGTTGTAGTTTTCACACCGATCCTGATCATCACATCGACGTCGGTCATCGCGGTTATCCCTTGGAGGTGGGTCGCGTCGGTCTTCCCGACGGTAATCATCCCTCCGGTCACGTTGCTCTTCTTCATAACGGTGGTTATCTCGAGCTCGCTTGTCATGATGAGAATTGATGACTTCTCGAAGGTCACGAGACCCTAAAGAATCTCGTAGATCGTGGCGTCCTCGACGACCGCATGAGGTAGCTCTTTGTGAGCTTCTTGAACAGCAGCTGCTTTGAGCATGGTCATGGCCTTCTTCATTGCGGGGGTCTGGTATGCCTCATCAACCATCAAGCTGTCGAGTAACGTCTTTGCCCCGGTGATGTTATTCTGCGGGGTGTCGTACACCTTGTTGCCATCCATCTCGATCTTTAGGCCCCTGAGGTTCAATCGCCGCGCAAGACGAGATCCGCGCGATCCTCTCGGTCGGCAACGATGATCGCCTGACGTGGCCTCTTCATCGTGGTTTTCTTCTCCATCGTTTGTTGGTGGATTTTCCACAGGATCGACCATATTTATGGCCAATGGATATGGGCAAGAAAATTCATCTGATTCCTCATCAAAGGAGTGGACCGACTTTACGTTGTACCTGGTATGTAGGTCAGTCCCGCCGGATCCGAGTGGTACTAAGGCTAGGATCAAATCTGACGCGCCCGGTGATCGCGCCATAGATCTGGCTGTGGCCGGGTCAGATCGATGCTTCACCCAACCTAGCGCTCCATCGGTGTCCACGGCGAAGTCGAGTGATCCGAAGGAGATCTTGAAGTCCGGCGAGTACCAGATGTAGGGAATCTCTGCCATCGAAGTCGACGGTGAATCTCGGCGTGCCTTGTCCCTTGCTGGTGCGCCAACTGTCGAGACTTGATCTCGGTAATATATTTATAGGGCTACGTCGGGATTAAGAACTCGATGGTTAAGACACAAGACGTCATGTTATATAGATTTGGATCCTCTCGATGAGAGTAAAAACCCTACGTCTTGTGTTCTGTGGTTTGTATTGCAATGTGAATTGGTGCCCTCGATAAGGAGGTCTCTGCTGTCTTATATATCCGGTCGGCAGGGGGTACATGAAGAGTCCTACTCGTAGTCTACAAAGATTGACATAGAAAGTCTATCTCTAATTGTCTTGCGGTCCAAGCCGACTCGGTCGGTTCTCTCATTGATGGGCCACCCGGTCGACCACCGACTTAAGCAAAGCTATGGGTACCGGTAAGATAAGTATTCCACATGCTCTAAAATAATAGCATAATCTTAAACAAATCAACGCAAGAAAACTGCAAAGCATATAAATTGTAAATCAAGAAGCAGAATTCAAAATTTGGAACATTATTATGTGAAAAATTATAAAAGTTTCTTAGTATTGAATTTGACTCTTTTTAGATCCCACGTTTAACAAAAATGGATGATTATCAATACATCAAGCACAACATGTTATAATGAAATTGAATCCGATGAAAAAGTTTGTCTAGTTATGGTGAATCAAAGTATGAGGCTGATTTGATGAGGGGGTCACAGTTTTAGGAGTTTGATTTCTAAAACATAATAGAAGAGATAGTATAATCACAGTTCCTTACTGTGTAGGAATCAATAGGGCATATATGGCCAAATCGAATATAATTAAATCAGTATGATCCAGTTTTTTTTTCTTTTTGAAGTTTCACATTGTTTTCAAGAAGGAATCAGCTACTGAGAGATCAGAGATGTCAGTGCAGACTATTTGTCTATTCCTAAATTATTTGACCAATGGAGTTACAAAGTATATTAGTTATCCATAACTCAACAAAACTGGCATACTGATTACGTTCAATATGCCAAGTTGATTTGGAGAATTGTACAGATTAGGTTCAATATGCCCCCACCAACTAGTGTACATGATATGTTCAATGGTTGGTTATAAGGGGTGGTAACGAAATTGATACTTCAATCTCTTATTGGGGCGATTGTTATTTGTTGGGCAATTTGGCTAGTCGTAATGATATGGTTTTTAACAGAACATAAGTCTTTTCTCCTATGCAGGTACTATTCAGAGAAACACACTGGATCCGTTTCTGATCGCTTTTGCAATGGGAGAAAGACAGGCCACAAATCAAATAGGGTTATCATTCTCTTGAGACCATTATGATGGAACTTTTTGCTAATAATGACCGGTGTTTCAGCAATAGGATTTCTTTTTAATTCTGCTTGTGTGGAGTTCGGTTGTCAACTCCTTGACAATTCCTTTCGCCATGTAATAATGGACGGCTACATGTACTCATTGATACAAAAGTCGAAATATTAATATATATTCTCTTTTTTAAAAGAAAAACGGACATACTGATAAATTTTCACACTAAAAATGGAAGAGAACTAACTATTGTGGATACTGCGTACAAACTGGGCACTTAGTATGAGCTAGGTTTCATGTATGTTTTGCTACAGCATTGCCATTTATTTTTATCAAACTGACTTTGAATTTTGCAATGGCAATTCAGTAGGCCATGTTTGATACAGCCCTCAAAATAGTATGGCAGACTTTTGCAAACAGGACTAACGCCCACTATGTTTGTTGATTCAAAATAACAACTAATGAGGCATTATTGCACTAAATGGATAGCTTGTGCTTTTTTTTCTAAATTCTCAATGAAAATGAAAAGTGTTCATCTTTGGGCTGCGTGTGAAAGTTATAATAACTGGTGCGGACACTGTTTGCCATTTTTCAATGCAAATAGGTTGGAGTCTCCTGTCTTCGGTCTCCCAGGTCCTATAACTCAAATATAAATGTCCGTTCTACTCTGTTGTGATTACTTTCGGCTTTAAAAATTTATATGTAGCAGAGGTGGTGACGAATAGATTTCATGTTTCTATAGAGAAATACTTGATTGTGTTTACACAAGTTTGTTCATGCATTTCATCAAGCACCTGGTGAGCAAAAGAGGTTGAGCACAGCAGAGGAAGGAATGGGAACGTGGGTCCATATCCTCTGCATTGGTGTTGTCCATGCAGAGAGATCCTTCTCTGAATTAGTTGAAATCTGAGCGGTCCATACTTGAACCAAGGGTCTGGAAGGTCACGGCCATGCCCACCGGAGCGCTGGCGTGCCGACGAGATCGATGGTGCTGGCGAGGAAACGTAGAAGAGCCAAAGGAAGAGGAACAAAAGCTTTTTGATTTGTTTAGTTGAAAACGGTTGCACGCCTTTGATATGGATATAAACGGCCTAGATGCCAGCTAATGCAGAGATACGACTCGTCTGCATTAAGTGAACAAATGCAGACGATATGGATCCCTCTTCCATGACCGTGGTCGTCCACGCGTCGTGCGCTGCCCATTGCTACGGGAACGGGACAGGACAAAGGAGGCAGTAGTGAGGGGCAAGGTCGTGATGAGCCAGAGGTTGACGTTGGTGGAGAAGGAGGTCTTCCCCACTCATTTTCGCTTCTTCGTTTGCCGGCTGCAGTGCCAGTGGAGCAGGAGCTCGCAGTGGAACGGGCGCCGGCAAGTCAGGTGTGTGGCGGTCTAGATGGGGGATTTGCAGAGAGAGGAGGGCTGGATTGCACGTATTGTGATTTGATATTTTATGAAGGACCTAGAAGAAATTCGGAATGTAGCTTCGCAGCCACCGCTCCTTCTTCGTGGACCGGCCCAAATGCTAGGGCAGGCCGGGCCTCGTGCGGAGGGTGCGCGAAAGACTTTCCGCTTGTTATAGGTGAGTTACATTACTGCACCATCAGATGGGCACATCACCGTCACGCGGTTGTTTTGTACAATCCATTAATGGCCCATGGACTATATAATTCTTCCTGACAGCTGGGCTCTGTGCATAGTGATCAGTCATCTTCTTTAGGCCCATGAACATTGTTGGAGTCACATGTACGAAACAGAAATACAGTGTCCGAAGGTTTGGAGATTCACTTTATTCACTTTGGAGTGGATTATTCCAAAGTATTTCGAAAGTTATTACTGTGTATCTCAACGGGAAGAAACTATCGGGGTGGATACCTGTCGGTGTTAGCTTGATTTGTTGCCGTCATCTTTTGGAAACAGGTTTACTTAGAATAAATTATCACCAGCACGTTCTTGGGTTACATTTTTGGAGTTTCTAGGGCCTCTCAAAGTAGAATAAATTATCTTTTGCACGTTCTTGGGTTGATACAATTGAAAATCGATTGGTTGATTGCACGTTCTTCGGCTGATACAATTGAAACATCGTTCTGCGGGCAAGCTTCAACTTTAAAGTCACCTGATTTGGCACCAGCCAAAGGAGTAGGAACAGCTGCTGGGGAAGCACCAGTACCATCTATGGGTGGTTGAATAGCTGCTTCGATTGGTTGAGTCTTCAGTGAGGCTCTGATGTTACCTGGGGACATTGTGTGTGTTAACCGAACCTGACGCAACGTTCCAACACCGACGCGCTTCAAGAGCAAATTCATCATACAAATAACTCCAAACATACAGATCATTTTCCGCTGTGTTCTTCAGCTCGTGTAAAGCTTATCCGAACAAACAACAATTGAATTACAGACCTCGAACATATCTACTAGTGACAGGTGACAATGACAAAACAAAAGCATAGCCAAATGTAGCACAAGACCGCGAACATATCTACTTCACCCATCTGATCGATGGCCGCAATTATGCGTAAAAGGCGCGGGACGAGGTGTGTAGCTTGTGTGGACCAACGGACGCCTCCGATCCCTCGCCCCTGTCTTGTTCGCGTGGTGACCTCGAACATCCACCAGTTCATCTCACACAGTCACACGTACCACTAGCTCCCATGAGCTGCATCGGAATTAATCACCGGATAATCCCACACCACTAGTGCAGACCCCATGCTGTTCTTTTAGGATAAGCGCTGAGCTGGACTCTGAACTTGATGGTTTCTAGCTGAGCTGGACTCTGAACTTGACTCCGACAATGTTTTCCTGCCCACATCGGTTGTCTCATAGCTGCCTGACTTGTAGTACTATAATTCTTATGTTGCCGTCATGGCCTCAAATCATAATTTGTTTCATGCTGATGATGAAATCACGAAAGCACCCATGGTACGTGGTGCTCTCTGCTTACATACCACCTCAAGGTTCAGAGCTCTTAGTTCACCAGCAGTAGTGCTTCTGGACAAAGATTTTGAGCATGATCTATATACGCAGCCCATTCCTGATGATTCTATTCAAGGGAGCAGTCGATACAGGCAATCACATTCTGAAAAAAAAAACAGGAGTTAAAGATGATTACCCACGGGATGAGTTGCATTCACGTTCCGGTTTCAAAGAGGCTTGGAACCTATAGAGCCTCAGTACAACTGTACAAGGACAGTCCTGATCAGTAAGCTACGTGTGTGAAGTCATAAATAAGGACATAATATAAAGCCCTTTCATTATCGCATTAGTTCGCCGTATGTTACATTACAGGTCGCGTGGACGGTGCACGATGAAAGGCAAAACTCAACCGATCGAAGTAAACTATATACTGGACGGCCATCCTCCATTTGTCAAATATATGCTAGATAAGAGACTCTGTCACTCCGACGAGTAACAAACCAATTCTTATATCTACATGATATGCTAAACATCTGCTACCTCCCCCTCGACGGCATTAGCCTCCAACCCTAACAAACTAACTCTAGCCAGTGTATGTAGCCGCCGCTTCTTTAATCGAACCCTCCTTTTCGGTGAACACTTTACGCCCACCGATTAAGACACTGTCCAAGGGAACAAAGGCAAGGAACCAAAGCTTAATTTGCAGGCCACCAGTGGCCAGGACCGACGGCTAAGACGATCGAGGCAGGCAGCTAGCTAGTGCTGCGTCTGCGGCAAAGCTAGACGCGACGTCGACGCCGGTGGAGAGAGTGGAGACAGCGACGCGGCCTATCGGTCACCATCGCCGGTTCGATCGGGCAAAACCAACAAAAAACGAAGGAGCGCAATTGGCCAATTGCGGGCCGAAAGGTGCTCCCGGGCAACCGGGACAACGGGAGCTGCCGTGCGCGCGAGGCTGGCCGGCCGGTTAAATTTTTGGTGTTTTGCAGCTCACGGCTGCAGATTTTGCCGTTGTTACGCCACGGGCCACACCTTCAAGCGGCGGCCCGGCCGCGACGAGACGTGCGCGCACTTTCCGCGATGACGAGCGATCGAATGAACGCCGCACAGGTTAAAACGATTCTTTTTACGACGCACTCACTTGTCGTCGTATCCGTTATTCGTCGGTGAGCGCAGGAAATTGGGGGAGCCTCATGTTGCCGGACACCGTCCCTCTCCACCGACAAAGCTGTCCATCACACTCCGGCCCGGCCGCCGGGCTCATCCATGATAAGTAGTATAATAGAGTCCATGAAAATTGCAGTGACCTCAGGTAGTTGAACTGGTAGTTTTTAGAGTTTCAGGGACATAGCCCCGGTCCCACTTGCATTACAAAAGACCATCCAAAGTTTTACAGCATTGTAAGCTCTGCTCCTCTCCCAGGGGTTCTTTCCAATTCTCTCCCAATTTAAACCTCTCACTATCCCTATTACATTTCATCAGTGGAACAACTTCCCAGCTCCTGGTCCCCATTCCTGGTAGTTTCCATGGTGGCATGTTGTATGTACATATTCTTGTTTTAGACATCAGCGTTCGTTGACGGATTGACATTCAGCCAGGTCAAGATATATATTAGCAACTAATAGCTCTTTTTTTATTATTTTTCCGACGACGAATCTGCTGGTCGCTGGATACAAAATTCTGCGCGACAGTGATGATGAGATAGATGCTTATGTAAAGCTCGCAGTTGGAAATATCAAAAACAAACGTTTACGTGGACCGTGGACTGAGTAAGCATAAGAGGGCACAACAAACCAAGAGGCAAGAGCCCCACTCATCTTCTGCTCGAGGTCTCATATCGATACAAATAAAGAATCGATGGCTAAGGAAGGTGTCTTACAGTGAGAAAGATAAATGAAGAAGCAACGCGACTAAGACGATGAATGGAAGCCGGGAAGTCCGTATTGCCAGATCAGTTTGTAACGTTATACAACACTTGTCTTCTCTTGTCGTCTTTTACTGCATTCTTTTTCAACCATTTGCAATGTATGTCTGATATGGAGGAACACTTGAAACTAGCTGTCATCACGTACAGGCCAGCCGTATGGTCCAGTATGTTCATTTTCTGTCTACTAATTTTTAGATCCATTCCATCGAATATTAGAACACTAATTAGAAGTATCAAATATAGATTACTGATAAAACTCAGTTCATAACCCACCACTAAATGACGAGACAAATTAATTAAAACTAATTAGACTATAATTAAATAATATGATGCTATAGTAAACATCTTCTAATGATGACATAATTAAGTTTAATAGATTTGTCTCATAAATTAGCATTCAACTATATAATTTATTTTATATTTAATCTATATTATATATATACATGACCAAAAAAAAAAGCATATCTGTGTTGTTAAACTATAGAAATTTCTATAAAATTACGGCTCAGGCATGGTTGACTTTGATCAAACCTAGAATGGTAATCTTTTGAAAGGGAGGGAGAGTATCACATGATATGTAACCTTTATTATAGTTAAAATAATATATTTTTTACACATTAGTATTAATATTAAATATATTTGTTTGAACCATAATGATACCTATATAAGGGAGGATGGAGTGAGTTCTAATCTGCGCATTGATGGAACACCAAACTGAATGAAGCATTCTACAGCCAAAATATACCACGCAATGAAATTTGGTCTGAACACCAACGACGCTACTAAATACTCCCTCCGTATCATTTTAGGATACGTTTGGTGCTGCTCTAGATTTATCTTAAATCAGAAATATTTTAAATTCTCTTTTGAAACATTTATCTAGTGAATCACTTCATTTTTATAAAAATATTTGACAAAAATCCTAGATTCGAATTCTTAAAGCAAAATAAACTAAGTAATTCTTGAATCAGGTGAAACACCATTTTAGGTGATTCAGATTGATAGTGTAAAAAATTTGAAACGTTTCAAATAATTTATCTCTAAAATATTTCATACCTTTTTATTATTTAAAAATGATTTCAGGTGATTCAACCTTCAATCTGAATCGATTTACTCAGCCAAACACGAACCTTTAGTTGTCGTTACAAGAAAAACACAGAAACCAAGAAAGTAAGGTAAAGAAATGACCGTGAGAGGCAGTAGCAGGTGTAAGACTGATACAACGTAACAGCTCGTAGGAAGAAATTAAGTTTTATTCAGAGGCAACAACGTGGCAGCATTTCAGAGGAAAAGGTTGAGTGGGGACCACAGAAAGGAGTGGGCGGGCAAGAATTAAAGACGCCTCTGCTGCTTTTACCATATGCGCTAGCAGAGAAACGACCTCGTAACTCGAGAACGATTCGGCAAAACTTAGAGGCTAGGACGACAATTAAAAAGCAAGCCTATTTATTTGTCAAACACTTGTCAGCTTGTCATGATGATGTTCCCTTTCGCATTTCGTGTGTTACACGCGGATGTCGCAACCGAGATTATGCTCTGACTTATGCTGTAGCTTACAACTGCCACATCTATCATATATATATTTCTATAAGTTCAGAGCAATTCTTGGGCACTAACGAATCCATTCTCCAGAGATGAAAAATACTGTGGGTGTTGACATCCTCGTGTGTACTGTGTACATACTAACCAACTTGGCTGAAATAAGTAATAACAAACTTTTTTTTCTTTCAGTCTCAAGTAGTATTTAAATATCTGTGGTTAATGAAGGACATTGACATCGAAGTTCCTTGTCACTTCACATGTCACTGACTAGCAATTACATCATGCTGTTTTCACGTCGGTTTACTAGTGACAGGTCGCAGTTAATTATTCGGTGATAAACCTGTAAAATAACTCGGAGTGGATGTCCAAGTATCACTGGAAAGGGAACTTGACGTTGTGACATTTCTGTGATCCTGTCCTTCTTCGCAACTTGCTCACAAAATATTGCCCCTTTTAAGCACCTAGTCCTAAACTTTTAACCACTAGGCGCTAGATGTCTCGTCAGTCATGTCATTTGCTTATTAAGTTTTCTTTTTCAGATAATGATTTGCCAATTAACTAGTGCAGGCATTGTTGTCATATTATTGGCATCAGAAAGGTGGATTTCTAGTTTTTGGGACTCTCCAATGATCATCAGTGCTACTGTTACATGGATCGCAAGTCCATAGAAATTGTTCGCTTGACCCGCGTTTTTTTTAAAAAAAATCTGAAAACACCAGTTAGTCTCTGGAGTAGTTTCTACTGCCCCTCCAAAATAATATTGACCCTTTGAAAGCTGAAGCTATCACTTCCTAAAAAATAGAAAGCTGAAACTATCAAGACAGGAAGCAGTTTCAGTCAAGCTGCTGTTGCTTGATGAGCTGTTCAATCGAATGATTTGGCCACACGGCAAACCAAAGCTGAGACGGATGTAAACGCTATTGACTTGAACAATCTGTGAATTACTGCCACCGATCGGGTAATTTCAGAGCGATCCGCGCACTGTCACAGCCTCCAGTTTTCCCTTGTGTCACATCCCGTTTGTATTCTTGCTCCCAAGTCCACGGGTGATGACATCGATGCTTTCACATGCTTCACGCACGGCCCCCCTCTTTCTTTCTTTCTTTTTTTTTTTTTTTTTGCTTTACATGTTATCTCCTTTACAGAATGGATTTGCGGCTGTCGAATGGTTTCGAAATCCAAGCTGCAAGTTGAACGAGCCTGCAAGGTAAAGGTATACAAAGAAAAGAAAAAACTTTGGTGCGAGAATGTGATGATGAACTCCCTATAACGGATGGTATACGTTTAAATCATGTTCTTAAAGTCTCGTTTGCCGTCACAAAGGTGCTGAACTCCCCTGCATCTTTGCACTGGTGACCGTTCGCAATAAAGATAGCTAGGATGATCCTGTTCGCCTTATAACGTGAACAGGCAAAACTACTTGGTATCATCTGTTCATATATTTTTCGTTTTATGTAAAAGAAAAGACAAATGCACAGAGCTTTTGTCATATCACGACGTGCCGGGCGCTATGCTATGATACACGATCATCACAAGGAATATCCTCCAGGCTTCCAGGCTTCCAGGCTTTTGGCGGTTTGGCGGCATCGGCTTAACAGCTGCCATGAGCTTGACGTCTGAAAGAACAGGAGAACTTGGGAGCGGAATTTGGCACCAGTTCAGTTTCTCTCGCTAACTGATTTATTACTTTGGTCGATTTAATTTAAGCATGAGGAACATACAAGTAAACCCCATTTTTTCTTTATTACTTCTACGCATAATTTACAAGCAGAAAAGATCTGGCCGATACATATATATATATATATATATATACACTAGGACCATCCCAACATACTTGGTTATCAATTTTATCTCATTTCTATTCCCCTCCTTACATGCTGCACCCTCTCGTGTGGTCTGAAATTGCTGTCCCGGCCAATGCTGAAGTTCCAACTGAAGATCACCAGTGTCTTGGCACGAACGGCGTGATGTGTGTGTGTGATTGATCGCTGAGGGTTCGCATCTCGAGAAAGAGAGATCTGCTGATGCTGCTGACGGTAGGGCCGGAGTGTGTGTGTGTGTGTGTTTTTTTTTACGCGGTGACCGAGGTCTCGATGGCGACGCGCTCGGTGGCGTAGAGCACGTCCTCCGCCTTCTCGGCCTCCTCCCACAGCTCCGGCAGCGCCTCCCTGATGTTGTGGATGCTCTCCAGCGCGTGGTCCGCGCCCTTCACACGCTGCGACGTGCCCACCAGCACCGTGTGCAGCCCGATCCGCTTCCCGGCCTGGATGTTGCGGACGCTGTCGTCGAAGAAAATCTGCAAGCGAAATCTTCTTCGCTTAGGACACGGTCGAGCATATAAAGAAAATTGTGCATGAATGCAACTTGTGGAATGATGAATGGACTGTCAGAGCTCTGGAACTTACAGCTTTGTGCGGGTTGACGTTGGCGATCCTGAGCGCCTCCTCCATGGCGTCCACGTTGGGCTTGCACATGACGGGGGTCTTGGGCAGCTCATCGACGCCGCCGTTGCGGGCAAAGTGGCCGGCGATGTCGAAGATCTTGGGCTCACCGTCGCACGGCGGGCACGGCGGGTTCAGGGTCTCGAAGCAGATGATCCCGTCGAAGCAGTCCTCCAGGCCCAGCCTCTGGAGGGCGCGCACGGCGTGAACCATGTCGCCGTTCGTGAATATCTGAAACAACCACACCAACAAGAGGATCAGTTTTCGTGTCGTGGGAAGAACGACAAAGTTTTGTTTGACAAGTAAGGTTGCTTACGAGTTTGCGGATGCGCAGGTTCTTGAGAATGTGCTTGAGAACGGGGTCGGGCTTGATGTTGTCGTACGGCAACCTGCCGTGAACAAAGGCGTGGTACTCATCGTAATCGAAGCTGTAGCCGATTGCCTGGTTAACCAAAGGGGAAATCGTCAGTTACACTGCTCTAGTACAACAGGGGAGAAGGAACACCCAGCTGAATGGATCGCGTATGTACCCTGAGGCCGGCCATCGTGGTGCCGTAGTTCTTGTACAGCAGATTTCCCAGGTTCTCAATCTTGCTCTCATCAATGCCCAGCTTCTCGACCATGTACTCTTCAATGTTCTTCTTGACATGACCCGCGATCCCGGAGCTCATCGGGTACAGCGTGTCGTCGAGGTCTGAAGGCAGGGGAGGAACAGAGTCAGCAGAGCCTTTGCATTCCGTCAAGAGACAGAGGAGGAAGAAGCAAGGCAACAACAGAAACAAACAAACAAAGAAAGGAATGGACGGCGACGTTTTTTGAATGAAATAAGTGAGTATGAGCTTACCGAAGAGCAGGCAGTCGAACTTGGGCTCCTGGACCTTGTGGCAGCGGTCTTCGAACTCCATTTCGCGCAGATTGTGGTGAGGAACGAGCTGCAGAGACGAACCGAGGATTAGTTAGCGTGTTGTTTGATGATGGCCTTCCCCCCCACCACCACGAATTTTAATTTTAACCATATGTCCCAAGTTCCATAATGATTATCTCCCCATCATTCCCCACCCCTCAAAATCATGCCATCACTTGCAATAATTTCATCATTCTTTTCATCAGGGCCCCAAACCGAGCCACATTCCCATCCAAGAACACAGGGCGTACCTAGCTAGCAGCTCAAGGCTTGTGGACTGCAATGCACCAAGCGCAGCGCTGCAGGCAGAGCCAAAGGGAGCAAGCAAGGCGACAGAGGCCTCGAGGCTCTTCAAGAGAAAGGGAGCTCTTCTCCTAAAGGCTAGAGAGAGTGAGAGGCGGAGGGGGAGGAGAAGAGGCAGGGGTGAGCGGGTTTAAATAGGCCGGGCCTGGCGTCCCTAACCAGCATCAGCAGCCGCGGTTAGCTGCTGACCGGTCCAATGGCGTGCGCCGTGTTAACCCGGGTTATTAATCGCCTCCGCCCAGCTGTCGCCCCATGATTGGTGCCCCTAACAAACGATGGAGCAGTGATTTTTTTCAATTCCGCCCGGAACTGCCCCTCCATCCTTGTGGAAAGTTTTGGCCCGGGGCGTGTTGCACCGGAGAGGACAGGACAGGAATTTTCGGTGGTGGCGCGCGGAAGAGACAGAAAAATTATTATGCGTGGCCGTGGCGTAGGAAGATGTATTAAGGAATTTCCAAAGCATTAGTACAAAAACTACGCGAGAGAAGAAGAGACCAGAGAGAGCGCGTCGCACGAAGGATGACACATACGCGGACGGACGGGATACACATGGTGGATTATAGTATGAGGTTGTTGTTGAAACGAGTTAATAGAGGAGACCTGGCCGGGGGCACCGGTGACGTGTGGCCTGAGGCGAAATTATTTGGTCGCAAAGCTTGTTCCAAATTTTTTTTTTTCGAACGAAGCTTGTTCCAAATTATAGGGGGCACGGCAGCAATTATGTGACGCTAGAGACGATCATCGTCACTACTAAGTCGATTAAATATACACGATAATTCATCTTCAAAATGCAGATGATAACATTCTCCCTGCCTCTTTTTCAAGAAAAAAAAAAGAATAGCATTGTTGGATTTTTAGGAAGAAAACGGTAGCTCGGAGATGCCATTTGTTAGCGGTAAAAATGGCGTAGGAATATCCAACCGGATAATCTCGGGGTCTCGAAGATATGGGCACGGAAAATCTGGGAATGGTTGGATCAGAGGGCAAACGGGGGTTTCATGTGGCTGTGTTGGCGCAAGAAACTTGAGCCTCTTCTCGACGAACGGCGGTTTTGTCCTCTTCAATTTCCCTTGTGCTACGGACAGTCTCCTCCTTTTCTTTGACACGACTCGCCGATACGTACAGATTTACATTTACACTTGTCGAACTCTGTTTAGGAACACACACGCACTTGCCAAATCTCCCTTTTGAAACATACTAGTACACCTATCGAAAATTCGCTTCTGAAACATAGTGGTGTTACACTTGTCAGCGAAATTTCGCAGTGGGAATATCTGAGACCGTGCTTGTGCTTGTGCCTGTCTTTGTTTCTTGACCGGGCAAAGGGAACGGACCCGGCGATCCGATAGAACGGGGGCGGAGCAGCAGCTAAGGTCAATGGGGTACTAGTTGGGGACAGATGGGCACAAAATCATATGGCAGGGCCAATTATTGGAGCAAATGATTTGATAATCTGCGTGTGCTGGTCCACGTGGCGCCGGAAAATCGCCCCGGTTTCGCCTGGCGCAGCGTCCGACGCGTCAGTACTCGGCTCTCATCATACGCACATCATGACCGTTTGGAAAGAAAAAAACGAAAGAGATAGAGATAAACAAACCATCTTCACACATAAAATCGGGGCTGTTTTTTTTTTCTTTTTAATATAAAGATGCGTAGTTTTTCTGCGTGTTTGAGAAAAAATAAACCCGAGAAAAAAAAAACAGAGCGCGCGCAATCAAAATACCGGGTGAAGAAGCAACAAAAAAAAAAAATCGATGCGTACGACGCGCACATTGTTCGGGGCGCGGGCAAGCGGCGGCAGGCAGGGGTTGACATCGCGGCTACGGTGCGTTGGGTGGCTGCGGTGATCGCCCTCGCCTGCGCCACCCGTTCGTGGACCGGGGTGGGCGATGTGCTGCGGTGGCGGCGCACCACGAGCTGGTCCCCGACTTCTCCAGTTCTCGTCTCACCCAACCCAGCCCTCGGGGGCGCCACTTGGTACGTGTTCGTGAACCAGTGAACCTGAACCCGGCCGGCATGCATCTGCATGTGAGCCAGCCACTGAGCTGTGTGTGAGGCTCTCGACGCGTCCACGCTCCGCGCCTTTCGTGATTGGCGCGGCCGTACCGCTGCCTGCTTGCCGCTCTTGCCTGTGTCCGCTGTCCCCAAACGTCGCGGATCGTCCGTTCATGTGAAGCGGTTCTCGAAATATCTGGTGCCTTCCTTGGACGAGGTCACATATCGCACATGTTGTGGTTACCAGCGCGCCTGGTCCGCACTTTGACCCCGCACAACAATGACGACGGTGCATCACACACACGGTGCTTTACTACTGGCTGCAACCAGAAAACACACAGCTGGATATGAAACATCAGTCACAAAGAAACGATCTCTAGTGTGTACCACATGATGAATAACAATCAGAACAAAATTCCACGTTTCGGAATAAATAAAACGTCCTAAAGTTTTCTCTAGGGCCAGGAGAGGCCAAGTCATATGCTTCACCTTATTGGTGGCATCTAGTACTACCAGTCTAGGTTCGATAGGTCGCTTTTGAGATTCAATGCTACAGTACTATGGAGAGAGAGAAAAAAAAGAAAATATCTTGAGACCACCACCTAGTACTGCACAATTCAAACTTAACAGCCTAATACATCTGCTCTCCCTTTTGACACCATCACGTCCAAATTCTCTCGAAACCAAGAAGGAGACGGGTTAGGCGACATGTCGTGCATTATAATAACAAAGCGAGATTCAGACCCCCGGATCGGGCAATCAGCTGCAACAAAAGCACAAATATCCTTGGCCGCTAGCTAGTACAGCCCCAGTCAGTACCACGGACGCAACTGCAGCATCCTGCGTGTGATTCAAGCTGAGCAATAATTCTGGCTGCTGTGCAGCTGCCACTGAGCTGCAACGCACACAAGGCGGTGCCAGGCAGGCAGCTTTGCCCTATTGCGCATTTGCACTAGCAATGCAGGACCCAAACCGTGCACTTTTTGCCCGCCCCGTTTCGTCCGGTAGCCCATCCCGCGAAAACACCGGTCCTGTCTGCGTGTTCTCTCTTCTCTGCTACTACTACTCCAGCCTCCAGGTGCTGGCGAGGCCAGAGATGAGTTCTGAGTTGCCAATGCCGGGAAGAAAAGGGAAGCGTGTCCACGTCGTAGACCGGTGCGACTAGTATAATTTCGCAGTCTCTTCGACTCCACTTTGGATGGTTGTTTGTTCCCGGGCAGAATTATTGGGAACCACCAAGATAAGAACGACTTGCTCGTTGATTATCACCGGTGCGGGGAAGAAGAATCCCGGGGCTCAATAATTCAGAGACAGCACATCAGGCTATGGCGTGCAGCCAGTGCTCTGGTGACCGTGGCTAATCATTGCCAGCCATTTGTGCGTATTTTGGCCCGGTCGCCTCCGTTTTCTTAGTAGCTGACAATGCTGCACGCGTCACATAACCCTCTGTATAAATCTAAATAAATCAGCAAGCTTAGAGTGTGTTAGACTGTCAGCTCATCATCTAACCGTCAAGTTGCATTGGCAGTATACGTACTGCTGTCCTTTTTTTTGCTGCTTGGAAGGAAGCAATGATTTATTATCGCAGATATTCCATTCTATTATTGCAAAATTCCTTCTTTCAGTGGTTGAGTAGCGTTGCGTACTAAGACACTTGTAATGACTTTGTCAATTTCAAGATCGAAGGTCTAATCTTTCAAGCGTTTGAGTTTCTAGTGCGCTAGAAAATGATACTCTAGCTAGGAACATTGATTCACAGACCGGACTGTTAAATGAACGGATAACAGTGACATGCATGGCTACAACGAGAGCTAAAAAAAAAAAGAGTGATGCTAGGTTATTAATTTTGGACTAGCAGTGAACAGCTTTCTCTCAGAAAATGAAATGCGGAATGGATAACTCATGCCCAAAATTAATGCACGTGTATGAATCGCCATGACTAGAATTACTCGCGCGTCCTTGATAGAGGATCTGCATCTCACATGTCACATGACGCCTTCTGCCCGCCAATTACTCCAATCCAACCTAGCAGCCCCGGCAATGACTGCTTTAGGTATGAACACACGAAATTCCTGCGGATTTCAGCAACAACCGCAACGAGCAGACCAAAATAGTAAGGAAACGTGAAAGAACCTTTAATAATAGAATACGGTAATATACACTACCTGTAGAGAGTTTGTACTGACCAAACCGCGCTTTCGTGGTATGTACATACGATGCAGTATCAATAATTTGACGACGACGACCGCGGCGAGGGCACGCAACGTCGTCGCTACGATACAAGTCGTCTGCAGCATGCTGCTTACCGCTCTAGGTTTTGTTTATGCCGGCGATGGCAGCCCCAGGTGTTGTTTATAGGTGTAGTCAATTTTAAAGATTGGAAGATCCGCCTTGGTTCATTGGGGACTGTTCAACTACTGCCGCTCCTTGGGACAAGTATATATATCTGTTCGCCTATGGCGACTCGCTATTTGTTCACACTGATATAGTGATATGGCATCGCCTCACAGTAGATTTGTACTTGGTCAGTGCAATTTGATATGGTTAATATTTGTCAGCCTCATGCATGAGAGTGGTGTCGTCCATCAACGAATAGCCATTTCGTTGTCCCCTTGCAGCTGAACTGAACTGAACTGATAATAATTTTTTTTAAAACAAGGCAGGAACACTGCATTCATTAATATAGGAAACAAATATTACAGTCTAGGAGTACATAAAACTAAACCCAGCAACAAGCTGATCATAATATGGCTCTGTATCGAAGATGTTTTTTTTTAGAGTTCTAGGATGCGTATCGAAGAATCGTTCAGACTCACACTTGCAATTATAATTGCTCGAGGATCCGACAAACGCGTCCAAATTAAACGGATCCAGGATCAACTCGTTTGAACCATCTTCGTCGTCCACAAGAATGTTACAGTGCTTATCTCCATAAAACCGTCAGAAGGACAGCGTCCGGTGCTGATTGCTCGCGGATTGAGACACGGCCGTGTGCCGAAAGAACACTGCCCGCGTTGCCGTTCTGATGCTAACACCAAGCAGAGCTGGCGCGCAGCAGTGGCCGCCCGCCACCTCTGTAGGTTGGCACGACGGATTGGAGATCCGCTTGGAAAGAAAAAAAGCGTACACGTGGTGAACTGAAAGGCGATGCGAATGTGGCAGGAATTGACATCTCATCATGGTGATCGGTGAGTTGCTGAGTCTTGCTTTGTTCGTGAGTGGCGCTTGGTGCCCTGGGGGCCAACCTGGCATGAAACGGGCTGATGTGTGGCCTTTGCTAGGTTTGGTGTTGGTTCGTTCTGTGCTTGTTAAAGCTGGACTTTGCACGTCCTATAATTAGGTCGCGTTAGCTGGTTAATTTGTCCTTCGTGAAAAAAAGGGCATGGCCTTGGACCACGGATCAGCGCAGAATGCGCGCCAGTGATGCATGCATGATAACTACTCCCCTCTGGAGAAAGAGAGAGGACAGGGCAAGTGGTGAGCGTTTCATCTGTAGACTGAACTGGAGATGAAGTATGAAACCTGAAGGGGGCATGGCAAAGATTGTTGCGCAGAAACTGCTTTTTCTGGTGTCATGTGTTGCTCACACAAACCTGCCAATGTTTCTGAAACTGTTTCATTCATGGACAGTCACACTCTCGGTGGCTTGCTGTTTTCACCTTCGTTCTAGAGTCGCTCCGATCTGCAGCAACTGTTACAGTGTTACTATTCCCCCGTCAGTGTCTGAAAACGCAAGCCAAAGATTGATGAATATCTCATTGAGCGTCACTTATCGGTCAACAGCTCCGGAGTCCGGACGTGACGACGCAATTTGCAAGTTAACAGTTCCACGTGGAGCCTTCCCGATGGTCGATCTCAGATCTTGGCAGCGGGCAAGTGCACCGAAAATTATTGCTCTCACCGGTCACGCTCTACCTCGTGCTCGACGGGGAACTAAACAATCTGCAGCAAAACTTTTTTTTATTATATTAAAAAAGAAGAAACGAGCACGGATACAAGGCCATGAGTGGACGAGGACAACATGAAACGAGCAGAACTTTCAAGTTACAAGCCTGTACCTACCCGCAGAACCATGTGGCGGATCTGGTGTGACGAACTGACGATGGAGAGCAGCTGCTTCACCTTCAAGACGGCAAGCTAGCGACAAAAGAAACTAGCTTTTCACTGAGTGAGTGATCACTTCGATGTTATGACAACAAAAAAAAAATGGTTGAAACTAAGTGTAAAGCTATTTTACATCAACCAGTTACATTTAAAAGTCTAAGCTGATGTAGACTTCAAGATGGCAAGCTAGCGACAAAAGAAACTAGCTTCTCGCTGAGTTTGAGTGATCACTTTGATGTTATGACAAAAGAAATGGTTGAAACAAAGTGTAAAGTTACTTTACATCAATCAGTCATATCTAAAAGTCTAAGCTGATGAGAAAATATGGATAATTCACTTATGGTTTAACACTCTCCCTCACAATACAACTCTCTCGGGACGTAAACGTGAAAATAGGAGCGGTGTAGCGGAAAATGCGGTCGTTAGAATTTAAACTTAAAACCTCTGTCTCTGATACCATGTAAAGCTACTTTGTATCAATTAGTTGCAACTAAAAGTCTAAGCTGATGAAAAAAAAATAAACAATTCATTTATAATTCAACACTAAATACACTAGAAAATCCAAATATGTAAAAGGTGAGACGTTGATCACTCCACGGCACAAACGATTCTCGATCCACGATTGTAAATTGTATTATATTAGGAAAGAACCATGACCCTCCACATCGTCATCTCGAAACAGTGCGATCTGGATTTGGATCGTCCTAACGACGCGTTGAAACCGGGGCATTTCTAAAATAGGACCCTTGATATGACTTCTCACACGTTTCACAATGTAATGCTGGGAAATCCAATGATCTCTTGATTAGTGAACCACGCGGGATCCATATACTATGTCGTGTACAGCGCAAGGCACTCGAGATCCAGCTCCGGCCAATGCGCCTGTCCTGAAGAAAAGAATATGGAAGACGCAAAAGAATGATAAATACATGGATCCTACACGTGATGCGTACGGCACGTGTTAATGTTTGTTCGCCGTTCCATGTGATTCAGGGTTGAGAAAAGGAGAATGGGTAATTTCTTCTGCTAAAGTTGTTGAATTTGCGGTGAGCCAGGATTGTATGGAGAGTCAGACCCGCATCACTGCTTCCTTTTTTTTAGAAAAAAAAAGGCAGCGCCTCGTGAGGAAACGATGCAAAATCACTTGCGTTGCGTGACCCTGCTGCGAAGTGGAATGCGATTTCTCGTTTTCGGCAAATCCCGTACTTGGTCCGGCGCTCGACCGCCTCCCAACGGCCTATGGATGCCGCCGGCGCCGTGCGGAGGATGTGGACTCCTTCTTATTCTTATTTTTCTATTTTTGCACTGGAAGTAGATTTTCATTACACTTTTTTGTCTTGGTACTTTGTCAGCAGCGCGGCCGTTGGTGCCTTTCTCCGAGCAACACTCACGGGCCGTCTCCGCCCCGCCAGTCCGTTCTTCGGGCCGCGGGACCGTGCTCTCGTGCGCGGGCCTGGCCTTTCAAGCAGCCAGATCGGGCCTCAGTCGTAATGGGCCTTAGCGTGAATCCGAACTCGCGTTTCGGAAACATGGGCTGAATCTATCTAGGCTTCGTTGGTCCAAGTACAGTTTCCATGGATGACGATCATAGGTTAAAAAACCGTTAGAAAACCGGTCAGTTTATTGGATGTCTGGTCCTGTGTACTTTAACAAAAATCATTTTCCGTTGATTTTTTGGTTTATCGATTGGTTTTAAGTGAAAAAAATCCGGCACTGTAGCAGTTTTTTAATCCCTAACAACGATCCAGGCGGCGAATGCGCAATATTAAGCCATCTCATCAGGATTTCATCATTCACACCAGTTATTGGTTCTTCTCAAGGATATTCTTCTTTTATTTGCATAGAATTAGAATGTCTAGAAAGCACACGCATATTGCAAACAGAGATAGTAGAAAATGTACTTGAACTAATATTGTGCAGATATCATCAATGCCACCTATGCAAATCATCCCTTCTCTTCGACCACTTACCACATGAACTATGGTTTCGAGACCGATATCTCCAGATGACGAGAACCCAAAAAAGCCACTCTCTTCTTCCTGTTTATTACATTGACGTTGCACCTTAAAAGGCACTGGGAAAATGTACTTGCTGCACACATTTCTGATGCCATAAGCACGCGTGTGGCCACAAGCTTTATTTTTTTTAGGGGAGTCTATGGTAAGAACTCATCAGATATTCTTTGTTTGCAAGCACTAGACGAGGTTGCTTCAACTGACGATAAATGCCACAACACAGTGAGCACTTTCTGTTGAAATAATTCGTTCTTCCTTTGTAGGTTGAGCAACCCACTTTAGAGAACTTCAGATTGCTTAGGGAAATCAGACATTAGACACAAAACTTTTTAGAAACGAGAATATGTTTTCATATTTCAGTCATTGCATCGATGAATTCTTAAAGTTGTTCATGGTCATTATTACAAACTGGAGATAGCCAACAGCTTTAAACAGGTAGAACCTTCAAAACACACAAATGATATTACTAAAAAGTTAAAAAAACAATCCTATTATTATTGAATCAGTCATATCTAGCAAAAATCTCCATTCAGCTAAAGTAAATAATCTGGAAAAGCACATTATGTATGGTCTTTTACCTTATTAGAACTGCTTCCGTTGCCGTACTTTTACATAAACGGCATTTTTTTTTAAGACAGTTCTTTGGAGCTGCCTTTTGCAATTTGGTCAGGTTTGCAGTCTGCTGCACAAAAACACCAGAACTCTAACATACAACATCATCAACTGAAGTACTCAACTGTTTAGTTCTTTTCTAGAGACTGACATATACCTGCATTATTTTTGTGCAGATTTATTTTAACCTGTGAAGAATACATAGAAGTTCCTCCATTATGCAGGAGGTAGGACGCTAGAGTGACCTCGAGCTAGGAGATTGATCGAGGATACGCATCCTTCAGGACTCAAGAATCTGAGTAGGATGCTGCGTCACTGTCCAAGTAGCAACATAAAGGCCAGATCAGATTATCAGATGCACGTCCTGTCGTCTGTCACCAACCAAAAACCATCTACTGGAAAGTGAAAAGCCCCTCCTTTCTGTATGTGTTTCCGATTGTGCAATGCGAGGAGTTTATTATAGTTTCACTCAAAGTTGTTTTTCCTTGATGTCCAAGACAGAGTAAAGGTATCCCGTCTCCCGTGCCAAGGGAGTTCGAACAGGAACAAGAGCTTGCAGAAAAAACAGACATAAAGGGCGCTAAACCACACATTTACACATGGCGCTTTACTTATTTATCCTGCAATGGGAATTGGGGGGGACGAAACTGTGAGAAAAGAAGGGTAGAGACAGAAGAACGATGACGGCGGGTGCAAGCTGTGTTTCATGTGCCCTTTGTAGCTTCAGTTCGCAGTAACTTGAGTCAGTATCTACCGACCGGCAGCCGGTTGCAGCGACGTTTTAACCGCAGTTTGGTTTGTAGCTCTATACCGGCTTCCGGTCTTGGACATCGGATTGTGTGTTTGTATATGCATCTCTGCTTTGATTACATCATACTCCCTCCATTTCCAAATTTTTATAG
The DNA here is from genome assembly GCA_030378355.1 of Eleusine indica. Classification (NCBI taxonomy): domain Eukaryota; kingdom Viridiplantae; phylum Streptophyta; class Magnoliopsida; order Poales; family Poaceae; genus Eleusine; species Eleusine indica. The sequence continues at coordinate 8,981,616 of CM059498.1, read as the reverse complement.
TTAGGACAGTAATTCTAGTTCAAATTTGAACTAAATTCTTGTTCTAATGACAACAATTTAAGAATCAATGGAGTATTTTTTATTTTGAACCGAGGATTACATCTTATCTGATTATACTATTTCATTGCCGTGTTGTCCAGACGCTATGTGATCTTGAGCCCCCTGTTGGAAACATAGTCGGAAATAGTGACGTTTCAGCTGCGCTCTTGTTGGAAACGAACCATCGTTCATAGGTCAAAGCAGCCCTTCGCCGACCTACGTCCCACTCCAGTCGATGCGTTGGTTGACCTCCGAGACCGAGAGGATCGAGGTCGTTCAAAAATGAATTCAGCACTCCTGTTGCACCAAAACTGGATTTGGATATTAGACAGACGACAACGCGTAGAGGCTATATGATTCAATCACGGATGGGTGATCATAATCTGGTGGCATGGTGCCCTGTTAGGTGCCTGTTCAGCTCATATTCTTGACTCGCGAGATGGACCCTGAACAGAACAGCACCCTGTAAGTGCGTAGGTTGCAGTGTTATAATCTCTGCCCTTTTATCATTCCGTGCATAGGACTGAAACCCGTGGAATTTAACCACCAAGCAATGGTCTGATCCGCCAAGTGTTAACCAGAAAAGCATTGATCTGACGCGACAATGAAATTGCAACAAATAACGCGAAGGATGTGTCCATCTTTCAGAAAGATTATAATGGAATATCAGATATGAGATCGCCAATTCTAGTCAGGAATACGCTGCAGGCTGCATTGATTAGACATTTAGACTAGTGAAGCGTACTACTCTGATCATCGAACCATTCCAATTCAATCAAATAGATAAATTAGCAAGCAATACATATGTATTCTTGGATATAACAATTGTTTAACCGAGATTCTTGGTTATATCTGTGGCCGGAAAGCTCTCGTGTGGAAAAAGAGCAATTCCTTTGCCTGCACTCTAAAAGCCAGCTCGACCCAACTCTTTTGTACATGAGCAGCAAAAGCACTGGCGATGTCTTCGACCTTTACCCTCCCATGTCATCAGCTTTCTCCCCTGATCATCATCGTCACCTAATTCTTCCACAGTTTTTCTTCCCCTTGGAAACAGAAAAGGAAAAATCATATCGTCACCTACAAAATAAATTGCAACCACCATCTTCAGTACTGTCCTGCCTATACTATATATAAACCTTCTTCGTCCCACATTGTATGACCACTGTCCGTGGTGGCTAACTAGCTTAGCTGTCACCTCCCTCCTGGACATCGCAATTGCAAATCTGAGGAGCGAGAGATATGGAGCCGCCCTGTCTCGCATTGCTCGTGTTCTTTGGCACCTTGCTGGTGTTGCCGCAGGCTTCGGTCGGCTCGACGAGACATTACACCTTCAATGTATGTGCATTTCGATGTGTATCATCATGCACTTCGCTTCTGTTCTTCTTTCGTCTACAAAGTTTTAGATGGGAACGAGAGCGGGTAAAATAACGTACGGGGTCCTCGATCGATCATGTAGCGTGTTTCATCATCTGTGAGCTTGCATTATTGGCAGGTTGCAATGCAGAACGTGACGCGGCTGGGCAGCACCCGCGCCATCCCGACGGTGAACGGCAAGTTCCCCGGCCCGAAAATAGTCACCAGGGACGGCGACCGCGTCGTCGTCAAGGTGATTAACAATGTCAAGGACAACGTGACCATTCACTGGTAATAAGTTTTGTTGCATTCCTTCTTGATTCAGGGCAGCTTAGCTTGGACGAACGTACTGCTAGTGTGCTACATTGTGAAGACATGATCAATGACGCTTTGCTCATATTGCTGCAGGCACGGAGTCCGGCAGCTGCGGACGGGTTGGTACGACGGGCCGGCGTACGTGACGCAGTGCCCGATCCGGACGGGAAGGAGCTTCGTGTACAACTTCACCGTGACGGGGCAGCGGGGCACGCTCTTCTGGCACGCGCACGTCTCCTGGATGCGCGCCACGCTCTACGGCCCCATCGTCATCTTCCCCAAGCACGGCGTGCCGTACCCGTTCCCAAAGCCGGACAAGGAGGTCCCCATCATCTTTGGTGCGTCTACTCTTGTGCTAGCTGCTGCTCGGTGTGTGTGTGTGTGTGTGTGTGTGTGCAGCTGGCGGTAGACGATGCCGACCTGCTGATGAATTCGGTGTTCCGTGATGGTGCAGGCGAGTGGTTTAACGCGGATCCCGAGGTGATCATCGCGCAGGCGCTGCAGACTGGCGCGGGCCCAAACGTTTCGGACGCGTTCACCATCAACGGGCTTCCCGGTCCGCTATACAACTTCTCAAGCAAAGGTACAGTTACGGCCCATTAACAAAAAGCCTTTCAGTCTCAAAAGAGAATCAGTATGAAACTCGGGAGCCCATGTACGAATGGATTCATCTGATCCAAACGTATTCCTGACCGTGCCACAGACACGTTCAAGCTGAAGGTGCAGCCGGGCAAGCTGTACATGCTCCGTCTCATCAACGCCGCGCTCAACGACGAGCTCTTCTTCTCCATCGCCAACCACACGCTGACCGTGGTCGACGTGGACGCGGCGTACGTGAAGCCCTTCGACACGGAGGTCGTGCTCATCACCCCGGGCCAGACCACCAACGTGCTCCTCCGCGCCAACCCGCACCCCGGCTGCCCGCCCGCCACGCACCTAATGCTGGCGCGGCCCTACTCCACGGCCAACCCGGGCACCTTCGACAACACCACCGCCGCGGGCGTGCTCGAGTACGCGCCGCCGGGCCACATCAAAACCCACCCGCTCTTCCGGCCCACGCTGCCGCCCATCAACGACACGGCCTTCCCGGCCAACTTCAGCGCGCGGCTCCGGAGCCTGGCCAGCGCGGAGTACCCGGCCAACGTGCCGCGCGAGGTGGACCGGGCCTTCTTCTTCACCGTGGGCCTCGGCACCAACCCGTGCCCGGCCAACCAGACCTGCCAGGGGCCCAACGGCACCAAGTTCGCCGCGTCCATCAACAACGTCTCCTTCGACATGCCCGCCACCGCGCTCCTCCAGGCGCGCTACTACGACCGCGTCGCCGGCGTGTACACCGCCGACCTGCCATTCGAGCCGCTGGAGCCGTTCAACTACACGGGCACGCCGCCAAACAACACCAATGTCTCCAACGGGACCAAGGTGGTCGTGCTGCGCTACAACGCCAGCGTGCAGGTGGTGATGCAGGACACCAGCATCCTCGGCGCCGAGAGCCACCCGCTGCACCTGCACGGATTCGACTTCTTCGTCGTCGGCCAGGGCAACGGCAACTACGACCCGGCCAAGCACCCGGCCGGATTCAACCTGCTCGACCCCGTGCAGAGGAACACCGTCGCCGTGCCGGCAGGGGGGTGGGTCGCCATCAGGTTCTTCGCGGATAATCCTGGTAGGTACTCCACGGATTGTGCTGTACTTATTGTTTAATTAAGCCTTCGGTGAGTAGATAGATTACTCATTTTCTCCCCTTCAAATATATGTATATATATATATGGTGCGGCATGCAGGTGTCTGGTTCATGCATTGTCACCTGGAGGTGCACACGAGCTGGGGGTTGAAGATGGCATGGGTGGTCAACGACGGCCCGTTGCCTGACCAGAAGCTGATTCCTCCCCCGTCCGATCTTCCCAAGTGTTAAAATCCGATAGACTTTGACATTGACAAAGATTGGGATCCATTTCTTCTTTCGTCTGATTTCCACTTTGCCAGTGGAGACTATTGTCGTTCATAGCGTACACAGAGGTTAAACAGGATTGTATTTTTTTTTTTCGCTTGTTTTTTCCTTCCCATTCTTCCAAAGGTTAAAACTTAAAACAGGGGGTCACTTTCTTCACGTGGGCTAGTTTGAGAGCTGTTGTTGCAAGTCATACTCAATAAGAATAGTTTACTGTGTGTTGCCAGGAAAAAGAAAGGATGAGCTGTCGACCGAATTGTTTTGGCTAGTCCTGATTCCTGAAGCCATGACAGGGATCTTAGTAAAGAGAGTGAGAGCTTACTGTACAATGCGACCCACATTTGGATCCCGACCCGTCCATCCAAACACACGCTCGCTCACTGAAGAAGATTACTTGCTTTCTCAAGCACTTGTGACGGGTCCAAATTCACGGCTTGAACCAATGATGAACCACATCTAGTAGCGGATAAGAAGATCGATGAAGACGACGAGCATATGGCGCGAAGCCAAGTCCCTCTCCCACGAGCTAGCTAGGGCCTAGGTGGGCTGGCCCATCGATTGATCGGGACCAACCAACCACGAGTACGTCCGTGTCACGCCCCCACGTGCCATCTCATGGGCTCCTCGTGCGCCGGGGTTGACATGCGTGCCTGCCTATCGAGTCCCGTAACTGCGAGGCAACAGCGATGGAGCTGCCGAGAGCCCCCTGTTGATGATCGCGATGATCAACAGCTAGCGTTTATGCTCTTGAAGTTTCATTTAGGCACGCTTTCACCTCTCTGCCTCGGCGCCATTTTTATTGGGCCACGGTTCCCAGCTGTCATTTACACGAACAGCGGAGTCGCACAGTTGAATCGAATTGTGTGTGTGTGTGTTTCGCCAAACATTGTAGACGACGAAAGTGACGGGTATCGCCTTCAGTTTCGCGCTTTGCAATTTCCAGTCATGGCGCTTTTTCTTCTTGATGAGTAGTAGTACAGTAGTATTGTGGAAGAGAATTTGGGGACGACGGAGTCTCGGGCCATCTGCACACATCACCTGCTGGACTTTGTGTTCCGTTTTAGGTAGCAACAGTCCGACGAGCTCCGGTTGGCTGCCCATACCATACGAGGGAGGGCGGCCTCCTCGAAGAGCATGCATGAGTAGCACCGGTCACCGGATAAGGGCGGCGGCGTCCTTAACGAAACCTGGATCCATCGAATGCGGCGGCATAGCACGGGCGGACGGTATGGCCGCGCCGGGAAACGCCATCAAGGAGGGGCTGATCGTTCGTTCCCTCGGTGCTCGGGAACAACCGAACAACAAGAGATTTAAGATAAGGCCGGCCCCATGCTGAGCCCACCTGCGGGGTGGCGCGCGCCGTCGCTCTGTTCTCTTTCGGCCCAGTCCAACGGTCCATCCTTCCGTTTTGCATTTGCCCATGCGCGCCCGAGTGAAGGGGCAACAACGAACCCCCAAGCCCTGTTTGTCCCGCGTGGAAAGGAGATTCGGGCATCCGGAGAGCATCGACCAGCCGCCGCGCAGCGTCCGTCGTCCACACGGGGCAAGTCAAGGCGCCCGCTGATCTTGAACACGGGGCCCGGAAGCCGGAGCCAGGTCGGCAGAATCAGCCGACCAGGCAGCACTTGAGAACGTGCCGCGGGATCACACAAATCTTACGTACCCGATATAAGCAAAGCCTAGACTCGTCATCCATCGACTTTTGCTAGTATTATACTACAACGCCGGAAACATGATTTCATGACAAGGGAAATTTTAGCTTGAGACAATGTTTTTTTGGATCGCCAGTGATATGATTTCACACCCAATGTTTAGCTTGGTTTTCTTCAAACCCCAGGCCTAATCCCCCACGCTACCGAAGGAAAGGACTTTCCATTTTGATTGGGGATAGGCCGGCCGTGGTGCTGGTGTGGGGCGGCTGCACCAAGAGACATCCGCATTGAATCCTCTGCTCGCCTCTGTGGACACGAGGGAACACGGCAGGACCCGCACCCAGGCCCATCTGACTCAGCCCAGATTGGACTGCAAAACAATCAGTCAATAACCCAATACCACAAGCCACTGCACTGCACCGCGCGCGACTCGTCTTCCTGCTTCTTCTCGGGCTCCCGCCCGCGCGCGCGATCCTACGGCGTTCAGGGGGGGTACATATCCAATTGTTGCACCGTTGAACAAACAAGCAAATGGCTCCAAATGGAGTACCACCCCGCTTTGCTGTGTTTGAATCGCGATTTTTCTTACGGGACGAATCGTGATTAAGGTTGCCGTCTTTTTGAGGAAAACGATAACTTCCACAGCTCTCTCCAAAGCATCCACCCGTACGTCGTCCGTGTCCTTGCGCTGATTAAACTCACATGGACTCGGCCCACTAAATTTGGAATTTTGACTGTGAACATACCTCACCTTTTGTCTAACTAACGTAACGGTAACTCGTGGTAACACGGTAATAAAAGTACTAATCAGATTGTTACAGTTTCTTTTTTTTTTTTTTGCGTTAATGCGCTTTAAAAGAAGATTATCACTGTAGTATATACCTTCCCTCCTTTTCCCACGTCGTTAATTCAGATTTATAGTACTGAAGACGAAAAATTCACCAAAAGAAGCTAACTTTTTTTTTTCTAGAGGCCAATGAAATTAGCTACAAACAGCATCTATGGAAATGCTGAACGACTAGGAGGAATCCATCTTAAAGTTGTTGCAACACAGTCCAAATCAGCCCACCGGACGGAGCTGTAGTGCAGCAGAAAAACGGTCCATGTCTCAGTCCATCTCCCAACACTCTCCTACAACAGTCCGTCAGCTCGCTCCTCCCAGTCCCAGGTCCGTCTGCGCATCACCCCGTTATAAATAGTGCTTGGATTCCTCACGCCCCCACGCCGTCTCCACCACACTCTCCTTCCTCCTCACACACCCTCCTCAGTCCTCAGCGAAGCGCATCCATGGAGTTCTACGTGGACGAGAAGTGGAAGTTCTCCAAGAAGAGCCGGAACAACGGCAGCTGCAGGCGCCCCCCGGGAACCGGCGCCGGCGGCGACTCGTTCCTCAAGCGGTCGTCCAGCGTGAGGGACGTCCACGCGATCGGCCGGCGCGGCTCCGCCGGAGCCGCCGCGTCGAGCGACTGCGCGCCGCAGCCGTCGTTCTCGAGCCGGTGCGCGGGGCTGGTGAAGGAGCAGCGGGCGCGTTTCTACATCATGCGCCGCTGCGTCACCATGCTCGTCTGCTGGAAGGACTAGCCGGCTGCGCAGAGAGCAGAAGCAGCCGCAACCACCGGTCCGCCGCCGGCTACCAAAGCGTCGAAGCAGATCGGGCCCTCGCCTGCCTCCATCGCTCCTCCTTCAAGATTAGAGAGCCATGTCGCCGAAGCAAGCAGGGAGGGAGGGGCTCGGGGGAAGAAGGCTAATTAGGTGATGTGTGTATAGATCAGCCTTAATTAGGACTCCTTTTCTTCCTTTTTTACCTCCCATTTCGGGGATGTTTCTTCTTCATCAGCTATATTAGTGATTAGTAGTACAGTGCTTAGTCCACCCAGCGAGCTAGTTGCTAGATGTGGCGGAATCGTGGACAGTTTTGGGATCTCCTTCTCCACAAGGAGATGGGGATCTGGTTCTTTACAGCTGCACAGATGCTGCGAAGGAGCATGCACGCACTAACTCACACAGAATTCAGAAACAGGGGCGGCGGCAGCTGCAGGAAATCTAGTGGAACTTCTGTTGTACCACGACCGCGCGGTGAAAAAAGTTGTCACTACCGATGTGTATAGCTAAAGAAATCAGACGCAACATGTCATGATGTCACCAAATTTCTTTATCTTTCTTTCTCTTTGTTCTGTTTCTCTTGTCATTTTTCTCTCTAGGTGGCATCCAACTAGGATTGCCAATCTATAAAAAAGGGGATGGAAATAAAACCCAGCAACGGGTAAACAGAAGCCTAGAGGGAGATCAGGGAGATTTGGTGATGATAGCGAGGGTGAAGAAGACCCCCGAAGACCGAAGAAGCAAATGCAAAGCATACGGATGAAGAAGAAGGGCAGGCAGCCAGGGCAGTAAATGGGGATGGTGACGGTGATGGCACCCCTTTTTCCCCCTTGTCCTCACCCTTTTGGGACTGCCATTTCCGGCGTGGCCATCTGACGCACTCCATTATTGCACTTTGGTGCCCCCTCCCTCTCCACCTCTTCTTCGTCCTGGGCTGGGACGAACACGGAACAGTCAGTGACACACACCCACATGTTAAACAGAGAAAAAACGCAGGGGCTGTACTAGCACTCTACACTGATCTGAGGCTGAGACAGTTATTAATTAACAGGCAGTCACATTACGTCAGTCACCAACGCATTGATTCGATTTGTTAATTACGGAGAATGAGTTGGAACGGTCGATTTGGGGGAATCAAAGCATCAAACAATGTGGGAGAGAGAGAGAGAGAGAGAGAAAGAGGGCTTTGGCCTGAGGTGACTTGGGGCCATCTCCCCTGCTGATCAACACCGCACTCGCAGGCAAAGAGATGTTGCCATCACCTGCACGGAGACGCCGTCATTGGACGTAGCTGGCGAGAGAGAGATGGAAAGGTTCCTGCGTTTTTCTGCGCTCGCCTGTGCGCTCGTGTAGAGGCCGGGCCATCGCTCTGTTGATGCATATGGACGATGCAGTACCACACGGCGCGGCCCGTGATCTAACAGGGAGCAAGGACAAGTCTTGCGACGAATACACCTGAAATCTAACTGACAAGCTGTGCCGGGCGATTATGCCAAAACTCTGCAAGTTAATTTGGTGAGATGAAAATTCAGTTCAGATGCCAGACCACATTCCACGGTCTCGGAGTAACGACGGCGATCCCGACTTTAGAGCTGATCACTCTCACCAGAACCAAAACTGTTGATTCACACGCATCAACAGCCATCTGTAACAGAATTTGAGTGGGGAATTACTCATGGTCAGATACAAAATCATCTTACATGTATTGAGAGTTGGAAACATGACAGGGACCTAACCATGAGCAAGTAGGCCCGAATCCCGGGCTCGTACGCAAAAAAATCCAGCAGTTGCATGCAACCTGCCAGGAGTTGGTGTGGCGAAGCTAGCGTACTACGTGGGGGTCTTGGAGTTGCTGTCGTGGCGAAGGAAGCGGTCCAGCATGCACTCTACCCTTCTTCGGATCGCGCGGAAGCTAATTTCTGGATGCAACAACCCATGCGAAACGGAGTATTCTACGATATCTGCTGCCCCCCAGCCCGATTTTCCAAGAGACAGGCCGAATCGACTTGCAGAATGTAGCAAAGTGAGGTCAAGACGTGCAGCTTTAAGCTAAACCCGTTCCTCGACGCCGCCTCTGTTTCTCGATCCGAACCTTTTCTTCAATTCTGCGGTACGAGTCTCAGACCACGCGTGGCGATAAGCACTCCCTGAAGATGATGTGATCTCCAGGCAACGGAGAGTGGAGCGCGTACGGTTCACTGCGAGAACAGCAAAAGGGATCAAACACTAACAGCTAGCACCGCGGACGCCGGTTGCATCATTATGAATCAACAACTAAGAATCGCCGTCCCCTTTTCTAAGAATGACTGTACTGTATCAGTGGCGGAGCGAAACGGTGGTGAACACTGTGCTTCCCCAGCTGGCGCCCCCGTCCTCTCCTCTCACCTCTCCTCCTCCTAGCCAAGACACTCCATGTGCCGGGGGGCACCAAACGCTGATGTGATGCGCGCTCTCAGCTCATTCTGTTCGTGCCCCGTAAGGAACAAAGGATGAACAGGGTTCGGCGTTATGGTTCATCATCATTCATCACGCGGTGCCATCACGGCATGCAATCTATACTATCCTACTCACTACTAATCAAGTAAGTACCAATTCTGTCATCAGTACGACGCTGAGAGGTCGACACGCCAAATCAGCCCGGGTCAAGCTCACGCGCGCGAAAGCGCACTCGCGGCCGGGCTCCCCTCAGCTGTCAAGTTCACGGCTCCACTCGTGCGCGCAACTTTGTCCAAAGCAGTCTTTTTTTTTTTCCCGGGACCGTATGATGATATGGGAATTTATCTCGTCCCCCCGTCAGCCAGAGCGATCTATCGTGTGTCTGGTCTTCTTTGGGCCCTGCTCTTCGTCAAGTGCTCATTGTCAAAGGGAAAGGCGTCCTCGCTCCTGGCCACTCCCCGAGCATTGTGGGGGAGAATCACCGGAAATAAAGGCGTGATATAGATTCGATGGGAACAGAAGGCCGGATCCTTTTTCCATCATTCCGTTGATTTGCTTATACTAGCCGGTGCTACCAAAATGGGCGGACTGTTAGTTGTTGCTTGTACTCCTCCCCTCGGCCGGTCTGCGAATGATTATTAAGTGGTCTTAGTTAAACGGAGTAAGCAGGAGTACGAGGACTGGTTACTTGCAAATGGCGTGTTCTGCTTTCAGTAATGGGAAAACCTGTCCCTGGCGTCGGAATCTTTCAGCTGACCGGCGATTTTTGTAGGAGAAGCCCGGGCGGCCGCGCTAACTTCACGCTCATCTCCAACGCTCTGGACTTGAGTTGACTGGCATACGCGTTGTTGTAGTATAAGCTGTTCCGGTTTTCTTTCGCGCGGGAGAGTATTCTGGGTCGATCGGATTAATTAAAACACGCATACATACGCGTATGCCAGTCTCCAGTCGCGTTCGGCATGTGTCGTGTCAGCAACTGGCCAAAGGATAGAAACAGCACTGTTTTTTAGAGAAGGATAGAAACAGCTCATCAGATGACTATTTGGTGGGCTCGCGAATCGCGCGAACCCATTCCCATCCTCGCGCGCGATGATACGTACATGATTGATGCTCCCTGCTAGCTTGTTCACGTATACCCGGGACGGGGAATGATACCGCAGCGATGATCAGAAGACAGCCGGACGATCGGCCCATGCTGCGCCGAGATTTGTCCCGCGATCCGCGCAACGCGAGAGAGAGCCAGGCAGAGTACAAGGCGACGGCGGACGGCAACCACCACGCCCGGCCCGGCAGCGCGGCATGGACCGCCCCTGTTTCGACGCCCGCGAGGCTGGATTGATGGCGCGGGTTTAGTTTAGGTCCCCCATGCGTTCACCGGATGCTGGAACTGGGAGAAGAAGCCACCAACCACCACCCGTGCGGTGCGCCCCGATGGAGTGCCGGACGGCGAGGACTCTGCAAGTCGGGGAAGAATTTAACCGGTGGTTGGGGGTCCCGGCACGCCAACACGTGGGAGTGCAGCAGGAGCCGGCCGGCTGGTCCTCGCGCTTGTTTCCTGCACCGACTGGCGTTGCGTTCGTTAGGCTCGCCGGCACGGCCGGTTGCTTTGCTTGCTTGCTTGCTGCACGTCCCCGTTTGCTTGCGCCTCCGGGGCGCTGCGTTATTACTGCGTCCGCGCGCGCGACATGTGAGGTCCGCGTGCACGCTCGTGGGGGGCAGCGGAGGCTCAGCCAAAGCCGATGCAAACGCGTGCGCCGAGATAAGAATATCAGCCGGGCCACGCACGAGTGAGCGACCACGACGGACGTGCGCGCGCGCGTTCGGTCACGCCGGGTCCTCCCGCTCTCGGCGGTGGATGCGAACGTGCGCGCGACAGGAGTAGTAGGATGCTGTGCGGTGACGCTGACCGTTGACCTGCCAATGTCCATGGGTGGCCCCCGGTGTCGAGAGGCGACGGAAAGAGAGGACGACAGCCTACCCAAACCCAGAGCACTGAAGCACACTGATCGCAAAGGGCGAGGGGGAGAGACAAGTGCAGGACTCAAAAGTGCTTACTCAGATCTGTTTCGGAAAGAGTTTCGAAATAGTGTCGCCATCCATGATCGATGAAACATTACTCTTAGTGGCAAGCAGCTCGGTGAGAGGGTCACCCAGATACCTCAGAACAGCAGTCACACAAAACAGCAGGGAGAGAGGAAAACCCCATGAGGATAATAAGAAGCAGCGGTGAGAGTTGGTCTGGTAGGTTCCCTTCCGTAACAAGGATGAAAAGCGTGGACGCTGGAATGATGAGATGCAGTTCCAGCAAACGCCTCAACGCCGTGACCGGGCACAGAGGCCACGGAAGCACCACCCGCCGGCAACAAAGCATGCATGGACCTCCCGTGTTGAGAGAGGAGTCCCGGACGAAACCTGGTTTCCCACGTAGGCAAGTACCAGATCATGGGACTAACTCGTCACCAACAAAACACTGTGGCCTCAGGCCGAGGGAACGAACCGGGCCTGCCGCACGCAACTTTTCCTCGCGCGGTCACACACGACATGGACACACCAGCGAGCGGAGTCCTGCTTTAAAACCTGCTACCTGATCATCGGCCCGCGGTGCATGCATATGCGAGCGGAGTCCCTGCTTGGCGCGCGGGGGCCCGGAATCTCGTACTCTTGCTTGGCACGTGTCACCGTCCGCACGGCACGGTCCAGCATGTGAGGAGGTGCACGTGTTTGGGCGGCGCGGGGCCGCTGCTCGATCGGGCGCCCGCCGCGAGATGGCTGTATCAGCCAGCCGACCTCCCCTCGAACGGGGACGTGTGTGCCGGCCGGCTGCTGCGCTTCCCTCGCCGGTGAGGCTGAGGCGTAGTACCTCTCGGGTGGGAAGCCGAACGTGCGCGCGACAGGAACAAAACAATGCGCCGTGACGCTGACCGTTGACCTGCCACGGTTCGTGGGACCCACCGACCTGTGGGCCGCGCCCGGCGTCACGTAGCCGTCGCGCGACGCAGGAGGAGGAGAAAGATCAAAGAAGGCGGGCGGGCGGGCGGGCAGACAGGCTCAACATCGCACGTGGGGGTGGTGGGGTCACGTGGCCCCGCGCGCTCCCCCACCCACCGGACCTGGATCAACCCCCCCGCCCGGGGTGTGACGGAATTGACGGCTACCTGCGCTTGGGTCCCCGCGCCCGCCCACCCGCCGCTGTTCGACTCGCTCGCTGACGCCGAGACGCGGCTGGAGCGCGACACGCCAGGTCGCACGAACCAACAGCGACAGGTTTCATTCGCACCTCGAAATCCGTCGTTTAGCTTTTCCCTCGAAACTGTACTAGTATTGCTTTTCTGGGGACCCCCGCCGCCCTGGAAAATCTGCCGCCGCGATTCGAAAGGATTCAGGTGCCGGCAGGGAGGGACTCGTGTGAACCGAGCCGGAGATATACGCACGTAGCGCTGCCTGCCGTTTGGATGCATGTGCTCTCGTGTGAATGATCATGCCGCTACTTCCCGTAGTTCACGACGACCAGCTCGTGATTCCGGCGACAAAACGGCGGCAGCGGAGCCGGTGGCTTTGACCGCTTTGTGGGATATGACGATTGACCGCGCGCGTAGCCTCTGCTCTCTCGCAGAATGGCGCAGGGGGTGACTAGACTACTGACTCACTTCCGAGTTCGAGGAGGAGATTCTTGGACCTGGATGCAGTTTCGATACGCATGAAGTGTACCGTCTGTACTGGGAGAGATGGGGGGCATGTTCCTGCGCGGTGCGGACATGCATCCATGTATGTACGACGTGATCAATCAATCCCGCCGAAGACTCATTTGTGAGTTGGGCTGGGCTAGTGGTTTTGTGATACGCCCTCAAATGTCAGTCCTTTCGCTGCCAATATGAGAACTGTTACCAACACAATTACCCCTTAAAAAAAAAAACCAACACAATTCCATCTTTCTTCGACGAACGTATGCCCAACTATGGCACAATACATTTCTACAAGTATTTTCTTCAACAACGGTCCTAGATTCTGAACTTTCCCGACGGCTGCACAAACATCTTTGATGTTGGAAATATTTGTATTCATTGGGTTAGGTGCTTAGCTTCGCCTTTCACTATATATATGTAAGACGGAAAAAATGGCGCTGACCAAGCACATCGTACATAAAGAACAACACAACAAACCCTAGCTCAAAATTTGTTACTATCAAAATGAAAGTTACCACACACAACAATAAAGCTCACAGGCATAAAGGAACGAGTGACAAAACGGACAAATGGGTCAAAAATTATCTTATGGATCAAGGTTCGCTTGCCGGTTCATCATCACTAATCTTTTGGCGTTTGGTTGTGGGTTCATTCTCGTCATCGTCTTTCATCTCTTCATGTTCTAAAGCTGACTCATCTGGCGCTGCTCCATTACCATCTCCGTGGCTGCTAGCGCCATTTACAACACCATTGATAGCCTCTGGGCCCAACAGTGACACATGCTTACTCGTGATCTTCCTACCTGCTCTGACCTTCGGCCCCCAGTGGCGTTCTGGGTTTGGAAGAAACCGCTTGACCTTCTTCACCTGAGCCTTGCTGAGGGCAGCAACTGCTCTCGAGAAATTTGCCTATGTATAAACAAAAAAGATGAAAGCAGAAAAAATTACTACTATTAGAAGCTGTCAAAAACATGTAGGAACATCATAAGCTCAATACTCAATAGACGGCATACTTCTAGAGTCGGTTCTTTTGAAAGAATCATCGTGCCGGGAGAATCACGTGGCTGTTCTTTAATAGGATGGTTCTTCACCTGTATCAAAATAGTATAATAAATATATATATGTAAGGTAACTAGTATCTCATACAGGAAAGGCATCATGGAGGTGCCAAACTTGAGCTATATGCTGAAAGGGCAACAAATTTTACCCAGCAGCGCATGATGTCCCAAATGACATCCCACGGGGCATCAGACTTCACGCCAAGCGGATTAACATGAGTGCTTGATATACGGTATCCTGCATTAAGGACTGCAGACCGAAACATAACCAAAGATGGCGATGTGCATTTAACAGTGCCAGCTATGTTATGGAGACTGAAAAACAACGGAATGTCATGTAGCTCCTGCATCACAAGAATAACTTGAATGATTCCTTGATTGCCAATGATTTATTAACACAAAAAACAGATGAAAGGCTGCCAAAAAAACACTAACCTACATATTCATAACTTTCTACAAAAAATTCCTAAACTTGGAAGCTGGCATGCAGTATTACTGAGCGCTAGGGCAAGGGAAAGCCTGGAAATGGTTTACTGGTTTCGTGATAAATCGATCAGAGAACCAGGGTTTTTGCTTGAGCGTTATAAACAACTAATCTAATGGATAGTAGTCGTCAATGCATTATTAAAGATGCTTCATATGCTTTGTTTGAATAGAGCAATAAATAATGAATAGTCATGACAAAGATAGTCTTGACTAAAAGTTCTTCCAACAGATACCTTTCAATTAACTATTATGAAGGGTATCATTAATAACATTGAGATTGGCTGTTGACTGACATGCTTCCAGTCACATGTATCAATAATAAAAATAATATTTATAGTAATACCTCTGACACTGTAGTTAGAACTGAAGTAATTTTGTCATATGCAGGATATCTTTCTTTCATTGACTTCACATCTGTCAAAGTAGACACCACCCAGTCTTGATCATGAATAGGGGCTGACCATATCGGCCCACCCACATTAAATTTCTTTCCACAATCGCTGCACTCTTGAGGAACAACAGGCCCAATACCAGGGGCATGCTTCACACTGTTATTCTATAGATCGTACAGGAAAAACAAAGAAAGTTAAGCCATGCCCATGTCAAGATATAATTGATCGAATCTATATATCAGGAGTGGAATAGTATGCAAATTGCAGAAACCTACCTTAGTAACGGTCCTCCCAAGACACTGAAGATGGAAAGAATCACAACCAACACATTGATACACATAGGAAAGTTTAAGAGGAGTATTCTTTATTTCATTTGCAGAACTGCACATGAAGGTGATATACAATGACAGATTAGAAACATCACAATATAATCGACAAAAAACTGAATAGAAAGACACAAGCAAAAATGGTTCAGAGGAACTCACGTGAATACTCGAACAAAAACACGGACATAAAAATCCATGAACACAGATAAAACAGGCACTATATATCGCTTGTACCGGTTCGCATGGCTCTGGTGTAAAAGGAAAATGTTAAGGACAAAGAAAACCAAGATACCAATGATGAAGAATGGAAACTGCAGATTGATTTTATGTAATTTAGCAAATTGATACCTCAATGCTGGCAAGAAGGATTCTCAAAGCCATCTCATGGCAATATTTGCCCTTGACTGGGTAGGAACCATATCTACAAAAACAGATGGTTGAAGTGTTAAACTGTAAGATCATCTAGGACAGTGGGATTTCTATTCGAACTTGGAAGCAGGAGTTGAGGATGATTATATTATATCTTTGGTTATCCACAGAGCTAAGCAGTCCTTGAAGGATGACATGTGGACGAGTAGAGTCCCTAATAGTTCCTTCCCCTTCTATATTCTGATCCTTACGGTTTGCAAATGGAAATCTTTTTTATTAATGAAAATCAAAGTAGGGACCTCGACTCCTGTTTCAGTTACCCCAAAACACTTATATTGGAACTATCACACATACTTGGAGTAGCAGACTTCTCCATTGGTTCCACACAGGACTGCCATATCAGTGGCGGTGCACATTAATAGGCCACCATCAGCAACAGCCTGAACAGCCGAATCAAGGAATATAGATGGTGACCCATAAGGGTCGAGATCAACCTATAAACATTGGAGAAAGAGAATCAAGAGAAGAAAATACTGTACAACCATGTCAAGTAAGGTCCAATCTGAAACGGAAACAAACATTATTATTACTTAAGCAATTTTAATGCCAGGTTTACAGGCGAGCTTGGAGTCTTTTGACTTGTATTTAGGAAACTAAAAGTCTACCAACATAAATACCCCAGACTTCACATTTTAGAGCCTCAGCTATGGTCAATACTTGATAGGCTGCCTAACTTCATAAGTTGCATAAAAAAACAATAGGATTAAGGGGAACAAATTTATCAAAATAGCTATGTCAAAATACTGGAAGAGGAATATAATAAACAATGGACTGTCAAGGTAACAAAAGTAACCCCACTACACCTGATCTATCAAACACAGGCACATGGAAAATATACAGTAACAACAGCAATACAGATTTATATTATTTGAATGCCTTACCACATCAAATTCTTTTGGATGTGTGATCATGTAAACCCGAGCATCAGCCAAGTGAGCTTCCACCTTGCTAATAGCAGAAGCCCCATTGAACTTAATATTTCGCTTGCAAGCTTCAACAGAAGCTGAAGAAAGAAGAACCAAATGAAGCAAGCACTAAGGCATTAGTAGCTAGGAATACAAGAAATCAGGTGATAAAATTTTGCCATTACCTTTATCATTGTCAGTAGCAACTACCTTCCCTAAGCCATCGACTTCACGGGCATATCGGAGAGATCTCAGCCCAGAAGCAGCCAAAGCCTGCATTTTTTTTTTACCAGTGCAAACTAGATATTAGCCAGTGTTATGTGGAGGTGCATAACTTATTCATTGTGCAATAATTTTCCCACATAAATACCGCATTTTCATATTTCAGAGCTGCCTCACCTCGAGAACAATTGGTGGCTTAAGCTCTCTGGTCACTTTCCAGGAAGGTGTTTTTGGCACTTCTTTTGACGAATCATCGATCCCATCTACAGCTTGATTTAGCTCCTTTTCATGAGCATCTATTTCATCATGCTGGCTACCTGAAGCGTCATCTCCATTTGGAACTGATGTTTCACTCTGTTTGGCCTTTTGACGTGACTTATTCCTCTTATCCATTAGGGCCTCATGTTCTTCCTTGCGCTTCGCAACAAAGGTCCTTAAAACAGCAATGGACATGTCTCTGTTGTGAACCTAATGAAGGCAAAAATAGTTTTCAGGTTACAGAAATACTGTGACTATCTGGAAAACGATCTCTGGTCTTATCATGGCAGTAATTTTCGGGTTACAGAAATACTGACTAACTGAAAGACAATCTCTAATCTTATCATAGTTCTATTTCTAAAAAACTGCAACTATAAGAAAAAAAAAAGTTTCAATCATCAACACAGTATATATAGAATGACTTCATAGTCATGTTTCCTTTAATAAGGTAAAATTTTGAGGGTTTACATGGAAGTCTAAACCATTCTCCTTTCAACAGACGGGATTAAAATATGCAGTATGATGTGAAATCATCATACTATTTTATCAACAGCAGGGTTCACCGTTCACATATCTTCGAGCAATTTAAAACATACGATGCTTGCAGTTTGTTTCGAAGCACTGCTGTATGTAGGTTGCAAACACAGTTTTACTTAGCTGGGCACAAACCATCCTGATGGTTGCGCCACAAACTCACGCGACAAGAAAGAACGCCATACATACAAATTCTACTGCCTGCTTTTAGCTTTTACATATCTCCGAGTAATTTCAAACTAAAAATGCTTCCAGGTTATAAGAATCTTGAAGCCTACAGAGCCTATCAATTACACGCTAGTAGCCGCTAAACATTCAAACTGGCATCCTAAATGCTCTGATTTCAAGGCTTTAAACCGCTACGCACCCAAGATGAGAATCAGAAGCACTCAGCAGGCGTTCCCATGTTCCAAGCTACCTCAGATAAGTAACCGATATAACAGCGCTCCTAAAACAATCAACACAAAAACAAGACGCGACGAAACCTGAACGGGATTGAAGAACACCGCGTTGCTCTTGAGCATGAGGATCTCTGCCTCACCCTCCCTCTTGATCTCGTAGTCCTTCAGCTTTTCCTCCACTTCCCCCATATCTCCGATTCGTTACGCAACCCTGGAAACGAAGAGCTGGGGGCAGACGAGCTCAGCGGCCGGGACGCGCCGCACGGATCTGAGGGAGAGGCTGGGGAAGGAAGGAGCAGAGGTGGCTGGGTAGAGGAGAAGTGAGGCAGGAGCGGCGCCGGCGGCGGCCCTGGTCGCGGCCTCGTGGAGGTGGAAAAACGGCGGCGGCGGCGTTTCGTGTGGATGTACTAGGGACGGCAAAACGTAGGAACGGGGTTTAGCTCAACCCTAGTTTGTTTGCTTCCCAAAAATAACAGTTATTTGCTGACACGCAGTATATACTACTAGTACATATTTCCGCCGAAAGTAGCGCCAGGGCCAAGTATTTTACTTCAATCAAAAGAGATCCTCAATGATTCAAATGGTAAATCTGCTTGGTATTAAATTATTATAAGAGCATCTTTAATAACATAGGTATAATATTAGCTAAATTTAGAAATTTTACTCCCTTTGTAAAAATAGAAAACATCCTAAAACTATGAGATAATCCAATAGAGTAGCCAAAATCTTAATTTTCTATATTCAAAATAACTTCTAGAGTAAAATATATTGGCGGTCCTTAAACTTGTCTTGAGGTGTCATCTAGTTCCTTAAACTCTTATTATGCATATTCGGATCCTTAAACTTATTAAAGTGTGTCATCTAGGTTCAAAGTACCAAAAATACCCATTGTATGTTATCATGCCTTCTTTTATTCATAGCTTCGCCTCTTATTTTTCTATAATTATACCACATTGTATTAAAAACAAAAGTTCATTAGAATAAACTGTGGTAGCACAGTTAATTTAGAAAAAAAATACCTCTTATATGCTGACATGCCTTCGTTTATTAATGACTTCTCGTCTTGTTTTCTATGATTATATCATGTTGCAGTAAAAAATAAAAGTTCATTAGAATGAATTGTCATCTTTTGAAAAATTTAGAATGAATTATGGTAGCAGAGTTAATTTAAGGAAAGAAAGTTTAAGAAAAATCATGTTAGTTTATCACTCAAGTCATAAATTAGAGGGGTATTTTCAGTATTTTAGACCTAGAAGACACACTTTAACAAGTTCAGGCACCTAAATATGCATTTTGAGAGTTTAGGGACCTAGATGATACTTTGAGACAAGTTTAAGGACCGCTCGTGCACTTTGCTCTAACCAGTGGCAGAGGCAGGGGGGGCCAGCAGGGACCATGGCCCCCCCTAACGACGGTGTAAATTTTCTATAACATGACAGATTTAGGCCCAACAAAACTGATGAATAGAATAACTCAGCATGAGCTTTATTAGTGTCTAATTCTTTTATCAATTTTGTTTAGGCCAGAGCCCACGTGTGTGTCATATGCGTGGTCCTATGGCCTTCCTATTTGCTAATCTGATCGAGAATCAACTAGATCGTGTTGATCGTGATTTCTCCTAAGAATACGTCGCCTCCACGCCGCCACATGAGTCTACGACTCTATCGCCCGCCGTCGGCCGCACAACCATCTGAACGCCAACGCCTTCACATAGACGATATGCGACAGGTTGCTACGCGAACGATCGACCGTCCACGACCATGTGCGGAGGAAATTGAGTACTACTGCTCACGGTTCCACCTCTTCCAAAGCAAGGTGAGATTATTTTAATTTATATTGTTATGTTTATTAAATTAATTTGATTATTGTAACCTGTGGATCTCAATTAAAAATTGAATTTTTATCCTTTTATAGGGAATTATGTCTAAACGTAAGATATTTTTGTCCTTTTATAGGGAATTATGTCTAAACATAAGATGAAGACGCTGAAATCATTTTACAATAGAGAAAATATATCTGATGCATCAGGAGATAAGTTAGATGATGAAATAGCTGAATGGCTTGCTATTCAAACAGAAGAGGACAAAGAAATTCTAAGGCAGCCATCACCAAATAAAGTTCCGAGAGTCAATTCAGAGGATACTAGTGTTTTGGAAGTGGAACGGGATCCCGGATTACGTTGTCAAATTTGGGACTATCCTCCTAACGAAAGAGATCAAGTTGTCAGGACATATATGAAACATGGTCCATACCAATTTCTCATGGATGTATATCGTCCTTCCGGTTCAAAGAAGCATCAACGTAGGTTTCAACCTCATTGGTTTAAAGCTTTTCCTTGGTTAGAATATTCACCTACAAAAGATGCATCATTCTGTTTTTATTATTTTCTTTTCTCTAAGAAACCGATAGGAAAAAAAAGGATCAAATGCATTTACGGTGGTTGGCTTTAGGAATTGGAAAAAGGTGAATGATAAAGATCATTGTGCTTTTCTGATTCACATGGGCAATGCTAGTTCGACTCATAACTACTCTATTTAGTGTTATGATAATTTGAAGAATCAACCAAATCATATTAATAATGCTCTGGAGAAGGTAACAGATGAAGACATCATGAAGAATAGATTGCGTCTTAGAGCATCAATCGATACAGTTCGATGGCTAGCATTCCAGGCTTGTCCTTTTCGAGGACATGACGAATCAGAGGATTCAAAGTATCAAGGTAATTTTCTTAAGATGGTAAAGCTTCTAGCTTCATATAATGAGGAGGTCAAGGCAGTTGTATTAGGTAATGCTTCACAAAATGCTAAATATACCTCACCAACAATTCAAAAGGAAATCCTAGATCTTTTGGCTTGCAATGTTCAGAGAGCTATTCGTAATAAAATTGGTAATGCTAAATTTTGCATAATTGTTGATAAATCACGAGATGAGTCAAGAAAAGAGCAGATGACACTTGTTGTTCGTTTTATTGATAAGGTTGGCTTTGTTAGAGAGCGTTTTCTTGATCTTATTCATGTTCATGATACTTGCTCTGCAACTCTAAAAGAAAAACTAAGAATTATTTTAGCACACCATAAATTGAATATTCAAAATATTCATGGACAAGGATATGATGGTGCTAGTAATATGTGTGGCGAATGGAACGGGTTTCAAGCCAAGTTTAATCAAGAGTGCCCATATGCTTATTATGTTCATTGTTTCGCCCATCAGTTACAATTAGCTCTTGTTAGTGCATCTAAAGAAGTAACAGAGGTTCATACTTTTTTTGAAGATCTAGCTACTGTTATAAATACTGTGATGTCTTCTACTAAGAGAAATGATGATTTACATGACTATCAAGTTGCTGAAATGGAGCAGTTAATTGAGCTTGATGAGCTGGAAACTGGAAGTGGTGCTAATCAAATTGGAACCTTGCAGCGTCTTGGTGATACTAGGTGGAGCTCACATTATGATTCAGCTTGTAGTCTATTAAAACTTTACAAGCCTACATACCTAGTGTTAAAAGATATTGCAAATGCTAGAGGTCCAGGAACTCTTCATCTGGAAGAGCAAAGGCATCTGGTGCCGTTAAAAAAATGATGTCATTTGATTTTGTTTTTATCCTTCATGTTATGAAAGAACTCATGGGTATCACAGATATGCTCTGCAAAAAATTACAAAAAAAATCTCAAAACATTGTCAATGCTATGGATGATGTTGCCACTACCAAAAAGTTGATTCAGAATTTGAGAGACCATGGTTGGAGTAAACTTATTACTGAGGTGACATCTTTTTGCAATAAACAAGAAATTCAAATTCCAGATATGAATGCTTTTTATGCATATTATATTAGATCTCGTGCAGAGAATGAAATGACAGTTGAACATCACTATAGGTATGACATATTTATAGTTTCAGTTGATCAGCAAGTATATGAACTAAATTGTAGATTCAGTGAACAAGCTACAGAGCTACTTATTTTGTGCACCTCTTTAGACCCTAAGGATTCATTCAGCTCATTCAAAATTGATGATGTGTGCTTACTAGCGTCAAAGTTCTATCCTGCTGATTTTTCTGAACAAGAAAGAATTAAATTGAGACATCAGTTATAATATTATGAGTTTGATGTAACAAAAAATCCAAGATTTCAGGATCTATCTACTGTTTCCAGTCTTTGTTGTCGGCTAGTTGAAACTGGCAAGGCGGATGACTACTATTTGATTGACAGGTTATATATTTTCCCTCACGTGGTTTATTTTTATTTGTTTCTTCTTTTTTAGTTTGTGCAGTACTAATATTCATTATTGACAGATTGATTCATCTTGTTCTAACTTTACCGGTTTGAACTGCAACAACTGAGCGTGCATTTTTCGCAATGAAACTTGTTAAGACAACGCTTCGAAATAAATTGGGAGATGAATTTTTAAGAGATTGTCTAGTAATCTATATTGAGAAGGAGATTGCAATTGAGTTCACCACAGATGCGCTTATCGATGATTTTTATAATATAAAGAAACATAGAGTACATTTCAGATAAAAAAGATTAGATACTATATAAACATTTACTTTTAATAATTTCTTTTATGTTATAAGATTTATGATATAAATAATTTATATAAAAGTACCTTGTGTAAAAATATTTAAATATATTATTGCTCATCTATATATTGATTGTGACTGCACATTTTTATACCATAATGCTCTAACTTCTATGTCATCCTTTCGGATCCTTCATACGTACTGACACCGCTGTCACCTGGAGCTGAAGGCACATCCTCGATCTTAATTATCTGCACGCGTAGACTAGATGCAGGATGATGCACGACCGACGATCGCAGCAGCCTGACGAGCGCCCGTGCACCTATGTACGCATAGCTTCTTCAGGGACGGAGACTTGGTGAGCCTAGCTGATTGACGGGCCTGTGAACGCGGAATGTGGGGCGCAGAGCGCGGGATTCCTTCGATGGCGAGCGTTGCGCGCTCGGCAAAGATGCCGAGCGGAGCCGGCAGGATACCGAGCGAAGAAATAAAGAGAAGAGGAAGGCTAGTCTGTTGGAACTGGTTTTTTCTTCTAATTTTTTAAACTTAGCTAACCAATACGTTTTAGAGAGTCTGTTGGAGATGCTCTAAGGCTTTGATTTTTATTGATATAGTAGGGTCTGAAATCCTGCTAAATGGTACAGTAACGAAAACAGACCACGTTGCAATAGAGGTTTGTTGAAAAAGGAAGAACAAAAGGCTAGTACGCGTTTCTCAATACAGACATTCACGTGCAAGTATTTATGCTTCTATATTTCTTCTCCCCTAAAAACCAAGATATCACTTCCTAGTTAGTATATAGATGGAACATTTTTAACTTTTTACTAGTGAGAATTTTCAGGAGACCAAAGTTGAGATTCAAATACTTTTTTTTTTCTCAAACATACAGGAGAACTATATATCATTTCATTAAAAAAAGAGTATAGTACAAGCGCATAAGTCCTCTTAGAGGACCTGTCTGCCCGAGGTAATTACAAAACGCCATGTTCTAGGCGTGCCACCCGACAACAAAAAAAATACACACACTAATCATTGACGGATCGTAGCAGTAGGCCTTGCAGCTGAAATGCTCCAGCTAGACACCATAGAACACACTCATTTCTGACCATTTATAGTAGAACACACTCATTTCTAACCATTTATAGTAGGAAATGGACTCTTGGTTGCGCTCCATTAAATACACAGTCATTCCGGTGCTTTCATATTTCCATATTCAAATATCTTTTTAGTAAGGTGTAACATTTTGTTCGGAATTGTGACAAACTGACACTTACCATCAACTTCGTAGCTGTTGAAAAAATCATGTCACCTGCCGGTAGTGCCTCCGGCACTTGTGCTGGAGTACTGGACTGGTTGCTCATTTCCTGTGCTCAGGGGCGGAGCTGCACCCCGTGCTGGGGGGCCTGCAGCACCCCCTTGGACCTGAAAAACTCAAGTATCCTGCATGTGTAACCCATGACAGTTTGGCCATGTTTCATAACCAGCCTGTCCTCACGCTACAAAACAGTTCAAAAGCTTGTGCATCATCGATTAAACATAAGCAAGTATGCAACAATCTCTTATTTGTTTTAATTTTATATTGTTTGTTGACTTGATTCAGTTACCATGTCTATGTTAATCCTCTGTTTATGAGAGTTTTAACCTGTTGTTACTTTTAGCACCCCCTTAGTACAATTTCTGGCTCCGCCACTGCCTGTGCTAACCAAATACTCCGTACAACAAATATACTACTTCTTTTCATTTTCTTTCAAAATCTACTTCACCGGATATTCGTATGGGCTACGTGCGGCTGCTGGTTTGAAAATAAACCCCGGACCTCTAATTGGTCACACTATCCAATGGCAGATTATCGAGCTTCACATGTACTTCAGCCTCGAAGAGCACAACCCTGATCCTAAAAATGGCTGATTCCAGGCACGAGCATTCTCGGCAGCCAGATATGACTGACTTATTTATCCATTCAGAAACAACATGACATAAAATGGAACATGTTACTTCATCTAGATGCATCCTTTTGTACATATTTACATCGCCGTAGATTTAGTGTACATTTATACAGCTAACTCCAACAGCAGCTTAAGACTTGACATTTGCTCATGCTGGGTGACTTAAACCTCGTGACTGCAGTAACCAAACTGTCTTTATAGGCTTCCGAAACAGCAAGGTTTCGTTACGAAGTTATCCATGCCGTACTACAGCATGAGCCTTGAAAAATACTGCTCAAATTCTTGATCGATGGTTAGCTTCTTCTCCCCTGATTATTTTGCCACCGACATGGCAACACATCACATTAGTATCTACACCTAGCAATCAGATTCTAACAAGAAATGTGCCTTAAGTGCTTACCATGAGAGCTAGTCGGGCCTGTCGGCAAAATCTGGAAATCATCTACACCATTTGAGTAAAGTTTTTCATCCATGATATGAGAAGCAGAACCATGAACGTCACCACCAGCTAATTCACCATCCATTAGATCACCATATTGTTCAAATACATCATACATCCTATCCAAATCGTTATGACATTGTTGCAGCACCATATCTGGATGATAGCACTCGTCGCTGTGCATAATCCAACTCTCTGTCTCTTTGGTGCCTGCGCTACGTGAAGAACTGGCATCATATGAAAAAATATTGCTTGAGCTACTGGATCCAGATAGCCGGGCCTGAAACATTTTTCTCATAGATTGGCTCTCAATTCCATTTTTGGAGTCCACTTCTATGCACCCACCAAAAATACTTAGTGTGTTCTCACAAGAGTCCAATTCTTCAGGTATGCTGACCATGTCCGTGCCACAGTTTTTGTTGATGAAAAAGCCATCGCATCCTATGCTCTCTGTTGTAGCAGATTCATCCTCCAGCCGAGATAATCGTTTCTGAAACTTGTACTTAAGTGATAATAGCCTTGGATCAACCAGCTCATACTGTGACTTCCTTTTCTTAAGTGGACTGTTGATAGGGTAAATTTTTTCCATACTGCTGGAACTGTAACAACACATAGCAGGGTGCATTATACAAAACAATTTCATTTAAAAGACAAAACAGTAAGCAATAACATAGAAAATGAAAAAAGGTTTCATAAATCTCTTCATGTGCTATTAAAGTATTAAAAGTCTTAAGCGTTACCGTGTCTCAAGAATCAACAGAGCATTGGTACCTCATTATCTCTAAAGCTTTTGTGATTTTATCTTTAGGGTAGAAATGTTCTTATCATCATCTGATCTAGATAATATCATCAACATCAATCAGTACTTCTAGATTCAGTAAGTTAAGATATGTTTATACATATCTGAACTTCGGGAAATCGAGCAAGATAAAAATCTGAGCTAAAGCAGCAGAGGTGGAGAAGAGGATAGAACATAATGTCCTTGCAAAGGGTACATGCAAAGTAAGAACATAATGTCCCTTGACAATCAAACAAGATGATCCGATCAGCCTGGCCATATAGTATGGGCTATTACTATTTTTTTTCATGCACTTCCTCTGCATTGTTTCATGAGTTCCTTTTGCAAGCACATAGTAAAGACACCTATCATTAATTTGTGGCATGAGCAAGGACTTGGGGGATTCTTATGCATTCGGGACCTCAGTTGTTGCTTACACCTTATCACATCTGGTCACTAAAAGATACCAAGTTGTCATGCAAATCATGATTGATTTCTGTAAGTTGTGTATGATTACAGCACAAGTGAAGGCTCCCATTGTCACATAAGCAAAACTGGATTTGGTGTTGGACCTGCATTGGGCAAGCATATGAGATCCTCAACTTGCTGTGGTATATTCCCAAGTAATACAAATCAAACTAGGCTTGATATCATGGACCATCCTCAAAGCATATAAAGATAAGCCCCAATTGCAACCTACCTTATACACTTTGGCATCCCTCTCAAGAAAACGAATACACATCCACTAGTAGTACCGGGAGCCTTGTTTGTTGAAGACTCAGTAAAACTGATGGATTGCAAATTTTGCTAATCCATGTGAGCTTTTGATGTGACCTGCTAATTCCACCTTCACAGACAACGAAGTGAATGGTTTTCTTTTAATGGAAAGTAGAGTTGCTTTCACCTCCATCAGCCAAAAAACACTCCAACAAACTACTATCCATGGAATCTTTTATTTAATATCCCCAGGTTTCAGAGGATAATCATACCAGCACAAATCCTGTAAAAGAGGTTGGAGTGCTGTGTTTGTAGTATAAACTTATTCAAACACTGTACTCCATTTGTTCGAGCACTGTGTACTCGTTCATTCATCGCCTAATGAATCATAAGAAGCAGTGTCATATTATCTTTTCCCTCAAACCCTAGCTCCTAGTTCTTCCCAAGAACAAGTTCATGCGAAGCTAAAATCTTTACAAAGGTAAAACATTTTGTTTCACATCTAAATCTAGCTTTAGGCCTTTAGTTCCTCCATCTCTGAATAGAGATCTCAGTCTCACCAAAGTCAAGCCTGAGTGCCTGACCAATGCCCAGTCTCTACTCATTCTACCTTGACCTCTAGCCTGATCACAACAGATGGCGTGAACCTCCCACCGTCCCATATCTATCAGCAGCTACTAATGTCAGCCAGAATTATGAAAACGAACAAGCTCAATAAACAGCAGAGGAGTGGAGGGTGTATTACTGACCAGCCTTTGAGGCTCTGGGTGGCCTGGTTGGTGGAAGACGCCTCCTCCGCAGCGGCAACCGCTGCTGCCGCGTCCTCCTGCGTTGCTCCCATACTGCAACTCCCGCTGTGCTGTGTACGCGGCTGGTGGCTAAGATTGGAGCTGCTATGGCTATGCCTCCTCGGGTTGAATAGGAACAGCAGCTGGAAATGGAGAGGGAGAGGGACGGACACCGGGCTCACATGTCGTAGTTTAGCGCTGCGACGGCGCAACTGGGCACACGTGACGTGACGCAGGCCCATTCCAATCCCACCGCATAGGCTCCATGGATCCAGGATGTTCTGTGCAGTGGGTGTGTGTGGGCACTTTTAAGGAAGGGAGTGTCTCATTCTCAGATGACTTAGATTTTGCTAATCTCTAAGTCACTTTTTAAGATCATAGGATCTTGATTCAACCATTCATATTTTTCATTCACTCGTGCGAAAAAAATATTCTCTGAAAAAATAAAAATATTCCGCCTAAAAACTAATTGTTCTAGTAGTACATTTTTATTGTTTCAACACTATATTTTTATTATTCCAGTAGTATTTTTTCATTGTTCTGAAAATCTGACTGAGACAAAAGCAAAAAGTCAGTTAACTGCTACCGAGCAAATCTGTTTAAGGAATGCTTGCTTTATGCGCCAATTATCCATACGCGTATATTCTTTTTTAAAAAAACAATACCCAACAGAGTGACTCTTATAGTCGTATCTGATATTCATCAAGAAAAATGATAACTGATATAGGAAAAAGATTGAGCTTGCACAGTTGACAAAGCACACTACTCATACTACTATGTGACATGCGCAAATTCCTCGTTGTATTGAGCACTTCGCTCAAGATTATAACTCTTACGGATGATCAATAAAGTTCTCTCTTATTCACAAAACAAAAAGATAATTGATACAAAATAAAAATTACATGGAAGATCTGTTTGGCGGTGGGCGGCAGCGGATACTCGTATAGGAGTATTCCTTAATGAACAGCAAGTAAGCGGAGCCGCGATCGCTTAATGATTTTTTTAAATGATAGTTATACAGTAAGTTAGGTTATCATCCACTTGATCTCTCGTGAGCTCAAAAGAACAGCACAAACTTTGCACTGGAATTCAATTTTCTTTTATATCTCTATACTCATTTCTCCAGAAAATCCACGGTGTGACCATGTCCAGTTGTCCACGGCACACATCTACTCTTTTTTTTCTTTTTTTTTTTTTTGAAAAATGGCACACATCTGCTTTTACTAGAACAGTTTTCTTACCAGTTCCAAGAAGACCCCACGAGGCCCATAACTTTGACAGCCAAAATGCACACTTAAATGGGCACACCGTTCCGCATCCCTGCATTTAGTTGCCAGTACCATGCAGTGCTCGAGTAATCTGGTATAGGAGCAGTTCATCCACTGCTCAGATTTTAGGATTCTTCACACAGATATAAGACATCGCAATAAACATTCAGCAAGTCTAAGGAGTGCTCGATCGAACATTCATCTCCTCCTTTCCTTTCCAGGACAGCTCGGCCAAACTTCTTACGAGATGAATGAGCTAGACCAACAGAAGTAGTTGAAGCAGCGCTGCAGCGTGACTAAGAAAAAGGGCATAAGAAAAGGTTGAACTAGGGTTCATTAAGACAACACAACACTTGATAGACGCCGGGGCAAAACACTATTAACCTTTTGATGTATATAAGGATCACAGTGAAGAGGACATTAGTTGTACAAGAGCTAACTCCATACTCCGCTTGTTAGGACACGGACACCTGCTTTATATTAGGCCTAAGCCTCCACCCCCAAACCAGCATTCTACATGTTTCTGTTAGAGCTATTAGCTAAGGTCTGCTCATAAGCAGCCACTTACACCATATAAGAAGCATCCTCTTCACCACTAGCACCACCCTGCCATCCATCACTCACCTGGTGCTTGCAGACTGGGCATGTACCCTGTTGGCGCAGCCACGGATCAATGCAGTTTACATGGAACTGTGGAAGAAAGAGGAAAATAAGTAATATGTAGCTAGTTGCACCTGGACACAAAGACAATAGTTCTATGATGGTTACACATTTAGAGGCAGCACATTTCATTGATTCATCAGTGTCAACATCAATCGTCCATTGTACAAGTTATGCATACTCCACAAGCTGGCACCCATCTAGAGTATACAGGATCAAAATTTAGGTGATGTTCACATAAAAAGTTCTTATCATCATGCTTATATAAAAAGCTAGTGTTTTCTTTTTTTGTGTGTGGTTTTGAGACCGTGTCAGAAATAAGAAATAAAATCAGATACCTACCAGGAGAAAGTATACCAACAGAAAACAGAAGCCACTAATGTGGCAATTAGCTAGTCAAATTCAAGAAAGGTCTGAGTATGGATTAACTACAATGACAATTTCCCTACTTTCCGTTCTGGGGCATCACCAATAGCAACAATGGTGAGGTCATTTCACAATGGGAACAAAATCAAAGCCTTATGATGATGGCATACATGCAAAACAAGGGAAGAAGAACGGCACAAGTACCTGATGCAAGCATGGTAGGCTTCTTAATAGATCACCAGCATCAACTTGCTCTAAGCAAACACTGCATGTCAATTCATCATCAAGTGTTGTGCTGGTTCCATGTGCCTTGAAACCACCCTCATTTTTCTGCAGAGCAGAAGCATGCAAGTTAGACAATAATCATAACAGTCCAAAGTCCAAAGTATGAGTGTACTACTGCACAGCTAGTAAACATAGTAGTAGCTTAGAAAAAGAGCACCAGAAGCCATGTGAATATGATCCTAAAAGTAGCTATTCCATCTGATAAGAAAGTATTTGACTTAGAAAACAAGGTATAACAACCAATTCCATGAGTATAAGGCTGATGGATTATAGCATACTGCCAAGTCATACCAGAGGCTTGACAAAGGAATATGATACCAGAATCCCTACGACGTACCAAGGCTATAACTGAAAACTACGATAACTACAAGCATGTGACAATCAATAGCCTAAGATATTGATGATAATAAGATACTTCAAACAACACATTGATAAAAAGCCAAAAAAAAGGAAGTGTGTATTCATTACCTCTTTGCCAGATCCAGTCGAGGAAGCCAGCAGCTGAGATGATCCATCACTAAAGAATAAAAGAAAAAAGATCACATACTAACTATATGAAGTAGATAATTATATGCTGAACTAAATGGTTTATCACTCATATATAGGTCATGGAGGGCATCAGAACCGGGTTAATAGGTACATAATGAAAGGATAATTGATCTTGCCTTTTTCGGGAAGAGGCACTTCCCTGTTGTGCCTGAGCTTTGTATTTGAAGACAGGAAGAGCATTTATTTCTTCTTCAGTCATTGAACGAGCATGTGGGCTATTATCAGCATCCAGTGCCCTCAGGGTATCATAATCTGAAAGCAGAAGATACCCCTACTAAGTTTGCAGCAAACAAAACACATAAAAAAAGGCGAATGAAATGTTTGGCAGACCTAAATCATCAAATTCGCGATCAAGAAGTGCCAGTTGAAGCCGGAGGGTCTGCAACCGGCCACGCGTAGCAAGGGCTATGGTTGGCGGTACATGTACACGCAACTCCGCATGTCCGAGATAACCACTGGCAGCTGAAGCGTGAGCCTGCGCCTGAGCTTGGAGCTGCTGGCATGTGGCATACATTCTAAGGCTGGTGGCTGCTAGGAAGACTCCCAAGACAAGCCAAAGCTGCAAGAACAGAAAATATCACACAATCGGACAAATATATGGTTATCAAACTATTGCACAACGCATGCTTCATATGAATAAGAGCCCAATTACAAACCATGAAAATGCATTGTGCATGCAAGTTCAATACCATGCTTCACAACGCATGCTTCATAACTTACCAAAAAATTGGGAGACATCTGGTGTGAGTTCAATACCATGAACAAAATAAGAACTGCCCAAGAGAAACAACAATATTAACCAAAAGGAACCAAACATTTAACAGTTCATCAGTATCAGTAATAGATGAGGCACGTTACATTACCAGTGACAAGAAAAGCCAATGAATTGTTGTTCACCGGCCTGCCCCCTGCATGAATTCGCTACAGACAGCCAAACATACGACTGAAATCAGACAATCGAAACAACAAATTCTGTTACACTACACTACCACCAAGTTGATGATAGTAGCAGAAATTCACGAAGAGGTGCAGAGATTAAGACACTCACCATGGTGCGGCGCTCCGGGACGAACCCCGGGAAGCCGCCAGCCTCAATATCCGGCCTGCTCCCCCGGAACACGAAGCTCATGGCGCCCACCGGACCGCACCACTAAGACTTAGGTTGCCTAGGTCTTTCTGCCGCTTGCAGCAACAAAACTGCCCCTGAACTGGAGCTGCAGACAGCACCGACGATATAAATGAAACAAGGGCCGGAAAGTGACGCCGCAACCGAAACACGGTGAAAACACCGGTAGACCCAAGCAATCCGGCCGCGGAAAAGGAAATGCCGGGATAAAACCTGAAGCTTCCCGAAGCTTCGCCCGAAGCGCCACCGGACCGAATCGGGCGCCAGTTTGGGGTGAGAGTGAAGGTTTCGAGTTGGAAGCGCACCTGATCGAAGGCGAGATGGCTCCCGCGGCCGCGGCGTGCCGGCGATTTGCTCGCTGGCGGAGGTGCGAGCGACGGCTGCTGATGGGGAATGGAGAAGGGGAGAGAGAGGACTGGAACGAGCAAGAAAGGTGTGTGGGCTGTGACAGTTTCTTTGTGGGCCGCTGCGGTGGACGAAGCGTGGCCTTATCTGCGCCGTTCACTGTGTGATCGACGGCATATTTGAAGCATGTTATCGATATTGAATACGTAGTATCCTCTGAAAACTCCTCATTTAATTTACAGTAATATCATGGTCAATGTAATGTAACATCCCCACCTGAAAAAATAATCTGAATTGTCTCAAAAAAAAATCTGAAAAAAATATTAGAGGTAGTATAAGGAAATTACACACAAGGAAATGTGTTTCCCTTGTCCCCGTCTCGTATCGGGTACGAGTACGAACACACTGTGCACGTGGTCGTGACTTGATCAATAGTGAGATTCTTATAAGGGCGAGGAAATACGTGCTACTGAAATTCACATTTTTGCCACGCGTTGACTCACTTAGATGAATGAAACTAATAAAGATGTAGTCTTATGAATCACGTACTCATTTTAGTTTTGGTGTAGATTTTTTTCTCGTTGAAGTGAATTCTACTGGAAAGAAAGGGAGGTTTGAAAAGTGGTAAAACAGGTATAAATGAATCTAAAACTAAACCAATTTCACTTTGTATACTTTTGCTCGCATAATATAGTAGTACAATCTCTTTAATTAAGAAGAGGGAACTCGCCTAATACAATCCACGGCAGCAGGTGATCGGAGAGACCATCTCCAAATACTCGGATCTCTACCAACGATTTCGCGCCCTGCCGCTTCACTCCGGCGCAGATTACGCTCCGGTGGTGGCGCCGAGGCGCTGGGTGGCGACGAGGTCGCAGCGCGCGGGCGCGAACCCGACGCGTCCGTTGCGGAGGTCGTAGTCGACCCACACGTCCTGCTGGTGGTGGTGCCCGATCACGTACGCCTCCACGCCCGCCGCCTCCGCGCTCCCGAACGTCAGGCACCACACCGCCTCCTCCTCCTCCTCCCCCTCCGCGCCGCGCCGGCGCCGCTCTCCGGGCACCGCGTGTAGCAGCCTGTCCCCGCCCACCACCACCTCCGCGCCGCCGCGGAGCACGAGCCCGACCTCCGGGAGCATCCCGGTCGCTAGTAGCACGGCCATCCTCGCTTCCGTGGCGCGGAAGCACTCGTCGAACGCGCCCTGGAACGCGAAGCCCGGCTCGTCGGCGAGCAGGGCGCGTGTTTGGTTGGCGAACTCGCGCTTGAGCGCCGCGTAGGCGTCGGCGAGGAGGAACGTGAACTGCGTGCCGGAGTCCAGCATGGTCTGCCCGGCGCCCGTGTGGTCCGGGGCCAGAGCGGATTTCGGGATGGGGAGCCTTGTGCCGCCCACGCGGATGCCGTCCAGCTGCACGGAGTAGGCCGCCCGGTCGAAGTAGGGCAGCGGCAGCGACACCTCCACCAGCGGCGTGTAGCTCAGCGGCCTGGGCGCTGCGTCGCCGTCGCCGTCGCCGAGGACGAGGAGGCCCGGCGCGTCGCCCGGGGCGATGCAGTAGGCGAAGCGCCGGGTGCCCGTCTGCGTCACCAAGGACAGCGCGCCACGGTTCATGCCCAGGAGGCCCGTGGTAGCATCATCGGAGAAGTTGCCTGTGGTGGAGGAGGACGAGTAGTAGGATGTGATGCAGCCGAAGAGCAACGCGTGCGCGGGCGCCGCCGCTCCGGCGAGGGCGAACGTGTCGGCGGCGAGGAGGCCGTCGGCGGAGGACGCGTCGGCGTAGGAGAGCGAGACGCGGCAGGAGGTGGAGTCGGGCGCGCAGGTGGGCCACACGGGGAGGTCGCGCCCGCGCCACTGGCAGTCCGGCGACGAGCACGGCACGGCGCGGTACGTCCACGAGGCCGACGCGTTGAACGGCGAGGAGCTGCTGCTGCTGGTGATGGTGGTCGCGTTGCAGAGCAGCCAGGAGAGCTCGCTGCCCGTGTCGAGCACCATCGTCACGTTCTGCGGCGGCGTGCCCACGGACACCGGCACCGTCAGGCTCACGTTGCGCCGGAACCGCACCGTGTTCTTCGCCGGCGGCGGCACCTCCTGCAGCCGCAGAGGGAGGACGACGGCCGCCGCGCGCGCGACTAGAGAGAGGAGGCAGAGGAGGACGAGGACCCAATCCATGGCACACGCCACAGTCACTCTCCGCGTTTCTACCCAATCCATGGCACACGCCACAGTAACTCCCAGCCTCGTCACAACGCTGCCCTCGCTGGCTTACTTCACTTGATCCTCCTCGCTAGTAATGTCAGCGTCTCCTTTTCCACCGGCACTCGTACGCGCCACGTGTTGTTCGGTGTACCGCTGCGACGACCTTATTACACCAGGTTGAAGAAAGAAAGCAGCGACGATGCGTTAGTCGGTGAAGTGAAGTGGTCGGCGAGCCTATTAATACGTGTTCCCACTATTTCGGTTGTCCGGCCAGGTGGCGCCGTCGGAGCCTGAGACAAGCTCCTGCTGGATCAGGGAGGGAGGACTTTCGGAACGCGAGTATGAGTAGCTTTCAGCGCAGCTGTGCCCCGGTGATAGCGCTGGCGTTTGCCACCATACAGTCTCCCGTTACATTTGTCGAAAACGGCTCGTTGTAGCGCCAGTTCATCCTAGAGGCCTGTGGTTGAGAAAATCCGCGGCCGACAGCTGCAGTGCAGGACCGCACGCTCCTTCCGCATCAGCTGCATCTGCATCTAACTTCAGTCCTACCATCTGCCTTCCACGGGAGACTCTTCTTCCGTTACGTTTGGTTGACGCCGCGCCAGGCGCCACCGAACCTAATGATTCGAGCAGACCAACGCGATCATGAAACGGTGGTGGTGATGGCCGGTAACACGATCCGTGTCGCATGTGGCGTGCTCTGCTCCACTCTGCCCTCCTCTGCTTGGCGTCGATCCCACCCCCACCGGCATCATGCGAG
This sequence comes from Eleusine indica, assembly GCA_030378355.1. NCBI lineage: Eukaryota > Viridiplantae > Streptophyta > Magnoliopsida > Poales > Poaceae > Eleusine > Eleusine indica. The sequence goes on along the minus strand of CM059498.1, from coordinate 8,946,842 downwards.
AATGACAGGGCCATCTCGTAATAGACGAACCAGGCGCTCCCACTTTTTTTTTTTCACCTTTGCGAAGCGAACTCGAGGTGCACAAAAGCAGATATTCCCATACGTGAACGTAAAGCAACATCCATTACGCGGCACAGAGACATCTGGTACGTTCGCAACATGTGGGGTATCAAGGGCACGAAAAATGGTACGGATATCAAGATTTTCATCGCTGTTAGTACGTCTGAATGAAATTTCGGCAAATTAAACTACAGTCCGTGCATCAGTACGTGCCCAGCATATCATTACATTCAGTCAAAGCTCTTGTGGCAGTATTATCATCATGATGTATACACGAGACTATATATCCGGAAAAGGAGTATTAGTAATCTGAACTTGTCGTATTCAGCTTTGCCTCCACAAATGATTGCAGCAGCTGCTGCTGGAGACATGTGTTGACCCAAAACCAACGACTATTCTGGTTCTATCTCTTTTTTTTCCAATATATATATGAAAAAAAAAAAGATCACCACACACGCATAGCACATCAATCATGCACAACTGAAGGCTGGTGCCAGACTGCCGGCGAAATAAAAATAACCCCACTTGAGCAAATCATCCAATCCAACCTCCCTTCTCTGCTCCACAAAGCACGCACGGATCTGCTTATTTAACCTATCCCACATGCTTGCGCTCATGCTTTACGCTCTAATTGCTGGATCCTGCAACCTTGTTTGGAGACAACTACAAAATGAAGTATTCAGTCTTGGATGTTGCAACAAAGTGGAGTAACCTTTCAGAAAACATGGAGCTTCACCAAAGCATCACAAGGAAAGAGCAGGACCATTGTTGCCGACGAAACCATTACAACAGGATTCTATGAACATGCGCATTAACAGTCATCAGATTCCATTCAGCCCAGAAGGCATCGGATGATCCCACCGTTCCACACCCAACTTCTGTCACTGCAAAAAATGAGTACACATTGTAGAAAAACGTGGAGCTGGAAGAAAGTTCACCATTTCACTTCTCAAAAGATCTTTTTGCAGGGACGGTATGACGAACATGCCAATAGCCCAGCAGTCCCTGGGGTACAGATTTGGCAGATCGACTAAACGATGATAATCTTTCCCAGGGGACCTTAAATTTAAGAATGGGCATGAAGCATAGCACAATGAGCAGTTAGGACACTCATTTGGCAGCAGTCCTTTTCATTGAGCATCACAGTGATGCGATAGAATGCTGAAAGTTCTTCAGGTCCACCACCAATAAGTTCCAATGCATTGAGCCCTCCTGCCAAACATTTCCCTCATTGCTATTAAGCCAGAATCAAGTTCAGGTACCTAACAGAAGGTGTTTACCTCAAGCGATGATGAGTCACCATAATGGCTGAGAAAGCGAACAATTTGCTCACTATAGATGTCTGAAATGGGTCTAGTTCTGATTGACCTTACAGCTGTCTTCCAATACTGGTCAGAGGCGAACGACCCAATGATCATCAACGCAATGCAGCATATGCACTGTTACACCAACAAGCTGACATTCAGTGATGCTGATTGCCCAGCAGACAAGGGAACACATTTCATCTTGATAACAATACTGCTTGGCTGAACCCTAAATGATCAGCCGTAAAATGTTATCTGATGGAGTGATATCACTGCCAATGGTCGCTGCCACATTGCCACTGTGCTCTTGTACTGCAAAAACCACAAATAAATGATCACCACCAACGTAAGCAAGCTTGAGAACCTAGTGAAAGGTACGGCAGGTCACATGGACCATTGAGATCCTTCATGCCAACCTACTTATCTACAGCCATTAGAGGATGAGATGGAGAACTATCATGAAAGTATACCACATGACCATCAGAAAGCCAAAAGATATAAAGAAGTACAGAACATAGACCAGCATGTCAAGAAGTAAAGAAAATGATGGTATGTACAATGAACTGAAAAGTAAAACAGAAAAGAATTCAGTCGCTGGATAACTAGGCAGCAATTGAAACAAAATGGTAAACAACTAGTTGGATACGTTATTAGTTATAAGCCAAATAGATAGGAATCTTCTACTAATGGATTGTAGCATAATATATGAATACTACATGATAATGACACAATGAACCAAATGAATGTATCCAACTAGTAATGCACAAAGCTTTGAACTGCAACTGAATGTTGGTCATTGGACTGTGACCGAAACATGAGAAATGTAAATGATTTCTTTCCCTCACTGCAAATGTAGTCCATTGATTTAAGTTTTTTTTTTTCCACCTGCATATAGCAGAACCTTGCACAGATGTTGTTTCAGCATTCACGTTATTTACCCAAAAAAAGATGTTAACCAATTCAGAACAAAAAGATATGCAACTGCATTCCAAAGCAGGGTTTATTGGCCAAATAGTACCAAAGCAGTCAAGTGAGAAAAGCAACTGCCAAATATAGGAATCTGTGTTATTTCTCAGATATATTTTTTATTTCAAGTAACTCCTCAAAATAGCCACCCATCAGATAAGTGTAATATCAAACAATAACAGTCATGATGCAATGAAGATAAGAAACAAAATCCCTTTCCTTCACGGCTTCACAAGAAAAACATGAATCCATGACTGTATAGGAGTTGATTGTGTTGAGTTTTCTCGATTGAAATCACACTTGAAGTGAAAGCACTAGCTGTGCATGACTACTGAAGTTGCCACAACAGTGCTGATAATTTGTCAGTGAATATAAATTATAACTTATATCATCTGAAAATTCAATCTGCAGTTGTTTTGAAGAAGATGCAGAAGAGACAATATGGAAAAGTTTGACAGATGGGCTGACTGCTTTTATTAACTATTTATATTTAATAACATGTATGACTCAAATAAGATGAACTACGAGGACGAATATACCCAAAACAAACATCATGTCTATTCCAGACAGTAAGTTGTTCATCAACCCTGTCCTATATGATCATGGACAACAAACATGATAACACTGGCATTCTATTGTCTATGAATGAAATTGGAAAAGCAAGAGGTAATATCTGAAGAAAAATGGTAGGAAATTTCACAAAAAAAACTGCACATCCACACATGCTGTCTGGAATGATGTTGTATTCAAGGAAACTTCATTTAACTATATCCATACTTGGAGATAAGGTAATTTCTACTGTTTGACGCAAGGCCCACACTAATATTTACTATTGTGTGCCATTCGAAACAAGACACTAATCTAAAGCTCAACTCCTTACAAAATCAATATGATATCATGATATACAGAGGCATAGACAAAATGTTGGATGCAAGACCATTCAAAAAGAATATACAGACTAGATATTTCCTTATTTAGCAAAGGGAGCTAAAGTATTTAAAGCAGATAGGAACAGACCAAAAGATTTAAGGGAACAGTACTAGTTAGTCACTAGTCACTTGTAGCAACAGCCAACAGGAGCACAAGCTGGCCTATGATACGACCAATAAACACCAGCAAATGCTGGGGGTCTCCATTGTTATGACTAATCCATGACGCAAATAACTTTTGTTGACACAAAAGGAGTTTGTTCAGAGGAACAAGTATAAGAATATCAAGTTTGGGACTTTTAAATATTCATAATGTAAAATTCAGCAAAATGGGAATTTATCTTGAACCAATCCACTATTTACACAAATAATAGAGTGAATAAAACATTTGTTCACTCTACCTACAATCTTGCCAATGGATGATGTCCCAAATATCTTCCTCTATTCTTTGGCCTAATTTGATGTCCAAGCTTAACAGCTTGGCTCAATGCCATCTCTTGATTCTTAAATGAGACAAATGGACTTGAAAACACAGGCTTTCATTTACATCAAAAGTCCCAAGAAACCATAATCTGGTTTCTCTTCTTATACTAACCCTAGTTTTTCACCACTATCAATTGAGAACAAGTTACCCAGGAAAACTGTGCTCAGCCACTATGTAATTGCGATGAACTTGCTTGCCGGCTGCCCTGACCGAAACAGCCAAATAGATTCCTAAATACACGACGAATCCGACCTTCACTGCCACCAACTTGCCCATCTCCCTCTGGCCATGTGACCCGCCTTGGTCCGATTCCATTACTGAAGCCCCCATCCAGCTCAGTGTAGACAACTGGGAGCTGCTCTCTGGGCCCGCCGGCAAACCTCCCCACGGCAAATCCACCGCGTGGAAGACGCCAGATAGTGAGCCCAGCATCCACCTCCGCATCTGGAGTTGCTGCGGCCGGAAGCTCTTTGCGGCAGACTGGGCAGGAGTTGCGGAGTGAGAGCCAAGGTAGGATGCAGTCCTGGTGGTAGATGTGCTTGCACGGCATCTCCCGCGCGGCGGCGCCGGGCTCGAAGGCCTCCTGGCACACCGCACAGTGAGCCCCGCCTCCGGTGATCGTCACGGACGGCATGGACTCCACCGCAGCCTTCGACGCCGGCGGCCTCGGCGCCCCCGCCTCTAGCCGGGAGAACTGGTCGAGCAGGCGGTGGAACCCGGACCCCATAAGGAGGTGCGAGACGTCGCCGGGCAGCGGGCGCAGCCCTTCGCCCGCGCCGTCGTCGTAGTAGAGCTCGAAGCCGGACAGCGATCCGCCCCGGAGCACGATGACCGGGTTCATCGACCCGCGCCGTCCGCTCCCGCCGCCACCCCGCGGCGGCGGCTGCGGGAACTGCTCCAGGAAGCCGCCGTCGCACTCCGGGCAGACGACGGAGGCCGGAGACGCCCTCACGAAGCGGCTGCAGTGGTAGCACCAGTAGGAGACCGGAGACGAAGCCATCGCCGCAAGCGGATCCCCCGACCAAATCGAGCAGAGAAACTCGCGACCTCCAACTCCAGCCGCGAATCGAAGACAGCAGCCGGCCTTAGATCCAAGAAATTTCCGGAAGCGAGGCGCCGAAATCCCCAAATCGAAGCCGCCGGGATTCGAATCGGGGGTTCCGGGGAGCAGAGGCGAGAGGAGGGGGAGGGGAATTGAGGGGGTGGGTGAGTGGGTGGGGCGGTTTTATGTGGGACGGCGGTGACGTCGCGGGTGACGGCGCCGGCACGTGGAACGCGGCGGTTGCCGGTTGGGTCACCTCACGGCGTTAGTTAGCGGCCGAGGTGACGTTGACCGGGCAGCCGGCCGGGAAGTCAAAGCTAGAGGCGGCAGGACTGCAGGAGATGGATGGATCAGCAGCGTCAGACGGTCAGAGAGGCAGTTTTGACTTGCGCGGTAAAGACCGTTTAAATCGACTGCGTTTCTGGTTTGACGCCACGCCGGCCATCAGTTGTTACTAGTAGGAACCAAAACGCAGAATTGACTACACAGCTCATAAAAATTTGTTAAACTTTCCATAACCATTACACAAAAACATTTTTTTTTCGAAAGACCCATTACATAAAGAACATAATCGCGCCTTCTCTGCTGTCCTTCAGATGACAAAATTTACTCTTCATTCCCCCTCAACTCTCCGCTTGTGACGCTCTCTGTGACTTTGTAAATGCTCGGTGAGTAAAAAGTTTGATTCGCAGCCTTTACGAATGGTCGCCGTTGCTGCAGCGATCACTTTCACTCACTCTCTAATCACACGTACATGCACCTGGTGAATAATAGAGGTCAAAGTAATCCTGATAAATCACAGTACTTCTTCTCGGACAGGCAACTAACCACAAACTGATTGACCTTCTTCACATGTGCCTGCATGTACAGGCACAGATTGGCCGGACGCCAAAAGTCAGTAAAGTTTGACATGTGCTCGAGTCCATGTCCGGGAGAGCAGTAGTAGATCAGATCTACAGAATCAGCCAAGAAACTTTCATATGCTGTCATGCTCAATCAGACATGCTACACTACTCCATGTCTGCTCAAGAATAAACCCATAAGAAGCTTCCTTCCCATCCTCAGTGGTCTGGGGACAGCCAAATGCTAGTATTCAGCAAGTCTATCAACATGACAGTTCAACACCAACAAATAAAATTACGCATGGACAGCAGCAAGTTATATGTAGATAACTTGATGCTTCATTGAGAAGGAATGCCATCAAACCCCGTTTCAGAAAGACATGCTGTCATAAATTTTACCTAAAAAAAACTAACGACTTGTTTGCCAAGAAAAATGCTTCCTGGATCCAACAAAATATCAAAAATCTAGAGTTGTGCTGTATACAGCGTACCCATCTCCATCAAGGCAGCCCCTTTATTCTAAGCTACGCCGAGGTGGCAAGTGTCCATGAGAAGTCCACCGGGCAGCTAGTTAATTCGTACCTTTTGCTATATAGACCACACAGCTCATATGGCACATTTCACAAAGGAAAGACCAAGCTTTTTTTGCTGTTCTAGAAGGATAAGAAACAACAACCAAAAAAAAAAAAACATAGATGTAGATGTAGCTGCCGTTTCCAAGTTCATAAGAAAAAGTCAATGCCTAACAGGTCCAGATCCAACCTACCTCCACACGGGAGCAACAAATAAAATATAAGACTAATGGGTTTCAAAGGTACTAGTTTATATCAATAATTCAGGCGGATTTGATGCTTAACGCTTCGATCTTAACTTCAACGAAATTGGCAAGCAGTTAACAGAGGTTTCGGTGACGGTGAGAACATCAGCAACAGTTGATTAACTTCAAGGTCGCTAACAACAATAGCACTATTTTAGCACCTTTTGGCAGGAAACATATCATGTTGACAAGACAATTCAAGCGAGATATAGAATTATGAAGCATCTATGGAACGGTAGCTTTTACTCACAACTTAATAAATGAAAAGAAATGGTACCAATTTAAATAGAAATAACACAAGCAAGGAGTTAATCACCCTTCACAAGCACATGAAGAAAATATTGATCTGTATTTGATGCTTACGATAGTGCATTAGAGCATGAAGCACACATTATGTGTACGAAGTAGTTACAACAGACAGAACATGACATGAGGAGTCAATAATTTCTCAAGTACACCATATAATCAAATAATGCAGATATCGATTATTTGATATAGAAAATGCAATCACTGTATGTTCAGGCTTCAAAAGAACAGGGATAGGACAAAGGCGATTCTCACTTAAGAAGTACGGTTCATTCATCGTCAAAAGAAGGTGCCAACAGTCTGAAGTAAAGACAAGGAGAACCCATGAAAGTTCCTAGAAAACTCTTGACTTGACCATGCAAGGTAAAAAAAAAAAATTGAAAACGTTACCTGTATAGCAAAAGGCACAAAAAAGAAAAGGGAAAGGCCAAAAAGGAAATGTTCATGCCTGATAATTAAACATTTGATGACATCCTATTTTTATTAATCAAGCAAGCAGTCCTAACATAAAATATTTGTAGCATAACTTAGTTCACCATGTCCCTCCCTCCCTTTTTTTCTTAAGTTACAACCCAAACGAAATTTGATCTCATTCATATGCAAAAGGTCCTACAAAATTCAGCTCATTGGCCTGGATGGTGTAGCTTCCCTGACTGATGTCTGAAATCAGTACAACAAAAAACTACGTCTGCCATGAGAAATGTACAATTTTGGTTGTGATATCAGGAATCATATTTCACTTGGCTGAATTAGATCCCACACATGTTTAAGCTCATATAACATAAATTAGGACACGAAGCAAAAACTCATGATATACCAAATTCACAATATCGTACATTGTTAGCACGCCTCACATATTGCTATCTCAAGAAGCTAAAGTGGAAATGAGAACAAATGCTCACATTTGGGTGGCAGATCAACCAGAATCAATAATTTCTCCTCTTTTTCCTCGATTTGGCCCTCTTCTTCCTTGCCTCCTCCTTCTGCTTCTCAGCCTCCTCTTTCTCGAACTTCTCCTTCTCCCTCTTCTGCAAGAAGTCCTGCACTGACAAGTAGATCACCTGCATTGCAGAAACAAGGAGGCCATGTGGACACCTTAGCAATATTTCATCTCCAACACAATTCACTAGTTCGCAACTCGTGTCGGCCTACGAACTGACCCCAATGGTGAGGAGGGAGAGGCCGACGAACGCGAGCGTGAGCAGCACCGAGACCACCGTAGCGGTGATGCTGTCGTCATCGGCCGCAACCCTCATCGCGGCCTCCGCCTCCTCCATGGGCAACTCCACGTCTCCGGCGACGGCTGCCGCGGCCGTGCCGCCGCGTCGCCTCCGCAGCCTCGCGAGGCGCAGAGGCGAGACCCTCCCCTCTCCTCCCCCCACATTACTATCACCGCGGCGAGCGGCGCGCCGGAGAAGTACAGGCCTCCGCGGCGCGAGGAGAGGGACGAGGGAGAGTGAACTCGCTGCCACTGCCGCCATTATCCCCTCCCTCGCGCGCCGTCGGAAGCGACTGAAATGAACGGTCGAAACGAACGGGCGGCGCGGGTGTGGCTGGGCCTACCTGCAGCAGGGGCGGCTCGCGCGGCGCGAAATGGGCCGGTCCAGTGAAGGCTGGCCGGCCGGCCCACGGAAGTGGCTGAGAGTGAGACGCCGAGCAAATTCCAGAGAGATCCATCCCTATCCCCAACCTTCCTACCACCGTGACCGTGACGTGACCGGATTTGGCGATCTGCAATGGATTAGCAGTGTGCCTCGTGTCATCATCCCTCTGTCTAACCTGTCAAGAAGGCCAGGACCGAAATATCTCGTGTCACCGCGAACGAAGCTCTGACAAGGGAACGCGCCACCGGCATTGGGAAGCGCACAGCAACCGCATCAGCCGAGCGGTGGTCTGGTTTCAGCGGCATCGCCGTAAAATCAGGAAGGAGATAGAGAGAGATAGGAAGGGGCGGTGGAAGGGAAGGAAGTCGGGATGGCCGGGGATCGGCTGAGCTGGGCGGGGCTGCTCAAATGGAGCCTCTCGTACGTCGACGGCGCCGGGCCGTCTCGCGCCATCAGGTAAGAGGGGTTCCGTTTCCATTTCTGGTGGTTAAGTGGCTTCTCTATTGTTTTCTTCGGGCTATCGCTGAAGAGAGTGTTGTTTTTCTGGTTGTGCTCGGCGCGCAGCGAGGATGAGCGGAGGTGGCTGGCGGAGGCGGTGGAGCGGCACATGATGATGGACGTCGTCAGCCGGATGAGGGAGATCGCGCTGCTCATGAACACTCCGCCCGCCGTCCTGGAGGCGCAGGGCATTACCCACGACGATATCGAAGGTACCGGAGCCGATAGCCAGTTGCTAGCGTCCCGGCTGCATTTTTAATTTGTTTGACCATCAGTTCTGATGTGACTCGCTGTTTACTGTTGGTTTTGACGGTTTGAAGTGTTAGTTGGAGAGATTGCAAATACTCCCTCCGTCCTAAATTACTTGTCGTTCTGCCTCTAACAGATTCATTAAACATTCTCTGAACATGTTTCTCCAGATTCAGAGAATGTTCAATGAATCTGGACATCAAGAAACACCTCCAGAACGACTAAGTAAAAAGAAACGGAGGGAGTAGTTATTTGTGGGGATGTGCAGGTGAATTTCCTTTAGGTAGCTTACTGTAAGGAATAGGATGGATTCTCAATCATGAAAGTTGAAACATGTAAATTGGAGCTCACAATAAGAAATGGGCTATGTTTCTTTAGAAGGATGTTCGTAAGCTCGTGCTTTGAATCCGAAAGAAGTGCTATTTGCTATTCCAAATTTCCATCTTTTTTTGTCAGTATATCTACATCATGACACGTCTTTGTGTTGTCCACCTTCTGTCAGCAAATCCGAAACAAGTTGTTAAGGATAAAATCCTGTATTTTGTGCACTGTTTGACTGTTTGAACAACTGACATCTATCTAAGGTTTATAGGCATGTTAGTAGCATTACTGATTATCATGTCAACTGTTATATGTCTTTTTTTCCTTCTTTGATCAGCTAATCGCTTTTTTGACTTGGCGCAGATTTGCTGAGTGAGCTGCAGGTACATGTTGAGTCCATCGACATGGCAAATGGTATGTCTCCGGGCGAGTTCAACTTCTTTTTGTCAGTATATTTTCATTATTTAGAGTAAATTGTACAAAATAACATGGTTGCTTGCTCTGGTTTGTTGTGTGGTTCCGTGGAGCCCTTGGGGGTCCTTGATGTGAATGGCTCTTTAGGATATACCTTTGCACTATGTTTCACCATTCATGTGACTCCAAGATCCTCATCACTAGCTGATATGTGTACTGTGTGTAGGTGTTTATTAGACCTCCGTTGTCATGAGTTGGTAATTGCTGCATGCATTAAGATTGTGTTTATTACTGTTATACATACACAAAGTCAAATTTATTTGCTTTGAAGTTAAATCTACAATTCCATCTGTAGGAGACACTGGTACCATAGCACTTGGAGGCATGCATTACTGGTGTCGAACTGAATGCATTCACATTATTGGATGATTCAATGACATTAGTAGTTTCTGTTGAGGTGGCTAAACAAATGGATGGCGGCAACTGTAGTGGTTTTTGGCAATAAAACTTTGCTATTCAGGTGAACCCTCAGCTTCCCCTTTCACTATGCAACTATATAACTTCTCGAGGGGAGCTGATTTGTTGGAATAAAAACCATTGACTGGATAATGAAATAAACCATGTCCATTGAGGCAACTACAAAGATTCAAATCTGGAAACAGGGACATCTGAAAGTAACTGACCAGACTCTTTATTTAATGCTAGCAATTTTACTGATGGACTTCTTTTTTCCCTTTTCCCTTTCTAACCTGTTCTTCCCTAGATTTGCATTCTGTTGGTGGATTGGTTCCGGTTATCAAGTACCTCAGAAATTCTAATGCTCGTATCCGAGCCAAAGCAGCTGATGTGGTAACTACAGTTGTTCAGAACAATCCGACTAGTCAGCAGTTGGTCATGGAAGCTAGTGGGTTCGAACCACTCCTGTCCAATTTTAGAACAGATCCTGACCTTACTGCCCGCATAAAAGCTCTTGGCGCACTATCTTGTAAGTATTTTTCTCACTTTACTTAGATTGTAACAGTTCTGTATGACTTAAATTGTTGTGTTTGATGTTTGTCTCATTTGATATTCAGCCTTGATACGAAACAACAAACCAGGAGTTGCTGCATTTCGTTTAGCTAATGGTTATGCAGGATTACGAGATGCATTGATTTCAGAGAGTGCAAGGTTTCAAAGGTAAGATGGTTGATCCTAGTGATTCTTGGCAAATGCCTTGTTGATGTGTTTATAACTGAGGTATTTGTACTTTTTTTTTTGCCAGGAAAGCACTGAGTCTGACCAATTATCTGCTCAGTGAAAGCCATTCAGATTGCTCAGTTTTTGCACAGCTAGGTTTTCCACACCTTATGATGCGTTTGGCGTCTAGCAATGACTCAGGTGTTCGAGAGGCAGCATTAGGAGGCTTGCTTGAGCTTGCAAGGGATACGACACTGGGAAATAGAAGCCTACTGGCAGATCATGAGAGGTTGCGACGGCTTCTCCGTGGGCGTATAGAAAGCATCAGGTCGATGACTCCTGAGGACCTGGATGCTGCACGAGAAGAGAGACAACTTGTAGACTCTTTGTGGCTAGCATGCTACGATGAGCCATCCATGCTTCGCAACGAAGGGCTCCTTGTTCTGCCTGGGGAGGAATCTTTTGAACAGCCTCCTGATGTGGCTGGTAGATTTTTTGAACCAATTCGCCAAGTCACTACCATCAGGAGGGCACCTCCTAATGAGAGATCAGATTCAGAAGATGACTCTGTGGGAGGTATGATTCTGCTTTTAGGTCCAGCACCAAGAGACCCGGAGTAATTTCTCTTCTGAAATGGGGAAACTATATGTGAGACAGAAAGCCGTGCTCGTGTTGCTGCCATCTAGTCTGCAAACTATTTATATGGACTGCTGTTTTAGTGAATAGTAAGTAAATAGTGTTAAGTATCAAAAGATACCATGTTGGTGGTTGTTGTGCAGTAACTCCCAGATCATGCTATGCCTCATCAGTATGTAGCTGTCAATATGTTGCGTCTAAACGTTGATAATTAATAATGTAAATACTGTGACTCAAAAGAATCATCTAGTAATCTCAGTATATGTACAGAAACTTTTTGTCTTATGGAAGCATCATGTCGGACTGGGCATGGAGAAGATAAACAGTGAGTTTATAACTTTGCATCACGTACCAGGTATAGAATGGGCTAAACCTGAACGAGCTGGCACGTTTGCTCCTCCTGCCGTTATGCGCTGCCCAATGCCCACGAGAGTCGTGTTCGTTTCTGATGCAGCCTCTAGCCAGCCCATCATCCGGCTTCTCTTCACGAGCCTCTTGGTCTTGAGAACATCATCTTCCCTGCCTGCACTCGCCAGAACTCCAGAGAACAACAGGCAACTCGCCGCATTGGCTGGCTCGACGGCCAGCAGGCTACCAGCTCTGCGAGTTCCGAGTTCGATGCCCCCATGGCTCCGGTGGCTCGTAGCCACGCCACCAAGACGAAGCAGTCGGGATCAAGGGGCATCGCTTTGATGAAACCATACGCCTCGGCAGGGCAAATGCAACGCACAATGACACAAGTGTACTAGTGCTCCATCACCGTCTCAGTGCCATGCTCAGGCCCTTCCCGAACTCAACCATGCCAATTCCCCGGCCATCCTGTCGTCGCTGGCCCACGCGAAAAGGGAGAGAATGGTGTTCCAGGTGACCGGGTAAAGCCATGGCCGCGCATCTTGACGACCAGTGGTAGCGCGCGCTCCGGGAGGCCGTGGTCCACGTAGCACGCGATCAGCGCGTTCCAGGCGACGAGGCCCTCCCTGCGCGGCATTTCGTCGAACATCCTCTGAGCGGGTGAGTACGGTCGCGTGAACGAGGCGGTGTCCCCAAGGTTCTCAAATTCTCGAGAGAACCGTCGAGGTGGCCAGGGGCGGGTTCACTGGAGGCGGAGGCGAGAAGGTGGGTGGAGCGGCCGTGGAGACCTCGCCGATAAGCGCTCGTCGGCTGCTTCATAGTTCATACATGATCTGGCCGCGCGAAGAGCCTGTAGGACGAGGAGCGCGTCGCAGACGAAGACAGGGATGAGTAGTCGAGGGAAAGGAGGAGGATCCCAGGATCGGCCACGAGCGAAGGCGTGTGCGACCGGGCGGTCCTGTCGGCGCTCGGCAACCATGCGTCGCCGGCGCCGGCGGGCGGGAGGGACGGGGGAGGGGAGCCGCGCGGCCATGGAGAGGGTACTGGAGCATTGTGCAAAGATTTCATTCCAAATAGGGGGTTATGTGAAAATATTCGGATCGCGGAGAATAATCGCGATCCAAATTAAGGGGGTATATGTAAATAGTTGGATCGTGGAGAATAATCGCGATCCAAAATAGGGGGTTATGTGTAAATAATTGGATCGCGGAGAATAGTCGCGATCCAAAATAGGGGGTTAAATGTAACATATTAGTTGAGAACGGTCCGGACTGAGGCAGGTTATCTGGAACCGTCGGATCTATGTCGGGCGGTCGAGATTGACCTTTGACCGAAAGACGACAGGTTCAGAGGACCTCTGTCTTCTCTTCTCCCTCTCCGGTCGCAGATTCCGGCAACCTCCCTCCCCTCTTCCGGTGCTCCTCCAATCGCTGGAGACGAACTGCGATCGCCTGGGACCTGCAAAGGATTAAAGGAAGATATATTTTCCGCAGCACCTCTCTCAGGCGGTTAACCCGTTCAGCGGAAGGTTTGCTCCAAGCATCGGCCTTCACCGGCAGTGGAGGTCAGGGGGCACCCGGCGCTTTCGTGGACACGGACGAGGTCGATTTCTTCAACCATCTCCGCCGGATCGGTACGCCCAATCGCTGACGCCTCAACTCTCCAGCTAGCTGTGCTAGTCGCCCTTCCCTTCACGCACGGTGCCTCGCGTGCGTTCACGGCATCAGAGGAAGTGACGACGGCGACGACGATCTGGTCAGCCTGCCATAACGCAGTTGATTCCCGTCCAAATAATAATTTACATATAAGTTATTCTGTTCAGTATCAGATACTCAGATCACGTCACACACGTTTGTGCAGGCACCGTTAGTCTTGGATTGCAGGGCCTTTCGGAGGATGGATGAGCAGAGCTCCTTCCTGGACCAAGGCTAGAGAAAAAGGGATTCCATGATTAGTTATTATCTTCGTTGAATCGGACTCGGAAAATAGCCTGATTCGAGTCTGGATCCGGGATATCGTAGACATCTACAAAAGGAAGAGACTCAAAAGGTTCTCCACAGATTTGTACTGGATCTTCAGAACCATCGGAGGGCTTAGGTTCGTCAGGTTATTCATGAAGTCGAATAACATTCAGGACCATGTAAGTTTTCTCCCTTTCTTTTGTATACCATATTCTAGTTGGTGGTTATGCATAAAACGATTTTATATTATTAAAAAGATGTCTGCGCTCATATTTATTCCCTACATGTTGATAGTCTTTCTCGTGTTTCCTTGAAGGTGGAGTACGAAGATAGGTTCAGCAAATTGCCTGATGACATTTTAGTCTATATCTTGGGGAAAGTAAACGTACCTACATGCTTAAGGGCGAGCTTCTTATCGACTCCATGGCGACACCTCCCTTCCTTGCTCCCTCACATCAACATAAACATTGAAGACTTTATGAGCACTTCTATTATCAATCAAATTGCGATAGATGAAGCAGGGGTATAACCAAAGCATTAAGAATGTGCTTAGCTGCCCCAGGGAGACAAAGTACCACGGAGACATTAAGCCTCCGTTTGTGCCTGACTATCGACTGCTTATATAAAATTGGAATGTTGGTTTGCGAATCTATCGACAGTGGTGAAGTAAAAAGTTTGGAGCTTGCTCTACCAACTGTGAAGCTATGTTTGAAACGTGATGGGGACGATATGATGTGGCATGCGAAGAATCTTGTAGGCTTTCTTGATGTCTCTCCAAGTCTGGTTCAATCTCCAACAAAGCTCTTTTTGTACAACTCAAGGTTTGATGAGCAAGGAATACACTGCCTTTTAAATATCTGTCAGCAGCTGCAACATCTTTTGCTAGATAATTGTGACACCGGGGATCGATCTGTTCTTAAGATTGACATGTCAAACTCAAAATTATCATGCCTAAGACTCCGCTGTTGTCGCTTTGAGAAGATAGAGTTCTTATGCCTTCCAAAATTAGCCAAGTTACATTTTGAATCATGGTACTCTTTGAACATCCCATGTTCCTTTGGTTTTGTTCCATGCCTTGAAGAACTGCGACTTGTTTGTCCTGTGACAAGGTGTCAATCTGCACTTTGTTTAAGTGAGCTTCTGAATGGTAACGCAAAAATAAAGGCTCTTACTTTGGATTTCCAGGGACAGAAGGTATGTGCATTATTATTGTTATTGTTACTGATGTGCTTTTGAACAAGTTGGAAATAGGACCTAGAGAGATACAGATAGCTAATTTGATTTTAGCATATAACCTTTGTTGGTGCTTCCATCCCTTGCTTCATGTAACATAGAGTCGTTATTATTATTATCGCAATTATGATTTTATTAACTATGGAATAACATGGTTAGGATCACAACTAGGATGGCACAGCTGTCCTTCCAATCGGCTCCACTTTGACACGTATAGCCCTTCCTTTTCCCCAGGTATGGATGCTACCAGAAGGAAAGAAGCTCTGTGCTTCATTCGACAACTTGAGTAAGATGTTTATACATGGCATCTTTATCAAATTTGGCCTTCTATGGACAATAGCTCTGCTTGAGGCTGCGCCATCTCTCAAGACCTTTGGTATCAAGGTATTTATTGTTTCCTTTGTTTTATAAGCAGTGGCGAAGCTTGAGCCACTTTCAAAGGGGGGGCCATAGGCCACTAGATTAAGATGAAGGGGATCCAGTTAATGGATAAATTTTTGAGCTGATAGCATTTGCATGGTAAAAAATCATTTTTTTTCATGGGTGAGGGGGCCACGGCCCACTTTGGCCACAGCAAAGCTTCGCCTCTGTTTATAAGTGTATTTATTGTACCTTTTAGAAAAAAATAAGTGTATTTATTGTTTCCTTATGTGTGTATCTCGCTTTGCTTTTTACATGATATAAGTAGAAGCTTTCTTTTCAAACAAAGACTAACTATGAAATGTGCTTATTGATAACATAGGTGTGGCATCATGCATGTTTTGCTTATAGAGAAAAGGCTAAGAAAGTTTTCTCCAAAAAAACTAATCCTTGGCGAGAAAATAGTAAGTTAACAAGGCTTGAGTTTGGTGGTTTCGTGAGAACAAAGAAACATGTGGACTTATAAGAGTTGTCATGGCCTATGCTCCCAAGTTACAGACAGTTCTTTTGGAAGATAAATACCCCTGCGGGTGTTCTGGTGCGGTCAACAATAATCTGACTCGTTCTTCGAAGGGTTCGCTATTCCCAAAATACAAGTACGAGCAAGATGCAATTTTGAATCAGCTAGGGGTTGGAGTTTCTTGCTCTGTGAAAATAATCTTCAAGTGATGTTCGCTCGTTGTGGTGCTGTGGTAGCTTTTCAATAACTCTTTATTTTTTTAAAAAAAAAATGGCGCAGCAAATTGTTAGCCAAACCTTGATGAACTTGCTAAAGATTCTAGTTTCTACAACAGCTTCTGATGTTGTAGTGTAATATGGTCTGGAAATTAGTTGTATCAAATAATTGCTCGTACTTAAGAATTGTCTTTACCAGCTGCAAATTCTTACGTGGGAACAACCTTGTTGGCTGAGGGCAGGTTGTTGATTTAGAGTGTATTTGGTTGAACTTTTTCTGGCTTTGACTTTTCAAAAAAATCAAAAGTTCAACTAAAGGGTAGTCTTTAATAAAAAGTCACAGCCAAAAGTAGCTTTTAGCTAGTTCATTTTTAAAAGTAGGTAGAGAGGTGTTTTTTTGGGCTTTGCTTTTTACAAATTTGGTTTTTTTATAGAATTTTTTTTAAAACTTTTTAAATTTTTTAAAAAACGATTTCAAGAAACTTTTTGAACTTTTTAAAAAACGTTTTCAAGAAACTTTTTTAATTTTTAAAAAACGTTTTCAAGAAACTTTTTGATTTTTTTTAAAAAAGAAATGTTTTCAAGAAACTTTTTAAATTAAAATCTTTTAGAATTTTTTAAAACTTTTTAAGAAACTTTTTGAATTTTTAAACTACTTTAAAATTTTTAAATTTTTTTCAATTTAGAAAATATGTAGTAGAATGAAAATTTAAACAAATTAAGATGAAGCTTTTAAATTACATGTAAATTTGAATGAGTAACACATTATTTTACAGTTATTAGCTCACAGTTACTTTTTTACAGCTTTCAATTTTTTCAGACCTCATATATCACAACAGCTTTTTTTACGGTCACAACAGTTTTTTTCACAGTCACAACCAAACCAAACCAAACATATTTAGTAAGTAGGACAATTTGGTGCAAACCGAAAGAAGAGAAATTTTTGTTTGATGGTTTTCAAAGAAAAGATCAGTCAGGAATCCAAACAAAAAAGGTCAATTCGGAACGAAGGAGGCCGACGGAAGTACGGAACGGACGGAGGTTTCGGATACTGGCAGAGTCGGAGTGCGTAGCCTCGAACGGACTCTCATATTTGATATGTCTATGGGAGTGGGAGAAAATGCGTTCATGACTATATTGTATTTTTCTATTTTTATATCTTATTATGATTGTGCCATTTTCACATCACCAGTGCACTTCGACACATTTAGGAATGTTCATTCCATCCAGGCATTATCGTGATTCAGTCCCATCAGGCAGTAAACCTAGGGTCGGGATTTTCTTTTGTGTGTA
The DNA here is from genome assembly GCA_030378355.1 of Eleusine indica. Classification (NCBI taxonomy): domain Eukaryota; kingdom Viridiplantae; phylum Streptophyta; class Magnoliopsida; order Poales; family Poaceae; genus Eleusine; species Eleusine indica. The sequence continues at coordinate 8,929,261 of CM059498.1, read as the reverse complement.
TTCCTTGCGATTGCGATATGCGCCCAGATAATGCATTCTTCTTCGCTGGGCTACAAACGTTTGAACACCGATCTTCAATCTTCAGGGATGTTCGAGTTCTGCTAAGTGGTCTTCATGATGAGCTCTTACAGGCACGTGTCCGCTTTGCTGACACATCTATCGAGTTCTGCTAAGTGACCAGGATTTATTTTCACCTTGTTCTAGGGACTTAATGGTGCCGAGTGTTCAGGTACTTCTTGTCGTGATCTTGGCACGCTACTGCAAAGAAGGCACATACGAACTCTGGGCGTGTGACGCTGACAGAGTCTATGTTTCGAGCAGAGAATATGTTTCTTGATAGAAAGCTGCGCCAAGACGTCTTGGCTGAACTACAAATCAAGCATCATAGCAAATAGGATAATCTCTCGATTGCTCTCAGGTGTAACCAAGTGTATTGTCTTACAGTTCTCAAATTATTATCATTAAGACAACAGTTTTAGTTCAAATTTTAACTATAATTTTTGTCCTAAAAGCAATAATTTAAGAATAAAGGAAGATCCATGAGTAAACTAAAATACAAAACAAGAAGCGGCTCAAACATAGCAGCCACTTGAGTACTTCAGATAAAATTGCACGTTAGCATCTGGTAATATTGTTAACTAGTCATTACATGCATATAAAGTGGCTATACCAGTAGTTATATGCTAAACACTTAGCATTATCAAGTTGTCACTAGAGGAATGATGCCTACTCAACTCAGCGGCTGAACTCAACACATCGCAAGCTTACTTAGTAACAGCATTAACCTTCTCAATTGCTTCAAGGTAGACACGATTCATCAACTGCTCTTCCTTCTTAGTGGGCAGAGCAGGAAATTCTTCACTCTCAGCCACTTCCAACTTGATCTTCATATCACCTTTCACAGAAAAACCTTTACCACGCACGTTGCCCTTCCTAGAAGACAAATGGCAAGATCAAATTAAAAGGATCGCGAAGAAATGGAATATTAAATGATCAACTGACTGTAAGTACCTTGACTTAAAGAAAGGCAGATCCATCAAGGACTGACGTTTTTCGGCTCCACTGGCTCCTGCTTGTTCAAGGGCTGATGTTCTTGTTCCACCAACTCTTGCTTCTTAGGTACACACAGAGCTCTTTTACTGGCTGCGAGCTGCAAGCAAATGGATATATTTCATATAGCTTTCATAAAACAATGAAATACTGGCAGTAAGGTTTTGAGTTAGTACATCATCTTATCTTGAGCAGTTGTTATCTTGTGAAGGTTGTTAAGTGGAAGACTGTCATGGAACCTGACTCGCTCATGCACATGAGCCAGCTTCTTTTTGAAATCGGAATCATCCTCGAGCTTCCTTACAGCCAATGCGGTCCTTCCTCCAAGTTGACTAAAAATAGAGTAAGAAATATTAAAACACAATTAAAGGGCTAGTTTAGCATTAGAAAAAAAAGAGAAAAAAAAAATTCTGATCCCAATGGCAGACAGGACTTGTATTAATACAGAATGACAAGAAAAGGGCACAAACATAAAAAATTAAGCAAGCACAAGCTTTCAGGTAAACAGCCCAACAAATCTCAATAACATCTGGGCTCAATCTTAATGGCCGGCAGCTGGCTGATCAAGGCCAAACATATCAACCACAACGGCTGACTCTCAAAGTTAAAAACAAAGCAACGAATTCACAATGACTGTCTATCACAGCAACTATAAATTGCAACGCCTGACAGTCCAACACTGTCAATGACACTGGCTGACCCAGAGGCACTTTCTTTAGTGAGTTCAGTCTCATGACTGGTGTATTCACCGCTGTTGTGGCAATGTATCTGTAAATGGATCCAGACTACAGCAGACATGCCTACAACTACGCCATGTCCATGTCTGCTTCCATGTTGAAGGCAAGTCCAACAAGATATTTTCAACCCAAAAAAGATTCCGAACAAGTGAACTTATCATCCCAAACAGTAATAACAGCACATGGAAGCATACAGAGATAAATTCACAATTGGACCCAACCAAACACTGTAACTTCGATTATATTACTAATAACCTGGTACCAATAACCTGGTATCAGCAAGTTGTTTAACTATTGAACGAGACATTCCATGCAAGCAACCTATAATCTGAAACTGTTAGAACAGATACAACAGATAAGAAGCTAACCAGCTTGTGGTAGAGCTCACCTATGAACCAAAAAGATTCTGCGTGATCGACCTGTAATATAATCAGATACGTATAATAAACATCAGGGTGCGTGTGATCATCAAAAGAGCCACGTATGATCATCAAAAGTGCCAGCCACAGTTCCCTCTCCAAAACCCACCCTCCCCCTGCTCGAATCAAACTCACCCCTGTCCGACCGAATCGACCTAGCAACCGTCCGAATCGCGCTCATAGAAAATGGAATCGCGGTTTCCCCTAAACCGCCGCCATTTCCCCGACAAAAGAGCAGTGGCGGAGCTACGTGCACGGCGCCGGATGCGGCCGCACCCACAGAATGACAGAATGTACACTATAAACAATACATTTTCACCATATATTAGGCTATAATTTTCAATACATTTTCACCATATATTAGGCTATAATTTTCAATTGTTCTATAGAGTTGCACCCCCCATTATTCTGATCTAGCTCCGCCTCTGCAAAAGAGAGGAGAATCAGGGAAGGGGATGAGATGGCAGGGACTCACTTGTCCTCCATGGTGTGGCTGCGAGCTCAACGGATGCTGAGGTCGGTGGAGGGGATACGGCGCTGCTCAGCTCTCGAAGGACGCCGAGGTCGGTGCCGGGGAGACGGACCTATGATATAATGTTACCTGGTATATCATACGAGTACCTACAAAAATGCCATTTACAGTTGCCGGCCATTAAAAATTGAGCCCTATCAGCTGCTAAAGCCCTGTGATTCCTTGCATATGCTTCTTCATAGCCCGATCTCTCCTATCCCTCCTCGAGCAAAACCTTGTGCTGAATCATGATCTTCATTGTACTCCGCTGAATGGTCCTGGTTCCTGTTCCCTTGTCTTGCACCACGGCCAAAACCTTTCTGTCTAACATTATTCTCAGCAAAGTTGCTCTGATTCCAGTCCCCTCTTCTACCACCACGACGAAGTCTCGTCCACTAGAGTTCTCACTCTCCAGTGGATGGTTGCCTTGGCCTCTGCCACTTCTGCCTCGACCACGGTGGTTTGAGCCTCCTCTGACAAAGTTGTTAGCATCATCGGCCCTCTCTTCCTCCACGACTATATATGTTGCCTGTTGGGAACTCCAAAAGGAATATTTCCACCACAACCAAGACCATAAATTGTATCCTTTTCAGTATGACGCATGACAACTGCTTCTCGAGCACTAGATACAGCAATTGACCCAGCAATCTTGTAACTGTAATTCTTCCCATCCTTGACATAAAACTGTGGCTTCTTCTGTTAACTCCACCTTGGACCATGTGATGATGCCTCAGTATCATTGGCACCATCAGTTTCCTCATAACTTGCCTCTACCACACTGAAGCCAAGATCATCAAATGAATCATCATACTCGTCTTCATATTCATACATACTGGGATTCCAAGACAGCAGATCTAATTGCATGTTTAGCATTTTTTCGTCCAGCGTTGTGGTTTCAGGCAAATCATCATTGCCCTTCCTTGTAAATCTGCCTTGTCCCTTGCGGAACAGATGATATAGATGACGAATTGACTATTTGACTATGGGCCTTGCTTTGCTGATGAAGAAGATGGGCCATCCCCAGCAGTGTGATTTATCTCAGCAATTTTAGGGGGGTTATTCTTAATCTGAGGTGTCTCCACCAGTATGCCCTTTCCTTTGACCGTCCCTGCAGTTGGTGTGGGTTTTTTCTGTGCCATTTCTTCTAACGAAGTATCCAAAGCTAGAAGATCTTGATGAAGTGTTCCTTCCAATATTCTCTGGATAATTGCTTCAGGGTACAGGTTGTAAGCTTCCGGGCAAGCTGCAAGGAAACCCTTCCCATACGGCCGTACAGGGAAAAGGTCCCGTATCTGACTAAGTTTGGATTCCTTGATTGCTGCTTCCTCATCCTTCTTATGTAATTGACCACCATGAGAAAAGATAGGCGATACATTCCGGGAAGTGTCACACAAATGTGATAGAAACTGGAACTGCTCGTCATCTATGTATATCCATCCTGTTCAGAGTGGAAGGAACACAAAATTACATTTCAGGTTTCTGCCATCCAAATGAATTCAGATGTACAAAACTCAGCTCAAATAAAACCATCTGAGACCTATGGGCGTGCAAAAATCGTATTGGGTAGTGATTCCAACAAAAACGCTTCCTTTTAATCTCAGAATTGAGAATTTATGTCCACTATAGTTAGTTGATAGGGAGATGATATTTTCACAAAGTGGAGTTCTGAGTTTCTAAGGAATAGCGCTGAAGTGTATCAAGTTTTAAATTATGCTAACTCATAATACTTGTAACAGCAAGCACCATAGCAGTATGCCAGCATGATAAAACAGATTTCATACATATGCAGAAAGCATATTTTACTTTTTTTATTAAAAAAACTAAATCATTGCTATTTTCGCTGAAGAAATTAAGTTAAGATCATATTAACACAATGACAAGGTGTAATAAGGATGAATCGAACATGGAAACATTCACACAGCACATGTTGAGTACTAACAAAGAGAATTTTGATTGCGTACCTTTATTCTGAATACTGCCAATACGACTCATTAATTGGAATTCCTGTTCCAGAGAGTTGAGAGGAGAAAGAAGTTTCTCTATTTATATCCTTGGGTGTTTGAACCAAGATATCTCCCCTGATCATAGGATCTCCAACTTTAGCTGTAAACATCTTAGCAGAAGCTTGAGCATCATCCTCCCTAAGTTGATCATTCAAATAGCAGTAGCGCAATAATCTCCAACCAAATCTGACATTCCTCTTGATAACATCATTATTCCAAGAGTTACATTACTGAGGATTCTGTTCTCTAATGTCTCTCCGTTGCTCAGGGACTAGACAAATCTTTAAAGCCCTAAAGAAATGACGGTAACAACGAATCATGCGTTTTTGAAAGGGTATTGGCTGGCTCGACGGCCGCAGCAGGCACACCGCACCCAGCTCTGCAAGTTCAGAACTCCCATGGCTCCGGCCTCCGGGAGGCTCATAGCAACACCCAGAGGTCCAAGACAAAGCGGTCGGAATCAAGGGGCATCGCTTTGATGAAACCATACGCCTCTGCCAAAGAGATGAAACACACAAGTGTACTAGTGTTCCATCATCGTCTCGATGTTGTTCAGGCCGTTCCCGAACTCAACTAAGCCAATTCCCCGGCCATCCTGTGATCGCTGGCCCATATGAAAAGGGAAAGAATGGCATTCCAGGAGACCGGGTAAAGCCATGGTCGCGCATCTTGACGACCAGTGGCAGCGCGTGCTCCGGGAGGCCGTGGCCCACGTAGCACGCGATCAGCGCGTTCCAGGCGACGAGGCCGTCCCTGCGCGGCATTTCGTCGAACACCCTCTGGGCGGGTGAGGACGATCGCGTGAATGAGGCGGCGTCCCCAAGGTTCTCAAATTCTCGGGAGAGCCGTCGAGGTAACCACGGGGTGGGGTCCAGCATGCCGCGGTCGCAGGGCCGGAGGCAGAGGCGAGAAAGTGGATGGCAGGCACGGCCGTGGCGACCTTGCCGATAAGCGCTCGTCGGTTGCTTCATACATGATCCGGCCTCTGCACAGACGAGGAGCGCGACGCAGACGAAGACATGCCATCGCAGCCAGTACGACGCGCCGCCGTCTGCACAGGAAAACGGTCCGCAGAGGCTTCTTACGGTTACGGACGCGCCCTGCCGCCGCCGTGGATGAGTAGTCGAGGGGAAGGAAGAGGATCCCAGGACCGGCCACGAGCAAAGGCATGTCACGTGTGCGACTGGGCGGTCCTCTTGGCGCCCGGCAACTATGCGTCGCCGGCGCCGGCAGACGGGAGAGGGGACGGCCGGACGGGAAGCCGCGGGGCCATGGAGAGGGTACTGGAGCATTGTGCAAATATTTTATTCCAAATAGGGGGTCATGTGAAAATATTCGGATCGCGGAGAATAATCACGATCCAAAATAGGGGTCTACGTGTAAATATTTGGATCGTGGAGAATAATCACGATCCAAATTAAGGGGTTTTATATAAATAGTTAGATCACGGAGAATAATCGCGATTCAAAATAGGGGTCTACGTGTAAATATTTGGTTCGCGGAGAATAGTTGCGATCCAAAGTAGGGGGGTTAAGTGAAATATTAGTTGAGAACGGTCCGCTCTGAGGCAGGTTATCTGGAACCGTCAGATCTATGTCGAGCGGTAGAGATTGACCTTTGACTGAAAGACGACAGGTTCAGAGGACCTCTGTCCTCTTCTCTCTCTCCGGTCGCAGATTGCCGGCGACCTCCCCTGTTCCGGTGCTCCTCCTCCAATCGCTGGAGGCGAACGCCTGGCGCCTACAAAGGATTCGAGGAATATATCTCTTCCGCGGCACCTTTCGCCGGCGGTTAGCCGGTTCAGCGGAAGGTTTGCTTCAAGCATCGGCATTCACCGGGTTCGGCGGCGGACGTCAAGGGCACCGGGCACTTTCTTCAACACGGACGGGGTCGACTGCTACAACCAGTTCCGACGGATCAGTACATCCTATCGACAACACCTTGAGGCTCCAGCTGCCTTTGCCTTCAGTGCCTCGCGTGCGTTCATGGCATTGGCACCAGAGGAAGTGACGCGACGATGATCTGGTCAGCCTGCCGTAACGTCATTCTGTTCAGTATCAGATACTCGAATCACTTCAGGGGGGAATCGTGGCTAATCACACGTTTATTCAGGCACTGTTAGTCTTGGATTGCAGGAAAAAAAAACATCAAAGATTATATATATAGAAAAAGATCCTTATCCAGCATGAACTTTTTGTGCATAACTGATGTTTTTGACTTTTTATAATATATTTTCTCATGCTGTTATGTGCTGCTCATCGTTCCTGATGGCGAACGGTTGCTAATGCCCTGGAGCCTCCAGCCAGCTACAGCCGTCGAGCTTCTTCATCCGCCTTCTCTTCACGAGCTTTTTGACCTTGAGAACATCATCTTGCCTGCCTACGCCCGCCAGAGTCCCAGAGAACAACAGGCAACTTGCCGGATTAGCTGGCTCGACGGCCAGCAGGCGTGACGCCGCGAGCTCCGCGAGCTCAACGTTCCCATGGCTGCGGCAGGCTCCCAGCAACGCCCCCCAGACAAAGCAGTCAGGCTCGAGCGGCATCGCTCTGATGAAATCATAGGCCTCATCGAGTTTACCGGCTCGGCCAAGCAAATGCACCATACAAGCGTAGTGCTCCAGCCTCGGCTCGATGCCGTGTTCTTCTCCCATGGCTCGGTACAGGCCCTTCCCGAGCTCGACCATGCCACCATAGCTGCAAGATGTCAGAACGGCCGTGAACGTCAGGTGGTCTGGCGTCGCTCCTTCCGAGAGCATCCGGTTGAAGAGAGAGATGGCTTCTCGGCAGTGCCCGGAATTCGCCAGCCCGAAGATCATGGCGTTCCATGTCACCGTACTTCTCTCCTCCATCTTTTCAAACAACTGGCGCGCTTCAAGCACGAGCCCGCACTTGGCGTACATGTCCACCAGAGCGCTGCTCACGGTGAGGTCCTGCTCGACATTGGCCACGACGGCGTAGCCATGGACTTCCTTGCCACGCTTGATGTCTGCGACATTGGCGAGCGCGGGCAGGATGCTGGCAATCGTGGCCGAGCTTGGCCGGACGCTGGTGCCGGCGGACACCATGCTCCGGAACAGCACACGCGCCCTGTTGTACTGGAAGTTGAGCACCGACCCGGAAACCAGCGACGTCCAGGTGACGACGTCCGGCTGGAACCCGTCCTCTCGCATGGCGCTGACCAACTCCCCGGCCATCTGGTCGTCGCCGGCCATAGCGAAACTGGAGACGACTGCGTTCCAGGTGACCATGTCAGGGCGCAAGCCCCGGCCGCGCATCTTGACGGCAAGCGCCAGCGCGCGCTCTGGGAGGCCGTGGCGCGCGTAGCCCGCGATCAGCGCGTTCCAGGCGACGAGGTCGTCCGTGCGCGGCATTTCGTCGAACACCTTGCGGGCGCTGGAGACGAGGCCGCACTTGGCGTACATGTCGAGGAGCGCGGTGGCGGCGACGGCGTCGGAGGCGAGCGCCGGGCGGGTCACGACGAGCGCGTGGATGATGCGGCCGGAGGCGGCGTCCCCGAGACGCGCGCATGAGCGGAGAGCTGTTGGGATGGCCGCGGGGTGGGGGTCCACCGTGCCGCGGTCGCAGGGGTGGAGGCGGAGGTGAGCGAAGAAGAGGTGGAGAGCGCGGCCGTAGTGGCCTTGCCGGGAAACGGTGGTCAGCTGCTTCATCCATGAGCTGGTTGCTGCGCTCGCGCACATGAGCTGCTACATCGGGTCTTTGCAGCGAGCGAATGCAGCGGAACAACTCGATCTACATCTACCCGACGGTGGCATAGAAGACAACGATGAATTTAAAATCGGGGCCCAGATTCTGATTTGAATGGCGTTTCGACAGCAAGCTAGTCTGTACGCTGATGAGGAAGATCAAATCTATGCAATCGAACAATAAATGTGCGAGGATTTAGCCTCTCCAATCAGTAATTGATGACAGAAACGAATATGCCTTGTCAAATCTCGATTTTAGTTTTCAAGTCAACATTGAACATTCAGCTGTGCATGCAACATGTCGCTGCTTTGAGGGAATTAAGATGCAGATAAAATAGGCGACACTCCAAAGCAACCCAACGCATTATCATCATAAGCAATTTAGTTCAGTTAGATCCACAGAATGCATAATCCAGTAATTCTAGTAGAACAAAACTGTATAGACAGTTGACTGACCAGCCGTTTATGGTGAAAACCCAACAATTTGACAGGCCTTGTCAGCATAATTCATGGAATTCAAGGCAAATATTCTGAACATTATCTATTCTACGACAGCTCTGAACGATAAACCATTTCCTACATAAATTGAAAAAGCTCATTGTGACACTAACTTCCCTCTTCCCTGAAAACTACAAAGCTCATTATTTCACCAGAACTCCAATGCCAGTTGAAACCTATCACAAGCATCATCTTTCATAATTCAGCAGCATTCAGTAGCACGCCTTGAAGATTTGAGACTTCCCCAAAAAGTGTAGCCATTACACTTAGAATCTCTCACCAAATCTGAAGAAAAGGGTCCCAGTACCAGCATTGTGATCTACAATGTACTCTCCTCTTACCAAACCAAGCTTGACACCAGCGCCATACGAAGTCCCATGACCAACACGTCTGAAGAACTCTGTAGGGTTCCCTTTCACATCTTTGGAACTCCCAAGGTCAGTGCCATGTTCTACAAATCCATACACGTGTGTGTTTCTCACTGGTACACGTAACTCCGTAGCAAGCTGCATAGATTAACAGACAAATATCAGTTACCAACAAACACCACCCTTGTGGGATAACATGATGTCAACTATATATGCATATCGCTTTGACTACATAACCAAGAATGAAAGCAGTTACTCAGAAAATATCTATGTCAATAACATGATTGGCAAAAGAATGATGCATCAGACAATTTCAGAATAACACATACCTCAAGAATATTCCTGCCAGCACCTAGTTCGCCGTTGGTAAAACCCCTAACAGAGTAAGGCCCTCCAAGTGCAAAAGCATCATAGCTTGGCAGGTCTCCAACACAGCCCGCATAATGACCATGGAGAACCAAAACAGCTGGCAGTGGCTTCCCAGCACCTTTCTCTGGGTTATTTAAATTGATGAACTTTGTCATGGTAAGTTGGTGACGGTTGAACAATGGGTTTTTGCTTCCAATGCCAAGACCTTGGTCCAACTGCAACCGACAAGGAGATTCTCAGGCAATGGCTTTTCAATAATGAAAAGCTTATAAAGAAATACGGTGCATCAACATGAATAAGCAGAGAGTCCAAAAAGGAGATTTACAAACAATTATAACATTGATCACAAAGTTACATAAATAAACAATTCTCTGTCAACATCATAAAATACAATTGTAAGCATTTAATAAAACACTTCACACCTTTTTATGCTTGTGTTAAGACTTAAACTAGATATGAAATGAAATCAAAATATCAATCATAAAAGAGTCATCTCTGGCCCTTTTCACAAAGTACTATCAAGTTTGATTGAAAACCATCTGGCAAATACTTAGGTTACTTTGAATACTGATACTTGAAACAAGGGTTCAAGTAGCTTACCTGGAAAATATATCTATCTCCAACAATCGCACCATTTACAAACTCAGTATTGTCACGAGTTATATTAGCCTGCAGAAACGCCATCCTGTCAATTCCCGTACCACTGAGAGTTGTAGGGGGTCCATCCATGCTCAAGCCACCACTAGGCATTGCTCTAGAGCCATGTGTACAGATACTATTAGTTTCATCACGCGTTGTAATCTCTTCCACTACAAGGCCATATGTAAATTTGCTCTGACGCGTGAAGCTCTGAAAATCCAAATTGCAGTTTTCATCATGTTAGTATTTCCTGAACAGTATAGTCCATCAAAATGAAAATATAGAAGTGAATATCATTTGTGCAAACCTCTGTTATGTTTGCTTTAAATCCAACTCTATCAATCCAGACAGGTGGAGCTTCATCCATATTGGGGCCAGCAACAAAGACAGGACTCAATTTCCTGGTGTTGAAGCAACTAGTTTTGAAGGTGCGGTTTTTACTACGGTCATCCACACCATCCAAATAAGGATGGACATACTCAAGCTTGAATGAAAGATCATCCTAAAGTTAAAAATAAAAGCATGCATGAGTGCACAATAAAACATGTCCAAAAACAGAAGGACTGTTCCTGCCCAAGATAATAGTTTGAGAAACACCTGAAAAGGAATGCCAGAACAATGATATAGCATATCTTAAATACACATAGAACAGATGATAAAAAATGGAGCACTCCGATGTCTTAATAATCCTAGCAAAGTAGCAAGGGTGTAACCATTTCCTATACGCATCACATGATTGAATTTTATCTGAGAAATACATACTGCTACTTTCTTGTTTGTGACAGAACTGTAATAGGCGGCCATAATGTTTTAAAATTATTCCAATAGAAAGACAGGAAAATAATCAAGTTCAGGACTTGTGCATAACTAGTGAACCCACGTCCTGATGTGACAGGAGTGGACCATGACTAACTTGTTTTAAGGATTTTACGATGAATTTTTCAAGGGTTACAAATGTACACTTTCAAAGGCAAGCTAATATATGATCACGAATGACATGATGATGAATCATCATCAACATTATTACTCTAGAAGAATAGATAGCAATCAAGTGGTCAAGTAAGAAGTAGACGAAAGCATTAAACACCAAACTAACCTGAGGGTTCAGCAGGTTACTGGATGTAACAGAACCAACAATAGATCTGTTCAGACCATAGATGTTACGGTGCTCAAATGACACAGTTCCTCCAGGTTGAATGGATGCCTAACAGAAAGTGCACATAAGATATGAGGTTCAAGGTAATGTTACAACAATTGCACTCTATCATAGAGTGTTTAGAAATTATATATCCATAACATCAAAAAATGAGATAGACTATTGAAGATCAATAATAGGTATGTTACCAAAGTCGGTCGACCTTCACGTCCGGGCACAATACTCCATTCCGTGCTTACTTCAGCTGACTTTGGTTCCAGTTCCTTGAGTTTAATTTCAACCACAATACCTCCTTCTTTTGTCTCATCAGGACGTGGGTTCACTTCTATATTGGAAAACAAAGCAAGCGAATTTATATTCTTCAGAGCTTGCTTCCCTGCCCCGATGTTAAATATGTGGCCAGGCCGAAGCTGTATGAGATAAACAGAGTTATAAGTTAAACACTGAAGGCGCCAAAAAAAACTATAAAATTATTTGCAGAACCTTCATGTCCGCACAGAATCATGAATATATAATTTGAGCTAGATAATTATTGCATATCAAATAACAGAACCACACCTTTTCTTCAATACCAGCACCGGTTCACTTAATGACTAACACTGACAGTGTCTGAATACGCTACATGATATTTGAATTATCACTTAACTTTAAACATCCCTAAAAGGTAAAACATACATGCAATACTTTAGTCAAAATACAATGTAGCAAACATCACTACAAGCTAATCCTCTTCTTAGAATGTAAATTCTAAGAAACTTCACAGTACGTCAGTAATGCAAAGAAAAACATCTTCATTTAGGTGAGTGATTAGTGTTATATATACCTGTTGGGGAAGCTCTCGGTCTATGATTGGAATCTGTGTATTCCCCTCGACAAGATTTCCAAGCTTATCTTGAAACTGGTACTCCACCTTGGTGATGTCACCCTCGACCACCTCACACACAACCTCATTGGTGTTAAGATTTCCAAAGTTTACCACCTGAGCGCACACGAAACCCTCATTGTGGTACCACTTCTGGACATGGTCTCTGATCTTCTGGAGCATCCTGGCGCTCACCTTCTCCTGCTTCTTCATCATCCCCAGTACCTCCCCACGTACATTTTCTGGCAAAATGCAAGGCTTAGCTCCTCGGACACGCTGCTGGTAATCACGCTCCTGCTTCCGAAGGTAGTCCATCTTCTCCCTCTCAGTCATGTCCTGGTCGAAATCAACCTGCCCCGACTGTGACATAAGCCCCACATTGATGCACTTGAACTGCTTCGCTGCACTCCACACGCTCTCCACAAAGGAGACAGTAAGGCCAACGGTGTTATCTGGCTTGGGCTTCACCTCGAGATCCACCTTCTCAAACATGCCACAGGAGACGAGCGTCTCGAGCTCCTTCAGCAGCTGAGACTTGGTGTACACGCCGCCTGGCTGCAGTGTCACCATCTCGAAGAAGGAATCCTCCGGGCCAGTGTAGGCGCCACCGCCAGCGGCCGCCTTGTCGAAGAACTTGAGTTCGGAAAGCTTGTACCTTTTGAGCCCGCTCAGCTTCGTGAGAGGCACCGTCATGTTGACAGGGAGCCCATGCGCGTCCCAGTCCGCCGACGACTTGTCGTCGGCGTGCGCCGCGCCGGTGGAGAAGAGCCGGGACCAGAAGCCTCCGCCCCCGCCACCGCCGGCACCACCCCCACCACCGGCGCCCCATCCGCCTCCACCGCCGCCGCCGCCGAAGAGACCCCCCGCGCCGCCTCCGAACCCGCCGAACGAGCCGAGGAGGAAGACCGCGCCAGATGAGGCGATGAAGAAGGCGGCGCCGGTCTTCGCGGCCTCGGAGAAGAGGGAAAATATCGCGGGGAGCTCGATTCTGGGCTCGGCGGGGACGCGGTCGCTCTCGGGCTGCGCGCCGCTCGTAGCGGCGGCCTGAATGGCGGAGGAGGAGGACCCGAGGCTGCGGCCTCCCCGTGGCGGGTGAGCGGCGGAATCGTACCTCGCGGACGTTATGGATAAGGCTTGACGCCCGGGGACGGGGGCCTGGCCCCAACTGCGCGAGGCGGCGGCGGACGAGGAGGAGGCTGAGCGCCGGCCTCCCTGGCCGCGAGGGCCCACCGGCGGGGAGCGCAATGAGATGCCTTGCGAGATGATTGCCATGGCGGCCGCGGATGAGGCAAGGCGAAGGGGGAGGAAGGGGCCTGCCTCGCCTGCCTGGGTTAAGGGTTTGGGTATCGTCTGCCCTCCTATCTTTTTACCCCCAGTTTCGAGTATTTTGTTGGAGGGTTTAGCATTTTGGTGGGCCTGGTGGCGTTGGCGTGTTCCGAGTCCGACCTGCTGCGAGGCGCGTCGTGGGTTTTGGCCTTTTGGAGCTTCAGATCTGATGAATGAACGCATTTTTTTTTCCTCCTTTTCTCGGCTTTTGGTGCTTTTTTTGTTAGGAAAAAGAAAGAAAAGAGTTTGGTGCCTCTACATTGCCAGAACACACGGTGTCTCTTTTCCTGATCCTGTGACTTGGAAGAAACGTTCACCTTGTGGTGTACGGATCAAACGGTGCATCCGCGTTGAGCTTACATACACGCAACGAAAGCAGAATCTGCTGGCTTCATTGTCTGTAAGTAGCCAGTATATAGTTTTTGCCGTAGAAGTAGAAAAATGTGTCATCTTCTTTATACACGTGCTATACATGAACATCAATATGGGCCGAACCGAACGTATAATAAGGTAACAAAAATCCTTCAGAAAAAGAAAATCAGGTACATATACTGCTCGTGAAGAGATGCCGCTCGCGAATCGTGACAAAACAACGCCTGACACGCACGATTACAACGGCGTCTACCAGCTCTCCGCCGGGTGCAGGTAGTGCTGCAGCGACTGCACCCTCTTCTTGCTCCTCAGCTTCCGGAAGGCGGCCATCTCGATCTGGCGGATGCGCTCCCGGCTCACGCCCATCATCTGGCCAATGTCATGCAGGGTTCTCGGCCGACCACCCTCAATGCCGAACCGGTACCGCATCACCTGCTTCTCGCGCGGGCTCAGGCTGTCCAGCGCCCGGTCCACGTCCTTCTTCATGAACCACCGGTGCAGCGTCTCCTCGGCGGTCTCCGCGCTCGTGTCCGGCATCACCTCCTGCCATACACATGTCGCGGAAGCGAAAGGTTAGAGAGAGATTCAGGCTGCGATGGGCAATAATGTGGATGAGGTGTCGATCGTCTCGAAAGAGACGAACTATAACCTGGTATGTGACGTCCGTGCACCCGACCTTGCTGGTGAGGGAGACGGTGTACCTCGGGAGGCTCAACGCCGCCTCCACCCGCCGCATCGTCAGGCCGGTGTCCCGCGCGATCTCGTCGTTGGTGGGTAGCCTTTTCAGCTCGCGCAGGAGCCGCCGCCGGCATTCCTTCACTCGGGAACTTGCTTCAGCCATGTGTGCCTGCAAAGCACAGCATGGCAAATTAGTTGTAGGCCACAACGTAACATCAAAACTGAACTAACAGAAGCGAGATTGCATTGAATTATCTCAATGCAGCATTAGTGTTAGTAGTATTTTATTATGCCATCCTCAGAACAACCTACCCCAACAATCTGTTGAGAAATTCAGATGGTGAATGTACAAAGAGGTAGGGGACATACCGGCAAGCGAATTATCTGTGTTTGTTCCAACACAGACTTGCGTATTGCTTGTTTGATCCACCAGTGGGAATACGTCGAGAATCTGAAACCCTTCGAGGCATCAAACTTTTCAGCACCTCTTATCAGACCTTGCATTCCTTCCTACAGTGTAACAGTGAAATGTGAGACAATCATGACAAGAACTGTAAGGATCCACTCATTTCTACACAAGTACCTGAATAAGATCAGAAAACTCCATTCCAGGGCCTTCGAATTCTCTAGCAATTGAGATTACAAGCCGCACGTTAGATTTCACCATCCTGTTCTTGCAGTATACTCCGTAGTTGAGGCGTTTCCGCAAAGTGTTCTCATCAGTTCCAGCTGCTGCTGCCCATTGGGAAAATGTAGGTTCACCACCATTATATTGTGCAATTTCCTTTTTGACAGCTTCCAGCTTCAGGAGATCCTGCATAAGTTCAGGTATGGTGGCATCAGCACGGTAATTTTACTGGCGGAAACGGATGGGTGAAAATGCAGACTTGGTGGTGACCACCATCACCGTTCTGATGATGATGACATGAATATTGTCGTTCGAAGTTGGGATGTTAATTAAAGCACGTATTATCTGCTCTGAGCATTTTCACAAACTAACGCACATAAATTGAGGATTTTTGCACGGTGTTCGATTTGACTGTGATGTCAGTAGAATAAAGGGATACATAACTATACAGTTCACTTGTAGTATCAGCCAGCATCGGAGATTAACGAGGAAATCTCAAGAGATTTCGCATTTCGAATGTGAGGCTTTACCTGAATACCTTCTGAGAACTCCACTTCTTGTTTTGCGGTCAGAAGCTTTGGGCCGGTCATCTTGTAGAAGCACCCCAAAGGATTCCGGCAACCCTTCAACCGCTTCTTCCTGGAAGAGGAGCCGACAAGGGTCCGGACGCTGGCAGATTTAGCCGCCTTCACCGCCGCCCTCACTCTCCGAGCTCTTCGCTCGCCCCGACGCGCCGACCTTACCGCCACGACGCCCTGAATACCCTGCTCGTCATCGTCGTCGTCCTCGGACTCGTCGCTGAAGATGCTGCTGAACTCCTCTTCCTCTAGTAAACGCACGCCGGCGTGCCTCACCTCCCACCCCGCCTCGGTGCGGAGGACTTCCTTAGCTAAGAAGCTGTCTTCCGCGTCACGTTGGGGGAAGTCTGGCCTGTGGTCCGCCGCTCGCGCCATCCGTGCAGCTTCGCGGGCCACTTCCGCTGCCGCTCTGGCCAGAGCGACGGCCTCCGCGGCTGCGGCTGCCACCACGGCTTCTCTGTTGAGAAGCGCGTCCCCGAAACTCACCTGGTTAATTACACCGTTACGCGATGAACAATTAGCAATATATCCCAGTACAAATTCACTCATTGTAGTGGACAGAGTCGGAAGTTACCGGAAGCGAACGGTGAGGAGAAGGCGGCGGCGGGCCGACGGATAACGACTCGGCGCGCTCTGAGTCGATGACTGCGGTCGAGGACGCCGCGCAGTGGACCCGAACAGGGCGGGAGCTGCTGCCGGCGGCGGGCTCCCTGAACGCCGCGGCGGCGCGGGTGGAAAGGGGGCGCTTGAACTGCGGCGGCGCGAGGCACGCCATCGGTGGATGAATCGTAGGAAGCCTCTGCCTCAAATGCACTTGCGCTGCCGTGCTAGCTCTCGCGTTGCGGGGAGCGGTGAAAGTGAACGCGTGGACGAGCGCGGGCGCGGTGAGGCTGCGGGAAGAAGCGGGAGGGGGCGGGAGGAGGCAAGCGGATAAGACATGGTGGGGACGGCGGATTCGTGAGGAAAAGGAAGTGGCCACCTCCGCGGCAAACCGCAAACCCAGTAACCCACCACTGGGCACATTCTGGGCCGGGCCGACGAGAAAGAAGAGGCCACGTCATTTACAGGCGGCCTGGCGATGATCGGGTAAATTAACGTGCAAGTATTTTACACCAGCTGGCAGAAAAGTGGATATTTGGACCCCTCACTGTAAGAAACTAGCATAACTTTCAGCATTGCTGATACCCTCAGCCCATGTGTAGTCCTTTATATCACGTAAATTTGGATGGTGATTGATATGTGAACAAATTATAGCTTTTTTTTCTTTTTTTGAACAATAAGGACATATATAAGCATGTTGTAAAGAAATTACTAGATGTGATTACACTGTCAACTGAACATTCTTCACTGCACTAGCTGTCATATCCGTGCGTTGCTACGGATTATAATAATAATTTATGTTTATCATTTTATCAATAACAATTTAAATATATAAATAATACATTATTAATAGTAAAAAAAGAACACACACAATTTAGACGTAGTTGATATGTTATTTGTTTGACTGAATATTAGTATATCAATTTGCTGACAGTGACCGTATTTGCCTATTATACTTTTCTAAATTTCCGTTGATACTAAAAAAATATTGTAAACAATAATTATGGTATACGATTGTGTGGAGCTAGCAGCAACTCAACTGTTTATTATATGCACCTGACAGCCCTCATACATGCCCCACATGTAAGTGGTACATGATCTTTCCGTGGCATCTGGTGATTGTAGGAAAAGAGAAACATAAGAGCTGTCTTGTTGCTCTGGTTGAAGCTTTGCATCCATGATAGAAGCAACAATAGGGCGTGAGAAATAGAAAAATGGATTGGAGAACATTAGAGGCAGACAGATCTGGTGCAGGATCGAGTCAAGCGACACTCAAGGATTAGCAGTTGGAGGTCCCATGTTGGTTACAAAGACGAACAAAAGACTTCTTTCGTGTTAGATTTCTTCTACCTTTGCACTAGCTAAGGCCTTGGTTGATCCGATCTGGATTCAGATTTGAGATTGTGTGGTTGTGTTTGGGTGAGACCGTCACTTGTGTGCGCGAAGCGCGGAAGGCAGAAAAAACCGGAAGTCGTTGTGTTCAGGGATGTCGCCAGCGGGTCCACCTATCGCGCTGAGTTTCTATGAGATTGAGAAGATGAATTACGACAACACCACATCACCAACTGATGTTTTTTTTAGACACCAATGTTTTTAGTATAGTAAATACGATTAATCCCTGGATTGTTTAAATCTGGCCAATAAAGATCATCATCATAAAACTTAATATCATTGTTTACCACAATTATAATGGAACATGCACATTATGGATGCTACTTACTACTTTTTTGAAAAATGCATAGCTTGATGATACAATTATAATAAAAGTCTTTATAATTGAGGACAAAATACCTATAAACAATAGCTAATTATAGTTTATCAAGTGTGATCTTTTTTTTTGGCAGAAGGTCTATGGCAACACGTGTTAACTGCACCGCCTACATTTTCGCTCTCAATTCATTGAACCGACGTCATCAGTGTAGCAGATAGTAATAGGGACAAGTACCTCAAACAATTTCCAATTAGGCAAAGTCTGCAAGTCCGAGAATTTCCGCGCGCCGGCGAACCCACGTGAAAGATGACACGTTTTAGTTAGCGTCTCAATGATCGTTTTCCGTCTCGATTCACATGTTTCAAGAGGATCGATCCCCAATCCCGATCAGCCGAGTCACGGAGCCAACCGCCCCCCGCCCGTTGTACCGCAGCCTCAGGGAAACGAAACAAACGGTTGCGGGAAGCGAGGGAACGTTGCAGCTACGCCAGACGGAACGGAACGGCCTCCCCACCGTCCACGCATCCCCTCCAAACCCGGCCGCCCCCTCGCCGCGCGCCCCGCTCTATTTATCCATCCACGCGCCCCGCATGCGCGCATCTAGCCCAGCACGTCCCGCGCAAGCCAGGCCTTGACCGCGGCCAGAGAACGGAGGGCGAGCCGTCGACGCGATCGGTTGAGGACAAGGGGGACCAGTCGATGGAGACGAAGACGTCCGGGTCGGGCGAGGCCGCGCCCGGCAAGAAGCGGCCGCCGAGCCGGCTCCAGAAGCACGCGCCGGCGTCGCTGCAGCTGGAGCAGGGCGCCGGGGCGGCGCCGGGGGCGTGGGGGGACGGGAGGGCGCCGATCCCGCTCCTGTCGCCGCTCGTCGTGTCGCCCACGGCGCCGCCGACGCCGGTCTGGGAGGCGGACCAGCAGCAGGGCGCGGCGGCTTCCGGGGCCAGGAGGGAGGGAGAGGGCGGCGGGGAGCAGCTGATGCGCGCCGCCGCCGCGCGGCACCACGGCGGCAGCGCGGAGCGCCTGCCGCACGACGCGCAGGGGTGGCGGCACCCGGCGCTGCCGACGCCGGTGGCGGAGCCGGCGTCCCTCGTGCCCTTGTTCCAGTCGCAGTGCGCCGTGGAGGTGCGCGGCGCGCAGCAATGAGGACGGCTCTGGCTCGCCTGCTGCTGCTGCTGCCGCTGCCGCTAGTTGTTACTCTGCTCGTCTAGTTTTTGCGCTGCATAGACTGCGGTTGCGGTTCTCTGTGTATATGGCAACCCTCCAGACTCCAGACACCGATCGGTTCCAGCGATAGCCGATCG
The DNA here is from genome assembly GCA_030378355.1 of Eleusine indica. NCBI lineage: Eukaryota > Viridiplantae > Streptophyta > Magnoliopsida > Poales > Poaceae > Eleusine > Eleusine indica. The sequence continues at coordinate 8,909,752 of CM059498.1, read as the reverse complement.
TGTGCTTCATGGAAGTCCCTTTGCAGTATCTTCTCCTTACATTGGAAATTCGGAATGTTTTTAGCCGTTGTTGATGATCCAATAAAAGTGGCATTTTGGTATGGTCCATTTTTTTTTTTCAGTTAACTGAAAAACTGCATATACTTCAGTGACTTTTTTCAACCACACGATCTACATTCAACGGTGCAGGAGTCCGCATGCCCCTCCCACCGCCGTCTCACCGCACCACCAACCCGCGGCTCACTGCCGGGTCGCCGCCACCTCCCCGAACCTCCTTCCATGGCCGGAGAGGACTAACTTCGCTAGAGCCCTAGCGCCGCCACCTAACAATCTGAACACCCTAACCCGTCAGCATTAATCCGCCGGCTGGCAACGCAGTGGCGCCCTTGCCGCCCCGTTGCACCGCTCGCACCCTACTCGTGCTCCGCCACCACCCTCTTCCTCAATCTCCGGCCGTCGACCTCCATGGTTGCCTTCACCAAAAATCTGATTGGAACAAAAGCTAATTTTCAGTTAACTGGATTGTAGCGTTCTTTTATGTCCTCGAGGTCGGCTGCTGCTTTGCCTCGTCATTTTGAAGACTTCCAAAATTTTACAGAGCCGTGCTCCATCCGACTCAAATGCCGTCTCTGCTAATCAACACAACTTATATACCTTTTTTCTTTTCTACTAACACAACTATATACCTGCTGAAACGATCGAATGGGAACTAGCTACACCGCTTAACAAGAGCAAATACAAATCTCGAAGGAACATTCAAATTGCAGCGAACTTTCAGAAAACAAGCTAACGAAGACTCGAATCAGACAGCCCAGCAGCTGCCCTGCGGGCACTGCACAGAGGGAACAGATTCTTTCTCCTTTCCCTTCATTCTTTTCAGCAACAACGCACCCAAAGAGCGAGGCAGAAAAATACGAGCAGCTCCAGCAGCAGCACAACGATTTCAAATCAGCAGGTCGCAAATCTCAAACAATCATCAAAAACCACGGAGGCATTCTGGAAGCCCTAATGTGACGCGCCAATGCCCTTTCATTTCATTGCTCCTGCTAACGATTAGAGTGTCTACAAAAGAGGATCATGGAGTTTAAACAGAGTACAGGCTGGTCACCATATATCCAGAGCACAATCTGGCAGTAGAATCCCCAGATATAATAAAGGCTACTCTCTGCCTACGGAGTACTTCTAACAACAGCTCCAACAGGTGCACACTAGGCTACGGGGACTCTGGAATTTAAACCTGCATAGCTAATCATCACTGCAGCTGCCTTGCCAGCGTGCTGCGCCACGTGGGGACACCATTGGCTTCCCTCAGACTCCTTGCCCTTCTGTATTCGATTTCAGCATCTGAGCATGAATGCCCAGGTGGAGACTTCTTCCTCACTTCTATGGGTTTTAGAGATATCTCATCCCTTGTCTTTCTGAAAGGATGACCATCTTTCACACTCCCCTCGTAGTCAGACAGATGTCCGCCTTTTATCCCTGAAACGTGAGCATATAAAAAATATAATGAGCATTTACATGAACAAAACATTACTTCAATAGACGGGCGCCAATGATAAATGACTCAGAGTTCAGGCTACAAGCATTCAAAAGTTACCAAAGCTTTGTTTGGCCCAATATGTAGCAAGGAAAACCAAAAGGACAAATTCTACAATGCACATATTACAACTGAATGCTTGAAACAAAAAAGCAGGGATATTTACCTTTAAACATGTCAATGTGCAGAACTCTGTGTGGAGAGTCGCTGGAAATTTGATCTGATTTCTTTGGGCTTGTGGCATCTTTTACGCTGATGAATGACTTCTCACCCTTCTGAACCTCGTTGGGCAGATCACTAAACGGGGACACCTCAGTAGCAGGAGCGTTGTTTCCAAATGGTGATATACTGAATGATTCATCTAGTGCATCTGGTATCTCCACATAAGACTGAGTTTGCATTATTTCATCTGCACTAAAGCCAAAAGAAGCTCTGTAAGCTTCGACTTCATCTGCATCCTGCTTATCACGTGAGACACTACGCCTTCCACCATTGTACTGATATGTCTGCTGGGCCTGGTCCAGGTGGAATTGAGCAGATGCAGCTGGCCGGAAGAAGTTGCCATCTAGCAAATAATTTCTATGGGCAGATGAACCCAGCCCAAAGATGTTGGATGGTGAGGCTCTGGCATACGGAGTGTCACAGGCAGATCTAGAAGTCTTCCACTGTGCAGTGGCTTGTTGCTCAGGGATGGGTGAAGCCCTGGAGTATGGTGTATCACAAGCAGACCTAGAAGTCTTCCAATGGGCAGTAGGAACCTCTTGTTCAGGTATTGGAGAGGAAAGACCAGTCCTTGGAGTTGCCGAAGCAGGTGATATGAGGCTGCTACAAGGGCTCTCAGGGTAAAGAGGGTATGATGCCTGGAGTCCTGAACCACCAGAATACGCTGTTGATAAGAAATGAATGTTATGCTCCTTGCTAGCAGTTTTTATATCCATGGAAGAAGAGAGAAACCGAGCATATGGAACATCTGGAGATGAGGGAGTGGTTGCATGAGCTAGTTCAGGTGGAGGGGTCAATGGCGCTGTGGAAGGCTCAGTTGTGTAAGTTGAGAACACAGGAGGCGAGACAAGCTGAGGTTCATTAGCATATGGCCCAACAGCGAACATATTAGAGGTCGGACCACCAGGAGAATTAGCAGATATTGACAAAAAGTTATTAGGTGATTGAACAGTAGAGGGAAGTGCAGAATTTGAGAAGGATGCTGGTGAGGAAGGTGGAGCCAAAAGGGACAAATTTAGGGGCACATTTTGGTTTGAATTAGAACCAGATTGATGACCATTTCCACGAGCAGTTGACCCATTCCCATCAGGAGTACGAGCTGCTGGAACAATTCTCTTCCCGCCCTTCTGCGATCCAAAACATGATAGGCCCGAAAAGCAGTCAGCCCATCTACTGCACTGTTTAGAACAAAGATGCACATATTAGTGTAGGTACATAACTTAGCTGTCGGTACAAACAGAAGAAAAAAAATGAAATAATCAGAAAAAAAGAAACTTATATGTATCACCAGTTATTCAACAAAGGAATTTCTTAATCTATACTCTGTACAAAAAAGGAAAGAATCATTTCTTCATTAAATCATGGTAACGAAAAATTAGACTGAACTTATATGGCAATGAACGAGCATAAAACAATTATACAATAGACTATAAGACGTTTGTTGACATTAGTAACTATACCATCAAGCATTTGATAACAATCTGAAATCTTCATATTGAAAAAGATTTATCATACGTGGATTCGACCAAGTTTAAAAGCTACTTTGCTCATGAATCAAACTGTAAAGTATGTGCAGGAGCATAGGTCGAGTCTACAGTTATGCAGCATATAGGATCTCTTGAGGAGTGTTCTAGGATCTGGGAAAGAAACACGGTGGGAGTGCAAATTGAGTGCAATTCAATATAGAAAGCAGAAATAAAATTCCACTGAACAAATTATTCAATAGACGCAGACAAGCAGACAGTACTGAAGCCTAATTATTGGGGAAAAGATGCCCGATTGCAAGCTGCAACCACCACTGGACAGTACAATTCGTACTAAGTACGCAAAACCTGTGACAATCTAGGTCGTCAAGGCCTACTAGAAATTGCTGGTACTCATCCACACATCTAAAGCAAGAATGGCAAAAGCTGCAGCTAAAGCATGCGCCATGGAACAAGCAGTCGTGTAGTGTATATACCCTGTCCTGCTGAGGTTGGTGGGAATGGAATCTGGCATCGGCTGAGCCTACTGCCGTCGCGGCAGCACTGATGGCAGCCGCGCCATTGGCCGCCCTGGTGCTGCTCCCGCCAGCTGCACCTCCACTGCCGCTCCCAGCTGAAGCCATTTCTGATTAGCCCACGGCTGTGCACGATCACATACTCCGTAACCCGCGTAAGATTCCCCTCGCAGATCCCAGGATCCCACCTGTGTTCCTGGGAAGGACATGGCAACTAGTCAGGATCCGAATAGTAAATTACAGTACGGAATGGGAGAAGATCTCAAGAAAAATAAAGCGCAACATTATATAGAGTTCGCAAGGGTAAGCTCCAAGGAGAGAAGACAAGAGAAAAGAGTAAAGAACTACTGCGCAGCCCACTACAGCTCAAAATTTCTTGAGAAAACCATGTTAATTAAATTTCACCCACATTTTTCCATGGAGTGACCAGAAGACGCAAGAATTTAGCAAGGGGAAAAATGCTTCTGCCCAAATGCCCCACCCTCCGAGATCCCCTTTCCAGTCCACGAACCCACTCTAACCGCACAGATCAAGCGCGCGTAATGCCGAAATTTTCGACGGAATCGTGCATGGAAAAGCACCGCCACCCCATGAACTCTTAGATCCCTCGTCAACCCCCACAAGAAAACGAAAACTGAACCTCAAACAAGAACCACAGAGAGGCGGCGGCGACAAATCGCAGGAATCGAAGCAGAACGGGGGGAACCTCCGCGTACCTCTGAAGGACCGGGATGGGAGGGAATGCGAGAGGATAGGAGGCGCCGGTGATGGAGGCGAGGTGGGGGAAGAGGAGTGACTGGTGAGCAGATCAGAGGGGAGTGAGCTGAGAGAGATGGGAGAGCGAGCAAGCAAGCAGGCAGTACTGCACCTCTGCCCGCTGAGGTCTATGTGGGCTTCTTTTCTGCCTCCCTTTTCTTTTTGGATTTTTTTTTTCGTGGGTACCACGATTTGCCCGTGACGGGGTGGAAATGATCCCGGCGAGGCTCTCTGCACCTCTGCCCGCTGAGGTCACGAGAAAAAAGCCGCCCCCGTCAGGAATTCATGGTCGGTTCCGAGCAGCGACTTCGCCTTCCAGAATCCAGAGCTTGCAGCGCAGTTTCTTCCCAGGAATTAACGAAATTTCAGTTGATTTTGCATCAATACAAACCTAGGCTTTTTTAAAATGCAGAATAAGAAGAAAAAAAACAGGATTAGAGTACTCTTACATCCCGAATTCTATGAAGTAAAAAATACAAGAATGTCTATTTGTATGTTGGACATAGAAAAACACAAAAAATTGATGATACAGAATAGAGATCGACAAAAATGATTTTTTTTATGAGATTGAACCTTATGTTAGAAATCCTACAAAAATCTTATAAAATAAGTCACTTCATAAGAATTTCATAGGAATTTGAGATGCACAATCCTTTGTTTCAAAGGACACTCCTAGGGATTGAAAAATTTCAAAATTTCTATGACAATCCAAAGAAATCCTTACTTCTGCAGTTATAGACTTGTTGGTCACTCTATGTCTCTACCCTACCTGACCCTATGATGATTGGACATCCTAGATGTTGATGGGTGATTTTGCAGCAAGTGTGTTTCATTGGCACACCTGTTAAGGAGAAAACAGAATAATTTAAGTGTCAACAGTATCAAATAAGAGTAGATCTAAAAAAAGATATTCATGATATTTAGATCTCGCGGTAACTTGTCGTCCGAGAATGCAGGAGAATTGTAGAAAATGCTTATGATATTAGATCTAGCGACAACTCGTTGATGGAGATCAAGAAGAAAAGAGCTTGATCCTAGAAGCAGATCGAGATTTGTGATGGGAGGAAGAGACTTGTGCAACATCATGACGGAAGGAGATGAGAAATCAAAAGAGGAAGAAAACAATTAGAATATAAGGAGAAGTTTGTGGCTATAAAAAGTGAATATACCGGTTTATATAGATCAATTAGTTAATACAAGTCAAACGAGTCTATAGCCATATGACTAGAGGGTAACGTCAGCGGATACTAGGCTATTAACCTAGATCCAATCCTCCATGGTGTTGCATGAAAATGCAACTCATGGATAAACTTTATATGTTGTCTCACATACATCATGTCAATTAGTAGTCTTTTTATCGTGCATCAAATTTTAGTGGATTTTGATGACCTCTTTATGGACGTTATATTCATATATGTATGTAGTTATAGATTTTATGAGTGGGTTTGCGTTGGTTGAATGAGTATGCGTACATATCTAATGAAAAAAAGGGTGTTAAATGTCACTAGCGATTTTGGATAAAGTATGTGTACATATAAGAGATAATTATATGGTTATATATTCTTTGCTCAATATTTTAACACGTTGCCCCCAAAACCATGTGTACTTCAATTCAAACCGTTAAACCAAACTATCACCAGAAATTACATTTAACTAGTCTCAAGCAGCGAGCAGGACCGACTCTTTTGCAAGGTCTGTTAGAAAGCATCTCTTATCCCTTTCATCTCAATTAAATGACAATATTGATCTTCTAATATTAGTTGAAATAACATAATTGAGAATGCTCTTGGTTGCCTTTACAGAAGAGGAGTTTCAAATGAGAAAACATCTTTAATATATGATTTTGTGATAAGTTTGTCGATGGATACATATGAAGGTTGTGGACATATTGAATGACAACTACTCCAAAAGTGTTGTTTATCTCAGTCAGAAAGATTAAATTCTAATGTGAATAACTGAATATACTCCCCTCCCCTCCCCCCCCCCTCCCCACCCCCGAAATGTCCGGTATGGCAAATAAATTTTTGAATGTAACTTTTTTGATTAATAAAATAAAGGTTGCGACCTCTACATCGCCTAGGGGTTGTACGCAACCAACTGGACGCGTGCACTATACATTTATTCATAAAATAGCATCAAACAAATTCTAATTAGTTGAACACATCATGAATTATCTGGAAATCGTAAATCAGAACACCTAGAGACATTATCACATGATGATACAGAGCAATCCTAATGGTCCTCCGCACGCCTATCAACGAGGAAAATGATGGATTTCAACTATCAAACAAAAGGTAGGCCACAAGATCCAAATTTAGACAGCCTCAACATTCGTCGTTCAATGAACGTATAATTATGCAAACACAAGAGTGTACTAATCCTCACCTGCTGATGGTCCTCACAACTGTTGCACGCTTTAAGCTAAATTAATTCGGCTTTGGTAAATCTGACCATGAAGGCCCATTTGCGCTTCTTTTTGTTTTGGCCCACAATCTTTTATTCGAAAATTTCATGCAAAAGGCCCATATACGTTTGGGACCAGGTTTATTCCATTCGGACAGCTGGGCCCCATGCTCCGATGACCAGGAATTAGTGAGCCCACACAACTTACTGTGGACAACTGACAATTCAACGAACGAGAGATACAGTGTGCACGGTACAAGACATGTTTGAATCTGTCCAGTGTCCACAACGTGGAAAAAAAATGGTTTTTCTGCTCGGTGGAAAAGAAAGTGTTCATGTGATGAGAATCGACTTTCTCCTTGCACAAAATAACGCCGTTGTTTTATATTCGTATCCAATCCAAGTACATACTCTACAAAACAAAATGACCTTGACTCGCGCGCGGGATCATCATCACTCCCGTGCGAGAGATGGAGACAAGGTAAGTGGTGGTGTGGTCAAAAAGGGCAGCTCCTGGCCCTTCCTTTCCCGAGTGACGATGCCCGGGTGGTTTCCACGTGACGGCTTTTGGTGGCGCGTCTCTCTTTTGGTTTCGTCCATCAACAATGACGCACTAATAGATCGTTATTAGCAGTAGCTCCCACCACATATTCTTCTCCCACCGCGGCAAGGCGTAACGTACGCCCCCCGGCGGCTCAGTTTTAGCTATGCAGTATGCACGAACACACGATGACAGCACAAACCACGAAACATATAGCATATACTACTGCGCAGTAGATTTGGTGGCATCATGAAAAAGTCTGGATTCCGCAGGGGGGCTAGCACGAACCGTAGCACTCACTGCACGGTACAGCGCGCGACTCCACTTTTTTTCTCCCAAGAAGTGCAGAGCAACTCCAATTCTTCTCCTTTTCTATTATTTAATCATAAAAATCTGTCATATAGAGAATGGAGATGGAAAAAACTTCTTTATCAGTTTTCTTTTTCTATCCTCTTGGTTAGATGATCATCTAAATTCAGTTCAGCATCCCCTCTATGAAGGAGATCACCCATCTATCACTTAAATAGTGGACCATATCCTTTTAGGTAATAAAATAGATGAACTGTTATAACATCATCACTTATATATATAATTTAAAAAATAGGTTGAAAGGATCCCCTTTAACCTATTTTAGGTGATGAGATTAAAAAAAAAAAGAAGAGTTGGAGTTACTCTAAGCGCGAAAACGACGGGCATATCCCGTGACCGGGAGCGAGGCGACCGGTACGAGCGCGTCCTCGGCGCCGTGCTCCCTCCACATGTGCGATGCCGCGAGAGTTACTGCGTAGCGTTTTCCGGCGACGTGTCGTGGACGTGGATCGGACATGTTCCAGCGGGAAGAGGGAAAGACTAGAGAGCGAGAGGGGAGACAGAGCCACACAGTGACACAGGAAAGCGTCGCCGTCGCCGAAGACTTGGGCTGGGGGGAAGCAAAGTCAGTCTCCGGCGGGGCCAGTCGTTCTTCCGTCGCTTCTTTAATTAATCGATCTTGCAGGATTATTTCGGCGGTAAGAGCTGCGGCGAGTATGTGTAGTATGTTCCCCCGCCCAGCCGCCGCCCTGCATGAGCCGGTATTGGAAGTAACCGGGCGTTCCATCTGCCGGCGCGCACATGGATGCTCGTGATTGGCCCTTGGCGTGGTCAGACTTGGCCTCTCGATCTATTGTGACGACCCGGCTGGCCGCGTCGCGCTAGCTGCCGACTGCGCACGTCCGCGCCACACCAGCGCATGTATCTTCTCTTCTCTGCCCTTATCCTGCGTAGCATGCGTCCCTTGGCGTGCTTGCTTAGCTCTGTTCGCTGTTAAACGCGTTGTGCCCACGTGAGAAAATCCCGTCCGGCTCGCGTTTCGTTCATACGCAGTACGATCTCGCGCCATCGGAATCCTCGCACTTGGTATATCTTTCACCTGCTCTGCTCCTCTGCTCAAGTCAACTTCATCATACATAGAGTAGTAGTTGTTTGTCTGTTTGTCCCTTGCCTTGCCGCGTACGCGTGTGTTCTTGCTTTCTGGCCATGCCCGTGCCAGGCAGGTCATGGCTCGCCGACCTGCGGTCACGGCTGAGCGCCGGCGCGGCGAAGGAGGACGGGCTGGGCATCCTAGCCTTCGAGGCGGCGGCCGCCATGTCACGTCTGGTTTCCCTCCACGTGGCGCTCTCCGACGCGGAGGTCCGGCGGCTCCGCGGCGACGCGCTGCGGGCCGAGGGCGTGGCGCGGCTCACGTCCACGGACCAGGCCCACCTGCTCCGCCTCGCGTGCGCCGAGCTCCTTGCGGACCTCGGCCGCGCCGCCGACGCCGCGGCCCGCATCGGCGCGCGCTGCAACACCTCGTCCACGACGCTGCTGCTGCGCGAGTTCGACCGGGTGTACGCGGACGCGAAGCGCGGGTCCCGCCTCGCGCACCTGGACGCCACCTTCGGGTTCTCCAGAGGCGCGTCGAAGCGGTTCAGAAAGATGGAGCGGCACGTGGCGGCCACGGCGCGGCTGTACGCGGAGATGGACGCGCTCGGGGAGCTGGAGGCGTCGGAGCGGCGGATGGAGCAGTGGATGCGCCACAGCGGGCCGATGGTGATCCCGGCGCAGGCCGCCGCCGCCGCCGGGAAGACGAGGCCCGCCGAGCCCGGCGAGAAGCTGCTGCGCGAGCTCAAAGCGCAGCGGCACAAGGTGCGCAAGCTCATGGACGGCGGCGGCGGCGGCGGGTCGCTCTGGAGCGTGCCCGCGAGCAAGGCGGCCAGGCTCATGGCCAAGTCGGTGCTCGCCGTGCTCGCGCGCATCTCCGCCGCCTTCGGCGCCGTCGTCCCGGGCTTGCCGACGGTTACAACAACGACAGCAACAGGCCGCGGCCCATGGGCCGCGGCGCTCGGCAACTCGTCCGGCCCGTTACACCGGGGCGCGGCGGCGGTGCCACCCGACGCGGCGATCCGGCACTCGGCGCCCATCTTCCGCCAGAACGACACGTCCCCGCCGTTGGAATCGGTGATCATCAAGCCGTCCGCGAGCACGGTTGGCGGGGCGGGGATGGAGCTGCGGTACGCGAAGGTGATCTTGTCCGCCGAGACGCTGCTCGCGGCGCTCAGGCCCACGCCGGCTGGTGGGGAGAACAACAGTTCGGAGGTGCCCGTGGGGATCGACCTGTCCAGGCGGGACGGGCTGTACAAGATGCTCCCCGTGAGCATCCGGGAAGCCGTGAACGTGAGGTTGAGAGAGAGGTGGCGTGGACAGCAGCAGCCGCCGGTGGTGGACGAGGCGGCCGCGGCCGCGTCGAGGGAAAGCGTGGAGAGGGTGCTGCGGTGGCTGGGCCCGATGGCGCACGACACGGTGCGGTGGCACGACGAGCGGAGCATGGAGCGCGCGCACCGGTTCAGCGTGCGCCCGCGCGCGCTCATGGTGCAGACGCTGCACTTCGCGGACCGGAGGAAGGCGGACGACGCCATCGTCGAGGTGCTCCTCGGCCTCAGCTGTGTCTGCTGGTACGACGACGAGCGGCGCCGGCTGGAGTCGCTGGACTGGGACGACGAGTAGCAGGCTACCGGCTATGGCAGGGCTTGGACTGTGAAATGTGTTTTACGTGTGTAAATATCTCACTATAGTATCTCAAACATTTCTGTATCGTGGATACAAAACACGTCAACCGATGTTCGTTTGGTGCGAATTCATATACAGAGGTTCAATGCATGCAATGGCCAAGTGTTGTGATGCCTTTGCGGCATTTGGCACAAGTTAACAGACAAGCTGCAACCTTCGGCCTACAGCCCGTCAGCCCGTGACTGGTCCACTCACCAAGATACAGCCCAGGTTGAAGAGCCCGCTGCCCACGAGTCGCCAGTGGAACAAAAATGGCCACAACGCGACGGCCCCATGCCCCCATGCATGTACAAACAACTCCAGGCCTCGGGGAGAACGGGCTACTAGCCCAGTGGCAAGCGGCTCGATGGTGAGGGCTGCCCGTCCGGGTTTTGATAACTAGGAATCGCACTCGGATGTCTTATCGGAGTTTTCATTCCCAATTATTTGTAGATACATTTTCATGTGTGGTGTTATAATGAAAATGTGATATTCCTCGTCATGCGCTGAAGTCTGAGTGGTTTTCTAGCGATTTTTAGAAAAACACATCCTTCGTTACTGAGTGTCTTTGTAGGGTTGGTTGTTTGCGTGGGTGTGTGTTATGGTGTGCGTGAGTGAGTTTGTACATAATTGTAGCTGTATCTATTAGGAGAGGGTTTTTTTTTAAAAAAGAAACTCCAATCCTTGGGAAAAAAAAAACTCGAGCCTCATTTGGAGCCATTATTTTTTTCATGAATCTTCCCTTTTTCCTATGAATTTTGTATGGTTTATTATGTGAAATTTCTATGTTAGAAGGAGGTCTGAGTATGGAGTACTTTTAGGATACAAATATGCACATGATCTATAGTTTATGATATAACCTAAAGTCTAATGGGTGTTCTACAATTTTACCAAACTATTCATAGTTTTGTGAAATTTTATCAAATTATTTATAACCTCTTCCCTAAAAACTTTTCATGGAATAACTTTTCAAAAAGCTTTTGTTGCATACAGCGTATCCATTTTATTTTTACATGGGAGTACATGTGTGGAGAAAAATTATGATGGGAGACATAGTAAATTTTGTTGTATTTATGTCGAATATGTGTACACAAGTGGATTACAAATTAGGCTTAAATTATATTAGGTGATTAGAGATAGAGTTTGTGTCGAAATTGTATTCCCGGATCTTATATATACATAGAAGTATCACCGTTGTAACCGCAAGATGACGGATGTAGTAGAAAAAAGGCGGCGGCGACCGGAGTGGTGCGCCCGAGGGGCGGCCAGGCGGTTCCACGATGTGCTTCTGATGTTGGTTTTCCTACTGATGTTATGGGGAGAGCACCTGTAGTGTTGCCCCAGTGATATAAGCATATTACTGGACCTCGCTAAAAAACATTGTATATTATTCTTGCGTTCTCAAGCGGGATACGATCGACGAGCTGGCCGGCTAGGCGGCCACGAGACTGAAAACTGAAGTTCTCTAGTCCCCAACTGGCCGACGAGAGGTACTCCTAACAGCCTTATATGAGTTAATGAATGACTGAACGAATAAACTGAAGTAGAAGTAGCCACTGGTTGGCGTTTTCTCTTCCAGCATCTTTTTTGTTGTTGTTGAAGGAATCCAGCATCGTTCTTACGCATACGTCATTTGCCAGACTTACGTATAAGCTATTATATCGAGATGAGATAATAAGCTTACGTCCATCGAATGTGAGGCCAACGCTTGATATAAGACTGTCATCCATTAGCAGCACAGCACACTGTCATGCAACTTTCGATCTTGTTGGGTGTTTAATTTGAAAGTTGCACGATGGGCCCGAGCCTGTGGGCAGTGGTGGCCGCCGTGCTCGCCGTGGTGCTCGACCTCGTCATGCGGACGGTCCACGGGTGGGTCAAGGAGGCCTCGCTTGGTGCCGGCAGGCGAGCTAGGCTGCCGCCAGGAGAAATGGGGTGGCCTATCGTTGGTGCCATGTGGAGTTTCCTTTGGTCCTTCAAGTCCGGCAAGCCGGATGCCTTTATCGGTTCCTTCATCCACCGGTAAGCACCTCGCCGTCCTCTGGAGTGTAGTTTCGTTATGCCATGTGGCAAGACGTGGTCGATTTTGCCGTTAAGCCGTCTGACATTATTTCGATCCATGAGACGCAGGTTCGGCCGCACCGGCGTATACAGAGCTTTCATGTTCAGCAGTCCAACTATTTTGATCGCTAATCCGGAGGGGTGCAAGCGAGTGCTCACGGACGACGACAGCTTCGTGGAGGGGTGGCCGAAAGCCACCGTCACGCTCATGGGCAAGCACTCCTTCGTGAACTTGTCCTATGAAGAGCACAAGAGGCTGAGGAAGCTCACGGCCGCACCCATCAACGGCTTCGACGCGCTCAGCACGTACCTGGGCTACATCGACCGCACCGTCGTGTCTGCGCTGCGCCGGTGGTCCGAAGCCGGCGAGGTCGAGTTCCTGACGGAGCTGCGGAAGATGACCTTCAAGATCATCGTTCAGATATTCATGAGCGCCGCCGATGACGCGACCATGTTGGCGCTCGAGCGGAGCTACACCGACCTCAACTACGGGATAAGAGCCATGGCCATTAACCTTCCCGGCTTCGCCTTCCACAAGGCTCTCAAGGTGATCCCAGGCCTCAATCCGCATTTCGTTCTTGCAAGAAAAAACTCGACGGAATTTTTTATACAATGAAATTTCAGGCACGCAAGAAGCTTGTGTCAGTATTGCAAGGCGTCCTTACCGAGAGAAGGGCGGCGGCGGCGAAAGAACTCTCCAGGTCGAGCAAAGACATGATGGACCGTCTGATCGAAGTGGAGGACGAGAATGGGAGGCGACTGAACAACGAGGAGATAATCGACATCCTCATCATGTACCTGAACGCGGGGCATGAGTCTTCCGGTCATATCACCATGTGGGCTACTCTGTTTCTGCAGGAAAACCCAGAGATTTTTGCCAAGGCTAAGGTTTGCACCAATGAATCCTATACAGCGATCTTTTTCTAATAGTTTTATCTAAGAGTAAACTTAACAGAAAAAAGTGGTTAGAGCACTTGTATGTGACTGTGGAGTCTTTCAGCAGTCAGTTCGTTGCTATATGTTTTCAGGCCGAGCAAGAGGAGATTTTGCGAAGCATTCCGCCAACACAAAAGGGGCTAGACCTAAGAGATTTTAGGAAGATGAAGTATCTATCACAGGTAAAACCTTTATATCTTACCTTGGATGCAAACTATACTTAGCTTGAGATTTTTCACACGCGGAGAGCAAAAATAATCTGAAGGTCATCGATGAGACTCTGCGCTTCGTCAACATCTCATTTGTATCATTCCGTGAGGCGACTAAGGATGTCTCTGTGAACGGTGCGCTTCAAAAACCTCATGAACCATGACAGCTTTTCTCTAGTTAGCTTGTCTTCCTAAATCATAAAATGTGGGACTAATCAAACATGGCAACAGGCTACCTGATACCAAAGGGTTGGAAGGTTCAACTATGGAGCAGAAGCGTGCATATGGATCCTGAAGTTTATCCTGACCCTAAGAAGTTCAGTCCATCGAGATGGGAGGTAGAAACAATTTCAGTTGGCAGAGCATCTGCTTTGTTGATAGTTGTTATGCATCAGTCGGCATGCCATACACTGAACTTAATTCACATTGTTTATTTTTTAACCGTTCGCAGGGTTATTTGCCCAAACCCGGAACATTCCTGGCTTTTGGACTTGGTACAAAATTGTGCCCCGGGAATGATCTTGCGAAGCTGGAGATCTCTGTCTTTCTTCACCATTTCCTACTTGGGTACAAGTAAGCTTCTTGCATGTGTTGCTTGTATACGACAAGAAAAGAATGAGTACTAGATGTAAACTGTTTGTGATTAAATAATTTAGATATACACAAGCAAAAGCTGAAGTGTTACCCTGTTTTGGTGGTGTAGACCACTTGCAATTCCTCTTGACTCAACAATAATCACCTTGTTAAGACCTTTTTTCTTTCTTGAAATTTATCTTGTTCAGAATTCAGGACACAAAACCTAGGTTATTTTGTTCAACTGTTACGTCCAAATGTCTAAGCGAAGTTGCCTCATTTTTGTTGTGCTCAGGCTCACAAGGACAAATCCCAACTGCCGGATAAGATACCTACCTCATCCCAGGCCAGTGGACAATTGCTTGGCGAAAATTACAAAAGTTTCTGGTGGATAATAAGGCCCCGACGGAAAATCAAAAAGTTTCTGAGGGATAATAATAAGGCCCCGTTGGCAAAAATTACAAAAGTTTCTGCAAAAGTTGAGCTCTTGCTCTCTTTCAATTTTAGAAGATGATAAATGTGTCAATTAAATGACATATTTTTGTGTTGTTATGCGTTCAAAGTTAATAGCTATACGAAAGTATATCCTCGATTAGCTTTGTCATTCCAACATAAGTTGTTGTTGATCAGATTTACAACTCTTTTTACACGGACTATTTTGGTTAATCGTGAGCCACGCTGTCAGAGGATATCATCAAAGACGAATCTCAACATTTTATTTTTTAATTTAAGAATGATGAGGCATAGTTTATTAATTAATTATTGGTAAACATGTAAATAAAACTAGATGATACCCCACGCGTTGCCGCGGGAATCATTGAATAGTGTAATCAGAACACTTATGTAATTAAGAGTGATAACAAACATGATTTAAAACATAATTTGTGGCAATGGTAATTTATAAAAAAGTTTATTTGAAACTGCAAAAAAAAAGTCAATTGTGGAATATTAAAGACCATATAAATCCTCTTTGTCTACAGTTGATAACATGTGTGAATCATAAAAGTCAATAAAAAAGTAGAAGTATAAGACTCATGTTAAATTAGAGCATGAGTAAAACGTCTGTTTGCCACCGTGAATCAACATCTTCCATTCTTGGTTGTTAGTAATTAGACATACACATGCATGCTATATTAGAGAGAGAGAGAGAGAGAGAGAGAGAGAGAGAGAGAGGAGTAACATACTAACATCTTACTTACCAAAAAGATGATCAATAATCTGCCACTGCATACATAAGGCTCCAAGTGGAGCGAAGGAAGGAGAAAGTGGGAATTGAGAAAGACATGCAGTGTTTGAGTTTATATAGGAGAGGAGGAGCAACAAATGGGCAGTGAATATGGTAAGTCGCCATGATACCTGTTGGGATGGACATTTGTGTGAGCCATGACGTTTTGGAGATTAAATACCATGATGAAATACAGTAAGATTGTATGCTCTGCTTTTGTTCATGGTAATTAAGGTGTGCTTGTGTTGATGGTAATTAAACTGATGGCAGTTTCTGCATGCTCTCTTCGTTCTTTAGTTTCAAATAGCATACAAGCATATAATATGGACGGATGCATGAAACTGTAGCTCAAGATCTAACGACAGATTATTTCTTGATGATGTGGCTGCACCACAGAAGAGGAAAATAGCAATTATGATCTTGAGTGGGTTGTATCTTTTATATATGTAGATAGCAAAAAGGATACCATCGCATAAGTCATTGCGTCCAAAGCTCCCAACATATGTTACATTGAGGCATACCCATTGCACTTGCTAGAATAAATTTTCCTTGATTATCTCAACAAACAGCTCCGATACTTTTTATCCAATTTTCATCGGAAACATTGGAGATAGCTGCATCTGCATACAACTTGCAAAGGCCTCACTCAAGCGGCATACAATACAACTTGCAAAGGCGTTGTTCAAGCTTGTGTTGCGTATGTTGCATCTATCTTCTCTGTTGAATCACCATCTCAGCAATTTTCAATTAGTAAAGTCCTATTTATCTACTTAACTATACGGAGTAGCGTATTTTGGCTCATCTAGCTATAAAATCGGGTATGTGACACCTTGAATTATTGATCCGGTTCAATTTTTCTCATTAGACGGTTTTAATAGTGGTTTTGTCTAATATGATAGAGTGGATTTCACGTATTACATGCCACGCTATTTTCTCTCTCTCTTTTCTCTCTTTCTTCTTCTCCAAACTCCTCAACTTTTTTTTGTTATTTTCTTATTCTTCTTCTCCAAACTCCCTAAATCCTCATGAATTGCAGCCCGTCCGCACCCTCCCTCTAGCTCCGCGCCCTCCTTCTCCCCGCCGCCTCTTGCCCAGGGATTCTGAGAAGCAATGACATCCATGTTCTAAGGCCCGCGCGACCGGCGACAATGGCACTTAGGGACGCTCGACAGCGATTTGCCGCAGTGCGGTCCCTATCGCCCGGAGCAACTGCCGCTATCGGGACGCGATCTTGCGGCACCTGCCTTGTTCATTAAAGTTGGCGCCAGATAGGATTACGTCTATTTTTTTGTCAACGAGGGAGTGCGTTCGGGTAGATGCCGACTTCTGATGGTGGATCCTCTCCTCCTTCTAGATCGGCTATGAGCCACTCGAGCTCCCCAACATCCGCGTCTGGGGAAGCTCCTCCTGCAAGCCACCGCCGTCAGGAGTGTTTGAAAAGAGAAGAAAAGAGAAAAGGAGAAAAAGAGAAAAAAAGACATAACATGTGATATGTGGAACCGACTATGTCACCTCGCATAAAACTGCTGTTTCAAACTGTCGAGAGAGAAAAACTAAACTGATTTTAATAATATTTTATGGTATCGACTATCCGGTTTTATACGTGAGTGAGCTAACCGAGCCTAGGATTTTTCTCATTTTCAATTCACGAGTTAGGCGATTTGGACTCGGAAACCAAACGAACCCGGCTAGAAATGAGAAAAAACCATGCAGCATATACAAGCCCACAACATTGCGGCCCGCGTCGAGGGGCTGATTCGGATCGGGCTAGGCCATTAGACTTGGCGTGCGGCGTGGCTCTCCTCCCCGCTGCTCTTTACCTCGTTCGTCGTCGCCTACCCAAGCGGCACAAGCGTGCGCCTTCGAACCCTAGTTACCCGCGACGCTCCCCGCCTCCTTCCCCGGCAGCGGCGGCGGCGGAGGCGAAGATGTCGGGCGGTTTCTTCCGGGTAAACTTCTCAACTCTCTGTCTCCTTCTGTCTACCTAGCGCTGCGTCTCGTCTCGTGTTGCGGGCTCGTCGGATCTGTGACCGTTGATGGCCGTGCTGACTGCTGATTCCCCGTTGTTTCTATCGCAGGGGACGTCCGCCGACCAGGACACGCGCTTCTCCAACAAGCAGGCGAAGCTGCTAAAGTCGCAGAAGTTCCCACCCGAGCTTGACCACCTGGTTAGTTTTTTTCGTTCAGCCACTTCGTATCTCAATTGAGCTCCAGCCAATCCCCGACTGATTTCTGCTGCTCTTTTTTTATTGTTTATTTAAATTTAATACGAGTCACTGAGCTCATGGTGGGTTGGTGATAGGTGGACATGTCGAAGGTCAAGATGGACGTGATGAAGCCCTGGATCGCCAAACGGGTCACTGAGCTCCTTGGCTTCGAGGACGAAGTGCTCATCAATTTCATCTATGGCCTTCTTGAAGAAAAGGTGAGCTTCCTGCTTAAGATACGACTTCAAGTCCGGCTATGTCACTTATTAATATATCCTGTTTAAATTGTTGCACGAGTGTATAGGCAGACAACACATTTGAGTCTAATGAGTGTGTTGAAAACCCTAGTATTTGGTACATGTAAGGCGTGCCTGAATTCGGAGGGCCTGCTTGGATTGCACACTAATCTTGTTATGCTTGAACGAGTAATGACAATTACAGTAATCAGTATTTGGTTGTTGCCATAGCTTAGTCTTCTTACTTAGCCAGTTAGCCTTTTTGGCCACTTGGCATAGATTGAATTTTTTTGCCACACTTTGCCTAGGGTTAACTTGTCAATTTTCGTCAAGACTATACATTAGACACCTTAGACAAAGAATGTGTGGCAAATTTAATTGTCACAGAAACAAGTCCTTGCCAAACCAGATCGTGATGTAGCTCAGAAATTACAAAGAAACTATAATCATTGTCTTGCTCAGTGACTAAACTGAAATACTGTTGGTAATCATATCTGAGAACACGCACATGCCTTTTTTTTTTTGTAATCATAAGACTTGGAGCCTATCTAGTCTTGCGGATCTAATCTTGACCAATTCCTTGTTTGCTGAATTTCAACTGGATTGAATTAGACCGGGAAGTACTAACAAAATTGTGAACCAATACCCCTTCCTATGTTTTGAAACAGTTGCTTCAGCCTTAAAAAGAACTTCAAATCATTTTGGGAGTTGTATTTCTGGCTATGTTAAGGAGGTCTATGTTGCTCAGCTATGGGGTTGGATTTTTTTTTTCTTGTGGATATGATCAGAATGTAAGGACAATACTATGTGTGTTCAGTCTTTTGTAATGCTTAATATTAGTGTGCTTCCACCACATGTAATACAAATGCTTATTGGGTTTTTATTATCATGGTTTTGGTTTTCTTCTTGTGAAGGAGGCAGATGGGAAGAAGATTCAGATTCAGCTGACAGGGTTCATGGAAAAGAACACTGTGAAGTTCATGAAGGAGCTATGGAATCTCCTCCTTAGCGCACAGCAGAATGCCAGTGGTGTGCCTCAACAGTTTCTAGATGCAAAGGAGGCTGAGATTCAGCAGAGAAAGGTTTGTAGTAAAATTATATTAGTGTGCACTCTCTATATATTTGAATATTACATCTGGGATACACCATTTTTCAAGTAACTCAGATCATCAGTAGTTATCACGGGAGTGGTAAATGTCCTTTTGGTCCTTGTACAACACTGTGAGGCCATCTAGATGGCGGGGTATATAATTTATGATCCCATAGGTCGTTTCTGCTTTAGTTAAAATTACTTGTAGCACATTTAGAACATTATTTCGAGCATCAACTAAATTTTAATTCTGAAAGAAAATTAAAGAGCTCTGAATCATCCTGGTTTTTGGATTGTCTGTTAGAATAAAATGGAATATCTTTATGATATCTGAAGAATAATGCAGGCGGAGGATGATAGAATTGCACAGGAGATCCAAAAGAAGCGGGAGAAAGATGGAAGGGACTCGGAACTGGAGAAGCAAAAGATGATGGTGAGCTGTACTTTTCAGTCACTTTTCCATACCTTTAACTTCAGTGCTATATCGTGACATCTTGTGTTTCTGATGACATTCAGATAGCTTCTCCAATTATTTGGGTTCATATCATTCTTTACCTCAACTACTGTAGGATGGAGATGTTGTTAATTCAAGATCCTCCGGAGTTGGCTCTGCTTTAAATAATGCCAATGTCAATGCTGAGGAAGCAAAGGAAACGGACTTTAAACGCAGCTCAAGAACAAAGAGCCGGTAAGTTGTTTGTTTCTTTGTGTACCTTGAAGGCTTTAATTTAAATGCATTCATGACATTATATGATTTTACTATGTGTCTGTGTGTTCATCTCGTAACACACATACTATTTATATTCTTATTAAGCTCTGCATTACCAACATTTGATTTTCGTGTTCATGGAACCCTTTTGTGTTTGCAACTTAGCTGTATATCTGTTCAGACTGTATAATTGCCTCTCCTTATACAGTTGACATGTAACGTTAAGTAAATTTATTTCTGCCATTCCTTTCAGTAAACTGTTCTTGGACACATTTGTATGATAGCTAATATTTTATCAGGTAAATTTTCTTGACATAGAAAAGCCTGGATCTGGAATCTGATATATCCTTATTATTGTAGATAAAACATCATGCTGTATTTTCTATGCTGATGTATTTTTCTGGGGTATCCTGATTAACGAGTGGTAATCATACAAGGATTTCTAACTGGGCTATAGAAGTCCACACTAGATGGTTTTTGTAACCTCAGGGAAAACTCACCCCTTCTTATCACCAAATTCAGACTATGGCATCTCAAAGATTTCTTCTCTTTGAATCAGACATTATGGACCCGGTTCTGATGATGCAATGTTCTAGTTGAAGGAAAATAACAAAACTTTGGAGCATCTGTTACACACCAAATGCTGGATTGATATAACGTTTACTCACCAATATGCCCTGACAAGCAGTAGTTAAACCTGATTTCTGTGACATCATCATGGTGTTTGATGATTATTCATACCTTTACCATCTATCTTTTATTTTCCCTTCTTTCCTTTTAAATGCATTAGCCAAATTTGTATTGTTATGGTTGGGGCACTATGATATAACAGCTATCTACTCAGTTACTAATGGGTGTTTTCCCCTCTTTTTCAGTGGAGATCGCAGATCCAGGAGTACATCTCTGTCGCCTCGTGGTAGGAGAAGACCCATTTCTCCTAGAAGGCGTTCTCGATCTCCGTATAGACGTTCACCATCTATGGATAAACACCATAGATCATCACGGCGTTCAGCTTCACCTAGACATTCAATTTCTCCCCGAAGGCATTCTCCGAGAAGCACTCCTTCAGTTTCTAGACGGAGATCACCTTATTCCAGGAGAGGTTCACCTTCGTTGCCCAGATATCCATCCCCTTCCCGCTGGAGATCTCATGTTCGCAGAAAATCACCATTGACTGGGTCGCGGAGGTCACCTTCTCCCCTCCGCCGTCGTTCTCCAGCTCGTGCACCTAGAAGGTCACCATCTCCATCACGTCGAAGATCTCCTGTTCGACACACACATTCACCAGCTAGACGGCCATCTCGATCTCCAGCAAGGCGTAGACAAAGATCCCCATCTCCAACAAGGCGCAGGCCACAGTCCCCATCCCCAAGAAGTCGCAGGCCACGGTCCCCATCTCCTGGAAGGCGCAGGGCATGGTCTCGGTCTCCTTTAAGACGCCGGTCCCCATCCCCGTTGATGAGATCACCAAAACGCCGCAGGAGATCCCCAGGCTCACCGAAAACACGTTCTGCAAACCGGGATCCCTCACCACAGCGGCGAAGGTAACACCAGTTCCAGATATCCTTTTCACCTCTCCCTCTCTCTCTGGAATTTTCCTCCAAGTTTGATATAACAATACTTGCAGGAGTGTCAGCCCAAACACTAGCAAGAGTCCAAATCGTTCTCGCAGGAGTTTGAGTAGGGACACTGAGAAAGGCACAAATGGAGCTCTCTCCAATAAAAACAGAGTTGTGCTTGAAAGGTAATGCATGGTTTTATTTGAAGAAATACTACCTTATGTTCTTTTCCATATTATCAGAAACTGTTGCCTTACGTCCCGTATTGTCTTAGGAACCAAGAAAGAAGATCAGATGGTGACGATGATGTTAGTGATGTTGCAAGGAAGGGTGGTCATATGTCACCAGACTCTGAGCAACGTAGGCTTCCAAAATTCTCGAGGTCTCCAGAAAGAAACTCCATGCGTGATAGGTGTGTATTTTTTTTATGCACCGGGTTTGATATGGTTTCTTTCATATGCTTTCCCTGTTCCTCGTTAGGCAGTTCACCTTCGATGTTAAAACATCCTATTATCTTTTGGACAGAGCTCTCAAGAGCCCCAGGAAACATATTCCTACTCAAGACAGCACAGATACAAGTGCAGATGAGGAGGAAAACAATCGTGCAAGGTTTGATGCCATATTTTACTATCTTGCTCAGGCAAAATTGCCTGTATTGCATTTTCGTGATAGTAACATTAATTCTCTTTTTTAATTTAAATTCAGAGAAAATTCACGGAAAGCTAACTCAGCACGTAGGAAAACTAAGGACTTCTCAGCAGATATGCATCTTAAGAAAGTTCATGATGACTCGAGCCCTGGAGAAAGATCTCCAGTCATGTCACGAGACAGGTCATATTCTCTTCTCCGGAACTGCTTTTACTCCAGACATCATATTTAGAAGCTTGGCTGGATGTTTGAGTGGACCTTTAAGCTTCTTGTCTTAGAATATTTCTGAGCTCTAGCACCTTTAGATGCACCCTTGAAAACTGAATACTGTTAGTGACAATCAAAATCATGGGGTGCATTCTCTTATACAGTTCTGTTCTTTGACCTTTTTGAGCTGACAAGCTTATATAGGGCTCGAACTACACCTGTGATTGTGGTGGCAGTGGCAATTGTTATGTTAAACTCACCTATAACTATGATGGTACCAATCATTAAATGATAGTGTGATAATGTGATGTAGTTATGAGGTGAATGAATGTGTTCTATAGCCATCTATGAGAAAGAATCACATCAACAGTTGTATGACATTGTTTCCTATTATCCAGTGGCAAGAGCTTGCAGAAGAAACCCGTTGATCAACTTTCAGAATCATCAGAGGAGGAGCTTGCTGTTAGAAGAATGAAGCGTCAAGCTGATTCTCCTGATGACTCGCGTGGGAAACATCGTGAGGACCCATATTTGAAGGATGGGAGGGACAGTGAGCATGTCATGAGAGGTTCACGTGAGGATTCCCAATCAGAAGATGGAAGTCCTGTTGTGAAAACCAAGAAAAGAGCAGATGGTAATAGTCATATTGATTCTGGTAGCTCAGGCTCCGAAGAATCTGAGAGACACAGATCCCATTCTGAGAAGCGAAGGTGTAAGAAGGCTCATAAGCATAATAAACATAATGATGATAGTTCTGAATCTGATTCTGAACTAGATGACAAAGAGGCAAAGAGAAGGAGGAAGGAAGAAAAGAGGCTGCGAAAAGAGGAAAGGCGCCAAAGACGTGAAGAGCGACACCGTAGAAGGGCAGAACGCCATGCCAGTAAACAAAAGAAGCATATTGATGTCTCCCCGCCATCAGATCTGGAGAAGGATCGAGATTCTGATTCAGATGCTGATGTTAGGAAAAGAGATTCCCACAGAAGCAGAGAGGAGTCTGATCCTAAGAAACTCGAAATTGAGCTTCGTGAGAAGGCCCTTGAATCTCTCAGAGCAAAGAAAGCCATCAACCACTAGCCTGAAATTTCTTGTCACATATTTTATGACTTTCTATTTTGAAGTGCTCATCTCATGTTATGAAGGTGTGCTTATATGATGCTGTTTAATGTTCTGTGTGTTTATGTGGCAGTTGATCTGAGTTGAGGATTCCTGAGCTGTTTCCTTGATGCAGCTGCGTTCAGGCTTAGTAGCTGCTAGTTATCTGGTAATGTTTGCTTTTACAAATTGTACAAGTCATAAAACTGATAAGGATATTTGTTTTGTGAAAGTTTCCTTATCGTTTTTGTTCTGATTAGTGGAATTTTGATATTCTGATGGATCTATTGCTAGTATACCCTTGTCACACAATTTGTTAACACTATATTATTAAACTTAGGAGAATATACTTCAAATTATTCTTATTTATTTATACTAGAAACGAACAATACAACCAAAGGCCTGCTACCGGATTTGTATGTGGACAGGTTTTATTCTAGAATGCTTCAGATAAGGTGAACTGACTTCATGTCACACACAGAATTGAAGCGCTTGCTGTGTAGTGATACTTGTTTTGTTATTCGTTTTGTATAGTTTGCTGATGTATACTACATCACCTTGTGTTAATATGAATTTGAATTATTGGCAGATTAGCACCATGTGCACGTTTATGTTCCTCAGGATGATATGATGCACGCTTCAGCAAAAAGAAGTGGCTATCTTTAACGATTGTGAACGTCTACTAAAGCAATTCTTCTTACCAATTTTTTGGTTGGTGTTGCTTAGATTCAGGTTTGTACAGTAGTTACATATTAGATGGCGAGGTTCTGATCGAGTGTTAAAAGCCAGTTAATATTTGAAACACTTGATATGCATGCGGGGGATGATTTCTGTCATTAATGTCCAAAAATATGTGTTGAAGATAACACAAAAAAAAATAGAAGACATCACCACAAAATTTTATGCTAAATATATGGAACCGTTGAACTAAATGAATTGACTTGTAAAATACATTTGCGGAATGATATTTCATGTTGGAAGATTCTGTGGTATGATGCGCAATAGGATTTTGATGGAATTAATGTGTAGCTCATGAAATTAGGTTCTTACTTGCATTTATGATGATAAAAGAGCATGTAAACAGTTTTATATACCCTGATCCTCGGTATGAGCAGCGTCTCAAGTAATAATAGGTTTGTGGATCTTTTTTATTGATTTTTCGTAGTACTTTTGATGATTGGATGGCTTTGATATATAAAAGAAACAGTGTAAATGAAAGCTTGTATGTCCATTTCATGAATGAAATTATGGTGCTAATTTTGTCTCTTTCGAAAAGGTTGAGATGGCTCGATCGTTGCCTTTGGTTAGAGACCATGCTTACTTACCTGCGAGGTTGTAGTTAGTTTCACTGCTCCAGGGAATGTGTGTTGATTTAAAGGCTTTTGTCACAGTAACTGTTCTTATCACTTGATTGTTTTAAATTTCAATGCTGAACCTCGGACCTTATGCACTTCCACATTTTCATTGACATTGGGTACCCTGGTTTAAGTTCGCCCAGTAGTTTTGACGTGCAGGTTTATGCCAGGTGATTAAGCTGTTTAATGCGGAGTGCATATACAGTATATACAATGATTTTCGATTGGAATATATTATAGAGAAATCTAGGCTGGCATTATGCTTTTTCTAGTACTGCATGCGGGCGTTTTTTTTTCTTTCTTTTTTTTTTGGAAGGCATGCGGGTGAGGTTGATCAGTTGGTGAGGTAATAGACGTGGTTTTTGTCAGACTTGATTGACGGAATCTTCGTTAACGTGATGAACGCTCGTGGAAAGCGTCTTTGGTTGGAATTCGATGCGATAGTCCGTGACATTATTCTTTACGCCATACGATTTCATTTGTTTATCGTGTAAGCAGGGTTTATGTCCATGACTTAAGTCGAGTGACGGCCTGACGGGTAGTGCATTCGTGTGTCGACCTTCTTGTCAAACGATACGATCGTGCAACGCGTCCGAACAGAGTTCCAACGATGGAAATATTGCCGGAACGTGGTGGTTGCTTTCCGTTTGGCGTTTACAACACAGGGCAATCGCAGTAACCAGGAGCCTATTATCTCGTGCACCACTGTCCGGCCGCTGTAGTTGTAGACGCCAATGTTGTTTTGTTGTCGGCGCATGCGCGTCCTGCGAAATTTGGTCAGGTTCCGTTCCGCCTCATGGTTGCTGGCCAAGCATGCACCATCCCATGCAATCAGCCACCGCGTCCTCATTTAGCGCCTGCACGCGTCGCCTGAGTTTATTATTGGTGGTTCGCAAGACCACGGCGCAGCGCAGGCACTGTTTGTCGTAGCTGGCTCGGTTACTTCTCTCCTGGCGCGCGCCCTTGCAAGTTGCGCAAGTTGCCAGCCGCCCCCTTCGTTTGGCGACCAAATTAATCCTACACGACACGCGCTACCGTGTAGTCCGTGGCCACCGCCACGGGACGAGAGAACCACCTGCCCCGCGCCCTGTGTGCTGTCTCGTTTTTCAGTAGGCCGGGCAAGCTGGCCTGCTGGTGGTGTTTGGACTTTTCGCTCCGTGCCTTGTCTTACACTGAGCGATCCAGGGAAGACTTGGAACAGTGTCTCGTGCATGCATACACCGAGCCAAGTCGCACCGCAGAGATGGTAACCATCGGCTGCTTGTTCTCGTTGTCACAGTGCCTGGAACGTTGACCTGTGATCATCGTTCGCCGCTGTTCAAATTAAAATTGAACGCCTCTTCTCGGTTCCGCGAGTCTGAAAGGGACACCGTATCGATCCTCGCGCTGACAAAGTAGTGACAAGGAGACTGCAAGTCTGCAACGGCGGTGCCTCGCCGCTCATCACCTGACTGGTTCGTCGTCGGATCGGCCGCGTAACTTGTTTCCTGCGCGCCCGCTGCAGCTGCATACAGTATCCACGGGGGTTTGGATGGGATGGGCCCCGCGTGTGCTCGGTGCATCCCTATCCGCCTGCCTGCTGGCTATGCCCATTGTTCCTGTGGGGTACGGTTGGGCAAAGAAAGAAATGACGCGACTGCTCCCACGTGGGCAGGTTGGGCTGTTGGCCGTCATACGCGCGTGCTTACGCCGACCCCGCGTGCCATGCTCCCGCGCGCCGCCGGGTGGCACCGGTCGGAAATGGTCCCGGCGCCTCCTCCCTCGTTCCGCCACACGCTGATCACATAACGTACTCTCTTAGTTCAATATTATACGATGTTTTTATTTCAGATACAAAAATTAAAAAGAAGTGAGAAAAATAGATATATAAAAAATAAAAAGGAGAGAGATAAAGATAAAAATTATTAGTAAGAGAGAAAGATGTATTAGAAAACGAGTATGTCTTATAATTTAAAAAAACTTAAAAAAAATAGAGTGTCATGTAACATTGAACGGAGAGAGTAATTCTCAGCGCGGCAGCAATCCGCCATCGCCATGCATGCGGAGTGATCGGCATGCAGTGTCCCCCGCCCGCCGGGTGATGAGAGATCCAGGACCAATATGAGATACTGTGGGTCAAACCCGTGGAAAATGTCAATCCTGATCCGGGGGAGATGGGCAAATTTGCTTCGACAACGGGCCAAGCAAAGCACAGACCGCGTAACACAGTGTACGGAGTACTCCTAGTAGCGAATGAGGAGGGGCCCGGTGCGGAACAACGTCAGGTCCGATGTGAATGCCTGCGCTGCGCGCCAAAGGCCCAACCACCGCCCAAGTCTCAACTCTCAACACACGACAGGCATCGCCAACTTGGAAAACACTTCAAACATCAAATCAAACACAGCGGCTCAGACCGAGTCACACCCACCCTTTGGACATTTTGGTTTCCTGTTTCCTGTTTCTACAAGAAGTTACGGCGCCGAGATGACGAGGCGAATAAGCTTTATTTGTTTGACACGAATAATGTTCCTTTCCACGGTCCTGTACCGTCACACCGTGGGAGCGAGCACAGCATGTTCTCCTTCCTAGCATCCAAAGATGGATACTGATCCCTTTCGTTTCGTGGGGGCTTTGGAACATGTTGACACACCCACACGCACTCACACACCTATCATTTCGATTTCATGTCACCTCACCTCACCTCACCCCCCGAGTGTCCGGCGGGGTCCAGCCACAGTGTCGCCGTGTCGTCATCTCCATGCCCCTTCAAGTCGGCACTCAACAAGTTTCTGCTAGCTAACTACTCCCTCCCTCCCTCCCTCCCTCCGTGATGAGAGCATTTTCTTTTTCCTGTCTAACAGAGCTGATTTGGGAAAAAGGGGAGGAGACGATTGGGGAACATTGGTGGTAGTGGGCGGAAGTTCTTTGACGGGACGGAGCTTTTCCTGGTGAGGCAGACAAGAATGCAATCCTTGATTCGGAGCTGCTGCGGGAGTACTAGTACAACTGTTGACCAGCGAATTTGGCCTTTTGGTGTTCCTGTCATATTTTGTGCTATAAATGGTACTATATGAATTCCAAACTGATTTGCATCGCGTTCACTTTCTTATTTGGGGTAGCACTACGAGGAACACGGATTTCATTCCTGCGGGTACCATGCAAGTGACCAGCCATTGATGCTCTCCGTTTCCCCCCGCGTGAGAGCACGATTAGATTGATTGTGCGTAAGTCTTACCCAACGACCAAAGTACTAGTACTTGTATACATAATCATTATTTCCGCACTATCTTATAACCAGTGGTTTAGAACCCTCATTTTATGTTAAAGCTAATCATAATGTCTCCTTTACTCATAAAAAAAAGCAAGTTCACATAATGTCGAATAAAAAATTACAACTTTGACCGAAATAAAAAGTTTGCAATTAATAGATATATAAGCAGACTTATATGAGAATCAATACATTAGCATACTGGACTGGAGTATGTCAAAATCAGCAGATCTTCTCACTGTCAAATTCTCTGTCTCAGGAAAAAGAATAAAACTGTTGTTTGAAAGGCCAGAGGATATTAAAATAGACGAACGAAAACTATTTCAAATATTATATTATTGAGTTTTTTTTTTGAAATTAATTATATTACTTGTACTAACTCAATAATATAATAATTATATTATTGAGTTAGTACAAGTACCAGCCAACTCAACAGGCATGGAAAAAAGAAAGACTCGCAGGTGAGACATGGGGTTCGTATCCTCTTTACTTTCTTTCATTGTATTATCCATTTAGAACTTGAAACGAAGAACTGATATTAATGTAATACTTGAGTAGTCAATGATTAATTCAGTTCACATGTTTGAAACATGAGGAAAGGCGCACAAGAAAACAAATTTGTTAGATTAGCTAGGGCCAAACTAATAAGGCATCAAAATTAAGCAATAATTGAAAGAAAATCGAATGATTCAAACATAATGATTTGCGAGCGTGGAAGTGCGCTATTTCGTGCTATCTCTAGCGAAACAAATGCACAAGGGATGCATTACGGCAGCACCATTTCATGCCGCTTTCGCACAAAACCAGCATATTAATAACACAAGATATGCATAAGGGATGAAAAGATCACACAAGCATTCCGCTTGGTTTGTTGCAGAGCGTAGAATGAAATTAAAAGTCCTTGCGGCAACACGACGGTAGTCCTTATAACATCATGATGAGCTGCGGATTAACTAGGAACCATAGATTGATATGGATAGTCATATAGCAATTGTACATTCCACGAGCTCGAACAATATAACAGAAGAAATGAAAAGATCACACAAGTACTCAAGCAAATTAATTAACGTGGTAATTCAGCTACTGCAAAGTGCAAACTAGCTAAGGGAAGAAGAAGCGCAAATCTAACTAGCAGAGAGCAGAGAGAATGATTCGCCGACCGCTCGCCCGGTGACGTTTTAGAACGACGTCGGCGGCGGCCTCGTCACGGCCGCGTGCCCCCACTGCCCGAACATGTCGTGCGGCGGCGGCGCCGTCTGCGGGACGGCGTACATCGACGGCGGCACGACGGCGCCGCTCTGCTGCTGCTGGTGGTGGTCCAGCTGCGCCGCGGCGGCGCTTTCCGGGGATCCCGACAGCACGGACGCGCCCTCCTCGGCGTCCTGCTCCAGCGGCAGCCTCTCGTACGTGGCGTTCCCGAACGTGGCGGCGATCACCATGACTGGGCCCGACGCCACCAGCTCCCCCATCACGCTGCCGCCCACCACCTGCCCCTGCCCGCCGGCGAGGTACACGGCGAGCCCCGTGGCCCCCGGCGGCGCCGGCGCGGGCAGGAACGCCCCCGACATAGACAGGATCTCGAACCTGCCCCTCAGCGCCACGGCGGCGGACCCGCCGGCCGCCGAGGGCTGCCGGAGCGTGACGTTGGTGACGGCGCCGCTGCCGCTGAGCACGGACACGCCGCGCTGCCGGCGCCGCGAGAAGGACGCGATGGCGTCGACGATGTCGGCGCCGCTCGCGATCTCCAGCACGTGGGACCGCATCGCGTTCGGGCTCTCCCGCGTCACCACCACGGGCGGCTTGGGCTTGTTCTTGGACCCCGGCGGCCTGCCGCGCGGCCGCCGCGGCGCGCCTCCCGAGCCGGAGGGCGGCGGCGACGCGTCGTCCTCGTCGTTGTTGGTGCCGCCGCTGTTGGTTGGGCCCGCGCCGACGACGTGCGCGGCGGGGTAGCCGTGGTGGTGGTGGCCCTGCAGCGAGTGGCCGTCGAGGCTTCCCATCTCCTCGGCCGACGCGCCGCCGGCCGGCCACCGGTTTGCCAGCCCTACTATTTTCGTAACCGTGAGAGTAGTCTCTCTGAGGCTGAGCTCGGGGGAACGAAACTCGAAACTACGGCCCGGCGTTGCACTCTGCGGCTATTTATGCCTCTTTTCCTTCCTTATTCTAGCTTTTCACTTGTACTCCCCTCCGGAAACCTTCTAGTACTACTACCAGCTACGGATAGATATGAGAATGGATTGCAACCGAGGCTTGGCACCGATCCCCAACCGCGACATATATACGCGGTACGGTCAGTGGCGACCGCCCAGTGGGAAAGCTTACTATTTGTAGTAATAGCTGTAGTAGCAGCTAGCCACATGTGCGTGTACGTTGAGCGGCGTCATTACGGGCGGGGACAGAGAGAGATGGTGAAGGTTCGGGGAAGGTGGCCGCGGCATGGCCGTCTGAATTCTGATCGATCGGCTCGGCTTTGATGGGGGTTTGAAAAACTGTCGTGCAAATAGGCGAAACCTTCTCGCCTCCTCTCTCTCTCTCTCTCTCTCTCTCTCTCTGCGACGACCATGATGATGATGATGCGTGGTACATCACGCTAACGCGCGGTGCCAAAAAAACACGTGCTCCTTTGGATGCGCGGGGTGATGTAATGTGGCTGTTGCCGGTTCGTCGGCGCAGCAGATCTGAACGGACCAGCGGTACGGGACGGCTGATTTTGCCATGCTCGTGCTATATCCCGCATCGGCCCTCCCTCAGATCATAACAAATTTCATCGCCGCACATTAAAACTTCGAATAAGAATTGTTGTCTTAATAACAACAACTTGATGAAGGCCCGGTACAATTTGAGTTCACAAGATTCAATTTTTAGCTTCTTTTTTTTTTGGCCTGTTATTAATAATTAGATCAAGAACAGTGCTGCAAAGAAACACCCCTCTCTGATCGAATAAGATAAGGACAAAGTAATCAGCAGGGTAGGGACTGCGAGCTGGGGCCGGACTAATAAGAACAGGTCCGCTCCATACCGGTGCATGCATCTTTGCACTCACGCTATGAGTATCAGGTTTCGCTAGCCACCTGTTCTTGTCGTGTCTTCCTTTTTTAAAGACCAGCCATGCAAGTTACAGATGGTCGAGGACAAACGCACACCGATCGTTCAAACTTTCATTCAGCGATGCCATTTCTTCCTAAAACCTATAGGTTCCTCTGAAATGAGAGCGATATCATTTTAAACCGAGCCTAGTAGATATATATACCTTTGATTGCTCTAATGCTCCCGACTAATTAACATTATTTCTTCTGCTGGGTGATTATACCACGAAGCTAGCTACTGATTAGCACGAGGTAATGGTCTCTAGGGTTGGTATGATAGCCCGGCCGCGCGCTTTCGTGCCGGGGGTCGTTATCCCGCGCGCACGACATGTCCAAACTCGATGGTTGGCGCGTTGCGATCCGCGAAAGCGACGGCGGCGTAAACACGACCCCTCGGCCGCAGCTCGGAGCAGTCGCGCTGGGACCCTGCTCCTGCACCGTGCTGCCCCCCCGAACGCGCCAAGTACACTGCATGCAGCGCCCCCTCCCGTCCCGCCTCCTCCAGCTCTCCTCAGTCCGTCGACGTGACGTCTCGAGCTTGACTTGCGGTTAATTCATTGATCATTTCATCGCCGCCCGAGTTCTTTCTTAATGGTTTGATCTTTGCCCTAAAGAAAGGTTAATTGCTTGACTTTTCAATCGAGCTGTTAGGAATTGCGCCGGGAACACGTCGACATCGTTCGCGAACTTTGGGCGCTCGCTGGGCCCGGCGCGGCCTGGTTTTTCTCAACCGATTGTGCCCACGTCCCGTCTACCAACAGTGCAGAGCGATTACCCTCCGTTGTTAGCTGCTACTACTTGTTATGCAGATAGTATAATTGCAATCAGCTAGAGCTTTCATGTAACAGTCTCTAAGATTGATGCTTCAGTCCCACTCTCACCTGTTACGTTATCTTATCGATCGGTTGGGCAGGTTCATAATCAATTCGCATGCTACCCTACAGCACATCGGCCCATATTTCTCCGTCTGTCCACAAGTTTTCCTCACCTGAGAAAATGTGAACTCTAGCGCTGGCTTTCTTCTGCCTTGTGCAGACAGAAACAGAAGGGTAGGATCCTTCGTTGCTTCCCTTGGAACCGAAGCAAGGCAGCGCACGCACGGGTTTGACGAATTGGGAACATTTGCCGGTGTCGGCATGCATGGCCATGGAGTTGAACCTCCATGGCGCCGCCGCAAAGCACAACACTTTTTTTTTTGGCTACTGCTACCTACTCCTAGTACTTGCTCCGTTCCGTTTCTGGTCGCCGGTCCCCATGCATGCCTCATCCTCCGTCGTACGGTTGGGAGCGGATTCACCGTGCCCAAGTCCAACTCCAAACAGAATTAGGAGTTTGCGATTTAAAAAGTGCGGCGGCACAGGACAGAGACGTACGATTGCGTACCGTCAGTGGTTACGCTGCGCGGAGCGCGACCGCGGCGTCGAGGGGCACCCCATCAAGGCGATAAGGCACGCGGCGCCAAAACGCGCTCATATATCCACACGCATTAGAGGAGTTCCGTGGACTTTGTATTTAATAATCAAGAAATATTCACGAACAATTACGTATTTCGCTATATAGCTTGCCAAGGCCACAAGTTGCCATGTTGTGTTTGACTTTGACTTGCGCGGGAACAACGACAGACAATGATTTTTGAAGAATCAGTAGTACTCATGAAGATGTACTCCTAGATGCTTACTTCCGCGAAAATATCTGATAAGTGAGGACCCTGTTCGAGTGCGATTGGTTTGCAGGTATGGCGTTTTCGATC
Organism: Eleusine indica; assembly: GCA_030378355.1. NCBI lineage: Eukaryota > Viridiplantae > Streptophyta > Magnoliopsida > Poales > Poaceae > Eleusine > Eleusine indica. The sequence continues at coordinate 8,877,041 of CM059498.1, read as the reverse complement.
ATGCAGCTGGATAAAATTTATGACTAGATCGGATTGGCCAAGAAGGAACGATGTCCTCAAACTTCTGGCCTTGGACCGCGCTTCTTTAAATGGAAACTTGGAGAGGGCGAATGGTACTTGCTACCAAGCATATCAAAGAAACTCGTGGGATAATTCCATGGGCAATGTGAGCCACACGATGTTGGACGGCTTAGGTGTTTGACCTTCTTCTACGTTGCTCCCCACTTGGGTGGCTCTTCGAAAGGGACTGATGTGCCATGCCTGTTCATCCTTTTCTTTTTTGTCTTTTAAAACCTTCCTAGCCTTTTCTTTCTATTCGTCCCCTAGCCGGTGATGCTTCAATCGTTCGCATGAGATTACACTGTATATGCATCACCTGAAAGATTCTCCAGAAAAAAGAACCGAGTCTGAAAAGCGAGAGAGAGAAAAAAAAAAAAGTCCAGTAGGCAAGGCCCTGTTAGTACATCCGTGGACTTCTGTCACGCTTAAGATAAATTTTATACATCCGTGAAGCATGTGAGAGGCTGAGAGCTGTTCTGAATTTCTGATGCGCCACTGCAAAAACTATTTAATTTTTCTAAAAGAAGGAAATGACTACATTATCTTACAGGTCATTCCTGACCCAGCTCCCAGGTTCACAGATACTCATTCGGGCCCATAGAATCGAGGTAGGTGGGCTATTTTGAGCTCCTATCCAGTATTCCAGTGGCGATTGAATTTCGATTATCACTGGATGGCTCATGGCTGCCCATGCGATTGCCACGCGAGCAAAATATTTAGTGAGTTTTGTCTATAACAAAATAGTGCGGCGATGGCGGTAATTGGAACTTAGTGATGAAGCTAGCGCTGCGAAATTACAAGTGTCACCGAGTACGCACACGTAGATTTGGGTGATGACTATGAGGTTAAAATGAGACACCACTCACTGAATGATTTTTTCTTGGTAAAGTGTACTTGGGTCGGTCTACCTAGCTTTGTTTCTGGAACTAATATGAAATAATATTAAAAAAATACTCATGTGATTGAAATTAAAACATTGGCCCAGCAAGCTATCACACTTTATTGTAGCGTGTAGACAATGTTTTGTTTCTCTCTTACCAATCTCATTAATTTAGTGATGGTCATACGCAACTCTAAAGTTGGTCCAATTGATGATAACCTGGAAGGAATGCATTATAGGAGGAGCCAAGCAACGGTTGACATGATTCAAAAAATGGGAACTGATAATCATTTTCTAATTAGAATAGAAGTTCTAGCAAGAGTAATTTTATGTCAAAAAGCATTGAGATTAGAGAGTTACATGACCATGCTTTGTTATGCAAAAATTAAAAGTGCTAATTATATTAAAGCAAGCATCATGTTACAAAGTCATGGAACAAATAGTTAGATCAATAATGAATCAAGTATTATTTATATCTACTCTTTGTGAAAATATAACAATTTTATAGTACCAAAACAATAAAAAAAATAATGATACCCACATCCATATGGTGCTCAATTAAATTTTTTGGCGACTGAAGGAAATACAATCTTGGCAATGTGGCTGGAAACCATATCATACATCATGAGACCTTGGCAAGATGATACACTTTGGTGGTTTATATTTCCTTTACAAGTTGGATAGTAGCAGCCATAATGGTTAAATGATGTCTATTACTTATTCATTAACCTCTCACTTCCCTTTTCACTTAACATTATAAGAATAAGTGTACATAACATTAATTTTTTTAATTTTATGTTCAAAATACATAATTCTAAGTCCAAATTTTATTTTTAGCTTCTCAAAATCACAGAAAATATTTCTAATGCTCTTTGTCTCAAAGCACAACCATGTTGGTCCTTCAGTGTCTTGAATATGGAGTTGAGAATTGATGCCTATTTTGTAATTCTAAACACATCATTACATTAACATAATTGATGTCATGTTAAAAACAAACAGGTAAACATATATAGCCACCAAACTACCGTATCCAAAAATATAATTTAGGTCAACTGTTGCGTCATTGCCACATGTCACCACATGAATACGTTACTCTATTTGATTTTTTTTCCTTTCTTTCATGTTAGAAGAGGAACAGTTTCTCATTTTTGAACTAAACTAAACTTCTTGTGCTAAGGTCATTAAAAAAGAATGGCGGGAGTATTCACCTATGTGTATTTTATAAAAAAGATAAATGACATTGAAACTAAAAAAAATCTTCATAAAATCTAAAATCAAATTCTAGATAAAGAATGGATCAATGTTGCATATATGATGTGGGATGGTTTATTTGCAAGGAAAAGCGTGTGTTTGATATATAGAAATATGTCAATGCTTATGAGAAGAAAATAGCTCCATTAGAACTTGTGTTCCCGTTCCAGTCAGATTACATTCTCATTTACGCACAAATTTACCCAAACCACATACATCTGTATTTTGTAATTAGGCACGTGAGTTGTTTCAGTCAGATTACAATCTCATTTACGCACGAATTTACCCAAAACATATACATCTGTATTTTATAATTAGGCACAGGCAAGCACATCAGGAGTTGTTCCAGTCAGATTACACTCTCATTTAGGCACGAATTTGTCCAATACATATCAGGAGTTTAGGAGAAAGGCTGAAGGAACTAGTTCAGTCCTACACACAGATTCCCTGTCAGAATCCATCACTTGTCTGCGTGTAAACAGAACATGCGGGAGCTCTATACAAATATATTGTACACCAGCCTACAAGGCTAAACCAAATGAAGAATAAAAATGCGCTTCTGATGCACGCACGTATGTTTCATCTGTATGTCCACACAAGTCATGCAGCCATTTATACACAGTGAGTGTAAGAATCCGTTCACCTCTCACCAGCAGAAAGATCCTCTCCTACCGTGTCCTGCTGGCCAGAGATATCTGTATCACGCGCACTACAACTAGCTAACTTTCTTCGCGTACATACGTGCCGTGGCGAAATCACGACAAAAACACTTGGGGGCTCTACGGCGTGGTGAGCTCCCCTCTGCCGCAGCGTCGTATCCGCACCTCCAGCACGGAGCCCCACCTCGTCCTCCTCGTCTTGCAGCATTGCCGCCGCGGTGCCTGAAACATCCATTGTATAATAAGCACATGACCCTGTTGCAGAGCAAGCAGCACCAGAGAAGACAACGAGAGAGAGAGAGAGAGAGAGAGAGAGAGAGAGAGAGAGAAAGGGAGCGGATGATATGGTGGTACTTACCCGTACCCAGTCACTCTCGCTCATGTTGGGTGCGAAGACCTTGACCGTGTGCACCATGGACGCCGCGCGGAAACTGGCTTTATCGCACACCTTCCCCGCCGGTGTCGCGTCGTGCCGCGCGTACTCCGTCACGGTGGAGCGCGCCGTCTCGTTCCGCACCCGGCTGAGGAAGAACATGGCGGGGCGGGCGCAGGCGTCGTCCGGGCTCAGCTTCCGCGTGTTGAACACGAACGGCCCGTCGGCCCAGCTCCGCCACGTCCGGAACGTCTGCAGCGGGACCTCCAGCTCGTGCGGGGCCACGGCCCACGGGTACACCTGCACCGTGTAGCCCCACGCGACGGAGACGGACCAGGTGTACCCGCCCGGCCCGTGCTGGTAGCAGAAGCTCTGCTGCAGCGCGCGCGCCGGGTCGTAGCGGGACGCGTCCACGAGAGGCCGGACCGCGTCCAGCGCGGTCTTCCCCCGCGGGCTGATGGGCTGGATGTGGTCGAGGTGGTGCAGCGACACCAAAGGCGCCACCGGGTGGGCCGCCAGCATCCCATACGCGTCACCGCGGACGTCCACCTGCACGAGCACGACATTGTCTTGTCAGTACATAAAAATTGAGAATTTTTTTTTAAGCGTGCGCTGGTGCGCGTGTAGGTAGGGTGGTGGTGGGCCTCGCGGCCATGTGGCGCGTGGTGGCTGAGAAAAAGTATAGACGGAGCAGGAGACAAACGGCATCCTGGGGAGTGTTGATCACGCGACAAAAATCGCTAGAAAGGTCACAGATCTGGAAGCAGTGCAGTGTACTTGCATCGGCGAGCGGCGCACGGTTCAAAATGGCGCAAACAAAACGGCACGTCCTGTCAGTGGTCATCTGTCGTGGGAAATGAGCGGAGGAATACTGTATCGGCTGCTGATCCAATGCACGATCAAAATGAAATGTCAAGCACGGCAAAAATGGCCGACTTCGCCCTAACTTTTCTTTGCCCCGTCTAGGCCGGAGCGAATCGCGCACATTGCTCTCGTTGAACGGAGCGGGGTTGATTCCCACGGGTTCCCATGGTTGTACAGGGTACGCCATTACCCTCGCGTCACCTACACGCGGAAATTTTGTCACCGGAAAGAGACGGCCGGACACCTGTGCGGCGAGGTGGTGCGTCGCACCAACCAACCGCTGCGCGGTGGCCGGCACGCTTGAGACGGCGACGTCGATGTTTAGACCACCTTCCTCCCGCCGCGGCTTTCTACAGCCATCAACTCTGCGCCACTTATCGTGGACACACCACCACGCGACCACTGCGGCTTTCGGCTTCATCATCTCGAGTAGTGCCCAACCAAATGTTTGAATAAAAATGCACATCCTACGGCCGAAAATGAAGGTACACTCTTTTGGCACTACGGGGTTCTCGGCAATGCCATCGATGTATGGAATCGAACCCAAGCCAATGGACCATCAGCACACGATTTGATCCGTGCCTCCACTAACTGGCGCCGCCGGGTGGAAAATCTCCGAATCCTTGTCCTGATCACGCCGGCTGGGACACGGCACAGATGAAATGTGGTGGCAACCCGGCAAAAAGAGGAGACGAACATGTCCTTTCGCTAGCGGTAGTTGGCGAGGCCAGTCAGTCTTCTCGTGGCCCGTCGACGCTTGTCCTGCTAGATACCCACGCCACATGGGGTGCACTGGTGAAAAAGGGAGTGAGGTGTCGCTCAAGGACGGCGAGAACTAGGGCAGGGGGCCGACGACTCCACACTGTCCGTTAACTTTTAAATCGAACAAGGCCACGGTCCCGTGGACGGCATTGTTCGTCGCCTACGGCGACAGGTGGCGCTCGTAATTTCTAGAAAAAGGGTTCCAGACAACGACGGTACTCCTATGTCTGTTCTCTTCTTTGAAGGCAAAGGATTGTTAAAGCTACTGTTGGGGTCCCTTTTACAGTTCTTTTTTTTTTATAACCCGTTTTACAGTACTTGGGGCAACGGTGAAAAGTTGGTCAAAAGTGTTTGATCCAGGGTGATGCGGGTGGAAACAGAGCGGTGTCAGCATGGTCAAACTGGTGCAGCAGCAGCGTGACCACTGGAGGCAAATTCTATATGGCGGTGGCAACCAGCGGTTCAGAAAATCAGTTATCCATTCCTAAAAAGAGCATTTTTGGGTGTTTATGTAACACAGCTGCTGCATACGCCTACGCCCGGTGGTATTAGAAAACTTAATAGAAAAAAATTGTCGATTTGATGATGTTTTTCCAAGAAAGAAGGAACTGTGGAACTGCTTTGAGTATCGAGTAACGACAAAACGAAGAAGGAAGGAAATGGAGCAGAGTTCACCTGGTGGAAGCCGGGTTCGCGGGTGAGCGGGACGCCGAGCTCGCTGAGGCATGCCTGCACGCGCTGATCGCTGCCGTAAAACCACCTGTACCTTTCGAGGCATCCGTCGATGGCCTTGGCGAGCGCCGCCGCGGCCGGGTAGCTGACCGCGAACCCGCCGCCGCCGAACGCCATGCCGTACGAGTGCATCACGTCCTGCTCCACGCTCTCCGACGGCGCCCCGACGTAGTAGAGCTCCTCGTGGTCGTACTTGTTCAGCACGGACACCAGGTTGTCCGGGAAGAACACCGTGTCGTCGTCGCCCATCACGAACCACCGCACCTCATCCTCCCTCGCCGCGGCGGTGTCGTTATTCCTCAGCTCGGCCGTGACGGCGAGGAACGAGTCCGCCACGATCCGGGCCATCCGCGACGCCGACGCCCGGTCGCCGAACCGCGACGCGTTCGCCGAGACGCGGTAGGGAGGGCACGTGGCGGCGGGCCACGGCGCCGGGCCCACGGGCTCCTCGTCGAGCCAGACGTGCCCGCGCATCTGGCCGGGCCGCCACCACAGCTCTGCGTACCCGCGGCGCTGGTCCCACGTCCGCGCCGACGCGCCGATGCCGAACACGACGTGCGACAGCGTCGTCGGCGGACGGCGGCGGCCGCCGGCGGGGGTGGGCCCGTCCGCCGCGGCGTCGTCGCCGGGGAACTCGCCCAGCAGGTCGCCCGCGCAGTCCTGGCACCGCCACAGCCGGTACAGCCCGCCGGCGCCGTCGTCGGGGAAGAAGGCGACGTAGGCGAGAAACGCCAGCGTCGCCGCGATCAGCATCGACAGCGACGCCGCCACGCACCGCCGGCGCTGGTCTCCGCCGCCGCCGCCGGCGGCGCACCCCCCGCCGCCGCCTTCCGCGGCCTTCCATTTGGGCAGCATCTGCGCCTGCCCGCCACGTCACCGCCTTATTCCCCGCGCTACACCAACGGCTTCACGGGGATCTCGCGATGGAGGGAGGGGCGGAAGAATGGCTGGTAGGGCTGGAGGCCCCGGCCCTCCTCCTTTTCCCCGCAACAATGATGAAAGAAAAGCTGGTAGCGAGGTGCCCCCTTTTCGAGAGGCCCCCCTCCTCCTCCTCCTCCTCGGAGACGACGGAATCGTAGGTCGCGCTTGTCTCCCCGGCTCTCCTTTCCTCCGTCCTGGAGATGCTGTCGACGATTTCTTCGTGGGCGTATTCGTATTGCCGCCGGCCGGCGCTGCTGGCTCGCCTTGGGGAAATGAGGCGGCGGCGGCGGCACCGTACGGCGTGGGGATGGGTGGAATGGGAGCAGATTTGGGCCGGGCGCCTCCTGCTTTATCGCTCGCAGGTGTTTTTGTTGCAGCTTCAGAAAAACGCTGCGGCGTGGCGCAATCGGAACGAAAGGCGCGTTTTTTTAATCACGGTTTCATAGGGGTTGGGACGGAACGCTTCAAAAAGGCGGGCGGCGGGTGGTGACGCAGTATTATTGTTTTCCCCGAGATAACCGAGCCGTTAACCATCCCGATAAAGGCTCGCGGAAGGAAACCCCCGTCCGTTCGATCGCTGTGCACGACGATCGAGCCGTGCCCGTAACGAGCGTTCATTTCGGCTCGCGTAATTTTGCGACTCGTCCGCCGCATGCGTGTCGTCCTACTGCGGCGGTGCCCGGCCCGACGCGCCCTGCGTTGCGTTGCTTTGCCGCCGCGCAAGGCGAAACGAGCCAGCCACGTGGCGCCGTGGCCGCGTTTCCTCGGCATGCCGCCGCTGTCTCCTTTTCACGAGCTTCTTGTGATCGGGTTTGCTTGCGTCGCTCGAACATCCACGAGTCAAAATAGTCGACGCTACAGCGGCAGCAGTGTTCAATTTCGTGTAGCTTCTCTGTTGTCTGTTCAGGAACCCTGATGTTTTATATCAGGAACCGGAAGGCCGTCATTTCTGTTGGCAAGACATGTTTCGGCCACGGCGTTTTCTAGCTGGATCGGGTATGGGCCTATGGCAACGAGTTTGAATATTTCCAATTTGCGCAAATTGATGCACCGAGTGGCCGACCAGCAATATATATGGCGTTATTACGAACATGGAAACATGGATGGGATTGTGTGGGTGTCATGTCCAGTATTTTAGTTAAGAATACATGATAAAATTACTACTCTAACTGTTTTAAATATTTATTCCCTAAATTTCCACACTCCAAAAAATCTCACATGGATCATCAAATTTGACTCATGTTTAGTGACTCACAATCCTCAAATCTTTCTATACACTGATTTTAAAGTTCACGAAACAAATTGACATGGATATATTTAAAAGTATTTGACGACTGTATGTTGAGTATCGTTAGAAATACTGTCTCTTTACTCTCTATAGTTTCTTTAGAAACTTTCTAAAATGAGATTTAAAAGTTTTTCTGTATATAACAATTTGATGTCTTAGAGAAAACTAAATAAACTTATTTTTTGTTTAGTCCTTAAAAAAATATTATTAATAGTTTTGTTTGATCATGGGGCTTGTTTCTCGCTAGCTTGAGAGGGGAGGGGGCCTTGTGCCCCCTTATAGGTATCGGGTGTATATCCTCTGTATTGATTAAGAGGGTGACAAGTTGTCTAACATAGGGTTAACATTATCTTGAGTTACTATAGGTGCGATTGGTTACTAGCATATAATCTGGCTAGGTTGAATACATGCAACACCATGTAATTGGTTGTGTGGTTAACAATTCAATCTAGGCTCTAGCGATGCAAAATGACTAGCACGTTCTGACTCATAAGAAATGAAATCGGGTTTTATTTCTGACAAGCCTGACTCGCGGAGAGGATTTGTGAGAGCAAAAAATGCATATGCATGCAACCGAACACCATCTCTCTGTGGCCTCATTATATGTAAATGAAAACCAAACAAACTGAAGTTGCAGCTGAAAAGGCTGACTGATGAGAGACTGCATTGCTTGTGCGAGCCAACCCACGCTACGAAAGAAACCAATTGTGCCCTATAGCATGGGTTTTTACCAGTTTTAAGATTGTTGTAACAATATATCTAGTTTATTCGTTCTTAATCCAACATTAGAGGATAGAGCTAATTTTAACTACAATATCTTCTTTGCATTGAAGACTCTAACTGAGAGGATCTCAATCCGTCCCTATATATCTTTAGGTTTGCATATTCTTATTTGGGAAGATATCAAATAGAAACTATATACTAGGTGAACATATGAAAACTTCATTAAAACACATGTTTAGAAGTTTCAAAATGTTTTGAAACCTTGCATATGTGTTGACGAGATAGAGGAAAACACGCACAAGAAACTGCAAGTCGAACACTAAAGTTTCTAATAAAAAACTTATTCAGCTTTTGTTTTTTTAATAAAAAACTTACTTATCGGAGGTTGTTATCAATCCTTGCAGCGGATGCTCTCAAAGAGTAGAAGGTTAAATTATCTTGTACTCTCTCGATCCTAGAATAAGTGTCGTTCTCGCTTTTCGAGGAGTTAAACACTTTTAACTTGACCGATTATATATAAGAAAAATATTAATATTTATAATATATGATTAGTATTATTAGATAGATCATTGATCTATTTTTATAAGAAACTTATTTAGATATATAAATGTTATTAATATTTTCTCTAAATATAGTCAAAGTTAAGAAAATTTGACCGGCATGAAAACCATAGCGACACTTATTTTAGGACGGAGGGAGTAAAAGACAAAAATGCAAATATCCGCTTATATTTTAGGGCAATATTTTTAGATAAATTTAGAAGAGTTTATATATATATATATATATATATATATATATATATATATATATATATATATATATACCCACTAGCAAGTATTTTTGTATAGCACTTGCAAGTTACACGTATTGTTCATATACCCTGGACACATTTAAATGGTCAACATGGCTCTTGCCAAGCATCCTATACATAATTTTATAGCTTTGAAAGAGAAATTTGCACCACTTGCACGTATATTCATATGTAACTATTTATACGTGACATTTGAGATAATTGCCCAGCACTTGTAAGAAGACTCGGAGCTAATCTTATTTGTCTCACAACTACGAAACTTGCAGTAAAAATGATTAGTCATCGCCACTAGCATCAGTATCACGTTTTGGTGCTCTCGTTGCCGTGACAAAACCGCCGCAAATGGACGAGTATACAACGTTGGCGTCAGCATGCCTCAGCCGCAGCGTCGTATCCGCACATCAAGAGTGGAGCCTCGCAGGTTCCTCTCCATCTCGCAGCAATGACGCCGTGGTCCCTGCAACGGAAAACAACGTTCGTTTAGTCTCGGCTCTCAGAAAGCATGGAAACAAAGGCGATGTCTTTCACGATTACCCGTTTCCAGTCGCCCGGGCTCATCTTGGGCGCGGAGACGCTGACTGTCTGAACCGCAGAAGCAGCGCGAAAGTTGGGCTTGTCGCACTCCTTCTCCGACTGCCGAACCCTCGTGTACTCCGTCACGGTGGCGCCGCCCGTCTCGTTCCGGACTTGGCTGAGGAAGAACACCGCGGGGCGGGCGCACGCGTTGCCCGGCCTCCAGGGCCGGATGTTGAACACGAAGGGGCCCCTCCTTTTCCAGGTCTGGAACGTCTGCAGCGGCACCTCCAGCACGTGCGCCGGCACGATCCACGGGTAGAGCTGGGCGGTGTACCCCCACGCGATCGAGACCGACCAGTCGCGGTCCGGGCCGTGCTGGTAGCAGAAGCTCTGCTGAAGCGTCCGGGCCGGGTCGAACTGGGAGGCGTTAACCAGTGACCGGACCGCGTCCAGTGGCGTGCTGCCGTTCCTCGGGATGATGGGCTGGAAGTGGTCGAGGTGGTGGAGTGACACCAGCGGCGCCACCGGGTGGGCTGCGAGCATCCCGTAGGGGTCGTCGCGGATGTCCATCTAGCATAAAAGTGGCAGGCTTGTTACTGAAAGATGAGGAACTGGATAATTGAGCAGCTTTCAGGTATGCTCACCTGGTGGAACCCGAGCTCACGGGTGAGCGGGATGCCGAGCTCGCTGAGGCAGGCATGGACACGCTCATCGCTGCCGTAGAACGAACGGTACCGGTCAAGGCATCCGTCCATGACCTTGACGAGCTCCGCCGCGGCAGCGTAGCTGATCGCGAACCCGCCGCCGCCGAACGCCATGCCGTACGAATACACCGCGTCCTGCTCCTCGGTCTCCGACGGCGCGCCGATGTAGTAAGGGTCCCTGTGGTCGTACTTGCTGAGCACGGCCACCACGTTGTCCGGGAAGAACACCGTGTCGTGGTCGCCCATCACGAACCACCGCGCCTCGTCCTCCCTACTCGCCGCGGTGGTGTCGTTCCCCATCTCCGCCGCGACGGCCAGGAACGAGTCCACCACGATCCTCGCCATCCGCGACGCGGAGGCGCGGTTCCCGTACCGGGACGCGTCCGCCGAGACGCGGTACGGCGGGCTCGTCGCCGCCGGCCACGGGGCCACGGGTTCCCCGTCGAGCCAGACGTGGCCGCGCGTCCGCCCGGGCTGCCACCACAGCTCCACGTACCCGCGGAGATGGTTCCAGGCCCGAGCAGAGGCACCGATGGCGAACACGATGTGCGACAGCGTCGTCGGCGCGCCACGGCCGCCCGCGGCCGCTTCGTCGGTCGGGAACTTGCATGCCCTGCCTGGGCCGCCGTCCTGGAACCTCCACCACTGGTACAGTCCACCATCCTGGAAGAAGGCGGCGGTCACAAGGAACGCCAGGGTGGCCGCGATCAGTACGGAGAGCGACAGCACCACGCACCGCCGGTTCTTCTCTCCCCTGCCGTCGCCCATGCCTCCCTGCGCGGCATGCTTCCTTTCTAGCATGCGTTCCTACCACGATCGCCACCGCCTTTCCGATGCTCCAGCGACGGTTTCAGATGGCGTGAGAGCCAGCCGTTCTTTTGGAACAAACAGTGGCGATGGGCTGTCGAGAGGTGGAATTGGTGCGTGTATGGAGTGGAACGTTACGCTAGTCTCTCCCTCTCGGGTTGCTACCATGGATTCTTATAGAGATCTGAGAATTTCTATAATACTATTGAGTCCACTTTACTTATTGTTACTTCCAAAAGACTAATACATCTTAAATTTGATGTACTAACACTTTTTCTGAACTGCACAAGAGTGAGTGAGTCCACTGCATATTTCATATTTGACAAGTCTAGAAACCTGTTCTTCAATTTCTTAAAACTCCCAAGAGATCGAACTTGTGGTTTGTCCATATCTGTGCAGCCAGTATGGATGTTTTTTTTTACGCGGTGGTGGATGTTTTTAGTTCTTGTCTTTGATTAATATGTTAATGTCTTGCCCTTGAGAACCAATGTCATGTCTTATTTTGTTGCATTTGTGAAACTTGAACTATTAGAAATTTTGAAAATTTTAATTTTATAAATATGATTTGAAAAATACATTTGTAATTTTATATGGTTAGCTACTTTGCTTTACAATAATCATCAAAGATTAAAAAAAAAAGCTAGGTCAGTAATGACGAGGGATTGGATTTTTGGATGTAGAAAACAATTTTTGAACGTGAATTTTACTTCAATTATTTTGTAAATCCTAATTGGGCAATGATTTATTAAACTAGTTTAACAAATTATAAAACCTGAAGACTCTAATATATGTCCAACCTAACAGTAGTTTATTAAACTAGCTCAGCAACTTCTAAAACTCCAAGCCTCTCTGAAATTGGTTCAATAATTTTGAAAAACTTAGCAACAATTGTCCAACCCCACCCCCAATGAAGACACATAGGAGTGAGTATATGCTAGTGCGAGTATATGTGTATATGAGCGATAGGATACATACTAGCCGTAAAACAATATCTGAATTTAATCAAATAATTCCTCAAATCTAGCTCTTCGTATTTTAACCCAAGAAGGGTTAACTACTAAGTATGGACGTTCTCTAAAAGCAGTCTTTAAGAATACCTCATTGACTTTCTAAACCCTTTGTTTAAGAACAAATTGATTTTAGTAGAAATCGATGTTCGTGGATGGATTCTCAGGTTGCGTAGCATTACCAGGCCAACCACTCAAAGCTAAGGCAGCTTCGTTCTTAAGCCAAGAAAAGAGAGAGAGAGAGAGAGAGAGAGAGAGAGAGAGAGAGAGAGAGAGAGAGAGAGAGAGAGAGAGAGAGAGAGAGAGAGAGACTAACCATGGGAAAATATTTGTCAATAACTAAGCTCCCTTCTTAAGCCAAGAAAACTGTGACATGTATAGACGGAGGAAAGAATTAGATGTAGTTCTTTATAAAAGAATAAAAAGACTATAAAACTGGATGTATACCTGAAAACCATTGTTGGTCATATCCCTGAATGTGATTGGATTTCGGACATAACCAATCCTAAAACAACGTATGTCACATACTATTTTGTTTTCAAATTAGCTATCAATGTAGCAAGTTACATTGTACACGCTTCCACGCCTGGATTCTCTTTTTCAAACTGCTCATTGTACACGGTTCCACGCTATAGTGCCACAGTTGGGAATCACGTGGAACCATTGGAAGCGTCTTTTTTTTTTCCTCGCTGCATCACTGTAGAGCAGAACTCACGGCTTGACAACACTTTTAGGCTGACCATGAGTAGGAATCGCCAGCTAATTATGCTCATCAGCATGCAAAGACCGATTCCAATTTGCAAGTTGAGCTAGCTATAGGTAAAACTTGTAAGGAAAGGGTCTAACTGTCGGTACTCGGTAAGTCGCATGCACTACAATGGAGCCTAGTGTAATTGCGCGGCAATCACTCCACATAGATCAGATATAAAACCGTTTTCTGATGGCAAATACACCTGCCTCATTAAGCTTACACTGGTACACATCGACCATCCTAACCAGTCCTTAATCATTTTCAGGTCAAAAATGATCGAATAAAATTTCAGTTCTTTTTTGTCCGGTCCTCAGCAGATCTAGTTTAAAATTTTGAATCTTTACCAGCCCTAATTCGATGTTCAGTGTGTCCTCTTCCTCGGCACTCCACACTCTGCAGCTAGCACTGCCTCCGTGGAGCCTGAGTCAAAACCGTATAACCAAAAGAGCATTGTTCTGCTACACCTTTTTTTCTTCTTGTGAAAACTAGCATGAGTTTCAAAGGTGTACCCGGAGCATTTCTCTAGTCCAGAACAATGAACGATATGGTTCCTGTCTCAAGAAATGCTCCAGGTAGAACATGACGGGCCGGCGGTGGCACGACATGCAGCCTGAAATCTGATGGTTTGAATGCTTTTGATCTGGCTCTCCGAATGAGTATTGGACAACGATTTTACTGTTAAACTTGGAACATTGTTTAGCAAAATCTTCTATCTTTTGGTGGATATATATATATATATATATATATATGGGGAAAATCTATTCTACTCCCAAGTGTAGTTACTCTCATGTTAAAAAATCCATCTTGGGTATGCATTCATACTTATTTATTATTTTAAGTATGTACACATACTTAAAATAAGATTTTTAAAAGTGATAAGCATAAACAATTTTAAATGGTCTTCTAGTTATAAGCATATGAACATATATCATATTTACTACTATATAAAAGTGAGTATGTCTCCATACTTTATGTATCCCAACAAAATAAAAGTGAGTATGTACACATACCTTTTAGTATGATTATATACTTAATTTAGAAACCTCAAATATGTAATAATACTCTTTAGATTGTGAGATACACATGTAGTAGTAGCTACTCCTGGGAGTAGGAAAAAGGCCTACTTTATCCTCTATATATATATATATATATAGGATAATTCCATTTTACTCCTAGATGTAATTACTCCCATGTTGAAAAATCCATCTTGGATATGTGTTCATACTCATTTATCATGTGGAGTATGTATTTTGCACAATTCCAAAAGTGATAGAAGCTTTGGCACAAGTAGCCATATCATAAAGTGTAAGGTTAAGACTATGACAAGCACATGGCATATATAAGTCTCTTGGATTAATGTCAAGCAACCGTTTTTGCATTCTCTGATGTTTTCACTTCATATTAGAGTCGTTGTCATAACCTTGACCCCTGATATCATCAACATTAAAATCAAAAGACTTCATCGAATCAATCAATTCTAAACTAATAAAGAACGAATCCCTACAATCAATTAGCCCACCAAATAATTTCTATACTCAGCAGGCGCTCAGATTAAATTGGGTCCACCCCATTCAATAGTAGGATTTGTGGTTGAAGGAAATCCTTCACCTCAATGACACCTTATCAGTTACGTGTCGTCGGTGAAATTTAATCTTTTCACACCCACCTAAAATCTACCCGCTCACACGTACCCGCCCACAATCGTCGCGTGCCCTTCCAAAGTTCTCTCCCCTTTCCTTTGCTCGATAATTTGCCCTTCTGCTGCGCTCTGCCCTCGCACGATCTGCGCCGCCTCTGTCCTTCACTCACAACTTCTGCCTGCACCTTGCTCCATTCGCGAGTCCAAGCAGCAGCAACAGAATCGACGGGCGGCAATCTGGTCGAGGCGGCGGACCCTGTCGGGAGGCGGCTAGGTGGTGAGGAGGACCTGGCTTGAGTTCCTCGCAGCACGCCATGGCTTCGCCGGACACCTAGCTTTGCCTGCCCCAGCCTCGCTGTTCCCCATCGAGGAGCGGCCATGACAGAGCCATGGACGCCATGGACGAGCTTAGTGCAGCCTCATTGGCACCTGGCGTGGCCCTAACGAGGTGCAGCCATCCGCCCTATTGCACCGGTGAGCAAGAATAGGGAGCAGGCGGTGGATACGGCAGGCTCGACTCCAGTGGCTTCTTCCTCTATCCCCCCACGCCTCCAGCAGGTGTGCTTGGCGTCTCCCCCACCCAGGACCAAGCCAGCAACACCTCCATGGATAGTGCACCCAAGGTGCTCGATGAAATATCTCAAAGGTCAGATTTCAGTTCGTCTTTTCTGCTTATTCAATCAAATTTGCGTTCGATAGGCCATATACAACATTCGACTTCCAAATAAGATTATTTTTTTTTTGTCTTACGGATAACTTTTGCCATATTGCTGAATATACTCACGTAGCATTTTTGAACTTGCGGACACAACTTTTGCCATATACATCGTTTGGTTTCCAAATAAGATTTCTTATCTTGCGGACACAACTTTTTCCACATTGTTGATTATGTTCATGCAACATCCTTGAACTTGGTTTAACAAAAGCAGTAGAAGATATGCTAGAGCACCTGAGTACAATGAGTGGCGTACCTGATCAAAAAACATAAAAACAAAATGGAGAGTATGCAAGGGCAAAATCTTCTCTTATATGTAACTCTTGACATGTATGTGAATATGTTAGCAAAAATTAGTTTGAGGAACCCAGTTGATGATTGGCCTTGATGTTCAAAAGAAGCAATGCAACATGTTAGGAAAAAACCATACTTCTCTATTATCTGATGATGAAGAGGACGAAAATCAGGGTAAGAAAAATACCTTGGTGGAATATGATCATGATGATTACAATTTACAAGCTTCCTGTATAGTTGGCCCAACAGTATATTAAAGGTAGCTGGTTGTTTTCTTTAAACTATTCTTAGGTTCATACTTGTCATCTTTACATAAATGGTAACAAGCTTCCTTTACAGTTTCATGTGGTTTGAGGCTTACGATTTTTCTTACCGTTCTCTCTATTTGAAAGACAAGTCGTCTAGAAGGTGAGTTGCATATCTTTGAAGCTGTTCGAGTTTTACTGTTTCATTATACCATAAAATTTTAACTCTAAGTTCTACTTGCAACTTTGAGTAGAAACTATTCTGTATTACATTGAATCATTTTGTAGGTTATTGCTTCTATATCAACCTGTGACTGTAGATTTCCATCATACAATACTCAGCCAACTTGAGTGGAGTCATGGGCTGCAACTTGATATTGATAAGAAGCAAAAATTTCTTAGCTATAAAGTGTTCTGTTTGGTAGCATGGACCAGGAGAAACACAATAAGTTATTTTTTTTGTTTTGGTTCTGAAAATTCTGCTATTCTTGTATCTACCAATGGTTCTATCAGGGCTTCGACTTTCCAAAAGTCAAGTACATCATATAGTATGATTCTTCTGGGAAAGCTTCTAAATATGTTTCACAAGTATATAAAGTATCTCTTTCTCTTATGCATTTGAAGGTTTTTGGTCTATATCTACATTATAATTATTTGGCGTATTTGAGATCTGAACAAATTATGTGCTTGCCCCTGTTCCATGCATTGTTGTTATAAACATCCTTTCATCTAACAGGTTGCTCATACTAGGGTAATCTTCCACTATTTAATTGTTATCTTCCAATATTTAAGTGTTCCTTGCATGTGTGAGTTCTTTACAACTACAAGAATGAAACCACACCTTTCATCAACAATTCACGCTAGCAATCTTTTTGTAACTCATAGGTCTATGCTTTAGAATTCTGTGAATTGTGTGTCTTTCATCTCTTTTTTCCCTGGTCAATCACACTAAGACTAGATTTTTCTTAGCCCTTTCTATTGTCCGAGTACAATTTATCATGCCATTATGTGCAATAGATTGAGTTTGTGAAGACTGAATAAACGATAATATGCAGATTCTTCTTTTGTTCTATTATTCTTTGTTCAGGTGCCTGATCTACGTGTGTGTCCCATACTCCCATGGTAAATCACCATAAAGAACATGCTTACGTTCATCTGTCCTTTTGATATCTATTCTTTATCTTGAGTTTATGATAATAGTAAGAAAAAAAATTGTAGACATGTTTTTATTTGACATGTTTTTTTTTTCAAATTGTCAGTTAGGTTTAACCGTCATTAAAGAATAATTTTTCTTGATATGCTTTGGTGGTGGATCCTATAGAACCTGGTTGATAGCACTACTTAACCTGTTATCATTTATTTCACCTAATTGTATGCTGGATTTAGAGTTAGTGGTGGTGCGTTGGGTGGTACGTAGTTTCTAGATTAGAATATCAGAGAGTGACATGATACAACAGAGTTTACTTTTCCTGAAAAATTGCCATTGTTATGATTAGAAATTGTTTGTGACATGTTTGTTCATCAAAACTAGGTGACAGTAGATATGACTTATAGTTGCTGCCGAGTTCTTTGGTATGACGATTATTTTAGAGAAGCGTGATGAAAACGGACAAAATATGAAAAAATATGTTTCTTATTGTTTGCCATGAAAACATAGAATTATCATATGTAATTTTTTTGCCACTACAGAAAAAATATTGTCTGCAATAACGAGAGTTCTTTTTGTATGATATACTCGTGTGATTGCGGTAAAGAGGTCAGTTGTTTCACTAGGGAACCACACTTTGTTCCACCAATGGGAGTGTCGTAGCTTATCGATTGAACCAGTGCCAATTTTCAGTCAACTGAGAAATAGCAAACTCCATTATAGTATTGTTCCCCTTCAAATTGAGGATTATTTTTTTGTTTGTTGCAAAAAAAATTTTGTTCTTTTTAATTTTTTTTTTCTTTTCAAAAAAAAAATTTGAGTCAAGAACTTCCTCTCCTGATGGCTTCTTGATGATGGGTCACGTTAAATAGCAAATAATGGTCATGGTGGATGTTGAAATTAGGCAGCTTCAAAAGAAGGAATGCTTATGTTGCATGAAATATATGAAGAAAAATAATTCCTAACTTCAATTCTAGATGGGTGAAAAAACAATTGGGCTAAGAGGTATAACACATTTCATGGCATAAACATCATGACTTGATGTTAGGTCAGATCTTACTTATGTGGACCTAGGAAGTAATCTGATAGTTAGGAGGAGATTTGAGTATTGATCAAATGACAAATGAGATGAGTGGGTGGATGATCCAAGGCCGAAGGGTGTCACAAATTATAGGTGACTTGATTTTATAGTTTAACATTTGTATCTTTATTATTCATAAAACCACCTTATGTTATTGGATGGTTCCAAATGTATTCTAATGATGTATATGTATTATTTGAGTGGAAGAAATTATTTTATTTGAATATCAAAATATAAAACTTAGCCTAATTGTAGTAAGATATATAATTCACATATATACAATATCAAACTCTTAAAATATACTTGACCAAGTATGATTATGTGTTATTTTTTATTTTAGTTTACTTTTAATATTATAAAAATTATCTCAAAATGTGTTGCGTGAATAAATTTTGGCGGGTGCGTGCCACATGGGCATAGTAACTAGTACTTTGAAAAGCCCCAAACCAGATGTGTCATTCACCTTCAAAAAACCTAAAAAGTACTCAAGAATTTTTATGTTGCCATTAGAAATCTCAACACACCAAACCAATAAAGTCATTTGCTCTTGATAACTCACATCCGGAGTACAGTCAAGAATAATGGAAAAATATTTAACCTCTTTAACAATCTTGATAATAGATTTTGTAATATCAGAAGTCAGAAGAGATATCAACTTATCTTGAATTGGATGACTGAGATAGTGATATTGACTCTCTTTGTTTTGAATACGTCTAAGATGGTCCTACATGACCAAGTCGAATTCTACAATCATCTCTATATAAGAATAAAAATTATCATTCTGATCATTGTATAGTTTCTCATTAGATTATCTAAAAGTCAAACTACGTTTACCAAGAAATTTCACAACAGAAACTATTCTTAATAAAACTTGCCTTATGCGCTCTTTCTCCCTCTTAATTTGTTGATGTATTTCTTTGTCGATTGTTTCACCGTTGCTCATTCTACCTCTTAGTTCATTCCAAGCATCCATATTGGCGATATGCTCGACACGAGTTTCATGTTATGTTAGCCTATCACTGATATGCCTCCAATATCTAAACCCATCATGTGCCAATAAACTTTTGCTATTGCTTGCTTTGAAAATCTTACAGCAAAAACAAAATGCTTTGTCAATATGCTTTGAATAAACTAACCACTTTCTCATATAACTCTCCATTGTCCATTTTTCTAGAGTAGTGAGCATACGAAAATGTCTTGAGTTTCCATCCTTTGGAAATACAAGGCTTCCTTCACTTATAGTCCCCTTCTCCACTAATATGTTCCTAGTTGTGTTATCAAGACTATTCCGATTTCTCATATATAAAAACAGGTTGTTTATCAACACTAGCAAATTTTGTAGTAGATGAATTAAATATATTCTCATAATCACTTACACTATCATCATCCACATTGATGTCATTATTATCTTATGTCAAGTCATGGTCTTCTAAATTAGGATTAGTTTGTTCCTCCATAGCGACTATGGCTAACTCATCTGGATTTCTTGAACTGCTTGTATTTCTTGTAACAAATTTATCCATGGCTCCTTTTTGTGATTCTATCAACTCTTCTTGTCGCTGTCTTTTTCATCGTTTTTCACATAGTGATGGATACTTTCTAGTTGACATTAGTTGTAATTAGAAAAAACAAAATGATCAAAATCAGTTAATCGATGTTCAATCATATAATACAACCAAATCGTTCAGGCATTAGAATTAGACATATGATAGAAATTAGATAGAGACATAGGCACATACCCTTGACAGACCGCAGACACAGCCGGACTCGGCGATCGACGACGGCAGACGGCGTCGATGATGCAACGATGAAAATATTGGCAAGGCAACTCGCGTGATCGTGCCAGCAATAGGAGCCACAAGCATATGCAGGTCTCAGAGGCGGCAGTCGGCGATCGTAGCTACACGAGGCAAGAAGCCAAGAAGAGGCAACCGGCAAGCAAACTCATGGAGTCAGGCCTGCGTCGAGTCGTGGGCTTCATTTTTTTTTTTGTCTTGAGGCTTGGATAGTTAGATTAACGTCTGGACTAGGACTAAGCAAATTGCACATCGGCCTACTACCCCGATGTATATGTATACATATACATGCAATGGGGAGGGGCCCCTAGTATCCGGGGCCTAGAGCCGCCGCTCCACTTGCGCTCTTCCAAATCCGGCCCTGTCACAGTGTAACAACATGGTGTCATTCCTCAACATCCAAAGCCTCATCAAGAGACACTTTAGTTACATCATTTCACATAGAGTCAATGTTATTGTTCTATACTCGGCCTTTGTAGTA
Source organism: Eleusine indica (assembly GCA_030378355.1). Classification (NCBI taxonomy): domain Eukaryota; kingdom Viridiplantae; phylum Streptophyta; class Magnoliopsida; order Poales; family Poaceae; genus Eleusine; species Eleusine indica. Next base: position 8,856,534 of record CM059498.1, on the reverse strand, counting down.
GATCCGGACACTATTGTTTGCTTCTTATTTCACCATGAAATAAAATTACCTCTCACAAACACACAATACCCTAATATGAATCTGCGATCATCCCTAGTACTTGCCAATTAGCATCATAATAACCTTTCAAATTCAAATATTGATTTGTCCTGAATCACAATCCACTTACTCAGTTCTATGATAATGCATCAAGGGTTTAAAAACCGTAATAGTGCTGTTTTTTTCTCGCTAAAAACTGGTCGATAAACCGATCAAAAACCGTTTTTGCTATAATACATAGGGTCGGTTTTTACGACAAACCAGATGTCCGATAAAACCGGACCGGACAGGTTTTATCGAAAACCATAAAAACCGTCTGATTTTCAATGGTTTTTGAACCTTTGGCGGCCACGACTCCACGAGCCACGACGAACCTTACCGCGTGCAGACGCTTGACCGAGTCCGGGGAGGTGGGGCTGTGGCGGGGGTGACGTGATGCAGCGACACCAGCGGCGCCGCGGGTGCGCCGGGAGCAGGCCGTACACGTCACCCTTCAGGTCGAGCTGTAACGCCACGAAACGGGCAAAGGTGTGAGGGTATCAGTGACGGAGGAGTCGCCGGAGGGTTCCTCATCGAAGCAGACGTCGCCCCGCATCGCCCCCGGCTGCCAGCGCATGCAGGAACCTGGCGCCTCGCCCACGTGGTGTGTTGAACGCGACGATGACGAAGACGACGTGGGCAAGGGTGGCCAGCGAGGCGGGTGGCAATAGCGCCGGAGTCCGCGACCGTATGAGTCTAGCGAAATGGGCATCGTGAAAGATGGTTCTCGATGTCGTTGCGGGAGAACAAAGCGAAGTAGGCGCAGTAAGAGTGGGAGGGGAGCATGAACACGTACAGAGAGCGCCGTACAGACAATCTCGTGTTCTTGGCATCAGCGTCGGAGAAGACGTCCGCTCCCACAGGGACATGGCAAGGGAATCGATGGATAGAATTTCAGCTGTAAATTTCTTCGTATCACCGAATTGTCTGTACGGCAGTAGCCTGTTTCTGACTTGACCCATTCGGCAGTTTGGCATCTGATTGACCTTGGCATCAATTACACTTTATGGTCCGAGTCCATCCCTGATTTTGACCTACGGCCACCAGTATATAAATTGCAGATACTACATATATTTATGCTTATGCGCCTGATTGCTCAGTGACGCAGCCCGCAGATCCACCTCGAACTGGTCTACTCTAAACTGATGCTAACGACTACCTTAGCAAATAGTTCAGGATTCCATCATTTTTATTTGGTTAAACAGGATCCCATCATTAACCATCACCATTCGGCTCACGCGTTGCTGTACATAGCATATGTTACATGCGGGCGCGGATGGGAGACGGTTTCAATCCAATGGAATTCTGCGCTACAACCAGGTGCAAACTGGGCTGCTTGTTTTCTGCTTTCCCCTGCACTCGTAGCACTCTGTTACGCGGGAAAACAGCAGCACGAGGCGCCGCAAGGTTAAGAACAACGTTTCAATCAAACTTATAAATCGTGTTCCGCGTACTCACTTCTGTAGGTGCCGAGAATCCGATATGTGGGCGCGTCTCTGGTGCACCATGCCGGCGACCGAGAGGCCGCCGTTCACGCCCCCACCCGCACCGCCCGCGCCGCCAGAGTACGGCCCTCCTCCTGAACCATCATCCGTCGCGGCACTATACGCGCTGGCCGGTGATTTCCTTGACCGCGCCAAGACGGCGCTACTGGCCACCAACGGGCCGACGGCGACGGCTTCTGATGTCGTCACCTCCGCCACCGTCACTCCGAGCGCACGCCGTGTCGTGGCCGAGGTCACGGCCCCTGCCTCCACGGCGACCCCAGCCGCGCCGCAGAAAAGCGACTCGTGGACCTTGAGTTCTAGCGCGGTGCACTGGATCATCGCAGCCGGTGCGGTAGTTGCGGTGGTTCTGGTTCTGTGCGTGGTAACGGTCTTGGTCCGAAGGAGGAGGAGACGGCGCCGGCGGCGTCGGCCGCCCACCATGGAGGCGCCTCAGCTGCCACCAGCGATGATGTACCACAAAGGTATGTGCACGGCACGCCCTCGTCTGAGACAGTTTTTTTTTTTTTTTTGAATGGAGGTCTGAGACAGTTTTCAGCGCAGTTACAACTTCGCTTACTTTTGTGCGTGAACGCATATGAACGCTATGTTTCAGACGGCCCGACACGTCCAGCAGCACTTCAGCAAGCGCCATCCGAGCACTACTTCGCGCAGCACCACCGCCCCACGCCTCCCCACACCAGCGGCACGTTCTCGGACTCCGGCTCCGCCGTCGACGTCGTCACGGAGCTGCCGGCCGGCGGGTCGCACACGTACGAGCAGCTCGCCGCCGCGACGGACGGGTTCGCTCCGGGCAACATCATCGGGCAAGGCGGGTTCGGGTGCGTGTACAGGGGACGGCTGGACGGCGCGGAGGTGGCGATCAAGAAGCTCAAGACGGAGAGCCGGCAGGGCGACCGCGAGTTCCGGGCAGAGGTCGAGATCATCAGCCGCGTCCACCACCGGAACCTCGTCACGCTGATTGGCTACTGTATCTACTCCGACGAGAGGCTGCTGGTCTACGAGTTTGTCCCTAACAAGACGCTTGACTCCCACTTGCATGGTATATATATAAGCTCTGCTCCTCTTCTCCTTGGTTTTGGCCCTGAGTCGTCCCTGATAACACGCTGTTTCATGGTCCACATAACGCGTTCAACTTTGTGTAGGACATAATGGGCAACCACTTGACTGGCATCAGAGATGGAAAATAGCAGTGGGATCTGCAAGGGGTTTGGCCTATCTTCACGACGATTGTTAGTTCATTATACTTTCTGCCAGCCGTTCGTTTACTTATTAAGTATATATCATATCCAGACTACTCTCTGACATTCCCTTAAAAAATTCACAGGTTATCCCAAAATCATACATCGTGATGTCAAGGCGTCAAACATTCTTCTTGATCATAATTTTGAACCGAAGGTAGCATTTCAATCAACAAGGATAAAAATATTAAGTACACATAGAGTTAGGCGAGTTCCATTTTTTGAGAGAAAAAAAAGTTCGTGTGTTGGGAATTTCTTTCTTGGAAAGATAGAAAAGTTCTTTTGAGCACAAGGACAGGTGCTTCATGACTATGAGGAGGTAGTTTTATAATGGCTCGATCATGATGATGCAGTGGCCCAGATTTGACATCAAATTTGACATAAACTGCTTAACTTTGACGTGATATATTAACTAATATTTCATTGATTTGATAAATAGATTTGATTCTAACAGAAAATAAAACTAGAGTGGGCATATGCCCCTGTGCTACAAATGGATGCAAAAAAAAAGTCAAACTTTTCAAATGTAGTAGTTGATGTAACTTTATATTTGCATTTGTACGAAGTGTTTTTTATGTAACTTTTTTTGGGCACATTCTTCGACCATAGTATAACCTTGAACAGTGTGTAGATGCACCTTTATATTGAGTACTATGTATTTATTTTTTGTAGGTTGCCGATTTTGGATTAGCAAAGTATCAACCAGGTGACCATACTCACGTTTCCACAAGAGTGATGGGAACTTTTGGGTCAGTCCTTTTCTTGACGCTATCCAATGATTGAATAATTTAGGTTTCCCCAAAGACGTTCTGTGAAGATGAACGTAATAACAATTGTTTCATCTCTTTCTTGCAGGTACATAGCTCCTGAGTTTTTGTCTAGTGGGAAACTGACTGACAAAGCGGACGTATTTGCATTTGGTGTCGTCCTCTTAGAACTTGTAACTGGAAGGCTACCGGTTCAGTCATCCCAATCGTACATGGATGACACATTAGTTGGCTGGGTAAGCATACCAGAATTAAATTCCGGTCATTCGAGTATCCTTACGGGATGAATTTTATAGGCTTAACCTCAAAAGCTCATTTCCTATTTCTTTCTGCAGGCAAGGCCCTTGCTTTTGCAGGCTGTAGCGGACGGCAATCTTGAAAACCTTATGGATCCAGAAATCGGAAGCGATTACGATCCGGCCATACTGATGCGAATGGTCGAGTGTGCCGCAGCCTCCGTGCGCCAATCAGCGCATCAGCGTCCATCCATGGTTCAGGTCTGTTTTCTGACCACACATTCACAAGTCTAATGATCCAATACTGAAGCTGCCAGCTTCCTCGTGTTTAGCTAGCAGTACCCATTTTCTCTTTTCGAGAAAAGCGTGTTCAGTAATTGGTGAAGCGATTACCGTCAGATAAAAACGTGTGCTGTGACCAAATAATTTAGCACAGATCAGCGATCTGTAAAAACAGATAATGCTTATGGTCTGCTTCAAAAATTTAACGAGATGCTTTCTGCAGATCCTTAAATACTTGCAAGGAGAAATGCGCGAAGATGATCCAAATTGTGTCTTCAAAATTACTTCCGCCGACGATTATTCATACAGCTCCGGCATGGACTCTGGTGAATCCGTGGTAGTACCAAGGCCAAGAAGAACGCAGCAAAGTCAGGGAAAGACTAGCACCGACTACAGCAGCAGCGAGCAAGGCCCTGGAGACAAACCAAACTGGAGCTCTGCAAGCGGTTGGTGAAGTGAAGTTATTATTCCGAGATGAATATATGATTTTATCAATCTGGAGGTAATGTTATTAAGGAGAAACATTTGTACTTGGTAACCCGACGCACACATGATTCGATAGGAAGAGATTTGGTCGTGCATCCGGTCAAGGGATGTACAACCATCTAATATCGTAACTGCTGTAACAAAAAATCTGTCGGTTCTCAGTTCTTAGCTGTCCTTATTGGGATCCCACGGATGACTCTGATTGGCGGTACCGTCTTAATTACGTGTCCGTGCGCAGCAGAGACACAGCCAACAACCCACACCGCCTTGCGATTCGATCGGGAATAAGAAAATACGAGTAATGGAGAAGACGATGCGATATATAAATCAATACATACAAATCTAAGTCTTTACTTTTCATTCAAATCTTGATTAGTATCATGTTTCACGATTTTATAAGTACAATGGTAATTTGAGAACTAATGATTATTTGATTCAAGGATAACTTATTATGCATTTGAATTGTACATGATTGTTTGAAAATAGATTGTAATGTTGGTTTTTAATATTAATTTGAAAATTGTCATACAATTTTAATCAAGGTGAGATTAGCAGTTCTAGGCGGCTCACGTTTTATGAGCCACGTGTAGTCCACATCAGCAGTTACTAGAGTTTTGTAGGTTACCTACGTAGACTTGGGCCACGTTTTATGAGCCACGTGTAGTCCATCAGGCCGCCGGTCTGTGACGTAAGAGCGTTCGTAGGAGTGAGATGGTGACGCACGTAGCACAAGCGGTTGAACGACGGGTGGCCCGCCCGAAGTTTGACAGTCCGTGGAACCCACTTGCACTTTGGAAGCACATGATAAATTCCCGCAACGGGCGGAACTCAGCGGTAGGGAAATCGGAGGACTCGAGAGCGAGATGGCCGCGGTGGCAGACGCAGCCGGCTCCGTAGCCAGGAGGTGGTCTCTCCACGGCATGACGGCCCTCGTCACCGGCGGCTCCCGTGGCATCGGGTAACCTGTCTTGGAACACTTACTTTTTTTCAGTGTTGTAGCGCTGCCGGGGCGCATGCTGTACGCTTCTATTAACTTGCCTTGGCGCGCGCATGGTTTGCAGGCGTGCGGTGGTGGAGGAGCTGGCGGCGTTGGGAGCGGCCGTGCACACATGCTCCCGGAAGGAGGACGAGCTGCGCGAGCGCGTCAAGGAGTGGGAGGCCAAGGGATTCCGCGTCACGGGTTCCGTCTGCGATGTGTCAGTCCGGGAGCAGAGGGAGCGACTGCTCAGCGACGTCGACGAACGCTTCGGCGGCAAGCTCAATATTCTCGTGAGTGTCTTCTACCTCAAAACAAGAGTGCTGCAAAATACAGTAACCCGTACGTGATCGTGAACTAGTTGTGTTTATTGCATATCCTAATCAATTTGCCATTCGATCGACCATGCAGGTTAACAATGTCGGAACAAATTTTACAAAACCGACCACTGAATATTCGGCAGATGATTACTCGTTCCTGATGGCCACCAATCTCGAGTCTGCGTACCATCTATGCCAACTTGCACACCCTCTTCTCAAAGCGTCTGGGTCGGGCAGCATCGTCTTGATATCTTCGGTTTGTGGTGTGGTAGCGGTATGTACCGGCTCCGTTTATGCTATGACAAAAGGTAATTGATATAACTTGTGCACAATCTGCTCCTTACTTCCTCCCTGTGCAAACCTTGACTCGTATTTGATGGAGAATATGACTAAAATCATTTATCATGTATTAAGGTGCCATGAATCAGCTGGCCAAGAACCTGGCGTGCGAGTGGGCAAAGGACAACATAAGAACCAACTCTGTTGCACCTTGGTACATCAAAACACCCCTCGTGGAAGGAGTAAGCGACACTAACTTCTACTGTTCATTACTAGAAGCTAGTATTAACCTTTATAATCTCATCACTAGCAATTATAGCAGCAGTAATAATGAGAATTGTGGAATTTTCTTGACTCGACAGTGTCATTTGATTCTGTAGGATTTGTCTAGGAAGGACTATGTTGATAGCATCCTCTGCAGAACACCACAGAGACGCGTGGGCGAACCAGAAGAGATAGCATCTCTGGTTGCATTCCTCTCTATGCCCTGTTCATCCTACATCACTGGGCAAACAATCTCGGTTGATGGTGGAATGACTGTTCATGGGTTGTATCCGGTTAAGGGCTAGAAAAATAAAGATGCTTGATGTTTGCAACGAATAGAAGAGTTGTAAAAATATGCTTGTAACGGCACAAAGCAACACTTTGCTTTGTCTATCAATAAATAACACTTATCGGGTTGGGTTTAGTGGGAATACAAAGTCTTCTTTTAGTAAAATGAACCATTGTATTAAAAGGTGATGATATTAAAATAAGCATAGTATTAAAAGGTGATGATACTAAAATAAGCATAGTATTAAAGGTGATTATAATGTCTTTTTTTAAATTAAAATGTAGCATAGTTGTTTGAAGAATAACACCTAATGCCTAATGGGCCGGCTTATCGGGATTACTAGTCTTTCTTTTGATATGAATGTGATTGTGTTATGCATAGTACATAGTAGAATACTAAAAAACATATTATCACAATAAAAACTCCTAAAGGTTCATAAATGTATCTTCCACGTCCTGAGTGACCTCTATCTTATCATTCATGTCAGCTATCATAGAGATGTGGGAACAACCACTCAACAATTATCGTCTGGCCGAGTGATCCAAAATATTGAATACGCCACAAAATCCAAATACCGCACGACCAGAACACATCTACGTCTATAAAGGAACATTGATAGCTGCATCATTGGTTACAACACACATTAATCTCAAATACTATGAGGCTGTTTGGATCTATTTGTCATGGGCAAAAGTTTAGGGACTAAAAGTGCAGGGTTAAACTTTAGCCCCTATATGTTTGGATCCATAACAAATGGCTAAGCTTTATCACATGCATGAGTGAGTGGGTTAAGATTTAGCACCTTTTTATGCCTCTTGTGTTCGAAATTTTTTTAGCCATTTACTATTTCATTTTACTCTTATTTACCCACATGTTTGGATCCACTTGGTAAAAAGAAAAGCTAAACCTATCAGTTTTAGCCATTTGTCATGGATTCAAGTATGTCTTATATATACTTACTCAGAACTAATTTCATAAATCTTAATATATTCATCAAGACATGGTGGCTTTAAAATCTAAGAAAGCAATTACTGTAGGAAGTAACCTATGCATATAATCTGTAATTGAAACAAAGGAATGGCTCGCCCCTGATGTTGAGTTGAAACTTTCAATTGTATGTTTCAATCAAAAATCAAAACATCTAGTATATCATTAGAAATTAGTGTTTGCAGCATCAACAGACATGAACATAATAGTTCACTGTCTACGGTCAAATCTAAGAAAAAACTTCAGGCCACACCTTTATGTTTCATGCAACATAATATAAAACAATTTACTCAAACAAAAAGAAAGCTTCCACCGCAACTTAACACAATGTTACCTACAACATATCTTCGGTTTGCTTTAGAGACTGCATAACACTCAAAATAAGATCTCACAACATTCAAATAAAATTCATAGGCACAAGATTTTCTTTAAAACTATGTTTGCAATATCCCAAAAATGATAGATCATCCTTTATTCTTATCTAAAAATGCAATACACTAAAGTTTGAATTTATGTTTTTTTTCAGGAGGAATTAGTCCTCAGGAAGACTATGTGCACAACGGATTGATCAGTTGGGAGAATTGTTTACTAATCGCTTTGATACATCTATATTCACGTTGTTTCCTAGGTCAACTAACAGGTAACGTCGGATCATAGAAAGCTAACTAGATTCGTTTCCTTTCCTTTTTATGCATAATATGAGTATTACTGCAGTATAGCCTTTGTGTGTCGTCAGTACTAATGCTGTACCCATTTAAAAAAAAAAGTACTAATGCTGTACCTTTTTAGTGGTGGAGTAACTCAAAGCTTTGGCCATCCTTTTTGAATTTTGAGTGTAAACATAAAATTGCATATTCATGTTCAGAATTGAATAGTGCCGTTACATGGTGATATCGTTGGCTTCCTCAAAATAGGATCTTTTAGTCGCGCGTTCTTCTGTTGAAGCATATCTTCCAAACGAGGATATGCACTTAGCTAAATTTTATTTTATTTTTCTGAATAGCTCTGCAGAAATTGAAAATATTAAATACCATGCTCTCTGGACAGAGTAATCATGTTATTTGTTAGTGGAACATTGGCATCGCGTCTGATTTACATCTTCTGTTTACGTTTGCGATACTGCAACTGAGAAAGATGCTGTCCTCTAATCTCTAGGTGATTAAAGCAGATTCTCTCGCAGTTTTAGGAAAGAACATACATCTGGTCGGCACTGTAAAATTCGGGAGCAAGATAGTTCCTGGGAACACACATACGCAAAAAATTTCCCTTTTGGAGTATAGAAATGCTAACAAGTTAATATTAAATTGAGCAGGCATTATGATCAATAAAAAAATGTGGGCATAGCATATAGTACTAGTTAAAATTTATTAATTTATAAGTTTTGTGTCCTAACGACATCAAATTAAATCTAGAGGGAGTAGCAATCACATCCCTATGCAGTGTTTAACCCTAGGTACCACCGTAGCAATTGTGGAAGGACGAACAACGTCAATTACCAAGATTCGTTACGTACGTATATCATTTCTGCATGTCTAATTGACGTAGAGCTTACCGGTCCTAGTACCTGGACGGTTGGAGCGACACGTACTTGTTGCCGTCCACTCAGCATCCAAGCCGACGTTGAGTTCTTGAGATTCTCCAAGCAGGAATATATAGCATTGTGACCTCCAAATCACTTCCCCGAATCGAATAATGCAACTCGAGGAGGAAGAGGCCTGTGTGTAGCGGCTCAATTCCACGCGCGCACCAGTTCACCTCGATCGGCTTCCCCACCGCCCTAGACCAAACCAGGCACCAGCAGCTATCCTGTAATCATTGTTTCTTCGATAATAGTGTTTTGCTCGAAAGATCCCTGTAAACCCGTTACTATAGTAGGAGAAAGGTAGCAGAAGGGGACGATGAAGAAAAAGAAGGCTGCAGAGGGCAGCGTGGGCATGGGAGATCAGTCCCGAGTGTGTCTGGCGGTGTCGCTGTCCATGCAGCTCACGGTCACCCTGGCGTTCCTCGCGTGCGTCGCCTTCTTCCCGAACGGCGACGCAAGCGGACGGCTGTACCAGTGGTGGAGATCCCAGGCTCATTCGGTCAGACTGGGCAACGTCTCCGCTGACGACGCAGCTACGGGCGGCGTTCGCGCGCCGACGACGCTGTCGCACATCATGTTCGGCATCGGTTCCTCGGCCCGGACGTGGGACAAGCGCCGCGGGTACGCCGAGCTGTGGTGGCGCCCCGGGCAGATGCGCGGCCACGTGTGGCTCGAGCAGGAGCCGCCGGCCGGCAAGTGGCCGGCGACGAGCCCGACGTACCGCGTCTCGTCGGAAAACCGCACCCGGTTCGGTCGCAAGGCGTCGGCGTCTCGGATGGCCAGGATCGTGGCGGACTCGTTCCTGGCCGTAACAACGGCGGAGCTGAGGAATAACGACACCGCCGCGGCGAGGGAGGATGAGGTGCGGTGGTTCGTGATGGGCGACGACGACACGGTGTTCTTCCCGGACAACCTGGTGTCCGTGCTGCGCAAGTACGACCACCAGGAGATGTACTACGTCGGGGCGCCGTCGGAGAGCGTGGAGCAGGACCAGGTGCACCAATACGGCACGGCGTTCGGCGGCGGCGGGATCGCGATCAGCTACCCGGCCGCGGCCGAGCTCACCAAGGCCATCGACGGCTGCCTCGACCGGTACGAGGCGTTATACGGCAGCGATGAGCGCGTGCATGCCTGCCTCAGCGAGCTCGGCATCCCCCTCACCCGCGAGCCCGGGTTCCACCAGGTCAACAACCTTAACGCTACCTATATATATACTGTAGCTCCTCTACACATTTATTACTATATGAGAACTCCCATGACACTTGCTTGCGTTGCAACACGTGCATTCAGATGGATATCCGCGGCGACGCATATGGGATGCTGGCGGCCCACCCGGTGGCGCCGCTAGTGTCGCTGCACCACCTGGACCGCGTCCAGCCCATCAACCCGCAGGGCAAGACCCCGGTGGACGCGCTCCGGCCCTTGGTGGACGCGTCCAAGTTCGACCCGGCCCGGATACTGCAGCAGAGCATCTGCTACCAGCAAGGCCCGGGCTACAACTGGTCCGTCTCCGTCGCGTGGGGCTACACCGCCCAGATATACCCGTGGACCGTGGCCGCGCGCGAGATGGAGACCCCGCTGCTCACGTTCAAGACCTGGCAGAGGAAAGCCAACGGGCCCTTCGTGTTCAACACCCGGCGCTGGGTCCCGGACAACGCCTGCGCCCGCCCCGCTATCTTCTTCCTCAGCCTCGTCCGGAACGACACGGGCGGCGGCGCCACCGTGACGGAGTACGCCAGGCACCACGAGGAGAAGGAGAAGGAGTGCGACGAGCCCAGCTTCCGTGCGGCGTCTGTGATTCGCACGGTCAGGGTCTTGTCGCCCACGATGAGCCCCAGCGAGTGGGAACGGGTATCTCTCTTTCTGGTGCTGCTTTTTTTTTTTCTTTCAGAGCCCTGTTTTGTTTTGATGCAGAGCATCTCACCATTTTTCAGGCACCACGGCGGCACTGCTGCGAGGTAGGGAAAACTGTACAGGGATCGGTTCTGGAAGTACAGATACGACGCTGCGGCAGAGGAGAGATTGCTACTGCTACGTAGAACCCATAAACCGATCCGTTTTGAAGCTGTTTTTGCACAGCATCAACGAACTGTGTAATAACGTTATTGTGGTACCGGTACTGATTGCAAAGACGAATAATTCATGCCTTTGTAGTCGCCAGATAAATAAGCTTTTGCTTCTCTTCTCTAACCAGCAATACAGGGTAGAACTCTTCCTGCTGGTGTTCGAATTCTCATCTCGCTTTGTAAACACGATATAGGTGTACCTATACGACACAAACACGTCACTGATACAATGACGTGCAAGTCTCCATTTGTTTGGCCACATTGGCTCTTGTATATCCATGGGTATAATATCTCTGAAATAAAGCTTCTTTGTTCTTAAAAAAGTTGTTGATACAATGTACATTGACAACTTATGTGGACAATACATGGTTTATTTACTTACAAAAAGAATGGTACCGGTTAATATACTAGTTTCATACGAGAGTAAATTTTAGAAACCTACGAGTATTTGCAGAAACTGATAACTTTTTAAGACTATTTGCACCTTTTTTAACACAAAACTACAACTTTTGGATGTGGATTCACATGTCAGTGACATGCTTTCATTTATCTGAAATTTGTGTATGACAGATGGGCCTGGAGACAAAAAAAAAAGTCGTAGTTTTTATGTTAAAAATTATGCAAATAGTTATAGTTTTATAAAACAAATGATGTAAAAAGTTGTCACTTTGTGTTACTTGTGGGGCCAATAGTTATAGTATTTTAAAATTTATACTTGTGTAATAAAGAATCTTGCTAGACGCTGAGCCCTGATGAGCATCCATGTTTCAGTCACCGCGGCGGTACTGCTGCAAGCTGGAGAGAACTCTGCACAAGAAAAACAGAATGGAAGGAATATCTTATTTTCTTCGCTGGCTTTCTGTTGCATCAACGAGGGAACAGATCCAATGGCTGCTGACCTGCTGTCACCTTGGATTACGAAGATCAACGGCCGATGCAGCGTCTCACGGATGCAATCTGTCGAACATCCGACGAGTAATGTGATTGCCAGTTGGAGGATAACGATTTGTTGCTTCTTTATCCGCGTCGCCTCAGGCAAGGTCCGGAGGCTGTAGCGAGATGGCAGCAGCGGAGACCTCAAGCAATTCGATAGGCGCGCCGTGTAGGTGGTCACTCCACGGCAAGACGGCGCTGGTCACCGGGGGCACCCGCGGCATCGGGTACGAGTCCGTTTCCCCTCCGACGCCTGCTTGATCTCCTCCACGGCTCCTCGCCATACTCTCTTGTGTGTGCGCTAGCTCGCTCACGTCACGTGTCTCATGTAGGTGGGCGGTGGTGGAGGAGCTGGCGGCGCTGGGGGCGGCCGTGCACACCTGCTCCCGGAAGGAGGCAGAGCTGGGCGACCGCCTCAAGGAATGGGAGGCCAAGGGATTCCGCGTCACCGGCTCAGTCTGCGACGTGTCTGTGAGGGAGCAGAGGGAGCGACTGCTCAGCGACGTCGCCGAACGCTTCGGCTGCAGTCTCAACATCCTTGTGAGTACTATAGCTTTAATTTTCAGCTTGTGCTATAACATATACTCCCTCCATTCCGAAAATGATGTATAGCAAGATTAGTTCAAATTTGAACTAATTCTGCTGTTCTAACGACAATATTTCTGGAATGGAGGGAGTAGTGCCTTTCAGCTCACATAGACAAAGTACTCAAATTGTAGTCTCACATATATTAGTACCAACGTGGGCGATTTCAGTTGCCAAATTCATGCGTTGTGAGAGCTCATCTCTCAAGGCCGTTAGATGATATCTTGAATCAAATTGGTTGGTATCAGTCAAATGAATTCAGCAGTAAAAGTAGTTTCTGAACTTTTTGCGTACAGTTTTGTTCTGAACATTTGCGTAGAACGTCGTGTTCAGATATATAGCCCTTCAAAGTTCTTCACAGGTAGCTGAACTCTGCTTCACTATGAGAATCATAAATCACTTTTATTTTTTCTTGCATTGTCGTGTTCATATTTTGACAATTGTACTACTCCGTTTGGTCTTAGATATGTACAATTTTCTTACTTCAATTTGAACTAACAAAAGCTAACTTTACGTCACATTTAGAACTGAGAGGATTTTTTATCAAAAAAAAAAACTGGAAGAATTTGATTGATATCTTCTTGTTTTCCTGTTTTTGGTCATTCAGGTAAACAATGTGGGAACAGGCATTATAAAACCAACCAATGAATATTCAGCAGATGAATACTCATTTATAATGGCCACTAATCTGGAGTCTGCATATAATCTTTGCCAACTTGCACACCCTCTTCTCAAATCCTCCGGATCAGGAAGCATTGTCTTGATATCATCAGTGTCTGGAGTGGTTGGGGTATCTAGTGGCTCCATCTATGGTATGACAAAAGGTAATTTATATATTTGTTTCAGAATTTCCTACTATTTACCATTCACACGAAGTGCTTGATGATCGTTACTCTGGAAACCTCTGTAGGTGCCATGAACCAGCTGGCCAAGGACCTAGCATGTGAATGGGGGAAGGACAATATAAGAGTAAACTCTGTGGCTCCTTGGTATACAAAGACTTCTCTTGTTGAAAGGGTAAGGGCCAATCACTTTTAGTCTTCTGAAGTCTCTATAGGGTGCTACTCGAGGAAGTTGGAAATGGGTTAGTGGCCTGTTGGGCACATTTTTCCCAAACACATCTGAATTATCCTTCTTTGTTGTTCACTTATAGATTCTGATCCACTTATGGCTATGCCTGACAACGAACTAAAGTCTTTCTTTTGACTAGGTGTTTTTTCTCTGTACTCTTCAGGTTTTGGCTAACCAAGAATTTATGGATAGCATCATGCATCGAACTCCATTAAGGCGTGTGGCTGAACCAGAAGAAGTGTCATCGCTGGTTGCATTTCTATGTATGCCCGGTTCATCTTACATCACCGGACAAACAATCTCAGTTGACGGTGGAATGACTGTGAATGGGTTCTATCCAATTCAGGACTAGATGAGAACGAAGTTGCGAGGTTTAATTTAGGAATTGGGATAATAAACATGATATGCATGTATACTGAGTTCAACATCAATAAATCAATGTTTGTGGCCCATTGTACATGCTTCAGAACCATGTGAAGCTTTGTGGTGCATTTTGGGAATTTTCTGGTATAGATTTGTTGTACATGTGCCAAGACCCATGCATGTTGTTTAGCATTTCGTTCGTCATTGCAAATGTGTTTGGTTTCATCACTTCCATTCAACATTGAGCAAATTGATTTGCAGGATCCTTCCTTGGTGGGGTGACATAACCTAAACGCGAGCTCCGGAAAAGTTAGGATGTCACTTGTTAGCACCGCCGCCGTCACCCGCAGTCGCAGCCGAAGAAGATAGGCAGCGCCGCAGCACCAAGCCGTCAAGCACGAGCGCAGCGTCGATAACAGCTTTTGAAGGCTTCAGTTTGACGGGCGGGATGTGAAACAGTGAAAGTGAGAGATACGGCCCAGGAGACCAGGAGTGGAAGCCGCCCGGAGGAATCTGACGGGCCCATGAGTTGAGGAATTGGAAATTTCCCAATCTCAAATTCTTGCTCTTTATCCACCTCCTCGCATCAGGCTACAGTAACCTGCCCGGGAGCAGCAGCGAAATGGCGGCGGCGGAGACCTCTGGCGCGGCGATTGGGGCGCCGGGGAGATGGGCGCTACATGGCAAGACGGCCCTGGTCACCGGCGGCACCCGCGGCATCGGGTACGGCTCTCCAACAAGACCAATCCAATCTCCGTAGCATCACGGCACCTGCGTTGATTGTGCGCGTGCTTGCGTAGGCGTGCGACGGTAGAGGAGTTGGCGGCTCTTGGGGCGACAGTGCATACGTGCTCCCGGAAGGAGGCGGAACTGGCCGAGCGCCTCAAGGAGTGGGAGGCCAAGGGGTTCCTCGTCACCGGCTCCGTCTGCGACCTTTCAGTGCGGGACCAGCGGGAGCGCCTGCTCCGCGAGGTTGCCGATCGCTTCGGCGGCAAGCTAAACATCCTTGTAAGTCCGAACTACTCCTCGCTCCCCTGGTTACATTTTATGAACATGTTTGGCAACAGGATGGGGAATCTCAATTTAGGGATCCGAGTTTATGAATTAGGGTTGGAATTTTGATGATAGAGATGGGAAGCCATAACTTGTATGACGCATCAGAACGTGACTTTAAAACCTTATAAACCCCTAATCCGCATGCACCAGCAGTCCAGCACTAAGCCCACCGAACCAAAAGACTAAAGGATATCTTAGATCTGTCACATGGAAACGAGTTATTAATTTCGTCTTGTTGTTTTCTTTAACTATTACCACATAGGAACAAGAACATGACAGGAAGGTAATGAGGCTATCTATTTCTGAAAACACTTTAAAACATTACAGATGTAGTTCCTATGGAGAAAATGGACAGTACTTAGGTCTTGAGTTTGTATAGGCTCTGGAGCATTCTAGTGAAGTATATTTTGGTTTGTAGTGAAATCAAATCCCATTTTATTAGCTGTTAGTGTCATCCTGTAACATTTTTCCTATTCAAGCAAAACCTTGACCACACGCTTGCTATGTAAGATGCATGCAAATCTTTTTCTAGACGGAAGTGTATGGGAATCTCTGGTGGTGGAATCCTGAAAACTGCTTACAAGTTGTTCGAGAGTTTGAGTTGGTTTTACATGATGATAGCACGAATTGCATGAATAAACTGACATTTTGGGTTAGAGCAAAATGCAATATCATCTCTAATTACCTAACAAGTTAAGCTTGGTTTCACATTATCTCATGTGTGTGTGTGTTTTACTTTGTTTGTATTAAGGCGAACAATGGGACAAACTTAGAATTTTGGGAGCTATATTAACTTCACTTACATCTTAACAAAGGGCTAGTATGCCAAGAAATGTCACAATGAAGCGCTGCATCGTATTATCATTAAAAAAGATGTGCAGTCCGGGAATAAATTTTCTTTTGTGTTCATGTGCAGAACATAGTTAAATTAGTGGTTATATAAATGTTAAAGGTTGAATTGAAGTTCATGGTGATAGCACCTGTAACTGATGATAACAGTTTGGATTGTGTTGTTAAAGACTTCCATAGAGATGTGCACTCGCCTGTTCTACATTCGATCAAATGTAGCTCAGAATCCTCTAGAATTCTAGAGAGTTGAAAGTTCGAAACTGATTGTACCATCAGGTTACAGGTTGACCTGACTTCACTCTTCATGTTCTCTCTCTCTCTCTCTCTCTCTCTCTCTCTCTCTCTCTCTCTCTCTCTAGACCATTGTAATTTCACTGCAATACTGCATGTTCATGTATGTGTGAAAGTATGTTCATGCCACAATTTGATGTAACATTTGTCGTTTGATCTTGGCACCTTGTAGGTAAACAATGTGGGGACGAACATAAGGAAATCAACTACTGAATTTACTGCAGAAGAATACTCGATTTTGATGGCCACTAATCTTGAGTCTACATATCACTTGTGCCAAATTGCACATCCTCTTTTGAAACAATCTGGGTGTGGAAGCATTGTCTTCATATCATCGGTTGCTGGAGTGGTAGGCGTGTTCAGCGGAACTATATATGCTATGACTAAAAGTAAAACTTGTAGCTCAATACTTGTCAAGCTTCTTTTTCTTGATTATATAATGAACCATATATGAGCCTTGTTTAGGTGCCATTAACCAGTTAACCAAGAATTTGGCATGTGAATGGGCAAAGGACAACATAAGAACCAACTCTGTTGCCCCGTGGTACATCAGGACTTCACTTACGGAAGGGGTAAGGATCTTGTTCTATCATCCTTGTAATAGCTTGTCATATTTTTGCTCAGTAAGTTGACAGTCTCTGGACCTCATATCCTCTCATTTTTTGCTTCTGTGCACAGCTTTTAAAAAATAAAGGGTTTGTGGATCAACTTGTGGGCCGGACACCGCTTGGACGTGTTGGAGAACCTGAAGAAATATCTGGCCTGGTGGCTTTCCTTTGCATGCCTGGTTCCTCTTACATTACCGGCCAGACCGTCTCGGTGGATGGAGGAATGACTGTTAATGGTTTTTATCCAAACATGAACCAATAGGCGTCGGGGACACAAAATGTATGTTCCTTGGTGCCGAGCAAGTGGCCATAGCTGTCGGTGTTCTTGTAAGTTGTGGCAAACTATAGATGCTTGTAAAGTTAAGCATAACATGAACAAATCAGTGACTCTCCTATTTGGCAATAATATGTGAAGAAGGTTGCGGCTGCATCTGTGCAACTCTATGGTCGATCCCGTATTGCGCGTGTGCGAAGAAACCTACGTGTTGGGGGCAGTTATTTCGTCCGTGATGGCTTCTAGACGTTCGGTGTTTTGTTCCATCAGTTTCATGTCCTCCGGCATTCGCTCCACCTGTTCGAGCGGGTGACCCGAGTTAAATGCTTTGCATATGTGAGCTGTCCAGCCTCGACAACGGCAGTTGAGAAATTTGGATGGAGGAGCCAACACTTGGCACCTAACGCTGCTGCCGGACAGAAGCTACAATGGTTGCCAACCCGGCGCAACAGGAACGGGCGTCCACCGCAAGATGCCGCCGCTGCGACATTGCACGCGTCCATCGCATCCGGGAAAGAGAAGACAGCAGAAATCGACGTGCAGGCTCATCGCGAGGGACGGGACCATCAACGGGGAAAAATGCTTCCATCCTCTTCTCATTGCGCCAGGGAAAGAAAGAACTGGTGAAAGAAAAGTACAAGTGACAAATCTCGTGCGCGAATCCGAGGACCCAACAGCGCGATCTTCGTGACAGCGAGCGCCCCGGCCGTGGCACCGAACACGTCGTGCGGCCCCCGGCCCGCGCCCGCGACACCTCCTCCAGAGCGAGCTGGGCTGGGGATGCGATGCGATGCGTCGCCGTCGTGCCGGCTTTACGTGGCGGGCAGCGGCGCGTGTCCGGTCCGTCATCGGCCGCGCATGGTTCCGTATGCCGTGCCGTGCGGTGTCGTAGTCCCGAAGCAAGGCAGCTCCAGCTTGCATGCCGGCTGTCAGTTTTAAGCGGACGATGACAGGTGGAAGAACTTTCGTCATTGTAAGTACTTGTATCTTTGCTTGGCGTCTTGCACAACCGAAACCAAAAATAGAAAAAAAAATTGAAAAGGAGCTCTTCCCTGTGATCTCGTTCGAATGATGCCATGGATCCAGAGAGATGTTGCCGTATTGATATTTCGCTGAAGACCGGATTTGATTGGAGGTCTCGTGGCGAGCACAACATATAAAACGTCGGCGAGGTTACGCGACGAACTTATTGCAGTTTCTCTCCGCTGCGAGAATAGAATAATTCGTATCTTGAATCGTCGTAATCAAGTGTTTTACTACTACACTTTCCTTTGTATGTTTGATTGATGTGTCTCATATAAACTTGTCTGCTTTATAAGAACTGTATGTGATGGTGAGCCATTTACAAACGAAACTGATCCCGCATATCTCAGCGCAGAAAAGCTGCTGACGAGAGCGATGGCGCCACATCACGCAGAGGCTGAGAGGCACAAGACAAGATAGCAGAGCAGCCTTAGAAGAAAATCTCGATGCGGCCCACCGATCTGTAGACGCCCAGCTTCGTGTCAGCCAACAATCGATCACCGTGTCATTGAAGAGTGTGCTTGATTTCAACCTTGGTTTGCGAAAATAAACTAGCCGCAACAAACAAAAGAAGCGTGCCTCTAGTAAAGCTTGCATCGCCCTTTCAGAAAAAAAAAAAAAGCTTGCATCGCGGCCAATCACACGAGGAAAAAATATCCAGCCGGCAGGACGGACCAGGTGTCTGGCTGAGCGCGCGCAGGCTCGGCGCACGAGGCGCCGAATCACTGAATCGGGTACGTGCCGCTGCGTCTGGCCAGAGAGAGGACAGGCAGTCCTACGATCGAGCAAGTGCCAGAATTATCAAGCCCCCTTCGTCGACGTGGCTCGTGCCACTGCTTTCTGCGTGCTAGCAGGGACCATGACGTGGTGGGCTAGCTGCAACTTGGACAGAAAAATCTAGCGCGCGCGCGCACGCGGTACGGCGGTAGTGTACGTATACAGAGTACTTCGACGCCGGTGCAGAAGACCGTGCAAGGTTCAGTTCATCGAAATCGACTCTATATTAAAGTAGAAGGAGGATAATACAAAAAGAAAAAACAAGCGCGATTCAGATCGTGAGTGCTGTACCGCTGTTGTCCGCTCCGCACTCGAGCTGTTGCCGTATGGCACCCCGCGGCAAAGGGCGGCATCGTACACGGTTATTCGAATGTGTGTAGCTTGATCGCGGAACGGCTGGTTCTCAGCTAGTAGAAGTAGATTGCAATGGAACACTCTGATTTTTCGATGGAATACAGTCACTCATCGCCGTGCAATCTTTTGCAGCCTAACACGTGTGACATTAGTGATGTGAATGTGATTACTACTGCATCCCCCCGATTTCAGCACGTACCTCAATGGCATTTGCCGCCGGACAGGGACCCTTGTACAATTGGCAGCATGCATGGTCGATGCGAACTCACATGGTTCGCGTGCGGAGATGATGTTGTACGAAACAGTTTGCTTCGCATACTCTTTGAATTTGCAAGAGAGGGGCGCGTGGTTGCATTTCAGTGGACATGTAAGAGTACAACAATTTACACCTAGTGCAGGGGAATTATAGCCAGGGGTGGAGCCAGGAAAGGATTGCAGGAGGTGTTGTCCCCTTGTTATGCAACTGATTGGAATTGTCAATAAATTATTTACATTATATTTTTTCAGTTTATTTTAAAGTTAAACAGAAGTTTTAAGAGTCGTAGTCAGAATTGATGGCAAAACGCGCATGACAGCGTTGAGCCAGGGGTCGAACCCCGTCTCACACTCCACCCCAATGAAGACAGCGAAAAATATCGTTCTGAAAAAAAAAGTTTTGAGAGCTAAGGGAACAACACCCCATGTGGCTCCACTCTAATTATAGTCGTTGCTAAAATAAAATCAGGTTAAAACAAAAAAAATTCGAAGCAGTTTTACAAAGAAAAATCGAAACATCTCCAGACCGAGCCGACCGGCCAAGCTAGACGACTCGGACGAGCCGCGAGCCGTAGAGCTGTAGTACTCCCTCCTCCCTAATAAAGTGATGTTCTCAAGTTCAAACAACCAAAATAGTGTAGGATGGAAAAGACTTACATATCCTCATTTAATGCCTCTAGTAATGGCTGCTGTAATCATTCATGCATCCAAAACTTTTATCGTCATGTAATATGTGACACAATAAACAAATGAATTAAAGGCACCGAAAATTCTTAGCCATGCATTCACATGAGAGAAAAAATTCAGCTGGCGGCGTCAAAATAAAAAGGAACAAAGAGGCGTTGCGAGCGTCAAAAACAAAAAAGTTCAAATGTTCCTTCCTTTTCACCTCTACCGCCTTCCCTATAAAAACCTCGTTTCTTCCTACATCACCATTCACCAGGACGTTGTAAAGCATAACAATATCAGTCATGGCTATAGATTTAGATCTGAACTAGCCACCAGATAACGATGAAGATGCCTTACCAGACCTGAATCAAGTGTCAGCAGATGATGAGCATCAAGAAGCTTCACTTGACGTCCATGAAAGAGAAAGTCAAGACTTTTCCCCCTTTGACCTAAACATTCTATCTGAGCAAAAAGATGATATGCAACCAGGTTAGAAGTGTGATTACTTACATGGTTCATTAGCAATACTTTCTCAATGACTGCACAATCCTTCTCAATGACTACACAATCCTTTTTTGTCAAATATGCTGATTCTTTTTGTCTTCCTTAGATTGGTTGTTTTAGTAGGCATGCTTTCACATTTTTTGACTTTAAGTATACTATACCATGTCATTTACATCCAGCAATACTTATATTTCCTAGAAGTAAATCAGACCGTTTAATTATAACATGTAAATATAATTGATACCAGGATACTTATCTGTTCTTTCAGATGTTGATGTTGCCTTAGACACAGAAATTTCATCAGATTTGCTGCATGATGTGGTTGATTATGGGATCTATGTCTCAGATGTTAAAGTTGACTTCGATATGAAGAAGCTATCAAATTCAGATGATAGTGTAGATGAAGATGAGAATACAGATAAAGAAGAGAATGCACATGAAGATGATAATGCAGATGAACATGAGAATGCAGCTCAACATCATAATGCAAATCAGACAAATAAAGTGAAGAATTCAACAATCAGGGAGAGACAAGACATAAATGAACCATTGCTTGCAAGTAGTAATCGTGGGAAATTAAGAAAGAACAGCACATGTGTTGTAACAGAGAAGTTTCATTTCAGCCAACGTACAATGCAATGTATATGGAATAGAGAAAAAAAATGTCGTGCTGAAAATCGATCAGTTCATGTTTCTTCAAGAAAGCCTAAAAGAGTTGGAGAAAAAAAACTTCCAATTGACCTCTCAGTCGTTTCTACTATCGCCTTGCACAAGAAAACCTGTATAAGAAAGTTAGCAAAAGCACTTAATATGTCCAAAAGCTCATTGCATAGGTTGTTCAATTCTAAGACGTCATAGCAATTCTCTGAAGCCAGTAGCCAGTACACCGCCCCTGGCCTCCACGTGTCTCTGCACCCGGGCCTCCCCTGCCGACCTCGCGCTTATCCCTCCACGGCGGCAGGATCCGTCAACCACGTAGACCGGGTCCCCCTCCCTCTCCCCGCCCACACAACCAATCCAGCGTGCCGCCGCGGCAGCATACGTGTCGCGCCCCGCCGCCCTCTTCTCCTCCCCTTCAACACAGCGCCCGCGCCGAACACCAAACACCCCAACCGCTCGCCTCGCGTAACTCGTGTCACGCGGCCGCGCGGCCCAGCTCCGCGCCGCCTGGTGGCCGCGCCGAGGGGTCGACACGCGTCCCGAGGGCACGTACCGGCCACGGGCGCGCGTCACGTGGAGCGGATCCGACGGCCTCGGCTGCATCGCACAACTGTACGGGGGGCGCGTGGCCGGCCCCCGCTTTTATATTGGGACGCCACCACCACTTGTCCAGCCCAATCCCTTCTCTCCCTCTCTCGCTCTCATCAAACCAGACCAGCGGAAGCGGCAGCATTTCTTCACCTGCAGCCTTTTGAATCGAGCTTGCTTTGCGCCTTTGCTTATCGTCGGATTGAGTTGGGGGGAAGGATTTCGTGGAGTCGTCGTCGTTGCTTGTTTATGGCCGAGATCTGCTGCGAGGTGGCGGCGGGATCGGATAGGAAGGCGGAGTGCGGCGGCGGGGAGGCGGGCAGCCGCGCGGCCCGGCGGCGGAGGATGGAGATCCGGCGGCTCAGGGTGGCCGACGAGGATGGGCCCGCCAGGAAACGGCCGAGGCTCGACGAGGACGAGGGGCTCAGCTGGCCGGCGCCGACGTACGGCGTCACGTCCGTGTGCGGGCGGCGCAGGGACATGGAGGACACCGTGTCCGCCCGCCCGGGCTTCCTCGACGGCCACCACCACTTCTTCGGCGTGTTCGACGGCCATGGCTGCTCCCATGTGAGTGCTCTGCTCCACTCACTCCTTGCTTGCTTGCTACATCCACGGAACCAAAATTCGTGCTGCCGGCGCCGCGCTCTGTTTGGCTGGTATGTTGACTGATTTGCATGTGCATGCAGGTCGCGACGTCGTGCGGGGAGCGGATGCACGAGATCGTGGCCGAGGAGGCCGCCGCCGCGGGCAACGGCGACGATGCCGCGCGGTGGAGGAGCGTCATGGAGAAGAGCTACGCGCGGATGGACTCCGAGGCCGTCGGGTCCAGGGGGAACGCCGGACCGGCGCCCCCCACCTGCCGCTGCGAGATGCAGCTGCCCAAGTGCGACCACGTGGGGTCCACCGCCGTTGTCGCCGTGGTGGGTCCCCGCCACCTCGTCGTCGCCAACTGCGGCGACTCCCGCGCGGTCCTCTGCAGCGGCGGCGTCGCCATACCGCTCTCGTCTGACCACAAGGTATGCACCAACAAGTATACTTATATTTCTCCTATATTCAGACTGAAACACAGAACGAGCTCTCCAGTTTTTCAATCAATCACTGCGAAATATATATATATATATATATATGAACCGCGTTGTTCTAATCTAATCAAAAAATCCCGTGTCGATTCGTTTCAGCCGGACCGGCCCGACGAGCTCGAACGGATCCAAGCGGCGGGCGGGCGCGTCATCTTCTGGGACGGCGCGCGCGTGTTCGGGATGCTGGCCATGTCCCGCGCCATCGGCGACAGCTACCTGAAGCCGTTCGTGATCTCGGACCCGGAGGTGCGGGTGGTGGAGCGGAAGGACGGCGAGGACGAGTTCCTCATCCTGGCCAGCGACGGCCTCTGGGACGTGGTCAGCAACGAGGTGGCCTGCAACGTCGTGCGCGCCTGCCTCCGGAGCAGGGCGGCGCCGCCGCGACCGGAGGAGTCGTCGAGCCCGACCTCCAACCTCAGCCCCAGGCAGAGCAGCGGCAGCAGCGGCGAGGAGGAGGCCGGGCCCAGCGACGGTGCGGGGTCCGACAGTGAGGGCGAGGGCGCCGAGGACAAGGCCTGCGCCGATGCGGCTATCCTGCTGACCAAGCTCGCGCTGGCGAGGCAGACCGCGGATAACGTCAGCGTCGTCGTCGTCAATCTCAGGCGGCGCCCGAGATCCTGACTAATGGAGGCACAGGAGACTAGCCCCGTTCTTGGTTTCATTACTTGCTCGCTCGCTGCTCCCGCCGCCTAACTCGAAATTCGCCTCGACAGACCAACAATGATCGGGTAAAAATGACAGATCGAACAAATACTGCAACATCTTTGCAGAATTGCATGTTACAGTAGGATTATTTCTTTAATTTTTTTTTGAGGCATCTGCAATCTTGGTACTAGAACAGATCAGCCCGCACCTTTTTTCGCTCAAAAAGGAAAGCAAAAAGCACATGTAATCCCGATGTTTGGAGAAACTTTCTCGAGCGTCTGAGGAATTGTAATATATAATCCAGTGCCAAATTCCACATCCTCTGACCAAACTGCTATTTGCCCGTTCGTTTACGTGTTCTATGGTTTAATTTGACCACCATGATTGTGTGCAAACATGTGGAAACAGATGTAGTACTAGCATTCGTTGTGCAAACCTCGAATATAAAAAGGCTGAATGGAGATGAATGTTCCTTTCATGCCGTTTCCGACGAAAAGCCCATGTTTTAAATTCAGTTTCCGGTAGAACACCAAGAACAACACGGTGTTCAGCATATACAATACAATAAGTTCACACGCTAAAAATCTAAGTGTCATCTATGATATTTGATAGTGCTCTTGGCGTCGCCTCCTGGCGCCTTCGTTGGTTGCCGAAAAGTCTGGCCTTTGCTGTGCTGGTGGGTGAGCCGTGCAGCAGTCGCGAGTCAACCAACAAAACACGCCGCTGCCGCGTCACGGCGACACGAGGCGCGTATCCATGCTACGACTATTTGAAAAGAAAACGGAGAAAAAGAGACTAGTACAGAAAAGGGTCGGGGAGGAAAAGACCGCTGCAATCACGTTTCCAGGGGTGGAGGTTCCCGCCGCTGACACCTGTTCCGTGGCGGCAGGTTCGGTGATCTCTTGGGAGATTCTCGGGTCGCGATTAAGGCTTGATCGGGACGGCAATTATCGCCTCGGCGCCACGTAAGGTGAGGGGCCGTGCCCTTTTCGGAGACGCTGATGCTTTTCGTCCGTGGACGAGCGCTAGTGGAAGGTAGCCGTCGCGTCAAAGCACACCTGGCTGGATGTTCTCATCGGTTCACCGGGTTAAATGACTAATGACCGTGTTTTGTTTTAGTTGACGCCTTTCCAAATAGGTCATCGTAACTTGTGGTAGAAACTTCACACGTCACTGGAAACGTAACGATCGACCTGTTACCTCAAGCTCCAGTAGTGCGTGTTCTTGGTTCGCAGTTCAGAACTGTTTCCCCGTGAAACACGACCAGTCTCTTTCTTGCTTGCCACTCCGGGAGAGGAAGACGGAACTTACTCTGCAAGCTAAGAACCCGGTCTGTCTTCCAGCCTTTGCCCACCACGAGTTTAGAAAAGCGAACAAAACCGATCGAGAGCGGTAGCCGTGTCGCCGCGACAGCGCACGCACCCCAGATCGGATGCCAAGCGGGGAGCTTTCTTGCCGGTACTCCTAAACAGTTGCACCCCAGCTTAGCGATGCCTACAGCCTAATAAGTGCACACGCTCACTTTCTGGGCCATTTTGTTCGACAGCGACGCGCCATTGGGAGGCGAAGGATAATGAGAGCAGACGACGATGCAACCGTGTTCGGATAGAGGAAATACTACACGGTTTGGCCTATGGCCGGCGCTTGTCGTCGGGGCTGCCGGCTGCGCCACGTCTCTGGAGTCCGGACTGTGGTTTAGCCCATGCGCTGCTGACGGGGAATAACAAACGATCTAAAAAGTGGCCCTGCTTTTTGCGTGGGCATCCTGCGCGAGGTGCCTAGCATCAGTCATCAGCGATCGGGGGAACCTTGTTCATTGCCTGCAAAGGGGAGAAGGAGAACGTCCTAGAGAAAAATGGAGATTGCAGAATAATTTTGTGGTCCTCTTTTCATGCAGCAACTGGAGTGTGAGTCTCACGCGTCAGAACATTTGAATGGGCTGGACCTCAAGTAACGCTAGATAGACCTCCAAACCTGCTGATAAGCCCAGCCTAACATTTTTCTGATGCTGGACTTCATAATTGACCCAAGTTTACTCTCTCTTTGGGCCAACAGGTCGTGTCAATTGGGATGATCCGTTTTCGTCGTTCCTATCAAACAAGACTTGGCTTTAATCTCGTGGAATTAGACGGAGGGGTCCAATCTCCCCCTACTTAGGGCTCTTATGTAATGCAAGATATGAAAAACGTAGAAACAGAAAAACGCAAGGATTGAGATGTCATGTTTCTCTAATCCTATAGTAATTGAATACACAGAAAGAGAGATAGATAGCCCTTTGGTAGCACCGTAGGAAAACACAAAAAGAAATCTGATACTTGTACAAACAACTTCTTGCCCAAACGATGTGGCTGGCTTGTGGGATATTTTGTGTCTAGGATCCAGATCCTCTGTATTTGCTCACTCAATCCAAAGACTGTAGCGGAAACTACAGTAACTCATGAGGGAAGCTACAGTTGCGCGCAATAGGCTTCTATCAAATTCTGTAACAGCAGTGTTCTTGTGTACTGTTTTGGTGATTTTCATTATTTTATGTCTAACGTAACTATCTCATCTGGTTCATCAATTTTTGATCGGACGGACACGATTGGAGCTAATTCTAGCTGCAACGCATTCTCTGCATTGGGGTCTGTAATTAAGAGGATCTCAGCCGTTGTGTCTAGTCTATGCTTATTTATAGTGCCCCTCGCATGACTGCAAAAAGGTGTAGTGCCATCCCAAAGCTGCACTATAAGTCGTGGATCGTCTGCGTCTCAGCAAAGATCATCTCTAGTGTCATTCTAATTTTGTATGATCAGGACACCATCTTTTCTTGTTGTCTCTCTCTGCCTATTTAGGATCTATTTGTTCCTCTCTGTTTAAGAGGGCGTCCTGATAAAATCATCTAGTTCAACTGGAATCGCCATTTTACGAGACATAGGCGGGGATTTAAGTAGGTCCTCAATGGGTAGTTGTGGATCAAGACTTTTATTTATTTATTATACTACTCCCTCTGTTTGAAAATATAAGCATTCCTGGCTATGATTTTGAGTGTTCAGATTGAATCCGGACACTCTGTTGTGTAGGTTTATTAGAGCTGTTATGAATCTAGTGAATGGTTAGAAATGTTTATATTTTGATATGAAGATAGTAGTTTTATAAGGTGGATGAAAATTATTATTCATTTTAGAGAATTTTGAACTTTTTTTTTTTGAGGGGATAGAGAATTTTGAACTGACTCACCAATGCATCCTTTTTTTTTTTGATAATTTACTAATGCATCCTTAGTCACGGATTAGCAATGTCAGTGCAGACCATTTGAATGGGCTGGACCTCAAGTCGGGCTGGCTAAGCCTTCAATTGCGCATAGGCCCAGCCTGACAGCTTTCTAATGCTGGGCTTCATAATTGATCCAAGTTTACTCTCTTTTTGGACCAGAAGTCGTGTCAATTGGGATGATCTCCTTTCGTGTTCTGTTTCCTGTTGTCGCGACCCATCAGTCAGATCAGAAAAAGAAACCAGACAAGAGAAAAGTTGACCATCCATCATCATTATACTGGCGCTAGCGCTCATCGTATTCGCATGGATAAGCAATCAACACCGGACCACTGTTCAACCCACAAAGAAAACACAGGGGGGCCACTTTTTGCGCGCAAAATTGGCGCTTGAGGTATGATGACATGCAACATCTAATGATGCGGCATTAGACTGGACATAACCGTGTAATGATGCGGCCTTCACTCTCTTCTCCCGGAAATGTGGTCAGGCTAGAATGACTTCTGAAACGGCTGGATTTGTTTGACACGACGCACGACAAGTCTGCACTTTGCATCTGTATGGCTTATTGTACGGTTGCTCTTCAGATGATCTTGAAATCTTGGCACAGCTGGAGTACGGACAGGGTGGCCACTTCTACCGCTGGTCTGTGCTGTGCCAATGGAAGAGGGAGCACCGGACGAGGGGTCGCCGCATCGGCGGCCGGCTGACAGCAGCGTGCTGTCCCGTCGCTACCCCGGGCCTGGTCGTTGATCGTGAATGTACGGCAGAGCACGTTCTTAATCAGCGTGTGAACGCGTAAGACTCTTCGTGTATCTGGGGGATCACTACCTACGAGTTCCCAATCAGTACTTGGCATTGTTGTCTTTGGGGGTCCAAGAAGTTCAGGGACCCCAACAAAACAATGTCTAGCGTAAACACAAGCAAATAAAACGTGTCCGCAAGTGACCTGACGGTTTCGTCCTCTAATGTCTGCACCTGAATGGCTGAATTTAATAGTTTGGCAGCACTGCGACCTCTTCTCTTTTTACAAAAAAAAAAGAATGATCACAGTTTCATGTTTAATATAAATTCATGCCAGACAATTCTTGTGGAAGCAATAAAACGAAACGAAACTACTGCTCTGATAGAAAAACACGACGAGAGAGTTCAAATGGGGAAGGGTTGTCCCATCCTAAATTGTCATCAGACGAAACCAGAAATGGAGTCAACAACTCATCAGATTAACTGCACTGTCCTTCCTGGCAAAAAAAAAAAAAAAACTGCGCTGTCCAATGGAGTAAAGTATAGTTCTCTGACTGTAATTTATGGGTGCCTAGTGTACAAGCCACCGGTAATACAGTTATATAATTAATTATTATTGATAATTTATGGGTGCCAAGTGCAAGCCATGGTAATACAGTCAGAGAACTAAGCATTTTCTTTACTAATTTTGCAAGAAAATAACTTCCTAACTGGTTTCTTGCTTGGATCCAAAAGTATTAATACTTCAAATGACAGAGTAAAATTTGTAGGGTGCGTTCTGTCAACAGCCTAAATAGGAGTGTACAGTTTTAATCCATTGATCAAAAGAAACATTGCCACCAGCAGCCCTCACCGACAGATGAAGAAGCTTCTGCTACCGACAAATCGATAGGCCCTTAAAAGAAAGTAAAAGGTTGTCCCTTAATGATTTGTATGACAGTAAGAATGACGCAATAGATAAATTACCTCTAAGTCAGGGTCTCGCAGTACAATGCAAGGACATTATAATAAGATATGTCATTGCATAGAACGAAACCGAAAGTACCACCGGCTTAGTAATATTTATCAGTATAAAGTATAAACCGTGGGATACCTTTAAACTTCCCTTCGCATCCCCTAATCTGTGATGCAAGCAGGACCTGCTAGCCATGTGATGTGATCCACCGAGAGCTGTCAGCTGTGTACGGTGAAGGGGACGCCAAGAGCCTCGGATCCTGTCGGTCGAGTTCTGGTTGTGGCCAATCCATCCTTTGTGCATCTCTGTTTAAGTCTGCATGAGTGACTGCATTCGCATTGAGGTATAGTATATACTATGCAAATAATATGAAGCCGGTCCTTGTTTAACAAATAATTGCAGTGCTGATAGCAACAGCACTGGGGCCATGACAAGTGCAACAGATCTGAATCCAAATCAGTGGTTCGGTTGTGCCATTTCATCACAGTAACAGGACAGGCTAGATCCAAGATCGATCGATATGGCCTATAGCCAAGATAAAATGGGAGATGCTCTTTCTCATTTTTTGACGCTAGATCTTTTGACATGACTGTTGAAATCGTGCAAAGTGAATGTAAAGCTCTTCACGTTTTCTGTGTAGGTGCATTTCGGTGGAGATGACGCAACTTAGGGGACAACGTGTACATTTGTTTGACGTTTTCATTATTATCAGGAAACGGTGCAAGGCTCTTCTTTCCTGCTGGGATAATTCATTTGATCGTATTGATACGGAATAGAGTCCTAATAAATTAGAAAGAAACAAAGTCAAATTGAACAATAATTATACCACTTGATTATGAGGATAATAAAAACAGAGAGATAGGATAAATAAAAGAAATAGAGATGCAGATGTTTGCCATGGTTCAATAAGAACGATGATGAGGATGGGACTTAAAAAAAGTGAAATATAGAGTAGGATATAGTTTGTCTACATTGAGGCATGTGTATGATGTTTTACATTTCCCAAAAGTAGTGTTAAATATTCGTGAAAATTATACTGCTATTGAATCCCTACAATCTCAAATGGTTCAGTAACAAGAAGGTAGTGAGTACAATACCACGTTCAGATGTAGAATTTATTTGTAATCACTAGCGTTCTTTTTCTTTCCGAGTTTTCACTTCCATCAGATGTAGAATTTGTTCCGAATCACTAGCGTTTTTTTTTTCAAGTTTTCACTTCCATCCATTATCTATATACAATTTTCAGGAGATCAAGTTTAAATGACTATCTACTAAGCAGGCACTCATTTTGAAGATCAAGGTTATACCCAAACCCCTTGGTCTTTTTAGGTGTGCACATAATGAATGTAGAATGAATGGCAGCACCCATACCTTCTTTTCAAAATAAATAAATAAATCCTAAGGGAATTGCAATTGTGTGATTCTTTTGTTAATCATTCTGTTTTCCCACTCAAAGCTCCACAAGAGAATACCAGCACAGACGTACGGCAGTACTATTACTATACACGTTTTGCTGGGCCTATTTGTCTCATGTACTTGCAAGGTTTCGTCGTCGTCCAATGTGAAAGTTGAAAAGGCACCAACACGCACGGGCCTGGCCAGGTCAAACGTGAGTTGCAGTAAAAGAGACCATGCTTTCGACGATGAGACGATACCCGTTCGTTGACCTGGGCAAATCATATTAACGAAGATATTTTTTTTTCTTCAAACTGTGTTAATGAAGATATGGTCATGTTGCTCGCAGTTAATGGTGACCGATTCGCTATTACTTACCGAAAAAGAGAGGGTGATTCACGCGCCAAGCGACCGGTCACTTGTGCGCGCGCTTTGACGAGGTGGCGCGCCACCGAGAGGCCAGGAACGATGGACCGGGCCCACTGGTCAATCGTCATCGCGCCCGCCTAAACCACGCGGTGGCGAAGGGGAAGTAAAGCCAAACCACCACGTCGCCGCCGGTGGCTTTCTCCCACATACAGTTCCCCCTAGCCGTCAGTGACCTGCCAGAAACGCGCCTAATTTTAGAGATCCCGGTTGACAACCGCCGTGTGTTTGAGTCCTGATACACAAGAGTCCAGCACAAAGCCGGAGGCAACGGCAAATGGCTGGTTGCTGGCCCACAGGTCAGACGCAGGCTGCGCATGAGCTGGTGGGCGCCTGTAGTTTCAATCAGAAGGTTGGTGAAAAAAATACAAAAAGAGAGAAGAAAAGGTAGCGATGATGAATTGGCGCGGAAGCCAGAATTAAATATACGTCAACGGCTTGAGGGGCAGAGGGGCAGAGGGGCTGCTGCTGCTGCCCAAGGAGAGGAACAGAAGCTGTATAAAAACCGCGGCGTCGTTGGCAGCCGGCGCGAGGTAAGATATATACTCGGCCGACGCTTTTCTCTTCCTCCTCCCTCGTGCAGCTCCTCCTTGGCTCCGTTGACGAAACAGGCCGGGACGACGACGGCCGTCGCGTCGAGGTGCGTTGTTACGCTTGCAGTGCCAATTGCAAGCTAATTATCTCTGATACTTGTTCGAAACTTGTGAATTCTTGTTCTAGTTCTGTGAATTTCTTTCGTCGCGTCAGTGCTTCTGTTCGACGGGTTTGGATGTTCCTTTTCTCCGGCGAGAGTTAGCCGTGACCGCTGACCGGTGCGTTGGTAGGGCGAACAAACCTAGAGCTTTCTTGACGCTGCAGGCAGCCCGCAGATCTGCATTGAGCAACCTCCACTATTGGCCCCTTCCGTTTGTTTACCCATTAGTTCGGCTTCCCTTTTCTTGTTCTCTCGCGTGACCATGCCATCACCCCATCTCCGCTAGATCCTCATCATGGATCCAGCCTGTAAACATCTTTTTGTACAAAAGAGGATCTATTATTGTTGGGTTGGGTTTCTGGTGTCAGCCGGCATAGGACAGCTCCATTTTGAGCAGCTTACTGCGTTAGAGATAGAAGGATTACGCGTTGAGGCCCGGGCCTCGGGGGAAGGCTGGCCCCCCACCGTTTTTTTCCACTTCTGCTGACACCCGACCAACCGATCGCCTCCACCTGCGTTTGCCGTCTTCCTCGTCACCTACCCGATGAACCCATCCACCGCCGCTCCACTCGTCGGGTCAATGCGTCATCAGATCGTCCTTATCCCAGCGCTTTACTGGGACACGCATCTTCTTCAGATCCCCGTGCCGTGATCTGTGAGGCTGCAGGGGGTAGGCTCTGTCCTGGGACACATGGCGCCGCCTGCGTAGACGGGACAGGGGAGGGAGAGAATTCTCTGGCAGTTCAGTGGCAGAATTGCTTTACTGTAGCTTCGGCGACCACAATTCTCTGGCAGTTCATTCTTCTTCTGTTGATTGCAGCATTTTCGCAGGGCCAGTAGCTGAGTTCGGGGGAAGCCTGCAGCAGTCATGAAGGCGCTCATCCTCGTGGGAGGCTTCGGCACTCGCCTGCGGCCGCTGACGCTCAGCGTGCCCA
The DNA here is from genome assembly GCA_030378355.1 of Eleusine indica. Taxonomy (NCBI): domain Eukaryota; kingdom Viridiplantae; phylum Streptophyta; class Magnoliopsida; order Poales; family Poaceae; genus Eleusine; species Eleusine indica. The sequence continues at coordinate 8,824,191 of CM059498.1, read as the reverse complement.
AGCCGCTCGTCGATTTCGGCAACAAGCCCATGATCCTGCATCAGGTCAGCACGAATGCTCGATTCTCGGAGAAATTTCAGTTCTTTTAAGTATAGAAAATGGTGTCAGGAGAAGTGGATTGGTGGGAAATGTCAATGATTGACCCAGTCTGAGTTGTTCTAAGCTGGAGTATGGCATAGTTTATGGCCTTTCTATCATGCTTTGGTAAGGGTATAGTAGATCCATGTGAGTAGATTCCCACCAGCTACACTCGCCCACCTGTTGAAATCACTATTTCGTGTTCTTGGTGAACACAAGAATAAAAAAAAGGGAGAGTGGTGGCTTTGATTACAAGTTAACCAAGAAGAATTGGTCTTTTCTGAGCAAAGATCACTTTCAGACTTCCTGTTGCTGCATTGATATCTGACTGTTTTCCAGTGAATGCTGAACTGAATTTTCTGCCACCCAGATCGAGGCTCTGAAGGAAGTTGGAGTGACAGAAGTTGTCTTGGCCATCAACTACCAGCCTGAGGTAACAACCAACCTGCAGTGTCGGCATGCGCGCGCACATGAAAGAACAATTTATTTGTGCATTTTGTCAGATATTACAGTCAGATCTCACCCACATGTTTCGCTTTGGGTAAAAATAAATAAATAAATAAAATCGCAGGTGATGCTCAACTTTCTCAAGGACTTCGAGAGCAAGCTTGGCATCACGATCACCTGCTCTCAGGAGACCGAGCCGCTGGGCACCGCCGGGCCTCTGGCCCTGGCCCGCGACAAGCTCGTGGACGGGTCTGGCGACCCGTTCTTCGTGCTCAACAGCGACGTGATCAGCGAGTACCCGTTCGCGGAGCTCATCCAGTTCCACAAGGCCCACGGCGGCGAGGCCACGATCATGGTGACCAAGGTCGACGAGCCGTCCAAGTACGGCGTGGTGGTGATGGAGGAGGAGACTGGGAAGGTGGAGCGGTTCGTGGAGAAGCCCAAGGTGTTCGTGGGCAACAAGATCAACGCCGGCATCTACCTGCTGAACCCGTCGGTCCTGGACCGCATCGAGCTGAAACCCACTTCCATCGAGAAGGAGGTGTTCCCGCGCATCGCGGCGGACGCCGGGCTGTTCGCCATGGTTCTGCCCGGGTTCTGGATGGACATCGGGCAGCCCCGGGACTACATCACGGGCCTGCGCCTCTACCTGGGCTCCCTCCGGAAGAAGGCGCCGGGCAAGCTGGCGTCGGGCGCGCACGTCCTGGGCAACGTGCTGGTGCACGAGACCGCGGTCATCGGGGAAGGCTGCCTGATCGGGCCCGACGTGGCGATCGGGCCCGGGTGCGTGGTGGAGGCCGGGGTGCGGCTGTCCCGGTGCACGGTGATGCGCGGGGCCCGCGTGAAGCAGCACGCCTGCGTGTCCAGCAGCATCATCGGGTGGCACTCCACCGTCGGCAAGTGGGCGCGCGTGGAGAACATGACCATCCTCGGGGAGGACGTGCACGTCTGCGACGAGATCTACAGCAACGGAGGGGTCGTGCTCCCGCACAAGGAGATCAAGTCCAGCATCCTCAAGCCCGAGATCGTCATGTGACTCACTGCTCACTGGTGGGTGCTCGCCGTGCGTGTGCGGATCCAATCTGTGGACTGTGGTGCGAAGCGCGCCAGAATTATATATGGGTCCCGTGTCCTAGTAGGTCGCATTAATTATGTACGCTTCATATGTTTGTTGTTTTATTTGGTTATTATATACTCGGTTGTATGCAAGTGTAATCAGCAGTTGTGTCCGGACTCCCAAATAGTGTTCGTCGTCGTGCTGTATGGATGGGATCGATGAGTCTCAACTTTCTCCCTGCGCTTTTGTAGATACGCATCGAATGATGAATGCAAAGAACAAGAGTTTTCTTTATGCGATAAATTGGACGTCTCTCTTGCACATAAAAAGCCCAGTGGGATCTGCACTCTTCAACCCTCTTCTAGTTCTGTCAGAAACTTCACTTCTCACATCCCTTTCAGTCAATCCGTTCCCATGTCAAAAATTCTGCAAAAAGAATCTAGATACCAGTCACTATCGCACGATACCTATTGCTTTGTGAAATCAGTTGAATTTGCGATGATACTAAGCTGACGTACGATTAACAGATCGAGCAGTTACTTTCTTTTGCTGCTCCGTTTCTCTCTCTGTCTTGCAAGGTTGCAAACCGTCAGCATCTGTCCTCTCTGACTCGCCACCGTCAGCCATCGAAAGAACCCTGTTGTAAACTTCAGTTTGCATCTTTGAACAAATGCTTGTCTATGTGTACGTGGTTACGCAGTCCTGTACGCGGTCCTTGGACTTTCCACGTTTCTCAGTTCTGATCCTGCGTTTCTTCGATGTCGACCACGGAGCAGCCCGATGATGGTCCAGGATTTAAGTATACGCCTGATCGTTTGAATGCCATCTTCAGATTAAACAACCTCGGTATCAGGACACTGTTCCTTGAAGCATAAATCCAACCTCCAACCTCAAGTACCTGTACCGGAGCGGTGGAGCCGAGGACTTGTAATGTTTATCAGACGTTGACAATACTTTACTTGGCCACTGGTATTGCCTAACACTAACAGGCAAGAAACTTACTAAAACCTCCATTTGTGTATTAAATAAATAAGTGCTCTCCGACGAAGCTTCTGTTCAACGCTGAAAACTGCAGAAACTTGACCTTGCATAACGGTTTGATTCGGCGAAACTAGCACTCCAGATTCCAGAATGAAGTGTTCTGAGTGTGAGATACACTAAACTCTACAATGCTACACGTAGACAGTCTCGTACTCGTAGATTGTCTCATGTATTACCACGTAGGATTTTTTATGATGTGGAAGAGAGAGAGGATGATGTGGTTGTTTTGCGTAGCAATCACCTCATGCACAAAAATTTAAGAGTATGAGACAGCTCTTATACCATTGTATGAGTAATAGTAGTCTTTTAGCATATAAATATTTCTTTTTACATCCACAAATTAAAAAAATATATAATTAATAGGAGACAACTAATAAAACCATCTATTATATAAATCATCTTATAATACATCTCAAAATTACGTATTATATATAAGACGAACTATAATACAACATCTGTTATATACTTGCTAGTAGGAGCCGAATCCCCAGTAGGACGAAAAGGACTTCCTACCTAAACTCTTGGCCTTAGAGAGAGAGAGGGTACTACAACGTAACGTGGGCTCTTTTTGACCCCGTCCGCACGTGAAATGTTCTGTATCTGGCAAGGACTGGCAAGGACCAATGAGACGTATTTTCAGCCTAAACACGTTTTACAGCGTGTTTTCGCTGGGCTGAAGCCCGCCCACGGCCCATGGAACGGAGATTCCAGCTGGGTCCCGTGTGGCCGTGTGCGTTCGGGGCGGGACGACGGAGACAGACAGACAGCGGTGTCACCTGCAAGGCTGCAACGCCAACGCCATCCGCACCTGGCTGGCTGGCTGGCTCGGCTGGCCTCTTCTCCCCTTCCCTTCCCCTCCAACTGTTTCTCCCTCCCACCTCTCGCGCCCTCAGCCACAGCACGGCCAATCGCACCGGTAAGTTACTCTTCCCTCCTCTCGATCCCTCCCCGGTCGCGCACCGCCCGGTAATCGCGATTTAGGGTGCGTTTTGTTGGGGCTATAAGGTAGGAACAGTAAGATGATCCCGGTTGTGTGGAATGGAAAGGTTCAAGCAGGGGGTTCTGTCTGGGTGATGGGATGGGTTGAGATTTTGTTTGGTTGGCTGTGTATTATGATACTTGATAACTCGAGAGCAGATTAAAACCTCACGCGATTTGAAGCTGAAAAGAGAGCTCAGATCGATGTTGCAGTCAGGAAGTTTCGTCGATGGATCTCTTGTGTATTCCCGCACACTGGCGTGAGTTACGTTTACATCTCTGACCGGTCGAATTAGATGCCTCTCTGTCTCGCAAATTTCTGTTCCACAGCCAGTGAATCTGTTCTCGAGTGGGACGTATGGGGGAATATGGACGAAGAACCTTTGCAGGATCCCAGCATTGTATTCTTTCGATCGGTTATTTATGCAATTCTTGGACATTGCAGCAGCAGCAGCAGCTGTGTACTGGAGGTGCTGGTGTTTATGGCCCCGAAGCAGCACATTGCGATATTCACCACAGCGAGCCTTCCATGGATGACTGGCACTGCCGTCAATCCCCTGTTCCGGGCAGCATACCTCGCCAGGGCCGGGGACTGGGAGGTCACCTTGGTTGTCCCTTGGCTTTCCAAAGCGGACCAACTGCTTGTTTATCCTAACAAGATGAAGTTCAGTTCACCAGCGGAACAGGAAGACTATGTGCGGCGGTGGCTTGAGGAGCGGATCGGGTTGTTGCCGAGGTTCAACATACTGTTCTATCCTGGGAAGGTATAATGTGAACATATATTGAAGATATATGTCATGCTTAATTTTGTTTGGAAATCAAACATGCTAGGTCCTTAATGTAGACCACTGACTTGTGATGTCCATATGCAGTTTTCAACAGAGAAAAGAAGCATCCTACCTGTTGGGGACATCACTCAGACTGTATCTGATGACAAAGCAGATATTGCAGTTCTAGAAGAGCCAGAACATCTTACATGGTACCATCACGGACGGAGATGGAAAAACAAATTCAGAAAAGTTATTGGTGTTGTTCATACAAACTATTTGGAATACGTGAAGAGAGAGAAAAATGGATATATCAGTGCATTTATCTTAAAGTACATCAACTCTTGGGTCACTGACATATATTGCCATAAGGTTAGCATTTCCACTTACATTACATGTTTCTTATCTTTTCAAGCCCTTCAGAAGTGATTGTATCTATCTGGCTTTGTTTAGATTGGATTTAGAACACTGATAGTGTCTACTTCAGTATAGGCATGCTACTAATTAGGTGCATCATGTTCTTACTTTGAATGGTTTTCTTCACACTCATAGAAGGCCTTCAATTTCCGTACTTTACTAGTTGCAGCAGCATTATCAGCTACTGCATAACTTTAATAAATTAAATTAACAAATATGGATGTGTTAGCTGGAAACTCGTTTATATGAACAACAAAGCTACAAACTGCCCTGCTTATATGAACAACAACAAACAGCAGTGCCTTAGTCCTGCTGAAGTTAGGACAATTAGAACAGTTCAAAACTGAACTAGTTTGCTTGCCCTAACGTCAACATCTTGCATCGGGAGGGAGTATCGTTACAATTGTGAAACGTTAGTATTATCGATGTCTGTATTGTATTAAGGATGTCCATTGGTATATTCATAGATAATCATGTATCCGCTTTATCTAAGCTCAATTCTTTGTTTTATTATTTGCAGTTTTTTCTCACCTTTTCTTCTTGTAACACTCCTTTTCGGAGGTTATAAGATTGTCTGCAGCAACCCAGGATGTCCCAAGGTCTGTGATTTGTAATGTCCATGGAGTAAATCCAAAGTTTATTGAAATTGGCAAACTGAAACATCAGCAGCTGTGTCAAAGAGAGCAAGCATTCTTCAAGGGTGCATATTATATTGGAAAGATGGTATGGAGTAAAGGTTACACGGAGCTCCTTCAGCTGCTTCACAAGCACCAGAAAGAATTGTCTGGTCTTAAAATGGAGTTGTATGGCAGTGGAGAAGATGCTGATGAAGTAAAGGCCTCAGCTGAGAGGCTGAATTTAGACATTAGAGTCTATCCTGGCCGTGATCATGGAGATTCAATATTTCATGAGTGCGTATTTCAAATAAAACCTTTTTTTCTTTTACCACAAACTTTGTAGCTGATTGTTTTATTTTTTGAGTAATATGGTTTGCCATAAATTCTATATGCCATCTGTTTGCTTTCATGAACTCACTTCGATTATTCTTGTTTGTCTCAGCTACAAGGTTTTCATAAACCCAAGCACAACCGATGTGGTATGCACAACAACTGCAGAAGCTTTAGCGATGGGGAAGATTGTGATCTGTGCGAACCACCCCTCAAATGAATTTTTCAAAAGGTTTCCTAATTGCCACATGTACAGTACTGAGAAAGAGTTTGTCAGGCTAACAATGAAAGCAATGGCAGAAGAGCCAATCCCACTGTCTGAGGAATTGAGGCATGAGATTTCCTGGGAGGCAGCAACAGAAAGGTTTCTTAAGATAGCTGATATTGCTCCTACCTTGTCTGCCAGGCAACAACCTCCCTCTTCACAACATTTCATGCACATCTCCCCAGATGAACTGAAGAGGAACATGGAAGAGGCATCAGCCTTTTTCCATAACACTATTTCTGGGTTTGAAACTGCCCGATGTGTGTTCGGTGCTATACCAAATACTCTGCAGCCGGATGAACAGCAACGCAAGGAACTTGGATGGAATTTGAAGGGATAATTTTTCCTTTTTTGCCCATCCTTGCTGTTGCCATAGATCGTAGAACCAAAACTTACAGCAGTCCTGTTGTGGTGGGCTAAGGAACTTGACATCCACACATAATTCCGACTCGGGAAGGATCTCAGAGTTATCAGAAAGACTCTTGTTGTGGGTTTCTGGTGTTGCGGCAATTCCCTTTTGGAGATTCATGTGGTAATTTTAAATCTGAATAGTTGAAGTGCATAGCCATGATCTTTGTTTTTTTTTTTTAGAGTTTAGAAGGGACTACCAGTGTTACAATCTGATGTATGTAGGCTGCAACTTGTAACTTTGGGTTGTTTTCTAAGCTTAGAACATGCTTTAACAACCGTGTAAGATACTAAGATATGGAGAAACCATGTGTGCCATGCAAGGTTTAAAAAATCGCTGGAACCGGCCGGCTCGATTTAACAAAAACCGGTCGGTTAACTGAGAAATTGGCCGGCTAACTGTTTAGCTACAGTGACTAGCTATGGTTAGTCAGGCAAAACCGGCCGGTTAGTGCGACCGGCCGGAACCGGTTCCCCGGTTAACCGGGATAACCGGCCGGTTCCAGCCGGTTCTTCAAACACTGGTGCCATGTTTCCTTGTGGGCGTGTATTAGCTGCGATCGATACTGATCGATGTCGTGTTCCTGCTTCTCCTTCCAGTTGACCCATCTAGACAAACGACACATAATCATTCATAAGGCCTTCTGTCTTTCCTCATGCAGTTCTGACTAACTGCCCCAAAAATGACAATACCACGATCAGCTGACACGTAACGAAAATACAGTTGAAAAAAAAAAGACGGGTTTTGCACTTTGCAGCTATTGTGATTAAAGTTTTTAATATGTACTTCCAGGAAAAGAAACACTGTGTTCTCAATGAATATGTTTCCTAAAAGAATCGAATTAATTCATCAGAAAAACCTGCAGCCGCCATTTTTTTCGGCTTGGAAGCAACCATGCAAACCAATATCGAAAGCACATAATCTTCTGAAGCATATAAATAACATGTCACACTCTCGTTTTTTATAGGGAAATTTGTCTGAGAGACATTGAGAAAAGGTGGTTTCGTTCACGACACACTCATAATCGCGGTTTTGTTTGAGACACTACGATTTTGAGTGCTCTCGTCTGTGACACCTATTATCATTTAATAATTGTTTTTAACTTTTTTTATCTTAATATATAAAATATATTGATATTTAAATTTTTACACAAACATACACTGTTGTATTCTCTATCATAAAAAAATATAGACATATTTTCTATTATTGTTGGCATGACTTGCTCAACAAATTAAATATTAAAATAATAAACAAATCATGTGAACAATCAGAAAAAAAATTATCTCTATTTTTTAATGATAGAGAATATAACAATGTATGTTCGTGCAAAGATTCAAATTTTAATACGTTTTATGTTTGAGATAAAAAAGTTGAAAAAAATTATTAAATGGTACTCCCTCTATTCATATTTAGATGTCGTTTTGGAGTTGGACACAAAAAATAAGGAGAAGTAAAAAGATGGGTACACTAAAAACGAGAAGGAGAGAGATAAATATAGAGATGTAGTGGGAAAAGAGAATATTGTATTGGGAAGAGAAAAAGATGCATTAGTAAACGAGAATGATATATAATTAGAGAAAAGTTAAAAACCTTAAAATTACATATAAATATGAACGGAGGAAGTAATAGTATGTCACAGACAAAAGTACCTAAAATTATAATATATCTCAAATAAAAATACGATTATAAGTGTGTTATGAACGAAATCGTCATTTTTCAGTGTCTCTCACACAAATTTCCCTTTCCCTTTTCCGTATCATGTGGGAATTTCACATTACGACGCAAAAACCATGCCGTTCTTGTGGTCGAAATAAGCGGATATATCATATTCCAACAGGGAGAATCTTGCGAAAGGCGTCGGAATCTTATAAGAGCCGCGGATAGAGATAACCATTGGGCCGGCCCCGCCGCGGGTGAAGACGACCTGGTTTGGTTTCTTCTCTTTTCTGTTCCTCGCAGCAACACCAACACGGTTGCTTCTCCCCCAGCGGCATCTCTCGCCGGCACGGCTGCACCCAGGTCTTGTAGGAGTCGTGGCAGGGAGGTAGGCGACCAACTGGGCGGGGCGCGATGGGGGACGGCGCCAGCGACGGCCGCGGGGGCAGGCGGCGGGTGGTGGGTGAGTACGAGCTGCTGCGGCGGATCGGGTCGGGGGCGTACTCGCAGGTGTGGCTGGGTCGGCACGTGGTTCAGGACACGGAGGTGGCAGTGAAGGAGATCGCCATGGAGCGGCTTAGCAGCAAGCTCCGCGAGAGCCTGCTCTCCGAGGTCGACATCCTTCGCCGTATCAGCCACCCAAACATCATCGCCCTCCACGACTCCATGAAGGTAATTGCCCGTGCCTTGTCGGACCTTTTAACGCCCTTCGTGATCTCTTGTGCGGTTGCCGTGGATCTGCGATATTTTGGGGGCTGAAAGATGATGGGTTCTGCCTGTAAGCATGGGGAGCATGGAATTGGGGAGTCACTATGGCCTGTGTGATATACAATTTAATTTGAGCATTCTAGGTAGTTAGATACTTCAAGCAAAGGTTAAACCGTGATGTTGTCTCTTCGAATGAAATTGGTTTGCAAATGCTCGTAGCTTTGGTTTGTATTGCTAATGGTATAACGTTCAACTTTTCATGCATTGAGGAAACAAAACAATTGAATCCTGATGGATTTATCGTGAAATTCCTACAATCTGTAACTAAGGGCCTTTAGGTCAGAACTTGTTGTACCTGAATTCTAGCAGCTTAATATAATAGCAAACTTATACACACGAATTTCTTTCTGTTATTTCTACCATTATCTGCTTGTTGTTCAGAAAATATAAAAAGTTCAATGCCTAGGGATCATATAGAATAAGAAATGTCTCTAATCATCGTACATAATGGTTATATATGGTTTAGGATCATGGGAAGATATATCTCATATTGGAGTATTGTCGAGGTGGTGACCTGCATGCATACCTTCAGCGGCGTAGGAGAGTACCAGAAGCAGTTGCTAAGCATTTTATCCGGCAGCTAGGCAAGTGACTCCTCAACCTTTTTCCTTTTTTTTTTTTTTTGAAGGGCCTCAACCTTTTTTCCCTCTCCCTCTCCTGAGCCTTGTTCATAATGTCTCTTTTTTTCTACAGCATCTGGTCTGCAGATGCTTCGTGAGAATAATGTGGTTCATCGAGACCTAAAACCACAGGTTTGTTTACTTGTTGTTCAGTTTATGTTTTCACTATAGCCGAATATTATATCAGTTCTTACATATTATGAAATTTAGGACAACTAAAAGAGTTCAAGTTGCACTAGATCTGTTGTCCTAAATGTCACATATTTAAGAACAGGGGGACTATTTTATGATCAAAAGTTCAAGAATGATTTGGTTGGTTAAATTATCCTCTATTATTCGATTCTGAATTCTGTGGTTTTGCAAACAGAACATTCTTCTTGTTGAAAATAATGAAAATTCTCTGTTGAAGATTGCCGACTTTGGATTTGCAAAGTGAGTTATTTATGTTCCATTTGTTTAATCTTTTGCATGAAATATCAGTAAATATTGTTACAAATGTCACTCCGTGTTTACCTGCTACTGAGTTCATATAATGTCTTTTGCAAATTTATTTTCACTTCATTCAGATACAATGGAATACAATATTTGTACTAATGACATATTGCACTAATAGTCCTCCCCCCTTTCTTACTCTCTCTTTGTTGCTGATCCCTGTTTAATAGCAGAGTTAACCAACAACCGATTGTTTTCTGAGATGAGCCAGGTTATGAAACAGAGGCCAAACTAGTCTGCTCCTTTTGCAAACATATCTTACTCTGCATGGAGAGCCTGACAGTTTCTTTTTTATTTGACTAGGATGTGTCATATATCCGTTAGCCCTTCCTACTAAATGTTTTGACAACAGGGCGATGCTGTTGACATGTTGTAAAAGTTATATTGCAAAAGGTGTTTCATATGTTGAGAAAAAAAACACTTGTGAACCATGTCTAGAGCATTTCCTTCAGTTCATGGACGTGCTTGTAGCACGATGCTAGTGCCTTCTGATTGGAGGCTATAGACTATCGCTCAAATCCTGGTCTAGCACGAAAAACTGGTCACTTGCTGGTTCTAGCAAAAACATGGGTTAAGAATCAACCTATGGAGGGCCGGCCCTCATGTAATACCTTTCTCAGCCATGTTTCTGGGTGCTTCTTCTTAGATGCAATACCTCTGGGGAGGTTTTTTTTCCCTTTGAACTATTTCTTTTTTACATCCTTTAATCCGTAAAATCTTCAAGTAACATCAGCAACATGTCGGGTTTCCCTTGCCGTATTTAGTTCAAGAAAAAATGCCATCGCATGAAAATGACATCTGCATCATTTGAGAAGAATACTGACTACATTCCGGAGTTATCACACATAACCAGTTTTGCAGGTGCAACAATTTTAAGTCCTGTGCCAATGATTCTGAATTGCACACTACAAAACCCTAATGTGTCACTATGTCTCTGGTAGCATTTTTTAGGAGCTATTGCGATTATGATGCTTCTGAAGTCCTCTGCAACATATTTATACAGTGTTTATCTAATATTTCAACATCAATTCATTCCATTGCAAAACTATTTTGTCTGCATAACAACCATTGTGGCAATGCGCCAGTATTACTTATTTAGCGAAAAAAAACTATCTTGACTCATAGTAGCTTCCAGCACTCAACCCCTTTTTTATTGCTCAGGTATTCAACTATTTGTGTAGATCTGTAAACAATAATGTAGAAAAAACCAAGTATGAGATAAAATATTGGTGCTGTGGATAGCAAGAGCTAAGGAATAGTTTTAGTCCACAATACCTCATGCAAAATCCTATGTGGCCTTGGATCCTTGAATCTTTAGTCCACAATACGTCGGCATTGCTTTCTCTCCAAGCCACATAATTTTTTGTTGGATATGAGATATATGATAGTTTCCTTACCCCCTGTTTCTTTGAGCAGATTTTTGCAACCTTCTACCCTAGCTGAAACGCTTTGTGGCTCACCACTTTACATGGCCCCAGAAGTCATGCAAGCTCAGAAGTATGATGCAAAGGTCAGAGAAATTTTTTTCCCAGTCTCATGATTTATATCATCTACTGTTACTCGTTCTTGATGCAGTGTTGATGATCAATTTCTGACAGAACAGGCAGATCTGTGGAGTGTTGGTGTCATTCTATATCAACTTGTTACGGGATATCCACCTTTTAATGGGGATAATCAGATCCAGGTTTGTTTCCTTGTTGTTTAGACAACCCTATTACTTTGTCAGTTCTAAACTGCTGGAATTGGATTGGACTAAACTGATGGAGAAAAATGTTTTTGCTGACCAGTTGCTTAAAAATATACTATCCTCACGTGAAATACGATTTCCATCTGATTGTGAATTGAGCCATGGCTGCATTGACTTGTGTAGAAAGTTACTGCAGCTCAATTCAGGTACGGACAAATTGTTTGCACAAATAGAGACTCATCTTAATATTGTCATTTATGGCGAAAGAACTTTACCTCTTGCCACTATTTTTATGTTGCTACTTCAAATTGTGAAATTTCAGTTCTACTTTTTTTTTTTACATTTGCTTCCTTTTTTTTGGCACCACATATATGCCTTGGAAATTGAATAGTGCCATACAAGAGTAGTTTGCTGGCCCTGCCATTGCCCCTTTTTTTCAACCATTAGTCCATATGTACCTTTGTTTCAGACTTGGTGTTAAATTCAGTATGCCTGTGGATAAACTTTGTTTCACCAGAACATCACTTCTATTTATGGTCAATTATTTTCCTCTAAGCAATTATTTAGAGGATATAAGGAAACATCACAAGCAGAGTTTTTTTCTTTTTTCATTGCAGAATACTAGCCCCTATACATAGCACATAGATGTCATAAATTATTTAAAAGCAGGGACTGGAACATTATATTTTATTTTAGCAGTTATCCTGATATACTTATGGGTAAATATTGACATTCTGTGTTATTGATCCAGTGGAACGGCTTACAGTTGAAGAATTCGTGAACCACCCATTTCTGTCTGAACATGCTCCGGAGAGGACCATGAGGTAATGCTCTAATGCTTTATTTCCTCCGTTTTGTATACTGCACTTCGGGATGTGTTTGATTTTCAATATTGCATTCACAGACGGACACCTTCTGACACAAGAGATGGCTTTCCATTCATTAATAGCAGTCCAACAAGGCCTGCAAACCAAAACTCTCAAGAAGATTGTATGCCTTTTCCTTTAGATGACGAATCAAGTGGACAGGATGAGAATCCTATTCCTGTGAGTAAGAGTCCGATGAAATCTTATGGGTTTGCCATGGGTAAAAGGTTGGATAAAACTTCAGGTCAGAGTCCATCAAAACCTGCTGGTCTGTTCTCCAGATATATTATGGGTAATAATTATGCATCTGGTGGTCAACGCACTGATCATCCTGGTAAAAAGACCAAGGAAAGCAAAATTGATGAAGCACTGTGTCGTAAAAGTGGTTATCAAGAAGGTATTGGAGTCATTAATGACTATCATGCACTTCCAATTTATGATTGTGATGAATAATTTCTCCTAAATTTATTATTTCTTTATTTTGTATAAATGTAGATTCTCCTGTCATTGATTCATTGGAGTTTGTAGATCAGGAATATGTTTTTGTCTCTGGACCGCACCCAGAGGGATCGTTATCTTCTACCAGCTCCTCTCGACAACGCAATTTGCCATCAAAATATGACAACTCTTCTGCTTCCCCACCGAAGATAACTTTACTGAGTGCACCGATGCCAATAAATGGTTTGCCAATAAACAGGCAACAATCTGCTGGGACTGGTAGCTTGGACAGCCACTGTTCTCCATTATCTTGCACTTCCCAGGGATCTGCCGATATGAGTGATGCAATGGATCAGCCACCATCTGACTATCTGACGAGGATTAGATTGTTGGAGCAGTATGCATTGATCGTAGCTGAGTTGGTCAAAGAAGAGGTAAAATTTATATACTTGGTTAGATTCTGTTTATTACATTCCTATGTGATTTCCTTCTTTATTTGCTTGGTCTTGACCTTTGGAATGACCGAAAGCTGTAACCCAGGACCTTGGTTTGCTACAGTAAAAAGAGCATCAGGCCCAGATTTTTCAGTAGTCACCTTTAAGTTGTTGTTCTTGTTGTTGTGAATTAATCAATCACTGACTTGCTTTTGTTTTGCTGATTGACCATCTAACCTTAAGATCAAAGGTGGTAGACACTTGGAGGCATTTTCGATACAGCTAGTTGTTCTTGCAACCTGGAAGCAAGCGATCCATGTATGCAGTGCCTATGCAGCTTCAATGGCAGGAGAAAGTCCTTCCCAGGATATCCCTATGAAGGGGTTTACTGCAGATGCTTCCCATTTGCTTGCAACGTCTCAAGTGGCTGATGATGCGTGCATGCAGATCGAGAGACAATTTCTTGCTGAAGTTGAATATGCTGAAGAACTTGCTGGTACTGTGGGACAGATAGCAGGTATGTGAAGCTTGCCAGCAGTTATGGATTATTATAATTTTTTGGTAATTTTTTCAAATGCTGATAGCAAATTTATGCATGTAGATGCTACAGAGATGCCAGATGCGATTGAAATAGTATTTCAGTCTGCCCTACAATTAGGAAGGCGTGGTGGTGTAAGTAAAGCACAATGTATTCTTTTCTAGAACTAACAGTACTAAGCACTTGTTATTTTTACCTGACTACCCACTGCTCTTGTTTTGTTTCTCATCTCAATTTTCAGGTTGATGAGATGATGGGAAACGCAGCTGTTGCCATATCACTGTATATGAGGGCGGTATCCATGTTGCGGTTTCTCCTGATCGAGGCACCATTTCTTGCTCTTAACCCCCCTTTGACTCTGACAAGATCGGATCGGCATCGTTTGCGTACATACATTGAAGCTCTCAACACCAGGCTTGGCCAATTGCAGTGCCAGAGGCACTGACTGCGTCCTCGGAACCTTATCCAGGTTGAGGGACGGGGGATTTGTATAATATTCTTTCATTTGTAAATATATTTGTTGGCACGAACTAAGGCATGTAACATGTCAGGAAATGTGCAATTAGGAAGAGCAGTGCATATCCAGTGTAACTTGCCCAGACTACTGTTGTAACAATTTGCTGTCGTTTGTTCAAACGCAAACAGACTAAAGACTGCTAAGTTGGTAGTTTCTAGTTTGTTTAATATTTAATGGGTCTTTGCACGACACTGGTGGCATCATATTGTCATCTATTCTTAAATATACATATTTTCTCGTTCGGTCCAGCTTGCTATGATTAGTTCTGTTCGGATGCCTGAACCTGATTACCTGAATGAGAACGGAGAAAGCATCAGACCTCAGGCTATCTATCAGCTACTCGATGGGCCGCTCACTGTGATTGGTCGGGCCACCACACAGGCCTCGGGCTGTCCAGATATTCCTAGCAGCCGTGGCGCCTGCGGAATTGGGCCAACCCGCCTCCACGGCTCCACCCACGAGGCCCACGACTCCACGAGTTTTCGCCTGTCCTCCTTGCCCATCTCGCCCCGCCCGCGGCACCGCTCACCGTTGGGAACAGGGAGCTCCGGCCACCTCCGATCTGGAGCTCTCGAAATTTGATCGACCCGCCGTTCGATCGTTCAGACGTCGCCGGGATGGACCACGCTTCGCGCGGCCGCCGCACCGTACGCCGCCTCCTCCCGTCCTCTATCCCCTCTCCCGTTTCGACAGGGAAGGCGCGCAGATCCGCGTGCCCCCGGTAGGTGCTAAATTCCAGGTCACAATCATGTCGCTTGCGTTTTTCGTGTCTGCTGCAGCTGGAGGAGATCCGGCAGAAGAGAGCCGCAGAGAGGACGCAGCATCACGTCCCGCCCGCCGCGGCATCCCACGCTGACCTCTACGGTCGGTACACCCTTCTCAACCCCTCTGTTACAGGACTGCTCATTGTAATATTCTATCTATTCCCGTCGCTTCAATTCTCATCCTGGGCTGTGTGTTGTTCCCCTATAACTACGCTGATGGTCTGAAGGCAACCAAAGGGCTGGAGCTGAGGTCAGTTTACCGAAGTTTTTTTCCCTCCTCTTTGAACAATCTTAGCTTCGTATACATAACAAGGCTTTATATGTCAATCAATGCTAGCTTCATGCTCGTGTTCAAGAACTTGAAAATGGGAATGCACAATTTGAGAAGGAAAACCAATTGCTATTGTCCAAGGTACTACTTTGCGTGCAGTCCGGTTCATGGTATAGTTGCTCCAGTATGGGCAGGTCCTAACATTGTGTATCCCTTTCAGATTGCTGAGAAGGAAGTTGAGAAGGATGCCCTGGTTAACCGCCTGAATGACCTCGTGAGTATCAGACTTGAGTGTTATTTTGCTGGGCCTCTCTGCCTGTTTTTGACATAATTTGTTGCTTGTAGGAGCGGAATATTGTGCCATCCTTAAAGAAAGCTCTGAATGACATTTCCTTGGAGAAAGATGCTGCAGTTATTGCTAAGGTATTAAGCTCTTGTTTATTATTTCGTTGAGTAAAATACATGAGTAGCCATTGTACTTGTTGCTTCATTTCAATTTGGCCATTATACTCATGAAATTACAAATTACGGTCACTAAGCTAGCTTCTCTACATCAATACGGCCACCATCTTCCTAATCCTACGTATTTTGATGACATGACACACGTACAACGCTGACTTACCCTCCAGCATGGATTTTTTTTATTTCATGCATTGCTCAGACATGTTACGATGGTGGAAAATTCAAGATAAAGAATAACGAATCTTCAGAAAATCGATAAGACACTGCACATGATGATATTTTTTTATGACTTAGGCCAGTCTCAGTGGGAGTTTCATAAGTATTAAATAAGGCGCCACATCAGCTAAAACGATGACATGGCAAAGTAATTAAGATGAAAGAGTTGAAATGGGTTTCATTAGGATGAAACTCATTTGACACAGTTTCATATGCATGAAACTCTATTGAAACTTCCATTGAGAGCAAAAAGTTTCATCCTAACTTATTTTGACCAATCTCAGTACAATAATTTAATGTTATGGCTTCTCTATGAAATCGTGAAATGAAATTATGCACTGAGAGAGGTAGTTTCATCTATCAAATCAAAAGTCTAAATCTGATGTGACACTCTTGAGCATGTTGAAATAAAACTATGCACTGAGACTGGCCTTAGGTTCAGCAAATAACTTTCTGGAATATTAAAACTATCGTGTTTAGTTTGTGTAACAATTCAAATTCGAAATTGACTAAAGCCATGCATAAATGCTATTTCTGAAATTCCGCTTCTAACAAATAGAAATTAGGAAATCAAGTTCAAAATAAGAAGAAAAAAGGTCTTTTTTTTTTTGCTTTCTTATCAATAGCTTGTGCTTGTGTTCCCTTGCAAGATCATGAACTCATCACTTGGTAGTTACATACTTCTTTTTCTTGTTAGCACTAGCGGATGCTTTCCTCTTCTCAGCTGCAATTTTCTTCGCCTCTAAATCTGCTGATCTTTTTAGTGCAACCTGAATCTTCTTTGCTTGTGCCAGAGCCTTCTTCTCTGTGGCCCTAGCTTTCTTTAATTCTTTCCTTGCGCCTCTGCTACTTTTTTTCTGCAACCTCAATCTTTGCTGCAAGTGCAGCTTCCTCTTGGCAGCTATGATCTTAATATATTTTATCTCTTCTAACTTTTTTGCTTGGCTATCTTTTCTTGTTGCAACTTGTGATCCCTTTGACACGTTAAATCCATGCTGGAGGGTGTCAACATTGTACTTGTGCCATGTCATCAAAATATGTTAGATTGGAAAGATGGTGGCCGTATTGATGTATAAAAGCTAGTTTAGTGACCATAATTTGCAATTTTATGAGTACAATGGCCAAATTGAAATGATGCAACAAGTACAATGGCTACTCATGCATTTTACTCTATTTCATTTATACAATTATGCATTCTTGATCTAATTATGCATGCTGAATTCTCGTTCTCACCTGATATGCTAAGTAGGAGGATGCTCTTGCTCAACTCAGGAGCATGAAGAAACGGCTGAAGGAAGCAGAAGAAGAGCAGTATAGGGTATTACCAAATTTTTGTCTTATTAGTGGTATCATCAGTTTGCTAATCTTGAAACGCACAGGCAGAAGAAGATTCTGCATCGCTGAGAGCCCAGCTAAATACCCTACAGCAGCAAGTGATGAGTAACTCATACAGTGGATATACAGTAGGACCATCGAGGGAGGAAACTATTGCCATGGAAACAGAGATACAAGAATTACAGGATCAGCTAAAGGTCAGTTGATGTAAACCTCTGCTTGAGTGTTACAATTGTTTTTTCAGGTTTCTCTAATCTTTGCATATAAAACGACAAACACAGCAAGAGTCACTGCTAAGACAGCAGGAACAACAGAAATTAGCTAAAGAGTCCTTGTTGAGGCAACAAGAGCAACATAAAATAGCCGAAGAACAATCCCGCATTGCTTTACTGGAGGCTGAAAAGCAGCAGTTGGAAGACCAAATTGCTGTTTTGACAAAGAAAGCAACAGGTGTGAATGATGCATATAGCTATAGTATTCTATCTTTTATAGTGACAGGAAGTGCAGCGGTTCACATAGCCTCAAATGAACATCTAACATTAGTTATCATCATAGCATTTCTTCCGTGTTTGTCATTCTACTAAATATTTTGTTACATCACGCTTTTCTTTCTTTTATCGGTGGTAGTTTAGCTATGTGCCAATGTAGCTATCCATCTTATGGCATCCAAAATTAAGCACAGACTGCTGAGCATTCTCTGGGTATAATCTTTGCATTGACTGGTGGATCGTTTTTTCCTTCCTTGCAGAGGATGCTTCAGAGTTTGCGCACAAGGCATTTTCATTGGTAATGTTTTTAACAAACATAAAGTTCATAAATGTTTTTATCTAGATTTTCTTCATGTATACTGCATCCACACGGCGAATAACTTATTATACTCATATTCACCAAGGGCTCAAGGTAAGATTGGGCTTTAAGATTATGTGAGGCAGAGATAGCAAGAGTTATCAAAACCATTCCTTGCTAAACCATTTGTGCAAACTGCACTGAGTAGTGAATACTTAGCCAATTTTTCGTCATAACAGGAAGATAAGGAAAAACTTGAAAGCCAGTTGCATGACATGGCTTTGATGGTTGAGAGGCTGGAGGGAAGCCGTCAAAAGCTGCTAATGGAGGTGCTTGATGTCGTCCAATAGTCGCTTTTGAAATAAATAACTATTCCAAATGGTAATTGAATTTATTGTGTTGGACAGATTGATTCTCAATCATCAGAAATAGAAAAGCTGTTTGAGGAGAACACAGCCTTATCAACTTCTTATGAAGAAGCCATGGCTGTTACAAAGCAGTGGGAAAACCAGGTGTGCTCTTAGCATTCTTGTCATTTCCTGTGTAGACATACACAATAAACCCGCATGCCTTTTGACTTGATTAAAATTTCCAGGTTAAAGAATGTTTGAGGCAAAACGAAGAGCTCCGTGCTCACTTGGAGAAACTAAGGCTTGAGCAGGCTAGCCTATTGAAATCAAGCAGCATCAGTATCCAACCTGATGAGCAAAATGAGAACATCTCAAACGCCCCAGAATTGGTTAATGAAAATCTTTCTCTAAAGGTCAAGCACCGTAGCTCTTCTACCCTTCTTTTGAATTATGAGTTATGGCCTATTCTTATAATAATCATATGACCAATTTACAGTAACACTTATCTTCTTATAGGATCAGCTTATCAAAGAACAGGTCAGATCTGAGGGGTTGTCAGCAGAGATAATGAAACTTTCAGCTGAGCTTAGAAAAGCAGTCCAAGCACAGAGTAACCTCACACGCTTGTAAGCATAACTATACTAACTATGCTTATCTGCCCGCAAACCCAGTTTGCTTCTTCACAGTGAAATTAAATCATTGTCATCTCATACAGATACAGGCCAGTATTAAAAGACATAGAGAGCAATTTAATGAAAATGAAACAAGAAACTTATGCAACAATCCAATGATTTTTGTGGAAAGGAATCCAATTGTCTACTGCAGCATAGACAGAAACTTCACCAATCACTCACGGTGGAATCACGTCTTCTACCTTCAAGGGGATGTTTCAGATTCAAGCATGCCCTCAAGATGCTGGGGCGCGAGGCCAACTAGCTACACAGTTTATTTGTACCTTTGATCAACATTGTTGTACCTGTATCATATTGTTATATACCTTGTTCCAACGCAGATTTGGAACAATTACAAAATGGGAAGCCAGTACACCAGGAAACATATGTTTTATGTATAACGGTGCTTTCCTTTGTTTTCCCAACATGTGCATAGTAAGAATAACATTACGGGGTCTAAGGGTTCCTTTGGAATTGGAACTAAGGAATTGTGGAGATATATAAGAATTGAACCCAAAGGGAAAAGAAAACCTTGCGTGTGCCCTTTGGATTGTAGGATTGCTTCATAAAATTTTAGAGAATAGGAAAGTTTCCTCCACAATTACAGTCATCTAATGTCCTATTTCCAATTTCTTTGAAAGTAACCTCTTGCTAATGAACATCTAACCACAAAAGTATTATGTTTTACCTGTGAAGCATCTAAATACCTCATGGAAGCATTTTTTTTTATTTCATAGGATTCAAAAACTTTTTTTTTCTATTTGTACGCTTTGAGGATGTGCTCCAAAGGAGGTTTAAAATCACTTTAATCCCTTCTGTTTAAGTTGATACATCTAACACGGATTTAGGATGGCCTAGTTGTGGACAGGTTTGCCTCGTTGTAGAGGACACTTCACTGAATGGTACTCAGTAGCAAGTAAAAAGGTAACAAGCGTGTTACTCTTTCAAAAGGATCCCACTGGATGAGCTTCTTCCCAACCAAAATCGAGCTTTCCCCATCGGATCAGCTTGTTCCCCATAAGAATCGTGTTTGTTCCGTCCAGAACTGAGCTCTAGTTTTTTTTTTTAGGGAATGCCAATCGGCTCACTTTATTCACCCACAAGTAGAGTTACATCGTTCATCATCATTCCCATGATGGAGCTAGGGGGTTCATCGACCCAAGTACATGAAATTTTGATATAAAAGCATCCCTAGCTAGCTTATGTGCTACCGAATTAGCTTCCCTATGACAGAATTCGATTGAAACTCCAGCTAAGTCCCTCCATATGGAATAACATTCTTCATAAATGATCATAGCCGATGTAGCTGAGAAATCACCTTCTTGCATTGTTTGCACCACCTCAGCACAGTCCGATTGGATAATAAAGCGATTACTACCAATAAGTTGAGCCAAGAATAGACCTTCCCTCAACGCATAGGCTTCAGCCATTGGGGCATCAAGCACATGCTCCAAAAATAGTGCTCTTCCGGCAATGAAGCCTCCTCCACTATCACGTATCACCACTCCTGTGGCACCTGTTTCCGAGTCCGCATCAAATGCCACATCGATATTTTCCATGAGTTTTCCCTCAGGGTTTTTTTTTCCATCCCTCTCACCTTTACATTCTTCCCCGCAGCAGACATATAGTTGAGGGTTAAAGCAGCGATCAACAGTGTTGATCGATGAGGTCTCTGTATCGTCTCGCCATGAACATGTTGTCTGCGTTCCCACCATATATACCAACCACCCGTGAGGATGAGCTCCGCCAAGCCAACATTTTGTAGAACAGGAATCTGCAAGTCCCTTCTCAGTGCTTCTTGGATGACAACCGACCCCGATCTATCAACCGAGATGGCAGTGGCATAGCTAGTGAGTCATATATAAATTAAGATAAACCATAATTGACTTGTTGCCCCATGATTTGAAGCCCATTGTTGATTGCTTTGACCAGGAGCAAGCAATGGCGACTGTACGGAGTTGGAGTTAGCCCTGACACGAGAAAAAATGGGGTATGACCGACGGGATGGTAAGCTGTGGCACTAAGACTCGAGAGAGAATGGGAGATGAGAGATCTGGACATGGTTCAACAGGATGGAGTGGGGAAGGAAATACTGTTGATAGAGATTTGAAGATGGGCAAAATGGTCCAAAAATTTAAAGAAAACGGCTAAACTTAACGAGGTGGTAAATTTCTAAATGGAGGAACTTTCGATGGTATTAAAGTATACTCAAATCTTTCAGTCGTAAATATCTAAAACCGGGATCATTGGGTGTAACCCAATTTTCTCAAAGAAGAATGATGGGCATTTTGTGCTGCACAGAATGAACACAAAGATCACAAGCGCAAAAGCACATGGACTCCCATAAAAGTGAGCATGTGAGTCACATAATGTCTTGAAACCTCAAAAAGAACTGACTGGCGATTGCGCTGCTAACAGATCAATGCCCATGGCATCCAGCAAAGTGACAAATCAAGCCATCAACAATGGAGTCATCTTCATCAAGTTTTCAGCAAAGCATTAGCAACTCTCCTTGACAGCTCATACCAACTTCTAGCTGATGTTTGGCAATATAGTAACTTGTCATTGTTAACCCAACTCTCTTACATGCAACAGAAAACACAGTGCCTCAGCTTAGACCTTACCTCCATACAAGTGATACATGTGCTTTTAAATAGAGAAACTTCCAAACAGAGACTCCTTGATATTCAGAATTTTCCTGGCTGGAGAAGGAAATCGCCTAAAGTCAATTTGGCAACTTCTTCCTTCCATAATTAATATATCTACAACTAAAAGATTGTTTCACACGCAGTAACAGGAAAAGGAGAAAACAAAAAATCAGGCACTTGCCATGAAGAGTAACATCTGATGAACACAGTTAGGTATGATATTATTTGATTTTGCAATAACGCCAAATGATGCCTTCAATCATATCATCTGCACGCTGATGACGCGATACTGCCCATAAGAAGCCTGCACAACAATACTATCTCATGAGTTAAGGCAAGGGAGGTCACAAATAACATTTTTTAGGCTAATATCACTCAAACACAACATTTGAAGCTCCATTTTATAGGCTAATATCACTCAAACACAACATTTGAAGCTAGCATTAACATAGCTAAGTATTATTTAGCATATATGATTCAGGACTGTTCAATTCAATATTTACTACCTCAATCGGTCTTTATTTTATATATTCCCAGATGATTAATATCCACAATTGGTCTTTATATTTTATGTATTCCCAGATGATTAATATCCACAATTGGTCTTTATTTTATATATTCCCAGATGATTAATATCCACCATTGGTCTTTATATTTTATATATTCCCAGATGATTAATATCCACAATTGGTCTTTATTTTATATATTCACTTTCCAGTTGCTTTGCTCCAACTGACAGCCTCTAGACTTTTTACATTATATAAATTCTGATGAAGGGATTTCTTGTGTGTGTGTGGGGGGGGGGGGGGGGGGCTACTAAAACATTAGTAACCTAAAAAATAATTACATATCAATTGCATGACATTTAGAGAAGATTATAATCAGATATATATTACATATGAAGTGCAATCACTAATTACATATGAAGTGCGATCACCAATGCACGAGAAACAAATTTTATAATTGCATGGGAAAAGTAGGACAGATTTAAACTGTGCTAACCCACCTCAGAGCCACTGCAAGAGGAAAGGCTTCACCATCTCACATTTTGTTTGATGCCATAAATTTGTTTTTTCTCTCAGCAGGCTTTAAAATTTGGAACGAACACATCAAAGTCTCATCAACGCTCATCATTGCACCAGCATTATCAAATTCGCCGCAATAGTTGGGAGCTGAGAATATGGTGACAAGCTGCCTGTCAGCAAAGAATTCATACCCATCCTCAACAACCTGATATAACATGAAATACAATCACGTTAATACACAGATTGACAGGGAAATAATTGGTAACAAAGATGTATGAAGAGTATTACAGTTACCATACTACCTGGTGAGCCCGGCAAATAAGATCAAGGTCGTGTTTTTCCAAGAAGTCTGTAACTCTGTCAGCACCAAAGGTATACGAGACACCCCTGTCATTCATGCCCCACCCTGTAGTATCTTTTCCTGGATCTGACCATAGCAAATCACATAGTACACCCGTATCTGGTACATCAGTTGGGCGTGGCAAGTTCTTGATCTCCTCCAAGAGTGATAAGTCAGGGGACAGTCCACCATGCATGCATAATATTTTATCATCGATTAGAGCAGCCACGGGGAGACAGTTAAAACATTCTGTGAAGACCTTCCATAGCCGCACATTAAACCGACGCTTGCACTCATCATAAAATCCATATATTCTGTTTATTGAGGCGCATTCATGATTGCCCCTCAGAAGAAAAAAGTTCTCTGGGTACTTGATTTTGTAAGCGAGAAGAAGGCAAATAGTCTCCAAACTCTGTTTTCCTCTGTCAACATAATCACCTAAAAACAGATAATTGGCTTCTGGAGGGAAGCCTCCGTACTCAAAAAGCCTTAGCAGATCACTGTATTGACCATGGATGTCACCTGGATGCCAAGGGTGAAACGACAGAATTCAATAAGATAATAATAAGAGAAGAATAGAGGGCAAACAACTAACAATTCAGTAAATTCAGAAAAAAGGATGGTGTTTTAGGAATTGAATAAATGGTCACTACACCGCATTAAAGACCATATAACTAATGTGCATTAAGCATTTTTTTTTCATTGATTGAATAGAACCACACAAAGAGGAGCCAGAAAACAGCTTCTTTGTGTTGATTTGTGCTACCGCGATGTAGGTAACATGCTTCATAGACAAATAACTGAATCAAATTCCTTGTGTACCCACTAGAACCCAGAGTCAAATATTCTAGAGTCGAGGCTGGTGTGCAAAAGGAATACAGAAAAGGAACAAGCATAACAGATTAGCGGTCATAATTTGTTATTGGGAGCAAAAAGGAAGCGTAACCATAAAGAAACTGCCCGATTCACTAAAAACTGGGCAACTTTAGAGAAGCTACTCTAGAATATACAACTATGTTTAAATTGAGATGACAGTGGCATAGCTAGTGAGTCATATATAAATTAAGATAACTTTAGAGAAGCTACTCTAGAATATACAACTATGTTTAAATTGAGATGGCAGTGGCATAGCTAGTGAGTCATATATAAATTAAGATAACTTTAGAGAAGCTACTCTAGAATATACAACTATGTTTAAATTGAGATGGCAGTGGCGTAGCTAGTGAGTCATATATAAATTAAGATAAACCATAATCCCTAACACAAAGAACTTAAGCTTCATGCAGTTGCAATATTACCAAATTAGAGGTTATCATTCTACTATCCCCAATCATTTGCTACAATATATATCACACATTTCTAGATGAATATTAGCACTCAAAGAAGCTGTTCTAAGCATCTAGGTATATTACAAATATTTAAACTAAATCTACATTGGAAAGAAAATCAACAATCAGAATTATTAACCAATAAGAACGAACACTCTCTTCAACGTCATGCTTTGAAGAGACCATCCCCCCATGGTAACAGCTGGATTTTTGCTTTCTTGTATACATTTTTTTTTGCTGCTAAAATTACTTCCATTACAAATACCTCTCAAGCATGCTTACTCCGTGTATATACGTACTCAAATTAGAATCTTATTAAGCACAAATCAAAATTTCATGCATTCGTAACCATCTCCCAGCAAAAACAGTATCGCTTAATCCAGAACAACCCATATTGATGCTATGCGCCATGCTTACTGCCAGGTATAAAGAATCGCAATCGTCAGCATCCTACAAGACGCTAGCTTCCCCTGGGCCGCGCAACCAAACCAGATCCACCCCCACAAACGGAGGCGGGCAATCGGGAGGGAGGGGCATAGGAGCAGGACAGGAAGGTCACGCACCGCAGATCTTGATGGGCGCCTCAAGCTCTAGGAGGTTGGGTTGACTCAGGAAGATGTCGCGGGAGACGGTGCAGAGCTGTCGGATCTCCGACTCGGAGAGCTGCACCTGCTTCCCGGGGCGCGCGGTCCGCACCTCGAGCAAGCGGCGGAGGATATCGTCCAGGAGCGCGGTGTCCATGCCGCTGCCTTGCCCTCCCGCCGCCGCCATCCCCTCCCCCGGGCTGGGCTGGAGAGATCGGTGGAGCTAGGGTTTCGGGCGGCGCGTCGGGAAAGGGGGGCGCGGGGAAGAGAGAGATTGGGAGAGCGGGCCGCGCACACGTAGATAAACTCGCCTGCTTTGTTCGAGTTTTTCTGTGGAAGTAGAAAAACGTCTTTTTTTTTCGTGGGCCTTGCAACCCTCCCCTTATTTGTGCTTTTTTTCTTCGAATTTTCTCCGCTTCACTGACCAACCTCCGATTCTCCATTGGGTCCTATTTATCGTTATTTTGATATAACGTGTGTTTTCTTTCAGCGGTGCATAATTCAGCTTGTTGTGACCAAGTGTCAACTTTATATTATGTTTGAATTCATCGTAATTTCTTAAAAACAGATTTTTATTTTTAGTTTTTAAAAACTGATTTTTTAAGTAAAATTAGGTGAAAATGATTGGATCCAGATTTTTATGATCTGTAAAGTAGTTTTTGGATAGTTAATGCGTTGAAACAAGACAAAAACCTGACATTAGCATGTTGAATTAAATTATGGGTTTCTATACTGATATAAAAATTGTTAGTTTTTTAAAAACTAAAGGGATCCAAACAAGTCTTTAGCATATACTAGTATCTCATTAGGATCAAAACCCAACTTTTTGTGTCAAATTTTGCTCAGTTCCATTTAAATTTAGGGGATAATTGGTTGGATTATACTATAATAAGATCGTGTTATTTGGCTGAAAAAAGAACATTGATTTCTTAAAATTATATTTCATTGTTTGTCTTATTTAATTATTTTTAAAAAAATAATATATATTTATTATAATTTGTTTTGTTACTACCCATCCATCGGAAAGACCATACATGAGTACAAAGCTTCCAATCCAACGATCAATCATAAAGGAAACAAGACGACATGTATTTGACAGCAGTACTTCAAGAGGGATTGGATCCTATGAGCATGATGTCTTTTCGGTGCTGGACATGTAAGGCTGCTGGACATGCATGAGCCTTACGTACTTCACGGATTCGAGCTTTTCATAGTAATAAACAATGTTTCTATAGTTTGTGTATTTTCTTGCACACCGGAAAACTATCTATAGTGTGTGTATTTTCTTGCACAGCAGAAAACTGGGATAGTCCCGGACCGAGACTACCCCTAGCTCCGCCCATGCCACCGCAGCTGCACAGCAAGACGCGCGTGATGGGACCAACCTCCTGCTGTCGTAGTCATGCTCACTCCGCTGCTACCTTGACCCGGGGCCCTTGCTCCGCTGCCGTTCATGCGCTGTTAATTTGCTGCTTGATGTTTTGAGCTCCTCTTGCTGTAAACTCTGTGGGCTGATGTACTGCGCACCCAACACAAACATCTTTTTTCACTGCTACGCAATTGCAGCTTAGAGCGTGGATTCGCGTGACATGCTGCTAAATCGGTGAGATGCAATGGTGAACTCGTCAGCTATTTTTTTATAACAAATGCATCAGCTTATTACTAAAGTGGGGATGGATATGGAAAGAGAGAGTAGGGACGAGGAAGAAGATGGGTGTTTTTGTCCAATACAAATAAAAATACAGACGAATGTCGTATTTCAATTAGACGAGATGCTTGTCTGCAATTATCCTGATCCTACCCATGACCATGAGAGATCGAGTTCCAGTGCAGTTGATAGTGTGATTGTAACTTATGCAGCTGCACTATCAACCGTCGTCAGACGAGAGTCGAGACACGCTTACAGCATTCTAGCAAACGTTGTACCGAAAAAGACTCTGCTTGAGATATTGTAGCTGTAATGTGAACCGTTGGTTGTGGAATCGGACGGCGGAAAAACTATGGAGTAGCGACTACACTAGATCCTGCTGCGGCTCACGGGGCCTCCGTGAAAATGGACATCGACGAGGAAAGAGACGGAATTGGAGAGAGGCTCCGTATGTCCGGCAGGGAGAAGGAAGAAAATGCTGTGAGAGCTGGTGATTTTTGCAGTTGAAAATATATAAGCAATGGAGACCCTAGATCTGAGTGTAGACGGCTCAGATAATACCTAATGCAGAGAAGGATCTCTCTACTTCATCATCCAGCCCCGATGTCTGCCTTTTGCCTTCCCCTTTCCCCAATACGTGGCAAATCCTAACCTAAATTCACAGTCCGACGAGCTTGCGGCGGTCATCCGATTCCAATTCTAAAATTCGGCCCGATTCCTGCTGTGCTACCTGTGAATCCCTATTTAGCCGGAGCAATGGCATCGCAGCCAGCATCGTCGTCGCTACCGTCAGCTCGAGCATCTCCATCACCGCCCTCGCCGGCGGATTCGCGTCATTGGGTTTATCGTCACCGTCCTTGTCTTGGTCCTTGCGCAGCTGGTACGTCTACTAGGAAATCCGGAGCTGGTGCAGAGGATTGGTGCCTTATCTATGGTAGGTCCGTCCGTCGTAGAGGAGGAGCGGCATGAGCAGGAGGACAAACCCGTTCGCTTTGCCGATGCTCCGTCTTCGGTGCGCGCTGTGCTCAACCGCCCTTGGCCGGCCCCTAAGGTGATCGCGCCATCCTCACCATTCGGAAAATACCGCACTCTTGTGGCCACTGCAGACACAATCGGAGACCCAATATCCGAAGAGGAGTTTGCCGCTCTGGAGGATAAGGAAGGTGATGACATGTGCATCAGGCTTTACAAGCAATCTGCTCGGACCAACGCCCACATGCAGAACTACATTCACGAGCATGGCTGTCTGTACATGGATGAGAGTGATGGATATATCTTCGACAACTCTGTCCTTGTTGAAGAAATACGGTCTGTTTCTACTACTGGACTGAACTCTGTTTGCTTTGATTGTTTACAACAGACATCTAAATATATGTTGATGTTATTGTAGTTGCAAGCACGTTCCTGTCGAAGAAATGGAGGCAAACGCAACAAGGGGAGGTAGTAAGTCGACTTATTTATCAGAGGTAGCATTAACGAGATACAACAACAGAAGCAAGGTAAATATCTTCACCATTTATTGCTTTGATTTTGTTTAAAATCATTTGTGATTTGTTTTGCAGTAACGTACTACTATAATGTTATAATGTCACTGGAATGCCATGTCTAAGCGTAGGATCACTTGTTAGCTGGTTCATGACCTGGATGTTTGACATACTTTTGTGTGATTTCCACTTAAGACATTATGAATATCAGGCATCCTTATTTTATATAGGAAGCTTATTCAAATTCTACAATGATATAGCGATTTTGGCAAAAAAGTTCTTGTAGACAGTTGGTGTAGAGGCTATTGTTGGAATTCAAAGGAGGTCAACGTTTTACATGAGCAAGCCGATATAGACTATCTGAGTTCAAAAAGATATGACAAATGAACTAAAGATAGGAAATAAGACAGAACAGGCTAATTTAACAAATAATTGACCTCCAACAGGTGCCCTTTTCCTAGGGTTTTTTGGTTCCTCACTTGCCCTGAGGTTGGTCAATAATGCTACAATACAGACCTTTTAGCAGCGTGTATGGTTAAACCAACTATTTTTCTCCTGGTCCCTTTGCTACTCCCAATTGTCTTGCTTGCATATATCCCAGCATTTACATTCTGGCCTGGGTTATGGCCTATGCAACTTGTATAGTCAAATACAGCCAGTGCAACAGATATCCTATACACGACATGAATTGGATACTTGAATAAGCCCAGCACTAGTTGGCCTGAACATGACCTCTTTTTCTACCAAATGCACTTTACGTATTCATTATCTAAATTATATGTTGTTGCTACTTTGCCATATGACTGACTAGCATCATGATTTGAAAGGTGTTTGGGCAAATTTCAGGATGTTTTCATTTAAGGAAAACAACAAAATCAGATTGTCTGGCAATTCAATATGACTCAGCCCAATATACTGAAACTTAAGATTAGGATATGTAGAGTAAATTCATCTCTAATTGGGGAACTTGGTTATATGGGATATATCAAACGTTATTTCAGACTTCGGTTGCTGGTGCAATAGAATTGGCAGGAGTATATTATGGCAGGATCAGTCACTTGGGCGGCAGTCGCATTCAAGTAATGCCCCTTGATTCTATGATGATGAAATGTATAACGTACCCTCTTTGTTGTGATTAACGATACCCGAAAGGAGTTCCTTCTTGTCGGTGGTAGCTGGAATCTTTTCATTCATAGTGGTTATGAGCTCCTGCTTAAGGTTCTGGGCTACGAACCTTGTACTATCGGTTTCCGGGCGTGGATTGAGTGCCTGTGGAGAAGAGATGGGTTGGATTGATTAAGGATGAATTGTTGGTGCAAATCGGATAATCAATAGGGAAAAAAGAAGGGATTACTGCAAGATGGAATGCTCGCCTCGGAATTCATTCGTATCTGATAACCAATTGACAAATGCATTTCTGCAGTAACTTATGTCTTTCCCCAGGATGGGCTCCACACCAAAAAAACTTCCTGGAAGGTGCAGCTGGATCACCTCCTTGTCAGGGAGAGCTAATGCTTATGCTTATTGGGTATTTTGGTTTGACATTGTTTCGCGCCCAAAATGAAGGCAGCTATATCTGAGCTAAACTTGGATATGGAAGTCTTTTTTCATTTAGGGTGAAGTAATACCAAGCTCATGAGCTTATTATCCTAGATCGGAACAAATTAGTTGATAGTGAAAGGTTCCTCTTTTTTACGCCAGAGGCCTATGTGCATGAACTATGCTTCTTGTTTTGTACTTGTCCTTCTGCAACAATGTCAGTGTGTGGAAGGAAATGTTTCCCTCTCTTAAGCAAATCGCAGATTAATTAACATTTTTGTCCTGCTGTTCTCTGTTAAGCTGACTTGTAATATTTTTTATGTGTGTCATTATCTTCTATTCCTTGGGAAGCATTACATCTCCATGTCTGAATTTACACACTTCACATAGAGCCATTAATTAGCCATGATTAATTGCTTGACCACATAAAACAATTCTAATTAAGTGATTATTTACGTATAGTTGTAACTAACAATGACTGTGTCTCATATGTTATTTTGTTGCCAAGGTTCATTTTTACTTAAAACTCTGAATCTTTAAAAAAAGTTGGCTTGGTCCTGAATATGGAAGTATATTCCCATCATGTCTCATCTGTTTTTTTTAAGGTGTTATTTTATCCAGTCTGATTTTTGTGGGCCATTTATTGTTCAATTAAATTTAACTTATTGATCCCTTTGTTTGTTATTCATATGTCTCTTTCTCTTATCTGCAACAATTGCAGGTGAAGTTTGAGTTATGCGAGAAGTTGCTTTGCAGATCTTTCTGGGAACAAAGAGGATTTTTTTGGCACTTAAATTTTATTGCAAAGCGCAAGGGTTGAAAGAAAGTGCAGTCTGAGATTGAGGACTACGGTCAACAAAGTGGAGACATCCTACAAGTGCGCTGTTGCCTTCCCCTATATTCACTTTGTGAAGGTAGGCCTGCTGTTATTTGGTTTCTATGTTTGAAAAAATATGCATATTGAGTGAGCACGGTTGGCCATTTCATCTGTATTTTTTCATTTGTTGATAGTGTCAACTTGAACTACTAACATTTGTGTAAGACAGGAGCATTTAATAACGTTGTTGCATTATTGATGCATTTTAGATGTGAACTATTAACATTTTCGTCATTTTTTCTTCCATTTTTAAGAATGTTATGACTGACGAAATCAGCCAATTCACACATTAAGAAACCCAACATCCATGAATAGCCTCTAACTAATTTTGAACTGGAGCATCTGTCCGGACGAGAAAACATAAATGGAGGTAGTAGACATGAAATCTTCATTTTTTTCTATGCAAGTTGCCTTCACCTAGAATATCACTGATGATCACTATTGTTTGCACTAGTGAACACTTTGGGATGTAGAAATCGTGTTTGTTATTTGCATATCTATTTTGTGCCCACCGTGTGTTATTTTTCTTATTTTGCACTATGGCTGTGCTATATTTACATGAAACTGAGGGACTAAATGGGTTCTTTATTTATTGTTCATTATGCAGGTGGTTACTATCATTTTCGCAGTTTTGCTCCATCTGGGCCTAGAAAAGGGTTGGATATGGACAGGTGTTATGCCTGCACCGAGTTCTTGAAGCACCCATGTGACGGCTTGACTTACTCAGGCGGCCATGACTACCGGCGGAAAACATATTTATTCATGCAGTAATTTGCAGCATTATGGGATCCCTGGGTCCTGTAATCAATGTATTTTATTTAAATGTGTACTCCCTCCACATCCAAAAAGGAATTTGAAAAACACTCCGTAGGGAATCGAACTCAAGCGCTCATGCATGAAGGGCATAGTTACTAACCAGTAACCCACTTCTGGGATTTTGAAAGGTTTGGAACAAGCAGTCTATTTAATATGTGCAAACATGGAAAATTTTCTCTAACTGCTTCTTGGTATGCTAAAACCTGTCCAAAACGAATTGTATTTGTAGTATGGAGGGAGTATAAAGTGATATTTGATTCGATAAGTAGCTGGATACAAAACTTCCTTACTAATACATTGCACTCCTTCCTCTTTTCCTTTCACATGATCCTTGGATGAGCCATCAATATGCTCAAATTTTGTGACAGTTTTTATAAAGACTCAGTGTTAGATTCATCTTTTAAAAACCGTATAATTTGGATATGGATAGGCAAACGGAGAAGTGAATAGTTGCGACTGTAGTATCGCAGTTGGCAGTGTCTCAGTATCACAACATATAACTGCCCCCGGAGCATGGCGCCATGGCGGGCAGGTTTAGTAGCTAGGAAGCCATGGAATGACGAACTTTTATGAAGTATCTCCAGAATTCCTTATTGAACATTAAGCTAAGGACATGTTTGGTTCAGCTTTTTACTAGTTGTAGCTTTCAAAAAAAGTTAGAAGCTGAACCAAACACCTTTGTGTAGAGAGCAACTTTGGGCCACACTTGGCTTTCTCCCAGTAGAAAACTCACAGTCGGTCCCGGCCAGATTTTTTCAGCTGTGGCGGAAACGAGAGGAAGAAGTTCGCGTTATTTACCCGTACTACCACTGGTTATGATACCGGTTCGCTTTTCTTTTCTTCATCGCCCCCCCTTCCCTGTTGGACACCGAACTCACGCCGCACTCATGCTCCTAC
The DNA here is from genome assembly GCA_030378355.1 of Eleusine indica. NCBI lineage: Eukaryota > Viridiplantae > Streptophyta > Magnoliopsida > Poales > Poaceae > Eleusine > Eleusine indica. The sequence continues at coordinate 8,791,728 of CM059498.1, read as the reverse complement.
CCCCCGCGCTAGGGTTTTCCATAGTGGTGGCGCCCCCGCGCCTCGTGCCGTCGGCGTTCCTCCATCGTCCTCCCTATTGGCCGCGCGCTCGCCCCTCTGCGTCCTCCCCCTTCGGGCGCCGTGGCGGCTATCCGACTCCTCCATCAGCGCTGCAGGGGCTCCGAGAGAGGCGCGTGTCAGTGTCCCTCCGCCGGCAGGTCACCTCCCCACCACGCCGGCGGTCACCTCCCCACCACGCTCGCCCTCCTCCCTCTGGATCTGCAGGTACGTCCATTCTCTTCCTCTTCCTTTCTCTCTAGATTAGTCCCAAATTGATGCGTGATAACCCAAATTGGAGATAGTTGGAATCAATTTCTTACAATTACTATAAAGAGATATGCTTGCAAGTGAATATTTTTTAGTGCTATGATTTTCACATGACTTCATATAGTAGATCTTTGAGTGGCAGTAGAATGTGCATACCTCACATATATATGGATTGCTTGGCTTCTATTGTTCATGTATACATTCTATGTGACATTTGGAATGCTTTTTGTCTATTGTCTATTGAAGAATGGGTGATAAGGCTGATTGGAGTGATGTCAATCTGAGGCATTTCATTGATCTATGCAAAGGAGAGATAGAAGCTGGTAACAGGCCATTAGGATTGTTCACTAGCATTAGATGGAAAAATCTCGTAACCAAATATGAAGAAAAATCTGGGCTGAAGCAAACAAAAATACAATTGAAGAACAAGTTGGACAATATGAAAAAGGACTATACATGGTTTATGGAGTTAAAAAATCTTGCCACTAGTCTTGGATGGAATGAGAAAAAATAAACTGTTGAATGCTCAAAGGAATGGTGGGCTGAACACATAGCTGTAAGTACTATCGATTGCCTTGTTTCTGACATTTCTCACTTTTCATTTTTTTATGTGGGCTGACTTGGTGATTTTATCTATTTAATTTTCAGAGATGCAACCAGTTAGGTGCAGAAAAAGGTATCAAATACAACCATGTTAAGTTCATAAAACAAGGAACGAAACACCTTGATGGCCTTCATTTTTTGTTTGACAAAACACATGTTACCGGGGCAACTGCAACTAGTGTTGCAGATATTTCCTCTGATGACTCAAGTGAAGAGGATGCAGGTGAGAGACAAAGGGTTCCTGACAATGATGATGTCAAGTTGGCTTCTCTGAAAAAAGAAATGCAAGGAGTCCTCTACTGTTACTGACGAGAAGGATGAGAAGAGCCCATTCTTTCGGTGGTACAAGAACACATGTTTAAAGATAGGAATTGCAGCAGAGAAAATCTCCACAAGTGTTGAAGCATCATCGGCACCTGCAACCAGTGAAGATGCATCTAGCACCCCTAGTGGGTTTTGGTGATTAATGACATAGGATTAAAAAAATATACTAACATGACTATAAAGAATATGTGCAGATTATCAAGAAAAAGATTAATTGCCCACATTTGTAAGAAAAGTTCATCCCTCAACAAAAGAGAAAAGAAAAGGGACTCCTAGTGCTTTAAGTTTAGCTTTTGCTAATTTATTTTGAGTCATTGGTATGCTAAACTATTAAGAGGGGTAAAACTTATCTTGCTTCTAAGGGAATTTATGTGCTCAAGCCAACCAATAAGTTTTGTGAAAGATTAGCCAAACAAAGCCAAAGAACCAGCCTTTTTTCTGAGCCAAACAGAGAGTGACGGAAGTTCCGTGATCCTCTTCACGGAAGTTTTGTCAGCAACAGATTCTGTCTTTCAGCCACCCCGAGAGTGACGGAAGTTCCATCACGGGAATTTCCGTGGCTCTCATGGAAGTTCTGTGAGTCCTCATTCCTTGTCTAACCGAGAGTGACGGAAGTTCCGTCATGGCATCTACTTTGTTTCCAGGCTCGCGCAACGGCTAATTTTGAATTGACGGAAGTTCTGTGGGTTCTCATGAAAGTTCCATCAGACACAGAAAAACACCCTAACAGTTAGTTTTTGAGAGAGCTCTATATATAGCTTACCCCTTCCCCTGTGGGAGGGGTTGGACACTTTGGCATTCCACTCATTCTTTAGCTAGAGCTCTCTCCTCTCACTCCTAAACTTGTTCTTGATATTCCAAGCAAAGTGAGAGAGATCCAACCATAAAAAGATTAAATCCATCCAATCAAAAACTTGAAGCACATTTTTCCTTCCCCAAACAAGATTTGATTTGCTTGTTACTCTTGGAGACTTGGTCTCCTAGACAGCTAGGCGTTGCCCTTGAGCTCCCAGCTTGCTGTGGTGAGACGGGGACGTTTGTGAAGGTGTGATTCGCCTCCGAAGAAAAAGAATCAAGTGGAGAAAGAAATCTGAGCACGATCTTTGTGATTGCTTGGCGGGGAAAAGGGTTGAGAGAGACCCAGCTACTTTGTGTGGCTCCTCAACGAGGACGTAGGAACTACTTAGTGTGGTTGCCGAACCTCGGATTAATTATTTGTGTGTCTCTTTACATTGCCACATATTTTACTGTGCTTGTGTATTCTTTTCATATTATTATGCTCGATTCACTTGTTAATTGTGTTGCTAGCTATCTATCAAATAACTCTAGGTGTGCATTTCTATAGCTTCACTACTGTCAAGTATTGTATCTCTTTCTCTTAGTTATCCGCATTTCAATTAGTCTTAGAGAAACAATTGGTGAAGTTTTGTCACTTGACAGAACTTTCGTGGTGACGGAAGTTTCGTCGCTTCTGTATTTGATCAAAGCTTAGTGCTTTTTCAGGTTTAATTTTAAATTGCTTATTCACCCCCCTCCCCTCTAGGCAACTTTCAATTGGCATCAGAGTCATAACCTTCTATAAGGCTTAAAAGCTTGAAGGTTAAAGAATGTCAAAGTCGGGGGGAAAGTGGCAAGCCTCAAGATCTTGCTTCAACAAGCAAGGGAAGTGGTTTGAACACGGCCATGGCCTTCAACTTGTCGATGTGGCAAATATACATGGCAATGGGAGTGGAAGATTGTCCAACTTCAAGGGCAAAGATTTTAGTTGGTACAAGCACCGAATGAAGATGTATCTCATGTCAATTGGTCCACCAATTTGGAAAATTGTGGAGAAGGGATATACCTTGGAGGAGAAGGATAATCCTACAACCGTGGATCAACTCAACATACATCGTAATGCTCAAGCTGTGTCGGCCATTCTTTCTTCCTTGAATCCCAAGGAATACTCAAGAGTAGCCGGAATTGAGAATGCCCGGAGAATGTGGAAGAAACTTGTATGTGCTCATGAAGGAGTTGATGTGGTGAAGAAATCAAGACTCCAAGTCCTCAAGAACCAATTCAACTTCTTCGTCATGAACAAAGGAGAAGAGCCTCAACAAACTCATGATAGGCTCGTGGATATTATCAACAAGAGAAGAACCTATGGAGACAACATCAAGGATGAAGAAGTCAACTACAAGCTCCTCATGGCTCTTAGGATGTGGAACCCAACACTATGCACCATCATTGAGGAGAAGGATGGATTTGAGACCTTCACAACCGATGAAGTGATTGGAAGAATCAATGCCCACAAGAGTCGTGATGATGAGGGCAAAAGAGTGAATGTGCTCATTGGTGATGAGAGTTCAAGCAAGAAGGATATAGCTCTCAAGGCAAATGATGATGAAGATGATGACAATGATGATGATATAGAAGACAATGAAGAGTTTGCCTTATTCGTCAAGAAATTTGGCAAATATATGATCAAGAATGGCTTCACCAAGAAAAGTTTTGACAAGGCAAGAGCTAGAAGAACAAATAGAAGATGCTATGAGTGTCATGAGCAAGGACACATGATTGCTGATTGTCTAAAGCTAAATAGCAAAGGCAAGAAGAGCGAGAAGTACAACAACAAGAACAAGGCCAACAAGAAGCCATACAACAAGGGACACACTCATATTGGCCAAGAATACATCTCCGATGATGATGATGAAGATGATGAGGCTGGCATTGCCAACATTGCCATTGGTCTACCACCGGCCAAGAAATCACTCTTCAACAACCTCACCGATGATGATGATGACGCTCCCTGGTGCTTCATGGCAAAGGAAAGCAAGGTATCTCCTTGTTCCGACTTCAATCCCTCTTATTGTAGTGATGAAGAGGAAGACTTGGTCCCCTCCGTGCAAGAAATGATGAAAATGCTAGGTAAACTTAATGAGGAGATTGAGGATCAAGAAAGAATCCTCCAAAGGCAAGAGGAGCTACTCATTGAAGAAAAAGAAAAGAACCTTGAGCTCACAAAGCAACTTGAGCAAGAAAGAAAAAAGAACAAGATCTTGACTAATGACCTTAGCAAGGTCAAAGAGTCAAGTGATTCATGCACCTTAACCAACAAGAAGCTTCAAGAGTGATGTAACTCATTGATAGAGGAGAACAAAGCTCTTGTGAAATCAATTGAGGATCTCAAGTTGAACTCACAATATTTGTTGAAGAGATTGGAATCTTACTAAGCTTCAACAAGTAAAGGTTGTCGAAGATGCCACAATATCAATGTTGAGATGATTGCCAAGCAAGATGCAATTATTGAAAAGCTATCCAACCAAGTCAAGGAACTTGAGAAAAAGCCTCAATTAGAAACACAATAAAGATAGTTCGTGAGCCAATAGCCTCTCATGATAAGAGAGGATTAGGGTACAACAAGAATGCACCTAAGAAAGGATACAACAAGAGACCCAACTTTGCACCCGAAGGCAAGGGAAAGCAAGTAGCATAAGAGAAAACAATCAAGTCAAAGAATGCTTCCCAAGCCAATAAGAACAACAAGACCTCTACCATATCCTTCTATGATTCTGATGCCTCACCTTGCTTGTCTTCTCTTGTGCATTCTGATGCCTCACCTAACTTTGGATTGATTGTCTTCTCTTGTGCTGCTTGCTTTCCCTTGCCTTCGGGTACAAAGTTGGGTTTCTTGTTGTAGCTCTTTTTAGGTGCATTCTTGTTGTACCCTAATCCTCTCTTGTCATGAGAGGCTCTTGGCTCACCAACAATCTTTCATGTGGTTTCTATTTGAGCCTTCTTCTCAAGTTCCTTGACTTGAATGGATAGCTTTTCAATGATTGCATCTTGCTTGGCAATCATTTCAACATTGATGTTGTGGCACCTTCCACAATCCTTGCTTGTTGAAGCTTGAGGGGATTCAAGCTTCTTCAACAATGAGCGGGAGCTTGTCTTCAGATCTTCAATGGCCTTTACTAAGGCCTTGTTCTCCTCTAGCAAGGAATTGCACCTTTTTTGATACTTCTTGCTCGTTGAGAAGCATGATTCACTTGACTCATTGACCTTTGCAAGGTCCTTAATCAAGGTCTTGTTCTTCTCCTTCTCTTGCTCAAGTTGCTTGGTGAGCTCAAGGTTCTTGCTTCTTTCTTCATCAAGCAACTCTTCTTATCTATCAATGATTCTTTCTTGATTGTCCAACTCCCCTTGTAGCTTATCTAGCATTTTAACCATTTCATGCATAGAGGGGACCAAGTCCTCCTCTTCATCACTACAATAAGAGGGATCGAAATCAGTGTGGGAAGCTACCTTGCTTTCCTTGGCCATGAAGCATCGGGGAGCATCATCCTCATCATCGGTGAGGTTGTTGAAGAGTGACTTCTTGGCCGGAGGTAGACCAATAGCAATGTTGGCCATGCCACCCTCATCATCTTCATCATCATCATTGGAGATGTATTCTTGGCCAATATGATCTTGCCCCTTGTTGTATGGCTTCTTGTTGGGCTTGGTCTTGTTGTTGTACTTTTTATTTTTCTTACCCTTGCCATTTAGCCTAGGACAATCGGCAATCATGTGTCCTTCTTCGTGACACTTATAGCATCTTCTACTTGTTCTTCTAGATTTGGCCTTGTCAAAGCTTCTCTTGGTGAAGTCGTTCTTGACCATGTATTTGCCAAATTTTTTGACAAATAAGGCAAACTCTTCATTATCTTCTTCTTCATCATCATTGTCATCATCTTCGTCATCATTTGCCTTGAGAGCTATGTCCTTCTTGTTTGAGCCCTCATCACCAACGAGCACATTCACTCTTTTGCCCTTATCATCATGATTCTTGTGGGTATTGATTCTTCCAATCACTTCATCGGTTGTGAAGTTCTCAAATCCATCCTTTTCTTCAATGATGGTGCATAGAGTTGGGTTCCACATTCTAAGAGCCATGAGAAGCTTATAGTTGACTTCTTCATCTTTGATGTTGTCCCCATATGCTCTTCTCTCATTCACAATGTCCAAGAGCCTATCATGAGTTTGTTGAGGCTCTTCTCCCTTGTTCATCACAAAGAAATTGAATTGATTCTTAAGGACTTGGAGCCTTGACTTCTTCACAACATTTACTCCTGCATGGGCACATACTAGCTTCTTCCACATTCTCCGGGCATTCTCAATTCCGGCTACTCTTGAATATTCCTTGGGGTTCAAGGCAGAGAGAATGGCCGACACCGCTTGAGCATTGAGATGTATGTTGAGTTGGTCCATGGTTGTAGGATTGTCCTTGTCTTCCAAGGTGAATCCCTTCTCCACAATTTTCCAAATTAGTGGACCAATAGACATGAGGTACATCTTCATCCGGTGCTTGTACCAACTAAAATTGTTGCCTTCAAAATAAGATAATCTTCCACTTCCACTACCATGAATGTTTGCCACATCGACATAGTTGAATGGCATGGCCGTGCGCAAATCACTTCCTTTGTTTGCCGAAGCAAGATCTTGAGGCTTGACGCTTTCCCCCGACTTCGACATTCTTTGATCTTCAAGCTTTTAAGCCTTGTAGAAGATTATGGCTCTGATACCAATTGAAGTTGCCTAGAGGGCGGTGAATAGGCAATCTAAAAATAATCTTGAAAAAGCACTAAGTTTTGATCAAATGCCAGGAACGACGGAACTTCTGTCAGAAACGACAGAAATTCCATCACCACGGAAGTTCTGTCAAATGATAGAACTTTACCAATCCTTTCTCTAAAACTTATTTAAATATGGATAACTAAACAAGTAGAGATACAATACTTGATAAAGGTGAAGCTACAATAATGCACACTTAGGATTCTTTGAAGAATAGCTAGCAACACAATCAACAAGTGAATCGAGCACAGTAATATGAAAGAAATACGGAAATGTAACGAGAGACATAAGGAATTAACCCAAGTTTCAGCAACCACACTAAGTAGTTCATACGTCCTCGTTGAGGAGCCACACAAAGTGGTCGGGTCTCTCTCAACCCTTTTCCCCGCCAAGCAATCACAAAGATCATGCTTGGATTTCTTTCTCCACTTGATTCTTTTCCTCCGGAGGTGAATCACACATTCACAAACGTCCCCATCTCACCACAACAAGTTGGGAGCCCAAGGGCGACGCCTAACCGTCTAGGAGACCAAGTCTCCAAGAGTAACAAGCAAATCAAATCTTAATGGGGAGGGAAAGATATGCTCAAGCTTTTGAGTGGATGAATTCAATCTTTTTGTGGTTGGATCTCTCTCACTTGCTTGAAATCTCAAGAACAAGTCTAGGAGTGAGGGGGAGAGCTCTATCTGAAATAAGAGTGAATTTTCAAGGAGTCCAACCCTTCCCACGGGAGAAAGAAGAGAGTATATATAGAGGCTCTCCAAAAACTAGCCGTTACATAGCTTTTCTATGTCTGACGGAACTTCCGTGGTTACCCACAGAACTTCCGTCAGTTCAAAAAGAGTCGTTGCACGGTTGGATTTTAACTGAGTCAGAGACGAGGGAACTCCCGTGATGGATATCACGGAACTTCCGTCGCTCTCGGGATTGCAACACATAGAAACCAGAGAACGACAGAACTTCCGTAACTCTCGAGTTGGTTGAGGTTAGAAGCTTGGCAATAACGGAACTTCCATGGAATGAACCAAGGAACTTCCGTGACTCTCTGTTTGGCTCAAAAAAGGATTGGTTCTTTTTTTGGCATTGGTTCGCCAAACTCTCACAAAACTTTTTTTGGTAGACTTGAGCACACAAATTTACCTTCTTAGCAAGATTGGTTTACCCCCCCTTTATAGTTCGGCATGCCTATGACTCAATTAAAATAAAAACTACTCTTTTAAGGCATTTGAGTCAATTTTCCTTTTCTTCTTTTTGGGAGTAATAGCCACCTTGCAAATGTGGGTTTAGACAACAATTTTGATTATCTGTACATTTACTTCATGAACATTGTTAGTACAATTTTAATCTTCCATTATCGTACACCAAAACCCACTAGGGGATCCTAGATGCATCTTCAACAAGTATCTCTCCTTATATATTTAACCTGTTCAACAGTTCACTAGTTAAAAGAAACAATTTTGTGTTCCAAATAGAGAACGACATAACTTCCGTCACCCAATGACGAAACTTCCATCATCCTCTGTCAAAGGAACCCAAGGGTCATGGAAGTTCTATCATAACTTCCGTGACATTCAAAACCGTTTTGCTCAAGACCCGAGAGCGATGGAACTTCCGTCACCCAATGACGGAACTTCCGTCACTCCTAGGTTAAGTGGCCCGAGCCCCTTCTTCTTCCTTTTCCAACCGACCATTGTTTCTTTTCTCCCTCTCTCTCCTTTCCTCAAACCCTAAGTGGCGATTTACGACGATCTGGAGATTCAACCGGCGATTGCTTTGGTGTTGGTGGAGATTCCTCTCCTCCCCCACGGAAGTTTCGCAATCTCCATCGATTTGTTCTTTGTTTTTCCTCTAGGTATGAGATTTGACCCTAAATCTTGCACTTTAGGCCAAATGTTCAAATGTCTTCAATTCCTTTGGATAAAATGGATACCCTATGACTAGTCTTTCACTCTTTAGAGACATTTTGATTCTCGCGGTCGGATTTAGGAGTTAGGTTGAATTTGGTGCAAACTGTAAATGACGGAAGTTCCGTCGGAATTTCCGTCATGATGGAACATCCGTGGACTGTCACGGAACTTTCGTCGCCTGTAGTTCAGTGCACTGAATTTTACTTGCTTCTCCACTCTTACTTGCGACTCATATCTAATCCCTTTGATCACTCTTCTTACCTCATAGGCTTGTGAAAATGGTCCACACCAAGTTTGCCTCCAATGCACCAATCATTCAAGAGAAATCAAGTGAGGAGGAACAAAATGTGGAACAACATCAATCCCCCTCCTCAACTGAAGATCTAGTGCCTATTGCCAAGAGAAGAAAGGCAGTGGCTTCCCGAAGAAAGGGGCAAGGCAGTAGCCAGGATGCTCAGACTATCACATTAGATCAAGGAGGATCTCTCCCTCCTAGGAGAGTAGTGGACAAGGGCAAGGGACCCGCCAAGGAGAAGAACCCTAAACCTCGCAAGAGCAAACACAAGAGGAATGAGTCCTTGAACATTGTGAGGGACCTTCGAGTCCATGCTCCGGTGTATCCACCTCACCATGACTTCAAGGATTACAAGAAGGATATCGAAGCACTAAGTGAGGGGAGAAGGCAAAATCAGTACCTTGCAGCAGAGAAAGAGACAAGCGACCCCTGGTTTCTTACATGGTTTCAGCAGGACTACTATATGTCCATGCTCGTGAAGATGAATAGAAAGAACCGGCTAGCTACTCATCAGTTGATTGATTGGAAGTATATGGAGGACAATGATGTTTCCACCTTCAATGAGATCATAGCTACCTGCAAGGACAAGAATGTGCATGACCTCATGGGATTTAACTATGATTAGAATGAGGAGGTCATATGTCAATTCTACTCCACCTTGTACATCAATGGTCAAGGACATCTCTATTGGATGACTCAAGGGGTGCAATATGTGGTGTCCCCCTCTCAACTGGCTACATACTTTTTCCACGATGCCGATGATGAGAATAGGGAGAAGATCTCTTATGAACCTGTCTTGAAGGATGCAGATTTGGCTTTCATGTATGAGGACCAAGATCCAACATATCATGGCACCACGAATGGAATGCATAACTTCTACTTCACTCTCAACCGGATGCTTAGAGTCACCATAGCTCCTAAGGCAGGGTATGCTACTTCTCTTATGGAGTATTCAAGGAATATTCTTGCTCGTTTTAGAGATGGAGTTGCACCATTAGTGTCATGGACTTCATTGTTCAGGAGATTTACTACTCGTCTCTAGACACTAGGAAAGTTCTCCCCTATGCACCAGACATCATGAGGATGATTGCGTCAGAGACAGGGTTGATCTTTGAAAAGGAATGCAAACATCAGCCTTTGAGGCCTCGAGTGCCAAAGATGAACCGTCCACATTATGCATCCATTGCAGCCGATCTAGCTGCAGAAGAGGCAGCAACAGCAGCTGCAGCAGCAGCTCAGAGGGCTTCATCTTCAGCACCCCCACCTCTAGAGCCTCCTCGCCGTCTATCCTCTCTCATTGCCTCCTTTCTCAAGAGCATCTTTACTACTTGTTGCGTCAATGCAAAGGAGAATTAGGAGAACAAGAGGAGAATCAAGAAGCAAGTCCGTCGCTACAAGAGGGACCAACAGGCACAAGGCCATGAAGTGTCTCCGGATGGCTCCGAGTGTGAGCCCGATGGTGAACCACTTGTGTTTGAGGACCCTTTTAGTGCCTATGATTGGGATGATGTGTCTGCTAGACCCTCCACCGCTGCTCCTGGACCTTCCAACGCTCCTCCTCCACCGGCTCATGGCAACAAATAAGAAGATAACAAAGATGATGAGAGCACCGAAGATGACGATGAGTGATTCTTTTTTTAGCTCCTCCTCCTTTTATTCTTTTTGGTGCTTTGATGCCAAAGGGGGAGAGATGTGCTGGAAAAAGGATATTTGAACTTGTGTGTGCTTTATCTCTTTTGTAATAAGCTAGTAGTGAACCTATGGACAAGTTTATCTTTGTGTGTGAAAACTATTTGTGAACCTTTATTGTAATAACCTTATTGCTTTATGGTATTGTGTGGTGCTTGGTTTATTGCCCTTTGCATTATATGTTGTTTGTGCTAAGTGTGTCATTGATTCATTGCTATATCATTGTATCATTGATTCATTGCTATATCACTGTATCATTGATTCATTGCTATATCACTATGTTGCACACTTGTACACCTTTTTAGGCACCCCACTCATTGCAAAATATAGGAGGAGCTCCTTCACATGTTTTTGTGACTCATGCATATCTTTAGGGGGAGCCTCATTATATTTTGTTGTTGTTTCTCTTGATTATATTTCCCCTCACTATATCCTTTTAATCTATTATCATCAACCACCAAAAAGAGGGACATTGAAGATGCATCTAGCACCCCTAGTGGGTTTTGGTGATTAATGACATAGGATTAAAAAATATACTAACATGACTATAAAGAATATGTGCAGATTATCAAGAAAAAGATTAATTGCCCACATTTGTAAGAAAAGTTCATCCCTCAACAAAAGAGAAAAGAAAAGGGACTCCTAGTGCTTCAAGTTTAGCTTTTGCTAACTTATTTTGAGTCATAGGTATGCTGAACTATTAAGAGGGGTAAAACTTATCTTGCTTCTAAGGGAATTTATGTGCTCAAGCCAACCAATAAGTTTTGTGAAAGATTAGCCAAACAAAGCCAAAGAACCAGCCTTTTTTCTGAGCCAAATAGAGAGTGACGGAAGTTCCGTGATCCTCTTCACGAAAGTTTTGTCAGCAACAGATTCTGTCTTTCAGCCAACCCGAGAGTGACGGAAGTTCCGTCACGGGAATTTCCGTGGCTCTCATGGAAGTTCTGTGAGTCCTCATTCCTTGTCTAACTGAGAGTGACAGAAGTTCCGTCATGGCATCTACTTTGTTTCCAGGCTCGCGCAACAACTAATTTTGAATTGACGGAAGTTCCGTGGGTTCTCACGGAAGTTCCATCAGACACAGAAAAACACCCTAACGACTACTTTTTGATAGAGCTCTATATATAGCTTACCCCTTCCCCCGTGGGAGGGGTTGGACACTTTGGCATTCCACTCATTCTTCAGCTAGATCTCTCTCCTCTCACTCCTAAACTTGTTCTTAATATTCCAAGCAAAGTGAGAGATATCCAACCACAAAAAGATTAAATCCATCCAATCAAAAACTTGAAGCACATCTTTCCCTCCCCAAACAAGATTTGATTTGCTTGTTACTCTTGGAGGCTTGGTCTCCTAGACAGCTAGGCATTGCCCTTGAGCTCCCAGCTTGCTGTGGTGAGACGGGGACATTTGTGAAGGTGTGATTCGCCTCCGGAGGAAAAGAATCAAGTAGAGAAAGAAATCCGAGCACGATCTTTGTGATTGCTTGGCGGGGAAAAGGGTTGAGAGAGACCCGGCTACTTTATATGGCTCCTCAACGAGAACGTAGGAACTAGTTAGTGTGGTTACCGAACCTCAGATTAATTACTTATGTCTCTCTTTACATTCCCGCATATTTTATTATGCTTGTGTATTCTTTTCATATTATTGTGCTTGATTCACTTGTTAATTGTGTTACTAGCTATCTATCAAAGAACCCTAGGTGTGCATTGCTATATCTTCACTACTGTCAAGTATTGTATCTCTTTCTCTTAGTTATCCGTATTTCAATTAGTCTTAGAGAAAGGACTGGTGAAGTTCTGTTATTTGACAGAACTTCCGTGGTGACGGAAGTTCCGTCATTTCTGACGAAAGTTCCATCGCTTCTGTATTTGATCAAAGCTTAGTGCTTTTTCAGGTTTAATTTTAAATTGCCTATTCACCCCACCTCTAGGCAATTTTCAACCAGTCAAGTCCCTAGCATTACAGAGGCCATGAAGATGGTGAAAGATTGTGGGGTGCAAGAGAAAACAGCTCTAATGCATACAACCACCTTTCTCATTGTGAAGCCTGAGTGTAGGGAGGTTTTTAGCATGCTGGAAACAAAAGAAGGAAGGCTGGACTTGATTGAGAGGGAGCATGCAAAGGAGTCAACGAGGCGCATGTAGAAGCTTTGAGTTATTTTATGTCAATTGTTATGTTGTGTGAACCATTTATTTGTTTGCGGTACTTGAGAACTATTTACAAGCTTCCATGTTTAGACCTATAATAATTTGGATTTGTGCTATTGCTGTGAACCATTGTATATCTCTATGTATTTGTGAACCATTGTTGTCAGATTGTTATTGTCATGTTGCTCTTGTAATGCTGCCATTCTATGTTATATTGCTCTTGTCATGTTGCTGCCATATTTTTGTCATATTGATGCATTACTATATATTGCGCAGATGGATGTCAACAGGGAAGATTTGACCAACAAAGGACAAAAAGGATTACTTCTTCTAACTGAATTGGCTCAATAGGCTGCCATTCTTGGACATATGGGGAACTTGTACCATGAGAAGTATTGTGAGAAAGGAAAATACAGGATACCACGAGAAACTAGACTTCAATGGTTTTTGGGTTGCTTCTCTCTTCCTAGATACTTCTATAAGATGTTTCGAATGAGTCCTGAGGTTTTCATGCAACTTCATGATTTGCTGGTGTCGACCTACGGTTTGACATCCACAAATAATGTTTCATCATTGGAATCATTGGCTATGTTCTTGTGAATCGTTGGAAGACCCCAATCATTCTCATAAGCTGAAAATCATTTCTCAAGGTCAACATGGACAATTCATATGAATTTTTATGAAGTGCTTAAATGTTTGCGCAAATTAGCAAAGGACAATATCAAGCCAATAGATCCAACTTTCTCAATTGAGCATGAAAAGGTTAGAGAGGATCGTTTCTGGCCTTATTTCAAAGGAGCTATTGGAGCTATAGATGGTTCACATGTCGAGGTGAAGTGCCACCGGATGAAGTGGTTAATCACGCATGTCGACATGGATATACAACTCAAAATGTGCTAGCTATTTGTGACTTTGATATGAGGTTTATCTTTGTGGTTGCTGGTTGGCCAGGTTCTGCCCATGACACACGGATCCTCAATCATGCATTGGCAACTTTTCCTTCATTTCCTATGCCCCCAGTAGGTACACATGATTATTTACTTCTTTTCCTTCTCTTACTTCTTCCGTCATTCTACTTTACTGATACGGTTTTATAGGCAAATATTATCTCATCGACTCTGGCTATCCAAACCAAATAGGATATCTTGCCCCTTTCAAAGGAAGTACATACCATATGCCAAAGTTTCGACACCGTTCTGGGCGTCCTCGTGGGAAGTACGGGATCTTCAATTTCTTGCATTCATTCCTTCGAACTACTATTGAGCGGGCATTCGTAGTCTTGAAGCAGAAGTGGCGTATTTTGAAGAAGGGCATACCAAGTTTTCCTACTCGCACTCAGAAGCATATCATTCTAGCTTGTATGGCATTGCATAATTTCATTCGTGATAGCAAATTAGAAGATAAAGAGTTCGATAGATGTGATGCGGATGACGAGTACCTACTACCAAATGATATCATGGCACAAACACAAGGAAATTAGAATCCAGATGAAGAGAATGATGATTCCATGAATACTATTTGTGATAGGATAGCTGATGCTTTGGTTAGCCCAAGAGGAATATGATTATGTTGAGAACATCATTGTATGAATGATATGTCTTTTGTAAAATGCTACTATTATATGTATGTAGATCATATATTAATGCTAAATGAAAAGTTTAGATAAATTAATAAGTATTACTTCTTATTAATTGTTTAATTTACATTCAAATTGTAAATTAAACGCTACCTAAAATTATTTTTACATATAAATATAATCATTGTACAATCAAATAGTCACCAAGGCTTTCAGGGGCATTACAGACATTTTATATCAATCCTACAGCTCACAGCTGCTTCAACCAAACGGCTTTCTGCTTTTCTCACTGCTCATAGCTCACAGCAGCTTTTTTCACAGCTCACAGCCCACAACAGCTATTCTCACAGCCACAGCCCAACCAAACACATGCTAAAGCTTTTGACTCAAATTGAGTCATGTGGGTTATTTACTTTTTTATCATCCTATCGGAGTGGTCATTTCTATTTGTCACTCTACAAAATGGTCACTCTCAAATACTACCTATGTTCCATATTTTCGCTATTGTGTGCCACTTCTTGCAACTTATCACCGCCAACTGGTATTTTAAAATATTCATAGCCTTGTCAGATGTGGAGTTAAAAGGAAAATGATCGTCTTGCCCTCTCTGTTCTTTTTTTGTATTCCTTCCCTTTCTCTTTCGTCAGATGCGCTGCCAGTCAGCCTATTCATTTACATTTTACATCAGTTTGTACTGTTCTCTCAACCCAGCCCGTAGGTGATAGGTTTGGTTGCGCTGGTCCGCTTTGAGTGGTTTTGTAGCTGATGAGCAAACACGACAAACCTAAACGAACATATATCAAGAAACATCGCATCGACCGCCATGCAAAGGATGAGCCTGGATAGGACCAGAGCCAGGTCGACCGACGTGGCCCCCTAGTAGGCCGATCAGGGGTTGGCCCATCCAAGACTCGTCTTCACACGACGGTCTGGTTTGCTCCTTTTCCTCTTTTATCCTCCTTTATTTTAAGTTGAATACCTATGCATATTAAGATAATCTAAAATTCAACTCGTAGTACCTGTGAATCTCTAAAAATAAAACATGACATAGATTTAGAGGATTTACATGATTTTATTTCTATGTCATGTTTGCCGCTTGTGTCAAATATTCAATAGGAATCCATGCATCTGAAATAGTTGATTGGTGACATATGGTAAACTTTAGGAGTTTTATTGCTTCATGTTGCTAATCACCTCTGAAATTTTTTGAAAATATAAAATATAAAGTCTACTCCTTATGTGGTTATAAATTACCTACCAAAATCATATGATATTTCAAATGAAAAAAACCCCATTACATATATTGCTTGATGCTTTCATTGAACTTTGTCAAATTATTATGACCCTAGACAGTTATTTATTATGTTTTATGTCTCAAGTCATGTGCACACCCCATATCATCATCGAAAAGTGTAACGAGTGACAGGTCATGCGGAAGCGCGAGCGCGCGACCCTATCGCCCGTGGCCCAGCCCACGAAGCGCATGCGCGGCGGCGGTGGCGGAGCCATAGCGGAGCGCGGGTGGCGCCGGTGGTGGCTTATCGTCGGCAATGGCGGCGGTTCCAGCGAGCTGGTGGCGGAACGCGGGTGGGTTGCGGGCAGCGCGGTCGGCGACGAGGGCGCCGCAGGCCGCCGGTGACGGAGGCAGGGGTGAGCATCGCCGAAGTTATGGTGTCTAGATTGTCGGGGCTTACTCTTCCCCAACAGACATAGAAGGAGCTCCGGGATGGTCCGACGGCGGTGACAGGCAACGACGGAGGTGGTGGCGGAGCCATGGTGGAGCGTCGGCATGGGCGGGCGGCACGACGTGGCAGTGAAGGCGCCACCGAGTCGCCAGTGGTGGCTTATCATCGGCGGTGGAGGCAGTTCCAACGAGCTGGTGGCGGCGGCGACAGCGGCGGTGCGCTTGGGCGGGGGCAGGCTTCGAGGAAGATGACCGTCGAGGGACACGTGGAGGTCGTAGGGGGGGGGGCAATCCGTCATTGCGTGATGGGTCACGTGATAACCTCCCCCTATCATCATACACAAAATAAAGGACTTTATCTTTATGATTACTCTCTATCCAAAAAGTATTATGACTATCACAAAATATAAAGAAAAAATTCATACTCCATGAAGATTTTTACAAAAGAGGGAGAGAGAGAAAAGATTCGGGCTCCTTGAAGAGCTTGAAAAAAAAGATGATAAACATATACCTCCTAAAAGAGAAGCATAAAAGAGTCTTCATATTTTATTCCATCAATGTGCACATGCTCGATCATGATTCGTGATTTGTTCTCTGCTCTTGGATCCAATTTTTGATTTAGTAATATATGAAACTTAAGTGAGCCTCGAAAAGATTTTCCCAATCTTGAGCTACACAAAAATACAACCACTTGAGAAAGTAGGAAAAGCGGCAATATTTTTAATGAGAAAAATACAACCACTTGAGCGATTGAGATAAATCATATGGGGAATTAGACTCAATTTTTATTTTCCAAAATATTTTAAAAACCCAAGGCTATGCGGCAAACATAAGTAGGAAACTACTAAAGTTAAGACCATTCTAACTCTCAACTATCCAAGGTATGCATGCTAGGCAGATCACAGACGTAAGCACAGATATGATGTAGAAATATTTGTGTGTTATTCTTGTTCAATCAAAGTTCACGTTTTCACCTTAGTCCATATGCTTTCACTCAAGGACGAGTAAAAGGCTAAGTGTGGAGAATTTGTTGACGGTCTTGAAGTACCAAATTTGATTGTCAATTGTCTGCATAAAAGTATTAAAATAAAAAAAATTATAAAAACCCACTTACATGTTAGAGGTGTTTTTATATATCCACCTACAAGTATTTTTATTTCAGTCTAACGCTTACAAGTTACACATAACTCTCATATACCTCCTTTACAATTTTAATTGACCAATATGGCTCTTGGCAAAAATCTCATATAGCTCTAAATAGTCTATCATAACTAAGTTACTTATAATATTGTTTAATTCATACAAATATCTTAATGTTTAAGATTTAACCCCTCTACTTTGCTCATAACATCTCTTAGCATTCTGCATAAATTTTCATGATATTGATGATAATTAGATAAAATTTGGTGATGCTACATTCATCTAGATAATAATCACTCTAAAGTGAAACATCTGGATCAATGTTGGAAGTTAAACAGTAGCCATATTAGCTGGTCAAAGTTACCAAGTGGGTATTAAAAACTAAATATAACTTGTAGGTGTTAGACTAAAACAGAAGTATTTGCAGGTGGGTATATGAACCCCCTCCCCCCCCCCCCCTAAAATACAAGTGCGTATTTATAATTTTTTCTAAAATAAGTAACTGACATAGTGGTAGGAGGTTATTATTAATGAATTCCATAAGTGTTGATAAAGATTTGAGTGCAGGTTAATTATTCATAAAATTTGGAAAAATCCATGTCATCAATCTAAGAAAATATCAATCTGGCCAATCAGGAGCCATCACAAGGATTGAATACGTGGATACACAGGATTCACCGCACAACTCAGGAGATCACCGACATAAAACAAGATGCAACCCATCTATCAGCCTACCAGAGAAAGCACAAGGTCAACTGGGCCAAGCCCAGGTCGATCGACCTGGCCCTCTCTGGTCGGACGACCTTGAATTAAAGCGGTTCAGCCCGGGCTTCCATGTGGTGCTTCCTCAGTGAATTCCTGACGTCGGTGCATGACGGTTACTCCATGTTACTGACCTATGGGCCCTATATAAAAAGAGACAAGATTTCACACTCACATACACACACATCAAGCTAATAGAATAGAAGAGTTATATTCTAAATGTGTTAGTACTACTTAGTTTAGTACTTATGTTAGGGAGAGAGTGAGGAAAAGTCTATAGTAGTGTCTTGTCTGTGGACCCTCTACTCCAATCTTGTACCTCACGGATGCTTGCCTTATCAAGTAAGTTTTTGTGTTTATTTATATTCTTAAGCTTTCCTTATTAAGTACTAGGTTGTGTGTTCATTTATTTGTGCGTTCAAAGTACTATTTATTATAGTTGTTTAGTCTAAATGATGACTTAGTTCAATAGTGATCAATAACTTAGGTGTGGTGTTTAGGTTAAAAATCATCTTTCATCATCTCATAATTCACGGTCTGCAGAGGTAAGAAGTAGATGGTGATATTCCTATTTATCCTTTATACTCCTCATGTTTGATTGTGACGTGTGTTCAAGACGGAGTTTTCTTGTATATGTCGGGCATGAATTCATACGTGAAGCAATAATTAGAGCCATTGTTTTACTAAATTTAGACGCTTATCCATAGATAAACCTCTATATCCTAAACCCACAATAATTCTTTGTGTCCTTAAACTGACTAGAACTTAGAATTTACCATTACCGTTTCTTAGATTTGATAACCCTGAAATACTCCTGGGGAAGTGCTACGATAGTATTCTTCGTGCACTTGCGAAATTATCTGTGATCATTAAAAAAATACCAACACCAAAAAACAGCGAAGACACAAGGAAGGATGAAGGAGAGGAGGAAGAACCTAGAACTACAACTACCTTATTTGATCTCACCTCCTCATCCAAATCTCTTCCATAACCCACAATGATGATGAGCAAAAATTCGCCACTGCCGCCAAGGCGACCTGGAGAGGGAGGGGGCTAAACGGCACGCCGACCTACACATAGAAGGTGCTAAAAAGCAGAATGTAAAAGGAGGGCTCCCTCTCTTGTCCACCATTGGCAAGGATGCCGTGGGGATGAAGGGAGGCCTGACGACAGTGACGGAAGGAACCCTATTAGCGAGGTTCATGTTCGCAAGACTAGTGGGTTGAGAGGTGGGTACGTGTTGCTACTACACATTTGACTAACCGCGAAATAGAAGTTTTATATATGTAGGGATAGAACCATTAAGTTGTATTGCTTCTTATTTTCCATTTACATAGCATACTTCCAAGGTTTTAATAGCGGACAAACTGCCCGGTTACGAACCATCGGAAAACTAGATGGTTAATCGGGAAAACCGATCGGTTAACCGTTTTGCTACCGTAGCAATTTCAGTGTTTCCCAGCTATTTGATTAACTTGCCGGTTTTCACAGATTACTGAAATCCTACATACTTCGAGGATGAGCCATCCAACTCTTAAGTTGCTCACTTATAATCGCTCGACAGTTACTACTATCAGAGTCATTTAAAAAAAATCACATGGTTATTTAGTTATGCGCCCAGGTAACATGGTAGTGGTACTTTATCTCCTTGAGAGTTTCAGTATAACACCCTATGTAAAGGAATGTATCAAATTTAATTTGAATCCATCATGTGTTTTAATAAGAAGTTTTAAATTTGTTCATGTTCATGTAATTTCTCTGTTTTAAATTATATAATACTTTAGTCTTCTTAAGTTTTCTCAAATTATAAGTTTTCTTAAATTATAAGATATTTCAATACATCTTTTGCTCTTCTCAATACATCCTTATCTTTATCTCTTTTCTTGTTTTATGTGTATTTATTTTTTTTCACATCTGCTTAATTTTTGTGACCGAAGCTAAAACATCCCATTATTTAGAACAGATGTAGTACTCGGGATTGTTTCTCTATTTCATTGGAAAATGAATCTGAAAGACGATCCACAACTATTGCCTGAATTTAACGACTGGGATTATCCTTCATTGGTGCACTTGATTATCGAAGTAGTACGTTCGTTATTCTGAACCATTCGTGGTGTAGCTGACTCCCCAAAGCATAGATGCTCCCTTCATAGGAGTACACTACAACCATAGACCGCTTCCCGTCTTCAGCCGGAAGGCGGCGCCACAGCCCCCCGTGCCACCTAGCGGAAAAGGCTGCGCACTTGCACGTACGAGGCCGCGGTCGCAGCAGCTTTCAGGCCGATCTCCCGCGTCGCGCTGCGGAAGAAGTATTTTTTTTTCTTTATGAAACAAGTAGTATAAAAAAACTGATCCGAAAGAAGGGAGAAAGCTAATGGAAGCATACATTCCGGTTGACACAACGAATCTCTCTCCCCACTCCCGCCCGCTGTTATCTCCT
Organism: Eleusine indica; assembly: GCA_030378355.1. Classification (NCBI taxonomy): domain Eukaryota; kingdom Viridiplantae; phylum Streptophyta; class Magnoliopsida; order Poales; family Poaceae; genus Eleusine; species Eleusine indica. The sequence goes on along the minus strand of CM059498.1, from coordinate 8,771,263 downwards.
TTTCTTTTCTTTCCCGTCCCACAAACTCACAAAAAACCAAATATTCTTCTCCCCGTGCACTCGCCGCCGATGATGCGCCAGCCCACTGGCAGCAGCGCTGAGGGAATGTGATTTCTGATGAGGGATGGATCGTCGTTGCTTTTGCGCGGGGGAGGAGGAGGAGGAGGCCGGAGGACAGAGCAGGAGGGGATCGGAGCGAGATGCCGTGCCGCCCGCCCTTGGCTCGCTTCACCCTCAATCCTTTCCTTTCTGTCGCGGCCAACTCCGCGCCACCACCACCCCGCTTTATTCTCTAAGAACCCCCCCCCCCCCCCTTCTCCGCCCTCCCCTCCTCCGTCCATTGCAAGCTCTTGCATCTCCTCATCCTCCTCCCTGTTCCCTGCTCCTCGTTGACATCGCGATCGCGCCGTCTTTGATCTTAGTTGCCAAGCTATTTCTTCCGTTCTTTTTGTTCGTTTCAGTGGTCACCGCGACCTTGGTGCGCGTATATATATGCTGTAGCAGCGCGCCGGTTCTTGCATAGATGGCCCACTCCTCGAGGGGTTGCAATCACTGCAGTCACGGTAATCTTTCTGCTTGTTTTTGCTTGCATCCTTCTTGTCTTGTATTATTAAGTTCAGCTCAGTTGTTGTGTTGATGTGGTTGTCGCCATCAAAATCCTGTCTCTGTATGCGTAGTTGCAGCCGTTCAGCATGCCTGAACTGTACGTGCTTCTTCTTCTTCTGCTATTATTTGTCTAGCAGTTTGCCGCTGTGGTCTGTCTTTTCAGATTTCGTGCGTTTTGGTTCACTGCTGCTCATTATGTGCTTACCTTGTTCAACCCATGCGGCGTCCGCTGTCGGCAATCCAATTAACAACAGTCACGCCAAATGGGAAACTAGGAAAAAGTAAAAAAGCAACATAAATTTTCTGTCTGTCCGAGTTTCTGAAAGCGAACTGAATGCTGCCATGTCGTGGGACATGGTAACATGAATTAGATATTTATATGTTCACTTCATCCCTTTCATAGTAAACTTTCTTTTACCTATGATTGTAGTGTCAACATCGGTTGCTGACCAACAAACTTCCATGGTTGTTCTTTATATCCAAGGGTTGTGGCCTTTTCTCTGAAAGAGTAGTTCTTGACTTTGTCACCATTAAAGCCTATGCTAGCGGCACAATGCAGTCATTGATGCTAAAACTTAGATATGTCTGTCAATTATCGTCCAATCAACCATAGCGGTTTGATTGATCCTAACATCACGCAACATGCATCCACCTCACTTGAACATTGCAATATATAATGCTAATCAGTGGAAGAAAATGTGGACTAAAACCGACTCTTATAATCCAGGGTAAGCAAGGCGATAGCTTGACTGACTCTGACTGTGTGCCCCGTCAATCGGAGTACAATCTGAAAGGAAGATATCACGCTGTGTTAGCACAGTATTGTGGGGCCGATGTTAGCAACCCAGGCACTTTCATGTGGTTTTCTGTCCCTGTGTTTTTTGCTCTTGTTCAAAGCAGGTACACGTATCTGGCCCTTCTAATTCTAGCACTTTTACAGATAACGTCATATTCGGATTAAGGGCGCTATCCATCCTAAAAGTAGTATTGAGACCAAAAATAAAACGTGTTTGTTTGATAGAAGCCTGAGGGTTTCCCATCTTCCCTGATGGCGGTGTACCAGCACACAGTTCAGTGTCGATTGACTGTTGCATTGCATCATGACTCCCGTTTCCCTGTATTTATAGATAAAAATGGTCCAGATGGATGTGTTAGTATATTCTTTATATTAGTCTAACGTGCCTCACCTAATAAACTCATATTTCATACTTACATCGGGAGTAACATATAAGTACATCAAGTGTGTTTAAGATATTCATTTTTCATGCCTGCTTTCAACTGACAGGAAACGGTAGGTGGCAAGTTGCTCTCTTCCTTTTGGTTTTAGCCATGCGTAACGTCCTGTCGATCGACGTTTTCTCCGGGCCTATTATATTAATGTTAATTTCACTGCACACAGAGAGGAGATCCAGCTTCATGAAGTGGCTCTGCGCTTTCTTGAAGGGGACGAAGCCCGGAGAACCGAACCGGCGGCGCCCTCGGGTGATAGCCGGAGAAGAGAACACACTCTGGCAAGAGCCAGTAAGACCAAAGGTACTGGCTACCCGATTCCTCTCTTCAAACCTTCACCCACAGCCATATCACTTTCACAACTCATCCAATTCAACCTTCATAAGCTGTGCTACCTTGGAACAAACAGTTAATCGAGACTATGGATTTGCTTTTTTACAGGATGATCCACCCAGACATGACAATGAAGAATTGGACCGTGCAATTGCACAATCTCTTGCAGAGGATGTCAAACCCCCCAAACCCAAAGGTACATAAACGAATCCATACATATATGTAATGTGAACTTCAAAGTTTTAAAAATTGTATCCTTGTGCATTGCTGAAAATTTTAGAGCCAGCCCATAAGGGAGACAACAACAACGATGAGGACCTTGCAAGAGCCATACAGGACAGTCTCAACATGAACCCTTACATGCCTTACAATCCTTACGCTCCTTCTCAAGCTCAGCCTAGGGGATACAGGTCAACTACTTGCAACATATCATCCAACTCCTTGTCTCCGATCCATTGAAATGGCTCACTGTCGTCTATGTTTCGCAGAGTATGTGGAAGCTGCAAGAATGAGATAGGACATGGCCATTACTTGAGTTGCATGGGAATGTATTGGCATCCTCAGTGCTTCCGTTGCAGTGCTTGTAGCCATGCTATCCGTGAGACGGAGGTAACCATCCTGCATTTCTTTCTTCCAAAAAGTGCGCTACAGCCTGCAGTGTCATCAGAAAGTGACCATACTGTTTTGTTAATTTCTTCCTGTTCCACAGTTCACTTTGCTAGGTTCAGATCCATATCACAAGTTGTGCTACAAGGAGCTGCATCACCCAAAATGTGACGTCTGCCTGCAGTTTGTAAGGCTCTATCTGAAACCTGAATGCACTAGCATCTGTATTGCCATTTACGTGGTTTACCATTGAAGAAACATATCCAATTTATTTGTTCTGCAGATTCCAACGAACAGAAGTGGCCTGATAGAGTACAGAGCCCATCCGTTCTGGGGACAGAAGTATTGCCCTTTGCACGAGCATGACAGAACACCACGTTGTTGTAGCTGTGAGAAAATGGAGGTATACTTTTTGGATGAAATCAGAAATGATTTTTTTTCCTTACGCTACATTGGAATTATCTTGTAAACCTTCATTTCATAGTTTGGTCATGCTTTGCTTGTCAGATTCAAACGCATTTTTCCATAAATGTTATCATTCAATTTTGCAGCCGAGGAACACAAAATACATGTCGTTGGGAGATGGCCGCAGCTTATGCATGGAATGCCTGGGATCTGCAGTCATGGACACGGGTGAATGCCAGCCCCTGTACCATTCTATCAGGGATTACTACGAAGGGATGAACATGAAACTAGACCAGCAGATACCCATGCTCTTAGTTGAACGGCAAGCACTTAACGAAGCTATGGAAGGGGAGAGCAAAGTGAGTTTTTCTTTCAGCTTTTCTGTAATATACTATTTCGGAAGTGTGAATGATCACGGCATCCGCATTTTTGCAGGGTCCTCACCATATGCCTGAAACAAGAGGACTATGTCTGTCGGAGGAGCAGACTGTGAGCAGTGTAAGAACAATACCTCAAGCTAAGCCATTTTGTAGGATGGTTAGAGTGATACAGTATTAACGATTATCTGCAATAAACTGAACAGAGTTGAAGATTCAAAAACCGAATAGAGTTTATTCAGGATGTCATTTGATCCTTTGCGTTTCCATGTGTACAGATACTAAGGAGGCCAAGAATTGGTGGAAACCGATTACTTGACATGAGAACCCAGCCACAAAAGCTGACTCGGAGATGTGAAGTCACTGCTATACTAGTATTATACGGCCTTCCAAGGTCGGTAAATTTATTCGCCTGATTGAAATGTTGCAGTTTATTGATATTTTTCTATCTCCTGCATCACTTGTGAAACTTTAAACGTCCTCCACGCTATTGCAGGTTGCTAACAGGATCCATTCTTGCCCATGAATTGATGCATGGGTGGTTGCGCCTCAAAGGTACGTGTATACAGTATGTTGAAATTGAACGGAAATCGATCCTTTCTTTCCTTTACAGTTCGATCTGATATTTATTTATGAGCTCTACTGAACCGTACCTTTCAGGTTATCGAAACCTAAACCCGGAGGTAGAGGAAGGCATATGCCAGGTCATGTCTTACTTGTGGTTGGAATCAGAGATCCTTCCAGCTTCCTCACGATATGCACAGCCGTCTACATCTTATGCTTCGTCTTCCTCTTCTTCTTATCCGCCGACATCTTCCAAGAAGGGTGGAATCTCTCATACCGAGAAGAAGCTTGGCGAGTTCTTCATGCACCAGATTGCCAACGACACATCAACGGCCTACGGTGACGGTTTCAGAACTGCGTACAAAGCCGTCAACAAGTATGGCCTGCGCCAAACACTGAACCACATACGCCTAACAGGAGGCTTCCCTGTATAAGAGAGGGGAAATAATTATGTCCATGCGGATATAGAACACAAAAGATCACGTGGAGATCAAAGCAACATGCATATACATATATGGACATCTGGTGGGTTGTGGACGGGGATTTAGATTGGATTTCGGTGACCTTGAGTTTTCAAAGGGGTCCTGTCAGAGTAAATCAGAAAAGGAACTGTATTTGCTCGAATTTAATAGGAGCTGGCCATGCCGAAGTGCAATATGATTGTCCAAAAGTACAAATGTACTATAATACAGAGTATTGCTCATACTAATATGTGTGTACCTAGTCGGTTATTTTTCTTGATCATCAAGTCGAAATGCAGCAAAAACAAAAAAGATACTATGAGCAGAATTTACAACTTTATAATACAAGACTCAATACTCTTCAATTAACTTCCAATCTAACTTAACCACAATTGAATCTATTAAGTAACACATAAAGAGACGAGACTTCTCCAGTGTACATCCAAGAAGAAATGATACTCTCCCGACATTTCCTATATGATCCACAATACTTCGCCAACATGTTGGAACCTAACATTGCGTAACCAACTAATAATTTCAATACAAGAAATAGATCCACAATCCATAAGTAGTATGACCGAACGTCAAGGTTAGTCAGTTTGCCACCAATGACCATAACCTTGCATAGAATAGTGGTGAACTTGGAGGCACGAAGATCGTCAGCTTAAGACAATAGCCTCATGTATCATTACAATGTGAAAGTTAAGATACACAAAACAGTGGTGAGGTGAAACAAAACCTTTTTGGAATACCTATGCATCTTTCACGGTGCATTACAATAGATCTGTAACCTTGTGACAAACTGCAAAACTTAGCTCGTTCTAGTTCCTAAAATATGCTACATACTCTTTTTCTCCCACTCTAATCAGCCTCAAATGTCATTCTACCCCATATATCAAAATTGTCAAGCGGGATAGAACAACATAGATCTAATCATCTGATTCCAGTCCAGTGAGGATGGCCTTGAGCATTTCATATGTCATAAATACGATGCCAACCCCAGGAACTACCTTGCAGTATTCAGGCAAGATTCCTCTATACAGGCCTCTAAAACCTTCTGTGCGGACAATATGTCCAAATGTTCCAAAAAGCCCCGTCTGGTAGACACGAGCCCTCCCAGCTGCTCCTTCCAATTGCATGCGACGCCTCACAAGATCCAATGGGAACGTAACTGAAACATTAATCAAGCCCAATGATTAAAATGAGATTAACTAAGCTGAACCATTTAGCAAGCCATTCATATCATTTTACGGCATTTTAGTGCAAAAGCCAGATTGACCAAAAGGTAAGCATCATTCATAATCGTTTTGCTTACATGAAGCAGAAACAAACTAAAATCTATCAAGTTAACGATAAAAAGGTGATTGAGAAATGAAAAATATAGAAAAAAATAATCAATTACAATAAGAAATCCTCAAGAAGTACAAAAGAAATTTATAACTCAACAAAGTGTGTTCCCAAGTTTTATTCATGCAATTTTTTATTGATTAGAGTTGCATGTTTCTCTTGTTACAGAACTGTAGGCATATAAAAATCACTATGTAACAAATTGCAACAATCCAGTTTTTAATAATCACTTACAAGTTGATGACGCAATTCCTGAAAGGCTTCCACAAGCCAAACTGATCAGGACAGGGGAATCACATGGCCTGATTCAAAGATCAAATATTAATACAGATAAATCATTGCAAGATACAAGGATAAAAGTTAAATCCAACATATAATTTATCCTCCAAAGTTACCTTTCTGTTTGCCAATGGGAACGTAGAGTTTCATAAACAGAGAAGCTTACTGCAATGCTGGGACCCACTCCCTGTGTTTTACATAACCATAAGATTGTGTGCATGTAACAAAAAGTAGGATGCAAATCAGCTGAAAAACAAGGAAATTTTCATACAAGTAAAGTGGCACCAAGACCCTTGTACAATCCCCTGACACCTTCATCTCTGCAGATCGCATACAGAGCATGAGATATGCCCCTGTAGTAAGCAGTATTTGTCTGTCATGCAACAGAAAATAAGACCTCATCAGTGATGCAAAGTGAAATAAAGTTTCAGTCAATAGTGAAAGTATGTATATAATAAGATATGCCCATTGCCTTTTAATGCTAAGGCAATGCAAAAGGACAGTGAAGGAGGCATAGGTTAGTGTGGACATATAAGCTGTTCTGTTCAGTTGTGAAACTATTCTGCAAAGTTGATATTTGGTTTGCTGCAAGCACCTATTGGTCCACATCAAACAGTAAAATAAGCTCATGATGTTCCTTTGCTCTGATTAAAAAGGGAATGAAGAGATGGTCACTATAATCTTCTACAAGGAAACCAAATTGTGTCATGTCATTTCAAGTGAAAAGAACGTGCCAATTCATTTGATATTTCATAGCAGACATTTCGGAATAGTTTCACCTTCTATTCAGGTTTCGCTAGTAACATGCATCTTACCTGAGCAGCAAGACGTGTCCGCACCAGGTCCAGTGGATATGTCATAGAAGCAGCGGTAATTCCAGACAAACCACCACCTAGCAATCTAACACCAACATCTGCACCAAATCCACCATTCTTCTCGAGGCCAGGTACCATCTGAAGCATCTGTGCATCCCAAATAAAATTAAAATCAACCTCATATCATCACAACAAGAGAGGATAGATATGCAAATATTCATCCCAAGAACACCAGAACTTACAGTCTTGTATCTCTCGTATGCATAGAAACTTATTGAAGAATAAGGCAACCGGTGGGCAATAGTAACAAGATTTCCCTTCCAGAAAGCCCGGAAACCTTCTTCGTAGACGATGCGAGATGCTTCACGCCATATGCTAATCTGGCGCATCGTAGCAACATCTGAATGCATTCCTTGCACCTGCACAGAGAATTCATAAAGTTCAGTAGAAGTCTTAGCCATCAGGTAAAAGAGCAAGATAATTTGAGCCCCGTTTTGCCATAGCATCCGACAAAATAAACAAATGAGCTATTTAAATCGCCATTTCTTAATTCTTTCAATAGTTGAACAAGTTTTATCACTTAACAAAGCCAAAACGAATGAAGGATACCCTTCTCTCCATGATTGATGATTCCTAGCGAGATCGCTACCAAATAACCAGCCAACAGGGGAAAAAGGAAGCTATCGTGCTCGCTGCTTAGCTACAGAGACGCAGGGATATCACGCCCGCTCTGATATTTAGCCGTAAGCATTTGAGCAGTATGGCGAGCAGATAAAGCAATGATTTGCCTTCTTGGGGTCGATACACATACACACCTGGAAGAGAATGGTAAGGCGGGCGAGCGGCGCGGTGCAGGTCTTGCTGACGGCGCCAGCGACGCCTCCGGCAAGGAGGTGGGGCACCGTCCCCAGCTGCGGCTGGTGGTGCTGCAGCTGCTGCTGGGCCTGCTGCTGCTGCGTCGTATACCTCCGCGCGGCCGTGGCCGCGGCGGCGCTGCCGCCATCCATCGTGGCGGCCGCCATCCCCACCCTCGCCTCTGTCTGCATCCGCGGCCGGCCCCTTCTCGACGTTCCGCCAAGCCACCCGCCTCTAGAGCCTGGGCCCTAGAGCCTCGCTGGATCGAGCAGGCCAGATCAGCGAGCGGGCGGAATGCGTGAGGAGAACGCGGGCATTAAACCCTAGCGCGTTGGGGGCGGATTCGGAGCGCAGTCGGAGAGGGCTTAGGGTTCGGGGAATTTTTTATTTTCTCGTGCTCAGACTCAGAGGTCGGCTGGCGCGAATAAAAGACACAGGGACGATGGGTCGCGTAAAAGCCATGGCCGAGATGAGAGACTGGCTTGGAGAGAAAGAGACGGATTCCACGACAGCAAAGTTGTTCATCGAGCCAGCATCTCATTTCTGGTTCTGGTTGTAAGTGGCATCATGTGGCTTCGGAAAATCGTCTCTATTCTTAACCTTCATTTTCTTTTTTGAAATGTTAACCTTCATTTTCAAGTTTAATAAAATATGAAAAATAACAATAATGATACAGGCTACTGTCAGTGTATTTGGTGATAGGATAAAGTAGTGGTTAGTACATTTTGTGCTCTCCTATCTATTCTTTCTACAAGATGTCGAATGTAATTACGCTATAAATGACAAGGCCTCTTCAAAGCTACTTTTTGATATTATGGATGTAAAATCCGATCATGTTAATTTTTATTTGGTCAAGAGTGGATGCATGTGAAGGATAATCGTGTGTAATATTTAATATAAAATATGTTCATACAATTGTAGACCTATGAAAAATTATACTTCATATGTCTTCTTTCTTTTTTCAAAAATTAAATGATTTTTTAACTATTTGAAATCTAGATAAATACTAGATGACTCTTTTCTCACCTCTATGCAAGACCTATCTGTCCGAGAATCCACGCAATAAAATGAAGTAGTGGTGCATATATGATGTATCATATTCTCCATGGAAAAAGAATATTCTTTAGTGATCGTTACCAAGAAAAAAAGGGATTTGAAGTGGACGTTGTGATTAGGAGCCTCAGACTATGGAGTAGTTTTACTCCGAAAGGGCTGGCCTTTCAAGAGTAAAGCGACAGTGAACATAATATGGATAAATAAATGTGTACTAGCTACTAGTAGATCATATAGAATCATGGCCGTGCAGGGTCACTAGGGTAATGAAGATCAAAGAAAAAAACGACCACCGGGCGAGGGCGCTGTGGAGATGCTTTCTTCCGCTATGGCGGTGGCTGGGAATTCCACGTCGATCGGCGTCGCGTTGCCGTTTCCAAAGGTCGGTGCCGCGGAATATCCCCTCGCATCGGCGTGAAGGTGCGCCTGCCGTGCTGCCGGTGCGGCGCTGTGCCGTGCACGTGGGCTTTACCGTGTTTGGGCCTAGTGGCACACGGAATTAGGCCGTTGTATGGGCCTGTTGTTGCACTCTGGGCTCTGGCAATGGTCATGTAGCATGGCCGCCTCCAACTGGCAGGGCTGGGCTGGGCCCAAACAACTTTGATGGCTGTGGACCAGTCAGGCAACACCGTACCGGGCCATGCTGGGCCTACTGCCAGTCTTTAGTTCGTACGTAGTACTGTCGGTACGGTGGATCTGGCAGCCTGGCTGCTCGTTGATCAATCACGAAGGTGAATGCCGAGCCTGTGAATGCTGTCGTAGCTCTGTACAAGCAGCACGCGAGCACGAACTAGTCCGGGTCCGCAACCCCATGAACTTGTTCACGCGACACGCAAGGCATTGCAATGGCCGTCCGGAGTGGTCACTGGCTAGAGCCGTGACAGGTGATTCACTGATTCTAGTATAGGGTGTTCAAAGGCGAAACCGAACCGGCTAAAGAACCAGCAGTGTATTTTTATACATGAGTTACTGTTGATTGACTTGATTACTCTTCGCGTCACTGCTTTGTCGGTTTGTTACAGGTTTAACGGCACCGCCGGTGAACAGGCCTAGATTCTACGTTGTACAGTAGCTTCCCGTCTAGAATCAAGTCTCAACTGTTTTGTAGGCAACGGTACAACAACGTACTGTAACATCCCGTCAATAATCAAATATTAGGATTATTAAGCCGTCGAAAGTAGTTTTGGCGTGTACGTACATCACTATCCGCGTGAGCTCCCTCAGTGCTTCACCATGAATTGCCGTCATTTTTGTACTATCGAAGGTGTACCACCAGTTCTAGGTACTGAGTGAAGATCTGAAAAGAAAGACAGCCGCGCTGTGCAGGAACAGCGTGCAGACCGCAAAGTCAATCGCCGATCACATCCGGCGAGGCCACCCCATCCCACCCGCTTGCCCGACAGCGCGACACGGCACCATGCCGCCGTGCTCTCGCCGTCCTCGGCCGTGCCGCACGCCCGAGCTGTCGTAGTACGTGAGAACCGGAGAAAAAGATCTCCAAAGCCACTGAGCCGGTACCCATTTGGCGCCGATGCTTGCCTCCCGGAGCCGGCCTTTGGATTCTTCCAAAGCCACTGAGATGGGATCGCGGCGGGGAAGCACACCCGTCTTTACCCAAAGCGACCGCACATAGCCTCATTTCTAGCGTTTGGTCCGCTTCTGCTTTTCCGAGCGCTGTGCGGCGTCCATTAGGCCTCTTTCTAGAGCTCTGATGTTCACGGCGAAATGAATAAAAAGAAGATGACGCGAAGAATTTCGACCCCCACATCCGTCTCCATGAGATTCCTCGACACGACGGAAAGCTGGCTCTTACAGCCCCGCGTCGGACCGGGACAAGACTCCCCCAATCATTTCGATGCCTTCTTCGTTCGCCTCACGGCCGTGTTTTCTGCGTGATGACTGATGACGCCCTCCTTATCTTGTCCCGTGAGCTTTGCTTTTTGTAGCGTAGCGACCGGCACGTTGCTAAACTAGGCCTCGTTGTTTCTATTTTGTTAACGCGTATCACTAGTCGCGTATTGCTTCGGGAGTTATTCCCCCCGGGCATTTGGCATGTGCGGGATGTTCGGAATTCAGATACGCAGTCAAAGTTGCCGGCGAAATCACTGGGACGCACCGGATGCTGGAACAACGCACATGGCCGACGCGGCGCGGTATTGTCATGTAGACGGTGCGCTCCCAACAAGTGTCGTGCAGATCTCACATCAGCAAAATCACGTCCTAACAAAAAGAGATCTGCCAAGCTAACTGAATCGCCGCATCTCGTTTACGTATGCATCTGGCAGACCCAGCTCCAGCTGTGCTGCAGTACTGTGTACTACTACCTCTCTGCAGCTTTGGAAACAAAAGAGATCGGTTCTGAAAGAGGATTCGTTGTTGTGTAGCTTTGGAAGCGTAGAAGCGTGTTTGGGGCAAGAGGCGTGTGTGTAGCGTCCGAGCTGCTTGTCCCGTTTCAGGAAAGCTTCGTATTGGCACTTGGCCGGACGCGTTCTCTCTGCAACTACATGTGACCCATAAAAGAGGCGTGCAGATTATAGAGCGCTTCGCGCAAACATGATTTGTGTCCACTTTCGGAGTTGTATATTAAAGAAGTGCTGGCACCCTCGCGCGAAAGAAAGCAGAAGGAAATGATGATTGGTTGTCTCGCGAAGTACAAACGAGAATCAATTCAAAGAGAAAAAGGAGGCAAAGGATCGATACTAAATCCACATTTTTGTTTCTGTCTACGTGCATGTTCGCGGACGCAGCTTGTGCGCGAAGCACGATTAGTACGTGTAGTCACCTGTCACATTTTCCTTTTACTACTAGAGTCAGTCACACTAGTCGCGTAGCAGTCATGATCAACAGGAAAAGCAAAGATACCCGAGAACTTTAGGCCCGTTTCTTCAAGTATCTCTGTCTCCCTTCAACTTACTTGTTGAAGCTAAAAACAGGGGAGTAAACTCACTTGTTTTCGATGGTCAAATGCCTCCAACCGCTCTCTTCCTAACTCTACACGATGTCTAGGAGAACCGAGAGTACACGTACTGTACCGTGCGAGTGCCACTAATGCCCCGGATCGAGCTAGAAGCATTGGTTCTTTTGGCTGCAGAGTTTTGATGAAGTGTGGTGATACAGATGAACAACGCCACAACGGTGGCAGTACTCTAGTCAAAACCTCGAGCCATTAGGCGCATCTCAACGTGCGAAAGAGAATAAAACCAGTCCCCACACTGTCATGAACTCTAGTAGCACTAATAGAACGCATCTTTTCATTCGTGCAGTAAAATCACCACGCCGCAAAACATTTCTCTCACTGAACTGTATACTTGCATCTAAACGGAACGGAACGCCACTGACATGTGCCGCGATGCAGGAACACGTGAACGCTGGCACCTACGGTCGCTGTACATTTCCTCAGCGGATAGCCACATCCCCGATCAATCACATCACGTCCAATCCGTCAATAATCCGTAAACAATACGAGACGTAAACAGAGAAGCTCGGCGCTGTCGCACGGATCACGGGACAGGGGGTGGGTACGACGATACACAGTCCACACGCACTGCACTGCGTGGCAATAATGGGGGCTGGCCACGGATAGGATGCCGCTGCGGTTGCGAGTGAATGGATTGGATGGTGTCTCTCTCTCGTGGGAAAAAGAAGGGAGGAAGTCGCCGTCCGCGCCGGGCGCCGAGTCAGGGCCCACAGTCTCAAAAAAAAAAAAAAAGAATGGCAGACGCTGCTGACCTCACACGCCGCACTGCCGCGACAAAACCGCCCCGGCCCCCACGCCGCGTCCGTCCGTCCGCCCCCGCGCTTTTCTTTTACCGCTGCGCCGAGCCACTTCCCCTCCTCGCTCTCACTCTCTTCCCGTTCCCACCACCACCTCCTCGCCAAGATCCGATCCGTAATCATCCGTCCCATCCAGTGGCCTCCCCCTCCTCGTGATCCCGACGACGACGACGACAAGGAAACAGCTCCTTTTTTTTCTCCCCACCGCGGCCGTCCTCCGAATCACAAGGGGTGGGTGGTGGCCGCGGTACAAGTAGAGCCGTGAAACCGGGAGAGGCAGTTGGCAGCGAGCAACGCACGCGGGGGGCGCGCATTGCAAGTCCACGCGAGGTGCCGGCACCGCCACCACCTACCTGAGTGAGCGAGGGCTAGCCGCGCTAGGGGAGTACAAGTATACTAGGCAGTGTATAGCGCGGCGGCTTCCACCACGCACCACCCGCCACTCTCCCCAATCCCCCATTCCTACTCCTACGCTACACTACGCCACTGCAGGTCCCTATCCAATAATCCCACCTGCCTTTTTCCTTTCACCCGCCACTGCGGCGAGCTCTTCTTGCTCCTCCTGCTCCCCTCTCCCCCTCTCTATCCCCAGGTGAGGCGTCTTTCGTCTCGTCGCAGTGGCGTTTTAACTTTGTCAGCCGGAGTTCCGATTTTTTTTTCCTCATGTGGTGGTGTTGCTGCAGGAGAGGCAGATCTGTGCGATTGATCTCCAGCTCTGGATCCTGCTGATTTGGTGGTTCTCAGTCACTCGACCTACCTGGTATGTGCTCGCTTCGGTTCCATCTGTGCATTCGTTTCGATTTCTGGGAAATGTGGGTCGATTCGATTTGTTGGGGGGAAGTTGCAAGTGCTGAACCTGAAGAGCGAAATGGGTTTCTGTGGGGTTTAGCGCCGCAGCCCGCAAGACTTCTTCTCTGTTTTCTGCATTTTATTGCTCCAGCTAGTGATGTTTCTTGCCCCTCTCTAAAAACTAAGCAATGTTTCTTGGATTATGCAATACCTGGCTAATCTGCACAGAGGAAGATGAGCTTTGTCTCGACCTTGGTATACTTAGAACAGTAATTTCACCTCTTCATTTTGCTTCGTACCTGCAATTTCACCGTCTCGCTTACAGTAGAAGTTCTATGTATATAGAGGATCATAGTACATTTTTCTCTCTTTTTCAAGCCACTCAAGTTAATCAAATGGAAAAAGGTCCGTTTTTCATTAGGAAAAGAAAAGATTTGGTATACATTATTTTCGGACTGAACTATTGACGGCTGCCTGGTCCCGGGACAATTGAATATTTTTTCTTTTTTACTGAACCTACTCATGGTCTAACAGTAATGAATGGCTACTAAGAGTAGTATCAAGCTGCCTAAAAATAACTTTGGTGCCTTTTTATCATTAGAGCATCTCCAATAGTTATGTAAAAAATAACTCCTTAAACATTGATTTAGGAAGTTTGTAAAAAAATATTGGGAGTAAAAAAGATCATGGGCTCCAACAACTCCCAATAAATGGTTGCCAAATATTAACAAATTTCTCTATATCAACTTGTTTTGTGGGTCCTGGCATTACCATATGGAAAGATTTCAGGATTGGGGGTTGCTAAACGTGAGCCAAATGTGGCAATCGAGATGGGTTTTTTTAGGAGTAGGTAAATTTAGGGAGTACATATTGGGAACTGTTGGAGGAGTAGTTTTCTAGTATATTCCCAATATTTAGCTTTAGGATGTATGGATTGGGAATTGTTGGAGATGCTCTTAGTGGGAACCCTTTTCATTTTTTTCCCTATATATCTTGCATGCAAGAGTGTGACATGTCCTCATTAGAACATTATTATGCTAAAACCTGTCGGTGGAAGAGCCCCTCCAAACTGTATACATGTAGAAACAGTATAAATCATACATCCAGGATTTCTGGGAGACATAATGATGTAACCACCAACTGACACACTCTTAGTTCTTAATTAAGATGACACAACACAATACTGAATTGTAGTTCTGCTGTCTGCTACTTTCCTTTTGACCACAAGTTCCCTATTTTCTTTGTGACCACTAAATTCCAGTGATCTTGTATTTCTTGCATAAGTTGTAGGAATCATGTATCTGATTGTTTATTTGTACTACTTTTTTCGTTTTCAGGTTACTGGAAGTGCCATCTATAATTGAGGATGTCGAATTGATTCAAGTGATAATCATGTGCTGTTCATAAACAAGATATATCTTGAACTTTTGTATTGTATGTTCACAGCATAAAGATGCCAACAAAAGGACAGTTTAGCAGTGAAAAGAATGTGAAGATCCTACCAAGTCGTGATGGACAAAATAAGGGAAACTCACAGCATGACCAAATTGTACAAGTGCCAAAGGACAGGGTCAAGGCAGCCAATAGAAACGTAGATGGAAAATTTGAAGATAGAGTCAGAGTTGTGAAAAACGACAAGTTCCGACGACAACGAGAACCTTGGAACACCGAGGTGAAGGGCTCAAAACCATGGCCAGGCCGAAAGGCAGCTACTGTTGATGAACTTGTGAAGAACATGTCAAATGTTCCTTCATATTTGCAGCGTAAGGGAACTGCAGATCAGCTTCAAGACAAGGCTCTGAGTGTTGGAGTTCTTGAGTGGGGCCTTCTTGCCAACTGGTCTCAACAACAAAATCATGAGCCCTCTAGAAGCCATGGAGTCTCTCCATCCAATACTAGTCAGTCCATGCTGTTCTCATCTCCATCACATTCTTCTGCAAGCCCCAGTAGCAGATCTATTGAGAGTAATCAGTCTACTCCAATGAGTGACCAGC
Organism: Eleusine indica; assembly: GCA_030378355.1. NCBI lineage: Eukaryota > Viridiplantae > Streptophyta > Magnoliopsida > Poales > Poaceae > Eleusine > Eleusine indica. The sequence goes on along the minus strand of CM059498.1, from coordinate 8,755,775 downwards.
AGCATTCATCTAGCAAAGGACAACAGAGTAGGCTTGCGGATGAACACCATGGGAAGGCCAGATATTCACCTAGCCCAAATTCTGCAGTATTAAGCTTGCTGCCGGGGCATGGCAAATATCTATCTGCTGAGAACAGTTGTAATCATGGTAGCCCAAGTCTTAGCAATGTATCATTACCCTCAGACCCTGTAGTCACTTCCTCTGGAAGATGTGTGCAACGTGGAAGGGTTGAAAATAAAGAGACTAGAAGGAAGGTTGAAGACGCTGTCCATCACTGTTCCCGTAGGCTTTTTCCCGGCAGTGATAACATTGGGAAAAGTTTCCACGCGTCGGATAACAATGATTATATGTGCAGTGATCCTGAACAGAGCAGTAGCTTGAGTGGTGATCATTTAGAGTCATTAATATCTAGCGCCCTGATGGACACAGGTAGAAATGGCAGGTCGCCTTTTCGTTTCTTGGAGGATATTGAGCCATCCCATGTATTGACTCGAGTGCCATATTCATGTCCACTTCCCATCATAGATTCAGCTGATGGACTTGGCACCGGTGGCACTGCATCTAGAGATAATTTTATTGATACATCTGCAACAATTGGTGCAACCTGCAACCAAAACCGATCTGCCATGAGGGTCATTGAGGACCCCCCACAAAGTTCTGGGAAGTTCAGTGATGTGGGTAGGATGCCTGACCGTCATCTAGTTTCTAGGATGAATCGTGTGAGCCGCAGTTCTAGTCTAAAGGAGGCACCATACGCTGGACAACAAGAAGTACCAACCTCAGTGGATAATAGGACAGGAGACAGGTCATCATCATCCAACAGCAAAGGCAACCGCAGTCGCAGCCCATTAAGGAGGATGTTAGATCCAATATTGAAACCAAAGCAAGCATCCATTTCTAGTCCAATGCGACCTTCATTTGTTCCTAAGTGTCACCTTCCTGGTAATACTAGTAAGCAGTCGCTGGAATTTGAAGCATCAGTGTCTCAAAATGTGCAGCGGAAGTCAGTAGACATGATAGTCAATTCAAATTACCAGGCTGAAGCAAATATAAACCACACACCTCGTGTGCTACCAAACAGTGCGAGATACCTCCAGCAAGAAAGGGACTCAGGAACAACAAGGCAAGCACTTCTGCAGCTTGCATGGAAGAATGGCCTGCCTTTATTCATGTTATCTTACGGTGATTCTGATATCCTGGCGGCTACTGTTAGAAAGAGGGACATCTCCGATAAGGATGATCTGGAAAGCACTTATGCTATATTTACTGTTGAAGAACCCAAGAAAAAAAGTGGAGCTTGGATCAAGGCTGGGGGCAAGAACAAGAAACATCAACTAGTGTCCAGCATAGTTGGGGAAATGAGTGTCGCATGCTTCAAGTCAAGATGCAACCACACAAAAAATGTCCATGTGCGCAGAGAATTTGTGCTGGTTGGTTCTGAATTACTACCAATGTCTGAAGAATCTGGTGATGCACATGTTAACAGAGAGCTTGCAGCTTTTATCAGCGGGGGCCCTCAGCAAGAAGCAGAAACTTCTCGTCAGTCATCTTCACAGATTTCACGAAAAAGTTCATCACCCAGTGGCTGTTGTTGCCCCCCACTGGGGAATTTCCAGTCTAGTGTGAAAAATTCTTGTACTCATTTGGCCAATGCCATCGCGATACTTCCTAATGGCTTCCACGGCACATCAACTTCGGGGCAGCCCTTACCTCTGATTGAGAGGTGGAAATCAGGAGGAGCATGTGACTGTGGTGGGTGGGATGAAGGTTGCATGCTGAGTGTCCTCACAGATGGTACCCAAGAAGAGAGTGGTTCCATTCAGGCCAACCAGGCACTGGATGGCAGCCAGCGATTTGAGTTTCTAGTTCAGGTGTGCATTTTTCCTTTATATTTTCACTTACAACTGGGATTTACCTCTGTTGCAACAGAATAAAACAACTGATCTTTATATTTATTAACTACATTTGCAGGGTCGATCTCGAGAAGATAGGCATGCATTCAGTATGGTATCATTCAAAGAAGGGTTATACACCGTGGAGTTCAGATCATCAATTGCTTTGCTTCAAGCATTTGCAATGTGTATAGTATTGCTTCATGGGAAGTACCCTAGCAGGATGCAAGTAGGTTCACAAGCATCGCAAGATCAGGATCTTCTTGCCCATCATGAGCCCAAGATTATGGCAGCCAGTCAAGATAGAGTTCCGAGCAGCTATGTGCCAAAGCGGCCACCTCTTTCTCCGGTAGGCCGCGCCTAGCTTAACGTGAGAAAATGTTGTGTTCTTTCTGAGTCTTCTCTCTCTCTCTCTCTCTTCGGTTGCGTAGTGAAGGGTGGATTAATATACCATGGCCCTCTGGTGCATATGCAGTTCACATATGTGGAAAGTGTTGATCTGTGTGCAAAATTATTTAGAGATAGCTATCTGTACATGTCGAAGTTGTATGACTGCTATGATGGTGCTGCAAGGCTCATCTCAGTGCTTACTGCTTAGTTACCTATTATAATGTCTCTCCTCTTTGTCAGTCACTCCCGTGCTGAAATGATGTTCTTGCTGCTCGTCGCGACACTATTTTTGCGTAAGTGATTGTGACACTATCAGGAATGAAGCTTTCTTTTACTTGTAATTTTGAAAGTTATCTGCATCGTTTCGATGTAGAGACTGAAATATCAATACATTTTCCCTTCTAAGAAAGCAGCATTTGCGCAGCTACTCAATGGAAGTCTGTAATTGGCATGTGAAAGCGTCCAGTAGATTCTGCCCGTCTCTCAGCTGTTCAGGTATCAGGACAGAAAGAAATGCGCTTCCCTTTTCTCAGAGCTTTGTAGCTGTTCAGTACGAACACGACGAGTGAAAAGCCTGGTGTTCACAACAGAGCAGAGACGAGTGAAGAACCTTTTTCTTTTTCTTTTTTTTTTTTTTTTTGAGAAAGACGAGTGAAGTTCCCTGGTGTTCACAACAGAGCAGAGAAGTGGAGTTGAAGCGCATGAGCAGGACAATTAAGAGGTCTAGCATTGCGACCGGGCAGAACCGGTGTACAGTGAGGGAGCAAGATAATAAGCTCATTAAGTACAATACAGCAGCTACTCAGAATAACTACTTCCGATTACTCACTAGTCACTCCTGATGGCCTGAGTTCTAGCTGAGGTAAACCCACACACACCTCGGACAAAAAGGAAAAGGTGAAGCAAAATGAATCTCAACCTGCAATATATTTACAGACAAGTAAGTAATGGTATACAAGCTCTCTTGTTTGTAAGTAGGGAGTCATCATGACCTCGCAATGAGCGAGTCGGAGTCATCGAGGTTCACGGCGGCCACCTGCGACGGCCCGACGCGAACGGTGACCGCCGGTATCCTTAACGGCGTCGGCCTCGCGTCGGCCTTGACGATGGCGACGTCCTGGCTCTCCTTGCCCTCCCTGAGGTCGCTGGGCGGCAGGAAGCAGTCCATGGACAAGCCCCAGATGTTGAAGTCGACCTCCTCGATGTTCCAGGCCTCCTCCATGCGCGTCCGCGTGTTGCCGTCGTGGCAGTCCCCGAACCTGACGAGCGAGACGGTGGTGCGGCCCGCGTGGGCGATGTTGACGCCGTCGACGGCGCGGTAGTCGTCGAGGCGCGACTCCATGGTGGTCTCCCAGAACACGGTGCCGGGTCCGCCGCCGCCGCCGCTGGACCTGATCTGGAGCAGGTGCGAGTCCTCGAGCTGCACCAGCAAGCCCGTGCGCTGGCTGAAGTATCCCCACACGGTGTGGCGGATGATCTCGACGCTGCTGCTGTTGCGCGCGCGCAGGCTGGACGCCTCCGCCTCCACCTTGAGCACGAAGCAGTCCTCGCCGTCGATGCTTCGCTCGCCGATGCACAACGAGTCCGCGAACAGGCTCGCCGTCAGCTGCGGGTCGAGGCCCTGCACGTATCCATGCACAAAAAAGTTTAAGTCAGCTCATTCATGCTGCAGACACACCCTAATTTACTACGCTACACTTTGTCAAAAAAAAAAAATTTACTACGCTACAGGTGTGAAAACGTGAGTACAGTCGCGAACGAAGAACCATCACTTTAGCGACCTAAGTTATATAGTTGACTCCATGGTCAAATCGCAGAGCACGCGGAGGACGTACGACTGGAGATTATACTATGATCCGTTCCATTGCTGTTTATCGGGTTGGTGTGGCGCGATTTTTTTTTTTTTTGACAAAGAGGTGTGGCGCGATTAACGGGGAGAGAGAGGAGACAGTCGGGTGGAACCGGGCGCTGATCGCAAACCCCTCGTCACCAACCGACTGATGGTGCGCCGGGTCTCACCTCAGTAGGCGGCCCAGGTCCACGTGATGTGCCCGCGCACATGGCCGCACGTTCGGGTGTTTGGACCGCCGGGGCAGCCCCTAATCACGCCGCGCCTCTGCGTGTAGTGTAGCCTTCCCCCGCCGTTGCTGTCGCGCTAATCGCAGACCCCGCCCATCGACGCCAATGATGATATGCGTGGCCGAATCTCTGTGTTCCGGCCCCCGGATGTCTCTAGCTCGGCGACGCCACGAGGTCGTCTCGTTTCTCATGATGAGCAAGCGAACACGACCACCCCGACCTTATCCCCGACACGGCCGGCCCGGGACCTCGGTCGCGACTTGCACAGGCACAGCGCAGTGATATTATTCCTCGGCCCTCGCGAGTGCTGGAAAGGCGCCATTATGCTGCCGCGGAGCCGTGTGCGGGGAGATCGGCATGCTCTCTTGTCCCGCCGACAGTGTGCAGGGGAGATCCATCTAGTACATGCCCTGACATGCTTCTACGCACGCTCGGGTCGGCTTTTTGTTGTACGTACTCTACTCATGGTGTTTGTCCAGTCACTGGAGTGGACGTCTACACATGGTTCGTACTGTAGGAGCCCGTGGATCCATTGCAAATGTCCAGCGACACTAGGAACGATCACAACAATCAAAGTGATGAATGCGTTGTCTGTCTGTCAGCATGCTAAGCGATTTCGACGAGTCCTAGATAGCGCGTACAGTACGAGTACCATTGTTGCGGTCGTTCAGGGAATTAGTAATAACCGGTATAAGGCACGTATATGGAAACCGCTAATCAAAAAAAAGGAAAGACCAGACGGCCGTATCTACGCTGCAAGCTGGAGGCGGAGGGAATCAATAATGAACGCATATACGCGTAATCACGCACCTGGAGCGACCGGCGGAGCGGCCGCGGTGGCCCGCGCGAGGCGTGCGACTGGTGCCACGGCGTCTGCCGCCAAGCCACTTTGCCGTCGCTGCCGGCGCTGATCTTGCAGCCGGACACGACGAGCTCCAGGCACCACAGCTCCGGCTTCTTCTGCCACAGCACGAACCCGCCGATCTCGCCGCCGGCGCCCTTGCCGCCCTTCTTCCCGCCGCGGTGGTGCCCGTCGGCGTCGTTGCTGTTGAGCTCCGCCGCCGTCATCTTCACCTTCCCCATCGCGTACATGCTCGTCACCTTGTTCAGCGCCCACTCCCCGCCCGACGCCGCGATGTACTGCTGCACGATGTACTTGGCCGACGACGACTCCTGAGGTTTACGTACACCGAGGATGGATGGTAAATCAGTTGATGATCAAGAGCAATTAATTGATCAATCGATGAACAGGAGAAGAAGAAGAAGAAGAAAGTTCGATCATCGATCGTACAATGGGATCGGCCTTGAGCTGCTCGCAGAGCACGGAGGACGGCGACTGCTTGGCGTGGTGGACGGGCAGCGGTATGAGCGGCGCGCCGATGACGCCGAGCATGAGCTGGAGCTCGCCGCGGGTCATCGAGCACGGCTCGCCCTCCCCGGAGCGGTCGGCGGCGTGCGACCGCATCCACGCCTTCACGTTCGTGCAGCCGAACCTTGCGCCGCGGGACCCGCCGCCGCCGCCGGAGAACATCTCCTCCGGGATAGGCACCTCCAGCACCGTGTCCAGCGCGTCATCGCGCTCCAGGTTCGGGCACAGCTTCCTCATGGCACAGCTTCGGCCTCGCTCTTCCTAGCTGCGGCGCCGTGGTGCGTGTTATCTTTCGCCGGTGGTGCTGTACCGGCCTTTTTGCTTTGCTTTGCCCAACCAAAGTCCTCCTCCGCACCGTTATGCGACTCCTCCTTCCTCCTGGGCCTCGGGTGACTCGCTACCGGTTTTGATGAATCGTGCGGGCAGCTGGCAGGTGGGTCCGTTCTTTATTTTGCCACAGGGTTGGTCGTGGCAGCACGTACGCTCGCTTCAAAGCTTTTTCCTGTTGAAATTTTATTTATTCTTTTCTTCCAGATTTCGTCGTCTCCTGCGGGTGCACATACGACTGCACGTTGCGCCTTTTTTTTTTTTCCTGGAGTCTCGCAACGTTCGGCCGTTTGTGTAGTGTAGTGTGTTCCCACATATCCACTTCCGTCGACGACAGCGTTCATGATAGTTTCTGTGCGTGGACCCGGCGTTCGATTCTCCCATGACTGTTTGCGTCACTACGGGTGTGTGTGGACTTCTTGTTATTGTGGCAGTAGGTAAAAAGACCAAAGTTTTAGTCTGAACAAGGAGACCCAAATGCTTTACTTCGCCGAACTGAAATAGTAGTCCTATTTGGACTTGCGATGCACACTAGCAATGGATCAATTCAAACTTCAGACTAGTAGATGTTACTGTTCACCTGAGTCGAGCGATAGTAACTGAGAGAGCTCAAAGAAGAAGCCGTGCCGATAGTACTCTTCATCAACAAGAACCACCAACTCCGGCTTATTGGCTCACTCCCCATCCCATCCCCGTTTCCTTCCCCCAACGACGCAAACGTACGATCACGCATTCAAACCCTAGTCCGAACACGGCCGTGTCGTCCCTTTCCATAACCGGTACGCCGCCTACGTGACTTCTTGGTACTACTACTACTACTACTGCTAGTACCTGCTTCAAACAGATCGGCAAGGACGTCCGCTGACGACGCTCGCATCGCATCCGCATGCGCACCGGGCCCCCGTGTTAGGTGCCCGCAATGATCGCCGCCGGATCGCGAGGCCGATGCGGACAGGGCAGACGTGACGCAGTTTTCACCGGTGCTTCACCCCCGCGTGCCCGTCCAGGTGGTTGGGTCGAGACGACCCGGGCCATGCTGCCTGCTCCTGGTTTTCTCGCTACTGCTGGTGATGGCGTGTACGTTTATCTTCGTGCCGTGCCGTCCCGAGCCATGCCCTTGCGTGCGTGCGTGCGTGCCTGCTGCTCGGGCGCGGATCGGAGGTGTTATTGTATTCGCGTTCGTGGGGGTGGTGGGGATGGATCGATGGTGTCGTCGGCTAACCAAGGCGTTATTTCCTTCTCCCGACGTGCGAACCAGGTTGTTGTCGTTGTTGCCGCCGCGCGCGCTAGCTAGCTGCTGTACCGGCCAGTCAGTCAGCGAGGCCATGGCCTCCACCACTCTGTCCTCTCATCATTGCGCGACAGGTGTCCGGCTCCGGCTCGGCCAAATAGGAGGAGATCAATCAGACCAATATTCCTCGCCGGTTACAGTGTACACGACTGGCGATCCGGTCTGATCCGGTTGCAGTACATGCGCGACATGTTAAAATATCTTCCCCGTATTTTTCTAATCGAATCGATGCGGTACAAGGGAGAGGCTAATGATTAACACGATCTCCTCCCTGGATAACGGTGGTTGATCAATGCAATGCAGATCTGCTGCTGAGAGAATTATTAGAGAAAAAAAATATTATACAGCCTGCAATGCAAGGAGTGAGTGCTGATCGATGAGCCATATATGTCGGCTTGCGGGGTTTACCGAACCGGGCGCTGTCAGGATAGGTGAGCCGGTTTTGCTGGTGCGTTCCACCGGCTGCACATGCCACAGTGACGCTACTCGATCGACGTCGCACCACCAACAACCTGACACTGCACATCTTAATTCCGGTGAGCGGCCCGCGTCTTTCGTGCCATAAGTGAAATTAGAATCCCGCCTCTTGTCGCCGGTTTCACGTCACGCCCCGACACCACCGGACTCCACGGCGGCACGCTGACACCGACCGGTTTCACCGGCGGCGGCGGTGACGACTGACGAACGAACGGCATGCGCGTTCTTGTTACCGCGCCCACTAGTGGAGTGTGGTTGTTCCGGTGGTCACATCGGCCTGTGGAAAAAAATTTGGCCGCTTTGCACGTTACCGACACTGCATTCATTCATTCAAAGTTGTCAATAATAACTGGGAAAATGTTGCGGTGCTGATAAGACTCCGGGGTTATTAAGAATTTCGCAGGGAAATAAAGTCAAAAGCAACTGGTTTTGTTAGAGTTAGGCGGAGGACAGAACGGATCCAAAGCAAAAATTTAATGGGCTCTACTATATACTATACACAGCGGTCAAAGGAAAAAAAAAAAACAAAACGAAATCAAAGTCCATTTCTGGACCTTAGCTAGCGCGTCCGTCAGCCTGTCGAGGACGATCCGGTCGAAACGGGACAAAGATGCGGACAACATCACCCCGTTTTACGCTAAGAGCATCCTTGGATCAGGGTCGGCGACGGCGATTCCGATTCGGCATGTTACCACCGTATCGGCCGCACGCAAGGGAGCGATGGCAGCATCAAATAAAATCAGGCACCTAACGACGCATGCCCACACGATGCGTTGGACTGGAGCCGTCACCGATCGGTTGCCGGAGAGGTGTCAGTGCAGAGGAGCACTGTTTTCCGGACTGTCCTTGGCCTGGCGCGCACAACCAACCCCGGCGACCCAATCATCTCTGCTCTCGGTTGGTGCGCTCACTGAGGCAGGCGCAGCCGACGACTGCAGCAATAGAAAACGAAAACGCGCCGGGCAGCAGTGCAGCATCCCCGCCTTTTCGAGCTGTAAAGCGAGGCCGTCCTCATCGACATCGCTAATGCGCTTGCGCGAGCCTGGAACAAGGAGGGCGAAGCGTGAGTTGGGCACTCGGCAAGTAGCAGCACACGCATAGCACAGCGAATGGTCTGTGTGAGATGCATGTATGTATGCAGAGGCTCAGCAAGTCAAAAGGCCGTCGTGTCTCCGAGCTGTCTGGATATTTCGTTAACCGGGCAGGTGAATTTGTGGACGAGGGTTCAGACTTCGCATCGTTATGCATGCCTGCTGTTAGTGGCAGCATGATCGGCGGCGAAATTTTGAGCTGAAAGCGACGCGTGCCGGAAAGGAAATGAAGAACGTGCCGAAACAGCGATTTTCTTCGTCGTGCCGTCCCTGCGTTCGTTAGAGTGGCGATGCCTCTGAATCCACCGAAATTATTGGAAATGGTCGGTCGTCTATGGAGGAATTATTGCAATCTCCTTTTGCTTTTCTTTTAATACGTTCATGGCCTCATGGTCATGGTTGCGTTGGGGTAAGCCGCCGTGCGAACGTACAGTTTCGGCAAAAGGCTGACGTTCGTTTTCGTACACGGTCCCTGCATAGTTAGTCGCATTGCCCGGTAAAAGGTGACTGTTATTCAGTTTAGGTTTTACCAGCAGATCGGGTCAACCAGCTGCGCCGGACAGAGTCCAGTTGCAATTCCGTTTGCGAGCGTGTTAGGTCTCGTCCGCTTCTCCAAGAACTAGAATCGCAGGTGATAAGATATTGACGTTAGGAAGACCCTACTTGCTGGTTGACTAACTTGTCAACCATTTTTTTTTTTCGATACTTTATGTGTACTGCTTGTTTTGGCAATTGGCATTGACCTACATGAGTAACGTGACATGACATTTCCGAAGAGATGACGCTGACCGTGATAACATCAAGACGGTGATTCCAAAACGTTCGGGTGAATCTCGGAACGTTCTGCACGAAGCTTACGATGAAACTTCGAAGATTCCGCTGCTCTTGAAAAGAGAACAAAACAAGCGAGGTGTTCTTATCGACAAGTGTATTTTGTCTGTAGTTTTGAAGGGATAGAACGACACGTCTACGTTGTGTCTGAAGCTAGGTGGCTGTGCCTCCCGTTTGGTGGCCGCGAATCGGAGCACGAGACGACAAGTTTGTTGGAACTGTCGATGACTCAAAGTGCGCGTACGATGCAGAGCATTGCCCTTGGAATGTCCAGTCAGTAGAAAACACAGGCGGTGTGTCCTCTGATTGTTTGAGGTCCTGATGCGAAAGAATCCAAGCGGCGCATTCTGCTGAAATGAAAGCTAGGCAAGGAGGCAATAGTTTGTGAGGCCCTTTTCCTTTGCCCGAACTTCTGATTTTGGCGTTTCAATGAAACGGGCATCTGAATTGTTTCACAAAGAAGAAAAACCCTGCAACTGGAACTAGCACTGCAATTGGACTCACGCATTCCTATTATATACAGATTGAATCACCCTGAGTTTTTTAATTATTTTTTTTACTCAAGATGTAGCTTTAAAATTTCAGTAGAGAGATGTGAAGTACGAGCGAGACATACACAAGCTTTGCTCTCCAGCAGCCCTATAGAAAAGGATTTTGCTCTCCACTTCTCCAGCTGTAGCAATAGTATGATGGGCCAGGCAGGGAAGCTTTGCAGGCCCATAGTCACAATTACAAAAGGCACAGTTTGGGTTGGGCTGGAGTCGTTGGGCCAATTCAACGGGTCCTGCGGCTGGCTCAGACAATAGCAATCAGTTTAAATGTAGAATGGACTACGATTGTTCATGCACAATTTTATTTGTTTTCTCTTTATTTGCTCTCTCTGAAAAGATCACGACTTCAATTGTTTTTATACAGTCCAAAATAAATGCAGAGTTGCAATCGTTTGTAACATTACACATCAAGATCCAATGAAATTTACTGGTCGAAACTGACAGTTTTTGGCGACCTTCATTTCCTGGTTCATGGCATTGCCAGGCATACAATTGGGGTATGGCGGACGGGCATTGGAATCAAGGACCAGCACTTGGCAAAGTGGGGTGACAGGTAGCGATTGACCTGATCTGAGATGCATAGTGCTTCTATTCGTCGTACTCGGCGATACTGCAACAACCCGCTAGGGTCCATGTAGCGTGACTGGCCTAATGAGAAGGACGTCTGCGCGTCTCAAGGCATCAGTGTTGAGCCGTGCAAGTTGGTCAGGTAGCCGTGGGTACACTCAAGCTGAAGCAGCAGCCAGAGCAACGCCATCCTCACAATTCTCTCCCCATATCCACACACTCCCGCTCCCCGAACCACACAAGCTTCTGAAAAACCTTAAACCGATGGAACGAAAAAAGAAGCCGCCACCTCCAGCAAGATCTGATCACAGCAGGGCAGTCGCGGCAAGTAGGGCAGAGCAAGCCAGCAGCAATAATGGCCGCCGCCGCAGCGACCTCCTCTCACATTCTCCTGCTCTCCCGGCAGGCGGCCTCCCTCCGATGCCGCCTCTCCTTGTTCGGGCAGCAGCAGTCCAGGAGGCCCGCCTGCAGGGTGGCGTCGTCGGCTGGCAACAACGTGCGGTGCATGGCGGCCGTGGACACGGTGCCGGCTGCCGCAGAGACGAGCAAGAAGAAGAGCAGCTACGAGATCGTGACGCTGACGACGTGGCTGCTGAAGCAGGAGCAGCGCGGTGACATCGACGGCGAGATGACCATCGTGCTGGCCAGCATCTCCACGGCGTGCAAGCAGATCGCGTCGCTTGTGCAGCGCGCGCCCATCTCCGACCTCACCGGCGTGCAGGGCGCCGTCAACGTGCAGGGCGAGGACCAGAAGAAGCTCGACGTGGTCTCCAACGAGGTAACCAATCAATCAACTGGATCGAGATCGCGTACGTGGTCGACTCCACACTCGACAGCGACCCGGAACAAAACCTCAAGTGGAGTGACACTACCAACACCGCCAAGAACGTAGTATTATACAACTCATCGATCGTGCTCGCGCAGGTGTTCTCCAGCTGCCTCAAGTCGAGCGGGCGCACCGGCGTGATCGCGTCGGAGGAGGAGGACGTGCCGGTGGCCGTGGAGGAGAGCTACTCGGGCAACTACATCGTCGTGTTCGACCCGCTCGACGGCTCATCCAACATCGACGCCGCCGTCTCCACCGGCTCCATCTTCGGCATCTACAGCCCCAACGACGAGTGCCTCGCTGACATCGGCGACGACGCAACCGTACGCACAAATATAATCTTGGCTCGCGCTCTCTCTTCGTGCCATTATTACTCATCGCTCTATACATAGGGAAAAAAAAACCCATTATTCATCTCCAATAATATAATCGCACGTGATGTGCAGCTTGACTCCGTGGAACAGAGGTGCGTCGTGAGCGTGTGCCAGCCTGGAAACAACCTCCTGGCCGCCGGCTACTGCATGTACTCGAGCTCGGTGATCTTCGTGCTCACCATCGGCACGGGGGTGTACGTGTTCACGCTGGACCCCATGTACGGCGAGTTCGTGCTGACGCAGGAGAAGGTGCAGATCCCCAAGGCCGGCAAGATCTACGCCTTCAACGAGGGCAACTACGCCATGTGGGACGACAAGCTCAAGAAGTACATGGACAGCCTCAAGGAGCCAGGCGACTCCGGGAAGCCCTACTCGGCGCGCTACATCGGCAGCCTCGTCGGGGACTTCCACCGCACGCTGCTCTACGGCGGCATCTACGGGTACCCGAGGGACAAGAAGAGCAAGAACGGCAAGCTGCGTCTGCTCTACGAGTGCGCGCCCATGAGCTTCATCGTCGAGCAGGCTGGAGGCAAGGGATCCGACGGCCACCAGAGGATTCTTGACATCACGCCCACAGAGGTATGTTGTGTGCACACAGGAATGCATTTGTATTTGTGGTTCATCAATTTGCGCTCAGTTGAACTGATGTCAACGACCGAGATCAAACTTTGTCTTTTCGTTGCGCAGATCCACCAGAGAGTTCCCCTGTTCATTGGGAGCGTGGAGGAAGTGGAGAAGGTGGAGAAATTCTTGGCTTGAACATGCGTTTTGTATACGTGTCCTCGACGAATGAGTTGCTAAGACCAATACGTACTGCAGTATATTGTAGTAGAATTTTTCCTTTCTGATGGGGTAATCTATTGGGGGGTGAATTCCATTCAAGTTGTGAGTTATTAGGGAATTTACCATTCGCCATCCAAGACATGCTACACAGTTAGCATTTGGTAATAGAATGACGTGCCAAGCGTGGGTTTCAGTAGGGAAACACGAACGCTACGTGGCTGATCAACGATCATACAAACAATTGAAAAACACGACGACACGTGCTTCGATTCCAGCAGATTAATTACGAACAAAATTGTAGGCAATCTTTTTTTAAACTATTAAGGAGCACTACTGCACTTCCATTTAAGAAAGGAAAAATTGGACGGCAATTAGAAGCGAGTTTGGTTTAAATTCACAGGCCCTCATCACACGATATTAACCCATCCAGATTTACAGGTTTACGCATGTTCAAGCAAAGGAAGCTACTTCGACTCTGTCGCAACGCAACCTGAAGAAGAAAAAGATTGCCTAAGCTGAAACATGGGTTAATCTGCTGCTTGTAGGGAACAAGCGCCGAGCATCACCTTCTGGTAACCGACAGGACCCAGTGAAACTGAATTGTAAACAGGATTGATAAAACAAAATTGAAAACAGGCACGTGCAAGCAAAGGAGAGATTTGAGACACCAAATGATACAAAACCTCACTAGTTACAGAGACGAATACAAAAGGGAACTCTGATACGTATGCACCCAAACAGGAGTGCTAGACTCTCGACAGCTGCCAAGGACACTTTCACACACAGAACCCACACAAATAACACACTCGCATACCACACTGATAACAGAACCCAAGTTTAGCTTTTCAGAATAACCCGAAAGCAGACTCACAGCCTCACTTCCATAAACTCAACGGTGCAGGCAAGAAGCCATTTAGCCGGAAATCTGGATGGACTTGACTTCCGGCTTCTTGACCTCCTCCTTGGGCACGGTGACAGTGAGCACGCCGTTCTCCATGGACGCCTTGATCTGCTCCGTCTTGGCGTTCTCCGGCAACCGGAACCGGCGCAGGAACTTGCCGCTGCTGCGTTCCACCTTGTGCCACTTGTCGTTCTTCTCCTCCTGTTCCTTGCTGCGCTCGCCGCTGATCTGCAGGACGTTACCATCCTCGATCTCCACCTTCACCTCCTCCTTCTTGAGTCCTGGGACATCGGCCTTGAACACGTGCGCCTCAGGAGTCTCCTTCCAGTCGATGCGCGCCCCGGCGAAGGCTGCGGTCTCGGAGTCAGAGGAGGTGCGAGGGAAAAGACTGCCGCTGCTGCTGCTAGAGCCGAAGGGAAAGCCCTGGAAGGGGTCCCAGAGGTCGAGGGAAAAAGGGTCGAAAATGTTGCTGCGACGAATCAGCGACATTGTCAAATGGATTGGCGGTGGTTGCTTTGAGAATGAGTGGTTCGTAAGGTTAGAGAAACTCGCTGTTCGAGAACACTTTGCGTCTTTCGCTTCTTGTCGAGCGATGATGAAACGGGGAGTGGAGTTCCTTTTATAGCCGGGGTGCGAAGGCCTTGACGGGCTGGAAGTTGGACTCTGGAGAATTCCAGTTTAAAGGACGCGAAGCTACTCGAACCCAACAGAGGGCGTGCACGCGGGCTCTATCCAAACTGGATTTCGTTCTAGAATTATCCAGAACCTCGATTTGATGAGTCAAGAAGCCCACAGTTTTCTTAACGTTCTCTAGTCGAGTTTCTATTTCTGGCCCCGGTCTCCGATTCTAGCTGCCGCCAGTACGTTCTCGTACAAGCCAGAATTATCTGGAAGCCCACTACCGCTCGAGACTGATGTTCCTCCGATCACTATAAATTCGTGGCACCCTGCCACAACGGAGCCGGCAAGTAAGATCAAAGCAACGATCAGATCACACAAGCAACTCACTTTCAAAATCCTCTGCAATTTTCATTCCAACACAATCACTACTCCACCAGTTCGGGTCGTCACTCCGTCCGACCATGTCGCTGATCCGCCGCAGCAACGTGTTCGACCCCTTCTCCCTCGACCTCTGGGACCCCTTCGAGGGCTTCCCATTCGGCTCCGGCAGCAGCAGCTGCAGCCTCTTCCCGCGCACCTCCTCTGACTCAGAGACCGCAGCTTTCGCAGGAGCACGCATCGATTGGAAGGAGACTCCCGAGGCGCACGTGTTCAAGGCCGATGTCCCTGGACTGAAGAAGGAGGAGGTGAAGGTGGAGATCGAGGACGGCAATGTCCTCCAGATCAGCGGAGAGCGCAGCAAAGAGCAGGAGGAGAAGAACGACACTTGGCACAGGGTTGAGCGCAGCAGCGGTAAGTTTATGCGCCGGTTCCGGCTGCCAGAGAACGCCAAGACGGAGCAGATCAAGGCGTCCATGGAGAACGGCGTGCTCACCGTCACCGTGCCCAAGGAGGAGGTTAAGAAGCCGGAAGTCAAGTCCATCCAGATCTCCGGCTAGAGCTCGCCGGGTTCATATTGCGTGCCGCCTCGTCTTGAATCCGTTAATGGTCTCCGTGTAGTCCTTGGTCCAAAATGTGTGCGAGTGTGTCCGAGTAGTCTGATCACCGCTTGGTTTGTTGTGGAGATGTGCAATGTGGCTGCTGGGTGTGTGCGGGTGTTTGTAACGAGACCAGTACAAGTTTCAACGAGTCGCTCAGTGTTTGCAAAATCCTTTTTGGCGGACACGTACTTATAACTTCGACACCGAGAAACAGATTGCGTTTAGTGGTAATCCCAAGTTGATGATACAGGGGATGATATAAAGCTTGCCTTCTTCGAGGATTATTGTTTACGTAAATGATGTCAAGTCGGTTAGCAAGTCAGCATCATCTAATGTGGAAATTCAGATCTCCGCGAATATAAAGAACATGGTATCTGCAAAGAATTACTTCCCGATTAGCATCAAATCCTTCAACTTCTCTGTACATGTTGATGGATGAATACAAGTGCCGCAACTTCCTTGCAAGTTATCTTATTAAATCAACATATAACTTGTAGCTTAGAACGGATACATACATAGGTGTATACAGACGCAAAAATGTCACCCCCTTGAACTAGCCGATTAGAGACGAACATCACGACAATGCATTTACAGAATCTGCAAAGAATAAAGGAATGCGCCTCCATGGGTAAACTAGTAGCAGTGTGATCTATCCAGATCCATGAGAAGCAGCAGTCTACTCTGAATCGTAGAAATCGCTAGGGCATGGCGTAATTACATCCGACTCCAGCATCTGTACCACCCTGTGCATTGTTGGCCGCTCCTCTGGCAAAGAACTTACACATTGCTTGGCAAGCGAAAGCAGAGCATCTAAGGTCTCAATCTGCACACCTTCACAGTTCTGATCAACAATGTCCCTCTCTCGGTTCTCACTAGCTAGGAAGTTAAGCTGCCAAGAGACATGATTATCCTTTATGAGCATGAGTAAAACAGAGATCATATGAGAGTTGTGCACATGAAAAAGTACATAGCACAGCATACCCATCCAACAATGTTTAATCCCTTCTCAATGAATGATGAATCAGTAGGTCGTTTTCCACTCAGTATTTCAAGTACCAAAACTCCAAAACTGTAGACATCAGTCTTCTCGGTGGCCCTGCCACTTTGCATGTACTCTAGAATTTGGGCATTGTCAATATTAGCTCAGAGCATTATGAATGCCACTTTAATAATAATAACCAATGAAAATCCAAAGGGGCAACTGATAGTAAACAGTTGTTTTTCTTCCCCCCTTATTGGATGCAATGGACCAACTTCAACGTACCTGGTGCAAGATAACCAAATGTTCCCGCTACTATTGTAGTAATATGTGATTCTTCATCCTCTAATAGCTTTGCGAGTCCAAAGTCTGATACACGAGCCTCAAAATTGCCATCAAGTAAGATGTTGCTTGATTTAATATCACGATGTATTATTCGAGGTGAGCAATCATGATGCAGATAAGACAAGCCTTTTGCAGCTCCTAGAATTATGTTGATACGTGCATCCCAATCTAACTGTTCAGATTTTTCTGCCAAGAAGATTGATAGATATAATGTTAGGAATCAACAAAAAGAAAGAGCAACTGGTGGTTTTCATTGTGCCATATCAAAAAAAAAATGCATGAATCCTCAACGATATTGAAGAGAGTGCACATCCTTCACAAAAAAATCTCAACAGAAAAGAGGGGATTGTTGCTCTCCCACAACCATTAGATCCTTTCAACCTTCAGATATTTTCTGTTAAAGAATAAACCTGCATCTCATTCTTTTGTGTGCCCTGTGCCCTCTTATTACTTATGATATGAGGCACCTTTTTTCCACCATATGAATTCATCAGTACAACTACAACTCAAGTCCACTCTAAGGGTCATTTCTTTGTTGACCCAAAATTTTCAAATGAACTATAACGTATCTACTCTAAGTTAAGCCAAATGAACTAAGATATTGACGCACAACCACCCATTCGGTACCGCTTGCATCCATATCGGATTTCTCGTCTCAAGACTGGAATCTACCCATCAAGAGTCAAGGTTTCGCTACAGATACATATCCTGAATTCAGAGTTTCAGGGTTTTGATGTTATGTTGAACGCACCATTAGTCCATTTTAAGAAGTCAAAACCCTAATTCATTGCTCTCTTTGAATAAAGTCACACTTCATTTGCCCAATAGGCAACAAATTGAATATAGACATGTTACTGTGTCCATATAAAACCAACCAAACATGGATTATCATAAGAGAGAGATACAGATGAAATCAAGGATATGTAAATTGACAAACGAAAATGGAACTTTACCATGTAAAACTTCATCCAGGCTTCCACCTGGAAGATAGTCATATATCAACAGTTTTGATGAAGGAGAATTGCAGTAGCCACGAAGATTGACCAAATAACGATGCTTAACGCTTCCCAATATCTCAAGTTCTCTATCAAAAAACCTATCTAGCCCTTCATTTGTTTTCATTATTCTTTTCAATGCAAAGATGTTGCCATCATCCATTGTGAGTTTATAAACAGTTCCAAAGCCCCCTGATCCAATGATATTATCCTCGCCCATAGTATCCAGTTTCCTGAGGATATCTTTGGTAGAATATGGGAGGTCCCCATGGAACATCACAACGGAAGAGCCTGAAAAAACAAGCAATATCATGAGACCATTTCCTTACAGAACTGAAGATACTTGTACAAAATATTTCATGTCAGAGTACCTCCACATAGCTCCACCCTAAAACCATGAATATCTTTCTTTCCAAAATTCTTGTAAAGAAAGCAACCCCAGAAGCACATTAAAGCCACCAACAGGAGAGCTCCAACTGTCGCTACCGCACTTATAACAAGTCTGGTCGAATTCTTCCCAGTCCTTTTATTAAGCATGTCATCTTTTGTAAGATAACATAACACCAAAAAACATAAGAAATGTCAGAAAAGTGGAGTTCAAAAGAGAAAAAATGACTGGAGAAAACGTGCAAGATCATCTTATCAGGGAACTTCACCAATACAAAGCAACATATATATACAGTATTACAGTGCTTTAAAACAATAATCATTTATCCACTAATGGAAGGCTTTGCATAAAATAAACATATTCAACCGAAAAGGGTACTGCAGCAAGAAAGGTGCTTATTCAAACTCATGTAGGATTTGAAAGAGGTGAAACTAGAAGGGTTCTTGTACTTATCCGATTGGTACACGGATTCAAGCACAAATGGGGCACTCTAAAGCCATGATGTAGTCAATAGCAACCAAACACAAGTAACAGCAAAACTTGATCTTGTCCAAAACAAGGTAGAAGCAAAAGTGGCGCGAGAGGGACTAGATTTGAGGCTAGGTTGTTTCTTATCACCAAATGCTTGTATCGGGTAGTGTAAGGATTCAAGGTCAAAAGGTTTAAAGGTTGTAATTTCTAAGTGAGAAGCATCCTTTGAGCTTCTTTAAGCCATGATGCAGTGCTTAAGAAGTTTGGGTCAGGCTCCCAAAAAAAATTTCAGTATCACCATATTTTTTTTTAACATCGCAATTTTGATTTTCTCTACAAGTTTCATCTATTTTGTTCTTTAACAAAATGCAAGCACCTCCTCTTTTCTTTTTATTCATCATTCCTTTTATTTATTTGTCCTTGTGCTTCGGTTCTTCGGGGTTTCATCTGCAGCCTCCCCCTCCCCCCCCCCCCCCCCCCCAAGGGAAAAAAAACACTTGCTTGGGGTTAGAGGCTTTGTTGTTGTTGTTGATAAAATGCAAGCATCTGGTTTTCACAATATCTGATCCAATCTTGAGGCAACAGAAGAGGTATTAATTACAAGAGTTTAACACTTAAACAGTATAGTGTTTGATGGCTTTTACTTCCCCAAATGAATATTGTACCACAGGCACATGGTTCTTAGAATAATAAAGATTAAAATTTAAAGTCTAGGCTCATCTAGTACCTGCAGAAGGTGACTGAGAACCACTTGGTGACTGAAGTGCATCTTTGCACACCGAGTTAATCTGCTTTCCACATAAACCAAGGTTTCCAACAAAGCTGCATTACCAAAACCAAATTCAGTTTGAATCAAAGAAATGGGAAAGTATCTTCGCTACTCATTGTAGAATTGGGTTAAAATAGGTCAGCTTATGAAACAATATTTATATCTGTCTACAATATATAGATCTGACAGTCACCAAGACAGACGTGATTATAAGTAAAACAGAGAAAGATAACTCACGATGCCTCATTGAAATTGGCAAGTGAACCAGAAGATGGTATTGCTCCTGTCAGGAAGTTCATGGACACATTGCTGCATGTTTTACAAAATGAAACACATTATTCAAGCCACACTTGTTATGACCATTGGATGGATTTGACACATGAAAAGGCACTTACAATAATTTGAGTTTTGACAGCTTATCAAGAGAATGTGGAATAGATCCGCTCAACGTATTACTGGACAAGTCCCTAGAGGAGAAAACAAATGTCCACAAATGGACATTAATCATTGGCCATGACAATTACAATCTGAACTCATGCTAACATAAGAAATACTTTACAAACCAATTAAAGTTTAAACACGTCATCCCGAACTTACAATGCCTCAAGTTCCACGAGATCACCAAATTCTGAAGGGATGTATCCGCTTAAATAATTTCCTTGCAGATACCTGAGTCATCTCACATAAGAACAGAAGGTTAGAAGCCATTATAGAGGCTGCCACACATATAAAACAGTAAATGCAATGAAAATAAAATGAATGAATGTCCAGATTTATTTTTGATATCATGTAACATCAATGCCCTGAAAAAGCTACCCTGATAGTCACTAGGAAACTTACAGCTGTTGCAACTTGGTACAGTTTCCCAGTTCAGGAGGCAGTGAACCATACAAACTGTTACCCTGTAGCGATCTATGCAAACCAAACCAAAACAAAAAAAAAAAAACATGCGCACACATTTAGATATACCGCCTGATGAGACAAGGAAAGGTTAAGAAAATGTTATTGTGGAAACAAACTTACAAATTTTGCAACTCATTTAACCTTCCAATTTCTGGCGGTATGGGACCAACTAGCTTGTGATATGCAAGAATCCTGAATGAAAGAGTAGTCAGATATTTATGCCAGTTAATTCATAATACTGAAATCCTATTCTCTTGTATAAGAAAAATTTTATCATGTAAAGCAATACCATATCATTGATACAGAACAGTGAATAGTTATATAAAACATTGATCAAATCACAATGAACCTAGTAAACTTAAAAGAGTGCTTGTTTTATTCTTACAGATTAACCACCCTTTTGCTATGACTATCACATCCAACACCCTTCCAATTGCAGGGGTCTGCATCTTGCTCGTGCCAATTTAGAAAGACCCCATCTGAATTTGTAACTGCCTTTTTGAAGGCAAGAAGTGCCTCACCTGTAGGAGACCATAGAATATGAGCATAGGATAAGCAGAAACAAAGTCTCCAAATATTTCAAATGATTAGAAACTACAGCCATTGCATACCATCTGAACTCAGTGTTTTTGCTTCATGAGTACCAAGGTATAGGATTATCAAAATAAGGAGGTAACAAGGCTGTTTCCTCAGGAAAGAGCCCATTGATCATCAGCCGGTGAAGCATATAAGATCACCAGAGATTATTCCAGATTTCATCGATGAAGCATATGGACTATCTTGCAAACCAGAGATGAACTCAGGGAGCAGCCTTCCCAGAGTAGGCAGATATATTTCCAGCCCTGGAAATGGAAACAGGGATAATTCATAAATCATAATCACTATATCCAATGATTAGCCATGATATCACCATATAAAACAAATAGTGGATCACATCCAGTAAGCACCGCATGCAACAGGAACTAGACACATTGTGATACAATTTCTGACTCGGCATTTAGTAACTGCTTCAGCTATACAGGGCTCTAAAAGGGGATAACAAACGGGAAGAACCCGAGCTGATCGAATTTGCCACAGGCCTCAAAATCCTGATTCAAACAGAGAAAAAAAAAATGCGGAAAGAGCTAGGGCACTAGGCACCCCACTAGAATCCGCAGCCACTTAATCCCAGCTCCCAGCAATCCGCCTCCTTCACACTCAGTAACTTCAAAAAACAAAGCACGCAGATGAAGAAACAACGAAGGCATTACGAATTCCAGCGCTCTAGCCGCCACTACCAAACACGAGCTTGTATCCAAAGTTGAGGCCACTATAACAGCCGCAGCAACTCCACAAAACAGCAGCTCTACTGCAAGCAGCGCCACCGACACGCTAACCGAGCAAACCAATTTGGGCGGCAGCGGCTAGGGCGCCTAACGCGCATCCATTTACCACGGCTATACAGCAAACCCACCGCGAATCAGCGAGAACAGCGGCAGATCCGGCGCGAGGCGGGGCGTACCTACGCCGCGCTGCAGACAGCAGGAAAGCGAGGCGGCGATCTGAGAGGGGCTCCGCGCGTTGCGGCTGCAAATGGGGGCCGGGAAGCCGCGACGATGGCCCAGCGACGGAGGAGGGGAGGGTGATGCGGCAGCGGTGTTGCGTGGTGCGAGGAGGAGGGAGGGCGAAAAGGCTGGAGAGAAGATTAGGCGGCCGCTGCTGCGCTCCCGTGGCGTAGAGAGTGGTGTACTGGACTGGACTGGCGTGCGCGAGCGAGGGGAGTGAGGTGAGCCGAGGCGAGCATGGTTTTGTCCGCGTGTGGTGTGGGCGGAGGAGGAACGGGACACGGGACGAACAGCTAAGCCAATCGACCCGCGTTCTCACTCGTCGCACCGCTTTCTCCTCTTGCCTTTCCCCAGCTTTACTTTCTCTTCCACGCTAAAACTGATTGATTATAATTAGGGTCGCATGTACTACCTGTATGGCACTACGGCATGCTGAGTGAAAATGACATGCCATTTGGGCGGAGAAAGCGATAGATTCTTCCCGTGAAAGAGGGAGTGGTGGTGGTGCTGCATGCACCTGCTCATTTGGTGGGAAAAAAAAAAGATAATGTGATTTTTATCTTTAGATTAGATTTAACGAAAAAAACCTTTCTTAGATTTAGTCATGCTATGTATATTGGGACAACTGATCGTCTTTGTTTTTTCTTTGAAAGGTTAGGATTAATTCATCGCATCTGCAAATAATTATTTCGGACCTATCATTCAGGTGATTAATTCGTGAATCTAACTTCAATTTTGATATAAACCCGAAGAAGATAATTTGCAAATCCAACTTTAATTTTAATATCAAATCCAATGATATTAAACTAATTTAGTGGTAAATGACATGACGTCACTAAATAGCACTTGCAGCCATACCCTTAGGCCACCACTGGCGTCACTATTGATATTGTGTCACTAGAGCTATCAAATTGACCATATGTGATCATGGGCTCCGATGTATTTCGAAACTAGAGCATGCATCCTAATTGTGGTCTTGCATAGGGATGTCCGTTCATCTTCTTAAGTGGTTTGACCTTTAGATGTTCCCGCGCAAAGATCAATAACATGGACAATCTGTGAGACCAGTCAAGGAGTTGAAGTTCCATTTGGACTGATCCGTTGCTTATCCTACATATCCTACATTTAAACTGTTTTAAATGAAGCTATTTTGTATAATTAATTTTAGAACCGTGTACAAACATACATTCATTGTTTTAATTCGAACTAATAATAAAGGTATAAATTTTTATGGTACCTAAAATTAGTATCTCAAATGTCATATAAATGGTACGTAATATTTTCCTACTTGAGAGAAGTTTATAATATTTGCCTCCTTTTCATTCGAATTTTGATTACAATAGGGAGAAAATGGTACGTAATATTTTCCTACTTGAGATAAGTTTATAATATTGGCCTCCGTTTCATTCGAATTTTGATTACCATAGGGAGGAAAATGGTCGAGGGCACTGTTGCCATGCTATACCCTATTGTAAAGCGAGAGGGACTGCTGGTGCGGCAGCGGGGTCGAATCCCCTGACCGACGAGGCGACCAAGAGGTTGCTGAGGTGAGCTGTGCTGTTTCATATACTCGCGCGAATCGTGATGTCCTATCCTCGCGACGTGACCCTTCCCATCTGCCAAATCAACAACCTACTTTTTACCCTGCCAAACTGCTGCTTCATCTTTACAAGAGCCCTGGAAGGTTAAGGCGTTAAGCTGAGCTATACTGCTACCAGTACTGACTACTACTACTACTACTAATATTATCTGAGAATGGACATCAAATCAATACTACTACTGACTAGTGGCATTAGGCGCTAATTAATGTTCGATCCACGCAAAACGTTCGAAAACTTGAGCAGGATCCGAGGGTGAGATCTCTCTCGTGTCGTTATTCTGGCACAGTGGCATTGATGAGCACTAACAGCATCCCACTAGTGTTAAGCCAGAGCTTAGCAGGAGGAGAGAAACAAAAGATGTCACTACCATCCAACACCGGATAGATCAGACAGGACCGGATGGATCACTGGCAAGTCTCCAGCATCCATGACTTTTTTGCTGTTTTTGCCTCCCAAATCAACTGAAACCATCCCAGCCGTCATAACTGCAAGAGGCCCCAACAGACCGAGACCGGTGAAGGGGGAAACACACGCCATAAATCCGTGGACACCACAGTGCCCACTTGCGCAATGACGATGCCCGGTTCATTCGGGGACGTCTCCGCCTCACCTCACCGCCGCTCGCGTTTTTCACTTGTGAGCTTTTGATCTTTCCTGTCTCCATGTGCTTGTCGAGGCAGAAAACAACCGTGGCAACCTCATCCGAGCCCGAGACAGACCGGCAGCAGAAAGATGTGAGGCTCTGCTCCATAAATTCAGCACCTGCAGAGTCGAGCAAAGCAGCAGCTTGTGGCCGGTGAATAATGAGGGGAAAACAGGCGTTTCTGTTCCGGTTAAGGTTCAGACTTCGGATAAAGTTGGATCCAAGGATCCAACCACCATGCTTCTTTTGCCCAGTCAGATGTACAGAATGCTTCAGTTGCGTGCTTTGCTTTATCTTTTTTCGTTGACGACAAGGACGGCATTCTAGCTGGAACAAACATCAACCTGTACAGACAGATCACAAGGGATTACGAGCTTCAGACCCATAGAGCAGAACACGGCTAGTTTCTGTCTTCAAACACTTACCATATCAGATTCACTGAAGGTCAGAAACTCCAGAACCAACTAATTGTACATTTTTTCCGCATCTACAAACTTTTCATAACATAACCAGTGGCAGGCAATGCCAACCTCATATTTATGAAACCATTCGAAAAACTAAGCTGAAAGCAATGCTCTTGAATATTATATGGGCAATTTGACACCATCTCATTACCAATACCTCTGTACAGTGACATAAAAGAAAAATGAAATCCTAAAGGCCAAAAACTATATTTTACATACAGTTTTAAGCAAGGTAAGGGAAAAAAGCCTAAAAGCACAATAATCTGCACAGAAAGGTAAAATTCTATAAAATGCTAACCAGTCATCATGTCTCTCATGTACAATGGAAGAAAAGGACGATGACAGCCAGTCAGCAACCTTAAGTATGGAAGAGATCAAGTGGTCAGAAGTCCAGGCTCTATCACCTTACTTGCCGGGGCTTTGTCCCTCTGCTCTACATAGGCAGATGGGAACCAGCCAGCCTTCCCCTTGCATTCACCTTCGGACCAACCATTTGATGCTACCTGTGAAGGCAGACAAAGTGTGGTTTAATTAGCATTGGACCCTCTCATTATCGCTAAGAGAATCAATAAAAGTCTAGCAGGCAAAACTATGTTGCCTTGCAACATATACTCTTGTGTAGGCTAAAGAACTAGACAAATAGGACGCAGTTGTTAAGACCATAGATCTTTTAGAGGGGAATTATATACGTGTTTTCTTACTATAGAACTTGGTTATGAGGTACCACAGGACATGGATATGACCTACAAGTTGTTATGAGGTACCTGACGGACCACAACATAGTCACCCACGGCGATACTGAGCTCACCATCAGCCTGAGCATCAAATGGATGAATCACCTGTCCAAAAAAGTAAGCCACAAATTCCTAAGCTAGTTGAATGCAGCGCTGTAGTTTTCAACAATGTATACCTGCTGTGCAGTTGTTGTGTATACTAACATTAGAATTGTGCCAGTTTTTATCAGATATAAAATTGGACCAAGATGAAATGTATGGTATGGCAAGTCTTGTTAAAGATATAACAATATGAACCAAATGCAAAGATCAATAAATATTTATGTTACTTGGGTGTTGGGATCAGAATTAAAAGTCCACATAATCTTGTAAAAGGCAGAGAGTTGTTCACATAATTTCAGGGTTTCTCACATTAAGAGATAGTGGTAATGGTTACAGAATGAGTACAGTTTATATCATGTATACCTCAGATTTGCTTTTAAAGAACCATAATTTCCAAGTATATCTTAATCTAATTAGAAAGTAACCAGCGGAGAAGTTACTGCGAATTTTTTGTAACGCTTCCAAATCACCATCAAGCTATCCAGAATATTCAAACAATACATTGGATAATAATCTCACATCAGACATATTTAGGGCGAACAATCTAACAGGATGTACTTGAGATGAGGGGCAAGCCAGTAACATGTTGATTAATGGAGATCACATTTTTCGTGTCCAACAAAATTTGCTACACAACAGTTCCACCATAAAAAAAAACACACGATATAATAACAGTACCAAAAGGAAACATACCTCCCCAACAAAATGCACCTCCTGACCATTCCCTGCAGATTCACCTAGTTTGCTCAATACTGGATCTGCAGATTCACCAAGTTTGCTCAATACTGGATCTTCAGATGTGCTACTCTGTGAACGTACATGTGATGTAGTTGGTTCAGATTCAGGTCCTGATGACTGCTCATCATAGTGGTTTGCTGACTCATTATGATGCTTAGCATGGAGCATCTGTGCATTTGTGCAAAACAATCAGCTATAAAGATCGGGAAAAAAAATCATTTTTATGTGACAGCTATGCACCTCATCATGGAGTTTATTTAGAATATCAGCAGCATTTTGATGATAAGCTCTCTCAGCATCAACCTGCAACCGTAGCACATGGGATGTCAATAACTATATAACTCTTATGCAAGAAAAATTCCTAAGGAGAGTGATACACTTTCTTCAACCAAATAGATCGAGTCTGCAGTATGCTCATGTGCAGATGCAGTTTTTAATTACAATGCTGGAACACATGATTGTCGGGACACCCAGAAAAGGGAAATACGATGAAAAGATATTAAAAACCGCATCAAAAGAA
Source organism: Eleusine indica (assembly GCA_030378355.1). Classification (NCBI taxonomy): domain Eukaryota; kingdom Viridiplantae; phylum Streptophyta; class Magnoliopsida; order Poales; family Poaceae; genus Eleusine; species Eleusine indica. The sequence continues at coordinate 8,729,229 of CM059498.1, read as the reverse complement.
TATCAATATCCATTATTGTCTTGTTAAAGAATAACAATCTCAATTTTTTTAAGAACAACTTTCCACTATGATTTACGGAGATAGCAATCCCTGTACTAAGAATCCCAATGCTACTCTTTGAAAACAAGGGATCATCTGTTAATCGAATCTCTAGTATAAGCACTTGAGGGCTAAATACATCACAAGAATAATTTATAATAAAGATGAGCTGAACAGAAACAAGAGCTGAGGGAGGAAATTTTTTAAAAAGGTGCAGGCTAGCGAATAGATAATGCCACATTGTTGATATAGAAATGAATCAATGATAGAGGCTTGAGTGGTCATGTATAGGAGATCTCAAACACTGAAGAAATGGATCATGCAGTTTCAACTGATACATGAAGGTTCTGAAATAACAGTGAGCCATATCATACCATTGCAAGGAGACGTTCATATGTAACCTGTTGCTGATGAGCCTCTACAGCCTCCATAGCTGCAGTTGCTTCTCTCCCTAATGCTGCCAGTGTAGTTCTAAGCTCTGATAATTTTGATTCTGCATGTTGTAGTTTCACAGAACTATCGGCATTACCACGACCTTCCTTGGATTTAAGTTGCTTTCTCATCACATCAGCTATCTAATAAAAATTCAAAGTTAGTAGGTGGCACTCATCTCAATCAAAGAAATGATTCCTTTTATAACTCACAACCTGAGACTCCATGTCTTGTCTGATCCGTTGATAACGGTAAGTTAACAAGCGGGCATCTTCAAGAGGAGCGCTCATTATCATTTCCCGGAGAGGCTCAAAAACCTGCCATTGTAGATAATTAGGTCAATCAGTTGAACAGCTTTATTCAACATCAAATTTCAGCAACTTCCAAATATTCGACAGTATTCGAGAATTTTTTTTGACAGTATGCCAAAGTGTTTGCAATCGTTAAAAGTTTACTGACAAGCAGAAAATAAGGTACACTTTGCCATCACCTGCTCTCCAAGAACTTTAAGAAGATTCTCCCGCTCTTTCTCTATTTGGTTATGGGATTTGCCAAACTCCACAGAAGCCCCCGCAAGAGCAAAACCAAAATTCTGATTGTCGTTTCCATATCTGCAACAGTCCTCAGCTAGTCTTTTGACTACAGATACAGAAAAACCATCACATGACAGTTACAAAAAAGGTCTAAAAAATGGAGCCATACGGATGTTGCAACAAAGGCTAGGCACACCAACTCACCTATCTCCATCTGTTTGGTGCTAACAGCAACAAAACCTTCAATTCCTCGTATGATATTTCGTTGGAAATTCTACAACCAAAAGAAGTTTTCCAGTAAATATTTAACCATTGGCTAGCAGTAGTATTCTTGTTGTGCATGTAACAAACAAAACTTATGTCATACTTTAGCTGCTCTGGTACTGCTGTAGAGCCTTTGGAGATTCTGGTGGCACTCAAGCTCTGCTTCATCAACAAGAGAAGGATCCTGAGTATACCGCGCACTGAACTGCTTGCGAACGGCCTGCATCAATTGCACAGTCACTGTGTAAGTTTATCCAACAAGTGAAATTAGTCTCGGCTGCCGAAAAAATCAGCTGTGACAAGCAAACGCCTAAGAAATGAGCAGGGCCCAATCAGTGTCAGACTGCTGTGGCAACCTAAAAACACGCATAATTCAGTTTACTTCTACTTGTAGCAGCTGCTGCTCTTCCAGTCTGGTACACGCTATCTCGTAATCTTAAAACTAAAACTAGTTGCCCGGAATTAATCAAACTCGTGAGCAACCACATCAACAGGAGCTCGATCACATACGACCTCGAATGCTCTCCCGTTCTGGGACCGCTCGAATTTCGCGCCATAGCCGGGCGGGCATCCGGCCGCTCGCGCGTGATTGACACCACGAAGAATCAGTCGAATTAAGAGAGACAGAAACCCGTACCTGCTGCTGCTTGGCTACGTGCTCCCGGAGCTTGTTGGCCTGCTTCTTCAGCGCCTCCATCCGCACTGAACAATCACGGAGAAGCGGATTGGGGAAAGCAACAGTGTCTCAAGCCGAGAATAGAAATAGCAGGGCTACAAAATTACCAATCGCTCGGGCACTCCACGAACGCGACCAGACCAGGAGCCAACGCGAAGCAGCTAGAAAGCGGGGTGCGGGCGGCGACGGCTGCTGCTGAGGCTGTCACACAGGTAGGCGCCACAGCTACGCGGAATCGGAACCGATGCTCCTCCGATGGCGCGGAGACTGGGGAACAGTTGTGGCGCCCCGGGTAGTGGAAGACCGGACCGCACCCCTCCTCGTCTGATCCTGCGCGGCCACTCCGCGTTTTGTTCGGGTGCGGTGGTGGTGGTGGTGGTGGTGTAGTACACCGGACCTACAGGTGTAGTGGCTTGTGGTGGGGTGGGTGTGGGGAGGGGCCGCCCCTGCTTCGCTGTTGCGGTTTGCTGCTGCGGCGATGCCGTTGTCGCGCGGGTAAAAGGCGAGGGAAGTTGCACGCGGCAGAGGAGAGTGGAGGCGCACGCGCCGGCTGCGGTTCGTTGGATTCATCCTGCCTATTGGTCGGTCGGCGCCCGCCGTGGCGTGGCAAGAAAATTCCATCGGAAAGCCGTGTAGCCAGCGTAAGCGTGGGTTAACTTGCGCCTTGCGGAGGATTCAGATGGATGGAATGAACCCGAGGAGAACGCGGAACTCTATCGAGAAAGACCCGACACGTTACTCGCGCGGGCGCCCGGTGTGCTGCGCGTCGGGCTGATGAGTTGGAACTTGGGATTGTCGTAGGAGCCAATCCACCGAAAGGGGCGGAGGCGTGGAGTTGGTACCCGAGATTGTGACCGGAGGGAGACAGCGGCACGGAGGCCGCACCAAAAGCACCGCTCGTGCTTAACCGAAGGCCACCACAGGATTGCAGCGTTACCTCCAACCAGAGCTAAGTCAATCTGCTGAGCGAAGGATAGATAAGTGCTTTTGACTGCTGTCTGTGGCCTCAGACAATGTCCCTTTCAGCTGCGGTATGCACGGTAAGGCTGTGCGTCATCTCATCCTGATCTTTAATATACTGAGACCGTCATATCATCCCAACTGAATGATGCATACATCGCCAGCTACACTTGCCGAGATACAACTCTGCAATGGACAGTTCACATATGTTGTTCGATCGTTACTTTTCCGCTGGAAACACGCCGCGGTGATGACTGTTAACAGCTCCAGCATTGAATTAGCGGAACTGTAAACGACAAGGGGTCAGAAGAGAGGAGATATTGCCTGAATTGAGAGCTAATCCCCATGGTGAGAGGAGAAAAAGGCTATGCCAGAAAAATTCATCGACTGCTGCCTTTCTTTTTTCGAGAACGCGCCTTGACGCGTATTTCATTAAGAGGAAGATCGACTGCCGCCTTCAATTAGCTAATCACGACATGTACCTCCAAGCTGTATTTAGGTTCTGTTTAGATCTATTTTCTAAACTAACTTTAGTTGACTAAACTTTAGTTACTTTTGTTCTAAATATAATTTTTTAAAATCTTTTAAACTTTAGCTATACCACCTTCTAAACTTTAGTTCTCTAGTCACTTCAATCCTTCTAAAATTTTCTAAACTTAGAAAAAAGCAACTAAAGTCAAAACTACCCCTCTTCACATATGATATTTTCCTTCAAACTATACATATATCTACTTTTTAGTGAGTTAATAAAAGATAGACATATCTATTTTTTATTTAATTAAAATTTTTAACTATAAATCCAAACATATACCTCTTAAAATTTAATTGGCTAAATTTTAATTGCCAACTAAAAAAATCCAAACAGGACCTCATCATCACAGCACGCCACAGTTAATCTGCCAAAGGAAACTGTCAGCATCACCAACCAATCAACAGATGGGAAGACGGTGGCAGGAATACCTTCGCGAAAATGTGGCAGATAGCGCATTGTTAAAGGAAGTGGCAGAGCGCGTTGCCCGGATGGTCTGTAATCATTGCACTGAGAGTTGAAACGGAATTAACTGATTTATTACTGTATCTTACTCCCTCCATTTTTAATTACATGTTGTTTTAAATTTGAACATGGATTAAGGAGAAATAGAAAAATTAGATGCACGAAAAATAAGAAAGAGAGATAAAGATAGAGATATATTAAAAAGAGAAAAAATATATTGAAATACGAGGATGACAAGTAAATAGAGAAAACTAAAGTAGTATAGTATGACAAATAATTAGGGACGGAGGGAGTACTACTTTTAGTCCAGTCAGCTTAAGAAATGTTACAATGTCAAAAAAAAGAACTTAAGAAATGTTACACTTGAAAAGTTATTCATTGTTAGAATTCACAATAAAAAGTACTAGATCAGTGACCTTTCATGAAACCAAAGTCCAAAGGAGACGACGCTAGATAATCAATCACCGGGCCAAGGTGAACTACTGTCATCAGGCGCATTAAGCCGAGGGGTTTCAGTTTAGATAACGTGTATTTCCCAACGCATGCCATTCTTAGTTTTCAACATTATGATTTTACATGTTTCCGAGAATAGCAGGTAGTAATCTCTGGTCGTACTTCTGAATTTTTCCACCATCTCATGTCTTTTTTACAACAAATTTGCTAACTCTGAAAATATATTAGACAATGTCCTGTACTGACGCAAAGAGATGAAGGAAAAAAAAAAAACCTCGCCCACAGCAGAAAAATATCAGCCATCAATCTCCCATGCCCGTGGCACTTCATCAGCAGTAACAGAAACCCAAATACGGATTGATCAGAGAACTTTGTGGCAACTTAAATATATCTCTGTTTAAACTCGATCACGAAATTCCCTGTTCGAAAAGTACTGCGGTAGTCTGTCTGGCCAGTGCCCGGGTATGGACATCTGCACCAAACCCTTGGTATCGAAACCTTGATGACGTTTTCAAAGTCTCACAGAGAGAACGCCGTGCTTGTTACACGGCTACATCTGGCCACTTCATGCCAACAAGAAACTATAAAGCGACAGGTGCTTGTTTTATACAGACAGGAATGCAAGAGCCTGTATTCAGACTTCGAAGCTCAACTCTGTTACACCCCTATTACCAGATGTCGCGGCGCATATTCATGGCGCGATAACGCGATTGCATATCCGCAACAATAATTACACTTCCTTACCAATGCAAACCAGCGATCACCATTAGGACAGGACGACATTTCGATTTTTTAAACGTTTACGCGATTGATTTAATGATTTGAGACAAACAAGAGAGGCAGACCTTTTACCACACCAAACTGAAGTTCAATACACAAGTAGATACAGAGACAATACAGACACTGATGATACGATCCCAGGGTACGCCAGTTTTAGACAAAGATTAACACAGCAAAACCCAGACACCATACTAGCAACACACTGTCGAACCCGATTATTATTTCATCAGAACGGACTCGGGCACACTTCACCTTGCTTCATTCACTTCATCGCGCAGTCCCACGACAAGGCCTAGCCGGAGATCTGAATGGACTTCACCTCGGGCTTCTTGACCTCCTCCTTGGGCACGGTGACGGTAAGCACACCGTTCTCCATGGACGCCCTGATTTGCTCCGTCTTGGCGTTCTCGGGGAGCCGGAACCGGCGCATGAACTTGCCGCTGCTGCGCTCCACGCGGTGCCAGGTGTCGTTCTTCTCCTCCTGCTCCTTGTTGCGCTCGCCGCTGATCTGGAGGACATTGCCCTCCTCGACCTCCACCTTCACCTCCTCCTTCTTCAGCCCGGGGACGTCCGCCTTGAACACGTGCGCCTCGGGGGTCTCCTTCCAGTCGATGCGCGCGCCGGCGAAGGCCGCGGTCTCGGAGCTGGTGCGGGGGAACGAGGGGAAGAGGCTGCCGCTGCTGCTGCCGGAGCCGAAGGGGAAGCCCTCGAAGGGGTCCCAGAGGTCGAGGGAGAAGGGGTCGAACACGTTGCTGCGGCGGATCAGCGACATGGTCGGTGGTTGATGAGAGGAATCAAACGGTTTGTGTACTGGGAACGAAAGTTTGAGCGATCTGGATGAGCTTTTGGAAGATCTTTGTTTGCTGCCTTGCTTGATTCCTTGTCAACCGGAGAGGGCAGATTTTATAAAGCTCAGGAAGTGGAGGAGAAAGTGGTTCTAGAGCATTCGCATCAATTCCGGCACGGACTAGACGCTGCGAGTTGTTCGGTGGGCTGGAATGAGCACGGACCGGGCCCTCGGAGAAGGCACTAGAGCTTTCTGGCCGTTTCTAGTTGAAGAAGTATATGGGCTTTTAGTTGAAGAAGTATATGGGCCAAGGCCTATGTGCTGAAAACCCAACACCACTTCAGCCCAACCAAATTTAGCCCATGTCGGAACACTTACGCTCACGCTTCTCTCTTCCTTCTCTAGGCAGGCAGTGGGTTTGGGGAGTCCGGCGAACGTCCACGCACCTTTGCTTCAGCCTTGAGGCGATCAGAGCGTAGGGGCGGAGTGGTGAGGTGAGGAAAGGGTAGCAGGCCTGGTTCCGCCGCGGAGTCAGCCATGTCGGTGCAAGATTACCTGGACAGGCACCAGCTCTCGCGCAAGATCGAGGAGGCCGTGAACGCGGCGGTCCGCGCCAAGGCTTCGGACCCGGCGCTCTTCATCGCGGGCCACATGCGGCGCGCGACGTCCGCCGTGATCACCAGGGTGCGTGCGCGCCAGATCCTGGACGGGCACGGCGCGCCGGCCGTGGAGGTCGAGCTGCACACCAACAAGGCCGTGCACCGGGCCTCCGCGGCAGGCGCGGGCGCTCCCGAAGGAGCCGCCGCCGGCGCGGCTCGGGACGCGGAGAGGCGGAAGAACCTCGCCAGGGCTGTCGCCGACGCGGTGCGGGTCATCAACGACAAGGTGTCGGAGGCGCTCGTGGGGATGGATCCGCAGCAGCAGACACAGATCGACCAGGCTATCATAGACTTGGACAAGTCGCGCCACAAGGTACCTCATTAAAACCATTGTCCCTAAAACTTCTCCTTCTCTACCGTTAATTTACATCCTGAATTCTGCCATTGCCAAACCTCATGTGTAGCACTAGTGCTTTCAGTGGATTGAGCAATATTATGTTTAGTTATTGTACCTTAATAACACGATTAGACAACAAATTGATGTTAGACATATGTTATATATGCTGTCTGGTGTTAATGCAATGTTCATTTCCATGTCTGCATGTTTTTACTGAGCACTCCCACCTTCAGTCTTTCACATCCATTATTCCCTAACCTTTATTTGAGTGGAATGGAGTTTCTTCAGTTGGAGAGTAACTTTGAATCTGTGCCAACTACGAAATGCAGGTTGAACTTGGAGCAAATGCTATGCTGGCAGTATCAATTGCAGCATGTAAAGCTGGTGCTGCTGAAAAGGAGGTGCTGTTTTTGTTTTCTTTTTTCACTAAAATCATCAGGATTGTATAGTTAAAATGTGTCAATGCCACAGCATTTTCTTGTTCATAGAAGTCTATTTTTATGCAGGTTCCACTCTACAAGCATATAGCAGATCTTGTTGGCAAAAGTTCTTCAATGCTTCCTGTCCCTGCAATTACAGTCATCAATGGTGGAAAGCATGCAGGCAACGTTCTTCCCGTTCAAGTATTCCCCCAAAACCTTTTTTAATCGGCTTGTACAACCAATTTTTCTATGCAAGCTCCAGAACATTATCTAAAAAATAGTAAAATTTGCATTAACGAAAGCAGATTTGAAACACTGCCTTTATTTTCTACAATTGTCTTTTTTCGTTTTTACTGCATAGAACATATTAAGTTGGTTAATAGTTTGTGTGCATCAACCATCTCAATGTAGTGACTAAGAATTGCTTATTTGTAGGAACTTATGATCCTTCCAGTTGGAGCGAAGAGCTTTGAAGAAGCAATGCAGATGGGTTCCGAGACATATCATAACCTGAAGGTTAACAATCTGCTCTGCATTTATGCTATTGTTATACTGATGCATATATTCAGCAACATAAATTTGTCCTGGACCCTTGTATCTGAACCAAGCTGTCACCCAAATGTGTTAAGATTGTGTTCTGTTCAAATAACACTGCACAATCGCTTTCAGATTTGTCTTTCCCCCCTGTATTCTTGATTTGCTTACTATCGATTGATTTGGGTTTGTTGCCCTTAAAAGCATGTTTCAGCTTTCCAGAGTTTTGTTTCCGAACACATAATATTTTTTTGAGGTTTCTAGAATGTTCATTTGTGTTTTATATTAGAGAGAATTTGTTGTGAGCCATTAGAAAATTTCGCAATCCACTCCCAACCACTGAAAAAGTTATGATTACCTTCCATGCCCCTATTTTTGAGAGATCTTTTTTTCTCCCCTCCATGCCATTCCTGTCAACTTTTGGAGTCATTGTTACTAGTCAGTTTTTTACGAAAATGAGTTTAGTACCCCTAGCCCCTCCTTCCTCTCACTTCCACTCCTAACCGTGGCGGCTCTAGCTTGATGATGCGGAGGCCGGGCTTCAGGAGTGTGCACAACTACGTGCCAAGTAAGCCAGCAGTGGGCTGAGCTCGTGGACAAGGAACTCATCGGCAGCAGGGCAGCGGCTGGACGAGGCTGCGGTGAAAGAGGCGAGATAGGAGTCCGGCCTGTGGCGGAACCCCAGATGGAGTGCGGCCCAGCTCGTGGTGCTGATCCCTTCCTCTCTTCCACAGCAAACACTTGGATCAACACCCGTCTTCTTTGAGCACGAGAGCAACACCACCTCGCACTCGCATTTGAAATGGTCCAATGCCCATGAGTTGCAGCACATTTTCTTTTGCTTTTGCTTGAGCATGAGTTGACATATCTTCCTAACAAGACCTTGTCGCAATCTCGCAGACAACTGTCTCAAATTTCGAGCTTTGTTGTTGCCACACCTTTGTTGCTCTTAGCCTTCCTTGTCATTAACGAGCTCCATGCTGAGCATGCAAGAGCGAAAGTTATGCTCCCAGGCCTGGAACCAGTGCTCCCTATGCTGCCGAACATGGCCTGGGTTGCCGTGCTTGTCATCACTGGTGCTCCGGCCATCACCGTACACGGCACTACCCACTCGCGTACTCAGGAGGGCGTGCTGAGCCTGCCGCTTGCCTTGGCCGCCGGGAGGGGAACCAAAGGAGGTAGTGGTGAGGAATGGAGCAGCTTGATCAAGGAAAAAAGAAACAGGACGATTAATCAATTTTTTCACTCAGGGCAAAATAGTCTTCTACATTCGTGGGTAACATCTGTTAGTGCTATATTTCATGGTAATGGCACTCAGCCTCAGGGGAAGAAAAATCTTGTTTAGTGGCACTGATGGGAAGAGCACTTTTCTGATGGCTGAGAGGGGATTACAAAATTTTTCAGTGGCTCACAAGGAATTCTGTTTTATATTACAGGATATTATTTTGGAGAAATATGGTCTAGAGGGTTGCAACATAGGAGATGATGGCGGCTTTGCTCCAAATATTTCCAGGCACGTAAGGAATTGATGTTTACTTTTTTCTTACATATATTATATTTTTAAAATTTCCCATGTCTTCCCTGTGGGATGTGGGATCCATCATTCAGATTTCCAAATGCCATAATTATCTTGTGTGATCATTTTTCAGCATTTCTGAAGGCTTGGATCTTGTTATCGCGGCAATAGAGAGAGCTGGATATAACGGACGAATAAAATTAGCAATTAATGTCGCCGCTACTGATTTTTGCACAGGTAATGTATAAGGATCAATTATTTGTGGTTTTCAGCTGTGTAAAGTAATGAAAAACTTAGTCGTCTAGCAAATAGACTGTTAGGAATCTGGAGTATGCAAGCATTTTTTGTGTTTGATATCTTTTAAGAAATGTTGCCTGCATCATGTTTTCAGGCTCTATCCATGATATGTATGCCTCTTCTTTTTAGTTTTGTTCTTTCATTTAGTATTTTCATCACACAATGGAACAACGCTAGTGCCACTGTAAGCATGGCTCTTGGGCATCATCTAGCAAAACTCTTCTAATGATGTTGTTACATATCTGCTTGCAACCTGAAACTTAGAAATGTAAGCTTGAAATATATGTTCAATGTACTGGTTAGTTTTTGCTCACTTGTTAATGAGTTAGCTCTGTGGCTATATTTCTCTACTTTTTACAGGAAAGAAATATGATTTGGAGTTCAAGTCGGCAAAAAAATCAGGGCAAAACTTCAAAACTGGAGATGATATGATTGAGATGTATAGTCAGCTTTGTTCAGGCATGTAACTGGTTTGAGATTAATGCCAGTTTTTTGTGTGCTCCCTTTGATTTCATAAAGCCTTATAATTCCTTCCTTTTCTGTACTAGAGTATCCGCTTGTCTCCATCGAACAGCCTTTTGACAAAGATGATTGGGAGCTTTCAAAAAAGCTGACTACTCTAGAGCTGTGTCAGGTGCTTGTTCTTCTTTCACAATTTGAAGTACGAAATATTTTGTGTTCAAGAGGAACTTATGCCATTATTCCTGTACAGGTTGTGGGGGATGACTTGTTGATGTCCGATCCAGAACGCATTAAGCGGGCGGTAAATGAGTACACTTGCAATGCTCTTGTTCTCAAGGCAAGTATTGGCTCGTCCATATGTTTTCTAAAAAATATACATGTTTTTGAGCTGCTACATATCAATGTTATTGGATAGTACTGGAGCAACTGGTAACAGTACCACATGGTAAACAACTCTGGATTTATACATACTTTATTTAACTAGCTAGAATCATCTTTGTGACTAGATAGATGTTCATGCTGCTGGTTCTTCATTTATAAGGGACACTCCTTTCTTCGATTGCGGTTTTTCTTATCTGGGTTGGGTGAGTGTGACAGATGCCATATGAACTGTTGATCCATATTGAGCTCTCTGAAACATGAATAATTAATTTGAAATATACCTGTTGATAGCACATGTAGTGTTCGTGTCTGAATCTTTGCTCTCTTAAAATGTTTTCCACTGTTTAGGCTTGTTTGAATCATGACTATTTCACAAGATGTCAATTTCACTGGACTATACTAATGTGCGCTAAATACTGGGGTAGTTGTGTGTTCTAAACTGGTTCGAACTTTGGCCAAGATGTTAACAGCATTTTTGCTATGCAGGCAAATCAAATTGGCACTGTTACTGAGGCCATAGAGGTTGTGAAGCAGGCAAAGGATGCCCATTGGGGTGTGATGGTGTCGCATAGATCTGGAGATACTGAGGATTCTTTCATTGCTGACCTTGCTGTTGGTGCTTCGGCTGGACAGATCAAAGCTGGCGCCCCCTGTCGTGGAGAGTGTCTTACTAAATACAATCAGGTTTCTTTTGTTGATCCTTTATATCATGTATTTTGTGTTGGTATATGCACCACGGCATCCTACTCCAAGATGCAGTATAATTAGTTGTTTTTCTTTGCAGCTGCTTAGAATAGAGGATGAACTTGGAAGTGACAGTGTTTATGCCGGCGAAAATTGGAGAACGGCAAGCACAAGCTGAGTTGTGGAGGAAATTCGATATCTTGACCTGCCTTTATGTGTTCAGCCACTAAGCCTTTTATTACTGCTGTTTTGTGAAGTTGTTTTTGTATTTAGCAAAGTTATGGATACAGGGCGGCTAAATACAATTTCGTATTAGATGATGACATTGGTGTCCAAGATGTAGCGGTGGACAAGAGGTGGATGATTACCTTTTCTTTTTCTTGTTCAACTCAGAATTGTTTAATGTGTGTACAGTACGGACTATAGAGATGAGAGTACAAAGATCTTGATAAATGATTTCAGAATGTGAAGTTTTTCTATTGTTCTTATGTCTAGCTAGAAATGTGTAGCATAGACCAATCGAGACCATGGAATTATTCGGATTGCACACGAAGGGCTAGAAAAGTGAATGTATCTTGTACACCAAAATGTGTAAAATATTTCAAGCCATGAGTTATTTTCAGATTCTATTCTCATTTCATGACGCAGGTAGGGAACGTATCTCATAGATCCATTTCAAGAATCTCCATGCTTTCCTTCTTTCCCTTTCTGAAACGGCAGAATCCTCCGAAACAGGTGGCTTTAAAACCTCTTTTCAGGAATTCCCCCCAAAAAAGGTTTTTGAGAAGCAAAGTTCACTCAGCTACCAAGAAGCAGAGGATCCCTGAAACAAGGGCTCTGTTAAAGCTAACGGAAACGTAGTTTCCCGAAAGGCAAGAAAACAATATAGGCTCAATAAGAACAACCTGATTTCAATACTCAATGCATGACAAATTTCGTTGCGAATGAGAAATTTCTGCAAATGACAGCAATTCCATGGTTCACCAATGTGGTTCAGCTAGCACAGCAGAATATACCAAACTGGATAAGTTTGGTATCCTCGGGGCTAGATGATAACATACAACAGGTTTCAAGTAAAAGTGGGGGGACTTCAATTTTTTTCCTTCAAATCCCGCTACCTTGATAGCCTGATCAGGAGGAATCAGCAGCTGCACCGGCTGATTGTGCTGGCTGTGCTTCAGCACGTTTGACAGAGGCGCACTTGATCAGATGGTTGTAACTTCCCTTCTCCTTGAAAAGTTGAGAGAAATGGTGTTTGCAGTAGAGGATGCCCTCCAAGGCTGCATAGTTGGACGGTGAGATGGCACAGCCCCCGTGTGAACATTTGAAGCAGGACTTGTGATATGCCTTTTCTTCAACTGATACCTGCAATGTGTTTTTACAGACATGAATTACAGCCACTATTGCACGACACTCTAACATATCAGGATAGCTATTGGGAAGGACTTTGATGAATCAAAACAAGCAAAGCAAGAGGAGAATCTGATGAATCAAAACAAGCAAAGCAAGAGAATCTGATGAATCAAGACAAATAAAAATAAGAGAGCAAGCCATGGATCGACTATCCATTTGTTATGTTATGGTGAGCAAGCCATGAAGGGAATCCCCTGGATTGACAACATGATGTTCTGTGTCTAATGTACTAATCATCTTGATTAGCATCACAAAAACAAATAGCCAATCTTTAATGGAAATACTGACAAAACGACCATGATGTGGCTAAAATTACCTTCTCAAGAGGATATGCAGTTTTGCCACAAGTTGCACACTTGTCTTGCGTTCCTGAAAACATCCTTGCAGCTTTGCTTGGCGATCTAGTCTGAATAGCAAAATTTGCATAACATTAATCACTAATTCATTTCTAGGATACAACGATGCATAAAATAAAACGGATAATACACAGGAACTTACCAGCTCTGGAGCCACCTTCTCCGGAGTACTCTTGACGGCTGAAAGAAATAAGACAAGACGTTATGGCATCATAACACATTTGATAACATAAGAACTTAACGTCTCATGCTCTCAGTGACCGGAATCAAATAGAGCCTACCTGATTGAAAGCTCTTGTTGTAGCTCCCGGTCTCCTTGAACAATTGCTCGAAATGGGTCTTGCAGTATGGCACTCCTTCGAACGAAGAATAGTTGCTAAGCTATCAAAGGCAAACGAGACGAATAGAGAGATTGTCAGAACCATGCACATCTTGTCGTAAACTCGTAACACCTCCAAGCTAGAAGATAAAAGTGATGTAGAAAAAAATAATCAAAGAGCGTCTCTTTTTCTTCATAAGTTTTGTCCCGATCCTCTTTTACCAAGTCAAAGGATGTGAAACGTTTGAAATGTCAAAATCGCGAAGGAATTCTATACAGCACTCTAAGCCAGATCCATTAACCACATCATTCCGCAGATCTGCAGCTACAGACACTGCATTATCTTATCCGAGAGATCCATCAAACACAGAAATCCTTTTCTCGCTTCCCCTACCTCCTCTCAATGATTGGAACACAATAAGGATCGGACAGAGAAAGGGAGGAGAATGACATACGGAGAGGGTGGACTTGCAGTGTTGGCACTTGAAGCAGGACCGGTGGAAGACGGTGCCATCGGTGGAGAGCTGGTCCATAGGGTACACCGTCTTGGCGCACACCTTGCACTTCTGCTGCGTCCCGCTGAACATCCTGTCTCCTCCCTGTCCTCTCCCTCCACGCGAGATCTGAGAGCGCGATCCGACCTTGGCCTGCGCGCGGGGAATGAGCACTTCTGCTGGGGATCGAGATGGCCGCGCTTATATACGGAGGAGACGAGATGCAATTAAGCAGTGGAATTATGACGGGTTCGTCTCCCCCAGCTCAGCTCGAAGCGCCTCACTTTTGCCGCGGCGGAAAGGAAAGGCAAGTGAGAGAGAGAGAGAGAGAGAGGGAAGGGGATGATGGGGCCCAGTGCCGGACCTGCTGCTTAGTAAACTAAACTAATACACAATTATTATCATCACCATTAGTGCGCGGCTCTGCGGACAATGCAGTTTAGTGGCTTAAGTAACTGACAGTAGGGTCAGAAAATACTAGGCCCGCATGGCGGCGAGCGTGGGATCCAGCCGTCCCGGTGGTGGGCCGAGGAGAAGTGCGGCAGAAGCGAAAAACAATCGTCGCAGGGTGGGCGGGGAAATGGGACCCGGAAGTCAGATCGTGAGACCGGGAAGATATTATTGCCGGGCACGGGCATGCGCGGTGCGGCCCACGTCGGCCAGCCTTTTCCCGGCTGCCTCATCGGACTAGTGGCCCTTGTTTCTTTCCTGTTGGCACTGATTGATTAGTGGTTACCTACAGCGCATTAGCATTGATGCACAATGAATCTTTTCCAACTTTTTCTTCAAATTCTATTGTGAATTGCGAATGAAAGGACTTAATCTTAAAAAGAAAAATGAAAGCTTAAAGGCGAAGCGTATTTTGCATTTTTTGATATGTCTATACTCTTAAAAATTTAGCTGATATGTTGCCTCCCCGGGGAGGAGCGTGTCGTCCTCTCGTTCTCGGTTCTCCCAACAGACTCGTCGCTGTTGAACTGTTGAACCCTGGGACGTGGGGACAGGCCACAGCGGCGGCGGCACGACGGCGTCCGGTGGACAGGCCTCGCTTACCCACAGCTCATTTTCGTAACGTTTCTTTAAGCACGGTAGGTATAGTAATGTACGCCTAATCGTAAGGTCCTATTTAATTCGCTTGCAAAAAATCCTTTCAGTACTACTTAGTAGCTAGATAAAATGCAAAAAATGCCCTTGTACCTTCATGCTCCGCTGAGTTTAGCTTTAACCAGGTTGCCTTTACGACGGATTTTGCATATGAAGCGTGAGTTTTTTTCCAACAAAAAATAAGAACGCTAAGCAGGAGGATGTATCAATATGGATGTGGCTTTTTAGTACAGCCTGAAGCGCCTAAAAACCGCAACTTCCTGCTATGGCCTAATGATCTATCATTGAAATTTAAAGACAAATCTTGAGGCACTATCATCCAACATGATCCTGGTCAACCGTGCTTGCAGCATAATGAGTGCGAATTATTGGATTGATAGCATATATCCCCTTGTCTTGCCCCTCAACCAGCAAGTACGACGAACAAACTATCATCATGCCCGCTAACAACCGCTCAAAAACTTGACCCGGCACCACACAAAATCACATGCAAATATCATTTGGTCTTGTCGTGCAAGCATTTAAGACCGTGCAGGCAGCATCTCATTGCCTCGTGCAACATTACCTGGTTAGGCCATCCTGATTTACACTCTGCGAAGGCACTCGTACAGTGCATGACTTAAACGGAAAGTTCAGCGCAGTCATAAGGCGCCCTATTGCTGAACAACATGCAGAAATACGGGAGACCAAAGGTTGAAACAGCAGAATGACAACGAATAACCAAAATTTATATATTGATGATTGAACAAGTTCTTGAATCGGAAAACTGATTCTCAGAACTAAAATTTTACTTCAACCAATTCTGCAACCATGTTATATTAACAAATCATAATGGTTCCTCCCACTGTATAATAGCCTTACTGGCATCTTTTTCTTCCACTGCTTAGAATTTTTAGTAAATTCTAATCCGTACTCAGCTATGGGAATGAAGCCATTACCCCGACCATGGTACTGTAAACAAATACAATTCATGTAAGCTAAGCTGAATTTTGGGAATATAGTAGCAGTTGCTACAAAGTAAAACCTACAGAAGTACTGCTTTCATATAAACACAAACATCACCGCTAATCAGGAAATTAAAAATAATGCTTTAATCAGCAAAAAAATATAAAGTTCAACAATGGATTTGGGTTAAGCAGGGAAAAGTGCAAGGAGTAAAATATCCACAATATTTTCCTCGACTTAATTGCTAACCAATATATTTCCAGGTTCTAACATATTTTTCCATCAGAAATTCAGAATCTTGTTAGATATCTCGATTCTAGAACAATGAGGATTCAGAACATATTAACCAGTGAAGAAGAAAATTAAAATCATGTAGAGTGAATTTATATAGATCATCGGGTACTTGCCTGTCCCACTTTTATTTTAAGTGTAATGGTTGTCCTAGATTTGATTATAACTTACCCTCACATAAAACACATACTGATCAGAAATGGCTGTCCCACTTTTATTTTAAGTCACAACAATATTTACAGATTTCAATCAAAGGTCTAGTATCTATCTCTGTAAAGTATTATGCCCAAAGACAGTATAATTTACCTCACGCTCTGGAATATAAATAATTATTGGTTGCCGGCACAGTTTAGACAAAACCTGAAAAGAGAAAACGTCATCTGCAACTTATATTCAGACCATTTGCTCTTATGCTACAAAATACAAAGGTCCCTGGCATCCTGCTCCGTAAAAAAAGAGAGACTGTTTTGGTATAGAATCTCCAGAAGTTTAACAGAAGTAAATCTTTTTGGCACATTGCAACAAAAAAGATATATGACCTCCTCTTTCATGTCAATCAGATATTTCATGGACCTAATCTGATGAAAGAATGCAGATGACACAAATCAATGCATAAATTTTATAGAACTATGGAATTTATACCAAGAGTTCCGACTCTCCACCCCAGAAATCAGGTCGCCTTATTCTTTGGCAGTAGCTACAGAAATCAGGAATAAGTCAGCATTTCTTATCTCAGTTAATGTCATCAAAGCAAAAAAAGAAGTTGGATCCCAACCGTTTCAATGATTGCTCCACAGTAATTGCAATGACAGCTTCTTCATACTTTTGTCGTTCGGCCGCGCTGTCACATATAACTTCTTTCACAGCCATCCGCAAATCATCTAGACAAACGAGATGAATTTGAATTAAACTTGTGTTACAAGTCTTTTAACAGTTAACTCAATCAAAGGAAAGATAGTAAGTTAGGTAGCCAGACGTAAGAGATGATTTTTCACGTTATATGGATGTAAAGTTGGCCTGTAGGGGTAAACCGCCCCCACAGTATTCAATTAAGAAGAAGACCTCACGCAGGTCGAGAAAATCTAGCGAACCCCTGTCCCACCCTTACACAACGATACCATAGCCGCCGGGCTTTAGACCTGTGCTTTGTCGTGGTGACAAGCCAGGGGATTTTGTTTATCCCAATACTAAAATTCGCTCCCACTAGGAGTCAAACCCGGGACCTTGGGGGTGCTACTAAGCCACCTCAAACACTTAGCTGAAGGATGAGAATGGAACAATGTCTACAAGTTCTTCAATTCTCAGTTGACAGGATACATTTAGTCTGGTAATCATGTCTAGACCAACTCTAAATCTCTAAATTTCCAGTAGTTTACCAAAAGAAGTTACCATTGTGAATTAGGACTACTATAATCTTCCAGATAATTTGGAAAACTTAATGCAATGCAGGAGTAATAAATGTCTCCTCCCGTAATCCCGTTTAAAGATAAGAAATTAGGCTCTTGGTTCGCATCATGGTGGTATATGAATATGATGCTCAAAACTCGTGAAAACAAATGACACACTCACATTAATATTTTTATTGATACTAATTTCTTAATAGATATTCTGCTTTGCAAATAAAAGTTCTGATTGTTAACATAAGTGTAAGCTTCAGTTTCTTTACTAAGAGAAACGGGAGAGAACCACCATTCACAATCCTTTGAAAAAACAAATTTTTACTGCCAGCCAAGAACAAGTTACTATGTTCTAAACAAATACGAGTATATAAATTATACTGCCTGGTCTGCCCTACACGGAACTCAAACTATCTCACATCAACCACAAAATTAACTATGTAAGCAATAATATAACATTATAATGTGGAGATTAATCGGTGGACGAGGGAATATTCCAGTTACCTGCATCTTGTACCTCCTCCCTTGGGGTCAAAGGAATTCCCTTATTCTTTGCCATTCCTTTCACCTACATACAGCATATCAGTATCCAGTGAACCCAGATGAATGCATTTTAACGCACTTGAAACAAAATTCGTTCCCACTGAATCTCAAAATCCTCAGAAAATATATTCCAATGAAGACTGACAAATCACAATCCATTGGCTTCCTACTCCCGCAGTGTAACAGCAGAAAGTGACCATGCCGCCACTTACCAACGCTCGAAACATGCACCGGCCATCGCCGGTGACCCTCTGAACTCCGTAATGCTCCACCTTGCTCAGCGCCGCCGACCACCCTCCCCTCCTGCATTCAGAACAAGTCGTTGCAGCACCACTATGCAAACACTCCAATGATTCAGATGTGTGCATAGAGTTTAGGGAAGAAGACACAGACGTACAGCGACGGGGCAATCCTTGCGAAGCAGTGGAGGTGGGGCCAGGACGGATACGCCGGCGTGGGCGCAGGCGCGGGCGCGGATTCCTCGAGGAGCTCGAACCTGGCCGTGCCGTCCCTGAGCCGCGCCAGAAGAGTGGCTGCGACGACCCACCACCGAATCAAAGATATGCGCGGGAATCAAGAGGGCATAGGGTACAGGAAACACCCGGCGGGCAAGGACAGGAGGTACCAACCGTTAGATGGCCGCGCCGCTGCCGCCATTCTGCTGCAATCTGGTGAGAACACACGCTTTCTCCCCAGGAGTGGACGGTTGAAGAAGGGGAGAGGATGTGGCCGGCTTTCGGAGCGTTGCGGCGGTGAGCTTCCCGGGCCAGGTCCACAAAGAAAATAGGCCACGGGAAGGCACATATGGGCTTTCTGGTGACCGTACGGGGGCCCAGAATGCAACAGAGCAGTCAGGTCCGTCGGGCGGCCCACGGCCTGCAACGAAGTCAACGGTACTTGGGTAGTATGTCGTCGAGATGTCGCAGCGACGCGACGCAGCGGTCCAGTTGCTAGTTGCGATCACCGTGAACTAATCTGTAATCTCCACACAATATACCCGCGCGCGGTTAGCGTGACTGATTGTTTGTAGTCAAATCTCACACTCGCAAAAGCTTGAAAACAGAGCGTGATCCGGTGATCGAGTTTAGTACAAAATAAACCTCGCCGTGCCGCCGGTTT
This sequence comes from Eleusine indica, assembly GCA_030378355.1. Taxonomy (NCBI): domain Eukaryota; kingdom Viridiplantae; phylum Streptophyta; class Magnoliopsida; order Poales; family Poaceae; genus Eleusine; species Eleusine indica. Next base: position 8,710,038 of record CM059498.1, on the reverse strand, counting down.
TCGATCCTCTGTGCTGTGCGTGCAGCTGTAGTTCGGTAGTACTTGTACCGCGGCAGGCAACCCGCAACATTCTTGACCTGTCACCACGGTCCACTTGCCGTTAGGCCCGCGTGCGGCCACCTACCTCCTGCAGATATTTTGTCGTCACAAATATCTCGTCGGCCACCCGCGCCCACACAGCGCCATCATCGCACTGTCTTCTCTCCCCGCGCGCCATAATAGCACGGGCGCTCTCGACATTTTCATCATCAAAGTGCAAAACGAAGGAGTTATTTGCAACGAACGCCGTGTGATCTGATCGGGTGGATAGATCGGGCACGCGATCGAGATATGGCGGCGAGGCCGGACCGGAGCGACGCGCGCCTCTCTCCCGAGGCCGAGGCCGCGCGGGAGGCCGAGGTGCGGGGCTACTTCGACGGCGCGGCGCCCAAGCGGCACACCAAGCCCTCCCGCAGCGACCACTCCGCCGTCTACGCCGACGCGCTCGTCCCGGACAACTCCCACCCCGAGCTGGACAAGTTTCAGGAGCTCGAAGCGCAGACCGAGGTCTCGCTTTCGCACCCTTCCCCTCATCGATCCCCTGCACGCCTGTGCTTCATTCAAATGCCTGGACAGCGAGCGAGCGAGCAGCTTGTTTGTGACGTGCCGGTTGTTGTTTCTTTTCAGAAGCTGGTGTACGAGGGCGGCAAGACGAGCGAGGAGTTCGTGGAGACGGAGTACTACAAGGATCTCGGCTGCGTCGGCAAGCAGCACCACACGGTCACTGCTCACCTGCTTATATTTGCTCTTTCCTACTCTTTCTACATACGAGTATATGCATGATGTTCAACACCGGATGTTTACTTAACATGTGAATGAATCTGTGATGATTGGCTGTGCCTGTCCCACGAGAGCAGACCGGAACAGGCTTCATCCAGATGGACAAATCCAACGGCGGCTCGTTCGAGCTCCATGAAGACCGAGACGGAACAGAGCGCCATGCTTCTTGCAAAGGGAACCCCGCGACAAACGAGTGGATCCCGTCGGCTGACACGGTAGGACAGATTCTTGCCGGGTCATCACTTTATGTTTGCGTTGGTATTTCTGTGTTCGATCATGAAGCAAATACTATGTATAAATTTTGTTCCAAGAGCTCATCGGTGACCTCAAGTAGCTTATTCATACTTCAGGTGTATCCGACCTCAGACAAGCCCGGCAGAAGCGACAGCTGAATGATATTCTTCGGACATCAGACATCCGCCTCCACCGGCAAATAAAAAAAAATACTGTCTATTCTCGGATTATGGGCACATGTATCTTATCATATCCTGAGTATTGTAAATCTGTTTTCTGTCAAGTGGAGGAAATAAAGAGAGAGAAAAAATGTTTCTATGGTGCCCAATTCAGAATCTGGATTAGCTTGTCAGCAAGCAGATGACCGAAATATGAGATCGGAGCGATAACTGAAAGCAGGAGAACACATCGAACTGGATAATTTCTGTATATGGATACATGTACGCGCTGGCGTGATTATTTGTACTGATATCACCACGAACTGCTCGCTGGTGAGCAGAGGCGACGAAGGAAGAGCCGGGTCAATCTCGGTGAGCAGAGGCCGACGCCGCGTGAGTCACACCGAAGCGGGCGAGCTCGGCGTCGATACCGCCGGTGAGGATGAGCACGAACATGCGGTGGTCGCAGATGAAGGACCACACGGGGTGCCCGAACGTGGCCGGGCGGTTGCCCTCCACGAAGAAGTGGCTGTACCACGCCATGCCGTACCCGACCGCCGGCGCCGCGAGGAGGAGCGCGGCGCGGCCCGTGGCGGCCGCGAGAACCACGCAAACGAGGGAGGCCAGCGTGCCGAGGAAGTGCCACCGCCGCGTTGCCGGCTTGGAGTGCTGGCTCAGGTAGAAGCCCCAGAACTCGTCCATGGCACCGAACTCCCTCCTCCCCGCCGCCGCCTCGCCGCCGCTTCTCCTCCCCATCGCGCGTGTCGCGGTTGCTTTTCTCGCTCTTGCGAGTTGCGACTGGCTTCCCTCACCGGCCCTGTGCGATGTGCGCTGGTGAGACGTGAACGTATACCTACTGCTTCCCTCATTGGGTGCTTGCTTTATTCCGTCGCAGATGCCGCAGGAGACAAAAGTGAAACGTTGTTTACTGATCAACATATTATCGATAATGCTACTTTTCAATTGAAAAGTAATTTTCCTTTCAATCGATGGCTGTATGTATATTTTTTTATTTTTTTATTTTTTTTATTATTTATCTATTTATAAAATTATTTATATTAATTAATGTTATATATAGACTATAAATTTTTTTATTTTTTGTATCCATTAGATTTAAATCTAAAGGCTAAAAGCATTAATTAAAAGGAATTTCCATTTTGAATCGATTGAAAATTAGACACTCCCAGATATTATAGTACCTTATTACGAGACAACCTTTGCACAGAATGAATTATTTTACACAACATCCAAATGTATACAAAAACAAAAAAGTTGGTCGGGACAGGCGGATTATTGCAGCTTCCGCCTAGAGCAATGATCGTTAATGCTCGTTGAAACTGAGGATCGCAACAGCTGTCTCCATCCCAAAGACACACGACGTCTAGCCGACCGGGCGATATCTCCGAAGGGAGATGATACAGAGCGTACATAGACGGAAAACTAGTCAGTTGATAATTGGATATACTTGCTCCATATTTCTTTTGTATAGGCAACACAATTAGTATCAATATGCAGTAGTATTCTCCCAAACTTCAGTTCAACAATGTGTTGAGCAAATTTATGATTTTGATCGCCTCAAACAAAGTTTTTTTTTATAAAAAAAATGCTTCATGTATTGCTATGGTACATGTTCCATACCCCTGGGAACAAAATCTACATACAAGGCTGCTTACTAGAATCAAAACATACACAAGACCAGGAGGTTGGGAAAAAAATTAATATGGCTCTACTATGATACAGTGCACAACATAAGACGGGCGACTGCCTTCTTCCAATAGGGCTGATGGAGCAGAATGACACAGATGGCATGGTTAACCTCTAAAACAAATGACCTCAACAAAAACAATCAACTAAATGAACACGTGATATCTGTACAAACAAATCAGCACAGCACGTAAATTGGCCCCAACAATGTTGCAGCATCGATGCATCAGCCTTCCGCGAGGCCTCTGGCCTATATAGTTAGGGGCTCAAAAAGATTTTCTGTGCCATTCTTAAGCTCATTCACTCCAATATCTTGTAAAAGTAGAACAAGATGCCATGCTATTCTCACGAGCTCACATACAAAACAGGAACCAAACCTGCCATCTTTCCATCCCTTCCAGGCCTCTTTTTCTTCACCTGAGAAAATAGAAAAGGCCACCAATATTAAAATGTTTTCACTATCAATGAGAACGAGTGGAATCAATGGGGCAGGGACTTACATAATACCAACCATCAACCTCATACTGGATCTCCACTTCTTCTCCCGTGGTTAAACTCAGCTGAAAACATTTTATATGTGTCACTGTACTTTCCCATAAATTTAGAAGTTATTTTGACATCCATTTTCTACTAGGCCTTTTGTGCAAATAAAGACATGTAATAATAACTCTGAACATTGGAAGCACTGAATTTCAAGAGTTATGAGAAACAACCAAAACAGGAATTACAGCCCTCCTACCTCATCATCACCGCCTGCTGTGAAGTCATACAATGCTTTCCCAGACTGGGGGTTCCCAGAACTCTTATCTTCATCCTCGTTGGATCCAAAACTTCGTCCGCCACGCCCAGAGAGGGGATTTTCGAATGACTCACGCTTCTGTAATACTGATGTTGAATATGATGGTGGTTCTTCACGAATCTGAAGAAAAATCAAACCAAATATCAGGCTACAGGAATCATAAACTTTTTGTGACATGGTAAAAGTTCTACCAGTGCAGTATCTGCCTTATCCAAACTCAACAGCAGCGCTGGTAAGCAGATGCTGCAATCTAGCCACCCCACCTACTCACATAAAACGGAAATAACATAGCAGCATTTTGGATGAAGCAAAAATTACCGTCTGTTGTGAAGCTCCATAACTGGATGGTTTTGAACTAAACAGTGATGGATAGTTCATACCCCCAAAATGGGATGAAATTGAGGTTTCAACAGAACCAGTTGAATCAGGAGAGGACCCACCAGAGTACCTACCATCATCTTCCTGCAACAAATACGAAACAATGTCTGCTTATTTGTACACATTCATGAAGTGTATTAAGTCAAGTATCATAAGTGCCTATTGTAACACTTACCTCGGCATCATATGTTTCAAGAATTGTCTTTGCCCACATATCATCATATCCAACCGACGGCCTAGAGTTCATGTATTCCTCATCATCCACATCAGGAGCATCAGTTCCAGCACCAGCAAGGAAGTCCTTTACCTATCATAGATCAAATAGGCTTAAGATTTTTTATAAAAGAAAACACATCAATTTCAAAGGGCATCCAATAAGAAAACAGGATATTGATGTGGAATGGAAAAAAGTCATCTTCCTCCAGAAATAACAGGTCCTTTACTTGAACAAATATGAAGCAGATATATAAAAGAAATAATTAACAGAACATGACAAACTTACTTTATCCACAGCTGGTGCGTTGTTTGCCCAAACATCATCTTCCAAACCTGCTGCCCAGGCCATTGCCAGATCAGGGTCAATTCCGGACTGCATGGTACCTGTCTCCTTTTGTGCTTCTTTCGACTCATACATAAGGTCAGATATGCCAGTAGCAACAGCAGGATCACTTAGACCACCAGATGCACTTATGTTATGACGGTTGCGGTAAATCTCAATAAGTTTAGCGCTGTCAACACAATTCAACATACTCCGAGTCAGGACATGATAATTACACAATGCTGCATCCCAGCAATGACATAAATAAAGGCAGACATCCATTTGTACTTATTAAGTATAACACAGCTACAACTCATTGGATACTACAAAATTAAGCTTATGATGGAAGGCTAGCTGCCATCAAACTATTTGCTTGACGGCTATGATAAATAAGAACAAATATCGTACAACTCTGTCAGACCTGCGAATATTTTGCAAAACAAACACCGTAGAATTACAAGGAAAACTGTTAAAGCTGGTAGTTTAGCTTCAAGAAGAAAATTTTTTCCCTGAAATTATAGTACACTCAACATGGGCCAGAGCCAGTGATCGTCAGTGGCCAAACACCACATCTAACTGCATAACATCAACCATGTGATTCAGACATCAGGCAGGTCTGGACCTCATTCTATTGTATGGCTCAATGTTCAAGACATCACTGAAGATAGCAAGCAGTGGTGACTGGGAAACGAACAATTTTAATTCTTATGCATTTTTAGCAATGAAGTAAAATTTCAAGTCACCATATTTTTTTCTACAAGATGACTGACAAACAATAGTCATACCTGGTAGGACCTAAAGGCAAGTACTTGGCCCTTGGAACAAAACAGAATAAAGAAACAAAATCAAGCAGCCTCTCATGGGTTTCATAAAGCTTCTTAAGTTCCTCATCGTTCCATTCCTGTTTGCTATTATCATGCTGACGAATATCTCTGCGAACATATTTAACACAAAGCAGTCATGTCAGGACTATTCTCCAGTAGCCATGAGCAAAGTTACTGGCAAACATACCTAGCAAGATCATCTTGAGCTCTATACATTTCGTCGAGGACCTTGAGCATTGGGCTTATTAAAGATCCAAGACCAGTACCACTAGCACCTTGGTTTTCACCATTACTTAGTTGCAATTCTGAAAAGTTTGATTGCACGCCCCCAAAAGCCAAAGCATGAAGAAATTCATATATCTGCAACCTATAAGGTTCACCAGACCTTATTGCAATGGTAGTCAGGGCTTGGACAGCAGCAATGCGGATCTACATACAAGGTAACGAGTAAAAATAAGACAAACATAACGGCACTGAAAATGATACCATATGGCATCTTACCCTAACATTGCCAAGTGCTTCAAAAACATAAAGTAAAGGGATTGTCATTTGCAAAGGACCTACCTCCCAGCTGCCACTAAATGCACACCTTTGGAGCCTTGTCAGAGCGCTAGCAAGTGTAGGATTACGGGAGCTTGCAGCAGCAACCATTTTATCAGCATCCAGCATCATTAGTGCTGTACCAGGAGGCGTTGCAGACTCCCAGGCATACTCAGATGCAGCATAATTTGCGTTCTCTCCTAGAAACCAAACCTGATAAGGACCAAACATCAGTATGATATTGTATCAAGGCCCAAGCCGAATGAATAAATTAACCAAGTGGAAATATTATTCTTACAGCGGCTTGAACTAATCTTTGGAGTGCCATTGCAGATTTCGGATCAGAGGCGGATACCATATCAACTGACGTTAGTCCGGACATTGAACCTGGCTGAGGTGGTGGCAAATCAAGGACTATAGTCACAGCTTCCAAGGCTGTATGCTTCCCATCAGGTCCTGCTCCTACAAGGCATGTCTGAAAAGGCATAATTTACCTTTGTGCTATATGTGTATGTGTGAGCACTTGCAGCTTAGCATATCAGCTATAAAGGGCCGCCCTTTTATCAGGTGAGCCTTGGTGGTTCAATATAATATTCGTAACTACAAAAAGAAAAAGGTTTACCTTCCACAACAGTTGTAAAACATCAGCATCAATCTTTCCAGGAACTTTAGTTGCAAAAATTCTGGCAATCTCAAGCAGAGTCACAGCCATATCGGGGGTTGCCTATCATGTAAGAACAAACCAGTATATCATGAAATCAGGTAACGGGGAACATATTAATTCTAATCAAAATGAACTGCACGAGCATCAAAAACATTAAACAATATAGCTAATGGGAACGCAAATAGAAAATAGAAAAAAATAATGGACAGAAGTAAAATTAAGTGCAACAAAAATTGAATACCTTGAACCTAGCATGTAAGGTCAGTAGGACATCATTCAGGAGAGAGGAAGGCCAAGCTGGGTCAGACAGCTCACATGCAATAATAGATTTTAGCTCTTCAAAAGACTCATGTGGATTTTGCATCCATATCAAAGCTTTGATGACCATTGCTCGAACATATACACACTCGCATGCTACCGTTGTCCGTACAACTTCCATCAGTGATGCTAATAATCCTGCTATTGTGTCCATTCCACCGTGGCCATTGGACAGTGGATTAGGCTTCCGGGTACCTGCAGCATAAATGTGGGGAAATCAGTCATGTTTCATTATGATACGACATTCGTATTAAGCATAAGATCAAGACCCTCTGTTTGATGAAAAACAATTAAATTAATATGCTTAAGAGCTACTATTGTAGTTAGGTTTAATCTCAAAGAAACACAAATAATAGTTGTATAGCCAACCGAATCGAAAATAGATATGTGAAACAGTTGTGAGAGTTTTAATTAGCACAAAATTGTGTCAATGCGTCCATACCTTCAGCCATTGGATTCTCAAGATCAGAATCAAGAGATTCAGCATTATCTGAGTAAGCTTGAAGAGTGGCCCCCTCATCATAAGCGCCTAAAGCATAAGCAGCTGCTCTACTTTTGCCCATTTCCTGAACTACTCTTGCAGCAGCATGAAGAACCGGACGAGAGAAGCTACGAAAAGAGCTCTCTAATCTGCAAATAAGAAACAAATAATAAGCATCTGGGAATCAGGGGCTGCATAAAGGAACTGTGAAGATCAACCCCTTGTGCGGTCATAGAAAGATATCACAAACCTCCTCATTACTAGTTTGATCAGAGGCTGAGGACGCCTTGCTTTCGAAGATTTTTCACTAGATTTTGACAGAACACCCTTTGATGCTACAGATGGGGCCTCAGGCAATTTAAGAATCTCTCTTGTCAAACGAATCCATCCACCAGCTCTGTCCTCCGTGCTGCAAGATACGGTAAAATTAATATATTTTTACAATTGGGCTGTTGAAAGTACAACTCTATGTCTCCAGTCCTCCACATCCCAGCTACCTTTCTGAGTTGTCAACTTTCCCCAAAACACAATGTATAGCTTCAAAACAGACCCTGTCACTGGGATCCAGAAGAAGTTGATAAAGGAGGGAACTATATTGAGATTTTATGTCAGGCCTCTCTGCATAAATTATATATGTCAGAACCACAATCAAATGCGAGCACTTTGATATTACAAAGCAGGGATCTAGACAGTGCACTTACGATCCAAAACACGTGCCCTAGATATTGAATGACACAACTTTGCGAGGTAGACCCTGGCAAGAACATCATGTAAATGAAGAATGTCTTGAAGAGCTCCTGTTCCAGTTTGGTAAACAAAAAAATATGTGCATGAATAAGCAAATCAAAACAGAAAGATGAAAGTCGTTACATAATCAAAAAGACGAAGCTCGAAGGGATCAATTGTGTACAACATCATGTAAAGCTCTTTTGGTCAAATGGGAGGAACAAGCAACGGTAGAAGTGCTTACAATAATCAGATAATGTCCAATTAACAACAATGCTCCTGTTACTATTTTGAGAAAGTAATACATCTGTAACTGACAGGAAATTATGTTTCCAGTTACTTATATTCCATGCAGGTGGGTTAATAAGCATATAGTTAAAATGTATAAGCTAACATATAGTCAAGTATGCATAAACACAAGCCACTGGCCTCCCTTATTTGTACATAAAAGAACAAATATATGAGCAATCTTGATTCTTATAGCTCTAATTTTAAAAACTTGTAGAACTGTATTGCTTGTTTTTCTCCTCAAGAAGAAAAGATAACCGCAAACAAGAAATCAGTTTCTAGCGTATTTAAATATCCAAAAAGGGATAAAAGAAGACATGATCACAAAATGGTGAACGTCAAGGAAGCATACCACCGGGTTGTGCACTTTTGCCTGCATAATATTAAACAATACATGAGATTGATGAAAAAGTGTATATGAAAACAGGATTCATTAGAATGTAAATATAGAAAAACAAATATCAAGACTGCAGTTCTATTGTAGTTGACTATGGTATCGCTGGTTTAAGTGCATCAATCATTAGTCTTTCTGCATACCAAAATAAAATGAGCAGTATAGACAGTGAAACTAACCCAATGCCATTGCAACAGAGTATGGATCTTTTGCGGCAATTTCAGAGATTATTGATAATGCATGTCTCACTGCAACTGGGTCAGAAAATTCAACCCTGCAGTTGTATCAAGCCAGGTGAGAATAAGAATTATGAAACAAATCAATGTTTTCATAATCTATGTCTATATATTTTCCATAGAAACAAATCAATGTTTTCATGGAGAAGATAGATAATCGATCAAGTGTTGATTTAGACACGTTGAAGACAGGAATATTACGTAAGGAAGAAATGAATCAAATTTAGTAGCTATTTCAGGAGTCACAATAATATTCGTTTCTCAACACACGGCCAAAGAAAAACATCACAAACAATGCTCCCAAACAAAATAAAATCACAGTTGAGACATTGTAAAATAAACATAGGTGCAGAATTTTAAGGTGTAGATAAACCTATTAATATTATCAGCTTTACAAAGTCAATAGTGATACTCACCCTTGGACAGCTCGGTGCAGGAATGCTGGATTACCAGGATCAAGTGGAAGCCTTCTGAGTGCACTCATAGAAGCATATTGCAAATTACCACGTATGATAGACTGCGAAATGAAGATAAATTAGAAAGTGTCACAAGTTTGAGTTGACAACATAACGAAATGGCTATGTAAGTTGGGTCATCATATTTGCCATATAATTTCAAAAAACTGCTACAAGTATTCTGCAGCATTAAGTGTATTGCTAATTATTGTACTCCCTCCATACTTCAAAAGAATGTCGTCGTTTAGGACATGATTTAGCATACCAATGACTCATTAATTAGAAGGTATTTTTACTCTTTGTCCTTATTAAAGACATCTTGGAACTAGCCGAATCAATAAAATTGGAACGTCCCAATTTTATTGACGTTCTAGCCATTCATCTTTTTCCCGAAATAATTGACGTTCTCGGAAAACGAGGCAAGTCTGAAACAACTCTGCCAGTGCTACCTCTAATAAAGTGTGATGCATTTACTCGTTTCCCACCCGTTCTCACCTCTACCCAAGCTTTTCCAGCAGGCAACAGCGTCCAACTATCGCCACGATTGCAGCCCCCACCGATTCATGCAGATGTTTAATAAGTGCAGCAGAGACTGCAGAGTAAAACTCTCTCTTACCAGTGTACCACTCTTAGTGTCTTGTTTCCTGTGCCGATGTCTAGAACGTCAATTATATAGGGATGGAGGGAGTACTATGTAGCAAAAGTGCTCAGCCTATGAGGTTGCTGGTTCAATTTCCCATAACTACAATATTTTTTTGTTTCTCGAGAAAACAACTTGCTTTTGTAAAATCAGCTATAGACCCAGAACGACTTCTTTTTGAAGTATGGAGGGAGTAATTAGCAAGGTCAACATTGGGCATTCAGACACAATGAGAATAGTTAAAAGCATACTACATACAAACAGGTAGCAGCATGGAAATTAAATGTAAGTTCTTAATCAAACAGTACCTCCTTATCACCACCTTGCTTCGTAAAAATACCTTTCTTTCGTTTCTGTTTAGTATCTGCCACCTGAAAACATCCAGATATATCATAGTTTAGCTAAGAGCAGGAAACTGAAAAGGAGTTCAGTAAAAGTTTTGAGGGACATATTTTAATATACAAACCATAACTGACATTATGAATTACCAACCTTTTCCAAAATGCCAAACACAATTTCATAAAGTTTTTCCATCATATCAGAGCTGCTAGTGGATGAGGAGGTGAGGGCCTTCAGAGCCGCAAGTCTCCGCGCATGAACTTCAAAGGTCAGCATCCATCATTAAGAAAAATGAAGAACCAAGAGACATGATTTACCATGGAAATAGAACGTAAAGGATTGGATACATTAATTACTTGGAACGTTTTATTCATGCTGAGCCTTACATCATGGTACAGTGAAATGCTTATTTGCACATAAAAGCGGATTGTACAGCTGTCAGCATTCTTGATTGCAAGTAAGGTATTTCAAAATATTGATCAGATGGTGTTTATGCAGCGCATGATGTTTGTCAGGAATGTAAATTATCATCCACTACAGAAAATATTTCCAGGGGGATAACAATTTTCAAAGGTGGAAAAAAATGAGTTTATGTTCTTAGCATTTTGAAACTAAGCATGAAAGATAGGCAACTGAGAAGGGTGCAACAAGGGGGAGGGCCAATTTAGGTGCTCTATCAATAGCAAAAAGGCAAGATCAGAACAATGATTTGCACATCACAGATCTGATCTAGAATGAGATAAGATAAAAGGCATACACTCAACATCATCACTGGAGGATTCTGCTGAAAGCTGATCAACTATTTTGGGCACAACATCCGCTCGAGTCACTCCGCCCACAGCATCAATGTCCGCAAGAGCATCCCAATTCGGTGTGGGTATGCCACCAGCAGCACTTAAACCTTGGGAACCATTATCTGACAATATACGGGCCAAATAATAGTACACATAGCGTAGAACATTCCTGTCCTCACATTGCTGATGGAGCTGCAAAACCAGAAGTTGTCTCGATGTAAGGAAAAAAGGTTGCCATGGTCTATTTTTTGTGTGAGGTTTTGCCGTTTTGGCACAACAAATAATATTTAAGCATTACATAATTTCTCTGGTTTAGACATCCAAAGGTGAGAAACGAGGTAACCAAAATTCTGTTAACACACATTATGGAGCCGTCATAATTTAATTTCCTGCGAGTAGTATCAGTTCCAGCTCCAAAAAAATTTAAGCGTGTATCCAACGTCCAGGCCATTGTAGAGCAAACGAAGTAGAAGACTGAGATACTTACCATTAGAAGAGATGGCGCAACCGAAGGATCCACAGAATTGTACACAGCGAGCTTGGGGAACACGCTGTTGACGAGCTGCCTCTGGGAACTTTTCTGCAAATGGAGGGCACAAGAGAAGCTGAAGGCAACAGATCTAAGGTCCCATCACGCAATTCGATACGACAGAAACAGCAGCACGAACCTGATCGCACGTCGCGGCAAGCTCATGGATGCTCCGCGCCAGCTGCGCGTACGAGACGGGCTGCACGAGGAGCAGATACCACAAGGTGAGACTACAGAGAGAGCAGAAATGGCGGGACGGTGGGTACGAGATGGGTGGGTACGAGCCTTCTTCTTCCTGTTGCGCTGGGGCAAGGCCTTGACGGGGTTGAGCGCCTTGGCGGCCGAGATGGTCTCGTTCTGGATCTGCATCAGCGTCCCCCTCTTAGACTTGCGATCCGCCGGCGCCGCGGTGGGCTTCCCGAGCAGAGAACCGACGCTGCCGCCGCCGCCGCCCGAGGAGGGCTGCTGCGACGACGCCCCGGAGCCGGAGGTCGGGGCGGCCGACGGATCCGAGGTGATGAGATCCATCAGCGTCGTTCCGGAGGAGTCCTGCCCGGAGGCCATGGCCGCGGGCGAAGAGGTGAGGGAGCGGCCGTGCGAGTGTGAGATCTCCGGCGACTTGTGCGTCCCGTGGAGCTTTTCGGCTCGGGTGGTGTAGTGTGAGGGGGTGAAACGATGGATGGTGGTGGATCCAACCGCCAAATTGGATCGGTGGCTGGTCTGGGTCCGACCGCGCCAGTTTTGCGTAGGGGGGAAATTGACACAATAGCACTCCTAAGGAGTGGCTACTCCAGAACGCCATTAGTAATTGAAGGAGCGTCAAAACGCCACTCGCGAGTCCGGTTTCGTGAACAACATAGCATTTTCGGAGTTTCTTTATTTCTTTTTTCCTTAAACTATATTTTTTGGACAATTTTGCCCTTCTTCCCTATAGTCCCCACCACGAGTTTGCCGCGCGAGTCTAGCGCCGCCGCCGCGCCCTGCACCGTCCAGCTGCGCCGCCGCGCGCAGCCCCTCCGCCGCCGCCCCTGCGCTGTCCAGCTACGCCGTAGCCGTGCGAACCCAGCGCCGCCGTCCGCGAGCTCCTCCGCGTCGTCCACCCCGCGCCGTCCAGCTGCGCCGCCGTGCGCGAGCTCCTCCGCCGCCGCCCCGCGTCGTTCAGCTGCGCCGCCGCCGCGCGCGAATCCAACACCGCCGCCCCCCGCGCCGTCCAGCTGCGCCGCCGCTGCGCGCAAACTCAGCGCCGCCGCCGCCGCGTCCCGGACTCCCCTGCCGCGTCGTCCAGCCACGCGCAAGCCCCCGCCTCCGCCGCCGCCTCCAGGACTCCTCAGTCGCGCCGTCCAGCTACGCGCAGCTGGAGTGGCCCGCACCTGCCGCCCAGCACCTCAACAGGATTTTGAGTCAGGGGCAGTTCCGTCCATTCACACGTCATTTCGTTCCAAAAACAAAAGAAAATGTAGAAATGCTATGTTGGGTGAAAGAAGCACACCCATCAGTGGCATTTTGACGTTCCGTCGTTTAAGGAGGGCGTTCTGGAGTTGTCGCCGTTTATGAGTGGCGCTCTGACAATAAGCCCTTGCGTAAGTCGGAGAAATTTTTTTATTTTGAACTTTTTTTTAATATTTTAATAGTGACCCCAACCAACTAAATTTCTAATAACTCGTCCTTTTCGTCATGTCGGACTAGAAGGCGCGGCCAATAACTATGATCGTATCATAATATGCCGGGACCATATGCCACGTCAGCTTGCGTGGCCCGCACAGGCCAGCCCGCGGTCTTCGTTGACCCCGGCTCGTAATGCAAATTAACTTGGCGCAATCCAATTATGTCCATCGACTCGACGTAACCAGACCGAGACTTAGGTCGTCACGCAGCCTTTTTTTTCTTCCTCCCCTTTCTTCTTTCTCCAGACGATCGAGCTTAGACTCGTTAGTGAAACAGGATCGAACCGTTTTTTTTATTAACCTATATCATGGTTCTGCATATTATGAAGTTATCTTTATTCTACGATTTTATGCATTCAACATCTAATCTTTATACGGTACCTTCCGTTTAATAATCATGTCCACCGTTTGATGACAATCATGCATCGAGGTTGATGGTCTCTTTTCAACAAATCTATATCCAACCGTTGTTATCAGTTACCATAAACTCTAATAACTATTAACACTATATTATTTTAAGATAGCCAAAGTATCGTTGGTCTTTGAACAAGTAAAAGATAGTGCCCTATAGATTTTAGTCGATGAAATTAAATGACATATTTGTTATAAATTAATAAAAATTTCTATCGACTCCATACATATTCCACATGCTATCAACACAAATGTCATGGTTGTAGAACCACTAGCACGTTAAACCTCACATCCATAGTAAGTTAGTAACTCGCTAAGAGTCAATTAGAGGAGTATAAGTAGATTTGATTATTGTCATATATATGTTTTTGTTGTCTATTTAAAATTTATTTAATATATTTTTTAAATATTTATAGAGGTGCTGTATTTGGCACATCTATATCATATTTTGTTAGAATTAAATCAATTTATAAATTTTATATAAGAAATATCATGTATATATAGACTAGCAAAATATCCGCCCGTGCGTTGCCACGGGTCTTTGTTAAAAAATTTTATGATTAGAATGTTTTTTTATAACTATAAAAGGTTTTCAATTAATCAAATTTTTTAGCTTGAGCATTTGCTCTATTTTTATTTTGCTTTACCTTTTTGAGTTTTTTTTAAAAAAATATTTATTATAATAATTTTGGAGTAAGTTGTTATTGGAATTCTTGTTATTAGTTTCCATTTAAAATATGATGTTAAAGCAATAGATGATTAATTATTATTAGTATGAAATATCGAATTGATATCGGAGTCTAATTCAACAAAAGATTAGAAAATGGTTCAAAAACGACTCAAACTGATTGATGAATCATTATAGGATATAAACTAAATACGACAATGTTACGGACACATCTGAATACGAAAAAAGTGGACGAGACAACCTCACCTCAATTAATAAGTTGTAGGGATAAAAAAAAGCTAAATAATTAAAAATTTTAAACTATGTTATTAAATGAAGTCTTTAATATAATTTCTTTTAGAGAGCTCAAGCTACTTATGAAAAAATACAATCATGAAGTCATTTATCATGATGGATGAGCAATTGCTATTGGTTTATGGCTAGAGTGTATTCCCTCTGTCCTAGTTTACTTGTCATTTTTAGAATGTTTTTTATTATTGAGATTTATAAATATTTAATAAATTTGGATAAATTATTTCTTCAGATTCATAGAATGTTCAATAAATCTGATATAAAGCTAAGATGATAAGTAATTTAAGACAAAGAATATCAAATATATATAGAAAAAAGATATGATGTGATTCTCTAATCCTATTGAATGGATAGAACATAAAACTTTGCTCATTATAGTAATAACAAGTAGCAAAACCAAGAATTAAACACGTGGTAGTAACAAAATACACAAGAAGGAAAATAAAGAGATGGACATTTATATATGGTTGTAGATTTTATGGAGCCAACAACTCTGAAAAGCTATTATACGAATGCATATACGGTGAAAACCATACAAAAGTAAAAAACATGAAAATTTTCAATTGCAATTATTACATTGTGCATCTATGGATGTGATTGTGCATCTATGAATGGGACTTTTGTTCCAGTGCAGTTGTAACTGCAACTACAACTTAAGCAGTCACAGTTACATCAATTGAATCCAAAACCAACGAACAACACATATTGTGAAAGTACTGTAGTAAAAACACTGTGTATGGATTCCTTGTAACGGTTGATCTGCGTCGTTCAACACAAAATCCGACGATTATTGTTTGGTGCGTCCTTAAGTTGCCGTCATAGTAACGACTATAGTGGATCTCTGTTCCTATGGATAAGATTGTGCATCTTACAAGAGTACAAGTCCAAGATTTAAAAAAAATGAAGGGAACAGCTGCAAAATTGTCATATGCATGTACAAGAATCTTATCCATAGATTACAATCTAACGGTTGCATGAAAAGCTTTCACGTTTCCAACTTTTGTACGGTTTTCACTAGATATGCACGTTTGTTATACTATATTTTAAGAAGTTATCATTTCTAAAATAAATATTTATTTTTTAGTGGAAGACAAAATCTTCATTGACAACAAGACACATATGGTGATTTTATGAATCTCGATATTAAACCAATCAATATTTCGAAGTCTCTTACAGAGATAAGATGTGCGTGCACATATAAAGAGAGGACTTACCATGTGTATGTGATTCCCTATTATGTTTATTTAGAAAAAAAAACTCTAATAAAAATAATTATGTTCAATTTTCATTATAATAACAAATAGTCAAACTAAGAATTTGAACAAGTGGATGGATCAAAACAGACACTAAAAACTGTAGAAGAGAGAATGATAAACAAATTAAAGCACGAATCGAAAATGATAATAAAAAGTTAAAAACTAATGGCGCCGAGCCGCGCCATGTGTAAACCGAAAGGTGGTTGGCCAATTCAACCGGATTTGAAAGAGTTTCGCGTCCGCCCCTCTCCAGAACTTTCCCCCGGCGTCCACATCTATTTATTCACAGTTCCCACGCCACGCGGTCCGTCCGAAGGTCCATGCCGCGCCTTATAACCGACGCAAAAGGCGAGTGAGTCGTGAGAGCCGGAGAGGAGTGGCTTCAGCGCAGGGAGGATCGGCTCTCGCAAGCGAGGTAACGTCCGATTTTCCTTGTTTTATCAGTTCATCCGAAACGTTGATTGGGTGATCTGATTGCGGACAGAGGAATATGGTTCTGTAATCATTTTCGTATTTCATTAAGTGGTCGCATCTCTTATTTTGTCACAATTATTTGTGTAGAAAAAATCTGAATGGAAGTTAAAACAATCTACCTGCGTACTGCCTTTGTATAACTGGGTTGCAATTACAGATGGAGTTATTTTTCTTTAATTCCATTAGAAAATATAGGATTCAGGTTCAGAGGCTGATTGATCTTATATTTTTTAAGTTTTAGTTTAAAATAGAAGGAAACTGAACCAAAGAGCGCCTGTGGTAGTTCTGTGGTAATTTCTCCCCTTTTTGGTTCCAAATTTTATTTGCTGTGGATTCTCTTATTGGTTAAGCTGATACATCTTAAAGTACGGATATTGGTTAAGCTGGAGACACCAAAATGAATTAGGGGGACTCAAATTTTCGGGAACCGAGTACACACTTTATTTACCAAAAATCAGTATAGTATTTTTTTTCCTTTGTTGATCTTGGGAAAGAAACTATCCTGAAAGCAGATTATTGCATACGAAATGAGAACTTTGTATTGTTCTGGATGATAAAATTTTATTGCTTTTAGTTCATAGTGAAAATACTCTAAGAAAACCTCTGTCAATCTGTTAAAACTCATGCAATATTATCAGGTGGCAACATGAGTATGTTGTAGAGCAATATCTGTGCTACTTTATTATGCAAATTTTGGTGATCAATTTAGGTTTCTTTCGTGAGCTGTTCACTTTTATTAACTATTGGTTTTTATTATTTTTTTCACAAAGTATTATGTTGTTGCATATTTGTGGCCCCTATACCAATGTTGATATGCCTGTGTCTTTTTGCAGATGTCGTACTCAAGCGGGTCAAGGTAAGAATTATTTAAAATCACTGACAACTGTTTCAACTTGTTCCTTGAAGCTTTTGCTTGGTGTGCTGAATACTGGTTGATTTATTTGTAATAGGTATGAATCTCGCTCACCTTACAGGCAAAGTAGTCGTTCAAGGTGTAGGAGTCGTTCTAGGTATGCATTTGAACTTTGAACATTTTTTGAAATTTTGTTATTCTACTTACTCTGTGTCTACCTTTGTGGATTTTGAAACATGACTGTAACCATCTCGTTTGTTTAGGAGTGTGGACTCGAGTGATGCTGAAAACCCTGGGAACAATCTCTATGTGACTGGCTTGTCTTCTCGTGTTACAGATAGAGATCTGGAGAAACACTTTTCTGCTGAGGGAGAGGTAACCTTTACAAAAGGATATCTGTTTATGCAAGGAATGTAAAGAGTATCTGTGAAGCAAAGCATATTGTTTTTAGTAGAACCATGCAATTGTTCTGACTGCGTTGTCTTGCTGTTTGTTCCGTAGGTAATCGATGCGAGTGTTGTGCTTGATCCATGGACTAGGGAATCCCGAGGGTTTGGTTTTGTTACCATGGCTACTGTTAAGGAGGCAGATCGCTGCATGAAATACCTAGACCGCTCTGTGTTGGAAGGTCGTGTCATAACTGTTGAGAAGGTATGAAAACAATATTGTTAATGTGGGAACATTGTCTACTCTTATTCAACTTCTCTACACAGAGAAATTTGTGTTTGTTAGTCCTCTAAGCTGAATGTTCGAGTGTTTTTCTGTTCATTGAAGATTTTGTTGACAGCAAAAGGGCAGATGTTGGTAGCTGCTCTGCATCAAACTCATACAACCTAACAACCAAACCATGCTACCTCAACCAAAGGGTGTATGCCCCGCATAGTATATTTTCTGCGCTAAATATATTATTCAGATTCTCGATATGGTTACTCATGCTGTTGTCCCATCTTGCGCAGGCCAAGAGGAGACGAGGTCGAACCCCAACTCCTGGGAAGTATCTTGGCTCAAAATCATCACGAGGTAAATCAGCCAGTCACCTGTAGTTTTGAACATCTTTGCCTGTTTTTCTCCTAGAATATAAAGCACGGATTGGTAACTTATATAACATGTTGCTGACCACTTGGTTACATGTTGACACCAGGGCGAAGATATTCCCCGTGCTACTCACCTGTTCGGAGGGACCGTTACAGATCACGCTATTCACCTGACTGTAAATGGTCTTATTCTCCTTATGACAGAGAACGATCATACTCTCCATATGACATAAGGCGGTCATACTCACCTTATGACAGGCGCAGGTCATACTCGCCCTACTACAGCAAACAATACCGTTCAAGGTCTCCATACCGTTACCGCTCAAGATCTCCATCATACCGCTACCGCTCAAGGTCACCGTACTGCTACAGAAGACGGAGATCATCTTCCTATGACCGGTCTATTTCACCATACTACAGAAGGCGCCATTATCGATCTGTATCCAGGTCACCAAGTGCTTCTCCGAGGGCCAGAGGGCAGAGCTATTCTCGTAGTGCTTCACCAGAGGATAGTTTGTCTTGCAGCAGTTCCTCTGCGTCAGAAAGATCCAGGAGCTATTCTCCAAAGAAAGGGTCTAGTGCAAGGGAACCCTCACGCAGCAGGTCTTCAGGCAAGAGGCGTCATTCAAGGGAAAGCTACTCACACAGCCGCAGTTCTTACTCACGCTCAGTTTCTAGGGAGCGTTCAGTATGAGTTGGAGGTCAAGACTCTAGAATAAGGTGACTCATATTCGTGGGACTTAATGTATGTGTTTGAGATTGCTGCTTTGAACTATATTATGTTATGCGTGTATGAGAGTGGGATATTGCTACTTTTCAAATATCTTGATATTGCTCACATCCATTTTGTATATGATTCCTGAATGCGCCTTGTCTTGTGGTTCTGGACCTCCTGGTTCCAGTCATCGCGGCGTATGTGACGTGCATGCACCATTCTTGGTTTCATTTTTGAATTTTCATTGGAGGCTGTAATCTTAAAGTAGAATAATCATGTGTTATTGCGTTGGGTATTATGTACTGTACTTCTACATGTCAGCAGTTGTTCAGAAAGCAAGGTAGAATGACGTGAGGTCCCCTGGATCCTTGTGGGTACGTGTGGGGCGTTCATCTAGTTATGGTGAAAAAAAAGTGCTTCAAGCCATACATAACAAAGTTTTGACGGTGTTCATCAAATTCATGCCAAGATTTAACGCCATCGGACATTTTGACGACAAACTTGGTCAAAGTATCCCGTCCTGCAAACTTCAGTTTTGTGTGCACATAGGCAGGCCGTCGTGAGGAGACAACCGTTGGGACTTCCAACCACGCCCTTCTAACTAGGACTAGGAACAACAAAACTAGGCCACAACGAGTACGCAATTCCTGACTACTACTGAAAAACTGAAACATGCAACTCTTCCAAGGACCCAAACTTTCAGATAAGACAATCAACAGACATATGATCTTCTAAGACTTGTCAGTTACCAGAGAGACTAAATATAGAGCAGCAACTAATTGACACACCTGTTGTGTTATAACAATACAATGGCATACAGTTGAGGATTTGAAAATTGAGAAGATACACTAAACATGGCAAAATATTACAAAATTGTATGTCCGAACCTAGTTAAAATGGCAAAAGTATACATGTTGGCCAGTTGCACTAAGCTCCCGCAGAAGTGCTGCCTTAAGATTTGCATGACTGTGCTTAGGTAGTCTGCGAAGCACTCTGTTCCTCAAGCTGGCTATCCTTCTTAAAGCTAGTTTTGGGGTTCTGTGCAGCCAAAAATCTGAATGTCTTCATTAACCAGCGATTGACTTTGCAGTTGCAGATTATGGGAGCAATGGAACTATACCCAGCATGTGCTTTGCAGTCCAACAAGGAGCAAGTATGTACACTAAAATCAAAATGCTGGGTAGAGCGGAATTACCGACGGAGGGCAATCTGTCCTCCTTCCCGCGAGAGAGTAGTATGCTAGAATCTGTTGTGTACCCCGTGGGCAAGGTCCATCATGCTCTGGGGCAATAAATTCAATGTTCCAGAAGGGGCGTATCATTGTCATAAGATCCACGCCAGTTGGAGATGCCTTGTATCCTTGCACCCATAGATATCTCAGTGACTTCAGCTGTAAAGCAGCAATGGCCAATGCACGCTCAGTAAAGCGACAACCCCTCAGCTCCAATTTTTGCAAGCTTGGGCACCCTTGTGAGAATTGCAGCAGTCCATGATCAGACTGGCCAACATTACCGAGTAACATGTACCGGATGCTCCTACTAAATTCACCAATGTAGCCAAGGCCAATATCAGACAGAACCCCAGGTCTCACATAAAATGCGAATCTCCGGAGTTTGGTGCAACCTCTCAGCAAGCCACGAACCCCATTGTCAAGTGGTAATTCCGTTAAATTTGCCTGTCTCTCAAGCAGGACGAGGCGGAAATCGTTAAGATTTTTGCAGTGTGTACCAATGGCCTCTAGAGCTGCATTCGTAATGTCTGAGACATGTGTTGCCCAGTATGTCAAGTCAGGGCAGCCTTGGGCTATAGCCATCACCCCGACTTGTGAAACAATACCTTGTTCATCCTCAAGAGCACCGTGCTCATCATCTCCCCTCTCTACTCTGAGTCTCTGTAATTTCTTGCAGGTCTGCGCAACAACTCCTAATCCTCGATCCCCTATCACATCCCTTACCTGTTTGTTTACATGGGAAAAGGAGAACATTAATACAAACACATAAATATCATACTCATTTTCGCAACATCACAGTTGGAAAAATAAACGCTTACAATAACCTTCAACATACCTCTAAAACTTCTAGGTTGGGGCAGCGCTGAACTATCTGACAGTGATCCTCGGTGGAAAGGAATGTGAATTGAAGGTCCAACTTCTTAAGTCTAGCCGCATATGGAAATAGTATCTGCATCTCATTTGGTCCCATGTAGAGTAAGCTCAAGCGGTGCAATGAGGGAGGAAAATAATAGTTCTCGTAATTTGTACTCTCCACAGCTTGTCTTTGATCATCAAAGGAACCACCAGAAAATTCTTGTAGTGTTTGTGATGCATGGAACAGACCAATGAGGTCAGGCATGAGACATTCGCTGATCTTCAGAGTTTTCAGCCTTTGGCAATTGCGTACAAGGAGGGTAAGATACTCCGGGGATGCCTTGAGTTCTGTTAAGAAGAAATTTAGTGTCTCAAGAACATAATTGTTTGTAGCAAGTTCACGAATCCATTCATCATTCTCTTTCCCAGCAATAATGCTTTCTTCCAGGAACAGTGTTTCCAGTTTCCTGCACATAAAAACAGACATGGAAGGTTAACTAATTGTGGAGCAAAAATTTAGAATTTATGCTCTCCTAATTCCTGAAGGGCACACCTGCCAAGGTCTAATTCTATAAGAACTAAGCCCCAACAAGCAAAACAAGAATGTAGGAAGCTTGAGCAAATGGAAGTCATCACCGTTCTTGATGACTGTTCGAAAGCTATAATTCTCCATGGTGAACTTACAGTGAGATGTGTTATAGTTGCATATAAAAAAAACAGCACACTAAATGCACCTTTCCTGTTAGCAAAAGACCAACCTATGCAAACATCGGCCCCAATTTTTTTATTCTTTTTTAACTAATAACTGGACCAAATGGAACTGTGAATTCTTTCTGAAATTCCGAGAAAAGAATGAGAAACTATAAATGACTTTGACTTAAAAGGAAAGAACAGAAACTGTTAATGAACTACCACTGCTCTCTAGTAATTCAGTAATATTGAGGGGAGAGGATTTACTTGCAGCTGCGGGCGACTAGGCTGAGGGATGTTGTGGAGAAGCCGGAGCAGCGGTCGAGCTTGAGCGCCGCAAGCATGTGCGCCTTAGCGCGGACGAGGACGGTGATGTCCTCGTCGGACACTTTCATCCTGCGGAGGTGGAGCGCCTTGAGGAAGTGGAAGGTGGCCGAGAGCTGCCGGATCCACGGCGACGCCGAGCCGCCCCAGTCGTCGGGGATGAGGTTGAACATGGCGGCGCGAGGCTTGGCCTTGAGCTTGAGCGACTCGAGGCACGGGAACCGGCGGAAGAGCCGCTCCGGCGTGGTGGAGTAGGCCATGGCCACCGTGACGTGCTTGCGGCTGAGCGCGTCCATGCGGCACCAGTGGCGGCACACCAGCGAGATGGCGTCGCGGTCCCAGGGGTCCTCCACGTACCCCAGCACCAGCCCCAGCGCCGTGTCTGGGATCCCGAAGCTCAGCGCCCGCCCCAGCTGCCGCTCCCCTTCCTCGCTGCCGCCCTCGCCGTCCATCGGGTCAGCCGGCCGAGCCGCCTACTGATCTGCCGCGACTCGATCCGTTCCCCCTCGGCGTCCGCCTCCGCCTTGCCGCGGATTGATTTGCTCGGATGGAGTGGGATGGGTGGTGGTGTGGGTGTGGGCAGGGTGGAGTGGACAAGGAAGGGAAAGGGAGAGGAGGGGGGGTGGGGAATTTACGGGTTTCGGTTGTGACGAAGCGACGGTGAAGAAGCCTTTTGCTCCGGGCGGTGTACGGCTGCCCCGGTCACTATGCCGTGGATTGCGCCTAACCAATGGGCGAGGCGACGCGCCCGACCCAGCTGACAAGTGGGGTCAGGCTTGCAGATATTCCTGATGTGTGTCTTTTTCCTTCCCTAGTACCCTCGCGGCAGCATTACCGCGACCGTAGCCACCGGTTGTACCTCCGTCTTAACTCACTGTTGTTGGCCTATTTCCCGCTCACTTGGACGTGATGGATCACCACTTGTGCACGACGAACTAAAAATAGATGGCCATCGTATACGTCCTTTTCAAATCTGCAAGAGGAGAGCGTGTGATTAATGGCTCATGTACTTTGGTGTCTTCTCTTGCTAAAGTAGGTACTACTAACACAAAATAATTTGTTCCTAAATGGTGAATGTTTACACAAAAACTAAGAAAGTTTGCAAGTGATCGTGTGAATTCACTACACAATCCTCAAAAAAGAACCCACTATATCAACCCTTGGGTTTGATATTACAAATACTTGTAGCGTCAAGACTTATCGCTTGTCACTATCTAAAAAGACTTGTCGCTTGTTGCTTTAGACCAATATTGACCTACAGTTACATGATCCCATACCTCTAGAGTCATATTGTTTTGTCAGTTGTCAAAAAACTCAAAACTATGAGTTCTAGAGAGGAAGATGGGTCTCACATTTCTTTGATGGTGACTAAGGTGAACTCGCTAGCTCGTGAAACTATAGATAGCGTGTTGTGTCAAAGATCAAAACATAGTAGCAAGGTGCTTTAATTTAGCTATGCACACCTAGGCTATCACCTTATTAGGATGTGCTCGTTCTTTGTGTTGCACACTGCTGATTCTAACAATGTCTATCTAAAATATGAGCCTTCTATCAAATGGAAGTTCATTTAAACCTCAATGCACCTTTACTTATTTTATTCATAAAACTCACCTTTTATTCATTTTACCATGTCGATATACCTATATATATATACTTAATGCATACTATACCACACATCTAACTTTAGCATCTATTGATGAGCAATAGGGTCATTGCACTCATCATCGTAGGCTCATAGGCTTTAATTTGGTCCTATTTGAATGCACTAGAACTATTAGTTCGAAACTAACAATTAGTTGACTATTAGTCGGTGAACAATCAGTCCTATGTCTTGGACGTTGGACTAGTGGTTAATCTGGACAGCCATGGAAAAAGCTGTTTTACCTTAACTAGTCCAAGTATATGCCTTGAAATAGTGAATAAGAGACATGATGATCTTTTCATGGTTTTGTTGGAGGAATCAGTTCACATTAGTTAGCAGAAAAAGAGTTAGCACATCCCTTAACTAGCAATTAGTCTCCTCTATTAGTTCATCTATTTGGATCCTTGAGGACTAATAAAATTAGTAAGCTAATACTTAGTCCTACAACAGATTCAGACAGGACCTTAGTGGGTTGGGATGTTAGCTATAGCTGGTGGAAACGACGATCATATCGATTGCTATTGTCACACTCACTTTGTTATCCTTTACATGACATTAATAATTAGGACATGTTGCTAACTGCTAGCTATGGAAGGGAGGAACAAGCCTCGTGCAAGGGGAGAATCGTCTATGCTCTATGTGACAAATGGACAAGGTGTTCTCGTGGTATGTTGGTAAGGCACAAGATAGCAGTGTATTCACTCGATATGGATATGTTTTAGTGTGAACTGAAGATTCGCCAGATGGAGCACCTGCAGATAAAACACAGCCCAAATTGGTATGAACCGGAGTGAATCTTCGAAGGACGAAAAACGAATGTGTGTCACCTGCAAATCTCTCTTAGAAACATATATAGTTTCTTATGCGAAATATAATTTGGTAAAAGGAAATAATTAATTAATTAACAGTTTGATATATATTGGCACATGATTAGCCGAAGCTAAGAGCTCATCAGAAGGACGAAATTATCAAAAATCAATAGTCACCTGTGTTATTGCCGCTGAAGGGAAGCGCGGGCGGGCTCAACGCAGTCGATCTCCCGGCCACGCCTCGTCGATTGCGATGAGCCATCATCGGACAGAAGGAACGTCGTTGATGGGGTGGGGGCGGCATGAGGTGGAAGAGCTGGCGAAGGGATGGAGAAAGAGAAGAGCTGATCGAGCGTCGCTCACCGATGCCTAAATTCGGAGAGCTCGAGAAATGGTCGGTCGAACGCGCGAGCACGTTTTAACTTATTACTAGTTCATTCATTTGCCTGGCGCGCGCAGTAGCGCATGCATTGCCTCCGGGACGTGGGTGTACGCCGGGGGTCCGTGAACGCCGGTTGCGCTAGAGGCGCGGGCACATTCTCTTCATCAGTCAGTGGCCACAGGCCGTACCGTGTTAACCGGTCCTCACTCGTACGGCCGCGGTGCTCGGGGAGAGTACGTGTCTCGTGTTTTATGTTTGCCATTGATCGCGCTCGTGGCTTTTGTGTGTGGTTGAGGTTGACCGTTTGACAGAGAGAACTGGTTTGGCCCCCGTTAATTTCTCGTTGCCGTTTGGTGCGCGCGGTTGAAATGTTGAACGGGCAATGCAGGTTACGCTGCCTAGCTTGACCTGCTAGGTTGCAGCTGCAGTATCGGCGGACGAGGAAGCGTCAGGGATCACGTACGACGATTTCGCGAGCGATCATGATAACTAAAACCTTATTTCGTTCCCTTGACGATCAGTGGCGGACTCATCCTCCCCTCTATCGGCGAACGAGCAGAGTAGCCGGCAACCCGGCTGGGCACGGCAGAGGCGCGCGTTCTCGCGTGGGCCGCGAGGAAGGCTCGTCCGCTTTTCGAACCGCTGGGCGTGGGCACGGGGGGAAAAACAGCGTCGAAAGGAGAGCGACGACAGGCACCGATCGAGTTCGTTGCACCGGGCGCTTTCGGCGAAAGGCTACGACAGGCAGCACCGCGAGCGAGCGCGCACTTTTCTAGCCGCGCCACGGGCTGCACGGCACGGCGCGCTCACATGGCCGGCGCGGGCGCTTCCGTGTCGTCGTACCGGCCCGGAAAGGTTAGCGTGTCCGCGACCTCGAAGTGGGGGGCTTTCCGGAAGAGAGCCAGGCAGGAGAAGAGCACGCCGGCCGCGCACGGTCGCTGTCGCACTGTTGTTTATTCTGAGTTATCGAAGACACGTAGATCGATGTAGAGAATGAAAATTAAAAATAATAAGAATAGAAGACACGAAATTCTTTATTGAATAATTCTAGCGAATTTACAAATGGGTGTCTCCTCAACTATTTATAAGGGGAAAATCCTACTTCGTGTTGGGTCCTAATTCGATAACGAGACTACATGGGCCAGGAAACCTTCTTCTAGAACATGGGCCTGACCCAACAAGCGTTTTACAACACTCCCCCTTCGGCTCTTTATCACGATAAATATGCTTTATAAAAACTCCTTAAAAATCCAATGGGAAAAATAGAGAAAAGAGTACATATTACCGTTACTTGTATTGTACGCATTGCCTCATTAAAAACCTTAATGAGAAAATTTCATATGAAAAACTCATAAGAGAAAAAGAGTATAATGCTTTAATCTTTATGATTAATGCTTATCGATCTTCATGAACGACACGAATTATCTTTGAGATGATTCTTTAATTCGGGATGTGATGTACTTAGGGAAATTCTCTCCCTGTTCCAAGCACTTCTCTAAGTCTTCTCATGTCAATACCATGTCGACACTTTTCAAGAGTGCAAGCTGGTAGTGCCTTTGTGAATATATCTGCAAGATTATCATAAGATCGGACATGAGTTACCAAAATTTCTCCCTTCTGTTGCAATTCATGCGTATGGAAGAATTTAGGTAACATATGTTTTGTCCTGTTTGACTTTATGTATCCCGATTGTATTTGTGCAATACAAGCGTTATTATCTTCATAGATAACCGTAGGGGATGGAGTATACGACACTCCACAACTTTTTATTATATGTCTTGACATTCTTCTAAGTCAAGTGCATTCATTGATGACTTCAAATAATACGATGATCTCTGAGTAATTTATTGATGTAGCAACAATCGTCTGCTTCGTTGACTTCCATGAAATTGCTGTTTCACCAAATAAGAACACATATCCAATCTGCGAGATTGACTTGTGTGGATCGGATAAGTAGCCAGCATCAGTATACCCAACAAGGGTTACTTCTGCATTCTTCTTAAAAAATAGTCCGAAATCTTCAGTTCCTCTCAGATATCTTAATACTTGTTTAATGCCTTTCCAATGTCGCATAGTTGGTGCCGAGCTGTATCTAGGAAGTAGATTAACAGCAAAAGCTATATCGGGTCTCGTACCATTTGCAAGATACATCAATGCTCCAATAGCACCGAGATAGGGATCTTGAGGTCCCAATAATTCCTCACCTTCCTTCTTTGGTCTAAATGAATCTTCCTCTGCATTGAGTGATCTCACAACCATAAGGGATCTAAGTGGGTATACATCTTTCGTATTAAATCTCTCTAATACCTTCTTGGTATAGTTTGATTGATACAATGATATTCCTTTATGGATATGCTCAAGCTGCAAGCCTAAACAATATGCAGTTTTTTCCTAAATCTTTTATTTCAAATTCAGACTTTAAGTAAGAACATGCATCTTCAACGTCCTGTGTAGTACCAATGATATTCAAATCATCAACATAAATAGAGATTATGCAATAATCTTTCTCTGATTTCTTAATGAATACACAAGGACAATCATCATTCTTCAACAATACTTTCTCCAGTAAAAAGTTACTGAGTTTGTTATATCACATTCTTCCAGATTGCTTTAAACCATATAGTAACTTCTGAAGTTTGACACTATACAATTTGCGTTCTTCTTCATTCGGGACTTTGATTCCTTCTGGAACTTTCATATAGATTTCTGTATCTAATGTTCCAAATATGCAGTGACGACATCCATAAGTCGCATTTGTAAATTCATATTCACTGCCAATGATATTAAATACTGGAAAGTAATTCCATCCATTACGGAAGAGTAGGTTTCTTCGTAGTCAATTCCTGGTCTCTGCGTCAAACCTTGAGCTACGAGTCTCGCCTTGTATCTAGTCACTTCATTTTGAGCATTTAATCTTCCTGACAAACACCCATTTATGAACCACTGGAAAGATACCTTTTGGTGTAAGGCTTACATTGCCGAACACTTCTCTTTTCTTTAACGAGTTCAACTCTGCACAAATTACTTCTTTCCACTTTGGCCAGTCAGGACGCTTCTTGCATTCTTTCATTGACTTTGGTTCAGATTCCAAGTCAATCTGTGTTACAATTGTGTCAGCAAAATATGAGTCGATTTTCATTGTCTTTATATTGTATACTACTCCTGTCTCAACATAATTCGTTGAAACTTCTTCTATTATTTCATTTTCTTGATCTACATCACTCAGAGGTGTGTTCAGATCAGGAATTTCCGATAACCCGTCGTGAGTTTCAAGTGTGCGCACATTCTCACTTGGGATTTCTTCTTCAATGCTCATCACTTCGTGTGGTTTGCTTTCACCTTCTATATTCTTCTTTTGAGTAGTTTGCTTCGGCTTATTCTCCGCAGAACGTCTCCTAGGAGTTCTAGCTTGAGCTTGTACTCTAGGCTTCTTTGGTGCCCGTGTAATCGGATCACTCCCACTCTTCCTAGCATTCGTTGCTTTTGAGGAAGGAGGTTGAAATTTCATATAGTCATCTTCTTCAAATGGGATGTCTATTCTTTCAGGTGCATTTGCAGCCGGTATATAAGACTTCACAATGTCTCTTGTATTGGTGAAAGCTTCTGGCAGTTCATTAGCAACCCTCTGTAGATGGAGGATGTTCTGAACTTCGAGCTCAGTTTCTGTAGTGCGAGGATCCATTCGTTGAATTCCTTTAGTTTTTCATTCTATTTCACGGCATTCATCCCGAAGAGATACTTTCCTCCCCAAATGCCGGGAAATGATCTTCATTAAAGATACAATCAGCGAAGCGAGTCGTGTGTAGATCCCCAGTGGATGGCTCTAAATACTTGATTATAGATGCACTTTCATATCCAACATAAACTCCGAGTTTTCGTTGTGCACCCATTGCAGTTCGCTAAGGCGGAGGGATAGGGACATTCACAGCACATCCAAATCTCCGCAAGTGAGAAACATTTGATATTGTACCACGCATCATTGCTAATAGCGATTCTTTATGTGTAGCAGATGGCCTCAATTGAATTAATGCTGCTGCGTGTAACACTGCATGCCCCCAACAAGAGATAGACAATAAGCAATTCTGTAATAATGGTCGTGCTATCATCTTGATCCTCTTAATTAATGATTATATAAGTCCATTTTATGTATGCACGTGTGGTACAGAATGTTCCACTTTGATACCCATACTCATACAATAGTCATTAAACACCTTCGAGGTAAATTCTCCGGCATTATCTATCCTGATGGATTGGATTCTGTGATCCAGAAAATTGGTTTTTAATTATATGATCTGAGTTATCAATCGTGCAAACGTACGATTTCTAGTAGATAGTAAACATACATGACTCCACTTCGAGGAAGCATCAATCAACACCATGAAGTATCAAAAAGGTCCTGACATGGGATTAATTGGTCCACATATGTCTCCTTGAATTTGTTCAAAGAATGCCATCGATTCTGCTTGAATCTTCAGCTTTGAGGGTCGAGTGATGAGCTTCCCTTTTGCACATGCAACGCACAAAAAATCTTCGTGATTTGAGAAATCTTTTGTCTTCAAGTTATGACCATTTGAATTCTTCGTGATTCTTTACATCATGTTGAGGCCTGGATGACCAAGTCTATCGTGTCATGTTCGATAGACTTCTTGGTTGCTAAATACGGTCTTGAACGCAGCAAACTCCTTGTGTGGTTTAACATAAGTGTAGTACATGCTTTTTTTAATGGTTGAAAAACTTTCGACGATAGTCTTGTGTTCTCCATCTTTC
This sequence comes from Eleusine indica, assembly GCA_030378355.1. NCBI lineage: Eukaryota > Viridiplantae > Streptophyta > Magnoliopsida > Poales > Poaceae > Eleusine > Eleusine indica. The sequence continues at coordinate 8,680,094 of CM059498.1, read as the reverse complement.
TTGGTCATAATGAGACATTCTTCGCCTTTATCATCATTGGTTTCTACGTGAAATCCATTTGCACGGATATCCTTAAAGCTTAACAATGTCCGAGTAGACTCGGGATAAAGCAATGCTTTATGGATTACTAGCCGCGTACCATTCGGTAGGATGATTGTGGCCCTGCCTGTGCCAACAATCCTAGTGTCATTGCCAATGACAGTAGTTATATCTCCATCATACTTTTGAAGTTTTTAGAAATAACTAGTGTCCCTTAGAACGGTAGCGGTAGTGTCGCTATCTACGAGACAGAGCTCCGCTTGAATAGCCATGTACTCCATGATTCTGTAATCATGTATAATCAAAAGAAATAATAATATAAACAATTTCCACACTAATATGATATATTATTAAATAAATGTCTTCTCTTCATGAGATTAAATAAATAAATCACTGCTAAAACTTAATGCACCCTTATTACTATTGCTTAATTCTAATGGAGAACTTTTGATTCTAAATAGTCTACGAGACTAGTGGGAATTTCCATGCAGGTCCTCCTCATCCTCTGCCATGAGGTCATCATCAAATTCAATATCGGAGGCCTTGCTTGGTTCTCCATGACCTTGAGCTTTGTCTAATGTACCAGAATCCATCTTCGTGATGTCTTCTTTGGTTTGTGGAGTTTCAACATAGTTGGCTTCATGCTCCGCAAGCTTCTTCCTGAGTTTTTGGTACATGTTGACGACGTGCTTAGGCGTGCGATAAATTTTGGACCAATATTCATTCATGTCACATCTGTAATATTTCTAGTCCTGTTTCCCATATTCTCTCCCTGTAGGCGTCTTCTTTGACTTTCCTTTATAGTTCTTCTTGAACTTATTAGGGTTGTTTTGCGTCTTCGGTGGTGCCTTCGGTGCCCCTTTACCCTTGTTGTTATTCTTCTTGAATGACATGACATTTGCTTCTTGCGGTGCCATGGAACCAGTAGGACGAGACAAATGATTCTGCTTGATCAATTCGTCCTCCCCCTGATCTTGCTGTAATGCATTGCTCAGGGCGACATAAGAGTCATATTTGTCCTTCTTGTACTGGCGGCTCATATGGGTGAGCTTAGGGTGAAAGGTGGAGAGAGTCTTGTGGATGAGGTCGGGATCTTTAAGATCTTTGCCACATAGCTTCATGCGTGACACAATACCATAAAGCTTGGTATTGTATTCCTCAACAGTCTTATAATCTTGGAAGCGTAGATTTTACCATTCGCGCTCCACTTTAGGAAGTAAGACTGCTTCAATTTGCTCAAAGCGATTACGCAGTGAGTCCCATAAGACCTTTGAGTTCCTTTCGATCATGTACTTATTTTTCAATGTAGTACATAAATGATGCTTGAGAAAATACAGGGCTTGAGCTTACTCCACTGTTGTTGCAGCAGGTTCCCCAGTTTTAGGCATAATTGTCTTTAAGAGATTTTTGCCACTAAGGAGAATTTCAGCATCAAGAGCCCATGACAGATAGTTACTTCCATGGGGGGTAAGCATATCAAATTCTCTCTTCACAAGGTCAGACATCTTAGATCACCGAATAGATGCGTCGGCTCGATTAGAGCGTGCTGATAACGTGTTGAGTTATCGACGATCGAAGGCACGTAGATCGATGTAGAGAACAAAAACTAAAAGCAACAAGAATAGAAGAGACGAAATTCTTTATTGAATAATTCTGGCGAATTTACAAAGAGATGTCTCCTCAACTATTTATAAGAAGGAAACCCTACTTCATGTTGGATCCTAATTCGATAACGAGTCCATATGAACCAGAAAATCTTCTTCTAGAAGATGGGCCTGGTCCAACAAACGTTTTACAATAGTTTAACTGGCAACGGGATTGGATGACAGGGGACGATCCGGCTTTTTGGAAGTGGGAATCCGTCACGGATCGAGGAACGGCTCCTGATATATTATTTTTTTTCCTGTAATAATAACTAAAAGTAGCACCTAGCTACTGATAAATTGGTACTTTAAAGGCTGCTTTGCGTTTCTGTAGCTGTATAGACCTATCCTTTTTTCTGGTGAGGACGGTATCCGTTTGGATCTTGTACCAATCTACCACTAGCCAGTTACGCAGTAGGTGATTGTCAACGACGGTAAACTCAAGGCTCTGAGAGGGAAGTAGTGATGACGTGCATCAAAATATCTGGAATTGATTACGGTCGTCATCATGCTTACTTTCACGGCATGACCATGACTTCTCAAAATTCACTGGATTCAATAGGATTGGATCATAAAATTAAAAAGAAAACTCTGAAGATTTGGTCAGGAATATCGACGAACTTTACGCGGGCACTTGGCGATGGCAGAAGCCAGAACAACGTACCGCTCCATAGTGCGGAAAAGGACTCGATAAAGAAAGGCAAATAGCAAAGGTCGCCCCGGTTTGATACCCGGGGAACTTTGTCAAAAGATATCTCCCCTGACAAAATTATATACTTGTGATACGCGGGCACTTGGCAATGGCAGAAGCCAGAACAACGTACCGCTCCATAGTGATGTTTTCTTTGGAGTTTGGATCCCCGACTCTCACAAACAAGTCTACGGCATAAGACATCGTGCATCAGAATCCAACAAAATTTAAATGGCAGATATTTCGAGTAACAATATTTAGTACAAGCTCCTTCACACACATAAAAATAGATTAGTATGCACGCAAATCGAAAGGGAGGGGGAGACGCCTGCTGCCAAAGAGTCCTTTAGTCCTTCGTACAAATTTTGAACCAATCATTGCCACAAACTTCGTTATGCTTGATCAGTCAAAATAATGCGTGGAAAAAGTGAAAGTCCCACTTGTATGATTTGCAATCATTGTGGATTATTAAATGAATGCTTTTATTCAGCAAATAACAATATAAAGTATTATGGCAAAACCTAAGAATCTCGTCTTTTCAGTCACAACCTTACTGGGTCGTTATGTGAGTCATAATCTCACAAATAAGTTAGATGAGGAAAGCAGAATATAAGATAACGAGTATAATACAAATGGATCAATGGAAATTGAAAAGGCTACACTAGGGGAAGAGTACAGTATTAGCACTTCTCAAGCTAACGTGATGTCATCTGGGTCCATAAGTTTTCACAATATAAATAATACTCCTGCAGCATGCTAGCATGGAATCCTTTTTTTGATAAGTAAAAATTAAAGAGCTATTCAAGTATTTTGAATTTAGATGACATGATTAACAAGTTAGGGAACAAATCTGTTCTTTTGAAGTTCATGTAACCTGAACATCTACGACACTGTCAAATTCAAACCGCTAGTGTATGACAAAACCATCCGTGGGCTAAAACAGGATATTTGGTAGTCCTGTCAGTCCGATTCACGGTTCTCACAGCCAGTCCAAGTTCAAAAAAATTTGCCATACAAGATAGCCATGCACATTTGATAAAAGAGTTGGCCACAAATCCATTACCAGAGCTATTGCCAACTGCAGATAACCAGCTCATAAGTATCATTGGTCACGGACCATTGATAACACTCTTTGTGTTCTTTGGTTGATAAGTAAAAATTGGAGAGGCATTTAAGTATTTTGAATTTAGATGACACATTTAACAAGTTAAGGACCTAATATGTTCTTTTGAAGTTCATGTAACTTAACATCCATGACAATGTCAAATTCAAACCACTAGTGTATGACAAAACAGCCTCAATGGGATAAAACAGGATGTTTGGTAGTCCTTTCATCCCAATTTACGGTTCTCACAACCAGCCCAAGTTCACAAAATTTTGCCATACAAGATAGCCATGCACATCTGATAAAAGAGTTGGCCACAAATCCGTTACTAGAACGATTGCCAACTGGAGATAACCAGCAGACAAGTATCATTAGTGGCAAACCATTGGATAACACTCTTTGTGTTGTATGGTATATGCAGCGCTTGGCATTTGACGATATATTTCAAAACATGTATCAAGTTTTAAAATCTCATATACTGCTTTAGTAAAAGGACATCATCAAATGACAATAAAAAAACAGATAAGAAAAATCTTTGTCACTATGGAGGAAATTCCCAAACAATTCATTCTCATCCAACATGCGCCATTAACAACTCAAAGACAACAATATGAAGATCTACACACCACAACACCCTTACTTACGATGTTATGGATTGCCGTCTGCCTCACTCCCTTCGACCTCATCTGGAAATTACGTTGAAGAAAATTCTGAGAAGGTTTGCATAATGAGAAGTCTAGTCAAGTGGCAGTTAAAATTGTTTTCTGTTAAATAAAACAAAAAATCAATTATTTACTGAGACTGATTAGTGTGCTAAAAGAAATCAATAGCACATCTTTAAGCAGGTTTCACAGTTTTAAAGTTTGTTTCACTGAACCTAAGATATTCACCATCCCCCTTTTGCTACGTAGATGGCTGTATCAGAGACATATCCAGAATGAGAAGGTTACAACATCAATTACAAGCAATGTTTCAGGTCGTAGCTAGGTACCCAGTTCAGCACTGTGTAGCTACAAGGGATGCATCAGGATTTGTTGGAGTCAGATTCCACATGGTTTTATGTTTTCTATTTTTCTTTCTTACTTGTGGGGTTCAACACCTGAGATTTAACTACACTGCAGCTTAGTGAATCACTTTCTATGTAGCAATTCATGAACTCTTTCTGTAGAATGCAGTAAGCAAAATATGTGCAAGATGGGGCATATTTAATAACCGTCTGGCATTCATAAGCCTGAACGGCTATGTTCTTTTCTTCCTCTCTGTTTCTTTACTCTGTTTTCTTGCTTTACCCAACTTATACCAGGACCATAAACGTTGTATGTAGTATCCAATACATAACATTCAAAGAATAATTCGACTTTTATCAGTTGGTTCCACTGCCATAGGCATCTAAAAAGTCTCCATCCTGTCATAGGTGTAACTTTCTCCCTCTTGTTAACTCAATGTAAACACAATTGTGATAGCAATTGAAAAGAAAATGACAAATATTGTAGTCAGTCTGGTCTTCCAAATAAAAAATCTCGTTAGGAACTGAGATTCAAACTGCAGGGAGTAGGTAAGTTTACACTCGTAGTGGCCCAGCAAATGATATTTTAGATAATGGAAAATAGTTCCGGCCTTCGTCCCCAGAGTGGACTATGGCCTGAAGCCCAGCAAATGATGTTAGCTACTTTTAAATTCCATTTAATTTTCTCGGCTATTAAAATGCACTTAAACTCGATACAGCAAGAACAGACAATTCAAATGCATTTCTAAATAGAAGGGTAAAGCATAACTGATTTATAAAGCTAAAAGTGTAATTGTTGAAGGATTCTACAGTTTATTTTCTGTCAGACCTCATGTTCCCAGTACAAAAATAATCAAACATTGGATTGCAATCAGCACAGCAAAAACGTTATACAAGGCTACATACCTTAAGCGGCCTCCTCTGTGGTGCCTTCTTCTTGGTCCGCTACTTCCTCTTCGTCATCATCCTCACCATCAATATCGTCCTCGTACTCATCAAATACGGTGGTACCATACCTGGAGTTGAGGTAGTCGACGGCTGCAGGAGTGAAGAAGAGCTTGCGGGCGTCGAGGATGTCGTACAGATTGAGCGTCCTGGGGGTGAGCATCTTGAGGGAGCCAATGTTCCTGCCGCTGAGGCGCACATTGTCCGCGAAGTCCGTGGAAAAGAACATGGCCTTCTGCTTTGGGTCCAGCCCCCAGCGCTGCAGAGCGGCGACGAAGTCCCTGGTCTTGGGCCCCCCAGCGAACGCCTCGTCGAACTCCTCCACGACGAAGGCGTCCTCGGCCACAGCGGCGCTGACGAGCGCGGTGGAAATGGCGAGGCGCTTCTCCTTGCGGTTGATTTTGATGGACCAGTCGCGGGGTTTGGGGCCGAACACGACACCACCGCCAGGGCGGAGAGGGGTGCGCTGGGACCCGCGCCGCGCCTTCCCGGTCTTCTTCTGCTGGTAGGGCTTCCTCCCTCCGCCGCGGACCTCGCCGCGGGTGAGCGTGGAGGCCGTGCCGCGGCGCGCGTTCTGGCGGTCGGTGATGATGGCGCGATGCACGACGGCGCGCGCCGTGGAGGGCGGTGCGGATTTGAGGTCGAGGACCACCTCCCCGACTTTGTCTCCTGTGAAGGAGAGCACGGGTAGGGTCGCCGCCTCGGCCCGCAGAGCGCGGAGGATGGAGGCCGCCGGCTTCCTCCGGCCCGCGATGTGCGCCGAGGCGGGGGTCGAGGATGAGGGTGGGAGGAAGGAATTGGATGAGGAGGAGAGGAAGGGGGAGGAGGATGAGGAGAGCGAGAGGAGAAGCGGCGAGGCCACGGCGGCGGCCGGCATTGTGGCGGCTTTGCTGCGCTGAGGAGCGGGGAGGGGCGAGGACGATGGCTCTGCCGCTGCAGCTGCAACTTCTATCTCTTTATCCACCCGTCCGGTCCGGCCACACCCTCCTCTCCAGTCCAGTCCCCAAGGCCACAACAAGCCCAGACTCTCGGGCAGGGGCTTTTTAATTTTTTTCCACCCTACCGGATGGCACAAGCCCAAAAAACACGATGCCAAAAAAACACTTTTAAATGTCACTTTTAGCTGTTAAAAAAACTTATTATCCTTTTTTCTTCTACCTCTTGCTTCTTTCTTCCTCGAATGTGGTGCAGATCGAGCGGAGTCACGCCGGGCTTCTTTCTTCCTCCACCACAGCGGCGACCACCGCCTCGCCCTCCTCGCCGCCTCCACGGCTATCACGCTCATCGCCGCCGCGGGGGGCACGCACCTGCTCCGGGGCCGCCTCCGCTTCCGCTGCTTCCCGAGCTCGGGCTCTGGCTCCGTTCAGTGATTCATCGGCGATGATGACAACAAGCCACAGAAGCGGGACAAGGCCGCCGCGCACGGTTGTTTTGTCAGGGGGGCATCGAATTCTACAGCAATGAAGACTGCTACCGCTTCTACAGGGACTGCTATGGTTCCATGGCAGGAGGCTCTAGCGCCTCCATGAGCAAGGGAGCGAAGCCGACCGGTGTGAGAGAAAGTGATGGACGGATAAACAGGAAAAGGAGGAGAGAGAGAGAGAGGAGGAAAGAGGACATGGCCGAGGGTGAGCTCAGACGTAGTGCCATGACGATGAGGCAAGAGTGAACTAAAGAAAAAAGAAAGAAAAAAATAGTTGAAATGACAAATATACTCCTGACATGTGGGACCAAAAGTGGCATTTAAAAGTTTTTATTTGATATGATGGTTTTTGAGCATGTACCATCCAGTAGGGTGACAAAAAATTAAAATAACCGGGCTCCAATTGACCAGTTGATTTGTTCATTTCAACATTTGTTTTCCACCCCCGCATCCTACCTCCTTAGCTTTTTTCTCCGTCCGACCAACACAAATCAGGAATTAGCAACTAGCGATTAGCACCAGTCGACGATCAAAGATGGGTCGGTACGGTGACCCTTTCCTTTCCCACGGTTCAGCGAAATGTTCCTACAATTTTTTATTTTTTTGGCTGAAAAAACTGGTTGGCACGAGATGATCAGGGTAAATGAGGCGTGTTACATTTTCCATGGTTTTGATGGTGACCATTGTGCAGTCGGTTTCTTGCCTATACAAACACTTATGCAGTAATGCAGATCAAGGGACGTGAATAAGTTACTGAGGATGGGCAATTCTCATACAGGTAGATTTACAGATGTTTCACCCTTGCGTAAACAATAAAGTTGAAGCAACTCAAGAAATCTGAATGGATGACTGATGATTCAGTTACTATATATGCTGATTTATTTCCTGCTGTTTCAATCTTCCAGAATATATTGTACATATAAGATGCAAATAATCTTGATCCAATCCAATGTAGAGTATTGGTTCCTACAAGAATCATACTGACGTGTGTGTAACCTACAGTTGGTATCTCCAAACAGAGGCGACTTTATAGCTTGTCTAATCTACTTGCGATTTATGGGAGATTTATGGGAACAATTGGAGTCCATAAGCTGATATGCTAACATTTGCAGGCATAGATCACCTAGATGGCTTTGATGGTAATTTCTTAACCAGACTTGTGTTACCAGTAACCAATAATCGAGCAGCCTTCACCAGCTCCTCCTTTATCATAAAAAGCAAGGCAGAAGCAAAAACACTTTGCACAATTTTTGTGCCCATTCCCTTATACATCCCTCTCAAACCCTCATAGTACACCAGCTTTTTTAATGCATCAAGTGTACCTGAAAGCACAGAATGGTGCAAATTAGAACTCCAATAGTAAGTCCAGCAGTCCACAGCAGCAAGAAATGGTGCAATAACATCTAAAATGGTATGGGTGCCAGCAAGAAAAGGGACCCGATTACTTCAAACAATACTGCAGATTAAAAGTGAGAAACTATTATGGAACATAATGAGAATCAAGTACCTTTGTAGCGATGCCTCTTGTCATCACCAACCATTTGCTTTGCCTGAAGTCTTGCCTGCAGAATAAACATAGATCAATTTGAAACATGCACTCATGCAAGTGGAAAGCTGCAGTTATTACCAATAAACAACCAATTATTCACCTTCACAACTAGAAGAGGGTATGTCACGACAGTTGCACCAAGTTTTGCAACCGCACCAAGAAGAAAGATCTGAACAAGGATGATTGTGGTGAAGTTAGGATTGCATCATATAACATACAAATACTAGTACTCAATTGTCAATGTACCAAAGTGTTTCTATCATCAAAAGTAAAACATGTAGCAAGTAACATATGTGCTGTACGAGTACGAACAAGCTTTCAAGTCATCACTACTTAATTCAGGGCTGCAGGCCATGATACAGACATACAGCATGTAAGAATGAAGCAAAGTGGTTTCGATCCTGATAAATCAGTAGAGGCGACCCCTAATGAAACTGAAAAGGGCAAAAGCTTACTTCAAGAGCAGACAGTCCATCAGCCCCCTTCAAATTAGAGGCGCGCCTCTTCTTCAACTTCTTCAGAAGAGTCTCATACAACATGAACTGAATTGCAGGATTGCTAACCTAGTAACAGATGATAATGTGAAATTTAACCACTGATACTAATAAGCAATATAAAATGTGCACAAATTGTAGCTTACCATTATAAGAGATGGAATTACACCTTTCCAGAACCCCAGCACTCCATCTTCGTCATAAAGTTCCTGAAGCTGTAGGTAGAATGAGTCATAAAACCATCCTTGAAACTAATGTATAGTCACAAGATCACACGACATTATACTAAGATAAAAAATGGCAAAGTGACCATATGTAAAATATAAAAATAAATTCTGATGACCAACATGAAATGCTAGCTTCTAGCATTGTTTCTGTTGTTTCTCTAGCACCCATTGCAACATGGCTCTGTAAAAGCCCATCCATTCTGTTATGCAAATGAAAAAATATTGCTAACAGGAATTTGGCTTAAATGATAATTGTATTTTTACAGACTATATACTACAGCTGTGGTGCATGTCTTTCCGTTCAAGAATTAAAAAAATAATAGCTAGATTACTTTCACGGTCACAACAATTTTTGCTTCACATTCTCAGTACCTTGTCAAAGAAGTTCACAATAATAAGACCTAAATACTTCTTTACTCCACTCATTTTACTTTTACAGAAATGTATTTATAGAGTTTCAAATCAGGCTACTTTGTTCTCATGATGTCAAACCAGACGCATGTTGCCGTACAATACTAGCAGCTGAGTACAGCATCAAAATATTACTAATTAAAAAATTATCAAGTATTTACAGTCTTTCCAACTGTTCGTCTAGTGAACCATGAAAGATTGGGTAAGATCCTCTCAAACAAAGAAACTGAAACCAGAACAAGCTTGTTACATTGACAACTTCTACTCAATCTTGTACAACCTTCAAATTTTAAAGATTACCATACATGTGCTGCATTCATAAGCAGAATGTTTCTACTTCAAATCGAAACTTGTGGTTCGTTTAATTATCAAAATGTTGACTCCATAACCTGGTTCTAGGTATGAACTATTGGAAGTTATAATATTAATATTCACATAAAGTGCAAAAACTAAAACACATATTCAGGATGGCAAACTTGAACGAAGTATATGAGTTCTTGTACGAAATATAATTCATCAAGGGATGAACATCGTCCTTCTGATAAAGAAACTACATAAGATTTTCTTCATGAAGAAAAGACGATAATTCGGTATGTGGTAACTGGCAAACTACAATAGCATGGATTGAGCTATAAGAGAAATGGTGTTACATACAACATCGATAGATTTGTACGGGGTGTTTTCAGTTGTGTCAGCTTGAAGGGCCTTGTCAAGAGCACACGTCAAACCTTGAAGGCTTTGCTGTTTTTTCGCCTTTCTGTGAGTCTGAAGGAAAGGACAAAATACTAACCTCAAATGTGATACTAAATGATGTCAAACTAAAGGCAGGATAGCTGAGAGATAAAAGGTCCAAAGCATATTTGCTTACTTGCATTCGTGTAACAACAACCCAGATTGGGTTCGTGAGCAGTACATTGACGCATCTGCAGCAAAAGGAAAGGCAAATTGGCATCAACATTCAGCTGAGCACACCGACAAGCTTAGATGTCAGAAGAATCATGTATGAAAAATGAGAACAGATACAACGATGCTTAGGTCAATACAACATATTCAGCTTAATTCCAGTTACCCAGACATAGCAGCAACAGTGAGAGATTGTAGCATCCCGAGAGACCCATCGCCCAGCCCTCTCCTGGCTCGCTCAAGGGCCTTCGCCTCCGCCCTGTTCCGAAATATTTGGTAGAAGAAGTAGTAGACACCCTGACGGTAACACACCCAACTAACGATTAAGAAGCATAATGACCTTCACAATTCATAAGGCAAGGCTGGAAGCTGTCAAATCAACCAACCTGAGAGGTGGCGGTGCCGACGAGCGATGGCATGAGCCCCCCGTACAGGCGCTCCCACCCCTCATGCTTCACCACCTACCACAGCACAACAGAAATCAGAGATCGCAGGCAGCATTAGACCCAGATCAGGCTAGATTACTCAAATTCCCCGGTGGAGAATGAAGTGGGGGACGAATGGGATGTGCACCAGGTATATCTGGCGGGCGGCGCCGTCCTTGAACGCCGGCTTGGCTGGGTCGCGCTCCGTCTGCTGCCGCGCGTTCACCTGCGCCGCGGAAATTTCAGTACACGCGGAGCAACCACAGAGCCGGCAAACCAAGGCAAGGGAGCATGACGTACGGTCTGGAGCGGGTAGGTGAGGAGCTGGGCGATGATCCCACCGCCGGCGCCGGCGAGGCCGTTGATCAGCGCGTCCGACATCTTCGCGCCCCTCTTCCTGCCTCCCCCAACCCTTCTCGACGCTCCGCCGGCCGATGGACCACCGCGGTGAGCCTGAGTAAACTAAGACCCCGCCGCGCCCACGGCTTGCTGCCTTCCGCTGCTTGCCTGCTCGGTCTCTTCGGATTGCAGGAGACGGAGGCAAGCGAGGCCGGGGCGGGGCGGAGCCGGCACGAACACGACACGACTCGACCCAACGACCTGGCCCGTGCTTCACTCGCAGCCCTCCCTTTTTGAGTTCAGACTTCAGACTACTGCCGCCGCCGCCGCTGCTGCCGTGTGAATTGTGATCCAGACGGGCACGGCAACCCCTTTTTTAAAACTCGGTTCCCCATCCGCGCACGCGATTTTAATGAGTTCTTCAAGACTTCAACCAACGACCAGCACGGTGCTGATCTGGTACCGGTAGTCAATCTCGCTTCGAAGCTGAAACGTGAAAAAATAAACTGTTTTGGTTTCGGTTTCTGGTGGGAGGAATTCGGGGGATATCTCGCGGTTTGGCACGTTGTGGGGAAAGCGCAGTTTGTACGTTTTACGGTAGAAAGATTGGACAGCGATGCAATACTGTTACTACGCCGGAGCGCCGGAGTCGTAGTTGTTTCATCTTGGTGCGGTTTTGAGAATTTGAGAGGCGTGGATGCTGGAATATTCTGTTGCTCGCTTGACCTTTTTTTTTTTTTTGTGAAACCGTTGCTCCCTTGCCTTGACTTGTTCCTGTGCTCCCATACGCGCGGCGGTTCTTGGGAGTTTGTGAATAGAGCCGCCGTTTGGTTTGGGAATTTGAATGCGAAAATGTCAGATCTGGTGCTACCGCACCTTCTGGTGTTACCGTGCTCCCAACGTTGATAGCACCATAACAAATACATTAAAAATTACAAAAAATATAAATGCGTAGCGCATATTACCATCTACCACCTTATAAAAATTAAGATGTAATGGGTATTTGTATAAAAAGAAACAAAAAAATAAAATTAGCTTATAAATAATACGAATTGGAACTATTCATCTTAAACTCGTAACCCGTTACTATTTATATGCAAATTTCTTTTTACACAAGTATCTATTGCATCTTAACTTTTATAAGATGATAGCATCAACTATATATTTATTTTTTTGTTATAATTTTAATACATCTATTGCGATGCTACTTACGATGGGAGTACGATAGCACTACAACCCGTGGTAGCACTAGATATGCTCTCTCGTGTCTGGTGGTGAAGGTAACACGGAGCATTTTAGTTACATGTTTGTTTTATTTAAATTATTAGTTTAAATATATAAATTTATATTTTATATTTCGAATTTTTAAATAACAAAATAAATTATTATAATAAAATATATAATATTTTTTAAAAATATTTTAAATAAGACAAACAATCAATCTAACTCATAAAATTAACGACAAGAACAATTAAAAAATAGAGAAAATATGTATATTATAAGTGCGAAAATTAAGAAAAAATTAGGAAAATATGAATTTTAAAATCTGTTTTTAAAATCTATCATCAAATCAGTAAAACCGATTTATTAACAGCCAAAACCGTTCTATTAACCGATGTAACCAGCGGGTTAATCAATCACCAATATCGTGCACATTTCAAATCAAATTTTGTCAGTTAATCGGCCGGTTTTACGATTTTCCCGTTAACCGGCCGCTCCCAGTCGATTTTAACTGTCGGCTCGGTTATGTAAACGTTGTCATTCCCCGTGCCGTCGAACCCCCCTTTTTCTTCCTGGCTGTATTTCGTGTCATCCGGCGGCGGTGGCGGCGCGAGCAAGCAAAAGGGTTAGCGTTGGTTCGCGCGTGGCGGTAGGAGATCTGAGAATCTGCCGCCGCAGTATCCTTGGGGTCGAAAACCAGTCCGCTCTTTCGGATCCCCTCCACGGCATGGAGCCGGGAACTAAATCAGAAGCAAAGCGAGACGAGCAAGGATCTGGTGCGGCAGGAAGCGGCAGCGGCAAGGTGTATCATGAGAGACAGAGGCTGCAGTTCTGCCTCCTCCACGCCCTCAACAACCTTATGCAGGTGTTCCTCTCTTTGAAATTTCTATCTATTATCTCCATGTGTTCTTGCTTATACTTTTTTTTAGGAAAATTCTTGCTTATACTACTGTTTATAATTTACTGTTATCTTTACGTCGCTCGCCACTTTAGTCCAATTGGTTTTCACGTGATTTGTGTCCTTACCACTTAATGACTTAACAGAGAGGAACCGATCGAAATTGTTGGTAGTTGAGCGTTGTGCTCCACTGCAACTGCAACAGCGATGTTTGATGGTGTTGCTTGGTAGTGATAGTTTCTTTTATGGATGGAATCAAGCACAGTTGTTAATTACGGCGCATGTTTTTCATGCTAATTGAACCGAAATTTTGTGTTTGGCGTGAAATATGACAGTGTGTTAGAAGGAGATGATGTATACCAGCAGCCAATACTTGGACCCAGTGCCAAAGCTTGACGAGATGAGCGGGGGAAGGATGTCATGCTAATTATGCATTAATACACTAAATTGCAAGTGTATGCTGTTCTGCAAGAATTGGGTCCAAGCACCTGTGCAAGAATTGGGGCATGGCCCTAAGGAAGCTTTGCCAGTGCTTGGACCCAATTCTTGCACAAACAGCTTGACACATGTTCTTGTAGAATAGACACATTTGCGTGCTGTTCATCCAGTTTGTCCACTTTTGATCCACCTTTTAAAATAACATCTTATGAGACATGCTCGTGAATCATGAATTCATAAGCTCAATGGATGCAAACTTTTGTCTTGTCAAAAGCTCTTGATTAATTGTTAATTAGCAATTGCTTTTCACCTGATTTAGCCCATTTTGCAATATCAATAAGCTGGCTGACTGCAAAGTCATCAACTATTCATGAAGATATCACCTTCTACCTGGCTTTGATGCCTATGGTCTAAACAGAAAGTAATACCACTTTAAATTTGATTTTTTGCACTTTCACTTATCCAATATGTTACAAGAAACATGTGCTCACTAGAAACAGTATACTCCATTTTGTTCAATCTAACTTTCGCAGGCTAAATCCATCAGTTATGCTTTCTGTGGTTCAGGAAAAAGAATATTTCACCCGAGCTGAGTTGGATGAGATTGCTGGAAAGCTTGTTCTTGAAGATCCAAACAAGAGCCAATGGACTCCTCTGTCTTTCATCTTTAAACCTCACCACAACGTAGTAACTGGGAATTATGATGTAAATGTTCTTATTGCGTCACTAGAAGCCAGGAAGAAGAAGGTGATCTGGCATGATCATCGAAAAGGGGCATCATCAATCGATCTGGATGCAGAAGCTTTGGTAGGTCTCATGATCAATGTGCCTGTTAGGAGGTTGAGGGGGCTCTGGACTGGCAGGCATTGGGTAGCAATTCGGAGCATTGATGGTGTATGGTTTAATTTAGATAGTGATTTTTCTGAGCCCAAGCAATTTAAGGACAAAGAAAACGTAGTTGTGTTTCTAGACAGCATACTCAGCCAAGGTGGAGAACTCCTGATCGTGCTGCAGGATGACTAATATTGCTGCTTTAAATTTCTAAGGGCTACCTGAACAGCCTATTCCCTGCTTCTTGCCCGTACATGTGGATTGCCATCATGATGGGATTAGAGGCATAGGAAACAGAAATTTCTATGGATTTTGCAGTTTTATCAGTGAGCATAGTAATGGCCACATCGATACATGGAAAATTCAAGGTGCCAGATATCTGCTTCACATATTTCTGTTGCCCTCTGCTTGATTTCATGTTGTGTCTGCCTTGAACACACATTGGCTTGCCATCCAGGTATCAAGACAACACATAAAGTTGATGTAAACAAAGAACTATGGTTGCCAGCTATGGACTACAGTATTCTCACAAACAAAAAAAAACTATGGACTATAGTTTTTTTTTTTTGACACCAACTATGGACTATAGTTGGCAGAACGCAAGCTTGTTATGGAAAAACAAAAAAACTTTGGTTGTCAACAAGAACATGTCTACTGTGATGCAGAACTTAAGGGAAGGATGGAGGAGCCGCCGGTGCTCCAATTATAATCGGCTTTGAGAACTACAATAGTTTTACATGCTACAAATTTGTCAGTTCATATTGCAAGTACCGATATGTACATAGATCAATAATTGTTGTTGCCATGACCAGAGTTTGTATCTCATCATTTTAGAAAGTCAACAACATGTTGACATTTTGTAAGGTCATTGGTTTTTGGTGATATATGGTTTTAGTTAACAAGGTAATGCTATCAAAGCTTACTATGAAGACGTTCTCATGTGATCTAATTATTGGTTTTCCTCGCGTGTGCACCCAGTAACCTGGTTTCAATTGAGCAACCAATTCAAAAATAATGATGGTCCGTGAAGTGTTTCACGCCCTTCAAAATACCAAACGTGACTATAGTAGAAATTTTACATATTTTTATTACAATAAATACGGCACAAGCTGGGCTGCAAGATTACACTTAAGGGTGGATGTTCTTGATTTGTTGCTTTAATTCTCAGCACTGCACCACATAAGTTTTAAGCTACAACTTAAAATTGGTACATATATACTGTTTGAGGCAACCAACATCAACACCACCAAGTGACCAATTGTTGGAGCTATTGCATCAAACTTCTTCGTTAGCAGAGGTAATGAACAATCTCAAAGACCTCTAATTTACACAAAGTGCATATGGCATACAAGCGGTCAGTCAATCATTCATAACTTGTAGACATAAGAATGCAGCTGGCCACACAAACACGCAAGCTGTTAGGTACAATTTACAAATTCTTTGGTTATTAACAGTAGCTAGTTGGAGAGTGCAGCAATGGAATCCTCATTGGATGACCGAAACCTAGTTAGTTCGTCCCATCTTCTTCCGCCAGTACAACATTGCAGTACTGTAGTGCTCATTGCGTATTTTCTTCGAGGCTGCTCTCCAGTCGCACTTCTCCATCTCTTCCCTAGCAGCCTTCCCAATGGCTTCTCTGAGATCTTTTGACATGAGGAGTTGTTCAATCTTCCTCACACACTCGTCGAGATCTCCAGGTGTAAAGAGGAAGCTGGTCTTGCCCTCTTTGTCCTTGGGTATTATATCAGGTATCCCTCCAGCACGAGCAGCAACAACTGGAACGCCAGAAGCCATGGACTCGAGCACTACTTGCCCAAGGGTTTCAGATTCTGAAGGCATTGCAAATACGTCCCCACTTGCATATGCTTGTGCGAGCTCATCACCTTGGAGCATTCCAGTGAAAACTGCAGGCATGCCTGTGAACATTTTTTCCAGCTCAGCCCTGCAATGCCAGATGAAAAATATGATGAAAAGAAAAGTCCATTGAAGGTCCAAGCAAACGACCAAACATCTAAAATTGGCTTTTGATGCACAGTGCAAACAGGATTTCAATTCCATAAGTGCGACGGTTGTACTTATACTGCATAAATGTTAAATGAGTGTTCAATAAAGACGACAGGGAAAGAATTGCTTAAACCATAGTAATGTGAATAAATGATTAACGTGATGTAGAACATTAGATGTGTGGCAGAAATAATTTATGTTATATTGAATGATTGATACCAGGTAAGTGATGATATGTGTTGGATGTACATATCTCATAAGGCGCACATCATATTGAAAAACAACAAGCACACCTGTATGGTCCATCTCCAACAAAAGCAATTCTTACTCCTGGGAGCTTTTCCATAACCCTGTATTCATAAACCAAGGTAAGCAAGTCCAAATGAAACAATGAACGTTCATGAAACAAAGAATAAAAGAACCTTCAAATAATTAGCATATGAAAGGGGTAACCAATTTGAAATATTTACTTGGCTAAAAATGCAAGATGAAAAAAAAAAGAGATATGCAGACATGCCTGGTATACCAAAAGCTACATAGGAAAAGCAGCTCCAAGTTTTAGCAGCAATAAGAAGTTAAAAACATGATACTCCCTGTCAATTGTAGCTAACAAATGTCGTGGATAAACTCTACATGAATATGATGAATAATCCATCATTACAGAATAACATCGATGAAGTTTTACCTTACCCCAATCTTTGATGTCATTTTTTCCCCAATGTTTCAAAATTTGAGCTTGTACTGATAAATGGCGATGCCAATGGTATAAGTAAATTCTCACCTTTTTAAGAAATCCAAATTCTTTTCACGACCAAAACGTCCCACATGTATTATCAATGGTTTTTCTGGTTCACCACCACTGACATGATAGGAAAGAAAAGTTCATTATGTCTAAGTAGTGTATCTGAACACTTCCATCAGTAAAAATTAAAGAAAAAGGTGATACCTCAATCTGTTACGCATTTCATGACTCCGATATTTAGGATGGAAGCTTTCAGAATCAACACCCTTGTTCCAAAGCCGTATTCTGTTTGCTGAAGAGGAAAGCTTAGGTTATGTTTAGCATGGACGAAGGACAAAAAATACAAAAATATTGATTTGTTGTCACTGTTTAACCTGATACTACTTTAGCAGTCTCGAAGTCTTCGGCAATAGCTACTGAAGGAACTAGAGTAAGATCTGCAGCCCTGTGGAGGCATCCTTTAAAAAAAAGAGCGAGTCAGCAGACACTAAGGAGAAAAAGGTTATTCATGAACAGAGAGTGTAACGATCATTTTTTTAGACTATTCTTTTCTTTTCTTTGCACAAACGAAACAAGACTGTATCATGGCTTACTTATAAGACTCCATGTGGGCTCAAGTAACCAGTTTAGATTGTATCTCGGTATGTACCTGAAAGCCATAACAGGAAATCAACTAAAAAGTAAAAACAAAAACAGCCATGACACAGTTGAGACCAAATAGTAAAATATACAACAGAAAACTGAAATGTTGCTTGCCAACTTAAGTGGGCAAGCCATAGAATGTTGAATCATCGGCCTAGCATATAAGAAGCAGAAAAATTCTCCACTGCTTTCCTTGCACCCACATATGTGGGGTTCCGTCATTTTTTACTGCAGCGGACCTGTCTTGGTCTATTTGAAATACAATGTTCCAAAAAGGATCTCATATTGGCACAAAACTGGATTTATATCATGGCTTCCTAAATCTATGTCCTTTTTTTAGCAAAACCGACAGTGGGGCCTCCTACCTATCTCTTTTTCTTTTTGTTTTTCATTAATTAACAAAATACAGAAAAGAAGAGTTCTATGTACATATTACATGGCCGTAGGTCCAAAAACAGACCCTAAATCTTTGTTTTGAGAGTATTTCTTAATGCTTGAGCAGAACTATGTATGAGTATACTTCATGAGACATCTGTATGACTGATTTAGGGATAACTCCCCATAAAAGGTACTCCCTCCGTTCACATTTACATGTCATTTTAAGGTTTCCAACTTTTCTCCAATTACATGTCATTCTCACTTCCCAATGCACCTTTCTCTCTTCCCAATATAATATTCTCTTTTCGCACTACATCTCTATCTCTATCTCTCTCCTTCTCGTTTTCAGTGCACTCATCTTTTTACTTCTCCTTATTTCCCGTGCCCAACTCCAAAACGACATCTAAATGTGAACGGAGGGAGTATAACATAGTCAAAGGGTTGCAGTGATAATTCTCCTTGAAATGAAATACATGCAATATATATATATATATATATATATATATATATATATATATATATATATTCCCAAATGTGATTTGTGTATTTAATTTAGTGGATGATCATTTATCGGAAAAATCATGAGACTATGACCCGTCAGTTATCTGGTAAGCTACTCATTGTCATTTGCAAAACAGCGCCACAATTGCTGATGTTTATATGCACGTACACAGATCTTCAAGAATTTTGAAGTGCTGAGAACACAGATAATCCCTCATCCCTAAATGACAAGGGTCCCTATCTATGAAAAACAAATCAGAGGCAACAGAGAAAATGTATAGCCAATTTCCTAAGTGGATCCCCACTTTATGTTTGAAAATCTGCATATAGCTAAACACAAACAGATTCATGTTGCAAAAACATGTATCATTTCAGCAAGAGGGACTCACGCTGGAAGATGCGTGTGATAAGACATAAGTATTGGAACTGATATCATCTTTGCTATAGCAAGAGCGCCAAAAATCTGAAAAATCAGAGCAGATGGTAACAAGAATCAACTAACCACAAGAACAAAGGGTAATAGATAAAATTGATTTTCAAGTATTACCATGATGCCAGGTGAAGTCGCATGTATTATGTCTGGCTTGAACTTGGTCACCTCAGAAAATATTCTGGGGCTCAACGCTAACGAAAGAGGAACATTTTGGTACAAGGGACATGGAAAGCTGAAAAGGGAGGAATTCCAGTTACTAAAATGGGGAAAAGAAGAATTTTCCAAAGTTGAATTCTGACGCCATCGCAAATTAGACAATTAAACAGAACAAAAATTATAAAAGCAATGTAGACATCATCAACAATGAATTTCGCTGCAAATGTACACATGTCCAACATTAGGAGTACATGATACTTTGCTCTCATCAGCTCATTGGTTTCCAACAAGGAAGCGACACAGTATACAGTAAATTCGTTTCGTGTTTTCAGGAAAGCAGTTTTTGATCGGTATTTCTCAAGGTGAAGATAGCCTTCTGATCACTAAAGCTGAAGTAAAAGTAGTCAATGTTGGATTAAGGATTACCTCCACGAGCCAATGACCTTAGCTCCGTGGAACTCCTCAGGAGCTCCCTTGTGCGTGGTCACCACCAACACCTGATGCAAAAGGTTCAGGCGTCAATTTTGAAGGTGGAACAAGGATCTCCAAGAAAGACTCGTCCATATCTTACACTAGAACACTCTATGAACAAATAGGATTATAACAAAGACGAACACCTCATCGCCCATCTCTCGTAGATGCTTGATGAAGTTCTGGAACCGGTTCTTGTACCCAGAGATGTAACTGCAAGAAAAGAGAGCCATTGACTTTGGCGTTATTGCCTTACTGGTGCTCGAATCAGAGAGACGGCAGGTTTGACCTGCCAATCATGTATCTTAGTTGCCAGTGCACTGTGCGCATGCAGAGCATCTCGATCTGATCTACTAATCCGACTAGTAGCAGCTAAAGTGCTCAGGATGGAAGGAGGAGAGGGTACTGACGCGAAGGGCGACGGCTCGATGAAGAGAACAATGCGGCGCGGCCTGGAGTTCCACTCGGCGTCCGCGTCCTCGGCCTGGAGCAGCGGCACCGCCACATCGTCCGCCTGCGCCGCCATCCTGCTCGCACCGCCGCCGCCGGTCCTCCCGCTCAGCCCACCGCCCCAATTAAACGGCGCCTCGCCTTGGCGTGCACCACTCCAACACGTGCCGTGCCCCCTATCCTTCCTCCTCCCGCGTCTCCCGCTCCCTCCGACCGCGACCCCGCCTGCCGCCTTGACTTGGAACCCACGCCCGCGCAGGAGGCACGACAAGGCGGCGGCGGCGCGCGGAAGCAGCGTCACGGGAACGCTCGCGGACGCGCGTGCAACGACACCGGGGCGCGACGGGGTGCGCCCGGGCAAGGACGACGACGGCGGGGACGTGGTGGTGGTGGACTGGCAGTGGCCTTCGTGGGCAGGGGAGAAGGAAAAGAACAGAAAAGAAAAAATAAGGGAGGAAGTGGTGGAGAAAAAACGCGACGAATCAAGGAACGAATCGTCGAGCCAACCAGCGCTGCGGCTGCGGGGCGGAATCGAACCCGATCCACTGCTGCGGTCGCCCCCCGGTGTGGCGGGCGTGGTGCGTGCGTGCGTGCGTACCGATCGAAATCGAGCGGGAGCAGGTACAGCCAGACACACGGGGTCGACGGTGACAAGGGAATAACTGTCAGGCACGGCAGATGCTTTTCCCTGCCGGCGAACCCGGCCGTCCCCTTTGGACTTCGGGACGTGCGCGAGCCCGATTTTGCCCCGTCCCAGTCCTCTCGCGTCAGCGGAGCCGGCGAATCTCGCTCTTGGCGCAGCGGGAAGGCACGAGGACGGATAGGGAAGGGACGCGGTGCGCTGAGCGGCCGGGCACAAGCCCACAACTGCTGCCGATGCTGTGCCAGGTACGGTCCAAATGCCGCGCCCGCACTAGAGAATCCATCCAGCCTAGCTCGGTCCCAGGCCGGAACCAGCAGCACGCTCTTTGCCTCGGATGGCCACGAGCCAGGTGGGCCTAGCCTAGGTGCATGCATGTTGTGCCTTTTCTATTCTTGTGTCGCGTGATGATTGTACTGGCCTGGCATCAAACTGCAGAACTGGTGCGTGGGATGGGACGCGCTGAAGGCCGCAATGTGGGCAGTCCGCCGCAGATTTCCTCTCTTTCGTGCCGCCAGTGCATGGGAAAGTTGGACATGCCGCATATGTTGATGTTCAACTGTTGAACGGCGAAAAGGGACATCGATCACAGGTTTGCTACAAAGGTTCAGGGACCTGTCGCTTTCTCCAAGCATCAATGAGAGTTGATTTAACGCCGCGCCAACAATCCATGCTTCGTGTAGAAGAAAACTGAAGAATTGCCAAGCTAGTGAGTGTTCCTATGCGATTCTGACTTGGTGTGAGCTTACTCCAGATTAACAAAGGGAGGGTACTTATTAATGCCTACTTGCCTTGCAAGCTATGGTTTCGTTGATTCAGCGAGAAATTGGTCAGACTCGTATCAATGGAGTAACAGATTGTGCATCTCTGATCCATTCCCGTCATTTCAAAAAAAAAAATTATGGAGTTTCTAGTGCCAAGCAAGCATCTTGTCTATCTATTGTGTGACTTCACGGCATGGCCCATCATTGGCTACACACTTTCCAAGCCAGTTACTTTAATTATAAACCTTTATAAATCATATTCACTAAAACAATGTCGGGAGAGAATAGCTGCTTCTACCCTACAAGTAGTCGTGCATAATGCATCCAATAGTTTACTCGGAGAGTAAGGCTATCTCCAACCGTTTAGATTCAAATTGGAGACCTAAACTCCTGAATAGATGCTCGTGGAGTTAGAAGAACAAGACTCAAACATACATGTCTCCAACGAAAGACCAAAAATTAGGTTCGCCACCACTATCCCCTACCGGTTCAAGCTCAGGCAGGCGGAGCATAGGCGGACAGTGCCGCGAAACTTGGGTGGGCTGACCTGGGGCGAGCTGACACGGAGGCCTTGAGCTTGGGTGGGTGGAGCTGGGTGAATGGACACGGTGGCCCCGAGCTCGGGTGGGAGGAACTCGGGTGAGCGGACGTGGTGGCCGCCGGTGGGGACCTTGATTGGCAACGTCGTGTGGGTGGGGAGTTCCGTGCCGCCGGGGTGGAGGGGGGGGGACGGAGCTCAGTCGGTGGTGCACTGCGGTGGATAGGATGTGGCGACCTGGGTGCGGCAGTGGGCGCAGCTCGGTCAACCGATGCGGCGGAATGGATTGGGTCACGAAGGCTTGGGTCATGAAGGCATCAACTCTCATTTGTGAGTCGCGGACCGAGCGATTCTCAGAATGGGTCTTTGATTTGGGTCGTTCGTTAGAGGTCAATTTTTCACGTTTTACTATTTATTTTAGGTATATAGGTCACAAAATAAGTCTTTCGTTAGAAATAACCTAAGTGTGAATCTATTACATGTTCATCCAGTAAAAATAATAGCTGGAAGCTTGGACTGAGCAGGTCGTTGATCCCTTGGGCGTTAAAAATGCAAAGTGACTAAGCTCGGCGACAGATAGCTCCATAAGTAAATCGATTCACGTTACCACATCAGGAATCTTTCTGTGACAGTGGAAAGGTCCTTGACACATAACAGTACCCTTTTTTTTCCTCGCACATGGATGGTTAATTTTCATGTGATCACTTTTCACTATTTTGTTCATGCAGCATCCTCGAATCCCATGGAGGGGTAGAGGTAATGAGATAGAGTACATATTCGTCCACTACAACGCCGGGTTAGGACCGCTCGACCACCTCCGGGTTCAATTACCCGATTCACATTGCTTATCAACAAATAAAAGAAAACAAAATCTCTGTTGCAATCTCACCTCTACCGTCGCCGTGAAGGCACGAATGTCTATGGTCGTTTCATTCCCTGCATGAGGCGTCATAGGCGGTGTGTAATGAGCAGAGAGCGACTTCCGCGTGTTTCAATATTCTCAGGCGAAAATTTCAAAAAGGAAAAGCAATGTTATCGGAATGGGGAATCTCCTCGTGCTGAACACTGACCAGAAGAAGGACCCGGCTGTCCGCAACAGGGTTCTCTATCGCTTCCTCCAGTACGAGGATAGCGTTTTTGCTCCCGTACTGGGGTACGCTATCCCCTACAGTACCATCTCGCACGACCTTTCTTAGACTGTCCGTACTCGTCATCCTCTAAAAAGAATCTTATGTCCTGTTCAACGATATTCTTTCCTCTATATCAATTTTCTCTGCACCCGTCATACTCTATATTTCATCCTCTATCTCAACTATCTCTCTGTGGACCCCACATGTCAGTCTCTACTCTCTCTTTTTTCCTCCCTTCTCTCTCTTTTCTCTCTCCCAAATCTCTCTCTCTCTCTTCTCTTCTTCTGCCCGTGCACGCCATGCCTGCGCCCCTCCTTCTCCCTGCGCACGCCGTCGCCGCCGAGCTCCGCCGTCGGGCCTCCTCCTCCACCGCGCGCGTCGCCCGCCTCCGCCGCGCCACCCCTGCACGCGTCGCCCGCCTCCGTCGCGCCACCCTCGCGCGCGTCCTTCGCCGCGCCGTCGCCATTGGGGCCCGCCAGCCTCCACCGTGCCGTTGGGCCCCTCCTTCTCCTCCCCACGCGCCATTGTCGTCAGAGCCCGCAGCCTCCGTCGCGCCACCCCCGCGCGCGTCCTCCGCTGGAGCTCGCAGCCTCCGCCGTGCCGCCAGGCCCCTCCTTCTCCTCCCCACGCGTCGTCGCCGTCGGAGCCCGCCTCCCTCCCTCCCTCCTCTCGCCCTATGCGGCGACCAAGGCGCGGATCCGGTCGGAGGAGGGCGGCGCCACCGGGTGCGGGCATGAGGGCACCACCACCGCCGCTGATTTGTTCCTCATCACAGGTGGAGTGGGAGGACGTCGGCGAGCTCGGGTGGAGGAGGAGGACGACGGCGGCGAATGATGCGCTCCTCCTAGCGCTCGACCCGGCCTCCCGAGCTCTCCTCGCTTCTTCTCTCACGCGCGAGTGGTGATAGCGGATGGCCGCACGTCCCCTGGGAGTAGCGGACACGGGATCGTCCTGGAGTATAGCGGAGACGATAGCGACCTGCGGTGCAGCATTCCAATCCGCTAAAACGCTCCTGCAGTAGTTTTACCGCACAGCTGTGCGGACAGTCTTAACGCCAAATCAAGCGCAAATAGGAGCAACACTACGCCATTCCTGGTCCCACCTTGTTCTAGCCGTTGCTGTCTACGCGCCCGCGTCGGCCATCGCTGCAGAGGAGGTAGCAAAGAGCAGAGGAGGGGCGGCAAGAGAGGAAGACGACCGCGTGAAAGGACCTTGTTGTCGCCTAGAGGGGAGTGAATAGAGGATTCTATAAATTTCTGTGAAATTAGACTTAACAAAAAGAATCGGTACAATCGACAGTGCCGATGGGACCGATCGACAGTGCCGATGGCTAGTGCCGATGCTCAATCGGCAGTGCTGATAGTGGTATAGAAAGTCGAGCAAAAGAAAATCTGAGTTGGTTTCGTAGTTACTAGATTGATGGAAAGACTACAACAGTTAATATGAAACACTACAATAATATAGCAACTATTAGACATAAGCTACACAAGTAGATCTATTAATTTGAGCAAATACAAGAGCAAACCCTAGAACATAAAAAAGTAACAAGTAAATAAAGGAGCACACGAAGACACAAAATTTGTTTACTGAAGTTCGGACTCCTCAAATGAGTCCTACATCTCCGTTGAGGGGCTCGGTCATACTTGAGCCGGGTCTCTTTCAACCCTTTTCCTCGAATTTTCTTCTCTTGATTCCTTTCCTTTCTGAGGTCAATCAAAACCTTCACAAACTTCCCGCGGCTCACCATAAGCTTGGGAGCTCACCGGACAACGCCTTGTTATCTAGGGGATGAATGAATCCCCAAGAGTAACAAATGCCATAATAATTGTTTGCTTGCTCAAGTGCTCAACAATGGAGTTTTGCTCTTTCTATATTCAAGTCACTTGGTCTTCTTTTGACATTGTATATTCACCTTTAGCTCTTTTTATCAATTGCACTCGTTGTGACATATCAACATCATCTTCTTGTTTCGTTAAATGAGTGATGTGAATAATCCATAACTTCACATGGTCTTGCACGGTTCATCGCGTTAAGCCTTAACTCACTCTTCACCATTGCCTTTGGTCCTTCGGCATCAAGTCTCTTGCTTGCCCTTCAACCTCGCACCTATGGTCCATCGCAGCTGAGTCTTGCCTAACCTTCACAACCTTTTTATACTTTGTATTGAACATCAATAATGTATCTACTTTATCAATTTGATCTCCAAGATGATATTTTCAAATTCATGACTTTTAACTTCTTGTAAATGGTCATTAGAAATCCATGTTCCAATTATATAATAACATACTTGCTTTGACCATCGTCACTTATTAACTCATGGTTTCCAACTAATACTTGCATTGATATTTTTATTTAATATCAAGTATTAACATAACTATTTTAACATCATCAACTATAAGGATGTCTAATTCTCCTTCATGAAATGTCTTGATCTTATTTATGTATACGTGTTACTTGTATCAACAGTCGACACTATTATCAATATCATTTCTTGTTATGAATCAATAATATATTATGTTTGTCCTTTAAACATGTGATGTATCTTTATTTTTAAGCACGGGTGTTGATTATGTCCACCGACACCTTTATCAATATATTGATTACCATCATCCTTTGTCAAGCATCTTCACCATATAATATGAGAATTTTCAACATATGATCAATCAATTATCTTGTAATGGGTCCATAGTCTTTATGAATATGTTATTCTTGACCTTTATTTGATACTGGAACATAATCTAACATTGAACTCATAAACTTATATAAAAAAGTTAGTTTCAACATACATTATCATTTATCATCAAAACTCATCATTAATTAAAGGCTAGAGATCTAGACCTTTCATCGCGCCGCTGCGAGGTCCGCCGTGGGGATCTGGTGCCGCCGAGGACCTAGCTCGGGGTCAGATTCGGCCGTCGAGCTCCGTCGCGACTGGGCGGGGGAAGGGGAAGGCGACGAAGTGCCGGCGCGGGAGGAGGAGGGGCGCGACGGGTGAGGCGGCAAAGTGCCGGCGCGAGGAAGATGCGGCGGCATCGTGTGCGTGGGAGGCGGGCCCCGACGTCGGCCGGCGCGGATGCAGAGGACGGCGGGGACGACCGACGCGGATGCAGAGGGGGCTCGCGTGGAGCTCGGCGTGGAGCTCAAGGGCACCGCCGGGAGGGCCGTCGGAGGTTTAGGGGTCGCCGCCTCTGGTCGTGGTGGACGCGCGGGCGAAGGCGGAGGCAGCGTCAGGTGCGACGCGGAGGAA
The DNA here is from genome assembly GCA_030378355.1 of Eleusine indica. Lineage (NCBI taxonomy): Eukaryota > Viridiplantae > Streptophyta > Magnoliopsida > Poales > Poaceae > Eleusine > Eleusine indica. The sequence goes on along the minus strand of CM059498.1, from coordinate 8,653,410 downwards.
AGGTAGGTTGGGGAGAGAGGCAGATAGGAAGGAAAGAGAGAGAGATAGAGGAAAGAGAAAAAAGAGAGAGGGGAGAGGCTGACGTGTGGTTCTCATATAAGATAGTTAGTATAGAGTATGAGATATAGAGAATAACGAGTACGATAGAAATGAATTTAGAGTAGAGAATCTTAATGACTAAGACAATATATTTATTTTAGATAATGTAAATAGAGGACGACGAGTGGATAGAGCGTGAGTAGCGGTCGTCGAACGGCGGACGGGTATGATGATGCTCACCGGCAGCCGCGGACTGTCCTACTCACCTACTGCTGCGCGATGGCTGACAGAACACACCGGCTTGCGATTTATAATATACTGATTGCTGATTGATGGCACCGGATTTCTCTATCACACACACACATACACAGTACACACACTTTTTTTTTAAAGATCACACCCACACCGGGAGTTGGTTTCAGTGGAAGCAAAAGCAAGACAAACAATAGCCTGAAGTGGATTTATATTAGTTTCAAGTTTTGAACAAGAATGGCGTGCAAGGCTTCGGTTACTTAACCGCGTCGTCGCTTTAGTATGCGTAGATTCTATTTTGCTTCCTTTTCTACCAAAGATGTGTAAGGAATTCTTTTCTTTCGTTTCATGATGCAAGGCAGAGTAGTGCCAGGGTCTGAGTTCCGCAATCGCTTCCTACGTAGAGACGTGGAATTTGAGTTCAGCTTTAGCATTGCATTCTATGACTTGTGCCAGGGTTTATACCAGTTCAAACTTCAAACCCAAGACTACCGTCGTTCATTCATATGTTTCTTTTCCTATAACTGTCGTCAGGCTGGTCCCCACAAAAGTACAATCAGTAACATTTCTCTTTCGATATAAAAAGTAAAAATTCTGTATCTGAACATGTCTATCAGGTGTCTGTACAGCAAACCACTCTACGATAATTCATCTTATAAATAAATAAATAAATAATAGAGATGAATGACTTGACAAGCGACTTGTGTGGTGTCTGATGCTACATTGCTGCAATAGACAGGATTGCAGCCTGCCAGCATGCGCTTCTAATCATGACTATTGTATTAAATTAAACAGAGAATAAGAAGGTATCTAATTAGATAAATACAGACAGATTAGTGCCAAAATGTATGTAGATAAAATTGATAAGTACTGTATGTTCTTTGCTTCGTTGGCAATGGAAAATAAACAACCAGCAGACAGCCCGACACCATCCAATCACGAGTATGTAGCTCGACGGGCATGTGCAACTGCGAGCCATGCTCATGTCACTTGGGTTTTTTCTGGGTGCAGCCTCAGGCTGTAGGATTCTTAGCTTTGTTGCTGTATTTTATTTTTATATATCCTTGCTTTTAATCCGCTGGAACATTTCAGTCAATGGTTTGTTATTTTATATTTTGATTTTTCTTTTATGTATAATAATTATAAATTATTAGATCTAGATTTAATGGCTCTAGGAGGTGACTGAAAGTTGTCTAAACTTTCAGTCAGCTGAAAATTAGTAAGTTATTTTTATTTTTTATGGAATAACTTGGGAAACCACTTTTGCTCTGACGTTTCTGCTTGCCACACTATCTTATATATTATTTCCGATTGACAAAAAACTATATGAAAATTTATAGCAGTATAAACATTTTTTTTGAAAGCCAAATCAAAGTACATAAAAACCCCATCCGAGTTCTTTTTTCTCATTCGAGCAGAATAATAGTTTGAGAATAATTTAGTGTGAACAAAATATACTACTAGTGAAGTCCCCGAACAAATAATCGCTTGTCTCAGCCATGGGCCAAAAGTTCACACTGGGTTGATTGATACTAACCTTATCAGGAACCCACCACAGAACCACACTGGGCATAAGGCGACAATGCCCTCTTTACCCACACCTCTAGCCCGCCACTTCCCGCCATCGGCTCTTCACATTTCCGCCGCCGCTTGGTTAGCGCTGCGCCGGCGACGACGATGGAGGTGGACATGGACATGGATATGCCAGATCCGGAGGAGCTTGAGTGGATGGAGAGCCATAGTCTTCTTCCGGAGGAAGAGGAGGAAGCCTACTTCGATGACCCCGAAGCGGGCTTCTTCCCGCTCCCCGGCGACTCCCCGCAGCCGCAGGAGGCCGCCGCGCCACCCGCGAAACACGCAGGTATGCACCACTCACCCCCGAGGTAGATCACAACCCTAAGTCTCTATTTTTTTTTGGCTGCTGACGGGATTGGCCAATTGCGCGCGAAGTTGAGGTGTCTGAAGGCGGTCAGAAGCGACCTCCCCCTCCGCCCCCACTGGACCAGGAGAGAAGCAAGCGGATAAACTTGGAGCGGGAGGATTCAGTGGACGAGGAATGGCTGCGGTACTCGCCGCCTCCTGCCCCTGAAGTAGTGGTCGCCGAGACGACAATCTCGCGGTTCGCGTCCGAGATCCAGGGGGACTGTGTGCCCGTCACTGCGCCCAATGGGGAGAGGGTTTATGCAAAGCTTGAAGGGGACGGTTTGGTTGGTGGAGGAGCCAGGGGAACAAGGCAAGGAGGTCACATCTCCAATCTAAACCTCAGCCACAAGGGTTAGTTACTCTCTGATTCTTTCTCGCCCTTAATAAATTGTCTCAAGAATCAGAATGCGATTGAGTTGATTTGTTCCTGATTTCTTTCACTAATTATTTGTTTGTTGTGCCTTTATAGGCCTGCTCTCAGAATCCTTTCAATCACTAACAAGGCGTGCTGAGCAAGAGGCTTTAGCAAAGGTGCATCTATAGGCGCATTTGGTTATCAATAGGCAATAGATTATAATTTGTGATTTTTTTCCCATGACATTAGCAAAACCAGAAAAAATGTTGCATGAAAACATGTTTTTTTTTCATGAAGAACACATTAATATAGCACTATTCAGATAGATAGTTTGGAATTGTTGATACATGATTGCCATCAACTATTCTGCACCAAATGTGAGACTTACACCCGTGGTTTGTGTTTGGGAAACTCTGAAAAACATCATGGGTGCTGTTGATTGCTATTAGGAAAAGCTGGTTACTTCTGCAACCTAATTATATGCTTTGGCCCATTGAGTAGGTTTGTTTTTGGGGACAAAAAAAAGGAAATGGGTGGAAGTTTCCCTTTAAATCCTTGTTTAGTTATGATGAAAAATTATCATAAACCACATTTGTTCTATGGAGTGACTTAGAAGACAGCCTGCTTATTTCCATATCTCAACTCTGCACTACACGTTCGGTTTGTGTGCCGATCATGTAATAATCCGTACTGAGTACAATCTGAAAAAACGGCTGACTAATCATTTTTACATCCGTTTTCACAAGCCTGGCAATTATAAGCTATTGAAAACCTGATTAACCCTGATTATCAGTGTTTGAGGAAAAAAACTGATTAACCACCTTTTAAATGGCATGAAGGCCTTGCAGGAAAGCACAGAGTCATTAGATCATGAGGTCTGTTCAGCAACTCCACTAGTCACAGAACAACTTTGGGTGGAGAAGTATGCACCAAATTCCTTCACAGAACTCTTAAGTGATGAACACACAAATAGGGAGGTAAATAGCTTTCAATCACCCTAACTATAGTGTCGCCATTGAGCATTTCATATTGCTCCTTCATAGTTATCTTTCCGTTGTATGCTTCGGATCTTCGGTTGTCCTTTTTAACTTGACATGTTCGAGTCTGCCTTGTTCAGGTACTTCTGTGGATAAAACAATGGGACTCGTGTGTTTTTGGGTCCCATATTCGTGCTACAAGTGGTGATGTTTTATCTGCTTTACGTCGGCACTCTTCTACAGTCCAAAAGAATTCAAGTAGCAGAAATTTCTTCTACAAGGGTAAGGGAGGTACTGCTACGAGTCAAAATGACATGCCCCTGAATGCATCTAATGGCAACCCAGAAGGTTCTGTTAGCTCCTTTAGCAAAAGACCATCTGCTGATAATACACCAGAACAAAAGGTTGGTTCTTTTTTTAGTGTGTGACCACAAACTGTACCCATTACAAGGCAATTGAATACCCTCTTTATGTTTCAGGTGCTGCTACTTTGTGGTTCACCTGGACTGGGGAAGACAACGCTTGCTCATGTCGCAGCCAAACATTGTGGGTACCATGTTATGGAGGTCTGTGCGATTATGCAATCTGGCAATGTGTTTGTTGTTAAAGATTTGTGTGCTATGTGATTAGTGCCAATCTTGTTTTAACTTTGTAAGATTTCATGAAGAAACTTGATGTGCATAATATTTTGATATTTATACACCGAAAAAATACAACTGATATATGACTTTGCGCTTTGCCTATGTCAAATTTAATTTCACATATGTACATTGCTTATGGTAAGTTTTAAATGCAGATAAATGCCAGCGATGATCGTTCTGCATCATCAATTGAGTCAAAAATTCTTGACGTGGTTCAGATGAATTCCATCATGTCAGATTCCAAGCCCAAGTGTCTGGTGAGTTAAATAATGCTGTTAAAATGTCAACTCACTTCCCTTATACACTAACACTTGTTCTGCACTCTTGAGATTATTGATGAAATTGATGGAGCACTTGGTGATGGAAAAGGGGCAGTGGAAGTTATTTTAAAGATGGTAATATCCTCATCATTACTCTCATTTACTAATATATCATTGCTACTTTAATATCTTTGGTAGATTTAATTACTTGTTTACCCACTTGCGGCATACATTTTGCCCCTTGCCAAAGCATTCATGTCATGTTGCTTGCAGATCAATGCTGAAAAGAATAACAATGCTGACAGTAGCACCACTGATGAAATTCCAAGCCGAAAAGCTTCCTCTAGGAAAAGCCATAGATCGGCTAAACTATTGAGGCCGGTAAGCATTGAAGCTATGGCACTTGCCAGTGTTTACTTTGGTTACAGTCTAGTAAATATACTAATATGGTGCATTTCTAGGTAATTTGTATATGTAATGACCTTTATGCTCCAGCTTTGAGACAACTGCGCCAAGTAGCCAAGTAATATTTTCTTCTCGAACTTTTATGATTTGGAACAGCAGTATAGTATCTTTATTCTTTGAAGCTTATTCTTATAAGGACTACTTTAATTCACAGGGTCCATACATTTGTGCAGCCAACAATTAGTCGCGTGGTAAACAGGTAATCTGAATGTCCTTGTTTCTTGAGTTTCATGGATTAGTAGCATAACTATATATCTTTGTAGCTGCAAACATAAATTATAATGGTCAATTTGTATAAGCAAGTTTTACCTTTTTAGGCTCAAGTATATATGCAAAAAGGAGGGTTTCAAGACTAGTGCAATTGCCCTTTCGGCGTTGGCAGAGTACACTGGTGCAGTTTCGTTGTCTTCATCCAAGTCATACATATTCTTACTGTTGTATAATGAACATCAGATACACAAAATTCTTTGTTAACAGTAGCAAAACAAAAATGAGCTACCTTACCTGATTGATGTGGATGCATTTCGGAAGTTAATTTTCAGTGTTTGACTTTCTTTTTGCATGTATTGTGTGCTTTCTAATACATGGATGGTTGAAGGGGGATGCTAGTATATTCATGGAGTATATCCCCTTTATGTGTAATATTTTCATAAGCCTAAACTGAAACACCTCCCTGCAGAATGTGACATCCGTTCATGCTTAAACACTCTTCAGTTTTTGAACAAGAAAAGAGCTGCATTGAACATTGTAAGTGAACTCAAATATCCATATGATGCTGTTATTTAGCGGACATGCTCCTAATGATATTGAGCTATGGAACAGTCAGCATTTGACTCGCAAGTAATTGGTCGGAAAGATATGTCAAAAAGCATCCTTGACGTTTGGAAACAGGTTCAATCTTTTTTCACCCTCTATAATTCCTCTTTTACAGTCCTTTTTTCCTTTTGTGTGGACAGTCCTAAATATACTTTTCTCAGAGGTTGCTATCAATCTTTTGAACCCTATCCTTCTTCGTTGTCTCTAATTCAAAGTAATGCAGCATTTTAAAAGCTTTGCCAGGACTAAGAAATGCTTTGTGGCTTTGCTGTACATCTTTCACTTCCAACGGAACTATGTCAGTGTATTATTTTCCCTATCTGATCAAGTTAAATTACTTCACAGATTTTGCAAAAGAAAAAACTCAAGCGGGCTGGAAAGACTGAAAATCATTTCACCAAAGACAATGGAATTGATTCTCTTTTCTCGCTCATATCCAATCGGTAAAATTATATTTGTGAGATTTCTTATACTTTGTTTATTTGAGCTGACGCCACAACATTATTCATGTGGAATTTTTCATTTGCAGTGGTGACTATGAAGTTACCATGGATGGGATTCATGAAAACTTCTTGAGACTATCTTATCATGACCCGATGCTAAAGAAGACTGTGAGTATCTGTACAAAATCTCGCTCCTGCTTATTGTCTTTGTTTTACGTGTTGCTTGATTTTTTGCAGTTTTGTACCTTGTTAATCTCTGGCCTACCATGCAGGTAAAATGCATCGATGTTCTTGGAATTTCAGATTGCTTAACCCAGTATGTTTGGCGAACTCAGCAGATGTCTCTTCAAGGTAGTATCAAACAGCATAATTTCTTCTTCTTTTGTATGGATATCTGATTAACAAGGTCGAACCACTCATTTCAGCATATCAACCTCTAATTGCCATCAATATAAGCCGCATGGTTGCTCAAGTTGAGAAGCCAAATATTGAATGGCCAAAAGCTTCACAGAGGTATTTTCTCCACATAATTAGTTTTTTTATCTGTGGGTTAACTGTTGATTTCTTTTTTTTTCAGGTGTCGAACAATGCTTTTAGAAAAGAAAGACATGTTGAAAACATGGCAAAACCAAATGGCACCATTTGTTTCAAGGCACCTGTCAGTAGAATCATTTGTTCAAGACACTGCTTCCCACTTTTTACATATTCTCTCTCCATTGAGTTTGAGACCTGTAAGTTGTCACTCATAATTGTGTTAGACCTTGATCTTTTTTTCTTTCTTTCTTGAACGACCCTGATCTTTTCCTCTAAGCTGATTAAATAAATCATTCCCTCTCTAAGATGTCTAAGAATTGAATGCATGTATTGTAATAACTGTGTCTATACTCTATAATACCTTGAACTACTACAATGTACCTAGAAATGAAGCATGGAAGTGTAGAATACATCTGTGTTGATCATTATACCTGAAATCTGAAACTGTTTAGGAACTAACATATTTATGTCTATCCAAAATTTCCACTTGTTCGGACGGGCTCTAGATGACGCTCAAGTTTCAGTAAAAGCCTGCATAGTTTCATCTCTTTACAATGTTCTAACAACACAGGATATTTTCAGGTGGCATTGAATCTACTCTCAGAGAGAGAGAAGAAAGAACTTGTGCAGATAGTTGATACTATGGTTTCCTATTCAGTTACATACAAAAACACTAAGTTTCAACCTCAAGAAAAGCCAAATATATCTGTGGTGTCTCATGATGTTCATTTGCTCTCTTTTGATCCTCCAATCAATGATATCATAAGATTTAAGGTACGCTTTAGTCTATCTTTTTTCCTTTTTGTTACACTTTTAGAAGCTTGTCTCACAATATCATTATAGCTGACATAGCTTTTAATATCAGGGATATCAATCAGAGCACATTGGCCTGTCTTTGGCCATGAAACAAGTTTTACTGCATGAGGTGAGTTGCACCTGGAAGTTTAAGCCCTCAAAGATGTAGTTACATATCTAGTTTATCTGATGCCTTGAAAATGAAATAAATATGCACTCTATTCGGTTATGTGCATCTGGCCAACAAACATGCATCTTTGCAACAAAAGCATACTTGAGCACTTGCAAAACTCCTTTTGCATCGGAGAATTCACAGGAGCAAAAAGTACCTGTCCTTATGAACTTATTATTTCCGTTGCAGGTAGAGAAGCAAAGGATTATTAAAGGTAGTGCTGGCAAATTGTTGAGCCAAACTAATGGTGAAGATGTCAAGGGTGAGGCTGTATCAGCTACAAGAGAGAAAGCAACAAATGATCCCGTTGCTCCCACATTAGATTCTTCGAAGGATAGCTTCAAGCGCAATTCAACTACTTTTCAGATGCAATTAAAGCCATCCTCTAATTTGAGTGGTAAAGACCCAACACCGGCAAAGAAGCACTCTGGCCGTTCAACAAATTTCTTTGAGAGGTAGCGTAACAATGGTCTCCCATTGGTTTTAACTTCCAATTTTGCTTGGGACTGGGTGAAGGTTACTTACTTTCTTTGACAAAAAAACAGGTTTAGGAAGGAAAGGCCGGTAGATGCGAAAACACGTAATGATGCAGGGCAACATGGAGCAACAGTTCAGAGGGATTCTCGCCCTCTGATCTTCAAGTACAATGAGGTGTGTTATATACCTATCAATTGCGATTCCACAGCTTCTCTAGCTACTCACATTTGAAACAATCCCTGATTATGCTCATGTGTTTGTATTTTGTAAAGAAAATATTAATCATTTGTCATGTTTTGTTCCTTCTAACTGATATGCAGCATACTTGGCTTATTATACTTGTTTATGTTTATTAATGCAATGATGTGTAGCTCTTCTACTTGTTCAAGCAGATTACATATTTATTTTGGGGCTTGAGAATGTTATGAGAGTCAGATAGAGTACATTAATAACCATATTAAAAAGTGCTGGAAAGGAAATTGTCTAGATCTTGTTGGCCTATTTTCTTTGTCTAGGAAGTTATTTGTTATTCAAAAAGTCAAGTCAAAGCCAGTGCAGAATGTCGCTAATAGAAAACTATACCTGCTTTATTATGCAAAATTGAATTGCAAAGTGGTTGTTCAGTGATTCATTCACATGATGCTTTGGTTTTTAATTTCCAACTAATCCTTTTCTTTTTTTTTTGGACTAGTCTTATGTGATTTATTTTGATAAATAATCCTTGTGTTTACTTCTTTGAGCGCTTCTGTATCGATCTTGCAGACTCGCGGTGACTTGGCAACAATTGCATGCTTCTTTATATTTTTTGACTTTTTTTTGCCAGTATCTCATGAAAGCAACTTTATGCAGGGTTTCACAAATGCCGTGAAAAGACCAGTGAGAGTCCGAGATCTTCTGCTTAGCTAGGTCCGTTTGGTCTCTGCTAATGTTCTGTTAAGTATTGTTACCTTGCATATTCATTGTACCATTGTGCGCTTTAGCACAATAGATTGAACTACTAATGAATCAAAAGTAAAGTTATAGTATTTTACTGAAATATATGTAATTTTCTATAAAATTGAAGTCAATAATGTTGCACAAAAATGACCTAGATTTCTGATTTCCCATGCTTGGTATAGGGTCAGACTGCTAAAAATATTTGAAAGAAAAATAGGCTAAATGATGCAAATTTGTGGTAGCAGTGCACTGTGACGTTGGGTTCAAATCATGTGAAAATGGTCTAAATGATGCAAATAGTGCGAATTCGATGAATATCCTACTTAAAAGCTCTATTTTTAAGACAAATGATACTATTCCTAGTCGGTGTACAATTGAAATGGAACCCTGTTTGGCTTGGGCTCTCTCAAGTCTCTCAACCGAAGAAAGTTACGAGTCGTTAAATGGGCTGGTCCGTACTGCTGGCCCAACACCGCATCTGATCCATGCTCCCAGTCTGAATCTGAACACTGAAGAAAAGTCGTCGCATCGGAGGAGAGGAGGGAGCAACTGGGGTTGTAGCTCCAGCACCCGAATCTATGGGAACCGCCGGCGGCGGCAGGAGCGGCACGATGAAGCAGCTCAACGTGGGTGGCAAGCTCTTCGCCATGGAGGCAAGCTCCTTCTCCGTCTCCCTCTCCCTCGATTCCCCTTCCCCCTCCCCAACCTTCGTGGACCGCGACCCCGCTCTCCTGTCCGCCGTCCTTGCCGCAATCCGCGCCCCGTCCTCCGCGCCTGGCTTCCCCGCGCGCGACCTCCTCGATGAGGCCCTCTTCTACGGCCTCCACGACCAGCTCCTGGCCGCGCTTTCGCCGCCGCCCCTCCGTGGCTTCTCCGCCTCCCTCGCCTCCATCCTCTCTCCTGCCTCCGAGCCATTCCCCACCGCCCTCGCGCCGCACCACGACGGGTCCCTCTGCCTCGCCCACGGCAACGGGCAGGTCACCTACTACTCTTCCACGCTCGACCATCACGCCACCGTCCGGACCCACCTCCACCACATCTCCTCCCTTCGGCAGCTACCCCCCAGCCTCGCCGTACTCGGGTCCAGCTCAGCCCCTGGTCTCCACGTGTACGATTTCCTTGAAGACCGACATGTCGCCTCCGTTCAGTGGTCAGACCCCACCGACACTCGCGTTAGCAAGGCGAAGGTCGTCGCTATTGCCACCCGCCCTCCTGCTGATGCTACCGATAAGAGCTCACCCATCTTGGCATCATTTGAGAGCCCTCACCGAGAAAACTGCATCCTGGCAATTGACCCTGTGACTTTGAAGCCCACACAGGAGATCGGCCGGCAAAGTGGTAGTGCAGCTAAGTCATCAGTGCCGGGTCGAGTGTTACACCTGCAGGAGCTTGGGCTGGTGTTTGCGTCATCTGTGAGCGGTGGAGCATTTGGCTACTCTGGGTACATGAGGATGTGGGACATTAGGTCCGGGAATGTCGTATGGGAGACAAATGAGCCAGGGGGAGCTGGAAGAAGCAGTAGGTTTGGGGATCCATTTGCAGATGCCGATGTGGATGTGAAGCAGCAGGCAATATACAAGGTTTGCTCGAAGTCAGGGGATGTTGCAGTTGCAGACCTGAGATGCCTTAGTAATGACCCTTGGGTGTATATGTCATCAGGACCAAGAGGGAGTGGAGGAGGTTATGGCAGTGTATTGCATTGCCACAAGTCTCAGGTGTTTGTCAGCCGAAAGGATGGATTGGAGGTTTGGTCCCAATTGGAAGAAAAATGTGGTGGGAACGGCAACTTGACAGAGCAACCGGGAATTAAGGAGAGACCCAAAAGTGAAGGGATTAATGAAAGAAACTATAGGAGTACCTACATGGATACAGAGAAGGATGCTGAGAAAGGGATGATACTGATGATGGAAGGGGGTGGAAACCGCTTGTTTGTGACCAGAGAAGATATGCAAGGTGTGGAAGTGTGGGAGAGTTCCTGCCTCTCTGGTGTTATCTCTCTCTCATAGCAGTTTCCCTTTGTGAACATGGGTTAACCATTCAGTGAGGTCTATCAAAATAACTGGGTCTGGATTCATATGTACAAATTCTGTTGGCTCAGGTATGCTTGATTAGGTATTGAATATCAGGATCTTCCCTTTTTTAGTGTATTTGACAAGAAATAATATGGTAAGCCACAACTCTTACTTCTGCAGACATGTTTCATGCAGATGCTCAAGAAGTAACATTCTTTGATGTAAGCATCTTTTTTGCATTCTCTTAGCAAGACCTTGTTAGCTTCTTATAAGATCATTCTCAAGAAATCATATCATCCTTGATTCAATGCAATAAGTTTAGGTATCTAATTTTGCATTTAGAGACATAACTCCTGACCTGAGAGCCTGGTGCAAACTTGTTATTCTAGTCTTGTTAAATAGATTAGAAAGATACGATGCTTTCTGATATTGAAAGTAAACCTTTGGGCAAATCCAAAGTGAAGGCTCTTTGTTTCTTTTAGTGCTTGTTTTATTGTTTCATTTGACCTTGCAAGGTTATGCTCCATATGCCTTGAAACTACAAATGTTATCAACCTGGGTTGTTTAAGGCATATGTGGCTATATTGGGACCATTTTGAATGCAAGCATACCATGCAATCCCAACATTTGTTAGTCTTTTTCTTGTTTGTGAGAAAAATATTTGTGTAGGATAAAAAATATTTGTTAGTCATTGTCTGTATAGATTCACCAATGTCTTGCGGAGGAACATAGGTGACCAAACTTTTTGGCTGTGCAGGAAGTCTTTCTGCTGGCTAATTTATATTCCCTCCGTTCTCCTTTTGTTATCGTTGGTTAGCTCAAAGTTGAGCTAGCCACCAACAACAAATACGGAATGGAGGAGTATCTTACAAAACAGACCTGTCTTTATCTAAAAAAAAAAAAAGACGACCTGTCTTGAAGAAAATGTTGACATTTACTTGAAACAAAAATGCTGTGGTAGCTTTCTTGGATAAAATTATAATGAATGGGTTGGTAACTGTTAAATCTTTTGTGCTAATGATATGGACAGTCTCGTTTTCAGAGAATTTAAACCCTTTTTAGGGTGAATGGTACTAATCATCATGAAAGAAATCTACCAACTGAACATCATAGCTGATGTCTTCCTCTCTAAACTCATTGAACTCAGCCTCAACCATGCTCCTTATTATGTGCAAGTCCTACCTATGACATGAGCTGTTGAATCAGGACTGCTTATTATGTGTGAAAGACCTCATCACAACTCTAGAGGCTAGACTATTAATTACCACAAAACAGTAATGGCTACAGTACATTAGTAAATATGTAGATCTTTAAGGAACAATAGCTCAATTTAGTTGGTAGAGTGCTTGTGTCAACAGAACATATCCTAAATTATCTGAAAGGTTGAAAAAAGGAGACATCAGTGATCATCGATAAGCATGGAGTTTGACCTATAGATCTTCAGTTCCAGAACTTATTTCTTTCTTAGCTTTATTCTTCAGTTCCATATACGATGCTTCAACATTTTTTTTTATGTAGCCACATTGCCTTATAAAAACAAAATCTGTGATCCATTGGGGCTCCCAACTATTGTCGTTTAGGGTGCCGAACTTATCTGATGTTATTACAAACTAAAGTACACAACTTCCAGTTTGTACATCCACTTGGTGAGCATTTGGTTCGGAGTATCTTGTGAATAAAGGTTTGTTAGGTGTAATATATACTCCATTCCGAAAATCTTGTCATTCCGACAACAAAAAATGAGCTACGCACAATACAAATTGCCTGTCCTAAACGACTTCAACACCAGAAGTTCAGAACGAAGGGAGTATAGCCTTCCAGGCCTGTTTGGGATGCCAATTGGTTTTCCATAGTACGCTCCTGTCCATTTTTTATTTTATTTGATACGTTCCTGCCACTTGTAAACTTGGTTGATCATGCAATCGCTACTTTTATTGTGTGTTAATGTGGTCTGGGAATCTAAGTATCTAGTGTCTCCATGAGTGATGTTGTGTTCATGCCTGCATGCGTTTACTGCTTTTCTTTCAGAACGGAGCGAGCCGTACCACAAAGCATTCGCTACAAACATATAAAAATCACGATAACAATTCATTTAGGAATCAAAATCGTACATGACCCAGCGTGGCAAAGCTATAACAGCGAATCTCAAGGAAACCCTGTCTGTCTTTGTGATCCGGGCACACCTCCATGATTCGTTCCTTATGTACGACTCAGATTTGGTATGTTAGAGTTGGTTTGCAGTGTCCAGGGTTCAAATAATCAGGATAACCGGCCGGTTAACCGTATTACTACAGTACTAGGTCTGGATTTCTCTGGCTAACCGATCGGTTAACGTGACCGGCCGGGACCGGTTATTCTGGTCCGGTTTCTGCCGGTTATTCGAACCTGGCAGCGTCTTGGATTCCATATACAAGTGCACCGTACGCTGAAGCAGATGATTACGCAGTACTGTCTCCCGATGTGCGTCGCATCCTTTTATTAGCTGCGTGTACACGGCACACGGGGTCACCATTATACCCAGCAAAGGAGCGTGGCGAGATCCTCAAGTCGCGCGTATTTTACGCCGAATCCAGCTCGTTTTGCCGTGGCAGCATCATGATGGAGCAAGGCGCCCGGCGAGCAATGGGATCTCTGCACTGCACGCTCAGACTGCCGCGGCACGATTTTGCCTTGTTCGGGAGCGTGGCAGGGACAGCCGTATCTTGTCTCGTCCGCTGTCCCTCCTCACGTCCGCTGGTTGCCTCGTCTAATCTTTTGGGATTTAGCAGGGCGGCATGGTCGCATCCGCGTGCTAGCTCTCGGCAGAATGACGACTGAGTAATCCGTTGGACAGAGTGATAATCTACTATTCTTACCTCGGGCCCTGGAGATGAATAATGGGTGAGTCGGCAAGATGAGACATGATGAATAATGGGGAATGTGGAGGGGGTAGAGAAGGCCAGGACGCCAGGTTAGGCATATGAACAATCATAATGGCTCCCCCTCCAAACTTACACGCTCCAGCCCATGCTCCGGCAGTTCGACCCACCCGACTCAAGTTTCGCTTTCGCCTCGAGCTGACCTGATCGGGTAGCACCTTCACTTCTCTCTCTCTCTCTCTCTCTCTCTCTCTCTCTCTCTCTCTCTCTCTCTCTGCAAGCGCAAGCCCTGCATCTCTATCTAAGGCCCTCCTCGTTGTGATGGCTCATGAATAAGGAAAATGGTAGCGTTAGTCTGTGCCAGCCACGTACACCGGCAGAAGCAACAATAGGGCACTACTACACCCTCTGGGCGTATTCTGTCGCCGCCGGATCGCCTTTTGCCTTCGGCTTCCGTCCTTTACCAGCACAGAGCCCACGTTGGCACGTTCCCTTCTCCTCTTTAAGCACCTCACCTTTTCCCCCTATACACTTTCCACCTCCGTCCTTCGATCACGTCCGCGCTTGAGCTTTGCTTCCGCCACTCATCCACCAGAGTATTCCTTCCACTCCCCGAGCCCTGCCTCTCTCTCGCCGCATTAAACCGACATGATCTGATCCAGCTAGTGAAGATCAGTGATGGCGGCCGGCAGCTCGCTGCTGCGCGGTCTCTTGTCCCTCTTCTTCCTCCTGTTCATCCACATTGGGCACGCCAGCTGCTGCTTCTCCCCCGGCCCCGCGTCGCAGTCGCGGGAGGAGGAAGAAGATGCCACGGACGCGGGCGCGGATGGGATCGTAGGCGGCCGTGGCGGCAACAAGAGGAGGAAGATCTCGCCGCTGGCCTTCTCCCCGGCGGCGTCGTCCTCTGCCGCCATTGCCGAAGAGAGGGTCAGGCGAAACAGACACGTGTCGTCCCTCGCCAGCAGCCTCCGGTTCTACGTGCACCGCATCTTCTCCTCTGCCGCAGGCAAGCATAACGGCACCGTCGCGGCTAGGGACGAGGAGGAAGAGGCCGTGACCACCACCACTACCGTGTCCTCGCCACAGACACAGGGTACCCAGTCTCTGGCGCCACAGCCTTCCGCGTCGCTGGTGCTGTCCACCCCGTCCTCCCCCTGCGCGTCGTCATCCCCGCTGTCCTCGCGCTCCCTCGGCGTCACTCCCGTGCCGTCCTCACCGCAGAAGCTGCTACTGACGCAGGCGAGCAGGCAGTCGTCCAGGTCGTTCGCGGCCCGCGGGGACGTGTTCCCCTGCAAGGCGTGCGGCGAGGTGCTGGGGCGGGCGCAGCAGCTGGAGCTCCACCACGCGACGAAGCACTCCCTCCTCTCGGAGCTCTCCCACCTCGACTCCAGCGCCAACATCATCCGCATGATCTTCCTCGCGGGATGGAACAACCCGTCCTCCTCCGACGCCGACGCCGCCCCGACCGTCCGCCGCGTGCTCAAGATCCACCACACCCCGCGCGCGCTCGCCCGGTTCGAGGAGTACCGCGACCTGGTCCGCGCCCGGGCCCAGCGGCGCGCCACGACCACGACCGCGGAGGAGGAGCGGTGCATCGCGGACGGCAACGAGCGGCTGCGGTTCCACTGCTCCACGACGCTGTGCGGCGCGGGTGGCGCGTGCGGGAGCCCGTACTGCCGCGCGTGCAGCACGGTGCGGCACGGGTTCGCGGGGAAGCAGGCGGACGTGGACGGCATCGCAACCTACGCCTCCGCGCGGGCGGCGCACGCCGCGCTGCCCGGCGACCTGGAGCAAGAGTTCGCCTTCCTCCAGGTGCGCCGCGCCATGCTCGTGTGCCGCGTCGTGGCGGGACGCGTCGGCCGCGGCGACGCCGACGACGACAAGGTGGCGTACGACTCCCTCGTGCCCGTGCGCGCCGGTGCTGACGGCGGCGGCGGCGACGTCGAGCTGCTGGTGTTCAATCCCAGGGCTGTGCTCCCGTGCTTCGTCATCATCTACGGCACCTAGCTAGTCATCGTCAGTAGACACGACCCACGAGCCTGCATGGAGTACTAGTAGTGTACAGTGCCTCACTCTTTCTTGCCCCTTTTCCGTTTGATCTTTTTAATAGTGGTCAGTGGTCACCGCTAGCTCACTCGCCGCGGCGTGGGTGCCGACGTGGAGAGGCCCCAGCTCAACGCTCTGTATGGGCCGTGGCAAAATGCTTCGATCCGCCTGTCCCAGAGCTCTGGATTTCTGGAGCAATCAGCGCTCGGCCGTGGTGCTGCCCACTGCTGACTCGCTGGATCGGATCGGGCACTTGACAGGTGACCCATGAAGCTGCGCCTAGCGTTGTACCATGCCCGCCCCATATAGCCACAAGTTTTTTTTTTTTTTTTTTTGAAACTTAGCCACAAGTTATGTGTACTACTAGTGTGGTTGGCATGTTTTTGGAGCTGTTACTGTTGTTGGTCCCTTGTTTTGGTACCTCGCCTCATCCTTTATAAGGGCAACTCCAAGAGACTCTGTAAATTGTTTCTTCTCTCCAAATATTGCCATCCAAAATTGAGTTTGCTACTATTTTTTAGAGAGTCTGTTGGTTTACCTTAAGTTTTTATAGGTGTTTTATTTTAGAGACTAGCTAAAAATAGTTAATTTAGAGTCTATTTTAGCTATGCCCTTGGAGTTGCTCTAATGGTATATGTGTCCAATCCAGTTGTCCTGGCTTCTGCTAAGTTCGCTGGGTTTCTTTTTTTTTTTTAGGGAAGGGTGATGGATGGGTTTGCTGACCATCTGTTTTCTGAGCGGGGTTTCACAGTACGCAGGCCTTGGGTATGTTTGACTATCCGGCTAGCTGGACTTGATTTTTCCATCTACAGTCAGTTTTAGCCCATGTGTTTATAGTACTTTATGTTGGGCCACCAAACGCACCTTCCTAAAATCTTGAGTTCACCTACTAATCCAAATGCATTCACGTTCAACATCCAGTAGCAACCTGTCTACGTCTCAGCAGTAGCAAAGAGGCTTCCGATCCTTGCCACTCTGACGCATCCTCTAACAAACATTTGTTCCTATCTGAGAGAGTTGGTGAGATGCATATCTTGTCCCAGTTCATATACTACAAAATAAACGCACGAACCACACATTCCGTCAGCCCATCTTCTCTAGTGCAATGGACCGGGAACCGCTGTTCAACTCCTTGACGACGAAATAGGAAGAGCGCTGCTGCCTGGTCAAAATGGCCATTCCTCTACCCGCAGCACTGGACTCGATCAAAGTAACGAAGCACGTGCCCGATGGCGAGCAGCTGGATTAATTATAGCATTATAAAGAGCAAAACTAGTAGCTGGATTAATTATAGCAGTATAAAGAGCAAAAGTTGTTTTCTTTAGTTCAGTTGCGTGGACGAGCCGGTACCGGGCTCGGACCGTCGTTTCGCCGTTCTCACCCGCTGACGCTGTTGGTTGGGCTCCAGTAGCGACGAAGCAGCACCGTTCCGTTCGTCGCTTTTGGAAACCGAGTCCAGCCTGCGTACAACGCCTGCCGCTGTCATTTTACGTCGTGATCTCGTTTCTCTCATGCGAAACAGCAGCAGAAGCATGATACGATACGCCCCGATGAAAGTCCTGGCATACCTACCGCTCTGGCGCGCGCCGTGGTGCCGCGGGCACCCACCGGCGCACGTTTCCGCGCAGCTTCACGCGCGGCTTTGCTTTGCACGGGGGCGGACAGCGACGAAGAAGGCCCTGACGTTTATCGTTTCGGCATCGCGACGGCGAGGAGGCGCGCCACAGTGCACACAGCGACCACGCTAGTTCGATTTTTGGTTGGTGCCTTTGGTGGTGGTGGCGTCGCTGCTCCCGTTGTAACACGAGGTTTACATGGCAAGAACTTATCGCATCGATGGACAGCTGATTTGCTTCTTAAATAATAATAATAAAAAACAGCTGATTTGCTCCTTGAAACTGACTGGCACTGACAAGGCAAAGATTTGTTAAACACCAGAATTGGTTAGACAGACGTGTCACGTGTTTGCTGTCTCTCTGCTTGCGTCGCAAAAGGCAAAGCCGAGGTGGCCTCTCGATCGCCCTGGCCTTCCCGGAAAAAATTTCTATGCAGCCGGGCTGTAAAACGGTAGTCGTGCAGCCCATCTAGATTTGCGCCACGTGTTCAGTGCCATCCATCCCTCGCGTTCGTATCCGGAGGCTGCGGCGTTCCTTCTGAGCCCCGTAACAGTCGAGCCGCTTTCCGCATCGGCCTGTCAGTAAAAAACCCAAAAAAAAAAAAAAAAAGCCTTCGCCGCCATCCACTTGAGTTCCTCCTTCCCCGCAAATAAAAAATCACATTGTTGTTGGAAATCTGACTGCTTCCTTCCCCGGCCTGTCGCAATCCACGGCGGATTCAAGTATCCTCCGACTCCCCTCGGCTGCTTTGAATTTTCGAACCGGATTGCAGCAGCATTTTTCTTATATAAGCGCACGGCCCATCGTTCGCTGCTTTCTCCGAGCGCGAAATCGGATAGATACATTGCACACACTTCGCAGTAGGGAGCGCGATGGAATCGCTAGCCGCCACATCCACGTTCTCCCCCTCGCGATTCGCCGCCCGTCTCCCGGCGGCGGCGGCCCTGGTAAGGGCGGGCGCGGTGGTGTCTGCGAGAAGGGGGAGGATGAGCGGGGTGAGGTGCAGTGCCGGGGCGCCGCGAGCGAACGCGGTGGCCAGCCGGCAAGCCGCGGCGGCGAAGGCGGCGGAGGAGGACCGGAGGCGGTTCTTCGAGGCGGCGGCGCGGGGGACCGGCAAGGGCAACCTGGTACCCATGTGGGAGTGCATCGTGTCGGACCACCTCACCCCCGTGCTCGCCTACCGCTGCCTCGTCCCCGAGGACGACGTCGAAGCCCCCAGCTTCCTCTTCGAGTCCGTCGAGCAGGGGCCTGAGGGCACCACCAACGTCGTGCGTATCCCATCTCCCGATCTCCAATCAGCTGTTTCCCTTATCGTGTCCTATCCTTGGCAATAATTCCGTGGGGCTGGATTGGATTGCAGGGCCGCTACAGCATGGTGGGAGCCCACCCGGTGATGGAGATTGTGGCCAAGGAGCACAAGGTCACGATCATGGACCACGAGAAGGGCCAGGTGACGGAGCAGATCGTCGACGATCCTATGCAGGTCCCTAGGAGCATGATGGAGGGATGGAACCCGCAGCAGATCGACCAGCTCCCTGACTCCTTTAGCGGTGAGTGGCCTAAAATTGATAACGGGGCATGAGTTATGTCTACCATGATGAAATGTTAATGATAATAACATTTGGCTTCTCATTTGTGATAGGTGGATGGGTTGGGTTCTTTTCCTATGATACGGTTCGGTATGTTGAGAAGAAGAAGCTCCCATTTTCTGGTGCTCCCCAGGATGATAGGAACCTTCCTGATGTTCACTTGGGCCTCTATGATGATGTCCTTGTCTTTGACAATGTTGAGAAGGTGCTTGTTTCTTAATCCCCATTTCTGAACAAAGTTCTGATTCTATTGCCTTGTCAGTGATGGATATCAGCATAATAGCTTGCAGATAGTTGTGCCGTGCATTAGTTAACATTAATGTCATCACTGTTTGTTTTGTCACCTTCGTTCAAGTGCAGAAGAAGATAACTGATTCTACAAAAATAATTGCAGTGAAACTAATGATTCAAATTTCTTGTTTAGTTGGAGTAAAATGCAATGTGGTTATAGCTCCTCTTCAACCTAAAACGGTTGTTTTTCACTGCTGCATCTTGTAGTTGGCAGAAGAAAACTAGACCACCGAATTTTCTGTTCCATTTTCAGTACTCCGCCTGATGAAGCAAAATAACTGTACTTGCCACACATAAATTTAAGTTGTTGCAGTATTTGTATCTTTGGGCATGATACTGCCGTATTAATCTCCAAAGGGAGTTGTAGTTTAGTGCTGAGCCCATCTTGTGGAATTTTTTTTATTCATTTCGAATCTTTGGCTCTTTGCCTGTTTCAGAAAGTATATGTCATCCATTGGGTAAATCTGGGCCGACATGCATCCACTGAGGAAGCATATGAAGATGGTAGATCACGGCTGAATCTGTTGCTATCTAAAGTGCACAATTCAAATGTGTAAGCTAAGCTGTGCTTATTCATTCAATCGGGCAACCAATCCTTTTTAACTTTTCTTGAACTCACAAACTTTTTCTACTTGGTTTCGACTCCAGCCCTATGCTTTCTCCAGGATTCGTGAAGCTGGGTACACGCCAGTTTGGTGAACCTTTGAACAAGTCAACCATGACAAGTGACGAGTACAAGAATGCTGTTTTGACCGCTAAGGAGCATATTATGGCTGGGGATATCTTCCAGATTGTTTTAAGCCAAAGGTTTGAAAGGCGAACATATGCTAACCCGTTTGAGGTTTATCGAGCTTTACGAATTGTGAACCCTAGCCCCTACATGGCGTATGTACAGGTAGAGACTGAGGCATTCCTTATTTGAATTTTCAAACACACTGGTGTGTACTGCTTGGCTTTGAAATTCTAAACAATACTCTTTTGCCATCTATTTAGGCAAGAGGCTGTGTCCTGGTTGCATCTAGCCCTGAAATTCTTACACGAGTCAGGAAGGTATGTGATCCCTCCGAGTGTAACTAATCAAACTGTCACATTATCCTTTACTAACCTGCTCCTTTTTATCATTTTCAGGGGAAGATTATTAACCGACCACTTGCTGGGACTGTTCGAAGGGGCAAGACAGAGAAGGAAGACTTGATGCAAGAGCAACAATTATTAAGTGATGAGAAACAGTGTGCTGAACACATTATGCTCGTTGACTTGGGAAGGAATGATGTTGGCAAGGTTAGTTACTTGCATACCTTTAGACTTTGCATTTGCTTGCTACAAGGAGTCCATCAGATCTACTGCATTGCAATATGAAGGCAATATCATTATCATCTAACTGAGTCGTGGTGGAACAAACCTGATAGTTCTATAATGTTGCAACTATGGTTGCCTTCTAGAACTTTTGAAAGAGAATTTGTTTGTCCTGCTGTAATGCTGCAATATTGCAAGTTTTTTGATGTGCACTTCTATCTCACAGGTCTCCAAACCTGGATCAGTAAAGGTGGAGAAGTTAATGAACATTGAGCGCTACTCCCATGTCATGCACATCAGCTCCACGGTGAGGTTCTTCTTCTTTTGTGTTAATAATGTATGACATATCAGATTTATATTTGGCCTATGTACAGTTACTCCTTTGGTTGATCTCAGTTATCACCTTTAGTGAACTCAATTTAGATGTATTTGTTCATCTTTTATTCTCTCCTTTAACATCCTGAGTAAGTTCATAATAGAGGTTCAACTAGTATACCAAAATTATTTGTGGATTAATATTTCCGATTGGTTCAATTCACTGAAACAACCTGCACATGTCATTTCTAATCAATTTATTTGACTTGTTAGAACGCCTAGTGATTTGTTGGGCATGGCATATTATTGTTTGTTTTCTAACCTGACCTTCTTAAAAAGAAACATGAATGCATAAGTCAAATAAACTTTACTACAAAATGACTCACTGGTGATATTTCCTATTTCCCAAATGACATCTCCAGTGTTGTTTTTGAAGTTCTATTGTTCAATGAACCATTTTCAGTTGAAGGTCTTGGTCTTTCATATGGAAGTATATAATATAGTTCTCCCTTCCATCTAGAGAAAGCTGTAAAACATTTTGATAAAACTTGCATGATTGATTATTTTATGGTCCTATGTATAAGTCTTGCTTGTTTCTCTGTGTTGAATACATTACGTCATGTAGCGGATTATTCTTGCCTTCTGTTACTACTTCTCGTCTAAAAGAAATGCATTTTATATTTGAACGTTTTTCAGGTTAGTGGACAATTGGATGACCATCTCCAAAGCTGGGATGCTCTGAGGGCTGCGTTGCCTGTCGGAACAGTCAGTGGAGCACCAAAGGTGAAGATTTCCCTCCTATCTTCTCTGTTCTCTCGTGTCTTTCCTGTAACATGTTTGCCAAAATTTCCCCCCATCTGAGGAACTTATGTACTTAGAATAGTTTATTTTGACTAATTTGTCTACCCTAACTTGCTTGGGACTAAAAGGCTTTGTCGTTTGTATCATCAGAGATTGTTAGCTTTTTTATTAGGGACTTGCTAATTTTCAGTTGATTGAAAGTTTGGAAACTTTCAATCACTGCTTTGAGCCATTAGATCTAGATGCAATGATTTACAATTATTATAAAGATAATCCTACAAAAGAAAATTTAAAATCCGAAGTAACAAACCATAGATAGTCGATTGAAAGTTAGGAAATATGTTTTTATTATATACATTCTTGATATGTCTACTTTAGCTGCACAGTATTTTGTTTAAGTTGTTTTCACTCCCTATTCTTAGTTTTATCAGATGTACTCTCTTTTGCTATTCTAATTTCATCCGTTTTTCACTGTTTTTACCATATCTGCCAGTCAAATTAGTCTCTTTTGAACAGACTGGTCCTTACATATTTTTTTACATGACCAGGTAAAAGCCATGGAGTTGATAGATGAGTTGGAAGTCACAAGACGAGGACCATACAGTGGTGGTCTAGGGGGGATATCATTTGACGGTGACATGCAAATCGCCCTCTCTCTCCGCACCATTGTGTTCCCAACGGCGCCAAGCCACAACACAATGTACTCATTCAAAGATGCCGATAGGCGTCGGGAGTGGGTTGCTCATCTTCAGGCTGGAGCAGGCATTGTTGCTGACAGTAGTCCAGACGATGAACAACGCGAATGTGAGAATAAGGCGGCAGCTCTAGCTCGGGCTATTGATCTTGCCGAGTCAGCTTTTGTAGACAAAGAATAGTAGTGTGTCCAAAGAATTATTTTTTGTTATTTCTTTTTAGTTCGTGACCTACATCCTGTTAAAACGGGTGTCGTCCGTGAGTAGAGAATCAATAAGTTCATGATGTTTCATTAAGAATCAAATAAATGGGAGAATTGTGGTTATGGTTATGCATCTCTCTCTCATTTCTCCAGTAGAAAAGCATATTTTCATATGGGTGCGAGTCTGTCACATAGAACTGTAATAATTGTAGTGTTGGATGATTGGATCGAGCATAGAGATAGCTACAAGCAACATAGCTAAATACAAACTTTCCTTTCCCTTTTGCGAGGGAATCAATACTGCTCTTCTGGTCCACTCTGGTGCGTGTGCAAGTAAATGTGTCAAGCATTGTATGCGTGTGAAAGTAAATGCATCAAATGCACATTTTTTTACCTTTCAAATGCATACATATATAGTTTATAATATCTAAAGTTATTGCTCAGTGTTTAGAGAAAAGTAAACAGCAAGCCATGACAATAAGGGCAAGTACAATGCTACACGTAGACAGTTTCATAGATCGTCTCATGCATTGTCACATAGTATTTTTGATGATATGTAAGAGAAAGAGGGTGGTGAGAGAAAGAGGTGGTTGTTTCGCGTAGCAATCACCTCATGCTAAAATTTAGGAGTATAAGACGACTCTTATTACCATTGCACGAGTTCTAGTAGTCTTTTAATCTATATATATTTCTTTTTATATTCACAAATTAAAGAGTCATATAATTAATAGAAGACAACTAATAAGACTATTCATTATATAAGTCGTCTCATAACCCGTCTTAAGATTATGTAGCATGTATGAGATGACCTATGGGACAACAACATTGTACTTGTCCTAACTGAGGAAGTGCTGAAGGCTATTAAAGGACGTCAAGTCGTAATCTAGGTAGTTATTTAACATTGTATCCTTCAAAGTATGGAAGAAAAATAATAATGCAAGAATGATTTCTGGAAAGCAATAATGTATTGCCCAGCCATATTGTTTTTACAGCAGCTGTTCAGCCAAGATGAAAAAAAAAATCTTTACTGTGAGAGATTCTGGTACAGTAATTGTTCTTGCTCGTTCATATTCGGAAAGTAGCTTTTGCACTTTTGAACACGCTACACTAATACTATTGCAATGTATCCCCACAACGGGCAATAAAGAATTCCCCGTGAAAAAGAAGGCAAAAAAAAAAAAAAATCCTGTACATCAGCAAAATTCAAAACAACGCTCCTCACATTCTATCTAGTTCCATGGCCTTGGTATCAACAGAACTTGTTAGCGCGCAGCAATGTTAAAGCCTCAGTAGAGCGTTAGAGCCCTCTGAATATAAGAGACAGGCTTGCAAGCTGATGTCAATTGCATCAACTAGGTGACACCCTCAATAATGCCCAACGCATCGCTGTCATATTGATCTGTGTTGAAGATAACAAACAAGCTTGCAAGCTGATGATCAATTGGCAAGCATCACCTCGGCGACACCTCAACCGTGCTCAACGCATAGCTGTTCATGTTGGTCTGTGTACTGTAGGATTCAGCTGGATTGCATTTGGTGCTCTGACTTGAGGATGTGTCAAGTGTCAAACCTGGAAAACCACCAGTACGCTGACGAGGTTCTTTCAAGACACCTGGAGGGACTACATTCTGCAGATCGACTTCAGTTTGGTTAGATAGCATATGCACAACTTGCTTCATAGATGGCCTCTGATGAGCCGTGGCTTGCGTACATAGCAGTGCCACCTTGATGAAACGAAGCATTTGCTCCTCTGGGTACTTATCCAGGTCAGGATCAACAATTTCTAAAAGCCTTCCTTGTTCCCGCAGCTTCCATGTCTGTAGTTCAACCCATGAGATAAACTCAAATCATTTTTCAGCAACTTAAATATGTTAAGTGTGGGAACACCATCATCAACATGCAGTGAGTCAGTTATGTTAAAAGTTGGTACTCCAGTACTGTATATGTGATCCTACATGCATAAGAGTTGATGCAAGAATAACAATAACAATTGCCAAAAGGATGATTTATATTTTCACAATTTATGGGGAACAGAAGTGAAAAAGAGTTACCCATTCCACAAGGACATGCATATCAGGTCCCCAAGTCGATTTGCTGCTGCTTTGGCCGCTTACCACTTCAAGAATCACCACCCCAAAACTATATATGTCTGCTTTCTTTGTTAATTGTCCCAATAATGCATACTCAGGCGCCAAATAACCCCTGTAGGAACATTATACATTGACATATCAACATACATAGGTTACTCCCTCCGTTTTTAAATTGTTGCCGTTAGGACAAGAATTCTTGTTCAAAAATGAACTAGCATTGTTGTCCTAATGACAACAATTTGAGAACGGAGGAAGTATAACAGATTAAGCATACTACAATTAGTTGATAGAAATATCAGTAAACCAGCTGCAGAAGTAATTAAGAAAGCTGACTGATATGAGCTTCCTTTTATTGCTAAACATTCTAAGTAAAATTAGCACAGGACAATGACAAAAATTGACATAATAACGAAAATCATATAAGTTCACTGTAAAAGCATGTAAATACAACAAAAGACTGAGAAAGGCACTAACATTGTTCCAGCAACACGTGTACTAATGTGAGTGACAGTATCAGGGAAAAGCTTGGCCAGCCCAAAATCTCCAATTTTAGGCACTAGCCTTTTGTCCAGTAAAATGTTGCTAGCTTTGATATCACGGTGGACAATGCGTGGTTGTGCTTCCTCATGAAGAAATGCAAGGCCAGAAGCAGTTCCAATGCATATAGCAGCCCTTTTCTGCCAGTCCAATGGAATACATTTATTCTTTGGTCCTGGTCACAATCCACAGAGGTAGACTTAATACATCAGGCCACATTATTAAAGTTAAACTCCAAGATTCTACTTTATTTTAACGAAATCATCACCCATTCAGCTAGTATTGAACCTACCAAGCAAAGCATTTGCCAAACTGTTATTCTCTGCGTATTCGTAGACCAATAGTCTATTGGTCCCTTCAACACAGCAACCGATCAGCTGTACAAGGTTTGGGTGCCTGACGTTTGATATGACATTAATCTCGGTCAAAAATTCATCAATTCCTTGCTTCGATTCAGCCGAAAGCTTTTTTATTGCAATTTGAGTGCCATCTTTCAGGTTCCCCTATTTGAAATAGAACCTTTGTTAGTCATTCAATATCTGCAGGTCATTAATCACAATATTTGCCAACTTCTTCTTAAAGTGGTCGTGCAAGTAGAACTAACGGATGTCAGAAAGGCCATAAAGTACGAAGAAGGAAAGAAAACAGCATTCACAAATTCGAGTCCCACCTTATACACCGCTCCGAAACCCCCACGGCCGATGCAATTCAACATGTGAAAGTTTCGTGTGGCAGATTTCAGCTCATTTAAGGAGAAGACTCGGACATTATTCCCAGGCCTTGATAGTATACTACCTGCACTTTTTATCAAAGATGTATCATCAACTGCCTCAGTAAAAGAGCAGAGACAAGAAATGCATCAGAACATGATAATAGTCGTTTTCACTGATGGTGTTAGTGTAACGACCAAAATCATATGACATCAACTCTAAATCTTAACAAAATCCTTTGTATATTAGATTATGCAGTAGAGGTTGTGGAAACCTCATCGTGGATGTAAAATCTTTATCTTGGTTATCATACTGCCTAATGTCTTAGTCATGGTGTAAGTTCTTTTTGGATGCTAGATCCCAATGCAGGAAATGCCTACTAAAAGTAAGGTTTATGCTTAGTTATATATTAAAAAAAGCCAGACCTAGTACCACCCTGTCTATGAATTATGGTCCAGTCAAATCTCAGTGGTGGCCAGCAATGCACAAGAACACCAAGAACTGGTTTTGTCTGATAATCTGATGCCTTATTAATTGCAACCGTTATATTCACAAAACATGTATATCTGCAACTGCAATGTTTTGGTGACTTTCCTGACAAGAGATAGGCTTTGGTCATGCAAACAAGGCACACTACTAATATAACTTTCCTGTGCATGTGAAACCGAAAAAAAAAATCTATATGCTCCTCGTCTCTCAGAAAAAAAAAAACTAAACTGTAGAAAATTTCTCCCCATTACATCTCTCTGGAGCTTTTTGGATAATTGGGAGAATCTTAGATGCAACATCCAGAAAGTAGTTGGTCAACACTTGAAACTTTTATACCTTAATAATGTATGTATATATAAACTATTAAGCAGGACTACCCCCCGAATCATATATTGCTCACTAAATGGAACTCAACGAAATGCACCTGAACGAGGAGACGAAACAGAGGGGCCCTGACCATTCTGACCTTGCTTCGACTTGGAGCCGCCCAGGAAGCAACTGACGGAACTCCCCATGTCTCAAAGTTCCGTGGTCTTCTGCTAATCAAGCAGTTCCAAATTCGTGTTCGGGACTGCGCACAACGGGACGGAATCTAAAAGTATTTAGAGCAAGCAACAACTGGATCCAATACGGCATACTAATCCCCAAGTGGCGTTAAGAACCTGATCGATCGGAAGAAGGGACCGCTCCAGCACGCAGCCGAAGCTCCCGGGTGCCGGCTCCTCTTCTCTAGGTTCCCCTGGCGGCTGACGCCGACGGCGGCGCCCCAGTGTTCCTGCGCTTGGGAGTGTTGCCGCGCCGACGACGGGGATGCGGAGGGGCAGTAGGTGGCCGGAACCCCGCGCTTTTACTCGGTCTTCGGACTCCGCGTCTGCCTCCCTCGGCCGCTAGCTCGCTCGCTTCTTCACACTCGCTGTCGCTTTTGCCAGTTTATGTGGCAACGCCGCGGTCAGAGAAGAGAGTCCAGACTCCAGAGCTGGGGTTGGCAAATGCCACCCCACGCGGAAGTCCACGATTTCTACCGCTAACGCGTCAACCAACACGAACCAAACCCCCAATCCCATCAGCGGCGTGGGAGTTGAATGAATTCCGTCTGGACTGGGCGCTTGCGTCTCCGCGCTGGCAATAGCTGGGTGCGGTGCGGGGCTGACCATGTGATGAGCAGCGGGTCCGCGCGAGCGAGGACGCCGCCGCTCTTGTCCGCTTCGTGCTGGCCCCGGGAGTAGGGCGCGACCACCCCCTTCCTGCGGAGTCCAGTGTCCAGCGTCAGTCAGTCGTCGTCGACGCCCACCGGCCACCGTACAATGCATCAGTTTGGCGGCCGATGAGAATTTTCGGTAAATTGGTTTCGTACAGCGCATCCAGAAGCCGGCGGCTCCGACCAATTATTTCTGTGCATACTGTATTCCAGAATGAGAAATTCAGGGACGGATTGGAACATCAGTTAATGCAGTTACAGTACGCAGGTTGACAGTTGACACCGATGGGGTAAAACGTGGAAATTTTCATTTCGCTCCGCTTTCACAGTCCACGTTCCACTCTACGGTGCGCTGACTGCTAATAAGCGCTGATAAAAGCTCTGACGAGTCTACAGGAAACCGGATGATGGTGACGAGGGCAATGAGATCAATGCTCTCGACGATCACATTCTTAGTTGATACGCTAAACGCGTGAGTCGATCCGTGATTGGGCCACGTCCCTATAACTTTGGATCACGTATGTTCGAGACGTGTGAGCTGCAATTTCGTCCAACATGTTTAATGTGTGGCAAAGAGCTCGGGATTAGTCAAGCATTCCATTTCTTTGCAATGGTTTCTCCTTACCCACTCGTTATCAAAAGGAAAACTAGAAACAACTACATACTCTCAAGATCACGTTAGATAAAAACAAAGATGGAAAAACCTTATCTCTTAGCTAGGGACCGGCAAATACTAGTTGAAGAACCAAAGCTAATTAAATCAGCTTGATGGACACATGCCAACAAACAATAATCAAAAAATAATTAGCTAGCTATAAATGTAATATATGTATCAAATCTTAGATATAAATGTACTGATTGTTAAAATGTTAAGTTTGTATAGAACATATAGAGGTCATAGTTAATTATTAAAATTTACTTAAAATTTACTTTATTAGTTTCAAACAGCCTAACTAATTATTACTATCTGATTACCTAGCTAACATTTATCTTCTTAAGCAATAGCTCGTCAATCAAGCTAAAACCAAATAATAGATCATAAAGTCCTTTTTCATTGTACATAAACAATTTTTTGTCCATCTAACACCCTCAATAAATATTGTCTCATCTTGCCTACTTAAACGTGTCGATAAGGTCACTATACTTGAACCTAGGTAGGCTGATTGAAGTCGCTAAACCTGTCGATCCAGATTTAATAGGTGTTATTAAGTACTCTCTCTCTCTCTCTCACAAAATAATTAACACTTTAGTCCACTTTAGTTTTTTTAGAATAATTGACATTCTCACTTTTCGAAGTAACCTTTCCTCTTCTCAATATATCTCTATCTCTTTTCTCCTCATTTTCTATGCACTTGTCTTTTAAACTTCTCCTTAATTTCTGTCAAAATGAAATGGAGGGAGTAAATCGGAATGAAAAGTTAGAGGTAATAAAACAAGACAATAATTTATTAAGGATGTGGGATGGATAAAGTAATAAATTATTTGAAGTAAAAACGACGTAAAGTATAAATGCCCAGAAATTCAGCCTTTACCTGAACGGGTATGGAGATCCATTAGACGTGGCGTGCCGCTGAACGGGTCCCAAATCTCTACATTATCGGTGTCAAAAAAAAATCTCAACATTATCTCTTCCAAGAGAACAATGGCAGGCCTGAACATTCTCTTTGGACATGGGAGACCTCGCATTAAATGAAACCAAGAGCCCTCATGATTTTCTTCGAATGAAAGGCTCCCGGTTTGAACAATAAATTAACTTTTATTAAACGAATCTTCCAATAAAGAACGAGGAAACGCAAGAGAAGCAGGCAGGCTCTCGCGAGAGACGACGACAGCGGAGATCCCATCCATCCCGCACCCACGCGTACAGCACGGGGCTGGAAGGCACAACAGTCACGCTCGCGCACATCGTCCTCATCCCTCCCTCCTCGCCTCGTGCACTGTGTGCGTGCCCGTCTCCTACTCCTTCCTCCTTCACCACCTGCGCGACCAGTAGAAATCGCGCGTGCCGCCTGTGAGCCGCCGGCCCCTCCCCACGCCAATCGGCCAGACGTGACCCGGTCCTTCACATTATCCGCGTGCGCGGGGGAGGGACGCTTTGGTGGCCGTCGCTCGTGACGTCCCCGCGCGGCCTTGGTGCGAGGTGACGGTGACTCCCGCGCGGCCGTGATCCGACGGCGGCGCGGCGATGGCGATCCAAGGCGCGGAGGCGGCGTACATCATGCTCCTCTTCTCCGTCGCCTTCTTCTGCGCCCGCTTCCTGCTCGACCGCCTCGTCTACAAGGTATAGCCTCCCGTCCCGCCCCCACCAGATTCGCGTTGGGTTCCGCGAGATCTCTTGTCTGCTTGGCTTTCCCGCGCCCAATGCTCTTCGTCGCGGTGCTGGCGCGGGGTGGTAACCGCCGCTGCCTGGTTTCGCTTCGCTACCGATCAGTTGATCCCGCTCATCTCACGACGAATCATCCGTGCGCGAGCCACGCAATGCGGACTCTTGTCCGTGAACCGGTCTTAATTCCGTTACTTGCTACGGTTCCCCTGTTGCACACTTGCGCTGTCTTAGGATCATGCTTGTTATCTCTTACGATCTTGCGTTTTTGTCTTCATAGACTGGTTAAGGAGTGTTTGGATCAGTGATTTCTAACTTATGTAATATTGAACGCACATAAGCCGCTTTGCTTAATGGTAACTATTCAATTTTGGATCCAGATTAAAAAGTTGTTGGCTTGCCAATTATCTTTCCCAGAACTGCTGAAAGTCTGATAACTTGTGTTTGGTTTTTGTGCCAAATAGAGGTGAGGCGAACAAGGTGGCAATCATACATTAGATTTAAATAAGTTTGTGAGGTGATAGTCATTTATATAGGCCCTTGGGAAACATCTTGTTATATCCATTTATGGCTTTTGCTTCTGCCCAATTTTCCCAAAAGTTCAGTATGGAGACTAGTTTTGACATGCCAGGATACCATCAGTTATCATCCATCTTACATTTGGCCTTGTTTCATGTTCCTTTTCAGCCCTTGGCAGTTTACCTGTTCAGTAGGTTGATGAATGATGAGACCAGACAAGCAAAGATTGTCAAGTTCTCGGAGTCCATTTGGAAACTCACATATTATGCTTCAGTTCAAGCGTGGGTCCTCTCGATAATAAAGCAGGAACCATGGTCATTGGATAAGATGCAATACTTCGATGGCTGGCCAAATCAATACATGGCGTGAGTGCAAACAGATATATTACTGACACTACTGGTCTTGCCAGGGCTTTTTCCCTTACTTTTGGCATCAAAATCTATTTTTAACTTGCTCAGTTTCCTATAAGTTGAAGAGGAAGCACTGAACTGTCATAATATTTTATGTTTCAGCTTTCAAATCTACTCTTAAGTACAATTTCTCCATGGCATTTCAAGTCCTTATTCTGCAGAACAAATAATAGTTATTTTCGAAATTGGTAGCCATAAAAGACATAGTTAGCTGTCAGCACATTTTCTTATTAAGAAGCTAACATGAAAAGTATAATAAGGACTTTGCCTATATACATTTTGATTGTGGCACTTGAAATATAACAATAGCTTTCAATTCCCACTCTCTTAATTTCTGTTAATAATTGAGTACAAACTGGATGGGATTCATATTGTTTTGCTGGTTATGGTATGTTAGTACTTTGTATAGAGTTTTTTTTATTAAAATGCAAGTTGTGTTATTTGATCAACTTTGTCATTTTTTAGCATAAGGTGACATTGGGGCATGTATACAGTTTATGCAAGGCTTGTTATCTAACAACCATGTAATGCTCAATTAGCGCTGCTGCCTTTTGTTCAACATGGTTAAAGTTACAGCTTTGAGAAATGGTGGACTCTTGCTTAATCCATCACTGCCAGCTGTAACCATAAATGCACCTTCATCCAGTTTACTTTTGCTTGCCGTTGCTTTGCTAGGAATGACAGGGGTGTCTTGTATGCACTTCTGCTAAAAGGGGGCAATGCAGACCTTTGATCTGAACCGTTCATTGCTCCCTGGATTTGGTTCCCCATGCTGATTGAATGGCTCAGTTTGGGAGTTGTATCACACTCCTATTTTATAACAGTATACTCCCATGTGACGCACACCCAGGCATTTTGTAACAACTTAACATGTTCTCTGGAGTCAAGTGATAAGTTTCTTTTCATCTAATACATTTTTGCCCCATATTTGCAGGTCTTCCTTGATGCTTTTTTACATGTGCCAGTGTGGATTTTATATCTACAGCATCTTTGCTCTTGTTGCTTGGGAAACTCGCAGAAAAGATTTTGCTGTAATGATGTCTCATCATGTAATAACATCTACCCTAATTGGAATGTCATATCTGACCGGGTAAATCAATTTTAAACCCTTAATGATAAATTTGCACCACAACTTCTCTTTATCTGATCTTCTAATGTTACCTATCTAGGCTCAACTGTTCACATTGTGAACTTATTATGTGGCAAAGGGTAACCAGTTTATCCATACTTTGATTTTTTGTTCAGATGTCCAATTGCTTTCGTTCTAGAAGTCAATATTTCTAATTAGAGTAGGAAAATTTACACGATGGTTTGATTCCTTGGAACTTGTTGATAAAACATTGGATTATCTAGAACTATACATAGATAGAAAAGCTTAACTTACTATGAGAATGAGATATAAGTGTATTTGGCCCTCTCTCTCTCTCTCTCTCTCTCTCTCTCGTGCAGCATAGTTTTGTTATCTAAGAGCACATTAGCTGGTCCAAAAATCTTGATGCTTTGTTAGCCTTAGGGTCCTACCAGTTCTCCTTACATCATTTCTTTTGACGCTGCAGCTCTATAGGAGAGTTGACTTTTTTAGTAGCATGTTAACACAAATGAATTTTCTCTTGCAGATTTTTCCGGATAGGGACAATCATTCTCGCGTTGCATGATACAAGTGATGTGTTTCTTGAGACTGCCAAATTGTGCAAGTACACAGAAAAAGAATTAGGGGCTAGCTTGTTTTTCGGTCTCTTTGCTATCTCATGGCTCCTATTGCGTCTGATTTACTTCCCATTTTGGATAATCAGAACCTCTAGGTTTGTGAGCTACCTATCTTTGTGATATCTTTCGTTTCTGTTGGCTTGTAGTTTCAGACTTACAGCTGTTTGCCCTTGCAATGCCAGCTATTATTCCATCCCGTTCTTGAAGAAGCAGCCTGAATTCCCTACATCTTTGTACTACACGTTCAACACGATGCTTCTTACACTGTTTGTGTTCCATGTGTACTGGGGAAAACTCATATTTTTGATGATAAAGAAACAATTGAATAACAGAGGACAAGTTGGTGATGATGTTCGTTCCGGTAAGACTGTTTTTTCTGTGGGCTCATTTCAGTGGTTGTTTTACATTCACTCATGGCTATATTTTGCTTCAGGCTGTACACAGACTTTCCTTGGTAGTTTTCTTAAAATAAGAGAGCATTGTTTTTTTTCTTTAATTGAAAAGTAGAGGATGTCTCATGCCATGCATATTAATGACAAATCCTACAGTTAGAGGGATTTTTTTATATATTAATGACAATGCTTAGAATTCTATTTCTATTCTCTTCTGGCAAATGGTCTGGCACATATTTTGGGTACCCCCATCTTTCATAATAGCTTAGATATGTGAACTTCCTGTGTAATTCTAGTAGGGAAGGCATTTCCATGTGTTCTGATTATTGATTTACTTTATTTTGTCATTGAGCAGATTCCGAGGAAGAGGAGTGATGGAAAGATTCTTTGACATCTGCGTTGTGCCATTTCTTCGCTGATACATTTTTATGCCTGCTTTCCAGAATAGACCGTTTTGGTCTTGGCAAGCCTGGGTCATGGATTAGAAAGTTTGATCTCTGTATATTGCCTTATGATATGGAACATGACTAGACTGGGAATGGAGCAGGTCCAATACATGGGTATAGCTAGTAACTTACTTGAAGGTCCCTTCAAAATTTTTGGTTCACCCTTTTTTGATATGAGAGAAGACATGACAGGAGCGTTCTGTAGTTTTCTCCCGAAGCATACAGAATACCTCTGTACCATGTTCAGTATACTTCACCTGTGAGTAGATTTAGTTCTAATTTATGGTAATAAATCATTTTTTATCAGGGGTATATCTCACTTGTGTATCTTAATGTAGCGTGTGATGTGCAATGTGTTTCATGCCGCAAAATACATAATCTTTTGGACATCTTCCTTTTAGGGATTATTAGTTCACGATGCCTTGAATCACTGTTTTCTTCGCTTATTGGGTGACTAATTGAAAATACCAAAATGAGACACATAGGGGAGTTGATTTTTACATGAAAAGTCTTCCCGCCCTTAATGGATGAGGCTTTTTTTTTGTACCATCAGAATTATTTTTTAACAAAAATTGATGGAGAAATATGCATATTTTTGCTGTCGTCGGACATTTTGAAATTTAATTTAATTATCTTTAAGCTGGATAAAAAAATAGGTTAAAGTATTGTTACTGCACTATGCTAAAGGATATGTTATTTGTAACAATATCTGATGAATGTCATATCAACCTATAGAGCATGGATGGGTTACTCCGCATAAATAAATCACAGTACTCAGCATTCAAAAAAAGTAAATTTCAGTGTTAGTTTCACTAATTACTCAGGAGCTAAACAGAAACTTATGAAGCAGCCATCGTGGCATACAATTAAGGCAAGTAAGAACCGTGGCTTTCGCGGTGCCTGCCAAGTACCAGTATATATAAGTATATACTAACACGCTTTGGACTAAAAGTAGAATGTAGTTAAGGCAAACTCAACTTGTCCATTCAAAATACTGCCTCCGTTATTTTAGTTATTATTATTGTAAAACAAGAGTTTCAGATCCAGTTCATAGTGAAGTAACCAACAAATTAAAATTATTTTCTTAACAACAATCAAGAACGGAGGGAGTATTGGCCTATTGGGCAACACACATCAAAAGAATTTCAGATCCTGCTCAGAGTGAAGTATCAAACTGAGATCGGAAATAATAACACTCTAGAACAGCAATAATAGGGATCCAAATACCAGAATTCTGAACTGTTGCTGTCATATTTAGAACTCCGGAAATAGATCTCATTTCATTGCACTCAAAAGAATAAAAGACGTGCAATAAAAGGGAAATCAACTAATGTCGATACTCAAAATTGTATTGGCAAGGGTCAGCAGTACATTAAAGCCTGGTTATATTGGACTGAGGCAAGAGCGTGTATGGAATTCACATATAACCCATTCCCTTACACTTGAAAATCAATTGCGGACACATTAGGGTTATGAGTAACCGGAACAGATTACAAAACTCCGAATAGCAGCACCTTGTTTACAAGAGGGCAGGAGAGCTAACTAGACATCTTTGCACCTAAACAATACACAGATTCAAGTTTGAGCACTTGAGATCAAGGTTTGAATTATCAAGCATCAGTTTCCAGCTTCTTAGAATGTAAATTGAAGCACATGCACTTATCGATGAGGGCCTCAGACTCATTACCGTATTCTTTGAACCTGTACTCCTCCAACTTGAAAGCTGATGGTACCTTCCCTTCACTATAGCAGCGGTTACACAGGCTGAATGAGTGTTTTGTCTCCTTGAAACGAGATCCGATGATAGGATACCGGCAGATAGAGCAGGTGTGGCGGCCATGACGAATGTGATCACTCTCTTCAAGCTTCACCAATGTGCTCATGATCCCAAACCCCCAATCTGGGTCATTGAACATCTCTAGGAATTCCGTGTATGATACCATGGTAGGGTCAGACTCCCCGTGCATTTCAAGCATGTCACTAACCCCATGAGTGGGTATATAAACAGCACGAAGTAGCTTAATATAAGTTAGTGCATCACTCCTTCTAATCTGGCCATTGCTGCCTTCACTAGCAGGACGCCAAAGAAGTGCATCAAATACAGCACGCTTGCGCTTATCCACAGGACCAGAACAGATTGGAGCAATGATAGCAAAGAACATTCCAAGATCAACGCGACCAGAGCCAGGGGCATCAAGGACCGCGAGAATTCTTTCGTTGATTGCCTTGATAGCACCCTGAAAGGTGTCTGGCTTCAGAAAAGAAAGGAGCCTGCGGAGAATAACCTCAAGAGCTGCTTTCCGTATTGACTTCTCTGGGATGCCAGTGCCTGAGTAAGATACAGGGACATCAGTCTCATTCATCTCTTTTCTTAGAAGCTCCACATCGCAGCGGCCAAGCTTTGTCATTCTCTCAAAGGCCCTTATATCAAGGGCATTAGCCAAATCCTGTCGCAAGGTGGTCTTCTTGCCAACTCTCTTGAACTTGGATGCCTCAACGACAACATAGGCTTGCTCCCCTTGATCATCTTTTCCTTTGGAAGGCTTTGGCTTCTTCTTCTGCAGTGTCTTTAGATGTGAGATTGCATCATACACTTCTACCCTTTGTGTCATCTTAAAAGCCTCCTTAAGTGCTTTCTTGGCCTCCTCTGACTCCCCCTGCCCAAGCAGAGCCACCGCCTTGTTTAGCTGTGCACGCCAATGGTTTGGTCGGATGCTCAGCACACGAGTGTACATCTCTGCAGCCCGGACGTAGCGGCCTGCATCCATGTTCAACCCACCAAGATTGTATAAGGCATCAACATGCCCAGGTTTGAGATCAATTGCCTTCTGAAACTCTTGAACTGCACGTTCATCATCGCCTACCGCATGCAGGGCTGACCCAAGGTCACAGTGCGCATCAGCATAGTCTGGCTTCAAGAAGATGGCCTCCTCCAGTGCCTTCTCAGCTGCGCGGTACTCCCCAACACCAAAGAGAGCGCTTCCCAGGAGCTTGAGCGCCCGAGCATGAGATGGACTCAATATGGCTGCCTCTCGGTAGTGCTCACAGGCACCAAGTACCATCCCCTCTGCCTCCATGGCAATACCAAGGTTGACATGGATCTGTGGAAGGATATCTGCAGACTGGGAACCGCCAGCCTCAGCCGCCTCAAGAGCAAGGAGGTACTCCTCCTTGGCCTCTGCGTGTCGGCCAAGGGCGTACAGGCAGTTCCCTGCGCGGAAGTGGGAACGAACGTCAGTGGGCTGCAGCTCACAGGCGCGTCTGAAGCTCGCCAGCGCATCCCTGAATAGACGGTGTTCGGCGAGCGCCCTTCCGATGACCATATGGTTGTCGAATGCCTCCTCACGTGTGCGGGCGGCGTCAGCGCGTGTGCGGAGCACTGCAAGCTCCTTGACGAAGGTGAGGTAGTCGCGGCTCGTCTCGTCCCACGGCACAGCGTTGGACGACGAATCCGCCGCGCCGGAGATGTCCCTCGACCAGCCTGCCTCAGAGAAGGAGTCGAAGGTGCCATTGCCGGCGCCGCCGCTGACGCTGCCGTCGATTGAGCCCTTCCGCTGCTGCTTGGAGCGGAGGCGCTTGACGAGTATCTCCAGGTCGTCGAGGAGCGACCACGAGGAGTCGAAGGAGATGCCATGGTTTGGCGAGGCCGCCCACGCCGGGGCGGCCGGCGCGGCGCGGGAGCTTGACGACGGCGCGGCAGTGGCGCCGCCGAGCGGCTTGGCGTGGTCATCGAGCAGCGAGGACGCAGCAGCGCCGCCGGCGGGGGGCGGGGAGGCGGCGGCGGCGTCCCTCGGGGCGATCTCCGGGGAGGAGGCGGCGGAGTCGACAGCGGGCAGGGAGAGCGCGAGGAAGTCGCGGTCGACGTCCCCGGCGCCGTCGTCGTAGGTGCGGAGCAGGCCGGGCAGGGAGAGTCCCCTGCCGCCGGGGAGTATGAACTCGGCGTAGGTGCGGAACACCTCGTCGAGGATGGCGGAGATCTGGTCCTCGCTGAACTTGACCCGCGGGTTGACGGCCACGACGAGCGCCGCCATCTCGTCACGGTCCAGCCCGCCGTCCCCGTTGACGTCGAAGCGCTCGAAGATCCTGCGCACCTTGTCGGCCCGCGAACCTCGCCCGGCCGACGCCGCCGACGCGGAGAGCGCCATTTCGGCGGCACGGGAAAAACCAGCTCGGATTACGGCGGAATCGCGCACGCGGGCGGACGGGGGCACGGCGGGGGATTTGATGGGGGGAGTGAGTTCAGGAAAGCCGGGTGGACCCGGCCAGGATGGAATGGAGGAAGGGGAGGGAGGAGCGGAGGGGGCGGCGGTTGTGTTGTGTATGTGCTGGCTCAGCGGCGAGAAGAGGCTAATGATGACGGTGGATGGGGCCCGGCCACGAGGGGGTGGTGTGGTGGCTGCCTCGCGTGGGGATCGCGGATTATTCGACCGGAGGAGGCTGGCTGGCAAAAGCTAAGCTGCCTGGCACGCTCGCAACGTTCGTTCGTTCGTTCACATGGATACTTGGATAGGGCACTCCGTGCGCCGCTCGCCCCGCCACTGGTCAACATCTAGGCTGGAGCCACGCAAGATCGCAGCCCCGGTCGTCTTCACAAGCGTCGCTGTGGTACAGCCGCGGCGACAGCGGCAGGAGGATCTTGCTGCGCTACGAGCTGGTGGGTAAAGCTGGCGTGGTCCGGCAACGGCAGCTTTGCTGGGACCGTTAAATTTGGATTTCGGAGGCGTCAAACAAAACTGGCAAGGTGGCGGAGCACTAGTGTACAAAGGTCTACCACTACTATATGGGATGGAAAATGAATATTTCTGGGGGTATCTGAAGATGGGATTGCTCTGGAACTGGGAGGCTGAGCTGCCTGAATAAAGCTCCGTAGATAACCGATCCAACAGTCAACAAGTGGAATCGAATTGCTGGGCTTGAAAGACAAGCCTATAGATGATTTGCACTCTAGTACTAACTACTCAGATCATGATTGCCCTAATCCGCCCGAAGATAGCCCAAGATAGGTTATCAAGTGGCGTAGCAATGCGTGTACGGCAACCAAATTAGAGATATGCACATATAGAAGTTGCATGACTGCTCCAAAACAACAGCCTGCACTTTCATGCTCATTCCACCGAAAAGAAGACGCAATTTAAAATAAGCGCGGACCTTTTATTGACAAGAGATTGATGGTTCAAGTTGAGATTGATCGATTCAAATTGACTTTGGGTCAGGATTGATCGATTCAAGTTAAGATTGATCGAGATTTGTGGTTCAAGTTAAAAATAAGCCCGTATCCCCTCTCTAAATAAAAAGTCATCCTGTCAAAGCTGCTCTGTGCTGCATGTTGAATATCGTGGTGACTTTGGGGGCAGGATGCTCTTTCAACTTGAAGATAATCCATCAAAGTGATGATGAACACTTTAGATTTGTATTTTGCTGAATATAAATACAGGACACCTTGTCGTTTGAAAAGTGGAAAAGACCCGTGCGTTCTGCATTTGTTCTTTGACCCGTAATAGCTGAAAACATAGGAAGCGTTGCTGTCTGGCACCAGTCTATTGCACGAAATACACTGTATTATGAGAATGAACTTCCAATTAGAAATTTGCTGCAGTAAATCTAGCACAAAGTATAGTCTTCTAGGTCCAGTAACATCTCGAAGGGTACACAGGTACTACAGTTTCACAATAGATTGATGTATTAACATAGTAGCACCCCGAAACATACTCAAAGTGGTACATAAATTTTATTCTACATATATATCTCCATGCCTAGTATCTTCGAGGATTGGCACAAGGGGCAGAAGCTTAGCTTGCTCTCGCACTCCTTGCACAGGCAAAGATGCCGACAAGGCAGCAAGATCATGCATGCCTCACTTGATTTACAGACTCTGCAGGCTGTCAAATCCTTCGGTTGCCTGCTCTCATTCGGCATTAGTTGCAAATTGACAGGCCCACCATTGCAACAGGATGCCGTGTCATCTACCTCACTATCGCCACAACCTTCTTTGAAACCCTTGCTTTGATGGGCACATACCTGCTCCAAGTTGTACTTGAGTGCATTGATCATGCTCTCATTGTACTTGGCCCTTTGCTGCCAAGCACCAACTTCCACTGCCAACTGCTTAATCTGGTCCTCAAGTTCAGAGTTCCTTTTATTAATGGTTTCCACTTCTGCTTCTTTATCCCGTATTTTTCTGAGTATCTTGTCCTCAACTGAGGCCAGTGCCTCAAATTGTTTTGCTTGAACCTTCTCTAATATTGACTGCCTCAGGCGTTCACTCTGCAAATCAAAGGCAGTTAGAATTCTTTAATACTCTCTTCTTCCTTTTATTGTTGTCGCTGGTTAGCTCAAACTCAAATTTGAGAGCTAACCAGCAACAACATTGTCCTGATGAGAAATAGACAACTATTGGAACATCAACATTATTTCTTGAAGAATAATAATCTTGGTTAGGGTTCAATATCAAAGAATGGAGTAGTGTCTAATATGCAACGCCAAGATTATTCTTGAAGAATAATAATATGGATTAGGATTCGATTCTTTGTTCAACCAAAACATAGTCCTATTGAGAAACAGACCGCTATTAGACTGAGCGTTCTTTATTGATATACAAAGCAGCGTCTAACTGATTTACTGGGGCTAGAAAAACTTACATTGCTTCATGGAAGAAGGTAGTTCATGTTTCATACACAAATGATTGATGATATAGTTCAAACAAAAAGGATTAATCAAATACTGTATCAATTATAGTTAAACAAGATAATGAAACTGAAATAGGAAGTACTGAAAATGAGACGATATGTCCAGGCATATTTTCTTGCTGATTGTTGAGGATCCTCTAACCTACCCTAGCATATTTGAGGCAAAGGCTTTTTATTGTTGATGATATTTATCAGCATTTTTTCAATTTTTCACAAAGTCCCCCCTTGGCTTTATTAAATTCAATGCGTATAAGATTTGGGAACCTTTCCTGGTAGCACCAACATTCCCATGATGCAGACAATGATTACTTAATTCATAGGCGTGTTTTACAGGTATGCCTACTGTCCACCAAAACTCTCTTGCAATGTTGACCACTTTGATGGTGTTGCTGCCAGATAGAAAGTTGACATCTCAACTGAGGCACATGCAACAAAAAGCTTCTGACATTTCCAGGTTTGCATATAATATTTCTTAATGTCCTTATGCTCTTCTCTCTCATCAAACTTTGATTATAAAACTCTCAGGCCCAATTATAAATTAAACAAAGCCTATTACTAAGCTTTTAATTCTTATAAAATGTCACTAATTCTTCAGCAAATTGAAGGTAGCCACAGTGCTTCCACCATAGAAGTAATCAAACAAAAGTATGGCCAACAAGCAAATGATAACAGAAATACAGAATAAGCATTCGGGCATTCGGCCACCAAGAAGAATTGACTTTACTTTTAATAATGGTGTATACAGCAGTCATACAGCCCATCCAGACCCAATACAATTTCGCAGTGGCATTGCGGCCAACAGCAACATGAGCAAATATTTATTAAAATGTTTTTCATTCATCCTTTATAAAAAAAAGGATAATATAAGAGGGCGATAAAAATCATCCATAGTGTATACTACTAAGATTGTTGATCACAACATTTATGATGTAGTGTGTTTAATATGTCTGGGCTAAAATACAAAAGGAAAAAAGGGATGCACAGCAGGAGCCCAGGCTAAAGGGATCAGCAGCTTGAGCTCCAAGTTGTTCAAGAGGAGACTTCGTCCTTTAGTATCTCTGAAACAGGATATTATATTATGTTGCCTGCATTTGTTGATTTGATCATAGGACTACGACAGAATCTCACAAAATTCCCAAACAACAAATATGTGGGGAGGTCAGAGGCCAAGGAACGGCCATCAACCTCCTCTATCCCATCTGGCCACTTTGTCGCAGATGCAACAATTTGCTTGCTAGTTGTTTATTTTAAGAGTGGTGGCCAAATCAACACGACATTAGCCACAAGCTCATCTGAAACTGAAGTTCGTACAGCAAACAGTGCAATTTTTTGTCAATAAATTCATTTATTTTACTGGACAATATTCAGAAGATACAACTGCTACAAGGAAAAATATGTATCCTCAGGAACATGTATAATCTAATTTGCATCATTTAGGATGCATCTGGATGTGCACTCGCGCATATATTTACACATCCTTGATGGTATAGATGGGCGTCCTCACACATCTTGGGTATAGTCACATGCTAAATGAATGACTAAGGAGCCAAAATCATAGTTGAAGAGCATTAGGTAGAGTACTGATAGTGATAGGTATGCTATTATGGTTTCATTCCATATGTTAACAGAAAAATATGCCATCCACTAAATTTCATCAATAAGCTTTTGTATTTATTTAATACTCATGGAAGAATGGCCAGCGCTGATTTTTTGCACTTTTTTATCTACGATCAGAGAGAGGTCTACATTAACAAACATACACCATTTAAAGTTTTAATTAAGGGGTAAACAACTCCATTTCTACCTTGTGTTCTCTTTTGTATACTTCATTAAGCTAAATGTATACTGTCATGTGCTCAAGACCCTACAACGGAGTACTTTGTCCATATATGTTAGCCTTATCAATCTATTTGTGCACTGTACTGGCATCATGTTTAACCTCAAGTACATATGATGGCCAACAAAGACTGAACATGTGCTATACGCGAGAGTGCATACTAGATCAGTCATAAAACTGAGGAACGTGTAATTACTCCATCTAAAGAGGACAGGCGAGAATCTAGAGAACATCTACATGTATTAAGTATTATTGAGAACTTTACCCGAAAAAAACTATGTACACCCTTCACCAGCATAAATTAGTGAACTACAGGGCATGCAAACACTAGTGAATTGATGCATTTCCCAACAGACCAACATGAATTGATCGAGAGGCATCTACTGTTACAGTTCAGTATTAGCATATCTCAAAATGGTGAGTGTGTGTGACCTGAGCTTTGATGAACCGGTCCATATCAGCATCAAGTCGCTGGACCTCACGGGAGATATCATCATCCAGCATGGGCAGCAGGAGCAGCGGCGAATCTCCCGAGGAGTTCCCAGCCCCGCTGCCGCCGCCGTGGCGCCGATCTTCTAGAGACAACGCCAGTCCCGTCGACACTGCCGAGCCCGTCTGCAGGAAATCGATGGATGACATCTGGGAGTTCTCCCCCAGCAGCTCCTGCTCCCTTGGCTGCCTCCATCCAAGCCCTGCCGCCGCCGTCAGCCCTACTGCATCCACCACTACCCAGAACAGGGGAAACCCCTCCAAAATCAGCTTCAATTGAGATGGATTCCAAGAGGCGAAGAATGGGACCGTGGAGAAAGCTTACGCGGTGCCTGCGCGGGCTGCTCCGGGAAGGCGGGTGGCGGGTTGAAGAAGCCGAGCGGCGCCGGGATCTGGCCATCCGCCGGCACCGGCAGTGCGTTCCTGCCCAAAAATTACGGCATCCGGAATGGAATTTCAGCGCGATTCTCACCATACTAAGAATTTCATAGGAAGCGGCGGAAACGGAATTGATGTCGAGCACGCACCTGAAGGAAGAAGCAACCGGATGCTGCTGCTGCTGCAGTGGCGGCGGTTGAGGGTGCGGCTGCTGGAGATGGTGGTGGGAGAAGAACGCCATGGCGAGGTGAGGAAGGAGATGGGGAAAGGGCCTGGTCGGGAGAGAGAGAGAGAGAGAGAGAGAGAGTTGGAATTTCTGCTACAGAGTGGTAAATGAAACAAAAGAG
This sequence comes from Eleusine indica, assembly GCA_030378355.1. NCBI lineage: Eukaryota > Viridiplantae > Streptophyta > Magnoliopsida > Poales > Poaceae > Eleusine > Eleusine indica. The sequence goes on along the minus strand of CM059498.1, from coordinate 8,610,048 downwards.
ATTAAGAGTACATAGATATGACTTAGCCAATTTCATTGACATGTGGGACCACAAATCTGGACCCCAAGAGTCAGTTGAACAATATCTACTTTCCGTATTCCCTCCGTTTTCGAGGAAGACTTTTGCTAAGACGCCTTTACTTCGTTCGAAACAGCAATACTAGTACATCAGGATTTACATGAATACTCCCTTGTTTCATCATGAGTGTTCTTGATCGGATCGTTCTCACCGAGCAAAAAATTCACCTGCTTTTTCAGGGATTTCGTGGGAACATGTGCAAATTCTACACGCGTCATCCACAATTCCAATTACATAAGCAATCGTCACAAGGATTTTTCACAAGCAGTGGTATAGATTCGGGCGCTAAAAATTTCACCATAACAAAGCCTTTCATATCATCTTGTATCCCATAGTTTCCGAGACGTAAAGAATGGGTAAGCCAACTAAGTACCAAAAGGTAAAATCATACGCTATTTATTCTTAAATTGTTGTTACTATTTATTTTTTAAAGTTACGTCTTATCATTCGTCTTGATTGATTTTTTAAAAAACATTATATATATATACTAATTTATTATTAAAAAATTAAGATATAACTTATAATTTTATATATTTGATTAAACTAATATTTTGAATAGTACTAGCTGAGTATCCGTGCGTTACTACAGGTGTGATAATTTCACAGCGATAGAAACACATAACTGAATTAACAAGACAACATACATCTTAAAAAACCAAATAGAATAAAAAATAATTTCATTAACCAATTGACCACAGGCAACAACAATATCCATACCAGAATCAGCAAGACCTAAGTGCTAAGAATAGATATATAATTGAGTATTTACAAACATCATAAAGGAAAATAGTAACGTTATTATAATATATCTGAACTCTCTTACAAATTGAACTATTGATCATTGTCGTAGCCTAAAATTATTCACCGTGGTATACATGTTTCACATGCTGAAGCATTTCTCAACTGGTGGAAGAAACAAAATTTCCGCTCACCCATTATTACATCAATTCAGCAATTTTGAAAATACATGTAGGTATAAGAATTTCACTCTGTTGTTTCATGATATGTGTCTATATTCTTCTCATAGACTCTAGGATTGCTGTCAGTATATAGAAACCTAAACCAAAAAAACAGTTCTAGCATACCATCTGGATTCATGCTTTCCTCATCTACACCATTTTATTTTAAACTACACGGGGCTAGCTAATCGGAAATACTGACTAAGTAGAGAAGAAACCCAGGCACGCACACCACATGCATACTGCCTAGGGCAACAGGAGACTAAATCTCCTCCCACCAGTACTGGTGCTAGAACGCAGGCGGGTGGGCTGCCGCCACTACTACAATAAGCACTTTCAGTAACGGACCATAAGCGGCCTTTGTAATAAACGATGTGTCTGTTACTAATAATCGTTATTGATTTTTACATTTTTTTATGGTGGGCTATATGTCCGGTTCGAACTGAACTAGGCCTTCGTCAGACCTATCTGCCATCAACAGGAATCGCTTTGGTGACGCAATTCAAGACAAGAAGACGGGCGATTGCCCTTTTCTCTCTCTACATCTGCAGGTTTATTTAATGGGATGGAGCTAAACTAAACTCTTTTTTACTTAGGATGTCTGCGGGTACTATGGCCGTGATTGGTTGGTTGGATGAGGCCAGACCAGACTCCCGGCATGCATACACAACTTGTTTGGTTGGCTGGTCAAGTAGCCTATGCAAATACAACTTGTCTGGTTGGCTGGTCAAGTAGCCAGGCTTGACTCGTGGGATACAAAAGGCACTGGTGAGCCTGGCTCCTAGAAAACGTAGATGGAAGTCGTTTTCGGTAGGCCTAAAACGTAGATGGAAGTCGTTTTCGATAGGCCTGGCTGGCTGGATGCAGGTGAGCGGATAGATTAAGTAGGTGATTAGCATATATTAATTGATATTAGTGTTTTCAAAGATAATTAAGATTTAATTAGGCAAACTAAATATTATTAAAATATACTTATACAAAAATAAACACTATAATAATATTTATTTATAATATTTTATCTCATGAAACATGTCCCATACAACTAACAAAACAACTTACATTCATATCCTAGCTGAATCAATACATGCAACCAATCAACCAGTCATTGTATCTGCACGGCCTGGTCAACAAGTGTCTGGTTCTCATATGCGAGCGAGGCTAGACTCAACATGAAACCAATCGCACCCTATGGCTCTCTTTCTTTGAAATCAGGAAAACCTAAATTCTAAACCAAAGTGGTGAACTGGTTGGTACTTTACACTCTTCTACTTTAGTTTCTATAGAGTTACGGGGAAATGGTTGGGGAATATAAAAAACAAAGAATGCTGAAGAATAAACAGCGTAAAAGAGGAAGAGTTAAAAAACCACCTAACTAAGCCTATCACACCAAATAGAAAAGAGATAAAAAAAAATCCTAAAAAAGCTCTTTTTCAAGCTCTACAACTCCTATATATAGTGAATCACTAAAATACGTGGTTAGAAACATAAAAAAGGTGTGGTAGTGACAGGCACGATCCGTCACTATCGCATCATCAGCCATTCTAAAAAAAGTGGGGTCTGCACAAAAGGTCACATTAGGCCACCATGGTGTACCCTGTTGCCGTCCTCTGTCGTCACCGATGCCGTCATGAAGATCTCTATGTTGGCGTGCTTGGTGAGGAAGAGAGCAACCCCCACCTGCTCGTAGCCTTCGGGGAGGTTGTCGACGGCCTGCGACGTGATCCGGACGGCATCGAGGGCCAACGTCTCTACGATGTCAGCGGTGGCCTTGACGACTACAGCCATCGTGATCGTCGTGGCGATCACCATTCCCTCATAAGCCAGACACTATCAAGACAAGCAATCGAAGAACGCACCTCGACATTGTACTTGCCGTAGAGATTGAGCTTCACCGCGATGCCACGATTTTTGCTGCTTGATGAATTCAAGGATATTGATGTTCGCCGGCGCTGGTGAGGCCATGTCCAACCTCCATATTAGGCTCGAGATGTACGGCTGAAAGAATGGTGGCCACTGATGGAGACACCAAAATGTTTCATCTCGCAACTTGACCGCCAAATTTCAGGAGTACTTGCTGTCGCTGCTGCACATCTATGCGAGAGAGAGAGAGAGTTTTCACGATGACCGAGGGCTACGCATGACTGATGGAGGGAGGGGTGCGAGGTGTGAACATGCGTCCGCGCAGGTGCTATGAAAAAAAAGAAAAAAGGCAACGGCAGTAGCATGAAACGTGGAAGGGATATACACATACGTCCGAAAGCATTCTTCGTCCGCGTGACGTTGTTAATCGTGTCCTGCCATTTGCTCTTCATCAACAAGTTCGGATTGTTTGACAGCCAGTTATGACATGGGCACATGGGCAGGCCACCACAGTGCTTCGTGCATGGCGGCGTGGCGTGCACTACGGCTGATAGCGTCGTCGTTGGGGCACGCGGGGTGGCTGTCTGACGGAGAGCTCATCTCTCGGCTGCTCTGGCGCATCGACTTGCACTGTTTTAAGCACAACATTCAGGCCACCAAATCAAACTTAAATCCTCCAGCAATCATCGGTTGCTCACTCTCAGATCAAAATCCTCCAGCAGACATCGGGATTTGAGAGATTCAAGTGTCAAGCTCCATTGATGCCACGACAAGCTCAATTTTAGGGATGTACCCACCTTGATTTGTGTTTTGAGAAGTAGATGAGGACGAATGAACATGCAGGAAGTTTAATTCCGCAAACGCAAAGCTAGTTACATCCATTTGACAACATCGATTCAAGTAATTTCTTTTATTTGAGTTCAAGAATAGAAAGCATTTCAATTTTGGAAACATGCATGCGACCTTGCAGACGGATGGACTCTCCGTTAATGCTCGAAACACGTTGCGTTGTGATGGTCCCAGAAAAATAAACTAACCAATGAAATTGTGCCAGGGGAGCACCTACGGGAGCAGGTAGACGGAAGCCCAAACCGCATCTAGATCAGAATCGTCAGACTCGGTTAAGCATGATAAGAATCACACTTGGAGTCCGGTTATGAAGACTGAAGGCAGAACCAACTATTTGCAAACTGCACATCTAAACTAAATTTAATAGGTAGTAGAGACTAAACTAAATTTAATAGGTAGTAGAGATTAAGTCAACAGTAGAGATAGACAATTTTTTCATTTCTTTTTTTAACTTAGTTTTTTTTACTACTGATAGAAGGTTAGTTTATTGTCATTAGTATCATAGAACTATTACATTTCAAACGCGCCTCGGACTGAGTCCAACAATGATGCAAAGGAAAAATGCATGTCGAAGCTCTACTGTAGATGAGAAAATGGTCTCTAACAGGGATAAGAATTCCGGTAGTTATTTTACCATTGAGGAGAGAGGCGATGTAAAAATGCAATTCCTCTCTCCTTGAATGCATTTGGTGAGCGACGGTGCGGTTACAACAACTTGAATGCGTGCGGAATGAGCGGCGGCGCGGTTACAACAACTTCAATGGACAGTTACAATGACCAGTTAAAGAACTAGTTACAACGACTTAAGCGACTTAAGTAGATCAGTTACGATGACTTGAGTTGATCAGTTACAACGATCGATAGCCATGGGACACATATTCAATTTGCCTATCAAAAATGGTTCTCCTTATTAAAATACACGTGAAATGGACATCTATTTTATCACTGTACACGCGAGGTTATCACTATACACACGAGACGTACCTGACTCTACTTGTTGGAGTCAGTCTCAGCGTGAAAGGGTGCACCTTTTCTTGTTTGCACCCTTCTTGTTTGGAGATATGGGCGCAAAATAATTATCATTTTCTTTAACTGATGGTTTGAACCAGTATTACTTGTTTAATCACTCACTGACAGGTAGAAACGAATCAGTGAACACATCCGTATATAGTGGGATCAACTGCAGCTGATGACGAACCGGTGGCCAAACACAGCAACCGCAAGCCAGAATTTGTCGACAAATAGAGAATTCGTCATCTAATTCTCTTCATAAGTGTCAGATAACTAATTAAGCTTTGACATAATTTTGCACCAAATCATAACATGCAATGCAAGATCGAACCATAAATGCGATTCAGGAATTATCCAGAGTTTCTACGGAGTACGGATTGTTTACAAGTTATACTGATTTTTCTAGGATGACAGGAAAATATGTAGATAACAAGAGTTATGGTCCTTCAGGGTATTCATCTGTTAAGGCGTCATCAGAGTAAAGTGTGCTTAGCCGCAGCAGGATCCACAGGCAGGGAGAGAACCTAAAATTAGAACCGTTTGTCAGAAAAATTCAGCCCCTCTTGCTAAATTACTTTGTATGTTAAAAAAAAAGGAAATTGAGTACATACTGTGGTCATTGGATCGAATATCAGATAGTGTGCGAGGACCGCGGGAACCACCGCCACCGCCACCACCTCCTCCATACGGACCCCGACCACCACCACCAGGACCTCCGCCACCAGGTCCGCCATCCCACTTCTTACCAGCACCATATCCTTTCTTGTAGTTGTCAGTTTTTTCCGCCTACCAAAAGGTCAAGGAATAAGATTGCATTGGTCAAAAATAAGACTGCTTTCTCTTATTTTTGAAGTGCATCCAGCAAAAGGTCAGTAATAGAAGAAAACGTTTGGTATTCAGTTCTGGTAACTTACTGAGAACATTGTAAGAATGAACATTCTGATAAAATTCACAACTGCTCTAAAGAAGTCGGAGATGATGCTCAGTCGCCATATTGTCCTCTTGTCTTTCACAACACCTACAAGTAGACCAAGATTAAATTGAACTCTGCTTTGATGGATGGATAATATATACAACTCTTAAAGCAAAGAAAATGCAATCTATAACTGCAGGGGAAAATGTAACAACTACTACAAGAACCCTTGAATTATTCTTGTAAAAACTGAATGGTATAACTTCAAGCAACAAACTTAAACAACTTAACCAAGAAAATTTCAAAAGAATCGACCATTATACAAACTTGAAACACACATTTATGTTAGACGCAACCCTCCAAAGTGGTTCATCAACCACATGCTGTCAAAAGGCGGGGGGGGGGGGGGGGGGGGGGGGGGGGGGGGGGGGGGGAACTTTGGACTTTGAAGCTTGATGCGGGACAAAATATCAAATTCATTTACTTTCACCACAGTGATTCACATTCTTCAACTCTGCGACACCTTTCTCTGAATGTTCTATAGCGCCAACACAAATCAACACTTACAAGGCGTTTTACAAAATGTCATCTCAAACTTCACACTTTTTCCTAATCTCCAGGAGAGCGAATACATAGTATGAAGATTCATTTGCTTGAGAATTCAATACATAGTATGATGATTCATTTGCTTGAGAATTCATCTTTCTTCTAAAGATTTGAAGCACAAATGAATTGTTAGAGATGAACCACATGCCTGGGTGTTCAGAGTGCGCCCTCCCACTAATCTGACAATAACTTACATCACCGACATGCCTAGTACTTTAAGGAGCCATGGAACACTACGATGGAAAGCAGATACGGGATGCAAAACAATATTAAATCACTAAATTCCAATGACATGCTTCCATCTATTTCTGCCAGAAGAAAAATTAAGATTGCATATCCATGTGTTACATTACATTGTAAGCAAGTTTAAGAAATCTGCATCATATACACCAACATACCTAGCATATTACTTGGCTTGAAACTTCATTTGTACAAATGGTGTACTCAACTCTAGTAGAAAAGAACCCACGTTTTCTTTGGGATAACCTCAGTACGGTAAAATCAAACTAATAGTTGCACATTTCCTCAAAATATTAATATAACCAAAAGACTTCATTAGGGTTTTTTATATGACTTTAGGTCTTAGTTCATTTCAACTAAGAAAAAATGTCCTAAAGATGTTAAAAAAACGGAAGGAATAACAGAGGAAACAATCCTCTAACCATGAAAGGTCACATCTCCTTAGTTCACCAGTAAAATTGGGGAAAATTTGCAATCACCCTTGTTAACTTAAAAAGGCCCAATGAAAATAAGCATGAATGATTAGTGCACAAATAGTAACTCACTGTCCTAAAGTTTCTGCCCAAATCATAAATTAATAACTCATCTTCAAATCCTTCCCAACTATGTAGTTTAGTCAACTCTAAAATTTATCTTCCACAATGCAAAGGTAATGCCTACCAGTCTCAGGCTAGGTTTTGTGGGCTAGACTGACGCGACGGGCTTGATTGACTAGGGGAGTCCCAGATCCCCCTCATCCCACTGACTTGGAAATTCAGATACAATTCATATTATTTACAGAGATTGAGGGCATTAGACACTCAATAAGAATACCACTGACCAGAAATTTTAACAAAAATCCATATAATCTACATAGATTGAAAGGATTAGACCATCAGTAAAGAGTCTCCTCTTAGTGCGCAGAAAAGCACCGGCAGGAAGGGGGTCAGAAGATTAACGACGACCGCCTGCTGTATTCGCTACTATATCGCCCGATAGATGCTCACATCACACGACAACTACCGCGATGAGATCAACAATCAGGATTATGAACCAACAGATCGAACACGCAAGCAAACACACACACAAAAAAACATCAGGATCAGGAATCCCATGCGCAGATATAGAGGGATTATAATCGTGCTTCCGAAATCGGTTACCTCTCTCGATGTATGCCATGGTCTCTTAGGATCGCCCTTGCGGTCCGCGCAGGGAGTTGCGAAGATATGTTTAGGTCCGACAGAGATGAAATAAGACAGCGAAGTCGAAGAGGGAAGGGGACTCCCGAACCTTCCTTCGGTCCTTCGCGTGAACAGACGGATGCGCCGCGAAGTCGAGCTGGCTCGCTGACCTTTGCTTCTGACCCGGTCCAACCCTTTTTTTTTTTCGAATCCGTCCAACCTTTTTTTTACAATGAATGAATAAAAATAATTTTGCCTACTAAAGTTTTTGTTCAATGTGATAGATATTATGGAATTTACTACTCTTCTCAATCCATATATTCCATCCGATTTTCGGAGTACGGTTGTGTATAGCTGACCATTCACGATGTCAGGCCCGATCGAGTCCTTCTCTTATCACTAGTGGCAGAGCTATGATTCAAAACTAAGGTGAGTCGATAAAAATAATTATTCTCATAGTTCCGTTTAATTTTTTTTGCCTCTATATGAGTTTCATGTTTTATTAAATTAAAACTACATTTGTCTCCACTTGTGCAAAACAAGATACCAATTTTCTACGACTAAGATTAATCTACTAAAGTATCAATTTATTAGTTGGATTAAATAAGAGAGAGAGATCGAGTCCGTTATTAAAATTCACGTTTGGATGTTGTTGGAGAGAGAATATAGAGAGGATAGAAGACTCATGCTCCGTCCGTGAGGTGCGCTTGTGGCCTTTCAGCAGATAATGTTGTACGCACGAGCCGAGAGGACGCTGATTGGTGCATTGTTGAGCGTCGACCTCTCGTCGTTGGAGCTTGATTCGTCTGCTGCCCAAGAGCCCTAGATCCTCACGAAAGTTGCAACCTCACCTCGCTCTGCTACCGCTCGTGATCTCGTTCTTAATCATTCAACGCCCGTTCGTAGGCTTGGCTCGTGAAGGAAGAGGAGGCCAGGCCCAGCCTGTCCACCCACTGGTTCTGCCCCTGCTTGGCACGGTCTGGTCTAGCACGACGGGCCGACTGGGTCATGCCATAAGCACAGGGGTCAACCTGTGTCACGTCCATTTGGACCTCATTTTTTTCATCTTTTACCAAGTTACATCTTTTTTGGGTCGTGTTGCAGACCGGCATAGGCCCGCTTTATACAGGTTCATGACATGCTCGGGCCCTACAAAATTAGCGAGCCTCATGGCAACTCATTTATAATTTATTATATCTTATAAACGAAATCATGTATTTTGAAAAAAAAAATTGTTGTGTATATCCGTTAGATATTTTATTTTCAAAACTTTAAACGGTGCTCTTTCTTTGTGATGATCTTCACATTTTTCGTCAAACATTTGAATGTGATTTCAACTCATTCCCTCCCAAAAAAGTGAATCAACCCATCAATGGTTTCCCGCTTACACGCCGTATTGGTCCCTCATTTTTAATTTTGCAAGGCGTATTTTGATCAAAATCAAAATAATATGTAATTCAATGTTGCAAGATTTTGTAGCATCAGGAGAAACTTGTCAATTAGGTGGTGCCAGGTATCTTTTCACTTGGGGGTACGTGTAGATGAAACTGCTACAATTGGTTTGGTTATCCTATGTTGCATTTCACGTGCTACCATGCCATTCATTAGGATTGTTCGTCAACGGTTTAAAGAAACTGTACGTGAAGCCAGCAAAGCATGCGGCATACCTATGGATGAATGTACAGTAGATGATGAATAGAAACCGTAGTTCTTCGATGGCCTGCTGGTTTCGTTGCCGGTTTTCTCAAACCGTGGATGAGCACTCTGTGCATGCATCCTTGTTGAACCGCTCGTCTTGGCCCCAGTCCAAGCAACAAAAACATGCAGCTCTAAAGTGCTAGATTCCTTGTCTATTCCGAACCAAAGGAACACCTACTCCCGAACAGTCCACCTGACTCATGCAACTTCCGTGCAAGTCGATGTACACGCATGCACATTCCCTGATCAAATCCATTAAAATCACCATCTCCCCCGCTTTTCTCTCCTCTACGCGCAGACTGAAACTCTGCCTCGTCGCCATGGAGGAGAAAAAGCTCCAGCTGCGGCGAGGACGCGATGGCATCGTGCAGTACCCCCACCTTTTCTTTGCCGCGTTGGCGCTGGCCCTGGTGATCACGGACCCGTTCCGGCTCAGCCCGCTGGCCGGCATCGACTACCGGCCGGTGAAGCACGAGCTGGCGCCGTACAGGGAGGTGATGGGCAGCTGGCCCAGGGACAACGCCAGCCGGCTCAGGCGCGGCAGGCTGGAGTTCGTGGGCGAGGTGTTCGGGCCGGAGTCGATCGAGTTCGACCGCCAGGGCCGCGGGCCGTACGCCGGCCTCGCCGACGGCCGCGTCGTTCGGTGGATGGGGGAGAAGGCCGGGTGGGAGACGTTTGCTGTCATGAATCCTGACTGGTAAGATCGTTTGTGAATCTCTAGAAATTCAGAGGAAATTTTATCTGAAGGAAACATTCTTGGGAGTACCACTGTTAAATTCCGCATGTACTGACGCAATGTACAATGATGTGTCCTTCCCTGGCAAAGGTCAGCGAAAGTCTGTGCAAATGGAGTGAACTCAACAACGAGAAACCAACACGACAAGGAGCAGCTCTGCGGCCGGCCGCTCGGGCTGAGGTTCCACAGGGAGACCGGCGAGCTCTATGTCGCCGACGCGTACCACGGGCTGATGGTCGTCGGCCAGAGCGGCGGCGTGGCAAAATCCCTTGCGAGGGAAGCCGGCGGGGAGCCGATCCTGTTCGCGAACGACCTCGATATCCACAGGAACGGCTCCGTGTTCTTCACTGACACGAGCACGAGATACAACAGAAAGTGAGCAGTTATATTAGTCGAACATCTCTCAATAATTCCTGCTGCAGCGTACTAGCTTAACTAGAGCTCGTTTTGCAGGGACCATTTGAACATCCTGCTAGAAGGAGAAGGCACCGGGAGGCTGCTCAGATATGACCCGGAAACAAGTGAAGTCAATGTTGTGCTGAACGGGCTAGTCTTCCCAAACGGCGTACAAATATCAGAGGACCAACAGTTTCTTCTCTTCTCCGAGACAACAAACTGCAGGTGAAACAAAAAATGCAAAATTGATTTTTACTTTTTAAGACCACCAGAAGCTGCTGGTAACTCCCTCTGACGATGAACATGGCCTTAATCAGGATAATGAGATACTGGCTGGAAGGACCAAGAACGGGCGCGCTCGAGGTGTTCGTGAACCTGCCGGGCTTCCCGGACAACGTGCGCTCCAACGGCAGGGGCCAGTTCTGGGTGGCGATCGACTGCTGCCGGACGCCAGCGCAGGAGGTGTTCGCCAAGCGGCCGTGGCTCCGGACCGCGTACTTCAAGCTCCCGATGACGCTGACCATGCTCACGAGGAGGGCGGTCGCGAGGATGCACACCGTCCTCGCGCTCCTCGACGGCGATGGCAACGTCATGGAGGTGCTCGAGGACCGGGGCCGGGAGGTGATGAAGCTGGTGAGCGAGGTGCGGGAGGTGGGCGGGAAGCTGTGGATCGGGACCGTGGCGCACAACCATATCGCCACCGTTCCATACCCCTTGGACCAGTAGCCTCAGAGCGACATGTCTATCGTTTCAGATGACGTTGATTATATATTGAAATATTTCGGTTTGTTCATCCTAATAATATGGGCGTCTAATGATGTGAGATCATGGGGAATTCTTGAGGAGAGGCCTGTACTAGTGTTAGTCATGTATGGACATATTTCAGACTGAATAAGATTGATGCAAAAGCTTGAGCCCCTTGTCACACCAATTTGACTCACACTGATTTTTTCACCTTTTCAGTTCCCTTTCGTCCTTTCCACGTTTGATGCTATCTATTGTTCAATGTTGAATTTAACAAATTTATTTTATACAGCATATATAAAGATAAATCGCGAAGAATATGTATGCACAACAAATTGGTTTGGGCCGAATCCATCCAAGGACTAGCTGGTACGGCCCACGAGTTGGGCTCGGTCTGAAAGGAGCCGACCTACTTCGTTGACAGAAAAAACGAACCGACCTGAGCGGCTGAGCCGCATAAAAATAAAATCGAGCAGAAGGGAAGAGCAGCTAGAGATACGGCGAGCCAAATCTCGCCGACGCCATGGACCGCGAGTGGGGCTCGAAGCCCGGCAGCGGCGGCGCGGCCTCCGCCCAGAATGAGGCCATCGACCGGCGGGAGCGCCTCCGCCGCCTCGCCCTCGAGACCATCGACCTCGCCAAGGACCCCTACTTCATGCGCAACCACCTCGGCAGGTACCCGCCCAAAACCCTAGCCCCTTATTCTCGAACTCGCGCCGCTCTTCATTCCGCTTCGATTTATGCGCTGATGTCGCTCCGTTTCGCACCTTGGCAGCTACGAGTGCAAGCTGTGCCTGACGCTGCACAACAACGAGGGGAATTACCTGGCGCACACCCAGGGGAAGCGGCACCAGACCAACCTCGCCAAGCGTGCTGCCCGCGAGGCCAAGGACGCGCCCGCGCAGCCCCAGCCCAACAAGAGAAAGCTTGCTCCCCGCAAGTCTGGTGCGTGAAAAATAAACACGCTACTCTCTTGTTTTTTTTTTTTTTGGTCATCAAACCGTAAATAACATACAGTTGTTGTGTGGCTCCGTATAATTATACCAATTAGGAGCCGTTATTACGTTCTAGAGCTGTTTGTACCATGCTGGTTTAATCAGATGAATTCTACTATTGCCTTAGGCTTGTTTGGAGTGTTTAGTAAAAAACAACAGCCTAGGATCTGTTTCTTTTGATTAATATACGAAATCTTACATTTTAGTGGTGTAATACTTGTACTAATAGATAGTTCTTGTGTGGCTTCCATAGTGCTTTTCCTCTTGGTATATGGTATATACACATTATGACCCATTAAATAATGAGGTCGATGGTCGCGCACCTAATATGTATGCGTAGTGTTGTGGATGGTAGTTCAGTTTCAACTTTGCCACACCAATTATTGTGCTTTAGTTTCTTTGTTCTTCATGCAAATTCATTTAACAGAGCAAGAACAAAGCTAACAATTCCTTGGTCTTATTTTTCTCAAATAACATACAAGAAGCTATACAAGTAATCTCTATGCTAGCACATTTGTGTGCGGAAACCTTTTCTATCAGTATGGAGTTAGTTGATTGGCGGTGGTACTGGTATGCTATTGCTGTCCTTTAGTAACACAAGGTCGTTTAAGATATTTGATGCTAACCATTTTCAATAACCTAGATAAGCTGTGGGCATTGACAAAGTAGTGCTCTAGAACATCTGTAATAGTGTAATACTGACATCAATTAGCCTGCAAAGAAGGCAAGATACCCAAATAAATAATCTATGACTATGACCTGCTGAATGTGTTGATGGGAGCCAAAAACCATTTCTACAATCAAAATCTATCTTACGACATTGCTTGCATGGATAAGAAGTGAATTTACCTGAAAGTTTGACTAAAGTTGGAAAATATGGATAAGCTTATGACCTTCAGTCTTAAGCTCTTACTTTATTGTGCCATTTTTGGACCCTAAACGATGCATTTATGTATTCTTCTAAAATACCCTGTACTGTAAAAGTTTTCTGATCCCAAATGGAAGTTTCTTAAGACAGAAAAAATCATAGCAGGTGATGATTGTTTACTTTTCTGTGAACAGTTCCTGGAATTTCGTATGATAAGCTTTGAGGGCCTTTTTGTTGATATATTTTGATAGCACAGGATGCTAGTTCATCCAAGTTCCCAGCACACAATTACATTTTCTTGGCAGACATTTTCATAACTGTCTTCCCTACTTTTGCAGTTAAGATTGGCAGACCTGGGTATAGAGTAACTAAGCAATATGATCCAGACACGAAGCAGCACTCATTTCTTTTTGAGGTTAGTATTCATTGTGTTTATGTGATTTGGCAACATGTTAAATTGTGAAATCGAGATACTCAATTTGCTTTCAATCTGTTCGTATTTACAGATAAACCACTTATGTTTATCTTTTCATGTTACTTAGAACGTGGTTCACCCTAAGTTACATGTGTTGAGGATCTTATGGTGCAACCTTTGAAGTTAGTTCACATTTCCTTTTTAAGCTTGGTGTACATTCTAGTTCATTTTGGATTGTTGAGGTTTGAATTTGTATATTAATTTTACCCATCCATTCTCCTGATAAATCAAGCCCGTTCGATATTTGGAATAGTGTCACGATTCCAAAGTAGTGGCTTATATTATACCACCTGTTTCTTGATTGCTCTTCCTCTTCTATACTATTCTTTTTTTATTTTAGAAGTGCTTTTTTCATGGGCTTGACTGAAAGAACCGAGTCCAATACACGACCCTAATTGAACACGATGCATACAAGTTATCAGCATGTTTCTGAAATTATCCTTATATACCAATTTATTTTTGTTGTGAAACTTTTTGTAAACTGGGATGACAATATTTGGCATTTGTTTCAGATTGGTTATCCTGAAATTGAAGAAAATAGCAAGCCAAGACACCGTTTCATGTCATCATATGAACAGGTAATTTAAATATCTAACATGAGGGCTACAATTCGACTCTTTGATCTATGTATGTTTCTTTGAGGCTGTTTATGCTGCGCCCCCTACTAATATCTCTTTTATGTACAGAAAGTTGAATCTTGGGATAGGAGGTACCAATACCTACTTTTTGCAGCAGAGCCCTATGAAACTATTGCATTCAAGGTAATCTCTTGCAAAGCTTTGCTGTTATGCCATCAAAACCACTGGCCTGTGGATATTAACTCTGTTCGTTGTTGTAGATACCAAGCACAGAGATTGACAAATCAACAAACAAATTCTTCAATTTTTGGGATCCTGACAAGAAGGAGTACATTGTGAGTTTTTTTTATGAACTGTGATTTCTTTAACCTTTGATTCAGCTTCCTTTCTAGCAATCATGGGGTTACAACTATAATTTGTTCTTTTGTTAACAGCTGCAGCTGTACTTCAAGCCAAGACTGCCGGAAGCTAATAAACCTCCACCAGCCCCTGGGACTTTGCCGAATGGGACTGGAGCTCCTGGCGCTCCGCCACGACCACCGGGACAAATTCCACCACCCCCGCCACAAGTTCCGCCACCGCCTCCTCAGGCACCTCCTCCTGCTCCTATTGGAATGCCACCTAGGTTGCCTCCGCCCCCTCCGCCACATATTGGAAATGGCCCTCCACGTCCAATGATTCCACCGCCACCCAATTTCACTCCCGGGGCACCCCCACCGCGTCCACCAATGCAGGGTTTTCCTGGACAGCAGCAGTAAGTTCAGGCAACAAATGTTAAACCCTTGCTGCTAATCTTGCCTTGTAGCATTCAACGCAAAACCTTGTATGTTGCTGTATGCGTTACTTGGTTCCGAGGGATTATATATTTTTGTTCTGTTGATCTCTTTTCTATACTTTTAAGCTAGGTACTTGACTAGCAAATATCAGGTGCATCGGTACTTGGTCCATGGTCCTGTCGTTCTGTTGCGTGGTTCTGGTGATCCTGGATGAGGAGAGCGCCTAAAATGGTGTTCCTTTTCTTTGTTTACTTTCAGTGTGTAAAAACAGCGCGCGGCTAACTATAGTCTGGTATTTGACTCATTAGCCAATCTAGTCAACTAAAATACCAAAACACGCAGGATCCTAATATGCAATGTGAAAATCCTAATATGCAATGTGAAGTCGCAAACTCGTGCATAATATAATGAGTTGCCGGACGCACTAGATGAATAATTACATCACATGATTTCGTGCAGTTCTTTCTTCAAACAATGTATACATGATCATGTTACACGAGCAGAATTTCCTACCCGATAAATTGAGAGAACATGCTACATGTAGAACGAGCTCACATGCTAAGTGGCAAAAAAAAATTGAAGCCTCATCAGGAGCAACCAATTAGTCTGCCAATGTGTCACATCCATTTCTAAAGGCCATTCATTCATTAGTGATTACAGCTTCCTGTCATTCAAGGAGTCGCAACAATAACCCTTTGAGGTTTGTCTGGGTACAACCAAACCAATCCATGTGGATTGAAGCGGATTGGAGTTAAAAATGAACTAATTTCCCCATCAATACTTTTCCAATCCACGTGGATTGGAGTGTATTCACAACTATCCAAACAAAGCCTGAAAGTGAATATTCTACCAGCTAAAACTGAAACATAGCATTAACATTTGATCCTCCTATGTTCACGCTCTTGTGAAAATAAGAGCAATCGCAAAGCATCTCGTTTGGTAATTTGGTTATGGATAGCCCAAAGATTCACGAGTGATCAATTCTGCTTTTCATGACCCATTCGGTGCAAAGTGGCAGCAGACGCACAACTTGGGTTCACTCCACCAGATGTTGGCCTACACAATTGATCAGATGTTCATTATGAAACAATTTAATATTTTAATAGCATAGTATAACCTTTCAGTGATAACCATGGAACAAGAAGGTAACTTACAATCCAACAAAGACTTTAAAAGCATCATAGGTTGCCCATTGTGCTCCTGTAAGAGTACCCACCATAATAATACGAAGAGGAAGGCCACGTGTGAATAGGCCCCACATTCCAAGGGTTCTTACAGCCTGAAAGTATGATGCATAGATTTATCAGGCTCCAACTTCTATAGAAATCAGAACACAAAAGAGTTTACACAACAAAGAGAGAAACCAAGCAATCAACCATAACTTAGGTAAATTTAAAGGTGTATGTTTAACTTACATCTGCCACGGTGGCTCCCTGTGCATTGTTGAGGAAAGACACCAGATTGTCCGCGGGATGAGATATGGCAGCACAGAACACTCCAGCAATATAACCCCCTGCAAAGCTCACTGCCAACTGGAGTGGCTTACTGCATTGATCTTTTGGCTTTGGTACAGCATGCTTATAGACCATCTCAACTATGGTCTCAAAGCAGGCAAATTTCATCATAGTATCTGCAAGGCAATAAGTTAAAAGAAAGCAATAAGATGTTGTGCAAACTATGCTAGATGACTATGTTTTTGCAACACATCATGTAGGTGAGTGGGCATTATAGAGTCATGTTGACATGTTGCACAATTAGGTTATCCGTGAAGATCATATAAGTTGTTCAAGTTATCCATGAACAACATACTCAAAGTCAAAGATGATCTCTCTGTGTAGTAATCAACTGTACATTGTTGTTATTGAGATAATTGGTCTAGTGTTTAGTTTTTTGCATCAGCCACAGGGGTAACCAATGAAATCAAGCACGCTGAGTTTTCACAGCGCAAGCACTGGAAAGAGGACTAAATATCGAACATCGGTATTTACTAAAATTTTGAACTACTTTGGCCTGCAAAACAGGAAAAGGTAACTGCAGGCGACCTATTTGTACTTACACGGAACTTGGCGGCCCCAAAGAGGAAGCAACCCTTTGTAAAGCCTGAAATTGGAAATAGCATTGTAGAGGGTCACAAAAAAACTTGAACAACACTAATTGAAAAATAAAACAGCACAAGCAGTATCTATACCCAAAGGCACCTTCAGATTGCACAATCTTGGGAAGCCCATCGATTAGGCCTCGAGCAAATCCTGGTTGCGTCTGGACTCTCACTTTCACAGCCTCCATGGGGCAGAGAGCAACATCTGCAATCACCTCAGCCGAGGCCGAGGCTGCAAGGTAGATCAATGTCTTCAATTTTGCAGCATTGTCAGGTCCAGCAATGTCCGAGTAACACTTCCTGAAGAACTCGTAGAACCCAAACTTGCAGGCTCCCTGGCAGCTGTACCCAACCAGAGTGGCCATCCAGCCCTTGAAGAACCCACCAAGGCCTTGCTCTTGGAGCATGACACCAAAGGCAGTTGAAATGTCCCGGTACTTGCTAGGATCCACCTGAGAGAACGGACATTGAAGCAAGCAGCAGCGCCGTCACCCGTCAGCCATTGAGCCGTGAGTTAAAGCAAGCAGCAGCCTCTGGCTGAAGGACGTGGTCACAAACCTGCATGTTGCACTTGACGAGGTCGAGCGGCGTGACCGCGAGGTGGGTGAGGCCGGTGCTGAGGACCCCGCCGAGTGCGCAGGTAGCGTAGAACAGCGGCGTGTGCATCTCTATTGCCTGCCTTTTCCCCTCCGCCTCCCCGCCCGCCGCTTCGGCTTTCCCGCATCGGCTGCGGACGGCGGCCTCCCACTGCTTCCCGAGCTGCTCGGCGTTGGCGGCGAGCGCGGCTAGGACGCGGTCGAGGGGCAGCGCAACCGGAGGGCACCCGACCTTGTCGCGGCTCGTCATCTGGGACGCACGGGAGATGGGAGTCCGACGGGAGGGCGTCGCGCATGGTAGGGGCGAGAAGGGGGAGGGGGTCGCGGCAACGGCCGCGTGCGGCCGCTGCCCTCCCGTAGCTTAGCTCGGGAGCAGCTGGAATTCCGCCGCCCCTTGCGCGTCCGAAACGACGGCGACTGGCGAGGGTGGCACGCCGCTCGGCGTTCTCGCTGCGCTCACGAGGAGGCGGCGAGTGGCGGCTGCGTTTTTCTGGGCCGCCGACCCGAGATTGGTGTGTGCGGATGGGGTGGGGCGGTGTCGTGTCGCGGGGCACGCACTTGCCCGGCAAGGGAGAACTGGAGAAGAGCCCACCGCTGGGACAGGGGCTGGACGGTAGGCCCGACGGCGCCGATGAATTTTGGCAGATGCGGGCTGGGTTTCTCCGCGCGGTCCGCGCCGGAGAAAAGGATGCGACGCTCGGTGGAAGCGAGGGCAACTTGTGGATCTGGAGGAGTGGCGAGGAATTTGTCCACGGTGCGTACTTGCGCCGTGCACTAGTAGTGTTTGAAGTGTGCAGAATCACATGTTTCAACTTACAATCATGTGATGTCTCACGTGTGTTTGTTTATAGCTGAATATTTGATGGCACAGTTCGATTTGGGTACCTTTTCTATTTTGGAATGCTAATGCAATTGATCTGCTGTTGACTATAGATGTTGACTGATGAGAATAACAGCTAGATGTCTTAGTAACACAAACCAGAAACCACTCAATCGTGATAGCAACAGCAATTTTCCTCTAATTTCTTGAGCAAAGCAATGAAAGTTTCTTTATGGTGGCCATCAAGTTTCCACTAATTTCAGCCAGATTCTGTTTCTCCCTTTTTCCAGATGAAAACTTGTAATGCGTGCAAAAAAAAAAAAAAGGCAGAATACAAGACTACTCATTGAAAAATGCCCCAAAGAGCTCATACTGACTTCAAAACTACTCAAATATTCTGAAGTTCGGTCGGGTCTCTAATCTAAAAGAAGAGTAGGCTTAGATATCATCAACGTTTTTAAGGAGATGGACATGTATACATCAGTGATCATGGTCACACGATACCACCGAAGGTCTTTGACGATCTTTTAAGACAGCAGCTCCAAGAAGAATGAACAATTAGTTTCAATTGATTCACTCGAAGAATCTTTAGTGGATGGGTCGAATCATCACAATAACACCTCAAAGGTTTTAGGGAGGGAGGGATGCAGGGGGAGGATAGATTTTATTAGACGCCAATCTCTTAAAGATTAGATGTCACAATCATGTTTTAGTGTTTTTACAAAATGAAAAAGACAAAAAAAATATATTTTCAAAGCAATCATCCAAATCTTTTTATATGTTTATTCTCTATCCATCTCATGACATTTCTCTTACTCCTTTAGTCTCCACGCTCATTCTTTTTTTTCTAAGCTACGTATAATCAATAACATTCACACTATTGCAGAGCACATCTTAGAAAAAAAAATGATCCGAATATGTCACCGATAAAGTTGTCATTGGCTTTCTTTCTTTTTTTTTTTTGAAAAAGTAAGGTGCTACCATTCATTAAGATGGAGCAAAAGAAATACGATCTAGGGATTGCATGGAAATGGGGTCTACAATATACAAATGTCAGCTACCTGCTGACGGAGCAAAAGAACACATAGACCGGCAAGGAACAACTGGTAGTCAGGCTACTGATGAAACTAGCGGCATTTCTAGGGCTAAGTACAAGAGGGCAATTTCATCTTGTATGGCAGAGGCAAGTCTTGGGACAGATTGTTGTTTGTTATTGAAAATTTGTCTATTCCTTTCTTTCCATAATTGCCACCAGAAGGAGAATAGGACTTCTAGTTTGCGTCGTTTATCTTTTTTCGTCCCTGTGCAAAGTAGGTAACGCACCCATTTAACTGCCCCCCCCCCCTAGTTAGTAATGAAAGAGTAAGCCGGTAAATTAAAATGCACTGTAATCTGGTTTCATAATGCCTCTGTAGTTGCACTTCGTGGTGAGGAGATCCACAGTTTCCTAGTGACAGTAGCATAATGAGCAGATTGGGTCACACGGCCAATTCTTTTTCAGCATATTGTATGCAGTTAAAATTTTGTTATGCATTACCAACCAGACAAAGAATCTGCATTTTGGCTCAGTGTAGGCTGTCCAAATATTTGTTGTCGAGGAAGTAAGTTATTGCCCCTGTGAATTGGCATTGATAAGCAAATGCCATCATATATTTTCCATCTTATGTTTATTTCCAAGTAATATTGTCTCTCTGATCAGATAAGGAGACTTCAAATAACGCTAGAAATAGTAGTGTCAATTCCTAGATCAACACTGTGCTATTGTCATTGGCTTTCGGCTGAAGTTATTTTACCAAATACATCAAGCATGTCCATCGACAATGAAACCGCTAGGGCACATGCCCCTCTTCCCCTACTATCGGATCATCATAACCTTATCTATGTATAATAGATTAATTATTCCATTAAAAACATGACCACCATTAATCAATATAACAAAGACAGAGTAGAATAGAGGAAGCAGGCTTATGATGGACATTTAATGTTATTTGTTATTATAGCTAAGACATAACTTGTGTTGGAAGAAGATGGTGACGAATTGATGTGTCATGTAGAGGTAATCTTTGCGAAGTATTTCGTTTTGATAATGGTATCTTTAGATATTGCACATATATAAGTTATCATAATAGAAAAATAAGTATTTACTATCAAATCAGTATACTTAAATATCATTTTGAATTGAGTTTAGCTCCTCAATAGGACTAGGCCAAGCTCGATCCAAACATTACCTAATTTTTCCGACTAAATTGTATAAAATCAAATACTGATTTGAAACATGACTGTACTTGTCCAGAATATAACACCTTGAAGGAGATTGGGAACCAGAGTAAGCAAATTTTCTTGAAACTGAGTCGCTATGAAGCGGCAAAGCAACTAAACTTTTTACAGCTGACGAAGAACACTAGATCATCTGACCCTGACTGAATAACGATTATACAAGCGCATAAGCAGGTTCGACGAGGAACGAATCAATGTAGTCAAAGTCCATCCGGCCAACACCCCCGCTGACCGGCGCCATCTCCACGGACTGGATCACCCCTTCAGGTGGCGACGACGGCACCGACACCGGCGGCGGCGCCCACACGGATGCCGACAGCAGCCGGCGGGCCTTCCACCCGAGCACGATCTTGTTGGGCGCCGTCTCCTCCATGGTGTACCCGTCATTGAACAGCCCCAGCAGCAGCCTGGCCTGGCTGTGGTTGAAGCAGCTGAGCGGCACGGCCCGGAACCCGTTCCCGCGCATCCACTCGCCCCACCCGCCCCTCGCCACCTCGCTGCCGTCGCCAGCGCGGTACGCGCGGCTCACGGCGCCGGCGATGTTGGGGGCCAGGATGACCCGCTCGACGAGGCCGCGCACCCGGCTCTGCGTCGGGAACCCAGCCTCGAGCGAGTCCCACACGGCTGAATACCGGTGCAGCTCCTCCATGAACCGCGCCACGAATCCTCCCGAAGCGGCGTCGCCTCCCTCCTCGTCTTCCTTCTCGGCGTCCCCTTGATCCTCTTCCACGACGGTCACCAGTTTCGCCCCGAGCGTGGCCATGCCGGCCAGGAACGACGCGACCGACCCGGAGGACCGCCTGACGACGGTGGTGGTGGCCGCGGCCTGGTTGAGCACGCAGTTGGCGACGAGCGTCTCGCCCTTGACCATCCGCACGGTGGCCGGCCTGAACCTGTCCTCGGAGTCGAACCGGCACTGGCCGAACGAGAAGGGCTGGCCGATGGAGGCGGCGAAGGCGGCGAGGCGGCGGCCCACCTCCTGCACCGCGCGTGCCCCGCCGCCGCCGCCGGTCCGCGAGACGGCGGTGATGCGCAGGTGCGGCGGCGGCGCGCCGTCGGGGCGCGAGACCATGGCCTGCATCAGCGACGCCCACTGCACGCCCTCGGCCACGTCGTAGTCCACCACGTGCACGCGACGGTCGCCCGACACGGCCTCCAGGATGGCCTGGTTCGCCGTGAAGTGCCCGAACTTCATGTAGGGGGACATGTCCTGCAGCATCTGGAACGCCGTGAGCACGTCGCCGGTTTGGTGGTTGTGGAGATGGTGGGAGGCGGAGGAGGCCTGCTTGGCGGCGGCGGCTGGGCCGAGGGGGTGGGACCCGTCGAGCAGCGCCTGCAGCGCGTCGGTGAAGTGCGCGGCGAGGCGCTCCATGTTGGAGGAGGACGACGCGGCGGCGGCGGTGCCGGTGACCATCTCCTTGAGCCGAACCAATATCACCCGGGCAAGCTCCCGGCTCTTGTGCGGGCCGGAGAGCGCCTCGGCGGCCGCCATGAGCAGGTGGAGCAGGCGGAGGCCCTTCTCGGGGCACTCCTCGCCCTCGCCCGCCTGCGAGGCGTCGGCGTCGTGCACGGGCGTGCCCGGCCTCGTCGTCGTGGTGCTGCTCGGGCCGGAGGCGTTATTGGAGTAATAGCAGCACGCCTCATCGGGGAAGAACATGGCAGGGGCGTGGTCGTCGTCGTCGCCGACGAGCGTGTCGTCGCAGAGCATGGACTCGATGAGCCCGTGCAGGTCCTGCCCGCCGTCGTCGGGGCAGCAGAAGGGGCCCCAGTCGGCGACAGGGGACAGGCCGTTCCAAGGGTAGCACATCCCCGTTGCGGCGTCGAGGGAGCTGGAGGGGGAGGAGGAGGAGGTGGTCGAGCTGCAGCCGGAGAATTCGAGATCCCCGGTCACGTCGTCCATGGTCACGTCCATGGCCGATGCCCGCGTGCGGTCCTCGTACTTGTGAGTGGTGAACGTGCTTTGCTCTAGAGTCCGGAAATGTTTTGTCGTGTGGGAACAGGGGAAGTCGATCGATCGGTGGGAAGGGAGCAGTGATGTGGCCGAGGACGGAGGGACACATGTAAGCGGCTTATTTATAGACGGAGATTGCTAACTAATCTGCGGGCGCCGGGACCCCGACGGACCGGCACTGGCCGCGCTGATTTGGAAATTCACGGCATCATCGCACTATCAAACGACCGGCAGCGCAACTGGGACTAGTAAATTGAATAAGATGGACGGGTTTTGTTTTTTTTGTTAAACTGCACATCAGGCATTCGTATGCAAACTCGTTGGTTGAATGTACTATTGCTAACTAGGTGTTACATACGCCGTATAACTTGATAAACATTGGTTCCCCATCATTAAGCATCAATGCTACAAGATAATATGAACATCTCTTCTTTCCATCCTATATATGTGGCAAGTAAAAAAAAAAGATGGTTTTCTTCCGTTAAAAACCCTCCTGAGCAGACAAGCCCCTGAACTGGAGGCGATGTCCTGTGGATAAAAAAAACACGAACCCAGTGTCCTATAGATAAATGACCTTTTTGAATTTGGACATCTAAAAATTTGAAACAATGTTCGCATCACTCTATTGTGATATAATGATATCTCTAAAAAATAATCACAAGGACGAAAATACTAATTCAGTCTTTTGTGGCTAACCCTGCAAAGTTTATCATATGGTACTATTCCTGTGAGATTTTAGTCTATGGAATTACCCTATTCCCAACGTACGGCTCATTAACAATACATATGGTTTAACATGTAGGGTACCACCAAACAATACAGAGGTAATTTTTTAGCCTATTGTTTTGTTTCCGTCCATGATTCTCTTCCTGTCCTTGTCTTTCGCGTTGGACATAAGCACTAATTTGTTTGGTATGATTTTTGGTTGTAGGAGCGCTCGATGATTTGTAGGTTACAATAATCCAAAAAAGGCCCAACACGCTAGGTAGTGAGCCTTTGAGTACAACCTTCGTTCCTAGTGAGTCCTCAGAAAAGCTTTGTTTCTTGTGATGTCTCATCTGCTGATTGGATTACTAGACACTATTTTATGATCAAAACATGAAGAGCTAATTTCATTTGTACCTTTGGAAATAACTTGCAGTTTAACTAAAGCCCAGCAGGAAGAGTCGGTGTTTGCAACTTCTCTTACAGCTGAGTAGTAGCCGATTTAGCCTTCAAAGGTGATGCATGGTGTATTAACGGGTGGAGCCCATGCCGTGGGAGCCAGAAATGAAGGTGTCATCATTGGAATTAGGATCCAAAATCATTTATCCCAACTCTTTATCTCTGATGGGGCTGCTAATCCTCGATATTTTAGTGTTGATGAAGGAGCATATAGCGCAAGAATTCTTTTCTGAAAATCCTGCGAGCATAATTTTTTTTCTCAAAATCCGTCTCCAAAACGGCTGTGAGTTCATCCAAGTGACACGTTACTAATAACCACCTATGGCTATTTACTGACTTGGTAGTCCAAATCATCAGTCAAATTCCGTATGTTGCGAAGCCACAAGAGAGGGCTTCAGTTTTACTGACACCTAAGCATCTGTACCACAGTTGACAATGTTCTATTCTTCCGTTAACTTTCATAGGAAAAATCCACGCCTGATGTTTGTATTGGTTAACTGCAAATTGACAACTTGACCTCCCAACTTGCCGGGCTATCATTAACGACGACGAAGCATCTTTTTATCACCATGACTGAACTACTGTTTACTATTAAGCAAAACGTTGACAGGCCACTTACTCAAGTGTTGCCCTGGGCCCCAGACCATTGGAGAGCAAATCTAGATAGGCTTTCACGCATCCATCATCGATCCCATGTTGCTCCAGATTCCGGAATCTTGTAAGTGCTCCAGAGGTGCGTCAGCTTAATACTTAAATTTCATGGATCATGGGAAAGAGCCAGTGCCGGCCGGCAGTCTAGTTACCCACTGGCATCTAGTACTGATGAGTGATCGATCGAAGCTAAAAATAATGGCGCGCGGCACTACCACACAACGAACTCGGTCCACTACTGACATATAGTGACATGTGGCTCAGATGCATGGTTAGCTCGTTCTCTGCAAAGCGCAGCCTTGTCCGACGCTGGCTACGTACATTCCGCCATCAGTAAATGGCAAAAAGCTACGGCCGGAGCCGTCGCAGTCGCCGTCCGCGGTCGGACGACCGAGTAGTGGAGTATAGCAAGGCAGAAGGGGATACATTACATCATCGTTGCAAGGTCCTCGCATCGGGATTGGCGCGCCGGCCGGCGACAGCGACCAGCCGCCGGTGACCGCCGGGAGCTAGCCAGTAGCCGTGCGCGCGTAGTGGTCAGAACCTTTCGCGCGGGGGGCAATCATTGCAACCGGGTCGCCAAAAAGCGTTGCCCTGTCTGTTGCGGCCTGATGGTTGATGAGCGAACGTGATGCCTACAATTATTGTTTCAGGATGGTGGCCAGTAAAGAATCGGTGGCTTGGCTCGTCGTTTCCTCCGTGTCCGACTAAGCACACCAGACACAACGAGGAATGGCTGATGAGGATTAATAGATGGTTTCGACGTTGACAGGGTCTAAAAAACAGTTTGTGTCCGCTTATGGCCGTCGTGTTGCGAATGTAGTGTTAAATTAGGCTTTCCTAGTGAGTAGATCGAGGAGTGATGATTGGAAAGGGAAATTGTATTATTTGTCGAGTTGGACTAGGTAAAATTTTCCGAACTGTCTGACTATGGTCATATATACTAGGATGATATCTACTTAATAACTCTAGTTTTGTGTTCCTTGCTCGTAAAAGAACTTTGTGTTATATTGCACAGTATTCCCAGCTTTCGTTCCACAAATAGTTTGACTGTTCTGACTCTACAATCAATGTATATTTTTGTGTGTAAACAGGAAGAAGTAGAAAGCATGCTCAAATTACGAATTTAGAAAAATATATTGGTAGTCAAATTTACGAATCATTCATTAGATACACAGCAAGGTTTTGTTTTATATCATCTTTCTTTTCTAGAAAAGTATTACAGGCAATTCGTATCCTTTCTACGCCCTCTCAGCACAATGTCTGGATTGAATACTACGGAATCTGAATTTGAGCTACGGCATCTGAATTTGAGCAGTTCAGATTTATTCGATCTCTTGATGAAAGTAAAAGTTCAGATTTTTCATGTACGTTATGCTATGTTATTGTCTTACCATATATTCGTGGCCACTCAAAGCGTCCCCAAGCCAAATACCAGAGAATAACCTTAAATAAAGAAGAAAATAAAAGAAATTAAAACACCAGAGAATATAATTCCCAATCTATTTTGATGGGAACCAGCAGACAGAGACCAATCCCTAATTCGACCACCTGCTCAAGTTGTCTGTTGTCTCCAAGCCTTAAAATGCCCTTTCTGGCTCAGAGTGCCTACTTTGACGATGCTCGCTCAGCTTGGAAGTTGGAACATGATAAGATTAGCTTTTCCAGTTTGCAAACACGAGCACTGAATTCTTTTGCTGTCTCTTGTGGCTAATGCAGCCCAAGCCTGTGGTATATTCTCCGCATAAACTCCCGGCAACTTTTTGTAGATAATGGAATAAATATAAACTCGAGAGGTATATGCCTAGGCATATAACTTCCTGACTACATCATTCCTTGTTGCTTCCTGTAAGGCTATAACACGATCAAATGTTATACTACGTGCGTCATGGCTGCAATAAAGTGGCTTTTTGTCGTGGCCTGGGTCTAGCAGGATGTCCAGAATAAAATGGGGGTAAACTGATAACGTTAACATGCCGGGTGGTGGCATCAGCAGAGGCTGGTTGCTGATAAACTAGCTAGTTAGAGCCGCGCTGCGCAAAAGTTTTCGTCTGTTTAGCTTATGAGTTATGACGTTGATTCAGTGAGTGGGGTACTATTTTATCGTTGATGATTATTGTGATGGTTGCCGAACAGACCTAAGGGCTAGCTCCGACCTTGGAGTCTTGGACTATGTATGTTCCCACTTCACACATGGAAACTTTCAAAGTAGCTCAAGAAATAGCTCAAGAAACGCATCTTCCTGTGAATCCAGATTCTTTCCAGAGAATTGAACTGAATTCTGATGGTAGCCCCGGGAGCTTAACAATGCTAGAATCTTGATAATAAGAGTTGCATGTGTTTCCTGTACATCTAGCTAATAAGTTGCACATCCAAGCTTGATGATTTCGTAAAAGAAGAGAGTACTTTGCCGGCTTAGGTAGTGCCACACATCCGAAACTACATTTGGTCAAACTAATAATATAGCACTGGCCTCTATAATCTATATATATACACACACGCAAAGTGTATTTTCAAATTGGAACGTTATGTCATGCTACAAACTATACTTAGTTTACACCGTAGATGTGTACTTGGGGCCCTGTGATCACCTAACCATGGTGCTGATTTAATCCTGAACTATGACTAGTGGCAGGCAACTGGAGAATATTGAACCATCACGAGTTCTTGTCCTTTCCGGCAGCAGCAGCATACGCATCAAGCTCGTCATCGAAAAAGTGTTTCGGTGTCTCTACCCACAAATTTTTAGTCAAGGTCTCCGCCATAAAGGAAAAAAAAAGGTAGTAGCTGGAGTTGGGAGCAATTGCAGCACTTTGTGTATATGATACTAAAGCTAGTAATGCGCAGCTGATGACTATAGCCAGGAAGGTGTTAGAGGCTGTCAACAAATTAAGCCAATAGCGAACAAGGGAAAGTTTATTGATATGGAGAAACGAGCGTCCAGGTTCTAGAATCATAGAATTCCAATGTCATTCGGCCGTCTCTTTTTTCTTTTCTAAAAACTGTTGAGAGGAGGCCAACTGGTTTAAGACGTATGCGTAGTCAGAATGTGTTTATGGCTTCTCTAGAAGAACAGTACTGCACATTCTGTTTAAGAATTTACAGGTACTGCTCTCATCTTCCTTGTAAAATCTGAGTAGTGCTGGCTCAAAAGAAATCAGTTCCGACTGTATAAAATATGCAGGAAATAAAATATCCATATCTAGATTCTTGGATATATATATGTTTCCCAGTTATTATGAACACACAACATATAGTATGTTCCTCACCGATAAAAAAACATATTATATGCTGAACCATAATAGAGTTATCTTTTTGCATCCTCGTCAGCTAGTATTGTGACAAATAAACTCGCCTGATAAAGCCAAAATAAGATGCCAACCTCCGATATAAAATTGTAACATGCTTCGTGCGCCATTCAATATAAATATACGGACATACACATTATTACACAAGTACTGATCTCATCTTCAATGGAAAAGATGGCTAGGAATACAGTAATATGCAACTGAACTAACAATAAGACACACGCAGGAAATGTCTCATCTGGTTAACTTTATTGAAACGTTTTTTTAGTTTTTTTAGAAAGGGGAATTTTATTACTCCCTAACCTCTAAGAGCATCTCCAACCGGTCCTTTATCCGGCTCCCTATATTTTAGTTGAAGAGTATGGGATAAAAACATGTTCTAACCGACTCTTCATTCCGTTCTTAATACTGTAGTATTCTTCATTTGCTCCAGTCAGCTTTCTACTTTTAGAGATCGTTCAACCGTTCTCTATAAGTAATCACTGTCACTGACAAGTAGGTCTTACTGTGTATAGAACCATATTTAATGTACCGGTTGGAGTTGAACAAAAATATCACTATTCAAATCCCTATTCTAAGAAATAGAGAGTTGAATTTGAAGAACCGGTTCGAGATGCTCTAAAGAGGCTAGAACAAGTGGTCTGCAACATCGTACATGAAAAAAGAAAAAAACAAACAAACCAAGCAATTAGCCAAATGCGCTCTACAACATCTACCGTACGTCTTCCTATATTCTCCTCTGGCTGTCATCCATCTCTCCTCATGACTCTTATCATCAGCTTCCTCTGGTCGTGCAGTAACCTGATTCTTTCTCTCCGCAACTTGGGCAGCCTTCTGAGTGAAGGTTCTCACGTTCCTCCTCTTGGTACCTGCACAAGACGAATTTATTGCACCCGCATCCCTATGCTGTTCATATGCTCTTCTGAAATCCCAATAAAACATTGCATATCCAGTTTCATGATGTAGAACTCCAAATTACACATAGCGACATTATTCCAGATTACCACCACACCACTCCGTTTCAGCAACCACTCTCGATCTGCATTGTTCATAACAAGTATCACTACCAGTAACAGGCAAAAGCTAAAATATATGTTTTGTGCACTCTCATGTAATCCTGCATCCCCATCATCATTCCCTCCATTGCTTCCTTTGAACTTGTTTTCAGCCGAATTTGCCACAACTTAATTTTTTATTACGAATTACGCATACATGCACGCGTATTCTACCTTTATGAGCATCTTCAAAAGAATAAATAGATGTAAATGAAATATCTGTGTCAAATCTGAGATTTAAACCTGGTGGATTGATTCTTTTTTTAGATAATAAAAAATTATTTTGACTTTCACCTCTTGAGGATAGAGCCATTGTTTATATTATTAACACTGTAACATATGCAACACAAAACTCACACCAACCATGCGTGGATGGGACCAACATAAAATAAAACATCAAAAGTTGCCTAGAGGGGGAGGTGAATAGGCAAATTCTCCTGTGAACCACTAAATAAAGGAATCAGTACTGATAGAGACCGGACTAAGACGTAAGTATAGGCGTCTAAGTCCGAGTTGGCATCTTAGTATGCGAGGGTTAGCGTTTTAGTTAGGGTGCTGCACACGACAGATTATAGAAACAACTCTAGATTGAATTCTAATGTGTAACAACTTTACCAGGAGCTAGGGACAAATAGAGACAAGTACTAGGAAGCTTAAAACAGTATAAGAGTATTAAGGAACAAGCTATACAAGTAATATATGAGTGGCACAATAATATAGCACAAATAGTGAGTATGAAAAATAAGAATAAGAACAAGCACATAAGACACGAAGATTTATTCACCGAAGTTCAGTCCCACAAAGGAACCTATGTCTTCGTTGAGGAGTCCACAAAGGACCGGGTTGCTCTCAACCCTAGAACCTCTTCCAAGCAACCATAAAGGTCAAGCTCGGTTTTTCAATATGAATCCTTTGTAAGGAGGGTAATACAAACTTACCGGGTCTCAACCACAAGCTTGGGAGCCCCGAGCGATGCCTAACCATCTAGGGGATGAATCCCCTAGAGAAACAAACACAAGCAACAACGGCGGTAAAGAGAAATCGAAATGCTCTAATGCAATATGAGGTAACTCACTCAAATCCTCATAAATCTCCTCTCAATCCCTCAAGAATCAAAGTAGCAAGCTTGGGGGAGAGTTGGAGAAGCTCTTGAGTGCTCATGTGTTTTTCAGCTAAATGGAGTGCCCAATGAAACTTTGGAGATGAAGGGGTATATTTATAGTCGGGTAGAGAAATAGAGCCGTTGGAGTGACAGGGGCGTTTTAGTCCGGTATCAGGGCCCGAACTAGTCCGGCCCTAGAGTTAAAATCAACAGAGGCGCACACCAAACCCTAGAAAATCGGCTAAGTGTTAGTGACCCGGACTAGTCCGGAAAATCCCGTCCTAGTCCAGACCGAGCAAGTCCCCGAGAAAAACACTCCCTGGAATGGCTAATACCCGTCTTAATCCGGCCTTTGCCGTCTTAGTCCGGATGGGTCAAATACCCGGCCTAGTCCAGAAAACGCCAGTCTAGTCTGGATAAACCTAAAACCAGAATGAAACACTCCCTGGAATGGCCCCGAGCCGGCTTAGTCCAGCTGTTGCTGTCCTAGTCCGGCCATCCCCGGATCCTGTCTTAGTCCGGCCTGGTCGACTCCAGAACCAAGTATGGTTTTGTTATAACTAGTTCGGGTCCCAGAGAGTTTCAGGGTAGTTAAGAGTTTAGGAATGCAATATGGTGTTAGGAGTTAATAGCACTTGGTCAAATTCACCACTTCCTTCATTGTGTCCCTCTTGATAGTACGACACACCTATGGCTCAAAAAGTAAGAATAAAAACTAAGAGTCGCCGGCGTCCTTCTTTCTTTTTCCTTTTTCATTTTTCATTTTGAGGGGTCATCTTTGATGCATGAAGTATTCGTCCTGCTCATATATTTAGCAAACATCATTAGTCCTGTCGGTGCTTAGATCACCGACCAATAGAATTTGTTCATAGGGATGCGCGCTTCGGGTTTGGCGATGGCTAAGCAAGAGGACACGGGGGATTATACTGGTTTGGAGAAGCCCCCCTACGTCCAGTTCTCGAGCCTGCTTGTGTTACTTGCTCTGGTGAGGGGGTACAACGGTGGTGAGAGAGGAGAGTGCTCCAAGTCTTGGGTGCGAGCGGTGTGTGTGTGTGTGTGTGTTGTGTTGTGTGTGTGTGTGTGTTGTGTTGTGTGTGTGTGTGTGTGTGTGCTGTCTCTACGTTGTGATCCTTGTTGTCCGTCTTGTGCCATTGCTCCTAGAGAGGAGAGTGGGTCTCCCCTTTTATACTTCAAGGGGATGAGCCCATTTACAGAGAGAGAGAGAGAGAGAGAGAGAGAGAGAGAGAGATTTCTACACGTGACAAGTTGGTGGAGGCATGCCGAAGAAGGCAAAGCCCTTAGTCGGCGGCATGGTCTTCGCTCTTCGCGGGCCCCATCGTCCTGGTCTTGCATCAGAGGGGCGACACTGCGTCCAAGCGTGCCCCCATTCTCCGTTGTCGGGTCGAGTCCCCCCTTGTTCCTGTAGTCGGCGTGTTCCGCCATGCATGGGGTGGTGTAGCATGGGCTTTGTCATGTCATTCAAAAAAGGTTCAATCTAGCTGTCCCTCCAGCCGTCCTGCACCATCATCATTAGGCGTGTTATCGTACGATGGCAGCGCAGCGAGCCTTGTCATGCCTGCCACCATTAGCGGGCGCTGGTGCTAATGAGGGGGGCAGGTATCTGGAGGGATTTGACTCCTCGACACTGTGTCAGCGTAGTGGGCATGGCATTTAAGGCCAGGTGGTTGGTAGTTGCTGACCGTTAGCTCGCTCGACCCCCTCCGTCGGAGGTCATTGTGTCGGGTTGCGTCTGTCCGGACCAGCTTAGAGTTGGAATCCGTACCGTCCGGACGAGGCAATCGAGCTTCTCCACTCCGCCACTCCTGGCCTGGCCAGGGTTCCCTTACCTCGTCCTGTCTGGGCTCGGGTCCCACCGATGGGAGTTGACGGAGGTGGCGTTTGTCCAACGATTGCGGGGAGGGGGGGGGGCACACTGTCGTCACGATAGTAGTGATAGCGGGGCGTCTGTCCTTTTCCCGGAGTGGATAGGCTCAGGCTAATGGCTGAGTCATCAGCTTGGGAGTGCGAGTCTTGCCCATGCTCCGTCAAACGGAGCGATCTACCCTCTGCCCCTTGCGAGGGGTCGAGCAGGGCGTAGCGAATCCCCGACCCCTATCGAGGGGTCGAGCAGGACGCGATCGGCCCCCGACCACTCGGGGGTCGAGCGAGTCAGAGCAGCGGCGCGGCTTTTGCGATTGAGACCTAACTGCTGCGGGGATGCTGGCCGTGGGGACCCATGCTGGTGGCACCTTGGTGGCGATCTTGCAGGCCCTTTTGACTTTGACGTGTGTGAGCCCTTAAGAGGTGCCATGTGGCACCCCGTTATTTAACCTCAACAGTAGTCCCCGAGCCCCTGAGCGAGTCGGAGAGTCGTTTTGGGGATTTTGACGCGGGTGCGGGCAGAAGGCGCGAAGTCGTCTGTGGGTTGCCTGGTTTACGTGAGAGAGGTGCGCGCGAGCGCACTCGACGAGTGTAGCCCCCGAGCCGGAGGGGGAGTTTGGTTGAAACTCGCACTTCGGCTTAACACGTTGTGGGAAGGTTTGATTGTTCATTCATCGGAGTGCGCACTAGCATACCCGTCGGGTGTAGCTCCCGAGCCAAAGGAGGAGTCTGGACAGACTCCTTCTTTGGCTATTTGTATCTAAAACGATCACGGGGGTGCCGTGGGACACGGTTTCCTCGGTCTCCGTCATCTAGGCCGAGCAGACAGCGCAGGGCGTCATGGATGAGGGTTTGCCTGAAAAGGAGGGCCATGGTGCTGTCGACACGACAGGTTTCTTGTCTTCTTTTGTCGTGCAGCGCAGGGGCATCTTCCGTTAGGGCCCAAATCTGCTGCGCGTCAGGGGAATCCGAGGCTGGCGCCTTGCTTTAAGGCAAGGTCCTTTCTTTTTCTGATGGCGCACTACGCGCGACACCATCGGTGGTGCCAAATCTTTGTTCCCATGTGGCGTGTAAGAGCCTCTCGTGAACTCGCATCGGGCTTGGTGCCTACGCAAGGAATTCGAAGCTTGGGCCTAGCTTGGCTATTTAAGGACACAACCGGGCAATGTTCTGCTTCATCCCCACACCTAGCTTTACACTCCAAGCCCTGAGATACCTAGGATGAGACCGACTCTTGCTTAGTGGTTCGTTGTTCTCATGACTGCTGGGTGCGATGATGTCCCTGGTGATGAGGACGGGGAAGGAGACCCGCTGATTGCAAGTCCCCGGCCGCCCTGGTGTGGCGGCTTTGTCGATTGTGGGAAGGTTGGCTCGACTTCTATTGTGTCCTCCCCTTGTCGGGGTGAGATGGAGATAAAGGGGCCTTCGTATAAAAGGTCTCCATGGCTTATTAGGTCCCCTCGTGTTCGTTCTTGGCGGTGTCGGTAGGAGTGAGGCCAAGAAGAGGCGTCGGACCGGACTTCCCACCAGCATGGGGGTCCTCGGTCTCCAGAGGCGGCTCCAGCAACAGTCGTACGGCGTGGCTGGCTGCTCGCCTTCTTCGTTGGGGGAAAAGGCTGGCCTCAAATGAGGGCGTCTTTCCCCAACGACGAAGCATCACGGACGCTTTACCTCGCATGTACCCATCGAGGTGCGAGTGCTGCTTTTTCTTTGTAGTAGACCCCTTAGGTCGATCTTTTCCTTTCTTCCGTTTTTTTTCTCGAGTAGTTGGTACTCGCTTTGTAAAAAGAAGAGAGGGAGTCTATAAGAGTCGACCCTAAACGGTCTTGTAAACAAAAAATAAAGGGTGTGACCCATCGTTGCGTCTCGTTTGGCGATGCCGGCCCTCGTGTCCCCGCTCGATACAGACGGATCGGTCGATCAGCCGTTTTGACTTTTTTCATTTTATCCTTCCGCGCCCTGTTTGCGAGACGGAGGATAGAGCCAGGCCTCGTTTTTGCCTCGATGGCTGAAACGTGGTTGCTCGATGAGCTACAATCGGGTTCATTCGAGTGAGATCTCCGGTTCCCCGTCGACGGGATCCCAGCGAACCAGCTGGTGGTTGACCTCATAAATCTGTCTTTCTGGCTCGACTGGTTGTCACAACCGTTCGATAGGTTGTGATGGCTAGCTGCCTCTCTTCGGGGAGATACCAACGGTCAAGTCGGAGCAGGACCCAAACGCTACTCGGCGATGACCTCGACCCCTCGGGGGTCGGAGTATTGGCCGCTAAGTGCGCCCATCGCTCGTACCCCTCGCTCTGTTCGTGCTTTAGACGGCTATTGATCCCGCTTGTGGGGCCAGCCTTAGAACCTTGGCAAAGAATAGCGAATGTGACCCCGTCGTTGGGTTTCGTTTGGCGATGCCGGCCCTCGTGTCCCTGCTTGATACGGACGGATTGGTCGTTTTGACTTTTTTGTTTTCTCCTTCCGCATCCTGTTTGTGAGATGGAGGATAGAGTTGGGCCACGCTTTTGCCTCAGTGGCTGAAACATGGTTACTCGATGAGCTGCTATCAGGTTCGTTCGAGTGAGATCTCCGGTTCCCCGTTGACAGGGTCCCAACGAACTAGCTGGTGGTCGATCTCATGAATCCGTCCTTCTGTCTCGATTGGTTGTCACAACCATTCAATAGGTCATGATGGCTAGCTGCCACTCTTCGAGGAGATACCAAAGGTCGAGTCGAAGCAGGACTCAAACGCTACTCCACGATGCCCTTGACCCCTCGAGGGTCGGGGTATCGGCCGCTAAGTGTGCCCATCGCTTGTGTCCCTTGCTTTGTTCATGCTTTAGGCAACTGTCGAACCCGCTTGTGGGGCCAGCCTTAGAACCTTGGCGCCGTCGGGCAGTCGGGGCAGTTTTCAGCCCCTTATCCCATCTTACCTGCGCCGCTCGTCCCTTGCAGGGGTCGAGCGGCTCGCCTCGCGCCTCCGTCCCGCTCGTTGCCACTTGCCAGCCGAGATCGCCTGGGTCGGTTGTGTTTGTTGCAGCGAGGCATGACCGGTGAGCCCGCGCATATTTCCTGCTTCAGAATTCATGGCACGACGTGGGGCCTAAGTCGACTCCGCACTGTCAGCTCCCACTACCCGAGTAAACAGGAGGGACTGAGTGGGTTACCTGACTTCTGCGTCGTGGTGGCCCCAAGCGTGATGCGTAGTCGTTTCGTCTTTCTTGGCGTGGTAGCCGAAGGGTTGTTTCTTGTAGTGATGGCAGCAGAGGCGGGCCCGTGGTGCACGGAGCCGTTTGTGGAAGCCGAGGAGTTTTCGGGATAGTGGGAAAAGTGGAGTTATGGAGGAGCATGGGATACCACGTCTACGCGCCATGCGACATGAGTGGTTGAGAGGTTTATCACCTGGCGGGTTGTAGGCGGATTTTCCGCGGTCAGTTTCGGTTGTGCTCCTGACTCGTCCTCCTATTTAAGCCTTGGGCACCGTCTCCTCTAATCTTCCTTTCTCCTTCCTCGTTTCCTCGCTTTTTCCTCTCCTTCGTCTCTAGCGATCTCCCCTACCATAGCCTCACCGGCACAATGTCTGTGTTTACTCGCTCCACGGTGACGAAGAAGGAGTTGGAGGGACTCGTCGAAGCCGGGCTTCTCGCGCCCCTCACCGGAGCAAGGGAATGGGTGGTACCAGGGAACGAGATGCGGCCGGAGCCCCCAAGGGTCTACGTGGTGTCATTCATCCCTTTTCCACGAGACGGTCTCGGGCGACTGGCGCACGACTTCCTCCCGGCGCTGCTCCACCACTATAAGATGGAGTTGCAGCACCTGAATCCCAACGGGATCCAGCACATCTCAGCCTTCATGGACTTTTGCGAGGACTTCCTTGGGATCTTGACCAACTTCGACTTGTGGTGCCACTTCTTCCTCGTATCCTGCATCCGGTGCAGGATTGCGGGCGAGAGCTTCCCGTGCACTATCGGGTGCGCGAGGATCCGACTTCGAGACGAGCGTACGGGGGAGTACCTATTGATGCCCACCCCAACTACCCACTCGGGGTGGCACAAGAGGTGGTTCTACTTGAGCAATGACAAGATCCATCCCCTACCAGAGTTCACCGGCCGCGACATCACCGAGGCTCGGGAGAGCTGGCACTGGGGGAAGGGGAAGAGCGGGAAGAAGTGGATCGAGAGCACGCTCGATGCCATCGCTCACCTCAAGGAGTCCGGACTCGACGGTGCCAGAGTCGTCGGGTGGAATCACAAGCGGCGGTCGTCGGGTGGTATCACAAGCGGTGGTTCACGCCGCTGTGTCACCGCCTGCTCCCTATGTTCCTTGTCGATGCCGACAACCACGGGGTGCCGGGCAACGTGATGGAAGAGGAAATGCTGCCCGATGACGAGGTGGCGAAGCGGCTGTGGGCGGCCATAGGGCCCAGCGTGCATGCCTGGCCCGCTCCGAATGGGCCGGTGATGCGTCCTGACCCTCGAGCGGTCGATGTGGTAAGGATTCTTGTTCCTCTGCTGGTGTACTATCCTCCGCCTCCCATTTTCATTATTGTGACCGCGTTTGGCCCTTGGGTTTCTTTCTTTCCCCTCTTTTTTGTAGTCTTGTTGGGTGTGCTTTGTCCAGACCCCTTCCCTTCGGCTCCCTGAGGGGAGGGCCGAGAGGACCTCCAACTACTTCAGAGAATGTGGAGCGGCAAAATGCCAAGCGGGAGACGCGGAAGAGGAAGGACGCTGACATCCAGGCCAAACGTGAGAAGGAAGAGAGGTAGCGGCGGCGGCAAGTGCTGCTGGAGGCAAAGGAGCGGAGGGGTGAGAACCCGAACACTCCGTTGACTGAGTCGACGAAGGAGGAGGATGAGGAGGGGGACTCTTCCGATGACGAGGAGGTCCTGAGCTTGTTCGAGGACGCCGTTAGTGATAATGGCGGTGGCGACAATGACGGCGAGGACGTTGGCGAAGGTGGTGATGGTGACGGCGACAACGACGATGACGATAATGCCAACAACGACGGTGATGATGCCAGCGGTGATGATGCCGACAACGGCGAGGATGACGATGATGACGATGTTGGCGGTGACGCCGGGCTGGCGGCCAGCCTTGGCTACGCGCCGTTGGTGCGCCCGACTCTGGGGATGGGGTCGTTCCTGATCTCGCCATCCCCGGACGGGCCGGGATCGACGGAGGAGCCCCGATCGCCAGCGCCGAGCAGGGGTGTCTCCGACGCTCGGACCCCAGCGGCAGGTTCCCCCATCGAGGGTATGGTCCTGCCGGCAGAGCTGGAGCAGGAGGTCGAGCCGGCGCGTGTCAAGACGCCGCTCGTTGTTATCATGTCTAAGGCCGCATCTCCAGTGGCGGCTGCGGAGAAGCGCTTGCGAGAGGAGCCGACGAGTGGTGATGCGCCGGTCGAGAAGCGGTGGACCTTGGGCCAAGATCCTCATCGGCCTAAGCTGTCTCTCATGAAGCAGCTCAAGGTGGGCGTCACGAGGGAGGCACGGGCGTGAGACGCCATGACGACCGCTACAGAGGAGGCGCGGCCTCGCGGTGCCGCGGTGACCACTGTAGAGGAGGCGCGGGCTCATGACGCCGCAGCGGTCGCTGCGGAGGAGGCGCGGGCGCATGATGTCGAGGCATCCGCTACCATCGAGTCGGCCTCTTGGGTGGTCACGCTTGCGGCGGAGGTCGAGGGCGCCAGGAGTGGCGCACCGGAGGGCGTCGCGTCGACCGCGATCCCCGCCGTCGGTGGCGCCGGTCATCGCGGAGTCCTGCTTCTATCGGTGGAAGAGCGCGCGCTGGTGGAGGGCGGGCTCAAGTCGTTGAAGGACTCATGCAGCCCCGCGGAGCTTTGGGTCCTCGCTGTGTGCCGAGCATTGAGGCTCGAGTGCGAGGCCTCGGCCGTGACATCCCTCCAGGCCCTGGCTGGCGCCTGTCGGGAGCTGGAGGAAGACCGTTGGCTCGGAGAGGATCTCGGCACGAGGCTGGTTGAACTGGAGGCCACCTTGGAGCAGGTCGGGTGCTAGCTCGTCGCGGCGGAGCGCGACCTCGCCCTCGCTCGAGGGGAACAGGACGGGGCCATGGCACAGGCTGCGTCAAGTGCTGTGGAGGTCGACAGGCTGGGGCTCGCGTTGCAGCAAGGGAAGCTGCATCGCGAGGAGGCGGATAAGATGGCTCAGGATTTCGCCGCGGTCGCTGTCGGCTATCTGTCGCAGCTGCAGGCCTCTCACAATAGGAAAGAAGATAGACTTTTCATGACCCCCTATCTTGCGTGTTGTCTCTTTTGGGTTTGCTGACTTTCTATGGGTGTTGGACAGACCTCGGGTTAAGGCTGGTGTTGGTGGTTTCTAGACGCCCATTTTATCTACCAAAAAGGGATGTTTTGCGTCTTAATTTGGTGGTTTGGACTAACAATTAA
The DNA here is from genome assembly GCA_030378355.1 of Eleusine indica. Taxonomy (NCBI): domain Eukaryota; kingdom Viridiplantae; phylum Streptophyta; class Magnoliopsida; order Poales; family Poaceae; genus Eleusine; species Eleusine indica. The sequence continues at coordinate 8,571,811 of CM059498.1, read as the reverse complement.
CCCCATATTTGCATATATTTGTAGTTGTTCTATTTTGGATGTAATCGCAGGAAACAGGTGTAAAACAGGGCAATTATGGATAAAGAACTAAAGAGTAATGAAGATGGGCCAGATGCGGAGCCGCGCCGATCGGCACGGGCCTATGCCGATCGGCGCAGCAGGAGAAGATGACGAAAATACGATCTGGTCGAGGAAAGATGAAGGCCCAGCCCAGTATGAGTTAGAGTCGATGGAAGTTGACCTAATCCCGTCGAGTAAGAAAGATAATTATCAAGAGCTAAGGGAGAACCGAGAGAGACAACGATCGCGAGAATCAATCATTAGAACTAGGGTTCCAGGATATTGGCGGCGAAGGTTGGTCAACACCGACGAGATCCACCAGAAGGGAGGTCGAGCCGATCGGCGCGACGCTTGCGCCGATCGGCTCGTGCGCGTTCCAGCGCTACTTCTCACCCCTCTGCTATGTCTAGCGGAAGGATGAGTGAGTAGTCTCATATTCTCTTCTCCGGTGCGGGGATCTGGTCATGTAACTCTCATACTTGTTGATACTTTCTCGATGAATTTAATCTATGTGATGAACTTTATTGCACACCTATCTATTCCTTTCATTAGTATATCAGCCAACGCACTTTTGCCCATTGCATAGTGCAAGAAACCAGTGGGGAACTAAAAGCCTCTGTAGTGACAGCCGGGATGAACGAAACCACCATGTCTTGTAGAATATTAGAGTCATCACTCGAGTTGATAAGAATAAGGTTGCATGCTAGTGAACCAATCCTAAGGAGAGAATCCTTCATCATCCTGTTACCTCTTCAATAACATTCACCTTCCACTTTCTCACCGTCATCATTCACATCAACCAAACCATTGCAATTTGTTAGTAACCCTTTAATAGTATTAGTTCCGCTCGTTCCCTGTGGATTCGATAACCTTGGAATACTCTGAGGGAAAAGGGCTACAACTGTACACTGTCCTCTTGCGGTATATAAGTGGGTGCGTAATTACGACCAACAAGCCCTTTTTCTGGCACCGTTGCCGGGGAACAAGCCAGTTCTTTTACTATTAATATTTTACTAACGTCTAATCCTCTCTTTTCTAGTTGTTTTTGTTTTTGTGTTTTGTGTGAATTTTCAGGATGAGTACGACAGGACCATCTCCGATGCTCAGGGAACTTTCTCTACCATCTCCAGACATGCTGGTGCCTCAATCCTCAGATGAGAAGGCCACAGCCTCCTCGTATGTGTTGAACCCCATTATCATTAGCATGGCTGAAGCAAACAAGTTCTTTGGAGCGAAAGAGGAGAACCCGTATACTCAATTACAAGATTTGGAGGCACTTTGCCAAACATTCTATCATGAAGGAGTGCCTCGGGATCTTTACAGGTGGCTGCTTTTCCTATTCTCTTTGGGAGGAAAAGCCAAAGAGTGGCACAAGGCAGCATCTCGAGAAGCAAAAGGTAAGTGGAGTGAGTTAGTTGGAAATTTTTGTCTCCACTATTTTCCTTTGCCAAAGGTGCAGAAGTTGAGAAGGGAAGTGGTGAACTTCTTACAAGAAGATGAAGAATCTCTCACGGAAGCCTGGACGCGTTTTCAAACATTGTTGAAACAAGGACCTGACCTTGGCATTGATGAGAATATGTGCGCTCAAACCTTCTACATGGCCATAAACAAGGCATCGAAGATGCATTTGGACGGATCAGCCGGAGGAAGTTTTCTGAGATTGACAACCAAGATAGGAATCGAAATGTTAGTCAAAATTGCCGAGAATGAAGCTTTGCACAAGCATTGGGAAGAATATCTAGAACCAAATCGGCAATGCCCAGAAGTTATGCAGAAGGAAGAGTCGCCAGCTAAACAGATCTTGATGTCCGTGAGTAGATCAATGATTACTTCGAAACAATTCGAAGAAATAAAGCCCGTCGAACATGCCTCTGTGGATCTGACGTGTGCGCTGATCGGCGCAGTCGCGATGACAGGAGAACTGATCACCCTAACGACTCCGTCAAGTAGCAAGGAATATACCAAGATAGAAGCTGCGATTCTGGACAACCACCTGAAGGAATTTGAAGGGAACTTTGCTAAACCAAAGGGGGATAGAACATTGGCGAATGCTAAACCACTTGACGAATTTGAGCCGATGGACTGGATTCCCATTGATTTTTCGCATGAGTTGCTCAATATGAGAAGATCCTTCAGTCCGCAAGACGCCTCCGAAGCCGGAATTGAGTATAATTTCCCAAGTAATCGCCTCAAGTCGGAAGTTTTCGATCAAGAGATTATTGGGAGAGTTTTAGGGAAGCTTTATAGGGATGATATAGAGTTTGATGGAACAGAGGTGAAACAAGTGAAGAGATTGCTAGACAGTTGCTTTGAGCCATCCCCCTACGAAGGATTATGTGGTGTGTATGTTGTAGGTCTCACTGAAGAGGAAAAAGAAGAACCGTACATACCATGTGAGATATCGGGAAAGAAATTTCTGAAAGCCTTGTGTGACTTTGGTTCCCGTGTCAGCTTGATGACTTATGATGCATTCATGAGCATGCCTTATGGAACTCAATAGCGGCTGGTGGGGACCAAACTTGAGCTGATCATGGCGGATGGTAGGAAGACCAAGCCACTGGGAGTGATCAAGAATGTCGAAATTGAGATCAGCTCGAAAACAATGCCGGTAGATTTCTTTGTTCTAGACAATAAAGAAACTGGGGTTGAAGATATCATTCTGGGAAGGCCATTCTTAAGATTAGTACAATCTGTTCTGGATGCTGGAAAAGGTCAAATTACGCTACAACTGAGAGAGGAGGAAGTGCAATTTCAATTTAATGATCCGTCTCATCAAGACTCTTCTTACTATCAGGAATTCTGCCCAGAGGAAGACGAGAGGATAGGGATGGATATGGGAGACCCACTGGACCACATCATGTGTAGAACTGACGAGTATACTGCCAGCGCCGATCGGCGTGACGCTTGCGTCGATCGGCTCAACCAGGAAAATCCTGATTTTAAACCTCTCGGGGAGCTGGATCCAGATGAAGCGCCAGAGGTGGAACAGAAGGAACTCCCGAAGGAGCTACGCTATGAATATCTAGGAAAGAATAGAACATATCCAATTATTGTGAACAACGCCCTAACGAAAGAAGAAATAGAGAGGCTTTTCGCTATGCTCAAAAAGTATAAGAAAGCTATTGGTTACACATTGGATGACATCAAGGGAATCAGCCCCGCATTTTGCACCCATAAGATTAACTTGGAGGAGAATACTAAACCAGTAGTTGAAGGGATGCGAAGGTTGAAGGAATCAATGAAGCCAGTGGTTAAAAAGGAGATTTTGAAGCTGCTTAATGCAGGTATGATCTACCCTATTGCTGATAGTGAATGGGTTAGTCCAGTGCATTATGTACCCAAGAAAGGAGGGTTGACAGTTGTGCCTAAGAAGAACAATGAGTTGACCCCTCAAAGGACAGTAACTGGATGGAGAATGTGCATAGATTATAGAAGTTTGAACAAAGTGACGAAGAAAGATCACTATCCTCTTTCGTTTATTGATGAGATGCTTGAAAGGTTAGCAAAGAATTCATACTTTTGTTATTTGGATGGATATAGTATTTTTTCTTTCAAATACCGGTAAGACCAGAAGATCAGCAAAAAACTACTTTTACTTGCCCTTTTGGGATATATGCATATAGAAGGATGCCATTTGGTCTTTGCAACGCGCCCGCAACATTTCAAAGATGCATGAATGCAATATTCGCTGAATTCATAGAAGATATTATGGAGGTATTTATGGATGACTTCTCCGTGCAGGGTGCTGATTTTGATAGCTGTTTGGAGAATTTGGAGAAGGTTTTGAAAAGGTGTGTTGAATGCGACTTAGTTCTTAATTGAGAGAAGTGTCACTTCATGGTAACAGAAGGGATAGTACTTGGTCATGTCATATCTAAAAGAGGGATAGAGGTTGATAAGGCAAAGGTATCTACAGTTGAGAAATTACCCCCCCCCCCCCTACTGATCTTACAACTTTGAGGAGTTTTCTTGGACATGCCAACTTCTATCGTAGATTTGTTAAGGATTATTCGAAGATTGCTAAACCCCTGACAAAATTGTTAAAGCAAGATACAGAATTTGTCATGGACGAGGAAAGACTCTTGGCCTTTAGAAGATTAAAGGAAGCTCTATGCTCTGCACCCATTATGCAGCCACCTGATTGGAGTTTACCTTCTGAAATTATGTGTGATGCAAGTGACTATGCAGTTGGAGCTGTTCTTGAACAACAGAAGGAAGGTAAAGTGCATGCTATTTATTATGCTAGCAAAACTTTGAATAAGGCGCAGATCAATTATACAACAACTTAGAAAGAGATGTTAGCTGTTATATTTGCTTTTTGAGAAGTTTAGATCCTATATTCTAAATTCTAAGGTGATTGTATATACTGATCATGCTGCTATAAGATACTTGGTTTCAAAGAAGGAGTCTAAGCCTTGGTTAATGCGATGGATATTGATGCTGCAAGAATTTGATTTAGAGATAAGAGATAAAAAAAGAAGTAGAAAATTCTTTAGCAGATCATTTATCTCGTCTTGAATCATCATCAACTGAGCCAATAAGAGATGAAGTGCGACAAGAGCAGTTGTTTGCCGCATTTGATCGTAGAGAGAACTGGATGATGGATATTATCAAAGGTTTCAAGGGACAAACTGATCTAATGAACAAGAACACAAGGAAAAGAGTTAAGAGTGAAATGAGAAAATTTATATGGGCCGACCCATACTTGTATAGGTATTGCGAGGATGGAGCAGTACAGAGATGTATACCCAGAGAAGAATGAGCGAGCATTTTAGCAAAATGTCATTCTTCGGATTATGGGGGATACTATGGCTACTTCAGAACACAGGCAAAGGTATGGGCGAGTGGATTCTATTGGCCTACTATGCATGAAGATGCAAAAATGTATGTTGCAACATGTGCTCAATGCCAACGAATAGGGAATGTTAACAGTAGAAATGCAATGCCTCTTAAGTACAATCTTCAAGTTGATTTCTTTGATATTTGGGGTATGGATTTTATGGGACCCTTTGTGAATTCTCATGGTTTCGAGTACATATTGGTCGCCGTTGATTATGTCTCCAAGTGGGTCGAAGCAATGGCATGCAAGGCTAATACTACAAGAGAATCAACGAGTATACTTCAGGAGCAGATATTTTCTAGGTACGGAGTACCGAGGATAATAATTACAGATGGAGGATCCCATTTTACAGGAGGAGAATTTACTAGGTTTTTGACCAAATCTGGAGTTGAACATAGAATTGGAACAACCTACCATCCCCAGACGAATGGACAAGCAGAAACTTCAAATAAGCAATTAAAGGGAATTCTGCAGAAGATTGTTACAAAGGAAGGAAAAGATTGGGCCATGAAGCTTAATGAAGCGTTATGGGCATATAGAACGGCATTCAAGACACCGATTGGTATGACACCATATCAATTCGTCTATGGAAAATCATGTCACCTATCGGTGGAAATGGAACATAAGGCTTATTGGGCTATAAAGGAAATGAATTTGGATCTTGATGCCGCCGGCAAGAAAAGAAAGATACAAATAAGTGAATTGGAAGAGATGTGATTGCGTGCATATGAAAATGCAGCCATATACAAAGAGAAAACAAAGAAGTGGTACGATAAGAAGCTTTTGAAGAAGGAATTCAAGGAAGGAGATCGGGTGCTCCTATTTAATTCACGATTCAGATTATTTGGTATAGTCAAACTGCGAAGCAAATGGGAGGGACCTTATCTTGTGAATATGGTGCTACCTTCGGGAGCGGTAATCATAATGGATGGCAAGAGAAACAAGTACACGGTGAACGGACAACGTCTAAAGGTATACCTAGAACCCGACAGATTTGAATTAAAATCTTTTGATGTGTATTTCATTGTTTAGTACCCCGTGTGGTCATGCTTAACGACATAAATTTTCTTTTTGATCGGCGCGACGCTTGTGCCGATCGGCTCGTGCGCGTTCCAGCGCTACTTCGCACCCCTCTGCTATGTCTAGCGGAAGGATGAGTGAGTAGTCTCATATTCTTTTCTTCGATGCGGGGATCTGATCATGTAACTCTCATACTTGTTGATACTCTCTCGATGAATTTAATCTATGTGATGAACTTTATTGTACATCTATCTATCCCTTTCATTAGTGTATCGGCCAATACACTTTTGCCCATTACATAGTGCAAGAAACCAGTGGGGAGCTAATAGCATCTGTAGTGACAACCGGGGTGAATGAAACCACCATGTCTTGTAGAATATTAGAGTCATCACTGGAGTTGATAAGAATAAGGTTGCATGCTAGTGAACCAATCCTAAGGAGAGAATCCTTCATCATCCTGTTACCTCTTCAATAACATTCACTTTCCACTTTCTCACCGTCATCATTCATATCAACCAAACCATTGCAATTTGTTAGTAACCCTTTAATAGTATTAGTTCCGCTCGTTCCTTGTGGATTCGATAACCTTGGAATACTCTGAGGGAAAGAGAGCTACAACTGTACACCGTCCTCCTGCGGTATATAAGTGGATGCATAATTAGGACCAACAGCTGGCGGCAGTCGAGGACTCCCTTCATCAGAAGGTCGAGAAGAAGGGTGCGTTTCGTGCTCTGATGGATCGAGCGGCGCGGGCGCTTCAGGTGGATGTCTCTCTCCACGCTGCTCCCACCAAACAAGTCGGGAGGCTGATGGAGGCAGGGTGCGAGTGGATCAAGCAGGGCGTGCATCTCGGTGTGCGCACCGCCTTCAGCGTGTTCGCCACTCACTTCGACCTGTTCGAAGCGGAGTTCAAGTCCCTGAGCGCGGGCCATGTCAAAGGGCACACCTTCGTGCAGATGGAGGCGATCCGCGCCCACACCCCCCCCCCCCCACGCCGATGTCCTGGCTCGCGCGCACGAGGAGGAGCCGCTCCCTAGAGCTGAAGAGGAGAATTAGTCAATGTCTGCTTTAGCTACCTTAGTCGTTTTGGTGGGTTATCATGCCCGTGTAATAGCTTAAGTTTGAACAAGTGTCTGTTTAATTTTGATGGCCTATGGTGACCTTAGACAGTCTTTAATTTCAATTGATTAAACTATTTCGTGTGCTCAGCCTGTTGCCTTCCCCGTTTTGGCTCGCAAAGTTTGAGCCCCCGGGTGCTTCGGAGGTTTAGTCTTGCCGGTGATCGCCATTGTCATGGCCACTAGGGCAAGCACGATGTTGCGCCGTCCGGTCGGCTCGACTACGAACCTCTTCACCCATAGCTTACTTTGTTTGCCTGTATGGAGAGGCTCGAGGCCGAGAAAAAGGAAAAGCAAGGAAAGTAAAGAAAGTTTTTTAAGGCAAAATGAAGGCGTGCCGTGTGAACCCGCCGTGCCCTTCCAGCCCCCGAGCGATGCTCGACCCCTTGAGGGGGGTCGGGTGTCACTTTGGAGCGAGCAAGGCGTGCAGGGGTCGCAGGAAATACAAAGCTAGGGATAGAATTTACATAGCTGTGAGATATTCCACACGTTCTTGAGCACGTCGCCCTCCACGGTCTTCAACTTGCTCCAAGTCTCGGTGCAAGCAGTGTGTGTGTGTGTGTGTGTGTGTGTGTGTGTGTGTGTGTGTGTGTGTGTGTGTGTGTGTGATTGCTGTCTCTACGTTGAGATCCTTGTTGTCTGTCTTGTGCCGTCACCTATAGAGAGGAGAGTGGGTCTCCCCTTTTATACTTCAAGGGGATGGGCCCATTTACAGAGAGAGAGAGAGAGATAGAGAGAGAGAGAGAGAAAGATTTCTACATGTGATGAGTTGGTGAAGGTGTGCCGAAGAAGGCGAAGCCCTTAGTCGGCGGCATGGTCTTCGGTCTTCATGGGCCTTAACGTCCTGGTCTTGCATCAGAGGGGTGGTACTGCGTCTGAGCGTGCCCCCATTCTCTGTCGTCGGTCGAGTACCCCCTCGTTCCTGTAGTCAGCGTGTTCCGCCGTGCGTGGGGTGGTGTAGCATGGGCTTTGTCATTTCATTCAAGCAAGGTTCAATCTAACTGTCCCTCAAGCCGTCCTGCACCATCATCATTAGGCGTGTCATCACACGATGGCAGTGCAACGAGCCTTGCCATGTCTGCCACCGTCAGCGGACGCTGGTGTTGATGAGGGGGGTAGGTATCTGGACGGATTTGACTACTCGACACTGTGTCAGCGTAGTGGGCATGGCATTTAAGGTCGGGTGGTTGACAGTTGTTGACCGTTGGCTCGCTCGATCCCTTCCGTCGGGGGTTGTTGTGTCGGGTTGCGTCTGTACAGACCGTCTTAGAGTTGAAATCCGTACCGTCCGGACGAGGCAATCGAGCTTCTCCACTCCGCCACTCCTGGCCTGGCCAGGGTTCCCGTACCTCGTCCTGTCCGGGCTCAGGTCCCACCAATGGGAGTTGACGGAGGTGGCGTTTGTCCAACGATTGCCGGGGGAGGGGGGGCACACTGTCGTCGCAACAGTAGTGGCAGCGGGACATCCGTCCTTTTCCCAGAGTGGATAGGCTCAGGCTAATGGCTGAGTCATCAACTTGGGAGTGCGAGTCGTGCCCGCGCTCCGTCAGACGGAGCGATCTGCCCTCTACCCCTTGCGAGGGGTCGAGCGGGGCGTAGCGAATCTCCGACCCCTATCGAGGGGTCGAGCGGGACGCGATCGGCCCCCGACCACTCGGGAGTCGAGCGAGTCGGGGCAGCAGCGCAGCTTTTGCGGCTGAGGCCTGACTGCCGCGGGGATGCTTCCCGTGGAGATCCACGCTGGTCGCGCCTTGGTGGCGATCCTGCGGGACCTCTTGAGTCTGACGTGTGTGAGCCCTTAAGAGTACCCTTGACAAGTCCTTTAATTGTTCATCATTAATCAACCAAAACCCACACAGAGGCCTGGATGCACTTTCAAACATCAACTATAAAGTTCGAAGGACAACATTATTTGAACAACGGTTTTATTGCTAAATTTCCATCCGTTGTTGGCGAAGACCAGCATGAACAACATCTCCAACGAGCAGCATTCATCCGTTAACATGATGATGTCCTCCTCATGCCTCTGTAACTGAGCAGCACCCAATAGCGGAGGCAATGCGCGAAGTACCTGCATATATGTTTTTATTAGAGATTTATTAAAGAGTGGATTGGTTCTATCACAATGAACCTAATCATCTGAACTAGACTCAACCACAATTTAATATAACCCATAGAACGTTTTTCTTTGTTATTATCACTACACTGCGCACATCATTTATGATCTTTTTTAGTAACTGTAAATAGCAATTTCGGATTCGGCATCCCATCCACCAAGAATGATTGCACGCGTCTGATAGAACGAAAAAAAGATGTAAGCATCTTATAGAATGACTGTGTGACGTGCCTTATGCCGTTCCTTTCATGTGTTACACTAATTGGGTGGTGCAAATTTTCTGCACCGCGACAAAAGCACGGATTTATGGGTGGACTCATGATCCATAAGGACACGCCTTTTCCAATTGCGAAGTTGCTTACTAGAACGAACAAGTTTTAGCAAGCGATATGATCGGAACAACATATGACCCAAAACACAAGTGCATATATATGGTTACATCAGAAGAGACATCATGTTTGCTTGCTTGTCCTAAATTCATAATTATAACAAAAGATTCCTGTTCAATATAAGGAAGAAGGGTAGTTTAATTAGACGAACCAAAGGCACAGGACAAGCCATCGAACCCGTGTAGCCTGATGCATAGTACATGTTACTTGGTAAGGGACCAAACATATCCTAAGGCCAAGCCAACTTTTAAATCTGCAAAAGTTGCATCGCTGAACGACAGGCCAACACATTTTGCTCATTCCTCCATCCAATCATGACCTAGCTACATGGACATTTCTTTATCTAAATACTGCCCAACTTGCGTGCCATCTGCAGTTTTCAGTTTTAAATTCCCCTGTCTGATCACTTCCAAGTGTCCAGATGCCAAATTGCACCTTCCTGTTCACATGATCGAGATGATGATGACATGTATTGGCAGCCCGGTGCTGAGATCAGGCATGTTTCCGTCAGTTTGTGAACACCGAGTGTCAGCCTGTCAGGTTTAGGTTTGGTAACGACGAGAGAGGGGAAATCACTGGCTTTGACGATTGTGCAGTTCAGTTCAAGTTCTGTACTGTCAATGAGAGTAACTAGGCCATCATGTGACAGCCTTCCGATTCTTTTCATTAACCAGAGACTACCAGTTTCATACGTGTTACATATGAAAATCTCTCTGCACGCACTCCGGAACACGGCGCGGTCAGTACTCAAATGGCCAAACATAGAAGGCCTTTTAAACGTGGATGCCGACATCTCTTTCTGTACATAGTACTCGAGATTTGCGAAATCAGAGGCCTGTCGTGAGGAATCATAGGATAGTCCCTAATCAAATGTGCAAATGCAGAAACTAACGTGAATGCCAGCCGTTGACTCACTGATTCTGCAGTCTGCCGTGAGGAATCATGGTGCTGATTCCTCGGGTAAAAACGAATGTAAAACCATGTTAAACGTGGAGGCTTGGTGAACTCTGGCACTCCAACTTACCCGAGGAATCAACAGATCATACAGTTTTTTTAAAAGATGAGCCTCATGTCCGCCTTCAGATGACAAATGGGATTACATCTCAATAGTTTCACTCGGCAGTGCCCTAGGCAGCTAGACCACATATATATGGTGACAACTCTCTTCTATGTTTTTTGTTGAGTAGTATAGAGTAAGTAGGAAACATATTCAATGCAAACCGCCCCTTCCGTGATATAAACTCTTATGAAAATATGTCTTGCAGATCACATTTCCACCGTATGAGGGAGTACGGGAGTTTGGAACGACAACTCATATAGGCATAGGCCCACATGATTCTCAGGCCTTTGTCACGCGCAAAATTTTCTGGAAGGCTCATCAAAAGCCCAGAATGGTTCATGGCCCACCTAAAAGCGACCAGCGTCCACCAAAGGCCCCCTAACGAACTAGAGCGATTATGATTAAGCTGGTGTTTACCGATGGTTATGGAACACGTACTTGTGTGACACTACCTCGGTTTTTGGGTTCTCAGTTGTAATAAAGAATAGTTGCATGTATCTATCGATATAAATATTAATAAAATATTTCTTTTTCTAAAAAAATGATTAAACTGGTATTATCATCATGTCAAATAAACAAACCGGATGCATAACTCTGTCCTTCCTTTCCATTTTGTATCTCTCTCAAGACACTCGAACATCAAGATCTCACGTTCATCGACACCCTCTCTTTATTAGACCCTTGCATGTTGTAGACCTCTCTCACCATCATCCCTCTATAATTGTAATCTAACAGTACCGTAGTCATAGCCTAATAATACATCTTTTTCGTTGTCGTGTAATAGACCAGAGGAATATGATCAGACACAAAAGGCTAGGGTGACAGGGTTCTAATTAAGGTTGAGAGGACCATCTCTACCTAATCCGGATCTAGTTGAGCAAATGAAAATTAGAATATTGATAAAAGATGTGAAATAATATATTAAACAAAAAAATAAGAGGAATAAAATAAATCAAAAAATAGTCGAGAAATTTATCAGAACTTAAACTAAACTATACTCCCTCCGGGTTTTATTGTCATCGCAATTCACTTCAAAAGGTATCGAAATTGTTGTCATCGGCGCTCTGTCCTGTGTTCGTCTCCTAATTTGCCCCTGCTCCGCGGTGCGGCACCGCAGGTCAGCACCTCCCGCATGCGCCACAAAGGCCACCCACCGCAACGCCGCTGCCCACCGCATTGCCGGAGGCAACATCGACGTGGGGAGGCAGGCCAGAGAGGCAGGGAGAGGCGGCTCCATCCCCATGCGGCTGCCGCGGGGCTGAGAGGTGTAGTTCAGCATGCGGAGGCGCCATTAACATGGGGGAGGTGGGGCGAAGGCGGCACCGTTGAGGTGGGGTGCAGCAGGGTGAAGGCGGCACCGACGAGGGGAAGCGAGGCGGAGGCGGCGTCGACGACGGTGGATCGACGTGGGGAGATGAGTGGTGGATCGGAATCAGGAGAGAAGAGACGCGGTGCATCGGTATGAGAGGATGAGGGCAAAATCATCATTTCACATATTCCTTAATCGCTTCAAAGCTGTCGGAAACGACAACAAAAATGGACCGGATGGAGTATACAGAAACGGATAGTTCTGAGGCTGTGGAGCACTACCGCCGATGCAAAAGCACCACATTTCTGAGCGTGTGACTCTTCCAAGAACGTGAGATCGAGCTTGTAGCAGGCTGTGGACTGCACACAATAACAAAAATGGCTTGTAGCGGTGGTTGGAAACGCACTGTAGAGGCGGCCAGGCCACCCCGCCGCTACGTAAACGCAGCTACAAATATGCGTTTGTAGCGGCGGGTGGTCTGTCGCCTAAATAAACCGCCGCTACAGACACATTATTAGCGGCAGTTAAAGATGTCAACCGCCGCTATTGTTAGCTATTAGTAGCGGCGGTTGACATCTTTAACCGCCGCTACTGTTGTCAATTAGTAGCGGCGGTTGACAACATCAATCGCCGTTATTTGTTATTTTCTAAAAAAATTTAGCAAATATATAGAAATCACAGATTCTACATACACAAAAATTTATAAATCTCAACACAGATATTTACAACATCTCATTACAGTTATTTACAATCTCATCACAGATATTTATATCTCATCATAGAATATATACAACATTATTATCAAAATATTTAATCGAGCTTACAAAATGTTTTATATGAATCCTAATGTATAGTCATCATCTTTTTTCGACACATTAGGCTCATATGGAGCTCTTGAACCAACCCACTCACAAAGGGACCTATGTTTTGTTGCTAGTTCACTGTTTGAGTTAAAGCACTTCCCTTCTGGACTAATTATCTCTCTCAACATAAAACGATAAAGAGAAACTACAACTAGATACATGATATTTGTACTAAAGTGAACACGTGATTCAGGAATTGTATCCTTTTTGATCACGTCGTTCCTTTTCATCTTTGCAGCCCATTCTCTCTTTGTCCTTGTGACTTTCTATGTCACATGAACAGAGTCCTCAATGATATGGTCAAGGTAAAGCAAAATGGATATAAACAAAATTAACTTATCTCTTGTTGAGACTCCTCAATGATATAGTCTAGGTAAGTTGAAGTGCCAGCCGAGAACACACAAGTGTAGTAACCATAATGCACACTTCCTCGTATTTGCTTATTACACTATAAAATAGATAACACAAGTTCATTACACCTACGATAATTATATGAATGGATAGTACGGTAAGAACATGTATGAGATGCATATAAGTCTTACCCAAAACTTATGACGGAAGTACATCTTTTTTTTTCCTTGTAGGATGACATGCCCCGTCGGCTACGACATATTTCTTGTAAGCACTGCGCGATTGATAAAAGTTTATCTGTAGATGATATTAACATCCTCAAACCATACACACGTAGACTAATTTCTTACCGATTTATGACTTACAGAATGTTGTCATATAAGTTCTTGTCGTAGTCCAGGCTGTCAAGCGATCGAAGATACCCTTCTTTCAAAAATATTATCAGACAGATCTAATGATTGCTACAACAATGTTTGTTTTCAACAAGTTAATTATGATTAGATTTAATTTTAACATAGGATACATGACAAAGGCAGTAGTTGTTCAACTTACTTGAAGTTGTAAGGGGCCATAATGCACTCTCTATCTTGCCACCTCATGAAGTAGTCGTACAAGTAATTTGTAACATAAGTCCTTGCTTCTCCTATCAAGACCGTCTTCATTTCAGTAAGCTTTATTGGTGTCTTATCCGGATAATTTTTCGGATTTACCGTTGGGTTGATCGAGCTTTGGTTGATCCGGCTTGGGTTGATATAGGCCACCCTCCAATCTTTTCTATTGGTCTCCTTTCTTTGAAAAAAGGAGTTCATGCTAAAAAAAAGCATAAGATAATATATGAAATTATGCTTGAAATACGAAGTAGATCGAACACGACACTTACATGCACCACATGGTGATGAAGGTGACGTCCATCATGTCTAGACGAAACATTGAGTGGACATCCTCCCAAAATAGGTATAAGATTTGTTTGTCATCTTTGTTGAACACCTCTTTTGGAATCTTACAAGTGATTTCGGTGACACCTTCCTTCGATGCCATCATGTACCAGTCGAGCAACTTCCGCATCTCCCACGATAGGTTCTTGTACATGTTATTTCATATAAGGGGTTTACCGAGTATAAATTTTAGGTAGTCCATATCGTCTGCAGGATTCTCCAAAATTTGATCGTCGTACGATAATACATCCCGAGGATCTTCTTCTTGCAGGACGAGCTTGCCGGTGCTTGCTAGACGTTTTTTCAATCCAGCCAAGTACTTATCAACATCACTTTTTTCTTTTGGGTCCTTTGTCTCTTTGTCAAATCCGGTAATCATCTTTGGGATTACCGTAGCCTTGACGACAACTGGTGCAGGCTGGACTTGGATTACCGGAGCCTGAACTTGAACACTCTGTGGAAGAGGCTCGTTTTCACTATAGATTATAGGACTATGAGTCGAGTCGGCTTCCACATGAGGAGATTAGAGCTTGTTTCCCGAGGCTGCCGCAGACATAGGAGACGGCTGTCCACATTTATTGATTGGCTGGCTCGCATGAAAGGACCCATGCCCAGACAACGTGGGTGGAGAAACTCGTGATGAGAGGACAACATCACAGGTGTTTCCAAATAATGAAAGAGCCGAGGGCATCTTGGAGAGTTTCTATACCTGCCTTAGGTATCGGGCATTCGATCTCGTTGTCCTTATAGCCAAGTACTATTTCTGACACGATGACACGCACGTAACCTAGGGGGATATCCCTGTTATAGAGCATCTCTCCTGGAAATGCCGTGCTGGATGCAACCTTCATCGTCTTCCCCTTGTAACCAAATGACACATGCAACTCGCAAGGAGTATCCTCAGTGATGTTCTCTGTTTCTGATTACATAGGGACTGATGGTTGACCGAAGACGGATGGTTGCGTGGAGACTAATGGCTGCGTGGATGTGGACGAACCACGTAAGAAGGCATCCATCACAGCCTGCAGGTTGGGGTCTAAACGACCGCTTTCTTTGTCGATAGCAAACATAAGAAGTTGTTGCCTCCAATCCTCCTTGGCTTTATCTTCTCGCTTTTTCTTGTTCAATATATGCTTCTTGTAGAGGTGTGAGAATGTTTCAGAGAAAACTTCTTTCCATGTTGCCGATGAAGACACTTCTCGTACCCGACCATCATGTTCTTCGGTCCCAATAGCCTTCGCTAGCTTATCCGTGTGATACTCCGGTGTAAACAGACCAGCCTCCGTCTGCGTCGTGATGGGACCTTTCGAGGCTTGCACGACCTCAACTATCACGGAATCCTTCACAATAATCTCTCCTTCATCGGTTAACTCAGAGCGACCATATACCCAATTCCTGGTACGCTCATTGGTGTTTGGCAAAGGATCAGGTTTTCCTTCCGCGCGGAGCTTGGCTTCCTGCTCTCTCCAGATCGGAATCTTCTTTTTATATCTGTCCGGACCTAACTATGGCTTGTACTTGTTCTGCTTGTTGAGCTCAACCATCTTTTCACTGAGCTCCTTTGAAGCACTGCTCATCTTCGGCTCAACAAACTCATCCCATTCCTGCCGACTAATATTTCCATGCTTGTCGAATGGAGTTCGATTTTTCTTGACATATTGGCAGTTGAGCTTGGACTTGTAACCTCGAAAGATGTGATTGAGAGTGGACATCGTGGCCTTCTTGGATCTCTCAAGATCTGCTGGCTGGAACCGGATGGTTGCCGTGATGTCAGCCCACATATCGCCTTTTCTGCCATCTGGGACTTGGCGCCAATCTTGCCATGTGATTTTGCAATGGTCCCTCACCACTTTTCCATAATGGTTCCGCCATTTGGCGTTGACACCAGCGGGTTCAATCGGTTCTCCATCTTTGGGGTCTAGTGCAGTAACCTTGTAGATGCCCTCTGCCTTGTTCGTGGAGCGCTGATCGCACTTGCGTTTGTGTGTGGACACTTGCGTAGGCACCTCTTCCATTTGCTGCTCGAGGGCCTCATCTGTCACAGCCTCTGCTGCAAATAGCCGACGGACACTTCGTCGAGGTTCCTAGGATATAAGTAGTAGATTTTAGTTTACAAATTAGTTGAACAAATGAGAGAATTATCTTTAACAAGATACCTCATCTTGAGGCACGAAATCAGGATCCGGGCTCCCAAATCGATGCTCCTTTGGTAGTGGAGGATACGGATCTTCTGGTTCTTCCTAGTGTTCGTTTGGTCCTTCATCGTCTGAAGATGACCTCGCTTGTGAGTGCGCCTTGAGGGCGTCTTCCTCTTGAGACGGCATATTGTCCTTCATGACGAGAAGACTTTGACAGCTAATGTTAGATATGACGACTAGTTTAGAAAACAAGGAGTATACACCTATCATCACTGAGCATAGAGACAAGGAAAACAAAAGAAAATAATAGAAAAATCAAAATTTGCTCTTAGTGCGGGTTGCCGAATCAATGGCCTTCCAACGCTCTAAGATCCTTGACTTGTACAACAACATATTTTCGATATCCTAGGATATGGTCTATGTCGCCACACTAGCCTCACTTAGCCCGCTTTCATCATTGAGCATGGGTCGATTGCCTACGTAGAATAGATAAGTAGTACAGAAAGACAAGGAGAAGAATAGAAAAATCAAAATTTGCTCTCAGTGCGGGTTGCCGAATCAACGGCCATCCAACGCTCTAAGATCCTTGACTTGTACAATAGCATGTATCCAATATCTTAGGATATGGTCCATGTCGCTACACTAGCCTTACTTGGTCCCCTTTCATCATTGAGCATCGATCGCCTACGTAGAATAGATAAGTAGTACAGAGAGATAAGGAGAAGAATAGAAAAGTCAAAATTTGCTCCCAGTGAACATAGTTAATATAGGGCAGCAAGTAATATGGCATATATATGGCCACAAGTAAATAATGCTACGGATTTCAGAAATAGCATATAGGGAATCTATAGTACGACAACAAGTATATGAGTATCAACATGAAGTGAGCAGCAAAAAAAAGGCAGCCAAAAAATAGCAAATGATCCTAGCATGACAGTGAGCATTTTTAGATCCTAGCATATGCGAGCAAAAAATAAATGGCAGCAAATAGTGAGAATTTTTAGATCGTAGCATGAGAGTGAGCATCTAACATATGTAGAACTAGGTAAATTTCTCGGACGTTGCCACAGGAATTTGGAGGGTGACATCTATTCAGTTCCTAATGGTTGCTGCAAAATTAATTTGACTGGAGAATTATGTATATCTGGGGAACACAAACACAATGTGGCAAGCATATGGCAGCAAGCAAACAGTGAGTATTTTCATCCTAGTATATATAAAGTGAGCATTTTCAGATTCTAGCAAACAGTGAGCAGAAAAAAAATACCAGCAAAAAAAATGGCAAATGATCCTAGCATGACAATGAGCAGTTTCAGATCCTACATATGGGAGCAAAAAAAAAAAATAGCAGCAAACAGTGAGCATTTTCATATCATAGCATGACAGTGAGCATCTAACATATGTAGAACAGTGAGCATTAATTTGGCTGAAGATTTATGTATATCTCGGGAACACAAACACAATGTGGCAAGCATATGACAGCAAAGTTAAGTATATGGCAAGCATATGGCGGCAAAGTCAAGTATATGAGCTTAGAGCATAGAGCACATGAGCACAAGAGCACAGAGCATAAAACGGTGGAGGATGCAGTCTAAAACAAGTCACCATCCACATCGCACCTTCTCCAAAACAAAATCTTTTAAACTCTGGTAGCTTTGTTAAGCACCAAAACAAAGTACCCCATCCAAAAACTACATTATCACCATGTGAAGATATTAATAAATGCACCCTAATGACATCTTCCAAGACTCAAGTGCACTAGCAGTAACACTTTCAAGCCACAGCGGCACAGAATCACTAAGCACTTGATTCGTTACGCATTCCATAAACTCAGGTTACCTTTTAGTAGTAGGCTGATATCATTTTGATAGAGAAGCAAAGTCTAGTATCCTTGCTAAGCAACACGGCACGACAACCGCAGATGGAGGGACCATTATTGAGCACAGTTGATGCAGGGGCTTAGGCGAGGGAAGAAGCAAATAAATAGGCAAAGGGCCGAAAGGAATCCTCCAAGAACGGCCTCACGGACAGGGTAGAATACAAACCGCGGTGCGAGCACAGTGCCGCCGTCCCTATCACGGGTTACCAGCTCACACCCACCACCCTACACTCTCTATATATGCAATGCAACCGCCGGTGCTCGTACCACGATGGGAACGGAAGTTGAGCTAGTAATAAGTAGCTTATGGCCATGGGGGCGTCGTCGGCGGCCATGCTGCTGGTGGCGGCCGCGGTGACACTGGTGCTGTGCAGCGAGGCGGCGCGCGCGGATGCCGATGTTCGCATGCGACGCGTCAAACGCGACGAACAAGCATTGCCGTGTTTCATCGAACAAGTTCAGGATGCAGTCCCGTGCGCACCAAGAAAACAAGAAGAGAGGGCGAGATAGGGAAGGAGGAGGGTTGAGAAAAAGGGCGCACCTAGTCGTCAATGGGCAGGAGGGCGTCGGACAGGAGGGGAGAGGGGAGGAAGAAGAGGGTGCGGCGCTTATCAGAGAGAAGGCGGAGGCCGTTGAGGAGGGGGAGTCCCTCGCGGTGATGGTCGGCAAGTTCGAGGAGGGGGAGGACGCCAGTGCGCGCGTTGTCGATAAGGAGGGAGCCCACAGCGGTGATGCTAGGGGAAGGATGAGGGGGCCCGCGCAGCGACCATCGAGGCACTCGGCGACGAAGAAGAGGGCCGGCGGCGGCCGTGCTCGGGGACGAGGAGGGGGCCCAATGCGGCGGCGCTCGGGGACGAGGAGGGGGCCCCGCGGCGGCGGTGCTCAGGGAAGGACGAGGGGCCCACGCGGCGATCATCGAGGGCACTCGGGGACGGAGGAGGGGGCCGGCGGCGGCAGTGCTTGAGGATAAGGAGGGCGCCCGATGCGGCAGCGCTCGGAGACGAGGAGGGGGGCCGTGGCGGCAGTGCTCGGGGATAGATGAGGGGGGCCCACAGCGGCGGCGCTAGGGGAGGCGTCGGAGAGGGCACGAGGAGATGGAGGGCGGCGGCGCTCGGAGATGGCGACGGAATTAGGCAGCCTCACGGCGTACGAAAGCAAACTCCGGGATTAGGGTTAGGGGCCCACCGCGCGTTGCTTAGATAGGGGGAGTCCTTATTAGCGGCGGTTCACAAAGCACACCACCACTACAAAGGAATAGCGACGGTTGCCTTTGTGAGCCGCCGCTAAAAACATGTCGGTTTTTTTTAAAAAAAAATAATGTTATTCATTTTCCAAAAATTGTATTTTTCATTTTAGCTCTTGATTTTTTTATAAATAATATATTAGCCCTGGAATTTTACAAAAGAACCTTTGAGTTCATTATTAATTATGTTTTAGTCCTGTCTTTTTACACTTAAGTCTCTATACTTCATAAAAATTAATGTTACGTCCTAAAATTTTGCAGAAACAACCCTATTATTGATTTTCTAAAAATTTTACTATTGATTTTCTAAAAATTATATTATACATTTTCCAAAAAATTGTATTATTCATTTTAGCCCTTGATTTTTTTATAAATAATATCTTAGCCCTGTAATTTTACAAAAGAACCCCTGAGTTCATTATAATTAATTATATTTTAGTTTTGTATTTTTACACTTAGGCCCCTATACTTAATTACAATTATGTTTAGGTCCTAAAGTTTTGCAGAAACAACCCTATACTTTTTATTAATTACATTTCAGTCCTAATATTTTTACACTTTAATCCTTGTTTTTTATAAAATTACAAATAGATCCCTAAACTCTTTTATATTTACCTTTTAGCCCCTATAACTTCAAACTACATGATGCTTTTAAAAATAAACATAAATTACATAGAACATAATACAAGGTTCGAATAATAAAAGATACTTAACAAAATAAAATTACATAATGCTTGAGTTATTCTTGAATGACTTTTTCTTGGCAGTGATCGGTGCGCATGTAGGGCATTCCGCCAGCAAAGAAGAGTCTTGCTTCCAAGACTTTAAAATTTTTCAGATCTATGAAATATGGCACATCGTCATATTGATTGTAGTCATCTCGATCCTCCATATTCTCCACTCCAATGATTCTTTTTTTACCTGGAACAACAATGTATTTTTTTCGTCCTTTGGATCAAGTACATAAAACACCTGTTCCATGGTCTTGGCAAGTATCCAAGGCTCATCTTTGTGACCAACATTATTAAGATCAACAATTGTGAAACCATATTCATCTACTTCGATGCCATTAGGGTGCTTCACCCATTTGCATTTAAATATGAGAACCTATAAATTTGCACCGTAGTCTAGCTCCCATATTTCCTCAATGTACCCGTAACACGAGGTCGTTTGGTCCTCTTCATCAATGGCTTCTACTCGTACACCGCTGTTTTGACACTTGCTCTTCTTATCTTTCTGTTGGGTGTAGAAGGTAAAACCATTGATGTCGTATGCCTGAAAGATAACCACGGTTCTTCTCGGGCGATTAGCTAACTTTCTCAATATTTTCTCTTCCACGGACTCACCACTTGGAAGATCTAGGGAGCTAAACCATGATGTGAAAGAGCGCTTGTGCTCGTCTATGATCCATTTATCCGTCGCATCCTTGTTGTTCCAGCGGAGCTCTAACAGATGTTTCTCAAAGTACGGTCCCACAATCTGCGTCTGTTGCAATACGCTGAAATGTGCTTGGTCCACTCGTTTGAAGTCAAGGTCGATGAACGATCTACGTCCTTTCATACCTTTTCCAGATAATCTACCCTCATGACGAGACATGGAGAGACCAATTGATCTGCTACCATCATTACTATAATCTGAGCAACATTCGATGATCTCCTCAGTTGTGTAGCCCTCGATTATAGAACCCTCTGGATGTGAACGAGTACGTACATAGCGTTTCAATACATACATGAACCTCTCAAATGAAAACATCTGATGCAGGTAGATGGGGCCCAATGCATAGATCTGGTCAACAATATGAATCATAAAGTATTCCATCATATTGAAAAAGGATAGAGGGAAGACCATCTCAAGTACGCACATTGTCTCCTTCATGTGGGTCCATAGGTCATTTAACTCGTCTTTAGTTATGACCTTCTTCGATACCACGTTAAAGAAGTAGCAAAGGTGAGTTACAACCAACTTCAGCCATGGTGATTTAACAACTCTGATAGCAATAAGGAGAAACACCAAAAGCATTATGTGGCAATCGTGAGTGTTGTACCCACTTATCTTTAACTCTTCCATGTTTACAAGATTCTTGATATTCGATGAGAAATCTGTAGGTACTTTAATCCCACTGAGGCACTTACAGAATATTGTTTTCTTCTCAATCGTAAGTGTATAGGCTGCCGGGGGGAGAAAATACTTTCCATTTGCTCTTTCTTGCGGATGGAGCTCTGATCTTATTCCCATCACTACAAGATCTCTATGTGCGTTGAGTCCATCCTTTGTCTTAACGGGTTGGTCGAGTATAAGTCCGCTACTACTGTCAAATACACCCTTCCCAATATGCATCCAGTTGAAGGCATGATTCACTTCTAATTCTTTCCAATAATTGAAATATACGAAGAAAATGAATTTCTTCTTAAACAGCGTGAGACCTTTTGCCTTTTTGGCTCCCTTTACCGGCTTTCCAAAAACAACACTGATATTTTTAACAATGCCAAACATGACCCTGCCAGTACAACGTCGAGGTTCTGTGTCGTTCTCAACTTTGCCATCAAAGTATCTAACCATCGCACAATACCTGTGTTTTGCTGGTAAGAATCAACGGTTTCACGTATACACTAGCTTCTGGGATGCTGGAAGGTACACATGGGATGTATCATCAACGCATATGAAACATGTCGCCTTTCCTTTGACCTGTCCTGATAGCGCCCCTAGTGCCAGGGAATCACTTACCGTGCAAAAAATAATTGCTCTGAGCATGAAGTATTCTCTTCGATACTCATCCTAATATGGATCCCCTCTAACCATAGTTTTTACAGGTCTTCGAACAATGGTACTAAGAACACGTCTATGTCGTTACGAGGTTCTTTAGGCCCAGATATAAGAGTGGTCAGCAGTAGGTACTTACGCTTATGACATAACCATGGTGGAATGTTGTATATTGCTAGTATCACTGGCCAAGTGCTATGCGGATTCCTCATTTGACCGAATGGGTTCATCCCGTTTGTACTCAATGCAAACCGTATGTTCCTTTCCTCATTAGAGAAGTCTCGATGATCCTCATCAAACTTTTTTCATTGTGTTCCATCTGCGGGATGCCTGAGCTTACTGTCCCCCTTGTGTGCATGCCATGTCATCACTGCCGCATCCCTAGGATTGGCGAACAAGCGTCTGATACGATCGACCATGGGTAAGTACCATATGACTAAGGCAGGAACCTTAGTGTCATCACTGTCATCGACGATAGAAGTTCTTTTCTTCTTTCTCCCCTTAGTTGTATTCTTCACATCACCATCGGCATCACAATCGTTGTTACTCTTGTAACGACTGTGTTTGCACCTTGGGCATCTCACAGCATCCTGATGCTCCTTTTGATACAATATGTAATGATTTGGACACGTGTGAATTTTTTGCACGCCCAAAGAAAGTGGAGAAATCAGCTTCTTAGCAAGGTATATTGTCCTTGGCAACAAGTTGGGCTTCGGCAGCGCATCGGAAATAAGTTCCAACAAATCTGTGAAACTAGCGTCCGACCAGCCAAGCATGGCCTTCAGTTTCATCAGCTCAAGTACAGTACACAACACAGTGAACTCTTTACCACATCCCTTAGATTCATCATATAATTGATCATTTCATACTTTCTCTATTCTATGAAAATTATCAAGCCCTTTACTTGTACCGACATTGATCAACACCTGCGGCTCAATCTGACACAACAACTCCTCAACATCAAAATCAGCTTCACCAGATGAATCCATCGCATCCGCACCAGGCGAATTGATAGCTTCGACTTCAACTTCAATATGCCCATCAAATTCTATATCGACCATACTGTTCTCACCATGTTTTGTCCATCTCGTGTACCCCTCAACAAAACCCCTCCGCATCAAGTGTGACTTTATTACTTCTATATCATTTCACAGTTTTTGATTTTTACAATCAAAACACGAACAATATATATCAGTCGTCCGTTCACGTCGAGCATGTTGTGCGGCCGCTTTGATAAATTTGGAAACTTCTCGTAAAAATATTGGACCCAGTCTTGGTGCCTCGTACATCCAAGATCTATCCATCGCGAACGGCCTTGAACGGAAACCCAAAAATTATTAAAATTCATTAATTAATTATGTGTGATAAAAAAATTAAACATTCACTATATATATATATATATATATATATATATATATTGAATATTACATGAAGTGAAAAATATTATGCAAGATAAAATGAAACAAACATTAAATTATTTTTTATATTATTTAACTTTTATCATCATCTAGCCAAAAAATATTAGAAATTAATTAATTAATTATGTGTAACAAAAAATTTAAATATTCACTAAATATATAAACATTGAAAAATAATATACATGAAGTGAAAAATATTATGCAAGGTAAAATGAAACAAACATCAAATTATTTTATATATTATTTAATTTTTATCAAGAAATAATAAAATAATTAATATCCCTCTTGCCCTAATACTACTTTCTCTCTCTTTTAAAAACTAAACTAGATCTAGATTCCCATTGACATAAAACAAGCTAAATATAATAATTTTTTTATATAGTGATGAAAAGAGATGATGTATGCCTTCATAATTTTCAACTATAACCAAGTAGAACCATTCAAATCAAACAAATTTAGCTAAAATTTGGTAAAAACCTAACAAACTTAAAACCCAAAATTCTACTTAATTTCAAAATAAGAGCAAAAAAAAATCAATGGGATGAGTTCCCCTTACCTTAGAGAGCAAATTTCTGTAAAAAAAAAAACTCAAAACCTTCTCCCCTTGATTTTCGTGATTTGCCCAAATTTTCGGACCGTCACTATTCGAGTGAGGGCCGGAGCTGTCCGAACGCGGCTTTTATAGCCTGGGCACTTTATAGCGGTGGTTGGCATTGTCAACCGTCGCTAGTATGCCCTAAATAACGACGGTTATCGTTGTCAACCGCCGCTATAAACATGGGCCGTTTATAACGGCGGTTGATAATGTCAACCGCCGCTATTGGGTACCCTGTAGCGACAGTTTTAGTTATGGCAGTACCCATTGGTTCTGTAGCAGCGGTCAACTTTGGCTCTAGCCGCTATGGCGGTTTACCTGCCGCCACTATAGACCCTATTTGTGATAGTGACAGTAGTCATGACCCTGGCACGGGCGCACTGGCAGATCGATTGCTTTCCCTCGAGCAAGCTAAGCTAGCTGCTTCCTTTGGAGAAAGACGAAAGGCAGAAGGGGGGAGAAATGGGCTCAATCAACCCCAGTACTAGCTCGTCTCTGCAGTGTCTGCATTCACTGCTGCGCCTGCGCGCGCTTCCTTGATTCCTTCCGTGCCAAGTTATGCAACCTGCCCATGCATATGCACGCTCGATCATCGGCCGAACCGTTTGCATGTGCGAACGTGAGGTAAAGTGCTCAGCTAGCGAACCTAGCTGTACTTATGCGTCCTTTCTTTTCCTCAGTGCACAGAAGCACGTATACGTACAGACATCGAGAGCGAGCCCACAGGGCCGGTGTATGTTTTCCGTTGCAATTATGGCTGCCTTAGAACCGAGCAAATCGATTGCCATCCACTGATGACCGAGGGAAAAGGGATGCTGTGTTTTCAACCGCTATTCTGTTGTCAAGGCACGATGCAATGAGAGATGAGCATTATTTTCACACGGCAACGATCAGATCAGGTCTCCCACGCTACCACAGAAATGGGCTTTAGTGACGCGCATTTAGCAACGGTTAAAGTGAGTCTGTCCCTAAAGACCTTCTAGCGACGATGTTTTAGAAACATGTCTCTCCTATTCATTGTAGGAAAGGATATTAAGATGGCCTCCAAGAACCTGTCCCTATAAGTGGGGTCTATTGAGACGTCCTCCATGATCACCGTCACTAAAAGTCTGTTCTGTAATAGTGCGACTCCCCGTAGCAAAGACGAGGGTGAAGGAGGTGTGTCGTAGGCAGCATATGGTTTTGGCATGATTAGAGCATCTTCAGTGAGGGTAGCTAAATGATCCCCTATACTAAAATTTAGAAGCCTAGCTCAAAACAACAACTCCAGTGGGTCTCCTAAACATTCTTCCATTTTACATGTGCTTCCAAATCTCTCCTCCAGACTTCTATATTTGCAACTCTCCTATCCTCCTTCCAAACACAGGTCCCATCTTTTTTTCCTCATTTTTCTTTTTTTCCTCTTCTTTCTCCTCACCAACCTTTCTCCCCGTGCGTGCCTCTCCTCCCACCGCTAGCGCCGCGCCTTGTTGTCGCCTCGTCTGTTGGGCCCTGTCGCCGGAAGCTGCTCTGCTCGGCTCCGCTTGGAGCTCGCCAAGGCTTGACCTTCGCTTGCCGCCATTGCTCCTCGCCAAGATCCCGCCACCACCGATCACCTAAACGAGCTGGGGAGCCTAGATCCGGGAGGAGGAGAGGGGAACGGGGGTCTTGTGTCCTCGTTGTCGTTTAGCACGAACATCCCTAGGGGGGGGGGAGGGAGGTTCGATCGCGCACATGGTGGCCTTGACCGCGGCGACGTGGCGCGGGCACGGAGGTCCTTCTTCTTGAACGTCGGATGAGGTGGCGCGGCTCGAGCGAGCTCGCGAGGCGCCTTGAGCGGGAACTCGGGCGCCTTGACGGAGGGCCACGGCATCAGCAGGGATGAGGGCGACAGTAGGGATGAAGGCGATGGCGAGGAGGCGGCGTTTGGGGAGGAAGGCAATTGAGATTTTTTTTTTTGACTGACAAGCTGGTCCCATATTGTTTAGGAGTCCATTTGTAAGTCTCCATTAGAGTTAGGTGCAAAATTGGACTTCCAAATTTTATAAGTGAGGTTGCAAACTGAGATTTGAGAGCCCAATTTAGCCACCTTCACTAAAAAATGCTCTTACCCCATTAAATTAAACCACGGAGGAATCAGCAGTGATGACACATGCATGATGATGAATCGAATGATACATGGAGCACTACTGCCTGCTCCTTCATTCCTCGGTGGGGATACCACCAACACATCATCACCTGATCACTTGCCGTGGGAGGCAAAGCTTTCCTTAAAATGACTCGTGCCATCTTTCCATTTTCTAGCTAGGACTAGGTTAATGAGATTCGCACATGTAGGTGCTCGATAATCGCCGTGTCAGTTGCATTCACTTTATCTTGTGTCCCGCTAGCTTATCTCTGCGCATGTGGCCCCTCGATCAAGTCTCCAGGCCGCGCTTTCCAAGTGTGAACTTGCTTGGATGTGAAGACTGATGAGTCGACAAAAGGGGTCTCATGATGGACATAAACTATATGCTAGATTGGTCAAGCATTCACGGACTGATTAGCTGCCTATTAATAACGATGTTAGTTATTCTATGACAGATCTTGAAATAGTCAAAAGAGGGGCTAACATTCGTAAAAAAAATTAGAAAGTTCAATAATAATGCCCAATATGATTTTTTTTTCTGTTATTTGCTTTCTGGCAGCCAGCCACCGATCTAGTTTACAATTTCTAAATGTACCTTTGTTATTATTGGTTTCCGACAGCATCAGGAAAGTTTGGCAGCGCATGCATGTGATTGTTTCCGTTTCTTTCTTTTCTTTCTCACACCACCAGATAATATTCCTGAAAGGAAATCTATTGGGCAGCTCCGCTCCCCATGCTATGCTATGCCTAGGTAACTTCTTAAGCCCAACCAAGAACAAAGTGTGGAAAGATAGGTTAACTAACACTTGCTAATAACAGTACCTTTTCTGAGTGTGAGTAAACCGACTCTAGCCGACTACGTAGTATACCCAAACTTTTGTTATTGACATCTTTTAATTTGCGAGTTTGAACATTTGGATCATAGTTTTACTATGGTTCATAAACAGTTGAGTTCCATTATGATGAGTGACAGAGCGCCAATGGGAGACAAGTATGGGCCGTGGCCCCCTTCCCTATATGCTCTAAACTTTTGTATTAAATAGATTAAATTCGCAATGACTTTTGCTAATTTTTCAAGCATTTGGCGAATTATTAAAGTCAAAATTGTTTGGCCCCTCCCGTGTTTGGGTCCTGGCTTTGCTCTTGATTATGACTTGTGAAACATATAATACAAATATAAGCACTCATATACACGTACGAAAACTCATTACTATAAACATATGTATATGCATCCTAACTCTATAAGCACATTTGAAAAACTGGACCGGTTTATCCGAAGACTCACAAAAAGTCTCACCACAAGTAACTCGTTCTTGATAAGAATGTCACCTATGAAAAATGGTTATTTTACTAAATATAACGGTACTCTACTGGTACAAACTCGAGTTACCAGTTGATAACACATATGTATCCCAGGCCCAGCTCGTATGTGTGAACGATACAAGGGGAGTAGAAAAGGTATGGCATCGAAGAAGTACACACTTTGCTAAAGGTGGCTGGCGAGTAGTGGCATGACACCTAAGCAGGCGCGTCCTCCAAATCGCTGCTAGCCCCAACCCTTTCTCCACGGCCATTAGTGACCCTCCTTGCTTGCGCGCGTGTAACTGCATTCTATACACTGCGCAGGCGCTTACCCACTCACATCTAGCGGGAGACTCCACGCCAGTATAAATACAACTCCACTTGCTTACGCATCACCCTCTCCCCATCAACGCAGAGGAAGATCTAAGCGCGATCACAGTAGTGATGGTCAAGAACCCGAGCAACAATGCCGTCGCCGCGGCGACCGCCTTCACGGACGAAAAGGCCAGGCCGGAGAGCGGTAAGGCCGCGGCGAGGCAGTACAAGGGCGTGCGGATGCGGAGCTGGGGGTCGTGGGTGTCGGAGATCAGGGCGCCCAACCAGAAGCGCCGAATCTGGCTTGGCTCCTACGCGACGCCCGAGGCGGCCGCGCGCGCCTACGACGCCGCGCTGCTCTGCCTCAAGGGCTCCGACGCCGTCCTCAACTTCCCCTCCTCCTCCTCTTCGTCGTCGCGTCACAAAATTGGCGATCGCGGCCACTCCGACCTGGCGGCTGCCGGCGGCATGTCGCCGAGGTCTATCCAGCGCGCGGCGGCCGTGGCCGCGGCTGCGTTCGACGCCGGCGTGAACATCGCCAGCGTGGACGACCGGTGCTCTTCCAGCGCCGGCGCGACTACCACGACAAGGTCGGCGGCCTCGCTGTCCACGCCGGTCATCGGCGCCGATCACGGCCAGGAGCACGCGACGCCGTCTTCGTCCGCCGCGGCCAGCACTGGGTCGTCGTCGGTACAGGGAGAGGAGCTGTGGACGGAGCTGCTGGACGCGCTGGCGTCGCCAAAGTGCATGGATCTGATGGCCGCCGGCGCCGCGCCGTTCTCGTCGACGTGGGAGGAGCCCGAGGACGACGGCGAGATGATGAGGCTGTGGAGCTTCTGCTAGCTACTACAGGCCTAGGAGAGATCAAGCACAGTGCATGCATCGTTCCATCAATTTTTTCCCTTCTCCTTGTCACTTTGTCAGCATTGCTACTACGAGCTAGGTGCATGTATTTGCGTTTCCTCCCAAAAGATTCTTTCATTTTTTTGTATTGATAAATTAAAAGATAAGTTTCATTACTATACGGTATACTGAAATGTAAGAAGTGGTGAGTGAGTGACGGGAACATTGGATACTTGCTGGATTTGCCATTTTGTTTCCACCTAATCACTATGGTGATTACTTAATTTAGTCAGAAAGTGCTCAGAAGGACGCGCTTTGTGTCTCAGGAGGCTTCCTGTCTAAGCAGACGCTAGCTGTACTACTGCTGAGCTATCATAGTTTTTGGTGTTGTAAAAGGTGAATACATGCGCTGCTCTCGATCTCGTACCTTGCTTAGATTCTGTGACACCGTCGATTCCTTTTCTTTTCTCCAATACACAGGAGAGCGTGTATTAATAAGTAGAAAAAAATGTTAGTACAAAGTCATGTTACAACGTGGCCAAGGCATCCGCAACTCTTTCTCCCGTCTCAGAATGCAACAAATGATAACGGACGTCTATGAACAACTAGGCGACTGCACTCAAATCAGAGGATAAGGCAGAGAAACTCGTGCTCCGCGGCAACGTAATGTCATCGAGTAGAACTGAGGTTCAACCCATGATCACTCGGCGGCAGAGAAGTAACCTGGTTGTTTCTGTTGTTATAAAAGCAAATAAAATGACGTACTTCTCGCGACCACATTCCATGTTAGCTACATTAATGCTGCGGCCAGTTAACTATTCAGAAAGTCCTTGTTTAAGATAAATAAACATAGGATTGTCCATGTCGGCAAGCGTTCAAACAAGGTACCGAAGACACGCGTCCACCCTATAGCCTCACATCGAATGGCAATTGAATTGACTATAAGCAGCAAACAGGGGATGTAGACACTAGACAGAAGTATGCATGTTCAGCACAGCTCAACAAAAGAGGAAAAATATTCGCTATTGTTATAAACCTTTTTGTAGATCTCGATCGCTCTCACGTAGTAGATCTCCTATAATTGAGCTGACGTTTTTCAATGATCGGAATCTACTTAAAACAAAGGTTATCGACCTCAAAAAAGTGGCAATAGGATGTTCAGAATGCTGTTCTCGTTTGCTGTAAAAAAAGGCTCAGAAACTGTTATAAAACATTGTACAACTGGAATGATAGCAGCCTTTTTGCCATTTAAGAGAGAATTTTTATCGATTATTTCTCTAACTGTACCGAGTGAAGGCAGAAGTATCGTGTAGATGCATTTGGTTCATGTCCAACCAACACTTCTAGCACGTCGTGTGCCTGAATCAGGTAGGTGCTGTTATCTCTAACTTCATTATAAAAGGATAATAATAATTTTTCCCAAAGAATGAATGCTAGCACAACTGGGAGTGGAGATGAAGACGACACAGGAACGTGCCACCAATATGCACATTGAATTTTCATGTCATTTCGTCTGAGCTACAGATATAAAATTCACAGTGAAAAAAAAAATCTGTTCGCTACAAAAATCAAACTTACAACAGAGCCAACAACTAAGGTTCCAATGAACAAACATTTGGATCTGGAACTAGCTTCAGCAGAATGAATGATCCTAAACACTGAATCTCTGCATTCACGTTTCCAGCATGGACATTTGTCGTTTGATGAACTGCAGCATATGCACTTAGGAGCAATATGCACTTGTGATCATTGTCATCTCCAAGGGGCCATACAGATTCTTCCTTCTGTGTCTTCAGATACTTGAACTTGGCCTCACCAAGAAGTCAAGGACTCTCAGACTGATCTGATGATTCATCCTTCTGTGTCTTCAGATTCTCACTGTGATCAACTGCAGTTTCTTGGGAGATTTGTCCAGCCCCAGCTGTGCTGACTGCTTCTGAATGAAGGTTTTCACTTGTAGTGTCATCCACACTTTTCTCAGGAATCTCATTACTGATCCCTTCACCATCCACATTTTTCTCAGGAATCTCGGGCACAAGTTCAGATGTTGTTTGCTCGCTTTGAACAGGAATGGTTTCAGGGTTGACACCCATACCTTGTGCAAGTGCTACATACCTGAGCACTATTTGCTTGTACGAATTCAAAAGGTTTTCTACATCTGCAACAGTCAGATCACCAGCACGGGCAAATAGGAACGGGTACTCCTGGAATTTTTTGTTCAAGTCATCATTGTTGAGGAGCTCAGTAGCTCCTTTATTCTCCAAATCAGGAATAGATTGCGCCCGCTCAACCTGCTTACCACTCACAGTCACATCACTGTCCCTTCTCATGTCCTGTCCTGAGCCTTGGACATGATCTTTCGAATATAAGCTGACATCAGAATTCCTGTTACCTGTAAGATTTTGTGATCTATGCTCTTGGACATCAAGATTGGCTTGATTATCCTTGTTTTCCAAGTCAGCTGATAATCCTAACAAGCGTTCCCTTGCCGACTCCATCTTCCTTTGGAAGTCTAGCTCATTCATGGATAATGATTCCCCATCAATGTTCCATATGAAAGACTCAGCAGACAATATGTTTGTAAAAAAGTATTGAGCTTCTGACACCAATCGTGTTTGCCGTCTGTATCTCTGTATGTATAACAGATTCGAGTGCAGCTGAGGAGGATTCGCCTGTATATAAACAAAAGATGTTTTATGATGATGATCCTAACTGTAATATATATCATACAAAAAACAATTTACAGATGAATTTTGGTGTGCACGACAAAAGTATCCTAACATTGTACTCCAGAACTCAGATGCCAAAACTAACAAAGCTACAAATAAGGGATGCAAGCTCATGACGTAAAGGAATTTGTGCTATTGTTTTTAAGGTCTACGAATAAACTTACTATTTTAAGATAACTACAGTATATTCTCTATAGTCAAGCAAAAATCTGCGAAAGCAAAGAAGGCCACTCATTGGTCCAGCAAGATCGTTACTGGAACCTATATAAGATACTCCAACCAAAAAACTTCACTCATTAATCAACATTTTAACATGAGGTTTCTAGTTAATATGTTGCTCCAATGTTCCTCCAGTATAAAACTAACAGCTCCTTTCTTGAAAGTAATTCTTTAAAATTCCTACAAATAAAGTAGGTTTTCTATTGGAAGTAGAAGTCTCCTTGTAAGCAAAGCTCATGTGGATCCTTATGCTAGAAGTTGTAGCTCTCATATTTAGCATGCTAAACCATCATAAAAGTAGCCCACTACTGGGTTCCCAAATACCGTGGTATAGAACAGGTACAGGCAAACAGTGCCAGAGGGTAAAGCAAGAATGGTCGGACATACTAAGAAGCCTCTTAAGTGAGGCATATCCAATGCTTCAGATACCATTAGACCAGCAGCATCACTTTGCTGACATCTTTCCAACATGAATCAAAGCCAAGCCAATTCATACGTCTGTAAGATGTTAACCATACCTTTATTGTGACATAAATGAGTACTGGAAGGAATTCATCAGCTCCGGGGGGGTTATCATTGGATATAACAGAAGCATTCAGAAGTAAGTTATTGATGACTTTACAGCAGTTCAAGATGCAAGCAAGCTTATCCCTTGGTGCCTTATACAAATTTATCTTCTGAAGCTCCTTCTGTGCAAGCTGTGCAAGAAAAATGGTGAGCAAGCATTAATAAACTACAACTACATAAAGTGTCATAACTAGATTAGTAAAAAAAAATGGCTAGATTAGTAGTTAGGAGTACTACATAAAGTGTCAACTAGATTAGTAGTCAGCAGAGAATTTGTTGGTTCTAATTTGAAGATTTGGCAGGACAACAAAGGAAGAAAATTCGTCTTATTTAAAAACTGTGAACTTTTATATTCCTTGAAGAGGGCAGCTTGCAGTGGAAGGGAGTGGAATGTAAAAAATGTGCAGTAGCAGACTAGCAATGTAATAAGTGGATTGAGTGACAATAAAATAGTTTTTTTTTACCAACATACTTCACATAGAAGCATGCTGTACCAGTGCTATCGCAGTTCTATTTCAGCCTAAAAGTTCAGGAGCATAGCTTACTACCTAGAAGTGCCGCAGTACATCCAGCTAAATACAAAATCACAACAATAATGAAAATTGACTTGCATACCAGCCACGATGTTTCATTCTGATACTCAGGTTTTATGTCCAAGTTTTCAGGCCTTATGAACTGCTGTAGCAAAGACATCTTCTCAAAAAGTTCTTCGTCGCTCTTCACATCTTCTGGGACCGAAGCAAATACCCGATTGAAGAGCTTTGTCATAACATACTTCTCAAGTCCCTAGAAGCATGTAACAAACAAAGCTGAATAATGTTATAAGTTACACAGAACAGATCCCAATAATCATATAGGCAGAATAGCACTTAAAGAATAATTCAGTGAAAGAATCAAAAGCATTGCCAGTAAGCAAATTACCTCACCGGCACTCTCTAGTTCTTCCTCGGAACTGCCAGCCCAAGGAGTGTGGGCTCTGAAAGCACCTTCCATATTTTCAAGGAATTCTTGAACTGCTGCACTATCTTTCTCTGGATCAGGAGCTCTATTTGAGAACATCACGATAAATCTGTGTACATGAAATAGGACTAAATTATAATGTTGAATATTTACTAAAAAGGCCTACATAAATGTCAAGTATTAATTGGTCCTACGTACCGAGCCCAGTAGGAAAAAAGAAGGCATCTTACAAAGAGCTACAGTCAAATAATCGAGTATACCCAACATGAGCGGACCCAGTATGATGGCTGGGTATTCCCAGGAATACCCAACTATTTTGCCAAACAATCAAGTGTAAATCATACATAGACAAGTGTATAGCTAAAGCAAAGCTCAATTCACATTAAGAGTTTATCGTCATAGCGGCAAGTAGGCAGAGTTCGTTAATAGAATGTGGCCAGCAGTTAGCAAGCAAACAAGCACAGCATCTCTGAAAACAAATCTCGTGCACTTCATGTCATCTAGCTTCATACCATCAAATAGTGAGCCAGCGAGAGCAATTGAGCGAAACATGCTTCTCTTCTCGAGCCTTGATGCTTCTGTTCCTTTCATTTCTTTGCACAAGTGCCATTGGCAATTTAGTATTGGTTTTTTTTTATTAAGGTATGCATGTTCGTATATGTAGCCAAGTCCTCTAACGGCAACAAAGAAGAAAATGAAATGAAAGAGCAATAAATTTTTAAAATATGCCTTAATTAGTTGATTCCACAAGAAAAGTTCAGAATTGCTTCTACCCACCTATTGTATCGTGTAAATTGTGAAATATGAACTTAAAAATTCAGGTGGAGAGCTACCACCATAGTTTTCTAGAAAAACGAATGATATAAATGGACCCTGTTCCATATTACCCAATAGTAATTGTGTGCCTGTATTGTCATAATAAGTGCGCAGGCTCCAAATAATGATTACGCGGCAGCACAAGATTAGACCTTTTTTTCTGTACTCTGTTTCCAATTAGTCACAGAAGAATCTTCTTGAATTTGCCAAGTAAAGAAGCAGTTTAAACTCTACACCCTTAATAAATACTCCTACATTTTTCTACCCAAATATAGCAGCCGTGTACCCAAGCTAAAGCATACACATTAACCAGGCAAATCTCCTCTAGATTACCAATTCTCATGCATAACTTCGCCACATTGTCAAAGATTTCGGAACTCCAGCTCAGACCTATACAAACGATGGTTTAGAGATGGAAAAAGAGCCAAATCAACCTACGGTTAGAAACAAGCTAGTTGCCCCTATATCAGGTTGGCAAAAGCGCGAGCTGACATTCCCAGCAGCACATCAACGGACTCCGCATCAATCTCTGCTCAAAGCGCCCCGAACTTGTACTAAGATCGCAAAACTTTGCACCTAGCACTGATTCACACTACGCGCGCCGCCCAAGCTTAGCTTATTGCGAGAAGCTCCCCCACAGATCTCCACACCACCGGACTGAATCACACGCATGAGCAGTTAAGCCGAAAGGGATTGGGAGAAGCGAAGCGAGACGAAGAGACTGACCCCTTGATGGACTTGACGAACTCCGCGGCGGAGGGCTGGCGCATGCGCTCGAGGAAGTCGTGCCAGGCCAGCGGCGCCGTCGAGGAGTCGCCGCCGCCCTCCATCGTCGCCGGATCGGGAGGCCGGGAAACCGGCAGCTCGGATCACCGGTCTGGCTTGGCTATGTGGAGGGTGAGGAGGCGGGGGGGGGGGGGGGGGGGGGGGGTCAAGGATCGCCGTGGGTGGAACGACGGCGCGGGGATTTGCTCTGCTGTCGGAGTCGGGCTTCGCCGATGGGTCACGACGTGTCCGGCCGAACAGGGATGCCTTCTGTATTGCTCCTTTATTTTTGCATATTTACTACATTTCAATCAGCTGATGAAAACTTTGGTTCGTTACTTTATGTTTTAATTTTTTTTATAAAATTATTTATATAATAATTCTAAATCATTCAATCTAGATCTAATAATTTAAAGAGATGACTCAAATTTTTAATCAGCTAAAAATTAGTAAGTCTTTTATTTTTGTTCTGTATGTTTGTGCAATTGGAGTATTGAACTGGTCGATGAAGGCATGCGGCAACCATGTGGCTACATTATATCTGTACGATATGGATACGTTGATACCCTGCTTTCTTTTTTTTTTTTGAAAAAAAGACTGATACTGATGTTTAATGTAAGTTTGTTACAAATAACTCTCAGATTCAGGTTAAAGCTCTATAGCATTAGATACGAATCTCAATTCATGGTAATCAAATAATTTACAAAAGAGAGAAAACAGTTGAAAGCACCCATGGATCATGGTAGAATCATCACACGAACCGCAGCCAAGTGCATGTAGTAGTTTTCTTTTGCCATCTAGCCGCGTCACGGGCCTCACGGCTAGTCATTCGTTACTCCGGTCGGTACGGCTACTTGACTTTAACCTCTTCTTTCTTGCTCAAACCTGCGTGCGTTGATGGAAGAATATACTACTCAGCGTTTGCTCCTGTGCGGCATGCTCAACGCCGGCGAGTACGGGGGCTCGACGTCGGCGGGCTAGGTTAACGCCTTCAATGGCCAAACCGCATCGATCTAATCGTCTGGGCTGCGTATCAGACGGGCCCAATACGTCCGTCAGCTGAATTCGTTTTTTTTTCGATACAATATGTACGGACAACGTATGTGTCCGACGCCGTTTCAGAAACGAGCCTTGGAGCCACCGAACTTGCGTGGGTGCCGAGAGCTGCTGGATAGAGAACATCTCCTATGCTCCGGTCTGGTTAGTTGCTCGCGTGCTTATACCATCGATTTATACTAGAAAAAATAATAATTTTTTTAAAAAAATATGGTTAAATAGTTCATGTTAGCAGTTATTATTATATAAAAGTACATATGTAATAAATACGTGTGTAATATGTAAGAAAAAAGAGAAATCAGTGTTTGAACAATAATAGGATACAAGTCTGAAATAAATAGTTGCAACCGTAATTGTTACAACTGATTTTCTTTTTTTTAC
The DNA here is from genome assembly GCA_030378355.1 of Eleusine indica. Classification (NCBI taxonomy): domain Eukaryota; kingdom Viridiplantae; phylum Streptophyta; class Magnoliopsida; order Poales; family Poaceae; genus Eleusine; species Eleusine indica. Next base: position 8,535,657 of record CM059498.1, on the reverse strand, counting down.
ACTGATTTTCTTTTTTTACTGTGTATTGCACAAGTATTTGTTACATATGTGCTTTTGCATGATCATAAGTGTTAACATAAACTATTCAACTATATTTTTATTAAAATTTTTTATGCATTTTTTCTAGTATAAATTAATGATGAGAACACCGGAGCACGTAAGGGTGCGGGAGCGAGATATTCTCTACCGATCAGTATCCTCTGCATTAGCAGCTCCTGGTAGTTATCAATGTAGAGAATGTCTTTTTGGCATTAGCTCGTATTTGAGACGTCCACGACCAAACACAAGGGGGCTATCATTGTTCCATGACTTTTTTGTTCACAAGCTCCAATGCTCGCCGACTCGCCGATGGTAGAGCCTCTCTCGAGCTTGCCGGAGGCCACAGCAAAGCCCAATGCTAGCCTGCTTTTTGTTCTTGGTCCTGGATTTGGTTGCCATTGAAGGAGCAGATTTTTTTTTTTGAGAAATCGGGAGCAGATGGGTGTGATGGATTGATGGTGTGACCTCTGTTCAGTGCATGAACATGCGTGGGTGCGAATCACCGCTGACCGTAGCGGTGCCGCCGTGCAGGCGGCAAGGCAACCTTCATTCTCCGCCGAGCGAGCGCGAGACGCATTCACATGGAAAGGAAACTTTGCTATCTTTTTTAATTAAACGAAGGGCCGAGCAATCTCATTCCTCCTTTATAGCACGGAAGGGCTAGATATGAGTTAAGACTGACCGCATTGAAGAACGCTATGCGTTCCTCCAGTACCGCTATAGCGTAAATGGAGCTGCACCGGGCTCCTTTATGCTATCCGCACCTGTAGCGTGCGGCTCCGCACCCGCTAAATCCAGCGGAGTAGCAGAGGCACGCTACGGTGCGGGGCCCACGCAGGAGGTGGAGGGAGCTCGAGAGGAGAAGGGAGCTCGGAAGGAGAGGGAGCCCGCGCAGGAGGACGGCCGGAGCTTGGGAGGAGAGGGAGCCCGCGTCGTTGCCGTCGGGAGGAGAGGAACGTCCACGCCTGGATCTGGCCGAAGGAGGGATGCGGGCCTCAGTGACAGCGGCGCGCAGGGGAGGAGGAGGAGCGGCGCACGGGGGAGCTAGGTCCCGGCGGCGGCGCGCACGAGGCGGGCGGCGATGACGGTGGCGCGCGGGGGAGGCGGGTGCCGGTGGCAGCAGCGCACGCGAGGGAGGCGACCGGCGGTGGCGCGGGCGCGCAGGGGAGGTGGGTTCCGCCAGCGGCGCGCGCGAGGGAGGCGGGTCCTGGCAGTGGCGCGCGCGAGGAAGGCGGGCGGCGGCGGCGCGCAGGGGAGGAGGAGGAGCGACACGCGCGAGGGTGGCAGCCGGCGACAGCACGAGCGTGAAGGGGAGGAGGTGGAGGCGGGGAGCTCGTGCGGTGAAGGCGGAGAAGAGAGAGAGAGATTGGAGAGGGAGGAAAGAGAGATAGGCATGCGGGGAGAGAGATTGGGAGAGCGAGGACCGGGTGGGTGGAAAGAGAGAGAGGAAGGGGAGAGGCTGACGTGAGGGTCCTACAGAGGGATAGTTAGGATAGAGGATAGAATATAGAGTATGACAGGTGCGGAAAAAATTAGTATAGAGAAAAAAATATCTTTATCAGGATAGAAGATTTTTTTTTATATGATGAAAATAGAGTACCACCAGTGCAGTCAGTCTAATGATGAAAAAGTGCTCTCTGGATTAAGTGGGGCCACCGTAGAGGATCCGGATCCTTCATATCAGGGCCGTATGGGAGGAACGCCGCCTTGCAAAAACATTCTCCACCGATTTTTTTTCCCACCACGAGAGAGATAGAGAGAGAGAGAGAGAGAGAGAGAGAGAAAGAACACTAGGATGGCGGCATTACGATCGGCGTTGGCGAAGCTCGGCCGCCGTACCTGCGGGTCCTGTGGATCCTCGGTTGCGGCGTCCATGAGTGGAAAAGGCTCGGAAGATGCACCAAATATTCCGCCCAGCGACGCCAATGCTGCCCTGGCTTCGTCTGTGCGTCGGTAATCTTGGGGTGAGGTCACAGGTGTTTACAAGTTTTCGTTGAATAAACTTCCGATCTTCGCATATTTTGATAGGGTATGTCTAAATTTTGAGAAACCCTACTACACATCCGTGATTTCACCCCACAAATCATACGTGATATGTTTATGCCAACAATCTCACGCACACTACAACCAAAAAAGACATGTAGCAGCGGTGAAAAACATACTGTAGCGGCGGGCATGGCCTCCCACCACTACACTGCCGCAGCTAAAAAGAAACATTTGTTACGACGGATCGTCCCAAGAAGAAACAAACCACAGCTAAAAAGAAATAAAGTAGTGCCCTTCTTAATGTAACCAATTAGAGGGCCTGCGCAGGATATGCAAATCGTCCAAGCTTTATGTTATTTCAATCGTTTAGAGGGCAAGATTCTCGGGGTCAATTCAATCCTCCTCCTAGATAGGCGCCCTTCTTAGTGTAACCAACATCTTGATCTGGAAGTTTAACATTTGGGTTTATAGAATAGGCAAAATTCCCCTCGATATAGTTCCTTTTCTCTCAAGCCTTACATTATTTCGATCATTTAGAGGGCGAGAAACTCGAGGCCAAATGAGTCTTCCTCCTAACTAGGCATGTTTCTTTGTGTTACCAACATTTGATAAAAAAAAATTAACACATTAGGGTTTGTCGAATAGGTAGAATTCTGCTCGATACTTCGTTTTCCCTCCTCAATCTAGGGATCTAGGATCTCGAATGTCACCATACCATGGTTCACTATCAGCACCCCACCATAAGTAGCTAAAGAGCAAGAGAATATTACTATTTGTATTAATAAATATAAGGGTGTGATACACTTTAAATTTGATAATTATTAGATGAGAATATTACTATTTGTGTTGGCACAACTTTCATTTCATCTTTCAACTGGTGCTCGTCTGGTGCACAATCCGTTGTATGCTTATGAGACTAGTCTTTAAAACTGTGCGTCCATTGTATGTTTGATATGTTATACACATGACCTGTTACATAATTCCATTAATTATTAGGCATGAGACTTGAACTATATTTTTCATGTTAGGTAATAATTATGACCGGTTGCTAACATCAGTATTTAATTTCTAGTTTTTTTCTGTTTTCAGTTTCACATGGCTCCATGAGTTTAGACCACTCGTATCTCTATGATCTGCGTCTTCATTTGTAGCAAGATGATTCCATAGGCCGGATATATATATATCTATATCTATATCTATATCTATATATATATATATATATATATATATATATATATATATATATATATATATATATATATATATATATATATATATATATATATGTGGTAGGATGTGGGCATGATACAATTTAAACTTGATAATTATTGGGCAAGAATATTACTATTTGTATTGAGCACTTCTTCCATTTCATCTTTCCACTGGGGCAAGTCTGGTGCATAATGCGCTAGCTGCTCGTTTATATGGGACTAGACTTTAAATTTTTTTTAATCAGATTGCATGTTGCAGAGCTCGCGATGTTTCTCAACAAAGGTAGGGAGCCGGCCGATAAAGCTATAGGTGTTCTCCGTGACTGGTGGCACCGGGTGAGTGCACGAGACTGCAGGGTGCAACATTGTTGGTTGCGATTTATCTCTTTTAGTTTTTTGTTTTACTCTGCATATTTGACAAAACAGTGTCATTGATGATAGATATAGTTACTCTCATACACCACATTAATATGTAAAATTAATGTACTATGCTAGCTACACGATAAAATTGTGAGTCTAGTTTTCTAGCCATTTCCAGACATGGCTTGCTTCTCTCATGGGCGTCACAATGAGTGCCCAAACGAGAGTACATCCCAACTTTGAGAAAGTCTTTATATGGTCAAGTGTATAAAATAAAACGCATACAACAATGTTGATTACAAGGGCTGTTGGTTATGGCAGTGTTCCCATTTGAGTCCATTCTCTCGTGAAAACGTATGTACCTCATGGGATATGAAATAAATGGAACCAACTCCGGTAATCATTGCTGTCGGTTACCCAAATGGAAACCACCGTCAGGCGTCCTCCCCCTCACTGATAGTGGGCCCGCACACACTGTGCTTCTTTCTCAAGGTGCTCGAGCACGCACCATCGCCGACGAGCCCGCGGTGCAGCTGACGACACTGAGAATCTTTCTTGCTGCATGGGTTTGTATCCCCGAGATCAGTACCTCCTCCTTCGGCAATAGAAACAGCAGCGAGCCGGAGAATTTATGGTGACGGCGGTGGTGGGCATCAGTGAAGGCGGCAGGGGCGCCGCCGGAGCCGGAGGAGGTGGTGGAGGTGGGGGCATCATGCGTCGACGGGATAGCATGGCGGCGGTGGTGGGCAGCGACCGGGGCGCTGTCGGAGCCGAGGGAGGCGGGGATGTCACATGCCAATAGGTTAGCGTGGGGATCGGCGGCGGGGGCGCTGCCAGAACCGGGGGAGATGGTGGAGGTAGGAGCATCACGTGTCGACGCTTTAGCGTGGCGGTGGCGGTGGGGGGGGGGGAGCCGGGTTCCCCTGTTGGAGACTAGGGGGTGTGTGGACGGCAGTGACGAGCCCCAACCAATCCTGCTGATTTTAAGAGTTGCAAATAGATGAAATTTTGAAAAGTTGGAAATTATCAACAAGCATTTATTATTTTACCATTGTTCTTTTTCAGTAGTTGTGCATATGTAATTTATTGTCTCGACTTAGTAAACTATCAAGTGAATTTTTCTCTCTTCCTTTTGAAGCCGTATGAAAAGTACTGACGTAGGAGAAGGAGCCAAGATTGCTTATTGCTATAGACTGTTTGTTGTGGGGGTGGCTATGGGCGGTTGCGTGATGTTGTTGAAGGATGGTGCTATACGGGGGCGTTAAAGAACCTGAAGACGATCATCAAACCACCCAGCTTGAATGCATTTGCATGGTTGCTTGGTTGGGGGCTATTTATCCCTATTGTCGTCGTTCTTGTAGTGGATGATCCATATTTATAGCTAGGTAGTTCACAGGTACTCACCAATCTTATATTTGCCTTCCTGACTAGAAGTATTTGAATACAAATGTAAAGTAGGATATACTCGCTTCACTCTAAATGTCGTCATTGTATTTTTTTATTAGGCTTGACTATTATCATATTAAAAATATATATATCATATTTTTATGATTTATTTTATCAACAGAGAAAATTAAACATAACCTATAATTTTACATATTTGAACTAATAGTTTGAAATAAAATAAATGATTAAACATACCTAAAAAAGTCAATCATGACAAAATAATTTTGCAATAGAGTAGTACCACACAGAAATTTAACTTCAGTGTTTGTGGATTGAAAAACCTTTGTGATATCCGCGGTTCCAATATGTACGCAAGCCTTGGCGCAACATCATCTTGGACGACCTATCCTTCACCCTCGCGCACCTTCAGAGTCAACGTCAACTACCATCATCAGGGCATTGGCTTTACTCATCCTCCCCATTCTTGATTCTTTTCTAGACAATGGAACAAGAGTCCCGGCCTCTACACTCTTTCAAGAGTGTACGCAGCGGTTCCTCCCCATTCTTGATGACGATATAGCATATGGAGTACATGACGATGGCGTGTTTATAGATCAAGTTTATCTCTACCCTTTATTAAATGAGGTGGCGTCGTCTGCTCCACCTCTTATTCTGCCTTTATTAATATAAAAATCAGTTATATTAGTTATTATGCCTCTGTTAATATAATAACAAAACCAAAGAAAAAGAACCGTCAGTCAGTTTCTCAATTTTCAACAAGTGTATTCTACACCGAGTCCAATTTTGATCCAATCAAAAATTGTCTGCCCCATATTCTGCACTGAGTCCAGTTCCATGTATGTCCCCACGTACGTGAAAAAGGTAGAGCTCCAGATCTATGTACTCCCCCGTTATGATTTTTCTGTTTTTTTGTTTCAAGTATAAACCAGGCATCTCACATCTGTCTCTGTCATACCGCGTCAGGACTCCCCAGCCTGCTCCCTCATAATTAAACTAAAGATGCGGTCTCCACAATATGATCTCCCGGTGTCGACCTCCAGTATGCATTTCGTTTTTGTGAAGATCGAAAGTCATTATTGGATGCAAACCCGTTCCTTGATAGTGGAGCCATGATGATCAAACCGGTCTTTGTCATTCCCTTTGGATACATTTACATCATCAAGGTATACATATTTTCTTCTCTTCTCTACTGCTTCATAATTTAGATGAAGACGTCATTGATGTTGGTTTAGTTTGGTGTTATCTTAGTTTGATATTGGCTCGTGCAACTCTCATTTGTATACTTCTATATGTCCACATAAAGTCCTCTAGAAAAACAAAATTCAAACTTCAATCTCGGTCACGCGCAACGCTGTTTGGCAAAGCTCACTATTTATCCTGCTACAGCGGTGACACTACCAATCCACCTTATGATTGCGTATGTTGTCATCTATATGTCCTTCTTTGTCTGTCGGCTTCAGCGCCTTCCTTGCTCCGCACGCGTCGCGGCCAGTCTGCCTCGCGCCCGCACACGTCACCGATTGGCTGCCATGCAATGCACGTCAATGCCACTAGCTGTTAGAAGTTTTGGCCTGTGGTGCAAATTAATAATTCTAATCAATCTTAAAAGCCCATATACATACGTATGACATGGTGGGAGACTTTAATCTCATACTGCTAGTCTAGGAAGAAGAAGAACAACTTAAATACTTGAGTTGTTTCTATCTAGTTGAGCTAGTACGAGAGAAGAGGAAGAACACACGCGCGCTCGCTCGCGTCGCCTCGCCTCGCCACGCCACGCCTCGCCTTGCCTCGCTAGGCCAGGCGGGACGAACGGCTCGGGCGCACGACATGCGCGTGCATGGTCTGGCAAAATCCGAGCCTTACGTGTGCGGGATCACAGCTTCCTTTTGCTACTTAGATTTTTTGTTATGCAAGAGACAATTATGCTGACCATATATGGTAAGTAATTATTCTCTCTTAATGATAATTAATGCGTCTGCTTAATTGAGAATTAATTAACATAAGTGTGTAGTGCTGTGTGTATATAAAGAGCGAGACATCGCCTACAGAATACACGGTTTTTAGTCACTCTCGCCATTCTCTATTATGTTGTCGCATCGTCTTCCTCATCCCGCCGTTGACGTGCCATCGGTGCTGGGAGAGAAGGTCTCCGAAGCCCACGTCTTCTCCTGTCTTTGAACGGGGTAGGAGACGTATCAGGTTTTTGGAAAGCGTCGTCGCGACTGCTCGCTTGTTATCCGATCTGCATCCTCTTCATCGAACGATCACCTACATCTGCATCGTCTTCTTCATCGACGGATCAGACTCTACAACGACCATCGTCGGAATGCTTCCCTGTAAGTCATCTTTCAACATCTTATGATGATTGCAAATCATCGAGTGATCTAGGCCTTGTCCCTAGATTGTTGCTAGTCGCTATGATTAGCATTTATTTCTGATTTATGTCTTATAATCCACTAGTACACGTAATTGAGATAGGAGCTTCCATGATAATTTGCATGTCTAGATTATGTGTTGATTATCTAGTGTTTATATTCAATGAAATTAGAATTATTATCACTAAACTGCTGCACGCTTTTCCACTGTGTCTTGCACTACATGTCAACAGCAGCACCCGTCTTGCTCCACATGCAATGCCACGGTTCGCCCCGTAGCAGCGCACGTTACCAGTGGCCTTTCTCGCTTCGCACCCAACGCTTTTGCCCGCCTTGCCGCGTGCAACTCTACCAGTGTGTCCCATGACAATGCACGCTGTTGGCAAGAGTCAAAAAAGGTTACAAACATTCGCCTCCAGCGTGTTGTCCACTTTCATTGCAATGTGCTCTTCTTCCTTCGTTCCTCGTGTGGGAGTTCAAGAAGATATGGCAATGCTGATCGTGGAGTCTATATGACGACGGCTCAAGTCGATGGAACTCAATTTTTAGACGCGCAAGTCGACGGATCATCGGTACGGTGTCCTTTTTTTAACACTAGGAAGAGTGGCGCGCTTCGCCGCGCCCGCCCGTGACACGCACCCGTAAAATGGTAAGTTAGCATATGGACGTGGTTACAGGTGATCAGGTAGTTTTATTTGTGACAAAAGATATAACAGGAAAAATAAAAAGTTTCCACACATATTATTTGTAATTGCATTTGAAGATAAAAAGATCCTTATAAGTCTACAGATACACAGAAAAACAATAAAGGATTCCTTCCTAAGAGATGCTTATTACATTACAAAATACAAAGAATAAAAGATTCCTTCCTATAAGATGCTTGCTGCATTACAAAGACTCGTTTCAGCAAGATACTACATAATAGCAGTTTTTGTAGCCTCTCCATTTTAGTGTTGCTGAAACTGGTGAGGTAAGGAAATATCCAACAACCATGCCGATATATATACAAATGGACCTGAATGACACTTAGAGCCAAAAAAAATGTAAATAATACTTCTTTAAAATGTAAATATAATTATTTCTTTAGAGAGGATCACACTCACTGTTGAAGTATCCACGTCCAATTGCATGGATTTCAGCTAATAAGATAGCATATTAATTAGATGAGCTAAAATAAATTTGCATATCAATTCAAAGTAAAGATAGGTACTTGACAAATGTTTCAACAATCTGCAAATAAATTCAGAGTTAGCATGTACCTCCTTGATGTTGTAGCATATATAAAAGCAGAGCAAGTTACTAATTTGTTGTATACGTGAAATATTACCCCTTCCTTTCATACATATACCATCTGAAATAAGAGGCCACAATTGTCCATGATATCATTCAGCTCCAATTACTCTAGTGCAAAACAGAAAATGGATCGGAATTTACAATTTAGACGCTAACATGGCATATATTCATTGTATATTTCTGGCCAAACAATAGTCATGTGGTCCACGGAAACATGCATGTAACTGAACATAATTAGCCAGGCATTTAAGTTGCTTTATCCAAACATAATCTCCATCTATAGAAGTAATACCTTATTATTGTTTGGCATTAATCCAAAATACGAAATCATTGATGAGACTAAAGATACAAATTGAACCTCATCATGCATAGAGACATCTAGAGACAATTCTAAATATTGCTAATAATGTTTCCTTTTATCTGTAGAATAATAAATGAAACTGAGATTCTAAACATTTAGCCAGCAAACATGTGCACGTTTTCTTTTCTCTAGATGACATACTGGTAAGCATGCAATACCCAATCTACCTCACGTTGCCCGCCCGGGCGAAAACTAAGCCAATCAGCAAGGCAACAACAACAAAGCCTTTTAGTTCTTTGGAGTTTCATCTCTATAAGAGCCACACAATTTTTTTTGCCAAGAATACTTCAAAGTTATCTCCAAGGAATGATGTTTCAAAGTTTAAAATTGGAATCCTTAGCCTGTAAACAGAGCAGCAACAGTGCACAACCGTAACCTGTAACCTGACAAAGCACTTTGCATACTCTGCCTACCAAAACAACACAACACAAAATGTGTAATCTCTGTTGTTCTGATTTTCTCTGTTTCAGTTTCATATTTTTTATCACAAAAATAATTAATATGATATTCAAAATATAGTATAGTTCCAGGTTCAGTAGATTAAGATTCTAAGCCAAAATGTCACTAAAAAATACTTTGCCTAGTTTCTGATTGAAGCTGTCAGACTCCTACGTTGTGCCTGACACGGTTATTTAAACTATGATTATGTAGAACTAAACTTCCACAAGTGGGACACAATGTACATCACATAAAAGGAGAAACTATTTGACCATGTATACACGGTCAACTACTCTATCTCAAATAGAGTCAACAAATAGTTGTCGAACAGTAGGAACTTGTACTGAGAAAAAGAAAGACAAATGATAAAACTACACTCATTATTTCATTATTAATTTGGACCAATAACACATTAAAACGTGAACAATATATCCTCAATGACCATTCATAGATGAAATGGAAAACACCCTCTTTTCTTTTTTGGTTTATCCAGTTTAGTTTGTGACATCCTCAGAGGGGACAGGGCAAGATATAAACCAATATGGTTACAAAAAGAAGTCATGAAATGGTTTGATAGCACTTGCTACCTTTTTTTTAGTCAACAATAAATATGCATATAATTTAATTTATGTTCTAGAAATTCATAAGTGATTTATTCTAAGCACTCAATGAAGAGTATAACCATAAATAAATGGCCATCACTCTACCTAGGAAAAGAACCATGCTGGTACGTGACAGCTGCTTCCCATCAATACTACAATGTTAAGCAATATTAAAGAGATAATTGCTTCAGTTGTTTCCTTCATAGTTGGATCAAATTAGTAACGTAAAATATGGTGACAAAAGAACAGAAACACTGCCCATTTTAGAATAACCAGGGTAACCAGCTTCACTTGTGGCATCCTTGAGTTTCCTGTATAGAAGTATAGAAAGAAAAGGATATGACTAAGTTTTTTTTTTCTTGTTTAGCATGTAAGTTCTGTAAATTTGTACACATCAAGCACTGAAAAGAATATGTAAATAGCAAGTCAAAGTTTATAAGAGTTTGAGACCATCGTCTGTGCTCATGTCATTCACCACTGCCTAAACAACACGAAAAACCAAATCAAATTTGCATATACTTCCTTATAATGATTTATGCAAAGTCAATCCTAATCTGTCACACAACAGTAAATAAAAATAGGAAACATCACAAAATAACCTCACGCAGAGAGGTTGTTTAGCAGCATCAGGCGACAGTGTTGCAATAAAACTCACAAAAGAGGGATCTTATGGCTGATGCAACAACTTCAGAAGAGCACAACGTACCACTTTTTCATTGACCTATATTGCTCTGTCTGTCTCAAGAACCAGGACAGCTTATTCTGTAGAAATCAGAACCAAATATATCATATTATTATAAGTTCATGAAGCAAAAATATGTTCAGTGTTCACAAAACTATGTGAATGGGATTAAGTCAGTCCCAAGAGCTATAATACATTGGAAATGCAACAGTCCATTACACGAAGAACAGAAAATGAGTGGAGCAAACAGGAATCGATTGGATGCAGTCTAGAATCGCTGGACAAACAAAAAAAAATGGGGTTATAGCCATTGCTCACCTTACCGTTATGACTACTCGCTGTAGGCAGTACATGGCAGCACCTTATCACCACAAAACACAACTAACTCCCCATCCGAGCGCAATTACAGGAGGTGTCGAGCGGTGGAGATTGGCAATCTCTTTTCGATCTCCTTCATGCCCTCCCATCTGCTTGCTTGCTCTGCAGTTTGCACAGAGACACGAGCACATGGCCATCAGACTCATGTGTGACAAACCATACCTGATGGCTGATGAGATTGTAGACGGAACAGGCGGCAGGCCGGGAAGAAGATCTAGGCGAACATGGGGTCGCCGCCGCGGTGCCTTCTTGCCGTTGCGGATCAGGATCTCCTCGACGCACACGGGCTTGTCGCTGCCACTCCCGCTTGGCAACTCCAGCCTGGGTGAAGGCCTTCTCCATTTGCACAAAATCACCGGCACGACGGCGTCTTGGCACGGGGCAGGGAGGCTTGAGGCCGAGGGCCCGATAGCTAGGTGGAAGGAGGAGACGGGAGGAGGGTGGGGACGGCGAGGGAGGCCGGAAGAGTGGAAGCGATGCGTTGACAGCGGCGGCGGCGGCGGCGGCGGCGGATTGGAGCAACGAATGAGGCGGCGGCGATTTCGTCGCCCGCGACTGGCGAGTCCCCAAGCAAGCGCGGAAACGCAAGAGCCGCGACTGTAAAACTGCAATCGAAAGGTCAGCTGACGCGGGAGCACGGTTAACATAACCGGGGTTAACCGGAAAACCGGTGTGGTCCGGTTACTCCGGCCGGCCGGTTTTACCCTGGTTCGGATTTGACATTTTTGAAAATTTGAAAAAAATTGTATTGAATATTTTGTAAAAAAACTAGAGACTAAATGAAGATTTATGGAGAAGATAAAATCTGAATCCGAGCTCATTTGACTTTGATAAAAAATTATGGAAGAAAAAAAGAAAAGAAAAAAGAAAAACCATATCTCATCCTCTCTAATTGTCGTTCCCGTGACTATTTCTTAGCTCCTATAACCACATCCTGCTGTCAGGCGCTCCTCCGCAGCTCGTCGTCAGGCAAATCGTTGTCATCGCCGCTCCCAGTCACCACCGGCAGTCGCTTCTGGTCGGGGTCGAGCCGCGGTCGGCTAACCGCTCGGTTCCTCCGGTTAGCCGCCTGGCCGGAGCAAGCCGGTGCCCGACCGAGCCTCAGCTCGAGTTCTGTTAGCCGGCCGGTCGACACGGTTAGCCTGCTGCATCGCACGGCTAACCGTCGGCGAGATCTGGTTAGCCGGGCCGTGCACAGAGGTAAGTTTTTGTTTTTATTTATTTTTAGTTGAATAGGAAGTTAGAAACTAGATAGAAAATTTAGATAGGTAATTTTGATAGGAAAAAATAGTAAACATCTAGCATATTACGATTTATTAAATTATATATGTTGTTATTATGTAGGGAGATATGGCGGATCATAATAAAATTAATGCTTTGTATTGAACAATTATATTTAAATGTTTTATATTGAACAATTATATTTGTGAAAAAACTTGTATAATTATTTGTAGAAAACCATGTGTGAGACAACTATATTTGGATGATTTATTGAATAATATAGTTGTGCTATGTTGTATGAATTAAATGTATTGTCTATTTATGCCTAATATTGTGTTCAATATTTAAGAAATGTCATGTCTATTTTTTTCCTATTTTTCAGATTAGTTTTCTATTTTACTTTCATCGGTGGAGTTGGCGACACCAACAACCGGTTAACCGGACTAACCAGTCGGTTAACCGGACGCAGGCCATGCACCACCCAATCAAATTTTGTCCGGCTAACCGGCCGGTTATACCGGTTAACCGTGAATCGGACTCGGCCGGTTATACCGGTTCGGACGGTTATTGTAACCTTGCGCGGGAGTAGGCGCGTGAAACGCACGCGAGAGCTGCTACCGTCAAACTGCAATCGGGACTAACGAGAGGGCAGTGATTTCTTCAGCGCTACGGAAGAACATATATGAGAACAAATGTATATGGACCGCCAAAAAAATTCGATATGATTTGTAGAGGGGTTAACGAAGAGTCAGGGGGCAATGTACGTCTGGTTGGTGTATCGATGAAAATCAACGACCGGTTCTTTTTCCTTTTTCATGATTGACTTATGTAACAGACTCATAGAAAATTTGGAAACTGTCCAGTTATTTTTCTTTCTTATGTAGAAATTTGGATTTGGAATAAAAAAACTGTTGTGCCAGAATAACCTAGAGGGGACGACGCCACCACTTTTAGCATCTATATATATAAATATAGTAGCAAAGAATCCGTGTGTTGCTACGGGTTTTAAAAACAAACTTGTTTCTATATGCGAAACATGTTTTATCATCAAACTATTATTGTCTCATCTGCATACGTCATTATTGAAGTATAAGTTCATAAATAAAGTTAATGAGGTTGTCAATAATATCTTGAAAACCAAATTCTCTAAATTGAGTAATGTATTATTAAATATTTGAAGAACTATAATTCTTAACTAGTATTTATTTTGAACTTGTCTGATTCGCGAGTTCCTGTGATTGTTGTCGGTACAGGATTATTTTTTGTTGACGCCTCGTTGTACAACAGAGTTGCGGGACCTATACTTCAAGTTTTTTTTTTATATCTGGACCTATACTTCACGCTGATGGTCATTGGGTATCTGCATCCGAAATTTGCAACTAAGACTGACTCCAATAAAGGAGGCAAACACATATTTTGCATCTTGAGTTGTACTGTGCATCACCGATTCTTCCTTCAACAGAAGATGTAAAGGAGCATCTATTTTGCCTTCAGAGGAGAGAGGTGAGGCAGAAATGAAGTCTCTCTCTCCTCCTATGCATTTGATGCGGGCTGCGGGATACGGGGGGCTGCATCGGCGGGCGAGGGCGGGGGCGAGGGTGAGCGCGGCGGCAGCGACGCGAGGTGGGGAGGCGGGTTCGCCGGCACGACGTAGGGAGGAGAGCTGCCTCCGCCCACGGGCGTGGACGGGCACAAGAACCGGTTCTGCATCCTGCTCGACGGCAGGCGCAACAGACGAGGCATGAAGGAGGCGGCACGGCAGGCCGAGGTGGGCGTGTGGGGTGGCCGGGGCGCGGAGGAGGCAACGCGACGGCGGGGGCAGGCGTGCGCGCGGCAACCGGGGTGCGGAGGAGGCAGCGTGACGGCAGGGGCAGGCGTGCGCGGTGTCCGGGGCGAGCGTGCGCACGGAGGAAGCAGCGCGGTGGCCAGGGCGAGCGGAGCGTAGGCCGAGCGACTGGGAGCGCAGGCCAAGGCGCGGAGGAGGCAGCACGGTGGCCAGCAGCAGACGAGCGTGAGTGGCCTCACGCGGGGAGAAGAGGAAAAAGCATCGTCTGTTGGAGAGAGTAATTTTTACTTTCACTTTTGTGCACTGTGTACGTCACACAAACCGAGTTTTGCCTCTCAAAAATGCATTGTATTATTGGAGTCAGCCTAAGAACGATAATAACAGGTGTTCACCTGGAAGAAAAAAAAGTACCAGCTTATCTCTAGATTTTCCACTTTTATTCTTCCTGATTGTGGTCTTTTTCTCAACTTGCTTTACAAATCTGCAACAAAAAATGATTAAGGTAGTCGATCAGCATAACTTTGAGGTAATTTTCTTAATTTTGAAAGAATGACGATCAACAAGCACTATATTGACCTTTGCAACGTCCAGAAAGGAAGGAATCTTGTACGCGTACACAACTATACGAGTGATGTGTTGTTTTTTAGAGCAAGCAAGTTTTAAATATAGGTAACCAGTATCCAATCGATCAAGTCGTGTGGTGTCAGGTTTACAATTTTGTCAAGCATCTAAAATCTTGTATGTATCATATTCAAAGAGGATACACGAATATGTCATTGATTTTTTTTTTAGAGAGGGAAAAATCACGTGTTGATGAAACACTCTGGATACAACTGGATTGTCTTCTTCGACCGTTTTCCGAGCCACAGGATCACAGCGAAGCAGACAAGATGGCGCGTCATGGCTGCTCGCTGGAGGTGGCCAACAGTGGTCATTTTTACCGGTAAAAGCTGCAGTGGCGCGATCGATTGTTGAACATCAGGGCACCGGTAAAGGCTGCAGTGTGCCGGCCGCGTAGCACAGGTCTTGGGTGGCATCGTGAGAGGGTAACAGACCCCATGGGCCCCGCGCGCGCAAGAGAGAAGATGATGGAGAGACTTGCACGCATAAGAATCGGAACAAATTCTTGATTCACTTATCCGTAACAGATTCGATCTGCAAAAATTTGAAACTGACTTGTACGTATGATGACTGGACAGAATAACACACGACTGGGCAGAATAACAGCGGACGACATCACTTGTTTTAATAAGAGGTAAAGATATATATAAACATACTAGCAAAATACATGTATGTTGCTACGGGTTTAAGAAAAATAAAATAACTTAGATAAACAAATTGTTTTCACCATATATTTATTAGACATAGCATTATTGATATTTTATATCTAAAATATTTTTTTTTAATATATAAACAAAGTGACGTGTTACTACGGATTTAGAAAAAGTACAACAAACGGTAGACACCCTGTATATAAGATTATTTAACCGTAATAAGTACCATAATATTCTATTATCTGACCGTAGGTTAGATCCTCTACTTGGTGATATATGTCACTTGAAATTGTCACAGTCAGGGCAACACTCTTTTCGAGTGTTCAGTGCATCAAAGACTGAATATCTTTTTTAATAAAAAAAGGCTAAATATCAAAAACCTTATAATTTGTTTTTTAAGTAGTGAAAGTGAAATAACTTGTATAACATATTATTATATCTTTTTCATAGAACAAATGAACACAACACTGCTTCATTTAAGCAAGGAGGAGAGGTCCCGTGTTTAATTACAAATTTCTTATTACATGAAAAAAGAACAACGACCAACACTATTGCCTCCAGGGTTGAAATAACCGGGGTTAACTGGCTGGTTAACCCGGTTAACCGGAAAACCGGTCCAGACCGGTTACCCTGGTCGGCCAGTTAACCCTCGGTTATAATTTAAATTTTTTTAAAATTTAAAAAAATTTAAATCGAACGAAACCGGTGTAACCGACCGGTTAACTGGAATACTCAACCGGTTAACCGGTAAAACTGTTCAAAAACCGATATTTTTGAATTTAAAAATATATATTTAAAATATATCACTAAAACCGATCTAACCAACGGTTAACCAGAATAACCAGACGGTTAACCGGTGTAACCGGCCGCCGACCGTGCGCCAACCAAAACGCCTTTTATCCGGCTAACCGGCCGGTTATACCGGTTAACCGGTGAATCCGGCCGGTTATACCGGCCTGGTCGGTTATGTGAACCTTGATTGCCTTACTGTGTCATCACTGTTGTTGAACATGATATAGAGACTTATATAAGTTGCGATGCTGGTTGTTGGAAGATTCACCAATTGCGTTCTTTCATGTTGTTCCAGGCCATGAACATGTTGATCGTCGTCGGCTTTCATTTTCTCTGTATTGCCGTGCATTCAGACGTTCTGTCGTCCCACCAATCTCTGAACAACTGACCTGTAGTCACAGATTTGTAAACTTCATGTTGTCGCCATTGGTTTCCATATGTTGTCACAAAATTGAAATAAAATCCCCAAGAAAAATTGAAAAGAGACATGTGCTAGTACAAAAGAAACTAAGCTTCTTGCTAGCTTTCATCCTGCCTGCACATCAAAATAGAACATGCGAAACTATATCTTCAGTCCCCAGCAAGAGTATGTTGGCCTTATTGGCATTGCAACAGGACAGGCAAAATGTATTCAATTAATCATCAATCCGAGCTTCCGAGGAATTTCAATCTGAAGTGAGCATTTGACCAAATTTAGACAGATTGGCCGAAGAAAAACAAACCTTTTGGCAGGTGACAAACCAATCCTCGAGCAGCTTGGTCTCAGGTGCATCATCTCGACCTCCACATGCCAGTCAGAGCAAATCGTCTTCAACGACCAGGAGGCACGCGGCTAACGCGTCGGCAGGATGGAGGAGGCAAGGAATCGCGTTGCCTTCGACGTCGGTGCACAGACGAGTTGGCTCGTTGAATCGTCAAATGGTCGTGTAGCTGGGAAGCAGTGTCGTAGTTCCCGAAGCTCGTCGGGAGGTGTGGTTGCCAAATCGACGAGAAGATGGGGTGGCCTTTCAGCAGCAACGCGCGTCCATCCGCGCCTGCTCGGCTTCCAGGCGCATTCTGGTCTCCTCCGCCTCCAGCGCGGCGCCGCAGGCGGCGTCCTCGTCCTTGCCGGGGAGCGGCGCTAGGGATGAGCGCCCGCATACGACGGGGCTGAATGGTGGTGGAGATCTCACGATGGACGAAGTGGTGGGCCGGGCGCGATCGCATCTCCAATTGACGGAGCACCCTTCTTGCTGTGGTTGCCGCATCCCACCTCGCCTCCAATGCACGAGTAACAGCAGACACGGATCTTCACCGTCGAGCGCAGCCGCGTCCCCGTTGCCTTTCCGCGAGCGAGAGCAGTAGTCCCCGCCGCCTCCCCGCGTACACCAGCAGCAGCAGCATCTCGTCGCCGCCTCACTGCATGCGACCAGCAGCCACTTGTGGTTGTAGTCGCGGTTCTGGTCGCGCGTGGAGTTCGTCTTCAGATTTCCCGGCGTGAGCGGAAGCAGCATCACGCCGCCGCGCTTGTGATTGAAACGGACTCACAATAAATGAAACGTGAAAACACAGAAGACGGAGAAAAAAAGGAACGGGCAGGGGGCAGAAAATTTTAGAAGAGACGACCGTATTGTATTTAATAGTAGTAGATAGGTAAACACATGTGAGCATTTTGTTGGTATACGACTTTGAGAAACAATTAGCATGAGAACTTGTGTAAATTGACAAAACTAGTTATTTCATCTATAAATAAGTAAATATATGAACCTATATTTTTATATAATTTTTTTAACACACGGACATTTCGCTAGTAGTCGTATAAACCTGCATGACCAGGTGTTCTCGGTCATGGCTATATAATTGCTGAATATACACCTGATTAATGATAGTCGTATAGTGCTTTAATTTGCCAGGACCACGGCTCATATAGTGAGCACTTTTGAAGCAAGGCACTCCCGGTCAGGCAGGGTTCATAGTTAGCATAGATGAGCGGCATTAACAAGGAACATTGCAAGTAACAGAGCAGAGGTGTGCCCATTGTCTAAGCCTGGCATGCATCATGAAAGATTTCATATCCACTATATCATTTGTACTTGATCAAACTATGATCGATCCTAGAATTTGAGCTCATTATAGCAACCACACGAGCCAGATTCCGTGATTTGCTAGCTCTAGCTGCAATTTTATGGCTAACCGCAGCTAGCAACTAAAATAAAATTGGGTAGCTCTCAAGAACTATATACAGAGAGCACAATTCTCGTGTCTCTAATCCTCCCAAATGTTCATATATAGAGTAAAAAAGTGCTAATTAACAATATGTTGCATTTTGTGAACACGGTTTGGGCACACATCCTTCCATTATTATTCAATAAATGCACATACATTCGAAGTGCAGGGACACGAGTGATTTGAAAATAAAGAAAAAAAAACAAATGAACCATAATCAAAGTCTACTACTAAAGGTTGGAACCCAAGACGATAATTCCATCTCGTACGGGCAATATACAGATTCACAACGAACCTGATGATTAGAGAGCCACCTTACAATCTTCTTGGACTGGAGATCTAGCCAGAAGAAACCGCACTCTCTAATCTTGAGTAGCACTGCGCCGCTCGTCTCAGAGAACCAGAGTAGTTCAGCATGAACCGTCTTTTGTCGCCCCCCGAGTGAATTTCCTACGTTGTCGAACCGTAGGATATCCTCGTTCTTGATCACCACATGTGGTTGTTCCTTCCAGATCTTGGTGTGCTTGGACTGCACCCACATGGATATCTTTTCATCATCGGCGACGAGCACAATCAGGTTCCCGCACAAAGAATCTGTTGCCAAGAGATATCTAATGTACCCTTGCTGCTGCTGCGATGACTTGGCACGGGGGAATTTGGTCGGGAGTGTCGTCAAGGTGACCCTTCCCGCTTTGACATTGAGCATGACCACATAACTCCCAGCATTGGTCAAGCACATCAAGTGCACAACGCCGTTGACGACCAAGGGCTTACACGACCATCCCTTGGATATTACTCCGAGTAAATTAGGAGTGGCGAATTTGGTGGAGGGGCCCCATACACCATGCTCTGACGAGAAAGTTTGGATCTTCAAGTAACGGTTGGAACGACTGTCTTTTGATGTCACTATCGATGCCTTGAGCACTTGGAATGGCCGGCCAACTTCGCCGCTGCCGGTCTCACCATCTCCGACGAGCAGAACAGTATCATCATTGTTATGTTGGAATAATAGTAGTAGGCTTGTTGTTGTTGGCGCCGAGGGAGGATCTGGCTACGACGTGTGGCCATGTTGCACACGACCAGCTCCTCACGATAATAGGACTGCTTGTTGGTTGCGCGGACGAGGAGGAGGCCACCGCGCGAGGACGCGGGTTTGAGCTCCGTCAAGTCCTTGCCGCCAGGACAAGAAGCCAACAAGCCCCGGTCGACCTTGACCACACTGGTATCGTCTGCCTCGGAAGTGTCTACCAGCCACAGCTCCTCCTTGCACCTGTAGTGGTCATCGTACTTGACCTTCTTGATGAAGTGGCCGCGCAGGAGAGGGAGGACGAAGCGGCCGGCGTGTCGGAGCCGGAGCCGGCGGCGGAAGGCGGCGGGGTCGTCGGCGACGCGGTGGCGCGCCTCACGGCACGTGGTGGCGAAGCGCACGAGCGTGGCCGGGTCCGAGCACGCCGCGATGTCCACCATCACGTCGAACGGGAGCGACGTCGCCTGATTTTGACGTCGCCCTCCTCCTCTTGCTGGTGGCAGCGGCTTGGCGGCGGCGGCGCCTCCTGCCATGATTTGGTTTGCGATCACGGGCTTGATCGGAGGGGAGAGAGTTTATTTCGCGCCGCCACGGACGGCGTCTTCCACGGATTGAGGACGGTGGTTGTGTATAATAATACCTAGACGACGTAACGCGCAAGGAGGTCAGGAAACTTAACCCGTACGATTGCTAAAATTAGGGTGATTGCATATCATGGTTTCCATCCATAGTAATGATTTTGACCGAATATTTTGGGTATCGTTGACAAGGGAGATCGACGACACCACGTTTGTGATTGACGCACACCAATACACTTCGAAAAACTAATCAACCTTTATTAGGCTTTGTGTGCACAGATGCAATATATACCCTGTTTCCATGCGCGTTGTGGCATCTCGGTTCCTTTTGGCTTTGTGTCATACTCTCATGCGCGGTCGTGGCCACTATAGGCTGGTCAGACGAGCTCCCCCGTCTCTAATTATTTTACCAAATCAAAATCCTCATGGCAGGGAGGTCGATCGTGCGAGGTCAACATACCAGGGAGGTATGCTCAAAAAAAAAAAAAACATACCAGGGAGGTATAAGGACGACCAGCTAGTATGTTAAGAAAATGTTAGATTTGCTCTCTCGTGCATCTTACCTGAAACGTTTCAGTCTCAACATGCATGCAAATTTAGTACTAACAAATATCCCCCAGGACATTACAAAGCGATGGAACAAAATAAGGATACACATATTCATGATTTGGCTCTCCGTCCATTACGGTTTTGTGCCATGCAATCCGAGCATGGATTTTAGCGGAAGCCAAATAAATAGTGGAACTAGGCGTTTTTTTTTCATATCGCGAGTAGTTCGTTACACTTTTTGTGCCATGCCAACTAGTCTGGATGTGCATGGATTGCTGTAATGCGCAACTTGCGTGTAAAACTCTATTCGCGTTATTAATACATGCCGGACAATAATGTCCCGGTCTTTCGAAAAAAAAATGAGTTGGCTCTCTATTAAAAATGTAACTTTAACAGTTGACTGCAATATGGCGTCCTGATCAATCTACAAGAGTGTTTGTTCACAAGAACGCCAGAACGAAAACGCTTGACTGCCTCCATGCCAACTGCTATATATGGGGCGTCTTTTATGCTATCTGGCACGACGGCTTCACATCCGGATGGTACAGTATGCCGACTGCTAGGGCTGAGGACGACGATGCTTGGTGGCAGCGAAATGATCATCGAGCCTTTTGGGACTCGTACGGGAGCCGAGAACTATTTTTACTAGGGACTCGTACAGGAGCCGAAGGCGTCGTCGCGTGGAGACGAGCTATGCGTGGGACTCGTACTCGTGCTGCACTGCTGCCCGCCCTGCGTCCCGCACGAGCCGCAACACAGTTTATTTGCAGGAAGCCGCGGCTGCCGCATGTCGCCGCAAACTAGTATTCGACCACGCAGCTGCCCGTGCCCGCATGGCTAAGCGGGAGGAGCACGCGGCTTCCAGCAACGCGAGCCCGTGGCTGGTGTACTCATGGTTTGAAAAATCTCAAGCCATTAGTACTAATGGTGTACTCAATGTGAATTAACAGTCTGAGGTTTGACTTTGATGGTCTTTATTCAGCACAAACCATGAACTGTCATTTTAAAAGGCCTAAATAATGCCTGAAACTGAACAACACATGAAACATTTTCTCAAACAAATGTTCATTTTCAAAACACCGGAATTTAGTGTACTCTGAACTGTCTGAAAGACATTAAAGGCCTAAATTCTAACTAAACTCAACAAAACAGTTGGTGCATAGCAACAAAAGGTGATTCAGTCCTTCTTCCAACCATATGCAATGAGCTCGTCATTCATCAAGAACTATGGCTGGATTCGAGAATCGGACGGGATTACTTTGAACTGAGGAGAATCATCGCTGTCGTGCCTGGTTGGAGGGCGCGGCGGAGAGGGTATGACGACGCACCATCGATGGGTGATTGGGTGGTGGAGTTGCAGCTCGGACTCCCCATGAAACTCATCGTCGACAAGGAGAATGGATCCTTGAATGTATTCGCGGAGAGGTCGAAGGTAAGGTCTCGGAGGGCACAAGTAGGATTCGCCGTCACCGTCGCCATCCCTGTCGGGTTCGAGGGCGTTGCGGGCTTGCAGCGCCGCGGGATGAGATGACTGCTGGGTTCCGCTTCACCCAAGCGGACTATTTTGCGGGTCAGATGCGGATCATGGTCCTCGGCAGTGGAGAACAATATTTAGGGCTTGTTCGATTATTTCATGCCTAACATGAATTAGTCATGGATTGAGTAGGATTAGATACTTAGCAAGTTATGTATGGATTCATTCCCACTCAATCCATTCCAATCCTCATCAATCCCATCCTAACCGAACAGCTCCTTAGGGGGCAATGTAGCCATAGGTACAGTAATTTGTGAGACGTGCTACAGTCCCTTGCTATAATACTGTGGCCAATACTGTAGGAACAGGAAACCGGTATACTATCTCTGCAAAACAGGTACTATTTGGACGCCCTAGCACGAAATCTGATGCATTTATTTTTGATCCAACGATCCAAAATGGAACTAATTCAGATTACTATTTCCTCTAGAGCTGTAATTCAGGGGACCCGATCGGTCTGCGGGTTGTTGCGACGCGGGACGGCCCAGCGGCCGTGTGGGTGCGGTCAATCTCGCGCCGCTTGCGGATGCGGCTTCGGTGCTCCCAAATCCTGCTCCCATGCATACTCCCGTCAACGTGTGGCTTCTCCTGATTGGATGACTTTTCTCTTTGGACCACAACGGAGCATGGAAGGACCGCGTGCTTCACGGAGTTACTCTTTCTTCTTTTCAGGATGATAAAAAAGGAAAACAAAATCAATGGTCGTTCGCTGCTCTCCCAACTCCGCCCAAATTCATCTCGTTGGTTACGGACCACCCAAATCCATAGCATCGATCTCCATCCAAATTCACCTTGACAATTCCCAAATCTTAGCTACCTCTCATGTTCTCTGGCTTCTAAGAGCATCTCCAGTCAGGCCTGCAAAAATGAACCCGCAAATCTTATTTGCAGGGCAGCTTGAAAAAAATGGGGGCCTTAATTCGAGTCCGAACTCCAGCAGGAAACAGGCCCAAGCTCGTACTTTTTTTTTTCTGATTAGTGGGCCCCTCCTATCAGCGAGTGAATCCATTTCTTTCTTCCTCCACGAATCGAGCTCCTCTTCTCCGGCGCCGCCGCGCCTTCTCCAGCGCCGCCGTGTCGCGCAGCTGCCCGCACTGTCCTGGATCCTCCCCCGCCGTGGTCTGCCCGTGCCCCCGGCCCCGCATCACTCATGCTCGGTTGCGGCACAGCGCGGAAGAGCCGACGCGTGGTGTTGCACGGTTGGGCGATGGCCGGTGGTCAGGGCACGGCGTGGTGTGGCGAACGGCGGTAGGGGCGCAGCATGGCGGCACGCGGGCGGGGCGGCGGCCGGTGGGCGAGGCAGGACGCGACCACGCGGTGGAGAAGAGGCGAGGGTGAGGGCGCGGTCGCACGTGGGAGAAGAGGGGAGGGGGAGGGGCGGCAGGCAGCGGCCGGCGACCGGGGCGGCGACGACCGTCAGGTTGACCAGATTGGGATCGGGAAGGAGGAGAAGAAGGAAAAAGAAAGAAAAAAAAATGTAGGCCCCATGGTGAACAGTGTTTTGTGGGAGAAATAGGAGGCTCCAAAACTTAGGGCTGGTGAGAGGTAATTTGCATGCCCATGCATTTTGCATGCCCAAATAGAAGCTCTGCTGGAGGGAGTTTTTATCCTTGGCATGCAAAATTTAGGATTGGGGCTTGGATGGGAGCTTCCACTGGAGTTGCTCTAATAACGCTCGGCTGATCCGCATGCATACTCCTCTCAGCTAGCCGCGTACATACTCCTATCAGCTACAAGCAAATTAACCTCGCTCGTTTACGATGCCTGAACAATAGAGGCCACCTTTTGTGAGAAGATCCTATACTCGATATGTGTGTTCTCATCTTCGGAGGTCAGCGATAGTTCATCTTCGAGTTCTCCCCACATGAGGATCCGCCGGTGCTACCTTTTTTCTTCCATGGACGAGGATACGGAGCTGAACAGGGAGAACAACTACACCTGTTTCTCTGCCTCCTCTCTCTGACTTTGACGCATGCCGACATCACTGACCGACAACAAAAACACTTTCATTTTGGATGCATTACAACCGCACCTTGGCACCCTGCATCCCGCTTCAGGCTCTAGCCGTCCAGCGCATGCCACGGAACTGCCCATTGTCTGTTCTCCTGGCGCTCTGCTGAAGTCGTGGAGGTGCTGCCACAAGGCGCGGTGCTGGTTTGTGGATAGACTATGACTGTGAGAGAGGAAGAGACGGAAAGTCGTAGAGATGAAACAAAACTAACAACGGACGTTAGGGGCGAATGGAAGGCGTTCGGATTATGGGTCCACAACTTGGGTCACAACAAACCAGCAACGAATAAAAAGACAACATCTGGTGGGAGCACGCATGGGAGTAGGACGATGGGAGCAGAGAAACTGTGTCCGAAAACGCCTGGAGATCCACCATGTTGTCCGCCCAGCAACACCAATACACATCTGAGGTGTTTTATGGTTTTTGTTGAATAATAAAGTTCGGATCTTCACATATTTTGACAGAGGAGTACGTGTAAATTCTAGGGAATCCTAAATATCCATGCTTGATTTCACACCAAAAATCATACCAACACACACTAGCGCAAGATGCTCAAACTGCCCCAAGCCTTACATTATTTCGATCATTTAGAGGGCGAGAAACTCGAGGCCAAATGAGTCTTCCTCCTAACTAGGCGTCTATCTTTGTGTTACCAGCATTTGATCAAGTTTAACACATTAGGGTTTGTCGAATAGGCAGAAGAATTCCCCTCGATACTTCATTTTCCCTCCTCAATCTAGAGATAAAGGATCCCGAACGTCACCATATATACCATGGTTCACTATCATGATCAGCACCCCACCATAAGTAGCTAAAGGGCAAGAGAATATTACTATTTGTACTAATAAAAGGGTGCGCTACACTTTAAATTTGATAATTATTGGACGAGAATATTACTGTTTGTGTTGGGCACAACTTCCATTTCATCTTTCAACTGGTGCTGGTCTGGTCTCTGGTGCACAATCCGTTGTATGCTTATGAGACTAGTCTTTAAACTTTTATTAATCAGACTACGCGTGTTGTAGAGCTCGCGACGTTTCTCAACTGACGGTACCAAGCCGGCGGACAAAGCTCGAGGTGTTCCTCGTGTCTGGTGGCAACGGTGAGTGCACAAACTACAGCGTGCAACATTGTTGCCTATGATTCATCTCTTTCTAGTTTTTAGATTCACTCTGCTTCTACGACAAAACAATGTCGTTGATGCTAGATAATAATTACTTAATACACCACATTAATACGTAAAATATATACAAGCTACACGAGAAAATTGTGAGTCCAATTTCTAGTCATATCTAAACATGACTTCCTTCGTGGGCATGGCAAGGAGTGCCAAAATGAGAGTCCATCCGACCTTTGAGAAAGTCTTTAAACGACCAAGTGTATAAAATAAACGGATAGTGTTGATTACAAGCAGTGGCTGTTGGTTACGACAGTGTTCCCATTTAAGTCCATCCTAACTTTGAGAAAATGTATGTCAACCACTACCGGAATCCATGAGTTTGTCATATGCCACAATCTTTATCGTGTGCAATCTGTCAGACACACAACGAAGAGCACCTTTGCCATGCGCCAAACCTTGCACACACAACAAATATCTAACACACGTCAAATCTTTTATTCACAGTGAACCCAGAAGGCAACACATGGCAAAGACGATGTTTGCCGTGTGCCCACTTTGTAGCACACTACAAACACCGGTCATCAGGGTTTGACGCCGGCGCGAACGCCGACTGTTAGTGGTTGTCGTGTGCCCTCCAGGAGGCACACGGTAAACACTAAGTATTGTCGTGTGCTCGCGCTTTACTATATTCCCTTCAGCTAGCACACGAAAAATATTACTTTTTATCATGTGCTCCTACCCTGGCACACAATAAACATTACTCTTTGTCATGTGTCACCATACTAGCACACGACAAACATTACTCTTTGTCGTGTGCTCCTATCCTGACACACGGCAAATATCACTCTTTACCATGTGCACCTGTCCTGACACACGAAAAACAATTAAAAAAAGTTCTCCTTTACCTCTGAAACTTCTAAGAGTTGACCCTGCTAATTCCAAGAGTTGTAAATAGGAGAAATCGACCAAGTGTATAAAATCGATGAAATTTATCAAGGGGGATTTAGTATTTTACCATACTGTTCTTTTTCAAAGTAGTTGTGCGTGTGCAATTTGTTGTCTCGTCGCAGTAAACTGACAATGAACTTTCTCTCTCCCTTTTGAAGCCGTGTGACAAGTACTGATGTAGCAGAAGGAGCCAAAACTGCTTGTTACTATAGACTGTTTGTTTTGGTGATGTCAATTGGCGGTTATGGCAAGTTGTTCGCCGATGGTGCTCTCCCGAACCCGATACGTTGAAGGACCTGACGATGAATATTGGGTCATCAAACGCATCTGCATGGTTGTTTGGTTGGGCGCTATTTATCCAAGTAGACTAGCTAGTTGTCTTTGTTGTTGGCTAGAAGTGTACTGGTATCCAGAAATGCGACTTATTAATGAGTTCTTGTCGATTGTGAAACCTTAGTGATTGTCGTGCTATTACGTATCTTGTATCTTTGAGGCAAGCCAGTGGAGATTTTGTGTGTCTGGAGTTGCTTTGGGGGCAAACAGAGCCCGAAGCTCCTACCGTCTGAATTCTGTTAGTCATTGCATGATTTTGTCATGGTATTTAGCCAGGTTTTGGCATTTCATTTCTCTTTTCTTTTAGGGGGAACCAAGAACTTTTTCCCGTTGAAGAAATCGTATAAAAAAACAGTTACTCCTCAGTCGGAACGCAGAAAACCCGACACAGCCAATGCAGGAGCTGGAGTACAAAACAAGGATAGACCCCAGTAGTTTTTCCTTGCTGCCGTACTCCAAATAAGCGGCTCGGTACGTAGGGGTCTGATTGGTTGCTTGAATTGACTCGGCCTGGCTTGTACCTTTGGGCCAGGTCTTGGTGAGCCAGACCATGCGCATATATAATGTCCATTTGTTTGGTGAGTTGCATATGACTAGTCTAGTTGAGATGAGATAGTGTTTGTTTGGTTGTATGAGTCAATAATGTGAAGGAGTAAAAATTTAAAAATTAAAATTAAAAATAATTTTTGATCTAATAGCACTTATAATGTTATACAAAATCTTAATCTATTTTAAAATATGTTAATATTACTTAAATTATCCTAATTATCTATTATAATACCACTATTTATCCTACTTTCGGTTGCATGCCGTCAGCCAGGCCCGGAGGAAACAGAATTCAATCTCGTTTCTCCGGAGCTCTCCGGAGCCAGGCTCGCTTGCAAGTTTTGCATGCGGCGGAACAGACAGGAGCGCCCATGCAGGCAACCGAACAGCCATTCGCTGCATGCGGCTAGCCAGGTTGGCAACGGTGCAGGGAACCAATCAGCGCGTCCCTAGTGAATCCAGAGGTAAGGGTTGTCGGCTCACATTGATAGATATAGACAGTGACATGGTGTCGAAAGGGAGTACTCATCAATCTGGACAGTAGTAGTTTCAAAAAAAAAAAAATCTGGACCGTAGTGTGAGGGGGACTCTGGCTTTATATTTTTCCGATACTTTATACGTATGGGTGTCGTATTATGTTTCCGTTTCGAAAATCAACGAGAAGGGAAGATGCAGAACGCCGCCGCCGGCCGCAGCCACCTGGAGGGAGCAGAGGCCTAGCCTACTGCCTAGGCTGACCTCGTCGTACCTGTCGCACGACGGCAGGCGCATCGCCTTTTATCAGTGGCCGCCGCAGTTGAAAGGGCAGAGCAGCGCCGCCGCCGCAAGCCTCGTGCACTCGCCGTGGACATGCGCGGGAGCCGGAGCACTGCCGTGAGCTGCACGACGTATTGGCCCACTGCGACGGCCTGGTGCTGGTGCCCAGCGGCCGGCACGAGGTGCGCATGCGCCTGCTCAACTCGGCAGCGACGCTCGGCACCAGGCGTACGGCCTCGGGCGGCGCGACCAGCGTACTGGCGGGCGGCCGGCCTTCCACGAACTCTGCTTTGGACTGTCAGCGAGCGTTGTCTCGGCCCGCGCTTCTCGTTGGAGGACGAGACGTTCCACGTCACCCTGGCACCTCTCAGACTAATTAGGCTCTTGCCGAGTCCGAGTCCAATTACAGAGGGGCTGAATCTATATAATGCAATGCACGTCGGGAGTGTGTGTCGTTTCAACAAGAGTTGAGATGGGACGGAGAAACGATCGGCATGAGATGCACCACGGCAACGAGAAAATGCAGAACGGCGCCCCGCAACAGCCACCTGGAGGAAGCAGAGGCCTAGGCTGACTTCGCCGTACCTGTCGCACGACCTGGTAACGTAACGGAGATCCTCTCCTGGCTGCCCGTCAAGTCGCTGCTGCGGTTCCGGTCCGTATGCAAGGCCTGGCGCAGCACCATCTCCGGGGACCCATCTTTCGCCCTGGCCCACCACCGACGCCGACGCCAACGGCAACCGCCGTCCTTGTTCATCCTCCCCATTCCGGGTGACGACGACATGGACTACGACGAGGAGGACGAGGAGAACTATGTCAGCAAGAAGACGACCAACCCAATCGAGGGCAGCCGATGCGCCATCTACCAGTGGGCCCCACGCGCGGCCGGAGGAGAGAGCACCCGCGAGCCTCGTGCACGCAGTGGACATGTTGCCGGAGCCGGAGCACTGCCGTGCGCCGCATGACGTCCTGGCCCACTGCGACGGCCTGGTACGTGGTCGCGACGGGCGGCCGGGGCATCATTCCCGAGATGGAGGTCAGGCGGTTCCTCTGACTCGGCACGGGTCAACTACAAGATGACAAATGCAAGTGCATTGAGGCTGCGTGGCTATGACAAGACTGAAAATACCCTGACAAGCCATGAAATAGAATGGAGCTGTCAACTGACTCGGTGGATGAAGCACTCTTTATGGCAGCAACAAAGGTCACAATCGGCAATGGTGAAAAGGCAAAATTTTGGACCTCAAGTTGGCTAAATGGACTGGCACCAGCTGCACTATTCCCTGACTTATATCGACACAGCAAAAAAAAAAAAGAACCGAATAGTAAAGGACGCAATGGTAAATGAAAACTGGATCAGAAACGTACTACAAAATATGACAGCGCACCTTTGGGAAGAGTACATCCACCTATGATCGATGGTGGATGATATCCAATTCAATTCAGAAGCTTCGGAGAATGACGACATCATATGGACACGCACAACAAGTGGTGAATACACTGCGAAGTCAGCCTACACCATGCAGTTTGAGGGCAGTGTCCAACATTTCTTCCCAAAGAAAGTATGGTAGGTTTGGGCACCCCCATGCTCTAAGTTCTTCATATGGTTGTTTCTTCAGAACCGCATTTGGACTGCGAATCGCCTGCAACAACGTCACTGGCCAAACGATTATTTTTGCCCCATGTGCTATCAAAACTTGGAGACTTCTCTGCACCCTCTTTACTGAATGCCCACAAGTCCAGCAGCTCTGGAACGCGGTCAGGAACTGGGTGCAGCAAGGGATGCTCCTGCCCTCTTCCTGGACAATACATACCAGTGTTGCGGCCTGGTTTGATCACCTCACAGGTGAGCAAAACAATCAAGTGATGAAGGGTCTGCGATCTTTAGTAATTGTAGTGATCTGGACGATATGGAAGGAGAGAAACACAAGGATTTTTTATCACAAGGAACACAACATCACATAACTACTCGAAGTCATAAAAGAAGAAGTCAACATATGGTGTATGACGGGTGCAAAACATGTAGCCGTAGTGATCGTACGAGCAAATAGTGAGTAGTCCATCTTGTAACCAGCAAACCCAGCCCATGCTTCTGGGGTTGCTGCATATCATAAGACGCATCTTGCGCCAAACACTCTGTTTTCTCCTTATAAATGAAAATGCCGGTAATGCCGGAAAAAAAAAATCACCATCGGAGTCGACGCGCAATGGCGGGAGACGGCGGCGCAGCCGCCGTACCCCGTCATGCCGGGGCGGACGGTCACCTTCCTACACGAACACGAGGGCTCTGGACCGTCGACGAGCGCTACCTCAGCCCGCGCGCCTCCGCGCCGGGCTACCTCCGTTTCTCATTGAAGGACGAGACGTTCCACGTCACCGCGGCGCCGCCCTGCCACCCGAGGCTCGACTACGCCAAATCCAGCCTCACCGAGCTGCGCGGAGAGCTATGCGTGGCTCGCATGAGGGATAAGCACGTCCTGGAGCTGTGGATGAGCAAGAGCGCCGTGCATCCGCGATGGGAGCAGCGGCACGCCATCCACGTCACGTGCCCTGGACCGGAGCACCCCCGTCCCGTGGCCATGTTCGATGACGGGATCGTGTTCCATGAGATGGCATATAGTTACGGCGACGGTTTTATCTGCGGCTACGATTTCTGAACCCGGGAGTGGAAGGATATCATCCAGCTCTACAGAGTGATATTCCACAGCGGCGGTGGTTCAGACGCAAGCAGCGACGACGAGTGTTCTGGGACAGGATACTCCAAGTTCTTCCTGATTCCCTACCATGAAAGCCTAGCGCTGCTGAAGTGATAACTTTTTTTTTTTGCCGATACATACTTCACATAGACAGCATGTGTACATTGCTGTGGCAGTTGAGTTTCAGTCTGAAAATTAAATTCAGAAAGACAGCTTTATTAACTAGAAGCGCTCCAGCACATCCAGTGAAATATGTAATCAGTGATGTTTAAAAATAAACTAGTCAAGACTGCAAGCTCAATCGATCAGTAATTTGGTCATCTCGCGTGCACAAAGCCTGATATTTCGTAGTATTCGGTCATCTCTAGCGTGCTGCCCCTGACAGCCCTTGTACCGCCAATCTCCGGCCGTAATTCGGACAAAACAAAACAACACAGAAGCACTTAATTGGCGGTGTCCACGCACCAGCGTTCGAAGTCCGCCATACAAGTACAATACAAGGCACACGGCATATCCCAATTCCCGGATCGTCCGCCTGGCAAGGGTGGGTTGCAATCACACAGTATATGCTTTGGCATAATTCTGGATCGCCAGTCGTAAACTAACACTGCCACCAGTACAGCAGTTTCTTCCGTAGACTCTGGCGCCGCGCGGGCAATGTGTTCGTGGCGGCGCCTTACCCTGCTCCTCCTGCTTTCGCGCCTGATCTCCTCGTGCCCGGGTTGCTCTGCCGCGGACAGCGACACGCTCTCCGCTGGGAACCGGGAAACGCCGCCGCTGTGATTTGTGATGGCAGCCAACGCGCCGGGGAGGACGCCGAGCTCGGCCCGCTGTAGAGAGCGGCGCCGGCATCGCAGGGGCAGTAGTCGCCATTGCCGTTGCGGAAGAAGACGGTGGCGCATACGCAAATGAATGGTGAGTCTCCGGCTGCGGCGGCGGCGCGCCGGCGAGGGACCGCGGAACCAGCGCGCCCGCGAGAGCCTGGGATGGTCGGTATTTCGTTTACCGACCACCCCTTGAGACCATATTAGCCGTTGGATCAGCAGGTTGCGGTGAGGATTTAACCTCACGGTCGGGACGATCTCCGTGTTAAATATTACACTGCTCTAAGCTTTGCTCCTCCCCCTCCTTCACCCACGACGATGGCGGATTCGACGATGACTTTGACGAAGATAACGAGGAGGACGACGACTATGGAGATGGGACGACGAACTCGGCGTCAGAGGAGGCTCGCGTCGAGGCCCTGCTCCGACGCCTCACGGGGGAGGAGGTCCGGATCCACGTCCACGAGGTCGCGATCCGGGGATGCTCCCGCACGCGCCGCGCCGCCACCGTGCGAGACCTCGTGCGCGGCCCGCGACTGGCTCCGTCGCCTCGGCGCATTCAACGCCGTCTCCATCACCCTCGACGCCGCGCCCACAGGGATTCGTCCTCGTCGATGTGTCCGAGGCCCGTCGCCGCGCTGCGTCCTCGT
This sequence comes from Eleusine indica, assembly GCA_030378355.1. Classification (NCBI taxonomy): domain Eukaryota; kingdom Viridiplantae; phylum Streptophyta; class Magnoliopsida; order Poales; family Poaceae; genus Eleusine; species Eleusine indica. Next base: position 8,503,672 of record CM059498.1, on the reverse strand, counting down.
CGATCTGGTTCCCAGTGCGAACCGTCATCTGGGTGATGACCAGAGACTCCGCGGTCATGGATCCGTCCTCCGCGGTGATCACCGTAACTCGGGAGGACGTCCTGGTAGCTGGTACTCGTGGTTACTGGGAACCAGACCAAGGAGCCAGTATGGCCGTTCAATTCGACGACAAGATCTTGCAACAATGGAACGGCCGTGGCGGTGCTCGTCGACACCGGGAACCTGGTCCTGCGTTGCCATCGACCGGGCGGCACCTCGCCGGCAACGATCGTTTGGCAGAGCTTCGACAACCAAACCGAGACGCTCGTACAGGGCGGCTGGGTCGGGCTGAACAAGAGCACGGGCTCATATCAGGCGCTCCGGTCGTGGCAGAGCTGTGCGACGTGTACTCCGTGCGCGGGCCATTCGGCCTGTGCGACGCGGCCAGCTCGGGGTTCGAGCCCGTGGCGCCGGGGGACTGGGCCGCGCAGCTATGGAGCGGCGGATGCTCGAGGAAGACGGGCTTGAGATGCAGCGGCAACGCGTCGTCTTCGACTGATGACGGGTTCCTCCCGTTGCGAAATGTGCAGCTGCCGAGCGGCGGGTTCTCGGAGGCCGGCGACGGCAGCACCGGAGAATGCGCGTCCGACTGCATACGCAACTGCCGGTGCACGACTTATGCGTATGCAGATGGCTGCGTGTTGTGGAGCACTGAGCTTAGGAACGTTCAACAGCACGCCGACCCGGGAACTTCTACTCTGCTCCACCGAGTCGCCGCCGCTGACCTTGCTGCTGCCAACCAACATGTCTCGACATACGAAAGGTAACTGGATAAGGCAGGGGCAAGTTTGTCCATAGGAAAGTACGTATGCCTTTAGTTGGGTCCGAAACAGTCAAATACGTATGTAATGACATGTTTTCAATCTTGAAGAAAGTTTATTGGTACCCATCCCATTAAAAGAAGTTAAATGGCAGATGTCTAACTCGTAAAAATTATAGTGACATGAATCCAATTTACCCTAGAAACTTTACCAGGACCGAAGACCTTTGTTGGTAACCCTTAGAGCCAGCCCGGCTGGGCTTGATTCGGCCGTCGCCCCAAAGGCTTATGTACCATGGCAAATAATTGCCTTGAGTGCTTACGTTTTCCCGACCCGGAGCCGCCGCAATGGCCCATAAGCACCCATTTGACGACATGACGAGACCGAGTTCACCTGCCGCTCGTGTAGATGCCACTTCGTGCTCCTACGGCCGCATAGTGTAGCGCCGCAGCTCGGATGCGCCATCATGGCAAACGCTGTCGCGACCGTTATTGCCCAGGAGGTAAGGTATCTCCAACGAAAGACTTATTTCGTGACCTATACCTAAAATCGGTAGTAAAACGTAAAAATCAACCTCTAACGGGCGACCCAAACTAAAGACCCATTCAGAGAAACGCTCGGTCCGTGACCCATAAATGGGTTTGTTGCCGTCGTGACCCAATCCATTCCGTCGCGTCGGCTGATCGAGTTGCGCCCACTGCCACACCCATGCCGCCGCATCTTCTCCGTCGTGGTGCACCCTAGTGAGCTCCCCCACCCCCCGGCGGCGCAAAGCTCCCCACCCCCACGACGTTGCTAATCGAGGTCCCCACCGATGGCCGCTGCGTCTGCTCGCCTGTGCTCCGCCCGCCCGAGCTCGGGGCCGTCGTGTCCACTCGCCTAACTCCGTCTGCCCAAGCTCGAGGCCGACGCATCACTCGCCCCATGTCCGCTCGCCCGAGCTCTGTGGCACCGCTCGCCTATGCTTGAACCGGCAGGGTTTGGCGGTGGTAGACTTAATTTTTGGTCTTCTGTTGGAGATAGGTATGTTTGAGTCCCGTACTTCTTGCTCCACGAGCACCCATTCATGGGTTTAGGTCTCCGATTTAGGTTTGAATTCTTTGAAATAGCCGAAGGATTCACACTGCCTCAATCTCTTTAACCATTTGAGTGGACAAAAAACAAGTACCACATAGCAAGCAGCTATCAAGCATATTCAAAAGACTAGTCAAATTCAATGGAGAACTATTAAAAATTGCAATGCATACTTGAGAATGATCTAGAGAAATTTGATAAGATGTATGATTCAAGTTGTTATGCTTCATGATGAAGCATGAGAGAAAACTCTAAACATAGATATTTTTAGTTGATAAGAAATATCTAGATATTGAGATATAGATGAGAATTTTCTAGAAATAGATATTTTCTAAGAAGAGAGTAGAATGTTGTCACATGGCAATATTCTAGTAGTCATGTGTAAGTACCCTTCAGGGCACCATGCCATGGAGCCATAGAAGCCACCATAAGTAAGTGGCATGACAAGGTTGCCATGGTAAGTCTTAGTGTTAGGATGAGTCCTAGGTTGTGAGTAGTATAATATAGTCACATCAATTCTAAAGCTCATTATGTTGTACCAAGCTGTTACAGTGTAAAAAAAGGTCGAGTTATCTTGTGTGAAGAGTTGGTCTCACAATATAGCATAGTGAAGTGAAGGTCTCCTCGTGATGTGCTGTATTTGTTTCATTGTTTCTTTTTATTTATACCCTTAAACATTTTTATTATAATATATTTTAGTCAGGGGCGCGCCCCTCCTGTTTGCTTCAAAAAAATGTCCACTTGTTATAGATTAGAGTGTTGTATTTGAGTCCATGGAAGAAGTGGTATCACACCAGTTTGTTACCATTTCTCAGAAATCGGGGTTAGCCTAAGGACACTGATTTCCCAACAAGAACTTTACACAAAAAAGATCAGACAACTCAGACCATGATAAATATTTAATCTATTTTCCTCTTACGCCAAGACACTGCAATACCACCTATGTTTCAGTTTACAAAAGCTAGGCAGAATAACAACATTCAGCTCAAGATTCAAGCACATCTTTTTTATAAAAAGAAGATAAAAAACATCTACCCATGTGTTATGATAGTAACATTTGCACAATTTTAACAACCAAGAATCTGTCTGATGCCCAACTTTTCTCCTGTTTCTATATCTGTAAAAGTATAGTGAAATAATAATAAGTCTATTAGCTTAATGCCACAAAAGACAAATGATACAAGAGTCAACCTTAGTAAAGTAAGACCATGACAATAATAGAAGTAAACTTGCTTAATGCTAGCAAAAGACAGTAAGAAAAGCGGTCTACTATTAAGGAAAGAGCAAGAATCACAGTAGTTGCATTGCATCTCTGCTGAAATAAGTCAGAGATGTTAATTGATAAAATAAGCAAAAAGAGATAAAAGACAAATTTTGTTAAACAAGGTCTTCTACACAAAGTATACATTGCATCTCTGCTGAGTGGATAAAATGTGCTCATGCAATGCCTCAAGCCAAAATTTGCTAGTATAGAAAATAGAAAAAGGCAATAAGAAAAATGGTCTACTATTAAGAAAAGCGCAAGAATCACAGTAGTTGCATTGCATCTCTGCTGAAATAAGTCAGGGATGTTAATTGATAAAATAAGCAAAAAAAGAGATAAAAGATAGATTTTATTAAACGAGATCTTACACAAAGTATACATTGCATCTTTATTGAGTGCATAAAATGTGCTCATGCAATGTTTCAAGCCAAAATTCGAGTTGTAACTACTTAAGTTACTTAAACTCTAAGATAAATTAGGTAAGCATCAAGCATGTACATATAATACAAAAATATCAAAACCTGAGAGAGACCCAAACCTTAGTTGAAACGCCTGTCTTTTGCTCCACCTGTTTGAGCCTTGAGTCATATTTGACATCAGCCACTTGGGCGTCAAGATGCACCTGATGAATAGCATGCATATCAATAAGTATCAAAAGCACAAGCATCACCAAGTACTAGATGTAGCACGAATAGCATTAAGCATCAAAAGAAGAAGTAACTTGAGTACGCTTGCCTCCTAGATAATTGTTGGAATCAAGAGCAAAACTGTCGTAACAACACTCGTTGAAACATTCCGCTTTCACCATTGTTTTCTACATGATGATATGAATAAAACTAGATCCCACTTATTCAGAAAACATGGAAAAATATTTTTTTTCATGGAAAATTTTGAAAAAAAATCAGAATAAAAAACAGACACTATATAAAGAATTTGTAGCATTTTTTTAAAAAAATTATACCACTTTATTCACTTATGTTAACATAAAAGCGACATAACCAGTCTTTGATTTTATTAAAACACACCAAACCTCTTTTATTAATCATGCCAAATCAATTGACGTGATTTAATTAAACTCAGTCCACATCAGGATCGTCCGAAGGGGACTATGTCCCAAACACGCCAATCAAATGACAAGCAAATTGGCGCGTCCGAAACAACTAGATCCTGAACTTTAAGTTTCAGATAGATTTTTTTAGCAATGATTATTTAAAAAAAATCACCTGCTGGATCATGTAGATGTGGCAGAGCATCCAAGTCAATTCATTGGATCGGATCCCTTGAAGCGAGATGCATAGAAGATTAGAGGGGTCGACAAAATCCGACAAGTTGAGGCCGACGGCAGCTCCGGTGATCGGAGCCTGACGGAATCGGTGGAAGTCAATACCGAAGAAGAAAGAAAAAGAGAATCGGCAATGCTTCATCGGGAGAAAGAAGAAAATGTTGTGGGTCTAGTGATGGTTTTTTTTTTTGAAGCGAGATTACTCGACTTTTACTGCAGGAAAATTCTACACGTACGAAACTCTTGGATACGAAATAATTACGAGGGCCTACTCCCAGTCACAAAAGATACTTTTTTTAATCATTATAACAACTAGAATATGCACTGTCCAGCTAGCCCAGTCATATATACAAGTACTTTTTTAACAATTGATTTTTTTTGTGAAAATATTGTATTAATGAACTTGTGCAGCCAGTACATGCAAGTGAACCATTGACATCTCTTTGTTTTGTATCTCGATTTGAATCGTATCTGGAGTTTGTTCTATGATCCATCCTACATCTTGTTGTTTCTATAAATAAAAAAGTGTGATAACAATACAGTATGAGCCTTAGACCAGACCATTGCAAATTGTACGCTGTGATAGTTGATCATCTTAATTGCAACTCTAATATGGAATGGATGGAACATTTATGTTCAAGCACAACTCGTTAATAACGCCGGAATGATGAGAGGGTAGTTCAAAGTATGTGGCCCCACGTCATTTTGTTGAGCTTCGTACATCATTCTTCGTATGTGTAGCTTTGTCCCTTGTATAAAATTTTTCGAGTTTGATATAGTTGCCCACGAGGACCGCCCTAACAGTGTCCTTTTCGCGAATTTGTTTACTACTCTGATGTTTTTTGCGAGTACCATGACTCCATGCTCCACCGGCAGGCATCACTTAAGCTAAAGAAGGAAATTGCGTGACAAAAAATGTTAGTACTTGATTAAATTGAACGACGAGGGGACCATCTTTGCTCCATACGTTGGTGCAAAGAATCGGAAAGTGTTAAGAGTATATTGGGACTACATAAAGTGTCAACTAGATTGGTAAACAAATGGCTAGATTAGTAGTCAGCAGTGTATTTGTTGGTTCTAATTCGAAGATTTGGCAGGACAACAAATCAACAAAATTCGTGCTTACTTAAAAACTGTGAACTTCTATAATCCTTGAAGAGGGCAGCTTGCAGTGGAAGGGAATGGAATGTCAAAATTTGCAGTAGCAGATTAGCAGTGTAATAAGTGGATTGAGTGACAATAAAATAGTTTTTTTTACCAACATACTTCACATAGAAGCATGCAGTACCAGTGCTATCGCAGTTCTATTTCAGCCTAAAAGTTGAGGAGCATAGCTTACTACCTAGCAGTGGCGGAGCTAGACACAATGCCTAATGGTGTCACCTTGTACTACACATGCATGGTGTCATTAGCCCAATAAATTTCAACAAAGACAAGTTTTTAATAGAGGTTACCAAGGTTCATTGGTGAAAATTTCCAGGCACACAACTCCATTGGCAAGTCTCAAAGGTACAAGGTAGATATTAGCATAACAATATCACAAAGGTTTCACAATCAACAAGCACTAAAGTTACATTTCGGGAACCAGAACAATTCCATGCAAGACATATAAGACTTAGGACATGTTTGGATCCCTTGAATTGAATCAGTTTCATATAATTAGATTGTAAGAATTCATTTAACTGAAATTGAATCAGCTGGAAATCGTTTCATGTCTAGAATTTTTGTTTGGTTGTGCACAGAATCTATTTCTCGGAATCAAATTCCAAATGTTGTTTCGATAGTTGCCTCCGTAATCAAATTAATAGAGAGCAAACTTCTGCTAGTAATCAATTTAAATAGACAACTACACAATGCCAACAAACTGATATTGACACAAATTAACCATGATAACAGCTGATTTCAGGTTTGCTAGAATCTGACACTGACAAACGCAAGGATATGCATATAAAATCTGACAACAGTTTGCATATAAAATATGACTAGCAAAGTGCTCGTGCGTTGTTACGGGTTTTTAAAAAACTAAAATAATTTATATGACATTAACCAATTGTTTAACAGTTAAAATTGTCTATTTTTTCATGTGAAATATAATATTTATAATATAAGAATGTCTAACATACTCTATCTATAATAATATACTACTCCATTTCAATTTTGATGTCGTTACCGATATAAACTTTGTATTGGCTGTAGGCCATTTTGTCATGTCAGAATGATATCAAATGCAGAACGAAAGGAATATTATTATCTAAAAAAGTCAATAATAATATGTATTCAGACAATTACACACCATAACTTGGTCCTACTCTACTCACACATGCCGGCCCCAACCACGGCTTCACGTAGACGTAGTCCGAACGGGTGCACTGCATGGCGCATCGCTCCAGGGCCCTACGGTGGCATCTGCTATCGACACGATGAGTGATGTCGATTGGAAATACATGAGATGGAGAAGCAACAAAAAAGCTAACCGGGAGATCAGGGGACACACTACCAAGCGAAACACACATTACGCAGTACTTCAACAGCAGATGTCGAGGAAAGGAGCTCGCACGGTGGCGAGATTTCGATTTTGTTCATGCAGTGCACGACAGCTGCGACTCAAAGCGATATGGCAGCTATTGATAGGATGCAAACCTTTTTTTTTACGTATAGGATTGCACATTTATCTGAATTAATTGCTTTCATAACCAATGACCATTTGGAATCCAATCCAATTTGAGGTGGAAACGTATGAACAAAACCATATTTGTGGCGTACGGGCTGATGACATTTGGAGTGCAATTCTGACTTGGATCCTGTTCGTATTCTTTTCCTAGAGCAACTTTATGCGTGCAACACCTTATGGATGTGTTCACCTCTTTTAATTAAGTATAGAGATAACAAGAGTATGGCCATTTATTATGGAACACCAAGAGATCGTAACATTTACTCCACACACTCAACATCAGAGTTATCCAAACCCGTAATGACACACAACCGAGAGTATCAGTTCCAAAGCTAAATATAAAAGACAACGAAAGAACTTTCATTCACTTAAGTTGCTTCATAAGCCACCTCCTTCTTTCAACTGGCAGTGCAATCATAGACTCAAACTTGCATTGGTTGAAGCTATGGATGTCCACTGATAGCACTTCATAACTTTCTACAAGAACTAGAAAAAAATTTAGGACAATTTCATTAGCATACTTTTACGTAACTTCTCACTCAAAACTTCTCGCTCAAAATACAAGATTACACAAGAAGTAGCAATGGTCTAATTTCACTATTTCACATCATGCACACTAGTAAGAGCATCTCCAGCACAAGCCCACATGTAGGCTAAGAAACCATGTGGATATGTGCCATGGTTTGCAATATGTGATGAGTAATTGACATTGGTTGAGTTCGGTATTTGAGTTGAAATGCGGGAATCTGGGGATTGCATGAGTTTGTGTATGTCATGGTTTTGACTAACCAGAGTTAGATAGGATGTTGGAGAGCTACAGGAGATGGGAAATGTGTTTGCTTGTTTTATGATGTGTAGGTCACTGGAGTCAACTTGGCGGTCAATGGCGAGAGGATCAGGCACAAGTAGAAGACTTAGGGCCGAGCGATCAGGAGGCCGGGTGAAGTCAAGGGTGATCCACACCGTACATGTGGAGAGGCGAGAAGCACGGACGGTTTCACGGTTGAGCCTCAAAACCGTGGGTGGTGATCAAAAAGGCAGGATTGACCAAGTCAAAGGTCATCAGGAGTCAGTGCAAGTAGAGGCTTCCAATGGACCGGAGGCAGGAGAGACTTACCGACGAGGAGGATCACGGGACGAGTTGACACGCGTCAAAGATCAAAAAGTCACGCTTTGAGAAGCGTGCAAGGCAGTTTCCCGGTTTGGGCCTCAAAACCTGTGGCAGCGATTGGACGTGCACGCGTCACCATCACGAAGCTTGCGTCGAGGCGAAGCAAAGTTGTGAAGGGCTCGATGGCGTTCAGGCGACGAAGAAAAAGTTGGACGGTTATGCCCCTGGTGGTAGGTGACAGTGTATTGTAGGTGAGGGGTCGGATGATCTTTAGGACAACCCCTAGGCCTATATAAGAAGAGGTGTGGCTAGTGGGAGAGGTGTCTCTTCCCATTAGCCTTATGTTTGTGTTAGGTGTTCATTCAAAGTGCTAGGAGAGAGCTTCATGTAAAGAGGAGAGTAGTGGGTGTGTGAGAGACATCTCTTGCTCTTTCAAATAGTGGGAGGAAGAGGGTGGCTTTCTAGCCTGGTACCCATGGATCTTGTAAGCATGTTTCTATGATATGAGATTTATTTTCGTGCTCAAGATCTTCCTCTCTCCCTAAATCCTGAATTTCTCTTTTTCTCTGTTTTCAGAGCTATTTTCGTGGGAATTTTCGATCTCCTTTTTAGACAAGTTTTTGGGACGGATTTTATGGGAAACTTGGTGCTATGATGAGCTAGAACAAATCCCCATAGGTCCTTGACCGAATCCATAGCTCTAGCATCTTCGATTTGAAGGATTTCTCAAGTTTCTCTTTTTTGGTGTTCTTGACACAAGATCTAAAATTCGTGATGATTCCTTGAGCCAATTGAGTGGATCTTCTTGGATTAGGGTCATGATGTGTTGAGAACTCACCGGTCCAAAAATTGCATCATTTGGAGTTTGTTTAATTTGGTTGTGGTCAAGTTTTTGTCTAATCCCGAAACATTTTTCTGTTCTGTCGGGGTCGATCGACACTGCCGATGACCAGGACCAGCACTGCTGATGGGTCTGAACTCGGATTGGCACTGCCGATGCCACGACCGGCACTGCCGGTGACTTGAGTTCGAACCTCGCACCGGCACTGCCGATGGCCAGACCGGTACTGCCGATGCGCTCTGTTTACTACATTTGAGAATTCTTCACCGACACTGCCGATGGTGCCAACCGGCACTGCCAATGGCTGTGATCGACACTGCCGATGGTAGTCCAGTAAAGTCTAACTTATGTGCGTTTCTTTTACTGATTCAAGTCTTTGTTGTTCCCATTTGTTTCCGCTATGTTCCGCTGTTGTAGTTGATCACTCCTAAGGGTAGCACATCATAAGTTGATGTGTGTGGCCTTGGTGATCGGTTTAGAGGTGGTTTATGTTGTAATTAGGATATAGGCCAAGTTCTCTTAGAGAATTTTAATTGGCTCCCATTCACCCCTCCTCTGGTCGCCTTCTCGGTTCTTCAATTGGTATCAGAGCCGGTTTGATCACTAGTTGACCTTCACCGACTTTGTGATCCGAATGTGACATGGAGAAGCGTGCGGTTAAGCTTTGGATGTTTGATGGAGAGGACTTTCCCTACTGGAAGTCACGGACCAAGGCTTATCTCTTAAGCCAAGGACGTGCAATTTGGGAGATCGTGGAGCAGGACTATGCCATACCGGACGACCTCAACACCGCGCGAGTAGGTGAGTTAACCAGGTATGAGAACAACTCCAAAGCTGTCAATATCTTGCAGTCTGCTCTAGGTAGGAATGAACATGACTGTGTTGCTCATCTTGATACTGCACATGCCATTTGGGCAAAGCTTTGCACATACCATGAGGGTACCAATCAAGTCAAGTCTATGCGTAAGGATTCTTATAATAGACAGTACCAAACCTTTGCACAAAACCTAGCGAGTCACTAGATGACACTTTTCGTAGGTTTGAAGCCATTGTGTGCAACTTGCGAGCTTATGGTAACCTTGTGTATAGTGATAATGATAGAGCTAAGCAATTATTGTATTCACTTGATGAAAATGCTTGGGGGGTTAAGAGCAGCAGGTAGAGGCCTAGAGAACAAATGGTTGATGGACTCCGGGTGTTCGCGTCACATGACCGGAGATGCAAAGTGGTCCTCCAGCTTCACTCCTCTCAAGCGCCGGGAGTATGTGACCTTTGGATATGACAAGAGAGCAAGAGTGAAGGCAAGAGGTGCGGTAAGGGTAAATGAAAAATTCACTCTCAAGGATGTTGGTTTGGTTGAGCATCTCAAGTACAATCTCCTCTCTATCTCTCAGTTGCTTGATGTTGGTTGAAGTATGCTTTAAAAAAAATGCTTCTCGTGTTCTTGATTCGAATGGCTCTTTACTTTATGGGATTTCTGGCATTGGGAAAGTTTTTTAGGCTGATTTTGCTGGTTCTCCTGGTTCTCACAAGTGCTTGTTTGCTCAATCTTCTTCTAAGATCTGGAAATGGCATAGGAGACTAGGTCACATGGGCTTTGACTCGCTTTATCGCTTGAGTGGCCTAGGTTTGATCCAAGGATTGCCTAAGCTTAAATTTGATAAGGATTTGGTTTGTGTTCCTTGTCATCATGGGAAAATGATTGCCGCTTCTCATCCATCAATCAATTTGGTGATGACTAAACGCCCTGGAGAGCTGCTTCATATGGACACTGTTGGTACTTCTCGGGTTCGTTCGGCGGGTGGGAAGTGGTATGTTCTTGTGATTGTTGATGACTACTCTCGCTACTCTTGGATTTACTTTCTTGAGAGCAAGGATGAAGTGTTTCATCACTTTCAGAGCTTAGCTTTGAGGTTGTTCAAGGAACTTCCTAGTGCATTATGAGCAATTCATAGTGATAATGGCACCAAGTTCAAGAACTCCTCCTTTGATACTTTCTGTCTTGAGCATGGCATTGAGCATCAGTTTTCAACACCTCGTGTCCCTCAGCAGAATGGTGTGGTCGAAAGAAAGAACGGAACCTTGGTGGAAATGGCCTGGACGATGCTCGATGAGCAAAGGACTCCGAAGTGGTTCTGGGCTGAGGTCATTAGCACTGCTTGCTATGTTTCCAATCGGGTTTTTTTGCCCTCAATTCTTAATGTGACTTCCTATGAGGTACGCTTTGGGAGGAAGCCATCTGTTTCTCATTTGCGCGCCTTTGGTTGTAAGTGTTTCATTATCAAGCGTGACAATCTTGATAAGTTTGAGTCGAGATCTTCCGATGACATCTTTCTTGGCTACACCCTTCATGGCCATTCTTACAGATTTTGAATTTGAAAACTAACACCATCGTAGAGTCATGTGATATAACCTTTAATGAATCAAACTCTTGTGCAAGCAATGTGGTTAAGACTACAGGTAACAGGAAGATGGAGGAGATATTTGTAGAAGAGGACCTACAAGTCTTGGATGATGACCATGATGAGTCTTTTCATCCCACATCCGAGCTTGTTCCTGCTGCTTCTACCACCCCAGCAAAGGGTCCAGAAGCTTCTACATCGACCTCCGCAACTGTTGAGCCAGCTTCAGCTATGGTTGAGGGGGAGGTACGCTCTGAGAGAGAGGCCCCTCACCACATTCAGCATCAACATCCACCTCAACAGATGATCCGTAATCTCTATGAGAGGACAATAAGGTCAAGGTCTGCATATCTCGCATGCTTTACTAATTCTCTCTTTGTTGCTACCTTTGAACCTCGGGATATTGTACACGCATTATCTGATGAACATTGGGTTAATGCCATGCATGGGGAGTTGGAAAACTTTAAAAGAAACAAAGTGTGGACCCTAGTAGAGCCTCCTATTGGTGTCAATGTCATAGGAACCAAGTGGATTTTCAAAAACAAGCATGGGAAAGATGGTGAGATTGTTAGAAATAGGGCTAGGCTTGTTGCCCAAGGTTTCAGTCAAGTGGAGGGCTTAGACAATGAGAAAACCTTTGCTCCAGTTGCACACATAAAAGTCATTAGGATCTTGCTTGCATTTGCTGCCTCTAAGGGCATTAGACTCTACCAAATAGATGTCAAGAGTGCTTTCCTAAATGGTTTCATAGAGGAAGAGGTTTATGTGAGACAACCACCTGGCTTTGAGCACCATAAATACCCAAACCGTGTGTACAAGCTTCAAAAGACTTTGTACGGGCTAAAACAAGCACCTAGGGCATGGTATGCTAGGTTTAAGACTTTCCTACTAGAGCGCAGGTATGTCATGGAGTGTGTTGATAAAACCTTGTTCACTCTAAAGCATGACAATGACTTTCTAATGGTTCAAATTTACGTGGATGATATCATCTTTGGAGCTTCCTCTCATGCTCTTGTATCCAGATTTTAGGAAGCTATGAAAAGTGAATTTCAGATGCCGATGATGGGTGAGCTCATCTTCTTCCTTGGACTTCAAATCAAGCAGTGCAAGCAAGACACCTTCATACATCAAGCCAAGTACATGAAGGATCTCCTGAAGAAGTTCGACATGGTCAATATGAAACCGTTGTCAACACTAATGTCCACAACAACGACACTTGACCCTGACGAATACTGTGAAGCAGTAGACCAAAGGGAGTACCGGAGCATGATTGGCTCCCTCTTGTACCTGACGGCGACAAGACCCGACATACACTTTGGAGTGTGTTTTTGTGCTCGCGTCTAGGCTTCCCCAAAGATGACTCATCGCAAGGTTGTCAAGCGTATTTTCAGGTACCTCAAATACACCCTTAAGTTCGGTCTTTGGTACTGTGCATCTTCATCTCTTGATCTCATTGGGTATTCGGATGCGGACTTTGCTGGGTGTAGAATTGATAGGAAGAGCACTTCTGGTACTTGTCATTTCTTGGGTACTTCTTTGATCTGTTGGTCTTCTCGTAAGCAGTCGAGTGTAGCCCAATCCACCACAAAGGCTGAGTATGTTGCAGCTGCTAGCTGCTGCTCACAAATCCTATGGATTGTGTCCACCATGAGAGACTATGGGTTAACCTTTAAGTGTGTTCCACTGATGTGTGATAACTCCAGTGCCATATGCTTAGTCAAGAACCAAGTCCTACATGGTAAGGTCAAACACATAAATGTGAGATTGCACTTCTTGAGAGATAATGTTGAAAAGGGAAATGTTGAGGTCAAATACATCGACACCAAAAATCAATTAGCTGATATCCTTATCAAGCCCCTAGATACTTTGAGATTTGCTTTTCTTCGGGGGGAGCTTGGTGTTTACCATCCTTATGGCATCATTTAAGGGGGAGTTGGTGTTCTCTTGTATATATGTATCTTACCTTTTTACATTGCATCTCATATGTAATATATGCATTGGTAGAGGAGCTTTGATTCTTATGCTTTCCTGTATTTCTCTTTGCTATAATTGAGCTTGAGCTAAGTTGTGTGGATGTGATAGTAATATCTTATTCTTAGATTTTCTAGATGGTTTGTTATGGACTCTTTTGACCAACTTGCTAATCTTAAAGGTAAACTGAGCTTCTTGTGAACCTTATGAACTAATCTTGTTAAGATTTGCTCACCATGTGTATAATTGCCTTTATCCCTATCAAAACTTGTGTTGATGCTAGTTTAGAGGATGTCTTGGTTTTGACACCTTGTGTTTGCGAAATGGAAGGCTTTGCAAATGTTTAGCTCATGATGAAACATTGTGGGAACGTGTGTTCCTTTTGCCGCAAAGGCATGCTAAGTGTTTTGATCAAAATAATTCGAAAATGTTAAATCCATACACTGTGACTTGAGGCCTCGGGGTGTTTGTCGTGTCCAGTCATGCGATTCACCGCATGGATACGAGGACACATGAGGATAAATAATAAACACTTGATTAAATGAGTCTCTGTTGCATATGTATACGTTTGTAAAGCTCATTTTCTACGAATGCTTGTTGCCCTAGTTGAGATTGAGACTGGCTAGGTTCTTTTGATTCACTTGATGCCTCTTTTGCCTTAGATGGGAGTACTTATACATGTGGTGGCAGTTTTTCTCATGATGAGCAAATTTGATTCTATCTAAGCTAGTCAATCTTTTTGCTTGGCTTGTATAGCTCTTGATGTTTATGCCTGGCTATCTATTTTTTGTCGTTGTATGATGGTGAGCTATTGTTTTTACACTTCATAGCTCTATGTTTTTTATTAGCATAGTTAAATGCATGTCTGCATAGTTGTTGAAGCTCCTTAGATTTGCATTGTCATGCATTGCATGTTTGCACTTTTGCCTCTTTGATGAGTTTATTGCCAAAAGGGGAAAAATAAATGCCTAAGGGGAGAAAATGTTGGGTCATGCATAAATAATGCTAAGAAACTTAAAATGATCCATTTTGCATTACATAAGACCTACCACAAGTTGAGGGGGAGCATATCATATCCTGAGCGTTTTTCATGTGCCTTTCACACTCTTTGCGTCTCAAGTTGCTTTCTTTGCCAACTCTTAGTTTCGTGATCCCTATTGTGCTAGATGGCCTAGTTTTCACCTTTTCTTTGGGTTTGACCATTTGGATGTGCTCATTCGGCTTCGCATTTCAATCTCTAATCTTTGTGCATTTAGTGTTGTCACTATACTCATCAAGGGGGAGATTGAGAAATCATGTGGATATGTGCTATGGTTTGCAATATGTGATGAGTAATTGACATTGGTTGAGTTCTGTGTTTGAGTTGAAATGCGGGAATCTGGGGATTGCATGAGTTTGTGCATGTCATGGTTTTGACTAACCAGAGTTGGTTAGGATGTTGGAGAGTTGCAGGAGATGGGAAATGTGTTTGCTTATCTCATGATGTGTAGGTCACTAGAGTCAACTTGGCGGTCAACAGCAAGAGGATCGGGCACAAGTAGGAGACTTGGGGCCGAACGATCAGGAGGCCGGGTGAAGTCAAGGGTGATCCACACCGTACATGTGGAGAGGCGAGAAGCACGAACGGTTTCACGATTGAGCCTCAAAACCATGGGTGGTGATCAAGACGGCTGGGTTGACCAAGTCAAAGATCATCGGAAGTCGGTGCAAGTAGAGGCTTCTAATGGACCAGAGGATGGAGAGACTTGCCGACGAGGAGGATCACAGGACGAGGTGACACGCGTCAAAGATCGAGAAGTCACGCTTTGAGAAGCGTGCAAGGCGGTTTTCCGGTTTGGGCCTCAAAACCAGTGGCGGCGATTGGAGATGCACGTGGCACCATCGCGAACCTTGCGTCGAGGCGAACCAAAGTTGTGTAGGGCTCGATGGCATTCGGGCGATGGAGAAAAAGTTGGACGGTTATGCCCCTGGTGGTAGGTGACAGTGTATTGCAGGTGAGGGGTAGGATGGTCTTTAGGACAACCCCTAAACCTATATAAGAAGAGGTGTGGCTGGTGGGAGAGGTGCCTCTTCCTATTAGCCTTGTGTTAGGTGTTCATTCAAAATGCTAGGAGAGAGCTTCATGTAAAGAGGAGAGTAGTGGGTGTGTCAGAGACATTTATTGCTCTTTCAAATAGTGAGAGGAAGAGGGTGGCTTTCTAGCCTTGTACCAATGGATCTTGTAAGCATGTTTCTATGATATGAAATTTATTTTCGTGCTCAAGATCTTCCTCTCTCCCTAAATCTCAAATTTCTCTTTTTTTTCTATTTTCGGAGCTATTTTCGTGGAAATTTTCGATCTCATTTTTGGACAAGTTTTTGGAACGGATATCATGGAAAACTTGGTGCTATGATGAGCTAGAACAAATCCGCATAGGTCCTTGACCGAATCCATAGCTCTAGCATCTTCGATTTGAAGGATTTCTCAAGTTTTTCTTTTTTGGTATTCTTGGCACAAGATCTGAAATTCATGATGATTCCTTGAGCCAATTGAGTGGATCTTCTGGGATTAGGGTTGTGATGTGTTGAGGACTCACTGGTCCAAAAATCGTATCATTTGGAGTTTGTTTGATTAGGTTTTGGTCAAGTTTTTGCCTAATCCCGAAACCTTTTTCTGTTCTATCGGGATCGATCGGCACTGCCGATGACCAGGACCGGCATTGCCGGTGGGTCTAAACTCGGATCAGCACTGTCGATGCCACGACCGGCACTGCCGGTGGCTTGAGTTCGAACCCCGCACCGGCACTGTCGATGGCCAGATCGATACTACCTATGCGCTCTGTTTACTGCATTTGAGAATTCCTCACCGGCACTGCCGATGGGCTTTACCGGCGCTGCCGATTGTACTGGCACTTCCAATGGTAGTCTAGTAAGGTCTGACTTGTGTGCGCTTCTTTGACTGATTCAAGTCTTTGCTGTTCCCTTCTGTTTCTGCTGTGTTTAGCTGCTGTAGTTGATCACTCCTATGGGTAGCACATCATAAATTGGTGTGTGAGACCTTGATGATCGGTTTGGAAGTTGGTTCGGGTTGTAATTTGGATATAGGCTAAGTTCTCTTGGAGAATTTTAATTGGCTCCCATTCACCCCCCTACCCCCCCCCCCCCCCGGTCTGGTCGCCTTCTCGGTTCTTCATAGGCCCTCATCACGAATTTTGCGTGCCAAGCAAAAAATTTTGCTCCAGTAGGGCACCTATTTGGGCATGCAAAATGCACAGGCTCCGAAATTGCCCCCTCCGAGCCCCAAGTCATGGAGCCTCCTATTCCTCATCTAATGTGGACCCTACCAATTATTTTTTATTTTTTCTCCTTTTCCCTCTCCTCTCTTCCCTTCCCTTTCTCTTCTCCCTCACCTGCGCTCGACACAGCCGTCACCTCCCTCCCACCACCGACACCTGGGCGCGCCGCCGGTCGAGCGCTCCCCCCCCCCCCTTCCCGCGGCCGCCCGCCACCCGACCTCACCTCCCCCTTGCCTCTTCTCCCCTGCGCGATCGTGCCCCGCCGCCTCCTCTCCGCCTGCCTCCGTGATGGGTGAGGGCGGGCTGGAGCTGCCGTCGTGAATCGAGCCCGATGGTGTCGCCGTCTGCGGCAGACAGGTGTGCCGCCTCCCTCCCTCTGCCACTCTCTCCAGGCCGGTTACCAACCTCCGCCGCCTCCCTCCCTTCGCTGCCCTCCAGCCCGGTCCCCAACCTCCACCGCCTCTTCCTCAGCAAGAACTCCTCTCCAACGACGGGAGGTGCGGCGCCGCCGGAGGGGACTCCGCCCGACCCTGATTGAGGAGCTCCGCTATGAGCTGTGACCCTCCCCATGACGCGACGAGATCCAGCACCAAGCCACCGCCGCCTCCAATTTCTCGAAGCCTGCCCGAGCTCGCCCTCCTGGGCCCTCCTCTCTCACCAAGCTGAATCCCAAGGCAGCTCGCCTGCCATCACGCCGCCGCCTGCTGCCTTGAGCTCGCCCGCTATCGCGCCTGCTGGTCGTCGCCTCGACGGTGTCGCAGTCCCACTAACGCATGGGTCCCACACATGGTAGGTGTTCTGAGTCACTGACTCGTGCGTCCTGCTCGTCAAAGTGAATATAGGGGCCTGTCTTTTAGTTGTACCACTAGAGTGGAGAAGAAATTTTGCATGCCCAGATTTACATGTTGGCATATATATAGAAAAGTAGGGACTTGTTTTTCATGCCCTGCTGGAGATGCTCTAATGAACATACACTAGTATATGGAAAAATATTGAGTTAAGCAATTAAAATGATACAAGCTGCAGGTAATACTATAAAACTCACATGGATATCACTTCTTAATCTACTTGAGAAGCCACATCTTTCTCAAGGCCATCATGAACTCAAACTTGTGTGCATCGACAGTGAAGATGTCATATACAGGTCAAGCATAATATCTTCATCAAGTCCATCAACCTTTTTGAGCGCGACAAGTATTTCAGCTGATGATCTGACATCTAGAACATACTAGAATCATCGCCCGACGTTGCTGTGCGTTATGTGTTATTTGTTGTATAACTCCTGTCATGGATCCTTTTTCTTACCATTGCATGATTTATACACACACAAAAATACATATTAAGAGGTTCATATTATATATAAAAGACCTTGTATAGTTAGGCTACTTCTGCATCATCTTTGTGTTACATGCACTTTTCTCAGTTGGCAACACAATTATTGTTGCATGATCACCCACATATATATGGTTTCCAATGGCATTCCATGACCAACTTGAAATTTTGAACTTTTAAGAAATTACTATTCATGATAATAAAAATAGCAAACAAAGATATCTCAGATCATAGACAGTATGCTTTGGTTAAAGATGTATTTGTATTTATATTGGTATGATGTGAAAGCAAGAATATGCTTAAGACTGAAGTTGATAGACCTACCAAGCAACCGGAGGAAACTTCATATAGATATCTTCTTCAGTTCAAAAATATTATTCTCCATGAAATTGCATGAATGTTGTTCCTAGCTGTGTCCATTTTAAGAAGTAGATATACAAATAAGATGTTAATAATTATTAGATGGCTCTGTATGTTCAATAAAAAAAATAATGCAATTTAAAGATGCTTTGTATCTCATTCTAAATTGATAAAGTATTCCATCTCAAAAAAGGACCAGATTGTCACTATTCGCATTTTTTTCCTGAGTCTTAAAATGTGTTTCCCAACACATTTGTTAGTCTGAGCAAATAGAGCCTTGTCAATATATGAGAAATTCACAATTGTTTAATTACCTCAATTTATCTTGAAATGAGAATTGGTTTGGATAGAGATAATATTCAAATCACATGGAACAAAATATTTTTTTGATTTCAGATATACTCCGGATAGAAGTGATCATATAGAGTTAGCCAAATAAAAAAAACAAATCATCGATCAGATCTGAATCTCCTTTTGTGCTAATCATTTTGAGATACTTTATCAATAGAGTATATATTGGTTTGTAACATGTCTTTTAATATATGGTGAACTTCTACAATTTCTTAACTATGGTATTATAACACACTCAAAACTGATTACAAATACTATGATTTTGCACATTGTTAATTTGTTGCTTACAGTTGTCACATTCACTTTGGCATTCCAGCAAACACCGTAAGTGTACAAGAGCCTAAAACTTAACAATCTTACTCTTCTACAACCTAAAGGATCACTTGCAGAGATGGGGGAGGATCCTGAACCATAGCCCTTCTAGCAGCAAATGTTAAGTGAGGCATCTCGCAGAATTGCAGACTCAATAAAAATCGCAAGACGTTTCAAGGGTTTTTATCTATGAATTATGAATTGTACTTTACCAAATGTGAACGATGGAAAATACATGGGAAATTGATGATAACACAGCCCTAGTTTAGTACCAGGACATTATCTCTTGTTCATGACAGTATGTGTCCTTGATGATAGGATTTTTCTCACATAAAAGAGTCTGGACAGTGAAACATTATTTCGAATAAACTTTGTGCATTGTGTATTATCTGAGTTCAAACAGAAAATAATGTTAGTGTTGTCAAGTAGAAAATGGAGACACACCTGATAGCAGGATGGTGTTTAAACGGTAGCAGGAATGTGCCCTGCAGATGCTAGAACGCGTACGTGGCAGCTGCGGCAAGGCGTCGTATACCTGGTGGGCGTCACTTTTGGGAGATTTATGGTGGCGATAGGAGCTCCGATAATGTTTTTCTGGGATGGAAAAGAGTTAGGGAAGAAGCCACGGGTGATCCAGTTCTTCGCCGCCACCTCGACTCCGCGCGTCACCGTCGTCGAAGAAGGCACTGTCGCTGGCTCGTTGCCAAGCTCGGGCGTGACATCGTCTAGACATGGGGTGTGCGTTAGGCGGGATGTGCTGAGCGCCGTGGAGGCAGCGGCGCCGTTGGAGGTGGCGGCGGTGGCTGGGAGGAGGACCGGCAGCACACGTTTTGCCTTTTCTTTTCCCCTATCGTGGGTGGCATGGAGAAGGGGGCCGATGATGTCATGACGATGAGATAGTTATGTGCGGAGGGAGTCGCGTGTGATTAGAAATTCCAAGAATGGTCTTGATGTAAATGACCACGACAGGAAGGAAGTTATGTACGATTCGAGAAGGACCTCCGAGCAAATAAATATTATTCTATCCTTCACGAAGGATCTAAGTATAAATGTTTCTGGAGTCAATCCGACGGTACATGTTATTTATCAGAGAGATCTGACGGATGGTGATCTGCAAGTGACGTGACCTGACTGTTTTGCATGGAAACACACGCGTTTTAGAAGTATTAAGATATGCGGTAAGTTTACATACAGAACTAGAAGCAATTGTTACTAAAGTTCAAGACATACTTTCAAAGGTTAAAAAACACTACACCAATCATTCAGTTAACAACAGATTCATTACTGTCTAATTTTGTGATACCTTACTGTCATAAGTCATACTCCCTCTATTTTTAAATTGTTGTCGCTATTAACTTTTTTAGTTTACTTTGACCATTCATCAATATTAAAAAACACTACACCAATAGTTTGTTTTATTATCAAATAAAATTGAAGCATAACTTAAAATTTGCACATTTAAAGTAATATTTTGAATAAGACAAATAATCAAGGTTGAATTAAAAAAAAGTCAATAATGATAATAATTTAAAACAGAGGGAGTAGTAGCTAGTTAAGAAACACTAGGCCAATCATTCAATAAACTACTAAATTATTTTATCTGGGACAAAGCCCGTTTACATCACAGGGATGAATTGATACATAAAAGTTTAAAACCGCTCTCACAATGTGGTTGAAAAGCTAGGTTCTCTCAATCCAGTGTACAAATGATTTTACAAGTTTAAAAGTTCAAAATACAGGGCATCTGTGACATGAATCTATCTATAGCATTTGCTATGCCCCATGCCAAGTGAAGTGATTTTACAAGTTTAAAAGTTCAAAACGAAGTGAAGTGAAGCAAAGCCTCACACAAACAGCAGCAACACCGAGACAAGGAGGGATTACAAACAGTAGCAAACATGTGCGGCATCGAACACACAACAAACATGACAGCACAAAAAGGAAGGCTGAAGGAGGGAGTCAAGGATACTTGGGACGCCATGGAGGTGCAGAAGCCAGAGGAAGCTCCAGGAAGGTGCGGATGGGGTTGGCGTGGCGGTGCGGCTCGCCTACGCTAGGGATGGAGGACAGCGAAGCGGATCTCCCCTCCCACGGCGACGACGGCGCGGATCTTCCCTCTCTTGGCGGCAATGGCGCAGATCTCCAGTGGGCAGATTGGACGCAACTCTAGGGAGATGGCTTGGTGCGGCAGTGTGGCTCAACAAAGGCCCGACGATCTCGACGAAGCATGGGTATGTGGCTGGATGAAGGTGGCAAGACTTCCTCTAACGTGCAGCAACGCGGCCGCGTGGACCTCCCCTCCCGAGGAGGAGGCGGTGCGGGGCTTCCTCCCGCGGATGCTGCAACATGGAGGCAGCGGTGTCATGGATTTGAGAGAGAGGCGGCGGCGCACTGTCGTGTGGAGTTGAGAGAGAACGATGGATTGGGAGGATGAAGGAGTGAACAATTCGAAGGGTTTTCACGGTTTTGGATCGAAAAGTGGGAAAGTTGCATTTCAATTCTACGGGCAGCCGCACAAGCCATCATCTGGAAAGTAATTCAATTCAGCTCAATTTGGAGGACCCACACAGGCCCTTAGTGTTTTCTATGTCTTTGCATTTAGCACAATATGCGTTAGTCCACAACTATTAAAGGATAATAGCACCCAACCAAGCAACCATCGAGATGCGTTCAAGCTGGATGGATTCACGATCTAGTCTTCTTCAGGGTCCATCAGCGTCCTCGCAAAGCACCATCCTTCAACAGCTTCCCGCAAGCGTACATAGATATCCCCACAAATAACAGTTTGTAGTAATATGCAATTTTGGCCCTTTCTCCTACGTCAGTGCTTTTCACACGGCTTCAAAAGGGAGAGAAAGTTTACTTGTTAGTTTCCACCCAAGTTTACTTGTTAGATAAACTCCACCTATTCAAAATTTTCATCAACTTCACCAACTTTATAATCAAAATCAGCAGTGTTGATTTCATTTATTTCATATTCCAGGAGGTATGTAAAGTTTCTCAAAGTTAGGCTGGACTCAAACAGGAACACTGCCATAACCAACAGCCCTTGTAGCCAGCACTGTATCCATAAAACACTTGGCAGAT
Organism: Eleusine indica; assembly: GCA_030378355.1. Classification (NCBI taxonomy): domain Eukaryota; kingdom Viridiplantae; phylum Streptophyta; class Magnoliopsida; order Poales; family Poaceae; genus Eleusine; species Eleusine indica. The sequence continues at coordinate 8,481,539 of CM059498.1, read as the reverse complement.
AAAGACTTACTAAAAGGTGGGATGCACTCTACTTTGGGCACTTCTTGTGAATGCACTTCTTGGGATGGACTATAGTTCAGAAATGGCTAGAAAACAAGACTCAATTTTCTCGCATAGTTCATATAGTGTAGCTTACACATTAATAAATGTGGTGTATTAGAGTAACTAACTATCATCAATGACATTGTTTGTCGAACAAAGAGGGTAAAATGAAGAACTAAAAACAGACAAACCACAACCAACAATGTTGCACTCTGTAGTCTTGTTCACTTACCGTTGCCACCAGGTACGCAGACCGTCTTCAGCTTTGTCCACCGATTTCCTACCGGCTACGAAACATCGTGAGCTCTGCAATATGAAGTCTGATTAATAGATGTTAAAACTACTCATAAACAAGCAAAGGAATGGGCAAAACACCTACGCCAGTTGAAAAATGAAATGGAAGTAGTGTTCAATACAAAGGACGAATTGTATCATGCTAAAAATTCTGGCCAATAATGCCATTTAAAATAGCATTATGGCACAACACAGCATTATTCTCGATATTTTTTTTCACTTTTACGGTATAAATGATTGTGGAAACAACTTCCTACGAATGACAACACACCTTAGATAGACAAATATAATGCTAGTCTCACACATATTAGTGGTCACGTGTATCAGAAATCAGACAAAGGACGAACAAGGACTAGGGATGAATCTCAAAAAAAACGGACTAGGGATAAGGATGAACCAACATCAACAAAAAGAAACTGTTAGCAACTAGAGGCAATCTAAGGATATTTATATTAGTTATAAGTACAGATTTAGTCCCCTTCTACCACATGGCCACAATGCCCACCAATATGCAAACAAATCGAAGTCATTTCATAAGACATCCATGAAGCATAAGCACACAGTAGTGTTCGACAAGCAATTTTTCTTTTCTTTTCTTGTCACTTTAAATGTTGTATCAACACATCAGAGTTCCCCATCCAACAACTAATAAACTGAAACTGGCTCTCAAGATGATCAGAAAAACTCCATTATATGACTATGTGAACAACTCAGTATACCAATTATAGCTGACGGTTGCAAACTAATGACGTAGTGAAGTTAACAACTGCACATGAGCAATGAGAGACATGCGAGAGAGGTGACCTTGTAAGGCACTAATGCCACAATGGTCGGATGCAGAGGTACAATGCTCTATCTATGCTCCTGGGGATGATGGAACTTTTAGTGTTGGTTCTAAATCCAAACCCTTATATTGGCATATGTTGTAAGTTGGTGGTGTTAAAAAACTAGTTTTGCCTTTACTTTTATAAGCCCAGGGTATGTTTGAGGGCCAAATAAAATTCCGTAATTACTCGAGCATTAGCAACCGGAGGGATAAGATCCAAATTCATGGTGGTGGGGGGATCTCAAAAGAATAATGGGTGTTTTGGAAACTATAACAGCGAACTGACGAGGAAAAACGAACTATCGAGATGAATTTTGCTTATTAAACAAACCCTACACTTGACAAACCTCCAAATGTGTTTGTGGTGGTGGTGGGGGGACCTCAAAAGAATAATATGAAGGCAATGTGTTTGGTTGAAAGCCTGGGCCTGAAAAATACACATACAAAAAAAGGTACAATTAGGGTGCATTTGTTAGATGCACACCGTATAAATATAAATATGAGTTTGTTTTTTTATAAAGGGAACACATCAATTGATGTCATAAAAATGAAAATAACGCATAGATCCTACATGTAATTATTTTTTATTTTAAAATATAGTCATCATGGGTCTTGTTTTGTACTCCCTCTGTGCCGGGTATGTAAGCATTTCAGCAGCACCTTCGCCGCTGGCTGCGCCGTCGTGGGCTCCCACACCACCGCCTCCACACCGACGACCACCCTGGGGGGCACCGGCCGCGCCACGGCCTCTATATCTCGCTCCACTGCCCGCAGCACCGCCACCGCCTCCCCCGTCACGAACTTCTCCTTTGCGCTCACCACTGGACGCGTACGGCGGGTGGATCCTGCCTCTCCTTCGCCATGCGCCACCATCTGAAGAGGTGGGGGAGGCGTCGTCCGGCTGCCTGGTGCTTGGTCCTCTTCCGTCATGTCCTTTGTGTATTGGAGGAGATAGAGCCATGTGCAGGTGCGGAGATGGTAGTTGGCGTTGATTGATGAAAAGTTAATGAGGGTATACAAGTCTTTTCATTCCACTGTTATTTTGGCCTCAGGAAGGTAGGAATCCGTAAATTCAAGGGACGGAGGGAGTAGATTAAATCGCAAAGAATTCAAAGGTTCAAATGATCCCAAATCAGATACGCCGTTTAGAAAATATTATTGTTTGAAGCTTGCTAACATAAATTGCATGACATTAATTGTATCCAATGGCAACACAACACGTCAGCTCAAGAGAGAATCTTTTTACAGGCAACATGCTTGGGCTCCAGACAGTCGATTTTGAGCGTCTGGGCGTGAGCAGTTCTGCCTGAAGGCAACAAATGAGGATCCCAACCAAATGAGGATCTCATGCAGAAATTTACCCAAACAATTTGAGTCCAGGGCTCCAACCAAACATGTCCTATGAGCCTAAAATGGGTACCTTATACGAGTCGAAGTGAATCCATATTTACTGTTTATATAAAAATTCAACTTCTATGTATCTTACCTTGCCTTTTAGGAAAATTATATCATTGCCATTGGTTTGAGACCTTAATTTCTCATGGTCACTAAAATTTTTCTATTGGCAAATATGCTGCTAGAATTGCCTTCCGTTTGCTGCTGTTAGATTTACAAATAAAAAAATTTCAAAAAATATGATTAAAAATTGAGAAGGCTTAAAAATACAAAAACGCCCTTCATCTTCTTCCTTGTCTTGTTTCTCCAATCGCTTACATCTGTGTCCTCCTATACGGGGCCAATTGGATTCTTGCCACGCTTAAGAAGTGGCGTCTTAAAAACAAATCTCCTAACCAGTGCAAGTTAAAAATATCACCTATAAACATGTTTCTCTTCACACCCACGCCACATTCGAAATTCTCTCCTATTTTTCTTTCTGTTTCCCTTCAAACTCGATGTACGTGACCGTAATGCCCCTTTCCTTTCTTTCCTTCTCCAGTGTCGATCGATAGACATTGCCGACCGCCGGAGGAGCCTTCATCGCCGCCGCGTCGAGCCCAGCCCGCACTGACGTCGACCACCGCGCCGAGCTCCGCCTGCCCTGTAACCCGCCGCGTCGAGCCCAGAACACACCATCGTCGACTGCCGCGTGGAGCTCCGCCCGCTCTGGCACCCGCGTCCGTCGCCCACCTGGAGCTCCGCCGGTAGCGCAGTCGCCGCCCGCCTGGTTGGGCTCGAAGGATTGAACTGGGACCCGTCGTCACCGCTCGCCTGGAGTGCGACTCCGCTTGCTCCGGGACCCGCCGTCGCCACTCGCCTGGAGCGCGGCTCCGCCAGCCCCTGGACCTGCCGCTGCCAGCCCAGAGCTCCGCCGGCATCGGGATCCGCCGCCACCGCCCGCTGGAGCTCCGCCGGTAGTGCAATGGCCTCTATCGATCCAATCGGGCCTAAGGAAAGAGGAGCAAGGGCAATATGGTCACTTAACATCGAGTTTTGGAGGAAAAAAAAAAGAAAAATAGAAGAGAATTTCGTGTGTGGTGTGGGTGAGATGAGAAATATGTTTATGGATGGTATTTTTAAGTTGCATTGGTTAGGAGGCTTGTTTTTAAGATGTCACCGTGGCAAGAATCCAATTAGACACCTACACGATACACCAGTTCGGCATCGCGTCCCCACCAACCCGAAGTGCTCCCCTCGCACGTCGTGACCGGCTCGGCGGCTCGCTCTCGCGCACGGCTCAATGCTGCCGCCATCGGCTTGTCGCCGTTGGCCCGATGTCGTCGCCACCACGACCACCTTTCTGTGGCCTGCTGCAGCCATCCGAGGCTAGCTCGCGCCGCCGCACCTAGTCTGCCATCGCCCAGAGCCGCCCCGCACGTTGACCCGCAGCCACCAAGCTACAACCAGCTTCGTCCCCGTCGGAGGGGGAGGGGGTCAAGATCCATGGTCAGCTCATTCCCTCTACTGTTGGATTTGTCTAGCCAAGCAGAGCGGCGTCAATCAGTTTAGCATCAAGGCTCGGGGGCACATCTTCATCCTTCGGTCAGCGGAGGCACAACAGTTCATTCATCCTCCGTCAGATCAATTTCATCTTCTTAGCCTTGCACTTGTGATGTGGGATTAAAATCCCTGGTCTACGTGAGTATTCGAGTATTAGCTGCGGCCTGCGGCAGGCACGTCAGCGCGTGGACGCGAATGAGCTGTGGCGGCACGACACCCAGCGGACTAGTAGCGAGCTTCGACAAGCTTGCATGAGCAAGAAAACGGACAGGGGCAGTGATGTCTTTATGTTAATTTTAGACGGTGTTTGTACTCTGTTATAAAACAATGGCAACCAGTAATGCCACCTAAGCAAATGAATGACAGCTGTGCCAACTCAAAAAATTTGATGGCAACTATACAATTTATAGATATCAAAGCAATGGCAACCTTGCAAAGGACCCTTGCTTTTAATAAGTTGAGTCTTTCCTTGTCTTAAGGTTGGTCAAGGGGAATAATCTTACTACCGTTTCAAATTGTTATCGTATTTAGTATCTCATTTTCGTTTTAAATTGTTATCGTCTTTAGTCATGTTTGACCATCACCTTATTTCAAGTATTATAATATATATAAAATTATAAATTATGATTCACCTTTTATTAATAAAACATAACATAACAAAATACATGATATTTTAAAAATATTTTAAATAAGATGTAACTAAAAAAGTCAAAAACAATAATAATTTAATAATGATGAGTAGTTTAAAAAAAATCATGCACCAAAACCCAAATATACCCGCCGCAAAGAATTCCGACGACAGCAATCGGGCAGTTCGCCCCCACCCCCCACCCCCCCAAAAAAAAACAATATCACAAAGGTTCAAGGTAGATAGTAGCATAACAATGGCTCCGTGTGGGACAGCTACCAGAAGAAGTGATTCTATGAAAATCGTAATTTTTCTGGAAGTCCACTCCCACATAATCGTGTAGAGGAAGAGCTGGCCGTTTGGCAGCCTCCTCAGAATCGTGTAGCGACGGAGTTCGGCTGGGGGCAGGGCCTCGGCGGCGGAGCTCGACTGGGCCACGGCGGAGCTCGCCCAAGCTCGGCTGTGGCGGCGGCGTGACAGAGCCCGGTTGGGGACAGGGCCTCGGCGGTGGAGCTCACCCAAGCTTGACTGGGGGCAACGGAGCTCGGCTGGGGCAGGACCGCGACGGAGGTCGCCCGAGCTCGGCTGGGACAGGACCGCCGCGGAGGTCGCCCGAGCTCAACTGGGGGCGGTGGAGCTCGGTCAGGGGCGGCCCAGGGCAGGGCTCTGCTTGGCCGGCGGGCTCGGCGGGAGCGGCCTGGGGCGAGGGCGGGCGGACGACGACGGCTCGAGCTCTCTCGGCATCAGCTCCTCCGGCGCGCGAGGGTTTGGGGGCGACGAGCGGACGGACGACGCCTGCGTGCGCTCCTTGTCTGTCGGGAATCGATTGCGTTTCGTAGAATCAACCCCAAGGGTCGATTCCGCGTTTTAGTGCAAATGAGACATTGGGAGGAATCGTGCCCGGGGGAATCGGCGTGAGAAGCGGACCATTTGGGGTCCGACGTTTGCCGCTTATATCGAATACAATCGGCTGAGAATCGGTTCCAAACGGGGCCAATATCACAAAGGTTTCACAACGGACAAGCACTAAAGTTATATTTCTGAGAACCAGTACACTTCCATGCAAGGCATATAAGACTTGTTTTTCCATTTAGTAAAATAGGCATTAGTCCACAACCATTACTAAGATAAATAGCACCCAACGAAGCAACCATGGAGATGCGTTCAAGCTGGATGGATTTACGATCTAGTCTTCTTCAGGGTCCTTCAACGTCCTCGTATAGCACCATCCTTCAACAGCTTCCAAAAAGCGCACATAGATATCCCCAAGCCTAACAGTCTGTAGTAATATGAAGTTTTGGCTCCTTCTGCTACGTTGGTGCTTTTCACGCGGCTTCAAAAGAGAGAGAAAGTTTACTTGTTAGTTTACTGCCAAGTTTACTTGTTAGATAAACTCCACCTATTCAAAATTTTCATCAACTTCACCAACTTTATAATAAAAAAAATCAGCAGTGTTGATTTCATTTATTTCATATTCCAGGAGGTATGTAAATTTTCTCAAAGTTAGGCTGGACTCAAACAGGAATACTGCCATAACCAACAGCCCTTGTAGCCAGCACTGTAATGTATCCACAAAACACTTGGCAGATAAAGACTTTCTAAAAGGTGGGATGTATCCACTTTGGACACTTCTTGTGAATGCACTTCTTGGGAAGGACTATAGTTTAGAAATGGCTAGAAAACAAGACTCAACTTTCTCGCATAGCTCGTATAGTGTAGTTTACACATTAATAATGTGGTGTCAAACAAAGAGGGTAAAATTAAGAACTAAAACCAGACAAACCAGAACCAACAATGTTTCACCCTGTAGTCTTGTTCACTTACTGTTGCCACCAGCTACGCAGACCACCTTCAGCTTTGTCCACCGATTTCCTACCGGCTGTGAAACATCGTGAGCTCTGCAATATGAAGTCTGATTAATAGATGTTAGAACTACTCATAAACAAGCGAAGGATTGGGCAAAACACCTACGCCAGTTGAAAGATGAAATGGAAGTAGTGTTCAATACAAAGGACGAATTGTATCATGTTAAAAATTCTGGCCAATAATGCCATTTAAAATAGCAATATGGCACAACACAGCATTATTCTCGATAAAAAAATTTTTCACTTTTACGGTATAAATGATTGTGGAAACAACTTCTTACGAATGACAACACACCTTAGATAGACAAATATAATGCTAGTCTCATACATATTAGTGGTCACATGTATCAATATCAGACAAAGGACGAACAAGGACTACGGATGAATCTAAAAAAAAAGGACTAGGGATAAGGATGAACCAACATCAACATCAACAAAAAAGAACTGTTAGCAACTAGAGGCAATCAAAGGATATTTATATTAGTTATAAGTACAGATTTAGTCCCCTTCTACCACATGGCCACAATGCCCACCAATATGCAAACAAATCAAAGTCATTTCATAAGACATCCATGAAGCATAAGCACACAGTAGCGTTCGGCAAGCAATTTCTTTTCTTTTCTTGTCACTTTAAATGTTGTATCAACACCATCAGAGTTCCCCATCCAACAACTAATAAACTGAAACTGGCTCTCAAGATGATCGAAAAAACTCCATTATATGACTATGTGAACAACTCAGTATACCAATTATAGCTGACGGTTGCAAACTGATGACGTAGTGAAGTTAACAACTGCACATGAGCAATGAGAGACATGCGAGAGAGGTGACCTTGTAAGGCACTAATGCTACAATGGTCGGATGCAGAGGTACAATGCTCTATCTATGCTCCTGGAGATGATGGAACTTTTAGTGCTGGTTCTAAATCCAAACCCTTATATTGGCATATGCTGTAAGTTGGTGGTGTTAAAAAACTAGTTTTGCCTTTACTTTTATAAGCCCAGGGTATGTTTGTGGGCCAAATAAAATTCCGTATTACTCGAGCATAAGCAACCGGAGGGATAAGATCCAAATTCGTGGTGGTGGGAGGATCTCAAAAGAATAATGGGTGTTTTGGAAACTATAACAGCGAACTGACGAGGGAAAACGAACTATCGAGGGGAATTTTGCTTATTGAACAAACCCTACACTTGACAAACCTCCAAATGTAAGATAACGGGAGCGTTGGACACTAAATCGTACATCCTATACCTGCGGACTGTTAAGGGAAAACGGACTATTGTGTGGAAATTTGATTATTCCACAAACCCTGTGAAGTGCACAACATCCAGATGCGGACTGTTAAGGGAAAACGGACTATTGTGTGGAAATTTGATTATTCCACAAACCCTGTGAAGTGCACAACATCCAGATGCGGACTGTTAAGGGAAAACGGACTATTGTGTGGAAATTTGATTATTCCACAAGCACTGTAAGTGCACAACATCCAGATTAAGTTGTCACTAGTAACACAAAGAAGGGTACCCTGGTCACAAGTTTCTCGCCGTCTAAAAGATTAAAATAACGTCATTGGGATCCTTTGTGAGGTGAATCACACATAAATCTCCCCGAAATTAATACGCACTCCGTCAAAACATGCCAAGATCGGAGCTTTACTCAACGAAAAGCAGCAAACACCTCGGATCTGAGGCATCCTCACCTGAAGGTCGCGGATGCTTGGACGAAGGACAGACAGCATCGGCGTCGAAGGGTGGATGTCCAGGCCTTTTCCGCTCATAGACGCGGCAACCGAGGATCCAGATGACCCGCAGCTACGGCGGCCGAGTATCGCCAACGCCGATCGCATCGCCGCCATCTCTCTCTCTCTCTCTCTCTCTCTCTCTCTCTCTCTCTCGGCGTGAAAAACGAAATACGTTTTCGAATTTTGGTGAACGGCTTGCGGACTGCGGAGTTATCTCTTCGTATCTTAGAGCATCTGCAGTCGGTTCTTATAAATTTGTCCTCCTAAATTTTATTTTATAATCCCAGTTATAAAATTTAGGAGTCCAATTTCATACTCAACTCTATAGGCTCTTACTTCCTGTGGGACCCATCTGTCAGTTTGAAAAAAAATGCCAATCGATTTCTCTTCCTGATTTGCCCTGCTGCCCGCCAGCGCCGGCGTCGTCGCCATGCTCGCCGCCGCCCGCGTTGCCTCCGGTTCCCCGCCCGCGCCTCTTGCGCTGCCTCCGGCTCCCGAACCGCGTCTGCTCGCGCCAGCGCCCTTCTCCCGCGTAGCGCTTCGCCCCCATCGCGCATCCTCCTGCCATTGCGGTTGCGCATTGCCCCTGCGCCAATGCCCGCCGGAGCTGCTCGCGCCGCCGCACTCGAAGGTGCTGCGGGTGGCCAACCCCACCCTCGGAGCTCCGGCATGGGGTGAGATGGGCGGGGCCGGGGAGCAGCGTGTGGATGTGATGGAGTTGGTGAGGATAAAGATGCTCGACACGGAGGAGGGCAAGGAGGATCCAGTATAATAAAATAGGGCGAGTCGAGTGCGAACCTCTATAAGGGGAGTTGTGCAAGTCATGTTGGGCAACGTGCAGGGGTTGTGGAGACTGAATGACGGAGTTGTGGTCCTTCGGATTCGGTTGGCGGCGACAAGGCTTGACGTGCGGCGGAAGGTTTCAATTTTGGTCATTGGGCGTTATTTTTTATTGCGAGTGGATGGAAACCTATATTTGGGTCTTCGTTGAGATATAGATATTCATTTAGTTACTCTGCTGAAACAGTTTTGAGCTCTTTTAACAATTTTTATTAGGTATAGGTATCTGATTTATGCATGGAGATGCTCTAATGAGGTATAGGTATCTCTCGTCGTGGATTCGGACAGAAGCTGGACGACGGCAGATGATGGCTCCATGTCCTCTGCATTGGCGTTGTCTGCAGAAAAGTTTTTTTTTTCTTTTTTACATTAGCTCTCATCCAGCGGTACCGCCACACCGCGACGACCACTCCCACCTGCACGCTCGTCGTTGGCCGCACCTGTGCTATTGCCCGCTTGGTCACTGCAATCCGCGCCCCGAGTCTGCCTGTGTGGTCGCCGGAATCCGCACGAGCAGTCTCCCGCTTGCTTGTCGAAGTCCGCACGCTTGCCCACTCACGACGCGTCTGCGAGAGATCGTGGTCATGCCGCCCACGAGCTCGCTGGAGACCACAGCCATATCCGCTCAGGTGCTTCGCGGAGAACGCGGCCCGGGCAGCCTCGAAAAGGAATAACATTGGACGAGCTTTTCCTCAATACTGTAGTAGCAAATACGAATAGGACGAACTTCCACTAACACAAATAAAAATCACGATCTACATTGAAGGGCACCGCATGTGAGTATGTGGTCTCAATCCTGTAGCCTACAACCAGATTTAAGGATTTTTGCAATCTGCTACTACCTCCATCCCAATGTATCCCAATATGTAAGCATTTGTTAACTTAGAAAACATGTTTGACTCTTTATTTTATTCAATTTTTTATCAAAAAGTAAAAATAAATAGAATAAATTATATTATGAAATATATCTAATAATAAAATAAATCATAATAAAATAAATATTTTTTTGATAAAAAAAGTTTAAATAAGATAAAAGGTTAAATATGATTTTTAAAATCAATAAATGCTTATATTTTAAGATGAAGAAAGTAGATCATGTAGATGTGGCCTGAGCGTCCAAGTGTCCTTTTCGCAAAATTGGTATAGCTGCCACGAGGACCGCCCCAACAGTGTCCTTTCCGCGAAATTGGTTAATGCTCTGATGCTTTTGCGAGCATCATAACTCCATGCTCTCCCGGCAGGCATCACCCAAGCTAAAGAAGGAAATTGCGTGGCAAAAGTGTTACTTTATACTTTTGTTTAGCGAGCGCAATAGGTGCAAAGAAGCGGAAAGAGTGAAGAAATGGATAATACAAAAGAACGCCTCTTATTAAAGTTAGCTCGGCCCGCTGATGAGTTGCACAAAGTTGTGAGTTGTAAGCGAGCGAGCTTTAGTATACACAGCGTATTTGATCTGTAAGCTGACGCGGATACACAACCTTGTAATGGCAAATGTGAGCTTCGTCTAGGAAAGTTACGGCAGGAATGACCTAAAAGCGAGTAGAAAGATGGCGATGAGAGACTTGCAGCTCTGTTTCTGGACGCCATAGACGAGTTCCGTCCACCCTCATCCCCATCCCGGCGGCGCGCGACAGCGAGGTCGTCCGACGGCTCCGGGTGGTGATGGATGCGCCGTCCCGCTCCGCTCCACCCATCACGACGTAGCTCGCCCGTGCGGATGCATTTGAGAAGAGAGGCTACCTCTCTCCTCAAATGTAATTTGTCTGCCGGCTTTGCCTATCCTGAAGATCTTGCGTAGTCTACAATATCACGTAGGGAGACATATATGGCTTTGCATAGCTTTTTTGAAGTCAGCCTCATCTGAACTTCTGAACAGCCGGACATTTCTTGCGCATCGCAACTCCAGTACAGTACTGGTAGCATAGCATTCTGCTGAAGTGCTGAGTGCTGACTCTACAGATCTATGGGGCAAAAAAAGTGTGTAACGGGAAAGGTTACAGTACCAAACCGGAATGGAAAATCCACGGAAATGATTAGGACGCAAGTCAAGATCGAGCGGGAGAAACTGCGAGGCTACGGTACCAGTCTTTGTTTGGGTCAAGAAAGATGGTCGCTGTTATGCACGAAGTAAGAGCAAAAACGTGAAAGCAACTCAGCGCATGAAAAAACTGGTCCATGGTACACTCATACACCCATGATCGCGACGGCCTGCCACAATATAGCAGTGTAAGAACATCTCCAGTGAGGCATGTAAATTTGGGCTTCTAAATTCTATTTTATAATCTCAATTGCAAAATTTGGGAGTCTAAATATGCACCCAACTCCAGTGGAAGCCTGCATATAGGCTCCTACTCCTTGTGGGTCCCGTTTGTCAGAACAAAATCAACAATCTCTCGGAAGCTCCCGTCGTCGTCGTGTTCCCCGTAGCCACCGTGCTCCTCGCCGGGCGCCATCCTCCCCTCAATCACCGTCGCCGGCTAGTGCTGCCTTGTCGCCCCTCCTCTGCTCGACTGGTGCCAGCCCCGACGCGGCTGCTCCGGCCCCCCGACGCCCTGCCTCGCCTCAGACCTGGTCCGCCGCCGCCGCTCGTTCTTGAGTCCTCGTCAGGGAGATCTAGCCACGGCTGCTCCGCTGCTCCAGCTGATGAACCACGGTGCCTGCAAGGGAGGCGGCGTCGGCCAGGGAGGACGCGGACCGTCGGAGCCCCCAGCATAGCCGCAAAGAAGGATTGGAGGACCGCTATGGAGGAGGTTGGGGCGGGGCTCGCCGCAAAAAAGAAGACGGTGGCCTCCTCGTCGGCAAGACGATGAGCTCGTCCGCTTCTGCTGGGCCCGCCAGCCTCTGCCAAGTCCGCGTCCGGTGCCGCCGCCCACCCACTCCTGCTCCTTCGACGGCTCCACCGCGCTCGCCCCCAGTGCTCCCGTCCCCGTCTGCACCACTCCCTTGCTCGCGTCGCACGCGAGCCCTCTACTCCGACCTGAGCTTCTCGACGACGCTGCTGCTCCGGCGCTCGCCCATGCTTCCGGGGCTCGCCAACTCCTCGTCCCCGCCGACGCAATCGCCTACCTGCGACCGCCGCTTGTCCATCGGAGTTGGTCCTCCGACCGGCAGGGGGGGTAGGCTGCGGGGGAGGGGGGACGACGGGCGGCGAGGGGGTTGCTGTGTCGGGTGGAAGAGAGATGGAGAAGAGAGAGAAAGAGGAGAAGAGACGAAAAGGAGAAAAAAATTAAAAAATAAAAAATAGTGAGACTCAGGTGTTTAGGAGGAAGATAGAAGGGTTACAAATTTGAAAGCCTGATGTAAAGATTTGGGAGAGCATGCAAAATGGAAAAAAGGTTAGGAGCGTCACTAGAGTTGATATTTTGAAGTGGACTCCTAAATTTTAGGATAAGATGCTCTAGTACCACATTTGGCCGCAATCAACGCATTAGAAATGCACCGACTTGAGCTGGTTTAGTCAAGCAATGTGGGTTTCAACGTAGCTATTTAATTGCAAAACATAACGTTAAGTCTCCAAAGTCAAAACGGATGGTAAAAGTCCGGCTACGCGTGATAAAGCGTCAACAGCTCCAACTTACCAGCAAGCAGAAAATAAAGGTTGGTAATAGCAAGTGATCCATCCAAATCACTAACGTGATTTCAAGATGGGACGAATTTACTGACGAAAAGCCTGTGGAAAATCATAACTGAATCAAAGAAAACTTGCACCCGAATTTGACATGCTTGTGCAATCGAATCCAATGTCCAGAATCAGATTTCTACTATAACATGGCATGGGAATCAACCAAACCACTGGTGACAGCATCTAGTCCCATGAAAATTCACAAACATCAAAACCGACATCCCATGTGCGAACTGAGATTTGTACTATACAGTCATCAGTAGATCCATTTTTCCACACCTTGTTTCGAACATGAGCGGACGACAAGAGTCACGCAGCATCAGAGTCCAAGGTTCTTCCACGCCGTGGAGTCCGCTTTTACAATTACAACGCCTAATTCCACCACCCACGCCCTATTCTGTCTCGTTTCGCCCCCAGTGATGGACGTCACTAGAAAAACTTCGACGGTTGGACCCCTCCACCACCATGAAAATGAGAAACCGACCGACCACCCACAATGGCCAGTACCACGGCCTAAACTCCTCCCTCTGCCCATTTCCCACGCCCCGCCTCCACCACTCTTTGGCTGAAGTGAGAACCAGATCAAGCAGACAGGGCCATGGCAGCGCGCATCGGACAGCGCAGCCCCACCCCACCAACTCCCAAAACGCATAAAAACGAAACAATCACACACAGGAGGAGAGCAGCGAAAAGCGACCTGATTCCACTCGCTTCGCTTGCTTCCAACCTTTTTTTCACATCCACTTCCCTTGGCTCCTAAGCAATCATAATATGAACAGTTATCAACATAATAGGACTAATGCTGCTAATTGATTATCGTAATAGGACTAATGCTGCTAATTGCAACCAGTGGTAAGTCACAAAAATCAGCGGCCTCCTCTAGGGTGAGAAAATTCACCATCCCCAACATACAGGAAGGAATAAGACCGAAATTAGGGGATTTGAGTCCACGTACTGATCCCATCCACTTTCTCTACCTCCATTGGAATACTGCTTCAGCTTCTTCTGCTTCGGCGGCGGCGGCGGCTTGGTTCTTCCTACACGCTCAGCCCGTCCACGCCGCACTGCTTGTATTTGAGCGCCTGGCTCTTGGGACTGATGGAGATCGCGCAGTCCACCGACACCTGCGGGGTTCGTTCACACATCACATCAATCGCGCCGCTTAAACATCGGAGACTCACGCATCAAACAAACGCTTGCCGCGGACGCGAACAAAAGTTGTTGGGGGCGGGTTGCCGTGGCGGTTACGCACCTGGACCTTGGGGGAGGAGAAGCCGAGCACGAGGATCTTGGCGCCGATGTCGCCGGTGATGCGGAGGTCGACGCGGTCGTACATCATGGCGTCTCGGACGAGGTCCTGCGCATCGGCCTGGAGCACGTTGAAGCGGTCGACGATGACGCGAGTCTGGAGCTGCCGGGTGCTGTGCGCGGGCTGCTCGAACCCGGGCACCGCCGCCACCCCGAGCGGCACGCCGTGGTACATGACGTCGAAGGCCGTGGCGCCGTACCGGATGCCCACCTTGTTGGGGTTCACGGCGGTGAAGAGCAGCGTGATGTTGAGGGAGAGGTAGGCGGCGCCGGGAGCCCCGCCGGGGACCGGGGACGACGACGGCGGGGCCACGAAGAGGTACTGCACGGAAACCTGGTTGAGGTCGAACTGCGGCTTGCGGGGCTTCACCACCAGCACCACCACGAGGGCCACCGCCAGCGCCAGCAGCGCAAGGAAGACGAGCAGCAGGAAGAGGCAGCAGCAGCAGCCGCGGAAGGAGGCGGACCCGCCGCCGTACCCGTAGTGCGGGCGGCGCTGCGGGTACGAGGACCCCGGGTGGTAGCCGTTGCCGTGGTGCTCGCCGTTGGATCGGGTCGTCGTCATGGTCGCCGCCGCCGCACTGGGGGTGGGTAGATGGGGGTGGTTTGGATTTTTGGAGCCTACTCGGGCATTTGCGGCGAGGTGGAGGAAGAGGGGAAAGTTTGGCGAGGTGAAATGCGGGGCTGCAGTGACAGAGCTTGCCAGAAGCCCAGAAGTGGGGGAGAGTAGCGGGCAGGTGGTGGGCGACGGGGCGTAGTGGGGAGATTTCCTTGTTCCCTCGTACGCCGTTTTATTCGGCTTGGGAGTTGGGACTTGGGGTTCGGCGAATCGATGAATTATGGGCTGGATTAAGATGGTTAAGATGATAATAAATTCTCTACGATGTCGCCACAAAAACACTTAAAGCGGATAGTATTCCCGTGCGAAAATAGATTTCCCCTTGTCTATTACTCACTTAACTTCACCGTGTAGAGTTGCAATGTGTACCTTCACGCTAAAACTTTCAAATTTCAAATGAAACCCTTTGGAACGCTGCAAGCATTCAACCGTAGCAAATTTGTGCAAAGTGACTGAAGAAAGGACAACTTCAGCTTATGTCATGATCATGATAACTGGGATATGTTCGTTATTTATGGTCTAAATTTTAGTGATGTTATATCAATTCTTCAAACGTTAAATATAGTGATTAAATTTAAATCAAATATAAAACTAATTACACAGTTGGATGCTAATTTATGAGACAAATCTATTAAATTTAATTAAATCATCATTAGAAAATATTTATTGTAGCATTATATTATCTAATCATGATCTAATTAGTTTTAATAGATTCATCTTATCATTTAATGGGTGATTATAAATTGGATTTTGTTAGTAATCTATATTTAGTATTTTTAATTAATATTTCTATATTTGATAAAATATATTTAAAAATTAATAGGTATAAAATATATTTAAAAATTAATAGGCATGAAATAAACACATCCGAGTGCTCACACGAAAGGTGCATAGGATATAAATTTGAGTTAGAACGTGGAACAAAATCACCCAAACACTTTCGTAGGTGCTCCACACACACATGCACACTCTAGACAGAATGATGCAAACATATCCTCATTTTGTTTTCAACAGTTGACGTATCCTGTTAGTATAATTTCCATTTTATATGTTTTTGTCTCTACAAATTAAATCTAATACTGCTCAAGACCCTTTATTAGGAAAATCAAGACCCCATTGGCAAAAGAGAAAAAAAAGAAGATAAGACCTATTAAATATATAGCGAAAAGTGTATGTGATGCATTTTATATTCCCTTTTGTTTATGTCTAGACTCTAGAGAGATGCAAATTACAAACTATTTTATCACATTCCAGACCAGCTAATGGCCACTCAGTTGTCCCTGAAACATCCAGGAAGCGAAGCGAAGCGCCCTTCTCACGCTGTTTATCACGAAGGCCCAAAAGGCCGAAAACCTACACGCTCCTTTCCCCACTCCGCGACTGTGCCTCTCGACCCTTCCTGGTAGAGAGTTGAGTTCTGACCAACATAGGCGTTAGGCGACCCAGCCGAACAAATCGCCGAAGAGCAGCGCGACATGGAGCCGCCGATGGAGAAGAAGGAGGCCGAGCAGGAGGAACAGCTAGCGCACGCGCGGAAGGAAGACGCGCCCGCCGCCGTCGCCACCACGGCCGAGGAGGACGGGGCTGATTCGGAGGAGAACGAGCGCCGCAACCGCGAGCTCAAGGCCGGCCTCCACCCCCTCAGGGTAAGAACCACCACTGCTAGATCTAGCTCAGCGCATGCCAGAATATTCGCATCCATGCCGTTCATCCACAGCTAGGGATTTCGGTGCAGGCTTTGCGCCCCTGGCGATCATTGGTAGATTTGTTGGGGTTAGGTCGTGGAAGTGGATGTGCATTTTTTTTTATTCATTTTTTCTGTCTGCCTGTAGCGCAAGCTCGTGCTCTGGTACACGCGCCGGACGCCTGGGGCGAGGTCGCAGTCGTATGAGGACAACATCAAGAAGATCATCGATTTTAGCACCGTACGTCTCTCCGATGGTTATCTGTTGTGGAAATTCCTTATTTCAGTGCAGCTGATTGCTGTTTCTATCTGGATGCTTGCAGGTTGAATCGTTCTGGGTTTGCTACTGCCACCTCGCACGCCCATCCTCTCTGCCGAGCCCTACTGACCTACATCTCTTCAAGGATGGCATCCGGCCCCTCTGGGAGGTATTTTTGCAGAACCCTAGAGTAGTTTTTATGCCTGTCCATGTCTCTAGTGGTTGATGGTTTTGATTGGGCAGGATCCTGCAAACCAAAATGGTGGCAAGTGGATAATACGGTTCAAAAAGGCTGTTTCTGCTCGTTTCTGGGAGGATTTGGTAAGTTAATTTGCAAGTTTAAATTGTATGTTAATAAGGAGACCAGTCGATTCTAGGTTTAATCACATTGCCTGAGCCTCCATGAACGGATGGATATAGTCTCTCAAGCCTGTTTAAGATTTTGTAACTTAAGACACTGAATGACAACGATATCAATTCCACTGATGTTTCTGTACCTGTGAACTTGAATGGGAGCATTGGATTTGATCTGAAAGCCTGAGAGGGTTCCCTTCCAACATTTGTGAAATTAAATTCCTTGAAATTTTATGTGCCCTCCACAAGTATTTTTTTTCAATTGCTAGGACAAAAAGGATGAAATGTTCTGAAAAATGTGCAATAAGATTTACAGCCACATTATCCTTAGTTCATATCTGCTTGACAGAACATGTGTACTAACTGGAGCATTGAGTTGATTTCGTGAGCCATAGAACGCAGTCAACACACTACGTAAATGTATGATATATAATGTCTACTTGTTTATTCAATGCTTCAGTTGTGCGTGATATTTTTTTTCTCGAAAACGCAGGAGAGCTGCGCTTCATTATATTAAGAAGAAAGCGGGACAAGAACCCGTTACAACACACACCACACCCGCCCTCTTACATACATGTTTACATTCGCGCCTGTTACTAAATTCAACACGACCACAGCGGGTGCAATCTAATCCCCCGAGAGAGTGTGGGGGCAGTCAAGAGGGAGAGCCCTCGAGCCCCTGCCATCGTCCAACCACGCCGTTCCTCACCAGCCAAAATTAGGGTGCTGGTCAAGTTGGGTGCTTGGCCATAAAAAACACAGTGATTACGATGTGTCCAGAGGAGTTGTGCGTGATATTGATGTTGTTGGAGCATACATCATAGTAATGCCATCTTAGGTTTTGCATCATAAATATTTCTGGCATTGATATTGTCTTCCGTAGGTGCCTTTATTTGATGCCGTGACCACTTATGTTTATACTTTATATCTACAAAGATAAAATATTTAAACCAATTAGCCAAGTAAAATTAATCTACTGGCATTTGGGTATATTCTTGGAATCATTTGGTCGGTTCTAATTGAGTGTTGTTTTGTTGTACATTTGTGTTCATTGGATTGAACTTGCACCACTTGGGAAGGGGAATCCCCCTCTTAGTAGATGCGATGCTATTTATGCCTTGTTTTGCTCTGAGATTTAAGATAAAAACAATTATGCCTTTTTGTTATCTGTATCCATACTCTGATGCACTTATGGAAATCATATATGCTTCCCTTGATTCTTGGTGTCGATGAGATTTGTAGATATCACATGATTCCATGTTGCCAAACGCAATAGGAGGTGACTTGTTTTAACTTAGCATTTTTCTCCTCTAAAGGTCAAATAATGTTACTTATGCCTACTTATACTTAGTTAATATTAGTACCACTGAAGCTTATCATTATTTTCTGGCTCTAAATGATGTTTCATTGAAGCTATATCACCTATGTCCTTTTATTCTATCTATTTATTCACCTTTTGTTGCCAGCCTATTTTATGGTTGTGCCACTCACCCGCTCACCTGTGAACATGATTTGCCTATTTCTGCATGCTAAAAGTTTGTATTCCAAGGTTGCAGTTGTGAATAGCTGATTATCAATTTACCATTAACCATTGGCATGCCACAGTTATCAGAACAAATGTGTTCTTCTACCCTTGGGGCTGTTGCATTCAGTTTTTGCAATCAGAATCATTTGTTTGCAATCCGATTGTGATGGTGTCAAGCAGATGTTCACTGTCCAAAATTTGTTTGTGCAGTTAACTGGTTGTGCACTTGTACGGTAGTTTGGGAT
Source organism: Eleusine indica (assembly GCA_030378355.1). Lineage (NCBI taxonomy): Eukaryota > Viridiplantae > Streptophyta > Magnoliopsida > Poales > Poaceae > Eleusine > Eleusine indica. The sequence goes on along the minus strand of CM059498.1, from coordinate 8,462,750 downwards.
TTAGTTATGTTTGCTGATGTATCTATGATACCCAGGTGCTGATGCTTGTTGGCGATCAACTTGACTATAGTGATGATGTTTGTGGTGTCGTGCTCAGTGTCCGTTTTAATGAAGACATTCTAAGTGTTTGGAATCGGAACGCATCAGACCATCAGGTTTGTGGCAGCATGTTATGCTTTGTAGATTTATTATCCTCGTTTTGTTACTCACTAGTGTTCTTGTTCTGTGCAGGCTGTGATGACACTGAGGGATTCAATTAAGAGGCACCTCAAGCTGCCGCACAGCTATTTGATGGAGTATAAACCACATGATGCTTCACGCCGTGATAACTCTTCCTACAGGAACACATGGCTGAGGGGATGAGCTCCATCTTGAGTTCACCCATGCTTCAGAGCTATTTCACTGTGGATTTCAAGTTCTGACTTTCCAGCCTTGGTTCTCAAGGAAATGGACTCTGTAATAGCATGCACACTATTTGTAATGCAATGTACGGATAAAAATGACGGATCATCACTATGTTTCCGTACTGCCGTTTTATGGTCCATTAGTTATTGCTACCGCATCAAAGTGAATCTTGCATATTATGCTTGAAAAAAAATACAGGGATGATTGTTGCCAATTTGATACGCTGATTACATATGCAGCAAGGTGGTAGACTGCAGTTAGATCCTGAATAAAGCAATAATAATGGTTGATGTACAAAAATGGGGATATGAGACGGTCCAAGTAATTATTATTAGTTTAATTAAAAACTTAGAATTACATCTAAACATGTCTCGAGATGCTGAATCTACAATAACTTGCAATTGATGCAACAAACTATAAGATTGTTTGAATCCCTCTAGTTTCTAAGAAACTGATTTCTTAAAGTTGATTTCTATAAACTGATTTCTGAATAAAAACTTAATTTTCAAAGATAGAAAAGATAGGTGCAGGTGCTTTGGATTTGGTACAAACCATTGCACGGTCCTAGCATTCTAACCAACTACTCAGCTCACGCGTTACAGAAAGTATCTTACCATGCAGTCGACTCTACTCACGTTACAGAAGCATCTTGCAAACGCAATGCTCAAAGCAATCAACAAGCAACTACCCACATAAAAGTGCAAACTGAAACTAAATCCTCCAAAACATGCTCCCCTAACAATGTACCCAAGACAGTGCATGGACTACACCTTTTCTGAGATTTGACTGTTATCTTTCTGTGATTAGGTATGACCCACGCCGGAGCCATGCAGTTGGACCAAAGCCGAGGATATACATTTTCGCGGTTTTGCCCATGTTCATGGTTTCTAAGTTAAGGGTGACAATAATAAGGCGGTAGCCACTCCTGATGAAATACATGTAGCTTGGCTTCACATGTGGATATTCCTCAACAGCCAACACGAGAATGAATAAAGAGATCGTTTATGAACTTATGCCCAAGAAACAACACATGATCATCCAGGCTATTTATTTCCAATACTTTTCCGGATGCAATGCATACTCTATAAAACTGCAGTGTCCCAAGTTGCCAAATGTGGCATAACAAACACATGCAATCTTGTGCGGTGATTCACTCGTCCAAATTTCTAGTCTCCAAACATGCAACAGATCACCCCGGGCCATGCAGCCTGAGCAATGTAAACCCTGTCATTCCCATAGCAAGCCTTGGAAGTAAATAATTATCTTTGTTATGACCACAATCCCTTCGATATTAGTGGGAACTGGAAAGAGAGAAGAGAGGGTTTTTTTTTTCAACCATCACAAGAATTCATTCAACACCGGCCCCTGGCAAATCACCAGCAACCAAGTTTGCTATAAATGATGGTGTCAAACACCAGAACACAGACTCGCCCACGGGCAGAGTATGACATCCATGGTTAGCTAAACAATCAGCTACCTGGTTATACAATCTAGAACATACTTTAACTTCATAAGAAACAAAGTTGTCTACTAGAAACTCTCTAATCTGCATGAAAATGTTCCCACCAGGACTATTGTCCCAGGTGCCGAAGGTGATTGCAGAACCTAAATTTGCCGCATCCGTCTGAAGAATGATCTTTGGCATTCCCCAGTAGACCACCCGTTGCACGCTGGCCATTGCTGCCAGCGCTCCAGTTTTGAGCGCATCAGCCGCCCACTGAATATTTCCTGCCCCAGCTTCCAGAACTGAACCTGTTTGGTCCCTAATCACAAAGCCCCATCCACCTGAGTTAGACTCCGCCAGGAAAGCACCATCAATATTAATTTTGTAGGAGTGATCTGGTGACACGCTCCACTTAGCTGTTTTTGCTGGTTTTGGTACCTTTGGTGGTTTTTGAAGTTTCTGAAATTCCTTCACATGGTACGTCACCGAGCTACACACTTCAGCAATTGTGGCCAATTTTCCTCCAGCGTTTGCTTTATTTCTTGCCGACCACCACTGCCATAGGAGCACCAAGACCATCAATTGTTCGCCCTGTTCCAGCGCCCATATTTGTTCAAGCAGCTCCTATCTTGAACTGCATTGGGCAAGAGCACAGCGAGTGTTCTCCAAATTCAACATCTTCCAGCAGGTCCGAACATGCTTGCATTTGAGAAGCAGATGACCACCGTCTTCATCAAACCTGTTACATATTGGGCATATTGTTTCAGTTTTGACTCCACGCCTCCGCAAATTTTGTTTAACCACCAAGCTGTTATGGGCCAACCTCCAGAGAAACATTTTTACTTTGTTAGGAACCGCCACCTGCCATATTTTGTGCCATTTGAACCTAGCATCCACCCTGCTACCTGACGCCAAAAGTGGGCGTCTCCTTCTCCTGTCTTTCACTTGCACTGCAAGCTTGTAGGCGGATTTCACTGAAAAACGTCCCCGAGAATCATAGTGCCATTCCACCCAATCTGGAGCTCTCTGTCTGACAGGAATGGCAAGGATCAGTGCAGCGTCTTCAGGCCAAAAGGTATCATTCACCAGTTGTACATCCCAGCCACTCGAAATTGGGTCAATCAGCTCAGAAACTATTGTCAACAGTGATCGGCCTCGTGGTGTAATCAGTCTTCGAGTTGTCTCCCGTGGTAGCCATGGGTCGGTCCATATATTGACAAGTGAACCATTTCCAATCCTCCATATTACCCCCTCTTTTAGTAGATCAATCCCTTGCAAAATACTACGCCACACGTATGAGATGCCACCCCGGGCCTGACATTGTAGCAGCTTGCCATCCGGGAAATACTTGGCTTTGAGCACCTGTCCACACAATCTGTCTTGATTATTCAGTAGCCTCCATGCTTGTATTGATAGCATGGCCATGTTAAAAAGGTGAAGATCTCGAAAGCCCAACCCTCCATGTTGTTTAGATCGAGTTAGTGTCTCTCAGCTCAGCCAGTGCATCTTGTATTCCTTGTCCTGTTGACTCCACCAATACCGACCTATTATGAAACTTAGTTTGTCACACAAGCCTTTCGTAAAGTGCTAGCCTTTCGTAAAGTCAAAGCACGACATAGCATATGTGGGAATTACTTATGCCACTGCTTTAATTAGTATTTCCTTACCCGCTTTTGAGAGCATCTTTTCCTCTCAGCCCTGCACTCTTGCCCATATTCTCTTTTTTAAGTATGCAAAGGTGTTTTTCCTGGACCGCCCCACCAAGACCGGTAGTCCCAAGTATCTTTCTCCACTTGTTTCATGTGTTATTGACATCGCGGCTTTCATAGTCTCCTGCACGTGTCGTGGCGTATTCGGGCTGAAAAGAATTGAGGACTTGTCCTTATTGATCATTTGGCCACAGGCACCTTCACACACTTCCAAAATGCGCTTCAGCTCTCTTGCTTCAGCTCTTCCCGCCCTCATAAGCATCAATGAGTCATCTGCAAAGAACAAGTGATTGACACTCGGAGCACGACGACACACTTTGACCCCTACGATCTTCTTGTCAATTTTCGTCTTTTGCAACAAGGATGAGAGACCCTCCGCACATAAGAGGAAAAGGTAGGGAGAAAGGGGGTCCCCTTGCCGTAGTCCTCACTGCGGCGTAATGGTTTCTGTGTATGCCCCATTTACCTTGATACGGTAATTCATTGTTGAGACGCACCTCATAATCAGGTCTATCCACTGCTGTTTGAAGCCCAACTTTGTCATCATCCCAATCAAGAAAGACCACTCCACTCTATCATACGCTTTGCTCATGTCTAGTTTGATTGCCGTTGTTCCATGTCTTCCTTGTTGCTTGTTTTTTATATAGTGTGTGAGCTCATAAGCAAGAAGGACATTATCCGTGATCATCCTTCTCGGGACAAAAGCACTTTGTGTGTTGGATATAATGTCAGGAAGTGCTAGCTTTAGTCTGTTAGCCAGAACCTTGGATATGAGCTTGTAAATGACAGTACACAAGCTGATTGGTCTCAAATCTTTAATTCGCTCCGGCTCTTTAACTTTGGGAATTAGCACTATGATGGTGTTATTCTAGCCTATTGGCATCTCCCCTCCATTCAGGACCTCTAACACTTTCTTTTTAACATGTTCACTGATAAGGTTCCAGAACCGCTTATAGAACACGACTGGTATTCCATCAGCTCCCGGCACCTTTAGATCTCCTATGCTGTCAAGCACGGATCAGACTTCATTCCCCGAGAAAGGAGCTAGTAACATTTCATTCATCTCATGTGTGACACGGCTGTGTACACAAGAGAGTACTTCCTCCAGGTTACCTGCTGCGTGGGAGACAAAAGGAGGTTATTTGCGTGGAGGAGGAAGAAAGGAAGACCGAACCGCTTGGTGTGACCGTGCCGCGCCAAGTTAGACGGAGTGACAAAATGAACAAGAACTTGTAAATTTAAATTTTAGCAGGTTATTTTTAAAATATTAATTAAAAAAGGTAAAAACGAATACAACAAATTCTCCAATCAACCATGAACCATCGTTGATGGATGTTTCAACGAAGACTGTTTAATTCTTGATGGAGTAGATATTTTCTCCAAATTTGTTACTCTGGAATCTAGATCATGTGATGCGAAGGATTCAAAATGGCACCTCACAGGCTGGGTCACAGCCTCACACGTTTGTTTTGTTTTTCTTTTAAGCAAAACACGTTTGATTTGTTGCCCATAGCAAAAGGGCGGGACGGCGGGGCCTACATGGGTGTAGCCTTGGATCCTTTTGCCTTTGCGTTTGCTTCGCCTGATTTACCCAGTCCGGTCGCGGCGCGTCTCCCTCCCCGCGACGCCAACGCGCGCGCGCAAACCCGCCCGCTCTTCAGCATTTGCACTCCCCCGCGCGGGAAACGTGAAGGAAGCTAATCCAATCCTCTCTCACCCCGCTCCGCTGTACTACTCCCCACTACCAGCTCCCCAGTTCCGCAAACCCAAAACCCTAGGATCTGATTCTCTGACGGAATTCTCGGTCCCGATGGGCGGATCTGCTGACCCCGAGGCGTCGACGCCGACACCGTCGCCGTCCCCGGTGAAGGCATCCCCTTCGTCCACGGACTCTATGCGGCTGAGGCGGTGCGTGCAGTCGAAGCTGTCGTGGGGGCTGGTCAAACCAGCCGCTGGCGTTGGCGGCGGCGGAGGTGGTGGTGGATCAGGAGGCGGAGGTGAAGCGGAGGCTGGTCCTTCCGTGCCCGCGGCCGATGTCGCGGTGGAGAAGGAGGAGTGTACGGAGGAGTCGGTGAAGGGGCAGAAGAGGGGAAGGGCGCGGAAGCCAGCTGCCCGGAGGAAGGTACATTGCCTAATTCAGCTGTTGTTTCGGACATGTTTCAGAATTTCACCTCCGATTCGCGTACCTCTCCAAATATTTCTGAAGTTCAGCTCCATTTCCAATGCCTCTCCCAATTGCATCGAATACGATTCCTTCATGCTCAAGAGCTTGCTGATAAATTAATTTTCTGATATTCCTTCAGCTGATTCTGTCTGAGGGAATATCATGATAAATCAATAAGGTTATGCACATGATTATATCCATTTTTGCCTGTATCTGATGACCAGTGCTAATTTACTGCTCTAGATTAAGTTGTCTGTAAACCACTGCATTCTAATATAGTAATATTCCATCTGGAAAAACTTGAAACACATAAAAATCGGTTACTCATGACCTAGCATACCATGTTTTTTAAAAGACCTGTACACAAACCAAAGTTTCTATTATAGTAAAAAACATACATGAAGTAGGAAAACCATATTCAATAATGAGATAAGCCTCCAGACAATGGCACCACAAAGAAAAAACGATTGTTTCAGATTTATTTATGAAAATGCAAATCCGCGAACCAGTTCCTCTTTCTCTTTAGTATGAAGTAGTGATTTTCTTTTGTAAACCTTTTGCAGTCCTCTTCAAACAAAGAGACGACTGACATGGAACCAGCTAGCAAGGATGGCGCCATTTTGGTTGGTATGTGAGCCATGTTATCGGTTTGCTGAGTTATTGCCACCTCTAAAATGTTTCACCAAGCCACATCATATTTTGCTTCTTAATTTTCAACTCTATGTATGAGATTAAATACAATCAAAGTGACAAAAAATTTCATACCTGGAACTCCCCAATTAATTATAGGTGAGAGCCCACAGAAAAAGCAACGAAAGGGAAGAAAGCAAGATGCATCACTGAAGGTGCCTAACAGAAAATGCTGCAAGGCATTGGAGTCTCCTGATGGTACCTTCTATTTGGATTAAAGTTCTATTGCGATCCATCTTATACTTCACAGTCTGACTGGATAGAATTATATGAAATTGTGATTTCTTGCTCTTACCGGTTACATTCCACTTTGAGAAGTATAAAATGCATATTTTTTAATGAAGGTCCTGGAAGCTGTCAGAAAATGGATACTGTCTTGCCTGAAGCCAGGCCAGTGTTGATCGATATTGATCTGATGAGTACACCTTCTGAAGTAGGACATACTAATAGTGATGTTGATGTGCTAGACAATCAAGATAAATCACAGTTGATAGTTGACCTAAGGTCAGAAGCGAAGATGGCTGCAGAGGTATGTTCCATCACCATTTTCTTTTAAATATCTAATTATTTGATAGTGAATTGGTTACGTGCCTGCTTCCTTGTACTTCATGCTTAATGCAAGTCTCTCCTTCTGTTTAAATTTGATTCACCACCAGGAAAATCGGAAGTTATCATCTGGAAAGAAAATTCACCCCTTCTTTGCTTCTCGAAAAATGAGCAAATGCACTAACCAAGATGTTAACAATACTGAAGATGTGGACGAGCTTTGTGATTCTGAGAGCGACCCACCATTTTATCCCATTCATGTCATGTACCAATTAGAGGTGAGCCAAGCATATGTTTGTTTTATCTCGTTTGAAAGCATATCACAATTCATGGTCAACTGAAGTGCAATATGTCTTTGTAGGCCAGTGTGCCAATTCATTGGAGTAACTGGAAAGTCTCAGATGGGTCTTCTCTATATACTAATAATACCATTCCTCTTCAAAATTCTGTCTCATTTTTTGAGGGCTTGGTTAAGCCATTGACCATAGAAAGTAACTGCAAGAGGATGTGTTATAGCCAATTAGGAGAGTCTATTATTGAAGAATGTATTCCTTCAGGAATGGTTTTGCCTAGTTTTTCTGACAGTCAAAGTAATAACAACTGCCCCTTGGAAGTGGTAAAATTTCTTGTTCATCTAGTCTTCTCTGCAAAATTCAGAGGAGCTTGCTTTAATATATATTCTATAATAGTGTATTTTCTTTTATCACGCACTAATACAAACTTATGCTTAATTATTTGAATTATCCAGATTGATGTGGACAGCCAGTGCTTGTTGGTGTCCAATTCCAGTCACCAAGCTTCTCCACTTGATAGCGAACACGTGGAAAGGTTGCAGCATCGATGGTCAGGAATTACTCAGAATGGGTAATCGACAGCATAGATGTTTTTTCCCTAGATGTATTGAGATTTCCTGCTACCTGAATAATTCAATTTGCACATCAAAATTGAAAAATCATTGATGCAGATGAAGCGCCCAAAAAGTTTGTGGAACCTAAATATTGATCAAAATGAATATGCCAATTTATACAACAAAACACCTATTGATGCATCTGCTATTTTATGTGAAGGCCTGCTCTAATGGTGTATATTTTATGTATTCTTCCTCTTCTTTTTTTGGAGCATAATTGGGTGATGTGTGACACTATTTGATAGTGCACCGTGTAACACAAATATCTCAATTTTGTATGTCTAGTTCCATGGTGTTTTTTTAATTACATTGGCTAGTTGATTTTCCAGTTTTATAGGCACTGTTTTCATCTTCAACATTTTTAACATTGCCTAACATAGTATTTTGAAGCGCAGCTGTCTTTCTGCTTATTACCTATGGACTGACAAGTACCGACCTGAAACTGCAGCCCAGGTGAATATGACTATTTGTGTTTGTACAGCTTGTCATGCATCCTATCTTAGAATTTATGCAACCGTGCTGACTGTTACCCAATTGGAGTGTGAGAGTTTTTGTCGATGGGTTCCAGTATGAACCCTGTCAGTCAATCTTGCATGTTCACCAAATTCATAAAAACAAATCATGTATGTCATATGCATAAATGAGCAAGTCTATAAAACTTCAGTATCAAAAGTTCATCTTAGATGCCGAGAAACTAAATAGACAAGCTCGTCATTGGCTAGAAGCAGTGCAGCACCACTTTTCCTCTTTTGAATCATGGTATCGAAGTCGACAATATTTGTTTTTGCAGATATACTTAATTCTATGTGAACTATATACATTATTTGTAGAACATCGCAAATGTTTGGTTATTACTCATTTTTGTTAGCGGCAATTCCGTCCCAATTACTGCCTCTGTTTAATCAGCCTTTTCAGCTAACAGGCTTCATTAATGAAACATAGAGTGACACTTTACAATTCTGAATTTCTGATTTGCTTATACTTCCTAAGATTTCCTGTATCTTGGTTAAACAGGTTTGTGGAAATAGTGAACATCTAAAGTTTCTCACGGAATGGCTGAAGGGTTGGGATGAAAGAGGCCACAAGATTGGAGCTGGTAATGGGGATACCAACGATAGCTTGTATCAAGATGAATCTGATGCAGAGTACTCAGATGATGCTTCTGAATGTGAAAATGTGCTTCTAATCACTGGACCAGTTGGAGTGAGTTCAACTCTCAGTAGTATCTCCTATTTGAATTGCATGCTTTATTCAAGCGTCTTTTAGCTAGGTGCCTGTCAATCATTTTCTTTTGCTAGCACACAAAAAAGAAGAAATGGATTAAGAAAACTATTTTTTTTTGAAATTATACTGTAATATGATTATGCTTCTCATTTCCATTAAATACCTCAACTTTGATAATTCAATACGTTTCAATATTTCAAAAAAAAAAACTTAAACTTGTACTCCCTCCGGATTTTAATTGTTGACGCAGTTGACTTTTTTAGCTACGTTTGACCATTTGTCTTATTCAAAATATTTGTTCAAATATACAAAATTATATGGTAGGTTTCAAATTTCTTTAGTGATAAAACAAATTGTAACAAAATATCTGATAAATTTTTAAATTTTTTGAATAAGACGAATCTTCAAACATAACTAAAAAAGTCAACTGCGTCAACAATTTAAATCTGGAGGGAGTATGGCAGTCAAAGAGTAAGTAAACCTGCAAAAAATTGTTTCCAAATTCATCTTTGATATTGCAATTCTGAAAAGACAACTGGACCTGTTATGCAAGGAGCAACGTCAGTACATCTAGGACAAACTTGGTGCTGATTGTTTACAGGTTCACTTGATTTCATGTCTACTACATCTATATTTTTGGATCAGTCTTGGAAGCATTGCAACATGCTGTATTTGCTATTGGCAGCGTCAGAACCTTGGACAGAAAATCCTTACTCTATTTAGCACTTGGCTATGCCTCAGCCTAATTCACTCGTGTTCTAGGGCTGTGAATTTTTATACCTTGATATAAACATATGCATATACTCGTGCATCTATGTCTATGCTGTGCTGACATCTTTGTTCTTCAATCCAGTGTGGAAAATCAGCTGCAGTTTTTGCATGTGCGAAAGAACAGGGCTTCAATGTAATAGAGGTATTTTGTTTCTGGAGCTTTATTACACTGTATACTTTGCATGAGTATCAATATCATCATAACATGCATGTGTTGGCTGTGAAATCATTGATGTTCGATGGAGCTACAGTTTTGAACTATGTTGATGTCGATCATGTGGTAATAACCACATACATTCACGTTAAAAAAAATAACCATACATTGTTGAGTGGAATTACTAATTTGATTCATTTTGTCATTTGAAATATGTTTTACTGTTGCCAGCAGATTTAAATTGAGATTGATTTCTGTTGCTAGAAAGGTTGCTTGTTTCACATATTTGTAAAATAGTACTTCAGGTATCCATCTTGCTAAGCTATTCTGATGTACTAGCTGATTTCAGTTGAAACCGTTGGGTGGAACCTAGCTTTCTCATTTTTTTTAATATCATTGTTACTGTGCAAATATGTACATTCTTGGGTGACTGTTCTTTTAAAAAGTTAATAATCACATAATTATCAAAAGAAGACAAAGGCAGGCAGATGCATAGAATTCAACTGGTTTCAAAACCAGTTTATACTTTCATCAGACTTCCCTTCTGAGGAATGCAAGTCTGCTTCATGTACTTGATTTGTTTTCTGATTAAAGCCTGTCATGTTTCTAGGTAAATACATCTGACATGAGAAATGGGGCATATGTAAGGCAGAAGTTTGAGGAAGCAACTAAATCACATGGCCTTGAAAAATGGTTTGTATAATTCCTTGTGTGTTTTTTTGTCACTTTGCCTATTTGCAGTCATCCTGTTCATGCTTCAGCTCTATCTTGTTCAGTGATGGTGATACTGCAGCGTTTATAGATTTTTTTCTTATGGTTAACAAATAAGTTAGTAAGGAGTAGTTTTAACTGAACTGTACTTAAGGGTAGAATCAGGAGTTTTTTTTCCTTGAGGGTTGATTAAACAGCTAACCCATTCATTCGGAGTCAGATTTTATATCTGCATGCCTTTAAGAATTTCAGGGCATTGTTTGGCGTTTAAGAAACTGTGATAGCAATGATATACAATAGGGAAAAGTTTTGATACTTGGTTGTGTAAACTAAAGAAGGCATAGTAAAAGAGAAAAAAAAAGAACCATACATATGTTGAGAAACTGCATTGCATCAGGTTAGCTATTATGTTTAGGGCTAATTAAGTAAGCATTAGTGCTGATCAGTTTGGATGCCCATCTTGGCGCCAATTCTGAATTCAGCTATGGTTGGTAGTAGTAGATGCAATTCAATGCAATCTAGTGGGAGTATGGCCTTAGTCATGGCCGGTGGTCATTGTAGATAAGCAGCATGGCTGCTACAGTGCAAATGTACTAGTATGAAAACTTTTGCTAGTGTATAAAGTATATGGAGGTGTTCCTCCTCAAGCAGCTCGGCTGCACCAAAAGTGCCTGTGTTCAAACTCACTTTCTTCCTCTTGCCCGAGCTGTGTGCGAGTGGTGTGACTGAAATTGAGAGCTGCTTGCTGTGATCCCAGGCCAACAACATATACTGCTGATAATTCATTTCGTGCCAATCCTGATACAGTTAACAAATTTGATGATGACTAATTGACACTGTGGGAGGCTGTTACAGAACTATAGCTAAAAACTGGATGGTATATATGCGTGCATCCTAAATTTAGCAGTATACTAGTTCAACATTCAAGCATCACTTCTGGTGATCCTTTCAGCAATTTAGAGTTCAAACAACAGAACATATATTTTTCTAACCTGCATAATTGTAGCTCAGTAGTTTGGGTCTCTGCCAATATAAGTTTGGAATTCCATATGTTATGTGGATGCAGTTCTGTAAATTTTGTAGGTTTGAAAAATCATCCTTGTTCAATTGCTTTCCTGGAAAGCTCATATAGGATTGTTGTGCCACTTCAACGACAACAGTCTTTTAGTCCAAAACAAGGCAGGGTAGGCTAGATATGCACTGAGTAATCTGAACAACCTATGCATTCTTTTCTAACAGCTCACAAGCTTGCTTGGTTCTAGCAAACATAGCTTTGAGTTCATCTTTTTATCTCTCATACAGGTCACAAGAGGACGCCATCTATACACCAAGGGATGATTCCATGGATCCAGCTCCAGGGACACCTGATAACACTGAATACCAACATTCAATTTCCTGTCCTACAACAATATCGTTTGACTCTGATAAACAGAAATCACCTATTGCATGCCACTCAAGTCCTAAGCTGAGTGTTGAAGCTCCAAAACATGTCATTAACAAGACACTCATCCTGTTTGAGGATGTGGATACTGTCTTCGATGACGATCGTGGGTTTATTTCAACCATACTTAAGATGGCAGAGACTACAAAATGGCCAATCATACTGACGAGCAACAGTGAGCACTTCACCTTTTTAAGCCCTCTGCGGATCTCTATTAGCCTTTATAATTTCAGTGATACAATTTTCTGATGCTATGTTGTCCGTTATCCTTGATTTATGAAGGGAAGGATCCGTCTTTGCCTAATCTTTTGGATCAGCTTGTTTTGGATTTCAAATATCCATCAAATTCAGAGCTGCTTTCACATGTTGACACGGTAAACATCTTTATTTTCTTATTACAGGCTAAAGTTTCTTTTGTTTACCACATTTGTTGAAACTGTGCCCAAACTTCATGCAGATCTGTAAATCTGAGGGAGTGGACGTCACTATTTCTCAATTAAAGCAGGTAATTGATGTCTGTTTAGGTGATATTAGGAGGACAGTGATGCTTCTGCAGTTTTGGTACCAAGGAAAGCAGCAATTCACAGGTTGGATTCTTTGCTGTGAAAACCTTTCAAAAATATTTGAAAGTGTTGTGTGTGCGTCTGTGCTAACCCATATTCACTAGCAACTGGTGTGCGTGTAAAGTTAGGATATTACTTGTAGTAGATTCAATCTGTTTGTCTGTGGTTTTTTTTTCTTTTTTTTGGGGGGTGGGGGGTGGTTATCCCCTGTTAAACTATGAAAGCTACTCTTCAATAAATCTATGGTAGTGTTCGATAGCCCTCTTTTTCAGACATAACCTTAAGCTACATAACATACCCTAAGCTAGTTGCCACTGGCCAATAGCTCTTTTTCCTTTTTTTCAGATACAACCTTAGGCTAGTGTGTAAGAAACTGATGTCACTAGTCACATGGAATGGTCTATGGGTATGATGACCTCAATGATATATTTATAGCATTTGTCACAGAGAACCCAGCATAGGGCTTATGTAATGGACACTGGTTCAAAATCAAGTTCATTTATAGTATACATGTTTTAGCTATATGTTAGAGGAATTGCTTTCCTTTTCAATTCATGCTGTAAGATGTGGGCATTACATCAGTTGTGATCTAGTAGCATTAACAATTGCATGGGCCTGTGCTGCCATAAGACTGGTTCTTTTCTTCTTCAATATAATGCCTATATAATCTCTCTGGTCAGAAATTCCTGTCGTTTCAGACAAGGAAAATGGCCTACAAAACAACTACGGCTGCATGTCTGAACGACAATAATAAAAGAATAGAGTAGTTAATTGTAGTTTATCTTGATTATTTTCGCATCTGGATGCTTTGTTAACTCTAGAAGTGTTGAACATATCACTGCAGCACTGTTGCTATGCTAATTCGTGTTCTAATTTCAGAGAGGCCAAAGGAATGTCTATCTAGACCTTTCTCACTTGATTTGGATGCAGTACATTCTACTGTACCAAAAATGTTGCCTTGGGAATTCCCTTGTAAATTATCAGAAAGAATATTCAACGAGGTAGACAAAACAATCCTTTTAGCGGAAGAAAAGAAAAGGCAGTTGGAAGTATCAGAGCTTGAAGGCCTTCAGTTACAAGTAACAACACCTTTGTTTAAGGGAAGAAGCACAGTTAATAAAACAAGAAAGGGGAAGAAATCCAAATTGAAGCGTGGTCTTCAAACTGAGTGTAATGATCTTTCACCTTGTAAGAATGATCTAGATGATTTCCATGCTCTTCCAGATGTCCCTCTTCCACCTGATCAACAAAGAAAGAGAAATAGGCATTCCTTGCTACTACTTTCTGATTCTGATGATGACAAAGGTGATGTAAATACTGGAAAAGATGCCAATTTAACTGTTAAAGAAGATTTCCCACAATGTTCAGAAGAGCCGTGTATGTGTGGGCCAGGGATTTTTGAGCAATTCCCTTTTCCTGTTGAATCAATGAACACCTTGGGAATCACTGATTCTTTACAAATCCCACTTGAAAGCAACATGACTGGGTCCATTTCCCAAGTTTGTGACACATTCATGTCACAAGGCGTGTCATGTGTGCCTGAGTCATCCTTCATTGTGGGGAGTGCATCTGCATCCATGAGTGGTGATGATCTTTTATCAGGGGCAGTGTCCAATGATTTTTCTGCCTTTTATAATGGTGGTACTTACATTACATCGAGAATGGTTCTAGATGACACTGACAATGCCAAAAATTTAATTGCTGAACAACCAGAGGGTGTGGAAGATGTAGTTGCGGAAACGTGCGAGGCTTATGTGGAATCATCTTGCAGGAATGAACCAGCAAGTTGTTCACCTGCTGGTTATCACTTGATGGATGAATGTAGTCAAGCTGGAAGCATCTGGCTGTTTTCTGCCAAAAAGGCTAAGGACTCTTGCAAGGTTGAACAAGTGCAGGATACATGGGACAGGCTACGAAATTGCTGTCCTGAACTACCCTGTGAGACTAACCAGAACACAGTGGTTTGTGGAGCTTTGAAACTTGCCTCCAGAGTGTCTGATTTGATATCAGAAACAGATCTTCTGCTTTCCCGTTGCTACCCTCTTACTAATGTCAGACATACTATCTTTTGTTTGTTTAAAGATTCAGTGTCACTTGTACAACATTAACTTTAAACAATTATGAACTTATGCAGGACATGTTGGATCCGTTTTCAATTCCCTATGCTGAGCCAGATGACTTCTCCTGGTACAATAATCAGGTCGAGATGGGATCTGTTTATGCCCAGCATGCTCTTTGCATTTTCTCAAGGAACTCCCAAGATATAGATGATGGTGAATCAGTAGATTTGTCACGAGAATTGTTGTTTGCCAGTACAACTGCCATATCTCTTGGTAAAATTATAAGTTCAGGCCTCAGGAACAATGGTGGATCTGCGTATGCTTCCTATATGGAAAATCCAACTACTTGTATTTTGAAAAGAAGGTAAGCAACACGATCCTTCCAGTATGTTAGTTGTACGAACTACTGCTATCATATTGTTGGTTATCACAGTATGTAGCTGTATAGATTCACTCATTGTCTTATTTATCTTGTTGATATGAAATCAAAGATGAATAGCTTATTATGGTGGTGACTTGTAAGCTGCAATTACATTGGGGAAATAGAGGGTCGGATACATTAATAAAATTGCTGGCAGTTTTAATATAGAACAAGTTTGCTATTTATGGTACTAGGGTGCATCTTATTTGGAGACGCAAGTGATCTGGTAAAACATTTTGAAGTTGTGTCACTTTGTAGTTTAACAGTACATGCTCATTATGTACCATGTGATGTAGTGACAAAAATTCCAGTTCGTTTTTTTTTTTTTGAAATAAATTCCAGTTCATATTATAGTGATGGATCACACTTTTGTAAACGTACCTGTACTGCTTTTGTTACAATTTCATTGCAACTGCAGTAATGTGACTATTTTATTCTTTTTCACTATACATCTTTTTCATGACATAAAAGGTACCTTGAAAATCTGTAAATCTGTATTCAGTGTCAACTGTAAATAGTTTTGTCAATGTATTTATGGTTAAACTTTTCCGGGACTAGTTAAATGTACTTGATGTATCCTGTAGTATGTGTATTGTATTCATTGTAAAACTGAAGCACTTAGCATGCATGCTGCATAGTTTCTTCTGGCACTCAATTAATTTGGCAGTCCACTGGTTTTGAACTGTTGATGATATCTAGTGCACTGTTGGGTTGAGTTAGTAGTCCTCACATGGACATTTTATTCTGTGCAGGGAGCGGCAAGTTCATTTGTGTGAAACCCTGTCTTCAGTAGTTCCCTCAAAACTGTCACAGTCATTAAGGGGCTCTGCATTTATTGATTATTTGTCTTCAACTAGCCAGATCTCCCGACTGGAAAATTTGCGACTTTCTGGAAGTCAGACCATAAACAAGCAAAGAAGGTAACCCTTTGCCACTTATCTGTAAACTGTGTTATTAGTAAACTAATATGCATAATTGCCGAGCATGCTCTATAGACTTTTCTTGGTGACTTCTACCGATAAATGAGATTGAATAGTCACAGCAGCACTTATGGGTCCAAAATATTACTATGCATTTAGTAACTTTTCATTTACCGCCATGACACTACTAAATCTGTTGTCCATGCTCCTGAGAAGCAATCCAATGGTAAGGTTGATCTGTTTCTTTTTGCTGAAAATTAACTGTCATACTCGACCAGCTTGGTTACATTTAATTAAGAAGGAAAAGGCACCCAAATTCTTGTCAGGAGAGCTCAAACTTGATCAGAGTGTACAGTGTATACCCATGAAAAAAACTCTGTACGAGTTTCGTATGTGCACCAGACACTTTCCAATAAGTGTTAGTTTCGATTACATTATAAGTGGCATCAATCCTAAACCAGATATCTTGAGTAAACGAAAACAATCTTCTCCCTGTCATATAATAGTAGTGTGCAATTTGGGTTGTCAACTGAATGGTTGAGATGTAAATTGTGCCACTGTGACCCAGAGATCTTTTTTTTTTTTTTTTTTTTTGAGGGGAAACCCAGAGATCATGAAGGACTCTTAAAATAATTTTACTGCAAGTTCAGGGCGCTACCTCACATCCTTATTTGTAGTTCATGAATAATTTGTCACGAAAGTTCTTAAAGTGATTGTTGGTAGCATGCACAACAAAATGCAACATGTGCTAATATTAGCAGGACTCAGTTTAGAAAGTTTAATGCACGAGCATAACATTGTTACATTGAGGCACCATATCAGTGGCTCACCGCTGTCCTTCGTTGTTTGTCTTATCGCAGGTGTCGTCAGTCAAGACATTACTTGAGTTCTGGTGCACTTTCGTTATCACCAGAGGACGTTGTATTATTAGGAGAGAGCGGCTGTTTCAGTGACAGACGCGAGAAGGTTATAGAGCAACCACCAGGGAGTATATAAGTTAAAACTGGTGCAGATAATTTTCTTTTTTTCAGCTTGATTAGAGGCAATATGATGATGGGTTGGCCAAAATAGCCCAGCAGTGGAGTTGGGACCAAAATTGGCGCATTGTATTGCTTTGTATAATGTAAATACGTGGTGATGCTAAATTTTTCCATATGATCATCAGCTATGACTAACAAATGTATAGTGGCAAAGGCCGCATGCCAAGATAGCATCCTCTATCAAATAACATTTCTGAATATATCAATCTCTCCTCGCAAAAAACAAAAGAATATATCAATCTCTGTCCCACTGCTGAACATGGTCAAGATTAATAGAGGTACACCGAGATTGAAATGTTTCTGCGGTGGTAGCTAGGAATTGATCGGAACAGTGAAAAGAAACTGAGGATTAATTTTTTGAACAAGATGAAGGATAACATGTTCCTCTGGTGAAATAGATGCAGGGGTCATTGCATTTTCTTCGTAGCTGAGGCACTGCTTTGCATGTTGCAATGCAGTGTGAACTATGAACTTCATTGCTGTTTGCCTGTTTCTTCGATTCTCTCAACAATTGTCAGGACCAGGAGCAGGAGGCGCCAGGACTTGGCCGTAGACTGAAGTCCAAAGTAGTAGCAGCTCTGCCTCCCGTGTCGTAGCGCTGGTTGGTTACGTGCCACGAGTTAAGCTGAGGACGCACCAATCGCTGGATAGCTGGAGTCCTGGACCCGCGTAAAACGCCTCGTTGAAACGAATGAGCTGGAACCCGCTTTCTTACAGCAGGGACACCGACGTGGAACACGTCGTTTAGTGAAAGCTGCGCTTTGGATCGGCCTGCTCCTTTTCCAACTAGTTCTTCAACACATCTCACTTTCTTGCGTAGAAAGAATAAGAAAGAAAAGTACCAGCATATCTGCATACGGCATATCCGCCCTAGGAAATCATGACGGAAATGGAGCTTATCCAGCTGACAGACAGAAGAGCACTCTTCCTACTCCTAGCTACAGTGGTGCTACTACCACGTTCGGTGAGCTGACTGGCCAGGCTTCTTTGGCTGTGCCATGTGTGTTCATTTCGTTTTCTTTTTCTTTTTGAGGCAAATGCGTGTTCATTTCAGGCTAAGCTTTCTAGGAGACCTCATTGCATCCTGGTCATCCACGCAATTGTGCATGTGCTTAGCTCCCGTTCGCTTCCTCGGTGTTTCCTTGCGACCCTGCCCCTTTTGGTAGCACGGCCATTCTCGCGCACTGACAGAAGAAAGTGCCTTTTTTTTAATTACAGAAGAAACTGTTCAAGAGAGTTGGATGCCTTTGCACTTTTCTTTCTCGCTTTTTGCGTATTTCCGGGCCGTCTTTTGGTCCTTCGCTTCCAGGGTACTTCCAAGTAGTACCATTTTCCAGCACCATTTATTGGAATCGTGCGCACTCAGGAGTCAGGAGTCTCAGGACACCACGAATGATGCGCCGCCATGGCCGGCTGACCGCCGATAATCATCTTTCTTTCCTGTCCATTGACATTTAAGCTTGACGAGCGGCACCTGGTCCTCTCTGACAGTTGTTCGAAGAACATTGCTGCACGGGGTAATTTTCCAATATATGCTGCATGGTCAAAGGCAACGACGGTCGGAGGAAGAAGCGAGCGGTGGGAGACTGATAACATGTCGTTGAACGTGCAACCGGCTCGATGCAGTTGCAGTCGATCGAACTGTGAACACGAGCCGTGTCGCGCGCTGAAACGTCGCAGATTGCGTTGAACACGGCACGCAGAACGCAGGTTTCATGGATCGGAGGTAACACACTCGTGCGCCATGGCGGTTTGCGTCGCGAGCGCCAGATGGAGATATATGGATGCCCGATCCATGGTTCTCTTTGAGCTCAAAAATTAAAGCCAGAAACAGATTTTTAGTGGAGAAAATGACTCTGTAATTTATTGCATCTTTTTCAAGGAGATCCATAGAAGAGCTTTCACCCTGTCCCTGCGTGTTTTATCTTCACGCGCCCGGGCGGTAATCCCACGCTCAAGTCATCCGTCTTTGTGGCGGTAAAACCTTTGCCGCATGCCCCGTCGCTGTTACCTGCCAGATGCGGCTGGATTACGTTGGCTCGGTACGGACCGGGCACGGAAAGGCACCCGTGAGATCGCCCTTCCTCCCCGCGGACGCAACAGACTCACTACACCACCGGTCGTGCTCTGCTCGCTCGTGCAAAATACATACTCCTCCATTCTTTTATTATTGTCGTTCCGACATGCATTACTAGTTCATTGTAGTTCCTTTCAGTAGTCGACAGGTTGCTTATTTTTAGTGTGGTACGCATACGGCGTACGGTTTAAGTTCAGTCACTGAATATACTTAAACAATATTACTATACGGGGAAAATGGCTCGAACCCCGCGATGCTCGGGACTGAAGCGCACTCCACTGACAGTCTAGGTACAGTGCTTCCGTCGAGAGCCACACGTGCTGACCCACCGGCCGTCCAGCTCGTCGGCTCACCACTGGCATGTGAGATGCAGTAGAATACTGTCCGCGCATCAGCAGTTGAGCTCGTCACTACTGCCGTTTGCCCTCACGTCAGCACTCCGCCGCACCGCGACCGTTCCTGATTGATCACCGCGACGGACCATCGCGGTTGCCGTGTCGCGTCGCTGACCCGACCGCAGCGCCGGGGCCCCGGCTCCGGAAAAGATGCGAGTCAATGCGGACAACGCCCTCCTCTCCCTCCACTCCAACCTCGCCTCGTCAGTCGTCTCGTCACCCCACACGAAAAACCCAAAAAAGCTCGCGAGCTAAAAAAAAAATCCACCCGCGGCATCCATCCGCAACAGCCAACAGGCTTCTCCCCCCTTCGCCCCGAAGCGTCCCATGAGCTGAGGCCGCCGCCGATGGGCCCGCCCCCAGCCGCGCAGGACTCCGCGTCGTCGTCGCCGTCCGGCTCCTCCAGGCGCCGCTTCCGCCGGCTCGACCGCCGCAACGCGTCCAAGAACATCGCCTACGACGCCGCAAACTTCTGCAGCTACCCGCCGTCCCCGACGCCCTCCTCCTCCTCCGCGCCGGCATCCGCGGCCTGCTCCCTCGACCTCCTCTCCAGCTTCCGCATCGGCGGCAGCGGCGACGGGGGCGGGGACCTGCAGCTTCTCTGCCAGAGCCTAGGGCTCTCCGGCCCCGACGACTTCGCCATCCCGGTCGCCGACTGGGAGGCGCACAAGGCCGTCCGCAACTCCTCGGCCTCCAGCTCCCCGTCCTCCGCGCGCCACAACCCCGACGCCCCCGCGCGGGACTCCCCGCTCCGCCGCGAGGGTGCGGAGGAGCCGGCCCAGCCCGCGGACGCCGCCCCCGAGCTGCCGGCGGCGTGGAACGCCCCAATCGAAGCTCTGGAGCGGCCCCAACAGCTGGATCGGGTAGAGCCCGTCCGTCTGGAGGTGAAGAGGGCAGCCGGCGAGGGAGGAATCAAGGGCGTGCGGCCGCCGCCGGTGCTCAAGCCGCCGCCCTCGATGGCGATGCCGGCTGTCTGCGGGGCGGGGTCCACGTGGGACATCCTGGCTTCGTTCGCGCCTGATGAGAAGGAGCGCGCCCCGGCGAGCAGATCTGGCGGTGGTCTTGTACGCCAGGAGGAGGACGAGGACGAAGACGCGGCGGTAGCGTTGGCGTTGGAGGAGCTCAGGCTGGGGGAGACTTCCGAGGATTTCACGGGCACATCTTCCATGTCGACAGTAAACGACGACGAGACGTCCAGCACCACCACCGAGTCCATGTTCTACATCTCTCCCAACGGGAGGTTCCGGAGGAAGATCCGATCATGGAACCGAGGGGTGCTCCTGGGGAGCGGCTCATTCGGGACGGTATATGAGGGCATCAGCGAGTAAGTGCTCTACAAATGAATGATTATCTATTTCTTATATGCTGGCTCTTTCGTTTGTGCTTGGGAGCCACAATCTAGGAAGCCATTTATTTTCATTGATTAGCATAGTGCACATCTGGAGGCCTTGATTATATGAGTGTTGCGGAGCTGCTGATTCTGTAGCTAATTGGAGCTTCCTCCAGTTTTAGATGTTCAGAAGACACTGACACTAGATCCAACTAGCATAGTAAATAATAATTGAATTCTACAGATTAGACATCATGATCGCTTTTCTGGTAAGAGTTAAACAACATGATCCGATGTCCTGGCCAATCAGAACCCAGTTAGATTCAGTTGCACTAACCAAATCCCCAAGCATGCATGGGGATATGTCATTTTAGTGTGCAATAATGTTGCACTATGTGAGTTCAGCATGAACATGAAATAATTCTTCCTTTGCTTGATTCATTATGTTTTAGAACCTCGATTATGTTGAATCAGGAGTGGGTTAACATATCTTGTTTACATGTTCTGAACTATGTGTTCCTTGCATGTTCATATTTGAGAAGAGCTCACACAATTCGTTGCTGATTCTTATGACCTGTTCTGTTTCTGGATGGTCCACAGTGAGGGTGTCTTCTTTGCTGTCAAAGAAGTAAGCTTATATGATCAAGGGAGCAATGCAAAGCAGTGTATTTTTCAGCTTGAGCAGGTTAGTTTCATAGTTGTTTTTTTCTTCATGATAATATGAGAACTTCAACGTTCCCTGGATCATTTTCCATGATGATTGTGCCCATGGCTGCATATTTTGACTTGTGTGCCAACGCCCTGATTAATGATTTAGTTTAATATTCTACCACATTTAGGAAGTTATTTATGTGGGTCTCAGTTTTGGTTTTCTGAGATTTGGACCCATGGTTTATGCTTATTAGCCTAGGACTGCACGAGATAAGTATGAATTGTGTCCTCTGTTCAAGCAGAGGGAAAGAAAAGAGGACTTACAGAATTTGAATTTTGTTTGTTATCATATTTTCAGGAAATCGCACTTCTGAGCCAGTTCGAGCATGAGAATATAGTACAATATTATGGAACAGACAAAGTAAGTAACCTCAGATTATCATCATCATTGTTACTCCCTCTGGATTTAAATTGTTGACGCAGTTGACTTTTTTAGTTATGTTTGACCATTTGCCTTATTTAAAAAATTTAAAAAATTATTAGATATTTTGTTACAATTTGTTTTATCACTAAAGAAAGTTAAAACCTATCGTGTAATTTTGTATATTTGAATACATATTTTGAATAAGACGAATGATCAAACATATCTAAAAAAGTCAACTGCGTCAACAATTTAAATCCGGAGGGAGTATATTATAAGCAATATTCACAAAATCCATTGTTTTGTTTGATCTCACTGCATGCCTCGGTTTTTATGCTGATGACCCCCAATTTTGTGACGATTGCAGGAAGACTCGAAACTTTACATCTTCCTAGAACTAGTGACCCAAGGATCTCTTGCAACACTGTATCAGAAATACCGCCTGCGAGATACTCATGTTTCGGCATATACAAGACAAATTCTTCATGGGTTGATTTACCTACATGAGAGGAACATTGTTCATAGGTAATTAGAGTAGTTCAGTTCATATTTCTATAATGGAGTCCTTTTTACATCCTTCCATCAGTGTACAATTGAGCTTACTGAAATAACTGGAGATAGGGTGGGCAATTATGAGCTCAGCAGTCTAAATGCCTACATGCAATGCCCTGTAACTGAATTTTTCCACATAGATTAAAAAAGTATTGCAGAGCTGTATGTATTTTCTACTGTTTCATGTATGATATCTCTATGTCCTGAACTAACGTTTAAAATCTCATCTTGCAGAGACATCAAATGTGCAAATATACTGGTGCATGCTAATGGATCTGTGAAACTTGCAGACTTTGGGCTTGCTAAGGAGGTATGTTTCCTATCTGCTAGCTTTTTGTCCGGTCTTATAATGAATATTATTTTAATTATCTCATACCATATTTCTCTGATACAAATTTTCCTTATCAATTCTGTACCAGATTACCAAATTCAATGCTGTTAAATCATGCAAAGGGACTGTTTATTGGATGGCACCTGAGGTACGCCACCATACACTATGCCTTGATATTAAATGCTTGGATTTGTTTATTTAATGTATGGTTTCCATTAATAATTTGCCTTTTATAATAAATATAAGCAGTAGGCTACTAGTGTTTCCTAGAAGTGAAATACTGGTGGTATTAGAGTATCGCATTTGTGTCTTCAATTATTGAAATACTGTGTTTGGGGTAGTGCCCTACTTCAGTGCTGTCACCACAGACCTACCAAGTACTAGTATCTAGTCAGTCTATGTAGATAAATGTAATCCATCAATTTTGTTTGTTTTGTGCTATCTTTGTTTTGCTGCCGAACTTAGGTTTTTACTTGATCAAAATGGTTGTCGTAATATTCCTATGGTTTATGATTTGTCCTATCCTACAGCATCATTCTACATGGGCATACTAAAATCTATAATTATCAGGTTGTGAATCCAAGGAAAACTTATGGACCTGCAGCTGATATATGGAGTCTTGGTTGCACTGTCCTAGAGATGCTGACATGTCAGATTCCTTATCCTGATCTGGAATGGGTGAGAAAATTTAGTACCGACTTCAAATTTAAATTGCTGTGTTGCTCTATAAATTTTTTGATGTCCATGCAGTCTAACTCACATTCAAATCTTTTCTTCGCAACTTGTTCTGCAGACACAAGCTTTATACAGGATTGGTAAGGGGGAACCACCAGCAATTCCAAGTGTTCTTTCAAGGGATGCTCGTGATTTCATAAGCCAGTGTGTAAAGCCCAATCCAGATGACAGACCTTCGGCATCCAAACTGTTGGAGCATCCGTTTGTGAACAGGTCGATGCGGTCAATAAGATCAATGAGGACGTCATCTCGCTCAAATTCATCTACATGTGGCATCAATTGATACACCGAGGATCATTTATAGCATTTGGGCAGAATTGTAAGTCAAACTCTTTACAATTTTCTTTAATGGTTACTAAAATTGTTAAGAGTTTTGGCTCAAGAGAAGTTGAGCAACACGTTGCTCTCAGCAGTTTCATATATCATGTGCACTACCCTGTTAACGGCCCAACTTTTAATGTTCTTTTCAAGCCAGTGGCTGGCTTGCTGCCATCAGCAGTTCAGCTGTGGCTCACTAGGGCACCACTTGTTTCTTCGATAAGCGTGTGGTTTATCGGACTTCTGACCGTGGTGCTTATTCTACCTGCAGATATTAAGAGCTGGCTGAAAAGGAGGCGGTTTACCTGCAGCTGGTAATGTCAACACTCAACAGCATTCTCATCGTCATCGTCTGTTTCATTGATTGATTCTTTGATATGTCGAGGGAAGATGTCCCTCGTGTTTGACCCGCCGGCTAATATTCTTCTGCCTGGCGAGAGAGTAGTGAATGGGCGTTTGAGCGCATGGGTTGTAAAGTCAGAGCGGAAGATGTAAATATGTCTGCATGCCCATGTTGTGATGGTCTTGATGCCATGATTTTCTATGACTGATGAGGCAAAAAAAAAAAAAAAGATTCAAGCTTTGGAACTGCCAATAGCAGCAGTTAGTTTGGAATTGCACATCTTCTTGTTTAGCTTTTGTGCGAGAGCTGGGACGTACGGCAATGTTTTCTTACATTTTTTTTTTCAATACACGGAACTCCCAAGATTATTCCTTTATTGGCTGCCGTTCTCCATTTGGCACGCAAGGCCATGTCGCTATCGCAAAAGTATTCCTGCCTCACGCGTTGTTTGTTGACTTTTCTGCCTAACCTGTGGGTGCAAAGCCAAAACAAGCGCATTAAAATTCAACCCTAAAACGCTGTCTCGTACTCATTGATTCATATGATTCTTCAGCGTTTGTCCTGAAGCTCTAGCGTTATCAACAAGAAAGATAGTCCTCGAAAAGAAAATAAAGATGCTAGTAAAATCTGAAGAGATACCACATGCTGCCCAAAACCTACAAGTTTTAGAATTGGCTGTCATCGTGGCGCAGCTGTTAGCCTGTTACACGGTAGAGACCAATGGGAAAGCTTTAGTTTCTTACAATAAGATATCAAAATAGTTAGTTCCAAACATATCGAGATGTAGGTGCTTTTAAATTACTTTCATAATTGA
Organism: Eleusine indica; assembly: GCA_030378355.1. Classification (NCBI taxonomy): domain Eukaryota; kingdom Viridiplantae; phylum Streptophyta; class Magnoliopsida; order Poales; family Poaceae; genus Eleusine; species Eleusine indica. The sequence continues at coordinate 8,437,613 of CM059498.1, read as the reverse complement.
CACCTACAATGGGGGCACTCATTCAATTATTCCTTTAATTTACCAACAAAGATAAAAAGGTAAAGAAAGAGTAGTGATTGGCAGGGCCGTTTCATAACTATTACCTCCATTTTTAAATGTAAGTATATTTTGACTTTACATCATGTTTAACTTTTTATAGTACAAAAATAAATAAGTCATGTTTATAATATTTCTAACAAAAAAAAACAATTTGTAACAGAACAAATAATATTTTTATTTCAAACGTGATGTCTAAAATAAAAAAAATGTTCATTTTAAAATGGATGGGGTAACTTATGACAATACCTACTACAAAGCTGTATAGGCCGAACGCAAGGACGAACATGGACAGAGCAGATGTCGGGAAGTTGCAACCACAACATGACAGATTTGAAAGTCGTGAATAACTGGATCTGCAATAATAGTGGTAATACAGAAATTGTATTCTAGAAGTAGGGGAGAAAAGTAAATTTTAATCAGTGTCAATTAATCCCCAGAACTGGCATAATACACCGAAGGTACAGCCACACTATGACAATAATCAGTTGTGTTATCTCATTGTGTCATCTTTGACAAATGGTCTTGCGACACAGATCTTGAAACTCGCTGGAGAATATGAGGCAACAAACGTGTGGTGAAAAATCTTCAATCATTCTGCATAAATCCACATCGATTGAACTGCTTTTCCAGCAACCAACAGGTAATGGAAAAGCCTATGGTGATTAATCGGACCTTGGGTCAGCACAACACCATGGTGATGGTTTGGTAGCTATGGCTCTACATCAGAGCCGAATTCCACTTGGTCTAGGAAGCCCTCTTGTCCTCCAAAAGCTTTAACTCCTCACACCACCCTTCAATCTTTTTCATCTTTTCCATAGTCTCAGGTTTTGATTTCTCAGGATCACCTTGAAGTTGTGCTTCAGATAAACGTATCTGAAAAAAGTCGAAACAAATTCATCCAAATCAAATCTCATCCTGATTGTTCCTAAATCCTAACATGTTGAGATTTAAGGTGTTGATACATGCTAACACATCAGACTCAAATTTCAACTTTGCAAACCCATGAGTCACTTTTTATGGAAAAAAAAACGACAAGGATTTTCTTAAAGATCACATAGAACATACAAAATCTACTATATAAACCCTGTCAGCTTGATTAAGTTTATACTAAATACTGACAGATCAATATACCACCGCCAGACTCTACTAGGCTAAGTATGAAGCATGGACATAATATGTTGAATTCAGTATAAACAAAAAAAAAAAAAAAAAAGAGGAAAGAACAATCGACGGTGGATATTGACGTTAGAATCTTGGCAACTGGCATGAATAAATCAGTAGTAGGAGAAAAATGAATTCAACAGATAGAAGGCAAATCTCCTATGTGTTAACAAATAATGGACAATCCAGGCTGGTGATTGATCAATTAGACTTCCTCGAAGATGCATTATTCCACTATCAGTTGAAAACATGGAAAGAATCAACATGCGTACTTTGAAATTTATAGGAAACAAGAAAAACTTCAACACAATAATAGGAGAAAAGCCTACCAGGCTCAGGCCCCAGAATAACAACAAAAACATAACAAAATTTGTTTGGAACTAGACTGACAGCTATAATTCGTTTTTTCAACAAATGATGTGCAGACACAGTTAAAGAGAGCAAGAGGATAACCTTCTTCTTTAATGCTCTAATTTTCTTGTCTATGTCTGGAGCAGATGACTCCGGTTGTGAGTTCTCAGTAGCATTTGTAGAGGGTGTAGCTGTAACAGATGGTTCAGAAATAGCTATGCCACTTATCTGCTTTGCTACACTGTCCACTAAAATCCTCTGCTTATCAGTTTCTCCAGCAGCAACCTCTTCTGTATCCAAGCTCTTTCCTTTATCACTTGTTGAACTAGCCTGCAAATAAACACATCCAGCTTTACATCATACAAGCATTCCAACAAACAAGATACGTTCAATATGGAAAAGATCTAATCACACCCACCCACCCACACACAACAACAAAAAACACAAAAAAAACTATTTTTCATCGTTGAAGTTGGGTTGCCATCTTGCTACATAAAAAACAATCAACAACACAGCAACATATAACCCATTAATGATCCATTGTATTGACAGGTACCACAACATAAATATACAGTGTGCACTGGGATGCTTTGAAGAAAACAGGCTTTACCCAAAATGAGGAGCCACAATAAACATTGCTCACGAGGAAGCAAACTTAAACGAGCTAACATATGCATCCATGAAACCACACACCGCCCTCCTGTGGTGGAGCTAGCGAAGAAATCAAGAGGAGCGGTTAGTGTAATATTTTGTCTAAAATACCAAGTTTTTTAGTACAAAACCTTATGTTCAATGAGAAATTCAAGAGGTGTGTGAGAGTTTGTGTGGGTGGGTGGGTTTGTTGTGTGTGTGTGGTGGGGGGGGGGGGGGGCATGACCCCTTTTGGCCTGCATGTAGGTCCAACAATGCTGCCCTCCAACAGAGAGTTTACAAGATATTATGAATTTAGGACCACAATCATAAGACGAATAAGTCCTAGGAGCTAACTCATGTCAATTACAACTTGGCAAATCACCCTTGTTTAGTCAGCAAAGGCATTTAAGAAGCAACATGACTCACAATTTTCTTCATCAGATCCTTATTTTAAAAAAAAGAAAAGAAAAATATATCAGTGCACTAAGGTGAGAGGTACATTGACCGTGGAAGAAAGAAATATGACTAAAAGAGTTAAATAAAACAAAACTTCATAAGGTGGATGCCTGCAGTGCAGCACAAACAATTGTGGGAATTGATAACATTACTAGGGCTGCTCCCAGGGCTCCTAATACCTAAAGCCCTGAAGCAACATTGCTTGAGCACCACAATAAAGTATAAATAGGAATAATAATGCAAGCTATTTCCACATGAATCACTAATTAATATGGATGCTACATCATAATTGAGATGGCAAAAGCAACCAAGTTTTAGCTCATATAAAATGAAAAAGTGAGTAGAGATTGTTGCCGATAAAAAACAGGAACATAAGATAGCTAAATTGTTCTGTCAGTTTTGCATATCCTATATGCAAAGATGTTCGGGTAGTTGCTAAAAGTTTTTTTTCATAAAACAAGCAATGGGGTATTTATAGCAAAGTGATATTCAAAGATGTCAGCGCACCAATGATGGCCTTACATAATCATGTATGGAGAAAATGAATGTAGATTACTGCCACATCCAAGCAACAAAAAAACTAATCTACAGCAGATGGTTTATATCCATTATATTGCCGCTCATCCATTTATTGCAACCTAGCTCAGACTAGTTCGCAGCAAACAATCGTCTTAACAATGACGGTATTGCTTAAGGACAACTTTAGCAGATAAAAACTGAACTATGTTACTAGATACTAGCTACTGCAGGGAACAAGGTCAATGCCTTCCTCTATCAGACGGGCAGAACCATTAATTAATCAGTTCTACGTTGAATCACTAAGCAGAGACAAAAAATAAAAATACTACGTATGAAAAAGCCAATTGAATCAACTCCAATAGTTCCCCCGACATGAATGGCTTTCAACAGCGAGCAGATAGGAAGCCCTACCTGCTGCCGTTTCTCCTTGCGACGCTCGTTCCGCTTGGCCGCCTTCGTCTTGGGCTTGGCATCGACAGCGAGCGCCGGGTCGTACCCAGGCGGCACGTCGGGCCCCGACTTCCTCATCTGCGCCGGGCACGGGACAAGCAGCCACCCCGATTAGAGCAACGAAATAGAACAGATAGGCGGTACTGACTGGTGCAAGGGAGGAAGCTCCGAGAACGAGGACTCACGAGGGCACCCTTGGACTGGTAGATGGCAACCTCCTCCTGGGGCACGTAGCCGGCGCGGATGCGGATGGCCTTGCGCAGCGTGCCGTCGGGGCGGCGCGTTGGCGCGATGATGCGCTCGCCCTCCTTGGGTATGGACAGGAGACGCCGCTGGTCTCCGCCGCCGTCGCCGCTGCCGCTGGAGGTAGCCATCGCCGGCGTGCTGTGCGGGATTCGGGCGCGGGGGCTGAGGAGGAGGAAGGCTGCGATGACGGCGGCGCACGATGGGTTTAGGGAAGTTGAGAGACGGCGTCAGGGCCAAGACCCGAGTCCAGGGGGTCGAGTCGCATAACGGGTTGAATTGGAAAATGCGGAATGAGTTGTTTTCGAAATATTTCCCCGTTCTGCCCTCAAAAAAAAAAAATCCCCGTTCGGGGTGGGTTGATTTTTTTTTTTTAACTCGAGTGGGTTGAATTGGTTTTGTTTGCAACTGTATAGTCAACCAATTAGTCAAAAAAATTTAAACAGGCTTGAGAGATTGTTAAGAAAATTAGTAAGAAATATTTTGTGGCGATTCTTTTTCTCGAATAATTTTGTGGTGATTCAAGTGTCATTCACTCTAAAATTATACTCCCTCCGTTCCAAAATTATTGTCGGTATTGACTTTTTTCGTTAATTTTGACTATTTGTCTTATTCAAAATGTTTATTTAAATATAAAAAGTTATTACTTATATTTAAATTCTATCTCGTAATAAAACAAATTATGAAAAAATATATAATAGTTTTTGAAACTTTTTGAATAAGACGAATGGTCAAAGGTAGCAAAAAAAGTCAATGACGACAACAATTTTGGAACCGAGGGAGTATATAATTAAGTGACAACAGTCAGAGTCAGCACTAATGTTATAAATTATGATGTTTGCTTGTTTTCTAAGGCGGTAGGTAGTAAGAGAAACTTTTCTTTTTCAAACAATGAGGTAGAATGAGAATCATACATAAACTTTTTGCTTCCTATTTGCATTATGTCCTTAGGCCATACAAAATACCTTAAGCATTGCCTATAAAAATACCTTAGGCTGCTCAAAATAAAACTAAGCCATTTGAAATAATATACAAAACATCTAGATAATGGTTGTATCATGACAAGTGTAAAACTGTAAGTTCAATCAAGTTAGTGTGTTAGTCTCTACCCCTTTCTCATTGTATGAGACAAAAGGTGAGATTTTGTAACATGGAAAAAAAAAAGCTAACATAAGCGATGATGAAAGTTTAACAAAGAACGCTGCTTAACCATTGCTTGGCGAGGCACGTTAAAACCTGGGATGTGACAACTCCCTATGCCTCTAGTTATTAAACTATTTCAACACCACAATTCAACCTTCTTGTTAAGCTAATACGCACCAAATGTGAAAATATGAGTGGCGCAACGAAAAAACGAGAAATGTTTTGTTGCTAACTATCATTTTTCACACTCAACTTCAGACAAGTTTGATGCACTTTGAATAACTTTCATGCACTTTGAATAACTTTCATGCACTTTTTCCTTTGAAACAAGCCCACAACACTGCCGTGGTGAATTTCTCAGCTTACAGAGTATTTTTACATGATGCCCTAACCAAACACAACGGGACAGAGTCATCTACCCAGGCGCTAATTTACAAAATAACGAAGTTTTATTTGCCTGGAGTAGGATTCTCAGCACGACCATAGTAATGGAATAGGATGCGTCATGCGTGAAAGTGGAATGCATCATCCTGACCTTCGGAAGTGAATTCTGGCCACCTGGTCTGCTGCCCCAGTCATGGCGAGCGAAGGCTGGCCCAGTCATGGTAGATCCAGCACAGCAAAGCATGACAAAAGCGGGAGAAGAAGAAATGGACTAGGCCTTGGCGTGGGACAAAGCAAAGTCGACGAGGAAAGGCCGTGCAACAGCGAGAGGACTGAAGAAAAATGCATCACTAGACATGAGTCACAGAAACAGACCAGATCTGTCGCAGCATCTCCCTGCACCTGCTTTCTCTCCTTTTGATGCCTGTCTCCTCCCTTCCACTTTTCCACTTTATCTTTCTTCAGTTCACGGAGCCAGTGGAAGTAGTGCAAGTGGCACTGCCTCTCTCTAGTCGCCACTGCGTTCAGAGCAGGCTCAAGCAGCTGCAAATGCTTGCAAAGAAGGCAACAATGTCTCCAAGACAGCTTTCTCTCTCTCTGAACAAAGAACCTGACATAGCTTGAAGAATTTATCCAAACAGAGTGAGATCGTTTACCCGCAAGCCAAAAGGTAAGCTGCAAATACTCGGTGAAGGCAAGACTCATTCCAATTCCTTTCTTAAATTTTGACAAGATGCATCAGTTTTTAAATCCATCAAGTGTACAGTAGTACTAAACGAAGATATACACATGTACATTGTACAATGTCTGATTCCCACTCGGCCAAGATCATGTTGATCAAGCATCCCAAGGAGCAAAAATACTTGAGATGTGGGTAGAAAAAAAAAGGAATAGATAGCAGGAAGCGATTGGGATGTGCTCTGCAATCATGGACTCGGCACTTGCATTTTACAAGTCTTCAAAAAGCGCCTCTATAGTTTAGCTCACGTCCTTTCAGCATTAGCATGCGTGTCGGCAGAGCTCCTTTGGATCCAATTATTCAGAAACTGTGCCCATGGTAAACCAACCATCACTTCCACTGTTTCAGGGCACGCTCGGGATCGGTGAGAGGATCATGCCCAAGGCTTCACCAATGGATTCCATGATGTAAAATGTCAGTGGAGCAGTCACCAGTTATTCCTGTTCAATTTCGAAATTTCTTACTGTTCTCTGATGAATACTCTTCGAATAAAGTCCTGGAACCTTCTTGAGTATAGCTTTGGGTCTACAGCAGAAATGGAGACAGGGTTGACTTGGAAGGACTTGTAAGCATGCTCAAGCTTCTTAGTTATGTCGTAGTCTTGGAGAATATCAATTATTCCAAAGTAGAGGTAGACATCACGCGATCCTCCAGTTGGCGTGGTTATGAACAAGTGCCTTTCATTTAGGAGAAACTTATCTAGTATTTTCTTTGATCTGCGCTCTGCTTGGGCGGGCATGTTCATACCTAACTGGATCAATGGTTTCCTGATATGAGCAGGCAGAGATTGGATTAGAGCAAAAGAAAAAATTCGACAAGATCACAAAATGCAATAGCTAAAGTTGGAATCTATTTGTCGCAAAAGGGTTAAAGGTATCTTAATAGTTCCTTTATAACGTTTGACTTAAACAAACAGACATGACCCCATGATGCTCCTTGTTTGTTGGCTACAAAGGGAGCAACAAAGTAGGATCATGATGAGAGCATAAAATTACCTTACTGAAAAAATACAACATAAAATTCAGCACTTTGCCATAATGGCGAGTGCCATCGTTATTATACATGTCTGAACTAAAGTAGGCATACAAACTACTTGTCAAGTTAGATGGCCAAACATTCCGGTTATGCTACCTTTGTTCTTAAAACAGCTCAACTGTTGCAGCCATATAAGCAACCAGTAGCTACCTATGCCGAAAAGTCAACGGAGCAACTCAGTTTCATCAATGAAATTTTACATGTACCAATTGAGTGGTACCTCCGTATCTAAATTGTTGACGTCTGGACACTGATTTGAACTAGCTGGGCTGTCTGAACGTCATCAATTAAAACATGGAGGGAGTAATTGACAAGCTCTGGAGTGCTACTTTACAAGAAAGAGGCAACAATAAAACATATTATTCCAGTAATCTATAAATTTGAATACTAACAATACGGCGACTGATCGGTAATTGGGTTTTGAGCTTAATTACGACTCGTTCCTAAAGAGTAATTTTCATATTTAAAAACAGTTCACATCAGGTGAAAAAGATATTCAAAGAGAGCATGCAAGTAAAAAGTTACCGAGAGTCGATAATGAAATCTCTGTCCTTGGTTCCAGATTCAATAAAGCAAAGCTCACAAACATCACCACCACCTTCAAACGATTTTCTTTTGCCCGTGGATTCTGATAATGTACATCATCAAGGTCAGATATAAACTAATGGATCATCAGCTTACGAACAAAACATGTGCATGCCATAATTCAGATTATTTGAAAATAACTGTGATCCATGCTACTTACTAGGCAATCCAATATATTGAGGAACGCCTATCTTAGACATTGAGAAATCATTACGAAAGTGAACTCCTAACAACAAGCTGTAATCCATAATTCCTTGTGTCTCTAAGAATGTGCAGTCCATCTGAATTTGCCTGTGTGATACAAAGAGTCGACTTAGGATTGATCTAATAGGTTTTATAAAATCCAAGCCCATGAACATAAGTTATTAGTGTAATGAGCAACTCACTTCATAAGCTCCTCATACCAAAATCTCTGCAAGTGGAATGTATAATCAAGGTCGAGGTCCTTGAGAGTAGTGGTTTCATCAATCTTCTCTTCTGCTTTGTCGATAGTCCGACCATACGAGGAACCTTTCAAATCGAATCGTCTGTGGATCTTATATTCTGAGCAGCAAAAATTGCCCATTATAATGAACCGGACCTAGTTGTTACATTAACATCGTATCATTGTTGATACCATTTGCTCTAAAATTCAACAAAATACTACGATAGTTCTTTCTTACCTTGGGACAGCCAGCTTGCTTAATGCAATGTGTGCCATAAAACCTTGTCAATAAAGTGGATTTGTGGTGACAAACATGTTCGTAGTAGCTCCGCAGCATCCTAATAAGAACCTGCAAGCTAAGATTTTGGGTAAGCCGATGTTCATGCTTGGGTCAAATTCATGTGTCTCTTTCATAAACAAGCTAAATTTGGGAATTAAAGATGTAAACAGATCTAACTTAAGAAAAGAAGAACAGGTATTGTCCCCTCATGCCAAAAGGTCCCTTTTCTATTTTTGGATCCGATTTTTCAGAATCGTTTAAGGCACAGAAGTAAAAATGATCAAAGCGGTAGAAGAAAAATGGAACTAGTAAGAAAAATGGAAGGATTTAGTCTACCAGATCAGAGTATCATGCACTGACCTTCATTTCGGCCTTCCTCACGGTTTTAATCATGAATCGATCATCCTGTGTAACAAAGAAGCAGCTCCCACTCTTGCCCGGCGATGCCAGCTCCCGGAGCGTCTCGTTCCCGCAGATGGCGAGCATGTAGTCCGCAGGATCCACGCCGAACAGCTTCCTCAGGTGCCTGGCATTACTCAGCAAATCAGCAGTCAGGCAATGTATCCATGCCATATGACAAATTCCATGATCACAGAGCAATGTTGCACCTGAATACAGCGGGGCAGTAGTCCTTCCACCGGAAATCCACCGAATGGTGCGGCGGCGTGAGCTTGGATCCCTCCGGCGGGAACCGCGTCCACACCTTCTCCCGCGGGTCGAAGTCCGACGGAGAGAGCTTCCTGAACGGCAGCGCCGACGACTTCCCCACCGAGTAGCTACGGCATTAACAGTCGACCAAGAGTCAGAGACGCACAGAGCAATTTTTTATGTACAAGGAAACGTAGCGGCAGCATCGACAGAGCATTGCTACCTTATGCCGAGCTGCAGGTTAAGCATCAGGCTGTAGCTCCGGTGCCCTTTGCAGATGACCTCCCCCGGTCTCCTGGCCGCCTCCACCTCCCTCAACGGCGGAGGCCTCGGCCGCGGCGGCGGCGGCGTCATTATCCGGCGATACAACGGAGCCGGCGTCGGCGGCAACGCCCTCGCGCTGCAGCTGCGGCGGAGCGGCGCGGCGACGATGTCGCAGGTGATGTCGCCGGCCTCGCCGTCGCACTCCCAGATGCATATCCGCGGCGCCGGGCACTTGCCGTCCACGGACATCCGCTTGCGCAGCGGCAGGTAGCTGCAGGACGCCTCGCCGGCGGCGGCGCGCCACCGCGGCTCCAGCCCGTGGCTGCAGCACTCGCCCTGCTGCGACGAGGCGGCCGCGGCGCGCGGCGGCATGGGCGGCTCCGTGGGCGCCACGCTACGCACTCTAGCACGGGTATTGCAGGTGAGGTGATGAGCGGGCGAGCGACTTGACCTCTATGGCAGTACTAGGTTTCTCATTTCGGGGACGGGGATGTGACGAGACGAGACGAGAGAAAGAGAGAGGGGTCAGAGGAAATGGCAGCTGCTCGCGCTCGATCGGCTTCGGCGTGACGGGGGGCGGAGAGGGAGGTGGTGGTGGTGGTGGTGTGGCCGGCCTCGCTTTCGCTTTCGGTTGCTTTTGTGCGCGTCGGCTTTGGCACGCGACGCGATGTCATCAGGCGGAGACTCTACTTGCGGTAGCGGGGCTGCGGCTTAATAAAAGGGGCTCCCGCTCGGCAAGGCGGGGAAGGGCGGCGGCGCACGCGGACGGGGCGTCGTCTCGCACGGCAGGTGGCAGAAGACAGAAGGCGACGCTTGTTCACGCGAGTAGATGGGCCCTTTTCTACGCGTCCGATACGCTGCCTCTGCCGGCTGCCGGCTGCTCTCTTCGCAATTTCGTGTGACAGATCCACGACCGCGACTGCCCCTGTGTCGAACTGGGCCACATGGGCTGAAGGACAACCCACATGACTGAAGCCCGTACGGGGTGTGCTCGAAAAGCTCAGCCTTTAGTATTGGAAGCTGGCAAGCCCACCACCGAACTATCATGGCAGTACATAATTTTGGTGCTCCACATGTCACGATTCATAATAGAGAGAATGGTACAATTGGTAGGCTGCGTTAAGAATCGCCAACGCTGGAAACTATAGATCGATGTCTTCTTCGAAAGCTTGCAATGGGTTTCAGAGTTGTATGCTCTTTTTAGTCTTTTCTGGCTCTGGGAAAGTCATATACAATAAAGTTCAGGAAGAAGTCCATTTTGTCTCCCTGAACTATCATGACAGTTCAGTTTAGGTATCACAATTATAAAATTGGGTAGGACGACTCCTACATCTTCTCATCCCGTTCGTTTTTCCTCTCCGACCAGTTTTCTAAGCGGTTTGTGATGACGTGGCATATATTGACCCGATTGACTCGTCCGACGTGGCAATGTCTGTCGAGTCAAATCGAGACATAAAAGAGCGGCGTGTGGTGGTGTCCGAATCTTATCCCCTTGGCTGTACTCCAAACCCTACCCTAGCTTGAGAGGCGGCGACAAAGTGACTGTATCGGCGATTAAGGCTAAGGCGGAAGCGGCAGGCCGAGGCCGCACGTCGGCGCACTTGATTTGGAGCGCAGCAACCGATGCGGCATTGGATCTGAAGGAGGATTGAAAGGTTAGTTGGTTTTGACTCGTTAATTTAGGTTGATTTTTGGATTAGGGGATAGCTCGCTTAGTTTATGAGACCCGATTCGTATTGAATAATGGTTTGCATGTGGCACGGAGCTCTAGATTCGATGGATACAATAGAGGAAGTAGTAGGTTAGAAGGAAGGCTTAGCTTTTTTTTTATTCTGTCGGTGCTATTTTTAATAATTGCAGTCCGATTGAATAGTAGTTTGATTTGCACTTTATCGTTTTGCAGTACGCATATGGATCCGTTGGAGACACTTCCTGTTAGGTTCCATTTGAATGGGGAATTTTGCACTGTCGGTAATATGATGCAGTATGTTGGAGGAAAGGAGGCTATGTCACACATTAAGCGTGACAAGGTGAGCTATCTAGAGATTCTTTGCCACCTGAGAGATCACATGAAAATTGCAGAGGGTACAATGTTGCATTGGCAGTTTCCAGGTTTGAGTGTCAGCAATGGGTTGCGTATCGTGTATGATGACAAGTCTGCATTAGAGACGGCCGACAGTATTGTTGAAGGTGGAGCTGTTGATATATATGTTGAGGATCCTCGAGGTCAGAAGAAAAAGTTAGATGAGTTCTATTCCAGCCCTACCAAGAGAGTGGCCGAAGTTTATGAGGTGAGTAGTCAAGCAAGCAAGGAACTTGTTGAAGTGAGCAGTGAAGCAAGGAAGAATAAGAAACCAAATGATGTGGTCAAAAAAGGGAAAGAAGTAGTTGTTTGTAGTACCACCATGGCAAGTAAGCAAGTTGAAGAAGTTTTTGATCCTAGCAGTAAGCAACAAGAGACTGATGCAGAAGAAGAAGACACAAATAGTGAAAGTGGGAGCTCTGAGAGTGATTACATTCCTGGAGATGTTGCATCTTCAGAAGAAGATGGAGAAACAACAGATATTTTGAAGAAGTTCAAGGCTTTCAAGAAGAAAATGAAGAAAGGACAGACAACAAACTTGGATGATGTTGTTCTGGAGGAGGAAACATCTATGCCATCAGGTTTTGTTGGTCTTGAGGATGAAGGAAATGAGACACCTTATTTTGAGAGTGATGATGAAGAAAGCATGGATGAGATGGGTAGTGATGGTGAGGTCAGGAGGAAACCTGCTGGACACCAAAGGTTCAAGAAGACTAAGGGTGTGCCGAAATTTTATTTGGGCATGAAGTTCAGTAGCAAAAAGGACTTCAAGAAAGCTGTTATCAGATATGCATTGGCTGAGAGGAAAGTGGTTAACTTTGTAAAGGATGACCCAAAAAGGGTGAGGGCAAAGTGTGACTGGCCTACATGTCCTTGGGTGTGACTTCTATCAGATACTACAAGAACTGAGAGTTGGTAGATAACATCATTTCAAGATTTCCATACTTGTCCTCCTAGAAGGGACAACCGACTTGTTACTACTAGAAGGATTGCAGAAAGGTATGAGAAGTTCATCATTGATAATCCTTCATGGAACCTTACATCCATGCAGGAGACAGTGCAAGAGGAGATGTTTGCTAATGTCTCAATTTCAAAGTTAAAGAAAGCAAAAGCTATGGTTACGCAGAAGGAATTGGACTCTAATAAAGGTCAGCCAAAGGTTATATGATTACCAGCTTGAGCTACTTAGAAGCAATCCTGGTTCCACAGTTATAGTACACAAGGTACCTAACATGGAACCACCTACCTTCCAAAGGATGTACATTTGTCTAGATGCTTGCAAGAAAGGTTTTATGGATGGGTGTAGAAAAGTCATTGGTCTGGATGGTTGTTTCTTCAAGGGTGCAACAAGTGGGGAATTGTTATGTGCTATTGGGAGAGATGCAAACAACAAAATGTATCCAATAGCATGGGCAGTTGTGGAGGTGGAGAACAAGTCTTTATGGGACTGGTTCTGTGATTTCTTGTGTAGAGATGTCAAAGTTGGTGGTGGTGCTGGATGGGTGTTCATCTCAGACCAGCAGAAGGTATTGTATTTTTTTTCTTACTTCTTTGTTCATGTTCCTATGTCTGAGTGCACAATCTCACAATTTCCATATGGTTTGGGTATCTTGGATGCTGTCCAAAAATGGGCACCACAAGCTGAACATAGGAATTGCGCTAGGCACATTTATGCAAACTGGAAGAAGTACTTCAGAAACAAGGAGTGGCAGAAGAAATTCTGGAAGTGTGCAAAGGCTCCATGCCTCATGATGTTCAACTTAGCTAGGGCTAAGCTTGCAAAAGAGACCAGTGAAGAGGCACAAGCAATATTGAACACCCACCCACAACACTGGAGCAGGGCTTGGTTCAGGTTAGGTTCTAACTGTGACTCAGTAGACAACAATCTATGTGAGTCTTTCAACAAGTGGATAGTTGAGACTAGGTTTTTTTCCAATCATTACTATGTTGGAGACCATTAGAAGGAAAGTGATGGTTAGGATCCATGACCAAAGGACCAAGGCATTGAGATGGCAAATTGTTATCTGCCCTAACATCTTGAAGAAGCTGAATGTGTACATAACTGAGTCTGGGAGTTGCCATGCAATTTGCAATGGTGCATCACAGTATGAGGTTAAGCACCATGACAACAGGTTTACTGTGGTCCTTGAGAAGAAAGTATGTTCTTGTAGGTATTGGCAATTGTATGGTTTGCCAAGTTGTCATGCAATTTCATGCATCTTTTTCAAGACCAACTCTTTAGTGGACTACATTGCAGAATGCTTTTCTATTGACAATTTTCACAGCACATATAGTCACTGTTTGATGCCACTTGAGGGGATGAGCAGTTGGCCTCTAGCTGACAGAGAACCTCTCAGAGCACCAGGGTATGTTAGAATGCCTGGTAGGCCTAAGAAAGAGCGACAGAGGAAGGTCGACGAGATACCCAAAGCGGTCAGAGTGTCGAAGGTGGGGACTGTAATAAGATGCAGGAAGTGTAAGCAAGTTGGGCACAACATATCAGCTTGTGAGAGGAGGAATACTACTACTGCTACAAACAATGGCAGTGCCCACTCATCTGCGGCACCAGATGTTATTGTACCTATTGATATCAGTCAGCACAGTATTTCAAACTCTAGAAAAAGGAAGACATCTGAAGGACTGTCTCAGACTATGAGTGAGAGTTCAACACAGAGCCAGGTAACTATATGCCACATACATTTGACCGCACTAATTTGTTTCTTTCACTCTAATCTGTCACTTTGTTGTGCAAAAATTATTGAGGAGTTCAGCTGCTGCTTTTGTCACTACTTTGCAGCGTTCTTCAGCTACAATCAATGTTCATGCGACCGTACCAACTTCTCAGGCAACCTCTTCGGTAACTATCAAGAATGGTGGCAGAGCTACTGCACGAGTGTCTACCACATCACCACCAAACAAGAAGATTACAACAAAGAAACCAAGGCCTGGTGGCATGATGCTCCTTCCTCCTTGGCATTCTGATAAGCTGTGATGTTATCTGTTATGTCGATCGGTTCCTTTTGAACCATGTATCCAGAACTATGTCCATCGGTTCCTTTTGAACCATGTATCCGGAACCTAAGTTGTTATTTTCAGACAATATTGTAAAAACTAAGTTGAAGTGTGTATTTGTGTTGTTTTCGGACATGATTGTAAGAACTATATCGATGTTTTTTGTTAATGTAGAATGCCAGAACTATGGCTTTATTTGACATGTTTGCTGCAATATTTCTATGTGTCAATGTTTGCTACTAGTTGTCATTCCAGAAATTCTTGCCAAACACTATGCAATCAAATGGTACTGAAATAGACCACAATATAACTAGCACTAACCATTTGGATAAAGGCACACAGGTTCATGATGTAGTTGACATAACACAGAATAGCCTTACAACTTCGCACTAGTTCATGCGAGCCATTTCATCCCAAGAAAGACAATTAAAAAGGCAACAAAAACACGCATCATCAACTTCCTAATTCCTTGCTTCTTCACTCTAGCATGGAGCTCATCCTTCTCGGCTTCTGTAGCAACCAATGCCCTTTTTAGCTCATCTACCTCTTCCTCCTTCCTCTGAAGCTTCAATGCTGATTCGGCGAGCGCTTCCCTCATGTTCACTTTCTGCCTCTTCAGTGACCAAACGGCGTTGCGAAGATCCACAAGCAAGGTTGACACAAAGTTATCAACCGGTCCTTCATACCACTCGTACATGTCGCATCCGCCCTCCTGTCGTATAGCAAATCGACCTTAAAGATAAGCAAATCGACTAAATGCTGCTACAAACAACCAAACAAACCAACAAAATCGACTTACCCGAGCTCGATAGCACTTCACATAGCGTCGCCCTGGGTTGTCATCGCTCCAAGAGATTCACATCTCCGCCTTCTGCCCACAGTGGCAGTTGATAGCCGAGTGGTACTCGAGCGGACCCACACGATAGGGAATCGAGGAATGGCGCCTCTCCTCCTCCAAGGTCCGCGAAACCGAGCTGCGGGATGCACTGGAGCTCACGGCCATGGTGCTAGGGTTTGCTTCAACGGGAGGAATGAGGATTAGATTATGAAGGGCGGCTCCAAAGGTAGGGGACGCCGTCCTTTTATGTCTCGATCTGACTCGGCAGACATTGCCACGTCGGACGAGTCCATCGGGTCAATATATGCCACGTCATCACAAACCGCTTAGAAAACCGGTCGGGGAGGAAAAACGAACGGGATGAGGAGATGTAGGAGTCGTTCTACCCGGTTTTATAATTATAGTACCAAAACCAAACTGCTGTGATAGTTCAGTGAGGCAAAATGAACTTCTTCCTAAAGTTCACAACGTGGAGAACCTTGGACCCGAATTAAATTGGGAATTTGGGCTGGACCCTACCCTATAAGGGCCATATGGGCTGGGCTATATGGCAAGTGCATACAGCCCATTCCAACATCAACTTACTTGTGCTGCGGTGCAGCAAGCCAGCAACCAACCACGGCAGCAGGCTGGAGCAGCAGCGGTCTAGCACACACGACAAGTGCCGACTGCCAAGCCTCCGGCCTATACCAGTTTAAGAAATTACTTAAACTTTCTTAGTTCAAAAAAAAAAGAAATTACTTTCTTTCTTGACAACAAAAAAGACAGCAATTTCCCAGCAACCACTAAACCCGTCCCGCGCCGCACCCCCGCCGTGCGCCGCCACAAAAAACCTGAGCGACCACGCCTCCAAATCGATAGGGTTTTTGCTCTTCCCCTTCGCCAGCCGCCGCCTCCGCGTCGGCCGACACCGCTGATCGTAGTACAGGGGAGGTTCTAGCCTGCGGGCAGCAGCAGTATCAGGCGGGAGGAATGGCGCAGTCGCTGGAGCTGCTGCTGATCCAGTTCCTGATGCCGGACAACGACGCTCGGCGGCAGGCGGAGGAGCAGATCCGGCGGCTCGCGCGCGACCCTCAGGTGGTGCCCGCGCTCGTCCACCACCTCCGCACGGCCAAGACCCCCAACGTCCGCCAGCTCGCCGCCGTGCTCCTCCGGAAGAAGATCACCTCCCACTGGCCCAAGCTTCCCCGACACGGCAAGGCATCCTTAAAGGAAGCCCTCATCGATTCCATCACCCTGGACCACAGGTCCTTCCTAAACCGCTTTTTCCCAATTCGTTGGGTTATTTAGAGGTTGTCGAATAACTGCAGTAAACCTTCCTGTTTGGGCCAACAATTTGAGACTGTGCTACGATGCTTCTGTTTGGACAACATTTGCTCATATAGTCTTACATGCCAATTGGGTTGACATTCTGCTTGTGCATCACTCGGAAGATTAGTAGTTTGAGCAGTTTGAGTTTATATTCTGCTGATAGTGAAATCTTGGGTTATCATCATGCCTACATTATTTTCTACAATCTGAACTCAATTCTAGTGCTCAAACCTCCAGGTAAGGTTGATAATGCATTGGGTTAGAGCAGAGCTAACTAACGTCATGTATGGGTGTTTGGTTAAAACTCGCAACTTCAGTTCCCACAAAAGTTCCTTCCTATAAGAGCTGAGCAGTTCGACAACTCACAACCGACAAGTGTAGTACTCAATCATTCCACATGCCAAAGACTTGTATAGCTTCATTTTGCCTGAATTGTCTGGTGAATCTTATAATCTTATGTAATATATGAAATGCAGTTGAAGTGAATCACATCAAATAAAATGTTAGATGTTTTCATAAAAAATTATAAAGTTATTTTAGAATTTGATTTCTAAAACATTTAACTTTGCCTTATCCATTTAGATTTCAAGTAGTTAATTTTGAGGTGTTGGGGTCTTAGTGGCTAGATGTTGTGTAAATGGTTAATTTCGTACATGTATAGTCACCACAGTTTTGCGTTTTGAGGGTTGGGGGTGGCGCTAGATGTAGCGTAGCTAAACCTATATGGTGGCCTCTGATGGCTTGGATGCTTAGGCAGCGTGCCAGTGCCTCAAAAACCATGGTAACAGAGCATGAGTATTTATAAGCCTAAAAAACTATTATCTGGGTTACATGTTTTTGGATCACAGTTGAAATTGAGAGATGTTCGTATCTAATGCACTTTAGAACAATCAGAACTGGTATCGTCCATAATAAGTATTTGTTTTCATGAAGATCATGTTTATGATGCAATAATATTGTCTTCTGCAAATATTGGGAACAAAACTTTGTGCTCTTCATTTGCTTTTTAACGTGTCTTATAAACATATCTTTGCATATATTTCGATTAAGCTTAGATATCTTTCTCTCTCTCTCTCTCTTTTATGCAGTCATCTTGTAAGGCGAGCCAGTGCAAATGTTGTGAGCGTTATAGCTAAGTATGCTATCCCTGCAGGAGAGTGGCCTGAGCTGTTACCCTTCCTTTTCCAGTGCAGCCAAAGTCCACAAGAAGATCATAGAGAGGCAAGTTCATCTTTGTGAAGTCGTATTCTTCAATCCAGATCAAAAGAAGCAGATGAAAATATTGAATATATTGGATGAACATTAAGTGCTAAACACAAAAATTTTATTTGCAATGTCTTTTCTTCTATTTATTGCATGTTCCTAACTTCCATATCAACAGTTGAAATTAAATTTTATCTTTTGATGACATGGTTTCAGAAGCATGTTGGACCGCGCTTGCGCAATGGCTTGTGCACATTAGTCTCTTAGAAATGCTAAGGGGATAGTGAATCACTTAAAATTTAATGGTCTGCTCAGTGTACTAGTGAGTTTTTTTTTTGTCTGCATAAAATCCTGTTTGTTTCCTTCCTTTCAAATTTATTTTGCATTTGTGTGACTGAACAACACCAAAATGTGAGTCACACAGTCACCGATGCACATGCGCAACTAAATTGGCATCATATGGTCATTACTTTCTGTATTTGTAAATGATTTTATCTGCCTTCAACTCCTCTTTTACTTTCTCTACTACTATATATGTGTTTTTAAGGGAATTACTACTATACTCCGCATATATTTTAGTGAGGTCATGTTGTTAATAGATTGATGCTATTTTCTTTACAGGTGGCATTGATTCTTTTCAGCTCTCTTACTGAAACCATTGGGACTACTTTTCAGTCACATCTGAACAATTTGCAACCTATTTTGCTGAAATGCCTACAAGATGGGACGAGCTCGCGAGTTAGAATTGCGGCCCTGAAGTACGGCTAAATTTTGAAACAAAAAAACTCATTTTAGTATAACTCCTGACCACAGTTTACTTCTTTCTTTCTGCAACAGGGCTGTTGGATCTTTCATAGAGTATGTTAACGATGGAGGTGACATTGTAAGTTCTTCTTTCCAGGCTCTGAATTATTTTAGTTGGCACTGCTCTTTCAGATATGCTATTTATTAATAAAATCTTTTATTGTCTATAACAAGTGGTACTTTTGTTTTTCTGCTATTCCCTATTTTGTGTGCTTATTGTCCCTTATTATCCTTTAATGTTGACGTTTCTATATCACTAGACAACTCTTTACGCTAACAAACATATCTGCAAAATAATACTTCCGCCATGAGTCCCATAAAGCAATTTATCTTTCATACAGTTTGGAGAAGGTAAACCATTTGGTCGAGAGCTTGTTGTCCCTGAGGTTCTTATCATTGCATATTTATATTTTCTTTCAATTATTATCAGTTTGTTATGGCTGTACATGATATTCTTTCCATGCCAGTAAGGTAACATTAAACAGTCCACTCAATTGAGCATGGTCACTGTACACTTCCAGTAATTTCCTTGATTTTATAGAGGTTTTCAGGTGTCTAAGCATTGTTTGCTTCTTCGTTGTTAACTTGCTAATGGTGGTCACTATCTGATTTTGTGGTCATGTGTGGGTACGCTTGTAGGTTAAAATGTTTCGGGAATTTGTTCCCAGTATCTTGAATGTATCGAGACAATGTCTTGCTAATGGTGAGGAAGATGTTGCTTCCATTGCCTTTGAAATATTTGATGAACTAATTGAATCTCCTGCGCCACTTCTTGGTGACTCTGTGAGATCGATTGTTCAATTCTCTTTGGAAGTTTGCGCAAACCAAGATCTGGAAATAAATATAAGGCAGCAGGTTTGATTTGCCATCAGCATCCTTTAATATCTAATAACTATATAGTTTATAGATTACTAACTTGTTTAAACTACTAAACTATCAGGCAATCCAGATAATTTCATGGCTTGTAAAATTTAAAGCGTCATTCCTGAAGAAGCACAAGCTGATTGTACCTATTCTACAAGTTATGTGTCCCTTGCTTACAGAAACAGCTAATGAAGATGAGGATTCTGATCTAGCAGCAGATCGTTCTGCTGCCGAAGTCATTGATACAATGGCTGTGAACTTACCAAGACACGTTATTGGACCAGTTCTTGAGTTCGCTTCTGTGAGTTTTCATCATGCTAATCCGAAATACCGTGAGGCTGCTGTTTCATCACTTGGTGTTATCTCGGAGGGTTGCTGCGAACATTTGAAGGATAAGTTAGAGGAATGCCTGAAAATTGTACTGGAAGCTTTGCAGGATCAAGAGCAAATGGTTAGAGGTGCTGCATCATTTGCACTTGGTCAGTTTGCTGAACACTTGCAGCCAGAAATATTATCTCACTATGCTAGTGTACTTCCATGCATCCTAAATGCACTTGAAGACCCATCAGATGAAGTTAAGGTATGGAGTCAAATGAGATGATATTTTCTAGTTATAATGGGCAGAGATATTTTCTAATAGTCTAATTGTATAATAATTTGAAAATATTATGAATTTGTTCTTGTAGGAGAAATCATATTATGCTCTTGCAGCATTCTGTGAGGACATGGGGGAAGATATCCTTCCATATTTGGATCCCTTGATATGCAGATTAGTTATGTCTTTGCAGAGCAGCCCCCGGAACCTACAAGAGACATGCATGGTTTGTGTAGTAATAAATAATACAAAATAGCCTTTATATTTGGCAGGTGGTAACTTCTTTTTTCTTACTTTTTAGTTTGACAATGATGATATTTTCTGCAGTCTGCAATTGGCTCAGTGGCAGCTGCAGCAGAACAGGCTTTTATACCATATGCTGAGAAGGTTCTTGAAATGATGAAAGGTTTTATGGTGCTCACTAATGACGAAGATCTGTGTGCACGAGCTAGGGCTACTGAAGTTGTTGGTATAGTAGCAATGGCAGTTGGCAGAGCAAGGATTGAAGAAATATTGCCTCCTTTTATTGAGGCTGCTATTTCTGTGAGTCTTAATTCCTGCGTCTTCAGATGCTTTGACAGTGTTTAGTGCAACTCTTTATGCTCTCTGAACCTGCAGGGCTTTGGATTGGATTACAGCGAACTTAGAGAATATACTCATGGTTTTTTTAGCAATGTTGCTGAGATTTTGGGTGACAGTTTTACACAGGTAATAAAGGAATTGTAAATTTCTTCAATTATGATTGACATTTCATTTATTGAAATGAGTTGTGCTTGCAGTATCTCCCTCATGTTGTACCTCTTGTATTTTCTTCCTGCAACCTGGATGATGGTTCTGCTATAGACATTGATGATGCTGATAGTGTTGACAATGGATTTGGTGGTGTTTCATCTGATGATGATGCTAACGATGAACCAAGAGTTAGAAATATCAGTGTGAGGACTGGAGTATTAGATGAGAAAGCTGCTGCAACACAGGCTATTGGATTTTTTGCTCTTCACACAAAGAATGCCTATGCTCCGTATCCTTAACAAAGTGCTAATGATGCTCAGGTTATTGGTTCACCTTTCAAAATTCCCTTAACTGACACATAGGTATCTAGAGGAGTCACTGAAGATTTTAATTCGGCACAGTGGGTATTTTCACGAAGATCTCAGGCTCCAGGCAATCATTTCGTTAAAACGTAATCTCTTCCCTGCTTTTAGTTGAAGCATAAGTTTTCAGTGGGCCTTTGTTTCCCTTCTTGTTTCTGCACTGTCGATTTTGTAGACATTTTATTATCAATCTAAGTGTCTCAACGAAAGAAAATGCTATTGCAAATATCACTTTTTTTCTACCAGCCATCCAAAATTAACCTGATTTTCATCAACCTGGATTCATAGAAGATCAGGGAATGCCATTACAGCAGGAATATTACAGCCAGTAACAGCCAGACCATCTACATCTACTGGCATGGCAGTGTGCATGGCAACATAGTCATAAAGTGTATTGTGTATTCTTCAAATGTATTCTGCACTATGGCAAACTGTCTCTATCATAATGTGTAGTGTGTAGATAGAAAGGCACAGATAATCCAGTATATATACCTTTTGAAATGTGTACTTGACACCTATTTTCTGTCTGCTGAGGTTTCCTGTGGATCTAACAGCAAACTAGTTACTAAGCCAATGCTAATGCAGTGCTAGGGCACTAAGTGTTATTACCACAAGGATATATAGATAAGGATTACTAATCAATGCTCCTATTCCACACCTAAAGCAGAGTTGTGTGATGTTGATCAATTTGAATCCTTCTTGCAGATATCCTAACTGCAATTAAGGCAATACCTCCACATGCTGTGAGTATTCCAATATGCTTTTTACTCATGCTACTTCAACTGCTCCTTCGATTAGAGATGATTGTTGTAAAAGACGTTGAAATTCTGATTGAAACATTCTTTTTCTGCCATGCAGGACATCATAGAGAAACAGAAGGATGTCCTTGGTAAATGCTGGATATTATTTACGGCATTTTATGTCCATTTTGTCATGGGTGATATTAAACGATAATGCTGGATATTTCTTTTGCAGATACTGTTATTAACATATACACCAAGACCATGACAGAGGATGATGACAAAGAGGTAGTTGCACAAGCTTGCATGAGTCTATCAGACATTGTCAAGGACTGTGGTATCACAGCAATTGAACCTTGTAAGCAGCATTCGTGCAGTATTAGGTGGCCTCAAAATACTAGGTTGTTGTTAAAACTATCTTTTTTATGATTTTGTTCCAGACATATCAAGGCTTGCTGAGGCAACGCTAGTTCTTTTGCGTCAAGAATCAAGCTGTCAGCAGATAGAGTCAGATGGTGAAGATGATGGTGATATCGACCATGATGAGGTCCTCATGGATGCAGTTTCAGATCTTTTGCCTGCTTTTGCAAAAGTAATGGGATCTTATTTTGATCCTATCTTTGCAAAATTGTTTGACCCCTTGATGAAATTTGCTGTATGTAACTCTTCCCTTCCTATCTATATGTACCACATTCATATTTGTGTTTTTCGTAATTTGTGACAATTTTTTGTTTATTACTTCTGTTCCTTTCTTTCTTTTTCTCATTTTCTTTCTATTGTGACTTTATGATATATTTTGCCATTGTTGTGGGTTTCATCTTTTGCCTACCCTAACTTGCTTGGGACTAAAAGGCTTTGTTATTGTTGTTTGTAATGCTTCCTTGTACAAATGCAGAAATCCCCCCATCCTCCCCAAGATAAGACTATGGTTGTTGCAACGTTAGCTGAGGTCGCTCAGGAGATGGGTGCTCCAATATCTGCTTATGTGGATGTATGTTTCTAGAATTCTTTAAAATTGTGAAACTTCTTCATTTTAATATACCTCTTGACGCTTGCTCATGTTTGAATATTTTTTATCAGAGGATAATGCCTTTGGTGTTGAAAGAGCTTGCATCATCTGATGCTACTAATAGGAGGAATGCGGCTTTCTGTGCTGGTGAGAT
Source organism: Eleusine indica (assembly GCA_030378355.1). Classification (NCBI taxonomy): domain Eukaryota; kingdom Viridiplantae; phylum Streptophyta; class Magnoliopsida; order Poales; family Poaceae; genus Eleusine; species Eleusine indica. The sequence goes on along the minus strand of CM059498.1, from coordinate 8,414,531 downwards.
ATGCAAGAACGGAGGAGCTGCAGCACTGAAGTAAGTATAATACATTGTTCGAACAGTTATATTTCATGTCTTATGCCTATGTTCCTAGTTTGAGAAATCCTCCTGTTTAATATGTAATATATTAATGAGGAAAAAGATGGTGTCTTCTATATTTTTCTTATAGAAAAAGGGAAAGATGTATTGTTGTCTACTTTGTCCACAAAATAAGCTAGTCTAAAATATCTGCAAGTGAGATCAGTTAATGGAACCATAGTTACTTCCAGTGCCTCCTAATTGTGGTAGTATTTGAATCGACTACAAGACTCATACTTTGCCGAAGTATTTCTTTACTGGACCCTGCCAGTTACTGGTACTCTGGATCTGATGCTCCTTCAAAGTTCTACTCACAAAGACCAAAGAAAGTGAACAAGTTTTTCTTGTTCACTAGTAACTCTGGTTCATTTGCTCACTAGTTTTGGTCCATCTCTTTGCAGTTATTATGGCGATATACTTCGTGCTTTGCATCCTTTGTTTAGTAACTCTGAATCAGATGATGCAGTAAGAGATAATGCTGCTGGTGCTATTGCTAGAATGATAATGGTTCAGCCTCAGTCAATGCCTCTCAACCAGGTTCGCACAACGTCACACTTATTATGTTTGGAGAGCTTCAGGTTACAGGTTTAAGAATATAACAGCTAACAAATGCTTGGTTGCAATCTTACAGGTTCTTCCAGTGTTTATCAAAGCTTTGCCACTAAAAGAAGATCATGAGGAATCAATGACTGTCTATAGTTGCATCTGCAATTTGTTGTTGTCCTCGCATCCCCAGGTGATTCTTGATCTAGATGTCCATTACTGTTCTATATTCGTGGGCAAAACCTAACATTTTTTCTTTCGTAGATCCTTCCTCTTGTACCTGATGTGGTACATGTCTTTGCCCAAGTAGTGGTCTCCCCAGATGAAAGTGACGAAATCAAAACAAATATTGGCAGGGCAGTTTCTCATTTGGTATCTGTTTATGGTCCGCAAATGCAGCCTATACTGAGTGCTCTGCCACCTGCTCATGCGAACGCATTGGCAGCATTTGCCAATAAAAGATGACCTAGAAGTAGTTCCTTTTTTTTTGTTGGTTTTGCTGGATTGTTTTGGTTTGCCATCTGACCATTGTTCATGGGACCTGGCTAGATAGATCAAACCAGATGGAATTTGATAGAAGTTGGTTTCAGGTTGGAGAGCATAGATATTGTTTTCGAGAGTTGAGCTTGCATTGGAGCTGTGTACCGTGGTTGAGGTGCAGCTCATCTGCAGAGTCCGCCTGTATTCAGGTTCCAGTTTTGATTATTTGTGTTTGTTTTATGATTCTTTTGCAGGCTGTGAAATTCATTGATTGGTTCTGTTGTATATATAAAACAGTATTTTAATACATGGAATATATGATTTGCAACCTTATCTGTTCTGTAGCTACGTACTACTGTTCATACCACTTGTGTGGTGATTCTTCCGGATTTCATCCTCACCTTGTTTCGCCCAAGTTGGAAACAGGTGCTTGCTTTACTCGCGAATAGAATACAAAAGGAGTCGAGGAATAAAGCAATGCGGTATAAAAACTTATGGAAAGCAAATAAATAATCAGAATTATTACAGAAAAAAGAGGAATTGTAACGTCAACAGCACTTCCATGCGCTCATCGGCCACTAGCGCACCTGTTGTATAACGGTTTGGGAAATTTTTGTTTCTTCTTGACGAAGGATTAGGCACTAGTGAGCACCGTTCGCTGTCATTGTCCGCGCTCCACGATCGGCCCTGTTGTTCCCTTTTGGCACCTTTTGGATTAAGGTCGGTCGAAAGCCCGATGGAGTCGCCAGGGAGGCAAAGATCGAGCTCGATAATCACGTCAATCATTGGATCGACGGGTCCTTTCCTGTCTGCCTTTTAACTAAGATTTGGAGCTGGCTCACTACTAATCGCTTTCTCTCCCTGGCTTGTAACCAAACCATTTTTCTTTTTCTTTGGTAATATGAGACTTTTGTTGTTGCCCTCTCTCTGAAATGGCCACGATTGTACGTGCGTGCGCGGTGCAGGCCTTCTAGTCAATCGGCACCGATCTTGACCCTGATCGGACGGAGGAAGGCCGTGCCCAACCCGGGTTTGACACGTCCAGGCGACAGCAGTACGCCGCGGGCCGGCACGATCTCGGCGGGATCGCTGCCTTTGGGGTCACCTGCTCGCCCACTACCCGCGAAAGCCTAGGGGCACCGCCATTTTTGGCATCCCCGCGCGCCCCGCGCCATGTGCGGTAGCGCAGAACCCCGTTTCACCGAGCTTTATTTCGGCCGGCCGCCGAGACCCGGTAGCCTTTCGCGTCAGAAGCCCGGGGGCATTTGCATTTCCGCCGCGCCCCATTGGCCCGACTGGCAGCTGCGTGTATGTACATCCTAGCTCTAGCTACGCCTAGCTAGCTACGTGAGGCCAGGGAATCGTATCGACCGTGATGAAGTGATATCATGAGAGGAGGAGCTAGCTACGTAGCCGTCGAGCTGGGGCGTGTGGGCTCCTTTTTAGGAGGAAGGATGCTTTTGTGGTTACGTCGCGCGAGAGCTAACTCTAGCTAGGACTAGGAGAGGACAGAGGAGGTCCCCGACCGAGGATAGAAAGCGGGGAGGTGACAAGCGGTGAATCGTGAGTGACCCCGCTTTTCGTACAATAATCGTAGCTATATTCTGGTATATAATCGTATCTATCTTTGGCCTGTCTCAAAATAAAATCGTATCTTGGCCGGTACGTGCGTACGGAGGATCAGGCGTCGCGGAAATCGTAATGTATTCCGGCGTTCGCGCTCCGCCGGGCACGTCGCCGGCACAGCACAGCGCAACACCGGCCGGCAGGCCTGCCTAAGCTAATTCCCATACGTTTTCTAGGTCGGACGTCACACGTACGTTCTCGCCGATTATATATATATTCCCCGTGCTGCCGAGCTTGCGCGTACGCATGTCCCGCTTTACGCTTCCATCCGCGTCTTATTTCGTCCACGACAGGCAGAGAAATTTCTTGGTATGGTCGAGGGCAAGGTGCCACTCCACTTTGGCGTTCATAGCGAGGCATATTTTACTTGCATCCATATATAGGTGCGCATGAGACATATGATGCAACGATGCATGCGATATACTCCTTCTAGATTTTAATCGTTGACGCAGTTGATTTTTTTAGTTATATTTAACTATTCATCTTATTCAAAATATATATAAAAATTTATATAATAGGTTTTAATTTTTTTTAGTGATAAAATAAATTGTAACAAAATATTTGATAAATTTTAAAAATTTTTAAATAAGATAAATAATCAAACATAATTAAAAAAATCAATTACATTAATAATTTAAATCCGAAAAGAATAATATTTATACATATTTTTTAGCCTTCAATTAACTAAAAGCTTTCAGTTGATGGTTTATTATTTTGTGTTTTAATTTTTCTTTTATAGAATTTTCTATATAATAATTTATAAACCGTTAGATTTAGATCTAATGACTTAAACAGTTGAGTAAGCTGAAAATTAGCAAATTCTATATTTATGTGATCGCCCCACGCGCGAGTCATTATGTATCCGTTCTCGCACAAGTTCCTTTCGTCTCAAGCTCTCGGCCAACTTGCCAGCCGCGGGTGTCGTAACGAGACGATAGGAACGCGCCACGCCGTTGCGATACATGATCACAACATGCAGTAGCCAGATCGAGCCTCCGACTAAGGAACATGTGCTAGTAGTGTCCAATAAGGTGGGTGGGCAGTGCATGCTATGCTCCACGGGTTCCTATCTATCAGGCCATCATGCATCAATCGACTGTCCATCCATCCATCCATCCATCAGTGGCGCGATCTATCTGCTGCCGACTAAAGTTATATTCTCGAATGGGTCTGAAAGCAAGCACTCTCACGCACCTAACACATTATTCATGATATGCTGCCTCTGTTGTGTGCTCATATTACTGTTGCATGGAGGACTACAGGCAGAACGAAACGAAGCACAACAGAAACTCAGGCTGGCATCAGTTTATCTTATCCGCTCTGGTTTTTATCAGTGGCGAGACCGGTTCGCCACGGATCATCGGTCCCAGCAACACGCACGAAGGCAACGCCATGAATCTATGGAGCGTCCGGCCTTTTGCTGTAGCAGATATAGATTGCGAGAGAGAATTGGACAGACGGAGCGGATCCGGCGATGGCCCCAGGATCGTGAGTGTCCTGGTAATGGCGCGCAGGATTCGATTGCTTGCAAATCCAGGCGGGATTCTGATGGCACTTGCCGTGGATTTCCGGTCCTGCTCTGCTCTCTGCGCCGCGCCACCGCCTGATACAGAGAGATTGGGAATCCGGCCACGCGATCTCTCGCCTTTCACCTTTTGGAATTCTACAGTTAAAAAAGTTGTCGCGCGAGCGAGAGCCTTCCTCTCATCACTGTATTCAAAAGTCGTCCCACTGTATTTGAAAGTCGTCCCAAAGGCGCGTGCAAACATGCTGATTGATGAACTGTGTAAGATTGGAACGCCATGGGCGTGATGAGAAAGCAGCGGGTGACGATGTACCAGCTGCGAATGCAAGTTCAAAGCACAAATGAAACCTAAACTCAAAAACATGGCACTGGATGAAGCACTTTTTGAGAAGCCGAGAAGAAAATTTTATGCGAGTGACAGTGACAGAGATATGAAGAAGAAAATTTCCTTTCCCTTAACGTAGGAACTATCCTGTTTTCCCTTAAAAAACACAGGCATTACTGACCTGGAGAAAAAGGATTGTCTTACACCTTCATTTTTGCAATCTGTCCTACTTTTTGGGATCCACACAACACAGGCCCTGATCATATAGTATGTTGGATGAATCAGAGAATACTAATCTTGTTCATGTAGTATAACTGAATTGTCTTCAGTTACACAAGCTAATAGAAACATATACTAATCTGCTGCGTAAGTTAGTAAGCAGCATGTGTTACCTCATCCTTGCTCTGCTCGAATCTAAAATAAAAAAAAATGTACGAGATGCTACAACTGTAGAATCTTATTCTTCCAGTAGAGCTGAAGGAGACATGAACACAACCCGTTTGCTATCCCTGGCGGGTCGTGGGTCGGACGCGTGGCACAAGCTGCCCCAAGCATCGCCCAAGAAAACGGCGTCCCTGGACCCTGGGGCCCCGACGATGAACGATGACTGGGAGACGGAGTACGAGTGTGTATCGATCTCCATTTCTGGTCTTCGAATATGAATGTTAGTTCGTGATGAGGTGCTTTCAGGGTTGCCGATCTTATCTGAATATTTGGTACTGCATGCGTTGCTTGATGAAACGGTTTCGTGCAAATACAGTTGACATATAATCCCAGCTCCAGAAACCTGAAGGCATGAACAAGCTCAAGTAAAAAAACCTAGCACTTAACCTACTAATAGTCATATGATTTATACAGAGGTGCATGTACAATAGTATATGGCTTTTGTACGTATAATGTCGAAAGCTAGTGTCACAAAGGAGTGAAGGACAACCGCGAGGTAGCCTTCACAGAAAGAAGAACGTTGGAGAGAGAGCAGCGCCTACCGCGTATAGACAGACGTCAACCTCTTAAATAATTTCTGCGTTTTGGGACTCCTCGTGCATTACTTTCACGCCTACCCCAACGCGAGCGTTTACAGGTCTCTGATGTCTAACCGAGCAGAAAGAAGCGTACGGCAGTTTACCGAAGGGGAACGCACAGTGTCAGGGCTTGTGAAAAGTCTTCGTCTCCGTCTCCGTGCGTGGTGGAGGCCTGCGCCCTCTGGTTGGCTTATTTTATTCTACTGCTCTGTTTCCGCGCAAAATATCCCGGTGCACAAGCGAGCGCCCGCTGGCGTTTGCTGGTCGCCGGCAAAATGTCGATCGGAAGAACGTCGTTCAAGTTAAGGCGTACTATTAGCAAGGGCACCGTACAATTTTTACGCAATTCGATCATCAGAGAAAGTGAGGACGTCACTACATGGCTTTGTTAATGACGTCCGCCAAGTACTCTTCCACTCGATCTTAGTGCCCCATTTTGTCTGGCGTCCGTGCATTGGCAAAGGAAAGTACTAGCAAAAAGCTTTTTGCATTATTGTTCCTTTAAATCCTAGTAAACGCATCCGAATGAGTGACTATCGGCGTTCCCGTTCTCGGTTGATGCGTTTGATCCGCCGCTCAAGACCTACCGACCTGAGACTGAGACTGAGAGCAGCAGCAACCGGCGCTACTGCCGATTACAGAGACGCCTGCCTCGTCCGGGCCGGCAATACTGCGGAAGTGCACCGGGAAGTTGCGCTGCTTGGTTTCTCAAGAGGGTGCGCGCGACTTCGAAAAATATCTGATGATTGATCTATGTAAGCAGAAACGTCGAAGCCGGCCGAAAAAAAAGTAGTACCTCATTTTCCCTTGTTCTCCGTGCCCTCCCGCGTCCCACATGTCACTCGCCGCCCGCCGATGTGTCCTCGGAGTTTAACCCGGCGCCGCACGGCGCATGCGAGGGAGATGCGCGTGTGGAAGCACGGGCTCCCCTGCTCTGCAAAGCGTCAGGAAGATTTCGCGGCGTGGCAGGAACGAACGGCGGCGCATGGGAAGAACCGAGCCAGGAGGCGTATTATTCCAGGGACTTTGGAAGGTGCGTGCTGGACAGTAGTATTCCTCTCCTCTTTCCTGCGCGCTAATCGGGCGGGCGCGGAGACAGGCTGGGGCGCTCGCATATGATCATCACTTGCAGGCAAGGCAGACTGCATTGTTTGTTGCCTTGCTAGTGTGCGCGTGGCGCGAGCGGCGTTCCTCTGAACAATTGGGTGGAACCACGTTCAGATGCTTTAATATTTATAGGACGTTCTTGGAACTTGCGACCTCTGCGCCATGCGGCGGCTGATCTGTCCAAAGTCAGAAACGCAGCTAGCAGATGTGATGCCCTTTTCTTTCTTTCTTTCTTTCTCGCCTCTTCGGACTCAGCAATAGATCCCGCCTCTTCTAACAGTGCATCTCTAGATTAACGGACGAACTAGGCCGATCTCCTTGTAGCCTAACATTGTCATAGCAACATTAGGCAGGCATGAACCAGGCGTCCTGAGTGAGAATTTGGACTCGATTAGCCAGCGAAAAGAGATTATTTGCCGCCTGTTCCAGTAATTTATACTTACTAGTACCAAAATTCAGGTGAGTCGCTACCTAAAAAAACTATAGTTATGAAGAAATAAGCACATATTGCACCCTCAAACAATGACGCAAGTAGTCTAGACGTACATGTAAATTCTCAACCAACTAAAATAGGCTCGGTTCTTCATTTGAGTCACGCACCACTTCTTGATAAATGCAAATACAAAACAAAAAAAAATATGTAAGGAAGACAGTATACCACAACCACAAACACATGCATATGATGAACACATATACTATCCTTGTCCGCATTAAAAAAAAAATCCTTTCCAAAATTTCCTAATGGAATACGCATATGTCACGGAGGGGCCCTCCCGTCGGCAAAAGTATTTGTTCCCTCCATGCTAGTGGGGTGTGTGGTGAGCAGAGGCCGAGCCGGGGCGCTCCGCTCCCCCTACAAATACCCCCGCCCCTCCTGCTCCGTTTCTTATCGTGTGACCTCCCCGGTTCAAGCCTAGCAGCAGCAAGCGTTAGCGAGCCCCCTCTTTCTTCCCTTGTTAGCAGCCAGAGCCGGCCAAAGAAGAAGTCAGTGATAGAGTGTGTGCAGAAGAGTAGTGAGCAGCCAGCAGAGCAAAACCCAGACGCGTGTTTAGTCTCCGAAGCTTATCTCGCCACGAGTCCCTCCCAGACCCCGGCCTCAGCCATCTCGTTCAAACCGCGCGGCTCCGCTTATATAGCGCCGCCGCGTGCTCTGCTCTACTCTGCTCCCGGTTCGGTTTGGCCTCTTTCTTGTTTCTGCTTCCTCGTGTCACCTGTGTGCTGCGGCCTGTACTCCTCTTCCACGACCACGAGGTTAAACACACATAACAAGCCACGAAAGATAAACGCACGCACCAACAACTAGTAGCTTTGGCAAGTACAACCAGTGCTACCTTTTGGAGTAACCTGTAAACACTACCTGCGACAAGTCGAAGAAGAAAACATGGCACTGACAGTGTTCGAGACCGCCGCCGAGCAGGTCCGTCCCTGCAACGCCGCCGTCGAGCAGGGCAAGGTTGCTGTTGCTCCTGCCGCCGCCGGCGAGAAGGCCGCCGTGAAGCTGAAGGAGACGGACCGCGGCGGCAAAGATGATCGCCCGGAGCGGGCCGACATCTGGAACATGATCCAGGCCCAGAAGCCCGCGCCGAAGCAGCAGCCGGCCCAGGCGGCGGCGGCGTACGTGCACCCGCTGGTGCGCCGCTCGTCCAGCCTGCTGACCCAGAAGAGCCTGGAGATCTGCACTGAGAGCCTCGGCTCCGAGACCGGCTCCGACGGCTTCTCCGACGCCGCCACCGACCGCGGCTCCTCCGACGACGACGACGAGCGCGCCGAGGAGGACGGGGCGCGCAAGGCCGCTGCCGCGCCTGCGCCTCCACCCTCCAAGGCGTTCCCGCCGCCGCTGCCGTCGCTGGCGCGGCGGCGCACGGTGATGATGGGCGCGATGGAGATGCGCCAGCACCGCAGCGAGGGCCGCCTCGTCGTGCAGGCCGTGCCCGTGCCGTCGCCGACACTGTTCCGCGCGCAGCGCAGCGGCGGGCGCCTGCTCCTCTCGTTCGCCGACGAGCGGGCCCACGAAGAGGAGGTGGACCAGGTGGTGGAGCCTGATGAGCAGCAGGCTGACGAGCGGGCCCACGAGGAGGAGGATGACGAAGAGGAAGAGGAGGAGGAGGAGGAGGTGGAGGTGGTGGACAGGGGAACAGTGGTGGAGTTCAAGGTGAGCACCCAGCCGCAGGCGCGCAACGGCAGCGGGAACCGGGTGCACCGCTCGGCGCTCGTCATCAACAAGTTCGTCGGGGCCGAGCCGGCGGCCACCTGCGGCGAGATCAACGACGCCACGCCGGCCCAGCACCCGCCGAGGCGCCCCACCGGGTCCACCACGACGGCGATCGCGGCGCTGGCGGCGGCGTCCGCGCTGAGCGCGGCCGCGGGCAATGGCGGCGAGGAGGAGGAGGAGGACGTGGTCCCCGGCGCCACGCTCGGGGAGAACAAGCTCCTGATGACGGCGAGGCGGCGGCGCAGCAAGGAGGAGCTGCTCAAGCACATGCGCCGCTGCGGGGAGCTCAGCGGGAAGAGACTCTTCTTCTGGGAAGAGCCGCGCATCGCCACGTCCTCCTGAATCCTGATCGACCTACCTCCTCTGCTCTGCAGCACTGCCGCCGTTCCATTTCCAAGCTTGAACGAGTGCTCTCTATCTGTTCGTTCGTAGCGGCCTGCCTGCTGCCGCCGCTGCTGTTGGTGTAATAACCTTGTGTGCGTAACGTAATGCTCTTGTTAGTAGTCACCACGTGATTATTGGCTTTGGCTTAGCCGGGTGCGTTCGTTGTTAGGGAGAGCTAGAGCCTCTTTCTTAGATTGGTTTGGTATATCCCCGTTCGTGCCTCATGTTGTATCTACTACGATTTTCGTGCTACTATTACTAGTGACCGTTATTTGTGATTAAGACGGACGTCTCTGATATTATGATGACTTGATGATGGGGAGTTGGTGGTGCGTGATCAATCAATAATAAACAAGTTCAATCTGATGACGGCTTCCCGGAAATGGCAAAGGGAAGAGTGATGTTCAGGTGAGACAAACCAGGCCGCTACCTGCTGCTAGATGACAAGTTAGCCATAACTGATAACCGTCTCACTAAGATCCTGATGTTCACGCTGCTAGTGGTACTAAAGGCATAGACGGCACCGTACTACTCTTCGCTCTGAATGGATGATCTTGAATACGAACATCGAATACATGGAATATACTCTTGAATTAAGGACAGAACAGAGTACTCTGCAGATAGAATATCTGAAGATTGGCTTATCTATGATGCTATAAGTTCAATTGAAAGGTTTTACAAAAATAAGCAATGTGTAGCCAATCAGTACTTTGTCAATTGGCAGCCAGTAAGCAACTACCACCGACCATTTTGAAACTTTATTTAAATGAAGACTACCAACAAAGCTAGTCTTTTTCTGAACTTATTCCTCAATTTTTGCGTGGCTGTAGAATACATTCTCACTTATAGATGGGCGTTTATAGAGTTCTTTAAATTAGCATGCTTGTCTCATCATTTCTCAGTATTTATCGCGTTGTTTGCTACTTTAGCAAAAGGAAGCATGTAAGCCTTCTAATCATGTATTGCATATGGATTGTTATACTCGAAGATTGTAAACTTTTGTTGACATTGTATAACCTCAGGCAGGCAAAATGATTCTGAATGTTGGCATCACCCTAAAGCCTCGCTGGGCCGACCAAACAAAAACAGACTATCATGGTGGACAGAAAAGAAAAAGGGTGTAATGACCATCATTATGTCTTCCTAGTTCCTGGTTCAAAAATGGCTATATACAAGATTAGCCAATGAAGATTATTCATCTTCAGCCCACTAAATAAAGACTCAAATCAGATGCTTTATTCAGCAATGCACTACGTTTTCAGCACACGGTTTCAGTGGCTTTCGAGAACAATTTTGATAACCAGGGCCGGAATCAGAACCGGAATCCGCATGCTAGGAGGGAGTGGAATAGAATGTCCCCCGCAGGTGCCACCCTACGAGCCGTTCAAAACCCAGGTCGGAATTAAACTGCTAAAAGGCACGAAATCCGGGACCAAAGACAGAAAATCGAGAGGAATAAAGGACCTCTGGCGTAGTGATGAGGGGTAGGGGGTGATCTTTTCATGTCGATTTCTGACAGTGAGTTAGTAGAGTGGAAGGTGACGATAATCTCCATGCGCTTCTGCCTTGTGCTGCTAGCTGGTTTGCGATCGATGTGCGTATGTATGCTTGCATGCGAGATTCTGACGGCGATGGCAAGGGTTATCTGGAACTCGATGGCTAGCTGCAGGCTGCCCAATCTTTTCTCTGGAGATGACAGCAAAAAGATCTGAAATTCAGATGCTTCACGAGGCTGTCACTTGCACTGCCGGTAATGCAAGTACTCTACTCCGTGAAGTTGCACAATGACCACTGCTCAATTTACCTGTTCATGTCCATTTCAGGCATTTCTAAAGCACGTTCCAGGACATACATATATGCTGCAACAACTTGCATTCTCGTGGCGCTTTCGAATTTTGATCTGGAGCAGGACGAGTCGATGGAGATCTACTTCTGATGTGCAATTTACAGGGTAGACACAAAAATTAGTCATAGTTTGTTTAGTTAATTCGAGGTCAAAGGTTCTTGCTCACGCAAGCGCCCACAGATTGCAGTCAGTATATATAAATGCTCTTTTAAAATTATACCGTCGTGCATTAACTATGGCCAGCCTTATCACATCCTCATGAAGGAAAAGGCTAGCACGATATACATAAAACCTTCCCTTTGCACGGCTAATTGGAGGAGAATATAGCTGAAAGAGATGGCACGACAATCGGAAGGGATTGCGTAAGGGTTAAGTGACGGCTTTCGACGAAGGCGAGCTTTTGGAATGGAGAGCAACGTCAAAGTGATGAATGGTGATAACGAATTCCCTTGTCACAGTGCAGCAGCAGGAATGGATCCGGAGTTATTTTGGAAACACAACTTTGCAAATGACATGGCCGGGCATCACTCTGTCTTTTCTTTGTTTGCAGTGGTAACAGATTTAGAAGAGACCCTAGGCCTGTCCAGAAAAGGGGCTTGATTGCGTAAAAGTGAAAAGGCTAGGATCTAGGGGGGCGATTTTTCCTGTACTGAAAGTGTTTTACCTGTAGAGTAGTGTGAAAATGAACCAAAGCAACAAACAGGATCAATACTTGAGCATGAAACTCCCATTCTCCGGAGCCTTACAATATAGCTCTTTATCATCTTTACCAAACAAAAAAGGAAAAGAAAAAGAAATTGGATTTGAAATGTTCTTTGCTTCTAGAAAAATAAAAAAATGGACTAGAAGCTAGGCCATGTTTGTGGGAATCTGCCTAGGAGCAATATTTAGAAGTGCCTGCTCCATTAACCTGCAATAATAACAGTGTTTGGTTACGAGCCAAAACTAACATTCCATGGAAAGAAAGAGGGCCGATAAAGGAGAACCAGAAGAAGAAGGTGTGGAGCATGTAAAGCAAAGCAGAACAAAAAGGAGAAAGCAATGGCTTATGCCTGCTAATGAAGGGAAAAAGGAGGAACCTAATGCTCCCGATGCTCAGCTACACCTGCTTTTGCCAATTCCAATTGTGAGTAAACAAATCCTCCATGCTCTGATGCTCAAGATAAAGAATCGTTTGGCTGTACTTCTACTACTTAAGCAGCCGTGCATACATGAGGTTTGACATTCTTTGTGGTGTTAATTTCGGAACGTCCGTATTGAAATGCAGACCGACCAGAGTTCGATTGGAATCCTTCATACCCAAGAGAGGAACATCACTATGGTCGGAGTTCAACACCTGTGCGGCTGTGCCTCTCCTTTCCTTATTGGACCAGGATACATCCAACTGGAAATGCAATCTGTCCACGATTACACTGTATTAAGACACAGCAAGAAAAAATGCTCTCGCATAGGACATTGGAGTATCAAATATCAGAATTTGCCAAGTTTCTTCGATGTCATCTGTGTCTCACGCGGACGCGGCTAAATGGCAAGCTTTTCGCGATCACCTGGCATTGGGGGAATAAGATCCGTGGATGGATCATGGATATGAACAAGCGAGTGCCGCGCCACCAATCTTTCCTGTGGTTTGCTGGGCGCCAAACTGCATGCCAGTTGCCGGGGGCGAATAATCAAAAGGCTCATTCGTGCATGGGAGTGTGCATATTTAGGCCATTACCGGCAACCTTTTTTTTTAGCTGCTTGCTGAGGCACCCGTGGCCCCCACTGATCTCGCATCAGGGTCAGGGGGTCTCACAATAATGGCCACCTTTTGGCCAAGCTCTTTTGCGCTGTGCCAAAAGGTCGCTTGCATGGTGCTAACTTAAACCTCCTCATTCTCTCCCGTTGTCCATGCTGATCTCCTTTCTTCATTGTTTTATTAGTGCAGAAAAGCTTGATGGGTCGTCTGATATGTAATATAAGTGTATATCAGTTGGAAATGGATATTTTCTTTGAAAGAAAGGTGAAAATGAATATTTGATTTGTAAATATTTTGTGGTTCGTTGAGCGTGCAAGTGCATGCTTTCTCCCGTCGTCCCTAATTGAGGTGGCTGCTTACTAGGCGTGATAAAGCGCTTATGTTGCTTTAAACGTGCCAATTGTGCCTATCTCACACTTGAGTTGACATGTTTCAGTGTGACTGGTCCAGAAATTTCCGCACACATATTGGACCCACGTACGAAAATTCATCATAAATTGTCCATGAAAAACATGATTCATTTTTTTTTGTGTGTGTGTGAGAGACGAAAACCATGATTCATTACAAAAGTTCACCAACAACCTACTCTATCCACACACAGCAAGTGGCACGGTTTTTCCTAGGGCTTTATTAATTCACTTTTGTCTGACAAATAGGAGTACTTTAGAGGTGGTCGCCGCTTTCATTCAGCTAAATCAGCAGTCGATGCATAAACAAACAGCTAATAATACAAGGCATCATTTTCCATTAACTCGTCAACCTTTAAAGGCTAACCAGTACCATAAGACCACAGAGGCTCCGCTAGTGCCGGTTACCGAAGCTCTGAGGGCTCCCTTTCTTCGGAACCCACCACCATGCATCTTTTTCCAAAAGCGAAACGAAAATGTGATTGAAATGCAACAAAGATTGGTTGAACAGCCACTTGACCACGACGTCCGCGTACCGGCGGTTGACACGTGTGGCCAAAGCGGCAAATCATTCGCGCCTTGTCTGTACCTGCAGATTTCGTTTGCCCCAGCAGCGGCCAGCTCTCGTTCGGGCCCGCCGGCCCGGGCCGGTGGTTGCACCACACACACACACACGACACACCCTGTGGAGGAAGGAACGCGCGGGCGGCTGGCTGGCACGTTCATTTCGTCATGGACCTGTGGGAGCACGTATTTCCGCGTGTGACGCCACTCCGGGCTCCGGAGACCCGGCCGGGGCAGTGGGTGGGTCGCGGTGCCGGCCACGACCGGGGAGCCAGCCAACCAGCGGAGGCCCCGACGTGTTTCGCACGTTCCAGCTCCGGGCGAGGGCCCGGGCATGACGAAGGCGCTTGATATAGCCTCTCGGCTTTGCGTCCGCGCGCGGCCCACCACCAGCACGACCTCGGCACACTGGGAAAAGGCGGGCGTTCCGTGTCCCTGCTGGCTCCTGTCAAAAGGCCCCTGGGCCGCTGCGGCTGGGCGGGCAGGTGCGGTCGCCTCGCCTGAGTCGCTCGCGATCGACCCGGTTCGGTTCAGCGCCAGCGCGGCGGGGAAAGGAAAGGGAAGGTCGCAGACGATCGGATGGCACAGGAGATAACGTTTCTGGATGGGAGGAATAGCTAGCTGGCCAACTTGCGCCTGCTCTGCGCACTGAAACCACATGTGTTTTCCATTCCATGTATATAATCTGCGAATATACCTGTGTGGCGCCAGATTTTTCCCGCGATTTCAAATGGCGCCAGTTGTTTGTTTCCTTTGGGTTTTTTTTTTTTTTTGATAACTGTTTGTTTCCTTTGCTGAACGAACACCAGAATGTAGATGCATGAGTGCTGTTGGTAGGGGAGAACAAACCTGAACTGGGCTTGTTTGGTGCAGCGGATAACCTCATGGTGACTGAATGAGACCATGGGGGCCTTCGACCATCGTTATTGACGGGCTCGTTGCTGTTTTCACATTTGCATTTTTAGACATGCAATTGCCAGCTAACAGGCTCATCTCATCGATGGCATCCGAACTAGTCCCAGCCAGTCTTTGACCACATCCTCCAGGCTGGTCGTCACTCGTCAGAATACGGACTAAAGAGCGTAGGCGTGGCGTTTTTGGACGGCTGCGCTTAGGCGTGGCGTCAATATGATTTCCCATCATTTCAGTTGTGTTCGTGTTAGCGGCCAGAAAGTAAAACTAGTTGACTTATTATTCATTCATAAAAGAACTAGTTGGCTTGTTTTGGGACTTTTGACGGCTGCATTTCATGGATAGCCAATACTAATAGTGAGGCTCTCCACATGGTTTAGTAAACCAATACCATACGCAGTCTGTTGAAGCATCAGAGCACAGCATGCAAGGCAGCCACCGTGCCTCACCCTACCATCTAAATCAACACGAACATAAATTACACAATTCAGACTCGCAAGCAGAATGAATGAGACGAAGGCTAGTGCTTCCGAATCAGGACGATACATTACCCGTAGCTTGCTGAAACGAGTGTTGGGGATAGCAATTCATGAAGCATGTATCTGTATCACTTACACTGAATATAAACATGGATAAAACAAAGCCTTTGAACAACTTCACTTCAGTGGGATTCTTTTACAGCAGAAAATTTCCACTTCTTTCACAATTTCTACCTGCAAATTACATTGACTCAATACAACACTAGGTAGGAATATGCGGTCATTCTGCTAGGTCACTATTATGTTTTCATCAACTACCCTAGAAACCGAAGGCACTTCTGATGCGTACAGCTAAGCAACATAGTAGATAACATTGCTAGGCTGTAGCTTCAATCAGGTGGCAGGAAGACTCGCTACCACCAATGGCTTCAATCAGACAGTTCAGATTGCAGACACCAATGGCATCAGTTTTAAGCACGCTTTACTGGCCTTTGAACGTAAGACTTGTTCGCATCTTCAGTCTTGAGTTTTGGAGGTTTGATTTCACCTTTGCGTGCCTGTACAAATGATTTTAATGAGTTAGCGTCTTATAGATTCATGAATAACAAGAGACTAATCCATATATACATAATCTAACCTTCTTCCCTGTCTTCATGAAATCTCTCCAGCTAGAGACCTACAAAGCACAAATCCATGGTGTTAGGTAATACCGTGATCTTTGTAACAAATCTTTCAAGTCAATGCAACTCGTCTGTACCACTTCAATTATTCAATATACAGATGAGACAAAGAGTTGCATGGTATTTAGTTGACGGGGAATTTGTGACGTATTGCACTGAAAATGTGTAGAAGATCACGGAAACTCAAGTTCTGAATGTGGTGCTGAATTTATGGTCATTACATAATGCACTTAGGCTAATGCTATTACATAATGCACTTTGGCTAATGCTATGAACATTGGAACAGTTACTCATCCCTCTATTATTCAGTACTCCCTTGGGTTTCACTAGATTAAGTAAATATGTAGTGACATTTAATTGTGGCTACTTATTAACTGTAGGAAGGTTACTTATTACTGGATGTTACTGAGGGATGGGAGGGAAAAATCATTTCAGCACTGAAGAACTCAAATAATCCTCGGACTAAAAATAGTGTTACCTGTACCAACTATCACATATCAAGTGTTGTATAATAAGCCACGTTTTTAAAGCGGTGAAGCGTGGGCGGGCACTAGGTCACCGATCAGAAGATTAGTCATTCTGATCGGACGACTATGCCCGATTAGTTCATTTCTAGTCGGGCGACTAGGGGGCTAGTCATCCAGAGCTCCAGACCATATTGAACTAATCGACTAGTAGTGTTATATACTCCTATATAGATTGTAGTATACTAGAAAGTGAGAAACTGAAGCAATGACATCTAACCTGGATCCTGGAATGAAGATTTCTCAACCTGCAATCTTGCTGACCTAAATCCTAATGGGCCGGAATAAGGCAGACAGACAGGCCCATTAAACTGGAAACAAGTCGTCCACATTTAAATCGCCCGCCTAAGCGTGCCTAGTCGCCTCCTGGTCGGACGCTCAGGTTTCTGGGCGGGCAAATCGCTTCACTTGCCCTACTCGAGGCTTGCCAACCGATATGTTGACTAAGCGACACTTAATCACGATTAATCGGATGCTTTGAAAACGTGGATAATAAGTACTGATAATCAACATATAGTAGTCCTGCCCCTTTACACCTTTTATGTACCTTTTTTGAATAAATAACAGGTGATCTATTTCTACTCCAACAAAGATTTGTAGAGAAAGTAAGCAATGGGATAATAAAAAGCTTTTGTCTTCATAATGCTGACTAAAAGTGTCAAAGTTATATGCAGAACAAGATAGCAGACATACCCGCTGGTCCCGGGTCTCCTCCCACTTCTCCTCATGCTCTCTCTTCTTCTTCCACATCTCTTTTGTTTCCTCCTCATCCTTCTTAAGTCGTCCTTCTTCCTCCGATATCTGTGCACACGCACATGAAACTCATTGAGCATTACAGTTTTTCAATAAGATTCTAGATTTCTGAACACTTCACTGCACTTACTCTCATTTGCATTTTTCTCCGGCGCCATTCTTTCTCTGTCAAAATTTCACGAACTCTTATTATTAATTGCTTCTGAAATTCATCCGATCTTTCAAACTGCTCTTCATATTTTCCCTGAATATATAAAAACAAAATCAGTAGGGTTCTGAGTTACTCAATGCATGAAATGTATACCCAAGGGCCATGCAGAAGAGAAAACCATGATAACATTTCGTCAACACAGAATCACTAAGCTACACAGATGATGTATGCGGAAACAAACATCATATCTGTGGGATTGAGCATTGCTGTTGAGATTCCAACAGATGAAACTTTTCAGACATTTCCATTTATGAGAAGCTGTTGTTTCTCAAGTTATTAAAGTCTAATCTAATATCTCTGGTGACTTCTACATGTTGTTCTCCCATGTGGGATAAGATGAACAATCAAGTTGAAATTCTAAGCTTCAGCAGGAAATGCAAACCAGCAGTCAGCCTGTAGCCTAGCCAGCCAGTAAATACTGTATGCTGTGAGGACAAAGATGGTTTAATCCAAACTAGACACGAGGCCTATTTTTAGTCATCTGTTTAGTTGCATTGTACTTTTGAAGATGTTGAAGATGTAAGCTCACATCATCCCAAAGACCGTTTTACCTCGTCTACTTGAAATTTTATCTTGGATGCACTGTCTTTCTTCAGCTCCTTTTTCCTCTTTGCCCTCAACTCTTCTGGATTTTTCAACAAGGAGCAAATTTGTTCAGTTTATGTCCTCTTTATTTAAACTGAGCAAATAATTAAACCTAAATAAAAGCATTATGTTAATGTAAAGCCAAAATGCGTAAAAAAGGATCAAATCGCACCTTTTGCAGCATGAACTTGATCAAGAATATATCCTCTTTCCTGTGGATCAAGCAGGAGCTGTTGTGCTTTTGCCAGAGCTGTTTATCAGTAGCATCAAGTGAATATATAGCAACAAGTAAGGAACAAGAAGGAAAGATATGTTTGTAAGAAAGCAAGCAGTTTGAATTAAAAGAGCATTGATAGCAGCGCTGTGGCAGAACTAAAGTGATCAAGCTTTTACAAATAGATATTGACTGAGGAAGTTGCATTTCTTGGATTCTCTTGAACGCTATACCTCCTATAGGAATGTTAAAAATGAGCGACCCTAGGTCAACCCAATTGGCATTGGCATCTTAGTGAATTTAACTGAAACGAAATGCAACCCATTTCAAAAGTGATTCCTACATCGCAGAATTCTCTGAATATTTATAGCGATCATCTCATGGAATGAACTAATGCTCTGTTTCCCCATGAAAATTTTTGAAGGCCAGCAAGGATTGTTTCTTAAAAAAGATGTATATCATGATGATGCTATCCCTGCCAAATCCCAATCTTGTTTTCTCTGATTTGTAAGCTAATATCCAGTATCACCCACTGCTATATGTTCCTTGATGGTTTACATTGCATGATACGGTGTTACAACAGTATTATACTTATGTGTTCTACTAATGTCGTTGCTGGCTAGGTTCCAAACCTGCAAAAGCTTCTTGTGCCTTAGGATGCTTGCATTTATCAGGATGGACCAACAATGACAACTGAAGATGGACAAGAGAGAGAGAAAAAAAAAACACTATTAGACCCATGCACAAAGTAGAATCAACAACAACAAAAAAAAGATATCAAACCCATGTTTTCATACCTTCCTATATTGCTTCTTCACCTCATCTGGAGCTGAATCAAAAGACAACTTAAGATGCTCGAAAGGGTTTAACTTGAAGCAACCAAGTATCCTATAAAATTTACAACATATCAGGAAGGATAATATAACGAATAAGAAACATGAATGTCCGGACATGTCAATCCATTTGCTTTTTTACTGCAAACAAACCCTAGTTTCCATGTATATGTGATTCCAAACTTCTTATGTCCTTAATTCCTCATTATAAAGATAACTTAGTGTACAATTTCAACATCGTTTACAGAAATGTTAGTGTAAAATTTCAAGGTGTATTTATAACTTCCTAAAGCATACACAAATTCTTCAGCAGTTGGCACTAATTTTTCCAGAATAGGAGGCTAGACATGAATGGGCTTTAAACAATGATTGTCAAAATAACACAGGAAGGTTACATCCGCAAAACTACAATGGTGATTGTTGATTAACTTTCATGCATGCAGTTCATGAAAAAAGAATCTACTGTTTCGAACTAGCAAGAAAACAACATAAAGCTTAAATAACATTTACAAAATTTTTTGTTGGTTTTGGTATGATATAGCTCTCATTACACAAAGATAGTACTAGAAAACTAACATATGCCAAAATAATTAGCACCTTGGAAGTTTTTCAAGACATGAATCCCCAATTTAAGAGTACAGCTAGAAAGTTACGCTTCAAATCAGATCATAAGCTCAGCCACGCAACTATAATTGGTTAAGCTCCTGCCAACCAAATTCCAACGACTCCAACTCTCTACCTCTAATTACCAAGGAACTCTCCATCCAATACAACGCACTTTTCTCAGAGCAAGGCAAATAAGGATACAATCTAACGACCATAGCATGATAATCGTAGAAGGGAACAGATGGGACAGTCTTTCGCACACCGCCGAATTTCCACTTGGAAACATGAAATTTTCAGGTGCAACTAACGACAGAAGCTGCATAGATGAGATGCAAACGGCAGAAGGGATACAATTAAAGAAGTGAACGAGCGTACAACCACAACCTAGGGTTCAGTCAGAGCTAAACGGATTCCTCCAAATTTCGGCGAAACTTAACATTCAGCTGCAGCTACATCTGATGGGTCATATGATGGAGACGAGCGGCACGAAACGGATGAGATCTGAAGCTACACCACGAGAAGAAGGGATTCGCAACGAAATGAAAGTGTCAGGGAATAGGGAGAGGGAGGGAGACGGATACCTGATGACTTCGTTGTCGCGCTCGGCCTCGCTGACCTCCGCGAGGAAGCTCTTGAGGAGCTGTTCGTCGTCAGCCTCCGACGACCCCATCGACGCGGCGGAGGGAAGGAGCCGGGGAGGGGTGGAGACGACGCGGTCTAGCGGTCGGGGTTGGGCCGGCTCGGCTTTGGTTCCGGGAGGACGACGACGAGGCGACAACAGAGCGTCGCGCGGAGAGGGAGATGGGATGGGGAGTCGGTGGCGGATCGGACGGCTCAGATTTGTTATGCTCCGAAGGTACCACGTACCAGGCCGCGGAGTGCGGGACCCAAGTATGCAGCCAAATGCATCGGCCCACGTATAGCAAACGGCCCCAAAAGCTGCCATTCAGGCCTGGTTGTTTTTGTCGTTGGCACCATCAAGCCCAACAGCCCCAAACGATGGATATTGCGGCCTACTAATTTAGACTTTTTCAGGAGTTGGCCCATAAAGCTAGCAGTACCATTTTTTTTCGTGAGTCCTTTCAAAAAGTTATTTGCTACCTACCATATATACACTCAAATAAGTTAGTACAAGGTTAAAAAGTTTAAAATCAGCCTCAACAATTTTGAAAAATAGAGTTAATAACTTAAAAATGAATTATTGTACCTAAATGCTGAACTAGCACATTCAAGAATTAATTTTTCTTAATACATAATTGTAAATTACATCACAATTTAGATGCACTTTAAAAAGTTATGGTAGATAAGAAAAAATATGTTTAAAGTTTAAAAATCCAAAAAAACCTTTCCTACCTCTTCTAGTAGAATGGGGACACACGTCCCTTGCCTCCCACAACACTTGAATAAATATCACAAGATAAATCTTCAGTCTCACCACATCATGTTGTGTGTGTCTCCGTAAGATGTCATCATGTTGTCAATATGGGATATTACCATGTTGTCAACCCATGTGAAGCATCTCACTTTGAAAGCACACTAAGCAAACTATATGACATATTTGAACACTATTAGTTTTATGAGTATATATATTAAATCCACCATAAAAGTTTATGTACCTTTGATGTAATGTACATAATGAAAAAATATATTGGTTGGTAGAATGATTACACCAGAATTCAAATATGGTTGGGCTTTGAATTATGCAAAATAATGTTTTACTCTAAATTATCTGTCAAAATAGCTTATTTGGTTTATTATGGATTATTTGCGTATCCAGTCAAACCGTTTGACAACAGATTATCTAGAAGGTGAGCCGCAAAACACTATTTATTTCTATTTGGGCAATACAGCTTATCCAAGTATAAAAGTGAAAACGAATTATAAGTGCTTGTGGTTATAACTTGTTTGGGTTCGATTGGTTGGACATGGCTCATACGTAATTCAGAACTAAAACTGGTCAATAAATTCTACTATCAAACAGACAGTAACCTCTCCTTAACAGGAACACACATTGCACTAGTGTAAAATGGTCTTGGAAATTAAAATTTGCCGTGTAGTCTCTAATACACTATCTTCCTCATGAAGAAATATTGTATTTGCCAAGCAGATCGTGCCTACTTGCCGTGGAAAAAAAAGGTAGCATGGTGCGCATCTTGATGTTGTCCAATCCCACCCTACCGAGTCCAGATCAAAAAGGTTGTTGTAGCCAATCCTAGTCCAGAAAAACGGTCGTTTTAAATGTATACAAACAACTGAACAAGTATCGTTTCACTGAATCATTGTGCCAGAAAAGCGAAGAGGAGCTGGAGAGTTGGACAAGAGAGAAAATCAAGCAAGGGATATCTTCATCTAATTATCAGCCTTTCATATATATCATTTCGACTCCAAATACCACCAATTTTTCGGTACAAATGTGTGTACAGTACGCTACAGGCTGCACGCCCCCCACACCCCAGTGGCCTGCGGTCCAAGACCAGGACCTCCAAAGTACAGCGCAGACCGCTTTGCCGCGCCGCCACGGCCGGCCGCCGACTTTATTGGTGCTCTGCTCTGCAACAGCGCGAGCCTTTCTGTTCTGCTCGCTCTTGCCGGCTAGTGCCCGTCGTCGCGCTTGTGGAGGATCTTCCCCGCCAGCACGGCCGCCTCGATGACACCGCGGATGACGGACGCCGTCCGGCGCACGTCGCAGTCGTTCCCCGGGAACGTTGGCCCCGCCGGGCTCACCCTGTCCAGGCAGCTCAGCAGGTTCTCGTTGCACCGCGTGTTCAGGTAGTCATCTGCATGCGCCGAAGACATTGGCAACAAGTCAACAAGCAACAAAAAAGTCAGCGCCAAAGTGACCGCAGGCGCGCGCGCACGAACTCGACGAGACGACGCGGCGGCGACACATGTACTCCGGAACCACCACTCGTTCGCGCGGGTGGAGCTAGCTGGATATGGAGGCGATGCAATCATGGGACGCGTGCTTGTGCCGGAAAGAAGGTGACGCGACCGGCCAACGCCGGGGGAAGTGGGCGGCGCACATGCCGGTTGGTTGCGACGCGCCGCCGGCACAACCGTCGTCGGTTGGCTGGTCTGTTTCTCGGCGCCGTGCGGTGAGCAGAAAACGCGGCATGAGAACGTTTTTCAGGTCAAACAGGAGCATGCCCGTTGCCCGGCACCACATGCGCTTACTTTACTCGTGTTCTAGTACTACTACTAGCTAGCTAGCTTAGGGAATGTGATCATCACAATCTTGTTAGGTGGCGCGTCAGCTCGCCAACACCTGGCGTGTGGCGTGAGGCCAAGGGCTGAAAGTAGGGCCGCTTTAAGCCTCTTCTTCTTTTCGTGCATCTTCTCCTGAACGCTCGATTTTCAGAGAGGAAAAAAAAAGGAAGGGTTGACACGGGCGTACTGTTGTGTGTGGCGACGCAGTGGTCGTGGACCATGCAGCAGGCGTCGAGCGCGTCGCAGGGCTTCTCGCCGGGGCACCCGCTGTACAGGATGCCGCAGTACTTGCCGTACCTCAGCAAGGGCGGGACTTCAGGGCGCGGCGATCATGGGCAAACAGAAAAGGCAAACGCGTGTCAGTTACTCCCGTTTCCGAATTCCACTCGTAGAAACTGTAGAGTTGCAATCACGTTTCTGGCGAATGGAATTCTATACTTCATCCTCACACGAAAGCTTAGTACAAAGAACAGAGTACTAAAGAACATTAGAAAAAAAAGCATGACGATGTTTCAATCAACTCATCTGAAACAGTAAGATGAGAACAGCGCGTCAGGGTTGTGGCGTCCTTACCCGTGCAGAACGCGGATTCGCATTTCCGGCTGCAACCCTGGCTCCCCTGACAAAAACAACAAGCCATCAGCTCGAACAGCAATTGCAGATAGAAGCTCAGATTTCCCCCGCTTGGCCTCTGGTCCTTACCGCCGGTGGCGTTCCGAGCAGGTTGCCGACGTTGAGCGCCTGCGAGGCCGTCGCGAGCAGGAGGAGCAGAAGCAGAGGACACCGGGAAAACGCGAGAACGGATGCCATTCTTGTGGCGTCTGCTTCTCTGCGTGTGTGATGCGCGCGAGAGAGAATGAACTGGATAGGCAGGCAGAGGGCGAAAGATTGGCCTGTTTCCGGAGGGCCGGGCTGCCGGGGCGAGTTATATATAAGCACTGTCGTTTGGACTGATATGGAGAAGACGAAGAGGAAGCGAGCAGCAGCCGCGCGTGTAATTGGTGGAGAACGGATTTGGGGAGTTGCGTACTTGAGATGCGGAAGCTTCGACCGTCCTGCCGAAAACAACAAGAACATCCCGGCTGGCCGTGGCAGCCACTGAATGCTCATGCTGTTTTTTTTTTTTTGGGGGGGGGGGGGGGGGGAATCTTACTAAAGCATATGCTGACACGCATCTTAAAGCAAAAACTACAGCAAAACGACACTATAAACTCAGGCCCATCCCAGGGCAGGTGCGAAAGGTGCGAACGGTGCGATTAGGGCCCCAAAAATTAATCCACATATTACCTATATCTCGCTCTTACACAACAAAATGCCTAAAAGGCAAGTATTATAATCGATTGATCATCTTCTCAGCTTTGTCTCACGATTATTCACCTTCTGAAAAACTCATCTCGCCTCCTGTCCTCGCACCCTCCCTCTATACTACTGACGCCTAGGTTTCCTAGCAGAAAGTTCGTCTGATTAGTTCGAGTACTATCGAGTACTATGGTACGTGAACTGAATCTCTATTCTTATGCCATTTTTAATTTCCTCTCCTTGATTATTGAACTGATCAGTTCATAATCGATTTTATTTAGCATCGGAGGCTTGAAATATTCTTGTGAACATTTGGAAACTACACTTAAGATGGACAATCGGACACTGATGCAAAAGGCCTATATGTGGAGTTAATCCTTCTCCAAAATTTCTTGAAAAAGAGAATACAGGCCCTACTAAAACTTTGATGTTCATAAAAAAACATGATTCTTATCCCAATGCAGTTATTGTCTACAAAAATTTGTTAACCATTCATATGACTTGCATCGACCGATTGAAGGATGGAAGTCATACGTGCATTCAACAATGACACAAGAAGGACTCAATGATTTGACTACTACAATATTGAAAGATTATATATTCAAGAAGGTTGTTTATGTAGATATTATTGAAGATTTTATTTCAAGAATTACAAAAAAAAATAATACACTTCTAGTAAAAATTGTGACATGTATAATTTTATTCTATTTTACTTTTAAAATATATATTATAAACTTATATAAATTGTTTATCAAGACAAGATAAGGCGTCTGTTAGTATTTGACACAGGGCCTCCAAAATCCTAGACACGGCCCTCATAAACTCCACGCCTAACATTGTATACCGTGCACAAAATGCGAGCTATAAGCACTGCGTGTTAGTAATTGCAAGTTGGTAGCGTGACGATGCGGATCTCGCTGATCCTAATATTTGCAGGCTGATGATGACACGGCAAGGGCAGCTCACGAGTTGCCATCACCGGACGACACTGCCTGACAAGTGGCTTTGTAGCCCTCTGACCGACGACGTCTCTTGGTCCGGTCTTTCGAAAAAAGACGTCTCTTGGTCCTGGGCATGTAATGATATGATGACAGCATGTTCACATGCAATATTTTCTTTATACTTTCGCTCTTTTCATGTAAAGACTCACCAAACAACTGATAGAATATGGTACATTTGACCACATGCGATGAGTCCACGGCTTGCACCGATCGTGCTTACTTTACTTAAATGTCATAGAAGCGAGATTACTTAAACTGAGGCTGTTCAGGCGTCCTGCTGAACCGACAAGGAGACGACTTGGCAACCGTAGAGAGCCAGACCCCAACCGTTGCATATTGTCTAATGTGTGTGGCCTCCTGGTGAGTCTCCTCGTCGTCTAGAACGACTGGAACATTGCACCAAATTCGTTCGTGTGTGTGTTGAAGCTTTCTTGGTGAATCTGAGATGGAGCTAGTTCAGGAGCTAAGTTCAGGTGGAGTGGTGACCTGAGAGCGCTTGCTCTAGTATCGTGTTCTCTTCAGCTTGCTAACGACTGCATCTAAACTAGTGATTACTCTGAATGCAATCCAATCCAGTTACTGAACTCGGGTATCGTTCTCGCTGTATGCGTGGTCCATGCATGCCAGGCAGACTGCAAGAGGCAGTGCTCCACATGCAGAGGCATCGTTCTGGACACCATTTGGATGGTCACGACTCACGAAACACCTGCGTCATGCAACGTCCAAAACTGTGCACAGTGCAGTGCAGTCTTCAGTTTCAGAAGCCAGAAACAGAGCAAAGACGGACAAAGAAACGCATCATGATACAATTCGGCTGCATTAAGTCTTCCCTTCTATTGACTGTCCTCTGTTCCCTCTGATAGTGTATCTTCACGATTGCATATTTATGTATCACCGGCTCACCTCGCCCGCCTTCTGCAGAGTATATAGGGGAAGAAAATGGACTCCATCCAACCTACCTTTGTGTCCCCTTTGGACAGGGTACACGTTTCGTTTTAGTCTGCATAAAAGTGTCCAAGCAAGGAAGCCAACAAAGCTAATTGGAATAAAAAGGAGCACAAGAAAATGAAGTGGTTTTCAGAAAATTGAGTTTTGCGCCACGCATATAATTTCCCAGGTGAGATTGAAAACCTTTTATTTGTGAGGGAAAAAGGGTTTTCTCAATCTGAACTTTTTATAGTTTATAATGCTATCAAGTGGGCATGATCCCGAGTCTCACATTGTAGTATTTGGCTTATAGTTCTATTAATACAAAATTGTAATGTCCATCGGAGAAAAGAATTGGCACATGCTACTTAGTGGCTTGCACTGATATATATATGCAATTTAAGTAAATCAGGTGACGAATTTAGCCTATAATGGTTGTGTGCAGGACAACCATAGTCCAGATCTCAAGTGTAAATTGAGTGCCTCTATAGGGGCATACCACTAGACCCTCCCAATAGAAAAAAAAAATGACACAATGTATGTTTATCTCTACATTGAAAAGCTGAAAACAAAATAGCACAAGAGAGTGTCACATCAGCATATTTCTTTAAATGATCTATTTGTATGCAAAGATATAACCTAGTTAACCATATAATTGGAACAAACTCGTAAATGACCAAAGCCTACTTAAGAGAACATCATCTTTAGTTTATAGACCTCTTACTCACAAACATGAAAAAAAAACATACATCCTCTTAAAACATGGAAGGTTTATAATTAACTCATGTGACAATCGAGCTATTTACTATAGAAGTCAAGTACAAGCGAAGTTCATGCACTCAAGATGGGGCTTTATAGGGTGCACGTCATCACCAGTTCATGACATTACCTTTTCTGTTGTTGGAATCAGATCCATATAATCGACATTACGAATAATGCATTGTAGGCTTATTAGTACATATAACACACCTAAAATAATGTTATCAAGCCACAAAGACTAAATAACATATCAATGTAGTAGATATCAAAGGCACATATTCATATGCTTTTGTCGGTGCGTGCAAGCACCTTCAAATGAGGGCCTGCCGGGCCGTCCTTGAGAAAGGTTGCGGGGAGATCGGATCGAGCGCTCGTCGAAGGCAAGCTGGATGCAGAATAAAACTCACGCAGTTTTATCCAGGTTCGGACCGCTCGAAGCGTAAAACCCTATGTCCTGCTTGTATGCGTGTTACTGATGTCTGTCTCTCTTATAATGAACGGGTCTCCCCCTTTTATAGGCCAAGAGAGAGGTTATTACACAACCCGGACCCCCCTCAGCCCAATGACTCGGGCGCCGGTTCTAAGGGGACAGGATCTTCTCAAATTTTCCTCCGCCACCCTCGTTCTTCGTGTTTCGGACGGCCTGCGCCGGCTACCTCGGCATTAATGGCGGCGCTCCTCGTGCTTCCCTCGGTTCGTGCGTTCCCCAGGCGACAGACCAGGCGGCGGCAACAGGCGAAGGATGGCCCTGGGCGCACCCTGTCCCATCCGCCGTCTGTCAGCGCGGGCACTCGAGTGCCTGCATTAACTCGGATGGTTGGCGGATGGCCATGGGGGCACGCGCCAGGTGCCTTCTCGACTTCGGCCCAGTCCTAGGCGGGCCGTCTCCTCAGTAGCGCTGCACTTCTATGGACCGGCTAATCGGCCCATAGACGGTTAGTCGAACCATGAATTCCCCTACATCGACAGTTTTTGCATAAGTATTTTTCTGTCATGATATCAAAAACACTTCGTTCCCAAATAAATCATACTAGAATTTCTCTATTCATAAGCAACATTAAGCTTCCACTAAATTAAAGTGACAAAACAAGTTTTTCCAACACCATTATGAGGCCCCATCCTCCTATATACACTCTCACCGCCCTTCACTCTGACATTTTGCACAATATGCTTTGCACCTTGTAATAGTCAAATTTCATAAATTTCAGCGCACATAAATTTGATAGATTTAATACTCCTTCTGTCTTAAAATATTTGATATTTTAGTCAACTCCATTTGTCCCAAATTAATTGTCATTCTCACTTCCCGATACAATTTTCTCTCTTTCCAATATATCTCTATCTCTATCTCTCTCCTCCTCGTTTTCTGTGCACGTATCTTTTTTACTTCTACTTAATTCTCATGCCCGAAGTTAAAATGTTAATTATTTTAGGACGAAGGGAGTAGTTAGGATATAAATTTGATACTAACTCAAACTATGGAGGGCATATGCCCCTATGCTCATAAAAATCACAATATAAAGAAAATATGCACAACATACTTCTGCAATTCTTTTCAATCAAGATATATTAGATTTAATTATCACAAATAAATAGTTGACATAGTAAGTATATACCCTTCTGAAGTTAGATACAATCTAGGTCAACATTCTCTATGATGTCATAAAAGAAGTACAGATCTTTTTGTTATGGAATAATATTTTAGAAAAGAAATAGAGTGCTGGCTAATTTGTAAACGAGAACATGCACGAGTGTACTACTGTAGTTAGCCACTCTTGTGAAGTTATCGTGCATTAGCTTTTATTTTTGTGAGAGCATAGGAAGTGAGGTGCAAATAATGTAATTCATATTTATGCCATCTAAGTTATCTAGAGAACCGCTGATCTGCTGCTAGAGAAACAAAAACCTTGTATTGATTGCTGAGATACCCCATGCAGATACACACACCACCGACACACTCAGAGGAGAAAGACTATAAATAAACTGAAAAAAGAAACTAGTAAAAGAAATAGTCGTACTTGGCAAACATGCTACATGCATCTAGTGCATAACTAGTTGCCCGGTATTTTTGATCAACTATGAGAGAGGAGATATTGTGGTGTTGTTTAGACTACTGTTGTTTCAATTCACTTAATTTGCACATCGATCTCATCTAGTGCATGATGCTGTTAGCTTAGATAGACCTGTTCTCTAAGATGGCCGAGAGGCTGGTCGTGCGCTGCCGCTTGAGCCCACCGCCGCCGGACGACTGCGCCCCCTGCTCGTCGGCCGCCGCCGACGTCGTGCGCTCCATCACGGCGCGCAGCGCCTCCTGTATGGACGCGACCGTGTGCTGCGGCGACATGGGCGCCTCTTGATGGTCGTCCTCGTCGTCGGCGCCATGGCATCCGGCGGCGGCGCTGTCGTCGGCGGTGACGAAGAGCACGTTCTTGACGCGGCCGCCGAGGGTGGTGATCTCGGCCTTGAGCGCGCGCAGGCGGAGCGCCTTGAGGGCGCGGATGAGGTCCGGCAGGAGGTCGGCGCGGTCGTCACAGCAGAGCGAGGCGCGCACGACGAGGCGGCCGTCCTCGTCGCTGGACGCGTCGACGGTGAGCTCGTCGGACTCCGTGGGCAGCGGGCACGCATCCTCCTTGATCTCCGACGTCTGCCGCTTCAGCTCCTTGACGTGCTGGATCACCTCCGCCAGCAGCGACGCCTTGTCCGTCTACACCATCACAAGCATTCAAGCACGTACGCGAGAAATAAGTCAGTCGCAAGAAAGAGGGGGGGGATAAGAAAAGAAAAAAACATGCATGATCCGGCATGCACCAGAGTTTGGTTGCCGAAATGATGAGAGGGAACGGATGCGGCGTACGCATGCAGGGCCAAAGCGTGCCGTGGCACGACATGCTTATGAGCGTGGGACTCACATCACCCTCCTACTAGGAGCACGAACAGCACGTAATGAATACAATACAAAATGGGGTAGTGCATCGCATGGGCTGCTGTTGGTGGTGCTCGCACGCACGCTTCCACAAGCGATCTGTGTTCTTCCTTTTTGGTGCGCGAAGTGGGGCATCGAACCATCACCACTCTCGATTCTTTATACTTGTTCGGTTGGCACGCCTACATGTATGCGGTCAAACCCGCCCTCCCTCGTGGAGTATACACACACGACTAGTACTACTAGTATGTTTGTGGTGCACTAACTAATTTTGTGAGCACGACAAGTTTTGTTAGTGGCATAGGAAAACGTGGCGAGTATAGATCAGGGGCTCGGATCCTCGTGGTAGTGGGCGGTAACCCGGACGAAGGACGGATCTGTCTCGAGATGGGCAGGCTTTTGCTGCCACTGTTCTGTTCATGTCCGAGCGAGCCTGACACGAGCTCGCGTGTTTGTCTCTCCCTCCCTCGGAGAACTCAGCAGTAACTCCCGCGTCGCGAGCTTTTTGTTTCCTTCCTGGTCGCTCTTTTCCGCGTCAACTAGGCGGCTCCGTGCCTCTCCCTGTCTCCTCTCGTAGCGCAGCTCTACTACTATTGTGCCAGCTCTAGCTGCTGCTATCCCTCCTTCCTATCGGGCCGAGAGCCAGCAGCAGCAATGGATTTCGCGCGCGCGCACGCACGCAGACACGATGTACTACAGGAGATGTGCGGCGTTGCATGCACAGTAGATCGATTTATTTAATTACCTTGGTCGTGTTGGGCAGCAGGCTGCGCAGGCGTGCCAGGTGCGCGTTGATGCGCTCGCGGCGGCGGCGCTCGGCCTCGCTGTGGCTCTTGGACGCGGCCAGCGCCTTGGCGTCCATGATCTCCTGCGCCGTCATCCGCCCGAAGTCCCCGAACGGCGACGACCCGAACGGCGGCGCCATCATCATCCCGGACCCGCCGTGGTGGTGGTGGCCCATGTAGAGCCCGCCAAGGCCCAGCGGGTCGGACGACGACGACGGCCCGCCACCGCCCGAGTGGTGGTGCTGGTCGTACGCGAACTGCAGCGCGCGGCGCGCGTAGAAGTCGGCGAGGAACGGAGGAGGCGGGGGCGGCTGCGGCGGGAGCGGCGGCAGCAGCGGGAAGAACGGGCCCTGGCCATGGCCATGGCCGCCGCCGATGTGCTGGTGCTGCTGGAGTGGCTGCTGCTGTTGCGGCCAGCAGAGGATCTGGGACGGCGCCATGGTCGCACTCACGCTGCCCACGCTGCTGCTCGCCTCGAACACCATGCCCCCAGCTTCGTGGCCACCTCCATCTCCGATTCCACCTTGCTCCACCACGCCACCACTCGTCGCGCCACCGCACGCCCTCCCTCCGTGCTGCTCCACAAACTCATCATCTTCGTCGTCCACGAGCACGCCGACCTCTTGATGGTGGTGGTGGTGGTCGCCGCGACCACCCATCGATCGATCGATCGATCTAGAGGAAGCGACTGAACAGAAGTAGCTACCGAGCTAAGGTTTGTGTACGTTTGCGTGGAGGGGACGAGAGACGGATGCTTCTGCTGCTGCTGGGCTCCTCGCTCTCTAGGGCTAGCTTTTGTATAGGGTGTGGCATGTGGCACCATGATGCGCCTTTCGGCCTTTTTGTCTTTCGCTTATGATCTCCCCCGGGGTCGCAAGAATTATGGCCACCTCCCCTGATCTCAGAGACAGATGACACACAGCAAAAGGCTCTCCTCCTTTTCCCTCGCTTCAATTCGCCAGCAGCCAGCCAGCCCTCTAGACCTGACCTGAGACCATTACTTGGCTGCCACGCCTTTCGATGGCCTTGTGGGGGCAAAGGCTACTAGGGTAATATAATTACTATAGGCTGGAGTAACGGAGACAGGAGGGGGAAAAGGTTTGTGTAAATGGAGCTGATCGATCAGGCCTGGTGCAGGACCGACCCGACGAGAAAGGCAGCGAGTAGAGAACGCCGCAGAGACTGGAGAGGCAAAAGATTTGTTGCATGGAACGAGAGAGGGACGAGAGAGAAGAAAGGGAGTCGCTACAGGGTCCTGAGAATTGCTTTGTCATGCATGTGTGTGGAAGGAAGGATGGATGGATGCCTGAAAACGCCGCCTCGGTCAAGGCCCATGTTATGCAGCAACAAGCAAGCAAGAAGCACTTTACGAATCCACGCCTCCCCGCGCGACACAATCATTGTGTCTTGGAATACACTCCTCGCCGGCCTGCGGTTAACAGCAGAGAGAGAGGGTACCGGTACCGCGGATTTGTTAACTCTAATCCCTGCGTGGGCGCAGGATTGAACGAAACAGGATCCTGCACACATCGCAAGCGCGCGCGCGGGGCGAAGAACCACTAGTGGCATGCTAGCACACTAATGGCGCCACTCATCTACGCCACACGATTATCGAGTGGGTTCAAATCTTAGCCCATGATTAAAGGAGAGCCTCTCGCGCTAGTAGTGTAGCGAGCGAGCTAATAAGGTCGCGCGAGAGGCGAATTCGAATGAAGGTGAGTGAGATCCCTAGCCTGCCGGCGCCATGATGCGCCCGCGCCAGGACCCCTTGTTGCCGCGCGCCCGCGATGCGCGTCGACGACACGATCATGCTGCTGTGCCGCGGCCTCTTCCCGACCCGGCCGACTGGCTCGACCGGAGAACGAGGCGCCCGGGGGGGACAAGTGGAGCAGCAGCTTAAATTACCACTAGATATCGCGCACCGCCCCCCTCTCGCCTCCTCTCGATTGCTTTCGTACGCCGGCACAGTTTGCCGCCCTGGCGGATCGAGGGAGCGGGCGGAGGAAGGCATCGTCGTCGTCGGGTTCAGAATTCAGATCGGTCAGCACTTCGTGGCATGGCACGCCCTTGGGCCATGCGCGCGTCATGCAACGTGACGCGCACCTGCCGGCCGGCCAGCGCGCGCAGATCAGAGATGGAAGAAAACCCGACGAGGCAAAACGACCGTGCTGGGCTCATCATGGCGCCGCTCCGCCGCATTCACTACGCCCTTGTTTGAGCTTGTTCCCTGGACCGTACCGTGTTTCCTACTTCACCTGTGCTGATACTGCTACAGTAGTGACGTGGGTGTGTGTTTACGTCTCACGGTCAGTCACACCACAGTCACCACACTGTGTAGTTCCTTTTGCAGCCTCTGTTGTTTCCTTTGCCGAAATGGAGTGTGTAAAGATCCGAAATGGAAGTGAATGAAATACCGGTACTCCCCTCTCTGCTGGTAGAGGTGAAATGAGAGAAATGGATTGTCTATAGGTAACGCCACAAATTTGGTAGAGGTGTAATAAAAAAAAACTAATTAGTACGCCCTTAACCATGTGATCGATACCGGTTACTTCACTAGTTCAATTTATATATCAGTCCTTTGATTTGGATCTGTAAGTGAGAGTGGCCGCCTATCTCTATGTAGTTCTAGCATATGCATATATAAGAATTGAACTTTGGATACATCGTTAGCTCGATCAACACTTTTTTTTGTGTGAAAGTGAAATTTTCAGAGGATCCAAAATGACGGAGATAGAGAAGCATCAGCTGTACAAGAGCTAGGGTGTATTCATAAGTGCAGCCAGTGCAAATGGTTTCAATTGGTTCAGGTAATCGAGGTCATTTTGAATGCACCTTATGGATACTCCAAAATTTGACACAGATAGAAGCATCAGTTTGGAGTAATCACATTAATCAGTCATGGCCTCTACAAGATATCTATGTATCTCAAGGTCAAAATGAATATGACAAAGCCGAGAATTGATTTGTTTGTCTTACTTCCTCTATTATTTATGTTATACTTACTTCCTATTATTATAAATGAACTAAGATGTCTAATGCAACACTTGTTATTAATAAAATGACTAGAGACTTGGTAAGTAAGCTAAGTTGTGTGTCGTGCTCAATGGACAATCCTCTCCATTGTCACATCCTCCAACTCTATTGTGAATATAGGAAAGTGCAACCAATAAAAAGAAAATAAAATATGAGTACGTACCAAAAAGTATATGAGGATTTCATTGATATACTTTGAGCAAGAGGGTGGGAAAAAATACATCTCTTCATATGTTAAATGATCTATTAATTTGGGTTCAAAAAAATCTATTAATTCCAAATTCACATTAATGTCTACACAACTTGCATTTTTAGCACATAATCACATTATATGTCAAACACCTACTTTGTAACTAATTGAATGAGAAGTGAATTCAAATATTTTTTTTCTAAAAATTCATGTAGAAATATAGAAGAAATAGTCCACTTTAGATGGTTTAAACTAGTAGATCAACCTATAATTGGTGCTCTAGATTGAACGGTCTAAAATTAATTACTTTTCTATCAAATTATGGTTGTACTAATTAATGGTATGACATGATGTCAACTAAGAAATCACATCAGTTTAGAAATAAAATGGTGACAAATTAGCCATTTTGTTGCATTTGTTTGCCTCAGAATAAGAATAAACAATCCATAAGTATATGTTGCTTGTGTTATTTGGACTTTTCAGACTTTAAGTTTTATTACTAAAGGACATCAAGAAATAAAGTGAACATTTCATTATTTGACAAGACTGTTTAGAAATCATTCACCAATCACCATTATCTCTTGATTAAATTTGAAATGATTTTGCATGTATGTTAAACATTCTTAGCGTCTTTCTAGTTAATATTATGATTATTCTTTTTCTTTTCTACATTATCTAAAAAATAAAAGCATAAATGAGCATAAGTTTGATCACATGATCACATCGTACTGAATAATCAACAATTTATGTAATGTGTAAACCATATATCATGACTGGCTCATTCCATCGACGTTCATTGTCACAAGGAAAATGGTATCATATATTACCATTTGGGCCACATACATGCAACATGAGATAGACGCATGCCTTTCTCGTGAAGATATTTTACTTAGCCAGTGTAGATTTCGTATGGAAACAGATGAATGGATGAACTAGAAGAAACAACACGAGACGTTTTGGTGGAAACAATCCTGAAACCTCTCCTCTTACACACACCCCCTTGGGCTACTTGGTGTGGGTCTATTCACGCAGGCCCACGTAAAAATGAGCCCAAACGGTTCTCAAGAAAAGAAATAGTTCAGCTTTGTTGGGCGTGTACGGGCTGTGTCGAGTTGGGCCGTGGCGTTGTATGCTCGATCTGTGCCGCACGCGTCTGAGAAACAAAAGCTTTGTGCCGCCGCGCTGCTAGTGGCGCCAAGTTCTAGCAGAAAACTTCTGGCACTAGAACTAGTTTATGTACAGTACAGCTTGGCGGTTGAATACAAGTACTGAAACACTACGGCGAAGACGTCCTGCCGCGTTTGACCGTAGCAAGCAGCCAGAGTAGGAGACGAGGAAATAAAAAACCACCGGCTCAAAAGATTCTGCCGAGGCGCTCGCGGTGGTCTCACGTGACATCCACGCGCGCGACCCGCCGACAGGAGAAACTTCCTTTTCGCTCGGATCCACCAACACCGGCCGTTTTAGCACAAGGCCTCTCGGGCAGAACCGCAGAAGAAAGCACGAAAGACAGTAAACTGTCAGAGACCTTTCTGTTACGTGTTCATGGAAAAAAAGTCTGCATATCCAGTTAAAAAGTAGTATATCAATGTTCATATTTTTTGTTAGCGTGGTAGCTCAAGTATGACACTACGTCATTGTATGTTATTAGTGCAGCCCATATAGATATTACTCTCTTCGTTTTAAAATAATTAACATTCTAACTCTTTTTAATTTTTTTATAATAATTAGCATTCTTACTTTCTTACTTTCTGAAATATCTTTCTCTCTTACCAATACACTTCTATCTCTATCTTTTTACTTCTTATTTTTTATGCACCTATTTTTTACACTTCTGTTTATAATTCATGTGTTGAGATCCAAAGTGACAAATAAATTGAGACGGAGAAGTATGTTTTTGCAAAGTGCCTACGTAGATTAACGAGTCGTGTGTAGACTGGAAGACATTTAACCATCCCCATGATAAACAAAAAAAAAAAAAGGCTCTTTTGAGACGTCTCGCCGTTCAGGCCTAGCTGCAATTAAGACGGCCGTACTTGCTGGTGCGACGATCTGATTCGTCCACATCGCGTTAGATCCCCGGTCGCCTCGTCACTCACTTTTATACTCGCCGCAAGCACCACACACAGACAAACGCACACACCAGCCCCCGAAGCTCGATCAGCAACTAGCCAACGATTAGCTCTGCAAGACTGCAACTGCAAAGTCCAAGCGCCTTCTCCTCTACACTCTCTCGCAGCGCCCGCGTGCTCTCGCCGCTGTCCCGTTGATGTGCACCAGCGCTCCTCGCCGCGCCCTCTACCAGTCGTCCGCCTCCGCCCACCGACAGCGCGTGCCACGGCCATCGAGAGGTTGGCCGCCGGTTGCTATCTGTGCCTGAGGACCAGTCGTTCGAGGACAGCATGGTTGGTTATTGCTGTCGTCGGCGGGGAGAAAGGCCGCCGGCTCTGCTCGGTTCCTGGTTCCTCATCGCCGTCCTCCTCCACTCCTCCTTCCTCGGCTCCACCGTCTTCACGGCCGTCGACGCCGCCCGCGCGTCGGTGTTCCGCGTGGCCACAGCCCCGCTGCTGCCGATGGCGCCGGCGCCGTCGCCCGCCGACATGCTCGGGGACTGCAAGAGGGAAGTGCCCACCGGGTCCAACCCCTTGCACAACAGATAACCATAGGCCGGCCGGCCGGCACGGCAAGATCAGTCGTCGATGATGAACATGTTTTGGAAGGGACGGAGGCGCGTCGATGTAGGAAGTGATTAATGCTCGTCCTGATAAAGCTGACAGAACCTGTTGCCAGGTTTGACAATGGTGCGGCGCCGTAAGCTTCTGATTCTGCTTCTTTTCTTCCTCCGAGTTTCTGATTTTTTTTATGGTTTTGTTGACATGGGATTCTGATTGAGTAGAAATGAAGTTGAATGAGAAGAGTATTGGCTTGCGCATTACTACTAGCTAGTTGGTCTTGAGTCTTACTAGATAGAACTCCACGCTCCTCTTTGTTTTAGTACGGCATGTGTTTCATGATGATGCTCAAAGGTGTAAACATTCATGTACCCATTTTTTTGGTCTTTCATGAGCAATAAATATCTGTTCATAAAATTTCATTCCAGTGCTTTGCATTGTGAAAATATGGATACCTGGTTTCGCTGCTTCTTAAGTATAGAACATATAACTCCAATGGTCAGCGAGAATACCGTTTTCCTACTGTTCATACGGTTTAGTTGACTTAAAGAAATAAGAAGTTCGCACCTGCTTCTGCGTCTGCTGCGTTGACTTGCTGGCAAATGCAGCAGCGTTCATCTAGCTCTCTCGCTCGTTTAACGGTACGCAAATTTTTCCCCTGCTTCCGATTTCTTCATGTATTGATCAGGGGTTTTGGAATAGTATCAAAAGCCATCCCTGAAGTTAATGGGTGTCAGTGGAGCTGAACAAAAATTAAGCTTCCATTTTCCTATGAAGAGGAGGGTTCCAGGCTTGTCCGGATCCGTAGGAACTGCCTGCCTGCAGAACTGGTTAATGCTACAGAACTACTACTCTACTACTCCTTCCGTTTCAATATGTTTGATATTTTAATCAACTCTATTTGTCATAAAATGTTTATCATTCTCACTTCCTGATACAACTTTCTCTTTTTTCAATACAACTTTATCTTTATCTCTCTCATTCTCGTCTCCTACGCACTCACTTTTTACACTTCTCCTTAATTCCTGTGTCCGGAGCTATCAGTTTACCACTGTCCAAAAAAAACAGTCCAAGACAAGACTGTTGCAGTCTAACGACGTTCTAGTTCTGACACGTAGTTTGACTTCGCCATTTTTATATACCCATGGTTTAAACGCCGCCCCCTCAAGTTGATTTTTTTTTTAAATTCACATATTCCAGATTCCAAATGATTAATGCTTTCGAAAGTGCTCACGGTGAAATTAATTTGGAAGTAGTACATTTGAGCGCAAAATATGTGCAGTAGGGTCTGATTGATTACAGACACTTCGCTTGCTGTTTCCAGATTCAGGTCTTCTTTGGATTGGAGGAAAAAGGAAAAACGTAGGAAAAACAAAGGATTTGGATTCCTCTAGGAATTGCTACCGTAGAGGCCTTTGTTTCACAGGAATCACGCATAAGAAAAGTGTAGAAAACTTTCCTACGATAGCTGTTTTGGAGGAATTTTACAGGAACGAAAGCATTCAGTCCGACCTCATTCTTTTTCCCCTTCGCGTAAGACCGAGGCACTCATCCTTCATTAATCCACACGCTACCCGGAAGAGGAAGGCATAATGTTGTTTCATAAAAAATTGTTGATATGTTTTGATAGCTCAAATCAATTTTAACATGCTTATTCACTTTAAAAATTCCTGCACTTTTCCTATGGCTCATCCAAAGGAGTATTCCTATTGAATTCCTATGTATTGCAATCCTATGTTTTCCATATGCAATCCTATTCTTTTTTTTATGTTTTTTTATTCCTATGTTTTTCCTATCCTATATTTCAAAGGAGCCCTCAAGTCTGGGCTGCATATTGTATCTCGAAACAAGATGCACGCAGATGCAGACTCCTTGTTTCAAGTGCAGGAAATACTCTGCGTTGCTCAAACGGAACCGTGCACCTTCGTGGGTTTCATAGGCGAGCTTGGCATCTTCCTCTTGGAAGCTTACCCCCCTACTGGCCATACATGCCATTGTTTTGAGTGTGCGGTAGTGCAGCTTAACGCACAAGGCGCCGGAAAAGGTGCCCTCATGTTCTCCGCTCCCCTGCCTGCTCCTGCTCCCATTTTATACTCCGATGTCCGCACTCCGCGCACTTCTGCACCCATCGCGCGCGCCCCTATCTTTCACAGCATCCATCCAGGTGATCCGTGCCAACGCGATCGGATCAGTTCAGTCCAAGGTCAAAATAAACTGTGGCCTGCTGCATCGAGCTCCGCGCACTTTCGGGTCTGCTAAACACGGGTAAACCCTGACGACGAGATGGTTATTAGACGTCGTACTGTACTGATCCGTCGACGTGACGTTTTCGTACGCGAGCATTTGAGATGGTGCCGATTTTTGACCGTGGTCCGTGGCCTCTGCGCAAAGATGGCTACTGACAAACAAACAGCGGCTCTGTCGTTTCGGCGTGACTGTGTACTGGACTGGCAAAAAGGTGGCAACACGAAATGACACTTATCGCAACTCCGTAGGAGTACCTGAAGTACGATATAATCCGTGATTTATCACACCAAAAAGTTTGAAGCCGGTAAACTAGCTCCTTCGCATGGGCGTAACCGTATTGGTGCGCACGTGAGTGTGAGTGTATGTGTGCGTCACGCGCCGGCATTTTTACTCTGTATTCTGTGCAAGGTGGCTTACTTGGAGTACAGTACGAGTAGGAGTATACTAGTAGATGAGCAGCAAAACTATACGTAGACTCCATGTTTACAAGGTGGCTTGAACCCATAGATCGTCAGCGCTGCTTGTGCGTGTGTGCGCGTGGGATGAGGAAATTAATGCCATAGAAGTGCGGCCAGAGGTCTCTGCTTTAATTAATCCGTGGAAAGCTTCGGGTCACGCAGCTCAAGAGATTCCAGTTTCCATGGCGACTTGCGAAGGGGGAGAGCGCGGCGACCATTACCTGGGGCGCCACAGTTTCAGGGCGTTGTTTATCGCTTCGAAGGCGTTGAATGTTTGCTGCCCACATTAATGATGATCACGTGAGACGGAAGCCACCTGTCTTGGTCGTGGACTCGTGGTGGACCGGTTGGTGCTTCTCGCTGCTGTTTTTATCAGTCAGCTGAGCTCCCCTGAATGAGAGGCTGTCATATCAACCGTGCTCGCGTTGATCCCTCTCGGTCTGTCTCGGTGGCGCCATGCTCGCTCTGTTTTGGCGCGCGGCAGCGGTCCCCGAGGAAAGACTTGGGCCCATCAAACTTTTCAGCCATCTGGTTGAAGCCCAGCCCGACTTCTCCAGCCAGAGTTAGATTGGCTCCTCTAGCCCGTTACGAGGGGCTGACAAGCTACAGACCTGTATGGGCCAGCCCGTGGCCAACTTTTAAGTCATTATTTCGGTCCACAGCCCAAATTTGTCTGTGTGCCACTGTGCCTTGCGGACCGGGCACTCTTCTTCCTCAACAAAGGCGGCACCGGACCACCGGCACGGCACACGGCACAACCACCTACGACCTCGCCGCCGATCCCCCAACTCCGGCGACCCGCAGCTCTTGCCCTCCAACTCCGCATCCCGATGCATCTCGCTCTGCTGCTCCTCGTCCTCCTCCTTCCGCCGCGGTGCGCCTTCGGGCGTGCGGCGGTCAACGATGACGCGTTGGTGTCGAGGTCGGCCTTCCCCATGGACGGGGACGTGGCGTGGGTGGTGCAGGTCAGCGACCTACACATCAGCGCCTACCGTCCGGAGCGCGCCGCCGACCTCGCACGCCTCCTTGGCGGCGCCCTGCGCATCATTCGGCCTCACCTTCTCCTCGTCACCGGGGATATCACCGGTGAGCCCTCCTCTCCTCCCGCTCGTATCTCTCTTGCTGCCATATTTTAGAAACATGGCATCGCTAATTCAAATTTCTAGAATGATATCCCCACTATAATAATTTGAGATATCATTTATATACGCTGGAAATGTATATGCATGTATCTGCGCAAATGCCCTTTCAACAAATACGAGTACAGAGTACGAACTTTCCTAATAAGTTCTGGTATGACCACGTTGTGAACTTTTCCTAACAGAATAAACTTTCTCAAACAGAACTGCTCCTAAATGTATGTGCATCAGGGCATCTAATATTTCAATCATACAATTTCTATGTCTAAAAGACTAAATGATGCTGTGACTTTTGCTCATTCATGATATTTCAGTGACAATTCAATAGTTCATGACTAGGAAAAATGACCATGAACAGTAACGATTGACCAAAGCTTAATCAGAAAAACAGAATTGACATAATACTTGCTTTTAATAAGGCTAAGTTATTAAAGCCAAGTATGCAATTACTTGCAAGTATGGTAGATAGAATCCCTGGTTGGAATAGTAAGGTAATAGGATAAACACCCATCTTATTAGTATGATTTGATTGGTCTTGTTGTGCTTGTAGTTTTATGATCTCTCATAATCTCATGAGTAGACTCTAACTTCACTTTTCTATTGCCATGTTAATAAGATGCAAAGAATCAGGGAAGAACAACCTCAAGACAGGATGAATACGAATGGGTTACATACAAAAAAACTATTGATACAATTGTTGGAAAAGGCGGTATTAATAAA
The DNA here is from genome assembly GCA_030378355.1 of Eleusine indica. Classification (NCBI taxonomy): domain Eukaryota; kingdom Viridiplantae; phylum Streptophyta; class Magnoliopsida; order Poales; family Poaceae; genus Eleusine; species Eleusine indica. The sequence continues at coordinate 8,373,523 of CM059498.1, read as the reverse complement.
AGCAGGATATTTGATATTAGAGGCAATCATGATACATATGGAGTGCCCTATAGAGGAGGAAAATTGGATTTCTTCTCAACTTACAGCGTTAACTCAAAGCTTGAGCGATTAAGTCCTGTTAGTAGTATATTGCTTCAGGTATGACTTGTCCATATGCAAGTAGTAATTCTAAGCACTGTTGCATACTCAAATCCTATGAATATTTGAATTTTTGTCGATATTTCTGTGATTTGTTTTTAATCTTTGCTTGTTTCAAGGCTTAAAGGTAACATATTTACTGTCAGAGAATAAATGTAGACGTTATTGAGTAGTAACCTGACAACAGAACCTTGCAAATGATAGTATGCATATAATGTCAGCACACTTCTGTCGGAAATGCCATTTACGGTTAACTAGTACTACCTTTGTCCTAAAATACACTATAAACATTCCTGACTATGCTTGTCCAGTTACATGGTCATAAATTTTATATTATAGGATGGAGGTAGTACGAGCACTAATCTCCCATTTTTTGTGTACCAGTGGTTATCTACTCATGATGACACATTTTTGTTAATTAGCTTTACAATTCTGGAACTGAATTTTGTCCTAAAGGGTATTGTAGGGTGATAGAAGTTACCTCTTCCTGGGTATTGATGATACGATGAGTGTTGGCATTCGTTTTCCTGCAAATCTATTTGGTCATCCAACTGATAAGAGGATAGAAGCAGTAAATTCAGAGCTTCAATACTGGTCCAATCATTCTGATGTTCCAATTACGAAAGTTGCTTTTGGACATTTCCCTATGTCATTCACTACGGCATCTGAAACGGGACAGCGTTATGAAAGTGTATTTGCAAGGCAATCAATTTCAGCATACCTGTGTGGCCATCTGCATGCAAAAGTTAGCAGGCAGCTTTGGAGGTATCATGAAATTAGAACAACAAGAATAGAAAATCGCAAGTTAAGCTTTTGGGAATGGGAACTTGGAGACTGGAAAGACTCCAGATTGATGAGGATTTTGGCAATAGATAAGGGTGCAGTCTCCTTCATAGACACCACATTAAAACAGGCATTCCAAACTTCCATCTTAATCACGTACCCAACAGATTCAAGAAGTATGAATACGTTGGAATCAAAGAAGTGGTCACTGAGAAATGATATAAATGTTCTCGTTTTCTCTCGTCAAGGTATCCGCAATGTAAGTGCACGAGTCTTTGACTCTCATAATGAGTATAAGATAGTTGAGGAGATACCGCTGCAGCCTGTTTCCAGCGCATCTGCTGACAAACCTCTGTTTCATGCCAAATGGAATGCTGAAAACTACAAAAGTCCATCCACTACTCGCTACTGGTTACAGGTGTTTGTACTCGATTCTCATGGTGTAAAGACTCCAAGTGAGCAGAGACCATTTTCAGTTGAGGGGAATATGGTAATTCCACCAAGGCCATGGCTCAACTATCTGGTTTTTGAGGTTCAGTGGGACCACATGTATCTAGTTCTTCTAGGCACAAATTTGGCCTTCACCACTGTATTATTGTTCACCCCCAAACTGTTGTATTATTTTGTTAGACGAAGTTCATCGTACCAACGGTGGGCTGTGTCAGTTTTATCATCCCCTATCCAGCAGAGAAAGGCTTACTTTTGGTTGGTCTGGTTTTTAATGGAGGGTGCAAGGAGTAAACCTTTCTGGTTTTCTGTGGTCATATATGTTCTCTGGCTTATTGAAATGCCATGGTTTTGGGGTCGTGCGACATCTGAAAATGGAGAAATTGGTCGAATGTACCTATCTGGATGGAGCATGCCATTTAATGACAATGGTTTGATGGTTGACAAACTGAGCAACCCTGATGTGCTTGTCATCACACTGCCTTTCCTATATCTGGTCATTGTCCCTGTAATAGTCCTTATATATGGTTTGTTTGCAGAAAAAGCTATTGCTTATTTGCTACACAGCAGAAGAACAAAATATGCTGCTGGCTCTGCAAATACATCCGCTCAATCAGCATGCTTGCTGCCAGGTTCCGCGAGGGCTTCAGGAGTGAAATGGTCAGACAAGATGATATCTCTGTTGATTCAATTCTGTGGTAGCTGGACAAGGAGGTGTATTCTAATTGCTTGCTTGATCACTGCAGCGATACATTTGAAGGTGAGGGTCTCTCTCAATTTTTCAGATGATACTTTTTTTTAGTGTATATGTGTTGGGGATAATGCAGATTTGTGTTGCTTGCAGTTTTGTTCAAAGCTAATGTCAGCTTATGGAGTGGATCTAGTGGCCCTATCTCCCCCAGTGACATGGATGCCTTTGTTACTATTAGGCGCTGCTGCCTATTGTACAATGCTCAGAAATGCGCAGCCCTGAAGTGGACTTCTCGCATTTGTGTTTGCTTTGCTACCGTTTTATATTTGAGCCTGGTACGTGTTACCCTTTGACCGTTGTTGTATGGGTGCTAGCTTATACAAGGAATATAGTTAGATTGATTGGAGTATAGCAGAGTGTTAGATCATCTGAAGATACTTCCTCATACTCTGTAATGATAGTCCAGGAAACTAAGTAAACATCCCACTAGCTTTACTCCTGAATTTTCCCAACTTCATCAGAAAAAACTACTCATCTAAGTGTGTGGCACAACTACAGTGATATGAGAATGTCATTTTAAAATTCATAATAAACATGATCGCTGATGAAGTAAAAACTGGAAGCGGTTATGGAAATATGAAGCTGCATAACTATAACATGAACTCGTAGGTAGGAATGACAAGTTCAGACCATAACGCATCACCCAAAAGACAACCCCCACACTCCACAGAACTGTCTCGCTAGACTTCACCTGCCGCACAAATCTTGTCCATTATGTTTGCAACCACCTCTTTGGATTGCTGAAGCAGGCCCATGCTCTTCCTGAGGCGATCGCGCTTGGTTCCGGTGCTTGGCGGTGGCGTGAGCATCCGCTCCACGCCAGCCATGTTGTTCCCCAGGAGCTCGTCGGCAAGCTCCGCCTCGAGATCGTTCTCCGCAAGCCTCTTGGTGCCGCGGAGGATGTGCAGCGCCAGCCCATCTACGAGCCTGAGCACTATGCTGTTGCAATACGCGGCCAGCCGCGCCATCAAGTCGAACGCCTGCTCTGCGCAGTCAGCATGTGCTCTCAGATGCGACACGTCCACGTCTCCAAAGATTTCCAGGGTAATTTTGGTGGGCTTAGACATGTCCCTAATTGCTTCCATGAACTTCTTCTGACCTCCCATTACGGCCGTCCATGTTCTCATGTAGTCGGGGTTCGCTGTATAGTCAGACACCAGCTCCATCTCTATCAGCTCCTTGACGTGCTGCGCCGAGCGTGCACGGATCTTCTCCATTAGGTTCTGGATGGCGCGGCGGCATGATGATTGCACTTGTGGGAAGTTTTCCGATTGCTGAAGCATTATCTTGAGCACCAGGTCCTCGACTGTGACATTTCTGATTAAAGAAAAAATATTTACCTTTACTGTTGGTGGGCCCGGCCGGACCCACCTGTCAGCCGCTGGCACTCAGCGCCGCGCACCGCCTGCGCCGGGGCAGAGCTAGCGCGCGCGAGCGTCAGAAGCGCCACGCGGGTCTGCAGCTGGGCCCCGCCACCGCTTTACCGGGGAAGGGAATTTACCGGACCCCCTTTTCCCTCATCTCTCTCATTCTTCTCTCTCGCGCGTTCAGCTCTTCTCCTCTGCTTTTCTTCCGCCACCGCCGACTGGGTTCCGCCTGCTCTTCGTTGTCGATTTCCCGGCCAACACCACTCCTCGCCGCGCAACACTCCCAGCACCCTACCTTGGCCGTCTAGTACTGCCTCCTGTTGAAGACCGCGAAGAGGAGCCGTCGACTGTTTCGGTGAGCACCGATGACTTCTTTCCGCTTCTTCTTCTAATTCAATTTCTACTTTTAACCATAACCAAATTCCTCGCAATGGAAGGTTTCTAACTTGATCACGCCTCTATTTGAACCTTGTCCAATTGTTTTTGACCACGGATGATTCTCTGCTCCAAGTTCTTCCCCGCCGCCGTTGCCGAGCCCAATTTCTGTCGCCGTTCACCGTCGCCTCTGCTCCGGTGATCATTCATCGCCGTAATCTTCCCCTCTGCCATCTTCCCGCACCGCCGCCTCTTCTCCGTTTTGGCTGGCTGAGCCGAGCTCGAGAGCGAGCTCGAGCTCCGACGTCAGAGTCGCCGCACGAGCTCGAGCGTTCCTTGGATGCTGGGCCATGCCCACGCGAATGGGCCGGCAGGCCGAGCTGTTGGCGCGCGCGTGCCTGTGCCGCTAGGCCGTGTCCCGCCCCGGCTGGGCTGCCAGGTGATTGGGTCGTGCCCACGCGCAGAGCCCGCCGTGCTGCTGGACCGAGTCCAGTAGCAACTGGGTTGCTCCGAGGCCCATAATGCCGAAAACCAGTTTGCATTTATTTTTCTTTTTCCAGGCTTTCGTTTAAAAATAATTCTAGAATTTTGATAAAACCTAGCAAATAAATTAGGTTTCCTAAAATCTAGGAATCAATTTTGTTAGGTTCCAAATAATTTTCTCTACCACTTTATGAAATAAAATTTAATATTTATTTTATTTGATTTTTAAGTATTTAATTCAGTTTATGAGTTGTCTTTTAATTGTTAATTAATTTATTTTCTAAGTTAATATTTATTTTGTTAATGATTTTATTTTATGTTTAAATAGGGTAATTAAGGGTTATTAATTTGAATTAAAGTATGTTAAACCCTTTTCATTAATGGACTTAATTACTCTTATTTTGAAGGAAATACTCCAGATAAGAGTAATTAAATTCTTAGTCTAATATTTTATTGAATCATCATTTTTAATACATTGCATGTCATATGAATGCTGATACTAACTTTCGACATGTCGACGAATCGTATAGGACCTGAGATCATCGAGCCATCTGCTGACAGTGGACCCGAGATGGTAATTGTCGAGACCGACCCCACGCCTGCGTCGTCGTATCCGAACGAAACCCAAAGCAAGCCCTGGTGCATCCCACCTATGTTTTCAAATTCTTTCTTTTATCATAGTCAGTCAAGTCATGCTTGTGCATTAGGTTCCAGGAATTAAATGACACCCACCTGCATCACTACCATATCCTATGATGTTTTTACCCTATACAGGTACAGGTAGCACGATAGGCACTATGCTTATGTCGTAGGATTGTCGGTAGCACTGTATAGGATGATCTTAAAGCATGGAAGTTTTAAGTTGATTGAGTCCTTGACAATTTAAATGAAAGATGATGATGATGATGAGATCGGATGGGCCCCGTAGAGGAAAGGGCAAAGACTGAGTCTTGCAAGGTGGTAGCCCCGTCCGTGTCAAATTAGGACCAAACCGTTGGCGGCTCTGTAAACAAGTATTGAACAGTACCGATCTACATGCTGGTATATAGGACCCCGTAAATTGATGTATCTTAACTACCTCAGTGGTAGGACGTAGCCAACTTTCTTTTTCTGGCTGTTAGTAAGATTGAAGTCTCACGTGAGGAAAATGGTGGTCGCCCATGAATAACGTCTGTGACGGGTATCTAGTGGGGTCTCCATGTTCCTGGGGGAGTTGGAAACGGGTCGACCTCTAGTTGGGGTTAGTGGAAAAAGTTGTCATATACGACCAATGCGGTGCGTATATGTCGTGTAGTCGAGTTTTACCCAACTGGTAGAAATTGATTCGAATCGCTGTCCCTCGCAGCAATGAGTACCGCTTGTTCGTTTGGTGCGAGTGGAGATAATCGGGAGTAACGAGAAGGAGAAGGATTATTTAAAATTATTTAGTTTGGCTTGATAAATTTTGATTGTAATAGTTGCAGGATGCAAAATCTTATTATTAATGAACATAATCTTGAGCTAAAATTTAAAATAGATATCCACTAATAAGTGTTGTTTTTCGCAAGTCTGAGTCAACCCACCAGCCAAAGGCCTAAGCATTCTAGGTGTCGACCTTAGCGAACCACGTTGACGGGTCAGTCTTGCGGAGTATATTAGATACTCAGGGTTTGTTTGACTTATTTTATTTTTAGGTGGTGAGCCAAGCTCGTATGGATGGTCAGAAGGCATGCCAGAGGAAGAGCAACTGTCAGAGGGAGGTTCCCTTAAGTGGGAACGCATCCTGTCTCCGGAAGAGTAGAAAGCAAGGCGTGCCTCTGAGAGTGAGTTAGATAGACGTGTTTCAAACTTGGTTTTTGAACAGAGATCAAACTTCTGTTGAGTTTTAAAACTCGTGTTGTAATAAATGTTTTTCCGCTGTAAGACTTTTATTTGTTTCTGAAAATCTGGTTGTATTATACCATGATGTAATATATTTCGGGCTTGTATGAATATATGTGCTGTTGTAACTCGCTTCGTCGAGTGTCCTCCTGTACTCAATCCTGATTATCCCGGAGGGGATGTCACATCGACGTACTCCCAGACCTCCTTGACAAGATCTTGTGGCACTTGGTCAACAGTCTCCATCTTATTCTTGAGCATGACATGGAAAGCCGATCTTGACAGAAAGTTGGGGAGATTTATGCCCTTGGTCTCCTCTAGAACGCTTATTTCCTCCATCAGAAACAGCTCATTTTTGCGTCTAGGGTGTTAAGATCAATTTGGTCATAAACTTAGCAGGATCACTAGTACATGATAGATCACACCTAGTTCTTAATCAAAACTGAATCAGAGACACTTAACACTTATCATTGAGGTTCATCTCTTAGTTAAAAGGATGACTGACGAGCTGTAGATGCAGTAGGCTCCTTTACCACCGTAGAGGAAGTAGAAACGCTGGATGTCGATGTAGGAGAAGGGACACAGAGGTTCCACGTCTTCCAGCACCTTAGGGATTGGTTAGGTCCGGGTAGAAACACCCCTAACGGCTGAACTCGTGATTAACTCATGATTCGGGAAACCTAGAGGTCTTCCTTTAGTTATATAGTGCTATAGACGTGGGTCCGGGCCCTTAAGTAGGCTGATTTTGCCTCTCAATCAAAGGCAACTAATAGGGATTATAGTAGGATTAGTATTGGGTCTGATAGCCCAATTAGACCAGATCAAGGTCAATTCCAACATGGGGTACTGTGTTGGCAGCTTCTTTGCGTATCGGTTTAGCATCTCCGCAATGCGAGCCGTGCCATGGAAGAAGCGGTCATCCGGGTACTCACCAAACTCACCCCTTACTAGTATCTTCTCCAGTGAAGTGCAAACATGCTTGACAATGTGGAAGAATGCTCTAACCGTGTCCCGACATTATTGAGATCGGGTGGTGATGTGAACAAGGGTTTCCGATCTTCCGAAAGGTTCTGGTAAATCTTGGTTTGGGCGGAGACGAAACACAAATCGATCCGGCTTCTAAATAACACGTTCAGAACCTCGCAATCACAGCACAATGTCTTCTCTGCTTATCAACCGTCCAAGAACGATTGACCTCGCCGAGAAGGCTAATCCCTGCCTACGAATCAAGAATACAAGCAAGAACAAAGAAGAATGTAATACAATTGTAGATGAATGATTAAGCTCACGAAGTTGGAGTCTCACAAACCGATGAATGGCAACACTGTATACGAACAAAATTAATCTAAGCAAAACCCGAACACTAATAGTGCGGCGGTGACTATATATAAAGACCCTAGGATCGTGCAAGACCCTCTGGACGCGCCCCTAATTGGGCTCAACTGGATACAAAGCCCAAAGACCAATAACAGACGACGTCGCACTGACACAGATTCTACATCCTCTCTTGTTTCGACGATTCCCGATGACTTCGGATAAATTTTGACATGAGGTCGGCGGCATTAGAAAGTCTTTTCCTTAGCTTTATGTGCATATATAGAATGTCCAAATCTGAATCCATATGTGTCTTGGACGTCCTTTTTATTGCATACTGGTTCTGAAACCCGAAACAAACTTAAAGTCGGTTTTGATAGGGCCTTCACCTTGGCTTCCAAGCCCTTGTTGATCCGCCATATTCCCAAGTCCTTCTACCATCACCTTCTGATCCTCTGTATGGTTTCTAATCATAAAATAATAATTAGTTAGCAAACCATTTTTAAAAGTAATATATAGTGAAGAATATAAGAACGAGCTTACCTCTAAATTTACTCTAAATTTAATCATTGTGTACGAGCTTTATTTATTGGACCTTGCAAGTCCAGAATTGAATGAGTATTGTGTGTATTAATAGGAGTGATGTTCTCATCAGTTGGCATCTGATCTTGTCGCTGTTGCGGATGAGGCGGTCGTTGATCTGGTTGACTATGTCGGGAAGGCACTTGGCAATGATGGCCGCTTGGATTTTCGTAAGCCGCTGCGCGAGGACTGGAATGCCGACCATGTACTTGTCGATCTTTGAAAGCAGTGGGTGATTGTTGAACAGCCGCTCCTCCTCAAGCCGCGCCATGTCGTACGTCTCCTCACCGATGCGGTTGCGGACACAGACGTATCCAAGGCCAATACGCACGTCGTCCATGGTAACCTTCTCAAGCAGACCCTCGGGGGACTTGTCAGCCTTGGTGACCACGGCGAGCGTGCGCTCGCCGGTGCGGTCCACTTGCTGCGACATGCGGATAGACTCACACGTCGGGAAGTCCAGTGGCTGAGAGCACGTTCAAGATGATGCTTTCCTTCGGGGCGATATACTCCTTGATGATCTTGGCGATCTGGTCATAGATGTCCTCCGGCTGTCCCTGCACGGGCACACGCGTGATGCCGGGGAGATCGATCAGGGTGAGGTCTGGCACGCCCCTCTTCACGACGAGGGTGATGGGTGCATCAGAGATGCCCTTGCCACTGCCAGCAATCTCCTCCGTCGCAGCGTTAATGGCGTCGGCGACCTTGTCCTCGGAGGTGGCCACCACATGACCGTTGCTGTACTCTGGAGCTTGGGTGAGGTAGCGGAGGGGTCGTCCTGGAGCCGCATGACGAGCGGCACGCGCGTGCAGATGCCCTGGCCTCGGGGCAGGCTGATGCCGGCCAGGGACTCCAGCACACAGGACTGGTCGCCGACGACAACGATGGTGGGCAGCTGGATGCCCTCCTGGGTCACCTTCAAATGGCGCAGCCGATCCACCGCGTCGAGGAGCGGACGGATTTGGTCGTTGTACGAGGCCGCGATGGCGCTCACTGTCACACCGCTGTCCACGGCTGCAACCTTGTCCTTGGCGTCGGCGTCCTCCACATTGTCCGCCAGCTTATCTCCCGTCCGACGCTTCTTGTTCTTAGACATGTTTTGGTTGTCTGTGGTTGCATTTCCCATTGTTCGTACTCTGTGTTAGAGGCCTAAACTGGCTTCTTATATGAGGAACAAGAAGTGGAAGTGTTTTAGCCACGGGTAGGCGAAGGAGCGTTCTGATACGTTTCCGATTCAGAAGATGGAGTGGTTTATCTCGAGTGGGGAGCTGTAGCGATTCGATTCAATATTTATTCCAATTACAATGTGTACTCATGTGGGCTAGGCATCGGGATGCAGGTGGGTCGAAATGGGTCGACTCAAAGGACGACCCATGCTACCCAGCAAACATGTTTTGGGTTTTGGGTCGGCTTGACCCACTAGAACTGGCTACCCACGTGACCCACAACCGACCCAAAGATGGACATGGTGCTCCGTTGCCTTCTTCTGCCCAGTCGCCGCGGCAGCGAACGCTTGCTTGCACGCAACACCATAAGCACCATCAGGCCTGTTACAACACCATAAGGATTTCCTCAGCATGCTCAGGGTGTTCGTGAGTATAATACCATAAGCATCATCAGGCATGTTACTTGGTCCCAGATACGGCAAACTTCAACTATGAAAGAACTGGACGAACACCATAAGCAGTGGTGATTACAGAGCACTAGAATGGACAACCAAGCTCTGCCATATCCATTCTGTGATTTAAACAAAACTGCAAAGAACTGCCACTAGAGAATGTAACAAGAACTCTTGATTACAACAATAAAGGCTCAAGTTACAGGCATTTTGCAATTTTGCTGCTAATTAGCTTAAGCTACAGGCTCATCGAACTGAAAACAAAGGAGTTTACTAAAAACAAAACTGTCACCATCGATTCAGTACTTAGATTGCCACCAGAGAATGTAACAAGAATTTTTAGATTACAGCAATAAAGCCTCATCCAACTTTTCACTGTCTCAAAGGATGGCAAGGCCTCATGACATTACAGGTTACATAAAGAAAAGCATAATGCCATCCTCCCCTGGTTAAGCAACATCCAGCGCCAAGACAGCCGAGCTGCTGCAGAGGCCGCTCGGGATCCCGCCAACGAGCGTGTTCTGGGCTAGGTCCTGGATTGGAGGCTCCCGAGGTCGCCGAGCTCCGGCGGGATGCCGCCGGTGAAGCTGTTGTCATAGAGGCCAAGCTTCTCGAGCGCGGCGAGGCGCCCGAGCTGCGGCGGGATGGCGCCGACGAAGTTGTTCGAAGACTGGTCGAGGATTTGGAGCGTGGAGATGTTGCCGAGGAACGGCGTGAGCCTGCCGCGGAGCTGGGTCTGCAGGAGCTGGATGGACGTGTCCGACGTCGTCGCACACGACGAGATTGAGCAGATGCGCCGCTGTCGTCGTCGCACGAGCACGAGATCGAAGTTGAGGTCTCAGGAGTCTCCGTTGTACGCTGGGTAACCCACTGGCCCACTGGGTCAGCCCAACACTACCCATAGCTTTCATGGGTCGGCCCAGTGAGGTAATTACCCATTTTTTCTGTTTTGGGTAGTGGGCCACTGGATCGACCCAGCAAAACCTGCATCGTGAGCTAGGCAGTAAACCAAACGAGATTCTTTTCTGAGAAGAAAACTAGAAAAAATTTATTTTTTAACTATTCAACACTAAAACACAGTATAGATAACCTACAAATATATTTGCATCCACTAAACCAAACAAGGTAACCTAAAGGTCACACATTTAGACTCTCATTCTGTTACATTTTTTTTTTTTGAGATGTCATTCTGTTACAAGTTAGTACTACATGCAACCAACCAAACACATCTAGTGCCCAGGACCTGGAAATTCCAAATGAATGTTAGTGTGAACTGCCAATGCATACCACCTATATAAATGTCATAATAATACAATTATTTGCAATCATTTTTCTCTTTCAAAAGCATTTAACTACAGATAGGGAGTGGAGAAATGACCACAGTGACACGATCAAACATTGAAAAATGGAGGGACCATGTTCTATTACACATTGACATGAGCATACACTGAGTAGTAGCTACAAGCAAAAGGTGCATGTACACTTCGATTGATTGTAAATATTTTCTTATGCGTTAAGTTTGGAAATATAAAAATGACACGTGTACATTTGCTCCTAAAATTATATTTTCTGAGTGGACATGTATAAAAATGACATGTGGACATGAGTATATAGCTAGACATAAAAAAAATGTCAATTGTTACCATCAGAGATTCTATCTAGTTATATTTTGGTTTATCCTAAAGTTCGAAGGCGTTTTTTTTGTGCACAAGATTATGGAACGTCCACAGGTGCTCCTCATCATAACTATTTTTCCATTATCAGGTGATAGCTGTAAGCTGCTCGATTAGCATGTGTTTTGCATCGATTAATATGATGTGTCCCAAAATCTCAAATTATCCCCACTGAACCCACAAAATTGGTACTCTTGTATCCATCCACTCAAGAAATTAAACGTAGGTAGAGAATACAAATTAGGCCATTCTCAGTCTATGATTTCATTTCGTTGTTTCCAAGAGTGTCATGTTATTGTGTAATTTTTAAAATGACAAATGAAATTAGATCTCTCAATATAAAGTTTTATTTCACGGTTTCATATGTTAGGGTATCATTTAAATGTTTCATCCAAATAACCAATAAAAATTGATAAATATATAGAGATAAAACTCAAACACTCTCAATAGAGTTTTATTTCATTTTCAAGATTTTGGTAACCGTGTACATGCAGTTTCATCCCTATAAAACTCATTTCTCATCTCTCCTCATAAAACTCATGCCACGTCATCAGATTTGCCAGATTTGCCTATGTGGTATATCATTTAATGAGAATAAAACCCAAATAAAACTACCATTGAGATTGGCCTTAGGTGACACAAGAAATGAAGCACATAGTTTCAGCCAAAACACTTAGTTTCTGAATCTCTCTCGAAAAAAAAATCAAGCACATACAACACCCACATGTGCTCGTATTCCTTGCCTATCGGCTCATTCCTGTCAGCTGCTCCGTCGACCTGAGTTGCATCGATCAAGGGCGTGTCCCAAAATCTGAAATTATCCCGACTCAGCTGACAAAATATGGTCATACTGTATTAAGGTACGATTATACTGAGTAGTAGTGATCATTAGGAACGACCTGTCCAAGCTGTACACGCACACTAAAGAAATTAAACACAAGTAAATCTTCTCACAGAGAATGCATGTTATAGGAGACACAAGATACTAGGTAGATAACCAACCACATAACATAGTTCATATCGAAAAGCAACACCCAACAGAAGACAGCCACGGTACACGGAAGCAATTAAGCACATAACAGATCCGAGTTCATACTGGTCCAAAAGCAAGACCCAAAAGATAGCAACGGCACAGACAGAGAAGCATCACAAACTGCTTAGACTTCGGCGGCGGCGTTAATCCTGTCCATGATGTTGGCCACGACCTCCTTGGACTGGCGGAGCAGGACGATGCTCTTCTTGAGGCGCTCACGCTTGGTGCCCGTGCTGGGCGACGGGGCTAGCATCCTCTCCACCCCGGCGAACTTATTGCCCAACACTTCGTTCCCCAGCTCCTCCTCCAGATCTTTCTCAACGAGGCGCTTCACGCTGAGGAGGACGTGCAGAGCCAGGCCATCCATGAGCCTTAGGACGACGCTCTTCCAGTAGGCGGTCAGACGCGCCCTGAGGTCGAACGCCTTCCCTGCAAGGTCCGCGTGCACCCTGAGATGGGACACGTCCACCTCCCCAAACCCTTGCAGTGTGATCCTCGCGGGCTTGGACGCGACCTCCACGGCCTCCATGAACTTGTCATAGCCATCCATAAATTCGGTCCAGGTCTTCATGTAGTCTGGGTTCGCCGTGTAGTCGGCCACCAGCTCCATCTCTATGAGCTCCTTGACGTGCTGCGCCGATCGCGCCCTTGCCTTGTCCATGAGGCCCTGGACGGCGCGGCGGCACGACGACTGCACCTGGGGGAAGTTGTCTGAGTACTTCATGAGGATCTTCATCACCAGGTCCTCGACGTACGCCCAGACGCCATTGGCAAGTTCCTGCGGCACCTGATCGATGGTCTCGACCTTCTTCTTGAGCATGACGAGGAACGCGGAGCGCGGCAGGAAGTTTGGCAGGTTGATGCCCTTGGTCTCCTCCAGGATGCGCACCTCCTCCATGAGGAACAGCTCGTTGGCGCTCCGGGGGCACTGCGCTGGCAGCTTCTTGGCGTACTCCGCCAGCATCTCGGCGACGCGCGCCGTGCCGTGGAAGTCGCGGTTGTCGGGGTACTCGTCGAACTCGCCCCGCACCAGCACCTTCTCCGTGGACGCGCACACCTGCTTCACGATGCGGAAGAAGACCCGGACCGCGTCGGCGACGTTGTTGAGGTCCTGCGGCATCTGGTCCAGCTCCGCGCTGCTGCGGCTGAGCCGGTCGTTGATCTGCTTCACGATGTCGGGGAGGCATTTCGCGATGATGGACGCCTGGATCTGCATCAGCCGCTGCGCGAGCACGGGGATGCCCACCATGGACTTGTCGATCTTGGACAGCAAAGGGTGGTACTTAAACAGCCGCTCCTCCTCCACGCGCGCCTGGTCGTAGGTCTCGTCGCCGACGCGGTTGCGCACGCAGACGTAGCCGAGCCCGATGTTGACGTCGTCCATGGTGACCTTCTCGAGCAGGCCCTCGGGCGCCTTGTCGGCCTTGGTGACGACGGCGAGGGTGCGCTCGCCCGTGCGGTCCACCTGCTGCGACATGCGGATGGACTCGCACGTGGGGAAGTCCACCGTCGCCGACAGCACGTTGAGGATGATGCTCTCCTTGGGCGCGATGTACTGCTTGATGATGTTGGAGACCTGGTCGTAGATGTCCTCGGGCTGGCCCTGCACGGGCACGCGCGTGATCCCGGGGAGGTCGACCAGGGTCAGGTCGGGCACGCCCTTCTTCCGCACCACCAGCGTGATGGGCGCGTCGGAGATGCCCTTGCCGCTGCCGGCGATCTGCGCCGTCGCGGCGTTGATAGCGTCCGCGACCTTGGCCTCCGTGGTGGCCACCACCACGCCGTTGCTGTACTCCAGCTGCAGCTTGGGCGCGTCGGCGGAGGGGTCGTCCTGGAGCCGCATCACGAGCGGGACGCGGGTGCAGATGCCCTGCCCGCGAGGGAGGCTGATGCCGGCCAGCGACTCCAGCACGCTGGACTTGCCGCTGGACTGGTCGCCCACGACCACGATGGTGGGGAGCTGGATGCCCTCCTGGGTCACCTTCAAATGGCGCAGCCGGTCCACGGCGTCGAGGAGCGGGCGGATCTGGTCGTCGTAGGAGGCAGCGATGGCGCTCACGGTCACCGCGCTCGCCGCGGCCTTGGCGTCATCGGCCTGCTTACTAGCCCCCATCTGAGGCTTCTTGTCGGTCATGGCGGGAAGCTGAGGCGTCGTGTGAAGTTGAGTTGTGTCGTGTGCAGGGTCTTGTGCTTGTGCTGTGTCGTGAGGGACTGTGTGATGGCCCGCCTGGGTTATATGAGGCGCGCGGCGGGGAGGCGAAGGGGCGCGCGTGCTCAGCTCAGATTCTCAGAAGACGAGGGGACTCGCTCGGGCGTCAGTGGGAAGCCTTGTTGCTGTGGCCTGTGGAATTACCAGTGCGCTCCAGCTTCCAACGCAGGATCATTATGCGCTGCTGCTTGCTAGTGCATACCCTTTAATGTAGCAACGTTTTTGTTTTCATTCGTCATCGAAAATCAAAATCAGAGAGCAAAAGGACATGAAGTATTTGCTCCAAAAAAAAAAAAAGGTCATGGGATGGGCCCTTTGGGCACTTCTTTCTCTTTGGATCCTGTAATTGGACTGCTAGGCTGTGCTGATATGAGATTTCTTTATGGTGGCCTAATTAGGTGACTAACCCAGCAAAGCAGGCCCATAACTGCCGGGCTTGCTAGAAAGCCCAATGCAAGTGCTACTCATCAGTCTCAAAAAGAAAGAAAAAAACGCAATACTAGTCCACCTTAGGGTGTGTTTGGTACAACCAAATTCTTGCTTTTCTAGCTTATGGATCATCTATCTCCATACTTCCAAGTATTTTTGCTAAACGGTTGGATTACTTATGCTTCAATAAACTAGATAAGTTAAATAAGCATTTTTGATATATAAGCATAAGTAGTTTAAAACATAAACAAAAGCTCTATCAAACACACCTTTAGCTGGTAATCTTTTTCTCCCGCCCAAGCATTCACTGATGACTGATCTACTACAAACGCAAGGACTAGGATTTGTACCGGTGTGTCATTGTAGTGAACCATATATGTCCAAAGTTCTTGTATTTTTCCTCCTCCCCTCTAATTCCTTCCACGTCAAGAGAAACAAGGTGAAAAAAAATAGTAGTTGTTGCGTTGGATAAGCGATTCTGCATTTTATCCTGCGTTGCAATTCTTTAACAGAATTCAGCTATAATATACTTTATTGCATACGCCGCCCTGGTTCCACGACCAAACCTCTATTATCCCAACATTATCAAAAAAAAAAAAAACTATATTATCACTCAACCTATTGTTCCATGACTTTGACTTCCATCTGTGGGGCTATGCTGCTAAAGAGTGACGACAGCTCAAGGCCATCCATCAAAATCAGCATATAATTGATTGGGCTCAGTCTGCCGTGCTACCAACAACTTCTTTACAAGTTGGATGTGGGAGTGTGAATACTAGGAATTTAATATCGCGCACCAAGGACCATAAAGAGACTTCGTTTCGTCTAAAAACCTGTCTATGAACATAGTGCAAAACGCGCGTACAATCATACAAACTATTACCTCTCTGGCTCTCTCTCCCTCTCTCTAAAAAAACTACAACCTCAAACTACAAACAAATACATGAAAACCTCATGCCCTAGCATGAAAGGAATGAGAAAAAAGTTGGAAAAAGAAGACAAATAATCAAATTCTAAAATTTCCACTTATACTCTAACCTTCTTCTTTTTCTCTTTTTTAAACAATCGTGCATACCTCAGAAGCTGGCACCATGATTCGGCATCGTGCAGCTTTGGAAGACCTAATGATTCCTACAACCACCACAACATGAATGGAGTGCTGGACCAGCGCAAAAGGAAGGGCTTGCTTCCAGCCCACAGGCAAAACGAGCAGAACCTCCCTTAATATCAGCCATTATTTTGTAACGGGACCGTCGCCGACGCAGTCCTTTGGATCATTCCAGTCGAGTCAACAAGCCCGATCAACCAAATCCATATCAAGCTAAGAGTAATCTGTAAAGCATAATAGTTTCAGATCATTCAGCTTTCAGAAGATTCAAGGAAGATAGCATGTTGACAATATAAGAAATGTTTCAGTAATCCGTATTCAGTGACCATCCAACTTTATTAGAACTATTCTCTTTTATACTAGTATATATATTGTATGAATTTTGAGTCACTTGATGCGAAATGCGAAGTCATAATTATACTTTTTATTAGAAAAAATCTAAGCTCATATGGGTACTCATCGAAATTGTAAGTTGTAAACTCGTTAATAATATGTGCTAGTCTGTATATTCATCTTGGCAGAATGACAGTGTAACTCTCTGTTGTAACCGTAAACAACAAAAAAAAACATAGAAGCAGAAACTTACCACATGTATAGATGTACTCGCTACGCTGAATTTGCAGCAAATGCATCACCAGCATTCTTGACTTGAAGATCAACATTGCGGAGGTCACGAAGATGCTGCAAGATCTCCTGAAGAAGGTTCATGCCCTTGTCCCCTTTCTTCAGGGACTTGATGCAGTGCCTCAGGAATTCCTTGTCCGCCTCTAGCGCTTGCAATCTGTCATACACATGATCAACCTCCTCTATAATCGCCAGCCTCTCCTGCTCTTTCTCCAGCACTGAAGCTGATTTTGTCGTTGAATCATCGGCGTCTGCTTCTGCTACTCTTGCAGATGTCACCTGATCACAGTTGTCATCACCAGCTGCATCAAACAGAGGCAGAAGACTCTTCCCTCCGCAAATGGAAGCCCTGCCTCCAAACTTCGCCTTGTCACCGGTGAAACCATATTCTGGAGGAGACCGGAGACCAGCCGCTGACAAGTCAAAATCTTTGGAGGAATGGTCAGCGGCCGCATTGGCCGTGTTGACGTCGTCGTCTTCCAGTGTGAAGAGCCTCTCCTCCAGTATCTTGAGTTCCTCCAAGATGGACAGCCGCTCCATCTCGAAGTACGTCAAGGAATCATCCAAAGCCGCTAGGTGACTCGTGCCTTCCTGACCGGTCACGGGGGTAAGAACAGCATCCGACGAGCTCTGAAGGTTGCCGCCGTCCGGAGACTCGCCGAGCTCGCAGTCAGAGGGCTCGTCGCTGTCCTCACTGCCGGACGACACAGAAGTTCCACTGCCACTGGGAGTAACGCTGACCCGATTGGCCTTGAAGCTTGCCATCCTCCTCCTATCCTTGTCCTCGTAGTGCTGCAGCTTGTGCCTGTACAGCTCGAGCTCCCTCTCCAGCTCCTGCTTCTCCCGCTCCCTCTTGGTGACCAGCTCGTTCATCAGCTGCAGCGCCTCCTGGTCGTACTCCGACTGCTCCTCCATCATCCGCTGGTACTGCAGCGCCTCCATCTGCATCGCCGCCTTCTCCTCCTGCAGCCTGTTGATCATCGCCATCGTCTGGTTGGTGGCGATGGCCGCGGCGTTCCGCTCTTCCTCCAGCTCGGCGTACAGCGCGCTCAGCGCCTTCCGCTCCGCCTGCAGCGCAGATTTCAGCTGGTCCACGCTGGAAGGCTCGGCGCCGTCCATCTCGCTCGCTACGCTACCGTCCAAGGACAGCGACAGAGACCGTTTCCGCTCGAGCAAGAACATTCTGTCCGAGCGTGGTGTGGCGACGCCATATGTCGGTGTCTCAGGTGCCTTGTCTTCTTCGGTCTCGTTCTGTTCATCTGGTAGGTGGTCTAGTCTGGTAGTGTCGGTCACATTCTCTTGTTCTAATCCACAAAAGTTAAAAAAATAATTTTAGAATCAAGAACCCGTCAGTGGGGGAAAATAATATGTGTTTAATCACTGCACTATACCTTGCTCAGTTGGGGCTGCATCAGAGAGGCTCTCCAATGCTGACGACTCTTTGTCGAGAACGGCCGATGGATCATCTGGCTCATCAACAGCTGTCGACTCATGTTCGCATATCTCGCTTCCGATTGATACTTCACAGTTCGTGTCCACCTCTGCTGCTGTGTTGTCATCTTCAGGAACCGCTTCTGTAACTGAAGACAAGAACCATGAGACGATGGGATACTAAAAACTGACAAAACTGAACATGAGAAACCACTATGTGACGAGAGTACCTTGGGACACATCTATGTGCTCTTCCGCAGTGGAATCTCCGATTTCAGCACTATCTTCCACCTGAAGAAAGGAATTGTCATCGGGACCAGCTGTTGCATGCTCTGGATGAGGGATGGGGCTGACGAGGACAACAGAGTCCTCGACGGCATCAGTCGGCGTTGCCGCCGCAGAATTCAGTATCCTCTTCTCCTCCAGAACCACGCCGATACCAACATCCCTCGGATCTTGCCCGTAATCTGCACGATCCATGCCGTAGCCCTCTTCGACATCACGGTGCAAACCTGATTCATCAGCGATGGTCATCTCATCGAGCGCCACCACAGGCACCAACCGGTCGTCCTCGGGTGCGATCTCGTCGCCCTGAGCCATGGCTTCCAAGGACCCATCCTCAACGGCAGCCGCCTTCTCTTCTTCTTGTTCTTGGCCTTCCACCTCGTCTCGCTCCTGTGGGAATTCGACCTCTTCCTGTTCTTCATCTTCAAGCTCGTCTTGCGCCAGCAGAGCATACACCTGGTCTTCTTCTTCCTCCTCCTCCTCGGGTATCTTCTCCTCGACATAGTCCTCCCTCGTCGTACCCTGCAGCTCGCGCGCAGAATTCCGAACAACAGCTTCGCAGCAAGAACACGCCACGGCGGCGCCCTTCTCCCCTGCTTCGCTGCTGACCTCCTTCAACGAGGACAGGCACGCCTCGCACATGGCGCAGGCCTCGGCGAGCCGGCGGTGGCTGAGGCAGTACCCGAGCGCGGAGATCTCCGCGGCGTGCTCGCCGCACAGGACGTCCCGCAGCCGCCGCGCGCCGCCTTCCGCCTGGAAGAGCCGGTCGACGCGGGAGCAGAGGAGGCACGGCGGCGCGAGGCCGAAGTAGTCGGCGAACCTGGCGATGGCGTAGGCGAGCACGCCGTTGATCAGGAGCAGCGCGATGAGGACCCACTCCAGCGCCGCGTGCGCCAGCGCGGACGTGACCCGGTGCGTCCTCCGGTGGAGCGCCGCCGCCAGCAGCTTCCCCGCCGCAGCCGACGCCGCCATGGCTTCGCTCCTCGATTACGATCCCTATGGCAGGAGCATGGGAAACAGCGATCGGTCTCGGCGTGCCCGGACCGGAAGGAGGATGGGATCTTGCTGCCGCCGAGGCCGGGTTCGCGAGAGGAAGAAAGCGTGTAGGAGAATGCTTTGCGAGCGGCAATCAGCAAAGGCAGTGGGGATGAGATGGCAGGGGAGGGTGGTGATGAGTTGTTTTGAAGCCTCTGGCCGCCTTCACCTTTCCGGGGAGAAAGGTCGGGCCGTTGGACCCCATGAACGAAAGGAAAAGGCTTGATTTTTCACGTTGGGGTGGAGGGAAGGACGACGACGGGTTTAGTTTTAGCCTACGATTTTCCTGTTTGATGCGGCGGGGTAATTGGAAGTTTGGAAGTGGTGAGCACGACCGTGCTGTGCAGTCTGGCTGATTGATCTTTCCTGGGATGAAGGGTTTTTTTTTTTTTGGTCTCCTGGGAAACTCTAAAAAAAGGTTGTTTGATCACAAAAGGAAACGAATCAAATTTTCACTGACAATAGTACCGGAAGAACATTATGCTAGACCGTTGAAGAACCAGCTAAGGTCCATGAATGCGTTTGTAGAGCTGGCTGGAGCCCGTAACCATGGGATCCACCCCAATTGGCACGTCCTGGGGCGATTGGGCCAATGAGTTCCATACATTCATTCAATGGCTCGCTCGTGCAGCACTCTGCACATCCCGGGCAGGTACCTTTGGCTTTGTATTTCCCCTGCACACGGCCGCACCGGTGCTACAGCGTCGTGCAAATCTGATTGATGTTCATGCAGTTTCAGTACTGATGCTTCTTCAAAGAGCATGCTAATAAGCAACGCTAGCACATGATCAGCAGGGAACACATGTCCACGAACCAGGAAACATGAGACAGTCATGACTCGTGAATACCTGTCCCAATGTGTCAAAGCCAAACAGGAGCAGCAGGTTTGGTATGAGGATGTTTTCTAGTTAGGTATGAGTGCTCTACCGTCGCCGACGTATGCTGAGCTGCTGATGCGTCGACGGTGCTGATGCCGACGAGCTGCTGCTGCTTGGCCTCGCGCCTGTTGCGGTGGCGGGTGTTGGGAGCGATCCGGCCGAGATCCAGGCGGTGGAGGGCTGTGCCTCTTCACCGGCGGTGGGGCGGATTTCTCCCGCTCATGCGGAGGCTGTCCAGGCGGAGCGTCGCCTGTGCTTGCACGTCCCATGCGGGCGTGTCTCTCCGACGCTCGGTCTTGAGGCAGGCGATGGGATCGTCGGTTCGGCCGAAATCCCGGAGGTGGACTGCGGCAGCTCTTCACGCGGAGGCGTCGTTCCGGGCCCATGTTCGGCTTGGAGGCGGGGCCGTCGAGCAAGTTCGGCCTGCTCCCCGTGTTCCTCGCCATGATGTGCTCATGCGGTCGCCGTTGGTGGTGGCGTGGCGGCGTGTTGGACTTTTGGCCTCTGTCCAGTTCGTTGGACGAGGATGCTTCTGTCTATGCCGTTTTATGGGATGACGATGGTGTCGTTGTTGTTCTCGGTATGAAAGTGTTTGTCTCTTGAGCGTGTCGGAGTAGCGGAGACGAAGGCGCGTTCTTTGGAATAAGATCTCCCGAGCTTCCGCCGTCTCGATGACGTCCTTCTATCCGGTGTCGCCGTTGAGCTTGTGGAGTTGAGGATAGTTTGTCGTTTTCTTTGGTACCTCTCATGCGTGATGACACAAAGAGAGTGCAACATTCCTCGTCGCGCATCGGAGCCTGATGGTTCTGATGATTTCTCGATGGACGCGCTTTGCTTTTCTGGGTATTGATGTAGGGGTGATCATGTGCGTTGGGTGCGTCGGCGTGAATCGGCGTGTTTACGTATACGAACAGAGACTACATTCATATTCAGTGTTGAGAGGTTAAAAAAAAAAAAAGAAACGGTCAAGACGCGAGGCAAAAGAACAAGGATTCGTCGTTTGCAACGAGGAGGGGCGTAGGTATTTACGAAGCCGCGAACGGTTTCACCCGGAGCAGCGCGCGCTGGCGTCGTTGACGACGGGACAGGGAGAATGGCCTGGCGTGGGGGCGGGGACGGCGGTGGACCAGCCGTCGGAGGAGGGAGCTGATTGGGCGCCCCCACCCGCCACCGACCCGACCCCGCTTTCGGCCGCGCTCTTTGCCTTTTTCCAATTCCCCGTTCGCTGACGGCCGCATCTTCTTCTGCTCTGGTCCTCCCTCCCGCTTTGGGCCGTCGCAGCACGGCGCCGCCCGGGTCGCCCCCACCGGCCATCGTTTCCCTCCAGGTTTCTTTTAGTCATGTGTGATTCTACTAGCTAGTATTCCGGAGAGCCAAAGAGCTGCGAGAGGTTGTCACATCACATCGATTCTCCTAAAGCGGCACTTCGAGGTAAGTAAGAGACGTGACCAGAGTGCTGAAAGAGGCCAACAAATTGTAACATGTGTGATGTACTGCTCAGAGGTCACGATGGTCGCGAACCAGACAAACGTCCAGATGGTCGTGATGGAGACAAATGTTCCAGACACTGCCGTTCAGCGATGTGCTCCAAATACAAAGACGAAGCCGGTGCTTACGTTGCAAATATATTATTGTAACATACACGAATAGTTACTGTAATAACATTATATAATGATGTTTGCTGCTCAAATGAGAAATAGCTAATGTAACATAGAGGAGTATATGTTGTAACATATATAGGCTCTCATATAGAATATATATGGATTATTTGCAACATGAAAAATAGCTGATGCAACATAAAAGAGAAAACTTTGCTAGGAGGAGATTTCAGTCAACCGACAAAGTGCAAATCTGTTAATTATTTGTTTTCTCGATTAAGTTGGAACAATAGCTAGTATAATCTTACTGTGACACAGCACCGGCATCATTCATTCATGCTAGGAATGCTCTGGTACGGTACACACCTCTTTTGTTGCCTTCAAGCGGTGCTTGTGATGCGGGTTGCAGACGGCAGCGAGCGCCGAGCAGCGAGGTAGTAGCATGCAAACGGGAAGTCTTAGTGCGGTAGTCACTAGTGGTCAGTGGCGCACGACCAGAGTCAATGCACTTGGGCTTGGCCCATTCCATGTCAGATCTGACGATGTGGCAATTGACTGATCAAAACTAGGGACACATAGGTAAAACCAGAGCGTAAGTAATCCTGCTTATTAGGGAGTAGTTTAAGCTGGTAAGAATTGTTGGGCAGACTAAACTAAACCAACATTTTGTTTAGGGATAAAAAATAGACAAAGTGAACTAAAATTTTAAAAGTATTAATTTGATGGAGAAATTTAAAAAAGAGATGTCCTTCTAAACAACATCCACATGTGGACGTACCTCGACGTTATAAGTGTCTAGATCAGGACGCTAGTCGCGTCGACGTCCTGTCCAGAGATGGCCCAGCAGCCACACCCCGATCGACGTCGTCCCCGTTCAAATCTCTGCGGCCAGCTCCGGTGCTCCTCCAGCCAACTCAGCTCCTTTTGTTCCCTTCCTCCAATGCAAATCACCCCCGTCAGGTTGCGCAATTCAATTGATTCAAAACTAACGCGAAGGCATTATGCTTAATTGTAATCAACCGCCAATGCTCGATCGGATGCATGGCATCGCAGTACGTATCGCACCTTCATGTATTGTACGAGGAGTGTTAATTAGGTTCATCCTGTAACTTGGCGGCCAAGGTTTGATCAAGTTTTGCGATCATGAGTTATATTTAGAGTTTCGAGCTTAGTGTACCGCGTGCAACTTTACCTATGTCCTCACTCCTCAGAAAGAAGTCGACGTTTTCACAAAATGCAAGTGCATGATGATTGCTGACGCCTGCTATCTAACAGCATCATCAGAGGTCAGGGGCGGAGCCAGTAATTTTGTATAGGGGGGCTGGCCGGCCGACTAAAGAACATTATGATATAAAAATATGCAATCACAATCAATATATAGATGGTTGACAATATATTTAAGTATTTTTATATAAGATATTTTTATATGAATTATTTGTATGATAAATCTTATAACACACAAAAAATTATTAGAAGTAAATATTTATATAGTATCTAACCTTTTTTTTATCTAAAACATACTCTATGTTCCTTTATATCATAAAAATCATCGATAAGCGCATCTGTGGTGAACTCAATTGCAATATCCTTTTCAATATAGATTACTAGACAATCTCTTAAAAATTCATCTTCTATTTTATTTCGAAGCCTTGTCTTAACAAGTTTCATTGCGGAAAATACACGCTCAGTTGTTGCAGTTGAAACCGGTAAAGTTAGAATAAGACGAATCAACCTGTCAATAATGAATATTAGTACAGCACAAACTAAAAAACAAGAAACAAATGGAAATAAACCATGTGAGAGAAAATATATAACCTGTCAATCAAATAGTAGTCATCCGTCTTGTCAGTTTCAACTAGCTGACGATAAAGATTGGAAACAGTAGATAGATCCTGAAATCTTGGATTTTTTGTGTAATTTTTTGCAGAGCATATCTATGATACCCATGAGTTCTTTCATAGCATGAAGGATAAAAACAAAATCAAATGACATCATTTTTTTAACAGCACTAGATGCCTTTGCTCTTCCAGATGAAGTAGTTCTTGGACCTCTAGCATTTGTAATATCTTTTAACACTAGGTACATAGGCTTGTAAAGTTTTAATAGACTACAAACTGAATCATAATGTGAGCTCCACCATGTATCATCAGGACGCTGCAAGGTTCCAATTTGATTAGCACCACTTCCAGTTTCCAGCTCATCAAGCTCAATTAACTGCTCCATTTTAGCAACTTGATAGTCATGCAAATTATCATTTCTCTGAGTAGAAGACATCACAGTATTTACAACAGTAGCTAGATCTTCAAAAAAAGTATGAACCTCTGTTACTTTTTTAGATGCACCAACAAAAGCTAATTGTAACTGATGGGCGAAACAAGGAACATAATAAGCATATGGACACTCTTGATTAAACTTGGCTTGCAACCCATTCCATTCGTCACGCATATTACTAGCACCATCATATTCTTGTCCACGAATACTTTGAATATACAATTTATGGTGTGCTAAAACAATGCTTAGTTTTTCTTTAAGAGTTGCAAAGCAAGTATCATGAACATGAATAAGATCAAAAAAATGCTCTCTAACAAAGCCATCCTTATCAACAAAACGAACAACAAGTGACATCTGCTCCTTTCTTGACTCATCTCGTGATTCATCAACAATTATGCAAAATTTAGCATTATCAATTTCATTACGAATAGCTCTCTAAACATTTCAAGTCAAAAGATCTAGGATTTCCTTTTGAATTGTTGGTGAGGTATATTTAGCATTTTGTGAAGCATTACCTAGTACAACTGCCATGACCTCCTCATTATATGAAGCTAGAAGCTTTACCATCTCAAAAAAATTATCTTGATCCTTTGAATCCTCTGATTCGTTATGTCCTCGAAAACGGCAAGCCTGAAATGCTAGCCATCGAACTATATCGATTGATGCTCTAAGACGCAATCTATTCTTCATGATGTCTTCATTTATTGTCTTCTCTAGAGCATTATTAATATGATTTGGTTGATTCTTCAAATTATCATAACACTAAATAGAGTAGTTATGAGCCGAATTAGCATTGCCCATGTGAATCAGAAAAGCACACTGATCTTTATCATTCACCTTTTTCCAATTCCTAAAGCCAACCACCGTAAATGCATTTGATCCTGTTTTTCCTATCGGTTTCTTAGAGAAAAGAAAACAATAAAAACAGAATGTTGCATCTTTTGTAGGTGAATATTCTAACCAAGAAAAAGCCTTAAACTAATGAGGTTGAAACCTGCATTGATGCTTCTTTGAACCGGAAGGAAGATATACATCCATGAGAAATTGGTATGGACCATGTTTCATATATGCCCTGACAACTTGATCTCTTTCGTTAGGAGGATAGTCCCAAATTCGAAAACGTAATTCTGGATCCCGCTCCACTTTCAAAACACTAGTATCCTCTGAATTGGCTCTCGGAACTTTATTTGGTGATGGCTGCCTTAGAATTTCTTCATCCTCTCTGGTTTGAATAGCAAGCCATTCAACTATTTTATCATCTAACTTATCTCCTGATGTATCAGATATATTTTTTCTATTGTAAAGTGATTTCAGCGTCTTCATCTTACGTTTAGACATAATTTCCTATAAAAGGACAAAAATTCAATTTTTAATTGAGATCCACAGACTGCAATAATCAAATTAATTTAATAAACATAACAATTTATAAATTAAAATAAACTCAGCTTGCTTTGGGAGAGGTGGAACCGTGAGCAGTAGTACTCAATTTCCTCCGCGTGTGGTCGTGGGCGGTCGATCGTTCGCGTAGCAACCTGTCGTAGATCGTCTGTGTGAAGGTGTTGGCGTTCAGATGGTTGTGTGGCTGGCGGTGGGCGATAGAGTCATAGACTCGCGTGGCGCCGTGGAGGCGATGTATTCTACGAAGAAATCACGATCAACACGATGTAGTTGATTCTGGATCAGATTAGCAAATAGTAAGGCCATAGGGCCACACATATGACACACACGTGGGCTCAGGCCTAAACAAAATTGATAAAAGAATTAGACACTAATAAAGCCCATGTTGAGTTATTCTATTAATCAGTCTTGTTGGGCCTAAATCTGCCATGCTATAGAAAATTTGCATCATCATTAGGGGGTGCCATGGCCCCTGCTGGCCCCCTGCCTCCGCCATTGTCAGAGGTTGCATAGTACTGATCACTACCATAAAAAACCACTATAACGGCGGGTCAATACCCAATATAGCGGCGGGTTGGTCATCCCGCCGCTACGAAACCGCAACTAGAAATATGAGGCTATAGCGGTAGACGACCAGTGGATGAAACTAACCGCTGCTATCGTGGGATCTATAGCGGCAGGTGACATCTTCACCCGCCACTACCCTATAATCCGAAAAACAAAAAAAAAAGAGGCGAGCCCGCCAGCCCGCTCATAGCCCTTGAGGCTCGAATCTAGAGGGGGGAGGAACAGATCTAGAGGGAGAAGAGGAGCTTGCCGCCGCGCCCATTGGAGCAGAATGAGGCGGATCCGACCGCCTCGCCTAGCGACGCGCCGCTGTTGTTGGAGTGGGGGGAGGGGGGGGGGGGGATTTGGCCTCCCCTAGCCGCGCGCCGCCGTTGTTAGATGGGGAGGTACCAGATCTGGAGGAGGAGGTCCACCGCTGGAGGCTGCTGGATCCGTCGCGCGCTTTCCAGATCTAGCCACCGAATGGCCAGATCCGCCGCCGCCACCTGCCGCGCCTCTCGCATCGAGCCTCGAGGTCCACATGTTGGATACGCCGCATCATGAGAGGAGTGGTGGCCGGATGCGCCGGGGAGGGAGGGTGGAGGAGGTGGCGACGGTGACCGGGCGCCGACGAAGAGGTCACGCAGCCGAGAGGGTCGCCGGGGAGGTCGCGTCCGGCGCCGTTGATGGGGTCACCGGGCGCCGCCGTGGAGGTCGCGCAGGTCGAGGTGCCGGGGTAGAGAGGAGGAGAGAGGGTGGCGGCTAAGGGAGAGAGGAAGAGATATAGGTGGCCATCTGAGCCGGGCTAAAAGGGCCGGCCCGAGGCCCGTCAGTTTTGGCCCCGCACGAAGGCTTCGCGGGCTGTGCCGGCCCAGAGCCTAGCATGGGCCGTGCTTGGGCTTAGACACAAGCCTGACGTGCCGGCCCGAGCACGGCCCGATTAAAATGGCCTGGTCAGCCCGTAGACTTGGTGCGCGAAGCACGGCCCGGCCTGGTCCGGCCCGTCACATAAGATATTATAAAATTATTATTATTTCAATATTTACACAAGAAATCATATTTTTAGTTCAAATTTATTTATAAAAATATTTTATATATAAAATTAATTTTTAGAGAAAAAAATCAAACATATAGAATTTAACGGGCTTTGGGCCGGCCCGGCCCGGATAGCCTGACGGGCCGAGTGGGCCAGCACGGCCCGTGTAAGATGAGCCGTGCCGTGCTTGGGCTTGGATGAAGGCCCACCGTGCCGGCACGACACGACCCGGTTAACTAGACGGGCCGTGCCGGCCCGTCAAAGAAGTGGCCCGGCATGTGAGGAGCACGGCCCAAGCCCGTTGACCAGGTATAGAAAGAGAGGAGGAGAATGACTTAGGGTTTGGAGGAAGGGTAGATTTTATTGGAGGCGGCTGTGTCAGTTGGGCTCAGATTTTTTAAGTGGACTGTGATTTTAGCGACGACCCACAATGTGGACCGTCGCAAGAAATGAATTTTCATTTATAGCAGCGATTCACAAAGTGATCCGTCACTAAAAATTGATTTTTAGAGGCGGATCACTTTGTGAACTACCGCTATAAATTATTTTACAACTGTAGCGGCGGTTTATTGTGAAAACACCGCTACGTTAATTTTTATTGCGCCGATAAAGGGTCTTTTTGTGGTAATGGATCAGCTTAATTTTATCTAGCTGATCCAGTTGCACTTTGTCAACTATTTGAAATACACGTAATACAGTATTAAACACTGAAAGTACTTAGGCATTATTAAACACTGGAAGTACTTAGGAACCACAGTTTTGGAGGAATTCAACAACACAGAGTAGGAACCAGAAGCATTTAAGTGAAATAACAAAGCACGAATGAATAACAAAGCAACGTTGCCACCCTGGTGCCGCCGTTGGATGAAGCAACGTTGGCACTGGAGCCGACAGAGGAGAGATGGCTGCGTGGCGGCGTCGTGGCTTGTACGTCCATTGAAGAAGAGGCCAGACCACGGACGCCGGCGCAGGCGATCCTACTGACGATGCTATGCTTGGCACCCTGGCGCCGCTGTTCACCGACGACGCCGACAACGCACCGTGAAAGGTGCGATTCGAGCCGACGTAGGAGAGGCGGCTGCGCGTCGTCGTCGCGGCTTCGACATCCACGGGGGACGCCCTGCCACCGCCAATGGCGTAAACATTTTGTTGCTTTGAGCTGTCGTTCCATCTGAGAAATTTGAAAAGTTAGGGGAGGCACCCCCCACAGCTACGCCACTGGCCCACCGCCGTGGTGCAGCAACCACGACACGACGCGGGACGGCGGCGTTGATCGAACGGACGACACGCTGCGCGGCGTTGCGGGTTCCACCACCTGGGACGAGGTCGACTACGTCGTGGGAGTGGGCGATAAGCTTCCACCGTTGCTGTGCTAAAGCAGGATGACACGCACTGCAGCCACGGTGGCGTGGATCGTGCCATCTCCGAGGATAAGTTGCTGCGCGGCGTCGTCCCTGCTTCGACGTCCAGTGAAGACGACGATGCGGGCGAAGCGCTGTCTCCGACGTCGTGCTGCAGCTGCCACGACACGACGGCGGCGACGCGGCGGCGGCATGGACCTCGCTCTGCTTCTGTGCCTACCACACAGGCGGTACAGAGCAATGATGACATCGAGCAGAAACGCAACACCGATGGCACTAGCAAGTGCAATGAGCACTATCTGCACAGTTGTATAGCCCGCTCCGGCTTCATGGCCGGTAGCTTCTAGGTTCCTAGGCAGCGGCGGCGGCAGTGTAGCCATTGCTTTTGCGCGGGACGTAAGACTATCCGCACCGGCCCCGTGATACGTTCCTCCAGGAACGTTTAGAGGAAAGAGGACCTGCACTGGCGTCCTCTACCGCTCCCTGTATCGTTCTGCAAGGTTTCGGTTTCGCTAAATCTAGCGCATGCAGAGAGGCTTCGCTATGCACTGTTTTTTGTACTGTATGGTACTATTTTTATTGTGTGTGATACGAAAAAAGTTGGTATAGTAAAAGGTTTATTATATAATATATGTTAGTTGAGATAGATGATAAGATATAGAGTATGATGGGTACGGAAAAAAATAGTATAGAGTAAATAATCTCGCTGACCATGATAAAAGATTCTTTTTAAATAATGAATTTAGAGGATCACGACTGCGGTCAGTGTAAGATGCGATCTAAACTAAAGGCTGACTAAAGAGGATCAGTCTCATATCTCAATCTTCATTCACTTTCCAATGATACGTAAGCAAGGTATTTCTGGTCCTTTATAGGCAAGGCATATCATAGAAAATTCGAATTCTCAGATATCATATCGGTAGGTTGTGGTATTTCATTGCTACAAACATGGATTATTGTAAAATAAGACATGTCATTTGGATACTTCTCTTCAACTTTGAAGTATACAAATATCTTAAGTATTTTGATACAATAGTTAAAGTTAATTTTTAAAAAAAAATAAGGCGGATTATGGGAGTGTGTGACTTGAATTATTGATTTGGCCATGCAGATAGAGAATTGGATCTGCCGATAGTAAGCCGAGATTTCTTCCATCCGCCATGAGACAGCCTACTCTGCGAATACGACAACGGACCAACGGCACCGAACGAGGGCACATCGGCAACAAGTGCAATGATGCGAGCCGAACTCAACTACTGTGGGGTTATGGGCTAGGCCGATGATTCTCACGTCCGTTCACACCAATGTTAATCTTTAACGAGTTATGGGAGAGTAGAGTGTTCGTGTACGTAGGCTGTCCGCACTGCGTCCGGTACGTGACCCTGCAATACAGGATATAGCGGACAATACCCTGCAGCGGGTCCGATAAAGCAACGGTAAGGCAAGCGTTTCCTCCGGCGTCCGCTAGTCCTAGCAACTCGAGCGGAGGTGTGATAAAGCAAAGAGAGAGCAGCAACACATGACACGTGTACAGAGAGAATAAAATAGATACAAAATAATGAGAAGAGAAGAGATGGTAGTTAGAGATGGTTGAATAAAATATTAAATAGTTAATATAGAGGAGGAATATAGAGTATGAACGAGTGCAGTAAAACTAGATATAGAGGAGAAAATCTTACTGAGCAGGATGAAATATTCCTTTTAGAGGATAAATTTAGAGTATGACGAGTGTGGACAGTCGACTGACCGCACCGGCTCCCGCAAAAAAAATCCTCCAGTACCGCTATACATGAAAAGATGCTACACCGATGTACGCTAAACGCTACGCCGAGTGAACGCTATCCACCGGTATGGTGCGGAGCCTAGAGAAACAACAGAAAGAAACAGCTTTCTTGTGGCCAGTAGGGCCATGGCCTCCCTTGCCCAATGCAAAAATACACTAAAATGAATAGTAATTTGGTACTTTTTATCAAGTTTTTATGGTGAATTAGCTAGACTGCCCTCCTCTAGTTCTTAGCTCAAGCTTGGCCACTGGAACTAAGCATAGTAAAATGCCAAGGAATCAAATATGACTATTTTTCTTAAACCTACTAGACGAGCACAGAGAACATTGTAGTATCGCCAAGTATAAAATGCCAAGGAATCAAATATGACTATTTTGCTTAAACCAAACAAAAAATATGGCTCGCTCCGTACATTCAAACAAACATGGATAGGGACCGCCCCGCACCAAAAAATAAGGATGACGCTGACCCATCCACTTTGACCCGAAACCAAACACATCCATAGTTGCTCATCTAGTACAAAAAAAAAAAAAAAAAACTCTGCATTGGTGATATTCCAATGTCTATGACGCAACACATAGGCACCGAGCCGATGGACATCATAAAAATAGCCAAGAATGAAACATGACTATTTGCCTTAAATCTGCAAGAGCAACACAGCGAGTGCTGTTGTACGATGCTAGGAAAAATGTAGATTAGCATTCCCGGATTTCTAATCTGAATATAAATGGTTCGTTATTTTCAATGCTGCAGATTGGAACGAAAAGAAACCCAGACAAAACGGTTATCGACCTTGCAGATTAGCTGCTCTTTTACAGAAACCAATAAAATTTGAACTTAAAGGGTGGAAATGTAGACTGAACGAAGGAAAGAAAGAGATAAAAGGAGAGCCAGTCAACTCAGTAGGCAAGTATAAAAATGATTATTTTTGTATTATATGTGGGGTAAAAAATCACAGTTGTGATGTTACAAAGAAAACGAAAAATGAAACTGCTATAAAACTGTCTCGGTGACAATGCCATTGAGCTCTAGGACCTTTTCTTCGCTACCTTGAAGAAGAACAGCTCTTTTAGGATTGGAGAGCAGGAGCTGTTGCATATCTTTTGGAAGGACACCGAATGCTGCTTGGAGGTCTCGCTTCAATTTCTGGCTTGCTGCTGTTGAGTCAGCACTTCCTGTTCCAGAAACCTGGAGGGAGAAGAACAATAGCAAAAACATCAAGACCTCTTCTATCATAATAGAAACTAGATAACAAAATAGCAGAAATAAGGATTTTGAGCAAGTTAACTGTATAAGAAAAATCTAGCTCAGTCAGAAATATAAACTACATCCTATACATAAAACCTCAGGTGGTTTAAAGCTGTAAACAGTAAACCCCACTGATCAACGTGCAGTCAGATAAAGAACATAAGTAGGAATGAATGGATCCAAAAATATCTGCATATATAATACAGAGTTGACATTGTTCATCAGGAAACTTCATCCCTTTGGTTAGTCCAACGAAGGAAATTATATAATTTGGCAGTTACAATATTCCATATTTCTGTCCATTGACATTCAAATGGAAAGTGGTACAAGTATGAAGGAGGCATACACTAGAATAGGCCCCGAGACATTATTTTGTCCAGACAATGAGACTTTTAACGTTGTTCTTATTAGCCCTCAATGAGTTATTCTGCTGAAAGATAGAGAAATATTCGAGTTATCTAATATAGCAAATCATTTATATTGAAAGTGCAGCAGTCAGAAAAGAGA
The DNA here is from genome assembly GCA_030378355.1 of Eleusine indica. Lineage (NCBI taxonomy): Eukaryota > Viridiplantae > Streptophyta > Magnoliopsida > Poales > Poaceae > Eleusine > Eleusine indica. Next base: position 8,341,351 of record CM059498.1, on the reverse strand, counting down.
ACCGCTTCGATGCCCATGTCAATATCTAAAATGTTTGAAATGAAGGGATACGGGATACCCACAGTCAACATATAAAATATGAACAGTAGCACTAAACAAATCTCACTTTATATCTGAGGAAGGACCCTAGTTTGAAGTTTTGAATCGTTGAGCACTGAACAAACAAGTTATTCTTATGGCACTACTTTTGTTTATTTTTCTATAAGAAAGCCAATCTAACACTAATGGTGATGTGATCTACTCATTATAAGAACTTCACTTTATTTTCAATTAATTCTTGCAAAAGATCATTTTAGAACTTTGATTCCTAGAGTTCATGTATCATGTCATTAGATATAGGTTAGTAAGCCCTATATCACCAATTGGAGTTTGAGACTAAGCGCGACTTAAGCAATCCGCAATCCCCATAAGAGAAAGTCTTGAGCTAGATAGCTGAGGCTACTTTATTTTTCACGTTAGGACAATTTTGTGTGCAAACTGTATATAAACTGATGCTTTTTTTCTTAGTTATTTAGCATGTTGGATTTTGAACTGTCCTTGTTCATATCTTTAGCATAACCTAAAACCTGCATGAATGATAAGACTTAAAGTTTTACAAAGAAATTGATAAACTTACTACATAAGAGATTATGAATAATTAAGAAAATTACCTCCATCTCTCTGAGAAGATACCGCTCAATAGCATTGAAAGAATCAATTCTCTCCAATTCGGACATCTTCGCCATTAGTTTTTCAATTTCAACATTCATGCGAGCGTGCCTCCAGAGTCTCTGCTGTTCTTGTTCTGCAGCAGCACGTCTTTGCCGGAACCAAGGCATGAAATTGGGGCCTTCCAGAAATCTCCTGTTAAAAATGAGAAATATATGTTATGCTTCTTTGTGATGCTATAATAATTCAAAGAAAAAAAAACACTGAAATTGCTTCACCAAAAAAAAAAGGACAATTTCAGCTCACCTATATAGGTCCAACCAATTCGACCTCATCCTTTTGGACAAAAATTTCCCCGGACCTCTAGCAGACAAACCATTGACAAACTCATCTGCGTGAAATGGTGGCAGTAACGGTGGATCAACAAAAGGAGAACTCCCTTCTGAAGGCGTTGTAGTCCTTAGGTACGGCCCAAAAGGTGCCAGGAAATTGGTCGTTAGCTCCAAGAAATGGCGCCGCAAGATCTCATTGTTGACAACTGACATTGACTCCTCAATCCTTGGTGATACACCAGCATCAATCAGCCTATTTAGAACTGAAGTATCAGGCTTTGTGGTTGGCGCATACGTGCTCCATAGCGCCTCCTTATGCTCAGTCATGAGAGAAAGAGGTCCTTCTCTTCTCAGTTTGATGGAATTCAATAGGCTAGTCGGAGAGAATTTATTGATTGCGAGTTTATCAAGCTTGAGCTTCCCTGGCGTCCCATTGGTTCCATTTCCTGGCGATTGGCCACCCACTGGCAGCACCCTAGTCGAATTTGGATTGGGGCTTCCCACAGATACGACATTGGCAATACTCTTAAGACTCTTCAAGAAAAACAAGTTGGTAACTCCAAGCACCATCGGCGGGAAGACCTCACCTTCTGCGAGCGCGTTCAAGCGAGCGAAGTCCGGATCATGGATTGTGAAGTAGGGCCGGAAGTCCACGCTGTACAGGAGCGGAGCCACAAGGCTGACCAGCGCAGTCACAGCCTCTGAGCATTGGGACGGGGATGGAGCGACAACCAGCACAGGCTCACCCACCACCATGAGCTCCCAGAGCGTCCAGAGGTGAAGGAGTAGGCCGCGGAAGGCGGCAAACAGGTCCGCGTCGTGGAAGAGCCCGTACGGCACCGATGGGTTCGCCGGCAGCAGCGCGGGCGGCGGGCCGGGGTCGTCGGGCGCGGGCGGGAGGTGCACGCGCAGCGCGGCGCTGCCAATGGGTAGCTCCATGGGGCGGCCCGGCGCCGGCGGCGGCCACGCGGCGACGTGCGAGGCGACCATGGCGAGCGCGGAGGGGCCGACGTCGAAGCAGAGCGGGCCGAGGATCTGCAGCAGGAGGCGGAAGAGCGAGGAGTAGGGCGCGTGTGAGAGTACGACGACGGACTTCTGCTCGCCGCCACGCGGGAGGCGCTCGTCCTGGCGCTGGCGGTTGAAGACGAAGCCGTAGAGGAAGGTCCGGCGCGGGGAGGAGGATGTGGTGTCGGGGACACGGAAGGAGAAGAGCGAGTCGTGGACGGAGGAGCGGTGGCGCGGGAGGTGGTGCGACATGGAGTCCGGGAAGGAGGAGAAGGCGATGAGGCGGTCGAGACCGGCGGCCGAGGAGAGCGCGTCGGGAGGGTAGCACGCCTCCACCAGCTGCCCGCGCTCCAGGTCGAACCGGATGACGCAGAAGGCTCGCGCCCACCGCGCCAGCGCCACGGGGTCGATTGCGGCGGCGGCGACGTCCGCGTCCGCCCCGCCGCGCAGCGAGACGGACGGGATCCGGTTCATCCCCGGCGGAGTTTGGGGGCGCCGAGAGATTGGGAATTTGGAGGAGGGGCTGCCGATTTGGGGATGGGTTGGACTCCTCGACGGCGGGCGTCAGCGAGGACCAGCAGCGGAAGGGGGGGAAGGGAGACGCCGCGGCCGGATCGGGCGATGTCGGCCGGGCTGTCTCGGGTTCGGGTGGTGTGGAGTTTTCTCTTCTCGGTGGTGGCCGCGGCTTGGCTGGTGTGGTGGGTGCGGGGCGTTCGTTACAGCCGCGCGGCGCTGGATCGGCGTGCGCGCCAGGTGGGTCGTGCTCATAGGTGGTGTTCTCCGTCCGGATTCTCGGTCGGCGGCGGCGTTTGGATTGGCGTTGCGCTGCAAGCAAAGCAGCTCTCTTTGTTTTCTGAATTGATGCTTTTTCATTCGAAGTTTTATTTTTATGCATTTTAGGTTACATAACTCGTTCAGATATGTTTCAAACTTTCAACCGAACAAGCCCAAAACGCTGGTTTAGACTTTGACTTTAGAAACTTTTCGAAATACAACACTCTTTATCTTTAATTATGAAATTCTAATTTTTCTAATTTGTATGGATTCTTCCAATCTCGATAATTCGAGAGAAAAATATGACTATAAGTAAAGGTCGGTGCATCTTCAACAGTCTAGATGACGATCGTGATCTTATAATTTAGATTATGTATTTATCATATCTTCTTTAATAAATAATTAATCATAAATATAACATTTTTTATAAAGAACTCGGATGGATTGGCTCCACCGCTAATACAACATCCTCGTCAAGACGAGGAAGAAGTACTAGTTAGCTAGTAACTATTGGGTTATTATATGGCTATCTTAGATAAAAGAGTTGTTTTTGAGAGATGAAAGTATCATAAATAATTATATTTCATAATCTGTTGAATGTTTCATAGTCAACCAAAAAAGATTTAATTACAAATCCCACCTCATCTTTCAACTCTAGTTTGATAATTTCTTATAAGTTTCTTTGTTGTAAAAATCCAACCCAATCCACTCCAGTCATATCTGCTTTGCCAACTAGACCGAAAAAATCAATGTGAACACGTTGTATGCTATATGCTCATACACACCACCACACCACCACGGTTATGGCTGCTGCTTGATCTACGTCAATCAACACATTCATTTTGCATCTTCTATGTTCTTTAGTTCTTCTTCGATAATGGCACATTGTGTCCTGGATATGTCTTAGGTGTGATGATGAACTCGATCCAAATCGGCTACCTCATACATGTACATATCCATTTCCATCTAATTTGACCAAGCACATATGCGTCCGAGGGGACGGAGTGGGGAGGGGGGGGGGGGGTCGAACCTGTCCTATATAGGTTGGATGGGGTTTTGCGACAAATAAACTTACGAGAGGGGTATCAAACTAAAACTAAGATACGAGCTGAGATTTACAATTAAAAAAATAGTAGGGATCAAAATAAACTACTATTCATGACAGTAAAAAGGTGGGATTTAATTGGGTAAAGAATATGTGTACTGTACTGAAGCTGGACAAGAATGTTTCCATACCGAAGAAGGTTACTATTCATCCAATCTCTAACACAGTTCAATAGATACAGTAGTAAGGAATCACTGAAGATCCTGTACGAGGGCAAATACAATAATGTTGTATCATAGGTTATCTCATGCATGACACGTAATCTTAAGACGAGTTATGAGACGATTCATACAATAGATGGTCTTATTAGTTGTCTTCTATTAATTATATGACTCCTTAATTTATGGATATAAAAATGAGTATTTACAGATTAAAAGACTATTAGAACTCGTACAATGGTGTGAGAGCCGTCTCATAATCCTAAATTATAATCCTAAATTTTAGCGCATGAGGTGGTTGCTACGTAAAACAACCATCTCTTTCTCTCACCATCCTTTCTCTTTTTCACATTATCAAAAATCCTATATGACAATATATTAGACGACCTATGAGACTGTCTACGTATAGCATTGTACTTGTCCTGAGAGGATTCAACAGTAGCAGCTTGTTAGTGGCCCTCTTGTTCGTGATGTACCTTGCGCCGCCTGCGCAGAGTATGTATACATCGTCACCGAATTGTATTTTCTGTCTTTTTTATTAAGGAAACCCTTTTATATTTTTTTTGTCAATCCTTGTATAATTAACTTATGATGTACTAACGAAAATGGAATGTGATAATTAGGCCGTCCACGTTTCTGAGAAGCAGGGGATACAATGAGCAGCCAGATCAATATTAGCAGCGCGCATTCAAATTTTAGTGTGCTCAAAAGCGTAGCTGCAGATGAAAGAAAGATAGACTTGAAATTCTGCACTTGGAATTGGTGTGGGCATACTATCTGCTACTGCTGCCAGAACATGGCAATTTATTACAACACAAGGGACGATTGTCAGGCCAGTTGCCCGTCGTGCAAACCTGACTGTCCTCCCACCTCCGCAACCACTACCCATCGATGGAAAGGTCCATCGTAAATAGGTGTTGGTATCTTATAAAAATGTAATATTTGATTTGGTCGAAATCATAATAATATACTAATTTCTATATTTATAAATTATTATTATCATTATTTTTAAAAATTGTGTTTGATCATTCATTTTTTAATTTAAAATTATCATATATTTTATTATAATTTATTTTATTACTAAAAATATTAAAACATAATTTAGGACCCCTTTGTTTTAGCTATAGATTGTGGATTGTGGATTCCATAATCCAAAAGCTAAAATAAAGGACTGGATTTTGATTCTGGATTTCACAATCTGAATTTCTAAATTCCACAATATGATAATATGTCCACACCTAGTTTTTGCTTGGTTATGACACATATTTATCCATTTGTCACAAAGGTCCACTGTAAATGACTAAAAACTAGATTGTGAAATCTAGATAAATAAATATTCATCAAATTATGACCCTTAGATTTTTACAATCTTAGATTCCATAAACCACAATCCACAATCTAAAATTCCATAACTCACAATCCATAATCCACAAAGGAGGACTCATAATTTTATATTTTAAACTAATATTTTTAAAAAAGATGAATGATTAAATGTAAATAAAAAGGTCAGCATCTATAATAATTTAAATGGAAGCGTAATTGACGTGATATAAGCGTATCGAGCTCTATATACGATCAGGGAGCTTCGTCATCCCGTTGTCATCGTGGTAAAAACGCACACAACTAGTTGTTGCGTGCATGTGACAGCCACATTGTTGCCTTTCGCCTGAGCCAACGGGTGTTTTTTTTTTTTTTTTTGCGAGAGAAAGAGAGCTTTATTCATCAACTGGTGGAATAGTTACAATCTTTGGCTACGAGGGCTGATACGCACGCAGGCGCTTGCCTCAACCAAACCACAGTATGCATATTCCTCCTAGCTAGATGGGCTAGTTCGTGAGCTACCGAATTCTGCTCTCTTCTCACGTGTGCAACCTCAATCTGTTGCATAAGGCCTATCAACTCCTGTGCTCGCTTATACATGTACATTAGCTCTGATCTATCTGTGTCCCGCTTAGCGAGGTTGCGAGCTACCACCGCACAATCGGTCTCCAGTACAATCGGGGCTCTGATCCATTCCACAGCTAGCTGCAGGCCTTCCACACAAGCACTAATCTCAGCTTCCAGCGGGGAGTTGCAGCTGAACAGGACGCGCCAGGACGAGAACTTCACGCAACCCTTGTCATCTCGCGCAATGATGCCAACCCCCGCTTGTCCTGTTTCTTCCACATACGAGCCATCCACATTCAGCTTGACCCAGCCTGTACTTGGTGGATTCCACCGTGCTCTCTTCTTATCCTGCTCCCTGTCCCTTGTCTTTGCTTCATTGCCTGGTTCCCAAATTTTACCCTTTCCCTTGTCTGAGGGATCCGCGTCCTGTTGTCGGGAAAGGAGCAGTGTTCTCCTGAGGCTCTGCAGAGCAAACACTGAGCTTGTCACATCATACGGACCTGCCTGGTGAGTCAAGTTATTATGCGCTTTCCATGCAGAGATCGCGTTGTTCGTGGTCACAGTGCGCAAGGAGCAGCAAGAACCAGTCTGGGCCCGAATATTGGAACCAGCTTTCCTTCGGGAGCGGCCAGTGCTTCCGCATTTCTTGTCTTAGCTGGAGGGCAAGCGGGCATTGTACCACCCGCAGAGATCGCAAACTCCTTCCCTCTTTAAGTGTCGTCGTCTCTTTAGATCCTTGGTGGGCAGGAAGTCCCTTGACATTCCAGGAGAAGACGTTGACCAGATCAATTTCCGTAGGTTCCTGTCTCCATCCGGGGATGAGCTTGATGAGCCTCTCCGTGTTTCGCCTTGCTGCTCTCTCAAGGCCAAGTTATATGCGCTCCGCACTGTAAACATTCCATTTGTTTCATAATGCCAGGCCAATTTATCTTCCATACGCCGGCTGGGGATCTTGATTTTAGCAATGGCGTCAGCATCGGGTAGATTAAAAACCGCCACGAGTCTATTATGGTCCCAGTCATCTCCATTTTGGTTTAGTAACTCTGACACCCACTTGAGCCTGTTTCTCCCTCTGTGTCGATGGCCGTCGGGATACACCCCTTGGAATCCAGGGGTCTCTCCATATACGGACTTGGGATCCCATACCTATCCTCCATATCATGCCCTTCTTAAGGAGTTCAAGGCCATGCGATATTGCCTGCCATGTCGATGAAGCATTGGTGTTGAAGGCCGTGTCAATGAGGCAGCCGTTTGGATAATAACAGGCCTTTAGTACCCGGGCGCATAGGCTATCTGGGAATTCGATTAGCCTCCAAGCCTGCCTTGCTAGTAGTGCTTGGTTGAACAACCGAAGGTCTTTGAACCCCATCCCTCCTTGACACTTCTTCCTGGTGAGGGTGTCCCAGGCCACTCATGACATCTTACGCTTCCCCTCTTCAGATCCCCACCAGAACTCCCGGATTGCTGCTGTGAGTTCATCACACGTAGTGAAAGGGAGTTGAAAGACGCTCATAACATATGTTAGAAGAGCTAGGGCCGCCTTGATGAGCACCTCTTTTGCCGCTGCGGACATTTGCTTCTCAGTGTAAACGTTCAGCTTCTTTTTGAGCCTCTCCCGCCATGGCTTGAATTTCTCTCTCTTCAGTCGTCCTGTCATCGTCGGGAGGCCCAGATACTTGGGATCAAAACCCGAGCTTGTGCAGCCTAGTACTTGTTTTACCGCGTGCTGATCCTGAGTTCCTGTTTTGCTACTAAACATTAAGGCACACTTTGAGGGGTTTATGAGCTGTCCCGTGGCTGTGGCACATGCATCAAGAGCTCCTTTGACCTGCTCTGCTTGTTCAACATTCGCCTTGAAGAAGAGTAGTGTGTCATCGGCAAATAGCAGGTGGGAAATCCCCGGGGCTCTCCGGCATACCTTAGAGCTCCATTAGTGCTCCTTCTTCTACCCTCTTGTCTAGCAATGAAGAAAGACCATCAGCCACAAAAGAAATAAATATGGCGACAACGGATCACCTTGGCGTAAGCCACGCGACGGGGAGAAAGGCACCGAAGGCACCCTATTGAAGCGGATTGAGTAGCGTACAGAGGAGACACATGTCATGACCCACTGTACCCATTTGCTTCTAAAGCCCAGCCTCAATAGCACTTTTTCGAGGAAACCCCTGTCAACGTGATCATATGCTTTTGATAGATCCAGTATGTACGCATAGTACTTACTTCTTTCATCCGAGCTGCTGTTGATTGCATGAATGCATTCGAAGGCAATGAGGGCATTGTCCGTTATCATTCGCCCAGGAATAAAAGCACTTTGGCTGTCTGAGATGATATCCTGCAGCAGTGGTATTAACCAGTTAACAATGCATTTTGAAACTATCTTATATATAACATTACAGAGGCTGATTGGGCGGAAATCCTTTAGCGTTTCCGGGTGGTCAACCTTTGGGATGAGAACTACAGCGGTATCATTGACCCCCTCCGGCATAATTCCGGACTCAAAGAACTTCCTCGCCGCCGGTATTACCTCTTCCTTCATGAGGAGCCAGTTGCGTTGGAAGAACCGGCCAGGAAACCCATCCGGCCCAGGGCTTTAAACGGTTCTATCTGAAAGAGAGCATCGCCTATTTCCTGCTCAGAGAACTCTTTGTATAGATCCATATTCATTTCCTCATATATTTTAGGAGTATATAGATTGACTAGCTCATCAGGTATGATATTAGGATCTCTAGTGAAGAGTTCAGAAAAATAGTTTACTGCCATGTTTTGTAACTGTCCCTCCTCGTAGCACCAGCTCCCGTCCTCCTTCTTGAGCCTTCTAATCTTGTTCTTTTTTGCGCGCCAAACCGCCTTGCGGTGGAAAACTTTCGTGTTGCGATCATCCTCCTTTAGCCACGAGATGCGTGACTTTTGAAGCCAAAACATCTCCTCTCTATATAAGAGCTCGTCTAGCTTCATCCTTGTTTCCTTGATCTGGTCTTGATTTCCTACCGGATCCTCTTCCTCTAAGTTTTGTAATTTCTCTCTCAGTTGTTCAATCTGTTTTGTGACATTGCCAAAGTGTCCTCGGCTCCAGGACTTTAGGTCCCGCATGACTCCCTTTAGCTTTTTCGCCAGAGACCCGAGGTCACTACCCGGGTTTCTTTTCCGCCGGGCCCTTTCCACCTACATGCCTAAGTCCTCCGAGCGTTCCCACATAATCTCATATTTGTGTATTGTGCTTCTCAGGTGATCAGCCTTAGCACTATTCCTTAGCCGAAGTAGCAGGGGTTCCACTGCTGCATTGGGGAAAAGACTTTGCCATGCCGTGTCCGCGACACCCCTATCCAATCTCACTCGAACATTGCGTAGTCCACCCTGGTTATTGTTATATGTCCATGGCAAACCTATGAACCCAAGGTCATGTAGATCGCAGTGGCTCAGAACCTCTCTGAAATCCATCATCTGCTTTTCCGGCCTCGCTGTTTCAGAGAAGTGTTCAAATTGCCACATCGCCTCGTTGAAATCTCCCATCACAAGCCAAGGCTCAGGGTGAGTGCCACATAGGTCTCTAAGTAGCTTCCACATATTTTTCCAATTCGCCACTTGTGGTTCACCATATACAAAAGTTGCTCTCCATGCAATCTGGTCCGGGCTCTCTTGTATGCGAACATCAATATATCTCGGACCCTGAGCCAAGAGTATGACCGAGATTGAATCATCCCAGAAAAGGGCTAGACCTCCACTTTTTCCCTCACAACTGACTACCATGCAATTTCTTAGTCCTAGCCTCCATCTCAAGTTTACAACTTTCTCCTTGCACATCCTCGTCTCCGAAAGGAAGACGAGTTTGGGGTTATGTAACCTTATCAGGTTACCTAGTTCCTGAACTGTCCGGGGATCCCCCCCCCCCCACCAGTTCCAAGCCAGGGTACTCATTGCTCCTAGCGGGGATCGCCTTGAGCTCCCGTCAGGTGTTGTTCTGCCCAGAGTAAAGCCGGATCCATTCTGCTGCGCTTGGCGGCCGAGTGATCCTCTCCCTCCATCCCTACCCGTTCCTGTTTGATGGCTGCCACATCCTGATCAATGTCCATCCCATTACCTGCCAGCTGTATTATAGATGCTGATATTCCTTCCTTCACCTTTCTTGTTGAAACCCCCTCTTGTGGTTTAGTCTGCTGCGCTTTCGCATCACTTGTTGAACTCGCTTTCGCATCACGCGGTTCAATAGAGCCCGATGAACCACTCAACCAGTATTGCCCACTCATAGACACCCTATACTTAGAGTTGTTAGACATGTTCGGTGCCGTATTCCCCGTCTCCTCCCCATCCACTTTCATGTCTTACACTCCATCCTCCAAGGAGTTACTTAGGCTAGGGTCGATCTTGACCAAATTCTCATCCTGTTCCACTCTGCCTCCTTCCCTTCCACTAGCGCTTTGGCCACGCCCTGCGTCATGGAAGAAAGACCTGGCCTGGGATCTCGAGGAGCTGTTAGCCGTTAGTCGCTAAGACTCGATCACGCTGCGCACCCAAGAAGTTGATGCCTCTAGCGGCTTTTGGTTTCATGGCTGGGATGGAAAATTTGGATTGGGTATGCGCTTTTTTCAGAGGAGATGCACGAAGTTCTGTGCCAAACCTTACTCCCATAGCGCTGCTTTTCGGACACCCTCTCTCTGCATGCCCTATAGTGCCGTAGCAAAAGCAGAAGTTTGGAACATTCTCATATCTCAGAGGAATAATAGTGACAATCCCTTGGATCCTGATCTTTAGATGCGCCTTCAGTGGTTCTGCCAGTGGGTAGCTTATTCTGACTCTTAGAAAGTCTCTGACCGGTCCTCCTGCATCCAGCACCTTGCCTAAAAGCTTCCCCAGCTTCATTGCATACTCCTTTGTCATCATAATCTCGGGTAGGTCAAAGAACCTAACCAATTGCATCAATGGCCACCTCGGATGGCCTCGTGAAGCCATCATACGACACTACTATAAAAGCTTTCCCTCGGTATCTCCAGGGGCCTCCGTTGGTAGCATAGTTTCTGGCCTGCTCTGAGCTGAATTCGATCATGTATCGGTTCATTGTCAGATCCCTAGCTTTCACTGATTGATGTAGCCCCATGCCCTGCTCATATCCTCAAAAAGGCTCTTCGGGTTGAAGGAGATCTCAGAGTAGAACTGACCAATCGCCAGCCATCGTGTTTCCTATGTCTTCTCTTCTTCCTCTAGATCGATGTCAAAAACATCATCCTCGTCCGCTTCTTCCTCCGGGTCATCCTGCTCCTTCACGTATGGGACAATCTCAAGACCGTCTCCCGGCTTCAGAGCGTTTCTCCGTATGCCCTCCACCGCCGCCTCTTGGTGCGAAACTACAATTTCCACCCCCAGCGGCCTCAAGCTATCTTGATGCATCTTCTGCTTTCCTTCCCGCTATAACACCGGCAACACAATATCGCCGTCAGCGTTGTTCGATGCCATCTGAATTGATGCGCAGTCAAGCTGGTAGCAAACCTAACATCACGGCTCAGGTGAGTGGAATCCTCACCGGATCCACCTGATCACCCCCACCACTAAGAACAGAGGTACCCACAGACAAATCGCCCAGAACCGAAGGCAGGAACAACCCGATAAAAACCCTAGCCCGCCGTCTATAAGGGATATAGACGCGGGGAAAAACCAAGATCCGCGAGTTAAAACACCCCGGACAGAGAGATCGTTTCCCAAGCGGAGACCGCCCGTAAACAAGGGGGATTCAACGTTGAATCGTAGCTAAATCAGACTCGGAGAAGTGAATCGCCTCTAGATCGCCTAGGAGGTCTCATGGTGGTGGCGCTAGAAACAAGATGAGTCAGAGCCAACGGGTGTTGACTATGTCATCTCCTCTAGGGCTGCGTCCAGGTGGTGATCTCGGTGATGGGCGGCACCAACATCCTCAACTAGCTCCGCCTCATCACACCGTCCGTAAGAGCAACTCTAACCCTTCCTCTTTAATCTCATCACCTAAAAAAGGTTAGAGGGAATCCCTTCAACTCACTTTTTGAATTATAGGTGATATTATTGTAGCAGTTCACCTATTACATCACCTAAAAAAGTAAGATCCACTATTTAGGTGAGGGATGGATGATCCCCTCCATAGAGGGGATGGTGGACTAGATTTAGATGATCACCTAACCAAATAGACGAGAAAGAGAAACTGATAAAAAAGTTTTTTCTATCTTTATTCCCTATATAACAGATTATGACATATTTTTGTGTTTAGCTGATAGAAAAAGAGAAGGGTTGTTCTGCCGTCAGAGTTCAGGCACGACGTGGCGCCGCTGGGCGAGGGCCGGGGCTGGGGTTCTACGAGGAGAAGCGGCGGGTGCGGCGCACGGCAAAGGCGTCGTGCGTGGCTGCGTGCTATACACCTACATCTGCTGCAACTCCATTGCCGGCGGGCCACACTTTGACATCACGCACCCGTCAGAGCTACCGCCGCCGCTCGACCGATTCTAGGGCGTTTAGCTTTGAAACTGTAAATACCCAAGTGTATCAGCTATTTCAAAAATTCGGTAAGCTGTTACCCATTGTCATCAAACCCAATAACCAAGAGTAAGGACGCCGCGCTACGTTGGGAAGACGGAAAACGAACTGATTGAGCTATTCAATTTGGTTGGGGATCCCAACAATCTATGACGTCACAGATCCAAGCTATCTTATTTCAGTCTAGTTCACTGTTGCAGTTTGTGTCACAACAAGTATCTAAGACATACGAAAGTTCGAGCGCAAAAAAATTGATAGAACGGCAGAGTGAGGTTAAATTCATTCGGCACATGACACGAACTATACTCAAAAGGGAGTGACCATAATCCAACATTCATCAGGTACTGAAAAGACAGAAAAAGGAGCAGCAGACAGAGCAGGCAATTGCTCATTCCAGCAAAGAGATTAAGCTACCACCATATTAGCTTGGCATTCTTAACTGTTCTATCAAGATAACCCGGAGTACTTCCAAGAGTAATCGATGTTCAAGAAATTTAAGCTGAAGCAAAACGTAAAGCCTGATAACTCTGAATAGAACTGAGACAGTTAAGTGATGAATGGTCCTTCAGAACCCTGACCGGGCGAGCCGATCCCGGCATTTCTTACGCCTTAGCTGAAAAGAGAATAGATCGGAAATGTATCAGGCAACCATCAAAACATATATAGCAGTCACTCAGAGCATACGTAGATTATTGTTCGATGCTAGGTCTGATAATGAGCAAAACTGATGCTAGTTGCCAATAACATCTACTATGAAAACCATGGATCACAAGTCATCTTTGGACAATGACAATAAGACCAATAACATGGTTTTGGTAATTAATGAAACTAAGGCTCACCTGATTGCTGTGGCCACACTTCTTCTTGCGGCAGTTCTTGGCTCCAGGGGGCAGCCGAGCATAGCACCTGCAACACAATATAGTGCATAAAGATAAGTCAGGGAAAATGTGCTACCGACCGACTTATGATTCAAGTATAGAACTGGCAAGAATTGCAGGTCAAAATAAAGAGTGTGCTTTGAGACTTTGCTTCACAAGGTTACCTTACCCATCTCCATCTGATTGACCAAAGGATTGAGACTACTAGCAAATAACAACAGTGATGCAACAAAGTGGAGACGAAGCTTACAAAACAAATAAACGGCTGAACAAATTAATTTCTGCAATTGCAGCAAAAGTACTGGCTGGGAAATTAGCCACTCACACAGGAAGTTTTGATCATAATAAGGCGAGTTGCACGTTAAGATGATTCAGTGTTCCTGCAATTCAGCGACCTCGAACCTAGGCGACACAATGTGAAAGAACCTGATGGGAAACCAAGGTTCAAGGTGAAAGGTAAAAACAGAATAATTTTGCTGCTAGCAACCAATAACAGCTGTTGAACTGATACAGGTAATGCAGATCGATCATTTCAGCCACCCAATTAAGTTGCACGGATCACGCAAAACGCTTCCATAAGACACACAAAGTGCATCTATTGTATACATACTTGCGGCAGTTCATCTTGTTGACGTTGTATTTGTAGGCGAGGAGGCGGAGGTTCGGCGCGATGTGCCAGCAGACTTAGTCACCACCGAGGAGGCGAAGCTCCAGCTGAAGCGTGGACTCCTTCTGGATGTTGTAGTCGGCCAGGGTGCGCTCGTCCTCCAGCTGCGTCCCCGCGAAGATGAGGCGCTGCTGGTCGGCGGGGATACCTACAAGCACACAACGATAGATCGGAGCGCGCAGTAAATCAACTTGATTGGAGCGCGCGCGAGGTGGTCATCACATCACTTGTGATCAAGATTTCAAGAACAACGCAGTGTACCGCACCTTCCTTATCCTGGATCTTGGCCTTGATGATTTGCGACGGCGTCGCCGCCCTCGACCTCGAGCGTGAGGGTCTTCCCCGTCAGCGTCTTCACGAAGATCTGCATCTTCTCCTCGATCTCGACCACCTGGTCTTTCCCCCCGCTTTCTTCTCCTTCCCTCCCCAGTTCTTGTTCTGGTGATGGATAAAGCAGTACGGAACCCAGGCGGCGGCGGAAGTTGCGGTGTTATATAGCGGAGGCAACCACGAGGCTGCTACGTAGCGCACCCGCCAAGTCACTGGAGAGAAGAGAGAGAGAGAGAGATGGTAACCTCCTGCTTTTAGCGCGCAAATGATCATTAACCGCTCACTTAGGTAGTGAGGTGTTACTAATTACTTGCGGCCCATTTTGGCTCATATTAGAATGAAATTATGGCCCGACCCATAATGGTTTCATTCAGTGATCCAAGATTGGCCCATGGTTTGAGTGCACAAATTTAATCCAGATCCCACCATCACCACCGACGGGGAAAGCGCAACCGACGCGTGCACACGCCAGCAGCACCAGCCAGCCGTTTCTCTCCTCAGACAGTCTCCCAGTCCCAGGGATCGACAGGTCCGAACAGCCAAAGTACTTGGGCAACCATCGAGCTGCATTCTTCGTTGAGCAATACTAGTAGTGACCTCGAGTGTGACTAGTCAGTCTATGGGTCTGTTTGGTAGGGCATTAGCTCACATAAAAAATGATTTTAGCTTTGTATTATTAGTTAAAAGTAATTTTTTAGTTTACTTTGGTTTATACAGCTTATCTAGTCAAACTGTTTAGCAAAACAACTTATCTTGTATTTTCAGAAACAAATTCTACATATGAAATAACTACAATGCCTCTATGATTAAAGTCATATGTTTTAGGTGATTTTCAATATAGTATTAAAATAAATTAAATAAGAAAAATAATTAGACAAAAGAAGAAGACATTAGTGTTATATATATATATATATATATATATATATATATATATATATATATATATATATATATATATCAAGTTTTCCATGATCCA
This sequence comes from Eleusine indica, assembly GCA_030378355.1. Lineage (NCBI taxonomy): Eukaryota > Viridiplantae > Streptophyta > Magnoliopsida > Poales > Poaceae > Eleusine > Eleusine indica. The sequence goes on along the minus strand of CM059498.1, from coordinate 8,326,099 downwards.
ATAAACACGATCATCAAAATACATCAAAACGACGACACGTCTGCCTACGTCGTCGTCCATCTTGAGCTCATCCGTACGGCGAGCTGGCGCAGGCCTGCTACGACGCGGTCGACTATGACCCATCCTCCCGTTACTACGGCAGATGCAAGCACCGACGGCGCGACCTGCTCGACCGGCTGGACATGCCGTCCGCTGAGTGGCCGTGTCGACCGACGACGAGTCGGCCTAGCTGGGCCGCCGTGACGTGGCCATCGCGTGGCGCGGCACGGTGACGCGGCTCGAGTGGGTCTCCTACCTCATTGACTTCCTTCGCCCCATGGCCGACGAGGGCCTCCCCTGACCGAACCTAGAGGTCAAGGTGCTGTCTGGGTTCGTGGATCTGTACACTGATAAGGACCCCATCTGCCGCTTCTGTAAGTACTTCGCGCGGGAGCAGGTGCTCGCCGAGGTGCACCGCCTCGTGTCACGCTACGCCGCGCGAGGGGAGGTCGTGAGCATCACCATGACCGGCCACAGCCTCGGCAGCCTACGACATCGCCGAGTCCGAGGCCAACCGCGGCGATGATGGGCGGGCGACTCTGGCGCCAGTGTGCGTGTACTCATTCGCGGCGGCGCCCAGACACGCGGCCCCGCTTGCGCCTGCCCCAGCCGCCACGGCGCTTGGCTGAGCTCCTCCATCGCCGGATCTCCCTTCTTGCCCTCGATTCGCCCCTCCATCCCATGCCGATGGCTGCAGATTTATAGAGATTTAGGGAGTATTCGGTGGAGGAGGAGAATAAGAGAGAGAGAAAAACAGAGAAGGCGCTCGATTACGGGATATAGAATATATCGAGGCCTCGAAGAACTACACGATGGTCGTCCTCCCAGTCAGCCAATCTCCTAGTATAGTTCAATCGATAGAGGAATTATAGTGAAGATCCGATATGAGAGCAATCATCGGAACTTCGGAAGCAGCTTGTTAGTGGCCATTTTGTTCGTGGTGCACCTTACGCCGCCCGCAGAGTACGCATACGTCATCAGCATCTTGTATTTTTTTTCCTTTTTGAGAAAATCGTCTGTATTTTCATCAAACGTCATAATATACTTATTTTATACTGATAGTAAAAACAAAATATGGCATCAGGTCGTCCACATTTCCTGGAGGCTAGAGTTACAGTTGGCAGCCCAATCAGTATTTTTAAAAAAAAAAACTAGTTTTTTGTACGTACGACATACACGTTATCATTGTTATACAAACCTATCATATATTAATAAAAACTTGTGTTGAAAGCCATGACAATGGTTCCGTATGCAAAATAACCCATTGTGAAATTAAAATTTAAAATACATAGTTATGAACTTATACATGATATATTACTCAACTGTGAAATAGGGAGAGACGTTAAGTATAGATTTATACTATGTGTATCTGATAACATCACTAAAAAAAGGAGGTACATTATCATGTCCCTCATTGCATTTATGCGTCAATAACCGTCTTAGAAGTGATGAGCTTAGAGACTTAATCTATGAGTTTTTATACATAAGAAAAGATATCATAAAAATAATATCGATTTGACAAATCATTGGGATACTTGAATACACAAATGTAAGTGGTAGCTTTAAATTCAATTTTAAAGTACTTGTTCTATAAAACTATTATGTACTAAATAAAAACATATGTTAAGAGACGTTTGAATAGAAAGTTAAATATCTAGGAGGAGCTGATAATACAAAGATGACCTCAACATCTTGGTGAAGGTGGTCAGCACGACCGCAGAACGATACGGCAACCACAGTTAAATATGAAACCGACGTGCATGTGCTATCAACCGGTGCCGACATGCGAGTTTGCATATTTTTTCAGTTTAAGCTACATGCAGTAAATCTGACATTTCTAGGACAAAATACAAATGCTATCCAACTTAACATGCCAATAACAGGTCTTATAATTTTATATAATCATATGTTATAACCTTAGTTGTATTGATAATACATAACATTGCTTTATTCAAAATACAAGCCTCACTTAACAGGAGCTACCCAAAGGTGTTAAATCAAGATTGAACAAACAGATATAATGGAGCAACATAAAATAAACAAACAACATACTTTGAGTCCTCAAGTGCTGAGCTCTCCATAGCAGCCGGAGGGGAAGTGCTCTTTTCAGCCTTCTGAATGAAAAAAAAAAACACGTCTACTAACACTTCATGTAGCTTTGTGCATTATTAAATAGAACAATATCATTCTTCTTAAGGACAAATGGGCTTACTTTCTTATGGACATTAGAGTCACCATTGCTTGAAGAGCTATCAACTAAACCTGAAACAACTCCTGCAATGGGTGCCTTTGGATAGGAAGAACTGGGAGAGCTTTCCTAGTTGTGAAACTCCACTCGTAAGTAAATTAATCAAATATGAGACATAGATGACAAGCCTTTGACAAGTAGGAAACGAGAAATGTTGTCATTTTACAATGCTCTTTATCTCAAAAAAAAAAGTTGCTAAAACATTTGATTACCAAACTCTGCACTACTGTTGCTATTATTGCAGGTCCAAGATTTCAAATGCAGTATGCTTCAATTTAACAAAGATAACCAATGGAGTGGCCTAACCCATGTCAGTATAGAGAGAAAATTAATTTCATGGAATCAGAAAATGTAGGACCAGAATATCAAAAGTACTTGCAGAGGTTGCAATAAAACTCCATAAATTAGTCTAGCAACAAGAAAATTAGTCACTGGACCGGTCATTCAGTGAATTAAACAGTTTTTAAACATAACAAAAGTGAAGAAATTAAAAAAACAGAGTGCAGAGCACCTAGATGCTTCGCAGGGCAGTGAGGCGATGCATCCATGAGCGGATCGCTAGATGTCCTTGACGTCCATGAAGCAGGGCAGCGTGGTTTTGATGCAGATCAAGCCGCTCTGAACAAAATACATTTGTCCTTCTAGAAAAAAAAACATGAAGAAAAGTAATACTGGAAGAATCGAAAACGGTGTGTGAAGGAGAATCAGTGATTACCTCACGGAATGGAAAGAGGTTTGATCCTTGCGGCTGGAGATCCGATGAAGTACCAGGGGGCAGAGTGTGCCTGGCAGAATGGCCACATCCAATATAATCATGAAAAAGTTTGTTCAGATCATTCGCTAAAGATTCATTGGGATTCATGTGGGATCCGCTAAAGAACAGAGCAATATATGAACAAGTAGCAATTGACGTAATCTTGTGTCAACATCAAAGAACCAAAGGTAGATTTGAGAAAGTAGATATAAAAATACCCTATGTTGCATTAGGTATGAACAATAATTAGAAAAACAAATGGCCACGGAAGGAAAGCTATTGGGTCAACCTCCATGGAGACGAGCAAATACTGTGTGAGGCTGATGGATTGATTATCGGTGTTGTCTCAGAGGCCACGGAGCTGTCGCCTCGCCTTCACCAGGGTTACCGTCGCCTCGCGCGACTGCCGCAGTGCCCGCTTCGCCCGCGCCAGCGTCGTTCTGTCTCGGCCGGCGCAACATCCGCCTCGCCCGTCCTAGGTCGCCCCGCATCGCAACTGCAGCGCCTGTGGTGGGGTCGTCCCACCTCGCCAGGTGTGGTAGTCGCTGCCATCTCGCCTCGCCCGCCCCAGGTCACCCTGCGCAGCCGCTGGCCGTCCTCTACTTCCAACAGGCCCCGTTTTGTTATGCAAGCGTTGTTTTCTTTTCCATTGTGTGCTGTGAGAATAACGAAACAAGCAATCACCTAATCGAATCGGGGATAAACTATGTAACTGGCGTATATGTAAATCATGCTTACCTCTCACAGCCGATTGATTTGGTAAACAAACACTGGATTCACGCTCTTGCGTCGATGGGCAAAGATTTGACAATTCTCCGAATGGGACCTGTTTGGGTTTGTATTGCGGCTCGTCCTGGCCCCGGACGAACCAAAACGAAGGGTCGCCCGCGCCTACAATGCCCAATTGCTCGGAGACAGCGACGGCGGTGGCGATCGGACGGGGCGCAGCGTTTTCAAGGGCAGCGAACAACAAAGCCGACTCAACGCCGGGCGACGGCGATGCTAGAGACCGACGATGGTAGACTTCGACAGGGACGATTACAACGCAGTCGGAGGAGACGGGGAAGCGACGTACCTTGCGAGGAACGATCACCAGCAGGAAACTATTCGCTAATCACGTCCCCTTGATTCTAGTTGCCATGTTTGACTCCGAAAATCGTGGTGGTGGGTCGGTTGAGTCGGGTAAGTTTTGCTACGTGAAAAAAAAACATACAAACGCTGGCAGACGAGGGGGGTTTTGAACTGGGAAATATGTCCTTGTCCTACTTGGCCATGGGTCCGTTGTAGATCTGTGACCCAAATTCAAACATGGAGATGAATCTAAGGGATTGGATGGCGTGGGTAAGGAGGTCGCAAGGTGTGTTTATATGACTTGATGTTTAATCTTTATAGTATAGATAGGACATGAACGCTGTCATTCATTAGGGAGAGATAAAATAGAATTACAATATAAGATTACAATAGCTAACCGAGAGGAATGCCAGGTCCAGACCATGGTCATCATTAGGTCCGAGTAAAACAACACACTTGATTTTTGAAAGTGCTTTATGCATTCAGCACCTAGGGAGGTCACATTCAAATCGGAGCACTCTTCGTATTGGAATAATCTTCTTTTCCTTCAAAAACACATCTGAATGGTTGCTTCAGTCCCTCTTCCTTGCGGAAGATGAAAGGAAGATAGATTTGAAATCTGCACCCGGAATCGGTGTGAGCATGCCACCTGCTACTGCTGCCAGGTCTGGGCAACTTGTTTCAACAGGAGGTACGATTGCCAGGCCCAATGCCCGGCGTGCAAACCTGACTGCCCTCTGCAGCCACCGCATCAAACAATGATGGAAAGGTCTATCGTTACATGAAGCAAGTATTGGTATCTCATAAAAATGTAATGCTGAATTTGTTGAAGCCGTAATATGTACTACTCCTTCCGGACATTTTTTGTTGATGTTGGCTAGTGCGTCAATAAAAAATATCCGGAGGGAGTAGTTGACATGATACGTAGCTGTTTCAAGTATATCTTGGCTACAAAGAAACTGCAGAAATTGACTTTTTTTTTTACATGTGTCACAGAAATTGATTTTGTATTCATATGAATATTGAAATGATAAAAAAATGAGTACAATATAGCCAAGATGAAGAAAGACGGAACCTGATGAAAAAGGAGCTCTCGTGGGGAAAGGCAAAGGGAACTTGTGCTACTCGTTACTACTTGTGAGAAGTAGCAGCTGTCTGCATTATTCTCGGACTAATTAAAGGGGGGAAATAGTCATAACCATTCTGCTATCTGCATTATCCATTTTTTATTTTTTTTATATATTTTTGGAACTAGGAGAGTAGGAGTATAACACAACATTAAAAAAAAACATAACTTGAAGACTCTGCTTTGGTGGGGGTTTTCCTGATGCTGAGACGAAACGTCCATCCGCCAACTCTGGATTTGCCTTCTGCAGGCGGGTTCTCTTGGCTGGTCCTGTTTAAGCTCCTGCTCGTGATCAGGTCTTGTTTACTCCAATCAATATTTTCTGGTCACTACGAAAAATATCATTGTGTATTCGTCTTGAATTAATTTGCAGACAGCTGCCGTATGTGCGGTCTCCCCTCTGTTCTCAAAACTGGGATTCAAACCTAACTCCTGGGTTTCCGAAGAAAACCCATCACTGCAGCATGTGTTCACCTACTGTTCTTCGTCTACCGTCCCTACGGGTTGGCACATACAAAAGAGGAGTGATACAATGCAACTTCCAGTCGCGCAGCACTCTCGCCCGGCGTACAGGCTGCTAATACGGCGAAAAGCACTCTGTCAGCTGCTACCTAGCTAGAGCTTTGGAAAGTTTCAATGGCGCCTTTTGCTCAGGGACCGTACGCCAACGGAGCCGTTGATTCCGGCGGCGGCCCGGCACTCATCGTGGGCGCCACCGGCTACATCGGCCGCTTCGTCGCCGAGGCCTGTCTGGACAGCGGCCGCAAAACCTGCATCCTCGTCCGCCCCGGCAACGCCTGCCCCGCGCGCGCCGCTGCCGTCGACGCGCTCCGGCAGAAGGGCGCCGTTGTCATCGACGTAAAAACGCACACACAACTTGATATATCATGCGTAGGCACATATTGTTGCCTTACGCCTGAGCCAACGTGTGACCGTGTCATCTTGGGCAGGGCTGCGTGGAGACGGCGCTCCGCGTGCACGGCGTGGAGGTGGTGATCTCGGTGATGGGCGGCGCCAACATCCTCGACCAGCTCCGCCTCATCGACGCCATCCGAACCGTCGGCACTGTGAAGGTACTTTTTTTTTGGAACGATGAACGCCTCTTTGTTTGTTTCCCCCTGGAACGTGGTCTCACAGTCGCCTGACACGTGGAACCGTCGCAGAGGTTCCTGCCGTCGGAGTTCGGGCACGACGTGGACCGCGCGCGGCCGGTCGGGGCGGGGCTCGGGTTCTACGAGGAGAAGCGGCGGGTGCGGCGCGCGGCGGAGGCGTCCGGCGTGCCGTACACCTACATCTGCTGCAACTCCATCGCCGGCTGGCCTTACTTCGACAACACCCACCCGTCGGAGGTGCCGCCGCCGCTCGACCGCTTCCAGATCTACGGCGACGGCACCGTCAGAGGTCCACCGCCGCGACTTACTGAGATTTTGTTTCTTGGCATTTTTCCGTGCACATCACGTCCTTTTCTTTTCCTTTTTTGAGTAACACATCACGCCCTTGATCAACGTAACAATTCGAGGATGTCGATGTTTTTCTCTGTGATGTCACTAAAAATGGCCCGCGTCGTAACGATGTTTTAGCACTCTCTTAATCATTTCTTGAGTCTTGCCGCATGTTGCACATCACGTTCCTTGACCCGATTTAATTTGGTGTCTCTGCTGCCTCTGCTCAGCTTTCTTCGTGGCCGGAAGTGACATCGGCAAGTTCACGATCAAGGCCGCCTACGACCCCCGCAGCGCCAACAAGATCGTCCACTTCCGCCCCGCCAGTAACCTCCTGAGCACCAACGAGATGGCGTCACTCTGGGAGAGCAAGATCGGCAGGACGCTGCCGCGCGTGACGCTCAGCGAAGACGACTTGCTCGCTATGGCTGCAGGTTCGGATACCACAGCGCATCCCACTCAGTTGCAGATTTTGATCCAGTGATGAATTACATAGCTACACTGCATCCTCACTGTTTGCAGAGGACATCGTCCCGGCGAGCATAGTCGCCTCACTGACGCACGACATATTTATCAACGGATGCCAGACGAAATTCCACATGGACGGTTGCAGGGACATCGAGATCTCCAGCCTCTACCCTGACGTTCCCTTCATAACCGTAGACGAGTGCTTCGACGACTACGCTAAGAGCCTCCGCCTCCAGCCTGAAGAAACTGAAGAGAACAACAAGAGCAACGCGCCCGTGGTGGAGAGACTGGAGGTGTCACCTACGTGCGCTTAGCCTCGTACAATAAAAGCCAGGGAACGCTGGAACCTACGCCTTCCCCTGTTTCATTTGTCGTCGATTTGGATTGTTCGTTCATGTTGTTGCTTCACTTGCTTGTCCAGTTGGATTATTATTCGTTCATGTTGTTGCTGCCCCGTCTTGAGATGGGTTAACGCCTGCGATCGTGCAGTTTCATTCTTTATAGTGTACCTTTCTTTGGTGATGTACCAAAGTATGTACCCCCTCATTATTCCCCAAGATATATATATATGTATCCCTTATTTGCTACTGTATGTGAGTTATTTTTCTGTCGAGTCATTTTGTCATTCTGCCTTAGTTACACACATGTTCCAGATTCATGTGGTTTATTAGGCCAATCTTGGCAGATTTTTTCATCTAAGTCTAATCAAGAGGCCATGGGATCAGATTCTTAGTCCAAACGAATTGAAACGTGTTTTTACCCTCGGGTGGATAAAACAATATTAGAAACAAAGTCGCTCTCAAGGATCAAAAACCTCATTTCAAATGGTTTCCACTTGCCACCGTCAAGTAGTATGTGGAGTGAGTCTAAATTTAAAGAACATGAATTCCACAATCATTTTTGGACAGTTTTCAAAGCAATATCCTAAACAGCTCAATGCACATGGAACGCCAATAAAACCAGTCAGTTTCCAGAACGGTTGTTCTTTACAAGCACAACTCTGTTAGAATGGTGAATATCCACCTGGAAGCTTCCAAGTAAGAATCAATCCTTGAGCTAATCAGCCTTAGTGTACACAAGTCGTGTCAAGGAACTATAATTTTACATCCCGAATTCCATAGGAGAATGTCATAAGATTTGAAGGTGATCCACAGCTCCAGTATGGGTACTTTTGTTTGTAAGCATTTAGGATATTCAGCAAAATTCGGATGATTTGATTGGGAATAAACAGCCATATGTACCTCAAGCAATCACATCAACATAACCCCCCTCATCATGAAGTGAACTAACATTACATGGCTGCACCATCTGCACCATCAGGTTGTGGAGGGTTGGCTGCTGCCACTTGACGCCTCTGACGCTCTCTTAGGTATAGGACGGTAACAAGGCAAGCAAAGAGAGTCAATATCGTTGCATTCCCTTCATCCATAAGAACATCCTCTACCCATTCCTCAACAGCAGGATATATCTCCGGCAGTGAATCAATAAAATGAACCTGAAATTTAAGAGTTCTTGCTGAGCATCACAAGGATAAAAACTGTTGACAGTACGACAATTAACACAAAAACTGGGCAAGTATCAATTTACTGTATAAAGCATATTGAGATGCATAACAGGACCTGGAACCACATCTTCGTACACTGTGTTGGGCTTAAGCAGATCAAATACGTGCCATATTTTGGAAAACTATAACTATAAAAATATTTGTTGAATAGATTTTTAAATGACTTTCAAACGTCTGGACAAAAACAATTGACCCAAATTTAAACCAATAAAATGGTGTTCCCTCCAAGCCTTTGGGATTGGCAGAGACACTTCAGCTCTTTTTTTTTTGGCAAAGTAAAGCCACTTCGGTTTTGACTCTTCAAAATTCAGGTCGTATTAAGGCTTCATTACACAAACTAGATAATTATTCCCCATTCAAAAGGACCACAAACTTAACTACACAAAAATGTACTATCTGAAATCAGGGACTCAATGATGCATACTACAGAGAGACAATGATATCTTACCAAAAAGCTGTCAGCATAATTCTTCCTCAGCCATAAACTTGTTAGCGCAAGCAAGACAGGTAGCCTAGCGGCTGGATCCACCTCAACAGCTTGATCATAATATCGTTTCGCCAAATGCAAATCAAAGGGAAGTCCATGACCATGCTCATGCATGTACCCAAGATTAAACATGGCCTGAGCATTGGACTGTGACCGAGCATGCATATATGCCTCCGCTGCCCTTTCATAGTCCCTTGCTACACCCTGTAACATGGAAATACAGATGCAAGATGTGATGATAATGCCCTGGTGCTAGTGTCTCAGCAAGCAGTCCACCCAAGTAAAAAGCACATTAAGGAGCTATTCGCTTAGTTATCTAAGTAGTTTCCTTTTGGAGCGTTTCCTCAAAAAAAATATAATTGGGCTCGTTATTGGAATGCATAAGTTGGCAAACAAACAAGGTATTTTATAGTGATAACGTCAGCAACTGCAACAACATATATTCCTTATTGCTCCTAAAACTCAAAATCTGTAAACAAAATGATTCTAGTCACATTTCCAAATAATGATGAATGAATAAGCAGAAGTCATGGTAACAGGTAAGCCAAAAATGAGAACTATGCCTTCAATATAAAATATCCCTGACATGCAAACATGTTTCATGTGTTATGTGAATCCAATGAAGATACTAGAGAAGGGGGAAAAAATATGTAATCACCCAAGCCCAACACAATCACATAATGCTTCAAACTTTTGTCACGAATCATCACCAAGATATGCAGTGTTGCAAGTCAAAGGATGAAATGCATACCCGACCATAGTAGTAGGCATCACCAATCAACAAAGCAGCATGCTCGTTACCCTGCTCAGATGCTTGCCACCACAAAGCATGTGCCCGGAGATGTCTTTCCATATCAGTACAGAAACCAGATTCTCCCATGCAAATACTTTGATCACCGTACCTATCTAGAATCCAGGCAGCATTGCTTTGTGCAACCTCATATCCAAGATCTGCCATCCTGGAATATAACAGCAATGCTTTGCCTACATCACCTTTCAAATAAGATTCCAGAGCCCATCTAGAGAGTGAACTCCAGGGTCCCCTCTCAGCAACAGACTTGTACAGTACTGTTGCCTGAAACAAAAAAAAAAGGTCAAGCAAATGATTAAATGGCTGAGGTATCCTGAGTTACTGCTTTCGTTAATTTATGTTCCCCAATTGATATCACTAACAGAATACTATTGACAGATCAAATCCATACAAAAAACATACTATCTTCTTTTAACAAGAAAGATCTACCGATTTTCCACAAGCCCAGTTATAGTAGATATGCAGTACACATGAAAAAATCATTGCACATGAAATAAACAAAAAAAAAATCTGATCATAACCTAAGGAGTAATCCAATCATTCAAGAAGACTAACAAAAATAAGATCTGATGAAATGAAATCAGCTCAAGACATTCTACTTTGTTAAATAAATATTGGCTACAGCATGTTTTGTAAAACTTTGAGAATAAGATATTTTTCAAGCTCACTGGCAGGACTACATAGTAGATAGTACTGATAATCATCTAGTTAAACCATGCTCATGGCCATTCTATATATTACTCACAAATAAATGGAAAAAAAACTGTAGCTTAGTCAGTACCATATGGAGATTCCTCTTAAGGCCAATGCCTTTCTGGAACAGCTTCGCCACCTGATAAATAGCTTTTGGTTGCCCAGCATTAACAGCATGAAGAAAGAGATTGCATGCTCTTATAACATCTCTCTTTACACCAATACCCTTGAGATACAACACACCAAGATTATAATGTCCCCCAGGTTCCTTATTCTCAGCTGCAACTTCGAATAGTTCCCTCGCCTATAACAAGAAAAAAGATGTTTAGGTTCTTTGAAGTTTTTATATATATATGTAACTGTAATCATGCAAAACATTCAGTTCCACAGCATTAAAATGTCCAGCTATTAAATTTTTATAACACAAACTTACTTTTGTCAAGTTTTTCTTCTCCACCCCGTATCCTTTGACATATAGATAACCCAGTCCATTATAAGCTGAGTAATGTTGCTGCTTTGCTGCAAGTGTCAACCACTTGTATGCTTCAGTATAGTTCTTGTCCACCCCAGCACCTCTAGCATATATCTCGCCCAAAAGCTCCATTGATCTCGACTCACCCTTCTCAACAGCCTTGGAGAACCAATGAAATGCTTTTCCATAATCACGTCGGAGTCCTCTTAGTCCATAATAATACAGAAGCCCTAATTTGAACATAGCAGCAGCATTGCCTCGCTGTGCCTGGTACTCTGTTATCTGAAAATCTTCATCATCCTCACCACGAAACTTCCTCAGGGCATCTTTGTTTTCTTCAGTCCCACTGTGGAGCCGGATTGGCTCAATCACTGGTGGCTCCTTTGATATCAAGGAGCTTGTTAGTGCAGCCTCTGCAAGTTCAGCATATAGTGTAACGGCTTCATCGTACATCTGAAAAACTCAATGTTAGGTTTAATTGATTAAGAGTAATGTAAACACCAATACAGATATATAAATAGAAGATTTGGTTAGGTCAGAATAGTTAGTGATGCATGCAAGCAACAAAAGGAGATAAGTTACAGTTCCAACAAAAGGAGGGGAATCCAATCCTACATGATTGTGTATATGCACATATTGCAATGCTACTTCAGAAATTGTCAAATGAGTTTGGAACTGTAACTTCTACCAACAAACATTAGGAAATCGTACAGAGGTTGAATACAATTAGCTAGCAACAAAAACAAATTACAATTCTAGTTCCTAAGTACCCCAGGAAATCAATTTTATCTACTGCGATGAAACACCGACTTTAACTTGTGAGACGAATTCATACAAGTGCAGTAACCAACCTCACTCAGGCCACTTAAACACGGACCCAATTCTCAAACGCAGATTGAGTGAGGAAGTAAATAAGCACACGATCTAATCACCTCACCTCTTGCCGAAAGTAGGAGTATGCCAGGGCCATCTTAGACTGGAGATCTCCCGCGTCAGCGGCGAACTTGTGCAGCAGGAACGCACGCGACCGGGACGCCGGGCGCGTCATCCCGGCGCCAGAGAGGAACGCGAGCCCGGATTGCGCGCCAGGGTGTCCCTCCGCGGCCGCGGCCTCGATCTGCGCGGCGGCCGTTGCGAACGCCGCGTCGTCCCCGGCGGAGGCGGCGGAGATCATCGCGCGGGCGCCCGCGATGAAGAGCGCGTCGGCCGTCGAGTCCGGCTCATCGTCCGACGCGGAGGGGCTGGCGGGGTCGAGGAGGGGAACCCAGGATGAAGGGGAGAGGAGCGGGTCGGCGGTGGGGGAGTCGTCGGCGAAGTCATCCCACTCGTCATCGTCGGCGGAGTCCGCGGAGGGCAGCGAGGGGTGCGCGGCCGAGTCTTTGAGGAAGTCATCCCCGGATAGGACCAGGACGAAGGGGCGCACCGCGGCGGCTGGGCGGGGGAGAGAGGCAACGGCCGCTACGGCGATGGCGGCGGCGAGGAGAAGGAGACGGCGGTGGATGACGAGAGCCATCGGAGAAGTCACGAGATCCCCGGTGGTGGGGAACTGGGAGCAGCGTCTTGGGAGTTGGGCGTTGGGAATCAGAAGATGGGACTCAGCTCTACTGACAGGTGGGGTAGCCGGCTCGGCAGTATCTGGCTTGACATTTGGGTGGTGACGTGGAGAAGGCTGGCCCGCAGTTGATACGTGTTCGCGCGACGTGATTGGCTCGTCTTGGAAGTGGTCGTTCTCCGACCGGTCAACTGGGCTGGGCCTGGATCGTATAGCCACAGTGATTTGGTCCGTGAGCTTACAATGGTTTGCGTAAGTTTGCCCGAACATACAAATCTTTAAAACGGCCGAGCATGGCAACGCATGATTTTTTCCAATAAATTTTGTTCAAAACTCTTCAGATAGTTCTTTTCCTATAAATTTTTGTTCAAAATTCTTCGGAACATAAAGTCATAGAACTAACCCAAGGCTGTTCCAACAGGGTAGATGGATGCAAAGGCGCCATTGTTAGCTATAACCAAAAGGGCATGTTGTGAAGTGATAACAAAAGAAGTGCTTTAGGATAATGCAGCAGCACGCTTGCAACATAGAAACATCAATACATCATGTATGCTTTACCTACCACTTGCCATACATAACACATGAGCCTGTATCCGTTTGAAGTTGTTTAACACATGTATAACACACGCGCACACACACAGCAGAGTTCTTGCGCAAGAACAGACGGCCGATGACACAGCAATTTATTGACGCGCTGGAGCACTTCAAGAGGACGACGAGTAGCTTGGTGGTGGCTTCGTTCAGCTGGCCGTGACGGCCATCTTCATTCCCATGGCGCAGTGGCCGTTGAGGCTGCAGATGAAGTAGTTGGTGCCGGGGCCGAGCGTGATGCGGTCGTTCCCGGAGCTGTACGCCGTGCCGGAGGGCCGGCACCCGTAGTAGCCGCCGGCGTCCACCGCCACCACGTTGTGCAGGGCGGGGTTGTAGTTGAACACTGCACGTACGCAACAAAACGCCGAAATTAAAGTCGGAGAAGATCACACCGAGGCGCCGCGAAATGAACAATAAAATGCTTGGCCAGTATGCATATGGTCACTTATTACCGAGCACGTCGCCGGCGCGGAAGTTCTTGCCCTGGGACCAGCTGTCGGCGTTGAACGTCCAGTCGACGTTGTGGGTGGCCGCGGCGGCGATGTCGGCGGCGCCGAGGAGGAGGCACGCGGCGAGGAAGCCGCCGACGAAGGCGAGCCCCCGCGTCGCACTGCCTCTTCCCTGAGCCATGGCTTCTGCCCTGTTTCTGGAGTTGGTGTGCGAGGTGGAGAAGGAGCAGAGGAGTGAGTGTGCTGCTGCTTTGATGGGCTCGAGCTGCTGCAGAGACCGTCAAGAACATGGGGGGCGCTATTTGTAGAGGCGGGAAAAGGGGAGGCCGGCAACCTGGATCCATCCTCGGGACCGAAACATTACTCGAGTTACACTGAAAAGGAAACGATGTGGTGGTTGTACCGAATGCCGCACGGTCGCGCGTGGAAGGTGCTTTCATAAAAGCCGGGGAGGAGACTGCTAACTGAACCTAGCCAGCCAGCTCTCTAGCTCTGCATTCCTCAATCCCTTTCAGGTAACACTTCATAGTTCCATTCCATGAGTCCACTCATGCAAGTGCTATCTATGTAAACTGAAAGTTCAGAATCTCCTTGCCATTTCATATCGTTTCCTCTGGCAAAAACTCCATGTTTTTGTGTTCGTCTGTTTGATCTTTGCCGTACTGCAGCAGTGCTTGGCCTTTCACTATGGCAACACTGGGGAATTGGTGAGTCACATGCGCCAGAAACCTGCATTTGGAACCGGCAAACATGTGCACTGCTGGATCGGCGAGTGTGGGCGTGTGGCGAGGTAGTTGAACCAATGGCCGGTACTTGGGAGACTGCAAGGCAAGGTCCAAACACCTGTCTCTGGCACACTCTTTCTGTGTCAGCTATTGCGATCTCCTATCACTTGCTGAAAAATTCCATGCTTCCAACTTCGGTACGAAGTGGTTATCTTTGTGGAGCTAATCAGTTACTATGCTTGTGGTGTTGTGTTCTCAGTCACAGTAGATATGCACAGCGCTGGGCTGTCAGTTTCCTCAGACCTCAGTTGCTTGAGGACTGATTAATTTCTTGTGTCGAAATAGACTCGCACGCCTCGGTAAACCGGTTCAAATGCTCTAGATTATGCCAGCTAGGTTGGTACATCTCGCATTTTCTTTTTGGCGAATGTTCTGAAACTTTTTGGGACTGTCGCAAGAAGAATTCAATGTGAAAATGGCACATGGTTTGTCTTAGTAATATGCAGTAACATTGTTGTGTAACGAAAATATAGGGCCCACTTCCAAGATTAGTTATCTTGATGGTAAATTAATACATGGACCCTCTTCAGATCCTAACCTTCACTCATTGGCTTCCTTTCAGGTAAGAGCATCTTCAAAAGCTTTTCAAAAACTCTCCCTAAATCAAATTAATAGGGTTTAATCTAAAAACCATCTCCAACAGCTCCCCTAAACAAGTCACAGATTTATTCTCTTCCTAAATTCTCCTTATTTGTAGCTAGAAATAAGGGAAAAATTAAGGACCCTAATACTTGTATTTAGAAGGAAATTAATATTGTTGTGGTTCCAGATGCTGACGTGGTTCAATCAAAAGTTTTTCTAATCTATTTTTAGAGATAACTATTGGAGGAGACAAGAAAACTTCTCCCTAATAATTTTTGGGCTACTCTCAAAAACACTTTTTTAAGATTAATTCTTTGGGAAGCTTTTGGAGATGCTCTAAGTATCTTAACTTTGTCACGCTGTTGCCCACTTGCTCGGCCCAAAAGGAGATGAGATAAAGAACTAAGAATTACATTCTAACACGGTTTTGGTTTTGGGGGTTTAAGTCGGTTTTGGTTGAGTTTTTACCCCCAGCGCACTGATAATGTTTGTTGAGACTTCAGACGATAAAACACACCAAGTGACAAATCGACAACCTCCAAATGGAACTGCAAACTATGGTCCACTGGAAATGGACGACAAATCCAGCAACCACTTGCGAATACCATCGTCAGAGGAGAGCATAAACCAAAACCTCCCATCTTAAACAACGTTTTACGTGTACCAGTCAGGATTTGGACCCTTGTTTATAAGGACAAGGAAACCCTCCATATAATTGCGTCGAAACAAGAAGGACGAGGAGCCCGTGATATGCCTCGACAAGCAGCAGGGCAGAGCTGATCGGTGAACGTCGGGCCCGGCGACTTCGATGCGGCTGCCACTTCCGATCATGTAGGCTGCTTTTCTCCGTCCTTGACACTGCTGTTCTCTTGTCTCGCGCTAAGCTTCAGAACGTTCTGCGTTTCACCTGCTGTTATCAGTACAATGAAGCTTAATTTCAATTTTCATGAAACTTGGTGGCTGCGAAGTGCGAACTGATGAACTAGCTGTTTGGTTTGGTTCAGACTTCATCATAGAATATATATTTGGCGATGGGACGAGGGAGTTGGTGTGCCGTCCTGACGGCTGCTTCATGTGCTTTTAGGCTGTTCGCAACGGTGCTATTTCGGGGTGGCTCGGGTGTGGATGTCCCTTCTTTCGGCAGACTCGTAGCGTACCTTTGATGCTTAATCTTGTTTTCTTCTCCTGTGCAACGTGCGGATGTGTTTGGCGCGACTTCTGATTCGAGATTCCTTGGTTAGCTTCGATTCGCGGTGGCGGCTCCAGTTCAACGTCTAGTGCTGGAGATCAGTTCTAGTATTCAAAGGATTTTTTTATTCAGAACAAACGTGAAAATATGGAGATGAAACTCATCGGCTTCAGACGGATTTTCAGCTTAGTATTGTTGTAGCATTCTGAGACTTTTGTACCTTCTAGCAGGGATCATAAGTTACAACTTGACAATCATTTGTTGCTGCAATTCTGTTTTTGATTAAGATGGCAACTGTTAGCTCTCAATCTCATTGTGGCAATTGTTGGTTCCCATTTGTGGTCATGGAAATAAGATTGACTATTTTTTTCACACAAACTAGAAAAGCGACTAGAAAGATCGCGCGACAAAGTGCAATGTTGTCCGCATTGTGGTATTTATTTTTAAAGGAATGAGATTTATTTTACTATGATACTGAGTACCACATGAAAAGGTCAAACAGATATTATGCAAGAATTTAGGTTGATCGTCTATGACACTAAATCATGGAGGATTGCACTAATTAGATTATAATGTTAAGACAATTTTTTTTCTTCAAATTTAGTTGCATGTACAAATAAAATAAAATAGTGTGTGAGAGAACCATTAGTTTTTAAATATTACTCTTATTTATCCTTAGGCAATATTATTTATTGTATACTTTTTACATGCCTACATCTTTTATACATCGTATGAACTATTTAATTTTTATAATCTATATATATCTTTGATAAATGCTTTATAACCTAGGGAGAGAATTCTAATTTTATTTATCAAAATAACGATTGTATAAACTCATTTACCTTTCTTTTTATTGACATTTAAAAACATATCATTTATTCTATTCCATAACATTAATCTTATTGAAAAAATAATTTTTATTGTATACTTGTTGCCATATATATGTTTGATAAGCGAGATATGTCTTTGATAAAAATGCTTTATAACCTAGTGAGAGAATTCAAAAGATGGTCTAAAAAAGATTTTCTCTCAACTTTGATAAATATATATCTTTGATAAATGCTTTATAACCTAGGGAGAGAATTTAATAGATTGTCTCAAGAAGGAAAAAAAAGAATTCATCTAAACAAACAAAAGAATGAAAGAAGATTATTGATGTAAGGACCCAGTAAAACATCTGTCATTCATGAAGGATCTAAATACATAATTGCAGTGGAGTGGTGGAAGGATCGGGAATGAAATGATGGTTCAAGAAGGGTGTAGATGAAAGAATCTAGAGGAGTGGTGGGAGGACTGGAAAAGAATAGTTTTATTTGTAGTTTCTTGAAGGGTCTAGATGTAAAGCTCGTAATGCCTATCGAACGTTCCATAGCTCTCAGTTGGGCAATCCGACGGCTAAAAATGATTTGATGACGTGGCGTGGCTATTTTACAAGGAAAGATTTTCTTTAGAAAGAATAATTGTACTATGTACTGTACAACTTTTTGAGTTATGCAGTTACTACAATTATTTTGACATTGTAAACATACAACCACTCGTTCTGTAATACAGAAATAAATATACAACATATGATGAAGTGCTAGTGTCTCAGCAAGCACAAAGTAAATAAAACACAATATAAGGATACAACCACGTAAAAAACCCTAGCAAAAAACCTACTGCTCCAATTTTTTTCACCAGGCATATGTATTTTTGGAAGCATGAGGACTGTAATGCTCTCCACCACCGTAGTAGTATGGATTACTAATCAAGAAAGAAGCATGCTCGTTGCCCTGCTCAGATGCTTGCCACCAAAAAGCAGGTGCGCGCAGATGTCTCTCTGCATTGGTACAGAAACCGGATTCTCCTATGCAAATACTTTGCTCATTGTACCTATCCAGAGTCCAGGCAGCATTGCTCTGGGCAACCTCATATCCAAGTTCTGCCATTCTGGAATATAGTAGTAGCGCTTTACCTAAGTCACCTTTCAAATAGGATTCCAGCGCCCATTTGGACAGTGACCTCCAGGGCCCCCTCTCAGCAACAACCTTGTAAAGAGTCGCTGCCTGAAAAAGGAAAGATCACACAAATGATTGCAACATAGAGGCATCCAGAGTTATTTAATTGATTGTTGTTTCCTCAAACGAGAAGAATTCAATCATCTTCATTCAGGATAGAAGTACGGTTCAAGAATTCGGGTCGTTTCAGGGGCCTGGAATTGGTGCACTGACACCATACAAGATGTGCAAACTTGTGGTTGGCAACCCAAACAAGGGTACCATGGGACGCAAATAAAGGCTCTGGTTCTGAAATCACTATGCTCGTGTGACAGATCTGGAATGAAAAGAACTAAAGAGAGACACAATTTGCCGGTTCAGAATTTTTCCCAACACATCAGAGGGGAGGCATTGGATTGGGTTCCAAGCTGTAATATATTTTATTATTGTAAATATACACTTAAGCGGTTGTGGCGTTCAAGGATGGAAGAACCGGGATTAACCGGCCGGTTAACCCGGTTAACCGACGAACCAGTGAGGACGGGTCAGTCCGGTCGGCCGGTTAACCCCCAGTTCGGATTTGATTTTTTTTAAAATTTGAAAAATTTTGTTTGAAAAAATTGTTAAAAAACTAGAGACGAAATGAAGATTTATGGTGAAGAAAAAAATTAAATCTGAGCTCATTTGACTTTCGAAAAAAATGATGGAAGAAAAAAAGAAAAGGAAAAGAAGAAAAACATACCTTATCCTCTCTTGTTGCCCCTCCCGTGAACACATTTTGCCAGGTCACGTCGCCCCTCCATAGGTCGCCGCGACGCCGCTCCAAGCACCGCGCAAATCGTCGTCGTCACCGCATGGACTCGCCGCCGGCGGTCGGCTCCGGTCGGGCCCCCAGCTGCCTCAGCTAGCCGGGCGGTCGCGTCGACTAGCCGGGCGGTTCCGTCGGTTAGCCGCCCGGCCGGATCGAGGAGTGAAAGGTCTAGATTTCTAGCCTTGAATTAATGATGAGTTTTGGTGATAGATGACAATGGTTGTTGAAACTAACCTTTTATAACAGTTTGTGAGTTTGCATGATTGGTTGTGTTCCGACATCAAGCAAAAGGTCAAGCTATGACATCCAACAAGAATGTTTCTGCCAAGGGTTGAGAATCAACATGGACAAGCTTGTAGAATGATGATGACAATATGGTTGACTCAATAAGTTATTTGATGAAGATGCTTGATAAAGGATAATAGTGATCAATGTGTTGATGAAGGTGTCGGTAAACATAATCAACACTAATGGTTGAAGCTAGAAACACATCATAGAAGATGATTGGAATATCAATAGTTGATGGTGCTAACATGGTGATGTGTCAATAATTGAAGTAGAGATTATTGGTTAATAACTTAAAGCTAAGTGATCATTAAGACAAGAAGAAAATCAAAACACTTGAGAAAAAGAATATATCAACTTAATTATTGAAAATGATAGTGAGCATATTGATGATGATGGATAGAAAATAGCATTACATGAAAAGATGGTAAAGGTTGAGCAAGACTTGGCTGCGACGGAGCATGTGCAAGGGTGAAGGACAAGCAAGAGGCTTGGTGCCGAAGAACCAAAGGCAATGGTGACGAGCAAGTGTAGGCTTAGCGCGATGAACCATGCAAGACTATGTAAAGCTATGGATTATCTACATCACTCATATGAAGAATGGTTGAAATGTGAAATGCAAGAAGATGGTATTCATGGGTTTACTTACACCAAGTGAAATTGAGAGTAAGAGCAATGATTGAATTTCACATATTGAAGAACATCAAGTGGTATGAACAAATAAAAGTGGTCACATACACTTCATGAGTTGATGAACATCAAGCCCAAAATATCATGTGGATATGCTCAAGGAAAATGAAAGATTGCGGTTACACTTTATGAGTTGATGAACATCAAATCTAAAATCTCAAATGGACATGTTTAAAGCAAAGGTATAATAATGTTGAACATATATGCTTATTGATAGTTGATTAACAACTAAATGTTCAAATGGTGAAATACTCATGCGTTGGCAACCCTCAAGATAAGGAAAGATTATGACATGAAGGTATTCCTATTGGCATAGTTTTCTATTTACTTTTGAGTATAGGAATGTCGTACTATTAATAGGGATGCAACGTTGATAGCTTTGCTTATGTCTCGGTGTTCAAAATGATCTAATAAACTTTTGTGAGAGTTTAACATTCCTTTGGGTGAAATTAGGGCTTGTTCTCAGTGAGTATGGATAGTCTTCTGAATTATCTTTCCATAGACTCTAAGATCACCTAAATTGGACTTCGGGAGCAAAAGTTATGCCATTTTTTCTAGGTACTCCCGAACTAGGACGGGTCCATCCGGACTAGGACGACTCGGCCTGGTCCAGAACCATTTTGGTACTGTTTTCGCCTGACCCGGACTAGGACGGACAAACCCAGACTATGACGGGGTCTGGGGTCAGCTGGACTAAGACGGGATTACCCGGACTAAGACGGTTGAGAGACTAACAACAGTAACTTTTGTTCTGTTTTGAGTTGGTCCGGACTAAGATGGCCCCCGTGACCGGACTAAGACGGCCACTGACAGAACATAACGGCTAGTTTTTGAAAACTTCCTATATATTCCCAAGAAGCATGATATGAAGGAACTCATCATAAGTCTATGTGACTCGAGAGTGTGACATTCACATTATTTTATAAAAAAAATTAAATTAAATTTCAAATATCTTTACTATTGGTGGGCCACGCCGGACCCACCCGTCAGCCCCCAGACTTTTCACCGTCGCACCGCCCGCGACCGAGCCACGCTGGCGCGCGCGAGGGCGGCGGAGGCACCACGACGCCCTGCACGCGAGGCCCGCCGGCGCTGCTGTCGCTCGGGAAGGAGGTTTTACCGCCTCCTCTCTTCTCTTTTCTTTTCTCTCTCACCCACTCTCTCTCGCGCGCCCAGTTTCTTCCGCCTCCTTTGCTTCGCCACCGCCGACACCGCCGCGCCCACTCTTCGCCGTCGACTTCTCGACCAACACCGCTCTCCGTCGCGCAATAACCCAACACCCCACCTTGGCCGTCTAGCACCGTCTCCCGCTGAAGGCCGCCGTCTAGCGCCGTCGATTTCATCGGTGAGCACCGGCAACCTCTTCCCGCCCTTCTCCAAAATTTGATTACTACGTTCTACCTTAACCCAATTCCCGGCAATAGAGGGTCTCTAACTTAATTACGACTCGGTTTGAACCTTTTGCAACCGATTTTGACCTCGGATGATTCCCTGCTCCGAGTTTCTTTCCCCGCCGCCATTGCCGAGCTCTGCTTCCGCCGTCGTTTGCCGTCGCTTTGTCTCTGGTGCACACAGCCAACACCACCCCGCCTCTTCCACTCTTTATGACGTGCTAGGCTTGCCTGCTAGCCCGCTGGCCGAGCCGAGCTCGAGAGCGAGCTCAAGCTCCGGCGGCGGCAGCAGCGCTCTGCCGGCAGAAGCGCGCACGCGCGTGAGCTCGAAGAGTTTTCTTTGGAGCCGGGCTGCGTTTACGCAATTGGGCCGCCAGGCCACGCTGCCACCGCACGCGCGCAAGCCCACGCACTCGCGCTCGAGCCGCGCCCCGCCCGGCCAGGCCGTCGCGACGCTGGGCCGCGTCCCGCCTGAGTGGGCCGCCCGTAGCTGGACCGCATCTCCGCGCCGCGCAGCTGCGCAGGTGGGCTGGATCCAGCGGCAGCTGGGCTGCCCAAGGCTTAACAGGCCGAAATCCAGAATTTGTTTATTCTTTCATTTTCTCAGGTTTTCCAGATAATAATAATTCCAAAGTTTGAATAAAATCCAGTAAATAAATTAGGATTCCTAACATATTGAAAATAATTTTGTTAAGTTCTAAATAAATTCATTTATCACTTTATGCAATAAAATTTAATAATTATTTTATAGGATTTTCTAGTAAGTTTATAAATTATCTTTAATATGAATTTTAAATATTTAAGTAAGTTTATAGATTTATCTTTTAACTGTTGTTTAATTTATTTTTCTAAATTAATATTTATTTTGTTAATGGATTTATTTTATAAATAAATGGGGTAATTAAAGGTTATTAATTTGAATTAAAATATGTTAAACCCTTGTCATTAATGGACTTAATTACTCTGACTATGAAGGAAATACTTCAGACAAGAGTAATTAAAATTCTTAATCTAAATATTTACTGGAGCTATCTTTTTCAATGCATTGCATATCATATTTCATGTATCGTTAATACTAACTTGCGTTATGTCAACGAATCGTATAGGATCCGAGACCATCAGGCCAACTGCTGACTGTGGGCCCGAGGCGGTAATTGTTGAGACTGCTTCCGCACCTGAATCGTCATTTCCGAACGAAACCCAAGGCAAGCCCCGGAGCATCCCACCTATGTTTTTAAATTCTTTCTTTTATCACAGTCAGTCGGGTCATGTCTGTGCATTAGGTTCTAGGAATTGATTGACACCCACCTGCATCACTACCGAATCCTATGATGTATTTACCCTATACAGGTACAGGTAGCACGATAGGCGCTATGCTTATGTCGTAGGATTATCGGTAGTACTGCATAGGATAATCCTAAAGCATGGAGGCTTTAAGATGATTGAGACCTTGAGAATTTGAATAAAAGATGATGATGATGATGATGATGAGACCGGACGGGCCCCATAGAGGAAAGGGCAAAGACTGGGTCTTGCAAGGTGGTAGCCCCGTCCGCGTCAAATTAGGACCAACTATTGGCGGCACCGTGAACAAGTATTGAACAGTACCGTCTACATGCTGGTATATGGAACCCAGTAAGCTGATGTACCCTAACTACCTCAGTGGTAGGACGTACCCAACTTTCTTTTTCTGGCTGTTAGTGAGATTGAAGTCTCATGGCAGGGAAATGGTGGTCGCCCATGGATAACGTCTGGGACGGGTATCTGGTGGGGTCTCCATATTCCCGGGGAAGTTGGAAACGGATCAACCTCTGGATGGGGTTAGTGGAAAAAGTTGTCATATACGACCAATACGGTGCGTATATGTCATGTAGTCGGATTTTTACCCAGCTGGTAGAAATTGATTCGAATCGCTGTCCCTCGCAGCAATGAGTACCGCTTGTTCGCTTGGCGCGAATGGAGATAATTGAGTGTAACGAGAATGAGAAGGATTATTTAAAATTATTTAGATTGGCTTGATAATTTATGATTGTAAATAGCTGCAGGATGCAAACCTTGCTATTAACGACATAATCTTGAGCTAAAATTTGAAAATAGCTATCCTTTAGTAAGAGCTGTTTTTCGCAAGTCTGAGTCAACCCACCAGCCAAAGGTCTAAGCATTCTAGATGTCGACCTTAGCGAGCCACGTTGACGGGTCAGTCTTGCGGAGTATATTAGATACTCAATGTTTGTTCGACTTATTATTTTGTTAGGTGGGGAGCCAAACTCCTTTAGATGGTCAGAAGACATGCCAGAAGAAGGACAGCTGCCGGAGGGAGGTTCTCTTCAGTGGGAACGCATTCCGTCTCCGGAAGAATAGAAAGCTAGGTGTGTCTCAGAGAGTAAATTGGAATAAACGTGGTTTAAAACTTGGTTTTTAATGTTGGTCAAACACCTGTTAAGTTCACAATCCTATGTTGTAATAAATATTTCTCCGCTGCAAACTTTCATCTATTCTTTTTGAAAACCTGGTTGTATTATACCATGATGTAATAAATATCTGGGCTTGTAAGAATGTATATGCTGTTGTAACTCGCTTTGTCGAGTGTTCTCCTGTACACGGTCCTGGTCATCCCAGAGGGGATGTCACAGAGAGAATTTGGATAATTGACCCATAAATGCAGAAAAAGTAATGTTGGCAAGTGAAACCAAATTTTTAAGGATCAATCTTATGGTATTTCTTGATCGCTATACCCAAATCCTCCTCTTGAATACCGAATGAACTAGATTTAATTTCATGTATTTGTTGCATCATGTCTCTATGCACATGTTTAGGATTGTAAGGGTTTATTGTTATACTTTTATATCACGACATTCCTAGATATCTCATCTTATTACGAAAGATTGCAATGCTTGTTTTGACTTGTTTGACTTTTCCTATCTTTGCCATGTTGAAAGTGATTCATATCATGTTACCATAAATCTTTATATTTTAGCAAGATATGATTACTTATTATGGCTTGTATGTTTTTTAATCTTATCAAGACATCACATATATGACGTGCATGCTTCCTATCATGTTCATTCCAAATATTACCTTTTATCATGATAAGCCTGATTAGTTGGCTTATTTTTTATTCATATTCCCTTCAAGCCATCTTACATGTTATATGTTGTTATTTATATTTCTTATCATGACATGTCGATTGCCATATGCTTCATTTGAAATTTCTCACCATGGTGATCAGATGCATGCATATGTGCTTAGCATCTTGACATGCATCAAGTTCTAAATATTTGGTCATGACATTTGTTCATTATATTTTAGTTATATCCTTATATGTGTCATGAACGTGCAAAATACATGATACTCTCCTCATGTGTTTTTAATGACAAAAGTATGTCCTTCACAAGTCCTACAAATTGTGAGCATGGATAATCTTATTCTATATTTTTGGTGAAGTTGAGACTAATGTGTTTGCAAGCTTATATTTGGCTTAGTCTCATCAGGTGAAGTGATATTGTGGATGGATTAATGGGTAGCCTTATATTCATGGTGACTACATAAATAAGGATGGAGATGATGTAAGTAGGCTACAAACTACGAGCTATCATTGACTAATTTAAAAATCATCAAGTTCGAGTGGTATATCTCTTGTGGCTATCTTCATTATGGTATCATGAGTATGTGAGTTTTTCTTATGCCTATCTAATTAGTATCCACATACCTTTTATTGCATATGTATTTGTAGTTCTTTGTGAGCTGCATAAAATCTATTTGCATATGGTTCAGGGAAGCATGATTTTACGTATATTGTTCTTAAATGTCAATCCTTCCATATTATGGTTGTTTTCTTGAACCTAAGATATACTATATATTTCTCTCTTATTTGTTATTTGTCAAGTGCATATGTATTCATGGAATATTTTACACTATGCATGATTTGAGGGGGAGATTATACTATGATTCTATAAGACTAGTGGTTTTATTGAGTTTTATAATATATGGTCTCTTATTAGGAATATGGACATATCAAAATGTATGCATTCATGCTGTTATTTGTCTTGTTGAAATTGCATTAGTTTGATTAGTGAATTCAATCCATATTATATTCCCCTCTTGCTCTTTAAATAATAAATGCAAATGATTTTATTGCATATTTATCTATGCTCATCATATGAGGGAATTTATTTTTCTAATCATTGTGATCTTGAGACTAACTTTTTATTGAGATTCATAGTATTTAGTCTCAAAGTGGATAAAAGGTGACTACAAAGGTATGCTCATTATTCTTTTTCTTTTTGCGTCCTTTGAGTCATGAATAGATGATGAAGCCCTCGGTTGTTTATTTTATATACGTTTGTTTCTTCCATGCACATGTTTTGTATTATTTTGCCCTTTTCGATGCTTGATGTCAAAGGGGGAAAGATATATTGAGGGGAGAGACACAAAAAGGGGAAGAGAGCTTCTTTTACATTTTATATGCACATGTTTAGGGAGAGCTCTCTCTATGTTTGTTGTTTCATTTGTTGGAACCAACCGCTCTAGTATATAACTCATGTTCATGTTGACATATACTAGAGTTTGTTTTTATTATCTTTCAGCATGATATTATAGTGTTGTCACCAATCACCAAAGAGGGAGATTGAAAGGTCTAGCTTTCTAGCCTTGAATTAATGATGAGTTTTGGCGATAGATGACAATAGTTATTGGAACTAACCTTTTATAAGAGTTTGTGAGTTTGCATGATAGGTTGTGTTCCGACATCAAGCAAAAGGTCAAGCTATGACATCGAACAAGAATGTTTATGACAAGGGTTGAGAATCAACATGGACAAGCTTGTAGATTGATGATGACAATATGGTTGACTCAATAAGTTATTTGATGAAGATACTTGATAAAGGATAATAGTGATCAATGTGTTGATGAAGATTTCAGTAGACATAATCAACAGTAATGGTTGAAGCTAGAAACACATCATAGAAGATGATTGGAATATCAATAGTTGATGGTGCCAACATGGTGATGTGTCAATAATTGAAGTATAGATTATTGGCCAATAACTTGAAGCTAAGTGATCATTAAGACAAGAAGAAAAATCAAGACACTTGAGAAAAAGAATATAACAACTTGATTATTGAAAATGATAGTGAGCATATTGATGATGATGGATACAAAGTAGCATTACATGGAAAGACGGTGAAGGTTGAGCAAGACTTGGCTGTGACGGACCATGTGCAAGGGTGAAGGGTAAGCAAGAGGCTTGGCGCTGAAGAACCAAAGGCAATGGTGAAGAGCAAGTGTAGGCTTAGCGGAATGAACTGTGCAAGACTATGTGAAGCTATGGATTATCTACATCACTTATATGAAGAATGGTTGAAATGTGAAATGCAAGAAGATGGTATTTATAAGTTTACTCACATCAAGTGAAATTAAGAATAAGAGCAATGATTGAATTTCACATGTTGATGAACATCAAGTGGTATGAACAAATGGAAGTGGTCACATACACTTCATGAGTTGATGAACATCAAGCCCAAAATATCATGTGGATGTGCTCAAGGAAAAGGAAAGATTGCGGTTACACTTCATGATTTGATGAACATCAAATCTAAGATCACAAGTGGACATGCTCAAAGCAAAGGTATAATATTGTTGAACATATATGCTTATCTATAGTTGACTAACAACTAAATGTTCAAATGATGAAATACTCATGTGTTGGCAACGCTCAAGATAAGGAAAGATTATGACATGAAGGTGTTCTTATTGGCATAGTTTTCTATTTACTTTTGAGTATAGGAATGTCGTACTATTAAGAGGGATGCAACGCTGATAGCTTTGCTTATGTCTCAGTGCTCAAAATGATCTAATAAACTTTTGTGAGAGTTTAACATTCCTTTAGGTGAAATTGGGGCTTGTTCTTAGTGATGATGGATATCCCTCTGAATTATCTTTTCATAGAGTCCAAGATCACCTAAATCGGACTTCGGGAGCAAAAGTTATGCCATTTTTTCTAGGTACTCCCGGACTAGGATGCGTTCAGCTGGACTAGGACGGCTCGGCCTGGTCCAGAACCATTTTGGTTCTGTTTTCGCCTTACCCGGACTAGGACGGCCAAACTCGGACTATGATGGGGTCTGGGGTCATCCGGACTAAGACGGGATTACCCGGACTAAGACAGTTGAGGGACTAACAACAGTAACTTTTGTTCTGTTCTGAGTTGGTCCGGACTAAGACGGCCCCCGTGGCCGGACTAAGACGGCCACTGACAGAACATAACAGCTAGTGTTTGAAAACTGCCTATATATACCCCATTCATCCCCAACGGTTGGCTGCCGGTTCCATAGCAAAGAAACACACATTTAGGCCAAGAAACAACCTCTCCACTCCCCATTGCTTAGTGCTTGACCTTGTGGGTGAGATTGGGTGAGAGATTGAGTGAAAGAGAGCTAATTCCATTCTTGAGCACTTTGAGTTCATAGCAAGCAATCTTTGTGGCATTTGTTACTCTTGGGGATTCATCCCCAAGATGGCAAGGCGTCGCCCGGTGAGCACCTAAGCTTTGTGGTGAGCCTCGAAAAGTTTATGAAGGTTTCGATTCACTTTCGCAAGGGAAGGAATCAAAGGAAGCAAGAAAACCCAAGCTCGAACTTTGTAGGTTTCGATTCACCTTCGCAAGGGAAGGAATCAAAGGAAGCAAGAAAACCCGAGCTCGAACTTTGTGATTCCTCGGTGAGGATTTTGGTTGAAAGAGATCCGGCTCTTTGGAGCTCCTCAACGGAGACGTGGGATTCTTGAAAAATCTGAACTCTAGGAAATAAATCATCGCTCTCATAATTAGTTTGCATGTTCTTTATCTAGTTCTTCATATTTGTGCTTAATTTGCTTACACCGAATCATTCTATTATTATACTTGTTGTTGGTTAAACTTATTTGGTGTATTTGCTCATATATATGTCTAGAACAACTTGGTAGAAGTCGATTTGTATCTAGATTGTCAAAAACGTGTTTTTGTTCATCTTTCCATCGCGCAGTCAGGACTAGTCCGGTAACCCTAAGGACTAGTCCGGGTCTTGAATTTGTCTGGAAATCTTAAGTACTAGTTCAGCTCTAGGACTAGTCCGGCCCTGTCCGGACTTAACCGGGTTCATCCGCTACAAATTTATTTTTACCGCCTATTCACCCCTCTCTAGGCGACATTAAGGTCCTTTCAATTGATATCAGAGCCTAATCTCCTAATTAGGCTTAATCGCTTAGAGAAATAATGCCGTGAGATGAAATAGATCAAAATATTTATGATTGCTCAAATGATTTGCTTTCATGTATATTATATCCTTTTTGTGAAGTCCCTTACTTTGATGGCACTAATTATGCTAATTGAAAAACCGAAATGATTTCGCATTTTCATGCTTTGAGTCCTAAAATATGGTGGATTGTGGATATAGGATTTTCTCATGCCTTAGATGATGTTCCACAAACACAAGCACAAGAAAAATGTCTATGTATTGAGGCACATGCATATAAAACTTTGTTTAGTGATTTGAGTGCAGAGGTTTCTAATGAAATATGCACTTCTGAGAGTGCTCATGATGTGTGGATTGAAATTCAAGAAAAATATGAAGAGTCCAACACTAGAAGTGATGATGCTTGACTTAACAAATTGGTGAACAAAGATGATTGCTCTATATTAAGTGCTCATGATAATGATGATCATTCTTCCTCAAGTGTTTCTATTGATGAACCGTCAACTCCATCAACATCACCTCATTGTCTTATGGCCAAAGGTTACATAAAAATTAAAATTCATGATGATAATGATAGTTATGATGAAGATGATGATCATGAGTATATATATAATGAGCTTGTTAAATTGTTGCATAGAATGTGAAAATATGTGGAGCAAGAGAAATCTAAAATGAGTAAATTAAAGGAGGAAAATTCTTCTTTAAAAAACTTGTTAGAGGAGATAAAACATTCTCATGAGGATCTTAGTGAAACTAATGAGAAGCTCAAAGAAGCGTATGATTTTCTTGCTTCTAATATGTTAGAAAATATCAAAGTGGACATAGCCATTACATGTGATTTAATTGATGAGTCCACTTCTTGTCATGTATTATGTGATAACCCTTGTTGCTCCCAAGCAAATATTTCCCCGAGCACTACACGTGATTTGGATTGCGTAGGTGATCATGAAAAGCACAAGGGTCATGAACTTGAAGCAAACTCCAACAAGATGAGCAAGTCCATCAAGAGCAATAACATGGGACAAAATCTAAAGATTGCGTAGGTGATCATGAAAAGCACAAGGGTCATGAACTTGAAGCAAACTCCAACAAGATGAGCAAGTCCATCAAGAGCAATAACATGGGACAAAATCTAAAGAAGAACTTCATTCACATTATTTGTTTGAAGTGCAAAAAGAAGGGTCATCATGTTAGGGATTGTTCATCAAATAAGAAAGTAAAAGATATGAGCAAGAATGAAAAAGACAAGTTGGCTCATGTCAAGTGCTTCAAATGCTTAAACATGGGACACTATGCTTCCATGTGTTTGATCAAGGTTGATGACAAGCCCGCACTTCCAAAGAAGAAAACAAGAAAAAGCAAGAGGAAGTGTTATTGTTGCAATAAGAAGGGTCATGAAATTGTTTCATGTTCTCATAAGAAGAATGAAAAATTTATGTCACCCAAGAAGGATCTCACCGCCATGGAAGCAAACAAGAAGCAAGATGAGAAGATGTCTTGCAAGTACAAGAACTGAACTTGCTACACATGTCGAAACAAGGGACATATAGGCAATAATTGTCCTATGGGTAACAATCCTAAGTCTATTCCTTTTAATGATCATTATTTGCTTAGGAAGACTAGAAGTGGTACTATTATTTTCAATATTGTTAGTTCACACAATGCTAATGCAAAGGTCATTTAGGTGCCTAAATCTCTTGTGACTAACATATAAGGACCCAATATGACTTGGGTACCACAAAGAGCTTGAATGAGTTAATAGGTACATGGAGATGCATTGAAGACTTGACTCACTTGAGATTAATCATATTGCACATCTTATATCAAGATCCTTTCTAATTGGTATTTCTCATCATTTATGAAAAGGATGTCAAGTATGAATAATATTGTTCTACAAGCTCAACCAATGTCATCTCGGTAACATGTATTTACATTGAAAGTATCTAGTCTTTAGCCTTGTGTAGGCTTTTATTGTTCTTGCATATCTTATGTTACTTGGATGCTTCATTTGTATCAATTTGAGCTAAGATATGGTTAATATGCGTTTGGGGAGCACTATACCATTTAATATGTATTGCAGCCCCAAAATACAAATAAATTCTTATTGATGCTATAATAGTTTTTGAAATATCATTTTGACAAATAATCCAAAACTTTAGAAAACCTTTTGCAAAAATTTCTATATGTTTTAAACTTATCTTTTATGTGATTCAAAAGTGTGTTCTATGAAGAAAATGTTTTTGGCCTCAAAATATGAATTTTAGGATCTTGTTTATTTATTTTTAATTTAAAAGGATTATTTTCATAAAATCATTTTGAGACGGAATCCAAATTAAATCTTTTTTTTTGTAAATACTGAGAGTTGTCATTATTGATCTTTTTGGTACTCAAAATGTTTTCTTATGTCTAACGGTTTGAAACGTACTTGATTTGAAAAATCATCAAAATCCTTCGTAATCATTTTGGTCCTATTTTAGCATCGAGTGAGTCTTGCCACAAGAACTATATATTTTGTATATATCGGTTCGTGAAATCATTTGTGGCTTATATAAGAATGGTCAAATTCAAATGATTTTTCATCTTGGTTAAATTTGCTACTTTGAAGTTTTGGTCATATGAGCTGCTATTGAAAAATGTTTTGAGATTATGAGAAACTCATGCTCCTTTTGTTGCTATTCGTAAAAGATTTAGTTGAAAAAAATCAATTTGCTTGATAAAGAGCATGAGGAGTTTAATTGTTTTTCTATGATCATGCTTGCAATGAAAATATTATTGTTAAGACTAACAATGCAAGGAAATTGAGAATCTCAAGCATGAATATAAAATGTGAAGGACTTAGAGAAAGAAATGAGAAGTAATGTCAAACCTCATCAAGATATCGGTAGGCATGGCCATGAGCTTGAGCCGATGGTTTAGGGATGCTCAAGGCAAGATGGTGGGTCTACCGAGAAGAAGCTTGTGGAGGGAGTAAATATGACTTGCTTTATTTATCGTGAAGATGACAAAGTCCTATTAGTACAAGTTCAAGATGATAAGATGAAAATGAAGAGTAAATCTACTAATTTCGGTCATGTATAAAAAATTTGGAATTGTTGAAAATTTGATTCAACATTATATCATCTATGCTATTCAGTTAGTATTCATGGAGAAATTAAAAAGTTGGTATATATTATTGATGGTTCTCATAGAAAGAGAAGCAAGCCTTCTAGTTACAACACATTTGAGGTAATCGTACTCATATGCAAATATTTCCATATTATTATAAATATAGAATGATTTGATTTAACTAATATATAGTTCCATGTTGCTCTATATTATAATATCTTGGCACACATACTTGATTTATAATAAAATGCTCCTTTGTGATACTACAATTTATGTGCTCATGCTTGTCTTGTTTAAATCTTGTCATTATCCTATATGCAAGCATTTGCTCATGCATAACAATAGAAATTCACAAGGGCTATAATCTCTTCTCATATGGTAGATTGCTATGTATCTTATTATATTTCTTGAACAATCTACATGTGCTTTCATTTCATATGCCTTATGGCAAATTATTTTTCTCTATTATATTTCTTTTGTCATAAACCAACTCATAGGCTATGTTCCCCTCGGGTTGGTATGATTATGTGCATAATTGCAAGAAGTAATAATCACTTGTATGCATAATGTTAGGGGGAGCCTATACCATGTTTTTGATACATGAGTCTAACATGTCTATCAAGTTTCTTGGTAGTTGTTTTGTTTTCTCTCCTTGTCTTAGAAAATATGCCTTTGTGGTGGATGATGATCAAGAAAAGCAAATGTACGAAATGCAATGAAAATAAACAAGTGTGAAGGCAATATATTCTCAAGAAGGATGATATGAAGGAACTCATCGTAAGTCTATGTGACTCGAGAGGATTTGGATAAATGACCCATAAATGCAGAAAAAGTAATGTTGCCAAGTGAAACCAAATTTTTAAGGATCAATCTTGTGGTATTTCTTGATCGCTATATCCAAATCCTCCTCTTGAATACCGAATGAACTAGATTTAATTTCATGCATTTGTTGCATCATGTCTCTATGCACATGTTTAGGATTGCAAGAGTTTATTGTTATACTTTGATATCACGACATTCCTAGATATCTCATCTTATTACGGAAGATTGCAATGCTTGTTTTGACTTGTGTGACTTTTTCTATCTTTGCCATGTTGAAAGTGATTCATATCATGTTGTCATAAATCTTTATATTTTAGCATGATATGATTGCTTATTATGGCTTGTGTGTGTGTGTGTTTTTATCTTGTCAAGACATCACATATATGACGTGCATGCTTCCTATCATGTTCACTCCAAATATTACCTTTTATCATGATATGCTTGATTAGCTGACTTATTTTTTATTCATATTCCCTTCAAACCATCTTACATGTCATGTGTTGTTATTTATATTTCTTATCATGACATGTCGATTGCCATATGCTTTATTTGAAATTTCTCACCATGTTGATCATGTGCATGCATATGTACTTAGCATCTTGACATGCATCAAGTTCTAAATATTTGGTCATGACATTTGTTCATTATATTTTAATTATATCCTTGTATGTGTCATGAACGTGCAAAATGTATGATACTCTCCTCATGTGTTTTTAATCACAAATGTTTGTCCTTCACAAGTCATACAAATTGTGAGCATGGATAATCCTATTCTATATTTTCGGTGAAGTTGAGACTAATGTGTTTGCAAGCTTATATTTGGCTTAGTCTCATGAGGTGAAGTGATATTGTGGATGGATTAATGGGTAACCTTATATTCATGGTGACTACACAAATAAGGATGGAGATGATATAAGTAGGCCACGAACTACGAGCTATCATTGACTAATTTAAAAATCATCAAGTTCGAGTGGTATATCTCTTGTGGCTATCTTCATTATGGTATTATGAGTATGTGAGTTTTTCTTATGCCTATCTAATAAGTATCCACATACCTTTTATTGCATATGTATTTGTAGTTCTTTGTGAGCTGCATAAAATCTATTTGCAAATGGTTCATAGAAGCATGATTTTACATATATTGTTCTTAAATGTCAATCCTTCCATATTATGGTTGCTTTCTTGAACCTAAGATATACTCTATATTTCTCTCTTATTTTGTTATTTGTCAAGTGCATATGTATTCATGGAATATTTCACACTATGCATGATTTGAGGGGGGAGATTATACTATGTTACTATGAGACTAGTGGTTTTATTGAGTTTTGTAATATATGGTCTCTTATTATGAATATGGACATATCAAAATATATGCATTCATGCTCTTATTTGTCTTGTTGAAATTGCATTTGTTTGATTAGTGAATTCAATCTAGATTATATTCCGCTCTTGCTCTTTAAATAATAAATGCCTATGATTTTATCGCATATCTATCTATGCTCATCATATGAGGGAATTTATTTTTCTAATCATTGTGATCTTGAGACTAACTTTTTATTGAGCTTCATAGTATTTAGTCTCAAAGTGGATAAAAGGTAACTATAAAGGTATGCTCATTATTCTTTTTCTTTTTGCATCCTTTGGATCATGAATAGATGATGAACCCCTTGGTTGTTTGTTTTATATGCGTTTGTTCCTCCCATGCACATGTTTTGTATTATTTTGCCCCTTTCGGTGCTTCATGCCAAAGAGGGAGAGATATATTGAGGGGAGAGACACAAAAAGGGGAAGAGAGCTTCTTTTACATTTTATATACACATGTTTAGGGGGGGCTCTCTCTATGTTTGTTCTTTCATTTGTTAGAACCAACCGCTCTAGTATATGACTCATGTTCATGTTGACATATACTAGGGTTTGTTTTTATTATCTTTTATCA
Organism: Eleusine indica; assembly: GCA_030378355.1. Taxonomy (NCBI): domain Eukaryota; kingdom Viridiplantae; phylum Streptophyta; class Magnoliopsida; order Poales; family Poaceae; genus Eleusine; species Eleusine indica. Next base: position 8,291,531 of record CM059498.1, on the reverse strand, counting down.
TGATATTATAGTGTTGTCATCAATCACCAAAAAGGGGGAGATTAAAAGGTCTAACTTTCTAGCCTTGAATTAATGATGAGTTTTGGTGATAGATGACAATGGTTGTTGGAACTAACCTTTTATAAGAGTTTGTGAGTTTGCATGATAGATTGTGTTCCAACATCAAGCAAAAGGTCAAGCTATGACATCGAACAAGAATGTTTATGACAAGGGTTGAGAATCAACATGGACAAGCTTGTAGATTGATTATACAATATGGTTGACTCAATAAGTTATTTGATGAAGATGCTTGATAAAATATAATAGTGATCATTGTGTTGATGAAGGTGACAGTAGACATAATCAACACTAATGGTTGAAGCTAGAAACACATCATAGAAGATGATTGGAATATCAATAGTTGATGGTCCCAACATGGTGATGTGTCAATAATTGAAGTAGAGATTATTGGCTAATAACTTGAAGCTAAGTGACCATTAAGACAAGAAGAAAATCAAGGCACTTGAGGAAAAGAATATATCAACTTAATTATTGAAAATGATAGTGAGCATATTAATGATGATGGATACAAAGTAGCATTACATGAAAAGGCGGTGAAGGTTGAGAAAGACTTGGCTGCGATGGACCATGTGCAAGGGTGAAGGGCAAGCAAGAGGCTTGGTGCCGAACAACCAAAGACAATAGTGAAGAGCAAGTGTAGGCTTAGCGTGATGAACCATGTAAGACTATGTGAAGCTATGGTTTATCTACATCACTCATATAAAGAATGGTTGAAATGTGAAATGCAAGAAGATGGTATTCATGGGTTTACTCACATCAAGTGAAATTGAGAGTAAGAGCAATGATTGAATTTTACATGTTGAAGAACGTCAAGTGGTATGAACAAATAAAAGTGATCACATACACTTCATGAATTGATGAACATCAAGCCCAAAATATCATGTGGATGTACTCAAAGAAAAGGAAAGATTGCGGTTATACTTCATGATTTGATGAACATCAAATCTAAAATCACAAGTGGCGACATTAAGGTCCTTTCAAGGAGCCGCTCACGAAGGCGCGCGGCAAGGGGCCTGTTAGCCGGGCGGTCGGTGCGGTTAGCCGACCAGCTCGCGCGGCTGACCGCCGACGTGATCTGGTTAGCCGGACAGATGTATGGAAAAAAAAATTTTGTTTTTTGTTTTTTTAGATGAATAGGAAGTTGGGACTTAGGTAATTTAGCTAGGAAAAAACATATATACCTTAGCCTTTGGAACATAGGTAATTTAGCTAGAAAAAAATAGTAAATATGTAGCATATTATGATTTATTGTAATGTTGAAGTAACAAATTGTATATGTCATTTGTTATTGTAGGGAGACATGGCGGATCGTAATCAAAGTGATGATGTGTGGGAGCATGGTGTAAACCAATATCCAGGATGGTCATGTAAGTATTGCAAGATTTCAAGAAAGGGGTGGTATCAATCGATTAAAGCATCATTTGGCAGAAAGAGGTGGTAACGTGGTATATTGTAGTAATGTTCCACCAGATGTTTGGGACTACTATCGTCGTGAGCTGGATAGAATTATGGCAAGAAAGAAGGACATACAACGGGATAATTTGAGAAGGGAGAAAGTTGCTAGAGAAGGAAATGTGATCCATGATATTAATGATGATGAGGATGAGGTGTTGCAGCGTGTGTTGGATTTGTCTCGAGAGGAGGAGGCATATGCGAGGCGTGTCCGTGATCAAGGTGGGCAATATGAGCATGGAGGTGGTTCATCTCAACCTCAGGGAGGCGGATTGCTAGGTATGCTCAGACAGTCCACGTCCGTAAGGGGAAAGAAGGAGAAGGTTCATAGGATTGATATTGTGTCATGGACAACAAAGTGCAAGGCTGAAAAAAATGCAATTGGTAGAGTTTGGCCAAAAAGGTTCCACATTGAAGGCATCCCGGTAGGAAGGCTGATAATCCTTACTTTCAAGTCGCCGTCAAGGATTGATTTTTATTCATTTTTGTTGAACATGTGTAAAGCAGTGAACTAATTTATATTCTTTGATGTTTCAAGTGAGGGCATTGCAATCCCAAGTGGACGTGAGATTGATGGAGTATATTTAGATGAAAACGAGGCCGAAATAAAAAAAGCAGTTTGAGAACATTGAAAAGGTGATCAAAGAGTTGGGTCTAGAACATATTATTCAGATCATCACTGATAATGGCTCAAACTACAAGAAGACATGCAAAATGGTGAACTAGAAGTACAACATTGTGTGGCAGACGTGTGTTGCTCATACTATTAATTTGATGCTTAAGTCTATTTGTGAGTTTCAGGAGCACAAAGCTATGATTCTACAACCATAATAAGTTGCACAAACTCGATGGTTCCACAACCATAATAAGTTGCATAAACTCGATGGTTCTACAACCATAATAAGTTGCATGCCATGATGAGAACCGCCATTGGAAGTGAATTGGTAAGATGGAATGCTACTCGATTTGGCACCAATTATATGTTTTTGGAGAGCATGCTCCAACGCAAAGATAAATTTATGACATAGGTGGCTTCAAGCACATTTTTAAAAAGTCGTTTTGGCGATATGAGTGAGGGAAGATATACTCATTCATGCCTTTCTAGCTTGTCATGGTGGGATAACATGAGGTTGGTGGTCAAGTCTGTGGAACCTTTATATGCATTCCTTCAATCTGCTGATGAGAACAAGAAGCCAAATTTAAGTGAAGTCCTACTAAGATTCCATATAGTGAGGAATGAGTATGAAAGTTTATTTAAGGACAATCCCCGAGAACTTGAACGATTTATGACAGTGATCAATCCTAGGATGGGTGATATTGTAAGCATGACTTATGTCAATGCAGTTGCTGCTTTACATCCCAAATATCACTATGTATATGGCACATCAAATAACGTTATAAATGACCTTCGATAGGCATTTCAGTTTATGGCAGATACTGACACATGTGTTTTGGCGCTGCATGAAGCTGAGGCTTATAGAAGAAAAGAGGGCGCTTCTGCTTCAGACTTGGCTCGTAAGATGGCTTGTGATAATAATACTTCACCTTATAAGTCATTATCCATTTCTTACATCATCTACATTTTATGTGAAACATTGGCACTTATGTTATATTCTTTTATTTGTTGCAGCTCAATGGTGGGCTATATTTGAAAGTGACACCCCAACTCTCCAAAAGCTTGCACTTCGTCTTGTGTCTCATTGTTGTTCCTCTAGCAGTTGTGAGCGCAATTAGAGTACATTTGCTTTGATCCACACAAAGGTACGCAACAAGTTGTCATATAAGAAACTCCACAAATTGGTGTATGTGAACTACAACCTACGCATTCATTTGAGGCAAGCTGAATTATACAAGCCACCAGAAGATGATCCATTCGACCGATTAATGGAACTTTCTTTATACAATCAAGCAAATCCGATACAAGATTAGATGGAGCACGGTCAGTCCAATGCTGTTCCATTACTTGATAAGGAGAGCACCGAGAGTGACACCCCTATTCCGTCAAGAATGGTGATCGAAGATGACACTCCTGTGGAGCTACAAAGAATTACTGGGACTACTTCTCTTGCTGAGTGGGCGGATAAACATGTGGGTGACACATATATAGAAAAGCGCAAAATATTAAGCATGAGGAGGAAGGAAAAAGGCAAGAAACAGAAGAAGACAACTAAAGAAAAATCAGTGCGTAGTGATAATTCTACTGAGAGTGACAATGGGAGCCCGACCTATCAAGAGTCAAATGATAGCAGTTCAGCCTCTTCTGCTGGTGACTCGGACAGTTCTGGTGGTGGTCGTACCTCTGTTCCACCTTCAACAAGTGTCCACTTCACAAGTAACAAAAACAATGATTGTTGTATCATACTAATTGATGGACGGTTCACTCACTCATCACTTGTTTTGCAGGAGAGGAAGATTTCACTCATGCTACCCAGGATCAGGACCATGGTGCTCAGAGGACGATCATGCGTGGGGGGGGCTACAAGGGATAGGCAACATCATCTAGGAATCCACTCTTCTCCTTATACAAGTGAGTCCTCAATCAGCGCAGGTAGCTCTTCTCCCTATGCCCATGGTTACAACCAATACATTGCTCCGCCGCCGGACACCTAACCTCCTCCACAATGGTTTTATGAGTGGCAGGACCCTGATTTCTATAACTTGTTGCTCAATGAATGGCAAACAACTACGGCTTGGACTGGATAAACTTGGAATGAGTACAAGGCGACATTGTTGGCTACTCGTAGCATTGCGCTCATGTCAACCGAATAGTATTAGTCCGCATGGTACTTGCGCCTATGGGTGTGAGTGCAATTATTTGAATGCTATGTACCCAATAACTATATTTGTAGAAAACCATTGTTTAATTATTTGTGGACAACTATATGTCGATATTTTGTATAACATAATATAGTTGTGCTATGTTGTATGAACTCAATGTATTGTGTATTGGTGCTTAATATTGTGCTCAATATTTAAGGAATGTCATGTCTAATTTTTTTCCTATTTTTCGGATCAATTTTTTATTTTTTATCCATCGGCCGAGTTGGTGACTCCTGTGACCGGTTAACCGGCCTAACCGACCGGTTTACCGGTCGGCCGGTTAACCGGTCCCCAACCGAATCCGACCAAAATCAAATTTTGTCCGGCTAACCAGCCGGTTATACCGGTTAGCCAGTGAACCGTGTTCGGCCGGCTGTACCGGTTCGAACGGTTATGCCAACCTTGGTGGCGTTTCTGTTTTACATGTCCTATTCAACAATGAGGATGTGAAAACTGAGAAAATAAAAATCTTGTGCAATTCCTAAAGCAAACACGTTGATCACTATCGAAGTATAAGTGTGCTTCCAAATATATGTCGAAGTTCACAGCCATAATCTGAATGAAGGAACTTAAACTCATGGAGAAATAAAAGATCAATAAACACAATTGTCGTTTGCCTTCATAATTATCTTTATGAACAAAATAGTGACATAGGTCTTCATGTTTTTCCAATATATTATACTTATAATATAGAAATACCAACCTATCTATTTATATAAGGTGTCTACTTTAAGATCGATTAACTAACTTCAGTGTCCTATCTATATGAGTATGATATTCCCTATGGACTTTTCACATTTTATGTTTTATATGTATAAACTCCACCGCTACACCTTTGAAACTCTACACATTGAATGAAATGTTTCTAACCTCAGGAATAAAGAATCAATCAAGACAGATATATAAAAATACCAGAACAGATTAATTTAGCTCAAAACAGTGAACACTCCAAGTGCTTGCCTTTGCCATTAGAATACACAAACTGCATTTCTATCACAGTATAGTATAGACTTTGAGGAACAACAAACTTTTAGAAAATGACAGAGTAGTATGGATACTGATGGTGATCTAATCTAATCACAGAATGCTGGCAGGGACTATTGCATAAAGGACAGACCCAGTGCTGTAAGCTCCCACGCTAGGTGGGGTCTGGGAATATACAGTCAAAATAGCATACCGTATGGAGATTCCTCTTGACGCAAATGCCTTTTTGGAACAGCTTTGCAACTTGATAAATAGCATTTGTTTGCCCAGAATTAACTGCATCAAGAAAGAAATTGCATGCTCTTATAACATCCTTCTTTACACCAATACCCTTGAGATACAACAGACCAAGGTAATAATGTCCCCCAGATTCCTTATTCTCAGCAGCAAGTTCAAAAAATTCTCTCGCCTGCAGCAACAGAAAATATGTAAACCTCTGTTTCCTGGAGTATTATGTGGTTTTAAGATTTGTTTGCAGGAATGCCATAAACAGGGTGGGAAACTTAGCTACCTAGTAATCTGGTTGATCGCAAGTCTCATGCAACTTCTGTTTTAATGTTGACTTAGAATCAAACGGTGTCAGATTGATATGCGATTCAGGGTTTAGTCAACTCAAAGGCTTTGATTCAATGGCATAATTTCTTATGAGGGTCAGACTAGCAAAAAGAAACATTTTAATCTTAACACAGCATATCATTAGTATGGTTTTCCCCTGCTGCTTTTGTGAAAACAAACATGGATGGTGTATCTCCTTTGTTATCAGATGCTAATTTAACCACCAGTGTAATTTATAGTATTAACATATACTAAATAAATTCACCTTTCAGGCTCCCATAGCATTTGGTGAAATGCACATAGTGCATGACAGAATGTTTCTTACTAGATGCATTTCAGTGGAGACCTAAAACGGGGTATTTGAGACTCCGAAACACCACATCAATATGATCCCTAAATACAGGGAAATATAGTATCAAGATAGCAATGGTATCTTGGGAATGACATTTGTCTTACTAATAAATGTTCCTGTGTAAACTTATAACAGAAGTAGCTACTAGGATTAGCCATATACCCATTAATGCTGGATGTCACATACAGTACATGGCAACAAATCAAGTTTGAATTTGAGAAACAAGGATAAGATTACTTTACTATTACCACTCATTAAGTACCTTTCTAACAACAGTTATAAATAGCAGCAGCGTTAGAAAAAATAATCGATTGATAAATGAAGCTGCAAAAACATTCCATAACTGATAAGACAAGGATAGAAGAGGTTAAACTGAATTGCAGCCAAATATCCAAAGAATTCTAAGCTTGATGTCCAGCAACTACTACAGCTTGAAATGCACATATTGTCTCATCACGTTAATATACCAGATACTTACTTTAGTCAAGTTTTTCTTCTCCACCCAATCCATTATAAGCCGAGAAATGTTGCTGCTTTGCTGCAAGTGTCAACCCACTTATATGCTTCAGTATAGTTCCTTTCCACCCCAGCACCTCTAGCATATATCTCACCCAGAAATTCCATTGGTCGTGTATCGTCATTCTCAACAGCCTTTAAGAACCAACGAAATGATTTTCCATAATCCTGTCGGAGTCCTCGAAGCCCATAGCAATAAATAAGCCCTAGTTTGTACATGGCAGAAGCATTGCCCCGCTGTGCCTGGTATTATGTGATTTGAAAATCATCATCATCTTCACCCCTAGACTTCATCAAGGCCTCTTTGTTTTCTTCAGTCCCACTGTGGATCTTAAATCGTTCAATAATTTTGATCGGTGGCATCTTTGATATCAAGGCACTAACTGCAGCCTTTGCTGATTCAGCATATAGTGTAACAGCTTGCTCGTACATCTGAAAATTCACCAATTATGCCAGTTTAAACACTAATAAGTATATTCTCAGTAGAACAATTAGCTCTGTTAGAAACTTAACATATCCTATGTCAGCATTGCAAGCGCGGAAACAATGCAAAATTCATAAACCGGGCAGATTGCTAACAAACTATATATGCCTGAATCAATTTGAATTAGAAAAATAAACTAGCTACGCTCAAATTACTCAAACGCGGAACCCTCTAGCAAACGTACATTGTATGAGTAAGGTAGCTATCTGATCATCTCACCTCCTGGCGGAAGTAGGAGTATGCGAGAGCCATCTTGGACTGGAGATCTCCCGCGTCGGCCGCCAGCTTGTGCAGCAGCCAAGCCCGGGACCGGGATGCCGGGCGCGTCATACCGGCGCCGGAGAGGAACGCGAGCACAGACAGAGCGCCCGGGTGTCCCTCCTCGGCCGCGGCTTCGATCTGATTGGCGGCCATGGAGAACGCCAGGTGGTTCCCCGCTGAAGCCGCAGAGAGCATCGCGCGCGCGCCTTTCACAAAGAGAGTGTCGTCCGTGGAGACCAGGCCATCGTCCGACGCAGAGGGGCTGGTGGGATCGAGGAGAGGGACCCAGGAGGAAGGGGAGAGGAGCAGGTCGGCAGTGGGGAAATCATCGGCGAAGTCATCCCAGTCGTCGGTATCCACTACAGGGTCCGTTCCAGTAGAGTCGGTGGAGGGCGCGGAGGGGTGCGCCGCTGATGAGTCCGCCACAGCCGGGCGGAGAAGTGAGGCCACGACGGCGACGGCAACGGCGTCGATGAGGAGGCGGCGGTGGAAGACTCGAGCCATCGGAGACTCCTAGCCCTGTTGTACAGTGAGTGGGTTGAGGGAGCATGGGAACTTGCCGTGCGGCCATGCCGAACAAAGTACCTTTCCTTGGTGAGAGCGGGGTCGTCGAAGTCAAGAGCGGGCGGCCGGCGGCCGGCGGCGCTGGTTCACAACTTTTAGCCGTGTTTTTTTTTTTAGTAGAACTTTTCGCCGTGGTCGAGACGTGTCAGCGGCACGTGATTGTCTGGGCCACTGGAGTTTGACCCATTTGTTGACCTTGAGTACGAGTCTACGACTACGATATGCCGTTACATGGTCCCTATACGTGATTGGCTGGGGTTTAGCCCATGGGACAATTGAGGATTTGCTCTCCTTAGACTGTCTGCACCGTTGTGCGCCATAACTTTCTGTAGGATTGTTTTAGCGGAAAACTAGCTGCAGTGACGTCTGTCTCCAGTACCACTTCTAGAACGCTATATACAGCGTAGTTACCGTTTCACGGTAAAGGCAGAAATGGTGTGGGACCCACCTGCTTTGACACTGTGTTTGCTGCTGCTTTATTTTTTTTACTGCATTGAATTTTGAAGTAGTTGGAGATTATTGAATATAATAATATGTGATAGTTGATATAGAGGATGAGATAGAGTATTATGGTTATAGTAAAAATTAGTATAGAGGAAAGAATCTTATTGATCAGGATAGAATATTTTTTTTAGAGGATAAATTTAGAGGACCACGAGTACGGACAGTCTTATCAATGGCCATTAGTCAATTCTTTCTCTTCTCATATTTTTTAATAAATTATCCTAGATTCCCATAAAAACTTTATATTTTACTCAAATCACTTACTTTATGTGCCACATCAGCATATTTTTTATTTTATGACGTGGCATGGTCATGTGAAAAGTCATTTTTACCCTAGAAATTCGAAATCAAATTTCAAATTCGAATTCAAAAATTCAAATTCGAAATCTGAAATCAAATTTCAAATTCGAAATCAAAATTCAATTTCGAATTTCGAAATAAAAAAAAATTCAAATTTCAATTTCTACATCAATTTTCAAATTCGAATTTCGTATTTTTGAATTTGAATTCAAATTGTGTGTTTGAATTTAATTTCGAATTTTTTAATTTGAATTTAGATAATTTCCCTCAGGGGTAAAAACGACTTTTTACATGACCCTGCCACGTCAGAAAATAAAAAATATGCTGATGTGGTACATAAAGTAAGTGATTTGAACAAAATATAATTTTTTTGTGAGGACAAGATAATTTGTTAAGAAATATGAGAAGGGGAAGAATTGGCTAATGGGTATTGGTAAGGAGGGCAAATCCTCAATTTTGTCTTAGCCCATTTATTGACTACACATATTGGGCCTTAATATGGGCTGCAATTTCTATGGGCTTGAATTTTCAAAATGGACAATAGATCAATCGGCACTAGAGGAGTGGAGGTAAAAAAAAAAACAGAAAATCTAACTGTTCCTGAGTCCTAACAGTTCATTCGGCATCCACCACGTGCTGCGCCACACGGAAAGGACACCGATGCTTACAGTGCATGCAAAGAAGCACACATGGAACGACAGCTCTATCACTGATTATCCCTCCCTTTAGCGTGAGCGAGGGACTGGAAGAGATCTAACAACACTTCATGGCACCTACTCCAACCACCAAACTAACAGACCCTCAGCTCTCAGCTGGATCGATGTTCAGTCCAATGCCTGGACGCAAGGAACAATAATAGCCTGCAATTAGCAGTGAGCAGCTGTCAACCGAAAGTCTGGGAGTGTTTCTGCTGAAGGCGAACGATCAGAATGACCGGTTAAATGTTGCTAGCAAAGAGAAGCAAGTTTGCAGCAAGGACCTTCACTGACGTCGTACGTATTTGCAGTATATGCTCGCAGCCAAAACGCTAGGATTCTGAACAAGACAATCCTAACTACAAGCACACCGGTTCATTATTCAACTCAGCTACCAGTACGCCAGGCCGCACAGTATCTTCAGAATGAAGGAATGTCGTGCGTACATAGACACTACAAAAAGTTGTTAGTAAAGAGAAAAAAAGACCAGAGGCAGAAATTAGTCCGTGATCAACTGTCCATTTTACACTGTATTCATGCAAAACAGTTTACACACTGTCCGTTTCTTCAGTGGTCGGTATTGCAGGACCACACTACGTGAATCTTTCAAGGAATGAAGTCCATATAATTGCTCCAGGCTGGGGCATATGCGCCAATTAGGGCCCTTTTGAAATGCAGGATTGTAGAAACGTAGGAAAAAGAAAAATGTAGGATTAGATCTTCATTGGATTGAAGGAAAAACATCGAGAAAACATAGGATTCAGATTCCTATGGATTTTAGCACTGTAGCCTCCTTTGTTTCGCAGGATTGGCTCACAGAAAAAGTGAAGAAAATTTTCCTTTGAGATTGATTTTGGACGAAATTCACAGGGAAAAAAGCATCCACTCGAGATCTCATTTTTCTATCAGCTCGCGTAGGATCGAGGCAGTGTCTCTTCATTAGCTTGCCTACCAACGTTAGCTCTACTCAATTAAGCTCATAATGATGTTTTTATAGCTCTAATTAATTTTGCTATGCTTCTCAATCTAACAAAATTCCTATATTTTTTTCTATGGTCTATCCAAACGATTTGTTTTGCGTAATTCCTACGTTTTACAATCATCTGTTTTACATGTATATTCCTATCCTATTCGTACGTTTTTTCTATTCCTGTGTTTTTCATATCCTGTGTTTCAAAGAAAACCTTAGAGTTCGTTGTCAATTACAGCCCTACAGGAATTGAAAACACAGAAAAATTTTCTATGAAGCCTTTGAATACAACGCAGGAAAAATACAGGAATGTATAGCTTGCTCTTGGAGAACAAAGGAAAGAAAAAAGAGGTCTAACCTCTTGCTTTGTTTGCTCTAAAATCAAGCATAGGAATCCATTCCTATGGAAAGTTTTCTTTATTTTTCCTGTGAGCCAAATTCTTTTACAATTCCTATCCTCCAAATTTCCTTTGTTTTTTCCTTCATTCTAAAGGGACCCTTAATATTCTGACATCATATACATTCCCGATTGTTTGAACCTACGCAAAGCTGGATCAAAGGGAAATACACGCTTGGTTCGGGTTCGTATGGAACAGCGTCTGAAAATGGAAGCGTGTGATGATGATACCGTGATACGGCGTAGTAGAAGTAGGTGAGGGCTGAGGAGCTATGCACAGGCGATGCGTATATCCTGCGTCCCAATGTGGCAGGCGCGCTGCGGACTACGGCAGCTTCTTGAGCAAGCAGATCCAACCACCGACCGTGACGACCGCTATTCCGTTCACGTCCCCGTCAGCCACAAGCACACGCGCTGCGCGCCCGCCCGAACCCACCGGATGGCCGGCGCACACGCACGCAGAGATCGCCTGCTCGCGTATCTGCGCTCGCCTGCCTAGCCACTTGCCCACTTCAAGGAGCAGATGTTGATGGTGCTGACCCAATATACGGCTGAAAACGAAACATGGCGCCTAGTACGCCGGACCGCAGCCAAGAGCAGATGCGGCTAAACCCGCGTCACGTGTGCCCGATCACGTGAACCATTCTGGCCCCAGCTTTACAGACATTCTCTCGTCTGTCTCTCTTTCGACTCTCGTCTCATGTCATGATGCGAAGGACAGAAGCGCAGTGAGTCAGTTACTGCAACGCCAAGCTACCTCTTTCTTTACAACTTGTTGCAAATGAGGATGGTTACCGAATCACCTGTAATTTAGTACGAATGGTAGTAGAATAAAACAATGAAATTTAACAATTAATCTTTCTATAGTGTCTACTAGTATACCCCACGCACGCCAGTATCCCCCAGGTCGAAGTGACTACTACTGTATGTGGACCCAGATGCCCTCGCTGGGGACGTGCCCGTTCACCACGAACACCATGTAGTAGCCCGGCGGCGCCAGGACGGCCGTCGCCGGCATCGTCACGGACGAGGTGTAGATCCCCGCGCGGTCGGGCACCGGCGCCGTCCTCGTCACCTCGAGAAACAGCAGCCGCTGGTTCATCGCGAACGAGTGCGTCGTGAACGACGGCGCGACCATCGTGACAGCCACGACGCCGAGGCCGGAACCGCCACCGCCACCTCCACCGCGGCGTCGTCCTCGCCTCGCCGCCGCCGCCGCGGCCGGGACCGTGAACTGCAGCGTCATTTGTGACCCGTAGGTCACTGACGTCGATGCGCCGGCGGGCGAGGGGTCGATGATCCGGGGCTTTTGTGCGTCGTTGGACGGGTCGAGGTACTCGGGCAAGAACGCCTCGAGGCCGAGCTGGGTGGGGAACCGCACGCCGCTGAAGTTGTAGCACACGTGCGGGTTGCTCCCTCCCACGAGCACCCGCCCGTCGCGGAGGAGCACGGCCGACGAGTGGTACATCCGCTCGGTCCCCGCCGCGCTCTGCTCCTCGAACCGGTCGCCCGGGGCGTGGTCCGGCCGGTAAATAACCGGCGCGTAGTTGGGCGTCCTGGCGTACTCCCACCCGGCCGTCCCGTCGACGCCGCCGTTGACGATGGCCACCTCCGCGCCGTTGGGCAGCAGGATCATGTCCCCCATCACGCGCGGCGACGGCATCGTCTCGACTGCCCACGCGGCGGCCGGGTCCGTGATCGTGATCCGGCCGCAGGTGGTCAGGGCCGGGACGAACGTGCCGCTGTTCCTCGCGGAGTTGTACGACCCGGCTGGCGCGCCGCCGCAGACGAGCACCTCGGCGTGGGTCGGGTTGGGTTTGAGCGGGAGGAGAACGGAGGAGCCCGAGCTCGGGTAGTTCCTCGGGTCGCCGCCGGAGAGTACCGGGTAGGTTCGGACGATGCGGTTGGTCTTGTAGTTTAGGAGGACGGCGCGGTTGTTGGCGAAGATGAAGAGGTTGCCGTCGATGCTGAGGTGCACGAACGGGTACAGGTTGTTCTCCTCGGGGTCCCTGGTCTGCACCAAGAAAGGCATCTGGATCACGGAGGTAGTAGAGCCTCCTGCTGCCTGCTTCGGGTAGAACTCGTAGTTGAACTGCCTGCGCCCGCCGATGATGAACGCGCGGCCGTCGGGGAGGATCTGGTTCGTGGCGTACCACCGGTTGGCCGCCAGCGCGTCCTGCGTCTCCTTCCAGTCGCACTCGTCGTCTTCATCTTCATCGTCGCAGGCGGGCATGGCGCGCACGTTGCGGTAGCCGTCGTTCCAGCCGCCGGTCTGGACGAGGGTGCCGTCGGGCGCGACGGTGCCCGACGAGCACCACGTGTCGGTGAAGACGGAGAGCGGGCGGAACGCGTTGCGCGCGACGTCGTACTCGGCCGAATGCGCCGTGCAGTCCACCTGCAGCGCCCGGTCCTGCGGGTTGCGGCGGCACCGCCCCTCGGGGAGGGACAGGTTGGACCGCCCGAAGTCGGTGCGGTCGAAGATGACGACGCGGTCGTTGTGAAGGAGCTGCATGTGCATTGCCGACACGCCGATGCTGCGCTGCAGGAGCTCCCACCTCCCGCCGCTCGCCGCCGGTGCGACGCAGCAGGCGAGGAGCAGCAGGGGAAGAGTGAGGTGGTGGCTGCCACTTGTGTGCTGAAGCGATCTAGTACGCTTCATTGTCGGTAAGAGTTGCCTCTGAAGTTGACTGTGCATGATGCTATATGCGGGACAGGTTTTGTTGCCTCTGTTCGGTCGTCTTTGCTAAAGCCCTGGATGGCTGGTGTTTGTTTTAGCTCGATGCTGAGCAGCAAGCGCGACGTTATATACGGGCAGGGTCCCTCATAACCATCTCTCTGCTTCCTTGTTTCCCGTTCCAAATTTCGTTTCGGGGATGCGCGGCGTTACTTGCCAGGTTGGGCTTTCATTGGATTGCTTGTATCGTAGATGGTTATCCCCCGGCCCCGTCGTGCATTAACTTGGTTCTTTATGTTAGCAATGAATACGCGGCCTATCATCACAAACTTTGCATGATCATTTGACCAACAACACCACCCCCGGCCGGTAACCTCGTCCAGCATTTTGATGGTTGCTGGCTGGCGGATGATCGGATTGGTTTTATTATACTTCAAACAAAATCTGATGATGGTGGTACTGACCCGGCGAGTTTATCCTATCCATCCATGTGTTACTACAGGTTAGCACGTCTGTTTCGCAGAGCACGACACGGGACCTTTTCCGTGCAACCCTGGGCAAACCCGTTGCGTTGCGAGGCGAGGAAACACCGCCGCGGCCCGCGGGGTGACAAATTAAGGAGATCACACCATGCGTTGCTCCGAAACGTGACAGCACGGGGGTCCTGCGACCCGAGCGACGTGACGACAGAGGAGCTGGAGCTCCTGCGGCGACCTGCGCCGCGGATAGGGCGATCTTTGCGGCTGCTCATGGCGTCGCTCGGCCGGGACGCGCCGGGAGCACGCGGTCACATGCGGCCGAGAAAAGTATCCGCCGCGCCGGCTGGGGGTGCATGCATATGCATGGGCTTTTCGTTGGTGAGCTCCATCGGCGTTTGCTGGCCGGAACGAACAAAAGGTAGATCACAACAGACGGCGAACCGTGACCCCAGTGGATGCTGCGATTGAATTGGATGGTCATGCACGGGCGACCGAGCACATTGCCGATCCGGCGATCCCTTGGCTTTTATGGCTTTCACCAAACCAAATCGTGTGGGCTAGGCTGCTAGGCAATCCATGGTTGCATGCTTGCTTGCCCAGCTGGAGATCGGAATCCCACCGGTCACTTGTTCGTTTTTAAAGCGGCAACAGGAGCCACCGCTAACCTCCGCCTATGTCTTTGCTCCTATGTCCTATGTGGTATACGAACATGTCCGTTGTCCAGAGCTCCGCCACCGGAACAAGACGCGCACCTGTAACATTTCGCAATGTGCTATACATTATTCCGGTTCACATGGAAGTCAACCTGCTCTTGTTGTTCTTGTTAGAAGCTATTGCAATAAAGATTGTTAGCAATATGTCCGTGTGTTGTCATAGACTTCAAAATACAAAGAACTAAACAATAAACATGTTTGATAGCAATAAAATTTTATATAATTATGTTATACTTAAAATATTTTTTTGATAACTTTATAACATAATAAAATATAATATATTTAATTTAATGTTCAACATTTCTAAAATTACACGGTATATCACCGGTATTTTCACATAAGATCTTCGATCTCTTGAACTCCATTTATGTGTTTCTTTAGCCCTTCCTTCAATTTTTGGAGAGCAGCACCTGCGACGTTTGATCCCTCAATCATCGATGAATTTAGGTATTCTTCTATATCTCAGCTTGGACATATCTTCCAATATTTGAGACATGCTTAGTCGTTGTTGTTAGAAGTTGCGTCTCTGCTGCGATAGAACTTTTACTTTTCTCATATCTCTTAGCATAAAGTAGCTTGGATCCATGATGACTATATAGTTCTGATGAGCTAGAAATCTTATTGCGTGGCACAATGCGCTATTTTCCACATATATGTAGCTTATTTCACACATACTCAAAAGAATAGGTTCACTAAATCCGACCTTGATTGACATAGTTGCAGATAACATGCATTTAACTATAATAATATATTTAAAAAATACTCTTATGTCTTACTTTGATGTCTTTTCTTGATGTCTTTTCAAGTATGATCTTCTCAAGATTGTATGTACATTATGTGCAAATTCATATGTTCAATTGTCACGTTGTTCTAGTGTATATAGGGAGTTCATGTGTGTCTGTTGGAGCTGAATCCTATATCTTTGCCTAGTTGAATCTCGGTTGTTTTTAGACCGTTGAGAACAGCAACGCATTGTGAGCTTGCATAGTCTTACGTGCAGTGGCGAAGCTTCATAGGAATCATGACCCCTCTTGACCTGCTCAAATTAGCATTACATAAACAGTAATTTGTTACTGTTCATCATTGATTTTTGCTAAATTAATGAGGTTGCCCCCTTTGATCTAGAACTAAAGCTTCGCCACTGCTTACGTGTTTCTACTTGTTTGTATCCTGTGAACCAATTCACCAGAATTTTCCCTTATGTCTTCTGCTTCGTACCAGTTGTGGTTAATGGCAACAACATCGTAGTCATCTCAGAGACGTTGCAGTGCTTCATGTCCAGCCAGTTCCATGGCGTAAGATCTTGCTTCGTTATAGCATTCTAGATCATAGTGCATAGCCTGTTTGATTTCCTCATTTAGACCTATGGTGTCACACTATACGCTGTTAAGGATCCAGATCATATCCGATTCCTCCGTGTCGTTTGACTCCCTAGTCTCTGATTCATCTATGTCAGTTACCTCCTCCGTACTCTCTATATCAATTCTTCTCGGGATATTGAATGTCACCTCGTAGTCGATAGGTACGACACATTGTTATGTCTTCGTATTTTGGCCTCTTAGGTCGATAGCTACGACACATTGGACACAAAAATAATGGACAGAATAACCGAAGGGCAGAATACACAGGAACGGACGATGTCACCTGTTTTATTAAAATGGTACAAATTCTATGGCTTGCTAGTAGCACATTTGAACATATATAGAGCAATTTAAGCTGCACATGTTGTAGAACAAATCACCATGAAATATATGATCCGGAAAAGGAAAAAAAAATATTCCCATTCTATGCTCTTTACTTGATCCATTGCTCATTTCAAGTCATGTCAAGGGGTATCCGTATCTGATATTGTATAAGCTTGGAGCACGTGCATAAAGATTTGAGTCACTCTCTTAGGTGATCACATTTAAGTTCATTATTTTTTATGGTTGGTGGCATGCCTATTAACAGTGAGATGCGTGTACCGACTTTTGTCAACTTCAAAATCTTGCAACCCATCTTTTTTGTAAGTGTTGACGCGTCCACGTGTTTTGTAGGCGAAAATTATGTGTACGCATACGCAAGCAAAGCTATGCGTCTCTATTATAAGTTTTTTTAGAAAAAAAAAGAAACAAGAGGCAGAAAATAAAATAAAAGGCTCCGACTTAAGGGTACGGTGGGTTGGAATTCGAACTACCCTAGACATCCTTACTCCATGGGCTCAAATAATGAAATCGCTTGAATGGACCCCAAGTTATCGTTAAGACCTTCACTGAACAGCCTTTGTGACAAAGCCCATTGGTTGAAACGGGATTTGTCTAGCTAGCTTCCTTGAACCAGGCAAAGGGCTGGGCCCATGTTTTAGTGGACATTGGGTCTAGCTTAAGTCAACCTTACCTTCTGGAATTCCCTTGCTGCGCAAAAATACGGCGTATCAAAAACAAAAGAGAGAATATTATAAATTTATTAAGGATGGAGCATGGATACAGAAAAATCATGCTAAAAATCTCTGAGAACTTAAATATATGATGTTTATTACAAGAGCTAATCTAGTTTAATACATATATACCAAGGTACGACTTCTCATCTCTTTTACTCGATATGCTAACACGATAAACGTCAATGCACCTGAAAATTTCACAATAACGAAAATATTTTCACCTAACTCTTAAGAACCACTTCAACATCGACCTTACCGAACATAGAATAAAAAAAATGATGTGCTCCTAACACAATTTGTCTTTTAGCTTTTACTTATTCCTTTGAACCTTTTTCCTTGTCATTTCTGATTTCACAGTTGTTACCACGAGTCTACAACTCATCTTTCTATCGGAAAGTACCCTTTTCTCATTCTGACCATGGAAAGTGCCTTTTATTACTTCTTGGACGGATCCCCAGTGCTCCAGTTGAAATGGACATTTCTCTTTTTGTTTTTCAAGATTCCCCAAAGATGTATGAAAACGATGATCCATTTATCCACCCATACATTGCGCTGATATTCGTAGGTGAAAAATGCTAGGACTGAAGTAATTGTCAGCTGGCAAAGAGTCAAAGTCACTAGGATAACAGGCAAAATTACAGCTTGAGTTGCAAGTGATCTATTTCCATAGCTGCGATCTCAGCCTGAACATTTGCGTCACCTAATTACAATATTGTTTCTTTGATTTGAAGCACAGTTTGTCCAAATGGCAGATTATTATTAGTTCCACATTGCAGTTCGTTCATCTAGATCAGACTGGAATAAACTAGAATTGTGTCCTGGGCTCGCTTTCCTCTGTGCTTTAAATATTCTATATATTCAGAGATTGCGTTATGTTGAAGAGAGTTGTGCTGCGACTCATGTGAAACTGGTAATCCAATCTTAATGGTTCTTTCCGATAAAGTAGGGCATGCCCCCCTTTTCTTTAAAGAAAAATCAACTTAGAAGCACTGCCCTCCCAGTTCAGAGAGCAGGTTCCCCGTGTTCATGTTTGACATCGCAGCATGTCACTAAAGAAAACGGGACTCTGAACTTCATAAGTCTTCTTGTGCTTTTGAAGTGTGATCAGCGTGTCCACATATATCCTCACCTAAAAGGGATTAGTCTCATTTATTACTCCGTGGATACTCTGTTGTAATTGTGAGTCCACTTTTACAATTGTTTTGTGACAGTGAAAACCCAAGTCAATACTACTTTCATCCCCATGCTGATTGTTTGGTGCACAAACAACAGCCCCCGAAGAAGTTGTGCGGATCAGAACGATGCAACCGGTATATCCAACCATCCATGGCGAGCAAATTCTTCAGAATAAAGGATCCTTCCATCAATCAGTGGCCTCCAATTCCGAAAGCGAAACTCCTACTTGCGCGCCATAGTGGATCCCATATCCATGCATGGATTCATCCCCTGTCGGTAGACGAAGACGGCATGGCGTTCGTCCAACTTCCATGACGAGGTCAAAGGCTTCGGAGCTGAAAGGAACATGGCGGATGCTGCTTCCATGCCAAGTTAGCATCCGGCAAACGCGAGATTCTTCCCGAGCTGAACGCCATCCCGATCGACCGCCGCTTTTGCCCGTGCGTTCCCTCACTTTACACTCATCGCCATGGTGCATCTGTACCATCGGGGACGAATTCCTGATGCCAGCGCCACCTTTTCGTCACCCTCCTTTCTACCGGAATTGCTTCTAGCCACAGCAGCCCAGCACGTTGTTCTTGTTGATCCAATGATCTTCAGCGTTAAACCTGATCCTGTCGGGGCCACTATTTATAGTCTCTATATACCATCCATTTCCTTTCCGTGGAGGATTATTCCATACAGCATAGCATGAGCAGCTTGTTTCGTTTTACTGTGCGTAATATCCCGATATATTCGTGCTCTTTCCTGTCTTCCAGATCTTAAAAGAATGCAGTCATGCTTCAAAGGATGCCGGATGGCACAGTGTGATCATTCTTCGCAGAAACCAGCACGAGAAACAAATTTCTTCAGAAGAAAAAGGATAGAGGATATGGATCAACTCTCAAGTCAATCTGCATTTCGTAATTCAGAATTCCTTGAGCTATTCTGATTCCTTGAGGCAATCTTTCAAAGATATACTAGTATGCATCTTCTGGTTTCAACACACACGTGCAATTGGAAGCTCCAAAGCGTCCAGCAAATCTGTAAAAGGGGATAATATTGGCCGACTTACCGTTAAACCTTGAAAACCATGTCTCAATGCGGTGAAAGCGAAAGCACGCGCGGTCAATATGGCGGTGAGACCGCACGGCCGTGCGGTTCCATCAGCCAAAGCCAGGAGAATATTATGGTTGTCTTTCTTTTGTCTGAACCGATGGTGATGCCTACTATACTGGATCGAAACAAGTGGCGATGGAACAGTCCTCTGACCGGGCAGTGTAGTACTCTGAATGCGCTGAAGGGTGTGGCACAAGTGTGTCAAGTCAGGATTCTCAAGAAATCTGCAGCGGAAGATTGAGATTCTCGGCTCGGGATACAAGCCGATCTCTATTGTTCAGCGGAATATTAGATCGTGATCGCGTCGGTGCCATACCGATTTTGATCTGCTGAAAAAATTTCTGCAATGTTGTCATGCTCATGCTGAAGCCCGGGCGAGGTAGCTGACCGTAAAGGCGTTCCGCGGCAGATTCGTAACGGAATTGAGAGAGCTTTTATGCCACTTGGAAAGGAAGAAAATAAAAAGGAGAAATAGAGACGTGCTCCGACCTGCCGATCGATCCATTTCGCGTGGAGCAGGAGAGAAGTTGGCATTTTTAGTTCTGAATACTGCGTTTCTCCGTTTCCAGGTAAAAAGCGTGCCTGAAGTTTCTTCATTCCTAGTGCGCTCTGATACAAATGAGACTGTTCTGAATTTACACGAACACTTGATACTAGTACATTTTACAAGCTTAGATAAGCCAACTTGCATTGTGAAACACGAATTTTGACATCGTTAACGGCAAGTCCGATGAAGCAACTCATTACTCCCTGGTCCAGATAGTCGTTGCTGTATCTTTTTCCTGACATGATCGGGCATAATGTTTGGTCTGCTCGCACGCAATCAGCTTCTACTTCTACTATGCCATGATGACTGGGGTTGGTGAACCCGGCAAAGTAGACTACGAAATAAAGGTTACGGTGCGTTCCTTCGTTACCGCTCTGTAGTAAGTATAGCTCGCAAGAGCACATGTAATACTGGTGGTACTAGGACCGTAGGAGTACACTACTCCAGCACGGGCGCGACAAACCAGGATGACGATGCGCTCTCGCATCGCAGCGACCAGTGAGTGTGATCGGCCGATTTGTCTCTGGTGATCTCTGGCGGGCGTACCGTAACAGCAGACAGTGGCTAGGTAGCCACCCTGGTGCCGGGCATCATGCGGTCGCCTCAGGGCGCAAGGCATCGGTCCGTCATCATGGCAGCGTTCCGAAGAAGCCAAAGATTCTATTCTCCTGTGTACTAAATGTAGTAACAGTATGAACTGATCGCGATTAGAGAACTGAATCGCAGGGCAAAGCCGGGCTCCATTTCGCGTAACCGATCGCCTTTCTCGCGAACACAGACAGGGGGAGGAAACTCATGATGCCTGCGTAAAGCCGAAAGCAGCGGCGAGCCGGGACAAAGAGGAGGCAGCTAGCTCAATGATTTGGCGCTGGCTGGACTGGACACTCCGTTCCGTGGTTTCATTCTTTGCAACACCATCCGCCGCCGACGACGTGGGAGTTAAAAAACAGTATCCGGGGCTTCTTCGTTAAGTAATGAACAATCATCATACATAATTAATGGTGCGGCCAAGTCGTACTCGCAGAGTATACATATATAATTTTTTTCTGCGAAACCTTTTGCTTTCCGACACCGCGGCAACGAGCCAACGATCCGAGTAGGACGACATCGATCGGGTTTCAGTGGAGTACACTCGTAGTTCAAAAGCCACGTACGTAACACGAGCTTGCTTACACGGCACCTACTACTCTTCAGCTGGTTGATGATTGGATTAGGATGGAATAATAATTAACACGGCGATCGAGTGTGTGTTAGGCGACGAATTTGAAGATTGAGGAAGGTAGGCAGGGGGGCTGCTAGCTACGACCGCGCGGTGACGAAGGCCCTGATGTGGGCGAGCATCTCCTGCGTCCTTGGCTGCGACAGGTGGCTGTTGTGCAGCACCTGGAAGGCGTGGCCGACGCCGCCGTACACGGCCTGGTCCACGCCCTTGCCGGCCTTGCGCAGCGCCCGGCACAGCTCCAGGTTCCGGTCCCGCAGGATGTCCGTCTCCGCCACGCACACCAGCAGTGGAGGAAGCGGCAGCGTCTCCAGCCTCGGCGCGCCGCGCGACACCGGGTTGCACCACGGGTGGTCCCGCCCGGCGGCAGCGTTATTGGCGGCGGGGAGCGCCAGGCGCCAGTAGCAGTCGGAGGTGGGCAGCGTGAGCGCGGACCTTGGCGGCTGGGCCATCGTCTTCTCTGACGCCGTGCGGGCCTCGCCGCCGAAGAAGGGCTGGATGAGGACGGCGCCTCTCACGGAGAGCGGGCCCAGCGGGCCCAGGTATCCCTGGCCCAGCCGCGCGGCGACGTGGAAGGCGACGTTGGCCCCCGCGCTGTCGCCCGCGAGGAACACGCGGTCGAAGCAGCACCGCGCGCGCCACCAGGCCAGGTCGTCGGCGGCGGTGGTGACGGCGGCCGCCGCCTGGTGGCGCAGCCAGCGGAGGGCGGCGAGGCCGTCGTCGAAGGCCGCGGGGAGGCGGTGCTCCGGCGCGAGGCGGTAGTCCACGGACACGACTGCGCACCCGGCGCGCGCCGCGAGCTGGGCCAGGAACTCGTGGTAGCAGCTCCACGCGGCGGACCCCACGCAGAACCCGCCGCCGTGGAAGTACACCACCACGGGGAGCCGCGCTGCGGCTCCCCCTCCCGTGGCCGTCGTCGTCGTCGGGGCGTACAGCCGGGCCCACACCCCGGTGGCGCGGTCCACCACCACGTCCCTGGCCACCGCGACGCCGCCGCTGCCCGGCGCGGTGCTGCCCCACGTGGCGGGCACGTCGGGGATGGCCGGGAGCCGCTCGACGTGGCCGTCCTTGTACACGCGGATCAGGCCGTGGATCTCCTCCACGACGGGGCCGTGGCCGTGGCCGGTCGTCTTGGCCTGCGGCGGCTGGAAGCTGGTGATGACCCTGGTGGGCTCGCCGACGACGTGGAGTGCCCCCATCCGGCGTCTCCTCATGCAAAGTCAGGCCGGCCCTCCTCACGAGCGGCACGCCAGAAAGCAGCAGCCAGCTATAGGCTTTTGGTTGGGCGTGCCGTGCGTGCGATGTGTCGCGTCCCGGGGGCGGGCGAGCACGGAGCACAATTATGCGGCCGTGACCGTTTGTCTGTGATGTTGTGTGCCTGGTGCGCCGCGGGGTTTTATAGCGGGGCGCGGGGGCCGGTGGGACAGGTGTCGGCGGGGGGTTGGGCGCTGGGGCCCGAGTGGGCTCGCCCGACAAGTGGAGGCGGGGCCATTCGCGACGTGCACCCGCCGGAGGACAGCCGAAACAAGAGGAGGGCCTTAAAAAGAAAAAAAATCCCCCGGCCGGTCGTTCCGTTCGTCCATGCGCTACCGAGGCACGGGAAAGTCCACGGTGCCGGCCGGATCGGGTGAACGCTTCCAACCCTGTGCTCGTCTTCTAGGTCTACCTGTTGTCCATGTTGCTGATGTGAGCGCCACCACGTAGTACGCTCTGTGTTTTCTAGCTTGCCTCATCAGTGTCTATATATGCCGCGCATGATTGGTGTGCTGGCTGTTTCTGAAAGCGAAGAGCCGGATTTAATTCAGCGTCCTTCATGGACTTTATCCACAAACATGCATTATCCACATGACTTATCCAAAACATTTCAGCTCCAACACAACTCATGGTCCTATATATGGAAGCAACTGTGATGTTTCTGGTATCAGTGGTCCTCTCTGCTGTAACACAATGCATTACTATATGGAGCTGCCCTGGAACCCCCTCTTCGACTTTGCCATATGTGGCCACACGGCCTAATGACAAGTTTTCATTATATATTATTCATTCCTTAACACAATGCATTAATATATCATATTAGGAGTGTCGTTTAATATTGTACATCCTATCATATATATAGTTATACTTCTCTTAGTGGAGCAGATACATTTTTACACAGAAAAGCTTCGTATCTTTGTATCAAGAAGATGGAAAGATCAATGTCCAGCTTACCAAGTATGAGCCCATTAGTGATTGCATGGTAGGATTACACAAGGGAATTTTGCAATATGCTTTGGTGGAGACTACCCATACATGCATGATCTAAAGCCTACTCTCACGGGAGGATGCAACCAAGGTGCTTGGCACCGGCAACCGCCCACAATTTCCCCTCCTCTAGTATCCTGTTTTTAGTGGAGCAGCTAGTATCCTATCATACAACCCATTTCCAAAGCGAACGGGCATGTGTAGCGCTGTATTTAGAATAGATAAGTGTTACCAAGACCACGCAAATTCATTTTCCTGCAATATGTATTCTAATTTAAAATGCCCGTAGGTGAATAAGTATCTTAGATCATCTCGAACCACAACATGAGAGTTTCTGCAAAGTGGTCGTTGACTCTATATCTATAGTATTCGATTGACCTATGGGCGATGGTTGTAGAGAATCCAGCACACGCGGTCATCCACACTACCGATAAGGGCAAGTGGCGGTGGGTGGGGCTGTAGCCTCGTGGGCGCGGGTGCCTTTTTTGAGGGGCTTCCCAATCAGCTGCCTTCCTTGCACACCAAGTGGAAAGACGGTAGTAGAAATCAACTTTTCTCTCTCGCGGCACACGGAATCGTGCTGTAAAACACCACGAAAAGAATTGGCGTGGCGAACAGGTATTCAACCCAGTTGGTCAACACTGCAACGACTACACGAACACCAATACTTGAACCACCGACTTCGCGTGGTACACGTGCAAGGTATGACAGACGTTATAGAAAGCAAACATATGCCGAGTCATTCCCTAGTACGAACTCCTTTAATAGTCCTCTAAATCACTCTTTGACTACCGATTTCCAGACGACGTATTGTTACCAATCACAAAGTTAATAAGATGAAAGAAAAAACTAGTATCATTTTATTACTCTGAAGTCTTCAAATTTGGACTTCAGTATGGACACTGAAGATCCAGTGCTTATGTTTATTGCTCTATGCAACACACGTTGCGAAATTTTTATTGTGACAGTTCTCCTACGCTATCATGGATTAGTAGTAGGTGGCTAACAACAATCCTCCTACCCCCGTCGTAAATTAGCTTAGCTAAGGAAACTAAAACTATTTTCAAGGAAGAAGTAGTAGGAGCGGGCCTAACTTTGAGTTGACGTCCTGCCAAAGTCCAAAACAAGCTTCCGTCTCTCACCACCACTACCACTACGAAAAACACGGTCGCCGTTGATCATTGCCGCCGCGAGCTCTGGCTCCCGCACCGCACCTGCGAACGCGCGTCACAACATCCACGCCCTTCCGGTCATTTTTCAGTTCGCGTCGCGTCGCGTCCATCACAAAGGCGCAGCGAAAGGGCGTGCCGCTGGCTTCAGAGAGTTCAGACCTGGTGGTTCACCAAACCCGAACCAGATCAGAGATTCAGAGCAGTGTGGTGTGGCATGGCATGGGCGCAGGGCACGGGTCGACGCCGACTTTGTTGGTGTCGACTGTCGCGGAGGTCGGGGGCCCGGGGCCGGGGGGGGAAGGAAGTCCATGATTGCGAGGCAAGCTTTTGCAGTGGCCCAAGCCATGGGCCCCCACACCGACGTGCGTTGCGTGGTTATCCGCTTTCTGTGGCCACGTCACAACTTTCTGAATTTGTAGGTGGATAAACAGGAAGCGTTTGTACCCTAGCTGTTGCATGTAAGTCGTGAGTCGTGACTTGCTTGCGGAGGGGTAAGAATGGAACATTCAGTGTGCAGTACACGCGGACGACAACAATTTCTGCATTTTTTTGGTTGAACTGCGGCGACATCATTATTGGAATGGAGGGTGTATTCCCTATGTGTTAAAATATTTAACACTTTAGACAACTTTATTTATTTTAAAATACTTATTATTTTTATTTTTTGATATAACTTTCTCTTTCTAATATATCTCTATCTCTATCTCTCTCCTTCTTATTTAATGTACCTATTTTTTATACTTTTATTTAATTTCTATGATTCAAGCTAAGACGGAGGAAGTAGTTAACTACTAACTGTGAGATTGCTGCTCTCGTCGTGGTGTTGTAAACAGGGCCGAAACATTTGACAGCAAAATGGTGCTGAGAAAGTCAAAGAAACAAGGCGTAAAGAAGCAACAAAGCAAGTGCTGAAACCTATATACTCGTACCACTAAATGCGCGCCCGGCAACTAGCCAGTTCAGCTAGAGTACGGCCACTGGCCACACACCAACAACATTCAAGCAAAGCCTAACTAGCTAGCTAGGATTGCCAAGCCTATCAGGCTCCACTTGCGATCAACAATGGCGGAAAATTAATCAAATCATTGGCGGCATTGATGCTGTCCACGGGTGGACTGTGCGTACGGGGGGAGGCACCACCTGCGCCGGGGGCCGGGGGCGGGACGGTTCCCGACCAAATCACTCCAAAGGCCACGGTCCACGGAGCGGCACTGTGGAGTGAAGGCTGCTTGCTCTGCGTTCCGATGACTCATCTCTCGGGTTGGCTCAGTGTTCGCCATCAGGGAATTCCTTGCCGGCCATCTTCACAGCTAGGGCTAGTGATGCCATGCCTTTGCACCGCCGCATCGCATTGCTCGGTCCCAAAGGTGGTGGGCCGCCCGGCTGACAGGACAGCCTGACGTCTCGATACAGTGCTCTCTCTTTTTTCGGCTTGGGACCTTGTTGCCACCAAAGATGATCAGATCAGCCAAGGGATAGCATTGGCAGTCACATGCTAATATGCTATCCGATGATGTCGATCAGAGGGACCTTCTTGGCAGTGGAACAGGGAAACTTCTTTCTATAGTAAATGCCTAAATGGCGATCTTTCGCAACCATGCTAGCAGCACCAGAGTACGCAGGTCAAAAGGAAGCACGAGGAGGGTTGCTGCTTTCGCAAGTGAGGGTGCTCGGTGGTAGGAGCATTAGGCCGTTTAGGATGGACCAAACCTCTACCCAAAGGAGAGCAGCTATTGATCCACTATGCTCGGAAAATGAACCGGCTTCAGAGAGTTGTCCAAAATCTTTAGAGGAGTATCTTAAGAGAAGATAAAAACGCCGTAAAAAGAAAGGTTAACGAAGCGCGTTGGAGGATTTCGGCTCCTCGACTTGATCACCGATGATAAGCTCGAATTCGCCACGGCGAGGCTAGGATGAGCACGCCCTGTTGCCCTCTCTCGAGAATTAGGAGTCCCGTCACCCGTTCCATCGTCCTCGGCAACCAAAGTTCAGAGGCATGGTGCAGGGCAGGTCTCCTTGTCTTCGAGTATTCTCAGCACATAAAGGTGCCGGCTGATTCCCTCCATGTCCGTCATGGTGTCACTCATCTGCAGCTCGTCCGCCATGTCCTGCGTGGTTTATCAAAAAAAATAATAAAAAAAAAATTCCTGCGTGGGCGCCATTTTCCTCTTGTCCTGCATCCCATCCGGCCCTAAAGGAACTGGGCCTTGATAACAAGGTGGTCCAACTCTACCTACCATTTTCTAGAAAAGGAGAGTTGACACTGGCAAACATGCATAGCCATTTCAACACCTCAATATCCACATCAACTAGTCTGATCTATCAGTGACTACTGGATTGGGTGCTTGAACACTGGAACAAAGGAGCAATTCTTGACATAGCGGGTCCTCGGCTCAATCATAAATAAAATCATCGCCTCAATGGTGAGTACATTGTGGCAGTGGCGGAACTGGACAAGAAAATAAGGGAGTGGGGGAGTGTCAGCCTCGGTTTCATTTCATGTTGTTTCCAGTTCTAACAGTTATAAGTTGTTATCAGTAAGATAAACAGGACACTGCACTTCATTTCCGACCTCCGCCTAACTTTGTGCTATCATGTCTACACCCACAAACTCACATGTGTGTCCACATGATGTGATTCTGGGGCTCGACAATGCTTCTTTTTCCATAATAACTGTGAAATTCGAATCAAAAGGCAACAGCATTCTCTCCATCCATACAAAATACATTCGAGGGTGAAATTTATAGCAGAAATTTCATCCAGTAATATATATATTCAACAAAAAACCTTGAGATTTTACCAGGTCAAAAAGCATGTGGGGAAAATCAATGTTTTGCAAAAGTGCCCCCATGAATTTATCATCAATCAAACAACGGTAGCCAGTAAACAACTGTTAAATCTCAAAATGCAATAGTATACATACTAGCACAGAGAACCTCACGTTGCCCGCTATCCATTGCATAGTGCTTATTGGTTTCTCTCCTTGCTCTCTTGCTCGACCATATAAGCCTTCTTCATTTCTTCCAACACTGCATCATTAGTGCTGCCAAGGATATAAAGCTCTCTGTCAATAACAAGTGAATTTTTTTTCCTCTGTCATGCCTGGAAAATTAACCAATGCAACAGGCACCATTCAGGAAAAAAATTGTCAGAACGAAAGCCCTCTCAACCAGTGAAATCAAACTCTAGCTCAGCCCATAACAAGGTCTGGTTTGATTGCTGCAGAAGGACATTTTTTTTTTCAAATATGGGATCATCAGGCATCTTTGGATTTTACAGCTTGACAAGCCTTGATAATGTTGTTTCTCAAATATTTTTTTTTTTCAATCTGAGATCATCAAGCACGTTTGGATACAAGTATCCCTAAATGTAAATAAGCAGTCTATACTGACACAGAGATCATTTTCCATTGATCTCCACCGATAGCTTTACATTTCAAATCAGTTTAAGCACCAGTACCAGACTAGAACACTAAAGGATAGCCCACTGCACTAAGCTCCATCGAAGTCCCGAAACATACGCACAGATTGACCACATCAAAATGCAACTAATCCCATTGTCTACTGTTTACTTGATATTGTAGGGAACACCACTATACAGACTGACTAATCGCTGCCACTAAGATCACTGCTAAACACATATCAAACTCACGGGATGTTTTTGTGGTGTTGCCTAAGCATTGTGAGGGTGGTAGGTCACCACAGGACGCCACACAGTTTTAGTTATGCCACCACGCGTAGGTGTCGCCTAGTGTCACCCAGATGCTGTGAGGGGAATGGGTCGCCACAACACCACAAAAGCCATGCGATGATTAAATGAAACAATATGCTGATAGCAATAAAAATTTCTGGAACCTAAATGAAATGAGTCGGCAAAATGTGTTTAACCACAACCTTTACTGAATGAACATATAAAAGGCATCATATTAAGTTTCCATGATAAGGTTCTGTGTGATATTCAGATTATACATCTCTCTCAAAGCAACAATGTCATTTGGATGATTTATCCACACATAAAGAAATTGCAAGACTGGCATATAGTGGGCACTTACTATTGATGAAGGCACTCATTCAACTCTTTTGCTTGCTTACGGCAGTGCCATACAACAGAGAATGTTCTTCCCCGAGCACACTCAGCGTATTTTGAACAGTAGAAATCACATTCCTTAAGCGCCTTTTGTTTCATTTTGCTGCGCAGAGCTGAAAATCAAAACACGTATCTGGTCAGTTTAAAATATACATAGACAGGCTATTTAATCTACCATTTTCAACAAATAGAACTGGATTTTAAGTCAAGAGTCTATCTACATATTGTTAGCACTAAACAGAAACAATTGATTAAAAGAGAGATGTTCTGATGAAACAAATTTCCAACATGCTCTTTCTCCATATTGTCATTCACAACAGCATTTGACAGGACCAGCTCCAATTGGTCTTCATATTTTCAGTTTTAACATTCACTAGATGGTTCAGGTCATGGACTTATAATTGCATGGCTCGCCCCTATAATCTTTATTCCCCAGGAGTGAAAAATGACTAATAATCAGAAATGACAAGTTTAGCCGCTCTAACAAGGATTCAACTTGATCCATATAACCATAACTAAGAAACGTTAAATCAGATAACCTCCTTCCCTAGCTCAGCAACCGCGAACAAACACCATCCTCCTCGTCTCTTGGTGCGTCATTTCACAAACTGTGTTCCAATCCCAAGAACCAAATAGTAGTGGAGAGAATACTCTCACCAATTTGACGTCTACCGCGGAACTAATGCTAACTTGCACACTCCAATTCGACAAATCAACAACAAATCAAAAGCTTAAGAAGCACGGACGATACTGGACTCACCTTCCTCAACCTTCTTCTTGACGTGGTTCTCCCTGGCCTCCTCGAGGTACCCCATGCCGCCACCCCAGACGTCGCCGAACCGGGCTCGGGGGGTGAATCGAGCAGCTGAGTTAAACCCTAGCGCCCTTGGAAGGGAACGCGGACATTGACGGCAAGGTTCTCGCTGGTGTTGGTTGCGGTGCGGACGTGGGAGCCTGGGAGGAGACTAGGGAATGGGCTGTTGGGCTGGTAGTTAATGGGCTACAAGTCCCGAGATGTTGTCGTACTGAATATGTAAGATGAGCTGGTCCGTTGGATCGACATGGCCCAAACTTAGATATGGACCTAACCCGAAAAGAAAATATTGAACCAGTGTGTTGATAGTCTACTTGTTGCTCTCTTCTTCATCGGTTCCAGCCTCGCATGGATGGGTGTACCAGGAACTCGTATAAGAGATAGTCATATAAACTAGTAGTAGGCGGTTGCTTCGAGGTCTCACGGGTACTGCTTACGTGAAAATGTTTTTGTGGAAGTAGTCTTGCCACTTTACCTTACGCTCAAAGAGATCTATAAGGCTAGTTTCAATGGAGTGTTTTATTTTGTTGTTTTCAAAGTGTCATATATGTATAAAGGATGATTGAAATCATGTCTATAATGCATAGTTTTATTTTGTTGTTTTCTAGATAACACATACAAGAGAGAATTTTTTTGAAAACGATATAGACATAGTTTCATCTAGATGAAACCACTCCACTCTCTCTTCTTATTAATTTCTTGCCACATCATCAAAACTGATGACATGACACCCTATTTAATAAAAATGAAACTTCTATTGGGAGTAGCTTAAGCGCTCTTTATTAGTAACCGGGATCCAGTCCCACACCTTCTCCATCCCTCAACGAATAGTTTCTTTATTTTCTCTTTTTTTCCCCTCTCGAACGGAGCTATTTTGAGAATTTCATAAACAGAGTTTGAACAATTCATTCATGCATGAAGGCAACTCATAATCTACACATCTTAAGATGAGTACTTTCTCCTTCGACATCCCTATAACCTTCGGTGTCACAGTCGAGACAACAATGGGTCCTCCACCTATACGGAGATGGAGCGATAGAAGTATGAAAATAGGATAAGATGGCGATGACACTTTTTCCTATGGAAAAATGTATGTGCGCATGCATGCATGAATGCCTACGCGTAGGCGCCTGTGATTTATATATCGCGCACGTGTAAAAGCGATCTTTGGATGAGTCAATATATATCGGGCAATCTTATTTGGAATTCATACATTTTCAATGGGACGAGTAGTAATTTCAAAGACAAATTTAGATATTAGACGAATTTAGATCTTCTGTAGTAGTGCAATAGCATTGACAACGGTTGACATATGTCCATTATTAATGCTAATACACAATTACGATATATATGCCCATTATACACAATTACGATATGCATCCCTCAAAAACAAGCAGGGCATATGTCCCTCTGTGCTTTATTCACTCTTCAATTATACATAAAAAATTACCGTAAAGTTAAAAAATAGTAATATTGCCCCATCATAATATAGATTTTATACTCGTCTCTCTTCTCTCCCTCCTTCATTTTTTTCTCGAAAAAGTGATATGGTAGATACCACTATTAAGAATAATCAGAATTACAGCCTGAAGTTACGAAGAACAAGACAGTGAAAAATTATAAATAAAAGGAAGAAAAAATAGAGCCAACCACCAAGGCCTGAAGGAGAAGACTGCAAAATGAAGCTAGGCAACAATAAAAGTTGCGTGATGGAGCTTAATCTCATCGAGAATGAGATTCATAACTTGTTGCAAGGACAATTATTGCTCCTGAAATGGTCTTTGATTTGCTCTTTTCAAATTTGCCATCAGAAAGTGATGCATCCGGTCCAGGTGGGGTTAGAAAAGCACGACACACCGATCCGATTCTAGATCCGCGATCCAAATCCACAATCTTAGCATCATAACTCCGGCACACCCACTTAGAGAAAGGCCTAATCATCCTAAAAGAGTAGTCTAATAGGGGAAGGGTTGCTCTCCCTTTTAAGGTAAATTCCTCCTCCCAAACTAAGCAAGGTGGGATTATTCAGAGACTCACACGGTCGCTATCCGACTACAACTGAGCCACATGACCACTTTGTTGCGTCTTTGTCACGGGTAATAGTGGAGGATGTCCTCATCATTCCCATCTACTTAAACAAGGATCCAACTCTGATACCAAATGATGCATCCGGTCCAGGTGGGGTTGGAAAAGCACATACACCGATCCGATTCTAGATCCGTGATCCGAATCCGTAGTCTTAGCACCACAACTCCGGCAGCACGACACACCGATCCGGTTTCAGATGCGCATGATCTGTCCCCTGCAATCTTAGCATCGCAACTCCGTCACACTCACTCGGGGAAAGACCTAATCATCCTAAAAGACTAGTCCAATAGAGGAAGGGTTGCTCTCCTTTTTAAGGTGGATTCCTCCTTCAAGCTAAGCAAGGTGAGATTATTCAGAGGCTCACACGATCGCCGTTCGACTATAACTGGGTCATATGACCACTTTGTTACGTCTTTGTCACGGGTAATAGTGGAGGATGTCCTCATCAGAAAGTTCAGAGAATCTTGGTGTTTTTTTTTCTCTCCATCTTAGTTTCTGTGTTCACCATCTGCTAGAGCCATGATAGAGTCCCAGACATGTTGATTTGAGCTATGTTTGGTGATAATTGCAGATGTGAAGCTAATTGTACCAGACAGATTTCGTAAAGTTACACTATTGTTGTCCCTTGCACGTAGTGGCATAACGGGCAAATAGAATCACATGGCCAATTTGTAGGTCAATTCTACTCATTGGATCAGGTAATTTATCTTGTAACTACTGGTATTTCTTTGACCTCCGTTGCGTTGAGAGTTCTTCGGAAGCGAAACATTACATCATATGCCTATTTAATCTGTCGTATTTTTCTTATAGTCCTTATAGATGAATCAAAATATCCCAAAACCATCCAGACAGGTTTTGGCACTTTATTTAAGTTGGTGAAGCTCTCCAAGGAAAAAGCCTTTTATCTAAATCCTGTTGGGGCGTAAACGTCTGCGATAGTCCAAGCAGCGGGTTGCCTATTGTCTGTCACTGTGGCTAAAATCACGTAAGTCGTTTAACATGTTGTGGTTACAAATACTGAACAAACAATATGACACCTATCGGAGGTGGTGCCCGGGGACGATTGTCTGAAGGACACCCGCTATGCAACCTCTCCAAAGGGGTCTGAGTAGAGAAACGAGACAATAAGAGACACAAACGAACTGAGTCCAAGTGAACCCTTCAGATGTAATTTTCATTATCTAGTCTGGTCCGTACCGGTGAAGTTATTGAAAATGACCTCTGATGTGAAGGGGCAAGGGACGCCTATAGCCTTATCCCCACCTGCCCACACTAAGTAAATTTACATAACTATTCTTTATACCTATTACATACAGCTAGAGGTATTTTTTAGTATCATAATCATCATCTGGTACAAGTCATCGGGAGTCAACCTTCAGTACTTATGTCCGGGTTCCGCCTCTTGGTCGGTATGACCTCCGGTCATACTTCCCTTTGGTCGTATAGGCCTACTTATTCCTCGCTGGACCGCACACTATTGTTCGTTCGGTCCAAACTTCCTTTTGGTTATCTGTTTGTGTTAGGGATGAAAGCGGTCAGAAACGATCAGAAGAAGGCCAAATTGTTTTTGCTTTTATATTTTTTTCTGAAAGAAAAAATGATAACGGTTGTAGGTGTAAGGGGGTCGGGATCCCCATAACCGCCCATGGGCTAACTAGGACGGCTCATGAGAGATCGGAGTACGACGGCGGCCCGATTGTGACCTAGGTGGGGCGAGTGGGAGCGGTTCTCGGCGCACATGCCCGCACTCAATCGCCAACCACCCGAGTAAATGCGGGCACTCGAGTGCCTGCAGCCAGGGTGGCTGGAAGGGACGCGGGGCGCCCGAGGCCCCCTGCGCCGCCTGACAGTCTCACCTGGGGAAGGCGCGCGCGGGACGAGTACCGAGAGGGGATGCACATTGAAGCCTTTGTAAACCAGCGGATTCGACTGCAGGCTCGGATACCAAGGACGTCAGGGCGGGATTCGGGTGGATCCTGCCTCGCATCCCCTTTGCCGAGTACTCGGCCTGTCCGGAGTCCGATCCATGTAACCCCTTCCCCCTTAGCCTATGAAAGGGGGAGGTGCACACCATGTAAAGAGAGACTACGAAATACATTCAAACAAGTAGGACGTAGGGTATTACACTCCTGAGCGGCCCGAACCTGGGTAATCTCGCGCGTGTTCATCCTTCTCCCTTGCTAAATCGCATAAGTTGTGTGGATCCGTCCTCCCCACAACCTATCTCAAGGACGGCCTTGGAGGTCCCTAATCGGAGGTGCACACGCACACCGACAATGGTATTGACATAAACGAACACGACGTCGGTATTCGGTAAAGTCAAAAATAATATTATTGTAACTAAAACGGATGGTATCGATTGGGAATCGGGAATCGATATTAACAATCGAAAACATGAATCGTGAAGTATGACACTAATAAAACAGAAAAATTGGAGGTGTCATGTTTGCGTCTCAACGACGGCACATGAACTATGATAAATTGGTTGTAGCGTATTGATTATTGAATAATTGTATATAAATATATGAAAAAATGTATTTGCAAAAATAGAAAGTAGATAAAATTTATGTTGGGAAATTTATACTTTGTTTTAGTCTAGAAGAATCACTTGCCTTTTAGAGAGATTTGCTATAATCAAAATACTGTATACGGTAATTACCTACATTACTCTATGTTAATTTTCACGTTAAATTGGAAATTTGCAGAAATAATTAGAAGACTTCGTAATTGTTTTCATTACCACTTTCACGAATTACTACTATTTTTGCTTCCACTTCTTCGGAATATCATTTTCACGTGTTACGGTCGATAAAATATGAAAACGAGCTTTGGTAAACTGATAATTACCGCTTTTGCTTTCATCCCTAGTTCGTGGGTTCTAATCAGACCCAAAGGAATAGGCTTCTCCCAACAGTCCAAAATTTAGACATGCTTAGAGCATCTCCTATAACCTATGTAACACATACTTGTTAGGTAAATATAGAAAACCAACTGAGAAAATTCGATCCAACAAAATCGTCATCGCCCTCTCCTTTTTCCCTCGTTGGTATCCCGGCCATTCCGCTCTCCATCTTTACCGAGCGCGTGCCGCTCGCTATCGGCTCCTTGTGCGCGCACCTCTTCTCGTGTTCAGTTTTCCGCTCCCACGCACACCTCTTCTCGAAGCGCACTTCTGTCTGCTTTGTCGGAGCACCCGACCTGCCGACCAGCGTGACGGTCCCACCCCAGCGCCGTTGTGACCGACTCGTCCGTGGCGCTTCTCGCCGGCACGCAGACGCGGCACGCAAGCTCACCGCGGTTAGGGGATCTCCGTGCTCGACGAAGTGTTTTTTTGCTAAAATTGTATTAGGTTGTCTCATCACTTCTGAGAATGCTGATCGAAACAGGTGCGCACGAGCGGCAGATCCTGCCTGCATTATGTTGAGACGATGGCGCTGCTCGTGGAGCTCGGTGCCGGCTCCACCATCGTCTCTGCACCTTGTACATAACGACAATAGTGTTATGTTAACCCAGTTTCCAGTCGAGTATCAATTAGCTCGGCCAGTTCAGTTATCTATGTTTCAGTCAGCCGACCTCTATTTGTTTCAGTCAATAACAATGATAATTTGTGACTGTTTGAGTATGTCCAAATATAACTCATTAGTTACTGACATGCCCAAAGGAAGTCTTCTACTGAAACAATGCTCTGATTTTGCATCTATAGTGTTATGATTATAAAATAAGACAAATGAACTTACCACTTGATCAGGACAGGGCGGTAGGAGGCAGAACGCAGGACCAGATTCGGCGGTAGAACAAAGCAGGTCAGGCAAGATCGGCTTTGGGGGGAAAACAAACATGGGCAATTTTGAATATGGAGAGTCAAGATTTGGATAGTCTGTTGGAATCACCCATAGTTTTAGGAAGGTTTCTATTTTTACAAAGTGAAAAATTCTGTAAATTTGGCTAATATTATACCTAGTCTCTTGGAGATGCTCTTATGTGTTGATCTCTGAAAGCTAAAAGAATGTCACCTTTGACCCCGTCAGCTCGTAAATAGCAGAAATTATTTCATATATATGCCCCAACGCATCTCTGAGTATTCTGTTGTCAATGTTTCTGGCAGGCACACAATCTCAGGTTTATGAAGCCGCACCACTTGCTTGACGTCTTCTTGTCTGGTCTAGCTGTTCAGCCCTCTTACCTTCCATGACATGAAGGAGTAAGAAGACGTTGTATTGTCTCATCCATGGATTACAATTGAATAGCAGCTAATGATGAAGGCTTAACAAAGCACAGGATGCATAGTCCACTTGCTCTCATAATAGAGATACAAACATCAGGTTCGCCGAGCTCCACATTAAATTCAAAACTAGGTTATGTAGAATTAAAGATATACAACTCTGAACCCCCCTCAAGGTTGGCTCCGCCGCTAAAGATAGGAATCGCTTACATCTTCACTCAACCACAAGCGAACGAGATTCTTGGATGGATTCTCACACAGCTTAAGGATAAGGACGATTCGACCAACCCGTTACGGCAGCAACGACCGAGTCACGAACAAGTCCGGGCAGGTACGGCTAAAACCGGCGGGCGCATGTTGCCGTTGAGCTTGACACCGTGGGTTGGCACTTGGCAGACACCAAGCCACCAACCAGGTCCTAAACAAAATGCAGAGGATGCCAAATTGGCAATGGCATCCCGAGAGAGAGGGAGCGCGTACACCCCATCAAAAGTTTTAGGTGAAAAAAAACGTTTCGTGCAGCACGGTTATTTGACTCCTCGCGAATAACTTGGACGTGTCAGTTTAGGAGACCTATCATCCAGGTGGATTTTTTCGTTTTCGTGCAGTGCAGGTGCAAAAAAGGTGAGTAGCCGTGCCGCCGGTGCGGGTGAATTTGACGCTGATAGACTACTTGTATCATGCGTGACTGCAGGCTTGTGCGTGGCCTGCATCAGCGCTTGCATCATGCCTCATGCGTCGTGGTGAAATTGCATCATGTTGCTCGCAGAAAGGCACGTGAAAACGGTGACAGTGTCATCCGTACTGTTGGCAGGTGGGCAGCGTTTAGCTACCGGTAATACCTCTGCTTGCACAAACCATTTTGGCTGTGTGTTCACTTCTGTGAAAGATTCTGGCACGTTTCCGTCAGGCCGAACCATTTGGCAGGTGGGCAGAAGGGCTCACCGCATCGCTTTACACAAGCAGAGCAGCGACAACGGCCGCCGGCGCCGTGGTTTCCGCGGGGTCTTCCGCTGCTCCGAGCGTCAGGCGCTACTACTGGCCCGTGCCGAGTCGCCATCAAAAGCAGCATTTTTCTAATCCTGAAATTCCTGATCATCGTGACCTTTTTAATCTTGCTCATAATTGAAGGACCACGTCGCTGCCCCGCGCCGAGCCAGCAGCGCCTCGCGCCACGCATGATCACGGCCGGTTTGCGTGTCGCCTCCTTGGGGGTGTGAGGGGTGGAGCGCTCTGATTTGCAGCCGCCTTTTTGTGTTGACACTCGTGCTTTCTTGTCACCGGGACGAGCAGGGCGCCACCGTTTTCCTTGTCTGACGGTGACCGAGACGATAAGGCTACGGAAAATGTCTTGTGTTGACCATAAGTCCAGTACTGTACCAAATAGTAGTATGCGAAGTGAAGAACACGACTACTAAGAGTGGCGTATCATCCGCGTACACTAGTACTACAACGCAACCAACAACCAGGGGCGTTCCAGAGAATAGAGAACTACTAAGATTTTTCTTGTGGAAGTGTAGCCAGGTAAACCTCGGTCACTCTCACGTCACTTTTAATCCTTTATTGGCATCTATTTTTCTCCCCACTTTTTTGTCCCGTTTTCATAAAAGTCGAGCGATACCCGACGGCCGGCTCTCCCTTGACTCGACTCAAGTTCCAAACAGAACCTTCTGAATTCTGGAAAACCCGTACGGATGACGGAGGAGCGTCATCGCCCCACGCCACACAGCCACGTCGCGAGCTCGTCGTAGAAGATCAGCACAGAGCAGCAGCCCACCACTAAACGCAACGCTGAAAGCGGCATCAATTGCTAAACAAAGTGGACCGGAGACCGCTAACGCCCACGGGCCATGATGTACATCCGCGCCGATGCCTCCCTCCTCGCGTGGGCGTGGCCATGCCAGCCGATGCGCGATGACACCCGTCTAAAATTCGACAAAGCAAACCGGAAATCCATAAATTACTCCGGCCACACAACAGCCTTGTCATCGGTCACCCAAGGATCATAATATTTTTCTAGCTGTAAAGTGGCTCGAGTGCACAACCGAACCGAGAGGCATATATAAAGGTGCGGTGCCATGATGGATGGATAGATAAACTTATAGGGGTTAAGCTGGATAGACTGAGCTGCGTCGGATGAACGCTAGCGTCGATTCGGTCCATGTACAAGAGGGAACAATCGAATGTTTTTGTTTCTTTGATTGGTTGAGAAAAAAAAAGGGGGAGAAATGTTCCGCAGTGAGTATAGTAACCTCAGTTATCAGTTGGCTCATAAGAAAGGGCTAATAAAACCTAGTGGAGTACTAATGTTTTCGCAGTTATGATTTGATTTAGTCGTGCAACTAACAGCATTTAAGCCAGTTCAGTTGCTGCGTAGCGTGCGTACATATCGCTCTAAAAATGCACTAGTATTTATATACGGAAGGAATCTAATGCTCAACCGAAAAAACCAAAGGACGTTCTGTTACGTGCGTACTTGTTTCTCAATGCACTGTTGTCCAGAAAAGTGAGAGGGGGAGAAGGTGGTGGAGAGCCTGCGGATTCCAGAAAATGACGAGAGTCTCGTAATGCCTGTCACGAAGATCAGAATCGAAACGGCCGAGAATTGCTGTACCAATCGTTTCGTTCGGTCCCGTGACCGGTGCCATTTTGATTAAAAAACCAATCATCAGTTTGTGCAAGGTTTAGGTTTGTTGGTACGCGAAATGCAATTCCAGGCATACAAAAGGTCCGTGCCATGCCCACAACAGAAAGCAAACTAATCATGTCAGGTAACCGAAAAAATCACGAATTTCTGCTCCGCTCCGCTCGGCGGCGTCGTCTTGTCCACCACGACATACAAGGGATCCAGCTTTACACCTGTCTGGTTGGCCCAGCGCAGACAACGCGCCTCCCGGTTCACAGTAATCAACCGACTAAAAATCAGGGGAATAAGCAACGCATCAGCGCCTGGTGAAAGGAAAGACTGCAATTTCCTGCGGTGATTTCTTCGCGAAATGTTCTGTTCAAAAGAAAAAAAATTCTTCGTGAAATGGGGAGTTTTCCCCTGAAATCTAATGACCTAGAAATGCACAATTCGTTGGGCATGCATTTTCTCGGCAGTTTCCAAAGCCTGAGTGCACCAGAAAATAGACGGACCTGCATCAAACTTGGAGCCTACCCAATGCCCTAAAGAGGGCAAGCAAAGCAGGCATTCCGGTGCACCGCAGCACACCAAAAGTGTCCCCTCTGCACAGCAGGCTCCGTGGCTCACAAGCAAGTCTCGGGCGGGTTATTTCTTCCTTCGCCGCCGAGCTAGCACTTGCCCGTATAAGAGCGCCTCCAACCCACCACTCGTTCCACCACCAGTCAAGCAAGTCAGTCTGCCGAGCAAACGCCGCAACTGTCAGCCAGCCATGGGCCTCTTCGGCAAGAGCACCTCGAAGCAGACCGCCAAGGTCAAGTCCCTCGTCAAGCTCGCCGCCGCGCGCCTCGTCGTCGCCCGCCGGCCGCGCCTCGGCCGCCGGTCCATCGCCCGCGGCGACGTCGGCCAGCTCCTCGCCATCGGCCGCCTCGACCGCGCGCTCGCCCGCGTAAGCAACCGCGCCGCGATTCCTCTGCTCTTCCCGCCGGTTTTGCAGCGCTGATTGAAACGGAGCGGCGTGTTGTGTTCTTGGCGTGTGCAGGCGGAGCAGGTGATCGACGAGGACAACATGCTGGCGGTGCTGGACATCATCGAGCTCTACTGCAAGGTCATCATCGACCAGGCCGCGCAGCTGGACAATCCCAAGTACGTTCGCGCGCACCCTGTTCTCGATGTCTCCGTTGATTCCGTGCTCCTTCGGTTCTCGCGCCTCACAAGTCATAACTCATAACGGAGGATGGATTCCAATTTCTTAATTTTTCTTTCCATTTGGTGATGAAACCGACAAGCAGGGAATGCAGCGAGGAGATCAAGGCGGCGGCGGCGGGCCTGATGTTCGCGTCGGCGCGGCTGGGCGAGCTGCCGGAGCTGCTGGACGCGCGCGGCATCCTGGCGGACAAGTTCGGCCGCGACTTCGCCCGGGCGGCCAGGGAGGGCTCCCATGGCGTCGTCGACCCCACGGTGAGTATACTACCACCCTTAACTCCCTCCTTCCAGCTCCAGCTAGCCACGTTCCTTGGGTTTACTGGTCGTGTTGCCAACCGCATGCGTGTGTGGTGGGGGTCGTGATTGAAAACGAAAGGTGGTTGTGCTGTTCGTTGCAGTTGGTGAGGAAGTTGTCCGGCGAGCGGGCGAGCGAGGAGGAGAAGAGGAGGCTGGCGAAGGAGATCGCCGCCGAGAACGACATCCTGCTCGATTTCCACGAGAAGCCCGTCCAGGTTCACCAGCAGGTTGTGTTTATGCAGCAAGCACCGGTGCAGGCGAAACAGAGCAGCGAGCCGACCAAGAAACAGAGCGAGCCAGTCAAAGAATCTGTCGAGCAGCGCGAGGTCAAGGCGGATCGCCACGAGGTTCGTGCCGTGATCCTGCTCCTAGTAGAAATCTACTAGAAGATCACTAGAGCCATAGTATGCAGAATTTTATATTGCGAGTTTTTTCCAATGTCAAAACAGGCGCAGGCGCCGGGGCGGCAGAGATTCGTGGACGCCAACGTGAGGCCCGGGCTCGCGCAGCTGGCCGTGGACGACAAGGTGTCGAGGGAATCCAACAAGTACTTGGATGCCCGGATGGCGGCGGAGGCGGCCTTCGAGTCGGCGACGTTCGCCGCGATGGCCGCCCGCGCGGCCGTGGAGCTGTCGCGGTCGCAGCAGGGGAAGGGGCCGAGGGGCTTCGACAAGGTGCATCCCCACCCTCCGTCGCCGTCGTGGAGCGGCGGGAGCACGGTGACCTCGGTCGGGTCGGAGAAGGGGAAAGGCGTGGCGTTCGGGCGCAGCGACGACGACGACGAGGAAGAGGAGGACGCGGCCTGGCCGCCGCAGCAGCGCCGGCCCACGTACCAGAGGGCGGCTTCCGCGATGGGCACCGGCGGCACGCGCCCATTCCAGGACGGCAACCCGACGCACAGGAGGCACGGGACGGAGCTGGGCGGCGGACAGTACGTGACGCCGCCGTACCGGAGGGCGCCGACGGGCGGCGGCGCTACCACCACCAACGCCCCCGCGGCCGCGTACGAGAGCGCGGCGCACGCGCCCCCGCCGTACGCGAGGATCGTGTCGGCGCTGGAGCGCGGCAAGAACGAGCACATCGCGCGGCACGAGGCGGTGCGGCCGATGGGCACGGACGCGCGGGTGATGCAGGAGCGGGTGTACGGCGCGGCGCCGGCGCCGATGAACACGGAGCGGAGGGCCAACTCGGTGCGCACGAGGAGGTGAAAGGGCGGTGGGCTCTCCGTTCGAGAGCCGACGGGCCAATTGGGAGATGGCAGTTTCCTGGCGCAGGAAATCGGGTTCGTTGCTTCGCCGGCAGAGTGGCCTTGGAGAGTTTCTGGTCCGGGATACCTGGAGAGTTTTCTGCACCTGGGCAATTAATCTAAGTTAAAGTAGCTATTTTTGTTAGAAAGGAAGGGACCGTTGGTGGATACTAGTACGCCATAGGTGGAGACATTTTTGTACAGGAGAGATAAGAGTGGAGTATGGACTATGGAGTTGTGCTTGTGTGACAGATTGTCAATTCGGTAGGTGTTCCTGAGCTACGCATTTGTCCTCGCCGAGAAGAATCTGATGACGAATTAGCAACTCTGGCCCACGTTCACCGCATGGCTATTGGCTACTGGTGCGGGAGCCTCGGACACGCACGGGCAACCGATCAGTTTTAGTCAACACAGTAAACCGCCGAGCATGGCAACTAGTGCGCCACTGCATTTGCTGATTCTGGTCTGCTGCGCTGAATGATGTTTGTTGAACCTCTTTGTCAAAAACTCAACATCGTAAAGCGGCAAGCTTGGCACAGTAATGCGTCCGTGTTGCAATTCGGCTTCCCCGAATGCGTTGGCACGCTAATGCCGTGGCACCGTTGCAGTCTTGTTGCTTGCGCGATCCCGCAAGCAGTCACGCGCTCCACCGCACCGCGCGCCGCCGCGCAGTTGCTTTGCGTCCCGGTCAGTACAGCCCCAGCCCGCTCGCCACAACTAACGCATGTTTTGCAGCCTAGTACAGGACCACGCCGCTCTGCGTGTTCCCGTGCCGGGTTCGACCCACTGTTGCCTGCTGATCTGCCTTCTTCAAGATCACGCTTCGTTCTACGCAATGGAATCTTGGTGACTGGTGTTGCTAAGTTTATCGATTGGCTTCATTATAAGGGAAAAAATGTTAAGAAAAAATTCACTCAAATATCTGAAATGTCGTTGAATGAATTTCATCATTAACTACCTATAATTAATTCAAATTGCTCTATTTGTATATACAACCATGCTGTTTTATAGTTGAACACATTTCTTGTGAAAATCATGCCAACTATTTTTTTAAAAAATAATTCAAGTTTGACCATTAAAATTTCTGAAATTTCATGTTCATCAGCCATCTCCGAATTTTATTATGTAAGTATCAAATAGTTCTGGCCCTACGTCCTTTTTATGGTACCAGCTCGCACCTGGTCCAGGTCCCATTAAGCGTAGCTTTCTGAGTTTTCGTTGCTGCACAAATAGATCGCAGTGCCACGGCGTAGCTTTTTGGGCTTCTGTTGCCAGGCAAACACCTGGGCTTGTATTGAGCTAAAGTTGCCCCACCGATGGCAGATACAGAAGGAAAATACAGGGACTGAACCAGATAGTAAAATGTCAGCAACAAGAAAACTGTAAATCGCATATCAGCAGACAATAGCAGAGTGATAGACTAGTAGCAGTCTAGTGCAATGGGTAGAGCTCACAGCTCAGGAAATCGTATGCTATACCGAAAATACCTGAGACACATATATCTGAAAATCGATCCCTTTCACAGTAAAAACTGAGCTTAATAAGGAATAGCACTTAACAAATTTATTTGCATGTTATATTTGATTTTATCACTGCTAAACATTTTGCACGTTTTGTTTGCCTAACCTCTAGAAAATTTTGTGCACGTTTAGCTTATTTCCATTCTCTGCGCACGTGCTGCGGCGGGGCTCTCTTGCTGCAAATGCAAAACGAGCTCGTTTGAGCCAAACTGACAGCAGGCACACCAAAATTAGACTTCCCGAGGCTGCTGGTACGGCCCTATAAACTCTGTCCCTTAAACGCAGACGTACAGATCAATCCACAAGGCATTCTTCGTCTTCTTCCCCTTCGTCGCCATCAAGCAAAAGACCAACAAAGAAAAAGCTGAAGCTCGCGCTCGGTGCTCACGCAAAAGGAAACCCACGCTAATACGCAAGAAATACCCACCCGAGCCAACGCCATGGGTTTCTTCAGCAGAAAGACTTCCAAGCAGACCTCCAGGGTTAAGAAACTTCTCAAGCTCGCCTTGGCGCGCCTCGCCACTGCCCGCCGTCCTCGCCTGGCTCGCAAGTCAATATCCCGTGGCGATGTCAGTCAGCTCCTCGTCCTCGGCCACCTCGAGCGTGCTCTCCAGCGTGTAAGGACCTATGATCTCTAAACACATATCAAATGTGG
This sequence comes from Eleusine indica, assembly GCA_030378355.1. Taxonomy (NCBI): domain Eukaryota; kingdom Viridiplantae; phylum Streptophyta; class Magnoliopsida; order Poales; family Poaceae; genus Eleusine; species Eleusine indica. Next base: position 8,248,122 of record CM059498.1, on the reverse strand, counting down.
CGCCAGAATTTTCCAATGCGGGAGTGCTAACATGTGTCTTTTCGTGGTTCAGTCAGAGCAGGTCATAGAGGAGGACAACATGCTGCAGGCGTTTGACATCGTCGAGTTCTATTGCAAGCTTCTCATCGAGCATGCCGCGCAGCTAGATAAGCCACAGTACGTATATATCCTAAATGATTTTTTTACGTCATAGCATGAGTTGAACATGATTTCATGTTTTATTTCTTGTCTCCTTTACGGTTGCATGACTATTCTGTTCTGTGTTGTAGGGAGTGTGGTGAGGAGATCAGGGAAGCTGCCGCGGGGATCATGTTCGCAGCTAGGTGGTGCGGCGACCTGCCGGAGCTACCGTTGGCACGCACCATACTAGCAGACAAGTTTGGCAACGACTTCGTTGTGGCAGCAGAGGAGGGCAGTGGCATCGTCGATCCCATGGTACAGTATGATCTTATTCATTCTAGCATGGAAAGTTGGAATCTGAAAATTGGTAGCAGGACAAGCTAACAAATTTTATGTTCCCCTGCAGTTGGTGTGGAAGTTGTCGGGCGACAAAACAAATATGGAGCTGAAGAAAAAGGTGACCAAGGAGGTCGCCGCTGACAGTAATATATTGGTGGACTTTTCCGAGCTCCAGGAAGAGGCTGAGCACGACGATAATGGCAATAGTTCACACTGTTAGGATCACGAAGAAATGTGATACGAAGACATGGATGAAAGTTGAGTCAAACTATATATGGCCGTCGTCCTTGCTCCCACAGAAGACAAATTACTTGGCGCTGCAGAACGTCGAGGAGGATCTATGTGAAGCGAACAGCAAACAATTCCGATGGACCGCAAAAAAACAGAGCATCGAGGAGAATCCATGACATTTACAGCTCTGACTGATTAAGCGGTGGAAGGCTGAAACTGGAAAACGTGACAGCTTCAGCGCGGATAAGAAGACGGAGTCTCTTCCGATTGTGTCCAAATGTAACAATTTGTTATTCTTTTGTACACAGTAGAGCGGTCTATGCCTTTCTGTAACAAAATGAACAGAAAATTTGACAATGTCATCAGTTAATCGTGTCATTCACGACAATTGCATTTGTCCACAGCTCAATAACGGAATCCAGCTGATTCTGTCCAACGATGGCCGCTATTGGCAGCGGCGCAAGCTGCAGACCTGCTCCTCCGTGCTGAGCGCAACAAACACTCATCCGTTTCTACCGCCCCGGTTGCCAAGCTCAACACTGAAACAATAGAACAGGGCATGCTAGCTGCGCTGCTGCTGCTGTACTCTTGCGCCCTGCGCCGGTGAGGAGCCTTGCTCGCTTGCGCCCCCCAAGCAGTCTAGCCGTGTTCTGTTCACCATGCGTCACGCCGCCCCCATCACTACAGGCTCATTCCCCGCCTCGCGATCCCATGCCAACGCAATGCGGCAATGGCGGCGTTGTTGTCTCTGATGACTGGCCAGTTGATGCCACAGACGTGCCAAGCACATAACCGAACGTGAGCGGGAGGGCGCCCTGCAAACAAGCTCCAAGCCAGGCAGCGCAGGCAACGGAATCGGGAAGCAAATCGCCGCTGTCACAAAAGGTGGATGCGCCAGTTTTTTAAGATGGAGAAGGGGAGGAACGATATTCTTCTGCATCAGGGTCTCAGAGGAAGAACACTAATGCGATCAAACACATCAAACGGTAGGCATATTTGCCTGGCATTACAAAAAACTAGTTGCGCTGTGAGGCACATATATGAGCTGAACTAGTAGTAGGTACCCAAAGATCAATTGTTCTGCTGTAGCATAAATGAATTTGTTGTCACCATTCACAATGCAAGTCGAAACACCATGATTATAATTCTTTGAGCATAGAGACTATATACACAATTAAATGCTTTGTAATCACGAGCTCCTAAACTGTTTCATAAGTAAAATTTTTAAGTAGAAGATTTCTTTTAAGTATATCTGAAACTTACAAATTTACATTAAACAATACTACTACTCCGTACATCGGTTCTACATTCTGCTACACTTTACCTTAGCAACAGAAAAAAAAAACTCAGATATATAGCATTTGTGCTTCGCTCCATTCGATTTTCAGCATTCCATAATATATCTTATTGTAACAGTTGTGTCAACATATATCTCAAAGAAGATAAACCAGACACAGATTATCAGTAAAGCCAAGCTAACTACAAACGGCAACCAATTATTTTCATGTGTCTGTTGTTCCATTAGCTTTGTGTACCAAATCTTTTGCACGTTTTATTTGCTTAAACTCTGTTAACCTTTTTTTAGCACGTTTACCACAGTTTCCTTCTTTAGGCATGTGCTGCAACAAGGCTGGGATCTTGCAAATGCAGTTTGAAGTTTGAACCGAACTGACAGTAGACACACTAAAATTAGACTTCACAGATAAGAAGAAATAGCCCTATAAAATCTTTGTCCCTCTAACGCAGACTTCCCATCAGTCAGGATCAAGAAACCTTCCTGTCCCCCCTCCCTCTCCATCAAGCAAAGGGCCAATAACACAGCCAAAGCACGGTGTTTGAACATATAACGACGCCATACCTCAGGAGCAGCATCAACTCCAGCAGGAATCGATCAAACATGGGCTTCATCCACAGGAGGACCTCCAAACAGGCCGGCAAGGTTAAGAACCTTCTCGGACTAGCTTTGTCGCGCCTGGCCGTTGCTCGTCGTCCCCGCCTTGCTCGCAAGTCAATTTCCCGTGGCGACGTCGGCCAGCTCCTAGCTCTCGGCCATCAGGACCGTGCTCTCCACCGGGTATGCACCAGTCTAGGATCCCAAAGTTCATATACAGTACTCTTCAACACAGGCATACTGATGCTTGCATCGTTCTCCTTGCAGGCAGAGCAGGTCATTGAGGAGGAGAAAATGTTGGAGGCGTTTGATATGATTGAGCTCTACTGCAATCGCCTCATCGAACATGCTGCGCAGTTAGATAAGCCTAAGTATGTATCTTTTTATACCCTGACATTGGAGTTGATTTTATTCTCATGTTTAGCTATACATTGATTTCTCAGTTTTATAGTCGTCTGACTAAACAATTTTGTGTGTAGTGAGTGCGACGAGGACATTAGGGAGGCGGCCTCCGGGATAATGTTTGTAGCAGGGTGGTGTGGCGACCTGCCAGAGTTGCTGTTTGCACGCACTATCCTGGCAAACAAATTTGGCAGTGACTTCGCTACAGCAGCAAAGGAGGGCACCAGCATCGTCGATCCCATGGTAATTAAAACATGATCTTCCTCTTGACGCGTTTCATTATTTGGAATCAGAAAGTGAGAGCTGGAGTTTACATGAAAGTTTGTGTTGTCCCGTGCAGTTAGTGTGGAAGTTGTCTGGGGACAAAACAAACATGGAGCTGAAGAAGAAAGTGGTCAAAGATATTGCTGCTGAGAACAATATCATGGTGGATTTTTCAGAGCTTCCAGGAGTCGGTGTGCAGGACAGAAGCAGCAACATTCCACACCGTCACGAGTTCAACCATGAAACAATGTACTAGGACAACACAGATGAAAGTTCAGAGTAAGACTTGACACATTATCCTCAACATATGATGAACGCCACGGGAGCGGAAAGCAGCTAGGAGAATCCATACGGCCATTTCAACTGATGGATCAACAGCCAAAAGCGGACAAGGTGAAGGCAAAAGAAGATGAAATTTCAGTGCATCCAGCACAAATGCAACGATCTGGGATAGAGGAGTTTAACGTCCAAAATTACTAAATTATCAACATATAGTTAATGTGTAAATTATTAAATACCTAACGGTTTCCAATTAATTAAGTACCACTAATTCTATAATTGACAATCTACAATCCCTTTCTCTTCGAATCTATCAATTCTCTTATTATGGACTAGGGCCATGATCTGTACCTAAATTCCACCTCCGCCCGCTTCTGTCATCCTTCATCACCCAACTGCCTTATACATCTGCATCATCCAGGCTCTTGGGTAATAGTCAGTGCCCTTGTAATATATGAAAAATCTCTTCATGGGATACTTCGTGCCAAAAAGATAATTTATACCTCAATGTCCTGTGATGGACATGATCTAATGGACTGATTGGAAAATGTAATGAGGACTGAGGTATTACTTATGCAATAACCAAGGTCATCAATGAAGCATAACATGCATTAATCTATGACTGATTTATATGATAAGGTTATCATCAATGAAGCATAACATGCATTAATCTATGACCGATTTATCTGATAAGGTTAGTAATCAAAGTTATGCAAACATGACCTGACAAATATACAAATAGACAAAGGAGACAAGGGAGAAACAGGTAGTGAAAAAGCATCGACACCAGTGGCGGAGGACAGAAAGAAATTGAGGTATGGCGGAGTCAATTGTACTGATGCTCTAATATAAGTATAACATTACTAATTTTCTTGTACAACATCAAGGATTAAGAATGATGAATGTTGACACAAAATTTAAGGTATGGCAAAGGCCATATCTTGCCATATTAGGTCCTCCGCCAGCTGATCGACACCAAGATTACCACATTTTAGTGAGGAGGGTGGCATGGAACATAGTGTTTTTCTGCAAGAAACAATAGTATATATAGCAGTAGCAGTATGTCATCAGCTCTTCATAGGCTGAGATACATGAATGAAGGCCAAGACCAAGAAATGGAGTTTCTGGACTCATAGTTATTGTTGTATGAAGGGACTAAGGAAGCATGATTCAGCATCAACCCAGCAGCATTTTGTTGTATTGACTCGGAAACATGTTAAGTACTGTAGTGGTACTTCATGAAGTCAAATCAGCACACGAGTTATGCAAGTCTTAAACAGGGAAAAAAAATATAAACTATACGCAATCTAGTATCGTTCTGGATATTCACTGCAGTCGTGATTCCTGTGTCAGTGCAGAATTTCATCAAACAGTTGACGGCACTCCCATACCAAATGCAACCTTGCCAATTCAGCACTTTTGCTCACTACCACTACGTGCAGCACGCAAGCTAGAAAATCACACAAAAATCTACAACCCGCAGCAAAGCACCAGGTCAAGGCTGCGAGATAACCACATCACCGCGGGCAGATTGTTTTGTAGTTAATGGTAAATGAACAATAATAGATTCAATGAGCATTCAGCAATTGCACAAAAAGCATCCATATCATGACATTTTAAACTAGCAAAGTCAGTAACAGATCAGTTTTTGTTGCATCATCACGCGAAAACCGTGAATTCTAAATGGGGAACGAAAAGGACGAGGGGAAGGGTGCGACACCTCTCTCTTTTTTCCCTCGTCGATCACTGCAGCTTCATCTCCATGATGCTCTTGGACTTGGGGGCGTAGAGCGAGTACACCACCGCCTGCCTTTTGGCCACCTCCAGCTGCTTCTTCCCCTCCGCGAACGCCGCCGCCGCGGTCGGCGCGTCGGCGAGGGCGCGGTTCTCGCGGAAGGCGTCCGCAGCGCGGCGGCGCGTGTACTCGCGGATGTTGTAGTCGGAGAACTGCCTCGACGTGCGGAGGAAGGACCGGAATAGGGACAGCACCTCCGACCTCACCGGGCTCGTTACCGCCGCCGCCATGGTTGCAGAAAGCTCTCGAGACGGAGAACCAGGGAGGCTTGGTGTGGCTGCAGCCTGCAGCAGCTGCTACAGGTCGAATTGGGCTGGAAGGCAACTCTCACGTAGTTAGGGCCCATATTCGGCCCAGCGTTCCAGCCCATATCATTTTAGCCTCAACTCGGATTTGAGGTCTTCGCATCAGATTTGCATTTCAAAAATTGTCCCAGAACAGTTTCATTTATTCCAGAACACTAGTTTTTTACACATACGATACGCACACTGCCATTGTTTTACTAAGATATCATATACTAAATGTTGCCGAGTCACAACTGTTGATAAATTGTTTGGACATAACAAACCAATGTTAATAAAGCGTAATCACCTGCTACTCCTATGTCATCGCATAATGTCTCTTATTTTCTTTCGACTAGATCTGAGGTACGAGCCATGAGCGACAATGTGCGTGTCTTAATACCTTTGGTGATTACGTCCTCCTTAGCCATGACCGAGATAACTCTATGTACATGCCATTCGCTACCAACACCCACACACGGTGATAACATCATGTCCACAATTGATTTTACAGGGTCCATGTTCTTTAACTTTAGAAGCTCTCGGGTTCTTAACGATCCTTTTTTTCCTTTATTTGAGTGACATGTGACTAATGCAATTCAATATTCACATTAGACTTCAAACTCTTCTTTGTCGGTATTAATCTTTCGTTGAAAATTGTTTGTGTTTTTTGTTAGTAGGTTGTCTTGCGATATACTTTTTTTTTCTTCTCTTTTTCCTCCCGTAGCAATGCACGGGCAATAACCTAGTCATGTACTAAATAAAAACATGTGTTGAAATGTATATCAATGATTCATCTTTCCTCCCACAACGTATGCAAAATAACCCATTGTCAAATGAAAATGGAAAATAACCCATTATCAGTGCAAAAGGCAAATATCACAAAATATGTGTTTATATACACTAAGATAGTAGACATAAATATGTAATCTAGACATTTCATTTGCTCAGTATAATCAGATATACTGGAAAACTATAATTATTTTTTGAGTGAATTGCACAAAACACTAGGTTTTGTAACCAAACTCTCACTTTGCACCAGGTTCTAGCTACATTGTCACAAAACACCAGGTTTTAGCTTCAAATTTCTCACTTCACACTACCTTTTACTGCTCCCAGCTTTAGGCCCACCTGTCAATGTAACAAGCACCACACTACCTTTGCCACATGTGCATTTGAGTTGGATTTGGCGGGAGAAAAGCCCGTCTTGGCGGAAACATATCCAAATAAAGAGCCGAACAGTACGGTTGTTTTCCTCACGATCGCACATATCCAAAGCGACCTAGAGCGAGCAGCACGATGTCTCCGAGCAGCGGATCAGGCAGCCCACAACTTTCTTCTCAGGAGTGCATGGATGGAAGTAGCAGCGTCGGTGGACTCGTTCCTTCTCGCGACGGCCCGCTTGATCCAAGCGGTGGATCTAGTGGCCGTGTTCCTCCACATCCAGGGTACGCACTAGCCTCCAAAATCCGATTCCATACCACGATTAGAGAGGAAGCATGCAGCATGAAAAGCAGCGATGCAGCAATTCTTTTTCCTTTTGTAACAACACTCGAGTAGCATGATTATGCTAAGTTATTTTTCACTTTGTATTAATCTGGATAGGGAATCGTGGAAGCTGGTACTGCATTGTGATCGTGGGATTGAAACATCAATTGTCAGCAAGGAAATGGATAGAGATTTAGTATGCTATTTTAATCTGAGTCGATGGGTGGAGTCACTTGGATTCACTGCTCAAGATTTCTTTTTCTACCCTAAGAGAGACACACAGCTTGGAAAAGAAACTGTATATAAAATTTGCACTGATGTGGAGGTGATGGAAATGTTGCGAGAATATGATTCTGAGAAGAAGGTTGATTTTTATGTCATGAGTTTCGTACCAAACACTCTCACTGGGTCCAGTGCAGGGCAGTCAGCTTGTGATATTGGAGAAGGAAAAGACGATGGTTGCAGGGATAGAGGTTGCAGTGAAGATGAGGTTCACATCAATAAGGAGACAGCTGAGCTAGAGAAGGAATTAAATAGGAGAAAGGAATTACTTGCCGACCCTAGTGAGCACTATGAAGGTGATACTGATTGTGAGGACTTATTTATCACAACTAATGATACTGAAATTGCAGAAGTTGACACATACACCAAGGTTAAGCCCTGGAAAGGGAAGAGTGCACCTTGCCCAAAAGATTCTAAAGTCAATGAAGGGAAAAAAGCAAAGAAGAGGAAGACGGTGAAAAAAAAGGTTGTTATTCCTAGTGATATGCTTGCTTTGTCAGATCCTCCTAGCGAGAGTGGGGAAGAACCCATCGGCTCTGAGGATGATGATTTAGCTAGAGATGATGGCATTGTATTGCAAACAGGTAAAGGAAGAGAAGTAGGCCACGCAGATTACTCGAGAAGAGGTTGATGTGGAATGAGGACCAGGTACTAGACCCAACACAACTATGCAAGGGTATGTGCTTCACTGATGGTCGTCAATTCAGAAGAGCTTTGAAGAGTTACCATATTATGAATGAAAGGGATTATGGATATATTAGGAATGATGGTGACAGAGTGAAGGTGCAATGTCAAGAAGATATGTGCCCATTCTTTATGCATGCTTCGAAAATTGCTGAAGAGAGCACTTTTTAGATTAGGAAAATGGTTGCACCACACACATGTGGTGTCACACGCGCAAGTACCAGAGTGGACAGTGTGTGGTTAAGTCAGAGATATGAAGAGGATATCAGAACTGATCCAAACTGGGATGTTAAAGCCCTACAAGATGCTGCAATGAGAGATTTTGGAGTAGAAGTGAGTACAACAATGGCATATAGGACAAAAGCAAGGGCGCTGATAAGGTATTAGGGAATCATAAGGGACAGTATAGGAGGATTAGAGATTATTGTCAAACTGTCATTGACAAGAATCCTGGTAGTACAGTCATCGTAGAAACTGAGCCTAGACCTGATCAAGGACTGAATCCAAGGTTCAAAGGGCTTTTCATGTGTTTGAATGCTCACAAGAATGGATTCATAAATTGTTGCAGACCTTTTATAGGTACTATTTATTTACAAAAATAAATTGTATTATTGTTAATATGAGTATTTACAAAAAAATGATATCTTTCTTGCAGGAATGGATGGTTGCTTTGTAAAATTGACAAATGGGGCCCAAATATTAGCAGCAACAACACGAGATGGAAATAATAATATCTTCCTGCTAGCATTTGAACTTGTAGGGAAGGAAGATATTCATAGCTGAACATGGTTTCGTCAAAGGCTTCGTGAGGCAATTGGTGAGGTTGGAGAGCATGGGCCTTGGGTCATCATGTCGGACAGGCAAAAGGTAATATCTAAAATTCTTCTAGCTGCACTAAACTCTTGATTTGAGGTAATCTTAAACACATGGATTCCTGTTTTAGGGACTCATGAATGCAGTGGCTGAGACCTTCCCCAACTTTGAGCATAGGTATTGCAAGAGACACTTGTACCAAAACTTCTGCAGTGCTGGATACAGGGGTGGAAATTTGAAGAAACATATGGATTCTGCTGTGTATGCATACACTCAGAGTGACTACGAAGTGGCAATGGAGAAACTGAAGACAGAGAGTGAGAAGGCACATGAGTGGTTGAGAAAAATTGGCAAAGAACATTTTAGTCGGCATGCTTTTAATCCAAGGAGTAAAACAGATTTAGTAGTCAACAATCTCAATGAAGTATTCAACAGCTCTATATTGAAGTTCAGAGATAAGCCAACAACCACAATGATTGAGTGCATACGATCAAAAGAGATGGTGAAACGTAGTGAAAAAAGGAGTGGAGCTGCCAAAGTAGGTTGGGTGATCACACCAACAATATCAGAGAAATTAGAGCTTGAGAAGAGGAACGCTAGATATTGTAGGCCTATTTGTGCTGGTGTGAACCTTTGGCAAGTTAGTTGTGCGGAAAGGGCATATGAGGTAAATCTTGCTAGGTGGACGTGTGGTTGCTTTAAGTGGGACTTAACTGGAGTACCTTGCAAACATGCATGCTCTGTAATTTTTAAGGCCAGGAAACGTCCTGAAGACTTTGTGCACCAGGGGTTCAAGAAGGAAGCATACATGAGGGCATATGAAGACATTATTTATCTAGTTCCCGGTGAGCATGATTGGAGCAAAACGGATACACCAGATATTGATCCTTCAAAATTCACAAGACACCCAGGTCGTCCAAAGAAGTGTAGGAGGAAGGGGCCTGATGAGAAACCAGTATTCACAGGAAGAGCTCGAATGACAACCATCACTTGCTCAAAATGTGGGAAGCAAGGACACAGATACTTGAACGGTGCCTTAAAGCTCAGACCAGACCTTGAAATTAGGAAGAGGAAACATATGGTGAGTTTTCTCTCAATATAAAGCGTTGTCCACTTGAATACTAATTTAGTTATTGTTTTTTTGCAGCCTGCTCCTAACTTTAGAGAAGATAGAAGCTTTCAACCGCCACCACCGCCACCATCTTCAACTAGCATGACTACAACGGGTTCCACATACTCACATTCAACTGAAGCAGCGGGAAGGGGAGGAGGCAGGGGCAGAAAACGAGGAAGGGGGAGAGGAAGGGCAGCATGGATGTTACTTGGCAACAATGCGTAAAGGAATTCTTGTTCGACTAGCTTCTGGATTTTCTTTTGGAGTAAAGTTTTTGGAGTTTCTTTTGTGGTGGAATGCCATCGTTATAGTCACATAGATACTTACTTAGGCATATGACAGGTTGTTAAGCTTTTGCGCTAAAGATTAAGACAACATGATCATGTGAAATGCTAATCGTTCAAATGCCTCATTTTGTATGTGTCTTCCAGTATGAGCTTTTCTCCCGCCAAATCCAACTCAGATGCACATGTGGCAAAGGTAGTGTAGTGTTTGTTATATTGACAGGTGGGCCTAAAGCTAGGAGGAGTAAAAGTTAGTGTGAAGTGAGAAATTTGGAGCTAGAACCTAGTGTTTTGTGAGAAATTTGGAGCTAGAACCTAGTGTTTTGTGACAATGTAGCTAGAACTTGGTGCAAAGTGAGAGTTTGGTCACAAAACCTAGTGTTTTGTGCAATTCACTCTTATTTTTTCATTCTCTTCGGTAGATTGAATAGCTACACATTTATCACGTGCAAGATGGTGTCACGGCCAATCATTAAGAAAAACACATAAGCCATCTTAACTTGCTTCCTTTAAGTTGCTTTCTTCACACAATGGCTTTCTATCCCCAAATTCCACACTGATTCAGAGGTTCCCTTGCAGCTTTTCACCCTCCTTGCATTTCTGTAACCAAGACCGCATCATAAAAAAGTCAGCATGCATATCACTGGAAGCTTATAGTTAATGTCATAAGCATGACAGTGCAAAAATATATTTTTCTTCGATACGAACACCAATTGGTTGTCAACTTCAATGCAGATAGATAAAATGTAAGTAAGAGCAATGTAGCGTGATGCCCTACCCAGTGCATCATCCCTATTTGAACGTTGTTTTAAGAATGTGCCAGCTTGTGATGAGCTGATGATTGGTTAATCAAATGGGAAAGATCTCAGGTATATCAATAAGTTTTGTTCAGATACTACTAATTAGTAAAAAATATTCCAAAAAATATTCAAAAAATAGAAGAAGGCAGCGAGTAAAGTGCATTACAAAATACAGGGTAGATGTATCAAGTACCACTCTTAGTGTGCATATACAGTGTACTAATGCATGAAGAAAATGCCTTTTGCATCCATGTTTAGCAGTACCATCTTTAGTTATATTTCTAAAGCAGATGTTATCAGCTATCAAGTGTGAGTATGTGACAATATTCACAAGCATGAGTAGCAGCTGATGCTGCTCATAGTTATATGAGAACCAGATCTCATAAGAACAAAGTGCTATTAGAACAGAAGAAAACTGTCAAATATAGATGACTAATTGACAGGGTAAAAACAAAGCCATCAGCTGCTCAACCAACAGTACAAGTGGAACTTTCTTTGATCACTGCTTCTGATGCTAAAGCACAATTTAAGTTTACTTTGCACGGAGATTTCTTCAATGGAACCAAGTAGCTATCTTCACTCATGCTAATAAAGAAACAGAGAATATATCAGTTTGACATATCCATTACTGTTACAACTTACTGTAATGCATTTGAAATAATTCAACAAATGAAACTACTCCAAATGGCTCGATCAAAAAGAAAAGTTTTCAAATAAATAATAGGAGGACCAACCTGCCTTCACGATATTAAATAATGTGAAGTCATCTAACGGTAGAGTTTAATCCAAAAACTGGATCGCAGTTCATCTTTCTGCCATACAAAATGGATATTGTATACTTTAGGTAAGTTACCTTACAGTCTCACACTTTTGAATTGCTCCATTTGTAATTGAGTGAGCTCAAATCCTTGAAATCTAAGGCTTGAATAGGATGATCTGACATACATCCAAACCTATATAAGGGTTCTATCCTCTGACACTCAAGGACACTCAGATACATTGTACCAATCACATGTTAGTAAAACATGCATAATATCAAATATTGCACTGAAAATATAACAAAAAGATGATAGATCTAATAAATTGATAATGTTTACTCAAGTTATGCTTCATTTGGGCTGTTGTTTGTTACTGATTTTGCTGCCCCTATCACTTTCTTGTGACCTAGAAAAAGCTTGTTAGTATATAAAGGATGACCATTATTGGGCAGACAGAACCACACATAAGGAGTTCAAGTGCTTCTGAAAGCATCTGTGTGTTTGTGGTCCACATGATAAAGAGATGAGAGATAATTGCACTAATGAAAACTCAAATTGTCGCTTCAATCAGATGATGGAGAATAAATTAGTGCACTGGCACAAACCATTCATTCTATGACCATTTTTAATATATCAACCATCATATGGTAGAGGCTTGAGCTCACCTTGGATATAGGCAACATAGAAGATATAGAGCACAACGGCCTCTGAGTTGGTCATCGCCGCCCAACCAATCTCATCGAGGTGGCCGTACCACTGCTGTTGAGGTGGTCATGGTCACAATCCCCGAGGTACTCATGGCTAGCACCATGGAGTTATTGTCGTAAGAGTAATGTGCACTACATCGCAAAATAGATATAGTAGGGAGTATAAGTACCTGTGAAGGCTGCATTTGGGTATGTCAAAAATGAATGGAAGAAGAAGCCGAACACATGTACTCTAGTTTGTTTCCAAGAAAAGTCACCGTGAGTGAACTCGCTGGATGCTTGAAAATGCAATCCCCTTGTTGTTTGTGTCATCTGGTTCAATCTCCTCTACACAAGCTTCCTCTCATGGCATTGCCATCTCCTCTTTGTCTCCCATCATGCTGGTCAAGAAGTAATATAGGTAAAGCACTCAAAATAATTGTTTCATATAGAATGCACATGATGGGGTAATACTCGATTGGAAAGAGAGCTGCAAGACTGCTAATCAGATGAATTTATCGCAACAGGTATGCACCCACATTTATTGATGCAAGGGAAGCAAAGCGTATCAGATCAATTATTTCATATGCAAAAAAATGAGCCATGAAGTGATGTTACCTATTGGCATATTTTAATTTGATAATGAACTGACCTGATGTAAGCTTCATGACCATTAATGGAATCTCTAAGTTATGAATGTTTTAGTGATAGATGACAACTATGAAATTATGGACTAATATCTACACGAGTGTTGTCTATGTAGGAATCATCTCTAAACTCTACTACAAATCATATGAATGATGGTTGCCTTGGCGATTGATGACAATGACCACAAGCATGGAGGCTTGTGAGCTTGACGGAGTCCAAGGGTTGATGGAGATGTATTCAAAGCTGAGGATAAGCTATGGAGCAAGTGTTAGGAACACTTGTCTAGTTGTTAGAGCTTTGAGTCAAAAGGAAAAATCGGACTATCAAGGGGATCTAGGTCATTCTCTTAGGTCATGTCTAGTCGGTGATGTGCAAGGTTGCTCGGTGAAATCACAGGCACTAGATGACAGTGGAGAAGCCAAGGAGCTGTTTGGAGAAGCCGGAAAACGAAATCAAACGAAGATGATAAGTTTCAGCTTCTGAACATAGTGACCGGACGATCAATAGTGACCGGATGGTATGATCACTAAGTGAAGTTGTCTAGGACTTACAGCGAAGAAACGAGGAAACTGCCAGAGTTGAGGTCGTAGAGACCGGACGGTCCGGTCTGTACAAGTGACTCTGGGCAGCGAGCAAGCGAGCGCTGGAAATATTTCTGGACTGGAGAGAGAAACGGATCGGATGGTCCGGTCAACTGACCGTACGGTCCGCTCAGCAGCGGTATCAGCAGTGGGCAGAGCAGTAGGTGCTCCAGTTTGCAGTGACCGGACGGTCCGGTCAGGCAGTGACCGGACGGTCCGGTCAGGCAGTGACCGGACAGTCCGGTCAGTAGGCCCAGAAAGCTGATTTCATGTAGCAATAGCTAGTTTGAGGTTGGAAGCCTATATAACTTCGTTGCCGGAGTCTTGGAGACCTCTCTTGGCTAGTGGAATACCTGAGAGCATTTGGTAAGGTCCAAGAGTAAAAGAGAAGAGCACTAGTAGAGGATATTAGATATCTTGAGAGTGCTTGTGAGAGTAACATGGAGTGATCTTGCACATCTAAAGCTAGTGTGTACTTGAAGGTGTGATCTAAGTTGTTACTCTTGGTCTATGGTAAGACCTAGACCGGTTAGGTGTCGATAATCGAGCCTATCGTGATTGGTTGTGAAGGCTATCATACGTTTGTACACGGTTTGAGACTGCATGTGAAAGGGGCATCGCTAGAGAGCGCCCGTGTCAGCTCGGGGAGTCCGACAAGTTCTCGAGGGAGGCGAGCTTGTGCCTTGGTGGCAGCGGTGACGCGCAACGTGTCTTCACTCCGGGAGTGATTGCGGGCTTGTGGGTGAGAACTCCACTTGGTGGCGGGAGAGACCGGGACTCCGACGAGAGTGGTCCAACGAGGAGTAGGGGAAGGCGTCATCCTTCCGAGACCTCAGGAAAAAATCATAAGTATTCCTTGACCCCCTCTTTATTATTCCATATTTATGTGCTCTAATTGATAGGGTGACTTGTGGCTTGCATAGACTAGTGTGTTTAGTTTTCGCTTTTTGTTTTGCATCATGAACACTAGCATATATAGGGTCTTGGTCTACTAGAACTGTTTAGGTTGCAAAGCTTATCGGGTTCTAGTGGTGTGAAATTGAAGTATTTGGATTTGTGGTCGGCTATCGATTCACCCCTCCCCCCTCTCGGTAGGCCTTCAGTCCTTTCACCTGAACCATTTGCGGAGGAAGCCGTCAATTCTTGTAGGAGTTCAATGACCAGCCCTAGCGAGATAATCCTCTCTCCCTTTGATGCTAAATCAAGCAGGTGGTCCTCCCAGGTAGAGGGGCAGGTTGAATCAAGGCAACGCACCTGGATCTTTAACAAGGTGGACACTTTAGCGCTCGTCCCGCAGGGGCCACCGGAGATCATTCTGCCGCCTATCACGCCGACCTCCCTGTCCAGCCTTCAGCATGGATGACAGGGCACAAACGACGGGCGAGGTCTTGTTGACCATTGGCGGCTGCAGCTCACGCTAACGAGCAGCACAGGTTGCGGCATGGATCTGATAATTCCATCCTTTGTGTTGCCCGCGACAAGAGGCATGGTGCTGCAGGACAAGGCGATGAAGTGGATTTTGTAGATACTGGAGACTAAGAGATTACCTTTGGGACGGTGAGACGGGAGAGAATGGAGGTGTTGCCGTGTCATGCGATGAAGACGCCGGAGACCTCTCAGTCATAGTTGCATTCCACGAGCTGCTTCTACATGCGCCGCATATACACCATCGCCATCGCTCAATCCGCAGCTGCAGTGTCGTAGCCTCCTCCTCAAAGCAATCCTTCTTGATAGACACGGGATGGGAGAAGAGACCTCTGATCTAGCCCCATGGGGAAGGAAAGGAGGAGAGGATTGTACCTGAGAGTATGGAGAAGGGGGAACAACCATGGCAAGTAAATTACGCGTGCCTCCGGCAGTTGTGATGCATTAGCTGCGGTGCGAGGGGGCATTGGCATTTGGAAAGTTTCCGGTGATTGCGTGCACGTGATACCCTTGCCTACGCCAGAGCTTGCTAATCATGTCCCTGCCATACGGCTTGCCGCGTTAGAGGCCGAATTTCCTGCCATACGGCTTGCCGCGTGAGAGGCCGAATTTCCTAGAGGCGGGTCGGTGCAGGCGGGTAGGTCTGCGTACGTGAAAAAAATAGCCAAAACGGTGGCAGACAAGGGTGGTTTACAACTTTTAATTATGTCCTTGTCCTACCTGGCAATGGATCCGGAATTGATCTGTGGCTCAAATTCAAATAGGGAAATGAATCAAGGGCTTGGATGACGAGGGTAAGTAAGTCGCAGGGTATGTTTACATGGATTGAAGTTTTATCTTTATAGTATAGATATTTATTTATTTCGAAACAAATTTCATACAACGAATTTGTTTCTATGGTTTTTCTCATCTCTTCCACATCCCCGGCGATGTCCGGTTGTCTGTTCGGGCTCCCCTCTTGCTATCTCTCTCGTCTCCAACTAGATCTTACGTTAATATTATTCGAAAAATAGTCACAAATGCAAGAGGACAAAAGGAGTACAGAAGTGCATAGCAGATATGAGTAGATAATTTCGCCTATTACTTACTTGTGCGTGTCACAATAAACACAAATGAACAATTGATTCGAATGGTTTAACTACTTTTAGATTTCTTGATTATACATATTCTAAAATTGAAGCCCATCCATTTTTAATGCAGTGACATGTTTAGTCGGTCGGCTGTGACAACAATGACAGGCATGTATCTTGCAGAAGTGAACTTTTCTTTTTTATGGTCCGTAAGAAGGAGCAACGGCAACGGTGGTTCGGCCAGCGAACCGTATAAAAATCGAACTCTAGCATAGTTCGATTGCTGTAATGTGAGGAGCACTTGGTGTGGCTTGTTTCTAAAATAGAAAATATATTTTTTCTGCTTTTTGGTGGACGACGGAAGCTCTCTCCTTGCGGATGCAGTAGAGATTGATTTGTTTATTAGCCATAATTCGCTTTGGTTCGAACCATAAATCTGGTTCACTTTCCTCTCTCTCTCTCCATTTGGTTCGGTGCCCACAATGTTGATGGTTCGGTTATGCTCAGCCATGGTTCGCTTTTCATGTATGTTGTGGGTGCTAGAGAAGATGGTATGTTTCAAATCTGTAGGTCAATAGCAGAGATAGTAATATATCAGAACTCTCATATAATAGCAACTCCAATAGTTCCCTAATAATTCATCCCTAATATGGAGCTATTAGGAATGGACAAAAATAAAATTTTAGATATTGGGGATCTCTGCTCCAGCAGTTTTCCAATAACTCATCCCCAATAGCAAAGCGTACTATCTCAAATACGCTTTCACAATGCAAAGACGAACCAAATGCAAATACGTCTTCTTTCCTTCCTTCCCCCTCCCCTTCTCTCCCAGCTTCCCGGCACACGAGCGAGCGCACGACGCCATGGGCACAACACGAGCTTCATGGACAGGTTGCCTCTCCTCCATGGCCGACGGGGCAACAACTATAGGCGATTGGATGGACGGCGACCTCCTCAGGTGACGCGAGGACGACGGATGAATTGATAGGCAGAGCTCGGTCGAGCCAAGGCTTGTCCAGGCGCGAGCTGACGACATCGACAAGCTTGGCGGGCACGACGTCCACACGCCAGAGCAGGGGAGCTCGACGCCAGATCAGGGGAGCTCGACGGAGCAGGGGAGCAACTCGGGCAGTGGGAGGGCTGGATCCGATGGTGGGCGCGCCCTCGATTGGTGCTCAAGATGCCCAAATCGAGACACTTGGGTGCGGCAAGGGCCCAGGGCACCGCCCTGCGGCTTGGGACGACCGGAGATGACGGCGCCAGCAAGATCCTCGCCTGAGCTCCCCTTCTCTCTCTCTCCTCTGGTCTTGGCCTTCGCCCGACCGAGCTCGACGAGTGGCGGCGCGCGACCGTGCTCCTCGCCATGGCGGACGCACAACGGGTGGCGGCAGAAGGCGAGCGGCGGTCGGATTTGGTGGGCGGCGGCAGGAGCCGGCAGAGAGACGAAGGAGAGAGGCAAGCAGAAAACTACTCGCGCCCAAAAAAACGGCTGTTGAGTGAGGAAAATGGGTGGGTCCCACTTACTGGGATGAGAGAAAGATCTCCACTATAGTGAAGATGGAGGAGTGTTTATTAGAGATGAAAAATTATTGGAGATGGAATTAAGAAACTGTTATATCAGTCTTTTTATTCTCACATCTTTAATATAATAGTTTTTTTGCTATTAGGGATGGGAATAGAGATCTGTTGGAGTTGCTCTAACTCGTTGCTTCACAAATGTGTCCAAACTTACTGCTAGACATCAGCTACTGCTTTGACGCAGGTGGTTGCCACAGTGGATAATCGATGCCATAGCTACGTAAGATAGGGCCTGCATCAATTCGTGCGAACCCTGGACCATGGGACCATTCCAACTTGTTGAAGCATTGCTGTGGCGGCAGGAGCAACACATTATATGATGTATGAGAATGAGAAATGGGACATACAGGAAACAGGGCATATGGAATGCAGCATACCAGATTATTTTGAACCGGATGGATCCTTGAAACATGATCATTCTTTACAACACCCTTACCTTCATTTCGTTCACGCTTCATCAAATCCATTGCTAGCCTGATAAACAGAAAGTCCATTTTTAGATCTCCAATATCAGGGAAAACGAAACAGAAAATATAGTTTGAAACACAAAATGAATTGATCTGTATCATTTTCGTGCAAGCAGGCCATAGCAGAACAGAGAGTTTGTATAACAGGTTACATAACTTGCCTTCGGAGTTTACTTGTTGATTCTATATGCACGTCTCTAGTAGGATGGTCCCGTGAAATATGATCATTACTCTGAGCTTCATCTTGTGCACAGTTAATTTCATCTCGTTCACGCTTCATTTTCACATCCATTAGTAGCCTGATAAACAGCAAGTCTACTTTTAGATCTTCAATAACAGGGAAAACTAATAAGAAATATTGTTCAAAACATAAAATGAATTAATCTAAACATGACCATTGGTGCAAGACATGTACAGAACGGAGTTTGCATAACTTGCCTTTGGAGCATCCTCATTGATTCTATATCACTGTCTCCGCAAGGACGGTCCCATGAAATATCATCATCCTGGGCTTCATTTCGTGCACGGTTGGCCTTAGTCAGTGCCCTGAGGAACAGCAAGTCCAGTGAAACAAAAGATCTCCATTAAGTAAAACATTTTAGAGAACATAGATACTATACTATAGAATGAATTGACCTCAAAACCGGAGCACTAGTACAAACAGGCCTTAACAGAACAGCGCGACTTATCATAACAGCTATAGAACTTGCCTTCGGGTAGCGGTTCGCCCTTTTTTGATTCACAGGAATTAGGGATATTCAGTCGGATCTAAGCACAAAAGGAGAGCAAATTAATTGGCAGAAATTCTTCAAAGAAGCGATGCAAAATACTTACTGATTTATTGTCTGGGCCATTTAGAGAGCTCCACACCTGTGTGACGTTGCCATAAGCTGAGACTTCAGTGCCTACAGGAACCCCTAAATTTATAAGCAATGATATAATCACAAAATTGGGTTTTATTTCTTACTGGTGAATTTGCAAAGATGCAAAGTACGTAAACAAAGACTAGCGTCAGGTGGCCATCAAATGAGCATAAACAGGTTAATGCGCCTAAGAAACTAATGCACATGCCAGTTAACAATAGTAGCAGGTCAACCCTTACCTGGACTCATGTTCAGATAGTTTGACAGTGTACAGGGACGGAAAGCAGCATGCTTGGAAGTGTCATGGTGCTTAAAAGAATACGCTCCGACTGTTTTATCAGTGTCTTGTTTCTAAGGTCAACAGCAATCACCCATCCATTCGGATCACTACGTTCCGCCATGGACTTAAAGAATATCATCACCTTCTGAACTCAAGTTGGGGAAATCCGAGTCCATGTCCCTGAACGTCAACTTCCCCACAGATTCATTAACCAAGATGTCAGCAACATCAAAAGTGCATCCCTTGGACCAACCGTTAGACCAAACTGCCCGAGTCCATGTCATGGCCCTCCAACCATCCCTTGTTTTGTCCTTCTCATCCATGTCTTTGTGCCTGAGTGACATGATCAAGTCTGAATCGAAGAGAATTTCCGTGTCATCAAGGTCAACAGGCTGTTCGCTCTCTTTGAAACGATGCCCCATCTCTATAAACTTGAGCACGCCATTGACGCATGTGAGATCGCGAAGCCACCTTGCAGAAACTCCTGACTGTGACTGGGGTGCCTTTTGTAGTCTGCCTCTGTTTTCAGGTAATGACGTGTTTTCAGGCAATGGCGTGGGCAACGGGATGAAACGTACACAAGGGTGTTCTCGATTCAAGTCATCAGGTTGCGGATTTGGGGACGCCCAGGTGCTTGGGGGTCCGTTTTTTCTCG
Source organism: Eleusine indica (assembly GCA_030378355.1). Classification (NCBI taxonomy): domain Eukaryota; kingdom Viridiplantae; phylum Streptophyta; class Magnoliopsida; order Poales; family Poaceae; genus Eleusine; species Eleusine indica. The sequence continues at coordinate 8,228,044 of CM059498.1, read as the reverse complement.
CCTATATGCGCAAAGCAAAACCGGACACGTTTCCGCTTTCGCTCAGGGGTAGCGTACTGGGTCAGTCGATGTTTCAGTTTCGGGCTCGGCGCGGCGCGGCGGGGTAGCAAACTAGTCCTAGCAATGGGTTCGGATTCGCAGGCGAACAGCGACCACCAAGCCCCGCCGGCGGCAGAATCGGCGGAAACCGTCGAGGAGGGCGAGACCGGAGAGGTCTCCTCGGACATCCAGGCCAACGGCAACCACCAGCCGCCGCCGCCGGCGGAGGCGGCGGAAGCCGTCGAGGAAGGCGAAACTGGAGAGGTCTCCTCGGACATCCAGGCGAACGGCAACCACCAGCCGCCGGCGGCGGTGAAAGCCGTCGAGAATGGCGAAACCGGAGATGTCTCCTCCGACATCCAAGCGAACGGCAACCACCAGTCGCCGCCGCCGGCGGAGGCGGTGCAAGCCGTCGAGGAGGGCGATGGTGGCGAGACAATGGAAGGCGTGGCATCCATCGCGTTGCTGCCTTCCGGTGCCATCTCCGGCCACTTCATCTGCCTGCCGGATTCCATCTGCTACGGCCTCCACGGCACCCGTACCCATCGATCCTCCTTCCCCTCTTACAGTTGTTCTTTTGTGCATTCAAGTTTTGAGAATTGTACTCTGTTAGCTTAAACTGGGAATCGTGTATGTTCTTGCTTACTGAAGACCCTATGAAATTGTGCCTTTTGTTGTGCGCTATTACGAGCAGTGCCGACTAATATGAAAATCGACACAAAAATATAACATTGCAAGATAAAATGCGTATAAAATTACATCACCTGTTGAATTAGAAGGCTGCCATTTTGTACTCTACTGAAATATAAATTGCACCTTCAGTAAAAATGTGCTCATTGTTATACCATTGTGGAGGCCATCATACTTTTTATACTACACAACATTTTGTTTTTTCGAAAGTGGAATTCTTTGCACTAGTTCGCCATCTATATCTTACTGTTTGGCTATATGGAATAAGTAATACATTTTGAGTTATAGTGTCATCAGAAGGTATAGCTGATGTTATCATATTCTCTCTTTTCTACTATGTAAGCAATATCTTGTGAGAGGGAATGTAGCCGCGGAGAGGATTACCGCCTTATAAAGCTCACTATTATTGATTTTAAGGTAAGACATATCTCACATCTTCCCCCCAGCATATCGTGTACTAATCAACTGTCCTTTCATATCTGCCTATCTTATTTTACATAACAGGTCATAAACTTATTCATATTTCACTGAAAAGATCAAGTGAAAGAGAAACCACATGCCTTTTTTTTTTTAATTCTCTTTTCCTTACTTTCTTGTAAAACTATGTGGCAGAGCAAGAGAGAGAAGGTGATTGTGGTGGAATGCAGGGGCCATGATGCTGCTCGTCTACAAAATGTTGACCATTTGCATGGGTAAATCTTACTCTTACCGATGGATTTTGTTAGTTCACAGCTCACTTTGAATGTATCTTTCATCAAACAATTTTGAGTGATGTTGTAATACTGATACATTCTGTTGATGTACATGGATGAGAATTTCGTATAGTTCTGCCAACATTGTTGCTTCATTGGAGCTTTCCATAACTATTATCTAGAAATACATAACCACAATAGTTGCACTACATTTTTTTCGAGTTTTTTTCAAACATTTTGAGGATGGACATATTTACTTTCTGTGTGTTGAGGGTTATTTTTATCAGACATAGAGGAATATAATCTATAATATGTTACTAAGTCCTGTGTCGCAGAATTACTTTATCTTAAAACTGAAGTATCCGGTTGCATAAAAGATCCTGCAAACAGTCCCCCTTTTACAAGATAAAAACTGTCTCCTTTCCATGACATCCTCAAATAGGTGCATTATTATGTTTTTAAAATTCAGATTGCATTCTTAACTCTGATACTTGTGCTGTGTTAGTAATCCTATGTTCAATTCTCTAGTATATGGTTGCAATTTAAGATGTTGCAATTTAAGATGCATACAACGGAGCCTGATGCCTGATGATGTGACTCTTAGCTGCTACCTAGTTTCCAGCTGCAATGTTCGTTACTAGTGGGATATCAGTTTTCCTGATGCAAATAATTTACTATGCAGCTGGGAAGAGGACATTATTGGTTTGGTTGAAAAGAAACATGGAAACCGAAAAGTCTTGCTCTCTTTCGAATGTGAGACACTGAAGGCCGATAAAGATGCTGAAGAGCATATTACCAAATATATGCCAAATCTGTGTGGGCTGGATGCAGTTGGTAAGCATTAAGCCTAAGATCCCTGTGTAATACAACAACAGCAAAGCCTTTAATCCCAATCAAGTTGGGGTAGGATCCCTGCGTAATAAACAATGAGAAATGTTGAACATGAATACCTTATGCCTCTAATTTCATAGACATGAGACATGACATATATGTGCAATCTTTGCTTGGATGAACAACATTAGTTAGCAACTTAGCATGGATAATCGGTTAATCTGCACCTAGTGTTTATGCATTGTGCCTTCTCCAAGAACACAAGATTTTCTTTTACAGCTAGATTTGCCTGTGGTCATGGGAAATTTTTTAATGCCACATATTAATTCTTTCTTTCTACCTTGCACTGCAGTAAATGTAGGAAAAATGAGCATCTCAGGCATCAATCTCGATGAGGAAGACGAACCAAAAGGAGACAACTGAGCTGCAGAAGCAATTTGCCAATGTGTGTAACGATGACAGTTCTCCTTGTGTTGCTTGACAGTAGTTGGCAGTAGGTAGTAACAATCAAACGCTTTACACTGCACTGAAAGTGGTAGCATGACTAGTTTACCAATGTATTCGCTTAGAATGATGTGTTTTTTTTTTCTCTCTCAAGGATGAATGATGTGGTTGTGGACTTGTGGGTAAGGTACTTGAAGATATCAGCGAAACCTGCTGTTACTGCATCTGCGGATCTGTCACTAGTGACAAGAGTTCGTGCATGCACTGCATGCTGCTCCTGTGTGCATTTCTTGTCTCTGGCGGTACTATTTGCCACGCTTGTACACGGGTGCGTAGCATTGCTTGTCCGTTTATTGGAGTGGTACTGTGGTTCCTCAGTTCTTCTATTGCGACCGTGACGAGGACCCCGTGTTCTGGCTGGGACATCAACATCAACAACTAGAATCTGTTGATGCTTGAAAAAATCAGTGTCCTCTTGCGACTGCGTTGCTGAGCCGTCGGATCGATCGGTGCCGTCGAAACGATAATTGCAGTGGATCGGTGCCGTCGAAACGATAATTGCAGTGGATCGGTGCCGTCGAGTGGTGCATGTGCATCACATTTGGGGGTTTGATCATGGTAGTGGAAAAATCGCATCTGTGACGAAATCATTTGAGAATCCTAGATTGATCATTGCCGGAAGATAACACGGTGAGCGGGAGGGTTAAAATGTGGCCCTTGGGGACCACGTCAAAGGACGGAGTGGGACCAGCAACAGAATGCAGCATGGCCCGCCGTCTACTCTGCTCGTCCCCAGCTCACGAGTCACGACATGCTTACCACTACGGCCGCACGTAGTAACAAAATCCATTCGTCGCCACGTGTCTAGCGACCGCATTCCAACGGTCCGGATGGGGTGGCATTGGAACGTTTGCTCTGAGTCGTTGTCGGGTCTCAGATGCCGGGGCCCCGCGGCCCAGTGAGATTCGTCAGCTATTTCCTTCCCTTGGACGCCGCTCAGAATTCCCCGGAGAGGAGAAGCCACGGGGGAGGAGACCAGCGAGGAGGAGGCGGCGGCGCGAGTGCAGCCGCGAGATTTCGCGCGGTTTGGTGCCCGCAGGTGAGCCGCATTGCCGTCTTCGCTCTTCGATCGGTCATCGGTGCGCTTAACGGGGTGGGTTGCGCGCTAAACTCTTTCAGGTTGGGGTGGTTCGGAACCGAAATGGTTAGTAGAACCAGCCATTTCGTGTTCTTCTGCGGTCGGGACTGCTGTGCAGGCTGCATTCGGTTTAGCAGCACACGCTTGTTCGTCAGAATAGCCTTCTCTCTGGTGTTGGATCGTCCGAGCTGCATGCAGAACACGCTTACATAGAACGTTAAACTTGTTGCCAAAGTTCAGTAATACTACTGCGAAAGTTAGTCCAATTCTGTGAGATTTTTGGAATTACAGCCCCTACACCGACCTACCCGTCTGTTATTTTTTCCTAGCATTATTTGTTTTCTGGAATAATTTTTGTAATAATATTAGATTTAACCAGTGTATTTGCAACCCCAAGTACAACTAATTTCTTAATAAAAAGCTTAATATGATTCTTACTGTGGTTGCTGAAGCCTCAGAAATTTTGAAGCTACTTGAGGAGGGAAAGATTGCACGCTTCAGTTTCTTTTGGTAACCTCTCTATTCCTGTGATGAACCATAACTCAGTTAATGTAAACAAACACTGTTTATCTGAGTTGAATGAAGTTTTTTATCCTGGAATTTGTTACTAGTAACATTGTTAACCGTATCTTTTCTTTTGTTGGAGAGCAGTAACTCCTCCTTGGGGCAGAAATCATCCTGAGATCTTCAGGAGTCAGCCAGTTAGAGCACACAATGTCAGCATCTGAATTCAGTTCTTACCAGCAAGTAAGAGGTCCTATGTTCCACATACGTTTTAAGTTTCTCTATTTTGATTAAATGTTAAAGTGCGTCATTCAGCCACTTTAATGAAGTTTGATTGATTTTTGTGTTTCTTTTAACGATACTGGGTCAATGTAATGAGACTGGCTCCTTTAGTGATGTTTGGTTGATAATTTGATAAATGAGTAATGGCTGTTATGTCATTCGTATGGTTTATTTGGTAACGGAATGCGATTATTCTTAATTTCGTTGCTGTAATACTGAACAGCATTTCACAAACGTTGTAGCAGCAACTACTTAAGAAAATGTGTCATTTTACCAACATTTTACGGCAGCTTCTTAAGTAGAAACATTGTAGCTGTAGTGTGACAGGATAACGATTCTATAGTGACTAATTTCCTTCGAGTTCTTGAATTTATGGCTCATAAATTGTGAAGGTTTTTTCTTGTTTTGCTTTGTGCTGATTATTTGAGTCTCCAAATCATTTAGAAACATAATGAAATGTTATTTGGCTCCATAAATAAGTAGAATTTTTGTTGTGCTGTTGAATTCTAAATAAAATGATACTCAGTGAAGTTTTATAATTGTTCTGTTATTATTGTCCTTTTGCCTCATCTATTTGAGTCTCTAAAAATTTTACAAACATAATAAAATGTTACCATCTTCACAGCCTGCTGAGAGTTATGCTCAGTTCAATATCTGCCAATGTGGGAAAAGAGACCCTAACTTCCAGATCACAAGTACATCTGAAAACAGTCCACCAACTACTTGTCCTAACTGTCAGGTCTGTGTGATCTTTGGGGACTTAATGTTTCTTTCATGAAGCTGTGTTTCAATAGCACGTAAAAATAAGACGCAAAGGGAAATTTTATAAATGAACTTTTCCATGTGCCACTATTTCCTAGAGCAAGTGAATAAGTGATACTCTGATTGAGACATTGTCATTTTGTTTGCTTAATCACCAGAAGTGCTATCAACAGATGTCTGCATGATCTGTCAGGTTACTATCCACAGATGTCTGCATTTTGTTTACTAATTGCATCGTCGATCTAGTGTTCTCAGGTCTCAGTGTTTCAACGACGATAGTCAATAACGCCTACTTTATTCTGTATTTCTGTTGCATAATTACTGTAATAATTCAGATTTGTTGTAGTAAAAATAACAATGAATTGGGCTATCCTTTTTATATTGTTATGGAAGTTCTCACAATCAACCTAAACATTTTTTCGCTGCAGGTTCTTAAGAGTGGATATTTACTGCTCTCATCCAAAGGTACGGTTAGCTGGCTTGTGCCTATCCCAATTTGTTTCATCTCTAGCATATCCCAATTTGCTCAGGATTAAAGGCTTTGTTGTTGTTGTTGTATGGCTCGCTGGCTTATGGTATGGTTTGATACATCTATGCCATTGAAACATTATCCTTCCATTGAGTTAAATTGGACCAACATAACCCATCTTAGTTGATCAATGGTTGACCTTCAAGATGAGAAGAATGCAAAAACATGATGCAGTATGCCTTACTTCAATCATACACAGTTAGGAATATTATGAATTGTATTGATGATAATAATAGACCCAGTGGGTTACATATATAAGGGGAGCATGACTGAATCCTAAATTAGGATAAGGACTCCACAAATAGAGTCTTAAACCACCACTACTCCATTAACACTATCCATCATGGAGATATTGGCAGCAGGATAAACTGTTTATATATCATCCTCATTTAGTGAACAGGGTATTTACCTGCACAATGAGTTACATACTACAAACAATATAATCATTTTGAGTTCCATGCTAAGTTGGTGCAGACCATGATATACTATATTAAAAGGGGAATAATGCATGCTATGTGTCCATATGGGGATTTCATTCATATAACATTAGATGCTTCTGTCAAATGGAAAGTGACAATATAGTTGTCTAATTGCTTCATATCGTTTATAGCTAGGCCCAAATGTAAAAAAAAAAAAAGAGTCAAGGCTACAGGTATTCTTGATTATTGTTTATTGTTTTAGTAATTTGGCAAGGAGCATATCTAACAGTTTAATTAGATGGATACAAATGTTTTTTTTTCCTTAGCTCCATCTGTTTTGTGGAATGTTTGTAGAATTATTTCTAATTTGACATGAAATTTTACATATTTCTAGCTACACTTCAGCTCCTTTTCATTAAATTGTATAAGTTACAGGAATTGGCTGGACAGTATGGAAAAAGCGTTGGTTTATTCTCACAGGGACATCTCTAATATTCTTCAGAAGTGATCCTGTAAGAAATGTTGCAACAGTTCTTTCTATATTGTTTCCTTTATCAATGTAATACCATTTTACATGAAAAATCATCTCCGCTTTGTTCTTAGCTTCAGTTGCATTTGAAAAAAAGAAGCTCAACCAACCTACTAGGTGACTTTTAAATTAAGAAGAAATTGTCACCTGGGTGCTCAGGGTATACATCCACACCCTTGAGCAACTGAGCTAGTCCCAGTTCCTCAGTTACATTGTTGTCTCTGCTATGAACAACTTGTTTCAGATATAACTTCATCATAACAAAGCACGTTGAAATTAGGTGATAACATATCTTTTCCCATATAAGGTTCTCAACACATATATACAAATACCATCTGATCATGAATTCAGCATTGTCGGTCACTTGATCATGAGCGGTTTCACTGCCAGCTATAAACTACAACCTGAATTGAAAACTTAGGAAAAGAAGATACACCCAATATAACAAAATATGAACATACAGCATCATCCCGTCTTCTTGCTAATATTGTGAGTTAGACCATTAGAGTATTAGGAACATATTACATACTTATAAGAGTACCTGAACTTTGTATCTAATAAAAAATTTACAAGTTGCATTCACTAATTATGTAATAGATACCCTACAAACTAGCATCCTGCTCTGGGAGAGCTGATTATATTAGCATCCTGCTCTGGGAGAGCTGATTATATTAGCATAAATACATTTTTTTGGAAAAGAATGAATGAGCCTACATGTAAATTGGAACATTTATTTTTCCAAACTATTATTTTGATATGGTTTGTGACAGAAAACCAATATTAGCTGTCAGAGTAACATATTTACAGTAACATATACAACTATGGGATCACAATTCTGTTTGTATTTGGGCAACAACCTTCCAAGGCTTTACTTAGTATTTATTAATATATATTTGCTAATTGGAGGATTAGGTTATCCACAAACATGCTGATTAGGATCATTTTTTCTTCTTTACATGCAGAACGCTCCTCCTCCCAGAGGTAGGGAACCAATTGTTACACTTGGTGGACTTGACTTGAATAACACTGGACGGTATGCATCAAAAACTGATTTGTTGTGTAAGATCTGCAGCTCCTTCAGTGTTATGTTATAAGCTTATGATCTTGAGATATGTCTCAGTGTCAGTGTCAAAGAAGAAAGGAAACTTTTAACAGTATCATTTCCTGATGGTCATGATGGGCGCACTTTCACTCTTAAGGTTGGTTGTATACCTCACTCGATTGCTGGGTACTGTTATGGATCTAGTCCTTTCATTGGGAAGATTGGCATCTGGGAGTGTGCAATGATATTACTGCAGGCCATGAGGGGGCCTCAGCCTGACCAGGGGAAAATCTAGAATTATAATAATGGGGTGCACTAACTTAGTTGAATGGATGAAGCTCGCCAGTACCAATGTTAATATGAGTGGATTACCACTAAACATTTCCTTACCTGGTTTCCTTTGTAGCCCCCAAGTCTAACGTAGCTTTGCCCCTGGCCCCGGCTAGTGGGACAACGGGGGCTACAATGGGACCAAAGGGTAGGTACTGCTGGCTTATATTTGGGAAGGGCGTGCATGGTGAGAAAAGGACAGTTATGGAGGAAGGGAGCAGGGTATCACTGGGACATACGCCCTATCTGTGCACACGCTTTGGGGTGGGATATGGAGAATGAAGGGGTAGGTTATCTCTGGGGACATGCCTCACACTTCAATGTTGGGGGTATAAGTCATCAGTTGATGCAATGCTTGTTAATATGACTTTTGGCATTGTCCAAGCCATCAGAATTTTAACAGTACATTTCTCACCATGCAGGCAGAAACTACAGAAGACCTAAATGAGTGGAGAAGTGCATTAAAGAGTGCTCTGGCACAAGCACCTAGTGTAGTGAATACAACTGGGCCAAATCCAAAGTTCAGCATGGACGCAAGAGAAACTGTTCAAGCTGACATTAAAAGGCGTAAGCTATGTTAACTTCCATCAGCATTTTAGCAGTTGAAATGCGTGATACTTTCTTCCATTTGTATACACATGTCTTAGAAGTTGCAAACGTGGACATGGGTATCTTATTTTTACTGACAAGTGACAATTTTCTTGGCTGAAGAAATAAAGCAATTTTTTTGTTTAAATTGCAGCTGAGGATAGTTCTGTTATTGGCAGTCCTGCAGAATTTGCACTGGTCAATGCTGATGGCAGTCCATCTTTCTTAGAGAAGGCCTTGAAGTTTGTAGAAAATTTTGGTAAATGTTTTTTTACTTCATTAGTCTTGTTCTTAATAGCCTGGAAAGTATTGCATATAATGTAGCTTGCAACTACAAATGTTAATATGTACAACGTTTGTTGTTCAATGATAAATCGACAAATATTCTGTTCTAGGTGGCAAGGTAGAAGGAATCCTCCGTCAGTCTGCTGATGTTGAGGAAGTTAAACGGAGGATTCAGGACTATGAGAACGGTGAATCCTTGCTATCTGCTTATTTCCTTTTTAAATATGGCTATATTTGGCACTAGGCAGTGTTCAACTGTTAAGGGATTGATCAAATTTTATCGGGTGTAATTCTTGTCGAAGTACAAACTTTCGTTATAATTTTGTTAGTTTGAGAGGTTTATTTCTTTTGTAAGGATACTCTGGTTTGTTTCCCAACTCTAACATGTGTTTAAAATTCAATTTGAATTTATAGGAAAGAATGAGTTCTCCCCAGAAGAGGATGCACATGTTATTGGTGACTGCATTAAGGTCAATATTTGCCACTGTTGACTGTGGTTTCACAAAAGATTTGACTGCAATAACATTCTTTGATTCTCATTGGCTGCAGTATGTTCTTCGAGAAATGCCAGCATCCCCTATTCCTGCATCATATTGCACCGACCTAGTTAGAGCTTACCGTAAGGCTCACTTCAAACTTAGTATATTATGTTTAGCAGTTTGTGCAGTTTAATTTCTGAATCTTGATGCCTCAATGCCTGTCATGGTACATAAACCAAATTATCAGTTAAACATATACCCTTATCCACAAAACATCGGTTATGTACAGGAATTGACAAGACAAGAAGACTTGATGCTATGAATAGAGTGATATATGAAGTTTTCCCAGAGCCAAATCGACAATTGTTGCAGAGGTATCTACCATGAATGCTTTGTTTCTAATCAACCTAACTATATGATGAAGATGAACAAATCAGTGTTCATGGTGCCATGGACCTCATTTCTAGGAACACCACTCTTGAAGAATTCATACTTGATACTTTACCATTCCTTGATAATTCAAGTTAACTTTTGCGGTGCAACAGCAACAACATCAAATTCTATGAAGCTCGTTACTTCTTTTTGTAGGGTTCTTAAGATGATGCGGATTGTCGGATCACACAAAGCTGTAAATAGGATGTCTCAATCTGCTTTGGCAGCTTGCATGGCACCGCTTCTTCTTCGACCTCTTCTTCTCGGTGAATGTGAAATCGATGATGACTTTAGTATGGCAGGGGATGGTTCATTCCAGTTGCTTCAAGCTGCTGCCGCCGCCAACCATGCTCAAGCCATTGTTACTATTATGCTTGAGGAATATGATCAGATATTTGGTGTATCTCCCTTTTCTCTGCTGTGTTTCATGTTTCTTGTTCTGTTAGCAACTTTCATTTGAATATATACTTCATTGTCATGAGTTGTAACTCGACTACTTATTTAGGATTCAGAAGATGGTTCCAATTCTTCGGAAGCTTATACTGAGTCTGATAGTGATTCTTATAATTCTGATGAAGACTACACCGAAGATTTGGTTGATACTGCCAAACATTCAAATGTCGGAGATTTCAGTAATATAAGGATTGGTGACACATGTGACAAGGTACTTTATCAAATCACGTTTACACATTGTAGGTGAGGTGCTCTCCATGCTGGTATCAAGACTCTAAAAGTCCTCAAAGGGGATCATTTCCTTTTCTCATCATTTTTTTTTAATTTGTCCCTTGTGTTTCATGATGTTTATTTCATTGTTTCATCTTGTAACTTCTGAACTTTTGTTTAGGTTATTCTTCTGTCTTCCTTTTAGCACTGATACATTATCCTGTCGATATGAATACTTATGGTTTTAGTCAAACTTTTGCAATGGCCAGTAACAGAATTTCCAGTTATACATTTTTTATGACTTGATGCTCTTGCACTTTGTTAGTTGCTTTACGAATTTTCATGGTCCATAGGTTAAAGAAAATGTCTCATGCTCTGCACGTGATGAAAATAATCTAGTTGTTCCACCTACTACAACGGCTGCAAGTATAGAACCTGATGTGTCAAAGGAAGATAGTAATCAAGTTTCCTCTGAAGCGCAAGTGACTGAGACCTCTCAATTGGAGAGCAATAATCCATCACTCTCAAAACAAAAATCAAGTGAACCAAAGGGGCCCACTGATCATATACAAAAACCAAGTGTTCCTTCATCATCTTTGGGAGCAACATTGTTAGAGAAGTCAGGCACTTCAACTAGTGAAAGCAAACAGACCTTATTGGACAGTATTTCAGTAAGTTTAACTTATGTAGTATCTTTAGAATTATTACTACTAGGATAATATTGTAGTTTGACTAGAATACTTTACAGGCAAGAAACGGCTTGCCAGAAGAGGACATTGACAGTTGCAGTGACAACGATGATGATGAGTAAGTAACCTGTTATATGTGATGCACCTTGGCATGTGCTACAAAACAGCAAATTCTTGTTTTTCTGAGTTAGTTGTATTTTTCTGATTTAGCTTCTGTACTAGGGCTCAAATCCAGAAGCTTGAAAATAACAGGGGTCAACTCCATTCTAAAATTGTAGAGGAGGTACATTCTCTTCTCTAGGATCACACAAGAGTCATGTGACCATATTTTTCTATTTGAGATGATGCTATGCCATTTTTAGGTCAAAGAAAATGCAATCCTCCAGGAAAATCTAGAAAGGCGAAAAGAAGCATTACATGACCGCCGTTTGGCACTTGAAAACGAAGTAAGACTTAACATCAATTCTTGCCTGTTCTGTAACAGAATACCCCGAAGTAGGTTTTACCATTGAATCACTTGGAGGGACAGTTCACATGCTTTCCACTTCTCTTCTTTCTTGAAATAATGAAACATTTATTGCAGTCATGCTAATGTGAGGGGCTTACCATCATGTTACTGTTACTTTGATGTAATACGTCCTGTACTCAAGTTGCAAAGATGGCTCAGAGCCTCAGACTTGATAATGCCACTAGAACCTATAAAAGGACAACTTGTCCACAATTGGACTGTATCGATGCTATAAACTGGACTAGTAAGAACAGAACAATAATTTAGAGGTGGATATTTCCATCCTCTTACTTTATTCTGTTGCTGTATGATGTCCCAGCCTCTCCCTGTTTTGTTTTGTTCGAGACTGGAAGTTGTGGCTCTGAATTTTAGTATACTTCCATGCTTCTGCAGCCTGGAAGTGTTTTGGTATGCTTGCACGAACGTGTTACCTATTTTCTCTATTCATTAAGAATACTCTGTGCATTGAATAGGTGAAAAATTTGCGCGGCCAGCTGCAAAATGAGAGAAATTTGAGGGCTTCATTAGAGGCTGGTCTAATGAATATGCGAAGAGGACAGGTGTCCTTCCCGTCCACAATTGAAAGCAAGGTACTCTTTATAAGATCTGGTTATTGAGATGTAATGCTTTTCACCATCTGATTCTTTTTCTGTTCATAAAAGATTAGGGCTGATCTTGAGGAAGTTGCTACTGCTGAAACTGATATTATGAACTTGAAGCAAAAGGTTTCTGATCTCCGTGGACAACTCAGCAACCAGGCCCAGCTGAATCCCACCTCATTATGTGAATCATGCAACAAGCGATATCTAAATATGGACAAGCTTGTGAAGTAAGGTTTTTCTTGCCAGATCTCTCTGTAGTATTTTCTCACTGTATATTGTTGTGCATTATCTTTAGAATAATTGAATCAAAACGTACTTAAGATATAGTTCTACTAAATTGGGCTTGCTTTCTCCAGATGTGAACAGAATGCTGTCCTTTGTTCTGAAATCAGCTCTTCGGTCCAAGTACCACTAATTGCAAGGCCTAATTCTCGACCTGACATGGTCTTGGCTACTTACATGGTAAGAGTGTACAACTCCTTCGTTGGCCGTAAAATCTTCCTGGTGCTGCTCATCTGTCCAAGTGTTGTATAAGTAGGTCAGCTTATAGGTTAGATATGCTCCTAAACATAAAGTGTTTCGAATGCCAGTAACAAATACACCAAAAAGAAAAATGCATATGTTTGCATCACATTTTTCTCACGATAGTTCCGGACCATATAATTGAAAGGTGTAACCAATAAATGGAAGCCACTAAATTAATTAAGAAATGATCCTGCTTAGTGAAGTTACACAACCAGTTCTTTGTAGCTCTAAGATCTTCATTTTCCTCAGTTCTCTTATTATTCAATAGGAAAATGTCACATTCCAGACAGATATTGAGAAATCAAGGAAGCACACCACACAAAGTTTGCCTCCAATAGACAAACCGGCTCACCTGAAGCAGCAACCGAGTTCTGACTGCAAGGGTGATGTGAGTTCAGGTGATACAATTGGTTAATACAATGTTGATCTTCGTTATGCAAATAAGGAAATCACACCAATTGGTAACAACAATCTTAGAAGATCAAAATCTTTTGATTTTTCCTAGGTGATGCATCTACTGTGCAGCAAAGCTCAATCAACAAAAGGGCACAAAAGTTATTGTCTTTGAAGGGTGAGATTCTTAGGGACACCCTTGACAGTTCAGTTACATCAATGTGGAACTTTGCACAGAGACAATACTCAAATAGTCAACTAATCAGCAAGGTTCAAGGGTTCAATGCCTACTCAAGTACTAAACAGGAGGTAATTGCATTGTGTGCCATGACAAAGATTCGATATGCTTTCTTGATCACGATGAACCCCGCTTTGTTTTTCCACGGGATAAGCTGTGTTAGATTAAATTTGTTATTGCCACTTTCTATATCAGGAGCCTGGGGCTACACCGTCTGCATTGGCCAAGCTGACTAGCCGACTCAACTTTTTGAAAGAAAGAAGGGCATTGCTTGCTAGTGAGATGCAAAGCTTAGATCTGAATCGCCACCAAGAGCCTACAGCTCCCGAAAGAGACTCCAGATAAGAAGTACGATGGTATTCTTGCGCTTCCACAAGAACCTTGTGTTATTAAAATGAAGCTTGCTCAAGTATTTTTATTGTATTATTGCGCTATTCATGGCTTCAGCGGGAATTCCAGATGCAGTTTTGGCCTGTGTATTTTCCTGGAAAAGAAGGATTTATGACAGTGTTTGCAGAAACCGTTGACCTGAGTTAATGTTACTAACTTCATTCCAAAATAATTGATGCATTACATCTGGACAAAACGGTTTCTACCGACACCAGACCCAGCATTTTCATTCTATAAGGTAGAACGAGGCAAAGCCGGCTGAAAAGTAGGCCCATCATTGGCGTTTTCGAAAGCATTTTCATACGCAAGAGTTCAGGTTTTATTACCACTAGCACTCCAAATCCATATAGGTTTCTTGGGCTTGCTAAGACGGGGAATTGTTGGATGGATTTAAGTGTAGCTTTGGTTCAGTTCCGTAATTATATCATGAAATCCATCAGTAGATTTTTCTTTGTACTTCTGCAATTTAGCTCTGCGGTTCAGTTATAAGTCCTTGCAGTGGAAAAATTGTTCATAGATATAAGGCATTCCTGCAGCAGCTCAGAAAAGAACTGTACTACCTGAATCGTGGAATGTGCTGATACTTCCGACAGTCCGACAGGAATTCTAATACAAGGGCTTAAAAGAACCCGCTTAAGGCACATTTTGCCGCTAACAGTGGTGGCTAACATGAGCAACTATACCTGGAAATCAAACGTCACCAAATAGTCCAATGTCTCAGCATGCCAAAATCCGCAATGGCTTGCCTCGAAATTCTAGTGCTGCATATGTGCCTAAAGTCAGACGTTCATTTGATTTACCCAAGCACATCACCAAATAGCGGCGCCGGCAGCAAATTCGCAAGACAGCGCGCGAGGGGAGGGCGAGATAATCACTTGTTAGCTGTCATAACGCCATTGACGCCCACAGGGCGTCAGGTTTATCCTTCGTTCCGTTCCTGATGCGATCGGTCATCTCCGCGTCCTCTGGGAAGGTTGGAACACGCGATAGCTGCCTCACTATGCTGTTGACTAAGACACTGTTTAGATTATCTAGTTGGTTAAATTTTAGACTCTTAAAATTTAGCTAACTAAACTTTAGAAGATCTATGTTTGGATCCTTGGCTAAACAAAAGGTGGATATTCCTACCTCTAAACTTCTCTTACTTTTTTCTGCCCCTACCCCACTTCTAGGACGAAAAGACTGATGATGGAGCGACGTGGGTCCAACGATGGGGCGGGGTGGGGCGGAGCTCCAACGACGACGGGGCGAGGCGAGGCTCCAGCGACGGCGGGGCGGGGCGAGGCTCCAGCGACGGGGCAGGGCCCAGCAGCGGGCTCTAGCGATGCTGCGATGGGACGGGGTCGAACGGGAGGAGCGGCAGAAGCATGGAGGAGCGGCAGGAGCACGGAGGAGCGGGACGAAGAGGCCGCGACGGACGGAAATCGGCAGTCGGGCAGCGGCTGCTCCAAATCGGCGGTGGCGGTGGTGGAAATCTCCCGATGCGGGAGCAGAAAAGAAAGAGCACGGGACTCTGCTGACGTGTGTGGTCATGGGCAATTTGATTTTCCAGACTTTAGGATTTTTTTAGGAAGATTGAGCTGACAAGTGATCTAAACTTTAGGATGAGATATGACTAAATTTCTGAAGATTTTAGAAGGTTTTTTTTGGAGCAAAATCTTTTAAAATTTAGTCAACTAAACTTTAAAAGGTGGATCCAAACTGGACCTAAGAGAGAAAAGGCGCAGCTCATAATAGCTGCCTCACTATGTTGTTGATTAAGAGGGGCGAAGGTGCAGCGACTGATAGAGGGAGAAGGACACAGCAGCCTTGTAAAAGGGGATGCTCGCCGCTGCCAGCCGGGAATGGGAACAAACGACGATCTAATGTGCAAAATAAACAGGAAATTTTCTATAAATATTAGATCATAATTAATAGTCACGATCCAAATAT
Organism: Eleusine indica; assembly: GCA_030378355.1. Taxonomy (NCBI): domain Eukaryota; kingdom Viridiplantae; phylum Streptophyta; class Magnoliopsida; order Poales; family Poaceae; genus Eleusine; species Eleusine indica. The sequence goes on along the minus strand of CM059498.1, from coordinate 8,212,089 downwards.
TTATATAAAATCCTCTGAAATGGATCACGGTTAATACTCGCGATCCGTGGTTTCTGCAAAGCGTTATCGGCCTTACTTCCACTACTGGGCCGGCCTCTGTGATCGTACCATTTGAAATGGGCTAGCCAGCCGGGCCCGCTAGGGCGCTGCGACTGCAGACTCGCGTGCCGAGCTCGTGCGCGTTAGTGCGTCTCTGTGCTGGAATCGGACCAATGCCGCCGCCTCCGCCGCAGGGAGCAATGGCCACCGGCGCCGCCATCCTCACTGTCCCCTGCTCCGCCGGGCGCCCGAAGCGCCGCGACCAGCGTCGCGGCTCCGCTGCTCTCTCCGTGCGCGCGTCTGCGGATGCCAACAGTAAGCAAACCACTCCCCACCTTTCCCCTTTTCGGAGCTCGAACCATTCTCGTTCATGGCTGCACGCACAGCTTGCATTCTCGTGATTCGCTTCGTTTCTGCTTCGCCGCAGCGGTGACTCTGCTGGACTATGGCGCGGGGAACGTGCGCAGCGTGCGCAACGCCATCCGCCACCTCGGCTTCGGCATTCGCGACGTGCGGAGCCCGGAGGACATCCTCGCCGCCGACCGACTCGTCTTCCCCGGGGTCGGCGCCTTCGGCTCTGCCATGGACGTCCTGAACAGCACCGGCATGGCTGACGCGCTCCGCGAGTACATCCGCCGTGACCGTCCCTTCCTTGGCATCTGCCTCGGCCTCCAGCTGCTCTTCGACTCCAGCGAGGAGAATGGACCGGGTAAAGCTGCTCCCAAACACCTCGTATCGTCTGCACTTGCTCACTAAGCTTTGGATGCACGGCAGTTGACCATAGAGTTTGTGATTGCAGTTAGCGGCCTTGGTGTGATACCAGGCGTGGTCAGACGATTTGACTCCTCTAAGGGCCTCGTCGTGCCTCACATTGGCTGGAATGCTCTCGAGATCACCAAGGACACTCAGCTTCTGCAGGAAGTTGATGGCCACCATGTGTACTTTGTTCACTCGTACCACGCACTGCCTGTAAGTAGCAACTCCATTTGATGCTTGCTCATTTGGTTGATTCATGAGACATGAGTTGTTTCTTTCTACATGCTTAGTCAGATGCTAATAGAGACTGGATTTCATCAATTTGCAATTATGGGGGAAGCTTCATATCATCCATCTCCATGGGCAACATTCAGGCAGTTCAATTTCACCCAGAAAAGAGTGGAGGTAAACAAGTAGTTTGAATTCAGATTTTACGAATTTAAATTTACTTACAATATGTAACATCATTCATTTCTGTGCAGCTACTGGGCTTTCTATTTTGAAAAATTTCCTCAGTCCTAACTCTTCAGGGACAAAGGTAATAGTTTCTAGTTAGCACTGTTATTTATTTGATTTGATATCGTTAGCACAAAATTCTTATTGCATTTGCAATATAGGTCCCAGCACATAGGAAAGCCTCAAAACTTGCAAAGAGAGTAAGCTTCATATTTGAAATTTTTAAGTATGGCTCACAATTTAGACAATACCTTTCTTATTATTGTCTTAAGCCTTGTAGGTGATAGCATGCCTTGATGTTCGGTCAAATGACAATGGAGATCTTGTGGTAACAAAAGGTGATCAGTATGATGTAAGAGATCACAGTAGCAGCAAAGAGGTACAAAGCCTTATCCATTGACCCTTGTGATAACATTTTGTACATCATGACTAATTAATTTGGCACTTTTGGCTGATTATAAGTGATATTGTGTACTCAAGCAAAAGATAATCTGAGACAGTGTTATTATAAGTAGGCTGATACACTACTTGCACATCATTTTAACATATTTGCACTGTGCTCGTAGGTAAGAAACCTTGGCAAACCAGTTGATTTGGCAAGTCAGTACTACATAGATGGTGCTGATGAGGTACTTTTACTCATATTTTCATCCATTTTTTTTTTGTATAAACTTATTGCCTGATATCATGAATAACTTTCCTTAGGTTAGCTTCTTGAATATTACTGGTTTCCGTGACTTTCCATTGGGTGATTTGCCAATGCTAGAGGTTTGTCGAGTTCTACATTTCCAAACTTTTATTTCGGCTTTATGCTTCTTGTTCTGGTGAAGTGACATGGTATACTTTGTAGGTACTGCGTTGTGCCTCTGAGAAAGTTTTTGTACCACTTACGGTTGGTGGAGGTATACGAGATTTCACAGATGCGAATGGAAGGTTATTTCTCATATCCCGATCTTGAAATTCTGCTCAGCAGTACACATTCTTTCATTGGCTTGTTAAGTTAGTTTTGCTGAATATTATCTTGAGTTGGTCAGTGAAATTCTACTGAAATTGATGCCCAAATGCCTTTATTTTATTTGTCGTGCTATAGTCCTATATGAATGCTCTTTTTTTATACATCCTTTTAATTTTCTTTGAGGATCGTAGCACAAACCGTCGTCTTATTTATCGATCATTTGCAACTCTACATGTTTCTTGTACTTTGGTTCTAACATTACAGACAAGGGGTACAATTTGCTGCACTAGTCAGTATTGAGAAGGGAAAAATCATGTCTTCGTAATCATATACATTTCTTTCTTCGCAGATACTATTCAAGCTTGGAAGTAGCATCAGAATATTTCAGATCTGGTGCTGACAAAATTTCTATTGGAAGTGATGCTGTTTTTGCTGCTGAAGCCTTTTTACAAACTGGTGTATGCATTTTATTTTTATTTTCTTATAATGTTTGGCTAGTTCCTGTTTATTTAATTCTTTCTGTATATCAGGTAAAAACGGGGAAAAGCAGTCTGGAGCAAATATCTAGAGTATATGGCAATCAGGTTTCATCATTTACTTATATAATATACTGTCACTTATATTTTGTATTGGTGTGTTACAAAACATATATTAGAAGATTGTATTTGGTGTTTACAACACTAACTAGTTTCTACGATATGTGAGTTCCTTTTTTCTGTAAATGTTGTTGAAACAATTAATATAAAAAATACCATACTCCAATTTTCCTTCTGCCATTGATATGCCATTGAATTCTGGGGTTCATTTGCATTGAACTTTTGATTTTTGGCTGAAACGCTGATTTGTTTCCACTTAGTTTTTGAAAGTTGGAACTATGAAAACTATGCTGGATCCTCCCTTCTATTGACATGATTGATGTTTGAAGTTTGAAGTTCCCAAATATCATGAAAATCAGTGAAATAAAAAGAATCAGACTAAACCTGAATCTGGAGTTACCAGCTGAGATTACATTTGCCGTTCAGGACCAAATTAACAAAAAAGAAAAAAAAACAGCAGCAACCATTTAGTTCTTTTTATTTTTATTTAGTTGTGATGGACGGAGGAATTGATCCAGCTGATAGGTCTTTTTATATTTACTCCATGTACTTGAAATGTATTCAAGAAGAATTTGTTCTGTGAGCTATAAAAACTCATTTTTATTGAGGATGTTTATCATTTTTCAGGCTGTAGTTGTAAGTATAGATCCACGACGGGTATATGTCAAAAGTCCTGAAGATGTACCATTCAAAACTGTAAAGGTGTCCAGTAAAGGTATGTCCTGATTGCTTATCGGTGTTGTAAAATAGCGTTCGTCTTTTAAGCATCCTCTCATCTCATGTACTTTTCAGGTCCATCAGGAGAAGAATATGCATGGTACCAGTGTACAGTAAGTCACTCTTTAAACAGATTTTTTTTTAGAAAGTCTAGTTCTAATAATTATGATTTCAGCAAATTTATTTCTGTTTCAGGTAAGTGGTGGACGGGATAGCCGCCCTATAGGAGCATATGAACTAGCAAAAGCTGTAGAAGAATTGGGTGCAGGAGAAATACTGCTAAATTGCATTGATTGTGATGGTATGTTCCTATCATGTTGTGCTCTAAGTACAAGCTAGGCGACGCTTCATTCTCTAATAATGATTATTTTTTCGCTTCACGAATTCATTTTTCTCTTTGGATGTTTGGTTCAGTAATTTTGATATAAGGTCATTAAGGCATTTTAGTAGTTCATTCCATGTAAGTCATGCACATGATTCTGTGACAAGTGCTTCCCAATCTGAAATGAATATTTCTCCTTGATTTTGTTGTTTGCTCGCCGAGCTACCACAACCCTCCTATATCTGGGCTTGGGACTGACTATATCGAATAACATAGGTGTATGCTCTTGGACTCAGGTTGCATTGTGTTGAGTGAAATACATAGTCCCTTAGCATTAAGTTCTCATCATCAAGGCATGTCATGCCATTGTTTCAAATTTGTGGTTGAAGTCTTGGTTATGTGTTTGCTTGAATTTTCATATCAATTGGTTGCTTCATTCATAGGTTTATACAACCATTATATTGTGACATCTTCCCTTGCAGGCCAGGGTTGTGGATTTGACATAGATTTGGTCAAAATGGTGTCTGATGCTGTGACAATCCCTGTCATTGCAAGCAGTGGTGCTGGCACTGTCGAACATTTTTCAGAAGTCTTTGAGAAAACAAATGCATCTGCTGCCCTTGCCGCTGGCATTTTCCATCGGAAAGAGGTACCAATGATTATTCCATTTATATGCTTCTTTTCTATCATAATGCCATGCTGTAGAATCTTCCCAGGGAAAATTGTTTCTTGTCTGCGATCATATCTGATCTCTTACTTTAGAATTATCTCACTGAGCTTTCATAGTTTTGTCCCATTAGTTACATTATTATATCAGTTCAGTGGGTCAGTGTGATTGTGGAGTTTTTAATGCACATGCGCAGCATTTAAAAGTCTATGATTGTCTCTAGCAGTAATGTTTGGGTTGTGGTTGGGTTAGTGTTCTCCATTTCTGTTGCTCTGTTCTTGACTTGATAGAAACTGATGTGCAAACTTCTGCTTTATCACAGGTCCCCATTCTAGCCGTGAAAGAGCATCTGATAGATGCTGGCGTGGAGGTCAGAGTGTAGCATGGAAATCCTACCATTTGTCAAATGATTTTGTCTGGTGTTGCAACTCCTATCTGTTCAGCTTGAGGAGCATGTTGGCAGTGCATAGGCCCCGGATGGGAACTGCATTTGCTTAAATAAGTTAATAAGTCGATGCTTGAATTAGGGCACAAGTTTCTAGCACCGACTGGTTGTAAGCACCAGATTCTTACAATATAAAAAAGGAGACGAAGGTACCGGTTTCTTTTGCTTGGTAATTACTTTGCGGCCGGCGGCATCCAACAGGCAAGAGGGCTTGTGCCTGAAGGATGAGGCCTGGCACCTTTTGAACTTGCCTACGTTGGATTCTGGAAGCAGCATTGGCTCATATTTGACTGTTGTCGTACTGACACTAAGCTAGTGCATTTTTCAAATAGGTTTGTTACGATTTGGGTCCTTCGATTGGGATGGATCCAAGCCCCGCGGATTGTTTCCCTATGGATCTTGTTAAACAGCCAAGCATTTTTCTTTTTGCGGGGTAACAACCAAGCAATTAGATGTTAGATTTTGGTATGTCTGGTTGGATTGATCTTGATTATCAAATCATTCATCAAATGAAGGTGTCATATACGTGGGAAGTCTTTTTTCTTTTTGAATGGACATACGTGGGAGTCTTTTTTTCTTTTTGAATGGACATACGTGGGAGTCTTTTTTCTTTTTGAATGGACATACGTGGGAAGTTGGTACCATGTTAAGCTAACTAAAAATTGATAACATAGAGTTAGAAGAGGACAATGGAGGAGTTTCTAAACTATGATGGAAGGGTTTCAATATATATATATATATATATATATATATATATATATATATATATATATATATATATATATATATATATATATATATATATATAATGGAAGGGGACGGCAATCCATCAATGGGACGCATTTCACAATCGGTGGTGTCACCACCATTGCTTCGTTGCATCACCTCCAGGGGGGCAATTAACAACAATTTACACCAAACGAAATTGGCAAACGCAGTCTATGTATAAAACCAAATGACATTCTTTTAGAGCCCTAGAAACAAAAATCTGTTGTGCCACAATAGCCAAATGACAATAAAAGCAAGAAAGCATAACTAAATCTTGGTTATCACTCATGACCTAAGCTCTTAAGCTGTCAATGCAGCGACATGAGCTGCACACAGGAAAAAGAAAGTCGGAAGTATTTTTTTTTTTCATATAGTTAAGGAAGGATTGGTATCGCATCTTGGAGGAGTAATAGGTACTGTCCACCTCCACAGTGGGCGACCTGAACCATGCTGATCGCCATCACCGCTACCCTTGTGGCACAAACATGGCCATGAGCACGTGCACCGTGCCGCGAGTCACCAAATGCGGCGACCTGTCGGGCGCTGGCACCACCCAGTCGATCAGCTCCACCGTCTTGTTGAACAAGAGCGTCCCCTCCATCCTCGGGAGGGACCCATCATTCGCCTCTTCGCGGGGCCTCTTGCTCCTGTCCTCCCCCTCCTCTTCCTCCTCCTCCTCCTCCTCCTCACCGAAGATCAGCGCGTCCACCAGCTTCAGCTGCGCCCCGCCGATCACCGCGTCGTAGCGCGAGGTGTGCGGGCCGCCGCGGATCAGGTGCAGGCCCCGCTTCCGGGGGACGTAGTCGGCGCGCTTCACGAAGAGCTCGAGGGACAGGCTCGGCCAGTCCAGTCCCACGGGGATCTTCAGGTGCATCGTCCAGTTCTCGATGTCTTTCTTCTCCAGCTTCCTATTCTTCCTCTCCCCGGGAAGCATCTGCACCTCCACCCTCTCGCCGCCGACGTACGCTTCGAAGAAGCAGAACGACGGCCACACTTTGCAGCGGCTCATCTCCGGCGAGCTGATGAGGACCTCCAGACGGCCCACCGGTGAAGCGGAACAACGCTCTTGCTTCACCTCAACCATGGGGGAAACCTCGGCGGTGCCGTGCTGCCCTCTGTTCACGGTACGCCCCATTGTCCAGGACTCCACTGAGCCCCTGCGTTTTGCCCTTTGCAATGCTATAGGAGGGGAAGCGCCCGGACTCTTCTTTGTCGTTGGACTCCGGCCTGAGCTGTTTTTGTTTTGCTATTTATCTCCTATTCAAACTAACCGAGAAGATTTGATGGTTCGCTGAAAAAAAAACCGAGAAGGTTAAGAAAAGATATTGTAAAATAAATTACAGCAAAACAGGATGAAAATACTGTAAATGAATATATAGTGAATTGTCTTGGAGAAAATAGCTGGTTCAGAATATTGCGGACTATGCATACGGCATACCTCATGTGAAAATTCAAAAAACAAATATTCACATGAAAAAGTATTAAAATTTGGATATGTAAACATGAATATTGGAGGTATAAATGATTTACCACATAGCATATATCGACTAAAAAAAGGATACAGTGATCTTTTTTTTCTCTCTAGAAAATAGCTCGTTGAGAAATATTGCAGGCCACACGTACCTCATGCAAAAATTCAAAAACAAATCACATGTAAAACCATTTAAATTTCCAAAACATTTACCATATAGCATATATCGATTGTAAATGAATATAGTGAACCTTTTTTTCGAGAAAATAGCTCGTTGATAATTTGCAGACCACACGTATACACATGAAGATTAGACATACATATCGACTGTAAATGAATATGGTGATTTCCCCCTCTAGAAAATAGCTCATTGAGAATATTGTGGACCATGGGTATAGTAGTCCAAAAATTCAGAAAACAATAATATGTAAAAGCATTTAAATTGGGATATGTAAATATGTACACATGAAGATCCGATGTATAAACGAGTTACTGCATATAGCATATATTGATTAGATGCATTTACTTTTGAGAAGAATTTGACACGGCCATAATCATATCTCAAGTTTGGTATCTTTCTTTCGATTCACGCATTTTTGTGGTATGTTATAATGACTAAGCTGGATAACAAAAACAACTAATGTTTTTCATTTAGCAATATTAAGTACCAAAAAAATATCATTCATACTTAGTTTTGAAAAACTGAAATGTTTCTAACCTGCCCGGTTTTGATCCCGCAATACATGACATTTATAAAAAGAAAGAAGCAATCCTTCTACACTCACTATTATATGAGCCCTCTTCTCCAGTAGTCGACAGTAATTCCAATCCTTGTTTTCTTCTCTTGAAGAGAAAAACAGAATGCAAAAAAGCCCCACGTTATACACTGAGCAGCTTTAGCTAGCTACCTGGGAAGATAAGGCTAAGAATTAAAATTTTAAACAATCTACCCCCATATTATTCATAGCACATCCGGGGAGGTCCCAGTAGAGCAGGCAAGGAAGAGCCTTGGAGTGGAAGATGATACACTGATGTTTTTTTTTTTTTTTGAAATTGATACACTGATGGTTGAATAGGATTGGAACACATATTACGAAACGATCGAACACAAAACATGTGGGGCCAAGGTCAACATGTTCTCCGGGTTACGATGATGTGTACTTGTCCCATTCTCCATTGTTGGAGCACACGGCGGGGAAAGGAAAGACATTGACTTCAGTCAACGAGCGGGGATAGCACTCCTCGCAATGCCTCTAGTTCTAGGTTCTATATGAACTCTCGCATCGAACACCGAGGCCACACCAGTAGTGTGACTAGAGCGGCATCTTCAGAACAAACCCAGGAGTCCCACAGCTGCCCATCGTTCGCTGCATCTTTGTAGCTCCCACACCTTGCTGTGCGCGATCAAGGCATGGACCAGCCGCGCGTGCACCCGAACGGATCGCCGTTGGCGGGAGACCTGGAGATGGGCCACGGCGCGGCGCCGCAAACCCGCCGCTGCCGGCGCAGCAGCAGGGCCATTTTGGCCGCGATCCAGCTCGGCGGGCGCGCGGCGAACAGCTGGGTGGGCAACGACTCCAACACGCTGCGGGTGGTGGCCGGCGGGCGCACGGTCTGCGGTCGGCGCAGGACAGTACGGTTATGTACCACGTACGCCGGCGACAATAGCGTAACTAAATCTTGGTATAACTCATGACCTAAACTAAACTTTTTTAAGCTCTCAACAGCGACATGAACTACTGGAAATAAGAAAAAAAAAATGTTGCAAGCAAATTTTTCACAAAGATAACTTAGTGTTGTATCAAGGAGTGTATGAGGTACTGTCCACCATGCCGGTCGCCATCACCGCAAAACCAACGGCAACTTCATTCCGACGCGCGCACTAACGCGGCCCTTGTGGCGCAAACATACACATGAGCACGTTCACCACGCCGCGGCTCACCAAGTGCAGCGACATGTCGGGCGCCGGCACCACCCAGTCATCCAGCGTCACCGTCTTGTGTGGAACAGCAGCGTCTCCTCCATCCTCGAGAGTTGCCCCTTGGCCTCTTCGCAGCGCCTCTTGCTACTATCCTCCCCGTCCTCGATCATCCTCGTCGTCGTCCACGAGGACCAGCGCGTCCAGCAGCCTCACCCGCGCCCTGCCGATCTCCGCGTCGTACCGCGACGTGTGCGGGCCGCCGCGGATCAGATGCAGCCCTCTCCTCCGAGGGACGTAGTCGGCGCGCCTCACGACGAGGTCGAGGGACAGGGTCGGCCAGTCGAGCCCCACGGGGACGTCCAGGTCCATCTTCCAGCGTTTGATGTCTCTCTGCTGCTCTGTCTCGTCTTCCCTCTCCACGGGAAGCATCATCGAATCCACGTGCTCGCCGCCGACGTAGGCTTCCAGGGAGCAGAACGCCGGCCACACTTTGAAGACGCCGATGCGGACCTTCACATAGCCCACCGGCAGAGCGGACAAGTTTTGCTTCGCCGCAACCATGCTCTGGGGAAAGCTTAATTGGCTGCCTCCTCCGTGCCGTGATGGCCTCCGATCGCGGCGCCCCCGTTATTGTCCTTTTTGTACTACTATAGCAGGAGGAGGAGGAGGAGGAGGGGAAGAGAGGCGTCAGGACTCTCTTGTTGCGGACTCCTGAACCCGCTGCGTTTCGTTTTCATATTTGTCTCCTATTCAAACGAACCGAGAAGATTTGCTGGTTAAGAAAAGATATTGTAAAATGAATTACCGCAAAAATAGGCTGAAGCTACTGTAAATGAATATAGTGAAATAGTGAACTGTTTTCGAAAAAATAGCTGGTTGAGAATATTGCGGACCACGTGGGTTATTTTTCATACGGAAATTCAAAAAAATGTTGACATGTAAAAATTCTTGGATATGTAAACATATACCCATATGAAGATACAATGTAAAACAATTTACCACATAGCATATATCGACTATAAATGAATATAGTGAAAACTTTTTCAAGAAAATAGTTGGTTGAGAAAATTGCAGACCACGTGTACCTTGTGTGGAAACTAAAAAATAATCACATGTAAAAAGTATTTGAACTTGGATATGTAAACATGAAGATATAATGTACAAACAATTTACCATGTAACTTATATTGATTACTAGCAAAGTGCTCATGTATTGCTATGGGTTTTAAAAAGTAGACTTGTTTTCTATACAAAACATATGTAAGATTAATTTTTCAACTTCTTTGTTTCACTTCCTCTTGAAAGCACGTACTATTCATTCATCTTCTTCAAAGATTTTTTTTATAAGAACTCAGATATGTGCTTTCCCCTTCCTCTATGTTGTTATTACATGAATGTTGCTAGTCATAATCGCCGTAGACGAAGAATAAGTTGTTGGAGATTTTTCACGGCCAGGTTTCGATGTTGAGAATGGTTTTACCAAATGTTTATGTCACCAAGTGTCGGTTGAACGAAGATCATAGCGAGAGCATGGCACAACATAGGTGCTAACGTTAGCATGCAATACAAGGCACACCAACAAAGTGTACAACAATGACAAAGCATGCTAGTGGGCGTCACGTGCAGAGCAGGACATATCCCAACGTCGATGGGCAAAGCACAAGGGAGATAACATATGATTTATATTGTAGCTAGCATGTCTATCTCTATTTTTTTGTTAGACTCTGGGTTGGCTGGATAACGGAGACAACCAGTGACAGAGCTTAGTTATGGCCAGGGGTGGCCATGCCCCCCCCCCCTCCCCCTGGCACAACTCAAACTCCATTGCTTAGCTAGCATCTTAGTCAGTTTTTAATTTTTCTAGGGCTAAGTTGAAAAGGTCCGCTCTCATACTTTTATGTTGAAGCTCTATGGAGATGACTTTTGTTCTTCAACTGCCATAAGTACCAAGAATTCACATGTAAATTAAAAGTATTTAAACTTGGATATGTAAACATGTACACACATGAAGATACAATGTATAAAAGATCTATCACATAACATATATCAACTACAAATTAATATAGTGAGATTTTTTTTCCAGAAAACATGAGAATATTGCGGACGACGCACATGCTATCCATTCATCTTCTTCAAAACTTTTTATTTCTAAGAACTCAGAACTGTCATTTTTCCCTATCTATGTTATTATTACATGAATGTTGCTAGTCATTGTCGCCATAGACAAAGAATGAGCTGCCGGAGATCTTCCACGACCAAGTTTCGATGTTGAGAATGGTTTCAACAGACGTTCATGTCACTGAGTGTCGGTCAAACAAAGATCATAACGAGAATGTGACACAACATAGGTGCCGACATTAGCATATAGTATAGGGCACACCAGAAAGTGTATGGCAACGGCGAGGCAGGCTAGCGGGTATCACGCACGGAGCAGAGCGGTGTGACATCGATGGGCAAAGCACAAGGCAGACACCATATGATTTATATTGTAGCTAGCATGTTTACATCTATTTTTTTAGAGTCTAATTGTGATTAAACAAAAAATGATTGTGATAAAAAAAAGTTAGAGTCTGACTATGATTTTGAAAATTAATTGTGATTTTGATTTGGTAGAGGTGTCATCCGTGATGACGTTTAAAAATCGACCTCAAATCCATATAGAAAAAAGATCAAAGCCAACATCAAAAACTAAACTAACATCAATGACAATCTCACCTAACTTATTAAGGAGTATACTACCAAAAGGCACGTGCGTTGCTACGGGCTCTGCGATGTTGTCATTGCCACTGCCGCTCCCAGCCTCGAGCTTCCTACTAATGACAATGACCAGGTGCCATGTGGTGGCCACGCGCTTCCTGTCGACAACAATGACATTGCATGCTTTAGTTCTTCTCATGCGGCGACCACAACTAAAGTTGGGGCAACCGGACCTTCAGCACACTGGTATGTGGTCATACTCACACTCACACAATTTCTTATAATTTTGGGGAGAACGAAATAGAAAGTCATTGTCTCATGAACCTTAATATAGCCATAAATGCACAGATGCATGAAATTTTTTCTCAAAATCTAGAGGAGAACATAATAGAAAGTGATGAACGCATGAACCCTATAGCCATGAACTCAAAAACACATGAATGCACTACTACACATCCGACAATGGAGGCCGCATGACTTAGGAGAAAAGCATCACACAACACTACCAAAAATGTAGCCTTTAGAGGTGGGAAAATCCATTATAGCGGTGGTTTGGATGTCCCACCGAAATAATACCGTACCTAAAAATCAGAAGCTAAAGCGTCCCACCGAAATAATAACGTAGCTAAAAATCAGAAGCTAAAGCGGCAGACACCTTGAAATCGGAACTAACCGTCGCTACGTGAGAATTAGTAGCGGCTGGTGACATCTTCACCCGCCGCTACCGATCAATCACAAAAAATAAAAAAATAGCACCGCCTGCCGAACCCGCCCTCGCTGGATCCACAACGGGGAGGGAGGGGGTGGATCCGACCGCAGCCCCGCCCGCCATCACGCCTGGAGGAGGGAGAAGAGAGGGAGGGGCGGACTCAGTCGCAGTCCTGCCCGCCACCGCGCCTAGAGGAGGGAGAAGGGAGAGAGGGGCCGAATCCGGCCACAGCCCCGCCCGCCGTCGCTCCTGGAGGAGGGAGAAGGGAGAAAGGGGATGGATCCGGCCGCAACCCCGTCCACCACAACGCCTGAAGGATGGAGAAGGGAGGGAGGGGGCGGATTCGGCCGTAGCCCTGCCCGCCGTCACACCTAGAGGAGGGACCAGGGACGAAGGGGTCAGATCCGGCCGCAGCCCTGCCCGCCGTCGTGCCTGGAGGAGAGAGAAGGGAGGGAGGGGCTAGATCCGATCGTAGCCTCACCCGCCGCCGCGCCTAGAGCCGTCGGTTGCCGCCTAGAGTCGTTTGTCAGAGTCGCATCCTCCTCATCATCGCTGCCTGGAGACGCGGCGACCTCCCTGCAAGCATTGTCGAAGTCATGCGCCGCCTGGGGAGCAGCCGTATCGGCCTCCTAGCAAGCGCCATGGAAGCCGCGCGCCTTCCGGGGAGTCAATCCGTCGTTGTCATGCTGGGCGAGGAGAGGAATGTGAGAGGAAGGGGCGACTCGGGGAGAGAGGAAGGGGAGGCGGGTCGAGTCAGAGGAAGTGGTGGCCCGTGGGGGAGAGAAGAGAGAAAAGGAGGCGGCGGTGGGTGGAGTGAGGAGTTGGTTAGGTTTATGGTTTTTTTTATATATAACAGATGACAATTGGGTTTGGGTCATAGATTAGCGGTGGGGTGTTAAATGGGTCACTGTTAAAAATGAAAATAGCGGCGGTCTGTTAAATGAACCGTCGCTAAAAATGAAAATAGCGACGGGGTGTTAAGTGGGCTATCATTAAAAATAAATTTCTGTTTATAGCGGCGGTTTATTCCTGGGCCATCGCTAAGACTTTTTTGTTGTCGTCACTAAAGGTCATTTTTATAGTAGTGCAACAGCGATCGACGATGCAGTCTCTAACTCTTGATGGCTTGCTTCTCTTGGTGATGTGCATTCAGATAAAGCAGTATGAAACATGCATGATCTATGCTACACATGTCAAAAAAGTGGTTATGTTACTTAAACATGTCTTGGAATAATCGTGGACTTTTGTTAAACATGTGCCCTCATACAAAGCAACCTGAAATATGCATGACCTATCATAGCTAAAACATGAACGTGACCACATGATGATGTGAGCATGAGGTCGATTCATGCAAGGCAAACTTAAATGGAAGCATGATCGTCTATGGGCCGTATGGGTGGTGCACTTCGTACTAAATCCATGGTGTCGTGTTCCACCATTCAGTAAGCAAACCGTGAGATTATGTCGATGTTCCGTTGTTCACAAATCACAATGTCATCAATAAAATAAAATAAGAAGTCTAGTGGTGAAAGATTAATCAATATGCTCCATGATGAGAGGGAACAAAGTTTCTCATGACGAGCTTTATCATAGATTAATCAGTGTGAGTTGTAAGTTTCACTTTGTACGTCTCCTCCATGATCAGAGAGAACAAGAAGCCAATTGTCGATCCGTAGAGGCAGCAGCAAAGTCCTCGTGATGAGCTCCGTTTGACACCTATCCAACTCCATCGCGAAGGCCACGACCACACCCGCAACACAATCTCCTTCGTTCTTAGTTTTTCCGATTGAGGCAACGACGTCGACAACATTGCCTTATAGTAGGGTTGAGCAACGTCAACACTCTGCTCCAGGCAAGGAGGCGAGGAAAATGTGACCACCTCGCGAACTTATTGTACGGAAAGGTCATGGCTCACAGCAGCGGATGGACTCAAGGGTCATGGTTGCTCGAAGCTTTCTTGGACAAAAGAATCCTGGTTGCCTGAAGCTTTCTTGGGTCAAATTTTCTTTTACTTTATACGGGACACAGGGGCAGGTTTTGGCCTATTTTTTCTTTTTCTTTCACGGTACATAGGAACATGTTGTGACTTGTTTTTGTTTTTCTCTTACGGGACACAGGAACAGGTGTCGTAACTCTTGGAATTTCTTAGGAAGGGGCAGACGACAAAATGTTATGTAGAAGAGACGCCCTCACCTAAATTAATAAGTAGTAAAAATAATAAAGAATATAGACGTGTTTACTTTTAAGAAGAACTTAACACAAACATTGTCACATCTTACGTATATTTCTTCCTCCTTTTGTGCGATATGTTATTATGGCTTAGGTGGATAAGAGAGACGACCGATGACGGAGGTTAGTTATGGTCAGGGGTGCCCATGCCCCCCCCCCCCAAGGCACAAAAAAAGGATTGACTCCCATACTTTTATGTTGAAGCTCTGTCACTGGAGATTACTATTGTTTTTAATCTGCCATAATAAGTACCAAGAATTCACATGAAAATTAAAAGTATTTAAACATGAATATGTAAAAAATGTACGCACATGAAGATATAATGTATAAAGGATTTACCATATAGCATATATCGACTATAAATTAATATAGTGAAAAAAATTCAAGAAAATAATTGGTTGAGAATATGGCAGACGACACTCAGTGCAAATATTAAAAAAAATATTGACATGTAATTAAAGTATTTATGGTTGGATATGTATATATTGACTATAAAAGAATATAGCGAAAACTTTTTTAAGAAAATAGTTTGTTGAGAATATTGCAGACCGCGTGTACCTCGTATGAAAATTTGAAAAAGAAATCATTTGTTTAAGTATTTAAACATGGATATGTCAACATGAATATACGACATATAAACAATTTACCACATAACTTATATTGAGTATAGACATGTTTACTTCTGATAAGAACCTAACACAACCATTTTGTCATATCATCTAGCATAATAGTGGCGGAGTCAGGGAGCCCCCCCCCCCCCCCCTATACTTGGTCTACTCCTATATGCACACAGAAAATTACCATACAATTAAGTCAAAAAAATGGTATTGATCCCCCTCATAAGTTCTGTTTTATAACTTGGTCCCCCTCATAACTAGTTTCTGGCTATGCTCCTGTAAGTATCAAGACTTTTCCAGATATAGTAGCATCGTTGCGGATTTTTTAAGAAACAAATATCATTCATACTTTGTTTGAAAACTAAAAATGATTCTAGCCCGTCTGGGTTCGATACCCAAGTACGACACTTTAAAAATCAGAAATGAACAATCTTTCAACACTCGGTATTATAATTTGACTCATTATTGCTACTCATAACATATGTTGTGGGAAACTCTGTTGGGGGAAGCCCACCTTCTAGTCTCCCCTGAACCTAATTGAAGCTCATCAGCGGTTAGCACGAATGAAAGATAGGCTGAAGGCACAATTGACAAATGGCCCAGTTCAAACTCAAGTGTCATGTACGGACTGGGTGGGACCCTAATACAAGTATCGAAGGTTGATTCCCGGGGACATGTACCGACTGTTGATTGAAGTACTAGTATACCCTTGGTCCTAAATACTAGACATGTATAGTACATACAGGTGTTGGCACTGGGATTTGTACGATTTCGTGTTAACACCAGGGCAATCATGTAAACACGTCCTAGAGGGCAGATGAGCATAATACTATAAATACTCCTGTCCCCTCCTAGAATGTATTGATGCATCACATCTCAGGTACGGATCATTTGGTACAGACCCTTCCAATCAATAAAGAAGTATAACCAAAGGGACCCGTTCGAGGGTCTTTGATCTTTGCTCATAGCTTGTTTGTGTTATACTCTCTTAGACATGTCTGAGGGGGTTACGTCAGTTCCCCCTCAACGGGCCCTTTTGAGTTTATTCTGGATTCCTAACCATAACAAACTCCTCGCCATTAGATGATTCCTCAAGTGGTCAACTGTGATTCCAATCTAATAATTGGGCCGGGCTCAACAAAACATGAAAGTTGATTCCCAAACAGGTAAGTAAAGTAACCCGTTAATTCAGCTCATCTGAGAACACACATTACCGAAGCGAACGCAAAACCTTGTGCAAGAGACTAAACCGGACAGGTTTGGTTAATTCTTCAGGGGCAAGTAGCATCACGAAGAAGGAAAACGTATGTGGCCAAGGTCAACGTGCATGGTCTCCCGTTACAAGGAATTGTTCAAAATTGTAGGGCCTACTTGTCTCATTTTCCATTGTTTGTGAAAGTACGACGAGATGTAAATGTGTTTCTAACTTCGAGGGAAGAAAGGCAGATGAGATGGACGAGGGAACATTTCATTGCTTAATCACAAACACATCCTAGCTTAAGACAGAGTCAAAGTACAGGGTACAGGGTGGGACTACCCCAAGTCCACCCTCAGGTCAACTGGTCAAACACACCGAGTGATCCATTGCATGGCAAAGTAAGAGTCACAAGTCGTCTGTAGCAGGTGAGAGAAAAACATTTAATAATGTTATTGATTAATCAAAATGGTGAAAGTTCAGAAGATATGTAGAACTTGTAAGAAAATGTTCATGCTATGTATCAAGAAGGTATGCACGTATGCCCTATTTGGCCTTTCAAAATTTTAATACGAGAAACTCATTTGTGTTTGTGAAAATGTGAAACGAACAGGTTGTGACTTGTGAGCACTTCAGCGCTATGTATGTACATGTGTGAACGCAGTTTTATCTCTGGTAATTACAGTACCTTGACCTGGGTCAACGAGTAGGAGTGTCCGAGTGTGCCCGGTACAAGTGCCGGACGCGGTTGCAGGAGTACACGACGGGGAAAGGAGGACCTCTCCCATTGACTTGACTAGGCGACCGGGGTCGCCGCTCGCAAAGCAGCTTTCGTTCTATATATATGATCTTGTTCCCTTGACTACTTCGCATCCAGTAGCGACTTACTAGTAGTGAGCAGTGACAACAACCAAATCTTCAGCCGCCTTCCCATCGCTCGCTGCAGCTCGGTAGCTTAGCTGGCTCGACACCTGCCGTGCGTGATCGAGGCATGGATCATCAGCAGCGCGTGCACCCGAACGGGTCGCCGTCGCCGGCGGGGGACCTGGAGACGGGCCATCACGGCGATGTGTACCCGCCGCCGCTGCCGGCGCAGCAGCAGGGCAATCCGGCGGCGATCCAGCTGGGCGGGCGCGCGGCGAACAGCTGGGTGGGCAACGACAGCAACACGCTGCTGGTGGTGGCCACGCTCATCACGACGCTCACTTACCAGCTCGGCACCAGCATCCCCGGCGGATACTGGCAGCAGGACGTCCCGTTGTCGGCGAAGGACAGTACGGTGAAGTACCACGCCGGCGACCCCATCATGCGCGACCTGCACCGCTCCAGGTACATTGAGCGCACAGCCATGGCTTGGGCTT
The DNA here is from genome assembly GCA_030378355.1 of Eleusine indica. NCBI lineage: Eukaryota > Viridiplantae > Streptophyta > Magnoliopsida > Poales > Poaceae > Eleusine > Eleusine indica. The sequence goes on along the minus strand of CM059498.1, from coordinate 8,194,169 downwards.
GGCCAATACCAAGTAGGAGAGTATGTTCGTGTGCTCTGAGAGAGACTGATCGATCGTCTGGTCACGACGATATGTTATTAATTGGCAGGTATTGGGTGTTCATGGCGGCGAGCTGGGTTGGGTTCGCGAGCTCGATGGTGATGACGCTGAGCCTGCTGGTGCGGATGGCCGCGGACTCGCGCCACGTGCGCTGGTCATTCGCGGTGGCCTACTCCAGCCTCGTGCTCACCTTCGTGGTGTCGCAGCCGAGGACGCACCTCTCGCTGGACATCCTCATCTGGGCCGGCGTCGTCGCCTTCCTCTGGGTCACCGTCAGCCTCAGGCCCGAGCGGCGCGTGCGCGTTATCCAGGAGCTTTGCTGCGGTGCCCGCGACAACTAAACTCAAGAATTAGACCGCTGAAGAACTAGAACTTGTTCTTCTTGTCTGATTTTTTCTCCTCTGTTTTGCGCGCTCTGTATGTTCACCCTTCTTTCTCAGTCAAAATTAGTTGCAACCATCAGATGAATCGCAACGATACCAGGTGAAATTTCTCATGCAAAGCTGGTGGAAAGTGGCCGGTCACAAACTCTGTACTGAAGTCGCTGTTGCATCTATATATGTCTGATTCCAACAAACAATACTTTCAGAATCATCCAAGTGTAAAAGAAAAGGCATTGCCCAAGTGAGAACAAGTTTAAGTGCACATCTTCTTCTCGGTTGAAAGGAAGTGCAAGACATTTGTTAAAAGAAACAAAGTGCAAGTCTTCTGAAGGTGGAAAATGGACGACGAAGTGGAAGTAGGTGACAGTTCTTTTTTGGACAGAGAAGAAATTCTTGCCCCTTTTCATTCCAACATAGCACTAAGGTGTCTCAAAAAAAAAAAAAGACATAGCACTAAGGATCAAGTGAGCCTAAGAAAATGCCTACGGACCCCAGTAAAATGCATAAATCGTAAATAAGAACTGCTACGCAAGGCGCTCATCATGTGTCACTGGCAAACATGGAGACAAAGCAATCATGGAGGTGTGAGCATTGACTGATGTCATATTTGCAATTTTCTTTTGAAAGAACGGAAAACTATTGCATAAGCTAACTATTTTGTCTTCTGGTCGTTGCTGCAGCATGATGATGGTACAAAGAATTCCTTCTAATGGGTGAGCAAGATGTTGGAGACCACTGCATTGGAGATCTTTACTTCACATGGTTGGAAGTTTAATAAGGCTCTATTTGGTCGGGCTTCGGCTCCGGTTCTCACACAGTTTTAAAATTATCAAATGGGGTGCTTTCTCAATTGCTTCTCCCGAAAAAAAAGGGAGAAACCAGACCAAAAAAAGCACTGAAGCCAAGAGCTGTCTGGGGATAGCTTCGGGTGCTTTTCCTCCATGGGATCTATTATTTTTGACTTGTTTGCCTCTTTCTTCTATGAAGTTGACAGAGAAGCTGTAAAATAAGTTATTTTGTTAAATAATTTTAGACACAGCCACAGCCACAATCAGAAAAGCTGGATTTACAAAGAAGCCATAACCACAGCCGAAGCAGACACAGCCAGAGCCCTACCAAACAGGCGCTAATAGACTTTGTCCCGCTTCACCCATTATCAATGTTCCCTACCAAACAGGTGCTAATAGACTTTGTCCCACTTCACCCATTATCAATGTTCCCTAGAAATATTAGCATAAGCTAAGTTTGTAATAAATTGTACGTTGTGTGAGAACTCGCACAGACGAGAATTTTATTCTATTATCTAAAAAAATCTATATTCTTTTTTTTTTTGAAAGACCAAAAAAAAATATTCACTGGAATTATTTCATGATTGCATTTAATACTCACTTTTAATTGGCCATCTTATGTTTGCTTTTGCTCGAGAGGTTTGCGACGTTTGTTTCTCTCCCTCTCATCTGCTATTCCTGTATTTTTGTTGATCCTACCAACATACCGGCTTTAACGTTCATGGTTTGGTGGTGTGAACCACATATTCATTATTTCCACCAAATAAAATCGGAAGTGCACCTATATAGATCAAACAAAATAAAAATTATTTGTTCCAGTAGCCGAATGGCATATGCGAACAGACCTGTGACGTGGTGGTACGTATGAGAGTGTCAAGGCCATCAGGGTTTGATCCCCACTCCTGCAGCTGGCCTCCAAAGAAGGCCATACCATGATGGTGTGTTTCTAAAAGATAAAAAATAGCCGAATGGCATAAAGTACAAGTAAGAAAAGAAATAACTAAATCTTGGTATTATTAGTCATGGGTCATCATGACCTACACTTTTAAGCTGTCAACAGCAATCTGAACTACAAACTGAAAACAAAAATATTGGAAGCAAACTAGCGAAAAACGGTGACGTTTGGAAAAAAAAATTCATAAAGTAAACAGAAGATAACTTGGTGTTGTATCGAGGAGGAGTACTAGGTACTATCCACCTCCACTCCACCAGTGGCCAATCTGAACCATGGCAGTCGCTTTCATCGCAAAACCCACGGCAACTTAAGCATGAAACATGGCCATGCAAACTTCCACCGTGCCACGACTCACCGCGCGGCGCCCAGTGTCCACGTCTCCCAGCACCGCCGGCAGCACCCACTCGTGCAGCTCCACCGTCTTGTTGAACACCAGCGTCCCCTCCATCCTCGGGTAGCACCCGGCCACAGCTTCACAGTACCTCCTCTTCCTGTCCTCCCCCTCCTCGTCCTCTTCGACGTCCCCGATCAGCAGCGCATCGACGAGCCGCACCCGCGCCCTGCCGATCTCCGCCTCGCAGAGCGAGGTGTGCGGGCCAACGCGGATGAGCTCCACGCCGTTGGGACCGGGGCTGTGGTCGACACGATTCACGAGGAGGTCGAGGGACAGGCTCGGCCAGTCCGAGCCTACGGGGATCCGCAGCGACAGCTTCCACTCCGTGTTCCCCTTCTCGATGGGAAGCATCTGCCAACCGACCAGCTTGTCGCCGAGGTAGGCTTCGAGGAAGCAGAATTGTGGCCACACTCTGCAGCTGCTCGTTTCCGGCGGCTTGATGACGACCTCCAGATAGCCGAACGGCTGAGTGGGCAGCTCTTGCTTCATCTTCAGCTTCAGCTTCACGTCAGCCATAAGGACCGTGCCGTGGTGCTGCCCTCCGTTTGGACTCCTCGACAGTGCGTTTTCTGTTGCTATTTATCTCCTGTTCAAACGAGCCGAGAAGATATGCTCTGGTTAAAAAGAAAAGATATGGTAAAATAACTTATACAAAATTATATATAGAAAAAATAGACAGGAAAATACTGTAAATGAATATTTTAATTTTTTAAAAAGAAAATAGCCGCAAAATTTCAAAGAAAAAACATTGGCATGTAAAAAGAATAAACCTGGTTATGCAAAAATGTACATGAAGATACGACCAATAAATGATTTACCTATTAGACATGTTGACTTTTGACAAACAGTTGTTACATTTCATATTTTCGTATCTTCTTCCTATACGCCCATTTACGCGATTCGTTATGATGGCTTAGCTGGATAACATAGTCGAGTAATGTTTTCCATTTGACATGATAAGTTTCTCGTTATAGTCATATACTCGTATCTCTATGGATTTGATAAGAAACAAATATTGTTTGTCCTTATTAGTCCAAATTTGATGAATGCCTTCTAGGCATTCGGGTTTTGATTCCGCGACATGCACCGTCTCATTGTTTTTCCTGATAGATGATGGCAGGTAGTCTGACTTTGCAACAAGAGAGAAAATAGTCAGAATAGTCTGGCTTAGCAGACCTCTATGCCACCCATTGTTGACCATAGTGCCACCTTAAACGTTCCCGGACACTTTAAATTTATACTCTCAAAATACTACAATTTGACTTTGCCATTACAAAATTTGAGGACAAAAACTCATCATTTGTGTTCGTGAAAGGAATGAATAGGTTGTGAGCATTGCAATGTTATCTAGTACTGTAAGTGTTGGAGTACTATCTGGTAATTAATAAATTGACTTGGGTCAACTAATAGGAGTGTGGTTGGTACAAGTGCTAGACACGGTTGGGTTTGGAGTACTATCTGGTATTAGTAAATTGACTTGGGTCAACCAAAAGGAAGACCTCACCATTGACTATCGTTGACGGGCCAGGGACCGCTGGCAAAAGCTCCTATATTTTCTACTCTATATAAACACTCGTCCCTTCGCTCGCTCGCATCCAGCATCGAGGCCACACCACACACCAGTAGTGAGCGGTGACAACCTCATCTGCAGAGATCAAGAAACCCACCTTGCTCGCTGAAGCTCGGTAGCTCGACGCCTGCCGTACCCGTGAGCGATCGAGGCATGGATCAGCTGCGCGTGCAACCGAACGTGGCACCGCTGGAGGTGGGCCATGGCGGACCGGCCGCGATCCATCTCGGCGGGCCCGAACCGAACAGCTGGGCGGGCAACGACTCCAACACGCTGCTGGTCGTGGCCGCGCTGATCACCACGCTCACGTACCAGCTCGGCACAAGCATCCCCGGCGGCTACTGGCAGGAATCGCAGTACAAGGACGGCACCAGGCCGGCGATCCCATCATGCGCGACCTGCACCGCCCCAGGTACACGATGATCCCAGCTAGCCATGGCCTTTGTGCTCTGAGGCTGATCATCATCACCATGTTGCCAGGCACTGGTTGTTCATGGCGGCGAGCTGGGTGGGATTCGCGGGCTCCATGGTGATGACGCTGAGCCTGCTGGTGCGGATGGCCGTGGACTCGCGCCACGTGCGCTGGTCCTTCGCGGTGACCTACTCCAGTCCAGCCTCGTGCAGTCGTGCTCACCTTCGTCGTGTCGCAGCCCAGGACGCACCTGTCGATCGACATCGTCATCTGGGACGCCGTCGTCGCTTTCCTCTGGGTCACCGTCAGCCTCAGGTCGGAGCGCCGCGAGCGCACCATCCAGGCGCTCTGCTGCGGTGGCCGCGACCGAGAGAACTGAACTAAACAATTAAACCACCACTGTCACTGTGGTGTTAAGGCCCTGTTTATTTCAGCTTATAGATTATATAATCTAGATTAAAGATGTTGAATTATATAATCTGGATTATATGTCTAAATTATATAATCTAGATGAAGGTGTTTGTTTACTCAGATTATTGATACTTGGATTATTTGTTTTCAATGTAAAAAGACAGTAATATCCTCCTCCTTCCACCCGCCTCCCCGCCGTCGCCAGCAAGCCACGCTCGTCGGAGCTCGTGCGCGTCTCGTCGCTCGGCCTGCTGCTTCGGGAACAGGATGACGTCCGTGCCGGGACTCCTCGCAGCCGCCCGCGAGCCCGCCTCCTTACAACCGCCCGCGAGATCTCTTCCCCAGCCGCCGCGAGCCCACCTCCCCGCCGCCGCGAGCCCGCCTCCCCACCTCCTTGCCGACGCCTGCCCGTCGGCGTCGACCCGCCTCCCCGCAACCACCCGCGAGCTCGCCTCACTAGCCGCCAGTGGCCCCGACGCCTGCCGAGCTCGAGCTCTCGCCGAGCCCGAATCTCCCGCCTCCCCGCCTCCTTGTCGATGTCTGCCCGTCTCCGGCGGCCCCGACCCTGCCGAGCTCGAGCTCCCATCGAGCCCGAAGCTCCCGCCGCGCCGGAGGCCAGGTCTCCCATCCCGTCGAGCATCAATCTGCCGGAGGAGAACGAGGAGGGGAAGAAAAGGAGGCGACGGAAGAAAGAATCGTAGGCAGGGGGTCGCGTGGGGAGGGATCAGAAGAACGAACCCTTTTTTTACTTAAATGGTAATTGCAGATTATTTTGCTGAACTTGTCATGAATGAACAGTGAGTCTTTTATTAAAATAATCTGAAATAAGTTTGTCAGGAGATTATAGGATTATCATAATTTAACTTTTTTTAATTATTTAATTTAGATTATATAATCTGGATGGATTATAATATGAAACAAACGGACCCTAATAAGCTGATACCTGTTCCTCTTGTCTAACATCTCTTCCGTTTTCCCCACATGTTCTCCCTGCTAATTGATGGAACAACTCGGAGTTAAAATTAATTGTAAGCATCAGATAAATCACAAAGATATATCAGGTGAAATTTCACACTGTCGAAAGTGGTCCGTCACAAAAACTCTGCCCCTTGTTTCGGCCAATAATGTAGCATTAGTACCAAAATCGTGTCTAGGAATACATTGGCACGATTTGGTGTGAATCTGCACTTATTTCAATGTCTATATGAGAAAAAAAAAATGATCATTGAAATTCTCTGGTTTGGTATTCCTCGGTTCCACCTTCTTTCTCTGTCAAGCATAAACTGATTATGTCTGTTTTCAACGAAGTGAACTTCCTAGTGTAACAATAAAAGCATTGCCCAAGTGAGAACAAGTTTAAGAAATGATTTATTTTTTCATTTGAAACAAAGTGCAAACAATTTTGTGACACTTGTGAACAAAGAGCAAGTCTTCTGAAGGTGGAGAAAGGACGAGGAAGTGGAAGTAGGTGATACTTTTTATTTTTTTAAACACAGCCCGCTCAATCGCGAGGGAGAAGCATGGAGGCCAGAGCTACCCAGAGCGGCGGCGGGAAAATGGTTTTTGTGCTACATTTTCTAGAGAAATCATTGGCCAATTTTTCATTTTAAATATTTCATGAAAATTCTTGCTTGAATTTTTCTTTGGTTGATTTCCTTTTCGTCCATGATTTCACGTGTATCTGTCTTGTGAAGTGGAGGAGCCAATCTTCCGTAAATAAGCTGTAGGGGCACGGCGTGGTGCCCGCGGAAATCCATCAGCACCCTTCGATGATGAAACCGCTTTGGCGGATCAAGCTCGTCATCCATGGCCCATGGGGCAGGGAAAGCTTCTTTTCCTTGTTTCCGAAACGACCATGCAAAGAAAGCATCGACTTGCTATCTCCACTTACCTACGTATTGACGGAAGCCTGAATAGAAAACTGAAGCCGGCAGCAGCAGCCCGTATGGAGAAGTACTAGAACACAGCATGCTGCTTACATCACTGCAGCTTGCAGTGGCATCACGTCTCTCCAGACGAGGCATGTGCTTTGACCCGTTCTGGTATCTGTTTCTTCACTTCCCTTGCAGCAGCGACGTAAGGAGGAAAGATGAAACGTGTTCTGCAGCACCGTGTGATCTCACTAAGATATGCCTGAATTAGTTCCACCACTCGACTCATCATCTCTAGGCTTGGGTTTGGATTCAGTACGAAATGAGAGCGTATCCGGCACCAGAATCACCCACTGGATGTCACCTCTCGGGCGGTTACATGAGCACACGAGCCTCGACGATCCGGCGAATATAAAGAAAGAGGCTGACGGCGACTTTGATTCACCGGGCATCTGCCGTCTTCAGAGCAGAGGACATGCACAAAGCAGGCCGATCCATCCTAGTCTCGTGCTCCGGAGTTCAGTACTGACACTCGCCGCCATGATGGACAACGATGCCGGGATGACCGGCCCCATCTACCCGCCGCTGCCGCCACCGCCCATGATGCAGGGGCACGCGGCCGCGCACCGGCAGCAGCACCCGCCGAACAACTGGGCGGGCAACGACGCGAACACGCTGCTGGTGGTGGCGACGCTGATCACCACGCTGACGTACCAGCTCGGGAGCAGCGTTCCCGGCGGATACTGGCAGGACACGCTTCTCTCGCCCGACGGCAAGCGGGTGCTGCACCTCGCCGGCGACCCCGTCATGCGCGACCTGCACCAGAAGAGGTAGGCGGCCGGCGGCAATGCGCATGGATTCTTTTTCTTTAGCCCAGCCCGTCCTCGGGTTGTTGCGCCTTGCTTGACACGCACACGCGTACATAGGATACGAGCATGATGCAGGTACTGGGTGTTCATGGCGGCGAGCTGGGTCGGGTTCGCGGGGTCGATGCTGATGACGCTGAGTCTGCTGGTGCGCATGCCGGTGAACTCGCGGCACGTGTGGTGGTCGTTCGCGGTGGCATACTCCAGCCTCGTGCTCACCTTCATCGTGTCGCAGTCCCATACGCACCTGTCGCTGGACATCCTAATCTGGGCGACCGTCCTCGCCTTCCTCTGGGTACTCACCAGCGTCCGCCCGGAGCACCGGGAGCGCATCGCCCGCTACCTCTGCTGCGACGATGACAACTGATCCCGGTCACCTGGACAAGTCGCACGTGCTGATTGCTGCTATCGTAATCTCGTTCTGTCCTGCTGCGTCGCAATGTTAATTTCAGTGGTATCGATCGGTCCTTTCAGTTAACCCAGTCTTTCGTGGCGGTCAAGGGAACACAATGCACAAACAGCATGTTAATCCTGCTCCCAAGTTTTGGGGCCTCTGTAGTCTCATTCTGTTTCCACATCGACATGTTGCAATTCGTAAAGAAAGAGTTAAAACAAAAAATGTTCGTCGAATTCAGAACACATTTTATTCACTCGATCTTGAGTACATGACCACACAACGACCAGATATTTTGATGCATAGAGACCGCTAGGTAAAAAAGGGTGAACTTTGCCCCGCAGACAAAGCAGCCCATCAACTTGGAGGAAGGCGGCCTAATTTCAAAGCCCACGAAGCTCATCTTTTCCGTGGAGCTTCAGGGAACGAATTCAACAGCTTGAGCAGCCGGTTCTGAAGTTCGTGGACGAATTCTCGCAGGACTTGTTGGGTTCCAACGGATTGTGCCGGAATACAGCATAATCCGACAGAACGAAACGGTCTAGAATAAAATCTTATCTATAAAAAATTGTTGTTCGGTTAACTTCAGTCCGGAACAAAATAGGATCTGTTTTAGTCATTTCATACAGCTTGTAGTCTGGATTGATTCTTCACCTCTTAAGATTCGAAACAGAAATAATCAGATCACTCATTTCTGATTCAGAACACTTCATATGCCTATTTTAATCAGCTAGAAATAAACAACGCCGAAGGCAGGTTCAAGGAACAAATTCAATCTGGAGGGCCGAGAAGGTATAGGCGCTCCTGCACCTTATGGTGCTCTTTTTATTATATCTTATATAGTGCACAAAAAATTCAAACAAAAATATGAATGAATATACAATATAATTATTTATTATCATGTAAAATTTGAGATACGACAAAAAAGAGAAATCATGCTCTGAATATTTGCGGGCTGTACTATTCATGTCGAACCCGCAATCTATTACTACAGTTACACTGATTTCACTTTTTGTTGTGTCTTACACGAAATTCTGTTGCACATGCAACTTTGCATGATGTTAAAGAATTACATGATCTATACATTTATATTTTGGTTATAATTTTTGTATATGTATTTTTTATGTTATAGCAAATGGGAGCATGGAAACATATGACCTCTTGGAGCACATATGTTCTCTAGAGGGTCTCCTCAGGTCTCAAGCTAGCCTTTCCTAGCTCGCGCGCACTCACGTACATCATCATGCCACTCGTGGCGACGCCGCCGCTTAAAGTCAAGAATATTTTTGTTTTGAAACTTTAAGTGAAGAAATTGGAGTGACGGCGGACCACGTAGATGAAGCTGAGGATAGAAGCACCCAGGTCGTCCCGTATCTTGTCCGTCGTGGCAATTTAATGTGATAGTCCTCCCAGCATAAGGACAAAGATCTAATGTGATCGCACAACTGAAAATAACAAGACATACATCGATATCAGGATATTGGCAAGCAAACAAGCTGATGACAAGGTGTCTATTCTCATTTTTCTTGGGAAATTTGTCTCTAACACGTCAGTAAAACGTAATTTTGTTCTGAACACATCTAACGAATCGAATTTAGCTGATACACACTTGGATTCTAGACACACTATAACCATTTAACTTTTATTTTCAACTTTTTTTTATCTTTATATGTAAAATACGTCAAAAATTAAAATTTTGCACAAATATAAGTTCTTGCATTCTCTATTATTATAAAATAGAGCTAGATTTTTTTTCTCAATTGTTTTGATGACTTAATTAATAAATTAAATATTAAAACAATGAGTAAATAATAAAAATAGTAAAAAAATACAAGGTTGTATTCTCTATTTTTTATTGATAAAGAATACACCATGTATATTTGTGCCAAGTTTTAATTTCTGATGTATTTTATATATTAAAATAAAAAAGTTGAAAATAATAGTTAAATGATCATAGTATGTCTCAAACGATTTTTTTTAAATCATAGTGTGTATCAGCTAAATTCGATTTGTTAGTGTGTTACAGACAAATTCTTTTTTTTTTTTTTTACATCTCTCCTGCCACGGATTGTTTGTATCAATGTCTTAAAGTTGTTACATTCTTGTTACATTGCTCCCCGCCATGATATGGAATTTCTACCTAATCGAAAAATGACGGTCTCCCATCTAGTTCATAGTGCAAGCTTTATCCATGCCTGAGTGCTCTGAGATCATTCAGGATGATCCATTCAAGCCCTCCCAATTGATCTTTCTCTTTCCTTCATTGATCATTGTCAGCTCTACAAAGACTGAAAACAGTTCTCTACAATAATGCTCCCGCCGTCATGTTTCTGTAACCAAGGTCTGATCAGTAATTACATACCATAACTCAAATACAGCCACTTCCTCCGAAATAAAAGTTAAAGGAAGCATGTTTTGAGCACCGACAATAACACCACAACCACCTCTCTCTAGTTGAAACTTCTAGAAATGGCACAGGTTAAGAAATGCAAAAAAAATTATCAAACCAAGATTAAGCGTATATAAGCATTTAGTATGGGATACTGGGCTGGGAGATCAATGCTGAGCTTAAAGGGACGTGATATCAGTGGAACAGAGGGATGGTCAATGGTGTGTGTGAAGATGAGGAATGAGGAGTTGTCGGAAAAAGCTGGCACACATCACGCAAGCAGGCGATAGGTGACCTCCACCGCGTAACGCCGTTTCCAATAGTCCAATCCCCATCCCGAATTTCCGATTATGTGCCTGTGGTGTCAGGCTATAGTCCTCGCCACCTCCGTAGTTCACAGCAGTCTTGCAGCAACCAATCCCTATTCCAATTTCTGAATAACCTGTTTAATCAAGATTACACCTGCATTATTTCTTCAAGTTGAAAATAAATTTATGGAAGAAACGTCACCCTGGTATCTCGTTCCTTTTTTATGGAATCGAACGAAAGTGGTGCTCATATCTGGACGACGACAGCGTGCCAAATAACGCATTTCGCCTCCCCCGGAACGCCTCCCGTACGAGCCCAAGTGTGTGTGCTACTACTTCTTTCTCTGTGTGGCCACTACCCGGGGAAACCACTGGGCAGTGCCCCCGGTTTGGTAAAATCTCAGGTTCGTCCACGAGCGTCCTCTGCTTTTACGATGCCATCAGGCAGAGGCAGGTCTGTCCGCCATCCTGTGCTTTCCAACTTTTCCAACTCAACACTGGACTGCTGGAATCCAGGCATGACTAGTCCGAGTCAAGTATTCTCTCGCCCGTTCCCGACTAAAACCGCTACTAGTACGCCAAACCATTTTTCCTCATGGCACTTGGTCTTCGTCGCCGCTTCGCTCTCCAAATCTCGCATCTGGATGCTGACCCGCTCTGTCTCCCTTGGTCACTTTCACCGAGATCAGTGGCCAAGCTAGGCTACCTCCGCTAGCTCCTGCACTGGGTGTACCTTCCGTCCATTGAATTCATGCAATGGATGCGTGTGAACGAATCGATTCCGTCTGAAAAACTTGCGAGAGGCCTTGCCCGGGGGAGGCAGCACCGCGGCAGACCGCCACCGGCCGGCTCGAGGACGGAAAAGCCTGCCCGAGTACCCTGCCTTCAGAATTCTGATCGCAATCCCATTCGACTGACGTCGAACCATCAACGCGCGCACAGAAACATGCAGCTTTTGCACAAGAAAAAAAACAAAACTTCATCAGTGACCGTCCTTGTGCGTCTACTTTATTCATCGTTATCTCGCTTTTGCAGGGATTTATTTCTGCTTACGTTACGTATCCTGTGATTCTATTTTCCGAGTGCGGGATTATTCTGGGCCAAGTTCGATCGCCTAGGCCTGTCAGTTGCCACTCGCGCTCCACAACAACAACGGCGCGGTGCACGCAAGCCATGAAGACGCACTGGCTCGATGGGCGATGCATATCTGAAGAAAGCCGGCCCTGTGTGGAAGAAAAAGAGGCGAGGATTTGGAAGTTTAGGTAAATCATCAGACCACAAAAGATGGCACTGACCGGGCAATAAAATAGCCAGTCCTCAGGCCACAAGATCGGCACTGATCGCTTGCCGAGAAAAGCTGCATCGTTTCGTGGCCCGCGACGCGTACCTCCACAGCAAATCGAGGGCTAGCGATTGACTGGTGGTTCTGCTGCTGCTGCTACTACTACTACTAGCAGTGGTGGTGGCATGTGGCAGCAGAAGCGGCGAGGGGGGGGAAGCGGGACTGCCTGAGCTGAGCCTCCCCTAGGTGCCGCCTCCAAAGCCAAAACGTAATAAACCTGCAGAAAACAGAAGCGCGTGCCGGGCTGATGACGACGCGCCCGTGCCTGCTTTTGCACCTACCGCGCTCATTAGTCCACACAGCACTGCAGCAGTCGCCGTGGAGAGAGTTTTACACGTCGTCGTGCGTGCCTGATTGATTATGTAAACGTAACGTCCTACGCGAAGATACTCGAGACCCGAGAGAGGATGGCGCCGCTGCACGTAGAATCGTGACATTACGAAACTCGCGTGCGCGTGCGCGTGCACCGAACGACGTGGAGCGCCGAACCGGTGGTCTCTTTTGTTCCGGCCGGGCCTCCAACTCCTCCCCGATCCGGCGGGCGGACGGTTGGAAAAGAGGCGCAAAAGCCTCCGTATCGCAACGGCATGGCACGCGCCGCAGGCCATCGCATCATCATCGCCACCCCTCGACGCCTCAGCACAGCAGGCCCTCGTGGCCGTGCCGTGCCTTCCGCGCCGCCGTAAAGCGACTTGCTAGTGTAGCGCGAAAGCGCGGGGAGATTGCCGAGAGCGTGCGCGCACAGTCCAACCGTCCAAAGTGACCAAGTCACGCTGCTTCCCTTCCCTGGCCGGATGCCAAGGGGCTCGGGCACCGGGCACGCGCTCTCGAGCTCCCTTCCTCCCTGCTCCTAGATGACCTGTTCAAGTCGTGGAACTAGATCACAGAAGCCGCCGTGCCGAGGGCATCCGGTGGTTGAAGACGTCTCTACTACCATCCTGATGATGCCACGACCCGGAGAAGAGGATAACAACACAGCAGGCGGCGGGGTACGATGCCATGCCGATACGGAGTCTGACCGGGATCAGCGTTGGACACGACCAAAAGATGGTCTGACCAGCAAGGCAGCAACTTGTGTTAGTACGAGTACTGATTATTTACCGGTAATTAAACAAGACCATCCGCACATGGCCGCAAGCTCGGCGGAATACATGCACCGTCCCGGAAGTACGGCGCTCGAGGGATATTATAATAAACGTATAGGCATTTCGTTCCATCCTGGTCGTACTCACGTAAGCAGGAAACAAGTGAACGGAACGCGCGTGTTGCGGCCGCAAGACGTGCAGTGCACGCATCCAGCTCGGCCACGTTTTCCTTTCGCTCCTCTCCCGTCACCTCCTACTTGTAAACAGAGGACCCATATGCCTTCACCAAAACTAGAAAGATAAATGATCTTTTTCATCAGTTTTTTTAAGAAACGAGATGGTCTTTAAAGCTACACCGAGAATTCATTATTAGTGCTGGTGTTCAAAAGAAAGACGAAAATCGCTACAACTAGAACAAGAGTCTGATCCAAAAAGTTGTCACACTTCCATTTCGCTTAGGCGTCCAAATTTTACTCCGCGTGACTGGAATAACTGCAGAGCTCTTTACTTTCGTAGCAGCAACCTCGTCATGTCTCGTAACTTTGAGCTCGAGGAAGAGAAATATCTCGGAGAAAAGTAGCGGCTAGCAGCCTGCGCCCGCGATCGTTCGATCAATGGGATAGATGCATTAAGAAAAAGAAAAGAAACCAAGGGCATGACTAACCGACAAACACCTGTCAAATTAATTAATCGGCCAGCAAGCTCTTCGTCGCTTTTACAATTCAGTACTGTGGAGGAGTACTGGCAGTGGTACGAATTACTTAGCGGTAGGTCAACTGGAGAAAACGAAGGCAATTAACAATTTGTGAGTGAAGAGGCTATACGTTGTCGTCCCTATCCGTCCATCTCATAGCCACATACTACACGGATACAACTCACGGTAGCTTGGACTCGATCCAGCGTTGACACACACCACCCGGTGGCGTATTTTTTGGACGAAACATGTCGAGCTGCACCATGACAGCGTCTGCCTTGTCTGTTGGGTTATCCTGAGGTCGTTGTGGAGAACTGCGATGCTGGTGAGATGAATATGAAGGCCGACCTGCACCGACGACGCAGAATGCAAGATTATCTGTCATGATAATGCTAATGGCCGTCGGAGTACGTATGATGATAAGGCTGACACCATTGTAAAATAGACTTTATTCTTCTCAAGGTATAACCGTGAGAAGTCAGCGATTTTTGCATAAACGCATCGACTTATCTTAACATCTTGTTTTCTCTTCTGTCCTTTCATGAAAGATACATTCTTTATGTCCTAAGAAACCTACTTGAAGAGTGCAACAGCACATCAGACATTATAAATGCAAACTAATTACCATCGACCAAGGCCCATTTGTCATATTTAACATGTGTTAGTGATGGAATGCAGATCAATGACAAAATTATTTTACTTTTGTCCACCGTGCACAAATTAAATTACCACGTGACCTTATGTATACATTATGTATCGAAAGCCTAAAATTAATTATCGGGTGACTCTGCATCAATCAAGTGAAATAACGAAAACTCACCCTCAATAAAGATCATCACCGGTAACTTCGTCAGAGAGAAAGAGAGTTTCAGAGCCACTCTAACGGTTGTAAAAACATCTTGCACTATCAGATTTGGATCAAAGAGCCAGCAAGCACGACTGAAATAACAGCTCACTTAGCAGTGATTACTAGTTGCTCGAATTTGAGGGATGATTTTTTGTTTACCCCCCTTCTTGTAAAAACAACATTTGCCCATGAGCAAAATTATCGAAACAAAGAAGAAAATTTGCTCATGAGGGATTAAGAAGTGATGAACAAATCTTGTTTTGAACCTGATTGGCTCCTTTCTGAATGCGGCATTTTTTTTCTTCTGAATCATGGTTTTTTTTTTTGAAATAAGACATGAGCGATGTTATTCATTAAGATAGAAGGGTACACCCTAGAATTATATAATCTAACCCAACATGAGTATCAGGTACAAGCAATGGTTATCACCAAGCTCGAGAAACACAAATCAAAACAACAAACAAAACAATACCGACAAGCAACAACTCACGATGCGACTCGCTGAAGATCTGTAGAAAAAAAGACTATAATTAAGGAGGTCGCCTCAATGCCTCTAGGAGCCTAGCCAAGGCAATTAACTAATTGTCCTTCCTAATAACAATTTATTTTTTTATCAATATATTCCGAACCAACTTGAGATTTAGTTTCATAGCTTTGAATTTGAGCTTCCCATGTCGACTGCAATATATGTTGTCCTCCTCATGCACCATATTTGATTTCTCCTTGTGTGAATCATGTATTTTTACCGTGATATTGAACTGGGTGGTTCAGTTAAATTTGTGAGTTCCGTGGATCCCTGTAAGTATATCAGATTCAAGCAAAGAACAATAAACATACGATTCACCATTATATTCTTCATCAACAAGAAGTGCCGCAAAACTAACCTCGGTGTCGAGTCCACGTCATCAACAGCAAGCAGAAAAGGAAAGCATCCAACATTTCTCGTTTCAGAAGAAGAGAGTCGCAGCAGGAAAAACAACCAAGAAGCTCACAAAAAAGTCCAAACCTAACCCGGATTGCCACCGCCCGATCAATGGTCGGGTCAGAATCTAACCACGGTTAGACTCCGGCGAGCCCTTTAAAAGCCCACCCGGGTTCCGCCTATCTGCCCCCACACCGTTTCACTTGTTCCATTTGGCGTCGTGTACACCCGACACCCAGAGAGCACGCCGTTCTTCCCGTACGTGCCTCTTCTTCCTTCTGCAAGATCAATTGCAGCGACGCCCTGATGCTCTCCAAAACATCAATGGCAGGACATTTGTAGGGCCGTGATTAGGATGCTAATGCTGCAGTTCTTTTTTTCGTTTTGCAGATCACAAAGGGCACCCCGCGGCGAGGCGAGAGATGGCGACTCCGAACGGGCTGGCCCGGATCGAGACGAACGGGAAGAAGAAGCACGAGAACGGAGTCTGCCACGACGACAGCGCCGCGCCGGTGCGCGCGCAGACCATCGACGAGCTCCACTCGCTGCAGCGGAAGAGGTCGGCGCCCACCACGCCCATCAAGGAGGGCGCCGCCTCCGCCTTCGCCGCCGCGCTCAGTGAGGAGCAGCGACAGAAGCAGCAGCTCCAGTCCATCAGGTGACTGGCGCCCTCCGTTCATCTTTCTCCTTCAATCCTTCTTTTCTCTCTCTTTCTCAGATTCTCTTTTAATCTGCTATACACTAAAAATTCCTGAAATGATCGTTTGGTTAAAAAAAAAAAAGAAGAAGAAGAAGAGATTAACGACAATGGCCAGCCCATGAACATGAAAGAATAGCAAAGATAGAAGTCCTCTGTCCATTTGTCCCTTTTTGGAAAGAGAAACCAAATTGGTTAGGCGTTGGCTGGACTACGGAGGGAAGAACGACGAAGAACAGAGCGTCATGTTCTCTTCCCGACGGCCACGTGGCATCGATGCTGCTCAGTCCAAACTTACCTAAAGTTTAAGGAAAAAATATTTTAATCCTGATCTAGCTTAAATCTAAACTAACCCAAAGGAGAAGTAAAATCATGATGCCGCTTGCAGTGGCATACGCTGCACGACACAAAGTAGTTTTGAACCTGTTTTACCGTCATCTCACGTCGTTTTCAATCCAAAAGCACTGTCACCAGAAGAGGGCGCGCCACAAGCACCCCGTGTACCGCACCCAAGTGTCAGGTGCACACTTTTCTTTCCTCCCGTGTGCATGGCACAGGAGTGACAGAACATCACACATGTTCACATGTTGGCACCTGACTTCTCCTTATCGCATCGAAATCGAATAGGTTCCATGTTACCATTCCACGTAGGCTACAGCACATAGCAATCGTGTGACTCCATTTTTCTCAGAAAAAAAAGTAAGAGATGCGAACCGATGTGGTGGTTCGCACGTAAATACGCACGCAAGCAATTTGGGGGTGGCAACTTGACGCGACGTAGCTGTCGACGTCGGCATATGGCAGCTAGCTTCGTGGTCTCCCAAGAAACCTAGTACTCTATCCTTTTCCTGATTTTGGGGGACTACTGGTTGCACAGACGGACAGGCCAAGTCCATCCCAGTCTTCTACCGTTTTTTAACGATTGATTTCCTGTCAAGCAGGAGCACTGAAAACTGTGATTTGCAAGTTATTAATAAATCATCCTGTGACTGACTGACGAGTATTCGAGTTCGTGATCGATGCAGTGCGTCACTGGCGTCTCTGACACGTGAGACCGGCCCCAAGGTCGTGAGGGGTGACCCGGCCAGGAAGGGCGAGGCCACCGCCAAGAGTGCCGCGACGACGCCGGCGCCGGTGCACCACCACCACCACCACCCGGCCGCCCCCACCATTGCCGTCAGCGACAGCTCACTCAAGTTCACCCATGTCCTCTACAACCTCTCCCCTGCCGGTACGTGCCCTTGCCTTCTTTGTTCTGAAAGAACTTCTTCAGAGATGTGCACAATGAGAACCTGACTCGAGTAATGCAACATGGAATGGCCCTGTCGTTGGGGAAAAAAAAAACCAGAGCTGTACGAGCAGGCGATCAAGTACGAGAAGGGGTCGTTCATCACGTCGACCGGCGCGCTGGCCACGCTGTCCGGCGCCAAGACCGGCCGCTCGCCCAGGGACAAGCGCATCGTCAAGGACGAGGCCGCGGCGCAGGAGCTGTGGTGGGGCAAGTGAGTGCTGCTGCTTTCTCTGCTCTGCTCCTTGACATCACCAGCGCTGTTACTGTTTGACAATTTCACTGATCTCGCAGGGGGTCCCCGAACATCGAGATGGACGAGCACACGTTCCTCACCAACAGGGAGAGGGCCGTCGACTACCTCAACTCCCTCGACAAGGTCCGGCCCGGTTGCATTTTTCCGATCACCTGTTACTAATTAGTACTCTGTTTTGCCTTGTTACTGATTATGGTTTGGCTTGGTGTGACCCTGCTGCAGGTGTTCGTGAACGACCAGTTTCTGAACTGGGATCCGGAAAACCGCATCAAGGTCCGCATCATCTCCGCCAGGGCGTACCACTCCCTCTTCATGCACAACATGTAAGCCAAGCTCTGCTAACACCACCAAATTGGGCCACTGTTGACTCTGTCCTGCAGTGTATGTGTGTGTTGTTCTTAGGTTGCCCCTGTCTCCAACGCCCAGATAAGTTCATCCTGACAATCGATCGTTATCTGTCACAATGTGATTAAATGAATCTATATATGTATTTAGACTACAACATGCTACATATATATATTTGCATTTCGAGACAATAATAATGATTGGGGATCGATCGGATCGAAGCTACCCCAGTAGAGATGGAACTGTATGTAGTAACCGGATGGGTCGCAGGTGCATCCGCCCCACGGACGAGGAGCTGGAGAGCTTCGGCACGCCGGACTTCACCATTTACAACGCCGGGCAGTTCCCCTGCAACCGGTACACGCACTACATGACGTCGTCCACGAGCGTAGACATCAACCTCGCTAGGAGGGAGATGGTCATCCTGGGCACGCAGTATGCCGGGGAGATGAAGAAGGGGCTCTTCGGCGTCATGCACTACCTCATGCCCAAACGACGCATCCTTTCCCTGCACTCCGGGTGCAACATGGGCAAAGACGGTGACGTCGCCCTCTTCTTTGGGCTCTCAGGTAAGATGGAAGAATGCGCGGTGCCGTCACCTGCCCCAACCGCATCTGATGTTACACATTCACTCTTCTATCGTCAGCCTGTATCTTTAACTAACTAATTTGGTGCTATTTCATACGTCAGCGTCATTGATTGACATGTGTGTTGTTGGTCATGCCTTCAGCAAGATTATTTCCTTGTGCTGATTTTGAGAATTTTCACAACAGGTACCGGGAAGACGACGCTGTCGACAGATCACAATAGGCTCCTGATCGGCGACGATGAGCACTGTTGGAGTGACAATGGCGTCTCCAACATTGAGGGTGGTTGCTATGCCAAGTGTATAGACCTCTCCAAGGAGAAAGAACCTGACATCTGGAACGCCATCAAGTTTGGAACTGGTACATACTTTCCCCTAAACTCTCTTTATCAAGTGCCATTATTGCACAGCATTTGTATGCTTATTTTTGAATGGGCGGCAGTGTTGGAGAACGTTGTGTTTGACGAGCACACCCGTGAAGTTGACTACACCGATAAATCTGTCACTGGTAAGTAAATATCTCCGGACTCGTTCCTCTGTTAGTCTGTTTAACTCGTGTTAGCATCATAACAAAAAAAAAAGTGTTTTCTCACCTTGGTGATCTGGATGCAGAGAACACTCGTGCTGCTTACCCAATTGAGTATATCCCCAACGCAAAGATACCCTGCGTTGGGCCGCACCCGAAGAACGTCATTCTCCTGGCCTGCGACGCGTTCGGTGTGCTCCCTCCTGTCAGCAAGCTGAACCTTGCGCAGACCATGTACCATTTCATCAGTGGCTACACTGCTCTGGTAAGAACATAGTATTGCAGATGCTGAAGCGTCAACAACTATCACTTCTGCTGGTTCCAAGGAGATATATCGAACTGATCACTGTGTTGTCCGGGCTTGTTACAATTTCAATAGGTTGCCGGCACGGAAGATGGCATCAAGGAGCCACAGGCCACGTTCTCCGCCTGCTTCGGTGCGGCTTTCATCATGCTCCACCCAACCAAGTACGCCGCCATGCTCGCCGAGAAGATGCAGAAGTATGGCGCCACCGGGTGGCTTGTGAACACCGGCTGGTCCGGCGGGAGGTATGTTCCCCACGTCTGAACTCTGATCTGCGTCATCGACGTCACAGTTTGTTTCCTGCAAAACTCTACTGAACATTTTTTTGCGGCGGCTTGTCAGGTACGGCGTTGGCAAAAGGATCAAGCTGGCATACACCAGGAAGATCATCGACGCCATCCACTCCGGCGAGCTCCTCACTGCCAACTACAAGAAGACCGAGGTCTTCGGCCTGGAGATCCCCACTGAGATCGACGGCGTGCCGTCGGAAATCCTCGACCCAATCAACACGGTAATTAAGCTCTGTCATTACAATTCGTTCCTGAAAAAGTTCAGAACACCACGCCTGATCTTGATAAAACGATGTGCGTGCAGTGGACCGACAAGGCCGCGTACAAGGAGACGCTCCTGAAGCTGGCCGGCTTGTTCAAGAACAACTTCGAGGTGTTCGCCAGCTACAAGATCGGGAACGACAGCAGCCTGACCGATGAGATCCTTGCTGCAGGCCCCAGCTTCTGATCTCAAGCGGTTGATCAACAAGAACGTGACGCGATGGAGTGGCGCTCAGAATAAAAACAGTGCTATCTGTCTCTCTGTTTATCTGTGACTATGATGATGACGAAAACAGTGGTCTACTAGTAGCTTTTTAGTGGCTGGGGTACATAAGGGTGTGTATTGTTAGAGCTTGTTCGCCTGTGTGTGCTTTTGGCTGCTTGCAGCATGTCCATGTACTTTTCTCTACTTTCAGAAATAAAAAGAATTTGACACTACTCTGTTTTCATCATTTGGACGTCACACGACAAGATCCAGGTTTGTCAAACAGAGAGAAAGAAAGAATGAAAATTCGAAACAACTCTATTTGAATTTGACCATGTACTCTGCCTGGAATTACCGTCTTTTGTTGACGTCGCCACGAAAAGCTCCAAACTGATAGCTCAAGGCTGGTGTCAAACATGGGAAAAACATGCGGTACGGCATGCACCTATCCCTTGTTAAATGCATCATCGTTTGACATTGACCGATGCAAACAGAGATGGCAATCGGCAATATCTACTTAAGATTCATGAACAGATAATCGATTTAAATATCTGGCGATGAACTACAGTCAGCTCTTGACTTTCAATATCCTTTTTCTTTTCTTTCTTTAGAATAATTATACGGTTGAGCCTTATTCCCCATAATATGATACACCTTAATACGCCAGAACACTCAGTATTTCAAGGTCTTGAAAAAACAAATCTTGCTTCCTAAAGAAAACAACAAAAACGGCGTTCACTGCACATGAGTAGTGCTTAGTGCTTTGATACCACCATCCTTTTGACAATATGAGCTTTCCCTTTCACAATGACGACATTGTCAGCATACCGGCTCGGCTGCTCGTTTCCAAGAGCTCAATTGTCAGCTTTCAGTTTAACAAGTCATACCAGGGTTTGACAAATCACAAACCTTTTAATATTCATTCAATCTACGGCCTTCAAGATAGCAGAATGTGTGTGTATAATACACAAATTATTATTGACCTTTTTTTTTCTTGATTAAAATTTCAAGCATAAAAAACTAAGTCAATGACCTCAACATGTGTAATCTTACAAATCATGACGCTATTTGATAAGCACTGGTAGTTTTCTTCTAACATTGGTGCTTGAAGTTATTTATCTTGCTTGGCACAGCTGGCAGTGAAATCTGTTTTAAGTTTTATTACCAAGTATGAACAAAGTGGGAGGCTGTCCGGGCAGATGGGGGTTATTACCAAGTATGAACAAAGTTTTATTATCTTGCTTGAAGTTATTTATCTTCTAACCTTGAGCTATCAGGAAGAACATTTAGGCCGTTGATTTTTCTCAGGAGCACTCAACTGGATTGTAAAATTCCTTTCTGCAGAAGCAAAGATGTACAAGCATGTTTGACCCTCTTTACAACTCTTCACCAGGGATAGTAATTTATATTAATCTAATTACAATAAAAATTAGAAAATCAGCTATCATAATCACAATCCAATCTTACACAATGTCATAAATATATAATAGATTCTATCTTTGCAGAAAGTCTTCATCTTCAGACAGGTTAAATTATCCACTTCTTACTTCTTAGCAGTTAGCAATCAACAGGATCATGCCTTTTCACTTTTCAGGCTACACAAAACTGCTGTCAGCTTCAGTCTGATGGCTCGCTCTGCTGCTACGTTGCGTTGGAGTTTTGATCATGGCAACTGTGTTCAACTTCCACCATTAGAGGTTCACTGCAGTCACTCTCCTCATCTTCACTAGAAGATGGCATGGTGACAGGAGAAACCAGTGATGTCAGGTTGCTTGAAGGCATTTTTGTTATTATGGCCCCTCCAGATCTGATCTTGGATTCAACAGCCTTAACAAGCGAAGCTGCCTCCTCAAAAGGAACAATGCGAGCGCCACAAGCAAGCGCTGTAGCATGCACCAGAGGATTTGGACCTTTTCGTTTATTGTTCAGGTCAGAAAAAACACCCGCCGGGCCTAAATCACGAAAACTTCTCTCTGGTTGTCTGATGGGTTCTGCGGGACAGTATGAAATTGGAACTGCTTCAATAGGTGCAGCCAATAAACCATATGGCCCATCTGCCGTCCAGCAAAATGAACGTATATCAGAATACTACCCTGAAGGCAACAGATCGTATCAAGGTGCACTAAAATAAAGATAGCAACCAAATAGGGAAAAACCATTCAAATAAATAATGGAAATTGGAAAGCTTGATGACACATCAGTGCATATGCATATTAATTCACAAGAAATTATAAAATTCGACCAACATAGATGGTGCTGCTATCAGCAATATTTGAATTGATTACAGCTACCTGAAGCTCCATGTAAGTTCCGTGTCATAGGCATGCACAGCGCAAGAGGTATTGCAGGAATAGCGACCATAGTTTCTTCAGAAGATCTAAGAATACTTTTATCCTTTCCCTGGATGGCTTGATCAGAATTAGTATTCTGCATCTAGAACAACAAATAAGAATATTTATCCAAAGCAAAATACCCGAACCTATTACGCGTATTAGAAATCACTGACAGGAAAGAAAGTGGCAATGTTACCTGGGGTTTCCGTGAAGAGGACTCCTTTATGTTCCCAAAATGCAAACATCCTTTTGGTTCACGCTTACATTGCCCCCCTGTTGTATGAACAAGAAATGTTTTACTAAGAAAATAGTGGCCGCAATAGAAACCTGATGAATAAATAATAGTTACTAACATAGCATATTTACCATTTATGAGCAGGTCACGTGGTTGTGGAACATTGTTGACATAATTAGATAGCCCTGAGTCAGTCAAAACGTTGGTTGGTATAAACACTAAATTGGAGTTAGGCTCTTGAAAAAGCTTGGCTCCTGGGGCAGGCTTTTTCAGTCCAACATCATTTGCACTTTGCAAAGCAGTTATAGGCTTCATATGCAGAACCTCCTGTTTCCTTTCACTGATACAACCACTACATGGCAATGTAGGACGACTTCTTTTGACTTCAGCAACCTTGTCTGCAGCCTCCTTCAAGGCAGACACTGCCACATGGTAAACTTCTTCAGTGACTGACCCTTCTTTTGCAAATTTAATGGCCTCCTGGCATAAATTGTTATAAAGGACAGTGAATGAATCTGTAGAGTTACAGTGGGTTCCTGCATTGTATCCTTCAGTTTTTACTTCATTAGGATCTGTAATCCTTGCATCAAAATGATCGACTTCTCCAGCAGTAATGGTTGATGTACTAGGGGCTGCTTTAGAATATGACAACGAATGGTTATGCTCCTTCTCAAATTTAGAAACCATCCATTTTCCAGAGTTCATCTTTTTTACTACAATCATAGCTTTGCAACCAACTCTAGTTATCATTCTTGGTCGCTTTGTTTTCCCTTCATCTGTCATCACTTTCTTGGTTCGAACTTCACGGAACCCTTCCTTTGAACACACAATTTGCCGAGAAATAATTGAATTATCACGCCTTGAACGACAGTACCTGCTAATACGCGCACGAAAACCATTAAGCCTTGCATAGTCTACATAGAACGTTTTTGCAGCTTCTTCAGACTCAAATTCCATACCCTCAAATGGCTCCTTAGCAGGATCCACCTCGAGAGAATGTGTTTTTTCCATTGGATCACCATCCTGATTTGCTGGCCTAGCATCAAGTTTTCTTGGTGAAACTGGTCCATGATTATGGTTCTTTATAAATTTGGCAACTATCCATTTGCCAGGACCAAACTTCTTAATCATTATCATAGCCTTGCAACCAACCCTAGTACCTGCTCGTTCTTGTTTCTGGTCAGAATGGAGGCCATCACAAGGACGAGTTTCACAGAACCCTTCTTTTGAGCATACAATACGACGAGATATAATTGAATTATCACGTCTGGAGCGTGTATACCTGCTGATCCGAATTTGAAAACCTGTGCTTCTTGCATAGGTGCCATAGAAATCCCTTGCAGCATCTTCTGACTCAAATTCCATTCCTTCATAAGGTGTTAATTCTGTATCATCTTCAAGACCAATTATTTTTTCTTTTTCATGGTCATGCATCACTGAACTCTCCATAGTTCTGATAAATAGAGTCCTCCAGCTTATTTCACAGCTTTGAGTCACTAGCTGTTCTGACTACTATACCATCAAAAAACTATTTTGAGCTCCCTAAACATCTGTTTCATGATATTACAAAAGCAAATACAAAATCAGCAACGTGGCATCTTAGTTACACATCATGGCAACACCTGCAAAATTAGATGATACTCAAATACATGTGCGTTGCTACAGTACAACCATATTGAGCACAATGCCATTTATGTCAGAGACAAGATGGGCAGTAAATTTCCAAACCAGCCTGCCCTTGTAAGTCTCGTGAATCAATTATAACCAAAGAAAATAGTAATAATCCATCTAACACTCTGTAAACATGACACATAGCAGCAGTGGTGGGTAAATAAAGGAAAACTGGAGGGGGTGGTGATGGCAGACGGACCATCACCACCAACTCAAATTTTTAAGATGGTAAAGACATACCAGATATTGGAGAATGTGGCATTGAGTCCATAAAGTACAAATTAAAGGACTCGTAGATATAAATTAACAACTACTTTTAAATATATCAAAATGAAAATAGCAAAGAAAAAAGTAATTCAATTACTCAAGCAGCGAGCAAATTAGTTAGTAAAAAGTGTCAGCTGAGGCTATTTGGGAATTACAGAATAGGAAACAGATAATATGTTTATGAGGAGAGGAGCTATGAACTCATTATTAGTTTCCAATAAACTGCACAATTCTAGAACTGAAGTTAAATTGGAGAGTAATGTACACCATGACTAATGTCAGATTTAAGAATCCGCAAGGGATACATGAGTGTGAAACTACATGTTCTGTTTCAATGGAACATCGTGTGTATAGCAAACAGTGTTACTGTTGGACTTGCACTCTTCCTATATTTTGTTTCTCTGAAAGTCAGTGCTACTGAAGATATGTCTAGTTCATCAGAATGCAAAACACAACTGCCCAACAGGTATGTTACTCCCTTGTACAACCCAAAATAGCACACAATCCTGCGGTCTCAGAGTAGGTACTAGGCAACATATATAGAAATGATCAGGCAACGTTCAGATGATCTATTTGTTTTGAGCACGGCACGGAACGTTGACCATTCAAAAAAAAAAGTCCATTACTTGCTATGCATGGAACGAAGGTAAATTACCCTTTAAAGCGAGAAAGCAACGAACTTTAACAGCCCAAATTAAAAAAAAAAAGGCAACATCTGTTCGAAACTAAAGGAAGCAGGCAGGAAAGAACGGCACCTCACCTCTCTCGCCGGAGGTTGACGGGTACCTCGACACGAACTGTCCCGATCGCCAAAGACCACCTCAAGAACCCCAAGAACCAACGCTACTCCAGGTTGAGGCGGTCAAACCGAATCGAAATGCGCCAACGAAACCCGCATAGAGCAGCAGGACCCGCCGGTGCCGCAGTCCGGCGCAGAGAGATCGGCGCCACCGTTCATTGTTGCCGCCGCCACCGGAAAGGGGACGGGTATTAGTGGGGGGGGGGGGGGGTTGCGTGGGGTTGGGGCGCGGCCGCACCGGCGATTAAAGAAAGCGGAGGAGACGGGAGTGGGGGAGGAGGACCGGAGGCGACGACGAGGCGGATGAGGCCGGATCTTCGGAGGGGACAGCGAAACGGACGGCGGAGAAATGAGCGCGCGTTGGAGCTGACGGCGTGGATGCCGAGGCGGAGTGGCGCCGTACGCGGCAAGTGGCGCGGGCGGCCAAGTGGATAAACTAGTCGTGGTGAGGCGGGCCATGATGCTGACGTGGGTGGAGTGGGGCCCGCTTGCAGAGAGACGAGCCGGGCCTTTCGCGCTGCGCGAGGAGGGGGATGGATGGCATGGCCATCGTCGTCGTCCAGGTCCAAGTGCTATCCGTTCTTGTTGTCAGTTATTAGGCCCTAGCCGGTTCATGCTAGGTGGGCTGAGCTGCTCCCAGATTGGGCTGACAATTGGCCTGCGGGCGGCCGCCTTTTGTTGAGTGTCGAGGAGCCCAGGATGCGCCGGCCCTTATCTCACCACCGAACCACACCCACGGCACGCCATCCGAGCCACCTCGAAGGAACGAGCTCGTCGTCGCCGTCGCCGTCGCCGACCTCCTCGTCCTCCCCCTCCGCCGTGGAGTGGAGATCCACACAGACTTGGGAGCGGTTCCTTTGGGCGGTAAGGAAAACCATCTTGCCTAGGTTGAACTTACTTCTGAACAATTTATTTATTGTTACGGGAGATGTTTCTTCTTCCGTCTATCACCATCAGTTTGTAATGTAAGTAGCGGCCGAGTGACTGGAAGTTCTATTTGATTCGGCGCTTCGGTGTGCGTAACTCTGATCTCAGTTGATGCCGTGGGGATTTCAGTTTCCGCAAAATTTGGGGGTTCAACAATTGAACCGCCATGACCCACCCGTTCGTTTCAGCTTTGTTGTAAGGCGCTTCTGATTTACTGCAGTGATTGAACTGTGTAATGGATGTGCTTCAGTGACACCCTTGAGGTTTTGATGTCCGGAGCCATGGGTTTAAGTCCCCTAACGGCCTTTGTTCGAATCATAGATTATGGATATTAATTTTTCATAGGGTAACCCCTAACCTATGGGCATGCAACCACATACTAATGGATCATACATATGTTGTTTCCATGACATATTGATTAATGAAGTTCGTGTTTGGCACTTATTGTGCATATTTAATTAATTCCTGATGCATTGTTTTTTTTCTCGCAGGAGGGAAGGGAGTTTGCTGCAGACTAATCAGCTATTCCCTGAGATGTTGCCTCATGGTGCAGCAACCGATCCTTCAAGGGTATTGCGATGTCCAGTTACTTCAAGGGTGTCAAGTGCGCCGTTGGGACTCGTCTCTTCATTGAGTTTCAACAGGGGGTGCAAGGAACAGAACAAACTTTTTGTTAATGTGGATAGGTACCTTATTACACCTCTTAAGACTATTGCCACTATGTCAAAGCTTTGCCCTAGTTTATGCTGTGAGAAATGCAATTTCTCATATCCAAATCTCCGGTGCAGGTACACAAAGTATAGTTCTCCTTTCTGTTACACACACAGAAATGCTAAAATCACTCCACTGGCAACTGCATCATTCGGTGACATGGCTGACTCTCCGACTCGTGAGTATTAGCTATCTATATTTATATATGAAGCAAATTGTACAGTATTTAGTTTAGAGTTGAAGCTCATTAGATGTTTAACTTGATTTCAGTAGCCCACAAGGCCTCAAATATGGCTAAGTAACAGTTGATTTCTGCTCAAATCATTTTACCAATTTATTATTCAAAGTGATAAATCATATATGGCAAAATATCAACATTAAGACAGTAGCCCGGTGTGCCACATTTGACATGTTATACATTTAGGGAACCAAGTAATGTTGTAAATAGAAGGTCGTTCATCCTTCTTTTTTATTGAAACCAAGAAATAATTTCGGGCTGCGAGCTTTACAAAACATATCCCAGAAAACAAGAATCTACTTCTACAATCTCTGGCTATCTTGCCAGGATTTCCAAACAGCCCCCTTTATCGGCTAGAACCCCTCTCCACCACATCTTGTTTAGATCAGTGATGAATAGAAACTACAGGGAATACAACCAGAGTTCAACAAAAAGCACTACAGGAGTTTAGGAAACCACCACAGAATAACAGAATCAGAAAAGACAGTTTTTCAGCCGATCCCATTGCATCGACAGTTTTTCTTAACACACAGTCTGCCTTTGCGCTTGCTTAGTGAAGCCCATCTTTGCATTAATGACAGTAGCCTTTAAATAATCGCTACAGTAGAAGATCTAATTCTTTCTCTAAATACCAAATAATTCCTGTTCAGCCACAGGGTCCAACAAACTGCTCCTAACAGAAAAATTAGTGTACTGTTAGTTTTGTGTCCTGCAGGGCCTAGGAAGCATTATGTAAAATTGGTGAAACTTGTAGGTTTCCTTTCCCAGTTCAAACCCTCACCAGTCACACACCAAACGTACTCAGCAATTTTTCTTCAGTAGCTGATTGGATCCTATCTTGTTGTAGCAACCAAATGAAACTTCTCACTTTCAGTGGGAGTTTTGCTTCCACACTTGCATCGTTCTGATGTTTTCCACCCCAGTACAGGGCCTATATTCGTATAGGGAGGAAGTAGCCATGGTTCTGTGAGCCCCATTTCACTGTATCATCCACTTCTGTCAGAACTACGGCTTCCAAATCCCACTCTAACTTATGCCATTCTAATTCTTTCACTTGACCCATTGACCTCCTCAGGTTTAGATGAATCACTATTTGTTTTTCTCTGGCTGTTTATTATATAAAAGAATACGCAGACAAATTCTTGTTTGTCCTCTCAGTTTTGTTAACTGGAGCAGTTAGTTTGTAGATATTCTACTAACCCTTTCTAACTGCTTGATTTCTTCAGCTATTTTCCCTAGAATCCATGTGAAGGATCCATATCAGCGACTGGGTATCAGTAAGGAAGCATCTGAAGAAGAAATTCGAGCTGCCAGGAACTATCTCATAAGCAAATATGCAGGACACAAGCCAAGTGTTGCTGCAATCGAGTCTGCTCATGACAGGATTATCATGCAGAGTTTCTTTGATAGAAAAAAACCAAAAGTGGATCTCAAGAAAAAATTTAAGGAACTTAGTCAGTCACGTGCAATCAAAGCTGTTCAAGGCAGATTTCAAACACCACGTGGCAAAATCATTTGGCAAACTGCAATTACTTTTATCTTGCTAGGAGTGCTTACTCTTGCTTTTCCTACGGAAGATGGGCCAACTCTCCAGGTGGCCATCTCATGTGCTGCAAATATCTATTTCATTTATCAGAGGATCAAAAGTGGATGGCGAACGTTCTTTTATGGGTATGCTTCCTTCTACTTGCATTACTTGTTTCATTTTGGCTTTAGTTGTTCAGAATTTAGTCACTTTAGTTTACTTATTAATACTCTCCTGAGTAGCTATGGTGTTTATTCGAACTCATGTCCATTTTTGTTGTGGCATACTGTAGTATTGTGTCTTCCCATGGCTGCTCATCTCAAATCCTAACATGGTACTAGAGTGCGGCAACCAAAACTAGCCTAATAGCCACCACCAGAACAAACAAGTGTCTCCTGGAAGCAATGCCACGTATCTGCTCTGGCAAAACCAGTTGTCTTCTTTGCTCGGATAGTCCTGTTTATCCAAACCATTGCAAGTTTGTGTGCAGTGGCCGCATAGTTTCTTACAGCAGCTACGTATGATCCTTTTTAGTCCCATGCAAGTTGGGGTAGGCTAGAGATCAAACCCACAGGTCGACAAGACTAGACTCAAAAAGACGAAGAAAAGCTGGAAACCATGGGGTTGTATTTCTTCTGTGGACACTATTGCAGTGGGGAATGTAGAGCTTGAAGCTTTTAAAGCAGTGGGGTTGCAACAGTTGATTTGGTACCCCATAATAGATGATATGGTACTCAATATATGTTTGCTCGGCTAACATAAATGCTAAATATATTTTGGATTTTAGCATCATAGTTTGTTGGACCAATTCACAAACATTTCGCACTTTAACTGCTTGGCTGGCTGGTTCTAGTAGGCTAGTAATTCTGGGAGGGAGTGGGTACTATCCACGTAATCACTATAAATCAGACTACTGATACTTAAGTAAAATATGCGCAAGTGCTCAACCTGTGCAACACGTATTTCAAGCTTATTTGCTTGTGTAGGTGGCTTCAGCTTGCCCCAAAAACACACACACCCAAAAAAAACATTGTTGGCTGATATGTGTATGTTCTAAGTGGCCTCCTCTGTATATTGTTTTGAAAGTAGAATAGTGCAATTTTTTAGATTACACATGCATTTGATGGTTTTAAGTGATTATTTGCCTATTGTTTTGCTTTAAGATTCAGAAAAGTAGTTTGATTTTGCATTCAGAAAATGCTTGGATGTGATATTTTCCTAATGCTGAGTTTGGTCAAATCTTTCAGGTTTGGATCTTTCTTTGTTTCCTGGTTTATTGGCACCTTCTTGATGGTATCTGTAATTCCTCCTATACTGCCTGGTCCAAGAAATTTGGAAGTGAGCACTGCATGTGTTACATATGCGCTTCTTTTCGTATCATCAACCTTCCTGAAGTAGGAAATCTTCGCTTCCCATGTTAGCCCACAGTCACGCAGCAGTCAACATTGTATCCTGCTCCTAGTACCTTGTATAATCCATCGGCTTCTTTTATTCCTGAAAGTTGGAAATGATAGTTCTGTGGTGAGTTGATAGTAGTTCAGGTTGTAATGTCAGATGTCGAACCTTTTTGCCCTGCCCTTGAGATCTTAAGCTGAATCTAACACCTCCTGTAGGCATTTTGGTTGCTGTAATAAGTGTATTTTTGTTTTTGGATAGATCATATGAGATGATATTCATTGAAATGCTGAAAGCTTCAAGTCTATTCAAGTATTCATCCACCTCCTAAATCAGTCTCACATCATCTGCATATGTGCCAATCATTTCTCCTTGAATGCTGCTGTTCAACTGTCCTGACTGCAAGATGGGAACTGAAGGAGTATGTCTTGGCTTGTTATGACGCCTTGATCTGATCCTTGGCAACTATTGAGTTGTTGTGCCGGCCTTATCGTTTCAAAATTTCAAAATGTGCTCATTAGTGCATCGTCAGCTATTGCAACTATAAGCTAACCATTATTTGCTGAGAAATTGATCAATCGATCCAGACACCAGAGCAGTGTAAACCCGTGACCCAGGACTGAGGAAAATACAGATATCATACCAATATAAGCCGTGCCTGGTGGGGCTTTCATTAGACAATCATGAGATCGCTTGATCCAGTCCATATAAAAGTCTGGTGGTACACAACTGCCTAATGGACTACTCATGAGGTACATCCAGGGCATAATCAATAATGATTCTGTGCCTGATGTCGCAGGAGATGGCAATGCTGTCGTGCATTGCACAGGCGTCAGTCTCATGGACGGATGCCCTCAAATACCTACTGCCTCCTAAACCATCTTTTTATGCGAGAGTAGCTGCCAGACAGTGGTGTTTGTTTTGGTCATCCACTTTACCAACCCACTAATGATTGTGGTCAAACAGAGGTGCTCCATCTGCAATAGGGTTAGACTCCTGTGATCCCCTGTGCTCCAGGGCAAATCACTCCGCCATTATCCAAGCGAAAAGGAGTGGCCCTTGATCTCTGCATGTTGTGCTGACCACGTCTGTCTGCCTGGGCGTGCACTTGTCAGTGTGGTCCTCTGCGATCTGTGCTCGGATCTTCTTTCGACTCGTCAAACGCAGAGATGGCAGCTGCCGGATGTCACTGTTTGATTCTTCATCCGTGTCATTGGTGAGATATTACATGGATAAGGTTGCATGCGCATTTCTCGGCACAGTAGCATATGTAATGCAGTGGCTTGACGCATTGATTTTGTGTTTGCGTGACACTAATTTGTATCAAGTGGTTATGTGCACTCCCAAACTGGATATAGTACTTGAAACTGATGGAGGGAGGCACAAACGTATGTGCAACCTGCAACGACGCGACGTCAGACACCATCTCGTCTATCGTCGTTCATCCACTATCCATTCTTTTTTCCTATGTACATGGCCAGCAAAGCTGTCTGTCGCCTTCGGTGATCTGGCCACGCCTTTTGATTCTCTTCCTGGCCACTCCTGGCCTTATCAGGCAGTGGTAGTGCAGCACTGTAGCAGAGCTCGAGATGTTTTCGGCAAAACCCACTGGAAAAAGAAAAAAAAAAGCGAGCACGTAAAGAATCCAGGACTAGGCTCCATTTCAGACCGGTCGATCGACCGTGTTCTGTTCCGTTAGAGCTCGACGCGCGGCCGGGAGTCACGTGAAGCGCCGAGGTCCAAGGAAACGTTACCCTGAACCTGAACCGAACCGTGCCGTGACGCCCTATGGTTAAGCTAAACTCCAAGGTTGCAATGATCTTGCAAGCATCTGGGCCGCGTCGCTCGCTGTCGTCGTGGCCGTGCTGATCCGCTTGCAGGCCTTGTCGCCGCGGCGTCCGCTGCAAAATTCAGGTCGGGATGTAACGCAACTCTTATAGAAAGGGAGTGTTTGGAGCCGATAAACATCTAAGCTCTGCACGTCCTCGCTAAACCTTCCAAGCAACAACTCTCGCTGATCCGAAGAGAGAGTAACCACGCACGTCCCTGACATCACTTGTCTCAACTTGTACGCACAGGCGCAGCGTCCGTGCTAACAAGGTTAATCAATCCAAGACGCATACGAGGAGAGCCGAAGAAGTGGGGAATAAAGAGAAGATCGTGATGTGTTGGCGACGAGCAAAAGGTCCAAACAAATTAAAGCGTCCTTCTATCTTTCCGATTTCGCTCTGCGCCGCACTAGCTAGCCACGGCACGCGAAACGCCTGCCGACGTGCGCATCAACCGATCGATTCACGAGGGACAAGCGAGAGGCGGGTTTTATTCGTTGCCGAGCGCGCGCTGGGTCACACGTACACACGCACATGAGGAGGAGGACACGCGAGAGCACATCCGCTACGCGTGTCAGGACGCGAACTTGGATGTGGATGCCGTGGAATGGAACAGGGACGCCGCAGCTGACAGCAGGCGCAGGGATGGGGCGCGAGGCAACTAAACAGTGACGCCGCACCGGCACCGGCACCTGCACCTGCAGAGCGTTTTGCAGGTGAACATTCCGCGTCACCCGTTGCCTTCGTTCTTTATCCGTTTCGGCATAAGCTGACGCGACAGATTTTTTTGGGTGTACGTGTTTGTGATGGGCCTGCATTAACTTCCGCTCATCGGATTCAGCCGATCAATCTTGTTACGGTGTAATCGTCACGAACTCAGAGTGGAGCTGGTAAGTTAGTTTCAGTTGGGTGGAAGGCAAAGGATATATTCTGCATGCGGCGTGACAGGCGTATGGAATTGTATGTCCATTGTCAGTATAACAAATTTGGCTTGGTTGGGAGTTGCAACCACCGCCAATGCTGGCGGCTGTTTTGGAGAAGACATGCGTGTGCCATTTTGACTCTGAGGCGTGCAGGTTTCAGTGGGTTAGGCATCACATTTCTGCATTCCGTGTTGCCGTTCTCGGGTTACTGACAGACACATCTTTTCTCGAGCGGGCACGTTTCGTGGCCACTGTCCGAGATAATTTTCGGACGCAAGTCAATGTGCGGGACGGGGATAAGATAAGATACCCATCGATGATCCAATAGAACGTGAGCTGACTATGTGAGATCGAGGCGCAGTACCTTTTGGTTTTTCTTCAGTTTGGTTAGGTAAAAGCCCAGAAAATTCAAAGCAGTGCGCTGGTCTGGTGGACTCTTGAATTGAGGGCACTCGCTCATACGGTCACACCTGTAGCGTTGGTGCTCCAAATTCGAATGCTCTGTAGTGTTGAGCCTAACAGTTGCTTCACATGATTCCCATGAATAGAGTAGATAGATGCAAGTGCTAGGTAAGGGGGGGGGGGGGGGGGGGGGGAAAAAAACAAGAAATTGCCCCCCTGACCCTGGTCTTGAAAACCTCAAGGTTGCTTCGATGAGCCAGATATTCTGTCTCTCGACGTGACATAAATTGCGTAAAAGAAGCTTTCGTGCCAATTTTGCGAGGAAAAAAAACATACCTAAAAGGAATGGAGTCGGTACGGAGACGGAAAACACGACGTCATGGTCACGATGTGAACAAAGAATAGGCTTTACCAACAATTTTCTCCACGTCCATCCGCTTTACTCCTGCTCCGTGGACGAGCCATCACGCTGTGTGTTTCTCTCTGCTGACCCGACGACGCAGCGACAATCCGGCCCCCTGCTTTCGCGCGTCGCGACCATTTTCTCCACCGCCCGAAAGCGCTTTTAATTTTTTCCTGCCACATTTCCAGATTTCAACGTCACAACGAGTGGGAGAACAAAAGGTAAGCAGTAGGAAACAATCGTGCACCGCGGTGTACAGGCCTAGTATCAGAAATGTGGCGGGGCAGCGTATACTGCAGCACGCATCCCTAGCTAGGCGAGACGGGAAGCGACAACCCCGTCCTGTGCTAAGAACATGGTAGGATAAACAAAAGGCGCAGCGCCGGTCGGTCGCGGCTCACGACCCTTGTCGGTGACTCACGACGGCACCGATCACCGAGTAGCCTTTTTCCTTTGGTTTCTTTCGATCTTTTCTTTGTGTTTTCTTTATTCTTGGTGAATGAAGCCAGTGCCAAGGACACACAAGCGGCAGATGCAGATGCAGCGGCATCATCATTGGTCACAGCGGTGAGGTGAGTAACAAAGACGTGGCATTTACTTGCAAGCGCCCCCCACCCACGCCGTGTGTACCACCCAACCATCACGCAACCATAACATAGTAGTACCTGCCTGCTACCCTCTTTCAATTTGCAGCCTTAGC
Source organism: Eleusine indica (assembly GCA_030378355.1). Classification (NCBI taxonomy): domain Eukaryota; kingdom Viridiplantae; phylum Streptophyta; class Magnoliopsida; order Poales; family Poaceae; genus Eleusine; species Eleusine indica. The sequence goes on along the minus strand of CM059498.1, from coordinate 8,159,383 downwards.
TTGATACCTCCTCCGTCTCCGGCGCAGATGCTGGGCGGAGCTTTGGCTGTTGCTTGCAAGTAGCAGCAACAGCGCCCAGCAGCCGGGGCAGTGGCAGTGGAGCGGCAAGAAAGAACAAAGCAAGAAAGACCCACCCACCCCATTGGCCACTGCCGCCTTTTTTTTCCCCCATTAACCGCGCGCCGCGCGAGGCACAGCGGCAGAGAGGAGCAGTCCACCACCACCACCACCGCATCCACCAGAACACCGAAAGGAAAGCGATCGCTACGGGAGCATCGTCGCCGCTCCGTCCCGTGGCATCGCAAGCCCGTTGGCTCCGTCCAAGATAAGCCACAGCCAGCCGCGCGCGGAGGGGTTTTCCTTTCCTTTCTTTTCCTCCCGTGCCTTCCCCCACCGAGCAACTCCTCTTCGCTTCCTCCTCATCAGTCCACACCACCTCCTTTCAGCTCCTCTCCCTTGCTCGCTCGCTCGCTCCACCTCCTCAAACTCAAACCGGGCGTGCGGTGCCCGGCGGCTTTAGCCAGTACACCGAACGCCACGCCACGTTCCCTCTTCTCCTCCGGCGGTTGCGGGCCACCGCCGCAATGGCGATGCCGCGCGCGGTGCTTCTTCCAGTAGCCGCGGCGGCGATGCTGGTGCTCTGCCTCTCCGGCGTCTCCCAGGCGGCGAACGTGACGTACGACCACCGCGCGGTGGTCATCGACGGCGTGCGCCGCGTGCTCGTCTCCGGCTCCATCCACTACCCGCGGAGCACGCCCGACGTCAGTCACCATTTCTCCCCCTGTTCTTCTCCGTAAGTTAAGCTCTCTGCTCTGGACTCTGGTACATACTGACACCCGCGAGTACTCGTCGTCGTCGGCGGTGATTGTTGCGTGCAGATGTGGCCGGGGCTGATCCAGAAGGCCAAGGACGGTGGCCTGGACGTCATCGAGACGTACGTCTTCTGGGACATCCACGAGCCCGTCCGGGGACAGGCACGTAACTACAATTCACAGAGCATCATCAGCGTTTTTTCTTTTCTTTTTGATTGAGATAACAACAGAGCATCAGCCTATGTCTCACTCACTGTTGCTACTACTCTGTATAGTACTATATATCTTTTTTTACTTTTTTCCGATGAATGATCATCCATCGCCCTACCGGGCACTCATCATGTGTCAAAGCAGCAGGGCGGTGTCGTGTTGCCTTCCCCTGCACCCTACGCTTTATTCTTCTTTATATTATTAGGATTCATCTTTTTGTTGCTTCTAGAACACTGTTATTACGTTACCATGATTCGCAAGAGGTGGTTGTGACATGGCAGTACGACTTCGAGGGGCGCAAGGACCTGGCGGCGTTCGTCAAGGCCGTCGCCGACGCCGGCCTCTACGTGCACCTCCGCATCGGCCCCTACGTCTGCGCCGAGTGGAACTACGGGTCAGCACCACTATGGAGCCCGACAATACAGGCTGAAAATGGGAATAAATTTTCTGATGCCTGCTCGTCCTCGTCATCGCAGGGGCTTCCCGCTCTGGCTGCACTTCATCCCGGGCATCAAGTTCCGCACCGACAACGAGGCGTTCAAGGCGGAGATGCAGCGGTTCACGACCAAGGTGGTGGACACGATGAAGGGGGCGGGGCTGTACGCGTCGCAGGGCGGGCCCATCATCCTCTCCCAGATAGAGAACGAGTACGGCAACATCGACTCCCACTACGGCGCCGCCGGGAAGGCCTACATGCGCTGGGCCGCCGGAATGGCCGTCTCCCTCGACACCGGCGTGCCGTGGGTCATGTGCCAGCAGGACGACGCGCCAGACCCCATCGTACGTTACATTGATCGATCGGCCACTCGCTCTTCTATTCCTGTATATCGCTTCGTACGTGGATCGATCGATGGATGAAATGAATGAGATGAATTGCGACATTGCGTGCAGATCAACACCTGCAACGGCTTCTACTGCGACCAGTTCACGCCCAACTCGGCGACCAAGCCCAAGCTGTGGACAGAGAACTGGAGCGGCTGGTTCCTCTCCTTCGGCGGCGCAGTCCCCTACCGCCCCGTCGAGGACCTCGCCTTCGCCGTCGCAAGATTCTACCAGCGCGGCGGCACCTTCCAGAACTACTACATGGTATAGTAACGTGCTCCTTTCTTCTACTGTTTGCCAGCCTGCCCGACCAAATGCAGAAGCAATCAAGAGCCTGCATTGATGCTCCCTGCCGGTCCTGTTTCATGCATTTTCTAACTCTGCTGGATCTTGACGGCGCACTGCAGTACCACGGCGGGACCAACTTCGGCCGCAGCACCGGGGGGCCCTTCATCGCCACGAGCTACGACTACGATGCCCCCATAGACGAGTACGGTAAGGCCTTTTCCGTCTTGGAGCTTTTTGTTTGGCCGGGCTTGGTTTCAGCTCTTGAAGCCGGGACGGGAGCCGCCATGTGGCCCATGTGACCGTATGCTTCCTTCAACTACTCAACAATCTTCAGCCCAAAAATGCAACTGAACCTGTTTTTGGCACTGACAACTAGTACTAGGCAGCTTGAAATAGCTAGATAAGTTTGATGTTTGGGGATCATTGGCATGTCGCACACATTAGCATTATAGAGATCAATGCGATATCTTCTCTCTTTCAAAGGCGATCTCAATGACGTAACAGTCCCCTTCTCAATATGAATATGTGATCCAGGACTAGTCAGGCAACCAAAGTGGGGTCACTTGAGGGATGTGCACAAGGCAATAAAGCTCTGTGAGCCAGCACTCATAGCAACTGATCCATCATACAGTTCCCTGGGTCAGAATACCGAGGTATGCTCACCTTTATAAAGGCATCTTCATGTTTTTTGTTATCATTTCTTGAAGCAAGCAAAAAATGGGTCGTTCACTATTTGATCTTTGATAAACATAGCAAACTGGATACGTATATAACAGTACCTTCATTCTCCTTCCTCAGGCGGCCGTATACAAGTCTGGTTCAGCTTGTGCGGCATTCCTCGCCAACATAGATGGTAAATCCGATAAAACTGTCACCTTCAATGGCAAGACATATAACCTCCCTGCCTGGTCCGTCAGCATCCTCCCTGACTGCAAGAATGTGGTACTTAACACAGCTCAGGTATATACTAATATACAGTTATATATTCTATATGCCTTGCTTTCGGGAAAGAACATGGACCATGGACCTGATTCAGATATGCATGGCTACAATTTGCAGATCAATTCTCAGGTTATAAATTCAGAAATGAGGTACTTGCAATCCAGCACCGAAACATCAGATGATTCATTTGTCACACCACAACTAGCAGTATCTGGCTGGAGCTACGCCATAGAGCCCGTTGGTATCACAAAGGATAATTCATTGACAAAACCTGGACTGATGGAGCAGATAAACACCACGGCAGATGCCAGTGATTTCCTCTGGTACTCAACAAGGTACTGTGCATACAGTAACTGTAACTGTAAGGTGTAATTTTACAGCATAACTTTACCCACAGTTTGTGTTGTTAACGTGCAGTGTCACCGTTAAAGGTGATGAACCATATCTAAATGGCAGCCAGACCAATCTGCTTGTAAACTCACTAGGGCACGTTCTTCAGGTCTACATCAATGGTAAATTTGCAGGTAATGCTGAGAGGATAACTCAAACAACTTCATATATTGCAGAATTGTGATGTTGATCCTCTAATACAAGCGAAAATCTTACCAGGAAGTGATCAAGGTAGTGCTAGCAGCTCACTCATCTCATTCCAGGAGCCAGTTACATTTGTGCCTGGGAAGAACAAAATAGATCTTTTGAGTGCAACAGTTGGGCTGTCGGTAATTCATCTTCACTTTAAAAAGATGCTACATTGAATACTACACTCTATCCTTTCTATGACACGATTATCATTTTCCCTTCCACTTTGGCTCCTGCAGAACTATGGTGCATTTTTTGACTTGGTAGGTGCTGGAATCACTGGACCGGTAAAGCTCAGTGGGCCAAGCGGTGCGCTCGATCTGTCTTCTGCAGATTGGACATACCAGGTAGTCTACAATATTTTCTGAGTAGATTGACGTATTGGAAAATTTTGTTTTAAGCTCTGTCAGCACAACTATGGGCGCAGTTGTGATTGGGTACCCAATGAGTAGTTGCGGACCAACCCGATGACCCAAAAAGTGGACGACTTGCATCCCTAGTTCTGTATACTGGCTTTGCTTAATCTTAATTTTGCGACTTCAGGTTGGACTTAGAGGAGAGGACTTGCACCTTTATGATCCTTCAGAGGCCTCTCCAGAATGGGTTTCAGCCAATGCTTACCCCATCAATCAACCATTGATCTGGTATAAGGTCAGTATGATGATCCAACTGTGAAATCAAGTGGCACAGACTTAAAAAAACTAGAAATGAACGTTTTATTTGTTCAGCACTTTGGCTAATGCATTTCCTTGGTGGTTACCTTTGGCTGATGTGCTACCGGCAATGCTTCAAATGCAGACCAAGTTCACGGCTCCTGCTGGTGATGATCCTGTTGCCATAGACTTCACAGGAATGGGAAAAGGTGAGGCATGGGTGAACGGACAGAGCATTGGTCGATACTGGCCAACAAATCTGGCTCCACAAAGCGGCTGTGTAAATTCATGCAACTACAGAGGAGCCTACAGTTCGAGCAAATGCCTCAAGAAATGTGGCCAGCCATCACAGACTCTGTAAGAATTTCACAATGCTCCCAGACTATGCTCTCTAGAATTTTCATTACTATGTTTTTCCCAACATGCAGAGTCAGTTCTATTATATCCCCCAATTCACATGTTCTCATCCAAGGGAGATCCAAACACACTTCCTGGGGCAAGTAGCTTTAAGATATTACTGCAATTAAATTTTCACTAAAGATAGAAACTCTGCTATATTAATCAGTACTGAAACTTTGAAACATGTAGGGCAAATAGTTTCAAAATTTTACTACTGATCCACACATTATAATACACTGATGAGCACTCTGATTGTGTATTATGATGATGCACATGAAATATTATAGCTGTGAGGGTTCAAATTCTTACCTCCTCCTAAACAGGTACCACATGCCCCGTTCGTTTCTCCAAGCAGGCAGCAATGATCTTGTCCTTTTTGAGCAGTTTGGTGGTGACCCAGGCAAGATATCCTTCGTAATAAAGCAGACAGGAAGTGTGTGCGCACATGTGTCGGAGGCACATCCAGCCCAAATCGACAGCTGGTTCTCCCCCCAACAGAAGATGCAGAGATCTGGACCTGCACTTCGCCTGGAATGCCCAAAAGCAGGCCAAGTCATCAGCAGCATCAAGTTTGCGAGCTTCGGGACACCAAGTGGCACGTGTGGAAGCTACAGCCATGGCGAATGCAGCAGCTCTCAGGCTCTTTCAGTTGTTCAGGAGGTAACTACAATCTGCTACACACTTTCCATATCTCAGTGTGTCAGACTAATTATCTCCCATGTAAAAGTTGTTGATCGTGTTGCTGGAATCTCTGCAGGCCTGCATTGGAGTGAGCAGCTGCAGTGTGCCAGTGTCCTCAAAGAATTTGGGAGAGCCATGCAGCGAAGTCATAAAAAGCCTTGCCGTCGAAGCTGCATGTTCATAACCTGTAAATGTTAGCTAGTAGAAATTGAAATCGGTTAGAGAGGGTGAAACCTTCTCTGTTAGGCAAGAAGGAATAAATGATTAAATGTTCCAATGCTGGTCCAAAGGAATAAATATTCCCAAAAATGTTACGTGCAAGATATAAGATGGTAAGCTTAGGAAGGTTTGTGCTTGTTAAGGTGATAAATTTATCCATCCCGGAAAAGAAATTAATCATTTATACAATGCTTTTGAAATTCAGTTTTCAGAAGGAAAAAAAAAGGAATACTTTGTATTTCAATCAAGTGGAATGACACATGCAAAGTTTAACAGCAAGAGACAACTGTCTGTTGAAAGAACAGTTTTCTTATACTTAAACAAAAACGTGATCACATTTCTTGCCCCCTCCTTTGTAAAGAGCTTAAGAGTGAAACTTCCAGCAAGTCAAGGGCATCATAATATATCACACCAATACAATCCCATCCCGCAGTGATTTAGCAAACCATAAAACAGTTGAGGGCAATAGTTGGTTGGAACACAAACCTTAGAAACCACACATAGCAAATAACACTGATTAGGCTCTTCTTCCAATATCTCCCTTTCCTCAAAAGCAGTCTGTCAATATAAACTGGTTAAATGTTACCTCGTATAGCAAGCTGGTCAAATAAGCCCAGCATCTACTTTGAAGAAATAACAGGACATGGCCACTGATGATCTGGAGCCGACAATAACTGAGACCTGTAAGTAGTATCTCTGAACAATAATAACCTACAGCTTTTAGTACACAAGCAACAGCCAAAAATTCCCTTACCAGATATCTCAACAATTGGCCAGAAAAATACATCATCAGCAAAGAGAAACAAGTCAGTAACAATATCAAGTTGCACAACAATGTTGATTGTTTCCATAATGTAACGTTGATTGTTGATAAATTAATCATTCATTTCCCATGCGAAAATTAGAAGCTGCATAAGTGGCATACGCTCACAGTAACATGTGCTTAAACAACATACGGAACAAGATGAAAAATAGGCATGTAAGCAGAAGGATATCATCAATTCACTCAAGCCAGTAACGCCTGCATAATCCTGCAACTTTAGGCATTCCGTTTCCGAATTGCAGGTAGATAGATGATAAGAAAGGTCATTCCTTTGTTATAATATACACAAAATAATGGCATTAAGTCTGCTGCAACTGCCAAAAAGTGAACAGGATACAATAAAGCTACCCAGCAGTCAAAAGTTGATCTACAATGCATAAACCTAGCTGTTTAGTTGTACTGACTGCTCTAAGAACATACATGATTACATGTTGATCTGAAATAAGGAGGGACGCTCCTCTCCCAACAGAAAGGTTACAAAACTACACAATCAAGCTACCCAACATGCATGCTACCTCCCATAAAATAAGTGTTGGTTTCCATATTTGGTCTCTTATTTGGATCCATCACCTGGTTTCTCAAATCAATAAGCTGCTTTGGATGGTAAGCTTGTGGGTGTGGATGCATTTGCATAAAATCTGTAGCAGCCATTGGCAGAGAGCCACTCTCCAGGTTTGCATTCACCAAGTCGAAAGTGTGCATCCCATTCTGAGCAGTGGATACCATATTCATATCCACTCTCGTGTCGCCTTGTATCAGGTGAGGGGATGCCATGTTCATATCAACCCTTCTGTCCCCCTGAATGAGATGTGAGGATGCCAGATTCATATCCACCCTCCTGTTCCCCGGTATCAGATGTGGAGATGCCAGGTTCATATCAACTCTTCTGTCGCTATGTATAAAGTGGGGGGATGCCAAGTTCATATCAACTCTTCTATCGCCCTGTATTAGGTGCGGCGACCCCATATTCATGTCAACTCTTCTTTCCCTCTGCATCAAGTGAGGAGATGCCATGTTCATCTCAATTCTTCTGTTGCCATGAATCAGCGCTGCAGTGTTTGATGTCATGTTATCTCCATGAACTAAAGCTGATGAATTTGATGTCATATTATGATCAATCCTTCTGTTCCCCTGAATCAGGGTTGGAGAGTTTGATGTCATATTCATATCAACTCTTGTATCTGTGGACACTGGACCACTGACAGACATATTTACATCAACCCGCTGATCACCTTGCTGGGTGTGATCAGGTCTAATTAATCGATCCTTTGCTTCCTTCATGGCTGACAACACAAACTCCTTCAGCTCAGGTTCTCTTACTCCAATGTCAATGACATCTTCAAAATATTCATGGCCACGAACATAGAGGTCATCATAAATACTGAACTCTCTACCTGATTCCACATTACTTGCATTTGCGGATGAATGAAGTATCCTAAAATCCTTTCTCCAGCGGTTTAGGATGTATTTTGGCGGCAGCGTCAGCACATTCTCTTGCTTCAGAACAGCAAGAGCATGACTGCAAAGAATGCCCCGTGAGGGAAAAGAGCGACAAATGCACCAAACATCCTTGTCAGAATTGTTGTATACGACTGTATAGTCCACCTTCTTTCCTTGTATTAACTCGCTGACCATATAAGTGACTGAATTCCCACTTTTGTCAACCTCTTTGCATATAACATGCATCAGCTGCTTAATCTCATCTTGGAACGCCTGAAACATGGTTACCGTGTAGAGCTCCACAAGTTGTTCTTCAAAGGGCAATCCCGATAGCAAAGTGAGTCTAGAATAATATGAGCGCAGATCATCATATGCCTCCCTTTCCAACTTCCCTTTCAGAGTAGTCTCATACTGCTCAAGGAAAACTGGTAGGGTAGTTTTAATTGTTACAACACCATCAAAGTACGGATCTGGTTTGTCAACCTTCCTGATAGCAGAAGTACCAGCCCAGAATGAATGATTGACATACCCAGGGGCCCACTGTTTACGGCAATTGTACAAAGTGGAGAACCACTCATTGTCTTTGAGCTTGTACTGATCAATCATCACTCCCCACTCTTTCTCAAAGTCCGTAAGAGTGACACTATCATAAACAACCTCCTTGAATCTTGAGGAAATTGCCTCTTTCTCTTGTGTACGCCCCACATTCTCTAGGAGTTTCTTCAAGATATGCCAAAAGCAGAAACGGTGCCTTGCATTTGGAAACACTTCAGCCACAGCCTCTGCAATGACATCTGAATAGCTAGTGGTGATCGCCTCTGGCGGCTTGCCATTCATACAGCTCAACCATCTCTTCAGCAACCAAACATAGTTCTCCTTGCTGTCACTAGAGAGCAGACCACAGCCAAGTAGCACAAGGTGGCCGTGGTTGTTCACCCCAAGAATTGTGGCTAATGGGAGGCCAGCACGAGAGTGTTGTAAATACATCACATCAAATGTAATGACATCACCAAAGTAACGATATTGTGCCTGGGCCCTCGAATCCGTCCAGAAGAAATTCTTCACACGACTTTCCTGATCAAGATCCCAGCTGTGGATGAAGTTTGGTTTCTCGTGCTGCATGGTTTCAATAAACTTCTTGAGTGCAATGAGATCCTCCTCCCCAAACAGCTGCACATAACTCTCAATCCTACTAAATCTCTGGCTTCCAACAATAGCTCCACCAGTAGCACCTCTCTTGGGCCGTGTTGGGAACTTCCTGGTCTCCGCAATCTCACTCAACGACTTTTCCACCGTCTCATCCATCTCATCGGTAATCTTGGCCTTCTTCTTGGCAGACTCTGGCATCTCCCTATAGGCCTTCAAGAACCTCACCATATCAGGGGTGCAAGGATGGTTGTGCTCCAAGTCCACAGACTCCACCTTCCACTTGTCATCCACTCGCTTGTCACGGATGATAAGCATCGCCTTGCATCCTGTCTTCTCGGCAGCGCCACGCCGAGACTTCTTCTCCTGGGCAGCTGCCCCACGCTTGCTGCGCAGTGGGTAACGGGTGGCTGGGCCGTCAGAAGGGGTGGTGCCAGCCCGGGCCTTACCGCCATAGGTGCAGGTAAAGGTGGACCGGTAGCGGAGCCCCTCATAGTTGTGGCAGGTGCGGCGCACGGCGTGGAACCCTGTGCGGTAGGCGTAGGCCTTGTAGAGCGCGAAGGCTTCGTCCACGGAGTCGAAGACCATGCCCACCCGCGGGACGAGGGCCTCCTCCAGCGTGCGCGGGACGAAGCTGTCGTCCCCCTGGTCGTCGTCGGAGGCAACCGCCGCCTCATCATCATCATCCTCCACAATCACCTCCTCGTCGTCGTCCTCCTCCTCCGCAGGGTCGCCGTTGAGATCGTCGGCGAACTCCTCCTTGACCCGACGCGCCTCCTCATCCTCCTCATCGAGGCTAGGGTTTTGCGGCGCGGCGGCCCGCCTCTCAGAACCCTCCCCCATGCTCTCTGTCCCCGCCAATTTACACAGCACCCCGCTCCCGCGCGCACCGGCCACGGCCCCCAAAAGTATTAACACTAGAGGTACAGTGGGGCTGATACCTCGCTGCGCGGAATGGCGAGGATTCGGCGCGGGCAACGGTACGGGAGCGCGGGGAAGGGAGCAGGGGCACCGGAGTGACCGCGTGGAGGCACAGGGGGCACCGATCTGGGCGGGGGCGGCGCCCGTGGGGACGTCACCGGGGAAGAGAAGGGAATTTTTTTGGGGTTGGGTGGGGAGGAGCGGATGGATGTGGTGTCGGGAGGAAGACGGGGGAGCTTGTTGCTGGGTGAACTTAGGATTTCCGCCTGTGGAGATGGAGGCGCCGCGGTGGACAACGGATGTGGCAGATCGGCAGGTCGAGGAGGCCGACAAGCGGGCCCGTTGAAATTGTTCGCCCGGCTGTGGATTTTCTTGTGTTCATGCAGGATTTTCGTGATAGCTGACATGGTTCGTTGTGTACTCGTGTTATTTTCCGTTGGTATGTACATCTGAGCTGGATACTAGAGATATATTATAATCGTCCTCCAGATAATTATTTACGATGTTCATAGATGCATCATATTTACCCTGCATGGGTCTGTTTGAAATGTATTGTTGGCAACGAAATTATATGGTGTAGTTTCCATAAAAAAAAACGAAATTATATGGTGCTGAATGAGATGGTTCTTTTACGTCATTTAAACGAGCAAATCGACATGATGTTTGTACTAAATGTTAGTTTGAGCACGTGGTAACACACAACAAATGAGTTGTTAATGTACGTTAAGACATTTGGTTATATGTAGTTGTGGTGTTCACAAAATTACTAAATGTAATTTGTGCATGTGTCATTGTGATTACACATATCTAAATATAGATATATTTGTCGCACGTGTTTTTACATGATTGTTTTACATGTGAAATAAATTTGAAGAGCTTGCATGTCTAAATTTGCAGCTTTTAAGATACTCATGTGCCTATAATTTGCATGCGGGTTTACATTACTCAAATATGTAGCCTTGACATACGTTATTTTATAAGGGATAAACATCTCATTTCTAAATGTAGGTATGACCATGCTTCATTCCCTATTTTGTGAACTATTATTTGATAACAAAAATCAACTTTCCCCTCTTATGTATTATTATAAAACTAATGTCAGTTGCAAAAAAATTATATCTCCCTTCTATCTCCAGCATTAAATCTAATGCATAGCTTATTCAGTAAAAGGTTATATAGAGTTAGTGGCCGCTGCATTAGAAACCTTATTCAAGAAAAGTTGTATAATTGATTTAGTGTCCACTGTATTGGAAACAAAAAATTATTACAGTGTTGTTACTAAAGTGGCAAGTGAAGTTAAACATACACACGACGACAAATGACATGCACAAAGGGACCAAAGGAAAGAGATGATGGTAAATGAGAATAAGAAAAGACACCACCTCTGGCATGGACGAACTCAACTTCAACACACATAGTATGTTATCTTTGATGTATAAACGGTAAAAAAAGGAATCATTTTTTCTATTGATCAATATTAACACAATATTTTTCTATTTTTTATTATTGTCATTCAGACATGCGACACTTGTTCTTTTTAGGCCATTCTCTTTGTCTGAAATGTCAAGAATTTCAGAACGGAAATAAAAGCAGGGACGGAGCCATAAACCAATACACGAGGTGCTACCAAAATATAGCATAGATTAAGTTAAGTTTTAGGCATTTGGACTAGAAATTCTTGGAGATAAGTATAAATTAAGCTTGCATTTTCTAGGCTACAACAGCACCCCCTGCAGCTCCACCCTTGAATAAAAGGAAATCAATAATTACTATATTTCATTGCACTAGAAAAGACTTAGATAACTTACAGTTTAATGGCAAAACTATTGTGACCAACAGGTAGAAATAAGCAATATATGGAGGTTTATCAACGTATCACACAAAGAACAGCTACATCATGCTCACTATGTCCAACCACTCTACATATCTCAACTGAAGCACCTTTGTTACACTTCATTTATTCGTCCATGTGATTTAATACGTTCCTTAAGATCCAAACCTATGTTGCAGTCTCGGTTTGGATGACGGCTGCTCACATGATTTTCTTCGGGTCCCATGCAAGTTACTCACGCCACATTCCGAAAGCATTCACTAATCTCAGGTGCAATCATATGTGCATCCATCAAGTGGCAGGGGCCGCTCGGATGGCTGCCAGCTTATTCAACTACGAATTACTAACATTTGTGCAAAAACTTTATTAAGAAAAAGTGGTGTATTTGGTCATAATTTGAAGTCCACTTGGTAAAGCAGAACAGGGACATCTCTGTTTTCGCTCAAACCCGACCCCTACCACTTTGCACTGCAAAATACAACTTTCCATAAAGCTTATAAATGTAAGACAAAAGAAGGCCGTATTGCATCTAACCCCCTTCGGTCCTAGTTTTGAAACTACAAGAGGGGTTACACATGTATAAGTAGCCTTAGGACAACTAGTCACTCATCTTCAGACGCGATTCAAATGCCTTGCCGTCCGAATTACATTCACTTATTTGAATAGTATAGTGCTCTTAAAATATTCTTGGATTTATTTTTAACTTAAATAAGTTACAAATGCTAGAATTGTATCATGCATGTGTTAATGATACACGTGAAAGCCAAAGTTCAATAAAATAAAGTCTAATATTATGAAATACACCAACACAAATGAAACTACCTTCTGTTAATCTTGTCATGAGTTGCAATGTGCTTTCATGCATGATGTATTATTATGCCATTGTAGAATGGATATTTTCTTAAAAAAATTCAAAGCGAGGACACTATATTGTTTGATAGAGGAAGTACACCAAAAGTCCAGTTTCACAATTTCGCACGCGTTTACTTAGAAGTGGGTCCTTCACAGTAATAAACTTCGTAAAATTCCATCGTGCGCAAATGAGTGATAAGATGAAACATCCTGGCAGGCGGCAAACAAAAAGAAAGAGAAGAAAGGACCTCATAGTAATTACGTGTTTTCTGCATGTGCCAAACCTTAACCACCGGAAAAGCAACGGAGGATAGTAGTGGTGCTTTCCGCGCAACCCTCCAATTATAGCACCCCAAAAATACAGGCAGAAAAGCAAGAAGCGTGAGCACTTCCTAGTTCCTTATCGTCTCCTCCTTTCCTCCTCCCCGCAATCCCGATCGAATCGCTCCATCTTTTTCCTAGGTTTGCGTATCATTTCAATTTCGCCAGAGGATCCATTCCATCCCCTTCCCGTTTGAGCTCCTGATTTTCTCAAGCGTTCATCCGGAACATCTTTGTTTTTTTCTAGATTTTGTTCGACCTTCCATTCGAGCTTTGAGAGTAGAAGAGGGAGCCTCGAATTCCGATGTTTCCAGGCCTCAAGATCCAATTTTGAGGCCGTTTCTGAAACCTCGGCGTCGATCTGCACAGCAGGATGGGTAACACGGGCAGCAACGGTGCAGGCGCTGCCCCTGGTCACCGCCGTCGTAGCTCCAGCCACGGCCACGGCCACCATCACCAAGCGCCGCCTCCTCCTCCTCCGCAGGAGACTGCGCCCAACCGCTACGTGTTCGCCGCCGCCACGCCGTACCCGCCCCAGTACCCCAACCCCAACCCGCCGCAGTACTACCCGCAGTACGGGAACTACTATCCCCCGCCTCCGCCGTCCGTGCCGGTGCCCCTCCCAGCACCGTACGACCACCACCACAGGCCGCCCACCGCCGCCACCGGGGAGTTTCCGCCCCCGGCCCATCCCCACCACTACCCCAGCTGGGCTGGGCGGTACCCTTCATACGGACCACATCTGCCTATGCCGACGCCATATGTCGAGCACCAGAAGGCCGTCACTATCCGCAATGACGTCAACCTCAAGAAGGAAACGCTCCGGGTCGAGCCAGATGAAGAATGCCCTGGCCGCTTCCTTGTCTCCTTCACTTTTGATGCCACCGTCGCCGGCAGGTTATTATCTGGTTTTCTTCTACATCAGTTCTATAACATGTATATGTATGCATGGAAAGTGCCGGTGCCACTAGCTACTTGATTAGGATATGTGTGGGAATTGTTTCTATTTTGAAGTAGTTTGTTCAGTATATTGATGTTGATGCTCGAGGAAGCGCTTATGACGGTAATGCATTCGGTGGCCTTTGACCTTTGTTTGTTTGTCAGTTTTAGTTCTGTTTCTTGATCGTAACGGTAAAGTAAACGAGGTAGAACTATAGAGAAGGAATAACTTCTTATCTAGAAAACTGTTATCTGAAAAACATCCAAACTAAATAGCTGCCAATACGGACATATATTGACCAATCATATTACTGCTGTATGCTCCATGGCCCTCATTTCCCAACCCAAGTATCCTTCCGTTGCTACTGTTGGCCCTTGCAAAAAGTCTTGCCATCAGTAGTTCGGAATAAGGTCACATATTGACCAATAATATTACTGCCGCAATGCTCCATGGTTCTGATTTCCCTACCCAGATATCCTTCCTCGCTGCCCCTGTCCCTTGCAAAATATCTTGCTGTAAGCAGCACACAATGTTTATCCATTGCTGGTAGAGCCATTTACTCTCTATAGTCTCTAATAATGACTTATATATGTCTAGCTAATCTTTCGACATGATCAGTTCCATTGATCTAGAGTAGTTACGATAACCGGGAATATGTGGATTGACTGTTGATTAACTTGATTGCTTCTCCTGTCACTGCCAGCCTCGAGGTAGAACATAGCATGTTGGGCAGTTCGTGCGGGATGAAAATCTGAAATTTCATCTGTTGATTTCATGTAGATGCCCTACCATTGATAGTTAATACTAGATACTGTGTATGCATTACTGTTCACCACTCTTCTTCCCCTGTCCCACCTCCTTTTTTGTTGCCTCTAAATCATTCAGCATCTATTAACTATTTAGGGTTCCATTGGTCTCTTGTGTTATGTTATGGTTAATCGGCATTAGTTATTGTAGAGTCAATCACATATTTAATCCACTTAATCATTGTGTTTTTGTGCTTCAAATTATGCCACACAAATATGTAGGTCTTGTCGTAGTCTTACTCCTCTACTTGTTCAGATCACTTTCTGTAACCTGTCAATCCTTATCAGAAGTTGATAATGCTTGTCAATGCTGCCTTTAGCACAATAGCACGTTATTGAAGCCTGGAGTTTTTTTATTTTATCCGGAAATTATAAGGGCATGTTGTGTCTTTAACCAGAGCTCCTCATATTTTGGTGTGTTTTTCTTTTGTCTATGTTTTCTTAAAGAAAAATACAGTTTGCAGTGTATTAGGGTGTAACATAAAAGATTTCCACGAACATAAGAAATTTGAGTTGTTTTAATTTTCTATTAACATGTGATCATATTACCCTTCATAACCTTTTGTCTAAGCATGGTACACTTGTAGAAATTTTTTAATGCATTGTGTAAAAGCTGCATAATTTCTTGTTATATGGTACGTTCTGTGTATCCATTTTGATTGACACAAACTTTGCTGCCTAAATTTATTTATTGCTAACATAACATGATGCTTCTACCTGGTATTACGTATAATTTACCAAATTTATTGGTGTGCTTCGTGTCCTTCAACAGCATGACTGTTTACTTCTTCGCAAAGGAAGAGCTCAACTGCAACTTAACAGCAACAAAAGAAGACAAGATTAAGCCTGTAACTGTTAGCTTCAAGGAGGGCCTTGGTCAAAAGTTCAGGCAACCTTCAGGAACAGGAGTTGACTTTTCAGCGTTTGAAGAATCTGATTTATTGAAGCAGGGGGACATGGATGTATTCCCTCTTGCAGTTAAAGCTGAAACAACTTTATCAGATCAACCATTGGAAGGGGAAGACCAAAAGATAAAAACTCCAAACTCACAGATAACACAAGCTGTGTTTGAGAAGAAAGAAAATGGGGACTATCAAGTTCGTGTTGCTAGTCAGATCCTTTGGGTGAATGGAACTAGGTACGAATTGCAGGAAATATATGGAATAGGAAACTCCATGGAAGGTGACTCTGATGCGAATGATCCAGGGAAAGAATGTGTTATTTGCCTCTCAGAGCCAAGGGATACCACTGTCCTACCATGTCGGCATATGGTAAGTTCCGATCTAACATCTTTGTCTAGAATTAGCTGTATGTTTGAAGTAAAATGTGATCTTTATCAGTATGAAATATTCAAATTCAAATTATTAGTCTATAATAGTATGCCAGACTTGTAGCCATCCCCGTCTACTTTGAACTGATTTATTGGATTACACCTGTTCTACACCCTGACACTGTTATCCTTTTGTTACAGTGCATGTGCAGTGAATGTGCCAAGGTCCTGAGGTACCAGACCACCAGGTGCCCCATCTGTAGGCAGCCAGTTGAACGTCTTCTTGAGATCAAAGTGAACAACAAATCTGAAGAGCAGCAGCAGACACCCCAATCACCAGCGCAGCCACCCCTGCCTCCGTTGCAGGAAGAGGTCTAGCCGTGATCAAAGTCAGCCGCTTGGGACAACGCATGAGTCCAGTTTATGGCCTTTGGGCCTCCCCTGAATGTTGCTCTGTCATTTGAGCATGGGGAATGTAACCGATACTATACATTTAGCGTATGTATAAGCATGTAAGCTCCTGGCATCGTATGGCTTGGTGGCTTCTGTATCTGGAGGTCTGAGGTGCCAAGAGGAGTGTGTGTACCATAGACATCGTGCGTGCATTGTACAATGGCTACCTGAAGAAGTGTAGGAGGGTGATTCCTCAATGTCTGATTGGCTTCACCCGTCAGCGAAAAAAAAAAAAACGAAGGGAGCAAAAGGTGGACTCAACCTGTACAAAGTTTCAGCGTTTGTTGTACTTTATCATGATCATATATGTTCCCTACTCGGGCTAAATTTCGGTGATTATTTTACTTGTGTCTGGAAGTGAAAGAAACTAATAAGTTCCAGCTGGACAGCTTTACTCGCGGTGATTGTGAGATCTCTCTCCATGGACGAACCTGCATGATGGCCGCCTCTTTTCTAACTTGTTTCCTCCGTGATAAACAAAATTAGCATGTGACAAACCTTCATTGACGTACACTGGGTGAATTTGTTCCTAGTACTCGGGGGTTGGTAGTTGCTACCAGATCGGATCCTGCGAATTGGCGGGGTCAGCATCCAAGTCAAAATCGCCAGGCCCGGCACCCGGCAGGTTCAGACGTCTGATCGCCACCGGCCGTCGCCAAGCCATCGAACCGAACCGGTGGAGTCTCTTGTTGGGTCGTGCCAGAATGGCAGCAGTAGTTGGTGCGGCACGCCACGAAACGAACCCGCGCGGCCCGACGACTGATCGGGGTAGGTGGCGTGGCGACCCCGGCCTCGTCACGTATTAAGCGGAGCTGGTGGCCTGCTGCCTTCCCCCGCCGCCGCCTCGCCTCGCCTCGCCTCACCAACCCAACCATCTCAGCCGAGACCAACAACCACCATCCCTCCAATGGCTGCGCCCGTGTCGCAGCCGCCGGTGGCCGCCAGGGCGTCGTCGCGGTTCCTCCCCAGCAGCCTCGGCGCGGTCTCCGAATCCGCCCCCGCCTCACTCCGCTTCTCCGTCGGCCGAGGCCGCCGCGGCTCCCGCCTAGGTCCGTCCAGATGCTTCCCTCCTTATACGCGTGTTAAGCACTGAAATTCGTTTAGCGTGCTTCGCCGAGGTGATAAGGTCGGCTCCAGATTACTGGAATTGGGATAGAAATTTCTTCGAGGGTCCGTGACGGGACATGAGGATTTTGCTTAGCCGGATTCTGTTGAGTACATTGTTCCATGATTCGTAGCAAAGCGGTTGAGAATAAGAACAATGATAATTTCTTTATGACATGAAATAATTGGTATTACTGAAAATAATGAAAGGATTGCTCTGTTAGGTGGTACCGTGTATTAGTTTTAGATGTAGGGGATTGTGATTTCGACGTTATTTTGACATTTGAATGCTACGATGCTCAACTGCTTCATGGCTGCTGTTCTGCTAAAAGAAGGATAGCAATCTGGCTTGGCTTAATCTAACAATTGGTATTACTGAAAATGACAAACAGAGGTGAAGGCGACCGGAAATGTCTTCGGAAACTACTTCCAGGTCTCAACCTACGGAGAGTCTCATGGAGGAGGAGTTGGCTGTGTCATCAGTGGTTGCCCACCCAGAATTCCACTCACCGAGGCAGACTTGCAGGTTGACCTCGACCGAAGGTGTGTGTCATCTTCCTACACCTCATTAATTTTGAAAGTATATGTTTGCTAAATTGTAGCAGAATATGGTTCTCAGATGAAACTTGTCAAGATTTCATTGCCATGTCTCACAAACGCATGGTCTCATGACCTACATGGTAGTGACAGATGGTGTGGCATATCATGAAACTCAAAGACTTTGCTAGATTATTTGTATGGTGTTTACTGATATAAATCATTGATTTGTACAGACGGCCAGGTCAAAGCAGAATAACCACCCCAAGAAAGGAGACTGATACATGTAAAATTATGTCAGGGACATATGAAGGTATGGTACCTTGCAGAATACAAGACAGACTTTGTCAATTCGTTTGGAAATAAGAATGCATTAGCTTCCTTTAGTGGCATAACAGGGCTGATGGGTTGTCTGCAGGTCTAACCACTGGTACTCCAATTCTTGTCTCTGTCCCAAACACAGATCAAAGAGGCGGTGTAAGTATATGCTTTTCTTGATATATATTATGTGATGAATGAGACCTATGGAATCTAAACATTTATTAGGGCAAGAATCACTAATTTATAATCATATCTGGCTCTACAGGACTACAGTGAAATGGCTAAGGCATACAGACCTTCTCATGCAGATGCAACTTATGACTTCAAATATGGTGTTAGAGCTGTGCAGGTACTTTTTCACATTACCAAGTAATTGCGCATGGGTATCAAATTCATTGAGTTTATTTGACTGATTGAATCAAACATACTTCTGTGCTTGCTGAATGAAAGGGAGGTGGAAGGTCATCCGCCAGAGAAACCATTGGAAGGGTGGCTGCAGGAGCTCTTGCAAAGAAAATTCTTAAGCTCAAATCCGGAGTAGAGGTGTGGTATCACTTTGGCAGTTTTCTTTTACTCCAACACACATGTTACTAAACTGTGGTAGTCGTTCTGGTTACTTCTTCATGACAATGCAACACTGAAAGGAAAAAAAAAAACTGCTTGCCAAGACATCCTAAATATGCACAAAATTTTCACTATTTCTGTAAAAATATAGCTACTTGCATTTGGATGTGCTTTGGTGTGGGATAGACAAGGGGATTTTTTTAACCCCAGCCTGAAATTCGCTCCTAGGAGGAGTTGAACCCAGGACCTGAGTGCTACTAGAGCCACCTAACCAACTCAACTAGGGGCTGCTCTTCAGATTGCTTTGAATATGTTCTGTGTTTGTTCTTTACCTAACCAACTCAACCCAGGAAATAATGCAACTAGTGCACTTATTATTCTGAAGATTCATCTTCTTATTTCTCCTACAAAACAGAAATTTTGATTGCCCACTTTTTCTCATGGTAAAAATAATCCCTTGTATCCTGTAATAATGGAAGAACATTTTATCGCAGATCTTGGCATTTGTTTCAAAAGTGCATCAAGTTGTACTGCCAGAAGATGCAGTTGATTATGAAACTGTAACAATGGAACAGGTCTCTGCTTCTCACCATCTCGCACTCCAACATTACTGGGATAGTGTCAGTGTGCGTTTGCTGAATTTTATCTTGCTTTTGTTTTTCAGATAGAGAGCAACATTGTTAGATGTCCTAATCCAGAATATGCTGAGAAGATGATTGCTGCAATTGACAAAGTGCGAGTGAGAGGGGATTCAATTGGTGGGGTGGTCACATGCATTGCAAGAAATGTCCCACGTGTAAGTATCGAGATTATGCAGTTATGTTGATTTTGGTGTGGCCTCCAACCTGAATACAAAATCAGTTCACTATGTATCGAGACTATGCAGTTATGTTTCCATGGTTTTGATCCTCATCATATTTTTGAAGTTAGATCGTCCAATTTTTCAAAAAAGAAAAATTCAGATAGCTAATATGTTCAGGTGACCAACAATTTATAGGGGCTTGGATCACCTGTGTTTGACAAGCTTGAAGCTGAATTTGCAAAAGCTATGCTTTCTCTTCCTGCAAGCAAGGGTTTTGAAATTGGCAGTGGCTTTGCAGGTAAGGAACTATTCTTGTTCTTGATAAGTTGCCGTATTGCTTGTTACATTTGCGGGCTATGCAGTCTATGCCTAACTTCACAACTGGTCGGTACTAATAACTTGTGCCCAGGTACCAACCTTACTGGAAGTGAGCATAATGATGAGTTCTATATGGATGAGGCTGGAAATGTTAGGACACGAACTAATCGCTCTGGTGGTGTTCAGGTTTTGATCCTAAAATCCTGTTGCTTTAGTATTATATGTTCATTTTTCAGTAATATAGTCGTACATATGGCGGCTTGATATTTGTATATTGTACGTGCGTGCAGGGAGGTATATCAAATGGTGAAATTATATACTTCAAAGTAGCTTTTAAGCCAACAGCAACTATTGGGGTAAGGCATTCCTGAAACTTCCTTTTGTTGAGAAAAAATATATTATTTGCTTTCTTATTATTAGCAAGCATTGTTGCCGCATAATGCTCTTCAATCGATAAGCAATATTTTTTAAAATAAACCAATAAGCAATGTTATGTTGTGGATACAATCGGTGCCTCTCTTATGTGAAAAAAACAATTTGTTTAGCAACTGTCGTGAATTTTAGAATGTTTATTTGCTGCAACTTGTGACCTGTTTTGTGTTGTTGAATGCTTAGTCCGTTACGGGGGTCGGGTGTCGTTTACATGATTGAAATTACATTTCAAGCTTGAGACCTGTGGAAAGTTATATAGTCATTTATCTGAGGCATGGGTTTAACTTTTCCAGAAGAAACAAAATACCGTGTCAAGGGAGCATCAGGATGTTGAACTCATAGCAAGGGGCCGCCATGACCCATGCGTTGTCCCTCGAGGTGATTTCTCCACCAAAAATTTCTGCTCCTTATCACTTTTGTGCCTGTGATCTGATTTTGTTTTTCTTGGTATTACTTCTCTAGCTGTACCTATGGTGGAATCCATGGCTGCATTAGTCCTCATGGACCAGCTTATGGCGCATATTGCTCAGTGCGAGATGTTTCCACTGAACCCAGACCTACAAGAAAAGGTCGGCTCTGCCAGCAGTGTATCTGAATTGGCACCCAACCTATCATAATGTCTGTCTTGGTCCTCTTGTACCAGCCATATCTTTGGGCTTTGCTGAGCAGTTTTGAGTTGCACCAAGCATGTATGCTGGCATACACCCATGGTTACTGTACCTGATAGAGTATCATGATAGAAGTGCTTTCATGTATTGTGACGTGTAGCATAACAAATTGCGAAGGATGCATAATATGTACTCGTTTACGGCTGAGCAATAAAGATTTTTATTTTACGTCTTGTGTGAGTAATCTATATCATTCTTCCTGCAAAATTTGAGTCAGTACACATTATTGGAGGCTGCGTCGTATTTTGTTAAGATTTCCGTTCCTTTTGCTTTTCATGATTCACATTGATATCATCCCTGAGAATTGTATATGAATCCAATTTGATAGCCACTTTATTTCAGAGTATAAACAAATCTGAAACTGACCTTCCAGCAACAGTGCACCTGTCTTTTAGGATGTTTCAATTTTCTTCTTTTTTTTCCAAATATGTTCCACTGTAGCTGTAAGGGTTAGTTTGGAACATTTCCGTGATTGTATGTAGAGACGGTGAGGAGTTTTTCATCGAGCTGCACAATATTTCTTAGTATTATGTTCACACACAAGCAAAGAAAGGAACTTTGGTGCCTGGTACCTATTTACATCTACCACACGCATGAAAAGATAATTATTTTGGCGCGGTGTCGAATCAAAGCAACAAGAGACAATGAAACGGTGAAGTTTTGAATGCGTCTCATGGTTCTGGGTGACACCTCTTTGTGTCGTGTGTGCTCGGCGCTGGCGCTGGCACCGTCACGGATTCCGCGCTTACGGTAGTGGCGGGGTTCAGCACCACGGTTGTGGTGGCAACGGCACAGGGGGACAGTAGGGTGAAGATGAGACGATCTGGATTGAATTGTGTAGTTTTTGTGCGGGCTGATGGATGGAAGTAAATGGGTTATTGTTACACGTGACAAATGAATCCTTCATTCCCTAAAAAAAATACAAATGAATCCTTCAAACCCTTACATCGCTAGACCTGTACAAGTATGAACACATTCAAATTCTTATATTTTTTGAACGGATGGAATACATAAAAGTTCTAACTTGACATGTATTAATTTAAAAAAAAAACACAAGAGAGCTGTGTTTTTTTGTATTAGAGAGAAAAATAATAATCTCTCACATTACCTTAATCTCATACAAGGACCAAATATAAGAGGTCCATGTACCAATTAAGAATTACTACTAAATCTGGAAAGTAAAGCAAGTTGGCTAGAGTTGCACGCGACAATGCATGATCTAACAAAAGTTAAAACAAAAAAGTAATATCCTGAAGCTCCAGGCTATTAGAGCATTTTCAAAAGCTTCATAAAAAATTGATTCTAAAAGAGTATTTTTAGAAACAGTTCAAAAATTATTAGAGAAAAATTTTCTTATCTCCTCCAACAGTTCTCCCTAAAAATAAATCAGAAAAACATTTGATTTGGTCATGTCAGCTCTGGGGCCACAACAACATTAATTTTTTTTTCTAAATACAAGTATTGGAGTCCCCAATTTTCTCCTCGTTTCTAGCTATAAATAAGAAAAATTTAGCGAGAGAATAAATCTATGAGTTATTTAGTGGAGCTGTTGGAGATGATTTTTTAGACTAAATCTTATTAATTTAATTTAGGAAGAGTTTTTAGAGAGTTTTTGAAGACGCCCTTAATATGCTGAGACATCCCCGCCCGTATTTATTTCAGGAGAAATTTTTTTCTCGTATTCTCATTCATAAGAATATGAAAAAAAAATTAAAAACCCCTTATATCAAGATTGTCTTGCGGCGTACAATTCCTTTTTCTTGAGAAATTTTTTTCGGTTTTTCAGTACAAAAGCTTTTTACTGAAGGCATGCAAATCCAAAGCATAGGCACCCGCACCCCGCGTATTCCCTGGCGTTAATGGCGACAGCTTCCGGGCCCACCACTATCTACAACCTATCACATCTCGAGAGCTCTTCAGTAGGAGATAAGCTCACGAACAGATTGATAAGTTGTTCTACGTTTCAAGCATTCTGATAACCTAGACTATAAATACTCCAAGTTGTTATCTCTTCTTCACTCGGTGTCCAAACAATTTCTCCTCTCTCCATCCGCTCTGGTCTCCGCAGCCAGGCGCTTCCTCGCTGATCACGCGGCGTCCAAGATCACCTGCGCTGGGAGTCATTCGGACGACGAGATCGGATCGATCCATGTGCAAAGCTTCCTAGGTGACGCCCCTAATTTTGTTTCGCGTTTTGATTTGATTTCAATTCGGATCTGAAGCCGGAAAATTTGGAGAAAACGATTTATGGAGCTTTGCCTTCCTGATAGTTTGCCCATCCAGGGATCGAGGGCGCGGTTAAATATTCTTCCTTTAATTTATTTGGGGTATCTAGGGATCGAGGGCGCGGTTAAATAGTCTTCAGGGAAATAAGATTTTGTTTTTGTTTTACAATTTTATCTATACAATATCTGCTGTGCAAAAATTTTGGTTATTGATTAGTCGGCAACTCTGGCAGGAGAGAGCTTAGGACAGTATGGCCCACGTCAAAACCTTGGCTTGTCAGGCTGAATTTCTTTCCCTCTTTTTTTTTTTTGAGATCCAAAACATATATAAGTTCGAAAGTCGCCGAGTATTCACACGTTCGACTAGGAGTACTATTCACTTCACAGATTTACTATTTTTTTCGGGAAACATTTAATTTACACAATCGTAGAGTACGGTAAGAATGCATGCATTTAACGACTTGCCAATTATATTTACGAAGACTTGTTCATTTATACATGTGATGAAACGCTACTATTCCGGTCTTGCGGCGTACAATTCCATATCTGTTTGTTTCCTCGGCTTAAATAGGAAAACTCGGCTCCCCATCCGTTTGTTGACTGACCATACTGCCCCTGCTTCAGTTTTATCCCACCGGCCGTTCTCTCGCGATCGAGCTGCTCCCCCAAATCCGAAGCCGCCGAACCCTCCATCCTCGCCGGCGGCGCCGAACCCACCTACTTCCACTGAAGCGAGCCGCCGCCACGAGGCTCGCGGCTACTACTGGACTTGCGGGGAGTGGCGATCCATCTGAACTTAGGGTTTCGATTCTCTTACTGGTAAGGGAACCCTAACTTGCTTCGTTTATTTTCTTTTTCTCTCCTGTGATTTACTTGTTCTATGAGATCTCGTGCCTGCTTAGGAGCAATCAGATCCCAGTTTTCCAACAAAAAAAAAGTGGGTGTTGAAGTTCTACTCTAAATCCGCCACTGGTACTGTGCAGAGAGACCCCATAGGGTAGGACCTTTAGTGCATCCGCCTCCGCGTGGGTGAGGCGGAGGAAGGAAGATGTCGTCGCTAAGTCGGGAGCTCGTTTTCCTCATCCTGCAGTTCCTCGATGAGGAGAAGTTTAAAGAGACCGTGCACAAGTGAGTGTTTCTGAACGAAGAGCTGTACAGTCTTTTTCTTTTGGGTTTGTTCAGTATCGTTGTCTTACTCGGCTTGCGCTCTTGCTGCCGTTTTAGGCTGGAGCAGGAGTCGGGGTTCTACTTCAACATGAAGTACTTTGAGGACGAAGTGATCAGTGGGAATTGGGATGAGGTGGAGCGGTACCTCGGTGGCTTCACCAAGGTGGATGACAACCGCTACTCGATGAAGATATTCTTTGAGATCCGCAAGCAGAAGTATCTTGAGGCTCTTGACAAGTAAGTTGAGAGGGTTATGTGGTGTTTGTGATTCTGGATTGTGGTGTCTTATCCATCAGGAGTTCTTTGCTTTCCTGCCAGGCATGATCGGTCAAAGGCTGTTGAAATCTTGGTCAAGGACTTGAAGGTCTTTGCATCCTTTAACGAGGAGCTGTTCAAGGAGATCACACAGCTGCTGACCTTGGAGAACTTCAGGTAAAAATGCTAGTCTGGACGTCTCATTTTCTGTAGGCACCAGGCTGTTGTCATTGCTGTTGATTATTTAGTGCTGATGAATTGCTCAATGAATATTTTATGCTTTTGTATTGGTAGGGAAAATGAGCAGCTCTCCAAGTATGGTGATACAAAATCTGCAAGAGCAATTATGCTTGTTGAGCTGAAAAAGCTGATTGAGGCCAACCCCTTGTTCCGAGACAAACTTCAATTTCCCAATCTGAAGAATTCTAGATTGCGAACACTTATCAACCAGAGGTAGCACACGGAGAAAATTGTCAGCAATTGTGATATTTTTTTTATGCTTCTACGGTTGAGTAATTAGGTAACCTTAGCAACTGAACAATTTTAAGATAGGCTCACTGGTATTGACAAAGCTCACATCGATGCTGATTCTCTATGGGTGTTGATTAGAGGATACATTTTTGCATGATATAAACAATAAAAATAAATGAATGGTATCTTATGAAATTATGGGAGTGCCTTCATGTTTTATAAAATTTTAGATTGTTGATTTATTAGAACTAGTTATACATCAGCCATGTTGATCTTTTTCTCTCAAATATTTATACTGTAGACATAAGTTATTCTATGTGATGTTTCTTATGGATATCAGGGTACTACTATTTTACTCTGTATTGTTTGTGTGGCTTTTTATTTGCTAGGCTTGAAATTGAATAAAAAATTTTAGAAAATTCGGAGCATAACTAATATGTATAGTGTTAGCATGACAAATCAGCTTTGTGTTTCCCTGATATGTTGCTTGTCACTTTTCAGTTTATCATTTACAGTACTCTGTGTGAGTGGTCTCTGAGATTCCTAGAGTTAATGCTTGCTCATTCTCATTTTAATTTCACATTTGTGTGCTGTGTGTATCATAGGTGTTTTTAATTTAGGTAATTATAAGATGTATGTATATGGAATTTATGGTAGGAAATCTTACTAAGTATTCATCTTTGACAGCTTGAACTGGCAGCATCAGCTTTGCAAAAATCCTAGGCCTAATCCTGATATCAAGACTCTTTTTGTTGATCACTCTTGTGGACAACCAAATGGTGCACGTGCTCCATCCCCGGCAAACAATCCGTTGCTTGGATCTATGCCAAAGCCTGGGGGGTTTCCCCCACTGGGTGCCCATGGTGTAAGTTTATTGAGCTTATTTGAATGCTTAATACATATGAAAAATAATGCAATTGTTTAAAATTTGATTTGCGCCCTCTTCAGCCTTTTCAACCTGCACCAACTGCCGTCCCACCTCTGGCTGGGTGGATGTCAAACCCTCCAGCAGTAACACATCCTGCTGTGTCTGGTGGTGCTATTGGATTTGGTACTCCTACGAATCCTGGTACTTATGATAATACTGTTGCAGTGTACTATTGATGATATCAGTCTACGGGTCTGTTGACTAGCGTTTTTCTTTCATTACATCTTGTAGCTGCTCTATTGAAGCATCCTAGAACACCAACAACTGCCAATCCTGGCATGGATTATCCATCTGGAGATTCTGATCACGTCTCCAAGAGAACTAGGCCAGTTGGCATGTCTGAGGAGGTATTTGTGACATTTTATCCTGAAATATATGTTACTAGATTCTTGCTGATGGTGCTGTTTCGTTACATCTAACAATTGGTTAACATGTTCATCATGGTGGTCTAATTTGTCAGGTGAATCTTCCGGTAAACATGTTGCCTGTGACTTATCCACAGAGCCATAATTACCAACAAGATGATTTCCATAAAACTGTTGCACGAACTTTAAGTCAAGGATCAGCCCCAATGAGCATGGATTTCCATCCACTTCAACAAACTCTTCTTCTTGGTGAGTTCTTTTGTGGTGCTTTATTGCTTTCTCATGATAAATCTGTTCCCAGGCATCTCACTGTGCTATTTTTTTCATTGTTCTGCTATAGTTGGTACCAATGTTGGTGACATTGGATTGTGGGATGTTGGTACCAAAGAAAGACTTGTTTTAAGGAACTTCAAAGTTTGGGAGCTTGGGAAATGTTCTATGGCTCTCCAGGTTTGTTCATTGCACTATATGACCCTGTAACGTGGTGCTCTTTACTAGCTTTCTAAGTATGTATAACATGGAAATTTGTGAACAGGCATCACTAGTTAAGGATCCTACCGTTTCGGTTAATCGCATAGTGTGGAGTCCTGATGGAACCTTGTTTGGTAAGACTATTTTCCCCCATTCTTACAGTCTTCTGATGATTGCAGCTTTCTAATGATTTTTTTTCTTTTAATAGGTGTTGCCTATTCAAGGCATATTGTACAGATTTATTCTTATCATGGTGGCGATGATATTAGGCAACTTTTGGAGGTTTGACGTTTGTTTTTTGCTGTATTATATTTTGTGCAGAATTGCCTATTCTTTTTTTCCACCTTGCATTAATTATTCCTTTCCTCAGATTGATGCACATGTTGGCGGTGTAAATGATATTGCATTTGCTCATCCGAATAAGCAGCTATGCATAATCACTTGTGGAGATGATAAGACAATTAAGGTGAGGTTCTGTGATGGTATTGACTCTTACACTAATCATTTTATTCAACGTGAGAAATATTAAAGCTCTGTGAGTATTGCATACTAGGTATGGGAGGCAACTACTGGAGCAAAGCAATTTACCTTTGAAGGCCATGAAGCTCCTGTTTATTCAGTTTGTCCGCATTACAAGGAAAATATTCAGGTATTGATACTGTTAATATCTCAGACAAATAGTTGTTGATGCCCAGTTAGGCCTATTTTGTACCCTAGGAAATTAGTGGCTTCACTTCATGTGTTCTTCTTGTTCAGTTCATCTTCTCAACGGCTTTAGATGGAAAGATAAAGGCGTGGTTATATGACAATTTGGGATCTAGAGTTGACTATGATGCACCAGGTCGTTGGTGCACTACAATGGCATATAGCGCGGATGGTTCAAGGTTTCTATACTTTGTCACCTGCTTTGGTTAGGAATGTATGGATGTTTATATTGCTTCCACTAATTTTGTCCGTTATGAGTAGGCTGTTCTCTTGTGGGACTAGCAAGGAAGGTGAATCACATCTAGTAGAATGGAATGAAAGTGAAGGAGCTGTGAAGAGAACATATCAGGGATTTCGTAAGCGCTCCATGGGTGTTGTGCAATTTGATACCACCCGAAACAGATTTTTGGCTGCCGGGGATGAATTCCTGATTAAAATATGGGACATGGACAACACAGGTCTTCTGACTACAATTGACGCTGATGGTGGCCTACCTGTGAGTATCTTTGTCTCTTTGTGCTAGTTTTTGTGAATCACTAAATTGGAAATATGTAATTTTTCTCTTGTTTTAACATGGCCACACAATCAATAGGCAAGTCCACGGATACGTTTCAACAAGGAGGGTAACCTGTTGGCTGTTTCCACTCATGATAGTGGTATCAAGATCTTAGCAAATGCTGATGGACTTCGGTTGCTGCGCACTCTGGAAAACCGTTCGTTTGATGCTTCTCGTAGTGCATCTGAGACTGTAACAAAGGTAGTGCCTTGAAACTGAAATCCCGTGAAACAATTTCTGCAAGCATGATCTAATGACTCTTGAAACTTGAATGCAGCCTCTAATAAACCCATTGACTGCTGCGGCGGCGGCTGCTGCTGCTGCCGGAGCAACCAGTTCAGGAACTGCTGCTCCACCCACTATAAATGCAATGGTATGCATATTACTCATTATAATCCGTTTCCTGCTGCTCTTCTTTTCTTCTTTTGGTAAACAACTTCTAATATGATCACAACTAACTGTTATGCTCCGGGGTTAAAAAATAACAGAATGGCGATAGTAGAAGCTTGGTGGATGTAAAACCAAGAATAGCTGATGAGTCATTGGACAAGTCGAAAGTATGGAAGCTTATGGAGATAACTGAATCTGCTCAGTGCAGATCAATAAAACTAGCGGATAACAATAACATGAGACCAAGCAAGGTAGTAATTTGTGTTTCCTCTTCCCCTCTTGTTATATGCTGAATCTGTATCATTTATTTTTACAATTTTGTGCATGGAGTTGAATGATATCATTATCTCAACATAATGCTGCACAAATAATTTATACGATATACTTCTTCTGTGTGCATACATTTTCAAATTTTGAACAGAAGTCAGTTGGGCTTTGAACACTCCATAATTATATTTGCTCATTGCACTAATGCTGTTGCCTTCGTATCTACTCTAGATTTTCAGTTCAATCCATAATTCTTATACAAAAGTAAAAGGGATGGCATCTAATGCTGAAACTTATATTTTTTATTTCTTAGTTTGTATGCGTGCTGATTCTTTATTTCGTACTAAATATGTATGAAAAACTTCTCTTGTATAATTGCAGATTTCGAGACTGATTTACACAAATTCTGGTGTTGCTATCTTGGCTTTAACTGCAAGTGCGGTTCATCTACTTTGGAAATGGCCACGCAATGATCGCTCAACGGCAAAGGTGAAATTCTTTATTTTCGTAAACCAGTTCACATGTGTAGTGCTCAGATTGCTTTTCTTTCACATCTGAGATAAACAGCTTGTGCAGTAGATTGTTACTAATTGGTTCAACTTTCTAATTGACTCTTCTAGGCTACTGCAAGTGTGTCTCCTCAATTATGGCAACCTCCAAGTGGCATCTTCATGACTAATGACACAGCTGACAGTAATCCTGAAGAAGCTGTTCACTGCTTTGCTTTGTCAAAGAATGACTCATATGTCATGTCTGCTTCTGGAGGGAAGATCTCTCTATTCAACATGATGACTTTCAAGGTACCAGAATCGTCGCGGAGATCTGCACTAATATCTCTTTTCTCTAAACCACCTTTAATGCTTAATTTTACTGCAGACAATGACAACATTTATGCCTCCACCACCGGCAGCCACTTTTCTTGCATTCCACCCTCAAGACAACAACATAATTGCAATTGGAATGGATGATTCGACCATTCAAATATATAATGTCCGGATTGACGAGGTATTGACACTGGACAAACAGAATTAGGCACTGTTTTTTCCCTCTGTAGAACAGTATACAGTTAAATATTATTTGCTTTTGTTTGCACAGGTTAAAAGCAAGCTTAGAGGTCACTCTAAGAGAATCACAGGTCTTGCCTTTTCAAATGTGTTGAATGTATTGGTCTCTTCTGGTGCTGATGCCCAGGTTATTTACTGAATTTTCTTTGCTTGATCATGTATCTGACAAGTTTATTGTCGTTGTTCTTAATTGTGTTTTGTCTTTGTAGATATGTGTTTGGAACACAGATGGATGGGAGAAGCAGAAGAACAGATTTTTGCAAATACCATCAGGTCGGACATCCAACATCTTGGATACACGCGTTCAGTTCCACCAAGATCAAATGCACTTTCTTGTTGTGCATGAAACCCAGATTGCCATCTATGAAACTACAAAACTAGAACCTGTGAAGCAGGTAAAGTTTATCTTCCCCTCATTAGATTACACTTGCCGTGGAGCTCATTATGAAGATTGTCTCATGCCTCACTTTAACCTTGACTTGCAGTGGCCTGTTCGAGAGAATTCAGCTCCAGTAACACATGCCACTTTCTCATGTGATAGTCAACTTATTTATGCAAGCTTTATGGATGCTACTGTTGGCATATTCAACGCTTCAAGTTTAAGACTCCAATGTCGAATCCTTCCAGCGTCCTATCTTCCTCCAAGTATAAGGTATTCTTTTTATGAAAGTATTTAGATTTTTAGCTGTCAAAATGGTTAAAGGTATAATAGAACAAATCTAAATGGAACTATATTATGGATCAGAGGTAGTAATAAACTCACTTATCATCTTTTTCTTTTTTAAAAAAGGGGGCTATTTTATCACCAACTGCGTGCACTATTCCTTTTGAGTAGATTAAGATGTATTAGAAAAATGGGTTATAAAAGGTCTCTGAAGGAGGAAAACATAATTGGGGTTGGGTGGAGCAACAAACTATTAGTTTATTGCCATTATTTTCATGCATATGATTTGCATGAAACTGGAAAGTGTTAACCTACATTTTTTTTTCTTTGAACTATTGTTATAATAAACTAGTCATATGTTTTGCATATAATTGATGTGCAAATAAACTGCTGACACACATCCTTGCTTTTCTAGTTCAAGTGTTCATCCTGTTGTGGTTGCCGCACACCCTTCGGAAGCAAGCCAGTTTGCCCTAGGCTTGACTGATGGTGGTGTTTATGTGTTGGAACCTTTGGAATCTGAAAGAAAATGGGGAAATCCTCCACCAGCAGAGAATGGGTCAACAAGCAGTTTGTCAGCACCACCTCCTAACGGAGCTTCAAGTTCAGATCAACCAGAAAGATAGTCACGAGAGGTTCCTGCTATATTTTTCTCACTTTGACACTTCGTGGCTTGAGTCACTAACAAAGGTATCTTTGTTAGATGTTACTGCAAAAACGCCACCTATTCATCTTAAGTTCTGGGTGTTACTTGATATATAGGGCATTCATGACGTATTGTTTGCAATTTAGAAGTTTGATTAATTGGCCACAATGATTATGCAGAAACTGATTGATGTATTTCCATGAATGAAGAATGTATGTTTTTTAGGTTGACCAACCAATATGCTTGGTGAAAGCAAAGGAAAATTTCAATATACATGTGCATGTATAAGAGTATATTCATTCAGTTCCTAATCTCGTGTTGTTATGCAGATGGACATTCTTGCAACATCCCCTGGCAGAGCTGCTTCCTAGGTCTGGTCAACGATGCGCTCAATAAAAACAAGCTCAACTGCAGTTTTATCTTCTGTAATCTATTGCTTATATGTTTCTATTACCTGTATTGATGAGGGAGGGAGGAATTAGTTCTAGTATTTGATTTTGCTTAGTTTGTTGCCGTTCTGTGAAAAGAAATTACCAATAGATAAGTTGTAGCACTGTGTATCAGTTTGGCTGTACGTGGTACGTTAATTTATGTCTAGTGGATAAAATATCGCTTCCATTTTTCTTGGTCCAATGTTTCATTCTATATGCTGTTTACCAGCTGGGATTTAGTAGTAGCATCACAAACCGTGGTATCCCATTGTTGGAGGGGTAAGGACAGTCAGACGATCAGCGGCAACTTTGCAGGAAGTTGGCACTGCGACCTGCACGGCAATGGAACAGGACAGAGCCGCCAGCTGCTCTCTGACAGCTTTCGGCTGCTTAGGCCGGGCCAGACGAGGAAAACGGGCACCGGAGGACAAGCAACAGAGCCAGCTCAGGCCCAAGCAGCATGGCGAGGCGGAAACATAGGGGACAACTTTCATATAGCCTGCTCACTGAGCTCAGTAACTTGCTGCTGAAAGAAAGGCATGATGTAGTACCCCTGCTTAGCCCATGCGTGCACTGGCATGGTGCATGGCAGAAAGTAGGAAGGAACCGGCCATGTCACCTGCGCTTCGTGCGTGCTAGCTAAGCACGTACGGCGTCGTACCTGCGTGCGTGGCTGAATGCTGAACTTCAGTGATGGCAGGAGTTAGCGGCACGGGCGCAAACTAGAGATGGAAGGATGCTTTTACCTGGACTAGCTAACTTTTTTTTTTCTGGTGTTCTTAGCATCTGTAATAAACCTGGTATACAGAATGATAATAGTTAGCCTTTATTTCCTCTTTATCCTTTCCACCACCGATTGCAGGTGGTCACAAATTCAGTGGGAGTACTCAAAAGTGCGTGCCCGTGCAGAAAATCCCAACCACCACTCGGCGTCCACGGCGCGGGGCCTCAGCCCGACAACTCGGCGCACGACGTGCGAACGGTGGCAGGCAGCACTTGCCACATGCAGCATAGCTACGGTACGAGCTAGAGGGGTACTCCTAGCTAGCTGCCGCCCCCCTCCTGGCGACGCTTTCGGCAGCAAAGCTACCTCTGCCGGGCCGGCAGCGCCGCAGAGGCAGAGAGGCCCTAGTGCCGCCCCTCCAGTTCGAGCAAGGCCAAGCGTTCACGGCTTGGCGCCGCGCTGCTGCAACGCAATGCAAAGGATCAAAAGGCGACAGCG
The DNA here is from genome assembly GCA_030378355.1 of Eleusine indica. NCBI lineage: Eukaryota > Viridiplantae > Streptophyta > Magnoliopsida > Poales > Poaceae > Eleusine > Eleusine indica. Next base: position 8,126,402 of record CM059498.1, on the reverse strand, counting down.
ACCGTTCCAGCCCTGGCCTCACCTCGCCCGTGTCATGCTTCAATGCTTGTGCGGGTACGTGATCCGATCGTACTCCCCTCGGGTACTTGTGCGAGCCAGCGCACGGAGGCGAGCCCATGCGTTCTGTGAACTGTGATCCCGGGTGAGGCCGGCCGGGTCTGGAGCACGCCGCGCTAGGGCCAGCAACGTTTTCCTTTTCCAGCTGATGCAAAGAGGCGAGATCATCCCCCCAAAAAACGGAGCGAGATGGGAGATATGGGCGCCTCTGCATGCACGCCGGCGTCGCGAGTTGTTGAGAGATACAGCGGGATCGGTGCGCTACACAGTACACACGGCCGCCCGTGTACGGCGCACTACACCGTCCGGTACGTGCGCGTGTACGACTCTGCTCTCGCGTGCTGCGCCCGGTCGTACACGCGCGCACTACAAAATGTCACATGCGGCGTGGCTGCGGCCACATCCGTATCTCGTGACCTCTCCCCTTTTCTCTCTCTCTCTCTCTCGCTCGCTGATGGTGGTGGACGCTGGACTGGAGATGAATAATCTCAGCAGAACCGGTCTTTTTTTTTTTTTTTTTTTTGGACTGAGCAGAACCGGTCTGTTGCGAATGGTGCGGCAGGCATTTTTTTCGCTTTTACAGTCGGGCACCTGAGGGGGAAGGTTTCGTGGCTGGCTGGCCGCTGCAGAGTCATCAACGCGCGCGGGGTCTCCCTGTCCCTGCGACAAACAGAAGCTGCATGCGTCGTCCCTCGCTCCCAGGACAGCAGGATTCGCACCGCATGTAAAGGTTCGCAAAATTGTTGCCTACCGAGCGCTTTGTGCTGCCGGCCGCCTCAGGGACCCAGCTTCCGGAACCGCACTCACAAGTAACAATGTACTCCCTTGAAAAAGGAAATGAAACGCACAGTGGTAATTAGTTGTGCCATGAAATAAAAGTCCTGTTCCATCCTAAAACGCCTGGATTTGCGGAACAACATTTTTTTTTTTTGGTCGGTAAACGATCATGTTTGTGCTCTCCACATGTGACAGCCGCGGCAGATTGCATCAAATCAATCTCCATCAATGGGTTCCCATCGAAATAATTTGGGCTGGAGACACATCAAAAGCTGCTTGATCTTCAGCCCCCTCCTGTCTGACCACATTGGATGGCGCTCGCTTCCTCAAATTTAGCGCCAAAAACTTTTGGACTAACTGTTTCCGTTTCAAGAAAATTGATGGCTAATGGTTACTCACCACCACGTACTCTATGCATCAACCAAACTATGCATGATTCTTTTTAATGTGGAGAGCTGACCACACAGACCAACATTTGAGAGTGGTGGCAACTCCAGGCCAACATTCTTCTCACCTTTAACTACTATTTACAAATTGAACAAGTGGCACAGTGTGCCTGACCCCACAATTTCACTTCATCCGACACGGGGACCAGGGGCTTGTCTCGCTACTCAATAGTTTACTCAAACTCTTTTTTTTTTTTTTGAGTTATTATTCGAACTCCTTACCCAGGCAATGATAGTGTGCCAACAGGGGATCTTTGGACCAAATGGCAAAATCGGATTGCAAAGAACGCTTGTGCTATCTAAAACGCATCCGACGGATGCTCATCAGTACTTGGGGCAAGCAGATAACCAACTTGTTAAAGCGAACTAATAATGGCATTTGTCACTCACCTGACGTACGATTAGGTCGATGGTTGTTGTCGTACGGTTAGTGGCTTACTGACCTGTACTACCGTTCCCTCATTTCTTATCTGAATGTTACTGACTGTTTTGGCGGTTTTCAAGACGCGACATGCCTATGTCGATGTAACTGTAGCACGCAGAATGTATGGTCCAGGTCCAACTTGAGAGAGAGAGAGAGAGAGATTTGACCACGAGGACGATGCTAGAAGCATCACATACTGTAGAAGAGAGCAGAAGGAAAGATGGTATCGTGTTAGGCAAACTGAAGGTGGCACCCACGGTAACAAACGACGACGTGGTTGGCACGTCGACGGACCAGGCCTGCCGGGCGGACCACGCGAGAACGCACGAGTTCCTCCAGCCGGCCGGTCAAAGGAGAACAAGTGTACGAACAGAGTCCATGCCACGGACAGCGAACCCCCCCATTTAAGGGCCTGGGCATGACCGGCTGGACAGGGCACTGCTCCAAGTCGTTCTAACCAACAACCAAAGCGGTCTCTCCTTGCAACGGAATGGACGGCGAAAGCAACGGGGCCAGGGCCCGATCGATCACGTACACGCATCGGCTTCAGTGGAGGAACAAGATCTCCGGGGCCGTGCGGGGAGCGTTCCGTGCCGGCCTCCCGCTGCTTCCCAACTGCGGAGTACTACTACTCTGGCTGTTGGCTAAGCTTGCGCGCGCGCTCCGAACAAAGGCGGTGCACCAAACTCCGTGCGTCCCTCATAACTTCTGCAGCGCTTTTCTAGTTCCGACTACTAGCTGCAATTGAAAGTTGCCATATCAGGTTCTGCGAAGGCATTGCGTCGCTCAGAGCTGTGTTCACGTAATCAAACAACATCAGTGTTGATGAGACGAGGTAGTCGGTCAGTAGATCTCAGTCACCACAGACAGATGGAGACGGACGCTGAAAGGGTTTTTTTTTTTTCTGACTATACTAGAGAACGTCAACTACAAACGCTAATAATTTTCTCCGGGGATGATGATTGCTCGTTCCGAAGAAGGCGCCGCTGGCTCAAGGAAAAAAGAAAACATCGCTGCTACTACTTACTACTACGTACTACAACGGTGCCGCGCTCATGATCTCTGTCGGTTGACAGAGTTACGGGCATCGTCTCGGTGGTGATGTGATCCGCCCGGACAGCGAAGTCCTGGATGCTCCAAATCCAACAACCGGCAATCATGGAGCGGCGCGCCTGTTTTCCCATCAAAACACGACGCGCTCCCTCCATGTAATGTACGTAGCCAAGATGATTTGATTTCAGGGACGCTTCAACGACACGGACCCCGTCGTCCTCCAAATTGCCCGTTGCCGTTGCAATAAATAAGTGCTGTGAGCCCCCTTCCAAAAAAAAAAGAAACAGAGAGAGAGAGAGAGAGAGAGATAAGTGCTGTGCTGTGAGCCCGGCCCGCGACAGCGACCGCCGGTGAGGTGTTGCCGCCGTAGGGCGATGCGTATGGATAGCCTATTTGCACTTTGCAGAGGGTTCTACGTATCTCCAAGGAGAGTTCGGTGCCGCGGGACACAGGGCACCAGCAGATACCAGCAATGTGTGTACTGGTGCTACTGCTAGTACGAGCAGGTTAATTCTGCCCCATGATAAAGAATGATTGCTTATGACAAACCAAAGGTTACTTGATTTAGTTTGCTTGGAGGAATCTCTTTTTAGCGCCTCGACACAGGTACATCCGGACCAGTTTCAAGATGGTGACGGCACTTACCTTCTACAGGCTTTGCTTTTTTCCTTTGAGACAGAAAAGACGTAATGTGGTGTCGCTTCATTTTGTTTGATTTTGCGTGGAGTGTTCTGGAGATTAATCAATATCGTACAGTAACGAAGACGATAAAAGGCAGTGTGACGTGAACACATCGAGGATGCCTGTCTCTCTGCGGTTTAATGTTGCGGTTTACGTCCACGACAAACTCAACCGACAGTCCAGTCTTGTTTTTTTTTTTTTTTGAAATGCGTCCAGTCTTGTTCAGAGAACCAAGACGCAACGCAGAGAAGAGGAACTCTTTTTTCTTTTTCTTTTTTTTTTAAACCAGAGAAGAGGAACTCGGCCAAGCCGATCAGGTTTCAGTGATGTATAGCCATTGAATTGGAAGCAAGCTGCACCAACAGTTTTTCTTTTTTTTTCAATGCAGCTGAAACGGAAACAGAGGACGGCATAATTTAATTTTGAAGAAAAATTGATTACTACGTAGGTACATTTCTCTCCTAAATTGCAGTGAAGATGAAATATAGTACCGCTATTTTACGTTCCTTTGATATTTTCCTTGTCCTTCGAGCGATCGAATTTCACGGCGGCCGATGCTTTTCCAGAGGGAGCAAGCGATGCCGTCGCACACTGCCACGTAAAAAATGCAGCAGCATTCCATTCCGTTCCAGCCGAGCCAAAAGCAAGAAAGGTAGAGGAGAGGCCTACACGTCCTCCTTCCTGAAAGGGGCGGGGCCCGCGCGCGGGTGGCCAGCTCAGCCGAGCGCCGACGACGGCTTCTGCGGCGCCTGCTTGAACGCGACGGTGGGCGCGATCCGGGAGCCCCTGCTGCGGTGCTCGCCCACCAGCTCCGCCGCGAACCGGTCCAGCTTCTCCGCGTTGGTCTGCTCGCCGACCCGCCTCCCCTCGAACAGCACCGACTCCACGTTCCGCTGCTTCAGCATCTCGTCCGCCGCCGCCAGCAGCGCGCTCACGTTCGCCGGCGTCGGCTCGTACTCGCCGTCGGGGCCGCACGGCGGCATGCTCTCCCGCTTCGCCTGATCGATCGATCACGCGGTACAAGCGTTAACGCAGACAGAGGATGACAAGCAAAACAAGGAACACCAAAGGGATAGAATTCGCGCTTATATTACCTGAATGCGGAGGTAGTTGGAGGAGCGGCATTGACCGAATGCGCGCGCCACGGCGTGGTCGACGAGGTCCGCGGCGCCGTCGGCGGCAATGCGCGCGATGGGGCGCGCCCACTCCTTGGGCCCCCATTTCCTCATGCGCCGGACGTCCGCTTCAGCGGCGGCCCCGGACGACCCTCCTCCTCCTCCCCCGCCGCCGCCAGAGCACCCGCCGATGGATAGCACGAGGAGGTCCTCGACGCCGCGGACGAAAGGGAACTCGTGCTTGTTGTGGAGCACGTGTGTGATGGCGGCGGCCGCGGGGCTGCCCATGGTGGGCCCGCCGTCCACGGCGGCGCAGGATGTGGCCCCGTCCACGGACGCCACCTCGGCGGGCTCGAAGCGGCCCGGCTCGGACCAGGCGGCCCGGCCCACGTCGCAGAGGCGGAAGTCGTAGCTGCCGTTCTCGAGCGCGTCGGCGCGGGAGAAGACGAGCGGCGCGGAGGTGTGGAGGTCGTAGCAGGAGATGAGCACGGGCTTGATGGTGTCCCGCAGGGTGAGCTCCTCCCCGAACGTGGCCTTCATGGACGCCTCGAGCGCCGCCGTGGCCGCCGCCAGGGGCCGCTTCCTCCCGCGGCGGAAGAGGCCGCCGCCCGAGGAGGAGCCCGGCGGGGCGCGGAAGAGGCGCGGCGCGTGGTCCGCGACGAGGCGCCACGCGTCGTCTGCGTGGAACAGCGGCGCGCCGCGGGAGTGCGTGGAGAAGAGCATCGCGGCGAACACGCCCCCGGCGCCCGTGCCCGCGGCGAGGTCGAAGTAGTCGGCGACGCAGGCGGCGGGGTCGCCCGACGCGCGGCGGAGCGCGGACTCCAGGTGCGCCAGCGCGCGGCCGGCGAGGAGGGACCGAAGCCCGCCGCCGCCGCCGTCCACGCACAGCACGCACACCTTCCCGCGCTGCGCCGCCGCCTTCCCGGGTGTCGCCGCCGCCGCCGACGCCTGCGCGGGCGGCTTGGGCAGCCACAGCTGGTGCGGGTCGGTGTAGCCGAACAGGAACTTGCTCTCGAGGATGGAGAAAATCTCGTAGCTGAGCTTGTCCGTGTCGGCGCCGCCAGGGTCCGCCTCCTCGTGCAGCCGCTCCACCTGCATCTCCTCCGCCTCGTCCATGTCCTTTTCCGCTCGAATTCTAAGCGAATCAATCTCTCCCCCCTACGCGAGGAAGAAAGCAGCAGCAAGGGAAAGGCAGAATCTCGCGCGGATTCGCAGAGACTTGACCGGGCTCGGCCTCTTGTCCCTCCCCTGCCTCCCTCCCTTTTGGGATCGCAGCGTTACATGCCACACCCGCCGATAGTGGCGGGCGCCTTTTGATTCTTCTTGCGCGCTGCAGAGCACGCGAGGAAAGGGAGAAAGAACCGAGCACAGAAAAGGTGCGCTCGCTCTCTGCCTCTCTCGCGCGCGCAAGAGAGAGAGAGAGAGAGAGAGAGAGAATCGAAGGCGATGGAAGAGAGAGAGGAGGTCAGGACTCAGGACTCAGGAGGCGGCGGCGAAGAAAAAGGAGAAGGAAATGGCAATTCGCAAAGGGAGGGAGGCGTGCGCGAGGGAGCGGGTCGTCGTCTTGTCTCTGCCCCCTTCTCTTCTGATGATCGTGTCTTCTTCGCTGCCGCGACCCGATGGAGCGGCTAGTGGCAGCGCGTGGAGTTCCCGCACCCGGTGCAGGTGCGTGGACCGCCTCCCCACCGTCCGTCTGCGCCTCGAGATTCCGCGAGCGAGCCGAGGCACCCGTGGAACGGGTCCGCGGAGGGGTGTCGTCACTCGCCAGGGCGCGGGCTCGCCCGTCACCTGGGGCTCGTGCGGCCGTGAAGCGATTAATTAGCCGTGGTGTGGGCCCCGGGCAAGCCCAAAGCTGGCGTCGGGAGTGATTAATTAATTAACTGGGGTTAATGAAGGAAGCGAAACGCAACGTTCCATTCTGCCGCGCCGCCGTCGGATCAGCACGACCGAGGCGGAGGACGGACGACGACGACGCGTGCCGTGGCGAGCCGGTCCACGACGGCTCTGGCTGCGGCGCCGAGGCGTGGGCGTAGCGGACCACACGATGTGTTTTCTAAGACTTTGTACGGTTCGTGTGTTATGTTCAGGTGCACACGGACGCTTATGCGCATTGTACGTTCCTGTTTTCATTTTTTCCAAAATGTTATATAGTACGTTGCAGTTAATCGACGCAGCGGTGTCGACAACGGGACCAGCGCAAACAGTTGTTTACGGGACAGGAACGCCGCGGTCCACCTGATGCTTTGCAGCGGAGACAGGGACAAGAATGGGGCGGAGTCAAACAGGCCCGTGCCGCCGTCCTGGTCCATGGGCCAAAACCCTCGCTCGTCTCCTAAACCTCCGTTGCCTTTCTCCGGTCAAACGTGAGCGGAGCTGGGCGGCGCGCCTGGGGGCCCCACGACGGTGAGGAAACGGCCGCTCGTCGCAGTCACTGCCATGAGGATCCACGCCCGTGTGTTTCCCTTCCCCAATCTCTGTGTTTCTTTAATAAAAAAAAATCTCTCTGTTTCTAGTCGTACGAGCCGGTGAAGGCGAGCGAGCGAGCGAGCGAGTCAATGCACGGGACGGAACCGCTTTGTCGTCGGTCGATTATTCGTGCACGCCGCTCTCGCTCACGGTGCCATCGCTCGCGTGCCGCCACCGTCCGCGCCTGCTCTCACTCTCACGTGTGCAGCCGTGGACATCGGGAAAGGCAACAAGTGCGAGAATTCACGGGCGGGAATTTTTAGCTTGTGCCGTAAGCTGCTCCGTGCTACGGAGTATCCTTCTCGTTGTCCATGGGTCAACAACCTGCAGAGAGTCAGGTGGACGAACAGAGCAGAATCATAGTGACCCGTGTGCCTTTTTGCCTCGAGGGGATAGAAGTAGAACTGACGGCCAGCGGCGCCCGGCTGAACTTTGAGTTCTAAACAGAAGATACCTCCTCTTGCTTGCTGAGTTGGCTGTTCTTCGTTTCGCAAGTTACAGAACAAAAATACGTCTATCGCTTGGCGTCCAAGCAACCTAACTCCGGAGGGAATACCATTTGCACAACCTATAGAAAAGGCTGACAGAGACGGGTAGCACGGATGATGTACATGCTACCACTTGCAAGGTTCGAATTATTGAGTTATCGGCGTATTGCACGACATGTAGATCATGATGGAGAACAAAAAGTAAAACATAAAAATAGAAGAGACGAAATTCTTTATTGCTGTATTCTGATTAAATTATAAAGTAATATCTTCTCAACTATTTATAAGGAAGAAACTTATTTTATGTTAAACCCAAATTCGATAAAGCAGCCCACATGAGTTAGAAAGATTTAGAAGGTAAATCTAGCCCAATAACATTTTACAACACGGATCGCCTCGCCTGTGTTCCACATGTGTGTAACGCAACGTTCACAAAAGCCGGGTCGCTTAAATCATTTTTTGTCAGCTTCGTGTTTAGCCACATTCATTCGTTTCCGAAGACACAGATAGTCGTATTCTTCTTCCGAAAAAACAGTGTCACCACGCGCGTCGGCGCGTACGCAAACAATGAAGCAGTTCAACCTTTTTGTGTTATGTATTATGGATTTTGCATTGGGTAGGTCGGATGTCACGTTGGGCGGTGTACATATCCTTATTCCATTTCCTACAGTATAGAGAAATGGAGTAGGTTTAGTATACACATGCCACACCTTTCTCCCGGCCTGCTGATTATTTTTACTGAGAGCAGAGTACAGCGCGATACAACACAAGCTAGGATAAACGTAAGCTTGGCCTCCGATTCCGATTCTCTCGTCGGCCGACACGTACACATTCGATTGTGAGTGAGTGACGCTTCATCCTATTCTACAACGGAAAAGGGGCAAAAGGCTGCAGTAGGATCATCTTTGTTGACATGCGCCATTCATATATTCTGACGTCGTCTGTGCACGAACTTTTTTCCCTCACCGGCCATAGAAAAACGCACCTCCAATAACTCGTTGGATATGTCCAGCCTACGTGTTCTCATGTGCGTTGTACGCATACTTCTCGGCAACTTGACAAATATTTAGCGTTCCTCTTTTTGCGCCAACCGTCAATTCCACTATTCACGAGATATAGTAAGTGGTCATCATAGAATCGGGAGCGAGGATTATTGATGAGCTATACTACAGGGATGTGTCGCGGATCATCACGTCGAGTCGTCGTCCACTCCATTGATCGGTAGGCCGTACATCGTAATCTGTATACAGGTGCAAGAGATGGTCCTGTCCTGTGAGACTAACAACCCGCGGGCAATGATATATGCCTCATGATTTCAATATGGGTACCGGTGTGTATCATGCAGGGTCCAAAACAATCAAGAGGGAATATGTGAGAGTTCGTGTGATCGGTGATAGAAAAATAAACTCTTTTGGCTTGTTTGAGGTGGTAGACACGCAGAGTGCAGTGCAGGTCCACCCGACCCGCACGTACGCCACTAACAATAGTATATAGATAGAGTAAGTATGTTTCCTTTTTAAGGCCAGAATCGATGACGACCTTGTTCCTACTAGCATGAATGGTGACCAAAATAAGCACAAGGATAAAAATATTGATGTATGAATTATTGGATATGGTTTCAAGAAGAGGTATAATAATTAATCGGTACAAGTTGTACATCGAATATGAGTTGAAGTAGCTAGCGATCGACACAGAAACCAGAGGTCGTTGTTCATCTACTGTTACGTGATCGATCAGTTACGGGTGCAAATAGACCTTAAGTTTACCTTCTAATCCTCTTTAGTGCAACCTGGCTAACCTTAAGATTCTCCCATCATGGCACACGTACAGTCAGTTTCTATTCATATCTCCCCTCTACATATCTCCCCTGCTATAGGGGTGCTACTGTGCTAGCTACAATATATGCAAAAGTTACTCTATGGAAAAGTTAATCTAAAACATCAGGTTAATTTTGACTTGCCCATCACCTATCCATTAATGTAGTATACCGGGTCGTCTGGAAGACCATTCCCTGACTCCACCGATTTCTAGGCCTCTCGCTCAAGGGTTAGCCCCTACACAACTGATTCGTTGTCTTGCGCCGACGATGCATGGGCAGCGAGAGCCGAGAGGAACATGGAGACAATTTAACGTCATACGGCCCGCCCTGTCGCCTGTTGAAAAGAGATGTCTCAATGGCGACTAATCCTGTTCGGCTTGTGCCCACTGATTGTTGATGATGAGATGCAGCACGTACGGGCCAAAACTTGCCAGGATCGCCCAGTGTGGAAGCTGGAGCGACCAGCCTTTTCACTCGAAATTGTACACGGCCGGATGAATGGCCCGGTCAGCCCAAACTGCGGATTTTGCCTAGCGCGGGCCTGGTGCCCTCACAGACCAGGCCGAGGCCTTGTTTCTCAGCTGGCCCAAATATGCTCTATTTACTCTTGCCGCAGTGTCAGTTGCAATGGAAAAGAAACTCAGGGCACTCGCACTAGCTGCAATATCGCAATGATCGTATTCCTCAAAGCTGTCCAAATATTGGAGCAATGCTGTCACTGTACAAGATGATGTGAGTACTTTGTGGATAAAATTACTCTATCTACAAGAAAAAAATAAATAAATGTTTACTAGGAGAACTGAGCGACTCAAAACGAACGGGTAAAGCAAATCCTGTATTTTGGGCGCCCAACCTCCTCTTTATTAACGGTACTAGTAATCACCAAAGCAAAACGCTAGTGTTTTACAATCCAATCGAAGAAGGCAAAAAATTAGTCACTGTGCAGTAGCACACATTGTACACTTGTCCACAATTCTGTTCTGAGCCTGACACGGGCGTGCCATACAATGTCTGAGACGATCCGCTACCAAACACGTCCTAACAGGGAAGATGGAACCCTGCGCGCGGAAAACTGTTGCCGTAGGCCGGCATGAATATATGTAATTGGCCATCCAGTTACGCCAATCCGACGAGCTTCTCGCTGATCTCCCAGAGCTTCTTGGCCTTCTCGGCGTCGCTGGCCTCCTCTGAGAGCTGGTTCTCGAACGACGCCGAGTTCTTGTTCCAGCTCCAGTAGACGCCGGACTTGGTGAGGCTGGGGTCGCTGACGACCTGCGCCAGGCGCTTGCCGGCCTCGTCCTCGGACACGTAACCCTTGGTGATGTACTTCTGGAAGGGCGGGAAGAGCAGGCGGAAGAGCGGGATGTGCTCCCGGAAGAGGCCCGTGGTGGCGATGCAGCCCGGGTAGAGCGACGCGAACGTGACGCCCGTCTCCTCGTGGAACCGCCGGTGGAACTCCTGCATCGTCAGCATGTTGCACACCTTGCTGTCCTTGTACGCCTTGGCGCCGTCGAACTCGCCGCCGTCGATCATCACCGAGCTGCCCACGCCGTTCAGCCCGCCGGCGAGCCCGCGCAGGTCGCCCAGGTTCGCCTTCGGCGGCACGTTCCCCGCCAGAGTGTTCGTGTTCCCTGCACTCATTCACCACATATATATAGGATGGCATCAGCGACAAGCAGGTTGACCATGCAATCAGCATGACGTCAGTGTCGTCATCTATTCCAGAATTAAACCAAGAAATAGAAATGTATGTACCGGTGATGGAGCCGACGATGATGAGGCGCTTGGACGGGTAGTCGGAGGACTTGAGGTCCTCGAGGAGCTCGCGAGCGAGGAGGAAATGGCCGAGGTGGTTAACACCCACGCTCATCTCGAAGCCGTCGGCGGTGTAGGACGGCTCCTTGGCGGTGGGCTGGTACACGGCGGCGTTGCAGACCACCACGTCGACGGGCATCTCCAGCTGCCGCACGTTCTTCACGAACTGCCGCACGCTGTCCAGGGACGCCAGGTCCAGGTGCACGATCGTGTAGCTGTCCTTGTCCATGCCCGCCGCCTTCGCCGCGCGCGACGCCTTGAGGAAGTCGCGGCACGCCATGATCACGTGCCACTTGCCCGTCTCCGCCAGGGCCTTCGCAGTGGCAAGGCCGAGCCCGGACGACGCGCCGGTGATGATCGCCGTGCCCTTGCGGAGCGTCTTCTTCCCGGACGGGGACGATGAGGTCACGGACGGCGACGAGACAGCCGCTGTCTGCGCACGGATGGCCACCGATGTGCTCGTCCTCTGCAAGATGTAACAGCAAGTATATTTCAGTGACATCGTACAGTGACCGACACTGCGCAACGGCTAGCAAAATCTGTACCAAACTGGAATCGTTTGCAGGATTATATACGTAGCAGTAACTAGACTACCCAGCCGCTGGATTCTGATTTTAAGTTCAAGCGATAAATGTTACACCACAATAATGCCATTGGCTACAGTCTACAGAGCAGATGGCATTATCAACGCAGTCACAAACTGAAATGCCATTCTGACGCTATCGTCAGATTTCATTGGCCTGTCGATAAGCCTGAATAGTTGTCAAATTATCAGTTCAATCGTTCATTAGCTCGGAACTACCATTAGGAATAATCTAGCACTGCAACTAATAGCTAGTCCATGAAGTTGAAGCAGTCAATTGCAAGTTCACAGAACAGAGACAAATAGCACAAGCTTTATCGATTCAATTACCTTGGCGCGCATGCCGAGAGAGCTAGTCTCCAGCTTGACACCGCCATCAGCGAGGCGAACACCCAAGAAAGCCGACTCCTTCACCGCCCCCTGCACACATGGACGGAAACGCGATTGCAACTGTTAATCCCCATCACATTTTCCATTCAACTGCAACCAGCAACATTGCCAATCGACGGAAACGAAGATGAGAGCACAGAACCACTGCTCACTCACCTCTTTCCGTGCGGAAAGCGCCGAGGGGAGGAAGGACGTCGCCGCCTGGAGCGCCATCTGAAATTCAGCAGCAGCGCGAGACACTCGCCGGAGTAAGAAAGAGTTCACAAGCTAACTGTGAGAGTGGGTTCGTTCTTCGGATGAGGCGAAGAGAGCTAGGAAAGCGAAGCGGGGCGGCGTGTTACCTTATACGGGACGCGGCGCGATGGCGATAAGGCGATAGGGTGCGGCTGCGGCGCGCCACGTGGAGCCGACCTGGCGCCCACCTGGCCAATGGGATTCCGCGGTCTGGATTCCCTCCTGCCTATGTGGCGTCCGGGCGCTAGGATTTTTTCTTTTTTTTTCTTGGCTGATATTTTTCTCTCCCTCGTTGGTCGCTGTTGCACACGCTGGCCTCGATCGATCGGGACGGTTCTCGCCTTCTCGGAGTGAGTTGTTCGTGGATGGGCAGGTTTTGTTCGGTCTCGCCGCGGCGGGATCACAGTAGTGCTGCTGTGGGGCTGCAGGCTATATCTCTTCTAGATTTTTCTTCTGCCGAAACGAGTTTGGCCGCCATTACCTGACCATCAAGACGTTGCGATGCTCGATATGTCAGAGCAAAAATGCGTGAACAGCCTGCACATTTTCTATCGTTCTAGCAGCGGCATATGGTTTCAGACAACACAACAGTATCAGTGTTTCTTCATCCACCAATTCCTGGCACGAGGGTACTTCCAAGTTGCAACAGAGCACCAAGCTCTGTGTTTTTTCTGATTTCATCTGCATTCTGTTGATGTTTCTGAGCAACCTTGCGTAACTATTATCTTAACCGATCGATAAATAATTTTCACTGAACTTTCGTTGACATTAGATCTGCCTGTGCTATGTTTCCTTATAAAATCAGCATATGCTGAACTATGTAATAATTTTTTAAAAAAGATCTGCTGTGCTATGATGCTAAGTGTTCGTTCTTCCTTGCCTGAAGACTGAAGAGTACAGGCATGTCAGATACTGAAGCTACTGCTCACATCTGACACTTGAATGATATACTGGCAGAAAAAGTTTGCAAATTGCTGTATATATCTTGCACGAGGCTTACCTTTGTCCCAATTGTCTGATTTATCAGAATTTCGCTGGCGAGAAAAAAAAACCCAACTAAACAAGCGCTGTGCCAACGACAATTGCGAGCTCGGATTGAGCTGGTTCATGGCACGACTGATGGCACGACGGCGACGGGTACATGTTCGATCCACCATGAAGACACTATTCAAATTCAAGAGGAACCCACCACCAGGGTCAAGCAGGAGAGAGTTCACCGAATCAGCATACCATGTTCATCTTCATCGCAGTCTCAGGAGCAGCTTCGTCGTAACGAGCACTGCCAGGGCCCGTGTCGACCTTCTCTAGCTCCGGGCCTCCGGCGTTGACGACGGATCGAGCGACAGGCAGGACTCCACGGGCACAGCCGCACCGCGAAAATCTCGATTCGCGAAGGCGGAAACAGAGCTGACCGCCCCGCTCCTCTGCCGGGGGCCGGGCGCCTGCTTCTCGTGGGGTGGACAAGGCCGGCGAGGGCGTAAGACGGAAATCGTGTCTGCGCATGGAATTTCCACGGCGAGGGCCTCCGTGCCGGACTGCCGGCGGCGGCCGGACGGGAGCCAAACGAGCGGCCTGTCTGACGGAGGGTCAATTTGTAAACATCGAGGTCTCTTTAAGGGCTATTGTGAAAATAACAGAATCACGGTTATTAATCGCGATCTGATACAGAGACTATTTGGATCGCGGTTATTAATCGCGATCCGATACAGGAACTTATATGTAAATATTTGGATCGCGACTAATAATCGCGATCCAAATTGGGGGCTCTTTTGCAAAATGTTCCCTTTTCTTCCTGGCCGTTGGATCTAGGAGTGCTCCTCTTCGTCTCTTCTTTCCAATACGGCGGCGCAGCTCCGGCCAGCCCCCGCCGCCGCCGGCGGACTTCGAGATGCGCTTGTTCGTAGGATCCAGTGTACTAGGAGCGGATCTAGGAAGAGGGCCAGCTCGAGTGCATGGCAAGCGCGAGGAAGTTCCAAAGATGCGTTGGTCTCGTGCAGCATGCGATCCCCACCATGCGCTACGGGGACATGGGGTGCCCTCGCCGTCGTATGATGCGTTCTAGGATTTGGTTCATCAAGGATCCGCATGCCGGGTATAGTGGTCGACCCCCGGGATATGCTGGCCGTCGCTCGTTGAGGAGGACCCAGCCGCCGTTCGTGGGTTGGAGGTTCTCAACCTGGTGAGTGCTTGCTGCTTGTTGCTCGATGGTGGCTGATGACACTGTTAGTCACTTAGTATGATTTGGTTGTTAATTGCAGAAAATGGTATTGGAGGAAAAGAAAATAAATGCATCTCTGGTGAGTGATGAATGCAGTGAAGTCTTGTAACATTGTTGCTAATTGATCTGCCTTTTGTTCTTGCTTTCAAGAGGATGTTCATACGGGAACAGAAGCTCACTGAATGTTTATGCAACCGTTGTATGGAAATTTTTAATTGCAAATTGATTTCTTATCCGTTTGTTGGTCATTTAATCTGATTTGGTCGTTCCTTCAGGAGGATCATAATTTTTAGAAGACTGTCTCTTTATGTGATGCCAAGGTCCATGAGAAAAGGAATAGTTTGGAATTTCTGAAAATGTTGTTGTCTGACCCTTCACATCAGTGGTTCAGCTTTTCAATGTAACGTTTGTTAGGACATTCTGTTGATGAGGCTGTTTCCCTCATTAATTTTTAGATTATCGTGAGAAGAATTCTTGGGATGCAGCCTTTAATGTATCGTGTAAAATGTGTACTTACACAATTATATATTACATATGCAGGACAAAAAATGATATACTCATTGAGCTCCAAGGACAAGAGTGGTAAGTGGAGCTCCCTGCAATTGTGTATAAGGTCCATAATGATACCAAGTTATCATGCTGTGGTAATACTTATGCACCTGATTAAGCTGGTTATAGTATGTAAAAACGACCTTTTCATTAGGCACTGTGGGAAGTAGTTTATACAGCACATCAATTGCATTTGAATCAAACTAATCCCACACAGAACCATTTTAACTGTCTGCAGGAAGAAGCAGCAGTAGACCATAAATGGGACATATGCTACGGATGCAGACTTTACTGGAGTAGGAAGTTATTTATCAAAGGTATCCCATGATTTAAATTGCATCATCATGATTGATCTTTTTTTCCTGCCGCCTCATGTGATGGTTACCGAAAGAGAATCCAGAGAAGCCTCTTAACTGATTTCTTTTGGGGCCCTGAATCACAAGATAATCCAATTGGGTGAGCCCAGAAGAGTCATGTTATGGAGCCAATCTACGATTGCTTATTGTCCATGTGTTTCAACTGTGCACTGTTATCCACTTCATGTATTACATATATACATTACACGGCAAACCTAGTGACCTACCTTTCTGGCATCAACCCATTGTTGGTGCTAATTCAATGTTGATGGCACAACTTCCTTTCTGTTCTATTCTATGAAACTAGAGAGGCGTTTAAAGTGACCAAATCTTGAAAGATTTGCTCAAAGATCATTAGAACAGAGAACACCCTCATGCCAACAAGAACAGGCTTGGCACTAGTTAATTCCATTTTCCCTTTGTCATCTTTAGATGGCTCTCCGTATTTGACTGCAGAGCTTGTATCAGAGCGCTTGGAGACAATACGCCAGGCCATCAGTGGAGGTAGAACACCATATAAGATGGTCATGCAGTAGCCTCCCTGAACATTAGAACAACAATGCATCAAGTCAGCGTAAATTCTAGAACTATGTCATGATTACTTCATTTTATCTCATGAATCTAAAGATGCCACGTTCTTGTATACTTACTGCTATATCAGTTGCTATGGAGAACGAGTTGGGGACAGTGGCTGCAATGATCATGGTTGGGACTACCACAAGTGCGGTGGCAATGTGGCTCAGTTTTGTTTTCTCCAGAATTGCTTCCATATCAAGATACTTGGATTCATCTTGTTTTGGAAATACAACAATCCCTTTGTTTGCTTTTTTCTGCAGTACTTACCGCTTGTTTGGTCAAGATGCTCAACAGATTACTTCAAGAAAATAGTTTGATTAGTTTTATTGTTCACGTGGATTATACCTGTCCTTGGGCTGCGGGAGATGCCAGAATGGTCATCTGCTCAATGAAGAACTGTGAAGCTCCAAGGAGAGTTCCGATGAGCGATGTCCCGACCGCAAGGAGCGAGAAAGTCTCCACCAATGTGTAGCTCCATCTACAAATCAAAGGTATTTTTTTCAGTGGCATGACTCAAACCTTCGGTGTTTAAACAGAGGAGGTAGCTGAAAGGTGCATGTTATAGACTGCAGTGACCTTACTCTGTCTTTAACATTTCCAGAATGTCAAACCCATGAAGATCTGTGGTGAGGCCGAGTGCAATGTCATCCCACACCAGCAAGGAAAGCAGCGGCACGAGGCTCCCGATCAGTATTGATAGCCGGATCCTCGCCAGATCCCCTCCAAGGTACGCGCAAATCACTGCCAAATCAGCAATGATCAGTTTAAGTAGTACCTTTGCAGATGTTAACTCTGAGCTGTCTGGCACGCCGAATTCCAACTCAATAATGTGTGGTGATTTACTGGAATGTGCGTACCTGGTGCCATGTCATGGAAGACCAGCGTGAAGATGATCACCGGCAGCGATGCCGGGACCTGCTCCCAGTTGGAGTTCGCTGGCAAGCTCAGGCCACCCCCGAACGCCACTGCTGAGACCTCAATCGTCAGCAGTAAACCTGTTGTTGTAACAGATAGAATTCTTCTTTAGAGGCCTGGAATTCAGGATTATAGATTCATACTATAGTACACAAGCAGCAGTGCAGATCGGATCATGTTGTTGATTGCTGCGTGATTAAGAAACACGAACATGACAAGGTGTCTACCGCTGTATGCTATCACTCTCTACCGCCTTTACTTCGCCAGAGTGTTACCAGTACGTCACTTTGGACTAGGGACGCCCTCTGTCTGGCCTGTTTCGCATACGAGTCGTACGGTATAGGCGGTAATACTCTAATGTGATGTTTCTGTGTACTGAAACTTTGAGGCATGAAAATAAAAAGCGGTCCTTAAGCAAAGGTTCCTTCTCGTTGATGCAGATGTAGGCAACGCATGATCAGTTCTGTTGGCGCGCATCAATGAAATGCATGCGCGCTTGCTTCCTGACGTGACTGAACAAACAGTACCTATCATGACGAAAGTGAGCAGTTGGTTCACCCGGTCGGTGACGCCCGTGCCTCCGGCGGCGATGAGCAGCGCGATCGCGGCGGTGAAGGCGCCGCCAGAGAAGGTCTCTGGCACATTGATGAGGTGGGACATCACCTCACCGGACTTTGACGCGTAGGCGACCATGGAGGTGTAGGACAGGAACAGGTAAGCAACGGTGGCCACGTTCCCGCCCCACTCGCCCAGCGTCTCCTGCGCCATGCTCTTTACGGAAATGACGTCGAGGTCACCGCTGTCGTCACCGCCGTCCTTGTTCTTCCTCCGCCGCAGGTAGACGTTGATCTCGGCGAGGAGCAGGGCCTCCGCCACCAGGAACGCCCAGCACGTGACCATGCACGCCGCGCTCGGGACGAAACCCTGCCATGCCAAGTGCCGATAGTCAGTGCCTGTTTTTCTTGACGAAGTGGGCAGCGCATGCGGATGTTTCTTCCGTTGAGGTGCAGGTCGAAACTTGGTTGGTTGGAGCTCATCCAGATTGATCCTGTCAACTACTGTAGTAATGAATGACAGAACAACTTGGTTGGTTACGGATCAGCATCATCTCTGTAAATGCTATCCTGACACGGTAGTAGTATTGTACTACTCGCACTGTTACTGTACTAGCGATTCATTACTGGGGATATGGGGATGGGCCACCGTGAGTTACTGATACTGACGGCGCCGTCGATTGATTATTGGAGGAAATAATTGTCCTGGTAGTAGTAGCTGAAACTGAAACCCTCCCTCTCCTCGGCCAGGACTCGGTTCGTTTTTTGGGTGGGATGGGACTGCCGTTGCCGGAGCGGATCCCGTAATGAATTCAAGCGTTTTTCCGCGTTAATTAATGACACGCCGGACTCTCCTCCCAGCTAATTTTCGGAGGTTTCAGTGATGACGCCGCCGCTGCTGGAGTTGGTCCGGAAAGGAAAAGAAAGGAACTCACCGCGGGCGCCGTCCGCTCCGGCACGGCGAGGATGCCGGACCCGATGCTGGTCCCGACGATCAGCGCCACGGCGCCGGCCACGCTCCCTCGCTTGGACCCACCGGGCGACGCGGCCGCATTTACATACGCGCGCCTCCCTGCTCGTTCGTGGCGCACGTCTGCCAGCCCACGTTCGCCGCCCACGGCAGCTGCGGCGACGCGCCGGTTACCGCCGCCGTGGCCGCGGAGGCTTCTCGGCACGCGCACGCGTAGCAGTAGCAACGCCGGGTAGACGTACGTGGTGCCGTGGACCTTCGGGATGGCTCCGTGCATTGGCGAGGAATTTTGGTGGAGCAGTGGTGAAACGGGGATGAGAAAGGGGATCCGCCGCTTGGTGCCAAGCCGCTGGAATCCAAGGGAATATACCAAGCGGCTTGGCAACACGGAATCTTGGATTCCAGTGGCTTGGCAGTGGAGAGACCCCGGAATCTGTTGCGGTGTGTGGTGCACCGCGCGGGAGCTGACGGGCACGGCAGTTCGGGGATTCTGGACCAGGCAGGGTGCGTCGACCTGGGGATCCATGTGTGCAACGAAAACGATGTTACTGGCTGTATGCCGCTGCTGAAAACCAACTCCCCCGATGAAACTATCTTTTCCATTCATCAAACCAATGCTAGAAGATGCCCCCATGGCCATACCGATTGAGCATAAGCTTGACTCATTGACCTTCATGTTGTGAAGAAGACTTCAGTGGAGAACCCACTTAGGCTGAACGAGCGAGCTGTACATCCAGGCGCGCCCATTCATCATCTCCTATCAAGGCGTAAGGTGTTTTTCAGTACTACTTGGTAGTACAAGAGAAAAGAGAGCTTTACTAGTTACATTCTGGGAGCTCGAATGCAATTCGTGACCCCCTCCTTAGCATGTACGAAAGCAAATCAAGAATAAGAAAATTAACTTCCACATGAAAAAATAGGAAAATATTGGAAGTGCATTTTGGTAAAACAAACTAATTGGAGGAGAGGTGAAGAAGTATCCAAGAAATACTTTATGTATAGAAGCATTCCCTATGAATTGTATTTGTAAGAGTGAGGACTAAGAAACGGCAAGCTGATGCTAAAGTGAGCCGCTTGCTTGGACGCGGGAATCTGTAGCTTAAACCAATTTAAACGGAGTTAGACTTCTGTCGTTGAGAAATAATAAAGCAACATAATCGGCTGCATGTGAGGTATCAGAATATGGTACGTATATGAGAATTTTCTGTATGATTTTTAAGAAAGCGTCCTTGTTCCTAAGAAGACTGTCTCCTGCATTTTAACGAACGATTCATTATTAAGAAAACGTGGTATACTCCGAAGTTGTTGTGGCGTCACTGCTCACCAGTTCACGGCGACGTGATGTGATGTGACTCATGTGAGAGTGGTCGTTGCAAACTGTGGGCAAGCAACGACGTACGATCGCCGTTAGTTTCTCGCACGCGGCTCGCGTTGTCTTCCTTTCCAGTTCCAGTTCCAGGGGCTTTCACTCGATGAGCAGCGTCCATGGCGTGAATGAATGCGGCGGGTAGGTGCATCTGCCGAACTGCGTGGGCACCCACGGCGAGCCAGCTTGGACGCGGGATCTCCAGTCCAGACTCCAGCTCCAATGCAACGCAACGCAAGCTCCTGCTTCCGCCTCCCTCCAGACTCCAGTCCGATGCCGCCCTCCTCGTGACTCCCACGCCCACAGGTCTTCACGCTCCGGCAGGGCGGGGGCAGGGCTTCCAACCGCTTCCACTCACGCATTCATTTCGTCATTAACTTCCCCGTCATCGGCCCAACCACCCACTCAGTCACTCCTCTTAAACCCAGCCGCGTCTCGGTCCCTCGCCGCCCACGCGCATGCCACTAACGCCGCCTGCCTCCTCCTCATCACTAGCTCCGCCGCCGCCGCTGATCCGACCGGCCGCGCACACACGGGAGAAGACCAAAGACCTTCGCAGCCGCAGGGACGATGGATCTGCATCTGGCGGCCGTGCTCGGCTCGCTCGCCCTCGGCGGCGCGCTTCTGGCGCTGCTCTTCGGCAAGTGGTGGCAGCCGCTGGCCGACGCGGACAAGCGCGTGAAGGAGCTGGCCGACGCGGTGGACGCGCTGCTCCGTCTTCGCGCCGACCTGCTCGGGCGCGAGGACCAGCCGCCGTCGGATCCGGTGCGCGCGTGGGCGCGGCGCGTGGGGGAGGCGCAGGACGAGGCGGCGTCCGTCCGCGCGCGGCACGGCGCGGGCGGGCAGCAGCTCTACGTGGTGCGCCTGGTGCAGTACCTCCTCCTCTCCTCCGGGCCCGACGACGCCGAGCTCGTCCACCGCCACCTCAAGTCCGCGCGCGCGCTGCACGAGCAGGGCGCCGCGCTGCTCGACGCCGCGCTCGCCGCGCCGCAGGCGCCGCCGCCCCTGCTCCGCCAGCCCGAGGACCTCGACGAGAGCGACCTCCCCGCGGAGGCGACGAATGCGGGGCCCACCGTTCGGGCGCGCCTCAACGACATGCTCCGCTTCCTCGGCGACTGCGACGCGGCGCTCGGCGTGTGGGGCGCGGGCGGGGTGGGCAAGTCCACGGCGCTGCGGCTGGTGCGCGAGGTGTGCGGCCGCGTGGCGCGGTTCGACCACGTCGTCGTCGTGGCCGCGTCAAGGGACTGCACGGTGGGGAAGCTGCAGAAGGAGGTGGTGGCCGTGCTCGGGCTGCGGGACGCGCCCACGGAGCAGGCGCAGGCCGCGGGCATCCTCGGCTTCCTCAGGGACAAGAGCTTCCTCCTGCTGCTGGACGGCGTGTGGGACCGCCTCGACCTCGAGCGGGTCGGCATCCCGCAGCCGCTCGGCGTGGTCGCCGGAAAGGTCAGGAAGGTGATAGTGGCGTCCAGGAGCGAGGCCGTGTGCGCCGACATGGGGTGCCGCAAGAAGATCAGGATGGAGTGCTGGAACGAGGAGGATTCCTGGAGCCTGTTCCAAGCCAGCGTTGGCGACGACGCCATCGGTCGCCACCCTCAGATTTCCACACTTGCTAGACAGGTAAATCAGTTTGATCTATATCATCTATTATGCTACTGTATAAAGAGATCCTCGGATCTGTCCACATTATCTAACAAACACGAGTTTGAGGAAATCGTTTTTTCTTCATACATTTTAGATCTTTAGAAACCCCTTCTTATTATAGCATCTTCATTTCTTGATTTACTTTTTAGTCAACTTGTAGTCAAACACATCAAACTCAACACGTGGCCAATGATTATAAGAAAATGACTTTCTTGTGCCAATTGATCTATACTACGTAGTATAAATAACAAAAGCGTTTCCTCGAAAAAGAAAAAAAAAATACTCCGAAAGGATTGGTAGTACCACGTTCTTTATTACTAGTAAGAAGAAAAGTTTATACTCCAAACTATCTTTGAAGGAGTAATTTGAACAGAAATAATATCCGTATGATTTTTTTTTCTCTTAGGATCGAAATATGGTCAAAAAACTTAGTTTTCTTCATTTCATTAGTCGTGCAATAATTCCTTGGTTTGATTTCTTTAGCTTCTTTGTACTGACTTCGCTCTGTTAAAAAAAATTTGGAACAGGTTGCTGCGGAATGCAGAGGATTGCCTCTGCTCCTCGTTACCGTCGGCCGCGCCATGTCAAAGAAGAGCACACCGGAGGACTGGGCCGAGGCACTCGACATCCTGAAATCGTCGTCGCAGCCCATTTCAGACAAGAGCACACACGCTCTAGTCAAGTTCTGCTTCGACAACCTGGAGAGCGACACGGCGAGGGAGTGCTTCCTGACCACCGCGCTGTGGCCGGAGGACCACAACATCTCCAAGGACGAGCTGGTGCAGTGCTGGACCGGGCTGGGCCTTCTCCCCGAGCACGCCGACGTGGACGAGGCCCACCGGGCCGGCCACTCGGTGCTCGCCGCCCTGGAGTCCGCGCGCTTGCTGGAGCGCGGCGACAACCACCGGTACAACCTGTTCCCGTCCGACACGCACGTCCGGGTGCACGACGCCGTCCGCGACGCGGCGCTCCGGTTCCCCCCCGGCAAGTGGCTGGTCCGCGCGGGCGCCGGGCTCCGCGATCCCCCGCGCGACGAGGCGCTGTGGCGCGGCGCGCGGCGCGTCTCCCTGATGCACAACGCCATCGAGGACGCGCCGCCGGCCCGGGCCCTCGCGGAGGCGCAGCCGGCGGAATCGCTGATGCTGCAGGGCAACCGCGCGCTGCCGAGGCGGATGCTGCAGGCGGTCCAGCACTTCAGCAAGCTCACGTACCTGGACCTGGAGGACACGGGCATCACGGACTCGTTCCCCGTGGAGATCTGCTGCCTGGTCGGCCTGGAGTACCTCAACCTGTCCAAGAACCGGATCCTGTCGCTGCCGGTGGAGCTGGGCAACCTCACCCAGCTCAAGTACTTCTACCTCCGCGACAACTACTACATCCAGGTCACCATCCCGCCGGGTCTGATCGCGCGGCTCGGGAAGCTGCGCGTGTTCGAGGTGTTCACCGCCAGCATCGTCTCCGTCGCGGACGACTACGTCGCGCCGGTGATCGACGACCTCGAGGCCAGCGCCGGCGCGACCGTGGCGTCGCTCGGGTTATGGCTGGACAGCACCCGCGACGTGGAGAGGCTGGCCCGGCTCGCGCCGCGCGTGCGCGCCCGGTGCCTCCACCTGCGGAAGCTGAAGGGCGCGCGGTCGCTGCCGCTGCTGTCGGCGCGGCACGCGGCGGAGCTCGGCGGCGTGCAGGAGGGGCTCCGCGAGCTGGTGGTGTACTCGTCCGACGTGGAGGAGCTGGTGGCCGACGCGCGCGCGCCGAGGCTGGAGGTGATCAAGTTCGGGTTCCTCACCAGGCTGCGCGTCATGGCGTGGGCGCCAGCCGCGTCGGCCAGCCTCCGGGAGGTCGCGCTCGGCGCGTGCCACAGCCTCACGCACCTCACTTGGGTGCAGCACCTCCCATGCCTCGAGACGCTCAACCTCAGCGGATGCAACGGGCTCACCAGGCTCATGGGCGGGCCCGAGGAGGGAGGCAGCGCCGCGGAGGAGGTCGTCGCGTTCCCACGGCTCAGGCTGCTGGCGCTGCTGGGCCTGCCGAAGCTGGAGGGCTTACGCGCCGACGGGGAGTGCGCGTTCCCGGAGCTGCGGCGCGTGCAGATGAGGGGGTGCCCGCGGCTGAAACGGTTTCAGATGCAGCCGGTCCGCGGGCAGGAGGGACAGGTGCGGATCGAGTGCGACAAGCACTGGTGGGAGGCGCTGCAGTGGGCCAACGACGACGTCAAGTCCTGCTTCGTCACCGTCTTCTGAAGTTACAACGAACGTATGCAGCTCCAATTTTGGCGCAGATTTGTTTGTATGAAAAAGCGATCTACAGATTAGCTGGGGAGTATATCTGAAACAGCAAGATATGTGTTTTATTTGGATTTTTTTTTACTCAGAGGATTCAATTTGTGTTTATTAATATTTGTGTAAACCCGGTTCCCACATAAAGTTCAGGTGAATGTTTATCCTCTTCGTAACATTTTTTTAGGAATTGTTCTTCATTGATGTCATCTAAAATTAAGCAATACAACAACAAAAACAACTAACCCTTTAATCCCAAACAAGTTAAGATAAGCTAGAGACCGTATAATTAAATAATATACACATCATTTTTAAGAGTTTGATTGTAAAAGCACAAACAAAATTGATCTATATATGAAACTCTTTATACATTATATACCTAACAATAACAATTCAAGAAACAAGTCATGAGCAGATCTATTTGATATTTTGCATCTAGATTAAACAAGGTCAAGATCTGAACGGGTTACAAAGTGAGAGCCTGTATGGTGCGTTGCATTTGGTTAGCGCACTACGAACCGTGCGTCAAGTCACCTAAATAAGTTTTGTTGCTTTCTTCGTAGGGTCTTCGTACACATTACCATTGTATATGTAGCAGCAAATCTAACGGAAACAACTTAAGAAACATTGAGATGTGCTCTTGGACCATATTGAGATTGCAGCTCAGTGGTCTAGATCTTCAAAATACAGGAATAAAAAAGAACTGCAGTATTAAATTGCCTTGCACCTGAAATTCTATATATATATATATATATATAACAGGAATGCACGGTTGGACGGTGCTCATGAAAAACACAGAAATAACATGAGAGAGTTAGACATAGAGGAAATTTTTCATGGGATGGACGTCATAAGTCCTCCAAAATTTCCACAAAACAAGTCATTTTATAAGAACTTCATAGAAGTGTGAGATGCACAATCCGTTGTTTCAAAGAACATTTGTAGGAAAATTTCCTACGGATTAAAATCCTTCGAAATTTCTATGAAAATACAACAATTCAAAAAACCCCTAAACTTCCCTTAGGAAAAAGAAAAAAAAACTGAACCTGAACCGATCCAATTCCTCCAGCGAATCAGCGAAAAAATCAGCTACGACGGCTGCGGCGCAGGAGCGGTGGACTCTTCTCGCCGGAATCCCTAACGTGGTGGAGGACGAGCAGGCGAATCGCATAGTTGGATCGGGCGCTGACTTCTCCATCGTCTACAAGAGCTCCCGAGCGCCTCCGTCCTCACCGTCCGGCTCAGAATCTCCTTACCAACCTCTCTGTACGTTTACCCCTACATCGCCGCCGCCGATCGCTCTGGACTGCTCCTCCTCCGCGCCAGGCGTCATCTCACCCTCTTCCAGTCCATGATCTCCTACCACATCTGTGATGCGCGTACCGGGGAGGTCATCTCCCTCGCCAAAAATTGTCCTCCTAGGCGCGTCAGCGGCAACAATGTCGGCCTCATTTTAAAGAGCCTTTTAACTGTATGTCATTGAAAAAGATGGTTCTGATCTGTATATCACTAAAAAGTTTGTTCGTATCCTGGTGTCATCCACCTAAACTTCTTTGATCTCTACGTCATTCCGTCTATATTCCGTCCATTTTTCATCGTTAGCAACTCCTGACGAGTGAGATCGGACCTGAAAATATCCAAAATGTCATTGACCGTTTTTTTTATTCACAAACATATATAGGCTTCAAATAAAATAATAGAAACCACAAAACTAGTAATATGAGCTCATGAAGAACACAAAAAATTCAAAATCCAAAATTCAAAATCAAATTTCAAATTCGAATTTAAAATTAATATTCGAAATTCGAAATCAAATTTAAAATTCAAAATCAAATTTCAAAATTCAAATTCGAAATAAAAAATTCAATTTTGAATCTCGAATTTTTTAATTTAAAATTTGAATTTTTTATTTTGTAATTCGAATTTAAAATTTGAAATTTTGAATTTTGAATTTTTTTGTGGTCTGCGTAAGTTCATATTACTTTTTTTGTGGTTTCTGTTGTCTTACTTGGAGTCTATATATGTGTCGTGACTTTAAATGTAACGCTAAGGGTATTTTGGACATTTTTAGGCCCGATCCCACTTATCAGGAGCTGCTAACGATAAAAAATGGACGGAATACAGACGGAATGACATAGAGGTAAAAGAAGTTTAGATGGATGATATCAGGGTGCGAACAAACTTTTTAATGACATACAGATCAGGACCATCTTTTTTAGTGACATACAGGTAAAAGGCTCCATTTTGAAGGGTGAACGATGCATGGTCGCCGAGTTGCTGCCTAAAAGCGATGACAGTGGTAGCGCCACGCTTCTCTGCTACACGGTTAGGCAGTATCAATGGGTTGAGATGGAGCTAACCTACTCGCCTCCGCTCAAAAGCCAGAGCTGGTTTGGGGAGGGTGTCGTCTCCCACGACAGCATGCTCTGGTGGGTCGATCTCACCTATGGTATCCTCGCCTACGACCCCTTCGCTGACGAGTCGGAGTTGCTCCATGTCCCGCTTCCGGGTGTACTTGACGAGTTGCCGGTGGATGCGGTTAACAACCTGGGCGCCTACCGATGCTTGAATGTGAGCGGCGGAAAACTAAGGGTCCGTTTGGTATTGATTTTTTAGAAAACAGATTCTGCTTTCGCTTCTGTTTTTCTTAAAACAACTTTTATGGAAAAAACAGATTCTCTATTAAAACAGCTTCTTGAGGTGTTTGTCAAAACAACTTCTACTCATTTTTGAGGTGGAGGGGTGGGAGAAAAGCGGAAAAAAATATCGATTTGCTGCTTTTTGCTTCTAGTTGTTTTGAAAGAATTAATTCTCACATTTAATATAATAAAAATGCTTCAGACAAAACTATTTGACAGTGATTTTCGAAAAAACAGAAGCAAAAGTTATTTTAAAAATCATACCAAAGGGCCCTAAGCTTCGTGCAGATCCACCGCAGCCGCGACGCTCCGGTGGTCAGCACGTGGGCACTCGCTGACCCGGCTGGGAATTGGAATCCCGAGCACAGCGTGCGCTTGGCCGACGTCTGGGCTGACGAGAGCTACCTGGACCATCCCTTCCCTTGCGCTCCTCCATCCAGCAGATCCCAACAAGGCCTACTTCTTGCTCGGATCGTGTATTTTCGCTGTGGACTTGCAGCGGAGCATGGTTTTGTTCAGTGAGCTTAGGATGCCTGCACCGCCTAGCCATGTGATGCCCTCGTCCCACTTCCTCCACGCATGGCAATATGACCCCTCAAACAATCGTATGTATTTCAGTCTTTATATATACCAGTCTATGGTCTATTGTATATTTAATTTCATTGCTTCGAATATATTTTTAATGCCGTCTGCTTGCTTACTTGCCATCCTGTTATGGAGACCATATCTTGCATAGCAAGCAGCGACACATACTGGCGTGTTTAACATTGCCTGGCACACTAAATTTGTGAAGGGCGAAGAGTTAGTTTGATTATGTGCAGCTTATAAACAGACCCAAGTACCGAATATATGTATTGTAAGTAATAAGAAAAATTGCTGTGTCACCGACTCTGTTTTGATTGTTTGTTGTCGACACCCTACGCACACCGTCCGATGCGGTATTTGGATGGGTAGGATCGGAGCTGTATGAATCTGAGAACGTGAGTTCAGCTCAGCGGTAAGGCGTGACATCTTCACCCTTGCGGCAGGGGTTTGACCTCGGTCTCACTAATAAAATTTTCTTGCTGGCTAGTTCGTGTTCGAGAGTTTTTCATAGCCTGGGAGCCGGTTGCTTCCTTTTAATAAAAAACCGTGGGGACGGTCTTTTCTTACCGGGTCGCTTTTATTTTAGCTGTATGAATCTGGTTGTACAGCACTAACCTACCCACTATGGCATGCTCATAGCTTCTTTGTTCATTTTTTCCTGCGGATTATCTGTTAGAAATGTTGGATTGTCAGTTCCATGTTATTTGTATATGATATG
The DNA here is from genome assembly GCA_030378355.1 of Eleusine indica. Lineage (NCBI taxonomy): Eukaryota > Viridiplantae > Streptophyta > Magnoliopsida > Poales > Poaceae > Eleusine > Eleusine indica. The sequence goes on along the minus strand of CM059498.1, from coordinate 8,098,691 downwards.
TACGGGGATCTGTTATATTGATCAGCTGTCTGTCATGTATGGTTATTGTCATATGTAACACAGCGTGAACAAAGGGATTTTTCATGATTGCGGTGGATCTTAGGGGACACTGACCTCTTAGCTATTGTAGGTTATTGATCTCTTTAGATTAAACTGGTATAACGCTTGAAAATTCTCTGTTTCAACCTTAATCGGCTTGATCTTCTTGGCATACATTTAACCATTTAATTTCTTTGTCTCTGAAGGGACTGCTGACTTTGTACCAACATGCTTGAGGAAGGAGGAGGAGTTTGCTGCTATGAGCAGGTGTCTCTATGTCACCTGAATTTTAATTTCTTTCGCATGTTCGATGATCTTGAGATCTTCTTTAGGACCTAATACGATGATCTTCTTTGTGTTCAGCTTGTTTGCTAGCAGATTCCCCAAGATTAAAATTGGTATGCACTATTTCTATCACTGCAATTATTGGCCGTGGTGTGTCTTTTGGATCCGTGTTGTATAAAATTTGATAGGAATACATAGTTTCCATGAATGAGTATTGTTATTGCGGTATCTTGGTGAATTTTCAGTTAGAAAGATGAAGCGATCCAGGGATTCTATGACCAGGGGGCAGATGCAAGATCTGATGATAAAGATACCAAGTCATGTTTTGAAAAGGAGGGGAATCTCTGCAAAAGATTTGAACCGACTTGCATCATTAACAATGAACGAGGGAGGTAGAGTACCATGAGTAACTGATGCTTCAGTGTTTGTCGTTGAGGATATAGTGTCATCTATTTCTCTGTGGGAGTAATTAACTTTTGCTAATGGATTATATAATATTTCATAGTGACGGAGCTTCAGACAAATTCCAAGAGGGGCCAACAGTGTTAATTTGATGTGATTACCGACATAGTTACTCAATTAGACATTGTTCCAAGAGGCTCCAAATTCTTTTTCGAATTTACTTTTCCACATTTCCTTTTGACTTCAAAGTGGTCTGGGTCTCTCGGACGAAGCCTTGTAGTTTTATCATATGGAAGTAATGAGAAATTGTATAATTTTTATCGCGTAAGAGTTGCTGAGAAGAAAATAGTTTCAAGTAACCCTGACATTGGAAAGTTATTACTCCTTTTAGCTTTTCATATGATGTTAGTTTAATAGCATGTATGTATACAAATAAAAAATCTGTATGCAGTAGCAAGCCTCATCAGGGCAAATAAGGAGCTTCAAATATTTTTATGGTAGATAAGGAATTATGTAAATTTTTAATGGCATAGAAGGAATTCTCTCATGTTTTTCTTATAGACAATCATACCATTGCAAGCTAAGTTGAGATAGAGCTGACCAATCACGTGTCAGAGAACTGTATAAATTTAGATATGTGAAAAATTAATTGGAAATAATATACAACACAAACAACTTAAAATTATTTTAAAAACCAATATCACCCATGACCTAATAATCAAAGAGAAAATTCCTTATTTATCATCTATACCTTTCTCCTATTCACCATTCAAAATTTATATTGTTTTATTCAACATTAGTTTTGAATTTTCTATCCCTTCTATGTCATTTGTGTTACATTGTTGAATTGTGAGCACTCCTGAATACTTTAATTTTATTAGTTTTTAATTAGAATGTTTAATTTACCTTTCCATTAAGTAATAGTATAGACCTGCATGATTTAATATAATCATAATCTGTCAGATTAATTTAATATAACAAGATTTAAGGTGAAGTGAGGTCATAATAGTTGTTATTGGTGATTATGTCTATATAATTAATTAATATTTAATAGAGGAGTTTAATACAAATTAACATAAAAATGAGATGATTGAAGGGTCTAATCACAATACTTTTCATACATGTAATGACAATGGCATAGGCGGGATGAAAATTTTAAAGTCGATGGCTAAGAAGAGAAATATAAATTTTAGATGACGAGTAAACAAAAAGTATAAATTTTGAAGGCAGATAAGGAGTTTGCTCATAACTAAATGACATGAGAATACCTAAAACCCAACGTCACTATAGTATTGCACATGCCAAATAAACAAAACAGACTTAGCATAGGTGTAACCATCTCAAAAATACTCTTTACAAGCAATACACCTCTGTCCTCTTCCGTTCAAATTTTAGTATACCTTTCTTCTCTGTGTTCATCTAAAGCGTCACTTCTACAAACCTCAAGATGAAGATAATGTGTTTCATTGCACTTTGTCTAGTTTATTAGCTAAAAACAAACTAAAATATAATTTTGTAATGCTATCAATTAAAAACTAAAATACTATAAATTGACTATTACTTATGCCTTTTTTCTTATTATCTTATATAAATAACGTGTGTGTCATCATGATAAAATAAAATGTACTGTATGTAGTATTAGCAGGTACTATATGGATAGCCGATTGACAGTTTTTGTTTTCTGGAGGCCCCGATCTGCCGCCGCGGAACACCGCAACAGTGGTCCAAAATAAAGCCCAAAGTCCCAAACGCGACCCAAATTGCGCCGTATTTCCACCCTTCTTCCTTTCTTCCGCCTCCACCCCTCCCCCAAGCAAACGAGTGAAGCCCCACCATGGCCTCCCGGATCACGAGGCTGTTCCGCCACCAGCACCGTCGGGCCCTCACCACCACCGTGGAGGCCGCCGCTCGACGCGCGCATGGCGGTCATAGCGCGGCCTCCCTCGCCAAGGTAACCCAACAAACCCAACGACGGAGGAGTACCCCTCTTCTAAACCCTATGCGCCTTCAAGGTGTTCGACGGAATGCCGAGGCCGTTCCTGGAGACGGCGCCGTTGGTTTTTGCTTACCGCAGTTTCAGTGCGATCGTTGATTAGGTTTAAGGACGAGAAGCTCACGGATTCTGCTGAAGCAACAGCCGTTGCTCAGCCTTATACTTTACCACAGTGTATTAAACTGCAGTAATCTGCAAATGCCACTCTCTTCCGCTAGTCCCTTTATGTGCATCTACTGCCTTAGCTTTGAGCACTGCGCCTATGTTGCTACCACTATTTTGTGAAGTAAGAGAAGCAGTAACGTAAAAGTGTTTCTAATCTGGGAATACATAGGTCCTTTTGGAGCTTAGATAAAGTCTGTACAATGTCAATTGCTTACGAAATTGGATGTGTAGACTCCTATTTGGGAGAACGTTTTTTCTTTTGTAACACTTGCTTCTGCTTTACTGCAGGATGTTGCAAAGGCTGAAGGTCAAGTCCCAATCTGGTCATCTCCCAATTCTAATTCAAAGCTGTGTGTTAAATTGGTCAAGCTGCCATTTGGAATCATTCATTTTGTTGACCTTCTGGTTGTTGTATCTTTATGAAACTGCCTGGTCCCCCCCCCCCCCCCCCCCCTGAAACCACACCTGTTTCTGGTTCTGGAATGTAGTTGCACATCTCCCACAATGTAAATAGCATTACTTATTTATTACATTTGATTGAGTTCCTTGAGACATTTGTTGACAAGGCAGATCAAAGAAGTACAACAAGAATGTCAATTATCCAAATAACTATAACTTCTTGTTTCTCTCAACACTACGCAGATAACATTGGTTCAAGCAAAATTTTTAAAGATACAGATATTTAAGACTTAGAAACAACAATGAGCAAGTAGTCCCTTTCAGTTGAGAAATTATTATTTGGCATGGTTATTACCTACTTGATGTTGTAATTACTCTCCAAAAGTAATACTTACGTCAGCCACATTGGTTATTAACTCCCATTAGGATATTCACGCATTCATCGGCTTCCATAATCCATATTGGTTTCTAGTTCAGCTTAACGTCTTGTTCACACCTTATAGCTAGTATAGTTATATAGACTGCACATTCTGCTATTGTTTTTTTTTTTTGGCAATATTTTTAATCATACCACAAAATTGAATTTGAAACTGCTCCCAAAAATTGAATTTGAAATCGCTCCCACATACTGCCATAAATGCTTATGGAAAATTTCTTGATTATTTATCGTCACTGCAACACTGCATGAAGTATGAATGTATAATATACTTAGCACATGTCAGACGTGCTAAAATGAATTGCTAAAGATTAAAAGGCAGGTAGAATGATTTAGAATTTAGTGAAAAATGTTTTGATGGAACTTGCTTTGATGGATTATCTGTTGAACTAATGATATTCTTTTTTTCTCTAAAAAAAACTAATGATATTCTGAATACATGTGTGTGACATTTCTGTTTGGACTTTTCCTCAGCTACGGATCAGTCAATGCAAATTGCTCAGCTTTTTAGCATGTATAATTCTAATATGTCTTGAAATGTTGATTATAACCCTGTATTACTAGCATATATGGCTTTGTGAACAAAGAATGGTTTCTCAGTTTATTCCATCATAATCCCATCCATTTCTCTTTTTTGACACCTGAAAACTATTTGGTTTCTGTGTATGTTGTTGTTGGATATTGACTAACAATGTTTCACACTGTTTTCCCACAAGTATTTTTGTCAATGCTGATGTATTTTTCTTTCGGTTAACTTCCAGTGTCATCTGCAAAAAACTCGAGGTGGCTTATGATCAGGTCGAATCCTTCAGGGCCTCTGACTACTCATTATGAGTGCCGCAGAGCATTTCCTTCTCTGTTAAGGCCATGTGCATCTTACTCCACACAAGCATCAGGCCAGAATCCAAAAGAGGTATGTGCTATGTAGTTCTGTTTGCCAATTTACATTATTCATTGTTATGCTGTTGTATACGTTCCTGCTTCTTTGTGATCCTTCTGGTATAGGTTTTTGTAAAGGTTCTCCATCAGTTGAACATTTTTTTTAGAGTTCCAGGGCTTGGGCCCCTGTCTCATATCATTAGCAATGGACAAGAAACAGTCAGCTAGTACACGTCATTACAGTTCTCAAGGCACACTGCTTTCTTTGTGTAACATAATCTCTCTCCCCACTCACAGCTCCCTACTCATACGGTAAATCTTAGCAAACAACCTTAAAACCGAACTTGATTTGCACCACCTTGGTTTTTGCTATGGATCTTCCACTTTTCTGTTCTCAGCATTTTCTGCTGCATATGAGTTCAAGTCGAGCCCCTCACCTAGTTTAATTGGCTAACACATGTATTGTTAGCGGTTTAGGTCCATTGAGGCCTGAACTGCAATGGATCATGGCACTGTTCTTAGCAAATTAATTTAACAGATTTTATTAGTTACATGAATATATGTTAATTACATTGCAAGGTTAGTACCTGTGCCATTTCACATTTTTGTGATGTTCTCTCTTGAGGCCTTTACTACTTGTCCTCAGGCGAGAAAAGACTTGTCGGCGGTAGAAGAAGAACCCTTTGATGCCATTACTGATAAAATACCTGAGAGGCCAGTGACATTTGCTGAAGGTGCTTCTTACAGTCTTGTAATACTTGCTGGACTTGGAATTGCTGCAGTGGCTGGATATGCTGTGTTCAAAGAGCTCATATTGGAACCGAAAGAGTAAGTCTGTCATTTTTGAATCTGCAAGGTGTTACATGGAACAATTTGTGGCTAATTGCATTTTTAGTAATGACTCCTTGTCTTCACATCAATATGTTGATGCTTCTCCTTCTCCGGCCTTATGTCAGTTTTTATACTTAGTTGACTGAAGTTGCAGAAAATTATAAACTCTTTCTCCTTCCATCAGTGGGCTACTGTTTCTTCCTAGTACACCATATGATGTTGTAGACGAATTTATTATTTTCAATTTGTGCCATGATTATTAGGCTAATTTGCAACTGTACATGTCACTTTTGTTCCGCTTGAAGCTGAATATGCGATACATTTATGTACATCATAACTTGGTCGTTTAAGTTAGTATCTGTTTTCAACACCTGAATCCCTTTTCGACACTGCATTGTCGCTCTTTTAGTATCTTGGTTGAAGTTCTTTGTGTTTTCTCATATTCATTTTGTCTCAAAAATGTTTGTGTTTTAAATATTCAATTTTAAAGGGCAGCTAGTTAATGCATATGTGTTGTTACAATCCTGCAGGTACAAGATTTTTGGAAAAGCTCTAGCAAGAATTCAAAGTGATAGCCAGGTTTTTGTCAATACTGTCATTCATGTACTTTATTCTTGTTGTTTTCTTACTTTCCATTCTTAGTAGGTTCATATGTTTTGTCAGGTCATGGCAAGAATTGGCCACCCTATTACTGGATATGGTCATGAAACTAGAAACCGTGCAGCTCGGCAACGAATCCCAAATAAGATTTGGACAGATGAGGATGGTGTTGAACATGTGGAGGTAGCATTTTCCTGTCTCTGCTATTGTGTCTCCTTCCATTTTGCCGTTTTTTCTTGCACTTCAAGTCTTAGTTGCAAATTTTACCATTATGTTGTGCGACAATTGGTGGGCAATTACTCTCTTAGACTTCATTAGCCCCTTCGCAACAGATAAGAATAGGCCTATGGCTTAGCATATGGACAGCATAGGAAGGGATTAAAGGTCATCTGATTTCCTTGAGAAGTTTATGTGCTTGCAGATAATGCTTTTCTTACTGGAAAGGGTTTCAAGGGTTGTATTTTATTTCAAGTCAACTAGTTTCAATAGTTGTTTCTCACACTGTTCATATATGGCTTCAGGTGAACTTTCTGATCCGTGGTCCACATGGAGCTGGAAAGGTGTATTCAGAGATGTTCAAAGACAGTTCTGACCGCACATGGAAGTTCACATACCTTCTTGTTGATATTGTGTCACCACATCCTGTGCGACTAATGTTAGAGTCCTACGTACCATCCTACACACCAGCATAAGGATGCAAGAAATGAAAGCAGTCAGCAGGGACACAATGTTGTAAGGTCCATGACGCAACATTATTTATATTTGTCTATGTGCACATCATATTTATACCTACATGATTTTGTATTTTGCATTGTCCTTTGTTAAGTTCAGAATTTTTATCTTCCATAAAGAATAATTATTAAGCATGAGAAAGATGAAATAAGATACTCAATGTTATTGGTACTATAGACATTCGTATAGGCATATCTCACATGCATGAAGCAGTTTATAATAATAGATGGCTTAAATCCTCCAACACTAGGAAACTGTCACAGCCTCATAGGTATCATTCACATGCTGTTAGTTCCATTTCCTTGAATTGATGTTCATTCATTTTATTTGACATTTGTCCAGTAGTCTGATCATATGTCTAAATATATGTTCTACGTTTTATTAGCTTTGCTGCCAGTAGTTTATTAATTATCCTTGAGAATTCTTCAATTTCATTTAACCTTGAAGTCCCAAGCAACATCCGTATTCAAGTTTTATTGTCTCTTTAGTTGATTATGGGTTCTAACCCATAAATCTGTTCTTTTAGCATCATTTAGACACAACTGTTCAGTTAACTATCAATCTTTACTGAGATATTGTTCTCCCACCAGAACAGTTTAAAGTTTGACAAAATTGAGAAGATCTGAAACAAGTTTGGGCAAATCTGGCAGAGTTGGGAAATTTTGGAGCAAGCTTTTCAGAATGTTGGGCATCAAACCTGTATTTTTCAAGAAATACTGGTTCTTGGATCATTATAAGGCAAACTGGTTACAAACTGTTAATTTTCCGTACTGTTTCATTTTTTCTAAAAAATATGCGGTGCCCATCATTAGTCAGAGAGGACGCCCTTCCTGGATTTCTTTTAGGGTGATTTCACATGTTGATCACGGGAGTGTCTAATATCTTCCGAACATGTGGCTTAACCTGGTAGCAACTCTAATTATAACTATACTATTGGGCAAATAGTTTATGTTCAAATGCTTGCTTCATGGCATGAATCTAATCTTGACTGTTTAAAGCTAAACTTTTTTTATGGAGATCATTTATAAGTATTTTTGAAAATAAATACATATTGCCATGACATGATGTCTTGTCAGTATTTATTGCTGGTGTCAAGCAAATATAATTCTAAAAGTTCATATGGTTATTCGGCAGTAATTGTCTTACAATTATATAATGATGTTTGCCACTTTACTCCGAGTGAAAATGCTTTCCGTCGCACGTCTCTGCATTGCATTAAAATTACTATAATTATTTATGCCTAAAAAAAGAGCATCTTACCAATTCAGACTATTGATATCCGTCAAACTATGCATGATCATGTCTGTTACTCTGCCTCCAATGATCGGTCCACCACTTCTGGTCCTCGTATCAAACACCTTTGTTTTTTAATCTCATCTGTCGTTTACATTGCTATCAAGAATTCTTCTGCTGATTTGCCCTTGAGACTTTTTTTTTTACATGAAGCCCTTAGACTTTTTGCTGCAGGCTACTTCAGATCTAAAGGTTCATTTGCTTCATCTTTCTTGTATCGGCCAAAAACTATTCTCAAAATACGCCACAGCCAATTAGACAAACCAAGTGAAACATCTTGTCGCCATCTTCCAGAGCCGAAGTATATATGTAGCATAGATTAGCCAACTAATCGGCCCTGTCGCTGTCAAGCCTCTACCTGCTCCGAACCTTTGCCGAGCCAAGGTCGCGCTCGTCTGAAGACATCAGCGTACCCGATTTGAGCAAAGGTGGAACTGGGAGGCCTTTAAATTCACCTGCTCCCATGACAGGTTTAGCACGAGTGGACGTATCTTTGAGGTCTCCATTCTTGCATCGTGTTGTAGGGTCCCAACTTCGAATCGTTCTCAGTTCAGAAAAAAAAAAATCGCATCCTCCAAAACGCTTGCGTCTATTGAACTGTTCATTTGGTTCGAAGTTTTAGTCCCGAATCCTGATTCAGGTTTGTTTGTGGTATGACCGTGTTCCTCATTTTGTTAATGCCGCCACAACCACCGCCCGGTTTAGCATGATAAATTATCAGCTTATTTCATTGCTCCTGACTTCTGAATGGGTTGTGTATCAGAACTGATCGGAGGGATCCTGACTTCTGAATGTTTGCAATCGCGCATACAGACGTGTGCCAACATAGGATAATCGTCCGTCACTGCGGAATGATGCAGGGAGACTTGGTACGGAAAACGATGAGCACGAAGAAGCTGTCTACTTTATGTGTGGCTAACGACTGCCGTTGAAACGTTCGTAACTTCACAATGTACGTACCTCGTGTTCTTTTCAGAGACACAGTCGTATCTCGTGGTTTGTCTAGTTGGCTGAGGCCAGAAGTTTGTGTTCGTTGTCCCGTCTCCCTCTAAAATTTACAGTTGCTTAAAGCTTGCTCAAATAATCTTATAAATGCCCAAAAGCGTCACTTGCTTACACGCTTTGCAAAAATATCGGGATAGAGCTTTTGCTCAACATCTCCAGCAGCCGCCTTGCCACGTCCAACCTAGCTTCGGCACATATTTGACAAGAAGATGGGCAGAAGCAGAGCAGAACAGAACAGCGAAGCTCATGGCAACAACAAACAAGCAAGGCTCTCCCCCCACATGATGCATCATGCATGCCCATATCCATTCGATGTGTGCATATCCTAATTGAGCAGTTGGTCGCCTATGTGCAAGGATGAAAAAAGGCCTGCAATTATAAAAAGATCGAGGGCGTGTTGTGCTGCAGGAACTCTCGGTCACCATCTCAGAGACAGACATGCAATCCACACTGGGATACCACGAGTCCGCAGCTCTTCTTCCTCCAATTCCGCGAGGATCATGGCCTACCTGGCTTTGTGCCACCTACCAATATCAAAAAATAATTTCCAGGAGACGAGCAAGCTCCGGACAAAGGAACAATCTTCCTCAATTCCTCTTGCTGAATAATAAAAGATTTAGTATCCTATCACCATTGGAATCTATCCAAATGATGGCACCATCATGCCTCTGCCAGTCTAAACTCTTTAGGAAACTGATGAAAAAGAAGCAGAGATTCATTACATTTATTCATGCAAGACCCGGTTAGCTAATAGGCTTGATGTTAATGATGCGATGCGAGTTCAATCATGCACCAAAACAAAGAGCTGAATTGGTCTGTCGAGTCTCTAGTCTCACCAAATACCCCAACAAACCACTCTGGAGAAATGCTGTTCTCCAACCAACTTTTAACTAACATCTAGGTGTACATGTGAACAAATGTACCCCTCTCCTCTACCAGTGCATGACAAACAAACGAAGTCAAACAATACATCAGCCTCCCCCTCACCCAACCACCATGACAGCAGACCATCAACGCCGTCTGCCGAAAACACCCACGCACCTCCAATTAATCATCCTTTGCTAATACCATCAGTCACCCGCCGTGTCATCGTCCTGTGTACCTATTTGGTTAGTACGAGTGGTATGAAAATTTCGAAGTGAAGGGTAGGCAGGGAAAGCTGGCTCAAAGTGGCCAGTTAAACCTTCCCTATCCAGTTCCAACCCGCTCTCCCTCCTTGTAGAAGCAACAGCAGCAGCACACCAGCTTCCGCGAAGAGGAAGTATAGGAGGGGGAGGGTGCGGACCTGCCTCTGAAAGCAAGCCATCATTGGCTACCAAATGCAGGCATGCTTGTAGCTAACAGGACAAGAAGAAGAAGCAGGGGAAGAAGAAGAAGAAGAAGATCGAAGCAGGCGACCGTCCGGGGCCAAGAAAAGAGCCAGCAGCAGCAGCAGCAGCTGTCACCACCACCATACCATGTCCTATGATCAGATGCTCCGGCCGCTGATCGGTGTCGGTCCGTGGGGCGCCGCTCACCATCACGGCGGCGCCGACGCCGTGACGCGGCAGATCCTCAAGTGCACGCGGTGGCAGCTCGAGGAGACCACCGACTTCGTCACCTGCCCCTACCACTACTACTGCGACAGCTCCTACCCGGGCGACTACTCCGCCGCCGTGGGCGCCCTCGTCGCCGCCTTCGCCGCCTACTGCTTCCTCTCCACGCTCGCCTTCACCGTCCTCGACCTCGTGCGCGGCAGCAACAGCAACGCCACAATTCGGTGGATCAAGCGCAAGTACCTGGTCCCCTCGGGCCCGTTCCTCCTCCCGCTGGTCCTCCTCGCGCTCGCCAAGGGGCAACGGGTCAACTCCGTCTTCCCCGTGGCGCAGCTGGGTCCGGCATTGCTGCTCCTCCTGCAGTCCTCGGCGCTGGCGTTCCGGAACGAGGCCGACGGCGACGTGCGATACGCGGTGCTGGAGGCGTCCACGGTCTCCGGGGTGCTGCACGCCAGCCTGTACCTGGACGCCGTCGTGCTGCCCTACTACACGGGGCTCGAGGCGCTGCGGTGGTCGCGCTTCTCCGGCGAGTGCGCGTCGTGCCTGTGCCGGATGGAGCCGCTCGTCGTCGGCGGCACGGCGGTGCAGTACCGCGGCCTGTCCAAGACCGCGCTGGCCATCATCTTCGCGCTCTGCGCGCGGATGGTGTGCCGCATCTACGGCGAGGAGCGGCTCAGCGCGTGGACGCGGGCGGCGTTGGAGGCCGTCGGGTGGGTCTTCGTCGCCGCCGACGCGGTCTACCTCGTCGGCTGGGTGGCCGCGGAGGGCGGCGCCGTCGGGGTCGTGGCGTACAGCCTCGTCGCCGGGCTCGTGTTCCTCAGCGTCTTCGGCAAGGTGTACCGGTTCCTCGCGTGGGTGGAGACCAGGCAGTCGCAGTGGAAATCCAGCCTCTGCCACAGCGTTGTTTGATTCATTCATCCCAGAATCCCCTCCCTCACCTGTATGTAAAAACGAAAGAAAGAAAGGAATTGCCGCCATTTACATAGCTCTTCTTTTGCTTGCTGTACAATACAATCGGCACAACGGTAAAAGAATTCTTTTGTTCTTGTTTACTACTACTACTGATTAGCATAACTTTCAGAGTTTCTTCTCTTTTAATATGGTTCACCTTTCTAATCATGCCTGACCACAATGCACATTCTGATGCTAGTAGTAGGCTATGAATCAGACAACTGACCAACACATACTTTGCAATTTTAATTTCCTGTGTGTATATCATGGTTACAATGTCAGCAAATGGTAGATATTAATTAAAAAACAGTACTAGAGCTGGTTTCAGAAAAAGTGAACAGGACAAAGCGTCAACAAGAATGTGGTGGTTCAGAAATTGGCCTGGATAGATCAAGCAATGACCTAACCACTGGCGGCTCCTTGAAGCCAGTTCTTGGAGCCTTCCCATCTGAAAGTTGCTCTGCTCTGTTCTTCCTTGTCCTCATCAGTTAACCGCCCCGTCTATCGGAGAAATTGTCTGGAGCAGTTACCTTCTGTTGTCTCGGCAAATTTAGAACATGGATACGACATTCTACATTCTCGCCGCATCGCGCACGTGCGAAATTAATAGGATTAGTATGTGCACTTTCTTGCCGCATAGTACTTGTCCCTACATTTCGGTTCTTTCATGAAGGAAAACCGGTTGCTTGACTTGCTGGTCAGGCGCCCAGCCTTCGTTCTTGAACAGAGAGAGTTCTTATGCAATTTGCAATGTCTGGAAGAAGTCCCGCACACCCCGTGCACATATACAATAATACAAACAGCTTTCCGTCCGTCAGTCCCGCGAATGATTAGGTTGATTAGGTAGGTTGAAGAGGCCCGCGAACGAACTGGAACGGGTCATCGTCAAGTTGGTGCCCAAATCAACGAGGCCTTCGTGAGCCGGAAGCAAGCTTTAGCTTCAGGATAGCATCCAGTCGCTGTCATAACCAGTCCAAGCGTGTACGACGCCTCCATGTCATCGTGCGTTATTGCCTCCCAACTCCCGCTAGAATAGATTCATCGGTTATCATCAGCATGTGCATCTAAAGCGCCGTTGCTGTTGATGTTGCAATGTTGTTTCGGTGCCCTTGATTGAAGGTGCATAATATTGCTGGTTGTAAAAGGGGAGAAGATTCTCCGGTTTTGCGTGCGTCCAAAAGAACTTTCTTGTATCTCAACGTTGACGGTTCATGAGCCAAAGACAGCCTGAAGGTCGTACCGACTACCGACTACTGTAAAGTTAACAAGGGTTTAAATACTAGACTCCTGTAATCAAAATCTCCTGCTGGTGGCTTAACCTCGCTTGCGAGAACACGTGTTTGTTTGTTTTTTCGTTTTTTAGACGACCTGAACGGCTGAACACCATTACAACAGTGTTGGAGCTGTTTGACAACGAAATACTACAAGGACCCGCTGCCTAATTCTGACTACGTGGACGCCACGGTTGATTACCAATTTACCACCATGCAGCGGCTTGTCTTTGTAATCCTGTTCCTGATTGCGTGCACACAACTTTGTCGTTCCCGGGCTCCTGGCAGATTCATCAATCAGCCACTCGCTCACCCTGTCAGTCTGTCACCCATCACGACGTTCCAGTAAGATGGACCGGCCCATGCCATATCCGACTAGTCGCTGCCAGCAATAAGGGCCACAATTGACGTTATGTGGGCCGGCCCAGGCCGTGTCTCGCACCGACCGACTCCGTTTCCGACTAGCCCGCGGCATTGGTCAGACTCATTTGAGGCTCGGAGCCAAGAACCGACATATTGAGGAGGGAGGCCTGGTCCACGATTTCTACCGCGTGACCACGCGCTTCCTTTTCCTCCAGCATCCCGGGCTCGAATTTTCCCCGGATCTCCGCCGCCGTCCGCCGCCATGGAGAAGGAGAAGAAGCTGTCGTTCTCAATCTCCTCCTCCAAGTCCAAGCCGCCCAGGCCCACCTCACGCCCCTCCGCCGCCGGCGAAGACGCCGAGCCCCGCTCCTCTGCGCCCGCGCCGGCCTCGCAGTTCGTCACCGAGTTCGATGCCTCCCAAACCCTAGCCCCGGCCGCGGCGCAGGCCGTCATCGCGCCGCTCCCCAACTCGGGCAACTTCCTCAACCATCGCCCACGCAAGCCGTCCTCGCTCCCCACGCCCGAGGAGGAGGCAGCCCTCGCCGCCGAAACAGGCGGCGGCGGCCCGTCCTTCGTCCTCGACACCTCCACCGCCCCCGAAGATCCCTCTTCAAGCATCGGGTACGGACTCACCCTTCGTAACTCAGCTGCCGCCGCCGACAACGCCAAGGAATCGGTGAACGCACCACCTCAGGCGGTGGCTCATGCATCTGGAGGCGACCTCATGCTGCAGCGGTACAAGGAAGACATGGCCGTCCTACCTGATCACCGTGGCATGGATGAGTTCCTTGATGTCCCAGTGGAGGATTTTGCTGCGGCCCTTCTTGCTGGCTATGGCTGGTCCGAGGGTAAAGGTATTGGTAGGAACAATAAGATCGGTGATACCAAGGTTGTTGAGTATGACCGCCGTGCTGGCACACAGGGGTTAGGCTACAACCCCTCCGAGGCCGACCCGAAGAAGACTCGCAAAGGCGACTGGATTGTTGGCGAAAAGAAGGCGACAGAGAATGGGTCTGCAAAGAAGAGGGATAGAGATAGTAGTGACAAACAGCAGGAGAGGGATTCTAGTTCCCGGAAGAAGAGGTCTGGTGAGCAAAGGCCAGAACGGGAGGTTCGTGAAAAGGAGAGAAATGGCTGGGATCGCCGAAAAGGAAAGAGTAGCGGTGGTGCTACTGCTAACAAGGTCCGCTGGTTACAGAGCCATATTAGGGTTCGGGTTGTTAGTGAGAAGTTGAGCAAAAGGCTCTACCTGATGAAAGGGAAGGTTGTGGATGTAGTGGGTCCGACAACTTGCGATATAATGATGGATGACGGGTCAGAGCTGGTGCAAGGGGTGGAGCAGGATATGCTTGAAACTGTCCTTCCACGGACAAATGGACGGGTACTTGTGCTCTATGGTAAGCACAAGGGGGTGTATGGGCACTTGATAGAGAAGAACTCTGCGGACGAGACTGGTGTGGTGGAGGATGCAGATACAAAGGATATGATACGTGTGAGATACGACCAGATTGCTGAGTATGTTGGAGACCCAGAGTTGCTTGGGTACTGATTAATTCTTTTGGGGGGAGCAGGTATATGCTTATCAGGAGCTCTCTCTGCTTGTAATGTCTAGTTCTTTTTAATGAAAGATTATCACTGTTGCCTGGATGTAAAATCTTGAATGAACTGTTAGCTTGTTACATGTTTTGTGCTTTTTTATGGAACTTAATTAGCTAAGTATCAACTCTTTTGGGGTAATGTCATACTAAATGAGGTTCGATGAATAGATAGTGTTGATGTCTCAACTTATATTGAGTTTCCCTTAGTGAAAGAAGCTGTTTGCTTTTTCTTGTAATAACTTCAGTGTGGAATTATGTCATTGTGTGCTTGATGATAAATTTCGGTGCTATCTCATGTTGGAAGAGGGTTTCCCTGAATAAACGGCATCTTGATGATCCTGATTTTGTTAACCTTCAATTATGAATTATGATGCTTATGAGGGATATTTGTGTGACCTTGCGAAAGTGTTCTGCTAACCAACCATGTTTTAAAACGAAACAAATGTGAATATGCCTACATTGTGAATTTAGTTTCATATCTGAAAACTCGGGATTCTGATAATTCCCTTGTGGCTTTCATTGTCAATGAGTGAAAGATTGCACAATTCTGTTGGATAAGCTCAAAGAGCCTCAAGAAGGCAATCTGACCAGTCTCCAACACAAAAGCATCCTTACTGTGGTATGGTCCTCGTCTTTGGCTAGATTGCACTCAGGGAGGACATGTATTCTTGTTATTACTTAAATGACTTCTCTATAACTTGTGTTAAGATTTTTAGATTTAAATTATATATGGAGATTGATGTGGATCATTGGGAATTTTTGAATTTGCACTGACTTTTGGAGACTGCATTAGTTTCTTGTGAAGTATTGTAGTACTGTGATGTTGTCAAGTGATCATCCTATGAAACATTAGTAATTTGTGTATCGTTCTTGTATTCTTTCTGTTCCTTCTTAAGGCATTGTGCAGTTAAATTTTGTAGGGGGTGATGGATATGAGATGGTTGCAATTTATCTTTTGGCACGGGTTATCTGTTGAAGTTGAATTCATATTTGTGGGACTGACGTAAGTAGGAGTTGTAAATTTCAAATAGGCTTTGCTTAGGAGGGTAGATGTGTGGAAAGGTTTGGAATACCAGGATAAAGGAGCTAGAAAAAAAAATCATTATACCTTGTACTATGTAGAGAAAAACTACAGTGCCTTGTGTTACCTGGATGATTTATAGACGGTGACATCAGAATCTGAGGCTGAAACTTTTCTCAATTGGTACATTCTGTTTGTGCTTTACACGAGGGATATTAATTGTATCATTAGTCCCTGATATTCTCCTTCCTCATATTATGAACAGATTGGAGACCAAGTTGAGCTGAAGGAAACCTGGCTTATCACTTATTTTTTTCCCTCAACAATTTGAGGAATGGTTAAACTATGCACCCAGATTATGGTAGTATCAGCTTCAATCATTGCCCATTTCAGATTTATACCTCCTGGCAGTATCTGTAACCTGTGTTATTATGCACTTTGATAAATGGAAGAAGTTGCTAGATATGTGCAAGTGCTAGTGTGAGTGGATAAACAGAGATTTGGTATTCTCTGCATGTGTAACATAAATAGATGAAACACCATCAGGTTTAACCCTTAACAGGCCATAGTCTTCTATTGTCCTGCAAATCACTCTGACCCTTCCGCATGTGAGAAAGGTGCACAACTAGGAAGCCAATTGTTGGTTTAAAGTCAAATTATGATGCTTTTGATCAGCTATAGATGCTTTTGGTCGTGAATAGTTTATCATGAAGCCATGTCAGCACCTGATGCACACAGCAGCTGCCGGTGGATTTTTAGTGCTTGGCGCCACCAGCTGAGCATCAACAGTAAAGAATGCATGGAAGGCACTCATGCATATTTGATTGGCATTCACAAATCCTTCAATGATGATCTGCATGAACATATACACAGCAAATTTGATCAGCATTCACACATTCCATCGAACAGGGTTCTGTTCTGATCAGCCTTTAATGTTGTAAAACTTGTCTGAGGACTTATGGAGTTTCAGCAAGAGTGTTCACTAGGGATCATTATTATTTTTATGCCAGCGTGATTAGCTTGTGATTTGTGAATAAGAATCATGCACATGCTGTTTGACTGAAATTTGTCGTAAATGATTGTTTTTAATCGATCCTAAACATAGGAACTAAGGTTGTCTCATTTTTCATGACTCGACTTTTATTGATATCGTTATTCCCAAAGTTTGTGACACTACTTTCAATAAAATTGGATTTGCATATATCAGATAAATTTTGACCCATTCTTTTTTTAGGGAAAATTTTGCACCATTCTTCGTTTTAGGGAAAATTTTGAACCATTTTTTCATAGCTCAGATATTACTAATGACTATTGTACTTCATCCTGAAATCACCCAAAAAAAAAAACTGAGCAACGAGTTGAGGATTGCATTGTCATGCAGCCTCCTAACTGAAAGGCCAAACAGAACCATGGCATTGGCTACTGTTAGCCTGTTGAATCACACATATCAGAAACCATTTAAATACTGGAGAAGAAATTTTAGCATGCAGAGCCTTTTGCATACGTGATATGTGTATGCATGAGCATCAGGTCAGGAAACCTTTATCTTCACGTCATGCATGTATAAGAAAATGGCTGGCAATAAGATAGATGCCCAGTGTTCCTATCCGCCTCTACACATGATAGCTAATACATTCTCGTAAGGTAAACAGCGGATCAATCACACTGCCTAAACAAGACCATGCACGTCAAAACTTTATCTTCACCAGTTCACCTCATGCTTGCCAGAAATGGCTGCCAACAAGATAGATACCCAATGTTCCTATCCGCCTTGGTGGATATATGGAGTTCATGTTTTGATAGGACTGATACATTCTCGTAAGGTGAACAGGGGATCAATCACACCGGCTATACGAGGACATGCATCACAAACCTTGGGCTGGGGAAGCTAGAGCACGATGGCATTGTCAAGAAAGAATATGAGCACGGATGCATTATGTGCTCTCCAGATCCAACCATGGCAAGGCAAAATGGCACCTCACCTGCCAAAAACGATATATTCTTTTCCATTGAAGGGTGGAGTAAAAAGCATGGAAAATCCGAAGGAATCACATAATGGCTTTGCAATCGAGCAACTCCCAGATTTCAACAATCGAAATGTGGTGGCATGTTAAAAAACATTTCTTGACAGTTCTTCAAATCAGTCTTTAGAATCATCTGACTCTGACCTTCAAAACAATTTTGGGATTGATTGTGGAAAATGGAAATCAAAACACCAGAAGATTGTCTTTTAGCTTAACTTTGACATTTGGCTTAGCAAACACACCAAAAGAAAATTCTTGACAATGTGAGGAGTAAATAATAGGAGTATAAAATAAGGAGAACCATATGTACAGTGACAACATCTCAAATGTCCCAGTTCAGGGTAACATGTACACATTCTGCTTCATCAGTCACAAGAATGAAGCATCAAAATATTTAAAACAATGCACAACTTAAACTATTGACTGACCAATAGTATTGCAAAACTATTGACTGACCAATAGTATTGCAAAAAGATATAATGAGAAATATTCAGCAAGACATTCTGTACATATCAGAGACATCTGTGGAAAATGTACAGATACACATCCAACAAAGAACCTGAATTACTTATAAAGGAAAATGCGCAGAAAGCTCGTTGAAATTCAGGATTCAGATTCGATAACCGACCAATTAAACTATCTGGAACTGTATTGTTTAGCATTTTACTGTGTCTTAGATGGTATTAGTCAATAAAAAAAAACTTGAGCAGTCGGATGCAAACTAGTATATCAGCACGCACCAAATCATAGTTAGCAATCAGCAGATATGGAACATGTTTTACACGATGTCTGGACATGTATGTACTGCTCTTATTCGTTCACCATCGATCTGATTTTCAGTCACTCGGAGATTCTGCAGCAATTACAACAGCATTGCAACTAAGAAGCAGCAGCAGGGGCAGAACCGGACGCCTCAGACGGAGCCGCCTCATCATCCTTATGTTTCACCATGCCCGAGTCGACCAGGATGGGCACCTCTGCCGCGAGCCAGGGCGCGAGCCCGAGGCACAGCGCGTGCGCAATCCCGAACCTCGGGCAATTCTTCGCCCACAGCGGCTTGAAGTGGACGGTCAGACAGATCTTCCCTCCACGGTACATCTGCGTCCACCAGCAGCAATCTCAAACAACAGGAACAACAACATAAACATATAGAGACAGGAATCGATTGGAGGCTAGCTCACCTTGTGGGTCTTGCCGTCGAGGGTGGGGAGCTCGATCTCGGGGGCGACCTGGGGGTAGGCGACGGGGATGTCGAATTGGAGAGGGAACTCGTAGCGGCGGAGGTTGTGGACGTACCAGCAGGTGCCCTCCCAGCGGGTTCCCTCCGGGTTCGCGGCGGAGATGCGGAACCAGTCGTTGTCCTTGGCCTTGTTCACCGACGTGTAGGCGATCAGCGCGCGGTACTCCTCCTTGAGTCGCTGCCGCCACGCATCACCGTCACGGGGCCCCGCGCGGATGGAGAGCAGCGGGATCTCGCCCACCACGCTCTTCGTCCCCTTGTCCCACCCCTCCATCGCCGGAATCGGAAGACGCTGGCGGCGGGTTCGGCTGCGGCGGAGCAGTGCGGGGCGGGCGGAACAGAAACGGAAGAAGATGCTGTGCGTGGGATTAACGCTTGGTGGGGAGGTCTAACGCAGGCGCAGGTCCGCGGGCCGCGGCTGGTTTTGGGCTTGCTTCTTGGGCCCTTTTTTATTCCGGCACGGCACAGTGAGGCCGGGCGACCGATCCGGCAAAAACAGGTGCTGGTGTGCCATGAGCCCACGCCGGTTCGGACGCAAAACACTACTCCGGTTCTTTCGGCGAGCCATCCGAATCCGAGCAATGAGGCTGCCTGCGACTTTTTGGCTGCTGCTAGTTTGTTTATGCCGCGCTGCATTCCCACATCTCAACCTGCTCCATTGCTCGGATTATTAATCAGATTAATAATCCCGGTCTCTAAAGGGCAAAATCATTTCCCAGAGAATCATCCCTGCCTGGTCAGGCATGGAATTGAGAGGACGGATGGATGTCAACTTCAATTATATCTGGTGCCTGCATAATTCCTGCGGTTGCAAGCTAATCATACGCTCTTCTCGCTCAACGCACTTCTTGTACAGTTGCGGGCAAGCTAATAATATTGTGGTCGGTTAGTAGATGCCAATTAATCTCAAGTCCAAACCTTTATACCCTTTATATTTATTGTTTGTTTCTTGCGAAAGTGGGCCAATCTGGTCGTTATGAGAGAGTTGAACCTTGTAAAGTTTCATCTGATTATTTATGATTTTTTGGTGCATCGATTATGAAATGCGAAACTAGCGCTGTACTACTGGCAATTCCTAATAGTGACTAAATTTTACATCTGAACAGTGGTAGATCACAGTCACTCACGAAAGGGAACACTGAAAGACAATCAAAGCTAGCACGCATGATCCTGCCTCCAATCGAAGTCTGACGATAATTCCCGATTTAATCAGCCCAACGAACTCGAACGTTCGACCAACCCAAAACCACGAGGCTAGCACGTCCTCATGCTGCTCCATGCAAAGACAAGGCCTCATATGTTTATGGCAAGTTGACACAGTCCCATGAGAAATGATTAAGTGAATGTCAATTAGCAGGGAGAATCTCTTCTCAGATCACAGTGCCTCTCATGCATGCTATGCTTAATGGCGGTAGCAGCACTTGCTTGCAGGTAGCACATCCGATCCCATAGGGGGATAGAATATAACCTTGAGTCGCCAGTATGTATGTCAGAATAATGCACTCTGAATTATTAGATCGTGATGATGCTCCCTCGTGCTTAACGGTACATAATTTGTTTACCGGTTCCCTTTGTTTCCTCTCAACTGCTATGGACGGCTCTCCTAATTCTTTTGATCAGTTTGGAACAGCATTATACTATTTTCAAATGGGAATATACGCAACTAGAGTACAAAGTCCATGTGGCAAACCAAAAGACTATTTTCCTAGTGTATCATTTCAGTGGTTAATACAGACCAAACCTGTAAAATCACAGGGACATGGTTACCAAGCATCGTTAAAATTTATTTTTTGTGCAGTGAGATAACTCCAGTCCAGATCAGTTGTCAATCTATCATTACCTAGCATCACTAAAATTTCTTTTGTGTTCCACAAAAAAAAAAAAAAAAAAAAGGTGAGCGACTTCCTGCCTCTGGATGGTGAGGTGCACACATTCCCAAGTCCCAACTTCACCAGATGAAGGCAGCTGCATGGAGCCGAAAAGGGCAGGGAATGTGCTGCTGGTAAAGACGTTCTGACCGGGTTCAGAAAAAGTGGAGCGAACTGAAGCTACAAGAGGGGGAAAAGGAGAATGTCCATTTTATGCTGTTTTTGTTGTTAAACGGAGTGCACGTCACGCGCGCTCTTTTCATTCCTTCAAAACAGGAATAAAGCGGCGTGCCGGTGCTGTGCTCCCCTCTTTGCTTGCTGCGTCCCTTTCCTGCATGGTCACGGCGGACTAAACTCGGCGCGTGCCCTACGTAGTACTGAGATCTGCTACCTTGGCCCGACCGCCGTAACCATTCCCCGGATCGCCAGCATCGTCACGTTGAAGCATCTCATCTCCTCGCCACAGTTCACCTGCACTGCACAGCAAGCTTGCCTCGTGGTCGTCCAAACAGAGACGAAGCATCTACTATATACTGCACATACTACTGGATTAATCAACGAGTGAGATTCTACATTAATCGGCGTGAGGGGGAGAGAAGAGATTATCAGAGTATTTTTCTTTTATCAGCTCGATGCTGCAGGAGCAAGAGAAAATAATGGTTTTGAGGCGACGAGGAGGGCCGTATGATTAGCACGCAGTGGGGAACCGGGGATGGCTTGGCCTGGGCTCTAGAGTAGTAGTAGAGAGAGAAATAAAAACAGGGAGGGCCAGGCGGAGGCTCGCGTCGCGCGCGCGCATGTGACGCGTCGCCGGCCGTGTCTCGTGCCAGTCCCGCTGTTCGAAGCAGCCACGGCCGGCGGTTGAATCTGCCCCACTCGATTATTGCGTCGTGGGCGCACTTCGCCGCGTGTAGCTAGCCATGCGGGGGAGCTCATTCGATCCGTGGCGTGTGTGTACTACTAGTGTGTGCATGCACCGCAGCAGTTTCGACAGACTGATGATCTCTGCATCGATCTGCCTGCGAGAAAATTATCTACTGTAACGCGGCAGTGCTGCGGTATTTTAAGAAGTCGATCGATGAGCGTGGATTTTCGAAATGTACTTGTGATCGATTTGTCACTGCTAAAACCGATAAGAGTTTCGCAACTGCTTTACACCAAAACCAATATAACGTTCGATGGACTTGCTCAACTGTCATCGATCTGATGACTGGACATCGGGAAATAACTTTCAGATGCGTCTGAGAGATCCAACAGTACTGCAACATCACTGAAGTAGTTAAGAGTCTACATTATCCTCGCAGGATGCATGCATCATTTGCCAGAGATTGTATATTTGTCACCATCCTCTCCAGCCTCAGATTCTCTGGACTCTCTGTCCCCCCACTGTGTACGAATCGATGATGCAATGCAACTGAAGTGAACTGAGATTTCGTTCAACTAGTGGGGCGCATTCTTTCACTGACTCTCATGAACGCATGAATGAATTTGAGGCGCAGGGCAGCGCCGCGCATGCTAAGCTCCGGCGGCGACTCGAAAAAAGGAGAGCCGGCGAGCGAGCGAGCCGAAGGCAAAGGCGTGGCATGGAAGTGAGCGAAAGCTCGCGCGCAAAGGCAGAATTCCCCCATCTCTTTCTGTGACCTTTACCTCCTCCTGCCTCTCTGCACGCTTCTCCGTTGCCCGGCCGGCCGCTTGCATAGTTGCATTGCGTCGCGCGGCAGCAGGCTACCACGACGCTTTTACGCGCTTGTTCGCATCGCATCTCGCGAACCTGCCCGTCGAAATCATCGATCGGCGCGGCTCATGGGCCAAATCACGCCCCCCCCCCCTCCCCGGGTGATGCGCGCGGCACGGTGCCAAGCCCGGCGGCGTGGCGCGCTGACGACCCCCGCAGGACCGCTGCGACGTTGTAGCAACGTGAACCTGTAGTTGCACAAAAATACGGCGCCGTGGCTTCCCTCACGACGGGACGTGTACGTGTAAATGCGAGTATTGGGCATATAATGTCTCGAGATGCGAACGAGCCAGCGGCTCGGTGGTTGAGCTCAGGAGTGGCAGCTCGCCCGTGCGAGTTCGATACCTGGGATCGACTCGGTGCATAGCGTGGGAGTTTGTCCTCAGAAAAAAAAAATCGCTTGATCTGTTCGATCAAAGCATAGTTAAAGACTCGCGTCATAGCTCATACGATCAGCTGAGTTTTCGTGTTTGGTTGAGGGAAGGGTTTGAAAGTTTTCTCGGCCTATGTGAGAGACTCTTCTTCTTAGTAAATATCGTCAGACAGCTTTTTCGACTGACAGATCGAGTTTTTTTTTTTTAATGTCTCGTGATGTTATGGATGCACAGTGCCCAGCGGCCCGGCGCCACTACTACGTTCATGCACGAGCCAGCCAGCGCTGCCTTGTCGACGATCCAATGATTGGACAAGAGGAGCCAGATGCACAAGAGTAGCCGCACTGCAGGAGATGCCAGCCAACGGCTCAGATCGAGGAATTAAAGTGCGTGCATGCGCATTGAATTTCTAGCTTCCTTCTGGTGCGTGGGTCGTTCCATGCGGACCATACCGATTCGTCGAGAGGCGCGAACTGATGCCCTCTCTCGCTCGTCTTGATTTGCATTGGTTGTTCTAGAAAAAGCCGTCCTCAATATATATATAGGCAGAAATCGGGTGATGATCTACTTCTACAAGTAGGTCAGAATCGTGAACATACTGCTAAAGTCAAAAGAACAATTAATTTGTGGCGAGTAGAGAATCGTCAGGGCTGAATCCATACTTCAGCTTTCACAGACACGAATACTATAGTAGTAGTAAAATAAAAAAGGAGGTAAAAGAAGTTAATTTTTTATACTAGTACTAAACAAGGGATGAAGTTTCTCCATATATGAACATGGACCAAACCTTGTCAACTGATCAACTCAGTGACATACATCGCCTTGGTCTTCTTTGTACAACTCTCAAAGCCGTGATCCACACACACACACACACTCTATACACATGCACTAGTAATTATCCCTAATAACGACGAAAGCTAAAACTCAAACCGCAAATGGAGGACCTCCGATCCAGCCGGCGTAATTCTCGTCACACCAAATTAAGCTAGTGTATAAGAAGGAAAATGAGGGATCGGTAATTAAGCTCGTCATAGTTTCACTTTGCTGATCTTGGTGGTGGTCTTGCTGGACCGGGTCTCGTGGTTCCAGGTCATGAGCTTGCGGAAAACCCCCTGGCGCTCCTCGTAATTGGACTTCCTGGAGAAGCTGCTGCTCTTCCTCTTGCTGCTGGCGCTGCTGCCGCGTCCCATGCTGCTCCAGCTCCCCAGCTGCTTCCCCGCCTGCTTTCCCGCGGCGGCCGCGTCCTTGTCCGGCACGACCGGCGGCGCCACGCACCGTATGAGCGCCCAGTCCACGCCGGCGAAGAACGGGTGCCTCTTGATCTCTGCGGCGCCGCGCGACGCGCCCATGCGGCGGCGCGGGTCCCGCTCCAGCAGCCTCCCGACGAGGTCCTTGAGCCGCGCCACGTCGTCGGACGACTCGGCGTTGTCGAGGTGCGGGTACGCGACCTGCCTGGACAGGATGTTCTTGAGCGTGGCCTCCTTGGTGGCCCCCTTGAACGGCGTGCGGCCGTACACGAGCTCGTAGAGGAAGACCCCGAACGCCCACCAGTCCACGCCGTTTCCGTGTCCGCTCCCGCTGACGAGCTCCGGCGCGAGGTACTCGTGCGTGCCTACGCAGTCCTTGGAGCTCGCGCCCGTCGGCTCCGCCACGAACTCGAACCGCTCCTTCGCGTCCACCATGCTCTCCTCCTCGTTGTCCTTGTCGTTTTTGCCAGCAGATGTGAAGCACGACAAGAAGAAGGTGTTCATCTTCCTGCTGCTCCTTCGACTCTGTTTCTTACCATTCCGCACATGGCGCTTGCGCACGGCGGGCTCGACGGACGCCGGGAGCGCGAGGTCGAAGTCGGAGAGCACGACGTGGCCGTTGCCACGCAGGAGCACGTTCTCGGGCTTGAGGTCGCGGTACACGAACCCGAGCGCGTGGAGGTACTCGAGCGCGAGGAGCACCTCGGCGGCGTAGAACCTGGCCGCGGCCACCGGGAGGCGCCCGCCGGGGCGGCGCCGGAGCACGGCGTGGAGGTCTCCGCCGGAGCAGTAGTCCATGAGGAAGCACGCGTAGCGGCCGGCGTCGAGCCGCGCGTACAGGGTGGGCAGGAACGGGTGGTCGAGCGAGGAGAGCACGCGGGACTCGGCCAGCACGTGGGACACGCGGGACGGGTCGTCGTCGCGCACGTCGACGACCTTGAGCGCGAAGAGCGGGGAGCTCGGCGGGGCGCTCTTGAGGCGGCAGAGGAAGACGCGGGCCAGGTGGCCGTGGCCCAGCTCGCGGACCAGGTGGAGGTGGCCCAGGCGGAGGACGCCGTCAGGGGTGGCGGCGCGGGCGGCGGCGAGGTGGGTCCAGTGCGAGGAGGAGGAGGAGGAGTGTGGGCGCGGGGAGAGCGAGGTGGAGGAGGAGAAGGACGGGAGGGACAGGGAGCTGCGCGCGCTGAAGGTGGTGGCCGTCGTGAAGGAGGAGGTGGAGGCGGAGGCGGTCGAGGTGAAGGACAGGTCAAGCGCGGCGGCGCCGTCGGCGAGGGAGGGAGGGAAGTGAGGGGAGAGGAGGTCGGTGTTCGTGGTGGTGGTGGAGAGCGGGGAGCAGGGCGCCGTGGGGTCGTGCGCGGCGGCGGGATCCATTGCCGCTGCTTCTGTGTGCATGGCGAGTGAGGCGGAGGGGAGGGGGAGTGAATGCGAGGGCTGTGTGTGAGGCGGGGGCGGGGTGCTTATAAAGGCCGGCGTCGGTGAGAACGACGGGCCGCCGAGGTCGAGCGGGTCCTCTCTCTCTCTCGATATCAGCAGGGACTTGATTTTACAGGGGATGTGAGCCACGCGATCAGGTCCTTGGACGGATGAGATCGAGGCGGTGCCATGCCTTGGTGTTGCTATTTTGAACAGATTTTCGTCAGGTTGTGACTTTGTGAGTTTTCATATTCGGAAAAGCTCCAAAGTCCAAAAGTTTGATACTACTTGCTGCGTCCGTGCAAACTGAACTACTAGCAAGAAAGCGGTCGTCGGCATTTTGAGCATGGTGCTGCACTGCTGCTGACATTTTGAGCAGATTTTCATCAGGTTGCGAATTGTTATATTCGAAAAAGCTCCAAAGTCCAAAAAGTTTGATACTTGCAATGTCAAGTGACTGAACTAGCGAGAAAGCGATCGTCGGCAAACACGTTTTTTTTTTAGCTGGCCAGCCGAACCGGGTTCCCTGAACAGACCGTCACCGCACGTCAAAGATTTTGACCGTTCAAACACGCATCATTCTAGACGGCCTTCGGTGAATCCTCAATTCGATCACATTTCTGCAAGAGCAAACTCTATTTCAGTGGGCTCTCACACTGTCTATATCAGTTGTTTCGAAGATAAATTGCTGACGGTTTATTAGTTTGCCTGATCTATATCGGGTGTTCCTTACCTGTATCTGTTTATTAACGTCGACGGGACGAGGCCGATCTGTGATCCGACGCGCCTTACTTTTCTATGGGCAGGATGGAATGAAGTTTCGGGTGATAGGTCAGTCGCATGCATGCATGGGTGATTGACCCGTTGTATATTCAGTTCGCCCGGGGCCCGTCAGACTGTCAGAGTCGCATCGACATGACCACCTAGCTATAGCTCGGTTCGATCCCATCTTCCAATGCTTCAGATGGGATGGGATTCACGTCCCGAAGAACGCTTTGAAGCTTCCAAGCAGCCGAGTCAAGTCCTATCCACATCTGTAGACTTAGGATGACTCCAACAAGGGGTTATAATTTTGAGAGACAAAATAAGTTTTACATTTCGTGCACAGTGAAACCAAGTGAAGGCAAAAACTGCTATCTCCAACAGACGATACTCCAAATGCATTTTTTCACCTCTACTCGTCTTGCGCCTTCGTGCCCCCGTGCTTTGCCCACCCGGTGCTCCGCCTGCACGCGCCGCCGCCTCTGCGCTCTGCCGCTCCGGCGCTCCACCTGGCTCCACGCACCGCTGCCTCCAGGCTCCACCGCTCCTGCGCTTCACCGCCTCCATGCATCGCACGCCCCAACGCTTCGTCTGACTTCGCGTGCCGCCGCCTCCTGGCTCCGCCGTCCTCGCGCTATCACCGCCTCCGTGCATCGCACGCCCTGGCGCTTCGCCTGTCTCCGCGCGGCGCCACCCCCGCGCGTTCGTCGCCTCCGCACTCCGCCTCCGCATGTCGCCTGCCTCCGCGCGCCGCTTCCGCTCCACTGCGTGCGTTATTGACCGAATCAACTGCTCGACAAATGCATTTGAGGAGAGAGGAGATGTATTTTTGCATCTTCTCTCTCCTCGGAGGCAAAGTGCATGCTGCTTTTGCATTTCCTGTTGGAGAACGAATTGGTGAGGCACAGTGGATTTTGGAGAGGCAAAAATAAAATTGCCTCATTTGAAGTCAGTCTTAGCCTCTGTCACTGATCTAAAAAAACAACAGCGGTGATCTTAAATCGTCTGCACTTTTCATGTGGATGTGATGATCATCCTCTCTGGATAATCGTATGAGTTCAAAGTCTAGTCATTGTACAACTACTAATTCTGGGATTTGTCCCGGTAGTGGAGAGCACCCTTGTTAAACTAATCTGTGTTACCAACAACCCCAAAAGAACGGCTATGCACTTGTCTTATTACTAGCAGCAGCAGGTTCATCATCAGCTTCATTGGCCAACGCCTGCGTACGCGTGCCACGCTCTGCTTGCATACATAACTCGCCTGACGTGTGTCGTCCCTAAGGTCAACTCCCGGTGGAATATATACGATGCAGATGCGTCGAGTTAGGCGGCATCCATGTATATATGGCTTCTATCGGTTCACTGTGACTGACAAGGGTGTCAGCTGCTGCAACAATATTATTTTTTTCGAAGAGAACAAAACGCGATTTCGCCTAATGCCAGGCTTGAGGAGGAATAAGTAGGTAAAAGCCCCAATTCCCGGTCGTAATTCTAGTGCCGAATGATGCCCGTCGTCTACCAAACACGACACCTTTCAATTGGCAGATGGATGGATGAACTTGTTCCCTTGTCCTCTCCCCATCTAACCTATAGCAGCTGGCTGTTACATGCATCTGCTCGCTACTACCTTTTTAAGCCATATGCGTGAATGACTAATCAAACGACCTTGACAAACTCTTGAACGCAAATTGTGCTACCAATAGTGAACTGATCCAACCTACCCATCATCACGAAATTAAACTCTTTAATCTTATATTGTCATATATCTGTGTGATGACCATACCCTCTCGTAACTAACATTCCCCGGCCCTCCTCCGATTCGTCCACGTAGCGCATGAAATTCGTTTCTTTTTTTGGACAAACATCAGCGCATGAATTTCAAAGGAAACGAACGATTGCGCTGCAGCGAGCACATATAAAATATTTTTCCCGCGTTCCAAACGGGTAGCCTTCGATTCAGGCTCGGACGACATGCGTTGATGCCTGTGGCTACTCTGGCAGTATAGCATCTCCGGCGCCGTCCATCCTTGAGATTCTGTGATTCCCCACGCCGCATATGCATGAGGGCCGGCCGGCATGCGCGTCCGCGCGCGTAGTATGCCAATCGATCTCGCGCGCGCGCAGCTCGTTTTTCTGTAGGGTTTCCACGCCGAGATTCCTGCCCTGCTCTCCCGTTTTATTCCGCGAGCTAGACGGTGAAAGAAAACTCGCGCAAGTACAGCTTTAGTGGGCGGCCGCCACATGCTGAGATTTCGATGCGCCCCCAAATGATTGAAATCAGAAGCTTTGCGGGTCGTTCTCGTTCCATTCCATCGACCTGCTGCATTTTGTAATTCTTCTGCTAATATACGATCAGGCTATATAGTATACTAGTACAATACCGGTGCTAGCTGGTGTTGATTGTTTGCATCTGCGTGGCCGTTTAGCTCGAAAACAAAGTTCAGACGAGAAATGCCAAAATGCAGCAGGTTGGACACTGCCTGCAGATATAACCGTCACTGGCACACAGAGCAGAGCAAGGGAAGCAGGATTGTTCAGCCGCATCACCACGCTTGACGCGGCGCGATTATAAAAGACGAACGTTTGCTCGTTAAACTGTGGATCTGACGAGTCAGATCGTCGTATGTACTAGATGACAGTTATGATCCTGCGTGCATGGGAGGTCGATCACTCGCTAAACTCCACCCAGCCCAGTGTCCCATATACCGGCCAATTGCAAGTTGCAACCGACCTTCACCGCCAGAGTACGTCCCTGCAGCACGATCTCTGCGATCTAGGCAGTGCAAACACACAGCTACCTACCCGATTGACTAATGACCATACATGTTGGCTGATCTGGGGTTCTCCATTTCTCGCTGCTGACCTCTTCCACCCTTGTAAATAACCGGCATCTGATTTGCGCTGCATGTTGTGGGGTTACCAATGCACACCAACTTGCCGAACCGCCCCACCTGTCTATTGTAACATGGACTTGGAGACCGTAGAGTATAGTTTCCGTCGTACAATCCTCACGTGCATGGCAGTGCTACCGGTGAACCCGAGAGGATCGATGAAGAAAAAAATACAGTAGGTGATGTGTTTACACGTCTGTGCATGATGCAACGGAGGCGGCTTAATTAGAGTCTCACAGGGGACGAGGCCTGATGGGTGTACTATTACTACAGCAGTAACGGTTAACCCCATGTCTGGCGTCGTTTCGAGGAGGTTCGTTGGGAGCCAGAGGAACGAGGCCGGTGACTTTGCTTGTGTCGATGGACGCGTCCACGCGTGCAGCATGTTGGGGTTGGCGAATCCGTGTTGGGCGTCGCGGATCCCTGTGCAAGACTTGGCGTTCAGGCTTTGATTCTTCAGTCTCCACGCACAAGTCATCGGCGCAGCTTCATAGGCAAGCAACATACCTAGTAGCTCGCTCGCGACCGCGCGCTCGAGGCAACTCACACACTCCTCGGCTCTTAGCTTATCGGCGAAGCATACGCGTGTACTGATCGATTGACTCCATCGGTGATTTTTCCAAGCAAGCCTGCCTAGCTGGGAGGATAGGCAAACCAGCTCACTCGACACACAGTGAGTGAAAACGTGCGGTGCTATTCCGAAGTCCAAGTGTCTGTAGAGTGTAGATGCACGCTGGCCCTGCGGAAAAAAGCAAACAGCTGATGCTGCTGGAGTAATACTCAACCGAACCCAAGTGGCAAGTGCGATGTACTGTGACACGCCCGCCGTGAATCAGGCGGCCCCACGACACGTGTACGTACGCGGCGCGATGAATGCGACGTACGCGTACGCCCCCGGCAAGGCGCGGCGCGCGTAATACGTCGTGTAGCGCACGTATGCGCGGCTTAGCGTGTGTGTGAGCGCGCGCATGCATGCGACGCGAGGCGACGAGCCGGAAGACACGTTCGCCGGCCGGGGCGGCCGCGCGCACCGCGTCGACACCGGAGCTCGCGGCCATGCTGCCTGCTGTCTCCGCGCGGCGCCGCCGGCTCGGCGCGTCTCCGTCTCCGCTGGCTGCGTCCTCTGCTACAGTGCGACTGCCCCCAGCTCCCCCTACGTACGCGGCGTTGTGCTACCCGAACATGTGACCGGCCGGGTAGCAACGCGCGTACGTTGCTTTCGCCGTCTGCATCGTACACATCTTCCACCTCGCAGAGGACAAAATAATCGTGCGTGGCATCATATATTCATGCACACTGTTTACCAACTCCCCTGCTCCCTGCAAAATCAAGCAGCCCAGAAGACCGACAAACTAACGCAATTCATCGAGTATACACTTGGGTAACAAAAGCCGGCATCGGCGGGCTAATAAATCAGATGCTGATCGATGCGTTTAAGATTTGCTACTACGAGGAGCTCGGATCAAAGCATCATTTGCCGCTCATCATGCCAGGCGCGCGCGCGCGCGCGCGCGCACACACACACACACACACACTACAAGCAGCCAGTCACAACAGGCGGGCGGTCCATCATTGCTTCATGTGGCTTTCCTCAAGCAGAAAAACGACAGTCGAATCGAGTGACAAACGTGCCGGAGAAAACATGCTGATAACGGAGCCAGCTGCTCGCTTATTAGTTTATACAGCTGGTTGCAGCGCCCTTTTTCCCCTTTTACAACAGGCGCTGCTTTCCATCAGCTACCAACAAAAGCAAGCGTTTGACAAAGCGGGGTTAGTTCAAGGGGACGGAGCCGGAGTCCTTTTTATCTTTCGCAAACTTTGATGAAACGAAAGCTGAGCTTGCGAGCGCGTCGTCCATCATGGGTCTTCTTCAGTTTCTTGGGTAGCGATCGAGGCCGCGCCAACTGTTAGCCTCGTTCTTGTTGGCCCAACGAACCAATCATTGTCTACCAGGTTCATGAACGTCCCGCCAGCACCATGGCTGGTCTCCAAGTCCTTCTTATGCCCATAACGGCAATATATATCCGTTTCTCTAGCTATGAGCTACTGTACTCCGATGCCGCCATTTTGATAGAAAAAGCATGATACTCTCTGCTACATAACTAACCTTTTTTTTCCCTACATAACTAACCTGCACATATGTTGTTATTAAAAAAACATTAAATACTTGCCTTTCAACCTCTATTAGTAACTGAACACTGAAACCTCACGTCGGTCTATTGCTGTTCAAAGTCTTTTAGTACTTGTCACAGTAAAGTTAACCCAGCAGTTTTTAATGGTGGTGTCCAAACCAGAGCTTCAACACCAGATTCAGAATAAAGAGTGAGCAGATTTGTTAGAGAGCACGATAATTCAACAGGGGAACAAAGCCACATTGTCTCACATGCCACCCCCCTCCTATTTTAATCTGCCAGCCCCCACACAACGTACCGCTCATAAAAGATGACACCCCAATCATCATCATATGAAAACCTCCCGAGGATCAGGTGACGGTTCAGCAAACAACACAAGGTGAAGGTGGACGCAGGCCACTTGTGCGCGTCGTTGCAGCCATTTACCTGCTTCTATATTCCTTTGATCCCCTCACAGTCACAGGTAGATGTAGCTGCTAGCTCACTGATATCGATCGAGCGGTTGATCCATGCATCAGGTAGACAGACGCATCGTCCTCCTGCTGGACGTTGGAGGTTATCAAAATGCAACTCGATCGACTCATGGATCCGTGGTCCGTCATCGGGTCCCCTTATTAGCTTGAGGCCATATGCATGATGCATGAGGAGGAAGACGATTATGATGGACCACAACGTGTCCCTGTCGGAAAGAGTCAGGGGCTCCCCTGCGACTACTCCATTGACCGCGCTTTGTTTAGTCGATGCGGCAGGGGGGGATTTGATCGATTCGTTTGCAGTTAAGCGATCTGACCGGCCGGAGCATGAGGGGGTGGCATGGCGCTGGTGTATGTTCGATCGTCGTGAGCTCATCGGATCGGAAGGGGTCATGGCCAGTTGGATGGCGTTGCAGGCGAGGGGCCGCCTCTGCTGGTGGTTCGCGTGCACGGGAGATCGTCAGAGAATCCTCTAACTAACTGCGTCACTGGTGCAACGTCTCGCGTGTACTAACTGCTCTGGGAGGTTGTTTTGGATCTGTCTTTATTAGTTTTCGGTAGCCACGATGACATGTGGTTGCTAAAAATGTTTCAGGCTGATGCGGGAAGTGCTTGAGCAAGCTGCCCATTTGCGTTGCAGTCATGCAGCAGGCCAGTTGAGGACCTTTCTTATCAGCGTTCAGTGATAACTAGATGAAAACATAATCATAGACACAATAAACAGAAGCAAGAAAATACACTACAGGTTGCCGTTAACCTTTTTTTTGCTCCGTCTAATTTAACCGTCATCAGTGGAACCAGAATTCTTAGATCAGATAGTTTAAAAAAAAAAGAATTCTTAGATCAGAAATGAAGATGCACGCCGGGGTCATTTTGGGCGGCCCATTCCATCATTTGTATTATTTCCGGCTCTCGGCCTTCGATTGGGCCTACTCAGATTTAAATCCTGTCGCGTGGAAGATCCAATCCAGTACAATCGGGCCTGGCCCAGGCGCACGCCCACCACCTGGGTCACCGACTCACCGTCACCGGCGCGGCAGCCGCGCGGCCACGTCTCTCGCCACTCCTCGTTTCGTCCGCCGCAAAGAGTCCTCTGCGCGCCGCTCTGACAGCCAACGAGCTCACCGGCGGCGAATCACCGGATCGCGTAGCAACCACCGAGAAGCAGGAGAGAATGGAAGTGTGAGTACATCCTAGCACCGTGATCTCACTACCCGATTAGCTCCGCTAGATTCTGCATCTCTGTGCTCTGATCTGACCGCCGCGCGGTGCCGTTTGGGCGCAGGGTGGCGTCGGCGCCGGGGAAGGTGCTCATCTCGGGTGGGTACCTAGTGCTGGAGCGCCCCAACGCGGGCCTTGTCCTCAGCACTACCGCGCGCTTCTACGCCGTCGTCCGCCCGCTCCGCGACAGCGTCGCCCCCGACTCCTGGGCATGGGTGAGCCCTCCTCAACCGCGCATCCGCTTCTCCTCTGACTTCTCTGCCGATCCGTTGGTGTAAGTAGCAGCAATTTGATCCTCCGCTCCGTCTCCTCACCATGTGTGCCTGTACTGATGCTAGGCGTGGACGGATGTGAAGGTGACCTCCCCTCAGCTGTCCCGGGAGGCCACATATAAGCTATCTCTGAAGAAATACACGCTCCAGTTGACCTCTCGAAGGCGAGTTCCTGATCGTTCTCATTGATTATCGTTGGATACAGTGATGTTCTTTTTGTTTTCCAGAAAATTGTTGGATATCGACTTTCGTAGTAGTGTTATTGATAGTGTTAACTGCTGCATTTCAGAGAAGCTGCAAACCCTTTTGTGGAGCAGGCCATACAGTTCTCCGTAGCAGCTGCGAAAGCGACAATTACTGATAAGCCAAAGAAGGATGCGTTAGATAAGCTGCTGTTACAAGGTTTTTGACACTTTTATTTTTGTAGTTTTTCTTCTCTAAGGCCTCTCGTTGGGTATGTGCCATTTGATTTATTCCATTGCCTATACCCATCCATTTTTTAACATATTCAAACTTGTTCTTGCAGGTTTGGACATTACAATTCTGGGTTGCAATGATTTCTATTCCTATAGAAAGCAGGTAAAGCATCTTGTTTTAATAAAAATCTGAATATCCGATCCAAGTGGTAGAAAAGAGAAAATTGATGTTAGCTTGCCCTTGTAGCTCCTTTCGTTGTGACTAATTTGAACCATCTAGTATGAGCTTATCTTTACTACACATAAAAATCCCCATTGGTGCCTTGGCAGAATCAGCTGAAGTTCAGTCACAGTTCCTCAATGGCCGACGCCAAGACTGATTAAAAAATGGCGAACGGGTGAGGAAAGAGAGGAATTCATCACTCCCTGTAGATAAGCACCGTTACAAGCCAGTTGTTGTGTTTTCTGCTCCTATAGTAAGAAATGATGAACCAATGACGTTGAATCTGGTACGAAGGAAAAATGGAGCTCGATAGACACTCCCCTTGGCCTTGGCAGTTGAATGCTGTGTCCAGAGTCTGGACACGCCCCTTGGCCTTGGCAGCTGGATGCTCTGTCCAGAATCTAGACACTCCCCTTGGCCTTGAGATCCACTGAGCAATGCTTAATCAAACGGAAAATAGAGATAGCCGGGAGGAGTGTAGTTTATGGACTCATTACATGGCCAAAGACGAGATCCGCAATGGCATGCTCTGGATTTGACATCAAGAGAGAGAGAAACAAAGCAACCCTGCTTGAGGTAGAAGAAGATATCGATGGTGGATCCCACCGTAATGTGCCCTCATGCGGTCACGCCAGTATATGGTGGATGGGTGGGGCAAGTAGCAGGATATGGAGTTCTTATGACTGTGACTATGACAGAAGTGTGCAAATACTACACGAAGAGTGTCGCTTTTGACTTTCAGACATCACTTTTGACCTTTTGTCTTATTCAAAAAAATTATATAAATATTAAGATAAATATGTTAGGATTAAAGTATCTATGATGATAAAATAAATTATAAATAATAAATAATATTAAAAAAATGAATAGGACGAACGGTCAAACACAATGATTAAAAGTCAAAAGCAACACTCTTTATGGGACGGACGGAATAGTTTATTTCAATAAAACCAATGTTTCAGTTCTATATTGTTAAGGCCCATACTGTCCAGGCCCATATATTGGCCCATATACTCTACTCATGGATATATATTCTGTACAGTCTAATGACTGATTATCGGCTCTAATCCTGAGGTTAGTGTAACATGGTACAAAGCATAGTTTAGGGTTAGGGTTAAACTAATCCCTAACCCACGATCCTTCCATTTTTTTTTCTCCCCCTCACCTTAGTAAACCGCCGTCAAGGCCGCCGCCTCAGGCCGCCGTCGCAGCCTCCACGAGCCGCCGTCGCGGCTGCATCTCAGGCCGCCGTCGCGGCTACATCTCAGGCCGCCGTTGCGGCCTCCACCAGCCGCCGTCGCGACTCCTCTGCTGGTCGCCGCCGCAGTCAATACAGCCGTCGCCGCGGCCAATCCAGCCGCTGCCGCGGCCTATCCCGTCGCCGCCTCGGCCAATCCAGCCGCCGCCGCCACCAATCGGGCTGCCGTCATCACCAATCTCGGCCACCGTCGTGGCCGTCCCTCAATCCGCCGCTGGGTCGCCGTCGGGGCCCTTTTCTGCCGCCGTCGCGGCCTCTCTTCTTGCCGTTAATCCAAGTCGCCATAGTGGTCTCCATCAGGCTGCGGTTGCAGATTCGTGGATTGTCTTCCATCCGTGGATTCTCTGTCTCTGTCTGATTTGGGTGAAGTTACCAGCTGAGTTGCTGCTCGTCACCATTAGAGTTGTCCCTGCTGCTGATATACTTGCCTGGATTTCTAGTTGCTGCTGCCTTCCGAGTCTGCTGCTACTGGAAGAACACAACCTGTTTCTGCTCATCTCACGGTGATAACTGCTCACTGCTGCTGCTCTCCTTTATTTATCTCCTGTTTTTGTTGGTTAGTAACACCAACATGTCTCAACTCAATGCCATTGTCATCTACATCACTCTTGATGGTCAGAATTATAGTGAGTGGCCTTTTTGTGTTGAAACTGCTTTAGGTGGATATGGTTTAGGCTTTCATTTGACTGCTAATCCACCTGCACCCACTGCCAACAATAGTAATGCTGCTGATATTAAACAATGGAAAATCAATGATGGGAAGGTGATGTCAACCATTGTCAATAGTGTCAAGCAGTCCATGATTATGAGTCTCCGCCCCTTTAAGACGGCCATATCCATGTGGGATTATTTACAGCAGCGGTATGTTCAGGACAGTGGTGCACTTCTTCACAGTCTCATGTAGAAAATTCATCTCATTGAGCAGCATGGTATGTCTATTGATGATTATAACTCTGCATTTGAGCGTTTGTCTGGACCTTTGCTATGGTACCTCAGTGTTCAGCTAGTGAGTGTACAACGTACAAATTTATTGACCAGTTCCTCACATATCGCTTTGTCATGGGAGTATGGCTTGAATTTGATTCTATTCGCACACGTTTGCTGCATGATTCTTCCTCCCTCACCATGGCAAAGGCATTTTCGGATTTGATTGCTGAAGAGACTCGCATTGAGGCTTTGGCAGCGAATCACTCCCCTCATAATGTGCTGGCTGCTACTCGTAAGGGCGGTTCATCCAGAGGTGGTTCTTCTCCTGAGCAATGCCAGCATTGCAAAAAATACACTCACCGATCTGATCAGTGCTTTACCAAGTTTCCGGAGAAGCTAGCTGAATTCCGTGCCCGTCGTGGTGCTGCTCAAGGTCGTGGTACCCCTTCTAGAGCATCTGTTTCTGCCGCTAGTGCTGCTGCACCTATTGGAGCCTATACGTCACATCAAATCAGTCCCAGCTGGTTGATTGCAAACCAATCAATGATGGATCTTCTATATAGACAGCTGATGGTACTTCTTGTTACATATCACATATGAGTGCCCTTTACACCTCTCATTTTTCTGTTCCTCATGTATCATTTGTACCTCAGCTATCTATGAATCTTCTTTCTGTTGGTTAAATCACAGACCAAAATTGTTTTGTCGGATTTGATGACTCTTGTTTTGTTCAGGATCATCAAACAGGGGCTATGATTGGGACTGGCCATCGCCGTAGAGGTTCTTCAAGCCTCTATGTCTTGGACACCTTGTGACTTCCTTCACCTGCTCGTGTGTCTTCTGTTGCTTCGTCGACCACCTCGTCCTTTGCCAAGTGGCATCATCGTCTGGGTCATCTTTGTGGGTCTCGTTTGTCCACCTTAATAAATAGCGGTTGTTTAGGTCCTACATCTATCGAGTCTAGTTTTCATTGTAAGGGTTGCAAACTTGGAAAACAAATACAACTTCCATATTATTCTAGTGATTCTTATTCTGCTAGACCTTTTGATCTTGTTCATTCAGATGTATGGGGTCCAACACCTTTTGGTACCAAATCTGGTCATAAATATTATGTCATTTTTATTGATGATTATTCTCAATATACTTGGATCTATTTTATGAAACACCGTTTTGAATTATGCTCCATTTATCAATCTTTTGTCCGCATGGTTCATACTCAGTTTTCCACCCCTATTAAAGTCTTCCGCTCTGACTCTGGTGGTGAGTATTTATCTCATAGGTTTCGC
Source organism: Eleusine indica (assembly GCA_030378355.1). NCBI lineage: Eukaryota > Viridiplantae > Streptophyta > Magnoliopsida > Poales > Poaceae > Eleusine > Eleusine indica. Next base: position 8,061,132 of record CM059498.1, on the reverse strand, counting down.
GACTTCCTCTCATGTCCGGGTGCTCATGCTCAAAATGGTGTAGCTGAGCGAAAGCATCGACATCTTATAGAAACAGGACAAACACTTTTGATTGCTTCTTTTGTTCCCTCTCACTTCTGGGGGGAAGCTATTTCCACAGCTGTCTATCTCATCAACCGACAACCATCATCCAAATTATCTGGTAAATGCCCAGGTGAAGTTTTTTTTGGTACTCCTCCTAACTATGATCATCTTCCTGTTTTTGGTTGTACATGCTATGTTCTGCTTGCACCTTGTGAGCGAACGAAGCTGACAGCTCAGTCGGTTGAGTGTGTCTTTCTAGGGTACAGTTCTGAACATAAAGGTTATAGATGCTATGATCCTTCCACTCGTCGTATCCGTATCTCTCGAGATGTCACTTTTCTTGAGAATCGCCCCTTTTTCTACAACTCTTCAACTCATTCCTCCTATTCTCCCATAGAATCCACATCCTTTTTGGATCTTCCTACTATCCCATATGATGATACTAGCTTACTACCACCATCTTCATCACGTCCTCCCTTACCATATCACCTCCTGAACCACCACAACCACCACAATCCTATTCATCCAAACCACCTGTCATACACACTTACACACGTCGTCCTCCACCACACACAGAGCTTATGCCTCATCCTACATCTCTGGCCAGTTCCCCTGCTCCTGTTTTTTATGCTTCTACTAACACTAATGAGTCACATGCTCTTTGTGATGAGACACGGGTTCGTGCTGGATATAATCTTCGCGATCGCACAATTATTGAGCCTCCTGATAGATGGGGTTATCCATGTGCCAAAAGACACCGTGAGGCTTCCAACATTTTGGAGTGGCAGCTTGCTATGTCTGAGGAGCTTGCTGCTCTTGATCGTATAGGTACTTGGGATCTTGTTCCATTACCACCACATGCAGTGCCTATTTCAAGTAAATGGGTGTTCAAAATTAAGACCAAGTTAGATGGTTCTATTGAAAGATATAAAGCACGTCTTGTTGCTAGAGGCTTTCAGCAGATTCAGGGACTAGATTATGATGAGACTTTTGCTCCAGTTGCTCACATGACTACTGTTCGTACTATGATTGCAGTGGCTGCCATTCGTTCATGGACTATCTCTCAGATGGATGTCAAGAACGCTTTCCTTCATGGAGATTTACATGAAGAAGTTTATATGCAGCCACCTCTGGGAGTTGATGCTCCCTCAGAACATGTTTGTCGGTTACGCCGTGCCTTATATGGCCTCAAACAAGCTCCGCGCGCATGGTTTGAGCGTTTTGTGTCTGTCATAAAAGCTGCTGGTTTCTCACCTAGTGACCATGACCTTGCCTTGTTTATTTATCTTTCTTCACGTGGTCGTACCTTGCTTCTTCTATATGTTGATGATATGCTGATTACGGGTGATGATCCAGAACACATCTCTCTACTAAAGACACAACTAGGTGAACAATTTCAGATGTCTGATTTGGGCCTCTTAGTTATTTCTTGGGTCTTGAGGTTACACATTCAACCAAGGGTTATCACATTTCTCAATCAACATATATTGAAGATCTTATTGATCGTTCTGGTCTTAGTGATAGTCGGACAGCTGCAACTCCTATGGACCTTCACCTGCAGCTTCGACCCGACGATGGTGCACCTCTTGAGGATCCCTCTCGATATCGTCATATTGTGGGAAGTCTTGTCTATCTCACTGCCACATGGCCTGATATTGCTCACGCTGTTCATATTTTGAGTCAGTTCATGAGTACTCCTACCTCAGTTCATTACGGACATCTCCTTCGTGTGCTGAGATATCTGAGGGGTACACCTTCTCGAGGACTGTTTTATGCTCAAAATAGTCCCCCTCAGCTTCTTGCTTATTCAGATGCCACTTGGGTAAGTGACCCGATGGAACGTCGTTCTGTCACTGGTTATTGTATTCTTCTTGGTTCCTCTCCCCTTACATGGAAGACCAAGAAGCAAACAGTTATATCCAGATTTAGTACAGAGGCAGAACTTTGAGCACTTGCCTCTACCACAGCTGAGATCATATGGCTTAGATGGTTATTGGCTGATTTTGGAATTACTTGTAACTCCCCCACACCCCTTCTATGTGATAACACTGGAGCCATACAGATTGCCAATGGCCCCGTGAAGCAAGGTCTTTCAAAGCATATTGGTGTTGATGTCTCATTTACTCGTTCTCACTGCCATCAGAAAACAATTGCACTTCAGTATGTGCCATCAGAATTGCAAGTTGCAGATTTCTTCACTAAAGCACAAACTCGAGAGCAGCATCGATTTCATTTGCTCAAACTCAATGTTTCAGATCCACCTTGAGTTTGATGGGGGGTGTTAAGGCCCATACTGTCCAGGCCCATATATTGGCCCATATACTCTACTCATGGATATATATTCTATACAGTCTAATGACTGATTATCGGCTCTAATCCTGAGGTTAGTGTAACATATATAAACATATTGGAATTTACATGATCTGTTTCATGAAGTATGCAACTCTAATAAGTGAAATTGGAAGAATAATTTGTGAACTAAGAGTCAACTAATTAATCTTTGTTGTTAGCATCTACTTACTTTGTGAAATGAGGGAACCAAGAGACATGCCAACTGGTATGAGTAGATTTCTTTGAACATATGCTATAATCGTTAAAAGTAATTTACATATGTCATATTTAAATACAATTTTAAAACCGTAGCAACGCATGGACATATGACTAGCATTTCGATACATTCCACTGAAAATATTACATGTTTACTGGAGTCTTTCGTAAATTGTAACTTGTCTTTTATTTTACGTTTCCTCTTCCTGTTAGGATCATAGCTTGCATGCTTCTTTCCTCTTACCGGAGTTTTTTATTCTTTGATTACAATTACAAGAGTTTTCTATGCTTCTGCTGGCAGGGTGGGTATTACTATTGAATCAGGTTGTTATTTTAGTGACAAGAAAACTAGGAAGTTGAGCTTCTTTGTTGAAACGAGCAGAGCTGATGCAAAACTCAAAATAGATTTATTGGCATGTTCATATATGATGTAGGACTTACATAAAATTCTTGCCTCCTGTCTCTTGCAATGCTTACATAGTTGAATATAATTGTTTTGCGCTTTGTGCATTCATGATGGTGTTCCTGAAAGCCAAAGACTAAATGAACTTGTGAATGAACAATCAACTGTAGAAATTAAAATTGTAGAGTAGTGTAACCTGCACCTATCTAATTCTAATCAAACATTTGGAAGTTACTCTCCTGATCTCCTTGTATGGTGTAATAAAGTAAGAATACTTTCTCTTTTACACTTCAAACATTTGTGTTGAATTTCCAAGCATGAACTTGCACATGCCTTAAAAACACTAGCCCTGAAAAATAGTATCTTTTGAAATTAATTAGCTTGTGGGCTTCTATTGTTTCTTCAGATTGAAGCACGAGGTCTTCCTCTTACTCCAGAGGTATTACGTTCGTTGCCTCCATTCTCTTCAATTACATTTAACCCAGAAGGTGCTAATGGAACCATGACTGGAGAAAAATGTAAACCTGAAGTAGCCAAAACTGGGCTTGGATCGTCAGCGGCCATGACCACATCAGTTGTCGCAGCTCTCCTTCATTATCTTGGGGTTGTTAAGCTTTCATGTTTGGGACAATCTTCCAGTGATAGTGCAACTGGTGGGGATCTTGACTTGGTGCACGCTATTGCTCAAAGTGCACATTGCATAGCACAAGGGAAGGTTGGCAGTGGTTTTGATGTTAGCGCTGCTGTGTATGGAAGTCAGCGTTACACAAGGTTTTCTCCAGAAATACTCTCCTCGGTTCAGGTAAGGAACGTCAGTTATGGATGATTGTATAACCTATCAGCTCATGGCATCTATGGGCTGGTAATTTAGGCAATGCATTATTTACAGGTTACAAGTGGGACCTGCTTGCTTGATGTAGTATCAGATATTGTTACACAGAATTGGGATCATGAGAAGACTCAGTTTTCCTTGCCTCCTCTGATGAGCCTTGTAAGTGGCTAACCTCATGGTTATGGTTGACGACCGGGTTTTCCTAAAGGACAACAACATAATTTTACTGGTTCTCACCAGAAGTCCAGGACGACTGGTTTACAACCAACAATATTGGATTTGCAGTTTGATTACTGTAGTTGCAGTACTATGATGTCTATTAATCATTCATCACAATTATGCTGATGTAGATACCATGCAAATCTATTGTAGCACTGTTATACCCTCATGTCATGCCTTATTCTTGCACACATCATGCTAGTATTGATGTCTTGCAGATCTGAGTCATTATAGAGTGATTGGTTTGCTTTTTTTGTGTTGTCACCATGACCCAACATACCTCCACTTTGACTTGTCTTAGTATTGCCCTTTGAACCTGGCGGTTGCCTACATGTGCCGCATTGTGTAAATGGTCATCGGCCTTCTTCTTGTTAATACAAATATATGCAGTCCTCCTGTGTATTCTAGAAAAAAAATATCTTTTTTTCTTTACTTCATTTCTATAGCAGCATTCTGAGGCATGTGTTGTATGGCTCATCAGCACAAGGCTTAAAATTTTTGGTGCCTTGATGTCGTGTAATGGGTTTCTTAGGGCAGGCAAACACTAATGCTACAGTCCAAAACACGCCATTATCTTCACAGGGCTCAGCATTCATTAGGAATAGTTTCCAGAACAACATGTCTTGTACTTTTTTATGCATTTTAGTTGATATTATGTTTGAGTTTTATTTCATTAGGACATGTTTTAGAATTCTAATATCATGTGGGAATATTTCTCATAAGCTTCTCGGGGAACCTGGAGCTGGAGGATCATCTACGCCATCAATGGTTGGATCAGTGAAACAGTGGCAGAAGTCTGACCCTCAGAAATCCAAAGATACATGGAGTAAGCTGGGAAATGCCAATTCGGTGCTGGAGAATGAACTGAGAAACTTAAAAAGACTCGCTGAAGATCACTGGCAGGCATATGAATCCATAGTGCAGACCTGTAGTTGTATCCTGTTTAGGAAGGTAAATGCAAATTTCTGTTATATACCTAGATTTAATATATTAGGTTGTCCAAATTTTGAAAATTATTCAATATTTATATAGGAGTACATATTAATAGTAGATCAGTGAACATCAAAAAGGGCATTGTTAGGATAAGTCATAGAAAATTTATGTTTCTTGTAGACCAGAGCTTGTGCACCCAATTTTTTTTTTTATCACATTCCTTACATGATTCTGATATTTGCGAATAAGGAAGAAAAAGGCATCTTGAGTGCATTATGCTAAGTCCTTTTTATCTTTTTGTCACCAGTGGTCGGAGGTGGCTACTAACGAACAGGAAGAATTGATTGTTAGATCATTGCTGGCTGCAAGAGATGCTTTTCTTGAGATAAGGCTTCATATGCGAGAGATGGGCGTAGCGGCAGGTGTTCCAGTAAGACCCTCACGAAACTGCAACTGTTGTAGTAACTAGTAGAGCATCTTCAGAATGTTGATATGAAATTACTCCAAACACGAATCCTTAGTCATGAAATTGTCGATATTGGCACCAATATTTCTATTCATTCGTATTTGCCCTCTATCGCAATTTCAGATTGAGCCAGAGTCTCAAACTCAATTATTAGACGCCACAATGAATATGGAGGGTGTTCTACTAGCTGGAGTTCCTGGGGCTGGTGGGTTTGATGCAGTTTTCTCTGTGACTCTGGGTGACGCAAGTAATGCTGTAGCAAATGCCTGGAGCTCAGCTGGCATTCTGCCGCTTCTTGTTCGAGAAGACAGCATGGGTGTTTCATTGGAAGATGCTGACCCAAGAACAAGGGAGGTGTCCGCCGCTGTATCATCCATACAAATTAATTGATACAATTTTTTTCATAATTCTGTTAAGTATGATGTACAACTGTTATCTTGTTCATTTAGGAGTAGCCAATTGTGCCAAATACAAGGGGAGGCATAGTTAAAATAAATGGTGCAAATGGTGCACTTGCAGAGCAACATAGCATGTTATTGGTAGGACTATCCATGAGTGTAGAAAATAAGAGATTCTCATGAATTCCATGGAAATAGTGCCTGTAGCTACGAAATGTGTTGTACTTACTAGTATTTTTGTATCCCTCCTTTTGAATCCTGTCATAACAGTTTGCTAAGGTTTATTCTGTTGGTCTGGGTTGTTTTTGTGTATGGAAGAGTGTCTATATTTGATGCTGCTTGATGTTTGTTGTTATCCTAGACAGGGTAGGGCGTGCTTTGTCTGGGTGAGGAAAAGCTACGAGCACAATTGTGGAAGAACCACGACTGAAGACTTTTTTAATTCTAGCCTTCTATGAGGCTATATACGACTGTGGATTTGGCTTTGGCTATTGGAAACCCTCGAAGGTCACAGAATGCAGGTATTCGCCATTCACCAATCAATGAAATTTCAATATGTTTGTAAGAAAACCACGGATTTCCTTATTGTCTCTTATTGAAATCAGTGATTCAGTAATCAGTGGTCCTCAAGAATCAATATTAAAGGCGGCATCACAGTAATATTAAAGTCGATTAGGGCATTGGCATGATGTCCATCCTAGAAATCGATCAATAATATCCGTAAAAATACATTCTTTCAAATAGATAGAGCTATAGATATCATGAAAGTGTCCATGAAAATTTAGCAACATTAGTTATATGTACATTTTTAATCATTGAAAGTTGGCTTGATTTAAGACAAATATAAATGGACCTAAATTTTGAATCAAGCAGGAGTAGTAACATAGTGCTTGGATAAATCGAGTCTATCTCAGCTGATGGAAGGTATGGTCGTGTGATTGTATATCCCAGTCCTTACTCCTTTCCAAATCGAATTTAGGTAATAGTTTTCCTTTTTTTTTCATGTGACCTATTTCTTATGTGGATTAGAAAACCCACATAGTTCTTAGTTGTCTAGTTTATGTTCTCACAAAAGTAACATACTGACATTTATAGTCTTGATGAAATTATCCTGACTACAAATCCTTGTCATACTTGGCATAACGTAAGGGTCAATTGTTACAGTCTCACTGTACTCACAGAACCCGAGGCTAGTTGGAGAACAAGGTTCTACTACCAATCACCATTTTTTTAGTATAGGAATGTGGGTACAAGGAAGGTACGTTACGTACCCTGGGAACACTTAGATATGGAAGGGATGCGGTGCTTGTCATTTTCATTCCAGGTAACACTGGAACGGCCTGTATTACATGTCCTCTGCAAAATCTTTTGCAGGCTCTGCATACTTTGAGAGATCTGCTTACGTAGAAGAGGAATATATGGGGAGTTTTTGCTTGTAGAAAACGTGAAAAGCCTCGATGTAAAGAGGCAACGGTACCATCGCGCCGACCTCTTTCGTTGTTGACTCATGAGTAGATAATCATATTGTTTTCGGGGTATTGTGTGCTGCAGAGTGTAAGGGCTAAGGACGTTGATCGGCACTAGAACTAGTGGGAACGGCCCAGTTGGTTTCAACTTTTCTTTTTTATCTGTTGAAAATGAAACAAATGTAAATTTAGGCTTACTGGAGATCAGTTAGGGAGGAAGTTGCTGTCTTTGAACTTTACCACAGGTAGATATGTACTAGGACAGCGTGTTTCGTTCATCATGGGAATTTACTTTATAGAAGATACTTTTTAAAGGAGGGACCGAGGGAGTGTGATACCATGGACAGCGTGTTAGTACAAACTAACAGTACTAATATTTGTGGCTCCACTAATCATGAAATAGATAATCATCTAGTACTACACTTGCTAGATGATGATGCAATATATGGGAACAAGCGATGTTGAAGAGGTTGTTTAACTTCGTACACCGTCGTCTGCGTGTTCATCCTCCTCTTTTAATTTGTTTCTTAAAAGAAAATGATGATGCGATACACATAATCTTACAAGTTGAGCATCAAATCTTTTGGCGTGCGCCCACAAAATTAGAAGAAAAAGTTTAACGTTGTGGAGTCGTCATAATTGGTATAGTACATAGGACAGTAAATTGCAGCCTTTGTAGGAGTATTCGCAAATTCTCTCTCTAGGAGCTTCCAACGCATGCCTGCCACCTTTATGTTAGTGCTAGTGCTACAATTCCTTTCTGCATCATTAACCAATTGCTTAGAAGATTCTTTCTTTGATTCTTCCAAGTTCTGTCCATGGGACGTCACGATTCACTGAACAGGTGTAGATTAATATTTTTTTAAAAGAATATATGGCATGTATAAAAGGGGGAAAATTTTACCATTAAAAATGATATACTACTATAGTTTTTTACCATTGAAATTTTTACTCTCAGTTTTGTTAATACCTTCAGTTAGGTTAAATAGGAGCAACTGTTAATGAAGAATGGAAAACACAAATGTGAAAATTTCGTTAGTGAAAGCAAGGAGTTGGATTTCTTTAACAAAAGCAAGATTTTCCCTACAAAAATCATTTTACCCTTTTAAGGTGCATAATCACAAGATGCATATATATAGTCAGAAACCCTTTATTGCAAAAAAAGTAGTTATTGAATCAAGTATCAAGTGAATTACTAACCCTTTTCAATTAGATCAAGTTTTTGGATGCAAATGATTGGTGCATATTAGCTTAATAATAGTGTCTATTCGTCAAAGCACCACTCATGTGGATATATATACGTGCTTCAACGTGCACGAGAGGAGGGTGACGATGATCCATGTTCAGATCCATTGTCACCACCATCACAATTTCGAGATTATTCTTTGATTCTAATATGCTATCTGGTGTGTAATTATCTCTGGTGAAGCTGCATAGGGCAATACAATAACAACCCACTTGTGAAGTTGTTAAAGCGTGCATAATGTTGCTGGAGGAATCCATGTCTCGTGCCTTTAATACACTTGTTACATATAACTAATGCAATTATTCCTTATCATTTGCTTTTTGTTCATGATCCCCAAACAGGCCGAGAGCCTAAAGCGGTGCTGTGTGCATATACAAATGTTGGCATAAAGTCAGGTTGACAACTTGACCCGATTCCTTTTCTCTGATTGAAATTGAACCTTTGATATATGCGGGACTGTTAGTCATGGCCTCATTGCATGCCAAATTTGTGAGAGCAGACATGATTGGCCCTATCCTCTTTTCAATATAAGGCAAGAAAATCTAGAATGCAAATCTAACTTGTCGGAGCTTTGCTTTAACTAGTAAATACCTATAAAGAGAAACTATAGATTATCCAGTTCCCTCTTGCATCTAGTGGATGCAAGTATTGTTCATAGCTTCATATGGTGCGGACTAATAACTATTCCATAGCTCGTCTTATATTAATGCTTCTGAACGAGTATGATGGCTTGACAATATTGTGGCTGCTTCTGAAAGAAAAAAAAAACTTATTTTTGTTACAAACCTTGAAACGACCATGATGGCTTGAGACATATCTGAAAGAGAAGGGCGGGGTACTGCTAGGTGTGAACACTGCAGTGGGTACAATTACTTTTTCCCTGCAGAAAAGAAACTAAATTAAACCACTGAGTATCGTGACATGTATAACAAGTATACAACTATTTTGACACTTGATTTTGTAAAACCACAAGTTTGTTTATAAAGCTAAACTGTTTTGACACTATGAAGCTATGAAAGTGTTCAGTTTTACGTGGTAGAAAATAAACTGAACATGCATATGTGAAGTCTCTGTAGAAAATCGACAAACTATAGGTGCTAGGTAGCCTAGATGGTCAGGATATACGTGAAACAGCATCGATCCCGGTGATGTGGCGACCATTTAACCCAGCAAATTAACAAAGCCAAGCTGCGGTTGGAATAATGCCATCTTCTAAAGGCTGGATACTTTCTTACGTCGGTCGAATAAAACCCCAGCCAATCACATGGGTTCGTCAGCACCCAGCAGGTAGCTAGCTCTCCTCCTTTTTCCGGGCACAAACGCCTCTGGCCTCCAACAATCTGCACTTGTGTGTTGCCCTCGAGCTTTAGCAATCGCCTCGACAGACCAAATTGCCTCTTGCTTTAATAAATTCCCGTCCCGATTAGTTGCAGCAGGTTTAGTTATAATCCATGTTGCGACAAGGCCCTTTGCTCCTATTACTCTTTTTTGCCTGCCTTGTGGAGCTTTGGAAAGGAGTTTCTCCCCCTATAAATATCGTCCTCAGCGATGGAATGCTTGTCTCAAAGCAAGCAGCACACAGCCCAGCAGGTCGATCGATCGCCATTTCAGAGTTCAGAGAGAGGTAGCAGCAAGCCAACAATAAGGCCTTGAAAAGGAAAGCGGAGAGAAGCGCAGAGCACTCACTACAGCGGAAATGTCGTCGTGGAGCACGTCGGAGAACGAGAGGTTCGAGCGCGCGCTGGCCGCGTACGGCAACGACACGCCCGGGTGCTGGGAGCGCGTGGCCGCCGCGGTGGGCGGCGGCAAGACGGTCGACGACGTGAGGCGCCACTACGCCCTCCTCACGCACGACGTCAGCGACATAGAGTCCGGCGGCTATGGCTACCCCAACGGCACCACCAGCAACCAAAATAACAGGTATGCGCTCTACATATCTATATTGCTCTGACGATGATGATTGGATCAGGCGCGCGTGAACAAGTTTAATTAATTAATTTCACTGCCTCGTTTAATTTACGCGCGTACTATGTTTCATGGTTTCGCAGAGGCAGAACCAACAGGCCGCAGGCTTGACGGAAAATAACCGTGGTGGAAGTGCGACGACGTATAGCACAAGCTAGCTGCAGCACATCCTTACGCCATGTGACATATGTGTATGTTCGTGTGTAGGCGTGTGGCAAGTGTGTGTCTATATATGTGTGTGTTGGGGACAAGTATATACTTCTGGTTTGGGCTTTGGAAACGTCTGTGTGTTGCTGCAAGAAGCTACAAGTACGTCTCGTGTGAGAAGAGCACGCACATATTTCCGCTTCCGCATGCATATGGCCGTTTCTGTAGCGTGTGAGAAGCGGTGGCTCGGAGCAATGCTCCTCTGCTATGTACCGTAGTGCGTGTAAAGCTGGTCTCCTTGTAACGCTTCTCGTTGCTCCTAATCAACCAATTAAGTATAGTTAACAATTGTATGACTCGGTTTTTTTTAGGCTGAATTGTATGATACAAGCGTCCATGAAATATTCTCCTATGTTTATTTTATGTTTTCGGGGACTTTGCAACTCTTCGGGATCCTAGAATCAGATATATTTTTTTTACTTCAAGTAAAGTTGCTAACATTCATATATTATATTCTCTATATATAAGCCACATGTAGAGGCTGGATGTTTATCCATTTTCTAAATAAAAAGAGCCATATGATGGAAACCAGTCTGATAGGTCACTTAAGTACGTATAAGCCTACACATTCTTCCGACCTGTTACTAGGCCCACCACGCTCTTGCAATCAGCATTACAAAGTCCAACCTGAACAATGGACCAGATCGTGACAATTAGAGCCCAAATTAGCCCGCAAGTTGCTCGTCGACCTCATAAATAAAGCACTATAATAAGCATATAGTAAATACAAGCACGTACACATACATGGCTAAAATAATGGGATGCATCTCTTTGTCTCTTTGGGTCAATAGGATTAGGTAATCAAATACATGGTAAAAATGTGTTAGCTATATGTTGTAACTTTCAGATTAGTCTGGTGCAAATAATGCACCCAATATCTTCAACATAGCTTTGCCAATAAAACCATTTCTTATCTTTCTAGAGATGATGAAATAGAAATATCCCAATGTTGGCCATGCCCCCCCCCCCCCCCCCAACACACACACACAACTGGCTTGGGAAAAAAAATAAAATGATCTTGATTTCATAGCTTGATCGGTAAAAATACACGTGATAGCCCCTCTAGCTAAATTCTTACACAGATTGCCCCTCCCCCCCCCTCCCCCCCTTGAAAAATGATCCAAGCTCTGTTCTTACCATCATCCAACTTTATAATAATACATCAACATCATATCTAATTAAAAGAAATAATGTGTCAGATAGTACCTAATCTTATAGTGGATAGCAGGGTTTTCATAACCGATGAAAACCAATGAAGACTTGTCCGGGCTGGTTGCAGTGGTTGAGCTGTTAGCCGAGGAAAACCGAAGGTATGTACTGTAGCAAAATTTGTTAACCTTAGGTTTTTCTAGTTAACTGACCGATTTTCCATCGGTTCATGACCGATCGGTTTTCTGATTATTTAAACCATTGTGGATAGTTGTATTTTGATTGTTGTGTTTTGCATTTCCTATGTTATTACGAAATAACTATCACAAATGGGGATTAGAATAATCATGAATGGGAGAGGCAGATTACCTGGGAATATGCATTAGCAACCAATTTATCTTACTGTCTTGTTACTGACCATATTTTACTCAATCTTGGCTACATGGACATATATCTCTGGCTCATCTGCAAAAGCCACGTCTCTCTACTTTACAATGAACATATTTTCTCATTTTTTTTATCCTAAAACTGACATTTATCCGTTGTTTTAAAGATTATGAGTACAAATGTATGAATATGTTACTCCAGTTTTATTTTCTAGCACAACCATCACCCTTAAACAATCCCTGTAGTTTACAAAAAAGGAAAAAGAAAAAGGAACTAGCACTATAGTGAGAGCTGCACCGTGAAATGTTTTTCTTTTCATCCTCGAGAAATCTAACATTCCTCTGCAGTCCCACATTGACTAACCACTCATAACCGTTTTTGAGCCCCCTCTTATTGAAACAATCTACTCCGTCACGTCAAACCAGCAGAAAACGTACGACAATGGAGTCCTGTGGTGTTCTGAAAGTCAAGAATGAGCGGTCCTGCGTGAATACATTATTATTGGAGGGTTATAGAAGTCCATAGTAAAAAGGTCCTCCCAATGGAAGCTGTGAGCCGGGATTGACCGGTGCCACCCCGATCAACGCTGGCCGGCCCGGTCGAATCGAAAGGGACGAGCTCCAGCTCCGTTGCACACGACGCGCACGAGCCCAGCCAGCCAGCCAGCCATCCAAAGACGACCGCCCGCCGCCCGAGGGCAAGCCCACTCAAACTCATCGTCTCCGCCTCCGAGTCGTCGTCTCCCCCGTTATATTACAGCCGCATCGGGGCTTCACTGACCACCACCTCGAATCCGTCGCCCTCACCGCCTCTCCTCCCTTCTGCCGGCCAACCGAGCCCACCGCGGTCCGTTCGTGGAACCCTCTCCTGCGATAAGCGCGCGCACACCAAAAGCCCTTCGCCGCCTGTGTCCGTTCTCTCCGCCGCGTCCGGAGTGGCGGCAGCGGAGATCCGTCCGGGGCTTGGATTGGCTTCGCCATTTTCTCCGGTAAGGGAGCCTAGCTCTGCTTTTGTTTCGTGGGATCTTCCCTTAGCTGTACCCGAATACGTGTATTCTGCCCTGCTGAGGCGGATGCCCAGTTCGTTACGGAATTGTTTGCTGTGCCAGGGAGTGCTTGTAGGAGTTCATATCCAATCAATCACATAGCTGCCATGTGAAGTTCGCCCCTAGTTTAGGCATTGGATTCTGATTTTCCCAGGCTCGATCTGATGAATTGACGAGTGAGCTTGTTTGGCAGATTCGAGGCGCTGAAGTTCCCATCTCGTGCCACGAGGTGCTCTCGCAGCGAGAATGGACATGGCATTGCCGGTCGTGAATGCCACTGCAGCAGCTCTTGCCCGTGTCTCAGCTGCCTTCAACGCACCTTTTGCCCGTGCCGTCGTCTTCGGTGTCCATATTGATGGTAATCCAGTTTCAATGTGATGCACTGAGAGGCGATGATGTGTTATGGCTCAGTGTTTGACATAGCGTGCCGATGTAATTTCAGGGCACTTGGTTGTCGAAGGACTTCTTATCGCGGTCATAGTGTTTCAGCTCTCCAGAAAGAGCTACAAGCCCCCGAAGAAGCCGCTTACTGAAAAGGTCAGGCATTATTGTTGCTGTCGTAATAGATGTCAAGACATTCTGTTTTGGCAATTGCTTCATGAAAAGTATAGTTGAAGGCTAACATGTTGATCTATGCAGGAGATTGATGAGCTATGTGATGAATGGGAGCCAGAGCCTCTGTGCCCTCCGATCAAGGAGGGGGGCCGGATAGACACTCCCATGTTGGAAAGGTTTGTGTTACGGTTCCAATGTGGAGTCACATCAGATTTTCGAGTTTAAATTATGAAAGGATGCAAATGGTGTTGGAAAATTGTCACTCAAATGATGCAGTTATTAAATTGATTTCCCTCAACCTAATAATATTATTATGTAAGTTACCGATATTGAACTGAAGTACTGGACCATTCTTTTCACTAGATTGTACTACATGAAACATGAACTCAGTATAAATGCCTACAGTCATTTTAGACTGTTTTCTTTGTCCTAATATCCGTGGAATCATCAAAGAACATATAGCATGCTGCTGGGTGGTATCTTACTAATTATTTCTTAGGAAGGCCTGTTGTCACCATAGTAAGTTTGTACCTTTGTATGGTTGCCAATCATATGATATTCTGTTATTGTATTGCATTATTAATTCTTTCTTACGAAGGCACCTTGTCATGACAATAAGCTTGTACTCCCTCCGTTCTTAAATTGTTGTCGCTGTTAACTTTTTTAGTTAACTTCGACCATTCGTCTTATTCATTTTTTTTTTTGAAAATATCATATATGTTGTCATAGTTTGTTTTATCGTCAAAGGAAATTGAAACATAACTTAAAATTTTCATATTTGAAATAATATTTTGAATAAGACGAATGGTCAAAGTTAAATAAAAAAGTCAATGGCGACAACAATTTAAGAACGGAGGGAGTACCTTTATGTGGTTGCCAGGCGTGTGATCTTTCTGTTACCATATTGTCTAATAATGGGCACCAATTTCATCTAGTCTTTATTATATGCTAAGATTCATGCTAAAATTGCATAATTTTAATTTGAGGGTTAGCCATGAATATCTTAAAACAACAGCTGTGATATGTCTGAAGTCACTCCCATGCATGAAGTGTTTATCTCCTGTCCTTCCCGTTGGAAATTGTTTATGTGTTATTTAATTGTCAGAAGTTTTTCTGGAGACATTGCTTGTTTTCTTTTATGATACTGGGTGCACGCAGAATGGAATATATACGTTTACCCCATAATCACAGGATATCTGCCTATCAGCAGTTCTTGGATATCATCTATCTGTTGTACTTCTGAGGACCATAGCTAACCCTATTATTTTGTTTATACAGTGCTGCTGGACCACATACAATTGTTGATGGTAAAGAAGTTATAAACTTTGCATCAGCAAACTACCTCGGTTTAGTTGGCAACGAAAAGATTATTGTAAGATACAAGCCTATAGTTTGAAACTATTCTACAACCGTATTCGTTTGGGATATCTAAACTAAGTGGGTAAATTTCAGGACTCTTGTGTCGGTTCATTGGAAAAATATGGTGTTGGGTCTTGTGGTCCACGTGGCTTTTATGGAACAATTGGTTTGTAGCTTTGTGCACTTGCAATAATCTCCATTGCAAAAATAAAGGAGGGACTTACCTTTTAATTGTGGCATATCTGCAGATGTCCACCTTGACTGTGAGACCAAGATAGCTAAATTTCTGGGAACTCCGGACTCCATTCTGTATTCATATGGAATTTCAACTATATTCAGTGTGATACCTGCCTTTTGTAAGAAAGGAGATATCATAGTCGCGTAAGTTCACCATGTTCAGTGATAAAAATATATTAGTTATGCCTTGAGGTCCACACAATTTAGTTATGCCTTGAGGTCCACACAATTTACTCTGTTATTTTTTGTGTGATGACTATGAATGTTTAGAAAGCATTTGTTAAATTATGGTGTGCTTGTTGTATTGATGACAACATGCTTGACCTCTAAGATGGCATGCACTTACCACCTATTTTTTAGTATCTTCTCTCTACTGATTAGTTGTTATTGCTCTCCTCATTAAGTTAATTATACCTGTCTAGATTTTGCACTAAATGTGTGCATTTTTTCTCTTGTTTTTCATGATTTTTCCTGTTGAACTTTAACCATTATTTTCATGTGATTGCAGTGACGAGGGTGTTCAGTGGGCTGTGCAAAATGGTCTCCATCTATCAAGAAGTACTGTGGTGTACTTCAAGCACAATGACATGGCTTCACTTGCGAGCACTCTAGAGAAACTTACTCGTGGAAACAAGCGTGCCGAAAAGATTAGACGCTACATTGTTGTAGAATCAATCTACCAGGTGCTGTGCTTTTTATGACTGTATTATATTGATAAGCAAGTGTTTGTTCTTTTTTTATGAGTTTCCAACATTAGACATTGATCCTACCTGTGAAAATCTAACCAGCCCAGCCCATTATGTATTTATGATATAAAATATATAGGTTTGGATGAAACGTCCCTTATTGTGGTTATGATTTGCCAATGCAGAACTCTGGCCAAATAGCCCCCTTGGATGAGATTGTCAAGTTGAAGGAGAAATATCGGTTCCGTGTTATTCTGGAGGAGAGTCATTCTTTTGGTGTGCTTGGCAAGTCTGGGCGTGGCCTTGCTGAGCATTATGGAGTTCCCGTGAGTGTTTTTCCACACTTTTTTTAAACAAGCTTCTCCATGATACTTTAGTGGTGTATAATCCACAGCTTTATGGGCAGACATCAATTAATCCATGAAAAGTGTCTTTGTGTAGTATTTCTTTTTACTGGATAGTTCAGACATCCTTCCCTTTTCTGAAACTTCCAATATTTTTGCAGATTGAAAAAATTGATATCATCACTGCTGGAATGGGAAATGCATTGGCTACTGATGGTGGCTTTTGCACAGGAAGTGTCAGAGTTGTTGATCATCAGGTAGATGCAATACCGGATTGGTGGAACAGCATAGAAATTTTAGCTGTTTAGTATTTTAACTGATTAAGGAGATATGATTTTGCAGCGACTAAGCAGTGCCGGATATGTTTTCTCTGCTTCATTGCCACCTTATCTTGCCACCGCTGCCGTGTCTGCTGTCAACTACTTGGAGGAGAATCCATCAGTTCTTACAAACCTAAGGAGCAATATTGCAGCACTTCATAAAGGTAAATATTATTCTCTCGTCATTGCACTTGTTCCTCTTATGACAACTGCCTAGCATAAATTGTGACAGTAGTCTACTGCACCATCATCAGTCAGGATAGAATTGGACTTCTGAAACCATAAGTGGCCTACAAAATGAGCTGTGAAAGTATTATATGACATCATAACGAGTCCTTGTGTTTAATCTTCATGTGATACCCTTTGTGTTTAATCGGCAGAACTGTCGGATACTCCGGGGCTTGAAATTTCCAGCCACATACTGTCTCCTATCGTCTTCCTTAAGCTGAAGAAATCGACAGGCTCACCAGCCACGGACCTAGATCTTCTTGAAACCATAGCTGAGCGGGTAAGTTTGAGTAAACTCAGAATATTTCCAGCTGCTGTCAGCATGACTTTTCACAAGCATATACTTACATCCTTTTCTTCAATAGGTGTTGAAGGAAGATTCGGTTTTCATTGTGACATCAAAGAAGTCAAATTTGGATAGGTGCAGACTTCCTCTTGGAATCCGCTTGTTTGTATCAGCCGGCCATGCTGAATCAGACATCTCGATGCTATCCTCATCCCTGAAGAGAGTTTCAGCATCAGTTCTTTCGGACTACCTTTGAACCATGCTGGATTCCCTTGAGATGAAATCTGTCGTTCTCGACACGCTTTGTACACTTTAGGCCGTGTGTGTTTGGTAAATGTACATAACCTGTACATTTCTAGATATGATGAGTCCATCTTGTTGTTGCTCATACCTACAGTACTTGCAAAAATAAAATTTTGTAGAACAGTGATGTTGGAGAATGGTGGGCTATTTCTGTACATCTGACTGATTTACCTCTAGCCATTTTCCTCGTAACCTCCCGTTGCCTGTACACACTGGTTGTATTATCTAAATACACAGATAGTTTGTTCCTTTTTCTGAGGGAAAGAGAATGGTTGCTATGATCAGGGATAAATACTGCTACAGTGCCGGGTTTTTTTTATCGCCAAAAAACGGTCTAAACCGGGAAACTGACTGAAACAATTTTGCTACAGTATCCATGGTCGGTTTTTATGATAAACCGGACGTCCGGTGAAACCGGTATTTCACTGAGAACCATGAAAACCGGTAGGTTTTCAACGGTTTTCTAAACTATGGTTATGATCCGACAAAACAATGCAATACTCATCGACCAAGAAGTCATTAAGAAGACGTTAATCAGAAAGTTACACAAAAAGATTTCTCCTGTCTTAACTGAATTTATTCTTATGAAGGACCTACAAAAGCATCATGTTCCAAATCCAAACAACGTGTGATTTTCTGTTTTATGTTTCCTCCAAGGTGCGGTAATCATGTGTTACATGACATTAATGTCTTTTAATTATCTATGCGAAGTTCCGAACCATTTTGTTGACGCTGGGAGAGCTCATGAATTCTCTCAACGTCTAAGAATTAGATCCGGATGTAGTAGTAGCTCGCTCATCATAGGTTGAGGTCGAAAAATGCAGATACAGATACACCACTACCGGTCATATCTTCAACAATTGGGCAATTCCAAAGAAAAGGACAGAAGCAGTAGACTTCACATCTGAGTGGCTGAAGAAGCACATGGCCTGTTAGTCTACCACGCACATGGCGAAAAGGATGTACTACTAGCATCCATCCTGGGCGCGCTCCGTCCAGCCAGTGCGTGGCGCCCCTCTAAGCCTCCGACTCGACAGTGACGCGGACGTTCCACATGCTCTCTCTATACTAGAGGAGAAAGCACCCGTCTGGTCGCTGCGTGAACCGTGCACGGCGCACGAGTTGGACGGAAGCCGTCGATGTCGCCCATGCCGCGGGCTGCCACTGCCGGCGGCCGCACCACCACACTGACAATCAAAAAGCGCCAGTGTGTCCGTGGTGTGGACACGGGCGGGGATCGTCGCTTCTGGGAAAGGATGCGGCGGAGATGCTAAAAACGGGGACGGTGCAATTGCGCCCGCTCCGGTGGCTGGCGTGGCGTGTGGCCGCGCCCAGCGGCGACACTGACATTTGGGCGGGTCCTTTCCCGTAGGAAGAGATAAAAAGATGATGGTATTGCGACGGGACGGTTGGGGGATAAAGACCGTGGACTCGTGGGAGATGCAAGTACAGTAGACGTCGCTTGCTGACGATCGTATTATTGGCCCCCGAGCTTGATTGTCTTCAGTACCGGCCAGAAATCACACATCACAGAATGGGGAAACAAGCCACTACTAGTTCGCCGTATGACCACGCGGGCTGGCTGATAGGTCCAGCTGCCCTGGCCAAACAAAGCTGGATGTCATTCTTTAGTTGAAAACTTGGGCATGGCTAGTTAGGTGTTTCTTGCTATTGATCGTTACTTACAGTTGTTTGCCACTGACAGTGGTTGTTAGTTGTTCGCAGTCGTCATTTTTTTTCTTTTTCCTTTAATATAGCATCCTATGGTTATATTCTTTAGTTTTCCTTTTTTCGTGATGTCAATTTGAGATGGCACAGTCTGAATTTTTCTTTACATTACAAATTTAAAAAAAAAAGAAAGAGAAACTTTGGCATGTGGTTACGGTGACGATCCTTTCATACGGCTTGGTAGTTGGCCGGTACAGTGCTTATCATGCTCAGTTACATCACCTCTTACCAACAATCTTAAAAGCACTCCAACCGTGCATGATTTTTTTTTGGGTCCGGAGTGAATGGGAGGGCGTAGAAAGCAGTGTAACCAAAACCAACCCGCGCGCCTTTCGTTTTCGGGACCGGACGGGAATGCGCGGGTCAAAAGGCACAGTAACACCGCGGCCAAGATCGCCACTCACGCGTCGCCACTTTGCAGGTGGACAGTGTGGAGTGCCATCGCGTCGTACCACGCGGTCGGAGGGGCCGGCGGCGTGGCCGTATCCCGCGCCACTCGCGCGCGGCGCGTTAGTTGGCGCGCCATTAAGGCCTCGGGTCCGACCGATGATGATCGATCCCCCGGCCGGGTCCCCGTCGCGGCGGGGTGTGAAACGACCCGGGGGAGGAGTACAGGAGCAACGTGCGCGCGAGGGTGTGGACAGCGCCACCGAAGCCGGCCCCGCACGCGTCCGCCGGTCTCAGGTGGGAGTGGAGGACGAGCCCTCGGCGGTATATATGCGCGACACGCGAGCTCACTTGTTCTCAGGTGCGAGTAAACACGCAAGTGAACTTCCTACCCAGCAGCAGCAGCAGCAGCAGCAGCAGCAGCCGGCGGCATGGACCCGTACAAGTACCTCAAGATCCGGTTCAACCCGGACGGCTCGCTCGTCCGGTACGGCGAGGCGCCGCTCATCCCCGCGTCCCCGGCGGGTGAGCCCGTCGCGGTCGCCGCCACCAACGCGGAGGACACGGAAGACGAGCCAGCCCGCCGCCGCATTGTGGTGGTCCACTCCAACGACGTCCCGCTCAACGCCGCCACGGGCACGAGCCTCCGCCTGTACGTCCCCTCCTCCTCCGCCGCCGCCGCCGCGCGCCGCCGCCGCCTCCCGCTAATCATCTACTTCCACGGCGGCGGGTACGTCCTCTTCCGCGCGTCGTCGGCGCCGTTCCACGCCACCTGCGCCTCCCTCGCCGCCGCGACGCCCGCCTCCGTCGCGTCCGTCGACTACCGCCTGGCGCCGGAGCACCGCCTCCCCGCGGCCTTCGACGACGCCGCCGACGCCGTGCGGTGGGCCGCGGCCCAGGCCCACCACCACCGCGGCCGGCCCGTCTTCGTCATGGGCAGCCACAACGGCGCCAGCATCGCGCTGCGGGCGGCCCTGGCGGCGGGGGACCAGGGCGTCGCGCTGCGCGGGGTGGTCCTCAACCAGCCGCACGCGGGCGGGACGCGCCGCACGCCCGCAGAGGAGGCCTCCGTCGACGACCGCGTGCTGCCGCTGCCCGCCAACGACCTGCTCTGGGACCTGGCCCTGCCCGTGGGGGTCGACCGGGACCACCAGTTCTGCAACGAGGGGGCCATGCTCGCCGCCGTCGGGGAGTCAAGGCTGCGGCGGCTGCCGCCGTGCCTGGTGCTCGGCCGGCGGAAGGACCCGCCGCGGGACCGCACGAGGAGGCTGGTCGAGGCGCTGAGGGAGGCAGGGGTGGACGTCGAGGCGAGGCTGGACGGCGCGGGATACCACGCCATGGAGCTGTTCAAGGACAACTGCGCCGCCGAGTTCGTCGCGCAGGTGGCGGACTTCGTCCGCCGCCGCTCTGCTGACGCTGACGACGACTCGGCCGGCGACGTGGTTGGTGTGAGCAAGCTGTGATAGTCAAACCCACCCGTTCGGTCGCGTCAATTTTTTAATGGCCAATCCTCAATCATTCAATCAGACCATTACCACCATCATCTCATCGTGCGATGATGCGGAATGGCGACCACTTCAAGCCCGGTCAACAAATAGACTCGCTACAGTGCAGCGAGTGTAGTAGAGCAGCGCTCTGATTCCGGCCGGATAGGTTCGTCGCGCTGGCTTCCTCCTCTTTTTTTTCTTCTTCTTTTCTTTTCCAAAGAGTTTACTTGCCGGCGAGCCCATGTTGACGTCACTTGCCGGCGAGTCTATTTTGACGTCAATTTGTCCTAGGCTTTCCTCATAAAGCATACAATTCGAGTACTGTTGTAGCACATAAATCTTGCAATGTACTCCCTCCGTATGTTGACGTTTTCAAATTTAAACTACCAAACGGCAACAATAAAAATACACCTCTACCACATCATAAACAAATATACCCAGCATATTGCAGATCGCAAGTGTAGTGATATACTACAAAAAATTGAGTTGTTGTTTGTGTGGTCCTTGTCGTGACAAGAAAAATTACTACTTCCTCTGTTCCAATATAAGCATTTCTGGTTTTTTCATCTGAGAATAGCAGAAAGGAGAAAAGATGCATGTGCCCCTGATGAAATGATTGAAGCATCCAAAACAATCAGATTTCATTTAATGCAAGCACCCAATCAATCTGATAAAAGGATACACATACAATATTGTTTACAGGCGGGAGACCAAATATTTCTAGTCAACCGTCATTTTATAGGCGCCAACTTCAAATGACTGAAAATCAAAAGTGGGGAGCAGCTATAGAAGACATTCAACCAGCTCCTATCTCACTCAGAACAACACTTTGAAACAAAACCAAACAACAAGAACATCAGTCCACCATGGTTCTGGACCTCAACTTTTCACCAGAACGTGATGGAGTGTCTGACGTGAAGGACATACTGCAGCAGCTTCATGCTGGCCATGCTGCAGCAGTTGAACATGGACCACCTTTTTTGGACCTAAACAAACAACCCAACGAATTAGGTAACAATCCTGGACCACAACCGTTGTTTTCTTGCTTGGATAAGGGTACAGTTGGGTGAAGGTTTTACCTCTGAAAATAGTTGGCTTCATCCATGTAGCTGATGAAAATGATGGACACTCTTTCAATGCTGCTGGAGGTTTATTTGATCTAAACATAGGTCATGAGGAAGACTACCAATTAGGTGAGATTTGTTGTTTTCTTTATCTCACACATATAGTGGATGCACAATACATGAAAGATAGTACCTCTGAAAATTGGTTGCATTTTTTCATATATGATTCCTCTATGAAGATCTGGAGGCCTTCAATGCTGCTGCTGAAGTTGCATGTTTTGATTTAAACTCAAATTGGTATGATTTTGAGTCAGGTATAACATGTAAACACTGACATGAAATTTAATTAACTATTGCATCACAGTTTGAGACTTACACTCATTTTTACATGAAGATGATGATGGCAATGTATATGCTCATGATTTTCATGTCGTCTTGGGAGGAGGCAACCTCCAGGGATCCAGTGTTGAAGCACAAGGTCAGCAAGAAAACCAGCATGAAAATACAAATGTTGTTAGAAGAAGAAGAAACATGACAAAGAAAGAAATTAAAGAAATTTATGAAGAATTACTTCTGATAAGCAACAATGGTAAATTGGACAAAACAACAACCACTAGAGTAATTGCTTTGTTTAATGTGAATAGGTGTTATGTGCAATCTATATGGAGGAAAGCAAAGAAATGTCGTGCCGCAGGTGTATCAGTTAATGTCTATTAAAAAAGGAAGGAATCATGTGGTCGCTCAAGAATTACAGTTGATTTGTCTCTAATTAAGACAATACCTTTGGAGAAAAGAACCACACTTAAGTCTCTAGCTGCAGAATTAGGTGTGAAGAAGACCACCCTCCACCGCTTCTTCAAAGAAGGCAAGATACGCCGGCATTCTAACACTCTAAAACCATGCTTGAGAAATGATAACAAAAAGGAGCGCATAAAATATTGTGCATTAATGCTAAATAGTGGTACAGTGGACACAGAGCCAAAGTTTGTTGATATGAAAAACATTATCCGTATAGATGAAAAGTGGTTCAACACCAGCAAAAAAGTTAAGAAGTTTTACATGTTAACTGAGGAAGAAGATCCATTGATAACAGTTCAAAACAAGAATTCTATTCCCAAATGTATGCTGCTATGTGGTGTGTCACCACCAATGTATGATAGTGAAGGAACTTGTTACTTTGATGGCAAAATCGGGTTTGCCATATGGCCATTTGTGAGGAAGGTGCAGTCCTACTCAGAAATTTCATGTTCTACCATGTTCGTTTGCACATATTTATTTCTGTTTTACCATGTTACCGGAACCAGCACAAAGAAACAGCAGACATAGACCTAGGGGTACTTTAATCACAAAATCCATCAATGTTACTAGGGAAGTTAGTCGAAGTTACCTGATTTTGAAGGTTCTTCTAGCTATTGTTGCATGTTGGCCACAGGAACATAGAGGAGAGACAATCTGGATCCAACAAGATAAAGCACGCATACACATAGAACCAAATGATGAAGTATTTTGCGAAGCCGTTACACAAACAGGTTTAGATATTCGTATATTCAACCAACCTCCTAACTCACCTGACCTAAATGTCCTAGACCTTGGTTTCTTTGCCTCTCTATAGACCAAGATATTTCTTACACATTCTAGGAATATGGATGAGTTAATTCAAAATGTGGAGAATGAATTCAATGATTATGATGAATCGTTGGTTAGAAGGATTTTACTTACTCCACAAGGATGCATGATAGAAATCATGACACTTGGTGGAGGCAACGGCTACAAAATCCCCCATATGAATAAGGATGGACTAGAGATGGCGGGAACACTTCCTAGTTCTCTTAATGTTGTCCATGATCTCTACCAAAGTGTGCTACAGAAATTGGCAGAGTAGATTTGTGGTGCAACTGTGATATTTTGTAATGACTGCCACTATTTTATAAATGACTAGACTATGGTGACAATTTTAGTGAAGTGAAAGTTGCAATGGGCATGAGAAAATGACATGGCATGAATAAACAACATCATACATTGCAAGGGTAAACATCACAACAACATTTCAATGGACATGAACAAATGGCATGGCATGAATAAACAACACGATATATTGCAATGATCATTAGCATACAGACATGATACATATCATACAGACACAATCATAACAAACAGAACTACTAGGAGGTCATAATTTAGGGATAGGGTTCAAATATGATCATTAACCTTTCTTCGAAGGCCCTGCAATCCTCATCTTGTGCCCCAGCGAGCAGAAGTTGTCCGGCACGTCGTCCTCAAAGGCTGCCTCATCATACAACATCATCGACTTCTCCATGTGCAACAACTCATCAAAGGAAGGCGACGAGTCGTTGCCGCCCTGCACTGGCGTCACTCTCGTCATCCCCTCCTCCGCTTCACTCCTTGACGGAGGGACCCAAACTTCTCTTGCCGACACGCCACTACCTCTAGCCGCCGCCACGCCACCAGCTCCAGTTGTCGGTGTCCCACCACCATTATAGGCGGGCACACCTTCTCTCGACAACACAACAATGCATCTTGCCACCCTAGCTTCCACCGAAAGAGCTCTCCTACGTGCCACCATACTCATGCGCATCTGCTCCTGCTGGATCCGGGCTCGCCGTACCCGAGCAACCGATCTGCGTTGACGCTCCATCTCTATCGGGGTAGGCAGATCCTCCTCCCCCCTCCTGCTCCATGGACTCCCTCGATCTGCGACGTGAGGTAGGCGCTGATGTGTGGCGGGCTGCAGAGGAGGTGGGTGGCGCACGGATACGGTGGCGCGCAAGGGAGGCGAGCAGCAAGCAACTCTGGCGGCGCGCAAGGGAGGCACACGGATCCGGCGGCTCGGGTGCGCGCCAGACGACTGACTTGGCGGGCAGACAGGAAGGCGGGTCACGCGCGGCTCCGGTGGGCAGCAGCGAGCGACTCGGCAGCATGCAGTGGAGGCACACGGATCCGGCAGCTCGGGTGGACGCTAGACGATTGACTTGGAGGGAGGACAGGGAGGTGGGTCACACGTGGCTCCGACGGGCAGTAGCACGCCGCTCCGACGCGAGGTTACCAGTTGAGGCCGGCAGCGCGGGGCTGTGGATGCGGGCGGCAGGGGAGGTGGGCGACAACTGGCGAGCAGGACTGAAGGGATAAGGTTTCGGTGGGTGGGGAAGAGAGAAGGAGAAGAGAGAGAACGCATGGGACAGACTAATAATTGATTTTGAGGCCCACAAATTTCAAAAATGCTTACATTTTAGAACTTTTGTGAATCTTAAAAATACTTAGATATTGAAACGGAGGAAGTAACATCGCTTCTTCCTTTTGCCTGTGACACAAAAATATCAAATTATCAATGGGGGCGTCTGCAATGGTGACAGGAATGCAGTTGAACTTTTGCTGTCGACACAGTTACTGCCGTGCCGTATGCCCGTATGACTGACGAGGGTGCAAACTGCGCCCCACACGGGTCCTTTCCTATTTGCAACAGCACGATTACACTGGCCAACAGTAACAGAATTAGGTCGTAGTTACATTGGTTATTGGTTAAGGTCCAGGACAGACAGCAACAGAGACACAAAGGTTGCAGAGCTAGCACATCCCGTTAATTCAGCAGCGCCAACCCACCTGGGCCCTCGTTTTCCCCCCTGATTACATCTTTTACGGATATACTCAGATCTGTGCACGTACGAAACAACATCATTTCCCTCGGCAATATCATTTAAAGCAGGGCACAAAGTTGCTGAGAAAGTGCGCCGTGGCGGGGATAATATAATACGGTTATTATCGATGTGCGCGCGGCGGCCGGCCACCGGCGGGCATGCTCGCGGGTCGCGGCTGCGTGTTGCGCCGCCCTGCAGTGGCAGCGATCCCGCTTCGGGCCGGCGCGATGCTACGACGAGGGGCCCATTTACTGCACGGCCCGGGTCGCAAGGCCCGGTCAGGTGCTTGTCACGTCCCGTCCCGTCCCGTCCCCACCAGGCCACCACACAAACCTAACCGACCCGAACCAGATGGACCCAACTCAGGTCTTAAAGCGGCGCCGTCACGATTCCTTCGGCTCCCCCGGGCCCAAACGAACGAAACGAAACCCTACGTTGCGCGCGCGCACGCACCGTCAAGGGGGGCGGCATGGGAAGCGGCGGCGCGGCGTCCGCCGACCTGGTGCTGAAGGCGGCGTGCGAGGCGTGCGGCGGCGCGAACGAGCTCTACGGCACGCCGTGCCGCCACGCCACGCTATGCCGCTCCTGCGGCACCGCCATGGCGCGCGCACGCGGCCGCTGCGCCATCTGCGCCGCGCCCGTCACCACCCTCATCCGGGTACAGCCCGACCTACCTGCTCGTCTCGTGAAATCACCCGGGCTTCGCGTGATTGATCAATGTAGCTCACTTGGGTTAATTGGTTCCCCGTGAACTTTTGGTGGTGCGATCGCACGGCATGCAGGAGTACACCGTTCGGGTGGACACCGCCGCGGAGAAGGCCTACTCCATCGGCAGGTTCAGCACGGGTTTGCCGCCCCTGTCGAAGAAGAGGAGCGCGGGGTGCAGGTGGTCGCTTCGTAAGGAAGGCCCGCAAGGACGGCAGCTGACGGGCAATATGCGGGTACTGGTTCTTCTTCACCGTGGATGATGATCAACAATGCTTTATTGTGGTGATTATGATCAGCATTGATTTTGGTACAATACATTCTGAGAATTCTGTGGAGCAATAGGACAATTTTTAGATGCAGGGGCAGTAATGGACCTCTGTTAATTCTCAAACAAATCACCATGGGGCAACTAAATGCACATCTGTAGCTTGTTCTGCTGTGAATCAAATGCTTGAGATCGATATAGAACAACAGTATTATCATTTGGCACACAACAATTTTTGTCTGTTTATCATTTGGCTTATACATGTTAGAAAATCCTTATGTGGTAGCTTTTTATGCACAATTTCAACTTGGATTATATGCTAACGTTTCCCCTGTTAACCATGAATGCACGTATTTGACAAAATAGGAGAAATACTACAGCAGAAAGCCATGGATTTTGGAGGATGAGACAGGTGAATATCAGTATCAAGGCCAAACTGAGGGCTCACAGTCAGCGACTGCTACATACTATTTGCTGATGAAGCACGGCATGGAGTTCAATGCTGTTCCAGTTAGTTCCTGGTACTCTGTTTGATTCCCTCTTTACTTTTATGTTATTACACTTGTGATCATCAGCAAGATATATCTTCATGAAGGTGTGTAGTTTTTTGTCAAGTTGCAAAAGAAATTCCAATGCTTGCAAGCTTCAGCATCACTAATTCTCTGTCAAAAACCTCATCATAGAATTTTTCTAGGGACAGTCACAGTGCTCTCCTAAATGCATCATATGATCCTTACTTATGTGCTTTCAGGAATAACTTCAACAAAGTTGCGCAGTACAAACAGCTGACATTGGAGGAAGCTGAAGAGAAGATGAATAAAAGGAGAAGTAGTGCATCTGGGTATGAACGGTGGATGATGAAGGTCGCCGCAAATGGAGCTGCTGCCTTTAGTTCGGATGTGAAGAAGCTTGACAATGTAAATGGAGGTACAACAGGTGGGGTTCATCCTAGAAAAGGAGATAAGAATGAGGATGGAGATCAATCCGACAAAGGTGAGGAGGACGAAGAAGGAGGGTCTGCAAGGAAAAACAGGCATGGGCTCACTACAAAGGGCATGGAGGACGATGAGGAAGGCGGAAAGGACAGAGACTTTGATTTGGATGATGAAATTGAGAAAGGTATATTGGTGAAATACCATTCCTTTTGTTTGTTAGATTCTGCACAGTACCTTCACACCGCAAAGAGCAAAATGTCTGTATATCATATCACTATTGCCATGTTTCTCGGCCTTTTAATATGCATCTTGATTCTATATCAGGTGATGACTGGGAGCACGAAGAGACCTTCACTGATGATGACGAAGCTCTGGACATTGACACAGAGGAAAGGCCTGATTTAGCTGATCCTGAGGCTGCTCCACCAGAAATTAAGCAGGTAGACACAGATTTGATGTGCCTGCTGCGATATGTTGCTAGTACGCTAACTTACTGTAATAGCATATGATGCCGCCATTACCAGAACTACCAGTGATAAATGCTATATCTGACTCCCTGATCATATACTCACAGGATGATAATGAGAATGAACATGGCAGCGGTGGCAGCAGCAACCTCAGCAAGTCTGGTCAGGAACTAAAGAAGCTACTCCGCCGAGCTGCTGGGTTGGAGTCTGATGAAGATGACAAAGACACAAATGTAACGATCACCATTCTTCTTAGAACTTGCATATGCTTTAAAGAGAACCATGACACAAGAAATCTTGTGGGATAGAAATGAAATTCATATATTTCAAGTTGTTTCATCCAACAGGAAGATGACCCACCATCGCCAGTACTTGGTCCAAAAGAAATTGTTCAACCCAAAAGTGAACCAGAGGGTAACAAACCTGCTAAGCCGACGCCACGGCATGCTCAGAATATTACTCCTGCATTCAAATCCACTCAAAAGAGAAAACCAGGGGTTAATGATATTTCAAATAACGCAGCGCCCAAAAAGATGAAGACGGAACTTGTAAGTACATCTTCCTTTTTGCTCTACGCACGTGGATTTTCCATTTCAACTATCTATTGATATTTCTAACCAGGTCCTCCTTTTTAATATTGTTGTTTTGTTGGCATAGGAAACCAAAACATTGGTTGTCAAGGTGGAAACGCCATCTTTGGAACCAGCTTCAGTAGCATCTCTTCCAGCAAGCGCGACAAACTCATCACCCATTACAGAGGACGAAATCAGGACAGTACTTCTTGCAGATGCACCGATCGCTTCCCAAGACCTGGTTTCTAAGTTCAAGCCTAGATTACGGACTAGAGAGGTAGGCTGATTTGCTTTGTGGCACGTTTTATCTTAGCGCATCCTTTTTATCTATTCAAATGCTAGTAATGCATTTAGTCCCAGTTCCTTTTAAAGTTTTCTAATATTAGCAGTATTTAAGAGTGATCACCTATCCATTTTAGTCGATGATAAATTGCCAATGCGTGCTCCAAATCTTATTGTCTTTCATCTCTTGTTACTGCAGGAGAAGAGAGAATTTGCTGACATCCTGAGAAGAATCTCTTACATCTGTAAGACCAAAGATGGTAACCATATCCTCCTTCGAGAGCAGTTCAAGTGAACTGACAAATCAACTCACCTGTAGTATATACTTATAGTGTTATATACCCCTCGTGCCTCTTATCGGAAATGCGTAATACAATTGTAACAGATCCTTCGTTATGTATGGTCCTGATGCCTCGCTGCAACAAAATAGATTTTTTTTTCCCTCCATCCTATTGAGTTACCAGCTATGGTAGTGGCTCAACAGCTTATATTTCAGAAGCATTTGTTCCTCTCTCTGTGTATTTCTACTTACTACCTTGTTCTCCATTTCTCACTTCATCGTGTAACAGCAGCAGTGCACGAGATGTTATTAATGTATACATGTTAATGCTATAAAGTGCTCTTTGTTCATTGGATTGATGATCCTCATAATTGAATGTTAATTGATGATTGATGATAAATATAAAGGTTTTGTAATAATGTGTAACCTTTTAGGCTACTCCCAATGAGCCTACTCCTAATGGAGGTTTCATTTTCAATAAATGACATGCCATATTAGTAATTTTAGTGACATGGCAAAAAAAAGTTCTGAAGAGAGAGAGAGAGGAGTTTCATTTAGATAAAACTGAGTATACACAATTTTCTAGATTTGAAATACTATGATATTAGCTTAGAAGGAGAGGAGTTTTTATTTCATCCTATGGCTACCAATAAAAGAACATTGAATTAGGTGTAATGAAATAATCAAATCAAACCATGCATTGAAGATTCATTTGGAGTTTTAAAATATTTTAGATGACATGACACTCTTGAAAACAACAAAATGAAACCCCCCATTAGAACTAGCCTGATGGGAGTTCCATTTTTATTAAATAAGATACTCCATATCACATAAATAAATCTGGTGACATGGCAAAACAATTTCGAACAGAGAGGGCTACATGAAATTGGGTATACATTGGAGAAGTTCCATTCATGGTTTCAAACCACTGAATATGACATGACACTTTTGAAAACCTCAAAATGAAACTATCCATTGGGATTAGCCTTATGACACATCAGTTTATCAAGCACGCAGAAAATCACAGTACAATCATGACTCAAGTTTTCACGTTTCTGGTGAGTACATTGGTTCAGCTTGTTATAAGGTTACTCTCTATGTTCCGTTGCTGTTGTCATTCAGCGAGCAGCACAGATTTTTGGTCGGGAACGACGACAAAAGCTCAAAAGAATATTTGTTAACAGTACATCAGGTGAACTCTACAAACAATACATCAGTGCACTGGATTGAATAACGAGTTCACATTTCCACCTGTCAGGCCTTCTTGCAATATCAGTTAGCCGACAGATGCCCCTTGAGATAATAACTTCAGAGTACGCCCCTTCATGACATGGTGAGACCGTCTATGTACCATTTGCTAGACAAGTTATGTACTATCACTATTGAGAAACACAAACAAGATAACTTTCCCATGTTTCATATATCTGAATCTACAAGATTCGGGCAATGACTACTGTCACGTAGCTGCCGGTAAATGGGCAACTCTTCACATCAACCAAAACGTTTCTTCAGATGCAGTGAAGTCCAATCGTTAATACCTTAGCATGTCAATTTTCAGTTCCATTTATTTTCCATTAACCGAACCAAACAGAAAGCAAAGATTGAATCAATGCATAACAAAAACCACAAAATGGGTGTCAGAAGCAGTTTCAATATATTGCATAATTTACATGTCCAAGAATTCACTAAAAGAAGAACTTCATTTGCAAGACATTGGCAATTGCTATAAGACATTACTCGGGATCTTACTGCCAGTTTCAGGCTTCAGACAGACGATCTCAATTAGAGGCATATGACTGAACTACGCTTTGTTGTGTAATGCACACACAATCGCAATTAGAGGCATATGACTGAACTACTGACATGCCTATCAACTAGATAGAGAACGAGTTTGTGCAAGGAATTATCAATTGTGACTATCCAAATGATAGATGGGATGCAGCAGTTCTTGTCAAATCAGAACCTAATTAGCCACTGGTTTGTCTGAGATCTTTACACACCAATCAGTCGAACAGATAAATTAGGAGTGGTGTACAAGAAGAAACAAACATAACATTAAAAGACTAACACTACTTTGTTCATCTAATTCACTAAACTTACCGACCTTTCTTGCGGGATTTGAAGGGGAACCCACCAGGAGGAGAGGGTGAGAACTCCAACGGGAGAGGTGGTGGCTCAACCTCACCAGCAAGCATTTCAAACACTTCCGTGCTTGATGGTCGACGAGTTGGCGACCTCTGGATGCAAAGGAGGGCAACAGTAATGCATAGCAGTGCTTGTTCTCGATTAACATCTTGCAGAGCAGGGTCTACAAGATCAAGCAAACGGCCGACTTGAGCAAGATGCCTCGCCCATGAAATGAGACTAGCCTTCTCAAACTCTGACATTGGTGAAGTTGTCATTTGTAGAGGGCGGCGTCCAGATATAAGAACTAATAGCAGCACACCAAAGCTGTAAATGTCGCATTTCTCCGATAAAGGCCCTCCTCCACCGTACTCTGGAGCCACATAGCAGACAGTACCACGCATACTTGGTGTGCTGCTCACTGCTCCACCACTCTTGGGCACAAACTCCCCACTAGCCCAATCCCTGGTGCTCCGCACACCGTCCACCCACCAACCAATGCTGCCATTCCCATTGCTGCTTCTCCGGCTCCAGCTTTTCATCATTCTCCACTTTGAACGCCCCTTCTCTTCTAAATCACAATCTCTCTCCCACCACTGCATACCAGATACCGCACCAGCATCACTCTTTGACTTAGCAAGTGCTCGCCGCTTTTGCTTCTTAGTGAGCTCCTCAGCATACTCTTCACGCCACCACTCCCTTGCCCTACGCTTGGGTTTCTTCCTCTCTGATGAGGTGCCAGGGGTGGCTGTTGATGCTCCCGCAATCCAATCATTCTTTGGTCGCTCTTTCTTGATCTCCGACCTAATCCATTCCATAACATAGTCCTTAACACTGCCACCACCACCACCATTATCCTGACGCCACCACCAGTCACTCCCAGTTCCTGATGCTGCAGCACCTCCACCGTTGCAGCTTCGACTGTTAAATCCGCTACCTATACTAGTCTTATCACATCCAGAAGTGGACGCAACCTCAGCAGGAGATGCTGTGGTGAACACCTCATCATCCTCCGGCGATTGGGCAGCATTGTCTTCCCCATTCACCACAATGGCAGTCGTGCTCTCGCCGGCAATAGATACATCATCGTCACATCCACCACCAGGATTGCCGTTCCCATTTGCATCTGCCCCAATCGGACCGCTCTCTAACTCATCCTCTTCTTCCGACCTGATCCGCGCCAGACCGAAATCTGATAGGTGGGCTCGGAACTCACCATCCAGCAATACATTGCTCGGCTTGACATCTCCATGGATCACGGGCGGCTGCACGACGGAATGGAGGTAATGAAGCGCCGCAGCCACGTCGCGGGCGACAGCGAACCGGCGTGGCCACTCGGCCACCAGCTCGGGGCACCTCTTCCCGAGCAGCGCGTCCTGCAGCGACCCATTGGGCATGAGCTCGTACACCAGCATCATCCTGCGGCGGCGCGGCTGCGCGGAGAGCGAGTAGGCGAACGGGAGGAGGATGGCCCCGTGCGCCGGGGCGGCACAGCCGAGTAGGTGGGATGCGAGGGAGAGTTCGTTGTGGAACTCGCGCTCGCCCTGAAGGGACCCCGCCGCGTCCATGACCTTGACGGCGACGGGCTGGCCCGACCTAGGCAGCGCGCCGCGGAAGACGGGGCCGAAACCGCCCTGCCCCAGCTTGCTCACCGCGGCGAAGCCGCCCGTAGCGCGCCGCAGCTGCTTGTACGACAGCCTCCGCAGCGCGGCGGCCGGCTGCACCGCCCCCGCCCCGCCCGCCGCGGCCAGCTTCCTCCTCCTCCGCCACAGCAGCAGGAAGACGACGGCGCCCACTAAGATCAGGACCACCGCAGCGGCGGAGCCTCCCGCGGCGGATGCGACGGGCGCGTGGCGCGCGCCCTGGTGCTGGAGCTCGGCGAGGACGACCGCCGCGGCCGGCGAAGGGGAGGGCGGCGGGGGCTGCCGCGAGGGCATCGCGGGTGGGTGGAGGTTTAGAGGCCGGGGGCGGCGGGGACGAAGGGGAAAGGACAAGCCCGAGCACCGCAAAGCGAACCAGCGGACTGCGGCGGAAAAGTGGGCTGCCTTTTCTCAGATGCGTGTGCGCATCACCGCTCTCCGCAACTGCCGCCATGGCTTCAGTAGGCGGCGAGAATCCTATGTTCTCTGCTCAGTGGGGACCGCGCACCCTATGGTCCACTATCAGTGGGACAGGTGGACTTCTTCCGGGTGCTGCGCGTGGACGGGTTCGTGGAGAGAGTGAAGGTTGGAGGCTGGTAGACCAGCTGGCGACGGGATGCGTATTTGTAGGTAGGAAATATAGGATTGGATTGTGACGGAGTTTAAGAGCGCGTTTAAATGAAGCAGGTGGGAGAGGAGGTGAAATATGGTCAACGTCGATTTGCATTTGCTGCCGCGTGCAGGTGTTCATCATGGGCTCATGGCCCCCTACGATTTGTATGAATGCCATGGTATAACTATTCGTCAACACTACAAATCCACATGCCCTATCACCAGATCTCTAAGTTCTTCGCTTCACAAAGAGAACCGAGATCATGAATTCATGAATCTTTTTGAATATTTCATAAAAGTACAACAACTTGCTCTTTCTGTACATGTTTTCTCAGCATCAAATAAAAATGAACGGAGTGAGAATGTCATTATATCAAAAAGGGAAACAAACCTAAATTTGAATATCAATTTTTAAAAAACTACGACAATTTAACATACTTTGTTAAAAAAAATTCGTATTTATGATTTGATCTTGGCCACCATACTTTTCCATCACAGAAATTACAAAAAAGGAAAGGTGCCTGAAAAAAAGAAAGGATAACATAACAACTTTACAAGCGCTTTTGCTTTACAAGCAGAAGAGGTAGGGGTGGTGTGCAGTGTCGCATTATCAGGCAGCAATGGGCTCCCTCTTTTTGTTTTTAGGACGGGCCATGTAGCAAGCTCGTAGGATGCTTTAAAACCTGAGTGGACAGTTTGTTCTCTCCTGCGTATCTCAAGCACTGCACTTTTCCAAAAAGATTGAAGGGCGAATGAAACAAAAAGACCGGATTCTTTATACGTGTTCCACCAGGACTCATTGTATTTTTTTCCCCTCAACTTGCTCTCAGTGGTAGTAGGGTATGCAAAAACTGTTGATACTTCGAGCCCTTGAGTATCAGCTGGAGAGATCTGTGATATCATCAGCAAAAAAAAATTCTTTTTTTTTTGTATTTTTGAATGATTTTAAGTTTCTCAAACCAAATTTGACAACTTTATAAATTCCAAAACTCTAATGAATAATCCCCAAAATAACCCAACCAACCTAATCGATGAACACCGATATCTGGTTTTGGGCCAGATAGGTGCAAGCAACTGGCCTTTTTTTTTTATTTATAAACAACAATTGGCCAGTTTTGGCCCTTGGAACCGAGGCTCGCTAAGCAAGCACTAATCTCTAGGGGTTACTGCGTAAAAGGCCACAGATCCAGGCATCCAGCCATGTAAAATCTGGCCATGACAAACTTCTCCACCAATTTGCACGCCTCTCTCTCTCTCTCTCTCTGGACGCACGCGAAAATATCGGCCCTAAATGGAGCGTTAGCAGCGAAACACAATTCGGAGAGATATTTGCCATCGATTTGATCGGAGGAATTGTCATACACCATTGTCATTTGATCTTTCTCCCCCTTTTCTTTTCGCCGGCACATCGAGAAGGGAGAGGAGAAATATGGGGTTCATATCGGGAGTCATAATGGGGATGATCGTCGGCATCGCCCTGATCGCCGGCTGGTCGCACGCCATGGCTCGCCGCGCCGCCAAACGAAGCAGGAAGGCAAGTGCATCTGTATCATTTGGATTCGATCTACGCAACCATGGAAGTTTTGATCCTAATTTGTGCGCACTCTATTAATTTTGACATTGTTTCTTTACCCCCGATCCACATGCCAATGGAGGCAAGGTTTATAAACTTGTTTTGCCCTAGTTTATTTAGTTTCATGATTGATTAAATAGTTTGCAAAATGATTCTAGTTCTACTGTTTGTATGACTACGAAGATGTTAGTTTACGATAGAAATGATGAAGTTTGAAACAGGCTGCTGATATCAGTTCGTTAGGATCTCTCAATCGTGATGACGTAAAGAAAATATGCGGAGAAAATCTCCCAGAATGGATATCATTTCCAGAGTATGAACAGGTGAAATGCTTACTTGACACTCATTCTATAGCATGCCATTGTTTCTCAAAGAGTCGTGCTATCTTGACGCATTTCTTGCACGCTTATTTTCACCCATAGCTTGTGTACTTTGGTTCTGCTTTCAGGTCAAATGGCTCAACAAACAACTGAGCAAGCTATGGCCCTTTGTTGAAGAGGTAAGCGTGCAGACAATTCGGAACGACGTCACTTCCATTTTGAGCAAGGGAGAGATCTGTGCCCTTGGCTGTCAGCAACTGTTCTGATATGCAGTTGTATCTGATTACAGGCAGCAACTATGGTCATCAGGGATTCGGTCGAGCCTTTACTTGATGACTATCGACCGCCAGGGATATCCTCACTGAAGTTCAGCAGACTCTCCTTAGGGACAGTTCCACCGAAAATTGAAGGTTGCTAACCATTGTCAGTTTCACAACATATGTGATTAGTTGAAATCTTGACCTGACTTTTGTCATTCTTTGTTCAGGTATTCGGATTCAGAGCTTTCAAAAAGGGCAGATTACAATGGACATTGACTTCCGGTGGGGCGGGGATCCAAATATTATTCTTTCAGTCGAAACACTAGTGGCTTCACTTCCCATTCAGGTCCGTTGCCTTTTCCTCTATATAAAGTGTCTGTCGCAGTTTTACATGACAGTAACTGCACAATACCTTAGGTTTAAACTTGCCTAAAAGATAGCTTATGTTCAAAATAAAATGCAGTGTTTCCTTCAAATTTAGTACATCGATTTATAACAGTTTTACATTTGTTCTGTATGCGTATCTACAGTTTAAGAACCTTCAGGTGTACACCATCATCCGTGTTGTCTTCCAATTGTCAGAAGAGATACCATGCATCTCTGCTGTTGTTGTTGCTCTTCTGGCAGAGGTGAATCCTTCAAACTACTCTCGGCTTAATTTTGAATTCTAATTCAAGGGCGCTCTTGACAGACGCGGCACACTGGCCTCGAAAAAAGCAGAATCATTGTTTTTCTCTGTAATTGTAATAGTTTTGTTTCTAAGATGCATGGTATTCCTGCAATTGCAGCCTAAACCGAGAATCGACTACATACTGAAAGCAGTTGGAGGAAGCCTGACGGCAATGCCGGGACTTTCAGACATGATCGACGTATAAAACGAGTTCCTTTTTTTTTCTTGGTTCCATTTATATGTGTACAAAGTTTGAGAATTCACATTAGCGTGTTATATTTATGTAGGATACAGTGGCGTCACTGATCACTGACATGCTCCAGTGGCCACACAGAATCGTTGTTCCACTGGGCGGAGTCGACGTCGACGTAAGGTGCATCAACTAACCTGCTCATTTACACTCCTTTGATGAACAATCAATCATGTTCATCGAACCTGCCAACTCGAGGAGCACGTTGGAATAACACATGTTCTCTTCTCTCGTGTTGTTGTGCAGCGATCTTGAGCTGAAGCCGCACGGGAAACTCACCGTCACCGTGGTACGCGCCGATTCGCTCAAGAACAAGGAGCTCATCGGCAAATCCGACCCCTACGTGGTCCTGTTCATACGCCCAATCTTCAAGGAGAAGACCAGGGTCATCGACGACAACCTGAATCCTGAATGGAACGAGACGTTCGAGCTCATCGCCGAAGACAAGGAGACGCAGTCCCTGGTTCTTGAGGTGGACAATGAACTCAGTTGCTTCTCATCAGATGGAAGGCAAGTGGAAGAGACTGGCCTTATCTTTTTTTTAAAAAAAAAAAATGTGCTTTCAGGTGTTCGACGAGGACAAGCTGAAGCAGGACAAGAGGCTGGGCATCGCCAAGCTGCCGCTGAGCGATCTGGGGATGGAGACCGCGCAGGAGGTGAACTTGCAGCTGCTGTCGTCCCTCGACACGACCAAGGTCAAGGACAAGAAGGACAGGGGCGTGCTCACCATCAAGGCAAGATCAATCGATCTCCTGGATCGCCATTGTTGTCGCATTAGTGTTACGCATTGCATTGTCTCTGACGAAGCCGGCTTGTGCAGGTGCGCTACTACCAGTTCACCAAGGCGGAGGCGTTGGAGGCACTGGAGCTGGAGAAGAAGGCCGTGGAGGAGCGGCGGAAGGGGAAGAACGAGACGGCGGCGGTCAGCGGCGCAGCGGACGCCGCCAGCGGCATGGCCTCCACTGTCACCAACGTGGCCAGCACGGGTGTCGTGGCGACCGGTACCGTAGCGGGCACGGGCATCAGCGCGGCCGGCTCGGGCGTCGGGTTGGTGGGCTCTGGCATCGGCGCATTCGGCAGCGGCCTCAGCAAGGCCGGCAAGTTCGTCGGCCGCACCGTCACGGCCCAGTTCAACAGCAGCGCCAGGCGCAGCGCGAGCAGCGTGCCGCCCGTCGACGAGTAACGGAAACTGCCAGCTTACGTTTGTCGCGTCCGTATTGCTACTAGTTTGCCCTCAGATTCACTCGTAGGATCTGCTTTGACATTTCTAGTGTTTAAATTGTACTTTGGTTTAGTTTTGCAACTGTAATGAAACATAGAATTCAATTGGTTGCGAGTATAAATGAGACCATCATAAGCAAGAATTCCAGCAGTGAGCAGGTCCTTATAGGAAAGGAGATTTCTTTTTTATATCTTTAATGTAAAAAGAGCACTCTTTATTGGCCACGTAACATAAGGGAATGTTGATATTCAATACAGTGCTTATTTATATCCAAAATACACACCGCCCTAGTGGCAACACCTTATTAATAAGGGTGATATCACCCCAAATTTGTTGCCAACAGCCCCCAAAAATCCTCCATAAGGTTCGCAGCTAAGGAAAAATGATGCTGTGCTATCCCTTGGCCAGGGACTGATACTTATGATCTGTGACAACATATGAAAAAATGATTGTTCCAGGAAACAAAGGCCACCCAAGATTTTACAACGGCTACAATAAATACAAGACTCCGATGAAAGCTCAATCCTCCTCCTCGCCAATCAGTGCAAAAGAGAATGGCGCAAACTTGTAACCATCACCTTCGTAGAACTTGTTCTGGAACTCCACCCAGTGAAGCCTCAATGCATGAAGGAATGCGCTCAGAGTCTCCATGACAAGCAAGACACCAACCGTGGCAAATATGAAGACAACGAGGCCAATAATAAAGATGAAAATATTGTTATACCTACAAAGACAAAAACATATATTTTAGAGAGGGTGTGTGGATGGAAAGGAGGGAGGAAGAGAGAGGAGTTTGCTTACCCCCACGCTAGCATGAGAACTTTATCATAAAATACACTAGACAACTCCGAGTGTGCAAGACTGCAAGGAGCACATCAGTTTGCTTGTTAGTAACCAGTGAAGTGAAAAACAAGGTAAAGTCATAAGGACATGAGGCACCATTTAAAGGTAAGCATATTTAAACAGGTAATAGGTAGCAGTACCTCAGTGCCCAGAGACGAAGGTATGAAGCGGTATTCGAGACTGCACCAAGAACAAACTCGATAGTGTGAATCAGTTGGTGGACAAAAACTTCGCTGAATTCAAACTCCTCATGGTCATTTGAGTCCCCATGATGTTCTCCCAACTCCGCTCCCACTGATTCATCCGCACCCTGAAGCATGGTATATTGGTGACCCTGATGCCTCTGATGGGAAAGAAGCAAACAAAGAGTCAGTGTCAGAGTAAATTACAACCACAAAGCCATAATGAATTATGCAGCTTACTTGCTCGTGTTGCTTCTTCAATAGAAGAGGCTTTGGAATCAACATCCAAGGGACAGACACCAAAGCAAGCAGAAGTAGAACAAGCTGTAAAGGAAGCAATGAATGTTAGGCACCATTCTCTGCTTCAATTCATGGAGAGGACATTACAATAATGAATATAGACCTGCACTGTCTTCTGGCCACTAAATAACTGGTTCTCCCCAAGATCGTCTGTTGGGCTAAGGAACATGTATATCATAACATGGTACAGGTCTGCCTTTGACCCCGTGCACCACTTAATTATAATGAGCACAGAAAGATAACCAAATAAACTGTTCAAGAAGATCAGCTGGGGGACAAACATGTACCTGTTAAAATGCAATCAAAACCATCACAATCCAGTGATTATACCTTATATGAAAGGATCAACTGCTTTTTCAGAAGAATATTATTCCAATATAAAATTAAAACAAGGCAGCTCAACTTACCACACATTAAGACTGTTTCTGAAGAATTTTGCATTGAAGTAACTCATCATAATGCCAAGGTTCATTTGTGCAACTCCAAGAAGAATTGACATCTTCATCTTCAGTGAGTTAAGAAACGGCAGTTCGCTGCGGCTACCATGCCACACAGGATCCACACCGAAAGGGTATGCGTCTCTTACTTTAATCAATCCTTCAGTAGTAGCATCTCTATAGCCAAAGTGGGAGAATGAATAAGATACTATCGACAAAATTTATTTATTCTAAGAAATAAATAAATGCAAGTTATTTCCTTACCCACAAGAAGAATCACGGCATGCATAGGCAGATTTACCAAAAAGCTCAAATGGAACAGAAAAAAATTCATTGTATATTAATCCAGTGTAGATTGAAAAAAGTGACATCATAAAAATTACATAGCGGCCACCAAACATCATCTCCATTATGTCTCCAAGTTTCTGCAATAAAAAATATTACACATGTTCAATCGATTCTTTAGGAGACAAATAATTGAAAAAGATTTCTTGGGGATTGAAACTAAGGGAACAAGTTCAAGATACACAAGGCTTATCTAGATACGGGGGTAGGTCAAGGGGACAAACCTGCGAAGCTAGTTTCTTTTCTCGGATTATCAAGTAGAGTGTAGAAAGCAATAAGCAAATTCCATGACCCCAGTCACCAAACATGACAGCAAATAAGAAAGGGAAAGTCACAATGGTGAATACCCCCGGATTCGCTTCTTGATACTTGGCTACCCTGCACCAGATGCAACACAGCATTAGCATCCAATATCAAATATTTGAGCCGGACCACAAACTACATTAATCCCACTTTTTTTATTAAGCATTTCAAGAATTTCTTGAAATTCTAAAAGCACAAAAAAAGTAGAGAAATTTTATTCAACATGGGAGACACAATTTTACTTATGCTAAAACTCGTTTTGATTAACACACTATTGCCTCACCAACTAGCTAATCAGACGCAAGCCCCTCCTTGGCAGATTTCTATGATTTATATAAATTTTATTCATCTCCAAATAAAATAAAAATAAAAAAGTATAAAAAAGGACAACAGCAAATGCACTTGGAGACACAAACATAGATCCATGCAGAAAATATCTTAGTCATAGCAGCATAATAGACCATGGGAAAAATGATCAGATCCAACAACAACAAAGAAGATAATATAGCATTCTAAGAGTAATAGAAGGTCAATAACTTGCTAACATAGAGCCAAGTCCACACTACACAATATAAGCCATAAGAGGGTAGTATTGGCTGCAACGGTTAGAACAAGGACACATACCCATACGCATCAACAATTTCCTGGAATGCAGAAGTAAATTTATTTGTCCGGAAATAAGTTGGGGGTGACTCTTTTGTGTTCAGAACTTGAAAGATCGATCCAACTTGGGATTTGCTATCAACAGTAGCACGGTGAAGGACATCTTGAATCTGCAAAAGGTACATGACCATGCAGGTACAATGTAAAACAATGAATGAGGAAGGCAACTGAAAAACATCATGAGGGAACAGGGAGGTAATATCTTTAGTTACCTGACTGCTTGCAAAAACTGGACTCCAGCCCTCACCAACAAGGCATTTCTTTGTCACATCAACACTTAACATGTTTAAAGTGTGATAAATTGATTTTTCTCTCTTTGCCTAAAGCATGAATTTGCAATTAGTGAAGGCACAAAACGTTTTTTTTTTTAGGGAAAGCACCAAACTTAAATTAGTGAAATTTCAACAAATGCATGGAGAAAATAATAGATGCTTACCAGATGGTTCCACTGTTCAAAATCAGTAGCAATACTTTTGAGTATACTGTCACGATGAACTAATCCCATTTCTATTGTTGCCTTCAACTCTGAGATCTTTCCAGATACCTACAAGACCACAAAAATTCAGAACATATTAGTTTGCAGCTCTTAAATTAAACTTTGAAAAATGCAAGTTCAGCGGACAGTTAAAAAATTAAGTTCAGAAATCGACATTATCCGCAATGGTTAAGACACACATAATAAAGTCCGGATATTAACACTTACTGATGAAAATGTGTAATCTTTTATTGAAAATGATATCAGTGAAATCTTCCCCTAAAGATTCATTTGTGAGCAAAACTAAGTATGACCTTGTTTGGCACATCATACTCCTCATCTTATATTCACAGTAATGAGCAGAAGCTCTGCCAAACAATATGATTTCTGCAGCAGCCTATTGATATTTTCGCCAACTTTTCAAATAAGTTGTTTTTGAGACAAGCTGAACCTCGCAAAAGGGCCTATGTAATAATATGACCGTTCCACAATATAGGGTTTCTATGCACACCCATACCACAAGGAAGCACATATATGCAAAAAGCAGTACCCTGATAAGCAAATGTTTTTACATGCTGAATAGTCATATGAATTGCAGTCCTGCCCATGTAATATATCAAAGTCCTCATCTACTAAAACAAAATCAAATAAAGAATTTGCAAACACTGTAAATCAAATGCTGACCTCCTGAACGGCATGAAGTTGTTTGCTGACATCATCTGGAAATGGGTAACGGTTTGCATTGAAAGCATCACATATCTTCAGAATTTTGGCTTTTGCTCTCTCACCGGAGTAAAATATTACAAATGCATTTTTTGGTACCTGCATTACCATATGAAAAGTGTCCGTTAAGTCAGTGCATGGACAGAACAAACAATATGCATAGAGTCAGAACACAAGAATTATTTGAAGGAATCAATAAGCAGCTCCAGTCTCGCAATCATCAATAAATAATTAATCACTTAAATAACACCAAAGCATAGTCGGAGTAACAGCACCGGAGTCGGAGTTGTCCAAAGTAAGCCTTACCATTTGTAGAGACATTTTCGTTTTGAATGTACAAACAAATAATCTAAAAAAACATGGGCATAAATTTTCCAAACTAGCAAAATTTATTTTATTCATCATTATTAGAAGATATATACCAACCTTCTCCCCAGAAGAAGGATCTGTGACAGGCTCATCAACAGGCTCTTGCCTAAGGAATATGTTACCCCTTGTGGCACGGAATAAGATCCGTTCGAAAGCCATTGCCTTTTCCTTTGGCACAAGACCACTCAATGATCCAAGCTTCACTTGTTTTGATGGATCTGTTGACATCTCCTAAGAAAATACAACCAATGTTCCCATCAATAAAAGTAAGTCAGGAAAGAAGATATAGTAGGGTGATGCTCAAAATAATGTTTGTACCTGTTCGAGTAGAGGGCTCTCCAGTGAAGGCTGGCCAGATTGACTTGCCTCCAGTTCCCTTTGTTGTGTCGTAGCACTTCGTTGAGCTGAGTAGAAAAATTCACCAGCCTGAAAAAATAAATCAAGTAAGCAGAAGCTTGGTAACAAACAATACAAAATTACAAATTGCATAAAGCAAATAAAAAGGCAAAGTGATGCAACATATGTTCCAGGGTGAGGGACTAGCAACAGAAATAAACATGTAATAAGAGATTTGATCTATAAATCCCTTAATTCAATACCTGCAAGCATACTAGTACACATCAAAGGTATATTCAATTCAATAGTTAAGAGAGGCTTATACCTTTTGGAGAACAGTATTGTACTCCAACAGCTCATTGTAGGTTCGCTCTAATTTTTCGTTGTTTGCATTAACTTCAGTTAGCTCAGTTTCAAGTTCACCAAGCTTTATCTGTTACATGACAACATTAATAGAGGAACCCAAGATTTATAATTTGAGCATGACAAGGAGCATTTCATGATCACATACCTCCAACTCATCAAAGTCCCAATGAGTATCAACAAGCTGCGCAGAAGAGGTTGATACACCAGCTTTTGCCATTTGCTCCTTAAAAAACCGCAACTTGCGCGCCATTTCACTACACCTTTTGATCTGTACAAGAAAACAGCGAAAACTATCATATTTGAACACAATGGTATTTTAAAATCCTGGTGGTACTTTATAAAGCAAACATAGAAATGTGTGGTGGACTATGGTTCAGGAAAATGCTAATGTTTATATCACTAGTTCAACGCAATATACTAATTTATTACAATATCATCAGTAGGAAAAGAGGTCTTTAGCAGAGAAACGAGAATTGCATCTTGATTAAGAATCTCAATTTAATGCTAAGGCAAAAGTAACGTTAAGCGATAAGATACCTGGGCAGCATATGTTCGTTGGAACGGACTCTTGTCTGCATTAAGCTGAAATTTTTTTAAAAAAGGTCAGACAAAAAGCAAACGAAATAACAAACACAAAAAAAACACTTATAACAATTCCAAAACATCAATAAAAAATGTCCGAGCTCCATGATCTGGCAATCATGTTAATTGGAAGCTGTAATCAATTGTGAGGAACGGTTACTTCAATTGACTACTCCAAGCGGCAGAGAATTCCCAATTAAAGAGCAACCCTATGCAATCCAGCTCCGATTGCTACCAATCACAGCAATGTGAAGCATGATAACAAGATTCCCAATGTAAAAATTCCTTAAACAGCAAACAATTGCGAGTTGCAGTTGCGAATTCCCGAATTTGTAATGCCGAGGGGAAACCATCGCTGGTCGCATGGAATTCCCGATCACAGAGCCCTATCA
This sequence comes from Eleusine indica, assembly GCA_030378355.1. Classification (NCBI taxonomy): domain Eukaryota; kingdom Viridiplantae; phylum Streptophyta; class Magnoliopsida; order Poales; family Poaceae; genus Eleusine; species Eleusine indica. The sequence continues at coordinate 8,016,673 of CM059498.1, read as the reverse complement.
AGCAGCCACCGCCTAGAACGAGAACGCAGTCACTCGGTACAATCACCAGCTAGATCCCTAAACAAAACGGAACTTGGCGGCCCGGAAAAGCCTAATCGAGTGCACGACTGAGGGCAGGCAGCCTTACATCTTTGAACTGGACGAGGCCGAGGTCGCCGAGGTAGGAGACGGTGAGGTGCGCCGACTCGGCGGGGATGATGACCTGCACCAGCTGCATCGCCTCCGACCGCATCAGATCCATCGACGGGCAGCACCCGCCTCCGCCGCTGCGCGCCATGGTGTGCGCGCGTGCCCCGCACCGGTCAGCGGCCGGCGCACAGCTCCTCCGTCAGATCCCGGGAGATCCGACGAGGGATTCGGGATCGATTTCGCTCGGGCGGAGCGGATCTCCGGCGGGCGCGGCGGTGGCCTGATCGATTCTGCGTCGTGGGGAGGAGGACGATGTAGAGACAGCCAGGGGGTCGTGGACCATGTGGTATTATGCGAGACGTGGCGGGGCCGAGAACCGATAGGGACTCTGACTACTTGGGCTAGCTTGTCAGAGGCTGGATCTGGGCGCTCGTGATTGGAGGCGGCGGGTTGGAATCTTGTTTTGCCAAAAATATTTTTTGAAACTAATCTTGTTTTTCCTTTGAGATGGAGAAGAGTGTGGAGTCGCGGCGAAGAAGATTAGGGTGTCTGACTTGTGGGTCCGGTTGCAATCTGGAGACGTGTTAGAGCTGGGTCTTTTTTAGAGAGAGAGACACGGAGACGTGTTGAACTTTACAACGGCGGATCGGCATTGATGAGGCCAGGCGAGCGAGTGGGCCGACGACTCTAGAGCTTTTTATGCATGATGCCGATATGGGCTAATCTTGGGCCAATATAGACGAGCCTTCAATGGACTATACTATATGGCGGACCAACTTCAAGACCTCAAAACGATTACCGGTGATGACTGATGACTGATGAGTACGCTGCCGGATAAACCAAAGTGGGTAAGTGAGTTGATCGACTACACCACAGCAGCTTGGGATCAGGAAAAACTGGAGCGTTTTCTTCACGCGGCAGATAGGGGGGCTTATCCTGAGTATCCCAATCTGCACCAGGCAGCATAAGGATTATTGAGCATGGCATCACGAGAAGAAAGGTATGTTCATTTTTCATCAGCCTACAAAATGCTCATATCTAGAAGGGCAATGGCGAACAGAGGGGGTCGATCTGATAGTAGGTCGGAGGAGAAAGAATGGACATTGGCAAGTGAATGTACCGTAAAAAATCAGTGTATTTCTATGGAGGCCGACAGAACACTCACTACTGATGAGGGGTGTACTTTATCATAAAAATATGGCGGATCAAAACGTCTACATATTATGCGGAGCTCCAGACTTATAGAAACATGCATTGTTAAAGTGCAACATGGCAAGATGTGTGTGGGCTTTGTAGGATGAAGAGATTGTAAAGCATCTGGCCAGACCGCAAAAAATAGAAGCTAGGGATTGGTTGATGGCCTATGCATTCTCTTGACCACGAGAGCTTGACAAAGGTGGTCATGACGCTATGGGCAGTTTGGTACGCCATGCAGAAGGCTATTCATGAGAATATTTTTCAAAGTCCGTAATCTACGAACAATTTTGTATGGTAATTTATTAGTTACATTCTACACCTTCTGAGACGAAGACAAGAACCGCTGAAAACAAGCATGCATTGTTAGACTTAGGATCTAGGCATCGACCAAAACCAGTAGCTACACATGTGCATGGGGTCGATCTAACTCGTGCGACCGAGAGAAAGAGAGAAACTAGAGGAGAGGAGGGGTGAGCGCACTGACTAGAGGCGGAGCTGGAGAGGTGGCGCTGCACGATGGCGATCTGCGATGCACCCGATGTGGCGGCTTCGGTGTTGTTGGCCATTGGCGGCGAGGTCGGGGAAGATCCGGTGGGTGACGGTGCGATGTGGCCGGTGGCGATCCCATCACTGACTGCGCCCCCTCTCGATCGGATTAGGGTTTGTGGGTGGATTTCTGGCGGCACGGTGAACCTCGTCCTGCGTGCCGCCCAGCCTCCACCCCCTTTTATTTGGCGCAGGGTGACAGGAGCCCACCAGTCAGAAGGAGCCTGAGCACCCCCGATCAGGGCGCGATGTCAAGGGTTTTGGGCCGTTGGACCCAAACGAGAGATCAACCTAACATTCTCCCCCTTGATCTCATACCTTTACATTTACTTTCATTTTTCATTTCATCACAGATTTACGCATAGAGCATGCTTTATCGTCACGGTTTATCCCGATAGAATCAAACAGCCATTGTACGCATCTCTGTTTAGAAACAGATATATTTTCTTTACTTTGGGCCTCTAGTCTAGAGATCATAAGGCTTCCCTTAATCCCATGTCGGTTACATGTTCCTTGAACACGTTGGGTGGTAGGCCTTTCGTGAGCGGATCCGCGAGCATTCTTTCTGTTCTTATGTGCTCGAGACTTATGGTTTGATCTCGTACTTTATCCTTCACAACATAGTACTTTATGTCAATGTGTTTGGCAGCACCACTTGACTGATTGTTGTGAGCATACATCACTACGGGCTCATTGTCGCAGTATAACGTTAATGGTCTTTCAATACTATCGACCACCTTCAATTCGGGTATGAATTTCCTTAGCTAGTTTACCTATCCTATAGCCTCATAACATGCTATAAACTCGACATATATTGTTGACTCTGATTACTGCTTGGAGCTTTTTCATGAAATGACTCCTCCTGCTAGAGTGAACACGTATCCCAATGTTGACTTCGTATTATCTTTTGCAAAATCAGAATTCGAATATCCCACCACTTGGAGTGATTCTGATCTTCTATATGTCAACATGAGGCCTTTCGTACCTTGCAAATAGCGCAAGACTTTCTTTATCAATTTCCAGTGCTCTATGCCTGGATTACTTTGAAATCTGCCAAGTAACCCGGTGACAAATGTCAAGTCAGGGCGAGTGCACACTTGTGCATATTGTAGGCTCCCAACAGTCGAAGCATACGGTACCGCTTTCATTTTGTTGAGTTCATACTAATTTTTGGGACATTGAAAATCCTCATATCTGTCGCCCTTCACTATAGAAGCAGGTGTGGCACTACATTTATGCATATTGAATTTCTTTAATACCTTTTCTATATATGTTCTTTTAGACAGTCCCAGTGCATACTTTTTCCTATCCCGATGAATTTCTATGCCCAAAACATACGATGCTTCACCAAGATCTTTCATGTCAAAATTCAAGGACAAGAATTTCTTTGTTTCATGTAGTAGACTGATATCACTACTAGCGAGTAGAATATCATCCACATACAGAACTAGGAAAATAAATTTTTCATTCTTGAACTTTGCATAAATGCAATTGTCCTCTACATTTTCTTGAAATCCAAATTTCTTTATTGTTCCATCAAACTTTAAGTATCATTGTCTTGAAGCTTGTTTTAGTCCATAAATGGATCGCTTTAGATGGCATCCCATATTTTCTTTTCCTTGCATGACAAAACCTTTCGGTTGTTCCATGTAAACCTTTTCATCTAGATCCCCATTCAGAAACGCCGTCTTTACATCCATCTGATGTAATTCCAAGTCATAATGTGCCACTAGAGTCATTATTATCCTGAAAGAATCTTTACAAGAGACTGGAGAAAAGGTCTCATTGTAATCCATTCCTTCTCTTTGCGTGAAGCCTTTTGCCACAAGCCGCACTTTAAACTTTTCAATTTTCCCTCGAGAGTCATATTTGATCTTGTAGACCCATTTATAACCTACTGTTTTGGCTCCTTTGGGAATTTCCTCCGAGTCCCAAACATCATTAAGATGCATAGACTTCATTTCATCTTTCATGGCCTCCAACCATTCAGATGCATGGGCGCTACTTATGGCCTTTTCATATGTGGTGGGATCATCCTCCATATGAAATTCCTCTGGACGATAGACTTCATAGTCATCAGTAATTGCTGATCTTCTGGCTCGTTGAAACCTTCTAGGGGCCTCTACATTTGGAACATTTTCCATTTGAGGCTGTTGTGACTCCCCCTCATGTGTGGCAACGGGTTCTGTTGGATCCTGAATGACAGGTTCCTCGATTTCTCTTTCTGTTGCCACACTAGGAGTCATAACAGGCGCTGGCTCAGCAACGTCATGTATTACAGGCGCAACATCAACGGGTAGATAGAAGAATGGTTCTTGAGTCATCGGAGTGGGCATAAATACCCGCTTCTCCTCAAGATAAATCTCTCGAGCTACCATGCTCCCCCTCATCATATCATCCTCTAAGAAAATGGTATGTCTTGTTTCCACAAACTTTGTGTATCTGTCAGCACAGTAGAAACGATATCCTTTTGACTTTTCAGGGTAGCTAATAAAATGACAACTCACTGTCTTGGATTCCAATTTCTCAATATTTGGGTTAAATACTTTAGCCTCTGCAGGGCTCCCCCATACACGTAGGTGAGCTAGCGAAGACACTCTTCCTGTCCATAGCTCGTACGGTGTTTTAGGCACTGACTTGCTAGGCACTCTATTTAGAATATGAATGGCGGTTTTTAATGCCTCCATCCATAAACCCAACGGTAGAGTGGAGTATCTCATCATACTGTGCACCATATCCATCAATGTGCGGTTACGCCTTTCCGCTACTTCATTCTATTTTGGTTCGTCCGGTATAGAATACTGAGCGACTATATCATTCTCTTGCAAAAATCTTACAAAAGGTACAGGGACTTGTCCATATGGCGTGTGCCGACCATAGCACTCCCCCCCACGGTCGGACCATACTATTTTAATCTTTAAAATATGCTGATTTTCAACTTCAGCTTTGAATATCTTGAATTTATCCAATGCCTCTGATTGTTCTTTAAGTGGATAAATATAACCATAGTGGGAGTAATCATCTGTGAATGTTATAAATGAATCATAACGATCCACACTTTTCACAGGAAAAGAACCACAAATATCCGTATGTATGATCTCTAATATTCCTGCGTTTCGCTTAGTACCTTTCTTTATTATCTTTACATCCTGCGCTTCGCTTAGCACCTTTCTTTATTATCTTTACATATTTTCTTTTAATGTAGTCTATGCATTGTTCTAAGTCTGAGAACTCTAATGGAGGAAGAATATCATTCTTAATGAGTCTCTCAATTCTCCTCCTCGAAATATGGTCTAAGCGACAATGCCATAATTTTGATGAGACATGATTTAGAGTTCTCTTTCTTTTCTTAACTTTATTCGACGAGAATACATCAACATTCATATCAACATTCACATCGCGTATGGAATTCACATTATGACATAATGATAATAAATAAAGCTTGTGTTTCAACATAGCAAGACCAATGCATTTATTATTAAACATGAGTTCACACTTGTCATTACCAAAATGACACTGATATCCATTACAATCCAAATGCGATACACTTATTAAGTTCCTTTGCAACGAAGGTACATAAAAAACATCTCTAAGCAAAAGTCTAACACCATCAGCTAGCTCCAGAGGCAAATCACTAACGGCTTCAACTTCTGCTTCAACTCCATTAGCAACTCTAATGGAACCTTCGTTTCTTCCCGTGGTTCTCATCGAAGTGAACCCCTATAAAGAATTAGCAACATGAATAGTTACACCAGAATCAATCCACCATGTGGATCTAGCATAATCAATATATAAGAATTCATTTACAAAAGTAATAACGTTCTCACCCTTTCTTGTCATGAATGCTTTCAGGAATTCAAGATAATCTTTCTTGTAGTGTCCTTTCTTCATGCACTGGAGACATTGATCCTTCTCCACTATCCATTCTCTCTGCTAGGGTGGGTGCTGATGTTGCTTTCTCTTTGAAGTGGAGGGATTAAAGTTCTTCTTCTTGTTGTCCTTGACATAGTTCAAGGAACCTCCACCTGATTGCTTGAGAGTCTCTTCATGTTGCACACAGTTGGCAATGAACTTGTTATAAGTCCATTTCTCAGGACTATAGTTGTAGTTGACAACAAAGTTGTCAAACTACTTAGGCAAAGAAGCCAATATCAAGTGCACCATAAACTCATTTGGGAGTGCCAACTTCATTGGCACCAACTTGTTCACCATGTCCATCATGCGAAGGACGTGGTCTCTCATGTCATTTCCTGTGTACTTCTGTGTCATAAGTTGCTTGATCAACAGAGTAGCATAAGTCTTTGAAGAGCCAGTAAACTGGTTCTTTATCCTTTCAAGGTACTCCTTGATATTATCATAATCTTGGATTGAGCCCAAAATAGATGGCTCAATCGTGTTCTTTACCAAAGACAAGCACTTCTTGTTGTTCAAGGTCCATTTCCTATGCTCAAGATCATAGGTAGCTCTTATGGGAGCAAAATCTCGCTCCCTCCTTTGCCAATCAGCATCAGACTCATTAGGCCCTCTCACAGGGTCAGTGGGCTCTTTAGGACAGGGTTCATTCAGAACCCAGTCCAACTCTCCCATGATAAAAGCCATGTCAACCTTGCTTTTCCAAGCACCATAGTTGTCTCCTCTCAGCGAGGGAATGTCCTTCAACACACCCATCAAGGCGAGACCTAAAATAATCATGACAAAGTGAGAACAACATTTAAAAACATATAATCAAATGTATGCATTACGCCTATATCATCGTTGGATAGAAAATAGACATAATACATAAATCATAACTATGATATTGCAATTAACAATATTGGTTAGAAAAAGACAACATCATAGAACAAAATTAATGCTGCTAAAATTAAATTTCTCCCATTGGTTCAAAATTTAATTTTAGAAACACCAATTTTCATCATATATCATCAATACGCAGCGGAAACAATCATTAATCATATGTGAACAGTAGCAAAATAACCTTAATTTGCTCTCTAGAAAACTATCCCGTTGGTTCAAATTTTCCAGAAGCAAAAATAATCAAAATTTCATTCAAAACTGACCAAAATTCCATTCAAATTTCAGCTAAATCAAGCCAAAATTAGGGTGCGTTTGGTACAGCTCCAGATTCACTTTGAATTAGAAATATTTCAAATTCTATCTTTGAACGTTTCTCTAGTGAATCACTCTAAACGTTTGGCAAAAATCCTAGATTCGAATTCTTGAAGCAAAATGAACTAAGTGATTCATGAATCAGGTGAAACACCATTTTGGATGATTCAGGTTGGTAGTGTAAAAAAATTGAAACGTTTCAAGTGATTCACCCCTGAAACGTTTCACCTTTTTGCTGTTTGGAAGTGATTCAGGTGATTCAGCCTTGAATCTGAAACGTTTCACTCAGCCAAACGGACCCTTATTAAAACTTTGCTACTATTCATGATCTGGGTATTCGGCCCAATTTTTTTGGCCTACTTGCACGCGCGCGAGGCCTTTTGGCCCAACCCAGCTAGCCGCATGAAAGCTGTCGGCCTGGCCCAGCCGGGCCACTCTCGCCCCCGCCTCGATCCTGGCCGTCCAACACGATGGACGGCCAGGCGCCCTTTTCAGCGGAACAAAAAAGGCGCGCGGCACCGGCTCTCCTAACCCTAACCCTTCATTTCTTTCTCTCCTCCCCTCTCTCTACTCGCTCCAGCGGTGGCAGCGGCCCTTCGGCCAGAGAAGAGAAGAAGCATGACGCCGCCTCTAGGCTTCTCGCCGGCGCGCTCGTCCACCCGTTGGTGAGCATGCCGCCATCGAGTAGCCTCGCGACGACGTCTCCTCATCCCGAGCCCCGCGCGTCCCGGCGGCGAGCGGCGCTCGGTCATCTATCCCGTGCCGACAAGCGGCAACTACCAACGACGGCAAGGAGTCCAGGTAAGTCCCGAATCCCCGTCGCGCTCCTTTTCTTTTCCTTTGACCCGTAGATCTAGGTTAGGGTTAGGGTTCAATCCGTTTCTCTTTAACCAATTTGATTCAATCTCCTTTTCTACTGCTGTTCTAATCGATGCGCAAAAACCAGGCTCTGATACCATTGTTAGACTTAGTATCTGGACATCGACCAAAATCAGTAGCTACACATGTGCATGGGGTCAATCTAACTCGTGCGACAGAGAGAAAGAGAGAAACTAGAGGAGAGGAGGGGTGAGCGCACTGACCAGAGTCGGAGCTGGAGAGGTGGCGCTGCGCGGCGGTGATCTGCGCTGCACCTGACGTGGCGGCTTCGGTGTTGTTGGCCATCGACGGCGAGGTCGGGGAAGATCCGGTGGGTGACGGTGCGGTGTGGCCGGTGGCGATCCCGTCACTGGCTGCGCCCCCTCTCGATCGGATTAGGGTTTGTGGGTGGATTTCTGGCGGCACGGTGAACCTCATCCTGCGTGCCGCCCGACCTCCATCTCCTTTTATTTGGCGCAAAGTGATAGGGGTCCACCAGCCAGGAGGAGGTTTTACGCCCCCGATCAGGACGCGGTGTCAAGGGTTTTGGGCTGTTGGGCCCAAACGGGAGATCAACCTAACATGTATCATGCTAGATACCACCACCAACGGGTCTTATGAAGATTAATGTCGACACTGCAATATCGAAGAATGAGGTAAAGGGATCAGCAGCAGTTGTCGGGAGGGATGGCGATGACAATTTTCTGGGAGCATCGACGATGGTCATCCTTTACTTCTCCCACCCAGAATCTATGGAAGCCCTTGCCTGCATGAAAGGTCTGGCTCTTGCTAGCGACCTGGCTTTGCAGAACTTTCGGCTAGCCTCGGATAATGCTAGTGTAATTGGAAGTCTTGTAGGAAGTAATAGAGGAGCAGGCACATCACAGAAGAGATCAAGTCCTGCGCAAGGGAGTTCACCAAGGTTGATTTCGCCCATGAAAGTAGACGAGCGAATATTGATGCTCATAACTTTGCTAGAAGTAATGTAAATTCCGAAGCATGCAGATATGTCTGGCTGCTTGCGTCGTCCCGAGGGTTTGTAATGCTCATAACCATTAATAAAGAGCATGCTTTCCTCTTAAAAAAAATTACAATCCTAGAATATAGTTAACTTTAGATATATTTAAGTCAATTTTTTAAACTTTAACCATTCATAATTAATCTTTTTATAAATATTACCTAGTAATTTATTGTTAGATTGATAATAATGAAGGAATATTTCATTATATATAAATCTTACATAGTCAATCTTTATATTATTTATTATTCACGGTCAAAGTTAAAAACAAATTGACTTAGGAAAAAGGTAAATTTGTTAGGCTAAATCAAACTTACTATATAGCCTAAAACCCCGAGAAACACATGTTTCAAGAAATGAAAACGAAAATTGTACTTTTTCCCCGTATGATAAGCAGGGAACAGAGGATAAAGTTGATAACGTTTTATTATTACTCGTAATAATAGTTTAATCGATCGGTTGGTCCCTGTTAGATAACTTGCTCGAGTCAGCGTCCACGGCCTGAAGAAAAACTATACTGTCGATGGCATGCTGCAGATTTAGATTTCCCGGCGCTGTGGGTCGATGTGTGTAAGCGTGGGATTTTGAGAGGCTGCGGAAACTTCCACAACGGATAATATCCATATCCCGAGAGACCAAGCCTGGCCACGAACGCCTGCTCTCCCCGATCTCCTCTTCTCTCTTCTTATCCGCAGGTACAAGCCAAAACTAAATCGGCGACCCTTTTCACGGAAGAGCATGGAGAGAATAATGCTGGCCAGCATGGAAATGACAAAATGAAGCACTATTCCCCTGTTAATACTGCAACCTACTCATGTATAATCAAACTCTGCTGCTAAGCGGACTACTTGTTGGGGATTTCTCTAGTAGAGGAATTAATGAATCATGAATAATTTTCTTTGCTTCTGATGAATTTTAAGCAGGGACCCGTGCAAGTGCAATACAGGTAGTCGATCATTTCATTATAGCTTGACACTCTGCAGAAGCATAAACTATATACGAACACATCAAGATTACTTTTAGCTAGGTTCCAAGCAGACGAAAATGACATTAGTGCTTTCAGATAGGCAAGGTCTCCGTCTGCTGCACGATTTTTTGAGACCCACTGGACACAGACTACTAGTAGCTAGTAGCTACTCATAAGAAAGTAGAGCTTGCTTTCCATTTTGCTCGGACTTTAGCAGCAGCAGCTGGGACTGGTCGGAGAGTGTCGTCCGTCCAGCTGCTGCTCAACCCCAACCTCCATGCTGAAGCATCTTGATTAATTGTTGTGCCTATAAGGAGGAATTGTTGATCTCTACTCCTATACGATAACTCGAAATTTTGACTGCTGGTAACTATCTCAAGTTCAAGCGCAAGGTTAGTGTGATTCGCCTTCCGATTGAAGCTTAGTTTTACTTACAGATAGGGTATATGGCATGCATCATAGATCGTGTGTGTTTTCTTGAACCTGTGTTTGCTTTGCAACTGCTTATTTTCACACAAGTTTCTCGTCATATAAATAAACGTTGTTCTCTCTCTCTTTTTTCCTTTTTAATGTCTTTTGACTTAATCTGTATCTCTTTTTGAACTTTTTTTTTCCCCATATTTGATATCCAGATCGTTCTGGCTTCTATTTGGTTAGTATAGCATCATCAGTGCATTTTGCTTATTCACTGGTTTGTCCTCCATTACTGCTCTGAACTCTGAAGTTAGAAACTTCACCTTTGTCTACTCAGTCCAGATTGTTCAGAAATCGAAATATAGCTATCTTCTGTAGTTCGTATTGTTAGTTTAGCGGCATAATAGAATATAGACGAATACACATAGCTCTCAGTAATATCATATGCAAGCGGCATGATATAATTAGCACAGATAAGTAGGCCCCCACATTTGCACTCCACCGCCTATAGCGAGTCTCCCATCCTCATCTCCTGATCCATTGAGACTTGCTTATGGCACTTACGAATCCAGATATACTAGTCTCTTGGATTACTAATGTTCACCTTAATTTTACACGTCTATACTATACATACTGGACTCAGCCCTTCCATCTACATTTGTACAACATTGATCCATCGGCGTATAAAAACGTGCATCTTCTGCATGCTGCATGTATCATGACCAATTAGCTATTGTTGCATACGTGGAACATTCGCAGCACGTAACATAATTTGAACATTTTTCTACATGCATGCAGCTGCAGCCCCAAGCCAAGCGAGCTGCAGGCAAGGAAACATCGGTCACAAGCAGCTAGCTAGAGAGCTAGCTAGCAATCAATAATGGACAACCAGCAGCTGCCCTACTCCACTGGCGGCCAGCCCCCGTCCACCGGCGGAGCCCCGGTTCCCGGCGTGCCTGGCGCGGCGGGCCCTCCTCCGGTGCCGCACCACCACCTGCTCCAGCAGCAGCAGGCCCAGCTGCAGGCGTTCTGGGCGTACCAGCGGCAGGAGGCGGAGCGCGCGTCGGCGTCGGACTTCAAGAACCACCAGCTGCCGCTGGCCCGGATCAAGAAGATCATGAAGGCGGACGAGGACGTGCGCATGATCTCCGCGGAGGCGCCCGTGCTGTTCGCCAAGGCGTGCGAGCTCTTCATCCTGGAGCTCACCATCCGCTCATGGCTGCACGCCGAGGAGAACAAGCGCCGCACCCTGCAGCGCAACGACGTCGCCGCCGCCATCGCGCGCACCGACGTCTTCGACTTCCTCGTCGACATCGTGCCGCGGGAGGAGGCCAAGGAGGAGCCCGGCAGCGCGCTCGGGTTCGCGGCGGCGGCGGCGGGTGCTGGCGCCGTTGTTGGGGCTGGCGCGGCGGCCGGGGCGCCTGCCGCCGGGATGCCGTACTACTATCCGCCGATGGGGCAGCCGGCGCCGATGACGATGCCTGCGTGGCACGTCCCGGCGTGGGACCCGGCGTGGCAGCAGGGGGCTGCGGGGGATGTCGATCATCAGAGCGGAAACTTCGGTGAGGATGGACAGGGGTTTGCGGCGGGACATGGCGGGGCAGCTAGCAGCTTCCCTCCGGCTCATCCGCCGAGCTCCGAGTGACCTATCTATCGGCGCCGCGCTGGTTACACACATATGGCCGCAGTGCATGTCATTCAAACGTGGTACCCTTTTTTTTTTTTTGCGAGTAAACGTGTTACGGTATTATTATACCGAAACAACAGGCGATGGAGCTACGTACAAAATGAATAAGTGGCGTGAGTAATCGAAATCTGTACATGCTGCTGATTAAGCGAAATCTAACGAACAGTAATTTCTAATTAGAGGAGCTGTCAATGAAATAGATGATGACATGACAAAGACATTAAGATAAAAGAGATGCACTATTTCATATACATGAGACTCAATTGAAACCACCACCAAAAGCATAAAGTTTCATCCTAAGACCAATCCCAATGCAATAGATTTAATATCATGACTTGTCTATGAAATTGTGAGATGAAACTATATATTGAGAGTGTGGCTATTTCATCTATCAAACTAAAAAATTCAAATCAGATGTGACATACATAAAAATTATGAGATGAAACTATGCATTAAGACTAGCCTAAGGCATCATTTCATTTCATATTTTTCAAGAGTGCCATGTAAGATTTAAAGTCTTGATTTCATAAATAAAATAATATCTTTCAATGGATAATTTTATCTCATTGTTTTATAGATAAGTCATAACATTGAATTGTTGCACTGGGATTAGTCAAAACATGCCAGGATGAAAGTTTTTGTTCTCAATGAAGGTTTCAATGAAATTACATATATATGAAACCATGTCGAATGAGTTTTATCTCTATGAACGACATTTTGTCTCTTTTATCTTAATTGATGTGTCTTGTTTATCTCTATGAAACAAATTATTGTTGATGGAGATTTCCTTCCAGTTTCATAGTTTAGGTAATTGTGTATACCAAAACACTAGGCTTTATCTCCATTAAACCAACTCCTTATCATAAATTCTACGTCACATTACTGTTTTTTGTTAACTCTCGTAAAACTTGGATTGAAACCGACAATAGGAGTGAGCCTTTCTTTGGGGGTGTATTGTGACCTTCCCAACTACTATTTTGAGAGAAAATCAAGCCTTCTAGACCTATTATTCACATATATTTAATCGCATAATTTGTGGATTCTATGAGAAAACGGAGGACGAGATTGGAACAAACATCTAGCAATTTTTTTTAAGGTCGATGGAGGGGGAGGGGGGGGAGTATCCCTATCTGAGATTTCGTTAAAACAAGCCATCAACAGGTCAGATGTTGTGTTTTACATCAACAACATAAAAAACGGTTAACATCGGAGGGGAGAAAGTTTGCACTAAGCTTCTATTACAAACTGATCATCTGCACGCATGCGCGCGCTAAAGAGTTGCCTCTTCTCGGCAACATAAGAGTAGGCAGTGGAGGGACCATCTAGCAATTAATAAGCAAAAGGTTTTCATTCCCAAAGCCGTGACAAATAAAATCCACATCCTCAACTCCTTTTCATGCGTGATGTGTTTCCAAACCCTACTAAGTTTCTGCCCTACCCTAAATAATGCTTGATGAACATATTGATTTATATGAGACAACTCTAGTGATTTCTAAATTTCTTGTCATTTTAGACAAGGGCTTTGTGTTGGCCGAAAGCTACATTATTTGGTCAGAACGACATAAAAAGTAGAACGGAGGGAGTAAAGTTTAGTGTATTATTGTTATTACCGTTTATATTATTTTTACATGTTTTAGATGTATTTCCCCTAGCTCGATGATTCGGCCATATTTTTGCGTACATTTCAGACTATGTCAGGATTATTTGTCTACTCTTGATAAGTTAGATATATGTTTCTTTTGATGAATATGACACATTCTTGAGCTTGTTTAGGATTATGTTGGAATTATTGTTTGTTCCTGATCAAACTAATTAAAAAAACTTTGTGGTTAAGCCAATATATTAGGGGCTTGGATTTATAACAGGTGAGAAAGAAACCACTACCCTAATTCAATTCTTTTTTTTTAAAGGCTATATTTCTATGCGACAACCTGTTTCAGCTATAACCAATAGAACACTGTTGTATCATCGTACAATTAATAAGTTATAGACTAGAATATTGAATGTGACAAAAAAACAGCAATGTAGTGATTCTTTTTGTTATGACACTACTATGTTTGAAGCCTTTGTCCATACGTCTTAAAATAAGAGAAAATGGTTTTATGCGTAACAGCACGATCCATTTTTCTCTCCAACGGCAGCGGTTTTCCATTAGTGACAGTTTTTAACGGCATTTCCCTCATGAGATTGTACTTTATGGCCCATGTCGCTCATTATCCACAAGAAGAAAACATGTGGTCCAAAGCTCACCTCCTCCTCCCGCTCGGATACGCTGTCCTCCGGACCCAAACCAAACACCGCGGCCCAAACCAATCAGAACGCCGCAGCCCGCAAGCAACGCGTGTCGCAGCCATGGCCACCTCCTCCTCGCCGCCGCTCACCACACTCCACTCCCCCTTCCGCTCCTCCGCTCCTTCGTCGGCCTACATGGCGGCGCTGCCCCAGCGGCGAAGGCTCGGGGCGCGGTACACTCGCATCCGAGCCATCGACTTGGACCAGAACACGGTACATGCTCTATACCCAACTATATAGATCAGGTCGTTTGATTCGCGCCGAGTTTGATTCCTTGGTGGCTTCAGATTGTGGCCATATCGGTGGGCGTCGTCAGCATCGCCGTCGGAATAGGTGTCCCGGTGTTCTACGAGACGCAAATCGACAATGCTGTGAGTCCTTCCTCCTTGACTCAAGCTTATATTCCCGTCAAAAAGCAGGCGTCCAGTGAAGTGAATTCAGGGTTTATTACTAACTAACACCTTGAAATTTCCTGATTAAAACTGCAAGTTCCAAAGCTCACGCTGAGTTTGCTCTGTTATATATTTCTCAGTGATGAGATAGCTCAACTTTGGCTTTGATGGGTGCAGGCAAAGAGGGACAACACACAGCCGTGCTTCCCCTGCAGCGGGTCCGGAGCGCGTATGTCATGATGCCCTATTTTACTCCTAATTTTCTGTTCTAACAAAAATAGTCAGTTTAATTGTCATCTTGGGGACACTCTTGCGGCCTAGTGGTAGAACGTAAGGCCATGGTAGTTGAGGTTCAGAGTTCAGACACTCACTCTTTAACTGAAAGATTCATGTCAGTTTCTAGCCCGCACTGTGTATCTGCAAAATTTAGATGGGCATCATAACCGTCTTAGTGTTCACGCTATACTTCTGCAAAACGGTAGGAAAAAACAAACACCGGGGAAATTCAAGGAAAACGGTTGGCTGAAAAAACCATGTATGTATGCCATTTGCAATTAGGAAATTAATGCTAGCTAGATTGTAGTTATGCTTTATGGCCACAATCTTCATCTTTCTTGATTTGTGACGACCCATAGCTGTCAGGGGCAAAGCCAGAGAACTTGGTTGAGGGGGGCCTTGTATTAACAAATCAACCTTGAGAGGGGGGGGGGGGGGAGGGCAAATAAACAAAATTCACTGCTTTATATGGTAAAATGTTGGGTACATATGCTGTGTGCACGTGGCATAGTGGGGGCCTGGCCCTCTCCACTCTCTCCCTGCCGCTGACAACCCACCGCTGGGACTACACATGGCACCGCCGCGAGCGTCGTGGTGGAGCAGAACAACTTGGAAGTTGGAGGAAATATTTACTATTTCAATTAATGTTTATTTTTCATTGCAAGCTCTCGGTTATATCACCCAGCACACAACACTGCCCATGGGTCACCAATGTCAAACTCACAGAGACTACTCTGACTTTGATTACACAATAATCTGCTTTCTCCATACTAATACGCACTCCACACACTGTGCCTTCATTGTTGTACTCCATCCGGCACAGCCGTGATACGCTCACATGTTTGCAGCGTGCTTTGGTGATCATACTAAAATATGACAGCCTTAGGAAATAGGAACAATATTCTTTCACTTAATTAACTAGGAATGAGGGCCCTTCAACTAAGATTGCTATGGCAGCAACACACAAGTATCATGACAATCAGCAAAAGTAAACACTCACCAATTTGTATCAATCAATAAACGCCCTAGACTAAAAGGACATAGATGTTCCCTTTTGCAGGTTCAAAAAAAAGTCATGATGAAACAGATGATTTTGGCCTGCAGTATACTGTGTACAAAACTAATGTTTAATGGCGATTATTCTCCTCTCATTTTCTTTCTTTGTGACACCACCTAGTAGATCACAATATTGAACAGAAATCGTTGATTTTCCAGAGGTATGCAGGTTTTGCAGTGGAAAGGGCAATGTTACAGTGGTAATTGGCGCAGGCGAGACTGAGGTATCACAATGCGTCAACTGTGACGGCATTGGCTCGTTGACATGCACCACATGCCAAGGCACTGGAATTCAACCACGCTATCTAGACCGCAGGTAAGATTCTTTTCTCTAATGTTTTTGCATATATGCATCTATGTTTCCTTCTATTAAAGCTAGGATTATTATTATTTCAACAACTACTGACCAAAGTGAATTATGTATGACATTTTTAAATAAATGGAATTCCATCATAGCTGAGGTCTTTGCAGAGATCAAATTTTCTTATCACATCCAACACACATTCGTTTTTAGCTATTAATATCCATGTGGAGACATTTGCCCTTTCTTGACGAGGAGAAGAAGGATCTTATTTGTTATTTTTTATATCTTCGAGTTCGAGATATTGCTGAAATGTTGTTCGGAATAAAAGCAATGAGATGAAAGGCTACAACAAGAGATGTCTAATCATATTTTTTCTGTGGATTGGTAAACCAGGGAGTTCAAAGATGATGATTGAAGGTTTTGTTATTACTTGCTAGTGATGGTATGTCCAGGGTGCAACCTTTACTCTAATCTGAGGACACCATGACACACCGATAAGAGGTACCTATTACGAACCATCAGGATCAATCCAATTGTCTGTGCTGTATTATATGCGTCCATTTTTGGTAAATATGTATGTAAGCTTTTCACTATGACAGACCTCCATGTTTCTAAAAAAAAAAGTAGAGGAAAAAAATACCTCAGCTGGCAAATAGCAACATTCTGGAACTGATGTAAAGTGCCTTGTTTTATCTTGGAGGTAAAACCATTCCTCTGAATCTCTTGTGCTCTTGCCTATACATTGGAGTGACCAATAACAATAAGGTCATAATGTAAATGTGAATGCTGAATTTCTATGGGGGAATGAATTACCTGTTACTTGTCATCACTTTTCCATGAGGGACACATGAACAACTTTTATGGAGTATGTGGGTTGTGGCCTTGTGGGCTAGGCCGACCAAAACTTTTAGCATTCTTACACGTGGTGGATTGATCACATTCCCATTTTCTGACTGCTCGGTGGGCCGTGAAGCGCCATTTTAAACGTGAATGGCATAAGACACTACTGGAAACCGACCGTTTGCCGTGTGCCGAAACGTTTGCCGAGAGCTTTCCTTCGGACACTCAGCAAAAAGCATCTTTACCGAGAGGCCTTAGTGCAAGCCCTCTGCAAACAACAAACACATGACAAACAAATATTTGTCGAGAGCCGGTCCTCAACACATGAGAATGTTTTGCTGAGCGCCGGGCGTCGGGCACTCGGCAAAGAGGGGATGACGTCGTTACGGGAACCTTTTTTTTTTTTTTTGCCGAGAGCCATGATAGCGGTCGCCAAAACGTTTGCCAAAAGCCCGATGTTTGGCTCTCAGCAAACAGCTAGTTGCTGATTGAGATTTGCCGTGAGCCTAGGATTCGTCGAGCCCATTCTTGTTTTTGCCGAGGGCTTTCACACTCGACATAGGGGGGGGGGTATCCCGTAGTGAGAAACTGACTTTGAAAATAAATATATTGCTTTAGAGCTCTTTTTCAAGTGTTTCTCTCCTAAGAATGAGTAATGCCACCATTTTCAAGTGTATTTTTCGTTGTTCGGCTGGAAACATCTTTGCTTTTTCGTCTATTAATAATAAGGGTAATTCCATTCTACTCTCAGGTGTAGTTACTCCCATGTTCAACAAACCACATTAGGTATGTGTTCATATCTATTTATCATTTTGAGTATGTACACATACTTAAAATAATATTTTTGAGAGTGATAACCATAAAATTTTTTAAAAGGTCTGCTAGTTATAAGCATACGAACTTATATCATATTTACTGCTATATAGAAGTGAGTATGCCCACATACTTCATGTATCCCAACAAAAAAAAAGTAAGTATGTCCACATACCCTCTAGTATGACTACATACTTAATTTATAAACCTCAAGTATGTAATGATACTCTCTAGATTGTAAGATATACACGTGGGAGTAGCTACTCTTGGGAGTAGTAAAAAGGCTTCCTTAATAATAAAATAAATTGTACAACTGAAAAGAAAGAAGGCACAAAAAATAAGTAAAAAGGTACGAAATACTTTCTAGCATGAGTATAGAGGATGGATGGATTTCGTGAAGCAATATGACAAAATAATATGGGTTAAGTGACAAGGCCAAAGTACGTTAGGGTGTTTGAGACAAGGATTACAGATCAGTCAAATTACCAGCAACGAATATTAAAACCAATCTTCCAAATATTGGAATAATCGAAAAGCTAAGGTGAGTATCCGGTTACCACAAAAACATGCCAACTCGTTTGTATGTGACACAGTTTACAATGTTGTTCTTTTCCATCTTTGTTGGCCACTAAATTATTTTTTAAAAAGAAAAATATCTGGGCAATAGAGATGAAAGTAACATAGTTACATTTTCCGTGGCATAAAGGGAATTCACTCAATTTTATTCCCCTTTATAGCATTGTATATTTGTATTGATTCACAAGTAAAACATTAAAAAATTATTGGTTATAGACATCGAGTTAAAAGAAAATTCACTTGGTAAATATTAAAATTTGGATTTTATTTCCCCACAGCGCAAAACGCAGCAAAGCATTTCACGAACTCTGAACCCTGATAAGTGCACGTGGCCTAGGAGAACCAAGGACAAGCAGCATATCTGTACATGTACGCGTGGAGTTAGGCCCACGCATTACGTTTTTCAGCTAACGACGTTTGAAATCTCGAGGCCGTACACTCCAGTAGAAAAATGTGTTTCGAACTGGGGCGCAAAGGGCGGTACGTGGCACATCAGCTTCAGTTGTGCGCGCACAGGTGGCGTGGAGCCCTATCAGGGATGGCAAGAACACATATGTGGAGCCAGGAGTGGCTGTCAGGGCCGTGCAAGTTACTAATGAAATGTTTGCATGAGCGGGCTACGGTTTGTTCACACATTTATAAGGTTGTTTTGGTCAGGCTATGATTACACACTCCTAGGTATTGTATGTGGCCTATATGCATGGCCTATCGCGCGTGTACTTTGAACTAGCTAGTAGATTCATTGAAAATACAAAACTACGTTTGGCGCGTCTACATTTCCCTGTTCTTAGGTACGTGATTGCAAGTTGCAGCTTGAAGCAAGTCCACAGCAACTCCCTGCTTGTCGCACAAGTACAAAGCGTGTATCGTCTCTTCTGTGAAGCCGCTATGCATGATAGATGTCCCCCGGTTGCGTTAGCTGGACTCGGGGGAAAATGTCCATGAGGGCATGTTCATCTGTTGAAATTTACTCTTGATATATGATGCGCGCACCGACCTGCAAGTACACCGAATAATCAGCACGCAACCGAGCGCCCATGTGCTACCACGTACTAAGAGAATTGCAATCTGACGATTGGCTCTCGCGCGCAGCCAATGCAACAACGAACATGCCGATCACACGTACGCACTCGGCCGTCGGGCGTGGTGGATGCCGCCGCTAGCCTATAAATACTTGTGTAGTCGCTACGTTTAATCACAGTCGAGAGAGCTTAATTGGGATCCGCAGCTATAAGCTAAGCAAACAATGGCATCCAAGTCCATGGCTTCCCCTGCTGCTGCGCTCCTCTTCCTCGCTATGGGTCTCATGCTTGCGACTTCAGCCCAGGCCCAGGCACCAACGCCGGCGCCAGAGCCAACACCGGGACCAACGCCGCCGACGCCTGCGCCAGGGCCATCATCCCAAGCTATGTGCCCAGCTGGCTTCACCAACCTGTCCCAGTTTACAAGGGCTGCTACACTGCTTCTTCCACAAGGCACACTTCTACTTCTGTTACCTGCGAGCGCGAAGCCCATCATCGATATGAACAGGTCAATAAGCACCAACATCGTCACAGTATGCGCCTGCTATTATAGTAACCTCTTCGTTTTCGGTCCATACAAATGCGAGGCCGTCTCTAAGTGAGCATCCACGCTGACACGCATGACATTGAGACGTGCGTGCCGTGTTGGTTAACTATTCACTTGGACAAGTACCCCTATATATTGTTATATGAATAAGTCGCCTCCGGCGTGCATGCGTGTGCCGTGCAGAGTTGTGGGCTAATCCGCGTGTTTATGTAACGCTGAGGCAGAAGGGATGACTTCTTACCTACTTATGCATGTATTGTGTGTGATATGTTCGCCTTGTTGTACGTGTGCTCAAAATATCATATATATACACTCTGGTAAGTATGTTTACTATCAAGCACCATCTTCATCGTCGTTGTTACTTAATCATTGTATTACAGCGAACCTTCAAAACTAGCTACGTACTTTTTTATGACTTTGAAGGCTAAATGGGCTAACGTGCACGTGAGATCCATCTCTACAGATGAGATGTAGCAGTACTTTTCAAATATAAGAAAACATAATTTATTCCCCAGAATATGTAAATAATATTGGTAGTTGATGATATATGTGCATGTAAACAAGCTCAAAGTAAGAGATCTTTAGACTTTTGTCTCGTCGGAGTGCATTTGTGAAAAAGGGTCTTAGTGTTGTAGCCAGCTAAGACGCATTAGTAGCATCCCAAAGTCCCGCCTTTGACTTCCCATAGGAGTTTTCGAGTTAGGGTGAAAAACGTCACTCGTTGGTTTCCTTAGTCGTGCACAAGAGTTGGACTTCCGTATGGGAGATAGATCCTTGTCTATGGACTGGGATCAAAGCACCTGTAAAGATTTGATACATAGGAAGGAGCGGATCCGTGCATTAGAAAGAGGCTTGCGTGAGAGCAACCAGGCAGGGCACCAAATGAAAAATCTTCCAACCTGTGCACCTATAGCTACACGTCTACAATAACACATGTCTCGCATGCTTGGTACTCCGTACTATAGTATATAGCTGACTTGCTTTATGCATGGGCCGGGGCCCAGGGTCGCACGTCCATCCATCCATTGAGCTGCAGTGGAATACATACATAGCTTGTGTTGGGGCCTCCAAATCGTTGGTCATCCGGCCTGTTCATCGTCATGCTTCTCCTGTTAGAGGTTTCTTCTGCCCTGGCGGTCCAGACACCAATGCCGAGAACTTCCAATAAGGCAACAATAATATATGCGTGGCCCACCATGCACCTCAGATTCCTACGCTTGAAAAAAGGGTTACTCTCAACTCTGGTCTAACAAGTCCCTAAAGAAATACTACGCTGTTTTAAAATTATTGTGATTGTTGATTTTTTAGTTATGTTTAATTATGCATCTTATTTAAAATATTTATTTAAATATAAAAAGATATAAGTTATATTTAAATATAGTCTAGAGACAAAACAAATCATGAGAAAAATACATAATAATTTTTGATTTTTTTAATAAGATGAATGATCAAAGATAATAAAATAGTAATGATGACAACAATTTTGAAATGAAAGGAGTAAATATCTATGTTGAGCACGTGCAATGCCACACGGTGCATCTGTAGTATTAATTATCCAATCGTGCGATAGCAGTAGTATTCCATCCTTGAAGGTATGATAATGCATCTCTCACGTCTCTCCTCAAAACCCCAGAGCTTGACAATTTAGTCACAGTTCCACTTACAGCAACATTTGAAATCTCACGCAGCAACAACATACCCCTTTGTATGTATCCTACTATGGTCATATATGTTTGCATACCAATACGAATAAGCTGCCTAAATAATAAATTAAAGGGCAATTGCAAAACCAGTCCTGTTTTGGGCATCAATACTGAAAATGATACTCTTTTGTCAACTTTGTAAATTCGGTCCTCTTTTTTTAATCTGAAGAAACAAGTCAGTCCTGTCCTGTTTGAAGGTCTTCACAGTGTTAAGTGTCATGCAAAAAGACATATATACCCTTTAGAAAATAACTGAAATTCAGACATTTTAATGACTTTTTAAAATATAATTTAAATGTTTAGGAGGATCCAACCCCACTTGTAAGTGGCTCCCATCTATACTCCATCGTATGCAGCTAGTAGTTTTGCAACAGAACCATAGCAGTGTCCCATCTGTATGTCCCACACTCCTCTTCTTCTCCATCAGACGCATAGGAAAGAGAAAAAAGAAATTGCCTATTCATCCCCCTCTAGGCAACTTTCAATTTGGTATCAGAGACATAATCTTCTATAAGGCTTAAAAGCTTGAAGGTTAAAGAATGTCAAAGTCGAGGGAAGGAGACAAGCCTCAAGATCAAGTCGAGGGAAGGAGACAAGCCTCAAAGAATGGCACATGGCCATGCCATTCAACTATGCCGATGTGGCAAATATTCATGGTAGTGGAAGTGGAAGATTGTCTTATTTCGAAGGCAAAGATTTTAGTTGGTACAAGCATCGGATGAAGATGTACCTCATATCAATTGGTCCACCAATTTGGGAAATTATGGAAAAGGGATATACCATGGAGGACAAAGACAATCCTACAACAGTGGACCAACTCAACATACATCGCAATGCTCAAGCAATGTCGGCCATTCTCTCTTCCTTGAATCCCAAGAAATATTCAAGAGTTGCCGGAATTGAGAATGCCCGGAAAATGTGGAAGAAGTTTATATGTGCTCATGAGGGAGTTGATGTTGTGAAGAAGTCAAGGCTTCAAGTTCTTAAGAATCAATTCAACTTCTTTGTGATGAACAAGGGAGAAGAGCCTCAACAAACTCATGATAGGCTTATGGACATTGTGAATGAGATAAGAGCTTATGGGGACAACATCAAGGATGAAGAAGTCAACTACAAGCTTCTTATGGCTCTTAGGATATGGAATCCAACACTTTGCACCATTATTGAGGAGAAGGATGGGTTTGAGAGTTTCACAACCAATGAAGTGATTGGAAGAATCAATGCCCGCAAGAGTCGTGATGATGAGGGCAAAAGAGTGAATGTGCTCATTGGTGATGAGAGCTCAAGCAAGAAGGACATAGCTCTCAAGATAAATGACGATGAAGATGATGACAATGATGATGAAGAAGAAGATAATAAAGAGTTTGTCTTATTTGTCAAAAAGTTTGGCAAATACATGATCAAGAATGGCTTCACCAAGAGAAGCTTTGATAAGGCAAAAGGTAGGAGAACAAATAGAAGATGCTATGAGTGTCATGAACAAGGACACATGATTGCCGATTGTCCAAGGCTAAATGGCAAGGGCAAGAAGAATGAAAAGTACAACAACAAGAACAAGCCCAACAAGAAGCCATACAACAAGGGGCAAGCTCACATTGCCCAAGAGTATATCTTCAATGATGATGATGAAGATGATGAGTGTGGCATTGCCAACATTGCCATTGGTCTACCTCCGGCCAAGAAGTCACTCTTCAACAACCTCACCGATGATGAGAATGATGCTCCCCGGTGCTTCATGGTAAAGGAAAGCAAGGTAGCTCCTCACATCGATTTCAATCCCTCTTATTGTAGTGATGAAGAGGAGGACTTGGTCCCCTCTATGTATGAAATGGTTAAAATGCTAGATAAACTACAAGGGGAGTTGGACAATGAAGAAAGAATCATTGATAGACAAGAAGAGTTGCTTGATGAAGAAAGAAGCAAGAACCTTGAGCTCACCAAACAACTTGAGCAAGAGAAGGAGAAGAAACAAGACCTTGACTAAGGACCTTGCAAAGGTCAATGAGTCAAGTGAATCATGCACCTCAACAAACAAGAAGTATCAAGAAAGGTGCAACTCGTTGATAGAGGAGAACAAGGCCTTAGTAAAGGCCATTGAAGATCTCAAGATAAGCTCCCGCTCATTGTTGAAGAAGCTTGAATCCTCTCAAGCTTCAACGAGCAAAGGTTGTGGAAGGTGCCACAACATTAATGTTGAGATGATTGTCAAGCAAGAAGCAATTATTGAAGATCTCAACAATCAAGTCAAGGAACTTGAGAAGAAGGCTAAGTGGAGACCGCAAGAAAAATAGTTGATGAGCCAAGAGCCTCTCATGACAAAAGAGGTTTAGGGTACAAGAACCAACTTTGTGCATGAGAGCAAGAGAAAGCAAGTGGTACAAGAAAATACCATCAAGCCCAAGAATGCTTCCCAAGTCAAGAAGAAAAACAAGATCTTTACCATATCCTTTTATGATTTTGATGCATCCTATGTGCTAACTCGTAATGCTTATGGTAGAGTGGTTGCTAAGTTTGTTGGGCCACATGATGTAAGGTGGAAGCCTTGTGTGTGGGTGCCCAAAGTTCTTGTATCTAGTGTTAAGGGACCCAAACCAACTTGGGTGCCTAAAATACATGCTTGATTTCCTTTGTAGGAATACTCCTCCGGTGGCGCAATATGGGTGCTTAATAGTGGGTGCTCAAATCATATGGCCGGAGAGAGATCGATGTTCTCCATAATTGATCGTGATAATCTACCAAGTGGAGGCATCTCATTTGGAAATGACAACAAAGGAAAGATAATTGGTCGTGGACGGATTGACGTCACCCATGACCTTTCAATCAATAATGCTTATCTTGTGAATGGTCTATGATACAACTTGATGTCCGTATCACAACTTTGTGAGATGGGCTATAGTTGTCTCTTTGACGATGATGGTGTGACCTTTTTGAGGAAAAAGGATTCCTCAATAGATTTTAAAGGGTATTTTGAGGACAAGATCTATCTTGTTGATTTCACCAAAGAGGGATCTAACCTAAATACTTGTTTGGTTGCTAAAACCACCTTGGGTTGGCTATGGCACCGCCGGCTAGCTCATGTTGTGATGAGAAATCTTTCAAAACTTCTAAAGGGTGGTCACGTTGTCGGACTAAAGGATGTTGCTTTTGAGAAGGACAAAATATGTAGCGCATGTCAAGCCGGAAAGCAAGTTGGAGCAGCACATCCATCCAAGACAATGATGACAACAACAAGACCGTTGGAGATGCTACACATGGACCTATTTGGACCGGTCACCTACATAAGCATTGGCGGAAATAAGTATGGCCTTATAATTGTTGATGATTATTCTAGTTTCACTTGGGTATTGTTTTTGAAGGACAAAAGTGAAACACAAGGAATCCTAAAGAGGTTTTTAAGGAGAGCCTAAACGAGTATGAAGTGAAGATCAAGAAGATAAGGAGTGACAATGGAACCGAATTCAAGAACACTCAAGTTGAGAAATATCTTGATGAAGAAGGTATCAAGCACGAATTCTTTGCTCCATACACTCCACAACAAAATGGTGTAGCCGAAAGAAAGAACCGCACACTCATCGAGATGGCAAAAACAATGCTTGATGAGTATAAGACGCCAGACACCTTTTAGGCCGAAGCCATCAACACCACATGCCATGCAACAAATAGACTATATCTTCACAAGATTTTGAAGAAAACACCTTATGACCTTCTCATCGGTAACCTTCCCAATGTCTCATATTTTCGGGTTTTTGGGAGCAAATGCTTTATTCTTAACAAGAAACCAAAATCCTCTAAGTTTGCTCCCAAGACTCATGAAGGTTTTCTCCTTGGTTATGGAACTAATGTCTATGCATCTCGAGTCTTTAACAAAGACACCGGAGTTGTTGAAATCACATGAGATATGCAATTTGATGAATCTAATGGCTCTCAAGTAGAGCAAGTTAATCTAAGTGATGTAGGTGATGAAACACTTTGGGATGCAATAAGGAACATGACAATAGGAGAGATAAGACCACAAGATCCAAACTCAAGTCAAGATGAACCATCTTCTTCAAGTGAAAATAACTAATCTCCACAAGAGTCACAAGATGAACAAGATCAAGGAGGTAGCCAAGATCATTGTGACGATCATGGTCAAGGCAACAACCAAGATCAAGCTCAAGATGATGGGGATAGAGACACTCAAGATGACAACAATCAAGAAGAAGAAGATGCATCTAGGCGAATTCACCCATGAGTCCGACAAAGCATTCAAAAGGATCACCCCATTGACAACATTCTTGGTGATATCCAAAAAGGGGTAACCACTGGATCTCGAATGGCTACGTTTTGTCATCATTACTCGTTTGTTTCCTCTATAGAACCTCTTCAGGTGGAACAAGCACTCCAAGACTCGGATGGGTGATGACCATGCAAGAAGAGTTGAACAACTTTGAAAGAAACAAGGTGTGGTCATTGGTGGAAAGACCCAAGAAAAATGTTGTAGGTACAAAATGGGTGTTTCGCAAAAAGCAAGATGAATATGGTGTGGTGGTGAGGAACAAAACAAGACTTGTTGCTAAAGGCTATTCACAAGTTGAAGGTTTGAACTTTGGTGAAACTTATGCATCCGTAGATAGGCTTGAGTCAATTCATATTTTACTTGCCTATGCTACTCACCATGGCTTTAAGCTTTTTCAAATGGACGTGAAAAGTGCATTTCTTAATGGCCCCATTCAAGAAGAGGTGTATATACAACAACATCCAAGGTTTGAAGACCCAAAGAAACCAAACCATGTGTACAAGCTTCACAAAGCTCTCTACGGCCTCAAACAAGCTACTCGAGCTTGGTATGAACACCTCAAGGGATACTTGACCAACAAAGGCTTCACAATTGGCAAGGCCAATCCTACTCTCTTCACAAGAAAAGTTGATAACGATATTTTTGTATGCCAAATATATGTCGATGACATCATATTTGGTTCTACTAATCAATCTTTTTATGATGAGTTTGCCAAGATTATGACTAGGAAGTTTGAAATATCCATGATGGGGGAGTTGAAGTTCTTTCTAGGTTTTCAAGTCAAGCAACTTGAAGAAGGAATATTCATAAGTCAAACCAAGTACACTCAAGATATACTCAAGAAGTTTGACATGAAAAATGCTAAGCCCGTGGATCAAAAGGTATATCGCTCTATGATTGGCTCTTTGGTTTATCTTTGTGCATCTAGACCCGATATCATGCTTAGTGTGCGCATGCGTGCAAGGTTCCAAGCGGCTCTGAAGGAAAGTCACTTAGTGGCTGTCAAAAGAATCTTGAGATATTTGATTCACACACCAAACCTAGGATTGTGGTATCAAAAGGTTCCAAGTTCAAGTTAGTCGGTTCTTCCGATGCCGACTATGCCGGATGTAAGGTGGATAGGAAAAGTACCTCCAGGACATGCCAATTCTTGGGTAGGTCTCTTGTGTCATGGTCATCTAAGAAACAAAATTCTGTTTCCCTATCCACAGCCGAAGCGGAGTACGTTGCAGCCAGAAGTTGTTGTGCTCAACTACTTTGGATGCGACAAACTCTAAAGGACTTTGGATACACTATGACCAAAGTTCCTCTCCTATGTGACAATGAGAGTGCTATCATGATTGCATATAACCCCATTGATCATAATAGGACTAAGCACATAGACATCCGACACCACTTTTTGAGAGATCATTCAATCAAAGGGGATATTGAGGTTAGCTATGTGAGAACCGATAAACAATTGACCGATATATTTACCAAACCCCTAGATGAGAAGCGGTTTTGTGAGCTTAGAAGTGAGCTGAATATCTTCGATTCATCCAATGTGGAGTAGAACCTTGTGCATTGCTTGTTGTGTTGTTGCTCTTGCAAAAAGAACTTAAAACCAAAATTCTTCAAAATTCTTTTATGTCTTTGATTTCAAAAACAAATTATGTTTTTGATCAATAGATCATATTGTTGGAACTTGTGAATATAGCTTGGAATGGTTGGTTGTTGCTATTCACAAGTTTGGAACAAGTATATCTCCTTATATATATTCAACTTGTCCAAAAGTTCATGGTTAATAGAGGCAGTTTTATGTTCCAGATAGAGAACGACAGAACTTCCATCACCCAATGATGGAACTTCCATCATCCTCTATCAAAGGAACCCGAGGGTCGCAGAAGTTCTATGATGACTTCCGTGAAATCCATATCTTATTGCTCTAGACCCGAGAGCGACGGAACTTCCATAACCCAATGACGGAACTTCTGTCACTCTCAGGTTAAGTGGCCCGAGCCCCTCATCTTCCCTTATCCAACCGACCATTGTCTCTTTTCTTCCTCTCTCCCCTCTCCTCAACCCTAGAAGGCGATTTGCGGCGGTTTGAAGATTCAACCAGCGATTCCTTTGGATTTGGTGGAGATTCCACTCTTCCCGCACGGAAGTTTTGCGATCTCCATCAATTTTCTCCTCTCCATTGCCCTAGGTATGAGTCTTTGACCTAAATTTTGTTTTTAGGTCAAAAGTTCAAATGTCTTCATTTCTGTTGGATAGATTAACTCCTCTAGGGCTAGTCTATCATATGTTAGAATAATTTGTGATGTTATGGTAGGATCTTGGAGTAGTGTCAATTTCGGTGCAAACTACAAGTGACGGAAGTTCCGTCAGAACTTTCATCATGATGGAACTTCCGTGGTTAGTCATGGTACTTCCGTCGTATGCAGTTCAGTGCATTGTTCTTGATCATCTCTTGGATTCTTTTCTTAATATTTGACTCATTCCTTGATCAATCTTCATGCTACTGGCAGCTCAAAGATGGTGAGAATTAAGTACGCATCCAATACTACAAGCGAGCCAAGCGATGAAGACTCTTCCTCCTCTTCTCCAAGTGAGGAACTAGTGCCCATTTCTAAGAGAAGAAAGGCTGTTGCGGTTCGAGGACAAGGGTCGAGTGGCCAAGGCTCCAGCAGGGATGCCCAGACCGTGCATGTCCAGCCGGGAGGATCTCTTCCTCCTAGGAGATCTCAAGATAAGGGCAAGAGGCCAATGAAGGACAAGAGGTCCACAAAGGAAAAGCCCTCTAAGTCTTCAAGAGCAGCAACGGCAGATCATGTGAATGTGATAGAGGGACTTAAAGTTCATGAACCTATTTATCCTGAAGGATACATCTACAAGGACTACAAGAAAGATCTTGATGCTCTCATTGAAGCAAGGAAGCAAAATCCCGCGTTGATGGGAAAACAAGAAGCTACTGACTACCGGTTCTACACATGGTTTCAGGAAGACTACTATATGTCTATGCTCATAGACAAGAACCGGAAGAATCGACTAGCCTCCCACCAATGGATTGATTGGTCCTACATGGAGTCAAAGGAAAATCAAGTGTTCAATGATATCATCCAAGTGTGCAAGGATAAAGGAGTTTATGATTTGATGGGATTCAACTATGATTGGAATGAGGAGGTAATTTGCCAATTCTACTCCACTCTCTTCCTTGATGGCAAGGGCATTCTTCATTGGAGAACTCAAGGTGTGGAGTATTCTATCCCGGCAAGTCATTTTGCAAGCTATTTCTTTCAAGGAAGTGCAGATCGCACTAGAGAGGTCATCTCAAATGAGCCTATGATGAAGGAGAAGGACGTGACTTTCATGTACTATGAGAGGTGTTCAAATGTGTTTGGGACAAGTAATGGTCTTCACAATTTCTACTTCACACTCAACCGGATGTTGTGAGTTACTATTGCACCTAAGGGTGGGTATGCTACAACTATAGTGGAGTCCTCCAGGAACATCCTTGCAAGATTTGTTCCGAATGCCACTCCGTTTTGTGTGATAGACTTCATCACAAATGACATCCACATGTCATCTATTGACACAAGGAGATCTCTTCCCTATGCTCCATATCTCATGAGGATGATTGGAGCTGAAACTGGGCTTATATTTGAGAAGGAATGGAAGCATGTTCCTCTCCGACCAAGAGTGCAACATGAGCTTCGCCCAGTTGATCCAATTCCCCCTGGACTGTCCTCCTCCAAGAGAGCGAGTCTCGCCCGTGCTTATGCCGAGATAGCGGCTGAGAGAGATGCAGCAGCAAGGGCTTCTTTCTCAGCCCAAGCACCTCAATATAGACAGCGCCATCCATCTTCTCCGGTTCTCGCCTTTCTTAAAGGCATCTTCAATACATGTTGCTTCAATGCTAAAGAGAACTGGGAGAATCAAGAAGCAAGTGAGACACTACAAGAGGGACCAAAGGGCCCAAGGCCATGAGGTGTCTCCCAATGGTTCTGAGTGTAAGCCTGATGGTGAGCCGTCGGTTTTTAGGACCCTGTTGCCGGCTATGACTGAAGTGATCTCTCCGCTGGACCATCTACCGCTCCTCCACCTCCGGTGCATGAAGATGAAGATGATGAATCCGAGGGAGACGATGAGTGATCTCTTCGCTTTACCCTCTCTCTCTCTCTTTCCTTCTTTTTGGTGTGTTGATGCCAAAGGGGGAGAGAAAGGTGATAAAAAAGAGGATGTTTGTGCTTCTTCTCTCGTGTAATAGGATAGTGATGAACCTATGGACAAGTATCTCCCTTATTTGCTATTGTAATAACTCTCTTATGCTTTAAGGTATTGTGTGGTGCTTGTTTTATTGCCTAGTGTTTAGATGTGTCGATTAGGCTAAGTGTATTGTTGATCTATTGCTCTTTCACCATGATGCACACTTGTACACCTTTTAGGCACCCCACTCTTTGCAAAATATAGGGGGAGCTCCTTCACATATTTTTATGACTCGTGCATATCTTTAGGGGGAGTTCCGCTATATTTTGCTCTTTATATCGTTTGATTATCTTTTTTTATCCTTTTTAATCTATTGTCATCAATCACTAAAAAGGGAAAGATTGAAGATACATCTAGGATCTCCTAGTGGGTTTTGGTGTACGATGACAGAAGATTAAAATTGTGCTAACATGTTCATGAAGTAAATGTACAGATAATCAAATTATTATTTCATCCCATATTTGCAAGATGGTTTTTACTCCCAAAAAGAAGAAAAGAAAAATGGACTCAAGTGCTTCAAAGTGTAGTTTTTTGTTTTAATTGAGTTATAGGTTTGCCGAACTATCAAGGGGGATAAACCAATCTTGCTAAGAAGGGAAATTTATGTGCTCAAGCCAACCAAAATTCTTTGAGAGAAGTTTAGCCAACAAAAGCCAAAAAGAACCAACCAATTCTGAGCCAAACAGAGAGTGACGGAAGTTCCTTGAGCCTCTTCACGGAAGTCCCGTCAGTGCCCAACTTCAAACCCATGCAAACCCGAGAGCTAAGGAAGTTCCATGGCCTCTGTCACGGAAGTTCTGTCACTCCCTGGTTTCCCTTTGTCGCAAACCCGAGAGCGACAAAGTTCAGTGGTGGCCATCACGGAAGTTCCGTCGTCTCTGGCTCAGTTGAAATCCTACCACGCAACGACTCTTTTTGAACTAACGAAAGTTCCATGGGGAACCACGGATGTTTTGTCAGACCTAGAAAAATTGAGTAACGACTAGTTTTTGAGAGAGCTCTATAAATAGCCTCTCCCTTCCCCGTGGGAAGGGTTGGATACTTTAACATTTCACTCATTCTTCAGCTAGAGCTCTCCCCTCTCACTCCTAGACTTGATCTTGAGATTCCAAGCAAAGTGAGAGAAATCCAACCATAAAAAGATTGAATCCATCCACTCAAAAGCTTGAGCACATCTTTCCCTTTCCAAACAAGATTTGATTCGCTTGTTACTCTTGGATACTTGGTCTCCTAGACGGCTAGCCGTCGCCCTTAAGCTCCCAACATGTTATGGTGAGGCAGGAACATTTGTGAAGACGTGATTCGCCTCCGGAGGAAAATAATCAAGTGGAGAAAGAAAACCAAGCACGATCTTTGTGATTGCTTGGCGGGAAAACGGGTTGAGAGAGACCCGGTCACTTTGTGTGACTCCTTAATGAGGATGTAGGAACTACTTTGTGTGTTTGCCGAATCTCAGATTAATTTCTTGTGTCTCTCTTTACTTTTACCGCATTTCATTATTGTGCTTGTGTATTTTTTTTCATATTATTATGCTCGATTTACTTGTTGTTATGTTATAAGCTTTCTAGCGAAGATCTATAGTCACTCATTGCATTAGCTTCACCACTATCAAGTATTGTATCTTAAGTTATCTGTATTTTAATAAGTTTTAGATAAAGAATTGGTGAAGTTCTGTCAAACTTCCGTGGTGACGCGAGCTATTACCGTCTGTGGGTTCTGCCTATTTTGCTCCACACAGGCGTCGCATGTGAACTATTACCGCCAACTATATCGTGCCTCGGCCATTTCCCACAAAAAACATCGCATGTGAGCTATTGGCCCCAATAGAAATCAGTCAATTTTGCAGAGAACCAGGCCTTGTTTTGTTAATGGTGACCCAACGGAACAACACGTTGGGAGCATGACACCCAGAGTCGTTTTAGCGAAATTTTCTTGGTAGGAGCAGTTTCGTAGCGAAGTTTTAATTAGTTGATGGGATGGCTCTTTACATGGAGGAGGGTGACAAAGTGGAATCGTATATGAAGGTGGATAAGTTGGTGCATCTCTAGCGGATAGCACACGGTGCACTCCATCCATATATCGTTACCTCTGCAGATTCGACATGTCAAAGGTGTCTCCCTCCTCCACCCGGCCTCTATACAAAAGAAAGCATGTTTTGTTTTATTTGAAGCCTTAAAAGCCATTGAGGATTTGAGGACATGCACAACACTCACGCACACGACACATCACATAGCAAAAAGAAAAGAGAAATAAGAAGAAGAATAGGTGGATCCGTCTGGAATTATTGGTGGCTCTTCACACTCGTTATTACCGTCAAGAGCCGTGTTGAGCGAATGCAGGAGGTGTACCAATTTCGGAGCGTACAAATTCATGCAGTACGCGTAAGTTAGGCATGCATATTATTCTTACGTACGCCGAGTTGCAAGCGTCTCCAGTCCAAGAATGGCTACTTTTGTGGCAAGAGTAGACATATGCATCATCACACACGCGCTGTATCAAATAGCCCAGGCATATGCATGATATAGAATACGACCTCGAATGAGTCCACATCGCACGTTTGGTCTGCGTGGAATTTAGGCTAGCTTGATCGGTATACGTACCAACGGGCGGGACGAACAGCTACCAGGAAAAATCTACAACGGACGAACACGCGATCAAGTGCGAAACCATGCATGCATGTGCCCCCTAAGAAACTTGCAATGATCTCATTGACGATCGAGCTTGCGCCGCGCCAGCAACTTGCAGGATCTCACGCGCGACGACGATGGCGGCTTCTATAAATGGCAGGCATGGCTGGTGCATTTGAAGCCACGGACGAGAGAGAGAGAGAGAGAGAGAGAGAGAGAGAGAGAGAGAGAGAATAGCCATGGCATTCGAGTTCATCGCGTCGAGTGACCTTGTGTTGCTCGCCCTGGTTTTCTTGGTTGTGACTTCTGCCCAGGCCCAGCCACCCTCCACCGAGACCAACACCCCCGTCACGTGTTCGGCAACGGCAAGGGCTCCGACGCCTGCACCGAAGATGGCACCGGCACCAGCTCCAAACCGTGCCCCGAAGGCGGCACCTACGCCAGCTCCAACGCCTGTGCCGGCCCCTGCCCCGACACGTGCAACAACGCCTGCACCGAAGATGGCACCGGCACAAGCTCCAAACCACCCCCCAAAGGCGGCACCCACGCCAGCTCCAACGCCTGGGCCAGCATCTGCCCCGGCACATAATGTTCCAACGCCGGCACCGGCAAGGGCTCCGACGCCTGCACCGATGACGATGGCACCGGCACCAGCACCAAACCACGCCCCGAAGGCGGCACCCACACCAGCTCCAACGCCTGTGCCGGCTCCCGCTCCATCACGCGTTCCGACCCCGTCGCCTACGCCTTCTCTGTCTCCGGCTCCGTCACTTCCACCCGCGTCGGCTCCTACACCAGCTCCGACGGCAGGTCAGGCACCTTCACCGACGCCTGTATCGGCACCGGCTCTGCCTCCACCTGCTTCAGCTCCTGCACCAACGGCAGTAACTCCGCCAGCGGCAGCTACTCCGCCGCCCTCTCCCACGCCTGCACCGGCCGGGCCACCCCAAGCTTCGTGCCCAGCTGGATTCAGTAGCCGAGCCGACTTCGACGCTGCTGCTCGACAGTATCCTGGATACTTCAAATTTGTCTCCAAGATCAGTGGCGCCATCACAGCAAGCGGCGTTCCACACACCGGCACCGTATGCATCTGCGCTTATTCTAGCGCCACACTCCCTGGCTTCTCCAACACAAGCATCGTATGCGTCTCTGCGAAAGTCTGAGCATATATGCATGTTGCAACACGCTCGTGCAATTAAGCAACATAAGCACACACTCGTACGCGCGCATGTTGCTTTATGAGCTAAAGTACTCATACCACTACCACTACCACTACTACTATACTGCTATACGACTACACATGAATAAGTTGCCGTTTTCATATATGCATGCATGTCTAGTCGACGTGTTTGCGTGACACCTGCTGTAATCTATCTATTTATCTATCTATCTATCTATCTATCTATCTATCTATATCTATATGTATATCTATATATATATATATATATTCAGTGGCAGAAAAGAACTATTATAACATACAGTCCTTATCAAAGTTACTCCTGTTTCTGAACATGTTATATAGCTGACTTATTTTTTTGGACGCCAAAGCGGAACTATATTTGTTAGAAAAGAATTATAATAGTATATATGATATCACGATTATATGTTTCATGACAGTTCTATTCAAACGCCATTGCTATTTTTTTTATGAGTAAAAAATTTCAAAAGCCATTGATAGCTAAAGTTTCAAAAGTTTGACCAAATCTTGGTCAAAAGGTCATATTATTTTTTCTAGTAAATTTTATACATAGAATTGTGAAACTGTCACAAACTACTGATGATTTACTGAATATACTTGTATCATAAAATAAATATAAGGAACAGTGTGTCATAAAACTATAGATTTCATGAGTGGTATATCACAAAACTATAAATTTAAGATGCATGATAAAATTTGAGATACAGTATGAGTATGTTGTTTTATGATATATAGATACACTGACTTTATGTGCAAGAGGAGATACTTGGGTGGCCTATTTGCCCATCACACATGGATATCTCTGTGTTAAGTCCATGGATACTTTTTCGACAGCTTATTCCCCATAAAATAGGCTGATGATCATTCCTACCCGTTGTTGATTGGGCCAGATTGGAGGCCTACAAACAAAGCCTCAGTGTATAAAAAGAATAAGTATTCCTCTCAAACGGGGGAAAAAGAAGAAGTGAAATTTAAACGTAGGGTTTCTTTCATTTTTTAACAAGGGGCAGCATTAGACCATCTTCAACAGATTGTCTAAACTAATTTATTTATGTAAGTATAGCTATTTTGAGAGAAAAAAGCTTTACAACAGACTCTCTTTCATCCGCTCTA
The DNA here is from genome assembly GCA_030378355.1 of Eleusine indica. Classification (NCBI taxonomy): domain Eukaryota; kingdom Viridiplantae; phylum Streptophyta; class Magnoliopsida; order Poales; family Poaceae; genus Eleusine; species Eleusine indica. Next base: position 7,981,465 of record CM059498.1, on the reverse strand, counting down.
TTTTTTCTCGCTAGCTATCCCTGGCTTCCGACTCTTTATTTTTGGCTAGGCAGCACGGCTCTCTATATCGCGGCCTTTTCACACGCCCGCTTCCTATTTCCGCGCTTCCCTGCAGTTCCAGCGCGCACGTCGCCTCTTCGGCTCCTACAGTCAAGAGGCAATAGGCAGAAGGCCGTGTACAACCACTACCACAAACTGAAAATTGACATTTTAGTATCGCTCTATTGCTATCGATTTTTTTTTTCTGACCGGTTGCCGACAACAAATTTATTTCTGACGGTTTTTCCTGTTTTGTGAGGGTATCTAAACATCCAGTTTCTTGGTCAAAAGGTCACATTATTTTTTCTAGTTAATTTTATATATGGAATTGTGAAACTGTCACAAACTACTGATGATTTACTGAATATACTTGTATCACAAAATAAATATAAGTAACAGTGTGTCATAAAACTATAGATTTCATGAGTGATAAAACTATAAATTTAATATGCATGATAAAATTTGAGATATAGTATGAGTATGTTGTTTTGTGATATATAGATACACTGACTTTATAGTTTTTAGCAGGGAGATTATGTACGTTTCTTGTTAGGGGAGGCCGGGGGGGGGGGGGGGAGACAGAGAGATTCTATTTTTTTATTAATAACTAATTTTAAAAATTATTTAATATTACTAACAGCTCAATTTAAAATTTTGCAAAAATAACAGCCCAGTCGTCCGGGCAACTGGGCCCACCAGGCATACATATCACCCACCCATTGGGCGATTGAGGTGTGACTCTTTTTTTCTGCCTTAACACTTAAGCCTCCTAAAGTGTCAACTAAAAATACATTTAACTGCTAAAAACATCTTAAAATTTTATGCATATAAAGTAAATATTTATACACCCATTTTAACTCAGAAAAGTCCCAAAAGTTTTAGGAAATTTATAATAAAAAATTCATAAATTAGGCTACTTGTTAAGAACTTATTGAATTTTTTTACCATCTTACATTCTCTAAAAATTAAAAAAATCATATAAATTCATTGTGTCATGAGCACTATCAAAATATTTTTTTATTAGGGTTATGTTAGATTCAAAAGTTTTGAGTGGTTTCAAATAAATTTAAATTTGATTTGAATTTAAAGCACAAATAACTCTAGTTTTAATAATTACTTCTTTTAACATTATTTGTTCAAGGGTTTAAAAAATTTGTTATACAAATTTTGTCTTAGCAAGAATTATAGTTTAAAATATGATCATTTATTCTTTGAATTCAATTTGAAATTTGAATTGAAGTCAAAGAACTCAAAAGTTTTAAAAGTATTTTTAGTTCACACTTTAGGAGGCTTAAGTGTTAAGCCAGAAAAAAATAAAAAAACAAAAGGACAAGGACCATATTGCCCAAGGGGTGGGCGATGTTTGTGCCTAGTGAGCCCAGTCACCCGAACATGGGCGACAGGTCCTTGTTGCCAATTGGTCGGGTGATTGGGCTATTATTTTTGTAAAATTTTAAATTGGGCCGTTAATAATATTAAATAATTTTAAAAATCAGTTATTAATAAAAACAAATTCGAAGATTCTGTATGTGCAAGAGCAGATACTTGAGTGGCCTATTTTCCCATCATACATGGATATCTCTTTGTTAAGCCCATTGATACTTTTCGATAGCCTATTCCACATAAAATGGGTTGAGGATTATTCCTGCCCGTTGTGGATTGGGCCAGATTGGAGGCCTACAAACAAAGCCTCAGTGTAGAAAAAATTAAGCATTCCTTTCAAAAGAGGGGAAAGAATAAGTGAAGTTTAAGCGTAGAGTTTCTTTCGTTTTTTAATAAGGGGCAGCATTATATTGTTCTTCGTCATTAAGAAGAGACTATAAGAAGGTTACAAATTGTTCGGTTGCATTGATATTTGGATGTTCTCACTCTGTCTAGACTCTACGTGCAGTTGTCCACATGCCTTAGCTCTTAGCGCCATATCGTCCTTGGTGACTTTGGATATGTTGCACCATTGATGTTTGAGTGAAGATTCTTCTGTTACACTAATTTCATACGTGTCGCGCCGTATGTAATAAGGATTGCTGCTTTGACACGCTTATTTGAAGTTGAGCTCGTCTCATCATTATTCCACCCGTCTTGGATGGGCAACAGTGTTATTGTCGGGATGTGATCATGATTCTGTTGTGTTGTGGACTGTTGAACCATAAGTAAATTGTCCACCTTTCCCCATCAGCTTAGCCTTTTGGGTGTAACTGGTTAGTGCATAATAGCTTAACATGATATCAGAGTCAGAGATCTTGAGTTCAAGTCCTAGCGACCGCATATTTCGTTGCGCTGCTCCTATTTTCATGTTTGCGTCCCGAGGAAGTTGCACGTGAGAGGGAGTGTTGAACCATAAGTGAATTGTCCACCCTTTCTATCAGCTTAGTCTTTTGAGTGTAATTGGTTGATGCATAAAGACTTAACATGGATAAATATGTATTGCTGTTTCAGGCTCCAGATTGCATGGGAAGCATCTGGGATTGCATGACGAATTGGTTAGGTTTAACTAATTAATCTGGCGTCAAGATTTTTTTGGCTGCAGCAGCAGCCACGCTTTCTAGATTGTTACAGCACACTTGTTTCAGCACCACGGGTGTTATAAGAACCACGAAATTGGGCAAGATATGAAGATTTCCATGGGAGATCCAATTTCCTATGTGTTCCGGTCAGGTTGGTCTGTCTGAGCTGCACATTTTCCACTAATCCCCATAGCGCTATGAACTGTGCGCCATTTCGTCAACCATGCATCAGGGCTCGCCCTTCTATCCAGCTGGATTGCCATAACGTAGCCGTACATCTAGTTTGCACTGTAATTTTTGTGCTCCTTCTAAACAGTTGTCTGTCGACCGTGTGTGGTATGGAGCCTAGGCTCTGACCCAGAGCCTTTCAGTGTTATTCCATTCAAACCAGTCATCTCAATTTGTATAAGAAAATTAATTAAGCTTAGATTTTTTCTGTCCATATATATATATATATATATATATATATATATATATATATATATATATATATATATATATATATATATATATATATATATATATATATATATATATATATATATATATATATGCAATTAAGCACGACGTTAGGCTCCTCGTGGAAAAAAAACACGTAGTTAGGCACATATTATTCGTGCATCCATGCAAGTTGCTAGTCTCAAGTCCATATAAACGGTAACTTGTTGCAATAGCAAGTTACATGTGCATGTATCGTACTCATGCCACATCCCCATACATGTAATTAGTGCATGTAATTAGTGCGACGATTAGGCAGTAAGGATTCGCCGTAATTACAAGCGGAGTTATTAAGAGCGACGTACGGTTTTTAGCCTTGATGGACGGAGGGAGTATCTTCTAAAGCCAAATTAAAGTCATGACCCACCGAAGACGTGACTTCCAATAGTCTACGATCGAGGGCAGCCTCCACAGTACTTGTACAAGTTGTCGTTCGTACATGTACGCGCAACGGCTGTGCATGCCCTATAAATACTAAGAGGGTGTTTGGTTCGGTGCTGTTAACGGTATTGCAATGGGAATGAGATGACGGTGTTATCGTAATTAATGTATATCATTACTGGTTTTGTTTGATTCAGGTGTGTAATGGTTTGAGTTTCCACTCCGGTGTTTGGCCAAGAGCACGAGTAACGTATTGAACGGTTGGCCCGCGCGTGGTGAGACGATTGTCTCGCGCGTGGTGAGATGAACGATTGCCTCGCGCGTGGTGAGATGAACGGTTGCCACGGAGCTGTTTCAAAATATCACTGTTTCAACTAAAATTTCATAGATGCAAAAATTCGAAACTTATACTTTCAGAGCTCTAAAAATCATTTTTTAATGAGCAATATAAATCAACCGATATTAAGTAAAATCGCATACTTGTTTAGATAAATACAACAAAGACAACTCAGATCCACACATGATTCACATATTTTTTTTTTCACATGATGATACTGACAGATTTGAAAAGTCATGATAGATACTTCAATTTACTCCAAGAACACATGAATAACTCAAGACAAAAACTCAGAAAACAAACTACACTTTGTTTTAAAAGATCAAAATGATTGCATAAGTAGCAAAAACTTTCAGTTTGAGTTAATGAAATTTCAGTGGACTTCAAATGGTCGTTGATCTTTGCAGCCTATATCAACCAAAAAGTCTTGTGCTCTTCTTCTCTACTCTCATGCCTCTGGAATAATTGGCTCTCTTTTGTCTATCTATAAGAATTCAAATGAATATTTAATCAATGAAACTATAGACTAAAAGAGTAAAGGGAAGTTGCATATATCGGAAAGACATATGTCACAAGCAGTATCACAGATGCTACCAAAAACTTTATGTACTTCATCTAGAAGCTTTGTCCTAAATCACAAAAAAAACATCGATCTAATATATAAACTAAAGGAATGCTCATGATTTTTTTTTCCGAGGTCTCGGAAGGATGGCACCTTCCCCTACTCCTCGTTGGACCACTCCCGTCGGAGTTCCGGTCCCTCCCGCCACCAAGTGGAGTTCTCGCACACGAGCCCGCAATCACTCCCGGAGTGAAGACATGGTATGCGTCACCATTGCCACCAAGGCACAAGCTCGCCTCCCTCGAGAACTTGCCGGACTCCCGGAGCCGGCACGGGCGCTAACTAGCGATGCCCCTTTCACCGGCGGGCTCAAACCATGTACAAACGTGTGACGGCCTTCATAACTAATCATGATAGGCTCGATCACCGACACCTAATCGGTCTAGGTCTCACCATAGACCAAGAGTAACAATCTAGATCACACCCTTAAGGACATCCTAGTCTTAGATGTGCAAGATTGCTCCTTGTTACTCTTACAAGCACTCTCAAGATATCCAATATTCTCTCCTAGTGCTCTCCTCTTTTTCTCTTGGACCTTACCAAATACTCTCAGGTATTCCACTGGCCAAGAGAGGTCTCCAAGACCCCAGCAACGAAGTTATATAGGCTTCTAACCTCAAACTAGTCGTTGCTCCACGAAATCAGCTTTCTGAGCCTACTGACCGGACTGTCCGGTCACTGCCTAATCGGACCGTCCGGTCACTATAGACTTTGGCTCCAACGGCTCTGCCCACTGCTAATCTCCTGCTGATCGGACCGTCCGGTCCGTTTCTCTCTCTAGTCCAGAAACATTTGACTCAGCTTCCTCTCTGCCCTGCACAACTCATACTGATCGGACCGTCCGGTCACTATGAATCCTGGCACAGACAGACTCCTCGCTGCTCGCTGTAAGTTCCAGACATCTTCACTTAGTGACCATACAGTCCGGTCACCATAGACCCCTCTGTCCGGTCACTATGTTCAAAAGCTGAAACTTGTCGTCTTCGCTAGACTTTGTTTCCCAGCTTCTCCGAACAGCTCATTGGCTTCTCCACTATCATCTAGTGCCTGTGATTTCACCGAGCAACCTTGCATATCACCGACTAGACACGACCGAAGAGAATGACCTAGACCCCCTTGATAGTCCGGTTTTTCCTATGGACTCAAAGCCCTAACAACTAGACAAGTGTTCCCAACACTTGCTCCATAGCTTGTCCTCAGCTTTGATCCATCTATATCAACCCTTAGACTCCATCTAGCTCACAAGCCTTCATGCTTATGGTTATTGTCATCAATCGCCAAGGCAACCATCATCCATATGATTTATAGTAGAGTTTAGAGATGATTCCTACATAGACAACACTCGTGTAAATATTAGCCCACAATTTCATAGTTGTCGTCTATCACCAAAACATTCATATCTTGAGGATCCCATCAATGGTCATGAAGCTTACAATCTCCCCCTTTTTGGTGATTGATGACAACCACTACTTATCATAATCTTATCAATGAACAACAAGGCTAAAATAGCTACACTATGATCGAGAGGAACCTCAAAAGTATAAGAGAGAAACGGACAAGGTCCTACTCAAACAAGCATCATCAAGAGCTAAGAGGAATAAGAAAGAAAACCACACTCTAGATGATATATATGCATGTCATATGAAGATATTTAATAAAAGCATATGGACATGCAATGCAAGACATGAATGATGATATGCAACAGGTTAGCATGACAATGCATAATCATTAAGAACAAGCAATCATTACCATATGAAAATAAACCAAGTGAGATCAAGATGAGTCAAACACAAGCAAATGAAAATCATGACTCATCAAAATCCATGAACATCGAATAACTCTATCAAAATAAGATCCAAATATTTCTAACTCCCAAAACCAATGTACACGTATGCTCTCCCTAGATACAAGCTACTCTCGATCGCATAGGATCACACTCCAACTCCCTCTAGACCTATGACTACTTCTCCCCCTTTGGCAACAAGCACCAAAAAGCAGAAAAGTGAACATCTACGCGCTCGTGTTCGAAGGAAGTGGTGCAGCGATGTCCTCTGAAGGCTCTGCTCCTGGCTGCTCCTGTGCTGGATCCTGCTGTGCTCCCTGAGCCTGTGCCGCTTGAGCATCTAACTGCTCGAAGAAGTCAAGGTCTATAGGCGACTCAGACCCTCTGTCCTGCCCTGTTGGTGGGATCGTGGATGTCTCCTCGGCAACAGTCGCCTGGAGAAGAGCAAGGTCATCCACGTCTTCCTGATTGTAGCCTCGACGGACCAGATCCTCTGCTACCTGAGGTGTAAGAGTGCTGACTGTAGTAGTGGAAGGTGGAGCTGTAGCTATCTCTGTGGCTGATTGAGAGTCTGCACGAGTAGTGTGCACTATGTCTGAGAATAGACTTCTGACTGGTAGCTGGGAGGTGGAAGGTCCTGCCATCTGCGAGGTCAAAGAGTGTGTCGGTGAGGTGAACAACACAGATAGCGAGAAGGCTGACACGGGGGAGAACTGAGTCATTGGTGAGAAGGTCTGTGCTACTCTCCTTGTCGGTAACACCCCTGAGTGCGACAACCCGCTGGACTGAGCTGTCATCAAAGCAGTGAAGGGGCCTGGCTGTGTCGGAAGCTGCTGAAACTGTGGTAGTATAGGGACTCCTACCTGCTGGCCAGTCTGTCCTCTGGTGAGCTCCGCCATCTGAGCCATCAGGATAGTCAATAGCATCATCTGCTGTCTCTGAAGCTCGACCTGTCCCCTAATGACCTCCATCATCTGACGTCTATCCTCAGATGTGCTCTGGATGAACTCACCCAGGCATCCTGCAAGCGCTGCTACAGTGTTAGCATCCTCTGACTGAGTACCTATTGGCTGGGGAGGTGCTCCTGTACTGGCTGACTCAGAAACCACCGTCTCTGGATGAGCTACCTGCTTGTGAGTGACTGGCGGTGACTCCTGCTCCTCCTCCATTATCTGTTGACTCGAGGCTGACTGTGATCCCCTGGGGACTCGAGGTGCATAGCTGGTGGTCACCTCAGGGAACGCCTCGTACTGCCCCTCTGTCACAAGGCCCATCCTCCTCAAAAGATAGCAAATGTATGGGGCATAGACCAAGTGACATCCTCCTACTCTCTCAAAAATAAGCTCCTCCATCTCTCCAATCAGTAGGTCTGCCAGGTCAAACTGCTCTCTCCTCAGAATAGCTGTCATAGCCCACTGGTGAAGTAGTGTGAACTCCTCTCTATAGCCAAACCTGGGGATGATAGTCCTGGTGACTATCACTCTAACCACCTTGGCCTCTGCGATGAGTCTCGCATGGCCTCTCTCAAAGCCTGGGGTGTGTGGTGGTGGAAAGGCGATCGACACCATGTCGTCGGAAGGTAGCTTCCCTTCATGTGGTCTGCGATATGGCTCGAGGGACAGGTAGGCACTCCTGTAGAGCTGAAGGTCTGAAGCAAGAAACCAAAGCTGGCAATGAGATCCCCCTTGGTCACACGTTGTGGCTGCCCTCTGAACAAGAACCAGAATACTGAGCAATCTCTGGCTATCCACAGTGTAGCATAAAACTCTAGGATAATGTCCTCTCTGAACCTGTAGGACTCTGTGACCAGCTCTGCAAGACCAGACAAGTATGTGAAATACTGCTCCATGTCTGTCCCGATGGCCCTCCTCATGGCCTGGTAAGTAGTATACTGCTACGACACAAACACCTTATCCTTGCCCTTCATGGTGAGATAGCGTCTCAACCCCTCTCCAATCCTCCTCTGGAGACCTGTCTAGTACCTCTCTCCTGCAGCGAGGTCCCTGGGGACTGGAACCCATTGTTCAAAGGAGACAAGACGAAGAGTCTTAACGTCCTTTACAAGAACCTTAAGTATGTCCGTCTCCCCAGCTGCCTGAACTAGTCTCTGCAGCCTCCTAGTACACACTGCACAGGTGCACCTCGGGTCTCTTGCCCGGTGAGCTGACCTCTAGGGACCAGCTGGCTGTGTCTGCTCAGTCTCCTCCTCCTCCAGCTCCTCTGACTCCTCAGACTCCTTATACTCTAAGGTCTCCTCCTCCTCTGAATCCTCCTACTGCCTGGAGGATCCCTGCTCCGCAGGTCTCGACGACCTCCCCTGACGGGAAGTCGGAGTACCCTGCAACCACGTTGGCGGTTGCACTCCTGTAGCTAAAGGTGCAGTCCTGTGCCTGGTACTCCTCCGCATACCCTGTGTCTTTGTCTCTGTCTGCCCAATGATCAAGTGTGATCCGGGTGTCCTGCGTGAGGTCTCCATAGCCTCCAAGTGCTGAGCAACTCTCCTAGCCCTCTCTGACTCTAGGTCTAGCCTGGTCCTCTTCCTGCTCTTCGGCTTCTCTGGCATCTTGCCCTTGCCCTTATCCTGACCAGATCCTGCCATCTCTGACTCTGCTAACTGTTGTCACTGCACGCACATATGTATAGACAGGATAAGCATAGAAAATATGTATAAATCTACCTAGCAAGGCACCGCTAGGAAAGAATGCGCAATAGAAATCCTAGCACTGAATGAAAGACATGATCACTGAAAAAATAAAATAATATAATCAACAGTGATCATCGACTATATGTGGCTGGTGCGAGTCATCTAGTGTACAGTCAAATAATGGCAACAAATCTAACTATAGACTAGACAGGAGACAACCCTAGATATGCAGTTAACAGGTAGGCATGGAATTAATTGCAACTAGGTTGAGCCAAAACTAATTAATGCAATTAAATATGGGAATTCAATCTAATTGTATTAATCAACTAAATTGCTCAAAATTGGGTCATCAATCGATGAACGGAGGATGAGTACAATACCCTGTGATGTCTCCAAACCGAAGACTCGTGAATTACGCGACCGATCGCCGGAAAGATGGAAACTTGGAACTTGCCGGCAATGGAGGTGGGAGAAGGGGCAAAGCCTTGCCCTAGGGTTTGTGGAGTTCAGCTCTAGAGGCTGGGTGCACACGCGCGAGGTGGAGGACAAGGCAGCAGCGTGAGCATGACGGCGAGGCAGCTCGACAGTGCTGCAATTCGGCGGCGGCGGTGGCTCTGGAGGTGGCACGCAGGGCACACGGCGGCAAGAGCAGCAGCGCGCGTGAGTGAGGCATGCGTGGCTGCACGCGATGGTGAGCAGGGGTGAGCGGTGGAGTGCGGAGATGCGGCGCGGCACCTCGTCGGCGGTGAGGCTCAGGCGACGGTGATGATGGCGAGGCGGCGTCGGTGAGAACAACGAGGCGAGGGCGTGGTCTCCGCGTCGAGGGTGGAACGAGGAAGAGACCAAGGTCTCTGACGGAATTTGACCTAGGTCAAAAAAGCCACGGACGACCGAGATCTAAAAAGGAATAGATCAACGGTCATAGATCGGGATTGCATCGCGCGATCAAACATAGTGACCGGACAGTACGGTCTCTGGACCAGACGATCTGGTCTGCTCTGGGTCTGCTGGCATATAATACAGACCGGACGGTTTGGTCACTAGGACCGTTCTGTCCTGTCTCTATGACCAGACTCTCCAGAACACTATGCCTGTGGGCACTGACCGGACTGTACGGTCCGAAGATCGGACTGTACGGTCTCTACCAGAATTTTCGCTAAGTCAAGAAATTTCTCCATTTTCTAAGTGCCCTCACTTAACACCCAATTAAACACTGCACTTGGAGTATGAAGGGAACTCTCAAACACTCCTTTTCAAATAGTGGCACCTTTTGGCCTTGTAATTTTTGCAAATGCCAAATGGAAGATTGAGAAAATAAGAACAAGGCGAATAAGAGCCAAATGGGTACGTATGAGCCTTAGTCCATGAACCGGGCGAGTGGGTTTAACCTCAGAGTTCATAAGAGCTTGCTCAATGGGCATGAAGCATAGTCCTTTCCTTTGGTCACACTTGTGGAGATGTAATCTCATATAGAGCATGAGGCACAAATATCTCCAAGTGAGACAAGCCTTCTTTGTGTTTCCTATATGATGCATGCAACAAGCATTTTTCATATGCAATGAAAGTAAATATGTCATGTGGATGCAAGCAAAGTTAAACATGACACAAAGGGAACCTAACAATGTCAAGTTTGAACCCCTCCCAAGCTTACTCACTATAAGCCATACCTTTGCCTTGAGAGAAGCCAAATCACCATCTCAAGCACTCCCCCTTGCTTATAGCTATCTTGAGTGGGTTAGACATTGACTAATTTTTATGTGTTTTTCTTTTAGTTATATACACATGCATGGATGCAAGGCATACTAGTCACAAAGGAGTCCTAATTACCATGTTATGCAACAGGAAGAAAAACACACTACAACTAGCAAGAACTAACACGGTTACCTCCCTCATGAGTGGATATGGCGTTGAGGTCCATGTCACTTATGGTGGACTTCACTTGATCTTCAAGTAAGCTCACGGTTCACTATCACCACCATCTTCTAGGTCTTGTTCTTGGGCACACACTTATACGCGGTTGACCTCTCAAGATCAACTACGCACTTAGGCACCCATATGCTCTTGACCTTTTTCTTCTAGTTTGGTGGTCCCAAAGCCTTTGCTTTTACCTTGCCATCTTTATTCCTAAAAAGTTTGAAATGGGTATTCTCATGAAACAAGTTAGCGTTAGGTAAAACAATGAAACTGCTCACCATAGGACAATCCTTGATGGTGTGGCCATCCTTGCAACACCTCTCGTAATAATAGTCGTCGGCGAGTAGGGGTTTGACCCATTCGGGTATGGAGTCACTCGTCCCGATGATGTCGATGGAGGCGCGATATGAGCCAAGTCCACGGTGGGAGACGTTGTTCACAAGATTCTTCCCAAGAATCTCCTTGTGGATGGCTCTACCACGTGCAAGTCTCTTAAAGCCATCCATCACCATTTTCCTCTCTTCTTTGAGCTTGTTATATTCCTTCAAAACAAATGGCTCAAGACAAGAAACCTCATTCGAGGTGGTTAGTTCATCACACATAGTAGAAGCATTGCTCATTGATGAACTAGAGGAGGGAGAGGCAAGGTTCTCAACATTGATGGACTCATAAGCAATCTCAAGGGCCTTGTACTTCTCATGAAGCTCTATATGATCACCCTTGAGTTTGTCATAACTCTTGTTTAGGGCCTTATGAGATGTGACAAGGTACTTGTGCTCACTCTCAAGGTCACCAACACGGTCCTTAACCAACTTACACTCTTTTCTTAACACATCCAACATTTTGGATTTCTTGACGGCGATGTCATGGGCTTGCTCAAGCATACTCCATATCTCGGCATAGATGTGCTCCTCGTCATCGCTGTCACTACTACTCTCATCCTCACTCTCCTCAAGGTGGCTCGAGGCCATGAGGCACGTGGGAGGTGAAGGGAGAGCTCGTGGTGATGTGGTCTTGATCATGGCTAGGCCGGCCACTTCTTCATCACTTGAGGAAAAGGATTCATCACTTGAGTTGTCGCTTGTCCACTCCCTAACAAGAGCCTTGCGTGAGAATATTTTCCTGGAGTCTTTGGCTTTGCCTTTGCCCTTGCTCTTCTCTTTGTTGAAGAACCTCTTCTTCTTTTGCTTGGCTTTGGGGTCTTCATCATCTTCTTCTTCTTCACTTGAATCTTGTGACTTGGATGCTTCTTTCTTGGGCTTTGGGCACTCTCAAACAAAGTGATTCTTCAAGCCATAATTAAAGCACTTGCCCCTGGACTTGGAAGCAAACTTGTTCTTGAAAGTCTTCATCTTCTTCATGAGAAGAGCCAAGTTCTCGATCAAGTCACCCTCATCATCATCTTCATCATCATCATCATCATCAGTGACTGCCTTCTTCTTGTTTTTCTTGCTCTTGCTTGATTCATGCTTGTCAGCCTATAGAGCAAGGTTGGATGGTTGAGGATCATCCATCCCCCAACTGGTAGCTCTCGAAGCAGTGAACTTTCCAAGTACATCCTTCATGGTCTTGGTCTTGAGATCACCCTGCAAGATGTAGGTCATGATGGACTGATACTTGAGGTCTTTGAAAAGCCTCAAGAATCTTCTGATGACCTCCATAAGCTAGAGCTTGAAATCATCCCCAAGTGCATTGATCTCCTCCACTAGCACATGAAAACGAGAATACACAGTGTTAGCTCTCTTATGTGGTAATCTAGCAAAGTTATCATACTTGTTCTTCAGCATATAGTATCTTTCCTCTTTGACATCACTAGTACCCTCGTGGATACTCTGAATCTTAGTCCAGATATCATGTGTTGTCGAACTCGAGTTCAATCTAGCAAACACATCCTTAGAGATGCATGAGAACAGAGCATTCTTGGCCTTAGCGTTGTTCTTAATGAAATCAGGTTCAAGAAGGTTCACATTCGCATCTGATTCATGGGTCACCATCCATATCTCTAGATCAAGGAACTCCAGGTAGGCTTGCATACGTGTCTTCCAATACCTGTAGTCCTCCCCATCGAAAATGGGAACACTCCCCACCTTTTCTGGCATCCTTACTCAAGGCGGTGAAGCCTCAAAGATGAGCACTTGGCTCTAATACCAATTGAAAGGACCGAAGGCCTACCGAGAGGGGGGTGAATCTGTAGCCGGCCATGAATCTAAATACTTCAATTTCACACCACTAGAACCCGACAAGCGTTGGAACCTAAACAGTTCTAGTAGACCAAGACCCTATGCATGCTAGTATTCATGATACAAAACGAAACACGAAAGCTAAACACACTAGCCTATGCAAGCCACAAGAAACACACTAGCCTATGCAAGCCACAAGTCACCCTATCAACTAGAGAACAGAAATGCGGAATCCTAAACGAGGAGGGGGTCAAGGAATGCTTATGATTTTTTTCCCGATGTCTCGAAAGGACCACTCCCGCCGGAGTCCCGGTCCCTCCCGCCACCAAGTGGAGTTCTCGCACACGAGCTCGCAATCACTCCTAGAGTGAAGACACGACGTGCATCACCGCTGCCACCAAGGCACAAGCTCGCCTCCCTCGAGAACTTGCCGGACTCCCGGAGCCGGCACGGGCGCTGACTAGTGATGCCCCTTTCATCGGCGGGCTCAAACCGTGTACAAACGTGTGACGGCCTTCACAACCAATCACGATAGGCTCGATCACCGATACCTAACCGGTCTAGGTCTCACCATAGACCAAGAGTAACAACCTAGATCACACCCTCAAGGACACCCTAGCCTTAGATGTGCAAGATCGCTCCTTGTTACTCTCACAAGTACTCTAAAGATATCCAATATCTTCTCACAAGCTGAAACTTGTCGTCTTCGCTTGACTTCGTTTCTCGGCTTCTCCGAACAGCTCCTTGGCTTCTCCACTGTCATCTAGTGCCTGTGATTTCACCGAGGAACCTTGCACATCACTGACTAGATATGACCTAAGAGAATGACCTAGACCCCCTTGATAGTCCGGTTTTTCTTATGTACTCAAAGCCCTAACAACTAGACAAGTATTTCCAACACTTGCTCTATAGCTTGTCCTCAGCTTTGATACATCTCCATCTACCCTTGGACTCCATCAAGCTCACAAGCCTCCATGCTTGTGGTCATTGTCATCAATCGCCAAGGCAACCATCATCCATATGATTTGTAGTAGAGTTTAGAGATGATTCCTACATAGACAATACTTGTGTAGATATTAGCCAACAATTTTATAGTTGTCATCTATTATCAAAATATTCATACCTTGAGGATCCCATCAATGGTAATGAAGCTTACAATACCTCCACCGACCTTGACGCCTCCGCTGAAGCCAACGCCCACGCCTCCGCCCAAGCCGACCCTGACGCCTCCACCAAAGCCAACCCCAACACCTCCCCCAAAGCCGGCTCCACCCATGCCTCCGCCACCGCCACCGCCAAAAAACCCTTTCTGCTCTCGTGGTTTCAACAACATTAGTGACTTCCAAAATGCGGCAGTAGAGTTTCGTGGACACCTCGGTCTGGTTTATGTCTCCGCCGGCCTGAACGGCGACATAACTGGAATCATTGAGGGCGCACGCCGCAAGTACCCTGGCCTGAAACTTTGAATCTGCTATCCTAATCCCTTCTACTACATCAGCGGTCTCCAGCTTACATGCCTTGGATTTTCAGCCTGAGCATGCATGCAACATGCTCGTGTGCGCATGCAACACATATAGACATGCATGCGTGTCCCGTTGCTACTTACTCATATTATTGTGTGTGAATAAGCAGCCGTTTATGAGCATGCATGTGTCATGTACGCGTGAACAGTGATTTACGTGTTTGTACGAGCTATGGTAAACATGACGTAATACACTCATAGTGTAAGAATATAATACATATGTTGTGGGACAATATTTAAGTCTGAAGCATATTCAATGAGGTCAAAGTTTTCCTAAATGGTATTAAACTACCATTTAAACCGGTTTAGATGGTAAACGCACCCCAACCGCACAGTTTAGGGCCTAATCGGGCTTCAAAACGGTTGACCGGTTTAGACGGTCAAAAATGGTGGTAAACGGCCTGGAAGGCCTAGACGGGTCAGGCCCAAGTCGGTTTTAGACGCCGTCCAACCCGTTTTGAGGCCCGTTTGTGGCATGGAAAAGAAAGGCGCGCGAAGCTCGCGGGAGAAGAGCGTGAAATTGAGCGGGCGAACGAAAAATTGGGCACGGTTTATAAGGCCCTGAGTTAGGGTTGCCGCCTGCTCTCTCCCTCTGTTTTCCACACTTGCCGCCTCCTTTCGTGGCGACGAGCGCGAGCGCCTCCGCGCGTCCAGATCCAGCCGTCCACGCTGCCGCCCTGGTGCCGAGCCATCAATGCCTTACCGCCCTGGTGTCGAGTCGTCGATGCCCTGCCGCCCCGACACCCCGATCCGTCGTCCACTCCCGAGCCCCTCCACCGTTCGCTCCCAGCTGCTAGCTGCTGCGCTCGCCTACGGTCAGGTGCCAACTTCTTCTTCCTCTTCCTCTGTCCAATGAAATAATGCTAATCTTTAATCCTATTGCATGTTTCAACAGTTGATTCATTAGTTGCTATATCTGATTTGTGATTTTAGATAAGCATTCGATTCATTAGTTGTATTACTGTATTATAGTATGTCATCTGGTGCATCAAATCCTTCTACTGCTACCGTGAATAGACTATCCCTTAAGAGAAATTATGATGACATAGGGTGGGAGTATGGAGTCCTGGTTGATCCTAATGATTTGAATGTCATTAAGTACAAGCTATGTCCCGAAGTTGTGAGGGCTGGAATTTATAGGTTGAAGTTGCATATTGCTGGTAAGAGCGGACAAGTTCGATCATGTCCCAATGCTACAGATGAGGATAAAGAGAAGTGCAAGAAAGCAATTGAGGAGTCTAGTAGGAATAAAAAGGCTAAGAGACAGGAGCAACAAGAGGTTAGAGATGCTGTTGTGATTGATGTTGATGACAATGAAGAAGACACCAGGCATGATCTTGATGACATTGACAGCTCTCAACCCCGAACAATGGGACCTATGGACAAGTTCACAATGCCTCTTGATATGGCTTCTTTAAGCAACACAAGAAAGAACTTGTACCAACCAAAAATCAATGAGACAATAATGAAAGAAAGGCAGCATAAGTTGAAGAGATATATTGTAAGATGGTTGTATGTTCACGGTAAGGCAGCATTGAAGTTTGTTTCATCTGCTCATGCTTCTTTTATTTTACTACTACCTGATTTGTAACTTTCTAACCATAGAAGTATGAATTTTGCAACAATATCTTTCAATGCCATCAACAATGAAGAATTTGATAAGATGCTTGAGGCGGCTGGTCGGTTTGGACCAGGAGGAAAGAAGCCTTATCAACATGAACTGAGGGAGAAGCTGCTCTATGAGGAAGTTACTAAAACAAAGGGAATGTTGCAGCAGCAAGAGAAGGAGTGGTCCAAGAATGGATGCTCTATTATGATAGATGCATGGACAGATAGAAAGAGAAGAAGCATAATGAACTTGTGTGTTAATTGCAGCATTTGCACCACATTTATTGAGTCAAAAGAGGCCTCAGATGATTCCCATACAGGAGAACTCATTTTTTAGTATGTGAACAGTTGCGTTGTGAAGGTTGGTGCAGAAAAAGTTGTCCAAGTGGTCATTGACAACGCTTCAAACAATATGGCCGCAAAGGACTTGTTGTTTGTGGAGCGGCCAAATATTTTTTGGAGTTCATGTGCAACTCACACCATCAATTTGATGCTGGAAGGTATGAGAAAGTTTAAGAAGTTTAAGAACATACTAGATCAAGCTAGAGCACTAACCATCTTCATTTATTCCCATCTAAGAACATTAGCTTTGATGAGAAAGTATATAAAGAAGAGGGATATTGTTAGGCCTGGTGTGACCAGATTTGCTTCTAATTTCCTCACCTTACAAAGCTTGTATGAGAAGAAGGACTAGCTAAGGACAATGTCTCAAAGTGAAGAATGGGAGAAAATTAGCCATGTTAAGAAGAGTGCCAAAGGTGTGCAAGCCACAACAACCTTAGTAAAGCCTACTTTCTGGAATGGTGTTGCACTTTCTTTGAGGGTATTTGAGCCATTGGTCAAAGTACTTCGCTTGGTTGATAGGGATATCAAGCCATCAATGGCCTTTCTTTATGGAGAGATTCTAAAGGCTAAGGAAGACATCAGGGTGGTTGTTGGCAATGTTGATAGAGCAGGAACTTTCTATAGTTCCATCATGGAAATAGTTAATGGAAAGATGAAGAATAGGTTAGACTCTCCTTTGCACTTGGCTGCCTATTTCTTGAATCCATTCTACACCTACAATGATTCAACTATCTTTAAAGCCGAGCAAGTCATGGATGGATTCATAGCAGCTATTGAAACATTCTACAATGGTGATTATGACAAGCAAAACCAAGTGCTCAATGAGGATGTGCATAGGTACAAAGATCAAGTTGGCCACTTCTCAAAACCGGTGGCGCTAGCTGGCTGCAAGGACTTTGATTTCAGCCCAGGTATGCAAGTTTTCAATGCAATTTATAACCCAGTTCAGATCTTTAATATTGTAGTGTTCAATGAACTCCTACTCTTATGCAGCCAAGTGGTGGAGAAATTATGGAACAAAGGTTCCAACACTACAAAAGATGGCTATAAGGATTCTCTCTTTGACTTCAAGTGCATCTGGATGTGAAAGGAATTGGAGTTGCTTTGAAGGGGTAAGTCTCTAAAATCTGAGATAGTTTAGCTGATATCTACACTTCAATGAATCTGATCTGATGTCTGTGCTTTGTAGATTCATACAAAGAAAAGGAACAAGCTCACATGTGAGAGGATTGAGCAACTTGTCTATGTTCGATTCAATCACCTACATACAAAGAAGAAAAATAAGGCAGTCAATAACAAAAAGATTGATCCCCTGCTAGCAACTGAGGCAACATGTGCACAAGGATGGATGGTTCAAGGTGGAGAGGATGAAGAAGGAACTGATGTTGAGCCTGTTATAGGGCTGACATGGAAACTCATTGCAGAAACTTGTGGCGCTGAGGAGGTCACTAAACTCCGTAGAAGTGCAAGACTGAATCAAATAAGAGAGATCGATGATGATGTACACTCAGAGCCCGAGGAAGATGAACAACAAGATGAGGAAGAGATTGAATTCGAATCTGACCAAGAAGATGTGCTCACAATAGGATATGACGAAGAGAGAGATTGGGAAAATGATGCTTGAGCAAGCTCTGAAGCCCCTGCCCTTTGCTTTTGATTATCAAATTTATCTGTTGTTTACTTGTTTTTTTATGAGAATTATGCTATCATTTGAGAATTGATTGTGCCACTATGGGCTGTTTGTAAAAACTATGTCTATTTCTATGTTTAGTTGTGTTTCTCTATGATTGTGAATCTGTCATTTTAATTGTTGTCATGATGGTTCAACAGTTTGGTCACTATAATGCTAGTTACTTACAGTTGTCTTTTATTTTGTAGATACCTTATTCAAATGGGGATATCAAAGGACACAATATCACTTCAAAAAAGGTATGTGCACTCCAAATATCTGATCATCTACTCATAAATTCTGCTATTTATACATGCAAAAGTGTGCTACTGTACAACACCGTTTATTCCGTCTAAATGCGTGTAGACAAATTAAACGCTAAATAGAGGGTCATCGACTGTTTAGCATTTACCATTTAGGATTTCTTTGAATGAGGTTGTCCCTACTCTCTTAATAACCATTGTTATGAGTTGAAGATCATCAAAATTTACAGTTATTCCTCCATAGTTTGCCTACAATATTTTTATCTTTTCAATCGGCACTGCAAAATTTATATAAGAATTGTTGTTGTATAACAGATAAATGTATTTACTATGAAATACAAAAATAACAATTGTAATATGAGAAGCTACAATAAGCCGAAAAGTAAATAAATTTCAGACAAGTGACATATTTAGGATGTGTTTGGCATGGCTTATACTTATGCTAAAAATGGCTTATGTTTTGGCTTATCTAACTTATCTACCTTATTGTAGCATAAGCTGTCAAGCCGTTTGGCAAAACAGCTTATCTGAAATGGCTTATTCATGTTTCATGGTGCATAAGCCTAAAAAGCTAGTGTTTGTTGGCTTACTATTCTAGTATAAAAAGACAAATGGCTTATGAGGGTTTATTACAATAAATGCTTATACAAAATAACTGTTTGACAGGATTTATAACTTATCATAGTATAAGTCACTATATAAGTCACTCTATAAGCCCTGTCAAACACACTCTTAGCATTTGTGGTTGATCAACTGATGTATACACATCTCGTGGCGTGCTGCCGACCCTCGCCCTCAACCAACCTATTGACAACCCAGCCAATCCCTTGTTGCCTCATTTCTCGTGTATTCACCGAACCCTCCTCTCATCCCGGTTGATGATTTCTGGTTTTTTGGAAAAAAAATTGGACTGCAGGGACGCATGGGCAGTTCCTGTTATTAGTAATTGGTTCATTTATTATAGGACATCGTGTTCATATTTTTTTATCCACAGAACGTCGTCTAGTGTCTTATAGAATTTTTTTTTAACTATGTTGTTGAGATCAATACATATTTGAAATGATATCACCTACTGTTCGAATTGATAGATCTACCTTCTTTTTTTTTTTTTGTAAAACTCGATACAGACCTTTCCCCGTTTGCTTGGTGGAAAGCGCATGCATTTTTTTTTCTTTGCTCAAAGTATGCACGTGTGGGACCAATATCGTCGCAACAACCTGTTCAAATTAACTATATTGCATCCCTTGAGAAAAAAAAACTAGCATATTTTATATATATATATATATATATATATATATATATATATATATATATATATATATATATATATATATATAGTATTGTCAGGTCTCCATGTTCTAGAGGGTGGAACTCTAGAGATTTTGTTGCCCATATAGTTTAATCAGTTGGTACGTGCGTGCGACGGTGCGAGCTGAGACTGAGCTACTCTCTCTGTTCAATAATATAATTATTTTTGTATATTTAAGTTTATCTAACAATATAAGTATTTATAGAGTATGAGCGCAATAAATAAGTTGTATGTACGTAATAAATAAGATGTGTTTGGATGAGAGAGAAATTTTTTATATGATAAAAGTAGGGGTATGATAGTCTTTCTATCCTATCCTTATTTTACATTGAGATTCTAAAAATGCTTATATTTTTAAATGAATGGAGTAGTACGTATGTCAGACACGTATATATCATTCTTTCATACACGTACGTGCGTGCGCCGTGTGCGTGCAACTGTGCAAGACCTCGCTCCAAGGTTAATCTCTCCACGTACATGTATACACAAGCTGTTTTCTGCCGCACAAGTTCGCGTACCGTCTTCTGAAGCCGACGTCCATCTACGTACGCTCGCGGTGACGCCAAATGTCAACGGCCCCACGTTCCTGTGGTTGAACTTACACTTGTTTATAATTCGTAGTTATTACAAATCTCGAGCGTCGAGTGCCCAGGAAATTTGTAGTGTAGTGATCTTTGATTTGTTGACGTGTACTCCATCACGCTGTTGCTCGGTGGCCGCGGTCGCCGACTATAAATACCCGGCACCGTACGTCAAGAATACACTACTCCATAGCGTCCCCTGCGCTCTTGTTCCTCGCCAACGTATTCTGTCTTCTGCCCGCGGTGCCGGTGATGAGCGTGTTACGCCGGGCCTGCGAAGTCGAACTCTCTCGAAGCCAGCCTCACAGGTTCAGAGGAGATGAAAACGCTTACAGCGTGCAGCTCGTGTGAGGTGAGCCTTCGATGACACACTGCACCCTCCGCCACCAACATGCAACGTAGGCATGCGCGCGCCGCATATTAATAACTTGCTGGTTTGCGGGTTACTTATATACTTCTATACTTGCAACGTGGGTCTATTTTCAGCCTCTACTCACTCCCCTGTTTTAATTGGTTGACATTGGTTTGTTAAATTTACACTAACCAACATACATAAAAAATTGAAAGTGGAGGGAGAGAAGTGATAATTTCGGAACATTCTTTTGAATGGCATACATACGAATCAAACATGAAGCTGCCACAAATTATATCGTTGGTGAAAAAACGTTTTCCACCACCTTTAAAGTATGGTTTGATTTGACACTTTGACTCCGATAGCATCCCGATAAAAGCGTCCTTTAATTTATTTAGTACTCCACATCTTTAAACAGGGGAAGGTAAGAAGGACACTAGAGTTATACTCTCTTCGTTCAAAAATATAAGTATTTTTAAAATCTTAATACAAAATAAGAATATGATGAAAAGACTATCATATCCTTATTTTTATCACATAAAAGTCTCTGTATCATCTAACTACACCTCATTTATTACGTTTACATATCTTATTTATTACGTTCACACTATACAAATGCTTAGAGCAACAATAATGTTTGATACCGAATTCGATAGTAAGCTACTGTTTATATGTCAGACGGTCATAGTTATTTCAATTCTTACAGTGTGAACGTATTAATGCGGGACCCACATTTCCACTAAAAAATTAAGTCCGGATGATCGTGTGGTGCAGATAGCTGGAGCGGGAGTTCAACATGCAAAGCAAAGAACGATGTGAAAGAGAAACTATCTTTCTTTATTCGCTATTACCGGCAGTAGCACTCTTACCCGGTTTTAGCTATTACCTGTTTGCATAATGGTTATGATCGGGTAGCAAGAAATATTTATTGCTTACTACCGGGTTTATCACCACATTGTGATTGTTCTTATATTGTTGGATAAATT
The DNA here is from genome assembly GCA_030378355.1 of Eleusine indica. Lineage (NCBI taxonomy): Eukaryota > Viridiplantae > Streptophyta > Magnoliopsida > Poales > Poaceae > Eleusine > Eleusine indica. The sequence goes on along the minus strand of CM059498.1, from coordinate 7,959,928 downwards.
TAAATGTCTAGAAATGTTTATATTGTAAAACGGAGTGAGTAGTGACCATGTAAGTGAAGTTGAATATTCAACCCGGCCCCTCTTTTCCTGCCTTCAAATAACCATTAAGAAGATTCTTACAATCCTGTCAACTAACAGGCAGTCTTTAGGCTATAGTTAGTCTGCTACCGTTAGGTAGCTTCTCGGTGCTTAGAAATCTTCTGGCTAAAGTATCACTATCCGTTTTAAAGGTAGCAAATGAAAGCGACTCAAGTGGGACATTTGTCATGATCATCACATTACCGCCTATATCTCTCACAGAGCTGATAGAATGAGTAATGCAGTAAAGTAGCTGTGAGATGGGTCTTACCCACGCGAAAAGGAAAGTTTAAGCATCAGCGACTTTGTTTTTGCAAAAGAAGATGGGTCTCTTTTTGGATCTTCCCTTCACTCGCAATCATCGGCCCATCATCTTTAACTGGTTGCTTGTGGCATGGGGGCCCTGAGTCCTGACTCTGGTGGGCTGGAGAAGTGGAGTTCGTCTTTTCATTTAAGAATTCAACTATTCAAGAGGAAACCAACAAGCAGTGACACAGCATCATCACGTTATCTAAAAAGTGACACTGCATCAGCAGATTTCGGTATATGTTATAGCAAGGCTGCAGCTTCATGCACCAATTTCCTTTTCATTATTTTAATGTTTGATATCAATTTTCTGCTGCGAGAATGTGCTCACGGTGGTATGTTCTCAAGTTGTGAGGCTCCCAATCAGAGTTTGAAAGTCCTGGTTCTCAGGAAACACTTCTTGTTATGTGTTTCACTAAATTACGGGTTAAGATCCCCGCAACAACGATGTAATTAAGGTCAAGAATTGCTTTTCAATACCTTTTCTCGATCTTCAATGTAATGCTTTCAGCATGTCTCGTCTTTCATCAAGCTCTTTTTTTTTCTTAAGTTTTCTGGTTTGTTGAGAATTGTTTTTAAGCTGGTCTGACGGTACTGTTGCGCATTCCATGTGCTGAAGGGTCAAGCTACATGATTGAATCAACGTCGTCAATTTAGCACATACTCCCATCCGTTTTAAATTATAAGTTTTTTTTACTTTAGACATCACGTTTGATTATTCGTACTATTTTAGAATTTTAAGAAAATATTATTTATTTTATGATTTATTTTATTATTAAATATATTTTATAAACATAAACAAGATAAAATAGTCAAATATAATATCTAAAAGTTAAGAAATGCTTTGGAACAGATGTAGTATGTACTAACCTGTTCAGGTGTTCACTCCAGTAGCACCTGCACCTCCTAGCATTTAGTATACATATTTCATCTAGTAACTTTTATTCAAGTCAATATAGAAAACAGAATCGTTCAGCTTCCTAACCTGCAGAGAGGCACATTTGGTTTTTTTTTTTTTTAAAGTTAAGAGCTAGGATCATCTTCACACATCTTCTATCCCTGCACTACTAGGATGTAACTAATTTAGATGATTTTGTCAGAGTGGAAGAATGCAAACAACATGGATGACCTCACAAAAATTATAAACAAAGATGAGACCACAAACGGATTGCGCCTCTTCTTATCTATCAGGTTTTAGTATCCTATTACGAAGAACAAAAATATCCTGACCTAGACATTGGCTTGACATTTATTGATTATTTACATAATAATCCTATCTGCAAAATGGTCGTACATGATTTAGTCATACCTTGTCCGCATAATGAGAAAATGACAATTATGATAATCTTGTGATCTTCTCCTTTTAAGAATCGGCAGAGCACCTGCCTTTTACCGTCAAAAAAAATAATTGTGATCTTGTCAAGAAGGTTGTTGCTGACATGAGAGCAACTCAACTAACAACCATCTAATGGCTGATGAAACACAGCAATGTTAATGTTACCATTACATCAGTACAGTGTTGGCAACTAAACCACTTGTCGCCTCACCAACCCGAGGATTATAATCACAGAGATAGTTCACGCAATAAAAGGAATCACTGACACATGTCTGATAAACTAGTAGATACAGGAAAAAGGGAACTATTCACTAATTTTTAGATATGTCCCATCAAATACTAGGATATTAATTAGAAGTACTAAATATAGAGCACTGACAAAACTCAGTTCATAACCCACACCACTAAATGACGAGACAAATTTATTAAGCCTAATTAGATCATGATTAGATAATATGGTGCTACAGTAAACATCTTCTAATAATAAATTAATTAAGCTTAATAAATTTGTTTCAAAAATTAGCATCCAACTATGTAATTGATTTTATATTTAGTTTATATTTAATCATCATATTTAGCGTTCGAATGATTGAAATGACAACATAAAATTTAGATCTCAGGAAACAAACAGAGAGATGATATTTAGCAATATGCTAATTATAAAGGTAAAGTCCGTACAAAGGCATTACATCAGATTCCTATAGTTGCAAAAAGCAGCCGTAGCTTGACTTGCTGTAGAAACTTACGAGTTAGATATAAGACAAAAAGTCTACACATGTGGGTATATAAAGGAGAACATGACTACCATATCCTGACAGATTCATGGACGTTGCAGACATCAAACACGATCAACCACATACTACTTGAGAAAAAAAAAAAAGCACGACCAAATAAATTATTTTTGCTAATATATACTATTACTCCATGTACACTGCTACTCCATGCATAGTTACATTCTTCATATCCACCTTTCGATCTTAATTGATAGGTATATCTACCGGTAATAATCCAAGAGGCTACCAGCTGAACGAAGACGAAGAAAGGTAAAAATTGAATAGTAAAGCAAGATTTAGCTTTGAAGGAATCAATCTACCTCCGGTCATGCACTGCAATCATGTGAGATAGCACCCAAAAGCTGAAACGAGGTCACGTGCATGCTCCGCTGTACCAAATCCATGTCTTTAACTTCGAGATTAGTGAAAGCAGTGCTTTAACGTGCTCAACCATCCCTGCCCCTTTTACTCGTCTGAAATGGCTGCAGCGCTGGAGCCGCAGCTCTCTAAATTCTAATCTCAATCGTGAAAACAAGCCTGGTAAAAAAATCATGTGTTGGAGAAGAGTCTTTGACAAATGATCCATATTTTTTGTTGGAGAAGGATCCTTTGACATTGTGAAAATGTTATCACGGCACCTTGGGAACGAACAGTACTGGTACAAACTGCAGTGCAGAACACATAGATAAGTATATATGTGTCGTTCCGGACAGATTTGGATCGGTGATTGGTGAAACATGCATGTGCATGCACAGGGATCAGCTAGGCCGCGCCATAGCTCCGCCACCTTACGATTTGGCGGCACGTCAGTGGTCACGACTCACACGACCCGAAGTTTTACGTGCGACAGGGAAAGGAAGGCTAGAACGCCAGATCCGATCAGAGAGGAGCACTAGGGTCCATTGCCTGTCTCTCCTACCAACTTGTGCGTCTTTTCGTCACCTCATCCGACGGTTGTCACGGTTAGAAAATCACACCCAACCGCCCGATCGAGTCCACTCTTCTGTCTCACTCACCCTTCACCCACTTTGCCACTTCGGTGAGCCGCGACGAGCTAGAAGAGGCACCTTGTAAAGTCACCCCAACCGGCATTGGAATTGAGCGCGCTCCATCATTCCAAATAGATCTCGCAGCTGTCTACTTACCATGGTGTCAAATGGCAATATTGCAACACTAACACACCAGAGTCCACAGACAGCAATGCAATTATGCAAGCCGAGGAGCACAGATCTGTTACTCAGCTGATGTGTTTGTGCTGCTGTCCGCTATTTATTTATTTCAAAATGGAGTTCACTTGAATCGTAGTTTTGGCCCTTTTTAAAATCTACCTTTTTTTTATTTTCGTGGTCTAAAAGGAGTATGGCGATGCATTATGCAACCATACATAAGATAGAAGCACGCTGAAAATCCTGCTCCTAAAAGTTTTAGCAGCACCATCGGTACCCTGTTTAGCTATGTCCTTATTCAGCTTTAGCACTAGGTGAAATCAAAGGTCATGATTGTCTTAAAAAATTAGGGGACATGATCCGGCAATTATATATGATCAGGAGAGTTAGGGCCATAACGTTCCAAAGATCAGAACATGATTCATACTATGATCAAAACAGACAATCATTAAAAGCTGTGTCAACCGGGATATGAGCTCATGACCTCTCAGCTCAATGTCTCATATCTCAACCACTTCACTTAAAGGCTTAACTATGGGAAAAAACATAGGCGTTTTCACTTTTTTTTTGTTTAAAAATCATTTTTCAAGTCATCAAGGAAGTGACATCTTACAACTCAACGTCAGTATTAGTACTGGCAATTTATATTATGAGAAAATTTGTAAAATAAATGCAGTAAAATTATCAATTGAGCTATTACACATCCAGAATTATAAAAAAGAGAAAAGACTTTATTTGTGAATATAAATTCAGATTCTAAATAGTGCTTTATATATAACTCTTTCAGAAAAGACTAGATCAGATGATAAAACAATCAGTATATGGAGAAAATTATAAGCTCTAGAAAGTTTGATACTATTTTTTTAAACTTAGAAACTTTAATACTAGCTAGCACACAAAACGTCAAAATGGATGGAAAGAACTCGGTAAATCTGCTGACCGAAATATAAATTACAAAGTAGGCAAAGCAGTTATATTGCTGGCTAACCCCAACAGCATGGTATGGGGGTGGGACTTGTTTATCGCATTTAAGTGTTGAAACCTCATTCTCATGTTGGACCATGAAGATTATAGATCCATATGATTATGTCCATCCGTCAGCCTCACAAGCACTAACCTAGAGTACGTTGTGTGCAATTTCCTCTGTAAAATAAAATACAGCGTTGAATACTGATTTCTTTTCCGTTGCTCGAGAGCCATGAGCCCAGGAGAGAGGCTGAAAGGGTCAGGTATAGTAAACAATACAATTAATAATAATGGCTTAAAAAATGTCCTCCTCCCGATACTGGTTCATCAAACGGGGAGGAGGCAGTCCAGGTCGTTAGAGTTCGAGCTGACGGCGGACGTGCTCGCCTCTCCTCCGGCTCTCTCTCCCCTCGTTCCACCGCATTACCCGTATTTTTAGCCGTGACAGGAGAGAGAGCGTAGAGAGAGAGAGAGAGAGAGAGAGAGAGGAGGAAGCAGAGGTCCTGACCGTTCCTCTCTCTCTCTGCGCGGACGGGCTCCGTCTGCTCGGTCCATCCACCCCGCTTGCTCGACTCCGTCCAGATCCCTATCCTGCAAGGATTCTTCGCGGTATGTTTGGTTGTTTGCGCTAGAATGTGTTGTTGCGGTGATGGTGTTCTGATTTGTGTTCGTTGGTGGATCTGGTCGTGTGCAGAAAGGTAGGAGAAGATGATGGGCGGGTTCCTCTCCAGGGTCCTTCTGTAAGCTCTCTGTTCCTCCGAATCTTGAAATGTGTTCTTGGCAGATTGATATCCTTTATTGGCGGCATACGAGTGTTTGGGTTTGACTTTGGTTTTCTTCAACCTGTGGATTTGTGGCTAGCCATTCGGAGAGTTTAGTCTTTTTATTATTTTGTTTTCATCCTTACTGTTTTGTTTTTTGAAAATCGGGGAGATGCGTTCCTTCTTGTCGATTTGTCCACCTTCATTTTCGCCGTGAAATGAGGGATGAGAGTACGCAACGCATTACAAAGTATTTTATTGTTCTCGAGGAGCATGGGGCTAGTTTTCAAAGCATTGCACAACGGTCAAAGGTTCTGTTTATTCTGATTATCCAGTCCGGTTGATTCCTTTTTTATGATTATTATTGTCTGGTATCCGTATTTTGTCGAAGTGATAAGGATCGCACAATGCAGTGTTTACTCTGTCTGTAGGATCTGGTTTGAACAAATATAGCAACAATTATGCGTTCTGTCTCTTTGACTTGCTTTGCCAGGAGTGTCGTAGATTTGAGTCTGTTCATTTGTGTGTTGGTGAAGTTTCCTCCGCTTTTGTAGTTGGGCAACACACACGCACAAAAAAAAAAAGGCAATGTTCAAAAATGGTTTAACTCCTTTTTGTTGATTATATTCATATATTGGAAGAAGCAAAATAAATATAATGTTTTTCTCTGTGAAATCAAATTATTGTTTGCGAAGAAAGGGCAAAGCAAATTATTTCCTTTTTGTAGGTTGGCTTTTGGCTATGCCTATCCTGCTTATGAATGCTACAAGACTGTTGAACTGAACAAACCGGAGATTGAGCAGCTCATATTTTGGTGTCAGTATTGGTAAGGTTCTTCAGTAGCTTTTTTCATGATCGCAGCATTTGCTTCCATGAGCAACTGTACCAAATTCAGTTGTGCTTTCTGTCTCTAGGATTTTGGTTGCCTTATTGACGGTTCTGGAGAGATTTGGAGATTTTACAATATCATGGTGAGACTGCTTAAGATTGTAATTTTTTCAGTTCTTTGATGAGTATTTAACTTTGCTTTTCACTAATGTGAAGGTTACCATTCTACTCGGAAGCAAAGCTGATGTTCTTTCTATACTTATGGTACCCCAAGACAAAGGTACTCAATTTGTACCTTTGCTTCTTCTACCTTACTGGTTTTCTGTACATAGGGTCGATATGTGCTTTCATTGCATTGTACATAGGTTTGATATGTGCTTTCATTGCAGGGAACTACATATATTTATGGGACTTTCTTTAAGCCATATATTTCACAGCATGAGAATGACATTGACCGTAATCTGCTTGAATTGAGAACTCGAGCCACTGATATGGTTGTTGTTTATTTCCAAAAAGCTGCATCCATGGGACAGAATACTTTCTTTGATGTTTTGAAATATGTTGCTGCCCAGTCACCGTCTCAGAAATCAAGGCAACACTCTCCTCAGGTGTGTTCAAACATGCCATTATACATTTTTGTGTCATATTTAGCCATTGAAATCAATTGATGCTTCATCACCCTAAGAGTGCCCAATATCATCATGTTTGTGGTGTTGAAGCTCTTCTCGTTTTTGTTTATGCAATTATAGCAATACTTTTATACTAGTTTGTTAGCTAGATTCTGCAAGATGCATTTACTACTTCTCCCAAAGCGCATTGTTTCTCACTTGCAGACTAAATTAGCAGTAGTTCCCTTTTTTTTCCTGGAGAAATTCTCTGATAAAAAAATTAACATAGCATTATACCCTATTCTAAGAAATGTGCTCCCAAAACCGGCTTTGTCATAATACTAGATAAAATTCAAGCAACATGTATACTCCACGTCACTAACTTAGGTATGATGGCATGAAACAACTTAAGGGACATTGCTTTGTTAATTCATATCTTCTCCAGCCACTAAACATCTACCACAAGAACGTTTGGACCTTATATGTTCTTTAAATATGCTCGTATCATGTAGCTCAACTGAAAATATGCAAGCATACAACCTCAGAATATCCATTGATGTCCTGTTTTGGTAGCCTAGTCAGACAGTCTGAACCATATGTTTCTATTACCATCTTGGAACCTTCCTAGCCCTTCTGCTTTTCTTCACTGTTCACTGATTGACATAAAATGCAGTTCATTATGTATACTCCCATAAATATTCTAGCCAAAGTCACAGTGACTTCTAAACACCTAATGATGTGAGAATATAAGTCTCTGTTCCTGGATAAGTAATACAAATATTGCACCCCAATTGTACTTCTTAATCCTCTGTTTGAACATGTGAAGCCTCCTTTTGAACTCATGTCAGCAGGTTGTCGCACTGTTATGCATGTGAATCCTTCTTTTGAACTGATATCAGCAACATTGTTATGGCTGTGTCCTGAGTATTAACTTTGATACCTTGAGCCTTTCAGATTTGTAACTTTGAATAGAGCTACCCAGAGAACTGATTCACAGGATAATCAGAAATTCTACACGTCCTAAGCACTGTAACTAATACCTCAAATGGGACACCTGCTAAATAAGTAACTACTATTTGCAGTTTTGCTTTATTCTTATCTCTATTTTTTTCCCACTTGCTAACTACTAGTTAGGAAGCCACCCACATAGTGCAAACAGTCCGGTGGCAGCAACCAGCACCATACCCAATTTTCATCTTCCTCCCAATATTCAAACTAACATAGCAAACACATAAGCTCTTAGTTAGGAGTCAGGACCTGACAGAATACGTATAGAAACTAGATTTATATGCCATAATTTGTTCCTTTTGCATGCTGTACGAAAGTTGTATTAGTACAAGTTCTTTTTTGTTTTTGTGCATCCTGGAAGCCTGTCAAGTATAAGAAAAGTCATGGGAATGTGTGATTTCCTTTTATTGCTATTATGCTACCAAGATCTCATTGCTATTATGTTACCATGTTGGTTAAAATCATGCTTTAATTTACTTCAGGAACCACAACAACTAAAACAGAAGCAACCACAGTTTCCGCAGCAGCAGCAACAACCACAAAAACAAGCACCACCCGTTATGCGCAGAGCAGCATCTATTGCTGCCCGGCAAGCGGCAATGGTACAGCAATCTCAAGAGAGCAAATCCGTTCCTTCTTCCCCCAAGATCAAGCGTCAAGCATCAGCAAAAGCTAGTTCACTGGCTTCCACAAAGTCCGCCCCGGTTGCATCTACAACAAAACCTGATGAGAGCACAAAGAAAAGTGACGTGAAACCCGCCACAGAGCAGGTGCAAACTCCAGCCACAAATGCTGAGTCACCAAGATCTCAGCCAAGTGCTCCATCACTTCCTGAGGACGAAGGAGTGGACACGATGGCCATTGATGATGCGGGTGACACTGCAGAGGGCAGCGAAGAGCTTGATCCTGCACTAGAAGTTGAGGAAACACCAATGGAGGAGACGATCCGTGTGACACGAGCCAAGCTAAGGAGGCGGACTGCCGCCGGGGAGTCTGCAGAAAATTAGCTGAAATTTATTCTTTTGTTGCACATTGTGTCAATCTTTTTTAGGTTGTCCTGTTTTACCGTGGAATGAAACGTGTTCTCGTTGGTTACTCTGTTATTGATCTATCTTCCTTTTATTTGTTCTCTTGGTGGTTTATCCTGTACCTTAAGTTGTAAATAACACTTAGTTTTCCGTGGCATGTGTATATAAATCAGTGGCATGGGCAAGGAATGTCTGATACTTGAAGCATTATACATTTCAATATGGCCATCCCTTAGTACAGTTCCTGCTGTTTCATTCGCCACAATTTACACCTGTTTATGTTGCAGAAACATCGGGGTATTACAAATCTACTTCAGTCTTGAGTTGATCTCCGGCCGTTGCACGTTCATATTGGCAATGCAGAGCACGAATGGGCGAACCGGGCGCAATGTCATACTTTTTATTTGTGTGTGTGGCTTCGTGTCGGTGTGACTCAACACTCCTGGGCACTGCAGGAAAGAACAAAAGTGCGTGACACCAACTACACTTAGGATGCTTCTGGAGCTGACAAAACGAGCCAAAAGATGGACAAAGGAGCTCACGTCAGTGTAAGTTAGGTCGGGCAGATTGTAGTTTTCTAAACATAAGCGGCATTAGGATTTTCCATGTGTGCACTCCAGGGTTCTGACACGTCTTGCTAGCGTTACATCAGTAGTTGAAAGATTGGTGATGAGTGCTTTATCAAACGCACTTTATTACTTCTGTAAGAATCCAACAACGGTTGATGGCATGGTTTGCTTTTGCACTTCACCTACCATCACCGTAAGCTCAGACTAGTACCAATTCAGTTTCTTTCCCAGAAAGCTTGAAACCGCCCGAAGCATTTTTTCAGACCAAGTCATAATCATATCTATATCGGCATATTATTGGCTCGTGAGAAAAGGTTTAGATCCTTGAGCAGCAAACGTTGAGCTTGTGCACCCTAAATGTTCACAAACAGTATAACTTTCTTTCTGGCCACAATGAGCCCGGTCAGGAGAGCAGATGTCAACTGTGACGGATCGGAACAAAGTAGAGTTAGACGGTTATGCGAGAGGAAAAGGTATTAGACGATGAGATTTTCTTGCTTGCTTATACGGCTGGCTTTTGTCGCTTGATGTCAAAGTCCACATCATCCCGTCCATGAAAAGTTCTTTGTTAATAATAATCTCCAGGAACTGTGAGGAGAGGACACGGCCGGCCGGCCGGGGCTTCCATCCACCCCTTCGCTTTCCGTGAATCCTGCCATTCCCGGCCAATAATAATCATCACGACGCGACGCCGACGCGCACCGGCCATGATTGATTGACATATGCCTTGTCCCACGGGAGATGCAAACCGGAACAGCAACGCCGCTTTCACGTGTTGCTTTTGTCTCGACCGCCGCTTTCACCAAGAAATTATTAGCCCGCGATTGCGTGATAGTAGCAACCAGAGAGAGCCCGGGCCGGGCTCGCCGGCACAGTGCTAGCTGTAGGCTTCTGTAGATATATACATATATACATGGTCGTCGTCACGATCGCACGACGACCGCCAGCTAGCGGATCGATCAACTGGAGCTTGTTGGCAAGTGGGCGCCGCCCCCGGTACGTGTTCGGCGCGCCCGGGTTATCCAGCCGCCGACACGACCCGGCCCGGCCAATCAGCCCGTGCCGCCTTCCTCGATCCCACTGCTTTTTATTCCGCCCGCACCGAGCGCGCGTGCGCACACAGCACAACGCAGAGCCAAAAAAACGCCAGGACGCAAAGCCACCGTCCGCGCGAGCTCGGCGTTGCGTTTGCTGCTACTAGTTGGAAAGGCGGGGTGCAACTTTTCGATTTGGCGTGTGTGTGTGTGTGTGTATAAAGGCTCAAAGGGTTCGGTGAACATGGCCGAGAGGGGCTGGTTCGGGAGGAGGAAGAAGAAGGCGCAGGGCGAGAAGGTTGTGGTGGACGGGTCGGAGATCCGGGAGCTGGTGGAGGACGAGGAGGCGTTCGAGATGCTGGTGGAGACCAAGTTCCGGCAGCTGGACGCCGAGGGGAACGGCAGGCTCGACGTCCGGGAGCTGCGACCCGCCGTGGCGGATATCGAAGCCGCGCTCGGGGTCCCCGTGGAGGAAGCGTCGATCAACACCGACCACGTCTACTCAGAGGTACGTACTCCGCTTGTCTTTAAGCGCACAAACAAGTGCAACCACAGCTGCATGCACGGGCCAGGCCTCAGAGAGTCACAGTGCACGTATGTGAGCCAGTGACGGCACAGTTCTTCACCATCGCCATGAACTCTCCTCAGAGCATGCATGCTGCCAGTGCCAGATTTGCTGATGATCGTAGTATGTGATTAGTATTAGTACTTAGTAAGATCAACCTGTGGTGGCTTTGAGAAAGAGCATTGGGCTTAAAGCATCATGGTGCCACACCTTTTTAGAATCAGAGAAACAGAGAAATGGGCTAACATAGGGCCAGGTTAACGGTAGCCTTAGTTCGTTATTCATTAGTTGCAGCCTCACAGTCCTATGTGTATTTCTCGACAGTTGATTTTCAGTTTGCACAATTTCAATCGTAACAGAATGAGACTTTTAGCATTTGCCACACTAGGGGATGCCAGTCACTCTAGCAATGCTATTTCTCTTAATCGTATGGAATCAGTAAGAATCATATTCCTTGTGGATTTGCTTGATTAATTATGGCATCTATATATAGCTGTCAATTCTAAGATTAAAAAGTAACTTGGTAATCCCTTGTATCTACTATTTGAAGCCTTATTTATCACGTGGCAGTGACTGTAGCATACGGGGCACGACAACAGACAAGGACCACAGAACCTGGATCATGTATTTAGCCGATGGTGGCGATACAGCAACCCTGTACAGTCCATACCTTTTAAGCGGATTGTCGGCCCTGATCTACAGGATCTAGATTTTAAACGCAATGCAAGACGCGGGCTCGCCCACAGGTCCATGTCGAGGTACCCTAAACCTGAGGGCACACTCCATTTACCTGGAGCAGAGGTGCCAGAGTCTAAGGCTAGTCTCAATACACCATTTCATAAATATTAAATATCATATCGCATATGTAATTTTTGCTGACATAGCAAGTTAATTATGAAGAGAGAGAAGAGAGACTCTCATCTTATGTGAGAGCCTTTTTATTTTAATAAAAGAATAATGACTTACTTACCTAAAACTCTGTATTGAAAAGAGTGTAATAAAAAGATGCATTAAGACTGACCTAACACGTCACAATCCAAACCGTCTTCTCAAATCTTGAGCCGTTGACATCTTGCGAGTGAAACTCAACGTGTGTTTTCCCTTGTGTCTCCTTCCAGAACGTCTATTGCCTCTGGAAATTTCCTCTGGTAGCATCCTCTACCGACCACGTCTCGTTCCAGAGCCTCTGGAAGTTCTTTTGTATCTTGTTTGTATTAATGCCCAAACTAGTGTTGGATTTAGACCTTTGTAGAATTAGCCTGTAATTCTTCTCTCTATCTTAATAAATGGCAGTGTTCCTGCCTTTTTTAAAAAAAAGAGAGAAAGAAGTCCCATGTTTGTAGGCTCATCTGTTCATGATTCAAAGAAGCGGCCGGTTGGGCATCGATCCTCTTCTTGCGCCGGCCTGACAAAATGCTGACCTCTCACACATTGCACAACTTGACTGGCGCGCAGGTCGTGAGCGAGTTGACTCATGGGACGGCTCAAGGCGAGGTGAGCAGAGCCGAGTTCCAGGAGGCTCTGCATGACATACTGCTCGGCGTGGCAGCCGGGCTCAAGAGGGACCCGATCGTCATCCTGCGAATGGACGGTGAGGACCTCAAGGAATTCGTCGACAACGGAAGATACGAGCCCGAAGCTGCTGCCATTTTCTCACGGTTAGGTTGTGGTCAAGATGCGGCTCTGCGTCAGAGCTTGTTGGCCGCTCTTCAGCAGCTCACCGTCGACCATGGGATGCCACCGGCTTCGGATGAATGGGTAAGTGAGAACTTCAACCAAATTCGTGCTTAACTAGCCGTAATGATTTTGTTTAGTTGCCTCAACTGAAGCATTGGCGTGAGTGACACTAAACAGGTTGTGGGCAACATAATTGAGCCGGCATTGCTGCAGCTTCCTGCCGATCAGCTTGACCAGCCGGCCTCCCGAGAGGGCTTCTTCAAGCAACTCGAGCAGCTGCTGTGCGCCATCGCTGAACGGCTCAAGGATCATCCCGTGATCGTCGCGCACACCGAGAACACCTTCGACGGGAGCGGCGTCAAAAGGCTGCTGGCCAATAAGTTCGAGTTGGACAAGGTACAAGCGAACTCTTTCATTGTTTCTCCTTTTATCCTTACCTTTGTTTTAATTTCACACAATTTCTTAGGCTGTCCCATTGCTGATTTATGTGCATTGTTTCTTTGACATGCCAAGTTGTTGACTTCTGTCTGGAAAGACGTACCGGCAGAGCACAAGAAGAAAGCGTCCAAGGAGTGCCTCAGGGTCGCATTCACATTTGATAAGATGGCTGATGCAGCAAGACTGCCACCTTACGGTGCCGTTGCCAAGGTAACACTTTCAATTGGCAGCTGACACAACATTCTCAGCTGGCACTCACTCCAGCAACATATTTGGAAATTGGGCAGATGATTTCAGCTTGAGCTAAGATTTCGATGATCTCACCCATCACGCAGGTTGACACTGTGGTAGACGAGGCCATCAAGACGGCCAACACCGACGGGGGGAAGGCGATAGACGAAGCGGAGTTCAAGAGATTGCTGACGGATATCCTTGGGGCCGTAATGCTGCGACTGAAGGGAAGTCCAGTCTTCGTCTCGACCAACACCGTGGTGCACGAGTCATTATCTAGTTCATCCACCGTGCCGGCCTCGCCATCGGTGATACCTATGCCAAGTGAATAAACGCCCATATATGATGAGTGGTATACTGGGAACAGATTTACCTCCATTTAAGCAGTGCCTGTGTGTGTATTGTTTTTTTTGTCTGATCACACGCACTGCAGTTCAGCAGCATGCTATGCTATATTGCTCAAGGGAGTTGCAACCTGATGGGATGCAAAGATGCAGGTCGTCAGGTTTGTTAACCTGATATATGTATAAACTCGGAATAAGGCATTCAAGCCAGATATATCAATGGGAAATGCAACTATTTTTCAGTTTGATTTGGTTAGAACGGAGTTCAGGGAAAGAAGTTGGCATGTGCAGAAACATTCAGATGTTACACAACATTTGCTCCCAATTGCCGGCGACTGTGAGTGAACTTAAAGGGCAAAATAGATCATGCCAATTGGGCAGCAACTCAACATGGTCTACTCGAGAGAGGAGCATTCTGCAACAATTAAGGATATACCAAACGGCAACAAAAATAGCAGTGTGCAACATTTTCACTTCATTCTCAATCTGAAGCCATTGGTGCCCCAGAGTCCAATAACACTTGGTACTTCCAGACATTGAATTGGTGTACGACTCCGCTCTGGTAATTCTACTCCAGATATTGCTAAAGATCAGATGCCTAAGCCCTAACTAGAGGCCTTCTGCCTTTTAGTCTTTGATATAGGAGCCATGAAGTCATCATCGTCGTCGTCACTACTTGCCTTTCTTTTCTTTTGTGAAGTTGCTTTTACAGCATTATTTGCAGTCGATCCAGTCTTCTTAGCAGATGAAGGTGTTGTCTTCTTGATTGGAGAAGCAGGCATTCTCTTGGCAGTGATTGTTTTGACTGGTGATTTCAGCTTTTGGCCCTGTTTGTTCTCAAAAACCTTTTTAGCCACATCAAACGGGAGCAAACCCCACTCCATCAACCTATGCACATCCAAAGAGTAATTGAAGATATTAGTTTGCTTTTAGTAAGATGAAATGGTGGTGCATGATTGAACTTTTCATACTACAGATAAATTAATTAACTACTACAGAACCAACAGCGTTAACACAAACATGTTCCCAGGTTTTGAGAGCTGACACTTGACCAATTTCAAACTTCTAGAATGTTAAAAGTGCAATCAGTACAGATGAAATATTATACCCTATTCAAAGATAAGGATTACAACCATAATATCGTTAAAAGCTTGCTGAATACCAGATACACTAAGTACAAAAATCCACTGCTTTCACCAGAGGATTTTTTTCCCCCATAACCGCAGGTAACTCATGCAAGAAACTCTGAATAGGAAACTGCAGTAGATCAATTTTTCAAGTCAGGACAGGTTAGGCCCCCCAGCTTTTAGTACTCATTCAGCATTAGCATGAACTATGATCTTAAGCTTTGGGATAAAACACCAAGCATGGATTCTCCATTACATGGCAGTGGATTATGTGCGTGATTGGTTTAATGCCGGTGTGGCTTTGAACTCTTTTTGAAGACGAAATGGCATCCAAAAAGGTTATGCAAACTTTGGCAATGATAATTCACAGGCATCTGATTGAACCGTGTGAACCCAAACAAGCTAAGGGCTATACTATAGCTACATTTAGTTGGCTGATAAAAGTAAAATAAATCTTTACAAGCTCATATATATGAGTTGTCTCACCAGGTTGCAGCCATGTCACTAGTGGGTATCTGCTCGTAGAGCGACTCATAGAATATCCTCAATGGATCCCTCTGCAAGAAAAGAAAATTAATTGATTCATATGAAAGGAAAATCTGAATACGCCAGATTATAGAAAAGTACTTAGAAGACTAGAACGATCATACTTCCTCAGGAGGATCGTGCTTCTGCCCTGGCAAATCATACACCTTCCTCTCTTTCTTCACCTTCTCCTTATCTCCCTTTCTGGTGCTAGTCTTTTCATCCTTCACACTTGCCCTCTTCTTCGTTGCCTTTTCATCATTCACCAAGTGAACAAATAATTTAGCAAATAAATGACAACACAAATAAACCAAAGAAATGGCATACCTTGACATCATCCAATTCTTCATCTTTTATTTTCTTAACCTTGGAGGTTCTGGCACTCGCAGCAGCACCTCCACTCTTCTTCGGCAATGCTAGCTGAAAGGTCCATACTTGTTACCCCCGAAAGCAGAATCATGCAAAATTTATAGCTGGAGAATCAGGACATGAAACAACCTTGAAATCCTCGTCAGATTCGTTCTCTTCTTTCTTAACTTTAGAAGCCTTCGCGCTGTTCATGGCACTTTTCGGCTTCTCATTTCCCTATAAAAATGCAAAGATGCTAGATTTGAAGAAAGATGCAGCTCACTGAACAACCCGCGGCAGCTAAATTTCAGAGTGACAAAGGAACATTATGAATAAGACGAGGCCAAGTTCGCAAATCTGCATCGCTCAATGATATAGCATTGATTCGAATCACATCCCAGTACTTCCCAATGAAATGTCCCGAACCTATCACAATGGCAATGTTGCACCTGGAGCAGAGCCCATCCCTTGTCATTGCCCCGCGCGTATATGATTCTTCAATATTGGCAAAATATTTTTCACATCTACCCGACGAACAAATCGATTGCAAATAATCATGCGAATCTGTAGATAGCCCAATTCCCCACACCGCCATCCAGACAGAAGAAAACTATAACGAAACTTATGAATCGGCGAAGGAAAACAAACCTTCTTCGCCCGAGAATACGAGATTGGCTTGTTGTCGAAATCGTCGTCGTCGTCGTCCTCGTCCTCCTCCTTCTTGGCCTTGGAGGCGCTCGCTTTCTTGCCCCTTGAAACAGAGAGCGGAACATTGTCGAGCTCGTGGTCGTCTTCCTCCTCCTTCAGAGGCTTCTTCGCCGCCGTGGCACCGGCGGGATCTCCGGCCATCGCTGGCGGCGAGGGTTTCGACTTCGCGGTTGCAATGGGGATTGGCGAGGGGACGAGGCGCGATAGGGCCGGGTGGGGATTGAGACGACAGAACCAGTAAAATTGGGCTGGGCTAGATGGGGAAAACGTCGGATTGCATTTAGGCCAGGTGAGCTGGCTTTGAAGGGTTGAACCACAACTTCAGACAGCTTAATTTGAATTTGGGCCCAGGAAACGAAGACCACGGGAACCAGGGGCTGGCTAACGAGCCAGCTCGTTAAGTCTCGGCTAGCGACCAGTAAGGGTGTGTTTGGCACACCTTTTATAACAGCTTATCAAACTATTTTCTCTCCATATCCCAAAGCCGTAAAACGTAGCTTATTCTCGCTCATGGTACTGTTTTCTCCAACTTTTTTCAAGCGCGTCCGTAGATACCCGCCCGTAGATACCCTATGATTTTTATTTTTTTTCTACGCTTGATTGATAGATATCACTTTTCTTGTCATTTACTGTGCCATCTTTCCTCCGAGATTTCTCTTCACTTTCGTTCCATGTTTTGATCTATTTCCTTCCCCGCCTGATCCATGGCCGTCTTCTCCCAATCGCACATGCCTCCAAGAACGTGAGGAGGATCAAGGTGACCAAAACCGTAGGGAGGTCGAGCTTACCGTGCGCGGTTGCCTCCCCATCGGAAGAGGTCATGACGGAGTCGAGTCCGAGGCCCCTCGAGACTTTGGCACCGCAACCTCCGTTGGCACCGGATCCCATACATCCTCGAGGTCATTGTAGTCGTGTCACGATCAGCGACAATCGCTTGCTGGTTCAAGCTAGGTTCCATCGCTAGTCATGGTGATCCTGGACCGCACGCCGGCCATGGTTGTGGGGGTCTCCTACAGTCCGCTCTAGAGGTCTCGCCTCGGGTTCCGCTGGAGGCGGCCTCACCGCTCTCCGACCCCATCCTCCCGTACCTCAGGTAGTCCCATGCCACTCCACTCTCGATCTGCCATCAGAAATTCGATTTATCTTTAGGCTTGTTCGAAAACTTCTGGATTTCACCTATCTGTGGGTTTTAGAGAGAGGTTCCGTCACCTATTATAGGTAATTCCATGTGCTTGTTCAGTTGCACCCGTGGTTTGGCCATTAATTGCTTAAGCTTGTGCAGTTTAGGATGCTGATTTTTTATATTTTGTCACTCCACTTCGCTATTCGGCTTTTTGCTGATGCATACCTACCATCTAGGATTATATTGGGATGCACATGTATCTTTTCTCTTCTCCGAAACATTGATCTTCAATTTCAGTCAAGATCTGATCCCTTTCTTTTTTTTCCTATGCAAGTTCCTATAAACTGTGTGATTGCTAACTTCCTGATTTGGAGGTAATTTTGATTTATTTTTTATTGTTCATTTTTTCGAAGATTTTATGCAAAGATTCTTGGTCTTTATGAGAATTGATTTGTGCAAGGATTGTCGCGATAGTTAGAGTCAAAGTCATGTTGTGCGCAATCAAGCTACTAACCAAAACGGTGACATTCAGTATATTTCTCCCTGCTGATTACATCTCTTTTCATGCAGAAGGCCCTCTATCAGCCGGCTTCTAAAACTCTGACCTTCACCGGACGCCGGCAAGATAGTGAGACGTCATATCGGCCTCTCCATGGTTGACCTACTTGCACGTTAATCAGCGGAATCTCCACCAATGATTCCACTTTTAACCTGGGACCCTTCATTGCCAGGTTCTTATTTTCTCTTATGTGTGCAATTATTTATTTGTTTTAAAATTTTCTGCAACTCATTAATTAATCCAGTTTTGAGTATGGTATAAGGCAAATGCAGCATTTAATTTTGATGTCTTATAGTTTTCATCAGGTATACCATGGATGAACTTATACAAGAAAACAAACTGGATTTGGTGATTTGCCTCTTGCTGCTTTCAGACATTTAGTATTTATCTACCATTTCCCCTTTGGTATGGTATTGAGACGATGTAGCTAAATGATTTTTTTTCATGACTGAAATATATGAATAATTTCTTTCTTCAAAACTGCAGTACTTGTGAATACCATAGAGATGGGCAAATAATAGAATTCATTCAAATGCTAACGCTCATGATGACATAGGAACAGTACTGACAATGCAGCTACCCTACATAATGATGCTATTTCTACGTCCATATTTTAATGGGACAATTGTGTTGTTGGCCTCAAAATAATGTTCAATTACGCATTTGACTCTACTTTTTAGGGTTTGTGTATTTGACCTTGTTTTTTGAAAACGAAATCGCTGTCTAGCCCTGGTTCTCTCGTTCCGTGACTGGCATCCTTTTTCGGATTTAAAATAATTCAGAAATAGATATGGACAACAGAAAAGCCCAAAGTACCCCTCCCTATTCTACTGATCTCATTCTCAATTCTTTGACTCTGTGACCTTATCCACTCTTTGCCCAAATCAAAACCCTAGAGGCGGCGACTGTGAGAGGCGCACGGGATGGCAACCCTGGCGAGGGCGAGCGGGAGGCGCGGGTGAGCAGGAGCTGCGCGAGCGGGCGGCTGGCGGTTGCGTGCGTGGGTGGCTGGCGGTTGCGCGCGGCGCGAGCGACTGGTGGTTGCTGAAATTCTGGATAATTTGTTGCTGAATTTTTAAAAAAATTAAACTATGATCAAATTATTTAAAATTGTTGCTGAAATTTGGAGTCCATTTTTTGGAAGGTATTGCAATTTTAGTGTACAAATCAGGGTCTTTTTTTGGACCAATTATAATTTGTCTTATGGAAGAGCTGAATATGATAAAAGGTTATATGGAGCAATTTTTTTATCGAATACCTGTAGTTAATTATTTATTTATCTAAACTGTTAGTTGCCTTTATGAAGTTTTTATTTATTTATTACTCCCTCCGTCCATATATACTAGGTGTATTTGGTTCAGGCACAGAGACCAAGGAAGTGGAGAATAGGTTGCTGAATCAAACAGGCCACTTGAAGAAACGACGTGAGAAACTTAACTTTGCTTGATAACTGGCCAGAGGCTCAGGCCAAAAAGTCAATCATCCAATGCATGTTGGGGAGTATTAACTGCTGAACCAGACCAAAGGCCACGAGCACGCGGGACGAGGTTTGCAACCAAAATACGCACTGTATTCATGGACAAATAGTTTTGTCTAATATGCACAGTATATGTGGACGGTGGGAGTATCTATGTTGTGAGAACACTCAAAGGCCTGAAGTACAATTCAGTTTATGGCATTTTTATTTCAATTCGCATGCTATATTCTTTTCTCTTGATAGAACAGAAGCAGGACACATGTTATCTATGAAACATTTGTAGAGAAAAGGTTGGTAGAGAGCAACAATACAATTAGATATATAGCCAAACAAGGTGTATCTTGTAAATAATCTAAGATAACCTTTTATTTTGCATTTTAGCTGCAGTTTTCCTTCTTGAAATAAAAGTGTTGTTAGGAGTTAAATCCTGGTTGTAGGCATAAGCTTATGATTGACTGGTAATTAAAATAATTTTGCATTTATCTGATCCGGAATTGTATATTGGTCTGTTATATTTTGCTAACATGTAGTGGAAAGGAAACAATAGGCATTGTGATACGCCTTTATATTATTGTGTTGTGTCAGTGTGATCATTTGTTTCACAATGAATAATCAGGTCATTTTAAGATCTATTGAGTTTGTGAATTGGGATCGTAGACAGTTTTGTTGAGACACAAGAATTGGTTGAGCATTGATCATTTGTATAATGGCTTTATGCTGATTTCATTTTTTTTACATGCGTAATCTCCGACATGGATAATGGTTTCACTAACATAGAATTGTGTTGAATCTGATCAACTATTGCATGATGAATTACTACCCAAAAATTCTTGTGTATCAATGAATTTTCTTTGTTTTTCACCTATTGTCGTTGTCGAATAATCACTCGTGTGTGTACCATATTTGTTTTCCACCTATTGTTGTTGAATAATTAGATGTGCACCTCGTGTATGGGATTAAGTATTGTGGAATAATAATTTGTATTGCAAGTAATTTTTGTGTTATTTAAAGTTTAAGTTAATAATGTATCATTATTTTTATAATAATATGTATCTTGATTTAATATTTATAGTGCGATAATAGTACGTGCATGCCGCACGTACAAAATACTAGTTTTATATAAAAAAGAGAGTTTTCCCTATTTTTTATTAGAATCCCTCGTTAGTCACAAGTTCAGCATCAGTTACATTCACAATGGACGTCAACTGATTTGTTAACCCTGAGACAGAAACACCAGAATTATCTGTAGCTACTGGCGTCGCTATGTCCCTTGGTTGTCTATCCCTAGTCTGTTCTGTAGATTGCATCTCTCCAGTTCTTCTCGTCCTCCCAGGCCATTTCAGCCTTTCTGGTTCCCTTAGCCTCGTCTTGGTACTGGAAATGAACTCTTTCATGCTTCTTCGCATATCTCCCTTGTACAGCTTGGTCCATGTCTTCAGCAGCATCACCATATTCCTTCATATCTGTTTCATTCCCAACCACACCATTCCCTAGAAACTTAATTCATTACGAATGTTCTGTGAGCACCATAGTACAACAGAAGAGATGATATTAATATTTTCATTTTTCCTGTTAGTCAGCCACCGTTTAGCTATATAAATGTAATCATCTCCAATGTTCAAATGTAAATTTTCCCCGGCGCGGACTTGGACCATTTCAGGCTTTCAGCCTTGGAATAGATTTGTCGTCCGCGATTCAGGGGAGTGTGGAGAAACCGTCCGTTCCGGTACCATCGCACCAATCGGCAGAAGCAGTCTTGACGAAAGGCTAGGCACTCTTCAGGTCTTGCTTTCCCTGGCCTTCAGGCCAAATCCGAGGAAGGAACCATGAAACGTGGTCGCAATTTGCAACTCAATTACTTGGCAGAGAGGGTCTTCGCGCCCAGAAAAAAAAAAAAGCCTCGTCACTCGTGAGGTAACTCTATCCGATAGCACGCTCCACCCACCAATCCGTTTGATTTCGTAGCTCTCACTTTTTTTTTTTTGAAATCTCAAGCTCGCTTTTTCTTATTCAACAGACGTGGAGATCGCTAAATCGCAACCCACCAAAGTAGTAACAAATTCGGGGAGGGGATCAGCCCAAATGATGAACTGATCTGAGTCCCAACCCAAGCAATAGCGAGCTATGTCATGAGCTACTGAATTACATGACCTTGGAACATATAAGATCTCAACAAATTCAAATTGAAACTTTATCCTCTCCTTCATCTCCTTAAAGAAAGCCCCGCCTGGTGCTTTGTCGTAGGAATCACTCATCAGAGCATTCACAAGACATGCAGAGTCCGTCTCTAACTGGAAATGTGACATGCCATTTTCTCTTGCAGCTTGGAGCGCTGCCAAGCCTGCTTAAGCTTCAGCGCACATAGCGTCATGCACTGCAGTGAGCTTCCCTGCACCAGCCAGGATTGCACTTCCATCATGATCTCTTACGATAAATCCCCAGCCCCCGTTCTTATGGTCTTCAAAGAAAGCCCCATCAATATTGATTTTTAGCAGCTCAGAAGGTGGAGGATTCCATCTCTTTTGTCTTCTTGAATTGCATTTTTTTGGTTCAGGTGTGATGTTATCAATATCACTCACCAATGCTCTTGCAATATATGCTACTTCGCTTGCTTCTCTTTTTTTTTCTCTAGCATTTGCTTTGTTACGAGCCTCCCAGCAAGACCACATGAGGGCGATAGTGTTTAGCCTTGTCTTCTCTTCCAATGCTAGAATTGCCTGTACCAGTTTCTCAACCAATGGTAGAATCACCAACTTCTGGCAAATATGTTCCAGGTTCATATGTAGCCAGCACTTTTTGACATATTTGCACTTAAAGAAGCAATGACCTTTTTTTTTTGACTGAACTGGCGGGCCTAAGCCCTACAGAGATAATTTTATTCAAATAATGAAAAAAGTTTACAAGCAACTAAAAAGGAAAAGCTAAAGAAAAAACTAATACAATAAATTATCGAGCCATTCTTGCATTTGCGGAATAAAACGCGGCTTAGCCCTCTGCAACAATAGACTAAAATCATTTATAAACTTGGCCTTGCATTTCTCTATCGTAGGGTCTTCGTCATTGAAAATCCAGTCATTACGAGTAGTCCAAATGCTCCATGTCATTAGGATAATTATGTCCATTGCAAAAGAAACCTGCAACCTTCTCTTGAAAATAGCAAAGGCTTCAGAGGCTGAATTGTATTTGGGTACGAGATTCCAATTATTTGCCAGCATCTCTTAGCAAAAGTACATCTTAAAAGTAGATGTCGTAGAGTTTTCTCTCTTTGTAGAATACAAGTAGAATACAAAGTTCACAGGAATAAGAATCAAGGTCCATGTTTTTTCTCCTTAGCAAGCCTCTTGTGTTGACCTTATCATTTATCAGGAGCCAAAAAAAGACTTTGTGCTTCAGTTGACAAGAAGAAGCCCATAACCATGAATAAATTGGATGCAATGGAATGTGTCCCATCATGTGCTTATATGCTTTCTATGAAGTGTAGTGCCCAGTCCCCCAAATGTATGTCCAAGAGTCATGGCCATCAAAGAAAACTCCTTCCTGTAACATATCTTGTGTGGGGACACCCTGAGTATCCCCTATTATGTGACCTCCCAAGAAGTCAATCACATATAGAATAGTATAAAACCAGCTTTATTACACACCATACAAAATACTTACATAAGTTATGATCTAACAACTGGGTTCCACAACCACACATTTTAACTAATTTACAACGATATAAAAGCCCATACACTAAATAAACCACAGGACTAGCTCGAGCGTAGATGAGACCTAAAACCCAAAGTCATCTCCATCAAAGTAGCTATTGTCTCCCATGTCATTCTCCTCAAGCTGCTCATTCTCTGATAATATTTAAGCAAGGGTGAGTACTTTCGTACTCAGCAAGCCACACGGAACAGGTAATAAAGTGCAAGATAATTCATAAAGTACTGGGCTATGCAAGCATCATAATTAGTATCATTCTTCTCTTAAATATGATTAAGCATAAACTTCATAGGTAATAATAAGATATAAGTGTCCACCATAATCATATCCATCTCAGCCACGAGGAATAAGTACGACCTTGCCATGAAAGTAAACATAGCTCCATTTGCCGGAAGCACGACACATTCGAATGATTTAAATTCAACTCTGCAGAGCCTGCCCAACTTTACCCACATGATACCCACGGTTTGTACAGAACCGGGATGACATGATCAAGCTACCCTTCCATTTTTGAAATGTGCCCGGCACAGCTAAGGACCATCTTAACAGTTGGCGCTGTTTACATGGTTCGTACCGTGGTAGGCTGGTCCAGCTCCAGAGGCTCTACCCATACAATAGGTTGGTCAATATCCGAGGACCTACCCAGGCACGCTCGCAAAATGAAAGCAATAACTGAATCAAGTCCGAATATTCGGTCCCATGGATGGGTGATAACTATGTTTTATTCGTGGCTCAGTTGATTATCCTCAAATGCCTCAGACATAGCCGTGTGATCCGTCACATAACCACAAAGGTACATGTGCACGCAATCACCACTGGACTCATGCCCTTAGCCCAATCCATTCTTCCATCATAACCATAACATTGTTATCCTCTCATAAATCCTTCAATTTAACCTTACCTTATAGTTATGATCATCTAACTAGATGAAGGCTTCGCTAAGGTTACATTCATATAAATATGGCCATTATGTAAAGGATGGCTATTTGAATGAAACTAGTTTGGTACTTCTACCCATTCCCAACTAAACTATATTGACTGAATAATGCATAAGAATTTAGAAGGAAGTAGGTGCTACATGATCAATAGGTGTGTGACTCGCCTTCTTGCTCGTTGTTGATCCACCCACAGCTTGAGAAGTCTGCCCCCCTTCTATACTAGTTCCTAATCCGAGCTCGTACGTGTCGTGATCTAGCATCGAGTAAGATTATGCCATAATAAATAACTATTCTGAAAAGAACCAAGTAGAACTCCAAAAAAATCAGAAACATTCAAATATGGATTGAAATCAGTTTTGTGGGGTATGAAACAGTCAATAGAATTAAATATAATATGATGTAGTGTACTACAGAATGTCTGAGAATGCCTATGCTCTCTGATGCTAAAACATGAAGAAACTAAATGGCATGACAGGATCAATGCGGCAACAGGGTCCTTATAGCTAAGAGTACTATGTATTTATATAAAAGTTATGATTATCTTGTAATTACTAAGCATATATGTAGACTCAATTGTTTGGAAGTATGCTCTGTTTGTACTGCTAGCATGACTGAAAGCAGATGTGGTCCTGCCAATAAACTTACTCTGAACCATGGCTTAATCAAGACCAAAACAATAATTAAGGAAGTTACTAATAGTAATCATATACACTAGTAGGACACACTATGAATTTTATGCATATACGTACACACGTCATCTGAGTACTAGATAGAGGCATATGCCTCATGCTCAAAACTGAAGATATATCTTGTTACCTAAGACCAGAAATACCTCTGGCTCAAGTACTCATGCAGCTCTAGGTGTAACCAGTATTAATAGTCTTGTTCTGTTTTCTTGAAACTGTAAAGGTTCTATACTTTCATCTGAACCCATGCGTGACTAACTAGCTAACTGACTATTGCCTCAAATGGAAAACTGCACATATTCCCTCTACGATCTCTCACATATAGCCATGCAACTAATCAAGAAATTATTCCATAGCATGGAGCCGACATCTCTAGTGTTCCCGCCGCCATGTACAGATGATGATAAAGTCACTGTCAACTTGCTATTTCTTAGGTCATGCTAACCCATAAGAGATGCTCATAGAACCTATGCTCTGCTGCTAGTAGCTGGCCATGGATTGCTCTACGAGTTGCTGCTCTGATCCAAACCTAGCTATAGATACCCAAGCACTAAAAGAAATAAGCAAGGATCTGGATTGCTCACCGTTTTCTTGACTCAAGGTTTGATGCAACAGGAACTAGAACTTGATGTGTCCTAGCTCACGCTAGCTGCAGGGGATGCGATGAACTCTTGTGTGTTTTTTTTGCAAGGGATAAGAACAAGTGAGAGATGGACTCAGGAAGAGGAAAATCTCTCCTTCCCTACTCAACCAGGCTAACATACGATTTTATATGCTAGTGTAGTGTAGAAGGAAAATGGATAGACTTGGAGAAGTAAAAGGTCACACGCCTGCAAGAGCAACTGAAAATTTAATAGGGCTCTGATGTCTTTCTCTAAATTATTTCTCCTAAATCATTTCTCTAATTTCTATAATTGAAAGAGAATTTATCCTATGGCTGGATGTAGGACAAGTGTACCCTAGAGAAAGCTGTGAGTGTTGCAGATTTAAATAATGCATGCACATAACTATTAGATATGTATGAAAATTATAAATTCACAGAAATTTCATCACTCTTTAAGAAAAAGAATTTATCAACTATAAGGCAAGCATGTATGATAAAATAAAATAAAAGCACAGAACTCAGATCAAATATGCGAAGCATATCGAGAAAATTAGAAAAATGCAAGGAATGTATCGGCATGGTGGTAAAGATATTTTGCAGATTATTCCTTAAAAAAACGAAATTGAGGTCGTTACATCTTGCAACTGCATGAATTGCTGGAGTGCAATTTCTGACAAGGGCAAAGCAAATAACTGATGCAGATTAATAGATTGATGAACCTGGCACCCTATGATAGATTTATTGATAGCAAATGAGTGCAGCTCTGGGTAATTTTGTGATAGAATATGCCCATTCCATAAATCTGTCCAGAAATGAATAGATCAACCATCCTGTACATTATCCTGGGCCATTCCTTTGAACGTATTCAGAAGCTTCAAAACATCTCTCCACCAGAACGAACCCCTTTTCTTTTCTCTAGGTAGCTCACCATTTAAGTAATAACTACCCCATGAGAGATGCACCCAAGGAAGGTCCACTCTATTAAAGAACTTGTGGAGGTTTTTTTTATTAATAGAGCATCATTTTGAACCCTAAGGTTGATGACACCAAGGCCGCCTTCAGCTTTAGGTCTTGTTAGAACCTTCCAAGCAACTTGAGAAGGTTTTTTAGCATTGATATCTCCCCCTCTCCATAAGCAGTGTCTTCTATATTTATCAATCTGTTGTATCACTAAAATAAGCAATGCAATAGAGCACATATAGAAAGTGGGCAGAGATGACAAAACTGAGTTTACCATTTGGAGCTTCCCCCACTTGAGTGAGAAAGAGAGAGCAGGCCACTAGTCTCCTTTCAATAGTTTGGATAGAGGTAGACAATCACTTACAGATGGCTTATTTAATCCTAAAGGTAAACCCAAATATGTGAAGGGAAAGGCACCTACTTGACAGTCAAAAGTCTGAGCTAATCTATTTATTTTTTCCTTATTGACATTGATTGGAACAATGAAGGATTTGCTGTAGTTAACTCTGAGACCTATAGAATCAACAAAAGTGTTAAGCAGAGATTTCAGAGCCAAGAGCTGTCTTGAGTCAGCCTCCATGATAAGAAGAGTGTCATCTGCATACTGCAGAATAGGAAAATCATGAGTAGAGGTGAGATCTATAGGTAGCTTTAAGACTCCTCTTTCCTTTGCCAAGTTTACTATGGACTGCAAGAGGTCTGCTGCTAGGACGAAGAGCAAGGGTGATAGAGAATCTCCTTGTCTAACACCTCTTTTACAATGAAATACCTTTCCTGGTACTCCATTCAATAGTACCGAGGAGGTTCCTGAGCTCAGAATTCTTAGGATCCAATTAACCCATCTGTCTCCAAAATCCTTATGCTTTAAAATCTGAATAATGACTTCATGCTCTATTTTGTCAAAAGCTTTCTCAAAGTCTAATTTGAGAATGACAATTTCTTTTTTGGATTTATGGCAAATGTGTAGATATTCAAAAGCCCAGGCAAGACAGTCTTGTATGGTCCTATTTTTGATGAAACCATATTGATTTGTATGAATTACCTGCAAGATAACCTGCTGCAACCTATTAGCCAACAACTTGGTGATCAATTTGAGACTAGAATTTAGTAGGGAAATAGGCATATAATCATTGATTGTCATTGGGTTATCCTTCTTAGGAATAAAAGTGATGTAAGACCCATTAATACTCTGCATGCATAAATTCCCTTCATAAAAAGCCTGACAGAGATCATAAAAATCTTTGGAAATGACTGGTCAACACTTTTTCAGAAAATCAGTGTTAAACCCATTTGGACTTGGTGATTTATCAGAAGGCAAATTCATAATTACGTGATCCATTTCCTCTTTGATAAAAGGTTCGTCAAGCCATTGTAGATTTGGAATTGGTTCCAGTAACTCATTTAAATAAAAAAGAATAGAAGTGAACTCAGATTTACCAAGTCTATCTTTATAAGAATCCCAGAGTAAGGAGGCTTTAGCATCATGACTAAAATGAGTAACTCCATCAGAATCATTAAGGCAAGTAATTAGATTCTGCCTAAATCTGATTGTTGCGTGAGCATGAATGAATTTTGTATTCTCATCACCTAGCTTGACCCATTTGATGTTTCCTCTTTGTTTCCAATAAATTCTCTGTTGTTCTAATAGATTATCTAAATGTTCCTGTAACAAAGTTCTGAAGTTCCATTCATGAATTTCCAAATCTCTATGCTCTTCAATAACTTCAATTAACATCAATATATCCTTAAAGTTTGAAATCGTGGAGGCAAGATTAGATAATTGTCTCTGCCAAGCTCTAAGTACTCTTCTCAAGTTTTTTATTTTTGCCACCAATTTCTTGGCCTGGTCAGAAGGTGCTACAGGCAGAGACCATCCATGTTGCATGACTTGCATGAAGTCATCCCTATGTAACCAGTAATTTTCAAATCTAAACACTTTTCCTTTTGGAATATCTGTATTAATTGAGATAAGACAGGGAACATGGTCTGAGTTTTGCCTCATGAGAGCAGTAGCAATAGTTCCTGGATAGCTAATGGACTAGGAATTAGAGATAAAAAACCAGTGCAGTCTTTCTAGAAGAGGTTGTTGCTGATTATTGCTCCAGGTAAAAGTTTTCCCTTTCAGGGGTACCTCTATTAGACCCAAGTTGCTAATTGCTGCATTAAAATTAAGCATGTGTTGTACATTCCCTCCAGGTTTATTTCTATCTTCTGGTTTCCTGATTAAATTGAAATTCCCAAGAATAAGCCAATCCTCTCCCTATGGAATGTCAAAATCTTTGAACCAATTAAGAAAAAGAGTTTTCCCGTCATCTGTCCAGGGAGCATAGATATTCATAAGAGTCCATTTAGCCCCAGAAAAGAGAGAAGTAAATTCCAAGGCTAGGGCATATTCATTGACCAAAATGACATCACCAGCAAACCGGGATCCTTTCCAGACCACTAAGGCCCCTCCAGATGCTCCCACAGAAGGTAGGAAACTAAAATTATCAAATTGAGGACTGCAAAATTTCTTTATGTAGTTCAAATCAAATTCTTCTCTTTTGGTTTCTTGGATGCAAATTACATCACATTCTGATTCCTACACTCTATTTTTAATAGCATCACATTTTCGCTCAGAATTAATACATCTAATGTTCCAACAAAGTACTTTCAATTGACGTCTACCTTGATTTTGATGTGTATCCATTAAAAAACCAAGTGATAAAGAGAATGAAAACTCTGACACACGTAATGTGCAGAGCACACTGGACATGACCAGTATAACAACCACTCTGGAGAGGACCAGAGAGCGAAGCATCCATCATAACATAGAGAATAAACAAACATTCCGGCAATAGAACCATAGTTGGTTTCACAGCTCCACACAGAACAAAAGAGACTAAAGAAGGACCAAACATAAACATGTCTGGACAAAAAACAGAAGTAATAGAACCAAGCCATTGCCAAATTTTCACTTCTTCTTGGGCTTTTTGGAGTTCTTTGAGTCCTTGTCAGTAGCTTTGGTTTTCTTCTGGGCTTCAGAGATCTTTCCCTTCCCAGATGACCTATCTGCTCCAATAGCAGCGTTTGGCTTTCTTTTGTTTGTCAGAAATTCTTCTGTTAGTTTCTCATTCTTCATTTTGCAAAACTCAGTGCCTAGGCTTCTGATCAGCTTTATTGGAATGGATGACGGTGTAGCAGAACATGTAAAGCAGTTCCTTTCAGCATAGGAATCACTTTTGAATCCCAGATTCCTATCTTTCAGCCTCAGGCTTCTTCTAACATCAGTGACCACTAAAGGCACTTTAGAAGGAAGTTGAATAGGCGAGCCATTATTCATCATAGCTTCAGTATTTTTTGGTGAACCCAAAGCAAGTTGTTGATCCTCTTCAATCAAAACTCCCTTTCCTTTATCCTTGACGATAGAGTCCTCCATAGAAGCATAACAGACAGGAACCTGAGTTGTGGGGCAGGATGAAGGCAACTGAAAGCTCACTGAGGGCCCTCTAATATTCTAAATGCATAACTCCCAGGCTTTTCCAGAGAGGAAAGATTTTTCCCAGTCAAACTTATTGGGAGTGAGCATCATAAAAGTGAAAAAATGAGCCCATTCTGAAGGGATTGAAATACAGGCTTTTGGGTTAACAGGAGAGAAGTACCTTGCCCACAACCTGACACTATCAGCATTTTGTTTGAGGACCCAAGAAGGGATAAAGTTTTGGGCAGTGAAATACGTAAAACCTGGATCAGCCTCACGTTCATTTAAGATTCTCAGAATTCCTGCCGGAATGTTTTGTTGAATCAGGTCATTTTCATCATTTGGCAGTTGCTCCTCCAGAGGCTGTTGCTGCTCAATATTGATTGCATTTATTAACACATTCTTCTGGATTTCATGATGGAGAAAGTTCTCTAGCTCTTGCTGTGGGAAAACTGCTAGCGGCCCCAAGATAACCATGTCTTCATCATTTTCAGCATCCTGATTAAGATCAATCCCCAGCTCTCCCTGGTTTACAGAACTTGATGTGTCACCAGAGTGATCAGACATATTAATGCTTTCCTGTTCATGATCTTGAATAATATCATTCTGCTGTTGGATATCCTATGGATTTTCCATGATAATTTCTCCCACGATCAGGTCCCCCTGTGGATTATTGTCTTCAGCAATGTTAATGTCACCTTCATCAATATTTTCAGGTTCATCAATCAAATCAGCCATTACATTTGCAGGATGGGCATTGTCTTCAGCATGTTGATTGGCAGCCATATGAATCCACTGACCCCAACCATGTACTCCAGCATCATTCTGTTTATCATTATTATCCTGTTGCATGTCCTCAGGGTCATTGTTTTGAGGCGGTTGACCCATTTGACCAAAGCCAAAGAAAACAAAAGGAGGATCAGGTCCTCCACCTTGCTTTAGGAAAGGTTTCTCATCAGCTGGAAGAATACCTAGCATCTCTTGATGAATGATTTCGCATTGAATAGTCCAAGATTCACCCTGAAACCCTTCACCCTCAGAGACAACAATAAACTCTGGGACTTTCTGCAGATCAATCACCCTAGTCTTGAGGACCAACCTAGCTAAGTTATTAGGATCATTATCCCATGAGATTAGTCTACCAAAAGAACATATTGCATTCTCAATACTCTGTTGGTCCCAGAAATCTAACAGAAAACCCAGCAGCATAAGCCAACACTCACGATTGAAGTTAAGAGCTTTCTAATTGTGACTTTGGTTGTTTTTAACAAGAGTGAAGTGTAGTTCATTATGGAAGAAGTGACCAATATTGACCAGGCGATCTCTGTCATGCACATACTCAAAGCGTACATACGCTTGTCCTAGGTGACACGGCTAAATGTCTTTGGTGCTAACATTCAAATGACCCTCCAAAAACTGACGAATAACAAGTTGCACAACCTCAAAGGGTACCTAAACATCGTCCGACATTGGATTAATGGAGATGATCGCAAGATCTTCATTGAGTCTCCTAGGCCTCACCAGCACTGCCCGGACTGCAGGCTCTCTGTTCAGAACCGCCACTCGCTAGAATCCATCAGGCATGAAGGGTTGTGGATCGTAGCGTTGAAACACCATTGACGCCGGAGGCGACGAGGAAGAAGGGCAAGAGCTAGGAGAAACTTGCGGCTGCCTCGGACTTTTAGAGAATAATGGTTCCTGGCTTGGGGCCGTACAAGCAGGGGAAGTTGAGGGGGTGCTACTCAAAATTACCCCAATAAGAGCTGAAAAGAAATCCCTGAAACTAGGAAAGATAGGGGGGGCACTTGAGGAGGACACATCTGCCATAGCTCTTTGACTCAAACCAAGTCGAAACATCCAGGGATCTCGAGGGATTAAGGAAAGAATTAGAAACTGGAAATTTCGGAGTGACTCCAAGATTTTCAAGCGGATTGTTACAAAAAGCTGAGAAATGCCCAAACTGAAGACAGGTTCGGCACTTAATGGGCCTTCGACAATTACGAACATGATGACCAGATAAGAGGCACCGTGAGCAAATCAAAATACGCGTCCTAGTTTTCTGAGAAATAGAATTGGAAAACTGTGGCCTAAAAAAAATTTGAGTTTGAATGCCCGGGATTACCGCCTGAAGCCTGCGTGTTCTTTGCACTGCTTGAATCCTTGGGGAAATGGATTTTGTCAAAAACTGATTTCCTCTTCCATGAGATCCTATCAAACACTGATTTTTACTGCCCATTACCCTTTGAATTTACTGGGATAGAATTGGCTCCCGTAAGAACAGTGCGCGAGCGGACAACATCAACATACGATTTTTTGTTCTTGTTTTTAACCAAAGTCCATGAAGCATGTTCTTCTTGATCAAACCTGAGATAATCCCTCCCTGAAAAAGGTCCATCATGTCTCCATAGATGAAAAAAGATCTTGTAATGCTTGCATTCAAAGGATCTTAGATTGAAAATATGAAAACCCACCACCTTGGAAGAAACAGAGATTTTAAACACCCGATCTTGTAATTGTACTGGCCTAAAATCAGCCGTAGAACCCCCAATAGTTGCTTGCAAAATGGAAGTAGAATCTTCAAAGAGCCGAAAAACACATCGGCCAAAGGATACTACCAGGAAGAATTCCTCAAGAGAATTCCCTTCTGCGGAATTGATTGGCAATCCATAACGATTCCAGACAGCCTCTTGGACTCCCAATCCTGAATGGCAATCAAGCTCCTGAAGATCCATGGGAGAGAGGTGAGGGAAGGAATTACCTGATTGGAGCTAGGCAAAACCTTCATAATTCCTCCAGGAAGAACATGAGAGAATAATCCATGATTCCCCCATGCGTATGGGGGAAGAAATCAGCCCAGGGGCTCCTCCATGGAGACCATGAGTTGGATACCAGCTGAAGGCCAAAGGTTGCCAACGAAAAACAACAGTCTCCGGTCGTAGGCCTAAGATCGCGAACGAGAAAGGTCAATCGCCGGCTAGAAAGCCATATCGCCGATCTGAAAATCCCGCTTCAACGCCAGATTAAGAATTTTTTTTATCAAACAGAATGTAACAAGGTTGTTGCTCCATCTTCATCCAGCCTGTAACACACACTGGGCATAATGTTTCTAATTCCATCCCTCTTCTTTCAATGTTTTTTCGTAGTGGCAAGCTATTATGACCCACCCTCTAGATAAATTGCTTAAATTTAGGAATACATGCCAGACTCCAAAGCTTGATCCAGTCAATTCTTCCCACCTGGATATCTGGTGATGAAGATTCACCCTTCTGTCTCCTTGCCAGACGATCCCGGTCATCTTGCAGCACGTGATAAGCCGATTTAACTGAGAACTGGCCCTTAATATCAAAATGCCAGGCAAGAATATCCTCAGTGTCCTGTGAAAGGAGAATCGCTAAGATATGGTGTCTATCTTCTTCCCAGAAAATATCTTCTATTAGTTCTTTATCCCAATCACCTGTTATCGGGTTAATAAGATCGGACACCATGCTTATCACTGTCTGACCTTGTGGAGTAATCGGTCTTCGAGTGATTCCACTTGGTAACCAAGGATCCAACCATATATCAATATTGGTGTTGTCGCCCACCCTCTAGATTAACCCATGTTGTAGGGCTTGGATTCCTCTAACAATGTTGCGCCATGAGTAGGAAATCCCCGGTTTCTCCTTTACTTTTAATAGATTACCCTCAGGATAGTATTTTGCACGTAATACCTGAGCACAAAGTGAATTCTGGTTTAATACCAATCTCCAGGCCTGACATGCAAGCATTGCCAAATTAAATAAGTGTAGGTCTCTATAGCCTAAGCCCCCTTTACTTTTCCTTGCACATAAACATTCCCATGACAACCAATGCATTTTCCTATCGTTCTCTTGTTGTGCCCACCAGAATCTATCAATCATAGCATTGATATCATCACATAAGATCTTTGTTAGGTCAAAACATGACATAACATAAGTGGGTATAGCTTGTGCAACAGCTTTTATTAGAATTTCCTTCCCAGCTTTTGACAAGAGTTTTTCCTTCCAGCCCTGAATTTTCCTCCGTATACGATCCTTGAGGTATGCAAAAGTTTGTGATTTTGATTTCCCTATATACACCGGCAGTCCTAAATATTTCTCATTGCGTGCTTCTGTCAGAATGTGGAGTGTCGTCATCAGGCCTTGCTTATCACAATGTCGGGTGTTTCTGCTAAACATAATCGATGATTTCTCCTTATTTATGGTTTGCCTCGAGCATGCCTCATACAATGAAAGAATATTTTGCAAATGGTTTGCACTCTGATCATCAATTTTCAAGAGTAGAAATGAATCATCTACAAACAAAATATGGTTAACACTCAGAGCTTGTGGACATATCTTGACACGCCTTATGTTCCCTCTGGCCTAAGCCCCATTTAACAAAGATGAAAAGCCTTCTGCACATATTAGGAATAGATAAGGTGATAGAGGATCACCTTATAGTAGACCCCTTTCTAGAACAATTTCTTTCGTTAAAACACCATTCACTTTGATATTGCAGGTTACTGTCGATACACATTTCATAATAATTTCTATCCATCTTCTTGCAAAGCCCATACGACACATCATTTTTTCTAGGAAGCCTCATTCAACACAATCGTACGCTTTACTCATATCAAGCTTCACCGCTGCAAATCCCTGAGTGCCGTTTCTTTTTGTCTGCATAAAGATGGTCATCTCATAGGCCAATAGTACGTTATCCGTAATAAGGCACCTCGAAACAAAAGCGCTTTGATTAATTGAAATAATATTTCTAGGATACATTTGAGCCTATTTGAGAGTACCTTTGTAAGGATCATGACCATTGAGGTCACCCCAAGGTATGATGTTTTGGTGATGAATGACAAACATGAAATGTAACTAATATCTACACGAGTGTTGTCCATGTAGGAAACCTTTTCCACTCTATGATGATTGTTGACGGCGGCCTTGCCGATGGATGACAAGACCACAAGCATGGAGGCTTGATGAGCTTGATGGAGTCCAAGGGTTGATGGAGATGGATCAAAGCTAAGAACAAGCTATGGAGCAAGTGTTGGGAATACTTGTCTAGTTGTTAGAGCTTTGAGTCCATAGCAAAAATCAGACTATCAAGGGGGTCTAGGTCATTTCTCTTAGGTCATGTCTAGTCGATGACGTGCAAGGTTGCTCAGTGAAATCACAGATACTAGGTGACAGTGGAGAAGCCAAGGAGCTGTCCGGAGAAGCCGGGAAACAAAGTCAAGCAAGGACGAAGAGTTTCAGCTTCTGGACATAGTGATCGGACAGAGGGGTCAGTGGAGAGCGGACTGTACGGTCACTAGAGGAACAGGCAATCCAGAGAGAAGACTTAGCGAGAAATTTGTCTATGCCAGAGACCATAGAGACCAGACAGTCCGGTCTACTGACCGGATGATCCAATCAGTATGGGTGAAGCACAGGGCAGAGAGGAAGCAGCTCTCTGGAGTCCAATGGACTTACCCGACGTGTCGGACTTGTCCGACGGATAGAGAGACCAGACGGTTTGGTCTACTGACCGGATGGTCTGATCAGCAGAAGATCAGCAGAGGGGCAGAGTCGTTGGAGCTGAAGTCTGTAGTGATCGGACTGTCCGGTCAAGCAGTGACCGGACTGTCCGGTCAGTAGGCCCAGAAAGCTGATTTCATGGAGCAACGGCTAGTTGAAGGTTGGAAGCCTATATAACTTCGTTGCTAGGGTCTTGGAGACCTCTCTTGGCCAGTGGAATTGCTGGGAGCATTTGGTAAGAGCCAAGAGCAAGAAAGGAGAGCACTAGGAGGAGATATTGCATATCTTGAGAGTTCTAGTGGAGAGTAACAAAAGCATCTTGCACATCGGCTAGGGTATCCTTGAGGGTGTGATCTAGCCTGTTACTCTTGGTCTATGGTGAGACCAAGACCAGTTAGGTGTCGGTGATCGAGCCTATCATGATTGGTTGTGAAGGCCGTCACACGTTTGTACATGGTTTCAGCCCATCGGTGAAAGGGGCGTCAATAGTGAGCGCTCGTGTCGGCTCAGGGAGTCCGGCAAGTTCTCGAGGGAGGCGAGCTTGTGCCTTGATGGTAGTAGTGACGCGCACCATGTCTTCACTCTGGGAGTAATTGCAGGCTCGTGGGCGAGAACTCCACTTGGTGGCAGGGGGGACCTGGACTCTGGCGGGAGTGGTCCAATAAGGAGTAGGGGAAGGCGCCATCCTTCCGAGACCTCGGAAAAAAATCATGAGCCATCTCTTTCTCTATTCCTTACTTTGATGCATTACTTTCCGTATTTACATACCGTGTTGTTCATGCTTGTGTGCTTGTCTTGCTCTAGTTGATCACCTTATAGACTTGCATGAATAGGCTTCTTTACTTGCTAGTAGTGTTTAAGCTTCCACATTTGATCACTAGCATATATAGGAGTTGCATTGGCTTGATTGCTTACCCTTGTATGTATTGTGCTACCCATGCTTGTTTGCTCTAGTTCTTTATCTTGTAGCTTTGCATGAGTAGGCTCCTTTGCTAGCTTGTTATGTTCTTCCGTGTTGCTTAATTACTAGCCTGCATAGAAGTTTTATTGCCTTGTGTGATCCACTAGTATGCATAGGTTGTTGTTCCTTTCATAGGGCTTTTATCTTGCTAGTGTGATCATCACTAGAATTGTGTAGGACTTGTTTTGAGTGGTCGGTTTTAGTAATTGGCGAATTTGGTACATAGTGCGAGTTCCCGATTCACCCCCCGACCTCTCGGTCACTCGGTCCTTTCAAGTGGTATTAGAGCCAAGTGCTCATCATAGGGCTCAACCGCCTTGAGTAGTGACCGTATTGAGTTGGGATGTCATCCCATTTGGGGTCAGGTCATGGCTCATGGAAGGATCACTTTAAAAGCTACCTAAATGCCATAATTCCGGATGAGTTGATGGATACTCTTGTGGACTTTGCCAATACCTTACCGATAATCATGTGTATGATGATTGTAATGATTGTGTGGATGTGCCTAGTTCTAGTGAGTGCCTAGATTCTGCTAGTGATAACTTGATAGGTTGTTCTGCTAGTGTGCCTAATGTGATGATTGATAATGATGCTTCTGTTGTTCCTGCTTGCTCCACTAGCATGACTAGGATTGATGTCAGTGTGCCTCTTGTTCTTGCTAGTGACTCACTTGTTGAGGAGTTCTTTGCTTTTCATGCTAATGATAATGAGGACTTATTTGACTCTCTTATTCATTTGTGAGGTATTATGAACAAAATTGAATCAAATGAAGAATCCTTCAAGCTTCTCAAGATTGTGATAGTCGAGAAGATCCTCACCTTGCTCTCTAGTAGCAAGCTCCTCTACACCACCCTCAGCCTTCTCATGGAGAAGGGTCTCTCAGTCGAGGACGTGATTGAGCTAATCTTTGAAGATGAGGAGATCACCACAAGCTGGACCGAGAAGAAGACTTCCAAGGCAAACATTGGAGCATCTTCAAGAAAAGGGAAAGAAGTAGCTTCGAGTTCAAACTTCTTTGATCCCTCCACAAGATTGCCTTGCAACAGCTTCTACAACCCCTTCGGATCAAGACCTTCACCAAGCTCATCATCAAGCGCTTTGTCAGGCTCTACCTCAAGTGTCATTCCAAGTTCTACTTCAAACACTTCAGGTAGACCACGCATTGGTGTAGGGGGAGTGCCAACAACAATGCTCACTCGATCATTTGAGATGATCAATCTCACCACTACAGCCCTAGTGCCCCCACCTATACCACCTCTTCCACCGCAAGATCACCTTTGGCATCTTCGTCGAGCTCACCAACAGGATCTCATCTTTCAACTTGGTGAATTTATGAGAAATCCGAATGATGATCTTAGTGATACTCTCTTAAGCATTTATGATCCTGTGTGTAGGATAAACTCCTTCAGAGGCCTTCGAAGGATTGTATCACATGAAGTAATTGACAAGCTCCTCCAATAAATCACAACCCTGAGAGGGGTTTCTTACTTGAGGAGGTAGTCAACAGAAGGCATGAGCTCTCAATTGAGAGAGCGATGGAGATGATACTCGTGCTCCACTCATAAGTGGGACATATGCTTGAGCACATCACTTGCCTCTATGATCCTCCCCATTACTATATCGACCTTGACAATGTGCACATGGGGGATTATAAAAGTGTCGTTCAAGAAGATTATCTCTTATACCCACACGGCGGTCGTCCGGTCTCTTCTAGCCAAAACGGGTAGGAGATGTTCAGGCCACCGCAGCTCCTGGGCACGCAGCTTGACGTCTGTGCCGGGGTGGCCGCCACCGTCGTTTGAATGAAGGAGGCGAGGAGGAGAGATAGGAACAGGCGCATAACGAATTGGGGATGAATGGCAGTGAAAGAAGAAGAGTGATGCAATGGGGTAATTCCCATGTAAAGTAGGGGAAAAAATTAATACTCCTATGAAAACTTATATGTAGGTACTGTTTAGAGGGACTTACTGGCTTCGCTTCTGGGCGCACCTACAGAAGGAGGAGGAGGCCAAGTTTTTAATAAAGGAGGCATGTCGACGTCTGGAAGAGTTGTCAATGCAAATCTTCGCACACCATGGATGAAGATCTACTGATAGGATTGGTCCTTAATGTGTCTTTCATTCAAACGATGTGCTGTGTTTTTTGTTTTAAAGAGTGGGGTTAGCAGACGGAGGCAGCTGCAAGTTGTAGTAAACTATCGGGCATAGTCTCTTTTTGAGACAAAGGCTGGGTACTTTTCCCATCATCTAAAAAAAAAATCCAAGTTCAGGAAAATGAGAAAAGACTGGAGCTAAGATAATACGATCACCCTGAACACCTAGACACCTACCTGATCCAGAATATGATGTACAGTAGATGATAAGGGGACAGGAAACTCTACATAAGTGGTGTGGTTCATTTGTATCTCAAGCCATTGAAGTGTACAGCTCCTGATGACTTTTTCTTGGACATGGCATCAACTAAATGCATCTATTGGCAATGACTCAATCTAACTTCTCGTCTCATAATATATTAAAGTTAGACTTCTTTTCTTCTCATATCCCTAGCCCAGCGCAAACGAGGCAACACCTCGGTGGTGAAGGATGCGTGGTCATTCCACCAGGTCGGGGGTTCAATCCCCCGGTCTTGCACCAAAAAATCCCCCTCGTTATTTACTATTTCCAAAGAACATGTGAGGTTTGCCTCAGATCGTAGGCTACGGCGCGCTTGGCCACTGCCGGTCTATTTCTCGCAGGGTTTCACGGCCCATGTGTAAGGGCGGAAACAGGGTTTAGGGGTTTCTCGATCGGCGCGAGAAGATCTTCTTCTTAGCAAATGCTGCTGGGGGCGGTCTATCTCCCGGACGGTCAAGTTTTTATATCCCCAGCCTAGCTACATCATGTAGTTATAGAACCAATGCAATATTCCAAGTGGCACGGTACATAAATCTTGGCCTGTAGGTTGTGAAGGTATAGAACCAAGGCGAAGAATCAAGAGTGTACTCCCCTAATCCTCTCGCCTGAACCTCATGGAACAAAAAAAAAAGCAGAATCATTGCAATATTTTCATTAAAACGGCGTGTAAACTGCATATGCCGAACACACTTCATCAGAAGATGCAGATCCGCTAACAATTAGGGGGGCACAGCAAGCAGGTTCATACCATACGGACGGCTCGCATCTCCATCTGGAATGCTTCCGCACGGGCGGGTCGTTGACCTGATGAAGAAATGACAAGCTAGGGTTAGTCAGGAGGATTCCGGGGATCCGGGCAAAGGAGGGACAACGCAAGTGGCGTACGCGGGAGATGTTGATGAGGGAGGAGAAGTTGTCGACGAAGGTGGCGACATCCGCGTCCGCCTTCTGCAGCAGCGACTTCTGCTTCTGCACCGCCGCCGCCGCGGCCGCGGCCGTCGGGACCGGCGTGGAGCCGCCGGCACCTCCTGCCTTGCTCATCGCGGTGGTGGCGCGGCTGGCTGCTGCTTCAGCTTGTGCGGGCTGGACGGTAGAAGGCAAGGAGCTGTGTGCTCTCTGCTCTGGGCGCTGGCGATCGCGTGGAGTTTATAGGAAGTCGTGGGCAGTGGTTAAACGGGAGCCCGGACGCGTGGAATAATTGGTTCTCTGATGACGGAGGACGATGGAAGCGGCGTGTAATTTGGGCCGCTCGCTTCGTCAAGCCAGACAGTGTTGCATGGCAGATGGCACGGCATGGCCACAGTTGGTGCCCGTGACTTTTGTTAAGTACTTGGGTAGCTCCACGAGCTAATGCCTGGCAGTACTAGATAGTTGTTAGAAGAGCAACTGTGTGTTATTATATCACCATTAATCTTCTTGTGTGTATGGTCGGTCTTAGCTTCATATCGGATCACAGGCACAGTGTGATGGTACAGAGAGCTCTCCCAACCTGTATCCAGGGCGACGGAGAAGCTGTACACAGTGGACACGAGTATCAATCTGAATGAGCAAAAGAGCATTTCCTTTCGTCCTGAAAATCAGGCTGTTTCGTAGAATTGGAAAAACAGTACTAGTCCTGAAGAAGACGGGTAAACGAACAGAAACAAACATGCGCACTAATTGACTGAGCAAATGAAATTTGAATCAGTGTCGTCACGATCAGGATCAGGGTCCCATAGATTTTAAATCTGTATTGTCCTGTAGTAACATTAGCCTTTGACGATGCCTGGGGCTACGCAAGTTCACGGGTAAGCAAACGTCCGAAGTATGAACAACTACCATTTTGTTTTGTGCTTCCTCACCGATGCGTTGATTACATAGCCATGATAGCCCTCGCAGAATCACCCAAGCTAGAGTGCAACTCCGTGTTACTGTTACAGCTTTTACCTTCAGATGACAACGCCACACATCCCACACGTACGTAATAGCACAACTCATTCACATGGATAAGGTTTCGTGTGAGCCGCTTGCACATTGAGCGTGCCTCGCCGTCACTTTACCGCTTGCGCATGGATCGCCGCCGCCGCTGCCTTGTGTGCACCATCCAGAACACGATGGACAGCATCATGGCGCCGGAGATGACGAGCAGACCGATGTACACGTGCCTGCTGTACCGCTCGAGCCCGGGGCAGTTGTTGTCACTGATCGACGTGAACGTCTCCCTGACCAAGGAGCAGTCCTGCAGCGCAGCTGCATCAAGAACGGCCCGAACCGGATGCTCGCCGCCGCGATCATCTGACCATACGCCGCCGGCGTGACGCGACCCTGCGTCACGCACGTCTCCGACCCCGACGGTCCCACCGTCTGACACTCGAACCGCTTCCACTCCCGCGGCGCGCTGTCGAAGTCGACCTCGCCGGCGGCGCACGCGCGCGGGGTCATGTCGGCATTGAACGGGTTGCAGAGCACGGGCATGAGCGGGCCCGACTGGTTGAAGTAGAGCGGGCGCAGCGCCGGCGGGAAGTCGCGGTTGGAGATGTTGACGACGACGTTGTTGACCAGCGCCACCAGCTGCGCCGTCACCTCCTGGCTCCGGAACATGGACTCGTTCGCCGTCGCGGCGTCCATGCAGGGGAGGATGTCGTCCAGCGCCGTGTGCGCCTGCGGGTGGGTCACCCACTCGTCCATCGCCACACACGCGTCAGCCATCACGCTGCAACAATTAGTTATTCCAGCACTTGAATCTGCATATGCAGAATTCAGCTTACTTGTGCAAGAGAAGAAAAACAGCGGACGATAAGATGGTGACGGCGAGAATGATCCATCCAGCGATCACCATTCTGTAGACAGGGGTGCCTTACTATGAGAAAACGACATGAACAGAATTATCATGAAATGAGTGATGAAACTTCTACTTACAGGGAGACAAGAAACCGCCACCCCAGTATGGAGAACACTGCCAAACAAGTTCAGAGCAGACCATCAGAGGGTTCCGTGACCAGAAACTGAATTAGACAAAGAGTAGTACTTACGGAATCCGAGTACTGCCAGGCCAAGCATTATATGTCCAACAATCTCCAAATCTTGTCGCCTGATTAAAAACAGCAAAATGTGAATACTTACAGGTACAGGAAATTTAGAACGGTCAATAAGTAGATTTCTTAGGACCATGAAGTAAAAGTGTACAACAAATCTTGTTAGGTAGAGAGAACCATCATACGTACACGCGGGGACCATCACATTCTTGATCTTCTTGGAGTTGTCCAATGCGCGAGTGGATAAGACGTTTGCCGAAGAGTTGAGTTTCACCTCAATGGCATCGATCATCTGCTGAATGTCGGCTGGAAGGAAAACTTCGTCAACTTTAATGGTCTTCGCCGCCGCCAAGCTGTTGGAGAAGTTCCTCAGGTTGTCAAACGTCAGGTTCCCCTGGCCGACGACGTAGTCGACGGTGTTGATGGCGCTGCCGTGGAACAGCTCCTGACCGCAGTGCAGTATCCAACATCCAGCGCTGCAATAGTATCCACATGAGAAAAACATGACCATCTTGTGATGAATCATTGGTTACGAAATGAAACTGATGAAGCATAGGTAAGGGATGAGAAGCACCAAAGAGGTGACGTAACACCCCGGCGAGTACGTATTGTTCTTGTTCCGGCAGAAGCAGCAGGAGGAGATGACGAGCAGCACGACGCCGAAGCCCAGTAACCAAAGCATGGCGGCGAGGAAGAGTGGAACAGCGGTGAACGTCACGGACTGCACAAGTGTTTAACAGAGACTATGAGATGAGAAGAACGAACCCAGTGCAATTTGTGTAAAAATGATAATCGGATATGATCTGCCGGACAGCCCAGTAATACTGATCGTTGATGTTCCAGCCGCCACTGTACATGGTGAGGTTGGTGAGGGGGTCGGGGCGGTGAGTCCTTGCCGCAGCCAGGACAAGCGAGTTGTTTGCCGGAGGAGCAGCATCGGGCAAGGGTGAATCGACCAGCAACCTCCTCCATGAAGCCACTATGCCCTTTCCATGGCCATCTCCATCTGCTTGGATCCGTGGCAAACGTTATGAATCGTACGTACTAACGCGTCATAAAGCTGAATAAATTGCGTGTCCCGAAAACAGAGGTGTATCGTCCTGATGACAGCTTGCAGGATGTTTTACGACGGAACAAATGGAATGGATTCAGATTGGACAAACGAGCTAAGATTGAAGATGGTAAAAAAAATAACCACACGCGAAACAAAACCATGATGAGCAGCACATCGCGCACCTGATAGAATGCGCCTACCCTCAAAAGAACCGTGTGAAACGGTGGCGCCGGCGAGAAGCAGGAACAGAACAACGCCCGCGACGACGGCCGACGAGGAGGCGACCGGCGCCATGCAAACAAACGGGTATGGCGCCGTCTCTCTTCCCATGTTTCTGTTTATCCCAGAATAGGTAGAATCTTTTTGCGCGAAACTAACTGATGGATCCTGGAGATGGTTGCACCCAACTCAAATCTTACTCCGCGTTTGCTCCCATCTGGGAGTTCGGTAATGACGAAGGACGGAGACCGGGGCTCCCTTCCTGGCCGCCGGGGCCGCCTCCAGGAGCACGGACCTTCCAAAACAGTCATGCCCATAAATAACAACGCAAACGTGAAGTTTGTGCACATGGCCTGCCTGCTCAATCAATCAGCCCATAGGACAAGAGATCGGGCCATACATGTGCTTCGACAAAGTCAGCCCAAGATCAGGCCCATACGATCTCTCAACATAATGGGCCAGGCCGACCCATTTTTTGTTTGATCCCATACAATACAACGGCAAGAAAAATGAACCGAGAAGAAGAGAATCAAGGACAAACTGCTAAAAAAAAAACGTCCTCTGATTTCTCTCTGTCCAGCAGCCCCTGCAATCCAGCATAATATATTGGGAGACAGTTCGGTTATTTCAGTATGTGCAGGTCGAGTATACTTTATTTATATACATGATCAAAGAAAGCTCAACAGGAGGACCTCAAAGTCTTCTTTCGATCGAATAAGAAATGTTTGGACAGGAGATGGGCGTGCACTGAAAACGTATCCACCCCTCGTCTTGTCCCGTG
Organism: Eleusine indica; assembly: GCA_030378355.1. NCBI lineage: Eukaryota > Viridiplantae > Streptophyta > Magnoliopsida > Poales > Poaceae > Eleusine > Eleusine indica. The sequence continues at coordinate 7,916,048 of CM059498.1, read as the reverse complement.
ATGCCCGCCGCTGCGCATGCTTGCTCATTATCACCTTTCTTCGCTTCCGATCGACCAGAACGGCCCGGCGCTGATGAGTGATGAGGCAACCATCTTCAACGGCGTCAGGTGGTTGTCAGCATACAAACATACAAAAATGCGGGCAACAGAAACAAACACTAAACAAAGGTCTCGTTCTCGCGTCAGGCATGAATCGATCGCAATTCATGCGTTCCGGTGGTTTCTACTGCTTCCTCTGCAACTGTTCCCCTGTAGATACACATCCCAATGCTTGCATCATGCATACATGCGCGACGTAGGAATGATGAGGTCCGGAGCAGGTGCACTGTAGAACACCAGAAACTTACAGTGGTAACAGCACCGATCATGCCCTGTGCCGTTCACCTAAACTCGATGTTTTTTCTACTTTCCCGTCCAGTGGTCCAGATTCACCGAGTATGCACGACGACGACCTGCTGTGCTGCCTAACAGCATGCATATGCATGGACCGTTAGTTTTCTAGTACTCCTCTGTTTTTTTATTACTGTCGTTTGCACAAGCAGCAGCAAGTCATTTCCAGTTTTTTTTCATTGTCCGAAACGACAACATTTTGCGACCGGAGGGAGTATTCTTTTTCCCTGGTCATCGTAGTGGTTGCTTGTTATTCTACCAGTTGCGATCGTCAGAGCACACACGCGACCGCGGCGGGCGGCGAGTTTACGTGCATGGACGACACGGTACGCGGCGCCTCGCTGTCTTGCCCGGCTTTCGCGTCGCAGGCGCTGCTCCACCACGCCGGGGCTGCAGCCTGTGGCAGCCCGGCACGGCGTCGACCACATTGCCATCTCCGCATTTCACATGCCTGTGCCCCGCCCAATCGGCCTCGCCGGCCGGGAAAACGACGCCTCGTCGCGTGAAAACAACGCGTGCCACCACCCAGCAACACACGACGTACAGGCCGCGGCGCGCCCCACCATTACGCGAGGGACGTACCATGAGCACCGGCTCTGTTCGGCAACTTACTTAATCCGCCACCCGACCAGCGGCCTAATTAATCAAGCAGCATACAACTGCATGTGACAAATCTCTCCTTGTCGATCGGTCGTCTCCTCACCAACTCACATCTTAATTCATCAACACCGTACCACACTGTGGGGAAGGAAAGCAAGCATTATATTGCACAAATGATAGATGTTGAGTATACAGTAGTTTGGACTAGTGAGTGTCTGAAATAATTAACGCATGAGGAAAGCGGTCAAAAGCGCAGCGATGTTACAACATTCCACGGGCATGCAGCAGGGTAGTGCCATACATATGTTACATGTGCGTGGTACTCGAGATAAAAACGCCAAGTTTTGTAGTATCGTCGTCACAAAAGGTGCAGCATTTCCTGCAATGCTGTCCAGTATCGGTCACACTAGTAGCTGTATACTAAGCACTATTCTATTCAGGGATCAGGGATCGGACGCGGCACTATTAGCTAACATTACTATAGACCCAGCTAGTAGCTAATGAACAAACAAACAAACAAAGCTAATAGGCCAGTCCCGAGCACCACCACTATAGCTCGTACTTGCACTGCGTGCAGCGCAGCACTCACGAGTCATCAAGTGCAAATCTTCTCTTTTTTCACTAAGGCCCCCAGCGTTGTTGTTTCAGCTGTGAATGGGAGACCTTCTCGTCGCCGGCGAGTAGTCCATCCCGGCGATGCTCATGATATCCGGGTATGTCTTCTGCCACGAGCCCTCCGCTGCGTGCCGGCCTTCTTGTGGTGCTGTGGCATCGCCATGGAAAGTCATCGTCGCGTGACCGTTTTTCGTCGAGCTCTGAAAATGTTGAAATTGTAAACAAATACTACATCAGGCATAGAAGCGAAAACTGCATGCATGGCACTGTAACTGTAAGAATGTTCAAATGTTGGCTGAAAGTTATTACCTCTGTTCCAAAATGTAAGCATTTGTTGACTTTTCAAAATTACGTTTGATCATTCGTCTTATTCAAAAAGTTTATAAAAATATTAATTATTTTTTTATATATTTTGATTTATTATTTGACACATTTTAAATGTAACATATTTGTTTTTATTTTTTATAAATTTTTTAAATAAGACAAACGGTAAAACATAATTCTAAAAGTCAATAAATACTTATGTTTTAAAATGAAGGGAGTAGCAAGCCTGACCTGCATGTGCTTCACTGCGCCGGATTCAGCGTGCGTCAGTGGCTTTTTCGTTGTTCCTGCATCAAAGGCAACTATCTGTTATTAGCTTGAAAAATTTCTAAGTATATAAGTATATTTTACTTTTCAACTTGTTACCATGCATTGACTAGTACACGTGATGCCTACGTTGTTACTGTAATGCTCCTATATGTATATACTGCGACTGACATGCTGAATTTCCATTTGTTTTTTCAAGTTGCACAGTCCGTCTCGCACGTGAATCAATGCATGCATCCACAGCAAGGAGCAAGAGAAAAGATCGAGCGGAGGAAATGATCTCCCTGGAAAGGATCAAAACTGTGTGCAGCAGAACTAAAATGTGCTGAAACTAGAGGATTTTCACGTAGTACATACAACAACGTACGATTGAGCTGCTTACTACGTAGTACATACCACAGTCCGTCTCGCACGTGAATCAATGCATGCTTTCAAGTTGCACAGTCCGTCTCCAAACCAAGATGAAGCATGAAGAGAGAAAAACAGCTACTAAACCTAAATCAACCTACCTCTAAGGGAGAATATAGAGGCTATATAGATAATGCAGCTAATAAGCTCAGACAGATAGAGACATCAGCTCAGTGGTGATTAGGCTCATGGCCACTTGGCCCGTAGTAATCCTCATGGAACCTTACTGGTGCCGCATAAGCACCGATCATCACTTGACTACCCTTCCCATCAACAACAGCAGGAGTCGTCTCCTTCATTGTACCTGATGCTGATGAGCAATGTCCGTCGACGGGACTGCAGTGCTTGTTTACCGGGCGAGCAACGGATGATTCGCCGGACGTCGGATAGGCCATCTTCTGCTGAACAGAGGGAAGGAACACAGAGCAAAATAACCAAAGCTGTAAATCTTGATTCATTTATACTGATTACTGAAGGAAGAAGAAGCACCTAGCTAGATCAGACTAACCTTCGTGTTGATTGCTTCTTGTAGCTGTCTATCCAGCCTGATTCCTGCACGATGATGAGAAAGTTGTCTCTAATGTTCAGTCTCGAATAAGTCCCAGCAATTAGCCAGTAATGCCGGAGATGAGTAGCCTTGAATAATGAAGCGTACCATGTGCTGTTGTAGCCACAAGAAGTAGGACAAGGGACACAAAGGCCACACAAGTCCTCATCTCTTCCCTACGCGGCACGCGCTTACCCGAACAGATCCAAGGAAAAGAGGTACGATGATATGCGCAGGCGCAGCGGCTAAATGAGAGAGGAGAGCAGAAGAGAATGGAAAGCCTAAGGCCAACTGACCTCAGGCACTCGTATTTATACACAAGGCGGCCAAGACCACATACTGACATGTCCACAACAACTCACAAATTTAAGACAGCTTTATAAAAGAAAAACAATCAGGAATTCTAGCTTCAAAGCATTTCTTTAATCCCTGTATACTGACCTTTTGGTTGGGCTATCAGTTTTTAAGGAAGGATGTCTCCCCCCTCAAAACTTGGTGCCTGTTTAATTTATCCTGAGCTTGGTTGCAGATTTACCTGATATAGTATACTACAGTTGAACATGCTTCTATTTCTGCGAAACAGTAGTATCACATCTTATCTTATCTTATATATATACTAACTGGAGGCTCATTTGGAGACCTTCACATTAATCGGAGGAAAATGCTAGAAATTCTCACGAAAAAGAAAAACATCCGACAATCTATTTGAAAAAAATAAATCGACGGATCTAGTTCATTGCTAGATCAAAATCCTTACAAATTATCCATCACTGCCATTATGAAATTTTTTACTACAATACTAATATCTACCATTACTATTATAAAAATAAAATAAACTACAATACTAATATTTATAATAATGATATTTTAAAATTAAATAAACTACAATACTAATATCTAATAATAATATTTTAAAATATTCTATACAAAATTACTAACCCCCTGTGCAGGTGCACGGGTTGATAGGCTAGTAATACTTAATTGTATAGTTGTGTTGCACTTAATTAGTTACTAATTAACCTGACTCAAATCTGCGAATTCTTAGTCTTAGCTGGTTAGCTAGACATCTATTATGACTACTGTTACAAAGTCCAGGCTCCTCTATGGCTTGCTGTTAAGCCTCAGCAAGAGAGGCAGCATGGTATGGTCCCTGCTGATTGCCAGTTCGGTTGGTTGCAACTTCAAACTGTGTACTACGGAGTAGCAGTCAACTGGTTCTGAATTTTCTCTTGGGAATTAAGTGACCTAGTATACAGAGGAGTAATATTTTTTGAACATTTGGTTGACTTCTGCTGTTGCTGAATACTATCAGTATGACACATGCATGAAAGCTGGGATTTTTTTTTTCAAGATCGTATTAAGATAGAAGTAGAAAGAGTTACAAACTGCGACGGTAGAGACAACGTGAAACACAACTAACCGACACAAAACAGCCAACTAAACACCGAAGCTACGACCAAGGAAGCTCGTCGAGCAAACAAGGCTTCGGAAGATGAAGAGCAAGAATCCGACACAAGGACAACGACCACCACCTAGACCTACAACCAACCCACACTGCTCGGAGGCCTCCAGGACGACATCTTCAAGAAGAAAAACAACGCTAGAACGCCGTTGCCGTCCACACGGATTACCGAGTGTAGGTATTAACCCAGAGGATCTCCATGGAGAAAACCCGATAGCATCACGACAACGCCTCCAACGAGGTAATTGGCACCCTAGGATGTCAATGGTGTCGGCACCAGCAGAACGCTGGGCAAGGCTTTCACCCGAAGCAAGGATCTCCAAGAGACGGCACCCGTCGGAAAGACCACGAGGGGCCGCTCGACGAGCCGTTCAACCAGCAACAACGACAAGCCTGCGGCTTGCCGTCGACGACCACATCCACCTTCAAATACATCCCACCATCATCGCCTGCGCCGGAAACCACACCCCGTCATAGTAGCCGCCATCGAAGTCGCGCAACAGGCCAGAGCGCCCTCCACCATGGAAGTCGCCACTGGAGCGTGCCGGCACCGCGCCACCACGAAGATGGCCGTGCACATCAGCTTGCGGTGCGCCATGTCCTCGACCACAAGGGCCGCTGGCGCTGGCGCGTGTGGGGCTCGACACCCCCGAAGAGGGAGCAGCCAACGCCGACGCCACCGGATGCCACCACCTTTCAAGAAGACGACGGAAGTCGTCACCGCCGTCGCGCACCACTCCTCCATCGCGGATGCCACCAGATCCGCTCTGCTCCGACCTCGATCTGACCAACGCGACCGTGGATCTGCCGCCGTATGCCGGCGAGGGCGCCACCCGTGACATGGGCGCCGCCATGGCCCGCACGCATTGGTGGCACGGCACTCGGGCGATGGCGAGGCGAGGAGGGGTGGGGGGAGCAGCGGCGGCGAGCGAGGCTAGGGTTTCCGCCCGAGTCGCTCCAGAGGAGCGACGGGGGCCTCCAAATGAAAGCTGGGATCAAAATACGAGTCTGCACTGATAGCTAGCCAGAGATTATTGCTGGCCGCTGAAATCAACTGCAACTAATAAACCGTGTCCTTTCCCTCTTTAACGACGAATGGAACTTACCATAACTATAATCTGCTCCACGCTAATGAATTTAAGCTGCATATCATTTAGGACGTCATCTGACTAGTTGAGCTAAACAATCACCTGTCCAGCATTTTCTAGCGGCACCCGTACGTGCACACGATCGACGGGCAAATAAAATCTGATTCCCTAGGCAAAGCTCCCGAGTTCAGTTCCAACCGAGTCAATGCCGCTCCTACGGCAAACACGCCATGTACCACCTGGTCGCTTGGCTATCCGTCGAACCGGCACAACGCCCTGTCTCTTGGGCAACAACACATCCAACGAGTATACTAGTCTCCTACACCGAGCTTCCAATTGAAAAGTGATTAAACCCTTACATCAACAGCACATCAAAGCATTAGAATATTGTGTGCATTGTAGAGATCCACCTTAGATCCTGTGTGCGTGGAAAGGTCTCAGGCGCTATTCTTTTGAGGTCAAATAATTCACTAGGAAAATACTAGTAGAGGATATTGTAGGTTGAATTGTACTAGCCCGTACCGTGCCTACAGCTTCCCTGTTTGTACTAGCAGCTGCATCCTTTTGTCATGAACAAGAACTCTGTCCCCTACAGCTTACCCCTCGCAGCACTACTGTCAGTACAAGATCAAGATCAATCTAATTAATAAAGAGCTTTCAGAGCTGGTAACACAGATCAAGGTGCGTGGCAATGTAAGTATTGCATGGTAAACTGGAAATTCCTTGTTGGAGGCTAGCTATAGTATAGAAGAACGAGAAGACCAGATAAAATTGGGAGAGGTAGGGTGGCTTGGCCAGGTGGGCGTGGGAGTTTGGGCACGTTGGAACTTGTCCATGCATGTATAGGCGCATCATAGGCTCATCAAAGCTACTGTACCAGGAGGGGTGTGACTGTGCCTACTACTGCTCCAAGTGGGAGATCGTCTCGACGGCGCCTTTGACCGGATGTTGTTCAAATACCAGGCACACAAGCCGCGCGCGCGCTCACGTGAGATACTCTGTAATCACCGGAGCTCCCTCTCCTGTGTACGTAGGCCAGGCCCTCTGTGAGTATGATTATGATGATCGAACTAGCTAGCTGTGTAGCTACGACACACATTCCTTGTAACTATTATAGTGTCACCTGACTATATAATGTTAGATTTCTTGCAAGATCTTCTAGCTTCAATTTGAGTCACACCATCTTCATCATTAGTTTTTAAATCCATCAAACTGATTGATAGGTGTGTTCTAGTTCTTCCCTCTCTTTTAGAATAGGCAAAAATTGATTAGAATTAAAGAACCATATTCTTCTTCTCTTTTTATAGCCTAACTTAGAGAGGGGGAACCAACACTATAGCAGGTCGGTTGGTTGCCCACTGATCATTGGCAGCAAACTGAATTTAATCAAATGGTTTTGATTTGAGTCAAAACCACTGAAAAACATACCCATAGTTTCATTTTGATTTAAAACCATGGTGTTTTCATTTGAATTCTGTGGATTTCTTTTTCTTTTGATTTCTGACTTTCTTTTATTGTTTTATCCACAGATCATTCCAACATTCTCCCCTTGATCATAAGATTAATATATTAAAAGCTTATTTATTAATAAAATAAAATACAAAGACAACAGATTCACAACAGTCATTTAATATACCGATAAAACACAGTTACTATTATATAACATCTTATATCAAAACAAACTTTTTTAATATTTGGAGCTCCATAAATTTTAGACTTTAGGCAATAACATAATAGTTTGCTTTTCGAAGAATAGTACACCGGATCAATAAATTATAATAGTCAATTAAGTCCTATTAAATCAATTGACCATGGTTCCCATTACATCTAAAGACAAACTGTCTTATTCATTATGGGGAGACGGTGTCATAATAGTTTCACTTATTGACGGTGTCATAATAGTTTCACTTATTTAAGATCAAAGGCTTTTCTACAATATCCATGCTAGCAACTTCATTGGATAATAGGCCTTAGGGATATCCCATCAACTTTATTGAATTTTAATGTTTGATCTTGAAATCTATCTTTCGTAACTTGGTACAGGGTGTCAAAGTGTTTGGCAGAACCACTTGACTTGTTGTTACTCGATAGAAATATTGTGACTTAATTGACACAATATAAGATGGATCATATTCATCTTTCTTTATTCTGGAATAGAATCCATTTGCCATATTGCCTATCAATGGCCTGATATCATGTTATACATACCCTTTTGAGCTTTCTAACAAGGACTGCTTCTTATGTGAGTGTGTTACTTTATTTTGATAACAATGCAGCTCACAATAATATCTAAATATCCTAAAATATCAAGGATACCAGATCTTTTTTGCATGTAAGCATGAGATTATAATTGGCCTTTTTAGTAAATCTAAGGTTGGATCATTATCTGCCAATCATCCCAGTTATGACATTCAGTCAGGGCAATTAGCACACTTGTGCATACATTATATTTTTAGATGTCAATGCATATGGAGCATTTTGCGCGACTTTACATTAATACTTTAGACATTAGTATGTCTTAACTTTATTGCCCTTTACTCAATCTAATAGACAAGGCCATAAACTTTATGCATATTGCAACTTTCACCAAAATATTTCAATATACATTATTGCATATAACTCTAAAGTCATATTTGATACATCTTGGTGCATAATAAAATCTAAAATATTTGTTTTTCATCAAGATTATATTTATTAGGCTTTTGAGGAGAAATATGAAATTTACTCCCCTTCAAAACTACATTTATTTGTCCAGCATATTCATTTGTAATATCATAATATTGATGCTTGTCTTTAGGTCATAAGCATATATCTCAAATTTTGAGAAAACTATAATATCTTAATATGTTACAAGCATCATCATTATTCTTTTGAATGAGTCCTTTTGAGAAAAATAGACAAATGGAAAAGTCTATTTTCAAAGTGAAGTCTTAAACTATGAGTTTTACTTTAAATATTTAATATTACCTATGGAGTCACTTACACCATATAGACCCTTTGATAGTCTACTGCATTGGCTCCTTTGGCAACTTCTTAACACTCATAGCTATCATTTCTTCTTTCATGATAAAAGTCATTAAGAAGTATATTACATTTTTATGACTTCCATAATTTTGGATCAACGTCCAAAAATCAACTCATTCACTTGATATAAGCAGATTTTCATAATTTATTTGTGATTGTTCACAAAACTTTTTCATCAATAAATAAGTACTTGAACAATAATCATTATATTGGAACATAGTTCCACTTAATTCAAGATTTATTTTCCTTGATATAAAATCTGCTTTCTTAATTTCAATTTTCAAGACTTTGTCATGTCTTATATTCATGAGCATAATGCATTATTTTGGACATCATATCAGTTCATCAAAGTAGCTGAAATGGCAACTGATTTCTGGAGTCAAAGTTGTTCATTTGTGGATTGAAAACTTAATTTGAATATTATATCCCAAAATAATATAGGATATACACTTTCTCTAATTCTTAATTTAGAAACATTAATTTATTGGGAGCTTTATATGACAAGGTTGTCATAGGAATTTCAATCCATAAACACATTATGAGAGGACTCAATATCTTTGTACCAAACATGAGAATGCAAAAAAAATGCAATTGAGTCTATCAATTTTATTGGTGTAGAGTCTTAAATAGTCATGCCATTTTCCTGTAATACTTCAGTACAAACATTTAGGAATATGGCCATAAGAAAACTCTACATCATCACATAATCTTCTTACCATTAGCACATTCATACAATAAATGGGGCAAAGAAAATGAGCATCATAACTTGAAAACATTCTTTTATTGCCCATATTTTCTTGGAATTGGAATGGTGATGAGACACTTATTTCTCCTCCTCGAAATATGGCTTAAGTAGCCATAATTTCGAATTAGTCTCATCAAAACCTTAGATGTATTATTGATGGCACACTTATGGAAATAAGATAAAATTAGTCTTGTCATAAAACAAGAGTAACATTATTGATATTATACATAATCATTCTTTTCTTATTCCCAGAATAACATTTAATGCCATCATTATTCAATCATGATATAGAAACAATGTTCCTTTTCATGAATGAATTTACATCATCAAGTTGAAGCTCATAAATATTAGTAAAATGTTGATGTTAAAACATCAACTCATTAAATTTTAACTCCAACTTCATTAACAACTTTACTTATTCTTTGCTCTCTTTATCATGTCCTCTTTTATAGTAATAACATTATTGCCTCCGTAATTAGGGAGAATCACAAAGGTAATAAGGACAAAATGAAGTGCATCATAAATCAATCTTGGAAAATATAATTTCCAATAGCATTAGTATCATAATCATTGCACTTCATTTATATTATGCTCTTTTAATTTGTGCCTCTTAAAATTTTCAATTATCGCGTTTTTATAATTATGAGACACACATAACTTAATTTCTACCCCTGATTTACTCATATTTATAATGAAATATTTTTCTTAATTGTAGGAGCCATTTTGTGGTTCCCGAGGAGCATCATTAAGAGCATAATCATAATTAATTTAGAGCAAAAATCATCATTATTCTTTTGTTCCAAGAAATACAATTGCTCCCATTAATAATTGCTCAATGTCATATTCTAATCTTGACAATAATGAGCAAAAATATGTTGCATTCATAAGAAAAAAAATTATTAATAAGCAACACCAAAAACTTCTTATATCAATCAAACTCAAATCAGCTTTGGCCAGAATTGAACGAGATCAATAAAATTTTACAAGAATTATCGCCTCATCAGCTTTGGCTAGAAGAATGAATAAAATTCACACATTAAATATATGTCCTCAAAATCTTTCTTTTATTAATCCAACCCACATCACCTTTGGCCAGAAATGGATCAAAAAAATAAAAGTTTACAAAAATTATCCATTAATCAGCTTTGGCCAGAATACCGGATAAAATTCACACTTTTAGTTTATGCCTCAAAATTTTTTTTTATCAATCCAGTTCAAATCAGCTTTGGCCAGAAATGAACGGGAAAAAAAAAATTTGTAAAGTTATCCATTTATCAGCTTTTGCCAGAAAAATGAATAAATTTTACACTTTAAAATGAGGCATAAAAATATCCTCAACAATAATATTTATTGTAGCGGAATTGTAAAACATTAATGAAAGAACCAAATAATAATAATTAATAAATTAGCCCAACTATTTTGCCCAATATCATTAAAACATTAAAAATTTTGATTCAAAATCAAACTTAAATGCTGAAATTTTCAGCCTTTAAAATCATAAACTTAACTATCCATATGGGCTGTTAAATATCTAAAGTTGACCCATTAGTAATTTGGCCTATTCAATTCTGAAAAATTCAGAAAAGTTGGCCCATAATATTATGGCCCATTAGCCTTTTGGCCCATAAATAATTCAGTCCATCATTTATTTGCAGGGAAAAAGATAAACAGAACTGTTTACCATGGGCCACAGCCAACTAATTTGTGGCCCATTAATCTTTTCGGCCCGCCTAACTCCCCTGCGCTCCCCACCTGGGCCAGTAGCCCAACTACCTGGGCCTGGGTCGGGAAAGTCGCGCGCCTACGCGGTCTGTCTGGCCCAGCAACGCCGCCGCCTCCCCACAGCCGTTGATCATCATCCAACGGCCGAGACGCGTTTTAGCTCGAACAAAACCATTCTCAGTGTCCGCGCCCGTTAACCCTAAATCATTTTCTCTCCCTTTCCCTCTCTCTTCTCCTCTCAGCAGCGGCGGCGGCGACATCCAAGAGAGAGCGAGAGCAGCGGCGACGCCGGCGAGCGCCCTTCGTCGGAGCACGCGTGCGGCCTAGCCAGCGCGCGGCTCCGTCGAGTGGCCCTCGTCCGGTGCCCTTAACCCGCCTGGCCCGCACGCCCGCTGGAGGAGGTCCAATCGGCGGCGAGATCCATGACGGCGACTTCGCACGTGGAGGCACTACTACGACGGCGGCCGCGAGCGCTCACGGCGGAGCATCCGCGGGTGGAGGTCGAGGAGCTGGCGCGCGTGCTGGCGCAGCAGGCGACGGCGAGAAGCAACCACAGGGCCACCGCCGAACACGACAACAGCGAGCGTGGCCGACGACTCCATAAGGTGACCTGCTGTCTTCATCTTTAGGGCTTGGTTTTCAACTTTATGGGGAAAACATTTAGAGATTTGCCTGTAGCTAGGGTTAGGATTCTGGAATGGGAAAAAACATAAGGTTTGAAACAAGCGGGTACTAATCCCCTCCTTCTTTATGCTTTGACACATGAATCCGAAACCCTGGCTTCTTAAGCATGATCAGTTTCACATTAACAGTAGAACATGAAACATAAATTTGATAAACAAGGTCCAAATTTGGTGTTGTTCTACACTAAAAATATTAGCATATGTTCATCAAATTACATGAAAAATAACATGCTAGCATCAAACATGATCAACAGTAGGTAATAAAACATAAGCACGATGGCTAAATTCATGAATTGAGCTGCTCTACTGTGAAACTAAAATATGCAAACATAAAAATCATAATTGGGCAATAAAACAAATAGTTGGGCATGTAAAAGGATTCAAAATGAAGTGCTAGATGGCTCTGATACCACTGTTAGATTTCTTACAGGATCTTCTAGCTTCAATTTGAGTCACACCATCTTCATCATTAGGTTTTAAATCCATCAAACTGATTGATGTGTGTGTTCTGGTTCTTCCCTTTCTTTTAGAATAGGCAAAAATTAATCAGAATTAAAGAACCTTGTTCTTCTTCTCTTTTTATAGCCTAACTTAGAGAGGGGGAATCAACACTGTAGCAGGTCGGTTGGTTGCCCACTGATCATTGGCAGCCAACTGAATTTAATCAAATGGTTTTGATTTGAGTCAAAACCACTGAAAAACATACCCATAGTTTTAATTTGATTTAAAACCATGGTGTTTTTATTTGAATTCTGTGGATTTCTTTTTCTTTTGATTTCTGACTTTCTTTTATTGTTTTATCCACATATCATAATTCTAACATACAAAGCATGCATATGACCACGTTCTACTAGTACTGCATAAGCACAATGCTTGTACACTGATCTCATTATCCTTAACAGTGAGAGCCCGTTCATCCATGCAAGCATAAGGGTGTTGAACCACGCACGACCGGCTTGCACATGTAGACCAACTACCAAGGAATGTGCTTTTATTTGATCTCTGTTGGCAACCGTATGTACGAGATGCGGAGAATTGAAGGGCGTAGGCCACCGCCACCCACAAGGAAACGTACACATCAACATCGATAATTTTGTTTCTACTCACTCCGTCGATCCATCCTACAGAGATCGATCAGGTAGTCAACAAAGTAGGATATGGAAGGACCGGGAAGACCGTGACACAGAGACCTGGTAGCTAGCACTACTTTGTTCATGGATGGATCATAGGGAGAGAACAAGGGCCATCGTCTTTCAATGACCTTTTAACCCGGAAGAGGCCGACATTAGTTAGCTCCCAATGCCGCCTGCGGACCAAGACCAACTAATCGTGCACACACATGGAAAATAAAGGCCATCTCCTTTCCGCCCGATTGACGTGACACCGCGCGAGCGAGGCTTCTTTGCACCGTGCCACTTGGCTCAAGGAGCCGAGACACCCAGTCGTGTATGGCGTGTCGCTCGTCGTCCTCGCGCTTTTTTATGTGCGCCGGATTGGACGTGGTCGGTAGCAGCCGCAGCTAGGACGAGCCTGCTCGTGAGGATGGGACATGCTGGAGCAGCGCTTCTGCAATTCCCTCAGCTAATTAACCGCTCACATGATGCCAAGACATCTGGATAAGGGTAGAGGCATGAAGCATACTTATAGGTTAGTAGTTCATCTAGTGTAACCTTGATGATCAGCCAAATGAAACCTTGAATTCGCCAATTATTTTGGACTTGGCAAAACGGGACACTAGCTATAGAAGGGGCTAGAGGCGTCGATCTTGTTGTGAAGTTGTTATCAGGTCAATTCGAGTAGCCCAGATGCTGTTTCCCGCAGGCCGGCGCGTACGTATAACACGTCGCCATCTCATCAATCCCTGTGTCGCGCCTCGCGCGTGACTGAATCGGATCAGCCGACGGCCTGTTCTTTCGCGGTCGGTCGGCGCAGGGTGCACTCAAAAAAGCAGGTGTAAAGAGGGCACAAGGCGCCGCTGCTTTCACGAAGACGACGTGATGAACGCTACAACAAACTCACGGTGCGCCAAGTGGCCCTACTGGTTGGGGATATAGCCGGTTGTACGGCCTTCACGATATGGACCTTTTGATCAAAAACCTCAACTGGCTTCCCGGCATCATCCGTCGCCACAACAGTGTTTGCTTGTCCCGGCGACGCCTGCTAGCCTTGCAGTTACAACGTGCCGGACCCGAGCGTGGTCGTGCACCGTGCTTGTTGGACACCGTGTGGCCGTTCCGTGTCGGCACAGGCGTTCCTGTGTCCGGAGTAGTACTATGTGTTCACTGGTCCACGTCGTTGCCGGGCTGAATCTGGCGCTGCCGGACGCCATGGAATCTGTAGTAGTCGCTTCGATGCCTTGAACGCACTTAAAGGCGCACTCTCGATCTAATCCCTCCAAGTCCTCGCTCGCGATCAGTCTCCATCTGTGCTGTATAGAAAGCAGAGAAGATTTATGCCATGAGGCAAATTATTGTTGACCCTCCGGCCGCCGGTTCGCTTTCGACGAACCGTGCTGTGCGGCGCATTTGACATTTTGACGCGGACTCTACCGAAGGTCATGCGTGGTGTTGTCACCTGGGCTCGCCGCCCTGTCCGGCCGGGACTCGGGAGCAGCGTCGCTACCGCACGGCAGTGGTCGCGATCAGCAGGGGACCTGCCGGCCTCGTGTGTCGCAGGCATGTTCCAGGCCGTCGGCACGAAGCCATTACTGCGCTGCTGCTCTCGCTTGGCTCTCCGTGTGTATGGTCCCGATCAACACGGTTCATGAATCGCGCACGCCCGGCTCGACAACCCGACGTGCGGATTTCTTTTCCCCATCGGACGCAACGACGACCGACTCCTCGTCCAGGAGGGACCATGCCACCATGACCATCATCTTGGTCTCAAGGCAATGGCTCGTTAACGTCAAGGATCGTCGGAGACAATGCGGATGGACGCGTCCATGCGCCCGTAGACACGCCCATGACCGTCGTGTTCTTCTAGCTTCTTGTATGCGTTCTGCCGTTCTGGTGAGGCTGTCGAGGGTTTAGTGGATGCGCACGCGGCCGAATGCTTGGACCTACGCCCGTAACCACACTGTCCATCGCTTGTCGTACAAATGCTTGGACTTCGTTACAGTGTTACCCGTACGTGTCGCGACTCCAAAATGATCATAGGTACGGTAGTAGGTGATGATGCTTCCATGCATACAGAGGATATCAAAAGTTGTTAGTAGCATATGACTGCAGGTTGCGCCTAGCTTGATCACAGTTTGTCACCGGATAAATACATGAAGATTTAATTATACAATTTGACGGACCCAGAATCAGGAAGAAAACAGTGCGACAGCGTTATTCCAAGAGCTCGCCCGCTGGGTCTCAGCCACTGAATTAAGCTAGATTTACAACGACGGAAAAGGGAAGCAGACCGTAGATCATTGGGGAGCAGCGGGTGCAGGGGAAATGTACGGCCGGTAAATCCTCTCCTCCTCACCATCCGTGGGTCTCTGGCACCCATTTTGCTCGTGGCGGCGATGGTGGCCTCGCCGTCGGCGGACGCAAGACGGACATCAGAGAAGGTCAGCAAAACCAGGAACCAAATTGCAAATTACAAGGGTCTTTATATAAATACTGGAATCGTGACTATTCATCGCGACCCGAAATAGGGATGTTTCTGTAAATAGCAGGATCGCGACTATTAATCGCGATCCAACAATGAATCGTGACCTTGACGTGCTCCGCCGCTTCCCCCCTCGTCGAACGAAGGCGGCGACCCTGTCGGGATTACGCCTCTCTCTTTTCCAGATGAAAAACTCTGAATCTCCTCCATGTGTTAAGCACGCAGAAGATGAGTAGCGCGAACACCGTCGGCAGGCTCACGCTGGGCGGAGGCCCCCGATGCTGGCACCGCCCGGCGTTGAAATCGAGCTTAGCTCGCTGCTGTCGTTTCACTGCTGCTGCTCTGGACCTTGGATGCATTACTGCTTTCGACACCTCGTCTCGTTCCTCTTGGTGATACCGACGATTTCAGTGATTCCTTCTCTCCAGCTAGTGCCGAAGAACTGAGCAATGGCAGATCTAATGCACGAGACGCAGGCGAGACACAGGGCCAGAGTTCATATCGGCGCAGGACGCTGTGCTACTCACCGAGGGTGCAACAGCAGGGCATAGCTCCATATATATGTACACTGTACACATATAAGCGTGTGTATCTGAAGTTTTATGAGGAGTTCAGGGGATCAACAGAATGTTTCCCTGTCGAAACTATATAAGAGAATGTATCCCTGTCTAAACAGTGATCGTTCGTCAAAACTGTTTCTAATAGCAACAGTTTTTAGAATCAAATTTACAGTTGCTTCATCTTGCTGATCACTTACCAGAGAGTTGACAGTTGAGTTTACATCCCATGTCCTGCTGGTAGTTCATCTGCTGAGAAGAATTTATGTTTTCTGAACTTTCTGCTTTCCAGTTTCGATCACAATTCAGCCAATTTGCCAGGACAAATACCTGCAGCATTCCTGTTCCAGGGTAAGCTGTCAGTTAGTTTCAAATTTATCTAAATCGTGCTGAGCAAGAACACATGTCAATTTGGGCTGAGAATTAACTCATGTGTTACAATTTACAAACAACATGAATTGTGTGTCAGTTGCTAATTTTTCCTAAATCTAACGGAGCAAGAACTCATGTGAACTTGGGGTAACCCCATGAGCCTGAGTTGTGTCAGTTTCTGATTCTTCAATCTTTTTTTTTTTTTTTGAAACTATTCTTCAATCTCATTCCACTTCTCATGTCAAATTGGGCGGCAGCCCCTTTGAGCATATCATAAGTTCATACTCTTCTTCTCAAACATGAAGATCAGTTAGTTTCAGAATTAAATCATATTTCTATCAATACAATTGTATGAAACAACTTGTATTTGCGAGCATGAGCATCATACATCATTGTTTCAATCAGCCTTCTATGGTAAAAATATAGCCAACAGGCAATACAACAAAACAATGTCCAAATTCCTGTCGAGCTCTAAGAACTCAGAGCACACCATTCAGTACATTATCACTATCAGACTCTGTTCCCGGCAACTTAGTCCCCAGCTCTTTCCTTGGTTTCGGTGATAGACCTTTCGCAAGCATTTCCTCATCGTACTTCCTCGCCAAATCCACCATTCCCTTTTGCAGCAATGCGTCAATGAGCGCGTTGTATGCAAATGCATCCGGACTGAGACCCTGCTCTACCATCGTCTTCCATACAGTGAACACTGGCTGCAGAAATCCCCACCGCCCAAACCTCTTAATCAGCATGACATGTATCCATCCTTGGTTTGCAACCCCTCTCAAGCATTTTCTCAAACAGTCCAAGGACCTCTTGCGGACGGCTCAAGTACTGGAAGAAGCAATGGTAAGTGAGCACGTCGGGCTTGCATCCGGCCTTGTGCATCTGCTGAACAAATGCGTACCCTTCCTTGAACCTCCCCTCCTTGCAGAACAACTTGACAACTGTGTTGAAAGTGGCGGCATTCGGCTTGCCACCATCATCAATCATCCTCCTGTACAGACGAACAGCAAAATCGACACCCTGTGCGAGCCCAACAGCATGGATCGCAGTGTTATACGCGACGACATCGACCGGAATGCCTTTCTGCTTCATCTCCCTGAAAATCGTGACGGCCTTCCATGGCTTGCCGGACTTGGCAAGGGCGTCCATGTAGATGGAGTAGGAGTGGAGGTCCTTGGCAACGCCGCGGCGGTCCATGTCGAACCAGAGCTGGCGGAGGCGCGCCCAGGCGCGGGTCTTGGCCCAGCCGCGAAGGAGGAGGTTGTGGGTCTTCGTGCGCAGCGGGAACGGCGGCGGGTCCTTGCCGAAGCATAGCTGATCGGCCTTGTCGATGCGGCGGTGGTCGCAGAGCGCGTCGAGGAGGTGGTGGAAGGATGCCTCGTCGCGGAGACCGATGGAGGCGGCGGTGGATTCGAACGCACTGACAGCGTCGTCGATGAGATTGGCGGCGGCGAGGCGGTTGAGGAGGGAGCGAAGCGCGGGGCGGAGGAAGGCGGGGTCCCCCTGCGCGGGGTAGTGGTGGGAGAGGAGGAGAGACGTGGCGAGCGGGAACTCGAAGTGCTTGCCGAGGATGTCGACGGCGCGGGCGAGGGTGGCGGGGGTCGGGGGCAGGTTGGCGCCGGCGGGGGAGGCGGACCAGTGGAAGAAGTCGAGCGCGCGGTGCCAGTCGTTGGCGTAGAGGGACAGCGTCTCGAGCACCGCCGTGGCGTCGATAGAGGACGGCGGCGTGGGGTGAAGGGTGGAAAAGGGGATGGCGAGGTGGCGGCAGCGCCGGAGGAGGAAGAGCATCTCACAACGGAGATGGATGCAGCCGTGTGTGCCTTGACTAGAGGATGGCAGTGGCACTTGCCCCGTCCCAAACTACTTGCACATGATAGATACTACTGTAGAAAATCGCGTAAAAATGTGCATTTCCCGTCATGGAAAAGGGATGTTTTCACACGCACCAGTCCTCATTGAAAAAATAAAAGTACTGTTCTTCATGGTTGTGAGTTTCCAGGTAAGAAGAAATACAAAGATCAAAGTAATAAACAAAGTTACTGGCACTTCAACTTTTAATATTGCAAAACATTTTACATTTGCATTTCTACAGGTAATTTAGCTGGACATTTCTTCTGTTTGATCTATGCGTGGTTACAGAGCTTTTACAGATTACAAACAAAATCTTTAGCTGCTGTCCTTGAATTTTGTACACAATCTACACACAATGAAGTACGTGTAAGTTCAATTAGATTGCTTCGTCAGTCAGTATCATCGACACCAAAATCGGGTTCTGGAGGCTTTGGCAGCCTCACAATAGTGGGGACGGCCTTGCTTCTTAGCCTGTGAACACCTCGCATGGCATTAGCCGCGAAACGAGACGCGTATATAGTCGCTCCCAGGCTAGTGTGGCTGCTAACTTGCCGGTTTGCAGTTTCTTCTTCCTTGCGACGCTGCTCTGCTATCTTTCTCTTGCAATGGCGACGCCATACCACTTGTATGAAGCAGACTGCCCAGGTCCTCCATTGTTGCGAGTAAAATCGGAATGTGTGCTGAACTTGCCTGCTATGCAGCCTCCTGAACTGACTGGCCACAAATTCCAGCTCCTCTGCGCATAAGGCAAATGCCTCAACCTCAGTGAGTGCCTTGACAGTCCTAGTGGAAGCCGGGAAATTAGCTGCCGGTTTAGGATCCAATGCCCAGGTGAGCAACTCTTCACCACAAAAAGAGCCTTCCTTCAGTTGGATTCTGTTAAAGAATCTGCTGCACCCACCATCAGTAGTTACACTCTCCAAACAACCATGGAGAGTAAAATGCATCTCATCTACTGGATCACCTTCTCTCAAAATATATTCATTTTCCGTGTATAGTGCAGGTCTTAACCATTCACATATTGCATCCAGCAGTCGCTCGTCCATGTTCTCAAACAAGGGTACCTATCAACAGAGAAAAAAATTACAACATTAATGTGAGGAACTCAATAATGAATGCACAAAAGATTACATTGACCAGTCACAACCGATCTTTTTCACTAAACCCAAACAGAGATGCCTTTTTATATCCCTCCTAAGGTCTTTTGGAAGGGTTTGAACCAGACTTTCTTCATCTACTCCTCTGGTCTTGAGCCACCTGTATCGCTCAGACCGCCTTACTCGTTGTCTAATTTCCGGTGGCAATGAACGGTGACGGCATCACGTTTCTTCAAGGCGTATTGCAACTGATTGCAGGTAGCTCTGTAAAATTTTACTCACAGAATCAAACAAAGGTTGGGTAAAAAAGAAACAAGACCAAACAAGAATATAATATCAGTTTACCTGCATGTTACCAGTGAGGAGAGCGAAAAGAATTAGTCCAAGTACACATATTGCTATAGAGAAGAGCACCTCGGTAGTGTGTGTGCTTGTTTGAAGCACTTGACCAAGGGTACTGTTATATGGAAAAGGAATTAGTCATAGCAGGCACAATGCATTCCAATTTCCTTGCATAGCAACAATTATGATGTATATCGTATCAAAATTGCATTAGCACTACAAATTTGTAAAGACCAAACAGAACCACCACTTAACCAATTGTTACTACACCTCCCACTATAGCTAGGAAAAATAGAAACTGATTTGTACCTCTAGTTCTGTTAACCTGACAATGATAAAGTTACCACTAGAGATGGAAGAAAAAAGGCCAGCTTAAATTGCATGAAAATTATCAACAAAATCATTTATGTGTTCCACATAGGCATTTGGAAATTCAATTCAAACAGTACAATATTTTTTAACAGACCTATTCTTAATTGACACTATGCCACCAGTCAGTCTGGATTTTACTCTATTGACCTTATCATTCAAGATAGGACAACCCAAAACCCATCACATTTTATATTCTGAATCTTTTAAGATATTCAGCAAATAGTGACCAGTGAAAGTAATTCCTTTTTACCTTAAATTTTGTACTCCCCACCAGAAACAATAACAGACTTTAGAGACAAAATGTCCTGGACCAAGTATTCCGGACACTAGTGCTTGCTGATAGATGCCAAAGTTGAAAGAATCATCAGTACCATTGCATGTGTTGAATAATTGGGGACCATTAGTCTTAAACCAACTGTTGTAGTTGTCATTATGGTGATATTAAAATATAAGTAGCTTCTATCACATCCATCCAAGCAGTTCGTACGCCAGCAGTCATCTTCACGTTCAATCGTCAAAAAGTACCACAAAGTGCCAACATTCTGCAGTGCATGACATAAACGTAATGAACATCACAAATCATGGGAAACGTGATTGTCTATGAAAAATTATGCAAAACAATCTCAGTGACAATGTTGGGAATAACTCTTCATTTGCAACATGGTGTTACCAATGACAGTTGGAATAAGCTTAAAAGGTACGTAAAAAGGATAGCAGAGGTAATAAAAGTAAATTATTTTGCTATAATACCGTGAAAGGAAGAAAATGATCATGCCTACAAGTTATTACGCACAAGAGTCAAGTGTCGGCAACATTTAATAGACCATTTTTTTGAGGCAGATTCCATTTATCTCAAAATTGTTATACACAGTTCAATCCAAATGTAACAATTCCACTCTCTCTCTCTCTCTCACACACACACACACAAACCATAATTCTTGTGCCCAAGTCTAAATAGTGTCGACTAGAAAGTGGAAGAATCTCAGGTGAAATCTCACAAATAACAGAGAATTCAAAATAAATTCGATTATGCTCAGGTTCCCATTGAGCAAAAGACATAAAAACAACAACGCTGATATGATAAGGAATAGTAAAGGAAGCACTTACATGGCCAGCCAACATAAACCATAGAAGATAGTATGCAGCACCAGACCAAGCAGTTTCAATAAAAACACCAGCTGTCCTTTTCAAATCTCCGGTCACCGGAATTATCCGTAACAACCTTGGAATATATTGAACCAAGACAACCCAAAACAATGCATTTATTGTAGACAATACGTCTGCCCCATTTGAATTGTTGAGATATCTCCAAACAACAATCTGTAAGTAACAATAAGATTAATCTCAGAAAATATTTAAAACCGAGGGAACTTCACAATATGAACAGAAACATTTCAAGTTCAACTATCACTGCAGCCTTATGCATGTAACAAAACCAACACTTCATAAATCAATAATGTGTGCAGTGGTAAGGTAGTAAAGTAATGAACACCTTTGGAACACCATGTCTAGTTCAAGACTGCACAGAAATGCAAGTCTGTATTGTTTAAGACATGCAAGAAAGGATACCACAACTTAATGTCTTCTAACAGAACATGTTTAGGTGCATAATAAGAAAAAGGTTTATAATCCACATCCTCTTTTCCACAGACAAAACCAACCCTTTCAAAGATTAGGATAGAATATTAATTTCTACATTGATAAAATGAACCGGAACCTACAAGTGCAGACACACTAATACATGTCAATGCGCTGGTTGGACAATGAAAAGCACATTGCCTGACACAAAGAATGAAGGGATACCTGTGTTGGTAGCAACGCAAAGAAGTCCATTATAAAGTAAGTCTTGAAATACCGGGTTGCAATCAGCATTGGATCAATCACAAGCTCACCAGTCCCAAACACTCGCGAAGATGGAGCAACATAAGCAGTGCGGAATTGAAGAAACACTCGTATAAGGTAGCTAAAATCAATAACAATTCATTCTATAGTTGTTGGCGCTGCCAGTGTTCTATCAATATCAATGCAGTTTGAATCACTGATAACTGGTAGAAAGAAGAACAGTGGATCCACTGCAAATGCAAAGATACAGGACACAAAGAAAATCCTATTGATTCGAAAAAGTAGTTTATCCTGGGTACAAAAAATATTCTTCTTCAAGGATTTCAGATCTTCAGCAAAAGCTGTCTTAGGAGCATCAGAAGTAGGAGGTTGTCTTAATGGTTTGAGTCTTCCAGAATTCTTTCGTACTCCTGACAAGAAAGATCTTAGAGCACTAAATGAACCATAGCCAAATCTGGGCATGCTGAATCTTAAGATGCTCCTGCCATCCACTTCAGAAGGTACAGATGACCTAGGGCATGAATCATCCAGCCTACAAAAATGTGTTGAGGTTTAATTCAAAGTGTTCCTAAAATTGAACAAAAAGAACCTAGAATATGCCCATAAAGACGTTTCAGATATGTATAGAATACTCTCCCTTTGCCTTACTACTCATGAACACACAGGTATAGAACATAAAGTAACTAGTACAGGTCAAACCAAATTTATTAGCAGGTAAGAGCCAATGACCTGTTCAAATTAAGAAAGACTGCTACCAAAAGATGTCAAGATCCCAGTTTTCTAATATACCACAAAACTAACGGAGTGGGCAAAAGTCGATGTTTGCTGATAGTGAATAAGTAAGTTCCTGCCTGCAGCTTTTACTTAAATGCTTACACAAAAGACAGGAAACTATAGGAAGATTAACTGTAAATTTGGTTCCAGATGTGAATTGTCCATAGACCATTGAACATTTGAGAAAGCAATGGACCAACCTCATGAACCTCTCTCTGTGCCCATCCATGTATTGTGCTTTCTGAGCACAATCAACATTTTTGCACAACTAGGAGAACAAGAAAAGCACTGTGAAACAATAAAAAAAACAATCAATGGAAATAATGGATTATGACAGTAATGCATAAAGGTCCGTAAACATAACAAAAAATTATATAAAGAACAGCTCAAAGAAACTGAGACAATAACGCTAAAACGCTGAATAGATGAAGTATAAATAATGGAATCAGAAGCTATTAATATTTCTAAATATAATTAATCCTTTGATAGTTTTATTCTACATTTCAAAGGCCTAATAAGTTGAAAAATAGGGTGAGGCCCTTTCATAAGCCATAGCTATGGTGCCTGTCATGCTTCTATTTAGCTTCCAAGTTAGAGCAGATGACCAAGAAATAAACATGGCACCCTATGCAAGTCTCTAGCGTGGTGTATAACGGCAGAATGCATGGTATTGAACCAAAGATTATACTCTAAACAAATGCAGTTTGAAGGTTGGTGAACCACACAACGAACAGAATTCTTCCACCTAAGAGCATATTTTTGTACTCGGAGCTGCCCTTATCTACCAAAGGCAGTTTGAGAGTAAAATACAAAAGATGGGGTACACTTGAAGTTGCAACATTTTAAGAACAGGTGTGTGCTCCTATATTTCTGAGAAGATGACATTCTACTACAACACCATGATCATTGCCCAAAACTCATAATATAACATTATACATATGTTGATGTTGTGCGAAGTCAACCAGATTGCATTTTCATCCTAACCACAGACCCAAATTCAAGTATTCAAAAACTAAATACAATAGCAATTGCACAGTCAGGAAGACCAATAGTGTACCTCTATCACATAGGAGGTGCAGAGCTAATGGGAAGGGTTATGTTTTATCCCCTGCAGCCCCAAGGAATGAAAAACTGCCCTGACGATGATACCACTATTCCAGGAATTTGTATCCAGCTTCCCTCTGGTTTCATGCTCTCATATGCCAGCCTCCATGCACGCCTGAAATGCTCTGATCCGATCAATCAACAACCCAGAGCTAATCCATACACATAAAAGTACAAGCACGCAGAAACGGCAAGTAAGCATCATACATAAAAGTAGCCAGTTTTGGTAACACTGCTATTCATGCATAACACCCTAAAAATAGAAGTCCAGAGCAGCCCGCCAAAAGAAAGAGATAGTGATGCTAAGTATAAGCTTGGCAAGAGCAGTCGTCAGCATTCAAGCTTCACAATCAGGGGTGCCACGCCACGCGAGTAGACGATACGGCGCTGAGCCCTCCCTATTCCCCTCTCCGACAAGTAAGAGAAGTTAGCAGCCGAACTACCGAATTCGCGCTCAGACTGATCCCAATCTACTAGCACGGGGCGCGGGCACGGACCAGAGCCCCCGGAATCGAAGGGACGGTTTCATGATGAGCAACAAAAGGCAGCGAAAGGGATCGGAGGCCCTCTGAGAAATGGAGACGGCAGGGACAGTTCGTTATCTGGGCGGCGTGGGTCGGCGGCGGCTGGCTGGTTGGAGCGTTGGGGACGGCGAGCTATTGAGCGGAGAGCCGGAGGGGGAGTTGGGTGGGGACCGGCCGCGAGCGCGCGAGCGAGACGGGACAGCACGCGCACGGGGAAGAAGACGAGGCGAGTCAGGCGACAACAGGCGAGGAAAGTCAACGAGAGGCGTGGGCCGGAAAGGGCCCAGGGCCGTTCAACAGACAATGGGCTGTTTAGATATGGTAGGCTTTTCGGGGACGGCCCCATTTCGGGTTGAGCTCCGTACTACTCCTGCACTTCTGCTTTCGCACAAAAAGAAAGGTCGTCTTTACTCCTTCCGTTCTGAAATTGATGGCCATTAACACATTTTATCAAGTTTAATTATTCATCTTATTTAAAAAAATTAAAAATTTATTATATATTTTATTATAATTTATTATATTACTTAAGAAACTTTAAATGTAACTTATAATCTCTACAACTTATTAATTTGAGGTCGTCTAGACCACTTTTTTCGTGTCCAGATGTGTTCGTAACGTTGTTGTATTCAGTTTGTATCCTACAATGATTCACCAATCAGTTTGAGTCATTTTTAAACCATTTTCTAATCCTTTATTGAATTGGACTCCGATTTTAATTTAATATTTTATACTAATAACAATTAATCATTTGTTGCTTTAACATCATATTTTAGATGGAAACTAATAACAAGAATTTCAATAATAACTCACTCTAAAATTATTATAATAAATATTCTTTTTAAAACTCAAAAAGATAAAGCAAAATAAAAATAGAGCAAATGCTCAGCCAAAAAAATTGATTAATTGAAAACCTTTTACAGTTACAAAAAAAAATTCTAACCATAAATTTTTTTTAACAAAGACCCGTAGCAACGCACGGGTATTTTGCTAGTTAACTTATTAATTGAGGTGAGATTGTCTAGATCATTTTTTTCGTGTCCAGATGTGTCTGTAACATTGTCATATTCAGTTTGTATCCTACAATGATTCACCAATCAGTTTAAGTCATTTTTTGAACCATTTTCTAATCCTTTGAATTCCGATTTCAAATTGATATTTCATACTAATAACAATTAATCATCTATTGCTTTTAACATCATATTTTGAATGGAAACTAATAACAAGAATTCCAGTAAAAACTCACTCCAAAATTATTATAATGAATATTTTTTAAAAAACTAAAAAATGTAAAGCAAAATAAAAATAGAGCAAATGCTCAAGCCAAAAAATTGATTAATTAAAAACCTTTTACAGTTACAAAAAAAACATTCTAACCATAAAATTTTTTAACAAAGATCGGTGACAACGCACGGGTATTTTGCTAGTTTGATACATTTGAATAAATATTTTGAATAAGATGAATAGTAAAATATAATGAAAAAAGTTAATGACGATATCAATTTCAGAACGGAGGAAGTATATGTTATAGAGCTTTGCTATTTATCTATCGACATATTTTTTTTTGCAAAATCTGTCGAATTTTTGGAACATTCAAACTGAATTGTTGGAACAATAAAAATATACTACTAGAACAATTAGAATACAACAATTGTGTCTTAAACTAGCCCATTGTTGTCTTAGTGGAATAATCACGTCTTATACTAGCCTATTTGTTCTAGTAGTGTATTTTCATTGTTCCAACAATGCAGTTTCATTGTTTAAAAAATTTAACAGATTTTGAAGAAAAAAACTATCGACAGATAAATAGTCACTCCCTATGTTATAATTAAAATATTTTTAATAACAAAAAAAATATAAAAAAATATTTTATATTTATATAATTTTTTTAAATAAGACAAATAGTCAAACGTAATATATTAAAGTAAACAATGTTATCTTTTTTGGACGGTGGGAGTACTTGTTCTATACAGTAATTTCTTCAAACAAACTCGTCCAAAGGGAGGCCAGCGCATGATGAACCAGGGCATGTTATATGTCGGTCGACAGTTAGGCGTCTGTCGGCCATTTGTTCTTACAGTGCTAGCTAATTGTTCTGATAATATTAATCAATTATTCTGGTATTAATAGTCAATTATTTTGATAATAATCGATTATTTTACCGTACAGATCAATTATTTCACGACTGTTGTTCTACTTATACAAATCAATTATTCTATATCTATATAAATTTATTGTTCTGACGGAATCGATAAGTTGTTCTCAAGCTGTCGGCGGCCTTCTTCGCGCTGCCTGACGTGGAGAAAGCCAAGGCCCGCCCGGCCGAGGGGTCCAAGGCGCCGCTCCCGGGGGGCTACGCGCGGCAGCCGGCGCACTCGGCCGATAAGAACGAGTACATGCTGGTGTTCAACCCCAAGCTCGGGTTCAACGTGTACCCCGCCGAACCACCTGGGTTCAGGTCGGTCAGTAACGTCAGTTCAGTGCAACGACCTATGTTCCTGTTTGAGTGTGCAAACTCTGTTCCTATTTCAGTACAGTTCATCACCTTTGAGAATTGAGATCCCTGATACATCACACATTTTTTTTCTCAGAGAGGCAGTGGAGGAGTGCTTCGCCAGGCTGACGGACCTAGCTCCGCTCGTCCAGGAGATCCTGAACGAGTGCATGGGCCTCCCTCCGGGCTTCCTCGAGGGCTACAACAGCGACCGCAGCTTCGACTTCATGGTGGCGCTGCGTTACTTCCCGGCGACGGAGGAGGAGAACAACGGCATCAGCGAGCACGAGGACGGCAACTGCATCACCTTCGTCTTCCAGGACGGGGTCGGGGGACTCGAGGTGCTCAAAGACGGCGAGTGGGTCCCGGCGGAGCCAGCCGACGGCAGCCTCATCGTCAACATAGGCGATGTCATACAGGTACAAGAACACGAAGGCTCCCGACTGCATTCTCTGTAGGGTGATCTTGTTTGTTTTGATTACTCGGTCTGGGTGATGATGAGCAGGTACTGAGCAACAACAAGCTCAAGAGTGCGACGCACCGGGTGGTGAGGAGGCCCGAGGTGCACAGGCACTCGTTCGCCTTCTTCCTCGACATCCACGGGGACAAGTGGATCGAGCCGCTGCCGGAGTTCACGAGCAAGATCGGCGAGGCGCCGCTCTACAGGGGATTCTCGTACGGCGACTATCAGCACCTGCGGTTGAGGAACAAGACTCATCCGCCGTCCAGGCCCGAGGATGTCATCCACATCACCCACTATGCCACCTAATACTAACGCAAAATAAAGTCTTCTTTCTATGATCAACGTGCTTACGATTACGGATCTATTATTACAACTTTCCAAGCCGATTTTTTAACCAAACACGTTAAAGTTGATAAAGATGATCTTTCATGTACGAGGCATCAATCCATTGTCGTCTAGTCCGGTTAGGATACCTGGCTTTCACCCAGGCGACCCGGGTTCAAATCCCGGCAATGGAATATGTTTTTTGATGCTTCAATATTTTTTCCCGCCCGTCACTTCACTACTGAACAGCCCGCCGTTTTCATTGCCATTTCATCGTCTAGGACGAAATAAAATAGAGTAAATTTCATAAGGCCCAGGTTTTGTGGTCCTTGTTTCACAAATCCTTAGGTATTTTGGCAAGTGTCACATAACCTCTGATTTTATGATCACATCGTTTCACAAAAAACCCATCTTTATAAAAATTTAACTATGAATATGACATACAAATTCTAACTTTGTGCTTGCATAACACATAGATTTTGATTGACTCAATCAATGGAATCATTGAATCTAATGTAGAACCAAATTATCTCCAATATAGAATTTACATGCACCTTATGTATTCATATTATTTTGACGGGGGTGGGGTTTTGTGAAACAATATGACCATAAAACATGGGATTATGTGACAAACCAAAATAGTTGAGGTTTTGTAACACAAGTACCATAAAACATGCAATTTTATGAAAACTATTCAATAAAATAATACTCCCTCCATTTTTTGTCTTATTAAAAAAGTTTAAAAATTATATATTGTCATGATTTATTTTATTATTAAAATTAAATATAACTTATAATTTTATATATTTAAATAAGATAAATGATTAAATATAGTAAAAAAACTAATAGCACAAAAATAAATGGAGGGAGTAATAGTAATAATAATCATACATTCAAGTGCTGCAGTCGCGAGCCTATTAACAAGAGTTGTTTACAAAATCGTACACACCTAAAATTCCTATTGGAACCCAATATCCGTAATCTTAGTGATGCTTATATGAATATAAAAGGGAGCAAGGAAAAACGAAATTAGAGGCACACTTATTGATACAGTGGCAATCAACTGGACGACTGATATGGACCGAAAATGACTGCGAACTCGTATCACATGGATATCTCCACTAAACAATCAGTATTGCATCAGTGTCAGAAAAGACCTTGAGTGCAACTTTGGCGATAACCTCTACCATAATATCACCTATATGACCATAGTAATCCCTTGTAGAAATAAATGCAAAACAAACTGTTTATTGCTTTTCAACGTGCCTCCATCTGCCCTCGTACATGCTTATTGTTTGTGGCTACAAAATCGACCAGAACCCAATAATTTAGACAAAACCTTGTAAAGAAGGTTCATTAATTTAAAATTGGTGTATAATCTCTTTAATGCCATCATTGTCATCTCGATACAAATATTCCATCCACCACTCAAAACTACTGAGGACTACATTACATACTCTGCTAACCACAAGGACATCTGAATTGTGAAATGAGACACAGGAATGGATGAATAAGGCCAAGTCACTGATTTTTTGATGTGCAAGAAAGAAGATAGATGCAAAAGAAAAGAAAATGTCACACAAGAAAATGATTAAGTGAAGGCTCCGGAGCAATTCTTTCTGGCACGGTTCACCTAGAATGATTAACCCCATTTGATAATAGCCGAACCCCATGTAAGTCCAGCTCCAAAACCTGATGCAGCAATAATATCTCCCTTCTTCACCTTGCCACTTCGAACAGCCTCATCCAATGCTAACGGAATGGATGCAGCACTTGTGTTGCCATAATTAGCAAGGTTCGAAATAACCTTTTCAGATGGGATACCTAACCGACTTGCAGCAGCATCAATAATCCGCTGATTAGCCTGTAATAGAGAGTATCAGATCCATCGACAATGCTCCAGGTTAAGTGTTCCATTCATCAGGATACTCACTTGATGTAGCAGAAGCCAATCAATACTGGAGGCAGGTAAACGAGCCTCCTCAAGTGCCTTCTCAATGGACTGTGGTACGCAACGCACAGCAAAGCGGAAGACTTCCTTTCCATTCATCTCAATGCATGAATAGGTTGCCTTTCTCGGTGGAAATCCAGGAACACCATTGGTCTTGGATAAGATTGACTCGTCATTTAAAGTCCGAGCATTCAGGTGTCTATACAAATAAAGACATTAAACATGCAAGCAAATATTTATATGTAATATCGGTATCTCAACATTTCCAAAGAGAAACATACTTTTGCCCATTGCCATCACTTTGAAGACAAAACCCTAGCAAGCCATCTTCGTCAGCACTGCATGCCTGCAAAATCCTAGAATAAGAAGTTGGGCGAAAAAAATTGCAGAATGGAATCATGAATTGGTAGTTTGCATTGGCAGGCCAGGCAATACAACTTATCCCTTGTCTTACCCAACAGAGGGCCAAAAAAATAACTGGAAAGGGGGAAAAAATATACAAAGTACATAGGGAATAACAAATACCTGAACCAACACAGCACCAGCAGCATCACCAAAAAGGATGCATGTGCCTCTGTCAGACCAATCCACAAATTTTGAGAGCGCATCTGCACCAATTACTAGGACATTCCGAACACCTCCACCTACAGGCACAGCATATATCAGTCAAATGATCTGCCATTGATGCTCAAATAACGTTTCATTCTTTATTTACCTTTAATAAATCGAGTAGCCGTGGTTAAGCCAATGATGAACCCACTGCAAGCAGCTGTAATATCAAATCCAAATGCATTTGTGCACCCCACTTCTGTCAGCACCTGTTTGCAATTTAATATAAAGTAATTTTGAATATCTGAACACACCAATTGGAATAACAAAAAAATTTGAAAAAAAAAGAGGAAAGCATCAAAACAGAGTAGCCAGCAATAATGTTTGCAACCATAAAGTCTAGCAGTTGTTGTAAGGTAACAACCCTACATTGTAGTTGTTACTTACAAAGACCGCTAATCTTAATGATTGCAGGCATTATGTTGTAAGCAGTAGTATTATAAAACAGAAATAACATAAAGTTATTGTCAATAACAAACTCATTTGATAGATTTAACAGGAAAGTTCTATTTCTTTCTACGGACATCCGATTTATGGTGATATACAATAGAAATATAAAATACCTGAGCGGCACCTCCAAACAGATCATCTGGAGTAGACGTACAAAGAAGAACAAGGTCAACATCATCAGCTGTTACTTGAGCCATTTCAAGAGCCTTTTGTGCTGCCTGTACTGAAAGCCCCCTCAAAGTTTCATCTCCTATCACATTTGAACAAGAAAAAAATTAGGAAACTAAATGTATCTTCAAAACTAAATAATAGTTCCACCTAAAACAGTGACCAAACAACCCAGCATAGACACTAGCTTTAAATGTTGTTGTTAACATCTGAAGACTACAAAGTACATTGGTATTAAAACAAAAGGAAACTCTAAAAGAATATATGAAACATTTGTCAATCAGGAAGCATAATGAGGCATGTCAGTCTGGTATCAGTGTTGTATATTTTAAAAAACTTTGATTTTCATATTGGTTATCTTTTTAGATATGGATCCCCCTCCTCCCTCTGATAACTCATTTTTATGGTTAATTTGAGGTGGAAAAAAGTGTTCAAATGAAACACTTGGTTTTCTATAACAACTGGAACATAATCTAAGTCCTAATGGTTGTAATTTAAAACTACCACAACAATCCAAAGTGATGTGAATGTGATGCACAGTTATGCATCACTCAAAGAGAAATATAAACAATGTCATACAAGGTTAGTCTAGGAGACACATATGTCCCTATTCAGGCTACCTAAGTGTACAAATTGAAAACATAAATGGTAAAACTACAATTACCTGAAAGAACACGCCTGTGTCGAATGCCTGTTCGAGCCGTGATCCAATCATCTGACGTTTCAACTATTTTTGAAAGGTCATCATTTGAAATGCTGAGTGATGGAATGGCTGATCCACATCCAACGAGCTTTGATCCCATCCCGACCACTCTGCGATTTTCAGTCATGTTAATAGAGTTCAGGGTACAGGTAGATATTGTAGGCTCCTTAATAAAAACATGCAAATAAATGAATTCACCCTAGCAAGACAGTTGGGCCAACCCAAGCATTGGCATACAGTTGGAACTGCAAAAACAGCAACATTCAACATCACATTTATGAGAGAGCTGAGTAGATGCAGACCCCGGGCTAGGATGAAAGAAAGCACGGTCTACAGTCTACTTTACTCTATATACATCAGGGTGGCCTATTTCAGTTGCACAGTAATACCACCATAGCCGGGAAACAACGCTACAACACATCACTGGAGCATCGATCCCCCAGAGAAGCTATTAACTACATGGAACTGCCGGATTTCGATCATATGTAACGCGAGCACAGAAAAGCAAGCCTCAAAGCTACCTTTTGTGGTTCTAGCCAACCTCCCAGGAAAAAATGGCAAAAACAAATTATTATGAACTGAAATCCCACCATTCCCACAAAATAGCGAGAAAATTGTCCACTATATTCGCGCAAAGGAAAATCACGCGAATGAAACATACTTGGTATAGGAACACCACAAAATCAGAGTGTTCCCCACATTCGCGCAAACAGTGACATCTCACGGCCAGTCATTGCGCCTAAGAGATGGACACATGGATAGAGGGCCGGGCGTTACCTTGGGAGGAGGGGCTTGGAGGCCGCTGCAGACACCACGCCGTCGTCCGCAGTGGAGGCGCAGCACCGGAGCTGCTGCGGCGGCGGCAGTGCCACCGGCGGCGTGAATCGGAGGAAGCCGGGCCGCGGGCCACCGCGCGTGCGGGGGCATAGGGCGGCCGCCCGCGGCGGCGCGATGCCGGAGGCGGCGACCATGGCGCGGGCAGCCGGAGATCTCGCGGCCGCGCGACGGAGAGATGCGGCGGTGGCGGAGGGAGTCACGAGTCACTTGGGGTGGGGAGCTGGACGAGGAGGAGTGGCGGCGAGCGGGGCATGCGAGGAGCTGGGCTGAGATATAGATGCGGCGGCGATGGGAACGGTGGGCGGCGGTGATGGTTGCGAGGGGGTGGGACTGTGGGAGGGAGTGGGCGAGCTTCGAAAGCTCCGCCCCGATGAGACGAAGGTTTTTTAAGCGGAGAGCGATGTGGCTCATGAATTTCCTTGGCTTTTTTGCCTTCTACTGCCTGACACGCCACAATCTTCCAGTGGGCGGCGCCCCATGCTTGTTCGCCATCTGAATTTGAGTATGCATTGTTGTTCTTCTCCACGTTTGAAGTGTTTGAAATTAAAGATTCAACATACTAGTATGTATTTGATCTGAGTATTGTAAAGCATGCGTTGGGAACCAAACAAATTAAAAATTTAAACATATATAAATGTTGTGAAATTTAATCATCCAAATCAAAGATAAATGGTAACATATCAAAAAAGGAACACATTATTACAGTTTTTGTAGATTTGAAAACAAAATTCGCTAAATCAATGAATGATTGTGATGATTAAGGAAAGTGTTATAACATGTTTAAAAAATTTTGAAATAAAATCCGAAGAAAGAAAACAGATCTTGCAGGCAATAAATTACGTGATGGTTAAGGAAAGCGGAAATGTAGTGAATTTTTAAAAAAAATGAAAGGAAAATTTGCATTTTGGGAAATAAAGCTACTAGGAGAATCAATGGTGCGGGTTAAGGAAATTCTGACATGCAGCATGTTTCAAAATATTTGAATATAATATTTGCAGGCAATTAATAGCATGATTAAGATAAAGATGCCTAAAATTTAGAGTTACTTCAAGCAAGCATTAGGAAGCTGCTAATTTTCAGGGAGATTTTAGGTGAGTACCATTGTAAAAATCATGAAGTTGTAAACCACTATCCTATATGAGAATGACATGTGGAGCCTCAATAACACATACGATGGTATTTTGGTGAACTCCTTGATCTTTGCTCTGATGATGAGCAAATTAGCCAAATTTTCAATCACATGAAAATGGTTGTTGCTTTTAGTGGACGCACATAAACCATGTGATTTCAATCTGACATCTGACGTGCTTTTTTTTACCTCGCGTCCAACCAGCTTCTTCTATCTCCTTATAACATAACGATGTTAGCTTCCCTACCGCTTCCACCACCATGTTAAATTCTCTGAAATCGTCAGCACAATAACTCATCGTCATCGAGATCCTCCATCCCAACCTAATCCAACCGCCATCTCCTACCACTTGCGAGATGACGCTCTTGGTGCCTCCACCGTCTCTCCCATCACCATGGTTGGGCCGGTCTGCCATCCTTAAACCCTATTCTAAGCCAACCTAGCAACCATAACAAAATAGCATTCACATGAGTAATATAATCCATTTGAAAGGGTAAAGTTCTGGATAGCATTTCCAAATATCTAAGGGTAGTGAGAGGGTGGGTACAATTTGGTTGGGTGAAATGAAAAATAAAATGTTACAACACTCACTTCTTTATTATAGTTTATATATACATTAGAACAGATTAAATTCAATAGCTCGACTCTGAAACGTTATTTTTTCATACGTTGTACACATTCTAGAATGCAAAGAGTAGGGGACTACGACTGTGATCACCAAACGTGAAAATAATCGTTTTGATTATCTTTGTTCGATATATATGTGCATGCAATTAGATTGTGTTAAGATGAGGGGCTGTGGTCATAAGCAGCGTGATTGATATATCAAAAAATGTTGTTTGTAGCTTACTCAAGATTTGTATAGTTACAAGTGTTCTACGTTGATGGTGGTTTAATCCAAATCTTTTCTGAAGCAATGTTAAAGTCAGGAAAATAAGTAAGTTGAGCAAAATTCTGTAATTTCTTTTGTTTACAACTTGCCTCTCATGAACATAAACCCCCAAAAGTCAAACATGTACTGGAGTCTAGTACATGAAGAAGAAGTGCTAGATTTCATTAAAAGGGGACGAATGTACTCGCTCGCCTCTGATTTCATGGTTGATAGGATCGTACGCCTCCTAGCCTTCATTCCACGTGTTGCCAATCCACGGTCGTGCCCGCTCACCCCAATCCCAAATCCGCCGTGACCTTCCCCCACACTCCTCTCATCCGCAATCCCCCCAAAACCCACGCACCGGGGCTGGCCGGAGAACCTTCCCGCCGGCCGCCGCCATGCCGCCGCCTCTCCAGGCACACCGCCTTCTCATCTCCCACCGCCGCATCCCAACTCCCGCTCGCCGCCGCTTCAGTGCCGTCTCCTCGGTCCAATCCCCTCCCGCCAAAACCTTGGCCCCGGGCCCTGCCGCATCCTCTATACTTTCCATCCGCGAGTCTCTCCTCTCCGGCGAGAGGAGCGCCGCGGAAATCACCGCAGAGTACCTCTCCCGCATCCGTCGAACCGAGCCGAGCGTTCGCAGCTTCATCCACGTCGCGGACTCCGAGGCCGTGCGGGAGGCCGAGGAGCTCGACCGAAGGATTGCCTCGGAGGGGAAGGATGCTCTGGGGCCGCTCGCTGGAGTGCTGGTCGGCGTGAAGGACAACCTCTGCACCGCCAACATGCCATCCACAGGCGGGTCGCGGATACTGGAGGATTATCGGCCGGCGTACGATGCTACGGCCGTGCGGCGGCTGCGCGAGGCCGGCGCCATTGTGGTGGGAAAG
Source organism: Eleusine indica (assembly GCA_030378355.1). Classification (NCBI taxonomy): domain Eukaryota; kingdom Viridiplantae; phylum Streptophyta; class Magnoliopsida; order Poales; family Poaceae; genus Eleusine; species Eleusine indica. Next base: position 7,880,852 of record CM059498.1, on the reverse strand, counting down.
ACGAACCTCGACGAGTTCGGCATGGGGAGCACCACGGAGGGCTCCGCGTTTCAGGTTCGGAATCAGATTCGCAAGTCGTTTGACGGGGGCCGTTGAAGTTTAAAGCATTTTAGTATATTGTGTTATAAACATGATACGAGCTTTGTTTATTGTTATCGGTAGAGCCAATAAAATCACGAGCGGCTACATTGCTTGTGAGGTTGACAAATTCGGTTCACGTTCCTGGTTTGTTTCAGAATGTTGTTATTTGTTAATCACGCAAGTAGTTGGCTAGTACTAGTTGTGTCCCTATTGATGAGAAGTGTGAACTTATTTTTTGAGACAACCTGCATCTACAATTTCTCCATGGCTATAGCATAGCATTCAAGCAGAAAAATATTGATGATTATGACAGATATTGATTGTGGTATGCAGGTGACAACAAACCCATGGGATGAATCGCGTGTGCCTGGGGGATCCTCTGGCGGTTCTGCTTCTGCTGTTTCTGCTAGGCAATGCGTAGTTTCACTAGGAAGCGATACAGGTGGAAGTGTGAGACAACCAGCATCATTTTGTGGTGTAGTTGGGTTAAAGCCAACCTATGGCCGGGTATCTCGTTTTGGCCTCATGGCCTATGCTTCATCGCTTGATGTCGTTGGATGCTTTGGCTCCTCGGTTTCTGACACTGCAACCATCTTGTCTGTTGTTGCTGGCCATGACAAGATGGATTCAACCAGTAGCTCTCAGGTAATGATACCGAACCTTCACCTTAACTTACATTTGTATTTGTCTTTTGTTAAATTAGTTAAAGCACGCTTTAACGTAATGTAGCTGGTAACTACTTGAAATGTACTTTCAGTCCTCAAAGATGATGTGGTTTGTTGGTACAGTTGAAAGTTGAGCCTCATGTTTATCGCTCTTGTTGGCACACAATTTTCAATAACTACATCTCTTAATGTGGCACACAATGCTTGTTATTCTACATTGGTTAGTTCTTGACTTTGACATCTGACTACATTTCTCTATGCATGCGGCATATTTTGGTATGTCATGTTTGTTCGTTATCTTAATAAATACGTTGTGATAAGACCTAGTTTTGTGCACCATCTCTTTAATTTCTTTATGTTTTCATTTATTAATAAATCACAACACAGGGGCGTTTGCCCTTGGCTGGAAAAAATATCTGGGGAAATATTCCTAAACATAGCAAAACAGATGTAGAATGGACTATACTAGTTCGCTCCAACCTCTTTATGTTTTCATTTTGTAATAAATCGCAACACATGGGTGTTTGCCCTTGGCTGGAGAAAATATTTGGGAAAATATTCATATATAAAAAGATGTAGAAGGGACTATACTAGTTCGCTCCAACCTCTGAATTAACCCACTGTAGAAGGTAACCATATTGTTGGCTTCCATTTTTGTTATCAGCCTATTAAGCTCTTTCTACATGCTTGAGTTTTACTTGACTGCAAGGATCATAATCCATTAGCAACCTGAATCTAGGAGGAAAGCTAGATAGAGCTTAGCTTATTGCTGCTGGACCTGATCTCTTCTGTCGCTTTTTCAGAATGTTCCAGACTATGCATCAGAGTTGGTTTCTCTAGATTCACTAGAGTCAAAACCACTAAATGGCTTGAGGATTGGGATCATACAAGAAACTCTTGGAGAAGGTGTGGACTCTGGAGTTGCGACATCAATAAAGGCAGCTACTTTACACCTCGAACAGTTGGGATCTGTGGTGGAAGAGGTTTGTTCCTTTCTCCTTCCTTTCACAACTGAAGTCTGAAGAAAACATTTACTGAATTTTTATCTTCTATTGTATCTCAGGTTTCACTGCCATCATTCTCTCTTGGCTTACCTGCATATTACATACTAGCATCATCTGAAGCTTCTTCAAATCTGTCACGCTATGATGGCATTAGGTGATCTTGCTGTAACTTAACCTTGCCCTTGTCTATGCATTCTTGTAGTCCCAAAAATACTAATGTTTTTGAGTGCCTTGTGCAGATATGGAAGGCAGGTTTCAGCTGATGACTTGAATGAGCTTTATGGAGAGTCCCGGTCCAATGGTCTGGGTCATGAGGTAAAGCATTCTCAGTTGTCAGTAGTAGAGGATAACAATCACACTCAGCTAGTATACTAGTCATTTGTCTTTTTCAGAATCTATGCATGAGGTTAGTCATGTAGCTTAGTGAAGTGACCACTGACTAGGCTGCTTGGAGGCAGAGCTGTTGAATTGTCTACAGTTGTGCTCTTAACTGTATTATCTAACCCAGGTTATAGTGATGCCATCAATACTCTTTGAGTGTTTTTATTTTCTTAATAATGTTTTTACTATGCTGGATAGGTGTTATATCTAGAGTAGCTTAGTGCTTAGGGAAACGATTTCAGTATATGGTCTACTCTACTTGCAAATGTTGGGAATATTATTTTCTAGTTCAAAAGATATTTTCCTTCCCCTTTACAACAACAACAACAACAACAAAGCCTTTTTATCCCAAGCAAGTTGGGGTAGGCTAGAGATGAAACCCATGGAAACCCAAAAAAGAAGAGACAAAGGAAGAAAGAAAGGAAAAAAGAAAAAAAAGAGAGACAAAAATAAAAGGAACAAAAGCCAAAAGAAAGAAAAAACGAGTAAGCAAGAAGGAAGAAAAAAGATCACGGTTCCGGCACGTCTATTGCTAGTCTCCAAGCGCTCCTATCCATAGCTAGCTCCTTAGGCATATCCCACGCCTTCAGGTCTCTCTTAACCGACTCGTCCCAAGTCAAGTTAGGTCGGCCTCTACCTCTCTTAACATTAGCATCTTTCTTTAGAACCCCACTACGCACCGGCGCCTCTGGAGGCCTCCGTTGGACATGTCCGAACCATCTCAACCGAACCAATTTCTCCTCGATAGGTGCCACTCCTATCCTGTCCCGGATATCTTCATTCCGTATTCGGTCTCTTCTTGTATGCCCGCAAAACCAACGCAACATACGCATCTCCGCTACACTCAATTGTTGAACATGTCGTCTTTTCGTAGGCCAGCACTCAGCACCGTATAACAGAGATTTTGAAACTAAAAAACATTTCACAAAGATGAACTCTAGGCTTCACCTGTAAACTTCTTGGGCCTGTGACCTAGACCTTTTGTATTTCAAATGGATCTTAATCTTGTTTATCATTATACGTTACCTAAGCAAACAATGTTGATTGTTCTGTCCAGGTCAAAATGAGAATTCTAATGGGAACCTATGCTCTTTCTGCCGGGTACTATGATGCATACTACAAACGAGCACAACAGGTAATGGCACAGCATCCATCGCAAATACCTCATTTAAATCATTTACCTGTTAACTGCAAATTTTTTACACCAATAAATAATTAAGTATGTGCACTGTAGTAGGTGAGGACACTGGTTAAGAAAAGCTTTGAAGATGCTTTGAAAAGATTTGATATCCTTGTTTCACCAGCTGCGCCATCAGCAGCATACAAGATAGGTATGTTATCTGCTCACGAGTATGGTCTCTTCCCTGGTTTTATTAGTATTGATAATTCAACTTTCTTTTGGCAGGTGAAAAGATAAATGACCCATTAGCTATGTATGCAGGAGATATCATGACGGTATTAATTGTTAACTCTTCTTTTCTTTCCGATTGTTGATGTTGTATTGTCATTATTTTGACTGTTGCAAAGTAAGATGGTGCCTGTTGTGAATTGAAACTCATAGTTTCTGCAAAATCAATGTCATTTATGTGGAAACTCTTATACTTATATAGAGTATCTTTGGTATTTTGGTTATGCTCGTGGTGTTAATTTCACTACAATAGTTTGAATGGCGCAAACTTTTGACTTATTATGTAGGTGAATGTTAATTTGGCTGGGCTTCCTGCATTGGTTGTTCCTTGTGGATTTGTAGAAGGTGGATCTGCAGGGCTCCCTGTTGGACTTCAGATGATTGGATCTCCCTTCAGTGAGGTAACATGTGTTATTGCTGATATTTAATGTTGGAGATAACTGCATATCTGTTCCAGACATGTACAGTTGTTCATTCGATATTCTTCTATTATTTAATCGACTAACGACTAAACTCTGCCCACTTTTCTAGGGGAATCTGCTAAGGGCAGGCCACATATTTGAACAAACACTACAAAATTTCAGTTTCTTACCACCATTGTTATCAGAGAGCTAGTTTGTAGGAGTCCTCTCGGAGCTAGTCAACAAAATTCTGATAACAATCTATTATTGGTTACTACAGCTATGGGGTTTGACGGCCCTTTTGGCCATTCCTAAAAATTGAGATTGTTTCATGTGGTACACCAAGAAATTGCTGTGTGCGTGTAATAATAGAATTATTTTCTGGTGAAACCGTTGAGAGTTGGGATACCCATGTGATGTGATGTACATCTGCAAACAACACACTGCACAGCATATTACACGTAACCAGAACTGATTGCAATTTTGTATCAATTTTTTTTATCATGTATTATTTATGCAGTTGTAAAAGGAATGACATGTGTCCCTGAGTGGTTATAATGGTTGCCATATTGTTGTTAGGATGGCCTACTCCCTCCATTCTAAAATTATTGTCACCGTTGATTTTTTAAAGCAAGTTTGATCATTCATCTTATTCAAAATATTTGTTTAAATATATAAAGTTATATGTTATATTTCAAGTTTTTACAGTGATAAAACAAACTATAATAAAATATGATATTTGATAAAAAAATTTTGAATAAAATGAATGATCAAATGCAAATAAAAAAGTCAACCGCAACAGTTGTCCCTGAGAGTCGAGTATTGTAGCACCATCAGGCGTCATTAATTCTGCAATACGCAGTTCATCAGCCTCATAATTCTGTCAGTGGTCACTTTAAGGCTCGTTGGACGGCCAGAGCGTTTGACAGTGTGACAAACTGAACTGCAAGAACAATCGCGTGTAGCCGTGTGACAAGCATAAAAAAGCAGCATGCATTTCTACTTCGTTTTTACCCTGTGACAAGAAGGAACATTTCCAAAAAAGGATGATACAAACTTGACGAGACACAAAATTATAAGAATACATAGGTCTGCAGCTTCCAGTGTATCAATTCAACACCTTACACATACCATTTTTGAATAAATACAACTAAAACGTCAAGAAAGAATTGAATTTGCTTCGACCGCTGCACACATCATCCCATGCTAAAGTCCACTGGCAATATTTGGTTCAAAGTACAAATTATTCGAGGTTCTGATGACCAGACTCCAGGTTACTCACTGGAACAAAACTTACATAACTCTATAGACAGGTACATTCCGGAGCTCCAGCATCAACTTATTGTTTGCACCACTGCAAGTAGGATAAGAAATCCGTCAAGAGAATTCTTTATGTGAGACTACATTAGTAAGCATTTTGAAAACCGAATTGCATGAAAATAGAGACATCCAGTTCTGATAAAAATGAATAGATTTGACTGCAGTACTGCACCTATGACAAACAATTGAGATTTCCAGTTGCACTGCCAATTGTGGATACAGCAGTGACAGTCATTTGTGTTCTTATACCCTTCAAAATCATTTGATACTACAGAAAATGGTTCCTATTGCATTCAAGTTAATAATTTTAAATGTCTTATAATCCGATATAAGATCTGGTCCATAATTTATAGAAAAAGAATGTACCTGAGCTTCTTACAAATATAAGAAACATGCCTAGTGACTCGTAAAAGCAAACTAACAGGAGTCAACTTTGAAGAACTAAAGCCTTGAGAGTTTGTGAATCATACTGTGATGTTACAGAGGCAGGGCCAGCCCTAACATTTTGGAGGCCCGATGCTGATCATGTTGGAGGGCCCTTTATTCGTTTTTTTAAATCATTGGCTCATATGCTACTATTAGTGATCCATAGGAAAAGAGATAAGCCTTAAACAATGATTCATAATCATTTAGTTTTAGCTATAAGCTTTAGTCATATTTTGGTTCTTCCATTCCAAAGCTCAAAAACACAGTTGTGCTTAAAAAAAAAAAAACTCAACCATGTGTACAAGATCCGTTGGTTTGGGCACCAGGCTGCGGTCAACAAAAAAAGTTATGATCTAATGGGCCTTTTCGTCTTGCTTGTGATGTGGCTTCTGGTCCAATGAGTCAATTTATTACAGAGACTTGTGCTAGGCTGAGACCTGTCTTAGGCCCAACATACCTTTTCGTTATTTGTCTTCTTCGTTGAACAGCGAGTGAAACATTGCATTGTCGTATCTCTGCCTCCAGCCCGCCATGGCCATGGCGTTTGCCGAGCTAGGCACAAGAGCTCTAGGGGGAGAGATACTAGGAGCAACTAGGTGGAGCAACTTAACTGGAAACGACTGCCAAACTTATCCCACTAGCGGTCTACTAACTCTTTTGTTGCATCTCAACCAGGGCCCAAACTTTTGGGGGCCCAGTGCGGCCGCACTGCCCGCACCGCCCCAGTGCCGGGCCTGTACAGAGGTGCACATAAAAAATATGCCAGCTTTATCCTGAGCCACCATCTTACACAAAGTATTGGTGCATGCTGGAGCAATCTTCTTCTAGCAGTCTAGCTACTTCATGTGTATCTTGGAGCAATCAGTAGTGGACAAAATTTAACAGTTCAAGCTATTTTTCTGAGAAACATGTTATTTTTTTAACAGGAAACTACCAAATATAATATACACACAAAAGAGAATCATTAGTCAGTGTTTCACATAGTGATAGGCCATGCCAAGGGGCTGGTCAGAGCAGTGCTGCTTTGATTGGCACCTAGGAGTTGCATCTAGGCATTTTTCCTGACTAGCGGGATTTCGACCTTTATGCAAGGAACATGGGACAAACTGGAGATGGAAATTATCAATGTATGATATGTAAATTTTACTGTTTTAGTATGCTTAGGACAAGTTGGAGGATGACCGCCTGCTTAGCACACTCAGTTTTATTTTTAATACAGAAATATACGCCGCATCAAGTGTTGTAGGCATCACTTTCTAGCTTCTTGAGACCAGCAGCTGGAAGTTGGAGCTGTGCCACTTCCCAATGATATACCTGAGATTTTGCACTTACTTTTATTTATTTATTTAATGCTACATGACATATCCTAATTTCTGATGCAGAATTGCAGACCCTGAGAGACCAAACAAAAAAGTGAACCTATCGAAGAAGGTTCAGCAAATTTGAATCATCAATGGCCACTAACATTATGAAGATTCACCTTACAAACATCCAAATTGTAAGCATGATACGTATTTTCTAACTATCAGCACTGGTTTGTGCTTAGCAAATTTGTTAACATGAATCAAGAGACAGTTTGTAGTTCAGGTGAATTGACATAAGCAGGAATACAATCAATGTGACTAATCTGCAAGTGAGTTGCATTATTTCCAGCCTATCTATTAACATCCTGTAAGCATCAACAGGCCAGTCACGTGTGATTAATCGGCAGCTACTTCACTGTTCAGATCAGCAGGTATACTTTCAGACATCGTTTTCTACAGTAGGTAAGAGGAACTGCGTCATCTAAGAACTAATCTTTTCTAGAAACAAACATTACTCATCTAAGAACAAGCCTTTTCTCAGTACAGCATTACTATATCGATCCAACTGAAGCAACTGTACTATAACACTTTCGACGAAAGGAAATTAACGCATCGCAGCAAACAGGTAACATGTCAGTTTGTAATCCTAGATCCAGAATAACAGCACAAGGCATTGTTGCTACGCACCGATTGAATGATTGGATGACCAAAAGATGCTCAGAAGATGATGTCGTCGTCCTTCTCCCCACCAGCGACCAGCAGATTTGTTGCAGAGCCCAGCGAGATGCCCCTCTTGAGCGCAATTTCCTCTGCGAGCTGCTCCTCCGCGAACAGCTTGGATTGAATCATCTGGCGCTCGATCTCCCTCTTCTTGTAGGCCTGGATCTTCTTGAGCCTGAAGAAGTCCTCGCGCTCGAGCTCATCGAGCTCCCCCTTGATGTAGGTGATGGTGTTCTCGATCCTGGGCTTGACGACGTTCTCGAGCGCGTTGACGCGGCGGTTGGTGGTCTTGATGGCCTCGTCGAGCGTGAGGAAGGAGGTCTGGAGCGAGGCGAGCTCGACGAGCACCTCGATGGCCTTGATGTGCGCGGCGCGGCATGCGGCAACCTGCTGCCCCCCGCGCGCGAGGCCGGTGAGGCTCGGCGAGGCGTTGGAAGGCCCCCCGGAGGCGGCGGCGGGGTCGACGAAGTGGGTGAACTTGGGGAGCTTGACTCCGGCGACGTTCTCCTGGTGGGAGCGGACGCGGACGGAGGCGGCGCGGACGGACTGGAGCACGACGTGGCGGACGCCGTCGCCGGCGACGTACTTGGCCTCGGCGAGGGAGAAGGAGGAGGTGCGCATGGTCTCGCCCATGGACTCCTTGGCGGCGACGATCTTCTTGAGGATGGCACGGAATTGGACGGTGAGCGCGTCGGATTTCTTCTTCAGCAGCGCGTGGCCGCGGGTGGCGCCGATGAGCCGTGCCTTCATCACACCTAGCATGGTGACCGTCGGCACGACGTTCAGACGCTGGTTCTGCCCCGCCATCGCCTCGCCGCCGGTTAGTCGCTCGCCGACGAATCTGAGGAAGGAGGGGAATAACGCAGGCGTGCGGTTGGATCCGAACCACGGCGCTGGTTTGTGATGTGGAAGAAGCTGAGTTGGATCGGCGACGCGCTCGAGAATTGGGGAAAAAATTAGTGCTATCCCACGAGGCCACGAGTAAACTTCCACAGACGTTATTTGGACTGAAACAAGACTTGTGGGCTGTAGCGAGCGCCTTCAGCCAGATCGGCCCACTATGTCCAATTATCAATATGGGTCACAATATTAATCAGGTATATTCCTATTTTTTCTTCCACACAAAAATAAAAAAGGTATATTCCTATTTTTTATTTTTTTTAATAATTACAATAACTAATTTACAATTTTTTAAAAGTCTTAATTACTACATAATACGTTATTGGGGGAATTTTTAGCGCAAACATAATATTGGGTGAAGTGGTGTGAACAGATGCTCCCGCCCTTTCGATTGTGATCTAACAACTCACGATCAAGCGAGGCTCCCTCAATTCCACTTAGACGGATTTGCAGATAATTCCCTAGAAAAATTCCATGTTTCATGAAGACACCTCTTGATCAGAAAGAAACCACAAATTGTTAAAGGAATTTTTCATTTCATATATTCCATGCCATTCACTTCAATCATATGCACATGTCAAAATCAGTAACAATGGGTTTTTTCAGTTCAAACATGATGTTCAATATTTTTTTTCTTTTTTAGTTTCACATGACCGGCAGACTTCCTGCTAGCTATGAAAGCAGACGTTTCTTTCTTCTTGCCAAAACAGAGGATCAAATTCGCTCAAATAAAAAAAAACAGAGGATCAAATTCATTAGTTCCCTTATGTTGCTCTTCTATTAGTACTCATCTTACGGGGGAATGTTTTATAGTGGAAATGAATTGTGGTGCAATGGTGCAAAATACAATTCAATCCGTCTGATCGTGATCTAAAGGTTCCTTGTTCCTTCCATAATCCCACATGTGCTACTTTGGATACACCTTCCCGATTGTCTATATTTATTTTAAAAATATTTGAAAGGAACAAGGGTCTTTAGATCACGATCAAACGGGAGGAATTGCATGTTTGCACCATTGCATCTAAATTCCATTTGCACTAAAAATTACCCCCTCATCTTACCATCTTCCTGACTCTTCTACACACACACAGAGGATCAATTTGAGCGCAATTTTGAGATTCTCGAAAGATCTTATGAAGCCGGAAATCAGTCATATGAAAACATCATAAATCAGCATGTTTCTTCTTAGTGTATCTATTGAGTCTAAGATATGGAATCACAAATTTTTAGGTAGCAAATCATCTTTTTCCACAGGGATGCTAAAGTAACGAGTTTAATGGTAAAGGATACCATAATATTTATTACTTTAATAAATACCTGTCCAAGAAGATATATTCAAATATTTTTATGAGTTTATGAAGATAAGGATTCCACAAGATTTTAGATTTCAAAAGATCTTTTCTTTTCTAGCTAGAGGGATACAAATGCAACGAAATTAATGGTTGAAGATATCATAGTATTTAGTACTTTAATAAATACTTAGCCCAACTGAATAGTAGAATTGGGTAGAAAAATAAAACTAATGGATAGTAGCACATATTAATATATATGAATTGGATATTCACATTTTTATTGCAGCATAAGATAGTGTATGTGGAATATGATTCTTGAGAGATGAAAACACTAGTATGTAGGATATAATTTCGCAAAAAAATATGTATAGGATACCATAGATTCATAGAAGATAATAGCACTATAAATAATTAAGGTTCGTTTCTACGCGGGAGTGGCTGACTTCTCAATATATATAATATAAACACATGGACACTAAACAGAGAAGAAATACAGATTCTTCTCCCCACCAAGAAAAGTTCGTTCACAACTTCTCCACATGGCACTCATCAAGAGCGTAATTGCTGTTTTCTTGGTTCTTGCAGTCATATCTAACACATCCATATCCATTGTTGGCGCAACTTGTAAGCACAAACCCTACTTTTCCTTTGCATTTTGTCTAGACACGTTTGTATCATTTGTTTAGCCAACTATTCTTGTTGTTTTGGTTGCATATCTAGGCTCTGACTGCCCTACTCCCGAGCGAAAACCGGCGACTCCGTGTTTCCATGCTGGATACTCACCGCACCCCTGTACGGTTGAAGGATGCAAGAAGTTATGCGAGCACCACCACTACAAGAGCAATTTAGCCTACTGTAAAAGTGTTTCTCCAGGGGAGTGTTGCTGCCCAAATGACTGAGTGTGTAATGAATATGTCGTTGACGACAATAGCATAATATAGTATTGTTTTGTATTACTCTTGTCATTCAAAATTTGTGTGCATAATATACGTTGTCTACATCGCTGCCTGCGGTACACGCCGTTCACGATCACTGTGTTGTGCGTCCAGGCAGCGACAAATGAATTTACGATCAGCAGGAAAGAAAGGAAAGATACATGACCTGCAGAGATGACTACTAGGAAAGAAAGGATTGTGGGGAATCGGTGCCAAAGAAAAAAAAAAGCAGTGTGGCAAGAATTGAAAATAAAGTAGTGATTTGTTTAGATAATCTGTTGGAGTCCCCAACCAATTTTAGGAGCCATTCTATTTTAGATAACTAGTAAGATTGCCCGCGTAGATTAGACTTGTTATTTTATATATGCGCACCCGGTGACGGTGGTGGCCATGTGACGTCCTCGTTGCCATGCGCCGCGACTGCGGCGTCGTTTTTCGATGGTCACGTCGATGATAGGTATGTGGTGGCGGTTGGTCAACGGCTGTTGGGCGCGAGCAATGGTGGATTCCAGTGACGGTGGCAGCCAGGTGGAATTGTGGTTAGTAGATGCGGTGGCTGCTCGAGGCGCGCATGGAAGTATGCGAAAGCATCGCTTGAGATCTTCCATTGCCGACGACAGCGGTGCTTTTGGAATCATTATTTTTCCTGAAGGCGCTATAGTAATACCTAAATTACAAAGGATCAATAATCTCCAGGTGAAAATGAGATATTTACTATCTATATAAGCTCGTTCTTTGCAAGAGGACTGCCTGCTTGGTCCTTCTCATTAAGAACTTCAACATAATAAAAACTAGAACCTGATATATATGATTAATGAGAAAGGAAGCTTGAAATCTAACATAGTGGCACTTTGGCTGTTTGGCAGAACTTCACGGAGCTATCAGGCAGAATCAATGAAGCTTTACCAAACAAAGTTTTTCAGAAGAAATGATTCTCTGCTGATTATGAGAAATGATTCTCTGAAATGAACTAAAGAGCTAAGAGCTGAAAAAAATAGCTTCCTGATTCCGAGAAGTGATTCTTTGTTCTCATTCTAAGAGTTTACAGTAGAGAATAGAAGATAATCACTTTCAACCATAGAATTACTTCACCAGAAGAATCAGGAGTGAATCCAGGGAGAGTCAGGAGTGGAGCTCTACCAAACTGCCCTATAATCTTGTACTAGGAAGCGACGTCAACGAATGTGAGGACATTTGCAATTTTCTTTTTGAGAAACAGGACGATTTCTTCTTCTTTTCTTGAGAAGCCATCCCTTGTGTTGTACGCGGGCTTGGGACCGTAAAAATACGCATGAACTAAATTTGGGCCCTGTTTACTGTTTGATACCCAAATTTGTATGGGCCAATAGTACACAAATTGTTCTAAAAAAAAATAGACCACAAGTCGAATAAAGCAGCAGGATACCTATTATGAGATTGCTCTCAAGCAAGTTGTCTTTACAGTTTTCCTTTTTAGAAAATTTTTACACCCACAACTTTCTATTTTAGGAAAGTATTTTTCCAAAAAAGATCCTCCAAAGTTTGCTGCAAACTTTTGGGAAGAAATTTTTCAAAAATAAAAGTGTGTTTCAAAGTTTTTCTGCAAAATTCATGTTCCAAAGTTTTTTCCAAAAATTTTATCGAAAGTTTATTTCAAAGTTTGCTGTGATCTTTTAGAAAAAAAAAACTTTTCAAAACTAAAAAATGTGGTTACAGAAACTTTTCAGAAAAGGAAATTTGAGAGTTGTCAGAACGTGTTCGCTGGTTAGTTTGATTGCGCGCGTAAATTAGCAAGCCCCATAGAGCAGTTCGCCGCTGATCACGGCCATAAGAAGACACGTCGTCTAAATCAATGCTCAGTGGATCCTGTTCGTGACGTATCACAAGCCAACACTCGTTTTGAATTTCTTCCAAGGCACGTCAAAATCGGCAATACAGTCCATCATAGCTAAGAAACGGGGATTCTACACCGAGAAATTCCGTCCATCTGAAGGTTCGCCATGGCCGTGCTCCGGCCGTGTCCATCTGGCCTTGTCGTGGGCGCGCCCCGACTGAGCATGGGCAGGACGTCGCATGTCAGTATCCTCGACAGGCGAAGCACCTCGCTCCTCAAGATGTCGTGGGGAGGGAACGGGACAATGGTCGCCGACCTCTCCAACACCGCTATCCGATCCGCGCTCACAATGGAGCTGCAGATTATTGGTCCATCGTCCCGGATCCAGACGACGAGAAGCCCATGGTAATCAATCATCCTTCCCTTCAGCCGTGTGCCTGATACGTAGTAAGCTTTGCATGTCCGACAATCCCATCTGCTGCTTACTAATTGCTTCTGAGATCTACATACTTAGGAATTAGGATTTGGTAAATATCATCGCATTGTATATATCTTCTCCCCCAACTCATCGACGCATATCTTCCTTGTGACATAACCTTGACTTCGATCACTTGCCATTTGCCAATCGAGTAAAGTAGTTGAGAGGTCAAGTTATGTATGTTCAACTATCCAGTCTAGAATTGATTATCTCTTTATTTCGAGATTTTTTTCTTGTCTAATTTCAGCTACCTGCAATACTTCAAGAGTCAACCACCAAACTGTTATGTATAAAAACTTGCTTTAAAGTGATGAATAATGAGAACTATAGCTACATATATAATCGGGATTGCTAATGTTTAGCTACACTATTTTTTTCGTGTGGCCATTTTATTTGCTGATATTTCTTCAATTCAGACTGAGGAAGAGTTCAATAAGTTCCGTGAAGAATTAAAGAAGCGTTGCGAGTTAGATAAGGTCAGTGTTATCCATTGCAGTTTTGTTGATAACTGTTGGATATGATTAAGGCCAGTGCGTGTTCCCCTGTCCTGTGGTCGAATATTCATTATTCATAACATTCTTTGGACAAGCAAATGTTCACCTTGTATTGACAGTGGTTGAGGGCCACATGATCGTCAATGACTTATGCTCGATCTGTTTCATATCTTCATTTCCTGATGCTTGTTTGATGCATATGTATTTGTCATTGAAGGATATGCCATTTCGAGAAGATGTAGAAACAATCAACGAGTATTGGAAGAAAATGACTTCTTGGAATACCAATATATTTGTAAGTATTCATCATAATATACCGGGTCTCACCAGCACAAGAAGATCCAATAATTCACAACACTTGAAAATGTTTTCGAGTCTTCCCTATTCTTTGGTTTGTGAACTATTCATTACATCTCTACTATAAGTTAATAAAAAGATATTTAAGAATCAAGAAGTTTTCACTCAACCTGTTATTATAACCATGGTTTTCTTCTTCCTCTTCTTCTTCTTCTTCTTCTTGCGAGAGTCACAGCACATGAAAGCCACACAGTTGTCGCTATATCTTTGTTTCATAGCTAAAAATGGTGTGAAGATGGCTTCCAGAATCATGGTAACTACATGATATTGTTCTCCACAACGTCCCTTCATGCCTTTTTTGTTTATGTGATGAATGTTACACTAATCAGTTATTTATCCTTACTAAATGATTGCAGGATAGTGCAGTTTTAAGACCAGATAAGCCGGATGAAATTTCTTCAGATACAACAAAGAAGGTGCACCATTGTCTTTTATGTGAATAATTAACTTTCAAATTGCTATGACAACCGTGTGTACTAACTTGTGTTCTTTCAATCAAATAGACTCTTGCAATATATGTGTTCGTCTTTGTAAAATTAGTAGAGGACACATATCATATGAAGTTTCATGCGGAATCTATGTTATCACTTGTTGGTGCTTTTAGGGGTGTGGCTGCAATAAGCCACATCTTGCTTCAGGATACTCTTGCAAGAGTTAAGTATGATGAAGGTATCTCGTTCAAATACACTTTCGTCCATGATGAGGATAACGGTTGGCGTGAGTTTGAGCTGTAATTAAACAACTTGGAAGACAAATTTAGAGAAGTTTCAAAAGTACCAAGTCGTATGAGGTATTCTCTTAATTTGGGAGGAATCATATTTTTGCCGCCCTTAAGGGACGTCATCCCCAAAACAAGCCTTCTAATTGAGACATTCTAAAAAAGCCACCTCCAACTTGTTTTCTCTCATCCTTCATGCCATCGTTCTCATAAAATTGAATTTTCTTTTTCTTTTTACCTAAAAACACTAGTGAAGAGACCATTATACCCTTCTTCAACCTTGAGAGAGAAAAGAAAGAAAGAAAAAAAAGGAACCAGCATTTGCTAGAACAAACCCTAGCTAGGTTGCATGGTGGCGGCTAGTGGGATCGGTCGGCAACAGCCTCGTGGGTGCAGCTGCGGGCGATGGCGGGTCCGTGTACGGTGCCGGTGTCCTGCGCGTGGCGGCTGCGTGTTGTGATGCCACTACGGGCTACGACACGCCGCGCATGGCGCGAGAGCCCCGCGTGGCGGGAGCCCCCCATCGCGGAGGAGGAAAAGCGTCTGCAGTCCGACGTCGATGCGAGCAGCGAGGTGAAGCTGCCGCCGAGCTCTAGCAAGCATCGGTCGGGGTCGAGCATCTGGCGGCCGAGGTTGTCCCCGTCGGCGACCCTGACAAGAATGGCAAGGTAAGGTCCCCCATAGGGCCGCACCCCTGTGGCGTAGGCCGGCGCCGACATGGAGAGCGGGGTTGCCGTCGACGCCATTAGCGCAGCCGCCGAGAAGAAGAAGGCCGTCGGTTCCCTTTTTTTTCTTTCTCAAGGTTGAAGAAGGGTATAATGGTCTCTTCACTAGTGTTTTTAGGTAAAAAGAAAAAGAAAATTCAATTTTAAGGGAAGGATGACATGAAGGAGGAGAGAAAACAAGTCAGAGGTGGCTTTTTTGGGATGTCTCAATTAGAAGGCTTGTTTTGGGGATGACGTCCCTTAAGGGTGGCAAAAATATGATTCTCCCCTTAATTTGGATTCTCCCTGTACACTTCAATTCCCTCTCCTCTTGAAATATATTAATGGCGTGATATATATGAACTTAATAACTTGGTCTTGCAGCTTCTGAGGCCCACAATGGATGGTGTAATGATACTTACGTTGTTCTTCGTTTCTAAGATGAACGGTAGACTCAAAATGGTACTAGGAAGGCTCCCAGGTAAACAAACCTTCTCCACCATCTAATGCGTTGCTTTTTGTATTGGAAGTGCCTCAACCGCTCATGTTCATAAATTTCAATAGGCGACCCAGGACTTAGCTGATGAGAACTTCGATGCTTTAGAGACTGGTTCTGAATCGACGTGAGAGGCAGCTGGAAAGCACGTTTTTGAGTTTGCAAAAAGATTAGGACGCTATGATTAGCATTTGCAGTATCTCGCACTAGGATAACTAAAAAGGGTACTTGTGTGGGAAAGTAGCTGTTAGATTTAGATCAATGTTAGTTGTGTTTACATTATTTCCTTTGTTATAAAGTAGTTGTCGTGTAAGATGTATGCAGTCATCAAATTCTAAAAGCATAAAGACTTTTCACAAGACCAGGCAATGTTCCAGGAAAGGGAAGGTATTAATGTTCTCTTTCTTAGACCCACATCATCATCGAACAGATCGCAGCAATGCAGCAGCTTAGCAGTAGGAATTCAGTAACTTAGAGCATTGAGCTACAGTGTTGGTGGCCTGAACAGATCACATGGGCAATGGGTAGCTTAGTAGTAGGAATTCAGTAATTTTAGAGCATTGAGCGGATGCCTCATTAATTGCTCGTACTTAACAACTTGCAAGTAACAAATTCAGGAAAATAGTGTTTGACATGCCATGCCGACTAATGTCAAATGCTATTAACCATTTACATATTCAGGACTACGCTAGTACAGAATATACGACGCCCACAAAATTGTGTAGCGCACATCTCACTCTGCTTCATGTGAGAACAAGCCTGTTGACTTGGTGATTATTTCATTAGCCTCCGGTAGTGGTGAATCCTTCGCATCATCTGCATATGGTATCTTCCAAACCGCTTTTGTCATCTGTCAAAAGAAAATTCAGTTAAGTATTACTCCACCTAAGAAAAGGGAAAATGTGGATTATAGCACCAAAAATGCTCCACAGCTCATGGAAAGAACATATGATTAGCGACCCTCAAATTATTCACCTTGAATAACATGTGAATAACAAAATCAGATTGTACACAAATGCTCATGAGATCATGTGCCACCATCATAAAAATTTTCCTAGTAGTCACCGATATACTTGGATACTTATTCATTGTATTTGCTTAAGATGCACTAGTAGTCATTTAAGTTTTCCTTGCAAAAATTAGACAGTGTAGATGACAAAAGTTTGTATACTTGGTCTAACATTTTTAGTCTTTTAAGTTTTCAAAGCAGATAATAACATTTTTTGGTAAAATAAGGCTAGGAATTCAGAACCTATCATCCTAGATTGCAGAACAAAAAATTCAAATCAGTGAAAATATAAATCTTTTTACCAGTAGATGTTCCAGCTTAGGTCGTTGACACAATATCTCAATATCACGCAACTTCGAGAAGTAGAAGTCTTTTTCCTTCTCTAGACTATCTACTGAAACTTTCAGGTCTGCAATCTGCGTTTCAGAAAACATGGTAGTAGATATCAGAAATTTGTGATGAATTCAATATCAATACTCAGATCTACAACTTCACCGATACTGTATAGTTGTGTAACTTATTTCATGAGGGTGATCAGAGCATAGATTAACAGGTATTGTCTAAACTTGAAATAAGACACTCCTATTTCTCAAACACAGATGAATAAAAGATAAATCCAATTAGAAACCTAAAGTATATGCATTTACCTTTTCAGACAGCTGCTGAATTTGTTCTATGTAATGATCTTCGGGAAAAGTATTAGATGTTTTTCCAAATCCAGAGCCTGTACAATCAAATCCTCATTGAGATACTAGTTTTCAATATACAACAACATAAAAAAAAGGGGGGGGGGGGAGGAGGGGGAAGGCAGGATAGTGTTAAAAATTCTAAGACAAGGACTGACAACACTAGTTATCAACCATATTGATTTGATTTGGTACAGTGGACATCACGACAGTTATTGATCAGCACAATTATTTAAAACAAGATAGTTTTGTAGCTGCAGACTTGCTCTGTGGGATTCATGTTACCTCCATCTGCTGAATCAGGACCAGAAAGTCTGTTGGCTTGCAGTGATTTGGATGACTTATTGCCCTTGAAACTTCGGTCTTTGGAACCCTTGAACCTCCTTTCTGCAGGATTGTAGTTCCTGGAATAGGGAGAGAACTTTCTTTATTCAGTAACAGTTTTTGGTACATCATTACATTCAACATATCTGAGATACATACTCATTCATAATTCCACCATTTACAGAATCACAATATCTCTTCAACCACTGGAGAAATTCCAAATTGTCCAATGGGCGTCCTTTAACAAGCTTGTTGACCTCAATATTCTGCCAGAAAGAACAACAAAGGATAGCATTTTAAAGTACAAGAAAGAACTCTTATAAAGGATAGCATAGTTCTGCCTGAGAAATTGCCAGAAATCAGCCAACATCCCAACCACATAATTATGTTTCTTTTTTTTTTGGTCCAAGCAGACATTGACATATAAGAAATCACAATATAAAGGTCAAAAGGAAACACTTATTCATGTTAGTCTGTCAGATTCAAGAAAAAACCAGTATCAAGAAAATTTTCATTTGTGATCATCTCATAGCATGCTAGTCTGTCAGAATCTGAGCCACTTTGTGTCACTTAAGCATGCTAGTCTGCCAAATCCTGAGCTACATTATAACAAAAAAAATAACCTAGACACATAAAAAGCTAAAAGTCAATTTGCTTCCAACATGACCTTGTTGGGGAAAACAATGAACACAATTACCATAGCACAATATAATAAGTTAATAACCATACCAATTTCTGTATAACACTATGTTAGCTCCATAGAACATAGAAACACCCTTTCCAAATCGAAATATAATTTACCACATTCGAAAAAGTAACGCACAATACCACCAATGATAACCACAATAGCACATAACAAACAAATCCGATGGCTGGAAAGGGTGAATCAAGAGGCCAAGAGGCAGTACCTTGCTTATGCGCAGCTTGTTGAACACATCCTGAAGAATCTTGTAGTTCTGGATCTTGTCATACTCGGTCTTCGCATCAAAATTCACCTGCAAAACCAAACAAAAGACGTTCATTACAGTCAACCGAGGCACTCAACACCGCACTATAAAGCAGATTGAGCAAGATCAAGCAAACAAGAACGAGGCGGGCAACAATGATAACAAAAATGGAGGCAATATATATTTTGGGTCCAAGGCTCCGTTTCTTTTGCAAGGGTGCCAAGTTCCAAATAAGGTTTCCATTAGATATAATATAAGTATAACCGTGAATAGTATAAAGTTTGGTGGAGAGAACATACAACACTTTCTGTTTAATTAGGATGAATGTCAGGTGTAACATTTCATTTCTTTGGTCAATACAATTTTTTTGTTAGCTTATTGTACCATTTTGTCAGAGCCAATCAACAAATCCTGATTGATCATAAAAGCCTATCATGTATTACTAATCATGTTTCCCCCTCTTCAATCGATTGGAAGTAAAAAAAAAAAATCAATCAAGGCGATTTGTACTAGGATTTGCATTAGTATTAATTTTTGTATGGTTATATATTAATTAATTTTCCTCTAATTTTAGGCGAAGGCGATCAACACAGCTTGCTACACCTCCAACCAAGTTTATCTCCACCGGCTGTTGAAGAAGATACCCTATGAGCTATTGGTGGGACGGAAACCCAATGTTTCCTATTTTCAGGTCTTTGGTTGTACATGCTACATTCTCAAGAAGAAGAGAAAGCCAGGGAAGTTTGAGAGCATAACTGATGAAGGCATTCTTGTTGGATACTCAGGGACTTCTAAGGCATATAGGATCTACAACTCAGCCACAGGTTGCGTGGAAGAATCCTATGATGTGCAATTTGATGAGTCAAATGATTTTCAAAAGGGAGATGAATTCCATGAAGTAAATATTGAGGTTGAGCCTATGAGGGAAGCTTTGAGGAACATGCTCGTGGGCGAGATTTTACTGCATGAGGCCAATGATGGTGATATTGATGAGCCCTCTACTCCATCATCTCAACCTACCTCTTCCTCTGAGGTGCAAGAACCAACCCAAAATGCCTCCAACACACCTTCTAGCTCCTCCCAAGATTCATTAAGAGTGCATCCACCTACCCAAGAGGAAACTCAGGTGAGAAGTGAGACACAAGCCTCTCCACATACTTCACCTCAGGCCACTTCTCCAAGCTCTTCACAAGATACTTTCTCATCCACTCCAAATCCCAAGTCCAAGACAAAAAAGCATAAGAGTGATTCCCCCACTTCTCTCAGAATCCAAGATACTCATATATCCAGAGAGCAAGCAACCCATGATGCACAAGATACATCACCTAGACCTCCTCCCACTCAAGAAGAACATCGTCCTAGACCCAAAGCTATCAACAAGGATCATTCCCGTGATTTGATCATTGGGAGCCCATCCCAACGGGTGAGGACAAGAAGAAACCAATACAATCCCAACTATGTGAATGAAGCAGATGATAAGGAGGCAAATGTTGTTATTGAGAACTTCTCTTTTATCTCAATGATTGAGCCCACAACAATGGAAGAGTGAAAGGACCGAGTGGCCGAGAGGGGGGGGGGGGTGAATCGAGAACTCGCACTATGTACCAAATTCACCAATTTCTAAAATCGACCATTCAAAACAACTCCTACACAATTCTAGTGGTGATCACACTAGCAAGATAAAAGCCCTATGAAAGGAACAATAACCTATGCGTACTAGTGGATCACACAAAAGCAATACAACTCCTATGCAAGCTAGTAATCAAACAACGCAGAAGCACAAAACAAGCTAGCAAAGAAACCTACTCATGCAAAGCTACAAGATAAGGAACTAAAGCAAACAAGCCAATATAACTCCTATGCATGCTAGTGATCAAATGCGGAAGCTCAAACACTACTAGCAAGTAAGAAGCCTTTTCGTGCAAGTCTATAAGGTAAACAACTAGAGCAAGGCAAGCACACAAGCATGAATAGCACGAAATGTAAAAGCGGAAAGTAATGCATCAAAGTAGAGAGTAGAGTAAGAGATGGCTCATAATTTTTTCCTAAGGTCTCGGAAGGATGACGTCTTCCCCTACTCCTTGTTGGACCACTCCCGCCGGAGTCATGGTCTCTTCCGCCACCAAGTGGAGTTCTCGCCCATGAGTCCGTAATCACTCCCGGAGTGAAAACATGGTGTGTGTCACCACTGCCACCAAGGCACAAGCTCGCCTTCCTTGAGAACTTGCCGGACTCTCCGAGCCAACACGGGCGCTCACTA
Source organism: Eleusine indica (assembly GCA_030378355.1). NCBI lineage: Eukaryota > Viridiplantae > Streptophyta > Magnoliopsida > Poales > Poaceae > Eleusine > Eleusine indica. The sequence continues at coordinate 7,859,729 of CM059498.1, read as the reverse complement.
TTGATGCCCCTTTCACCGGCGGGCTCAAACCGTGTATAAACATGTGACGGCCTTCACAAACAATCACGATAGGCTCGATCACCGACACCTAATCGGTCTAGGTCTCACCATAGACCAAGAGTAATAGTCTAGATCACACCCTCAAGGACACCCTAGCCTTAGACGTGTAAGATGCTCTAGTTACTCTCCACTAGCACTCTTAAGATATGCAATATCTTCTTCTAGTACTCTCCTTTCTTTCTCTTGGCTCTTACCAAATGCTCCCAGCAATTCCACTGGCCAAGAGAGGTCTTCAAGACCCCAGCAACGAAGTTATACAGGCTTCCAACCTCCAACTAGCCATTGCTCCACGAGATCACCTTTCTAGACGCACTGACCGGACTGTCCGGTCTCTGTCTGACCGGACCATCCGATCACTCCTATAACGGCTCCCAGAACCATTGGTACTTCTGTACTGGCTGATCTCCTGTACTGACCAGACCGTCCGGTCTCTCTGTCCGTTAGACAAGTCCGACGCATCGGACAACCTCGTCGAACTCCAGAGAGTTGCTTCCTCTCTGTCCTGTGCTTCTCCCATACTGACCGAACTGTCTGATCAGTAGACCGTACCGTCCGGTCTCTATAGACTCTGGCACAGACAGATTCCTCACTAAGTCTTCTCTCTAGATTTTCTGTCCTCCTAGTGATCATACAGTCTGGTTTCCACTGACCCCTCTGTCCGGTTACTATGTGCAGAAGCTAAAACTTGTCGTCCTCGCTTGACTTCGTTTCTCGGCTTCTCCAAACAGCTCCTTGGCTTCTCCACTGTCATCTAGTGCCTATGATTTCACCGAGCAACCTTGCACATCACCGACTAGACATGACCTAAGAGAAATGACCTAGACCCCCTTGATAGTCTGGTTTTTTTTATGGACTCAAAGCCCTAACAACTAGACAAGTGTTCCCAACACTTGTTCCATAGCTTGTCCTTAGCTTTGATCCATCTCCATCAACTCTTAGACTCTATCAAGCTCACCAAGCCTCTATGCTTGTGGTCATTGTCATCAATCGCCAAGGACACCATCAACAATCATCATAGAGTAGTAAAAGTTTCCTACATGGACAACACTCGTGTAGACATTACACATATTTCATGTTTGTCATTCATCACCAAAACATCATACCTTGGGGTGATCTCAATGGTCATGATCCTTACAATCTCCCCCCTTTTGGTGATGGATGTCAATCACTACTTATGATGATCCAAAACGGATGAGGAACAAGGATCCAAAGGAAAAGAAAGGATTGAAAGGATTACCTTGGTCCTTATCTTGAAAGTAGTCTCCCCCTTGAAATGTGCTAGGTGTTGAGGGAGAACTACCCAATCACGTAGCGCACTTGGTGTCGGTCTATGAGTTGAATTTTGTGCCCGTCTTGGTGTCATGGTTGATGTTCTTGTTCTAGTAGACACGCACCAAAGACGTAGATGTTCATATCGGTGTAGATGTACATTATTATCGTAGACATGCACCGTCGTTGTTCTTCTCTATGTTGGTGTAGATGTTTGATATGATCTTCATGTGTGCTTAAAGAGAACATATACCATTTTCTTCGTGTTCTCCTCTTTGTCACCTTGTAGCTTGCTTGTATCTTCATGTTCTTCTCGCCTACTTGGTGATTGATCTTCATGTTCTTCTCCCCCTATGTGTTATCAACCTAGTTGATCTTCATGTTTTTCTCCCCCTTTGTGTTATCAACCTAGTTGGCCCAAGAGGAATTGAACAACTTTCAGAGATGCAAGGTATGGAAGTTGGTAGAGAGGCCCAAGAATCATAATGTAGTTGACACCAAGTGGGTCTTCAAGAACAAACAAGATGAGAAAGGGGTCATTGTCAAGAACAAGGCTCGCCTAGTGGCTAAGGAATATTCTCAAGTTGTGGGCATTGACTTTGAAGAAACCTTTGCACCAGTGGCTCGTCTTGAGGCAATTCGGATCTTGCTCGCTTATGCTTCACATAATGGCTTCAAGCTCTATCAAATGGATGTGAAGAGTGCCTTCTTGAATGGAAAGATCAATGAGAAATTCTATATGGAACAACCTCCAGGGTTTGAGGATCCTAAGCGTTCAAGACATGTATACAAATTGAAGAAAGCTCTTTATGGTCTCAAGCAAGCTCCTAGGACATGGTATGAACATTTGAGAAACTTCTTCCTCAAGAATGGATTCACCATTGGAAGCTTTAATAGCACCTTGTTCACAAGGCATGTTGGGAAGGATCTATTCGTGTGCCAAAAATATGTGGATGATATCGTCTATGGGTCAACCAATGAGAAGTTCAATGAAGAGTTTCGAGAGATGATGGTTAGGGAATTCTAAATGTCAATGATTAGAGAGCTGCATGTGTTCCTTGACTTTTAAGTCAAACAATTGAGGGAAGGGAACTTCATCTATCAAGAAAAGTACACCAAGGACCTTCTCAAGAGATTCAACATGGAGAAGTACAAGCCCTTGCACACACATATGGCAACAAGCAAACCCTTGGATGATGATGTGAAAGGCAAACCAGTGAATCCCAAGCTCTATAGATCTATGATTGGCTCTTTGCTCTATCTCACCGCCTCAAGACCGGACATCATGTTAAGTGTGTGCTTGTGTGCACGCTATCAAGCAAATTTAAAGGAGTCACACTTGAATGCAGTGAAGAGGATATTGAGATACCTCAAGTACACACCTACCATGGAATTATGGTATCCTAGAGGAACAAGCTTTGAGTTACTTGGGTTTTCGGATTCGGACTTCATGGGATGCAAAGTGAATAGGAAGAGCACCTCTGGGGGATGTCAATTTCTTGGAAGATCTCTAGTATCTTGGAGCTCAAAGAAGCAAAACTCAGTGGCTCTATCTACAGCCAAAGCGGAGTACATGGCGGCGGAGGTGTGTTGTGCCCAACTTCTCTACATGCGGCAAACGCCCTCGGATTATGGCCTCAACTACACTCAAATGCCACTATATTGTGATAGTAAGGCAACAATTAAGATGACTCTCAAAACTGGAGATCATGGTCATGCAAAGCACATTCAAGTGAAGCATCACTTCATAAGGGACCATGTTGAGAAGAAGGACATCGAGTTGGTGAGTGTGCGAACTCATGAACAATTGGCGGATATCTTCACCAAGCCACTCGACGAAAAGACCTTCAACAAGCTAAGAGGAGAACTCAATGTTCTCGACCTCTCCAACTTCACATGAGTAAACCTTGAGCTTGTCCTCTGTAAATATGTATAGCTTTCCTTGTTTGTTTTTGTTTGTGCCTTTGCTTTGTGCTTATTTCTCTTATTTTTGTAGGTCAACTTCGGACCTCCTTGAGATAGCAATGGACATGGGTTAAGCTTGGGAAGGTGGTTCGTGGGGTACCCAAGGCTTTGAAGAATGGTCCATTGTGAGTAAGCTCAAGAAGGGAACAACTCGACGTTGGCACTTTGGTTTGTAGCGTTTCTCTCTCTTTCCTTTAGCATCGCATCATGCATTTGTATACTTGTTGCATTTGTATTCTCTGCATTCATTCATTCTTGCATTATGATACCTTACATGCTTTCAAGCATGTTTCTAGGGGGAGTTGCTTATTTACAATGTAAGTATATGACCCTCTAGATGATCACATAGTGATCTTTATGCTTCATTCCTATTGAGTCACGATCAATCGAGCTCCGAGGTTAATCTACTTATGCGGCTTAAAGACAAGTGACTCATACATTCCTAACACACTAATGACTAACCTTTGCATTCTTGAGGAATTTGTTGTTGAGTCATGTGTGTAGGAGGACGACTATGGTGAAACACAATCATTACCAAGGAGGAGCATCGAGAAAGAGGGAGTTTCTTAACTCTTGCCATTTATTCTTTGCTCTTTGGTTCTCTTGTGTTTTGCCTTTGGTTTTTGGTGAGAGGTGACAAAGGGGGAGAAGGAACATGAAGATCCAAAAGCCAACTAGGTTGATAACACCAAGGGGGAAAAGAACATGAAGATAAAGAACATGAAGAACACGAAGATCCAAAAGCCAAGACAAAGATGAAGAAAAGATGGTGAAGAACATGAAGATCAATCACCAAGTAGGCGAGAAGAACATGAAATTACAAGCAAGCTACGAGGTGACAGATAGGAGAACATGAAGAAAATGGTGCATGTTCACTTGAAGCACACATGAAGATCATATCAAGATAAACATCTAAACCATAGAGAAGAACAACGACGGTGCATGTCTACGACAACAATGTACATCTATACCGACATGAACATCTACGTCCTTGATGCGTGTCTACTTCAACAAGATTATCAACCACGACACCAAGACATGCACAAAATTCAACTCAAGACCGACATCAAGTGCGCTACGTGATTGGGTAGTTCTCCCTCAACACCTAGCACATTTCAAGGGGGAGACTACTTCCAAGGTAAGGACCAAGGTAATCCTTTCAATCCTTTCTTTTCCTTTGATTCCTTGTTGCTCGTCTATTTTGGATCATCATAAGTAGTGGTTGTCATCCATCACCAAAAAGGGGGAGATTGTAAGGATCATGACCATTGAGATCACCCCAAGATATGATATTTTGGTGATGAATGACAAACATAAAATATGACTAATGTCTACACGAGTGTTGTCCGTATAGGAAACCTTTTTCACTTAGGTCATGTCTAGTCAGTGATGTGCAAGGTTGCTCCTCGGTGAAATCACAGGTAGTAGGTGACAATGGAGAAGCCAAAGAGCTGTTCGGAGAAGCCGAAAAACGAAATCAAGTGAGGACGAACAGTTTCAGCTTCTGTACATAGTGACCAGACAGAGGGGTCAGTGGAGACCGGACTGTATGGTCACTAGAGGAACAGGCAATCCAGAGAGAAGACTTAGCGAGGAATCTGTCTGTGCCAGGGATCATAGAGACCGGACGGTCCGGTCAGTATGGGTGAAGCATAGGGCAGAGAGGAAGCAGCTCTCTGGAGTCCGATGGACTTACCCGACGCGTCGGACTTGTCCGACAGACAGAGAGACTAGACGGTCCGGTCAGTAGGAGATCAGCATAGGGGCAGAGCCGTTGGAGCTGAAGTCTGCAATGATCGGACTGTCCGGTCAGGCAGTGTCCGGACCGTCTGGTCAGTAGGCCTAAAAAGTTGATTTCATGAAGCAACGGCTAGTTGAAGGTTGGAAGCCTATATAACTTTATTGCTAGGATCTTAGAGACCTCTCTTGGCCAGTGAAATTGCTGGGAGCATTTGATAAGAGCCAAGAGGAAAAAAGGAGAGCACTAGGAGGAGATATTGCATATCTTGAGAGTGCTAGTGGAGAGTAACTAGAGCATCTTGCACATCTAAGGCTAGGGTGTGATCTAGGCTGTTACTCTTGGTCTATGGTGAGACCTAGACCGGTTAGGTATTGGTGATCGAGTCTATTGTGATTGGTTGTGAATGCCGTCACACGTTTGTACATGGTTTGAGCTTGCCGGTGAAAGGGCCATCCCGTGTCGGCTCGGGGAGTCCTTCAAGTTCTCGAGGGAGGCGAGCTTGTGCCTTGGTGGCAGCGGTGACGTGCACCGTATCTTCACTCCAGGAGTGATTGCGGGCTCGTGGACGAGACCTCTACTTGATGGTGGGAGAGACCGGGACTCCGGCGGGAGTGGTCCAATGAGGAGTAGGGGAAGGCGCCATCCTTTCGAGACCTCGGGAAAATTTATGAGCCATCTCTTACTCTATTCCTACTTTGATGCATTACTTTGTGCATTTACATACCGTGTTGTTCATGCTTGTGTGCTTGTCTTGCTCTAGTTGATCACCTTGTAGACTTGCATGAATAAGCTTCTTTACTTGCTAGTAGTGTTTGAGCTTCTGTATTTGATCACTAGCATGTATAGGAGTTGCATTAGCTTGATTGCTTACCCTTGTATGTATTGTGCTACTCATGCTTGTTTGCTCTAGTTCTTTATCTTGTAGCTTTGCATGAGTAGGCTCCTTTGCTAGCTTGTTATGTTCTTCCATATTACTTAATTACTAGTCTGCATAGAAGTTGTATTGCCTTCTGTGATCTATTAGTATGCATAGGTTGTTGTTCCTTTCATAGGGCTTTTATCTTACTAGTGTGATCATTACTAGAATTGTGTAGGAGTTGTTTTGAGTGGTCGATTTTAGTAATTGACGAATTTGGTGCATAGTGCGAGTTTCCGATTCAACTCCCCCTCCCCCCCCCACCCCTCTCTCGGTCACTCGGTCCTTTCAACCTTCGATGCAATCTTGTACACAACATTGCATAGACTAATAGGGCGAAGATCCTTAATTCGTTCAGGTTGTGAAACCTTCAGAATTAACACCACCACTGTTTTGTTCCAACCACTCGGCATGTTACCGCCCATCAGAAAGTTTCGCACTTCCCTGATCACATCCTGGCCAACTATATCCCAGTGTTGCTTATAAAATAGGGCCGGCATACCATTAGCACCCAGTGCCTTAGGATCCCCTATTCCATCCAGTGCATGCTTGATCTCGTCATCATTAAACTCCTTGAGCAAACTTGTGTTCATATCATCAGTTACACGTGCCTCCACATGCTGAAGTAGCTCAGCATGTCGCTCTCCCATGCAAAACATAAAAAGAGACTTGTAATAATCCACAATCATATGATGTATACCATTCACTTCCGTAACCACATCTCCATTTTCCTTTATTAATTTGTTTATTCTATTTCTCTTTCTTCTCTCCGATGCATACTCCTGGAAATACTTTGTATTGCGATCTCCCTTCTCTAGCCAATTAACATGAGCCCTCTGTCGCCAGTAGAGATCCCGCTGCTCCTCCAATTTTTGCAGCTTGTATTTCAGTATATCTTCTCTACCTGGTTTGATTGGACCTCGACGGAAATCCTCCAAAGCACGACGAGCACGTTTTATCCTTTTTTCTAGATCACCAAGGATATTCGTGCTCCAGCTCCAAAGATCAGATGCAACACTTTTGATTGCTTCGTCCACCTTCCCTCCTCTCACCTCCATCGTCAGTCTCCATGCATTTTTAACAATAGTTGCACATTGTTCCTCCTTGGCCCAGCCCGCCTCATAGCGAAAGTTAGCGTACTAGCACGGTGCCGTGGTCCACTTCTCTCATCATCTAACTCCACAATGACTGGCCTATGGTCCGAATGACGTGGGTCACCATTGATGACACGAAAATTTTGAAAATGGAGTACACCATTCCTTATTCGCCACAGCACGGTCAAGCCTCTCTCTTATATAGTTCGGACTAGTATGGCAGTCATTCCTCCATGTGAAGGGGTCACCGATAAACCCCAGGTCTGCAAGAGCAGAGTCTTCCAGAGCCTCTCGAAACCTGTCCATGCACCCTTGCGAGCGAGGTTGACCACCCTCCTTCTCACAACTAAGTAAAACCTCATTAAAATCACCCATACACAACCAAGGTCTCCTCCTGGCTGCGTTCAATGTCCGTAGTGCCCTCCAAGTGAGATGCTTTTGGTCTGTTTTTGGTTCACCATAAATTCCAGTGAAACGCCACACAAAGCCATCCTTCTCCACCACATCAGCGTCGATATACAGTCGAGACAGTGTACGAAGCTGAAGATTAACACCATTCTTCCAAAAAAACTGCAAGACCAACAGTGACCTTAACCAATGTTCGTTTCGCCTTTTGTTCGACGCGTATTTGTGGGAGGTAAAGTCAGAGATATTCGTTCCCAGATACTTTTAACACGCTACGAAACTTTGCACTGCGCGTCGCTACTCCTGTCCCCTGTCTCCACGCGTACAGCACACAGCACCTGACACCTGTCGTGCACCGCCCCGTCGATTATGATCGGCTTCTGTTGGTGATACACGAAGAGTACGCGCGCTCATCATCGTCATCAGTCAAGTCCTCTTCTGCGGAATCAATCAGACAGAAGATAGTAGCGCGCCCTGCGGCCGGGGTCGGATCCTCCGCTCCCACGATCTCCGCGTGCGTGCGATTCGTACACGTACACCACCACGAGAGCCTTTTCTCCGGTCCGTTACACGCACCTATCTCCGCTCCTCCCGCCTACTACCAAACCCATCGCCACCACCACTTGTCTTCCTCCCCCTCTTTCAGGCTCAGGCTCAGGCTCTCGCTCTCGCCCACTTTCCCCACACCTCAGACTCAGACCTCACCAACACCAGCCATGTCGTACCACGGCGACCGTCGCGCGGAGTCGTCGCTGGTGGAGGCGTTCACGCTGTCGCCGGTGCCGTCCCCGGTGATCCTGATCCTGCTGATGGTGACGCTGCTGCTGGGCGTGTCGTGGTTCTTCACCTACGAGGACTTCATCGAGGAGGCCACGGAGCAGCTCAGCTGGCTGCTACTGGCCGTGCCCATCGCGCTCGTCCTCCTCATCCGCTGGATCTCCTCCGTCGACTCCTTCGAGGGCTACTTCGGGTTCTACCCGTCCGAACGCCGGTGGAGGGCCAACCGCTACGACGCCGGGCCCGCCGAGGGCAGCTCGCCGTGGGGCGTCGCCATGGTCGTCGTGCTCCTCCTCGTGCTCGCTAGCTTCCACTCCACCTTCCGGGACATGTGGAAGCCCTGAACATGATGAATGAATCATCATCGTTGTTGCCTCAATGAATCCATCCCCACATGAATACATGCATACTTAGTTCTCTCGTCGCAGTTTCCTCTCTCGATTTCGCGTACCTAGCTTGCTTTTCATCGGTTACTACTCACATGCATGTATATGTATTTATGCGCTTGTACTAGTTGCTGATGATCGGTTCATGTAAAGATATTAGGGACCGATGATTGCAGCAGTTGCCCTCTATAGAGTTGTTTCAGGTTGTAACTGACATTATGAATCTGATTTTGGTTTTGTTTTAATCCAATTCTGGTTTGGTTCAGTTTTTTTTTTCTTTCGTTTCTAGTTTCTTCTGTCTTCGAATTGACTGTAATCATCCAGTACCAATACTTTCTCTTCAGTCTTCTCTTTCCACCGTACCAAACCCAAACGTTCGCCACTGTGGAGGGAGATTCTTTGCTTAGCCAGCTCAACTGCTGCCTGGACCTGAAGACATCAATTCAGTACTTTTTCATTCAGAGTCGCCTTTGTTCTTCTAAACTTTGTCTTCCACTTTGGTTCGATGCTTCTACCAGCGACGCCAATTGGTGCCTGGGTGGTCCACTGAATATGCACAACTAGATAAAAGCAGTGCGTGGATACGATAGACCGTCCACTAGAGAGCTCAGCGCAGGCAATCATCATGGCACTTGTTCCTCTCCCTATCTTTCCATTTGGACATACCTGATATCTGTATAGTTTCAGACGTGAGGGGTTATGTGTCTCCATTCTCAACCCATACTTGCCCTGTTGTCCAGCTAGCTATCCTGCTCCAGAAGCGGACAGCACTTTGACGAGTGGGTTGAGGAAGACACGGAGAGGTGGTGGTTGGGCCGTTAAAAAGGGAGCTTTTGTGCACGTAAATACATAATTCAAAGTTTAGTCTCATGAATACTACCTCCGTTTCAAAATGTAAGCATTTGTTGACTTCCTGTGATTTCATTTGACCTTTTATCTTATTTAAATATTTTTTTAAAATTATAAAAACAAACAAGTCATGTTTAAGATATAACTAATAACAAAACAATTTATAATAAAATAAATAATATTCTCATAATTTTTTTGAATAAAACAAACAGTTAAACATAGTCTTATAGTCAATAAATACTTATATTTTGGAATAGAGGAAGTAGCAGAGAAGACGCGGCAGCACAGCTTCTAGTGGATTGCGATGTTAGCAGCCTCAACCCATCAGTGCTTTCAGGTGTGTCTTGTATAGGACTAGAAAACTGTTTGGGAAATGTCCAGTCGTTTTTCCATTGTCATGAACAATTACTAGTAAAGTACTCCTCAATCAGGGCTCTGTGCCCATCGGATCAGCTCGTCACGTTTTGTCGTTCGCCAAGCACCAACAACACACGTCCACTCGTCGGCAGTGCCGTGCTGCAAGAGGAACACGCAGAGCTGAACAGCTAGCTGCTAGCACTGACACCAGGCCGTTTTGGTGGTCTGCTTGACGTGAGAGTTCATCAGCTGTGATGTTTCATACGGCCGCGGAAATATGAAATGTCGTTGATGTTTGTCCGCCAAAGGCACCAATCAATGGAGCAACCGATCGAGCGCGCAGGCAAGTCTGTCGGCGAAAAGAGTGAGCGGTCGGCGTAGTCCCTCGCAGTGCGGCGCTCGGGTTGGTGTACGTGGTGTTGAGCCTGTCACGAAGCTCACGAAAGTTCCGGGCTTCTTTCGGCACGGAAGCGGGGAGTCGCTTTTTGAGAAGTTTACGCGCGACCTGTTACGATCCCTTGCTTTTGCGACAAACAAATCTCTACGGTGTCTAATGTGGATCCAAATCCTCTGAATTGCTTCAATTACGTGGATCCAAAGAAGAACGAAGAAGAAAACTGGGAAATTTGTTTTTCTTTTGGTGAAATATTTGGAAGTAGAGAAATCACAGAACCTTTGATGGGCTTCAAAAATCAGTCTCTTAGTTTGCAACCCAAATCGTAGAGGACATCAATCAGTATAAATTGGCTAAGCTTAACCTTCCCCATGACGATTAGTTCTAACCCCTTTTTATGACTTCCCTGTTCTTTGTTTATTTCTCAGGTCTGTCTGTGGACTCTTATTTATTTTGTAATCTAAGATGTAATTTCGTTCTTTTCTATCTTAATAAATGGCAGCGCTCTTGCCGAGTTTTTTTTAAAAAAAAATGTGCAGTGGCGTCGGCGCCAATGGCAGTGCAACAAGAACGTGGGACGAGAAGAGCGTGTTGAGACGGTCTTCGCCGGTCATCAGCAGCAGCGGAGTCATGCGTGTCCAGGCGTGAGGGAGGGATCTAACAGGGATCCATGGCATCACATCTTGGTCACCCCGTTATCAATCTCATCATATTTTAGTTGGGACAGACGTGGCTGGCGGCATATTTGAACGAGCCAAGCTCCACTACGAGATGAAACAGAGTTCACCTAGCATGCCAGAGTGCCAAGGCACGTTCATGCCCTTCGTGAGCCACCGGTGCCAAACGTGCCGCGCTGCACCGGGAGGGGACATGTTCATTCGCTGTTTTCCTTGCGCATCTACCTCTACCTCTTCACACGGCGCGACGGGCGCGTCGACACACTCGCTAGCCGTCGATCTCTAGTGTCCATGACGACCCGCGTGCACCGATCTGTAGCAACGACCAAGAAACAAGAGATACTGAAGAAGCACTAAGCCACGAAAGTACCTCGTTAAAACTCGCCACGCATCGGCGCATGTGTTGAACTGCAAGAGGACCGTGCGTGGCATTCAACGGAGGGATTGAACGGGTGCTGGTACAGAATCTCATCTGAAACTAATATAATTACTTAATTTCACTGCCCTTGACTGGAAATTAGGAACATGTTAAAGCACAGGACTTTCTTCTTGTCTAAAAATTAAGTTGTTCGTCTGGAACTCTGGATTCTGCAGCAGATTCTCGTTCTATGTGGTGCGTTGAAGCCATACCTTTTTTCTGTATTTAAAATGGTTATTTTCCGATGTTCATGTTCGCTCTATTTTCTGAGCATCCGATTAGGCACGTCTAGGCGTCGATTAGGCGAGAAAACGCTCGGCTGAGCCTGTTCAGGCACACCGAAGCGCTCTGCCCGTTCAGGATTCTGGGCGTCCGTTTAGCGGACGACTGGGCGCGCCTAATCATGAGTTTTGAACGTAGACGAGTAGTTTGAAATTGGCAAGTGGGGCTGGGATTTGATTAGGTTTTAGGGAGGTCCGGTCATATCAAGTGCCAGTGCCATTTTGATTAGGTTTTAGTTTAAAATTAGCGCGCCCAATCCAAATAGGAAGGATTTGATTAGGTTTTAGTTTGAAATTGTGTTGTCAGTGCTATTTTAGACTACTATATAATTGTGTGTGTATATATATATACATATCGCCTAGGACTGGGAGGTCTGGACGACTAGGACGCCTAGAATCCATCGTTCAGCCGCCTAATCGCCCCTAGTCGTCCGCTCAGATCGACTAGGCGGCTGAACGGTGGACTGGTGATCGTTCAGCGCTTAGCGCTTTAAAAACATTGCATGTTCGCATTCAGATTATGCTCTACCTTAATATTCAGAATACAACAAGGATTACTCAAAAGGCTCCTGTGTTTTTGAAGTCTAAATCTTTTGCTGAAGAACATCACATGCTATTACTTCTGAATATCACATTTTGGGTGAGAAAAGGCCTAAGCCCTAAGCAACACCGGCAAAAGCACTGCAAATGCAGTGGCTTGCAGGCATAACCGTTGCTCTTCTCTGGAACTGAATTTCGGGAGAGTATTTCTTCAGAAAAAAAAAATAGATTTGACAATACTGAAATATGAGCACATAGAGGCATATAACATGATTGGAACACAATCAGCAGGTTCATCAGTAATAAAGAGTATTCAGAGGTATTTTAGACTATTGGATGTATAATATGGTCTGTTTTCGAACAACTTCGTTTATGGGTTTCCTCTCTCTCAAAAAAAACTTCGTTTGAGTTGAGATCAGCCAACAAAGAACATGCCCATCAGCACAAAGCAAGTTTATTTAGAATTTAAAACTGCATCTCTGTTATCGACACTGGCATTTGACTCGAAGGTGCTACGCTCCGACCACGTTTGTTGTCGATCAGCAGATAAGCTAATATCTGGAGGGGACACAGTCACACAGGCTGCGTCGAAGTGGACGACGAGGTAGCGTGGCCGTGCGCCGTCGCCACCGACCTCTGCATGTCCCCCACAGGTTGAATCTCCCAAGTCCCACCTCACTCGGTCACTCCCACAGCGCGAGGACAAAGATAGTACGCCGGCGACGACGGTGCTTCGGGAACCTGGTCGCCGGAGACGGTGACGAACGCCCGCAGTAGAGAGATTTCTCGCCGGAGCTCCTCGTCGTCCCAGGTGCATCTTGATCCCCGCTCCTTTCCAAACATCTTCATCATGAGGCGTGAACATCTCATCATGGCTCAGGATGCTCGCTAACGGTACCGGCCGATGCTCTGCAATGGGTTGAGATCATCCATTTTTCGGCGGTTCCAGTGCAGTAGCAACTGCTACTGCAACTTAAGGACTGCATGCAATTTCGATCATCCATTTTTCGGATAAACGGTTGAGATCAGCAGCTACAGTGAATCAATAAACAATACTCGCTACAGAATATTCGATACAGTAATTTTCGGAACAATAGCTCGTTGTATCTCAGCCGTTCGCTTTGGATTTAACAGTCGCAACTAGGACTGCTTAAGTTGCAGTCGCAGTTATAACTGCACATAAACCGCGTCTCCCAACGGCTTTGACTTAACAAGAAGGACTTCTTATGCAAGTCTAAAAAATTCCCAAACCTCCTTCCTCTAATATGGTAACCTCTTTTTTTAGGATGTGTGCGAATTTTATAGTGCACGCCTTTAAATCGAGAGCAACGCCCTCTTACACATAATTTGACATAGAAAAGATTTAATCTAGTCCAAAAAATTTACTCCCGAGGCCTAAAAGGTGCCGCTAAGACTCCTTAACAAAGAGATGGATTTATATGCACATCAAGAATTTAAGGAAATCCTCAAGCTGCAAGCAACAAATTTGAGTGGACGAGAGAAACCATGACGTGCTGCTGGGACACTGAAGACAACTGATAAATGTCACTAACGAAATGACCTAGACACCGATATCGCATTTTTTATGCAGGCCCGAGAAATTTTGGCATTCATATTTCAGAGCTGAATGGACAAACCACAAACAGCTACAAAAGGGTAGTTTAACTCCGGAAATCCTTGGCCTGACGATATTGATTCATTGATGTTCAGTAACCAGTACCCCAGAGGCCCAGACCAACAACGATCTATGTATGATCAGCAGGGTGAAAGAAATTTGTGGTTAATTGGCTAAATATGGATAAAGATTTTTTCCTCGGCTGCGATGAGCTACCATATGCATGTCAATCACAATCCTGGAAAGAAGGAAGCACATGTGTCGAAGAAAACAGAAGGAAGGATGCACAAGCAAAAAAGCATGGCAAAACAGTCTATTGTGCTGGTCAATTATCCAATTCATAGTGGGCACGAGCATAGAACTGCTCCACATGCAGCTGATGACAGATAGCTCATTCCTGAAGTATCTGTTAAAAATGCCATTTGATTCTTATGCAGAAAAAAAGGCCATTTGATGCAGCATCTTACTACAAGATGCTGAATAACATTCATGTGAAAGACGGTGGCCTCTGTTTAACTGATGACCACCATCCCCACCAAACAAAATTGAACATGATTTTGGTTCGCTCAAACCATCAGGATGAACATACAGAATTTGAAGAATTCTAGTGCACTCACAATCATTAATTCCTAATACTATAATTAAGGTCCATGAAAAGTACTTGCTCAAAAAATGCCACATCCCCCCCACGAGCAACTACATGTGCGCAGCAGGCTGGTATTTAGCATCTCTGAATGCGACGGTGACTCCAACCTGTGCTTCTGCAAGGCCGTGATCCCCCACAAACTGTAAGCAAGATACAATGTATCATGGAATAGTGCTGGAACATGATCTCAACAGTTCCACATCCAAACTATAAGAAACAAGGGTATAATACTCTAAAAGGAGATATGGCTAAGAATAGTAAATAAAATCGTGTACATAATGTAAATAACTATTTCCTACTTTATTAAATATTCAATTACTGCTAATAATCACCTTATCGGTATGCTCCCACTAGCTGCTATAAGTTCCTAATTGACCCTTGATTTTATTTGTTATCACTTCTCACACAAAGCTCTAGCTTCATACTAATTCAAAATGTGTGGAAGTTTTTTTATTGCACCATTAGCATTGTCATTATGTATATCCATGCTGTCAGATTAAATCCATACATATAAAAAAGGAAGTCAGATTCATAACCAGAAAACTACACTAAATAATTCTAGCACTTCCACAAAGCATCTATCATTTGAATAAGTCAAAATTACGAATGATATGGCACCAATAAAGTAATATCAAGCAATACAGAACCTACATAGCTCTAGTAATGACAGTCATAACTAACCGAAAAGGAATACATACAGTAAGAATGGTGAGAGAAGGCTAGCAGTTTATCATCATATGACAAGAACATATTCTGCAAAGCAGTTTATCATCATATGACAAGAACATATTCTGCAATGTCATTGTCAGTTTTGCCCCAAAGGATACACTATATTTTTGGATTCACAAGATGGAAACAAATTTGCGACACAGTAGCTCAGTCAATGCACCACCATAGAAGGAGCATGCATACCAGCAAAATAGGGTACAAAGAGATCGTTGATAATGGCTACTTAAATTCAACAAAAAGAAACATAGTCATGATGTACTTAGTTCTCTCGTGGTACAAAATGTCACTAAAAGAATCTACTGTAGTCTTTGCAACAGAATGTCTGCCCCCCAAAACCCATGAAGATCCTCCAAACAAAGACATTATAAGAACCAACTAAAGGAACTAGGAATTGAATGCCCAGCTATGAGGTAAGTACCAAAGAGAAGCAACAGTTTTGGAATTATAACTACCTAAAGAGTAATGACTGTTCTTAACTTCTGGTCCACTTTAAGAACTTGCTGAGCAAAATGAGCCTCTCAATCGATGAATTGAGTACTTGAAGTAGAACTCTGATACACACCATCAGAAGAGGACCATGGCGAAGCGAAGTTGAATTGCCAGTCATCTTGCGCTGCTCGAGCTGCCGTTGTGACCACGCGAACCCTTGCCATTGTTACTGCTACGATGTTTCTGCTTCTCAGCCAGTTCAGGATGGTAGTACTCCAGATACCACCGCACAAACTTCTTGAGCCCTGTTTGGAGATCTGTGGACGGCCGATACCCAAGCTCCCTCTGTGCAAGGCTGACATTGGCATGCGTATACGGGACATCCCCATTCCTTGGCATCTTGACAACTTTCCTCACTGCCTTCACCTTGAGCAACTTCTCCAGCAAATCCACTAGCTGTGTCACTGGCACAGGAGAAGTGTTCCCCAAATTGTATGTCCTGAATGGTGCCTGCCCTCGCTTCTTACCTCCACTGCCTGTACTCCGCCCCGCTGTATCCAATGCTGCTACACACCCCTTCACAATGTCATCAATGTAGGTGAAATCGCGGGAAATGGTGGTCTGATGTGTGCCTCCGGCACTCTCATACACCGTGATTGGCTGGCCAGCGAGGATGTCGCGGGTGAAGAAGAAATACGCCATGTCCGGACGCCCCCAAGGCCCATACACAGTGAAGAACCGGAGAGCGGTGAGTGAGAGGCCGTAGATGTGGTTGTAGACATGAGCGATCTCCTCACCGGCCTTCTTGGTGGCTGCATAGAGAGAGGCAGGTCGATCCGTCCTATCATGCTCAGAGAAAGGCACATGGGAGTTGAGTCCGTACACCGACGATGACGATGCCCAAACGATCGCCGGCTGAGGGTTGGCCGCGCACGCCGCCTCGAGCAGTGCGACGAGGCCGGCGACGTTGGCGCGCACGTAGGACATAGGGTCAACGAGCGCGTGGCGCACGCCGGCCTGCGCAGCGAGGTGAAGGACGTGCGTGAAGGGCGCAACATCGAAGAGCTTGGCGAGGAGCTCGGCGTCCGCGATGTCGCCGTCGACGACGTAGACCCCCGAGCGCGCAAGGAGCGCGGCGCGGCCTCGCTTGAGCGCGGGGTCGTAGTAGTCGTTGAAGTTGTCGAGGCCAAGCACGCCGTCCCCGCGCCGGCGCAGCGCAGCGGCCGCGTGGCAGCCGACGAACCCCGCGGCGCCCGTGACGAGGACGGAGAGCCCCCGCGCGCGCCTGACCCGCGCCGACGCCCGCACCTTCTTCTCCCACGCGGCGCCGCCCCAGGATGCCGTCGACGACGCGGAGGTGTGGAGCGAGCGGCGCGGGGACTCGGGAGCGGAGCGCGGGACCGGGGCGGAGGAAGGGGAGAGGAGGATGAAGGCGAGGAGGAGCGCGAGGGAGCAGACGGACCAGAAGGCGAGCTTCGAGGGCAGCGAGGGGTGGTGGTGGCGCGGCGGCAGGCGGTGGTGGTGATGGTAGTGGTGGAACTGCGGCTTGACCGCCGCCACGGCGCCCGCGGCCGCCGCCGAGCCGGGCGCGCCGGTGAGCTGCGGCGCCATGCCCTCGATCCGCGGCAATGCGGCTGGTCCCCGGATCTCGGGGCTGGGGTTGGGGATTGGGGAGGGGATCGAGTCCGCGGCGGCGGCGCCTGGGCTTCCCCTTTCTCTTCTTTTGCTGCTGCCGTTTTTCCGATGGTTTCGTTTCGATTCGGTTCGCCGTCTTCGGTTTTGGGGGCCGCTACATTTGTGGGGAAATACCGGGGATCTTTTTATTTCCCATCTCTTCTCTTCTTTATTTTATTTTACAGGTTTGTTTTAGATTTTTGAGGAGCACCCACGAGGCCCTGGTTGGTCTTCGAGAAATTTTATTTTCAATTTTTGTGTTCAACGTACTAAAGTGAACAGTACGACGAGAGTGCCATAGAAAAACAGTAGTAGTGCTTTTGACGAGGATACCACAACGTCCTCTGAAAACGCCAAAAAGACAAAACCGATCGCGTACAACACTAGAGCGTGGAAAAGTTTGTGTCCTATCACCTGCAATTAAAATATTTACAATTGAAGTATATCTTTTTTTTTCGATGATCCTATCTGATAATTAACAAAATAATGATGAATGCGGAGTGTGGTTGTGGTGCTATTTTCCCTTTTGTTTTCTTTGCGCCTTTTGAAAATCACCCGTGCGGACCCTATCCTACATCAGGTGCGCCGAGGATTTTGCTCCGTTTTGGTTGTTGGGACGGAGAGGAGGAACTTCGGTTAAGATCTTTATTAGCTGATCGTTATCGCTTGTTGGTTGTTGTAGAAGCTATGGGTCAAATGACCCGTGGGGTCGCGCGCGACGCCGGCCGGTCCCTTTTGCAAAGAGGTTTGCATTGCATCGCATCACGAGATAAGGATCGGAATGAACTGTCGGTGGTGTTTCTCTTGTTTGGCTTCGTTTCTCTTGTGCGCGTTCGTGTTTTCCTTCCATTTGTGCCTGGGGTTTATTTCCTTTGGCGTTTATCCTCCTGGTCATGGGAATTGTTTAGTGAGCAGACGGGAGCGAGCTGTCACTTGTTGACCGCTGTGGAGCGTGCACCGTAATGCGCACTTGCAGCCGCGTTGAGTGGCTTCCAAGTCGTCCTACTACTACTACTACTACTAAGCAAATAGTGCTTACATAAACATAACTGCTGGTAGCTTGAACACGTCTGGTTTTCAATGGAAAAAACAGGCAAGAGATGTCTGCATGCGTGCCATCATTGACAATATTAGCCTGACGAAACAGTTTCGATCGATCGCCTGATCACCTGCCGTCACGGGGCTCAACTGAAGCAGCTGCCTTAACTGCGAAGCGTCGTCGGAGTTGAACACCAAGTTCCACACCGGATCCGATCTTCCGATCGCACACATCGAGTAATACTCCCTGGATCGAGCCTTGCTAGTCAAGTCAGCTTTTCCTTTCCGTTTTTGCTGCCACGGAAGTACACAATGCACATCTCGAAGCTTATAGTATTACTCTATTGACGACCTACCAGATTGACTTCGCCGTGATACTATTCTCTTTCCAATTAACTGAGCGGAAAACGTAGTGTTCCTGATCGGAAGAATGCTCTGCCTGCGGCTGTGATGCCATCGGTTTATCATCTTTTTTTTTTTTTTGTTGACATCAAGCAACCCAAATTTCATTGCACACTTGCTCCAGACATATCGCCGGAGATGAGATCAGATACAAAGCTGGAGACTTGGCTCATGAATTCACATATCGGTTTATCATCAGTCAACGGAGGCTGCGGCCTGCATCACTGCCTCAGCGAGTAGGAGTTGGGAACGGACCGGAGGTGCCGTGCGGCGTAGATGGTCGCCAATGTGATGGCAGCACGCAGGACGGCGGGCGCACGGCCTCACGGTCACGGGCGCATCGAGCTCTGCTGTCATCGTCGGCGACGCTCGACACCAAACCACTCCTCGGAGAGACCTGGCTGCTAGCTTGCGCGTTTCTTTCGCATAGAATATAGACATCGGGCGGGATGGATTGCTTGCCCGTCCACATGCACGTAACTGTCTTCCATTAGCTGGCATCACCACGTGTAAACGTCAACGGAACGGAGACTGACGTGGCAGCAACCACGCCAGGCCATAGGAATCTCCAACCGAGGTTTAACACGTGCGGTATCTTGCAAATGGGTAGCTACAAAGGCATATAAAAATTATCAGAACAGGCATGATAAGATTTTCACTGCAAGAGAACCAGCACATTCATTTGGGAACAAGCTGTGTAATAGAAACCACACAACTGACTGAATCAAAATTTCAAGTTGCAGAGCCCTCAGTTCCACAAACAGCTACGATTATATAGGAGGCGAACAAACAGATCTGAGACGCTCATATCTGGATGGGTTGCGGTTGTCTTACAAACACACTGAGCGGAGCACAAAACTAGCAACACGATATAGATAGTCTACGGACATTGCTGAACTGCATGTCATTACACGTCTGCGATTGTGACCTCGACCTCAACACCGGGCTCGATGGTGATGGAGGTGATCTGCTTCACCACATCAGGGGAGCTGATCAGATCAATCACCCTCTTGTGGATGCGGAACTCAAACCGATCCCATGTGTTTGTTCCTGTAAACAGATGACAGGAATGGTAAGATTCAGACAGCCATATTCACAATAATCAAGCAACAATTTGGTATATATAGCTTACAGTGTTCTACCTATTGATCTACCAGAAATGATCAACAGATTATGGTTCAAGTATTCAAAAGGTGAACATTACAGCATTATATCAGCGACTTACTCTATGAATTGAGCAACAGTTCACAGCAACAAGCCATGAAACTATAGTACTATACACATTTGAGATCAAGAAGGAAAGTTACTTCAATACAATGCAACCAATTTATTATAGTACATAGATTTGAGTTGATGAGAATACAGCAACGCCTTGCAGATGCTCATATTCAATTAAATGAAAATAAGTTAAATATTCTATGTCAAAAGCATGTCTCCATATACTATGTCAAAAGGAAGTGAACATCAGAAATAGTTAAACTGGACAAAGAATAATCGATCATGTAGTACATACAAATATCCTAACAATGATTTAATGAATAATCATTTAGTTGTCAACAGAAATACAGAGCTAGATTGACCAACAAAACCCATTTAGGGAACACATTTCATACAGCATCACTAGTTGCAATGCCACAAAAAAAACGATAATCAGTCAGTTTCAACAAAGCTCAATATCAACATAAAAAGATACTAGGAAGTAGCTCCCACCTTCACCGCAAGGGGACTTGCGGGTGGTAATGTGGAGAACCTTGGTGGGGATTCTGACAGGTCCCTTAACTCTCAGTTGCTTGTCCTTGGCTCCCTTCACCAAATCCGCACAGACTGTCCAGTAAACCAGAATGAGCATCAATTTTACAAAACAAACAACAAAATAAGCAAGCAAAACTACCTTAACCCTGGATGCTAAAAAACAATCTTCCAAGTTCCAAAACAAATTACTAGCCTACTTTCCAAAACAAATAACTAGCTTACTAGGAAAACACAGAAATATCGTAGCATTCTTGATCAAAGCTGATAACTAAATCCTCATAAAGAGCAATCACGACTTCCTAAACATTTACATGCTCACATCTGTCCAGAGCCACATGCGTAGTCATGACTTCCTAAACCCTGTTCAGAGACGCATGCGTAAAACAGTTAACCTAACTCAATAGATATTGGAGTTTCAACCAACCATGTTGAACAAGAGTTATGATAGGAAATGTTCAAGGTCGCATCTAACCTAACCCAGCCCCAATTGCCTAGGTGCCACAGTAAACTACAAACGCCAATCGAGATACGCATCAATAACCTACAGTTAAGAACATCGCAAGCTACATCTTGACAGATAGATCTAGACCGCAAATAGCTTGTAATCCACAGCAGCCTGTTCTACATAGGCAAGTCAGCAGCAAGACTAATTATATCGCATCAGAAACTAGGGGATCTGGAGGCTGGCGGATACCTTTCTCCAGATTCTTAACGTTTTTGGAGGAGAGGGTGATACGGATGCGGTTGAGCTGCAGCTCAGGCGCATCCTCGACGCCAAGCTTTCCCTTGAGGCCTCCATACACCGCCGCCGCCGCCATGATTCTCCTGCGCTCTACGGGAAGGGGTCTTCACTAACTCGCTCGGCTGCTCGGGGGAGGCGGCGCGGCTGCAACTAGGGTTTACGCGTCGGGTGGGTTTCGAGAGTACTTATACGATCAGTGGACAGGTCGGCCCATTTAGATCCAGGCTTCGGATGGCCCAGCTAGTTTTCCTCATATTACTATTTGAGTACTGTCCTCTGGTAGGGTTCCTACGGCGCAAAACCGTGAGTACAAGCTTCATCTTCTGACAATTAAAAATGAATCGCCTTGTGTAGGATTATTTTGTAGCCATAGTAGTAGTTGTTTTTAGTGAGAACTTTTGCCGGGAATTGAAATTTAGGTGTTCTTGAAATAAGTCATTTACTGGGCGTCAAGGTCCTTGTTGATTAGTTGATGTGCATTGGAATTTACTATTAAGGTTGAACAGGAGATTATGAGTTTGATGCACAACTTCCAACGGCTCCAACCCATAGGGATGGGAATATCTGAACCATTTCCATTTCCACTAGGCAAGAGATGCGAATGTAAGGCTGTGAAAGGTTCTGGTTGAGAGAACCCTCGAAACATGTTCCACCCAATTTAAGTTCTAACAAATTGATTAGAAATAGGAGTACCGTAACTGTGCCAGGATATACAGGGGCAAGATAAAATAGACATCCAATCCCATTTCACCTTCTATTGTTAGATCAAAAGTACCGAACAACTTTCACCCAATTCTCCATCATGCTCTACAAGTTACATTCTTGACCAGCAGCAAGACCTTTTCTCACCATGAGTTACCATAGATGCAACTCTAGATAGTTGCCCGTAGATGTTAATTCTAAAACATCGTGAAAGAAGAAAGGACGAGGGGAAGGAAACAGTTTTGAGGCAAACCAAGCTGCATCCATGGTGATCTACAACAAAACAAATCACATGGCGCCCTCAAGGAATACAGTTTGTTTCTAGTGTCCATTGTCACGGCTTTCCGGCTCTTCCTCTGCATCCTCAAAACGCTGGTCGTTGATTTGAAGCTGCAAGAACAAATGTTAGCCACACGTTCTAAGTTCACAGTTAAAAGTAGATGCATATTGACAGATCATAAATGTGCCAGTTTTGAAATGATTTATTCACTATATTTGATTTACATGATGTTTGCAGTAGCTATGCAGCATAAATAGATAACTTCAAGTTACAGTAGAGCATAAACAAGACTTAGCATGGCATTTATTTTTCACCTATGTATACTTGCTGAAAAGAAAACTTGATAGACTGCCATAAAGAAAATCAATTCCTTGCATACCTCATTTATTGAAAGACTGAGGTCATATCCACCATTTTGACCAATTGGGTTGGCATTAAAAAACTGGGTCTCAAGGTCATTTTCTGCATGTAAGGTATAATATCAAAGTCTTGAAATATTAACACGAAGATATAAAATAGAAATAGTACTAATACTTACCATCAACCATGTTCTCATCACCATGAACCCACCCACCACCAGCCATATCTTCATCATGCTCTAGAAATTGGAAAGAATAGACAAATTTTTGCATCAGAACAATTTTAAAGTATTAAGTGTAACTTCACAAGTGATAGCTTACCAGCATTAGGATCAGGATTCAACTCAGCACAGTGGCAGAAAACATCAAAAAGTTCATCCACTGAAAGCTCTGTCAAGGGTACAATGCATACCATGCCAAGCATGGAACAATATAGGTATTTCAAGAACTTTAAAGAGTCAATAACATGTGCAGTCTGCTGACTCCAGTACCAAAGGTCAACTGTGAGAATTATTTGCAAAACAATGTAATGAGTAGTGACTAGTGACTAGCGAGTAACTGAGCAAATAGATGAACTCCATCATCAAGCATAAGGAACAAATGTAAACAACAAGACAACAATATTCAAGTAAGAAAAGCTAATACAGAAGGATACGTTGACTAGGATGTGCCAGTATAATGCGCATTTCAAAGACTCTTGATAGCTCTAATTCACCATTTGCTCCAGGATCTGATTCACCATCCTCCTCGTCAGTGTCTACTTCTGTCTCAATCTTCAAGTGAAACAGATTAAATATCAAAAACGTTGTTCCAGATACTTGTAAAGGGACACATGCTCGAACAGAACTAGACTAGCAAGAATCAGGATGGACAGGTATTAAAAGTTTTCAACAGGAGAGTTACCGACAAAGCTTTCAACCAAAACATCAAGACTACACATACTTGCATGCAAACGAAGATAAATAACTTTATTTTTCTATGGACTATTGTTGATACAAATCCTACTACACTTAACATTATATGGCAAAACAGGTGCCTTAATAATGAGGAGCAAATGAACAAAACTTTTGAGGAGGTAACACTGGTCCTGCTAACCACCAAGGAGAAATTAATTGGACTTCTCAGGCTGAAATAATCCTAAAACCACTTGCAAGACTTTACCCACTAGTGGGGAAAAAAACAGCATACAAAATCTAACGAACATAAGAACCTTGTGAATGTCCGTGACAATATGATACATCTTGGCTGGACCATGCCAACAAAACCAAGCAGACTGCTAATCTGGCAAAAGCTAAAAAGGCCAAAGCCATCATAGCACCAACTGCAACTTAACAGTGCAGCTCTAAACAAATAAGTCGATACTCAGAAGTATAATTACTAAGCAAGGTGTCACTACATGCAACATAACATAATCCACAAATTAGAGCTCCTTGTTCTCTACAAATAAACAGTAAAAGAATCTTCTACGATCAAATGAGTCTCCATATGAGCAATTCGAACAAAAATGTACTGTCAACACACCAAAACCCAAAATTACAGCTAAAACCAGTCCTGGGACCTATACCATGGTCCAAGTCACCTCAAGCTAAAGCATACCCCGCAGCTTAAGCACCGATAGCTCAGAACAACCTAGGTACGACTCATAAATCAATTCACAGCAAGCTGTAGTTCTACAAGGACCAGTCGCTCAGTGCAGTATCAGCGAAAAGGGAGCTCGCTTCTCAATCACCTGCGTGTAGATGCAAGGGGAGGGGTACGCCTCCAGGTCGCGCGACACGGCGTGGAGCGTGATGTCGAGGAAGTCCACCGCGAAGCCCTTGCCCTTCTCCGCCTCGCTGAGCCAAATCACCCTCCTAGTACAGTAAAACAAGCGAAAAGTGAGCGAAGAATCGGGCATCAGAAGAAGCGATGGAGGTGGGCGGAGCTCGGTCGCTACCTGGTGGTGACGAACAGGGTCCCCGGAGGCTCCGGCGCGCGGCTGCCGAGGGCGACGGAGGCGGCGCGGTCCACGCGCACCAGCTCCTCGCCGGACGCGGCGTCGAGGACGGGCGCGCCGTCGGCGGCGATGTTGGTGAAGAGGCGGAGCCCAGGAGCCATGCGGGGGCGGCGGTGGGGAGGCCGAGGAGCTAGGGTTTCGGGCCTTGGAGGTTTCGGGGCGTGCGAGATTTGGGGATTGTTTCGGGAAGGGTTTAGCGGGAGTGGAAGACCGTGCCCGGTGCCGTGCGTACGGCGCCGGGTGTTGGGAAATGTATCTTCCTTCTCTCTTCTGGATGGAGGATGGCCCAAAGCTCCTCTTGTGTCTTCTCTACAAGGAGTGGGTATCTCGACATGTCAAATCACATCAGATCTCGACGTATTCGCAAAAAAAAAAAAAACTCGCATTCTTCATAACGAGTACTGGTACATATGAAACCGGGCTTTATCATGGGCCAGAATCCAGTAGACCGTATGTCAGTGTAAAGAGCCTTCCCACAAAAAAAAAATGTCAGTGTAAAGAGCCAACTCATGCGTGAACCACATGAACTACTCTGCACGGGCGAATGCGTAAATGTTGGCGGTCCAATGGATTGTCAATTTGTCACGTTGAGCGAGATGAAGTTCTGAACACACACGCACGAATAGTGCGAGGTACCATTGGTCCCGGGAAAATACTGTCTTCCCGGCCGTCACCGTGAGCGGCAGCGACGAGCAGGAGCAACGCTACAACACGGGCGCTGTAAAGTTACCGGTGGTGCCACACCGCCTTCATTGACCAGAGAACAGTTTCGCTCCCTCCGAGCGCCCGCAGGAATCCCGGGCGCGCGTGGCAGCGAGGGACGCCCGGCGAAGCAAAAGGGCGACACCCGCGTGCGGCCGTCCGTCCGTGGCAGCTCGATTCCGCCTCCGCGGCGCGCCGTGGTCGTCTCCGCCGCGGGTTTTCCGCTCGGTTCACGTCGTGCCGGTGCGGCGACGAGACGTCCAACTACCCGGTTAATTTGCGGGTTGGCCCGGCAGAGAGGCCCCCGTGCGAGAACGTCGTCATGACAGATCCCTCTACTGAGTAGTAGTCGTACTGACCCGGCAGTCAAAGCGAGCCCGCGACTGCCCGCGCAGTTGGGCAGCGTGACGCGCGCGGCTGGCCCGGCCGGCGCGGATGACGAGGGAATGGCCATGGCAGTGGAGGTGTCGTGACTCGTGCGTGTCTCAGGCCTTGCGTGGCGCGCCCTGCTCCGCGTGCCGGCATGCGCCCGGGCATCTGACTCGCGTGCACGGTTCAAGCAGCGTCACTGTGACCGCATGACGCCTTCCTGCCTGCTAGGGGACAACTCACAGGGTCTACGCACTTGTTTAGGCCTGCATCTGGTTGAAATCTGTAACCATGGCAGGCCGCAGGCGAGGATTTCAAAAAAAAATTTGCGCTGCGTTTGGTCGTAAACATCCTTTCGATTATTTATCTCTATTTAACTTTTGAAAATTGTACTCATGCGAATGCGATGCCGGTAGTTTCAAGATCGCACTTCAGCTTTATTATAGTTACTGGTCGAATTAGTCCATCTATGACATTACCGATATTAGATCAGCAGTAGAATTAACGACAACGGCAGCGTTGGGTTAAACTTAAGAGACTTGCTAATTATTCAGTCACGGCTAGAGCCATTAGATCTAGATTCAATGATTTATAATTATTATATAAATAATCTTATAAAAAAATTTAAAATATAAAGTAACAAATCATTGACTGAAAAATTTCAGCTGATTGAAAACTAAAAAACATATAAACTTAAACATGCCCATGCCGATGCGGCAGAGACGACTTGTGATTGCAATATTGGAGCACATTAACTTGGCGCCTCATTCTGAATACTCAGGACACCTTACCCATGCCCCTTGTTACTGTATAGCGTCCTCGGACGTGGCTCACATTATTTGTAAGCAAAAAAACAATGTTCAACTGTCCACACACAGACGCCCTTCAAATGGGCGTCGCAGACTTCATAATTTGGTGAATGATTGTTACTAGTACAGTCTTACAGATGAGTGCTCAGTTACACGTGAAGTACTATCTGATGAGTTCGGACAACTGGTGTGTATAGCGTGTTTTTGGGCACAAGCATTGCCTGCCGTCAGAGACCGGTGCCCAACTGCCCAATGGATGAAACAAGAACTAGCTATGGAACTAGTCTGGCCCTTGTGTTTTTCACCAAGATGCCTTCAGTAAGTCTGGCCCTTGTTTTTTTGTCGATTTATGTACACCACTGCAAAATCAGATCCAACAAAATAAGCAGATGACACTTGTCAGAGACTCGGACCATCTGAACCAATAAGGTACTGTATTGCGTAACTGTTAAAAACCAACAAATTAAAGAAGATCAGGGAGTAGAAAATAACCTAGTTACCATGCTGAAAGGTTGTCCAACGTCACACGAAAATGGCAAGAAGAATAGAATGGGCAATTTGCGCAAGAAAGTTTGCATCAATCCCAGCTAGTTCTGTTCCGTCTAAATTCCTTCTTTTGTGAAGTAACTTTTTTACTCTGAAGTCTCTTCCTTTCAGCCGCTGCAGCACTGCAATAACAGTAGAACAATCAAACTATCAGTGTAATCAGGTCCAAGGATGGAACATTGCAATTTCTCCATTGAGGAACATCCTATTATGGTTTTTCTAGTTTACTAGTGAAATGAAACAAATACAACTGTGGATATTACAGCAACATTGCATTTCCAATATCTTCGAGGAAAGCACATGTTATGAGCAACAAATTCTAACTTAATGGACAATCTCAATTGCAACTAACATCAAACGTACCAATCTGCATGTTTCATGCATTTAACAACATAAAAGTAATATCAAATCACCACTCAGTGCAGCCATGTAATATCTCCCCGACACACACACACACACATACAAAAAGGAAAGTCATGTACCATCTGTAAGATAGCGATTGCACAGTCAACATATAGCAGCAAAGCAGAATTACAAGGAACCTTCAGAGTCCGAGAAGTTTTTTTAAAAAAAAATCAAAGGACAGAGTAACTAATCGACAATATATGTAAGATAGAAATCAAATCATCGAATTCACAGCAATACATAACTTTAAGGACTTATTAGAGTATGAGTGGTTTTAACTTTTCACAAAATCATAGACTGTATCATATTAATTCACTTCGAAAGAATTCGTTGGGTGCTTTGATGTGGTCCATCCCATCGTAATAGTAACGTATTGTCATGACATTGGAGCAAGCAACTAGTGGAGAGAATAGTTTTACATTTTTTCAATCTTCTTCTTTTGGTCTTCAGTAGGGGGTGGAGGTACATATGATGCAGCATCAATAATTGCCTGCCCAAGATATTTTCGTGAAACTGGTCCTAGAAAAACAATTGAAACAAATGGACCATACCTGTATTTTCTGCAAAGCATCTTCGATGTTGCCCCTAAGTTGATAAATGATGTCAGTTGGTAAAAAAAAAGATGGCTAAAAGGAGTAGTGGATTAATAGTTACTTCTGTGTTCTTGTTCTCGTAGAAGATATCACAAGCTCTCCATCTTTATTTATCCTGTTCTTTTCCTGTGAATGCAGATTACTTCAAACGTAAACGATTTATCCACTGAATTTCAAAGTGAAATACGGAACAAAGCAGAAAAGCTACAGAAACATGTTTTTATTTAAGTGCTAGGTTCTTTACCATTTGTAATATTCGTTCCTTGATTCTCTCTCCTAACCAGTGAGCTTCCTTAACGTTGAACCGCATGTCAACCTTTGTATTAACTGTAAAATGGCACTAGCAATTTTAGGGTAATGAGGTAGACACAAAAAATGAATGAGGAAAATGCAGAACATTGAGTAGAAGTTTTGGCAATATAGATGGTTATTAGTTGGAGATCTCTGAGTTCAAGCGCGTACACTAATGGGCCAAAAGAAATTAACTTGATGACAAGAATGACAAAACAAAAACATGCAACTGTGAGTAACTGAGGAATGCAGAAACAGAAGGTTTAGATGCAAAATGTAACTGACAGAAAACGGTTTAGATGCAAAGATAAAACAAAACGGGGGAAAATGTGTAACCTTTATTAACATTCTGACCACCAGGGCCACCACTTCTTGCAAAATTAACAGTAACATGATCTGCAGATGCATCATGGAGTTAGAACAAATGTGGTAATTAAAGCAACAATTAGACACACAGTCATCAGAATTGGTGCAGGACACAACCATTTAGTAAGAAGAAAACCGATTCTCAATTGTTACTATAAAAAACAACAAAGTCTGAAGGTGCCATATCACCTGGTACATCTGATCAACTTATGAACAAATACTACCGTTAGCTTCACAAATCACCAACTAAAAAATAATTATCACCTCACAATTTTCCACCATACCTAATCCTTCCTAGTCTTCACCTGTACACAAAAGGCAGAAAGCCTAGCTGCTTTTCTAAGCTTGAATAACTGGCATTCCACACTACCAGGATCCTCAAAAAAAAAAAAAAGCACTAGCAACTGACCATCCCAATCTTGTTTGCAGCTAGATTTCATGGCATTGTCGGTTACTTTTGATGAATTGTTTTTAAGACAATGGAAACTAGTTCTGGCCTTTTGCATCATCCAGTGCATATAACCATTATTACAAAGTTTTACTCATGAAATGGTTGATACAGTAACACTACAGGTCGAATCAGTAGAGGCAATTCTCAGGGTCAAGCCGGTTCGATCAAATGGAGTTAGCATGCACGCCCATCTCTTTTTCAGTACATCGGATTTCTGAAGTCAACCCAGACACGCAGTGGGAACCTTTTTAACAGTTTGCACATATGGTGCCTGTGAGGGGTTAACGCCTGATTTCATGGTTCAGGACATAGCTACAACCTGTGATGTAAGGTTCGATGCTGAAATGTGACACTGCTATTCGAACATGAACTACGTAGGATTCAGGCACCGAACGTAAGCAAAATGGGGGCCGTTGGGATTTCTTACCCAGTTTGATCTTGGGGGCGGGGTCGGAACCGGCCGATGCAGCGCGCTCCTCGGCGTCGCGCAGCACCTGCTGCGTCAGCGCCAGCCGCGCAGACACCTTCTTTCCCCCATCGTCACCGGCCGCCAAGCACCGAAGCCGGACCAGCCCGGCCCGGCCCGGGCCCAGGCTCAGGCCTAGGCTGGGTGCGGGACATGGGGGGCCCTGGAACAGGAGAGAGGAAGCATGGCGAAAACCGAGCCGCAGGAGGCCGGCGCTCCGCATGACGGTGGCCATCGTCAGCTTGTGGAGGAGATGAGCGGCGAGACTTGAGGGGCGCGGCGGCCTAACAGTGGCGGTGGTGAAGCCGTGACGGAGAAGCCGACGTCAATAGGCCTTGGGCCTTTTCGGCTTCATTTGTTATCGTCCTATAATGGGCCGGATTATGAGCTACTAGCCCGTTGCTAATGGGTTTCGTTTGTTTTTGAGTTCAGCAATGTGCCTTCAGTAATGACTCAATTCATGAAAAAAAAACTAATGACACAATTGCGAAAAACAAACGTGGGCGACCGTTAAGATCGTTGGAAGATTCAATGGACCAACTCCTTGGTCATTCTCTTGATTCCAAGGTTAGTCACTTGAAGCTGCAGTCAGCACTCAGTCATTGCAAATGTGAAATGTTGCTTGGGAGGGATTGAAAATTAAAGTTACTTTTAATAAACGTTTTTGGTCTTTGATCTAGATCTAATAAATATAAAAAAATAATTTTTTCATAGTCTATACACAATACTAATTAATAAATATAATCATATAAATATATAAATAAATAAAATAAAAGAATGGATGGCATGATTACATCAAACGGCCCCACCGTCGACTGAAATGTTCGGATTATTTCAGTCGACTGAATAAAAGACTTTCTGAACAAATAATCCTGCACCCAGGGAACAAAATTTATTTACCAGAACTGAACTGAGGTAATTTCATTGCTTCTAGAAAAAAAGGGTCCTTAACTTTCACCCAAAAAGCAATGTTAACAGAAACTATCCATGATTAAGTGACCCATATTCACACAATAGTGTCACTGTAGCACAATGGCTCGACGCAGATCGTGTTTTCACTGGACACAAAAAGTAGTAAACCCCACCGCCCGTGTTCTTTTGACCTGTATGACGAACAACTAGCCTACCCTAGCGGTTTGGTTTTACAGATGTCCACGACGTCCGTAGCGCCCCCATTGATGATATCGGTACAGCTACCAGTCCCCAACCCCACGGCGGCACCGCTGCTCCCGCCATCTCTGTGCCCCGCGGTGCGGCTGCCGGTGTAGAAGCACACGACCTTGCACTTGACGACGCCCGCGCCGGCGAGGTACACGTGGAACCCTGGCGCCACCATCATCTTGACGCTGGCCGGCTCGAGCCTTCCCCCCGCTGCCGCCGCCGCACGGCCCGCCGCGGCGTCCTCCATGAACCGCGGGTCGAAGCGCGCCCCGCGGTCCGCGCGCACGACGGGGAGCGGCGGGTGGACGGACCGCGCGAGTAGGCGCACGGCCCAGACGCCCTTGGCCGCGAGGAAGAAGGCCCGCAGCAGCGGCTCAGGCCAGGCCCGCGCGCCCCGGGCCCAGCCCAGGGACGCCACCACCTCGCTCATCTTGGCGTCGCAGAAGCGGCTGAGCCCCTCGCTGTAGTGCTTGGTGCCGCGGAGCAGGACCTCGTCCCAGGTGAGCGCGGAGACGGCGTGGTACGCGGCGAGGCTTGCCTCGCAGCGGCCGGCGGGGTCGGCGGTGTGGGCGTCGGCGTCGGTGTCGAGCTCGAAGTCGGCGTGGAAGGCGCGGTTGAGGAAGCTCTCGAGGTTGGGGAAGGCGGCGGGCGTGGTGGTGGGGGCGGAGGTGGTGCGGAGGTGGGCGGGGAGGGCGCGCGCGAGGTTGCGCACGGCGGCGCGGGACGTGGAGACCGCGCGGAGGAAGGCGTCGACGGGGAACGATGTGGGGGCGGGGAGGGCGCGGGCTGCCTCGAGGCGGGCGAGCTTGAGCTCGAGCTCGGCGAGGGAGTGCCTGAGGCGGGTGGTCTCCTCGAGCGCCTCGTCCCGCGTGCGCGTGGCGGCGGCGAGGCGGCGGGAGAGGTCGGCCGCGGCGAGGCGCCACTGCTCGGCGTCCGCCTCGGACGGCGGCGCCGCGGCGGAGGCGGCGGAGGACGGCGAGGAGCGCGGGGTGGAGCGGCGGGTGAGGGAGACGAAGAGCGAGCGGATGACGGCGCCGGGGGAGGCCGGGGCGAACGCGCGCTGCTGCTGCTGCTTGGTGAAGCGGCAGTCGGAGCAGGACACCGCGGCGACGTACCCCGCCGCCGCAGCCTGGTCAGCGCCGTCGCCGACCCCCTTGGCACCGCGCGGCGTCTGCTTCTTGGTGGTGACGTGGTGGTGGTGCAGCGGCGTCGCGGCGTGCGCGTACTTTTTGTCCACCCTCTCCGACGCCGTCGCCGCGCCGCCGCCGTTCCGCTGCTTCGTCGTGTCGGGAGTCTGGCGGCGCATCATTGACATGTTAAGCTCCAAGCCAGTAACTCAAGCACGGCAAGAGAGAGAGAGAGAGGTGCGGCGGCACTTACGTTGGTGGGGAATGGAGGCGGCGACGGGGATGGAGACGAGACCATGGCCGCGGACCGAGCCCTGCTTGCCCCTGCGTGCGCGCTACGTACACTGCTCCTCTTTTCGGGGTGGGTGGCTCGGCGTGGGGGTTTTGTTTGGTTCGGAGGCTCCTCCGCCCGCTGCTAGTGCTGGCGCCCGTCCCGTCCCCGTGGCTTGTGCCGAGGCGACGTCGCGATAGTGCTGCGACTGTGCAGTGGTGCCTGTGTGGGGCGCTCGGCTCCGCGTGGTGGGCCGGTGGGGTGGGTGTGGGTGCTCGCGTGCGTGACGTCGTTTTTTTGCAGTTCGCTTCACGGGCGAGGAGAGAGAAGGGTTGGGGGCGCGGGACTTGAATGCCGGTCAGGTCGGGTCGTTGCTGGGTTTAATGCTCTGCCCCAGTCTCCTTCACCTCTGTTTCTCTGTCTTCATTAGCGAAATTGCTTCCGTTTTGTTTTGATAGGGTGGAGGGCTGGGGGCAGGGAAAAAGAGGGTTTGCATGTACCCGAGCTTTTGTCGCAGAGCGATCGTATGACCAATCTCTGAAAGATTAATGAGCGCTTTGTTTTTTTTTTCCCAGATAGTTACCCTACGTTTCCCGTCGTTCATGATGCTGTTTGTACACGTTCACGAGCATCGGGTTCAACATGCATCATCCTACAACATGGTAAACGTAAACCCCCATACCACACAGTACTACTGTCATCAACACGCAGCACAGCACCATGAGCTCGCGGACGCGGCGCACAATTAAGGGCGTGATTGGTAGGGTGGCTCAGCCCATAGCCAGGTCCAGTTGATGCAACCTCCACATGATTGGTTGTCTGCTAACCTCTTCCAGCCAGGTTGAAGTCATGCAAGATTTCTTTTGAAGCCTGGCCTGATGGAAACGGGGGAATCGAGCTTCCCAATCGAGCCAGGCTGCGGCGACCCAACTTCAGACCCACGTGCTCCTTCTGGTCACCGCTCTTCTTCCTTCTTGTAGGCCTATCCCGCTGCACTTTCGCCAGCCTTTCACCAAGGCCTTCCGTGCCGACGGGCAATGCTCGGCGGACGGCGGATCGTCGACCACCCAGTCCTCCTACTTTCTCAATCGACTCGCATCTCTTCGATTGCTATCTTTCTTTGATATATGCCGTCATTTTGTACTCGCGAAAGCCATCGATCTCTGTCCTCTTGCCGCAAGTAGCAGGGAGCAGGCCATTGACAAGCAAGTCATTCCTCCGATAAGGATTGAATCATGGGGAAAGGTCACTGATTGCCGTGCCTTCTGATTTGTCATCCGATCTATCAGCATGTTTTTTTACCTTTCAATTGAGAAAGATTTCTGCATGTTTGATGGATTGTATCTTTTTCTTCGTAATTTGTTCGTCAGTCAACGCAAAGGCCATGAATCCGCTTGTCTGTTCTTTTTTTTTTTTTTTTGAGGATTCGGATGCCTGCTATGTTACCTATAGCCCCAAAGAAACAGATCCCGCTTTCCCCTCATTCCGTTGGCTTTTCTTATGTTTTTTTTATGCCATTACCGTTTGCTTTTGTGTTTGCGTTTGCAGCTTCTCACCATACATTAGTTCCTGAAGAATGTGTTCTTGTTGTTCTTGCTAGGTTGCAGTGTATTTCTCTCTTGAAATTTCACCCGTTTGCTCTCTCATATGTTCACAATATTAAAGAACAAATACTCGGGCACTTGTGGAGTATAACTAAAATTTGAGGTAACCTCACCCGGTTTGAGCCACGGTAACTACAACCACCCAGCTACTGTCAACCAAACATTCGCCAAGCTCAGCCTGGCTACGCGTGAAACTGACAACCAATCACCTCCACCTCCAGGCCCATGACCATCCACCCATCCAATCACACCCTAAGAGCGGTGGGCGAAGTTAGTTACACCATTGCCTGTCTGGAGCTCGGTTGGGGGCGGGGACAGGCGGCGCCCGGCCGGCCGGCTCCAACGAACTCTCTCCCCTCTCTCGAAGTCTCAAGCGTCGAGACACGATCCGTGGTCCGTGCGTGCTGCGTGTGCGACGAAGCGAAACGTCACCCGTTTGTCTCGTACCACGTACAATCATCTCCAGATCCCCTAACGACGGGTATCCGTTGTCTCGTCAGCTAGCATCTCCAGTGGAGATCTCTATCTAAGTCTTTACGCTAAATTTTAAAAGCGAAGAGTAAAAAATTAACTCCAGTTAAGAATGGTAATGGGTACCCGAAATCCGAAATTCGATGGGTAAAACCCCTATTAGGAGATAGGTATGAGACATAAATTATACTAACCATGGGTATATAAATGGGTTAAATCTTGTATCTGATGGATACGTAGGTTTGGCTATGAGAACTAAGAACTCATACCCATGTACCCACGAATTCAATATTTATGTGTAATTTATGATTCATAATGTGGATTTATTACTTTTTGGTAACTCTAGTTTTATTAACTTTATCAAAATATAGACAAGACTAACATACAATCTTATTTTGTGTATGTGCTAAGGAAAAAATTATCATTAAAATTGATTAAATTTATCGAAGTATTAAGAATTTTTTTGAAGTATCACGGGTATGAGAAACCCGTGGGTACCCGATTACTTGATGGGTATAAGTATGGGGTGAAACTTCAATCTGTCACGGGTATGGATATGAGTATGGATTTGATTTACTTATAATGGGTATGGGACACTAAAACCCGGTGGTTTTTTACCCATTGTCATCCCTAACTCCAGTGGGGATTGCAAATAAAATCCTATTTTCTATAACCTCCTATAATTTGGATCCAGGTCTCTAGAAACAGAACCCTCCCATTCTCACTCCTACCCATGGGCCCCACCACTTTTATCATTTTTTTCTTTTTTCTTTTTTTTCTCTTTTCTTTTCCTTTCTCTTCCCCGCGTCGGCCCTCTCTCCCTGCAGCTCGCCTCCCGCCGCCGGTCGCACCCCAAGCCCGCCGCCGGTCGCCCGGAGAAGTTCGCTGGCGTCGGAACTTCTCTCCAACCGGTTTTCATTTTCTTTTTTCCCTTCTCCTCTCCCTTTCGACCTCCCCTCTCCGTCGATTGAGCAACGCAATGGCGGCGCAGGTGGGGCGGGCTCCGGGAGCGGCGGTGGCGGCGGCACAGGCGCCGGGCGGCGCCGTCGAGGGCGGGCGCGAGCGCGGGGCGGCGGCTCTAGGCGCGGCGAGCGGCGGCAGCTCCGGGCACATGCGTTGGTGGGTGGCGGGCCAGTGGTGAGTTGGTGGCCCCGGCGCGGTCGGCAAGATCTCGCGAGCGTGAGTAGTGACGGCGACAGACGCAGGCCGGGACGGGGCCGCGGCGACTAGCGGCACGCGCAGGCGCTGACCTGGGAGTCGAGCGCGGGCGCGAGCGGGGTCGGGGCCGGGGCCGGGGCCAGGACGACGCTGTCGAGAGTAGGGCCGGGGCTAGGACGGCAGCGTCGGCGATGGGATTGGAGAACGGAGACGGGAGCAGCGCGTCGGCGTGCAGAGCGGATTGGAGAAGAGATTGAAAATTGTTTTGCTGACATGCGGATCCCACTACAAATAGGAGTCTGAATAGCAGCTTTGACTGGAGTTGAATATAAAATTAAGTTCCCAAATTTTGCAATTAGACTTGCAAAATAAAATTTAGTAACCCAATTTAGCTACTCTCACTGAATATACTCTAACGACGGTGATGGCGCGCGACGCCAAGCGTTTCCTCTCGCTTTGTCGCCGCTCGCCGCAGATTTGTGTCGCCGCTCGCCGCAGATTTGCAGCGCGCGAGCGGTGACTACGACGCCCGCCCTGCATGGGACAGGGGCGAATGGTTCCGCAGGACGCCAGGCTTATCCGAGGTTCTCGTCAAAGCTTGCGCACAGTTCGCAGAGTCAGCTCGTACTACTCGTTCACACTCCAGGTCCAATTTTGCAGAGGCAGAGAGTAAGAGTCACGCACAGAGATCGTAATCGGTAATCCTAAGGAGAATATTCAAATGGAAGCCACCATATTGAATTCTGGACCTTTCGTTATCTGAAAACTTGGAACCGTAAATAGGCAATACAACTCCATCTACCATGTCATTTTCTACTGACGGGCCGGTGCTACATGCTGTGATGCCGAGTGAAAAGGGAGACAGGAGACTGACTATGTCCATTTTTTTTTTTTTTTTGATAACCAAGTAGTATGCTCAAGGAATTGAGTTATTGAGATGTCGCTTGATACTGCCTGCGAGTCCCCAAAAATTAATGTTCATTGGATATGCCATCTTTCTTTGGGCTACCATTGCGTTTCACACTCCGAACGTCGAGAATCCACTGGTCGTTGCACAAGAGACACGAGCGTGATTAGCTGAGCCGGTTCATTTCTAGTTAACAACGTTGTTGCCCCGACATTGGTGCATCATGATTTTATTTTATTTTTCATGGCACATTGGCACGCTCTCCCCGAAATTTCATTACAGCACTAGAAAGCAACGAAATCACACGAGTCACGAGTTTGATATATTGATACAAATAACAGAGTTTCGGCAAGTAAAAAGACTGGTAAATAAAGTTGCAAACATTTACAAACATGGATATGTGCAGAACCTCATTACTTGCATAATAGTTGCATTTGCGATGTTCGTCCAAGAACTTCCGTGCCGCCATTCAGTTTTGATCCGCTGAACATGATCATCCTTCTCTGACGTCAAGTTTTATCTTCAGTCTTCTTGGAATGAAAGTTTTGACACTACTAGCTGTTTGCTGCACTGCTGCTGCTTTGCATGGCACGAGCTCTTCCGCGGAAAGGAATCGAGGAAAGGTGGCTGCTGAACTCGTTCACTGCACTCTTGCCCTGTCGTGGGGACGTGGGGTAAGCGGTACTAAGGCCCCATTTGGCAGGGCTTCTTCACAAAATGGATTATCTATAAAATGGGTTCTTCACAAAATGAATTTTCACAAAAACGAATTCTCTAAAATAAAATTGTTTAACAAAATAAATTCTCTTATATATATTTCATAAAAAGATGAGTAGAAAGTTATAAGA
Source organism: Eleusine indica (assembly GCA_030378355.1). Lineage (NCBI taxonomy): Eukaryota > Viridiplantae > Streptophyta > Magnoliopsida > Poales > Poaceae > Eleusine > Eleusine indica. Next base: position 7,822,691 of record CM059498.1, on the reverse strand, counting down.
AGTTATGTTTTTGGTGATTTTAGATTTTAGTATAAATTTGAGAAGTGCTTCTAGAAAAAAAAGAGTAGAATATGTTTTTCTTGTAATTCTTTGACTAGCTTATTGATAGGAGGAGCAGAACCCCCGGTCAAGGAATTGTTTTAGAATTCCTACTGGTACTGTAAAATCCACTACGCTCTAACGTTTGCCGACGCATTATCAAGCGACTCTACCAGACCGTCCCTCCCGGCCACGCTTTACCATTTCTGGTATCCTTGGGTAGTCCAGGGGCGATAAATGTCACGACACAAAGAGAAATATGCTGCTTGCTGCCAGCAAACGGCCGGCCAGCCGGCAACTCAATTTAAGGTCGTCACCGCTCCCCGGTGTCTCGTCTTGCATGCGCGAACCACTTTCAGCTAAACATCATCAGTCTGACCTTAATTCGCTGATGCAGAAGCGCCACCAGCCCACGACCATGACGGATCCATGCATATGCTCTAGCCCCTGCACACCGCGATCTGCCAACCGTTGATTCAGAAGCATGGCAGCCTCCTTGATCACCGGCAGATGATGCAACTACAAAGTACTACTGCACATGTAAGGAGTACCGGCACCTACGCTCCGGACTCTGCATCGTCAGCCCGTACTAGTTTACATCGCTGCATCGCATTGATTTCCGTAGGGACGGTTGCCAACAGTACGTGGCGGCCCCCTGCCCTGCCCTGCCCTGCACCGTCGAGGACCAGAGCTCTGCGAGAGTGGGATCATCGATCGCGTTTCGATCAGCGATGCGCGAGATCCGAAAATTCAGACGTCCGGTCCAGGCATCATACTGGTTATTACCTGGACCGTCGACGCACGGTGTGGAAACGCTCCAGTTCCATTTCCTGGTTTTCCCAGTACTATCAAGTAGCGCAGTATGGTTACGGCGTGGTTGCAGACGTGGACGGTGGACCACGCGCGTCCAACGCCCCGGTAGCCCGGAAGCGGTGGTGCTCGTCGTAGTAGGCACCAGCCCAACCGCAGAGTTAATGTGTGTCGGCCGGAGTGATCGGCACTCTCGGACCCAGTCAGGAGCTGAGGAGCGTTGTACCGGGTACTCCATATCATATCAGCAATCGACCAGCTGCAAGTTGGTCTCGCCTCCGATCCGGTCTCTTCGATGAACGGCCGCCGATCCCAACGACGTCAGGCGGTTTACAAAAAGTCCACTGGGAAGCCGCCGGAATATCATCTGCGTAATAAAATCGTCGCGGTCTGCAGTGCCATGTCGCCATCGCCGGATACAGATCGATATCACAACAGGGGCTAGCTCGCCGGACTCGTCGCATGCGTGAAACACAACAAAGCTTGCCGCTTGCCGGGCAGTCCATGAAGATGGTAGATGAAGGACCACCGCGCGCGATCGGCTGTATTATATAAGGGTGTGTTTGTTTCCAGGATAAAGTTGGATTGGATATGATCATTTATATTTTTTGAGATGGGATGATCTAAGTTATGTGTTCGATTATATGGATGGAACGATTTAGTTTCGTGTTTGGTTGGATGGATAAAAATAGATAGGATAAGGTTAAATAATGAAATTATATATATTATTATTAATTAATAATAATTAACTATACACTAATTAATACAATCTAACACTTATTAATTTTAATCTTATCATAATATTTTTTATCCATATTAAAAAAATACTAATCATCATTAATCCTAGTATGACTGAGCTTCCATAATACACTAATCAACAACTTAATGCTTATCAATTATAATACTGCTTAATAAATATTATTTAATATTAAATTATGTTAATAATATCAAATTATTTTAGTAAGTATCATCGTTACACAACATGGACAGACTCATCCGGCCATTTTTACCGGATGAGCTCATCCAGGATCTTAAGAGAATATTCTCTTTTCAATCTAGTCCTATTCTCCTTGACCATGAATTAAACACTAGATTGGATGGTCCCAGGTCTATCCAATCTAATCCAGCGAACCAAACACACCCTAAGGGACTTGCTAATTTTCAGCTGATTGAAAGTTTGAGTAACTTTCAATCACCGTTTTGAGCCATTAGATCTAGATCCGATGATTTATAATTATTATATAAATAATTCTATAAAAGAAAAACAAAAAATCAAAGTAACAAACTATCGATTGAAATATTTCAATCAACTGAAAGCTAGGAAACATAATTAGATAAACATGTGTGCGTGCGTTTAGAAAAATCTAAGAAGATAGGTCGTGGTTTGTTGCCTTTGATTTTAGTCTGTTGTACTCAATATTTTTATCTTAGCTAACCAAGGCCACTCCCATCAAATCTGTCTTTCCTTGTAAACCAAGATAACGGTTGTTGTTACCATCTATATAACATGCAAGGCGTCGGTCCCAGGGACACACGACGTTTTCCACCGAAACTCCATTGCCCTCTGACTTCTTTATGATATCAGAGCTACATAAAAATAGAAACTACCTTCGCCACATTTATGGTCGGCCCTTCCTCCAATATCAATCCGCTGATAGGTCAGGCTATATCCGAAAAGCTTACCAAAGCAAACCATGAGCTATGGAAAGCGCAGGTGCTCGCCGTGGTGCGTGGTGCTCGCCTGGAGGACTTCCTCACTGGCGTGGCCAAAGCTCCTGCAGTCAAGATCAAGGACAAGAACAACGCCGAGATCACCAATCCTGAGTACACGGATTGGTTGGCCTCTGATCAACAGTTGCTCGGGTTCCTGTTGGCAAACATGTCCCGTGACGTCCTGATCCAGGTGGCCAGCTGCAAGACGGCAGCAAAGGTGTGGCTCGTTGTGGAGACCTCGTTCTCCTCGGCGACAAAGGCGCGCTCCGTAAATACAAGAATCGCCCTCGCAACGATGAAGAAGGGCAATCTCTCCATGGCTGAATATGTCGGCAAGATGCGTGCGCTCGGAGATGAGCTCACCAACGCCGGAAAGACGATCAACAACGACAAACTCGTCTCCTACATCCTGGCTGGTTTGGACGAGGAATACAATTCGGTTGTGATTTCTCTAGTTGCACGAGTTGAGCCGGTTACCGTCGCCGACGCGTTCGCTCAGCTGTTGGCCTTCGAACAGCGGCTGGAGCTAATTCGTGGAGGCGGCGAAGGGCATCTCTCTGCCAACTTGGCAGGGAGGGGTCGCGGCATGCAGAGAGGCCACGGACAGCGTGGTGGCTTCCCTGGTCGCAGTGGTGGTGGCACCAAGGGAAGGGGGCGCACAGGTGGTGTGCCTCGACAGAACACGCCCGACATCAACAGAGGCGGAGGCAACGACACCCGCCCCAAGTGGCAAGTCTGCAAGAAGAGACACATTGCCACTGATTGCTGGCATAGGTATGATGAAAATTATTTCGCTGATGAGCCTTATGCAGGAGCAGCCACCACGTCCTACGGGATGGACACAAATTGGTACACAGATACGGGAGCTACAGATCATGTCACGGGCGAGCTGGAGAAGCTGACCGTGCGTGACAAATACAAGGGGATAGATCAGATCCACACGGTAAGTGGTTCAGGTATGGAGATTAGCTACACTGGTCATTCGGTTGTAAAAACTCCTACTCGTGATCTCATCTTGAAAGATATTCTCTATGCGCCTCATGCTAGCAAAAATTTTGTTTCCGTTCATCGATTAACCTTGGATAATTCCGCCTTTCTTGAATTTCATCCGCATTTTTTTGTGATCAAGGATCAGGTCACAAAGAATATTCTTCTTAGAGGGCCATGCCGTAAAGGTCTCTATCCCCTGCCATCACCTTCGTCGATAGAGAAAATAAAGCAGTTGTTTGCTGCTGTTCGTCCTTCCCTTGAGCAGTGGCATAGTCGATTAGGTCATCCTACTACTCCAATTGTGAAGAAAGTCATTAGCTCTTTCAATATTCCGTGTGATTTCAATTCAAATAAACAGTCAGTTTGTGATACTTGTCAAAAGTTGAAGTGTCATCAATTGCCTTATTCTAGATCTCATAGTGTTTCTACTCATCCACTTGAACTTATTCATTCTGATGTTTGAGGGCCTGCACCAGCTTCAGTGGGGGGGCAAGAAATACTATGTGAGTTTTATTAATAATTATAGCAAATTTACTTGGATCTATGTCTTAAAGTTTCAATCAGAAGTTTTTCAGAAATTATATGAATTTTATAATCATGTAGAACGATAATTCAATAGAAAAATAATGACTATGCAAACTGACTGGGGAGGTGAATATAAAAAAATATATTTTTTTTTTGCAAAAGTTGGCATCTCGCATCATGTATCATGCCCTTTATGCGCATGAGCAAAATGGAGCTGCTCAAAGAAAACATAGGCATATTGTTGAAGTAGCGCTCTCACTCCTTGCTCATGTCTCTATGCCTCTCAAATTCTAGGAGGACGCCTTCTTAGCTGCCACATATCTTATTAATCGCACTCCTAGTCGTGTGATTTCTTATGAAACACCTCTAGAGTGACTTTTTCAGCAAAAATCAGATTACACACCCTTATGTATTTTTCGTTGTGCCTGTTGGCCAAATTTAAGACCATATAATTCTCATAATCTTGAGTTTCCCTCAAAACAATGCACTTTTCTTGGACATAGTTCCTTTCATAAGGGTTTTAAATGTCTTGATCCGGCCACAGGACGTGTTTACATATCTAGAGATATAGTCTTTGATGAAAATGTGTTTCCCTTTGAATCTCTATCTTCCAATGCCGGGAGGCGTCTGCAAGTCGAAATAAACGTGTTGCCATCTTTCCTTTTAAATCCTGGAGTTAATCAACCTAATGATCATGTAGTTAATCCTCCTGATTTTCCTGACACTAATGAAGTACACGAGGTTTTACAGGATAATGCAGCAGCAAATAATTGTGAACCACAGGAAAATGATGCAAGCGAAGACCATGTGGAAGATTTGGTGCAACAGCACTCGCCTCCAGCCCTGGCGTCCCGCGCGACCGTGCCAGTAGGCTGCAGCTCACCTGGTCGGGTCACGTGCCCGCCTGGCACAGGGCGACGTGGATCCCGGTGCAGCCCCTGCTCACTCTTCTGCACCAAGTCATTCAGCGATCACTACTGTTGCTGATCGTCCAAAGACAAGGTTACAAAGTGGTATTCGTAAAGAAAAAAAATATACAGATGGTACTGTTAAATATGGATATTTTACTAGTATTATTGAGCCACATAATTTAGAAGAAGCTCTAGGAAACGGTAACTGGAAAGCTGCAATGGATTTTGAATTCTTAGCTCTACAGAAAAATAAAACATGGCATCTAGTTTCTCCTCAAAAAGGTAGAAATGTGATTGATTGCAAATGGGTATATAAAATAAAGAGGAAACAAGATGGTAACTTGGATAGATACAAGGCTCGTCTAGTTGCAAAAGATTTTAAGTAAAAATATTGTATAGACTATGAAGATACTTTCAGTCCTGTAGTTAAGGCAGCTACTATATGTATTATTCTATCCATAGCAGTTTTAAGAGGCTGGCATATTCGACAGCTAGATATGCATAATGCTTTTCTTCATGGTTTTCTAAAAGAGGAGATATGCATGAGACAACCCCTAGGTTATGAAGATAATATTTTTCCTAATTATATTTGTAAGTTGGATAAGGCATTATATGGATTAAAACAGGCACCTAGAGCTTGGTTCTCACGGCTAAGTAAGAAACTTGTTGATCTTGGATTTAAGGGATCTAAACATGACACCTCTCTGTTCGTTTATAATCATGGTAACACAATTATGTTTATTCTTATCTATGTTGATGATATAATTCTGGTGAGTTTAAAACAAGAGGCAGTGCCAGCATTATTGAAGGATTTACAAAAGGATTTTGCACTAATGGACTTGTGAGATCTTCACTACTTCTTGGCATTGAGGTAAATAAAATTCAGCATGGGATTTTATTGTCACAAGAGAAATATGTATGTGATTTGCTAAGGAAGGCAGGAATGTCAGATTGCAAGCCTGTTAGTACTCCTTTGTCCACTAGTGAGAAAATGTCATTGCATCAAGGATCTCCTCTTAGGCCAAATGATGCAACACAATATAGAAGTATAGTGGGCGCCCTACAATATTTAACCTTGACTTGGCCAGATATTGTTTTTCCTGTGAATAAGGTATGCCAATTTTTGCATACACCTACTACTGAGCATTGGTCAGCTGTCAAAAGAATTTTGCGATATCTGAAATCGTCCACCAAACTGGGATTAAAGATATGCAGGTCTAATTCTATGTTAGTAAGTGCTTATTCAGATGCAGATTGGACTGGTTGTGTTGATGACAGAAAGTCTACCGGAGGATTTACAGTATTTGTGGGTTCTAATCTTGTTTCTTGGAATGCAAAGAAGCAAGCTAATGTGTCAAGGTCCAATATTGAGTCAGAATTATAAGACACTTGCTAATGCTGCTGCAGAGATTATGTGGGTACAAACGTTGTTGAAGGAACTTGGAATTCCAAGTCCCTCTATGGCGCATATATGGTGTGATAATGTGGGAGCCAAATATTTATCTTCTAATCCTGTTTTTCATGGAAGAATGAAGCATATAAAGGTTGATTTTCATTTTGTGAGAGATCGTGTAAATGAAAAATTGTTGCAGGTAGACTTTGTATCCACGAGAGATCAAGTAGCAGACGGGTTTATAAAAAGTTTGACAGCTCGACAGCTGGAAAATTTCAAGTTCAATCTTAACTTAGGAAAGTTATGATTGAGGGAAGCTATTAGATAAACATGTATGCGTGCGTTTGGAAAAATCTAAGAAGGTAGGTCGTGATTTGTTGCCTTTGGTTTTAGTCTGTTGTACTTAATATTTTTATCTATTGTAATCGTAGCTAACCAAAGCCACTCTCATCAAATCTGTCTTTTCTTGTAAACCAAGATAACAGTTGTTGTTGCCATCTATATAACATGCAAGGCGTCAGTCCCAGGGACACACGACGTTTTCCACCGAAGCTCCATTACCCTCTGAATTCTTTAGGCTCCACTCCAGCAGGCGGCCGCGGCCCGGCTTCTGTTTCTCACGGCAACGCATATGCCTTTCGAGAACGGCACGCGACCGCAGTCCACCACTGCCCACTGGGTTTTGGGTCTGTGCAGTGCGTGCATGTGCAGGGGTCAGGGGACGGAGCAGGCAGTAGGGAAGGGAAAAGGGTGAGGGGACCCTCTGCGTGCGAGAGCATTAGTGTGGTGCAAGCAAGCGGCGGTCACTGACTCACTGTTGGTAATGTTGGACTCGCCCAGTGCGGTGGCCGAGCGGCCCGCCCGCGAGTGCGCCCCCCTGTGCTCGTGTCTCCCTGCACAGACGCGCTGGCTTTCCCCAAGCACGGGTCCAGACCACCGCCACGGCGCCACCCTCTTCGCTGTCGTCTTGACCTCCGGTGCGCTAGATTTGTCCGTCGGCAGAACCAGTGAGCTTTCAAGCTTTGTACAGGGGCGCATCACACATGAAGTCATGAATAATACATGATCTGCAACTCCAAGAGTCCGTCGCAAGTCACACGACACGTGACGCGGCTCGGATCTGCATTTGCTCCAGGCGTGCACGTATTTGTCGTGCGTGCATGCGCTGTCTAGTCTCCCGTGAAAAAGATTATTAGGCCCAGGCCGACATGGGCCAGCGATGGGAAATGATTAGTAGCTCAAACGTCCGGCTGTTTGGATCATGTCAACTGGATCGAAAGAGGACTGGCACGTCATAGTGCAGTTTGTCACGTCAACTGACAGGTCAGTACGTTACAGCACTTTCAGCCCCCCCCCCCCCCCCCGGATCACCTGACGTACGTCCTCTCACTGACGAGTGGGCTAGCAGCCACGCACGGCCCATGTATAGTGAGAGAAGTCCCACCGACGTACGTTAATGGATCCGGTTCTCCCCTCCCTTCCCCTCTCGGCTGGCGAGGTTGTGGTCGGACCTCCATGTCCTCTGAGATTGCTAAATAGTACTGCTGTAGCAGTATCATCGACCACGAGAGCTTTGATCAATCCAAAAACTAGAAGGACATTTATTTTTGAGCATCATAACAATAATTTTATATCCGTTGTAGTAATATCTTATTTTACGAACTGGACTCTATAAACTTGTAAAGTTGCAAAGCCCGTTCAAAGAACACTTGGGGATCTTATAACTATGTACAACTGGTGACCCAAAAAGTATTTTCTAAACTATTAAAAGACAATAAAATGATCAATTTTCTTACCACAAACAGTTATCCACCCAACAATCTGAAACCTACATTTAATATGGCCCATCTCTATCTAACCAGAGGAATCCACTACTTATAAAACTTCTTACACTCATTATTCACAAAAATTCACTCATCCCTCCTCCGCGCACTGTTTTTTCTCACCCGCGTTCCGCCTACCTCCCGCTTGTGCCCGTCCGTAAATCGCGTTGTCGTCGACTCCTCCGGTCCTTCCCCAAGAACACAACCATGTTTTGCCACTTCCCACTCCGCCGCCTCCAGTTCAACCCTACGCCTCTCCCCGCATCGTCTTTCCTCCCATTCGCGGTGAGAGAGGCGGCTAAGCCAGCCCGCGCGCCTGAGCAGCTGCCGCCGTGTCGTTCCCTCCTCCTCCTCCCCAAGCAGCTGCCGCCGCACCCCGCTTCTCCTCCTTCAGGAGTGGTGCTCGCGCCCTCACGCCCGCTTGCCTGCTCTCCCTTCCCCTTCCCTAGCCCTAACAGGGCGGTGGCCTCGTCACCGCACGGATTAAGACGACAACGGCGCATGAGGACGACTTCTTCGAGATGGGCTCGGTGCCACGGCTAGGACGCCGCCAAGGACAAGTTCTGGGCTCTGCACGGGAGGAGCCATGTTCGTCGCATCGGTTGGGCTCGCACTCATCACGCTCGACGAAGAGGACATCAGCTACGGCGACGGCGACGTGGAGCTGCGAGGTGCGAGGACGACGAGGATCAGGACGACGACGGCGACGAGGAGCTGAGCGCTGTTCCAAGGTCCGCCTCCATGGGTGCCACGACTCTGGCACCGACCCCTCTTCACTCTCGCTCATCACCCTCGGATGTCGTCTTATTCCCAGGTAAGCTTCATGCCACCTAGCTCAATTTCATTTCCCCTAATCTTGTGCAAACCAATTGTTGCTATTACGGCTGATTCCACCACGGTTGACCCAAGGCCAGACTGGCCCAACTCCTTTATGGCCCAATCACCAGCCCACTGGAATGCAGTCCCTGACATTAGCCTTACCCTTAACAGCCCTTATTTTGGTTGGATCGGTGAGAGCAGTTAGATGTACTTGACAGGCAAATCTGTTGTCGCTTTCATGTGTGCCAACTGGCAACCTAACCTTTCAGTGTTTTGTTGAAGTGAATTAGCCACTATACAGTTCTTTTTTCGATAATAGGTGGCACAACATAGTCCTCTTTGTAATTTGTTTCTGCATATAGCAGTGTAAGAAAAAATCCGTTTGCTTCATTTGGTCGTGAAGCCAGCTAGCACAATAATTTCTGTTGGCCAAACATTTTCACTTGCGGCTAAACTACTTGACTTTTGTTAGAAGCCTTGGAGATAAATGCTACGCTCTGCAATTGTTTTTATTGTTGCGTGAGGCATTTATATTTCATATGGAATTTGCCTGCCATCTTTCTTTGTTGTTACCGAAACTACTATCCACTTGCTGCATGTTTCTTAATTTAAAGGAGACGATATGACTTGTCTGATTGAGAACAACACATTGGCTGGATCATTGGTCACACTGCAACTACTCCCAGATTCATGTCAACTCACCAACACTATCTTATGAGGACAAGGGGGTGCATTGAAAATTTATGCCTAGAGGAACTATAATTTTGATTTAACTGTGCTCTGCCCTAACATTGATGTCTTTCCTAACACTGATATCAGGTAATAAAAAAGTGGGGTCCTTCAAACAAGACTGACTTCCTATCTCTATAGATCTTATACAAGGCATGCAGATAATGTGCCACAGGTTAGGAACTAAATACCTTATGGATTCATGCTGGGTTATTTTATAGTTCCTCTCTACATAAATAAATATATTGTACTTTGAAATAATTTCTACGTTTATATAACTCCAACTTGTCAGCTTTCAGTGGCAAAAATTAGAGTGGTATGTTTAACATAGTATGTTCTGCTTATTTTCATATCTGACAATGCTATGCTATTACAGGATAGAAGATGGAGTAGGTTTTATCTGTAATCAAATTTCATGGGTTAACGAGATCATGTGAAGAAGATGCTTATGAAGAAATTTGAGAACTCAAGATTCATTTGGATGGTTAGGGTAACATAAGTCTATTCTGGAGAATTATTAACATAGGATCATGTTCTCTGAACTATTTAGAAGCCATTTGATTGTTTCTGAAATACAATCGTGAAAGCTTCAAGGTTGATGGCAATGTTTTTTTACATGTCGATTTAGCTGCAATGTTTTGTCACTGACACACTTACCAGTTTCTAATTTCCATCCAGTTAGTTCTTCTCTATTTTCTGAATCATTTTGCTAAAATATGGCAAATTAAACTGTTCAGATATAATGCATCACCCTTTGTTGGCTCTTCTTTCTAGGCGTGCTCAGCAGGAGGTATAGTATCAATACTACACTGTGATATATTCTGTCATTTGCTTCCAGCCACAACAAAGGTCAAGCGCTTATCTGATGCTGGATAACAAGGAGAGCTAACCATGAAGAAGTTATGGAGCATTCTTCCATTTGGACTGCAAGGTAAATATTTTGAGACTGGGACGTTGAGAATTACAACATTATTTTCTTCCTTCTTTTCATGCTTATCATATTTTCTAGGATTGCAGAGTTTCCCAGTTTAGCAGAGTTGTTCAGCAGTACTGGAAATTGTTAGTTAGATTAGTACTGTTTGAATGAAACCATTTATTAGAATTGGTTGAATGAAAACCATGCTTAAAAATTTCAACATTCATATTTGGGCATGACAAACTGATGAAGGGTGTGCATCTTCATAGTGTTGTTTTGCTGCTTTCTTATCTTGCATATTACTTTAAAATATGGTCCTAAAATTTCTCCAGGACATGCATGTAGTATGGCACTGTAGTTACTGAATATACCTCTCATTTTCCTATATTTTTGTTACTGTGCTTAGTGAATATACCTCCTAGATTGCAAAGTGGTTTCCATGGAAGCAGTGGTTACATACTGTATTGTGTCACAAAGTGCATGATACATTTTGCAGCAAATTTGTCTCTCTGGTATAACTTCTTGCTGATTGTTCTGACTTTACCTATTTGGTTAGAAATATAAGGAAACCTTGAATTCAAACCTCTAATTAGCCCTTTTTGAAGGGGCCAGGATCCAGTGAACTGAAGGCTCAAACTTTTTTTTTTCATTTTCTGTATGTATGGAGTATGAATACAATTTAGATGCAAAAGTTTGGCATGGACGAGATGTTCCATTTAAATGACTGGTCAACATGGTTTACTTGTTTCTGTTTGACTTTGTTGTTTTTGTGTCTCCTTGTTCATACGTAGGCCTATTGTGACCATGAGATAGTTAGTTTCTATCACCTTTAGATTTATCTGCTTACTATCGGTGGACTGTCATTCATTGATGAACAGTCCTACATTGTGCACTGTGTCACATTCATAGGTATATTGAACTGTATCTTGAGATTTATTTTTAGCAACATGGTGTATTGTAAAGTTCCTCTAGCTAATGTTATCTGAATAAGAGAATTGTTTAACAGAGATCAGAGGATGCCTGAAGGTGTAAATGAAACTGGGGTTACCTTGATTGGAATCCTTTACTTGAATGCTCTTTTCATTGAAAATGGTGGACTGGAAACAACATCGAGAGTATTGAGAAAATTTGGGTATGATAATGAGGTCAAGCTAAGGAACGATCTCATTTCACTGCCAATTAAAAGAGCTCCTGATCAAGCAATATTTCCTTTGGTTCATAAGCTATATCTAAACTTTCTTAAGTTATGATTTTATCATGATTGGTGCTGCTATCGTTGTGGAGTTTGACTAAACATTAAGCACGGTGATTTCAGTAGGTTACTTGTTAATTTCGTTGTACCGTTGTGGCCGTTAAAGCATCCTTGAATCAACTATAATGGTTTGATTATCCTATCGTACCTTTGATTTTGTGTTAAGTTCCCAGTAGAATACTATCTTTTTTGGATGTACTTTCATAATTTTCTTTATGGTGAAGTTGATAAATTTAACCTTTTTTCCTTTGCAGACTATGGAATTGATAGCCAAAGTGGTTAATTTCCTGCCATGCTATTCAACATATTTGATATTGATAATGTAAGTTCACTGCACTGCTTATTCGTACTTGAGAATTGTGTTTAATGCTTCCCCTTATGTGATTTAAATATGAAAGTGAACGTAATATTATCGTTTCTTATATTTTCATTTTAAAATATTCTTTATATCAAGGATGGAGTTTTTTTACCTACTAAACCAGATGTTCTTTTCTCAACCACGCCTGAAAAGTAAGACTAATACAAACTAATAGTTTCCATATCAAAATGTTGGAACAACCTGAGTCGTCATAATTTTGATGCACCATGTTAAATCCCCACAACGACCCATGCCAGGAGCCGCCATCCTTCATCGTCCGGAGCAGTAGGTCGGACTGCACCAGTAGGGATTGAAGCTGTTGGAAAGTGTGGGAGGAAGAATTCTGTGTTGTATTCCATCCTCATAGGGAGTTACATAATATAGCCAACCGGGATGGTGGCTGAGGTGCCAAGGGCGCCGACCCTAAGGTGCGCAGGCACCTAAAGGCCCATAAAGGGCCCAGTACATTATAGTCTAACCCCCCCCCCCCCCCCCCCCCCCCCACAGTGTCAACTGTTCTTGCTAGCAGGGAGAACATTGAGACTGGATCTAAACTCGACAAACACTGGAGTAGGAAGACCCTTGGTAAAGATGTCGGCGTACTGCGAGGCAGTGGGCATATGATGAACTCTAACTGCTCCAATGGCGACCCGTTCCCGGACGAAATGGAGATCAATCTCAACATGCTTCGTGCGTTGATGCTGAACGGGGTTGGAGGATAAGTAAACAACACTAACATTGTCACAATAAATCAGAGTTGTTGTGGACAATGAACTGTGCAGCTCGTCAAGGAGTTGACGTAACCATGTGGCTTCAGCGACGACATTGGCAACTGCGCGATACTCAGCTTCAGCACTTGACCGGGACATCGTGGTTTGACGTTTGGATGACCATGAAACAAGATTACCTCCTAGGAACATAGCATAGCGGGAGGTGGAGCGTCGTGTATCTGGACAACCCGCCCAATCAACATCGGAATAGATCACTAAATGGCATAGGCAATGTTGGGCCTAGTGAAAGTGAGGTACTGTAACGCTCCGGCTAGACTGCGGTAGACTGTAGCATCAGACACAGGGGGACCAGCATCAGCACAGAGCTTCGGACTGGTATCCACCGGGGTGGTGTAGGGCTTGCACTCAGTCATACCTGCACGATCAAGAATCTCCAATGCATACTGCTGCTGGGTCAGGAAGAGGCCACTGGAGGTGCGTCGAACAGTGACTCCCAAGAAGTGATGCAGCTCTCCTAGGTCCTTCATGGCAAACTCGGACTGAAGGCGGGAGATGACACGACGAAGGAGATCCGAAGATGATACAGTGAGCACAATATCATCCACATAAAGGAGCAAATATGCCATATCAGTGCCGTGACGGTAGATGAAGAGTGAAGTGTCTAACCGAGCCTCACAGAATCCCATAGTGAGCAAGAAAGAGGCAAACCGACAGTACCAGGCGCGCGGGGCTTGCTTCAAGCCATAAAGTGACTTATTGAGTCGACACACAAGGCTAGAGTGCGCAGGGTCAACAAATCCTGTGGGCTGACAGCAGTAAACCGTCTCGGTGAGTGTGCCATGCAAGAAAGCGTTCTTGACATCCAGCTGATGCACAGACCAGTGGCGGGACAGGGCCAAGGAAAGAACAGTGCGGACCGTGGCCGGCTTGACCACCGGGCTAAATGTCTCATCAAAGTCCACACCGGGACGCTCTGATACCATGTTGGAAAGTGTGGGAGGAAGAATTCTGTGTTGTATTCCATCCTCATAGGGAGTTACATAATATAGCCAACTGGGATGGTGGCTGAGGTGCCAAGGGCGCCGACCCTAAGGTGCGCAACACCTAAATCCTAAGGCCCATAAAGGGCCCAGTACATTATAGTCTAACAGAAGCCAACAACGTTCTACTTCCCCCCTCCTCCACCACACATGCCTGAGGCTCGCCGTCTTCCCTAGCAGCAGCCAGCAGGTCGGGCGCACAAAGGATCAAAGTTTTCAGCTGGCTCAATCAAAACCCCAATGTTCTTTTTTTCTTCAGTTCATTGATGTTGTGTGATTCAATCTTGTAATAGGCTAATAAATGGGTTGTTTACATGGGTCTATGTTCCTTTAGCCTGCAAAAAATGGCATAAGAACTTTGGCATGCAGATGTATGAAATGCCTATTGTTTGGAGATTAATTATCACCAGATGATTTGATATATATAGTCATCAAACAATAATCAACTGCGCAATGTAATCAGATTTATGAAATACCTATTGATTTTGATATACTTGTCTCATCTTATATTTGACCGGGGAGGTATTTGTTGGACATATTTGTTTATTTAACATAGATTATCATTCTGGACTGGATGGAACACAAGAATCTAGCGTTCATATGCACAATGCAATCAGATTGTGCTTATCATCTTCTCTGTAACTTGCATGCCGTAGTGTCTGAGACATGCATGCCTATATGCAAGCATAGAACATGATTTAAGCTATTCAGAGTGTAGTTAGAGCATAGAGTTTGAATATTTCATTTGGTTGAGATATGTCCGTATGACTTTCGTAGGAGACATACTCTGTTTATCATTAGGCATTTGTTTGAGCCGGGTTAATCAACCGCACATGGATTCAAGGCAGATAGAATCCATGGACTGAATTTAACCAGTGCAGGTTTGATTTGCTTGGATATAATTGACCAAAAGATGCATATGTGCGGAGAGTAATATGACCACAATCATCATTTGTTTTTTTCTAGCTTATGGCTTGTTTCAGCGCCAGAGCATTTTCTGTTTCAAGGATCACATATGCAGTATCTAGGCTGAAGAGTTCATAGTTTCATTTACTTGGACCGGATGCTGATGTTCAAAGTATACTACTTGTATGATGAATGCAGCATGCACAGTTTGTCATACGTCAATTCGCTTAGGCTGGTGTCGACGTGTTTGCACGCCTAATCACAGCAGTAATTTGCATGTATTTTAATCATGATGTCATGATCGCTAGACATATTGCAATGTAGCTATTTCATATTGGCTTGACCTTTATGCAAGACTTACATATTTTTTACTGTTTCACTCAGATTATGAATCAAAGCATAACGGCTTAGGATGATGGATAGCCCGTATGCAAGTCAAGTGTTATTATGCCTTTGTTTAATTTCAACAGGTACTTTAAGAGTTTCTGTCAAGGAATATGCATGCACATTCTAAAACAGAGTTGTTAGTTATTGATTTCGTAACACATAAATGTAATTTTTGATGACGCATCATGTAATCTAACAAGATGCATGCATGGAAGAATCCTTAGGCTACTCCTAATGGGAGTTTCATTTTCATTAAATAGGGTGTCATGTCATCATTTTTGATGATGTGACAAGAAATTAATAAGGAGAGAGAGAGGAGTGGTTTCATCTAGATGAAACTATGTCTACACTGTTTCTAAGATAATATTCTCTTGCATGTGTTGTCTAGTAAATAATAAAATGAAACTATACATTAGGCTACTCCCAATGGGAGTTTCATTTTCATTAAATAGGGTGCCATATCATCATTTTTGATGATATGGCAAGAAATTAATAAGGAGAGAGAGAGGGGAGTGGTTTCATCTAGATGAAACTATGTCTATACTATTTCTAAGATAATTCTCTCTTACATGTGTTGCCTAGCAAATAACAAAATGAAATTATGCATTGTATACATGGTTTCAATCATTCTTTATACACATGTGGCACTTTAGAAACAACAAAATAAAACTCTCTATTGGGACTAGCCTTATGGGCATGGTATGATCAGTGGTGCCATAAATCAACAGTATAAATCTTGATGATTTCCGTAGTTTTACATTGATGCAACACATGATTTATATAATTTTGACTTGTGTTACCTCTGTCACAGCGCGACGCTTTGATTTGTCACATGTGTGCAACGTAAACGAAGCGAGAAAACCATCATATTGGCATGGTTATTTTGTTGAAGAACTACACCTGCATCACTACTAACATGATGGTTACAAGTTCGAAAAAAAGAAAACATGGCGGTTATGCTATAGCGCAGAACCTGCACATGAAGCGTGAGCGAAGTGAGCACTTCCAACGTGGTTGTTTGCTGATGATCTGAAGAACAGAGGTGCTGATGTGGATGATAGCGTGATCTTCTTGCGAGGTTGTTTTAGGCGACTAGGGCTAAACCGAATGATGAACGGTGTAAATTTCCTAAACAGGACCATAATCAAAGGAAGGCAAGTGCCATGATCAGAGAGAGAGAGAGAGAGAAAGAGAGAGAGAGAGAGAGAGAGAGAGAGAGAGAGAGAGAGAGAGAGAGAGAGAGAAGAAAATTGCCTACTCGAGGTCTAAAGAAAAGAATGGTGTCTACAGATCCCTCACCTTGCGAACTGCTATGGAGGCAGCAAAAGACCTCATCGGTGTTCTACCGAGTGCTTGCTGTGGATGATGGCCAAGCACCCTACCAAGCACTGACGAAGTTATGGTGGAGGTGGTGTTTTGTGTTTTGAGATCATATAAGCAGAGAGACTCCTCGATCTCAAGCTATTTGGGCTGCAATCATATGAGCTGATTACATCTAAACTAATAAAGGATGAATAAAATATTCAATTTTTTCACCACAGACAGTCATCCATCGACAATCTAGAGCCTTCATTTAACATGGGGCATCTCCATCTAACGGATCGACGTAACCCCACTAAGTATAAAACTTCTTATGTTCATTCCTTCACAAAAATTCACTCATCCCTCCTCCCGCTCGGTTTATTCTCACCTTCTCACCCACGCGTACCCACATACCCATACTCATACGTTTGACCCACCTAAATTCCTTCCTTAATTGTCTTCTCCTTAATTAGCAAAATTATTTTAATTTCCAAATTTACGTACCTTCTTCCTCCACCTATTCCCAAAATTATTTTAATGACATGCATTCCCGATTGATAGTCCCTTTCCTTTACTTGCCTCCACCCTCCACCTGCGCCATCAAGCAACATTGATATTTTAGCAGACCTTTCGATCTGCTTTATGGTAATACACGAAGCCATAACTGTTATGAACTTAATAACTTCGTCTTTCTTATGTTATGCAATATCATACTTCATTCTAACAAGGTTAGAATTTTTTTAAAAAATAATATTATTTTATTCGTCAATAACAGAAATAATACCTAAATTGACAAAATTGTGAATATATTACTCATTCGAACAACCAACGCGTGAAAAGGCTTTTTCGAACTCTCAACTCTCAACGTGCTGCGAACCAATGTGCTAAAACACCATTTTCACACTTTCAACATGCTAAAACTCATTTTCGCACTTGCAACATGCGCACTTTTCTGTTCAGTCATCCAGTTTTCACACGTTGAACGTGCTATTTCCAGTTTTCAAGCCTTGGACACATGAAAACTTGTTTTCAAACGCCCAACACTTGAAAACTTGTCCAAATATGGAAAAATATTCTGCTCACCTATGCAAAAACACTTGAAAATATGGAACTGTGAAGTCTATGACATGGGACAGAGCACAAGTAGTGATGAATTATTGTACAACTGCAACATGCAATATTGTGCATTAGATTCGACTGAACACATCAGACATAATAGACCTCGTTGAAAGACGCGCATATTTGAAGTTGTATTGTCCACGTTTATCTTTTGACCTCTGTTGCACGTATCCCTTGTCGTACCTGAACAGGCGATATTTGAAGTGGAGTAGAGAGATGTTGTTGTAGTTGAAAATGGATGACCATTTCATAGTGTTACGAAATTTAAAATATTACTTAGCAACATACTTAAGTACACGGATGGTACAATATATGAACACTAAAATAGTGTTCCGAAATAACCGTAACGCAATCTAGAAAACTGGAACAACATACACGCGTGATACAATATAATATGTGAAGTACGACTGGTCATCCATAGTAGTAGTTTAATGACCCTGCATCGCCATAGAACCCAGTAGCACCATAGAATGCTGTGGAAGGTGATGGTGGGGGTGGCGGACTCTTGGCTCGACCGGGTTTGTGGTGAGGGCAACGACAGAAGGCGTTATCACATCTGCGAGGGTCATCATCTGCTATACTAATTGTTATGGGACTATTGTCTGATGATTGCTGACTGGAGGATACAAGCAATTGTTATAGTTGAAATATTTTGTTCTGTAAATAGGCAATGTAGAGTTGAGTAGGGCCAATTGGTTGTGGATCAATCCACCATGAGAAGCCATAGTTGACAGCATAGAAGAGTTCTGAAAGAATAAAAAAAACATCAAAAAGAAATATGCATGATACTACAAACATAATTTTCAAGGTAACAGTAATATTGTACTCACATTAGATAACGGGCAACAAAAGAATCGGTGTCCGCTGTTTGACTCTTCAGGACCATCATACATCTGTAGTACATAATTTAGGTTATGATTGCATTTTGGCCAAATAATCTTGGTGCCATCATAGCCTCAGAAGGGATGTCGCTTCTCTTCCTTGGTTTCGAGTGAGAGGTCTGGGTCGGGTTCTAAGTAAAACGTTGGGCCTGGTTCATTGTTGAACTCCTAGAAGGGATCATCTATCTCTTTGCCTCTGTTTACCCTACCCCTTTCCCTGTCCCTTCCTGAAGAGACCATATTTTCCGTGGAGTGGTGTTTTGTAGAAGATGGGTGGTCCATTTTATATGCAGTGTTGAATCTATGAATAATTGGGTTTGCCATGTGCGGTTGTTTGCCGACTGCAATAATGCGACGCTCATCATTGGATTCCCTAGAAGACTGTTCACCGGCGTAGTGATGCGTCTTTTCATGTCCTGAGGTGTAGTGTTGGATTCCCTAAACCACTATTCACTGGCCGCAGTGATACATCTTTTCATGTCGTGAGGTGCAGCATTGGATTCCCTTGACGACTGTTCACTGGCTGTAGTGATGCGTCACAGCATATCGTGAGTTGCAGCTTTGGATTCGCTAAGGCTTTATTGAACACATAATAAAAATAAAATACATATAGTGTTGTGGTAGTACCACAGATACATCTCATGAACATCAATCTGCAGTACCCTATCCCCTGCCCCGAGCTGCACCGCTACCTCTGTCCCGCTTTGGTCGTTGAGCTGATAGTGGAACCTCTATGTGCTGTTGCGAAGGCTGCTCATATGTGGATGGGGTGAACCAGTATGGTGCTCTCCGCTCACGGGTGGGTAGTACAAAACCCACAGTATGGGTGAAATCCTGCTGCGTCACTGAGTCTCTGGAGGTGCACCAAAAATTTGTGACATTTCTTCAGGTTTTGTGGAAATATCACCAAAGCCCGATCCACTAAAGTAAGGTAAGGTACCATACGGCTGACATGAAATGTTGAAAGGGGGTACATCTGCATATTGCAATAATTATATAAGATAGAATGAAACATTTCTCTAATGTTTCCCAACGTTTCTAGCACACAAGACATATTGCACTACGAAGCCTCAAATGTTCCCCAACGTTTGTCTAAGGTCTTCTGCTTTGCCCTCCAAGCCTTTTGATATGTAATCTCATACTTGAATTGTCGTAACACAGAGCGCTGAATGTATGAACACTCTATGTCTCGCTTCTCAATAATTTCGATGAACAATTCATTAGCGATGAGTGCAGCTGTGAGATTACGGTGCTTTCGACCCACAGTTTGTAGTGTGCAGCTATGTTCAACAATTCTAGACACCAACCAATATGTCTCATGCTTCGACCTGTAAGCAAGGTTGTTCTCCCCATGGGCACGGCTACTAGGTGTGCGAAGCAAGAGCTCAACCGCCACGTTGAGTTGCTCTTCTGCCGTATCCCATGGGATGTCGCCTGCTCCCATGGCGCCGGGGTTGGGGGGGGGGGCTGGAGCGGGGTGCCTCTTCCTAAATCAACCAGGGTAGCGTATTTATGACTAAGCCGTGCACTGGATTTTTTTTATCCCAACTTTGTAGGTTCTCGTCTGTACGCACTTGGAAGGTATGCGGTGCAACCTAACTCTGAACCGCAGCTTTTTTAGCCCTATAGCGGCTGGCTCAAGATAGTGTTATTACATTATTTCTTCGACCACTAGACAAGATGCTTAGATGCAGACTCAATACATAATTGAGGGTGCTATTTTTTAAGTCTTCATTGCAAGCTTGATTATGGCACCATCGAAAAGAAGCTATTATTAAGTTTAGTAGAGCTGCCGGTTAATTTATTATTAATTTATATTTAATACTTCTAATTAACCTAATACTCTATAGGGCTGAAACTAAAATTTAGTGTACATGAAAGAGAGCACGCTCATACTAGCCATCTGCCAATTACAAAAAAACCTAAACTACAAAAAGTTTGGATATGAATCACCGCATGCGCACCTCGAGGGGACTCCTGACTGCGGCAGCTACGGTATCTGCTTGGTCGTGCGGCGTGCTGTCGGTGACAACCTCCATATCGTCTGGGCGCTGGAAGACAGAGGGTTGAGGTACGTAGGGATCAATTGCCTGCACACTGGAACGCGCCATGCTCGGGGCTTCTTGGGCGTTTGGCACGATTGGAGTAGCATTTCCGTCGATTGCTTTGGAGGCGTAGCCAGGCTGCTCCTGATATGGGGTAGTGTGCATGACCTGCAGTATGAAGTGCAGCGTGCATGTGTGTGAAGAAAAGTGTAAGCTAATGCCGACCACTTTTTTTTTTATGATTTTCCTGTTGCATCGAGAGGAAAGGGCACCTGGTTATGCTGTGTGGTTAGTGTTTGATGACAATCGGGCCCGCGCGCTCCTTTCGGTTGAATCCAGATTGAGGTCACCTGCGTGGGCGTGTTGTGAGAACAGTAAAAGCAGCATGGTTTGTCCATAACCCCCCTACCGGGGGAAGAAACGATTGGATTAACCAACATTTTCCTGGGTCATTTTTTCTATCTCGTTTGTGGATTGCCTATTTCATTTTATTGAAGTGGCAAAAAAAAAACAACAAATTTTCAATTCATTTTTGCTGGCACAAAGTCTGGCAACCACGATATACAAAAAGCTAGCAGACGAACCTGATGTTGGGTAGATGGTGTTGTGGTGTTCGACGGCGCTTCGTCCAAACACTTGGACCACCATGCCTGCCCGGCCTGAAATGCAGTAAAATAACGACATCTTTCAGTTTTTGCTTTCCAGACGGGGAAAATGTTTTCAAGGTGAACCGGAAATAAAAGGTGAACAAACGGCAATACAAAGACTTCCTGCAGTTCTTCCATTCCTCCTTGATGCCATTCAGATGCATTGCCGAATTGTGTTGCACTCGAGCAGTCATATTGGTCGTCCCGGCGCCTCTTGGACCCCGAGCTTAATGCACTTCCGTAGGATTTCTGCATGGTATACAAGATCGGGGTTAAAAAAATAGATGCGCAAACAAAGCGAAGGTTTTCCTCCATCCATAACATCCGGTGCCTGTCATACCTGATTATAGTCCATGTTGCCATCCGGGGAAGGAGAGGGTTTGAGAAAGTGTGCCAGTGGCTATATCGGGGCTATATGGGTGCATCAGTGGGCTAAAACTACAACAATCCCTAGATGCGAGCATATATAGCGCCCCCTCCACCCCACCCCTCTCCGCCCCCTTCTTTGTCGTTTGTTTGCCACCTGCCAGTGAACTCAGTGTAGGAGATGTACAGGGGGACACAACCGCTGATCGTGCGGCGAGCTATCCTTGTCTGTAGCTGCTGCACAAGCGTGCTCGATTTGAACCTTTGATGATGAATGACTATATTGTCCTGCATTTCATTTCTACTGCACTCAAATTTGGCATCTTCGATGGCAAACCGATAAGACATGTGAGTTGTTTGGGGTGTGTGTGTGTGGGGGGGGGGGGGGCAATTCGAGGAGAGCCGAGGAATGCTCTTGGTTACGCCCTACCCTATTGGAGTATCGGTGTGCAGTGCCTTGCCTCGCGGGAACAGCATCAGTCCTTCTTCGTACAGTCTTAAAAAAACTTTCCCGGGTCGGCACTGATTCAAGGGACATGCGTGAACCAAAAACAAAGGGACTATGATTCTCATTGGCACCTTACCCCAGATGGATGTAGTGTACTGTGAAAAGATCAGTCAGTGCGGGGAGTTACACCTCAGGCCCGTCCCTTCGCATGTGCAGGATGGGCGACGGAACAGGCCCCCCCAAAACTTGGGGCCCCCAATTTGTAATTCACTTTAAGATGAGAAAAAAACTAACACGGTTCAAAAGTAAAATAAAAGACATACAAGCAGTCTAGTTTACGTTCATAGACTCCTCGGCCGGTGCATGAATTTATTGTTTGTTGGCTTCCACTAGAAGTTTTACCCTCGCCACCACAATATTTTCTTGCTCAACCCCTCACGACGCCACTGCTTCCGGAAGCTGATTTCTCGACCTCGACGAGACCATCCTTCGTGGTGGCTGATCATCATCGTGGTTTTGCGAAACAGGCCCCAATCATCATCGATTGTATTTTTTTTAGTAGAGCACAAGGAAAAAAGTGATGCATTATAAGTTGAGACTTCGGTTGGTGAAAGTGATGTTTTGGAACATATTAAAGTATGAAGATATAATTAAATATTTCAGCTCAAAAAATACTAGAAGGATGTTTTTTTAGTAGAGCACAAGGTCAATTTATTTGTGAAATACTACTTTTTAGCATTATTTTTTAATACATTTCTATATATTATGAAAAATAGTATGTACTACAGTTATAATTAGTTATAAGTCTATGTGAATTTTCAACTTTAGGGCCCTATTTTGCATTTTGCACAGGGGCTCGAAATACGTAGAGACGGCCCTGTACACCTGAACACCTTTTGTCGCTTTTTTTGTGGTTGTCTGGTACTGTGCTTGCCGGCATGCACACTATAAACGCCTGTCTTTTCTTGCAACATGCATCGTGCAGCCTATTTTGTCAGGGATGCATGTGTCCCGGGAAAATAAAAGAACTCACGGGTGTGATCGTCGGGTTTGAGACATCCAAAATGATAAAGGGCAATTGCATCATAGAATCTGTTTTTGATTCGAATATTGACAAAGGATTTCTTTTTCAGACTTTGTAAGATTAGACCTGTTTTTTTCAAACAAAAGAAGCAACAGCCCATGTTCTGGTTGATGACCTAAATGTCATGCAAAAAGAAGATTATGCCCTTATAGAAATATATCTGTTTCATAATATTCCTTTGCAAATTTGTCCTTGTTTTTGAATACGAAGTGTATGAATCTGAAATTTATATATGTAAATGGATTTGTAGCATAATTTAAATTATATTGAAAATATATCAGAATTTTAAATTTTGTGTATTTTGATAATTAGGCTCCATATCGTGGTATTCTCTCTCTGTTCTTGGATGCTCGGCCTATCAGCAGCCCTCCAAGCACACGCCCTGCTCTCGCCAGGGCACCTGATGCACCCACCCGCCAGCGATGCATACTGCCCGTGCACCACTGCAACCCGATGGCTGACGCCCGCCTCTCGTGCTTGCTCGCACGCATGGTGCCTAGGGCCCACCTCATGCTTGCGTGCACCCGACCACGGTGCCTGGTGTCCGAGCCCGGCGGCCCGCGGCGCATGCGGCCTTCCCGCAGTAGCCATCCGCCGCTGCGATGCACCTGCCTGGTTTATTAGCCATTGCTCAGCAAAGAGATAGGAAGGAGAAGTGGCATCGCGGGGAGGAGCTGCGTTGACGGCTCGATCTGTTAGGAACATGAGGGGCAATGATGTCATTTCCCTTTTATTTTTATTTTTTTATTTCCAAAAAATAAATATAACTGACAGAACTCAAAAAACAAGGGCTAATGACTGCTTCGTTTTCAAAAAACTGGTCTAATCTTGCAAAGTCTAAAAAGAAAGTCCTTTTTTGATATTAGAGTCCAACATAGCTCCTCTTATGCAATTGCCCCAAATGATAATCACTTGCGCTTGATCATAAAACAACGTCATTCAGCAAACAATCCATTGATTTTAGTGGAAGAACCGGGTGCACACGGAAAGTACATAGGGATAAAAATATACCCTGCTATATGCAAGGGTAATGTCCTAGCTTTGATCAGTCTAACATAGTGGAAAAGAACAATCTACAACTACACGCTACTTTATGCCTTGCTCCCCTGCCAAGACACAATACACACAATGCGAAGACGGGATACAACATGTTCGGGCCGTAAAAGATAGGTGCCCTGCCAGCTGCGGCTTCGCTCATCAAGTACATTGGAAGTCGTTGGGATTCACTGTGGTGTAGATTTCATCGATGCCTGCAAGGTCCTCCAGGACCTCCCTACGGCCAAATAGAAGTAATAACATGCACGGGTTAGAACTACCGACATCATACGGTAATGAAGGAACGCTAAGCAGAGGTGCGACCCCAAAATGAAACGCTTCACAAATGTGTGCTTACCTAATCCTGTCTTCATCAATAGTGGTCTTTGCGCAAATATCTGCTATGGAAACGCCCTCAACATCACCACTGAGATATATATAGAGTACGGGGGGGTTAGCTGGTTCGTAATAAGTGTATCAGTGGAGGGACCGTCCTATAAAAAGTACAACTGTTGTACTCACGGTGGCCCTAGTTCTCGAATAATGTGGAGTACCCGGTCCGACAATCCAGAGTCAAGTGTGGTTTCCTGTCATTGTCAACACATGTGAGACTGCGGCAATAAGGGGAAAAAAGGGCATGCAATTTTATGCTGGCTGAGGTGCAAGCTAGCCTGCCTTTTCTGGTGTGTCTGCCACCTGAGTAACTTTGGCGTAGGTCTGGGATGCGAGTGGTATGCTTCCGTTGCATGGTTCACTGTCTGGCTGCCCCGCTTGCGTCTGGCTAATTTCCATGTTGTCGCTCGGTGGCTGCGTGTTAGTCCCAAGTTAAAGAAAGTTGCGCTCAGAAACTTGATACGTGCACTGGGTTGTAGAAAAAAACGTAGCAAAGAGGAATTGTGTAGCGGGGCCCTATATAAAAAATAAAATGTTTCCTTCTTGAAATGCAACAAATACCGTTTTCTGGCGCAAATCAAGATACACGTGGATCACGGATAGGTGATGGTGCACGACGTCGTTCCCTATCTGGCCAATCATACGGCTGCAAATATGATAAATAAACAACATTACTGCTCCTGTGAGTGGCAGGACGGCTGGTTAGTCTAGATGGGCATGAGAATAGCGCCTGCACTTGTGTGCCTCAATATATGGCTGTTCTGCATCAAATTTGATGCTACCAACCACCATTGCATATCCGCCGTTTATCCTACGTGTACAAGACACCCAGTTACCTTGTTGAGAGGTATATAAGTAGCAGATTTACTAATTAGCAATGAAAATATACTGCTAGAACAATTAGTTTTTAGGCAGAATATTTTTATTTTTTTAGAGAACATTTTTTTCGCATAAGTACATGGAAAATATGGATGGTTGGATCAAGATCCTATGACCTGAACAGATGACTTAGAGATTAGCAAAATCTAAGTCACCTGATAACGATACACTCCCTATAAGTAGATGAGTTGTAAAAAGTGTTAAGCGTAGCGGTTTTAACCTGAGTGCGATGAAGTCAGCCAATTCTCTCGGTCGGTACACGAGCCTGTACAAAAACAAAGGAGTGTCACTATCGAGTGTTTATGTCACTGGGTCAAAGAAAAAGGAGACCATGTTAGAGTCTTAAAAGACTAACCATATGCGGCCTTGGATGATTCCTGTGCCATCGTAAATTTTGAAACAACCTTTGGCGGGTGTTTGTGTTGCCTCTGAAATGATCCCACATATCCGGACCTTACATAGACATAAAACGTTTTTAATCTGCTTCAGAGTTTCAAACAAACCAACATGAATAGCGTTCTAGTGTGGTACCAAAGATATCTCCGTCCGGTTGATGACTAGCCGCCTCCCATTCCGGGACGCAACTGCATCGTGAATCATCTTGATTGTCACAGGCATGATGCTCTGGTCTGTAAACACTGGATAAACTGGTGCCCACGTTCGGGTCTAGTGAGTCAGCGTGGGTGATGCTTGGGCTAGTTGTAGCGGAGTCAGCGGACTGCTAATCTCAGCCGTGGGTATCTCGACGCCGGGATCAAGCTTCGGCTCAGGAGGGTCTATATGGCCTGCTACGACTGGTAAAGGTTGAGGACCCAGCCATGAAATGATCGGAGCCCTGGGGTGGACTGGGTATGGTGTCACTGGATTCAGGAGTGAAAGTTTTGGCTTGGCTATGTGGCTGTTTGTCGGTCGGGGCCTCCATCAGGTGGGGGTGGGGGGCTAGGGGGGGGGGGCAGGGTTGCTGGTTCGTGCTTTCTAGAATCGATTTCTACGCTCGATGGCCGGGTTTAAAAAGGGCGTGGATGGGGGCGTGGTCGGACAAGGGTCACGAATCTGACGAAATAGCAGCAAACGAGGGTGCCTGTGTTTTGCTGACCCATGCATGTGGAGCAGCATGACAGCCTTCCGGAAAATTTTGCGCCAAAAATTCAATGCGGGCATTCAAACCATGTGTCTGGTGAAAAGACGATAGTACATGTGAACAGTGACCATCACTAGGAAGCCGCGGGACTTAACTCATTCGGACCAGACTAGGGGAAAAAAATTCATTCAGCCACTTGGTGAGTTTAATGCGTCCGATCAAGAGGCAGGTGAAAGGGTACAGGTGACAAACAGAACATAAATTGATGGTTGCATGTCTAAACTCACGATAAAAAAAAATGACTACAAAAAAGGTACATGGTGGACCGCCCTTAACAGGAAAAGTAAATCTAGGTCCCTAAATGCGGTTGGCGGCCAGTCTCACTTTTGGACGATGATGCGGTGAAGCCAGACCACGTGCGCTAGGCAGGAACATGCTGAACAAACTGTTTGGGCAGCGTTCCTTTATTGTTCTCTATGTGCAGGATAGCGTACAACAGCTCTGCTCGATCATATGGGGGTACCGGAGTGCTGCAACCATTTAAAAAAGACGTATTAACATACGGTATTGCTGAAAAATATTTCAGACTCAACCCCCCCCCCCCCCCCCCCCCCCCCCCTCCCTGGAAGAATATAAAGTTGACAGCATCTAATTACCGTTGTCGCGCTGTCGTTGAATGTAACTCCATCGAACGTCCGATAGAATTGAAGTACGAGTACCCCAGATTCCGGCCTGCATTACAAAATACACGGGTGGAAATTCTAGTGAAACGAAGGTTGATTCGTTACGACATACGTTGCAAAAACTGTATCAGCACTTACCAACTCATTGGCGCGGCGCCTGACCTTGGAGGCTTGGTTTTAGATTCAATGAATACCTTCGGCCAGTCAATCCATGCGCTTGGCCAGCCCATGAAGAAGGTATTGAGGCATGTGCCAAGTGCGTCGTGCAAGACAGATACTACTTTAGCATGCCCAGCCCATTTATTTGTCGCGCCTTGCGGCAAATAGCCTGGGGCAAAAATTGTGATCTGCTTCCTCTTGAAGTCCCAGGCCAAGGCCACCCATTTCTTATGTATCTGAACCAGTGCCATGAACTGCGAGGCAACTAGGTAAGGACATGTACGTAGAGCAACCGCGATGATCTTGTATGAAAAGGGACGTTACCATCTGGCATCTTGGGATCTCGTACGGAATATGTTTTCCTGTGAACTGATTCCGAACAGACTTCGCGTCCGTGTAGTTCTCGTCGGCTAGAACCCTCATCTGTGGGGGAGGGGAGAATTCAAACAGGAGTCAGTATGGGCTTAAGCGTGACCTTTTTTGGCAAAAGAAGGTTCCTCATCTGTGTAGTTCTCTGGTTACCGCGAAGTCGGTCTCTATAAAGTGTCTCCATGCAGATCCACAACCTTTATCATTACTAACTGTTTCGGACTGCTGAAACACGCGAAAAAGCAGGTCGCATGTATCTGGTTCAACCTCGCCACCCTTCATTAGCTGATTCACCAGGTTTTGCGCGCCAGTCTCAATGAATTTTGGGATGCCATGACGAACCCAGATGCTGTTCAAAATGAAAACAAATGTTACCGGCTGCCATCGGATATGGGTATAGGGAAAAAATTTGTACCAGTTTTGGTTGATGATGGCCTCCGTAGCCCAACGATAGAACGCAATTGCTTTAGTAGGGTCGCGTCGTGGCGGCCCACCTGTTGCATGCCAGGTTGGAGGCGCGAACGAAACTGTGCCCACCTTAACCTTCAGTCTCAATGAATTTTGGGATGCCATGACGAACCCAGATGCTGTTCAAAATGAAAACAAATGTTACCGGCTGCCATCGGATATGGGTATAGGGAAAAAATTTGTACCAGTTTTGGTTGATGATGGCCTCCGTAGCCCAACGATAGAACGCAATTGCTTTAGTAGGGTCGCGTCGTGGCGGCCCACCTGTTGCATGCCAGGTTGGAGGCGCGAACGAAACTGTGCCCACCTTAACCTTCCGAATAGGTGACCCCATCCATTCGTCATTATCGGCCCAGGCATTTAGGTTAATCTCCTCGATTGCACGCCTGGACCATAGGAACGAGTCTGAGACTAGCTTCGCATCGGACAATGGAGACCTTATAGTGTGCTACTTCCGGAGTTTTCTTGGTGGGCCGGGTGAGCGAGGACTGCTACTAAGTGGAGCATCGTGTGGTGGAGTTTCTAGAGCAGCATCCTGGCCTGTGGCGAAGAAATCGAATGACGGGATTTCTAAATCCCTGTTTCTGTGTTCGGGGGCTTTGTTCGCAGTGGTTTGTATGCATGTGGCAGGCACGTGTTGTGCGGCTGATTGTATCCCACCATTGGCTTGTGTGTCGCTACATTGATCCAATTCAACCAATGATTTTACGAGTGTTTGAGCCAGTTTGTCGGCCTCCTGGTCCATCAAGGCTTTTGCGTTGAGCAAGTGCTTCAGGCACCTGGCCTTGAAAGCCTTCACTGCCACCAACATGTTCGTGTCTACCACCGGCGCGTGTTCCTAACATAGAAAGAGTGTGAATATGCGGCAATCGTGCATCACTTTACGTCATACTCCTATGTAGCACAAAAAAAAATCCCTACAAGCTCAAGCATAATAATACTTTCTACGTAACATGCTGAGTGGCCAAAGGGGGGAGTACGGGGGCGCAATTTCCTCACCTCGACGGCTTGTTTGCTTACGGTTCGCGGGTTTGCTGCATTGCTTCTCGAGCGTCTCGGAGGGCACGGTGGTGGCGTCTGGAGAGCCTCATCCGTTGCCGATTCGTGCCTACCAGGCTGCCTCTTGTACGATACTTCTTTATCGGGACACAGCTTTACGAAAAGGATAACCATTTTTATTACATGTGTGGAAATACAGAAGAATATGGACCAAGGCGGCGAAAAAAATACACATTCTAGCAAAATCGATTACGTTTCCCTTCCCAAATACCCTTGCCAGCGATGTGCCATTGAGCCCGATGGTGTCGGCCATGATTAGCCGACTGATGCATTCCTGAGTAAACACCTTCATTCTGGGGGTGCCAACAATGTTTTCTGTATCTTTCCCATAATCCATATTGTCGAGGTAGAAAATCGGCATAAAGTGTTAAAAAAAAGAGGTAATAAATTTTCCGTGACCATGCAATAGCAGTTTATGAGAAACTTGTTTCAGAATCGCACATGCAAGAACAACACGGTACTGAACGACGGGCACGGGTCCCTCCCATTTTTCTGATCTGATATAGCTTGCTATGCGCAAAGAGTTATTTCTTCTAAGACATAGAAAGCCCAATTAAATGTGTCGACAGAGTCAATCTGTCCTAACGTAGGAAAATGGTTGCTGTTCTCCGATTCTTCATTATCCTTCGGATCTACTAGCATACTAACAATGTAGATGATGAAAGCAATCTTGAATGTGTCGGCCTCCCCTTTGGTGCTGAAGCTTTTCATCCGCGTTAACGTCCTCTCGGCCGCCAAGCTTGCTGGTTCATTCTCGTTAACGCAACCAATCATGGCCCTAATCTTCGAGTGCTGTCTCTTCGTCTTATCTAACGCGGAATCCCACACTTGCTTCCCTCCACATGAAATGCCAAAGACTAGTTGTACATTATCTGGGTATATTGCTAGCTTACCTTTCCCATCCAACCGAATAGCATTTCCTAGCGTGTCTACTTTGCTGAAGAGCCACATTCAAAAATGGCTATCAAATCTAATCCGCTGCAACCCTTCTATAAATTTTCCGAACCCAGTACACCTAATTAGGTCTCTCTGGTTGTCATCAAATTTACTTACTAACTCGTTGAGCACATTGACAATCTCCTCGTTGCCGAATGAATTGCTCCGTGGACTATAAGCTTTCCTTTGCCTACATTTCTATGAACAGCTAGGGGTTTTCCCACCTCTCATTGCAGTCTGCCAAAAACACAAACCTGAAATAAACAACATAAAGATAGAAATAAAAACACATGAACGAGGAAAAATATTAATAAACCACATAAAACTGCTTGCCTATGCAAAGCTTTTCATGCACAGCGTGGTGACCCTCTCTAGCGTCTATCTAGACAAAACCAAAAAAGAGTTTGGTTGGCTGTGTCTTCTTATTGCGTCGTGCAATGCTGCTTGCATATACCCAGATGCACGTACTTATAGTGCTTCTCGCAATCAAATTTAAATTTGAATCGCATATTTCGGCTCTTCCCGTGCCTAGCGTTTTCATTTCAGCTACAAGGGTCGCTACGTCATGCATGTCCACCACGAAGGGCCTTCACTTTATCCACTGGCTCATTGACTACCAACCACGACCCACCATGCATTACGCGGTCAATTTTTGGTCGACCATGTGATCGGCGCAGCTGCGGAAACCAAACACTTTGTCAGCGATTAGTACAAGTAGCTGTTCGTGTGAGCGATTGGTACAAGTAGCTGTTCTCTTTATGATCTGATACATGCATGTGCCTATTCAATGCAATTGCATTTGTCTCGTTGCTCCCTTGATGCCGCCAATCCATTACCATCGAGCACTGTTGCTCCGTTCTTGGTAGCTGATGGCATGCGTGCTCTGTCTAAGACGTGTCTTACTACCTATATAACGCGTGGGGTGTGCACCTATCCACGTATAGAGCGCTGGTCGGTTGGTACAATCCAACCCACTCAGCCCGTGATAATATATTTCCTTCCGTGATAATATATCTCACTCTAAAATAATATACAACACATTATATATTCAACTAATCGTGTGTGTTTCTCTCTCTTCATCCTCATTCTGAATATCGATGTCCCTCTCCTCTTCCACCTCTCCTCTAATACGGCTAGATCCACGACCGCATCTACACGGATCTCTGATGGCTCATCGACGGCAGCTCCACCAGCAGCGCTGTTGTCTGCTCGAGCTCCAAGCCATGTCATCCGCTCAAGCTCCGAGGTCGTCTCCACAGGCAGTAGCAGATCCGGGCAGAGGAGCACGCCGGGGAAGTTTGGAGGGAGCTCCACGCGCAACCAGATCCGCGACTACGACCACAAGTGGAGGCTGGTCGCATGCGGTGAGGAGGCGGCGGGATGCTGCTGCTGCAGCTGCTGCTCATGCTGGGAAATCTGGCGACGAGCTCCACGGGACCAGATCCGTGTGCGTGATGCCGAGGTTCGTGCTTTAACGCGTCTCATGATTTTTCCTTTCAATTTTCTTTCATTCGTCGTCTATGATTTTTGGTTGGAGTCGTGCGTTCCCAAAAGGAGCGGAGCTCATCCGTCATTTTTTTATGTGCAAGTTGCCTTTGTTGGAGACGGAGCCTGTTGGCTTTGGAGCTAACAATCGCTGCTAGCTAGACGCAGGAGGTAGGAAGAAGCTAGCAATTTGCTAGCGCTAAAAACATGGTCTCACCAAATTTGATGCATGAGCGATTCGTTTTTCCGTTTGAGACTTCTTGCTGCCTTTTTTATTTTCTTTTTCGTTTTTTTTATGTTTAACGGGCGCATGCAGGAAGAAAACTTAGCAAAAAGCGAGCTTCTTTTATACTAGCACGTACCTGATTTCAATTTTTTTTAAAAAAATTGTTTATCAGATTTAGAGCATATCCACAGCCATTGCTAGTGCCTCTTTCGATGTGTTTTGTGATACGAGAAGTGAGGAGCAAAAATCTTTTTTATTGACTTTGTTTGCTGGTCACATGATATGAACAAAATCATTTGATTTTTTTTATTTAAAATTTTCAATGGTAGTATATCTCTACTCATATATCTTGATAGAGTATTTGAGCAAGTAGTATATTGTAAGCACTGAAGACGTACCGAGAGAGGGGAGGTGTGAATAGGTAAGCCACTCACAAATCCAAATACTTTAATTTACACTACTTGAGTCTAATAAAAGAACCAACCTAAATAATTCTAGTAGGTCAAGACCCTACATATGCTAGTGTTCTTGATAAAAGAAAGCACGGAAGCTAAATACACTAGCCTATGCAAGTCATATTTCAACATAGTTACTAGAGCACACAATTGCGAAATAGTAAAGAGAGGGTCAAGGAATGCTCATGATTTTTTTCCAAGGTGTCGGAAGGATGACGCCTTCCCCTACTCCTCGTTGGATCACTCCCGCCGGAGTTCCGGTCCCTCTCGCCACCAAGTGGAGTTCTCGCCCACGAGCCCGCAATCACTCCTAGAGTAAAGACAGGGTGTGCGTCACCGCTGCACAAAGCACAAGCTCGCCTCTCTCGAGAACTTGCCGGACTCCCTGAGCCGAAACGGATGCTCACTATTGATGCCCCTTTCTCTGGCGAGTTCAAACCGTGTACAAACGTGTGACGACCTTCACAACCGATCACGATAGGCTCGATCACCGACACCTAACCGGTCTAGGTCTCACCATAGATCAAGAGTAACAATCTAGATCACACACTCAAGTACACCCTAGCCTAAGATGTGCAAGATGCTCAAGTTACTCTCCTCTAGCACTCTCAAGATATGCAATATCTCCTCCTAGTGCTCTCCTCTTTTCCTCTTGGACCTTACCAAATGCTCTCAGGTATTCCACTGGCCAAGAGAGGTCCCAAAGACTCCAGCAACGAAGTTATATAGGCTCCCAACCTCAAACTAGTCGTTGCTCCACGAAATCAGCTTCCTGGGCCTTCTGACCGGACAGTCCGGTCACTGTCTGACCGGATAGTTCGGTCACTGCAGCACAGTGCACCAACGGTTCTGACCCCTGCTGATTCTCCTGCTGACCGGACCGTACGGTCACCTGACCGGACCGTCCGGTCCGTTTCTCTCTCCGGTCCAGAAACATTTCGCGCTAAAGCTTCCTCGCTGCCCAGACTCCTCCATAGTGACCGGATCGTTCGGTCACCAGACCGGACCGTCCGGTCTCTATGACCTCTGACTTTGGCAACTTCCTCGCTTGCTCGTTGTAGCCTCCGGACAGAACCACATAGTGACCGTACAGTCCGGTCACCTCTGACTCCTCTGTCCGGTCTCTATGTCTAGAAGCCGAAACTTGTCATGCTTGCTTGACTTCGTTTCCCGGCTTCTCCGAATAGCTTCTTGGCTTCTCCACTGTCACCTAGTGCCTGTGATTTTACCGAGCAACCTTGCACATCATCGACTAGACATGACCTAAGAGAATGACCTAGACCCCATTGATAGTCCGTTTTTTCCTATGGACTCAAAGCCCTAACAACTAGATGAGTGTACCAAACACTTGCATCATAGCTTGTTCTTCACTTTGATCCATCTTCATCAGCACTTGGACTCGATCAAGTTCACAAGTCTTCATGCTTATGGTCATCGTCATCAATTGCCAAGGACGCCGTTGGGAATCATCATAAGTTAGAAAAGGTTTTCTACACGAACAACACTCGTGTAGACATTAGTCATATTTCATGTTCGTCATTCATCATCAAAACATCATACCTTGGGGTGACCTCAATAGTCATGAACCTTACAATGTTTCTTGTCAAATACTTTTTTCTCATGCTGATTTCTACACCCGTTTGACGATTGCCTCTGTTTTTTTTTTAATTTCAACCCCCCACCCGATGCATGAGGGAGGAAGGAAGCAAGCAAGAAGCGGATATGTAGAAGTGTATATTTTTTCGAGAGTATATATTTCTTCATCAATGTATATCTATGTTCTTGTGAAAGTATTTCATACTTTTGAGATAGTTTATATGACAGTCGTATTTGATTATGAAATCTCAGCATCTGCAAGTGTATATGTGTAGTTCTCACAGTGTGCAAATGTACTATCAAAATGCAGTAAATATACCCATGAACAGAAAGTATATATACAACTCTACTAACATTGAAGAACAATCTTTACAAGAAGTGTTATTTCTATAATATATATACAACAACTAAAGTAAAAGCGGGAGTATATATACTATTTCTATAGTATGTACAACTTTGATAGTATTTGATTTAGCCATCCACTGTAGAGCCATTTCTCGTGCTACTTGTTCTTTGTTTTAGTGTGCAGTACATCAGGATTCAGTCCTGGTCGAGTGCAACACACTTGTTGGGATTTCGGTGCATGTGCTTCAAATTTTGAAATATGCGAGTTTACTTTTTTTCTCAAGCTGATATTTGCACTTGTTTGATGATTCTCCCATGTAATCTCAAGTAGTATATATACTTACCTCATGTAGTATATATACTACCTCTTGTAATCTATTTTAAGACTAACAATATGCGGGATAGAGGAGTATATATACTAATCAATTTTCTTTCTCTTTTTTACCAGATTTTGAAGCCTAAGTGTGGTACTTTTTTATTTGCGTGCAGCTCACAGATCTTGTTCGGTTGAACCTCTTATAGTATTTTAGGATAGTATTTTAACTTTAGTTCTCTCTGAATTCATACTACAGTGTGCGTAGTATATATACTAGATGAGATTTTAGGATAGTATTTTATCGCAAATATATATCTCTATGAGTATAAATCTATGTATGTATGAGTATGTATTTATATACTCATGACTCTATATTTTTTAAAGTGTATACGATGACATTCTATGAGTATATATAAGATCTTGAAGATATATGATCATATAAGATTTCAAAGATATATCATCTTCAAAATATACACTCCAGCCATATTTGATCTTCAAAATATACTGTCTGATCTTGAAGATATGCCACAATGGTGAAAATATACTACCTATAAATATGCGACCAGCTGGTGGTCAAAAAATGTCGACCTAAAAATATACGACTTCGGTAGAAAATAAATGACTCTTGTCCTAAAAATCTACTACCATGGTTGTACATATACTACCGTGATATACGATCATGGAGTTTGGTTTGACCAACTAGCTGTCAAAAAATGTCGACCTACAAATATATGACCTCGATAGAAAATATACGACTATTAACTAGAAAATATATGACCACGATTGTACATATACTACCATGATATATGATCGCGGAGACTAGTTTGACCAGCTAGTGGTTGAAAAAATATCGACCTAAAAATGTACGATCACGGTTGTACATATACTATCACGGTATACTACCGTGATATACTATCGCAGAGGTATGTTTAACTAGCTGGTGGCCAAATCGACCGGCGCGTGGAATAGCAATATATATACTACTTCAGAAAGTATACTACTCCTGTAGTATATATACGATTGCGAAGGTTGGCTTGACCAGTTGGTGGTGAACAAAGGACTCATGCAGCTGCTGACACAAAAAGTAGGGGACACAAAAGATTTCTTGCATGCAGCTCCTGACACAAAAGTAGGAGACCAAGAACATGGCTTGGGTGCCACCGCTTGCTCTATTGCTTCAACAACGTACATGCAGCAGACCGTGATCCGCCTGGTGGTCAAATGACCCGCACAACGCGCCATTTAGCTGTGTGTGTGTATATATATATATATATATATATATATATATATATATATATATATATATATATATATATTATGCTATATCACTTCCTGTGTGTGATATAATAAATCACTCTCTAGCCACTTTGATCCAGCCTGACCAAAACATAATTGCGTTTGAACTCAACCCAACCAAATTATTTTGCACCAGCAAGCGTTAAAGGCATCATTTAATTCTTCAAATAATGGCAGCAACATATTTATTTTGGAAAGGTAAATGCGGTGGAGGTTTATTTCCTTTGACCACGTTGCCATCTATAGCTATTTTTCTATATATATTTCCTTCTCTCTCTCTCTCTCTCAAAAACATGTGTTGCTGACGACGTTCTTCCGCCGGCCAGTGTGCTCCCGATGCCTGACGAGTTGCAAATCAAGACAACCAGGTACAAAATACCATACTGAATTCGATTTCACTCTCCCAATGTTTTTTATGGTTTTAATTGATTTTTGTTCTACAGCAGGTGAAGTACAACGATGAGCGCTATGCTGGTTGAGTTTATAGGCAATAAACAACACAGTGGATTCACATCCCTATTCTTCGCAACGTGCAAGCACCTATGAATCTTGTTCTATTGTTCCTGTATTGTGTCCTGTTGCGATACGGCCAAGCACGGCAGGCCCCAGCATGGCTGAGGACGAGGTCGCCCTTCATGACATGGTGTTGTGTCCAGAAGATTGGCTTCATCGCCTACTCATTGTTGTAGAGGCTCCTTTTTATCGCAACCCTATTGCGTGGCTTTGTTGAGATGCCATCTTTTTTCATGAATATTTCTCGTAGGTCATCTGAAAGAATATCTCATTGTTGGCCATAGAAACATGTGATTTTATTTTCTGTTTTGTTCGTATTTATAATTTGATCATACAAACCTCATATTTTAATTTGAAGAATGTGGGTTCACTACAAGAATTTTGACCTTCTATGACAATGTAAATATGTCATAAAATCTATGAAATTCGTCACAAATTACCTTCCATGACGCAACAGTGACGAAAATCGATTCGTCATAGAAGTTGCGTAGCTAATTACCTTCTATGACATTTTCGCTGTTTTCGTCATAAATTTGTGACGGTCTACATAAACGTCATAAACATTTATGACGTCCAAAAAATTATCATTGAATGTTTATGACACTTGTAATTTTCGTCACGAAATGATGGACTGGCCCATTATTTTCGACCCACTTAATTAGCACACTTTTCACTTTTGGCCCGTTTAATTTGTAGGCCCTTTTACTTTTGGCCCATTGATTTCATAGGCATTTTTACTTTTGGCCCATTAATTATTAGGTCCTTTTACTTTTGGCCCACTTAATTAGCAGGCCATTTCACTTCCAGCCCAGTTAATTCAAACTTTTGTCTTTTTTTAGGCTATTAATTTTATGTCATATTTTTTGCATCACAAAAAACCAAGCAAACAATATTGTGGGCCGACCACATTTACATGCTGAGACATTCAACATACAGCCCATTATATTTCATCACACAGCCACCAGTCAATCATTACTTTAACATAGAGCAAATCAGCAGTTCTTAAGTGCTACTGTGATATAAGCATAGTCAGATATAAGCATCAGTCGTTTGTTCTCGATGTTCATGCCCTCCATCCCTTCTTTCTTCCTTCTCTTTCTACTTACTTCCTGGCATCATCACAACCAAAAATCAGAGGTTATAAAGGGCAAGCAAATTCCACTGGGGCTGGAACAGGAGAATGAAGTCCTCATTCAGGAACAACACATACCAGTTCATCAACCATTTGGCCGATGGGAAATTATACACCGAGCTTGTGCAAGAAGATGAGAACGGATCCGCTGGGGCTGCCAGATCCAACACCCGAGCTGCCCCCAACGTCGACCAGTGTGGCCACGTCGTCGAAGCCGATGGTGCAGCATTTGAGTAGCGCCTCCATGAACGGCGGGGTCAAGCACGGCCTCGTGGAGGAACAACCATAAGACCACCAGTGCGTAGTTCGCGTACGACGTGCCCGACGGCCCGGGCATCACGGTGCGCCCAACCGCCGTGAGCCAGAACCGGCGAGGGGAGGAGGCGTCAGCCCACCGCCAGAGCTTCCCCAATGCTGGAGCTCCCAATGTCGCCCGCTAGCCGGCCCTAGGAGCTGTTGGTGGTTTCTAGATGTCCATTTTATCTACTAAAAAGGGATATTTTATGTTTTAATTTGGTTGTTTGGACTATAAATTAACCCCATATTTGCATATATTTGAAGTTGTTCTGTTTTGGATGTAATCGTAGGAAACAGGTGTAAAAAAAGGCAATTATAGATAAAGAGCTGAAGAGTAACGAAGATGAGCCAGATGTGGAGCCGCGTCGATCGGCGCGACCCTTGCGCCGATTGGAGCAGGAGGAAAAGATGACTAAAACACGATCCGGTCCAGGAAAGACGAAGGCCCAGCCCAGTATGAGTTAGAGTCGGTGGAAGTTGACCTAATCCCGTCGAGTATAAAAAGAAGATAATTATCAAGAGCCAAGAGGACGAAGGGAAAAACGGCGATCGCGAGAATCAATTATTAAAACTAGGGTTCCAGGATATTGGCGGCGGAGGTTCGTCAATACCAACGAGATCTGCCAGAAGGGAGGTCGCGCCGATCGGCGCGACGCTTGCGCTGATCGGCTCGCACGCGTTCCAACGCTATTTCTCATCTCTCTGCTATGTCTAGCGGAAGGATGAGTGAGTAGTCTCATATTCTCTTCTTTGGTGCGGGGATCTGGTCATGTAACTCTCATACTTGTTGATACTCTCTCGATGAATTTAATCTATATGATAAACTTTATTGCACATCTATCTATCCCTTTCATTAGTGTATCGGCCAATACACTTTTGTCTATTACATAGTGCAAGAAACCAGTGGGGAGCTAATAGCCTCTGTAGTGACAGCCGGGATGAACGAAACCACCATGTCTTGTAGAATATTAGAGTCCTCACTCGAGTTGATAAGAATAAGGTTACATGCTAGTGAACCAATCCTAAGGAGAGAATCCTTCATCATCCTGTTACCTCTCCAATAACATTCACCTTTCACTTTCTCACCGTCATCATTCACACCAACCAACCCATTATAATTTATTAGTAACATTTTAATAGTATTAGTTATGCTCGTTTCCTGTGGATTCGATAACCTTGGAATACTCAGAGGGAAAAAGAGCTATAACTGTACATCGTTCTCTTGCGGTATATAAGTGGGTGCGTAATTACGATCAATAGGAGCCAGGCCGGCCACGCCATTGGGACCTCGCCCTGCCGGAGCTCAGGAAGCCACCATGGATCTAAGCAGGTTGGGGGAGGCGGCGGTGTTGGGGTTGAGCTCACCGTCGATGGGATCCCTGCCTCCCAGCACCCTGCAGGTGGAGGCGTCGTCGTGGGGGAGGTGAGGGATCTCCCCGCAGTTGACCTCGCCCGCGGGGTCACGGACGCCGAGCTGGCCACTGACGAGCTCCCCATCCGTAGGGGAGTGCGGGAGGCGGCGACATGGGGAAGATGACCGGAAGCTCCCGTCCATGCCCTCCCTGTCGCTGAGCAACCTGCAGGTGGAGGAGGTAGCGTCGTGGGGGGTGAGGGAGGCGTCGCTGTGGGGGAGGAGGCGGAGGCGGCGTATTGCGGCGGTGGAGGAGGGTGCGGGGACGCAGAGGAGTGGAGGTTAGGGTTAGGGCACCTGTGGTTATATAACTCCATAGTCGGATCCACATGTCGATGAGAGAAAGTAAATGTGACACTGAACCATGGGCCCCACCGGTCAGTGACTTCCTCCAGTTCATTTCTGAGTTCATATACCATATGTTGTTATTTTATTTTGATTCATATGTACAAAATCAAACTTGTATAGATTTATCATACATGATCAAAATGAGTTGATTTTTTTTCTAAACTTTTTAAAAAATCATATCAATCAATATTATTCTTCTATATATCATGCATTGGTATTTTGAAAGTACAAAAAAATGTATTTTGAAAATGATACATATAGAAAATATTTTAAAAAATTCCACCAAAATTAGTGTTCATTTAGATCTACTAGATACACATTATTACCAAATTCCACCCGAAATTGCAACAGACTTCATGAGATATAAAAAAGAGAAAAAATGAGTGCATTTTCCAATTGTTTTGTCAAATTTTATCTCGCGAAATATAATGAATTTTGAGCTGCTTTTTGGTTTATGGCTGTTCCAAGTCAACCCAAAACCTTGGGAATTTTTGTTAATTTTTTTAAAAAAAAAATCCATCAAAGTGTGTTCAAAGTTGACAAATCTGAACATATCTAATGAAGCTATCACCCAAGCTCAACTATAAATGAACAATGTCTTCAACAAAAGCTTTAAAAAAAATTGTAGCATAATTCTCATGTGTAAAGGTGCTTCAGTTGTCCATCTCCACAAAAATGCATGTCCAGAAACATTTTCTTTTGAGATTTACAAAAATAACAAAATTTTGGTAAAAAATGGCCAACAATTATTTGGGGATACGACAGAGTTATATCGTATAAAGTAGTTCCATATATTATACAAATGGGAAGATAATATTTTTATCAACGTGAAAAAAAAAGGAGCTTATTTAGACTTCGTATGTGAAATATATACAACTTTCAAAATTCAACCATGAATCAAATTGAGAAAACGGACTGGGGGCCAAGAACTGAAGAAGAACTCCGACACGTGGCACTGGGCCCACATGTCACTGAGACACAGCGCTCATCCTCGCTTGGGCCGAAAACTTGAGGTCCATTGCGGCCTGCTGAATGGGCCAAGCACGAGAGCACGACAATAAAACAAATTTATTTCTTATAATAAACCGAAACGATTACTCAACTTGGTGGTATGTCTGTTCCTTCCAATTCAAGAGGTCGCGGGTTCGACACTTTCCGCGTACTTCCAATTTTTTTTAAACTCTCGTCGTGTCCCATGGCCGCATGCTAGAAAAACAAAGGGGCCGCTGGCAGGCCTAGGCTGCTCAGCGTGTCACAAGGCCGCAGGCCAGAAAAGAAATGGGCGCTGCAGGCCCGCTATAGTGTTTCCTTTGTTTTTTTATTCCAAAAATTAGAAATTACTAATAAATTCGTAGTAATAGAATATTGCACAGAGAAATATTCAAAAAAATCTCACATTTTTAAAAAAATTATTCAACAAAATCTCACATTTTATCAATCATTTTGCTTTTATTTTTCAAATAAAAATTATATGTGGGTCCCACATGATAGGTGGTTGACAAGTGGGCCATATTATGACGATTCATATTTGGCACAAGTTTTGGTGTAAATAAAATAATTGTTAATGATAATTCACATTTGTCTTAATATTGTGACATTTGTTTTTACCAATTGTGATGTTTTTATTCATCATAATATAATGGCGTCTTGATTTATGACGATTTTGTGGCCATATTTAATGACGGATTTCAGTTTTCGTCATAAAACACCCGATTTCCTCAAAAACGTCATAAACCCAACACGCTTTATGCCGAAATGGTGTCTTGTCACAAGAAAAACGTCATAGAAGGTCATATTTGTTGTAGTGGTTGTAGATATAGTATTTAATATTTATAAATTTGAAATATGGGTTCTTTTGCTTATTACGTGTCTTTTTAAAAGCTAACAAAAGCTTTGTTTGTTGAGGTGCAGCATCTGCTCATGCATGTGCATCGCTGTTTTTTGTGTTGAAGCAGCACTAACAAAAATTAGTCTCTCCTCAATACTACTTTTGTTTGAGATCAACCGTATTTGACCAAACAATAAAATGTGTCTACAATCATAAATAAACATTCACTTTGGAATTAAACCTATGCACACCAACGTACGTGTATGATTTACAAGCAAAATTGCATGTTGCATCTTGCTATTCGTTTTTTGTTTTACTACTTAATTAATTTTTAATAGAACAAAATTATCATTCATTTTGACTCTTTAGTGATCTATAAAATGAAATAAGCAAATTGCGCCTTTTTGAATACCCTTATAACCTCCGTCATTTTGTTCAGATCATAAAGTTCTCATGATATTTCTTCACTAGCTTATTTAGTTGTGTAAAAAACTTGTCTGGATGTAAAATATATCAAACATGTTATGGTCACAAAAAATACTAGCCTCTGTTATCGTCACAAAAGTACTCGCCTCTGGTTGCAAAATGTATCAAACACATTACAGTCATGAAAATACTAGCCCATTATGATCTAACTTACTTATTTGTGGTCCTATGGGCTTCAGGTCAAAAAGTTTCACCTTATGTATATTTTAGCAAATTTTCTAGTGAGACATACAAGCCGAGTGAATTCTGGTCCTAGACTGGGCTTTTTGTATTTGGCATAGACGTATTTAAATACAATTACGTCCTATAAGCTAAATTCCAGCATGCATGCATGCAAAATTAAATTGATTGGCTAATTCATATGGTAGGTAATTAGATGAAATTAAGAAACATATTAATTACTTCACCATGAATGGACGCATACTGATGCAGGTGGATCAACTGTCCTGTTTTTCTGCTCCAGCCAACTCTATGGTCTTGGTTGTAAAATAATATATCTACAAGCATAAAATCCCTTATGGTGCAATAGTGAATAATCAGTATGATATGTGCCAACAAAAAATGGTCATGTTTTCTCTGATTAAACAAAAAATATTTATGATCACAGGTGTATAGTTCTTATGGTTGCACCATATTTTATGATCACCTGGTTTGGAATTTATGGCAATTTAATTATGGTTAATTGTGGAGTCTATGGCAATTTATGATCACACTAGTTAATTTTGTGACCTGAGGAGTGCAGAAAATATTTTGATTTCAGATTGTTTTTCAATACTTGGGATCCACATTATGACCATCAATTATTACTTTTTATGCTATAAGCTATGAGCTTTTGTATTTTTATTGAGAGCTCTTTACAAGTTGACTTGTTACCAGACGCAAGCAAAGATCAGTATTTCAAATATGTACCAGCATGCATGCAAAATTAAATTTATTGGCTACGGCCCATATGGTTGGTAATGAAGGAGAGAGAATTAAAATGGTGTTACTGCCTCATGAATGGACGCAAGCCGGTGGGGCGCTGTCGTGTTTATGGACCTCCAATTGTAGAATTTCCTACCCTCATGTATAAATAATAAGTCGGGGTTATATTTTGTTATTTAATCTAATGCTAGATAAATTTTCATCGTGCAATAGCAAATAGCTGTACTGCTATGTATCACCTTGATTATTGACCATGTTGTGGTCAAGCTTAATTTTATGATTTGCACGATTGTACTTCTTATGATCACATCAGATTTTATGGTTACATGGTTTGGATCACGTGAGAGTTTACCTTCACAAGGTTTGGAATTAACTGGAGCTTGCCATATAGGTGTGCTTGGTAAAATTGGAATTACTGAACCAATTAACTGCTGCAACTTAGAATTGACATGCCACATGTTACGGTGCTCAATGTATTAATTGACTTTACCATTTTGACAACGCGTTTAGAAGAAATGCATGCACGCCTGGATGGTGGATATAGGTGGGTCCCGTCTCAAATATCTTGATGTGTTTCACAAACAACTTTTTACGTTCACCCATGACACTGTTTATGCTTAACACATAATCAAACAAAATACGCAAGTCCATAATATGTTACTATCAATGTTTTAAATCGCCGGCTAAGGCATTTAGCGAATGACCTGCTCAAACAGCTAATAGCGGGATAAATCGGGTTATAGCGGTAAATAGCGGCTAAATTATACAAGAAAACAAGTAGCGGAATTCTCCTCAAACAGATATATCCGGAGATAGCAGTAGCTATAACCGGAGATTTAAAACATTGGTTACTATTGATTGATTTAGTTGTAGAACACACAAAAAAAAAAGCTTCCAAACGTCTACGTCCCTAAACGATATCGAGACAAAATGTCAGAGTCCTTTGTCTAGACTTATCTTTAGGTGCGATCAAACCATCTAGATAATGATTAATGGTTAATCATGGAATGAACATATTTTTCCTAGCATATATGACCACAAAAAGTTTACTAGTTGCGATCATAAAATCACTATTTAGGAAATCACAATATTCATTGAATATGTTTTTATGACTCAAAATCATCCGTTGAAAATATGAGCTTTTTAGAATGTATAAATCATAAAAAATTTGTGTTCATAATATAAACTTAGCAAAGCCAAAGCACAAAATCCATTGAATGTATTAGTGCACCTGCAGTAAACAAGTAAAATATCATTGAGCCCACGGGGCCACAAAGAAACTCATCAGACAAGGAACCGCTACAGTGTAACATATAGTGAACTCATAAGGAAATGTGAACTTT
The DNA here is from genome assembly GCA_030378355.1 of Eleusine indica. Classification (NCBI taxonomy): domain Eukaryota; kingdom Viridiplantae; phylum Streptophyta; class Magnoliopsida; order Poales; family Poaceae; genus Eleusine; species Eleusine indica. Next base: position 7,778,394 of record CM059498.1, on the reverse strand, counting down.
TACCAAATTACATGAGATTCTTGTCAAGAACTCATAAAATTTTCAAAGAAAAATAATGAGCATCCCACATAAGGCGGTAGCACTGCAGGATAAACAACACACGAGAAGCATAAATACCAGCCTGTGTAATCACGAATAGTTACAATGATGGTACCAAAGCTCTAGTGATTTTAAATCATCATACTTTAAAACTAAAACTTGCAGTCTATGCTGTTGACATTCAGATAATCAGCAATTCCAATATGCCATCCGGAAGTTCTTGCTCATCCTATAATTTTTTTAATTGTCGGATACTTTATTTTCCTATCATGGATTGTTTCCTAAACCTATTGTGAATTCTAGAAACATACATAGTCATAAATGTTAGTATTTTTGTTATAAAAGCTATAATGTTAAATCATTTATTTTTAGTTGTAAAACTTTGGACTGGAAATCATAAATTTTATAGAAGCTGATTGATCAACGCATCAGTTGAGATCATAAATATTAACATGGGTGAGTCTGACAATTTACATTGATTATAATATAAAACTTGGAAGTTTAAATCTTAAATTCTAGAATCGGTAAGCATGAAAGGTGCATGTTGTTGCATAAATACTACTGCTAAGAAAACATAAATTTTAAACGGTAAGTCATAAACACAACTTGGGAGCATAAATACCAGTATGTGTAATTGTAGATGATTGCAATTTTGGACCAAAAAACCGTTGATTTTACATATTAACATGTGAATACAAATATTTTGCTTCTAGACACACAATCTTGTTTCCTTTGTCAATTCATTCATGGTAAAATTAGCATAAATGTTAGGGAATGTAATACGACATATTCCATTTCTTCAAAGCATTACAACTTGCTGCTATAACAAAATAAATACGTTTTGCTAGTCCATCTACTGTGTCCTCATTTCTTCTAGCAGCCTTCCACATGATGCATCGCCAGAATGTGTTGTGGGAGTCAGTTGCCGTTTTTCCATACGCTCCTTTTTCCCTTTCAAGAAGATGGAAGCAAGAGGTCCCCTAAGGCGATCTGTTGTCTGCACCTGCATTAACATGACTTGTATCACAAACAAATTGTAGTGTCCAATATTGGCCTATAAGACAGACGTGCTATACGTATCTAGTCTTTTCAGATTTATTGAGAACATCTGCGGAGAGGCGATGCAACAGTCATCCTTTAGATCGGGCACAGGGGGCTGCTAATGCACCAGATCAAGCACGCGAACCGCTCCTGTCGTCGTCCATTGTGTTGTGCCATATCTTAAGATGGCATGAGGGAGAAGAATGAAGGAGAATGGATGGAATGATGTACGTAGGAATAAAACTGGATGAAATAATACCAGGAAGGTTCATTCATGAATTTAAGCACGATCTCACCTGAAGAATCATAAAAGACGAGATCGTAAGCCACGCTTCTGAGAAAAATAAACAAAACAAATCGGTCCAATCAGAAAACAATAAACAAAAAAACAATCAGTCCAATCAAAAAATCCCTTACACACACTAAGCAAAGCATAATCTCCGTGCTGCATCTGTTGCATGCAATATTTTTATAAGAGCTACGTGTTCCATCGTGGAGAGGAGCACTTATATATATAAAGAGAAGAAAATCTGAGAATAAATGGAATGATTTAATAACATAATAAAATGGGAGGATTTTTTACCTTAATAACCCCATAATTAAGGAGCATTTAATTAATAGCAAATTAACTCATGCATGCGTCCATGCCTTGGCTGGCTGTTGGGTTGGTTGACTCGTGGATTTGGTTTGTTGGTGCATGGTTGGCTCGGTTGGCTGGCCTGGGTATCAAATAAGTTATTCAGTACACAGGGTACTGTATAGAGCTTCTATCTATCTATCTATCTATCTATATATATAAATATAGATATCTTCTCTATATGGCGCGCTGCGCGCTGAATAATATTGAGAGTGCAAAATCCACGAAGGAATCTTGGCATGTTTTTTGTGTGAACAGCTGCATGGGTCCTTGGTCCATCACCAGCTGGTCAAACCAACCTCCGCGATCGTATATATAGTACAGGAGTAGTATACTTTTAAAAGTAGTATATATACTGCAGTTATATATACAAAGAGTAGTATACTTTCAGCGCGTCGGCCGGTTTGACCTCCAGCTGGTCAAAACCCACCTCTGTGATAGTATATCACGGTAGTATATTGCAGTAGTATATGTACAACTGTGGTCGAATATTTTTAGGTCAACAGTCGTATATTTTTAGGTCGACATTTTTTTGACCACCAGTTGGTCAAACCAACATCCGCGATCGTATACTGTGGTAGTATATTTTCATGTTAATAGTCGTATATTTTCTATCGATGTCGTATATTTTGAGGTTGACATTTTTTTTACCACAAGTTGGTCAAACCAACCTTCTGATCGCGGTAGCATATCTACAATAGTGGTAGTATATTTTTAGGTTAACAGTCATATATTTTCTACCGAGGTCGTATACTTAAGGTTACTATTTTTTTGACCATCAGCTCGTCAAACCAACCTCCCGATCGCGGTAGTATATGTACAATCATGGTCGTATATTTTTAGGTCGGTATTTTTTTTACCACCAGTTGGTCATACCAATCTCCGTGATCGTATATAGCAGTAGTATATCATGATAGTATATTTTCAACTACGGTCGTACATTTTCAGGTCAACAATCATATATTTGCTATCGAGGTCGTATATTTTCAGGTCGACATTTCTTTGACCAGCTACCTTTGCGGTCGTATATTGTGGTAGTATATTTTCAACCATGATCGTATATTTTCAGGTCAATAGTAGTATATTTTCTACCAAAGTCGTATATTTTCTGGTTGATATTTTTGTTTACTACCAACTGATCAAACCAACCTTCACGATAGTATATCGCAGTAGTATATTTTTAGGTCAAGAGTCATATATTTTCCAGCGAGGTCAGATATTTTCAAGTCGACATTTTTTTACCACTAATTGGTCAAACCAACCTCGGCGATCATATGTCACGGTAGTATATTTTCAAACCCCGTTCGTATATTTTCAGGTCAACGGTCATATTTTAAAGATCGTATATCACGATAGTATATCTTTGAGATCATATATCTTCATGATCAGATAGTATATTTTAAAGATCAAATATGGCTGAAGCATATATATATTTTAGAGGTAATATATCTTCGAAATATTATATGATCATACATCTTCAAGATATTAGATATACTCATAGAATGTCATCGTATACAATTCAAAAAAAATAAAGTCATGAGTATATAAATATATACTCATAAGTACATCGATTTACACTCATAGAGATATACATTTATGATAAAAAAAACATACACCTCAGAAATATGTGCACAAGTATATAAATATATACTCACGAGTAGAGATTTACTATCACGATGTTCATAACACCATAAGAATAGATATATAGTATCATTAGGAGTAGAGAATAGATATATACTACCATCCAAGATCTGTGAGCTGCATGCAAAGGAAAAAGTATTGCACTTAGGCATCAAAATCTGGTAGAAAAAGAAAATCAATTAGTATATATACTCCTCTATTCATATGTGTAATTTCTCGCATATTGTTAGTCCTAAAATGTATTACACGAGGTAATATATATAGTACATGAAGTAAGTATATACTACTTGATATTACAAGAAAATGGATTTTTTATGAAATACGACAACATCAACAGAAACCATATATTATCATAGATATACTATTACATTGGAAAAAAAATATTATTCTGTAACAATGCAATAGTATATATATATATATATATATATATATATATATATATATATATATATATATATATATATATATATATATATATATACTTACTTGGTTTGTTTATAGGAGCTATAAAATACTGCTCTCAAACAATATTATACTAATTCAGTAGCATATGATCTAAATCTGAAAATAAAATTGAAATAAAATCTCCAACAAAAAAAACATAATTCAATGGTTTTCACGAGTCAACATCCAAAATTTGAATATATATGAATAAAAAAATCAAGAAAATATACAATTTTCATGTACGATTGTTCATACCAACATTCAACAAATACAACCAAGAGCGATTATTTGTGTACTATAAGGTAGTAAAAAATAAATAGGGAGAAACAGTATACGATCATAGATATACTATCATAAAATATAAAAAGTGGATTATAAAAGATAGTATATGTACTACTTGAAATAATAATAAAATGATTTTTTTATAAGATACATCAACAGAGATGTACTGTTACATTCAAAAAATACTATTCTATATATCTACACTTATTTGGTTCATTCACAGGAGCTACGAAATACTGCTCTCAAATAATAGTATACTAATTCAGTAGTTTAATTATGGTTTCTATAATTTTCTATGTTGTAAGGTAAAATAATACTGATAATGGAATACTATATCAACCTAATGATAACTGAACAAATGATTCTCAAGAGGCAACATCCAAAATCTGAATATCAATCGATGAAGCTAAAAAAAATACGACTATCTATGTCAATGTTCAGCAAACACAACCAAGAGCGGTTATTTGTGTACTGTAAGGTAGTATATATACCACAGAGATTATATAAGAAATAGGGAGAAGCCGTATAGTTTTGTGTAATGTATATACTCCAACTTCCACTTTAGTAGTTTTGTTTAGTGTATATATACTCCTACTTTCACAAATAGTATATATACTCCTACTTTTACAAATATTATGCGCTCATATACTATTTTGATAAAAAATATACTACTACAAAGACAAAATATATATACATCTGAGAGATAGTATATATATCTTTGGTGATATTTTTGGTAGTATATACACTTTGGTAGTATATTTTTGAGATAGTATATATATTTTGGTAGTATATATATATGAGAGGCAGTATATCTATCTCTGCTGGCCATGGGCATGCAATTTTTTTGTTTTATGAGCCGAATATGCAAATCGGTTAAACAGGCGTGGAAAAAGGGAAAAAAAAGTTAATTTTGAGAGAAACAAAAGAAATAAAATCAGATCCAGCGGAGCGGAGAACTAGGCATCATGAATCCAAAAGAAAAGAATCGAAGATGTAGATTAACAGGGAAGAGAGGAGGCCACACCGTACCTTTCTGGGCCTCGCCGACGAGCGTGACCAGCAGCTTGCTCACCTCGCCGATTCTCACCATACCGTCAAACATCAAGGCATCACGAAACAAAAAGAAAAAGAAAAAAAAACGAAGATTTAGATTAGCGAGAGAAGGCTACACCTTTGTTCACTGCTGCGTAGAAGTGCAGTGGACGGGCGACGGGTTGCATCCCAGCAACGACGCGTGATTCATCTGCGCCTGCTCGGCCACCACGCGCGCGCTGGATTCAGAGGAGGGGCGTTCTCACCGTAGTGGAATCTAAGGAGAAGAAGGCCTCTCCACGCGTGCTTCGGCTGCACGTTATCTTTGTCTCCAATGCGGTGCTGCTGCTTGAAGACGGGTCGGTCGGAGAACTTCAACGCTGGAGATGAGCCTAGATCTAGTTGCTATGGAGGAGAAAAGAAATAGGAAAATTAGGACCTGTGTGGTTCATGTGCGTGAGCCAGCTCAAGTGATTGAAAAAAGGAAAAAAAGAGAGGACGAAAATCAGATCCATCGAGCAGGATTACATTGAAAGAAACATGAACCAGCTCCAAATGGAGAGAAAACAATAGCAGGATGATAACTCACCTCGATGCCGGGAGGCCGCAGCACACCAACTCGTGCTAAAGCACCTCTGCCGGCGAGGCAGCGTCGCCCGCAGCCCTCCACTTCCAGAGAAACGCGCCGCTGAGCGCAGTAGTCCTCATCGCCTCTCCGCAAGCGATAGCAGCAGCAACAGCCTCCCATGGAGCTCGAGCAGACGACTGCGCCGCCGGGAGACCCGCCGTCGATGAGCCATCACGGATCCGTGCAGGTGTGGCCGGTGGGATTTCTCAAAGTGTTTTTGATTGCCTTTGATTAGATTCATGTTATGAGTGATCCTGATATTTTAATGTTTATTTAATTAATAAGAGAATTTTAATTGTCTTTGATATTGATTTTTACTTTAAAATTCTAATGTGTATATCACACGCGCATCACTATAGAGTTCTGACGTGCGGGCATCACTACTAGTAAGAGGTAATGTCTGAAATATTTACAACGATGCAGGTTATACAAGTTTGAAATCTTAGTACAAACTAAGCTCACTCTCGTGCCACTAATGATTGATATGAACAACCTTAAAGGTTAATAAAGCCATATGAAATGCAAGGCCCGAAATGGGATATACCAATGGCCTCAAATGCTGTATCGGTTGGGATGAGGCTCCAGATGCATATATCATCCGAAGTCTTGAACAATTGTCTATCTGACGCATACTTCAGAATTGTTGCCTATCTGACACCATACTCATATACTATATCGACCTACAAAAATACAAAAGACCTGGTCATTTCCATACTATAGTGGACTTCAAATAAGTAGAAAAATGCTAAGAGTAGACAATTATCACAAGTAATTTATTGATGATAATGCTAAGAATAGTAATGTAGTTGATTCACACATTAATGTATTTATACGCATTGCCATTAGGATACACCCATAATTTGCTAGACACCGCCGCCTCTCGCGTCATCGCGTGCCGCCCTGACTCTGGCTTGCGCTGCCGCCTTCCCGCATCGCGGCTTTCGCAAAGATCGTGTGCCGCCCATCCCCGACCCTCCCCGCACGGCTTGCGCCGCTGGCCTCCGCAAGCATCGGCGCTTTCCCGCATCGTGACCGCCGCCCTCCCCGCATCGCGTCACTGTCTTCCACATGTAGTTAGGACTAGTGAAGCAGGCGCGCTTTGCCACGCTTATGATTTTGTAGTAGTTAAAGGGTTAAAATATGATTTCACATAACTAAGATGCTTATCCAACTTTTCAATAGGAAATCAGAAGAATTTAGGGTCTTTTTTACAAAACTTTCTTATGCACAGGCATTGGCTTTATGGCTCTCCTTCTCCAAACGACATCTCTATCTTATCCTCTCTCATGGCCATGGAAGCTTCTGATGCTCCCCCAAATCCACTCCCTCATTCTGCATCGGTAGTCCAAATCAGCTACTCAAATTGTGTGCTAGTCTGCACCTAAGCTTAGATCTGCAGCCAGGTAGTCTCAAGCTTCATCTAATCTTTGTAATTTCTTTCCTCATCAACACTCATCACCCCCAATCTCCAGTGATTCCATCGGTGATGGTTGTCAGTGCGTCCCCTCAGGCTGTAGCATCACGTTGCGCAGTGCTCGCTCTCCTCGTCCCCTCCCACGTCGTTGCATTGTTCCCACATACACACAAAGCTGTCCAGCACCGTTGTATCACCTCTTGTTGCATATTACATGCCGGCGAAGGAGGAAAAGGAAAAACGGTGCTCGCACACGGGCCGCCACGTTTGTCTAGGCCGATTGCCCACAGCTACAACACAAATTGACTCAAGCAGGCGATGTGCTGTTTTGTGGAGGTGGCCACGATGGTGAAGAATGACGTGCTCCTCGCTGGAATTGGCCACGTCAATCAAAATAAGGAGAGAAGCCGTAGTCTTTTACAGTTCTACTTACTACTATACGCACACACTCAGCAGAGTTAGCTACCTAGCTTAGCTTGTCACGGATAAAAGAGAGAGAGATGCCATGAACAATTGGGAGCAGCTATCTTTGTCTCCTCCGAGCTCTCGCTCACACCATTGGATTACGCACTGTTGAACCATAAGTAAAATTGTCCACTCTTCCTCATCAGTTTAGCCTTTTAGGTGTAACTAGTTGGTGCATAATAGCTTAACATGGTATCAGAGCAGAGGTCTTGAGTTCAAGTCCTGACGATCGCATTTTTCACTGCGCCGCTCCTATTTCCACGTTTGTGCCCTGAGGTAGCTGCACATGAGGAGGAGTGTTGAACCATAAGTGAATTATCCATCCTTTCCCATCAGCTTAGTCTTTTGGGTGTAACTGATTGGTGCATAGTAGCTTAACACGCACAACGTGTCCCAAGCATGCACGTTTCTTCTCTAAAGCTTTGGCTCCCTCCTCCTCCTCTGCCGGCAGACACCTCGAGGCTCGAGCAACCATAGCCTTTCCTCAGCTCAGACTCAAACGCCAGGCTAAGACCTTCTCCGCTTCTTCCTTATCTGCACAGCACACGCCACACATATGGCCGCCTGTGTCGACAACGCACCCCGGGCTGCCTTTCTAATTCCATCTATTGGTACCCGCCGGACCTCATCACGGGCTGCCCCTTAGCGCCGGCCGCCACGAGTCGGAACAATAGCGGCGCATGTTGCGTGACAAGGTCTGGGACGAGCTCCGCGCGCAGAGGCGTAGGGAGATGCAAAATCGGAGCCCCTCCTCCACAAGTTCTAGGCGGACCTGGTCCTCTCCCACCCCCTCGTTGGAGTAGTCTGCCCTCGCCACACACCTGTCCGCCAATCCCGAAGAACTTGAGTGTCTCGGAGTACCCTGGACCAGAGAAACGGTGACACAAAATTGGATGAAGCCTACAGTGTGTTAGAAAATATTAAATCACTAGCAAAGTACCCGTGCGTTGCTACGGTTTAAAAAAAATAAAACACTCTCTATGATTTAAATGTAAATTATTTACACAATATAATTATTAATATTTTTTACATGAAAGATCATATTTATATTATTATTGGTACTTCTTAGTGTACCATTTTATATGTCATAAATAACAATTTTTCTATCATTTTTCACCGTATTCTTATTATAAATATTTTTTAACCTTTAATATTAATGATTTTCACATATAGTGTCATTTGAGTGCTATGTTACAAAATTAAATAAAATGACATTAAAAAAATACTCAAATATAAGACGTACCGATATAAAACTCAATTTATCATGTAAAAAGGGATTCTCACAAGCTCATGATGCCTACAAGACACCACTGGATCTCTATGAAACCCAACATGCAAGATCAAGGTCGTGACCCAATGCCTAAATATTTCTAGAAGTTTTATCCGATAGGAAAAATCAATTCACGTAGAATAGAAATAGCACTGTATTGCAACGCGATTTTGGACTTGAAAACATGCTCTAATGAGAAACGTTAAAACACGAAAGTTGTAGATTTCGTCAGAGAACTTTTCGAAACATATGTGGATCATATTATTTGAACTCCAGAGCTGGGAGATATAGGCCCCGCACAGAGACCTGCGTAGAGGAGTCCGAACCAGAATAAATATTTTTACATCGTAAATTTGGAAACGAAAACGACGGAATCTTGACTTGCATTGAATAAAAAAGTTGTAGAACTTTTCGAAGGCTACGAGATACAGTCTGAGTTTGCCTCATTTTATCTCTGGACGAGGGATTTATGATTTTTTGAATTCAGTGATTGATATGGAAGGTACGAAACCGATTTGGATTCAATCTCTAACTTTGTGGGCGTACGGCAGATTGTGAACATGTTCACCTAAATTAATAGATTGTAGAGATTCATCCAAATAATAAAACCGATTACTCATCTGACAATTAAAAAATTTCTAATATTACCCTAGTAAAATCTTTACTGGTGGTAAAAGCATTAGATGGATAATTAATCTGGACAATTAGATTCTTTTTACTTCCTAGTTATCACTAGTAATTACTTATAGTAATATGTACCGTAAAACTAGTGACGGATGCTCTGAACTGACATACTTGCATTTTGGCTATATCAATCAGATAATTTCTACATAAAAAAAAACAATCAGATGATCAGCAGTATCTCCTTGGGTGGCTTTGGAGGCCATTGCTTGGAGAAAGTCCATTTGGGGCAGGGTAGGCGTATATAGGCTGTGAAAGCATTGGTCATAAGAAACGGAAACGACTCGAGTAAATCAAGTCAAAGGCTCGCCTATTGCATATTTCAACTAGAGTTGTACAACATATAATATTATCATGAGATGATATGCAGTGATTGGTAACCTGGAACACGGTGTAGCTTGCATAACCAGGTCTTATATCTGTCGGACCTGTGTGAAGGGAAAAGGAAAGGGCATAATTTAAATGTTGCTTTAGCTGCTGAAGTAAATTAGCCTAGGTTTATCAAGTTTTGCAACATAAATAAGCTAGTATTCAGAATGCACATAACAACATAACTCTGTAAGATCACCGATCGAGGCTAAAACATGGGGCTGCCCCCCTTACAGGTACCTTCACTTGGCCGAGGAGGAGAAGAAAAGAGTGCCCGCACGTTTAATAAGGGTCCCGTAGTCACGCAAGTCTCAGTCACACCAATCTGTTTGGCGTGAGAACGATCAAACGGGTATCTCACTAGGCTTACATGTCGGCCTTGGATGTCGTGGACTCAATCACTCCAATTTATTTGACATGACTAAATAGATTAGATATTAAAAATTTAATTCGATGTGTTAATTGTACAACCTGAAACACGGTGGTGTGGTGTAGCTTCGCATAACCAGGTTTTTAGAGCTTTCGGGCTTGTGTGAAATGTGAAGGCAAAATGAAAGGGCATAATCTAAATTTATCTATACTATAAAGACTAAACATCCTTCTCTATATTTGTTACCCTAAAATAATCTATCCACCCCTTTCTTCTCCTTTGGATTCATCCGTTGATTTAAATCTACCCATTAGATTAAGTTTGGACCCACAAATAGAGTGTTACATACCCCATGTTTACACGAAAATGAGTGTAATCTGCTCGGAAATCTTAAACTTTTTTTACCAACTTTGATGCCTACCCACCAGCATGTAGCCGATACAATCGCGCCCTCATTTTGCGTCCAGTTTCCTTCTTAGCACAAATAGTTTCCAACCTTGGGTCGACAACCTAATTCCTGCTCAATTGTTACGTGTGTTTTCTTGTTTGTGTGCCATGATGTGCCTTTGTTTCCTTATTTGCGCAAAAAGTTTCCAAGATTTTGTTATTCAGCCCAAACCGAGCTCAATTTGCGTGTCTTTTTCTTTTTTGGTGCAAATTTGTTCCCTCTACCGCGTGCAGCCCCTGAGCAATCGTCACAGCTTACCTGAACCACGGTGCAATCATCACAGCCCCGAAAAAGTTTTATTTTGTCATTTGCTCTCGGTTGTTCACCTAATCGCTTGTGTTCGAGGCCAACGCACGCGGCCGGCGGCTTGCCTGATCCCGCGTCATCCGGGACCAACACACGCGACCACGGCTTGTCGCAGTTCCTATCGTAGGTGCGACACGTCCCACGAAATCATCGGCTTTCCCCTTCGCTTACGTGAAGAGGTGACTCTGATACGGTTCTCGGCTGCACGTCAACGCCCACGTTTGGGCTGATGTACCTCTCCTTGGCATCCTCCTTCCAGTCCACCACGATGCTCCTCTGTCGCCATCGTGATTTGAACGGAGCTATCTGAGGTTGTTGGTTGATCGGCTCAGATTCAGTTGTGGATCTACCGCGACCACTGCCTTAGAGCTGTTCATGATGTTCTCCGCATCCTGGACCGAGTCCCCCACGCCCCGATCCTGCTCGCTGGTTCCTTGCCGTGACGATTTCAGCAGAGACCAAGGTAAGCCTCCTGACTGCATTTTTTTATATCGTCGTTCATCTCCATCTTCTGGACAGGTCTCTGCATAAAGGAACATAGTTCAGAGGCTTGTAGCTATCGGTTTAGTTTTTTTGTGATGGAATGAACAGAAGCCTGCATTAGAACTGTACTCAATATTGTAGTAACAATGATCATTGGTGACGCACAGTATATTCGCTACTGTAGCTCATGTACTGTTGCAAGGAATCTCAGCCATAGCATATAGGGTCTGATTGGTTGGCTGGTTTCAGCCGAACCAGGCTCTCGCCATGCAACCGATCCATGATTGGATGGGTGCATCTGGTCCTGTCCCGCGCCGTGCAAGATTTTCTCGGTTTACCGCTCGGTTTTCTCAGCTTTTAGATATCAAAATCTGCCTTGCACATAAAGAAGAAATGAAATTGAATGTGCACTTGAATATAGCTGCCACACACTATATATTAACTTTGCTTGTGTGTCCCCATTTACTGGGAATAGGCACAACTCTACTTGTGAACAATGGAAAAATTTGTAACATTGTATTAATACATCTCATTGCTTTAGTTTGATAGTTGGTTGAATGTTAAGGTGATACATGACGTTCCTATATTTTATAATGTTTCGTGGAAAGCACGTAGGACAAGTGCTACTTTGTTTTTCAAGTGAGAATAACAAAGGATCTTACTAAATATTGATAGAGTGAGGACATCACGTATGTGTCGCATGTGTAAGCTACTAGTGTTATTTAGCTGCTGAACTAAATCATCCTATGGTTGCTACCTATATTCTGATAGGCCAGATTTCACAAGTCGCGATATAAATAAGCTATGCAGGATGCTTATAACAACATAACTATGTTATATCACCTAGTAAATGCATAATTATCTCATAACAATATGATTATATAGATCGTCGCACCCCAGTGTGGCCAGTCACTACTAGAAAAACAAAGGTTTGTGATTATTAGTGGTAGATATTTTAAAACCTGTTACTAAATTGGTCACGATAGCGAAGTCCATTGCTACTTTGGTTAATTTAGTGATGGGCAACACTGATCATGATATTAGTGGCACACATTGATGATGTCAGCGTGTCTGTCACTATAACATGACTCATTCGTAACCAAAAGATTTATATTACACAGTTCCGATGAAATACACATGTGAATAAATACCCCTTTTGCAACCCTAACATCTCTCTCCAGTTCCTCCCTCGAGCGTCTCTCTCCCAGCTCCTCCCCCTGGCAGCCCTCCCTCCTCGACGATGACCCGACGACCCCTCCATTCCCCAGCGATGGCCTTCGGTGCAACCTCCTCTCCACGACGCGACTCCCACGACCTTCTCGATGGTGCCCCCTCCTCTCTCTCCCCGACGACATCCCGGCGCATCCCCACCTCCTTGGTGGCGGCAGGCGAGCTCCTCCCTCGAGCGCGGCACCTCCCCTCGAGTGGATCTGGTGACGGGTCCCCTCCTCCACCGAGTGTGGCGTTAGACTGATCACACCGCGGTCCGCTACCGCGTCCTGGAGGATGGGTTTAGCGGACAGAGCGCTGCACCACGGTCCGATAAATGCTACGAAAGCATAGCAGACGAGACCAGATCCGCTGAATCAAGCGGATGTACTTCGCTCCGCTATTCCGGCCACGTCACAAGAAAAAAGAGAAGAAAAAGAGGAGAAGAGATAAAAGGAGATAGTAGTTGGAGAGATGGTTGAATAAAATATTGAGTAGTTGATATAGAGAATGGATATAGAGTATGAATGAGTGCGGATAAATTGAATATAGAGTAAAGAATCTTGCTGACCAGGATAAAATATTCTTTTTAGAGGATGAATTTAGAGTACGACGAGTGCGGACAGTCTTAGTGAGCCCCCTCCTCCACTCCTCGAGTGCAGCGTCTATGGTGGGCCCTACCCCTCCCTCGAGCGAATTTGGCGGCGAGCCCCTCCTCCCCAGAGCGCGATGTCGGCAGGCTCCCTCCTTCTCCTCCGAGTGGATCTGGCAATAGGCTCCCTCCTCCCCCAAGCTTGGCGTCGGTGGGGCCCCTCCTCCCCTCGAGCGTGACGGCCATGGCGTGCTCTCTCCCCTCCCTTGAGAGGATCTGGCGGCACCCTCCCAAGAGCGCGACGAGTAGCCTTAGGGCGATGGCGGGCCTGCTTTTTTCTTTTTCTTTTTAAAAAAATGATTAGAGAAGTATTAGTAGGGGGCATAATAGTGTCCAGTGACGAACATACGCCCATAGTGATTTTTTGGCACATTTTAATGACAGACTTTAGTCCGTATAAATTTAAGACCCAATCAGTAATGATTATTTGTGTCAGATGTCACGTCCGTCACAAGTACCGCTTAGGGCCAGTTGCTAAAGATTAGTACTTTTGTAGTAGTGAGTGTTGAATAAAAATAAATATGGCAAAAAGAAATTGGGAGGGCATCCAGAACATACCTCCGATATAATTAGAAACACTGATACAGTGGTTATTGTAAGGTGCAGTTCTGATAATCAGAAAAATTGACTGTTTAGAACGGAATATATACAATGAGTGAATAGCCCCATGGATCATCGGCATAGTTCCTTTGGGCATGACTTGTGATATGTCCAGCGTGAGGTTCCTATATGGCCTTAATCCACATGTAAATTCCATATATAGTTGACAAATTTGTTTACAAAGAAATATAAAAATAGATATGTCAAACTAGTATCAGATCAAGACTGTGAGATCTAGAGGCACAAGAATAAGACAACTTAGTAGTTGCTCCCATATACGAGTTATCATATGAACACACGCAAACACCCCTTATTTTTTTAATTTATATTTGACCATTATTTAAATAATGTTTCTAAACTAAAATTTAGGAAGTAACTAAAAAACAAACCTACAACTGTTTTCTAAATAAGGTTTCTAAACATAGCAACTCCCAAAACAAGGTCTATAACTCTCCATATTTAGCAACTTGATTGAAACTCCATAAATTCAGATTTTTATGTTTTTTTATTTCCAACAGATTATTGCGCCATATGTGATATGATTTTAATTTTTAGAAAATGAATTATTCAAAGTTGTTGGAGGACATGACTATTTTTTTACTTCCAACAGATTTAGAAACCTACTAAATCCTGTCGTTAGAGAGTAATTTTTTACATAATGATTGGAGATGCTCTAAGCACCCTAGCTACGCTTAGTTTGTAATTTTTAAATCTATTTTATCTGAAACTGTATATCTTTTCTAGAATTGTTTAGAACATTATTCATAACCAGTGCAAAAAAATAAGAAATGAATATTTATCATAATTATATTCAAATAATGTGTTGAATGAATATTTTTAAAATGTAGAATTAGGTTTAAAATTTTATGGAATCATTCAAATGTGTTGAATGAATGTAAAATATTTTAATATTAAAATAATAAAATAATTTAATTTTAAATACAGATTAGAAAAGAAGGAAAGGTGAGAACGGAATACATAAGGTTTAATTTTGTTTTGCACAAAAATAAAAGATTTACTTCATGGCCGTGGGTGTATCGGCGGGCTTCCAAGACTGCTTGCTTTTCTCTTAAGTGGGCCGAACTGCAGGCCCGCATGCGAGATGGGCAGGCTGTCGATGCGCTTATGCGCAAGCCGCATGCCGCAAGCGCAACAGCGCAAGCAATGCGCTCCCCAGATGCCCTCGCCCGCCCAGCCGCCGCGTCGTCTTGCTTCGTCCGTCCGCGACTCAGCGCCGTCACACGGCGACCGCCGTCTCCGCATTGACCGTCTCCGTCGGCTCCGCCGCCTCCGACAGGGAGTCGCCACCAGCACCGCCGCCATCGCAGCCTTGAGCGTCGCCCGGCTCCGCCTCCTACAGGGAGTCACCACTGCCTTCTTCGACATCGCGGTTCCGTCTCGCTGGGCCGAAACTAAGTTCGTGAATTTTCTTTTTGGATTCCGGGTTGGTTTTAGAGTGTTGTGGTGCGCTACTAACGGATAGGAGGGGATGCAGTACTGAGGTTCCTGTTGGTTATGACCTAATTCTTTGGAAATCTGAGTTAATTTGATATTATAATTTCACAGAGCAGTACGGGCGTTCAAATAATTCGTGGGTCTAGGAGTGAGAAGTACGCTGCTCAGGATTGGACATGTTCGTGTGGGAATCTAAACAAAGTAAAAAAGTTCCTCATTTTTGATCTTCCACCTTTCATTTGTGAGCGAGGAACCTGTAAGAAACCTGTAATGCTCTTTTTTGCATTTATTTTTGTGCGCCTTAGATGCTATGATTGTACTATTTTGAATGCTAATTGTTATTTTGTACATTGAAGTTGCAGTATGATGGTATTATTTACTTTAATCTAGCTGATGTTGAATTAAATGGCCGTTCTATCTTATCAGAGGTCAAGGATCAGCGACCCCAACGTAAATGTTTGAACTTTTCTTTTGTACCATATTGATTTGCAAAAACTAAATGATGATGTATATATATTTCAATTTATTTATTTTTTCCAGCTGAATGTGTACCCTATGCATTCACTCATGCTCAAGAACTAAATGATATGGTTGAAAGCATAATTATGAATGATGCTTCTGCAATCGAAAAAATAGATCCCATGGTCCTCTCAAGTAGGTATAGTAGCACATTCAGTAGTGTGAAAGATAATGAAGATTATGCTGGCTACCACAAGATGCTTCACACTGGCCCAATTCTTAGAGATAGCATCCGTGGAGTAGTGAAGGCAAGTCAACATTTTACTTCTTCATATGAATTTAGTTGTTGAAATGTAGCTTTCTTTTGGAGTGATTACTGTTTTATGGTTTTATGTTTTCACTGTATATGTAGGATGCTGAAAGAAAAGCAAGGTCAGATTGTTGTGCAGTGAACAGATTCAAGACTGAACATATATGCCAGTATATCGCTGATGGGCGTGGGGTTGTTGGTGCTTTTAAAGCTGGACCGAAATTAGAGGAGCTTAAGTTTGGGCAAGTATATTTCCCACCATCTGATTCAACAGAACATCATGCCGTTGTATTTATTGGCGCCATTATTGGCCTTGGTCGTATCATTTACATTTTCCTTAACTCATGGGGAAGAGAATTTTGTGCCTTCCGTGATGAGAATGGAAATTTTATTATGGGTGGAGTTGGTCTGGTTGAAACCCTGCCCTCGTGCAATCCAATTGTGCTAAGTAGATCTTGGGAGAAAGGTAATAATTCATTTGAACGTGAATGGCATTTTAAAATTCGATCACTAACTAATTGTACTCACTAGGGGCAAGTGGACGGTTGTTTGTTTCATGGAAGGTGAATATGACTGCTCAGGGGGTGAGTGAAGAGGTTGATCAATTGTTGTGTCCACATGGAAGGCCAACATTTGTCAACAGAAAAGTTTGGAAATCTGATGATCTTTAGTCCATTTGTAGTAGCAAAGGATGACAGCCATGTGAGTTTTTATCAAATTAATGTTCTTTGGATTATTTACTTACTTTAGCCTGTTTCCAGTTATGACATATTGCTAACTATACTGCTGATTCAGGACATCTCAGATGATGAGCCCGATATATTTGATAGACTTATGCATGGCCAGACTAATGTACCCAAAGTTGAATATACACCTTGGTCGCTCCTTCATGGGCACAAGTGTGTACAGGTATGCTTGACATGTTCACCTTTCTGCTGTCTTATTCCAGGATAAAAAATATGTTTTAACGTAGTGAAGAGGTAAGTCTGGAATAAAAATTATTTTATTCAAATTAATTAATAATGTGACATGTATTGGAAATACATGAAGAAGGAGAACCTGGGCGTGACATATGCCAGGTTCAAAGAGTAGTAATATCTATTTATATTTATAGTCTGAGAATTATTCTTCTTTTCTTATAATATTCTGAAGTAAATTTATTTCACATTTACTGAAACTAATGCATTTACTTATGCCATCCCTGACTCCCTGTGTACCTTTGTCATGGTTTTGGAAGTTGGATCGATTTCATTCAATGATTATGTGTCTTTTTTCAGCATCAACCAGTCAGAATTTCCAGCTTTAATGGAAGAGAATGTGAGCACAATGCTGAAGAGGATTGCACGAAGCAGGTTTCAATAATGCTATTAAATTTTTGAAGGATGGAGATTAAGTTTATTGTCTATAGAGTTGATATTACCTTTTCTTAAACAGGGTATTGCAATACACCATTCTGGGTTACTTCCAATAATTAAGGAGATGGTGGAATTGTTCTTTCAGGAGGGTCTTGTGAAAGCCATCTTCGCTACTGAGACAGTGGAAGGAGTGAATAGGGTGGCTAGGCCTAAGTGTTTTTTTATAGCTCGAACATATGGGTCGGAGGTTAGGTTTTTAAGGCCTAGAAGTCATTGCCTCATTGGTAGTGATAGACACGCCTTGAAAACGTTATGAATCTCAAAAAGAAAATATCTTAGGCTGCGTTTGGATGTTGGTATTGAACCTGGAATTCGGAATTGGCATTGGTTTGAATTTAATTCCGTTGTTTGGATGCATACGAAATTCGTTACTGAAACCGACTCAATTCCGAACCGTTTTTCTTACCCCCGCACACCGCTTTGATGATTTCAGAGCTCATTGGCTCTGAATTGGTCGGAATTGCCCCACCCTCCCTCCGAGCGAAGCACTCCCAGCCGTGTCCAGGCGGAAGCACTCCTGGCCGCGTCCCCATGCCGCCGCCCACCCTCTCCCCAAGCTCCGGCCACCCCATCATCTTGCCCGAGCTCTGGTCGCCCCGCCCTCTCCCCGAGCTCCGGCCACCCCACCTTCCCCTCGAGCTCTGGCCGCCCCACCCTCTCCCCGAGCTTCAACCACCCCACCATTCTCCTCGAGCTCCGACATGCTCGACCCTTCCCTGAGCTTCGACTGCTCGCTGCCCCGCCCTCTTCCCGAGCTCCGGCTGCTCCACCATCCCCCCGAGCTTCGGCGTGCCCGACCCTCCCCCGAGCGACCATGCGGGGAGGCGCCCTCCGTCCCCAGCTCCAGTCACCGCCCATTCTTTCGCAGGTTCGGCCGCCACCCCTTCTTCCCTACATCCTACGTTTCAATTCTTCAGATTTTGCTGCCAAACATCAAATGGAATTGATTTCATCTGATTTCCATTTCAACAAATTCCTTTGGCAACCAAACAGAAATATTGAATTGGTACTCAATTCCAATTCTATGCGGATTTGATATTGGATGTCAATTCAATTCTCCTCTTTCAATTTAACATCCAAACGGACCCTTAAAAATATTAGCTCATAGCAGGCTTAAAAATACCTGCTACTACTACATTTTTTCCTTATTATAAATTGTTTTTTTCACAGTATATCTATGACATCCCCTCCGAGATAACCAGGATCAAGTATAGGAGAACACTCGACGAAGCGAGTTACAACAGCACATATATTCATACAAACTCAAAATATATTATATCATGGTATAATACAACCAGGTTTTCGAAAACAAATTAGAATTGTGCAGCAGAAAGCACTTATTACAACATAAGAGTTTAAAAACTTAAAACGGATATTTGTTCAACTAGAATTGTTCAATTACAAGAGACTTTATTTCAAACTAGTTTGACTACTACGTTCTCTAAACTAGGCCAGTCCTCTATTCTTCAGGGGATGGGATGCGTTCCCACTGAATGCATGAAACCTCCCTCCGGAAATTATCCTTCTCCTGGCATGTTCTCGGTCCATCCATAAGGATATGGCTCGTTACCTGGTGAAACATTACAAACGAAGCCCTAAGTATCTAACATACTCTACAAGACTGACCCGTCAACATGGCTTGCTAAAGCCGATATCTAGTATGCATAGGCCTTTGGCTGGTGGGTTGACTCAGACTTGCGTAAAACAACACTACTAGTGATTCCCTACTTTCAAATTTTAGCTCAAGATTAAGTTCATTATTAATAAGGTTTACATCCTGCAACTACTGCAATCAATTTTTGCAAGAAAGAATCATTTAACTGAATCAACTCTTTTCTTCTCATTACTCTCAATTGTCTACGTTCGCGCCAAGTGAATAAGTGGTACTCATTGCTACGAGGGACAATGGTTCGAATCAATTTTTCACCAGCTGGGTAAAACCCCACTACACGACACATACGCACCGCATTGGTCGTATTGGTCATATATGACAACTTTTCCTGCTAACACCTAACAGAGGTCGATCCGTTTCCAACTCCCCCAGGAATATGGAGAACCCACATGGTACCCGTCTCAGTCGTTATCCGTGAGTGACCACTATTACCCTCCTATGAGACTTCAATCTCACTAATAATCGGTAAAAGAAAGTTGGTTACATCCTACCACTAAGGTAGTTAGGGTACATCAGCTTACTAGGTCCCATATACCAACATGTAGATCGGTACTGTTCAATACTTGTTCACGGAGCCGCCAACGACATGGTCCTAATTTGACACGAACGGGGCTACCACCTTACAAGACCCAGTCTTTGCCCTTTCCTCTACGAGGCCCGTCCGGTCTCAGTTTTAATCATCAACTTTCACTTGAATTCTCAATGATCTCAATCAACTTAAAGCCTCCATCCTTTAAGATCATCCTATACAGTGCTACCGATAATTCCTAAGGCATAGAGAGGATACCCCGGATGGTGTTGAGGATGAGGTTGAGGACCCAGCTGAGGATGAGGAGCTGCATGCTGCTCCAAATCTTGCTGAGGTGATGGCTACACAGACATGATTGCTTGAGCAGCTGGTCATCGCCATAGCTGGTAGGCAGAACTAGCATGGACGGGCTGGAAGATACGGGCCCTATCATCAAGGGCCTGGGGACCGCATGAGTGCCTTCATGCGCCTAAAGCCATTGGAGTTTGACAACTTAGATGATCCACTTGCTGTGGATGGATGGCTCAGAGAGATCGAGAAGAAGTTGGACCTGCTTCAGTGCGACGATGCTGAGTGTGTGCGCCTCGCTACGCACCAGCTGGTGGGCACGGCTGGAGCTTGGTGAGACAGCTTGGTTGCTATACATGAGGACCTTGACAGTATCACTTGGGGTCAGTTTGTGGAGGAGTTCCGCACCTTCCACATCCCTAGGGGTGCTATGGTCAGGAAGGCTGAGGAGTTCAGGTCCTTGAATCTTGGGCAGATGTCAGTGTCAGAGTCTGTCAACAGGTATACGCAGCTAAGCCGCTATGTACCCACAGAGGTTGCTACTGAAGAGCAGAAGATGTACTGGTTTTCGAGATGTTTGCACGCAGGTGAGAACATTAAATTCTTGCAAATTTTAGCAACTATGTCTGCTTAGTTGCATAATTGTAAAATGCTCACAATTTTAGAGGCCTGCACGCAGGCATGGGAGTACACCTTGTTGACTGCACCCGTCTGAAGCAAATGATCAACAAAGCCATGCTCCTGGAATCAGCTTACAAGAGAGTGGAGAACGAAAGGGAAAGCAAGAGGAAGACAGCAACACAAGTGAACCGTCTCGGAGGTCCTCAGCAACCGCAGTTCAGTGGTCCTCCCGTCTCCTAGTCTCAATTCGGATGGTCTTCTCAGAGGCAGGGCTCCACTTCTGCTCCCCGTTCGTTCACACAGCAGCAGACCAGTGGGAGCTACTGAAAGGACCGAGTGACCGAGAGGGGGCGGGTGAATCGGGAACTCGCACTATGTACCAAATTTGCCAAATTCCTAAAAACCGATCACTCAAAACAACTCCTATGCAAAGCTAGTAATAAAGCAACGCGAAAGCACACCACAAGCTAGCAAGGGAGCCTACTCATGTAATTCTACAAGATAAGGAACTAGTGCACACGAGCATGAGTAGTACAACACATACAAGGGAAAGTAATCAAGCCGACGCAAGTCCTATACATGCTAGTAATCAAATGCGGAAACACAAACACTACTAGCAAGCAAGAAGCCAATTCATGCAAGTCTACATGATAATCAACTAGAACAAGACAAGCACACAAGCATGAATAGCACGGTATGTAAGTGCGGAAAATAATGCATCATAGTAAGGAGTAGATTACGAGATGGCTCATGATTTTTTCTCGGGGTCTCGGAAGGATGGCGCCCTCCCCTACTCCTCGTTGTACCACTCCCGCCGGAGTTCCGGTCTCTCCCGCCACCAAGTGGAGTTCTCGCCCACGAGCCCCCAATCACTCCCTGAGTGAAGACACGGTGTGCGTCACCGCTGCATAAATCACAAGATCGCCTCCCTCGAGAACTTGCCGGACTCTCTGAGCCGACACGGGCGCTCACTATTGATGCCCCTTTCACCGGCGGGCTCAAACCGTGTATAAACGTGTGACGGCCTTCACAACCACTCATGATAGGCTCGATCACCGACACCTAACCGGTCTAGGTCTCACCACAGACCAAGAGTAACAATCTAGATCACACCCTCAAGGACACCCTAGCCTTAGATGTGCAAGATGCTCAAGTTACTCTCCTCTAGCACTCTCAAGAGATGCAATATCTCCTCCTAGTGCTCTCCTCTTTTCCTCTTGGACCTTACCAAATGCTCTCAGGTAATCCACTGGCCAAGAGAGGTCACAAAGACCCCAGCAACGAATTTATATAGGCTCCCAACCTCAAACTAGTCGTTGTTCCACGAAATCAGCTTTCTCGGCCTACTGACCATACAGTCCGGTCACTGCAACACTGTGCCCCAATGGTTCTGACCACTGCTGATTCCTCTGCTGACCGGACCGTACGGTCACTTGACCGGACTGTCCGGACCATTTCTCTCTCCAGTCCAGAAACATTTCGGCGCTGGCTTCCTCGCTGCCAAAGTCGCATCTCTACTGACCGGACCGTCCGGTCACTAGAGATTCCCAGACTTGGCAGTTTCCTCGCTGCATGTTGTAGACTCCGAACAAAATCACTTAGTGACCGTACAGTCCGGTCACCTCTGACCCCTCTGTCCGGTCCCTTCGTCCAGAAGCTGAAACTCCTCGTCCTCGCTTGACTTCGTTTTCCGTCTTCTCCGAACAGCTCCTTGGCTTCTCCACTATCACCAAGTGCCTGTGATTTCACCGAGCAACCTTGCACATCACCGACTAGACATGACCTAAGAGAATGACCTAGACCCCCTTGATAGTCCGATTTTTCCTATGGACTCAAAGCCCTAACAACTAGACAAGTGTACCCAACACTTGCACCATAGCTTGTTTTCCGCTTTGATCCATCTTCATCAACCCTTGGACTCCATCAAGTTCACAAGCCTCCTCATGCAATTCTAGCAAGGGAGCCTACTCATGCAATTCTACAAGATAAGGAACTAGTGCACACGAGCATGAGTAGTACAACACATACAAGGTAAAGTAATCAAGCCGATGAAAGTCCTATACATGCTAGTGATCAAATTCGGAAACACAAACACTACTAACAAGCAAGAAGCCTATTCATGCAAGTCTACAAGATAATCAACTAGAACAAGACAAGCACACAAGCTAGCATGGTATGTAAGTGCAGAAAATAATGCATCATAGTAAGGAGTAGAGTAAGAGATGGCTCATGATTTTTTCCTGAGGTCTCGGAAGGATGGCGCCTTCCCCTACTCCTCGTTGGACCACTCCCGCTGGAGTTCCGGTCCCTCCCGTCACCAAATGGAGTTCTCACCCACGAGCCCGCAATCACTCACCGAGTGAAAACACGGTGTGCATCACCGCTGCACAAAGCACAAGCTCGCCTCTCTCGAGAACTTGCCGGACTCCTCGAGCCCACACGGGCACTCACTATTGATGCCCCTTTCACCGGCGGGCTCAAACCGTGTACAAACGTGTGACGGCCTTCACAACCAATCATGATAGGCTCGATTAACCAGTCTAGGTCTGACCATAGATCAAGAGTAACAATCTAGATCACACTCTCAAGGACATTCTAGCCTTAGATGTGCAAGATGCTCAAGTTACTCTCCTCTAGCACTCTCAAGATATGCAATATCTCCTCCTAGTGCTCTCCTCTTTTCCTCTTGGACCTTACCAAATGCTCTCAGGTAATCCACTGGCCAAGAGAGGTCACAAAGACCCCAGCAAGGAAGTTATATAGGCTCCCAACCATAAACTAGCCGTTGCTCCACGAAATCAACTTTCTGGGCCTACTGACCGTATAGTTCGGTCATTGCCTGACCGGACTGTCCGGTCACTGCAACATTGTGCCCCAACGGCTCTGACCATTGCTGATTCCTCTGCCAACCGGACCGTCCGGTCTGTTTCTCTCTCCAGTCCAGAAACATTTTGGCGCTGGCTTCCTCGCTGCCCAAGTCTCATCTCTACTGACCGGACCATCTGGTCAGTAGATCGGACCGTCCGGTCACTAGAGATTCCCAGACTTGATAGTATTCTCGCTGCACACTGTAGACTCCAGACAAAACCACTTAGTGACCGTATAGTCCGGTCACCTCTGACCCCTCTGTCCGGTCACTTCGTCCAGAAGCTAAAATTTCTCGTCCTCGCTTGACTTCGTTTCTCGGCTTCTCCGAACAGCTCCTTGGCTTCTCCATTGTCACCTAGTGCCTGTGATTTCACCAAGCAACCTTGCACATCATCGACTATACATGACCTAAGAGAATGACCTAGACCCCCTTGATAATCCGGTTTTTCCTATGGACTCAAAGCCCTAACAACTAGACAAGTGTACCCAACACTTGCACCATAGCTTGTTCTCCACTTTGATCCATCTTTATCAACCCTTGGACTCCATCAAGTTCACAAGCCTCCATGATTGTGGTCATTGTCATCAATCGCCAAGGCCACCGTTGACAATCATCATAAGGTAGAAGAGGTTTCCTACACGAACAACACTCGTGTAGATATTAGTCACATTTCATGTTTGTCATTCATCACTAAAACAAACCTTGGGGTGACCTCAATGGTCATGAACCTTATAATCTCCCTCTTTTTTATGATGAATGATAACCACTACTTATGATGATCCAAAACGGACAAGCAAGAAAGAACCAAAGGAAAAGAAAGGATTGAAAGGCATACTTTGGTTCTTACCTTGGAAGTAGTCTCCCCCTTAAGATGTGCTAGGTGTTGAGGGAGAACTACCCACTTATTTAGCGCACTTGGATTTCAATCTTGAGCTGAATTTGCGCCCGTCTTGGTGTTGTGGTAGTCGATCTTGTTGATGTAGACACGCACCAAGGACGTACTGAATTTGCGCCCGTCTTGGTGTCGTGGTAGTCGATCTTGATGATGTAGACACGCACCAAGGACGTAGATGCTCATGTCGATGAA
Organism: Eleusine indica; assembly: GCA_030378355.1. Classification (NCBI taxonomy): domain Eukaryota; kingdom Viridiplantae; phylum Streptophyta; class Magnoliopsida; order Poales; family Poaceae; genus Eleusine; species Eleusine indica. Next base: position 7,753,678 of record CM059498.1, on the reverse strand, counting down.
GATGTACATTGTCGTCGTAGACATGCACCATCGTTGTTCTTCTCCATATTGGTGTAGATGTTCATCTTGATGTGATCTTCATATGTACTCTAAGTGAAACATGCACCATTGTCTTGATCATCTTCATGTTTTCTCCCCTTTTTGCCATCCTCAATCTTGACTTGGCTTTCGGATCTTCATTTTCTTCCCCCTTTGTGTTATTAAGCTAGACTTGGCTTTTGGATCTTCATGTTCCTTCTCCCCCTTTGTCACCTATCACCAAAAACCACACCAAAACATAACGGACTCAAGAGGCATAAGATAGTTTGCTAGAGTTAGGATAACTCCCCCTTTCATGGTGCTCCTCCTTGGTCGCAATGGTGTTCCACCATAGCTCCCCCTACACCTATGACTCAACAAAATATTTTCTCAAGTATGCAAGGGTTAGTCATTATAGAGGAGGGAATGTATGAGCCACTTGTATTTGAGCCGCGCGAGTAGATTTATCCTCGGAGCTCAGTTGAACATGGCTCAATGGGCATGAAGCATAAATATCACTATTTGATCATCTAGAGAGTCATGTACTCACATTGTAAATGGGTAACTCCCCCTAGACACATGCTTGGGAGCATGTATGGTATCACAATGCGAAGATGCATGAATGCAAAGAATGCAAATGCAACAAGTATACAATGCAAGATGCGATGCTAAAGAAAAGAGAGAGAACCGCTACAAACCAAAGTGTCAACAACGAGTTGTTCCCTTTCCAAGCTTGCTCACAATGGACTATTCTTCAAAGCCTTGGGTACATCATGAACCACCTTCCCAAGCTTAACCCATGTCCATTGCTATCTCAAGAAGGTCCGAGTTTAACCTACAAAAGAAGAGAAACAAGCACAAACAAGAACACAAACAACAAAACAAATAAATGCTATACAAATTTATAAAGGACAAGCTCAAGGGTTACTCATGTGAAGTTAGAGAGGTCGAGAACATTGAGTTCTCCCCTTAGCTTGTTGTAGGTCTTCTCATAGAGTGGCTTAGTGAAGATATCCGTCAATTATTCATGAGTTCGCACACTTACTAACTCGATGTCCTTCTTCTCAACATGGTCCCTTATGATGTGATGCCTCACTTGAATGTGCTTTGCATGACCATGATCTCCGGTCTTGAGAGCCATCTTGATTGCCGCCTCACAATCACAATATAGTGGCATTTGAGTATAGTTGAGGCCATAGTCCGAGAGTGTTTGCCTCATGTAAAGAAGTTGTGCACAACATGCTCCTGCCGCCATGTATTCCGCTTCGGCTGTGGATAGAGCCACCGAGTTTTGCTTCTTTGAGCTCCAAGATACTAGAGATCTTCCAAGAAATTGGCAACCTCCCGATGTACTCTTCCTATTCACTTTGTAACCCGTGAAGTCCGAATCTGAATACCCAAGTAACTCAAAGCTTGTTCCTCTAAGATACCATAAGCCCATGGTAGGTGTGTACTTGAGGTATCTCATTATCCTCTTCACGGCCTTTAAGTGTGACTCTTTTGGATTTGCTTGGTAGCGTGCACACAAGCACACACTACACATGATGTCCGGTCTCGAAGCGGTGAGATAGAGCAAATAACCAATAATAGATCTATAGAGATTGGGGTTCACCGGTTTCCCTTTCACATCATCATCCAAGGGTTTGCTTGTAGCCATAGGTGTGTGCATGGGCTTGCAATTTTCCATGTTGAATCTCTTGAGAAGGTCCTTAGTATATTTTTCTTGATAGATGAAGTTTCCTTCTCTCAATTGTTTGACTTGAAAACCAAGGAATACATGCAACTCTCCAATCATTGACATTTGGAATTCCCTAGCCATCATCTCTTGAAACTCTTCATTGAACTTCTCATTGGTTGACCCATAGATGATATCATTCACATAGATTTGGCATACAAAGAGATCCTTCCCAACATGCCTTGTAAACAAGATGCTATCAATGCTTCCAATGGTGAATCCATTTTTGAGTAGGAAGTTCATCAAGTGTTCATGCCATGTCCTTGGTACTTGCTTGAGGCCATAGAGAGCTTTCTTTAATTTGTATACATGTCTTGGATGTTTTGGGTCCTCAAACCCCGGAGGTTGTTCCACATAGACTTTCTCATTGATCTCTCCATTCAAGAAGGCACTTTTGACATCCATTTAAAAGAGCTTGAAGCCATTGTGTGATGCATAGGCAAGTAAGATCCGAATAGCTTCAAGATGGGCCACGGGAGCAAAGGTTTCTTTAAAGTCAATCCCCGCCACTTGAGAGTATCCCTTAGCCACTAGGCGGGCCTTGTTCTTGACAATTGCTCCTTTCTCATCTTGCTTGTTCTTGAAGACCCACTTGGTGCCGACCACATTATAATCCTTGGGCCTCTCAACTAATTTCCATACTTTGCACCTCTTGAAGTTGTTCAACTCTTCTTGCATCGCTACAACCCATTTGTGATCATCCATAGCTTCATCAATGGTAGTGGGCTCAATCATAGAGACGAAGGAGAAGTTCTCAATTGCAACATTGGCCTCATCATCATTTTATTCACTCACATAGTTGGGCTTATATTGATTTCTCCTTGTCTTTACTCCTTGAGATGGATTCCCAATGATCAAGTCACTTGAATCATCCTTGTTGATGGTCTTGGGTCTAGGATGGTATTTTTCTTGAGTGGGAGGAGCTCTCGGTGATGTATCTTGTGCATCATGGATTGTTTGCTCTCTTGATATATGAGTGTCTTGGATCCTAACAGAGGTGGAGGGGTCACTCTTATGCTTTCTTGTTTTGGACTTTGAGCTCGAGGTGGATGGAAGAGCGTCTTGCGAAAAGTTAGGAGAAGTGGCTTGTGGTGAAGTATGTGGGGAGTCTTGTGGCTCACTTCTCACTTGGGTTTCATCATCTTTTGATGGGTGAACTCTCAATGAATCTTGGAAGGACCTTGTGGGTATATTTGTAGCATTTTGAGGTGGGTTCTTGCACCTCGGAGGAGGAGGTTGGTTGAGCTGGTGGAGTACAAGGCTCATCAATATCACCATTATTGGCTTCGTGGGGTAAAGCCTCGCCCACGGGCATGTTTCTTAAAGCTTCCCTCATAGGCTCATCCTCAATGTTCACTTCATGAAACTCATACTCCTTTTAAGAACCATTTGACTCATCAAATTGCACATCATAGGATTCTTCCACACACCCTGTGGCTGAGTTGTAGACCCTATATGCTTTAGAAGTTCCTGAGTTACCAACAAGAATGCCTTCATCAGTTCTGCTCTCAAACTTCCTGGGCTTTCTCCTTTTCTTGAGAATGTAACACTTGCAGCCAAAGACTCGAAAATAGGAAACATTGGGTTTCCGTCCCACCAATAGCTCATATGGCGTCTTCTTTAACAACCGGTGGAGATAGACACGACCTATAGCAAGCCGTGTTGATTGCCTCCGCCCAAAACCTCTCATGAGTTCCATACTCATCCAACATGGCACGAGCAAGAGTGATGAGTGTCTTGTTCTTCCTCTCCACTACTCCATTTTGCTCAGGAGTATATGTAGCGGAGAATTCATGCTTGATCCCTTTCTTGTCACAGTATTCCTCTACTGTGGTGTTCTTGAACTCAGTCCCATTATCACTCCTTATCTACACAATGGTAGCATTGAATTCATTCTTTGCTCTCTTTGCAAACTTTCTGAAGATACCACTAGCTTGGGACTTGTCCACAAGAAAGAAGGTCCAAGTGTATCTCGTGAAATCATCAACAATCACCAAGCAATATAGATTACCTCTCAGACTCTTGTAATGTGTTGGCCCAAACAAGTCCATATGTAAGTGCTCCAGAGGACGACATGTAGACATGAATGACTTGGTAGGATGTGAAGATGCAACTTGTTTTCTTGCCTGACAAGCGTTGCACAGTCTGTCCTTCTCGAAGGTCACATCCTTGATTCCTTCAACTAGATTCCTCTTGACAATCTTCTTGAGCTGATTCATTCCAACATGTGCCAGTCTTCTATGTCACAACCATCCCTTGGATGCCTTAGTGAATAGGCAAGTGATTGGTGGCATATTGCTTGCTTTGAAGTCCGTGACATACAAGTTCTCATGCCTTACTCCATGAAATACTAGCCCTCTCTTAGCATTCTCAATCGTTGCACCATCCTCATCAAACGTGCACTTGAAACCCATGTCACAGAGTTGACCAATAGACATAAGATTGAAGTTGAGGGTTTCCACAAGAAAGACCTTGGAGAGATGGAGGTCATTTGTGATGGCCACCTTGCCTAAGCCTCTAAGTCTCCCCTTTGAGTTATCCCCAAAAGTCACCTTTTCACTGTCTTCGTCTCCATCAATGGTGGTGAACATGGTTGGCTTCCTGGTCATATGTTGAGTGCACCCACTATCAAGAATACAACGAGTACCTCCACTCTTGTAGTTGACCCTGGTGGTAGCCATAAGACAAGCACTAGAGGAAGAAGGGTTAGTATCCAAAGCATTACTTAATTGACTAGCACTAACCTCATCGTGTCGAGCAATAAGACCATCGTCATAGATAGGGATTCTTGCAATCCCTTCCTGTAGTCTCCTCCTGATGGGATAGTGAGGAGGACGATATATCCAATGTCCAAGACCATCCCCCATGTGCACATTGTCAAGGTCGATGTAGTAATGGGGAGGATCATAGAGTCCAGTGATGTGCTCAAGCACGTGTCCCACTTGTGAGTGGAGCACGAGTATCATCTCCATTGCCCTCTCAATTGAGAGCTAATGCCTTCTATTGACTACCTCCTCAAGTAAGAAATCCCTCTCAGGAGTTGTGATTTGCTAGAGGAGCTTGTCAATCACTTCATGTGGTGCAATCTCCTGTAGACCTCTGAAAGAGTTTATCCTACACACAAGATCATAAATACTTAAGAGGTTCTCACAAAGATCATCATTCAGATTTCTCACAAATTCACCAAGTTCAAAGAAGAGATCTTGTTGGTGAGCTCGACGGAGATGCCAAAGGTGATCTTGTGGTGGAGGAGGTGGTGGCGCCAGAGCCGAAGCCGCAAGATTGATCATCTCAAATGATCGAGCAAACATTGTTGTTTACGCCCCCCCCTACACCAATGCGTAGTCCACCCGAAGTGCTTGGAGTAGAACTTGGAATGGCACTTGAGGTAGAGCTTGACGAAGCGCTTGATGATGATCTTGGTGAATGTCTTGCTCCGAAGGGGTTGTAGAAGCTGTTACAAGGCAGTCTTGTGGAGGGATTAAAGAAGTTTGAGCTCGAAGCTACTTCTTTTCCTTTGCTTGAAGATGCTTCATTGTATGCCTTGGATGACTTCTTCCTCGTCATACTTGTGGTGATCTCCTCATCCTTGAAGAGCAGCTCAACCACGTCCTCAACAAAGAGACTCTTCTCCATGAGAAGGTCAAGGGTGACGTAGAAGAGCTTGTTACTCGGGAGCAAGGAGAGGATCTTCTCGACTATCACAATCTTGGGGAGCTCGAAAGAAGTTACCGCAATTCTGTCCACAATACCTCGCAAATGACTAAGAGTGTCAAGTAAGTCCTCATTGTTATTAGCATGAAAAGCAAAAAACTTCTCAACAAGTGAACTACTCGCATGATCAACAAGAGGCTCACAATCATCATCAATACTAGTCATGCTAGCAGAGCAAGCAAGATCAAGAGACACATCATTATCACTCAACACATTAGGCACACTAGTAGAGCAACCTATCAAGTTGACATTAGTAGTACCAAGGCACTCACTAGTACTGGGCACATCCACACAATCATCACAATCATCATACACATGATCATCGGTAAAGGTATTGGCAAAGTCCACAAGAGTATCCATCAACTCTTCCGGAATTATGGCATTTAGGTAGCTCTTAAAGCGATCCTTCCATGAGCCATGACCCGGCCCCGAATGGGATGACATCCCAACTCAATACGGTCACTACTCCAGGCGGTTAAGCCTTATGATGAGCACTTGGCTCCGATACCACTTGAAAGGACCGAGTGACCGAGAGGGCGGAGGGGGGGGGGTGAATCGAGAACTCGCACTATGTACCAAATTTGCCAAATTTCTAAAAACCGATCACTCAAAACAACTCCTATGCAAGCTAGTAATAAAGCAAGCGGAAGCACACCACAAGCTAGCAAGGGAGCCTACTCATGCAATTCTACAAGATAAGGAACTAGTGCACACGAGCATGAGTAGTACAACACATACAAGGTAAAGTAATCAAGCCGATGAAAGTCCTATACATGCTAGTGATCAAATTCGGAAACACAAACACTACTAGCAAGCAAGAAGCCTATTCATGCAAGTCTACAAGATAATCAACTAGAACAAGACAAGCACACAAGCTAGCATGGTATGTAAGTGCAGAAAATAATGCATCATAGTAAGGAGTAGAGTAAGAGATGGCTCATGATTTTTTCCTGAGGTCTCGGAAGGATGGCGCCTTCCCCTACTCCTCGTTGGACCACTCCCGCTGGAGTTTCGGTTCCTCCCGCCACGAAATGGAGTTCTCGCCCACGAGCCCGCAATCACTCCTCGAGTGAAAACACGGTGTGCATCACCGCTGCACAAAGCACAAGCTCGCCTCTCTCGAGAACTTGCCGGACTCCTCGAGCCCACACGGGCACTCACTATTGATGCCTCTTTCACCGGTGGGCTCAAGCGGTGTACAAACATGTGATGGCCTTCACAACCAATCATGATAGGCTCGATTAACTAGTCTAGGTCTGACCATAGATCAAGAGTAACAATCTAGATCACACCCTCAAGGACACCCTAGCCTTAGATGTGCAAGATGCTCAAGTTACTCTCCTCTAGCACTCTCAAGATATGCAATATCTCCTCCTAGTGCTCTCCTCTTTTCCTCTTGGACCTTACCAAATGCTCTCAGGTAATCCACTGGCCAAGAGAGGTCACAAAGACCCTAGCAACGAATTTATATAGGCTCCCAACCTCAAACTAGTCGTTGTTCCACGAAATCAGCTTTCTCGGCCTACTGACCGTACAGTCCGGTCACTGCAACACTGTGCCCCAATGGCTCTGACCACTGCTGATTCCTCTGCTGACCAGACCGTACGGTCACTTGATCGGACTGTCCAAACCATTTCTCTCTCCAGTCCAGAAATATTTCGGCGCTGGCTTCCTCGCTGCCGAAGTCTCATCTCTACTGACCGGACCGTCCGGTCAGTAGACCGGACCGTCCGGTCACTAGAGATTCCCAGACTTGGCAGTTTCCTCGCTGCATGTTGTAGACTCCGGACAAAACCACTTAGTGACCGTACAGTCCGGTCACCTCTGACCCCTCTGTCCGGTCCCTTCGTCCAGAAGCTGAAACTCCTCGTCCTCGCTTGACTTCGTTTTCCGTCTTCTCCGAACAGCTCCTTGGCTTCTCCACTATCACCAAGTGCCTGTGATTTCACCGAGCAACCTTGCACATCACCGACTAGACATGACCTAAGAGAATGACCTAGACCCCCTTGATAGTCCGATTTGTCTTATGGACTCAAAGCCCTAACAACTAGACAAGTGTACCCAACACTTGCACCATAGCTTGTTTTCCGCTTTGATCCATCTTCATCAACCCTTGGACTCCACAAGTTCACAAGCCTCCATGCTTGTGGTCATTGTCATTAATCGACAAAGCTACCGTTAACAATCATCATAAGATAGAAGAGGTTTCCTACACGAACAACACTCATGTAGATATTAGTCATATTTCATGTTTGTCATTCATCACCAAAACAAATCTTGGGGTGACCTCAATGGTCATGAACCTTACAGCTACTCACAGCAGTCACCATCACAGCAGACTGGGTGGAGGCCACAGAGTAGCAGTGGGCAATACTCCACTCGCTGCTACGCCTACGGCAAAGATGGCCACAAGTCCTACCAGTGTCCTAACATAGTCAAGGATAACACCAACAGTCAGCTCAGGGTGCACCAGAGGTCGTTTTGGGTGAGTTCTTAGTTAATTCTTGCATGGCCATTGTTTTATTTGATTCTGGTGCTACACAGTCTTTCATATCCACTAAGTTCGTGTCTAGGCTCGCTATAGCTACCACCCTACTCAAAACTCCAAGAATTGCCTCTTCTCCCTTAGGCACCTATAAATGTATCCTAGGTTGTCGTAGTGTTCGCATTCTCATTGCGGGTATCCAGTTCCTAGCTGTTGTTCTTGTGCTCCCTTCTCATGACATTGATGTCATCTTGGGCCTGGGTTGGTTAGCCAAGAACAATGGCATCATATCTTGTGCCGATAGGGTAGTGACCCTCGAGAACCACCTAGGTGTCAAGGTCAAGTTCTCCTCCAAAGCTCCAAAACTCCCTCTCCAAATCTACCACATCGAAGAGCTAACCCTAGACAAAATCCCAGTAGTTCGTGAGTATCCTGAGGTTTTCATAAGGGATTGCTAGAGCACCCTCCTAATCGTGATGTGGAATTCATCATTGATCTTATTCCTGGAACGGCTCCAATTGCTAAGAGGCTGTATCACATGTCTTCTGAGGAGTTGGCTGAATTGAAGGTGCAGCTGAATGATTTGCTTGAGAAGGGATTCATTCGCCCTAGTGCTTCCCCATGGGGATCTCCTGTACTCTTTGTGAGGAAGAAGGATGGCACTATGAGGATGTGTGTGGACTATCGATCCCTCAATGAAGTGACCATCAAGAACAAGTACGCCTTGCCCAGAATTGATGACTTGTTTGATCAGCTGAAGGATGCTAACTACTTCTCTTCGATTGATTTGAGATCGGGGTACTACTAGATGAAGATTCGTGAGTGTGATATACCGAAGACGTCTTTTGTGACGCGGTATGGCTCGTATGAGTTCCTGGTTGTTTCTTTTGGGCTCACAAATGCCCCGGCTTATTTCATGAATATGATGAACAAGACCTTCATGGCTGAATTGGATAAGTTTGTGGTGGTATTCATCGACGATATTCTTATCTACTCCAAGACAGCTAAAGAGCATGAGCAACACTTGAGGGTTGTGCTTGAGAGACTCAAGGAACATCAGTTGTATGCAAAATTCAGCAAATGCAAGTTCTGGCTTGAAGAAGTGGCATTCTTGGGGCATATCATAACCGCTGATGGTGTAGCGGTAGATCCAGAAAAAGTACAAGCAGTTGTTGAATGGACTACTCCAAGGAATGTAAAAGACGTGAGAAGCTTCCTTGGGTTGGCAGGCTATTATCGCCGTTTCATTGAGCACTTCTCTAAGATAGCAAAGCCAATGACAGAACTCCTCCAAGATAAATTGGATTTCGAGTGGACTCTAGAACGAGAGCGCAGCTTTCAAGAATTGAAGACAAGGTTGACCACTGCTCCTATTCTCACCTTGCCTGACATCAACAAAGACTTTGAAGTGTATTGTGATGCCTCAACACAAGGGCTTGGGTGTGTTCTTATGCAAAACAAGAAGGTTGTGGCATATGCATCAAGGCAATTGAAGAAGCATGAATAGAATTATCCTACTCATGATCTAGAGCTGGTAGCGGTTGTTCATGCATTGAAGATCTGGAGGCACTATCTCATTGGCAATCATTGTGAGATCTACAGTGACCACAAGAGTCTCAAGTACATCTTCACTTAGTCAGAATTGAACATGAGACAAAGAAGATGGCTAGAATTAATCAAGGACTATGACATTGGTGTGAACTATCATCCTGGCAAAGCAAATGTTGTGGCCGATGCATTGAGTCGGAAGTCCTACTGCACCAATCTCATGGTGAGTCAACCACCAGTCTTTGAGGATATGATGGATGCAGAAATAGAGCTGAATCCTGAGGGTTATCTCAATGAACTCGTAGTGAAGCCTCTCTTGAGTGATAGAATAAAGCTGGCACAAAAGAATGATGTAGAAATAACGGAGATCTTGGGAAAGCTGAAGAGAAATGCCGCACCTGATTTTAGGGTGGACGAGCATGGTGTCTTGTGGCTCAAAAATCGCATATGTGTGCCAAGGGTCAAGAAGATACGTCAAACCATCCTACGTGAAGCTCATGACTCCAGATATTCTATTCACCCTGGCAGCACCAAGATGTATCAAGATCTCAAGATGATGTTCTGGTGGAAAGGCATGAAAAGGGAAATTGCTGAATATGTAGCCCGTTGTGACATCTGCAAGAGAGTCAATATAGAACATCAAAGGCCAGCTGGTTTGCTCAAGCCAATCCCCATACCTGTGTGGAAGTGGGAAAATATCAGCATGGTCTTCCTTAATGGCTTGCCCCTAACACCCCACTCTCATAACTCCATCCTGGTAGTGGTTGATCGATTCACCAAAGGAGCACGATTCATTCCTGTCAGGACAGGCTACCCTGTGAGCAAGTTGGCAAGACTCTATATTGATCATATCATAAGGCTACATGGAGCTCCAGGGTCCATAATCTCTGATAGAGCTTCGCATTTTGTCTCACAGTTCTGGAGGAGCTTGCATGCCGCCATGGGCACCGGACTGGACTACAGTACAGCTTATCACCCTCAGACGGATGGCCAGACTGAGAGAGTGAATCAGATTCTGGAGGACATGTTGAGAGCTTGTGCACTCACTTATGGGAAGAATTGGGAAGATAGCCTCTCCTATGCAGAATTCTCCTACAACAACAGCTATCAAGAAAGCGTTGGAATGTCTCATGAGTCGCTCTATGGCAGAAAGTGCAGGACCCCTCTCATGTGGTCAGAAGTAGGAGAGCGAGCATTCTTTGGTCCCGATATGATCAAGGCTGCAGAAGAGAATGTGGAAAAAGTGAGAGAGCATCTCAAGATTGCCCAGAGTAGGCAGAAGAGCTATGCAGACAAGAGAAGGAGACCGCTTGAATTCAAGGTGGGAGACTATGTGTACCTCAAGGTTTCTCCTCTTCGAGGTACTCGTAGGTTTCATGTTCGTGGGAAGCTTGCACCTAGATATGTTGGACCATTTCCCGTTGTGCAGAGGATTGGTGAGCTCGCCTACAAGTTGGATCTGCCATCTCACTTGGCGGGAGTTCATAATGTGTTCCTTGTATCTCAACTCAAGAAATGCTTGGAAGTGCCGACTAAGGTTGTGGCACTGCATGCCTTGGACATTCAGGAGAACTTAGAGTACTTTGAGTATCCGGTCAAGATCATTGGTGAAGACTACAAAGAGACCAGAAGCTCAAAGGTCAAGTATTGCAAGGTCCCGTGGAGCAACCACACCGAGCGTGAAGCAACTTGGGAAAAGGAAGAGAATCTCAAGACAGAATTTTCCCATCTGTTTGTAGAGAAGGATTGAAATCTTGAGGACGAGATTCTTGTAAGGGGGGAGGTCTGTAACAACTCATAAATTTGTAGCAGTCAAAATCAATTGTCAAATTTCAACTTGGATCAAATTTGAGTTCACTTTGCATTTCAAATCAGCTACAAATAATGGCCAAACGGATTCCTGGGTGCCAAGCCACTTTGGGCCGTTTTCATCTCCTATCTCTAGCTCGGCCCAACTCTCCTTTCTTCTATCTGGATTGCACCTACATGGAGAACTGGCCCATTTGGCCCAACCCAGCACCCCGCCTCTTTCTGCTTTTCTTTCTCGATCATAGCCGAGCACTACGGTGGGGGACGAACACCCAAAACACGTGGCACGATCGCACGTGCCCGTGTCCCTCCAACCCTAGCGCTGCTCGGCTATAAAACCCCTCGAACCGCCGCCACCAACCCTAGTCCCCTCTGTGACGCCAGGGCGCCTCACAAACCCTAGCCGTCGCCAAGCCTTTCCTCTCTGTCGCCGGTGTGAAGCCGCCGTCAGTAAGCCGCGTCACCCTAGTCGCCTTCCTCGTGATCTTGCGCTTCTCCTCGTGTTGATCGCGTTGTGATCTAGGTGGAGAAGAAGGGCAATTTGAAGGATATCCACCCGCCACCATGAGCTCTCGCCGTCGATCGTCTCCGCCATGGTGAGCCTCGTCTAGATCTTGTCCCTGTTCTGTCTTCCCTGTCGTATGCCATGGCTTGATGCTCAGATCTGCACCATGGTTTGTCGTAGGGGCCCCGAAACATGGACATAGCCAGTCGCCGCAGTGACCACCTACCCGAGCTGAACACCGAAGCCACAGACGATGCCGTCCCCCTTCGTCCGGACGACCACGACACCGCTTTCCTCTTCAAACCACCACAGTGAGTCCATGCGTCTCTCTCCCCATTCCCCTTTCCGCTCGGATCTTCGCTCCTTGCGTGTTTGCTCTCATCGCCGCCGCTCTGCTGTGGGTGTGCGCTCGCGCCATGCGCGACGCGCCTGGCTGCCTGTGGCTTGCGTGTGCGCCAGACCGCACGCCCGGCTAGGCTACCTTTACAACCAGACCGCCGAGCTAGGTGGGCCAGGGAGAGGCCATGTGGCCTGGGAGCTGGCTGGGCTGAGACTTGGTCTCGTGGCCTGGTGGCCTGTTTGCAGCCGGGCTGCTGCTGTAGTGGGCTGGAGCAAGGCCTCGCGGGCCACCTTGTTCTCGCTAGGCCGAGCTAAGACTTTGTGGCCCGATTTGGTTGCAGGGCTGTTGAGAGGCCGGGCTGGCCGACTGGTTTGATGGGCCCAAACCATGTTGTTGGGCCGAGTAGAGTTTAGGTTTGTTTTCTAGATCAGGCTGTATGATTTGGGCCCGAATAAATTTAGGTGTGTTTATTCCTGGACCTAGTCCACTGTGGGCCTATCTCTGTTTGTCTATGTCAAGTGGGCCCCACGAGTCAGTCCGTATCAGAAATTGGAGGGAATATTATCTGGTATATTCTCTAGATATTTCTAGAAATTCATTGATCTCCTGTTTATCATCCAAAATTCCTAGTAAATCCTTTCTAGCTCCGTTTTCGATGATTCCAGTCCGTTAGTTCCGTAAGATTGCCCTCTACACGATAGTAGTGTCCATAGTGCCAAATTAGCATCTTTGTAGGTTCTAATTTAATTATAACTCGGGTTCGACTGTATTCACCGTGACTTACTGTATGTGCCCGATTCGATGTGCAAACCCATCGGAGAGTCAGGAGTACGAGAAGGAGCGTCAGGAGGACCTAGACCCTGACTGGCACCCCGACACACAAGGCAAGCCGCTTCCTTGATCACGATTGTTCTCCTAGTTTTTAAAACTGCATGATTTGTTTGCAACCGTTTTGCATTCTCACTATTTAAATTGTTGTTAGATCATACATAAGCCCCTACATGCTTACCTTTCACTGTTATGCCATATGAATGATTTGCTACTATGATGACGCTTAGCATCCTTAGTCACATAATTTCAACTCTCACCTGGACACTATAAAATGAATTTGTGTAAATGATTTAAAATATGCTCTGTGTGTGTGTTTGCAAATAAACTCCACTAAAACTGTTTTAGTGGGGGTGGGCGTAGGTGATCAGGTGCTGGGGGTGTAGATTGGGCAACCCCTATTGGGAGAGTGTCTGGGCGGACACAGTTGAGTAGAGACTTGGACTTTAGGTCTTTATTGTGGTTGGTTGTTGCGGATTTGGAGGAGGAGGAGATAAGAGGATTTGCTCGCCCCTACTGCTTGAGGACCGATTCTTGTGCTGTATGACTCCCTGACATTTCTTACACACCACATCGATCCTGTCTGGGCAGTGGCTAGATCTTGATACTTGCGGAGGACTGGTGGTCTAGCCGTAGGCGTACGAGGTAGGTGTTAGTGGTGTCCGCAGGTTGCGACCTGGCTCCACAAGAGGGATATCCCACCTGATTAGTGGTAGGCATGTCAAAGCTTCAGGACCCTTGTCTTGCGAGACTCTCGGGGCTCAGTTATGGAGATGCGGGAGACGTCAATCGATGCTTGTGGATGGATTATGTGTGTGCTATATTACTATACACCAGTTATACTATATAGCCACATCATATGGGTACAGGTGTATATACTCTGCAGAGTTATAATCTATGTACACAGCCGCGTCCTCGGTAATGGACAACTGTCTTGTGAGCATCCACTTGAGATTTGTTTTACTACTTCTTTCCCCCTCTCTTATTTTGCATCCGGCCTAGAGTTATGGCCTAGTTGGGAGGATATTAGCTGGGATTAAAATTTGAACCTTATTAGGACGTGTTAATCTCAATGAGGCAAGATAATAAAACTTGATGATTGGAAATGTTTTGAAATGTTTTAAAAGAAAATGTTTGCCAACTTAGCTTTTCGCACTCAGCCAAAACCCCGCTTTGAAATACTTGCATGCATAGCATAATTTGTTAGGGTAGAGCGACTTGTTGAGTACGCCATGTACTCAGGGCAGCACCCCTTCTCGCTTTCAAGAGATGGAGAAGCCAGCGAGCCGGACTACAACTTCGATGACATGGACTTCGAGGAGTAGATCGGTCTCACGCCTACACTCAAGATGCTTGTGGAGATGGACTTCCACTGTAGATTTCACTTCCGCTTTTGTCACCACTTCCGCTAGATGTCATGTTCTTCTCTCTTGGCCTGCGCGTCATGCTCATGTACCTAATTGATGATGGTTAACTTATGGAGATAGAACCATGTTTATCTATCTTATCTTTGTTTCTTGTTCTATTAATGGTTTTATGTTATTACTTATGAATGGATGTACAAGCTATCCTCCTGGGAATAGCTGTGAGGTACAAACGGCATGATTTTGCCTGTTGATAAAATCGGGTTGTCACTGATGTTTAGCCGATAGGTTATCACGGTTCAATCGACTTACCAGTGCTTAATCAGAATATATCAATTAGACTATTAGTCGTTTGCCCCCTTAATATTATTAGAAGATCTATGATTTTTGAAGCATATTTGCAATACCAGCTTTTAGATATATCGACTCAGCACTATCGACAGAACGAGTCTTTGCACGTTCATCGACTTGGTTCTATCGACTTAGCATCATCGACTGAGCGAGTCTTGGCATGCTTATTACTATATCATCGACTCTGCTCTACTCAATTCTTTATCGGCGTTAATAATGTATAGTACTTTGATATGTTTAATCTGACGATAAGCCAATATAATCAGCAGATTAGTTTATATTCAGTTATCTTTATTCTCATAATAGCATCGGCTGGTTTTACAAACAGTGATTATCGGCTTTCTCCATCGGCCTGTCCTAGGCCGGTGCCCCGTGAAATTTGATCGTTTGTTTCTTTATCAGTTTGCAGGAAAAATTGACTGGCATGTCCCGGTCTTTTGTATTGAGCTTGCACTAGAGTTAAGCAGATCTCTTAGGTTACGCATGGCAATTTTCATGTCAATACTTTCCCAACCCATGGTCCCGGAATTTTGTTTCGACGT
Organism: Eleusine indica; assembly: GCA_030378355.1. NCBI lineage: Eukaryota > Viridiplantae > Streptophyta > Magnoliopsida > Poales > Poaceae > Eleusine > Eleusine indica. Next base: position 7,738,439 of record CM059498.1, on the reverse strand, counting down.
GGTGCCCATCAGGGTCGTCAGCGTGTGCTTCGGCAGGTGGAATCTCGGACGCCGACACGTTGGTGAGCACACCATCGGCATTCGCTGTGCCACGTGCCTCACAATCGAAGAATTTGTTGAGCTTCGCGACTTCAAGCTTGATAGAGGTGACCGGGGCCCCGATCTCGGGCTTCCAACTCACAAAGCTCTTGTTGAACGCGTTGGCCGCTCCCTCAAGCACGGCCAACCGTTCATCGTGCTTGATCTCAGGACTCGGTGAAGCGCTTCGACCACGCTGCGTTCTGCTCGCCGAAGCCCTTCTTGATGTCGGGACGCATCATTTTTGAGATCTCCTCGAGAGCCATCTTGACGATGGGATCCATCGCTCCCAATTGCTTTTGGCGGAGGGTGAAGTGGGCGTGTTCCTCCAAATCGGGACCGATCTGCTGGCTCTGATACTAGGTTGTTAGCAGCGGAGTTGAGGAGAAGAGTGGAGTAGGGGATCGGAAAAACAGAGGAAGCAAGGATAGGGACGAGAGCAGAGGAATTGCTCTTGGTGTTTACTTGACTAATATGTTGTTCTTGTTTGTTACCGATCTCTCCGCTCACTCCTCTACTTGTTGCACACAAAGCTCTCTACTCTCTCGGCACTCCTTTAGAAGGCCGACACCACTCAGGCCCAGATACACGCACACTTGGCTTCTTGAGCCGAGTTCCCGGTTCCCGCCTTGGCGTCGCTTCTGGATCGCTTCCCGCCCTTGCCATTGTCAGACCAGCTATAGTGCTAACACCTAGGTGTAGCACGTATATAGTCCAGGAATAAAATGCACGTATCCATTGGGCATCTGCCTCCTTCCCCGTGAAACACAATCTGGAAGAAAACATATATGTGGACTAGCAAAATGCCGTGCGTTGCTATGGGTTTTAAAAAAATAAAATACTCTTTATAATTTAAATGTAAATTATTTACATAATATAATTGTTAACATGTTTTACATGAAAGATCATATTTATATTATCGTTGGTGCTTCTTAGTGTACCATTTTATATGACATAAGTAATAATTTTTCTATTATTTTTCACCGTATTGTTATCATAAATATTTTTTACCTCTAATGTTAACGATTTTCACATGTAGTGTCGTTTGAGTGTTATGTTACAAAATTAAGTGAAATAACATTAAAAAATACTCAAATATGAGTAGTACCGATATCAAGCCTAATTCGTCATGCAAGGAGGGATTCTCATAAGCTCATTACGCCTAGAAGATACCACTGAACCTCTATGAAACTCAACATACAAGACAAGGTCATGACCTAATGCCTAAAGATTTTATAAGGTTTATCTGATAGGATAAATCAATTCACACAGAATAAAAACAACACTGTATTACGACATAATTTTGGACTTAAAAACATGCTCTAATGAAAAAAATTTAAAGCACAAAATTAGTATTTTAGCACACTAACTATCATTAAATATAGCATGACTAAGGAACAGACTTTTTATGTGCCGTGGTTGTCCTTGATGGTAACTAACAAAACCATGTACCAATACAGTACTGTGCGAAGAAGCATAGAAAAGATTTAAAGATGTCTCAACTCTGCCAAAAAATTGCACAGATCGTCATCCATACGGCAATAAAAGAAACCTAACAGTTTGAGTCGTGATCAAGAGCAACCAAAGGCATGCCAGTAAGCGATCGAAACTGGAGAAGGAAAGCTAACAGTTCAAAGGCAAGGACAAGAACCTCAAATCTTACCATGTGTCGGTTTGTCTGAAAGAGACAAACCAAGAGCACTCTTTTATAAATATCAGAACTGGAAAAGGAAAGCTAACAGTTCAAGAGTTGGCTTGATGGAGTTGATGATGCTATTTGTGCAGGGCTCGGAGGGTGTCGAAGACCTAACTGCTCATCACGTGGTAAGCATCGGCCTTGCATGCGGCTGGCAAGATGTCAAAAACGGCGCGGCGGCGCAGTCCTGGCGATTCTTAAATTTTGCAACGATAAATCACTTAGCCAGGCCAGATCAGTGTGCGGATCGCGCTGGAGCCTCTTTGTGGACAGGCCTTCGGTGCGAAGCAGATGCATATGCTTGGCGTGTACTGCAACGCTCACAGGGCATCCTCAATGCCGTGGCCATCCTCATGCCCCAGCTCTACCTTTTCTAGTGGCATAAACTGGCGGCTTGAGTTCCAGATCGAAGCTCTGGTCTGATCAATGTTGCTTTACACGGCTTTGAGAGTGGAAGGATAGAGGGCAGTCATTTTTTCAGGAGGCAGATCAGATGTATGTGTTTTACATGGTTTGGAGAGTTTACATAGGAGAGATCAGGGCAGCAGAATTTTTTTTAGGGAGGGAGAGTTTACGTAGAAGAGATCAGGGCAGGGGGCAAACATACAATGTTACTACAGGATTAAGGAAAAGGAGTACTCACCAAATTAAAAAGGAAAAAATAGAGTTCGATTAGCATACGCTCTAAACGATGGACACCAACAAAAGTGGAAGACCACACCGAATTTAATATGTAGTAGAGAAGGATCTCAAGTATGTCTAAAAAATTATTTCCGTGAACACGTACGCACGGGAACACCCGATGACCAGGGTACCATGGCTGCCATGAGACGTTGAGAGGCCAGTGCAGGGACGATCTTCCGGTCCTACGTCTAGGTAGGACATGGAGAGTCGAATAAAACATATGTGGCCAAATATCATGTCCTCTTTCCTTCCCGGTAGAGTCCCGGAGAAAACATATATGCGAACGATCTTAGATACACTCGAAAATTTGTTTCAATTTCACGTATGCACAAGGACGATCGCTTGATGATCAGGGTACCTGTAGCTGCCACCACACGTCGAGAGGCCAATGCGGACGATCTCCCTATACCGGCAGCTCCCGCCAGACGTCGAGAGGCAAGAAATCAGTGTTGTGCCAGATGTGAGGCTGTTGCCGGAGGTAGAGAAGATTACAGGAATGTAAACAGGCGCAGTCATCAGATGTGTGCTGGTCATCGATAGTTAAGCCGATATGAACGATCTCCCCGTGACCAGGGTACAGTGGCTGCAATCGGATGTCAAGAGGCTAACAAATCAATGTTGCGGAGCTCTTCCGGCTGCAAGTGGATGTCATGGCTGTTGCGGAGTTCTTTTGGCTGCTGACAGACATCGAGAAGATTTCTAGAACGTAATAAGGCATTGTTGTCAGATTCGCAAAACGTTCATTGGCAGTTAAGCCACACCGATTAAACCGAATCAGGTCTTCACCTTTTCCTTCTAATACACCTACATCACTTAGGTATACAGCCAAGCTACTACTACAACTTTAAGAAAGATAATTTTGGTATATCATAATTGTGTGGCATCAAAGCAAGTGTGCATTCACATGTTTTTACGTAGAGGATGTTTTTTTTTTTTTTGGTATATCATAATTTTGGTATATTCATAAGGTTTAGAAGCATGCTCGATATCATGTTTCTGAAACTAAACAGTTTTAGTGACAGCATTAGAGTACATTCTTTCAATAGGTTACTTAAGACTCTGGCAGTTTCAGTTATGAAATTAGTTTATGTGTGATGTCTTAAGTTATATTAGGTGTCAAATATATCTAGGATACTATGAAAGTTTTTTTAATACATCATGAGATCATTGCATAGTTTAAACCGGAGTGAACATCACGCATCCGGATAATAGCTTACCTTATAAGCTCCTTAAAATCAAGAACGGGCTTCTAATACTCATCACGTTCCTTTTTTGATCTTAAAGTAAAATCGGTAGTAGAAAATGTCATTGATACATGTTATAGGTTATTTATAAACTATAGATAAAAAATTTTGCGTTGTGAATTAACAAACCTATAAAAAAACACATGGCATGCATGTGTGATAAATTATAGAAAAGTGAACATGAGTTTTATTAGTATTAGTGTGTTTCTACATTATCAATAAAAAATGAGCAACTTATTTGGATCCTTTTATGTTTTATTTGTTGTATCTTTTTAAAACTCGTAGCAACGTATGGGCACTTTGCTAATCTTTCGTATATTTACCGCACAACATTTTCTTTTCGAACCCTCGGAGCCCCAGTTCTTTACTGAAAATAAACTTCAGCAATGTGATTTGTACAATTTCATCGTGTGCAACAAATCGAAGATTAACTCATGCGTGCAAGCTTACGCCACTGTCCAGGTAACACAAATCCCCTTTCATCGATGTTGTCCATTAACCAGAAGACCTAAAGCTAACTATCAAGACTATGCACTATCCGGACACTGTGTGTGTGTCCAAAGATAGTCCAAAGTCTCGAGACTTTAGACTATAACACACATACAGACAGAGGGGTCCAGCCCATCCAATTTTCATTTAAAACTCAGTTAACGCGGCACTTTTTTCCCCAATGTAGCGGAATCGGGAATCTGTCTTTTGCTTTCTGTAATTTGTAACCTGTAGTTTCTTTTCAAACTACAAACTCTGTATGGGTGTCAGGGCCATTGCCGGGCCATCAATCCATAATGGAAAATCAGGTGGGGAGTTCCCCCCCCCCCCCCCCCCCCCCCGGTTGCCCCCTCAAAAAAAAACATGAAAAACAGAAAGTTATCATGGTTCATAGGGTTCGCACGATACACATGATAGATGTGGATTTAGAATTCAATATTCTGAAGCCAAGCTACCATTCGAGTAGCACTATTGGTTGGTGGACTTCTCGCCATCGAATTAGTTGCAGCAGCCATTACTCTGAGACAAGCCAGCACCACGTCCAAAAGGCTCACATAACAGAAGTGGCAAACCAGCACACTGCAACAGTTAGGGGAAGCAACATTAGTATCAAAGAGATGAAATTGTATCCTTAAACAACTACATTTATAATTTTTTACATAATGCCGCTAGCACAGTGCTAACCAATACATTAGCACTAAGCAAACGATGTTTAGGTACTGGTTTATCTCAAGTAGCTTAGGAACTGTATGTTACTGATGAATTTTGAGGTACTGATATTTCTGCAAAGTGCAATCATTTGAAATACATTTTAGTATCCTGAACTATTTACCTTGCTATTCTATTTTTAGACCTCTTGTATCGAAGTTTCAAACAAGTTCAGGATGATTCTTGTAACCAAATACAGATTTAAGTAATCATTTAATTCCAAATGTGAAAATAATTCAAAAATAATCTTCTAGATAAACAGGTGGATATCCAACCTGCTCCCCACCAAGTTATGGGTGATTTGGCTTCTACATAATGAACAACAATCTAGTATAACACCCTTTGTAGGCTCTAGGGTTCTCCAGAGCTTTTAGAATTCTATGGAAGTTTTAATTTCGGAACTTTGTCTGATGAATTACGCTATCTTATTGTTTCTATCCAAGAACTGTTGTGTCCATTCTTTGGACTTCAAACTGTTTTGTATTATTGAAATGTGCAGACCAGTGTTGGACCCAATAGCTTCTATATTCGATAGACTTCTTTGCGGGCCAAGTCAGAGACCTGAAGCTACAGGCCACACATTGGATGGCTCACAGTTCCCTGGTTCAGGCTCCATCGAGGCAAACAGGAGGAGGTATGAATGTCCTTTGACCTTGTCATCCTATCTAGTTGAAATTCCGTGCATGGTTTATGCCTCTGGTTTTCTCTGCACATAAAAAGGAAGCGTCATAGACATGACTCATTCATTTTTCTAGCTATAGCTTTACTTCACTGGTTTTCCTTCATCTTTCGAAAATGCTATGCTCTGCATGCGGGTCTCTTTGGTTGGCTTCCTCAAAAAGCTGCCTGAGCCAGGCAAGAACCCCAGAGGCCCAGACGTTCGATTTTGAGCGCCCAGGGCTCTGATCTGCTGCCTGCGCCAGGCCACATCCAAACAAGCAATGTGGATCTTGTGCCTCTTTGACAATCTGACTACGATGGTTTTATTTAGCATCTCATTTGATGGGCTGAGCAATTGATGTTCACTCGCTGCAGGGAAAGGGGTCAAAGGGCGCTGGAGCAGAGATTGGCAGAAAAGCTAGCTGCAGTCACGAGCTCGGAGGGCACGCCCCAGCAGCAACAACCGCAGCTGGAGGAAGATGACGCTTCTGAAAAAGTATGAGCCGGATCCTATCCAGTGAGGTTGCTGGAATTCCAGCGTTGTGCTGTGCTACTTTCCAGTGTTGGGACATCGCATTGTATCTCACGCAGACTCGCTGCAACCTGTAGCCAGCCGTGCTCCTAGGTCATTTTTTTTTTCCTCCTGTTCTCGCCCGTGTCATCCTGTGAGTGACTCTGAATGTTGAGAATTGTTCGTGGACATGACTCATGTCTCATGAGCCGTGTAGCAGAGAGCCAGAGGGAGAATACGGCGCGCATGCTTCAACCAATTGTTTTTCAGACAGGGAGCAGGTTGTCAAGCTGTGCCAAAAACACTTTGATTCATGTGCGATCTTACCTGAATGTTAGCACCTGTCAAACTAAAACGACTCCTTGCCATGTGCAGGCTTGCCTAAACTGCTGTTTATCTCAGTTTTCTAAACGACGCATTTGTTATGCAACAAGACTTGAAAACGCCTCATCGGAAACATTCAGGATCAGACCATAACTGCTGACCTACGATTTAACCAGAAGAGAACAGGATAAGTCATGAGAAGAGAACAGGATAAGTCAAATGATTCATGAACCGCAATTCGGAATGGAACAAGGATAAACAAGTCTTGTCTTATAGACTGTAATGTCATAAGTCTGCAGCCTCAACAAAATGAAAATGCAAACAACAGGAGATAGCTAGAATATAGATACTATGGTGTCTAGTCAGTCCTTACACACTTGGAAACGCAAGCACAATAAGCTGTGAAGGTGTAATATCCTACATTGAGCAAACAATCATGGACGTCTAGACCTTACTACCGAAAAATACTTTAGCAAGCGCCTACTTCTGCAAGTGGGAGATATGGACAGGATGCATGCATCTACTCCTCAAGAGCCTTCTGGATGTCCTTCTGTAAATTTAAAACCAATGCATAAGAAAATACGGTATCCTCCAAAAGATTGTATGCGTGTGAGAGAGAGAGAGGGGGGGGGGTCCAGCCCATCCAATTTTCATTTAAAACTCAGTTAACACGGTAAACATGAAAAACAGAAAGTTATCATGGTTCATAGGGTTACCAGTGAGCATGGAGGTTTGGTTAGGCTTGGTTACGACGACGTCGAGTTGGCGGCGGAGGAAGACTCGGCATGAAGGCCAGCCGCCCGGTGGTGTGGTACGTAGTGGTAATAGTACACGCCCCGCTCCGAAACAAAGAAAAAGGTGCGTGCCGCACTCACGAGGGACTGCCAGTGAGATAAACATGAAAAACAGAAAGTTATCATGCTTCATAGGGTTCGCACGATACACATGATATATGTGGATTTAGAATTCAATATTATGAAGCCAAGCTACCATTCGAGTAGCACTATTGGTTGGTGGACTTCTCGCCATCGAATTAGTTGCAGCAGCCATTACTCTGAGACAAGCCAGCACCACGTCTAAAATGCTCGCGTAACAGAAGTGGCAAACCAGCACACTACAACAGTTAGGGGAAGCAACATTAGTATCAAAGAGATGAAATTGTTTCCTTAAACAACTACATTTATAATTTTTTACATAATGCCGCTAGCACAGTGCTAATCAATACATTAGCACTAAGCAAACGATACGCCTTTAGCAAAAGGAAAATCCAATTCACAGCCGTAGAGAATTCAAACAATGTATGGGTTCGTAGCACGCAAAGTACAAACACCAAAAAATAAAGGTGCATTATACAACAGAAATAGATAAAAACAGGTATAAGCTTTATAACCATGCGTACAGAGTATGCAAAGTACAAGCACCAAAAATTGAAGACAATATGTTGTACTGTAAAAATAAGGTGAATGGATTATGTAACCAAATCAGAAAAAGTTTGCAAACCAGAAGAAAATGAAAGTATAAAGCAGATAAGCCAGTTATACCTTACTAAATCACCTATGTGTGCAAGCAAATTGTATAATCATCACCCAATGACCGGTGAGTAAATGCTTCACGATTCACCAACCTATTACTTCACTGTACAGTACAAAGGTGCATATTTGTGGAGATTTAAATCATTTCCCTTTTACACAATCAACAGCGTGATTAAGCCCAATACACAGATTGTGGTTTGTCAGTTTTGCTGTTGTTATTAGGGTTCCCATTCTATTATTAGTACGTGAATCGATAATGGGATACATGAATATATGCAATGTTGCGCCCGAGATGAGGCCCAGAGTTCGACTGGCACAGTCTACTACCGGTCTACTACCGGTCTTTGACCATCTCACCAGGAAAGAAAAATTGGGCCTAACAACCCTGATAATAAGAACAAAATCTACTTCTCTCTTGTTGCCTTCTATCTCAACACTGCAATAGGAAACAACAGTGTCTCAATCAGCAGTTCAGCACAGGTGCAGAAGGCTTTGTTCACCTCAGTTGTGCACCTTCAACCTCTCTTCTTCCACGGCTAATTAGGAGGCAGTGGCACCCTCTTTGGACACCACCACTCGCCTTTTGATTTGTGTGTGTTGGTTGAAAGTCATTGCCAGTCAGTAAGTAGCCTGTATGCCTGCTCTTTTGATTAGCAAAGAGCTGCATCAGCAGCCTCCTAGTATGATTGTTTAGTATCTTACCTAGTAACTTATAGCTCGTAGTGTAAGAATTTACTGACCTAGTGCCTGCATATAGCAGGGTAAGTTATATTGAGGCGGTTGCATTGCAAACCGACCTGTCAGTGTGTATAAATAGGCCTCAATGACCAATGAATGAATTCAGCTATTCTAGATCAAAGTGTGAGCTGAAACTACCTGGGTGTGTGTTTGCTCTTGCCAACACTTATTGTTACTTGTTGGCCTTCTTTGGCCTAATTATTCACCTGTTTTGGTTTTGGTTTGTCTTCTACAAAACAGTGATCTTTACCACAATCTGAATGTCAGTTTACGTTTCAAAAGTTACAGTCCTCTGTTCCACTGAACGATAATCATGGTGGTAGACCAGCACCTCGGTAGGCGGCTGCCTAGGAAGGACACGTCTGCTAGGTGGTGTCACCTAGGCATTGGTAGTGGTCTACATGAGCACATTAATGTCCTGTTTTGAGTTGTCAAGATTCACACCCACATTTGAAAAGTAATCTACATGTCAGAAGAAACATGCAAATGGGATCTCTGTTTCCAATCATGTTTCTTCACGCAAGATACTGTTATGTAGATGAAATATGTCAAGCGTGCAAATTAGGATAATTTTTTCTACAAAACAAGCACTTCTTTGATGTCTTAAACGACAATATTACACATTCGCACGTGTGGCACCATAAGAATTCATAAAAAGCCAAGGATTGAGAATTAATTCAATCACTAGAACAATAACAGGTGATGCAGGGGTTTTTTTTATGAACCAGGAAACACAGCAAAGGAGGCCTCCATTGCGAATTTTATCAGAATAAAGCAAACAAAATACTACAGTGAACAATGTTTTTAAAGCGCTAAGCGCTGAACGATCGCCAGTCCACCGTTCAGCCGCCTAGTCGAGCTGAGCGGACGACTAGGGGCGATTAGGCGGCTGAACGGTGGGCTCTAGGCGTCCTAGTCATCCAGACCTCCCAGCCCTAGGCGATATATAAGCAAATTTCAGTTGAAAAAACACATAGAAGTGTTGGCTGATCTCTCTTGGTTGACCAGCTGGCAGCTGCACCACCTGCAACCAAGATCTCTCTTCGCTTGCCAATTTATAACCGGACCTCCCTAAAACCTAATCAAATCCTGGCCCCACTTGCCAATTTCAAACTAATCGTCCACGTTCAAATCGCACGCCTAGGCGCGCCCAATCGTCCGCTAAACAGACGCCCAGAATTCTGGGTGGGCAGATCGCTTCGGTGAGCCTGAACAGGCTCAGCCGAGCATTTTCTCGCCTAAGCGACGCCTAGGCACGCCTAATCAGACGCTCAGAAAACAGAGACAGTGAACTATACAAATGGTCACAGAGCAATTGAAGAAAAAGAAAGTTATGGCAGGGAATAAAAATACAATGATTTTGGGTTCCTTAAGCCTATGAGCTTTAAGTCTACAATCATCTTTCGATTTCTCTAGGGTTCACACTAACATGAAGAAATTTTTAAACAACAAGGGAAAAAGCAGGCAACAGGGAACCAACCTTTGCAGATGGATCAAGGACTCCATCTTCGTTTTTCTTGGACACTATTTTAGCAGCCACTCGAAATGCCTGCGTCACAACATGATGCAACCTTTTTTTTAAGAGGAATGAATTGTGCAATTGTACTGAAAGCACTAGGGATAAACCATCACCTCCTCCACATTCTGATTAGATTTCGCTGATGACTCCATAAAAGTGAGCCCATGCTTATCAGCAAACTCTTGACCCTCCTCATGGCTGACACTGCGTAAATGGGACAGATCACATTTGTTTCCAACTAAAACTAGGGTCAGGTTGGCTGGTGCAAGCTCCTCAGCCTCTTTCAGCCACCGCTCTACGTGATCAAAAGTCTCCCTTCTGTTGATCATCAGGTTAATCAAGCATATGTAAGGAGCACCCTACTATGTATGTAGAAACTTAATAAAGATTAGAATCACCTGGTGATGTCATAAACCAAGATGGCAGCAGCAGCTCCTCTGTATAACGATCTAGTACAAGATCTGTGTATTTCTTGACCAGCCTGCAAAGTTGAGATGTATATATAGTGTGTGCAAGCACTAAAAATAATCGCATTACAGATTAAGTGACAGCTAAGTTGCAAGTAACAGACGCAGCACAAAAAGGGAGGATGCAAAGGATGTGCGCACAAACCGTGTCCCAGATCTGAAGTTTGGTGGGCTTGTCGTCAATGTTGATAATGCGCGATTCAGCCTCCAAATCGATGGTGGGATCGAGCTCCGGCCGGAAGTTCTGGTCCGTGAACCGCAGGAGCAGGCACGACTTCCCCACGCCTGCGCGCCACAATCAGTAAAAACAAAATCCCTTTGATCATACGGAAGGGGCATGAGGAGGGACCTAAGCAACGTATCGAATAGGGAGGGGCCGGGCTGAGTACAGACCGGCGCCGCCGATGGTGATGAACTTGAAGAACTGGTCCCACGGCACTTCCCGTCCCGGCGTCTTCATCGCCGGTTCACACGGCGCTGCGAATTCGGAACTCAAATAGGAATTATGCTCTCCTTCTAGGGTTTGGGAAGAAGTACAACGGGAAGGGGAAGCGAGAGGACAGGCACTAACCGGAAAAGGAGGCGCCCTCGCCAGTGGCGCAGCCAAGTTGGAGTCCAGAGGGGGGGTTCTTCCCTCTTCTTCCTCCAGCCCACCCTTTCTTCTTCCTCGTCTCTTCCCCTCTTCATCTCGGGCGAGAGAGTTGCGGTTTGTCCGAGGGCTCTTACTCTCTTGTGCACGGATGGCTACTAGTCAACAGCAACAAGAGTTACAGGAGTCCCCGTCCGTGGCTTTCTTGCGGTAGAGAAATCCCTTCAGTCTCGCGTTCCGCCCATGTGGAGATTTTGGCTATTTTGGCTAATAGATGGTTTCGCTCAAATAAACTAACGTTGTGGATTTCGTTAAAATAACAAAAAAAAATTTGACAAGTAGTTAAAATAACAATTTTAATTTGTGGACTTTGCTATAACAGCATATAGAACAGGCATAGAAAATAACAGAAATGTTCTTTTTTTTTGCGCAATTAGGATGTATCTTCTCTTTCTCGTTCTCTCTACGAAGCAAGAACAGAACGGCCATTGACGAGCAAGCATAGCAGTAGCAGGACAGCTTGGAAGTGGTCGGACACATCCTGTCGCATGGGAGTTTGGATCATGCTTGTGAATCTTGTCGTCGTCGCGCCAACCATCTGGGTCACGCACTCACGTCACCTCCCGGTGAAATCTCCTTGTCCGGTGAAATCTCCTTGTGTTAGGAGAAGAACAAAGGACAAATAGAGAGAAACAATCTACTTGTTTGATACAAAAGAACGATGACAGTTCTGTTATTTTCTATACCAAGAAATAGAAAAGAAGAACAAAACAAATTAAAATATTTTATGATATTGTTATAACGAAACCCACAGATTAAAATGTCAGTTTAACAAAGTCTACGACATCAATGCTATTTGGACGAAGCCATCTCTTACGACATCAATCTCCGTGCACTCCACTTGTAACCTTTGGGTAGCCTGCAGCGTTCTGTTGACACGTTCAGCACTTTGCGTATCAAGAAATTGTGCGCGAACGGGGCAGAATTTTCTCCTGCACGATTCAGGGGGGCTCAAAAGTTACAGGATATAAAGACCCATGACGCCAAGATCGCTCACCATCCAACTGCCAACGTGACATTCTTTCCTTCAAAGATAGTTGCAAGCGTCAAAGAAAAAAAAAATAGTTGCGAAGCGAAATGTTGAACACTACTGTGGAGTTGATAGCTCACTGGGCTTCGTCCAGCCCGTCGCTGCTGGCCTTCTGCTTCTTCCACCTCATCATCGCCGCCCTCCTCCTCGACGGCCGCAGAGAGTGCACGACGGAAGCTGGCGAAGCCAAAACATTGTGTGCTGGCCAATTTCAAAGCAGGGAAACGAACAGGGGCGACAGAGAGGATTCAACCGTCGCCACTAACGTCGGCGAGTGCGGCTCTGTGTCTTCCAATACTAACTGCCACGCCGTCACGGAAACTAACGAGGCTGGCGCGGGTGCTGCGCAGCTGCAGGCAAGCGACATGAACGATAGCGGAGACGGAGCGTTTGTGAGTGCTGACACGCTGCAAGGGAGATGCAGCTATGAAGATGAAGAGGATGACGATCAGCTCATGGTGCGTGCCAAGGAGTTCATTCAGAGGATGAACAGAGCGAGGACAGAATACGTGCGTGCTTGGTGAGGCGTTGTTTTTCTGTTCTTTGGGAGTTGGAGGAATAGGGATAGCCGCTGAGGATTGTTTTGTTTTAAATAATCTCTACTACCTAATAAATTTAGTGTAGTCATCTTTTCATGTGATTTTGGTGTCGCTCCCTATTGTCCTGTCCCCCATACTTATACGCGACTCTGTTATACACGATTCTGTTACGTAAGAAGAAAAATCTACTACCTAATAAATTTGGTGTGGTCGTCTCTTCTTGTGATTTTGATGTCACTCCTCATTGCCCTGTCGCCCATACTTATACGCGACTCTGTTATACACGACTCTGTTACGTGAGAAGAAAACAAGTCAACTTTAGTACGGGGACCAAGTTAAACACGAGAAAGAAATAAAATGCAGTTCAGAATCGAGTCTGTTACGTAGAATCCATCCCGTTTGATAAAGAAAATCTAATTTAACATAAGAAATAAATTCAGTTTTAACACTTTTATTATTGCTATGAGATCCTGAAAGTTATGGATGCCGGTTTCCTATTTTGATGGAAGAGATGAATAGTGATCCGTTTTAGGCCCTGTTTGGATCCTCTCAGATTATATAATCTGCCATTAGGAGGTTCAAAGTAGATTATGAGATTATATAATCTGGGGGTTTTTATTATATAAACCGAAGACATAATCTATCCCGTTTGGGGGCCTCTCAGATTATATAATTCAGATTATTATAATCTGAGAGGATCCAAACAGGACGTTACTTATTTATAAGGATGGATGTACATTATATATTGTTGATGAACCAGAACTTGTATCCTCCATCAATGGCAGACGGGAGAGACCGCTGGAGGAAGAAGAAGCGTTAAGAAAGAAAAAGATATTTATTTCGGGTAAAGTGGGCTGGAATTGGATGGCCAAATACATTTGTAGCTCGGTTTAAGTTTATTTATGTCGGTTTGTGAGATCCCAAATTTGTGAGTTTAGTCATACATCTGTAATTTGGTTGCTTTTTGCTTCATTCTTGCTTATGTTCTTGATTCCCAGACAGGAATAGCCTTCTCGGTGAGGTCAACCGTGCAACACCGGTTGATAATCAAAGGAGACGTCATGCTGCAATTACGGAGTTCGGAACGTGTTGTTCGGAAGCCGGATCGATTTGTGTTCTCTGATCAAATCAACTTACCAGAACATTTCGGAAGATAGAAAACCCTTATCCACATCACTGCCTTTGTCGTGTGGTGCCAGCGGGCACACGACAAAGAGCCAGAGTGAGATTCTACCACCTAGAATCTTGATGGGAAAGTCGTGATGAGGGTAGGAGGAGGCAAGAAGAATGGACGGTACTGGACTGGAGAAGGCACACTCGACATGGCCAGTACGTCCACTCTCTCCGCGATACGAGCGAGGAGCACGAGCTCAAGCTCGGCTATACGCCCTCGATCAAACACTACACAATCCCGGATGGATGCACTTAAGGTAATTTCCGTTACATTTGTCGTTGGTTTACTGGTTTACACATGTCTTTTTTGCATTGCAATAATGAGATCAAATGTTGCAGGTTCAGCTCAAAGCAGAGAGGAAGGCAAGGAAGGACCTAAAACACAACATGCAACAAGAGTTAGACAAGAGGCTCGACCACCAGCACCAGCAATTTGCTCAGTGGATGGCACCATTTAGCAAGACTCTAGGTACACCCCTGCCACCGATGCCGCCCTTTGCTCCACCTTCTCAGACACCTACTCCGACTAGAATTATTTTAGTTAAGAATTACAGAATTAGGGTACGAAAAACACAAAATTATAAATATAGAGATTAATCAGTCATGAGACAACTGACAGGAGGCTTATCGGTTACCCAGAAACCGACTAGGGGTTATCGGTCTTGTCAGAATCTTGTAGGCGGGCCCCACCTGTCCATGTAGTCAGTCGGGGCGACTTTGGCTCCGATACGGTAATCGATCGGCCCAAAACCGACTAGTGATTATCGGTTATGCAGTTACCGATACGCCTGTCATACTGCCACCCGTGACCCTTCCCTCGTGACCCCAGCTTCCACTTGCACCGACAGAGAGAGACGAGAGCGAGGGCGAGACGCAGCGCAGTCCGGCATCAGCGGCGGCGATAGCGGCGGTCGGCGGCGCCGCAGCGCGTGGCAGGGCGGCGACGCAGCGCACGTGGGCCAGCCGGCCGTGGGTAGGCGCGCGAGCGGGAGGTCCTGACTGGCATGGCAGGAGGTGGGTTCGGTCGGAGGAGTCCGGTCGAAGCGGCGCGGCAGAGAAGGACGACGACGGGCCCGACCGGAGGAGCGGAGGCCGCATGCGGCGGCACGGCAGAGGAGGCCGACGACGGGCCCGGCGGCGTGGCAGAGGAGGCCGGCATCGGGCATGCGTGCTGGTTCCCCAAGGTATTTTTTTTTTAATTTTTTTCCTTTCATTGTCTTCGTATATAATAGAAATGTATAGAATTTGTTGCTATATGTAGATCTTCATATATAATAGTAATGGTAGCATTACTACGTGTAGATGGTAGCATTTTTAAGTTTAGATGGTAGAAATTATATATAATTTAGTTTAGTAATGGTAGCATTATATATAATAGTAATGGTAGAAATTTCTTTATATATATATATCGATTCATAGTTTTGCTATATGTAGATGGTAGCATTACATAATAGGAATTCGTTGCTATATGTAGATTCATAGTTTTGCTACATGTCCTCAATAGTTTGTAGCAAGGACCCATTAGTTATGGTTGGAATTATTAGACGGCATTATTGGTATTTGTATCAAGTTATTTGCTCTTTCGTAATCAGGAATGTCGTCGGATACATTGAGTTTCTGGGTTTTTTTATGGTGAAGGTCATATACAATACTTTGATTACGGGGTTGATCTGAGTAATTTTCAGTATGTGGATAGTGCATTGCCTGAGCCACTGGAGATGCCATGTCGTGATGTCTATGGGTGGTTGCATGCTCTGTTAAATGTGAATCCTTAATGATTATCGATTGGTAGTTAAAGCTTTGATTCCTAAAAAAATTGAAGGATCGTGGAAATGGGAACTCGTAGAGTTAGGAAGCCGTAAACATTGGAAGCAATTTAATCTATGGGCATGCAACGACACTTTGGCCATGTGTTATTTGTGCAATGGCAAAGTATTGGTGTGTCATCCTCCAACCCCAATCAAGATGAGGTGGTTGTTGAAAATGACAACCCAATGAATGAAGATATTGGTGCTTTGCACCATAGTGTGGACGTGGAGATACCTAATTCTCCACATTGCAATGTGGAAGAAACAAATGACACGATGATAGCTGACTCAAGAGAGGACAATAAGACAGTTGTAGACGAGATGGAGCGGGATGATGAAGAGTTTCGTGCTTTTGTGGATACAAACGCTGGCTGGGGAATTATGAAGAGCCTCACGACTGGATTAGGATGGAGAACATGAGAATCAACGATGGGCACGATTCATTGTGGGAGTACGATGCCATTGAAGTTCGTCAAGGCCAAATGGTTCGTGATAAGAGGGATTTGCAGGTGGCCGTTATGAGATGGGCATTTTCAAAGAAGAAAGAGTATAGAGTGATCATTTCAAATCCTAGAACATACGACGTGAAGTGCACGACTCAGGATTGTACGTGGCGTATACGCGGTTATATGCCAAAAAATGAGGTGGTGTTTGTAGCAAGTATTGTCATGCCCCATTCTTGCACCTTGCAACAGACATTGCTGAAACATAGTAACATGAGTAGCAGATTTGTTGTTGAGCACATGTATCCTGAGATAGTTCAGAAGACAGGCATGTCTCCTTTTGCAATAATGCATGCCATAGAAAATAGATTTGGTTTTGAGATAACATATGATATCGCGTGGAGAGCAAAACAGAAAGCATTGGAAAAGAGGTTTGGTACATATGAGAACTCGTATCACAACCTTCCTTCACTGCTAGAACTAATGCAAGCTAGGAATCCAAGAACTGTTATCGCTATGCATGACTTCATTAATGCAGAATTGAAAAGGGTACTACAACGTGCTTTCTGGTCATTTAGTTGTATGATTGAAGCATTTAGACATTGTGGACCCGTGTTGTGCGTGGATGGTACATTTTTGACCGGTAAGTACAAGGGTCAGATCCTTACTGTAATTAGGGTCGATGGTGAGAATCAGGTGGTTCCCATTGCATTTGCGTTTGTGGAGCGGAAAAGCACTTAAAGTTGGCTATGGTTCTTGCGGTGGGTAAAGTGAGGCATCGTAATGAATAGGCCAAATGTTTGCATCTTACATGACCGTCATGCAGGACTGTTGTCATCAATTCATACATTGAAAAGAGATCCCAATGACGAGTGCTTCTGGCCCGACTTGCATAGTCGTTGGTGCATGAGACATTTAGGGCAAACTTCTTCAGGCAGTTTAAAAGTAAGCGATTGATGAACATGTTTAAGAACCTATGCAAGCAGAATAGGAGCAATAAATTCTAGAAATTATGGGATGAGCTGGATAAATTAACTACCCACCAAATGAAAGAGGTGGCAAATATTCCCAGTATAGGACGTGACGAGCCTATGGGACTAGAACCGCTTCCGAACGAATCACATAGTGTAACGAGGCAAAGGAGAGGGGGGAGGAGACTGAAATGTTTCTCAGACTAGATAAAGGATGAGCCACTTGAAAAATGAGCATTGATCGAAGACATAGATGGATCATGGTACGGAATTATGACCACAAATCTTGCAGAGGTGTATAATTTGGTGATGATAGGAACTCGATGTCTACCACTGGTAGCTATTGTTGAGGGAATTAGTCATGGCTCTCAAACATACCTTCAAGATCGACATGCAAAAGCAATCATCCACGTAGCGAACCCTCAAGTCACATACACAAGAAGGATCACACAATACATGGCAGAGAAAAGTGCAAAGGGGCACAACCATAGGATTGTGAAGACTGGTAACCGAGAACTAGTGTTCGAGGTTCTCTTACGTGGGAGGAGTGGGCTTGGCGTTGGTCGTTCTGAAGTGACTATGGAGTGTATATTGTGGCCTGATATGAAGCAATGTCAGTGTACATGCATCAAGCCTAAATTACTATTGTTGTCATTCTCCCATGTCTTTGCTGTTTGTGCAAAGGGCAATATTGAAATCCATAATGTTGTGTCACCGTATTATCTTAAGGAAGCGGTCCAGGCGACTTAGGGAGGAGAGTTACTTGGTTGGCGATCTATCGATGATTTCACTAACCCATCGGAGGGGGATCCTTTATGGATACTTGACCCTGAGAAGAAGATTATTGTGAAAGGTTGAAGAAAGGTTCGACGTATATGAAATGATATGGATTCCTCGCAGGCTACAGGTGGTCAAAAGGAGTGCAAAGTTTGTGGCGGGAATCACCAACAAAAGAATTGCAACTTGTACCCTATTGAAAAAGAACCAGATGGCACTGAGTTCAGACGTGTTCTGATGCGAACGACAGGGCGTCGCAATGAACATGGAGGGTCCTCGAGAGGAACTTAGAATGTCCCACATAGGATATCTATGTTGTATTTTTGTTACCTCGTTTTGTACTAAACTTATTAGTTTCCATTGTGGTTATGAGATTCTGTAATGCACTTGTTATATTTCTCATTGTTCACATATTTTGTGATCCACTTGTTATATTTCTTTTTTTTCAAGATTCTATAATGTATTTCAAGGTTTCGTAATGCACTTGTTATATTTCATTATTGTTTCAAGTTTGTGTAATGTAATATCTTTTCAAGTATGTCTAATTCAGAGTGCTTTTAACTTGCAGGAAGATGGAGTCGGGCAAGCTATACGACACTCTTAGATTGAGGACCTTTGACGACTTCTAGACACTAGACGCACGATGGATTCCAAAGTACGTGTAAATATGCATAAGACATTGTATTATGTAATCTATCACATATTAATGTTATATTAATGCACTTTGTAGGTTGTGCACGGTAGGCTTACTTCCTCTTGCTCGGATGTTGGACCCGACTGGGAGGCCTAGCCCACGATTGCCAGTGGATGGTGCACTTCTTACTGCTCTTGTGGATCGTTGGAGGCCAGAGACACACACTTTTCGCCTACTGGTAGGTGAGATGGCGGCGACCCTAGAGGATGTCTGGATGCTACTTGGACTTTCACTGGCAGGTACTGTAGTTTTTCCTCCTGTTGTGGAGGCAGCTGATGCTGGCTCGCTTTGTCGGTGTGCTCCTTGTTGATGCACCACAGGCGCAGTTTGCTTTCGGCGACAAGCATGGACCGACTAAGGTTTGGCTGAAGCAGTTTCACGCTGGGAACTTGACCCCACAGTCAGAGGACTAGTGAGTTCGTCGACAATTGGAGACGTACTTGCTATGGCTGTTCGGATGGGTGTTGTTCACGAGTACGCACCATGACACCGTAGACAAGCACCTTGTAGCCATTGCTCAACAGATAGCAGACACAGACCCAGCGGAGATGCCTTAGTACAATTGGCGAGCAGCAGTCTTGGCTAGCACTTACAGAGCCTTGTGCGACGCGTGCACACGGAGGACCAACGCGGGATCTTTGACTGGGTGCCCTTTGTTGCTGATGTTGTGGTCTTTCGAGCGCTTCGACATTGGTCGACCAGTTCTATCGTCGTATGAGCCATACGACGAGAACATGTACAACGACGCGGACCCTTTAGATGGACCGACCATGGGTTCCATCTGGTGCCAGCGTGAGGTACGTAGTATTGTAATTATTTATTTATTCACATATGACGAGTTGTATATTAATTGATTATCTATTGTTTGAATGCAGACTTCTTGGGCCACTAGGACTCTCCGAAAGGCGTACCCCCAGTTCGTGGCTTCTTTCGACCAGCTCATGTTTGATCGTGTGCGCTAGACGCACTACACTGCCATGGATGTACACAATCGTGCACCACGTGGGTTGTCGACAATGTGCACACGTGACGCCGGTTTCTGATTGACTAGACGTCACCTCGTCTACGACATTGTCGTTGAGCCGTACTGTGTGCACCGAGTGCTTCGCCAGCTTGGTTACTTCCAACCTTTCCCTGTTCCTAGAGACCTCGTCGATGGTGCTCATAACTAAGTATAACCTAATTGTTTACATTTTTACTATTATTCTCTCATTCTCATAACCCGTTCTTGTTTATTGTAGAATGACTAGAAAGGGTCAAGGGATTGCCTACGAGACTATTTGGGCTGCAAAGATGGAACCGTGGATCGAGCAGTGGGCTGGGGCGACACACTTTCACGTGTTCTGTTATGCACCACTACTTTCTGAAAATGTGTGTTGTTCATGTTCCCTCTGTTGTTTATGCTGAGATTGTCACGTGTACTGTATTGGCGTGTACTATTTTGGGAGTGTAATAAGATTGTCACTACGTAATGGATCATTCTTACTTTAGTACGACTTCAAAATTGATAACTCAGTACTCCATTCAATAATGCCTCGTGAACATCAAAAGACAACTCATGCAGTGAACCTCTTTATGTGTATATGTGGACAAGACCGAAACCAATATCTCACTAAAGTGTTACGACCAATAATGCATGCATTAAGTGCCATGAGCAATAATGCGTCGCCAAAACAATAGTGAGCAGTCCACATCATCTGACAAGCCTACATCATAGAGGGCATGTAGACTACATAGGTCAACAGTACTGATAAGGAATCCAATGCTCACCCATCTCTCCTCTTTACACCATAAAAAGGCGCACTACTCATGCTTTCGTCCTCAATAACCACTCTCTTTTCTATCGACCTTCATCCTTCTTTTACCAAGCCAACAACATCCATAGCGGGGATCATCTAATGTTGGGTTTCCATGGACACCTACCTCCATCAAAGTAGCACTTGTCACTATCGACCGAGTCGTAGATAGGCCCAAGGATCCATATCCCTTCAAGGAGGAGAACACCACACAAGTGGTGTCCATGTTGAATGAAAGAATCCCCCAGTCTCCTGAAACTGAAGCGTTGCAACATGTCCCAAAAAATGACATTAGGGCCCTCCTGGAAGATCACCACAGAAAGTACCTCAGGATTTGCGAGCTGGCCAACCTACCATATGCAGGTTTCTCTGGTGGGACAAATCAGATCATGTTCTTGTTTAACGATCGCTATCTCCCGCACATTCAGGTTCATTCTGTTTTTTCTACTATAATAGTACTCTACTCCAACGTATAATTTCATTTCCTCATCGAACTGCTCCTAATTTCTTAGGCTTTCCTGGCAGATAATGAACTCATTAACAAACCTATCCCAAACTTCTTCTACATGTTCATGTTCTTCGGTGGGGGTGTCATGCCTGGCTCCTGTAGAAGACGAATGGGTACGGGTACATCCACGACATCAAGACCTGTCCAAGCAACAGTGCAAGACCATCAACCACCAATGACAATGAGGACGATGATTTCATGCCCGAGGAACCCCCCATCGAGAGCGCTTCGACAGACCCTGAAGATGAGGCTAGTTATCAAGAATTTATGCGTGAAATGAAGCCAAAAAAACGCAAGAAGTGGCCTACGAATCGTCCTTTCCCCTACATGTGGCAATTTGGTGATTCATCCTGAACCATTTCAAAGTTCTACTACCCAATTGTATTACATTCCCTAAACGAGGTGTACTTCCGGTGCATTATTATGTTATAATTGTATGTTGCCTCTCACCTTTGTAATGCCAGTGAACAACAATATATATTTGTTGTACTGTCACAATACTATATGTGAAGTCATGTTCTAATTACCTCTTACTTCCTCTTTTACTTTTTTCACTTAAAACGTTTAGAGCATTGGTCCGCAAAAGTTATCTTGAACTCTAATACTCCTGACTTCAAGGGTCTGCAAAAAAATTGATTAAAGTAGTGGCACGAAAATTGGGTGACAAGACTAGTCGGTCACAGGGCAACCGACTACCCTATTTAACACTTTGCATGAGTTGCATGCCGATTGGACCTAGTCGGTCAAAGGATAACCGACTACAGGAGACTTATCGGTTGTCCTATGACTGACAGGGCCTTGTCGGTTTTCCAGTCTTTTTCCCGCAGGCCCCATGCCTCAGCCATATAGGATGCCACATCAATGCGACGAGGGAAATCGGTCACCCAGTAACCGATTACTCCCTAGCCGGTTCCCACATAACCGACTAGACCCTAAATTTGCAATTTTGGTATTTCGTACCTTAGTTCTATAATTCTTTATTAAAATAATATTATTTAAAAAATCTGAGGATTTGGCGTGGTGCAACGCGCGTTCAGATATTTCAGAGCCGGGGAGCAGGGGAAAACAGAGGGAGCCATCAATCACTCTTCTACTGCAGATATTTTTGCGCAACATAAGACGGAGGAGGTACTAGGACGTTGCCAGAATTCAATTTTTAGAATCACTCTTCAAAAACAAATCAGATTCTGTAATCTGGTTCCGTTGGATACTTGTAAGGGCTCCAAGAGCTCAGTTTTTCAATGCCAAGTTTGGCTGCTCATACGACATGACAGGAGTATCTTATGACTGGCCTTGTTGTAACATTAGGAAAGTATATAGCCACTGGCCAGAACTCATCGGTCACTGCCATGAGCAAATTTCTTCAGTCCGGCAACGCGCGGAACAAAGAAATCATCCGGTGATCTGCTGCCAGAATAAAACCACGTCGCTGCTGTCGGCATCTGCTCAGGTTTTTCGTGTGAGTCGCCCGCCCCCACCAATTTCCATCCATCAACAGAAAACCAATCATCACATTTGCTTCCATTACCATCATCTCATCACCGCAACGATTGTTTCCTGCAGCTCGGCATGGAGCTCCGAGTTCGACCGGCAAACTTTGCTGTCGCTGCTCACGGTATAGCTTTCTAGCTATATTGTCCTGTCCTGCCTCTTCGTCAATTTTGTACAGGCCAGTCAGAAAACAACCCCTGCGGCCAAGAAACATTGCAGCTTCGTAGACTAGTTCATGTATCTATACTATAGCAAAATATCTCATCTAGTTGTCTCGATATTTTTTTCTCAGGATTTGTTCAGCGCCGGGAGCGAGACAACCTCGGCAACGGTCGAGTGGGCGATGGCCGAGCTATTACAGAACCCATCAACCATGGCGAAAGCTCGCGACGAGCTCGCGCAAGTGATCGGCTCCAAACCAGAGATCGAGGAATCCGCCGTGGGCGAGCTCAAGTACCTCCAAGCCATCGTGAAGGAGACGTTCCGGCTCCACCCGCCCGCGCCGCTCTTGCTGCCCCGCCAAGCCGAGACCACGTCGGAGATCGGAGGCTACGAGGTGCCCAAGGGCGCCCGCGTGTTGGTGAACGTGTGGGCGATCGGGCGGGACAGCAAGGTGTGGCCGGACCCGGAGAAGTTCCTTCCAGAGAGATTTTTGGAGGGGGAGATCGACTTCCGGGGACGGTGCTTCGAGCTCGCGCCGTTTGGGTCCGGCCGGAGGATGTGCTCGGGAATGCCGTTGGCCGTTCGCATGGTGCATCTCATGCTCGCGTGCTTGCTTCATCGGTTTGACTGGAGGCTGCCAGCGGATGTGGAGAAGAACGGGCTGGACATGACTGAAAAGTTTGGAACGATTCTGTCGTTGAAGACGCCACTCCATGCTGTAGCTAATCAAGTGTAAATCGTCGTCCTAAGGTGTAATTTACCTTCAAGCTGAGCTGGCATTAACCTCGCACTCTCGTCATCCTTCTCCTCGATAATATTTGTGTTATCGGTGCAAAGTCTTATCATATTTTCTAACATTAAATCGATGGAAAACTTTTAGTCAATATTTTTTATTTTTTATAAATCATTGGATTAAGATCCGATGATTCAAAACAGTAATCAAAAGTTACCCAAATTTTTAGTTAAAAATTAGCAAGTCCTAGGGTTTTATTAATCATTTCTTGTATCAGGTCATGTAAAAAATATGTGGGATTATTTCATTATTTTTTTCTAACACAAAGATGTTTACTATTTCAGTTATATAACATGTTGACATCGACATGAAACACTAAAATAACTCATAAATATTTCTTTCTAAAGATCAACCAACTCAATCTCTTGTAAGAAGCTCTTATTTGAATTATAGGACCTTCAACCCCAACTCAATCTCTTGTAAGAAGCTCTTATTTGAATTATAGGACCGTCAACCCCACTTACTTCAACGAAAACTTTAGCGACTATTTACACTCAATTTTTCCCCATCTTAAGAGCGCCTGACACTTCGTCATAATGTAGCTGCCAACAATTTCTTTTTTAATAAACTCTGCCAACAAAATGGTTCACATGTGCCTCCAAAGAAAGCTCCTACCAGCAACTATGATGGCCTCAGAAGTAGATCCACTGTCATACTCTTATGTTGTCGTATTGTCACTGACGCGTAGGCCAGGATCCACATGTCAGCAATCATACCATCATTGACGCATAGCCTGGGATCCACATGTCACCAACGGGCAGTATGACAGTCGAGCTCCACGATGGTTCGAATAGAACATTCATTTAGTGTATAGGTATTTAAGAAATGGATACATATTTTAATATTCTTCTTTTTATCTTCGGTATTACTCTAGAAATAAAAACTATCATGATTTTTATGGTGTCATGTCTCATCTCTACACCTTATTAAGAGAGGTGCGAAGCCTCGGTCAGCCCTGGGTTCACGTCGTGTCCGCTCCACGCGTTTTGGTGGTGTCCCCCTTCTCATTGTCGTAATTGTTTAGAAGTTCGCCAAGTGAATCTGATTAACATGCGTCCGTGATCGTCGTACTGTACTCGAGTCCGCCTCACCTACGTTTCTGATTCACGTACGCCCGTAATCATCGTACTGAACGCAAGAGAGGCGGCGATCAAAACAGAATCTAAATCGTCGAGAAAAGCAGTGCCACATGTAAACCTATCGCTGTACGCGCCGCCCAGCAGTATCATCGTCATACCTTACACTTCCTTCGACGTCCTTGTGTGTAGCCACGAGCTCAAGCCTCAAAGCATTGCCCTTCCTTAATGAAGAATAATCACAGTCATGGTCATGAACGTTCTCCTAACGAACTGAGAGATACATACACGCCATGCATATCCCTTGCGTTCACCATCGCCGAAATAATTGCCGCCACCATCTCTGCTAACATTGCACGTACCACCCATATCTACATCACCAGCCGAAGGTCATCGAAGAAGCCGTCGACCACTACTGGAATCGACGAGTTTCCCGAGAACCGAAATACTAGGGAACAACCTAAAATACCCTAGGGAAAGTGTTTCCCTAAGAAGTTTCCTAGGGAACGAGTTATAGGGAAATAGTTGACGGGAAATCGTTGGTGCCCTACAGTTTTTGATCCAAGCCGTAGGGAAAGCTGGACCATCATTCCCTAGGAAACAAAACGGTAGGGAAACTGCGTTGGTAAAAAAAAATAAATAAATAAATAAATAAAAAATTCAGGCCCATGCCACAGTCATCCACTGTCGCCGCTGCTGCTCGCCCGGGGGAAGAAGCAGCGTCGCCGGCGGGAGATGAGGTCTTCGTGCCTTGTACAGCTGAGGAAGGCCCCGCCGCACGCTGTCTCAGGGAGCAGCTCCGAGCTCGCCGCCGTCCCATCCCAATGCGTGGATGCTCGAGGAATCCTACAACCGCGTCGTCCAAGCTGCGCCTGTCCGATGTGTCCCGCTGCCGCTCGATGCGAACGCTGCCTCGGCGCTCGAATGTCGTCGCCGCTCAATGCGACCACCGGTCTTCTTCTGCCTCAACGCCCAAATCTTGCCACCGCTAGATGCGACCGCTGGTCTCCTACCTCCGCGCCTGAATCCCGCCGCCACTTGACCTTGCCGCCGGCCCATAGCACTCCCGCCCCGTGTGCCGCTGCCGCTCCTGTGGTATGCCATGGCCCACCTTATGCGCCGCCGCCACTTCTGAGCTACGCCACAGTCCGCCTGTGCGTCGCCGCCCTGCCTTTATGCCCGGTGTTTGCTTCTGCGCTTTGTGACAGTGGGAGAGGGAAAGGGGATGCAAGTGAGTGGCTCTGGCTCCTGTGGAGTTAGAGAGTGGATAACGACGAGAAAGACAGAGGTGTTTGAAATACAGCCCGCTGAACTTTCTCTTTTTTTATGGAGCCCGCCCAACTGTCTTGATTTCCCTACGAAAGAAGATAGATCTCCAGGGAAAAGCTTTCTTTCCCTACGAAAGCACTTAGATCTCTAGGGAACAGCTCACTTTCCCTACGATTGTGCAACAGATACTAGGGACATTTTCTTTCCCTACGAATATCAGAAAAAACCCTAGGGACAAATAAAAGTCCTAGGGGAACCGGTGAATTCCAGTAGTGGACGAGGAATTGAAGCTGCAGGTCCTGCCGAGGTCCAAGACGACGACGACGAACTCGCTGCAGAAAGCCGGCGATGAAGCGATGGCCTTCACGTCATCCATGGGTCAGAACAAGTTTTAGATCGTTTCTTCCTCTGTGCCTTCAGCTTGCATGCATCGCACGCATGATATGGTGGTCTACGTCCGAGCCGTAGCTGTTGTGACCCAAGGGAAGGAAGATCAAGGCCTTCGTTGAGGACCCTGTCGGTGGCGGCGCCGAGGAGCTGTGCTACACAGAGGCGACCTGGTAAAGATCAGTGACGAACCAGAGGCTCAGATCGTGATGAAGATGGGATCGGCGTGGATCATGTGATTCGGGTCGTGGCGGTCACCCATGGAGATGCCGACGGCATGCACTCGCTCAATATTAGGAGGTTGATGTCCATACTTCAGCTCTTGTGCCGTTGATTGGGCAGCTGCGCGACCAGTACATGCCATGGGTAAATCACACAAAGAGGTAGAAGAAGAAAAGCAGCCATGGTGAAAGCAGGTGAGCCCTATATGCATATTTTATTGTTTCCATTTTCATTCCATCGCTTGCTTATTATTAGCATGTTATTCACCATGTGCGTAGACGGACCAATTTTCTTCATCTCCATCCTACCTTATACCTCTCTGTCTCACATATGTAGATGGATCAGTTAAAAGGTATATATATTTGAATTCAGTCGTTTATTGCTGAACAATGTATTGCCGATGAGAAGTCGACTCAAAAGTGCAGCATTGGACTCAAAAGCGCTCGGCGGTTAGCAGATAACCACCGCCGTATGAAATTCATTGTTAGTAAACTAGGATGCAAGATAATGAGGCTGGTGAGGTAAACTTCTACAATTTTCAACCAGTACAGCCAAGTTCATTGTTGACTTTCCATATTCAGTATTACTCCTGTGGTCTGGTATTAATTCTTGTTTTCAATCATAGTGCACTAGGGATCATTGTTTTCAACCATATTGGTGCCTACAGTTTTTTGTATTTTAATAAAGTCCGTAGCAACGCACGGACGCTTTGCTAGTATTGTCATATTTACACTATTCACTTTCATGTGCTTATTAGATGTACGCTCGACATTTGTTTGACAAGTGTGTAGGCTAAATCTTTATAATTATAGTATGATATATCGTTAGTTTTAGATCATGCATTTATTTATTTCTATTATTCAATGTATCATTTGGGGCAGAGCTATAAACATTACATGCTAGTGTCATTGAGTAACAACTCTTCCTAATCAATGGGATCAGGTTTTATTTAGCCTCAAATTGTATCGAGCATTTTTGCAAAATTATCGGGTTCAACAAACTCATACGATTGTATAGCTTCATCCCCGATTTAGGTCGTGATTGCTTGTCCCCTTTTGTATTATGTAAATCATCTGTCATAATTGTGGTCTTTTGGTGAGTAGTTAGGGTATTTGATATAAATTTCTCTTTTCATTTACAAAATATGAGCAAACAATGTTATGATTTTAGTTTATACATACTTTCTTTCCTTCTAAATTAAAATTATTGTTGTTAGTAGAGAGTATGTATAATTTTGGAATGGGAGGGAATATATTATATTGAGGTAATATAGTATCATAGTAGTTCCTCTCTCATTTTTGTTTTGGCACTCTTTCAAATCAAACAAGAAATAATTCTCCCAATGCCCCGTCCCTAATGTCTCCCCTCTAGGAAAAACATTAGGTCTAGTTATCCTCTACATTATAACTAATTAGAGCCAAACACAATTTTGACTAAGCACTACTATTAATAAACTTGTCCGTTGGCTTAGCTGCAACAGCCACTACGTTGAGACAAGGAAGCACCACGTCCAAAAGGCTCAAGGAGCAAAAGATGCAAGCCAACACACTGCATCAATTAGAGAAATAATATTAGGATGCAATAGATCAATTTTAAGAATTTATCCTAGAAGTCCATTGGGTACATATTCTCACATTGAAACAATTCAAGAGAAGCTCTATTAAATATAAATGCCAAATGGAACATCAATTTATCCTAGAAATTCACTGGGTACATATTCTTACATGGAATCAATTCAAGAGATGCTCTATTAAACATGCATGTACATGCAAAATGGAACATTCAATATAATATTCGACTCCTTTAGAAAAGATACTATTATGTCTAAGAAATGTGTCAAAATATACAAATCATGATATTTTTTTTGTTGGTAAAGAAAATGCCATTACCAAGATGTTTCCACAAAATGAGCAATTCTTTAGGGTGTTGAAAGACGATATTGTGAATTTACATGTATGCACCGAAAGTGCAAGTAAAAGAGCTTAGAGGTAAGAGTAAATTCAATCATTAGTGCAACTACTGGTGATGCAGATTTTTTTTTTGTTACCATAAACATGAAGAGACTCTTAAATAATTAAAAAAAGCCAGGGACTGGAAACCAACCTTTGTAGATGGATCGAGGGTTCCATCTTCAATTTTCTTTAACACTATTCTAGCAGCCATAAAGAATGCCTCCATCACAAGATGATGATGTGTATGTGTTTCCCCCGTTTTAAGTTAAGAGGGATAAACTTTGCAACTACATTAGGGATAAAACCATCACCTCCTCAACATTTTGATTAGCTTTTGCTGATGACTCCATAAAAATGAGCCCATGCTTCTTGGCAAACTCTTGACCTTGCTCATAGCTGAAGATGCGTTTATGAGACAAATCACATTCACATTTGTTTCCAACTAAAATCACGGTCAGATTGGCTGGTGCAAGCTCCTCTCTGCCTCTTTCAGCCACGATCTAATATTATCAAAAGTCTCGCTCCTATTGCTCATGTTAGTCAAGCATGTGTAAGGCACTATGTATGCAGAAACTTAATAAACACCGAAATCACCTAGTGATGTCATAAACTAAGATGGCAGCAGCAGTTCCTCTGTAGAACGATCTAGTAAAGGATCTGTGTATTTCTTGGCCAGCCTGTAAATTTAAGATATATCTATGGTACGTGCAAAATTGCATTGCAGATTGACAATGTTGTTGCAACTAATAGAAGCAGCGTAAACAAGGAGAATGCAAAGTATGTGTGCAGGTGCATTGACCGTGTCCCAAATCTGGAGCTTCATGGGCTTGTCGTCGATGTTGATGATGTGCCGACCATGGGATTGAGCTCCAGCCGGAAATTCTGGTCCGTGAACCGCAGCAACAGGCAGGACTTCCCCACGGATGCGTGCCACAATAGTTGATCAGTCAAAATTTTCTTCTGATGAGCAATAGGAGGGATCTAATGAGAAACATATCAGATAGGGAGAGGCCAGGCTGCCAAAGTGACAGACCTGTGTTGCCAATGGTGATGCACTTGATGAATTCTGATCCACGACAATTTCCGTTCTGGCGTCTCCATCAGCAGCAGTTCACACGGTGCAGCTGCGAAAACTCTCTCAATCACAGATTATGCTCTTCACCTAGGTTTTGAGAAAGTACAACGGAGGCACGCGCCTCGCTGGCGGCGACGGGGAGGGCCATGACGATTAGACGGCTGTCGTGCCATTCCTTTTGAGAAGGAGATCGTCGTCGACTTTTGTCGCTGGTGCGGTTTAGGAATGATCTGATGCGCTTCCTTTCTGCATTGGGCCTCCATCGGATCAGAGCATATAGGCGGCCAATATCTGACCATTCAAGATCTGGGTCCATTTGTCCGAACATCCCAAATCTTGCGTATCTGAAGAACCGCGACCTAGGCACCTGCTACATGAATCATCTCAAGATCTCGGTTGATATCTGAACTTCTGACGAGCAGTACTTCGCCCCATACAAACCCAATCCTAAAATTTACATGTCAAGTATAAAAACTCCCTTCAGGGCTTCTATTTGAACATGTAAAATGTATGAACATACAAATTGCCCTCCAACAGCCCCAAGTTTGGGAGTCTCTCATTTCTCTTTACAAACACTGTTTACCATGGGGTTCACATTTTTTCCCCTTCTCCTCCTTCTTCTTCCCTATCCCGATCCCAATCTGTTCAACCCGATGTTAGTAGATCTCCCGGTTGGGCCCAACGGCCCAACACCCAGATCCGCGCCCTGATCGGGGGTGCCCCAATCCTTCTCTGGTTGATGGGCCCCCGTCGCACTGCGCCATATATATAGAGAGGTGAAGCCGGGGCACGGGACATGAAGTTGACCGCCACCACTGTTCACCCCATAGACCTAATCTGATCAAAAGGAGACGGGCGTAGCCAGCAATGGGAAGCCGCCGCTACGTCACCATACAGCGCCGTCTCTGCGCCGACACTACACCGACGACGACATGACTGGAACGAGCGCCGCCACCGGATCTACATCCTCTCCGGCCGTCGACCCCGTGACGGCTCCCGCTCCGCTTCCACACAACCCAGGTATCACTCATCTCCCTCTCTCTCTCTCTCTCTAGATCCCGAACACAGAATCTTGCTACCCACGATTGCCTCCCTAGATGCTAGCCTAGGCAAGATTAATCCTAATATTGGTATCATGAGCCACCTAGTGCTACATCTAGATGAGGCAGATCCTGTTCTCAGATCGGGAAAGAGAAAGATCCCCAAAAACCCCTCAACAAAACTCGAACCCCACCCAAACCCTAACCCTAGGGTTAGGGTTATGAACCCAAGAAAAGGAAGACGCGGGGATCCAGGACCTACCAGGTCTCCTCGCCTCCACCATGCCACCGCCGGCTTGCCGGAGGTGGAAAGGGCCTCGGGTGCCGTCGTCGCCGGGACGCCGGATGTGCGCGCGGACTCCGGGGACGTCGTCGTAAGGCTGTTCGACGGCGGCGCGCCCACCGATGGACGGACGCGCGCGTCGGCGAAAAGCCTTGCGGCGGCGTCATCTTCTTCTTCTTCTCCTCGGTCGGGAGGCCTTCTTTCGCCGTCGGTATTAGAGAGGAGAAGAGAGGGAGCGAAGAGAGAACAGAAATGGCCGGGCTAGGGTTCGGGGCGGCCGCAGCGCGGTTTTGTGCCACCGAGAAGCGCGCCTCTAGGTTGGGCCGAAAAGCCAAGACGCGCATGAGCGCACGCGCTGTTGTTGTTTTCTAGGCGCGCGTGAAGATGGGCCTGGGCCGCACGTGTATGGGCGCGCGCGAGAAAGAGTTTTGGGCCAAAATCATAGAGCATGCACAGTAGCGTTTTTTGTTTAGAATTTGATTGTTTTTCATCGAATTTGGTTAGAATTGATGAAAATTGATGAATTGTACCTCTGTTTAAAATATGAACCAACGAGATTATTTTTTCAGAGTGTAAATTAAGATGTTTTGCTATTGTTCATGCATGCTTTTGTGATATGTTTTCGCTACAAGTTGATAGAATTGATGGTTATTGTTAAAGTTGATGTTTTCTAAAATTAAATTTCGAACCAACGGGAGAATTTAATTTTAGGAGCATTAATTTTTGGATTATATATCATTGTAATTTTCTGAGCAACATTGTTAATTACAATATTATATATTAATGATGGTTTATGTATTATGCCTATTTTCTACCCAGCAGTGATATAGGTTTAATGCATACATGGTAGAATTTATATGTCATTTTGTTCTCACTTTTCATGGTTAATTTCAGAAGCAACCATGATGGTCTTCCTTCCCAAGATCCCAATCCTAAAAGGGGACAACTATGGGGAATGGAGGAGAAAGATTGACCTTGCCTTTGTGATGGGTGAGATGGACTGGGTAGTGACTATCCCATGTCATACAGAACCTCCTGAACTTGTCAGGGGCACAGAAGAAAAAGATGCTACTTGGCAATAGAGACAGCTGGACAATGCTACCAACATAGCTCAACAGCAATACCAGCACAGAAAATGGGTTCTTGATAACAAGAAGTGCTTGGCACTTGTCAAGAACACGATTGAGCCCGCTATCATGGGTCCAATCCAGAATGAAGACACAGTAAAGGGTTTTCTATAGAGGGTGGAGAACCAGTTTACTAGGTCTTCCAAGACTTATGCCACTCAGATGATGAGACAACTGGTGAATGAAAAGTACATTGGTGGTGGCATAAGAGATCATATTCTGAAGATGAACAGTTTAGCTGAAAAGCTAAAGACTGTGAATCTAAAGATTGATGAAGACCTCCTGGTTCATTTTGTATTGTTGTCCTTACCAGATGAGTTTGAGAATTTTGTCTCCAACTCCAACATGAACCCAGATAAATGAATCTTTGAGCAGCTTATTACCAACAGTGTTCATGAGGACAGATTTAAGGCTAAGCATGATGGTTCTGTCCACTATGTAAAAAAACAATAAGAACAAGGGCAAGCAGCAAAAGAAACCGATCTTTTACTCTAAGCCTATGGGCAAGCAGCAGCATAGGCCTCAGAAGGGACAGACTGTAGTGGACAAAGACCAATGCCTCCACTGCAAAGAGAGAGGCCACTACAAGAAGAACTGTCATGAATGGCTCAAGCTGTTCATGAAGAGACAAGGTGAGAACATGATTACATTTGTAAATAAATCCTTATATGTTAATTATTCTAGATCCACATGGTGGATTGATTCAGGAGCAACTATTCATGTTGCAAATTACTTACAGGGGTTCAGTACGACGAGAACCACGAAAAGAGACGAAGGTTCGATAAGAGTGGCTAATGGAGTAGAAGTCAAAGTTGAAGCTGTAGGGGATCTTCACCTAGAGCTTAGAGATGGCTTTATTCTTAGGCTTTATGATGTCTTTTATGTACATTCGTTACAGAGAAACTTAATAAGTGTATCGCGTCTTGATTTTGATGGATATGGTTGTTATTTTGGTAATGGCAAATGTGAACTCTTGTTCAATAATGAATGCATTGGTATTGCGTCTTTACAAGATAAGCTTTATTTGTTGTTACTTGGTGATAATGTGAATGCGATACATGATGTGAATGATGATAACGTACATGTTTCAAATGACCATGTGTCCTCGTCGTCTAAAGTTAACAAGAAAAGGAAGAGAACTCCAAGCGTCTCATCGAAATTATGGCACTGTTGTTTAGGCCATATTTCAAGGGGGAGAATTGAGAGACTTGTAAAGAATGACATTCTTCCTCCATTGGAGTTCACAGACTTAGAACAATGCATTGAATACATTAAAGGAAAATACGTAAAGAAGATTAAGAAAGACGTAAAAAGAAGTGTAGGAATATTAGAGATCATCCATACGGATATTTGTGGTCCTTTTCCTGTCAAGAGTGTGGATGGTTATGACTCGTTTATAACATTCATAGATGATTACTCCCGCTATGGTTATATTTATCCAATCAAAGAAAGATTAGAGGCATTGGATAAATTCAAGATATTTAAAGCAGAACTAGAAAATCAATATGATTTAAAGATCAAAGTTGTAAGATCCGACCGTGGGGGGGAGGGGGAGTACTACGGGAGACATACACCTTATGGACAAGTCCCAGGATCTTTTGCTAGGTTCCTACAAGAAAATAGTATAGTCGTCCAGTATTCTACGCCGGTCGAACCACAACAGAATGGAGTAGCAGAAAGGCGTAACCGTACCTTGATGGATATGGTGCGCAGCATGATGAGCTACTCCACACTGCCAGTAAGTTTATAGATAGAGTCTTTAAAAACCGCTATTTATATTCTTAACAGAGTTCCAAGTAAATCGGTGCCCAAAATACCGTATGAATTATGGACTGGACTAGTGCCTTCGCTAGCACACCTCCGTGTGTGGGAGAGTCCTGCAGAAGCTAAGATATTTAATCCAAGCCTTAGGAAATTGGATCCCAAGACAGTGAGTTGCCATTTTATTGGCTACCCAGAAAAGTCCAAAGGTTATTGTTTCTACTGCTCAGATAGATATACAAAGTTTGTAGAAACAAGACATGTCGTCTTTTTGGAGGACGAAATGATCAGGGGGAGCATGGTAGCTCGAGAGATTGATCTTGAGGAGAAGCGGGTATATGTACCCGATTTTATGAGTCAAGAACCTTTCTTCTCACTACTTGTTGATGTTGCACCTGTGATGTCTGATGTTGCAGTGCCAGCACCTGTTGTCACTCCATCTGTGGTACAAGAGGAACCTGCTTGTCAGGATCCGATAGATAATAATGCCACGGATGAAGGGGAGCAGCCTCAAACGGATAATATGCTAGAAGAGCAGGCTCTACAAGAGCCTCAACCAGAAATTGTGCCAAATGAAGAGGCCCCTAGAAGGTCTCAAAGAGCTAGAAGGTCAGCAATACCAGCTAACTATGAACTGTATAATATAGAAGAGTGTCATATGGAGGATGACCCCACCTCATATGAAGAAGCCATGAGCAGTGTCCACTTATCTAAATGGTTGGAGTCCATGAAAGATGAAATGAATTCAATCAGTCTTAATGAAGTTTGGGACTTAAAAGAAATTCCTAAAGAAGCTAAAACAGTAGGCTGTAAATGGGTCTATAAAATCAAATATGACTCTAGAGGGAATATAGAAAAGTTTAAGGCACGACTTGTGGCTAAAGGCTTTACACAAAGAGAATAAATTGATTACAATGAGATATTTTCTCTAGTTTCTTGTAAAGATTCTTTCAGAATCATAATGGCACTAGTGGCGTATTACGACTTAGAATTACATCAGATGGATGTAAAAACGGTATTTCTAAATGGGGATTTAGAAGAAAGAGTTTACATGGCACAACCGAAAGGTTTTATTGTGGAAGGAAAAGAAAAGATAGGATGTCGTTTAAAGAGATCTATTTATGGATTAAAGCAAGCTTCAAGACAGTGGTACTTGAAGTTTGATGTAACAATAAAGAAATATGGATTTGAAGAAAATATTAAGGACAATTGCATCTATGCAAAGTTCAAGAATGAAAAATTCATTTTCCTAC
Organism: Eleusine indica; assembly: GCA_030378355.1. NCBI lineage: Eukaryota > Viridiplantae > Streptophyta > Magnoliopsida > Poales > Poaceae > Eleusine > Eleusine indica. The sequence continues at coordinate 7,703,510 of CM059498.1, read as the reverse complement.
TTTTATATGTGGATGACATTCTACTGGCCAGTAGTGATATCAGCCTACTACAAGAAACAAAAAAAATTCTTGTACTCAAACTTTAACATGAAAGATCTTGGTGAAGCATCATATATTTTGGGCATTGAGATTCACTGAGATAAAAGAAAGTATGCATTAGGACTGTCTCAAAAGACATATATAGAAAAGGTGTTGAAGAAATTCAACATGCACAAATGCAGTGTCACACCTGCTCCTATAGTCAAGGGTGAAAGATTTAGGGATTGGCAAAAACCCAAGAATAAGTACGAGCTCGATGATATGAAAACGAAACCATATACTTCGGCTGTGGGAAGCTTGCAGTATGCGCAAGTATGTACACGCTCTGACTTAGCATTTGTCACCAGGTTACTTGGCAGATTTCAGAGTAATACAGGCACTGAGCATTGGAAGTTGATAAAGAAAGTCTTGCGATATTTGTAAGGATCGAAAGGCCTCATGTTGGTATACAGAAGATCAGATTCACTCCAAGTGGTGGGGTATTCTGATTCAGACTTTGCAACAGACAACACGAAATCCACGTTGGGGTATGTGTTTACCCTGGCAGGAGGAGCCATTTTATGAAAAAACTCCAAACAGACTATCACGAAAGGGTCTATCATGTATGCCGAGTTTATAGCATGTTATGAGGCCACGGGGCAGGTCAACTGGCTAAAGAAATTCATACCCAGATTAAGAGTGGTTGACAGTATTGAGAAACCACTAAAGTTATATTGCGATAATGAACCAACAGTAATGTATGCTCACAACAATTAATCCAGTGATGCTGCCAAGCATATTAATATAAAGTATTATATTATGAAAGATAAAGTATAGGATCGCACTATAAGTCTCGAGCATATCAGGACCAGGGTTAACATAACCAGGGTTAACCGGCTGGTTAACCCGGTTAACCGGCAAACCAGTCCGGTCCAGTTATACCGGCCGGCCAGTTAACCCCCGGTTCGAATTTGAAATTTTTTGAAATTTGAAAAATTTTGTTTAAAAAATTTGTTAAAAAACTAGAGACGACATGATGATTTGTAGCGAAGAAAACATCAAAATCCGAGTTCATTTGATATTAGAAAAAATGGTGGAAGAAAAAAAAATCTTACCTTATTACCTCCCAGCCACCCATTACCGTTCCCGTGAGTCACACACCCGCCGTGCCGACACACCCATTCGTAGCTCCCCAATCGCCATCGTCGCCGACCCAGTCGATTAGTCGCCGATCCGCACCGGTTAGCCGGTGCGCGCTCTCGGTGGGTCGGAGGCAGATAATTTAGAAAGAAAAAAACTACTAAACATGTAGTATATAATGAATTATTATAATATAGAAGTAACACACTGTATATGTTATTTGTTATGTAGGGAGATATGACGGATCGTAATCAAAGTGATGCTGTGTGGGAGCATGGTGTAAACCAATTTCCAAGATGGTCATGCAGGTATTGCAAGATTTCAAGAAAGGGGGGTGGTGTCAATCGATTGAAACATCATTTGACAGGAAGAAGTGGTAATGTGATACATTATAGTAATGTTCCACCAGATGTTCGTGACTACTATCGTTGTGAGCTGGATAGAATTATGACCAGAAAGAAAGACATACAACGGGATAATTTGAGAAGGAAGGAAGTTGCTAGAGAACGAAATGTGGTCCATGATATTAATGATGATGAGGATGAGGTGTTGCAGCGTGTGTTAGATTTGTCTCGAGAGGAGGAGGCATATGTTAGGCGCGTTCGTGATCAAGGTGAGAAATATGAGCATGGAGGTGGTTCATCTCAATCTCAGGGTGGCGGATTGCTAGGTATGCTCAGAGGGTCCACGTCCGTGAGGGGAAGGAAGGAGAAGGTTCAAACTAGGATTGATACTGGGCCATGGACAGTAAAATGCAAGGCTGAAAAAAATACAATTGGCATGGTATGGTCAAAATGGTTCCACATTAAAGGCATCCCTGACAGGAAGACTGATAATCCTTACTTTCAAGTCGTCGTGAAGGAGACTCAAAGATGGGGTGAGCAGATTTTTTTTATTTTTGTTGAATGTGTCTAAATGCCTGGTCTAATTTATATATGTTTGATGTTGCAGGTGAGGGCATTGTAGTCCCAACTGATCGTGAGATTGATGGAGTATATTTAGATGAAAACGAGGCTGAAATAAAAAAGCAGTTTGAGAAGTTCCAGCGAGAGTGGCCAACTCACAGTATTACAATAATGTGTGATTCATGGACGGGACCAACAGGGATGAGTGTCATCAACTTCATGGTGTATTGTAACGGAATAATGTATTTTCACAAATCAGTTGATGCCACTGGGCATAGCCAGGATGCAAAGTTTGTTTTTGGGATAAGTCAATGTCATTTTATGAACTTGTTAATATGTCCTCTGTCATCTTACTAAAGAATTTTTGTGTTGACAGGAAATTGAAAGTGTGATTAAAGAGCTGGGTCCAGAACATATTATTTAGATAATCACTAATAATGGCTAAAAGTACAAGAAGACATGCAAAATGGTGACTAAGAAGTACAACATTGTCTGGCAGCCGTGTGTTGCTCACACTATCAATTTGATGCTTAAGTCTATTGGTGAGTTTCCGGAGCACAAAGCTATGATTGAGGCTGGTAGGAGAATTTGTAGATGGTTTTACAACCACAATAAGTTGTAGGCGAGGAAGATTTCACTCATGCTACCCACGATCAGGACTATGGTGCTCCACATTCTGAGAGAACAACCATGCATGAGGGGACAACTACAAGGGGTAGGCAACATCATCTAGGAATCCACTCCTCTCCTTATGTAAGTGAGTCCTCTATCACCGCAGGTAGCTCTTCTCCCTATGCCCATGGTTATGACCAATACATTGCTCCACCGCCGGACACCAACCTCCTCCACAATGGGTTTATGAGTGGCAGGATCCTGATTTTTATAACTTGTTGCTCAATGAATGGCAAACAACTGCGGCGTGGACTGGACAAACTTGGAATGAGTACAAGGCGGCATTGTTGGCTACTTGTGGCATTGCACTCATGTCAACCGAAGAGTATCACTCCGCATGGTACTCGCGTCCATGGGTGTGAGTGTAATTATTTACATGCTATGTATTTAATAATTATATTTGTGGAAAACTATTGTATAATTATTTATAGCACAACCAAGTGTGGGACAACTACATTGCTTCGATGTTTCATATAGCACAATGTAGTTATGCTATGTTGTATGAACTCAATATTTTATGTATTGATGCCTAATATTGTGCTTAATATTTAAAAAATATCATGCCTAATTTTTCTCTATTTTTTCGAGCAATTTTCTATTTTTTTCCTCTCCACCGAGATGGTTTCTACTTTAACCGGTTAATGGAGCTAACCGGCCGGTTAACCGGTAAAACCGGCTGGTTAACCGGACTGCAACCGCGCAATTCAAAAACCAAATTTTGTCCGGCTAATCGGCCGGTTTTACCGGTTAACCGGCTAACCGCCGAACCGACGCTGGCCGGTTGTACCGGCTCGGTCGGTTTTGTAAACCCTCATCAGGACTGAAAGAATGCTTACGGTTCCGCTCATAAAAGGCCTACCGTCCAGCGTGTTCAAAGAGCACGTAGCTAGCATGAAGTTAAGGGAAGCCTTATGATTCTGGACTTAGGGCCCAAAGAAAAGTATCTGTTTTTGAACGGGGATGTGTATAGTAGCTGTTGAGTCTATCAACGATTAGCTGTGACGATAAAACATGCTCTATGTGTAAATTCGTGATGAAATAGAAAATGTAAAGTTAATGATAAAATGAGATCTAGGGGGAGAATGTTAGTAGATCTCCTGGTTGGGCCCAACGGCCCAACACCTAGATCCGCGCCCTGATCGGGGGCGCCCCAACCCTTTTCTGGTTGGTGGATCCCATCGCACCGCATCACATAAATAGAGTGGTGAAGCCACAGCACGGGACATGAAGTTGACCGCCGTCACTGTTCACCCCACAGACCTAATCCGATAAAAAGGAGACAGGCGCAGCCAGCGACGGGAAGCCGTCGCCACGTCACCGTACACCGTCGTCTCTGCACCGACACTACACTAACGACGACATGACTGGAACGAGCGCCGCCACCGGATCTACTTCCTCTCCGGTCGTCGATCCCGTGACGGCTCCCGCTCCGCTTCCACACAACCCAGGTATCACTCATCTCCCCCTCTCTCTCTCTCTCTCTAGATCTCGAACACAGAACCTTGCTACCCACGATTACCTCCCTAGATGCTAGCCTAGGCAAGATTAATCCTAACACCCGACGGTCGCCGCCGCCCGCTGCCCCGGTCGTCGGCCGCCGCCTGCCCCTCCTCCTCCCCTCTTCTCCCACGCGCAGCCACACCCTCCCCTCGCCTCTTCTCCACCACGCGGCCGCGTCCTCCCCCGCCCATCGCCTCGCCCACCAGCCCTTGCCTCAACCGCCGGTCGTCGCCCCGCCCGCGTGCCGCCACGCTGCGCCCCTACCACCGGCCGCCGCGCCACGCCCTGACCACCGGTCATCGCCCAGCCGCGCGTCGGCTCTTTCGCGCTGCACCGTGGCCGAGGACGAGCGATGCGGGGCCGGGTGCATGGACGGGCCACGACAGGAGAGTATCTAGGGCAGTCGTGCGACACGGCGGCGCCGGAGAAGGTCAGACGGCACGACGGCGCCAGAGAACGGGACCTCAACCTGCGCTCGATTCATGGAGAAAAGAAGAGAAATTGGGTTGACTCGCTGACACAAGGGCCCCACTCATCAGAAGAAGAAGATAGGGATTCGAACATATTTCCCATTAAAATTGACACTCAATTTAAAGCTCGCATTTTTTTCATGCCGGACTGGAGATGCTCTAACACTAACATTAAGCGGTGCATGAGTTTTGGCCTGTGTACACCTGCGCCATCCAGAAGCTCCTAAGCAGCTCAGGACACGTCAACTCGTGAAACAGCACCGCATCTGCGTGGCGTGTTGTTACCATAAACTAACCTTTGTACCCTGGTTACTAGCCAATACAAGGGGAAAATCATCCAACTATGCATCGTCATTGCCCTCGATTATCTTTATAGTTGCGAGAAGATTAGAGAAAGTTCAAACCCTAGAATCCTGTTGTATGATAATCGACATGTATCAACTTGATTTTGTCCAAAAAAAGGCAGTGATGTTAACGTGTTGTCTATGCCTACATACCTTGTTGATTACCTTTTTGAGGATAGAATAAAATCCTCTTGCTACGATTGACTAGTAGTAGTAGTACTTTTTTTTTTAAGAACAAAAACACAAATGATAGCATAATAATTATAATAATAAATATAAAATGACGAATAAACTAATCTGGCACTCCAATGCGATTCCCAATTCCTTGGCGATTAACGCAACAAACGAACGAAACCTAAGGATAAACGGAACGAACAAAGCTATCGGCCTCCCCTACGATTCCCTTCCCGATCCCGTCACGTCTCCTGAAAACGCACGCCCTACTCTTGCCTTCCCCTTCCCCTTCCCCTGTCGCCTCGTCTTCTCCCTCGTGCGCGATTTCCCCACCCCAAACCCAAACGCCGGCGCCGCAGTCCACCGCAAGTCACCTCTTCCCGCGAAGCACGTCGCCCCGCGCCTCCCCTCTAGAAGCCCGGCGGCCATCCCGCTCCCGCCCGGCGATCGCCGGCTCTCCTCAGGTCTGTTCTCGTTGATATTTTTTTTTTTTTTTTTTTTGGGTAGCGATTGTGTTGATAAATTCGCCGAGCTAGGTTGATTTGGTTGCGGCGTCTGGCGGTAGTCGGCGGAGTACTTTGGTAGTTGAATCGGTAGTGTGTTGCGGTGGTTCGGACTCTGGTGGGTGGTGAAGGGATTTGGCTGAAAGTTATCTCAACCTGTTCGCTGATAAACATTGAAGCTCAGGGCACCGAACTGCTTTTCGCGGAGAATACGCTGCAGGTGAGGATAGGTTTTGAGCAATTTTGTTTTGCGCCATTAGGTGTCAGTGGGGAGTTGATTATTCAATTGACTATGCTACGAGCTTAGGGATTGCTTAGATGCGGCTGCAACTATTGCTGCTTGGAGTTGTAGCAGCAGCTAGGTAATTAATGCCTGACATTGGAAAGTAAAAGAACTCATCTGTCCTAAACTGTTGGCTGCATGCATGTAAATGTAGCGGTAAAATGTGTTTCACATGTACTTCCATAAGCTTGTTCAGATCATTGTTTTGGCCTAGCTTTGGTAACCAGTTCTAGTCATGTTCCTGTAGCATTTTCTAAATTTAGGCTCCATTTTGATGGAAACTCGTTTCACTGTACTTGAACTTCACCGGAAAGTGATACTATGTGAACTGCGGCTGACTTAATTTTGGTTTTAGGTGTGTTGTGTGGCATGGCAAGGGGGTTATCAATAGGCCCCGGCTTCTGTTTTCTTGAATGATGTCCTTCCTTTTGAAGGACACACATTCACAAACAAGGTTTAAGTGGCCGTGGACAAGTGAAACACCATTATCTGCACAACTGCTTGTGGATCCTGAAATAGAGTTGTCAGACTACCGAAGATTGCCGAGTTCTGGAAGTGAGAGCCCTTCTGACCTTCTCCATGGTGAAGGTTTCAAGGAAGAACCGATTCATGACTTGGATATATTCTTTGAAAGGCTTTATGAATATTTCTGCGCTAAAGGGCTTAGGTGTATCATTACCAAATGGATAATCGAGATACTTAATGTGCTTTTTATGGTTTGTTGTATCGGTTTTTTCTTCTTATTTGTTGACTGGAATGCCCTGGGCCAATTGAAATGCGGCGTGGAGGCACTTGAGTCTGGGGAGAAACCATGTGATCTGATGAAGGTCATTAAGCAAAATCCACTAGTGCCCTTCACATTACCTAAAATAATAACTGTTGGATCAATGGTTATATTGACAACCTATGGGCTTATCAACTTCCTCAAGTTCTTTGTACAGTTAAAGAGTACACTGAATGTTCGTCAGTTTTACTATGACAGGTAACTTTTTCAGCTTCTGTGCTTTTCTTTTCTGCTGAAATGATTTTTTGTAGCTCAATCAGTTGATGTGATCCTTGTTCTTTCTTTCTTTTTTTACCATACTGTAGCCTTAAGGTGACAGATCTTGAGATTCAAACAATATCATGGCCTAGAATAATTGAGAAGGTTGTCCTGCTGCAGAAGTCTCGAAAACTTTGTGTTGTTAGGGATCTTTCGGAGCATGATATTATCATGAGAATAATGAGGAAAGAAAATTACTTGATTGGGATGGTCAATAAAGGCATTCTTTCATTTCCAATTCGTTCCTGGGTGCCTGGAGCTGGTCCAACTGTCAGATCTCATGTGCATGGCAGAAGGAACCATCTGATACTTCCAAAGGCCCTCGAATGGACATTAAATTGGTGCATCTTCCAGAGTATGTTTGATAGGTAAGGAAGTCTCTAACTCTTGTCTGCAATTACTTTCAGAAGCAATAAGTCGAAGTCATCTAAGCTGTTAAACAGCTACTTTAGCACATAGCTGCATGATCCTGCTGAGATCAGCCAACTGTGCCTAATTTTATTAGTCTCCTTTCTATTTTGGTAATATTGGAGCAGCGTTGCTATAAAATCACATTTTGACATTACTCATATTACTGTTGCTGTATGTATCTAATACAACTTGCGGTACTAATTTCTGAAGGTGATCAGATGTGAGGGCACTCATTCCATTAACTTAAAACAGTCATGAAGAACGAATCATATATGATAGATCCCATTTGCGCGCATCCATCTGTAGTGGTTTAACAGATCATGTTTGGGTTCACAATTTCACATCACTTTTTAGCACCTAGAGACTCCTCCAATTTCCAATGTAGACACCATTCACTGAAGTTTTATTATCTTTATTATTTGCATGGTTCCAGTCTTTTGGTTAACCTTTCTTGCTTACTTGAGTTTGGTTCCCTCTTTTATATTCTACTATTGAAAACCCATGTTATCCTTTTTGCAGCAAATTTTGTGTACGTAAAGAGTTTTTAACAAGCCCAGCTGTATTGAAAAAGCGACTTGTATTCATGGGCATTGCAATGCTTATTCTGTCACCCTGCCTGGTGATATTTCCATTGGTATACATCATTCTAAGACATGCTGAGGAAATTTATAATCACCCGAGTACAGCTTCATCTAGACGGTGGTCAAACTTATCAAGGTGGATTTTTAGAGAATATAATGAGGTAGTTTCTCCAGCAGTACTTCTTTATCATCTTTTATCTCTACAACTGCAATGTCTTGCAGAAATCTCATTCTGTCTGCAAGTGACTTTTGCCTACCAAACCCCACAGAAGCTATTCAGTTAACATTATTCCTGAATTTTTCAACTCATTTGTAGGTTGATCATTTCTTCAGACATCGAATGAACAATAGTGCTGTGCATTCATTGAATTACTTGAAGCAATTTCCAACTCCACTGGTTTCCATCATGGCAAAATTTGTATCATTTGTTTCTGGTGGCTTGGCTGGTGCTCTGATAATCATTGGATTTGTGGGTGAATCCATTCTTGAGGGACATGTGAGTCCTCGATTTTGATTTCACGTTTCAAATGATATGGATTTTATTCACCTTGTTAAATCTAATTTTTGGTTATTTATGAAGATTTTTGGAAGAAATCTATTCTGGTATGCTATTGTTTTTGGAACGATAGCAGCTATAAGTCGAAAAGTTGTGGCTGACGAACTTCAAGTAATTGACCCAGAAGGGACCATGTGTCTCGTTGTTCAGCAAACACACTACATGCCAAAGCGGTGGCGTGGCAAAGAGAGCAGTGAACTGGTTCGAAGAGAATTTGAAACATTATTTCAGGTAATGAGTTCGGAGATTCGTTGATTTTGTAAGTAACTTAGTTGGCAGTCACAGAGGTTTTCATGAACCAAGATATTTAATATTTTACATGCTGTGCTGTCTGGCTTTAGAACATGACTATTTTAATCCTTTGATGCTGCTTAACCCATTTTTTGCTGTCACAGAGTGTAGTATTGGGAGATTCTGTAAGTACAGCATACGATACAATATCATGCTACTGCACTACTGATGTTTCTAGTCGTTTCACCTTTTTCAACTAGGACTATAGGGGAGAATAATTTTGTTCTTTGCTAGTAATTATTAGAGATTGTTATGCCCATTCTCCGACTTTAAAGGTGCTCTATCTGCTTAGATACCTGTAGCCGGATTAAGATCTAGGTCCATCTTACTTATATATGGCATATTGTCATGGTCCTGAGAGTTGACTTGACAAATTCTCCTTGCAGTATACCATAATAATGCTGCTAGAAGAGATGGCCTCCATTTTCATCACTCCTTACTTGCTCATATTTGAAGTACCAAAGGTAATGTTCTAAAGTAGATAAATAGCAATTTGGCATATGTCAAGTTTTATGACAGCTGTGAATTTTTATGTGTCTACAGCGTGTTGATGACATTCTGCAGTTCATCTCAGACTTCACAATTTATGTAGATGGAGTGGGAGATGTATGCAGGTTCTCAGCTTCTGTCTCTTCAGATTCTTCTATAGCACTTTATGTTGTTTGGGCCCTTACAATAACATCAATATTCTGCTTTCTTCCATAGCCTGAGCTTGTTTGACTTCAGAAGACATGGAAATAGAAACTATGGATCACCATTTGATGCAGTTAAAAGCCTAAGGAGCTCCCAAGGAAAAATGGAGAAATCATTCTTAAGGTACATCTGATTTCAAGTACTCCATATGCTCTAGTGTTGTTTATCCATTATCATTTTGCGTTATAAGTGCTGTTGAGATTGATTTCATGGCTTGGAGTACTTCAGTAACTGTTTGCTCTGAACTTCTTTCTTCTAATGCAATCTAATCAAAACTTGTGCTTGCAAATTCATCTTGATCAGCATAGCTGATGCGTTTATGCCACTGTTTATTTAGATAGTTGATCTCTGAAATTTTTACAATCTACAGTGCACCAAAATAAGGCATTTGTTGGAAGTTTTTGCCTTGAAAAATCAACTGTTAATTGGATATATAAGGCAGTAGTATATAGCAGAGATTGCTATTATCCTAAGTATGACCGAGAGCATTATCATTTTTACTGTTGTGTAGTATCTTAATCACTGTTACCTTGTTGACATGTAGACGTAATAGAATATGTATGCACTAATTAATAGCGGCATTAAGATGACAATACAAAAAAGCCCCATTCATTAGTTCATTGTGTTCTGCACACTTCCAGTACAGGACAAAAAAAATGTTCAAATATGATAACCTTGGGCAAATTTCAATATTTCTTAATATATTGATATTGCAGCAACAAAAGCCACAACACATGAATTCTAATTATGTTACTTTTACGTGATTGTTTTTTCAGCTTCCGGAGTGTGTATCCATCATGGGAACCAAATACTGATGGTAATCAATTTTTGTCCAACCTCCAAAAGTTCAAGGAAAGACAAATACGCCAGCAAGCTCTTGCACATTATCAAGCAATGGAAGCATCAGGATTTGTGACAAGCACTAGAGGCCAAAGGGATGATGCCTTCCATCAACTAAGAACTGAGATCCATAGCCGTGCTGATGGCATTCCTCCTTTCTTTTATAACTTGGGCCCCTTAGGGTTGCTTGACACAGATCAAAGAACCCATCCGTATATTCTAGACTGGTATTACATGTGCCATCCACCACACTCAGATCAAGCTGAGGCACCCCAGTTTGAACAAATGTTTCCCCAGAATGGTGGTGTGAACACGAGTCCACCAGCAGGTGAAATATCTGAAAATGAAGAAGTGGGAAACTGGGACGAGCTGTATGAAAGAGTTAATAGTCATTTGGGGGCGTCAACATCAAGTGCTTTGTTCCAGAATGCTCCAGTAGAGCGACATGAGAAAGAAAAAAATTATAATAACCATTGGTGGGATCATGGTCTTGCACATTCCAGTGGCCCACAAGGCAGTTTCCTTGAGCCTCCACAGTTTGGAAATCAGTACATGCCAAACACTCGTTCCAGCTATCACAGTGGCAGTCTATCAGGGGGGAGTGCAGAAGAGCTAGACAGGAGCAATAGCAGAAGCAACAGCAGCTGGAGAAGTCCCCAGGCCTTGTCCAAGACAAGGTACATCGACGACTCCGACATTGAGGAAGGGTTGAGCCTTCATTTTGCTGATGCCCATCAGACAGATGAAGATAGTCGACACCTGGCCTCTGACCATCAGGACCCTTATGCACCCGCTGGACTTCATGTAAGAATAATACCTAGAAGTAGTGACCCTGTGTAGACAAGCTCACAGGTTTATACTTGTGCACGGTTGTAATCAGTTGTGCGAACCACATCAAAAACATAGGGCACTCATCTCATAAACTGGCGAAACAGCCACCATTCTTTTGTACAGATCAGTAATCTCACTGTAAATAGTCACGTCTTGCTCTATTTAGGGTGGCGATGAAAGAAACATGGTTTTGAAAATTGAAACGCTCGTCTAACTGGAACACCAGGTTCTGACCTGCTTTGGATTTACACGTTTCCACGCTTATCGTGTTCTGTATATGCTGCAACATTGTAAAACCAACTGAATTATTCCTGGAGTGATTTATACGTGATGGATCTGCAGCTATAAAGATATGGATGCGGGAGCCGATCGGCAACAGATCCTGCGTCGTGTAGCTTCGGCAGCAGCACGAGCAAAGCAATCGCTCCGCACCTCCGTCGTGAAGCTTGCTGTTTTGAGGCACCAGAAGGCCCTACACAGTGATGCTTTGCTACCCTCTGAGAGCCAGACAAGCAGCTGCCAGCTTTAGTTTTCTTGTCGAGCTCGGAGCTACCAAGATCTTCGTCCTCGGAAAAACGATGCCGTTTTGATAGGCAAGGAAAAGTAGGTTTCGTACGCGTCATAGTCGAAGGTTGATACCAAACTACTGCAGCCATAGAAGCAGACAGGCTGGACCAGTAGGGTTCTGGACTTCCAGGCAGGCCGGCGACATGGACGAAAGCCACATACATTGCTAACTGCTCATGGTCCAACCTGCTGTAGCAGACCATAAAAGAAATCGTTATAGCGTTACCCCAATGCTAACTCTGAATGAATGTCATCAAACTTATGTGTTAATAAAGAGTTTAATTATGATTCGAACTGAAACCCGAGTATTTAAGGATGGTGAGAGCGACTTGGTTGTAAGGTAGTATAGCTCAATTCTGACCCGCATGATAGCTAAAGATATGGCTAGCTAGTAGCTAATCCTGCTCAAAGGCGGGCTGAACGTTTCAAATTTTGGTGCTGCGGATTCCTAAGCCGGTTAGTGGTTGCTACGCTCCATTTCAGAGCGTCCTTTCGCCCAGTTGTCAACTTGGAGTTGATTAATTGCGATGGCGGTCGGAGCGGCACCCAACCCATTCCCACGACACGAGGCGGTTTCGGGCACGTTTTCGCGCCGCATGGACTCCACCACAACTACCCGTCGTCTTCGCGGATTCAAACGGCAACGAACGCAACGGCTGAGCGTAATTCAATGCCAATTCATAATTCCAGTACAGTACGTACTCCTTCAACTTGATCTCTCTGTTTCTCTAGCACCAACGAGAGAAGAAAGGCTCCTCCATGGGCCATGGCGAGATCGAGGAATTTATTTTCTGAAAAGACCGATAAAGTTAGACGGTCATTTTCCCATGTCCAGCTACCACAGCTGCCCTGAAAGCAGTGGTGATCAGCATCAACGGTTCGTACCAGGTTTGGTTCGATCCGCGGCAGTTGGGCGGTAGGTTGGCAGTGGTTGGATCGTTTTCGTTTCTTGCCGCCAACGTTTAAGCCCGTTCCGTTCTGCATGCAGGACCCGGTTAATTTTAAGCGTCAGCATCGTCTATCTGCACAGGAAAACCACGGGAGCTGATCTCGGTGGCGCCTTCGAGAGTTCGAGAGAGAGCGGCGAAAATTCCCGCGAAAGCGAGGCGCCGGACGGTGCGTATTAGGCACTGCGGCATATGCGTCGACTAATGGTCGGCGATCAGTAGTTTTTTCCTCGTTTCTTATTGTTGCGACAAAACCTGCCGTGAGCCCGTATGTCAATGGAGGGGCGCATCAGAGAACATTGGGCGATTTCAAATCATTTTTCAATGGGGCTGCGGCAAATTCAAATGGTTTTTCTTTGAGATGATAGTGAAACACTGTCGGTAAATGGTACTTGGAGAGGAACTTAATTTGCTGGAATATTTTGGGTTTCTCCACCAATGGAATTTTCTTGCGGAGGGTTTTGACAAACTATGTTGGGTTGTAGAAAGTTCAAATGCGTTATGTCAAACCAATCGTCATATTCCGTTGATTAGTCTTCCTTTCATTTTAATTTAGATTTAGACTGCCGCTCAAACTCCTCCTGTTTGGCCATGTGGCAGCGCTAGAGAAAATTTCTCCTGGAGGGCCATACTTAGAGCCAAGTTCTCTTTTGGAGAAACTATTCAGTTTACACTAGAATGGGTCATGAAACAGGGAATGACTGTTTCTGTAGCTTATGTTTCCCTCGAATAATATTGTCAACAAGTGCTCCATGGCAAAGCATGTAATTTTTCTTATAACTCCGTGGCATATGGCGCACCAGAAAGCGTACCGGTAAACGAGACCACAGATCAAGAGATTTGACAATGATTTACACTGTCTAGTGGAATAGATTATGTAAGGTACTAGATATTATGTACAGTTCTACTATACAGCTGTGTTATTATATTCATCCACCTGTCTATTTTCATGTAAAAAGGAAGGTAAGTATATACATGCATGACCCACCAAGGCGTCCTTTTACTTTCAAAGCTCCAAGCTGTCGCCGACCAACAACTTTCAAAGCTTTTCATTTCTACTACCGCTACTCTACTATGTACACGTGCCTTTGCTAAACCTACAAACGGCAAATAAAAACGCCTATCAATTTACAACCTAACCCATCGCACCTTCCCATATTTACACCACGATGACTCCATCTTGCACACGTCTCCCTTGATGACGTCCCTCACGAGCAGGATCTTATGAGGCCAAGGTTGAACAGGTTCTTCCTCACGAGGCTCCCCAGCGAGAAGAACCCGGCGCCGCCGGCGCGGCCTCCCGTGTCTCCATCCGTCGAGCACAGGCGCGGCCACCGCTCCTCGTCCACCCGGAGGCTCTCGGTGCCGATCCTCTGGATCACCTCGTCGATGGTCTTGGGGTCCGCCGGGCGGCCGGCCACGTCGGTGACGTGGAACACGTTCATGGCCGTGTCGTCCCGGGTTGTGATCTCGGCGTGCGTGACCGAGAGGCTGTTCTCCCGGAACACGCGCGTGACGTAGGCGAGCAGCCCGCGCCGGTCGGAGATGCGCAGCTCCAGCCGCACGCCCTGCCACACGCACAGAGGATCTCAGCGTTAGTGAAAACATCGTGCCCAGGATCTCGGCATAACACATGGCGGTGAAGTGGAAAGTTCGGCACGAAAGAGACTTTGCGCTTTGGGAGTGTGAAGAGGCGGTGTGCTTTTTACTGGGAGAGGGGGAGGAGGAGGGTGGCGTGGCATGTAGGGAAAGGAAAGGAGAGATTCAGCGACGGGTCACGCACCTCGGATGCGCGCCTCTCGATGGCCGCCTGCAAGCATCGGATCACGCGCCGCCGCTCGCCCGCCGAGCTGATTGGCCGCCCGTCCAACCGCCTGATGTAAAACTCCTGCGCCCAAGCCAAGCAAAGCGTTCGTTAGTACAGTACAACTACTCCCCGCGGTTACCTTCACACGCGAAGCAAGTTTTTAAGAGGCGAAAATAAATGTTCACATGCGCGCACATAGGTTCCTAGTGTCTGAATTCAATTGGCGGCAGCATTCCGACGAATTTATAGCAAGATCGTGGTCATGACGCAGGCAATGCAACGGGGCATAATAAACTGTACTGTAGTATATTCCCTGCATTTAAACCTGATACTAGCTCACATAAGAAAATTGAGTATTTAAACGAAATATTCATTGGCAGGATTCCGGTTAGCATTTAGTAGCTCACATAAGAAGAATCACAATCAAAGCAGAGACACGACGGAAGAGTGCGGTAAAAAATTGACACAGCGGCCGTACGCCTAACACTATCAACCACCCACGGAAAGAAAGAAACATCGAGATTCTTGACACGAATTCCTTTCCTTGGTAAAACCAAGAACTCCGGACGAACAGGTGGCATTGCTAATAGCGACCCTACCTAAATTAGCCCAAGAAACGAAAGGGGGCAAAAAATCTTTGGGGAAAAATCGAGACAGAAAGAAACGGCGAGTCCGGAATCCTCACCTGGCGCGCGTGATCGCCGTCGGTGTCGAACGTTCCGTGGTACACCACGTAGTCCAGGTCCGTGAGGGTGCAGACGACGTCGAAGAGGAGCTTGGGGCGGTCGCGGCAGCTGACGGTGACCACCGAGTACCCCCTCTCCCCCCAATCCTGCACCGCCACGGCCGCCGGCTCCGCCTGCTCGCTCGGGCTCCCGGCCTCCTCCTCCTCGTCCTCCCTGTCCTCGTTGAGCAGCTGGTGAAGCCTCCGGTCCATGTTGACGGCGGCGGTGGTGATGGGGATGGTTCGGGCCCCGCGCGCGCCGCCGCGGAGGACATGGCGGAGCCTTGACTCGACGCGCCTGACCCGCGCCGCGTCATCGATCGGCGCGCCGGTCTCCTCGTCGCGGACGAAGACGAGCGCCGCGACGCGGCCCCCGTGCGTCCAGGCCCTGGCGTCGACGATGCCGCAGCGGAGGTCGTGCAGCACGGCGAAGACCTCGGAGAGGAGGCCCGGGCGGTCGGCGCCTACGAGCTCGAGCAGGGTCGCGGGGGAGGACGCGGGCGGCGGCGGCGGCAATGCGGCGTCGGCGAGCAGCGAGGACTCGAGGCGGGACAGCAGCGCGTCGGCGTCGGCGACCTTGCGGCCCGCGGCGTCGGTGACGTGGAAGACGTCCATGAACCAGCGGCCGTCGTCGGAGGAGATGTAGCCCTTGCGGACGCAGACGCCGTGGTCCGACAGCGCCGCCACCGCCTCCAGCAACACGCCGTGCTTGCGCGCGCTGTGCACCTGGACCAGCGTCGCCGTCGCGCACACGCCGTTGTCCACGGCCACCCTGCACAACAAAACCCATGGCCTCTCAGCCCCACCGCTCCAATTGGAATCCAAAGAACAAGAAATTCCCCACCAAATCTCTCCCTCCTTACCTGGGGGTGTTCATGTGACGCACGAAGAGCTCGTACACCTCGGAGGGGTGGTACCGCTCCATCGCTGGGACACAAGTTCTCCGGCGCGCTTCGGTTTCCCGGGCGACGGTTGCTCTTGTTGGCGCGCGGCTGCCTCTTGCGTTTCCCCTTCTCTCTCTCTCTCTCTCTCTCTCTCTCTCTCTCTCCCTCTCCCTGGGGGCTGGGGGCTGGCTGCTGTCAGGCGGAGAAGATTTCGGTTCCCTTTGGTGGTCGGTCGGCGGCGTCGTGAATTTTGTTGTTGGGGTGGGGGGACGAAACGAGCGGACGCGTCGGTTCGAAATCGGGTGGGTTCTTTCTTGCTCCTGCCCTCCCCTGCCTGCTGGGTTGGGTGGGGTGGGCTGGCTCTTGGCTGTGAGAGAGAGCACTAGTGACGCGCTGTTGGGGTGGGGGGATGGATCGCCGGGGTTGTCTCGGTCAGCGCCCGTCTAAACCGGGCGCGATTTCTTCACGCGACGCGATCCCCGCCACCGGATTGGCGCGGGTTTGGTCGGGGGTCAAACGGCGGTCGCGGGCGACGACCGGGCAAGCAGTAGTAGTATGAGCGGTTGGACTCGACGGAACGGGTCGTCACATGCTCGTTTTTCGCTGCCTGCCGTGTGGAAAAAGCTTCTCAGATGCGCGGAGAAAGTGATGACTCACTGACCCGGTTCGCTGGAAGGAAGGGGATCGCTCGCCCGGCTCGATCGCGGCCCTTTTCCCATCACCGTCCCTCCGTCCGTGCGTGCGTGCGTGGCTGCCACCAGGCGCACCTGGCAAGCCTTTTCCAGATTCTTTCTTGCGTTCGGAGACTCGGAGCGCTGGCTGGCTGGAACAGGCAGGCACTCCGCCTCGTTACCAATATTAGCATCGCTCGCAGCTTTCCTTCCCACTCGACACGCGTCGAGTACTGTACGGTGTGGGCTTGTTCGTGCGTGCATTCGTTCAGGCGAGATGGGCGCGTGGGGGAAAAGCAGGATACGCGTCTCAACTTTCGGCGAAATATCTAGTGCTACGAGTAACATGCTGGCGCCGTGGGCGTTCATACTTGAGGAACATGGTCCGATGTTTTATCCCGACGAGACTAGCACTACTAGCTAAGCAAGGGTCGCATCCAAAGCGGCTTTACCTCCTCCCAGGATCAGGAAACGGAAGCTCTTCGCCGGAAACGGCAACAAGGCAAGGAAAGCCGCGGCCTCGGGGGATCATCCTTGCTGGCCACCGCGGCCGCACCTTGCACGCACGAACGCACGCGAAATGATATGATGATGATGATGATGATTCCCGACGCGCCACGTCTGGGCGCGCGACTGGTCCGCGCCCACCGAACTGTGGCCCCGGGTATCTGGTCCGTTCAGACGAGTCAGTCAGTGATGGGGCGGCATGCCCCCACCGCCGCGCGCTGCTGGGCCTTTCTCCCTTGCTGTTGCTTGCCGTCCAAGCTAACAATTAGCTGGAAGATGCGGGACAGGTTCCGATTTTTCCTTGACTTGTTGAAGCTGCCAGGCGTACTAATTCCCTGGATCGGAGAAAACCCGTCACGGATACGTACACACTAGAAAAGACTAGACAAGCATTGAATTCCAAAGGATAAAATAGGCTGCCGTAGTATTAGACAACAGATGTTACTGACCTGAAACACATACGAATCCCCTGCTCTCTGTTCACTTTCAAACCTTTGACGGACAGAACAGAAATGACCGAAATGCGAGATACGAGTAGTAAAGCTGCACTTTGTCGCGGGTTATTTTCAACGAAAAGGGTGTATCGATATCCCTTTGATGATTTGGGAGTATTAATCAAAGTTAGTGTCAAGTCCATCGAGCAACCGTGTTCAACTGCCCGACGTAAGATTAAACCTGTGAACTGAAAGCGCCCCGGGGCGTTGAGGCTGCGAAACTCATCATGCGCCACCGAGTTTCGACCGGCCGGTCCTTTTGGCTAGATTTCACAGCTGACCGGGTTGCTTAGAAGTGAAGCGCACACATCGTCATACAGGGCAGGTGGGCGAAATCCAGAAAGATTTCATCATGATTATTAAAGCCGTCCAGATGTGAACTGCGGATCCAGTCCAGCGGAATATCGTCCTTCCGGCACATGCGTTTTGCCTTGCACACGATTTTTCGCCCCGTCCGGCACATTCCTTTCAAGTTAGCGCTCCCATGTTACGACTTTTCTTGCTCACGATCACGATGATGGAGCTGGCTGAGAAAAAACATCGCATGTGCGCTTTTCCCCTCTGAAGTTACAGAGGCCCCCCGATTTCGGTGGCGATCGTTTGTTCCGTACGCGCACGTATCGACGGGCAACGCAGACCATCGGGGATCATCGCCGTCACTGTTTCTTGATCTGATGAGGTGTGTGCTTGGGTGCGCGGACGCGTGCGTGTCCACTAATCTAAACCCCGATACGTGCGCTTTGTGCCCGCCGTTCACAGTTTAGTGGAGCGTTTCTTGCCGAAACCGGATGCGTTGTCAGTGATTCTTTGCCCAAAGTGGACGCGCGCAGCAGTTGATTCTGATAAAATCGCCGGGGGGAACAACGGAAAAGCGCGCCACATCTAGCTAGTGCCGCACCCAGCGTTGTTTATTGGACCGATGGCTCGCACCTACGGCCAAGATAAGTACGTGATCCGGTGTTGTCGTGTCTGCTCCTGGCCCTGGGCTACCGGATCTGCATGCGACCCTCGCTCGTATCGAGATACGGACTACTAGTGCTCCTCAACAACCCGTAATCCAAAACTTTAACGGCAGTGCCTCCTCGGTAGGCCGGGGACCAACCAGCGGCTCACAAGAAACGACCGTTTTGTTTCGGCGGCAGCGGGAAACGCGCCACCCAACGGCGCCGGCCGACGGGCAGATAGGTTCGTTACGCGCGTGCCGGCTGCCAGAAAGTACGTGCTGTCCTGATCGATCGGTGGCGAGCGAGCTCTTTCGATCCCAGCGCGCATCAGCGGTCGGGCGATCCGCATCACCTGTAGAGTACTCCTAGTAAGTAGTAGTACCACATCGGCACCGCATCGCCGTGCCCTGACGCAGCCAATCGCTGATCGACTTTAAAACCGAATCCGGGGACAGATCCTGGCGGCCTTGGACCCCCCACCCAAGGCACCCCCTCCATCTTGCCCCGTAAGGCCACGTCGCACCCAGGCCCAGCGTCCACCTGCTGCTGCTACTAGTAGTAGTCCTACCACGAGGACGGCAGAGGCCAGGGGGTACACGCGTGTTACTGCCGTGCAGCGCACGTTGTGCCGTCCTCCCTATTGGTCGCTTCCGCAACGTGGGGCGCCCTTGGGCTCCGGGCACCGCCGCGTGGGACGCCGCGCCCATGTGCGCGCGGTCCTGCGGAGGAACGGCAAGGCGACGCGTACGTGCCCGTGCTCACGTGAGGCGGCGCCAGAGCAGCGAGCGGCCATGTGACGGTCCGCCAGCGGCGCGGCGCGCCACGTGACCCGCGGTCGGGGCGAAAGAAGCTCGGGGACAGGCCATCAGAAAAAAAAAAAAAAAAAAGGAAAAGAAACGCTCCGCAGCGCAAGGTGAAACCAGCATCCGCCGCTGCACGTCGCCCGGCGAAACCAAGGGGATTTTTGGAGGTGGTGGCACGGGGAACCGAACCAGCCACGGGCCCCTGAACGGTGGGCGCGGCGGTGTGCGCGTCTCACTCGCGACGAGCGAAGCCCATGGCTTTTCCATGTGCAAATGCTGCCGTGCTTGGTGCTTCGCTCCCCCGCAAAATTCGTTTCCCGCGGACAGACGAAGAGGAAAGCGATGGTACGGGCGCCACTAGTGATGTGATTGAGGAATCCGATACGTGCGGGGTTTCTTACGATTCTGATGATGCGGCATCATCCTCCGCGATCCAGGAGGAGGACAGCGACGTAAAAGCTTCGCTTACTCGATCGTGGTTCGCTTCCGCAGGCCACTGACCAGCCAGGGAGTAGGTTAGTGATGATGATGATGATGATTTCTTTTTTTAATTAAATACGGATCAGTGGCGGGTTTAGCACGAGACTCCATGCGTGCCTGCAAGCTTTCGGGTGCGCGGTAATGTCGGACAGCTGGACGAACAACCGCTTTTTCGATCACCGAACCACGCGGTCAGAGAGGGTCCAGGTCACCCCACCCCCGCGGGCTCGAGTATGCCCGGCGAAGTTGGTTCACCAACCTGTCTCTGTCGGTTGCAGTACTATAGATCACGCTCGCCGTTGTCTCCCTGTGACGCATGCCTCTCGCCGCTTCTCTTGGATTCGTCATTCGCCGTTTGTAAATTTCTTCTTCACGTGTTACACGTTTCAGCGTGGCCGACCAAGCGCTCCATGGCATAGTAGCATCTTCCTACCACCCTGGCACGACTGGAGTTCAGGTGGGCATCGTACCGGTTCTTCTAGATTCGGGCAAAAGAGACGATTTGCATTCTTTCGCGGCTGGGATTCGCATCTTACGGCAAACAGAGCACGGCAGTTGCTTGCGGCGAGGTGAGTAGTGATGGTTACGGATGCTAACACGTTTATTCACGTTTTATTCGAGATGCTTAGGACGATGCACGCACTTTGGGCTGAGAATAACTGAATTTATGCCAATCGCTTCGATTCGTACTACTCTCTTTTTTTTTTTTTTTTTTTTTGAGGAATCTCGATTAATATGATGGTGGAGCAAGTAGCTAGTGATGTATCAGCACAAGTGCTATCTGGCCCGCGTCAGCGAGCGAGCCCTTTTGTCCATCCGCATCTCTGGACCGCAACTGGGCTGGGTTAGGCTAGTGATGCTCATGGGTTCACAATTTAGCGCTGTTAATTAAGTAAGATAACAATCGATCGATGCGATGATGACTGCGTGCCAAAGTTCTGTTGATGCTAACACGCGTATGGTTTTGGATGCGACGGTGGAGCCGCACAACTATACAAGCTTGTAACGGCACAACTACAGCGCAAAACATTGTCCAGCTCCAGCCCGGTGCCCAGACATCTGTCACAAACACTGAGACAGGTCACGGATGACATCTCTGGTTTATCCAGTAAAGCAGTTCATATGGGTAGCAAATCAACAGTAAACTTTTGACAGAACTGTGTCGAGCTAGTGGTCATTTCGCAGCAAGATCAAGCAGTGCACGAGCAGTAGACAGTGACTACGAGATGAATGAGACTGCATAAACACTTACAGTGACTATGACATGAGCGTGCCTAGATGGCATTCATCCTCGCATATCTCTTGGCACAGCTCCAGAAGGCGACACAGCGGATGGTGCACTCCGTGCAGCTCACGCGGACGCCGGTGGCACCAATCGGGCCGCGTAGGATGAGCGTCAGCGCACGCGCCACCGGCAGCTGCGACGGTAGTGCAGATTATTATCAACATGAAGACGACAACGATGGCCTTTGATCTGGTTGCCATGGAGGCAACAGGGGGTGGTAGTTAGTATTACTGCACTGATCTGCTACTTACCTATAGAATCGAAGACTTGACAGGAGCGTGACTTTTGTATAGTCCCCTGTTCCAAAATATAGCTATGCCTGGCAACATAGGCATGGCGACATCTTTGGTTGTGGATCAGCATATTGTCACGTTAAAGCTCGTTGACTGTGGATCACGAGATCGCACCTGGGTCACGCGTAATTGTAATCTGACAAACCATGTACCAAATGCAATTTATGGGATACAAGATCAATAACATGACAACATAGGTGCACCTTTAACCACTCAAGTCTGTCAATCAATGGAATAGTTCAGCGTCAATTAATCAAACCATCAGAGGTCTAAGCCATATGACGACACATCACTTGAGCAGAAACTTAGCTAACACGTCACTTCAGGAACAAGGAGTATGTCCCAGAAAGAGGCTACTGATGACAAACACAGGCAGCCACAAAAAGGCGACTCATTCTAATACAGTATGCATACCTTGATTACTTCTGATTTTGCTACAGTTCCAGGCTACTAACATAGAGGTTACTAAAGCAAGCTCATGCGGTGAGAGTGAGAAGCACTGCTGAGTAACAACGTTATCCCAAACACATGCAGTCATGCAGCCAAAAGAGAAGTAGATCGAGAACCCATCAGGTCATCAAGGCCATAGTCGGCTCCAGTGCTTCTGGGCTTCATCGCCGCATTCACGCTGGCAGAAATCATCGCAGTAGTCTCTAGTGAACCCTGCTCTAAAGCAGCTGGCATAGCACGGAATGAAGCAGCCGCTAAGCCTTGCGTTGTTCTTCGGCTGCTGCAGGACGTCGAATGATTCAGGCAGTTGCTCTGTGTCCTCGGCAGCTGCGAAGGCGATGCATATAACCATGATCAAGAGACAAGTGGGCGATGACCCTTGATTTGGCGGTCATAGTGGCAACACTGGTACAGTAGCTTGTTATTATCGTGAAGTCCCTTTTTTCTCTCACTCCAACCTGACTCTCGCTGAAGATCACCTTCAGTATTGAACTTTAGGAGATGCCAGTCAATCTATAGATAACAGAACTGGTCATGTGGTCCATGATCCAGCCGACAACATATGATAAGCTAAAGTACTATATTACTACCATATACTTTCTCCATTCTACAATATAAACATTTCTAGGATTTAAATGTAAATTTAATTAACATAGAAAAAGTCATATATACTTTTTATTTTATACTATTTTATTAATTCTTCACCCATCCACTAATCCACCAGATTTTGTCTTATTCCTAGAAATACTTACATTATAGATAAATTTTTAAATGCTTCAAATGCTTACATTGTGAACCGGAGGGAGTAACACACTTGTCAAGGTCTCGTGAATTTGAGCGTTAGAGGTTGCTCTCGTGGATTGGAGCTTCAAAGGTTTAAGGCGACTCTTGGTATCAGAAGTCAACTGGTAAGCACGTTACCATGTGCTTGCTCACTGAAAACTACTCCAGTGGTAAATATTCTGAAATCATGCGCCCAACAGATGATAAGCTAAAGTGTTCAACCCTTATCTAAAAAGCAAGTTGTAAACCGATGTAGAGAAGTTAGAGGCTTCGAGCATTCAAATAAGTGTCCAACGTAACAGAAAAACTATTCGGTGTAGTAATGCTATAACTAAACATTGCAATCAATAATTAACTTCATGTGAAAAGGAATCTAGTCCGTCGATTACTCACATTTCACTTTCAATTTATCAGGCCCTCTCGCCACAACAAACATCAATGACCAAACCATACCATTTCCAATGCCAACAAGGAGCAGAAATTGCTTCGGCATTGCATTTCACAGATTCACAGTGGCTGGTAATTCCATGATCCATATATTTCCTATATGTCGTTCGAGCCCCTGCAGTTCTAATAGCTTTTGCGGCATTAAGGGTGTGTTTGGATGGCAACCGTTGTACGTCTTACCGAATTTTGACTCGCCCTTGATATTTGGCTGTCGTTTGCTTTGTCTCCAAATTTTGGAATGCCAAAGGAAATTTGGTTGTGCCCGCGTACAATAAACAACCAAAACCAGCCAACGCGGGTGTTCGTGCGGGCGAGGAAATCGCTCGCCCCCATCCTTCCTACGTTGCCAAAATTCCTGCTGGTGAGGTGGCAGCTACCCAATTGGTACACAAGTTTCAAAATTTTAGATTAAAACACTTTAAATCATTATATCTCCTAAATCAAATGTCTGATTTAAGATATGTTTTCACCATCATGCTCCTTACAATTATATATACAAAATAAGATGTCACTTGATTATATTTTAATATTAAAACTTTTAGTGACATATGGATCCCACAAATCATACTAATAGTTTTACAAAATATTGGTATGGTTGCAATCCAAACTCTTATTTTTTATTTGTTACCAATAATTTATTTTTTATTTGTACACCAAACATATCCTAAATTCCTTCCCCCGGATGAGGCTGACTCTAACGGGTGCTTTATTTGGAGATCCATATTCAAATTGGGCTCTGAAGACACTAAATCAGGCCTCCGACGGGAGACCCATTCTATGACGTACTCACTCCACGAGCCAGAAATAGAGCACTTCAACACACGACCCAAACGGCAGCTACGGCGACGGGAGTGCACAGACGAGCGGCGCGAGAGGCGCCCGGGGACTCGAGTGCAGCTGCGACGGCCGGAGCAAAGAGCAGCAGCGGCGATGAGGGACGAGGGCAGCGGCGGCCGGAGCGGCGGCGCAAGCATCAGAGCAAGCTCGAGGTGGCAGCGGTAGCATGGACTCCCTTCCCCCCCCTCCCTCCGGAATAAGCAGCAACCCATTCACTTTCCAGTTTTCGCACAGCCCAAGTCATCCCCAGCCACCAGGCGTACCCGGCCCACTCGCCAAGCGCCCCAGGCCGAGCCCACGGCAGCACACGAAGTGGTGGTAGCGGTACTTTGTTAAACCCTAAACCCACAAGGCCGCAACTGGTGTCTCTAGTTTTCCCGCCGCCGGCGACCACCGAGACCATCATGGCCACCGCCGCCGCCGAGGGCTCCTTCGACCGCAAGCTCTCCGTGCTTCTGAAGGAGGCTCGGCCTAGTGCTTCTGCCGTCCGCGCCGCCGCCGAGGCCGCGGATGCCGTGGCGGAGCTCATCAAGAAGATACCGGAGCAGCAGGCTACGCCGGAGGCCGCGCGGGGTTTCGTGAGGGATTTGGGTGTAGCCTCCGAGAAGCTTGGCTTCACCTTCAAGCCTCCGGCGGTGGTGCAGGTCGCGGGGAGCCTCGCCGCCGGCACGCTCGCTAGGCCCGATGTCACGGCCGACCTTCTCGTCCGGTTGCCCAAGGTATGCGGTGTGCTGCTGCCAATGCTGTCGCTTAGTTTACTTTGCCAATTGGTTGGATATTGTGGTCATTTGGGGTGAAGTAATGTTGTTTGTGGTTCTTGTGGATGTTGCCTTAGAAAGGTTTCTGTGTTGGTGTAAATGAAAGAGAGATTCTCATAACAGCTTAGCAGTTCGTAGCGTATCTTGCTCAGCTCAGAACACAGTTTGGAGTTTCGAGTAGCTCATATGTGGCTCAAGAGAATCTCCATTGCTATATATTGTTGCTTGGCGCTTCCTGCTAACAAAGCTGAGGTGCTGTGGTACTTATGATCAAGAATAGCTTTTATTCTGAGTTGAATTTAAGGAAATTTTTTGTGCGGAATATGGATCATTTTTATGTTATTTTAGTTACCATCAATTTCATATTCTGATTGGTAGAATTACATAAAGGCTGCTCATTATGCTCGATTGTTCAATCATTTCTGTCAACATATTTTTTTCATTTGGCATAATTAGATTTGCAGCAAGGGCTGCTCTAACACAACAAAGTTATTTTGTCAATGTCATGAAGAGGACTTCACTTGTTTGTTTTGAAGATGTTGCATGCCGATATGAATCAGAACTAGTCACTGCATTTAGGAGCTACATACCTTTGTGCACATAATCAAAGTATTATAGCGACTACTATGCATATCAAGTTAGTGATCATGGAACATTACTAGTCTTTGGTCATTTATTCTGTACTAATTTGATATAGGAATGCTTCCACGAGAAAGATTTCCTAAATCACCGGTACCATGCAAAGAGGTGTCTTTACCTCTGTGTCATTGAGAAGAACTTGAGGTCATCTCGAAAAATCCACAAAGTTTCATGGTCGACCTTTCAAGATGAGGCACGAAAGCCTGTTCTTCATGTATATCCAGGTTAAGTTCTGTCAAGTTGCTTCTTCACCTCTATATGCATTCGAAGATACTCGGTGTCTGGAAGTGCCAATTTTGTCATTATGTTTTCCTTACCTTCAAAGGTTTTGTTGATGCAGCAACAGAAATTGCAGAGCTTCCTGGATTCTATGTCAGGATAATCCCAACTGCAAGCTCTTTGTTCAATGTTTCAAAGATGAATTTATCAACAAGAAACAATGTCCGTGCATATACTAAAGGTGATCTACCTGGTTTAAACATATTCAATATCATTGTGATATCAATAAGAGTGCTTGCCATTTGAAACTAGTTGTGTTGGCGTTCTGTATATTTCTTTTCTTGTCACTTTGCTGATTGGATTTGTATTTCAGATGGCATAAACCTACCCACACTGAAGTACAATTGTAGCATATTGGAGGATATGTTTTTTGAGGAAAATGCAGAATTTATCAACAGCACCTTTGCAGATTGGAAAGCCTTGCAAGAGGCATCAGTTTTACTAAAAGTATGCAGTTTATCCTAAATCCTAGTCAATTTATGCTTGTGAAAAGTAAGGACTGGAATTTCCACTCATTTAGAATAGTTTCTTCACTTATTAGTTCATGTTGAGCTTAGTTCCTTGAAATGTGCAGTAGCTCTTTAAAAAAACATCTGGTTATATGCATCCTTTTCCATTTGAAGCAATCTAATTGAGTTCAAATGCAGGTTTGGGCACGTCAAAGAACTTCAATATACACACATGACGGCCTCAATGGATATTTAATATCCTCTGTCCTCACATTTCTTACAATAGACTCTGGAGGAAGCATAATTAAAAGATCAATGACCACAAGAGATATTTTCCGTGTCTTCATGAACTTTTTGGGTACATCCAAGCAACTGAATGATGATTTTGAGGAAATGTTTACCAATATTTACTATATTGAAGGATATCTGTATTCTTGTAGCAAATTCGAAGGTATGGGCCAAGGGCTTGGTGATTCAGCCAATGAAGAAACGCACGGTTACCAAAGAGGTTTGACAAACTGCACAAAAAACTATAGTAGTGACCAAACCAGTTTATGTAAAGTAATTGGAATAGTATGTTCCATACAAAATCATGATTTCTCCAGATAGGTGTATTGTCTTTGTTGGAACTTGATAGTACAGTATGACAAATTGGTATATACCATCCTTAATAGTTTGGTTGGCCTTACATACACCAGGAGGTCTTGGTTAAGTAATATGAATATCCAGTAGAGTTTATTGTCGCACATGGTCTGTCAATTTAGATGCAATGTGATTGATTAATGCAGTCATGCTGAATAATTCAGTAATCTTTTACATCTTTATGATATGCTGATCACGTGAAATGTTCAGGACATTGCTAATCTCCTGAAAACATTTGATGTTACCGTATGTGATGTATCTGGACATGTTAATCTGGCATTTCGGATGACGAAGTCAGCCTTTTTAGAGGTATGTAGCATGATTAAAGTACACAATAGCTACCAGATCTTTTTTCACTCAGCTTCGTTTTCTCTTTTGATTTACTTCTCATGCATATATCTATTCAAATGTACACCATTTTATTATCATCCAACTGACCTGGTTGCATTTTATTTTTTATTTCATGTTGAGTTGAACTTTGTAGTCTATGCCTTACTCTGATATCCTTTAATGTTCAGCTTCAAGATGAGGCGTCCTGCACACTTCATTACCTGGATAAGTGTAGAGATGATGAATTTGAAAAGCTTTTTATGACCAAGGTTGACATTTGTGCCAAGTTCGATTCATGTTTGAGGTGCGTTGAATCATGATGCTTCTGATGTCGTATTAATGTTAATCTTTTTCATATATTCATACAAAAACACACAGTTTATAAAGGTTAAAAGAATAACAATACCATCCCTCTAACAAGTAGGGCCAGGTCCCACTTTGTATAACAATTGTGGTTAGAGAAATATCCAAACCATTTTCCAGTTGCATATGTTCAGAGGCTCCATGAACAGAATTTCTCAGTTTATTAGTATATGATTCCCACATTGTAGAACTTTCATCGACCTTTGTCGTTGTGACTTTCTATTAGTGAACCTGTCCTAAATAAAAACTATAGCTATCATGCCAATTGGTTTCTCGATATACTGTTTTCTCAGGATAAACTTAAAAGGAAGCTCTAAGTTTACTGAAATAAGCTTTTGCATGGACGATGAATCATGGAGAATACTTGAGAAGGATGTTCAGTCCTTGCTCCAACAAGGACTTACAGATAGAACAAAGATGATCCGAGTCCTTTGGAGAAGCACACCTTCTGAATGGAATATTATGGATGTATGTTGCATTTTGTATTAGTAAAATTGATCACTTTTCTTCTGCAGTCAGTCTGGTCACAAACACATCTTTATAGGGTTTTTCAGAATTTGGCGGCAGTCCGTTGCTTGTTGGCTTAATAATTAGTTCATTGGAGAAGAGTTTTCGTCTTGTTGACATTGGTCCAAATCCTGAGAATCGTGATGAGGTAGTTCTCCTTTAGATTACAAACAGTGATGAAATTGCAATTATTATGACCTAACAGACTAATATGCATTGCTCTCGTAAATACCAAGGCTGCAAAATTTAGGAAATTTTGGGGAGAGAAAGCTGAACTTAGGAGATTTAAGGATGGAACTATTGCTGAAAGCACAGGTAACTGTTGCATTCTAAACTCAATTGCCTGTAAAACACATTCATTAATTTAAGAAACTGCTTTTTGACGGATTTCAAAACTGCAGTGTGGGAATCTAAGTCTTGGGAGAAGCACACAATTATCAAAAGAATTGCCGATTATGTGCTTATGAAGCATTTGTCTTTGGAAAATAAAGATTTGATTCATGTTGTTGATCAGCTGGACTTTTGCCTCCTCGTCAATGGCCAAGGTAGTTTCGATTCTATCTACATTGTGCTTTACAGCATATATCTCCTTGGATTAGGCTTAAACTGAATTGTGCAGATCCAGTCTCATCGTCGGGAACTTTGCTAGAAGCTTTTGATACTTTGGCTAAGCGGTTGCGTTTGTTGGATGATATTCCGCTTAAAATATCTACTGTACAACCTCTAGACTCAGGTATGACACAGTATTTCTTTATTCTTTATCTATGCCTTTTTTTCACTATATATTGTTGTTTGTGACATTTCCTTTTGTTCCACCTTTTTCTTATGCCAGCTTTTAGGCACACTTGTGTGTTCCCTCCTGAACCTCATCCGTTGGCATATGGAAAGAGTTCTCAGAGGCTGCCGAATTTTGCAACTACTTGCATTCCATCTTTACAAGTTATGATTCAGGTAAACTTCTTTAGTAGTAATGTAATATCACAGTTAGATAATGTTAGCTTTGTTTCCTAATTTCGTT
Source organism: Eleusine indica (assembly GCA_030378355.1). Taxonomy (NCBI): domain Eukaryota; kingdom Viridiplantae; phylum Streptophyta; class Magnoliopsida; order Poales; family Poaceae; genus Eleusine; species Eleusine indica. The sequence goes on along the minus strand of CM059498.1, from coordinate 7,674,348 downwards.
TATGGTGCTTTAGTAGTAGTGTAATATCACAGTTATGATTCCCCCTTTCACTTCGTTTCAATAACAGCTAGAGGGATCTGGTAACTGGCCCTTGGATCCTGTGGCCATGGAGAAGACAAAGTCTGCATTTCTTTTAAAAATTGGTGAAAGGTATGTGAGCAAATTTAAGGGAATAATGTTTCCTCAAATTATTTTTCTAGCCCATTGGCTCAATCTAGTTTTATTGCAGCCTGGAGGATCGAGGAATGTTTGTTTCACCGAGTGAAGATGAGGTGAATGTTCTTACATCAGGATATTCTTTCTTACTCAAAATATTTCATGAAAGAGGCCTGCTGTTAGAAAAGAGAGGTTAGTTTTCAGATATATTGAAGTATTTTTTGTATTTGCTAGTAAGATACTGTAGAATAATCATGAAATTGCATAACAAATTCTGTCAACTCATAGTTGGAGATGGTAGTACACAAAGTGCTCCATCAGAAGATAGGATGCTGTTTCTCCGAAGTCAGCACTCGAGTATGATCAATGGTCTGCATGGCTGTTACCAGATGTACGGACCAGTAGTCAGGTAAGCTTCAAGGTTCTGAAGCTGCTAATTGAAGACCAAATACCTTAAATTATAAGTTATTCTTACTCCGGCTTGCTATATTCTTTCTGTTTCAAAGGCTAGCCAAAAGATGGATTTCTGCACATCTATTTTCTTCATTCATCTCGGAGGAGGCTGTTGAGTTAGTGGTTGCTTATCTCTTTTTGAAGCCATTCCCATTCCACACCCCTTCCTCACGGGTTGCTGGGTTTCTTAGGTACACCTCTGGAACCTTTATTTTGGCTGCATTACAATTCGTTTATTTTATCATTTTTTTCCTTTTCTCTCATGTAAGAACTTACATATGCCAGCATCCTAGCAGTTATGAATTTAGTTTATTAGAATTGTTGGATTAGAATTAGAAGGTAGTTATTGGGGCAAGGCAGCAATGGTGGATATAAATGGTCAGTTGGGCACATGGAGGAGACGTGCACAGTGGCGGAACTGGAAAGTTCCATTGGCGAGCTAGTTGGTAAGAAAGAAATTGTCAAGGGGGACAGCTAGAAATTCTCTCAGCTACATTTGTTGTATTTCTTGTTATTTTTGGAGGGGGGGGGGGGGGGGGGTTGCGGTGAGAAATGTATAGGTCTATATTAAGTGCTGAATGGTTAGAAAGGATCCAGTATCCACTATACAAGGGTGCCATTGGCATGTACCATTACCTCGATCAAGCGATAAGCGATCCCTTCTTACCCTAAATATTGTTTCATCGTTATCGATGTCTTTACTTCCCCTTTTGACACCATGCCATCTGGCCTTCCTCTTGGCTCCATCTTAGTTACTTGTTAAGTTTGGGGTGCATTTCTCCTATTTCATAAGTTCGTTATACCTTTTATTACCAGTTTCACGAACTATAATCGGCAGAATGCTCTGACCAATTACCACAAAAATGACAGGTTCTTGCGCTTGCTATCCAGTTTTGACTGGACCTTTTCACCGATGGTTATTGATATAAATAATGACTTCAACCTGAAAGATGAGAAGGAGATCAATGTTGGTTCTCTCCTCTTTTTAGTTTTTTGGATTTGCTCCATAGCTCTTAACTTACTAAGGGCTACAACTGCAGGAAAACTTTATGCTGAGCAGAAAATCTTATGAGCAAAATCCTCATGATATAGAGCGTGCAATGTTTCTTGCTACATCATATGATAAAGCATCTGAAGCATGGACAAAAATTTCACCAAGCAAGTCGGTAGGTGAACTTATTTTTTGTGCAACCTAAAATATAATTACCACCAACAGCAATTCTGCATCACTTATACGAAGAAGTATGAATGTAAAGTGTAATGTATTTCCATCTTAATTGATGATACATATTTCTCCCTTAATTGTCAACACTTCAACCAGGAACATCATATATGGGCCCTATAATACTGTTTCGGATGGACCTACTCTTTTATGCATTCACTTCCTGTTGCATTTGAATGTAGATTCTTAAACGGATGGCTTCATATGCTAAAAGCAGCGCAGAACTTTTGACAAATCTTATACTGAATGGTCAATCCGGGCAATATACATGGGAGGTAACGATCTTCTTTCAGCATTCCTTTGTTCTATCTCGTTATGTTTTTCTCCCATGCTCAGTACAAATGTTGTTTTCTACAGTGCCTGTTCCGAACGCCTATGAGCAATTATGATGCTGTTGTTCTCCTCCATCAAGAGAAACTTTGTGATCCTCAACATGTACTTTTTCCTGCTGAGACTCCAAATGGTCGGTTTTACTTATTTGAATGCTGTTGCGACTCAATTCATATTTTACTTCACACCCTGCTGCCTGCTAAGTAGTATAGGAAGACTTCAAATTCATAAAATTTTAAGTTGAATATTTGTTGCTAAGCTCAACTTAGTTATCCTTTCAATACAATATCCTGTCTTCCATCATATTTGTTTTAAAGCAATCAGATTTTGTAAAAACTTTACAGGTAAGTTGGTGACCTGGGGCAAGCCTAGTAAGGATTTCCACCCCTATATGCCGCTTAATAAAGGGGCTGTGAAAAGTTTGCACGATGCAAGAGATAAGCTTTTGGTAAATTTTGACCCAACCGCATACTTTGTACGAGACTTGAAGGTAACACTGAAAATTTACTTTTAATATGTGCATCCGTTCAGAATATAATTAGCATTTATTTACAGTGTGCATTCCCGAAGACATTCAAGATGTGGTATGGTTCAGTTGGAGGAGATGCTGTTGGTCTTACTTGGGAGAACCCAAAGGTAAAGTCCAATAGCTTGGGCCGTAGAATATCTGTTCTTTTGTCTCAGAATGAAAAAGGCCTTTAACCAACACCACCAGCTTGCTCTTACAATGTTTATCTTTGTTTCTACCAAGCATTTTGTCATGCTGAACTATACAATACATGCCAAGTATGAACCAAATTTTACATGTCACAGAAGCGTAGCAGAGAGGATGCTGACGAGACCATGCCGGAGCCGATGTCTATCCTTAAGGAGGTCGGGGATGTTGGTAAGGGTTTGGTTAGGGGTATATATCTCCTGAAAGCACCAAAGCTGCAGTAAACTACTAAGGATTGAAGGTGGCATCAGTAAAGCTGCAGTAAACTAATGCATTAAGGACTGTTAAGATCTCACCGAAGCTTCCACCTGAATATCAGAAGATCCCAAACAAAGCTGCCGACGCACAAGAGGGAGCCTTGTATTTTTTGTGCAGTAACACAACTTCACACTGTTTTCTTCCTCAAACTATTTCAATGGGTTGCTTTATCAGTGTAATCCTGAGGCCATATGTTGTGTTTATACTCCAATTGGAGGAAAAAAATCGAAGTTGTAAAGTTTATCCAAATTTTGATTCTGATTAATGTATAGTTTAGTTTTACCTGTTCGTCCAATTCTTATAGGCAGTTCAGCACAATTTGCAACAGAATTTTGAAACTCGTGCCAAAATGTCAATTTTATTTCTGATCGAGTCAACTGCTGAAAAAACGCCTTGTGAACGGCCCTGACATGGGCGATGAGATCCTAACTGGCCTCTGCTGCTAGCCTACTACAATGGCTATGGAGGAGGTGTCCTGGTTTCACAGATCCAGCAACTTGCGACTTTGAGAGATTTTGCTCCAAAACTTATTCTTCCCCCAATATTTGTGAATGGGCCAAAAAGGATTACTATCTGCGAAACCCTAACCCTATAATAAATGAATTAAGGGATCACGGCATGTTATACCTTCTATTCTATTATTTTTCTTGGACATTACATACAATCAGTTTCAGGATTACTATATTAGATGGGTGTCGTAGTGTGAAACAAGTCATAGTAACTTTTTCAACTGTGCATTTCATATGGCAATGTTTCAATTGATAACTCCAGTTTCAGTATGAGTTGTTGCAGACATGAGAGCACCATGTTCCATAGAGTCATCAATGCCTTCCTCTAAATAGCTGAAGATGGACTGTATACCTAATGGTGATTGTTCTACACGTAATAAGCAACTCTTATACCTAATTCAGTGCAATCATGCTTCATGTTTACATTCTGGTGCTGCGGAACACAGTGACAGCTTCTCAATGGTACGGTACCTGACACATCTATGCAAACTGAACACCTTACCATCCAAACATCATATTGTGGATATTTACCTTCCTGTACAGCACCGTGCTCAACCTCAATTCCAGCTTGTTCATCATCAACAATTATCCCAACAAGCCTTGTGTTCTTTTTCAGCAAGGATACGATCTGATTCCCTATAAAGACTGGCAGTTTCATAATTTAACTTTATTTTCTGGTCAGATTATTTTTCTCCTCAGCAATAAATTCTGCATTGGAAAGAAATATACATTCACCGCAAAATATTGGTGATCAATTAATATATGAAAATCAGCAAGGACTCATACCTTCTTGTCAGCATTGTATCCAGGAGGTTGCACGTTCTCATATTCCACACACAATCAGATCTCGTGTTGAAACTAGGAGGCACTAGTGCACTAGGTTTGCTTCCACAATCTACCTCGAAAAAATCAGTATCTGTCATTTCTGAAGAGCTTTCTTTCCATTCTTCTGCATAGAGAGATCTAAGACCAAAGGAAGAACAGCTTCCATCCGACGAACTCCCCTTAGGAGCATCTAGCAAGTGCTGGAAGTGTACTATCCACATCCACACAATCTGAATGCAGACTTTGTAAAAGAGCCCTTTGATACCCTTGAGACCCTGGATGCTTTGTTCGGCAATAGTGTCACTATGACTTTCTTTTTGGCGATGTGCATACACACAAAAGAAAGGAAAGAGAGTAATGCTGCAGAATACCAATTTAGGAGCAACAAACTCATCAAGAACAGAACCGAAGTTCTAATGTCTTGGAAGGACAAGGGTAACCATACACTGAGCTATACAAAGTTAAACAACAGTTGAATCAGTAAATTCTGCCTGTGTATATCAGGTCAGACTTGTTACTTTGACTGGCTCCAAACACTAATTAAAATTGATTCAAGCTAATGACCTAGTATACAAATTTACAAGACCCATCGGTATCAGGGAAGAATCACAAGTTTCACAAGATCCCACCATGTCTGAAACTGGCATCTCCTGCATCAACACTCGAGTCTAAACATACCGGTGAATCGTACCACTTTGGTCCCGAGTAAAATCCATCAATATTAATACCTACCAAACCTGGGTCAGTTACCATGGTATCATCATGCATCAATGGTCTAATAATCTTGGACTCCTCCACGCCATCATCATCCCCACAGTTAAGAATACTCTTCTCATCAAAGTCACCCACGCTCTCCTTCATCATCCATTTGTCACACTTTGGACTATCACCCATGAGCATCTTTCTATCCTCGCACTCTGCTGCCATCCTATCCCATGAGATAGGCCCAATACTTGAGCCAAAATCAGTATCATCATCGTCAATCATATCATCATCCTTGCAGAATGCATCATTCTGGTCTAAATGGTGGGGAACATCCCCAGTAGCCCATCCACCAACTTCCTCATTGCCTATCATCAACCTCTCCTCCGTCTGGTAAACATTACCATTCAAATTAAACTTTCTAATCCTACACAAAACCTCTGCTAGCTCAGCAGACATTGAACCCAAAAGCTCCGGTTGCACCTTGGCCACCTTCCCTTCTAGCAAGAGAACTTCTGCTTTGAGATCCCTTACTTGCTGCAAAACTGCTTGATGCGAGTCATCAATATCAACATCTCCACCCCCCTTTGCTGGAAAGCTTGGATCCCCTTCTTCACTGACACCATAAATGTCCGGATCAAACTCAAGAGTCCCCTTATGCCCAACCAACCTGTGAACAATTCGTGCATTGCCATCAAGTGGCCCAGGCTCATGCCCCGAGTGCACTGCATAAAGTTTGAACACTGCAGTGCCCTCCTCTACATACACGAAACTCTTGTCTTTTTCATTATAATTAGCTATTGGCACAATTGCCCGAATACGGAATCCACAACCACACCTCTTTGATTGGTACGGCTCACGAACCCGCGACCTTTTACCCTCGGAATTACTCATGGCAGAGGTCGCGGCATTCCCAGAACTTGAAGTTGGCACTCCAGCACGGTGGCAAGCATAATCCTTCACCTCAGCCATGAATGGCTTATACCTTATATACTTCTGCCTAATACAAAGAACAACCTTATGCTTGGCAGCCAGTTGTTGTAACCTTCGTGGCACATCTCGAGCAGGCACATCCAGCGTCTCTGTATATTCAAACCTGCGTCGCCGCTTCCCTCGCCCAGGTGATGAAATGGCAGAATCAGGCAGGCCGGCAGGCGCAGCCTTACAGATAGGGCACGCAGCAACACATACACGAATAAATGATTCCGGAATACCGTAGAATTTGGCCCCAACAGTCCATGACTGCTTGATGCGGTCGACCGTGTCCTTGAAGGCGAGGTGCCGCAGCATGTCGGGGTCAGCGTGCGCCTCCGATACTATGTCCCTCCACATGCCGACGTGGGAGACGCGCTGCGCGGCGTTGGACTTGAAGTGGAGGTGCCTGCCGTCTGCTGACGCGGCGAGCTTGTCCTGGATGCGCTTCCAAGCGGTGAGGTAGGCGGTGTCCTCGTTCCGGTCCTTCCAGACCGCACGCCACGAGGCGAGCACGGAGGGCGAGGTGGCGGCGCGGACCTCGTCGGCAGAGGCGGGGCGGCCCGCGAGGATGCACCGCAGCATAAGGCCGTACGAAGCGACGGTGAAGGTGTAGAACTGCGAGGAGATGTGCGGGGCCGGGTCGATGGCCGGCAGCAGGGCGAAGGGCGCAGAGGCGCCCCCCAGGCTAGGGTTGGGGCCGGGGAATTGGATCAGCGCCTCGTCGTCGGCGTCGGCGTGGAGGAGGTAGCTGCAGGGGCTACGGCTTGGGGCGCTAGGGTTGGGGTCCGGCGGGTGGGGGGATTTGGGGTAGGAGGAGGACGGGAGGAGCGGATTCATGGCGGAGACGGTGGGGGACGGCGACGAGGAGGTCTTCGGCATCTCCTGATTTCTTTTTGTTTTTTTGCTCTCCACTCGAGTTTGGGGGATTTTTTTTTTCCTCTTCGATTTCCACTGTGCTGTGTGCGTCTATTTATCTCTCGCCTCCGGTCCCCGGTTGCCTTCCTCGGCATTTCTCTGTCGCCGCTGCAAAGCTGGGATGTGGGGATGGACGCGGCCGCGTGACGCCTGTGCCACTGTAATCTGGGTCCCTTTAACGGTACGACACGTGGGGTCAAAATTTCTGTTGGTGCTCTGAGGTGTGTTAGGTGTTAGTACTAGCTGTGTCCATTTCTTCGTCCGCTCCTGCGCAGCCGCGCGGCGGGGCATATGGCCCTCTGCCTTCCACCTGCTGTACTTGAGGGATTGACGGGACGTGTCGGCCGTGTCAAACAGAGGACGATGCTAAACGGGTGAGAAAAAAATTCACTAATTTAAAGAAAAACAAAAAGATTTCTGAAGTCCACTTCTTTTTAGTCACAGGTTCACTTTAGGAAAAGCCAGCCTCCCTGTCAGAAATGGCATGCATATTAGGTTATGTTTGGGATAGAGGAATTTAAAAAACAATTTCTTTATTTTACTGATGTCATATGATGTTTGAGATAGAGGAATGAAGCGGATATTTGCTTCTCCGCATCGCCAAACCTTCAGCGGCGCTAGATAAAGCACAAAAATTATGTGTCTATTCATTTTTATGGGTTAAAGAATAAAACTAAACTTTAGTTTAAATTTTAGTTGTACAGATAAAAGTACTAAAAGTAGGTCTTAAGTTTAGCTTTAGATAATAAAAAAGGCTAAAAGAAGAGCAAAACGTTAGCCTCCTAAAAAGTGCTAAAGTTTTAGCTTGTTACTTACAATTAGTTTTGGATTATTTTACCTTGTTCCGTATGTCAAATATGATTTGACCTTATCTTTTTACTTGTTGTTTTAGAATTGGGTACCGAGATTAAGAGAGGGTGAAAAGGTTGAATGTACTGAAAACAAGAAAGAGAGAGATAGAGATGTATTGGAAAAGGTAAAAAGTGTATTGGAATGCGAGGATGACAAGTAAATTGAAAAAACATAAGGATGCTAGGATGATAAGTAAATTAAATCGGAGATAGTATTCGTTTCTTGATTTTGCTATCTTAGTTTAAATATTAGAAAAAATGATGATACTTTTAAGATAACCTTCTGACATAATTTCTGTATAGATCAGGATTCAGGAGCTGGAATACATGTAATACATCATATTAGTGTCCGCTAAAAAAAAAAGATGAAGACAGTGGAATTTGACATTTTCGTCCCAAACCATAGCAATATCTCCTGCCTTTTTTCTCACAGTCATCAGTCAGTCACACTTATCGCTTTATCCCTTCCGATATCCAAGAAACCTCCAAAAACCTTTCCACTACCCCAGCCATGGCGACCGCTGCCCAGGCCGCCGCCGGCGCCTTCCTAGCCCTGCTGTCTTCCTCCTCCTCACATCACACCGCCTCCTCCTCCTCCTTATCCTTCCTCGCATCCCCGGTCCTGCCTGCCTCCCTCCGGGCCACGGGTACGGCTGGCCCACTACTCGCCTCCCGCCACCGGGGCCGCCGCGTCGCCGCCGTCGTCTCTCAGCTCCCCACCACGTAAGCACAGATAGTCCGCCTCTTCCAGATTCTCATCTTAAATCATTCCTGAGCTTGAGCCGTTCTATTTGTTAGTCTGGAATTTATCGGTCTTTTTTTGTTTCGAAATGATTTTTTTAGACTTAGCACAGAAATGCGACCAATCTGGTTAGGATTTATTTTCACATTATTTGTTAATTGGACGATATTGATACTGGAATTTGCTTAGGCATCCGGAGGTAGCCGCTGGGGACAAGAAGATCCGGTGAGCTCACCATTCTTTAGGTACTTCAGGGAGCATCAGTGTATATATATTTTTCCTGCTGATATGGGGATTCCACGCAGCTGGTCATCAAGGGCGGTGCGGTCATTCGCGATGGCGGAGCTGGAGGCACGGAAGATGAGGTATCCAACCACAGGCACAGAGGGTCTCCTCATGGGTATCCTTGTTGAGGGTGAGGCAAATGATCTTAGATATTGGTACCCTAAGTTTGCTTATGCTATCCATGTTACGGTGAAAATGCTTTTGGATAGAAATCTATGTGTATGATTTTCATATTTGCAAACCATATATTTCATAAGTTATAGGTAATCAAAGTTTCAATAGTTTAAGTGCATCTTGTCATAAATATTATATTTTTTTTATTGGTGGGAGTAATATTTAGGAGTTCGGACTTGATCTGTCAATGACAAACTACTATGCACTTCAACACAATGTTAGTTGGCTTAAAATGAGTCTCTTAGATACTACGTCAATAATTCTTGCTGACACATAAATATTATGACAAAACATCCCCCTTATATACTCTATAATTGATTCCTAAAGATCGAAAGCATGATGGAAAAGAAATTTTGATTGGGAGGTAAACATCATTAAAGCAGTCAGCTGCTACGGTGTGGGCAATATGCTTGGTTTCCTAACTTGAAAGGCTGAAATTGTAGGGAAATCCCCATGATGAAAGCTGTTTTCACTTAAATGATAGAAGCATAGCTTATGTAAGATAGACTGAAGGGGAAGAGAGAGGAGGGGATTCTAAACTAGAAAATACCAAGGTGGTAGTATTGTCATGACAGCCTCGACACTTGTTATTTTAATTCGTTTAGTCAGTTGAGAGGCAAATCCATTGCTTTCAGGAACTAGCGGCGCGTCAAAACTTTTGCGTGCTAATGGAATTACACTGCTTAAAGTGCGTGAAGAGGCAGCAAATGTTCTTGGGAAATCTGAAATGTTTTACTTCAGTCCTATGCATCCACCTTTGACAGAAGCTGCTCAACGAGCCCTTGATTGGGCTATCAGGGAGAGAATGAAATCAGGTGAGTTCTGTCTGACATATCACATATGAATGTCCATTGTTGCCCATTTCTCATTGGTTTGAGATGATACTAAATTGCTTGTCTTTAACATCGCCTCTTGACTGCACAACTTGATTTGCTCATATTGTTCTGGACTTCTGGTACACTCAGCGATATATGGTGTAACTCATAATAATTAAGCAATAATCATTGATCAATTACTCTTTTCACAGAATCACAGTCCAAAAGATCTCACCACAGTGCTTCTTGCTTGCGAGTTCCATATCCCTAAAAAATGCCATTTAGCCCTCTTATTTACAGGATGTATCTAGTTATGTAGTAACAGTCACAAAAATTTGATATTAGAGCTATGCACAAGGTTGCCCAACCTCCTGTTTTACAGCATGCCCCCTACCTGGATGCTACATGATGCAGTCACAAAAAACAATTCTCTTGTTCATGATTGGTTAAATGATTTGTCCCCCGCTGTAAGGGCCTTCTGCAATTTTCTCTCTATATAATATTGATGAAATATGTCATGTTTATTATGACAGGGGATACAGTACAATTTTCCTAAACACTACCACCACACTCCGCTACCTACTTTTTTTTGTCTTAAAGATTTGACTTTGTTTCCTTGTCTATCTTATTATGTGTTGGTTTGGCTTGTTTATGCTATATGGTTGAACTCCATATATTGCTGATATTTATTACTCCCTGTAATCCAAAATATAAGTCGGCTACGATATCCACACGGTCACTAAGATGGTAATATGATGTTTCTAACAAAAGGGAGTTTGTATTATGAGAGGGTGTTTTCATGATAATTTTTTATGTTCTTAATTTGCATTTCTATTTATATATTGATGGTCATATGGGCCTGGGTGTTTTGGCCGCACGGGCCTGTTGGCCTTCCTGTGCGCCGACCCCTTTAGGGTCTAGGATAGATGACATATGCGGCAAGGATCCCCTGGTTGTAGTGTTTCTATAAACCCTAGAGATCCTTGCCTATATATGTACCCGGTTCTTTTCACATAATCAATCAATCTATTCTTCCCGGCCATATTGCTTTCATGGTATCACGAGTCCGGGTCCTTGTCCTGATTCCTTCTCTTCCGCTGCCCTGATCCCGCGTGTGCCCTCTCTTTGGCCGCGCCCCTCTATGGCTGGGTCCCCTCCTCCATCCCCCATGGCCTCTGTCGCCGCCGCAGCAGCAAAGAAGCAGCGCCTGGCTGCTGAAGCCGATCGCGTCAAGCGCCAGGAGGCGCGCGCTGCTGCCCTCGCCGAGGCCGCTGAGGCTGAACGCGAGGCCGCCAACGCTGCCAAGGAGGTCGACGCCAGCCAGCGCGTGGCCCTGCAATGTGCTGCGGAGGCGCGCAAGACCGCCGTCGCACACGACGACGATGTGCCTGACTCTGACGTCGAATCCCTTCCTTCGGACCACGACGCCGGCATTCTTCATCAGGCCATGCTTCAACATGCAGCTGCTGCTGTGATCAATCTGCACGCACAGGCGGTGGGTGTCCAGAATATCCGCAGCCTTGTCCCCTCCATCCTCGATCTTGCCACCGGCAATTATGCCCGATGGCGCGATCAGTTCCTCCTCGTCGTCGGCAAGTACTCCCTCGAGGGTCACGTCCTCCTCGACGTGTCGGCTCCGAACTTCCCCGATTGGGTGCGCATGGACTGTGTCGTCAAGTCCTGGCTTGTCGGCACCATCTCCACCGATCTGGTCGAGACCGTGTTGGATCGTGATGCTACTTCACGCACCGTCTGGCTCGCCCTGGAAACCCAATTCTTGGGCAATCGGGAGACTCGCGCCCTCCACCTCGACGCCCAGTTCCGACACTTCGTCCAGGGTGATCACTCCATCGCCGACTACTGCCGTCAGCTCAAGAAGATGGCAGAAGGGCTCACTGCCCTTGGCGAGCCGGTCCTCGACCGCACCTTGGGACTCAATGTCATCGGAGGCCTCAATGAGCGCTTCCGGGACATCGGCCACCATCTCCGCCGCACTCGCCCCTTTCTGCCGTACAAGGACATCGTCGCCGAGCTGTCTCTCGAGGAGATGACCATGGCTCAGCAGTCGCCGACGCCTCAAACCGCCCTTGTCGCTGCTCCGAGCAAGTCCTCTACTTCCTCCTCCGGCGGGCGGTCCTCTGACCAGCGCGGTGGCTTCGGGGGCGCGCCGCCCAAGCCCAAGCATAAATAGAAAACACCCACTTTGCAATACAATGCCTCTCATCCAATAAAAATGCTCTCAGTTTCCAACCATGGACATGGGCATGAGTATATATGAGCTTCTCATGCATATCTCGCCCAAAATGGTGCTCCTCTGGCTCCTCCTTGCTAATCAAGGATGAGATGATCTTGGAGAGCAGTAGCAATGAAAGAGGTTGAGACTACGAAGATGCAGCTCTTGGACCAAAGCTGATGTGCAGCAGAAGAGGACAGCAGCTCGGAAGGGCAGATAATGTTTTAAGGATCTGGATCTGATGTGAGCAATTAATTTTCAGTTGTATGTCAGAGTGGTTGGCAGATCAGAGTAGTGCTAAAATAGTAATCTGGAGGGGGGAAAATGTATTGCCAACAAATGCGTCTGAGAGTAGTGCTACTAAAACAATTTTATTATCCTCTGCCCTTCTCTTATAATTTTCTTTAGTTATTCTTTCCCAGTGTCTGTACTTCATACTGGAGTCAGTTGGGTTGGGCTGCAATGCAAACAAAACAATTTTATTAGTTTCCTTTTTGTCCTCGCGCGTTGGCTGAAAATAAACACACATTCGTAAATCATAATAAAGCTGTATTCTCTGAGTATAGGCATATCTCTATAGCATCAGAACTCAATTCTTTTGTTGTTTGAGAAAGCTGTCTCGAAGAATCTTATATGACGTAAATAGTTGTGCCTAGAGGGATTAGAATTGCTTGTTTTTGACATACAATCCAGATTACAACAAGAATCTTATATGACGTAAATAGTTGTGTTGAATGTTCAGGTCAGCACAATACCATTTGGTGATGTATTGCAACAGGAGTTTTTATTCAATTTTGTATGGGACTTGTTCTTCCATGCATCACATTTGGATGCAGAGACATAGTCCATATCACAAACAATGAGATTTGAAGGTCTTGAAGAAGGTCATTTGGCTTTATGTTGCCAGCGCACAATTTCTAAGCAGACATGTGATTGTTAGTTAGTATCTCTGAGTAGTGAGTAGGACCTAGAATTGAAGTACCCTTGCTATTGTAAAGTATGTAAACATCAAGGACAGTACTAGCTTTAAATTCATTGAAAACCCCTGCACCAAATGACTATCTCTAAGCCAACTGTAGCTGCAGTACATTTAAGAAGGTACTTGTTGATGTTTAGTTGGTTTGATTCTCTGCTGTTTATATCGAGTAAAGACTACCTTCATCATAAGATAAGTGGCCAGGTGCCCAGGTGATGGCTTTTGACGCAAGGGCCCGAGGTCCCATTAGAGTTTTGCGTTAGGTTACTGCAATGTCATGGATTTTTGTAGTTCATCTGTGCTTTGGTTCATTAGTTTTGGGTTCACTTCAGTTACCTTTATCTTCTCTCCCAATAAATTGGGTGGCTGACTTGCATATGCACTCGAGCATAATTGAATTGGAATTGTGTTATATCTCTTTTCTATTTCATCTGCCTGTCTAGTGTATTATCTTCATTCCCGTATTTTGTTGAATGAATTAAACTCTGAATTTAGGTGAAGAAGGGGAAGTAACTGCCAATCATTTGCTTCTGGGCATATGGTCAGATAAAGAGTCAGCTGGTCATAAAATACTGGCTTCCCTTGGATTTGATGATGAGAAAGCCAGTTTGCTGGCCAAAATGGTATTGTTATGTTTTCATTCAGAGTAGGGCCTCACAATTGATTATTGATCGTTTCATGGTTTATCAATTTCTATGTTGCCTTTGCAGGCTGACGATGAAGCTGCATTGAGTCCCAGATAGCAAAGGACGCAACATACACATTCAACTTCTTTCGGTTGCTGTGTTCTTGGGAAACCTCTGTGAACTTATTGGCAGCTGGAGTCTCGTGGACATCCACGTACATTAAGTTGACCTGAAGAGGTTGCTTCGATGAACTTTAGGACTTATTAAGATAGGTTGAATCTGTTATTTACTCTCTAGCTATTGCTGATGCCTGTTCTCACACGGCATTGTCTTTTTAAGACGAATTTTTTCGTTCCTTGCGCTGCTGCATTTGTGTACTACTCATCAAAGATCGGAGTGTTGTTCACTCTGCATCCTGTATCCTGACAAGCAGTAAACGTTTCACAGAAAGTGACAACTATTCAGTATTCTCAAACATTGAAGGAAGAGATGAGGCAAATGACAAGCCAGATGGAAGTATATTCTTAAAAGAATTTGTCATTGGGCAAAATAAGAAAAAAAAGGGTATAACTCTTATACCAGTATTAAAGCTGGATAAGCTCTCTACACTTTACACCGAATGTGCACGAGGTTGGTACCTGGCACTATGCTTTGATTCCAAGAACATCTACCTTCACATCAACTGCATTGTTTATTATTTTCACTTTCCCTTGCCCATCAATGTTCTGCTTATTGGCACATAACTAATAAGCTGACAGAGACCGTATCAGGAGGTTACACATTGCAGTCGCGGACAGAGAAGTGTCATACCCTTGACACGAAGCATGAACATACTGAAAGCTGACGCCATGCTGGTGACCTGCCGCATTCCAGCGCTTAGGTTTCGGCTGTGAAGTCCTCGTCAGGTATCGATCCTACGATCTGCCATCGAAAGAACATTTCCTATTGGGCCGGGACTCGGAACACAGGGGACCGATGGAACAGTACGTGTGCGTGCTTCATGCTGCTGCCCTTTTAGGTCTGCTAGGCCGGGAAGGAAAGCAATACGATTATTGAGGATTATTCTTGCGTGTCAGCAACTGCACAAACACTTCGAATCAGCATGTATCTATTGTTCAGTGTAGAAACACTGTTCTCATTTCAGCTTCTAGAGTACTATTCTACCGTTAGCTGACATTACTTTATGCGGGCAAAATGTCTGCCGAGTTCATCTCCTTATCCTACTATATTAACCATCGGAAAACTTAAGAAGACATTGATGGTTCACAAGTGATTGTTTCAATATGGGAGTTCGAGAAGTTGTCTGTCATGTTACTCAACTTTTTACAGATCACTTCAATCACGTCATGGACCTACAATTATTGGTATGCATCTTAATTTCTTTAGCATACTTGAACGCTTGTTAATATATTTTTTATTCTTCATTTTCTGTCTTTCCATCTCTTATCCTAATTCTACACGCATCCATATTTCCCTAAGAAGCTTGGTATCGTGGAATTATCAAATACTCTTAACCAGTGGCTCATTATGCAGTACAACATCTCCAATGTCGAATAGATAGATATTTACTCATTTGACCCTGCTTTGAAGGCTGACTACCAATTTGACTGTCTTTTTTCAACTTTGCTTATTCGATCTTTCTTTTGAACCCTTTGTTGCTCATTTGAGCCCATTTTGTTGAAAATTATGGTCAAATAAGCAAAGTTATGGGTCAATAGAGCGATTCAAGGTCGAAAAATAGGGTTAAATGAGTAAAGTTGAAACGACAGGGTCAAATTGGTAGTTAGACTTCAAAACAGAGTCAAATAAGCAATTAGATAGATATCTATTACTTGTAGATTGTTGGTAATTTTGTTGTTTTGATATATAAATGACCACCCTTTCATAAGTTTTGTTGTCTCATATAGCAAGTGATCTTGAGTGCATATTGTTCTGTATTAACATTGCAAGGATGTGCTTTTTAATAGATATGTTAAAGCTCGAAATAAATGGATGAAAACATACCAGAAGACGTAAAACAATTTGTTGACGGTGTTAAACAATATTGGATCGGAGTTAAAACAATTTCTCTTTTTTTTTAGACATGTATGATGGGATTTGTCAAAGTATTTTTGATTGCTTTTAGCTTAGATTCGCGTTTATTAGTGGTCCAGAATAGCAAATGAGTGGTTTGATTAACTGGAGAATTCTGGTTGTCTTTGATGTTGATTTTCATTTTAAAATTTTGATGTGCGTGTCGCATGTGCATCACTACTAGTATGTTCCAGTCAAGGAGAAATGTAAACTTGAAATCTCGGGCTTAACCAGCTGGGATTAAACAAACCTCCAAGTTAACACTAACAAACGAGCAAGCAAGAGTTAATGTGCAAGTGCAACTCCGTGTTGACTTGACTCGTTCCCTGTCATGTACGAGCGTGTAGAGACATTATTGCAGACTATAAACAATAGGAGGATTTCATTTCTCCAAGCATGCATGCAGCAGTATTGATTCGAGAGCGGTTCAGTTATACCGAAAATTCTTTTGTTTTTTCTCCTTCAGTTCCTTAGAATGTTTGCATCAAAAAGCATGTACCCCTGTTTGTTTAGTTCTTGATAAGAGTTCCCTTAGGTCCCAATTAAGATCTCTTTGGGAGCTGTGGCCAGTGAAGTCTCCAAAGCCTCCTCCACGTTAAACAAATCACTGTCATATCTCTAGTTTTCCTGCCAAAATCTACGAGTCAAGGCATGCCCCGTGCATGATGCACCATGAGTAGTGTAGACCTATAGATTTCATAGCTCAAGTGCTAAGACCATGGCACCATGCTAGCACCTAAAATGGTTTGACTAGTAGCATGGCACAGGATGGGCATCCTGTGCGTTGCACGTGCTTACCCTTGATTTTTAAATCCATCCTTAAGTCTCTCACGTGCCATCTATTGGGCAAGTAGGGGTACTGCAGCACTGAACTTTTAGAAAGTACTATTACTACAGTAGATGTCAAATGGAAAGAAAGGAAAAGAAATTAACGGAATACGGCTAGGATCACTTCTTGTTCCCCGCATTAAAATCCAGTGCCAAGTACTACTAGAAGTTTGAGTGGGAGTCTGGATTCGGTCCAGCAAAATTTCACGTCCTCCAGGTGACCAGGTGTACCGGGCACTGGTTCCTGCTGCACTCTTCGACGAATCATTCTATTATATCAGTCGCCTCAGCATTCATTGTACTACCACTGGTTGTATCAACTTGGCTTCATATGGCCATGTGTATATGGTTCATTTCAATTTTGTGAGAGAATATGGTTCATTTCAATTACTTACTAGAACATGAATGTTGTCTTACCAATGTTTGCTATTAGTACAAAGGGGCATATTTTCTTCATACTTCAGCGACATGACCTAGCAGAAACAGCTAGATTACATGACCGAAATTGCGACAATTTCATGAAAACATGGAACAAAGGGACATACGCATAGGATTATCATGCCAAGACATTTCTGTTCTCTAGCCAGTACAGCACTGCTGGTAACAGCTTATATTTGTTCTTGTATGTGGGGGGCATACTCCTAGGCTACCACCTATGAGCTGGTGACGCGGCTCCTCTTTTTGCAATAGCTGTCGGCAAAACAGATGGCCACCCTGCTGTGTTGGGAGCTGACATCTTGTCACTGAAACCCATTACCTTGCGCAGGATTTCAGGGAGGAGGGTACTCCCAGTTCACTGAAAGCAATAGAGAAATGGCGGGAGGTGACGGCCCACACGCCTCAGACCTCAGCTAAGCTTTGGTGATTTCTATGCGCTGACCACACGAATGGAAAGGAAGAACTAAAAGATTGCGTTTACTCCTACCTAGGCCACTTCCCCCATGCAGATCCAGTATTATTTTGGTGTTATGTAATGCAGATGCATGCGCCAACATATTTTGACACGTAGTAATTCTTTTTCTTTGTCGAACGAGGTTTATATGCCTGGCAAGTACTTCGGTCAAAAATACTACTTCATCCGTCTCAAAATAATTGGTGTTTTGGCTTTAGCCATAGAAATTAAGGAGAAATGAAAAAGTTAGGTGCGTAAGAAACGAGGAGAAAAGAGATAGAGATGTATTACAAAGAGAAAAAGTTGCATTGGGAAGTGAGAATGACAATTATTTTGGGATATTTGAAATTGACTAAAGTGTCAAATATTTTGGGATGGAGAGAGTACACACTCTGACAATGCCACATCTATAACTATAGCTTTTGACCGTTAAATCTGTTGTAGAAACACCATCAGAATTAGATGTGAAAGTATTTCAGGAGACAAATTCACTGCAACTTTTTTTTGTGCTTCAAGTTAAGCACTTAACTGGTTCTTAATATAATTCAGGATTTTATCTGCATTGAAATGATTGCTAAAATAAAATATCACCTCTAATTCCTAATAATAAGTCATTTTAGATTTGTTCTAGTAAGTCAAGCTTTTGCATCTTTAACCATTCCGAGCATATGAACCTATATAGTTCCTTAATACGGGATCGATGTTATTAGATTTGTCATGATGAGAAATAGTTTTATATAAAATGTATAATATTATATGTACATTTAACCAAAGCGTCACATTGGAGACCATACGATGCAAGTCAATACCATGATGAACTTATTACTACCTTCGAATTTAAATTGTTGACATCCAAACATTATTAGAGTTAAGCCATATTTGAACTAATTATTATGTTGTTTGGACGTCAACAAAGAAACCATAGAAGAAGTACACTAATTAATTAGGTATCAAAAGAGGTATCCAACTAAGGTTCTGTTTGGATCCACGATAGTTTTTTAAAAACTGGTTTTTCTTTTTGGTTTTTATAAATTGGTTTCTAAATAAAAACTAGGTAGGGATGTTTGGATCTTGATTTTTATAATCTATAAACTAGCTTTTGGGTAATTAATGTATTAAAATGAGGCAAAAAATAACATTAACTGGGTTGAGCCAAATATGAGTTTTTTAAAAACTTATAATATAATTTATAGAAACTAACATAAAAACTAACTTGTTTGGAGTCACTCCAGTTTCTAAAAATCAGTTTCTTAAAAATTGAAGGGATCCAAACAGGGCCTAACACCGGAGAATTAAGGTGTCTCCATACTATTAATTATGGAATTTTAATAACTTGTTCATGGTCTAGTCTACTTAGGCTGATTATCACGCCACTGACGAGTCAGTTGTTATATTTCCGGTGTGATGCCTAAGCAGAAGGAAACGTGATATAGGGTTATATATGATGGCAAACGTGTCTTAAAAAGTGAATATACACGAAATACAAAAGTAACAACGTGAAAAGGGTGTTCAGATCCTCTAAAATAGACGTTTGGCGGATAAAGTCGTTTTTACAGCAGCTTTTCAGTGGAATTCACTCGCTCTGTAAATATTTTTGGCAGGCACATATATATATGCTTGTAGAGCGTCTACCGCCTAGGTACCTGACCATCACATGGATTGTCGAGGTCACCAGCAACTGAACGAGAGCAACGTTACAAAGGTACTAGCTCCTCAGTCGCCCTGTTTTCCTGGAGGCTGCATCCCAGCGGTTTCCCCCCATGATCTACGATCCAAAGATGAATAACCGCTGCCTTTTTTTTTCAACGCGAAAGGTCATGAATATATGCTATTTGTATACAACAGCATGCAGCAATCCATCAAGTGTTGTTAACTACTCTTTCTTTCAGGTAGAAAGAAAAAGCTGGTTTGATAGATTACTTCACATGTAAAACACCGTACCCCGTCAGCTAACCATGGCTATGATTACAAAAGTGATTAGTCAACAAGTAACTCCCCGTCTTGCTAAATTCAGCCTTGATCGACGGATGCTTCTCTCTGAATCTCTACCAGCATTCAGCCTACTCATACGGGCGGATGTTGACGCGGTTTCTACCCCATAATACTACTAGTAGTTCCATGCCGTTTCCGTTTCAACCGGCACAGTTGCAGTTCATCCCCCCAAACAACGCGGAAGATCTTGGGGCTTTTGGGTGAGGTGAGAAGTTACGCGCAGTGCGAAACGGTCACATGCATCTTCAGAATCAATGGCTTTTCTCAAGCAGAAAAGGAGGAATTGAAACGGATGAGATTGACGAGGCGCGTGGCCGCCACATTCTTCTTTTTGTTTGTACAAAACAACATTAGAAGGAACACTTTTGTACGTATTACTTGTACGTATAGACTGTTAAATGATATCTTACTTACTCTGCAATATCTACATTATTATTGTTGTTGACAATACTACTACTTAACTGTGCTTTTACGTTAATGGATCTAGCTATTAGTCTGCTAATCTCCCGTCAATATCAAGCAAGGATCGGTAATTATTTCGCCGTGTGTACACAGGCTGTAAGAAAAATCTCGGTACACGGTGAAAACACAGTTCAACGTTGTGTCTGTAGGTAGTAGTGTATAGGTAGTATGTACACAGAGACAGGTGCGCCATATCGACCAGCGGCCGAGCGATCGATCAGATCAGCATACGTAGGGGCGGAACGAGTGCACAGTGGCGCGGCTGCGTGCCGGCCGGCGTTCGGAAGCCTTTGACCGAGACGTCAAGCGGCGCGGCGCGCCGTAGTCATAGCTCGATACATGCATTGGATGGCAAGTGAAATCAAGGAAAGCTTTGGCACATCAATAAAAGCGCACGTATATAGCGTGTAGGGAAGAAGAATGTCATGTGTAGGATCACGTGGGGGGAGTCGCTAGGATCACTGTTTGAGCGGAATGTGGGTGAGAGGGACGCCTCAGAAGCTGTGGGCAGAGGCAGTGGATGTCTGTTTTCTTTGAGAGAGAAAACAATCACAGTGGTATGTAGCTCTCTCTCCTCTCCATGGAATGGAAATTGGGAGAGAACAAGGAGGACTGCGGTTTCCTCCGCTCGTCTCTCTCGCATGCATACAATGCATGTTTGCTTCACGCAATCTTCTAACCCTTAAGAGAGCGAAAGAGCAGAAAGGGAAGTGTGTAGAGAGGGAAAGAAAGGGGGTGGTACCAGCTGCTGCTAGGCTTCCATGCCGTGGCTTTAAAGTCTCATCAATACCACGAAAACAAAGCAGGCAAGCAGCACGCATATAAGCTGTATGTATAGAAGAACCGGAAAGTATATTGGTAAGTAGATAGAAAGAACAGAGCCAAACTGAAAGAATATATATCTCCCCTTTATTTATGGACGAAACAGAAAAAAAAATTGCAGACGAAATGGGACTGTTACCCCACATAAGTAGGACCTTCCACCAATAGGACAAAACCAAAAGGGAAGAGAGAGAGGGGGGTCTTGACTCTTTTCCTTGTTTACACATATGCCCTTCCTCCATCCTGCACTTGTATATTGCCCTCCCCTCCCCATTCTCTCTCTCTCGCCTGCCGAAGAAGCGCCGAGTGCTTCCCCCCTGCCTGCCTCTCTGAGCCAACAGACGCTATAACTAGTAAGCGCCGGGTAGAGAGAGAGAGAGAGAGAGAGAGAGAGGATCCTCCATCCTGCACATATAAGGTCGTCCTTCCTGAAGGCAGGCAGAGGCAGGGCACCTGAAGACCTGAGGGCAATGAGCTCGGCAGGCAGCGGCACGAGCACGCTTGGCGGCGGTGGTGGGCCGAGCGGCAGCGGCGGCAGTGGAGGCCCGGGAGGAGGCAGCGGGCCGTGCGGCGCGTGCAAGTTCCTCCGGCGCAAGTGCGTGAGCGGGTGCATCTTCGCGCCCTACTTCGACTCGGAGCAGGGCGCGGCGCACTTCGCGGCGGTGCACAAGGTGTTCGGCGCCAGCAACGTGTCCAAGCTGCTGCTCCAGATCCCGGCGCACAAGCGCCTCGACGCCGTCGTCACCATCTGCTACGAGGCGCAGGCGCGCCTCCGCGACCCGGTCTACGGATGCGTCGCGCACATCTTCGCGCTCCAGCAGCAGGTAGTACTAGTTTCACACAGCGACCTAGCTAATAACCCATGATTGATGATCAACTTTTGATTGGATCGGATTGATCCCCCGGGTACCATATCTGCTTGTTTCGAAATAACCTGTTGCATGCATGGATGCCTAGCAGGCCTAGTATAGCTTTCGATTCCCTTGGTGTATTTGCGTATAGATCTGGATCTTTCCTGAGTCGAGTGATAAGGATTTTTGGAGGCGTGTTTGTTTCTCGAGGAAGGCAAGTTCCCTTTCATGAGGAAATCAACACTGCCAAGCCAAGCAACGGCAGTGCAAAAAGAAGCACGCCAAGCCGCTAAACCTGGAGCCCTGCCTGTTGCCTGCACCCGGCCGGGCGATGAATGATATGCACGTCTCATCCGTCGCATCATCATAGCCGTCCGATCCCTCCGCCCGCCCTGCCACGTACACACATCAATCTTATATGCTTATCTTGGGCTTTGCACAGCCGAAGAAGTACTAGTGTACTCCTATATCTAGTGGTGCACTATTAGTACTACACGCGCTTAATCGGTTTTCGATCTGACCCCCTGATGAAAAGAATAGGATCAGCGCCAATCTCTAGTTACCCATCAGCTCCTAGAAGATCGTCCAGACTCGCATTCTTTTTCTCAACCTTTTCAGCAGTCCATTGCATATTTGCTTTCGCGATGTCCCTTGCGTGCGTGCGTGCGCGTATATTATATGTGTGATCTGTGTTTATGATTGTGCGGTTTGAAGTTTGCACGTAACAATTTACTGTTGATATGCATGAATGTCACGTCCTGTGATCATTCCCCAGGTGGTGAATCTCCAGGCTGAGCTGACCTACCTGCAAGCCCACCTCGCCACGCTGGAGCTGCCGTCCCCGCCGCCGCTGCCCGCCCCGCCGCAGATGCCCATGCCGGCGCCCTTCTCCATCTCCGACCTGCCGTCGGCGACCAACGTCCCCACCACCGTCGACCTCTCCGCGCTCTTCGACACGCCGCCGCATCAGGCAGCTCAGTGGGCGGCGGTCCACCACCACCAGCACCACCACCATCAGCAGCAGCAACACCAACAGCAGCACCAGCTCCGGCAGCCGACCACGGCGTCGTATGGCCCGTCTGTTAGGGCGGGTGGCACCGGCATGGCAGAGAGCTCATCGGCGGGAAGCGGAGACCTGCAGGCGCTGGCGAGGGAGCTCCTGGACCGCCACCGGTCCGGCGTCAAGCTCGAGTCGCCTCCGCCGCCACCGCCGCATTCGAGATGAGTAATCGATCGGCCCATGGAGACAAGTGAAAAAGAACAGTTATGAAGGATTAATTATTGAGTGGAATGAGAGAGCTGGAGCGCGGCAGTAACGAGAGAGAGAGAGAGGGAGTCGGTGAGATGGGCGATGGCGAGCAGTGATGAGTTGGTAAGGAGCATTTGCCGGTTTTCGCGTATTCATCTTGTTGTTAACCAGGGGTGCAATGGCGCCCACTTGCTTCATCTGTGCTCCAGTTTATTTGGGTTTGGATTTGCTCCGAAACAAAACAAGAGTACTGGGGGATCCAGAGCTAGTAGTACTAGAATTGACTTGTAGTAGTAACAGTATCACCTTTGTCACCGTTCCATTAATTGCATGATTTCAAGCATAGCTTCTATGTTTCTATAACTAGTTTCTTGTGTTTCCAGTGCATCAGAAGTGATAATGCTGATTATCTTTTTTCTCTCTCTCAAAAAGTTGCCATTTTACAGTTATTGTGTATTTAAGATGGGTCAAAGATGAATTTGACACCTATTTTTAGGCAAATTATATTTGTCTAAGAAAAGAATCTATGTGGTTAAAAATTTGGCTCTAGTCGATGGATTTGATATGACACAAGTCACTTCTCATTTCGGAATCATACGAACTCATCTCGCTAGAGAGTTCTAGATGACTGGCCCCACATTTTGAGTTGAAGAGACGAAAAAGGCATATAATTTTGGTCAGTCAGTCAAGCATAAACTTTGACTACGGCCATATAGTGTGCATGTTACTACAGTGTTGCTTGTATACCTACGTATGCCCCTGTTTCCTGGGGTCGGTTTCTAGCGTGTCGTTGAAAAGTGGAAGCTTGTGTAGCTCTTTAAAATTAGACACGCTAGCTATTCATTTCTGGTCTCCCCGTTTGTCTATGTCTTTCAGTTTTAAATAAAGCATGCAGCCAGATCCATTGTTGAGGCTTCAAATATATAGATTTTTCTGCATAGCATAACGTATAAACTGCTATGATTTCATGTGCCATTTTTCTGCTGTTCATGCACCTACAGTATAATTGAACACTAGTTGTAATATGTTACTGATGCGTGCTACACCTTCTTATTAATAAAACAAAAAGTGTTTGATTAATGTGCTATGAGGAGAACAATGCCGTGTGAGCTAACACAGCCACAAGGCAGCTAGCTTTTAGTAACCTGCAAATAAACAGTCCCCAGAAACAAAAATGAATGATTACAATTTCTCTGCTATATATAATCAGTCCGTATAGTGATACTTCTCCTAGAAACAAGTCTTTGATGTTTACATGCTAACAATGGCGTGTAGGACTCTGCAAAGAGATAGTTGATCATTTAATTCCTTGCTCACAAATATATGTCAGTATTGTATATTGTTATTGAAGAGCAATATATATAACTAACAACTTTATTTCTTCTAGGAGTGGAGCATGCATAAACTGTCTTAGCTGGTCACAGATGAATGATCTTTTGGACACAAAACAGTTTCTATTTATTTGCATTATAGAAGAAAAATATGCTGTCCACCGTACCATACCTCTCGCTCCATGGGATCCAATATATGTTTCTCATGCTCTTATCGTGGTTTAATTCCAGTAGAAACAAAGTAATTAATGTGTGCACACAATCGCCTCCTATGATGTATGCATGCACACCCTATATTCTTTTGAATGCCTCCAAAAGTTTGGGCTAACAATCTTGAGATTGACACAGAGTCACGGCGGATACACTACTATATGCATGCCAATGGAAACTTCACTAAACATTGAAAGAAGGATATTAGACCCTGTTTGGATCCTCTCAAATTATAATAATCTAATTTATATAATCTGAGAGGCCTCCAAACGGGGCAGTTTTTGTCTTCGGTTTATACAATCTAGACACATAGATTATATAAACTCATTATGTATCATGTACCTCCTAATGTCAGATTATGACCCGCAAAAGACAGACTGCCCTTGCATGTTTTGACTTATTTACACCACCTGCCATTGCCAGAAGTAGTGCAAGAGTAGGGGCAAACAAGTCATTAGGGAGAGAGAGAGAATCTGGTTTATGGTTTTTATAATCTAGCCTCCAAACACTCTCATCTAGTTTTTATCCATAAATCAGTTGTTATAATCTATATCCATAATACAGATTATAATAATCTACCGAGTATCCAAACAGGGCCTTAGTCATAACTCATTAATGAAACATTTATGCCAAGTCAAAAACGAAAACTCATGTGGATACTTGATAGATTAGTTATTCTCTACCATAAAAAGTCTAACTAGTTTGCTTTTGT
This sequence comes from Eleusine indica, assembly GCA_030378355.1. Taxonomy (NCBI): domain Eukaryota; kingdom Viridiplantae; phylum Streptophyta; class Magnoliopsida; order Poales; family Poaceae; genus Eleusine; species Eleusine indica. Next base: position 7,649,164 of record CM059498.1, on the reverse strand, counting down.
AAGGGTAAGCGGCTGCATGAAAAATGGATGTGCAGTCGGTCATCGCATCAATGGCGGAGCTCGGCCAGCCTAGGCCATGCCCCCCCCCCCCCCCGCGTTGTTGTAGAAAGTTTCTGAAGATTTGGACTGCAAACTACCTAGAAACAAGCCAAATAGGTTGATTTGGTGCTTTTTCTGTCAAAATCCATAACATTATTAAGACACTTATTCAGTAATCTTTAAGGCTTGTCTAATTGGCCCTTCCTATGTTTTGTGGCTGGCTCCATTGCGTCGCATGATGTTAATTAACGTGCAGTTGGTGGCTGACTTGGGCTGACATGACATACTCCTAGTTCTATGGCAGAAACACAATATTGTAGAGTGCTTTAGGTGAGGGTTATAAATAATAGGGATAATTACATAAACCACCCCATAAGTTACTTCAAGTTTGAGATTCCCACCCATAAACGTTTTTGTTGCAAATTACCACCCACTCAATGAGTTTAGTTGCAAAAACCACCCCAGTTGACACATATTTAATTGATTTTATATGTTTTTATTTATATAAATTTTTAAATAAACTAAGTTAAATGAGTTTAACATTGTTTAAGATTTTTAGTGACTAATTCCTATTATTTTCACGAAAAATGTATTAACTTTAATTGACATTCTTGCTAAATATTCTCTATAAAAATATGAATTATACTTTCAAAATTTTGTTTATTTGATAAGAACATCATTTGCTACTCCAAATAAATAAAAATATGTTGAATAAATTAAACATGTGTATATTAAGGTGGTTTTTGCAACAAAACTCAATGGATGGGTGGGAATTTGCAATAAAATAACTTAGTGAGAATCTCAAACTCTAAGTGAATTATGAGGTGATTTTTATAATTAACCCTAAATAATAACTCGATCTTTCACCATCTTAGAGTGCTATGAAACTTACACGGACTCGTAGCTATATACTGCATAGAGCATTGCTATAGGTCCAACCCAAACGTCCTATAGAACCTTTTTTTTGCAAAAGAAATGTGTTATAAAACTCGTCATCTAAGGAACCAGACATCATTCCCTTAGCAGGATTTGGCAAACCTTTGTAGAGGCAATCTGGCAAATAATGAGCTGCTCAAATATTCATTCCCTTAGGGCCGACCTTGGAAGGCTCAGACAGACACAGACAGATACACTTCCATAGAAATTCGCCTTTTTCCTCGACAGACGAGCGAATGAGATTTTGGATCATGGATTCATGGTCGTATTATAAAATGCGGCCCATGACACATATTAGAAGCCCAATATCCGGCCCAACGGACCCGTGCGTCTGTCACCTGGGCCCTGCGTACTCATCACAGGCACAGTTTACAGTCTTGCGACCGCGCATGAGCGCACATCGCATCGGCTTTCGCCCATGGCTCCATCGATCACTGGCCCTTTCTTCCAGTCCCTTTGCATCGTCTTCGCCTCGATCGCCTATTCGCCTGCGTATAGCTGGGCTTGCCAGGCTGCACCGTAACACCCACTAATATCTCACCGACGGGTGGGTCCCAGACGTCCTCTTCCCCACCCGTCACTGGTGTAAACAGATCCATCGATTCCAAGCTTCCCCCCAGCAAATCTACGCGCACGACCACCACCATCTCTCCCTAGTGTGTCTTCTCTCCGATCCCCCACTCGCGATCCAAACCACCGCAAACCCCCGCCCAGATCCAGATCCACCCGGCGCGGCGCGGCCGCGGCCACCGGATCCCGTCGAGGAATAATGGCCGCCGCCGCGGCGCCGCCGCCTTCCCCGCCGGAGTCCGACCCGCGCCTGGTGGAGGCCTTCACGCCGTTCCTCGAGAAGCTCATCAAGAACGCCTCGTGGCGGAATAAGGCGCACTCCAAGCTCTCCCACACCGCCAAGTCCCTCCTCGAACGCCTCCAGAAGCCCCCGCCAGCCGAGGCGCAGGCTCCCTCCACCCCGACTTCATCTCCTTCCACACCCACCTCCTCTTCCTCGCAGCCGGGCCCGCTGCGTAGCCTCTCGCTCGTGGACTCGGAGCAGCTTCTCGCGCCCATCATCTCCGCGCTCGGCTCGGGCAGCTCCAAGCTCACCGAGGCTGGGCTCGAACTACTCCACAGGCTGATCGCGCACTCCTACATCCATGGCGAGGCTGACCCGTCTGGGGACCCCTCGGCGCAGCTCGTCGCCTCACTTCTCGACTCCGCCTGCAACTCGCTCGGACTCGACGACGAGCACATTGAGTTGCTGCTCCTCAAGACGCTCCTCTCGGCGGTCACCTCCACGTCAGTGCGACTCCACGGCGACTGCCTCCTCCGCGCCGTGCGCGCGTGCTATGATATGTACCTGGGGAGCCGTAGCGCAGTCAACCAGGCCACCGCTAAGGCATCGCTCGTGCAGATGCTGGTGATCGTGTTCCGCCGCATGGAGGCTGACTCGTCGACAGTGCCCGTACAGCCCATTGTGGTGGCTGATGTGATTGAGGTTCCTGACGCTGGCTCTGGTTCCTCGCCAACTGCTGACCCCAATGTTGTACAGGGATTCATTTCGAAGATAATTGGGGATTTTGACGGTGCACTCACACCTCTTGCACGTACGACATCATCAGCAGGGGCAACCGTGGCCCATGATGGTGCATTTGAGACGACTGCAGCAGCAGAGGAAGGGGCAAACCCTGCAGATTTACTTGATTCGACAGATAAGGACATGCTGGATGCCAAGTACTGGGAGATCAGTATGTACAAAACAGCCATTGAGGGTCGTAAGGACGAGCTTGGTGTGGAGGGGGCAGTGGTGGGCACATTGGAGGATGATTCTGATGTGAGGATCGGGAATAAGTTGCGCAGGGATGCTTTTTTAGTCTTCCGGGCGTTGTGTAAGCTTTCTATGAAGACACCACCGAAGGATGCTCCAGCAGATCCGATAGTGATGCGGGGGAAAATCCTTGCTCTTGAGCTTCTAAAGATCTTGCTTGAAAATGCTGGAGCTGTGTTCCGGACCAGCGAGAGGTACTTACAATCTTGCCTGAAAATTTGATCTACAAGTTTTGGCTGCTTGTGAACCAGTTAAAAGCTCGTTAGCAGTACTGAAACAATATTTAATGCACCATTTTATTGTCTAGAAATTGAAAAGTTGTATAATGATGGTTTATTGTGTAGAGAATGCTTTAACCAACAATCCCTTCAAATTTTTGGGACTGATTTACTAGTAGTAATACAGTTGGATCGATCTGTAGGTTGTGCTCCAATGCCTATGTGAATACCAGGCTTATCATTTATCAACCACTCATAATAGGGAGTTTCCAGCAGGAAGTTCAGCTTCCAGAGTTGGCATTTCTTGACATAATATGAGCACTAGTCTGACTACATTTATTTAGGCTACATCGACATGGCATATCATGCACAATTCCCATTCCAACAAGTTCAACCTGTGATTGTGAATGCACAATGTTGCAAAATCAATCTTAGTACTGTAACTGTTGACAATGTGTACATGCTGTAGCTATAATTCGCGTGTTCTGAATTGTTAGTATGAACTATAGGCCTATGTTGTGTTGACTTTGTTTTTTTGGTGTTATCTATGTGATCTGTTAATCTGCTATCTGGTGTTATTATCTAGTACAAATGAAGTCGAACTGAAAGTATTGGTTATGTTGCATAGATATACCTAAACTTCGTGCCTTGTCATAATCTGCTCCCACAATGATCCTGGGGCTAAAAATTTATCATGCCATAGTTTGGGATCTTTTGTTGCCTTGGACTCCTGACCTCCTCTTGCGACAATCTATTGATATCAACTCTTACTCCAAAGCCAATTCATAATTTTTGAACTTTGTGCCCTGTTGTCTTCTTAGTTCATTCATGCTCTATCTGGTATCATATGTGACAATGCTGACAAACAATAGCACTGGCAATGAATTGAAAGTACTTGACGGAAAAATGATGAATAGCTAGAAGAATGTTGTGGGAGTTGCCAGTAAGAAACATTTTTATGCTTAGGTACATTCAGGCATGTGATATTTCTTCTCTTGGACTAACTAAGGTTTTGTCAGAAATTGAATGGTTGAATTGTGATGCACTCCTGTGATCATAATAGCTGAAGTGACAAATCTACAGCTATTGTTGGGAAATCATGTGCTTACTTCGCAAACAAATTATCTTGCTAGGAGGAGAAAAAAGCATCAAGTACTTATGAAACCGTTAAAGTTGATGGTCTTATAAATATAACAATTGTTGTTGTATTTGTTGATTTTGTTGGAATGGTTTATGTACATTCTATGGATCACTATTCTCTTCTCTATGAGATATTACGGTGCGCATGCTGTTGCTTGTTGAGCTTTGACATACGGGTTGCCACATACAAGCCCACCTAGAGAGATTGCTACCACTATATAATATTCTGGTGAACTTGTTATAATTGGTAACTGATATGTGTTCTATGTTCTTATTGCCACTCTATCAAGGAAACAATCTTCCTGATTGCTTTTAGTTATCTTTCAAGATTTCTATCTGGTCTAACATTTAATTTTCAACCTGTCCAGGTTTCTTGGTGCTATCAAGCAATATTTATGTCTGTCACTTTTGAAGAACTGTGCCTCGTCACATATGATTGTTTTTCAGTTATCTTGTTCTATATTTATTAGCTTGGTATCAAGATTTAGACCAGGATTGAAGGCAGAGATTGGGGTGTTCTTTCCCATGATCATTTTGAGGGTTTTGGAAAATATTGCTCAGCCAAATTTTCAGGCTAAGATGATTGTTCTTCGTTTTTTGGAGAAGCTGTGTGGTGATTCTCAAATCTTGGTTGATATTTTCCTTAACTATGATTGTGATGTCCACTCATCAAACATATTTGAGAGGTACTGGACCATTCACTTGGCTTGGCACTCTAATTTAGCATTAGTTGAATTCACTATTCTTATTTTGATTTTCTTTTACTCGACAGGATGGTGAATGGTTTATTAAAAACAGCTCAAGGACCTCCTGCTGGTGTCTCTACCACATTGTTACCGCCTCAGGATACTGCAATGAAAAGTGAAGCAATGAAATGCTTAGTTTCTATTCTCAGATCCATGGGAGATTGGATGAATAAGCAGCTACGAATTCCAGATCCTGATTCTCCTACAGTAGAATCTGAGAAAAATGATAATGATGGTGGTAATGAGGTTCAGCAGATGGACATCAATGGAGATGAGTCTAGTGAAGTATCTGATTCTCATTCTGAACTGTCAAATGGGATTTCAGAGGCTGCATCTTTGGAGCAACGTCGAGCTTACAAGATGGAGCTTCAGGTGAATGATATTACATAATACGTTTTTCTCTATATATTGTTGGTGGGATGTGGAATGTATTCGATGCTGTTCTTTTGAATATGCTGCAGATCCGTAGTGTTTTGTTGATAGATTCTTGTTCTTATACTTTTTTATTGTTTTTTTGTCTGAATAACAGGAGGGCATCTCTTTGTTTAATCGGAAGCCTAAGAAAGGAATTGAGTTCCTAGTAAATGCCAGCAAGGTGGGGGAATCTCCTGAGGAAATAGCTGCTTTCCTAAAAACTGCTTCTGGCTTGAACAAGACTATGATTGGTGATTATTTAGGGGAAAGGGAAGATTTATCGCTCAAAGTTATGCATGCATATGTGGACTCATTTGATTTTCAAAGCATGGAGTTTGATGAAGCAATTAGAGCTTTTCTTCAAGGCTTCCGGTTGCCTGGAGAAGCTCAAAAGATTGATAGGATAATGGAGAAGTTTGCAGAGCGTTACTGCAAATGTAACCCAAAGGCTTTTTCCAGTGCAGATACAGCTTATGTCCTTGCTTATTCAGTAATAATGCTGAATACTGATGCACATAACCCAATGGTCAAAAATAAGGTACCCTTTTTTGTCAGAAGGTCTTTTATGTAGATATTTCGAACAACTTTGTAATGTATTGTTTGATGCAGATGTCACCAGAAGATTTCATTAGAAACAACCGTGGCATTGATGATGGAAAAGACCTTCCGGAAGAATTTATGAGATCCTTATATGAAAGGATTTGGAAAAAAGAAATTAAGATGAAAGAAGATGATTTCGTTCCCCATCAGCAACAGTCAACTAGTTCTAACAAAATCCTTGGATTAGATAACATTCTTAACATTGTCGTACGCAAGCGTGGTTCACTTATGGAGACGAGTGATGACCTCATTAAGCATATGCAGGAGCAATTCAAAGAAAAGGCCCGCATGTCTGAGTAAGTTACATCGTATGATATGATTGGATGGATAGTTACATTAAGATGTTTGTTTCGTTAGAACATTTTTTGACTGCCTAATACCCATTGATTTATGCCCTTTGTATCGTCTTGGTTTGTTTTGTGGTACAAATTTTTATGTTATTTTTTTTATGAACAATTAGGTCAGTGTTTTATCCAGCCACAGATGTAGTTGTTTTGAAGTTCATGGTCGAGGTTTGCTGGGCACCTATGCTTGCTGCCTTCAGTGTTCCACTTGATCGGACCGATGACGAGATTGTCATATCCCAGTGTCTTGAAGGGTTTCGTTGTGCAATCCATGTTACTGCAGCCATGTCGATGAAGACTCAGAGAGATGCTTTTATTACTTCGCTTGCGAAGTTTACATCGCTTCATTCGGCTGCTGATATCAAGCAGAAAAATATTGAAGCCATTAAGGTTTGTTCTTTTCCTAGTATAAGATTTTAAACCATCATAAAATTAAACTGTGATGATTAGAACTTGGTTTTGTTTGTGACTTTAGAAGTATAGATTTTGGAGAAGCACTTTGTGATATATGGCTTAGTGATGTTTTGTGGAGATTTGTGCTGGCTCTCAATTAGGTCTGATAGGTTTTGACACTTGAATGTACTGAACATCTGGCGCCATTGCTGTTGTCATGTCGTCCATCATTTCAGACTTCCAGTGGTGGAGGCAGTTCCAAAAATAACTGCCAGCAGAATTTATCCAGAAGATTTTTTTAGCTTTGTCCTTTGAATTTTCTGTTATGTTTTTTCTTCAAACTATGCAAGTGCTTATGTGTTACAACAGAACGAAACTTTGCACTCAAATGATGTATTTGAAATATATGTACTCATACTCACCATGCCGTTTAAAGTAATTATGAGGTGCATTTCAAAACATGGTTGCATAGTTTAGGCAAAGAGCAAACTGACAGTAGCTCAGTTGGTTCAAATCCTGGTGTGCACAATTTGTGGAACAAAAAAAATCCACTCGCTGCGTCCCATTTACTCGTTTGACCCGACCTGTGGTGGGCGGGCCCTCATGTGTGGGGTGGGCTCAACGCATGAGTTAAGGCCCAAACCACAGGGAGCGGCTCCTTGAGGATGGGACCAGGGTTCATGAATTTTCTCGGCCGGGGCTCCGGTTGAGTTCCCTATACAACAATACCGTGGCGGCGATCTTTCCCCCACCTGGCTGAGTTTTTTTTAAGGCAAAGAAATAAGAGGGGGTGATTGTTATGCACACCTATATCTCAGTTGTGGAAGATGAGCAGACTCCTTTAACAAGTTTTTCTTGATGATTACAAGCGGCAGGAGATACCATCCATTTAGGGTTGACAACCCACATAAGTCAATCAATTATTTCCTGTGATTACCACCAGCAGGTTAAAACACTTATCTTGTGCATTGCAGTGGAATAATAACCTTGCATTAAAAGTGATTCATAAAATTTAAGACGTGTGCTGCTAATTTCAGTTTGCCTTATCTTAGTTTGAGCATCATGATAACACATTTCTTATTCTCATGCTTTGTTTATTGTGTTGATGGACTCGCCGCTCAGGCAATTCTGTTAATAGCAGATGAAGATGGAAATTACTTGCAAGAAGCATGGGAACATATATTAACCTGTGTTTCTCGTTTTGAAAATCTGCATCTTGTTGGAGAAGGAGCACCTCCAGATGCTACTTTCTTTGCACTGCAGCAGCCAGACCTTGATAAATCAAAACAGTCCAAGTCATCAATTCTTCCTGTTCTGAAAAAGAAGGCACCTAATGCTAGTTCAACTTCTAAAAGAGGGTCATATGATAGTGCTGGTGTGGGTGGTAAAGCTTCTGGTGTTGATCAAATGAATAACGAGGTGACGAACCTTCTGGAACAAGTTGGTATGGCTGAAATGAATCGTGTATTCGTGAGAAGTCAAAAGCTCAACAGCGAGGGCATAATCGATTTTGTGAAGGCTCTCTGCAAGGTTTCAATGGAGGAACTACGGTCTGCATCTGATCCACGTGTTTTTAGCCTGACAAAGATTGTTGAGATAGCGTAAGGGATCCAAAGTTTCATACTGTTATATTGCAATACGTTTCTTTACATATGTATTCCAGCTCATTGACATTGACATGTTATCATTTCTCTTTTCGTACCCTTTTAGGCATTACAATATGAACCGAATCAGGCTTGTCTGGTCAAGCATATGGCATGTCTTGTCTGAATTCTTTGTCACTATTGGCTGCTCAGAAAATCTTTCAATTGCAATATTTGCTATGGATTCATTGCGGCAGTTGGCAATGAAATTTCTGGAGCGAGAAGAATTGGCTAATTACAATTTCCAGAATGAATTTATGAAGCCTTTTGTTGTTGTAATGAGGAAGAGCCGAGCTGTTGAGATTAGAGAGCTAATCATTAGATGTGTTTCTCAAATGGTCTTGGCCCGTGTTAATCATGTGAAGTCAGGATGGAAGAGCATGTTTATGGTATGGCATTTCTACTTGAACCCATGTACCATTACTTTCATATGGAGTGTCTGGAATATTATTATTCTCAAGTCTGAGTATCAAATCTTTGGTGTACATTTTTTTTTTCAGGTTTTTGCGACGGCATCATATGATGACCACAAAAATATTGTATTATTAGCCTTTGAGATCATTGAGAAGATTTTGCGGGAGTACTTTCCCTACATTACTGAGACTGAGTCGACGACTTTCAATGATTGTGTGAACTGTCTTATTGCATTTACTAATAGTCGTTTTAACAAGGATATAAGCCTTAATGCAATTGGCTTTCTTCGGTTCTGCGCGGCAAAGTTGGCCGAAGGTGACATTGGATCCTCAAGGTTGAAGGAGAATTCCACTTTGAATAGTAACCCACCCTCGCCTCATTTGACAAATGATGGAAAGCAGGAAGCCGTCGTTCTTGTTGATAATAAGGAGGACCATATACACTTCTGGTTTCCTTTACTTGCAGGTAATTATGTTCCTCCCTTTTGTTTTTATGTTAACCTTGCTACTGCTTTTGTGATTGACATATGTAATGTGACATACTTTTCAAATCTTGCAGGGTTGTCTGAGCTTACTTTTGATTTGAGACCTGAAATCAGAAAAAGTGCTTTGCAAGTATTATTTGACACATTAAGAAATCATGGCCATCTTTTCTCTCTACCTTTGTGGGAGAAGGTGTTTGATTCTGTGCTTTTCCCAATATTTGATTATGTACGCCATGCTATAGATCCATCTGGTAGTTCTTCCCAGGGACAAGGTGTGGAAAATGATCCTGCAGAACTTGACCAAGATGCCTGGCTATATGAGACATGCACCTTGGCACTTCAGTTAGTTGTAGATCTATTTGTTAAGTTCTATGACACTGTGAATCCACTTCTAAAGAAGGTTCTCTCACTCTTGACAAGTTTCATAAAGCGCCCTCATCAGAGCCTTGCTGGTATAGGTATTGCTGCTTTCGTTCGTTTGATGAGCAGTGCGGGCTCCATGTTTGTGGATGAAAAATGGCAAGAGGTCGTTTTGTCTTTGAAAGAAGCAGCCACTGAGACACTTCCAGATTTCTCTTATATTGCATCAGGAGCATACCTGGAAAATATCCCCACAGAAAATGGAGGGTCTTCAGATAAAAGAGAAGATGAAAATCAACCATCAGAGGAGGAAAATGACGAAACATCTAGATCAAGAAACCTATATTTTGCAATTGGTGATGCCAAGTGTCGAGCTGCTGTGCAACTCCTACTGATTCAGGTTAGTTGTATTTTCTTGGTAGAACCTTCATTTCATGAATGAATTTCTATTTGCTCCTATGTTAAGCAATCCTTTTCCTTTTATAGCTCTTACTTTCTTGTAACAATTGGTTATACCTGGGTTGATAGGCATGTAATCACAGATGGAGGTAAAGTTTAGGTATACAGGAGAAAAATGTAACGCAATATCACGCTGTGTTTATATAGGGATTTGATTATTTGAATAAATCAGGTTAATGGGTCTATGAAAAACCCTTGTCAAGCGATTAATATGTTTCCAAAGTTAACCTAGAAACTAAATTTCGTGTACCCTCTTATATCTTAGATTCTAGAAGTAGACATTCTGGGTTCCTGATGAAATGGCTCCTCTGTAGTTCCGAAGTAGGAACTAACCTCTGAAATAGGTAGTATTTTCTTGGATATCTAACTTGGTCCTATGGATTTCTACTTTATGTTTTCTTGGTATTAGATAACCTGACTTTAATGTGTATAATAAATCCACATATTACCCTGCTATTTCTTTTTTTTTTCCCTCATGCAAAGGTCTAGCTCCTAGCCTCGTAGTTCCGAAGTAGGAACTAACCTCTGAAGTAGGAAGTATTTTCTTGGATATCTAACTTGGTCCTATAGATTTCTACTTTATGTTTTCTTGGTATTAGATAACCTGACTTTAATGTGTAAAACAAATCCACATATTACTCTGCTATTTCTTTTTTTATTATTATTTTCTCATGCAAAGGTCTAGTTCCTAGCCTCGTCAATTGAAATTTGTATATGATTTATGATGTAGCTTAGTTCTTAAAGAATATGGTGTTTCTTTATTTCTGTATGATCCCTATTGTATTTACTCATGCATTTCCTTTTTGTAGGCTGTCATGGAGGTATATAACATGTACAGAGCTCAGTTGTCAGCACAGAACACGGTGATCCTCTTTGAGGCGTTGCACACTGTTGCCACTCATGCTCACAAAATAAACAGTGATCATGACCTGCGGTCCAAGTTGCAAGAGTTGGGCTCAATGACCCAAATGCAGGATCCACCGTTGTTACGCCTTGAGAACGAGTCCTACCAACTGTGTCTCACTATCCTCCAGAACATATTCTTGGACAGATCGCCTGATGAAGGGAGTGTAGAGGTGGTGGAGGGACACCTTATTGGCTTGTGCAAGGAGGTCCTAGAGGTATATCTGAGCACAGCAAGACCTGCTCAGCTTTCCAGTGGCACGCAGCCGCTTGGCCACTGGCTTATTCCTGTCGGTTCATCAAAGCGGAGAGAACTTGCAGCCCGTGCACCTCTTGTTGTCTCAACCCTGCAAGCTATCAGTGGCCTAGGAGACTTGTCTTTTGAGAAGAACCTTGGCCAGTTCTTTCCCCTCCTTGCTGGCCTTATAAGCTGCGAACATGGTTCAGGTGAAGTGCAGGTGGCCTTAAGTGATATGTTTAGCACTTGGGTTGGTCCGCTCGTGCTTCAGTCTTGCTGATAGCTGAGCACCATGTGAAATATAGTATACCGCCACATGTGAGTTATTCTTTGCTTCTGTGAAATCCCATTATGTTCCCTCCTTTCCCCCATTTTGTTCTGTTCATCATTTAGTTGCTGGGGGAAGTTGTATTGTGGTAAACTGGTCTTCCATACCATTTTCTGTTTTCATTCTTTTCTGATTCAGAGTGGGAGGAGTGTAGTATGTTACTATAGAGGTCTGAATCATGTACCTGTAGTTTAGTTAAAGTTATCCCCATTTTGTTCGCCGTCAATAGTTTCTTTAGACATGTTTAATACAATTTAATAATGCTTCCTGTCTTCCTTGATCGTGGTTTGAGTTGGGGGTGCGTAGTTTCCTGCCCCTCGTAGCTCATGTAGGAAAGCTGGCTTAGCTGGTGTATTATTAGTTATATAAACACAACCTTCATTCGGCGTACTAGTTTGCTGTCGCAAGAGACTGGCTTTCTTGGCATGCATCATACTCGGTTGAAAATTTAATTTGTCATTGTAAAATTATAGTATTAATGTTAAATGGATAAGATTCCATGTTTCAATCAATACGTTCGTCTTGTGTTTTACCTTATGAACATGCCCCTTAAAATAGTTGCCCGAAATTTCCAACTCAAATCTAACCATGGCTTCGAAATGGAAGCAAATTTTGATACCGCGTGATTTGCCTTTGCGCATGGCACCTAGAGGTCGATGAAAAGCACGAGTTGGCTCGGTTTAGTTCATTAATAAGCCGTGATGAGTTTATAGCTTAGTTTATCAAATCAGCAAGCTGAGCGAACTGGCTTGTGAGCTGCTCGCGAGCATGGCTCACAAGAAGTAAGATCCAATAGCGAGAAAATATTAATTGCCGTGCTAAGAGCAACTCCAGCTGACCGATAAAATTTGAGCCTGTAAACTTTATTTTATGGGCCGATTTTCAGGTTTTACGGTTCCAAATTTGTGTATAGCTCCAGCCCAACTGACTAAATCCAACCCTAATTCCTCTGACGGTGTGCCTAGCCACCGCCTCCTCCGGACGCCGTGCTGCTCGTGCCGCCGCCTCCCTCTTCTCCCCTGTTCGCTCCGCGCTCGCGCTACTCCGGCGACGCGCTCGCGCTGCTCCCACTGCTCCGGCACCCAGCCCGTTCTGTCGCTCCTGCACTGTTCCTGCGTGGGCTGCGCTACTCCGGCGACGCGCTCGCGCTGCTCCCACCGCTCCGGCGCCCAGCCCGTTCTGTCGCTCCTGCACTGCTCCTGCGCCCTGCCAAGCGGCCGTACTTGCGCTTGCGCCTGCCACGGATGTTCCCGCTTGCGCTTGCCCACGGGGAGGAGGCCAAGAACTTCAAGGCGGCGATGGTGGAGGGGAGGAAGGCGAAGCTGGACGCGACGGAAGCCAGAGGAGATCAAGGCGGAGGGGAGAACGGGCACAACGAACGCCGGAGGGGAGGAAGGCGGAGGTCGGAGGCGTGGCGCCAATGAGCTTCGGGAGCTCGCCCCGCCACAGCATACCTGCCCGGATTTGGCCCAGTGTGGTAGATCCGGCAACACGCGCCTCCCCCTGGCAGCTGTCGGCTCCGGCGAGGATCTGGCGGCCCTGAACGAATCCGGCGGCGGAGGCGCGAAGTGGGAAGAATGGGAGCTCCGTCCGTCGGCGTGGAAGCACGAATCCGGCAACGCCGCCGTGGAAGCACGAATCTGGCAGCACGTCCACCGGCGGCGCGGGAGGAACTCCGGAGGCGGGCGGCGATATCGGACAGGCGGCGGTGCCGAGCGGACGAGAGGAAAGGAGAGAGAGAAAGTGGAAAAAAAGTGGGGTCTATATTTGAAGGAGGAGATAGTAGGTGAGCAAATCTGGGGGGTTTGAATCAAAATTTAGTAGATCACCAAATTTAGAGGTTCATATAGTCAGTGGTTGGAGTTATGTTTTTAGGTTTGGATGACTAAAATAGGATTTAGAGGCACATTTACTCACTCCACTTGAGTTGCTCTAATATTCATCTATTTTGGGAGTTAGTTTAAATTGAGCTATTTTGGTTAAATACATATCTTTTGTCCTAGCTATTGTACTAAAATGTCGTTTTAGCTAGTAGAAACTACTATATAATTTTTTGAGAGACCTGGGAGCGCTTTGCAAATTTGCAATTTACGTTACAGTTCCCATCGAATAAATTCCGGATGCAACCGCCTCGTCCAAGTACCCCCACCCATCTCGGCCGTTGCACTGATCTGTTTATGGATCTGTACGCAAACACCACGGCGCGGACATATAAACAGAGATACTACGTACGTACGGACACAAGGAAAAAAGTTTCTGGTGGACGATCGCATCTCTTTTATATATACAAAACAAAAAAAAGACATCTAAATTATTAAACAGAGATTATATATGCCATTTTTTATTTGTAGTAATTAATATATGCGTAATTTTGAAATTAATAAATAAGTGAAATAATTTTTAAAACTGGGAATGACGTTTTATATAACAGCGTCCAAACCTCGACGTTGATAAGAAGAGCGTCTGTATCTGGACGTTGTCAGTCATAACGTCCGGTATAGTCCACATCGCCCCTGTCACCTATTGTGCATAAATAAAGCCTTTACGGCGGATTGGCGGAGCCACAGACAAAGGTGGCCACTACACTGTATCCCATATCCTCTCTAAGGAGGTCTCAGTTGCATCAAAACGAGCTGGCTAGGTGCCGCCGGTGCTGCTGTCCCAATCGTTGATAGGAGGCAACACCGGCCACTATCGATATGTCAGGTCTGGAGAGTTGTCATGCACTGCTCTATGATATCTTTCAGCAGTAAGCATCGATGATACTTAGAATACTAGTGAACATATAACTTTATATCTAGCCAAATCTGATACAGAACCATCAAATTCATATTGGCACCACAATGATACAACAGACATAAGGTAAGGATGCATTAATTAGTTCTTTGAAGGAATAGATCAATTTTGCACAAAAAACAAGACACATCGATCCCCATTTTTCTCTTGAATCAATAAGCATCAATATACTTGATCAATATCAATGTTCATCGGTCAAATATTAAAATTCACAGAACTAGCTGTTATTTAGCGATGAACAATTAGCCCACTGATGCACGTTGTAAGCTAAGGTCAGTGGTTGTAGGTCCTCATTGCCAGTAACAGCAAGTGGAGCTAGGAAGCAGCCGAGTGGTGTACTTCACTGTAGGCTATATATAGTTGTCATGCGAAGATCGAAGACGATAAAGTGAAGATAGTGTGACAAGAACGGTGGGTGGGGGGAGGGGGACGAGGGTGTCTAGGCGAAGCTGAGGGCCGCGGCGTCCGACCCTCGACGACAACAGTAAGTCAGTAAAGAAGTGCGTCTGATCCTAATCCTCTGTAGACACTAACAACTTAGTGGAAGGGCTCCCAGATTAGCTGCAGTAGGATGAACTTGTGGACGTTATCGCCATTAACATCCATGCAGGGACGTTGTTCTTAACAGCGTCCGTTTTTGGATGTCTAGGCCTCGACGTCCTTCCTAATTTTATAAATGATGGTAACAAATTATTATTTTTAAAATTAAGATATTAAAAATTACTATAAATAAAAAATTCGGTTATATATGTATATAATTTTCATATTTTTATAATTTCTCACGCCCAGGCATTATTCCGTTCTGCATCTGTTGAGGAAAACGTTTTATTATTTTTTTAAAAAAATCGATTTACGCCGGACGAGGCTGAATGGACGCGGGCAAATAATACAGCCCACGTGGAACTGGCTTGGTCCGTGCGAGCGAAGAGCCGAAGACTGGCACGGGCTGGAAAAAGGCTGAGGCCCAGCCTGTCGAGAACCGAAACCGACTTCGCTTTTTGCAACCGCCAACCAGAGATAGATAAGCCACCACAGCTGCTCTACATTGAGGGAGAGACGAGATCTTTTGTATCCCCAGTCCGTGCATGCTTCGATCGACTCCTATCTCCACGACACCACCGCGCCGCCGGCCACCTCGGATCCGCCCCCGCCCCTCGTATCCTCACTCAGATGGCATCGATTCTCCTCAAGGTGGAAGGCGACTATAGCACCAGCACGAACAAGACGACGGCCGAGGCCAGATCGAAGGGCGGCTGTACCATGGCGGTCACCTTCTGGATGACCAATCCACCGGAGCTGTCCTCCATCTCCGTCCACTGCCCCCAAAAGCCCCCCAACACCTTGCGAAATCCCGACTTCAAAGTTTTTCCGCACGTGGTTGGAGCGGAAGGACCTTTCGTCCTCCTCTGCGCTCGCTTCTTCGGTGTCTTGGAAGAAGAATACTTCATGTACAAGGCAAGCGATTCGCCGTCGTTGGAATTGTTACCACCTCCCCACCGTGGTAGATTTACCGAGTTCAGGGACTTGGGCATCGTTTCTTGTTGCTCCGGGTGTCATTACCGTCTGATTTCTGTCTGTAATGCCCGGTCAGGCTACCAACTTAAAACCTATTGCTCCGGGACCAGAACATGGAGCACTAAAAAGGCATCCGAGTCAGAATTTTCTGGAAAACAGAAGTAGACTGAAAAAGGCATCCGAGTCAGAATTTTCTGCAAGGTGGTTTCGTGATCTCACTTATGTCAAAGGCAGGCTCGTGTTCGTCGAGATGGAAGATCGTTTCATAGAGGCTGAAGTGCATATTGACCCTAGGGACAATACAAAGCTAGAGGATTCAGAGTTGATCATGTCACTCAGGCACAAAGAATGGACGAGAAGGACAAAACAAGGAATGGTTGGTCGGCCATGATATGGATCCGGGATCTTTCGAGTAAATCTTGGCTCAAGTTCAGCACTATTGATTCTAATGGCATAAAGGTCGATGAATCATTTGTTCTGTCTAAGCAAAAGAAGAGGCCCAGAGTTGATATGCCGAAGGATTTTATCAGGGAAATGTTCATGTACACGTATTCCTCTTTCCCAACCCTGAGCCCAGACGGTGATCATCTTTACTTCAAGCACATGTTACGACCTGATGATCAGAATGGAGGGGTGTTTGCTGTTGACGTTGGAAACAAGACAGTTAAAGCAGTCAAATTAAGGGTATTCATTTGTCCATACACGCCCTTCAATGTAGGCTTTCCGTTTCTGTACATTGTCTAAGCATCTGAACATGAGTCCAGGTAATGGTTGACCTGCATATGACATTACTTCCAATCCTCATGTTCTTGAGACTACCTTGGCTCATTAACCTGTTTGGGCACGTTTGATGGCCACCTAATAAAGCTTACCTTTGCTTGTTCATCTTGCATCTTTGCTACTGAAACTCTTGTTTGAGTATATAGCATTGCTTATACATTTAAGGGATTTTGTAGATACTGAAGTCTCAGCTAGGGCCTCCCCTGCACGAGATGAAGTTTGTGATGATGATTATCCATTTGATTCTTCGCATCCAGACACTTGCTTTGACATGGAAGCATTAAGGAAGATCCGAAGGTAAGTTATGCAGACTTCCGTTCTTCTTTAAAATGTCTGTTCGCACCAATGATCCTATGTAGATTAATCCATTTTATTATGTTTTTAAACTAGTTTTTTCTTTTTACTTTTCCCTGTAATATAAGATCTAAAACTGGACTTGTTGTTCATTAGGAAAAACCGGTATGTGCCGTGTGCCCATATTTATGTCGTGAGCTTTCTATCGGGCACACGGTATAAAGAACGTTATGCCATGTATCACACAAAATACACACGCCATAACAAGAGCACACGGCATAAAAGATTGTACCGTGTGTAAAGACAGGGCATACGGTATAAATAAAAGTGTGTCGTATGCCATATAAGGGACACACGGCACAGAAGGTCATCGTTTCAAACTTTGAATGTCATCAGCTCTGTGCCGTGTGTCGGTTAGTGGCACACGACACAATTGTTTCTTGTGCCGTGTGTCAATGCTACCACACGACACGGTTGTTTTTATGCCGTGTGTCAGAACTTGGTGCCGTGTGTATTATGCCGGCACACGGCATAATTTTTTTTTGAGCTCCTTTTCTCCCCAAATTTTTTATGTGCTAGACTGTATGTCGTATCTCATGTTACAAATGTGTGCATTTCTAGCAAAATTTGACATATTTGATGTATTTATTTCATTATTTGTGTTTTCTCGTGATAATTTAAACTTGAACTGCAAGTGTTTGAAATATTGAAGTATAGTATGAACAAACATTATATTCATATTTGTAACACTGATTTGAAGTCGTATACATGTAATGAGAGCAAACGTCCCTAATCTTGTGCATGAAATATGGCGAGCAACGTGTTGTCCAATGGTGTTTAAATTGTAGAAAATGCAAATAAAGTATTAAAATCATAATATTGCTCCTCACATCATTATCCCATGCATGGATTTTACGGTAAAAAGTTGACAAAGTTTCACACAAGTTGTCACGTACGTTGCTTATTAATCAAACAATCTCCGTAAAAGTTTCACAGTTGATGAGAAACATTCTTATGATTCAGAAATATTTTGACGGTCTAGTTTGAATTTAAAAGCAAGTATTTTTATGTAGGTCATAAATCACATGAAATGTGTTATGTCAAAGTTTTGGTTTTTTTCAGATTCGATTGAAATTTTTAATTTTTTTTTGGGAAATATAGTATTTTAGTGATAGAACATTGAAATTAAGAGGAAAATGCATAAAATAATAGGTTCTTTTTATGAATTCTTATATATTAATTTTGTGAAGCATTTTAGCAAGTTATTTTCAAGTTATATAAAAAAATTATATAAAAATTGAGATATCAATTTAATTTTAATTTTAATGTGGAGAGAACTTTGCCGTGTGTCGTGGATCGGGACACATGGCACAATTGGTCAACGCCATTTGTGCCGTGTGTCCTAGATCAGGACACACGACACACTTCTTCATACTTCACCGCTACGTGACTTCTTTTCCTCGTTGCTTCCACCGCGACGCTGACAGCCTTCGTCCCCGCCACCCGCGCCCACCTCCTCGCCGCCGCGCTCACCTCCCCGCCGCTGCAGCCCACCTTCCTGCCGTTGTAGCCCACCACCCGCGCCTCCCTTCACCGCCGCACCCACCTCCGACCCGCCGCCGTGCCCACCTCCCCACCCGTCACTGCGTCCATCTCCCCACCCGCCATCGTGTCACCTGCGCACCCGCTGTCGTGCACTACAAGAAATTTGACCTTCTGTGATGTTTATAGAGTGAGATTCAGTAAAAATGTTGTAGATCAATCAATTTTATGACTTTCCATTTAATTTAGCGACGTAGATTTTAAGTGTGTCACAATAGCCAAACAGAAATCGTCGTAAGCTAAGCCAATGTCATATTACGACGAACTATTATATGTCGTGAGAGGCAAACGAGTAACGTCACAAATGTTGTTGCTTAAAAAGCCATTTTTAATTATATATAATATATATATCATATAGTTTCTATTATTTTAATTATAAAGTAGATTTATCCTTCAAATAATAAAAAACAAATTAGAATAATTTTTATTATACAAATTCGAAAATTTTATTGTATTAATATGATAATTTTTTATTGTATTAATGATGTAGATCTTTTGTGAAGAAATTTTAAAGAACAAAATAATGAATATATTAAGGAAAAAAAGAAAAGGCAAAAACCGACCTAAAAAATAAATAGACAAAGACCCTTATTTTTGTTGGGTCAATCTTTGACTGACCAAAGTAGCCATGTCGGCCCGTTTACAGGTAATAGAAGATAAAAAAGGAAAGCCCCATTGGCAGCCAAGTCGGCCCAGTTGTGAAAAATGATAAAAGAAAAAAAAAAGAAAGATTACGGCGGCAAAGGGGTTCAAACCAAAGACCTTAAGAAAGCAAGCGTGACCCCTTACCACTCAGCAACAAAGCAACGAAAGAATTTTATTTAACTTCATGCTATTTAAATAGACGAAGGAGCTCTCGGCTTTCCTAGCCCAAACCGTCGAATTGGGCCGAATTCAAGTAATACAGCCCACTTCTCACGCGTCGGGCCCCTGGCAGAAGCGTACTCCTGGCATGCACCTTCAGTTGAGCCACTGACAAGCGGGCCCCACCTGTCGGCGCAGGTCACAGAGAAAGTTCTTCTGAAGTTCTTGCTTCTCTCTTAGCTTTTTTTTATTTGATTCATGATTTAAATTTGAAAATTGTATAGTTTTGTCATATGAACTTCAAATCAGTTGATTCTTTTTACCTAATTTATCTAAAATAAGGATCTTTCATTTTATGACATTATTTTTTATTTTAACGGTTACATATTTTTTAATATTTTTACATGTTTTTTTATACCAAAATTTACAATGTAAGAAAATAGTTGTTTTTTGCATAATAATTGCAAATAGAACTCCATATATTCTAGTGCTATGGTGATTATAAAGTTGTGACCAAATTTCATGTACGTATGAGTTCAAATATGTTTTGAAGTGTGTAAACTTTAAAGTTTGACTCAAATTGTATGAAACTCCGTGAGAGGTATATCACTTTATTGATAATATATATCCTCACTTTATCAAAATGATATGAAACTTTTTCTACATGTTTATGGACCTGAAATATGATATCATGTAAAATTTTAAAGTGTTTTTACCTAATTTGGATTTACTTAAATTATTTTGTTATAATTATGTGATTGAAGGTTGAATTATCCGTAGCAAATAATTGACTTTTTTACATTTCTTTGGATCATGGGCTTTTAGGCAACTGATAATTCTAAATATAATTTTCATACAATTATTCTAATCTCATTTTAGCTAGTTATAGTTTAATTTAGTATTTTTTTGATAAGCACGTAGAAATCCATTTAAACTATAAAAAATACTAAATATATTTTAGTATTTATGAAAATTCAACTTAACAACGTACATATAGTCTATTTCGTGTAAAAAATTGTTTTGAACATATGGAACATTTGATCTGCATTGTGCTTCAGAAAATATAATTTACAATCAGTTAAACATTTGATCTAGCCACACCTCTCCCTCCGCCCCCCCCTCCTTTCTAAGCCGTCAGTGTCTGCTCCATGGCTGCTCGCCCAGCTGTCTCGCGCACAGGTCGTTGTTGACCACCGAGGAGCGTGTTATGGCTCGAGTTGGAGGCAGCCCTGGTCGGATCTAGGAGGCAGAGACGACAGATCAGGCTGCGACAGGCGACGCATCATCCATCTCCTCCCTACCGACAGGCGGCGCATCACCCAGTCTCCTCCCTACCGACAGGCGGCGCAAGAAGACGGGCCGCGGTGACACAGCGCGAGCGGCGGGCTGTGACACGGGTGTCTCGCTTGTGCCGCAGCAACCAGGCGCGAGCGACAGGCGGCGACAACAAGGCATGAGCGGCGGGCGGCGACACGGGTGGCTTGCTCGTGACGAAGCAACCAGACGCGAAGATAGGCGGCGTGGGTGGCTTCTCGAGCTGCGATGCTAGCTGTTGACCCAGCAGCGCCATGTGCACTTGGTCTTCAGCGGCGGCAGCGTATCAGCAGATCTACTACTCATGCCAGCAAGGTATGACCGATGCCATGCATATGAAGGTATCACTGGGATGGAACATCGTTCCTTTGCCTCTGCCATTCTAAATGCCATTTTATTGGATCACCAAATACTTGCGTGAGCGCTCCACCCTGCGCTTCTTTGTAGGATCTCTTTATCAGCTGCAAATAATAACAGTTAGGCCTTTTTGTGACTAAGAGCATGCTAGCCAAAGTATATGATTTTTGTTTTCACGTAGGAGTGCTCAATTGGCAAAGAACATGATATGTTTCACTGAATATACAAACATGTTACTAGTGAGAAATTGGTTGGAACTGTCAATGGATGCTTAATAGTTATTTTTTTTTAGAAGTGAATGCCTAGTAGTTGGTGATCCCATTGGAGTCAGGATGCCTTTCTGTCAGTGATCTCTTCCCGTAGATTCAGTCATGGACCTTGGAGTCTGATTGAAAAAATCAGAATGGCCTGATTGCTTTGTCGAAGTACATGCGAATTGCTTTCACCATAGATTGATGGCTAACTTATTTTAATTCACTGCAGCAAAGGAAGTAGCATCTTCTTCGGGCATGACCATGTCTCTGACCCATACACAAAGTTCCTGCCCCCGGGCTGAAGTAAGTTCTTTAAAAGTAGCATTGCGTTAGTTAATATGACGACATTGCTCCTCCAATCTAATTATCTCATGAAATGTCTTTCTTTATTTCCTTCTTTCTTACCATCAATGTTACTTGTGTTATCACTTTGTTCACTTGTCATTTTCTGCTCCTTAACCTCAAGTGCTTATTCTGGACTTATTTGTTGGCATTGTGATGAATTACAATTGTTGTGAATATAATAACATTCTATAACACAGATGCAATGTTTCATACTTTGTGTGCTATGGTTCTGTTTTTATTCGGGTTGCTTTTGCTGTTTTTCATCAGGGTTTCAAAAATTGATTAATGGCATAAACTTATCTTTGCATTCAGGGAATGTCAACAACATAAGGTCAGCAAGGCAGCGATGAATGCAGAATGCATCCTTTGTCACAGGTACAACAATCCTTCTATTGTTCTATTTGCTACATTTGTACAACAGCTCTAAATCGTTGTCAAAACATAATTCTTTCACATGCGTAAATGTCATACTGTTGTTGCAAAATTGTGAGTGCATAAGTATTGTTAGTCAGATATATTTCTCCTTGTGTAAACTCACATTTTCCTAGTTTTGTAGATGTATTCAGAATTATGAATGCACATATTGTCATATTATTAATGGTAACTTTAAATATTTTAACACCAATGACTTGACAATGATAGGCACAAATGGAGGCTATTATGGATTCTATAGAGGAAGGGCTGAGGAGCCTGTATTCCACGTCAATAAGTTCTAGGTCACTTTGTTTTGTTACCTTGCTGTAATATGTAGACTTTGAATTACTTTGTAGATGGCTGGATTCTTGTTGATATTAGTTGTATCTTGAACATGGATAATGTAATCGTGAATATGTAGATCTGGTATTAATGGATAATGTAATTTTTGTATTTCATATATCAGCTGCTTGGTTGTTTGGGCTTAATTCTGATTTTGACCTGGGCTGCCTCCAAAAAAGAAAGTAGAGCAGGCTCATATCGTAGTATCATCCAGGATGGGCTAAACCACTGGATGGGCCTAACTTGCGATGTTGGATGGGCTTGGCCCACAACACCAGTTGGGCTTGGTCTTTGAGGTTAGTGGACAATGCCAGATTGTGAGCCAAAATGAAATGGGCCAGCCCACAATATTAATGGGTCATATTGGTCTGTGTCACATCAGTGCCACGTCAGATTGTAATGTTTAGACTTTGTGACGTTTTGTAAGAATCGTTATAAAAAAACTGTGACGAAAAAGAAAGGAAACGTCGCTAAAGGTATAATATTACATAGAATAGGCGACGAACTGATTTTCATCATATGAAGGTCGTAACATATAGTAAAGCGACGTATTTCTTACTTTTTGCGACGAAATTTAAATGTCCCAGGAGGTCATATTTCTTGTAATGATGCCCACCTCCCCACCCGCCGTTGCGCACGCCTCCCCACCCGCCGCCCCGAAGCCCGCGCCGCCTCCCCACCCGCCTCCTCGAAGCCCGCACCCACCTCCCCACCTGCCGCCGCGCCACCTGCCCACCGCCACGCGCACCTCCCCACCCGTCGTCGAGCCCGCCGTCTCTGGTGTCTACTCCTCCTGCTTATACTTCAGTGAGTGATAATATTAATCACTTCTCATTTATTTTATTTCTTGCTTCAAATCCTTAGTGCTACTAGTGCTAATAGCATTCTATTGTTCTTGCTTCAAATAGTAGTGACAATAGCTTTATTTAGTGACAATAGGATTCATTTCTCACTTATTCATTTAGTAGCAATAATAACTTTCAACACTCATTTCTTCATAAGCAAATACCTTATTTGTCCCTGTTTTAGAATGTTATCCCTTATCTGTCCTCGTTCGATTCTAATTCCATCCAGTACCCGAAACTTAAAACTCGATCCCTTTTATGCCCTTTTTTCCAATTATGGCTGTCAGTTTTTGTATTGTGGACAAGTTTGCCCCTTAAGGCGTTATCCCCAATTTGTCCCTAATTTAACAAACCGGCAAAGACTATTCATGTATGTTTTTCTCGGTCTGAATTTACATGTTCTTGTAAAATATAGTCAGGAATATTAAATCATTATAAAAACTATTTTTTAAACATCCACAAATTTAAAATTCATGAGTCATATTTTAAATTTGTGGGTTATATTTTAAATTCGTGGATGTTTTAAAAAATAGTTGTTATAATGATTTAATATTTCATGGATGCTTAAAAATTCGTGGGTCATATTTTACAAGATATTAAATCATCCATGAAATATTAAATCATTATAACAACTATTTTTTAAACATTTACAAATTTAAAATATGATCCATGAATTTAAAATATAACCCACATATTTAAAATATGGTTCATGAATTTCAAATTTGTGGATGTTTAAAAAATAATTATTACAATGATTTAATATTCCTGACTATATTTTACAAGAACATGTAAATTCGGACCGAGAAAAACATATATGAATATTTTTTTATCAATTTGTTAAGTTAGGGACAAATAAGGGATAACGTCTTAAGGGGCAAACTTGTCCGTAATACAAAAACTAACAACAGTAATTGGTAAAAAGGGCATAAAAGGGATCGAGTTTTAAGTTTCGGATACTAGATGGAATTGGAATCGAATGAGGACAGATAAGGGATAGCGTTCTAAAATAGGGGGAAATAAGGTATTTGCTCCTTCTTTATTTGTTAGTGATAATAATATTAACTTGTTCAATACCTCTCTTTGTGTGCGTTCACTTGTGCAGAATCCCTCGGCGGCATCGAATGAACCGTCGGATCAATGGTCGTCATGGGACAGGGCCGCACAGCAGCAACAATCGCCTTGGGGGGGGGGGCATCGAGCTAGTTTCATGTTTGTGATGGAGTTTGTGACGATACTTTGTTTATTTGCATGTTTCTAATGGATATTTGTCATGGATGATAATTTATATTGTGTATCATATTTATGATGAATGTTATGGTATTTGAATGTTGAATGTGATGAATATTGTGATATATATTGTATGCGTGTTTTGGATAATATGAGAACGCTAATATTTAGTAATTTGGGGCTGTATTTAGCCTCTATGCCGTGTGCAAAAACCAAGACACATGGCACAAGGGAGTTACTAGGAACCATCTGTGCCATGTGCAGAAACCATTGCACACGGAACAGAATTAGTATTTGCCGTATGTAAGGCATCAGTCACACGACACAGAGTTAATTTGTGCTGTGTGCAGGGCATCGGGCACACGGTACAGATTCAATTTGTGTTGTGCCATAGAGTCGGGCACACGGCATAGAGGGGATTCGGCCGTCAGATTTAACGGGCCGACAGCCTTTTCGCTGTCGGCCGTTTTGACCCATGGCACAGCCTGTGTCGTGGGCCCGACATTTGGTCTATGACACAAACTATTTGCCTTTTGAGAGGTGCCATCGGCTTTGTGTCGTGGACGGCCCACGGCAAAATCGATGTCATGGGCCAGGCAAGTTGTGCCGTGTGACTATACCGGTTTTTCCGTAGTGAAATTGGATAATACGAAGCATGCAGGAAGTGAGGGTCCGAGAGTTCTACTGAATGATCATGGTCCATTGATCAATCCATTCAACTATAATCTGGTATGCTATATTGAATAAGCTTTGTTTCTTGTCTGTCCTGTTTCTCATTGTCATACATCATGATTAATAATGTGTCATTCCTGCCACCACAGCCATATTGTTTGTGTTCGACATGATGATGCAGGAGTGATTTGGGTCTCATGAGGTAAAAGCATCCATTAAGCTTATGAATTATGATGTACTTCCATCTCAGCTATTTTCCTGCAGTTTTCTTGTAAAAAAGTTACTTCTGCAAGATGCATATCCTAAATTGTTAGTGTCACATGTGCTATCACAGCTGAAGGACCAAACCTGCCATTACATTGTATGATTTGAAAGTTACAAAAACAAGTGGGCTTCAATTTAGAATGTGTAATCAAGAAATATAAACTAAACTAAACCATTCCAACCAAGATTTGAGGTCATTGCAACCCAGTAAGCAATAAAAATGAAATATCTGCGTTTGCTAGGCAGTGGTGTACTCCTGCCAGTTTTCTATTAATCCATTGGCAAAATTGCGTGTAACACACTAAAAAAACATGGCTTCATCTCCAACACATCGACAAAGTCGAATTTGTCTGCACACTACGATCTTGTGATTTTTCGTCTGGGACACATTATATATATTTAATAATTGTTTTCAACTTTTTTATCTCAATACTCATAACATATTAGGATTTAAAACTTGACATAAATATACATTATTGTATTATCTATCACTAAAAAATAGAGCTAATTTTTTTCAAAGGTTTTTCATGTTTGCTCATTGTTTTAATATTGAGTTTGTTCAGCAAATCATGCAAATAATAATACAAAAAATCTAGTCCTATTTTTTAATAATAGATATTACAACAATATATATTTGTGTCAAGTTTCAAGTTCTAATGTATTCTAAGTATTGAGATAAAAAAAGTTAAAAAAATTATTAAATTGTCATAATGTGTTTTAGACGAGAAATTACAAGATCGTAGTGTGTTGCAGACAAACTCGACTTTGTTGATATATTGGAGACAAAGCCATATTCTCTCAGTGTGTTACAGATAATTTTGCCTATTCTATTTTCCCGTACTCCCTCCGTTCGGAATTTGATGACGTTCCGACCAATCCTTTTGACCTGTGAGCAGCACAAGTATCCGGTTGGAAGCGTCAACAAATCCTGAACAGAGGGGTAATGTTATAAGGTTTAGTGCTAACCTAGATCTAACCATAATAGAGACGTAAATCGAAGTCGTCTCTATTTTTGTGTCACTAAATCAGAGATAGGGATTTAGACGTCATTAAATCCAGATCTATAGAGACATCACTTATCCCCGTCCTTAGTTCTTTCTAGGGATGAAACTTATCCCCATCACTAAACATCGTTCTAAATAAATGAAAACAAAAGCGTGACCAGCCTGACCCGATGGAGCCCGAGCTCGAGGGCCACCGTCGCCGGATCTGTCGCGCCCGAGGCTGCCACCACCGGATCTGCGAGGGAGGCACGACGTCGGTTGAGAACTCGACGAGGGAGGCGTCCGTTGAGAGCTCGGCGAGGGAGACGGACTAGTGGAGTACGTTGGCGCGGGATCCGGTGAGCTCGAGGGCCGGCGCCGGATCCTGCAAGCCCGGGGCCAGGGGGAGAGGAGGCCGCTGCAGTGGAGGGTGAAGGCACGGGCGGGCGCCATGTGCGCGAGGCGGAGGAGGAGGACGCTGTCACCGGATCCGCGAGGCAAAGGAGAAGGATGTCGCTATCAGATCCGCGAGGCAGAGGAGGAGGATGCCACCACCAGATCCACGAGGCACGAGGCGTGAGGCGGAGGAGGAGGTTGTCGTGGAGGGAGGAGCTCGAGGGCGCGTGCGGCGATGGCGGGGGAGGGCAGGTTGAAGCTCGAAGGAAGAGAAGGGAGAACAGAGGGTGGAGGCAGAGGGAAAGTGGCGGCTGGAGAAAGATGGAGGCGATGGAGAATGTGGGCGACTATGGTTAATTATATTGATAGCACTCTTAAACGTGACCATCCAATATTTGCCCTCAGTTAGAAAAGCATCTAAAATAGGCCACCAATTAGTAGTCATTCCTCTAATTCATAGCATTACCGGTTATTTAATATTATTTTTTTTTGTTTTTAATCCTAATCGGTGTGGGAAAATACGAGAATACCGTAGAGGATTTCATACGCGCGTCGCGATCGAGCACTGCAGGCTGCTGGGCTTCGTTAGCAGGACAGACTCCACGTTTGTCAAAAAAAACAAAACACGTTGCTTGCTTACTGTTCAACTTTTGTATTACATATTTGAACAAAATTATGTAATAATTTTAAAAATTTGAATTTCGAGATTAGATTGTGACGTAAATAAAATTAAAAAATTGGACATGACATTTTTGCACCGTTGTAGCTGCAACATCACAATTATATCAGGCTGGTATGGATATTGCATAAAATGTGTAAATAATCATATTTGTCCACAATTGAAATAGTTCGTCAACAAAGCACAATCACAGAAATTTAACTATATTATTATAGTTTATCCTAATTAAACAAATGGCACCCAAATAGTTCTATTTAAATATTGCTAATGCTATAATCTTCTTGGGATAGTTTCAAAGAGCGCCTAGCTACACTTGTAGATGGGTTGGATGGATCAACTTCTTGAACCTGACCTTCTTGCACCAAATTGGCAAGCCTTCGCGTGATGGACCCGGGCGATATGCTATCAGACGGTATTATCTTTGGCTTTGTTGCATTCCTCTTTGGTTTAGACACCCGCTTTCTGCATTAGAGTTTAGAACTCGTATTAAAACAATGTTTATGCATAAGTGTGGTAAAAAAATAACAAGAAAAGAGACTTGACTTGCCTCTTTTTTGGTGCATTCAAAGGGCAATTCCCATTCTCACGGTGTCCAAATTCACCATATTTCATGCATCTTTGTTGGTTCCTTGCACCTGGCTCATAACAAGCTTTATACCTATTCTTCTTTTGCCTCCCAGCAGTTCTTTTCAATGGTGGTGGAAGCAGTTTGAAACCAATGTCAACTTGAGGCCATTGTGACTTGTCTGTCAACGGAGGAATGGTGCCACTATATGCTGCCCTAAACCTTTCAACACTGTAGTACTCATCAACATAACATTCCATGTCAATATTAGGTGTCATTTGAATAAAAGCCAAAGCATGAAGGCATGGTTTTCCAGTCATCTCCCACTCTCCACAACTGCATGTCTTAGTGTTCAGTTCTACTACATGTCTCCATGGTGACATATCATAGTGCGTCCCAAATATTTCAGCTATATGAGACCCTTTATGAACCTTCATGTGTCCCAATCCTCTTGTTTTGGTTTTGAGTTGTTTTATTACTATAGGAAGAATGATCCCAGTGAGCTTGGCCCCAATCCTCCTTCTTTTGTCCCATAGATCCATTGTCATTTGTCTCAACTTATCAAGCAACTCAACAGGAGGCAAATCTTTTATTTTCTTTATCCATTTATTGAAACTCTCAGCAAGATTGTTATTGACATAGTCACACTTGATGTCATTGGAGAACATTGAACGACTCCATCTAAGATTGTGATGCTCCTTCATGTACTCAACAACATCAGGACTGGCATCAATAACTTTGGTGTAATGAAAATGAAATTTGTCAGATTTATAAGCTCTAGATGCTGGCCACATGTTCTTGTCATAGACATCACCTCGGTATTTCTTCTTAAAATTTGCCCACAAATGCCTCATGCATTCCCTATGTTCAATGGCAGGAAACACCTCCTTCACAGCAGCAGCCAATCCCTTGCATGCATCAGTGGATATCGCTAAAACCGGTGGATGACCAATGGATTTCTCAAGTTGCCTCATGAACCAAGTCCAATTATCCGAAGACTCTGAATCAAAAATAGCCCATGCAACAGGATACATCCAATTGTTACCATCTAGAGCGGTGGCAGAAGCAAGATGCCCTTTGTACTTACCATTCAAGGCGGTCGAGTCAATTCCAAGATATGGTCGACACCCTCTTTGAAATCCATCAATGCAAGGCTTCAAAGATAGGAAAAGCTTATCAAAATAAACACCATCTCCTACCGGCTTGGTTGCAATCTCAAAAATGGAACCTGGAGACCTCTGAATCAGCTCAGCCTTGAAATTGAACAATGTTTGAAAACTATCTTCCCAAGCACCATAAATTGAATCCATTGCTACCTTTCTACCAAGCCAAACTGTATTGTATTTAACCTCTACATTGTACTTTTCTAGCAGCCTGTCTTGCAAATCAGCAGCTCCAAGTGATGGTTTCTTCCTCAACCATCCAACAACTCTCTTGGCAACCCAAGTGTGAGATGCCATGGTGCTTACCAACTTCCCAGTCCCCACACAATCATGCTCATGAGGGATCATAGTAATCTGCAAATTAAAATCAAAATAACTTAGATGGAGTAATATGTTATTGGAAAACACATTCATTTCGAACAATTAAAGCAATATCATACAAGTAAACATAAAAGAGACACACCTCTACAGTTGGTTGACCACCTAGTTTACGTGCAACAATCTTCCAAGGACATCCATTTGCCTTGCACTCAGCTCTGTATCTAGTCTTATCAGTCCTGATCTTGTGCACCTCAAACTCATTTATTATTGCATAATGTTTTAAAGCCATTCTAAAATCCTCCATGGTTGGGAAAGTCTCACCTTTCCTGATCTTAGGATTCTCTTTATCAATTGCAAACTTAGGTTCTTCAGCTGCATAGTCATCAACTGCAGTATGTGCCTCATCATTCATCCCCAATCCATCCTTTTCAATGTTTATTTTGGTTGCCACATCCTCAGCCCTCAAACCTAAGGACACAAACACATCATGATCCTCCAAGAATACGTCTTCATCCTCCATCAAAGCAGGGTCCACATTGTCCTCCACCTCCTCCTCCACACTTTCATCATCCGAGTCTGATGCACTATTAGTCTCCCCTGGAAGTGGAATAGGATTTCTCCTAACAGGCAATTTCTCCAACTTATGGTCCAACATGATGTTAAATTTGTAAGAAGGTTTAAGTATGAACTCGACAACCAAAGAGACAGCTTTGATAGACCAAAATCTCATAAAAATATATTTCAATTTATCATCTGTGGCAACACATTCTAATCCATTTTTATCAAAGTTCCAATACCAAAATGCAGGCTCGTGACATGAACCCCACTTTGCTCTTTTAGCTACATCATTCAAAAGATTACTCATCAAATATCCATTGACAAAGACGTGAACAATGTGGTCTGTAGCCTCAAATTCCTTGCAACTGCCATCATCAAGAATTGCCGTATACCCAGAGATTTTCAGATTAACTTTAAATTTTGACTCTTCATCATTCCTAGCATTAGTAGAAAAATTGATGATTTTAGTATCATAATAAATTGTACCTTTATCTCTAATAAAATTGATGAAGAAATTGTACAATTAATTCCTAACATTAGTAGCAAAATTGATGCCCGATGTGAAGATGAAATTGTACAATTAAACCAAAACTGAACATACCCACTGCCATGTAGAATGTTGTCATCGGCTTCGATCATCTTTGTCGTCCCACGCCGGATCGATCTGGTGGGTGCTCCCTGTAACGGCTCCTTGGTCGGCACAAAGCGAAGCAGGAAGCAAGGACCTAGTCCACGCCAGCACTGGACGTTTCCCTATCTGCAGTTCGCGATGGCGTGACGCCCTGGGCGATCGTCGATGTCTGCCCGATCGCCTGACCCTGCACGATCTCCCTGGGCCCTAGTCGGCGCCCGCCCTTGACCCTGCCCGATCGCCTGACCCTGCGAGTGCGCCAAGCGGGGAGATCGTCGAACGCCGTGCGACTGCTCGTCGTAGGGGGTGACGCTGAGAGATCGCCTGACCCTGCGCGCACGAAGATGGGAGAGCACGTCGTAAAGGGCGCGAGGTCACCCTGCAGGTCTCGATCGCCGCCGGAAGGGCACGAGCCTATGGAGTCGAATACGATCGAGTCCAGGATCGTATCAGGCAAAGATTAAAAGGAAATAGTATTCTCGTATTTTCCCACACCGATTAGGATTAAAAACAAAAGAAAATAATATTAAATAACCGGTAATGCTATGAATTAGAGGGATGACTACTAATTGGTGGCCTATTTTGGATGCTTTTCTAACTGAGGGCAAATATTGGATGGTCACGTTTAAGAGTGCTATCAATATAATTAACCCATGTTTTCCCGTGTGACAGGGAAAGATATGTCTCTTTATACAGTAGATAAGTCCGAACAGTTTATATTGAAACAATCTATAAAGTCTATCATTCAGATGCATACTTCTACTCAAGTGGTTGTTTTGCTTTGATTCTTATCCGTATAGTTCTAGGTTCAAATCCCCACTAGCACATGTTATTTTTTTTCTTCCATATGAACGATGCAGCGATGGGGCTTTGCACATGTAGTGACCAAAAAAAAAAATTAGACGACAGAAAAAAGGAAAAAAAAACAAATGGGTGTGCAATGTTCTGATGGGATTCGAACCCAGAACTAGATGGGAAAAGAAGCATATACATTATCACCGTGCCACAAACATATTTTTAAATTGCTTCCGTTCATATCGTGTAATGTAATAGAGACGGGTGTTTAAAACTCCATCCCTAGAATAAAACTCCATCGCTATTGTTTGTGTCATATAGGGACCGAAATACAAAATTTGTCTCTACTGTTGAAACCTGGGACGGATATCTATAATCTATCGTTAAATCCTTAGGTTTTAGAGACAAATTTTCAAAAGCCATTACTACTACTAAAATCTGTCACTAAAACTTAAAGCTATAGGGACGGGGTTTTGCTATCTATCACTAAATCTTTTTCTACATACGGTTTTCTATATAGCCATCGCTATTTGTGTCATTCAGACAAATCGCAGTGACGCAGTTTTAAACATCCATCACTATAGATGATCTAGTGACATGGTCTTTTTAGCCGTCGCTGAACTCACGTCACTAAAGACCGAATTTGTGGTAATGTTAGAAGGTGCCTGGCAAAGCATATTGGCAGCTGACACCTTGTGGTTTTTGGAGGCATTGGTTAAACCTATGATTTGCACTCATATCCTCATATAGAAACTACCTTGTCAAGATCTAAGATTGTATATTTGTATTGTTATATATGTAGGGCGCACTCAAGCATTTCATATTTCAAACTGAAGTTCAGCGTGTGTTCAGGGAAGTCTTGAAAGTGTTATTTTCACTGCTTTTGCTGAATATTGTTTGTTGCTAAGCTATTTACTTTGTTTTACCTTGCAGTGATGGAAGTTGAAAGTCTGCTAGCCTGGTGACCAATCCAATGTCTGGACCATGTTTATGAAACTCGATGTTTTTCCGTTGCTTATCCAATAGCATAATCTTTTTTCTTAGATAACGGGTTTTTCCTTAGACATGACGCATCTAGAGGGAGCACATCTAAACCCATTTCTTAGCAGGAGCACATCTAGACGCATGTGCCAGTTTCTGTTAGGTTTCAGAGGGATGTGTAGGCGGGCGATGGTAAGTCACCCAGTTTTTGTTACCCTAAAAGAAGGGTTATCATTAGATTTCAGAGTCAGTCGGTCTCGGATTCTTTCGCCCAAAATGAAGAGTTACCATTTAGATTTCAGAGCTGAGGGAGTCGGTCTCTCGTTCTTATATCCAAAAAGTGAAGAAGAAAATGCTATGGTGTGGATCGTATTTGAAGCATTTCCCTTTCAGACAATGATGACAAATCTTTTCTTTCATCAGAAAAGGGACGGGGTTTCCGCCGTTTCCTGTGTTGGGATTAATTGCATAAAGTTGGATGGAATGACGCAAAGATCACAAACTCAAGATACAATCCAATGGTCGCAACTCGAAAATGACTTATACAGCTGAACACAGAGAAGTAGAGAACGAGGGAATGTGGAATGAATTTGTTGATCTGAATTATAAAAAGGTGACAAGCTAAGAGTGCATATAGTAATACATGAATTTGTCTAAATCAAGCAACAGCGTATAACATAATTTATATTACCAGAAGTCAAAGCAAACAATATACCATACAAATACCAATACTAATACCATCACTAGCTCGATAGAGCAGCACTGACCGGCCGTGATCATGCATGTCCGACCCAAGGGGTACCCCAATTATCACTCCGCTGTTGCTGATATTACCTTAGCAATACTGGAGCCCATTTGCATCCCGTGGACCGCCAGCTTGGCGTTCTCCGAACTCTGGGACGATTGCCCCTGCAGCATACCCTTCATGACCGGCACGCTGGCCTCCATCACACCGCCGTCCGGGCAGTCCTGGTAGGTTTGCTCCCAGCGCTGGGCAGCTATCTTCTTCATGCACGCGACGTGCAGGTACCCTTCGCTGAAGCCGTGCCGCCAGCGGTACGCCCATAGCTTCTCCTTCCTGACCCAGAACTTGAGTGAAGAGGTGGAGCTCGGCGGGCGGCCCTTCTCACCGCAGAAGAGGCAATCTTGCTTGGCTTCCTTGCAGAGCTCCAGTATGTGTCCGTCCGGGAGAACGGTTTCCATCTTCAAGGCGGCGCAGCATGGGTGGAGATTGATGTCCTTCTCCTTCTCCGACCAGTGGTAGACGACACCCGATATTACGTAGCCGCAGGCGTTGCAGAACTTACCATCGACGGAAAGCAGGGAGCGGAGGAAATGGAACTCGAGGTCCCCGTATAGAGGATGTTTAAGGGTGGATTCTGGGACGGCGCAGTTCGTGTGGAGGTCGAAATCGCATAATTCGCACCTGTACCTCCGCCCCTCGCCGCAGCCGGGCTCCATGCAGCCGTCGCACCGGAACGGCCGGCCGTCAGTGGTCACCACCAGCTTGAGCTTATGCGCAAGGTGGGCCTTGTGGGAGATCTCCTCCGGAAGGTCACCGTACATTTTCATGATTACCTTGTTTGTGAATTATCTTACTTCTGAGTTCTGAGCAGTGCAGACAAGATGCAATGCGTATTAAGCTTATGACCGGTGTATATATATAGCCTGATATTCGTGGTATGTTGTATATATATATATATTTTTTCTGAACACACAGAAGAATGTTTCTCTGGTTAGGTGGTTACACTTGAGAATCTATTGGCATCCATTGGGCTGTGGCTGCTAGCTTAGGTAACTTGACGAGGTAAGGACAAGGACGTGTCGAATTTATGTACTTGATGGATGATGGGCTGTGGCTGTTAGTTTAGGTACTCGACTAGGTCAAGGACGTGTCTATGGCAGAGCACACTGTGTGCGACTTCTCTTCCATTGGTCGATGTAAACCTTCCGTATATATTTTTTTTCTGGAGTGAAAGGAACAATAAAATACCTTGTTTGTGAATTCTCTTACTTCTGAGTTCTGAGCAGTGCAGACAAGATGCAATGCGTATTAAGCTTATGACCCGTGTATATATAGCCTGGTATTCGTGGTATGTCGGTTTTTTTTTCGGAACAAACAGAAGAACTTTTCTCGGGTGGTTACACTTGAGAATCTATTGGCATCCTGTGGGCTGTGGCTGCTAGCTTAGGTAACATGACGAGGTAAGGACAAGGACGTGCTAGTGTGCTACTTCTCTTCCATTGGTCGATGTAAACCTTCCATATAAAACTTTATTTTCTGGAGTGAAAGGAACAGTAAAATACAGTGGATTATATGCCACTTGTTTTGACAGTCATATACAGTATACTGTATATAGGTGCAAGGCAAAACAAAATAAAGATCTGGTCCACCTAGACGCGTGTCTCATCAACAGCAAGGTACGGCTAAGGATCTCTGTCATGGGGCGTCGTCACATCTGATGGGCTTTCGCAGCTCCTTCGGCTCACTACTGTCGTACTATTTATTTTATTCTACGTATTGCAAAAAATCTATTGTATCGCTCATGACGTTCACGATATTTCAATGGTTAGTATATCATATAGATTTTTGTTACTGTGGATTATATTACTTAAATATTAAAATAATATAAATTAAATTGGATTGTTGATGACATTATAATTGTCTAGATATGTTAGAAAACCAACCGCGAAATCGATACTTTAGGATCATCAGGTAGAAACACAAGATCACAGAAAAAAGAACGACATCAAGACATAATGTTTTTTTAACGAGGTTCAGCGATGTATTTACATTCTCGAAGCATGACTACGAACGCTCTTTCCCATAATATCACTAGCAATATCGGCATCAGGAGCACACCGATGCGCGATTTTGCAGTGGTTAATAGATTATATAGATTTTTATTACCATGAATTATATTATTTAAAATATTAAAAAAGTATAAGTTAAATCAGATCATTGACGGCCATATAATTTTCTATGTAATACAGCAAATTCTGGATCCATGGTTGATAAAAAAAAGGTCTAATTAGAATATAGAAATAATATTTCTAAGTCTTTGTTTTCTTTCTTGATTTCACCAGACGTAGATCTAATCATAGAGATTCATACATAGAGGTATAAGCTGGGATTGAAAAATTACTACAGTACTGGTTTTTCTATCGTCAAAAGTTGATCCATAAACCAAGAAAACCGATCGAAAATAGTTTTTTTCTACAATGCCTAGGGTTGGTTTTTACGATAAACCGGACTTTCCGATGTAAACAGACCGAACTAGTTTCACCGAAAACCATGAAAATGATTTTTTAAGCTATGGGTACAAGCCCAAGTTTGAGAGGTTCTCAAAAAAACATCAGGGATAAGGATGATCATTCCTGTTAGTGTTGAATCATTATAGTTGGAATGGCTTCACTTACAACACCGGTTTCATCAGATTGAGTTTCGACTGGGCCTGATCAGCAAGCATTAATGACCAAATTACTTTATTTGCCTCACTGAACCACATTTTCAAGGGCTGGGGTGGAGGAGGACGTACATGTCGATCATGGGAAGGGCAAAGGAGATATTGAGGGCGTAAATCAATGCCAAATTGGGTTTTCAAAAATGCGGAATGATTCTACTGAGTCAGAAGCGATTATTCTTGCCAAATACAAATTTAATTAGTAGGATTATTTTGCTATAAATAACATTCTTTTGTCTTTACCAGTGGATGTCTTATTTAAATACTTTGTCGACCTAGTTATCAAAGCGCATGTTGTAATGATAACGATATTTGAACAACTATTTGTTGGCTTGCTTAGAAGACTTTTGATTTTGAGTCAAGACTCAA
Organism: Eleusine indica; assembly: GCA_030378355.1. Taxonomy (NCBI): domain Eukaryota; kingdom Viridiplantae; phylum Streptophyta; class Magnoliopsida; order Poales; family Poaceae; genus Eleusine; species Eleusine indica. The sequence goes on along the minus strand of CM059498.1, from coordinate 7,612,950 downwards.
GAGCAAGTCAAAGTCTTCGAGGATATTTTATCAAATGTTTTGTCTCGCCCTTGGAAGTTCGGGCGCTTGAAGCACTCGTTTAGATAGCAATGGTATTCTCGGATGTGTGCCCATAATTCATTCCTTATAGATATCTAACATAATTATTTCTTTTTTCGAATAGTAGTGATATTATTCGGGGATGTTCATCCGTAAAGTAAGGAGGCAAGTTTTCTTGATAATAATATATGCGAGTGGTTGGTGTTGTCAAACGGATGAGTTACACCATTAGATTCAAGGGGTGATCAGTCGGCCTCTGCTTATTATGTCCAACAAGAAGAGGATGAGCCGCCACGATGTGGATCGTATTTGAACTATTTTCTTTTCAGACAATAATAATAATAATAATAATAATAATAATAATAATAATAATAATAATAATAATAATAATAATATAGTAGCAGTAGTAGTAATAAGTCGTGTAATTTTTGTGTAACTCTCACTCTCTTTTGTAAGCATATATATGCAAGGATAATATATGTGCATATGATAAGCAGAGTTCTACTTTTATACTTCACTTTGCTATTATCATTATCAAGACTAAAGAGCTACTCTATATTTAAAGAAATCATTCTTTTCATCCGAAAAGGGCCACAGAGAGGGTCCAGTCGTTGCTTGTGCCAACTCGTCGGTTTGTGGACAAGTTGTCTATTCAAACAACTATTGCACAGTTTCAAAAAACAAAAAACAACTATTGCACTGATCAGATTGCCTTTCTCACTTGCCCTCCAGTTTGGATGAGCCCTTTGTGTGATTGGATGTGCTTCTATAATTTGTGGTCTGCCACATGTTATAACCAATTTATGAACGGGCTTCTGTCCGACCTCTATATTAATAAAATTCACGTGGAGTCTTTCCCCATGACCTTTAAAAAAAGTAAAATATAACGCTCGAGTTACGATAAAAAAAAAACAATGGTCACAACTCGGAAATGGCTTGCACAATCGAATACGAAAACGGGCAAATCTGGAATAAATGTATTGATATGAATTATTAAAAAGCAAAACGTTTGCATATGAAGGACAGCAACATAGTGATACATGTTACAAACCTTAAGGAAATATGAAATATCTAAATCAAGCACGTGTATGTAACAAAATCATACAACCCGACAAAGCAGACACGCTCTGCCGTATATCAGATCCAAGGGGTTCCCAGTTATCACTGCGCTGATGCTGATATTACATTAGCAATAATGGAGCCCATTTCCATGCTTTGGACAGCCATCGCGGCGCTGGTCTCTGAGTTCAGGGACGGGCGTCCCTGCAACATGCCCTTCATGACCGGCACGCTCGCTTCCACGACACCGCCGCCGGGGTTGTCCTGGTAAGTTTGCTCCCAGATCTGGGCAGCTATCTTCTTCATGCACGCGACGTGCAGGTACCCGTCGCTGCCGCCGTAGCGCCAGCGGTACGCCCATAGCTTCTCCTTCCTGACCCAGAACTTGAGCGAGGAGGTGGAGCTCGGCGGGCGGCCCTTCTCACCGCAGAAGAGGCAATGCTTGGCTTCCTTGCAGAGCTCCAGTATGTGTCCGTCCGGGAGAACGGTTTCCATCTTCAAGGCCGCGCAGCATGGGTGAAGCTCGAGGTTCTTATTATCCTTCCTCGAGCAGTGATAGACGAACCCGAGCGTTGCGTACCCGCAGGCGTTGCAGAACTTCCCATCGACAGAAAGCGGGGAGTGGAGGAGCTGGAACTCGAGGTCGTCCCCGTACAGAGGATGTTTCAGGGTGTACTCTGGGACGGCGCAGCTTGTGTGGAGGTCAAAGTCGCAGGAATCGCACCTGTACCTTCGCCCCTGACCGCTGCCGAGCTCCATACAGCCGTCGCACCGGAACGGCGCGTCGTCGGTAGTCACCAGCTTGAGCTTGTGCGCACGGTGGGCCTTGTGGGAGACCTCCGCCGGAAGGTCATCGTACATCTTCATGATCAACTCTCGTTAGCGAATTCTCGTACTTCTGTCCTGGTAGCTTATGACTGGTAGGTATATATATAGCTTTGTTGGTATTCATGCCTTCATGGTATATCATATATATATGTATAGCTTAATTTTTCCTGAACACATGAAGAGCTTTCATGGGCCAGGTGACGAGGTCAACAGTCAAGGACGTGTCTATGGCAGAGCACACTGCTACTTTTCTTCCATCGATAGAGAGGTGAACCTTCCGTATAAACCTCTGCCTTCTGGGTGCAAGGAATAGGGAAATTCAGTGGTAATACGTGCCGCTTGCTCTGACAGTCATATACTGATGTATACAGGTCGTGCAAGGAAAACAAAAAACAAAAACCCCGGCCCACGTTCACGCGTGTAACTTGACAAAAACATTCTATATTCCTATATATTCCACTCAAATTTTCACACTGTAGTATTTTTACTATTCTTTACGAAAGCTAGGCCGCCGTCTCGTCAACGGTAACGAACGCGAGGTGTGCCTCGGGAACCTAAAAACCCCACGGCAAAGTCTTTGTCGTGCGTTGCCCACGGTGAAGTATTTTTTCGCGTGCTACGCGGCAAAGTGCACCCGCCAAGATTCAAATCCGGGACCTTATGTTCGCGTGTAGAACCCACTATTTGCCGTGTGTCAAGAAAAAAAACACTCGGCAAAGACCTATTTATATATTTTTTTAACGTGTTTTTTGTTGGCTAAATTATTTCAAATAAAAAAGTATTAAACTACAAAGTTGTATAACTTATTAGATCTACAACTATTGTTTTGGTCATCTGTTCATTTGACAAAGTGATAGTAATATTGTTCACGAATCTTATACGTCTCATCGAATGTTTCATGAAACTATATGAGACTATTAGATTTTATGAACAATATTTTAGATTAAATTAAGTAATAAACAAATGATCAAAATAAAAGTTATAAGTCTTCAAAAGTTATACAACTTTATAGTTCGAAATTTTTTTATTTGAATTAATTTATAATTTTAAATATAATTTAAATTTATATTTTACCGAGTGTTAAGAAAAAAAAAACTCGGCAAAGAGTGTGTTTGCCGTGTGTCAAGAAAAACACACGGCAAACATGCTCTTTGCTGTGTGTCAACCTTTTTTTACACACGACAAAAATTTTGTCATGTATGTTAACAGCAAACACCATCTTTGCGGTGTGCCCGAAACAAACACACGGTAAAGTTTCAAACACTCGCAAAGATTGATTTTCCTGTAGTGATTCGGGATCCCTGTCACGGCCTCACGGGGTGCCACCTTGCATTCTGTCCTATGTGAAAAACACCTATTACGTAAACCTCACGGCAAACCTTGCACGTGGCGTTCACGATTTCCCACTGGTCAACAGATACAGCGACACCCTAACTCGTTACGTTCATTAGGCGAGCATGTTCATCGTTAGAGAGAGTGAAGTATATATATGTTTTCTTAACTCAGATTGATTGGCAACGTAAAGTTAAAGTTTCTTATTTAGAGACAAACAGCATAACTAGATTACATGTAGTGTAAGTTAAAACTGCCGTAACTCAGCTATATATAGATAAACATAGTAAAGATAATAATAAAAAAGTAAACTTCAAGCTGGTATTCAGTATTGAAGTCCGTTCTCTCCACATGTTTGGCTAAAGCACCTTCACGTCACATATATAGTTCTGACGGGATTATATATATATAGGGAGATCAAACAAGTAAAACGACTAGTTCAGTGTCTTTTTAGTTTGTTCTCCATGTTTCAGAACGAGCAATGCTCATATTACGTAAAAATTCCACAAAAAACTTTACGTAGTGCTGATCTGGACCCCACGTGGACGAAAAAGGGCCCCAGCCAGCGATTGCCCCCGATCCGATAATCTCGGCGTTGATTAAAACTGAATTGATTTTCAATTTCTCCACTGATATATATTCCTTAAAAAATAAACCTTGATTTTGTCTTTGAATAAATCTAAACAGTTCGCTCCTGATCATTCTTGAATCAAACAATATATATGTTTGAATTCAATTGTCCTTACACCTTACTTGTCAAAAACTGCTAATACTGACTAGTAGTGATGCTCGTACGGCACGCACGTCAAAATTCTGAAAACCAAATTTAAACTAAAAATAACCAAAATTGTAATCATTTGAAAAGGACAGTTGATGCAAATATAAACGTTAAAACCAGATCCCAAAAGTATAATTATTAGACATTATGATCTGAACAATCTTTTTGTGATTTAAATAGTGATGGACATGACTTAATATCACTCTTTACACAAGAGACTTCTACAAAAATATAACAAATAGAGTAATATAACTAAAAAAAATAACATCAGGAGTCTTCAAAGTACAGATGATTGGTGGGGTAATCGAGAAAATTATAGTTGTCACTCAGACTGCTACCTAGATAAATACAGAACCTTGTAGCTTCTTCGCGTTAGCGACCAAGCATCATCATGTAAGTCATAGATGTCTTAAAAATGAAAGATATAGAGAAACTTCACTTGCAATAGGCTCACGGATTCCTGAAGGTCACCCAACATCACGTCAACGACTTTTTGGAAACCAATCGTGTGCTATTGTGAAGAGTTAAGGAAAGAAATATTCAATCATAGGGAGGCAAGGAAAGGAAACCTTGTTTTGTTTGACAGAGTGAAGGATAAAGTAAAGAAGGTCAATCACAGGAATTGATCAAGGAAAATCTTGATTACTTTGTTTTTATATGGAAGACATTCCGAAGGAAGGTTAACATATTTACACCATCTCATGAATCAATTTCGTAAACCTCAGATAGTATTTAATAACATAGTAAAATCAGGAACCACTATCTTCATACTATTATAAAGGGGATACGTGGATGCTAGCAATTACTATTCAAGATTTGTCAAGTGGGTCTATCACTTGATCCAACGATTAAGATGCAGAGTAATTATTAAGACATTGATCTAAGGGCAAAAAGGTGGCTAGAGGACTGCATGATAATACATTTTTCTCAAAAAGTTTATTCTTTTAGAGATAATAATTCAGGTATGCATGTTAGGTATACAACATCCACGTATATATATTATACACATGATATAAGATTGTATATATGATACAATGATGAAAGCTCCAATTCTCTTCTTGAGCACAAGAAAAGTTATACAAAGTAGTGTGAATGTGTTTCTATATATTAAACTAATCATTTCTTACATCTGTCCATCTAATAAATGGAGAAAATATTCAGGTAATCGCCCCCTAATTGTGAGGATTTATTTGTTATTAAATTATGCTTTCCTAGAGCTCTAAACATATTAAACCTCTTCTTATTTCCTAACTGTTAACATAGATGGATCGTGATTACTGTCAGTCTGCCACCTTCTACCTCCATAAGCAATTCTCTTATGTAATCTTAACCAAATTCAAAGTTTATAATATAAAAATATCCTTAAAATAAGAAACATGCCAAAATATTGTGGAACCTGAATTAACCGAATTGAAACCCTAAAAACAATGGTGATTGAATCAATGTTAAAAAGCTATTGATGAACAAACTTATATAACAAAAATATAATGCTAAAATATTCAAATGAGTTGTTAAATTACAAAGTTATCATGTATTTTAATCATGAGATGAAAATCATAATTAATTTGTGTAACACTCTAACATTGCATTTCCTAAAGTTATCATGTATTTTAATCATACCAAAATGCAATGAAATGAAAATCATAATTAATTTGTGTAACACTCAGCATTGCATTTCCTAAAGTAATCACCCATTGAACCTCTATAAACATATCATGTTTAAATCTAAGACTTGTCAATGGCCCATTTAAGGTGAAGATGATAAGCACGATTGTCAGTTCAGTTTTACCTTAATTCTCCATTTTTATTGTCAAACAAAAATCACACTGAATCATGTATGAGAACTATGAAAGTGAAAAGCTATACATGATCCTTATCTCTTCATAAATAGCAGAATTGGCTAAAAGATTGTCTCCACATAAAAATTCAGATCAGCAATTCTATCAAAAAAATAGGTTGACAGGAATAGAATTAAATAATAGAGAATGATGAAACATAAATGAGACCATTTGGAAAGGCCCAGGTAGTTTTTTAACTAATCAATTTGTAAGCTAAGAAAGAAGAAAATTAATGCAAAAAAAACTTCACTTTTTCAGAATTAAAATCACATAAGGGGAAGCATTAAACTCAATTCTCAAGTCAGGATCAAATTACATGTACGAAAAAGCAGTGCATTGAGCTTACATTATCAATGTCAAATATCTTGAATAGCTCTGTCAGGAAATTAACTGCTTTGGCTGTCAATTCCAAAGTCTGCAAAGGAAAAGGTTAAAATTATCAACTTTGCCATAAAGAAAATTATGAAAGTACGTCAAACAGAAGTATTCTATTGGAAACATAATAACATAGAACTTGTACAATAAGAGAATCAGACCATTATAGTTTGATTCAAGGATGCTTTAATGGCCACAATGGTACAACGAAATTGACCACAGCCTAAGATATAAACCTGAAAGTCATTGAGCTCCGCATCACTAAGAGCTCCATCCATGTCATGATCACATAAAGAGAAAATTCACTTCAAAGCTCTAACACAATGTTTGGACTTTATATGGAAGAAACAGTAATATAGAACATCTTTAGACTTTTTTGTGATATACTAACCTGTTTAAAAAATCCTCACCATTATTAGGGTCCAAATCAATACAGACTTGATAATAATAGGAAATAACATCCAACATCATCTAGTAGAGTTGAAAGAAATTGGATGTGCAGTCGCATTCTCATCCATGGCACCATACTGCTCTGTAAGTGCACCGGAGATGCAACTCCCAAACAAGTTGTCAAAATCAGAATTATTACACCCGGAGAAACCACAATCGACTCAACATTACTGGCATTCTGAAATAACTATACATGATCATACATCTGGAGAAATCAATTTGGGTCGGTTCACCTATTGACCACAGAAAGAAGAAAGAAAAAATCATGAACATACTATAGGAAGCATTCAACACGCATCAGACAAGAATATGCAGGCGTACCAGCAGAATCGTACACAGGCTCACCCTCATTCACCTATAGGATGCCCCAAGAATCTGCGGTGCGTAAAATAAAACCAGAATCCTGGATTTGGATCCAGACATCCAGGGTGAAATTAAACTAACAGAGATGGACAAGAATGAGCGAGGCAATCAATATCGTAATTAACTTATAAATTCTCTCAATCACAAAAAAGAAGAACTAAAAAATTAGCAAAACACCCTTACCTTCAGCAGCGTACTCGGCAATCCACCTAGCAACGTAGCAGCAACCCAACACGATGGACCCATTGAGCGTCGCCCAACACCCAACCTGATGCCAACCTCGTCGACCATGGCATCAGTGGCGGGAGATCCGACAGGGAAAGGGGATCAGGGCAGGGGATCCATGAGAACGGCACCTGTTGCCGGGCAGAAGTCCGGTGGCGACGGCTGAGTACAGTTGGGCATCGAGAGGACGGCGAGGAGCACGGCGTGAGGGTGGGCGCGGATGGGTCCGCATGATGGGATCGTAGAGGACGAGCCCCTGGCGGTGGACGTAGGTGTGGAGGAAGCCGCCGTCGCTGCCAGGGAGCACCCACCTGTCGATCAGGGCGTCGGAGCGTGGGTTCCTTGCTGCAGCAGGAGGTGGCTCACGGGTGTGCAGCCGTTGGTGGATGCGCTGCCGCCCACGGTGAAGAAGGCGGCGGAGCTCGCGGTCACAACGGTGGTCATGGCGGCGGGATACAATATGGAGGACGGCTAGAGGGTTCATGAACCCTACGACGCCGCTGCGCTCTTCCGGGGCTCGAGAGTATGCGAATGCGATTTGTTTGGAAGGAATTGATTGTCGAAATCTATGTATGGAAAGAAATTAAAAACATAATTAGGAGAAATCAAGCTATGTGGGTCCGTGGGTAAAGGTGGGAAGAGATGTAAGAAAAAACAATATGGGAGGGAAGGGATGAGTGAATTTTGTGAAGGAATGAGTGTAAAAAGTTTTATATGTAATAGATTTATATATATTTTGTATTTGGATGGAGATGAACTATACAAAATAGAGACTCCATATCGTTAGGTAGGTAGCTATTTATGGTAGAAAAACTGATCATGTTATTCGTTCTTTATTAATTTAGATTATAATAATTTATTTCATAATACTAATTAAGATTTGTATGTATTGATCAATGATATTGTATTTATATTGAACGACAGGTGAAGATTAAGTTGCCAATTTGTTGGAGATTGATATTTTTCATTGATTCGGTTCCTGTTATGATACAAGGTATAATGTGGGTATTAAAAAGAAACGTTCGCGGACGGCTCGGCCACGTTTTCCCTTCCACGTCAGCAATCACGTAGGTTTTTCGTAGGTTTGTAGGTAAGTTTAGCATTGCTCTTTGAGAACTCCTGGACGAGCCCTTCTCCTTCCAGGACGGCGAGCTCGAGCTTGATTAGCTTCCTCGTCGTAGACCTCATACTCTACATAACCTTTTTCCTCGTACTGTTTCTGAACCATCTCCTTATCCGTCAATATTTCCTCTTCCCACTTCTCGATCTTAGCATCAATCTCCGCAAAATGCTGCGCCATGCGGTCCAACGGCAAACCGTAACGCTGCACGGCATCTTTCGGTAAGCTATCCAGAAATTCCTGGCTGAAGTCGGATACTGGAGTAAGCGGCACCGGATTGTATGACAAGAAAAGGTCGATTTGTGACTGCGACATCCTCACCGTCTTCATCTTTCTTCGATTTTGGGCTACAGCATGAGGAAGAGCTGACGCAGCAACGGATGCAGAATTCACATCCGCCGATGTAGTGTTTCCCGCCTCTTCTAGTTCTACACGCACGGGCGCTGCCGTAGAGGAAGAACCCACGGTTTTACCTGTCCCGGTCTTCTTCTTCTCCAAGGATACACACATGGCCGAATCTACGGCCGCCGAAGCCTTTTCCGCCTTCGTCGTGTTTTTCTTATCATCGGCTGCCACTGCCAGTACCGGTATCGTGGAAGAGAGATCCACGGTTGCCGCTGCGACTTCCTTGGACGAACTGGCCATAAACGCCTCGAACAAACTTTACCAACGACCTAGATCTTCGATGGTTTGTTTCTCCAAAAAAAGAGGAACGATGAGTTCCAAGAAAGAAGGAACGGTTTGGTTGGAATCAAGGTCGCGTATATATGGAGCAGCGATCGATTTTGCATATCCACAGCCTTCAGTTCCAGCCAGGGTCCAGCTCCAACCTAAAGGCCCATCAGAATTCAGAACTTGAGGCCGGGCCAATTTTCTTTTCAAGTTGTCCGTAGTATAGTCCAATTGTAGCTGGATGTTCTGTCAATTCTCAACAAAAAAAAAAAAAAAAAAAAAGCTGGATGTGCTGTGATTTAAAAAAATGCAACTTTTTTTTTTTGATAATTAAAAAAAATGCAACATTGGATGGATGTTCTAGGAAAGGGCAACTGTTAATTCGTAACATAATTGAGTCAAACAAAAAAATACCTCTAATTATTCCAAGCGTATTCCAGAAAACACAGCGATGTTGTTAAGCGTATGCAAGCGCGTTTTGAACCATCTTTCCGTCGCCTCAGCCGGCACGTCAACGGACACGCTATCTACCTGTCGCAGGATCACGCGGCTGCCGCCCAACGGAGTACGATGAACAGATATATCATACCATTGAAATCAACCTTCAGGTTAAACTGTACAGCAAACCAGTCCAAGAACAATGCTACACAGGCTACCTCACTAGAGGATTCAACACAAATCAACAGCCACCATGCTCTTCTACATGCAAGTAAGCACATGTACAGTGAGGTTTCAGTGAGGTTTTCATACACACAGCAACCCAGAAAGCTCTAGCGGAAGACGCTGATGGCTAACATTCCCGCACGCACACACTCTAGCCATAATCCGATCGACTGCAAGCTTAGTATTATTCCAGCAACCGAAGGCGTCACCTCAGAGAATACACAAGCAGGTCTACCCCCTAACTCTACACAAATCCATGACCCCCACCATTCTAACCATTTACCGCAAAGAATCAACAGACCCGATACTGCAACCGAGCGAAGTTTTACTCCTTGACCTTCGTGAAGAACCGGCTAAATCCCCGGTTTTGTTTCTCAGGCATCTGGTTAGCGAATGAGGAAGACGAGGAGGATCTTGATCTGTGCTGCTTGGGGCGTTTGGAACCATTCGGTGAAAGGAAAGGACTTCCATCTACATCGGAGGGGGTTATGTGTGTCTTGTATCCACTGACAGGAGATTCATTTCCTGTTCCATTCATTTCCTGATCTGTATCAGGTTGACCTGGCTTCTGAGGATACTCCTGGGCAGTAGTTCCTACTGCGTCCTGCAAGAAGTCCTCCATACGCTGCCGAGTAGGTGAAGAACCTAATGACTCTGCTGGAGGACGCATAGCTTGCAGTTGACGGCCAAGAACCAATATTGTCTCCTGGCACTCTGCAAGCTTCTCTGCTGCAGCCGCGATCTCTCTCTCCTGTCATAATTTTGACACAGTAATTAGATGCTAAAACTGCTCCATATCAAGAAGCAATCATTAGTTCAGTATCGAAACCTACAATTAGATGTAAACATGGAAAACCGATTAAACAAATTTAGCACCGATACTTTGTGACTTGGTGGAATAGTGCTGCCCTATTATGTTCCCAGGTGTTGTGCCAGTACTTTCATAATAATCAAGATGCACTATAAATGAAAGGTCGAAAATAGGAATGTGAAAAAAATCGGAATTAGGAGCTTCTGAAATACTATTGATTGAACTACCTGCTTTGCCTTGGTATCAGAGTCCTCGTCCTCAAGGATCTTTTCGGCCTCATACCTTCATACCATAAAATCAAGTCAGAAAAGAAATAAAGAAGAGGGCAATCTGTATGTCAAACGATTTGAATTTCACCTTTCTATCTTTTCCTCGAGATCTTTGTATCTAGCTAAGTCCTCCTGATGACTTAGTCTTTCATCGGTGAGTTCAGCTGTCAAAGCATCTATTTTAGACTGCAATACTTCTATTTCCTTCTCTAACTCAACTTTTCTTGATTCAAGTGATTTGTAGGATTCAGCCATGCACTTCAATTGTGTCTCACTCAAGCTATTTGATTTCTCACTGTCAGACAATTTGGATGTGAGGTCTTCCAAGGTTTTTTCCATATCGCTTAATCTAACCATTGTTGCGTCTATTATTTCATTGCATTTCACTAATTCTGCCTCCAAATTTGTCTTCTCAGATTTAAGTTGTTCGTATTCCTCAGGTGAGCATATGTTCACTGCAGTCTTAACATCAAATCCAGCATCAGCAGTCCCCTCAAACTCTGGATCCGATGATGAGCGAGGCAACAGTGGGCAGAGTCCAGAAAGGTTATCTTTAAGTGGTTCAGACTGCACCTTATTTTCAAGTAGAGTCACTTTGTCAACATAATCCAGACTGTTACTTTCTGCCTCATTGTTGTTGTCTCTAAGAATTGTGAACTTAACCTGTCCTGTTTCTGATAAGATAAGGGACAGTTCCACAATAATATCCTTGACACAATTTTCATTTGACAAACCTTTCTCAATCAATACAGAGAACTTCTGTACTTTCTCACATAGTCCATCATAAGATGGCTGTCCTTGAAACTTAGAAACTTCTTGATCAAGTAACTTGACAAAGTCCTGAATCTTCAATATGGCACTCATTAATTCTTGATCCAAGACACAGTTGCTCGCAGAATTCAACCCCCCATTCGGATTCCCTAATGACTGAGTGTCAGAAACTTCATCTGTGTCAGGGTGATGAGTTCCATTTGCGTTCATCGAATCTGCCTCATCTTCAATATCCTTCAGAATGTTTCTGATGCTATTTAGCATTTTGCCAACATTGTTCTCTTGTGATTCAGAATCCAGTAAGGAAGATATTCTTGACTGTAATTTCAAGAGTGGAGACTTCTTAGACCCCTGTTGTTTACTAGATGGAGTTTCTGGCATGGGTGAAGCTGACTGCAAGTTTTTAACACCATCTCTTTCAGTAGTACCAGATAAAGTAGCCCCTACTTCATCGATTTTCATTTTGTCAATAGTGTTGTCATTGCCATTAGTTTCAGGAGGCAAGCATGCTAATCTCTCCATCTCTAAGAAGTCATCCATGAGTTCCAACCTGTTCGAGCCATCTGTCACACTGCTCTTGGCCGTTCTCTCTTTCTTGAAGTGAGAGAGCTCAGAGACCAAAGCGTTAGCCCAAGATCCTGTGCAACTTCCTTCATCATCAACGCCATCTTCAGACATGGAAGTCATACTAGGTGGGTTGCTTCCATTTTGGCTCATTGCGCCATCAAACTGAATATCCGTGTTTGGAGTTGATGGGCTCTTATGCTGGTTTCCATTCAACATTTGAACTTCCAAACTGCGGAGCTTGCCTGCTGTCTTAGCATACATGCTTCTTGAAGTTTGCAGCTCACTGTTTCGCTTTGTCAGTGCCTCTTTAAGCATCTTGGTTTCTTCTTCCATTGATAGTAGACGGGCAGTCAGAAACTCATTCTCTCTCTGCATGTGATGTAAGTTCTCAATGGCATAATCAGGAGCAGGAGACATAGGAGACATAGGGCGATGGAAACTAGAATTCTTTGCAGGGGATCGTCGCACTCTAGTGTCTCCATACTCTCTGCCCAAGCTTTCCACCTCCATCTTCATTTGAGCTAATGCAGCAGGACCAGGTAACTTCTTCCGAACAAGGCCACGTAATCTTTGGCATTCAGCTTCCAGTTTTGATATTTTTTTGACATCCTCCTGGTGCTGCTTAGTCGCTGCATCAGCTGAACGCACACTCATGTTCTTTTCTTCAGTCCGGATTTCAAGCTCTTTGCAGGCAACATGCAGTTCATATTTCAGGGTATTAATCTCCCTTTCACCTGACTGGATTGTACCTTTCAAGACTTCAATCTCAGCTTCTGCTTGAGCTTTTTCTTCGTCGATTTTCATCAGTAAGTCTCCCCGTTCTTGAAGTGATCTTGTGAGTGCATCATTCTCAGCACCAGCCCTTATGAGCTCCTGTTCAAATTCAAGTATTTTTGCTTCCAACTCAGCCTTTATCTTCTCCCACTGTTTCGTTTTTGCAAAAACAACATCATGCAGCTTCTGTTCACCTTCTTCCTTAACAGTCCTTACTTGTTTCATACATTCTTTCAAAGCACCATCCAGATGGGCAGCTCTTTCTTCTGCTGCTAGCTTTGACAATGTAACAGTTTCAAGCTGAAGCTTCAGTGCAGAGGCCTCAGATTCAGCTTTCTCCCAACCTAAGCATGACAAAACATAAATATTCTCATGAACATATTTAACATAGTATCTCATAATCTAGAATGCATCTTACTGGAAAGCCATATCTCAAGAAAGTTTGTTCCAGTCAGACAGACTATTACGACCTAACCACCATCCAGCATCCATACTACTTTCATTTTTCAAGCCCAAATCCAAAAAAAGGCCAGCAGCTAAACATAATAAGATCTGGTACCCAGCAAGGAAATAATGAATATATTTTCAAAATAAAAGTAAATGATCCTGTGTGCACCTGATACAGCCTCCTCGGCAACTTTTGCGTGCTGCTTCACTAGGGCATCTTTAGTTGTGATCTCAGATTCTGCAGCAGAGAGTTTTTCATTCAAGATTTTCAGCTTTTCATCTAATATTTTTACGTTTTCTTCCGATTCAGTAAGATGGGCATATGTTTCAGGTGAAACTTGAACAAATTTTGGAGCTTTATCTTCCTGCAAAAAGGAAAGCTATGTTAGCATATACAAGTCAAAACTATCGAGTTATTGTAACAAACACATTTATCATTCCTGAAAAAAAACAGACCATTTTATCACCCCATATAGCTTTGATGATAAAATAAAATGAAATGAACATCTATTGCTAAGTTTAAATTGTTTAACTTTATGTGAACCTTCTGCCACACCCCACCGGTGTATGTAAGAAAAATAAAATAAAACTTCAATATAATCAGATTTCCATAATGGACAGGTTTATCACCAAAGTAGATTTTGATTACTTAAATAAGACGAACTGATATCTAGAATTGACGTTTGCTTTGTCAAAATTTATGAGATCATTTTACCACACACCAAGAAGATGTATGAAAGAAAGTGAAACAAAAAATCATGTGAAAAATCCTATTACATGAAGTGCTGAATTGTCATTCAGCACTGAATGTGCCAGATTCTTGCTTAACTGAACATAGAACAGGGCATATCTACATATTATCTAAATCACCAAAATAGAAAACGGATTCTGGAAGGAACATAGGTAACCATCGTCTACATCAGGTACTGGTAGATGTTAGATAAAGAAAAATTCATAGGTTGACCCTGAAGCCTGAACAAAATCCCAAACTTAAGGTTGTGTGTTTCCATTGAATCACTTCTTCTACAAATCTAATATCCTACCAAACTTAGCATTAACTGAACTGTTTCAACGGTTTGATCCATCACATTTTCGTCAGAACTGGAAATATATGTGACCGATCAAAAGTTGCAGAGAAGAGACGTTTTACGCTAGCAGTGTTTGCTTAATAAATGTTATTGGAAACTTTAAGTGAAATTCAGTACTCCATGGAAGCCAAAATCTGCATTTTGGCTTTTTGGACAACATCATCACAACGGTTAGCAGGCTATCGCTCCTATCAACAAGAAAGTTTGGGCAAACCTGTTCTGCCTGATTGGAATTCTGTGACACATCTGTGTTTGATGATTTATCAGATGACTTCTTCTTCCAAGGCCAGCTGCGACGATCCATCAAACTTCAGAGTATCTACAAAATATGAAAAAAAAAAATGTGTGGTCAGAAATGAATGTATGGCTGGGGAAGGAAGCCTAAAAAGAAACTGAATCTGAACACTTTTTTGTCACTAACCTTGACAACAATATTAAAAAAAAAGTCAGACATCCCGTGAAACAAACATATATTTCATGAAAAATGAACTATCACGCACAGTAAAATACGGCTTTGTTGAAAGCAGTATTCGTGCAAATTTCAAAATTTCCAGATTAAATAAAGGAGCAAGAAGCCATGAATAAGATTTGTATACGTAGCCAAAGAAATAGTCGCCTGTCCCACCACTCCGGCGTCTTATATTGACTAGCGGACAGATAAAAAAGTGCAGATTCAAATACAAATATTAGAAGATATTCCATGCAAAACTTATGATGATAACATAGGAGAATGGCAATGATGTTGAAACCATAATTTTCACTGAGGACTCATCTTTAAAGCAAAGAAGACATGGTTGAATCACATGGTAAACTTAACAAAAAAAAAAACTTGTATAAAAGCATATATGTGCTCGGCAATATCAAATAGAAATAAGATTGCCAACTGTGAAGACACTAGATAGGCAACTGACCTATGTTCCAGGCGAATAACAGACAAATACCAACAATTTTCTAGCAGGCCCACTCCCAGACAAGGTCCATAACTGAAACTGCTGGCGATAACCCCAATTTGCATTTTAAAATAATAGTGAAATGGTGGCTGTTGGACAAGTATAACTCACATTTTTAAGTTCACAAGTATTCCACTATATATTGTTGCAGAATAAATAACAACAATAACACAATCAACAACATATTTCAAAAAGTAATACAATCAACAACTCCTATCAATCCACGAAGTGTAGGTTTCATAAACCGAACCACGCCTCACCGGCCCCAGTATATTCATAGCCAAGTGGGCGTACACATCCAATTATCAGATCCGATGGCAGGACTTTCTGGCACAGTGGAGCCACAACTATATACGACAGAGCTTAGATAGGGCAACAACGAGGCGGTCAGGGTGAGACTCAGGCAAGCCTAAAGAATCCCCGCAAGAAACCAATCCTTCAAGCAAAAAGCCCCGGCACAATCAGCACGCGTCGTTGCTGGCGGCCCCCATGCGAGACCAAGTTGCGAGCACAGCACAGTGCACCTGATCCGATCACCGTCATGCCAGAACTACGCCAGGACATTGACGCGGGCAAGTATAGCGTCGCGTCCTCTGCTGTTGCTGCTCCCTTCCTCGTGTGTGCGCACCTAACTGAGCATAATTAACGCGGTATCTTGTACCTATGGGCCATCTCGCACAGGCTGTGGAGCTTAGCGCGAACTGCAGACGCAGTTAAGAGGAACACCTAAGACGCCCGCGGGATTAATTGCCCGTGTAGATGACCTGACACGACGCCTACTAAACGCACCAACTCAGGTGAAGAATCTCAATCCATTGATTTACAGTCCTGCAGCTGCTAGTTGCAACAAGCTTCCATTCCGGTGAAAGAATCGGCGGTAAAGAAGGCGCGCGTGACCCGGCGTTAAAGCTTGGAGCAACCACTACCCCAAACGCGATACGGCCATTGATGGCGGTCTCGCGGCTCGTTGGATTTGGCTTTTTAACCAGATGCCCCGTCGAATGATTTGTCCTTGCGGCTTCTTTGGGGCGCGTCCTTTCTCCGTTTCCCGCTTACTAATCTTGGTAGCAACAGTGGTAGTACTTGACGCGGCCGTACCAGCGGATTCTTCACTGATGAAACTACAAGCATGGCAAAAAAATCGTGTGCTGGAATTGAATGTTTGAGAAGAGAAGGAACTCGTCAGAAGCCGAAACACAGAGGGACAGCACAGAGTGGTGATTCCACTTGCGCGAGCGCACTGTTCGTGCCGAGGTGACGCGGCGCGAGTGATTTCACTGCGACTGAGTTGGCCAGAAAGGACAAGGAAACACAAGCCGTGAAGCCCGGGAGGACGAAGAGAGAGGCCACCAGGCAGAAAAAATATTCAGAAACTATGGGGAGAATTCGGGTTCAAACTGCACAGTAGAATTTCAGAGAGTGCGGCCTTGAACAGCGGAACCCCGTACGTAGGCTCCGCCGCCCACACGTACGAACCAAAAAATTCTCCTCTCAAACGAAGCGTGGTAAAACTGCTACGCATTGCAGAACGAACGGAACGAACAATCGCACCACCACAGCAAGGAACAGGAAATACAGCAAAAAAAAAAAACAAGCAAACACAAGGTGGAAGGAAGGGAATAAGGAAACGAGCGCTTACGGGAAGCGAGGGCGCGACTGCGCGGAATGCAGATCCGAGGTGGTGCCCGGGGGACGCCGGAACCAGCCGCGATTCCGGCGAGGTCGGATCTGACGCGGGGCTGCGCCGATCGGTGCGCGCAGGGGCGTCGGTGTCGGTGGCGGTGGCGTCGCTTGCCGCGCACACTTCCGCTTTCAGCGAGTCACCGCTGTGCTGCTGCCGCGCCGGGGATGGCCTGGCCTGAACTGGATTGGATTCCCCTCCACCACTGCCCACTCCTGCTTTTCCCCCCTCCGCACCTCGCCTCCTCCCTTTTGCTGTCGCGGCCTTTTCCCCTTTGGAATCTCGCCTCCCGCTGCTACTGCTTGCTAGTTAGCGGTAGAGCCAAGCCGAAGCCCGTTGGCGTGGGCAGCTGGCGGCGCCTTCCCCAACTCGGTGCGTGCGCGTGCGGCACTCTCGGCTCGGCGTGGTTCGGCAATGCGGCTCTCCTCTCGCTCTGCTCCTACACGCGGGTGGTGCTTCTGGTATTTGGGTTTTGAGTTGGAGGAGAGAGAGAGGGAGGGAGAGGTGGGGAATGGAGGTGCGGGCGCTTTTTGTTATGGGGGCGCGGCAGGGTCGCTGCTGCGGCTGCCGGTAGGTGGGCTAAAAAGCGGAGACGATGGCAGGGGAGGGAGGAAGAGAGGGAAGAAAGTGGTGGGGGGGGGGGGGGGGGGGGAGTGGGGAAAAGTGAGAGTGCTCTGATGAGAGAAGAGGAGAGAGAGTGATGACAGCAGAGAATTACACATCAATCAACTTAAAGAGGGGGAGATGACAGTGACACTAACACTATTTTGAGTAGTAATAAAATGGCGTTTACTATTAACAAGTTTATGAGGCTTCTTCTGACTTTAATATCTGCTATTCGTGGGAAGTTTGTTGGAGTAATATTCCACCCAAACTATCGCACTGCTAGAACGGCATCATGGCACCAGTCTACTACTTGGAGCAAGCTCATGGCCCAGGAATTTTCCTTTCCAGAGGGGTCACAATTTTGCTGGATCCTATGCAGCTCGACTTTCACACTAGATGGCATCATGGCAACAGTCCACTGGGGTAGTCTTCAGAATCATTTTGTTTTGCCTACTGAAAGTCTCAAAGTCATAGTGGTAGATAGTCGCACGTCACCACTCAAGCTGTCTGTTAGATGTGAGCTGCGCTTGCACTGTATACCTCTCGGTTTAACACGTCCTATATGTGGACACTTCGTTTTCTTTTCCAGTTTTGCCGCTGAGGAAACCCAGCATGCAAATCGACTTTTAATACTGTAGATAGAATTTCACAAAACAAAGGAACTGTTACCGGACGCGATGCGATGATTTTTTTAGCACAGGTTTGTTGCATGAGAGGGGACTTGTGTTGGGACTTGGCAGACCGGCACCTTCGCCGCGTCCACAACAACCGATGTCGAGCGACACATGGTTCATGCAAATCATGCGAGCAAACCGCCACCCGATCGAAACACACACCGCCTTCTCCAATCTCACACGGTTCTCTTTCCCTCCGGCAGATGCATCCGAGTTCCGATATAAATGAGAAAAAAAAAATCATTGGCGCCGCCTTGTTAAGCAGCGCTAGTACTAGCGGACAACAGCTCGGAATCGGTAGGTGAGATGATACGCGAGTTTAGTAGTGACACTTGTCCCTGATCTACATCATTCATTCCTATCTGCTACGAACAGCACAACCCCATGTCATGTTTAAACAAACCGCGGCAGGGCAGGGGCATAATCAAAGGCGAGTGTAACCAAGAACAGCAGTCAGTTGAAACATCGCTAGCCTCCAAAGGTTCACTTCTCCTTTAGAAAATGCATTGGATGATGCACGGAAGGCAACTGAAAGGAGATGCATGTTGGTCTCGCACGCGTCCTTGTTTCCCAATTACAAGTTGTACCGTTCCAGTTTGTTTATGGATCTCAAAAGGAAAAGAGTGTGTATAGTGTCGGGTGCATTGCTTTTATGAATTTCTTTAAGAATGCTGGTTTGTGGTCATTAAAAAACTTAGGTTAATTAGTCGCGATCACTAGTACTAGTAGGAGTAGTAGAAATCTGACGGATTAATCCATTGAACTCGCAACAGCACACCACCTGTTCTACCTATGACCGTAAACAGAAGGAAAAGCCCCTATGGTGTGTAGATCGAAAATGACATGGTGAGAAAAAAGGCTTTAAAAAGAAGAATTTACTGTACACGCTCACCGATGCTGTCACCGAACAGCGACAAAAAGCAAAAAATCAGTGTTGCTACAAAAACACTTGCACATTTCTCTTCTCTGAAGAAACCGTGACAGGCGAATGAAACAAAATCTTCCTGTTAAGCAACGCTAACAGCTCGCTCAATCAGAAATGTCACCGGTTACTTAAGAAGCCAGCTAAAGATTCCAAGAGCCAGCAACGCCCTCGACCTTTCCTTTCGTACATGAACTGGCCCTTGTGTTCCAATAATCAAGCTTTTTTCACATGTGTGTGAAAGTAACAAGGGGTCAGGTGCGGTGTGGAAAGGCAGCAGGCTTGGTCAGCTCGGCTTGCGGCTCCAGGCGCTGGAAAAGAGGAGAGGATCCAAAGATGGCAGCAGGCAGGGAGTACACAGCTCGTTCAGCTAGGCCTGCCATCTTCTAGGCCTGCGCGCATGTGCCCGTGACATTTTACTATGACCACGTCCTCTGCCGTGAAAGTTTGCGTTCCTGTCAGCGAGGTCAGTGGCATGTCATGGCCGCATAAAATACAAGTAACGCGAGCATTATCAACACCCATCTAATCGGATCGGACGGCGGTTGTGCCAACGGCTAAGGCTGCGACGACGATGATGATCGGTTGCCGCAGGCAGCGTCCAAGCGCAAGCGAACAAAATCCGTTCGCGGCAGGTGGTGGCACGTATCACCGGCAAGTACAACGCCACTTCAGCTACCAAGTCAGTGCGGCGCAAACTATGAGGCGGCTAATGCTCAGTCACGAGGATTTTATGCGAGCCGGGAACTGTGTGTGTAGTGCACCGCTCCTCGAGGATTGACAAATCGACGGCTCCGACGCGAGCTTTGTCGCCTGCACCACGACGCCGTGAGCGGTGACGCGTTGCACGCAACGAATTCTGCCTGAAAAGCATGGCAAACTGCTGCGGCTGCCGCCCGTACGAAGCAGAAGCGACGCAGAATGTGATGTGGCACGTCTCCATACTCCAAATCATACTACTGTACTCGGGTAATCATGGCCGTGGCACGCATGTGTGGGGTTACGCCCGGAAGATTTGGCGCTGATTGGGCTCGGTGCGCCGGGGTCGCAGCAAGTGTCGTGCCTTTTAAAGGAACTTCTCAGATCTAATCGAGTACCGGCGGATGACAAGGAGAGGAGATTATCCTGCCTGTCTTTCACGTGTTCTCTGATCCTTCTATGATCATGCTCAGTTAACCTCCTTTACGCACGGCGTTTCGCTGTTGTCCAACAATCCTAATACCACTGGCGTGTCCTAGAAAGAAGATGGCATCACAGGTGGCCACAAACAAATGGGTTTAAGTTTTATCACCACCTGCAACCCAGTCTTTGTGGTCGGTGGTTCAAAGCTTACCAGCTGTAAAGAGCGGTGGTCAGCTTCCATAAACTACTCCTCGTATATATGTTAATTAAACCAACTGGCAAGGACAGGCTTTGACTGCAGGGCCAAGAGCTCCAGTCCTTTATTTTCAATGGGGGAGACAGTGTGCAGAATGTGCAGCGGAGCACCGCTTCCTCGCAGCAGCGCAGGGTTTCAAACGGGCGTGAATGAATGTCTGGTGATGTTATAACGTGGGGTAAATTGTTGACGTACGGTTACTTTTATAATTGCACATGTGCGCACAGTTAGCCATTTCTTGCTGTGCCTTTTTATTCTTCATCAAGCTTCCCAGTAAATGCAAGTTTTACACTAGTATAGTTTGATTATTTGCATGGGTTGAGTATATCTGCGTAAGTGTGTGTTTAACATACACTGTAGCACCTGAGTACCTAACCGCAAATGGACCATGGACAAGAGAATGATCTTTCCTAGGAAAAGATGCTACTATTATATTAAAAAAATATTGCTAATTATCAAAAACCTGTGAACAAAAATAGTACTAGCTACAGTATGTATAACTGTACAGCATATCACACTGAAAACGAAGTGAGACCGGGACAAAGCCTTTCCTTTTCCATTTTTTGTTATGATCCAAGAGTATTGTTACGTCTATTTCTCTGGGACTTAGCTCAAAATGTTTGATGCTAGTACTGCACATGATATTATGCAACGCTTCTTTGTGGACGGCATCATATTACCCCCAGCACTCACCGGTCACAAATATTTGAAAGACTGGACAATTGATTTTAATTTAGCTTTAGGCTGTTACCCACATGGTGTGGCTCTCTCTACTACTAGTACACACGAGTGAGCACAAGAAACGAGTTCCCAGTATATCCATGAATACCTGGCGAACACTGTAGATGAAGAAGCATATCGGCATTCTATATGCATACAGTCTTCTACTGCACCTTCTGTCCACCGGAAGTAACGACTGGACAGCGACGGCACGTACGAATGCATCGGTCAAGGCTCACACGTCGAGCTTGAATCCGAGGTCTAGCTGAATTTGGTAGGCGTAACAGTACAGCTCTCTAGCACCCTCACGGTATTACGCCGGAGCAAGGACACGGGTGAATTGATCAACGGAGTGACGATATACTACTAGGACAGTATGTAGTAGCAAATCCGCCGGTACTCTGTGTGTGTACTCCCCTTGTTTGGTCGTCGTAGACGTGGTGTACGAGTACTCGATGCTACTATGAGCTTACGTCAGTCTATAAGAATAGAATTAGGATTTGCCCCTCGATGTAACAGCGTGCCAACCCCTTTTCGACCGTGTAGTATTCGGCGGCGTTATCTCCTTGTCTTGGCTCTGTTCTCTGTTTGCTCTGCCGTTTCTATGTTTCCTCTATGGAGGTGATCGATTGATCTCTGGCTCAGTGCACTGGCCCTGCTTTAGCTCTGTGTTTCTTACTTTTTCGTGTAACCGGGTCTGAAACTTAACTGGCGAGTGCTTTCGAAAAAGAACGAGAAAAAATAACCGGTGTGTTAGGTAGAGCTCAAGTGCTTTAAGTAGCCCCCTGCGGGTAGCCTAGTCGTCCTGCCTGGCTGATTAGCCCGGCACGCCCCCGAGAGCACCGCGTGCGTGCGTGCGTGCGCGGAATGAGCCGGACGCGAGGGAGGAGGGGCCACGCCGGCAACCGCGTCCTTTTCTCCTTTTTCAGATTCGCAAAAAAAAAAAACAGCCTGCCACGCGACCTCCACAAAGTGAAAAAAACACAAAAGAAATCCAAAGCGGCAGCTATAGGCCTATACCGCGGTGGATCGGTTGCCGCGTCGCCGTCCCGGCTAGCTAGCTTTCTCCTCCACTCCCACCCCGGCGTTGTTAACTTGTCACACCACATCCTCATCCTTCCCCCGTCGTCTCGTGCCATTGGCGCAAGCGTATAGCCAATTCCGAGCCGCCTGCGCGCCGCCGTCTGTTCCGCCGGCGTTAGGTTGCGGGTACTTCTCTCCGTTCTCTCTGTCTCCCGCTCGGCGTCGACGTCGACCGCCGGGCTAGTTTTAACGCGCCCCGCTCCAGTGCTCCACACAGGACGATGATACGTCCGCCGATCGGCCTGGACCACACGCACAGACACAGGGGCGGAACAGGCGGGCGTGTGAGGCATTTATGATAATAAGGTTTTATACGCTTATACTACGTTCCGTGCGATGGGAACGTGACGGATGGTTTTGGAGCGGGCGCGGTGGTGCTGCAGATGAGCCACGAATCTTCGATCGGTTGAGTGGTCGAGCGCAGAGGAATTGACGGCGCGTCTGGACCGGCACGGCACAGCGGCGGCAGGTCGTAGATCTCTTTTGCTGGGTATTGCGCATTTACGCCGTAGATGTCGACGAGCGTACCCGCACCCGTGAAGCACGACGCGGCGCGGAGAGCTGATCATGCCCGCAGCGCTACTGCGTGGTCCTGCCTGCCTGCGTGCGTGGCGCAAGGGTCGGTAGCTGCGTGTACGCGTATGTACGACAGCTATCATCATGTATTAATGATAGCGATGCAATCGAATAGTACGTACTCATCCGATGTATAAATACGCGGGTCGGTTCCTGCCTATTGTCGCACAGCTCATTCATGCGTATTTGCGGGACGAGCGAGTCGTCATGATTGCCATTCAGTGAACTGATCGGGACGTGACGGGTCTCGCATATAGTACTCATGTACTAGTATGGCCCAGCGGATAATCAAAAGATGATACTTCAGTCTATCTACTCGACCGAGCAGCAAGTAGAACAGTACGACTTTTCGACTAGCGCGCACACGCCTTGCTAGCTACCGCGTTGACGAAACTCCGCTGGAATTATTAGCGTGTGCATCGCTGGACTGGACGCCTGCTGCTCTTGTTGCGTGCTCGTCTTCAGGAGTGTCTACCAAGCTTTCTCGGCGGATCGCATCGTCCAGCTATCTTAGCAGTGTTTAGCGCGTGCATGGTCGCATGGAGGACCAACCAACTCGATCCAAAGCTTCGTTTCGGCGTCGGGATTCGGGTGACCTGGTGGGTGACTTGTGTGCTATGCTACCCTTCCTTGCGACCAAAGTTACGTTCAAGTGGGCGCCGCACGGACAAAAGGGGCATGTGCATTTAGGACGGTCAGCGTGACAGTGCATTATTAGCAACCTGCAACTGGGCATATAAGCGCATGACAAAGATAGTACTAGTACCAGAATACCAGTGCTTGCTAATGAACCTACTACCTAATCACACCCAGATTCTAGAACCTATACTACGTGTTTCGTATACCTAAAGTATATTTTGGAACGGAGGGAGGGAATAGTATTCAGAGTTCTGTTCGCCTCCCAGGAATCATGAAACTTTTGAGTAAACTCCAAGACGGTCGGAGTTAGATTATGTGTGGCGATACGCCACACGAGTAGTATTGCTAAACTGATGATGCATTGACATGGTCACGGACACGTTCGCAGGCGATGGTGCAGCCTGCTACAGAACAGAACTCCAGTCCCCCACGCGACGCGCAAGCCGAGGCGCGCGCCTGGAGATGCGTGCGTGTCCTCATCAGGCCAGGGGAAGCGGGAGACGACTGGCGCGTAGCACTGCATCGATGGGGTCGCCGATCCAGAAGTGGTTGGGTTTTCTGGGTTCCCGTGGACGACACCACCAGTATCTGTGTCTCCGTCACGTACGACGACGACGATCCGTGTACTAGGCGGTTTTTTACGTGGACAGAGGCAGAGGAGAGGTGGAGACAGTAGGCTGGCATTGGATGCTGCTGCAGAGCTGTGCTGCCAACTGTTCTGCTTTGGACCTTGCACAATGGCTCGATGATGTCGCGTCCGTTTGCCCCGCAGCCCCACACGGCCAGGTTCAAACTGTGCGGTAATAAACCAGTCAAAATCAAGACTGCTCCATTACCATTAGAGTACTGGGTAGCGTGTTACGAGTAGCGACAGGATTACCCCGAAAGCAGGACTGGGTGTGCAATCAGGCGAAGACGGGTCAGGATTCCGTCTCGACAATAATTGTGTGCAACTTGTTTCGCTTGATTTTCTAACGACCTGAACTGCACTTCTTTAGACGTCAACCGACTGCACCAACAGCAGAAATCAGGAATAGGCGTCAATCATGCATCGACAACGATCAACAGCTCCGATCGATCAACTAAGATAATAGGCAATAGTTGGCCATAAGGTAGTGGTAGGATTCCGTCATGAAAATCGGACAAGGCTTCGGACGATTAGACAAGTGGGGTAAAGATTGTTCGGCGCCGCTTGAACGTAGAGATGGATGCATATCATCAGCTCAACCGCCGTCAGAGGCAGTGACGACATCCGATCACTGAAGAAAACTGTTTTTAGTCGAAGGATTCAATCTCTCGCCGTCGTTCGTGCGCCAGGGCGAAGAAACCTATACAAAAAAGCAGAACAGAAACCCTGCTGTGCGATGATAAATTATCGGGACGCGTGTTTGCCAACCTCCGACCTTCCTCCGCCGTCGGGGGTCCCCCGGCGCAGGCGATCTGCCGGACGGATGGACGGACGGAGGGTCAGTGCGAGCCCGCTCCTGGAGCCAGAACCTCGGCATCAGTTGCAGCGTGTCCGTGTCTCCCTGTTCACTGCTTGTTAATCTAGACGATCATTTCTGAGGAAACAAGCGGCATATCGCTCAGTAATTACACAACAGTGGTCTTCGCGAGGTGTCCGTTCGCGGTTCTATTATGTTTGCATCTTTCTGAAGCAGGGTGAGTACCACGAAGCACACCACTGGATCGTACGCTCGACTTGACGCAAAGCAACTTCGTTCCGGCTGCCTTAGGCCTTCAGTGCGAGTTGTTTAGTCATTCGACGGGGGAGTTGGGAGTTCTCGTCCTCCAGCCAAATCTGGTGCCCTGTGCCCAACTCGATGATGGGGAAGTCTGGGTAATGATAGACATGATTGGTTGCCTCCGTCCATTCTGAAACCGGTCTCCTTCGTCCTTGATTCCACTTCTCTCTTGCAGAACAAATTTGGCAGATTATCAGAACAGAACTACATCTCGGTGGGACATATTCGTAGAAAATTATCCGTTGTGTTTGGGGCATACTGCGCTGCCAAATCAACCCAAGGTAAAATCCCAGCGCCGTTTGGACAAATTGTTCGACTCCTGGTGCTCTCGAATGACCGCTCACGCATGCATCCACGGATCGCTCGGAATTGTACGGCAACGCCATGCCGGGCCGTCGGCGCCTGTGCTCCGAGCCCCTCCTCCTCGTGTGCCGACACCACACCGCACGCCGATGAGTACGCTCAACAGTCATCTTTCCACGAGAGCCTGTGAGGCCGTGACTTGCACACGCTGCTGTTCGTGCGTAAATGTCGTGTCAGAGCAGAGACGCGACGCGCCCAGGCCGGGCGTGCGACAGCGATGTGAAGCGGGACAGATATCATCTCGCTGACAGTGGCGTGCCGCCGCTTGTCCCCTCGCTGTCGCTGGCGCTCGCCGGGTGGCAGCTATGTGGCGCGAGGAGCTGGCGTCCCATCGCGGGAGAGTGACACGGTGTGGCCACCAAGGAATGGGCGCCCCTGTTCTTTCGATGGAACGTCCATGGTGATGGGAGGGATCGTAATAGCTCGGCCCGGCCTGCTTGCCAAGCACACGTATACAAAATCTTCGTCGTACTGGTTTCAGTAATCGTTTTGCTCCTGGAAACGGGGAAAGTATTGCGTCATGAAGGATGAAACAAACGGTTAACTCTTGTGTTACCACGATGGGATGCTGATTTCGTCACGAAAGGGTCGATCGAGGAGCAGGAAGCAGATGGGGTAGCTATTTGTGGAGTAATCTCCCTCCGTACGCCGTCCTCTTTCTTTCTTCCAGCACTCGTGTCGGTGTGCTTTCTTTTTTTCCTGTCTTTTCCGTTTTCTTATCCAAGTTGCATTGGCGTCGGTGATGGGCGATGTCGTTGGAACGGTCCAACGCCATCGTTTCAGCAGCCGGCATATGATAATTTCTCTCGTTCATTCACGGGCCGGCATTGCTAGGCTATATCAGCACTGTGCCTCCACGTTCCTTCTCTCCAGTTCACCAGGGCAGAGATGGGAACGGCGAACAAGCACGGGACAACGGTGAACTCGGCCGCTGGCCTCGCCGACGATGCTTCCGAAGGGGAGTCGATGAACATCTTTTCAGTCAAAAAAAAAAAAAACTGTGACCCACAAAGACAATAAACTCAAGGATCGAAATCAATCATCCGAAATCTTCAAGTTTATCTGGGAATTTCTGTTCTTTAACGGCAAGGGGACCGGCGAATCTTTGGTTGGAATGAACTGCTTAAAAGTAAGTACCAAAGCCTCGTCGTACATGCCTAGAGAATGGCTAGAGACTCACGAATCCAGCTCTTTCGAGATTAGAACTCTCCAACTACTGCATGTCGCGGAGAAAGGCTTTTATCAGTTGATGGAGGTACTCCAACAGATTATAGCTTTCTTAAAGACTCAATCAGCACTTGGAAAATGTGGTCACGAATTTTTGTCACTGTAGTACTGTAGCACATATTTTATGGTAGAAACAATATGCATGAACCGGATGTATTGATGTACGACTTGTCCAAACTGCAAGCCTACGATGACACCTGACCCGAAAGAACTGTAGTACAATTTGTTTGTTAGTTTAGGAACGAGAAATCAAATCACTCAAATCTAATCGGATAATTATCTGCATATGTACAATGTGATAATCAGTGGGACCGTTCATGAGCATGATTCATAGGCGAGCTTCTTCACTTTTGAATCAGATAAGCAGCTGTTAGATGGTTTTAACCGAAGGGCACTAACTCCTGAATTCAAGCGAACTGTACATACAGTCTGTTCTGTGCATCTTGGATTTTAGGGCCATTCATGTGCAGGCAGACTGTTTGCTGGCTCGCGGCTTGCACGGCAACGGGCAGGGCACTGAATTCCACGTCGGTATTGTTTGCTCAGTGTCGGAGCTGAATGAACAGCAGAAACTGTCACTACTTCTGCGACGCGGATTGATCATACACTCAACAGCGGCCCTTGCCTACATCATTATTACTACCTATTATCACCTGCATTACTTCTCTAACAAAACCAACCATGTACAGTATGTCATATGTACCATTTTAGACTAAGGGAAAATTCCTTGTGTACCATTGAAAGAACTCCCAATCCCTTGTATACCATCAAAAAACTTCCAAACCCTTTTGTACCATTAGTCTAAATTTCCCTACCCCTGTGTACCATTACTGTCAACTTTTACACTAACGGCTGCTAACGGTGTGGTAAAAAGACCTTTTACCCGTCATGCCCTTTATATATTTTTTTTCTTTTTTCCTGTATACCACCGAATATAAACTTTTCTGAGCATTGAACAACGAGGCATATGGTTACTTGAGCATATATATTTGCAAGTTAGTTCACAGATTTTGACAAAAGCATATTTTCAAGTTAGTTCACGTACATGTGCAAATATTCAAACTGCATGCATATACGTATTATATGAGGACTCTATCTCCAGGCGTAACGTGGTAATCACGAAAGGATTAAGCTACTAGCCTTAGCATGTATGTCTCGTATTCGTATACACGGACTTCTCGTGCAAGCCAGGATCACGAGGCCGAACGACAAGGCCGGGCGCCGCCAATGTGAAGGCCGTGCTACAACTGACACATGGAGTGACGAGGCCATGAATCTCCAGACTATGGAGCGCACAATGTGGAAACTATTTGTATTTGTATTATTAAATATAAATAATATATGTTTCCTCCTTTATTTTCTTGTGTATTTAGTACACTGTCACATCCGCGTTTATTTTATTTCCCCCGTGATAGTCTAGCCCATCTCGCACCGTGCCTGTATGCACTGGTGTGTGCGTCTCGTAGCTGCTCTACGTGCACGTCTTGCTCGCCGTCACTACTATCTCGATGCATTGAGTAGAGAAGTCACGGGTATCAGAAGTCATTTTAGAATTTATGACAGGTGGGCCAGTCTTTTTTAGATGAAATCTCAAACGTTATTGACGGCGATGGTACTCAGGGGCAAGGAAAATTAAAGTAATGATACGTAGGGGTCTCAAAGTTTTTTGATGGTACACAAGGAATTGGAAGTTTTTTCAATGGTACACAGGGAATTTTCTCTTAGACTAAAGTGAGCAATGGAGGCGATACTACAAAGATCAAGTAATAGTGACGCTGACTGATATAAATTTACCCAGGAAGTACGGCCTATGCTCAGAGAACATCATGTGGTAAGCGACTGTTTTTACAAACTTGCATAGCATAACAATTTAGAGGCGATAGATCAGAGACTTCACGTCAAAGTAATAAATAAATAAGATGCTAAGAAGTTTTAGATGCTGAAAATGGACAAAAACTTCCATGAGCCCTTTCTCGATTATTCCAGGATTTGGCAACAAATTGGGATCAAAATCCAGCTGTAGCATGTACAAGTGATATTCTGCTGATCCAAGGCCCAACTTTACTTTTTCCCGAAAAAAAAGGCCCAACTTTACTTCGGATATTGTTGGGCTAAACTTAAGATACAACATTACAACGTAAGTCATTACGCAATTCATGATGCGCCCAATTTGGTAGACACATATACTCCTACTGTCCTATGGACCTCGTTGTGTCTACTCCTACTGTCCTATGGACCTCGTTTCGTATCCAGCCCATATTTTGTCAGGGGCCCATTGCAGACCAGTCTAAAACAACACAGCAGCTGCAGCCCAGCGGAAGTGCCCCACCTGCCGTTCATTGGATTCTACTCTCGCCGAAGTAGAGTAACCGACGCCAATGAATTTCGCGTTTGACCAAATGAAAAACAGAGGAAGAAATTCTATGTGCTCTGGGAGTAAAATCACATTGTCCTTGCCAGTTGCCACCATCACACTGTCACAGACGCACCGTGCACAGCTCACTAGAGCTAGAGCAAGAGGAGGTAACGTCACCAGATCACCTCCGCTCCCAATTCTTCCTCCCAACACTTGAAGCAGATTCCCCATCCGTCCAATCTCTGCCACTGCCGCGCTCCTCCTGGCCTCCTGGGATGGCGCCGTGCTCCCCGATCCAAGTTGGATGGGGCCTCGGACGCCTGCGCGGCGTCCCCCTGGCCGCGGCGTTGTGCGTGGCGGCTGTCCTCGCGCTGGCGCTGGCTCCCGCGTCAGACGCCACGTCGGCGTCGCTGGTGGGCATCAACTACGGCCGCGTAGGTAGCAACCTCCCGCCGCCGCAGTCCGTGCCGCCGCTGCTTGCCTCCCTCGGCATCGGCCGCGTGCGCGTGTACGACGCCGACCCCGCCGTGCTCCGCGCGTTCGCCCGCACCGGCGTCGAGCTCGTCGTTGGCGTGCCCGACGAGTGCCTCCCGGCCGCCGCCGACCCGGTCGGCGCCGCACAGTGGCTCAAGGCGAACATCGTCCCTTTCCTCCCGAACACCAAGGTCGCGGCCCTCGCCGTCGGCAACGAGGTGCTCACCGGCAACAACAGCTCCGCGCTCTCGCGCGTCCTCCTCCCGGCCATGTGGTCCCTCCACGGCGCGGTGGCCGCGCTCGGCCTCGAGAAGCAGATCGCCGTCACCACCGCGCACAACCTCCGCGTGCTCGCCACGTCGTTCCCCCCGTCCGCGGGGGCGTTCCGCAAGGACCTCCTCCCGTTCCTCTGCCCGATCCTCGACTACCACGCACGGACGGGCGCGCCATTCCTCGTGAACGCGTACCCCTACTTCGCCTACTCCGACGACCCCAACCACGTGCGCCTCGACTATGCGTTGCTGGAGCCGGGCAACCCCGGCGTGGCCGACCCGAACTCGGGCCTGCGGTACCCGAACCTCCTCGTGGCGCAGGTGGACGCGGTGTACCACGCCATCGCGGCGGCCAACGCCGCTGCGGCGTCGAGGGCGGTGGAGGTGCGGGTGTCGGAGACGGGGTGGCCGTCGGCGGGCGCGCCCAACGAGACGGCCGCGACGCCGCGGAACGCCGCGCGGTACAACAGCAACGCGATGCGGGTGGTGGCGGAGGGGAAGGGCACGCCGCTCAAGCCCGGGACGCCGCTGCGCGCCTACGTGTTCGCGCTCTTCAACGAGGACACCAAGCCCGGGCCCGCGTCCGAGCGGAACTACGGGCTGTTCAGGCCCGACGGCACGCCGGTGTACGAGCTCTCGTTCAAGCTGCCGCGCGACAACTCCACGTTTGGTAATAACGGCGGCGGGGGTGCGGGTGGGGTCTCCGTCGGCAACGGCAATGGCAATGGCAACCCTGGGTTCGTCCCCGGCGGCGGCGGCTATTACAACATCTCGGCTGCGGCATCGAACGTTCCGGTGAGCTCTGCTTCCACCTTCCCCTTCCAAACCTCCGTGCTTGTATGGATCATCATTCATCCTCGGTCTCTTTCTGGAAAGGAGAAACTACTTTAGGTGATTGCATCAGGTATATTCAGCTTTAGCACTTGAGAATGTTGTGAGATAAGCAACAACACACCACATGTCCTAGGTTGACCATGGTCCGCACGGAAATTAGATGATGCAATCAGCCCGTAAACGCTTACATCACTATCCAGGCGAGGGGATTTTCTCTATTAGTTTAATCCTAATTAGAGTCGGTGGTCGAATGCACCTAGGATCTTCAGACTTCTCCTGCTTGCCCCCCGCTTAAGACGATGTGATCAAGTAAGTGTCCTCAGAAGATTTCTATGAAAAATTGCTCCACAGATCACAAATCAATACCAGGTCAAGGCATTGCACTGCAGCAGGCTACTTGTTGGAATTATTGCCTGCACCGCAAAGCACGCCCCCATCTGCACTCCACTAGGAGATGCAGCCCTGAAAGCGATGAATTTTCTTAGAAAGGGGTGCTGATCAATGTATCCCCAGTTCCTTTTTCCGGGACTGGTCTGTTTGTTGTTTTCTCTACTGTATCTTGCTGCTTACCTCGTTTGTTTGTGGTTGTGTGGTGGACAGGGTTCCAGGTGGACGTGGGCGCAAGCGGCAGTGGCCGGCGCAGCCGCTGTCCTGATGGTCGCAGCGTGAGACCGTGGCGCCCTCCTCGGCTTGATGGCGGATTGTTAGGGGTAGCAGAGGGTAGGTAGAGAAGATGAAGCTGCGGTCCTTGCCGTCTGGTGTACTTATGTAGTGGCGTTGAAGAATGACCATGGTATCCGGTTTGCTGATCGATCCAATGTTCTGATTCCTGAGGACAAAAAGCTTATGTGAGGCTAATGCTTCGTGGTGCCATCTAAGCAATGGTTTGGTAACATTAGTCTAGTTTTTTCAGTTCGGTTTTGCTTGCCTTCTGGAAACCTCGCAAAGTAGCAGTGGCAACTGTACCTCGGTTATAATTTGCGCTGCCTTTGGTTTATACAAGACAATGCTCTAAAATCGCATCCAACTGGCGCGTCCGACAACGGACGAGACGTCCCGAGCGGGCACATAAAACCAAACGCCACTGTTCTCTGTTTTCTGAAGGAAAGGCTCCAACTCCCACCCAAAAAGGACGCACGATTGGGTCCGCCAAGAATGGGCAGGTCTTGGAGCGGTGCTTAACACGAGCATAGGTTGCTGAACGAAGAAAGTTTCCATTCCTTCTACAACGGTGAAATCTCTGGTGTGGAGGCATGTGGTGCCGTCCCTTTTCGGCCGTTCCATCGCCGTGTGTTGAACCGTTCCTGCAGGGTCACGGGCACAAAAAATAGGGCAACTTTGATTGTAGGGACGAATGTCCACTGCTGTCGATCATTGGGGTTGGGGACAGGCTCACTCCACTGCCTCCAGATGAATCGCAGTGGTCTCATGATGAGCGCTGCGCACGGGTAACCGGAACCGCTGGTTCACAGTTGGTGTCGCGTGAGCGCAGAGCGCCTGCATTTGTCCGTCTTCCCGTGCTCTGTCTGCATGCTGCTCCTGCGCTTTCCCGCCGCGGCGCGGCCGTGTCACGCCTCCCACACCGCCACCAACATTGCCTCGCGAGGAAGGGAGCGGCCCATCCTGACGCGCTGCTGGCTGCTGATGCGCGCAGTTTTCGTACAGCTGAATAATAAGTACAAATGGACCGTAAGAGAGAATTAAGTATTTCGAATTCTCTTTTACTTCTTCTTGAAATTGAACCACTAGGCATGGACCATACGAGTTGACGTATATTATTCCACACTATGTACATACATACTCAAACTGAAAGGCATGTTACACATAAGGCACTGAGCTAATTACCCTTAGCCAGTGCAAACAAACCCATCAGTCCATCACCACGTCCGAAACCGAAACCCTGTAGAACTCGTTGATACATCTCCGAGCAGCGCGTGGTTCTTCGTCTACTGGACGTTCACGTCGATGACCTTGCGCTCCACCTCGGTCTTGGGCACGGTGACGAGGAGCACCCCGTTCTTGAGCTCGGCGCGCACCTTGCTCTTGTCGCACTCCTCCGGGAGCGCCATCCTCATGTCGTACGCGCTGACGCTGCGCTCCTTCCACCACCCGTCGCCGCTGCCCTCCTCGGCGCCCTCATCGCCCGCCTCCTTCTTGTGCTCCCCGCGGATGACCAGCGTGTCGTCCTCCACCATCACCTTCACCTCGTCCTTCTCCAGCCCCGGCATGTCGAACCGCATCTTCACCTCCTTGTCGTCCTCCACAATGTCCCACGGCAGCCGCACCTCGCCGGTCGCCGCCGGGGACGGCCTCCGCGACGTCGACATGGGGAACCCCATGGTGTCGTCGAACAGACGGTCCATCGTGTCTAGCATCTGCCGCATCGTCCTCATCGGAGACATCGGATCGACTAATCCTGCACGCGTCATAACCGTGTTTGTTAGTCGTCTCTGATGATCGTGGAATCTTCTGCTTTTGCGAAACAGAGTGATGGAACAGAAAGAGGACTTACCGAACGGGGAGATGTCGAGGGGGGTTGCCCGGCGTGGGCGGCGCTGTTGGACGGCGTTGCCCTGCTGCTGCCTGTTCCCGCCGTCCTGGCTGACCTGGACGTCGACGGCGTTGTCCCTGTTCTCCTGCGCCGCCACGGCGAGGGAACGGGCCCTACCGGTCGCCGGAAGCGTCGGCCTCGCCGGCCTCCAGGCGCGGACCGGGAGGCGAGCGGCCGGGGAGAGGCGGCTCACAAGAGCGAATGGAGAGGTCGCTGCGGCCATTTGTGCTAGGGAGTGTTACGCGAATCAGAGAACTGGACACGCTGAAAGATTGCTTGCGATCGTCTGAGCTTTGTTGATTGCTGCTGGCTTTGCTCTACTTAGCGACTGCTTTGGTGCTTGTTTGTTGTCTGATGAGAAGCGGCAGCCGCGCCTCAGATTTTATAGCGCGCGGCGGAGCTCGTATCAGGAGTGCGGTGGAAGGGTGGGGAAAGGCGTTGAAGCTTCGGGACTGCACCGCTGCTGATACTACTACACTGTGGGAGTGGGACGGGACACAACACGGGAGAGCTTCGCGACGGCTGGCGCGGCTCTTGTCGGTTTTTCTTGAACATTCTCGGACGCTTCCCGCCGCTTCGGGATCATGTCCTGGGCTGGATGCCTTGATTCTCTGTGGCGGACTGGCGGTGTTGAAGGCCTTAGGTTTTGTGGGCTTTGCCGCTTGTGGCGAGTTCCATTTGGGCTTCGTGAAAGAGGGACGGTCCATGTGAGGATTCAAGCCCGATCGGGTGTCTCTACAATGTAAACAATCTAAATGGGCTAAGCTGTTTACTACAAGCCATGCTGGGCCAGTCCAGGAGAATGGATATCGTTGTTGGACTAACTGTACTGTTCGTGGGCCGAGTGCTCGTGCATAGACAAACCCGAGCAGGCGATTAGCGTGCCGCTGATGCATGTCCATCAAGCATCGGAAGAAGTTCTATTTTACTTTCTCAACTATTGAGTAAGGTGCATATTACATCTTTAATTATAAAATAGGATACTCTAGCTCACTCAATTTTTAGATAGGATGTAAGTTTTCTCCCCGAACGGTATTTTGAGTGGTTTTGACTGACTAAGCACGGTGGGACCCATATGTTAGTTGCCACATAGGCATGGTGGGGCCCACATATTAGTTGCAACTTTTTTTTTTCTTTCTTTCTTCTCTCCTCCTCTCTCCGCTCTTCTCATCTCTCGACGGTGACACGGCAAGTGGCGCCCTGGGCGAGTTCGCCGGTGGCGGTGGGGAACCGACGACGCCCATGTGGCCCACCGACGAGGGGACAGTGAACCCGACGTTGATGGGGTAGTAGCCGTACGCGGCGAGAGAGAGCGCCGCGGGTGCAGAAAATCCGGCGGCGCTCACGGCGGCGGCGACGAGAGAGGCGAGGGAGGGCGGGACGAACTCCTCTGCCCCTTCTGTGCCCCCGCCTCCTATTGTTGGTTCTACGCCTCCACCATCCTGTGCTCGAGCTTCGTTGCCGAGCTCATCTGCGCACCGCCGCCAGCGCCCAGTCTCCGTCGATCTGGGGACCCCGCCCTGCCACGACCGCGCCAGGCTCGAGCCGAACCGACCGTCATCGGAGCAGCGCCGCGTCGCCAGCCCAGCCATCGTCAGAGCATGCCTGGAGATGAGCGGAGAGGAAAATAATGTTGCAACTGACATGTGGGCCCTACCATGCCTACGTGGCAACTGATATGTGGGCCCCACCATGTTTAGTCAGCCAAAACCACTCAACCGCTCGGGGAGGAAACTTGCACCCTCTTTAAGAGTTGAGGGAGTTAGAGTATCTGGTTTTGTAATTGGAGACATAATCTACACCTCACTTAATAGTTGAGGGAGAAAAATAGGACTTCTTCCTCAAGCATATGAGCACTGACTTATCTAGTAGTTACAATACAAGTAGTAGAACTCAAGCAAATTGGAGATACTTGTTGGGCCAATGTGACGATGATACCAATTATAGCTAGTGCTGTTCAAAAAAATCGTGACTAGGTTGGTCTAAAGCACTCAAAAAGCTCGACACATGAGTCCAGTCTGGTCCACAACATTTTCATGCTGGACCGGCATGTCACGAGGCCGCGTGTCGTGTTTGGGTCGTCGCTTGAGCCCATAGGCTAGCACAACATGACCCATTTAGTAGGAAGTTTGATGAAAGACTAATTTAGTATAAGTGAATTATAATTTCTATTAAAACCAAACACACTGACTCTCAAATGGTAAGTCGTCTTTTGTTCAGCCATGATCCAGGTTTGAATCCTACTTTCTTCATTTTGCAGCAATTTTTTACCTTATCTCATTAACGAGCCACTCAGACCATTCGTGCTAGCAGGTCTAACATACCGGCCCGACACAGTTAGGTTATTTCGTGTCATACCGTGGACCAGCATGACACAACCCATTATATATTTTGTGACGTATCATTCCGAAATTAATTGGATCAGGCTTTTGCGTACCTGGACTGTGCCGTGTCGGCGACCCGTTTACATTCCTCTAATTACAGCCACGGGACCTCTGTATCGGCATTTAGGTTGCAGCTCAGCATGTCTATCAGTGTCATTGCCTAAACTGGCCTGTGACCGGCAGTGCTGAGTTGCACACTTTTTTGTGCACGCATGTTTGACAGGGATAGACTCGGCCATCGACGACCTGTCATGTCGATCACATTCGCAGGATTGGTGAGACTTCCTTTCCTCAGATAAGCCATATGGATTCGAAGTCAAGGATTAGGTGAACGCGCTCTTACCTGTTTATATGCTGTGGATTACGTGTGATGAACCGGGGCCACCTTTGTCACCCTGCAAAACGGGTTAATAAGCTGAATCACCAAGCGCGATTGCAGGTGATTATGTGGCTTGTGATACGATCAATTCCACGTTTGCCGAAACTACAGGTCTTGTGATAATATATACTAAAAATCGCGTCGCCAAACCTGGTGAGCTCGGTTGCAGGGTAAGCGACATGATCCAGAAATACGGCATGTGAGGTCCATATCCAGAGTTCCAGTTGTCAAGCTGATCAGAATAGTACTGGCAGTGAGGCTGTCTAAATCATTTTGCTACTGTTTATAAGTAATCTGCCATGGGATTAAACATCGTTGATAAAAAAAAATCATAACAGAAGTAATACTGCAACTACCTCGACTTATTCAATTTCTCAAATGACAACTTGTTCGAAAAGACAGAATCATCAATACTATGAACAACAGAGGTAGTAGTTCCACCGCCACGGTCAATGGATATGAAATTTCCTAGTGCACGTAAGTCTCACACACATTTAAATCTGATAAACATGTAAAACCTGAAAACCGCCAACAACTACTAGCACGCTGGCCGCCGGATGAATCCTCGCCGGGGTTGTCAAACTCTGTTCCCACGTCCCTGTGGCACTATTGAATGTTAAAGCTTTCCATAGATTGGCCGGCACATAATAAGGTGACGTGACAGTATTTCAATTTTCACCTCCGGCTCGAGTGCGGTTTTTTCTTTGTTGGAAAATAACATCGAGTGCGTTTCAAGCAAGAGAAGTGGGCACCTACTAGTACTACAAGGCAAGGCAGTGTATAGTAGCACTGCACGTAATAATCTTATTATCAGTACTACACTACTGCTAGTAGAAGCAGTAGCTTCGATGTGGGGCGTACCTGCAACGCGTTTACATCGCATCAAGTTGCCCCGGCAAGACCTAGAAGTGCAGCTTTAGCAGTGGCCATTACTGACTATGGCTGGCCGACCGAGTCCGCGCACAGCAAGCAGTGACAAACTACATGGCGATTGGGGAGCTGGGAGCATGGGCGCCAGCAGCTCATCACCCACCAAATTATTCGGCATCTCGGCAGCCGCCTCGTGCTCGTGCTCTTGCGCGCACAGTAGTAGGGCTTGCGCCGCGAGCTTTTGAGTTTGTAGTAACGTGAGCCTTCGCTGACAGCGCGGCGGCGGTAGGACGGTCCCGTTTCGGCAGCCAATGCCGGCATGCAGCGGCGCGGAGCCTTGATACGTCGCTAATCCTCTAGATACGGTTACAGCGCGTGCGTAAATTCCACTGAGCTTATGCAGCTTCGCTACGCGCCTACGCCATGGCGGTATGGAACGTCGGCGTTGCGTGGAGGGCAGAGGAGATCGCATTGGAGCAGCGAACGAATCTGACAGCAAAGAAGCTATCGCCGCGTACAGTGATCCGGCATTATTTGAACTTCACTGTGGGAACGTAATAAGTATAGCTAAGCTAATTCGTTGCC
The DNA here is from genome assembly GCA_030378355.1 of Eleusine indica. Classification (NCBI taxonomy): domain Eukaryota; kingdom Viridiplantae; phylum Streptophyta; class Magnoliopsida; order Poales; family Poaceae; genus Eleusine; species Eleusine indica. The sequence goes on along the minus strand of CM059498.1, from coordinate 7,575,212 downwards.
ACAGTGTAGCTAGCGATCAGCTAGTTGCTGCTGGAATGCAAATATATAAAGCTCGTCAAATTTTTGAGAACCGGTAGCAATTAACCTTATTTCGTTTGGTGCATTGGCCCATACCACTTTTTCTCTGGCTGATACAGTTTGCACGAGGGGACATGCCGAAATGGACGGATGAACACGAGGTGTGTTTTTTAACGAAGTGCTGCATTTGGAGACCTCGTGGATTTCTAATTGCCAGCAATCCTATAACGGAGTTCTGAACTTGAGGGAAGATGCTTCGTCATTTTGGGTTGTAGCGTCTGGTTCGTTGATAGATTATTTTGCCACGTCGACATAAATCATTTATACCAGCTGCGAATACCGGCCATCAGTCATCAGCAATTTACGTGATAATACTGGTACGCCAAATTCTGTGAGCACAATTATATCTCCTCGTTCCAATTGCTTTCCTTCCTTGTTTGGGTGATCCAGTTAGGCAGTAGCCAACGAAGGACTCTTCTGAAGCGACGCTTATATACTACTGCAACCGGGGCTAGGTACCCACGCCCATTGGCGCAGGTGATAGCCATATCTGTACCGTTGCAGCTGGCGATGCGCTTAGATTCGTAAGATTGATAGCTAGGGTTACTACAAGCGTATTACTGACACGTGTTACTAATGAATGTTATGATTTGTGGTTCAGATATAAATGAAAACTAGGATTCATAGATTACTCTTTTCAATATCTTTTCTTTAAGATATTTTTTGCCGCCAACGACCAAGAGAAGTTGATTTCAGTATATTCATAGATTCCAAACTTCACTTACCAAACTCTTACTCACAGGGAGATTTCTTAGGGAGAAGTTTTCCTTGTAGAACCCATTAAAAGATTAAGCAGTGAGTATTTGGCAAAATATGAGGAAACAAAATCATTTGATAAGTATACATGCTAAGCAATACTCAAGCCAACATGATATTTCCACCATTCCATCCAGCCATACTAAACTAGTATAGATGTATGTAGTCACTCGTTCATGGTACTGTTTATTTGGATGCGCTCTCTCTCTCTCTCTCTTATTTATGACGCCACATTATGTGCACATATTTCAGATAGCAAATATAAACATTCTATTGCTTGATAAGTTTAAATTAGGAATTCTCATTAATATTCTCTTTCAAGGAACAAAAACTGACATTCGTTCATGTCCACTAATGTTGTGTAACTTGAGTGTAGTAATGTTGTGTTCCTCTTTACCAATGTATGCGTTCTTTGGCTGCACTGTATTCACTTTGTCCTGTTGGAAAGGATGGTAACAACCAATTGGTACAAAACTCAAAAAATTACGAGAGATGTATCTCTTAATTTCAAGAATAGTTGTTTGTAAGTTCCTAGTTAGGAAGCACAAGTTTTTTTTGAATTTTTCGTTAGTCCATTTAAAAAAAACATACAAATATATTTGGCTACTATAAATTGAGTGAACTTGGTTGGATCAATAGTAGCCTAATAAATCTCGTTGTGTAAACTATACTCACGACATCCTTATTTTTATTTTTTCTATATATTTTAGATTGATAGAGAGATTGTATAAACATCAAAACATGGTTGTTTTCAAGATACCTTCCATGATCTTACATGAAATTTATGACCACTCTTTTACTAGGTATGATATTTTAAAAAATGTTGAAAATATGCTTCTTCGATCTCTCAATTAGTATGTTATAAGCTAATAAATTTAGTGTAATTTTAAGTGACGAATAAAAGCCAAAAGATATCAAACATAATCTACATGACATACATGTCTTCATTACTATTACTTCATGGGTTTCTCGTTCAAAAACACTTGCTACATCACTTCTAAAGAGGATGTGTCGGAGCAAGGTGACTAGTTTTGAAGAGATATTTACCCGCCCAACCGCTAGTCTCGTCTATGAACCTGAAAGACAATTGCTAGAGGCTTGTCTCTATACCGTTGGGTAACTATTTCTTTGTTTATGATTTAGGTTTAATAACTTCTCTTCTAAGAAAAATATTGTCGATGTTTAGAATCACCGGCTAGTAATTTTGTTCACAGGGTTGCGCGTTTGAACTCGGTGATTACTTTGCAAGAGGAGGACACAAGGATGCATACTAGTTCGAGGATAGCCCCTACGTCCAATTCGGATGGTTGCTCGTGTTACTTGCAGTGGAGTGTACAATGAGGGTGAAAGAGGAACATGCTCTAGGTCTCTGTGTGAACGTGTGTGGTTTTTTGATTGAAGATCAAGATGATTTGAGGCGTGTCGAGATGCACTAAGGAAGAAGAAGGCCTCCCCTTTTATAGCTCAAGGGGTCGGTCCTATTGAGAGAGAGAGAGAGAGAGAGCAACGAATTGTTAAGTCCACGACCGGTGGCGTGGTTGTCGGTTGTCATGGCCCCCATTGGCCCGGTCTTCACGTCGCTGCGTACCACTGAGTCGAGGAGTGCCCACCTATTCCATCGATGGGTCAAGTCGCGTCGTCGCTGTAGTAGACGTCGTCAGCGTGGCATGTTGCCCTATCCCGCACGTCAGGGATTGCATTGTGGCGCCATGCGCCGTCCTTTCGGTCAGAGTGATGATGATTATAGAAGTACGTTTACAATAGGGTTTGACCTCTCGTTACTATTTAAAGCTGAGCGGAGGATGGTTGTTGACTTTCACCCCGCTTGACCCTCGTTGTCTGAGGTCCAGCGAATCGAACAGGGGTCGACCCATCGTCAGGGGTCGAGCACCTTGTCGGTTTGCGTTTGAAGGATAGTTCTTGGAGCGGGTCTAGACCCATTATGACTGTCAGTCCTCTTTCCCTATGCCACTCCAGCATAATGCAACGATGCAGCGTACCATCCCGTCGGAGTGATGTTGACCACTGACAAGGTCGACAGGGGTGGTGAGTGATGTCAGTACCACTATGTGCGCCCGTGCACGCATCATTAGTATAAGCGCAAAGTCGTTGCTCTTATCTGTTGCGCCCTTGACCCCAAGCACAGGGTCGAGCAAGACGGGACACGGTCGACCTCATTCGTAGGGGTCGAGCGAGACGCGGGAGCATTCGGCCATGTTAAGCATTCGGCCACCGTGAGACCTCGGTGCGGTCGTTTTTAGGTTGTCTTGAATTAATGCCACGTCACATCGCTAATATTCATCCCTGATAAATATGAACCAAAATGGATAAACTACATACCTTGTTAGTTGTTGCTGGTGGTGTTGACCACGTGATGCCGTTCTTTATTTAGTGTTTATTTATGGTGGGTCTGTCTCGGACTAAATATGTCATTGGTAATTTACCACAAACATTCTGATAACTGCCTTTATGTTGGAAAAAGTTACGTTGTCAATAGAACTTTACAATACGAATTTTCTGGTCGTGATCACAGTTCACCAATTTTCTTTTCTTATAAACCACTTTGATAAATCCTGATTAGTGATACATGCAGTTACACTCTTAGTTTTGCAATTGCTTGTGCCCAGTTACACAAGTCAAGGCAGACATAGCACATTACTAGATCAGATCGCAAGCTTTTCATCCCTTAAATTAACAATAAGAGTTTATCTTCACTAGTAACACTTTTTGTGTGGTGTTGATAATTGCACCGGGCGATCGAACTGGTGAAATGGATGCAAGAAGTATGAACCCTCACAAAAGAGAAGGCGAGATTTCTGTTGCCGGCAACCATACTACAATCAGTATCGGCTTTGTAGCTCAAATCGTCATGCCGGATCGAGTTCTGAACATGAGGGAGCTGCTTCGTCATTTTGGGCAATAGCATCTGGTTCGTTCGTTGATAGATTATTTGCCAGGTCGATATATATCAGCTGTGCCAGCCAGGGTTAACAAAACCGCGATTAACCATCCGGTTAACTTAGTTAATCGGAAAACCGGTCCGGTCCGGTTATTCTGGTCGGCCGATTAACCGCTGGTTTTGATTCAAATATTTTTAAAATTTAAAAAAATTTATATTCACTAAAACCAGTGAAACCGACCGGTTAACCTGTAAAACCACGGTTAAAAATCAGTTTTTTTAAAATTATATCATCAAAACTGGTTTAACCAACCGGATAACCACCAAAACCGGTTAACCAATATAATCGACCGGTTAACCGGTCGCCAATCGTCCACTCTCCAAAATGAATTTTGTTCGACTAACCGACCGATTATATCGGTTAACCGATTAACCGATGAACCAGACTCGACCGGTTATACCGGCACTAACGGTTATGCCAACCTTGGTGCCAGCTGCGTCCACAAAAGTCGGAAGTCCTCGCACGTGAGTGGCGCACCAAATTCTTTGAGCACAAGTACCTCGTTTCAATTGCTGCTTCCCTTCCTTGTGTGGGTGATCCAGTTATTAGGCCGCGCCCAACAAAAGACTCTTCCAAAAGCGCTTTCTAATTTTTTATTATATAGAATTATTTTGTGATAATGTGTTTGCATACGTGTACCAGAAGTTTCATCATAAGGTACTATAGCTCGGTTAGTAGAAAGCATTCATGTGGCATGCAATCAGACCACAAGAAGGGTGGGAAGAAACCTGTCACAACTCCCAACCAACAGAAATTACATATGAAAAGGCCTGATAACATGAAGCGGTGCCGTGTAATAATGTGGAAAGTAATAGCTGCCGACTGAAAAATGTATTTCCATGTGGTGGTAGGAACATAGAGTAGAGTGCAATAGAGGAAGACCATGAGAAAAAGAAAGGGACGGGAAAGAGAATTCAGACCTTTGCTCGTTTATTCAGTCCATGTCCGCCTGATCCAACTAAGAAATCAATAAGACGTTGCCTTGCAATGCTGCAATTAATCTGAATTGACTCGAAAAGAAGATTTTTTGGGGAAGTTTGAGCACATGTGGGCAGCAGATGCGAAGGAGGAAGAAATCTGTCAACGCCTTCCCAACCACACTGGTGCCTACAGACACCACACGGCCCTTGTTTGGAAAAAAGAATGAAGAGACAGGTCAATTGACCGATGGTTGATTAATCAACAGAAGAAGCAAAACCGCAATGCAGCATCGACGCTGGGGACGCGAGTCCGTTGCCTGTCTGTCTTCGTTCCTGGCCACACCCCGCCGTTCCGGCAACAGAGCAGCCGGCCCGGCATGCGGGGCAACGCGGGCCGTTTGGCTCGGCCGCCCCCGCGGCGCCAGTCGGATCCTGTACGCGTCCACCTGTGCCTCCTTAATTCCAAGTGGTTGAGCGTCCCCGGGTAACCACCATCATTAATAGGCCACCTTCCCCACCTATCTATCCTCTTCTCCTCTCTCTCGCCCCAGCCCAGTTGCTTCTTTTGCTACCATTTGCGGGCCCCACCCTGACACCTCGCTCCTCAGTCGTCTCCTCTACCGTGTTCGAGTCAATCATGTGTTAACAATGGTGGTAAGAAGAAGAGGAGTAGCAACATTGACGTTGGACATGACGGGAATACTATACTAGTGTACTAAGAAGAATAGGAGTATAGAAGATGATTACGAGAAGCGTGATAATTACAGACTCGGATTACGGCCGTAAGAACGTTTTGGAGTAGGAGGACACCAGCTCTCTGCTCGTATTCGAAATCGAACATGGAACACGAGTCGGACAAGAGCCGCTCGGCTTTGGTCTCCAAATAAATTTGACTGCTCTCGCAGCTGGATACTTTGGTGGCAGATAGTCGTCGTTCCAGCCGTGGCTCGAGCCCTATATATTGAGTTGCCCGCGTGCCCAGACCACGGGCATCCAGTTCCTCCGGCGTTCGCTTCCAAGTCATCACGCCAAAGGCGACGAGCGATCGAGCCCGCGGGCCACCACCAGCAGCAGACAAGTAGAGACACGATTTCTGGACGGGTTCGCAGCGCAGCGCTCCGATTGCTCGATGGAGTCTGCGCCTGCGGCGGTCATGGAGCGTGAGCGGCTGACGGCCGAGATGGCCTTCCGCGGCGACGCGAATAAGCTCGACCGGGCGCCCAGCATCGTGATCAAGATCCGGCGTCGCCTCCCCGACTTCGCGCGCAGCATCAAGCTCAAGTACGTGAAGCTCGGGATCCGGCACGGCGGCAGCCCCACGTCGGCGCTGCCGATGCTGTGCGTGCCGGCGCTCGCCGCCGCCGCCTACTCGTTCCTCCGCCTCGACGTCATCTACTACAGCATCGACCTGCTCACCTGCGTGTCGTGGCTCGGCACGGCCCTCATCCTCCTCACCATCTACTACTTGAAGCGCCCCCGCCCGGTGTACCTGGTGGAGTTCGCGTGCTACAAGCCCGGGAACGAGCTCAAGATCTCGAAGCAGAGCTTCCTGGACATGACCAAGAGCACGGGTTCCTTCGATGAAAATGCGCTCAACTTCCAGACCAAGATCACCGAGAAATCCGCGCTCGGCGACGAGACGTACCTTCCCCCCGGCATCCAGGCGCGGCCGCCGAGGCTGAACATGGAGGAGGCGAGGAAGGAGGCCGAGGCGGTGATGTTCGGGTGCCTGGACGCGCTGTTCGCGTCCACGGGCATCGACCCGCGCCGCGACGTGCGGATCCTCATCGTGAACTGCAGCCTGTTCAACCCGACGCCGTCGCTGGCGTCCATGATCATCAACCACTACAAGATGCGGGAGGACGTCAAGTCGTTCAACCTGGGCGGGATGGGGTGCAGCGCCGGGCTCATCGCCATCGACCTCGCCAAGGACATGCTCCAGGCCAATCCCAACGCGTACGCCGTCGTGCTCAGCACGGAGAACATCACCCTCAACTGGTACTTTGGGAACGACCGGTCCATGCTGCTGTCCAACTGCATCTTCCGCATGGGCGGCGCGGCGGCGCTGCTGTCGAACCGGCGCGCGGACGCCGGGCGCGCCAAGTACCGGCTGCTGCACACGGTGCGCACGCACAAGGGCGCCACCGACGAGTGCTTCAACTGCGTGTACCAGCGCGAGGACGACAAGGGGAAAGTGGGCGTGTCGCTGGCGCGGGAGCTCATGGTCGTGGCGGGCGACGCGCTCAAGACCAACATCACCACGCTCGGCCCGCTGGTGCTCCCGCTCACGGAGCAGCTCAAGTTCCTCAAGTCGCTGATGATGCGCCGGGTGTTCCGGGTCAAGGGCGTGCGCCCCTACATCCCGGACTTCCGCCGCGCGTTCGAGCACTTTTGCGTGCACGCCGGGGGACGCGCCGTGCTGGAGGAGGTGCAGAAGAACCTGAGCCTGCAGGACGGGGACATGGAGCCCAGCAAGTGCTCGCTCCACCGGTTCGGCAACACCAGCAGCAGCTCGCTCTGGTACGAGCTGGCGTACGCCGAGGCAAAAGGACGGGTGCGCCGCGGACACCGCGTCTGGCAGATCGGCTTCGGCTCCGGGTTCAAGTGCAACAGCGCCGTGTGGCGCGCGCTGCGCGACGTGCCGCCGGTGTCGTCGCAGGCCGCCGCCGGGACGAGCTGCAACCCATGGGTGGACGACGTCGACAGGTACCCCCCGAAGGCGTACGTCTGATCATCGATGACGGACAGCGTCATATACGTGACAGGTTACACGACATTTGTATGATGATGATGATGATTCATTTTTTTCCTCGCGCCGCCACCAAGAAAGGACACGCACGTGAGGAGAAAAAAACATACTACTGCTATGTTTTTTCTTTTAATTTCCTCTGTATACCACTTTTTTCTTTTCTTTTTTTTTTTCGATATAAGTAGGCTGTCGGCAGTGCTGGCTTTTGGAATTTTCTCAGAGATGTATGGGCTGTAATGAATTCCAAAAGCAAGGACTGCCTCTGTTCTTTCAGTCCTTTCTTCGTCCTTGGCTTTCTTCCAGAAGCTGGGGGACAACCCAAGTGTGCAGTTCACATGACTGGAGATTCATCGAACAAGTGTGAAAATTATATAGTTCACGAGAAATACAAGTTTCCAGTTACAATATGCTCCAATTTCCAAGTTTGATTCTCTGCTTTCACACTTATGCTGTGAGCCGCCCAAGTCCCACAGTTCTTACTTGTTCTGTGCTTTGGCCCAAATGATTTGTGCAAGCGATATATATAGGTCCAAATTTAGTGTTTGAAGAAGTACAGCTTGTCTTCCGAATTTTCAACATTTATATTATCCTCCACGCGGATTTGCTGTTGGATGCAATGTACTTCTTGAGTGTTGTGGTGTCTATCCAGTTCAACAAATGCCTGTTAGGATTTGGTAGCTCGGTGTTGGATTGACTGTCATCAGATCCCTTTGCGGTTCGGCGTCGTTTTCTCTGATAATTCCGGCGCCTATCCAAGTCGCATGACTATCGCGCAACGCTCGTCTGACTTTGCGCATGAACGTCATAAAATGCGACACTAGCAATGAACGGCGAACAGTACCTGCAATCAAGAAAAGGCAGTACAGTTTTGACTAAAAGTCCATCGAGTTCAGCTCCTTCTAGATGATTCAGCTCTGTTTTGGTGATCAACCGTGGCACTTTTCCATCATTGATCATTGTACGTCACACAACTTGTACTATTTCTGTAGATACTAGGACAGCTGTAAGGATCCAAGCAGTACTACTCCGTAAACTTCTCACAGCTGCAACCTGATCCCTCTCTCTATCTGCACCTTGTATGAGCTGAGGAAACTGAACATTCACGGTTCAAATTGGATGCATTCTCTGACATGGTAGCTCAACGGCCAACCATCTCCTTTGGACTCCACTAACCTCATGACCGGATCAAAAGCAGGGGAGGTAAGCACCTGCGCCTCTTCTTCCTCGCGTCCGTGAAGTTGGACTCGGGACTCGGGAGTCCACCCGGGTCGCGCCCATTAATTCCCTGACGCAGCCCCAAGTGGCGTGGGAATCTGACGCCCGGCATTCATTGGGCGTGCAGTTTCGCGGCCAACGGTTTGATGGCGGCGGAGGGGAAGGCGACGCGAACGCGACGGATAGCAGACGGCTGTGCCGCGTCAACGTTGGGCTTGGCCCCCCGCCTGCCTTCCAGAATTTTCCTCGTTTTTGTTGTCGCGTTGTGCTTCGTCGGCTTCCGAAGCGGAAAAAGGCCTCGCCATCGTGTCCTGGATCCGGGTAAGCCCAATACAAATTTATGGTCAAGAAGGGCCGGTCAGGTAGTACAGTACTTTGTTCTGAGGCCCAACCCAGTCCATCCACGGGCCGATCTTTTTTGTTTCTTGCATCTTTTCTAACGGAGTTGTTCCGGTTCTTCCTTCCTGTTTCATATTACGCGGCGGATCGTGGACTCGTGGTGAACCAGTAGGACCTCAAATCTTTGCCTTCAGAGAGGAAAGACAGTACTAGTGTTCCGAGTCGAAATTCGAAATCAGTGGAGTGGTTAAGTTGAGACGCAAAGAACTTGAAACGATGTTGACCAAACCAATAATAATAACAAAATAAAAAATGGTTAATTTCCTACAGCCAGATCCTACGTTGACATGGAGCCGTCGTCAGATTTCGACTCGCAAATGTACGCTTGAATCTTACTAGTAATTGATTCGAACGAATGAATATGACGACACATTTCTAATCCTCTGTTGCCTGGCTGCTCAACGCACGCACTAGTCAACCTCATAAGTGGAACGAATCTCCTTGCCGAGCTTTCCTGGCCAATCCCACTGATACATTGGAGCAGGTAGCGTCAACAACTCGACGTTGCCTTTACAACGTCATCACGTTCTACTCCATTGCATTTCTTGTTTTTGATCTGGGTATAAAACACACGCCAGCCCATGCACAAGCACAACACACACAACGATCACACAGAGCAAGCCAACCTGACCAGCGCGACCAAAAACACCCAATAAGAAACCAGCAACCATGCGGGTCATCTCGTGCGTCGTCGCGTGCCTTTCGGTAGCCTTCCTACTCGCGTCGTCCCACACTGCGGCAGCGACAGGGGTGCCCGCGGGCACGCTGCAGCGTGTGACGAAGCAGCACATCCTGGCGAGCATCCCGCCGCACTGGGACGAGAACCCGGTGCTGTTCCTGACGTCCCCCTCGGGCAAGTACGCGGCCTACTTCGTGCGCACGCAGACCACGCCCGGCGCGGGCGGTCTGGGCGCGGACTTCTGCTTCGTGCAGGTGCTGGACACGACGGCACCCGGGGAGGAAGCAGGCCGCAGCGTGTGGGAGTCGGACTGCATGGCGGTGAGCACGGTGAACACGTGCGCGCTGGTGTTCTCGTGGGAAGGGCTGGAGGTGTTCGACGGCAGCAACTCAGTGTGGCACACCCAGAACGCCGAGTCCGACTCGGACAACTTCCTGGAGACGCTGCAGCTGGTGGACCAGGGCGACATGCGCATCCTCGACAAGGGCGGCGAGCTGGCGTGGAAGGCCAGCGACCAGCCCCGCGCCGCGCAGCACTGCGGGATGCCCGGCTCGCCTGGGCTCAACTCCCCGCTTCCCACCTTCGCCGAGCCGGTCGGGACCACTGACCTGCCCTTCGGAGCCGAAGCCGGCGTTGGTGGAGTTGGTGTTGGTGGTGGCGTGGCACAGCCCGAGCTGCCTCTGGCACCGTCACCACTAGCAGCTGATCCGTTCGTTGGTGGCGTGGCGCCGCAGCCCGAGCTGCCTCTGGCGCCGTCGCCGATGGACGCTGATCAATACGGTGGCGCCGTGGTGCCGCAGCCGGACCTGCCGCTCGCACCGTTCCCCGCTCAGGGAGCAGGCCAGTTCGCCAGTGGCGCCGCCGCGGGGCAGGGGCAGGTGTCGGAGAACGTGGGGAACACGTTCGGGTTCGGCAACCAGCCGCTGGTGGACAACAGCCCGTACGACAGTGGCGCGGTGAAGAACGGGTTCAGCTTCGTCGGGTTCGCTCTTGCTCTGGGTCTCAGCGTGGCCGCCGCCGTGGGGCTGGGTCTCTGAGCTTCGGGCAAGCGGCCGAGCGGGCGTGACAGCTGTTGGGATTGCTTAGATTGAATTCTGGTAGTTTCCGGCGCAAGAAGCCGGGACATGTATTCGTTGTGTCTTTGGGTTGGTGTTCATGCTGATGTTTGGGTTGGTGTTTATGCTGATGTCAATGGGGTGATGTGATTGTATCAGTAAATTAAGATTGCAATTTCCAAGTCGATTTTCACACTGAATCTGCCTAGGCACGACATGACTTGGAGGTACTTGTTCCGTCAGTGATGATCCCCAATTCAATTCATTCTACAGATACCGAAGACCGCTTTTTTTTTTTTCTTTCATGCAGAAGCAGAACTGCAGGACAGAGACACAGTGCGAACATTCCGCATTTTCCTGGCAGTCTGTCAGTAACTCAACATTGGCGCGCCGCGAAAAAACGAGTCCCTCATGAAGGCAAGGACGCAACAATTGAACACACTGAATCATTCATAGCATTCACCAATTAACGTGATTCGCAATAATACTTGTGCGGTTCATACATTCTTGATCAAGAACGAGTGAGTAACCATCCATGAAGATCCGCGTGATGGTTTGGGCGGAGTATAAATGGCGTGGTCGTGTTGGGCTTAACGGGCAACCGAGAGGCGTGGTCAACCTGGGCTTTGTATAGGTCGGCAGCCCACTCATGTTTTTAATCCTCACCTGGGTTTTGTATAGGTCGGCAGCCCACTCATGTTTTTAATCCTCACCTGCCAAATACCGACCGCCCCTTGTCGGCCAGCGCCAGTGCGCCACCGGCCAATTATCTGTCTGGACGTCTGGTCGCGGCAGCATCGCATCCGGCACGCACCGTTCCGTGTGAGTATAGTTAGTCCTGCTCAAACGGGCCGCCCAGCACGATCCGGCCCAAATTTAAAAAGGCCCGACATATTATATTTCAGATCGGCACGACACGTAATAGTAGCCGGACCGTGCCGGGTCGGCCTTCGTGCCACGTCATCGCCCCACGGCACGACACGAAAATGGCCAGGCATGTCGGGCCGTCCCGTTTGGCATGACAACCCATTAAGACACATACTCCGTTAGTGGCGCCGACGCGCGCGAGGACCGCCGACGTGCGCGGGTGAGGATGCGGTGGCGCGAAGCGGCTACCGCGGCGGCATCATGATGCGACGGATGCGGGGCAGCAACGGTGTCGGCACGGGCGAGCGGCTGCGACGGCGGAGCGGGGAAGACGACCGAGCGCCGAGGCGACTAGCGGCGCGAAGAGGGCGACCGGCCGCCGAGCGTCGAGGGAAGACGGCTGCGAAGGTGCAGGCGGTGCGGGGAGAACGCGCCCGAGCGACTGGCGGCGAAGGAGACTGGCGACGACAGTGACAGCGAGAGGGAGGAGCGGCAGGGGCGTGAGCGCGTGAGAGGAGCGGGGCAAGGGGAGTGAGGCGTGCAGCGTGCCCTAGGTCGCATTGGCCGGGCCGCTAGTAGTGTTGTGCGAGGCTGCGGACAAGAGAGAATTTCGGCCTCGTGGGCCTTTTTTCGTGCCGGTCGTGGACCTTCTTCGTGCCTGACCGGACCACCGATAAACGGGCCGTGCTCGTGCCTCCCGTCGGACCGAGGCCTCGGCCTTAGCACGGCATGAAGACGCGTGCCGGGCCGGTCCGGGCACAAAATGCGTCGTGTCGTGCCGGACTTGGACCAGGCCAAATTTTGCAGGCCTCGGGCCGACAAGGCCCAATTGGCCAGGACTAAGTATAGTGCCGCGAGTTCGGTGCATGGTGGGCCAGGCGAACCAGGGGTGACGTCGTTATTGCGAGCTCTGACGCCGCGTGGCACCTGCCTGATGTGCCATGGTTGATGGAGATTTTCGGGGTGTTGTCGTTGGATGAGGGACATGTGAACGGTAGAGGGAGCCACGTCCACGCGTCCAGGCGGCAAGCAAGGCGTCGTTGCGTCGCTCAAGTATGCGTGAGCTATTGATCAATGCGTGCATCTGTTTTTGGTTGCCACAACGCCGCCAATGGCAAAAACTTCCTTTCAAGGCGATCAAGGCAGCAATGCAGCATGCTTGAGCTGTTGAGCAATATGTTCCTCTGTTTTAGTCGCCACAACAACGGCGACTGTGTCAGGCACGACATGCTTGGCGGCGACGATCTGAGAGTCGTGCGCTGTGCTCGCTGTTGCGGCGCAGGCTACTTGAGATGCAGACAAATCCTTCCTTGCCGCAGATCAAGAGAGGATGAAGGTGAGGTACGGGCCAACCCGTCATGCCCGGCCGGTGCTACTGCTACCTAAGTGGCGGAGCGAGAACGGGCTGCGCCTCCGGCGTTAGGTCTTAGCTGCGGGGCCTGATGGGGAGGGATTGCTGGTTCCATGTATTGAACTGAGGATTGGTGTTGCATCCTGCAGTGTGGCCTGGTGCTCTTTGACGGAGAGGAGGGCGGGTGGTCGGCGCGACGGCTGACGGTGGCGGACGGAGGTGGCTTCCTACAAAAATCAGACATTGTTTATGTAAATTGTCTTCTAATTTGGATCACGATCAATAATCGCAATTTAAAATAGGGTGGTTTTTTTACAAATAGTTGGATTGCGGTCATTAATCGTGATCCAACCAAGGGCATTTTGCAAATAGTCCGGTGCATTTTTTTGCAAATAATCCGGGGCGGATACATCGCGCCTGGCGAGGTCACGCCGCCGGCCTCCGCCAGCCTTCCCACCAAATATCTCCCGTTCCGATGCGATATCCCTCATCCCATCCGTGGGCGGCGGTGCCCCCTCCCCCGCGTGCTCCTCACGGTCACGGCCCTGGCCTCCACCCCTGCTCGTAGACTCTCCCGTCGCGGTGGCGTCTCGCGCCGAGAGCGCAGTGGCCATCACGCCATGATGGTGGCGGATGAATAGCGCGGATACTTTCCTCTTTGCCGGCACTCGATCTTCCGGCATGTACATGCGTCGTCTCAGTTGCCGTTGCCCGGGTGCTGCTGGGTGCTGGCACTACCTTGGCTCGGCGCTGAAGAAGCAACCACGGTGGACGATACGACCATCACCAAGAAAAGGCCATGAAAAATCCAAGTTCCATGTGCCAGCAAGAACATAGCATTAATTTATGGGAATGATTTGATTTTCTTCGCTCTTGATTATGCGTGCGATTAGTTCCATTCGCCGCTAGTATTAATCTAGAAAAAGGCGGCGAAACCGAAACAAAACTTTCAGCAGATTGTAACGGCATAACATGTTATGCTGTGACTATCAGGGGCACTGTGCGATCTGCATGAGGAGACAAAGGTTCCTTCCATTCATTCAGAACGAAAGTATGGGGACAAATATTTTTTAAGACGGAAGATTTAAGTTCTGTTTGGATTCCTCATAAGAAACTGGTTTATAAATCAGTTTCTTAAAAACTGATTTATAAAAAAACTATATGGGGGTGTTTGGATTTCAGTTTCTAAAAGCTGGTTTTTTCAAAACTAGCATTAGATGGTCTAACCTAGATTATCGGTTTCTTAAAAACTCATAAACCAGTTTTTAGAAACTGATAAAAAAACTGACCTGTTTGGAGACCCTTCAGTTTATAAAAGCTGGTTTCTTAAAAACTGGAGGTATTCAAACAGGGCCTTATTTTATGCTATTTGACCAAAACAATTTTCAGGGTAACTCCTTTCAAGAATGAAGATTTATTTTGTGTTGTTTTCTTCTCCCTGATCAATCCATTCTGCATGGAACATGACCAGGGATGAAATCGGATCGGATACGAGCGGATATAGCTCATCCCATATCCTATCCTGTATCTTTTTTCTCGTATCCGGAGTAAGAACGGTTGCCGGATAATTATTTCTTGATTCCATACCCTGTCCTGTATTCTTATTTCGGAGTCGGATTCAGACACGGAGACCATTATAAGATTTGTATGGATAAAAAATTATATGCTATACATATAGTTAGAGTGAGAATGAAGATAACAATAGCTAATATATGATAATAAGATAATTTATTTAACTATATATATATATCAAATTTTCAAATTTATTATATATTTTTAATATCTAAATAATTTAAATTAAATCAAATTATATAAATCCCGGATCCGGGACGGATACTGCTCATCCCATATTCTATCCCACTAGTTTTTCTCAGACTCGGATTCAGACACGGATAGTGTCGGATGACTATTAGTGCATCCCACATCTGACCATATTTATTTTTTCGGTGATCGGATTATCGGACGATTAGATATTATCCGTCTTATTTTTATCCGTAAACATGACCACTCGGTGAAGTAGTACGGCAGAGTGTGAGTATTTTCTTTCAGCAACTCTCCAATGGCAATGGTGACTCTGGGAAATTGGCCGAACCAGTCGCACATGAACGCCAAGTAACACTACAATCTAGCGTGCCCTGCGCAACCATCAGTACTCACGGATTCGCAGTGTAGCGCCGTGCCATCACGAACCAAAACGTTAAACAGTCATTACGTGCCTAGGTGTGGTAGCATGTTCGCTTTGTTGCCCACTACGACTGTCACTGCTTCTTTCCCATGGCAACTTTCCAATTAACTCGCCTAGCAGTGCCGGCCGGCTGGACGGCCGGTATTGTCTGCGTGTTCCATCGGTGCGGTCATGGCACGCACATGGCTGCTGCAACCCACCCCTTCCATCACGCATAGACCATGAGCCGTGCGAGGTTTATGAGCCACCCTGACAGATGAAGCACACCACATTAGTGAGGAACTGTACCGTTGGTGGCTCCAAATTTCAAACGCCGGCCAGCAGGTCTAAGAAGCGTGAAGGCTTGGCATGACATAGGGAAAAACGAACTAAAGTCAGAAAAAAAATTTGGTTGTAACGATAGCACATTTTCGGTTTTCTTCTGATGTCTGACGAAGCCGGTTCTGAAACTCTGAATAATTTTATCGGCACTGATAAATCTCTAACACAAGCTACCACTTGCCTACAGCAATGCAAAATTTTGGCGTAGGTGCAATATACGGCTCGGTGGTTAGAGAAAAGTAAAATTACGGATGAAATGATAATATCAGTACTGAACCTCCATTGGAAATCTGCAAAAACATTGAATCGCTGTAAGCCTGTAATGTTTCTTCACCCCCTCGAGCTGGTCTCATGAACATTAGCCAGTACCCGTCCTTCCACACATCAATTGCCAAGCCGGCCACACAATGTCACCACCATCTATATATACGCATGCACCCAATGCCCCTTCATCCAAACTCACCACAGCCTTCTCTTCCTCAGATTGCCCCTTGTCGAAGAAGAAATAGGGGCCGGCATGGGGACTCGTCTGCTTCCTCAGTCTGCGGTTCTCGTCGTTGCGCTCTTGGCCGTCGGCCTCGGTGCGGCGGCAGCAACGCCCGTCGTGGTCGGCACCGTGAAGTGCTTGGACTGCTCCCCCATGGATGACAATGCTGAAGACGCCCTCAAAGGTATGCAAATTGCCTGTTGGAATGATTGCAATTCTCTGTTCTTGTTGGCACCATGAAGATCTTACCGTGATAGAGCTAGTTATACTGCCTTTTGAAACGCAGTCTGTGGTACGTTGCTAACAAAATTCTTTGGAAGCAGTCCGCGATTTAGCGGCTCGTTTGGTTTGGAAGCTCTATTGCATTTCACAAAAAAAAAAAAAAAAAAAAAAAACCCCAGAGACGCCAATGATTAATTATAGTGCAATAGCTTTCTTACGTGTGACCTATATATTTCACGAACTGTAGTATTTTTCCTAGTTTTTTGAGGGGAATCAAACTCTTTATTCATGGGACTGAAAGTACGAGTTACGTGTGACCCACATATTTCACAAACTGTAGTGCTTTTCCCAGTTATTCCTGAAGAAATAACCAATGTTTTGTACAACGTTTTGTACATCCGGCCCACTAAACAACGGACCGACCAGTTCTTGAGCTGATTGGGCCCATTCATTCTGAATTAGGCCTATTGAAGCTCATATAACTAAAACTTAGCTTAAACTTTTGTTTCCTTGGCGCGTTGCAGGCCTCAAGGTCGCCGTCAAGTGCAAATCCGGCGCCGACGGGCCCTACGAGACGAAGGCGCTGGCTCCGCTCGACGACACCGGCGCCTTCAGCATCCCGCTCGCCGCCGAGCTCCTCCGCGATAACGGCGAGCTGGACCGCGACTGCTTCGCGCAGCTCCACACCGCGCCCGACACGCCGTGCGTCGGCCAGGCGCCGCCCAGGATCGCGCCGGCCGGGCTCGGCCAAGACGGCAAAGCCACCAGCAGCAGCAGCAGCAGCGGCGACATCTACCTCGCCGCCGCGGCTGACACGGTGTTCGGCCCCGTCGCGTGCGCCTGCGGCAAGTTCAAGAAGAAGCACTTCATGTTCGGCCCGCCGCCGCCGCCGCCCAAGCCGGACGCGCCCAAGCCGCCAACTCCCACGCCGACGTACGGCCCGCCGACGCCGACGACCGCGCCGGTGCCCAAGCCGCCGGCGCCGCCCGCGGAGGAGCCCGAGCCGTTCTTCCACAAGCACCCCAAAATGAAGAAGTTCCTGCACAAGAAGAAGCCGTGCCCGCCGCTCGTCGACGACGACACGACCCGGCCTGCGACCGGCGGGGATGAGAAGGCACCCAAGAAGCTGAACTAAAGGGTACATGCGCCACGCGCGTTCTGGGCAGCAGCAAGAGCAAGGATTCTGGCGCGTCTGTGATGTGTGTTCTGTTTCAATGGTTTTGTTCTGTTGTCAGTGATTGTTTCGGTTAGTTGGTGAAGCATGTTTTGGCCCGTGGGCATGCATTGGTGTTTTAGTTCGTGGTTTTGCTTGTGATTTGTGAAATAAAATTTGTCATGTTTCATAATATAACTTCTCGTGACACCTGAAAGTTGTGCAGTTGTAGGTTGCTGGAATTTTATTAAGAATTCAGTGAAAGATCGAAGAAGGTAAAATACCCAATGATTTCCAACTATGAAATCATACCTATTTTTTAATTGAGCCGATCCAAATTGTCGGATGATGTAGGTGGGGGAAATTAACCGGGCGCAAGCTCCACCACACGCTACGCGGTCCTGCATGCCGAATGCCAACTGGTGCCCTGCACGACTGTACAAGGTCATTTAGATGGCACCATGCAGCCGGGGAACAACTCCAGCACAACACCGCGGTGTCTTTTTGGGTACAGGGTAATCGTCTTGATGAAAATCTACCAAACTGCCAAGAAATAATCCACCATGGCCATGTGAAAATGGAAGCTGCAGAACCAGCAAAATTTCACCCCGCGGGCGTCCAAGCCTTCCCCGCCCTCAGATGTGGGCATATCAGCACAGCGGCAGTGAAGCAACGGCAGAGACAAGCTCTTCAATCGATGGTAAGTATCACGAGTGAATCCGGACGGAATCGGTTCACCAAAAAAAAACTATAAAATAGGTCAGTTAACCAGACAAAATTTAACTCAGCAAGCAGACGGTTGAGGACCGGTTAACCAATCGGTTAGACCGGTTAAGTTGTTGGTTTTACCGGTAATTGATAGATTTTCAAATTCAAAATTTATTGGTTTTGACGGTTAACCAGAGTATTTTACTAGTTAACTGGTTTTATGGGATACAATTTCTTTAAAATTTTGAAATTTTTTAAATCAAAACCTACGGTTAACTGACTAATCGGTGTAATCGGCCAGGAAGATTTTTTTTTAGAAATGCCATAAAACGAGTACTCTGCTGCAGTTAAAGGTGAGTGAGTACGGGAATAGAGTAGGTTCGAAGGAAAAAGTGGGTCAGACGACCGTAATGTTGATGCCATTGGCTATCTACAAAGGCGGCGCAAAATTTAGCCGTTCCACGGTTCATTTAGTTGCCTTCGCTCGATTCACTGGTCTCTATCGAGCTGTGTCCATCCGCCACGCCTATATAAACACATGTCGCTGCCTCTCATTGCTCCCACCCATCCACCAGCTCAATCTTCCTTAACCATCCCAAACATTCACGATGAAGATTCTAACTCGACAGCTACAGCTGCTCGGCGTTTGCGCCGTCGTGATGGCGATGGGTTTCGCCAATGCCGTGCGTGGCGAGACAGAGCCCGTCGTTGTTGGCTTGGCCAAGTGCGCAGACTGCACAAGAAAGAACATGAACGCCGAGGCTGCTTTCAGTGGTGCCCTACACAAGCTGAAACTAAACGTGATTTCTGTTCGATTGTGCGTGAACCAGTGTGACTGACTGACTGATCAGTAACTTGTCATCATGTACTTGTGTCTCAGGTCTTCAGGTGGCTGTCAAGTGCAAGAACAGCAAGGGAGAGTACGAGAGCAAGGCCGTTGGGCACGTGGACAGGTCCGGCGCGTTCCGCGTCCCTCTCGCCACGGACCTCGTCGGCGAGGACGGGCAGCTCAAGCAGGAATGCTTCGCGCAACTTCACAGCGCGTCGACGAGCGCGCCGTGCCCAGGGCAGGAGCCCTCCAAGATCGTCGCGGCGCCACACGGCGAGAAGAAGACGTTCGTCGCGCTCGCCGGCGAGGTTCGCCGCTCCTCGTCCCCCGAGTGCGCGTCAGCGTTCCTGTGCGACCCGTTCATCCACCACAGCCACCACCCGGCGGTGATTCCAACGCCCCATCATGACGGCCACTCGCTGCCGCCGGTGACCGTGCCGGAGCACAAGCCGCCGGCGACGACCGTGCCAGTGCACGAGCCGTCGACGCCGGTGTACACGCCTCCGACGAAGCCGACGCCGATCTACCACCCACCGGCGGACCGCGACGCCGTCAATGACCCGCAGCTGTTCGCGAAGCTGTTCCCGTTCATGAAGAAGAAGCCGTTCTTCTTCAAGTTCCCTTTCTTCCCTCCTGCCGCTCAGGAGAGCAAGCACTAGAGTCCTTTTGGTCACGAAATAAACTGTCGGGTTAATTAGGTCGGCAAATGTGTTTCTCTAGCTATTTGCGTAATTTTCTTTGAACTAGTATGTTCCTCGATGTGCGCTATTGGAACAAGCTGGAATAAAATGTTTTTTTATTTAGGCCAGTCAATAGCCAATAATTTCGTGGCGCCGTGCACTGGTATATCGATTTGCTTGAGTTTGAGAGAAATCAGACAGACCTGCATTCATGGATCGGATGATGGTGCAAACTATATGGAAAGATGATGTTAATACAGAATCTTCTTTTTTGGTGAAAAATCCTACTAACACAAGAAATATCGTTTCTTTTTAGTCCCAAATAACAAAAAAAGAAAAATACATTTTTAGGGTCGGCCACGGTCAAAAAGAGACCACTGCACCGACAAGAGGAAACCATGGGCGGGAATGCCACTGCAATGCGAAAAAGAAGTCCAGGCAATGTTTGATGACTCCATTAAAGTACTGGTAAAAGATGATAAGTTATCCTTTTTTTGGACCAGCAAATGGCTCAACGACAACTTCATCAGAGAAATGCCACCAACAATTTACAACGCGATCAACAAGCACGTCCAAAGAACAAGATAGAACAGTGGAAAAAGCCCTCCACAACAAACAATGGATCAGAAACATCACCGGAGCATTATCCGTCCTGTCTCTATATGAATATATGAAACTGTGGCAAGTAATTCAAGAGCGAAACCTGCAACCCAGTGTGGAAGACACAATCCTTCGGCGTTGGACGAGATCCAGACAGTACGACCAAATCGACATATGAAATGTTGTTCGCGGGAGCAATATGATTCAACGAGGCAAAAATCCTATGAAAAGCATGGGTTCCATCCAAAGTGAAGTTGTTCATGTACCTCTTCATACACAAAAGCACATGAACGGCCGAAACACGTTGTAAGTTTCATGACCATTGACGATTGGATCTTTAAGGTATGGATGTTTTGGTGATAGATGATAACTATGAAATTATGGACTAATATCTATACGAGTGTTGTCTATATAGAAATCATCTATAAACTCTATTACAAATCATATGAATAATGGTTGTCTTGACGATTGATGACAATGACCATGAGCAGAGAGACTTGTGAGCTTGATGGAGTCCAAGGGTTGATGAAGATGGATCAAGGCTAAGTACAAACTATGGAGCAAGTGTTGAGAACACTTGTCTAGTTGTTAGGGCTTTGAGTCCATAAAAAATACCGGACTATCAAGGGGGTCTAGGTTATTTCTCTTAGGTCATGTCTAGTCGGTGATGTGCAAGGTTGCTCGACGAAATCACAGACACTAGGTGACAGTGGAGAAGCCAAAGAGCTGTTCAGAGAAGCCGGGAAACGAAGTCAAGCGAGAACGAGGAGTTTCAGCTTCTGGACGAAGTGACCAGATAAAGGGGTCAGTGGAGACCGGACTGTACGGTCACTAAGTGAACAGAGAGCAGTTTGCAAGGAATGTTGACCGGACCGTCCGGTCTGTATGGAGACGCGCCGAGATAGAGAGGACGTAAATTAGGAGCTCTCTTGAATGGAGAGAGAAAGTCTGACCGGACGGTACGGTCAGTACAGGAGTTCAGTCTGGACAGAACAGTCAATGACTCTGGGAGCTGTTTCAGAGAGACCGGACGGTCCGGTCTGGCAGTGACCGGACTATCCGGTCATTGGGGTCCAGAAAGTGGATTTTGTGAAGCAACACTAGTTGGAGGTTGGAAGCCTATATAACTTCGTTGCTGTGGTCTTAGAGACCTCTCTTGGCCAGTGGAATACCTGAGAGCATTTGATAAGGTTCAACAGAAAAAAAAGGAGAGCACTAAGAGGAGATATTGCATATTTTGAGAGTGCTAGTGAAAGTAACTTGAGCATTGATGTATATTTAATGCTAGAGTGTTCTTGAGGGTGTGATCTAGGTTGTTACTCTTGGTCTATGGTGAGACCTAGACCGGTTAAGTGTCGGTGATCGAGCCTATCGTGATCGGTTGTGAAGGTCGTCACACGTTTATACACGGTTTGAGCCCGCCGATGAAAGGGGCATCGCTAGTGAACGCTCGTGTCGGCTCGGGGAGTCCGGCAAGTTCTCGAGGGAGACGAGCTTGTGCCTTGGTGGTAGCGGTGATGCGCACCGTGTCTTCACTCCGGGAGTGATTAGGGGCTCGTGGACGAAAACTTCACATTGGTGGCCGGAGGGACCAGAACTCCGGTGGGAGTGGTCCAACGAGGAGTAGGGGAAGGCGTCATCCTTCCGAGACCTCGAGAAAAGATCATGAGCATTTCTTGACCATCTCTTTACTATTCCGCAATTATGTGCTCTAGTAACTAGGTTAAACTGTGGCTTGCATAGGCTAGTGTGTTTGGCTTTCGCGCTTGCATTATCATAAACACTAGCATGTATAGGGTCTTGACCTACTAGAATTGTTTAGGTTACAACGATTGCTAGGCTTTAATATTGTAAATTAAAGTATTTGGATTCGTTAGCGGCTTACCAATTCACCCCCTCCTCCCTCCCTCTCGATACACCTTTGGTCCACCGGAACACATTAACCATCTGATCATGCACTGCATCGTGGTCAAGTAGGTCTGGTGAAACCTCCTCAACTTTGTCCGGCTTCCGCAATGACTAATCACAGATCACCTGGACATTCATGATGCTTGGATGGAGTTGCGGACTACAAAAGACCTCGAAGAAAGGGATGGACTCCCTGTTCATGCTTATCATATGGCGCATGGAAGGCCAGGAACGCAAAGACCTTCAGAAAAGAGACGCTCTCTGTTGGACAAATCACGCAAAATATCAAAGACGAAGCAGCACTATGGGTGATGGCCGGAGCAAAGGGCTTAGGTAGTTTGATATCGCGAGAGTAGACCTAGCAAATAGTATAATAGGTAGTCTTGTATTCAATAATTACAATACTTGCTAAGGCTGTGGGCGGGTGACAAAATACATCGCGTCATGTAAGATCATTGATCTATTTTTTGAATCCTCCACGGCGAAGGACACCGAAGAGAAGAAAAAGATGAAGCCTGTGAAGGACAAGGTGGTAGCCGTGGATTCTTCTTCGACGACGGCGGCGGCCGCGACTGGAGAAAACGCGACTGTTACGGGCACTGATTCAACCTCGACTGTAAACACATTCCTAATGTTAGTGCTGATTGTAACGAGTGATTCTAAGGTGATGTTGCCTATCGTTCCTAAACAAAGGAGCAAAGACCGCTGGATGAGTTTTTTCACACTACTGCAAATTTCTGGAAAAGAAATGTGATGTTGATCTACTGTTGCTTCGATCATCTTGCGCTCAATAGAACTGTATTTCCATACGAGGTAGGAGCAACAATCAAAACAAATTAGGGCTTGTTTTCTTTCAGGAGGATTAGAAATAGCCGGCAACGAGCAAATGACTAACACTGCCATTACTGCATGTTCCTACCTACTCTTGTTCGTTGGACATGTTTACACGTCTACTATTCTTCTTCACTTTGGAGAACTTGATGAAGTCTGGTTATCTGCCTAATTCTACCTAAAAATCTCTATTAATATCTAAAACACCCACAAAACAACACAAAAGAAATTACAATACGGTGTTGCATGTGCTCCATCACATGTATCCTTCTCGCAAAACATCATCCATATTATATATTCTCTTAGAATCCTTTAATTGTACCTACAGATAGAAAAATGAGAGAAATTACAGCAGTTTCAGTAACATTGTTTATTGGCAATCAACCAAAGTAAACATCTTAACATCTACGAACCTTCCTATGCAGAAATATTGCAGCATCAATAGTCCCTTCAGCATAGATTGAACGACCACAAACATTGTGCTGGAGCTCAAATGAAACACTAAAACGAGAATACAACATAATGAACAAAAAAAAATCTTGTAAGATAAACTTGATCGAAATTGCTTTACTGTGAATTATTAGCTCTTTCCGAGGAATGGTTGTTACCTGTCATCAGGAGAAGTGATATGGTACAAATGAAATGCATGCCCTTCAATGTGCTCTTCAGGGACACCCACCATCTCAAGTTGCTGCTTGGGATCCCTAATCTTAACTATCTGCTAGCATATGGGGTAATGAACATCAAACACTAAGATATCTTTCTTTTAATAGGCAAGTAGTGTTGTGGACTAACAAACAAAGCAGCATGGCGAATAAAAAAGAACTTGGACCCATTATATAACTATATTTAACAAAAATCCATCTAGTTGTTCCTTTAGTTGTGTACTGTTTGAATAAAGCTAACTATTTGGTTAGTGACTAGGCTACTCGCTCAATTTTATGTTAGCAATGGACTTATGCTGCTGAAAGCGAGCCAATTAGGCTCTTCAGCGAAAGCAAGAATTTTCTTGTCGGTGCAAGCCTACTTTGCCTTGAAAAACTAGCTTTTTCAGAACTTTGGTAAGCAAGGCTAGAAAGTTTCTGGCCCAGGATGCAATGTTCCCAAATTTTTTATTTCTTAATATCGGATGGAATACAACAATAGCATTCATTATAACTATATGGACAAAATTCAGGTTCCGAAACAATCCTAGTTAAGTTTGAACTGTAACATTGGTATTATGATATTATGATACTAGTCCAGAAATAATTCTAGTTTTCTACATTGCAGTAACCTGATGTCAACTCCTTTGATGAAACCCAAAAGCAGGACACGTCATGACCATATGAACAAGCGTCAGGTTCAGATAATATCCTAGTTTAGTTTGAACTGTAAGGAACAGCCTTTTCTTTTTTGTCAACTAATATAGTACAGATCTTATAGTTATTTACGTAGCAACAACTTTATGTCAACAGAATTCAACCAAGAATGTACTGATCAGTTTTCATTAGTATTTTAATATCTGAAGTTTCAACCTGAATCCTTAATGGTCAAAAAAACATGAGAAGAGAAACATGGAAACCAGCTTGTTCCACGAAACCGTGCAATAGTTTAACTGCCTTTAGGCCAAAGCCATTTTCAGAGCTCAAATAAGTATTTTGTTGATAGGACGAATAACTTATACAAATGCTCGAGCACAAAAATATGAAACATACCCGGTTCATGTCATATGTCACACCTAGTTTCTCAAAACAAGAAATAACTTCTTTAGCTGTACCAGATGTGTCCAGCTTACTGGCTTGATGGGATTCTAAAACCTGAAAAAACATTATATAAGTTACAAATATGATAAACTGTAGGTCTAAATATCAGTTCAATGGCTAAAAATATCTTTGGCCTACAAAGAACTTTATATAACTGGACATTTTTCTCAAAGAAATATTTGCAACATTTTTCTCAACAGATGATATACTGCAGGTTCTAGAAGAAGGTTATCCATAAAAAAAATTCAACAACTCTTATCCTTAAATTTTAAGGAAATATTCAAGGCAGAATTGTACCTCTAGATTAAAGCCAGAAAAGGACCCAGGAAACTGCTCCGACAATGATTTCATGATAGCAACAAATGCAACCACCTGATCAAGAATAATACAACACGTCCATGTTTTCAGCATTTTGAAGTAGAATAATAATACATGTAAGCTTGATTAATTAACTATATAATTCTATATCATATACCTGTTTGCCCATCTGTGGTGATATAAGTGCATAGTTTTTTGAATCTTCCACTGATTTATAGAGTAGCTGCTTGTTCCCACCAGTTGTGCCCATCACAAACGGCAAACCAAGCTTGCAATAGAGTTCAGCATTCGCTACATCATGAAAGAAGCATAAGGATTAAATACAGTCTTGAAGACACCAAAAGCATCATCAAAGCAAAAGAAAAAAAAAGGAACTGACAGTTTACTTTCTGTTTTTATCCTTGAGCAATGGAGGTAAACACAAGAAATCAAGGATTTCAGCTAGATAAACTAAAGAAGCATCAAAGGAACGCATGAAAAAAAATGGCATGATAATTCCTGCATATACATTTTCCAGTGAACACAACTAATAGTTTTTACACAACACACAAAAAGGTTTAGCGTGAACTAGCAAGTAGACTTATAAGGAAGCTCTTGCAGCTGCAATCCCATGACCACAAAAGATATTGTGACGATAGCATGTTGCGAAAAAAATAGAAATATTAAATTGTTTACCGTTTACAGAATCTGGTGCAGTGTAGTCCACAACAATGACATCTGGAAATTCATCAACAACAGATGAAAGAACATCTTCTCTTGCAGAAGGACCATAAATCCGAACATCTGTATGACCAATTTGAATTGTTCTATCAGGCTTCTCTTTACTACTAAATGAAACAGGAACTAGGTGAAGGCCCCTTGAAACGGCTACTTCAGCAACAGACACCCCCATTTTACCAGTGCACCCATTTACCTACACAATGGAACAAAAGAAAAACTACTAAATACTGAAAGAATATGGTCTCTTCAGTAAAGCAAGAAGGATTGCATAACATCCCACACTATAAGATTGACATTGTGCGTGCATCTAAATTAATGTGAGAACTCAGAAGCATTGAAAAGGTTGGATAACAAAACTGTTGTAAAACGTATATTTTCCTTGTCAAATTGATGTTTTTTCATCATTAAAGAAAAGTGGATACAAAATACTGAGGTAAACTATTAGCCAAGTTGGCCAACCTTCACCCTATAAATAACACATGGATGAAGTTGATCAACTATGACCGTGTCTTCAAATATCGAATATATAATTTCAATTGTTGTTCATTTACAGCTACATGCATTTACCACTGCAGGAATATTGAAAATATGTTCCTGTATTTAGAAAAAAAATGTTGTCCATTTAATGGTCACATCAAATTCTTGTATGGTTCATATATACTTCTAATGACTAAGACAATTAGACAAGTCACCATCAGCATAAGCTGTTGTTGAGCAAGATTATCCTCGTGGTAAAGAACAGTCTTAGACATTTGAGACCTTGCACTACTTTATGTACTAGATCATAACAGCGAGTACGAAAGAAGCCTCTATACAGTAACGAAATTCAGCCTCATATTTGACAAATTCTTTTACTTAGATGCACATAACAGACAAATAATCTTTTACTTAGATGCACATAACGGACAAATAATCTAGCAAACTTGTCTTACGGAGATACTACAGCGTATAAGACACGTCTGATTCTGATCTACTGTCTATCAAAAACGGTTTCAACCCTTGAATATGCCCCCAAATAAAAGGTCGTACGGCTTTCTAGAACGGCCAAACCCCCATTGGCATTACGTCGAACAGTCAGGTACTAGATCGCCGAGATGCGTACCAGTATCGGAAAGGAGACACTCGGTGGCGGGGTCCCCGGAGCGGCCACAGGTTCCGCCGCGCAAACAAACCGCGGTGCGGCGGCTCCAGCGAGGCGGCCGGGTCTCGGCCACGGTGAGGGCCGCGAGGAAGCGGCGTGGGGTGGGCGAAACGAGAACATTGCTAACTCGGCGGCGGATTGTGATTGTTTCGACCCCGGGCGCGGCTTGCGGGTGAGTTTCGATGGTGGATAGGAACGGACAAAATAGCAAACGGGTTTATCTTGAGTACAACTGGGCCGAATCTTCGGGCGCCCTGGGCTTCATCGTGATGGATCCGAACGGATACTTGTTTTGGAGTAGGACTGGAACGGAGCAAGTGCCCACTACGAATTAACCGTTTCTTTCTCCTTTTTTTTTCTCTAAGCGAGCATTTTCTTTCTTTTGTGAATGTCTTGACAGCTCGTTCATGCTCACAACTACACACGGCGTAACCGCGTAAGTGCTTTGCTAAGTTAATCAATATACTTCTAAGGGCAAGATGACAAGTTGCCAATCAAGTTGGTCATTACTGTCATACGAACGATCGGGTGTTCATGATGTAAACAAGACTGTTGATTAGTAAACTGTTGATGGTGTCAGCTGAAATTGTCGTCCTTCTCTATACTATTCGACCCGAGCCGGCATGGATCCTGCTCTGAAACGGACGGCAGTTTCTGATACAAAATCCGTTCCACCCGTTGTCCGTGGCTCCACGCCAATCCGCGCGCTTGAGATTCCCATCCCTCGATCTCGGTTGTACAACTAAAGTCAACCAGTGCAGCAGGCCCCATAGAAAACTTGAAGAAACCCGAGGCTCCATCCAATCAGAGCGCCCACACGGAACCGCTGACCGAACAACGCCAGAGCCCACGGCGGAAAGCGACGCGTCCGAAATAAAATGGCTTCGGCCGCAGCGCTTCGAGGCACTCCAGCTCCCTTCCGTTCACAACCTCCACTACACACAACACACGTCTCAGACTGAACGACCCAGCCAATAATCCCAGTTCCCAGCAGCAGCGATCATGATCTCCCCGCGGCCCGCGCTCTCCTCCTCCGGCGGCGGCTTCTTCGCCTTCCGCCCGGGCGCCTCGTCCTCCCCGACCGCGTCGCCGCCGCCGTCCCCGCGCCTCGCCGCGCCGCCGCCGCTCTCCGCCTCCTTCTCCACCTCGGCCACCGCCACCGCCGTCGCGGCGCCGGCGGACCACGCGGCGGCCAGCTCCTCCTTCTACGACGTGCTCGGCCTCCGCCCGGGCGCCAGCGCGCGTGACATCAAGGCGGCGTACCGGCGCCTCGCCCGCGCCGTCCACCCGGACGCCGCGCCGCCGCACTCCTCCGCGGACGACTTCATCCGCGTGCACGCCGCCTACTCCACGCTCTCCGACCCCGACAAGCGCGCCGACTACGACCGCCGCCTGCTCCTCTCCTCCTCGGGCGCCGGCCGCCCGGCGTTCGGCCGCTCGCCGTCGTTCCCGGCGCGCCGCCGCCGGACCTGGGAGACCGACCAGTGCTGGTGATCAGCACCGCTGGTGACGACACGTGTCACGGCGCGCTTCTTCGTACTACGCAATATCTCCGTTTCGGCGGCTGCGGCTGTCTCCGCTGCCCGCGGAACCATCCAATGGGTTGGAAACACAAAGATCCCCGGAGCCACCGGGATCAGTTGTGTGGTTCTGGCGGTGCGCTTCCAGAATAACCAGTCGTTGCTAGCGAGTCTTGCACGCTTCGGTGCGACCTGTAAAAAGGCTGAAATTTTTAAAAGTAATGGTGTGTGACTACGACATCCCTTGTTCGGATGTGTGTGTATGACTTAGCTTGGTGAATGTGATAGGAGGATAGGTTAACTTAATATAATACTAGCAGACTGGAAGATAAGGCTGATGATGGCCACAGCAATAATTCAGTCGAGGTTTGTGGAGATAGCGACTCTTTGCGTGCTCTTCTTCTCGAATCTTGAGTGTGTGGTGACGGCGGAGGGAGTGGAAAACGAAGTCATCTGACTCTTCTGCACTCTTGTTTACTTTTTGAGTAAATTTCATAAAATTATAGGGTTTGTGTCAAAATTATCACAAAACTACAGATATAAAGAGTTATATCACGAAAATACAAATTTAGTATATCCTTTATCCTAAAACAACAGATTGAACAAGTGTTATCGTAAGACTATATATTTAGTGTTCGTGTGAATCGTAAAACTACAGATTTTACAAAGTTAAAACTTGTAGTTTTATGATAAATTGACTCCTTAAATCTGTAGATACATTTTATTAAATCTGTAGTTTTGTGATGTAAATGTGCATTAAATCTATAGTTTTATGATACATCTTCTTAAATCTGTAGTTTTGTGATAGTTTTATAACAAAACCTGTAGTTTTGAGAAATTTACTCTTACTTTTTCAATGCAGAATTGCAGACGTGGTGCGCAGTTTGTGGAGCCGGAAGGCTCTTTCCGGAGAGAGAACTTCGATCTGTTTTTCCTTCGAGGGAAAGGGACTGAATCCATGTTGTCCAAATCATTCCACCAGCCACTCAATTGTATGTTTAAAACTTCGTCGAATCACAACTCGGTTCCTTTCGTTCGTTTGCTTCCCCAACCATCTGTGCTAAAGTTGTGAGAAAACTGACGCTGCTGCTCCTCAGCCGTTGCCGTGCTTCTGCGTGCGTCCGTATATCTTAATACGATCAGTTGTCGCTTGCACGGGATAATCTGTTAATATTGCTGCTGATAGTGCAGCACAAGAAAGACGGGCCAAAGGCAGATCTATGTTGTTCTTATCAGCACAGCAGGTCGGCTGTCATTATCTCCCCTCATTTTCTGAAGCTTAACAGAGACGCCATATCTTATGTGATAAAACAAGTGGATCCAATGTTGTTCTTTAAAAAAAAAACTAGTGGATCCCACGGAGGCGCACACAAAACGCATCCATCCATGAAAATCGTGGATCCAGTGCAAAAAAAAAAAAAACAGCAAATCTCAGAGGGATATTTTCGGAGCAAATATGGCCCATAAATTTGGAAGATGTCATGTGACAGGAAAGATACGGTTTGAGATGGCTGTTCGGTGGTTACACTGACTGCTATCCATCAGAGATTCATGAGCAGGTGGACCTACCGTGCGCTTAACTCCTCTGGTTCATGTAAAGGCCATGCTTCCTTGTTGGCACCGATATGGATGGTTTCGAGAAGCTCACTCTCACCCACACCACAAGCAGTTATTTTCTCTCATGAACCAAAGCTGCCACAGGCCGGAGTCCGATTTTGATCACGCAGGTGGTTTCCATTTTACCATAATCATAGTCTGGCCTGTGGCCTCTAACAATGGGATTTTTTCTTCTCAGGGAAAAAGAAAATTAACAATCATATATGCATGATCAGAATTCAAACGTGCCAGTGTTTTTCTTTTTCCTCTTGAAACATGCCGACTTGCTGTAATCGGTGTGTGACGACTGACGAAAACAGGAGGTGTTTGGTTCAGTATTTTGTAACGGATTCCCATTACAGCGTAAACCCGATTCAGATAAAATGTGTTTGTTTGAATTGACTCCGTAATCGAATGTCCCGTAATCAGAATCGAGCCTATTCAACCCTGATACACTCCCTTCCCCACCGGAATCACTTTCCAATACGGTCGCTCCCCAATCTCGTCGTCTCTCTCCGACTGGCCTCCACCATCAGCTGCAGTCGGCCTCCCCGCTTCCTCAGCGCCAGAGAGAAATTTGTCACCCCATCCCCGTTACGCGCTCATGAATCCTTGTCCTCTTTCCATCTCCCTCTCTCTGTCTTCGCTCGTGAATCGAATACGCGGAAGAAGAGGGACAAGACGGAGGAGCACTAGACTGGCCGGCTTCGGTTTCTCATCGCTCGAGGGAGGGCCGCTGCCTCTGAATGGAGGAGACCCATGGCTTGCTCAACCTCATATTCGATCCGTGAAAGATTCAAACGGAAAAACAATCTGGCAATGTAAGTCGATTGAGATTTCTATGTGAAAGATTACAATGGAGGGAATTGCTCTCCATTGACCAGATACGGCTTGTGCTGGTGGCTTGGGAGCGGCGGCGGCTGTCACGGTAGGGTCTCATCGCAGACGGAGATTGACGGCTTCAAGATTTACAAGGGATCGTTTCTCAAAAAAAAAAAAAAAAAAAAAAAAAAAGATTTACAAGGGATCGGCAAGGCGGTGGATACCGGACAACCGCAGCGGCAACGAATCCGATTATTACTAGAGCGGAACCAAACAAATGTACATATTATGATACATCGAATACGATTACAGTGTTTCTTTTATTTCGCCGATTGCGATTGCCAACCAAACACCACCAGTGTTTGTGGCCCAAGTACAGCCCATTAGTCATAGAACAGGGAACTTAAACGCCCAAGTACAGCCCATTAGTCATAGAACAGGGAACTTAAACGGGCTATGGTTCTCTCTAAATAAAAGGCAAGGCAGCGGCCCAGCCACCTCTTCATCGGCATCCCGCTTCACCGAGTAGAGTATTTCTGATGCTTCCGGCTTCCCGCCTGTCAAGCTAGAACATGATCGGCAATTCTCCCGTGATTTTCTTTTCTAAAAGAAATCTTGGAACACCGTGCGTGTGCGTTGCTGCTCGTGGTTGTAGCGGTGACTAGAGAACAGAGAACACCCGCAACTTCTCCCGTCTCCGCGGCGCCCCGGTGCTGGCGGTGCAGGAGGGAGGGAGCATCGCCACCGCTGCCTCGTCACGGGCACCGATCGCGATCCAGGACCAAAAGCGGCATCAGACAGGCATCCCCATCCGTGCAGTTCTGGCGTTGGAAAGTTGTGGTGCGCAACGCAAAAATTCCCTGGGGCCTGGACTGGAGCCGGAGGGCCGCCTCGGCCTCACTACACCAGCTGTTGGATCGCGGCCTTTCAGCCTGTCACAGCTCACGTAATGAAATCCTGATCGCCTCACGACACAATCATACAACGATGCGACTGTTGTTAATTATGATCTGTCAGGTGGCCTACCGTGGACAAACGGTTTTTTCATGTGATCTCCTGGCTCACCGTGTGAATCTTGTCGTCCTTGTTTATTATTGTTACCCACTGTGCACCATCGCTGTACCAGCTTTGCGTTCGTCGGTCGACCGATCCGTGTGATCCGACAAACAGCATGTATCTGAGGCCAGCTGCACGAGGACACAGTATGGCCGGTGAGCGAACAGGTCCAGCACACTGGGTTGCTGGAGCTCAATCGGTAGCGTCTTGAGAGTTGCGACTTGTTTTCATCACATCAGACAATTATTCGGTCCCTCTATTTTTTTTTTCCCGGACAGATTAGCAACGAACTCCATGGCCGAGATCAGCGCATGGATGATTTTCAGACGCCACTATTATATTCTGGTAGGCAAAGATATTGTTTCCACGGTTGATGAGAGAAATATGTCTCTCTAAAATAAGGCTCGGTTTATCAGGAATACATACGATGATGATGATACATGAGATGTAGGATATCTTGCCGCGTAGCTTCATGACACGTACCGCATGAGCAATCAGGAATCAAATGTTGGGGAATATTTTGTACCACTGTACAGTACAATACATCGTTTGTAGTGATGAGCAGCAAACTGTGCGTGCATTCATCATTGTCTGCCATTGATATTCGCCGTATGAAATACGGCGGGATGCTGGAGCAAGTTGGTCTGGTTTAGTATGATGCATTGCTTAATGTTGTTTAGTCTGTGGTCTGAATCTACAATATCGGCGCGAGTTGCTAATTATTTTTTCTGCCGGAGACATTGCTGGTCTCATTTGGACTTTTGGACAGTTTTTTTTTTAAAAAAAACAAGGGGGCAAGTGCAGTTTGACCTGACTGCAAACAACTTGTTCATGCGGAGTCGATACTTGTACGAGCCTTCCATTGACAGGAGCATCCCTGTCGGCACTCGGCACGCATAGCGTACCGCTGCACCGTGAAGTACGAAGTAGCTGGATTTGTTTGTCCTTGACATTTCTACTATTTTATCTGGGATGAAGTAACCATTGGATCAAGTAATCCTCAATCGTACTATTTTGTCTCGGACACGAATTCTATGTATGGTTTTAATAACTGATGAAAACCGGTCGTTATGCTGGTTAACCGGGAAACCGGTTAGCTCGATTGAAGACTAACCGATAGACATGAAAAACCAAAATTATTACTGTAACAAAATGATTAATCACCGATTTTTTTGTTGTTCTTAACCGACCAGTGCTCCGGCTATTAAAACACTGATTCTATGACGAAATCACAATGAAGCTGCTTACCCCGACGTGTTACTTGCAAGTGACGAACTCAGGATAGAATTTTGAATCCTGCGAACTGGGTCAGGTCACAGCATCACGGCCTCAGGAAAACGAAGAAGCGAGAATTGTACTCGTGCCGACTGACACATCGTGACAACTTGCGTTCGAAGGGTAGGTTGCGAAATGGGATGGAAGCAAGCAGGCAGTCCCGGGACAGCGCTGAACGGATGACGAATCGGTCAATATACGACCGTCCGCACCTCCCGGCATTTCTCTGGGACCGCCAGAGAGCGAGGGCGGAGCCAATGGCAGGCGACCAGCCAGCGTGGCGAGGCCTACCGCCACTGGTCCACCTACTGTCTACTGACGAGTCTCACGACTGACTTGCAGAAACCGCTGCGGTCTTGCAGATAGAAGCGAACATTTCAGCATCGCTCCCATGAAAACCCCTCGTACGATCCAGTCTCACCATCATCAGTTCTCTCCAAGGGACGAAACCGGAGACGGCATCGCCAGAGCACGCCACAACAGGAGCCAAGCGAGCGGCATAGGAACCTACGCGCCCGGCTTCTCCGAAATCCTTTATCCCACGGGGCGTGCGGTTCACTAGTGGCGGGATTTTCTATCCATTTTCCGGGCGCGCCGTGGCGACTCCGCGGTTGGATCGCCCGATTTAAGCTCCATAAGTGGATTGCTGAGCCACCTGCTTCAGTCCAATTCGCGGGTTGCTGAGCCACCTGCTTCGGTCCAATTCGCGGATTGCTGAGCCACCTGCTTCGGTTCGCCACCGCCGCTTGCTGTTGCGGTAGCTCCTGCTGCTTTTTTTTTTTAGCTGAGTTCCGGCACCATCTGAGAGGAGGGAGGCGGATGGGGGAGGGGGCGAAGGCGATGCTGGCGAAGCCGATCCATCTCGCGGACCAGGTGGCGAAGCAGGCCGGGTGGCAGTGCCTCCGCACCGAGTGCACGGAGCTCCGGTCCCGGGCCGAGCGCCTCGCCACGCTTCTCCGCCAGGCGGCGAGGGTTCCCGACCTGTACGAGCGCCCCGCGTCGCGCGTGATGGCGGACACGGTCCAGGCCCTCAACAAGGCGGCGGCGGCGGCGGGTCGCTGCTTCCAGAGCCACTCCCGCCTCCGCCGCTTCTTCACCCTGAACCCGTCCTCGGGCATCCCGCGCACGCTGGCGCTCCTCGACACCGCGCTGGTGGACGTCGCCTGGCTCATCCGCATCTCCTCCCCTCCCAACCCGGACGACGACGACGACGACGACGGGCTGCTGCGCGGGCTCCCCAACATCGCGCAGAACGAGCCGATGCTGGGGATGGTGTGGGACCACGTCTCGCGGCTGCAGACGGGCGCCCACGCGGCGCGGGCCGAGTCCGCGGCCACGCTGGCGTCGCTGGCCCGCGACAGCCCGCACTTCGCCAAGTACATCATCGAGGAGGACGGCGTGCCCCCGCTGGTGCGGCTGCTCAAGGAGGGCGGCGACGACGCGCGGGGACACGCGGCGGCGGCGCTCGGGCTGCTCGGCCGCGACGAGGAGAGCGCGGGAAGGCTGCTGCAGAGCGGGGCGTGCGCCGCGCTGGCGCAGGCGCTCAAGGAGCCCCCCGCGCGCGTGCAGGCCGCCGCGGCGGAAGCCGTCGCCGCGCTCGCGCACCACAGCCGCAAGTGCCAGGACATGTTCGCGCAGACCAGCGCCGTGCGACACCTCGTCGGGCACCTCGCATCGGGGATCATCAACGAGCATGCCAAGTACTCCGTCGCGCACGCCAACACCACCACCCACGGATCCAGGAGCGCCGCCACTCCTTCTCCGCCGCCGCCGCTACAGCAGCCCATGACGTCGCTGCACTCCGTCGTGCTCGCCAAATCGCACAGCGTGCGGCAAGGCAACGACCCCGGAGCAAACTCGTCGGTGGCGGCTTTGAATAATGCTACTAGCCAACAGCAGGCGAGGAAGAGCCAGATGCAATCGGTGGTGCAGTCCGCGATTGCGGCCAACAGCACGACGACGAACGGATCCACTACTCCAGCAAGGTCGTCCCAGAAGCAGCTGAGATCAAACGGTTCCAGCGGACAGCGCGGCGGGGGCGAAGAAGATCCGGCCGCCAAGTTGCAGATGAAGGCCATGGCGGCGAAGGCGCTATGGAAGCTCGCACGGGACCACGTGGGCGTGTGCACGAGCATCACCGAGTCCCGCGCGCTGCTCTGTTTCGCCAGGATCCTCGAGGACGACGACGCGGGCACGTCGCTGCGGTTCTACTCGGCAATGGCGGTCATGGAGATCGCTCGCGTCGCCGAGCACAACCTCGCGCTGCGCCAGTCCGCGTTCAAGCCGAGCTCGCCGGCGGCCAAGGCCGTCGTGGACCAGCTCCTCCGCGCCGTCCGCGACGCTGTCGACGACGACGGCGACCTCCTCCGCCCGTGCGTCACCGCGCTGGGCTGCCTGTCGCGCACCTTCACCGCGAGCGAGACCCGCGTGGTGGGCCCGCTCGTGCAGCTACTCGACGAGCGCGACGCGCCCGTCACGCGGGAGGCCGTCGTGGCGCTCACCAAGTTCGCCTGCACGGAGAACCACCTCCACGTGAACCACTGCAAGGCCGTCGTCGACGCCGGCGGCGCGCGGCACCTCGTCCAGCTCGTATACCTCGGCGACCAGGTGCAGGTGGAGGCGCTCATACTGCTGTGCTACGTCGCGCTGCACGTGCCCGAGAGCGAGGATGTCGCGCAGGCCGGGGTGCTCGCCGTGCTCCTCTGGGCGTCCAAGCAGGCGCACATGGTGCAGGACACGCGCGTCGAGGCGCTGCTGCCCGACGCCAGGGCGAGGTTGGAGCTCTTCCAGTCCAGGGCGTCCAGGTGACGCCACCATTTGAACTGCAGCAGTCACCTGTACTGTACAGATGAGTTACTAGTTCGTCTTGATCTCTCTCTTTTTTTTTTTTAAACAAATTCAGACTAGATTTGCGCATCTCTTTCTTTGTTACTAGTTCCAAATCCCACTTGGCTCAGAAAATGTTGATTCAGGTTGTCACCAAGTATTCATAAATCTTAAGGCATTCATCATGATTCGGTGTCATTGACCAATTCCTGATGTGTAAAGCTCTAATGGGAACGCGTGCCTATTCATACGCAATCACACTTGCGTCGTTTGGTGACCTGACAATGTTTGGTTCATGTGAAGCTTCAAAATATCAGACACAAAAGGGAAGGGTGACTTGACTTCTATGCACCTTTGAGTCACTTCTTTGTTTATATTTATTTGTTGGCACGTTACAATCGGAGTACTTCTCTCTGGTCCACAAGCATAGTGGTATGCTCATTGTGCTATTGTCTACACTGCTCGTCATTTGTGTCATAAAATGTGACAGGGGAAGTAGTATTTTGCAACAGCAATAGTTAAGTTTCTGTTAGAGAGAGAGCATGTTCATGTGCTTCGCTTCAGGCAATAAACTTCGTTCTGCACCGTAAAACGCAGTGGCGAAGCTAGAGTAGGAAATTTCTGGTGCCTCACTTTATAAACTTACAAATTTCAGGCAATATTTAAGGAAATCGGACGATATTATTTTATGGGCAAACACTCCCACTCCACGGCCCGTTACCACAGGATATTATTTTTTTATAAGCTTGTCATCATCAAGTACTAAACGATAATCTTGTTGTTCGTGCAAAATAGTAAAATATGGTACTTTTTTTTAAATCGCCACTATCTTTGAAAAAGAGCCTTAACAGTGCACAGTGCTTAATGCTTCAGTTCGTCGCTTTCCTGACTGTTCTTGGAGATTTGAATAGCGACTTACTTTGATCTGGTGTATTATCGATAGGAGTTTCTGGGATAAGAGGAATAGAGGACAGCAGTTGATAGTGCTTACTGTCTAAGTGCAAACCATTCAGGCATTCACAATCACAAGTTCACATCGGTTAAAAAAAAAGTTCACAACCGTTTACTGCAAGTCAAACTGTTGAGCCAATTCGCAACCCAATGGGCCTCACATACCTCCAGGAGCCAGAGCGGATCGGTTTCTCAACTTTGGGCACAGGTGACCCACTAACGGTCCACTAAGTAGCTCACGTGCTGGGCCGATCTTGACATGAGAAGCCCGATCTCTACTATAAGGCTGGGGGAAAACCCAAGTTCTACATTCGACAATGATTGGAGTGGATCCGTCTTGCCGATCTACTCCATGCCACTAACGACAGCATTTTCAGTCTTTTTTGACTATATCCAGCGTACGAGCTCTTCACATTGGGCAGGAGTAAAGTTCACATTAGCCGAGAAATGGTGGCCAAAGAGCTCCTGAGTCATGACTCCTCCCTGACTCGTGAGCGCACCAGCGCTGAAGGACGTACAGTACTGCCAATGATACAGCACTGAATGGTGGAATATATACTGCCAGACTGCAAAGAGGAAGGGCTACGCATGAGGATGAGAGAAAGCAGCAGCTAGCCGTAGCATCTGTAATATTCCTCTTTTTTGAGCTCCACGCCAGGACAGACAGCATCAAATGGATTAGGATCTGACATGCTACTTAGCTTACTGATCAAGACCCTCGTCAACATCTCGAAATTTAGGAAAGTAGTAGTACTAGGCGACAACAAGATGCTCGAGGAGATGCCGGTGCTAATTAAGCTAGACTATAACTAGTGGATTAGCTGAAACTAAAGCAGGGTCGTCATGCATATTCTGGTAGCGAGGCCGATCGTCTCTTCAGAGCCCGTGGCTGTGGTGATGCCGGTGGTGGTGGAGGAGACTCGCCGGCGAAGGAGCAGGTGCCGGTATGATTCCGGCGGTGCCGTTGAACGGCATGGTGATGTTGCCGAGCGGGCCGCCGGGGAACGGGATGGAGTTGCCCGGCGCGAGCGGCGGCGGCGGCGGGCACTGGTAGCACTTGGTGAAGAGCCCGAACGTGTCGATCTGGTGCACGAAGTTGGTGATGCTGGCCCAGCCGCCGAAGCCGAAGCCGACCACCAGCACCCACGCCACCACGAACGCGTTGATGATGAACGTGCCCGTCCATCGCCCCATGAACCGCGGCGGGGGCTCGACCGCGTTCTGCACAACGCAGGCATGTCAATTCATAGTTATTAAAAACATTGAGAACGACTCAGGATGAATTGGATCATTATCATTTGCATGGAACTCAGTGTGTTCGAAAGCATTCCGACAGTACCAGCAATTCTGTCCTTTTCGGACGCTTTGTTTTGACGTTCGTCAAAATACTCCATCGGCTCTCGGAGTCTATATTAAAGTACCATGCGTGACTAGTACAAATAAAGCACCTTTGCACTTATTCTTTTGCTTTGTCACTAAGCTTTGTCTTTCTTGCTACAACTAGCTAGAACGTCAAAGGACAGCTTGACGCTGCCACAGGCTTGTCTTATGTTCAAGTAGTACTACTAATCCTGCCCTAATCATGACAGATCTATCCTTATCTAGCAGTATTAATTTACCTTGTCGAAAGGTGGGACCCAGTTAAACTGGCTATGCCACTCCCGTGGATATTTAGGCTGCTGGGCAAAGTGACATATCTACGCGGTAGCTTGCATATGGTGCGCCAGCGTAAACAAAGCGGGCTACGGACTGCCTGGACAACATAGGCGTGCGAGTGCGACGACAAGCTACAAATAAAATTCCTATATATTCTTCAGGGCTTCACGCCAAGTAAAATTCCTACAGTATTCAGGTGTAAAAGAAGGGGAGGAGACGAGTAAAAATGGAAAGGAATATACCTCACGGGCGCTGGCGGACCGGAACGTGATCATGTGCGCCAGCGCCGGGATGATGTAGACGGTGAAGCTGACGAGTAGGGACCCGACTGCGGAGTTGATGGGCCCGAAGAAGGGGAAGATGATGGCGAGGAACCAGATGGGCACGACCACGGGGAGCCTGGCGGCGGCGCGCTTGCAGAGGCTCTTGCAGTCGTGGAGGCCGATGAGCTTCTCCCACACGAAGTAGAGCGGCGTGCAGGCGAAACCGAAGGTGATGAACTGGTGGATCAGCATCAGCACCACCGCGGCGTCGCGCCACGCCGTGCGGGGGAGCATCGCCAGCGCGTTCGAGTGCGTCAGCAGCGCGTCGCCGAACGCCCAGTACACGCTCGCCGCCGACGGCAGCGTCAGCGTCAGCACGTACAGCGTCGCCATCAGGTAGATCGCCTTGAACTTCTGAGGACGCCACATCGCGTGCATGATCTCCCTGCAATTGCATGCTCACACAGTCAGTCGTCACAAAAATGCTGCTAACGTTTGTAAAGAAAATGTTTTTTTTTTTTTGAGGAAACAACGGTGGGGGAAATCCCCACCTGAAGTTTCTCATTTCAAACTTACATGGTTTTTTTACAAGCTCAGCTCTTAGAGCTGAGTAGAAAGCAAATAAAGAAAAAGTTATTATAAAAAAAAATGTACCAAGTCCAAAATTGTTCGTATTACATCACGAAGATCTTGCTAAAGAGGCTAACGGGTGGCTAGGGCCTTAAGGGCGGGCCCTGCCGTTGCCTCTCATTTTCACTTTCTTTTCTCATGCATGCAGATGCTAGTACTACTTGGTCGTCCGTGCCGTGTTTGTGCAAGTATC
The DNA here is from genome assembly GCA_030378355.1 of Eleusine indica. NCBI lineage: Eukaryota > Viridiplantae > Streptophyta > Magnoliopsida > Poales > Poaceae > Eleusine > Eleusine indica. The sequence continues at coordinate 7,535,547 of CM059498.1, read as the reverse complement.
GTGTTGTTGCCATCGGCGCAGATGGGTCATGGGTGTCGTGTCGGCATCCACATACAAGGAGTCAGTGCCGCAGTGGTGCAAGTGCGAAAGCCGCAGTGGCCCCTCGGGAGGAGTGGCTCATTTGACTGTCCAGGCATGCAATGAATTGGATGGGATGAGATGGCCTGCCCTGCCGTGCCTGATGAAGGTTTGCAAAAAGACACAGGCGGCTCTGAGGTCCTTGTGTCAGCAGTGTGTAAATCTGGAAAGGAGCTGGCTTGCACGGTTTTTTAGCGTCAGGATGCAGTGCAACACAGCGTGCAGCGCAGAGATGCGTCTGTGCCTTTGCCATTCGATCGATGGCATGTGTAAGCGGTAGCCCACCACCTGGCTTGCCTAGTACGGTTCACGAGACTCTCTATGCGGCTCCATGTGCTCACGTTTTACTTCTACCTTTCGCTCAAACGGCCAGAGACCTGAATGATGCAATGCTCTGCCGTTCATTCTGCTTGTTCAACACGCGAGAAGCTAGACTACCGTGTGAACTTTGTGCATATGGTCACTTGCCTAGCTATGTCTGAAATGGATGGACACGGCGGCCATGTTTTGGCTGCTTTAAGTGTATAGTACCTAACCAACACCCATCAGGCCATCACGCAGGTTGCGGAACTAAATAAAGGTTACGGGGCTCGGATGATCGCTCAGGAGAGTGTTCATTCCACCGTTTCCCCCCAACCCAAGTTGACAGGCGATGCAAATACTAGTACTCCATTAGCATGGCATGTGTGGCCTGTGCGCTTGTCTTTTTGGAAACCAACTCATTTCATTCTTTGTTTTTGGCAGAAACATAAGCCCCACATGTATACTGCTAATACTAGCTTTATTCAACAGCGACATAGAAAGGGTTTTGTCGGCTTACACAGTAACAGCATGCCCACCAAAGGTGTAGAGAATGTTTGTGGCCCCGGTGAAGTAGAGCACCATCTTGGTTGGCCCAGAGTGCTTCACGCCATCAACCTGCGAGCACATGCATCATCCACAATGACTTTTGCGTGCGTTTTTTTTAGTATGCATGCGGGCCAACTTAATTACTGTTGTGTTCATGTGGGCTTTCATGCATGAGTGATGCTGGGTGTTTCATTATATATCGTGCATGCGTACCTGGCCATGGATGAGGGAGGCGATGGCGAGGTACCACGCCGTGTAGGTGGTCATGACGAGGCCCAGGAACGACCAGATCCGGTAGTTGTGGAACGACGGGATGAACACGGTGGTGGCGCAGCACGCGCCGAAGATGTAAGTCCATGTCCGCTTGTCCAGCTTGTCATTGATGTAGTAGATGTTGCTGTGCGATGGAGATCGCATACAGCGTTAGACACAGGCTCTCAATGTGCTCAACAACCACCGGAAGCAAACAACATTGTAGCAGGACGAAGAACTGTCGGTCCTGTCATATTAACTGAAGACCATGAGAGAGTGCATTATTCTACCTTGCGCACGCAATAAGCTGGATGACGGAGCCGAAGAGCAGGAAGGTGCAGTTGAAGGCCAGGCCGACATTTCTCCAGTGCCTTCCCAGCAGCCCGTCCAGCACCTCGAACCACTGCAGACGCAAAGTTCACTTGTTCAGCGAGTCTAGAGACGACGCGGTCACATGCAACTTGCAAGACTAGCTAGTACGAGTAGTAGCCTATGAATGCGCATGTGTTTTCTTGGATATATTCTCACCTGGATGACATGGTTCCTGAAGTCCGCCTTCTCCCTCTCCTTCCTGGTGCGGTACTCGACGTAGAGGATGCTGATGAGGTACGCGGTCCAGCTGCCCATCAGGCCGTAGAAGATCTGGAACAAGATGCCGCTGAGCATCCCCAGCTGGGAGAACGAGTAGGGCAGGGTCAGGAGCACCTGTGCCACCTGAAGATCGACGACGAACATGCACATGGAACAAACAAGATGCTTGAGCTATACTAGTAATCTCAACAGCGCGGTTAGTGTAGGTCTTGAGAAGGAAGCGAAAGAATGAAATGGCAGCCATCTATCGTCGTCATCACCTGGTTGGAGGCGCAGCTGAACCAAGCGTCGTACGCCGAGCCGCCGTGCCAGAACAGGCCCGAGAGGCGCGACTTGACGGTGTTGGAGTTGCCGTCCTGCTCCATCTCCATGTACCGGCCGACGCCGACGGTCTCCGCCGGCGCCTTCTCGTCGGCGAAGCTTACGGTGGTAACCACCTCGCCCATGACCGATCGATCTCTCACTTGGTTAGCTCCTCAGCAAGAGATTCTCACCACTCTTGGCCTTTTGATACGAGCTGCTGAGAGCCGCTCGAGTCGACTGGGGAGGAGAGGTTTGGAGACCTGAGAGGAGGGTGATATATATGGAGCGAGGTGCGAGTGTGGGCGAGGTGCCGGCCAAGTGAAGCAAGTCTGTGGCAGGTCCGACAGGTGAGGATAAAGAAACCCGTCTTTTCTCTCCTAACAGCTCCGTTCCTTTCCGTGAGCTCTTTTGGCCTCAAGCAGATGGAGAGAGTGAAAAAGGACAAAGAAAAGTGCGGCTACTGAACTTTAATTTTTTTTTTCCAATTCGTATGCCTCTGGCTGCTGCGCTTCTTGGGGATCGTATCACGAGGAAAGCTAGGCGCGTAGGTTGAAGTATTTAAATGACGATTTTTTTTCCTAAGAATATTAGTACTATTCCCTCTGTTTAATATTATAAAATATTTTTATTTTTTTAAATTGTTTTAAATTATAAGACACTCTCGTTTTTTAACGTACCTTTACATCTTTATCCATATCTTCTTCCTCCTCATTTTCTGTGTAGTATATCTTTTCATCCCTTCTTAATTCTCGTATTTAGAGACAAAACATCTTATATTATTCAACGGATGAAGTATAAAGTTGTGTGAACATGTATATCATATCGCGGCAGTTGAACGAAGCTCGTATGGACAAAGAAAGAGAAGAAACACGCGACGACGCGGCGGGCGCGTATGATGAGCGTACGTGCCGGCGTGGCCTACGACGCGGCACGATCGTGGTGGTTCGAAACCCGCGCGCGTCCCGAGCTGATAAATTCTTTCTGCCCCGTCGTCCCAGCCTGGACGGGCCGCGCGAACGATGAGCACCTGTGGCTACGGAGAAACGTTAATTAGCTAGCTAGGCATCGCCCGCGCGGCGCATGATTGCTCGCCTGTGTGCTAGCATTAGTACTAGAGCGTTTCTGCTTTCAGGAGGCCCGCCCTTTCCGCTCCACACGCCGCCTCGCGCCGTCGCTACGGCACCCGCCGAGCCAGGAAAGGCGCTTTGCTGGTTCGCCTTGCCCACACACGGTGGAGCTACATGCCCATCCGCTCGCGCGCCACTGCATGCCACCACACTCACGGTGGTCACCGGCGACGCACAGCTTCCGGGCGCAAACGGGTGCGGCGACACGGCTGTGACCCTGTGACATAACGCGGCGAGGGCCCGCGTGTCAGCGAGGCGATGCGGTTCGGTGGCGCGCCCAGGGGCAACGGCCACCTGGTCCGGGGACATTCCGCCCTTTACCCCGGCGCGGTGTTCCCCGCTTTGGCGACGCGGGCCTTTCTAGGTTCTGGTTCTCGTGCGCGCCCCCACAACCTAAACAAAAAATTCCCTCGCTCTCCGTGGCTACGCCGGCTCGCCCATTCTCTCACTGGGAGTACCATGGATTTAATAAATAAAGTACTCTTACGTTAACCCTGCTCCCAGCTCCTCATAGCTCGTCGTTCAGAACCGTGAGCGCAGTTCTTGAAGCAAGCAACAAACCATGACGCCGGGAGGAAAGAAAAATCTACCGAGGGCTCGACGTCCACGGTTCTCATTGGCTAATCAAAGCCCCAAGCACGGCCGGAAATGTTTCCCGGGGAGCAAGTGTCCGTGTTACTTGTAGTGGCATAGTACTCCATGCCGCGCCGACGCCGGCGCTCCGCCGATCCATCCATCGAGCTCGATTCTAGATGTCGAGGCCACTCGATTATCATCTGGTCAGTTCTCCGAGTACGCCGCACGACCGGTCCAGATAACCGTGCCGAGCCCTTCCGTAGAGGCGCGCCGGCTGGCCGTTTTGATCCGCGTAGTAAGATCATTGGTGCGCTAACCCTGAAACAAAGTCTGATTACTGTATTTGGCAGCTGGCACCGTGGTAAGTGTCGCAACAGCGTGCATGCTTATTTCCTCACAGTACATCCAAGGACATGAATGGGATGAAACACATGCTGCTTTCTCTACTCACCTCACAGGTCGCATAAGCAAAGCCTGGGAAAGTTACCGTACCGGATCCAAACTCCAAAACACTGGAAAAAAAAAAACCCCTGCCTCCGCTCCTTGGGACGGAGCTTCGCTGTGCGCACAGAATCTAATCGGTGCGAGCTTCAAACTTTGGCCAGGTGAAACTGAAAAAAGCGAAGGCTGCATCAGTGCTCATTCAATTCGTCTGCTGTCGTTTCGGTATGGACTATTGAGAGGTATCTCTGACAGCTCGGCCGCAAACAATTTTCGGAGGACAAAGATGGTCTCCGTTTCCGAGCTTTTCCAAATTGAAGTGTGCACGATATTCAACCTGCACCGATGAAGAACATTTCTCCAAGTTCTGCTACACCAACCTAAACGCTTGTTGCTCATCAGTATTTTCACAATTTTACAGAAAATCAACCAATTTAGGGGAACGGAGACGTGCTACTTGATTGAGAAATCATAATTGGTGGGGTAACCAATTAGATAAGCCTGATGCAAAGGCTGAGTACTCAACGCAACACAAAAGAGCGGTACAGCAGTAAACAGATAAGCCACGGCATCAGAAAAGTTGAATCTCCACCAATCGTCTGCGTCCGTGCATGATGACACGGCATCATAGCTTGAGATATGTGATAAGGTTTCTCCCAGCTCTCGTCTGAAGAGAAAGTCAGACGGATTGGCATCATAAGAGCGATCTGCGGAAAGGATTGACAGGCCATAAAACAAGCGCAGGGATGGAAGAAAGCACCACCACGATGCATGATTAAGCTCCCAAATCTTGGAACAGAGGAGGATCTCCTAAACTGTGAATTATTTACTCGAGAAGGGCGTTTGTAGCATTCTTAATTTGTCAGGTATACTTGCCAAGCTGGCAGGCTCTAACAGTTACTGGAAAGCAAGTATTGCATGTTACTCTGAAAGTCGCTTTCTTTTTCCCATGTACTACCGTCTCCTCGTGTCAAAAAGAAAACAGAAGAAAGTAGTATCGTCTATTCTGCACAGAAAGTTGACACGTCCTGCGAGCTGCAATCGATTGAGCGCCCATTTTTGTTCTCATGTACAAGCTGGCTCTGCCAAGAATTGATGAATAGATTCCCTCTCGGACGGATCCTATAATTCGCCATGAGTACACACGGTGCCTCCGTGATGAAGCAAATACCACAGGATTTGCTGCTTGCCTGCTTGTATGGCACAGTACAGAATACTGAACGCAAGCACGGCATCAGAGTTGTCTGGCATCATGTCCCTAATTCAGGAGAGTGGATTTCTCCGAGGCAGCTTGCATCATTAGAATGTTTGAGGCCACATTGTCTGAAGAATGTCCTGAAATGGCGTGATAAATCTGCATAATGCAGGGCTGCAGTGTTGTTAGCATTTATTTTTTATAATTAGTACGCCTGCTCATCTTTTCTTATGGTTATGGCTCTGCATACACCCTTTCCTTGGGATTATACAAAGCCACATGTGTCGGTTAACAATGTCTTGCATCTGATGTGTGTGTTGGATAGCCGATGGCACAGTAAAGCTGCCAAATCGTCATTGAGCACAGTTGGCGTGGCACCAAAGGTTTCTCTGTTCATGCAGCTAGCAGCCGTAGCAACTCGAACTTTAACGGTTCGATTTACAGCTGCATAGACTGCACGGAGGTTTTTTTTTTTGCCTTCTTGTTTATGTTCGAAATGAATTTTCAGTGCTTCCACTCATTGAAACAGTCAGATAAAGAATGAACGGGTTGCATGAGGCTCTGCTGCGTCATGCCATGATTTGGGCCTTTGGGGACCTGCCGACCTGCTGCTGAGTACTCCACTGCTCCGCTTCCCCTTAGAGGTTGCCGATTATTGTCAATCACCGCAAGTAGGCATACAATACCCTGACTCTGTCTTTTCTTTCTTAGCGCACTTATTAAGCATGCTAAGACCCTCCAATCCTTGTGATCGTGTTTCGTAAGACTGTGCTTATTGCAGCAGCCCTAGCAAGCGAGGCGGAATTATACCTTCCACTTTTGCTAATTGATTTTGACCACCGCAGATTCTCATCTGGTTCTCCATCCAAGCATCCCATGATTCACAGCATCTCGATACTTGGTTTTAGGCTGCGCGTCTCACGACCGGCATGATGGGTTTGGCGCCGGAGCCGGGGCATGCCACGCCACAGCAAAAGCGCCTTTTCTTCGTGTCGCCGCGCAACCACATGCGCCACCGCCCGGCCGCGCGCGCCTGACCGGGACGGCAATGAATAGCCGGCGAGCACGAGCGGACGAGCGCCTGATGGCGTGGGTGCCCGGAGCCCAAGCAGTGGTCGCCCCCGCAGCAGGAGCTGTGGTTGTAGAGCGCGGTTTGGTCCGAATCATATGGTCCCGAGCCGTCGCCTCGCGCGGGCGGCCATACGAACGGCGCATATATAGGCACGGGCTTTTGCCGGGAAGCACGCGCGCCGCAAGCAAAGCGCGCAAGCTTTTTGGCCCGGCGCGTTGCGCATGCCTCTGTCTGTTTGAACCGCCATGGCCGGGGCGACGGGCGCGCGCGCAACACCATGATTAGCGGCCTTCGTCATCGCCCACTCGAGACCCATCATTCTGTCCTCCTGAACCACGCCCATCCTTGCTTTGCCAATTTGGCACGCGAGGACGGTCCAAACTACAGTTGCATTCTCCAATTGTCGTGCCTTCTTAATTTGTCGCGTTACGCAAAGCTGTGGTAGTGTGGTGCAGCTGAACTGAAGCTTTGCCTTCTTGCACTTTGTCTCGCAGTTCTAGCGGTCTCGGACATGAGGTCTGCATACTTGCAGTTTACAGGCGTGTGGACCAGTGGTTACATGCCCCCCTTTTTCTGTTAACTAAATCACGACATGCTATTAAGTTTTTTTTTTTCCTTCCGTCAAGCAATGACAAAGGAGGCGACGCTGTCTGGGACCAAGGTCGCGAGCACGCCCAAAGGCTCAGGAAGAACAACAGGTCAAAGTCTCGCCTTTTTTCGGAGGCGTGGCAGCCCCAAAACCCCGTGCTGCGGTCAAGTTCACAAAGCCGCCTGGTTCCGTTTTCGGATCTGCTTTGCCCGCAGCGTTCATTTGACTTCGGCGCGTCGGCCAACGAGTTTGAGCCGTCGGATGCACGATACAACGTACGTGCTACGCTATCCCGCCATCCCGGTGCGTCATGCTGCCTCGGCTACTCCCGATCGATCGTCGAGCGTGAGACTGTGTGTGAGAGGAGTGCTGCAATGGCTAATGATGATGAGCTTTATCACACAGGGAGGAGAAGTTTTTTTTTGAAATAATATTATTTTAATAAAAAAATTACAGAACGAGGGTACGTTTCTGAAAAATTACACAAATAGATGTCAGTCGATCGTTAGGTGACCAATTACCGGCCTATCGATCGTGTGCTGATTGATAAACATAAATCGGTACTTTAGCTCCCGACTAGTCTGTCATGTCATCCGACTAGTCTGCCATGTCATTATTGTTGGTCTATCGGTTACGGAACGACCGATAGGCATGACTGTTAGGTCTCAAAGAATAACTCATAATCGTGAAATGATTTTATTATTACGAAGATTCTTCTAGTAGTAATTCAATTATTCAATTCAATTCCCCAACCATTTCTTGTTTTATTATGCCTGAGTTCTTGTTTTGGCGTTGCTTGGAGTACATGAGTGTGCACAGCAGTGTTCACCGGTCTCCATCATGCATTGTCATGTTCGGCTTGTGTCCGGACAAGCTTATGCCCTTTTTTTCTTTCAAAAATCATTTTTTATCTATTTTTTTAAAAAAAGATCTTAAATTAAATTTTTACGATCTAGACGTTTGAGACACGTCAAGCATATTGACGTGTTCGTCAACTAAAACACGCCATCTGCTACAACGTGTTTGACTGACATGCCATCTGCTCCGGCGTGTTAGTGGATGGAGCCCAAGCGCGACAGGTATATATGTTAGACACGCCAAAGAGATGGACGTGTCTCAAGCTAGAGATATGCCAAACACAACGCGTGTCTTAAGCCACAGAGCTTGGATCCGAGTCACTCCTCCCCCGTGATGTGGCACTAATACACATCAGGATCTGAAAATTTAGTATTAAACCTTTTTTAACCAAAACGTCTAGATCTAGAAATTTAGTATTCAATCGTTTTTTCAAAATTTTATATTAAAAATAATTATTTTAAAATAAAAATTTTTATCGGTCTTATGATAGTTTTTTTTGTTTAGGATTTATTTTATTAAATAATTTGTGAACTTTTGTAGGGGACCTATGGGTCATCCCATAACCAATAGCTACCGATACCCCTTATTCAATGACCGATAGGCTTGTTAGCATGTGAAAGGGACCGCCATGCAAAATGATCTCACAGCGTGCCTCTAGGTCATCGGCCGACGCCACATCACCGTCACTTAGGCTATCGGTCGTTGGATGACCGATAGGTCACTAATTGGTTTTCCCACAACCAATTAGTTTCTATTTCTACAATTTTTCAGATTTGTATTTCAGTTCTGTAATTTTCAATTAAAATAATATTATTTAAATAAAAAGAACGGTAGGAGGAATCTTAGTAAGAGGAACAAAAGCCCGCACCCTTTGACATCTTGGCAGGCTCGTCTCCTCACACGCCTTTTTAATCATGGTGGTTCATGGAATCGGAGGGCAGCATAAGGCAAGCATGTGACACCCTCGCCCCCATGCTAATCGATTTCGGTTAAGATTGTCCAGCGTTTTGTCGAGAGTGATCTTTTCGATTTGATTCGCATTGTCCCAGAGTTCGTAGCTGTAATGGAAATAGTAAACTAGAACACTTCCGCAAAAACTTTTCCTCTTTTTTCCTTTATTTAGGGTTTAGGGTTTATCATAGCTGGAGAGGATAGTTTATGTGCTAGAGTTAAATCAGATTGCTAGATGGAGTCTGGTATACACCTCTTTGTAAATAAACTGACAATTATATTTTGGACCGGATTTATTGCGTAACAGGTTTAGATATAGCCAAATTGTACCTAGATCCAGCTTACCCAATGTGTGAACCTTTATCTCCGTTAATAGAGTTATGGGTAAAAATTTTCATCCATACCTACCTCCTAATAGGAGAAAAACTCATCGGGTTATGGATAACGGGGTACCCATTGCCCACGAGGATGAAGTGTATGGGCCTTCAGCCCTTCACTGGGCTGCTTTATAATGGGCCTAACTTTATAAACCGGAGAAGATTCAGAGTCCATTGTTGGCCTGACGACTCCATCAAGTTAGATGGGTTTTTCCCCTGACGCTCCAATGGGGGCCTGACATATACTTGTACACTACTATAACGGGCCTGAAATAGACTACGGCCCTCTTTATATTCGTTACTTTTGCCGTTGGCTTTTGGAAAATCTAAAGCCTGATGCTTCTCAAAATTAAGAACCCAAAATCTTCTCCATTGACAAAAGCTAAAATATCCAACAAAATTTCCTTTTGTCTTTTATAAGCATCAGACTTTTAGATCCCCAAAAATCAACCTACAAAATAGACAAAAAAAAAAAAACAGACAAGGCCTAAGATCGATCGCCTCTCTCTGCACTGAATTTAGATATTGTGGTTGGAGCATGTACCAGTGGGTCAGAAAATCCAGCAAAAATCGTGATCACTGTAATCTGAAAATTCGGCTCGTGTGGTCAGAAGCAATTCTGAGTCGTAGCTTTCACAGACTGCCATAAGTAGAGCTTTGGCCACCAGCCGCAAATCTCTGGACCTGTCCTGAATTTTGATATTGCGGCTGGAGCCTGTAACTGTGGACACGAGCTCTTCACTGGTATAGCCCTGCTCAAAAGATTTTTTTTTAAGAATCGAATTGTAGGCAAGTCCCACTCCCATCCACTATCAATGATCAGGAAATCAAGCCAAAAGCATAATCATAGTTATCTGGAAATTCTACATTCTCTTGTGTGGTCGGAAGAATTTCTGAGCAGTACTCTTCAGATTGGGAGTAGCAGCAGTGGATCTTTCGCCATGAGCAGCAGTAAAGCCGAATGCAGGAGGGAGTTATCTAGACGTATAGGCCACCACCCTCTGATTAAGTAGCAAAACAAGAGCAGTAAAATAAATCGGTTCACATGCCATGCACAAACAAGTCAATCAAGCAAAGAGGAACGTGACTTTCAAGGTTAAACGACATCGATATTTGACCCTCTCCGTCCTTTTTCACTTGTAGGCAACAGTTAAAAGTAACCATGATCACTGTAATAATCTAGTAGTACTATATAGCACGACGAACAACAATGGAATGGAATACATCCGTATCGGCTCAACAAATCGAGGAAGCGTGGAGAAGAATGAAAAGGTTATCCTATTCCTACTACATTAAGCTACCTAGAAATCTGCGATCCATGTGGCGATATTGTTTGTTTTCCTCATCAGTTAGCCGTAGCAATGTCGTCAGCCTCCCATGCCCGCCCTCCCTTTTCCTTCTTTTCTCGGCATCGGAATCTTATCGCTGCCCCCGTCACGCCGGATAAGGACACGCATGCTGACATGCGCCTCGGGTGCGTCCGTTCTCTGTACATACATCGACGACTCTCGCCGCCGTTTTTTACACGGAGTGCGTGCTCGGCGGGAACGCCGCCGGCTCAGAGCAGCGCGACGGCGAAGGCTGCGGCCAGTGACAGCACGAGCAGCGACGCGCGGGCGGTGACGGAGGCGGCGCCGGTGGCGAGCTGCTCGCCGCCGAGGTAGACCATCGAGCCGTTGGAAGTCTGCTGCACGCCGGCGGCCTGCGGGTTCTCACCGGAGTACTTCCCGCTGTAAAAGGACAAGAGCATTCACACGGTTAGCCGCACGCGGTACACTAAATAATTCACTTTTCAACAGTGTGACAGGAAACGGTTGAATTGATGCCTGTGCACGGTTCGCGAGATCTTTTGGACGGTACACGGATATTTTTGGTACAGACGCGTTGATCTTTTGGACGCTACACGGATATTTTTTTTGTATAGCGCGTCGATGCAGGTGCACACTTCGTGCGAGCATGGGGACATCGGACGCAGTTGGGACCGGACCACGCATCAATGCCGATGGTGCATGGGGCCGTACGGGCGCGAAACGGCTAGAAGCCGGAACAGGACAGTGCTTCGTGTCAGCGGCTCGTTGGCCCGCGCGAGCAGTGTAGGGCAGAACAGAGTCCCCCACCCAACGCGGTCAGGCTGATCGATTCATAGCCGTTGATGTTACAGTAGTTCTAGCCGTTGGACGGATCGCTGCCGCGTCTTCTTGCAGGGAATCACCAACGGCTAGACAAGCCTTTTTCACAGGGACATGGACGGATGAATCTAAACATTCTAGCTGATGTCAGGGAGCACAGATTCGGTCAGCGAGGGGCGACTAAAATAGATTTTTTTTTTTTAGTGCGGGGAGGGGACTGTGTTACAACAGTCACTCTCTGTGTGCAGCGCGCATCTCTAGCCACTGATTTCTGATGGGTAAACAGTGGGAATTAGGCGGATTTCCTACCTTTCCTACCAAAATCCAACTAATGCGTTGCATAATTCAACAGGAAACCTGAATTGGAAGCCACGAATGCTACCCATTGTCAAACTTAACTCGATGCCTTCCTAGTATGGTTTTTGCCATTTCTTAAAACTAAAGCTTCAACGTAGATTAGTCGCTATCAACACCATACAGCCCATCGTCAACGTCAGTCCAACCGTTTATTTCGCGCCATTTCCGTGGATTATTAGTGGCCAATAGTTCTTGTCAACCGAAGCAGATCAAATCTAAATCGCTGGATTGAATGATGATGAACAACAATGGGCGCCGCGACGGAAAGGATTTTTACCTGGTGGTGCTGGGGCAGAAGGTGATGGCGTAGCTGGTGCCGGCGGTGCAGGTGAAGGTGGACGTTGAGTCGTCGTAGGCGTAGCTGTAGGCGCGCGGGCACGCCGTCTTGAAGAACTGCGAGTAGGTCGACGGCTTGCACGTGCTGGGGCTCCCGTACGCGCCGCTGCAGCAGTACTGCGGCGTATTGAACGCCTCGCACGCGCTCCGGCACGCCACGGCGCCGCCGCCGCCGGCGGCACCGGCTGTCGTCGACGCGGGCATCACCCTCAGATCGGCCGGGCACGCGCCGTTGAGGTCGACGAGGCATCCCGTGGCCATGCACTTGCCGGCACCGGCGGACCCGTTACTGTTGATGCCGGCGGCCCCACCGGCGGCGACCTGGGGGACGATGAGCATGGGGAGGTTGTAACCGTCGACGAGGCTGACGTCGAAGAAGTCCATGCCGCCGCTGCCGTCGAGCGTGAACTCCGCCAGCGTGGCAGGCGGCGCGGCGCCGCCGCCGTTGCACTGGAGGCTGCCGCTGCCGCAGTCGCCCGTGCCGCAGGCGAACTTGCCCGTGGTGGGGTCCGTGGCGCAGAGCGTGCGGGCCCACATGCGGCCCGACCAGCTCGCCGGCGCGTCCACGCTCGCCGACGCGCCGTGCGCCAGAGCGAACCCCGTCGTGGACAGCGGGGCCGTGCCGGCGCCCGACAGCAAGCCCGGCCACACCGTGTAGCCGCAGTTGTTGGTCATCGTGAACGTCGCCGACCAGGCGGCTGCGTAAAGGCACCGAGACATCAGGCACAGCTCGAGAATTCACAACACTACCAAGGAAACAAGCAAAGTTCAATGCCTGAATGCGAACGAACCAGAGGAGAGCACTCACCGGGAAGCAGGAGGAGCAGAGCAATTGAGCAGAGAGCGACATGAGCTGAGCTTCGCGCCATTTCGTCGCACGCTGTCGTACACACAAAGCCTCAGCAACAGGCGCTTCAACTCAAGTATTCAACTCTCCTCTTCTCCTTCCTGAGTCTTTGTGTAATGCGGCTGGGGCGGGAGGGTGACGACCAACCGTGGAGGGTCACTTGACTTATATAGAGATCAGGAAGAGACCCAGGAGAGGGAAGGGGAATTGTAATCTGCCCCTCTGATGCAGGGTACTGGGTCCAAATGTCAGCTGCCCAACAATGTCGGCAACGGCCGCAAAAACTGTTGCCGACCTTGGTGTTTGTCCGTACCTGCCCCACGAATCAATGAACGCTTTGCTTCGGATTTCGTGCACCGCGTCGCGGAGTCGAAATATCTCAAGCTGGTGAACGACCGATGAACTTGGAATATCTGATGAAGCTCTTCGTCTGCTTCTCCATTTATAGAGGAGCGGGGATGGACCGAGGATATTGACGCGAGAAGAAATTGCGGGAGGAAGACGAGCAGGAAAAGAAATCTCTGACCGGCCAGCCGGCGAAGCTGTGTCCGTTCAGGTTTCGGGTTACGTGATGTGTTTCTTTCAACGAGGGAGTATCTGATTTTTCCTCCTCCGTTGAATTCTGTTTCACAAGTTAGTTTGCAGTTTATGTCACGAGACAAAAATACCGGCGCCCTCTTTAACAAGGCACGATAGTTATTTTTCTTGCAACAGAATTTTCGTACCATGCACTCATGCTCGCGCAGGGAATCCGTATAACAATAACATGATGTATGGTCACTGATCAGGTTCGGCAACGACCGGCTCCACGCAGCTCGAATGTCGAATCTGTGATTTGCCAATTAAGCAAGCCGCCTTTATCGTTCGATCTTATCGTACGATTGCCCATGAGGGGAGCAGAGCAGCTAGATCTGAGGAGAGCGAAGCTAATTAACCGGGTTTCACGTGCATGTGCGGTCGAGATCAATGATTCCCAGCCACGAGCAAGCAAGCAAGCTATTGCGTCACATGCCCCGAACCCGACACGATCCCTGGCGCTCCGAAAGCTGCTGCGGCAGCAACCGTCCGATCGTGTGGCTCCGGGTTCATGGGATCGGCAGATCTGTGGACACATGCACGCACGCAGTCGCAAATTGCACATGCTGCTGCTGTCTCGATGCAAGTCGTATCAAAAACTAGCGCACGTTGCATGCCGCGCACTTTTGACACTGACCAGTGCTACTGCTACCGGTACCAAACCGTAGAAAAACCGTCGTGGGACTGGAAAAGATCGACACGTATGGCAACGGCGGTTGAGCGAGCTCGAGACGGAGGAGACATCAAAGAAGCAAGAAAGTAGGCGATCTAACCGCCGCGACGTGTACATGGGACAACAAATTGACCCTTATTTGGATAACCAGTTTATGACCTTTGCAGTTTGCATTGCCTTTGCTCCTTTTCGAGTTCAATCCGCACTGTGCGTATGTTTGCATCTTTTCAAATGCCAGAAAATGCTGATGTGGCTCCAGCCAAGAATGACACATCTCGTACCCCGCGCGCACATGTTTCAATTGCGCCGAATTGGGAAGATTCGTAAGGTTTAGGCGAGAAGAAATTTCTGGTTTCGAACAAATTTCCCTTTAACGGTCTGAACAAACGTGGGAAACTGGGAGACTGAAGCCTAGATACCACAGCAGGCAGCATCACGCCTATAGCAAATCGTCCGAAAGATGCGAGACTGAAGAAAACAGTACGTATTTCTCAGCTTCACCTTTTCTAAAAAAAATATGAAATCCCAGCTTCAGTATTGCAATATCAAGACAGAGACATGTCATCAGACGTGGCAGAGTGGGAGACGATCGACTACGTTTGGCCTAAATGAGGTATTGACCCGCATTTGGGTAAACAGTTCATGCCTTCACAGAAGTTTTATCTACTAGTACTACACACGTCCGCAATCTTTTTCCTACCAGAAAATGCTTGTCACACTGCAAGCCGCGAACAGAAAAAAAAAAATGAGAAGATCTTAGGCACCAGATAGCGAAACTTTGCAAACTTTTGACAGAAGATGCATCTTCCCTTTAACGAACATGAAAGGAAGGATGCATCTGTTGCCATTTTTTGACTCAGCTGTTTATAGGGTGACTCTCTAGTCTTTTTTTTTTTTTTTCTCTCCTCAAAAAGTTTAGTTAGTATCCATTACGTGGCTCCAGACATGCGCTTCCTTGGTAGCATCGCGGCCCATGATAAATCCGGATACAAGTCATGCAAAAGTCCCAGTGACAGATCAGCTGATTGGATATACTGCTTTTGATAACTAATAGCTTTCCACTAATCTCTGAAGCTCGTGTGTAAGCAGACAGGATTGCTAGGACTGATGACTCACGTCCAGTGGGACTAGCAATCCATGTCTCCTTCCAACTCTGCCATCACAGCATCCCTTTGCCCGAAAGGGAAGACCAGATCGTCATGGCGAGAAAAGCGCCTAGTCGAGCAGGCTCGGCAAGGCATGAGCTCCACTCCGTCTTTTATTTCTGGCTGACCAGGCCGAGTGGGCGATGACACAAGAAGGCGAGCTTTTGCGAAGGACTAAGAAGAATGAAAAGTTTCATCCGTCCATCCGTGGACAAGCCGCCGCATGCTGGCAAGACCAGCTTTCAGCGACAAACTGTGTACCAATGTGGCCGCTTGGGTTAGCTAGCTTGGCTGTTGAGCGGCGACAGGCTTCTCCTCGGGATTGGGACCATTCGCAAAATCGCGAGGGAAAAGTTGCTTGCAGAACATGGGCGCCATCTCGCCAAATCCATGGATGATTTTTCTTTTCCTTTCAGAACTTTATTAGAACCCCGAACCTACTGATGATTCGAGCAGGAATTTCCTTCCGATGCACGCAGAACGGATGAACAGGGATGAAGGAGGAAGATTACGGTACTGGGAAAACCATACTATGAGAGTGTCGATCCTGTGCGGGACCAGGAGGAAAATTGGCACGCTTAATGCAATGTCGGGGTCGCATAAGCGAGCAGGGGACCACAGTTGCCTTTGACTTGTGAACACGCGCTCCTGTCCTTGGACGTGTTTTCTGAACCTCTGAACCTTGCCAAGATTCGGCATACCGAAAACACGGATTAAAAAGCAAGCAGGCAATTCACGTGGCTATATTACACGCTTATCCACCGTGTCGGCCATGAAATTAGCTCGTTTCTGCGTCAGCGTCAGTTTGGCTTTGGCATCTTTGACGTCCTGATCTAGACTGCTGCCCGAATTTGATTCCAGACCCTCTGTTTTCGACACCGAAATATCAACTGTGTTCACCGAGGGGAGCGAGCGCTTGGTGTCAAAAAAAAAAAAAAAAAAAAAGCGGGCGCTCACTGTCGTAGATGTATCCGTATGCCGTATCCGGTTACTCCTCGGATCCAAGGGCATCAGTTATGCCGCCGGCTGCCCGTTGCTGGCGTCCACGGGTCCCGGCCTCCCGGGGCGTGAACCGGAGGAAACGGCGGCGGTTGCGGCTCTTAGCCGTCGCCCGTCGGCCGTCCGTTTCGAGCGGCAACGGTCGGCAGGGTCCAGTGGTTCACTGGTCCAGGAATGCAGCGGAGGAACCAGCCACGAGGCCGTGTGGTGTGGGCAGTGGGCAGCGGGTTTCCTTCATTGTTGGGCCGGGAATCTTTGCTTTACATGGATGGTTGGGCCTTCTATCCTATCCAGTTACAATCCGGGCCCACAGTTGTTAGCTAAAAGGAGAGAACTGTTCAAAACTGACATTAGAATTTATTTTCAAAACTAAGACATACGATAATTTTCCAAGGGTACATCTATTTATTGTTTTTTTGGTGGAACTGATCTTTTTTTCCACGGTGGTGATTATATATTCACCGCGCTGTCTCTACAATTATATTTGTTTCACAGTTTAAAATACAACCTCTTGAACATATATAAGAAGCTCATTCGCAAAATTATTTGCCACCACGGTCGAAATTATATATTCAATCACCCAATCCCAACGATCATATTTTAATATTATTATAAAATACAACCCCTTAAACATATAAGAAGCTCCTTTGCAATATATATATATATATATATATATATATATATATATATATATATATATATATATATATATATATATATATATATATATATATATATAAGAAGCTAGGCCAAATTCCATATAGTCCACAGCATTCCTCAAAGGATGGTTGATCTCTTTCAGCATTCTTCAGCAACTGACGACAATGTTTATAGCATTTCCTTTACTCATATATGGGAACTATAAAAAGCTTGGTGATCTTTGGATTTTGTTCTTATGCATGTGGGCCCAATTTTTATGTGGTCCTAATAATACTCCAAGAAGCTTGCCCACCTATATATATTCGAGCATTGCTTGTGATCCGCGTTCTGGATAACAATTAGGCATGTATTTAACACAAAGTTTTGCGGCTCAGGTGTTGCGCTCGAGGCTAACGTGAAAGCAGCAAGTGGAACAACAATCATAGCTATCTGCTATTCGTAGGGTCCGAGTCCCCCACTTATGTTAATTGCGCACGCAAATGCTAATATGTTACTATTAACATGTGTCATGTTTGTTTCTTAAGACAAAGTATACCTAATTGTTGCTGGTACCACTTCGTGAGAAGAAACTCTATCTGCTCAAAGTTTTGTTGGCAACAAAGAAAGAAATGAAAGGTTCCCTTGACTAGTAATCGTTAACTTGGAAGTGTAGGCAGAGGCTCGGTGGCAGTTACAACAAATTGCTCCAACTATGTCAAAACGCAGAGAGATACCTAATTGAGACTTGCTTCGTGAACATGTTGTGTTTGGTATCACCAAATTTCCCCAAATTAATGTTAGGATTCAGTTGGCATATCTGCTTTCCTTGCTCGAGCATAGTTGCCTCGTTGATTGCAGGCCCTCAAAATGAATTGGTCGCCGTATTATACGAGTTATTGCTGAATATCCCGTGGGACAGACAGATACGAGTTGAAATACTCTCTTCACATGCCAATCGACAAATTACTTGGTTCTGAAAAATAAGAATTCATGACAGTGTATCATGAATCTACTGCTTTGTTTTCCAAATATATGCCAAACCGATCGGGGTCCTCTCAATTGGAGAGTTAAATTCAGAGGATATACTGTAGCATGAATTAGTCTATTTTTTTGACCGTTCGATCGGGAAGCAACGGATGAGATTTGATGCTACAGTAACGGGCGACACAGTACATTTCTCAGCACAGTATCGTAAATAGGAATCTGCTATAATGTTAATTCAGGATACTGTATATCCTCTCTAAGATTTTTGTACGGAATGATACAGTGTCCTGAATTGATCACATCACTTCAGAGGACCCCGATCCATGCCAAACGGTCATCCTCTTCTGTCGAGCTGTCCTTTTTATTTGGATGCTAACACTGTAGCCTTCAAAGCGAACCATACATTTTCTTTTCAATACTTTTCAATGAACTGCTGAATTGCTGCTCCTTAATTTTAATCTCAGTTCCGTCCCCGAAAGTTGTCAAACTGTGCACGTTCATAATTAGGATATCACGATCAAATCATTTTGGGAGCATCACACTTGTGTTGGGGAGCAGCTGACTGGCAGCTCTCGCCACGTCGTTTCTTCAGCTTCCATTTCTCTTTCAGTACCTTTACCACTCACTTCACTACTTCAGGAATCTGACTAACCAACCACCTTACTATCGTCGGCACATGCAGTGCAAGTTCTGACTGCAGATCCTTTTAGTTTCGATGCATTTACCAACTAGGATTTTTTTTCCCCGGCAAAGCAGCCCTAAGCTCTGATCGAACAACATGCTTCATTTCATTATGCTATCCTAATCCCCACGAACGTTTGTTCAGCCATACCCATCATTCTTCCACTAAATCTCATCACAATCTACAACTTTCTGCGGAAAGATACGAGCATCACGAAGCACCAGGCCAGCATATTTTCCCATCCATCCGGGAAGAAATTGCTCAATGGGGGATTAGAGCTTGCTAGGGTTCCTCGTGCAAATTGCAGAGGAAAGAGCATCTGAATCCCAATCAAGCTGAGTAAAATTCACTTTGCTGAAGAAAGCGCGATTAATATACCGAGCGAAAAGAGGGGCTAGTGAGCTGCCTCGCTTGTGCTATAAGTACGGTCCAAGAGGGAGGGCTCGGATTCCCCCTTCTCCGCTCCAGTCCCCATCGCTCACCCTAATCCTGATAGTTTATGGGTGGTTGCTCTTCCAGTTCTCAAGTCCGGCGGTCCTGTCCGTTACCTTCCTCTCCTATCCCCACTTCTCGTTCTCGCTAACCACTAGACTAAAACTAGTGCTTGAGCTGAACTGCTCGTACTTGTAGTGGTAGCAAGTACTGTACTGTTCTGACATTATATACTACCTCCGGTTGCCCTTGTCAATTGACAACCCACTGATCAGAGCAGCATTGCTTCGAGGACATGGAAACTGCAACAAGAGTTTTTGTTCTTGTTCTTCTTCTTTGTCTGAGAGGTGATGATTCTATCGTCCTATAGCGGTGTCGGGGAAGGGAGTTGCTGTAATGCTGAGCTGAACTGACGCCTTTGGTTCTTATTATGTGCAGAGGGGAGAGCGGCGACATTCACGTTCGTGAACCGGTGCACGGGGACGGTGTGGCCGGGCATCCAGTCGAACGCCGGCAGCGCGCGGCTTGACCCGACGGGCTTCGTCCTCCCTCCCGGCACGTCGCGCACGGTGCCGGCGCCGTCGGGCTGGTCCGGCCGCCTGTGGGCCCGCACCGCCTGCGCGCAGGACGCCGGCGGGAAGTTCGTGTGCGGCACGGGCGACTGCGGGTCGGGCGCCCTCGAGTGCGACGGCCAGAACGCCGCGACGCCCGCCACGCTCGCCGAGTTCACGCTCGACGGCGGCGGCGGCAACGACTTCTACGACGTCAGCCTCGTCGACGGGTACAACCTGCCGATGCTGATCGAGCCCTCCGGCGGCTCAAGCGGCGGCGGCGCTGGGGCGAGCACGACGACGTGCGCCGCCGCCGGGTGCGCGGCGGACCTGAACATGCGGTGCCCCGCGGAGCTGCGGGCGCTGGGCGGCGCGGCGTGCCGGAGCGCGTGCGACGCGTTCGGGAAGCCCGAGTACTGCTGCAGTGGCGCGTACGCCAACCCAAACACCTGCCGCCCCACGCCGTACTCGCAGGTGTTCAAGTCGGCGTGCCCAAAGTCGTATAGCTACGCGTATGACGACCCCACCAGCACCTTCACCTGCGCCGGCGGCCGCGACTATACCATCACCTTCTGCCCCGTCGCCACACCAAGGTCAGCTACTCAGCTCCGCTTCGATCGATCCTTCTCTTCACGCGCCTCCACAGTTTCGCTCCACCCGCTACTGCACTAAGTACTAGTATAGGAGTAATTAACTTTCTCCGATGAACGTTAGCTTTGGCGTCACGTCAGAATTAGTGCGTGCTTTAAAGCGCGCGAGAGATTTCGCGCGCAGGGTTAGGCGGCAATGAATTGGCGGCAGCGTGGCGTGTTAACGCCTATACTAATAATCGCGTACGGATAGCCAGAGGTGGGTGCATGATCATGAGCGAGTTAATGACTGAAGCTGAACTCTGAGTGCGCCATAAGAAATGGGTGCAGGTGCTGTGTTCCAATACGCCATGCTTCTGAAATGCAGATTAGTTAGTAAGATATGCGATTGATATTTCCATTTGGGTCGGTGCTTATAAGTTATTAAGGCAGGTGAGGCTCCCGCTGGGCAGCGTTTGTTCGCATGTCAACGTCGTGGCAGGCCAAGGCAGTCGGTTTCTTATCTTGTGACGTCTGAAAAAGACAGCAGGGGGAGGCAGGCGAGAGAGGTCTGGGAGCGGGAAGAAACGACATGCTCAGCTCTCTGCGACAGTCGAAATATTCCCTAGGCGAAGAAATGATATAATAAACGTTGGATGACATGCTGAGCTCACGGCGACAGCAGTAATATTCAGTGAGGAGCGTTAAGAGAGATGATAAACTATGCGTTCTTTGCACTAATCAGCTCTCCCTTTTTGACAACTTGCAGCCTGAAATCGTCAGGCGGAGCTGGGGCAACGACGGCACCACCGACGGGTCCGACGCCGACGATGCCAAGCGCCACACCGGATATGCCGAGGCCGGGGACAGGCGGCGGGGCGGACGGGCAGGGCGTGATGCTGGGCGACAACTCCTGGCTCGCCAGCCTGGCCACGGGCGACCCGTCGTCGGCGCCGTCGTCGAGGCTGGCGCTCGCCGCCGGGGCCTTGCCGCTCTTGCTCCACATGCTGCTGCTATAGTAACCAACCGACCCGGCTGTAGCGAGGCCGAAGCTCCGGTCAAAAGGAACGCGCGGGCCACCGGCGCAAAGCGAAGCGGCGCGCTCGTCCGCCCGGCCGGCGGCGTTCCAGGGTGGTTGGTGTTCTGCGCGGTGGGGTTGGGTTTATTTGTGCGGCAAATGATACGATTCGAGTTGAATTTTATCGCATATCACGCCATTGTAAAATCCGCCATTTTTTATTTCTTCTTCTTTTGGGGTGTGTTCAGGTTCAGCAAAAAAGAAATGTACAAGATTGTTTCACACAGATTAAGGGAGAGAGAAAAAGAAAGAGCAATGATCATGAACGCACTCATCGACGCTCTGCAGTCAGACTACCCGGCTGGTAGTGGCGAACCAACTACTAACATTCTCGCACGATAGATGATGCGGATCACAAAGTTTATCAGCTGACATCATTGTGAGCGACTGATGAACGGCATGTTCAACCTGCTGCTACAGCCTGCTAGTACGTTGCAGGACCTCCTGAGCTGAAACGGCCCTATCCAGCCCTACAGCATTTTTCTGTTACCGAGTCGCCGTTTTCAGAGACGTGGCAGCTCCACTATGCTGAACATTTTCCACCAAATAATCAACCTTTCGTGGTGCAAGGGTGTAGCCGGTGATTGATGGGCTAGCTGCAGCGACAGCATACGTGCCCCAATCAACCAGCTAAAGGAGAAACTAATTGCTGCCTAATGGCTAGGTGGCTGCAGCATGGACGGAAATACTAGAATACTTCCAACTGAATGTACAGTATAGTGCTGATGCTACTTTACAGTGTTGGCGTACGGTGTACATCTGATGACACATCTTGAGGCGATTGCACATGGGATGCGTCATCTGCGCGTGCGGATCGATCAAATGAATGCTGCGGCCGAGGACGACGGGTCCGGGCATGGTGGGGAGGAGCATGGGCGCGCGCGGCGATGGCGATCGATTTTGGTTCCCTGCTTTTGAGTGAAGCCAAAGGAAGGATTGGTGACTATGATCTCTGAAATGCGTATCGTCCTATGATCACATCGCCTTTTAGTGACGATGTAATGACCTCCTCGTTCGTGTGGTTGTTGCAGTCTCTGACTGTTGTACACAGAAGGGCATGCATCTGAAACTCATTTTCTTCAGCCTGCACTGAACTCGTCTTCATCACCAAGATTAAAAAATAGTATCGTCCTTGATCAATCAGATTAGTACTTAGTTAGGTTCATCAACTTGTACACAGTTTTATCATCTCGGTGTACGATTATGATGCGTGTACCTAGACCACTGTCCACTGACGTATAGTACGTAGTACCAATCTCACTAACTGCTGGCCTCGTGATCTTGCTTAGAAAGTTAGCCAACAATAGTTGCAAGTTTCCTGAGAAGGTCACGCCTAACCTGCTTTATGCAGGAATCGCCATGGCCAAACACGGACAAAGAAACTTCTCCGTCGGCGTTCAGATCAACGCGACGTGACGCGTACAGGTTGCCTGCGCAAGAAAGAAACAAGACAGTCGCGCTTGGTCAAATTTCGACGGTCTTTTCTATCCCAAGTTGACCTGTTTCTTCTGACGACGGTAGTGACACAGCCTCAGGCCTGTTATGAGAGGCCGGCCGCGTGTGGATTTTTTTTTCAGGCACCGGTATGACCGTATGAAGTGAGGTAATAATGCCTCACATGACTCTGTCCGGTGAGCGTGACAGTGATCGGCCACCGACCGGGTCGTTTTCTTGCTCACAAGGACTGCAGGTCCTGATACGCCACGGCACCTCAAATCTCCCGTTATGGCAGCATAATGCCATTGCTTCTCTACGTCCAAGTAGTTGCAACCTCGTGAAGGATTCGCCTTTGAGTTGACTCCCAGTTGCTTACCAACTGAAGCTCTGAGAGCGGTACTGGTCTAGCTGTGATGCGGCTTGTTAAACCGAGACAGAGGAATCTTGATTCAAAAGTCGAGTATATTGACAACAATTCGGTGGTAAAGATGCTAAAAGAACGCTCTTTTGAGAAACAAAACTCAAAAGGATGCTTGTAAAGAGGGAAGGAAAACAGAGAAGTACGGAAAAGAATGGGGCTGGTGTCGGTGACAGTTAGCAGAAGGTATCTTTGATCGTTAAGGAATGGAACATTCCCTCTTCTGCTTTGGTGTTCAACACTCCCACATGCTTACCATTAGGATGCTAGTACAACTTTGTTCTTATGTCGTATCTGGAATACAACAGATGCATACGGTATCATATTACAACCACATTATAGCTTGATAAACTTCAGAATGTTGGTAGAAATAGGTAACAAGAACTCAGTTTTTACATGCATACTTTGTTCTTGAAATTCAGCATTTACATTCAGCTCCAAACTCAAGCAGGAAGCGCAGATCTTACACAGCATATCTCATCAGAATTATCTGTGAAAGGTAGTGACGATCATACTTTCGGCAACTCAGCACATGGCATCGAAGAAAACTAATTCAGAAAGGTTCTGTTAGATTAATGATGTTGTGATGCAAGGAGCGAGAAAAAAGCGTTGCTGCTTTGGGGAAGGGTCACTATTTATGGATCACATTATACGTACACAAATGAACATAAAATCCATCTGGTACTTGGGTATTGACAAGAACAGTACACCTAATGAGGCGATTCATAAAGAAGTGAACTAAAGCAAGCGCACATAAGAGCGTCTATGGAAAGTGGAGCATCTGAAACCCAAGAAAAAAGGATATCTTAATGCCCGTTGATTACACCAGTCTGACAGGAGTCAACCATACAGGCTGGATGCATAGCATTTTCCATTTCATCTAGTATTATCACGACGAATCTGGTACCCTTGCTTGTTTCATTGAGCTTTCAACTTGCTGTCATATCTGAAGATTGCTTTCATCCAGTCAGCAACCATGAAGCCGCAACTACTGCTATTATGTAGGACTCGCTCCATTTGAAAAATCAAGTGCGATTAGGCTAGGCATACAGACATACAGCAAAATCATCTAATAAATCCAGTGTGGTGGCTGTGATGCAATAACCACTTGCCTGAGATAACTCATGTTCTCAATAATCACTAGGCAAGATGTTAGATGCTAAGTCAGAGAAAACAGCAAAGGAAGACATTACTTTCAAATAACAAACGCAAGAAGATGAACCCGAGAGTTGTCAAAGTAACAAGGATAATCAAATAAACTTCCATTGACGAATAATGAATGCTGGCAGTTGTTGCAATGCCAGATTTGAGAAGGATGCACCGCACACACCATTAGGAATGCACTTAACTATGCAAATATTGCTGCAGACATGCTAGGTATATAAGAGGAGGACAAAAGAATCATCTGACACAAAAGTTTGGCTACAAGTAAGCTCAGTGACGAATTTTACCAGGTTCTATCCACCCATCGATATTCAAATGTCTCAAAGGCTAAGCAGATATACACACATCGGTTTGCAACTGAATCTGTTTTTGGACTATCTTGCTAGTACTTTCAGAGAGAACGAAAAGAAATTAGAAACAGTGCTCTATGTAAGATATGAAAACATCCAAAATCATACAGAGATGTTCAAAGATATCTATTCACTGAAGAATTTGATTGTAACAAGCAGAGGGTAGCAATGCTCTTCATCATAATTGGGCCAGGCTCTGTCATCAACTGCTTCGTATTTTTTGTGCAGATTCCAGACAGTGGGATCATAATTCTCTATCAACTCAAAACACAGACCATTCTCTGTAATTATTTCTAGGAACTTGTCCAGTGAATCACCTCTCTTGGGACTGAGAAATATGGCCTGTGAGGTTGCTGAATGCTTCAATAGGGATTTGACTACCTGGGCAAGGCTTTGATGGAATTGCTTGAAAAATGTGCTGCAGGAGCAAGTGGAATGTGAGTAAAATCCAGGTGAAATTGATTAAGCTGGTGATTATTCATTAATAAATTCTAGAAATTTCCACATAAAAATACCACAAAAGGCTCCAAACCTTCAATAGTTTTACTATGTAACTGCTTACATGCACTACTTACTGTCAAGTTCAAAGCCTCATCCTACAACATGGCAATCATGAGCGTGATGTTATGAATAGCACGTGTATTCATTATGGAGGCACTAGGCCCAAATATATACATGTACAGGTGTGGGTAAATATGCACAAAACCCCTTACACAATGGGGAAAAATACAGAATACATATACACTTAACACGCGACAACATCAAGTATACAGAGTACACAAGATAACATTATTCAAGAATAAAAAATTAGGAGTGTCGAATGTACCAGTCACTTGCAACAATTATGTCGAAAGTGTTGAACATTTCTGAAGGTTGTTCTTTATCCCAATGCAGCCTCATTGATTTAACTTTCGTTTCACCAAAAGTTTCTGCATTGATGTGTATGTTCTTCTGGATATCTGCAGGTTAATGGTTCACAAAGCTATTGAGGGGTAATATCTGGAACACCGTGATATGACATGTTGTCACAAAAAACTAACTAAAAACCATTTGTGCATGCATGGACTTAAGAAGGATACAGTCAACTACTTGTGGGTTCCCATCAGATATAACTACCTCATCAGCATTTGTGCTGGCAGCAATAACAAGTCCAGCCAATCCGTAACCAGATCCAAGTTCAAGCACTTTCTTGGACCTAGAACAGATTCAAGTGCTCAATTATCAAATAAGGAGAATAAAAATTAGTCAAAGCAGCAGCAAAATGCTATTATGAAAAATGGTTAGCTTTGCAGATAACATATAATTATGATCTAGTCTGTTGCTGTAGGTTCAAATGTCAGTATACAATTCCACACAAAATTCAGTATAGAGAAGGTATAATAATAAGCAGTACTGCACAAATCATGAGCTAATGTAGCTCTCGGTGATCTGCTGTTTTTCTGCTCTTAATCTCACAGGTTTTTGAAAAGAACAATGACAGAAAACTATTGCAAGGGTTTAAGAACAAAAAGAAATTCTATGATCATAATAAAGTTCTGAAAATAAACAGTAACAAGAGCAAATATGTCATCAGTGCATGAAGCCTACAGGTAGTACTAGACAACAACAGTATGCTGTGCACATGCGATGTATCAATGGACCCTATGATCTTGTTTGGCTAGACCCTGAATCCGGGACAACCCCATCCCACCTCACTGTATATGTCTAACAGACCAACCAGAGCATCCTATTTTATTTCCAAAACCAAAGCAATTGAATCCCTAATAAAGGTTTAGGAAACAAAATGTTGAATACTCAAGTTTGTGAGATTAAAAAGTGGAAAATCTGTGAAATTTACTCAATCACAAATTTTGTGAGCCCATTATACTCTGCCAAATCAGGTCAAGGGCTCAAGGCTAGTACTGTTTTCAACTGCACGCCCCATTGTAGATTAAGCCATAATAACTCAAGTGTCACATGTATAACAAATCTCACAGGCCATGACACACCTGAACATATCTGAATGGTTAATGCAGTAGTAGGCAAGGACCTCTTCTGATGGCCAACAACCTTCAGGGGAAAAATAAGCATAAACAACTTAAGGTGAAGCGCATAACATGAAAACATGGAAGAACAAAAGGGAATTCAGGATAGCATATCATCAACACGACACTTTCCATTTCTTTTAGCTCTATATTAGTTATGTTTACAGCATTCCAATTTCTAAAGTCTAATGTCACAGCAGCTTAATACCTGGTTTTATGCTAAGCCCAGTATGCACATGCAAATTTCTCCGTATAAAAGCAATCTTTTTTGACATTACAAATAGAAAAACTAAATCTTTTCTAGCAGGTACTGAATGCTGACAATCAGGAAATGTGGTAAACATTGCCATGTGAGTCAACTGATGCTGGGAGATAAAATCGAATTATGTATGGCAGCAGGGATTGCTTGAACAAAACTTACATACTAGTCCAGTAGTGTCGATATTGTATCTGTTGGAAGCTTCTATGTCATTTAGTTCAAGGGAATCTTCTCTTCTGAATCTGGAATCATGAACCAAAATAATAACCAACTGGAAACAGTACACCAACCTTTAGAGTTGGTTGAACACTTCATGATGGCTAAATTTGTAGCCATAAACAGGGATTACTGGAGAGAAAACAACATGACTTCCATTATACCAGGAAAAGAAAAGATATGAAAGCTGCACTAATAAGCCAGTAAAACAGGAGCAAAATAGTGGACTACTTGATTACTTACACAAGATTCAGTTTAGAGGAACCTCCACCAGGAAGCTTATAACAAGCACAAACATCCTTTTGGCATTCCAAATCATCTTCATTTAATGAATTCCCAAGTGAATTAGTTAACTGTGAAATTGGCAATGACTGGTATTCAAGCAGGTTAAAGCCACGCGAAGCCTTTCTTGAAACGTTAGAATCATCTTTATTTTGCTGCTCATTAGAAGTTCCCTCTGCAAGGGAGAAAACAAAAGTCAAAAGCAGATTAATATAGCTTAAAGCATAAAAATAATTTGCAATGTGGGGTCCTAAAATTGATACAGATGTGGAATTCAAGCTGCTTAAATTCACCATGTCCAAAAACGTGGAATTCAAAGTACGCTACTTAAAGACACATATTTACCATATATTACTGTTTGTAGACATACACATTGCTTGATGTACAATGAAACCGGGCACCGTAGGCATCTTGATGCCAGCTTCACCGTAGAACCTTACACTTAATAGTCAACAGTGGTGCCATATGCAAACAAAGGATCCAAAACAAATCAGTCGACTAACATGAAAACAATGAAACTATATGGACTTATGTGCACAGCAGCACACACAGGCCTGTGTACCTAGGGGCGGACCTAGGATTGACCTGAGACTAATACCATTAGACTAGACATTAGTGCTAATTGTGCTAAGCTATTGAAATTAATATGCTCTCCGCTATAATCATGGTATAGGACTATGGCCCTAGTGGCAGGTCCACCACTATGTGTACCCACACTGACACTTGCAAACCGCTGGCACCCAAGTATGGCTTGTTAAATGCACATAAACACAATCACGTAGTACCAGTTCTAAAGGTTAACCATGGTAAGTGCCTAAAGTATACCATAATCTTGATGCGAGCTTGGCAATAGAACTTTACATTTAATATGCAAACAGAGGATCCAAAAACAAATCAGTCAACTCACACAGAAACAATGATACTGTGCTGAGTTATGTGCACAGCAGCACACACAAACTCACACAGAAACAATGATACTCACATTTGGAAACCAATGATAGCGAAATATGGCTTGTTAAATGCACATAAAAACGATCACGTAATACTAGTTCTAAAGATTAGCCATGGTAAGTGCCCAAAGTATACTATTAAATGAGTAACTATAGTCCCATCTACTGAATGAAGTAGTATGTATATAGGCCTCCGAATACATACTGACTCCTTTAAGGCTTCAACTCAAGTACTCGACTAATCCATCAACAGGACATTCGATAATAAGCTTGTGCATTAACAACCAATCTTATTTGACCTGAACTGTACAAACACAAGAGTTAAATGCTGAAACAGTACAATCCGTTCAGCCTTTGTTTTGACCATGCCAAGCTAATTATAAGTCAGACAGGAGGGCACAAAAGAATGGCTCAAACATCACTGGAGTATGGAACGGCGGGGTAACAGCTCAAATCGTATGCTAGAATCAGAAACTAATTGCGGTGAATTTAAAAATCCACCGAACAAGGAGCAGTGAACTTAAATCCACTGCGCATCCGAGGGCGAGGGATCATATGAGTCCTATGATCTTAGAGAGGAGAGAAAACACAGAGACATGCTATCATCTGGACCACCCGGCCGAGCGTTTTCGCGTTTATTTGGATCGACTGGTGCTGCCAGATGAAATGCAACCGAATGTGCTACATGAAACGAAGCGGGTGAAAAAGTTTGTCGTGGGGTGAAAAAAAAAATGTGAGAACTCGGAGCTACCTGGTGCGCTGGAGGAGGAAGAGCGAGAGAGCAGGGCGCGGCGAAGGATGCCCCACCGCAGGCTGGCATCGGAGGCGCCACGGGATGCAGCGGGCGCCGGCGACGGCGAAGGCGAGGGATCCATGAGAAGCAGAAAGAGATGTGTCTCTGTCGCCCAGTGCAGTTTGGCATGGATCGAATTCGTCGAGGAGGCCCTGTTTTGGGCTGGGTGGACACCATAGTTGTAAGAGGCCCATGACTGGATTTCTCCCGAAGACGATGGCCAGTTGTCTATTAAAAAAAAAAAAGTTGTCTAGTTGTGTATATAAAAAAAGAAAAAGTTGTCCAGTTGTCTTTTCTGAAACCAAAAGAAAAAAGTTGTTCAGTTGTCACTGACTTGGGGGCCATGAATGAATCACACTAATCACACCATTTTCATTTCTTTTAGCGACTGTGATCCACACTAATCGCGATCGTATGATACATCCTCCAACACTAGATCTCACACAGTACAGACAAGGACGACAATACAAACACTAGTCACAACATACGACTGACCCCTGCAATTAATCACTTACAACACCAACTACACTACACTAGCTTGTCAGGACTCAGGAGAGAAGCCCAAGCAGCAACAAGCAACAAGGGCTTGGATCATATCTGGATGTTGATGTGCCTGGTCTCGTCTCCGGGCGACAGCGAGAACATGGCCTGCGTCGTCCTGTTGTTGTAGCTCACCGTGACGACGTACTCGCCGAGGAACCCACTGAAGCTGT
Organism: Eleusine indica; assembly: GCA_030378355.1. NCBI lineage: Eukaryota > Viridiplantae > Streptophyta > Magnoliopsida > Poales > Poaceae > Eleusine > Eleusine indica. The sequence goes on along the minus strand of CM059498.1, from coordinate 7,505,685 downwards.
ATGCGCCGTGCGCGTCTGTGGGCCCGGCGGCCTGCAGCGTCCTCCACTCGTTGAGCAGCCTGTCGACGACGTCCCCGACGGGGAGGTTCTTGAGGTTCCAGTCAGTGAGGCACATCTGGTAGCACCCGTTCTGGTGCAGCGCGGACCAGAGCACGATGCCGCTGACGGCCGGGTGCGCGTACGCCTCGCGCATCACCTGCTCCAGGTACGCCGCCTGCGTCTGCGCGTCCACCTTGTTGCTGATATCCACCTCGGTGAACCAGATGGGCATCCCCAGCGTGGCGAGCTTGTCCAGGATCCCGCGCATCAGCGGGATGTTGGGCTTGGAGAAGTGGCCCTGCAGCCCGATCCCTTCCAGCACGGCGCCTCCCTCCCTGAGCTCCTTGAGCTTCTCCACGTAGGTGTCCACGGTGGAAAAGGGGTCGTCGCAGGTCTCGATGACGTTGAACTCGTTCATGAAGAGCGTGGCCAGCGGGTCGGCCTCCTGCGCCACGCTGAAGAACTCCATGGACGCGTTGGGGCCCAGACGCTGCTCGTAGAAGTTGTAGTGCAGCATCTCGTTGTTCACGTCCCAGTGCGCGAACTCGCCGCGGTACCGGGTCATCAGGTTCTGGATCCGGGCGTTCACGGCGGAACGGAGGTCGTCGGCGGTCAGGTTCTTCACCCAGCGCGGGGTGGCCTCCTGGTTCTCCCAGAAGATGTTGTGCCCGCGCACCATCACGCGGTGGGAGCGCACGAACGCCAGCATCTGGTCGGGAACGTCGAAGCGGAGGAGACCCGACATGGGCTCCGTTGAGTACCACTTGAGCTCGTCCTCGAACACCGCGGCGTTGAAACGGTCCACGAACCATTTCTGATAAGCTTCGTTTCCAAGGATGGTGGAGGCGATGGCCGAACCCAACGGGAAGTCCTTGGAGGTCTGCTGCACCGTCACCGACGCGCCGACGACACGGGCACCCTGCGGGTCGGCGACGTGGACGGTGGCCATCCGCTTCCTCCTCTGCTCGGACAAAAAAAAAAAAAAGAAAAAACAGAGCACATGAGTGTTGAACGCAAGCAAACTAGCTGCAGAGAGCCTCGAACCAAAACGTCGTTACCTTCCGGATGGTGTCCTGCTGGTGCATCGCCCACTGGTCTGTCGTGAACGGCTGCAGCGACCCGCTCGCCACGGTGATCTTCATGGGGGTCTTGTCAGCATTCTGTGCAAAAGCAACGAGGCAAAATTATTGATCACCTGTTTTCTCTCACAAAAAAATAATAAAAAAATTCAAGGGTCAAGCACGCCATGTGACGTACCTGGAAGAAGATGACGCCGGTCTGCGACGGCCAGTCCAGCTCGAAGCCGCCCTTGACGAAGGCCCAGCAGTCGCTCCTGGCGAGGACCGTCGCGATGCACCGCGCGCCGGCGTTGTCCGGGGCCAGCCTCGCGGTGATCAGCGCCGAGTACGCGCCTTCCAGCTTCACCCAGCCTGCATGATCCATGATAGTACCAAGAAATTATTGAGGCTCACATGATTCCAGGAACGGACACATGAGCCAGACACCCAATTTGTTTGGAACTCACATGAGAAGGTGTACATGGTTGTCTTGTTGAGGTTGTAAACCACGAAGGCTGGGGAGAAGACGCCTGTCTCCGTCGTGCGCCAGCCGTCCGGATCGTCCCCGCTGTCGCCGAACTTGAGGATGCCGCCGTTGTACAGCGCCGGCTCCGGCCGGTTCCTGCACTGAGAAACGCCATGGCAGTTGCAGACTCTAAATCAGCACACACCGCTTACGGCTCCGACATGTCGATGCATGGGGGATGAAACTGGGGCTGGTCCACTCTCTATCGTTGTCAATGGCTCAAAAGTATACGCACAAGACTTAGTTTATTATCATCTTAAGCTTACATGCATTTGATTATTGACAAGACAGCGACAGGTGCCACGCGACACACGTAAAAAGTGCAGCTAATAATAATCGTACACCCAATTAGCAGTACGCAGCTCACTTGACGTGTTAGTTGGTCACTTGGTCGGCCTAAAAAACGCATGTTAGCATCATGCAAAGTTTGGCACTGTTTTGCGGAGCTTAGCTTCCAAGAAGAACATCTAACAAATTAAAGATCATGAGCTGACCGTGATCATTGATACGTCCAACCATTTTAGAGTTTAGCGAGGAGGCCGATACTAAAGTATCAGGGAAACTTTAGAATACTCTACTTGTCACTTGATCCCTGTGGTAATGTTTATTCGATGCTGGCAGGTAGTAGGTGCTGGTTGCCGTGGTGCGCTTGTGGTCTCCCAGCGCGCACATGAAAACAAAACTGAAATAACCGAGGGAGACGGTCATGTGAGTTGTGGGGAGGGGAGCGTTTTGTATTTTGTGGTCTAGTGCTTTGGCGTTGATCTTCGTCATCTTCTCCTTTCTCTGCATAGCTCTCAGTTCTCAACTTCTCATGGCATTGGTTGTTCGGTGGTCACCGGGAAAAAAAGGCAACCATTTTTTGATAACAAAGCAAGGACCGCAATATATGGTTATGCACAAGACAGAGGTTCAGTTAGCAGTTAACAATGACAAACCTCTTGTTACTGATGCATGCATGGCGTAAGACAGAGCTACTCTGGAAGAATTAAAGAAGAGAATTGTTTCAGTGAGACTTACATCGGTGTAGGCGGAGTAATCGTACCATCCAGCTGCATGTCACCAAAAGTTGAAACAATGTCAGGATTTGCAATTTGACAGAAAGATGTTGAAACAATGTCACAACGCGAGAGAGAGAGAGACGAGCACTGACCGGGAGGCACCGCCGCAACGCAATGCAGCATCCACAACACGGCGAGAAACGCCGCCGCGGCGCGCAGAGCAAAGCGAGACCGCCTCATCGCTGCAGCTTTGAAGACGAGCTCGGCTACCCCTTCCTCTGCTCAAGCAGTCAATAGCTGCACTCGGCACGCACTGATGTGTGATTATTACGGAGGCAGCTATTGATGATGCTCAAAGAATGGAGGAGGAGGACTTCAGGGGGCACTCTCGGCACAGGTCACGATCAGAGCAAGCAGCTCTGCAGGCGCTATATATAGACGGGCCACATGCCACATTTCATTCCAGCACTTCCTCACGGCCGCGCTTTTTCCACCACCTGGCGAGCCGCCATTGGCCAGCGAGGGGTCACGGGCCGCCGTGTGTGGTGGGCGCCCACCACGGGCGGACGTGCACCTGGTCCTCGAACGAACGGAGGCTGCTGGCTCCGCAAGCCATATCGCTGGCGCCGCCGCTCGTTTGGTGCAGTGGCCTTGTGGTGCTCCAACGCCGGGACTACCCTGCACTAGCGCCTGCCTGCTCTGCTCTGCTCGCTTGGTTCACATGCGACTTCACTAGACGCGAGCGAGAGTGATCAGGGCATGGGGAGCAGTGAAGCGTGGCGTCGTGGTACGAGACTAGTAGGAGTGAGAGCTGAAGTGGTGGTAGGCCTGTGAATGATGGTAACCCGTATTCTGTTGTCTCGTGGGCATGGGTCGCGCTCTCGTTGCGCGTCACGACATGGGAATGGGAATTGTACCGCGGGCCTCGAAGTTTCTTCTGTTGTTTTGTACGAGTACTTCCGGGCATGCATTGAACCGGCGGATGGGTTGTGTGCGTGTTAACGCCGAGGTGACTTGGCTCACGGATTGCTGCGTTATACTGTCACGTGTCGCTAGATGCGCGGCGTCCGGAAGAGTGAATGACGCGTACTGTTGTCCCGATGTCTTGCTCGTGCTTCACTTTCAAGTTCATCGTGACGAGCATTCCCCTGCACAAAAACTCACTCATGCCAGAGCTGCCTCGGTTTTTTAGAGTTTTACCAAAGTTGTTTCGTCAGTGGAGTACGTCGTTTGGAGTTTCGTTTACTTTGTTGTGCTCGTAGTACTCGTTCTTGATGCATGCATCCAATCCAATTTGATCAGACTACGTGTGACAAAATATTCATTCATGGTGTGGCACACGGCCGACCGCCAACCCCATTGCGAAATTTATGTACGTGGACTTGAAGATCCACTTGCGCGTTTGCTATACTCCCACTTGCCCAGAGGGAGGCACTTTTGTAAACTTCCATCCTTGTGCGTATTCGGCTACGACCTACCACTGCCCTTTATAAAATCTATAGATATACTACATACGCATCTTCAGACTACAGGCGCTTTTCCTCACCAAACGAATGGGGAGAGTTCAAACTTTAAACCCCGGAATGCACCCTTTTGCTCCAGAGGAAAATTGGTCCAAAAGCACCGCGCACGCCACAGCAGCGGTTGGTAGACTAGAGCTCCAACCAACATAACCCGCCAAATAATGCCTGCATTCTCCTCTGGACGCTCGGAATTATTGTCTGCCTTTCGGGAGTGGGTTTCTAAAGCGGCTTGCCGGCCAAAAAGAAAATGCATGCCCTTCTGATTGAAGGCCGGGAGCGTGCACGCTCGGAGAGCGCCTAGAACGATCGATCTCTGCGCTCCCCCCCCCCCCCCCCCCCCCCCACACACACACACACACAAAATACACAAAGAAACAGAGCCGTTTGGTGTATCTTTTCTTTTGTTCCGTAGCCGTGTACACAAGCTAGAGGATACGCGGAGTGGGGCGCTCGCATGCGTGCGAGCGGATCACACGTTTCGTGTTAAAAAGCATGAACAGTAGTAGTGTAGGTAGGCGCCACCACAAGGGAAAGCGCGCGGCGGCCATGCATGAGCATGGCCATACCTTTTCGATGCCGCATTGCGGTGGCCGGCTCACGGTTTGGCGGTAGCCGGGTCGCTGTCTTTTGGCGCCGACCGCGGGCTCCGGCCGTGTCAGGCGAGAGCCTCGCTCGGGTTCACGGGCGTGTGCGGAGCCAGGAAGCCGGCCACGGGGTACGTTTGACTCAGCGGCGCCGAGCCGGGCGAAAAGCGACGCCGGATAGGGCCGGGACCCGGCGGGGGGGGGGGGGGGGCTTCTTGGGCGGCACGGTCACGGACGGACGCGCGCGCTTGTTGCAGCAGGCGTGGGCGGGCGTTGGACAAGCACAGCTCGGCTACCGTGCCCCGTGTCATTGTGCATCATGTGACTCGTGCAGTTCGTGGCCTAGATTATTAGTAGACAGAGCTGCGGTGCGCGGTCGAAATCCCACGTAGCCACGCCGATGTGATCGTCTTTTTTGTCCCAGAGCAGAGCATGTCACAGGGCTGCTGGCTGTGTCGTCGGACGACCCGTGCCAAGTATTTTTTTTTCTCCGGTGGTAGAGCCTACGTGAAGCAGGCATGGCGCTTTTGCGCTTTTTCTCCAGCTCTCGCCATCACAAGCCGCAGCAGTCGCTGTTCTGATCCAGGCGTCCGGCCGCGCCTCGGGACTATGCTGGCCTCACGAGTCCATTCTGCTCCGGAAAATGCCGGAATGGGACGACGACGGCGACACGTAACATGCGTTACCAACGTCACCGTGTCAACTTCAACAAACTGAAATGACCCTGAACCATTCAAGTGAAGATAGCGTGAAAGTTGTGGACGAAAGCAGCATGTTCCTTCAGACATGCGATTTCTCACGAGACCCGATCCACTTCAATTACTCGTTCCAAACTGCATTAACATATATGATTACCAATTTACCACTTGCCAGCCTACAACCGACGATAAGGCTGCCACTGGCCAAATATACAGGCAGCAGCAGCAGCAACGGTAGTTACAGATATATACAGTCATATATATATACACGTACCAACATCATCACCACAGCACTAATATTAGCACAAATACCACAACTGTACAAATCTAATCTTACGACGAAGGCATCGGTAGTGATGTCAAGCAATGGGCTGGAATCACTGATGCAAGAATACTTGTTGAGTGTTACGTTCATTCAGCAGGGATGTTGGAGCTCTGACCTGAAAAAATTTACAAGGCATATCAGAAACAGGTTGAGCTAGCAGTTAGACAGGAACTCATGGACAAGGTCAACTCCAGTTAATTAGTATATTATTTATTAGCTATTTTGATGAGCTAAAGCTCTCCCTGCAACTAGTACAACTGGAATTATTCAGAGCCTGGTAAGACAACTAAAGACAAGAGGAATACCGCAAAAGATCATGTTCAGAATGAACAAAAAATAACATTCCACCTAAAAGCTATCACCAAAACAAGAAAGGAAGAAAACATTGAAAGTGCATGAATTCTGGAGCTGATTATTTGTATCTGAAAAATTAGCACTACAAAGGTATTAGTGACACTGCCCATTAATGAAAGCAGATACCATTTTTTTCATTTTTATAGGAGATAGGAGAAAAAACTGAATCCTGCTGAAGATACATACCTTTATCTGGGTTAGGGGAAGCTGTTAAGTGGCCTTCATCTATGCCAGTACTTTCTTCATTCCTGTCCAAGAATTCGTTAACAGCAGTCCTTGCTATTACTCAAACAAGCCTGAAACGTATCATGCACTAACTATTCTACCATACACTTGTTCACTACCAACTGCGAGAGTTATATAATACAACTGCTGAAGTTTCAGTGACTATATTCTTATTTCAGCAATCCAACACCAATTCATATCAGTCAGTATGGTAAGCACACCATTACTATACTGGTGAGTTCTCACTATTCTACATTCACATTTCAGTAAAAGAAATTTACCCTGGATGGCTCTGTTGATCACTTGTAGCAGCCATGGTTAAGATGGTGCCCACAGCTCCAGTTTCATTTTTCTTTGTGTCCTAGAGTTTGACAAACATACATTGTTTACCAGTGTTGTGCAGTTTAACTAAGCAAAAAATTACGAAAATATGTCACAAGAAAAATAGGTCAACACTTTGATTAAAAAAAATACCGTAGTTTCATTCCCCAGCCACCCTGGAATAACTTCTGACAAAAGATTCATGTATTTTTCCATAGCGATCTCGGGATTCATGTTCCCTAGCTTTTGCCAAGCAACCCTGAAATAAAATAAATCTATGTGATTTCACATCATATAAAAACAGACATTACAGTACAGAACCCACCACCTTTAGAGAATTTAGAATGCTTTGCTACTAGAAGACTTTGTTGTTGTTGTTGCTGCTGCTACCATATGTCAGAACTTGTCAGATAATGAAATGATCATTACACCATTTCTTTAGTGCACTTTCAGATCTTCAAAACTCAATGACAGTAAAGGTCTAGAGATAGAATGATTATTAAAATTTCTATTGCTTATAGAATATGTCATGTTAGCCTACTCCAAGTTGCTTGGACTAAAAGGCTTTGTTGCTGTTGTTGTAATAGAATATGTCATTAGCCTTTGTCCCTAACTCTAATTTCTAACTTGTACACTCTTTGGAATTGTTGGAAACTGAAATGTATAAGTACATCCATTATATAAATAGTGCAAGTACAGACTCTAGCATTACTTGTGGAGATTCATGAATATAACTAGTGGAATTTGACAACCTTCCTGCCTTGATATAAAGTACACAACAGACTATCAGAAATAGGTGTAGGAATGCCGTCTTGTTACATCACCTAGATTAGTTAGGTATATGTTGAACTTTATATTGGATATACTTTTGACTAAGTGTCCATTGTCCAATGGTTAAGCTTGGTAGTTAGACGTATAAGACTGGTTGGTGGTTGCCCACTTAATTGATCAACCAAAAAGCCTAACAGACAACTGACAAAAAAGGTCATTTTAATGGCGTGCTTGTGCAGACATATTTAATGCATTTTTTTTTGTGCTCATTGCTTGTGATTCGTAGCAGAAATTGTTTGATTGGTGGCATGTCATAAAAATGCCTCATTCTGGCTATAAAAGCAAACCAACAGCAAGTAATCTTTAACAAAGTTACTCATATTTTTTTTATATCAATTTCTCATAAATGGTATGCCACCTTTCTCACTCCAAAATATGTTATTGTATCGATTTCTCATAAATGATGGTAACAGATTAAAGCGCCTCTAAACTATTGCTCTCATGCACAACAAATAGCGCAGGATACCAACAAAGCTGGCTACAGAATATTCAGGTGTGCAGATAGTATTTGCAAGTCCAGAATAGGGTGTAGAAATCGCAGCACCATATACTCCAACTAAAATGGAATGCATCACAACATTCCACAGCAAGCTGAAAATACATAAGAAAATAAATGGCCAAAAGAGCTACTCGTATTGATGCAGTGTTTTAAGATATGACCACAGAGACAACAGCCAAATACTGAGGTTCATCCACAATAAATAAAATATGTAAATTACATTTCATTTTTCAGTAATGCCTACTTGCTGCAATCAGGCCAAACTAAAGAAGACTACTTGCTGTCAATAATGCCAACTAAAGAAGAAACACTAATTCACTTGACACATAATTGTTAGCTCACTTTGTTACTGCACCAGTGATTTTTGGTTTCTCAACAGCCAAATACCCACACAACCTATACAAGTAATATCTGATATTTATCATCATGCTTGATGCTTCAAAATTTTCATGCATCTCTTATATATCAAAGTTCAAAAAAAAAAAAAAATGATGCAAGCAAATATACCATCTTGCTCCCAACTATAAGGAGCAAAATTATGTGCGGCGACTTTTGAAACATAAAACTGCAGCAAACAACTAGTCGAAAGGATAAGACCCCAAAAGTCGTGTTGCATAGAAAAAACAGATGGGACCCCAGGTGATAAAATGGCGACTTATTACAAGCAACAATCTGCAAAATGTGGAGTGAAACACGCCAGCAGTGAGTTTATTTTGTATCCCACGTTTAAATATTTATAAGAAAAAAAAAATATATTGAAAACTGCCCTCCAAACTGTGTTTGTCCATTTCTTGTCTATCAAATTTAGTAAGACAAAAAGAAGCCTGCAACCCATAAATTCTACATTGAGATATAATACTGTTTTAGTTTATAATTTTGCTAGATATATTCTAAAAAGCCAAAAGGTTCTCCTGCGAGCAAACAATGTAGCAACATGCCTTTTATCATGTAAGACATCTACATTGCTCAAAATCAATGGAAATTGAAAAGGCTACTATCCTGGTATCCCCTGATCAAGTTTGAGAAGAAACAAGGATCCTCATTCTCAAAGATAGAAAATGTGATATTCTCCTTGCCACAGAAGCAAGGCATAGAACTACTGCATTATATGCTCCCTTTGCCCTTTTTGTTAAGAAGTTATATGCTGCTTTGAAGCTCAAGAAATCTGATAGCTCAAACGCGTGAAAGAGGTATAACCGTATAAGGTAAGGAAAACCAGGCAAAGCTCTTATTCCAACTGGACACCCAAACAGTTTTAAGCCTATATGCATAAATCTAATTGTGTTCCGCCAGAGAAAACATATAATTGTGTCCAATGTGACATGCACGCCACAAATTTCCTGAGTGGCATGAAGCTCAAATATGATAAAACCAATGTAAGTCCTGATGTCCCAAAATGCACAAGTCCTTCGGCCAAAAAGATATTGACCTTTTTCACTTCAGGTACTACTTTTCACAAACATGAGTTTTCATCAAGGAAACACATTCATTACTACTTTCATGGGTGTTTTGTCATCAATAGTACTAACTAGTAAGGTAGCTTCACATTTTCTTCGAGCTAGTCTGGTCCAACATTAATATAGATTTTCTGTTTATGTACTGAAGCTGGAGTGCAATGTGCGATATTTTCTGGTTTACTTTAATAGCTGAAACCTGCTTCCACATACAAGCTTCATACAACCTGAAGCTGGTGGCAAGTTTGATTTTGGGCCTCACGAGAAGAATCAACAGTAAACTAGGATATAAGTGACCTCGCTAGACAAACTAGACCTGCCCTTTCAAAGAATTTGATTGCCATTATGATTTATGCCTAAATGAGCTAGAATCCTCATGTACATCATTTACCAATTTCATACAGAGAAACACAAAACAGATCGATTTTAAATGGGATTTTTGGCCCTATATTTCTTTCTAAGACGACTACCTGCTACACTCGATCTGCCCTGATGAAAATATAGCACAGGTCCAATATTCTAGTGTTGATGGCATACAATCCCGCTTTATAACTTTGATTGTCCTTAAGGTATGACCTACCAGAGTATGCCAATGATAAATGTAAACAGGGTATCAGTAAAGAGAAATTAATACCATTTCGCGCGTGATGAAGGCCTCAATGTAAGTGGTTGTGTAGAATCATAACAGGGACCATCAATGGCAACCTTGAGGAGCCCTTGAAGCTGCAGCTGCGCGTCACTGTTGAGCTTTGACAAAGCAGTCGCCCCAGCCACGCTAGCAGCATATGCTGCTGCAGCACCAAACCTCTTCTCCACCTCACTTCTCTCAATCCCTTCCCACTCTCCAAAGTCCATGTTTGCTTCAGCATCCTCCTCCTCTGGCGGCCCTTGCAATGTGACGACCTCCACAGGTGAGTCAGGAACCACTTTGTCACTAGAGCTGCCTTCGTTGCTGACCACCACAACACCAGTTTTTGTCGTCACCAACTCCTCTTCACGAACCAATTCTTCTTGTTGATCGACCGGATGGGTCTCATATTTAGCTTCCTCCCTGCTCTGCACTTCCTCAACTCTGTCGACAGGTTCTTCAATGTGCTGTTGAATTTGAAGCTCCTCCTCTTTCTCTGCCAATGGCACATGGAGAGCTGCTTGGGGAACAGAATCTGCAGTCAATTCATTCTCCTTAGCTTCAACAACATGCTCTTCCATCTTCGCTGATACCACGTCAGGAATCTCTTCAGAAGCGGTCTCAGCAGCCAATTCACAAGGCCTGACTTCAATAGCCTGCACACTCTCCTCCATTCCGGCGTCAACAACCTCTGCAGAAGGAGGAGAAACTTCAGAAACCAGATGATGATGCTCTGCCTCGACAGCTTCCAGCTTCGTTCGAAGCGCTTCGGCAACTTGAACTCCCTGCTCCTCCGGTTGGGCCCCAAAACCTTCGTCGGGAGCAGCCTCAGCGCCGCCCAGATCATGCTGCTTCGCTTTGACATTCTCCGCCTGTCCCACCAAATCTAGAAGTTCCCTAGGAACAGTCTCCGCGACCAACACATGCGGGTTCGCTTCAAGGACCACCACCCCCGTGGTAGGGGCAGAAGCGGTCAAATCACACCGCTTCTCGCTGACATCCACCTCCTCCTGTAGTCCAGCACCAGGAGGGGTCACCGCACGAGCGGCCTTCAACGGAACCCCCTCCTCGTCGGGCTGGGACGAGCACTCCGGTTCCTCATCCACCTCCTTCGCGACCACCGCGGGCGCCTTCTCGACCTCGACCCAACCTTCCGCCTCCGACACCGACACAGCAGCCTTCCTATCGCTGCGCTTTACCTCATCGACCTCGATGATCCTCTCCTCCTCCACCACCTCCTCGGCGATCGCGGCGGCGGCGGCGCGATCGGGCTCGCGGCGGGGTTCATTGGCGGCGAAGAAGGTGGCCAGCAGGAAGGCGGCGAGGAGGGTGACCGCCGCCGTGAGGAGCAGCTCGAACAGCAGCGCCATCTACCTCTGTCCGGGAGGGAAGAGGAAGCCCAAGCCCTTTTTCCCTCTCGCTTTCGTGCTCGGCTGGGCCGGAGGAGGAGAGACGGACAAGACAGGAGCGAGCGGAAAGTAAAAGGGTTGGAGGGGAAGCAGAGGAGACGGCAGCGGTGGTGGGTGTGGGGGAGTAAAGGAGGTGGGGCGCCAAAGCAAGGCATATTCGGACGGATACGATCGCCACGGGTGCCGCCCCCCGCCCGGGTAATGGGATGGATTGGGATGATGGGTGATAGCGGCGACGACGACGAAAAAGTCGTTTCGACCGGGAGCTGCTTGGGGAAGCCGATGCTGTCAGGGTGTTTTCGTTTGCGGCGCAAGCCGATGCTGTGAGGGTGTTTTCGTTTGCGTCGCGGTCTCGCCTCCCGTGCCACACGGACGACGGACCACCCGACCACCGAGATAGGCAGGCAAAGGCAGAGTGCACACGTTGGTCACTGTTAACTTGCCTATGTGTATCGTCAACAGGCGGCAAATTTTGGGAAGGTACTTGTGCAAATTTCAGTTTTAATACAGTAGTCGTGACATCAGGAAAATAATTGAATGGACAATTTTTTATGTTCTCGTCACAAATTTCAAAAAAGCTAAAATATTTTATAGCTAACAACTTCACGCATCAGAAAGCAAACTCCATGATATCAACCATGGTCAAATTTTAAATTTTAAATCTAGAACCGTATCATAGGCTTCAGCCGTCAGAATTACAGATAAATGCAACAGTAACAACCGGTAGCACATAACAGCCAAGTCTACCTTCTGTTCTGTAGCTAACAACCTCACGCATCAGAGAGCTAGCAACTCCACGATATCAACCATGGTCAAATTTCAGCCGACCAAAATTACAGACAAATGGAACATCGGTAGCACATAACAACCAAGTCTACCTTCATTCTGTCAGTAGTTTCCAAGTACGAACGGGACCATATTGATGATGGCAGGCTCCCCGTGACACTGGTCACAGTTGAAAAACACATAACTTAGCTTTCAAATACCCTCCAATAAGTTAACGAGAGCAAATATAACAAAGCTAACATAAAGAAGGCCCAGAAGGACTATTGTGTGAACAAAACATGGTAATTAGTGCCAAGAACATATTTTCTGTGTTGCAATACAATAGATGGTGCAAGCGATATACTAGTGATGTAAATACTCAAGAACAGAACTCATGAAAGATGTGGACAGAACAGAACTTGGAACATTAACAGAAGAAATAATTTATATGCTGAAACAGACAATGGCACTAAAAATTAAGAGCAGAATAATGATGATTATTTTAAAAATGCACACTCCAATATATTTATGAAATGAAAGACGAAAAGAGACTGTACCTGTGGTAATAGCAAACGCTAATCTGGAACTAAAAAATTTTCCTGAACGTAATCAAATACAAAGTACATGAGCATAAAAATCAATATGTTAATGTAAATAAAACACAAGCATTGTTTACTAACCTGCTGATTATGACAAAACTGCATATGATAGCCTAGGGAGACCTTTGTGAGGAATCTCACATTGCAAACTTCACATGCTATCCCCACCCAGCCATGTTCAACAGACATATGGAAATTGATCTACACATGTAGAAGATAGTCACAGACTAGACACAAAATTATCAACAATATAAAATATGGAAGTTGCATACATATTGAAAGGTCCTTCTTGCTTTCTTCTCAAATCTCAAAGAAGCAAAATGAGCATAATGAATGTCCTTTCTTCACTTCCCTGGAAGCCACTTCAAAATCCCTGTGGTGATCAACATCACCGTATGGATCATATTGTGCATCCTGAGCCAAAAGCTGCACGCATACACACATCCACAAAGATTTTGATGGAATATATAAAACTAGAAAATGTACTCAGTGCTGAATAACAGTGCTTTACTTAGATGTACAAGTTAAACTAATAAAGAAAGGGGACATACCTTGCCCCGAAATGCAAACTGTGGACAGTGGGACTTCTTTTCAACAAATTCATCCAATTTTCGAGATAGGAACTGGTGCCCATAGAGAAGCGATTGGTGAATATTTGGGGCTGAAGGTCTTGGTTGGTAAATGCGATTTTCCTCCATTGAATTGAACTGTTCCTGTTCACAGTGAAGTCGCTGAATTAACATGTTAAATACAGCAGGACTGGGCATTGATAGAATACAATACAAACTACAGTTCAAGCTTGCTGCATCGATAACAAATGGAAAACAAAGAAAAGATATACCAGTTCGAACTGCTTGTCAACCTTTTTTCTTGGATTTTCAATTTCAATCATAAGTTTCAATTCCTCCAACATAAATGATAAGAAATGATAAGTTTCAGTTCCTCCTACATAAATGATAAGAAATAATGCATTTACTTAGTGTTATATGTAGCACCGCTTATATGAACAGTACAATTTCAGTGTTAAGAACTCACCCATTTCAGTGTTACGAACAGAGGTAAGATGTATTCAAGATAGTCACCACTTGATGCTTCAAGGAGTTCAAGGCAAGATAAATTTATAGCATCAAACAGACCGTTTTCCTACAATGAAATATTACAGATCAGGCCCTGAACTAGTGATTATAGAATCTGAGCCTCTGAGGAATGAAGATCAAAGGAAAAAGTGTTATGAACCTTAACAAGAGCAATCAAGTCATCCAATGCTGCAGTTGCACGCACACATCTTTGTGAAATGTAATTGTGGAAGTAACATCTGTCATCTGTTTTAAACCTCTCAAGAAACAAATCCATGCTTCTAAACTGCAGTATAGAGAGACCATCTTCATTTCTCAACGATACGTCATCATCATTGTCTGTCTCAAGATGAGTCAAGTGACACTGCAGATTGAATGAGAAGGTCTGAAAATCTTCCACTTCTGAATCCGCAACCACTCGTTGCCATTGGACAGAACCAAAATATCCATGAACCGTGATCCTTGTAACTGTTGATAGCCTCTTGTACTAGATCTGACGCCTCGTGATCCTCTGCAATATATGCTAACAGATCATTAACTCTCAACTGCAGAAAATGTTGCTGCTCCTCATCAGAAGTTTCTAGAACCTTTTTCTTTGCCATTCTCATGATCTGTTTCAGAAGCACGCTCAGTTGGGTCTTCCAAATCAATGTCCTTTCGTCATAAAGGTACCCAAATGTAGACCCAAGGGGAAGATCATGAAGTGTTGGCTCATCTGGACGAGCAATCCTAAGGCCACGGTGGCACTCATCCTTTGCATCAGCATACCAGAAAATTGAAGTAAGTTGCAGTGCATGGTAAAATGCAATGGGAAGTGAATCGATATGCTGAGATGCAGCATATTTTATTGCTTCATACCCCATATGCATTATTTTCTAATTCTTGGAAGGGGCGGAGCGCTGCCACACAAGCTCCATTGTTTCTTCATACAATAGAAGCTTTGCACGGACCGACTGTGGCATCTGTGATATCAAATGCTTCAAAGCTGCAAGAACTCTACGCAACCAGAACGTCTCCTTGTACTCTTTCAAGTTTTCGATCGTTGTCCGGGTGCCCTCATATTTAATCTCTTCTTGCAGCATATTTCCTTGTGCTCTAATCCTTTTTTCAGCATCATCAATGAAATCTTGTTTTGTATGTCCACTCATTTCAATAAGAGCATGATGCAAGAAAGGATGGTCTGGATTCTGGATCTTGGAAGCTCGATGAAACACAGCTTTGGCCTCTTCCAACCGACCAAGTGATATTAGGGCAGATCCATGACCAGCAGCTGTGACAATACAGTTTGGAGCATATGTAGCAGCAAGCTTGGAGTAGTTGACTGCATCATTCAGAGCTCTACGGCATTACTCTGGATCAGTCACTTTCGTTGAATGAGCTGTTTGAATTCTGAAACTAGCCACAAGGTTAAAACTGATTGCAGCTGGCTCGTAGTCGCGTACCAAAGCAAAGGCACCTTCGGTGGCCTCTTTTTCCTTCCCTTGCCACCAGAGATCTACTATGTGGTTCACCTGCGACCTTAACGACTTCATTACCCCCTTCCTCAAGAGATCAACTAGGCGGGGGTGGTAGTTGCAGAGACAGCGGTATGCCTGCAGTTGACAGAGTGGAAAATAGAAGGTATCAGTATGGTGCAATAAGCAAGATGAGGAATACTTATATCTAAACAAGGAGAATTAGTGCAACATCAGTTTGCTTATTTTTAATGAGAACAATGTTGTAATCTGTGTGTCTGTTTGTATCAACCTGCTACCAACTATGTGTGTAATTTCATTTCATGAGTACCCAATCTGGGTTGTGTGTTGATTGGTGACAGATATGTTTAATTCTGTTTCTCTTAATCAGTGTCACTTTCATGTTATTTGCATTGGCAACATGTACTAATGGTGTAAAAAAAATGGCACGATATCTACAGCTCTAGTTACTTAAAGCAAAATAACTCCTCTGTTTCCCTGTTCCCCTCCCCCAGTTTAAACTCTGATGAAGCCTGACTGCTCAACAAATAAACAACCACATATATTAATGTAACAGTCTTAAATCACTGCACATAGTAGCCTTGTTGATTTTTATACAGTATCATTGTGAGGCATAACTGCATAAGGGAACAGTTCCTGTAGTTCTACAAATGAGCGCCCTCCATGCAGAATTAGAATACTCCCAAACCACGAATCACTAATCAAACAAGTGAGAAACCGTCACTCGTTCACTAAAACGACACTACCTAAAGCAGCATCAAAGCATCAAAGGGCAATCGGAAATACCAGATCTCAGGTGGCCTCTGTCCAGAAAACTGGGCACGGGAACAGAATAAGCGTACCTTGTCGAAGCTGAAGACTCTGTCCAGCTGCTTGCCAGTGAGGTATGCGAGAGGGCGAACTCACGCTGGTGGTCGTTGCGATGAACAGCCTGGAGGACGCGGAGATATCCTCGATCTGGGAAGGAAACTTGGGTAAGAAGAATCGAGATCGAGATCGAGAGAGAGAGAGAGAGAGAGAGAGAGAGAGAGAGAGAGAGAGAGAGAGAGCACTCGCGGGCCTCGTGGACGGAGATGGCAGCTGGAGTGCCGGGTCCGGCGAGGAGCAGCGTCGCGGTGGCAAAACCCTAACGCAGAGGGGGGCGGGGGTGGCGGCGCTAATCGACACCACTTCCGAGCCTAATTGATATGTACTGCGCGAATGAAAGCGCTTCCTAGTTCCGAGTTCCGACTACCGCGCCGCGCTTCCGACGAGGCGACAATGCATCTCCAGCGGTGCAGGTGTTGGGCGGAAGGTCCAGTTAGACTAGTTCGGTGCCCTAAAAAAAAACAAGTTAGACAAGTGGCCTGGTTCCGCGCGGCCCATATAAAGGCTTCGTCGACTGTTCAACGGTTGTTTGCAATGAACTTTTATCATTAGACTAGTTACATGCCCGTACGTTGCAACGGGATCTTAACATTTTGTAACCCACAATAATATTGATATAGCATAAAACATAAATAGTGCACTCTAATTTGTCCTACACTGATTGGTTGACACAGTAAGTAGGTCACCAAACGGAAATATCTTCTAAAACAAATGAAATACTACATACTCAGATCATAGGTAAATAAAAACAAAATCATGTTGAGCATCTTATGAAATGACACATAGATCATCTATTATTTTCTATATTTTTTGGCATTTGACACAATGGTAGGTACCCATTGTCTTGTACAATCTGTTTTCATTCCACAATATATTGGAGCTGGCCTTCAATTGGATCAGCAACCATATCATTTGAGAGACATGCATTATTTTAGTTTTTCTAAATATTACAGCCCAAACAACCTATATATGATGTAAAGATATGTGACTCCATGCTACTACTGTTTAGATTTTTATTAGCCTCGGGAGTAAAAGTAATTTAATTGGCGTTGGGGGCCAAAGAAATTACCTTCGAGTTGGATTCTCATATCAAAGTGGACTGGAGCATGGTTAGACATCAAATCTTCTTCAGGGTGCTGAATCTACTGTTTCGTCATTTTTCTCTCTAGTTGTAACGGAGTTTGACCAAAATATTAATGAATATTTGATGTATAGTTAAATGGTGGGTTAGAAAAACTTTGTACCTACTACTTTATCATGTATACAATCTATATATTCATCAAGGCGTCATGTTTAATCCCAATAAAAATCATTGTTATATACTCCCACCACTCCGTTTTGATACACTCCCTCCAGTCTGTTTTTGTTGTCATTTTTGACAGCTTTGACGCGATTCAGGAATATATGAAATGATAATCTTGCCCTCGTTCTCTCATACCGAGGCACCGCTTGCACCCAAGTGGCCTCCTCTGCCGAAACGTCATCCCATTCCACCTGCAGCTCCCATGAGTCAAGTGCCCACCTGACCTACAATAACCGGACCGGCGTGGGCACCAGGCGACCATCCTGGAGGGTTGGCAGCGGCGATGGTACGTCTGGAGGTGTACCATGGAAGGGTTTAAGCTATCCGACATGGAACACATCATGAAGGCGAGCGTCTTCCGACAATGCCAAGCGATAGGCCACCTTGCCAATGCGCTCGACGATACGAAACGACCCAGTGTAGCGAGGGCCGAGCTTCCCCTTGGCGTGAGGCTCCAGAGAGTGGGTGGGACGATGGAGTAGGCGCAACCACGCCCAGTCTCCCACGGCGAACTCCACCTCGTGGTGGTTGCGGTCGTAGTAGAGCTTGGCGTAGTTGCAAGCTTGGAGAAGATGCTCCTGAATGTCTGCCAAGAACGAGTCGCGATCGCATAGCAACGCGATGGCCTCCTCAGACAGCGCTGCTCCCGGTGCGTGTGGCAGAAGGGGTGGAGGCGACCGCCCATAGACCACTTCGAATGGCGTGGTGCGAAGAGTTGTGTGGTATGACGTGTTGTAGCAGTACTTCGCCCACGAGAGCCAGTCCACCCAAGCTCGTGGGCGGTCACCTATGGCACATCGGAGATACATGGCTATCACCTTGTTGACCACCTCTGATTGGCCATCCGTCTGGGGGTGGAAGGCCGTGCTGAAACGAAGCTGAACGCGTGCGACCTTGAACAGGTCCCTCCACATGCGGCTGGTGAAGACCGGGTCTGGATCACTGAAGATCAAGTTCGGGAAGCCACGTAGTCGTACGATGCCGTCAAAGAAGGCACGAGCGACCTCCACCGCCATGTAGCGGTGACTCAACGTGATGAGGTGGGTGTAGTTGGAGAAGCGGTCCACCACTGTGAGAATCACCGACTTTTCGCGCACCTTAGGTAGCCCTTCAATAAAGTCCATGGAGATGTTGGCCCACACCTGAGAGGGAACATCGAGGGGTTGCAGCAGGCCGGCCGGCTGTAACGTCTGGATCTTATTGCGTTGGTAGGTCGCACAGGCGCGGACATAGGCCTGCACCAGTCGCTTGTCATGCGGCATGTAGAACTCCGCGCGGAGCCTCTGGAGCGTTTTCTGGATGCCCTCATGGCCGGCCGCATGAACCAGCTCAAGTGTACACTAGCGTAGGTTGGCGACGTCCGGCACAAAGATGTTCTTGCCGTGGAGAAGGAGGCCCTCGGCCGCCCGCCACGGCGCCCCCAACTCGCCCGCCTGCAACTGCTACATGAGGCGGACTACTTTCACTTCAGTCGAGGTGGACGCTCGAAGCTCGCTGAGGAAGGCGAAGGACGGGCCTGAGATCGCCCGTGCTTGGGATATAGCATCAGCGACGTCCTCATCACGATGTGACAAGGCATCCACCACCGAATTGAGCCGGCCTGGGCGGTATTCCATCGCGAAGTTGAATATGGACAGCTTGCCAAGCCATTGATGCTGGGGAACAGTAGAGAGCCACTGATCAAGCACGAACTTCAAGCTATAGTGGTTGGTGCGGATGAGGAAGTGGCAGCCCCATATGTACGGGCGCCAATGTCAGATAGCCTGCACCAGGCCTATGAGCTCGCGCTCGTACGCTGCCAACTTGCTGTGGCGGGCGATGAACAACCGACTGAAGAAGGCCAGGGGTCCCTCCCCCTGGTGCAGCACCGCACCGAACCTAGTGCAAGAGGCGTCACATTTGATGACGAACTGACGCTCGAAGTTTGGCATCTATACGACTGAGCCGGTGGAGAGCGCCGGCTTTAGTGCCGCGAAAGCCTCGGTTGCCGTAGGCGTCCAAATAAAGGCCTCCTTTCAGAGGAGGCTCGTCACGGAGGCGGCGATCGCACCGAAATCCCGGATGAACTTTCGGTAGTAGCCCGCCAGCCTGAGGAATCCACATATGCCCCGAGCCGAGCGAGGCTTAGACCAGGACGCTACAACCTCGACCTTCTCGCTATCCATGGCGACGCCATCGAGATGACGTGGTCGAGGTACACGACCGAGCGCTCGCCGAAAGAGCACTTGGAGCGCTTCACATGCAGGTGGTGCGCCCGGAGGGACTGGAGGATGAGGCAAACATGCTACAGGTGCTCAGTCTAAGATGAACTGTAGATTAAAATATCATCAAAGAAAACAAGCACAAAGCGATGAAGGAATGGCTGGAGCACATCGTTCATGAGCGCTTGGAAGGTTGCCGGCACGTTTGAGAGGCCGAACGGCATCACAAGCTCGAAGTGGCCATGATGCGTGCGGAACGTCGTCTTCTCTACATCAGCTAGGTGCATGCGCACCTGATGGTACCCCAAGCGCAAGTCCAACTTGGTGAAGAAGCATGCGCCATGGAGCTCGTCGACCATCGGGATGGATAACTTGTCCTTCGATGTCTTGTCGTTAAGCGCCTGGTATTCGATGCAGAAGCGCCACGAGCCATCCGCCTTCTTGACAAGGATTACTGGCGCCAAGAACGGGGAGGTGCTGGGACGTATGGTGCCCTGGCCCAGCATGGTGGTGCACTGGCGCTCAAGCTCATCCTTCTGCAGCTGAAGTAGCGGTACGGGCGAACCGCCACGGGTGCCGTGCCGGGCAGGAGGTGGATCCTGTGATCGTAGGGGCGCAAGGGCGGCAGGCTTTGCGGCTCGGTGAAGACGTCATTGTATTCATGCAGGAGAGCGTCCAGGAGGGGCCGGTTAGGGTCGGTGGCGACGAAGCGAAGACTCGGCGCTGTGGTGTTGGTGCACGACGAGCCAAGCCCCCGCCAGAAGACGCGACGAGCTCCCCACTGGAAGGACATGCAGAGTTTGTCGAGGTTCAGGAGAATGGTGCCCAGTGTCCGCAGGTAGGTGACACCCCGCACCAGGTCGAAGCCGCCAAGTTGATGCCGAAGCAGGAGATAGAGAATTCCTCGCGCCTGATGAGCATGGGCACGTCCCACGCTACTGCCATGCAAGGCACGCAGTCTCCGTTGGCGATGGTGACTCGAAGGCTTACGTCGACGGCCTCCAGCTGGATGCGATGCATGATCGCCGAGTCGATGAAGTTGTGGGTGGAGCCGGTGTCGATGAGCGCCACCAGACGATGGACGTTGATCTAGACCAGCACCTGCAAGGTGTCCTTCGTGCGGATACCAGCGATGGCATGGAGCGACACCACGGGGTCCACGGCAGCACCTTGAGCCGGCAGCGCAGAAGGAGGCTGCTCGGCCATGAATGCCGCAAGGAGAGCGGCGTCGGCGTTGGGGTCGTCGGAACCGGCCTCTGGAATATTCGTGATCAATAAGTGGAAGAGCGGCGGCGTTCCATCATCTCCGCCGGTGTGAGGCGACGGAACGGGCGTGAGGGAGCCTGTTCCGGGACTGGCGGCGCAAGCAATGCCAAGGGGGTGCCCGCTGGTGGTGCTGGAGCGCCAAGGGTGGCCCCCACAAGGGCGGCAGGCGCATGGGCGCTCGCGTCCGTCGGGCCGCTTGTGGTGGCAGGGAAGATGCCGCGCATCGCTCGTACGCCCGCGCCAGGTGCATGGCCGTCTAGAGGTCTTGAGGGCGATGAAGCTCGACGTCGACGCAGATGTGCTCGGGAAGGCCACCAACAAATAGGTCCGTGTTTTGGTGAGGCAAGAGACTGTCTATGTGGCACACCAGCTCGTTGAAGCGTTCCTGGTAGTCCTGGACAGGCGCGCCAGCTTGGCGAGGCGATTCAGCTCGACGAGGCGATTGGTGCGCACCGACGGCCCGAAGCGTTGGTGGCATAGTTCCGAGAATCACTCTTAGGAAGGCATGCCCTCATCGCTCCAGGGCGTAATACCACGTCTGAGCGAGTCTCGATAGATGGTAGGAGGCAAGCCAGACACGGTCAGACACCTGGGTGCGCTGCCCGCGGAAGAACTCTTTACAGCGGCACAGCCAGTTCAGAGGGTCCTCAGCACCGTCATATGATGGGAACTCCAGCTTGCTAAAACGCGGAACGCCCAGCCGGTCGTGGAACGTGCCCCCGATGTCGCCGGCGGGTTGCGGCCGGTAGGAATGCCAGTCATGGAGTGTGTCCGCAACACTGCCGAAGGGGGGCTGCTGGTAGGCGCCGCTTGACCCGGCGCCCCCAGTCCCAAGGCCGCCGAGCGGCGTGTTGCCCGGAAGCTGCGACGGGGAGCGGGGGAACGGGATGCTAGTGATTAGGAATGTTGCCGTGGTGGACGTCGTGGTGGGCAACGTGGTGGATGGGATGCCGTCGTAGCCTGGCAGTCCGAACAAAAATCCCAAAGGCATGGAGGCATCCGGGGCTTCAACTGTGGCGAGACGGTTGTCTATGAAGTCGATGAGCAGCGCTAACTGCTCCAGCGTCTTAGTGATGTCCGCCAGGGTTGGCCCGGAGCTGGCCTCCCCCGCCTTGTCTTTGTCCTCGGGGCCTGGCATAGCTGATACCAGATTGGTAGGTTCCTTGATCCTACCTGTCTGTCGTGGAGGTTGTACGGGTGGAAGACTTGAGGTCGGGGGCAAGGTGGGCGTCGGCGCTAGGGCGCCATCGTAAATAGGGGAACCAGCGAGAGATCGAGATGCGATCGTACGAGGAAAAGGGTCAGACCGATAGTTATGAAGGCCCTTGAGGCGAGAAATCAGATTGATTGCTAAACTCCCCTATTCCAAACCAATCCAAAAGTATTTATCCTACTTAGAAAGTATCTGAACCGACTTAAGGAAACAACCTGAAATATCTAAGGAAATAGTCTAACCCTGATTGCGGCGGCGCTGCCGGTAATACGTGATTACCGGAGGTGCCTGTGACGGCTCTAGCTGGGCCGCCTGGACTGGGCTTGGCTGGGCCATAACACATTGCATATATAGAAAGATTTTAATAAGAAAACATTGGAGAACTAACATGAACCAGTGCCCCTATGAGTGACTTATAAGCATTTTTTCAGTCAGTTTATTTCTTATGAAAAGATAAATCAAACTATAGGATCTAAATAAGTTGGTGATCTAAACAAATATGAGCAAACTGAGTATCTAGTGTTGTAGAAGGAGAAAACATCAAGGCCATTTCCTCCATCACGCAATAATGCCAAGGCGCATACTAGATTGTCCCATCATCTTGATCCTCCATCACTCACCTGGAAACAGTAACCAGAAGACCAGAAAAACATGAATAAAGTAAAACGCAAGTTCTCTCCACATATATACGTATCAAATCCTAATTAAGATCATGAAGGCATACCAACAACCACAAAAATTTCTCAATGAATTAGTGCAAAAAAATAGGTGTTAAAAATCATCTATATAGGTAACTACAAAATCAAAGATCTTACTCATCTAACTTTCCAAACTTCAAGTAGGATGGCAATTTGGGACGTGGATGTGGGCAAAGATGGGTTTTGCATGCGGGGGGGGGGGGGGGGGTGCATTTTGCCGCTAGCAGCGCAACTAAAAACAGAATAATTGATTGTATACCGTGTTGCAATGAAATACACTGAAGGTATTAACAGGTAGACACACTTAAGTACAATGCTACATCCCATATCAATGAGCCTTTTGTATCCAAGGCAACACATGAACCAGATATAAAGCACAGTGGGCAGGCCACCCGCAGTGACAGAGGGAAGTCCTGGGGACCACCTGCTTGCCTTTGTCGGCGGCGGTGAGGGAACGCCGAGCCTCGACAGCAGCGCCCGCGGCGGCGGCTGGGCCCACGATGCGCATAGCCGGGCCCATAGCGCCCACGACCGGGCCCATGGCGGCGGCGGCCAGATCGACCGGCGCAGCGGCTGGCGGTGGCGCGGCATGCGCGGCAGCCACGACGGATGGCGGCGGCACGGCAGCAGCACCAGGCGGCGGCGATGCGGTGGCAGCTCCGGGCGGCGTTGAGGCGGCCAGAGCAGCAGCGTAGGAGAGGGGAGGGAAAGGGGAGAGGGAGGCCGACGGCGGCGACGGGGTGGCGACGGCGACTGGAGGTTAAGGGAGGGAGGGAGGAGAGGAAGAGAGGAAACCCTAGGCTCTGATACCATGTTAGAAATAATATTGTTGTATTATTCCAAACTCTAAAAGGGTGAATATATAGTCACTATACATGGGTCAGATATACTCTAACACCAACCATCGTTTATCACTTGAGGCATTACACCAGTATAAATTGTCATATTATCTCATTTCTCTTTCTATTTTCTTTTACCACTCGAATAAAAAAACACTAAATATATATAATGCTTCAAGATGATCGACAAATTGGAAAAGAAAGTCATTTCAAAAGTTGGAAAATAAATTGCCCAACAACATCAGTCTGTTATAACCTGACCAAATTTGACTTAAATAGAGTAATTATGCAACACTGCTGGTAAATCGAAATTAATTATGCAACACTGCTGGTAAATCGAAATTAAAGTAGGAAGCATAACTATTGATTCAGTGTAAGAAAACCAAATTACAACTGGTTTTTGTAGTTTCAGGAAAAAATAGTACCCACACTCAATGTAACAAGCAGCACTATTGGCTGCAGTGCAGGAAAACCTGTCAAGCGAAATATCAATCACTTTATGAAGTGCTTTATCAAAAGGTTTTCCACGAAAATCTCATATTCAAAAGAAGTCAGCATGGCTAAAAATTTGATAAAGCAATATCATATCTGCTACTTCTGTTCAGTTACCCACAAGTTCATAGGTTAACAACAGTTGAATACATATAAACAGTCCTCATGGCAAGAAAAGCAATTTTCGTCTGTTCCTCTTGCAACTCACCCACAGATTCATCAACCATAAATAAGGAGGAAAATAAAAAATAAGACATGCACAAACACAACTCGAGCACCATCAATTCCTCCACTTAATTCTTGATGAAATACTGATTTTGGTTAATCGAACTCGATTGAGTACCAGGAGCAACCTACCTGTCATTGCTCTTGCTGCATCTGTGCTACTCGATAGCAGAGTGCTTTGACCGTGACGTGTTCCAAAAAAATTGATAAAGCAATGTGATGTCGACTACTTCTGTTCAGTTACCCACAAGTTCATAGGTTAGACTGACTCCAACAATATGTTGCATTTTGGAGAGGTAAAATATGTTTTGCATCGTGTGCACAGTTCAATGGAGCGAAGGCAAAAGATGTGGTCTCCAACAGTCAAGAGGCAAAACGCGAGCGTTGCTGCCTCCGCTCGCCCTGGCGCGCTGCTGCGCCCGCCCAGCGCACTGCCGCCCCCCGCGCTTCACCGCGTCCGCTACGCCTGGCCCCATCCACCACCGTGCCAAGCGCGCCTCCCTCCCACGCTTCGCTTCCCGCGTTTCGTCGCCTCCGCTACGCTTAGCCCCACGCGCCGCCACGCCGAGCACGCCTCCCTCCCGCACCGTCACCGCCTCTCGCGCACCACCCTCGACTCAAGCTCTTCCTCTGCCCGCGTCCCGAGCTCCGTCCACACGTGGTCGCTGAGCTCCGCCCACGCCGCCGCCTAGCAGGAGGACAGCTCCAGCTCCCGTCGTCGCCTGCGCAGCTCCAGCGCGGCCTCTCACGCATCCGCCTCTGCCTCCGCGAGCACTGCCCTCCCGCGCATCCGTCTCCGCGCTTGCTTCGCCTCCCGCGCACTGCCTCTCGTGCTTTGCCTTCCGCGCGGCCGAGCGAATGCATCGGAGGAGAGAGGAATTGTAATTTTGGCTTCCCTCTCTCCTCTGATGTAAAATAGCTCACCGATTGCCTCTCCTTATTGGAGTTGTTTTGGCCATGCACAATAGCATTCGGAGAGGCAAAAATGCATTTGGCTGCTCTTGTTGAAGTCAGTCTTAACAACAGTTGAATACTTATAAACAATCCTCATGGCAAGAAGAGCAATTTTCATCTGTTGCTCTTGCAACTCACCCACAGATTCATCAACCATAAGTAAGGGGGGAAATAAGAAATAAGACATGCACAGATACACCTCAAACACCATCAATTTCTCCACTCAAAGCTTGATGAAATACTGATTTTGGTTAATCAGACTCGATTGAGTACCAGGAGCAACCTACCTGTCATTGATCTTGCTGCAACTGTGTTGCTCGATAGCAGAGTGCTTTGAGCATGACGTGTTCGGCAGCTAATCTGTGCTGGTGCTGCTGCTACAACTCCCATCCTTCACTGACCATAAGCTCTGATATCCCAAAGAAACCAAAGTGGAAAACCATGTATAAATCGATTTGTTTCACCATCCGGCAGGCCAAACAACACCAAAAGAACCACAAAGCACAAATGACCGATGGTTTGCAGAGTGAGGAGACCTTGCGGCGGGCAGTGTGGCCATCGCGTTGTCGAAGCCTAGGCCGCTGCTGGATCTGGTGACGGTCTCCATGAAACCACCGGCCCGCCTTTCGCTCCAGCCGTATCTGCTTGCTATCGTTGCTCCTGTTGCGGCCTGGTGCTGCAGCGACGAAGGGGAGCGACCAGCCCCTCAAACGGACGTCAATTTTGGTTGTTACTGTACCCGTACAGTAACTGCTGTACAGTAGAGGAGCCCAGCCCGAGCGACCAAGGGAGGGGATTGGGCTCCGCAACTGCATGTAGAACAGGAGGCTTCGCGAGGGAGGGGTGCACGACGGCGGATTGGGTTAGGATTCGTTGAGGGGAGGTGATTGGATGCGGAGTTTGCGGAGGTCGATGGGGAATCAGGCCGGTCCTGAGTTTATAGTGGCCCGGGGCGAATCTAAAAATTAGGCATTTTTGATACGATATGAAAATTGTTAGTATATATATTTCTTGCTATTTAGAATTATGATTATTTTTATAAATCTGCTATCTGAAATAAAATCTTGTCATTAGTATTAGTAGATTTTGCTATAGATGAATTTAATATATTAACTTAAAAGTCAAAGAAATATCGAAGATTTTATTCTATGATTTGATTAGTATATTTACTCGCATCTTTTTTTTTTTTATCATGGTCCGATGCATGCATTGTCCGATGCACTCGTTGGTGATGCATCAATAACTTAGGGGCGGACTAGATCAAAGACGTGAGTTGAGACCTCATCGTGATAGCAGCAAAATCCTACTATTCATCATGGAATTCTAGATCAAACTATAGTCTCGGCATGTTTGTGATGTGTTTACGTGTGGTGAAAAAGATGAATTATTGATTTAGTGTACTATGTTTGGGTAAAAAAGAGGTAAACAAGCACAATGGATAAGACTTGGTGTCCTAACGTATGCATGTGCTATGAATTCTAAAAGTATTGATTAAAATTTTGTGTCCCACAGACTGCTAGCTAGATTGTTTTAAAATTTTGAATTACACTGGTTATAACTATAGGCTTCAAACGTACTAATCTATATTGAACATGTCATGGGGAGGAGCCTCTTGCGATCAGGGGCTCAGGGCGGCCGCCCCTTTTGCCGTCCCCCAGGACCAGCCCTGTGGGAAACGTAGAGCGGGTTTGGAATATGAATATGAAATGAAGTTTTGAAGGTTCTCGTGGTTTCATCAGCATTAAATGAGATATCACATAAATAAAAGAGATGATGTGACGTACCAATTAATATGAAACTAGCCAAATGGGTTTGTACGATTTGCATGGTTACCATTATTCGGGTATATAAACTGCACGGTTGCTACTAAAATTTTTGAATTAACACCGATGCCATTGGTTTGCTTACATGACAGCCGAGGGTGCCATTGTTTCATGATAAAAAAGGAAACACCGTTGAGTGACCTGTGTTGATCATTTTTTAAACATCTATGCCCCAGATTATGTTGGCATAAATGCCACTAGATCAGAGCAGTTTACAAATCAAACCAAAATAGCATGCTTCACAAAGCCAACTGATACACAATATAATGTTTAATTTTTCACAAATTTAAACACTGAAATAATAGTACATAGTCTGGCAGCTTACAAACACACAAATGAACAGTTAATCTAGTTATGTTTACAACTACAAAATCAGCACAAAAGGGCACAATAGCTCCTAACTTCGTCCCCTCTTCATCATTCTTCTGTTGCCCTGCCAGGGACGCCTCTCCCTGTTAGAGATGAAAACGGGATGGGAAAAATCCCGTCCCGACCGCAACCGTATCACTATATTAGACTATTTTCCCGTTCATTTTCAGATTTTCTAGAATAAAACAAAAATGGTACGGAAACGGGAAAATGAATCCGAAAACGACGTTCAAAAACGGCGGAGACATTTTACCGACCGTTTTCTCGGGATCCCGTATTGGGCCAGGAATTTCCTATTTTTCAGCCCGTTTATTTCTATTCGGGATACATAAAGTGCGATTGGTTACCTGCATCTGGTGGAACCAGGCCCGCCAGATGCAGGTAAGTCGCGTTTGGTTGCCTGCAGTGTCCATTGGGTCTGGCCCGGCAGATGCAAAAAGCACCCCACAGCCTGGCTCCCGGGATGTGGATTTTTTCTTCGTTTCTCTGAAGCGTGGCTGGCGAGGTGCAGGCGCGAGCGCACGTGGATGCAGGTGGGAGGAGCGGCGCATGCAGACGGGAAGGCTAGGGTCACTGCCCCCCATTCGTGCCATCCGCCACAGAAATCGTCCCCGTGCGACCTCGGCTCCTCAACACGCTCCTGGAGGACGAGAGTAGCAAGAAGAAGAAGTGCGGGGTCGCCCGATTTGCCGCGTGCCCCGTCCCGAAGACCGCTGCGACGGCGGCACTCGAGATGGCGTGGAGGGGGCGTGCCGAGCTCGCTTGGGAGAAGGGATACGAAGCACGAGCTCGCGTGGAGAAGAAGGTCAAAAGGAGGAGGCGTGCTGGGGAGAACGGCCGACCGACGCGCCCACCCGCCAACACTGTCGCGCCCTGCTGGCCGAGTGCGGGGGAGGCGGCCTACGGGGGACGCGGCGCGGACGACGCATGGGGGAGACGGTGTGGCGGTGCGCGGGGAGGCAGCGCGGCAGCGGTGGCACTGCGGCGCACGGGGGGAGGCAGCACAGGCAGGCAGCGCGGTGGCGGTGCGGGCGAGACGGCGCGCGAGAGGCAGAACGGTGTTGCGTTCGGGAGGGAGAGAAGAGAAGAGAGAGGAGGGAGAGAGGAAGAAAAAAGGATAAGGTTGCACTATTTTGCAAAAGAGTCCTTAAAGAATTCTATAATATTTTAATATTTTTTTGTCTTTGATCTTTAATAGAAAATCCCTCAAAGTTAATAATTTAAAAATATTTATAGTTTAGTAATTATCTTCTTATTTGGGATCATCTTTTGTATATGATATATGTAACTTATTACGTGGTAACCTCACCATTTCATGCATGAGTGAACACACCATCCTAATGCAGCCAACCAATAATAATATAGTTGTATCTCATATTTGAATATCTACATTCAATCTGAAAACCGATCACCATCTCCAACCAGTCTGCATGTCTGAAAACGGCAACCAAACATGCAACTCTTACACCAACCTCAGCCTGACTTGGCTCCCTAATGCGAGCCAGCCTTGGGGGAGAAGACAAGCAATCAGGCTCTAAATGTCGTCTGCCGTAACCACTCCATCCCCGTGACGCCACCCGACTCCCTCCTCCGGTCCTCCCTGCGACCTGCCCTCCTCCCTCCTCCCTCCAGCGGCGACAGCAGCCGTCCAACCCACCACCGACACCAGCCGCCGCCGCCACCTCCATCGCGACCTGCTCGACTCCCTCCTCCCTCCAGCGCCACCTCCATCGCAACCCGCCAGTGCCCCACCTCCAACCGCCATCTGACAGCATCGCCACCACCACCCATTGCAGCACGGATGTCGTCGGCACGCCGGACGCGCACGCCCACGCGCTGCGGCTTTGGGATATTCACCCGTCAGCCATCGGCTCACCGGTTGTGCGGGTGATGAACTGCTATGCTATGGCTCAAAGCTTATCCGCACCTCTGTGATGAATTATTGTGGGACCCACCGCCCATGGCCCAATGCCCCTTATTTTTCTTTGCTGATTGATGAGAACAGTATCGAATAAAAAAGTGATAAGATTTGTAGGTTGTATTATACCGTACAAAACAAAAGGATAATGTAATTCTTTCACTGATGTGTTTATGTTAGACTTTGAACTATATCTATTTGTGTCGACAATATATGTTAAACATGTTATATAGAACAATATTCCCGTTCAAATTACCGGTTTTCAATCGATACCGACATATATCCGTCCATGTTCTTCCGTTTTTCGGATTTTCGAGATCTTCCTGATCGTTCTTGTTTCTGGCTTTTTCGTTTTTGTTTCCGTCCGACAAAATAAATATGAATAAAAATAATTGAGGTATTTTCCTGACCGTTCCCGACCGTTTTCATCCCTACTCCCTGTGCCTCTCTCTCCCCTTCTTCCTCTCCCTCTATTGATGGGTGGCCTTCCTCAAAATAGCAAATGACCAAGAGATGTAGCACTGGTAGAATTAGTACTGGAACATGTGAAGAGCTGGCCTTATTGTTCCCCATGGCTGATCCTTGAGATGATCCCGACACATTCATTGACAAGTGAACGTCAGAATGAAATATATTATCAACTAAATTCTCTTCTACATTATCAACTAAATCTAGCAGGCTGCACCTATCCCTCTCATACACAGTCACTGGTTTAGAATTAGAACCATAGTATGTCTTTGGACCCTCATCTGACAAGTTAAGAATGCGCGCAATTTAATCACAACTTTCACAACTTTAAATTCGGAATGGAGCAGCCTACAAACAAGGTTGAAATAACCATAGTTAACCGGTCGGTTATGATTTAAAAAATTTTAAAATTAAAAAAAATTGTATTAGACAAAACCGATATAACCGACTGGTTAATCAGAAATAACCAACTGGTTAACCGGTGAAACCGCACAAAAACAGATAGTTTTAAATTTAAAAATATATATTCAAAATATATTAATAAAATCAATCTAACCGCATGGTTAACCGGTCTAACCAGCCGGTTAACCAATCCTCGGCCATGTATTCCTCAAAATAAATTTTGCTCGATTAATCGACCGGTTATACCGATTATCCGGTTAACCGGGGTCGACCGATTATACCGGTCCAGCCGGTTATGTGAACCCTGCATTCAATATATGATTTAATAGCAAGGCAAATCGAACAACACAATTTCGAAGCACTTTAATCGAATAACACAAACCTGACAGATTCAGTTGACCCCATCTCTTCTTCTACCTCAAGCTCACCACGCGCCCGCTGCAGCTCGCCCGGCACTCCGCCCACTGGGTCCAGCTCCTGCCCGCGCCGCGCCCGTTGCAGCTCGCCCGGCGCCGCACCCGCCTGGGTCTGGCTCGTCTCGCGCCGTGCTGCCCCCGCCTGGGTCCAGCTCCCGCCCGTGCCGTGCTCGCCTGGCTCCCGCCCGCGTCGCGTCCGCATGGATCTAGCCCGCGTCACGCACGCCTAGCTCCCGCCCATGCCGCGCCTCCCTGCCAGCCTGCCACAAGCGAAGCGCCGCCACAACTCAATTAGGGTTGGAGGGTTGGAGCTCGGTTCTGGGAATTCTGGGAACTGAGCTGGATACTCTTCGATGAAGGGCCTTTTGTCTTTCTACAGCCTACTCCATTTACAGATTTAATTTTAGGATTTTTTTTATTATTGAACCTAACAGCAGCAAACAGAGAAGCTATTCCAATGGCAGACGGCGCGGTCAAAGGTATGCTTCTGTGGCACCTGTGTCAATCGAAAAATTTTAGTGGCTGAGATGAATTGAGCTCACAAATCAGTGACGGTCGTGCAATTTTTCTAATGAGTTTTATAGGGATAAAACTCATTTGAGACTGTTTTATAGGTATAAAACTTCATTAAAACTCTCATTAAGAACATAGAGTTTGATCCCAACACATTTGATCAATCTCAATGTAACAAATAAATGTTAATTTAATATTATAACTTATATATGAACTCGTGCGATAAAACTATGCACTGAAAGAAACTCATTTGACATTGTTTTATTAGAGAGAAAGTTATGTTTGTGAGCACTTAGCGGCTTTTGTCCATACCTACTGAGGCTGTTATATGTTCGAAAGCATGTACAAGAACGATCCCAGCAAAAGTCTGAATACATACAAGCTAACAAGCATTTACCCATACTGCATGAGTTATTTTTCTTTCCCAACTACTACAACCATTTTGTTCATAAAGATAAAGAAAAGCATACAAACATGCAAGTGACAAATGAAAAATAGAAATGGCATTAATATTTTTCATACACACTGGGTGTCTGGAGGCGGGCGTCCGCCATCCTAGTTTACTTTATCTTGCCAAACAATACTCGAAAGATGTAGCACGAACACTCAGTTGTCACGTTACAAAAGCATCTCGCCAAAGCTGAAAGTAATCAACAAGCCAGTACCCGCGGCAAAGAGGTTCAACACATTTGATGTAGTGCAAATTAGAACAGAATCCTTTGAAAACAGGCTCTTGAGGAAAAGGTGTTGTATCTAAAACAGTTCATGACCTTCATCTTTTCTGGGAACTCATCTTCTTGGGATTTGGTATGATCCATAACGGTGCCATGCAGTTCGACCAAAGCCGAGGGGATGCAATTTCATCCATACTCATGGTTTGTATGTTAAATACACCAATAATAAGCCGGTAACCACGCCTGCATTTTGAAGAAACAGACTTACAATCATCGGTGAAATATATATGATTAGGCTTCACATGAGGATATTCCTCAGCAGGGAAATCGGTTATGCCCCAAAAATAACGCGTGGTCATCCAAGCTATTTATTTGCACCAACTTTCCAGACTCTAAGCACACTTTAGAGATTTTAATGCGCCAAGATGTCTTCTTAAATGTTGCACAACAAGCACACCCATGCCTGTGAGGTAATTCACTTATCCAAATTTCTGGCCTCCGAACTTGCAGCAGATCTCCCCATGGGGCCTCAACAATGTAAACCCTCTCATTTCCATAACAGGACCGTGAATCAAAAATTATCTTTGTCGTGACCACAGTCATGCTGATATCAAAGGCAATAACAGTGCCGCGTAATGTTACCGCATATAAAATCCCATCCTTATAGATGCAATCATCAAAATATGAGTGGGGGCGCAGCCATGTCCACTTCTCATCACCTAATCTGGCAAATGAAAGCTGCCCAAATGGATTGTGGATTAACACAACAAAATAGTTTCTTGCAGATGTATCATAAAATAGAAGTGCTTTATGAAAGAGATGGTCCCGCAAAGCACTAAGAGAATATGTTGAAGATGGTCCCATAATTGCCTGTGCAGTGTGTCGAGAGAAATGATACCCACAAATTGCACCTGCTTCATCCAAAATGGGTGTCACCTGTTCGATAGTGGTCACCGATGGTAGAGAGATCTGTTCACTGGTTACCGGATTGACAACGTGCATCTCAGAACGGTCATCAGCAGTAACCAACCAACCATGTGATGATCCAATCAGATACCTTCTCTGGATATGCAGCTCTGGCAGAGTTAGTTTGTAGGCCCTCTTCTCCACAAGGCTGTAGAGGAAAGCAACATGTTCACCAGCAGATTCAGAAGTGTAGATTAGACAAGGTGCCTGGGAGCATTTGTACTGCTCAAAGCTGCATATGCTGGTATACGCAGAGTTCCAGGAGGTGCAGACAGATCCAACTCGCACTAGGTCAGGGAACTCCAGAAGGGCAAATATATCCATAAGAATTTCCTGAGGCAGTTCTGCAAATCTGCCTGTCACGGTCTCCATTGGTGGAAGAACAAGCAGATGTTTTCGTAAAGAGGATAAATTTCTCAGGTGTATATTTATAATATGTAAGATCCTTATACTGCCTACCCTACAAGCATCCATTGGAGCATAACCGGGGCTATTAGATAATGAATTGCTTCTGCAGTAATAATTGAAGAGCAGCAAACTTGGTTGGGAAACAGCATGTGGCTCATGACCATACTTGTAGGAAATAGCCACAAGCATGAGTTGACCTCTTGCCACATGACGCTTAGTTTGTTCGTGCAGCCTAAATCCAGCCATCTCATTTATTTTCATAAAGAAATCTGAAGAATTCCATGAATCCTTTATGAAGAATGCCCCAACAAAACTACATTAGTGTAGATGCCACATTAGCTATTATATTAATCCTACATCAGAAAGGATGATGAGTCAAATAAAAACAAATACACACCAATGTTCTTCCTTTCCAGGGACGCCAAGTTTGAAGAATGTAATGCTTGCTTTGCTCTTCGCAGTAGGGATAGAGAAATCCTGAATGAGTAATTAAACATAATCGATAATCTGTGTCTGGAAGCCATATAAAAACACATAGAAAAGACAAGAAGTGTAGCATCAGCATACCAATCCATTTTCGTTTTTCAGAAACAGCTTGAGTATAGCACTATGCACTTTATTTGATACCTCCGGCACTTCTCTAACCTGTTCAGTGAACAATTTGTTGCGTGACACCAGAGAAACGATGTAGTGATAGAAATAGAACAGAACAAATAGCCAACTGACACTAATAGGATTCTATTTCTTCTTAAAAATGTTTTCTTTAGACATCTATCAGCAATGTTCGACCAGGATTCTATTTCTTCTTAAAAATGGTTTCTTTAATCATCTTTACGTACTTAAAAAGGGAGTTGGTGGTGGGCGGTCGTAGTTCGTCGTCCACTCCCTCAGTCGTACCGACAGGTGGGACCCTTTGCGCTCACTCTTCCTCAGCCGGCGTTCATCCCCTTCTAGATCCGGGCGAACCCTGCTGGTTGTCGTCGACGAGGAGAGGCTTGAATAGCTACCGCTCGATCACTGGGTAGGGAGCTGCATCTCACTAGCATGCCGGCTCCGTGCCTTCGTGTCTAAGGTTCTTGGCGAGCACCGCGACTAGAGAAACAACACCGGTCGAGCGCAACGAAGAAGAGGGACGCAGCCTGGCAGGAAGCTATGATGCGCTGTTGCAGTCCTGCCAAAAGCTACATTACCACATCAAATCAAGCAGGACAAATCATTCTGCTTCGAATTTGGAGGATGTGCGCTAGATTTGGAAAGACAGCCACCTGATTTTTTCTTGCTTTTAGGGAAGTGCTTGATCAGAGAATGGCAGGGATCGATTAGGCTATGAGACACGGGTTCTATTCATCCAAAAGATATCACAAAGAGGATGAGATCCGTCAGTGACCCGAGCTCGCTCTCTCATTGCCATTGCAGTTCACCAAACAAGATCAAGGCGAAGCTTCACACAGCACCCTCCCACTCGCTGGACCAGATATAGGAGGGAACTAGAAAAGAAAGGACAGTGGACAGATGTTGGAGCTGAGTTGTTTCTCTCTATTCCCTCAAGTTGACCACTGCCACAATACTAATACCTATGTTTGGCAAAACAATTTGTACGAAAATAACAGGGCTACAAAAAAACAAATTTTATATTCTAAAGTCTCTAGATTAAATAGGAGTCAAGTTGCAGCACTATGTATATATATCAAAGCAACCATTCTGAGCAGATGAAATGAACGGTAAAATGGAAATATCTCACGCTGTAAGCTATAGGATGAGAGATGTGGCAAATCACAAAGTGTTTGCTATGACTCATATTTTTGCGATAAAAGATTATTTGCTTTCGTTAATTTTTCCTATATGAAATCAAACATATCGATATTTTATATTATATGATTCGGGGCGAAGCACGGGCAACCTGCTAGTCTATCAGCAGTGTTTGATCAGTGAGTTGCCTTCTGGGAAGCGAGGCAATTTATATGTCATACAAGCACGAACTATCTTCTAAATACATTAATGAGTATGACAAAACAAACTTGGCAGAAAATAATGGTGACTATTCGACAAACAACAAAAATGATGGGAAAAGCATGGTAGCTGTTAGATTAAGGTCAAGACACCCAGGGAGGGGGGAGGGGTCAGAGGACCAGGCAACTTATACCCTGAATCACCTTCGTGAAGCTAATCCCCTACCCAACCTCACCAGTGCCACAAAAGAAGCCAAACCAAATGCATTTTAGGCCAACAAATGGGTAGGGTAAGTGAATAAATACGACAAAAAAAAAAATAAACAACTCCAACCTAGATTTGTCACACTTGCCTTATCTTCGAGTTTCTTGCCTAGATGTCTTGTGAACTGCTGTGCATGATGCCTCATGAAGGAATCATATGCCCAATGGCCAATGATTCTGCAAATGCCGCCTTCGGTATTCATCACATTAGTATCATTTATAATGTAACCTCCACTTCGATCAAAGAACTCGCTCAAAGGCATAAAAAATGTGAAATCTAATTGCTCCATAGTGTATATGTTGAATATCTGCAGTACAGTCAAAAAATGCATCAGTGATAGAGTTTTATCGATAAAAAAAAAATACTGAAATGCATCTGCACACATAAAGGGAATCAGTAAGTGCAGCAGAGATCAAGTAGCAGTGTGGCACATCACATCATTCTTAATTAGCTAAGGAAATTAACAAAAAAAAACTGTGTGATGGGAAATTTGAAACCATACCAGATTTCATCCTAGTAAATTAAGTTGAATAGTGTAATCATAGTACCAGATTATTAAAGAAACAGAAAAGAGTAAAAACAAATTTTGAAGTATAAACATATAATAAACTCATGTCACAATAGGAGGGCATGCTACATAGAACTAACAGTTTCTTCTGTGAAGGCAAACCTTGTTTCTACAGAGAGAAAAAGCCTCAGTACAATAGAACCTCAAGATACTTTTTATACTGCCTACAAGAATTTGCAGTATAACAACAGACTAAACAATAGAGGGAAAAAAATGAGTCCCATAGAACCGCCAGATGATTATGAGGAACAGTTAAACCATCATACACATATATGATTTATCTTTACATCAGCAGAATATATATTCAGATTGAACTAAAGCATTAAATAGAACACAATGCAGTGCATGGTCTCAATATTTCATTCGATCAAGTGATCATTGGCATGTCACCCTTAATATGCTTTGATTTTCCTGAGATCAAAGTGAAGATCATTTTAAGAATATTTCTTTAATAATAACGAGCTATGTACTGGTGTACAGTACAATTCAACATACAGACTAATAAAGTGACTACACATGTACATAGAGGGCTGGACAAAAAAAGATTATGAAGAAGAGTTGAACGAAAAAATATTCTGGATTTTGAATTTCCACTCCATATAAAATAAAATTTTGAACAGGTTTCTATAGAAAATGGGATCATGAACATTGGATTCGACACAAAGGACATTTAAACATGGACAACAGAAAAAAAGGGGGGGGGGGGGGGAATTTTGAACAAGGATTCAATAGAAAAGAAAACAAATTTCGAACAAGGATTCGACAGAAACAATGGCAGACCCACGGGGTGGGCCGCATGGGCCGTGGCATACTCTAAATTTGGCCCAACCAATGAATGAGATGGAGGCGAGGCGTAGGAACGGAGGCGGGGCTGTATCGTCCTGGGAGCTGGAGGCGAGGCGTTGCAGTTGCATGCATTGAATGATCGACGGGCGAAGCCGCGTCTGGTCGTCGAGGCGTCGACTGCCCCCACGCCGTCGCCTTTGTTCACCAGCAACGCACGCCCCACGCGCCTACCCCGCCTGGCCGCCTCCGTTCCCTGCGACGCGCCTATGCCTCCGCCCAGCGTCGACGCCTCCGCGCTCCGCAGCCGCGCGGCCGAGGGACTGAGCCAGCGCCCAGCGGCACTGCGATACGGATTGACTTCGGTCTTCGGCCTTCGCGGTGCGTCGACGGCCGGCCTTCCCCTTCGTTTCTTCCTTCTTCGTCCAGCTCTGCAACACAGCTTGAGTGCGGCTCATCGGCTCATCGCACGCCTCTGCTCGGCAGTCCCAGAAAGGTATTGAAAATTGTAATTTCCAAATCGTAGTGTAATTGAGGCGTCCGATTTGTGGATTGTGATAAATTCAATTAAGGAATTGGTGCCGCATTGCTGATTAGAGATTCATTTGAAAATTTGACTGCAGAATTATTGAACTATGAAAAGGGATGGGGACATTGCTTCACTTTTCCGGAAACATGCAGCAAAAAAGCTTGCTGCTGCATCATCTCCTTCACCGGCTCTAGCTATAACTGTGGGAGATGAGGACAGTCAAGAGAAAGAGACAATAATTGAAGACATTTTGAATCCTAGTCTTGTGCCTTCTTTGCTTTTAGAAGTTGAAGGTGTACCGCCACCACCTCCGCCATCAGCAGCGCCACCACCATCAGCACCGCCACCTTCACAGCCGGTTTATGTTCATGTTATAAGACAAGATGCTAGGTTCAGTGGTATAAAAAGTCTTGTTGACCTCTCAGTTAAGCTTGTTAAAACCAAAATGCATATAGCTTATGATTTAGTTTACTTGCTTCTTAAATTAGTGTTGGTTCTACCGGTGGCGACGACAAGTATTGAAAGAGTATTTTCTACAATGAATTTCATCAAAAGCAAGCTGAGAAATAAGATGGGTGATAGTCTTTTGGATGACTGTCTAGTCACTTTCATTGAACGAGACATTTTCTTCAAAGTGGATAAAGAGAATATAATTGAGACTTTCATGGCTTCCAGAAACCGTAGGTCAGACAAGAAGATTTGAATTGTTGGTGTGTAAGTTTCTTTTGTGCATATTTTCAATTTCAGTAGACTATTTATAATGTAATTTATTCACCAGACTGAATCTTAATTACCGAATTCATTAGTAAACTTATATTTTATTGCCATATTGTATATTTATTTAACTAAATTATGTATGAAAATTTTGTCACGGCATACTCTTCGGCTAAAAGCTGGGTCCGCCACTGGATAGAAAATCGGATTTTGAACACGGGTTCAACAGAAAAAATGTTATTTTGAACTTGGACAATGGATTCCAAAAGAAAGTTACTATTTTTAACATGGTCGTGGACTCTTTATAGCATCGCGACACAGGAACTAAACATGTACTGGTATAGATTCAAATCTTTTCAAAACAAAAACTTTCTACTACCAGGTAGATTATACTAGTCAATAAAACTAGACTCGTAACTGAAAAAAAAAACAATTCTGAAACTAGTCGAGTCTCGCCGGTGCGGCGCGCGCGCGCGCGAGAGAGAGAGAACTCGCCGGCTTCGCGGGTGGAGACGGCAATGGAGTGTCGGGTCCGCGAGGAACAGCGTCACGGCGGCGAAACCCTAGACGCAGCAGAGACGGTGGCGGCGACCCGTCGCGAACGAGCGAGAGAAGGGGAATAAAACGACTCGGGAGGAGTCTAAACTTCCTTTTTATATAAAAGCAGTACAGTACTAGCCGTCTAAAGCACTCTAGCCAACCCGGCCTTCAACAATGTTTTGGACGGCGTGACCGGCTCCAAATATTTGTTTTATTTTTCTAAGAGCAAGTGTCCGTGCTTTATAATGGGTTCAAGAAAAATAAAATACTCTGTATGATTTAAATAAAAAATTATTTATATAATATATTTGTTAAAATATATATAATATATATAATATTTTTATATAAAAGATCGTATTTATATTACTGTTGTTGCTTCTTAGTGTATCATTTTATATACAGAAGCAATCATTTTTTACTATTTTTCACCATATTTTTATTATAAATATTTTTTTTACTTCTAATATTGATGATTTCGATATGTAGTGTTGTTTGAAATGTTGCATAATTAGGTAAAATAATACTAAAAAGGTTCAAAGATGAAAAGTAACAATATGAAGCCCGGCTCCGTGTTTCTCACAAGTCCATGATACCAACAAGATATCTCTATACGTACATGAAACCTAACATGTAAGCCCAAAGTCGTGACTCAATGACTAAGGATTTTTAGAAGGTTTATCTGAAAGAAAAAAAATCAATTTACGCAGTCCAAAAACTGTGACATCCCCTCCGGGATAACCAGGATCGTGTAGAAGAGAAAACTCGATGAAGCGAGTTACAACAACACAAACATTCTTACAAGCCTAAATATATTACATCATGGTATAATACAACCAGGTTTTCAAAAGAACGAATAAGAGTTTGCAGCGAAGAAACATTTATTACAACAAAGTTTTGTAAACTTAACAGAAGTTTAACCAACATTAAAAACCAAGTTTGAAACCACGTTCATTCCAACTCACTCTCGGAGACACACCTAGTTTTCTATTCTTCCGGAGACGGAATGCGTTCCCACTGAAGAGAACCTCCCTCCGACAGTTGTCCTTCCTCTAACATGCCTTCTGACCATTCGTAGGGGCTTGGCTCCCCACCTAGCAAAAATAATAAGTCGAACAAACCCTGAGTATCTAATATACTCCGTAAGACTGACCCGTCAACGTGGCTCGCTAAGACCGACACCTAGAATGCTTAGGCTTTTGGCCGTTGGGTTGACTCAGATTTGCAAAAATCAGCATCTACTAATGGATATCTATTTTTAATTTTTAGCTTAAGATTATGTTCATTAATAATAAGGTTTGCATCCTACAACTATTGCAATCAAAATTTATCAAGCCAAACTAAATAATTTTAAAGAAATCCTTCTCCTTCTTGATACTCTCAATTATCTTCGTTCGCGCCAAGCGAACAAGCGGTACTCCTGTGAGGGACAGCGATTCGAATCAATTTCTACCAGCTGGGTAAAATCCGACTACATGATATATACGCACCGCATTGGTCGTATATGACAACTTTTCCCACTAACCCCAACCAGAGGTCGATTTGTTTCCAACTCCCTCGGGAATATGGAGACCCCACTAGATACCCGTCCCTGACGTTATCCATGGGCGACCACCATTTCCCTCCCGTAAGACTTCAATCTCACTAACAGCCAGAAAAAGAAAGTTGGCTACGTCATACCATTGAGGTAGTTAGGGTACATCAGCTTACTGGGTCCCATAAACTAGCATGTAGACGGTACTGTTCAATACTTGTTCACGGAGCCGCCAACGGTTTGGTCCTAATTTGACACGGACGGAGCTACCACTTTGCAAGACCCAGTCTTTGCCCTTTCCTCTACGGGGCCCGTCCGGTCTCATCATCATCATCATCAACTTTCATTTAATTTCTCAAAGATCTCAATC
Source organism: Eleusine indica (assembly GCA_030378355.1). Lineage (NCBI taxonomy): Eukaryota > Viridiplantae > Streptophyta > Magnoliopsida > Poales > Poaceae > Eleusine > Eleusine indica. The sequence continues at coordinate 7,465,031 of CM059498.1, read as the reverse complement.
AACTTAAAGCCTCCATGATTTAAGATCATCCTATGCAGTACTACCGATAATCCTATGACATAAGTATAGCGCCTATCGTGCTACCTGTACCTGTATAGGGTAAAAACATCATAGGATATGGTAGTGATGCAGGATGGTGTTAATCAATTTCTGGAACCTAATACACAAGCATGACTTGACTGACTGTGATAAAAGAAAGAATTTAAAAACATAGGTGGGATGCACCGGGGCTTGCCTTGGGTTTCGTCCGGGTGTGACGAATCAGGTGCGGGAGCGGTCTCGACAATTACCACTTCGGGCCCACGGTCAGCAGATGGCTCGACAATCTCGGGTCCTATACGATTTGTCGACATATCGCAAGTTAGCACCAACAATGCATGAAATATGACATGCAATGCATTGAAAATGATGACTCAAATAAATATTTAGACTAAGAATTTTAATTACTCTTGTCTGAAGTATTTCCTTCAAAATAAGAGTAATTAAGTTCATTAATGACAAGAGATTAACATGTTTTACTTTATATTAATAACCCTTAATTACCCCATTTAAATATAAAATAAATTCATTAATAAAATAAATACTAACTTAGAAAAATAGATTAACTAACAATTAAAAGATAATTTATAAACTTACTTAAATACTTAAAAATCATATAAGATAAATATTAAATTTTATTTCTGAAGTGGTAGAAGAATTTATTTGGAACCTAACAAAACTAATTTCAATATTTTAGAAAGCCTAACTTATTTACTGGATTTTATTCAAACTTTGGAATTATTTTCAAAAGGAAAACCTGGGAAAAAGAAAAGAATAAAATAAAACTGGATTTTAGCCTTTTGGGCCTTGGGCAGCCCAGCTGCTGCTGGATCGAGCCCAGCCGCACAGCTGCGCAGCGCGGGCATGGCCCAGCTACGGGCGGCCCAGCCGGGCGGGACGCGGCCCAGCGACGCGAGCGCGGGGCTCTCGCGCGCGCGACCGCGGCTCGGCCTGCCGGCCCATTTCCACGAGTACGGCCCAGCAGCTGGGAGCCCTTGGCTCGCCCGCGCGCGCGCGCATGGCGGCACGGCCACGCAGTCGCGGTGGGTCAGCGTGCTCCCGGGGCAACGGCTCGGCCAATTGGTAGCAAGAACCGGGGTAGCAAAGCAAGGGAATGGTAGGGGGAAAAGTGACGGCGGTGATTGCTCACCGGAGCAAGTGCGTCGGCGAGCGGCGGTGGATTCAGAGTTCGGCAAAGGTGGTGGCGATTAGCGATCTCCGACGAGGAAAAAGCCCTGGGCGGCGATGGGGAGTGGTTGGAGTGGTCGTTGGGACAATTTAGAGTTGCGGGGAAGGCTGGGAGGTGATCGATGGCGATGAGCGGGCACGGCGGGCGGCGGCGGTGGCGAAGCAGAGGAGGCGGAAGAAAAGAACGAGCGCGCGAGAGAGAAAGTGAGTGAGAGAGAAGAGAGAGAAGAGGAGGCGGTAAAAACTCCTCCCCGATCGGCAGCGGCGCCGGCGGGTCCCGCGTGCAGGGTGTCGTGGCACCTCCGCCGCTCGTGCTCGCGCCAGCGCTGCCCCGACGCGGGCGGTGCGCGGCGCCGAGTGTCGGTAACTGACGGGTGGGCCCAGCAGGGCCCACCAACAGTAAAGGTAACTAATTTTTTTATTTTTTTTATTTTTTTAACGGGAATGTCACAAAAACAGCACTGTATTGTGTCGCGGTTTTGGACTTCAACACGTGTTCCAATGGGAAAAGTGTGACTACAAAAGTTATAGATCTAATTGAGAGCTTTTCGTAACATCATATTATTTGGACTCTGGAGCTATAAGATATAGACCCCGCAAGGAGACGTGCGTAGAGGAGTCCAAATCGGAACGGATATTTTTGCATCGTATATATGGACATAAAGACTTCCTAATCGATGAATATATTAAATACCAAAGTTGTAGAACTTTTTGAAAGCTATGAGATAGAGCCCGAGTTTGTTTCATTTGGTCCCCGGACGCGGGAGTTATAATTTTGAAAAGTCGATGCTTAATATGGAAGGTATAAAACCGACGTGGATTCAATCTCTAATTTTGTGGACAAGAAGTGAACGGCCGTAACTTAATTAATAAGTTGTAGAGATATTAAATTAGGTGGAAATATTCACGCCATCAAAAAATCTACCGTATGCCTACAAAGTTAGAGATTGAATCCAAATCGGTTTCGTACCTTCAATATCAAGCACCGAATTCAAAAAAATCATAAATCTCTCATTTGGAGTTCAAATGAGGCAAACATGGACTCTATCTCTTAGCCCTTAAAAAGTTATAAAACTTTGATATTCAATAAAATTCAATATTCTGCCGTTTTGGTTTTCAAATTTACGATGCAAAAAATATTTGTCTTAATTCGGACTCCTCTGCGTAGATCTCTGTGCGGGGCCCATATCTCTTACCTCCGAAGTCAAGATAATATGATCCAAATATGCTATAAAAAGGTCTTGAGTAGATCTATAACTTTTATGTTTTAACTTTTCTCATTAAAGTATGTTTTTAAGTACAAAATCGTGTCGCAATACAGTGTTCTTTCTATTCCACGTGAATTGATTTTTCCTATCGGATAAAGGTTTTAAAAATCTTTAGATATTAAGTCACGACCTTAGTCTTGCATGTTGGACTTCATAAAGGTCCAGTAGTGTCTTGTAGGCGTCATGAGCTTGTGGGAATCCTTTTTTGCATGGTGAATTGGGTTTTATCTCGGTACTTCTTATATTTGAGCATTTTTAAGGTCATTTCACTTAATTTTGCAATATAGCACTCAAACGACACTACATGTGGAAATTGTAAATATTAGAGGTAAAAAAAATTTATGATAAATATACGGTGAAAACTGGTAAAAAAAATTGTTACTTATGACATATAAAATGGTACATTAAGAAGCACACAATAACATAAATATGATCTTTCATGTAAAAAATATCAATAATTATATTATATAAATAATTTACGTTTAAATTATAAAAAGTGTTTTTTTTTAAAACCGTAACAACGCATGTGCACTTTGCTAGTAAAAAATCTAATTGAGCTTCCTAAAGATGAGAGTTTTTTTCCGGTGAGCTGAGGGATTGTGTCAATCGATTCACTGTTGTGCCGATCGACACGGAAGCTGCTTTGTTTAAGGTTGTTTTAATTCGTAGATAAGCTTAAACAAAACTATTTGATATGTTTAACTAGATATCTAATAGCTAAGATCATAATCACAAAGTGTAATCAAATAGCATCATAAACGAAATTATTTAGATACAAAAAAACGAAGATCAGTAGAGAGTGACGTTTTTCAGACGAGTCTTCTCACGACCAATCATCTTAATCAATCTACCATTATCTACTCTACATACATCTTGAAAGGACCGAAGGACTAACGAGAGGGGAGGGATCGGTAGCCAACCACAAATCCAAATATTTCAATTTTACACCACTAGAACCCGACAAGCGTTGAACCTAAACAGTTCTAGTAGACCAAGACTCTATGCATGCTAGTGTTCATAATACAAAACAAAACGCGGAAGCTAAACACACTAGCCTATGCAAGCCACAAGTCACCCTATCAACTAGAGCACACAAATACGGAATAGTAAAGAGGGGATCAAGGAATGCTCATGATTTTTTTCCGAGGACTCGGAAGGATGGCGCCTTCCTATACTCCTCATTGGACCACTGCCGCCGGAGTTCCGATCCCTCCCGCCACCAAGTAGAGTTCTCGCACACGAGCCTGCAATCACTCCCGAAGTGAAGACACGGTGTGCGTCACCGCTACCACGAAGGCACAAGCTCGCCTCCGTCGAGAACTTGTCGTACTCTCGGAGCCGGCATGGGCGCTCACTAGCGATGCCCCTTTCACCGACGGGTTCAAACCATGTACAAACGTGTGACGGCCTTCACAACCGATCATGATAGTCTCGATCACCGACACCTAAGCGGTCTAGGTCTTATCATAGACCAAGAGTAATAACCTAGATCATACCCTTAAGGACACCTAGCCTTAGATGTGCAAGATCACTCTATGTTACTCTCACTAGCACTCTCAAGATATGCAATATCACTTCCTAGTGCTCTACTCTTTTCCTCTTGGCTCTCACCAAATGCTCCAAGCAATTCCACTGGCCAAGAGAGATCTCCAAGACCCCAGCAACGAAGTTATATAGGCTCCCAACCTCAAACTAGTCGTTGCTCCACAAAATCAGCTTTCTGGGCCTACTGAATAGGCTGTCCGGTCACTGCCTAACAGGATCGTCCGGTCACTGCAAACCTGAGCACCAACGGCTCTGCCCTGCTGAAATCCTCTGCTGACCGGACCGTACGATTAGTTGACCGAACCGTCCGCTCTGTTTCTCTCTCCAGTCCAGAAACATTTTCAGCGCTCGCTTTCTCGCTGCCCAAAGTCACTTGTACAGACCGGACCGTCTGGTCTGTAGACCGGACAGTCTGGTCTATACAACTTCCAACTCTCGCAGTTTCCTCGCATCTTCGTTGTAAGTCCCAGACAACTTCACCTAGTGACCATACAGTCCGGTCACCATTGACCCCTCTGTCCGGTCACTATGTACAGAAGCCGAAACTTGTCGTCTTCGCTTGACTTCATTTCTCGACTTCTCCGAACAGCTCCTTGGCTTCTCCACGGTCATCTAGCCCCTGTGATTTCACTAAGCAACCTTGCACATCACCGACTAGACATGACCTAAGAGAAATGACCTAGACCCCCTTGATAGTCCGGTTTGTCCTGTGGACTTAAAGCCCTAACAACTAGACAAGTGTTCCCAACACTAGCACCATAGCTTGTCCTCAGATTTGCCTTGGACTCCATCAAGCTCACAAGCCTCCATGCTTATGGTCATTGTCATCAATCGCTAAGGCAACCATCATCCATATGATTTGTAGTAGAGATTCCTACATAGACAACACTCGTGTAGATATTAGCCCATAATTTCATAGTTGTCATCTATCACTAAAATATTCATACCTTGGGGATTCCATCAATGGTCATGAAACTTACACATCTACTACCATGCATAAGTAGAGACATATGTAAATATGATACATACAAGATCCGGAGTACTAACCTAATCATCATGATCCTGATAGCATCTAAATACTTAACCTATATATTAAACATTAAAACAAGCACATGTAAGTAATGAGGACATCACTTTTAAGGATGCACATAACACTACTCTAATTCGGGACTTGTAAGGTCTAATGACTAGAGCTCGCACACAACGACTTAGTTTAGAGGTGAGCTCGTTCCTACATTGTGCGTTATATGTTAGTTTTAAAATTCATTTGTTATGTAATAATTATTTTATGATTAGAAAACATGGAGAGGACTAGGAGATGACGGGAGAAGGACTTAAGGACATGGAAGCCAAGGTGAAGGCCCAATTAAAATCGACTTCGAGTCTATTTTGGGGTCCAAAACTAGTCTATACTAAAATAGTTGCCCAGGACGCATACGAACTCAGTTTTGGATGTTCTACATATGAGAGGAATGATAAGGAGAAAGCCTTTTCAGTTCCACTGGTCTCATGTCAACATTCTTCCGGAGTCAACAGGAATCGTCGAAACTAGAGAGGATACACAATCTGTCCCTGCGTTGTGTCGCCTGTTTTTGGCCTTTGGACTTTGTATCCAGTTGAGCCCAGTTAGGGGCGCGTCCAGAGGATCTTGTATGACCCTAGGGTCTTCACAAACAACTGTTATCAATCCATTTGGTTTTGGGTTTTGCTTAGATTAATTTTGTTTATAAATAATATCGTCGTTCATTAGTTTGTGAGACCTCAACTTCATGAGTTTAATCGTACAGCTGCAATTTGTTTGCATTCTTCTTCATTCTTGCTTGTGCTCTTGATTCACATGCATGGATTATTCTTCTCGGCGAGGTCACCGTGTAACACCGGTTGATAACCAGAGGAGAAGTCATGCTCCGATTGCGGGGTTTCGAACGTGTTGTTCTGAAGCTGGATTGATTTGTGTGTTGTCCCTGTCTTAATCAAGTTTACCTGAACCTTTCGGAATATCGGGAACCTTGTCCACATCAAGTGGTAATCAGAGCTTTATGTGCACCGTTTGGTTCGCAATCCTTTAGTTTAGTCTTTGTTTTCGTGTTCATCCTATCGTCCATAGAAAAGTCACAATTTTTCCCCCACCCAGAACCACATGTTACCCTTTTGCATGTTTCAACTTTAGAGTTTGCAGTGTTGAGTTTGTGCCCTAGTTTTTATTTTGTTGTTGGTTTAGTTCATGTTTTAGTTGTCAGTCATGTGCCCCCTTGCAACCCTAGTCGCCACCCCCTCCACCACCCTCTGTTTTGTTCGGCTTTATGTGCTAGGGTTGATTTACCGACACACCCATCCTAATCCAACCCTAAATCCACCATCATCAACACCCATAGCTTCCTCTTTTCGCTGCATTCATCACGCTAAAAAAATTCCTACCCGATTGCAATTCTAGAGCTATCAAAACACTGATTTAGAGTTCTTTCCTTAAAACATTCATAACTTTCGCATATGGACTTGAAATTAGTCGATTTTTTTTGAAATTGGTGAGAAAAAAAAATGGGATCTGCCAACCCTACTACGCTGGGGAGGAAAAATATCAGAAAAATAAAAAAAATCATTAATACCACTTCCTAGAGGAATTAAGTTTGGAACCCGACGTCGTTGGAACTTGCAGAAATTCTGTAGGCCACATCCTATTTTTGTTTGAGCTAAAATTTTTTGTGGTTCCTATTTGGTTACCTATAAGTTGGAAAAATATAACAAAAATAAAAGACAAAAAAAGAATTTTAGAATTTTTACTAGTACTATATCTAACCACCTGAAATTTGGCTATTTGATTGTTTTACATCTAGCCCGCTGTTGTTGGTTGTGTTCATTTTCTTACTTTTTTATGTCTTGCTATCACTACTGTTCTAGGACACAAGTAGACCATCAACTGAACAAGTTACTTGAGGCACTTATTCAGCTTTACTCTTTGTTTTAATTTGTGTGCCACTCATATATATATCTTTGGTCTTTCTAGCTCTACATATTTCTTCTGGACAACATAGGTTTTGTGACCCTTGCAATCATGGAACACACCTCTCTGGTAACCTTTGCTTTGTTTTTTAGAACTTTGTAAGAAGATTCCATTCGTTATGTTGAGAGGCATCACTGCTTATTAGTTTTGTAGGGATAACCTTCACTGTTTGTTTCCGATTTTGGTGTTTGTGATGGCAGGAAGCAATGGAGAGTGGGATTCTCCCTTAAAATTTGATGAGTGCGTGAGCTAACAGCAGATACAGAAGGCTTTGGAGGCAACTTTGAGTGGGATGGCAGAGATGATCACCAAGGCAGTCATTGAAGTGATCAACAAGCTTAACCTTGATGATACCATCAAGCGGTTGGATAGGAGGATCTCTACGTTGACCGACCAGGATACCATGTTGGAGACCGCTCACAAGACCAACAACACAACCACCAACAACAATGACGACGCCCCTGATGAAGACACAATGTTTGCTACAGATGGCACCGTGGATAGGGCTGCTACAAGGGATGAGAGATTACAATATCCTTTTTGCGCGTAATTGCCGAGATGCATAAGCAATTACATGACCTTCTTGCATTAAAACACATCCTAATCCCGTACTAGAAGCATCACAATAAACATCAAAAGATTTGGTGATGTTGGGTTCGGCTAAAACTGGTGCTGTGGTTAACAATTTCTTCAAATTCTAAAAAGCCTCTTCACATTGTGGAGTCCACTCAAATGTCACATTGTGTTTGCAGCAACTTAGTAATAGGTTTAGCAACTTGAGAAAAATTTAGAATAAACCACCGATAATATCCAGCTAGCCCGAGAAAACTATGGACTTGAGTGACAGTTTTGGGTGGCTTCCAATTCAATACATCTTGGATTTTCCTTCGATCAACAGAGATGCCTTCAGCTGAAACCACATGACCAAGAAATGGTACTTGGGTCAACCAAAATTCACACTTGTTGAACTTAGCATATAACTTATGATCTCGCATGCGTTGAAGCACAATGCGAAGATGTTCAACATGTTCTTCTTCAGACTTGGAATAAATAAGAATGTCATCAATGAAGACCACCACAAATCTATCTAGCTCTGACATAAATACTGAATTTATCAAGTACATAAAATATGCTGGAGCATTGGTTAATCCAAAGGACATAACCAAATATTCATAGAGTTCGTATCTCGTAGAGAATGTGGTCTTAGGAACATCTTCTTCTCTGATTTTTATTTGATTGTAGCCTGTTCGAAGATCAATCTTTAAAAAGATTTTTGGCACCAATTAATTGATCAAATAAAATATCAATTCTAGGCAAAGGATATTTATTTTTGATGGTGACTTCATTTAACGGTCGATAATCGACAACGAGGCATAGACTATTGTCTTTCGTCTTTACAAACATGGCAAGACATCCCCAAGGTGATGAACTTGGGCGTATATATCCTTTATCCAGCAACTCTTTAATTTGTTTCTTGAGTTCACGCAATTCATTCTTTGCCATTTTATATGGTTGTCGAGAAATTGGAGAGGTTCCTGGTTGTAAATGTATTCTGAATTCAACCTCACGATCAGGTGGTAGACCAAGAAAATCATTCGGAAAAACATCTGGGAACTCATAAACAATTAGAATTTTCTCCACAGATTTTTCCTCCAGATGATGGACAGTGATGACAGTGACCGGAGATAGATGTAAAGGAATTGAGTCAATGCCATGAACTAGAGAATTTACTTGGATAATACGAGGTGAAATATCTAACAAGACCTTATGATATGTCATCCATTGCATACCAAGAATTAAATCTATGCCTTGCTGTTCCAACATAATAAAATCAGCATGATAGACCCTTCGGTTTAGACAAATAGGTGCTTTGGACAGAATTTGGTTGGCACGAATTTGTCCACCCGGAGATTTAATAACATATGGAGTATTTGTAGTATAAGTGAACAATTTAAGCTTTTGTACATAGGCTTTACTAACAAAATTATGAGATGCACCAGAATCAAATAATATGATAACAGGCAAATCATTAAGCGAGAACGTACTCGAAAGTACTGGCTCGCCTTGAGGAATGTCATCAAGGTTGGTGTAGTTCACATGTCCAGATTTATTTCTTTGCCCACGCTACTGATTTGTAGAACGATCACGAGCTTGTTTTCCCGCTTCACTCCAGGGATAAGTATAGTCCTTCGCAAAATGACTGACACGGCCATAGTTACAGCATGGATAAGGGTTGTATTGCTCAGCAGGTTGTGCATTGCGTGCATTCTAATTTTGCTGCTGAGATGGAGCACGCGGCGCTTGAGACTGCTGCGGTGGTGCTGGAACACGAGCTTGCTGTGGTAGACAATTAAAATTCTATTGCTCCGGTCGATGGAATAGCTGTTGTGGTGCTGCCTGGAATCGTTGTCCGGTTCGAGAAGTGTATACTAAATGATGCTTGGGCGGTGGTGCAACAGTATTGCCAGTGGGTGGAGCCTTCCTCTTATGTTCCTCAGCTTGCACTTCACACTGAGCATCTTCTTGAACAATGGCAGCATTTACAAGATCATTAAAAGTTCCAGTTGTCTGCCAAGTTAATCGTTCCTTAAGTGCGGGATTCATGCCGCGACGGAATGCAGCATGCTTCTTAGCTTCAATGTCCACATACAAAGGAGCATATTGTGCCAGGTGATTAAATTTTTGAGAGTACTCTAGCACAGTCCTCTCTCCTTGTTTCAAATCTAGAAATTCCTGGAGCTTTCTCTCCATAATTTCAGCAGGGATAAAATGGGAAGGGAATGCATCTTTGAACTCATCCCATTGTACAATATGACCTTCAGGAAGTGAGGCCACATAGTTAGCCAACCAAACATTAGCTAAACCCAGAAGTTGTTGTGCCACAAATAACGGCTTCTGTGAATTGGTACACTGCAGCAACCCAAACTTAGACTCAGTGATACGAATAAAATTGTGAGCATCCAACGGTTCCCTAGCATGCTCAAAAGTTGGTGGATGAGTGGACAAGAAGTCTTGATAAGTGGTCTGTTGTGGCTGATCATCACGGCGCCCACCATTACGATTCATGTTTTGAGCTATCTGCCGAAGTAGCTCAGTATCTTCCTGCCTTGACTCAAATAACATGGACATAACTTGAGCCCACAGATTTGGTGGTTGTGGTGAAAGATCATGATTTTGAGCTCCCTGCTGTGAGCTCTCTGGCTCACCACGACGAGTGGTAACCATTTTAAAATTTCAAATCATTCATCAATTCATCTTGCATACACAAAAGGAATAAGCAAGAATAAATTTGACATGAACAATAATAAAATTTTAGAACTGATCCAATTAAAATAAAATCACAACCATTCTTCATTTTGCTCTCAAAATAATATTACACTGAAGATCACAACGAAACTACATGGTTACTACAAGATACATTAGTTTTTACATCACATGAACAAGGCTAACTTCTCATCTAAAGTGCAGGAGCACTACTAACAATATCAGTGTCATCGTTCTTATCCATAGTAGGAGGAAGAGTAGCAGAGTCTACAGTAAGATTATCCAAAATAAACTCATCTGGAGGGATAACCCGAGGGTGATGCTATAGCTGATGAGCTACAACAAGCTGGTGTAACTCCTGGAAATCCGCCTGAACATCCTCTAAATCTAGCTGCAAGTCATGATTAGCCTCTTGAGCAAGTCCTAGCTGTTCCTGAACCTCAGCTAGCTGCTCATCTCTAGCTGTTGCCTGCTGCTCAAGCTCAGCAATACGTGTAGCCTGAGTAGCACTAAGTTGGAGCTGCTCCTCAATATGCTCTCGCTCATGATTAACAGCAAACTGCAGTCCCTCTACCTGTAGCTGTACCTCTGCCTCACGGCACTGCCAACCAGTAAAAAGCTTTATGGCGTAATGACAAGGTACTGCCACATAAGGATTATAAGTAGAGGCAGACAAATCCTGAACAAGAGACATATGAAGCCTCCATAAATAATTATTGGTTAGGTCTGTCATAGATAAAAGAGAATATACAGTCCCAACAACTCCAGTGTTGTTCTCACAAAATGTGGTGATAACTCTTAAAGCAGCCATCTCCCAAGTCCCAAATAATTGGGATCCCTCCACTGTCACATACCAACCATCATTGTTGGGAAAAGTGAGCTTAGGGGGGATACATACGTGCACAGTGCAAGTACCCCCAGGCAAGTCTCAGTACTCCCTAGCAACATACACTGATGGCTCGGTGTACCCAAAGGCTAATAACATCCTCCAGAAAAATGCAGGTAAACCCGGACGGTAGAGAGCCTCGGTGTAATTCCAGCCATCATGCAAAATATGTACATGAGGATCCATCTACACACAAAATAATAGTTCAAAATTATTATTAGACTGACAGTAGCCTAAAATTTTAGTGGCAATTTTTTTTAATACTAATTAACAAGTGCTACTATCAAATGAACAAAATTTTTCTTTTTACTGAACAGGTACTCAAAACTTCACAATTTTGGAAACCTTATAATAAACTCAACATTTATGCATGGCACCATCTTATAAAGGATTTCATAAGATTTCCATAATATGCTCATACATGCCCATCACATCAACAAAAATAAAGATATGAAATTCTCAAGTTGATGCTGGAATATGAAGAAATCGAATGAACAATGTGCTACTTTGGGCATTTTGGAGCATTGTTGAAAAGATTTAAATCTACAATTGAGTTGTAGATCGAAGATAACTTCAATATCTTTCCAACCCATATTTACTCAATAATTTATCCATAGTAAAACTGAAGTTATAAATTTTTGCAATCAGCCCATTATTCTGTCAATCTGAACAAAGCGCAGAAAATCCGACTGAACTTCTTCGACTGATCTGATCCAAATTCGTACAGATTCATGAGGAACTCATAACTACAAAGTTGTAGCTCGTAAGATATCTTTCCAATGGCTACTCATAGAAAATTTTAGGATACCTACATCAGGAGATATGAAATTTTTCCTCTAACCTGACAAATTTTGATCAACAGAAAACAGAATTCAAATATCTCTATTTCTGGAGTAGTTTTCATCAGAATTTTATTTTTGCAGAAATTGGGACATCAAGAGGACTCCCATATCTTTTCAGAACATATTGGTATGTTCCAAAATTCTTAAAGGTTAATAGATTATGAATTTTCAAAAATCAGGGCAGATTACACATGATTTCAGAACTAGTGTTACAACTATCCATGTAAGAGCAATATTTTATCAAATAGTTTGTTCCAGTTTTAAACACACATTTGAGAAGGTAAATCAGAGGTAAGATCAAATTTTAGTTTACTTGATTATATGCCATGCCATGAATGCAGGTAAAATTTTTAATCCTAACCGTTCCTCACTCAAAAGAAAAATATATGTATATACTGACACATTGCGGTATTTATAATTTTTTGTGGCGACTCATACTCACGAGCAAACATTCTAAGTTTTCGACATGCACACACTCTAACGTGGTTAGTGTACCTGCAAAAGATCATTTTAGAAACATTACATCAAATTCAAAAGAAACTACGAAAATAAACAGTTTATATAATACTTGATAACGGTTTATGAAACGAACCGCCTTGCGAAGCCACGGTCCTTACAAGCGGACCCATGCTCATAAACCTACCACGATGAGCATCATCTACAAGAAAAAGTTGGCACAGTTTATGAAAGAAACCGTCTCACGAAACCATAGTCCTCGTGAGCGAACTCTATGCTCCAATACTTGTTCAATAAGCCAAACAGAAAATATGTTGGCAATGATTCATGTAAAGAATCATCTCGCAAAGCCACAGTCCTTGTGAACGGATTATAAATATCAAATGAAAATTCAAATATCAAACCAACTCAAACATACCCCGTTAGCTTGCCACCATTCTAAAATTTCCTATATAGTTGGACATATACTAACGTATCCTCACCGTATATGCCATATTTTTAAAATATGTCTTAATTGTTATATTATCCTAGAACACGGCTCTGATGCGAGCTGTCACAACCCTCTTGTATCGAAGTTCCCGATGTGCTAATTAAGCAGACACAAGATAATACAACAACCGACCAAGTTCAAATTACGTAGACAAGAGTATTATTTATTATATATTAGAGTTAAGTATCAAGTGCCGCGAAAAATATTACAAAGATCAGTTTTAAAAACAACGGAAGATAACGTGATTAAACGTCTACAATATACAGCTCATCGATAACAGCAGTTGTGACAAATCTGAGCCCATATGGATTATCACCTAGCATCACACAATAGCAGTGGCTACTCAGTCTCCCAATGAGCAGACCATCCCTCTGGAATAGAAATATCCCAAGAAAGGACTCCCAAAGGTAACTCATAAGCATCAACATTATTACATGAAATAAATAAAACAACAGCATGGTAAAGCCTGAGCAACTAAGCTCAGCAAGTCTTACCCCATATAATTCAATACTAGACAATGCATAGACTGAGAGATGGATAAAATTAAATTTAGTGAATATTTTAGTAATTATAACCTTGTAATGTAACTAGCATATAGAGATATAAAGTACAACAAGCAATCTAAAATTTAAATCAAGTACAAAATATATCAAGTTCAGATTCATTAAAACAAAATATTCTTCATCCAAACATTCCATTTATTATTATTAGTGAGGTTCTTAAACTACGATGTGACTCAGTGAATAGGCGGTACTCATTACTGTGAGGGACAACGAATGCAATCGTTTTACACCAGCTGGGAGAACCCGAAGTACAAGGCATATGCATCATTTAAGAACATGTATGACAACTTTTCGTAAAGACATCATACAAGTCGGTTCGGATCCAAAGTCCAGAGTGGGCAACCATTCCAAACTACCTTGGGAATCTGTCCACTCCTACTGGATCACATGACCAAAATTTTGGTTACCGTCCAACATGCAAATGGCAGTGCTACATCACTTTACTAGTTCTCATATACTAGCATGCATTCGGTACTGTTCAATACTTGCTCGAAGGAGCCAACAACGGACGGGTCCTAGGTCGACACAGACAGGGCTACAGCCTTGCAAGACATGTCCTTTGAAGGCACGTGATCTTTGCCCTTTCACCTACTAGGTCTGTCCACGTCTCAAATTTTAGTTATTAACATAAACAATCTATCACCTTGCGAGACAAAAACCCATCAGGTCCTCTGTCTTCGCCCTTTCCATTACAGACACGTTTAGTCCAAATCTTAACTTTCTTACTTAACCATATGAGCATCATCGTTTTCAGTAAATATTCCACATACCATAAACAGTGTTGATCCTACAAATAAGCATAGTAGTTTCTCTATTAACTACCTGTACTTGTATACCATGTGTAATTAACAATAGGATTTGTTCAGGAAATGCAGGTGGGTTTTCAATCAACTCCTAAACTTGATGTATAAATCATCTATACTCATCTAGTAATTTAATTTCTATAAACTAATCAATTTAATACACGAGAATGTTCTCGGGCTTGCCTTGAGCTTCACCTACAGGGTCAGTACTAATGTTAGATACTTCTTGAGTAGAGAAACCCGAAGAATCCTTCTGAAAATCCTCCTCGGAAGAGTTAACATTCCCTATGATAATATGTAACAGAACCGCCTTACCACAGAGACGATTTCATTCCAGGATCTTTCTCGGGTGACAACACGCGCTGTGACACCCAATAGTACATCACATGACAGAATAATATAGTTACAACAAGAACATAGATGAAATACAGAGTTTTATATAAATCTGAATTTAAGTTACAAACCAGAGTTTTAAACATGCGGAAGCGAAATCGTTCAATAGTATTAAAATGGTCGAACAGAATAAGTAAGACATAATCACCCTCTCACGGTGATACACATAGGAACATCCGGCAAGGATAGGTGTTTTGCCCAAAACACCGTACCGGCAATCAACGGATTACTCCTCATCGCTGTCAGTGCAAAACTCTCATTCGATATTCCAACAGTCAGGACGCTGGCCTTCCCAGTAGAACCTCCCACCGCAGTGGCAGACTCCACCCTGGCCATCTGAAAACCACATAGAGCTATGTCCTGAGCAACTAATTTACTCAGCAAGACTGACCCTACAAAATGACCATCTACAGCCAACTGCTAGACATGCACAGGCTAAGGATAGGGTTTATATTGCCAAAAAGCCAGCCTAGGAGTGGGTCCTTATTTTTTTTCAAGTTTTAGCATCAAGTTAAGTTGACATGCAGAATAAGAAATTTAGTTTGCACAAAAACTATAGCAATCATGGTTGCAATACAATTAGTACAATTCCATACAACAGTATCGAACTCATTCATCATATTAATGGCTTCCAACACTGTTCCGGAGCAGCGATCAAGTGGTACTTGTTATTATGAGGGGCAGCGACTCGAATCGATTTACATCCTGTAGAAGACACCTGTTTGCACGATCCATATGTGTTTAATGGAAGCCGCATGGTGCAACCTTTCGCATACGGTACCACAAGGTCTTCCGCGCCTAGCTCTCCCGAGAAGAGTCCCCCAACGCGATGCGCCCCGTTCCGCATCCGTGGGTGGATTGCTCCCTCCTCTCAGCCCTAGTTTCATCTCAAGGATCAGGGTACCTTCCGACCAAGCAGTTGTCGTAGCTATATCAATTTATTGGGCCCATAACTCCAGCATGCAAACAGTACGTTCAAACTTGATCCCATGGGCCAGACACGAGGCGTGCCTTAGGTGACTCGGACGGGGCTACCTCCTTGAAGACAACTTGTCCTTCCCTTTCCACCTAGTTGCCCATCCGGTCTTCATTGACATCCCATCCAAACTTTCCTTTAGCCCATATCATTCCCTAGTGATAATGTTTTCTGGTTTACGAGTGGTCTCCATACCACTCAACAAATAGTCGTTCTAGATTAAGCAGAGCGACTGCCGTCCTAAGGCTAATACCGGATAAAAGGGAACCTACTATAATACTAAGTTTTTAAACAGCTCCTATAAACATAATGCACAAACAAGCCTACATCCCTAACTAATGTGAAAACAAAAATGTAAAACTAGTGGGATGCACCGGGGCTTGCCTTGGTCCTGCTCCTGGTTAGTGGGTTCTTCTCCTTTGCCTTCTGGCTCCTGCTCCTGTCCCACCTCCACGTGGTTCACCTCGTTATCTACATGATGCAGATGTGATGTTGTGCATAAGAGAAGATTCATGGCAGTCTACTTAAATAAGACTGACAGGTATAATGAGCACAGGGTGTGTTGATTAGTTTAGTAAATATAATATATAAAGTACAGGCATAAGGTGAGCGCGTTTAGTATATTTCTTTCATGGACTCGAGTAATTTAATGCAGTAACAATGTATACAAGTATGGTGTGTGGTTGTTTATGATGTATAAAAGCTCAGGTCCAGTTTGTATATTAGCGTTAACTCACTTTGCGTATTTGCTTCATCAATTCTATTTTGTTAACGGTTGTGTAATTGAACAAGGTAGCGTATGTATATTTGAGAAATGTGAGTGTATATGAAATGAGCGCAGCGAATAAGTAATTGACCACTATTTTAAAGTACTTAAGAGGAGGCTAGACATGAAGTGATTGCATATGAATATAGCCAAATGGTTGACTATAAATCCAAGTGTATAATTAAGTTCATGGATAAAATAATTAATTTAACATGGTTCAGGATGACATATGTCTAAGAGCAATTTACTACAAGTAGAACATGGCAGTAGTTATTTATGTGTCAGGTTTCATTGAATGGCATAAAGCTAATTAATTTAAGTAATTAAATTAGGATAGAAGCTAAATAATTTCTACAGATCCAAAATAATGCAAATTAAAATATGATACTTTACAGGTTAATTATATGCATCAAACATGAACCTTTAGTACTGGTTTCACAAGAAGATCACGCGACGAGGCGACGAGGCGAGGCGGCTTGTGGGCGGCGCCGAGAAGCCGGCGGCGGTGGGACCGACGTTCCGGTGCGAGGGTAGCATGCATGCGAGCCGAGGTTACCCAAGGAAACGCGTGAGGAAGAATGAAGATCTCAGACGAGCGGAATTGACCGCAGACTCACCAACACGAAAGAGTGACGACGAATCACGGTGGCCAACGGCAGAAGTTTGAGCTGAGAGCGTGAGGGAGAGGCTGGGTTGGGCGAAAGTGATGGCGCTGCGTCGGTTTTGGAGTCCGGTTTCAGACCTGGTGGGCGAGAGGCGACCCGACGGCAGCCACGCAGGGAGGTGTCGCCCATGGTGGCCAACCAGCGTGGAACATGGACCCTGAGCGGCTGACAGGTGGGTTTTATTTTTGTTTTTTTTTTGTTAATTTACCAATTTGTCTCATCTTAATAATTTCATATCTTAAATTTTATAGCTGGTCCAAAAAAATAAAAAATATGAGCATGTCAAGCACGATGTGCTCTAATTTATAAAAATTATAATGCTCAATAGTTGGCATTCGAATTTGAATATGAATTTTTCAAATTGGATAGTTTTTGACATTTTGGACATTTATTTGGGCCATTAAGTTAAGGGATAAAATTCTGAGAAATTTCGCAAAATTCTTATTTGGTCGATGCTATAACATATATTTTTTTTGTGGGTATGAGTTATATTGAATATTTTGGACATGTAGTTTAAGTGACATTCAAATTTGCTTAAATTGAAATCATATTTGATCAATTTCAGTTCAAACTTTTGTTTTAAGCTCTTGTGATTTCTAAAGTGTTGTTCTTGGAACTTCGCGGTGTCACATAATACCGACATGTCAATATAAAGAAATACATAGAAAATACAACAAAATGTGATGCACATGTCAAATGAAATATAACAAATCAAATTTATTCCTTAGCATGGTTCTGGTGGACATATGGTTCAGAGCTAGCAATCTTAATATTAACATTTCATACGGTAAAGTTTTCTATTGCATTTAAATAGGGTTATTTGGGCAAGCAATGCAATTAATTCTTTTAGCAACACCAAAAACATGCTACTGGACATGGTTGACATACTGATGATAAATATATGCATGATGATCACTTTCACCTGTTTTCACAATTATATCATAAGCAATTCATTAATAATGCATTTAACAAGAGTATTGACTAAACAAATTCTAGTAAAATATGAATAGAAGATAAATTCCTAGAAAAATTCATGGTGATGCATCATACTAAGCATGATTTTTGTGCACAAGTTCAAACCCTAAAAGTTTACAAAAATTACTTTAATGCATTTCTAAGCATTTCAAAGATAAATTCATATATAATTTTATGTCCAGAAAATGGGGTCATCATCTTATGTTCTGAACTAAGCATGTCAAAAGAAATCCAAAACAATTTAATTTGCTATTTTATCATGTCTACAATTAAGCATATGAATTTATTAGGGTTTACACTAAATAAACCATATATCCAAAATTTATATGTTAACTAGGTGCAACAGCATGTTCAGTGCATTGTACTCATGTCAAGGAAACTAACAAAAATTACATATCTATTTTTGGAGCTATAACACTCTAGATATGATTTTTATAAGATTTGATCATTTTCTGGAATTTCCATTTAACAATTTATTTACAAAACTGCCACTGGTCATTTGAATCTCGCACGCGTGTCGCCGGAGCGACTTCGGAGCTCGCCAGTAGATGTTGTGCTCTCGTAGAGTTCGCGAGGAGAGATGCTCACCGGACTAGCTCGGTGACGAACAGCAGCGGAACAGAGAACAACGGCGACGGAGGGAGCTCGTCGTAGAGACCGGGAAGACAGACGAAGTGGTCGGAGAGCATCAATGGTCTTTGGCGAAGTCTGGCGAGGTCACCAAGACGACAGAGGGGTTTTGGATCGGCCTACCACCATGGAGCTTCCATTGCGGCCAACGGCGGCGGAAGGGGGAAACTTGATCTACTCGTCAATAGCCCGAGAAGTCCAAGAAGGAAAGGGTCGAAAGGGTGCGCAAGGGTATCATGCACGTATAGGAACAAGAGTTCGGCTTCGAGACTCACCGTAGAGGAAAAATTGATCGATATGGACAGACAAGATCGACTGTGTTGATCGGGAAGAAAACTCAAATTAATCGATGCACACAGAATCATTGGCCTTCGAATTCTCCAAGGAGCGTGACAGGTTCAAATCACCTCCATTTGAGCCTCAACCAAGTGATCATCGCTGCTGCTTTGGCCGCAGGAGGAGCTCGAGCTGCTGGCGGCAAAGGCGGAGGAACATAGGAGGTGACGAGAGAGAGAAACAAGCTGGGAGCGCAGAGACGCCGAGGGAAATGACGGAGGAGCCGAGAGAGGAGTCGGGAGAGAATTGAGGCGTCAGTTTTGATCGGGAGAAGCATCGGCCGACCGGTGACACGCGAAGCATGCGTGTCGGCGTGCATGGTGTTCTGGCGCCAGCGAGAGAGAGAAGAGAGAGTGAGGTGAGGGACTGACTGGTGGGTCCCACAAGCAGAGTTTAACTATTTTTCTGAATTATCTCGACTACCACTTCAAAATTGCAAATAAAATAGTTGCTGGCTCCAAATGAGTTGGGAAAAATTTGTACCGAGAACTTGAACTTTGTAGATCACAATGTGATAGGTTTTAAACTTAAATTCCAAATGGTTTGAACTTGCCATTTATTTAAATATGACTAAAACTCAAATTTCCATAATTTATTATGGTATTTCATGTTTGGTAAAAATTCAAGGAAAATTTCTAAAAATTATTCTATGACATACTCTATCATATATATTTTTGTTAGCAACTAGTTGTATAGAAGAATTTGATGTTGCTTCACAACCTAGCCATACTTTGGTTTGAATTCAAAATCAAATAAAGTTGAAATGCAACCAAAATTGAGTTATGGCTTGCTAAACCAGAATTAGGTCCAATAATGTGATCAAAAGAATGTAGTGACACCGGGGTGTCACACTGATGATCAAAGAAAAGGGCCACGAATGGAGCTACAGGTAAATTTAAAAAAGATGAGAAGATTAGTACCCAGGCTATCGCAGAAGTAGTATGAGTCGATGAAGATGTCGCAATCATAGCTCGTTTTTGTTGCTCAGCAGCTTGAGTTGCTTGGATTGAAGGGGCATCTTTTCTTTTCTAAGATATTTTCTTCACGGCTTTATGAAGGCCTCAGCCACTGAGGAGTTGCGCTGGGGTTGGGTCCTCACAACCGATGTTCGGATTGTTAGCCGTTTGACAATATTCGATCGACTTTCTGCTACTGCTCACAGTTGGAGGGGTTATGGCCGCGTCCTGCGTCAAGAGAAGATTAATTATAAAATTCGATAAGAGCATAATCTAAGTTGATATCAAATAAAAGAGGCTTACTATGTCCATGACATCAATAAGATGGTTGGTCAGCTGATTGCAGAAAAGGTGCTTTTTCCACTCTTTCCACCAGGACTTTAACAAGACAAATATAGAGGGAAGCAGTTGAATATCAGCCGGGTTGCCCATCGGGATTTCTGAGGCCATGTCGTAGATCCTCTTGTATTCAAGATGGCTCTTGAGTTCTTCTCTAGCCCGGAGACGACCAATAGAAAAGGAACCGGCAGGGAGCCGACCGAAGCCGAGTTGATAGGAAATCGCTGCAGGGTTGTAAAACTTGTATGAATGAGTTCTATGTTATCCACCATGGAAGTCGACGGGCAAGATACCAGGGTTGATTTCGAAGATGAGAGTTGATTTCCTGTCTTGCAAGGGATTGTCTGGGTGAAATATGAAAGGGTTCTCAAACTCCAAATCTTGATAAGAGAACCATATTCGTTTGTCTGCTTGGATGCCATTATAGAAGAGGGTGAAATAAATGTTGAAGTCTTCTCTGGACATCCGGCATCCAGGAATCACCATGGCATCCTCGCCCAGTGATGTGCAATGACGTGTTGGGATTTCTTCACCCTCTGCCGCATCTGTCGATGGAAATGAGTTTTCTAAGAAGGGGGGCAACTCCATGGCCTGAGAATAGTAGACATTGAGCCACAGCTGTATGAACCACCATGGGCCCCCCTGCTGGAATGGTTTGGTTGGTCTAGAGGCTGACAGTGGTGCAGTGTAAGAGCTGGTATACGGAGCCCAAGAGAAATCTGCCCAGGGGGAATTTGCTGTTGTCGACCAAGATGTCAGCTATGCCCAGGAAGTTGGTAGTGGGCATGCAAGATGAGCTACAAAAGATGAAATGTTCAAGCCAAAGATTTAAAAATGTGGATAGCTCTCGGTTGGAGACTGATCCGGTCTTCTGATGGGCAGCGATATATTTAGGCCAACTGTTTGATCCCCTGGTGTCAAACTTGCGTTGCTTATGATTGTTTTGGATGAGGAAGGGATCATAGTACTGGTCGACATTCAAACCAGTTTGCATCATCACATCCATAAGGGAGGGTGCCATGGGACCTTGGTTGAATAAAAAGACATTTAGAGCATCAGACCAAAAATAAGAGGTTGTCGCCAGTATTGGTTCGTTCCTGGCCGTATCAACCAGCAAAAGTGGCAGTGTTGTGTCGATTTGGGCATCTAGAAGAGTGGTGGCACGAGCAGTAGTAACCCTACGGTACCAATTTCTCCAACCCAGAATTGCTGATGGCCATGATCTGAAACGGTTTTCCAAGGTTCGGGGTGGCCAGAGTGGATTTGAGAGGGATCCGGTTGGTTTCACAGTTGATAAGTTCCGTGGGATTAAAATCATTGCAAGGGCCTAGATAAAAATGGTTTTGATCAACACCAGAGGGGATGCAGATCTGATTCTTGAGTTCATAGTACAAGCAAAAGATAAAGTTATTATTAAAAGGGGGGGGCTAGGTCTAAAGCAGAAGCAGGCTAAAATCGATAAAGAAGAAATATGGCATGACAAGACGAAAGGACGATGCAAGAAGTTACTGCTAGTTCATAAAATGACTACAGTAAATATGAGTCTATGAACAGTGACTAGGAACATGGCGGGTTGAACCTAAAAGATGAGATCTAAAAATAGAAGAAAGCGGAGGAGAAGATTACCTCGGGAACATGCTGCGGGGTTGCCATCGCTGAGGTCGAAGCCGATGGAGTTCGTTGGTGCTTGGGCTTGGAACCATCTAAAGCGAAGGAGTGCGATAGCGAGACAGAGGAGAGAGAAGAAGAAGAAAAGACTTGAGCTCAGGTGAAAATGGAAGAAGGAAGAAGATGCATTTATAAAGATGGGACGTCGGTAGGTTGCGGTAAAGGCACGCGGTAAATGAGGAGATAAAATCCGACGCACGAAGGATTTCGTACCCCAGACTCAGGGGGCATGTGTTGGCACTAGAATTTGGACCGCCACCATTGATCAGAGACAGAGAGTTAAAATCGGCCAAAATCGGCGAAGCACAACGGGCAAAGAAAATAAAGTGGGCCCGATAGGGTGGTTTTATTTCTTTCTATTTTTAGTTTAGATTTGGTTTATAAATAAAGTATAGTCGGTTTACTTGTTTGGAAACCGAAGAGTCCTGACCGACACGGGTCAGAACCCCTTGCATAGGGTTATAAATATGTAATAGGGTATGTACGAGAAAAACAACACTTTCGTTCAATACAATTTGGCGCATCGCCAACCTTTCCTATTTGACGGAACTCTCGTCTCACGCGGGCTGCATTGGTTCCGATCTTGGCGAGAGACTTGGATTAGTCAACTCGGTAATTCTATTGACTTCAACTAGTACTTTCTCATTGATTTGATATTCTAGTTGTTATCTTTAAAATTACTAGTTATCCGGTAATTAGATATTCATTGTACTTGTTATATCGACTTTTAATTATAATATTGTCTTGGTTGTGTCCAATCTATTATGATTCTAAGTAGGTTTTATGAGTATAGTTCTGTAATTGGGTCAAGTCTATCTTTATTTATCGTGTTTGGGCATTGTCTCGATTTAGTTTGATCTGCTCGAATCAGCAAGGCTGCATCGACTTTGATCTGTTGCTAGGTGAAGAGAGCTAAATTCAATCCAGTTATAGGTAGAGTCGATAAGGTTCTATCATGATATTTAGCCGATAGGTTATCACGGTCCAATCGACTTTCTAGTGTTTAATCTGATTATTTAGTTACTTTGATAGTCGTTTGCCCCCTTATTACAATAAGTTAGATCCATACTCTTGAGGCATATTTACAATACTAGCTATCAGATCTATCGACTTAGCACAATCGGCACAACGAGTCTTTACGTATTTACAGTAGATTCATTGACTCTATTCTATCAACTTAGCACCATCGACTGAGCAGGTCTTGGTGTGTTTATTTTAATCCTATCGACTCTGCTCTATCGAGTTAGTTTCTTATCGGCATTAATAATGTATAGTATTTTATCTGTTTAATTCACCAATAAGCCAATAAAATCAGTCGATCAGTGTATTTTCTTTTTTATTATTCACGCGCTAGCATCGGCTGCCTATTACGAATAGTAATTATCGGCTTCTTTCATTGGCCTGTTCTGGACCGATGATCCGTGTAATTTGATCATTTGTTTCTTTATTGATTTGCAGGAAAAATCGATTGGCACGCCTCGATTTTCGTATTGAGCCTGCACTGGAGATAAGTAAATCTTCCAAGTCACGTGTGTAGATTTTCGCGTCAACACCAGTATCTTTCTCCTCCAGCAAGGTCCCTGGGGACCAAAACCCACTACTCGAAGGGTACGAGACGACTCACCTTAAGGTCCTTGGCAGGAACCTTAATGATGTCTCCCTCTTCTGCTGCGTATACGAGCCTTTGCAGTCTTCTGGTGCAAACCACACAAGTGCACCTCGGGTCTCTTGCCCAATGAACTAACCTCTGGGCAATGATTAAAAAAGCGGAAACAAAAAACGAGCGAAGAGGCTCCGCCTAGCGTCTAGACCGCCTAGGCGGCGCCTAGGCATTTTTTATTAAGCGGAGACATATTGTTACAAAAATATGTAAAAAAAACTAAAAATAGAAAAGAAAAAAAAAGACTCATGTTTTGGGCTTGAATATACGGCCAATCTAGCCCATTTAAGCATCAGCTTCCGCTAAACCAGGTACCCAACCTCCTCTACCGCAGGTACCAGTGGCCGCCGCCGCCGTATTGGACCATGTTCGTTCTCTTTCTTCCTTTGGATGCTGCTCCTAAATCACGTAGCACCAGTACCAGCAAGCAATCAGCACCAGCAGTCGAGCGGGCAAGAGGGGCCAGCGGCGCACCTCAATATGCATCACAAAGGGAACAAACGAGTAATAGTTGAAAATCCGATGACAACAACTTCTATTTTACTGTTGCTAATAGGAAGAATCGTCGACGGCTAGCAGCAGATGATGAAGCGACAACGTCCTGCAGATGGGAGACCAGCGGGAGCGTTTGATTTGGACCAACAGCACACCAATCGGCAATTAATTGTTCGCTACGCGCGCCTCTCGTCGTGGAACAGCGGAATTAAGCACGATTAAGCGTAACTCAGACCGCTTAAGCGTGAGCCCGCCTAATTGCACTGCGTAGCTGAGAGCAACGCGTTGAGCTGCCGCGCAGCACCTAGGCGCCAGTTAAGCGGGCAACGCATCCGCATCCTCTTACAAGACTCCTCTTATCTGTTTATGTTTCTATATCACGTAACCTAGTTAGGCGTCTCCTGTTCGAAAGAGATACGGTTGAAAATATGTATTTGTTTGCATATTTATAACTGTATCTTTTTTTAATTGTCTATATTTTTTTAACAGTCCGAGAATATGTAGATGAGTTTAGTTTTCATGCTCAGCTCTGATTCAACATAGAATTTCGACATCACCTCCTGTTGTTCTCCGGATACACAATCTCCTTGCTAGGACATGTATTTGGAGAACAACAGGGAGGTGCTATCAAAATTGTATCTCGGATTGAAGAGAGCATGAAAACTAAACTCATCTATACATTCTCGGGTGAGGATGAATCAAGTGCTCAAGAGAATGCAGGCTTGATAATGATGGAGCACTTTAATCTTCTCTCAATCCTTTCACAAATCAAGAGTGGAAGCAAGGGAGAAGAGTTGGGGAGAGCAAAATGAGTCTGAGAGTGTTTTTCAGTGGAATAAGTGACCAACCGGCCAAAGGGTGAGATGGGGGTCTATTTATAGCCCAATGGGAAAAAGAGCCCTTAGAGAGCCAATTTCGAAGATTTGTGTCGCACATGTCTGATGGTCCGATGAAGTAAGGTGGCGCAGGTACTAGAGTTCGACAGAGTTGCCTGATGCCTCGAACAAGTCAATCGACTATCGGATATGTCTGATGGCACAGGGTGGCAAAGGTACTGGAATCCGATGAAAAAGTCCGATACATCGAACTTTTGTCATGTCATCGGACTTGTCCGTCCGATGACTGTCGGACAAGTCCGACGACTCAAAGTGGTAGCCATTCTAGAGTCTGATGGACTTGTCCGATGAGTCGGACAAGTCCGATGATTTTGCACTTAGTTCACCTTCGCCTCACACTTTTGTGTCCCTCTTAATAGTACGACTTTTCCTATACTCAAGATTTAAAATAAAAACTCCATAAACTTCATTCTTGAACATATTTTGAATTTCATCTTTGAAGCATTTTGCCATCTTTTTTTCTCCTTTTTGTTTCTATTCATTTAATCATCAAACTTTAGATCATTATCTACACACATACTTATCAAAAAATTAGTCCATTCTTAATTATATTGACGCCAGTCATCAAAATAAAATTAGTTGTCTAGACACACTTTCATGTCCCCCTGTCGACCGGATAGATGACGGAGGCCCAAGCCTCCCCAACGGGAGAGGCGAGATCCAAAGAGCCGGGGGTCGGATCTAGCCAGGGGAAGGAGCATCGCGTCCTCGAGATGGCCAGCCATGGCCGGAGATGCTCGAGTAGGGATGCGAAACAACAGAGGAGAAACAAGGAGAAACGAGGGGAGAGGATGAAAAACCAAAGGCGAACGACGACCATTGGGGCGCCGCTGCTGGTTGCCGCCCTCGCTGCTATCGACGGCGACGGCGGCCAGATCTACGCTGATTTGGTGGGTGTTTGGCTTGGGGTTGGGTTCGCCCCTCCCGTCGCGTGGGACTGACGCGGAGGGGGCTATCCTCTTTCAAGTCGACATTGACTATTAGAAAATTTGTGGCCTATTTACAGTAGCAACTGGCCCATTATAGCCCATATCTCTTTCTGTTCTATTTTCTCTTGGTTCTTCTTCCTTCGATAGTGGTGTCCAAACGGCCGGCCCGGCCCGGCATGGCACGGGCCCAGAAAAGCACGACCCATTTAATTTCAGGCCGGCACGACACGTAATTTATTTTGGGCCGTGCCATACGTGCCTGCTCGTCGGTCCATGGCACGACACGAAAAAGAGTAGCCGTGTCGGGCCGGCCCTTTAGGCCCATTAGCACGGACAACCCGTTGTGGCATGCGAGCAAGACGACCAGTTGACACAAATGCCCTCGACGCGAAGCGGCGGCCGGCGCGGAGGGAGCCTCGTCCTTGGCGGCATGGCGGAGGGGGGTGGCACCGCTCGGGGGCGCACGAGGGCAAGCAACCATGGTGCGGAGGAGAAGCGGCGATGGTAGAAGCGGCGTGGGGAAGGAGCTCTAGGTGGCCGTGTAGGCGAGCCGAGATGGCGCGGGGAAGGAGCTCCAGGTGGCCATGCAGGCGAGGCCGCGAGCGTCAGCGCGCGGCAGGCGGCCATGCAGACGAGGCCGCGAGTGTCAACGAGCGGCAGGTGGCCGCGCTGGTCAAGGGGCGGCGCGGGTTAGGAGGAGAGCGGCAGAGTGCTAGGATTCGCCTCTGCTGGAATCGATTGTTGGACTAGACTTGCTAGTTGGGCTGTATGCCAGTAGTAATGGGCTTTATGCGTGCTGGGCTATATCAACGAGCCATGTTTATCAGGCCCATTCTGTGCTTCGTGAGGCGGACACTCTGGAGATCATGAATGGTATATTTTATTAGCAAAAAAGAAATGATTCACGATATTAGCTGATTTTCAAGCAAGTTTATATGATACAAACAAGATATTCAAATATGAGAACGCTCACATCATTATTTTTTTAACTGAATGCTCACATTATTTTGGACTCTGGAATGCACATTATGCATCCGTCCAATTCTTAATGCTCGATCTGCAATGAATCACCTCTATGGATGGGGAATTATCTGACATTTTCCCTTTTTCTTTCTCGGCGCTTTTCATTGCCGGTTAATTTTGAATTGCCAAACTCGCCATCGGACGAACACAAACGCATCAATGAAGTCCTTGATTTTAGGTCTGGGCACGGGCTGAATTTACATTTGTTTTTGATCCAAAAGAATTAAAGGCCGGTCTCGATCGTGAAAGGGCCCGTGGGCCGAGGCCCTTTACCAGGCCTAGATACGTGTGGCACATCCAAAGTCGGGCTCGGGCAGTTTCGGGTCCGGAGTCGGACCCATCTGTACTGTACCCTCCGGCTCCAAATAAGGGACACACGCACCCAGCTCCAGCTCCTCTATTCTATCTTGCTCCGCAAACAAGCCCAGGCCCCAGAACCCTCTCCGGACTTGCCGCGGCGGATACTCCTCGGCGGCGACACGATGGTGCTTGAGGTACGCATCGCCGCCCCTGCCGGCCTCTCTTTCTACCCTGATTCCGATCCCTAACTAAGTTTTTCTCCGGTGGCTTTGTTTCCCCTGCAGGCGACTATGATCTGCATAGACAACTCGGAGTGGATGCGGAACGGCGACTACTCGCCGTCGCGTTTCCAGGCGCAGGCCGACGCTGTCAACCTAATCTGCGGCGCCAAGACTCAGGTAAGGCCCGCCTCGCCCCCTCCTTCGATCCGATCGATCGGAATCGCCAGGTTTCGTGTGGGTTAGGGTTTCGGGGATTCCGGATCTGATTGTTTCTGTGTGTGATGGATGGTTGCAGTCGAACCCGGAGAACACCGTCGGTGTCATGACGATGGCCGGCAAGGGTGTGCGCGTGCTCGTCACGCCCACTAGCGACCTCGGGAAGATCCTCGCCTGTATGCACGGTGAGTTCACACACCGACCCCTTAGCCATTTACTACAGTCGTGAGTGGTACCAAAGAGAATTGTACCGAGTAGTTTAGGGATTTGGTGTATAATGCTTAATAAATTACTAATTGCATTAAGGCGGCAACTTGGTGATAACATGTCTTTCTTATCCCAAAAAATTCGGTAAATCATGAAACTTACTTTTACAACAAATTGATACCCAACAATATGCTTTGCAGGGCTGGAGGTTGGTGCTGAAGCAAACTTGGCTGCGGCTATCCAGGTTGCTCAGCTGGCACTAAAGCATCGGCAGAACAAGAGGCAGCAGCAGAGGATTATAGCTTTTGTTGGAAGGTATGCGTGAGTGACTTAGTAATTTTCCTGGCAGCTATAAATTTTATTATTTGAATTGTGATCAATGACACTGTCCTATCTGTCAGTCCTGTGAAATATGACAAGAAGGTTTTGGAGACAATCGGGAAAAAGCTGAAGAAGAACAATGTTGCTCTTGATATTGTTGACTTCGGTGAGTCAGATGATGAGAAGCCTGAAAAACTGGAAGCGCTGGTTTCTGCTGTTAACAGCAGTGATAGCAGCCACATTGTTCATGTCGCACCTGGTGAAAATGCCCTTTCTGATGTCCTTCTAAGGTAACTGTGTGTCATGTTTTCAGGTGACTAGGTATTCTTATGCTGTATATCTGTTGATAATCTAATGTTTATATCCTTTTGCAGCACTCCTATATTTACGGGTGAAGAAGGTGGAAGTGGTTTTGCTGCTTCTGCTGCTGCAGCTGCAGCTACTGGAGCAACTGGATTTGATTTTGGTGTGGACCCAAATGTGGATCCAGAATTGGCACTAGCACTGCGGTTATCTATGGAAGAAGAGCGAGCAAGGCAAGAGGCTATTGCCAAAAAGGCTGCAGAGGATTCGTCGAATACCGAAAATAAGGACCATGCCTCGAGCTCAAACACTGATGCTGTTATGACTGAAGCAGAACCTTCCTCAAATGCTTCTGCTGATGACAAGAAAGAACAGCCAAAGGTATTACCATTATCCAACAATTAGAAACCAATAACTACTACCTCATTCTCCGGCTGTACTTAAGCTTATTTCACACTTCCAGATTTGATTATTCTATTGCAGTCTTGTGAACTCTGCTTGTGACATACAAAATCACCAGCAAATTTACTTATGATTTGGATAACTCTGTAGACATAAAATGATTATTTGTCAAGGGCTCGAGGCACACTCGATAGCTGGTTGAAACTTGTAAATAGGCTTCAGTCATTTTTGCTCCTCAAATAAAATTATGGCTGACTGATATTAATTTAGTGGTGCATATTTAATTTGCATATCAGGACCTGTATAATTTCACTATTTTTCCTGGGATAATTCATCCATGATTTCTACTTGCAATATGTATCTTTCATTTCTAACTACTTGTTGGATGTTTATTTATCTACATTCCAAACGAACCTTATAGATGGCTAATAAAGTTATGATCACAGGAGGATGACGATTTGCTACAGCAGGCACTAGCAATGTCAATGGAACCGGCTTCAGGATCCGCAGCTGTGACTGATGCTGCTATGGCAGATGCTAGTGCAGTTGACCCAGACTTGGCATTAGGTGTGTGCTTGTTTTCAGTTTTGGTAAATACAGTATTTTTTTCTGATGATGCTAATAAAGTAATTGCTAATTCCTATAAGAGAGTGCTAGTTCATTCCGTACTTATCCTTTTATAAAGTTCCAATGTGCATTCTATTTGCGTAATCGTTCAGAGTACATGGCCAATGTAAACTAGAAGCAAATATATATATATATATATATATATATATATATATATATATATATATATAAAATTGGTTATATATTCTACATATCAGTTAAGTTTGGTTGATCTTCGTTAAGCCTGACCTTACCATGGCTCATTTTCCTTTATTTCTCTATTATATATGTTTTCTTTTCTGTTGGTGCTTATGATGTGAAGCTTGTCAAGCACATGTGAAAATATCCCATGATCTGATTCGAATTCTTGATATGCAGCTCTTCAAATGTCTGTCCAGGACGCGAACATGTCTAGCGAGTCTGATATGAGTAAGGTGTTTGAAGACAGATCATTTGTTACATCTATCCTCAATTCTGTAAGTCCTTTTCTCCACTGGTGACATACAGATACGATTCTAGCTTAGCAATTTCAGTTACCTAACTAATCCTTTCCTGGGAATGAAATTACAGCTTCCTGGTGTTGATCCCAATGATCCGTCTGTTAAAGATTTGCTGGCATCATTGCATGGCCAGGGAGAGGTATGCTTTTTTTGATTCATTTCATTGGAAGGGTCTGCCAGTGTATAAGCTAGTGTTGTCTTTAAATGCAAATGTGTTCAAGTTTCAGTGCCACTATTTTGTACTAAACATTATGTTATCTTTCAGCCTCATTTTAGAAAATAACAATATCTGTCAATGGCCTTTGCCATATCTTGATAAGCAATGTGTATGGGCTGTCTAGGTGTAACATAATTGTCAGTGCAAGGTTTCATTGGATCTACTCCTTTCAATATCATGTTATTATAAAGTTTTATGTTCAACAGTTGCATTTGGATCGGTGACGTTGTAATAGTATTGCTCATTATTTTGGTACGAGCATACCAATACCTTAGAAAACAAAGTATCAACAAATTGCTGTAGCCATTTGAAGTTGTTGCCTCTGGCTTGGTGATATATTCTTGTTATGCTAATCAAGAATACCTGTGCTTCACCTGTACTGCTATGCATAATTTTAGGAATGACTTGTTTTCTAGTTATGTACTGTACTGCATCCGTGTTGTTTTGTCTATACAAATCACTACCGAATCTCAAGTTCTATTTTTCTCCATTTTGATAGCAAGAGAAGAAGGAAGACAAGACGGACAAACCAGAAGATGAGAAGAAATAATGTAGCCCTTTCCTTGCTTCCCTGTAAGATGTTATAACTTATAACACCTTATTATCTGTTCATTTATAGAACATGTGTTCGACATAGTGTGTTTAGCACTTACCAGCTGTTTGTAATATTGCTAGTAGGCTCATTTGTCTTTTTAAAATAAGAGCTGGCGCGCTTAGCTATTCTTCATTTTTTTTCTTTTTTTTTTTTGGAAATTTGATGCTTTTTTCTTCTGCATTAGACATTGTTACAATCCTTAGTTAACTGTTTGCTGCTTTAACATCTTCTTCAAAGTCTGTAATCTAAAGGGAAAGGGTGATTTAGTGATAGTGGCAGCTAATTGGTGTTCCTTTGCTCTACCTCTTGATACAGGGAATTTAACATCTCTTTCTGATTTTGCAGGCACACAAGTCAATTGGAAGATTTGGCTGCATTAGTGGCTTTCTCTTTGTTCGGTCCTGGAATTTACTTTCCCTGTGTAACTGTGCTTTAGTTATAACTTAATGCCGAGGGAATTTGTATTATGACTGCGGCAGACTTGTCTCCATATATGTTCAAGAGATTTCTTGTTGCAAGTTCTGTTCATGTCATGTTTTGATGACCCGCTATAACTTGTATTTCGACTAGTTATATGCCCGTGCGTTGCAACGGGAACAAAATATATTTTATGGCAAACCATGTGCAATCAACTTGATTAGCATGTGACTGACACTATTTTTGACTAATCAAATAGAAAACTGACCCTATTTTTGAGTTCTATTAGTCATTTGATCCTTCTTTTTCAAAACAAAAAAAAAAACGGATTGACCCAAGACCATTTCAGCTATCTAACGGTGTTAATTCCTTGGTAAAAAGACACATTTATCCTCACATCATTGATCCTACTTTTTAATGTACATTGCACAAATAACCATATTTTATATATTAAAAATTGCACTTTTAATATTATTGTTTCAAAATTTCAGCAACATTTTGAATATATTTTATAATGTTTTACCAACAATTTGACCATAATTCAAAATATTTAAAATTTTGGCACATCATTAGACTTTGTCAGTTACAACTAAACAAACGCGAGCCGATGGTAATGCAATCTGATATAGAGGTAACTCAGATTACGTCGAATCTTTCGCTACTTTCCGTTCCTCTCCAGCTCAGATTACCATCGTGCACTCATGGCCCATCATAACAGAACAGCAAGAAGAAAATGGAGAGGGTAGCCAATGAGAGGGAAGAGAAGGACAGACGATGGGAAGAGGTAGATCCAGATGAATAAAGGGAGAGGGAATGGTATGTGCTATTCTTCCGTTGTATTGTAAATCAAACTACAAGTGTATCAGAACAAATAATCCACAAGCAATCGGAGTAAAGGACAAACAAATTGACGAATCGAACAATACTTCTGGTTCTGGCAACCGCTATCCTCTCTCGGTTGATGGGTCTGCCGAGGTCGTCCAGAACAGACCTAGCGCCTGCTTTGCGCCTCCCACGCGGCCCCGACGAGGGTCTGCACCTCGCCTCTCGCCTGAGCCTCAACCTCAAGGAGGCGCAGTGGATGGGGGAGGCTTTCACGGTGAGGCACCTCACCGGCATCGCCCCGCATGGTGGTGTGCCCGCGCCACTGCTGCCATGAATGGCAGTGGTGGAGTCAGGATTAAAATGTACCTGAGATGAACCTATCAGTACTTATATTTGTATTAAAATACTATATGATCAACGTTATAATTATAATTTTTGAATATATATAAATTTATTATATTTCAGCTCATAAGTCATAATTATATGAAAATAATAGACATTGGTAAGTAGACGATTAAATAAACATATTATACAAGCACTAAGTGGTCAAAGTTCTTCGGTCAGCAGGTATGAGGACCGCCACAGCTCGTCGTATTGGTGGTTCCGCCACTGATGAATAGTGTCAATCTGCCGCTCGCGCCGCGTCACGCCTGCCCCTTGGCACTAGCACCCGTGCTCCATGCACGGGTCTTCGCTGTGGCGGCATGGATCGCAGGAGAGCGAGGGGAACCATAGTGGTGGACGGCGTCAGGGATCACAAGCGGTTGAGGAGATGCGAGAGTCGGTACAGTTCGGTTGAGGACCGATGCGGGATCGCAAGTGCACGCTTTGGACGGGACGAACGGACGATGGATCGCAGGAGCGTGATATGAATCGTAGGTTGGACAAAACTATTAGGTGAGAGATAGAATGTATTTAGAATTTTTAAATAGTAGAAAAGAGATAAAAACAAAAATATCTAGCAGGTTATAATTCGCCTGCAATATCATTTCGGTCTACGCTCATGGCTGCAACTGTAAGCCAAGTTCAGTTTCATAGGTAGAGTATTATAAATGCTAGATGCGATGGCTGCAAGCCAAGTCGATGTCGCGGACGTTCTATGACGGGCTGACGGTAGTCTTGGTCTCTTGGCTGCTTTTTTGTTACCCATTTCATCATTGTGCCTGTGAGTTAGAATGCAAGACAGCCATTACGTGACAAGTTTGTATCAATGAGCTAATAGATGAGCTGTGCCTGTGTATAATCTTGTCCACATATCCAATCTTTTCATTAGCAACCATTACTAACCTCGCACCTGCAACGAACGCATCATTTGGAGAATCGACGCACATATTGCCGGGGTCCCGTCTGCTGTCCTTTTCCCTTCGGATTAGTGGCCAAACGTCCGCTAATAAGAGCCCGTCCGCGGCCAATCAAGGAGGGGGCGTGTCGTGCCTTTGAGCGGCAAACGGGTACCACTCTGACAGTAAGGCTCGTCGCATTTCTCTTGTCAAAGATAGCCGTCCCCAGTGCAGATCCACGAGACGATGTGCTGTATCTGTCAGCCTCTGCCTCTCTCCCATCGCTTTCTGGTGGAGTGGTGGCATTCTGATCGCCGTCGGCTCGTGCGTGTGGCAACGCTGCGGACGGGCGTGTCGCTCATTCGACCCACGAACCCGAGCTTTGCCGTGGCCCAGAGCAAGTGGCGCGCGAACAGGGGAGATAAGCTGTCGTGTTTGGCTCGGTTTCCTCGTCGGCAGATGCAGATACCACACGCTCTTCCGTGCTTCTGTAGTTCTGTCAAATAATTCTCCAGCAGATCACACATTCTTGTTGCCGTATCTTTCTCCTCGCGTCAGACGTCATTGTCGTTGTAATGCAGGTAAAGGGCCCTCCCACAGGCTGCAGACCCTTGATTTGCCGAAGGGACGCGGCGTTCTGTTTGCGTGGAATACTGGAACGGGAGTCCTGTATGCACCGTGACTCAATCGTTTGCGACAATGAAGGTTTTCTTTTAATAACGATATGCGACAATGAAGTTGAGCAAATTGCAAATGAGGGCTAGGAAAACACGGTAGGAAAGAAACTTAGAGAAAAGGGGGGAAAGAAAAGGGAGTAGTACTAGTTTATGGGATTTTCATTCCGGTTTACCTTGTTCGCGTGTTCACCATCATGCCCTTGCCCAGTGTGCTACTACATGTTTGCCCCGTCGTGCTTGTGTGTCAATACTGTTTCCGTGTCTTCAGTGAACTTTGAAACGTGAACGAGGATAGCTGTGTAGTAGCCTACAACCAGAACTCATGATCGATCTCACCAAAAGATGATTACAGACCGGCATCACCTCTTCGACGAACACTCGAGCACGTCAAAGAGCTAGAAAGGTAATACTCGGGGACATGACTCAACTGGCCTCCGAGTGCAATTTGGGCTATGGTAGGCTGGAATGTGGGCTCACCATGTCCCGCTGTACCTGGATTACGACTTTTCTCGTTCTTATCTTCACGGAAGGCGACACAGTTTTTCGTTCAGTCCCCCAATTGTTACGCAATAGTTCTGATCAACTGCAGTCGTCAACAGTTTACAAAATCTGAATCCAACAACCAGACTGGCACCCACTGAATAACGAGGTATACAGTACTACTACTCTGCCTCACCCTCACTTCACGATCTTTCCGTTATGCTTATGCTTATGCCTCACCCTCACTTCACGATCTTTCCGGCGACTGTCCGTCCTCAAACCGGACGCTGAAACGCCGCAGGAAGAACAGAGAGAAACCACCGGCCGAACTCACGCGAACGAGTTTCCTCATCCCGCCGCGAGAAAATCCAGGCGCAACGAGACGAAACGCCCCATCTGATCGCCACTGCCGCCTGCCTGCCTGCTGCCGCGACAGCTCTGCGCGTCCGGCTCACCGACACCAACGTGCAACAGCGACTGTTCAAGCGTGGAAAAAACAACGGGAAAAGGGTGAAAAGAGGGGCGAGGCCCCCATGTCTGTCCGCCCCACCGTCGCGCTGCGCTTTCTCTTCTTTTCGTGGGGTGCCTAGCGGAATGCCGGTGCCCATCTGCGATTGGCAAATGGCTCTTCCTCCCTCCCTTACCTTGGAAGCAAAGGATGGGCACGGCTCATGACGAGCCTCGGCGCCGTGTGAGATCCTAGGCGGGGCGTGCAATAGCCTCCCGTGCCCCACGCTCGCGATTGCCAATGACCGGTGCAAATCTTGAGAGATTGTTTTGCCTCTTGTATGGGCACGCTGATGATGATGATTATGGTCCACTGTACATTGTCAAGTGGTTCCAAAATTTGGGTCAATGTAACGGTGTAATATATAATTTTTGTATTGTTCAAGAAAAATCCTACTTCCCGTGCCAACTATTCTGCACAAAACATTGCTTTCATGTAAAAAGAACTATCTAACGTCTAACCGTAAAAGAGCATAAAACTGTGCTGGAGAATACTCGTACAACACAAGAAAGACGTGTAGGGGGGTGGAACAGCATGTGCCCGTTGCGTTTATCGCTTTTCCATCTGAGAAAGGAGAATAAGGGAATTTTGGGCTCCTTGCCACTCTTTTTATAAAGTCCACCCGCCGTCTCACCTAATGTCAAAAGAACCCGCAGCAGGGGAACGACTCTTCGCAGACGCAAGCACTCGAATTAAAGAAGCGAGCACCCCACCCGTCTCCTCACCGCCGCGTCCGTTCGCAACCGCAACGATCGGTCTTCAGCCATGGCAATGGCTTACAAGATGGTAAAAATCCAGCACCTCGATCGTTCGTCGTCCCGGATCGGCCATGGCTGACGATTCTATTCGTGTTCTTTGCGTGGTTGCAGGCGACGGAGGGGATGAGCGTGAAGGAGGAGTGCAAGCGCTGGTTCATGGAGATGAAGTGGAAGAAGGTGCACCGGTTCGTGGTGTTCAAGATCGACGAGCGCTCGCGCGCCGTGCTGGTGGACAAGGTCGGTGGACCCGGGGAAGGGTACGAGGAGCTCGTCGCCGCGCTGCCCGGCGACGACTGCCGCTACGCCGTCTTCGACTTCGACTTCGTCACCGTCGACAACTGCCAGAAGAGCAAGATCTTCTTCATCGCCTGGTAATTTCCCGAGTCATCTCTCTCTCTCTCGATCGCGTTTCATCTCCCTCGATCGGTTCGAATCAATTCTGCCCTCGCGTAAAAGCTACTACTACAAAGCTCTGTTCTCTCCCGTCCATGGCGATATTCCCCTTGATTAGTAGTACTAGCAGTAATGGTATATTCCTACTAAACTTGGTAACCTGCGCTACGAGAGTCAATTTAATTCTTGATGCCGATTAACTGTTGTTATTTATGCATTCACGAGCAGAGTAATTTCAACCCTGCTACAGTAGCGCCCGCGTTCGTAAATCCGTTCGGTTCAACACCGTAGCAGTGCCAACTGTCCAAGACTGTATCTGTCAAGTTTTTCTCCGAAAGCATTTCATGCGGCTTGGACGATATGCAAGTGGCCTATGATAAACTACGGCAGCTGAGAAATCAAATCCTTTTTCGACTTTTGCAGCGTTTAAGACACGACACACAGGAGTGGTGCCCATTTGATCACGGTCGTAAAACCTTTCGCAGCTGCTGCTGGAATCTTGGTTAAGAACACGATTGGCATCTTGCAAACTCGAAAAAGTCGGAATAATTTCAAGTTAGGTCCGCCAGAGAATCACAAAGTTGATCGGTAACTTACATCTTCTTTCCAGTATGCTGTACGAGTACTTGATAGGAAAGGATGCCAGTCTAGAACATACAGTATTGAACACGTCCTGTTGCTTGTGAAGAAAAACAAGAAAAACATGTCCTCTAACACCGAAGTGCACGCTAGCACCAGAAAATCGACGGGAAATCTGCAAGATCTAATGACTGTTCAATCAGTGCGGCATCCTTTTCCATTTCCCTCAAACAAAAAAGTTGCTTGCTTTGCTACTCATCCCATCTGCCTTGACAACCATAACTTTAGTCGAGATCATGACGGGGACCAAACTTTCCAGATGAGCCCTATCTAGCTAGGCCTCCCACATCATCCTTGTCACTGTTGTCTTCAGTGCTGTTATGTGCATTATTTTTCGCTAAACCTCTCCACTGCAAATAATATATGGCGGGTTGCTTTATCAGATATTTTTTTTTATTCTTACTTTATCAGATCTGATCTAACCTGCTATCTAGATCTGTCCGTCCCGGACTGATACAAAATTAGCAGTGTCACTTTTTTCTTGGTTTGTCCAAAATTAGCAGATCTAATTAATCACTTGGCAGCACGACGGAATTGTTTAATAAAGTGGTGGTAGCAAGCCCGTCCACTTGCTCCGGTTCCGATTTGTTAAGAAAGCACTTTGATTTTGCTAGGCAGCTGGTGGCTGCTGGTGCGTTTTCCGGTGGGCGTGCCCGTGCGCAGGCAGTGGGTTTGGAGTTTGGAGACAGGAGACGTGTGTTAGCTCACGGATTCGTTGCTTTGCTTGTGCTAATAACGCATTTTGTTCCGATGAACACCAAACAGGTCACCGGCGGCGTCGAGGATCCGAGCCAAGATCCTGTACGCGACTTCCAAGCAAGGGCTGCGGCGGCTGCTGGACGGGGTCCACTACGAGGTGCAGGCCACCGACCCTTCCGAGATGGGCTTCGACGTCATCAGAGGCCGCGCGCAATGAGGCAATGGATGATTCGTGCTCAATTGTTCTGTGATCACTCACTGCTGTACGTATGATCACCCGGATGCTAACTGCCGTTGTTGGTGTGGTAGCTCTCGTAGGGATATATCTGACGAGGGTTCGTGTGGGGGGTTAGAATCCCGGCATCCGCCGTGCTGTTTTTTTTTGTGTGTTCCTGGTGTTTCCAGAGTTGTGTGGTGTGCTGTTGTAAGCGGAGTAGAAAGAAGCTGAGGGAGTGGCAGCGGATTAATGAAACGTCCAGCTCTGTGACGTAGAAATTCCACTGAACAATGCTCCGATTGCTTCTTTTTCTTCTGTTAAATTCCCTATAAGGAGTTCCATGCGAAGACCAAAAGTCTTACTTGAGGACAATACCAGGCTCTGTCGGTATCTCTCTGACGAGGGCAGGCACAAACAATAGTGCTAGGAGTGAAACACGGACAAATCTTCTTGTTGCTATCGATGGTAGAAAAATGTTGTTAGGCTGAAAATGAAAGACTGCTGTGGTGGTGCCAAGTGCCAAAAGAGCTGTGGAGCGGCTAGAGGCTGCACGCTGCCCGGACAATCCGTTTCTGCTCCATTGAATAAATAAAAATATCTAAAAGCAGTTAAAGGTCACCAGCTGCATGGAGGGCAAGCTGGACCGGCTCGTTAAGGCCAGGTCGTTCTCGGTGAAGCACTGCCTGGCGACCTCCGCGCAGGAGACGACCACAAAGTTGCGGCTACCGAGTCGGAGGAAAACCACCGGGCCGTATTGCTTGGCGAGGCACACGAGGGTGGTGTGGACCAGTGCTGTCCAAACGGACCGCTCGACATGTAAAGACCAGGTCCGTTATATTTCGGACCGGCACGACTTCTCGGGCTGTGCCGTGTCATCCATCGTATCGAGCTATCGGCCCATGACACGGCAGATAATGTATTCGTCGTGTCGGGCCGGCCCGTTAAGCATGTGAACACGCATGGTCCGTTGAGGCCCGTGAGCCCGCCGCCGAAGAGGAGCTCGTTGCGTGCCGACAGAAAGGAGCTCGCCCTCGATGTGGAGCTCACCCTCTGCGGCTTTTGATGCCTCGCCGATGATGGAAGAGACTTCACCCTTGGTGCCTTTGGTGGCAGCGGAGGAGGCCTCACTCTCGGTGGCCTCCGCGCGGCGCGACGGCAGCTGTGGAGTGCTGGAGACCGTCTCTGCTCGGTCGAACAAAGTTACACAAAAAATGAATGGGTCGGACCCGGAAGTATGGCCCGTCATGCACTCATGCCGATAAAACTCCGTGATGGGCCCGTAAGATAGTCATAGTCCTATATTCCCTCGTTTTCAGGTCTTCTTCCAGAAAGGCCACTACAGACGATGTATGCGCGGCAACGTGGGAAAAGGCCCAAGGCCGCACCAGGTCTCTATCCACTTCTCGCTCTAGGCCGGCCTCTAGCACGCACGCGCGCTGCTGCCGCTAATCATTACTCGTGCAGCTGCAATCTGAAGCTCTTCCCCTACTCAACGGTTCCGCTGCAATCTGAAGTGTTTCCATTACTCTACTCAACGGCTCAGCTGCAATAATCTGAAGTTTTCTGGATCATCATAGTAAATGGAGTAAAGCCTAATCTGCACCTCCATTAGGCACCATTTTCTATCCATTTAAGAAAAAGACATGCCCCATTTTCCACATACAAACCCACGGTATTTTGCAGGAGTAAAGCTGCTGGTTTTATGTCACAGATTGGGTGCCTAAAGGCCTTTACTACTACTACTTGCCAAAGAACAAAAAGAAAAACGAGTCAAATGGATGAGGCCATGCCCATCGCTTTTGCGAGCAGAAAAACCTCATGATTCGGTACCCGACGCCACTGAAAAACGAGCGTGGCTAGAGCCCCAACGCTTCACTTTACCACAAAAGCACGCACC
Source organism: Eleusine indica (assembly GCA_030378355.1). Taxonomy (NCBI): domain Eukaryota; kingdom Viridiplantae; phylum Streptophyta; class Magnoliopsida; order Poales; family Poaceae; genus Eleusine; species Eleusine indica. The sequence continues at coordinate 7,425,301 of CM059498.1, read as the reverse complement.
CGTCCTCCTGATTTGGCTTAGAACCGGTGCCCACATTAATGGACCACACCAGCAGCACACAAGGGCTTGCTTAATCTGCGGTTAGCGTTCTGTAACCTGCTCGGTTCAGTACTCCACACATGCTTACCCCGTCAGCATATCTTCGGGTCAGTAGCATGAAGCATCACACGCTCAGAAGTGCTCCAAGCATATTGCGCTGCATCGCATGCGTAGTGCTAGCACCAGTTGGACCTGTAGAATTGACCCATATGTTATCAGCAAAAGCGTGAAAAAGGTCCACGCAAGCCTGGGCCTGCCACGTGACGACGACGCCGCTGCTCAGAAATGAGTCATCCGCACGGGCACCTGGCAGGTTGTGAATGCCAATTCCGACTAATCCACGGCGGCATTTAACCTTGCTTTCCTGTTTCGGTCGCTCGGGTCGGGGCAGGGCGAAACGTGACGTGACATTTACTGCCGCTGTCCCGCGTCCCAGGACCCAGCGGCAGAAGCAGAACTCTCCCAGTACTGACCCGCATTACTCCGCGACCAACCGCTTCTTCCTCTTCCACCGCTCCGCGGCACGGCGCCATCACTCTCATAGTCTCATCACTCCACTCCCCCGCTCACTGACAGATCTCCATTTCTCGCATCAATGGCCGCTCCGCTCCTCTTCCTCCTGGTGCTGGTGCTGGTGCTGTCGGCCCCGGCGCTACCCCAAGCTGCTGACGACGGCGGGGATGACGAGCCGAGGACGACGTACATCTTCCGCGTGGACCACCGCGCGAAGCCGTCGGCGTTCCCGACGCACGCGCACTGGTACGCCTCCGCCGCCTTCGCCTCCTCCGCGGGCAGCGGCCCTCCCCTCCAACCCCTCCACGTGTACGGCACCGTCTTCCACGGCTTCTCCGCGTCGGTCCCGGCCTCCCACGCCGCCGAGCTGCGGCGCCACCCGGCCGTGCTGGCCGCCTTCGAGGACCGCGTCCGGCCGCTGCACACCACGCGCTCGCCCCAGTTCATGGGCCTCCGCGCGCGGCTGGGCCTCTGGTCCCTCGCGGACTACGGCTCCGACGTCATCGTCGGCGTCCTCGACACGGGCGTCTGGCCCGAGCGCCGCAGCCTGTCGGACCGCAACCTCCCGCCCGTGCCGGCCCGGTGGCGCGGCGGCTGCGACTCCGGGCCGGGCTTCCCGGCCTCGGCCTGCAACCGCAAGCTCGTCGGCGCGCGCTTCTTCTCGCAGGGCCACGACGCGCACTACTACGGCGTTAGTGCCGCCGCGGCATCCAACAACGGGTCGGTGGAGTTCAAGTCCCCGCGCGACGCGGACGGGCACGGGACCCACACGGCCACGACGGCTGCGGGCAGCGTGGCGTACGGCGCGAGCATGGCCGGGTACGCTTCGGGGGTGGCCAAGGGCGTGGCGCCCAAGGCAAGGGTGGCCGCGTACAAGGTGTGCTGGAAGGGCGCCGGCTGCCTCGACTCCGACATCCTCGCCGGATTCGACGCCGCCGTCGCCGACGGCGTCGACGTCGTCTCCGTCTCCATCGGCGGCGGGAGCGGCGCCACCGCGCCGTTCTACCTCGACCCCATCGCCATCGGGGCGTACGGCGCCGTCGCGCGCGGGGTGTTCGTGGCCGTGTCCGCCGGGAACGAGGGGCCCACCGCGATGTCGGTCACCAACCTCGCGCCCTGGCTCGCCACCGTCGGCGCCGGCACCATCGACCGGAATTTCCCCGCGGAGGTCGTCCTCGGCGACGGCACAAGGTTGTCGGGCGTGTCGCTCTACTCCGGAAAGAGTACCACCGATTCGTCGTTGCCGCTGTACTACCCGGGGAAGACGGGTGGGTTGTCAGCGTCCATGTGCATGGAGAACTCTATCGACCCGGCGCTGGTGAAAGGCAAGATTGTTATCTGTGATCGTGGGAGCAGCCCGCGCGTGGCCAAAGGGATGGTCGTGAAGGAAGCCGGCGGCGCGGCGATGATCCTCGCCAACGGAGAGGCCAACGGCGAGGGCCTGGTGGGCGACGCCCACGTCCTCCCCGCACTCGCCGTCGGCGAGAAGGAGGGGGACAAAATCAAAGCGTACGCGGGGAACGCGTCCAACCCGACCGCGACGATCAGCTTCGGCGGCACGGTGGTGGGCGTGAAGCCGGCGCCCGTGGTGGCGTCTTTCTCGGCGCGCGGGCCCAACGGGCTCGTCCCGGAGATCCTCAAGCCGGACTTCATAGCACCAGGGGTCAACATCCTCGCGGCGTGGACGGGCGCCGCGGGGCCCACGGGCCTCCCTGGCGACGCGCGCCGCGCCGAGTTCAACATCCTCTCGGGCACGTCCATGGCGTGCCCGCACGCGAGCGGGGCCGCCGCGCTGCTCCGGTCGGCCCATCCCGGGTGGTCCCCCGCGGCCATCCGGTCCGCGCTCATGACCACGGCCGTCGTTGTCGACAACCGCGGCGGGCCCCTCGGCGACGAGGCTGCGGAGCCCGGTCACGCGGCGACGCCGCTCGACTACGGCGCGGGCCACGTCTCGCTAGGCCGGGCGCTGGACCCGGGCCTGGTGTACGACGCCGGGGAGGACGACTACGTGGCCTTCATGTGCGCCATCGGGTACGAGCCCAACGAGATCCAGGTGGTCACGCACAAGCCCGCGTCGTGCCCCGACGCGACGGGGAGCCACAGGCCCTCGGGCTCCGACCTCAACTACCCGTCCATCTCCGTCGTGCTTTACGGCGGCAACACGTCCCGGACGGTGACGCGCACGGTGACCAACGTCGGCGCCAACGCGTCCGCCACGTACCGGGCGCGCGTGCAGATGGTGGCGAGCAGCGGGGTGGCCGTGGCCGTGAAGCCGGAGAAGCTCGTATTCTCCCCGGCCGCCAAGAAGCAGAGCTTCGCCGTCACGGTGACGGCGTCGTCGTCGTCTTCGTCCGGCTCCTCGGCTCCGGCGTACGGGTACCTCGTCTGGTCAGACGGCGCCGGCCACGACGTCCGGAGCCCCATCGTGGTGACGTGGCTGCAGCCGATGTAACTGCCAGGTAGGCCCATGCACCGCTTCATCTGGCCCCGGAGTTTTCTGCTGGTAACATGGCAGTAGCTACCAGAAGTCAAGGAAAACGGTGGGCCAGACAGTTGCGCGGTCGGGACTGGGCTCGGGTACTTTAATCCGGCGGGCCCTATTTCTCTGCTGAATTTCATTAAAGCGCATGCTCCAACAGTATGGGTACAGTCAGTGTCTGTTGTGTGTAAACAAACTCGTCTCCTGTTTTTACTTGTTTGTTTGCTTCCGGAGGCAACGGTAACTGCTAGTGGCCCAGTGCCAGCCAAGGACTACAGGAGGATGGGGTTTGGGAGCAACTGAAAGAAATAGAGGATGAAGACAACTGCGAAAATACTGCTGCCTGTAATCTTGGGTTTTTCTATGTGGACTACCTCAAGCAATCTATCCAGTTGCATCGCATTCCTTTTAGAATTTGTCATGCATAGAGCTCTCTTGTCCGTATTTCCGGTCCTGCATAGTACTCCTATCCAGGTTTTCCTGCGAGATCCTGCTGCCTATCCGCCAGTTATTTTTTGGTGAATAGGTACAGTACCTCGTGACCTGCAAAAGTTCGTTGATTGTCTTGTATACAGTCAAGTCTGGCTCGGTATTCGGAAACTTTTGGGTCGTTTTCCACGAGGGCTTTGCCCAGCGGCGGCATGAACGAGAGAGCAGCCCTACTCGAGCCGTGCAGGTGGTACTCGAATAAGAAATGCCATCATTCTGGGAGCACTAGGCCATGTATATCGGTGCTCCTAGCCTCCTACTCGAGTGTGAATCTAACGGGTAAAATTTGTGCATCTACGGGAAGCAACTTTAGTCGTCATTAGGCGCGTCGTGATTGTGACATCCATATCTAGACTCTAGACCCCCATTGAATTAGCTCCACCGAGACCGTCTAGGTTGATTAGGTTCTTCTTTCCTTTGTCCAAAGCCAAAAGGTTCAGTATATAACTTGGCTCCACTTAATTGCAGACAGAGGCTATCGCATTTCTCATCAAGCCCCTTTTGATCTACTATGTAATGATAACTTCTTCCTCTAGAGCTTACAACATATCATGGCATTCCCTTTTCCCTGTACGATCTTTATACAGGTGTCATTTATGCTTTTTTTAGAATAGTGTCATTTATGCTTTTTTTTAGAATAGGTGTCATTTATGCTTGAGAAGATATGGAGGATGGATTACGTCAGTGTGCTTTCCACCGGAAAAAAGAGAAGCTGAATACTGGTGAAGATGGGCTTTTCAGACATGTCACATGTGGGCAGTTTTCTGTCAGACAAAAACCATGTTTGATTAGACATGGGGCTAATTAATTCAAAAAGCTGCGACGAGCACAAAATCAAACATGGGCTAACACACGCGTATCTGCATAGCCCAAAAACAGCCATGTTGCCCTGTTAGCCTCGGTTGCATTTCTACGGGTTCCTTTGTACGGCGGAGCGAAGAGAAAAGGCCTTGGGCTTGCGGCTTCATGCGCGCGCCCCCGAGGCCGTGTGCGGCTGTGCGGTGTGTGCTATTCGCTTTTCCAGTTTCCCTCCTCATTTAGGCAAGAGTTCTCCATTCATCTGAAACAGGAAACAACAGCACAGAGCCTCAGACAATGAGACAAGTATTAGGCCTGTTTGGATCCTCTAGTTTGGATCCAACTAAAGTTTAACCAGCTAAATTTTAAAAGGTGTATGTTTAGATCTATAACTAAAGTTTTTGGCTAAATAAAAAATAGACATATATATCATTTACTAGCAAAGTGCTCGTGCGTTGCGACAGGTTTAAATAAAAAAATTATTTATATAATATATTTATTAAACATATATAATATTATTAATATTTTTACATGAGAGATCGTATTTATATTACTGTTGATGCTTCTTAGTGTACCATTTTATATGTAAAATCAATCATTTTCTTATAATTTTCTATCATATTCTTATCATAAATATATTTTTTTATCTCTAATATTGACGATTTTGATATGTAGTGTTGTTTAAAATGTTGCAAAATTAGATGAAATAACACTAAAAAGGTTCAAAGATGAGAAGTAGCAATATGAATTCCGACTCTGGGTTTCCTACAAGCCCATGACACCTATAAGATACCTATGTACATATATGAAACCTAACATGCAAGCCCAAGGTCGTGACCCACTGACTAAGGACTTTGAGAAGGTTTATCCGAAAAGAAAAAATAATTTACGCAGTCTAGAAACAATAATATTTTACGTTACGATTTTGGACTTCAAGATGTGCTCTAATGGGAAATGTGTGACTATGAAAGTTGTAGATCTCGCCGAGAGCTTTCCGGAACATATATGCATCATACTATTTGGACTCCAGAGCTATGAGATATAGACCCCGTAAAAAGACGTGCGTAGAGGAGTCCGAATCAGAACAGATATTTTTACATCGTATATTTGGACACAAAGACTTCGGAATCTGTGAATCTATTGAATATTAAAGTTGTAGAACTTTTTGAGAGCTATAAGATAGAGTCAAAGTTTGTTTCATTTGAACTCTGGACGCGAGAGTTATGATTTTTGAAAGTCGGTGCTTAATATAAAAGTTATAAAATCGACTTGTATTCAATCTCTAACTTTGCGGACACGAAGTGGACGACCGCATCTCAATTAATAAGTTGTAGAGATTAACTAACCAAAAAATAGATATATGTATGAGTTGAAGAAAAATATCATATGTGAGGAGGGATAGTTTTGACTTTAGTTGTATTTTATCAAGTTTAAGAGTTTTTAGAAGGGTTGAGATGACTAGAAATCTTAAGTTTAATAGGTGAGCTGGCTAAAGTTTAGGAGACTTTAGAAGATCATGTTCGGAGCAAAAGTAACTAATGTTTAACCATCTAAAATTTAGAAGATGAATCCAAACAGGATCTTAATTTACAACATATTTTTCTAAAAAAATAATCCCTCCATTCTTAAATATATGTGTTCAGTAAAAGAAATCTCCTTCAATTTACGGTAAATTAACAGGTTTACAACAGATCAGGAAAGAACAGGATACATGAGACAAGCATTTCGAGTTCTTAGCAGCAGGTTTCTGCGTAAAGCACCCGTCATGGCTATCTACCCAACACATTTTCCTACAGGTGACGATTGATAAACCCATGAAGACACGCCGGCGAACAGTCAATTTAAAATTTGCCGACCGAGGGACACTATTTCGCGGGGCGGTCACGAACAGAGCTCCGGCCCGCGGAGGACGGAACGGTGGGCCGCAGCGGGGCGGCGTAAAAAGCTGCTGTCGCCGGGCGCGAGGTCCTTTTCCGTGTCAACGAGCGCCGCTTAGCTTATGTCGAAGATGTGGACGTGATGCAATGGTCGGCGATCAACAGAACGCCGATCCAACACACTGACCCGGTTGGTTATCGCACACTATTCTATTCTATTCAATTCTAGTCCGTGAGGTGGTGGTGCTGGTGCTGGTGCTGGTGCTGGTGCTGATCTAGTAAACGCCAGCATGGAAATGGTGACAAGAAATGTCAAATGTGCAAGTTAGCTGACGCGCTCAATCCGCTTGTTGTTGTTAACTAGAGGTTGAAATATAATCCAAAGGCCACAAATTGCACATTGTTAAATAACCAAACCACCAAGGCCGCAAGTTCCACGGCTGAATCGGAGCCAACAAAGTCAGAGCGCGGACACTGTGCGTTACGGCCAGCTTATAACGATAGATCAGAACATTCATACGGTAGCCTGCTGTTTTGCCGCCATTGCCATCATCCACGGTTACTATCCGATTTCCATGTGCCATCACAGTCGCACGCTTGCCGAGAAAGATGCAGCACGTATACTCTGTACGCTCGGCGTCAGCAGCACACCACATGGACACCTCCTTTTCCTGACGATGATGAGGCCTCACCCACCTAGATCATCACACGATTTCATCGACAGATCCGCAACCTTTCCGTGCGATCCACACAAGCAGCGCGCCGACCTTTCCTTCCCTGAAAGGGAAACCCGTCGCGCGGGGCGGGCGGTGCAGCCTACGGCGGCAGAAATTTCTGGCTCTCGCCGCCCGACCGCGAACCGTGACCTGCCTCCAGAACGTGACTAGCTTAATTTACACATCGCATTCTTCTGCACAAGTCGAACCACCTAGATCCGATCCAATCTGCCGACGACGGGGACGTTTTCGTATTCCTTTGCCATGTTTCGCGAGCTAGCGATTGCGAGATGATCGTCAGCATACGCCATCTGTGGCCAGCTCTCTTCCTAGTTAGTTACAAGTAGTTGTCGGAATTAGCCACCGATCATTTATAATTCTAAATCGCAGGGGGTCCCTCCTGTCTCGGACCACTTCTACCCCAGCTCAGAATAATCAAGCATTGTTGATATCTTGCTCACGAGCTCAGCTAATGACGGCCCAGAGAACACGCCATGGAAGAAAATGGTATTTATAGGAGTGGTTGCCATATTGTTATGGTTCGAGATGATTCGAGAAAATTAACTATGTTTGGAAAGCTCTGGAACGGAGCTAATGATGACCTGTTCTTTGTTCTGAAGAGTAGTACGAGTGTTAATAAGAGTTTGATTGATCTGGACATTAAACAGAAAAGAATGGGCAATTGGGCATAAGGGATATCGAGAGAACGCCGCCCATCGAGGTTGTTTCATCCGCATCTGTGTTGTATATGTCCACTTGGGGAAAGTAAGAAAAGATCTAACCGATACTAGTATGCTTCAAGTATTGCTTGTCCTGCCTTTCGTTTTGAACTTATTACTTCTCAGGAATATTTCACTGAAAGTTCCTTTTCAACCTGGTCGGTGCTTAACAAATCTTCAACCCCTCTATCCTCGAATAAAAGAAGAGATATTCACCTCATCGTGAGCCACCACGTGGTTTCCACCTATGCTCAAGGTAGATGTAGATCTTCCCCCCTGGGGGAACAGCATCCAAAAGGGTCACCACAGCATCACTTTCTCTAAAGAAATATATCTTTTGTACAAAATCACCATCAGCAAGAATCTGGTGTGCACGAGATGCTTGGGCTGGAACTAGCGGTGAAGAACCGATCGACCATCCCTTGATGATATTTAAGGCTACTGTACCAATATACCTTTCCTTTTGCGCAAGTAACCACATCCTGATAAGCAATGGTCGAGGTATCTTGTACTCCCTCTGGTTACTTGTGTTTAACGTTCATATGTTATCTTTTTTTTTCTTCAAGTAAATTTTTTTTAAGCCAACTACCTAAAACTTTAATATTGTCGACAAAAACTATCCATAGTTTTACCATGTAACAATCTATGAAATCTAGTGCATACATGGTTTCATCAAAGTTGGTGACTGCTCTTCCAGTTATTACAAAACAGTAACGCTAGTTTCATTGTCACTAGAATCCGTGTCATTTAATTTTACCACTGACACATATCTTTAGTTGAGCCAGATATTTCAAAGATTCGTAGATTTTTTTCTTGTGAATTAAGTCCTTTGTTTATCATATGGGAATGGTGAGAAAACATATACATTGTGGTCATGTAGTTTTATTCAGTCTCTACATACTTCAAAAATGAAATGGTTAACTAATGAAGGTTGTGCCTATTTTCTATGAACAACATGTAAATGAAACAATGAGGAGTTATCTCAATAAGACATAATGCAAACCTACATGAAGCACTACTTGGATCCATGTTCCTTGTGGAATAATCCCTCCACTCTAAAATTACTGTTGTCATTGACTTTCTTAGTCAGTACATTTAACCATTCTTCATATATATTTATTTTAAATATTTATAATTTATTTTTGTTATAAAAGAAAATAATAATATAGCTTATAATTTTACATATTTGAGCCAATATTTTAAGAAGATGAATGATCAAATTCAATTCAAAAATCAAGGGTAAAATTAATTTTAGAACAAAGTATATCCATAGCTAGTGATTTTCTACACAATAAAATATGTTGACTTGATTTTTCTCTATTCCTGCGGGGTCATTACTTGATGCAACTTGTCATTTTGACTCCGTATATTACGAAAACGCCGAGTATGCCGATATGCAACTTTTGCAAATAATTTTTTCGTTGGGCGGTGGCGTGCTACAGCCTTTGTTCAGAGAAAGCGGTTAGCTCTTTGACGTGAGTCTTTGAAAAAGCCTACAGAAAACCCGGTGTGTGGCGCAGGCGCCAGTGGACCCGGAAAAAGGCGGAGAAGAAAAAGCAAGGCAGCGTCACTTTCCTCGCGTCCTTGTGCGGGGATCAAAGCAGTAGCCTAAACGAACGGCCGGATGCGGTTTAGCGGCTCCTGCCGAAATCCCAATCTGGCGGCCAGCGTTAGTTTGGCGGTTGCCGGCCTAGCAGCAGTCGGTCCCTGTCCTCCAGATTCGCAGGTACAGTGAAAACCTAAACAGTTGGTTTAGCTTGCATGTACGACGGTCACGGTGCTTTGGGGCCAAGGATTTGAGCTGGCGTACTGGATCCAATGTCATTAGCTGGATGTGAAATAAAAAAAGATGCTAATTCCTTTTGTTTTTTGGGATCTGGCAGGTAGGTCTAAACTGTGGCTGCTGTCGACATTTTTGTTTTACAAAAAACCACCCACTTACATTTTTAATTTATTTCACAACCCAGTCTCAAATGATTTAGGTAATTGTTGTTAACCTGCTAAACCACATAGTACAAGCACTGAAGCATTCTGTCACTATTGTTTACGACCTGAGCATCCTATTGAAACTATGAAATTGATTGCTAACTAGCTGCCTGATTTTTATCTTTCACAGTGTCGATCGATCATCATGCACCGAGGTAGTAAGCCATGTTTATTGAAATTCTGTTCTTTACTGCTCTTAAGTAGGAAGATATGGTTGCTGGTCAATACATGTTAAAGCAGGAAAATTGACATTGTCTTTCCCTTCTTTCATTGTATTAACCATCCATTCTTAATTTTGGCAGCCATTCAGTATAAATGAGTATGTAGCTCTACTATATGAAACTAATGTTTGTGATGCAAAAAAAAAAAAAAAATCTGTTTTGTACATGAACTGAATCATTTGTGTGGATTCAGAAGAATAATGCTCTCAAGTGGCAAATAATTAAAGTTCTCGTGACACCGCTCTTCTGTAGCGCCGTGCTCTAAGAAGTAAGAATAATGCTCTCAAGTGGCAAAGAATTAAATATCATTATCGCAAGGGCATCACCAAAAAGTTTTGAAACTAACCCTGAAAAGAAAATAGACACGTGCAAACCTGTCATTAGCTGTATGGGCGAAAACGAGGCCGGTTGTTTGAGGTGAATTGTCAAATCAAATCCCTTCCCTTATTTTCCCCACCACTTGACGGCGTGCACCACAAGTCCACAACCCATCTCGGCCTTCCCCAGCTATAAAGAGGAGGGGCGCTGCATTTCTCCCAGCTGTAGCCCGGAGGTGAGGGGTGGGCTTGGTGCATGGCCGTTCCCTCGCTACCGTAGATAGCGTGCGTGCGTGCGCGTCTCTTTCTTTCAGGAGGAAGAGGAAGATTGTAAAGATCTTCATATACATATATAGCTTCTTTCCTGTCTGATTTTTTTCTCTCCTTCAAGTTTGTTTTTCTTTTTCGGTTCTTGATCTGCAACCACCAATCGATTCTAGCATCGTCCTTGCTTTTTCTCCCCAAGGATCTTGCTAGCTTCTTGCAAAACTAACACGAGTTCTTTCACCGATCTTTCAACCATTGTGGCTGGTTTTCCCCTTAACTTCCTTTGCCGATCAACAATTAACCTCGTCAACTGAAAGCTTCACTTTCTTAGAGCAGAAAAGCAAACATACACCAGAGATCTCTTCTCCTACATCATCCATATCAAAGATGGAAAACATTCTTCTGGATCGTCGTCAATCCTCCGGAAGCTTTGAACTGCCAAAGATGTCTACCGGTACTCGCTTCCGGCGGGGTCTCGGCTCGACGCCGCGCGGCCCATACAACCGCTCCTTCCCGACGTGCCAGCCGCCATACCATCCGCAGCAGAAAAGTGGCGCGTGGAGCTCGGCTCCGGTGCTTCCTTATGCGGCATGGCCTCCTCCGATGATCTACTCGTCGCCCTCTCTTCCTCTGCTACCGTCCAATCAACCGCCTCTCCTGCCGCTCCCACCCACCGCCACGAAGCTCGCCACTTTCCCCTGCCTACCTGCTCCGCCTCCGTCACACGCCGTTGTCACGGGCGGCGCCCTACTTTCACCCACCACTGTTCCAGCGGCGGCGGCGCCGCGTCAGAGTCGGGACAGGAGGCGGAGGCCGGCAAGGCCACCGCCATCGACGGAGCCAACCAATAAGGCGCAGAAGAAGAAGCCGCTGGAGCGGGCGACGCCTCTGCCGCCGGCGCCGGTGGTGATCGCGGCGCTGGACGACCTCGAGCAGGAGGTGGCCCGGAACTTCGTGCAGGACCTGCTTCACGCGCTCGCGCCGCCGCCCAGCAGCCTGCCGCTACCCAGCTTCTCCCTCGTCGCGAAGGCGTCGTCTCCGGCGCCGGCCGCGCCGTCCTGCAACGTGGAGGCCGCCGCCGCCGACGCCATCCGCGGCCTCCTCCGCCTGTAGGCCGGTGGAGTGTCCCTGATTTGCAACAACCGTGTTCTCTTGATGATAACCGTATTCTCCTATACCGTATTTCCCAAGCTCCAATATTATTTCTTTTGGCTGGGAAAATACGTTCTAAAAGTAGAAAAATATGTATGGAACAAAAGAAAAGATGTGATGCTCGAGCCATGGTCGGTCGAGTTGTCATTAGTGTGACCGTGATGTTGGCGTTGGACGTATGCTATCTCTGCGGTGCAAAAGCGAGATGGAGACGACGATGATGTCAACCAAGGTTTGTGGTAGATATCTAGGGTTTTACGTGATGTCTACCGCGACCTGCCTACTACCTTTTATTTGTATACGTAGTATGTCGTTTTTCTTGATTGGGGTGATGGGTTTTTGAATTACCTTGTATCAAGAGATTACTACATGGTGTACAGGTGTATCTTTTTGAATTACCTTGTATCTTTTTAATTTTTTATATATTGATTAAAGTGTGTGTTTGCTTGACAAATTAAAGTATTAAGTTTCCTTCTTGTTGCCCGATCTACTACCAGCAAATATGTGATGTGATTATTGCACTTGCAATAGCGTCATTAATTCCGATCATTTTATGCTTTCGCTTGTGATTGGAGCCCATGGAATCATGGAATGCACGAATGATAAACATTATATTTGTCCTTTCTGAGTTAGGTGTGTAAACTTGAAAATTTGAAGTTGCAGCGGATTGGACCTACTCAATTAAAGTTATCAAGTACATTGTAATTAATATGCATAAAGCTAGATTCGAACCAGTATATTACTACTTCGTTTCGAAATTATTATTGTCGTTGATTTTTTTAATTATATTTGATGATTCATCTTATTTAAAATATTTATTTAAATATGAAAAATTATAAGTTATATATAAATTTTGTCTAGTAATAAAAAAATATAAGAAATACATAATAATTTTTAATTTTTTAAAAAATAAGATGAATGATCAAAGGTAATGAAAAGAGTCAATAGGAAAAGTATTTATTATTATGGCTGACTAATATTAAACCCAGGTCAGAGAATCAACCGTGTACAATAAAAAAAAATTGAATCCGGTCACTTCTCACTATTTGAAATTCTAGTGAATTTGAGATTTCTCTTATCAGTAGGGCTCTGCATTCTCTAAAAATAAAGCGGTCAATTTGCATCTGACCAACATATTTAAAAACCATTCATTAATACAAGAAACATAAAGTTACATTAAGGTTACAGAAACTAAAAAACCACGCACATGAGGCAACATGCCTCCAAACAGGAACCGAACTATCTCACTATTTAAGTCCTTTTTTATTAATAGATTGGAGAACTCGATCGGTGAATTTTGTTCATCAGTATATTGACATAGTGTGTTTTAGTTAGTGGTTTGTACGGTTAACGGTGTGCGTACCAGATATACCAGGATCTGCTGCAAGGTCAGCAAGCCGGCCTGCATGCATCAAATACTGCACGGGTAGGGAGAGAGAGAGAGCGAGAGAACGTGCGTTCCTGTTACACAAGTACGGCGCAATATTTTCGATCAGTTCGAGCGTCCACTTATGAAGCGATCGAGCCATATCCATCCACACCGAAGCGGATCACGATCATTCATCGAGCGTGGTCATATTGCGACAATCAGTAGGCACATTACGTGAATCGTCCTCATGCGTTCAGTACATATAAAATTAAGAAAAGAAGAACAGAATCACTTAGTGATCGGATAATAAGGCTTAGCCTGATAAAAGAACAGGTCACATTGGCAGCACCCAAATGCTGCAAGCAAGGCATTACACAGCTCAAGATGCTGATAGCGAACTCAATTATTGGGCACTGTAATGCTTCCAACATTTTGCAGGCACATATACCCTTTATTATTCCTGCAGCGCGCATTTCCAGTTCCATTAACAACTGTTAGGATATTCTTGTTCTGAAGAAGCAAGAACTGTTACTATTTGTCTTAGCTCTCAAGGCGCGCATCGATGCGGCGGGCGACTCCAGCCGACGTCCTCGAGGTCACCCCCGCAGTAACGTGAATTCTCCGGCTCCTTCCCAGGGAATGCAATGGATCCTCGCGTTCGCGGTCGTGGCAGAAGCTAATACCTCCGCCGCGAGCCTGCTTTATATGGCGTGTTCCGGGAAGAGACGACGATGAGATCCAAACCAATCAGCCAAGGCCAGCCGATGCGCGAGCTCCGTCGCGCGCGGAGCCGCGGAATGGACGCGGGGAAACGGAGCCGTGCGGTTCCCGCTGGGGAGGAGCCAGGACCGGGAGAGGGCAGCGCCGGCTTTGACGGGCAGGGGAGGAAAGAGCCAGGCCGAAGAAGAAAGGATATATATGTAAAATCAAGGGGTGATTTTGCAAATAGTCGGATCGCGACCATTAACCGCGATCCGGTTATTTACATAAAACCCCCTAGTTTGGATTACGGTTATTAATCACGATCCAAAATAGGGTGTTTTTTGTAAATAATCGGATCGCGATTATTATCCGCGATCCAAAATTAGGGGGCTTTTTAGAAAATGTCGGATCCGGGCGGACATGGCAGCCGGCGAGCTCACCCTGCCGCCGCCACCATTGACGACCGTGTCCGCCTCTTTGAACTCCCACAAAGGTTCCCCCAGGCGCCTCTCACGCCGTAGCTCCGGAATTGGGGAAAACGCTCCGGCGGCGCGCCGAGAGCGCGGTGGACATGGGCGGTGGCGCGTGGGCTCAAGCATGAAGCATGAGGATGCCCTTCTCGTCACCAACCTCACCTGCGCCTTGTATCGAGGTTGGATAGCTTGCCCTTAATCGAGAAGATCAATGCGGGCGAGATCTGTGTCACTGCCGCGTCTGCCATTGCTGGGGCCTGGATAAGAAGGGGAAGAGTGTGCCCTGTGCCGCTGCCGCTGCCTCTTCGTGGCTGAGCACTGATGAGAACAGAGCAGACTGCACTCCACGATTTGTGCATTCAATCATCAATCGCAGCAGGCTGCTCCTGGCCGGTTGCCAATACCAGGGGCTGTCCATATTTTCAGTGGCTTTGCCCATGGCGCACCAATGTCGTTCTCGTTACTCGTTAGCACAGATGGCGATGGCGTCTTCACCATCGAGTTCGAGTCATTCCTGCAACGATCTTCTGCGAGCTGGGCTGCGTTCATCGTGATCCATGAATTCCATGACTATTTAGTCAGATTATAAGCAGTACGTCGCTTTGGGCCCGAATGGTAAAACAAATGTTTTGTAGTAGCATTACCCGAGTACGAGGCAGGGATGTTGGTGGACGAGGAGCCGATGATGCTAGTGGCGGCGTCTGCATCGCCACCAGTGACACGACAAGAGGACTTGCTTGACGATGCTGGCACCGAGTAGCGAGAGGCCTGAGCGGCCTGGGCTAGGGATTGGTGCAAAAGGTTCCAGGATTGCAGCGATTCAAGTCCCTAGCTAGATTTCACTTCAAACACCTCTTGAAAGGTGTGCCATGTGCCTATGCACATGAGCAAAGAGGAGAAAACTTGGAGTGTGAATCTATAGAAAACTTTTGAAAAGAAGTCGCTCTTGAAAAACTAGCCGAGCTCGGCAAGGTTGCTGTTTGATGTGCAAAGCAAATTCGATTTTCATATAAATTTTCTAGTGACTATGAAAACCTACAATACAAAAGTGATAGTTGTCCACAGCCCAGCAAAATGCGTTGCCCGTAAATGTTTATGGTATTTGTCTGGTTGCACCGAAGAATTTGGGAGGCATGCAGGTATATCTGTTAGCGTGTTGCCGTGGTCAGTACTTGAAAAGTCGTAGTACTAGCCAATATGGCATCTTCGTTTCGCAAAGCTTACTCGGCCTGCATACTGCAGTTAGATTATGAAATTGGACAGTTCTTTTAATTTTTATGCAAGTTTGAGTTAATTCCATTAAACATCATCCAAGTATTACTTACACTGTCTAGATATGATGTTATTTTATTCTACTGTTGCACAGAAAAGAACTATGGTGTCCACTGCAATGGCATTTAAGAAAGTTTCAGCTGGTCAAATACTGCAAGTTTCTACGAAATTGCTTCTTCTGGCAATTGAAAATGATGTAGGTTTCAGTTCCTTGAACTAATCATCTGGCATCATAGAAGCAGCAATTTCTTAGAATATATGAAGTCATTTGCTCGAGATAAAGATCAAGCAAATAACTCGTACAAATACGAACCTTTTGAATGGCAAGAATAAATTTTGTTGCGTTCGTGGATGTATAACTTGTTACGTGCTTGTAAAGAAACAGAGTATATTTATAAACAGAGATCTATAAACAGAGTATAACTGTAAAGAAACATAGTATAATTATACATTTTGTTGCGTTCTTGGATGTATAACTTGGTACAGATGAATGGAGCATATAAACAACGAATTTTATTTATAAACAAAGTTGGAAAGAATGAACCAAGAATGAATTGAATTAAAAAAATAAAAATATGAAAAGAAAACAAATCAACCTCTGGTGCCATATATACACACTAATCGAAGATGGCAAGATGAAGCCGCGTGACATATAAGTACTCGATCGAACTCGAAGCCCGTGATTACGTCGGAGTCTCCTCACGGGCGCCGCCGAGGCCGGACTTGGCCGCCGGTAAGCTCGCCGCGGTCGTGAGCGAGGAATTAACAGGCCTGGACCTCGGCGAGCCGAAGCTGAGCTGGCGCGCGTAGGACACGACGGCCTTGGCCCACTTCATGATCTGGAGCTTGAGCCGCCCGGCGTCCCTGTCCCTGAGCGGGCCCGGCCCGATGCGGAGCTCCAGCCCGGAGAAGCACCGGTCGAATCGCGGCTCCTTCTTCTTCCCGTCGTCGTGGTCCCTGCTGCCACCGCCGCGCTCCTCTCCTCCTTCTTCCTGACCGCGGCCGCGACGCGCCGGGAACGACTTGCTGCCCATCGACATGAACGATACCCCCGCCGTGGAAACGGCTGGCTCCGGCTCCTGCTGCTGCTCTGCCGTGACAAGCTTGATCTGTAAGCTAGCTGAAGCTGACCAGAAACCTTTGTTTTAATTTTGAAGAGAGATTCTTCGACGGACCAGAGCTCTATATATATCGTGGCGGCGCGAGCAGCAGCAGCGTGTGAGAGCACGCCAGGCAAGCGAGAACGAGAGACTGGTCGTCGGATGCTTCGCAGACTTGGCAGCCCGGTGACGTGCGTGGTACTCTAGCCGCATTGCTTTCCCGCGTCCGTGCTGATGTCGATGACGCGCGTAATATTCTGGTTTGAAACAGCAAGGGGTCCATGCGGCTGACATGTGGACCCTTTCTGGTATTAAGATGAATATCTGATGCTAGCGGGAATGCCAGCGCAGCCCCGGTAACTAACAGCATTTTCTTCTAGGATCTTAATATCAGCGCGTAGTATTCTGGTTTGAATCAGCATTTTTCTTCTAGGATCTTGCAAATTATGGGTCCAAAAATTAAGCTATGATGCTTCCAGGCAAAAAGTTCCATCGCTTAGCGCAAGGTTTCGAGAATCAATAGAACGTTGGTAATTACCGTTGCTCAAAAAAGATGACCAAACAAGCAAGTAAATTGCTTCATTGTTCCAATAAATATGAAGTATGATTGCATTTAGGATACAGCAAAAACTATTTTCTAATATAAAAGGAGTACGTCAAAATTGTTGGATGGCATGGCGCCATCAGTGAGGCAAGCTTACCGATGCCAATTTTCCATTACACCGGTTTACAAACTATCGCTCAGAAGTTGACCCCTCTACTGTTTACTACCCCTCGAGACAAAGCTTCACAGCACAGCACCATTTTTTCAACTGATACCTTCTAAGATCTCTTCTTTTTTGATTCAGATCTACCACCATCTGCACCTTTCCTTTTCGATTTGCCACTTTCCTTGTGCTTCTCTTTCTTAACTGCATTAGTCTTGCTCGACTTTACACTGATTACACCACTACCGGACACCTTTCCGCTCTGCAGTGCCTTCTCAATCTCATTGTCATCATCATCAATTGCATACTTCTGCAAAAGCTTTGGGTCCACAATAGCTTCATTTGCAGCTCTTCTCTTTTCCTGTAATTTACAGGGTCAATGTCAATAAATGATCATAGTTCGTGGAATACTTTGATCATCATCAGCAGCAAATTAATAATGAGCATAAAGAATAGTGATGACAGTCTGAAACCTCACCTCCACTTCCTTGGCTGCTTCTGCAAGGTCCTCATCCATTGATTTGCTGAGAGGAGCCATTTCAATCTGCACATAGCACAACATATCAAACCATGAAATTTGCCGAACAGCATTATTATCTATCAGCATTGCAATGCTAACACTGATTTGGATTAGTTTGGAGTTAACAGATTGCTTACTTCCTTCAACCGAGGTAAGGTTGTTTCAATTTCTTTTCCTGCAACTTTGTTAAGGAAGCCATATAATTTCTTCATTGTCTTGATAAAGTTTGATAGTACTTGTTCCCTTTCTATTCCCAATTCTTCCTGTCAGTAGAGAAACCGAATAGTTTGATCAACGGTGAAAAGAATCTCAAGTATTCTGTGCTCGCTTGGGATCAAACATGATCTAACCTTCACAGCACCTATGTCTTTGTCCTGTAGACCCATACAGAACAAAACAGATGCTTGACCACCATGCAGAGTAACAGGAAGCTTCTCCGAAAAATACTGGTGTGCAAGGATAGGTACAAGATCCAGAATCTGCAATATAAAAAAAATAAAAAATTTGGTTCAAGGTTAGGCACAAAGTCCAGAATCTGCAGTGTCAAAAACAATAACAATTTGGTTCACCAACCATAATGTGTAAACAAAGAATATTGTCAGCATATGCATGAAGCAGGTGTTGCATAGTGTTCGAACATCCAAAGAAATGTTCTACAGATGCAACAAACTATGTATCCTAAATCTCTGGAATTACTTCATTAAATAGCTTACCAGATGATAATCAACCAAATTGTTGGAATATGCTTCCAATCGTTTCATGTCATGTGGCGATAATATGTCTCCCAACAACTTTGATGTGCAATTCTTATCATACTCCAAGGGTTCATGGTTTGAAAACTCAATCTTTGGAGCCAATACACTAACAAGAAATATACCAAATAAAATATTAGAATACTGATAACTAAGAAAATCTAGGGCAGACGGAATTTTGAAATCCATACCTCATTGCAAGCTTAAAATTTAGGTGACGGAAAGAAGTTCCCAAAAGCCGCCTGAACCTTTGTCTGAAATCTGAGCACATAGCTTCAAAATGTAAGTAGTGCACCAAAATAATGCTTTTGAAGTGAATGATTATGTAAATCCAAAAATACTATCATGTGCATGAGCAGCAAATGCAATGGAAGTAAACAAAACACTAAAATATTTATACCTTGGTAAAATGGATCCAAAAATCCACATTTGCTTGACTCCTTAACTTGGATGTCATCAGTATTTAAAGGCCTCAACACCATACAGGTATGTTCACCAGTCACAGCACTCTAAAAAAATAAAGAGTAATTAGTACAACAGTGGATAAACATGAAACATCAGTCTGGAAATGGCAGGTTAGTCAGGTATATTACTGCAATTTGGCCCACGTAGAATGGATAAAAACTGTGCTTCCGCCAAAAACGGAAGAGCTCTTGTGTCAGTCCAAAAGATACACCAAGGTAATGGAGCCTCTCTGGACGTCGTTCGCGAAGATGAACAAGGAGTGGTGGAAGATTAGCCCTAGGTTTTACGTTCTCTTGTAGCAGAGAGGCCTGCAACAGCATTAACAATTAGAAAGTTATTAGAGAAACAATGTACTTCAGCTGTAACAATATTAATGTTGTTAAATCCCGTTCATGATAGGCAAATGCTGTGTTGTTAAATCCGGTTCATGGACAGTAGCGTTATTGGTTATACCAAACAAATCAAATGATTGTATGCAATTCACCACAATGACACAAATAATTGTAGTTTTTTGTGAAATTTACTCAAATTCGAAATGTATCAAAACAAGGTTGTGTTTACTAATTCAAGGTACAAAATCCGGTAAACCGTATCAAGCAGTCACATGAATGGAAACTTTGTCCGTTTGCTACAAAAAATTAAGTAAGAAATGTGCATTAAATATAGATTTTCTGCAGATCTGCGCCACTAGTTGCGTTAAACCTTTTCTGCAGCTTCAGTAATCTTCACTTCGGTCTCTTCAGTTTCTTCCTCATCATCAGCAAATAGTGTCATCTGTCCTTCATAGTATCTTTCAAATAAAAAATGTTGGTGAACTATATTCAACAAAAAAAAAAAATTGAAAAGTGTCAAATAAGTCAAAGCTGCTCAGATCGTCCTTGTCACACTCTAAGCCATAAAATCTTCACCAGAAATGCTTCTACATAAAATTGTGCATAGATGATCAAGTGTGTTCGAAGGAATGACCAGTGCAACACGGTCAGAGAACATTCACCAGAAGAAATTAAGGAGTAGAGTATAACAATAACGGGTAAGACTGACTAGGGTTTATATTAGAATGAGGAGCAGAATAACAATAATGGTTGTGTAAAGATTCTAGCTAAAGCAGTGTAAAGAAGGGCCATAGTACCTTGTTAGAAGATCTACAGCAGCTGAACCATATCCAAGCTACATTTAGCAAACAAACAGTGAGACATAAGAAGGGGGTGTTCGTTTCCTTTAGGAGCTAAAGTTTAGCTCCTAAAATTTGAACTAAACTTAAGCCCCTCTTGGAGAGCTAAAGTTTAGTCCTACTTTTAGCCTCTTTTTACCTCTAGAGCTAAAGTTTAGCTTTAGTTTTAGCCCACCCGTTCGTTTTCCTAGAGCTAAAATCTGGACTAAAGTTTAGTTTTAGTCCTTTAGCCCTTGGAAACGAACAGCCCCGAAGTAATATTGACATGTGCAAATCAAGTCAAATAAAAAGAAAGGGAAGTATACCCTCTGTGCATTGGGGTGGACAGCGATTCGCACTATCCGAGCTCCCGAGAGACTTGGAAATACATTGTCCTGAAACTGTTCACAGAACTTCCAAGGTATCTGATCACCAGAAGGTGCACGACCCTCGCTTAAGCTTTTCATAGCTGACTTACGGGAAATTTGTCCTTCCAAACAAATCTGGAAAGTTTAATTATGAACATAATATATCAAATTTTGCAAAGTTAAAATAGAGCACTTAAACCTCTAATATCAAGAGCTAGATTGAATTCGAACATTCTAAACCAAGGCAGGAATTTAGTACTTGATTAGAATCTCTTAGATTTAATCCAGACGCTCAATTTCAATTATTGCATTTTAAGACTTCCATTGTTTGATAAGTTCAAATAGCGAAAATAATGATGTTATCAGCAAAAGTTGGACAAACTAGACCAAGCATAAAAGAAAAGCTCATTTTTTTCCGACAAAGGATGGATATAAATGTGTGCAGATCAGGGCAAGGCTTTAGTACTAGATTAGAATCTCTTAGATTGAATCCAGACGCTCAGTTTCAATTATCCCATTTTAAGACTTCTATTGTTTGATAAGTTCAAATGGCAAAAATAATGACATTATCCACAAAAGTTGGACAAACTAGAACAAGCATAAAAGAAACGTGCATTTTTAGTAATCTTCATCTAGCGCCTAGTTATTTACTCATACCCCGGGTTACACCTTTCTCAACCTCAGTATGTTCCCGACCTTCGGACAAAGGATGGAGATAAACACTTTTTTTGTACTCAAAACAGTAGGAGAGACTCCCACTGCGTTTTATTTAATTAAAAGAAACAAAAAGAAAACCAGTAAGCTTACACATGCCAGTATGCCTCGACAGTAAGCAAAGGAGAAAAAGAAGGTAGACTAGAAATATGATATGATGTAACAATAAAAAATGAAATGAACTCAACAGAAAGAGAAAAAAATCTTATTCAGCAGTTAATCATCACATTCCTATTTTTTTAATTAAATTGACTGTAAATGTTATGGCTAATAAACATAATGGTGCTGGTCATTAATAATCATCGCATTCCTTGCACACTGAACCAAAAACTCACAGCAAGGTTGATATTTCCATATAAGCCACACAAATCCCATAGATGCAAAACTCACAAGGAGACATAATGAGCACTAAGCTTTTCTTTTTCATATGCAGTTTCAAACAACATGAGGTGGTAAACTTCAATACTGAATAAGCTAAATTTAGCTGTCTCAAGTACATCAAAGTTATTTGTACAAAAGTACTGCAGTACCTGGGGCATGACATTAGGACAGATTCTTTGTATTTATGTGACAATGTTACTCTCTCTGTTCAACAATATAAGACGTTTTGGCTCTGGGCACAAGAATTAAGGAGGGGTGAAAATGTATGCTACACAGAAAACGAAGAGGAGAGAGAGAGAGAGAGAGAGAGATGTATTGGAAAGAGATAAAGGTGCATTGGAAAGCGAGGGTGTCTTATAATTTGAGAAAACTTGAGAAGGCTAGAGTGTCTTATAATGTTGAACGGAGGGAGTACATATGATTCAGCATGCAGGATCAATCAAAGAACCAAAGAAAACAGAGAAGCAGAACAGGAAAACATTTAAGAAACAGTAGCCAGCGAAGTTAAATCAGGAGTGTGATTTAACCTGGATTACACAGAGAATATCCGGGAGCTGATTTTTTGACTCATCGACAGGGCCTAAAACAATGAACACGTAAGTATAGTCCAACAAAACTAGTATACTACATTACTGAACACGTGTAACACCATCATAAAAAAACAAGCTAGACAGCAGAAGGATCTGTGCATACCAAGCAATACAAACAGATGATGTGCCGGAGCATCAGCCATTAATTGCAAATCATTAGGTGAATTTTTGTAGTGTGAAGCAACATAAAGTGCCATCATCCGCTGAAAATATTGAGGAGAAAAATATATTCATTAGAAAGTTTGTAATAGATTCTACTTTATAGATTCCTTTTCATTATACGTGAGCATGTATCTAACATCAAAAGGGAGTGTAGAAATAGAATACTACTAATGTATTACCTGTAAAAATATCTCACTCTCCTTGTGATATGAGAAAAGTGTGTCCCGGTTCACATAATACAGATCACATTCTTTTGGGTGAGGTAGCCTTAGACAAAAGCAAAGCTTTTCATTAAACGTCATAATAACTTGGAACAATAAAAAGAGATATTCAGATGATGCTCACCTACTGATATTTGGAATTGAATTTGCAAGATCCAAACAAAGTAAATCATTCAGCCAGGTCTCAATAGGGTCACCAGAGGCATATCTAATAGATTCATTCAATTCAATTTTCTTAAACAGCCTACCTACAGACCAAAACAACACAAATAATAGATGTCAAAAACCATCATATGGAAGTTTTTTTTCTGAACATTATTCATTAAAAGCTGAAAAAAGTTAGACAACTCTTACTGGGGTTCGATGCATTAGACTGAACAGATGGCTGGCTTTGGCATTCCAATTGTTGCAGGAGCTTCAAAGACAATGATCGTCCTGTTCCTTCATAGCTTCAATAAAAAAAAGCAGACAAATGACCACCCATTCACTCTCATGAACTGAATTACCACATAATTAGGGAGAGATAACATACCCATTGACAGTAGAAGATAGGAAAACAAGGTATGGACCTAGCATGGACTTGACAATTGGCAATGGAATGGCAGCAGCTTCATCAATGACAAGGAGTTCAACTTGAGAAAGCTTTCCATGATCATGCGGTTTCAAGTACTGCAAGCATTAAAAGCTCAATCATGTAAATTGATATTAAGCAAAGTAAGTTCCAAGATGGATTTCTTCACACAAATATTCATCAAGGATACAAATAATACTAGAAAGGTGAAACCACTTTACTTGGATATGAAATTAACCATATTTTATATCACACAAAATAATATGCTTTGTGATTCAATAAGAAAAAAAAAAACACAACTTTCATTGTCATATTACATCATGTGAAAGGACCACCCAAACCACCATAATGAGAACAGGAGGCCTTGTGCTTGTAAGACTACTATCTTATGAAGTTATGATAAAATAAATATGGTCTGAAATTAATTATTAATATAATAGGATATGTGATTATAATTTCATGTTAATCAATTGTGTGATGACATATTTGGATTCTATAATTTTATCAGTCGTCTATAAGAAACAAGAGGATAATATATTTTTATTCATCGATTAAAAAATCAGCATTCAACAACATAGATAGCGTAGCAAGATGATATTCACACACACACAAAAAAAAAACAGCAGATAAGCAAAGAGTAAACACATAAATAAAAACAGAATAGTAATAGCGGTTTTCTTTTCTGCACATACATCAAATCTCACATCTGATCGACACCACATCAAATGGCTTTTATAGATTTAGATCACATGCCCTTCGCATATACTGAATCGACCTAAATCAGTCCAGCCAGGGGCACAAGTTCCCACTAAAAATTAACCTCACAGTGGTAGTCAACTATTTTTATTATTAGTCTTTACCCCCCACAATACTTAGCAACAAACATATGTTTTCAATAAACATGGATAACTCCATAGTGTATCCCCTTTCAGCTTGAGTCATGGGTTCCCCTACAAGAATTAATAACAGGAAAAGAATTGTACTATGGCCCGTAATGAACAACCATCCTCAGCCCTCTAATTAACAACGTGCATAGCAAGTGCTCAGTTATTCGTGATTTGCAAGAATGACATGATCACTTTCAATCCTTAGAACACTTTTACTCCTGGAGGTATTAAAAATTGAGGATTAATAATAATAAAAAAATCTCAACAATGGGATACAATTTCAGAATTTAGAAGTCAGGCTAACAATACTTTATATACTGATGCTGAACCCATTCTCCACCAGTTTCTATAAGTGAGCCTCAGAAAGTTAACTTGATGTCCCAAAAAGGACCATCCAACAGAAGTGGCAATCAAGAATTTACCTGGACTGTCTGACGGTGTTGCTTAAAAACATTTATTTGAACCGTTGCTTTCCTGAGTTCTGGATCAGCACTCTTCACGACATCATAATGCAAATGCTCCTGGAGAGGAAATACATGGTATTTTCAATACATCAGCAGAACAAATCCTTAACACCAAAACCAGATAATAGGAAGGTACCTTGTACTCCAATGCATTTATTCCCTTGCACACGAAGTCAAACAATGTTTTTAGGTTCTCTGGACTTGGAGCAGTCACAAATATATTTGAATACCTAAGAAATAAAATATTAGCACTAATGAGATTAGCAAATTCGACCAATTTTATTTGAATTGAGTTTTACCCAGCTGCTATGGCTCCAGCAATCGCGAGACCGAGGGCTGCTGATTTTCCACGTCCACGGGCAGCAAGCAAGGCAACTGTGCTCCTTAGGGATTTATCCAAAATAGAATCCAGGAAATTAATAACAGCTTTACCCTGTACATGACTTAATGTCAGCATATGGCTCATCGGAACAAGAAGTCAGAGGAAGATATCAAAAACATATGCATCAACCTGATCCATTGTACAACACTTGCCAATTAAAGGACCAACTGGGAAGTCCTCACGAAATTGATCCTTTAGGTCTTTCAACTCCCTCTCCCTTTCTGACAATCCCTCAGAATCCTGATACATGATAATCCCTCAGAATCAGTTATCAGAATAACACTCAAAACCAAATCTCTACAAATTTCAACACATTGTAGGAGCAAAAGTACCAATAGTTGAAAGATAATTGATGTACACATACCTCATTGTTCGTCACTGGTTGTATGGATTTCATGTGAGAAGATATTGGCAAAATGTTGAGTTCATCATCCATCACAACACATGATTTGCATGATGCTATGGACAGCAAGAACCTCTCATTGAACCTTGCAGCAGCCTGTGAATGAGACTCTGTTCGGAACCTCTCATGCACATCCTGTTATTAGCACAAGAACATCCCAATACAATCATATTTAACTCGGAATGATCGAAACACAAAAAAACAACTAATAGATAGCACTGCGTCAATGAAATTGTCCAATCCCTTGGCTAACTGAACCATGTATGAGTTGAAAAAAGAAGGGAAGCAGGGCGGACAATGAAGCTCACCATGACCATTGTGTAGAGACTTGTGAGTGAGGAGAGTGAGCGAAGCAGCAGAATGATCAAACCACCACCCTCGACAGTCTCAATTGTCCTTGCCAAAAGGTTCGGCGTCAGGGCCTCAAAGTCCTGCAGCATATCAGCACAGCGAAATTCAGCAACCTGCAAACACCATGACAACAACGGCAATTTGCATAAACTGGAGCTAGCAGCAAGACCTGCAGGATGCACATGCCAAACGTGTTTCCCAGAACCCTCTCGGAGTCCCTGTAGAGGCAGTAGGTGATGTCCGATGTCTCCAGGAAGAGGGAGAACGGGTCGGCCTTCTCTGGATCCATGAGCCCCCGCTGCATGAGCTTCTTAATCTGCTTGGCGCGCTTCTTTTTGTGGCTGCATCACAAGAAAACACCGGAAGAAAATGAGCAACGCAGCGCCTATGGAAACATCCCCAACTCCCCAATCAAGCAAGCGCGCGGTTGCGCCGGCAGCAGCAGCTAACAATATCAGTGGAAGTAGGAAGCACCTGCTGATCTCGAGCTTGTCGCGGTAGCACCACAGGACGGAGGGCCGCGACTTGACACGGGACTTGGAGAGCATGTAGTTGAGGTTGACGATCTGGTCGCGCGACTTGTCGCCGACGATGACGAACATGGAGCGGTGCCGCTCCCGCACGCCATTCTCGATCAGCGTGCGGATGCGCTCGTCCACCTTCTTCCTCATTTTGTCCGCGCCGGCGGCGGCTGCTTCCGATGGGGGCTGCGGCGGGGGAGGGTTTTAGGTAGGGTTCCTCGCAGACGCCGGAGTATTTTTGCGGAGGCGGGAGGAAGAGGAGGAAGGGTGGATCGTGGGTGACATCAACATGGACGGTGAGATGGGTGCTCGCGCGGCCAGTTGGACGGTCGAGATCGCGTATTTTTTACGAGCGTTGGGTTTGTGGAATGGGCCGAATGAAGCCTTGCTGGTCATATGGGCTTTTCACTCGGAATTTGGTGATTTGGTCGGTTATCGGCCCAGATTTGGTTTTGCCCAGGTTTGCATTGCAGCTGCTGCTGCAAAATGCTGCAAAGCCGGCCATGAGCCGGCGGCGGCAAACAGCAGATGGGTGGAGGCAAATGTGGAAAATGGCGGCTGTCGAGCAAGCCACTGGGACCGCAAGCGGGTGCGAGTATTGCGTATTGAAAGCATTCAAGTTTGTGTATGTGTATCATATGACAAGAACCTTTCGTGAAATACGTATCCATGGCGAGTCTCACGTGCTGCCTTTTTCACTTCAGTTCAGTCGCAGCAAACAGAAATTTCGTTCTAACTAGAGCAAAATGCGGGTCATTCACGTAGTACCTATTGAAATTCTCACTCGAGGAGTTGCCCCCAATCCACGCAGCATGGACGGTGAGATGGGTGCTCGCGCGGCCAGTTGGACGGGTCATTCACGCAGTACCTACTCTCGAGACATTTGCAAGCAGCATCCACGTAGCCCGGAACGTGGCGCCAGAACGCGTCCACCAACTGCCCAGGTCCGCCACGGCCAGCCCGTCCGGAACATATAACGGTTCAATGCACAAAAACACCGTGTGCCCAAGCCCAATAAGTGTAGGAAGTATATTTACCAAGGATCATGGGTGTTCAATTGAAACTAGGCAAATCAAAAGTTAAGTACTTAGGTAATAAGTAGTAGTAAGTAGTACTCCCTCCACATTTTAATTGATGACGTCGACAGTTCAAATTTGAATTACGAAACATCAACAATAAAAATACGGAGGGAGATTCTCAAAAAAAAAAAAATGGAGGGAGTATCATTGTATTTTGGAATTAGAGAGAGAAAAACACTGTAACCTGTGATAGGCTTCGCTAACATCAAGCAACTTTGTAAAGGTTGTTTGATTCAAACAAACACCAGTTTACCAAAAAACGAATGCTTCTATTTTCTTTAGTATATTGGCATATTCTGTATAGTTATATTGGCACATTCTGTATAGTTCTCATCCGAGTCATGTGCCCAAATCAATGCATATGAAAGCAGGAAAGGAAAAGGAAAAGAAGAGGAGAATCACTTGTTAGTGATCGGATGAAGCAAGCAAGGCATTACACAGCTCTAGAGTCAAGATGCCGATAGGAACTTAATTTCTGGGCACTGTATGCTCCCAACATTTTCCTAGATCCCCTTTATTATCATACATCGATATCTTCTCGGCTTGTTCTGCTGCTGCCCACGTCAGGAAGTGACGAGGAGGAGAATCTGTGGTGTCTGTAGTTATCTGAGGAAAAAACTGGCTGCTGCGGATTTAGGGTCGGTGGAGGTGTGAGGTTCCTTTGTGCTGGCAGTGGGGTTACGATGCCATTGTACAAAAAGCCCTCATCACCATAGCTGCAAATATTCGTACATGAGTTATGCAACATCTGAGCCACAATTATGCTACGACGAAGAATTATGCTCACCTTTTCCTTTGGAAGCTATCAACCTCAACACCGTGGGCCTCTACAGGGAGGATGGTATCTGCTCTTGGAGTAAGAGACCAGGGACTGGGGGCAGGAGGCTCATTGGAGAAATATCTTCGTCTTATCAACTGTAAGATGCATTTAGACACCATTAATGGTGAAATATATAGAGTGAATAAAATGCGTCAATGGAACTTTCTAATGGAACAGACCATGCGGAAAAACTTGATCATGGCTTCTTTGTCATATCTTGCCTGTTTGGCAGCCTGAAAACAGAGGGGCTCATCATGCAAGAATAAGCTGAAAGTAACAGTGAACATACATAGTACTGCATCACGTTCCACAAGAAAGAAAACAAAATGACTTGCAAACAGAAAGACAAAATGTCCTGCAAGCAACATGACATGAGATCGGAGAATGTTAACAAGGATCTAACCGACACAAGACCGGAGTTCCCCGGAAAGCTCTCCGTGAGTGGGAGTTCTTCACTACAACGAAGAAGGCCCTGCTTCTCAGCCCATTGACGAGCAAGATCAACAAGATTCCCGTTGCTTGCTCTAGTACCATCTCTTTGAACGATATCTACTTTATTAGCAATTACCAGATACGGCACTGGAAGTCCTCCTGGCCCACCAGATCCAAGCGGAGCTGAAAAGGTGCCAGTTTCAGCTACTTCAACGGCCCATTTATTCAAATTGGTCTTGGTCTTCCTCTGAGAGAGATCATAAACGAATATTACACCTGATGGATAATTTTAGAAACCGTGAGATTGATGATAGTTAAGAAGGAAAGATGTCTCAAGTAGGAAGTTTTAGCCCCTGGTATGAATAAAGTGGGATAGAAATTAGAAATAACGAAAAGGTTGAAAAGGAAAAAGGAAATAGAGAAAGGATCAAGAACAAGGCCTATGCAGATTGGGGAAATACCAAAGAAATCCATCACAGCTTGGTATAAAGATGCAGAAATAGACAGTAAGACACTGGTGATAAAAAGAAGCACAACACATACCGTTAATTTGCGTGTAGAAAATTGAGCGGCATGCTTTGTAGCGTTCATGTCCTGAGACATCCCATAGTTCAACAAAGAAGTTCCTTTCAGCATCACTAACATTATTAGACGAACCACCTGCACTCCCATAAGTAACATGCTGAAATAGTAAGAAGTAAAATGAAAGTCAGTAGACACAAATTTCAAAATTTACAGCCTAAAAAGCACAGAAAAGGGTTACCTACTTTAATGTCCACTGTGCATCCTACTGTTTGGGATGGTCGAGAAATAGCAGAACCTTTTAAAATGAGATGCACTAATGAAGATTTCCCAACACCTGATAAGCAAAAAAGAATCAGGACAATGCATAAGAGTAAACAACTAAACCAGCATTGCAGAATTCATAATATTCAATTTCAGTGCAGTCAATTTAGTTGACAAATATCCAGGTGCATACTATCATTATATTCTCCATGCTAATTACCAACACAGTATAATATGTATGATAAAGAACATAATATTATTGGAAGGTTGCATATGTGTTCAATTATGCTAAGGAATGCAATGAAACTATTCAAGATAATAATTAACTTATGTTTGCCGCTATTTAATTTATTTATTTTGTAGGATTTGCTTCAGGAGGCATCACAATCCTCAAAGAGCATTATCACAGGCATACTTTTCCACAGATGCTTATGAGAAATAAAGGAAGTCGATGTTATGGGTATTCTTGCAAAAGCTTCAATGGGGTCAAGCTTAGAGATTGGAGTATCAAGGAGCATAGCTCCAAAAAGGTGTTGTATTCTTTTTAAGATGATATAAACCAACAAAGGTGCTATATTCTTTTTAAGATGCAACGGTGAATGACTGACTAATTATTGGACCATTTAACACCTCAAAAAAATATATAAAAAAATCAGAGTTACAGATACTGAAACCAGAGAAAAAACTGGACTTCGGCCAGTGGGTGATCAGCGTACAGTGCCAAGTATGCATGTTTTACTAAAAGCATAAATCAATTTATTCCGCCATCCCAGCATAATATCTGAATTTGGTCAGACGATCCTAAATGCATCCATCTCAATGGAATACCTGAATGTAGCCAGAGTTGGCAGTGGTTACAGTAACTCTGCTACGGTGGCTCCTGTTCTATTATCTCGAAAATCCCAATTTCCGAAGGCGAAATCAGAAATGTACCCACATTCCAGTGGTTTCTGTTCTGTCTGTCGATGCTATCTAAGCCTAATTCCCTACATCAAACCAGGCAAAACCGTCACACCATCAAGTAGACCTCCACCATTCTGAAGTATGTTCACATCATTCTCAACTTTCGGCAAATTACTTGATTCGAAGGCTTCAAAGTTACAATACACCATCGGTCGAAATCATCGCTAATAGAAGTGCCAATTCGAGTCCCCAGATTCCCAAAACTTTCGCCATGTATCAGGTTTCAGAGCAGCTCGAATGACATACCAGAATCGCCGACGACGAGGACCCGGATTTGGCCGAACGGTCCCACGCCGTTCTGCTCCCGGCTGCTTCCGCTGCTGCTCCGGCCGCCGCTGTCCTTCCAGAACATTGCCGCCGCCTCCACCGCCCTAAACCCGACGACAGCGATTAATGCGCCCCAAGAAAATCGGACCTGACCTGCGCGCCACGGCGCAAATCGATGCACTGGGCTGGAGGAGGCGGGAAGGGGGAGCCGGGAGCGTCTCAGGCGAGGAGGCCTCGGGCAACGACAATGGAGGTTGCCGGTCGGGGATGGTTGGCCGCGACGGGACGGTGTCGGTGGAAATGCGATCTTTCTCTTCGTTTTCGGCCTGTCCTTTTGATTGACGCTTTACAACTACTCCTTGAATTGACCCGCAATAAAATATGTGTTGAGGTTAGATCTTAGCGAACGGCACATGAGTTCCTTTAATTAGTCAACTGAGATTTTGTTCTCGTTAGATCGCTCAACAAGTTTTTTCTTCCATAAGAAAAATATTAACTGGATGAGTTGCTAAACGGCCAAAGCCAAACGCGCACCAAAGTTAGGTTGGTCAGCATAACCCCGTGCATGCAGAAGAACGTGGATGCAAGCACAAGTCCATGACAGCACTCGATTGGTTTGCACAATATTAGCAAGAAAAGAGGCATAAAAACATTGGCAAGAAAATCGCTGCTGCAAAATAAGTCTATCCAGATGCTTTCCATTCTAAATGATTCATCATTGTAAAAATGAACATAAATACATGACCAGTCAGCTTGACAACATGAACAGTCGCCATCGGGCCTGGCAACAAGGATGCGTTGCCTTCTGTAGTCTCCAGCAGCAGCAAATATGGTCAACCAACAGAATGGCCCTTGATCGGTTGAACATGCATGAAGATTCAAGTTCACAGCTGATGTTTGGTGGCTGCCTTCTCGACCTCAGACTTCCGGTACCCAAAAAATGGCGTTGAAGGACTTGCCACACCCTGGCACCTTTAAACAGCAGGCTATTTATTCAGTCGGCTACGTATGTAGGCATCTCTGAAATGCTATCAAATCTTCTACTGTAAAGGGTGCATCATTTTACTTCTAAGTTCTAACAATCTTCTATCAAGTCGTCATCCTCTTCAGAGCTAGCTCCGCCTGCATCAAGTCTACCTATCCAGTAAGATCCACCTTCTATGCTACGGGGCAAGGAGCAGCTGCTAGGCCTATCATTACGAGGACCAATCCACCGCTCGAATGGTCTAAATTCAGTGACTATGTCAGAGAAATTGCAGGTACCGCTCGTGCTTGAGCACTCAAATCTTTCTTTTAGAATCTGGTCCTGCATTATCCCCCAACAGATTGAAAATGCAGATCGTCATATACCAGCGAGTAAATAAAGACTAGATATGATGAAAACAAGCACATGTTAACTCTAGAGAAAATTGTTGTCCTCTTAATGAAACATGCACCCTGGTGTGTTAAAAAAAAGGGAGAAATTGTTATGTACATGATACCTATTCCTGTTTATTTCAGAAGAAAAACACTCCAAAAGCCATTTAAAAATTGAGTATGCTATAAGAAAACTGATGGTGAGAATACAACATACTCGTCACTTTTAGATAATTGCATAACATGTCATGCTGTGCCAGACTGTCAGTTATCAAATTTACCTTAGTAGATCGAAGTGACTGCTCAGTTTGCCAAATCTTCGGGCTCCGGATTGTATGCCACCTGCTTAGACCAAACCTTAGTACAAGGACATACATGATACATCCCTAGCTGTCATATTAAATTGTGTTCATAGGCATATATACCTTGAGGCTGCAACATGAGCATTTCCAAAAAGAACTCCTCGAGCTGCCACAGAAGCAGCAATGAGTTGTGCCATGTTTTCCGAGTTATATGATGCAATTGGACTACCAGCAAGAAGACAATCCGCATCACTCAAATATGACACAACAGTCCATGCATCATCAACAGCTTCATCGTCAATGAAATCAAGCACTGCATAACATAAAATGTTGATAATTAATTCACCTTCTTTTTAATCCATGCAGTCATGCCAACACTTAAATAGTGTCCCTGAGGCCCCTAAAAAAACTCTGAAACACAGAGTCAGACATGCTGAATAGTGTAAAACACTAATTTTAATCCATGCAGTCATGACAACACTTAAATAACATTTAGACTACAATAATACTACTACTGACCATATGGCTCATGGGATACTGAAAGAATGTGATACTGTGGTCATGTTGCATTACTTGCCTCTCAAGAACAATTTCAGAAGTTCAAGAGTTACTGCTGCACAAATCAGTATAAGATCAACCGACATGAAACTTGAGAACATGATATATATTTTGTCCCAATCTACATCAGGTAAACTCAGTAACATATGCGAGGACTAAAAATGAGCGGTAAACTTAACACAATGTATATGGTGTTTTGCACTCATGGTGGATAGAAAGTTATCTTTACCATTTTCATACAGAAAATCAGCTACTGTCCGCACTTTACCATGCGCTTGAGAAAGAATCTTTTCTGGAACATCCATTTTCAGCAGATTCCTTCTTAGATTCTCTTTAAGAGGAAATGGATCCCGGTCTACAGATGAAATATCACAATTTTCAGCAACCAAAGATAAAGCTCAATTAAACCTAAGCTATAAACAATCCACTAAAGGATGCCTCCAAAATGCAATATTTCAACCATTAATCCAATGATAAATAGTCTGTCCGAATAACAGGCACATAATATAACTGTAGCGCTGCGTTCAGTACACTAAATAGAAATGTGTCAGTAAAGAGCATGTATTTCTGGTAATTATAAAACAATGGATTAGAGCAAATAAATATACTACAAAATGAGCACTAAGTTCAACCCTGATAAGTACAAAATCAAGAACTTTGTGAAGTGATAGTCAGATGATGCAGTTCTTACATACCAATATCGGCATCACCATATGTTTCCCTCTTATTGTGCAAAAATTTTCCCAATGCATGAAATAGTGTAAGTGTCTCATCCCTTCCAAATAAAGAGGGTAGTGGTCTGCTAAGGCTGTCATTCCCCTGCCCTGGAACCAGAGAATCACGGCTCTTTGAACTAGCACGAGTAGCACTTGCTGCCAACACAGAACTTTGCCTTCTACGATCCAGACACCAGTATTGAAGAGACATTATTGCATGTCTGATATCACCTCCGCTGGATGTTGCTATTTGATGCACTATTTCTTCAGATGCATCACAAGTTTCTTCTTTGCATATTCTAATAAGTATTTTCTTGATAGAATTTGTTGTTACTGGATTGAAAGAAATCTGCAAGAAAATTGATCGTTCATTAAGAGAACAAGAACCAAAGTCTCAAAATTTTATATAACCATATCATCAAATCCGTCAGACATCTGAAGTTACATGACGTAAGGTACCTTATATGCACCAGCATCTTGAAGTAAGGACTCAAGGTCATTAGAGTTCCACGTTGCAGCATCATTACTCTCACTTTTGTGATAATGAGTAAGAGATATGACAGTTGGTACTTGAGTACTTCGAGTCAGACCAATTAAGCATTTGGCCAGCCTTGCAAAAGCAACACTTCCACTTGTGACAGGGATGTCATCAACCAGAATGATAGCAAGTTTTCCTTGGGATCTGGCGCTAGTTGGACAAAGCAGTGAATATTTCCTTATCTTCTCAACAAAGTTTTCAAACTCCTCCAGCTTTGATATATAGCGTAACCCTTCAAATAAACATCAAATAAAATTATATTAAAAAAACTCTTGCAACTTGAAAGTATTGACAATGCACTACACTGATTTGTGAGTAAGCAGAACTGAGTGGATGCAGAGATCATCAATACTCCTTCAGTTCAGATAATTTGACATTTGGAGAACTAAAACTAGTTCTCCAAACATCAAATTAATCTGAACGGAGGGAGTATTTTTTTTATCGGTGTTTCAAGTTGCAAAGAGAGTAAGAAAGAATATTAAAACGAAATATAACCGCTACCTGAATTAGCATGCACATGCTCAGACCATAGTGTTGGTACTGGAGTTGTCCACTCACATATGTCCACCCCAATGTCAGCAGCAATCGCTTTCACAGTTGCCTGGGGTAAAACATGATTGTTAGTTTGTTATTACTAACTAAATACAACTCATGAGCAGCAGAACAACTAAGTTCTCCCTAAGTATAGAATAGTATAGTATAATATGCCTTTTTTTTCCTACAGCTCCACCAAGTATTCAGAAGAAACAAGAATTGACACACAGAATCACACTAAGAGTAAAGACATTGAAACCAATTGATCATGTGTGAGGTATTACTGGGCAGGATACTATTAGAAAAAGAGCAGTGTCATTACTACAAACAAATATCATCTTGATCAATCATTACTGAATACAAGGTGATAATTTAGAGCTGTCAACACATGATGCCACATATTGTAGCCCAAACTCACTTTCATCATCTGAGCACAAAATATCCAAAGAAGAAATTTGAAGGAAAGGACGTACTGATTTTCCAACACCAGTCTGTCCAGTTAGGACAAGGGTCCATCCTCCAACTGTTTGCTGTAAAATTGTCTTTGCATGATTAGGTTTCTCTATTATGAACATTGAACTATATAAAGTAAAAAAGCAGAAAGCTATCTTCTCAACGCATGAGAGCTCACGAGCTTTGTTTGATTCCTAACAATTCAAATATCCAAACATTAAGTAAAAATTTCTTGATTAGCTCATGTGCTTTCATGGCATCCACAACATGCAGTAATACTGACAGAGTGACAGCAAGCTTTGCAATCAATAATGCATGTCAAAATTTATTGTTTAGATGGGCATGCAAAACAGCGTGACATCCCCTCTACAACAGTACAGAGTTCTTCAAGGGAATCAATTCCCCATACAGTGTATTTTGAACGTAACCAAAAGGAACAAAGAACAAGAAAATAGTGGAGCTCTAGCTGTTTGTCATATTGAAATATGCATACAAGTAACAACCCTAATCAATTCCACTGTTTTGGTACAGCTAAGATTATCCACATGACCTCCCGTTGTTGTTGTAACTCGCTTCAAAATAGTTTGAAATTAAATAACAGTCACCTCAGGTGTCTTCAGCTTAGTTTCCAACCATTGTTTTACATCTTCAACCTACAAGAATAAATCATGTGAAGTGCATTCTTACTATGGTTGAAAATGAAGAAGAGACTGAAATAATACATCAACACCCTGATACATTGACAGTCTCTTTTTAGTAAAATATTTCTAACAGGACATACAATAGACTGAGCAATACCAAACAAAAGATGAGTTATAAAAAGGACTATAGCATAACATAAAGATGAAAGAACCAACCTTCTTTTTATGAACAGCAAGCTCTGCTGATGAGTGTGGCCTGTACTTGTCAACCCAAAGCTCCTTTGTTTTTTGTAGAGACCCTGCCTAGAGTAGACTAATCAGCAAAGGAAATTGAAACAGTCATTGTTTACCTTAAGTAGCTTTTTTTCGGGTAAACAGTAGGAGAGGCTCCCATTGTGTATATATATTAAAACAAAGAGAACAGACTGTACAAAAACACAACACCAGAAAGGAACAAAACAAGAAAAAACTGAAAGCTATACATCAGGCCTAAGAGGCCTCCAGAGATGAAATGGGAGGAACTATACAGTCAAGCCAGGCAAGAATAGCAGCCCTGACAGAGGAGTTAGTTCTATGTACTTGAATCCGGACTTCATCTTGAAAAGCCATCCACTGATGTTATTACAAGTTTACAACTTTGTTTTGTGTTTAAAATTTTATATAAAGAAAAGATCGCAAAAAAAATTGGGATGAAAAAACTGGTGTCATGCAGGACATGGAAAGAGTGAAAACTTCACATTCGTAAGTGCTTGTGCACATTACAGAAAAGAGTCAGGAAGAAGTAAACAGTATCAACGTAAAGCCTCCTCTAGAGATAAAGCAAGTATTCAGAATTCATACAAATCTAAAGTATTGTATATTTAGAGTCCTGGTTTACTCTATCTATCAGTCGGAAAAAAAAAAGGATATTGTCCGAGCCAAAGGGTTTTCACCTTAAATCAGGAAACTACAGGTTCATCCAAAATCAACCAATGCAGACATACACTTGACAGAAAGCACTAATAACACACATACTTATTTGTAGATATTTGTATCTATCAAATTAATATTTCAATACAATTAACAATAACATGTTTATTATCTAAATCTTCCCATCTGTCTTATATATTCATCAAACCAGCAAATTTTTCATTTCATAAAATTCTCTTGATAATGATGAATGGCTGACCATACAAAACTAGATGGTGAAGATGTTCTCATGAACAACTGATACAGATGGTTAGCACTATGGCCTTAATTTTGCAAAATTAAATAGTAAACGTCATGGTCAATATACTAGGCTTTTGTGAATCCAACCCAAACTACTATACACCATTTCTTCAAGATGTACTGAGCATACTTTTCAAATCTGTAGTAATTAACTGAGGCAGAGTACTGGCCATAGCCCATAGTATCCATACTAGCAGCTAACTCTATGTGAATCAACCGAGTCATCAGTAATATCTAACTCTGTGAAGATCAACTGAAGCATTGGACATATATCGTGTGTTCTATGTAGCAACAGGATTTAGAATTTAACAATGCAATACACCAGGGCAGACACAGTCAACAGACAGTACGCAATATATAGCTCCAGACCAGTGGAAACAGGAAAGGAAAAATAATAATAATATTATTAGAACTGCTAGGCAACATATTGACTAGCAAAAGATCCACTTAGCAGCAATAGCAATCCTATAACGTTTACTGCATATTTATAGCATGCACTATTTGGGAATTTCTTCAAACAAAACCTCTACTTTCATAACCTCATCCTGCTATATGAAGCTCAAAATACACTAAAAAAAAGTACAGCCATACAGAAAAAACGAATCAAGTAAATATACCTGACATGCCCAAGTCATTTAGACATTCTGAAAAATCTTCAGAAAGCATATCGAATTCAGCCTTTTGAGACAAGGAAGAAAGCATCAGTATTCAATAATGCAAAAGCTTCAGCTGGAGCTAGAGAAAACTAGATGATAATGAGAAGAAAAAAAAAACATAGCAGTAGAACAAGGTATGACAGGAAATTCGTTTTCAATGGTTTATCACTATTTGCATCAAGGTGGCAGTTCACTTCTAGTAATGGCCAAGCTGGAATCAGCTTGTGAGTTATTTCACTGGTCCTACATGAGGACAGTTTCTCACAAAAAGGGGGCAAAGGAACATTTAATTCAGAAATGGTCATTACTTGCTCTCACTCTGTCAAAATTGGTACAGAAACTATATGACATTAAAATAGAAGCATCGTGTCATTACAAATTGTGACTCACATGAGGAACCAGTACTGACTCTGGTAGGCATGCATGTAAACAGAATCAAAGCTGTTGACTGACGCCAACCTTAGAGCCTAGATTGATCATTTTGTGATAGCCTATAGATTGGTCAATCAAACATACACCACTTGAACCCAACACTCCAAACTCCAAAGCTTACTCAGAGTACCGTTTTAAGTGATCCATAACCAGTTACAGAAGTCAAAATGGGTAACAGTTTACTAGACAGACAGCAAATGAATTGCCTGACTAGCAACGCGGAACAAACAACATTCGTCATAGCCAATACCACACACGAATTTTAATTCGAATTTATCACCTTCAATGAGCAGGACGGCGCGGGTTCCAAGGCACGGCGGCGCCCTCTCCCCGAGCTGCCCTCGCGGCGCGGCCTTTTTCTCGAGCCGCTCGGTTCCAGCGCCGGCGACGGCGCCGTCGCAGGTGTCCTTCGTCTCCGCACCGAAGGGCCGCGGCTAGCCGCGCGGCGCCCTCCGCTCTCGTCTTCCTCGGAGGAAGAGGAGACGACGACGACCGGCGGCCGCTTCCCCATTGAAATCGGCGGCGGGACGGGCAGTCGTACCAACCGCGAGGGTTAGGGCTGGACCATGGGGTCGGACCAGACCGGCGAGATGGTGGGGGTTCGGTTTGCTACGCCGCGCGGGGCGGGGTTTGGGGAGGGAGGGTATAGGCGGGGAGGGAAACTGGAGTGAAGGGCTGAAGGCGGCCGCCAGGAGAACGAAGCGGAAAGGGTTTCGGATACTCTGCAGCCATCGGATCTCGATTCTAGAGCGCAGATTTCTTGAGTTTGTTGGACGATGAAACATAGAACGGTGATAAGATTGACTCTAACGGGTGTCCTATATAGGCACCTAAATCCAAAATAAATATTAGACTATAAAAATCTACCTTTGATGAAGAATACAACTCGGTGATCCATTCTGGGACACGCACGTTCCGCGACCTACAAATAGGGCACGCGATTGCGCGACCCATCCCCTTCAGCGCTCTCGGCCCCACGCCTGTGCTCCTCCTCTACTACCACCATGCCCAGCCCCTCCTCCGGCTCCGCCGCCGCGCCCTCCTCCTCCGCCCGGAGAGGGTTTCAGATCCTCTGCAGCCATCGGATCTTGATTCTAGAGCGCAGATTTCTTGAGTTTCTTGGGCGATGAAACATAGAACGGTGATAAGATTGACTCCAACAGGTGTCCTATATGGGCACCTAAATCCAAAATAAATGTTAAACTATAAAAATCTACCTTTAACGGAGGACCTAACCTGGTGAACCATTCTGGGACACGCCTGCTCCGTGACCTACAAATAGGGCACGCGACCGCGCGACCCATCCCCTCCAGCGCTCTTGGCCCCACGCCTGTGCTCCTCCTCTGTCGCCACGCCCAGCTCCTCCTCCGGCTCCGCCGCCGCGCCCTTCTCCTCCGCCGCCGACACGCGCGTCGTGCCCTCTGTTGGTCGTATCTATGCACCCACTTATATACCGCAAGAGAACAGTGTACAGTTGTAGCTCTTTTTTCCTCAGAGTATTCTAAGGTTATCGAATCCACAGGGAACAAGCAGAACTAATACTATTAAAGGGTTACTAATAGATTGCAATGAGTTGGTTGGTGTGAATGATGACGATAAGAAAGTGGAAGGTGAATGTTATTGAAGAGGCAACAGGATGATGAAGAATTCTCTCCTTAGGATTGGTTCACTAGCATGCAACCTTATTTTTATCAACTCAAGTGATGACTCTAATATTCTATAAGACATGGTGGTTTCGTTCACCTCGACTGTCACTACAGAGGCTATTAGCTCCCTACTGGTTTCTTGCACTATGTAATGGCAAAAGTGTATTGGCCGATACACTAATGAAAAGGATAGATAGATGTACAATAAGTTCATCATATAGATTAAATTCATCGAGAGAGTATCAACAAGCATGAGAGTTACATGACCAGATCCCCGCACCAGAGAAGAGAATATGAGACTACTCACTCATCCCTCTGCTAGACATAGCAGAGGGGTGAGAAATAGCGCTGGAACGCGCCCGAGCCGATCGGCGCAAGTGTTGCGCCGATCGGCGCGACCTCCCTTCTGGTAGATCTCGTCAGTATTGATGAACCTCCGCCGCCAATATCCTGAAACCCTAGTTTTAATAACTGGTTCTTGTTATTGCCGTCTCCCCTTGGCGTCTTGGCTCTTGATAATTATCTTCCTTTTATACTCGACGGGATTAGGTCAACTTCCACCGACTCTGACTCATACTGGGCTGGGTCTTCGTCTTTCCTAGACCGGATCATGTTTTAGTCAACTTTTCCTCCTGCGCCGATCGGTGCGACTCATGCGCCGATCGGCGCGGCTCTGTATCTGGCTCATCTTCGTTACTCTTTAGCTCTTTATCCATAATTGACCTGTTTTATACCTGTTTCCTGTGATTATATCCAAAACAGAACAACTACAAATATATGCAAATATGAGGTTAATTGTTAGTCCAAACCACCAAATTAAGACGCAAAACATCGCTTTTTGGTAGATAAAATGGACATCCAGAAACCACCAACAGTTCCTCCACACTCAAATCATTGCTAGTCCTCGAGCAATACAAAATCAAATATGTAATAAGAATTTTCACACCATCTCTCATGCATTCAATCTCAATCATTATTTTTACTCATTATCCCACAAAGATTTTCTCTCATCTCCTTTTAACCAATCGGCATATCTTACTTGAGCTTAATCAAATTACCACAAAACCTTTTCAAAAATAATTTTAGTTCTCCTCAACTCATCTTTTAGCATCAAACATCAGGCATTTGGTCTTCTCTCGGTCTCTCAAGTGTATTTTGTTCCCTCTCCTATTGTATATGGATCTTGGAGGGCTATATAACTAAATTAAACCATAAGATAAACCATGTCAACAATGTTCTCAATCATGCCTATTAAGAAAGGATTTCCTTGGAAAAGAACTTTTAGTTGAGAAAAGGAATATAAAAGATCTAAAAGAAAATTCAATGAGAACAATTGACAAAGAATGAGGAATAATCAGAAATCATTCTTTACCAATTGTTCTCATTAAATTTTTTTTTAGATCTTCTACATTCCTCTTCTCCATTAAAAGTTCTTTCCCAATAAAATCTTTTCTTAATAGGCATAATTGAGCACATTGTTGACATGGTTTATCTTATGGTTTAATTTAGTTATATAGCCCTCCAAGATCCACATACAATCCTTGATTAGATAGGAGAGAGAAGGAAATACACTTGAGGGACTTAGAAAAGACCAAATGCTTGATGTTTGATGCTAAAAGATGAGTTGAGGAGAACTAAAGTTATTTTTGAAAAGGTTCTGTGATATGCCGATTGGTTAAAAGGAGATGAGAGAAAATCTTTGTGGAGGGATAATGAGTAAAAATGATGATTGAGATTGACTGCATGAGAGATGATGTGAAAATCCTTATTACATATTTGATTTATATTGCTCGAGGACTAGCAATGATTTGAGTGTGGGGGAACTGTTGGTGGTTTCTAGATACCTATTTTATCTACCAAAAAGAGATGTTTTGCGTCTTAATTTGGTGGTTTGAAATAACAATTAACCCCATATTTGCATATATTTGTAGTTGTTCTATTTTGGATATAATCGCAGGAAACAGGTGTAAAACAGGGCAATTATGGATAAAGAGCTTTAGAGTAACGAGGATGGGCTAGATACAGAGCCGCGCCGATCGGCGCGACCCTTACGCCGATCGGCGCTGGAGGAAAAGATGACTGAAATATGATCCGATCTAGGAAAGACAAAGACCCAGCCCAGTATGAGTCAGAGTTGGTGGAAGTTGACCTAATCCCGTCGAGTATAAAAGGAAGATAATTATCAAGAGCCAAGACGCCCAAGGGGAGACGGCAATCGCGAGAACCAGTTATTAAAACTAGGGTTCCAGGATATTGGCGGCGGAGGTTCGTCAACACCGACGAGATCCACCAGAAGGGAGGTCGCGCCGATCGGCTCATGCGCATTCCCTCTGCTATGTCTAGCGGAAGGATGAGTGAGCAGTCTCATATTCTCTTCTCTGATACGGGGATCTGGTCATGTAACTCTCATGCTTATTGATACTCTCTCAATGAATTTAATCTATGTGATGAACTTTACTGCACATCTATCTATCCTTTTCATTAGTGTATCGGTCAATACACTTTTGCCCATTGCATAGTGCAAGAAATCAGTGGGAAGCTAATAGCCTCTGTAGTGACAGCCGGGGTGAACGAAATCACCATGTCTTGTAGAATATTAGAGTCATCACTTGTTAGTTATCGGTGATCGAGCCTATCGTGATCAATTGTCATCACTCCTTGAGGATGTGATCTAGGTTGTTACTTTTAATCTATGGTGAGACCAAGACCGGTTAGGTGTCGGTGATCGAGCCTATCATGATCAATTGTGAAGGTCGTCACACGTTTGTACACGGTTTGAGCCCGCTGGTGAAAGGGGCATCAATACTAAGCGCTCGTGCCGGCTCCAGGAGTTCGGCAAGTTCTCGAGGGAGGCGAGCTTGTGCCTTGGTGGCTGCGGTGACATGCACCATGTCTTCACTTCGGGAGTGATTACGGGCTCGTGTGCGAGAACTCCACTTTGTGGTGGGAGGGACCGGGACTCCGGCGGGAGTGGTCCAACGAGGAGTAGGGAAGACGCCATCCTTCCGAGACCTCGAGAAAAAAATCATGAGCCCTCTCTTACTCTACTCCTTACTTTGATACATTACTTTTCGCATTTACATACCGTGCTATTCATGCTTGTGTGTTTGCCTTGTTATAGTTGATTATCTTGTAGACTTGCATGTTTAGGCTCCTTGCTATTTAGTAGTGTTTAAGGTTCCGCATTTGATCACTAGCATGTGTAGGAGTTGCTTTGGTGTGCTTGATCACTAGAAGTGCATAGGAGTTGTATTGACTTGTGTGATTCACTAGTATGCATAGGTTGTCTTTCTTTTCATAGGATTATCTTATTAGTGTGGTCACTACTAGGATTGTGTTGGAGTTGATTTGAGTGTATTGGTATTAGGAATTGGTAAAATTGATACATAGAAATAGTTCACGATTCACCCCACCTCTCAGTCACTATGATCCTTTCAAGTGGTATCAGAGCCAAGTGCTCAACATAGGGCTTAACCGCCTTAAGTAGTGACCATATTGAGTTGGGATGTCATCCCATTCAGGGCTGGGTCATGGCTCATGGAAGGATCGCTTTAAAAGCTACCTAAATGCCATGATTCCAGATGAGTTGATGGATATTCTTGTGGACTTTGTCAAAATCTTTACCGATAATCATGTGTATGATGATTGTGATAATTGTGTGGATGTGCCTAGTTCTAGTGAGTGTCTAGATTCTTCTAGTGATAACTTGATAGGTTGCTCTACTAGTATGCCTAATATGATGATTAATGATGATGCTTCTCTTGTTCCTACTTGCTCCACTAGCATGACTAGGATCGATGATAGTGTGCCTCTTGATCTTGCTAGTGATTCACTTATTGAAGAGTTCTTTGCTTTTCATGCTAATGATAATGAGGACTTACTTGACTCTCTTATTCGTTTGCGAGGTATTGCGGACAAGGTTGAATCGAATGAAGAATTCTTCAAGCTTTCTAAGATTGTGATAGCCGAGAAGATCCTCACCTTGCTCTCTAGTAGCAAGCTCCTCTACACCACCCTCAGCCTTCTCATGGAGAAGGGTCTCTCCGTCGTGGACGTGATTGAGATTCTCTTTGAGGATAAGGAGATCACCGCAAGATGGACTGGGGAGAAGACTTCCAAGGCAAAGATTGAAGCATCTTTAAGAAAAGGGAAAGAAGTAGCTTCAAGCTCAAACTTCTTTGATCCCTCCACAAGATTGCCTTGCAACAACTTTTACAACCCCTTCGGATCAAGACCTTCACCAAGCTCATCATCAAGCGCTTCGTCAAGCTCTACCTCAAGTGCCATTCCAAGTTTCACTCCAAGCACTTCGGGTGGACCATGCATTGGTGTAGGGGGAGTGCCAACAACATGGCTAGCATGATCATTCGAAATGATCAATCCTGCAGCTCCAGCCGAGGCGTCTCCACCTCCCCTACCACAAGATTGGCTTTGGCATATGCGTCGAGCTCGACAACAGGAGCTCCTCTTTGAATTTGATGAAATTGTGAGAAATCAGAATGATGATCTTTGCGAGACTTTCTTGAGGGTTTATGATCTTGTGTGTAGGATAAACTCCTTCAGAGGTTTTCGGAAGATAGAACCAATTGAAGTGATTGACAAACTTCTCCAATTAATCACAGCTCCTGAGAGGGGCTTCTTACTTGAGGAGGTTGTCAACAGGAGGCATGAGCTCTTAGTTGAGAGGGCAATGGAGATAGTACTTGTGCTCCACTCACAAGTGGGACATGTGCTTGAGCATGGCCTCTATGATCCTCCCCATTACTACATTGACCTCAACAATGTGCACATGGAGGATGGTCATGGACATTGGAGGTATCGTGCTCCTCACTATCCTATCAGGAGGAGACTTCAGGAAGGCATTGCAAGAATCCCTATCTATGAGGATGGTCTTATCATTCGATGTGATGAGGTTAGTATACGTCAATTGAGCAATGCTTTGGGTACTAACCCTTCTTCCTCTAGTGCTTGTCTTATTGCTACTACCAGGATCAATTACAACAGTGGAGGTACTCATTGGATCCTTGATAGTGGGTGCACCCAACACATGCCCGGGAAGCCAACCATATTCACCAACATTGATG
The DNA here is from genome assembly GCA_030378355.1 of Eleusine indica. Taxonomy (NCBI): domain Eukaryota; kingdom Viridiplantae; phylum Streptophyta; class Magnoliopsida; order Poales; family Poaceae; genus Eleusine; species Eleusine indica. The sequence goes on along the minus strand of CM059498.1, from coordinate 7,380,731 downwards.
AAGACGAAGACAGTGAGAAGGTGACTTTTGGGGATAACTCAAAGGGGAGAGTCAGAGGCTCAGGCAAGGTGGTCATTACAGAGGACCTCCATCTCTCCAAGGTTTTTCTTGTGGAAACCCTTAACTTCAACCTTCTATCCATTGGTCAGTTGTGTGACATGGGATTCAAGTGCACATTTGATGAGGACGGAGCAACTATTGAGAATACCAAGAAAGGGCTAGTGTTTCATGAAGTGAGGCATGGGAACTTGTATGTCACGGACTTTAAATCTAGCAGCATGCCTCCAAGTACTTGTCTCTTCACAAAATCAACCAAGGGATGGTTGTGGCATAGAAGATTAGCACATGTTGGGATGAGTCAGCTCAGGAAAGTGGTCAAGAGGAATCTAGTTGAAGGAATTAAGGATGTGACCTTTGAGAAGGACAAACTATGCAGTGCTTGTCAAGCAGGGAAGCAAGTTGCCTCTTCTCACCCCACCAAGTCTTTCATGTCAACATCTCATCCTCTAGAGCTATTGCACATGGATTTGTTTGGGCCAATACACTACAAGAGTCTAGGAGGCAATCTCTATTGCTTGGTGATCGTAGATGACTTCACGAGATACACTTGGACTTTCTTTCTTGTGGACAAGTCTCAAGCTAGTGACATCTTCAGAAATTTTGCAAGGAGAGCAAAGAATGAATTCAAAGCTAACATTGTGAAGATAAGAAGTGAAAATGGAACAGAGTTTAAGAACACAACAGTGGAGGAGTATTGTGACAATAAAGGGATCAAGCATGAGTTCTCCGCTACTTATACTCCCGAGCAGAATGGAGTAGTGGAGAGGAAGAACAAGACACTCATCACTCTTGCTCGTGCTATCCTAGATGAGTATGGGACTCATGAGAGGTTTTGGGCTAAAGCAATCAACACGGCTTGCTACACTTCCAACCATGTGTATCTTCACCGGTTGTTGAAGAAGACTCCATATGAGCTATTGGTTGGACGGAAACCGAATGTTTCCTATTTTTGGGTCTTTGGCTGCACTTGCTACATTTTTAAGAAGAGGAGTAAGCCCGGGAAGTTTAAGAGCAGAACGGATGAAGGCATACTTGTTGGGTACTCTAGAACTTCTAAGCATATCGGGTCTACAACTCAGCTACAGGTTGTGTGGAAGAAACTTATAATGTGTAATTTGATGAGTCAAATGGTTCTCAAAAGGGAGATGAATTTCTTGAAGTGAATATTGGTGATGAACCCATGAGGGAGGCTATGAGAAGAATGCCCATGGGCGAGGTTTTACCCCACGAGGTTATTGATGATGATATTGGTGAACCCTCCACTCCACCACCTCAAGCAACTACATCCTCCGAGGTGCAAGAACCAAACCAAGATACCACTACACCTTCTAGCTCCTCCCAAAATTCATTGAGAGTGCATCCACCTACCCAAGAGAACACTCAAGAGAGAAGTGAGTCACAAATTCCCCCGTCTACTCTATCTCGTTGCACTTCTCCAAGCTCCTCAAATGATGCATCCCCATCTAATCCAAGCTCTAAATACAAAGCTAGAAAGCATATGAGTGATTCTCCTACCTCTCTAAGAATCCAAGACACTCATATCTTAAGAGAGCAAGCAATCCATGATGCCCAAGATACTTCACCTAGATCACCTCTCACTCAAGAAGAACATCATCCTAGACCCAAAGCTATCAACAAGGATCATACTCCAGACTTGATCATTGGGAGCCCATCTCAAGGGGTGAGGACAAGGAGAAACCAATACAAGCTCAACTATGTGAATGAAGAAGATGATGAGGAGGCAAATGTTGCTATTGAGAACTTCTCTTTTGTCTCCATGATTGAGCCCACAACAATGGAAGAGACAATGAATGATTACAAGTGAGTTATTGTCATGCAAGAGGAGTTGAACAACTTTCAGAGATGCAAGGTATGGAAATTGGTAGAGAGGCCCAAGAATCATAATATGGTTGACACTAAGTGGGTCTTCAAGAACAAACAAGATGAGAAAGGAGCCATTGTCAAGAACAACGCTCGCCTAGTGGCAAAGGGATATTCTCAAGTGGCGGGCATTGACTTTGAAGAAACATTGCACCAGTGGCTCGACTTGAAGCTATTCGGATCATGCTTGCCTATGCTTCACACAATAGTTTCAAACTCTATCAAATGAATGTGAAGAGTGTCTTCTTGAATGGAGAAATCAATGAGAAAGTCTATGTAGAACAACCTCCAGGATTTGAGGATCATAAGCGTCCAAGACATGTATACGAATTGAAGAAAGCCCTCTATGGTCTCAAGCAAGCTCCTAGGGCATGGTATGAACATTTGAGAAACTTCCTTCTCAAGAATGGATTCACCATTGGAAGCATTGATAGCACCTTGTTCACAAGGCATGTTGGAAAGGATCTCCTTGTGTGCCAAATCTATGTGGATGATATCATATATGGATCAACCAGTGAGGAGTTTCGAGAAATGATGGCAAGGGAATTTCAGATGTCTATGATTGGAGAACTCCATATTTTCCTTGGTTTTCAAGTGAAGCAATTGAGAGAAGGCAACTTTATCTATCAAGAAAAGTACACCAAGGATCTTCTTAAGAGGTTCAACAAGGAAAATAGCAAACCCTTGCGCACTCCGATGGCAACAAGCAAACCCTTGGACATGGATGAAAAGGAAAAACTGGTGAACCCCAAGCTCTATAGATCTATGATTGGTTCTTTGCTCTATCTCACCGCCTCAAGATCGGACATCATGTTTAGTGTGTGCTTGTGCGCACGTTATCAAGAAAATCCAAAGGAGTCACACTTGAAGGCTGTGAAGAGGATACTTAGATACCTCAAGTACACACCTACCATGGGGTTATGGTACCCTAAAGGAACAAGTTTTGAGTTACTTGGGTATTCGGATTCGGACTTCACAGGATGCAAAGTGAATAGGAAGAGTACATCGGGAGGTTGCCAATTCTTTGGAAGAGCTCTTATTTCTTGGAACTCAAAGAAGCAAAACTCGGTGGCTCTATCTACAGCTGAAGCGGAGTATATGGCAGTAGGAGCATGTTGTGCTCAACTTCTCTACATGAGGCAAACTCTCTCGGACTATGGTCTCAACTTCACTCAAATGCCACTCTATTATGATAGTGAAGCGGCGATCAAGATGGCTCTCAAAACTAGAGATCATGGTCATGCAAAACACATTCAAGTAAAGCATCATTTCATTCGAGATCATGTTGAGAAGAAGGATATTGACTTGGTGCATGTGCGTACTTATGAACAATTGGCGGATATCTTCACCAAGCCTCTTGATGAGAAGACCTTCAACAAGTTAAGGGAAGAACTCAATGTTCTTGACCTCTCCAACTTTACATGAGTAACCCTTAAGCTTGTCCTTTGTAAATATGTATAACTTTCCTTGTGTGTTTTGTTGTTTGTGTCTTTGCTTTGTGCTTGTTTCTCTTCTTTTTGTAGGTCAACTTCGGACCTCCTTAGGATAGCAATGGACATGGGTTAAGCTTGGGAAGGTGGTTCATGGTGTACCCAAGGCTTTGAAGAATGGTCCGTTGTGAGTATGCTCGAGAAGGGAACAACTCGTCGTTGGCACTTTGGTTTGTAGCCGTTTTCTCTCTTTCTTTTAGCATCGCATCATGCATTTGTTTACTTGTTGCATTTGCATTCTTTGCATTCATGCATTCTTGCATTGTGATACCTTACACGCCTTCAAGCATGTTTCTAGGGGGAGTTGGTTATTTACCATGTAAGTATATGACCCTCTAGATGATCACATAGTGATCTTTGTGCTTCATGCTCATTGAGTCATGTTCGACCGAACTCCGAGGTTAAATCTACTCGCACGGCTCAAAGACAAGTGGCTCATACATTCCCAATGCACTAAGGACTAACCTTTGCATTCTTGAGGAATTTGTTATTAAGTCTTGTGTGTAGGAGGAGATATGGTGGAACACCATCGTTACCAAGGAGGAGCACCAAGAAAGGGGGAGTTTCCTAACTCTTGCCATTTATATTTGCTTCTTGTGTTTTGCCTTTGGTTTTTGGTGATAGGTGACAAAGGGAGAGAAGGAAGATGAAGATCCAAAAGCCAAGTCTAGGTTGATAACATAAAGGGGGAGAAGAACATGAAGATCAATCACCAAGTACACCAAGTAAGGGAGAAAAATATGAAGTTACAAGCTACGAGGTGACAAGAGGAGAACACGAAGAAAATGGTGCATGTTCACTTGAAGCACACATGAAGATCATATCAAGATGAACACCTACACCAACATGAAGAAGAACAATGACGCTGCATGTCTATGACAACAATATACATCTATACCGACATGAACATCTATGTCCTTGGTGCATATCTACTTCAACAAGAACATCAACCACAACACCAAGACGGGCGCAAAATTCAACTCAAGACCAACATCAAGTGCGCTACGTGATTGGATAGTTCTCTCTCAACACCTAGCACATTTCAAGGGAGAGACTACTTCCAAGGTAAGGACCAAGCACATTTCATGGGAGAGACTACTTCCAAGGTAAGGACCAAGGTAATCCTTTCAATCCTTTCTTTTTCTTTGGTTCCTTGTTGTTCGTTTGTTTTGGATCATCATAAGTAGTGGTAGTCATCCATCACCAAAAAGGGGGAGATTGTAAGAATCATGACCATTGAGGTCACCCCAAGGTATGATGTTTTGGTGATGAATGACAAACATAAAATATGACTAATGTCTATACAAGTGGTGCCCATGTAGGAAACCTTTTCTACTCTATGATGATTGTTCACGGCGGCCTTGGCGATGGATGACAATGACTAGAAGCATGAAGGCTTGATGAGCTTGATGAAGTCCAAGGGTTGATGAAGATGGATCAAAGCGATGGACAAGCTATGGAGCAAGTGTTGGGAACACTTGCCTAGTTGTTAGGGCTTTGAGTCCATAGGAAAAATCGGACTATCAAGAGGGTCTAGGTCATTCTCTTAGATCATGTCTAGTCGATGATGTGCAAGGTTGTTCGGTGAAATCACAGGCACTAGATGATAGTAGAGAAGCCAAGGAGCTGTTCGGAGAAGCAGGGAAACAAAGTCAAGCGAGGACAACAAGTTTCAGCTTCTGGACGAAGTGACCAGACAGAGGGGTCAGAGGTGACCGGACTGTACGGTCACTAAGTGATTTGTCCGGAGACTATAGCGAGCAGCGAGGAAACTGCCAAGTCTGGGAAGTCCTAGTGACCGGACGGTCCGGTCTAGTGACCGGACAGTCCGATCAGTAGGAGAAGGAGTTGGGCAGCGAGGAAGCTAGTGCCGAAATGTTTCTGGACTGGAGAGAGAAATGGACCGGATGGTCCGATCAACGGACCGTACGGTTCGGTCAGTACAGTGGAGTTGTCTGGATAGTGCAACCAACGGTTCTGGAAACCGTTCCAGAGAGACCGGACAGTCCGGTCTGGGAGTGACCGGACAGTCCGGTCATTGAGTCCAGAAAGGCAACTTCATTGAGCAATGGCTAGTTGGAGGTTGGAAGCCTATATAACTTCGTTGCTGGGGTCTTGGAGACCTCTCTTGGCCAGTGGAATACCTGAGAGCATTTAGTAAGGTCCAAGAGGAAAAGAGGAGAGCACTAGGAGAGGATATTGGGTATCTTGAGAGTGCTAGTTGGAGTAACAAGGAGCGATCTTGCACATCTAAGGCTAGGGTGTCCTTCAGGGTGTGATCTAGGTTGTTACTCTTGGTCTATGGTGAGACCTAGACCGGTTAGGTGTCGGTGATCGAACCTATCGTGATCAGTTGTGAAGGCCATCACACGTTTGTACATGGTTTGAGCCCGTCGGTGAAAGGGGCATCAATAGTGAGCGCCCGTGCCGGCTCCGGGAGTTCGGCAAGTTCTCGAGGGAGACGAGCTTGTGCCTTGGTGGCAGCGGTGACGCGCACCGTGTCTTCACTCTGGGAGTGATTGCGGGCTCGTGTGTAAGAACTCTACTTTGTGGCGGGAGGGACCATGACTATGGCGGTAGTGGTCCAACGAGGAGTAGGGGAAGACGCCATCCTTCCGAGACCTCGGCAAAAAAATCATGAGCCCTCTCTTACTCTACTCCTTATTTTGATGCATTACTTTTCGCATTTACATACCGTGCTATTCATGCTTATGTGCTTGTCTTGTTCTAGTTGATTATCTTATAGATTTGCATGTTTAGGCTCCTTGCTTGCTAGTAGTATTTAATCTTTCGCATTTGATCACTAGCATGTGTAGGAGTTGCTTTGGCGTGCTTGATCACTAGAAGTGCATAGGAGTTGTATTGACTTGTGTGATCCACTAGTATGCATAGGTTGTCTTTCCTTTCATAGGATTATCTTGTTAATGTGGTCACCACTAGGATTATGTAGAAGTTGATTTGACTGTATAGAAATAGTTCGCGATTCACCCCCCCCCCCCTCTCGGTCACTATGATCCTTTCAGCGAAGAGCAGCGACGACCGGGTGAGCGCAAAGGAGCACGAAGAGCAGCGACGACCGCGCGAGCGCGAAGGAGCGGTGGCGGCCAGACGGCGTGAAGCTACGGCAGCGTCCTGCTCCTCCCATGTCATGGCGCCCGGAGCTACAGCTCTACCGCCGGCCGCGCTCCCGCTGCTACCGCATCGCCCGTCGTGCAGCTCCCCCACTGGCCGGCGCGCAAGGATCCGCCGCATCCTCGACTCCCCCTCGCCTCCCCGCCTGTAGCACCGCCCGAGCTCCCCCCGCGCCGGTGAGCCCAGCTTTGTGCGCAGTCCGGCGAGCTCCAGGCGCCCGCGCGCGCTTGACCTCCTCCTACCACCTACGCGCTCCTATTTTTGGTCTTCCATTGGAGACACCGAGTTCTGGGTGGTGACCCTTCGACCACACGTTCACCCAATCGAGACTTTGGGTCTCCGATTCGGGTCTCTATCTATTGAGACTTAATCTCAGCAATATATTTATAGGGCTACGTCGGGACTAAGAACTACGATGATTAAGACACATGACGTCGATTTAAACAAGTTTGGACCCTCTCGATGAGAGTAAAAGCCCTACGTCTTGTGTTTTATGGTTTGTATTGCAATGAAGTCGATGTCCCTGTTGGGGGGTTCCCTACCGCCTTATATATCCGGTCAGCAGGGGATACATGAAGAATCCTACTCGTAGTCTACAAGGATTTACATAGAAAGTCTATCTCTAATTTCCTTGTGCTTCAAGCCGACTCGATCGGTTCCCTTATTGATGAGGTACCCGATCTTTTACTGACTTAGGCATAACTATGGATACCCGGAAGGTAAGTATTCCACAGCAGTCCCCGAGTGCTTCCTGATTTTGAGCTTTGAGTTGTTGAGTGGTCTTCAAGATAATGTGACTTGGATCATAAATTAGGAAGACCTCTTAATTGAAGTCCTGATGGATCTGGCGCGCCGACTAGGTGCACCTGATCAGGTGTAGCCCCCGACTCTTGTATACTTTGTAGACTAACAAATAATACAAGAGTCTAATAATTTTAGCTCTTAACATTTTGTTAGATGTGATTTACTCAAACCATCAAGTTTGAGTCTAAATAAACCTCTGATCATCAAACCAAAGAGTCGGTTTGCAAGACTTCAATCTTGCCGACCGATTATTCAAAAGGCCGAGTGATCTACACTCTTGTCCGAGTGACTTGTAGGTCTAAATTTCATGATATTAATCATGTTTTAGTCCATATAAAAGAATATGACATCAATCATACAATAGTACTAAGCTAAATGACATCAATCATAGTATAGCTTTTCCTTAATGAATTGTCACTCGACTCAATATAAGTCCAATGTTAATAATTTAATTATTAACATCAATCAATAACATAATTCTTGAACTTATACCCGTACGACCATCAAGTCCTCTGCTATATGATCATCAAATCATATAGATACGACAAGTATTTTTGAGTGGATTGGCCACTGCTTCTCATCAAAGAAGCCCGTCAAATCAAGCCCTCGAGATTTTTTGTCAAGGTTGATAGCTCTAATTCTTTTTAAAGAATAAAGCGTTTTTATTTTTATTAATAAACAGAAAAGCCCATCACTGTATGGCCCATACCAGCCCATAGGACCCAAAAGACTAGGTCAAAAAGGCGTGAGTATAAAAAGAGCAGCGGACTGTTGACTCCAGGTCCACGCCGCCATTTGCATACAGCGCTTCGTCTTCCTCGCGCCTCCCCTGTTCTCGCGATTCCTCTGCTTCCAAAGCTAGGGTTAGCGCTTTTCATCGCCGCCGCAGATCCTCATCACCTTCCAGCCCCCGAGCACTTGCTGGGGTTTTAGCCTCGGCTTTCATATGCATTGATCCACAAATAGGTCGCAAATCCTCCAAGAAGGCCGTTGCCATCACCGAATCCTCCTCTTCGGAACTGGAGATCTCGGATTAACTGCGGGAGTTCTCCAAGAGCAACATCTCCACCACCGATCTGAACACCATGGTGATGGATGGCATCCTCCCGGAGCAAACTCGCATCGATTGGAAGGTACCAAAAGAGACTCGCCCCCTTCCAATCCATAAGGAGATTGTAATTTTTTGCTCTTTCTTTGAGCATGGCTTTGGAGTTCCCTACTACAGTTTCCTACGTGGGCTCCTTTTCTTTTATGGGATTGAGCTCGTCAACCTCAATCCTAATTCCATCCTGCACATTGCCATCTTCGTGCATATGTGTGAAGCTTTTCTGGGCGTTCTGCCCCATTTTACTTTATTCCGCCATCTTTTCATCCTTCAACCGCTGCCAATCAAGGAAAACCAAGTCGCCATAGGTCGAGTCGGTTTCCAGTTGCGCAAGAAGGAGGTCTATATCAACGTGCGATTGAAGACCGGGAACAAGAATTAGAAGGACGAGTGGTTTTATTGTGACAACCCTCCTCCGGTCCTTGCTGACTTCTCTGGTGCTAAGGCAATTCCCCAGGCGCGGTGGTCGGAATGACCTGATCCACTCGACCCCCAAGTAGTCACTCTGCTGAAGAAAATTGTAGAGCTAAAGAATGAAGGGGTCGACGACATTACCATAGCCAAGAGCTTCATAGTGCGTCGTGTGCAACCTTTGAAGCAACAAATATACCCCGCCTGGAAGTATGCCACCGACGACGAAACAAGAGAAGTGCCTGATCCGCCAAACTTCATTCTGTGTTGATCACGGTTATCAAAGATGTTTGAAGGAGAGATCATCCAATATCATATGTTAATCGTGAAGGCATACAATGTGAGCACTCTTCGGGTCCGAATAAGCTTCGGCTATCTTAAATGATTCTAACATCTCTTTAATAATCTTGGTATGTGATGTCTTGATGTTTTTGTAGGTTCTGGACACTTTTGTGTCTCACCCTCCGCTCCCTCCGACCGATACCCAGGGACTGGATTATGTTGACAAACCACCACAGACTGGTATTGGCGGAGCCAACTCATCAACGGACACCCGACCGACCGAAGAAGGCGCCGCCAACGTCTCCACTGTGCTTCCTCATCTTTGCTTGCCCTCCCTGAGCCGTCGAGTGAAATAGACCGCTCACCATCGTCGGCAATATGTGAGAGATGACGACGAAGATGAGGAAGAGTGCTCCCAAGATGCCAGTCTGCCCACCCCTGCTCATTCTGACCGACCATCAAGTCAATCGGAGCCCCCGAGTAAGTCGACAGGCGATGCAGAGGTGGCGAAGAAGACCGATGAAGCTGCCAAGACTTCTCTGAAGAGGAAGGAGACTACTCCGCAGACCGCTTCTCTGAAGAAGAGAGTCTGTCGGATCAAAATCAAACAAGCCTCTAGGTACTATTTCTTTGTATTTTTGATTCTTCATCATTGTATTTATTGACTGCAAGCTAATCTTTTATGCTTTTCATCGATCATAGCGGTCGGTCAGGCGAGTCTCAGAGCGCCCAAGGGTCTCAAGACACTCGTTCAGCTCCTACTCCTATTCCGATCGATCCGCCATTACCAGTCTGCACACCATCAAGTGTACAGGTCGAGCCGAAGAAGGCTCCTAATGTTCCAGCCCCCGAGGCAGTGCCGACGCCGACCCCGCAGACCGTCACTCCTTCCCCGGCCAGCATGTCTCCTCCCCGCTATAAGGGTAAGTCTTTGTTGGTCGAGGATTCAATGAGTCGACCTGGAGCGGAGGACATGGACGTTATGCAACAACATCGAGAGGCCAGCAAGGTACATCAATACCCAACTCTCTTTCCTCCTTGAATCAGTCTTCCAACTAACCATGCCCTTCTTCATATTTTAGAAATTATATTCTCTTATGGAGAAGAAACAAGCCCGGATAGAGTATCTGGAGGCTGAAACTTTTGGTAAGTCTTTAATATCTTGTGTATTCACACTTCTCCTCTTGAGGTTCTGACTTGTTGTCAATAGTCACAGACGAGCAGCTCTCCCAAGCCAGAAAGCAAGTTGAGAAGCTGCAGACCGATCATAAAGAAGTGACCGAAGCTCTGGAGCAAAGTCGTTCTGATGTTGTTAGCAAGATTGCAGACCAACTTTTATTTACTTCTTTCTCACTCTAAGGCTAAGGACTTTATTATGTCTTTAGCTCGTGATCAGAAGGTTGCCGACCTAGAGAAGTTGACTTCAAACCAGCAGAGATTCTTAGATGCTCTGACTGCCGAGAAGAATGATCTCTCCAAATCGGTCGAAGATCAGAGTGCCGAGATCACTCGGCTAAAAAAGAAGCTAGAGGAGACCGAAGGGAAGCTTGAGGAAGCCAAGAGCAGCTCCAAGACTTTTAAATGTAATCTTGCCAGTAAGCTATCCTTTCGAATCTTCCATCATTACTTGTGGACTTCATCATCTAACACCCTTTATGACTTTTGCAGCCATATCTTATAGCGCTCGGAAAGCATTGGATTATATCCATGCTAACCAAGTGGAGAAGACCGGGCATTCCTTGGAGTATCTGTTGGAGCACGCACCAGAGGTAATCGCCAACAACACCAAAAGAGTGGCGACCGAGGCTGGGAGTCAAGTGCTGGCTATTTGCCAATCTTGGTCTTCTGCTCTGCCATTGGACTAAGTCAAGGAGGGCTTCAATCCTGACTTGACAATTGATCAATGTCAGCTGCTTATGAACTCTATGCTGGAAACCTCCCGTGCCTTGGTGGATAACGGAGAGGTCGACCCCATCGTGCCATCTCCTCCAACAACTCCAGAATTAGAGCTACAAGATGATGCCTCCTCTCCTTCAAAGGAGATATAGGATCTGTAATGTTAATAAACATTAGTAGTATTTGAAATAGGAAAATAATTTTGTCTCCATGTAAATATAAATATTAATCCTTATGCTTACTTAGTTGCTAAACAAGTCTAGAAATAAATGACTAAATAGTCGAATCGGCAATCTCCTGTTACTTAGAGCAAAGCAGTCGGCACCGAGCAGCGTTAGTCGCGCTATAGCACTTAGACTTTTTCGCCCTAAGTCTTTAGAGATAAAAACAGAAGTTACACTGGTCTGCCTTTGTTGGTGGTTTCTGGATGCCTATTTTATCTACCAATAAAGGATGTTTTGCGTCTTAATTTGGTGGTTTGGACTAATAATTAATCCCATATTTGCATATATTGGTAGTTGTTCTGTTTTGGATGTAATCGCAAGAAACAGGTGTAAAACAAGGCAATTATAGATAAAGAGCTGAAGAGTAACGAAGATGGGCCAGATGCGGAGCCGCGCCGATCGGCGCGACGCTTGCACTGATCGGCGCAGTAGGGAAAGATAATGAAAACACGATCCGGTCCAGGAAAGACGAAGCCCAGCCTAGTATGAGTTAGAGTCGGTGGAAGTTGACCTAATCCCGTCGAATATAAAAGGAAGATAATTATCAAGAGCCAAGAGACGGAAGGAGGGACGACTATCGCGAGAATCAGTTATTAGAACTAGGGTTCCAGGATATTGGCGGTGATGGCCGATCAACACTGACGAGATCCACCAGAAGGGAGGACGCGCCGATTGGCGCGACGCTTGCGCCGATCGGCTCGTGCGCGTTCCAGCGCTACTTCTGACACCTCTGCTATGTCTAGCGGATGGATGAGTGAGTAGTCTCATATTCTCTTCTCTGGTGCGGGGATCTGGTCATGTAACTCTCATAATTATTGATACTCTCTCGATGAATTTAATCTATGTGATGAACTTAATTGCATATCTATCTATTCCTTTCATTAGTGTATCGGCCAATACACTTTTGTCCATTACATAGTGCAAGAAACCAGTGAGGAACTAATAGCCTCTGTAGTGACAGCCGGGGTGAACGAAACCACTATGTCTTGTAGAATATTAGAGTCATCACTTGAGTTGATAAGAATAAGGTTGCATGCTAGTGAACCAATCCTGAGGAAATAATCCTTCATCATCCTGTTACCTCTTCAATAACATTCACCTTTCACTTTCTCACCGTCATCATTCACACCAACTAACCCATTGCAATTTGTTAGTAACCCTTTAATAGTATTAGTTCCGCTTGTTCCCTGTGGATTCGATAACCTTGGAATACTCTGAGGGAAAAAGAGCTACAACTGTACACCGTCCTCTTGCGGTATATAAGTGGGTGCGTAATTACAACCAACAAGCTACTTTTTCTGGCGCCGTTGGCGGGGAACAAGCCAGTTCTTTTACTATTAATATTTTACTAACATCTAATCCTCTCTTTTCTAGTTGTTTTCGTTTTTGTGTTTTGTGTGAATTTTTAGGATGAGTATGACAGCACCTTCTCTGACGCTCAGGGAACTTTCTCTACCATCTCCAGACGTGCTGGTGCCTCAATCCTCAGATGAGAAGTCCACGGCCTCCTCGTATATGTTGAACCCCATTATCATTAGCATGGCTGAAGCAAACAAGTTCTTTGGAGCGAAAGAGGAGAACCCGTATACTCACTTACAAGATTTGGAGGTGCTTTGCCAAACATTCCATCATGAAGGAGTGCCTCAGAATCTTTACAGGTGGCTGCTTTTCCCATTCTCTTTGGGAGGAAAAGCCAAAGAGTGGCACAGGGCAGCATCTCGAGAAGCAAAAGGTAAGTAGAGTGAGTTAGTTGGAAATTTTTGTCTCCACTATTTTCCTTTGCCAAAGGTGCAGAAGTTGAGAACGGAAGTGGTGAACTTGTTACAAGAAGATGAAGAATCTCTCGCGGAAGCCTGAACGCGTTTTCAAACATTGTTGAAACAAGGACCTGACCTCGGCACTGATGAGAATATGTGTGCTCAAACCTTCTACATGGCCATAAACAAGGCATCGAGGATGCATTTGGACGGATCGGCCGGAGGAAGTTTTCTGAGATTGACAGCCAAGGCAGGGATCAAATTGTTAGGCAAAATTACCGAGAATGAAGCTTTGCACAAGCATTGGGAAGAATATCTAGAACCAAATCGGCAATGCCCAGAAGTTATACAGAAGGGAGAGTCGCCAGCTGAACAGATCTTGATGTCCAAGAGTAGATCAATGATTACTTTGGAGCAGTTCGAAGAAATAAAGCCCGTCTGACGTGTGCGCCGGTCGGCACAGTCTCTGAGCCGATCGGCGCAGTCGCGACGACAGGAGAACCGATCACCCTGACGACTCCGGCAAGTAGCAAGGAATATACCAAGATAGAAGCTGTGATTCTGGACAGCCACCTGAAGGAATTTGAAGGGAACTTTGCTAAACAAATGGGGGATAGAACGTTGGTGAATGCTAAACCACTTGACGAATTTGAGCCAATGGACTGGATTCCCATTGATTTTTCGCAAGAGTTGCTCAATATGAGAAGGTCCTTCAGTCCGCAAGACACCTCCAAAGCCGGAATTGAGTATAATTTCCCAAGTAATCGCCCCAAGTCGGAAGTTTTCGATCAAGAGATTATTGGGAGAGTTTTAGGAAAGCTCTATAAGGATGATATAGAACTTGATGGAACAGAGTTGAAACAAGCGAAGAGATTGCTAGACAGTTGCTTTGAGCCATCCCCCTACGAAGGATTATGCTTCGAAAAAGAAGAACCGTACATACCATGTGAGATATCGGGGAAGAAATTTCTGAAAGCCTTGTGTGACTTTGGTTCTCGTGTTAGCTTGATGACTTATGATGCATTCATAAGCATGCCTTATGGAACTAAACAGCGACTGATGGGGACTGAACTTGAGCTGATCATGGCGGATGGTAGGAAGACCAAGCCACTGGGAGTGGTCAAGAATGTCGAAATTGAGATCAGTTCGAAAACAATGCGGGTAGATTTGTTTGTTCTAGACAATAAAGAAACTGGGGTTGAAGATATCATTTTAGGAAGGCCATTCTTAAGACTAGTACAAGCTATTCTGGATGCTGGAAAAGGTCAAATTACGCTACACCTAGGAGAGGAAGAAGTGTGATTTCAATTTAATGGTCCGTCTTATCAAGACTCTTCTTACTATCAGGAATTCTGCCCAGAGGAAGACGAGAGAATAGGGCTGGATATGGGAGACCCACTGGACCACATCATGCGCGGAACTAACGAGTATACTGCCAGCGCCGATCGGCGCGACGCTGGAGCCGATCGGCTCAACCAGAAAAATCCTGATTTTGAACCTCTCGGGGAGCTGGATCCAGATGAAGCGCCAGAATTGGAACAGAAGGAACTTCCGAAGGAGCTACACTATGAATATCTAGGAAAGAATAGAACATATCCAGTTATTGTCAACAACGCCCTAACAAAAGAAGAAATAGAGAAGCTTCTCGCTATGCTCAAAAAGTATAAGAAAGCCATTGGTTACACATTGGATGACATCAAGGAAATCAGCACCGCATTTTGCACCCACAAGATTAACTTGGAGGAATATACTAAACCAGTGGTTGAAGGGATGCGAAGGTTGAAGGAATCAATTAAGCCAGTGGTTAAAAAGGAGATTTTGAAGCTGTTTAATGCAGGTATGATCTACCCTGTCGCTGATAGTGAATGGGTTAGTCTAGTGCATTGTGTACCTAAGAAAGGAGAATTGACATTAGTGCCTAACGGGAACAATGAGTTGATCCCTCGAAGGACTGTAACTGGATGGAGAATGTGCATAGATTATAGAAGTTTGAACAAGGTGACGAAGAAAGATCACTATCCTCTTCCATTCATTGACGAGATGCTTGAAAGGTTAGCAAAGAATTCATATTTTTGTTATTTGGATGGATATAGTGGTTTCTTTCAAATACCAGTAAGACCAGAACATCAGCAGAAAACTACTTTTACTTGCCCTTTGGGACATATGCATATAGAAGGATGTCATTTGGTCTTTGCAACGCGCCCGCAACATTTTAAAGATGCATGAATGCAATATTCGCTGAATTCATAGAAGATATTATGGAGGTATTTATGGATAACTTGTCCGTGCATGATGCTGATTTTGATTGCTGTTTGGAGAATTTGGAGAAGGTTTTGAAAAAGTATGTTGAATGCGACTTAGTTCTTAATTGGGAGAAGTGTCACTTCATGGTAACAGAAGGGATAGTACTTGGTCATGTCATATCTAAAAAAGAGATAGAGGTTGATAAGGCAAAGGTATCCACAGTTGAGAAATTACCTCCCCCTACTGATCTTACAACTTTGAGGAGTTTTCTTGGACATGCCAACTTCTATCGTAGATTTGTTAAGGATTATTCGAAGATTGCTAAACCCCTGACAGAGTTGTTAAAGCAAGATACAGAATTTGTCATGGACGAGGAAAGACTCTTGGCCTTCAGAAGATTAAAGGAAGCTCTATGCTCTGCACCCATTATGCAGCCACCTTATTGGAGTTTACCTTTTGAAATTATGTGTGATGCAAGTGACTATACAGTTGGAGCTATTCTTGGACAACAGAAGGAAGGTAAAGTGCATGCTATTTATTATGCTAGCAAAACTTTGAATGAGGCGCAGATCAATTATACAACAACTGAGAAAGAGATGTTAGTTGTTATATTTGCTTTTGAGAAGTTTAGATCCTACATTGTAAATTCTAAGGTAATTGTATATACTGATCATGCTGCTATAAGATACTTGGTTTCAAAGAAGGAGTCTAAGCCTCGGTTAATGCGATGGGTATTAATGCTACAAGAATTTGATTTGGAGATAAGAGATAAGAAAGGAGTAGAAAATTCAGTAGCAGATCATTTGTCTCGTCTTGAATCATCATCAACTGAGCCAATAAGAGATAAAATACGACAAGAGCAGTTGTTTACCACATTTGATCATAAAGAGAACTGGATGATGGATATTATCAAAGTTTCAAGGGACAAACTAACCTAATGAACAAGAACACAAGGAAAAGAGTTAAGAGTGAAATGAGAAAATTTATATGGGCCGACCCATACTTGTATAGGTATTGCGAGGATGGAGCAGTACGGAGATGTGTACCCAGAGAAGAACGAGTGAGCATTTTAGCAAAATGTCATTCTTCGGATTATGGGGGACACTATGGCTACTTCAGAACACAGGCAAAGGTATGGGCGAGTGGATTCTATTGGACTACTATGCATGAAGATGCAAAAAGGTACGTTGCAACATGTGCTCAATGCCAACGAATAGGGAATATTAACAATAGGAATGCAATGCCTCTTAAGTACAATCTTCAAGTCGATATTTTTGATGTTTGGGGTATGGATTTTATGGGACCCTTTGTGAATTCTCATGGTTTCGAGTAGATATTGGTCGCCGTTGATTATGTCTCCAAATGGATTGAAGCAATGGCATGCAAGGCTAATACTACAAGAGAATCAAGGAGTATACTTCAGGAGCAGATATTTCCTAGGTACGGAGTACCGAGGATAATAATTACAGATGGAGGATCCCATTTTACAGGAGGAGAATTTACTAGGTTTTTAATCAAATCTGTAGTTGAACATAGAATTGGAACAGCCTACCATCACCAGACGAATGGACAAGCAGAAACTTCAAATAAGCAATTAAAGGGAATCCTGCAGAAGATTGTTACAAAGGAAGGAAAAGATTGGGCCACGAAGCTTAATGGAGCATTATGGGCATATAGGACGGCATTCAAGTCACCGATTGGTATGACACCATATCAATTCGTCTATGGGAAATCGTGTCACCTACTGGTGGAATTGGAACATAAGGCTTATTGGGCTATAAAGGAAATAAATTTGGATCTTGATGCCGCCGATATGAAAAGAAAGATACAAATAAGTGAATTAGAAGAGATGCGATTATGTGCATATGAAAATGCAGCCATATACAAAGAGAAAACAAAGAAGTGGTACGACAAGAAGCTTTTGAAGAAGGAATTCAAGGAAGGAGATCGGGTGCTTCTGTTTAATTCGCGATTCAGATTATTTGGTAAAGGCAAACTACGAAGCAAATGGGAGGGACCTTATCTTGTGAATACGGTGTTACCTTCGGGAGCGGTAATCATAATGGATGGCAAGAGAAACAAGTACACGGTGAATGGACAACGTCTAAAGGTATACCTAGAACCCGACACATTTGAATTAAAATCTTTTGATGTGTATTTCACTGCTTAGTATACCGTGTGGTCGAGCTTAACGACGTAAAACAAAGGCTTGTATGTATTTTGATTTCTGAAGTACCGCGTCGATCGGCATGGCAGAGTCCTTTTGGTTTTTGAGTCGGTTTTGGACCTTGCCTTTTTAAGACTCGTTAAATTCCATGAATAAGAGAAAGAGTCCTAGTCCAATTGGAAATCAAGGGATATAAATATGAGGGGACAGGAAACCTACGGATCAACTCATATTACATTATTATCGAAACAAACCCTAAGAGCGGAAGCGATGGAAGGCGGCGCATCAGGCGGAAATCAAGGCGGTGCTGATCGGCCCGACTTTGGAGCCGATCGGCTTGGCGGCGGATTTTCTCAGCCCTCTGCAAATTGGTTCTGGGAAGAAGTCGACGAAGTGTTGATACCAACACGAGATGATCCTCTCGTCTGGTCAGATCTACGAAAGCAATTCATGAAGAAAAGCGAAGCTGACGCGTGGAACGCCGACAAGGTGAAGATGGACAATGAACTTCGGCAGATCATGAAGAGAGTATTGGTGCGCAAAGGAAAATCTGTAGCGCCTATTAAAAGTGAAGCGGTTTCTCAAAGGTATACCATGAAAAGTCTTCTTGATCTTGCTAAGCCCTTGTCGTATGAGGATTTCCTATCTTTCAAAAGATCATTAACTGAGCAAGAGAAGGAAGAGCTAGATGAAGAGAGCACACTCACAATCCATAGGTGCCGACTTTATAGTAAATAAGACATTGCCGCCAAGTATGAACTCAAGCTGCGAGACGAAGCCGATGAAGCTATGTACCAGCGGATGCGGAGAAGGATCTTCAAGCTAGAAGGGATGAATCCTTTTCCAAGGTTCTTACCGATTGGAAAAGTTTTCAAGAAAATAAGATTCATAGGAACGGTTGTCTTGAGGGTTGCAATTGTTTCTTTTGTACTAAAGATTTTCAACGCAAGGTTGAACTCCAATTGGCAGAAGATCCAGCTTTCATACCTAGAGATTTAATATATGATGATGGTTATCGAGCAGTCCTTGGAGGGAGGACACCTAAGGAGATTAATGATGAGATTTTACGAATGCAGCAGAATAAGATGATCCGTGAGCGTAATCTAGAGCAGTTAGCTGAGTATATAAAGGAAGATGATAGCTGCGCCGATCGGCGCGACACTGGAGCCGATCGGCACAACCTGAAGATGGTTGAATTTATTGATCTAACGGCTCTGCCAAGTGAAGATGAAGAACCTGCTGCAAGGAAGTGTGAGACTACACCAGAGGTTCGCAGATCTGCTAGACTATCGGGTAAGCCAATTCAAAAGTATTTCGAACGGGATAGCGACTTTGATACGTCATACTATTTGGAAACTTTGGAAAGCGGTGATCCTAGTGTGCCTGGAGATTTTAGTGATGATTTTGATATGCGAAGAAGCTTTGGTAGTTCTAAGTTCGAAAATCAAAAAACACTTGTAGAATGCAGTAATGACAGGGCAGCAGGAATTTCAATAAGAGTTAATGGTAATACAGAGGGAAGTGGAGGAAGTCGCAATGGTGGAAGACCACCACTGCGTCGATCGGCTCAGAGGAATTTGAATAATGCCTCCCCTTACAGCATTGAAAATCATAACCTGCAACCGCCTGCTTGTTGTCCTGTCTGCCGAAGAAACATTGAGCGCCTGTACCTAGATAGAGATCGTGCTTACAGGCATCAAAGAGATGTGGACCGTAGAATCCAGGATACAATCGAGATGAACGAAGCGGACTACAATTTTCTTATAAGGAATATAAGACAAATTTTCCGAGTCTTGAACAGGCATGGTCTGCATGATTAGTGTGTTGAGTTTCTTCTCTTACAATGAGGACATTGCAAATTTTGAGTGTGGGGGAAGGGCTTTGCCATTAGTCATAGTTTTTAAGTGTTTTTGAATCTAGTTTCTCATTTGTTTTTCTTAATGAGTGTTTATTTAAGTTTGTTTGTTTTTCTTAATGAGTGCTTATTTAAGTTTGTGTATGTGCTTAAGAGAGTCACGAGTCATGTTGAGAGTTGCTTCAAGGTCTTTTATGTAGTTTGAATTATTACATTGTCTTTAATAAAGTTAGTGTCGATTGTCAAATTGAAAGTGCCCCATGCTATTTATCTTGTCTTTCTAATGATCGATTGGTTGATTACTTGAATTTGTTGGTTACCACTTAACTTTTGAGCTTTGTATTTGTGAAAATTCTTTTGACTCATCATAAGCTAAAGCAAAAGCAAGGTCTAAATATGCCTACATAGCCGAGTGAATGAGAGCAAGCTATACATTTGAACTAAGTGGATTGTAAGTAACTTTGTCAACTTTTTGCTCATAATTTCGACCAAGTTAGGAAAGGATGATCTATTTTGTTTATCTCTGTATTTCTAGCCATTCTTATCCATTTAAATTCCTTGCTATCATGAAAACCATACGTATTTGTTTCTCCCTCCTCCTTGATACAACCTATATTCTCAATAAAAGAGAATTCAGAAAATTTTCGCTGCTGATACAAGACAGAAATTGCTGATCATATCAATAAAAGAAAAAAAAAGGGTGAAAGAAAAGAAAACATAGACCGCGCTGACCGGCGCAGTTTTGCGCAGATCGGCGCTGTTGCAAAAGAAAGGGAAAAAAGAGGTTATTATAAAAAAGAGGTAAAGAAAAAAATATATATTCCCGAAGAGGCAGTAAGGTCATAAAAGAAAGCAGATTTCTAATTATTTCTCATTCTTTGCCATTGTTCTCAATGAAATTTTTAGATCTTCTACATTCCTCTTCTCCATTGAAAGTTCTTTTCCAAGAAAATTCTTTCTTAATAGGCATGATTGAGCACATTATTGACATGGTTAATCTTATGGTTTAATTTAGTTATATAGCCCTCCAAGATCCACATATAATCCTTGATTAGATAGGAGAGGGAAGGAAATACACTTGAGAGATCTAGAGAAGACCAAATGCTTGATGTTTGATGCTAAAAGATGAGTTGAGGAGAACTAAAATTGTTTTTGAAAAAGTTTTATGGTAATTTGATTAAGTTCAAGTATGATATGCCGATTGGTTAAAAGGAGATGAGAGAAAATCTTTGTGATGAGATAACGAGTAAAAATAATGATTAAGATTGACTGCATGAGAGATGGTGTGAAAATTCTTATTACATATTTGATTTTGTATTGCTCAAGGACTAGCAATGATTTGAGTGTGGGGGAACTGTTGGTGGTTTCTAGATGCCCATTTTATCTACCAATAAGGGATGTTTTGCATCTTAATTTGGTGGTTTGGACTAACAATTAATCCCATATTTGCATATATTTGTAGTTCTTTTGTTTTGGATGTAATCGCATGAAACAGGTATAAAACAGGGCAATTATGGATAAAGAGCTTAAGAGTAACAAAGATGGACCAGATGCGGAGTCGCGCCGATCGGCGCGACGCTTGCGCCGATCGGCGCAGCAGGGAAAGATGACGAAAACACGATCCGGTCCAGGAAAGACGAAGGCCCAGCCCAGTATGAGTTAGAGTCGGTGGAAGTTGACCTAATCCCGTCGAATATAAAAGAAAGATAATTATCAAGAGCCAAGAGACGGAAGGAGGGACGGCAATTACGAGATCAGTTATTAGAACTAGGGTTCCAGGATATTGGCGGTGAAGGTTCATCAACACCGACGAGATCCACCAGATGGGAGGACGCGCCGATCGGCGCGACGCTTGCGCCGATCGGCTCGTGCGCGTTTCCATCGCTACTTCTCACCCCTTTGCTATGTCTAGCGGAAGGATGAGTGAGTAGTCTCAAATTCACTTCTCTGGTGCAGGGATCTGGTCATGTAACTCTCATACTTGTTGATACTCTCTCGATGAATTTAATCTATGTGATGAACTTTATTGCATATCTATCTATTCCTTTTATTAGTGTATCGGCCAATACACTTTTACCCATTATATAGTGGAAGAAACTAGTGGGGAACTAATAGCCTCTGTAGTGACAGCCGGGGTGAACGAAACCACCATGTCTTGTAGAATATTAGAGTCATCACTTGAGTTGGATAAGAATAAGGTTGCATGCTAGTGAACCAATCCTAAGGAGAGAATCCTTCATCATCCTGTTACCTCTTCAATAACATTCACCTTCCACTTTCTCACCATCATCATTCACACCAACCAACCCATTGCAATTTGTTAATAACCCTTTAATAATATTAGTTCCGCTCGTTCCTTGTGGATTCGATAACCTTGGAATACTCTGAGGGAAAAAGAGCTACAACTGTACACCGTCCTCTTGCGGTATATAAGTAGGTGCGTAATTACGACCAATAGCCTTAGCATCATAGGTTGTACTTCATAACCGCGTAACAAGGAAGAATCGACCAATCGACACATGACCTCTCGCTCTTTTGCTCTAGATTTAGTGTAGTGGTAGTCTGTTGTGCAGCGTAAATTATATAACCATGATATTCCAGCGTTAGACCAAAAATATTAGACCGTAGCAAAATATGAGAAATCGGTCGAAGAAATCCAAAACCAGAATTTGTCAAGGTTAAGGAGTAGTGGGACATTATTACTAGCCCCCTGGCTCGATTGTTTAATTTTATAAATTAAGGAATCGAGACAAATAAGAATGAAATCATCAAGAACATCTTTCATCAAAAAGACTTAGAATTTCATTCAATAATAACGTATGAAAATACATAAAATAGACTAAGTATAAAAGTGACGTAGCTGATTAATGTTCCATGAGTTTGGTACATCGTCGCCATCTTTATACATCAGTCGATAAGCCCCAGGCCGAGTGACTTCTTTGATCACATAAGGTTCTTCTCATTTAGGGGATAACTTGTGTCGATTCTTGATCGATTGCACTCGTCGTAGCATTAAGTCTCCAATATTAAACTGGCGACTATGAACATTTTTGTCATAATAACATCACAGACCTTGTTGGTATACTACCGATCAAAACAGAGCGTGATCATGCAACTCCTCAGCTGCAACTAACTCAATTTCTTGGTTATCTTTAGACAGCTTCTTGTTGTATCCCTTGACTCACGCAGATATGAGGTTTACCTCGGTCGACAGCATTGCCTCGGAGCCGTAGACTAACGAAAAAGGTGTCTGGCCAGTGGCCCGACTGACATTAGTACGCAGCCCCTAGAGAACCGAAGGCAGCTCTTGAACCCACCGACCGGCATACGGTTTGAGCCTGTCAAATATCCGGGGCTTCAACCCCTGAAGAATCATACCATTGGCTCGTTCGATCTGGCGCGCCAACTGTCGAGACTTAATCTCGGCAATATATTTATAGGGCTACGTCGGGACTAAGAACTACGATGGTTAAGACACAAGACACTGATTTAGATAGGTTCGGGCCCTCTCGATGAGAGTAAAAACCCTACGTCATGTGTTCTGTGGTTTGTATTGCAATGAAGTCGATGTCCCTGTTGGGGGGTTCCCTCCCGCCTTATATATCCCGTCGGTAGGGGATACATGAAGAATCCTACTCGTAGTCTATAAGAATTTACATAGAAAGTCTATCTCTAATTGCCTTGTGGTTCAAGCTGACTCAGTCGGTTCTCTTATTGATGAGGTACCCGGTCTTCTACTGACTTAGGCATAACTATGGATACCCGGAAGGTAAGTATTCCACACTGTCATTGGAGATAGCCTAATGATGGATCTCGCTATCCCCTTGCCAACTATAAAGCGAACAATATTTTTTTGTGCTGACATGAATGAGTTATGAAACATGAAGAAAAAGATGGCTCTTGTAATTGCCTTCACATGAAACCACAACCGCTTATGAAAAAGAAACAAAGTAATAAAACATATATAGCTATTGTTTTGGTCAGCTAAGTGATATGTTTTTATGCTTACCAAAGAGCTGCTTAGGGTTAAAGGCATCAATATCAAAGAAAATAAATACTACCTATGGATTTTATTTTGTTGGCACGTCAACAAAATAAAATCGGAGGGAATAGTTCAATTCAATTCAGCCTCTTAGGAGAACAAGCTAAGGATAAGTTAGGAGCAAGTGTTTGGAATACTTGTCTAGTTGATAGTGCTTGAAGTCTATAGAAAAAACCAGACTATCAAAGAGGATGCTCAGTGAAATCATAGGCACTAGGTGACAGTGGAGAAGCCAATGCGCTGTTGGAAAAAGGCAGAAAACAAAGTCAAGCGAGGACGAGGAGTTTCAGCTTCTGAGTGACCGGACTGTACGGCCATCCGGAGATCAGAGAGGAGAACTGCGAAGAAGTCTGTTGCATGAAAACCCATAGAGATCGTACGGTCTGGTCTGTATGGATAGGAGCAGAAACAGAGAGGAGTAATTTTGAACGCTCTCTCGAACGAGCGAAAGGTGAAGAGACCGGACGGTCCAGTCAGTACAGGAGTCAGCCAGGGGTAGGAGCCAACGACTCTCGAGGAGCCGTCCAGATGAAGACCGGACAGTCCTGTCATAGATGGCAAGAACCTCCACCTCTCAGCAACTATCAGTCAGAAGTCTGACTTTCTCAGAGATAGTGCACACCACTCAGGCAGCCCTGTAGTCAGCTACAGCTCTACATTCTTCTGCTATAGTTTCTTCACTTATACACCCCAGATAGCAGAGGATCTTGTTTGAGGAGGCTTCACTCAACAGGACATGGCCGATCTTACTCTCCTTTAGGTGTCTGTTGCGCAGGAGACCGCCACAGTCACAGCAGCATAGGAGAGAGAGTCAGAGTCACCTAAGGACCTTTCCTTCCTTGAGCAGCTTGACGCTCAGGTGACACAGACTCAGGAAGAGCAGTAGGATCCAACACAGGAGCAGCCTAGAGCAAAGTTTTCAGAGGACGTCGCTGCACCACTACCTCCTATGACCTCGAGCGCTCAGTAGTTCTGCTTCTCTTTTTGGTGCTTGTTACCAAAGGGGGAGAAGACATAGAGATAGAGGGAGTGTGACCTGTGTAGATCGAGAGACTAGCTTGTATCTAGGGGAAGCATACGTGTATATGGTTTTAGGAGATACATTAGGATCTTATTTTGAGGTGTTTATCGAGATATTCGTGAATTTTGATGAGTCATGATTTCATTCGCTTGTGTTTGACTCGTCATGATCTCACTTGGTTTATTATCATACGCAGAGTTTTGTCTTTTCTTATTTATCCTGTTTGTCTATGTATGATTCCATAATGATAATTGTTTGCTTTTAATTCCTATGCCTTGTCATGCTAACCTGTTACATTTCATCATTCATGTCTTGCACTGCATGTCCTTATGCTTTTTTTAATATTCTATCATGACATGCATGCATATCATCTAGAGTGCGTTTTTCTCTCTTCATCCTTTAGCTCTTGATGATGCTCGTTTGAGTAGGACCTTGTTCGTTCCTCATTATTACTTTGAGGTTCCTCTCGATCTTAGTGTAGCCTATAGCCTTGTTATTTTATGATTAAGTAGTGGTTGTCATCAATTACCAAAAAGGGAGAGATTGTAAGCTTTATGATCATTGATGATTGGATCCCCAAGATATAAATATTTTGATGATAGATGACAGCTATGAAATTATAGGCTAATATCTACATGAGTGTTGTATATGTAAGAATCATCTCTAACTCTACTATAAATCTTATGAATGATGGTTGCCTTGGCGATTGATAATAATGAACACAAGCGTGGAGCTTGATGATCTTGATGGAGTCCAAGGGTTGATGAAGATGGATCAAGAATAAGGACAAGATCAGAGCAAGTGTTTCGAATACTTGTCTAGTTGTTAGGGCTTTGAGTCCATAGAAAAAAACCGAATTATCAAGAGGGTCTAGGTCATGTCTCTTAGGTCATGACTAGTCGGTGATGTGCATGGATGCTCACTGAAATCACAGGCACTAGCTGGCAGTGGAGAAGCCAAGAAGATGTTGGAAGAAGCCGACAAACAAAGTCAAGCGAGTACGAGAAGTTTCAGCTTCCGGACAGAGTGACCGGACAGAGGGGTCAGTGGACACCGGACTGTACGATCATTAGAGGAGAATAATTCAGAGAGAAGAATTTTAGAGGAATCTGTCTGCACTGCAGACCATAGAGACCGGACGGTCCGGTCTCTATGGGTGAAGCACAGGACAGAGAGGAAGCATTTCGGGAGCTCTCTAGAATCGACAGAAGGAGAAGAGACCGAATGGTCCGGTCTACTAATCGGACAATCCGGTCAAAATGAGATCAGTTGAAAGAGGGAAACCAACGGCTCTGGGAGTCTTTTCAAGAGTGACCGGACAGTCCGATCAGTGTGTCCAGAAAGGTGATCTCGTGGAGCAATGGCCAGGGTTTGAGGTTGAAAACCTATATAACTTCGTTGCTGGGGTTTTGGAAACCCCTCTTGGTCATTTGGATTGTTGGGAGCATTAGTGTTAAGCCAAGAGAAGAATAAATGAGCATTAGGAGGAGATATTGCATATCTTGAGAGTGCTAGTGAGAGTAACTTGAGCATCTATACGCATCTAAGGCTAGTGTGTCTTTGAGGATGTGATATAGGTTGTTACTCTTGGTCTATGGTGAGAACTAGATTGGTTATGTGTCGGTGATCGAACCTATCGTGATTGGTTATGAAGGCCATCATATGTTTATACACGATTTGAGCCCGTCGGTGAAAGTGACATCAATAGTGAGCGCCCGTGTTAACTCGGGGAGTTCGATAAGTTCTCGAGGGAGGCGAGCTTGTGCCTTGGTGATAGCGGTGATGCGACCGTGTCTTTACTCCAGGAGTGATTACGGCTCGTGTGCAAGAACTCCACTTGGTGGCGCGAGTGACCGGCACTCCGACGGGAGTGGTCCAACAAGGATTAGGGGAAGGCATCATCCTTCCGAGACCTCAAAAAAAAAAATCATGAGCATTCCTTTACCCTCTCCTTACTATTCTGTAATTGTGTGCTATAAGAGACTAGTAGCTGGGCACGTGCGACACGCACGTACGAAAATTTGTCGACGATAAATTCTCATGTGTGTTTTGCGTTAATACGGTAAATTTGTCGACAATAAATTCTTGAGAGTTAATACGATCGGGTGGGAATTCAAGCTTCTGAACCATTCTTTCCTGTCAGATAACAAAAAGAATTGAATGAGATATATGTCAACTATATAAATATATTTATGCATCTCATACAGTGGATATAAGTTTCATACTTCAAAAAATCAGCGTCATCAACGGTTACTATGTTGGCAGTAACAGCTTCCAGCAATGCATCCGAGTTCGTGAAAGCCACGACATTCAGAACAGTTTTGTATTTGGCCTTCAGTTTAAAATCAGATGTCCTAGAATGTTTCACTGGCTTGTTATCTTCACTTTCATCATATGATTTGAAACCAACTTCATAACAGTCGGATGGGTTCCCACCAACGCTATTAATATCTATGTTGTTGGAGGTTAGGTCTGTAGTGTTGGTCTTCTAAGTACCAATGCGAATGAGAATGTAATCAGTGATAGTAAATAATGCCAGCACCTTATGCTCCTTTGGAGCTTCAGTTGGCAAGAGAGCAAGTTTCTCCGCTCGTCAAAATGACTCTTACAGGAACCAGTAAACCAACAAAAATATTGTTAACAAAAAAACAAAGAAAATGATTCCAAGAATTTACTCAGTGCAAATAAAAAAAATAGATCCAGAAACTCAGTTGAAGAAAGTGATGTCAAACTATCATTGTTGAAGCTGAACAAATGATCAGATCAAAAGGCAAAATGATAATATCTACCTCATCTCTTCCAGAGAAGCCGTGACGTACTTCCCGCTTATTATAGGAGCAGGCCTTACATTATGCTCAAGATCAAGGTCCACTTGAAGGGCACCGTTTTTGGGTCTTATGGAAGCAGTAACCTACCCCCCCCCCCCCCCCCCCCCCCCCCAAAAAAAAGACTGTTTGACATCACTGTACAGACACGGAGCTTTGTCAACTATATTAATGGAATCTTTGCCAAAAAAAAGTAAGTTTTAAAATTCCTTTTCCTGTGCATTCCAAAATCAGGGACCTTGGCCAATAAAAATCATAATGATAATTCCTTGTACTACACTGAAAATGCAGTTCGTACATGTTTCAATATCACTATCTGCATTCTCATTACCAAGATAATTTCTACTATGCAGTGTCATGATTAGAAAATCGTCAGACAAAAGATTGATATTTGTAGGGAATGTTCTTCGCTTATTTCAGTATACTAAAATAGCTAAAAACAAATGGTATGACATCAAAGTCAAAAAGCATCATGCCACTTCAGGCACACAACCCAGAAATTTACGTGGGTAATATCTGCCGGAGAGTCTTAGATGATTCACGCCAGAAATTAGACGGCAGATGAGAGTAGGCATGTAACTTAATTTGATGATCTAACCCCAGATAGGATCTGGCCATTATTCTTGTTATGGCACCTGAAATCCAATCTGCCTTATGATACAACCACGACATACATTTTTTGTGGCAGAACACCAACCTCCTCGTCCTCGGCCTTGTTCTTCTTTACTCTGCGACAAAACCTGCACAATGTCTATGGCATTGGCTGGCAATGGACAAGGAATCAGAATCAAATAACCAAAGATGCATCTAGAATTCAAATTTTATTCTTGGATAAAAACATCCTAGGTTGAACTTATGGTACTGTTTATTTAAGGGTGATGGGGAAAAGGTTCGAGGTAATCCAGTTGAGCCGGAATCCCATGGGACGTCGGGCCTGGGTGTTGTTTAGAGAGAGTTTTGGTATTTTGGCCACGAAACCGGTGGGCTTCGTTAAAATGACCACGACTCGTTGGGTTTCGGCAGAATGACCACGAAACTGATTCCTTCTCCTTCAAAATGACCATACCTGCTATATTAGCTTGTTTTTTTTGACTATTTAGACACTGGAAATGACATTCCTGCCCCTGTGCTCTTGAACAGGACGTGGGAGGCACCATTTGCTCCAGTGCGCCCACGCCAGGTGCTCCTCGGAGGCGCTATTTTGCTCCCAGACGTCCAGAGACATGTACAACAGTAGGAAAAATAATGGAACAACACAACAACCATTTTCAACACACATCGATAGGCAAAAAAATAACAACATCATGTAGCAACCATTTTTATCATCAAACTAACATCCATACACTTGGTTCCAACATCCATAGACTTGGTTCAAATACAACATTTCAGACAAACTAAACATGGTTCAAATACAAGTAGTCAAACTGGAGCATTATTCTTCTTTGGAGTCAATTTCTGCACAGCCCTCCTTCTCGGCTTGATAGCTGTTGTAGCATTCGTGATGCACAGAGATGAGCTACCTTCCCCCGTCTCCACAGCAAGTGTACTACATAGATTATATGACATGTTTAGCATAGTTGTTATTCACTAAGATACATAGTAGAGTTATAGTTTTTGGTTGTTACCTTACGGCTGCCATACTAGTTTTTGTTGTTGACACTTCGGAAGGGAACCAATTTTTAGTGTTGTTCTTCCTTGGTTGCCTCTTCCTGCCATACAACAAGTTATCACTAGAATAATGATCACCCTGTACAACATTCAAGTGACCAAGACCCCTAGTCTGTGCTTTTAAGATATGTAGGACAGCTGGTAGTATCTTACCATGTAACCTTTCTCCAATCTTCCTCCTCTTGTGCCATAAAATCATTATCATCTCCCTCAGCTTGTCAGCAAGCTCACAAATAGGCAAATCTCTGATTTCTTTGATCCATTTGTTGAAAACCTCAGCAATATTATTTGTTATATAATCACATTTGATGGCCGTATTGAATCCACTTCTCATCCACTTGAGCTTGTGATGTGTGTCCAAATAGATCTGTGCCTGTACATGAGCCTTGACTATAGATATGTGATAGTCATGCACTTCTTTCTTATATGCCCTCCCTGCAGGAAACATATGTTCTTTGTTTGGATAAGGTCTTTCTTGAAATTGTCCATAAGGTGTTTAAAGCACTCTCTATGTTCAACTATGGGGAATACATACTTTATAGCATTAGCCAACCCTTTGCAAGCATCACTGGAAAGAGCAATTAGTGGAAGATCTCCTACAGCCTTATGTAGCTTAGTCATGAACCAGGTCCAATCCGTATCTGTATCAGATTGGAAAAAAAACATATGCAATAGGATACATCCAATTATGGCCATCGACACTACATGCTGCAACTAGCTGGCCATTCCATTTTCTAGATAATGCATTAGCATCTATGCTAAGGTAAGGTCTACATCCCTTCAAAAACCCCTCAATGCAAAGACCAAGTGCACAAAAGAATATTCGATGACACTACCTGGCATCCTTTTCATCAACTCAGCTTTCCAACTATAAAGGAGGCCAAAACTCTCTTCCCAGCTGCCATACAATTCCTTGAAAGCCTTTTGCAATCCTAACCAAATTGTGCCCTAACCAATCACACAATTATGATCATCTTGTAACTTGAATTGCATGTCCCTCGGTCCCATATCAGGAGTCTTCTTGAGGATAGAAACTGCCTTGGAAGCAACCCACTTGGCACTAGGAGTAGTTGTCTTCCTCCTCATGCTAGAGGTACAAGTGTGACCCTCATTCCATTTAGTCACCTACACAAAAGAATAATCACCATGAATGAGGAAAAAGAACATGATATTTACAAATAATATACCAAAAGGACAAGCTAAAGATAGTATTATTACAATGACAGTTTCTCCACCCACGGTTTCTGGTCAACCATGACAGGACCGAGTGACCGAGGGGGGGGTGAATCGGGAACTCGCACTATGTACCAAATTTGCCAATTCCTAATACCGACTACTCAAAGAAACTCCTATACAATTCTAGTGGTGATCACACTACCGAGATAATAGCCCTATAAAAAGGACAACGACCTAAGCATATTAGTGGATCACACAAGGTAATACAACTCCTATGCAAGCTAGTAATAAAGCAACGCGGAAGCACACAACAAGCTAGCAACGGAGCCTACTCATGCAAAGCTACTAGATCATCAAGTATAAGATAAGCACACAAGTATGAGTAGCACAATACATACTAGGGTGATCAATCAAGCCAAAGCAACTCCCATACATGCTAGTGGTCAAGTGAAGGCTAAGAACAACTAACAAGTAGAGAAGTCTATTCATGCAAGTCTACAAGGTAATCAACTAAAGCAAGGTAAGCACACAAGCATGAATAGCACGGTATGTATATGTGGAAAGTAATGCATCAAAGTAAGGAGTAGAGAAGAGGATGACTCATGGTTTTTTTCCGAGGTCTCAAAAGGATGGCGCCTTCCCCTAATCCTCGTTGGACCACACACACCGGAGTCCAGTCCCTCCCGCCACCAATGTGGAGTTCTCGCCAATGAGCCCATAATCCTCCCAGAGTGAAGACATGGTGCGCGTTGCCGCTGCCATCAAGACACAAGCTCGCCTCCCTTGGGAACTTGCCGGACTCTCCGAGCCGACATGGGCATTCACTATTGATGCTCTTTTCACCAGCGGACTCTTTGTTAGTTCATAGCTTCCTTGTATCTTCTTGTTCTTCTCTCCTTCTAGGTGGTTGATCTTCATTTCTCTCCATTTGTATTTTTCTTGACCTTTGACTTGGGTTTTGGATCTTCATGTTCTTCTCCCCCTTTGTCACCTATCACCAAAACCAAACACCAAAAATACAAGAGAACCAATGAGAAAATAATAAATGGAAAGAGTTAGGAAACTCCTCCTTTCTCGATGCTCCTCCTTGGTCATGATGGTGTTCCACCATAGCTCACCCTATCCGAAGATCCATGACGGGGCATCACGAACTCCGCACGCGCTTCCTGTGGCGCACTGGCGCCCCCTTGTGGCCTCACCTTGTCATGCCGGAAGGGAAGAGGAGGGGTGACATGTCATCCTGTGGTCGTCGCCGCATAGGATGGATTCCTTGATCGCAGCCTCCGGTCACCACCTCCCTCAGACGCGATCACCGCCTTCATTGTCGACACAGTGGCACCAATCGTCGCTCGTGGCCGTCATCACTGCCTACCTCACACGCGGCCACCATCATCAATGCAAAGGCACCAAACCTCGATCACGGCCTCGGGTCACCACCTTCCTCGGACGCTGCCGCCACCGCCGTTGTCAACGCAACGACACCTATCGTCGCTCACGGCCACAGGAGCGTTGGAATGCAGGCGGCAATTGGTAGAAGCAATTGTGGCCGTGATTTTTGGCTGCTTGATTTGCGGGCGAGCGGCTAAGCGAAGGGCTGGTGAGAAAAGATTTAGTTTGGCGGCCAGTCGAACATATTATAAGGTGTAATTGTAATATGTAATGTGTGGGTCCGTTGTTTATTGAAGGGTCAATTTTGATGGATGCTAAAAATGAATGGCACAAATTTAGTGGGTAAATTGATCTTAAGGTGCGTAGAAGATCACAAAAAAAAAAATCTTTATAGTATACATAGGTTGACTTGTGGCTTGTATAGGCTAGTGTGTTTAGCTTCCGCATTTGCACTCATCATGAACACTTGCATGTGTAGGGTATTGGCCTCCTAGAATTGTTAGATTGCAACGATTGCTTGGATCTAGTGGTGTGAAATTGAAGTATTCAAATTCGTGGTTGGCTTACCGATTCAGCCCCCCCCCCCTTTCTCGGTACCCCTTCGTGCGTACCCCCCCCCCCCCTCTCGGTCACTCGGTCTGTTCACATTGTCATCCATCGCCAAGGCAACCATCATCAATAAAATTTATAGTAGACTATAGAGATGGTTCCTGTGTAGATAACACTCATGTAGATATTAGCCCACAATTTCATAGTTATCATTGATCACCAAAACATCCATACGTCGAGGATCCAATCATCAATGGTCATGAAGCTTACAATTATGCACGATAAAATGTTCTCCAAGAGCGTAGGCAAACCGGATAGGCAGTTTGGATAGGAGGAGAGAGACGATGTAAAAATAGACTACCTCTCTCCTCAAACACATCTATACAGTGCCCAACAACCGGGAGTCGGAAGCGGAGAGCAGGGCTGGCAGCGCTCGGGGCGAGTGGGCGACCGCGCGTAGGATGAGCGGCTATAGGTGCGCATAAGCAGTGGGAGGACTCACACAGGGCGGCTAACGGCCGGCGGTGCGCGAGAAGAGCGGCTCTGATAGGTGCGAGGGATCGGCAACGGGGCGAGGAGCCGACGACACGTGGGGCGAGCAGCTCCGGCAGGCGTGCAGGGCAAGCACCCGGCGGTGCGCGATGCGGCGGTCAGAGTCACATGAGCGAGTGACAGCGGCGAGGCAACCACAAGGAAAACCGGCTTCAGTGAGTGTCAGCTACAGGTATGCAGTTCGTAGTCCCATTTCTCTTGGTGGATTCAATGAAAATTCATTTCTTCTTGGTGGATTTGATGGTGTTAGTAGATGATTACATGATTCTATAGATTGGGTTGGGTTGATCTGTAGATTCAACAATTCTGTAGATTCAATGCAATTTTTATTGCACATTGTATTCATCAGTTACCCAATACAATTTGTAGGGTGGATAACCAGAGTCCCACATTTGGAGGGCAACACTCTCATGAACAACCCTATTGTGGTTCTGAGCAATTTCCATACCAGCAACACTCCTCAATGTACCCTGTTGAGTACAACAGTCTAAATAGGTAAACTGTTGCATCATAAAGTTATTCATTATCATGAAGTTGTGTTCATAAGCATTACTGGTTGTTGGATAGGTGGATTATGTCATGGGTGTGGAAGTTTATCGCGAAGATGTTGAGATTGTGCCACCTCCTGCAACACGGAAACGCAGGGGGGGGGGGGGGGTAGTTTCACAAGAGAAGAAGATGTAGTCCTTTGTTCTGCCTTCCTCAGTGTAGGTAAAGATCCAATAACAGGTTAGTCAATGAAAGAGTTTGTAGTCTTGCTCAAAATATGTTCTGAATGTTATTATTTAGGTATGAACAATTCTCTTTGGACTATACGTAGGTGTGAATCAGACTCTAGGCTCTTATTACAAACGTTTCCATGATTGGTCCAATATGTTTAAGATTGAGGGAAGCAAGCACAACCAACTTGTTGTCCAGAATAGGTGGGGCACCATTCAAAGATCAGTTAGCAAGTTCTGTGGTTTTAAGTCTGGCATTGATCGTCGTAATGAGAGTAGGAAGAATGAACAAGACAAGGTATGATGACTGACCTGAAGCTTATTTTGTAGAAGTACTTTTATTCATGTTGAACTCAATAATTTAATTTTCATGCCATTTTAAAGATTGATGATGTAGTCAAGATCTATGAAGCTAGGGAACCTTTCCACTCCATGCACTGCTGGAAGATCTAATAAAATGAAGCAAAATGGAATGACAAGGTTTTGGAGCGGAACAATAACTCTGCAGGGACAGGAGGGGGGTGGCGGTTCTGTACAAGCAAACTCATGTCATGATGCAGTGGTAGAAGGAGGCAATGAGAATAGCGTGCCTGGTAGACCAGAAGAGAGAGATAGCACTAAAAGAAAGAGGGTTGCAGACACCTCCTCTTCCACCGTGGCTTTTGGTGTTCTTCAACGCATTCACGGCAACAGAGAGAAGTGCCAATAGAAAGAAGATAAACAAATGGTTCAAATCCTTAGTAGGAAAGATGAGAAGCTGATACTTTAAAGGGAGATGCTTGATTTGAAGAAGCAGCAACACGAGGATAATTTAATTATTAGGAAACAAGAGGCTGTGAATGCAACAATGCAAGCTCAGACACAACTTCTGTCTCATGAAGCTACAATCATGGCAGTAGACATTGACAAGGTAACTCCACATTTGAAGAACTATTACATTGACATGTAACCAGAGATCATGGAACGTCGTGGATTTGCATGAACTCAACTTCTTATTGAACTTTGTATGTGATGTTGTAATGAGAATTTCTATGTTCCGTGCGAACTATTGCAACTCAAATAAACTTTGTATGTGTTGTTGTAATTCCTTGTATGTGCTGTTGTAATTCCATTATATGTGCTGTTGTAATTCCTTAAATGTGCTGTTGTAATTCCTTGCATGTGTTGCTGTAATTCAAATTATAAATTGTTGCAACAGAATGCTTTCATTACTTGTACAATAGAATGTTCTCATTACTTATGCAACTATTTGATTACATACGTGGCTACTTCATTACATATATGGCTACTTCTACAACTATTTGATTACATACATGCTACTTCAAAAGCTTCACTCCAAATGCTTCACTGCAAAAGTTTCACTCCAAAAGCTTCACTGCAAAAGTTTCACTCTAAAAGCTTGCTGACCTGCTTTCCTTGAACACTCATACGGATGCAAAAGTTTCACTTGAAAGCGGCGGGGCAACTAGACCACTCCCAATGTATACCATCTATGCAGCCAATCATTCCAGAAAACCCTATTGCCTCGTTGTCCTTCAGTATCTGTTGTAACTCCAATTCAGATGGTGACCTAATCCATTCTTCTCTGAAAACATTTACTATTGTTCCAACAAAACACTTCAACGTCTCCAATACAGTGCTCTCACCCATCTGAAGATGACCATCCAATGAATCTGCAATGCTACCATAAGCTAGCATTTTAATTGCAATTGTGCATTTTTGGATGGGAGAAAATCCTATTTGGCCGGCATAATTTGGCACAATTTGTTTTCTATTTGAAGTAGGAGTCTCTTTTAGTAACCTTGTCAACAATCCAAAGGAAAAGACTCTCCTGCATTCGATACTTACAACACAATTGATATTACTTACTGCATATTTGGTTAACAACATAGAACAAAATTTTGTTCCAGCCCAATTACACACCTCCTGCGGAAATGATCTGGGTTGTATATTGGACGTTCCACAAAATATTGAGTATTCAATAATTTGTGAGCACCTTCACGGTCACGCTTGTATGTCTTGTGACCCGGTGTCGAACCTCCCCATCGACGTTTATCCCAACGGTCAACATTTGTTGCAGCTATGTCAACATCATCAGCATCTCTTTCCTGATTGGCACTCGTTCCATAGTTTGAAAGCTTAATATACCGCATCGCCATCCCAAAAATCACAACCATATAGCTAATGGAACAAACATTGCACAAATGGGGAAACTTAATCTGCAGACCAAATCATTGATTACCTGACGCCGTGAGGGAGCACTTGCCTGTGCCTGCAGGATATGTGGGGCCAGCAGCGGTGTGTGGGGCGAGCAGGCGGCAGCGGCGTGTTGGCCGAGCAGCGGAACAACGGCGGATTCACGAGGAGCGAGTGGCGCGCGGCTTGAGGCGAGCGGCCAACGGCGATCGGGCGGCGCATGGCACGCGGAGGACGAGTCCGGAGCGCGGGCCAAGCAGTAATGACGGTGTGCAGATCGAGCAGCGCGGGCTGAGCAGCGGCGGGGCAGGTCGCGTGTGGGAGGCGGGCGAGTGCGGGAACTGAAACGGTATCTATTGGAGACTCGGTCTTTTGCCTGCCCTCTTAGATACTATGCACAAGAGGCTACCAACTATTTGGCTCTTAAAAATGTCTAATGCTGTTGGAGTCAGTCTAAGCACCCTTTCACGGGACAATACATAAAATCTCCTCTTTCCAAATGCATTTCTCTAAATATTCCTCTTCCCCACTTTATTAATAAAATGTCCTAGGTCCATACAAAATGTACTAAAGGTGCTAAATCATTATTTTCAGTTGTCAAATCATCTTTTTTTTTCTATTATTATGATGTGGCAAGGTAGAATTAAAAAGACACTTTAAGATATTATTAAGTTGCCAAATGTTGTTGGAGTCAGTCTAAGCACCCTTTCGCAGGACAATTTAAATAAATGACCAAATCAAATCCTATTGAGAATTTCACATAATATATTTAAATTTATGAAATTCGACTTTCTCGAATTCAAATCCAGATTTGAATTTCACAAATTTGAATTCTAATTCAAATTCGATTCGAATTTCACATATCCAAATTCTAATTCGAAAATGAATCCAAATTCGAATTTAAAAAATTCGAACTTAAAATTCCAATTCGAATTCAGAAATTAGAAATTCAAAATCAAATTTATTCAAATTTGAATTATAATTCAAATTCGAAAATTAATAATTCAAATTGAATTCAAACTCGAATTTATCCAAATTCGAATTTAAAAAATTCGAATTCAAATTACAGAATTCAAAATCAAATTGAAACTCGAATTTATTGAAATTTGAATTTCAAAAATTCGAATTCATATAAAAATTAGAAATTCCAATTTGAAATTTGAGCTCGTATTTCGAATTTGATTTTTTTGTTTTTTATTTGAATTCAAATTTAGAGTTCGAATTTTTGAAATTCGAATTTGGATTCATGTTTAAATTTGAATATCCATTTGTGAAATGTGAATCCAATTTGAAAATATGAAACAAATTTGAATTCAAATTTGGATTAGAGTTCAAATTTGTTCGTATTTGGATTTGAATACGAATTTGAGATATTCAAATTTTAATTTCATATATTCAAAATTCGGATTTCACACATTTGAATAGGTTATGTGAGATTCTAATTTCAATTTGAATTTGTGATTATTTGTTTAAATTCTATTCAAATATGGTGGGAGGGATAAAAGTGTCTTTTTAATTATACGTTGCCACATCATAATAGAAAAAAAATGATGATTTGATAACTAAAGTAATGATTTGACATCTTTAATACATTTTGTAAATATTTTATAGTAACCTAGTATATTTAAAAAAAATTGGGAAGAAAAATGTTTGGAGAAATGGATTTGGTAAGAGGCAGAAATCATCAATTGTCCCCCTAACCCCTTTCGCTCGCGCATCTGCTCCGCAGTGCACTCTCCTCCGCGGTCGCCGCTGCCCTTCATCGTTTGTTGATCTCGCCGGGTTCATCACCATCGATCGCCGCCTCCGGCCTCCCCACGCCGCTGCCTTCACCTCGTGTGCGGGGTCTAATCTCACCAGGTATTTGTTCCTAGTCTCACCTGATTCTCGCCATCGACCTCCGCCTCCCTTTTCTCTCTAAGAGCATTCCCAACAGCTACTCTATAAGTGGTGCTGTATATCAAGTTTTAGAGATCCTGTAAAACTGATTTTTAAGGATCCATGATGTGCTGCTACAGCAGCTACTCTAAACTGGTGCTTTATAATTGATTAACCTCCAATTCTCTTATCTTTTTTAGCACACACTCCATATTTTCAGTGCATAAATAATCAAATATTCATGTTTCAAACAAACAAAATGCAAACAAATTTTCAAACACAATCTTTTTAAATGCAAACTGAATTCAAATTCAAATTCAAACACATATTTAGTCCAAATAAGCTGGAATATGAAATGAAAAACCATGAACATCACATGCTACTACTACTCCCTCCTCGAATGCTCGATGAAAAACCATCACATGTCTATCTTCCATGGAGTTGCCACAAATGCTCGATGAGATCCTCACGAAGTTGATCATGTGCGGCTCGATCCTCGATCTCTTGATGAAACTTGAGAAACTTCTTGATCCGATCTTCATTCTTTTTGGGTCATACCATTTCTCCCACATAGTCATAGCGAAAATCTAGTCGCTTACCTCACTCATCCTCAATAATCATGTTATGCATAATCACACAAGCCGTCATTATGGTCCATAGGGTCTTCTGATCCCATAATCTAGCAAGGCCACGGATGATAGCAAATCGAGATTGCAAGACCCCAAAAGCTCGCTCGACATCCTTCCTAGCAGATTCTTGGGCTTTGGCAAAGTGAACTCTTTTGTTACCTTGAGGCTTCGATATTGTCTTCACAAATGTGGACCATGCTGGACATATACCATCTGCAAGGTAGTATGGCATAGTGTATTGGTGTCCATTGACCTCATAGTTCACTAGAGGAGTATCACCGACAACTAGCCTTCTGAAGAGAGGAGACCTTTGGAGAACATTGATGTCATTGTGAGAGCCTGGCATCCTAAGAAAGCATACCAAATCCAAAGATCTTACGATGCCACAGCTTCAAGAATGATTGTTGGATCATGACAATGTCCTTTGAATTGACCATGCCATGTTGTTGGATAATTCTTCCACTTCCAATGCATGCAATCGATTGATCCAAGCATTCCCGGAAATCCTCTTGCTGCATTTGCTTGGAGAAGCCTCTCCATGTCCTCGGCATTTGGAGCTCTCAAGTATTCCTCTCCAAAGATATCAATCACAGCTCTCACGAACTTCCGCAAGCTCAAAACAACAGTGCTCTCGCCAATTTCCCATGTCTCATCAACACTATCACCTTGTAGTACCGTAACTGATCATGCGCAAAGCTGATGTCACTTTCTTTAGAGCAGTATGGCCAAGGTCTCCTGTTGCATTCCGTTTCTACTTGAACCAAGGATCATGAGCTTCCACCGCGTTGACAATCCGCAGGAAGAGGCGCTACGACATCTTGAAGCGCCTACGAAAAGTTGCTGCATTGTACACTGGGTTTGCAGCAAAGTACAGAGAAATCAGCTTCGCATCACCGGTAATCTTGTCCTGCTTCACCACTTGGCGACCATCCACGGAACCTTCATGCTTCTGACGCTTGCTACTGCTTTCAATGTCGGCCAACGTAACAGCAGCCACCTCACAATCATCGTCTGAACTTGAATCTTCAAAAAACATGTGAGCCAGTGCAGAGCTCATCTTGTTGGCAAATCAGCAAACACCTTGTGAGCAGCTTCAGAGAACCTTCAAGCAGGTGGAGCAGCTTCAGAGTTTCTAGGCCGGGAGGACGGGGAGCAACTTCAAAGCACCTTCGTGCTTGCGATTTGGCGGGGAGGACGCAGTGTCTGGGCGTGCGCTGGCCGGGAGGCCGTGGCAACCTGGGTGTGCGCTGGCGGCGAGGGAGCGACTACCTGGGCGCGCGCTGGCCGGGAAGCCGCGGTGACCTGGGTGCGCGCTGGCGGCGAGGGAACGACTACCTGGGCGCTCGCTGGCCGACGAGGTCGCGTCTGGTGGTGGCGGCGCCGGGACGTCGCCTCTGGTCGGAGTCGGGCAAGGGCGGCAGCTCTCGGGTGGTGGGATGGAGCATGGCATGCGAGGGAAGGTTTGGTGGAGGCATGCGGCGGTGCTTCAGCGGGCGGATGGCAAGATGCCGCCGTTGGGATGGGCGCGACGCGCTTGGCGGGAAGGGCGGACGGCGTTCCTCCCAACGTTTTCGCCCGATAGAGCACCGGATAGAGCAGGTCTGCACGTGCTCCAAATATACAGCATAGGAGGAAGAAAATAAAGGATCTCTAAAAAAATTTAGAGCACCATACGTTTTTACAGTAGCTGCTGAAGCACTTTGGTGCTGTAAATTCTTGGATTATACAGCACAGGGCTGTTTTACAGCAGCTGCTGGGAATGCTCTAACCCCGCCGCTTTCGCCTCATTCGCTCCTCCGCTGGCTCTGGCTCTTTACCTCGCTGGGCATTTTGACCTTTCCCCTCACCATCCTCCCTCTCATAGTCTCATCAACACCGCCTCCCTCCCTTCTCTTACACCGCCTCGGCGTTGCTGGCCTGTTCTTCACCGTCAACCGCCTCCTCCGCACCGTATCTAGTTGTGTAGCTCGAGGATGGGGTCACTAAGAGCTGACGTAAATGGTCTGGTAGATATGTGGAGGAAAGTGCTGTGTACGGAGGCCACCCTTCGTGCGGTGAAACTGACCGAATTCAAGCCAAGCTCACTCTCATATAATCTACTGGCTGATTTCAGTTTTATAAGTGCCCTAAGAGTAATCTCATCCAAGCCTAAGGAAGCACGCAACTGCCTTAACCTTGCAGTAGACAACTACGAGCGAGCAGTTCTGCATGCCCCAAACTGTATTGAGACTGCTGCAGCTCATGGAGCTGCTCTTGTAGCCCTTGGCCGTTTGGATGAGGCCCAGGCAGTATTTGATCGTGGCTTGAGTATTGAAAATCCAGACCATCCTTGGTTGCACCATGGCATTATTCAGATTAGTGGCGGCGCGAAGTCAGATTATGTTGCTGATGCAAGAGCCAGGATTACTGCTCAAAGCAGTATGCTCCAGGAGGAGAAGCATTGTGAAAAGATCCGCAAGATGATCAGGAGGATGGGAAGATCCAGTGATACTCCACCACAAGTTCTTGCTGCAGTGAAGCAGTTGAGCAGTGACAAGCCCTTTTCAGTTCGCGCTAAAATCCTTCAGTATGAGCTAATTGAGATTACCTTGCGGCAGGGCTGCAACCCTTCTGTCAAATTGGACTTGATTCATGCAGCATTAGAAGCAATGCAAGATGCATCATCTCAGTATTGCAATTCTCTTCCAATTGCGTATTATCATGCCAAGCAGCTTAACACCCTGGGTTGGTTGGCAGCTGCAAAGGATGAGTGCCACAGGGCACTCAATATCATGTACCCTGATGAGCCAAATTTACATGATATCCCTCTAGGATTTACCCGTGGACATTTGCATGCTGAAAGGGTAATGGTTTGGAAGGAGAAGTTGAAGCAGCTGCCGGAAAGGGTTGTTGGAACTGCAAAAGTTGCGGTCCAAGAAATGTCAACAGATGAGCAAGGTCGGTTTGTATGGCTGAAAGTAAGTGATCTTATTGACCATGTTGGACAGGATACAGAAGCATCTGCTATTGTCAAGGAGGCTGTTGACAACTACAAGCGTGGCAGTTCGTGGTTATTCTGGTTTTGCCCTATTGCAGAAGGAAGCTCTTGTTGTGAGTTCAGAACTAGAAAATCCTCTGATATTCTTCGCCACATCACTGCACATATTGATCTTGATCACAGACTTTGTCGTGATCTTCAGTGCGAGCTACCTCATCGTGCAGTGCTCCAACTCCAAACAGATGATACTGATATTGTCTTGACACATGATCAAGACGGCTTCCCAATCATCTGCTTTGCATCCATTCACAAATTAATGGAAAGTTTTGTGACAGACGACAAGTTTTCTTTCAAGGAGTTCATTTCACAGAAATCTGTCTCTGCAATGATAAAGTTTGAAGAATTTGTTGATCTTGTTGAGGTTTATAACAACTTTCCTTTCTATTTGCATTCCTTTCTTTCTATTTCTCATCACTTAGTCCTGATTCTTATGATTTCATCGCAGACTAACAGTTCATTTGATGCGATAAAAATGTCATGGCTGGATTTTCTGGAGGCATCATATGCTACTTATCTTCAATACATCTTACCCTTGATAGTATCAGTGAAATGGGTGAGTTTTTCATGGCTGTGTTATGCATGTCTGTATACCAACCTAACTCCTTTCATCATCTCTGTAGGAGGAGCTTAAGCAGATGTTTGAAAGCATAGATGAAATGAACAAGTGGAACTATGAATTCCAGATGGTACATTTTATCTTTATTTTCCATTTGTTTTTGCTATCAGCATGCAAATCCTTCCTTTAGTATTTCATGGCTCAGTTATGCAGAGCTATGTGATGCTAAATCTTTGCATCATTTCTGTAGGATCTTAGCCAGGTTGTTAACAAGGAAGATAAGAACAAAGTGGGCAAGCCATTCCAAGAGGTACACCTTATCTTCATTTTCTATCTATTATTGCTGCCAGCAAGCTTGAAGCACTCCCTTTTGTCCTTGAACCTATGTCTTGTGAGTGTTATTCTACCGGACCTTGCAAATTGAACCAATTACCTTGTGGTTAGATCCATCATTTAAAAATAAATTAAAATGCTGTCTATCCTGTTCCTATTTGGTTGAATCACATGGCATTAGATCTAACTATGCACAGTTTGTTTAGACCAAAGACCTTTCGGTCCTGCTTTTTATTAAAAGCAAAAGATACATTTGCTGGGGACACCAGCTTACAAGTTTAACAGCAAAAGACTCCGCTAGAGAACTAGCTGACGAGCCGGAGAACAACCTCTAGAATCTACCCCGCACTCAAAAGAGAAGTTTACCAGATTCAATACAACCAACTATTTAAAGTACAAAACATCAAGAGCTATCATCCTATTCCCTCCGGGGTCCTAGCATCGATATCTGACGCGCTTCCGGTGATCACTGCTTTGATTCTTCTACCCATCTCCTCCAAAGCCTCTTGCTGGTTATGCTTCGCTAGGATCTTCCAACGCTGCATAAAAGATAGTATCCTGTATATTAGATTTCTCGGCGAGGACACCACTTTGTTCCTAAGAACAAGCTCATTTCTAGTTAGCCACAACACCCATCAAACAATCCCTCAGAGTGATACTTCTTTTTGTTTACAGCTCCATGCCAAAAAAATAATCACCTCTCAGAGTGTTCATTTTCTGATGAACGGAGTGTCCATTTTCTGATGAACGGAGTCAGGCAGCAGATAGATACCCATGTTGTAGTTTGGAATAGCACTAAGGCAAGATTCCAGTAGAATAGATTTCCCTCCATATGACACATGTGAACACTGCCACGAGTAGAGTCTCTTGGCTACTTTCTCATGTACAAAAGCCAGGTCTGAGGCAGTTAGGTGATTACTACTAACTGGTATGCCAAGATAGTTTATTGGGAGCTTCCCCACTTTACAATTAAAAATATTCGCAACTCTTAACTCTTCCTCAGGTTCCACACCTACCACAATTACTTCACTTCTCGTATAGTTGATCTTAAGACCAAACATACTTTCAAAACAGTACAATAAAAAATTTGTATTTGCAATTGACTCCTCCAGTGACAGAAATATGATAGTATCGTCTGCATACTGCATACTAAATTGAAAAGCAAAGGGGATAAGGAGTCGCCTTGCCTTAGTCCTTTATAAGTTCTGAAAAACTCACCCTGATCATCGTTGATGTTAATACCAACTCTTCCACCCTCAACTATTCGCATAGTCCAGCCAATCCATTCTGCTGGGAAATTTTTCTTTTCCATCACCTCTTTTAAAAAACTCCATTGGACTTTGTCATAGGCCTTTTCGAAGTCAAGTTTCAGTATTATCCCTGGCAATCTCTTAACCTTTAACTCGTGCAGAATCTCATGCAAAATAACAATACCATCTAGGATAAAACGACCCGGCACAAAAACTGTTTGAGTTTTTTGGATCAGAGAGTCGGCAACTATAGTTACTCTATTAGTCAGACATTGTTAAACCACTTATAGTCCACCCCCAAAAGGCAAATTAGCCTGTATTGTTTGACATTGTTGGCTTCTTTAGTTTTTGGAATTAGGATAATAGAGCCATAATTAAGTCTGGTTATGTTTAGCTGTCCTGTTACTCTGAAACAGAACAGCTACTGGACTAAGATTAAATATTTTAACATAGTACTCCCTCTATCCTGTTTTTCTTGTCATTAGGACAAGCCAGCCAGTGCAAATTTGTACTAGTTAGCTTGTTATAAAGAGAAGAAAAACAGAATGGAGGGAGTAACAGTTAGTAAGTATGGTTTGTATTGCATTCTACCCAGTCCAGTTAAAACATGTTGATCCAACAACTTCAATATTGACAGGAACAACATTGTAATCCAAGTGATGAGGGTATTCTCCTAGACAATGAACAAACAAAAGTTGCAGCTCCAAGAATCCGCCAATCGATTCTGTATGGACACAGTTTCAATGGAAAATTTAGACATTT
The DNA here is from genome assembly GCA_030378355.1 of Eleusine indica. NCBI lineage: Eukaryota > Viridiplantae > Streptophyta > Magnoliopsida > Poales > Poaceae > Eleusine > Eleusine indica. The sequence goes on along the minus strand of CM059498.1, from coordinate 7,336,841 downwards.
GTTTGACAAACCGGATAAACCTCTTAAAGAAGTTCGCAACCATCCTTCATTCACCTATCGAGACAAGGTTTGTCTTATTAATTAACATTTTTTGTCTAACTACATGCAATGATTTGTATTTTGTTCCTCTCAAACAGAACAATTGTTGAACTAAGATCAGAAATGCATGTATCGTATATTACTCTAGTCACATGAAGTGCTTAATGTAGCAGAATATTTCCCCCCTGTGACTGATTGATCATTTCATAATGCAACATCAAGGACTTAGTATTCATTTTTTGTGTTATGAATTCTGATATATGAAGCCCACACGATACTTGTAGATGCATTAGGTGCATTAGGTATGATTAAGCTCAACAATCTAATAATTAAACTCTTCTGCTATCTTTGATTCTGCGTGCTTATATAGTTTTACTTAATCTGAAAAGAATTTCTCCCATATAGACTAGGCTGGTTGCACTCAAAATCAACTTCTCTGGTTCCATATATTCTGCTGCAATGTATGTTTGTGTATGTGCAGATAATGGCTGAAGATGCTGCATATAATCCATATGCTGATATTGAACACCACAAAGCTTACAGAGCAGCTTTAGAGAAGTTAAAGAAAGGACATGCGCTCTGCACCTTTTGCTTTTTCGAAAAGAAAAGCACAAGAAGCTTTTCCTTTGTATGCGACTTATATAATTATATTTTGTTTAGTTAAACATTTTGGTTCCAGTTTTTGACTATAAATTCTGAACGTGTAGATTTTTTTCCATATGGTAACTGAACATTCTTCAGTTGGATTTGAATGTGACATATGCGGGGTGAGATTCGTCACAGGGAGTGCCCTTGCCGACCACAATGAATTTTGTCATGAGCAACAGGTTACTACACAAGGTTTTGTTGTTTATGTTTAGCAATATTTATTTGTATATTCAAGTACTTTATTTTCCTTGTTGACAGAAAAATTTTCTAGCCCCTGGTTAGTTTTGTCATTACCAATGATGAGGTAAAGTTTTTTTTCCTTTCATTTTAAGTATCTAAAATCAAGCTTGAACTGATCTAAGTAGGTTAGCTTTTAATGTGACATATATATGCTTGACCAGTCGGAACAATTTATAACTGTGATTTTTTTAGGACTTGCGAAATTGAGCTTCTAAAACTGATGTCTTCTCAGGATTTTTGCGTGTGCAGTTCTTGAATCAAATTTCTGGAGTATGTCACTTCCCTACCCTGTCATTTCTGTATAGTTGCTGTGAAATGGCTGTTAAGTAGGACACTAACAGATGCTTTTGCCCTCCTCTTCTCTAGCTTGACTTTAGGATCATTTGTCATCCTCTTATCTGTCTCTTGCTTATAGTCCATATAATTGCAGTAGATAATGGAAGGCAGGAGTATAGATCGTAAGTCCCAAATTGAGATGGATTTTCATGTAAGTTCAGAAAACGCAACTGTGAACAGCAAATGATGGTTGCAAATTTTGTGATTCGTGGCCCTTTTATAGGCTTCATGAGAAATTGAACAAACTATCTAGGAGACGATATAAAAGCTTGATACCAAGAACAAAGTGGAAGTGTTGGCTCTAGGTTTGGTAGTGCTATTCATGCTCTGTTTTGAGGCTGCGCTTAGACCTTGTAGGTCACTTGTGTTGTAGTTAAACCCATTTTTATTTAGTTACTAAAAGGAAGGGAGCTAGTTCCCTTCAAATGGTAGAGCAAGGCAATGTGATCGTGAGTGAATTTTTTCCCACTAGCCTCCTTTCAGCTATGCAGAGCCATTTGGTATGGATTGTGTGATTTTTTTCCCCCATCATAAGCAATAAAGTGAGTGTTGAGAACTCAATAAACCTGTGATAACTACAATATGCCCAGGTTTGCAATACTAGGAGGAATAGGTTCCATATAGTAGATATTGCAAGAAAATTGAACTATCATTTCCTTACTACATGTCTAAACTATTATCACTTATGCCTATTAAAAGAAAAAAAAATCCTTGGGGGGGGAGGGGGGGGTAAGAGTGTTGAGTTATTCTGTCTTCCAGTGGTTTTATTTTTAATAAATATCTAATCTGACTTGCTTTATTGTACGTTCCTCAGTTCTGAACACCTTTTATTTGTCAATTTCTAGGCTGGTGCTGGTCATGTTGCTGTTGGTGGTTCAGTACGCAGTATCAGCTTCAGCCCTCCATGGTCGCATTCTACACTTTGAAAAATAATTTTCGAGTTCTCGGAACACCTTTTTTGTATGGTCGAAAAAATTCTCTTCTTTGACTTATCCTGATGACCGATCATACTAGTTTATATATATTTGTACCTGTGGAGAGGTTAAATCGATGCACATTGCGCACAACGAAATGCATTATGGGTGGTTTACCTCTTTATTATCCTTAATGACTGTCGCACATCTCTGCCTTTTGTTTACATGTCGTAGGAGCACAGGGCAAAATCTGCGTGACAGTGATTTACATATAGAGTGATAGATATCCTTTAGGACGTGTTTGGATGGTTCCATCCGCAGGAGCCTGGCCCATGAGATGCAACTTGCGATTGATCGGATGCTTGCATAGCATATCGTCCAGAGCCTGGTTCATGTGATGCAAACACCGTTGTTCGGGATCCGGTGCTTGCTTTTTCCTCGAGAACACGGATACGAGAAACGCCTACCACGGCCTCAAGCTCTCTCGAACCCTCTGTATAGTACTGTAGGCTTTCTTCCTCCCAACCAGTTGTCCACCGAAATCGGCCTTAACTCTTTCAATCCAATTCATCCAATTCTGTCGTGAGTGGGAGCTAAGTATTTCCCTTCTCTTCGGTTAATCGAGTCAGAGCAGCAATTAATCTTGTCCTTCTAGATTTCAAAGGAGGCAAAATGTGATGCAGTTGTTCTTCCTAGGTTTGCTGGCGCTGTTGGCCTGTTCTTGCAGCTGCCTCCATCTCTTCTCTCGTCCTCTAATTGCTGCTCCATTCTGCTTTCTACACTCAACCCATCCTTCCCGGCTGGGCTCTTTTCGTTCTATCCCCATGTCCCTTGTTCCATCTGCTGTTTCTCGTTTGTTTCCTCTGCTCTAGTCGTTCTTCACCTCGTTTCTGTTAGCTGCTGCTCGCTCTCCTCTGCTAGCCTTCTGTTTTCTTCCATCGTAGACTTATCATTGTTCTTGCGCTTTCTCAATTTTTATTTGTGCTTCCTATACGGACGTAGGCGAGATGCCTTTCTACCTTCCCTCACCGTTCCTCCTTCCCCAATCTCCTGCACTCTCATCTATCTCTAATCTTTCTCTTAATTTTCTCTCATGGAATAGCCGTGGTACAGGTGGTACCCTGTACAGTTGCAGGACGCGTCATCTATCTAGACTAATTAGTTCTACTTCTACCATAGCCAAGACCATTACAAACGCTTTTTCGGTGCATAATGTTTACATTGTTCCAGCTGAAGGTATTTCTGGAGGTTTATGGCTTATGTGGTCTGATGATGTTGATATTATAGTTTTAATTCCAGTCCTAACTACATTTTAGCTAATGTCTGTGTTGGTTTGTCTAAGTTCACCTTTAAGCTCATATGTTTGTATGGTGATCCTTATCATGTTAAAACCAATGATATTTGGACTGAAGTGACTGCCTTTGCTAATCTAGATAATAGGCTCTCTTTTGCATGGGAGATCTTAATGAAATTCTTAATGTAGATGAAAAATTCAGCAACTCTTTATCTAATAATAAACACATCTTTAGCTTTCATAATATTATTAATGATTGTGGTTTGATGGATCTTGGTTATAATGGTCCAGCCTATACTTGGACAAACAGAAGGTCCGCTTCTAAAGCTACTTATGAAAGGCTTGACAGATGTTTGGCTAATGATGCTTGATGTAGCATTTTCCCTAATACTAATGTTTATCATCTTCCCCTTTTGTATGGTGATCATGCTCCTATTCTTGCTATCACTGGTTCTAACCATAGACACAGGAAAAAGAATTATAAGTTTGAGAATTGGTGGCTTTATGGAAAGGACTTCCAGAAGGTAAGTAAGAGTATTTGGCCTAAACATGCTAATCTTCCCTTTCATAAAAGAACTCGTCAACTTGGTTTCATCTTCAGGTATGGTCCAAAAGAAATAAAAACTCTTTAAACAATCAGTTGCATTAGATAGAGAATGAGATTGCTAATTTAAAAGCTCTTCCTCCTTCTCCTCATAACCATGCCTTAGAAGATGAGCTTATCAGTAAACATGCTTGCATCCAGAATAAAATTTCTGAATATTACAGGCAACGCTGCAAGAAGAAATGGATCATTCGAGGTGACAGGAACACTGCCTTCTTTCATAGCAGTGTGATCAAAAGAAGGAAAAACAGAATAAGTTCCATAACAAACTTTGAAGGACAATTTTTCTCGACTAATGAGGACATTGCAAATTGTTTCATTGATTATTTTCGTGATCTCTTTGCTTCTAATATGCAAGAAATGAATGATTTTTTAGGAGGCGGTACAGTTGATGATATCCAGGATGATAACCTCACTACTATTCCTACTAAGAATGAAATTCTAAATATTCTGAAATCTGTGAGCAAATGCATCACCCGGGCCAGTTTTAATGTCAATTTTTTCAGGTACTCGGAGTTGGATTGGAGATGACATCTACAACCTGGTTAAATCTTTCTTTGTTAACAAGTATCTTCCACCAGGTATTAAAAAAACTAATATCGTGCTTATCCTAAAAGAAACCATTGCATGACTCCTATGGACTACAGACCCATTAAGCTTTGCAATGTGGTTTACAAAATAATTGCTAAAATTTTAGCCCTTAAAATGAAACCTCATATGCCTTCTTGTATAAACAATGCCCAGTATGCTTTTGTCAAGGGTCGCAGAATTTCAGAGAATATCGTGATTGCCCATGAGATCATTCATTCCTTTCAGCTCAAAAGGTGGGAGCATTGCATAAGATTGATTTAGCTAAAGCCTTTGACGGTATTGAATGGAATTTTATAAATTTTGCTATGCGTCGTCTTGGTTTTAATGATCATTTTATTAATTTAGTGGCGGCTTGCATTGAGTGGTCAACTTTCTCTGTTATTGTTAACGACCAATCTTTTGGAAGCTTTCAAAGCTCAAGGGGAATACGACAAGGTTGTCCTTTATCTCCTTACCTTTTTATTATAGCTATAAATGAACTCACTTGCAGGTTGCAGGTTGCGATTTCTGAGGGAAGGATTGGAGTTAAACTGATCTCTAATACTCCAGTTATTCATTCACTACTCTTTGCAGATTATGGAATCATATGCACACAAGCTACAATGCAAGAAGCTCAAGAAATTAAACAAATCTTAGAGGACTTTTGCAATGACTCTAATCAAACTCTTAACTGGAATAAATCAGCCATTTTATTTAGTACCAATACTCCTCATGAGCTTTCTGGTACTATCCAAAGCCTTTTTCGGACTCCTCTTATGTCTAATGATGCAACCCACCTTGGTCATCCTTTTTTCATTAGTCATTTTCCTAAATCAAAAGCTTATGCTTTTCTTAAAAATAAATTTAAAATTAAATTTAGTGATCAGAAAGCTAATATTATCTCACATTCTGGTGGCTCTACTCTCATCAAATCAGTTTTCTCTTCAATTCCTATTTATTGCATGCCTCATGTTTTGCTTCCAAAGTCTCTTACCGGTGAGCTAACAGGTATAATCCGACAATTTTGGTGGAAAGGCAACAATCCTGAAAACAACAACAAAGCCTTATGCCTCTCAGCATGGAACAAATTTTGCATCCCAAAAGGAGCTGGAGGACTAGGATTTAGAAACCTTTATACCTTGAATGAAGCTCTTATCACAGGTTTGGCATGGCGGATGCTAAATGCACCAGAGGCTTTATGGGCTCAAGTTCTGAAAGGTAAATACTTCCCAAATTCTTCCGTTTGGAGAGCAAGTTCTCATGGGCCTAAATCTTGGACTTGGGATTCCATTTTAAAAATCCAAAAACATTTGGTTAGTGCTGTCCAATGACATCTTTCGTCTGGTGATATTTCAATCTGGAATGAACCTTGGTGTCCTCAATGGTTCAAAATTTATGAACATATTGTTGGAGAGAATGATTGTTGTATTCCCAAACCCTAGAAGGGTGGGCAGATATAGTTCCTATACATGGGCCTAAATGGGCCAAAATACATTACACTAACACATATTTCCAATGAAGCTATGAATACTACCCTTCCAGTCAAAGTTTCAGACTTGGGGTTGTATCAGCCTAAAAGGTGGAACACAGATCTTTTAAACTTTATCTTTGGCACAGAATTTTCCAGTTCTGTTTTGTAGATCCCTCTCACACAGTTCAATGGTCAAGATACTCTAATTTGGAAGCCTAATAAATCAGGTAAGTGGACAGCTCAAATTAAAGCGCATACAAGCATATTCATCAAGGAAAAATTCAAAATACGGTAAGTGAACTAAATTTATCGCTCGAAGCTAAATCTGTGATCAAACACATATGGGAGAATAAGAAGATCCTCCCTAGAGTCCAAATGTTTATTTTGAGGTTCATGACTAAAAATATTGCATCAGCAAAGAGAGTTAATAGAAGAATCAATAACATCTCTTCTCTTTGTTCTAGATGCAAAAATGTTGAAAATGATGAGCATTTGTTCTTTCGTTGTGATTTCTCTTGTGTTGTTTGGTTTTCTTCGCCCATGGGAATCAGAATTGATGCCTTGCAAGGTTCTTGTGCCCATATACTTTACTATATGCTTAAGAGCTTCAAGTTCCAAGAAGACATTGATCTTGCTTTTTACATTTTATGGTTTATTTGGAAGGCCAGGAATGATCACATATTTTATAATAAAAACTGGCATATTCATTCAGTCATTTTCAAGCTAAAGCTGCTCAAAAAGCTCAATATGAAGCTTTTAAAATCGAAGATGAGTCTCAATTTATTTTCACTGATTTATCCTCCTTAAATATGCAAAAATTTTCCTTCTCGGGTTCTGGTTGCAATTGCAGGACAGATGCATCCATGCTTCATGACCATCAGGCTGGTTTAGGAATTTATATCACTAACTCAAGTGATCGGTCTTCTTGGTCTATACAAATTGAAGCAATAATTCCTTATGCGGACAGTGTTATGCAGGCAGAGGCTCTTTGTCAAGAATCTGAATTGCATGTTAAGAACTGCGCCTTTTGTTCGGATTGCTTACCTCTAGTGAGCTCCATCACTAGTCCACAAGATCACATTCCAGATTGGAAGATTCGCCATCTTATCTTTGACATGAAACATCTGCTAACATAAATTCAAGGGACAGTTGCCCTGAATTTCGTTGTTCAAATTTTAGTCACAATGGCATGTGTTCTTTAAAAGACATGCTTTGTAACATGCCTTCATGGGCTCAACTATGTACTTTTAACTGTATTTGAATAAATATAATCTGTAGCCCTTAAAGCATCTGCTAACATAAATTCAAGGGACAGTTGCTCATACTCCTAGAGAGCAGAATGTGATTGCAGATCCATTAGCTAGGAGTGCCTCTTTGAAGTGTAACAGTTGCCCTGAATTTCGTTGTTCAAATTTTAGTCACAATGGCATGTGTTCTTTAAAAGACATGCTTTGTATGGCTTCATGGGCTCAACTATGTACTTTTAACTGTATTTGAATAAATATAATCTGTAGCCCTTAAGGGCGTTTGGCCTTAAAAAAAACACCGTTGTTCAGCCTATCTGCGGACAAACGTGGGAGAAATCCTAAAGTAGATTTAATACTTATGTAAACTATATAAAATAGGGATTATAATAATAGTTATTTTTCCATTTAATCTCATGCAATGAGAATTTGTCTAGACAACCAAACCTCAAGGGCAATTGGGTTTACGCTATCCTTAAATGAAGCTGTTCCAAAAACACTACATCTAAGCGGTGTCTCGTAAAAAACACCACTAACGAGTTGTCTATTTCCAATTACCATACCACCATCCTCATCTGATCAATTTTTATTTTCTTTTTTACTGAAGACCAACAGGAAAAGGATGATTCTGTCCTGTTGTGAATTCTTGTGGAGGATTATCGACCAATCTATCAGTTTACTATAAATCACAGTGTGAACTAGGAATGAAAACGGATTGGATCGTATCGGATAATATCTTTTTCACATCTTACTCCATATTTTTTATCGAATTCACAGATGCAAATGCAAATACGGATATTTTCAGATGTCGGATCGTACAAATTCAAACCGGAGCGGATCGGAAGCGGACTTTAAATTATCGGATGATACCTCTTCATGTAGAGAAATGTATGCTGATTAAGAATTTGTAGAGTACATATATGATCGCAGCAGCCACCAAGAAGGACAACCAAAACACACGACCTAATTTTTTAAGTGATTACTCATAGCAAATAAAAAAATATATGTGTTCTATATTTAAAAAATCATTCAAGTATGAAAAATAAAATAAAATGTCCAAAGCAAACATTAAACATATCCTTATTTTTCTTTGTTGTATGACCACTTCAGTACACAATAGGATGTTGAGCGACGCGGTCAAGCCTCATCGTCACTATCACTAGACATTATATATTTTGGACCGATAAAATTGTTAGATAATCCTATTATGAGCTTCGAATAATCCACTTTAAATTATCGGATTATTCATATCCATCGGATTTTATCAATACCATAACCAATCCTACATCCTCATGTCATTGGGTTCGGATTATCCATATCCGCTAAAAAACCTAAAACGCTCTCCCACATCCTCAAAAATCGGATTTGAATCGGATCGGTTTTGGAAATTATTCACACCGCTTTCACCCCTAATATGAACACATTAACTAGTGAACAGTCTTTCAGACTAGTGGTTGGTCCCGGATTCGACTTCTAGTGGGAACGAATTTACGGGTTGGGGTAAGAGAATTTTCTTGCTTATCATCATACAAAAGCACAATTTTAAGATCCGGTCCAAATTGTTGTTGTCTCACACGGGTTACGATGCCGCTGTGTAAGAGTGGTGTAAGGGTTTGGGGGTTTTCTCAACATGCATGAGAAGGTCTTCTTTGGAAAAAAAAAAACTTCAGAGGTTGTCTTCTCCCCATAGGTCGAGTTTTTTTCTAACACATCAACTATTTAATCACTACTCTTTCTCCGAGTATAAACCAACATCAATAAAGAGTCAATCGTTCTCATTATCTTTGTGTGTCTCTACAATTCTCTATTTTTAAATGACAACACGCGCTCTTGAGTATAACTCGCTGAGACGAAGCAAGAAGTGAAGAACCCGTCGGAATGAAAGACTTCGTTTCTTTTCTGTCTTAATCAACCAACTCGGCGAGAACAGAGGCACAGAAGCCTCATCAACAAACGCAGTCTGCAGAAGAAAGGAAGAAGACTCACGAAGGCCTTCAAATCCGGGACATACGATTTCTGTCGTTTACCTTTGGTTTTGGAGTTCGCCTTCGCATCCTTTGCATCTTGGACTCCAACCTGGTGGCGGTGCGTCATGCGTTAAGCAGCAGCAGCGCGGGGCCAGTCCGGGACAAGATGGCACTCAGGTTCAAGTTCAACGGTTGCACGCGGACAAGGATGTTGTCCGTCCCAACGGACATGTGGAACCCGGTTGCTGCCCTCGTCGGCGGTTCACCTTTGACGTTCCACAGCGGGTTGCTGCCCTCGTCGGCGATTCACCCTTGACGTTCCACAGCGGGTTGCTGCCCTCGTCGGCGATTCACCCTTGACGTTCCACAGCGGGTTGCTGCCCTCGTCGGCGATTCACCCTTGACGTTCCACAGCGGGTTGCTGCCCTCGTCGGCGATTCACCCTTGACGTTCCACAGCGGGTTGCTACCCTCGTCGGCGGTTCACCCTTGACGTTCCACAGCGGGTTGCCGCCGGCGAACCGCTGCTGCGTCCACGCGGATGTCCGCGGAGACGTGTTGGCCGCGTCACCGCGTCCCTTCGCGGAACGCTCTCGGCGTTGCTTGCTGTGACACGGAGCCGAGGGCGGCGCGACCGGCTGGCACAGGCGGCCCTCCGTCGTCGGAGGTGCCCACGGCCCCTCCACGCGGATGCGACTGCTCACTGCTGTGCCCCGCCCTAAGATCTCACGCGCGGCAGTGCGCGTCACGGTCGCCGGTCACGGCGGTTGTGGCGTTCGACGGAGACGGTGGATGCGGCCCTCGCGCGCTGTGCTCCACTCGTGGCAACTACGCCCATCCCGCACGACGCGGCGACGGCGCTCCTCGACTCACCGGCAGCAGTGCCGCGCGGCTGCAGCCACAGCCGCACATCACCCACTCCCGACGCAGATTTTGTGGCGCCAGGGGTACGTCCCCCCTCCCCCGACTGCTGGGCGGGGTGCAGCTTAATGACAGCGACTCCGTCCGCGATCTATCTAGCGCGTAATCCCTGCTTACTTGGCGCCTCTTAATGGCGCGGGAAGTAGAAATTCAAAGTTGAATCCTGACCAGCCCTGACACGACCTGACATGGACGACTCCCGGGTCCTCCTATGAACCGATAAATATGTGTGATCGTAATCCCGCGTCGAGCGTAGACAAATATCCTTCCGCCGGAAGGAACAAATGGGCAGCCTACTGCAAATCGGTGTCTAAAAGTATCTTCTGGCCTCCTAAACAGTGTTCTACTTAAAATTTTAGGAGATAGAGCCAAAAAACTATGTCAATGGAGCTTCCAAATTCCTTCATATTTTGCATGTCCGTTCAAATTTTCTCATATTTTACATGTCTTTTCAAATTCTAGCTCAATAAATTGGGTTTGAGAGCTTTCTATCCCCATTCTAAATATCTGGGTTCCACTATTTTATTATTATTATTTTTCTATTTTTCTTCCTTCTTTAACCTGTCTTCTCCTCCCCTTTCTCTCTATTCTTCCTCTCTCTTGTGTGCACCTGACGCCACCTCTGTCATCGTCCAGCGCGCCGCCAACCTTCCTCCGCCGCCACATCGCGGCCGTCACCCACCCTGTTGTCGGCCCTGCAAGCGGCCGTCCCCCACCCCATCGTCGGCCCGGTCTCCCTCACCCTCCACCGCGCCACCGCCTACCTCCCCTCGCCGCCGCACCGACGCGCGGTCATCGCCCACCCTACCAACGGCCCTGCGTGCGACTGTCCCCCACCCCGTAGCGGGCTTGGCCTCCCTCGCCCTCCACCGCGCTGCCGCCTACCTCCCTTAGCCGCCGCACCGGCACGCGACCGTCCCCCACCCTGTCGCCAGCCCTACGAGCGGCCGTCCCCCACCTCGTAGCCGGCCCGACCTCCCTCGCCCTCCATCACGCCGCCACATCCCTCCCTCCCGGTCGGCCGCGCCATGCGCTCTCCCTCCTCCTCCTCGATGGCCTTTGCTCCTCGCCCAAATCCCGTCAGCGCCCATGGTGAATCTTGGAGCGGGCCTAGGTGGGAGGAGAGGGGGAGGGCGTCGGGGGCGGGACAGGTCAACAGCGTCGGGGACGGGATGGGGCAGCGGCCGCAGGTCAGGCAACTTCATCTTCGTCGAGGTCGCCATGGCCTCGCCTCGCCATGGTTGCCTGCCTCAGCTCGGTGTCGGTGAGGAGACGCACGGCGGGATGGGCGCGGCGAGAATCGACAGGGCTGCTTGCGCAAGAGGGGAGCCGAGGCAGCGACTGTGGCGTCGACGGGGAGCAGGCGGCGTTGAGTGAAGAAGGAGCAGTTGTTATTTTTTTTGGCATATGGGTCCCTGGATAGATGGGAGCCAGAAATGCACGCTCTACTAGAGTTGGTTGAAATTTTGACTCCTAAATTTTATAAGTGGGCTTGCAAAATAAAATTTAGGAGCCCTATTTTACATGCTCTACTAGAGATGTTCTAAGGTATGTCTTTCACCATGTGATAGGATAACACAATACACGAGAAAGAGAAACACATGACGTTAAGACATGCGAGTGTCGCTACTCCGAGAGTATCATGAATAACAACGCTGTTGCCAGAGAATAGATGGCCTCTATGAATAAATAGATAATTCCTCCAATGATACTACAAATCGTTCTAATTTCAATCGGCCGTCGCTCCCGGGCTTGCCTTCGCTGACTGCCACCCCCGCGCTCACCTCCGCCCACGTCTTCGCCGGTCATTGCGCTCGTGCTCACCTCCGCCGGCCGGCACCCCCGTGCTCGCTTACGCTCGCGTCTTCGCCGGTCATCGCACCTGCGCCCGCCTCCTCTAGAGCTTGAGACGTTTCCAACATGAAGTCCATCAGAAGTTGGCAATGGTCGGTGGTGAGCGCCGGGTTGAAACCTCGTCTTATGTCGTCCAGTGGAGGCTGAAGGCCCAAGACTGACATATGACCAACGCTTGATTACTAGCTTCAGTCGCCATCTTCCCGGTATGCTCAGTTTGACTACAAGCTTCACCCCGCCATCGACGCCCATCGCCCCGCCTTGTGTCGCTTGTCCTTGTCGATTCATCATTGCCCGTCGTCCCAGTCTAGCGGTCAGAGGGCCTACGCTCAGGCGGCTAGCCTCGTGCGAAGGCTGGCTTGCTGAGAAGAGGGAGCGGCTAGCCGGTGGCCTTGCGGCGTGCCGCACAACCAAGGCAATGGTTCGGCTAGCCGCTGCAGACGGGCGGTTAGCCGGTGTCCGGGGCTGGTTGCCCGGAGGCGGCCTCGGCTAAGCCGACGATAGAGGTAACATTTTTTTTTTAGCTCTAGTTTTTATGTAGTCACACTTTTTAGAGGTTTGTATTGTAATATAAAGATTGATCTGTAACAAAGTTTAAAGACAGTTTTTTTCTCGAATTTACATCGGCGTTCAATACCCACTGTGTGTTTTTATCAAATATTTCCTTCATCTAAAATGCATTAACCATTTGCTATGATTTCTTTTTGATGGCGGGTTATAGGTTTTGCAGTACAAACTACCGAGTTTGATTTCTGTCAGATGGCCTCGGACTGCTAAATAGGTTACCGAAATCGACTGGTTAACCGGTCAAACCGGCCAGTTAATCGATCCTTGACCGCTGTTTCCAGAATCGAATTTTGCTCGGTTTCGGTTTTCGGGTTAACCGTTGAACCAGGCTCGGTTATACCGACCCTCCACCCAGTCGGTTATGTAATCAGACGCAGAAAAAGAACGGTTCAACAAGGTTGGAAAGAACTTTTCCCTTGTGTGCCGCCGCCGCCCCGTCTCCTGCCGTTCGTCTCTGCAGATTGCGCTGCCGCCTAGTCCATCTCCGTCGGTCACCACCTCCGGCCGCTTCGTCTTCCTACCGGTCTCCTGTCCATCGCTCTGCTGCCAGGGCCCCACGTGTTCTGCTGTGCGCTTGGGCTGGTACTGAAGCTGTCCCTCCCTGCCCGACGTCCAGGTACCACATACGCTCGTGACTCCCCTCCTGTCGCGATGGCCGTCGTTGCCTGTCCAGTGTTGTCTGTCGATTGGTACTCTCAGAGGCACGAACCGAGCTTTGGGGCTACCGGACGGCGGAGGTGTGCCGCTAGCCTCTCTCTCGCTGGCGGCCGCCGCCGTATCGGTGAGATCTGAGGGGTTTCAGAATTGGAGGATTTTTTTTGTTACGGGTCTCTCTCGCTGGCGGCCGCCGCCGCTGGTACTGTGTGGTCTCGTTGCCGAAATGTAATTAAATTTCAGGGGATACCCTGTTATGCAAAAAAAAAAGATTTGGATCTACGGTATATGGAAGGGAGAGGCGTTGGTTTGGTTCCTGGGTCACGATTGCTATAAGCAGAGATGTCCCCAACCATGTTAAGATCAGATTTTTCTTTGGAACATGTGTCCAAGTCCTATATCCTGTCAACCCATGTTCAAAGTAACATTTTTTTCTGTTGAATCAGTGTTCAAAATCCAATTTTTTTTCTGTGGAATCCTTGTTCCAAATCCTGTTCTTCTGTCGAAATCATGTTTAAAATCCAACTTTGTATTGAAATCAATGTCCTGTAGAAATCTTGTTCAAAAATCTTATTTTCTATGAAGTCAATATTCAAGATCCCAAATCTTTTTTTTGTTCAACCCTTGTTCAAATCCATTTTTTTATGCTCATATGTTATCACTTCATTAGTCTCTATGTTGAATTGTACTGTACATTAGTACATAGCTGGTGAATGTCAAAGAAATATTTTTCCAGTGATGTTCACTATGAGTTCAGGAAGATCAAAACAAATATTGAGGCCTAAGAATCACCGATACGGTGATACAGCGATACGCGAGTTTTAAAACACAGCATGGTGATGATACATAGAGAGTATCGGAGTATCGAAGTATCGCCATGTTGTATCCCGCTGTATCGGATACGGGCACGGTGCCCTCAGGAACGTATCGGTGATTCGTAGATTGAGGCCATGCACATCATAGCTGATCTTATTCACTGCTCTGTGGTCTATTAATGCTTTAAAATTCCATCTGGATATCTTTTCTGCTGATATAAGGATACATAATTAATGGATATGATAGTCTAACCGTTCCTTGTAATCTATTGGACTCATTTTCTTTAACCTTTTGTTTAGGTTGTTGTTATACTGCCAATTCTAGTTGGCGGTATAAAGGTTTTATTGAGGTTCTGTTATACAGAGGATTTTTCCCTCCACGGAAACAAGGTTTGTCCTCACAGAAGGAACCCTTATTTCTATGTAGCATGCTGGTCTATTGCGTCATGAGTTGTATTACATATTTATGCTTTGTATTTTTTTAGTATTTTCTGTTTATTTAATAATATGGCACCATGATTACACTATTCAGACTTAATTACTTATATGAAGTCTGGTTTGGAGCCATATGGTTTGAAATTTTACCACAGAATTTTTCTTGTTCATTTCCTTAGCTAATTAAGAAGGATGTGTAGTGCCATACTGCCATTTGATCTACTGATGATGAGTAGCACTTCATCATCTCCTTTATGTGTGCCAATGTATTTCAGTAATTTTTATGGATAAGTCTATTACTGATGTTTTTTCTTACTGTTCTGCAGCTACTCGACATATACACAGTGGAGCAATTAGGTTTCACGTATTTTATGCCTTCGAGAGAGTTCTATGATCAAAGCTGAGGTTACCTTGTACATGGTACTGATGTGATGAATGCTGAGGGTGACGTTTGGCGAATCATTTGTACAAGAATTCAAGTTGGCACCGCTTATTTGGACTTTCTTCAACAGATGCTATACCACACACCGTTCAAGAATGCTCTCCCGCTGGACCTTTTATTCAAGTTTAGTGTAGCTAAGAAAGACTTGAGCAGATCTTTTGGATGGGACGAACATAGTATGGGGCATGAGGTACAGCAGTTCACAAGGCATGTATGTGAGAAACTTGAAGTTATGTCCAAGGTGATACATTTAACCTGGAGTTATTTTGAGTGTTTTTTCATTATATTTTCCTCCCTATTCGCGGACTTACCCCCCCTCTCCCCCCTCCCCACCAAAAAAAAACACAAACACACAATGCACACAAAACAAATGCAGTGTTTGGATCTTTATGTAATTTTTCCCCAGCATTTTTTTGCTTGTCAAATAGTCACCATTAGTTCCTGCTAAGCTGCTAAGTTAGTTTTATCATATTTTTAAATGTGTTTAGAAGATAGTTTGCACTTATATGATTCAAATTTCCTTGATTCCTAGTAGGCAACTCACTGGTCGAACAGTGCTGATAGATGGCTCAAGAAAATATATTTTGTCTTTCTAAAGAAGAAATAAAATTATGTTGTGTTGTCAGTTGGGTATTGGTTCTATTCTATTTCTATTGCTACATAGTTTCTGTGCAGTCATATAATTGTTTACTGAACAGGTCAGAGAACCGATGGAGGCATCAAATAAGGTGCATAGTGCTCTAGTCATGCTGTTTTCAAAAATCGAAAATGGACTGGTAATGATATGCTCATGCTGTAATTGTTTTCTTTTCTATATGTTTTTATGGCTTCCAGACACAGGATTATCAATTATGCTTAATTACCCATTTAGGATTTGTTTCTCCCTACTGCAAAGAGCAAATCAAGCATTACATTCTTCGAACTCGATGTTCCTGAAAAGGAAGAACATTTGTGCGTATATTTTTTGTTTGACCTCTTCATCATCCTTTCTAATGTTGGATTAATAATAGCTAATACATGACATTCATTCATCAATGTAGTATTGTTGGGACATTCTTCATAAAGGATTCACAGATATCTTCACAAAAATAAATGAAATGGCTGGATTTAGTCTGCATGAACAAACTGAGGGTCATCTGGCACGAGGTAAATTCATGCTTCTGGCTGTTTCCTACAAGTATGGTCATGGGCCAAATCGTGGTGTTTCCCTTCCAAGTTTGCTACATTGCTATTATTACTGCAGAAGCGATTCATTGTACAAAAGTTCCGGTTTTGTTCGAATGGATGCTTGTAGGATAGGTTGGATAAAATTCTTACATAACGTAGCTATACACCCAAGAAATTTATCCTCTTTCCGAGATGATGAACATGCTCTTCCACCAATGGAGATTGTGGCAAGCGGATTTTCAGACGTGCCAGGAAATCCTGACAGATATATTTGCTCTTCTGGAGTTCCCTGACCTAGTGCGTGTGGGATCTGTCTGTTCGTCCTGGAACTCTGCTTATACCAGCATATGCAGCTTTGGGCAGTACAAATGCTCCCAAGCACCTTGTCTAATCTACACTTCTGAATCTGCTGGTGATCATGTTGCTTTCCTCTACAGCCTCGGGGAAAAGAGGTCCTACAAACTAACTCTCCCAGACCTGCATATCCAGAGAAGGTATCTGATCGGATCGTCACATGGCTGGTTGGTTACTGCTGATGACCGTTCTGAGATGCACCTTGTCAATCCGGTCACCAGCGAACAGATCGCTCTACCATCAGTGATTACCATCGAGCAGGTGACACCCATTTTGGATGAAGCAGGTGCAATTTGTAGGTATCGTTTCTCATGACACACTGCAGAGGCAATTATGGGACCATCTTCGACATATTCTCTTAGCGCATTGTGGGACCATCTCTTCCATAAAGCACTTCTATTTTATGATACATCTGCAGGAAGCTATTTTGTTGTGTTAATCCACAATCCATTTGGGCAGCTTTCATATGCCAGGCTAGGTGATAAGAAGTGGACATGGTTGCCCCCACACTCACATTTTGACGACTGCATCTATAAGGATGGTCTTTTATATGCGGTAACATTACATGATACAGTAATCGCCTTTGATATCAGCACCACTGTGGTCTCAACAAAGGTAATTTTTTACTCAAGATCTTGTTACGGGAATGAGAGGGTTTACATTGTTGAGGCTCCATGGGGTGATATTCTGCAAATTCGGAGACCAGAAATTTGGATAAGTGAATTACCGCACAAGCATGGGTGTAATTGTTGTGCAACATTTGATGAAACATCTTGGGACATTACAATTTACAAAGTGTGCTTAGCATCCGGACAATTAGTGGAAATAAATAGCTTGGATGACCACACGCTGTTTTTGGGGCACAACCGATCTCTTTGTTTCTGTGCTGAGGAATATTCACATGTTAAGCCAAATCATATATATTTCACCGATGATTGTAAGTCTGTTTCTTCAAAATGCATAAGCGGATACCGTCTTATTATTGGTGTATTTAACATACAAACCATGAGGATGGGTGAAATTGTATCTCCTCGGCTTTGGTCCAACTGCATGGCTCCGTTGTGGATCATACCAAATCCAAGAAAGATGGGGCCAGATACCAGAAAAGATGAAGTCAAAGCACTGTTTTAGATACAGCACATTTTATACCTAGTGTAAGGGAACAAGTTTTGTTAGGATTTTGTTCTAGTTTGCACTATATCAAATGTTGTTTACTGCATTGTTTGGCAATATGCTATTGTAACGTGACAACTGAGGTGGTGTTTGGTTCATGTATTTGTAACGCATTCCAATGACGGAGGTATCTGATTACGTTAGATTGTGTATGTTTGAGCCCCGCTGTAATCAGATCACGCCGTAATCGGATACGACTCTATGGAAAGTCGATGCCGCTCAATCCCCAGCGTAGTCAAATTGATACTGGTCGGTCTTCACTTCTCTTCTTCCAAACACGCTCTTCTTTTTCTCCGCTGCTGCCTCACTATGTTGTCATGGCTTGACGGCCTCGTGCTCTAGATGTCGGAACTTCTCGCTGTCTTCTCGAGCTTCTCGAGGACCGCCTTGAATCCTAGATGAGGCAGGATGTTCTGACGCGCGAAGTGTTGTGACGCGCTGAGCGGAGGAAGAAGAATGAGCTACACCTCCATTTCGCTACAGAGATTGAACCAAACAAAATCTGTATTAATCCATTCCGTTTGCCATACCAGTGTAGAGATGGCAATGGATATCCGAAATCCGATGGGTAAAAACTCTATTAGGAGTCGGGTTTGGGACAAATTTTATACTCGTGGGTGCATAAATGGGCCAGAAATTGTACCCATCGGGTTTAGCGGGTTTGGGTATAGAAACACTCAACCCATCCCCATTTACCCGCAAACCCGATTAGCCCAACCCAATCTAGCAATTTTAGCCCAGCCCAACTAAAATTCATATAAAAACAAGGAAACCTTATCCATCTCCACTCTTCCGATCTCCTCTTCCAATCTCTTCCAGCCACCAGCCGCCAACCATTTCTGGATGTCGAGCTGCTCCTCAGTCCTCACCGCTACTATGGAGAAAAAACTACACTGCTCCTTACACAGCTACACCAAGGCGACGAGGTTGGGAGGAGCACGAGCGCGCGACACCGCAACAGCCCCTACTGTACTTCGCGTGTACGCCATTCGCCTCCGCCGTCAGCCACACTAGAACACACAACTGCTCTAGGACTAGCGCATGGACCTGCAGCGCTGCAGCAGCCATGGCTGCTCTGCCCGATTCAGTCGCCATCTAGGCTAGTTCAACAACGGCATACGACAGAGCGTCCGGGTATGGAATCCCTGTCGGGTACCCGATACCCGGTCGGGTTCGGGTATGGGAAAGATTTTCTACCCGCAAGCGGGTATGGGTACTGGGATGAGTAGCGCTTTCTCTAACCGGGTACGGGTATGGGTGGCAAGAACCCGCCGGGTTTATACTCATTGCCATTTCTGTACCAGTGTGACCTGAAAACTTTTGCATTTGCATTACAGAATTTGAACCAAACACCACGTGAGTAGTTTGCACTATAATATCACTCGGTATTGTTTGGCA
The DNA here is from genome assembly GCA_030378355.1 of Eleusine indica. NCBI lineage: Eukaryota > Viridiplantae > Streptophyta > Magnoliopsida > Poales > Poaceae > Eleusine > Eleusine indica. Next base: position 7,317,735 of record CM059498.1, on the reverse strand, counting down.
AGATGCTTTTGTAACGTGTGAATCAGCTATTAGATGCTACTACCTTTGTCCCATAAAGATTAAGAAAAAATCTATAAACCAGATTGCTTTTAATAAATGAGATATTTTTAGGCCTCCGACTATGTCTGATTTGATTGTGGCTGTGGCTTCCTTAAAAACATAGCTCATCCCATTTTTTTTTTTACAGAAAAGCTGCTGCGGGAGCACCACGTTTGGTGAATTCTTTTTGCCAGGAAGAGAAACAAAGGCGTCGGGGAGGGAACCGGATCCACTGCCGTGCTTGAGGCACGGCACTGTTACTTCTCTCGTCCTTATCGTGGCCGCTGGCATGTTGTGCCTGTGACACAACGAACTGGATCCTGCTCACCATCTTTCTCAATTTTCTTGATATAAGGTTTAATGAAGAACTAGATCAATTTGTTGAGGATGCATATGCAAGATCTATCTGTTGTAGCCAGCCGTTCCGAGTCATTGATTAAGAAAAAAAATAATTATTTAAGAGGAAAAAGTGGAAACAAAATAACTGCCGAGGCCAACAGAGAGGAAGAGGCAAGGCACGTTACGTGCTGCCGTGCCTCAAGCACGGCAGTGAAGCCGGTTCCGTCGGGGAGAGGAGGATCGGTGGCAAAAACGGTAATTTGTTTAAAGGGCAAATCAATTTTTGGTGTCAAAAAAAATTGGTGGGGACTCTGTCAAAAAAAAATCACCACTAGAGAGGAGTGATCCATAACTAGTTACAAAAGTTAAAATGTGTAACAGTTTATTACTGTCTCCTTCCAACAATATAAGTATTTCTAGATATTTGGGTTTATCCAATAATATAAGTATTTGTAGAATCTGAACATAATAAATAAGATATGTGGACATAATAAATGAGATGTGATTGGATAAGAGAGAAATTTTTTACAGCATGTAATAAAAATAGATGTATGATAATCTTTTCATTCTATTCTTATTTTATATTAGGATACTATAAATGCTTGTATTCTTGGACGAAGAGTACACTGACAGCAAATGAATTGCCATACTAGCACCGCAGAACAAACAACATTCGTCATAGCGAATACCACACACAAATTTTAATTCGAATTTATCACCTTCAAGGAGCAGGACGGCGCGGGTGCCCTCTCCCCGAGCTGCCCTCACGACGCGGCCTTTTTCTCGAGCCGCTCGGTTCCAGAAGGGCCGCGGCTAGCAGTGCGGCGCCCTCCGCTGTTGTCTTCCTCGGAGGAAGAGGAGACTACGACGACCGGCGGCCGTTTCCCCATTGGAATCGGCGGCGAGATGGGCAACCGTACCAACCGCGTGGGTTTGGGCCGGACCTTGGGGTCGGACCATACCGGCGAGATGGTGGGGGTTCGGTTTGCTCCGTCGCGCGGGGCGGGGTTTGGGAAGGGAGGGTCTAGGCGGGGAGGAAAACTGGAGTGAAGGGCTGAAGGCGGCTGTCAGGAGAAGGAAGCGAAGAGGGTTTCGGATTCTCTGCATCCATCGGATCTCGATTGTAGAGCGCAGATTTCTCGAGTTTTTTGGGCGATGAAACGTAGAACGGTGATAAGGCTGACTCCAATGGGTGTCCTATATGGGCACCCAAACCCAAAATAAATGTTAAACTGTAAAAATCTACCTTCAACTAAGAACCCAACCCGGTGATCCATTCTGGTACACGCCCGCTCCGCGACCGCGCGACCCATCCCCTCCAGCGCTCTCGGCCCCACGCCTGTGCTCCTCCTCTGCCTTCGTTCCTGTCTTCTTCATGAACAGCTTGGAGAAAATCTATTGCCAACGATGAGTTTTAGCTTGATTGATGTTAATGATCAGCAAAATGGATTCGTTGAGAGATGTTGAATACAAATATGTGATCAATTTTATTCCATATCATAGATAATATCGCAAATTTCATGATTTTGTGGCTAGGGTTTGAGAAGAGGAAAAATAAAATTGAAGACGAATGAATCGATTAAAACCAAATCCAGCAGCTTGTATGAATGGAGAACTTTTCTACGAGTCGGTAAGGAACCATTTTGGCATTCCGATATTAGTTAGGAAGGCGAGGCGGTTGAGCGTCCATGGCGAAGGCGGTCGCAGCCGGCACTCAGCGAAGTGAAGTTTGGGATTTTGTTGAACACGACAAGATGTCGGATGCGATTCGGTTGGATTGGACAATGGACGAGTCGACTACTCGGCCGACTGCCGAGGAGTCGACTGCCGACGATCCTGATCCGAGGGGAGGGAGGGTCTAATAGGCGGGGAGGGAAACTGGAGTGAAGGGCTGATGGCGGCTACCAGGAGAAGGAAGCAGAGAGGGTTTCAGATCCTCTGCAGCCATTGGATCTCGATTGTAGAGCGCAGATTTCTCGAGCTTCTTGGGCGATGGGAACGTAGAACGGTGATAATGACGGATCATGCTATCCCCTTGCCAACTATAAAGCGAACAATATTTTTTGTGCTGACATGGATGAGTTATGAAACATGAAGAAAAAGATGGCTCTTGTAATTGCCTCCACATGAAGCCACAACCACTTACGAAAAAGATATAGCATTTGTTTTGGTCAGCTAAGTACTACGTTTTTGTGCTTACGAAAGAGCCGTTTAGAGTTAGAGGCATCAATATCAAAGAAAATAAATTGTTCAATTCAATCCAACCTCCATGCGCGAAGCTCACACTGCATGTGCCAACTTTTAATGAATATAATGCTCATCGTGTAGTGTAGCATATTACACATGAAATATCTATTTGTATCAAGGTCCATCAAAACTTGAATGTTGATCTCATTTGTTCACTTACTCATTGACCTCTATCATGCGGTCATGCCATCATGTTTGAGCCATGTATCTTTGTCTTAGCTCCGTTAACTTTGTTTAGAAAGGTCAATTGACTAAACCTGAGGCTTGTTTGGAACCACTAGGATAATGGTTATCTAGCTAATAATTAATAACTAATTATTAGTTGAGGTTGTTTGAAACCTCTGGTTAATAGATTGTGACTAACTATTAGCTAAGTTGATTGGGTTGAACCAGCCTCAGGTTATCCGAACCAGGTTAGCTAAGTTAATAGATTGAATTGTTCAGTAAATGAGATAATAGTTATCTAGGGAATAGCTACCCGAACCATTAGTTGGACTGGAATCATTAAAGATATTTTTAATAGAAAACTATTGTCCCTAACTATTTTAAACAGACCCTTAGTACTGTCTTCGGATATTTTTCTTCACTGACACTAGGACATATTTTTTTTCTCTTTTTTCTTACAAATTTGTTGGTGGGCACTCTTCAATCGCTGCATTTACGATAGGAACTGAGATAAGTTTAATTTGCTACATGACACTAAAAAATAACTAGACATAGTGTTCAGTAACACATAAAACTTGTTTTAATGTTCTATAGCAAATATCACGGTTTTATAATGTACGTTAGCAGATTTTACTTTTCTCTTTTTTTTTTTTTTTGCAAAAATGAAGATGAACAAGTGACCACTTTTCAAGTTTGTTAAACATATGCCACACTCTATACGGAGGTGGAACTCATGGATTTCAACTTAAATAACTTCACAATATCATTTTTAATTGGTTTACACTTTGCATTCCAAATGTCCGTGCGACCTTGTTTAAATCAAATATGTCATCTGTGTTGTTGTGATTGACGATATTATGTTTTCTCAAATGTTTTGACACAATCGAATCACAACACTGCGGATCTACTTTCGTTTCTTAACCAGAGCGGCAAATCCAGCTAGGCGTGACCTGCGACGTGTCACGACTTCGTGTTCCCACGTGAGATTCACAATCACCCGCACTGTCATTTGTGGGAAGCGTTCCCCGGCCGACTGCCGACCAGCCGCCCTCCCCGCGGCCCTTCACCCCGAACGGCCAAAACGAACGTCTCGTACCATTCGCTGTCAGCGCGGCGCGCGGGGTAGCAAAGCATGCTCGGTTTTGATCCAACAAGATGGCACCTGTTTATTTCAAAAAAAAAAAAGATGGCACCTGTTCATCTGGTATACGTTGTGCTGACTAGCGTTAGCGTTAGAATAATCGATAGAAATCGGTTAGTTATTCTGGTTAATCAGATAATTGATCGTACTAATCAATCCGTTAGTTAGAAAAAACTGAATTTAATATTACAACAATATAATTAACCGATCAATTATTTCAATTAATCAATCAATTTTTCATCAAACCGAGCCAACAGTTTCGAACCCTGGTGCTGACCAGGTTTGACACGTTCGTCTTTGCCTCGTCCTGGGCTTCTTCAGATTCCTTTTCTTCTCGGCGGCGCCCCCGTGGCCGGTGAGTTGTCCCCCGGGGCCTTCCCCGCGACGTCTACGCGTCGCCCCCACTTTGCTCCCAGTTCCTTTCTTCCAAAGTCTTCCTCTTCCTCTCACCGTTTCCCGGATCCAATGTCACCGCCAGCTCCGTGACTAACCGTGTGCCGCGTGCGAACCTGGGCGCCGCGTAAGCAACCGCCGCAGTTTCGCGGCAACAGCTGACGAACAGAGGAACCTCTGCCGCGTCCCTGACCGCCACAGCGAATCCACCACCGTCGCCTTCACCACTTCCCTCCTCCGTATTAAAAATAGACCCCTGCCATTTCCCCCTCCACACCTTCATCCATCTACTGTGAACAATTCGCGATCCACAGAGAAGAACAGAACAGCACAGCACAGCACAGCAAGACGCGACCGACCGGCATAGCAACCGAATCCGCCATGGCTTCCCAGCAGAGCATGTACCCGCAGGTGGAGCAGTCCAACCCGGACCTCAACACCGCCTTCCTCGCCGCCCAGGGCACCTCCGCGCCTTCGTCCTCGCTGTACCCCACCGTCAACCCCGACGAGCTCGCCGAGAACCTGTTCCCGGAGACGAAGGAGGAGGACGCCGCGCCGCCGCCGCCCACAATCGAGGAGACCCTCGTGGCCGTGCCCGGCGCGCAGCTCCACCTCGTCGACCCCGACCGCAGCCTCGACCTCGGAGCCGGCACGCTCTCCATCGTGCGCCTCAGGCAGGGGGACCACTCCGTCGCCGTCCTCGCGCGCCTCGTCCCGGAGAAGCCCCACCAGCGCCGCGGCCTCTTCCGCCTGCTCAGCATCTCCGCCTGGACCGGGGACGGCGCCGGGCAGGAGCCCGTCCAGTGGCCGCTCACCCGCGACGTCGCGGCCGTCAAGCTCGACCCCGCGCACTACTTCTTCTCGCTTCATGTCCCGCATTCGGACCACGACGACGATGAGAAGGATGGTGCTGGGGAGAACGAGGCGGAGGCGCCGCTGAGCTACGGGCTCACGGTCGCCGGGAAGGGGCAGGACGATGTCCTGGCTGAATTGGACAGGGTACTGGAGGAGTACACCACCTACTCGGTCAAGCAGGTGGAGCCGGCGGCAAAGGAGAAGACCGGGGTGATGGACGCGAGGGCGGTGACCGAGATCACGCCGGAAGATGCTGTTGGGGATAAGAAAGAGGTGGTGGAGGAGCAGTCAGCGGCGTTCTGGACGACAATCGCGCCAAACGTGGACGACTACAGCTCGTCGGTGGCGAGGCTGATCGCGCGGGGCTCGGGGCAGATGGTCCGGGGTATCATCTGGTGCGGGGACATCACGGCGGAGGGCATGCGGCGTGGGGAGGAAGTGGTGAAGAAGAGGGTGGGGCCAAGTGCGAAGCCGTCGCAGGTCAGTCCGAGCACTCTCCGGAGGATGAAGAGGTAAAAGATCGAAGAAGCTTATTACTCGCTGCAAATCTTTGTATGTTGAGGTAGCTACTTAATACAACTAACAAATTGGGAATCTGTTTATCGAACTAGACATAGACAGTTTACTAATTTTAGAAAAGAATGCAACTGGTTTTGTTGTGTTGTAGTATTTTTAGGCACTAATTGTGTTATCCAATATAGGATTTGAATTGCCTGCTATACATTTGTGGCATGCTCTTGGTCAGTACTCCCTTTTTGCAATCATAAGCAGTTATGAGAAGCATCGAAGTGTATTTTGCTTGGGCAAACATGGAAACTTCTGTCTCCTGCAAGACAAATGTCCATCATGTAACTGCATTAATTATTGTTTCTGAAGAGTTCCGTCCATCTTAAATGTTGATTGGTGAAAATTTGTCCATAAATGTAGCAATTGCCTGTTGTTACTTTCAGCATCGTTATCTGTTCTTTCTGAGTGCAGCCTACTCAGAAGACACCAATATCTTTTGATAACGACCACTGATATTTTTAACTGATATTGCTCACTGTGATGAACTGATGACGTTACAAGTTGTTAGCAGTAGCCGTGAGTGAGACGCAAATCAATTTAAAGCATATCTAACTAGTGCAATAGACTCGTGAATATTCTTACAAGAAAGTTTTACAATGTTAGGCGTTTTTATAATTTCCTATCTGGTACAAGCCATGAAGAACTATCACTTTTATTCCCTCTCATAGTTCTAAAACATAAGTGTTACATGTGAATCGTGAACTGTTATCCTCTGAAGGCGTTTTTATAATTTCCTAACTGCTATCACTTTTATTCATGATTACTGAATTAGTTACTGTAATCAAATTTTTGGGCCCTGCAGTGTCCTCTTATTGGTGCTGATAATTTCTTTTTGGGCTTTCTTCAGGGCTAGGAGGGTTACAAAGATGTCTAACAAGGTGGCAAATTCAATCCTCTCTGGTGTTCTGAAGGTCACCGGCTTTGTTACAAACACCGTGATTAGCTCCAAACCAGCACAGAAGTTCTTTAAATTGATGCCTGGCGAAGTTATTCTTGCATCACTTGATGGATTTGGTATGCCTTCTTTTCGATTTATCATTCATGCTGGTCTCAATGCTTTAGAGGGAATTTTTAAGCATTTCTGACACCGCCAGATTTAATTGTTTTATATTTGTGTTTCATATTTTACATCGCTTTCCAGATTATGCACCTTTTTCCTGTTGTTGATTCAATTATTCAATATGTATGATCCAGGGAAAATATGGGATGCTGTAGAGGTGTCTGGCAAGAATGTGATGCAAACATCATCAGTTGTGACAACTTCTGTTGTAACCCACAGGTAATGCACAATGTATTGATACTTCACTCTGTTCATCAACCATGCAGGAGACATGAACAAACAAATTTTATTGATACATTATATAAAGTAGTTTCTTTAAAAAAATTAGCAGATTATTTAAAAAAACTGTGTAACTGTACCATCTGTGGTTACCAAATTGTCCATGCCATCTAACAAACTTTAGCATTATAGCAGCAAGATGCATATAAGATGTATGGTGTCTGAAGTAGGAAACAACAATAAGAAGTTAAATAGTTTTCTGAAAAATCAAATAAATGTAAACATCAAGAACATACTTTCTAATGCAAAAACAGTGTTGCTAATGTAAAAAGTCCAATGGTTTCGATTTATGCAGATACGGAGAGCAGGCAGGGGAGGCCACACACGATTACCTCCATGCCACAGGAAATGCTCTCGGAGCGGCATGGGCTGTGTTTAAGATTAGGAAGGCACTGGATCCAAAGGGCAATCTGAAGAAATCATCTATGGTCAGCCAAGCAGCGCACGCTGTAGCTAAAGAGTCAATAGTCAGGCAAAAGACGAAGAAGTGAGCCGATTGTGTATCTTTTTAGTGTAATACTGCTGCTTCTGTTGTTATTAGTGTACCTTGAGCTGCAAGGAAACTACTACTTGTGTCGTGTGTCTGACTGTTGTCTTGAGGTTGGGATTTGCTATTTTGTGTTTTGTCTGGGTTGACTGTTGTACAGTTGTCTGAGTGTGCAGCATTAAAGCGGATCTGATGTCCTAGATGCTTGTAAAATTAGAAATTTGGTTTATGAAATATCTGAGTTTGCATACAGAGCCCAAGTGTTACTGAAAGTTCTCTAATGCCACTTTTTTTCTACCGCTATTTTGACATGTTTTGTAAAAGAATTGCTACTTTCGCTGCTAAATGCATAAAATTAGAAGTGTTTTGACGTGTAAAAAAGCTACACCTTCACCTTCGTGCTGCTAGAACTGTGTGTGTCATCGAGGCTTATAGGCGGGTCTAAACTCTAAAGTGACAAATTTATGGATTTTTGCAACCAAGGGATAAATTAGTTTAGTTGTGCGTTGTATAGTTTCTTATAGGGATAATTGCAAAAACCACCCCAAACTCTGAGTCCATTTACAAGACATTTTAGTAACTTGTAGCAATTTTTTTTTTTTTGTAAGCTAATGTGCATTTCCAAGCACATGACAGGCAGTGTGGCACTGCGTGTACGGGCCGAGCCAAAGATTGGGCCGGAGCAGTCGATGCCGTCACCCGCTCGGATCAAAAGTTGGTCCGCGCGCGGGGATCCGGCGCCAGCGCCTGAGACGATCCGATGAGCGCATCGCGGGGCCATCTCCCGCAGCTGCCCGCGACCGGCGACGCCGTCCTCCGCCTCGTGGACACCTGCCGCTCCCCCGGCCACCTGCCACTCCTCCGTGCCGCGCACGCGCGCCTCCTCCAACTGCTCCAACCCTCCGACCCTTCCGCCGCACCGGCGCGCGTGAAGCTCATCCAGGCCTACGCCGCCTGCGCCACGCTCCCCGCCGCGCGCGCCGTGCTCGACTCCTCTCCTGACCGCTGCACCGTCTCATTCAACGTCCTACTCCGCGCGCTCACCGCCGCATCCCTCCACCGCGACGCGCTCCTCCTCTTCGCCTCCATGCGGCCGCGGGGCCCCGCCTGCTTCCCCGACCACTACACCTACCCTCTCGTGCTCAAGTCGTGCGCCGCGTCGAACGACCTGCTCCTCGGCCTCCAGATCCACTCCGCCGTCTCCAAGCTCCGCCTCAACGCGAATCGCTACGTGGCGCACTCGGCGATCAGCATGTATGCGCGGTGCGGCCGCCCGGACGACGCGTACCGGATGTTCGACGAAATGCAGCACCGGGATGTCGTCTCCTGGAACGCCATGATCTCTGGCTACGCGCGGGCTGGTTTGCACGACCGGGCTATGGAGCTCTTCAGGGAGTTCGTGGCGCTGCAGTGTCCAAGCCCTGATGCCGGGACCATGGCAAGCATCCTGCCTGCTATGGCCAATGCCAAGGCAGAGGACATTGCACTCGTGAGGACAGTGTTCAATGCAATGCAGTTTAAGGAACTTATTTCTTGGAATTCTATGCTTTCTATATATGCCAACAATGAATATCATGTCAAGGCTGTCGAGCTGTTCATGAAGATGGAAAAGGAAGGCATTGAGCCGGATTCGGTGGCTCTGGCAACAGTTCTTCCTCCATGTGGGGAGCTCTCAGCATTTTCACTGGGAAAACGTATCCATGAGTTTATCAAGAGGAAAAAGCTGCACCCCAATTTGTTGCTTGAGAATGCGCTCATGGACATGTACTCTAGTTGTGGATGTTTGAAGGAGGCCAGGGAGGTCTTTGATTCCATGAGTACACGGGATGTGATATCATGGACTTCTATGATATCTGCTTATGGCAAGCATGGTCATGGGAGAGAGGCTGTTGATCTTTTTGAGAAGATGCAAGGACAAGGTCTGGAACCAGACTCTATTGCTTTCGTTGCTGTCCTTGCAGCCTGCAGCCATGCTGGCCTTCTGGATGTTGGAAAGCGCTATTTTGATTGCATGACCAACAGGTATCATATAACTCCAAAAGCAGAGCATTATACATGCATGGTAGACCTTTTCGGACGTGCTGGATGTATAAATGAGGCACATGATTTCATCATGAAAATGCCTATCCAGCCAAATGAAAGAGTTTGGGGATCTTTATTAGGGGCTTGTCGGATTCACTCAAATATGGACATTGGCCTCATGGCAGCAGATAATTTGTTCAGATTGGTACCTGAACAAACAGGATACTATGTGCTATTATCAAATATTTATGCTAGGGCTCGGAGATGGGAAGATGTAACCTCTGTGAGAAATCTCATGGCAAGCAAGGGTATCAAGAAATTGCCAGGTGCTAGCATTGTTGAGCTTGGGGATCGGGTTCACACATTTCTTATTGGTGATAGATCTCACCCACAATCTGAAATGATCTATCAGAAATTGGATGAGCTATTAGACAGGATCAGGGGAATTGGTTATATCCCAGAGAAGGAGATTACACTCCATGATGTTGAAGAAGAAGACAAAGAGTGTCATCTTTCAGTTCACAGTGAGAAACTGGCTATTGCATTCCTTCTCATAAACACTAGTCCAGGGATGCCTATTAGGGTAACTATGAATCTCAGAACGTGTAACGATTGCCATCTTGCTGCAAAGCTAATTTCAACAATTACCAGTAGAGAGATTATCCTCAAAGACAGGAATAGGATCCATCATATAGTACAAGGAGTTTGCTCATGTGGGGACTATTGGTAAAAGATATCCAGTTTTGTGTCCTCTTCGACGTGAATTTGAGCCCTTTTTGCTTCTTTATTAAAAATCAACCGAGATTCTCCTAGGTTGGTTGAGTTTTTTAAAAAGGTATATCATTGTCATATACTGCATAGTTGATTTCAAGCCTGAATGCCCAGAGAGAAAGGATTTTTTGCTCTTTCAGGCATGAATTTGAACTGCTCTTTGCTCAACTTGTATAGAGGCTTGTATTTTCTTGAAAAATATAGAGGCGTAGATTGAAGGAGATGGTAGTTTTTTTTTTGAACTGAAGGAGATGGTAGTTGCCTGGACAGCATTGTGATATACAGACCAACCTGAGCAGATATCTTTGCCTGGTTCTTCCATGCAGAAAAAGCAGCCTGCCAGAAAGACTAATGCAGAAGTGCCCTAATCATATATCAATTTTACATTTTTCTTCAACTTTTGGGAAACTGATGCATATTGTGGTTCCCAAGCACTGGATTATACAAGAACATTCGAATTATATGAAAGACCAATAATGGATGAAGTTGCATGAGTTTGTCAATTGAGCATGAGCTTCCTAAACAGTACAAAAGAACAACAATGCATCCAATTAGACAACAGGGAAATCAAGCAGTACTAGGAATGGGTGAAAATAAAGGTTTCCTACTAAGTTGCTTGCCGCCAAAAACCAAGACAGGCACCTCTTTTTTCTTCTCCCTACTCTCTTGTGCCCATTCAAGTTAGATTTATACTGACTGAAACTATTTAATATTTAGGGGGTGCGTGTTCATTCCAGGAGAAATTTCACCAGCTTGCAAACGATACATTGCATTTAAGGATACAACTTTACATCATAGTGAACTTATGAAGTAGATTAGATGAACTTAAAGAAATGCATGAATGAGTTGTATGTTACATATTTGAACTGTTTAGTGAAACTTTCCTAAAAGGAGAATATTACTTCCGTACTGTATGTCCTGTGATTATCCGGGCGTTTATTTTAGCTTAGTTGATCTTCAAAATAGGAAAATGAATCTCCCCAGGCTAAAATTTGATCAAATGATCTCATACACTTCAGCCTTTTTGAGTAATATGCTTTGATATTCCTGAGTAAGGTATTTATGCGCAATTTAGGCATTTGCTGTTTTCATTCGTTTTGAAGAAACAAATCTCTGTTTAAACTTTAACTGTATACTACTTGTTAACTTGAAAACAATGATCATAGCTGTGTTTTGCAATCATTTCCCTGATTCCCTCATCAGCCTACCTACCAGGGGTAGCTCCTGATTTTAAAGTAGGTTCATGCCTTTCTGGAGTGTTATGTACAGTTCATTCTTGCTCTGCCTCTATTTTTCTACTCTTCACCTAAGTAGGGTAATTAGTGACTTAGTGTTACTCAGTTGCACCCAGTAGCTTAACATGAAGGCACACACCCTGTTGGCTGTTGCAGCTGTGATCTTCAGATATTCTTGTGCTTTGTTTCCTTGGTTCTTCGATAGGTTGACTGTGATGAGGTATGGTCTAAAGAACTTGGCCGTTGCCGTTGTTCTTTTTTTTCGGTCTTTATTATTTAATATGTGTTTTGCCCTCTGCCATGGGCCACAGTCCTTGTTTCATAAATGTTCTCCGGGGGTGATCTTTGTTTGTGTAAGGAACCTCTGATTTCTGAGTACAAGTTTATTGTTTATTACAGCTTAGCAAAGTGAACTATGGATGTCTTGTTTATGCAGGTACATCACATCCGATCTTTAATTTGCGGAACTAATTCTGTTTGTGAATTTGGAATCTGACAATCATAATCTGGTCTAAACTTGCATGGTGAGTTTCTTCTTGAAATATGCTTGATTTGTCTGTGCGGCTGCTTTACTGTTTGTAACCTGTTGCAAACATTTATGATGGGAGGTGAAGGCACTAACAGGCAGAGCCCAAGGGTTCCTTCATGCCGAAGGTATTGCTGACACTCACAAGGCATCATGTAAGTTCTGCAAATGCCTTTGTGCTCCTTGTGTAGGAGAAACCAAAGCATTTGTTATTAACTTGAAATTTTTGTTCTATGTCTATATGTGTTGGTGCATTTTCTATTTTCTAGACAATGTTCTTGATGTGGTTATGCTCTTGCATTGAAAGGAAAGCAAAGGCAGAGTTCTGATGCAAATGACATAACTGACAAGATTAGTTTTGCTAGATACAATACATAGTCCAAAAAGGCCACATAAGCAATTGAGCCTCTCTTTGAAAGCACATTGCTCTCATTATGCTGATATTATGATTTTCAAATAGACTTTTAGCAGTTTTTGAGGAAAGTTAGGAATAATGCTAACCATCCAACTATTGAACTAAATTTTGAACACTGAAGCATATATGTTTCCAAATGAAAGCATGATATCAAGATGATTTTTTTATCTAAAGAATACATGTTGGGGAAGGAATCATGCATGGTAACCTTTGTAGCTCCCACTTGTATATATATGTTCCACTACTATTTAGGAAGAGCCACTAAATAACACTATTTAGTAACTAGTCTTTATAACTACATGCTGCTCCTATTATCTGGCCATTAAGTGCATTATAGCCTTTCATTCCACAAAATTTTCAATCTACTTTTTGCTTGATATGATTGTTAAGGACAAATATGCTTTATAATTGGTATGCATACATTTTGTACTTGGGGAAAATCTTCGAAGCCTGCACATATAGGTCCTTATCAAATTTATGGTAGTGGTAGAAGCTGGACGCTAGAGCATAGCCAGCATTTATTGTCAAGAAAAATCAGTGTTTCTGTGCACCTGTCAATATCATTCCGGACATCCCTTCCTGTCTAACAAGTAAATAAATCAGCGTGACAACAATAATTATTTGTCTTGCTATACCTATAAACAACAACAAAACGAAGTGCAATCTGTTCCTGAATGCTTGATATATTAATTGAACCTTTCTCTTCTCATGTTACAATTATGGAGTACTGTCTTCGAGAGCATTAGCATTCATCAGTTATGTTGGACTTTGGTCTTCTCCTGTGATTTCCCTTGCATTCATATTTTGCACAGTTGTCAACAGTAGAAAAGGATGGCTTGCCACAAGATGAACAATCTTTTCGACCTTTTTTTTATTGATGATGTATGTTAGCTGAACATTTTACCATCAAAACTTAAACTTTTTTGTTGAATCCAACGTCATCTCTGATGCACTAATGCCCTGTTTAAATCATGGGAAAATTTTGCATTTTTGCAGGAATATAGCCGTTTCATATGTTTATTTGCATAATCAATTGTGTATTAAACAGGTCCTACTCTAATGATGGTATGGGTTATGTTGTCATCGTAAGTAGTTTCTAGCTGTCAGTTCAGACATCGTTACTACCCTGAGTGAACACATGGTCCGATTCCTTTATTATTTATTCTAGCGTGATCTGATTTCTTGATGTCACAACAGAATGAAAGCAAATCCCCAGCGCTGAGTACAGAGACCTCATGGCTATTGTGTGAGCCGTTCTATAAAAAATCACAGAAAGGTTTGAAATTGCATCAGAAGCAATGCCTGATCTCTAACAACCTACCGAGGTGGGTGAGGCAGGCAAAACGAAAGGCCGCATCAGCACAGCTTTAACGATGACCGCATCGGCCGGGCCCGTGAGTCCGTGAGCGAGGCATCCGTTGCGACGCCGCACTCCCGGTGCGCGCGATGTCTCACCCGACCCAATTATTGGGCGATCCGTCCGTCTGATCCTGCCCAAACGTTAGGTGGCAGCAGACGCGCGAGCACGCTGATGTGCCGCCCAGTCTTTTCTTCCTCCTCTCGCCATCGTAGTTGTCTCCATGGACCTTTTGAACTCCCTTTTTCTCGCTGCTGCCAAGAATCCTGCATCGTGTAAGCTGTGTCTCTCCTCTGCTACGCGTACCAATACGACGCCGTTGCATCATCGTCTGTCGTGCGTTGCATGGCGCTGTGATGGGAGAGGGAGAAGAAGAAAGAGAGACGTCGATGTTTGCGTCCGTGCGTGTGAAATGTGCCGGCCACCTTGCCTTGGCTAACACTTCACCGTGTCGTCGTGGCGCTTTCTTTTCACCATCGGGCTTGCTTATGTTGGAGGGGATCGCGCATTACGTTAAACCCGCCGGTCATCAGGGTCACTGTAATGAGCTATGGTAGTTACGGCGAGCTGCTTCTGGGACATGCGATTAGCTAGCAGCTAGCGATGCTCCACATCATCGCTTTGCTTGCATTAGACCTTGTCTAGGTAAGGAGATGACCTGACGTGAAACTACAGGGATCAAGCTACCGGTGTCGCGTTCTCTTTGTCCTGTTTTTGTGTTGGATTCTGTTTCCTGATGTGGTTTCACTCCAAGGGCCCGATCGAATGATATAACCTGTCTGCCAAGGCTGGGTTGATTGAGTTGAGCCAAGATTGGGGATAGCTTTTGCACCTGCTAAGACGGTGCAGTGAAGCATGTCGGACGTAGTAGAGTCCTTTTATTCTATAGTTCAGAAATTCTGGCGCAAAAAACAGGAACGAGTAGTACGAATAGGTAGCTTGTTAAAGAAGAGGAATGCAAAAGCATGAATTGTTTCCGACCTAGAGTTTTTAGGTTGCTATTGCTCTATACTCATTTAAATGTTTGCTCCCTCATATATAATGTACTCATTCCACTTTTCGGTTTTTTTTAGCGCTGATTGATACTATGTCCTGTAGAAGTGTTCTTATTAGAGTCATCATTGAAAGTGCCCGGTTTACATAATGTTTCTTTTAACGCTTTAACGGGCACTAATGACCAACTAATAAGCTGCATTTTACAAATCGAGTTGATTGACAAAACATGCAAGTACTATATAAACAAAAAAAAAAGACACTCTACTGGCTCATAAATTAAACGTCACATAATCTGACACGCAAAGCGACTCGATAATGTTCAAAGGAGTGACGGAATATAGTAGTAACTTTTTTTTGAATGATTTATAATCCGTCCTACCGACACACACTTCAATTATGTTCAACGAAAAGGTAGAAGGCTGGAACAGAAAAGGCGCACTACCATACCTATATGGAGAAAAAGATGGATAAAGTATTGGCATTGGCCGATCGAAATGAGTAAACCGCAGACAAGCATGCTTGCCGCCCGCCGGCAAAGAATTTCCCCCTTTTTCTAGTACTTCGTAATCAGAAAAATTGTGATCAAATTTATTTATTTCGAGCGAATTATTTATCACTTCCCTAAAGAGTGATGCTGCCGACCGCGATTTAACAGACAGAACGTACAAGGTACGATAATGCGTTGCCAGTGGCGGTCCACAGCTGAACAGGTTAGCTTGTCACACCAGGGTGCAAGTGCATGAATGAACTACTGTACTGGCCTGAATCGGGCCAGCATAACCGACGACGGCGCAGGCTGCTTGTGCTACTACTAGTGCTCGCCGCACTTGCCTCGGGTATGGAGGTGTCGGTTGCTCGCTCCCACAATCCCACGGCCACAAAGCAAGTAGTACGGCCAGTGGCGAAGCTTAATTGTGGGCAGTAGGCCTCTGGACCCCCTGCTATCATCAAATTACCACTAAACGAACAGTAATGCAACTGTTCGTGCTTTGTTTTATCAAATTAAACTGACCGGCCCCTCCTCATTCCCAAATGAAGCTTCGGCAGTGCGTACGGCAGGTTGCTATTGCCAGAGGCACCAGCCGTCCGGCCGCCTCGTGAGAACATCACGCGTGGCAGCCGTCGCAGTCCGCAGCGCGTGGTCGCCGGCATCTGGCCGGCTGAACGCACGGGGCCGGCCGGCCGGATTAACTGCGGCGACAGCGACGGGGCGGCCGACGATGGCAACGCATCGGCAGACACCGTCCTCCCCCTCCTCCTGCTATGATTGCCATGCACGTACGACACCCGTCGTCGATCGGTCGATGAATCTGTCGGTTGAGCAGTCGCTCTACTAGACGGGAGGCGGTGTTGTTTACCGGCCGCTGTGCTTGTGTGGAGGGAACTTTGAAACGTGAGTGAGTGGTTTCGGTCGGCGAGGGGCGTGTCGGTGGAGTGCGTCACGTGCAAACTGTGCCGGGTCAGGTGCGCGGTCGGGCGGGGGGATCTTTTTCGATGGGGGGATCCGAGAATACAAGAAGCTGGCAGCAAAAAGCACGGGCCTGATATCAGTTGAGGTTCAAGTCCCATCTATTCATTGCCGCCGCATCGGACCGCAGGAATTTAATTCTTGACGAACCCAAGGCCAAGCATGATGATTGCAAGCCGGGCGGGGCCTCATGTCAAAGCAGCACGGTTGATTTTCCTTGACACTATGATGCATGCTGATGTGTGTGTTACTACATCGCGCCACGTACGTACTATTATAGTTCTAACCCGGGACAGTGGAAAGCGCAGCGTTCCACGATTTGAAATGGCCCATCATTCTCTCCGAGTATCCAACGCTCCACGTGCTACTCTATTCGTACAGTACAGTTTTTCATCACGCAGGAGAATGAAGCCGGGGGTGGTCTCCTCCTCCACAATCTGGCATTTCCTCCAGTCCCAGTCCCAGTCCCAGTCCCAGTCCCATGATGAATAGTACCAAAAACAAAATCAAACCACCGCGCGACTACTCCGAAACAAGGCGGTTCCGTACACGTGAAAATCTGCCCTTCCAAACTCCCGGATCAGAAGCTCTGTGGCGTTCCTGAAAAGAAAATCCCGGCGAAGCAGCCACCGGGTCGGGTGTCCCGTCCCGAGGGCAGCAGTTAATGACGCTGCTGGAGTTAGGTCCCCCCCTGCGCAGCGTAATGCAGTGCTCTAGTACGAGTTGGTGGGCCGCCTCAGTGGGTGTGCCGTTTAGACTGCGGCTGCCCAACTGGGAGATTCTCTCGTTGCGGTTGCCTCCTCATCAGCGTGCGAGTCTCTTGCCGAGAGACGCCACGCCGGCGGCTGCTGTGGAAGCGGGTACTGTATCTGCTAACAACGACCGGGAATTTCGAAACGTTCGTCAGGTGAATGGTTTGGCGGCCTACGTACGACAGGCTCGGCATGCACGCAACAACGTTTCTTTAGTAATCTATATATATTCGTATGCGTATCACGTTATTCTCAGGTCAACAAACAAATACTGTGGGATGGGGACGGAAAGCGTTTCTTATATGGTACAGTAGTACAGGTAATGCAGAAAAATGGAAGCAAAACACACGATTGGTACCCATATCCTTGCGACGTCAGTGTCTATCCTCTTGTCTTTTCTTTTGGGATATCTGCGCGATATAAAAAGTTTGCAGTAGCAGTTAGGCATTGGGATGTATCTTTACTTTTTTTTCATAACTCTATAAATTCTACGTACTAGTATTGATGGGTACGGTAAGGCAGCAGTATATGACTCTACTGACAACAACTCTTTTAAATGTGCAAAAATCCTGACGTACGTGGCAGTATGAGCGGATGGGACCCTCGGTGGTGAATGAAAATCATCTTCTGACTTGTATACTAACCCACCATAAAGTCAACATCAACGTCGATCGAATGAAAATTAAATAAAAAGGACCCCTGTTAGAGCAGACGACTGCTCTGTGCGTGCATTGAATTTGCAATATGATATGGCAGTATCAAGTACAGATACAGTATTTAAAAACAAGTACCAGTTACTCCCAGTTCCTTTTACAAAAGCCATCTCCGTTGACCTTCAGATGCCATCAGTATCTTTTGAACACTTCGTCTCCAGTTAAAAACTCACTGGCATCTAGTAGTAATTCGAAGGAAAAAAGAAATAAAAAAAAACATGTGCTAAATCTCCTAGATCCCAATGCAACATATGGACGTCCTTTTTCTTTACGAAACAACGATCCAAATTCTTTTTCACTTCTTTTATCGATCCATGTGGGGGCAATTTTCCCTCCCTTTTTTCTGCACCATGTGTATTGGACTGATGGCAACTCGTCCTGCTCCACCATATGCCCGCTTTTGTTGTCAAAAAAAAAAAAAAATGCCCGCTTTTTCCACTGCCTCTCCGATCTCCACCAAGAAATTCCTTGCCCGATCCTCATCCCCTCTTCCTTTCTCCAACTCATCATCGCAAATACAATTCCCCCACATTCTTTTCTCCCTTGTTCCTCATCCGTAGGCAGCCGCCGCCTACTTCCTTTCACCCAGTCCGCTGGTCACCGTCTCCTTGTTTGCTAGCAGTACCGGCATCCACTTACCGGCAGCACGAAACACACAGCATCGTGCTCGCTGACCGGAAACGACGCCGGGTCGACGGCCGGCTCCCGCGTTCGCCTTTTGTGCGTGTGTGTTGGAGTGGTTGAGCCGATGGTGACGACGATCCCGCGCGCGGGGTCGGCGTGGCGCCATGGAGCCGGAATTTAATACGCGCCCCTGCAGCTGAAACCTGACAAGCTAACCAGATTTTAGGTGGTCACCTGTGTCGCCGCCCGCCCTTCTTCCTTCCCCAACACACCCCTTCGCCGCGACGCGCCTCCTCTCTTTTTCTCGGTTTTATTAGTAGGATATATTGCTGCTAGGTAGTAGCAGTTCCCGCCTCTCGTCGCTTCCTGCTTGTATCTTCCTCCTCCTCCGCTCGCTCGCAGCACTTTCGGTCCCGCGTTGAACGAATTCGGGCACAAAGTGGGCGAGCTAGCTGCCGGAGAGGGAGTAACGGAACTCGCTTTCCGGGCCACGCGGCCGTTCTCGCCGCGCGCTAGCGTGAGGACCCTTCCTCTTGCGCCGCCGCCTCGGAAGTTTTCTATTCGAGTTCGAGCAGCGCGGTTCCGGGTCAGACATTGGTTGCTCGCTCGCAGCCATAGCCGGGGGCCGTGTGCTGTGTCAGCGGACGGCCACGGCGACTCGTGGTTGAGCGAACCGGAGGCTAAAGTGGCCGTGCGTGTCGTGCATGGGCGAGCGCCGCGGGTTCTTCGAGCTGATTTGATTTCTTGAGCTGCGCGCGCGCACTGGCGCGCGGGGGTGATCGAGGATGGCGGTGGAGCACGGGGATGGCGTCGGCCGTTGCATACTGGTGGGGCTGCACATGGACGCCGTCGGCCGGGAGCTGATGCAGTGGGCGCTCAACCAGGCGGCCAGGAAGGGCGACCGCGTCGTCGCCGTGCACATTTACCGCAAATCAGGTTGGTATCTCTCAACAGCTCACCCTACTTCGATTCAGTACTGGAGTTTTCTTTTGCTTGACATTTGTTGTTTCGCGCTGCAGACCTGTCGAAGACGAACACGCTGACCCTGATCAGAACGCTGGACGAGTACCTGGCGGCGTACGAGGCGCTCTGCAGCAAGAAAGAAGTAAGCAAGAGGCGGTGATGGAGACCAAGTTGTAGTAGCTTGCGGATTAAATTGAATTGTTGATTGTTTGGTGCCAGATTGTTCTTGTGGGGCGGGTGACGCCGGGGAGCTCGATCCAGAAGGAGCTGGTGAAGGAGGCCAAGCTCTGCGCCGCCATGGTGGTGGTGCTTGGCGCCAACAGGAAATACTCATTCGGGTAAGTGCGCAGCGTTCTTTGTATGATCCAACTGCATGTTTGTTTCGTAACCAAACACCACCAGTTCCTTACCACCGGCCGATTAATTTGTTCCTTATTTTCCGTTTGCGCTCGGTCAGTGGCTCGACTTGCCTGGCCAAGTACTGCGCCAAGAAGCTGCCGCCGACGACCAGCGTCGTCACCATCCAGAACGGCAAGGCCGTGTTCGTCAGGGAGGCGCCCAAGCCGCCACTGGGTAACCAAGCGCTCTTTAATCCGAGCAATTAGTGTGGTTAGTTGTGGAGTATTGGCAACTGATTTAGTTAATCGGGTTGGTGCGGTAGGAGCAGAGCCGAAGCCGCTGCTGCGGATGCTGCTGCACCCAAGCGTGGGGCTGGAGCCCAAGGTGATCATCCCCAATCCCAACCGGCGCGCGGGGTCCATGGACTTCGACGCCATGGGCTGCGCCGCCGTCGCGCCGACGACGAGGTCCTTCGACGACGCGACGCCTGAGCAGAGGCTCGGGTGGCCGCTGCTCCGTCACGTGCCCGCCACCGCGGCGCCCAGCCCGAAGCACGAGGAGCCGCGGAAGCAGTCGGTGGTGCAGTGGGTGATGAGCCTGCCGCGGCGGTCCTCGCCGTCGGCGTCGCCCGAGCCGCAGACCGGGCTCGCGGCGGAGATGAAGGCGATGCTCGACGGCGGCGGCGCGCGGTGCCGCTGGTTCCGCTACGAGGAGCTCTACGAGTCCACCAACCACTTCTCCCCAGGTTCCATTTTACTATCCCCGATTAAATTTCCGCCCCGATGATCAATCCGCCTGCATCCTGATCGTGGGTTCGTGGGTTTGGTTGCAGAGAACCTGATCGGGAACGGGGGGAACAGCAGGGTGTACAGGGGCAGCCTCGCCTGCGGGAAGCAGGTGGCGATCAAGCTGTCCAAGGCGTCGGCCGAGGCGTCCAAGGACTTCCTTCGCGAGGTGGACATCATCACCAAGCTGAAGCACCCGCGGATCGTCCCGCTCATCGGCGTCTGCGTCGAAGGCCCCCACCTCATCTCCGTCTACAGCTACCTCCCCAGAGGCAGCCTCCAGGACAACCTGCACGGTACAAACACATTTCAGTCCTTAACACCACACAACTTCAGCTCATTTTCATCTGTTCAATATGATGTATGACCTTCAGTACGGCGCCTTTGGTTTTAAGGAAAAAGGGAATTTAGCGGTCAGAAAGATTTGTTGGTTTTCAGTGAACGAGTCGTGTTCGCAACAGTTGGAAGATGTGTGGAAGCAGTTGTCTGTTCTTGTCTATCTCTGACGTCTGAAGCTTCTTTGGTTTGCAGGGGAGAAGTCAAAGCCGACGCTGTCATGGGACAACCGGTACAAGGCGGCGCTGGGGATCGCGGAAGCGCTTAGCTACGTGCACTCCGGCGGCGCGCGGCCGGTGATCCACAGGGACGTCAAGTCCTCCAACATCCTTCTATCCGACGAGTTCGAGCCGCAGGTATCCACACAACTGAGAACAGCTTCAAACAGACAGATTTGTTCCTTTTTGGGTCTCGTACTGACGACTGCCAACTCTGAATTCATCGCCGCTGTTGCAGCTATCTGATTTCGGCCTTGCAATCTGGGCGCCGTCCAACCCGACCTCCCTGACGCACAGCGACGTCGTCGGCACATTCGGGTACTTACCACAGAATTCTTCTCGGCGTCCGGATAGGATAGCACACGGTGTGTGATTTTACTTTCCCGTCCCATGAAACTGATCAGGTACCTAGCGCCGGAGTACTTCATGTACGGGAAGGTCACCGATAAGGTGGACGTGTACGCCTTCGGCGTCGTCCTGCTGGAGCTGCTGTCCGGACGGAAGCCCATCAGCAGCGACGGGTCGTCACCAAAGGGCCAAGAGAGTCTCGTCATGTGGGTAAGAAAGATGACCTCCTACTGTCCCTGCAGGGGTCAGTTTAGTGCTAGCGAATTTTTTTTTCTGAGGATGATTTCTCACAATGCCGGACGTTTATATTGACGTAACAGGCGACTCCCGTGCTCAACAGCGGCGACATTTCTGACCTGCTGGACTCCAGGCTCGACGTGAAGCACGACGAGGTGGAGGTGAAGCGGATGGCCACCGCCGCGTCCCTCTGTCTCAGAAGGTCGGCCCGCCTACGCCCACCGATATCTCAGGTCAGCTTCCACTCAGCTCCCTCGTCGTGTTCGTGACTCGACTTCGCATTGCTGCGTTTTACCTTTTCGTTCGTTGTAACCGTGCAGATACTGAACTTGCTACGGGGAGAGAGCACGGCGAGCATCGCCGATCAAGGGGCCGAGCCGGACTGCCTGGACGACGAGACGTACCCGGCGGCGAACGTGAGGTCGCACCTGGGTCTCGCGCTGCTGGACGTGGACGACGCCGAGTCCATCTCCAGCACGGAGCACAGCAGCGGCCTCAGCCCTCTGGAGGAGTATCTGCGAGAACGGTGGAGCCGGTCCTCCAGCTTCGATTGATTTGACACCTACGTTTACTCGACAACATGTTTTTTCCTTCTTCTCTTGCCCGGCTAATCTCTTTTAGATTGTGCTGGTTTGGCAACGACGCAGTGTACAGTACAAAATCAAACATCACCTGTGCCAAAGTTTTCGGCACCACATAGGTTCATACGAAGTTTCTGATTGTTTCCAGAGACAGATCTGAGACTCTGCATTTTTATAGGTAAAATATAAACGAGTGTCCATTTCTGTCGGCAATGGTTGGTTTGTTACTCTGTAGCCAATTGAAGTACACAATACTATTGAAAATCTGTATAGGACGATAACCGGACCCAATTGGGAGAACAAATACAGTACATGTAACGATTGAACAGTATAACAAGCGTACTGTTCAACTGCTTACATAAATAAGCAAAAGAATTCGTTAACATTACAAATAGATCGTCATACACATTTGACATGAACACAAAGAACACTCTTCCGGAACAAAGCTGGAAAATTGCGGCAGGGATCTATTGTCTCCCACAGCCACACAGCTCTCTCCAAACATGTTTCTACTTCTCATCTACTTCACTACCAACTCAAAATGGGACAACATATGGTAACTGGTACATCTGAAGGTCCGGCAAAAAAGTCGCCCTGGGTTGCAAAGAAGGCTGCTGCTCCATTGATTGGAACGGTACTGAACCATCACTTGCTCTGCAGTTGGTCATGCTGGCATCCGAGTTCCTTGTACTGCCAAACAGCCAGTCTTGCACACCAACATTCGAGTCTTCCATCTCAAATGAAGGTGGATTCCAGGTAACAAACAGATCTCTGAATTTCTTCTCTTTCTTCTCAGCCTTGCGGTTTTTCTTCCTGTCTGATTTTGATTGCTTTGCCTCATGCCCTTTAACTGCTTCTGCATTCCTACCAGAGGAGGAAGGCACTTCTTTAGACACAGAAGCAATTGGTCGTTGTATCTGAGTTACACAAGGTGACTGTAACTTCGGTATTTGTACAAGGGGAGGCTGAAGATTTTCCAATCGACGGATAGCAGGAATGCTGACATCCTGCGAAACCTTTGGAAAAGCTGGAGGACATTTTCTTTGAATCTCAGCAGATCGCACCTGAGGATCAAGACTATGGAACACCTTGGCAGGAGCAGCCTTCCCAGGTTGATCTCTTTGTGACACCTTAGAGAGTGGAGGATCACCTCTTACAGGTTGAAGATCAACTCTTACAACTGTTGCCTTCACAGATATCCTTGAATCTATCTGTGGCACAACCTTTGCCATCTGCTGATCATCTCTCCTCAAAAACTTTGGAGGAAGTTGTGTGCTAGCTTGTTTTTGTATTGTTTGAGGCTCAACATTGATCCTTTGATGTACAGCAGCTGCAGAATTTGCATTCACTTTATTGAGCTGCTGGATTGAGTTAGGCTTGCTCGGCTGGGATGAACCCATTCCCAATTGTTTGACTGACCGTTGCTCAAGAACCATTGGTTTCTCCTGAACACCTCCTCTGGGGGAATCTTGATCCCGTTTAATCTTGATACGAAGGATGTTCCCTGCATGTCACAAGTCGAGATGAACAACTGCTGCTTTATCAAATAGCAAAATAAAGAGAGATAGGAATCAAATAGGACTCACCATTCTTAGCTTGACTAGGACTGGGTAATACAACCTTTCGTCTCTTACTGCTATCCTGTGAACTCTCAGGAGAATGGAGAACTGTTTGAACAAAACATGGGGCACCATGCTCTTCTGAGAGTCCACTCTTCTCCAGCTGCTCAACTGATTCCTTGGAGATAGATTTGGGCTCTTGCCCAGCTGTGCCAATGTCTTCATGCTTCCTCTTCTTATGGCTATGCTTTGAATGTTTAGACGTTTCACCCTGCTGGAGAGCTTTCCTGTCACTCCTTTTCTGTTTCTTCTTTTCAGCCTTTTCCCTTTCTTTCTGGAGCTTCAGCCACCAGAGTAATCGTCAGTTCTGATTTAGAACGGACGATGGGAATGCAATGCAGCATTTTTCTTATCTTAATATCATAATGTAGTTTTATTCTTACACAGACATATAGCAAGTATCAAATGTAGCATTTGCACAGGGGATATCAGTTACAGATCAAACACACATAAATTACTCAATTATCCTTGATAGAATTACAAAGTTAGCCACAGACTACATTATTCTCTTGACAGCAAAACACTAAAAACCTGCATAGTGCCCATTCTAAATGTATCAGAGAACTAACAAAGCTTCCTAATTCCACAGTTCATTACATAAAAACAATTGGACTCCCAAGAATTAGTCAAACATCATGAGTGCAAAATAACTCTTGATAGCCACATCGATGGTCAAGCACATACAAGGAAAATGATCAAATTCAAAGAAAAAACATAGGCATGTAAGATATGTTGGCATTTTGGCAAAGTAACGATAGTACATCAGTTCGTTAGCACAAATTTTCTGCATCTTGCATATTTTAGTTCCATCGCACATTGCTAAACGAGAAATACAGAACGTCACAGAGACTAGCTTCTGAAATTTAACCATTTCCAAGTAAAAAACACAAGTAAAAGAAAAATAAAAGGAGCAAAGGCAGTTTTCAAAAGCACATGACAAAACGAACGTACAATTTTGGAAACATGTTCAAACTCATGCTGAAACCAATACACTTTCTAATGCTCCAGAGTACATAATCAAAACAAGAATAACGACTACATGTCCCTGCAACATAATCGACTTCATATTGCCTATTCGCTCGTTGAATTAGAAAGGTAATCGACAAAAAGGGCGATAAAATTCAATTTGGAAGGACCAAATCTGGCTCTAACAGCTTCCTAGCCACAGGACTGTTTTAGCAAACAAAAAGAACCGGCATCTGCCAGTCGACTTGTTTCTTGCCAGTTTTCAAGTTATTCGAAGGCAAAGAGTATTCCAAAAATAAGGAAAAAGATCTCAACCCACTGTCTGTTTCACTTAAAAATTTCAATCAATGAGATTGGGCCTGTGCTATACTACATAAGATCCCTTCCTCCACCGCATGGTTAGCATCAAGGCACGTGCGACCCCCAAATCACACGCACAACCATCAGATCCGATCACAACCAGGCATGGCAAGAACGTGCGTGTGAAAATCCGATGGTTGAACAAACCTTAACGGTCGTCTCGGCCTCGGCCACGGCCACTGGGTTTCGCACGTACCCCGGCGGCGGGAAGGGGAAGCACCTCGACATGGCCGATGCGCGACCGCGATTAACCCCGCTGGATCGAAAAGATTTTGCGGCAAGGCCCTCCCAATCGACCGCGAATCGCTCGAGAACGATCGATTCGCGGCGAGTTAGGCGCCGGAAGTTTTCTGGCGCGGCGGGATTTGGTTTTGCGTGGCGGCTAGGGTTTCGCTAAGGAGGGATGGGGAAATTTTTCTAGGGCTGCGGGAGGAGAACGAAACAAGGAGAGTCTCTTCGAGGGAGACGGGTAGGCCGCTATTTAAAGCCCTGGGCGAGGAGCCCGAGTCGTGCGGGCAACTTGCGGTCCGACTCGGTTACGTACTCGTTTTCTATTCACACAAACTGACAGGTTGGGTCATGCTCTTCATGGGACGCCCTGTCAGTGGATGGGTTCGTGGTGAAAGCAGGTGTTCTGCGCCTACGCGCCGCTGGTGGGGCTGGGTTAAGCGGCGGCCTCTGATTGGCTACAATGGTGGGTCCTGCTTGCAGGGAAACGCGGTATCCGGGTTGAGTAGTCCCGCAGCGCACGAAACGTGTTTGCGGTGTCCGTGGGGCCTACCGAGCCGAACCGACCTAGAAGGGTCGGCAATCACGGGCCGGCACGTGCGACGCGGCGTTCCTGTTGCCAGCCCAGCCCAGCGCGCCTGGCGGCTACGGGCGCAGAGAACCATATCGCACAGCAGCGACCGATGGTCCATGGCGGTGGAAAGTCGATGGATTAACCAGAAAAACCTTTAGTACATAGCTTTTCTCGGCTAACAGTACCGATTAACATTGCTCGAAGTGACTATTGAAAGTTGACTCAAAGTGAAATTTGTAAGTTGTCTAAATTTTCAGTCAATCAAAAATTAACAAGTCTCTTAATTAATTATAGGCGGAAAATTGCCACTGTCAAACGATTGGCAAGCACACTTGTTTCATTTCGATTATAAAAGAACACATCCACCGTGAAATCAAAATGTTCATTGGACCGAAGAAAAAACCTCAACAAACAGTGCTGATTAGCAGCAGCAGTGCTCACAATAGCACGGCGCCACAAGCGACATCGTAGTTCACTGAAGCTAATCAGCCACAGCTAGAAATTTTGATCCGATTGTTTGTCTCAAATTCCAGGACGAAAATAGCATATGCTCAAAAGACACGGAATGATCTTAGTTACCCGAAGGCACAGAAGATAATTTTGGGCTGCACTGGTTTACAAAACCAGGGTATTACTAATTCTCAAACTCATAATCATCAACCTTACAAGAGCCGCCAACTTCCTGAGAAATTAGCCACCATGATACAGATGCCTTGAGAATTACATGACAGTCAAGAATAGATAATGCAGCACAATGCATGTATAATGACTTAAGAGTACTCAAACATAGTTCAGAAAACACAAATCTAGTAAACAAGACACCATCACCAGTCCAAGCCTCTGAAAAATGTGTCACTCTGAGGCCCATCACACTGAAAGGTCTTTTGATAAATCATATGAGAAGCTTCTCGATAGCATCCTGCAATTCATAACAATTGATTAGTGATATATAATCATAGACAAACAAAACAATACAAGTCTCAAACAGTGACTATTTAAACACATAGTATAATCACCTTGAGACTCTGGATCGAGTTTTTCAGCTGGCTACCCTCATTGCTTGTCACTGAGCAAGCAATGACTGGCCTTGTCACACCACAAGCACGACCAAGAGCTTGCTTGGAAGGAACAAATACATATGGCACATTCTGCACATAGCACAGAACAAAACGAGTTAAAAAGTGATTGTAGACATTATACACAAGCAAGACCAAAAACATGTCGTTAGTAAACTGATGCTACATAAACAAGTTGAATTCTTCAAGCAGGATAAAGCAAATAAAACTAAACTAATGCCCACACATCTGCTAAAAGGAAGCTCTTTACAAGGTGCACGGCAAAATTATTAATACATAGTACATATAACACTTCAGTATACCTAATTAATGATAAACGAGCTAGAACAATCAACTACTGCAGTCCATGAACATCTTTCCATCACAAGCAGACCGGCAAAAATAGGCAACTTAGCATTTTAAGTGTATATTTTATAGAGTAAAGTAAATAATAAACTCCTGACATGCCAAGTGGTAAAACAAATAAACAGAAGTAAGGATGACCAAGTAATTGAGTCAAAATTGAACAAACACAAATCCTAGAGTTGCAGACAACTGGACGATCCCACTTACTCTTGCTCATACTAGTAAATTACTATTTGCTCATTATAAAATACTTCTATAACAATCCTAAAAGAATCCTATATGAGAGATCGCATACACAACGAATTCACAGCAAACAAAAACAAAATAATAATATTAAAAACTAAGTTCACGATGTGCATAGCACAAACAATAATCACAGCTAACAGCACCAGCTAAACATATCTTCACAACACAACAAAGAGGGAAGAAGCAAACTCAGTACCTTATCCTCAGCTAACAGAGGGAGGTGAAGGAGGATCTCGAGCGGTTCCGTGTCCGCCGCCATCACCACGAACTCCGATATCCCCCTGTTCAGGGTCTTTGTTGCTGCGTAAGTAGACACGCAATTTTAACCAAACGGCCCGAAATTCGGAGAAATCAACAAAGTAAACGAACGAAAGGCATCGGTGGGCTACCTTCGTTGGCGCCCTTCTTGAGCTGCTTGTAGTTGGCAGCCTGCTGGATGAGTTCGAGGATCGTAACGGTCAGCTGCGCATCCGCCAGCGGGTACGCCTTCGGGTTCACCGCTTCCTGACTCTGCAAAGCACCGAGAAAAAAACACAGGTGGTTAGCACGCGACGAGCTGGATTCGACGGAGACGACGGAGAAATCGGGAGGAGGAAGCAGCGAGAGGAGGGGACCAGCCCATACCATTTTCGCGAGGTGAGAGGTTCCGCGGGGAAAGAGAAGGCGGCCGCCGCTGGGGAGGTTGAGAGGGGTCTAGGGTTCTCAGGGGCCGGGTGAGTTAGGGTTTATCGTGTGGTTGCCTCATATAGCCGCTGGGTGGCTGGTTTCGACGGCTGGGATTGCCTTTGAGATTCCTTGCTTTCCCTTTCTCATCGATTTCATTTTTCTTGGCTACCAAGGTTTGTAAACACTCCTTTATAAATTATATATCCAGATATAAATTTTGTGGCATCTGTTACAGCTTCATAAGAGTCTTCATTTTTTTCTTTCTCTTCTTCGCCATAATATCTATAAACAAAACTTTTTCACAAAAAATAATAATAAACGAAACTGTAAGATTCAAATAGCTTCATTTTTATAAGAACACTTCTAAATCACATGTTAAGCACCAACCTAACTAGGGGTGTAAGAGCAACTATAAGAGAATAGCTAAAAACAAATTTCTAAAAATCTTGATTTTAGACATTTTTTAAAAAATAATTTCTTCTGAACAATACTAGACCAATCCAATGGTAAAAATTGTTAATTCTTCGTATTCAAACATACCATATGATCATCCTGTGGACTTTTTCATCACCAGTACGACTATGTTGTTGAACGTTCTTTTGATAGTTTGAAATTTGTATTCTTCTGTTGCTGGTGCAGTTATCCAACAATAAATTTCAGCGTGTAGACAAAGCTAGTACATTGCTGCTCACACTTCGTTGTTTACTCACGCTGCACTGCATGGATCAACGTTCTGATGAGTGAACTACGCCATCGGACCGTGTAGGACTGTAGGTAGAGGTAAGGGCGGAAGGCTTGAGAAAACGGAGGCAAGGTCTCGTAGGAAAATGGCTGCTGACGCTGGAAAACAAAAATGTACTCGCAAAAGCTCGTCAGTGAGCGCCAGGAGGAGAAGCGCAGATACCACCACGAGCCCAACGCCTAACATGTTATTTGTTGGACTAGAACAACTTAAAACCGCTACCTCGTGCAACCAAACCAGCCTCAGAAAATATATGCTAACAAAAATGTAATAAAAGTTGACCCCTGAAATCGTCATGTTCGCCTTCAAAGTAACATTCTGCGAACTGATCGCGCTGATGTATACCAGTGGACGTACCGAGTGAGCAACGGAAGCGGCGCAAAACAATCATGGCGCTGATGAATCCCCTGCACAGTCGATCTTGTACACGGCAGAAGAAGCTTTATTGTAACCAAGCGCTTGTATGTGCTTTTTTGTACAACACCACAATTTACATGGAACAATACTTAGCACATCCTTTATGTTATCTTACAACAACACGCGTCTCTCTTGAATATAACACGTCCGCACCTGTTGGATTAGCAGCACCACACCGCCCGCTTGGACAATATAAAGCCTCCTTTTCAGTAAAATGCAGCATCAGTAGTTCCTTAACTAATGCAGCAAGTAGTGATCATGTGACTAACACCGTCAATTCTACATGATCGGTGGAATTGAGTCATTCTTTTCCACTGAGAAAAACGATAGGTTTCTAAATGCATCGAGGCTATTAGCCATCATGCGACTCCAACTATTTTGACTGTCCGCTAAAAGTAAGTCATCAGCTTGATATCTCACAGAAGGAATCTCCAAGTCAAGTGGTCCGAGTGAATCAGGCTGTCAAGAAAGATTAGTGAGAGTTTGCTACAGATAAAATCGCTAGAGAAGAAGCAATGCATGGAAATGTCTGGTACCCAATATATGTCAGCTAGCGTCTGATCCTTCGACTCATTGTGGTCGCCAGCTCGACTTGGTGATTTAGCACAAAGCTCCTCCGTATCTTTGTCATTGTCAGTATAGGGATTATCAGCGGCCTCTCCTCCAGCTAAGTCCTATTGCATGAAATGAATCATAGATAAATCAGGTCAAAAGATATAAACTTGTTTCATTTCAAGGAGGGCCCAAAAGGTATCAGCAGACCTGAAGAAATCCTCGAAACCCTTCTGAATTCAAACTATGAACTTCATTGTCACTATTGGGGGGACTGCTAACACCAGTGTTTGAGCCTTCTTTCTTCCTAGATGCTGACAAATGAAAACTGAACTCATCACACGTCTCATCTCCACCCCAGATGGTTGAATGGGATGTATGGACAGGCTGCTCTGCTGACTGATAACGAGAAGCATGAAGAGCAACAGCAGCATCAAATGAGTCATAGCTGCAGGGATTCTCAAACAACAAAGCACTTTTGACAATAGACGTCCCTATACAATCTGAATTAGCGCCCTTTGATGCTTCGGTCAGTAAGTATCCAACACTTATATCAGTAAGGGTATCTGCCCACTCTCCTTCAGATATTGCAGCGGAATTCATTCCCTGGTCATCCTGAAATGGTACGAGGAAAATAAGATAACCCACAAATTGGTTCACTTCAGGAAAGAATACAACAGACAGAAAGTAGAACCTCAAAAGCATGAGTTGCAGGAGCCTCCACTTGATTCTCCCCATCAAACTGTGAGAGGGGCGCATCAACAGGCTGCTCTGGAATCTCATTGCCCTTGCTTGTTTTAGATGATCTTACAGGAAGCATTGTTGACTCATCTTTTGAGTTACAAGGATATTGCTCACTTGTACAGCTACTCAATGCACTATCTTTTTGCATGTAAGCCTTCTCTTCTGAGGTCGATTTGACCTGGATGTCTTCAGGTATCATGCAATTCTCAAACTGGGTCAAAGATATTTCATTTACTCCTGCTTCAAGCTCAACAAGGGAAAACCAACCATACCTTAACAAAAAAGGACATATAGCAGTTAGCGATCATTACAGTATCTGTCAATAGTTTAGTGGAGTACCAATTTCTATTAAACGGAGGGATTATTATACCTTAACCGGAAAACAGGCGGGCTATTCACTGAAACAAACACATCAGCTACTGCAACAGTATCTCTTGTTGTC
Source organism: Eleusine indica (assembly GCA_030378355.1). Lineage (NCBI taxonomy): Eukaryota > Viridiplantae > Streptophyta > Magnoliopsida > Poales > Poaceae > Eleusine > Eleusine indica. Next base: position 7,286,500 of record CM059498.1, on the reverse strand, counting down.
CACCTCTGATACGTAGCTAAATCCTCTTGATGGGCACAATAAGGAAATAGCATAAGCTCTCCACATGCTATGTTTGAGTTGCCCCATTTGCGGTTCAGATGTTCGAGCACAGATGATATTTTTTTCCTAGAACTTAATGTGAGCTCCAGATGTGGATTATGCTCTTCCTGTAAAAAGGAGACATAGCTGTCATATCATCTTCAAGCCACTCACAGATTGAAGAACTTAACTAAGCATCTCAACCACACAACAATCATAGAGACAAGATTCTACATAATTGCAAAAACCATGTATCACTGGTCATCTATAATGCACCACTGTGCATTCATTCAACCAAAGGAACCTGAGTTTTCAGGGTTTAGGGTTTACCTTCTCTAACGCCTTTCGTGTAGCTTCATTTATAGGAAATAATTGCAGCTTCAGCTTCGCAGGTGCTGGTGGATCTGCTTCCTTCATAGGATTCATGCTAATGCCTGCCAGTGAGAATAAAGCTATCAAGACAGTAGGAACCTATAACAACTATGCTGACTTCAAAAAACAGAAGAAAAAAAGTGAAGTGTTGACTTCAATTGCAACCGAAACAATACCATTAATAGTAGACAGGTTGTTTGATGATGATGTAAACGTTCTTGCATCAACATTGCATAACAAGCCTGAGTCAACTGTGCTGCGCTCAAGCTCTTCAGCTGCATCAGCAACTAAAGAAACACCAGCCATAGCTGCTTTCTCCCATTTTTTGTAAGCAGCTGATGCAACGGCACCACCTAAAACACAAACCATCAGCTATCAACATTAATGAAACAGAGGCTTCATGCTATGGAGCTCCCATATATTATTAATTTTTCATGAACCAATAGAACTTTGTTTATTGAAACTATATATGATCAAGATGAGTAAGTCTATGTTATATGAAAAGAAAAGATGTAGCCACCTGCCCTCCTTTTTTGTTTCACGGTTCTTGTGGCGGAGAGGTCCCCTTTAGTTGCTCCAGACTTGTTAGGATTTGTTTCTGTACTCCGCTTGAGAAATGTGCCTTTAGGAGACGATATTTTGCTACCATTTGGGGCATCCTCTGACAAGAATTTTAATGGCAAAGGTTCATTTACTGGAGCCTTGCTGAGACCTGGAGATTGAGAAGATAGGCACATATCCACTCTTAGGCACTTCCTTCTGGACTTATTTCTGTCCTTTAGAAGTTGATTTCCCTATAACAAAGGACATATAGCATGAGAATGAAGAAAGTTAAGAAATTATTTCTGAAAAGAAAACTAAGGAGAAATAAGCAAAGTAACAAACCAATGCTTCAACAAATGATTTGAATCTCCGCGGCTTCAGATGCAGTTTAGATGCACTGCAGCTAAACTTTTCAAGCAGAGACCACCTTCATCAAAACCGTGTTGTGATCTTAGAATTTGCTCATGCTATGTAAAAGAAACAGTGCAGGGACAAATGGAAAGGTAACAATTATCAGAGAAAGACAATATTTAATCCTTAAAAAGGGATATGTGTATGAATAGAAATTACTAAGTACTCTCTCTTTCTCCCTCTACTTCCCATCTCTATTTTTTCCACTGACCGCAAAACAAGCATATCTTTAGTAGTGATAATTTTCATTGATAGGAACAGGTCATTTGTTTTTTAGATCATGCTTGCTAATCAGGTGTAAGCCAAGCACTTAAAAATCTTAGTGAAACTACTTATGACAGATGATGCATGACAGACAAGTAAATATACAAATAACAGCACTATAATGATTGTAGTCCTAGCATTCATGTATTATAGCAGTTAGCCACAGTCTGCAGTATATTCAATATACAACATGATTGGTAATTAAAAAGACAAGATGTTAAAATTGTGGTAACACCATGTGTCCGAAAGATAACTAAAATGCATTAAAAAAATCTACTACTCTGCTATATAGGTACGGAAAAATCAAGTTTGAGCTACATTTCATTGGATAGGATTTACACAATTACCAGCGGAGCATAGCAGCGATGATATCCTTGGAGTCTTTTGCATCAAGTGAGAACTCAGGACCCAGAAGCTTCTTCATGCGTCGAACAAGGCGATAATAGTAATGTCTGACCTGTATTGCACGACAGCCATTAATCATTTATACACTATATATTTTCATATGCAATGAAAGTAAATATATATGATTGTAATGTATGGCCTGTATTGCACAAAATGGCATTGAATCATTTAAAAGTTATGTTCGTATACAATGGAAGTAAATATCTACATATTCAGTTAGTAATGTGATGTTGTAAGAGAAAAATAAGCATTTGCAGTACATAGTCTTTCTGGCATTGTCACATTGAATACGCTGTCAAAAACACACAACTAAAACTCGAGCAATAAACAACATGCAAAACTGCCTCAAGCTGCTACACATCCTGTGTTGCACATGAATGTTTTCACTTTCTAGTCAAGGTTGAAGACGTTATGATGGTAGGACCAAAAATGAATGACTGTATTGCAGAAATAAAACCCAAGAGACTGAAAAAATGATGGGCCTAAATGAAACCAAGCAATACAGCCAGGTACTTCTAGATCTCATGATTGGGATTTGAGTTGACCATTGTATTGCGCAAGCTTGAACGGAAGGTAAACTGAGGAGTAGAATCAGCCACAAGTGAAGGAAAATTGGCTAATAGGATAGGAGCTCATCCTCATAGTCATAGAATGTTCAAATGAATAATTCGCTCCCTCCTAAGGCCCGTCTACTGTTGTAGCAACAACAGAAAGAGTGGCTTTCTATATACTGTAACCAGTTCATCTACATACTTGATGATTTCATGTTCAGGTGACTGCCATTTCGGTGGTAGAAAAAAATCAGTACAGAGAGTAACCTGTCCCCCTTTGAATTCCCCAAATCAGTCAAAATCATCATGTTCAGCGTCATAAGAAACAAAATTTGATGAAAATTAAGTACCTGATCCTTGTTTTTACTCTGGACCCGGTGTGTAATCTTCTCGAAATTCTGGTGAGAAGGGAAACGGTGTTAGAATCTATCAATTAGTATGCCAACTAATTTGACAATTGCAGAAGAACACTGCATCCAGAACGGATGCTCCTTACTTTTCCTACTTGCCGCAGCGCGTTGAAAAAATTCTCCTCCTCTTGTCGTGTCCATGCGGCCCACTGCCGCGTCCCGGGGGCGGACTTCGCGTTGGGCATGGGTGTCCAGAATCGTTCGTCGTCGTTCCTAAATTTGGATTTGACAGCGCATAAAGTCGGTAAGAGATCTACCTCCAAGAATAAATTGAATCCATGCAAGTTAGGGTTCCATACCGACGAAAGAAAAACACTCTAATTTGGGTTTGGATCGCGAATCCACTCCAATCAACGCGTCGGCGGTGGAGGTGCGACTGGCTGCCTGCCTGCTATTCCTCGATGGAACCAGCGGTTCTTCTTCTCCGGTGATTCGCGGCGGCGGAGCGGCCGAATCCGGTCGGAGCTCGGTGCGGTGCGGTCGGTGTCAGGCTAGGGCGGTTTCTGTGACAACGTGGGAATGCCGGAATGATACTTTTTTTTCGTCACGTAAAAATGTATATTACATATTACACATAATAAAAAAATCACCAATGTCGCATATTTTATTTCGACTAGATTAGCCTGATCTCAACGAATTACATCATGTTCACTATATTAACAAGCTACAACTGTCTAGTTTCAACAAATAACAACTAAAATGTGGCTTGCTCATTTAGGAACGAATGGTAACTTTTATCACCATGTTGCATAAAACAATAAATTTCTTCGTGTGGGTGTGGGTCACTTGCGTCCTCTGTTACATAAACAAAGGGTTCTAAATGTCACAGGACAACTAGTGAGGAAAACATGATATTTTATAACTATATTTTAAAAAAAAACATTGTAATAACATTGCTGGTATATGACATTGGTGTATCCTCAATTTAACGAATTATTTGGCGTTATCAAACTTACTATAGATTTTCAGCATAGTCTTTTTATATAAAATTGTTTCGATACAACATCTCTAATTTGTTGTTTTCCAAGATTTTCAAAACACTTAATTTATCTATATATTGTGATCATGTATTGAACATAGTTTTTATACCCTATATAAAATGCAGTTTTTACTTATTGTGTCATATAAAATCATAATGATTGGATATAAAACATTCGTTATGACACCTATTAAGAGTCGCGATGCAAGCTGGGCGGGATGCGGCTGCCCGCCCCGGGTGGGAAAAGTATAATCTTTAATTATTGTTTCTTTTCAAACAAAGATTTTTTTCGTCAGATTCTATAGATGCAATGTTATGACACCGAACATGACGCTTTGGATAACTCAAGGGAGAAAGGTTATGTTAGATCAATCTTAAGGTATAGTTTCATTTCACAATTTTTAGAAGTGTCACGTTAGTTTTTAAATTTTGGTTTAATAGATAAAATTGTCTCAATGCACGATTTTATCTCGTGGTTTCATAGACAATTCATGACATTAAATTGTTACATCAAAATTAGCCAATACATGTTGGGTTGACATATTGTGCTCTTAATAAAGATTTTAATAGAGTTTCATACATGTGAAACAATGTCAAATGGGTTTCATAGTTAATGACTTTATGTATGATGAGAATTTCAGTGTAATTAAAAAACATATTTCCAAACAATAACTTTATTGTACTTGATTGTCGTAGCTCGATCATACTTTAGCAGCAGCCTATAACTTGTATGGTTCACCCACACCAGCGAGGTCAGCGGCAAGGGGTATGCTTTCTGACAAGTTTTCAGCAACATCTAAATCACAATAGCTACCACAAATACCTCTACATTACTACTGGGGAAGAGAAACAAAAACTTGAAGGGATAAGCACTGTTAATCTGGTACAGTACAGTCATCCAAATCAGGGCGACAAACACACTGTTCCACCTTTGAAATACCATACTCAATCCAACACCTTCCTCTAACATTAATACAGCAGGCAGCACATAGTCACTACCAACAGGCTACACCTGTTAAGACAGCAAATCGTGCAGGAGGCACAGGCATTTTAACTACTAAACAAACTTTTCGATATTGAAGACAGCTCCTCATCCAGACAACGAAGCGCACAATGCTGAATCTTTACCTCCTCACAGGAGGTGCACTACCCCGCCCTATTGGACCACCACCACGGCCAGTAGCAGCCTACATATTGGCAGGTAAAATAGTTTAGAAAACAATCAAGTGCTGAACTGAAGAATGTATAACTCCAAATATAAGTCAGATATGTCTCTGATACTATCAAATCACATGAATACACAAATAAAATGGCATTGCATAGCTCCTTTATCATGAAAGTTTGGTTTTCTCCAGCATCACCTAAAGTTATGTTCAGTTGGCCATTAAATGTATGCTTACAAGGTACAAAATGAATACTGTACATTTATGCTATTATCCATTCCAGAAAATCCGACATAAAGCTAAATTTGTGAATCATGATGACACTATGCTCATGTAGAGAGTAGAGACTTTTTAATTTCATTTCAAATATCATACAAATATCTAGACCACTGGAGATTTTTCAGTACAGGAAGCTCAAGAGAATCTATCCTTCCCAGTCTCCACTGGAGGATGATTTTGGTTTTCTGTTCCATTGGCAATAAAAAGCATTTGCCTGCTGGAAGATTATACCTTTATTTTTTCAATACCCCACCCCAGCCAAGTTGCTCCCTCCCTCCAAGGGAAAAAAATACTTTCATTTAGAATGGAGGATGAACAGTACCACAACTCCAATCAAAGATTCATGGCAGATGTGACAGCGTAGGGTGTCTTTTAGCGAGGTAAGAACAGTCCAATACCGATGAGTGAATAACAGAATATCCAGCAAAAAGTCAATACTGAAGAATCAATAATATAAATTTGTTTTGTTTAGCTGAACAAAATCACTACAATATGATACCAAGTCCTGCTAGTTTGTATGTTTGAGCAGGTTTGGTTGCATTGTTTATTGTTTAAAGAACGAGCGGAAAAGGGAAATTCTGCCAACAGTATCATTCTACTTTGGGCTACCAGTTAAAGAGAAGACCTAGAGGCAGGACTGATAATTCCTTGCTCCCTTATGTTGGTTAATAGACAGGTTTAACCAGAAGCCTTGTATAACTGCTATATAAGTGATTCGTAGGGCCTGTTTGGTTGCTGCCTAGCCACCAGTTCCCTGGGCCAGGCAGTGGGCTTGTTTGGATCGCATCCTCAAAAACTTGCCTGAGCCAGGCAGCAACGCCAGGCGTTCGATTTCGTGCGCCTGAGATCCTGATCGATTGCCTGGCCCAGGCAAGCTTCCGCAGGCAGGAACCAAACGAGCCCTGATCGCAGCCCCAGGCACTCGAAATTGAACATCTGGGAGCGCTGCCTGTGCCAGGCAGGTTTGGTGAGGGTTCGATGCAAACAGGCCCTAACTGCTCCCAGTCTCACCACAAACTACACAGTACGCATATAACCTTGTATATCAAAATTTAAAAGCCAACACTTCTCTTTTTGTTCTTGATACCATTTTTTTTATTTAGTACCCTAGACAGTTTGTTCGATTTCTCATGGTCAATAGAGTACAAAATACTTATACAATTCAATGCTCCTAGATTTACAACATCCAGTAGACACCTAAATGATTTGGCAACACAAGTACTCCCTCCGTTCCAAAATTGTTGTCGCCATTAACTTTTTTCGTTATATTTGACCATTTGTCTTATTCAAAATATTTGTTCAAATATAAAATATTATAAGTTATATTTAAATTTTATCTAATGATAAATCAAATCATGAGAAAATACATTATAATTTTTGAAATTTTGTGAATAAGACGAATGGTCAAAGGTAGCGAAAAAAGTCAATGGCAACAACAATTTTGGAACGGAGGGAGTATCTATTAGAGAGCATCCCCTTAGCGCTGCACATTGACTTAACTCCTTAATGTCAATATCATAAAAAAGTAAAATTGATGAAAATCTTGCCCAAGTTATATTCTGGATTTCAAAAAATATCGTCAAAGTATGGCATATTTTGAGATTAGCCTTACTGTTAGCAAACTTGACATGTGGCTAATCAGTATACTGCTTCACAACAATGTGCCATCTCCCACAGAACAAGAACAAAGAACAAGAAAAACAATGAATATGATACAATCTGCAGAAAGCTACTACAATCACTGCACCAAACTAAACTTATTAGAGTTCTATCCAACTATAGACAAGCTCAATCTTCAATGATTTCAATAATGTCAGCAAAACTGCCATCCAAGTTTATTTACAACAGTAATAACTAATTAGTAAAGAAAATTACTGCCAAGTTTTGTAACCATTGTTATGTGTATTCCCATTTTTCATTGTTTCAAGAGGACATCTTATTACACTTTTCTTATGTATATTAGTGAAATACAGCTTACGCTAGCTACCAAATCAATGCTTACAAATAAACTCAGTCATAATCTAAAAAAAAGGAATCAAGTGTTCAAAGAAAGCAAACATTACCCGAGCACGCATTGCAACTGCACGGCCACGGCCAACTCCAACAGCTGATCCTTTACCCTGCATTAGAGAAAACAGGAACATATTATCATGTCCAGCACCAAAACACTAAACGGTACTGCTAATCATCTGAAACTAACCCTAATCCTTGCTTCCAAGCGCTTGAACATGGGGGCGTTCTTGAGCATATCTGGTATAATCATAAACCTATAACAGGACAACGGAAGTAGAAAAAACAGATTAGGCCGCAGCAAATAAACAAGACCACACCAAAATCGAACGTCCACCGGTCCTCCAAATTACCTTACTCTGCTTCCCCTGATAAAGACGTGCTCAAGCTGCGACACCTTCCCATCCTACAAATTAGTCAGAAACAAGGAACAATTAGCTCGCGTAACCTAAATCGACGGGGTTCCAGCTCAGATCCGGAGTCAGGGCAGGCAAAGGGAGCGCGTGCGGCACGCACCTTGGCGGTGAAGGTGATGTTCTCGAGCTGGCAGTTCCAGTTGTCCTCGCACTCGACCATGGTTCCCCGGTATACCTCGCCCGTCTTGAGCTCCGCCGTCACCACGTGCCCCGCCGCCTCGTGCAGTAGCTTCACGGGGATCCCCAAGCTCCGGCTCATCTTCCCCTCCCTTCCTCAACCCTCTCTCGCGCGCGCCGCTAAACCCCAACTCGCAGTCGCCGAGAGAGACGGGAGGCGGCACTACAGGAAGTCGTCAGGAAGTGAGGCGGCGAGAGGGGAACGGAGAAGGAAGAGAAGAAAAGGCTCGGATCGTAATAGGCCGAGTGGTCAGAAGACACCCGGCCCAAACGTGGGCAAGAGGGCCAAGGCCCAAGTTGCCGCGAAAGCGACCGCACCGAATCCCTTGGTGACGAAGCAAATTCGCCGTGTCGAAGGAAGCCGACGCGACTTTTAACCACCTGTCCGTCCGCCCACCGGCTGGAAACCGGAACCAACTAGCATTCATTCTGCTCCCTCGCGTCCGAGCTCGCAGATCGGAGAGACCGAGGCGGCCGCGGGCTTGCTTCCCACTTCCCCTTGCCCCGATCGTGCGAGAAGAAGGCTCTAGAGTGTTCCAGCCCCGATGGCGCTGCAGTGGATGATCCTTGCGTGCGTGGTGGCGGCGGAGGCCGCGGTGGCCGCGCTGCTCACGCTCCCGGCGCCCCGCGCCGTGCGGAACCAGATCGTGGGGCTCGTGTCCTTGCTCCTGCAGCCCGTCGCCACCGTAATCCCCTTCGCGGCCTTCCAGCTCCTAGGTGCGTGCGGCGCTGCTCCGCCTTCCCGAACCTTCTGCTGGCTCCGTTTCGAAATCTGATTTGCTCGCTATTTCTGAAATGGCGCAGATATCTACTGGAAGAAGGAGCACAGGCTCATGTGCACCTCGGAGGTTTGCACCGCCGACGAGCGCATCCGCTTCGAGAAAACTGTGAGTAGTTGATACTCCTTCCATGTTGGGAGCTGGGATTTGCTTGGTGCTTCTAGGGATTTCTGCTGCTTAAAGTTTCTGGTTCCCATTAAAGGAATGATTAGCTGTGTGAGTTCGAGAAGTGTAGCTGTTAACTGTTATTTTGCTGTAAGTGGTCTTATTGTTTGGTTGGACTATGTTGATTATCTGATGATTTAGTAGGTCTGGCTACGCCTGTTGTAGAATTAAGTGACCGGATCGATCTTAGTTATTTTCAGAATGATTTATGGACGCTCTTGCTGTGAAATCGGTATGCAGTACTGCAGTCATAGGCTCTGGACACTAGGCGATTCATGCTGCAATGTTGCATTGATACTTGAAAGAGGTTGGAGAATCAGGAATTAGGAACAGGATGCAAGTGCATATTTTGGAATTGGGATAAAAGAGAATATGTACTAAAGTCATAGTCACATCACCTATTAGCTTTCATGTTCCAGGTAATTAAATGAACGTAAGCTGAAATGATGGCAATCCGACATCATAGAGAAGAAGAACTTTCCTCAGCTTATTGCTTGCCAATGTGGCCATGTTTTCTCTTTTGCTGCAACCATCTTGGCAAATATCATCAATGATATGCTGATTTACATTTTGACTCTGCCAAATCAACTGAGCACATCACTTTTAAATGGACACCTTTCACTAAAATATCAATGCTTCAACTATTCTGTTATTTTGTGGTTTGAAGATGAGTGTGTTGTTAAGGTATGTTAACAACAAGCATAGTTAGCCATGTTGCATTTACATTGTTCTGATTTTTTAGGGTGACTTTGTCCCATGTAGTGTTAATACTTATAAAAATCAAGGTTCAGTGATGTCAGTAGTGCATACAACTCTTTCCTTTAGGAAGAATATTATATGAATCCTTTTCTACGAGTAGGAATGAGGTAAAAAAGATGAAATATGTTTGAGTGTAAATGGGCATTTCTGGAGTGTAGTTAAAGAACTAGTCCACTAAACATTTAAATTGTCTGAAGTGCAAAGCAGAAAAAGGTGTGCACCAGAGAAATGTAGGGCATATTATTTTTCCAGATTTCCACCTAATGTATATATGAAATATTGAAACATTCAAGCCATATTTTACATCAGCATTTGACACTGTTTGCCACTTTCTTCACATAAGCTATTCTACTCTTTTCTATATCCACCAAAAAAAAAAAATCAGACTGTTTTATTGTTAAAGTTTGTGAAGTAAAGTTAGTTTTTTATTAGTCAATGCCCACCCCATTTGAACTGCTGGCCTTGTTTTTAGTATCTACTGAAATATATTTTCCATGTTATTAATTTGCTCCCATCGTTAGTTTATTTTAACTTCTTAGATTTTGATTCGTCAAATTTAGGAATTAGTGAAATATCTTTGGTAACCGGGGATTTAGAAGTTAAGAGCATATACTTATGTACAAACCAATTGTATTTCTGCTATAAATTCTTTATTTTATGTTTTTATTTTTTGTGTTCTCAATGATGATTTTTCTTGCGCAGATGTTCAAAGCCCAGAGGAATGTTATTCTTTGTGTTTCGGCATGCCTCCTTTATTGGTAAAGCTTCTCATCTGCAGAATTTTGATTTATCAGCTTTTGCATGAATACCAACCTTTACTTTTTTTTGTGGAACAGGTGCATTTACAGAATTGTCAAGTACAACAAGGATATCAAGGCATTGGAAGAGGCTGCAAGGCGCCTCAAGGAAGAGTAAAAATGTTGTAGTTTAAGGTGAGTGATTTCAGTGTTTCTCACTGTGTTGTAGATTTGCAGTATAACTGGTGATGTCAGTTTTTGCATTTGTAAGGATATGTGACTGGTGATTAATTCAGTGTTAATTAATGTTTTAGTAGCGTGGCTACTAGGTAGTTCTTATATATAGACAAGGTGGACACTGACATACATGAGGCACCCACATACCATCTTATACTTGGGCCATAGACCATAGTTACCTTTAATTTCGTGAGCTAGCAATTGTCCCCGCAGGCCTCATGCAGTCCTGGATCGGTGTTGTTGTGTCGGGGAAAAGGAAATTGGATGTGATCTTCCTCCAGCTAGAGTTTGAAACTGTTGATGTCAGATTCCAGTGTTTCGCAATTTTTAATATTACAAACAAACATAGATATGAGCTTGAGATAAAGATGATCTACAACTTGACAAAAAATATATATGGTGCTAATGCGATAATTATGTGCCATTTATTCTACTATTGTTTGATTACTGAGCTTGTAATTACCTACTAACATTCTTCTCTCTCCAGTTCACGCATGTGGATCCTGTGGTGTTGCTGGCCGTAAGAAGATATGTTCAGATACTAGTTCTGTAGCATTCCTGCTGTATAGTATTCTCTTTGCAACAGAGGATATCATGTTATTTCAGCACAAATCTTCAGTACCAATGTGATCTTAAGACGCCTTATTTTCTTGTGATGGTGGTTTTTGAACATTTTTAGAAATGGTCGTTTTTCAATAGTTTGAAACATTTGGTGAAATGTCTCAACATCTGTTTACCCGTTTTTCCTTAGTCTTGCATGTTGAATTGTAAAGTGACCACCCTGTTGCTTCCTCCCTCGTTGTCAAAGTTTCAAACAGTTGAACCAAGACCTGGTAGCAAACCTAGTATTTAGTGATGCACTTTCCACTTGCACTGTGGATCCCCAGTCGTGATTTCGATTAGGTGTTTGCCGTCTGCTAACGGATCGTCTGACATTAACACTCAATTTGTCCTCCAGTTTGCTGATTTACAAGGGGTAAGTTCATGGCATCCAGATTTACCCTCGCATTAGCAGCTGCTGTAGTTGAGCCTCATGGTCAAACGCGTAAATACAAAGTCGACCGATTGAAGGGAGGGGAGGGGGACTCATTGGCACAATCGTACATTCAGGTGTTTTTATAAAATTTTGACATAATTTGAAACTGAATTTGTATGAGAAATGATGATTTTGTCCATAACATACTCATAATCATGTTTTCATTCGAGACATACTATGATTTTGGGTGCTCTGGTTTGTGATACGCTATTATTGTTTAATAATTGTTCTTAACTTTTTATCTCAATACATAACATACATTGAAATTTGAATCTTTGTAAAAATATATATTGTTGTATTCTTTATTATTAAAAAATAAAGATAGTTTTTTTTATTATTATTGGCATGACTTGCTCAACAATTTAAATATTATAATAATAAGCAAATATTGCAAACAATGAAAAAAAAATCTAGTTGCAATGCTGATTCGTGCGCCACAAGAGGTGGTGGAGCAAGAAGAGGACCAGTGGTCAAGTGCGCCACAAGAGGTGGTGGAGCAAGAAGAGGACCAGGGGTGACCACGGCGCAGTAGGATCTCTGCATCTTTGGTTATGGACTTACGGTGAAGTGAAGTGCTGATGACTGATGCGATTTGGTGCAACTTCTTGCATGCATCAATTTATTTCGCTACCGGAAGAGGAAGATGGCGACGTAAAGTTCGACTCGAATGTCTGACTCTTGTTGCTTGTTGGACAAAATCGTGAACTACTTACGCAGACATTGACGTCTTAGCTTGACTCCTCGTCAAGCTCATCCACCACCTGCACATAGCAACAACTCATCATGATCGCGATGGGTCCGGTAGCGTGCAAATATCTCCTCCATGATGGGTGACTTGGAGGGCGTCCACTGAAATGAACTGAGGCACCTACTCTCGGTGTACCAAGCGATCACAACAATCCAGGTTGGCGACGGACACCCAACCTCATTCTGGGACGACCACTAGCTGGTGACTCCTTCCCTGCTCTTGCCACTTATAGCAAGAAGCTGACGGCGAATGTTAGACAAGTATTCAGTGACGGATTGCATGCGCACTTGGTTCCCCGACTATCCAGGGCGCTGATAAAGAGTTCTTAGAGGTACTCCCTTTGCTACAAGTAGTTACCCTCACTCACAGCCGGGACGTACAATGTAGTGAGTTGTTCTCAGGCGACAGCTCCCTACGGACGTCTACGCTCTACAAGCTAACTATGTCGGTAGCAGATCCTAACTGCGACTATGCGGAGTTTGTCTGGGACAATGTAGCACCGTAGAAGATATAGTTCTTTAGGTGGCTCATGGTCAAGGAAAGATTTAGTGCAAAACTAACCTGTTGACCAAGAACATCGTTGATGATGCCACCTGTGAGACGTGCACCGTGGGGATGGAAGACACCATCTATATCTTCTTCACCTGTGAGTTTATCCGTGCGTTCTAGAACACCATTGGCGTTGAATTACCTGCTGATATCACGACAAATGAGCCCTGGCGCCTGGGTTGGTCTATGAGCACGTCAAAACACCTCCGGCGATGCCTAGCCCTTCTCTGCTAATGGGAGCTATGGAAACACCAGAACGGCGTGGTGTTCTGATCGGAAGCTCCATCGCTGCAAAGACTGTTATTGGCCTGTCAAGATGTGAAGATGCCTAATGTCACCGGAAGATGTGGCAGTTACAAATTCATGGTGTTCAATGTTTTCGCCAATGTAATAATAGGCCTTAGTGAACTGGTGATGAAAACTCGTTTTATGTAATCCTATGGGTTATTTTTGGGCCACTTACCACTAATACAAAATGGTTCAGGGGGAGTCGTCCTCCCCCCATTGACCTTAAAAAAACGTAGAGATTGACAGTGTTTTGGTACTTTGAAATCACCACAAGTATAGCTGAAAGAATTATTGTTCACTTCCGGATTTCCTCTCCAAGAAAAGCACGAATTTGCAGTGACCCAGAACTAAGCATCGGTCTTGGAAGGAAGCAGCAGCTCGTGATCCAAAAGATAAATCAAAACAAGATCTCTAGAAACGGCCTTGGAGTTTCTTTCTTCCCGTGCGGAGTCAGCGTGATCGGCAGCAAAAGACAAGGAAACACGGACGATGAACCCGCGCCACCATTCCTCGGTATCAAATCGATGACGACGCGCGCGCGGTGCGCCATCTGGGAGCTCAATCAATTCGGGCATTGGGCTGCTATGCAAGTATTTGATGGATCGATCCCATCGTGGATGGCCCAATATTTCGAGGTTCAGTTTGTCCATTGGGCTATTCAATCCTGCCAGAAAAGTGTTTGGATCAAGTTGGTTGTTTTTTCTTCTTCCATTTTTGTCCATGAAAAAGGGGCAGGGTGTTTTTTTTTTCCGGGCGAACGAGAACTTCATTGCTTAGCTAGTAATGGAGATACAACTGTTCGTTACATTCTGGGCAATACAAGTGGGACATTGCCTCAGCCACACAGCAGAGTGCGTGGTCCTCCTAGCTAGGGGCAGGGTGTTTGATTACAGCATCGAGTAAAGTTTATGTGTGTGTATACAGGATATTTCAAAAAAAAAAAGTGAAGTTTATGTGCAGCATTGAGTATTGGTTTTCGATTTTGGCCCTCTTGCGTTGCTGATTGTTTCATTTCGGCCAACCAAATCACAAGATAGTTCTTCTTTCTGAATTTGGCGAACGAGTCAGTCGGTGGCAGAGCACACGAGTGGCAGCTCGCCCGCCCGAGTTTGATCCCTGGATCGACTTGGGTGTCGTACCACACTCTTGCTGCGTGCAGTATTGTAGCGCGCACAGTGCATGACACTGTTGTGGCGCTATGGTGCTGTAGCTGTGTACGTAAAAAAAATCTCTCGTTCTTCCCAACAAAAGCATAGATAAAGACTCGCGTCACAGCTCACACGACCAACTGAGTCCCTATGTATGGTTAGTGAGAGGGTTCAGGAGTTTTCTCGGCATGCGTGAGGGGCTTTTCTCCTTAGTAAATATCGTCAGGGGGGCTGTTAGATTAAATCATTAGTGGGCAACTAATCAATACTAAACCACAAGATCTAATTAACTTAGCCTAATCATGATTACATAACACTAATTCGTAATTAGGGCATAACTTTACTAACCAGAACTTGATGACGTCATAAACACCTCTCAATCTGAAGTTGTTGTCGATGTAAAAGTAGTAGAACAGCAGCAACGCCTCCAGAGACTTCACCACCTTGGTCTTCAACGTGGAGAAGCTTTCTTGGACGTCAAAACCTTACCTGCAACCTCTAGTACAGAGTTGAATTCGGCTAGAAGGTGGATCTCATTCTTCTCTCCCCTTCAGCACCCTTAGTGATCGGAATTTCAGGATTAGATATGATTGATGTGTTAGAGAAATCCTAGGGGTACCTCTGCTTATATATGGGTGTTGTGAGGACAGGGGCCGAGGACACCACCGATCATAGTGTTTGATATGGAAACATAAACAAAAACATATGAGCCTAGGTGGATTAGACTTGGGCGTAAAGTAATTGGAGTTTGAGTCTGAGATCAACTCCAACATTCTCCCACTTGATCGAACGACTTAAACTATTGTTCGTACTTAACTTATATTCACACTCAGTAAAATAGTAAGATCAGACCAATGCGTCATCAGCAACACTATATCGTCACTTGGACCCCATTACTCATAGTTTACTATAGTACCTCGATACAACACTTATTACTTATCGGGAGATAAAATAATGGCCCTATATCCAAAATTAGGTTAAGGTTAAAGACTCTCCATTTAGCTCATTCTTATTTGCGCAGTTAATGAGATAAATAGTAAGCCTTTAGTATATGCTGATCAGCTAGCATTAATCTTAGCACTTAGATTTAATAATATAATTCTGGATTCTCTTTCACAACATAACATACTTAATCAATAGTGAGCTTGACTCCCACTATTTGCAATGTTGTTACTTGAGAAAAAAATACTACAACACAATTGTAGTATATGATAATTAATATTATCAATGTTGTGTTAAACACTTAAATTTATACATATATATACCAGGATAATTTTTTATAAGCCATATAGCCTATGATGTTCATGTCAAACTCAAATTCTACTAGAACGTAGAACAATTTAAGGTGAACTTACTAATATTCACATACTTTATAAATCACTTATGAGTAAGCATGATAGTTTGATGTTATGCCAATAACATAAACTTTCTTAAACTTTTTCTAATGGACCTTTTTCTCGGATGTAACTAACATTGTCAAGTATCCCAGTAGATGTTAAGACTTGAACATTATTATAAAGCTTTGACAGCTAAAGTATAAGTAACGTCTTCCTTTAACCTTAATTTACTCATCATACTTAAAAATCTTAGACTTTGTTTGCTCTTGAGCATATTAAAATAAACAGGCATGACATAAAATTTATTATAATTAATAAACATAATTTCTTAATATATGCCTTATTGTCAATCCTGTATATCATTCTTTTGGTCCTCTTTTATTGTGCTAATGCCAAAACTAATAAACATAGCAAAATCAAGTTCTTTCATATCAAAATGAGATGACATAAAAGTTCTTGTCTCATGTAACATAATCTTAGTGCTACTTGTTAACAGGATATCACTCACATTAATTAGTAATAAAATTCCACCTTTATCTTATATAATTGTCCCCCTCATTTGAAAACTAATAAATTTACACGCTTGTAAATAACATAATTAAATGATTATTTGTAATCACAGTATAATCAATGTTTCTTGCTACTTCATAGATAAACCATAAGGTTAAGCCATGAAAAATAATACAAGTCACTTATTTGAGGAAAACAGATTTATCATCAGTCAAATGATGAAACTCTTAAAATAATAAGCTACAAGCGTTATAATTAAACTTTAGAAGAATCTTAGTGGTAGAGAAAATCATAGTATGACTATCCTTTTCTATGTACAAATCCTTTTGCTATGAGCTTTGTTTAAAACTTTTTGATCTTTCCTTTAGAATCACAAATAATATTGTGGACTCATAATAGTCTACTGTGATGACTCCATCAGAAATTTCTATTAAATCTTAAGAAACACTAATGCTCATATAATCATTATCTTCCATTTAGTAATTTACATTGTATTATGAGATGGAATTATTTGACTTTCTAATATCATAAAGATATTATCTTAAATATACATAATAACTTTGAATGGTAAATTCTTTTCTCTCAAACTTATGAGAAAACATTAATAAATTAATTATACGTGCAAAACTTAGGGCACTAAAATAATAATATGAGAAATATTTCTTGAATCATTGGTACAGAAAACTTAATCTATATCTCTTCAAGAATTTTACTCTCTTTTATTGAGCTCCCACTGTTTTCTACATCCTTAAAGAACACAGGAGAGATGGTATCCCTTAAACTAATTAAGATATATCCATATAGCTCACTTTGGACTTGGTAGGATTTTACTCCTTCTTATATAAATCTTGTTCGATAATTATGAACTATTACGGAGCTTCTATACTTGTGTGTAGTGAATAAATCAAAACACCAACTTATGCTACCGAGAAGAGACAAAATGATAATATGAATAATATAAATTAAGTGTCACATATATCTCTAGTAACTTACTTATTTAGTGAGAAATATGATGATATAGAAGTATCTCTTATCTTGATGAGACATTCCATTCTCCCCTTTGAAATATGATTTAATGCTAATGTCACAATTTCGACAAGGTCTCATCATTTAACTTATCTAATATCTCACATATTCATCATATAATTCTTTTAATAATTAAAAATAAACTCAAATCTTCTTATGAAGAAGTAAGAATATAACGATAACTTAAAACTTGATGATGTAAATAATAACTTCATAACTTATAGAAAAATACTGATAATACATACATACATACATACATACATATATATATATATATATATATATATATATATATATATATATATATATATATATATATATATATATATATATATATATATATAAGTTTCACTAAGTTATATTGAATATCATCAAGTTGAATATTCAATCCACTAACTAATTCTAAAAGAAGCTCTCAACAATATGAACTTCAACTAATTTCCATCAATTAATCTAATAATCTACTCCCCTAGCTTCATGTATCTTTCATAGATTTCATAATGTAATGCTCCGCAGTTGATTTGGGAAGTGACATTCCAAGTGCCTTAAGTTCATCAACAATGTTCCACATGTTGCTCACATGCTTTCCTATTCCACTTCGCCCATCATAATGTGAGGTAGTTAATCTTTTGATGAGGAATCTTGCACATACACTTATATGACCAAGTTCAATCAAGTACATGAGCTTCATAGCGCTCTTGTCCTCATCATCAAGAAATTCTCCCCTTATGCCATCAGAAAGCAAAAGCTTTATGATCCTTTTGACAAACTTATCATCCTTCTCCTATTTATCTAATTTGAAGTAATATGCATATATCTTCTCATCATAATCTTCAACCCTGAAGTAGGAGGAAAAGGCTCGACCTCACGTAACACATAGTCAAGTTCCAGAAACTTGAGAATGTCTTGCACCTTCTCTTTCCATATAGGATAATCGATGCCATTAAAGGGCTTAATGGTCTTCATATAGCTTGTAAAGCTACTAGTTGAAAATGACAAAGCCAAAATAATGCTTAGTCAACATCTTAATATATTGTGCAAATAAATGATATGATCTATATAGCATGAAATGATTAATAACATGCACTTAAGTTTCTATTTGCATCACCAATAGGGATAACAAACGAAACACAATTGAATTCTCAATTTTGCATCATCTTTGGGTAGAAAACAAACGAAAATTCATCATGATATAACTTATATATGTATATATGTACATAAGATGTAGTCTAAAGAACATGAAATAATCAGCTTTGGCCAGAAATATTACACGTTCATAATAGTTGTCAATTTTGCATCAGCTTTGACCAGAAACAAAATTGAAAACACTAAAACTCAATAATTATAATCATCTTTGGCCAGAATATAATTACAGAGTGTAATCTCCAATCAAACTTCGCTTTGGTTCCATTCAATCAGAGACCATCTCAATGTACATAATGGTGCAATAATGCAACTTATACATTATTCAATTTGCACATGTAATGCAACTTACGCATTACTTAATAATCTTAAGGCATAATGGTTTTTAATGGTAAATACATAAATAAACTAAAACTAGAACTTAAGTAATGGATTCAAAACTACAACTTATTTATTTAGTGCATAAACATCATAGGCATAATTAAAACAAAATGCACTAAAACAATTAAAGCATATGGCTTAAACATAAATATTCTCAGAAACATAAATGAATAAATAATATATTCCAAAATAACAATTCAAAATTGTCATATTATCTTAAATAAACACTAATTGAAATGGAAAACAATCAACATTATTAGGCAATTAAATTATTTTGAATAATCTAAAACATGGTAACCTCTTGAAAAAGGCTTATTTTGGAAGACACTTTAATTCTAAATTGGGGAAAAACAACTTGATATGACCATTAATCAAATTGATTCAGCTCATGATAGTCTAAAAGAATTATTCATAAAATTGCTCACTTTAACACTTATGGATAAATAAAATTAATATTCTGTATTAACAGAAATGTTTCATGTGCTGAAAAATTTTAACATGTCCAAAAACATAGCTTAAAAATAATAGCTAAATTATCTTATATACTTATGTTTTTAATTCTGTGAAAACAAAAAATAATAAACTTACTGTGTGACAGGCCTAGAATATTTGGAAATATACCCGAAACTGTGACCAGTTAAAATTTGGCCCATAACTCCCCTGCGCTGAGCCCAAAACTGCAGAAAAAATGGACCAATAAACCGGAAGCGTAATTCTTTTTTATCAGCGCGCGTGGCCCAGCTAATAGCAGCGCGGCCCAGCTAAAACGGCAGCAGCCGTGGCCCAAAGCGGCCAGCTCCCGCAACTTAACCGGCCCAGGCCCACGGCATCACGCGCGAGGCCATCTGAGCCGTCAGCTGCGGGCGGTGAAACGAACTGCCAGGATGAACCGAGCTCAGGTTAAATACCCGGCCAACCAAAACCCTAGGCCATTCGCTCCCCCTCACTCGCCGCTCTCTGCTCTGCTCCCTCTCCCTTCTCACTCCGAATCCGACAGCGACATCGATGAGCTCGAGTCCTCGCCGGCAGCAGCCGTGCCGGATCCCCTCGCCGGCGGAGGCGTGCGACTCGGTCGCGTGCTCCTCCATTGGGGGGTTCTGTCGCGGTGCCCTAATGGCGGGCCGGAGCTTTATGCGGCAGCGGCGGCGATGGTCGGCAACAACCCAGCAGTGCGACGGCGACGACCAGGCTTACGACGTTGGAGTGCCAGCGGGTGCCCCGTGCGGCGAAGCTGATGCCGCACGGCCGGATCCTGTCCAAGCGGGTGCGTGCGCGGGCTTATGCGCGCAACACCTCGGCGGCGGCCGGTGGAAGAAGGCGACGACGTCGGCGTCCACGCGCGGCGAACTCAGGCCACGACGAATCGACGACCCGAGATGAGTGCTTAGGGTTAGGGTTCGCGTCAATTAGGGTTAGGGTTAGCTAATGATGGGGAAAATCAGGGCTTTTACTGATATTTGACTTATTTTTTTGCCCAATCATTTCCTTCTCAATGCTTATAGGGACTTAACTTAACTTAGTTTGTTTCGAGTTCATCAAACTTAGATCGAAATCGCATAGATCAACATAACAGTAAGCTTAATTACCATGTTTAATCCCTAACCAATGCTTGATTAACACTAATGACTATTAATCTTAGCTAATTGATCATTAGTTCTAAAAAATCAGATGTGAACTAATCTTTACGGGGTGCTTAAACCAGTTCTTATGGTGCTTTACAGATCAATTGCATGTTTAAACACTTAGCTACAGAATTAGAATTAATTTGATGTAGACTAAAACCATGCAAAGATTTACATCGACCTAAACCAGAGGTAGGGTCTGTTATGCTCTGATGTGAGAATCATGCTAGAATTAATATGGCTCTGATACCAATTGTTAGATTAAATCATTAGTGGACAACTAATTAATAATAAACCACAATATCTAATTAACTTAGCCTAATCATGATTACATCACACTAATTCATAATTAGGGTATAACTTTACTAACCAGAACTTGATGACGCCATAAACACCTCTGAATCTGAAGTTGTTGTCGATGTAGAAGTAGTAGAACAGCAGCAACGTCTCCAGAGACTTCACCACCTTGGTCTTCAACGTGGAGAAGCTTTCTTGGACGCCCAAACCTTACCTGCAACCTCTAGGACAGAGTTGAATTCGCCTAGAAGGTGGATCTCATCCTTCTCTCCCCTTCAGCATCCTTAGTGATTGGAATTTCGGGATTAGATGTGATTCATGTGTTAGAGAAACCCCAGGGTAACTCTGCTTATATATGAGTGCTGTGGGGACAGGGGCCGAGTCCTAGTAGATTAGGACACCACCGATCATAGTGTTTGATATGAAAACATAAACAAAAACGTGTGAGCCTAGGTGGATTAGACTTGGGCATAAAGTAATTGAAGTTTGAGTCTGAGATCAACTCCAACAGGGGGGGCTTCTTCCCTTGACAGATCGAGGTTTTTTTTCTTTCTGAATTTGGTTGTAATTCTGATTTCTTAGAGAAGATAACATATATTAATAGAGGCTTAATAAAGGTTATTCTGTTTTCTAAAGAAAATAAAGATGCACCGGAGAAGATCTCAAACATGATGGTAAGCGTTCTTTATGCAATATCTTCCTAGAGCAACTACAAGTGACTCTAATCAAACACCCAAAAATTCCTCGGCCTGCATCATCTAACCAGCAACCCGTGTGCACGAGAAAAAGAAAGAAAGAAAGTTAGAAGTTCTTTTTTTTTGACAAAAAAAAGGCATGTGTTCTGTCGTTTCATTATAGAAGAAGCAAAAGAATACAAACAAATAGTCTTCGAGAGCATGCAGCTTATGCTGCATTGTAAGGTCTGAACGAAAAAGAAAGTAGTTTGAAAAAAAACTGGAAAGATAAAATAAGATCATTCGGGGAGGTTACGAGCTATGAAGGTAGAGTAAATTTAATTTTTGAGTCCGGGGTGTCATGTGTAGTCATCAATCTCCTTCTTCGCCAACATTGCTACGTGAAGTTTATCTCGCTCAACTCCTTGAAGATTCTTCTATTTTTTTTTTCCAGATATTCCACCACATGATGTAGAGGATCACACCGCACAGTTTTCTTGTATCATGGTTTGTTATTTATTCTGTTGCCTTTGAAGCCAAGGTGGTACTGATCTTGTGGCTTCTTCCGGTGTTGGGCATCCTGCGTTTGTTAATAATTTAATATATTGTTTTATTGCCATTTATTCTACTACCACGTATATTGTTTGACTACTAAGTAGGCAATGCACCTAACAAAAGGGATATTCTTCTTCTATGGAATTATTCCTTTGATTTACATTCTTCTTTCTCTTCAGATCATGCGGTGGTCCTTTCAAAAAATTAAAAAGATCATGCGGTGGTGCATCAGGTGGATTCCGTGTTGTACCTGGCCCTGAAGAAGATAAGGTCGTCAGATGCTGGCTTTGTTGCATTCCTCGTGTGTAGCATCGTCCTTGCCACAGAGAATATCATGCTATTTCAGCATACATCTTTCCTATCAGTGTGATCTTAATACGCCTTATTTACTCTTGATGGTGCTTGCTGAACATTTTTAGCAGTTGTCATTAGTTTTGCTTTTCAACAGTTTGAAGCACTGGCATTAATTTGCGGGGATGTCTTAGCATCCGTTTACTGGTGACTCGTCTTTCATGGGTCTTGCATGTTGAATAGTCTGTTCGCTTCGTAATACTTGTACTTGGGTCTGACGAGTGACGCCCCCTGCTGCATCGCGCTAGTTGTCAAAGTCTCCAACAGTCGAATCAACAAGACCTGGTCGTAAACCTAGGATCGGCGATGCATTTTACGCTTGCACTGTCATGGTAGTCGTCAGGTGTTTGCCGCCTGCTATAATAGATGGTCTGGCTTTGTTAATTGCCGGCGTCGATACAGTTTTTTTTTTTTACCGCATCAGAGGATTAGAGCTCTGAGCTCCTGCCGCCTCACGGTCACGGTGACGGTTGTGACAGCATCTCGAGTAGGACTCTTAAAAGGAGGCTCTTACTCTATTTTTTTAGTTTAGTTCAAAAAAATAACTCTAACAGACGTATTATTTGAGTTTTTATTTTAGAAGAAATCTCAAATCTCACTACCAGACTATTAGGTTTTGGAGTCCTCTCAATGGTAGATTCCATCATTTTTATTTTTATTTTCTCTTCTGAAATAATACTCTCCGGGGGGCCATGCTTTCCTCTCTCCCCTCTAACCTCTCTCTCTCTCCTCTCTCTCCCTAGCTTGAAGAAGACCGTTAGGAGCGGCAGCGCCAGTCTCGCTCGCCTCGCAAGGGCCGAGCGTCGCGGCAAGCAGAGGAGAGGCGGGCGACCACAGCCGATAGAAGAAAAGAGGCGAGCGGCCACGACAACTGAGGAGGAGAGACGGGCGGTCGCAGCCGACAGAGGTGGAGAGTGGCGGCGGAGGAGGAGAGGCGGGTGGCCACGACGACGGAGAAAGAGAGCGAAGCCGACGAGCTCAAGATCTACGGTGGACCCACCTCGCTAGATGGTTTACTACGATCAGTATAGAAGGTTCCAGGAGGAGTTGTTAGTAGATATCTAGTTTTGGGCCCAATGGCCCAAAGCCCAGATCGCGCCCTGATCGGGGGCGCCCTAACCCTACTTTGGTTGGTGGGCCCCCATCACCTTGCGCCATATAAAGAGTGGTGGAGCCAGCGGCTCAAGTCACGAGGTTCACCTGAGTCACAACTTCACCCCACAGAAACCCTATCCGAGTTAAAGGAGGGTGCAGCCAGTGATGGGATTCCCCATCGCCGCCACCACGCCGTTCCTCTTCGCCGCCGCCGTACCGGGACAGTTTCAGTGGAGAACCAAAGGCCATCGACACCGGCGATCTTCGTCTCCTTTGCCCCGAGACATCGCCAACGCCCTCGACGAGATCCTCGCCGTAGAGATGACGGGAACCGCCGCCTCCGCCGCCTCAGCATCGGCTCCGGCCATCGATCCCGCGACGAACCCCGCTGCACTTCCTCACAACCCTGGTAATTCCTTCTATCTCTCTCTCTCTCTCTCTCTAGATCCAGTACAAGAGTACCCTTTTCTCCATGAATCTCTCACTAGAAGCTAGCCTAGGCAAGAATAGACATCTAATAATGGTATCAGAGCCACCTTGCGTGAGCTCTAGTTGAGGACAGAGGCCAGTCTTCAGATTGGTTAAAGAAAGAAAGAAACCCCCTCAGATCCCTAACCCTAGATCGGTTTTTAGAAGAACAGAGGGCGCACGTGAGGGTCGGGCCGCACCTGGTTTCCTCCTCGCCTCCAGAGATCGTTGCCGCTCGTCAGCGTAGGACAGACACCGGGCACCGCCTGCCGTCGGGATGCCGTCGTGTGTGCGAGGCTCGGGAAGTGGAGACGCCATCGCCAAGCTACTCGACGGCGGCGCGCTCACCAACGGGTGAACGCGCGCGTCGGCGAGGAGCTCGACGGCGGCGCTGGCTTCTTCCTCTTCTGTTCCGGCTGAAAGCCTACTCCGCTGCTACCTCGGGAGCAAGTGGACAGAGAGGGATCGAAGAGAGAATGAGGCGCTAGGGTTCTGGTCCAGGGGCGAGCCGCACGCCAGTTTTGTTCACACGACTTGCGTGCTCGTCCGTCGATCTCAACGAGCGGTCGAGATCGAGCCGGGGGAAGGGGAGGGCACGCTGCCGCGGCTGGGCCGAATTGGTGGCCCAACAATCTGTTGCTGGACCGTGGGCCGCTGGAGCGCGCGCCTCAGCCAAAGAGGCCGAAAGGCCAAGAGTTTGGGCCGAAAGGCCGCACCACGCGTGCGCCGGGCGCACGCCCCGACTGGGCTGGGCCGATGCAGTTCTCAACGCGCGAAGGCAGTTTGGCTGAATTTGGTTGGGCTCAGTCACAGAGACAGAAATGCACAGTAGCATTTTAAGAACTGTTTTTGACAGCTTTTCAACGAATGTGGATGATTTTTTGTAGAATTTACTTCTGTAATTTTTTGAACCAACGAGATAATAATTTCAGAGAGTAAATAAGAGTTTAACCTACTGTTCATACATGTTTTATGCTATGTTTCCGCTGCAAGATTATGGAATTAATGTTTATTGATAAAATTCATATCTTCTAAAATTAAATTTCGAACCAACGAGAGAATTTAATTTTAGGAGTATTAATTTTCAGATTATATGTTATTGTAATTTTCTGACCAACATTGTTAATTGCAATGTCATATTATTGATGATTTATATATTATACCTATTTTCTGCCCAATGGTGATGTAGGTTTAATACATACATGGTAGAATTTATATGTTATTTTTGTTCTCACTTCTCATGATTAATTTCAGGGGCAACCATGATGGCTTTCCTTCCTCAGATCCTAGTGTTGAAAGAGGACA
The DNA here is from genome assembly GCA_030378355.1 of Eleusine indica. Classification (NCBI taxonomy): domain Eukaryota; kingdom Viridiplantae; phylum Streptophyta; class Magnoliopsida; order Poales; family Poaceae; genus Eleusine; species Eleusine indica. The sequence goes on along the minus strand of CM059498.1, from coordinate 7,261,271 downwards.
ACTATGGGGATTGGAAGAGAAAGATTGATCTTGCCTTCATTATAGGTGAGATGAACTGTGTAGTGACTACCCCATGTCCAATAGAGCCTCCTGACCTTGTTAGAGGCACAGAAGAAATAGATGCTGCTTGGTAAAAGAAATAGAGGGATGATGCTTCCGAAAGAGCTCGAGTTCAACTTGAGCACAGAAGATGGGTTCTTGACAACAAGAAGTGCTTGGCACTTGTCAAGAACACGATTGAGCCCGTAATCATGGGCTCAATCCAGAATGAAGACACAGTAAAGGGCTATCTCCAAAGGGTGGAGAACCAGTTTACTGGGTCTTCCAAGAATTATGCCACACAAATGATAAAACAACTGGTGAATGAAAAGTACACCGGTGGTGGCATTAGAGAGCATATTCTGAAGATGAACAGTTTGGCTACAAAGCTAAAGACTGTGAATCTAACGATTCAAGAAGACCTCCTAGTTCATTTTGTGTTGTTGTCCTTACCAACTCAGTTTGACAACTTTGTTTTCAACTACAACATGAACCCAGAAAAATAGACTCTTGAGCAGCTCATTGCCAATAATATCTAAGAGGAGGACAGATTCAAGAACAAGCATGGTGGTTCTGTCCACTATGTAAAAGACAACAAGAACAAGGGCAAGCAGCAAAAGAAACCGGTCTTTTACTCTAAGCCTATGGGCAAGCAACAACATAGACCTCTACAGGGACAAGTTGTAGTGGACAAGGACACATGCCTCCACTGCAATCACAAAGGACACTACAAGAAGAATTGTCCTGACTGGCTGAATTTGTTCATGCAAAGAAATAGTGAGAACATTAATATATTTGTAAATGAATCCTTGTATATTAATTATTCTAGATCCACATGATGTATTGATTCAGGAGCGACTATTCATGTTGCAAATTATTTACAGGGGTTCCGTACGATGAGAACCATGGGAAGAGACGAAGGTTCGATAAGAGTGGGTAATAGAGTAGAAGCCAAAGTTGAAGCTATAGGGGATCTTCACCTAGAGCTTATAGATGGCTTTATTCTTAGGCTTCATGATGTTTTTTATGTACCTTTGTTGCAAAGAAACTTAATAAGTGTATCGCGTCTTGATTATGATAGTTATGATTATCATTTTGATAATGGCAAATGTGAACTTATGTTTAATAATAAATGCATTGGTTTTGCGTCTTTACAAGATAAGCTTTATTTATTATCACTTGGCGATAATGTGAATGCGATACATGGTATGAATGATAATGTACATGATATGAATGTCCCTATGTCCTCGTTGACTAAAGTTAACAAGAAAAGAAAAAGAACTCCAAACGTCTCATCGAAATTATGGCATTATCGCTTAGCCCATATTTTGAGGGAGAGAATTGAGAGACTTGTAAAGAATGAAATTCTTTCTCCATTGGAGTTCACAGACTTAGAACAATGCATTGAATTCATTAAAGGAAAATACGTAATGAAAATAAAAAAAGACGCCAAAAGAAGCGCGGGAATATTAGAGATCATTCATACGGATATTTGTGGTCCTTTTTCCGTCAAGAGTGTGGATGGTTATGACTCGTTTATAACATTCATAGATGATTACTCCCGCTATGGTTATATTTATCCAATCAAAGAAAGATCAGAAGCATTGGATAAATTCAAGATATTTAAAGCAGAAGTAGAAAATCAACATGACTTAAAGATTAAAGTTGTAAGGTCCGACCGTGGTGGGGAGTACTACAGGAGGCATACGCCTTATGGACAAGCCCCAGGGCCTTTTGCTAGGTTCCTACAAGAAAATGGTATAGTAGCTCAATATTCTACACCGGACGAACCACAGCAGAATGTAGTAGCAAAAAGGCGTAACCGTACCTTGATGGATATGGTGCGCAGCATGATGAGCTACTCCACACTGCCAGTGAGCTTATGGATAGAGGCATTAAAACCCGCTATTCATATTCTTAATAGAGTTCCAAGCAAATCGGTGCCCAAAACACCGTATGAATTATGGACTGGAAGAGTGCCTTCGCTGGAACACCTCCGGGTGTGGGGGAGTCCTGCAGAGGCTAAGATCTTCAACCCAAGTCTTGGAAAGTTGGATCCCAAGACAGTAAGTTGCTATTTTATTGGCTACCCAAAAAAGTCCAAAGGTTTCTGTTTCTACTGCTCAGATAGATACACGAAGTTTATAGAAATAAGACATGCCGTCTTCTTAGAGGACGAAATGATTAGGGGGAGCTTGGTAGCTCGAGAGATCGATCTTGAGGAGAAGCGGGTATATGTACCCAACTCTATGAGTCAAGAACCTTTCTTCTCACTGCCTGTTGATATTGAGCCTGTAATGTCTGATGTTGCAGCGCCAACACCTGTTGTCATTTCACCTGTGGTACAAGAGAAAACTGTCACTGATGAAGGGGAGCAGCAGCACCCTCACACAGATAATGTGCCAGAAGAGTAGGCTTCACAAGAGGCTCAACCAGAGATTGTGCCAAATGAAGAGGCCCCTAGGAGGTCTCAAAGAGCTAGAAAGTCAGCAATACCGGCTGACTATAAACTATATAACATAGAAGAATATCATATGGAGGATGACCCCACCTCATATGAAGAAGCCATGAGAAGTGTCCACTCATCTGAATGGTTGGAGGCCATGAAGGATAAAATGAAATCAATGAGTCTCAATGAAGTTTGGGACTTAGAAAAAATTACTAAAGGAGCCAAAACAGTAGGCTGTAAATAGGTCTATAAGATTAAATATGACTCTAGAGGGAATATAGAAAAGTTTAAGACATGACTTGTGGCTAAAATCTTTACGCAAAGAGAAGGAATTGACTACAATGAGACATTTTCTTCAGTCTCTTGTAAAGACTTCTTCAGAATTATAATGACACTAGTGGCGCATTATGACTTAGAATTATATCAAATAGATATAAAAACGGTATTTCTAAATGGGGATTTAGAAGAAAGAGTTTACATGGCACAACCGAAAGGTTTTATTGTGGAAGGAAAGGAAAAGATGAGATGTCGTTCAAAGAGATCCATTTATGGATTAAAGCAAACTTCCAGACAGTGGTACTTGAAGTTTGATAGAACAATAAAGAAATATGGTTTTGAAGCAAATGTTGAGGACAATTACATCTATGCAAAGTTCCAGAATGGGAAATTCATTTTTCTTATTTTATATGTGGATGATATTTTGGTGGCTAGTAGTGATATCAGTCTACTACAAGAAACAAGAAAATTCTTATGCTCAAACTTTGACATGAAAGGTCTTGATGAAGCATCATATGTTTTAGGCATTAAGATTCACCGAGATAGAAGAAAGTACGCATTAGAACTGTTTCAAAAAACGTATATAGAAAAAGTGTTGAAGAAATTCAACATGCACAAATGCAGTATGCACAAGTATGTACACGCCCTGACTTGGCATTTGTCACCGGGTTACTTGACAGATTTCAGAGTAATCCAGGCCCTGAGCACTGGAAGTTAATAAAGAAAGTCTTGCAATATTTACAAGGAACGAAAGGCCTTAAATTGGTGTACAGAAGATCGGATTCACTCCAAGTGGTGGGGTATTCTGATTTAGACTTTGCAACAGATAACACAAAATCCACATCGAGGTATGTGTTCACCCTGGCAGGAGGAGCCATTTCATGGAAAAGCTCCAAACAGACTATCACGGCAGGGTCTACCATGTATGCCGAATTTATAGCATGTTATGAGGTCACGGGGCATATCAACTGGCTGAAGAAATTTATACCCGGATTAAGAATGATTGACAGTATTGAGAGACCACTAAAGTTATATTGCGATAATGAACCAGCAGTAATGTATGCTCACAATAATCAGTCCAGCGGTGTCGTCAAGCACATTAATATAAAGTACTATGTTATGAAAGATAAAGTCCAGGATCACACTATAAGTCTCGAGCATATTAGGACTGAAAGAATGTTTGCGGATCCGCTCACCAAAGGCCTACAGCCCAGCGTGTTCAAGGAGCACGTAGCCGACATGGGATTAAGGAAAGCCTTATGATTCTGGACTTAGGGCCCAAAGAAAAGTATCAGTTTCTGAACGGATATGTGTGTAGTGGCTGTTGAATCTATCAGCGATTAGCTGTGATGATGAAACATGCTCTATGTGTAAATCCGTGATGAAATGGAAAATATAAACTAATGGTAAAAGAAATCTAGAGGGAGAATGTTAGTAGATCTCCAGGTGTGGGCCCAACGGCCCAAAGCCTAGACCGCGCCCTGATCGGGGACGCCCCAACCCTCCTCTGGTTGGTGGGCCCCCATCACCCTGCGCCATAGAAAGAGTGGTGGAGCCGGCGGCTCAAGTCACAAGGTTCATCTGAGTCGCAACTTCACTTCATAGAAATCCTACCCGATCTAAAGGAGGGCGCAGCCAGTGACGAGATTCCTCATCGCCGCCACCACGCCGTCCCTCCCACCGTGGAGACCCGAAGGCTATTGACACCGGCGATCTTCATCCCCTTTGCCCCGAGACATCACCGACGCCCTCGACGAGATCCTCGTCGTGAAGATGACGGTAACCGACGCCTCCGCTGCCTCTACATCGGCTCTGGCCAACGATCCCACGACGAACCCCGCTCCGCTTCCTCACAACCCTGGTAATTTCTTCTATCTCTCTTTCTCTCTAGATCCAGTACGAGAGTACCCTTTTCTCCATGAATCTCTCGCTAGAAGCTAGCCTAGGCAAGAATAGACATCTAACAGGAGCTAGTGGCGGGACCAACGGTGGGAGGCGGTGCAACGAGGCGTCATGCCATGTATGACTGGATGGCGGTCGGGAGGGCATGCAACTGGGAAGCATGAGATGTGGGAAACAGCGATACCCGAGGTTGCCGCAGAGGAAGACGACGGAAGCATGACCCGCAGCGAGAGAGGTCGTGTGACCTTCCCGATGTTGGTTGTGTTGTAATTGTAAACTACACGGCTCATGGTAACTCATGCTGACAGCTAAGAGCAGATTTCCACCGAAAAGACGAACCAAGATAAAAATTTCGTTATTTATTATAAAAAACGATTTGGAATCGGCAAGGATGAAGGAAGAAAACGAAAAAAAATCAAGAGGAATAGCACGAACATCGACCACATGACAAACTTCAGTGTTGCGAGTTCCGGCATTGAGGTAGGCAGGCACTATCAGTCTCATCACGCCCGCAAGTACAAGCAAAAGGTAAGAGCGGAGAGCTGACAAATGGAAGCTCGGGACGGGCCTATGTGAACCTCGTCGCCGCCGGCCGGTCCTACCTGTTTGCACCGGAGAGAGAATGAAATCTCGGCGTACGCTGTCCTATAAACGAGACGGCCTCGTCTTCCTCGGGAACGCGCGTGTGCCGCACCGTGAAAACCGCGTTGCAGTTCAAAAGACAGCGAGAAAAAACGCGGAGAGCTCGCACCGTCAGTGCTGAGCTGGACGTCGGAGTGGTAGGATCTCCGTCCGAAGCAGGCACGCCACACGTCCGCCGTGTGTTCGCTGCAATTCGATTCCCCGGCGTTTGAATACTTCCTTAGACGAAAATACTTTGCCCCGTGATGAACGACACGTGGTACTAATAATATTATTATATAGGAATTTATTAATTTTCAGAAAGTTTAGACAACTTTCAATAAAAAATAATTATTATTATATAGATAATTAAAAAAATATATAAAGTAATAAATCATTGACTAAAAGCTTTTAATCAATTGAAGGCTATAAAATATAAGATTATTATTACAGAGTGTTGTGATCCCTAGAATGAAACTTCATATATACGTCTAGTACTATAAAATTGCGCAGGAAAAAGAAAGCGTGTTGCTGATATTCTAAATAATTCATTTTGTTGCCTACTTTGCTTGGTCGCGGAATGCGTGCAGGATTGAGATTAGTTTATTTTGCGAGAGGGGCCGGCGTGTGTGCATGCATGAGTAAAGTACAGTTCATGATAGCCGCGTTCGTTGGTCTGGTCTAGTAAAAGAACTGAACGGGCGTTTGGCCTGTACCTGCTTCCCACCGGAGACCAGGGACTGACCGAAATGCTGTCCCCACAGTTCAAACAACAAACAGACTAGTATTCATTTATAAGAACACAAGAGACCAGAAGTTCAACCTTGTGGACGGCCAGTCGAGCGAAAATGAAATTTATTTGATTTCCACGCAGCAGAATAGACCGAGAACGGCTCAATGGGAAGAACTGGGAACAACGGCATGAACTCATGTCTCTGCCATTAGGGTTTGTCTTAACTAAACATTTTGATAATCGTCCCCAGATTGATCTGGAAGGTACTGCAGGTCGCGCGCGCGCGTGCTTGTTCAAATTTCTTATCTTTTCTTTTTGGCGTATAAGTAGGACTTCTAGAACGAGGAGCCAGGTGTAGTTAGACGTGTTCAGTTGATTATCCTTCTGACAGAGAATGTTGGCATGAACAAATATTTCTAGAAGAACAATTGTACACGTCCGACTCCGTCCGATTTAGGCACATCCATAGAAATCAGCGAGACGGGGAGAGTTAGAGATTCACACAAGTTGATCACTCGTAGTCGGAAGGTGGTCTTAAGGAGCAGTTGTAAGTGAAGTCTTCCCTTTCCAGAAACATCGCTGCAGAGACAATTATTGGGCAAATGAATTCAAAGGGTGAAATTAAATGCTTCTTCTCATCTATTAAAATATAAGTCCTTATAAACACCTGTTACACGGTCCCAGTGTCATATTTTGGCTGTTAATAGCTAAAAAATATAGCATTTGAAAACCATAGCTGAAATTGTTGTTCATAACGATGCATCAAGTTTTGTTGAAATTTCAGATGATTGTTTAGCTGTTGATGAACAGGTTGAAAAGGCTTTGCTTAGGACAACTTAAAGGAATTATATTTATACTCAGGTGGCTCTTATATTCAAATTTAGCGGTAACTTGTAGTCTCGTAGCAGTTCTGTAATTTCCCACATCAACATAACATGCTTTGCTTTCAGTTGAAGACCACAAGAATATTGTGTTTTTCTTAATGAATGTTATACCATATACTGAGGTACTGTATTATTACTCAGTAGATGGAGTATACACGAACTTATATATATACCAGTAACACGTACGCAATACTCTGTAAAGTGAATACAGATCCTTTTCTACTAGTAGCGTTATTGGTGTTCCCTCTTTTAATACAGCTACTATCTTGGAACCAAGTTTTGTAATAGTGCTGAGTTGCTTTCAGGCAATCGACATGGGCAGGAAAAGACAGCTATAGCTTGGATCTTTCTGCCGGTTCTAGAACTGTGATTTGACGTACTACTAGTATGGATTTGGGGACCAGCTCACTTGGTTTGAGCTATTCTTCAGGCATCCGGTGACTGAAGATTGGAACAGCTCAGTGAGAGAGGAGAGAGACCGCTACGCCACATACCTGCAACTGCAACCATCGATGGTTGCATGTAACCGAGACACAGTCCTTGTTTATAATTCTTCAGAGAGATCAGCTGGTAAGATTGTGCCGTGGATGTCATGAAATTCAGACGTGACGATGGGTGCCAAGTTTTTCAGAGTAACGACGTCAACAGTATGAAATGTCGCTAGTACAAGATTCTACCGACGGACTCAGTATGACTATTTTTTAAAAAAAAAAGAAAAAGAAAAATTGTCATGTACACAACTACTGAAATTGGTGACAAGTAACAGCAAACTTTCAGGTGACTGGACTTTGAATTATTCCAGAGGCTATCGATTTCCAACTTTCATTAAGGAACGGTTCTTCCCTTTGGTAGTTTGGTTAATGGCAAGTTAGCCTGACGATTGAAATTTGGATGTCACATCCAGTTTCGAGTATACGCACAAGCTAGTTTTACGGCTCTGAATTCTGAACTGAACTACTCTGAAACCTGAACCATGCAAATTAAACCGAACCTATGTATTCACACAAGATCATATGCATGTATTTTCTCCTGTTTGTATAATTATCAAAATTACAATATTGTAGTTCCACTCCTGTCAGTGTAATAATAGGATACGGGGTAAAATCGCATGCGTTTGTTCAGATTAAAATCCGTAGACCTGTCAGACCTTCCTAAAAGGAAACTAAGACCGCGACTGCCGGCACCTAACTAAAGCCAGAACGAGAGCGCGCGTGAAGGCATTGCCGACCGTTTCCTGGCTTCCCCTTGTCCGCGGTTTATACGCATTCAAACACAGGACGTTCAACGTCAACGTTCCAATTCAAACCCTTTACCCTTCTTCCCTCTCTCTATTTGAACCCTTCCCACGCCGCGCAGTCTTCATTGAACTCTTCACGTCGTCACCCCCACCAAGACACAAGAACCCAGCACTCCTGTCCGTCTCCAAGCAAGCAAAAGAACTCCTCCTCCTCCGTCTCTTCCGATCAGCTAGCTGCTGGGTAACAATAATCTCGACGACATGGCGCTGCTTGCACGGAGAGCGCGTCGAGCGGCGACGAAGAAGGCCGTGGCGCCGCGGCTGGGCGGGGACGATGACGGCGTGGAGGTGGAGCTGGCGATCCCGGCGCACTTCCGGTGCCCGATCTCGCTGGACCTGATGCGCGATCCTGTGACGGCTCCGACGGGCATCACGTACGACCGCGCGAGCATCGAGGCGTGGCTGGACACGGGTCGCGCGACGTGCCCCGTGACGCACGCGGCGCTCCGGCACGAGGACCTGGTCCCGAACCACGCCACCCGGCGCGTGATCCAGGACTGGTGCGTCGCCAACCGGTCCCGCGGCGTGGAGCGCATCCCCACGCCCAAGATCCCGCTCACCCACGTCCAGGCCGCCGACCTCCTCTTCGACCTCGCCGACGCCGCGCGCCGCCACCGCCATGGCTCCCGCTGCGCCGAGCTCGTCGCCCGGGTCCGCGCGCTCGCCCGCGACACCGAGCGGAACCGCCGCTGCCTCGCGTCCGTCGGCACGGCCCGCGTCCTCGCCGCCGCGTTCGAGTCGATCGCTGCCAACGCCGGTGGTGGTGGCGAGGAGGAGGAGAGCGTCCTCCTCGAGGCCATCCTCGCGGCATTGGTCTGCGTGATGCCGTTGGACGACGAGGAGGCCGCGAGGACGCTGGCCTCGCCGACCGCGCTGGGCCCGCTCGTCGGCATTGCGGAGCACGGGAGCCTCGCGGGGCGGGTGAACGCCGTGCTGGCGATCAAGGAGGTCGTCTCGTGCGCCGACGTGAGCGAGAAGGCGGACGAGATCGTCGACGCGCTGGCGAAGATGATCAAATCACCGATCTGCCCGCAGGCGACCAAGGCCGCCATGGTGGCGACCTACCACCTGGCGCGCGCCGACGAGCGCGTCGCGTCGCGCGTCGCCGCGGCGGGGCTCGTGCCCATCCTCGTGGAGTCCCTCGTCGACGCCGACAAGAGCGCGTCGGAGAAGGCGCTGGCCGTGCTCGACGCGGTGCTCGCGTCGGGTGAAGGGCGCGCGGCGGCGCGGGCGCACGCGCTCGCCGTGCCCGTGCTCGTCAAGAAGATGTTCCGCGTGTCCGACATGGGCACCGAGCTCGTCGTGTCGGCGCTGTGGCGCCTCGGCAGGGTCGACGAGGACGACGAGGAGGCCGTGACGCGGTGCCTGGTAGAGGCGCTGCGGGTCGGCGCGTTCCAGAAGCTGCTGCTGCTCCTGCAGGTCGGGTGCAGGGACGCCACCAAGGAGAAGGCCACCGAGCTGCTCAAGATGCTCAACAGGTACAAAAAGGGAAGCGAGTGCGTCGATGCCGTGGATTTCAGAGGGCTCAACAGGTTGTCCTCCTGAATCAAAGGGGAACTGCTGATGTAAAAAAGGATCGATCGCTACTGTAAAATTAATACAGAGGTGTAACTACTTGTAACTGTAAGCAGATAGGATTAGTTAGACGCAATTTTGTTTGGACTGCTTTTTTCCATACTACTTCAACAGCTTGATTAGGTTCAGACCAAAGGATGTACAAAATGAAACGCATAGATCAATGATTTTCTGTTGTGAATAATTGGCATGTAAATTCCTTGTTTAACATCTTTTTAATGGTTGCCTTAAAAGCAGCTTTTAAAGGGAGAAAATTGCTTTCATGCTCTCGAAACAATCTACTAGCCGTTACTGAAACAGGAGATCTATCTCTAACTCTGTAGTTTCAATCTCCCAGAAATAAGTGTGTGCCTGAAGAACAGTCTGGTTTATGGTTGTAAAGCGGCTTCTACAGGGGAGAAAAGCAATCAACCTAAACAGTTCGTCAAAAAGGAACCAAATTGATAAGAAAACCATAAACCACCTGACACAAATTTTGTGACGGCCCACCTGTAACCACAGTCAATTACAGCGGCGATCATCCACATCATATCAGATCAACATTCTACCTGACCCAAGATTTGCTCCATGACGTTCCCTCGGGAACAATAAAAATAAGATTTGCTCCAAGACTAGCCCATCAGCCACGTATAGATTGCATGAACACGGGGGCTATGCAAAATCTGATTTTTTTTTTTACTTATGTGTCTTTGTCTCTAAACAGAATTCCATTTGGCGCAAGTCCAAGATCGATCCCGTCACTGCTATTCAGATTCTTTGCATCATAGTTTGTGGATCCACGCGTGTCATCCGGATATTCAGAGGCAAAGGGGCTGAACTGCAACTGCAGCTAGCTTCAGCTTGCATGGCATCGGCACAGTTATCTATCTTGCCTACCCCTGAACAGGTCGACTGCCCCTCTACAGACTACTACAGGTCACGGATAATAAACCCCCTGCTTCCTGATCTTGCCTGATCATAAAAAGTTCCATCAATATTAATCTTGATAATTTGAGATAATCGGCCGGTGGACGCTTCTATATCAATCTTTTTGAGATTTCGTTTATAAACACTTTTCCTTGACAGAATAACTGTATGGATTCCACGTGCGGTCTCTGAACGTTTCACGCAGCTGATTTAATTTACCCCCAGCATTCACATGATCATCATCCCGCACTGACCACAATGTATATAAGCTTTGTTATGTTGACATTATTAGTTACTGCTGCTTGAATAATTCTAAAGACATGGAATCAATTAGAATATTCCACAGCTCCGGGCGTCAGCCCATTCTGTGCAGTGTCCACCTCACACATGCATGAATAGTTTTTCTCAGCTTCTCAACGCTTCAAGCTTGGACGAAGGGATAAAGCGTGACCCGGTTGACCTTCGCCGTCGCGGGCCAAGCCACTCCCGGAGGCCGGACTAGTCACCAGTCTATACGCCCCATCCAGAACTTTGTTGACCTCTGTAGCTCTACCCGTGCTTGGAACATATATGGCGGCGTCTTTGTTCGTAGCAGACCCTCGCTTCGTACTTTTCTGTGGTTTCACGAGTCGCGTGTGAAAAGAATAATACTGTAGCTGGACCGGGATCTTTTATTTTTTATAGTTAGGGAGGGCCGGTGAGATGGGCTAACATTGAGGTCCCAAAGCCCACAAGGCCTGGCCCATCATCATCCCGCAGGGCAACGGCAAATGCAAAGGCAAACGGAAAAGGAAGAAGACAACGACGGAAAAAGAAAAGGAAAAAAAAAAAAAGAAGGAGAGGGAGCCTTCTTGCCTCACCATCCCGTCGTCCCCTCCTCGGGCGAAGCCGTCACATTATTCACATCTCATCGACTCCTCCCCGCTCCTCCCCTCCTTATCCCTTCTCGCCCCATAAACCCCGCGACGCCGTCCTTGTCCCGTCCCCGCCTCCCCTAGCCGCGAGACCCCGCACCGCCTCTTCTAGGGTTCAACCGCCCGGCCTCGCCGGCCTCCGCGTCTGCCGGTAAGCGTCTCTGCCCTCCGCCGCCGCCGCAGCTGCGCGCGCCCTTCGTCGCCGCCGCCGCCGCCGCCGCGTCCCGTGGCCGAATTGGGCTGGTGATCCTGATTTCGTTGGGTATGCGACTTTGTGTCAGGGAGGGAAGAGAAGGGCGAGGATGATGGCGACGCCCATACCGCGCGAGTGGGTCGGGCTGCAGCAGTTCCCGGCGGCCACCCAGACCAAGCTGCACGAGCTCCTCGGCAAGCTCAAGGAGGAGGTAACGTGCTACACGCCTGTCTGTACAATGCAACCTGTTACTGCCCCTGGTCTAGAGTATATGCCTTCTAAGAATGCGTGCAATCATGAAAAGTTTGATAATTACTTTACGAAATTGTTTACGTCTATCACATGAAAATGCGATTGATAGAGTTGTGTTTCTTTCACGCTATGTTTGCTTGTTGCTTTTTCTCTCTGCCTTTTTAAACTGTCTTTTACCTTAATGGTGGCCAGCTCTAAATGACAAGTTTGTCCAGATGCAGTATTTAGTTAAGGACTGTCATGCTTTCTGAATGACTATTTACTGTTAATAATTCGGCAATAACTTTTTTTTTCCTGCTTATGTTTGTTATTATTTCAGAATGTGAGCACATTGACTGTTCTAGTAATGGGTAAGGGTGGTGTTGGGAAGTCATCCACCGTCAACTCCATCGTTGGTGAGAGGGTTGCCACTGTCAGCGCTTTCCAGGTTTTTCTCCCTCCTGTTCCACTTGCTATTTGGAACACTTGCTGGAGTAGCCTGTATATGATTCTGTTGTTGGATGTTCCTCTGTGCAGTCTGAGGGTCTGAGGCCAACGATGTGCTGCCGCACAAGGGCAGGATTCACTTTGAACATTATCGATACCCCTGGGCTCATTGAGGGTGGATACATCAATGAGCAGGCTGTCGAGATCATAAAGAGGTATGAGCGTTTTAGCTCTACGAGCTATCTCCTTGCTTGTCTTTTAGGTGATGCAAATGGATGTTCATTTTGTCGTATATCAAAATTGGGTACTGTTGCTTTCAGCGAGATAGTTTTAAAGAGTAGAACATTTAAAATTGTTTGGAAATGAAATATACATGGTAGATCCTTGAATACTACTCCCTCTGTTCTTAAATTGTTGTTGCCGTCGAACCTTTTAAGTTACATTAACCATTCGTCTTGTTAAAAAATACCATACATTTTATTATGATTTGTATTATTACTAAAGGAAATTAAAGAATAACTTATAGTTTGGCATATGTGAACAAATATTTTGAATAATATGAATGGTCAAAGTAACTAAAAAAGGTCAATGACAACGACAATTTTAAAACGGAGGGAGTATGCTATAAGCCTATAACATGTGCTGGGCCTGTGCTCATGACATGCACATCATTACTACTACTCTCTACAATCATAACCGTACCATGGTCTGTGATCAATGTGGCTGTTCTAGGGTACCACTCAATAATCAGACTTACATTATGTTCTCCAAGCTTCCTCTAGAGAATCATGCATTAACTTTTTTATTTAAAAAGTACACTACATTGTTCCCTTTGAAAGAGGAAAAGAAGAACCTTTTGGAACTTAGGACTTAACACATTTACAAATATCTGGGTTAGCAGACTATATATATGGAGTGGCTATGTTACTGTGAACACTTAAGTGAGTTCCTGAGCAAGCCTGACAGTCTGTAATTAAGTTTTTCTTTCACTAGTATATAATTCAGAAGATTTTCTTTTGGGAAATGAAGTCACAAAGCATCAGAATTGTGGAGTTAAAACTGGTTGTTATTTTCACATCGCAAACAATAAAATGTTTCTGTAGATATCCATTTGAAGTTGTGTTGATGCCCAATGTAGTTCATTGATTGAGTGATACGTTCGAGGTTTCCTGGACTCACTGATATGGGACCCTTGTACCTGCAAGTGCCAATGAGTGGAGTAGAGAAGCCCCCTTATATGGTTGCATCTTACATATTATTGATGACAATGCAGGTTTCTTCTGGGCAAGACCATTGATGTTCTTCTGTATGTGGATCGCTTGGATGCATACAGAATGGATACGCTGGATGAACAAGTTATAAGAGCCATCACCAATTCATTTGGAAAGGACATTTGGCAAAGAGCATTAGTTGTGTTGACCCATGCACAGCTCTCACCACCTGATGGGATTGATTATAATGATTTCTTTACAAAAAGATCAGAGGCGCTTCTTCGTTACATCCGCTCGGGTGCAGGAATCAACAAACGAGAATATGGGGTAATGCATATTTCCACTTTGTCATGCTTTCTGGATTACCAATGCATTATAATCTGCAATTTGTGTTGAGTTTCTCGATGCATTGTGTCATTTTGTATTTGGACATACTCCCATGGAAATGCCTTTGGGACTTCTGATCTCGGTTTCCATTGCTCTCACCTGAGTGCTAGGATCCATATTTCCTGTTAAATGGAGGCTATGTACCATTAGTCTGGTATGATCACAATTTCCAATATCAGGTTAACTTGCTATTCATTCTTCGCATAACTAATAACCGAACTAGTAGATGCTGCGAGTCTTGGATCCTAAGTTGATATGCTGACAGGGAGCGGGTCTAGAGTTATTCAAGTCTGACATTGATAGTTGCCTGATCAGTCAACGACAATGCCATGATTATGGAGTTTGGCTGCCTAAGATTCTGTTGAATGTAGTGTGATTTGTAGTTTCTTCTAAAGGACCATTGGGATATGTTTATAGCCATGAAAGAAACTGAATTTTGTGTCTTACTTGTCAATCATTGGCAAAATATGTGCTGTCCTCTAAAGACAGCCTAATTCTGATGATTTCCAGTTAGCCGTGGTACTCTTTTCATCAGAAATGAGTGGAGGAAAAGTATATGAAATGTGGCTATGCTATGTTACTTTGTCAGTATTAATTCCTTTTCTCCGCCTGCTGATCTACTTCATGACATTCTCATTTATCATCAACTGTTTGATGAAGAGTCTGAACTTAGAATTTTTCATCATATCATAGATCTCTCTGTACACAAGCAACCACACATATGAATCATTTTGTTTGGCATACAATTATTTATTCTAACTGAAGCTCTATGTTCTGCTTATTCTAGGATTTCCCCTTGCCAATAGCATTAGTGGAGAACAGTGGAAGGTGCAAAACTAATGAGCATGGGGAGAAGGTCTGTCTATTCTGACTTGCATTCACTTGGCTACCTTTGTGATGGACTGATGGTTAATAGATGATAATATTTGATTGCTCACAGATTCTTCCAGATGGAACTCCATGGGTTCCAAACCTGATGAAAGAAATCACAGTTGTCATCTCAAACGGGAGCAAACCCATCCATGTTGATCAGAAGTTGATCGATGGTCCAAATCCCAACAATCGCTGGAAGATATTCATACCACTTATCCTTGCTGTGGAGGTTAGCTACTGTTCAATACTACTCTTTTTCTCTCATGCCCTCAAATATAATTTGTCACTTATCCTTTTATACTTTTTCCCAGTACTTTTTGGTTGTAAAAGGAATCCGGAGGGCAATACATGCAGATATAGCAAATGGGAAGGTGGATGACTGGGAGCAGCGTTATCGGGACTTGGTTGGTAGCAGAGACCCTGTAGAGCAGAAAGGTTCTGCGCCCCGGAACCGCAAGGCCTAAGCTTAGTCCATCAGAGTTGTTCTCGTTTTCACCATGACCCGTTTAATTCTCTGATGTTCCGTTGGATTCCTATGTCTTGTGAGCTTTATAGAGTTCACTGGTTCAACATGAACAAACTTGCTCGTATCTTAGGTTCAAGAGTATGCACTTCATTTTATAATGCTCACAATTTTGAAGATTTTGTTTAAAATTTCTCCTTTTCTTCGAATTGTATAATGCTCTGAATGCACAGTCCACTGTGCTCACTGGTTGGGAAATTTGATCTTCACAATCAGGCCGTAAGAAGATTTTTCTTTCTGCACTTTTTAGTAAGCGAACGAAGTCAGTATCGAAGAATGTTCTGCCGCACAGTTTAAGTGGCCAAAGTCATAATGTTGTCTAGTTTCCTTGCTCGGTGGTTGCCGTGATCTTATATGTAACTATTACCAAAATGCAGCAAGCGACACAATTTGTAGCAGAAAGCTCCGTCAGGACTATTTTGATTGTGTTATCAGCATATCTAGGTGTTAGCGCAGTCGACTGAAATCCCTCCGCAGTTTCAGTTACCTGGAGTGGAGGGATCTTATCTAAGTTTTATTCAGGTGCAACCCGGATCTCAGCATCTCATAACAAATGAAATCGGCATAGGCACTGCAAAATGATTTCAAATCAGTGGACGATACTTCCAGAAGTTGCAGTGCAAACCCACTATCTCGGTATCTGACAATATTATGGCGTTGGCAACAGTAATGAATGTAATTTGTAAACACTGCAAAAGATTTCAAAATAGTCAAAGAATTGCCGGCTAAAATGTATAGCATAACAGGAATACAGTAAGACAACAGAGGTATATCACATCTCGAATACAAACATTATGCTATCAGTATATACATCAGGCAAGCACGCATTTTTAGCCTGCTCTTTCCCTAAAAAAATATTTCAAACATCTTTGTTTCTCTGTTCCATTTTTAGCCTATGGCTTTGGTTTTTGTATTTTATGCGAGCTACAAAATTCTTGGTATGGCTTGCAATTGCTCTGCCATGTTAAAAATTGTTTCTTCATGCATCTGTACATCTTTTCCACTCCAGGCTGAATTTCCATGCCTGTGGGATCAAAATCCATCCTCACAGGCCCAATATCAAGTATACTTGCAGCAGCTTGTTCAGGGCCAGACTCAGGAATTTCAGTTTTTCCACAAACAAATGTTGTAAAGATCTTATCCTGATTTGTTGTTGTAGATGTATGCAATAAATCATCTAGGTTTTGATCTCCTTTTCTGTTCTTTCTAGCACTGTCAGAAGAGAACCTTATCTCAATATGAGGCTCATAAGCAAAATAAGACTTCTCATCATCCACTCCTTGTGAACCAAACGAATCGGCAATGGATATTACATGATCAAAAGCTTCAAGAACTTCTCTACATTGATCGTTTACCGAGTCGATTTCATCAAGTGCATCCTGAGAAGAGCTTTCTACATCTTTGTTTCTCTGTTCCATTGCAAGCAGAACATGTATGGGGAGCACAGGACCAACAAGAGGATCTCGACGTAGTACTTTACTAGTCAGATTGTCACTTATGCTTGAAGGTTTTGCCAGTAGGAAAGGCCGGAGTCCATTGCGCGTCAAACTAGGAACATCTAAATGTTCAGCAGCCCGTTCTCCACTGCATGCTACCATATCTTTGTATTTGGAGAAGGTGACACAAAGGATATTTGATGATAGACCATTCAATATTCTCTGACCTACAATTTCCAAAATGTTTATTGGGATACTAGCATTGCAGAGTAAATCTGAAACTGGTCGAAAAAATGAACTAGAGTTATTTTTTGCATATTCTGACACTTCTTCATTAATAATAATTTGTTGCATTCGTTCTTTAATAACAAAAAAATCATGCTTCTCCAATGCACTGCTCAGATTGCCTTCCAGATGTTTCAATAGAAATTGCAACTTCATGAAACTATATCTGAGGGAGACATCATCTTCTTGATTGTAAGAATAAAAGAATGAGCTACTAGCTCTGGATGCATGTTGCAAGCTCTTACATGGGATATCATCATGTATATCTGTTGATTTGCGATACCTTTGAATCTCTAACTTCCCCAATGCTGTCAACCGAATCAAAGCAAAACCAGCAAATGATGGCTCTAACACTGAGATGTCATACGGAAGCACATAGTAACCAATAGTGAGGCTCTTATTTTCTTGAGGATCAGAGCCATCTCTTGAAACAGGCAATGAGAGTACATCTTTCACTATTCCGTTGCTGCAGCCGCAGCGCTGATCTGTCAGAGGAAATCGTGAAGGAAGATCCCAAGAATACAAACGAGAATTTTCTGAACGGCCTTGTTCTTCTGGGCCATAACAGAACATGCTAAACTCCCCAGTAAAAAATGAACCAACCAAAATAGCAAAACCTGATTTCGATGCTAATTCATGTTCCTTGGAAGGCCACAGTTCAGAGAGCTGAAACATAGCAACATTATTAGGGTTCTCGAGCCCATGCTGCCATACCAACAAAGGTTTCAATGGCTGTCTGACATCAAGGAGAATCAAGAACCGCTGTGTCACCACAGAGTAATGAAAATGATCAAAGCCAGCCCTGCAGAATGCAAGATACTGATCAGCCCCGGCAAACAGGTCAGTTTCAAAAACTCCCGGTGTCCCAACTTTTGCTACAACCTTGTATTCACCACGGCTGGCGAATCTCAAATCAACCAAGAGAACTGATTTAGAAGTGGCGATGATCACCATCCATGGCTTTGCACCATAGTCACAGCTTAGCCAGTTCCCACAGTCATCCGTACTGCCCAAATCAACCCTCATCTTCCCTCCGTTACAGGAATCCAGATTGAACCAGCACAGCTCCCCGTTCTCCAGCAACACAATACACTCTGATGGCAAATGCCTGCTCCAGCACGCATGCACGACGGCAGCATCAAACCCCTGCTTTGCTACCGGCACCAGGGCAAGAGATTCAGATTTATGCAACTCAACCCTGAACCAATTCACCGAGTACAATGTCGCAGCAAGCAGGAATCCCTCGACAAGTTTGTCTCCCGGCCGTGACAACCAGAACGACTCGGTAGTGGAGGCGGCCAACAGCCGGATGGATTGCCCCGGGTGCCTGAACCCTTGCCCCTGAACAACGGGCGAGGCGGGCGTGGAACCGGCGACCGTATCGGAATCCAGAGTAATAAAGGCAACCTGCTCGGCATTCTCGCCGTAAGGGAAGAATACGAGGAGCGACCACGAGGAGGGAGAGCTGGGGCGGCGGAGGACGGCGAGAAGATTGGAAGGCGGCGGAAAGGGCGACGGCGGCGGCGCGAGGAGGTCAGACGCGAGGGAGTCAAGGTCGGCGAGCGGGAGGAAGGAGGTGGCGGTGATGTAGGCACGGAGGAAGCGGTGTAGGCCGCGGGAGGAGGCGAGCTGCGGCGGCGGCGGGATTGGGAAAGGGAGGGAGAGCAGCGAGACGGCCGGCGGGAGAGGAGAGAAGAGGAGGGCCCCACGGGAACGGGCCGCGGAGGGCGGCGCGAAGACGGAGGCGACGGGGAAGAGGGAGCGCCAGTCGCCGGAGAGGTTCATGAGGGGGAGGGCGAGCGGCCGCCCCCCACGGGAGAGGAAGCGAGGCGGGTGCCGGCTCGGCGGCGGGATGTGGAAGGCGTCGTCGGCGGGGGCGCTTCGATGTGAGGATCAAGTGAGCCGGTGGCTCGCGCCTGGGGGGGTTTAGGGGTTTGCTGGTGGCGCCGCCGGCGCTGGCGGTTTGGGTTCACCGGTGGAGGGTTGAGGCGGCTGCCCGTGCTGTGGGGAGGCGCGTAAGGACGGCTAGCAAACCCAGCTTCAGAGTCCGGCTTGGTTTCCCTGATAGGCTAATACTTTCGGCCCAAATTTGGTTTCTTCGTGACACCATCGCACACCTCTTATGTTACCGGTTGCCGCCAGATTCCTATTTATCTGACAACATCTCTTGCTTTTAATATGAGCTTGCAATTGATTTTCTAACTTGGATCTTGAGTTATGATTGTTTAAGTTTGTCTGACAATGTTGATTATACTAACTCACAATGTCAATTAAAAAAAAAATACAAAGAGCTTTTATATTTTAATTCAAACATTAAAAGACCACATCTTTCAAAAAAGAAGTTAAAGTAGAACAAGTCTATCTACAGCTACTTTTAAACATGTTATCGTGAAACACAACTGAGTTTTAGTCTAAAGAATCGTGACAACATTTTTTCAATTATCCTTTTCTATAAATATTTAAAACTAATACTGCTATATACTACTATGAAAGTAAAATCGACCTAAGAATTGATTCACGGCAGAGAACAGTTTAGAAACTCGCAAATTGTCTAATTAGACAAATTTTGCCGTTGAATGTTCTCTCAGTCTCTCCTAAGTTCAAGAAAAGAAGAAAAAAAAATCTCTCCCAAAACTCTCTCTCTCTCTCTGCCTTCTTTCATCTGTCCGAGTCCCGACTCCCGACCCGACGTTGTGATTGGGGAGTGTGCTCACACCATTTCCTCCTCTCTCTCCATTCGTCTCAGCGCTCCACCCCGAATTCCCACCCAAATCCAGCGCCGCCATCTCAACGCCGCTCGTCGTCTCCTTCCTGACGAGCACGCCGGCAGAATCCTGCTCCTGTAGCCGTTATCATCACGGCGACCTCTCCCCTACCCGAATTCCTACCCAAATCCACGACGACCAGCACGCGTACACCGCCGCACAATCGAGCTCGGCCCGAGCTTGGCTGGAGCGGCGCCTCACGCGAGGTGGAAGGAGGCGCATCGTGAGCGCGAGCACCGCGAGATCCAGCCGGGCGAGAGGGAGGGAGCCGCCACTGGAGCTCGCGGCGGAGGCCGGCGTGACCTAGATCTTGGGCGCCGGCGCGACTGGTCGTTGCAGCTCGTGGAGCGGGGTAGAGGGTGTCGGCCCGCGTCGGACGGAGCGGAGCAGAACACGAGGGCCAAGGTACGCAGCTGCGCACCATGGCGCCCAAATCCGGACTTGTCCCCATCTATCTCCCCTCCATGCTGCTATCAATCTCCCCTCCATGCTGTTAAATCGAATTATAAAACTGTGACTCTTCAAATATCGTAATAGATACATATGTTATTTTCTACAATTTGAAAAGTTACCATGTTATTTAAAAAAAAACTGAATTATATTGCTTGAACTCATAAAGAAACATCTCACATGGACAAACTTGTGACTGTAATGTTTATTTTGATACAGTAACCTCTAAAACTAGACTTTATTATACATTAAACATGTGAGTTAGAAGATACATTATATACTATTTGCTCGAGGAGGTGGGTTTGATTTAGAATCCCATATTCATATCAAAGTACCAAATATAGAGGCAATCGACAATTATGATAATGATCCTGCTCTGGTTGAGAGTTCACTGGGTGCTGTAGAGGCACAGAATCCTAAGTTCTCAGGTTTGAATCAGGATCTACCTACCTTGGATGTGAGTTCCTAAGTCTTCCTCTTGTCCTGGCTGGTCCATGTGGACAGTCTTTTCTGTACATTAATTTTCATACTTTTATGGAGTAGTTAATCAGCAGCAAAAGCATAAAAGGGATCCTTGTGTTGACAGCATACTGCTGTCTAGTCAATAGTTCTTACCTAGAATAGCTTGCTGGGTGTGCTGGAAAGCGGTAGCACTGTAAGTTCTTACCTAGAAGGCTAGAATAGCTTTTATTACAATTGTACCTATATTTCTTTTCCATGTGTGGTCAGCTTGAAATTAAGTAAGAGTCGTATCAATCTAGTTAACCAAATATCTAACTATTTATGCTCTTAAAGTTTACCATCACTAGGGTCCAAATAGGATTATGCAGCCATTAGTTCTCCAGATTAGAAAAGGTCAAATACATGAACCTTGAGCTTTCATGAGGTTCTTTGAGAAACATTCTGTTCACATAAAACATTTGATAGTTGTGACAAACTAACAATAGCGTCAACATTATGCTGCTACATGATTCTGATCCGGTTATTCTAGCCCCCACTTAACCATATGACATATAATCTTTCATTCGCCTCTGACTCATAAGTTTGTTGCATATAATGTGACAATTAATATTTATTGTCTTTGTGAAATGGTTATCAATACATCCTATAATCTTTGTTTCTATTTTTGTTTCCATAGTGCTAGTAAATGAGCCAATAACATGCGTTGTTCAATTTGGATTCCTCACTGATCCCTTGGCCAAGAAAATATAATATTACAACTCTGCATTGTGGATAGGTAGCTGCTACAATTTCATGGCATGTTCTCTGTTTTAACTTGATAGTTTTCTGCCTTGGTTTTTGGTTATTGTGAGTTTTTGGTGCCCTTCTAAATTACCCTATGTTCTGGTAGTAGCCGTTCCTTCTTTTATTCTATATGCTTACCACTTTACCTGCTAAAATATGCAGTTGATCTGCTAAAATTTGTTTTTTCGGTTCATAGGTTATAGTCGATCTGCTGTTAGTACTTTGAAATCATCAGCTGAGATTATCATGACAAGTGATATAAAACCCTTCTCAGTATGCTTTTTGAGTGTTTCATTTCTTTGTTCTGCATGATAGCGTTGTAACTTGTAATTTCTTTACGCCATACTTCTCTCCGCTGCAACAGAAAGTTTTGGTAGACTAGGAAACATGACATTGTAATGGCGATGGTGTAAACAAAGTTGTTTATGTGAGCAGCAAGTTAGGTATGTGTGACTGTGTGAGTAGATGGGTGAGTGAATCTATGTGATTTTTTTGTTGTTTATTTTGACTGTACTGGAAGTTCGATAGTTGAAAACAAAAACCACCTCTTTCAAGCTTCAAGATGCGTCTAGAGTGACTTGTCCAATAATACCTATGAATTACCTCTATGTGGAGTTACATTCGACAGAATTATACCACTTCGTTTTTGCCTATTATGCTGCATCCTAAACTACTCATGTTCTTGTCCATAGTAGTTGATTAAAGAACTATATTAGTCCTCTGTTCCTGTTATGAATATATAATGTCGGACTGTCGGTGTTCTGTTCCTGCCAGAATAGATTACTTAGGACTTATCCATTTTTAATGGTCACCTTTTCCCTGCAGGTTAGGCCCTTCATATTTTCAGTCTCTTGCATCCATAATTAGTGTTGCTCTACTGTTCCTATATCCTTGTGCAAAGAAATCAGATGATATTAAGCACTTCAAATTCCTGCTAACTGATTTTTATTATTTATTTATTTATTATTTTTTTGGCATCAACATAGGATGCTGTCACTTTTGTTAAAGTGACAGCTCAAAAGGTGAAAGGAAATATAGGATTGGAGGAGAGGAACAAACAATGGGAAAAGGAGATGTTACCACTAGGTCCAAATCTCAAAAACCCTCAGCAGTACAGGTACGTATAATCAATCTGAAACTACATGGTGATAATTGGTGGCGCCCTCTTACCTTATATTACTTGTTTCAGAGTGAACAGAGTACACCTACTAATCCACCCACGGCATATCCTGACTGGTCCCAATTCCAGGTGTGTAAAATGAAAATTTCCACCATTCCTTTTTTATTGATCTTTTAGATTGCTTTGCATAACTGTTAGTAAAATTCTGTAGGCATACTATAATGCTGCTGGAACAGCTCCGATGACCCCACCGGCTTTCTTTCATTCACCTGTAACTCCAAATCCTCAGGGGCACCCGTACATGTGGGGTCCACAGGTATTCTCTGCCACTTCAGGCACCCTTGTTATAGGGTTTGCTAGCTATTTATTTATATGGAAATTAGCAGCCAGTAAAGCTCCTGAAGTCTGGGGATAATCATTCTTTCTAAAATATGATGTGAAATCATCTGTTGACAGATGATGCCACCGTATGGGACACCACCATATGCAGCGATGTATGCACAAGGCACACCATATCAGCAGACACCAATGCCACCGGTAGTTCACTCCTATATTTCACTTAGAGCATGATCTTATTGTGCTTACCATGGCTCATATCCAAAGAATGATAATAATAATATATTGTTTTTGGTGTCAGGGTTCACACCCATACAGTCCTTATCCTGTGCAATCACCAAATGGGACGGTGCAAACTCCTCCTGTAAGTTAATGGGTACTACTTGATCTGTTGCTTTTCGCAGAATGCAGGAAAGCCTTCACACAACTTTTCATAGTAAAACTTAGCAATTCATTGAATCATCCTATCTGCATCGTTTGTCTCCTGAAAGTACATATAATTTGTGAATCTGAGATTAGATGGTTTTGTCAGAAATCTGGTGCTGGCGGCACAGAGACGGACAAATCAAGCAAAAATAAGCGGAAGACTCCTCTTAAGAGATCCAAAGGAAGCTTAGGCAGTCTGGATGTAGTTACGGCCAAAAATAATAAGTCACCTGCAAAACCTTCAGCTTCATCTTCCAATGAAGGTTCTTCACAAAGGTAACTAATTTGCCTTTTAGTGTGTGTTTCTAACTAATAATCGATTGAATTCTTTTTTTTATTATCTGATATGCAGTGAGAGTGGAAGCGGGAGTTCTTCTGAAGGAAGCAGTACAAATTCAAAAAGTGTATGTCATTCTGCTATATTACCTTTTATGCCTATTGTTCCACTCTTCTCTCCCGCTGTAGAACATCTAGTTTATTTGACTTTCTCTGAACTGTTCCAATATTTTGCTATTGATGGATGGCACCTGCACCATAGTGCTTGAGGTGTGATATTTGGTTTTGTATTGGATTTTGTTTACATTGTCTTATTGCCTGGCAGTTGCCAACTTTAAGGTTGTTCTTATTGTGTTTTATCTTAATAAATCGAGATGCTCACCCATTTTTTTAGAGCCCATATCTTCATAACATACATCAAAATATACGGATCTGTCTTTTGTTTATGTATCATCTGGTTAGAGGGACCTATGTTTTACATGTTTCTATGTTCACAAAACACCTGTTTAGCCTGCTAGCTCACATAAAACCCTAGGTGCACCCGACACTTTCTTGCTTTGTATTCTGGATTTGACCCGCATGCCTGTTTATGACTAAATGGTATAACTAAATAATTTTCCTGCAGGGTTCAAGGGTAAAGGACGGTTCTGAGCATGGACATAGTAATGGTAGGACTTGAAGCTTCATTTTAGTATAATATTTTAAAAGTATTTCTGTAAGTAATTATGACTAACTATTGATAGCTCCACTAGAGGATTATGTACTGAACCTACCTTGTTTTTTATTACTAACAGATATATTAGTTAGGTTTCTTGTGTGAGATATCGTCTAAGTACTTCTATTTGACAGATGCTGTGAATAAAGGTGCTCAGGGCTCTGTAGTCGAGCCCACGCAACCATCTGGACCAGTTGTGCTTAACCCCATGATGCCGTTTTGGCCTGTCCCCCCTCCCATGGCTGGCCCAGCAACTACTGTAAACATGGGCGGGGATTACTGGGGTGCTCCTACATCTGTACCCATGCATAGTAAAATTATTGCAGCACCAACATCAGTTCCTTCATCAAATTCACGTGATGTTCTCAGTGATCCGGCCATACAGGTACGTAGCAAAAGTGCACCTTCATAAAATTTCTGTACCCTACCTTGAATTTTTCTTCTTATTATTTTTGGTTAACATAGGATGAGCGAGAACTGAAGAAACAAAAGCGGAAGCAATCAAATAGGGAATCAGCTCGCCGCTCAAGATTACGCAAGCAGGTCTGTATAATGTGTGCAGCATTTTGCATGAACCCGTGGATGCCATTTGTTAGTGTATCTGGTGAATATATTGTAATATTAAATCTGTTGGATCATTTGTGCAGTTCTTGTAGACTTATGGATAACATGAACTTACCTAAATCTTACCTAAATGACAGTAAATTGCAATTTTGTTGAACCTACTTCAATTGATCGTATCAGCTGAGAATAATTTTCCTCATGCATATGTTCCTGCACAGTTTTCCAGGAGTCTAGAATAGATCATGTTTTACTGTAGTGATGAGTTTTCTTTCACGGATGACACAACCAGCTATTTCAAGTGATTTCTAATTTCTGTTGCGGGTAGACTGATTTTAATAGTGTACCAAATTCAACCATGCCTAAGATGAGTGTTGGAGAATGTTGTGGTTATACTTGGTGATGCCATAGGTGGAAGTTTAGCTGGAATCAAATAAGCACTGTTGCACTATTTATGCTGTGAGCTTGATATATATGTTGATGGTATACTACAGGCTGAATGGGAGGAAGTAGCCAACCGTGCAGATTTGTTAAAGCAGGAAAATAGTTCACTTAAAGAAGAATTGAAACAACTTCAAGAGAAGTGTGATAACTTGACCTCAGAAAATGCATCCCTACATGTAAGCTTCCTTTCCTGGAGTTCTAGATGTTTTTTTTTTTTTTTTTGCACTTTAGTCTTGACCATATAGTTTTTGCAATTAACGAGAAAAACTAGGATCTTCTAATTAACGAATCACTCAAGATGCCTTTGGGGTATGCAAATATAACCATATTAGTCACGTTCACCCCTTAAATGACACAATTCTTTATACTTCAATATGGAGGTATCTCACTGTTACAAACTTGGGCTCCGAACAGTCTCACTGACTGTATTGTTATCTATGCACAATCATACATTAGAGTATATGCTTTTTTTCCATCTTTTTTTGTGTTAATACTGCACTCTTTTCTGAGATGTTTATAATAATTGCAGGAGAAGCTTAAAGAGCTTGAAGATGAGAAATCAAATGGAAACTGGTACAAAGACTGATGGCTGAAACTTCTCTCTTTCTGACTGCTGATGTAAGGAACGATTAATTTTCAGCTGACATTACCACTATAGAATACCAACTTTAATATTTACGTAACATTATTTAATTTTTCAGATAATTTGGAGGTGACATGATAGGTCTGTTAGGAGGTATCCATGTTTGCTATTTAGATTTTTGTCCGAGGGGTAAAATTGTATCATAGGGTTTGACTTGATGGCTATAGATTCTTCTTCCAGTTGCCTCAATTGATGCGGTCTTTGCTTTTTCCCCTTGTGTGAGATGCTACTGTGCAGAAATTCCTGGGTGATGTTTGAAACTTGGGGGGTTAGCATATGGTATAGTAGTTGTTGTAGAGCTGCCCATTGAGCTTATTGACCTAAATTTAAGTGTGTTAAAGTTATAATTTTGTGATTTATCCATTCTGATGTACTAATTTGTGTACTGTACTAATGGATAATTTTGTGATTTATCCATTCTGATGTACTAATTTGTGTTCAAGTCCCTGGCGTTTAGTGATGTGTATAGCTACCAATCACTACCTGATTACCTTTTGCTTCCTCTTTTTTTTTTGTCTTTATTATCTCCAGCGTTTTATAGCCTTGGAATAAAAGGCCATGATTCTGTTCAAAGCTCTACTTGCTTTCAATCCCTTTCTATGTTTTTTTTCACTTGCATCACCAATCTTGTGCTTTCGTCAAGCACATGGGTGGGTGGCTTCTCTTTTTTCCCAGCTTCCTCCCTAGCTGGTAGCGCATTTGAATGTCGTGACTCGTGACTAGACGGAATAATCCACAAGCCACATCATATCGTGCACTGGAACTTGCTCATCATCTGTAAAAGGAGCATTTCCATGTCTTGGATCACGGGTTTTTTGAAACAGAAAATTGCAATAAAGTACCCCTGATTTCTACAGATTTCTTCAAGAATCTGTTACAGTACCCGTCCGTAGATTCGGAATTCTGCAGATTGCTCAGCTCGAGAGCCCGTCCTATCAGCAGTACTGCTGTACTCTGTAGAACGCTATCGAGAAATAAATTTCAGATCTCGCATTGCAGATTTGCAGTCAGCAATCTAGCTTTTGCAGAGTGCAATCTAGCTCTGAACTGTTGCTCAGAACCATTGCATCTCACGAGATCCGTCCATCGATCAGAGTTCAGAGAGCGGCAGCACGAGGCCAAAGGCAAAGTCCCGCCAGCCGAGTTAACTTGGGGGCAGGCGTGTTGTGCAGATCAGACGCCATAGGAATATAGTGTACATATAAAAAAAAGAAGAAACTGCAAAAGCTGTGTTGCACCCGAAATGCTTTCTGACGCCCAAAATAAAATCATGCACTGGTCATGAGTCACCGCCATGCCACTGGCCACCACCGCAAGAAGTACACGCCGGGGCGTGGTGATGCAGAGGGGTGATGAAATCGCATCGCATTCGCAGGGCATGTTACGCAACACAACTGCTGCGAACGCGCAAAGGAAAAGGCAAGCCACAATCCTGACGCGTCCCTGACAAAAATCTCATGGCGCTCTGGTCCCCTACCATTCCAACCCTCTCACAAACGCACATCCTTCTCGTTCTCTAATCTCTCCCCGTAAACAATGTTTTGGGTATAACACACTTAATCCAAGGAATAAACAACCGAACCGGATGAGCAGCCCAGTTGTTTAGAGAGGCTATGGGTGCTTTCTGTTGTGCTCTTTTTTAGGATGGATGGATGGGTAGTGGTGATGGTACAAAGGAAATAAAAAACAAAAGTGAAGTGCATACCAATAATATCTTTAGTGCAGGTACATCCTTTTCTTGTACCACTTCTGAGCACTGTCCTACATCCCCCTACCAGTAATTTACCAAACCTCTGCTTTCCAGAATTAAACATCACAGTGGCGGTGCCACTTTAACTGAAGCACCACCCCACACCACTTCACCCTCTCCTCTTCTCTTTGCTTCTCTCTACCTTTCTCCTTCTCTCCCCCTTTGGTGAACACACACAAGGCTGACCTTGCTGGTTTCTCCGCATCTTCCTCAGGCTTGGCTCTGATGCAGTGAAGCGGCCAGCAGAATTCTGCACTGGATTGTTCGTTCGAGGTAATTCTGCTTTCCCTCTGCTATGTGGTTCTTGAAACTGGTGGTGCTTTTTTAGCTTCTGTTCTTGAATTCATGAACTTTGGGGTTCGTTTTTGTACTCTGTGCATGCTCGGTTGAACCAAAAGGAACTTCAGATGAATTGGGGTTGTGATGACCTTTTAGTCCTGGAAGTGTTTCAGATCTTTCTAGTGTTTGGCTTGGATTTGGGTTGTGATGAGTTCCATTTTTGCTATGTTGGTAATTCTTCGTGTTAATTGACATGGCAGTTGAATTCTCACATGAAACCACTTAGTTGTTTCGGCATCCATGTGAAATAACAATGTTTGCATGTTTCTAGCGTATCATGTTTATGTTGTGATGGTACTTTAGGTACGACCAGATGCAACCAATGAGTTAGTATCCTGTTCCGATATTTATGTTTCCTTGCTTCCCATGCTTCGCAGAAGTAGCGTAATCCGTAATCCCTGATCCAGATGCTTTGCTAACTTATCTAGCCAAACAAGATATCTTTGCTATGTGCCATTCAGCACTCGGTATCAGATAGTAGCACGCTTCAAATTATCTGAATTTTTCTATTGGAAAATTTCATGATCACATCAAATAAAATTTGTATTATGTGCAAAATACGGGAGAATTTCTAAACACTGGTTAGAATGATATTTTATCTGGAGAACAAAATCATTCTAACCAGTGTTTTCTTTAGGAAACTGACCCTATGCCTTTTATCCTGGTAACTATAATTTGGCTGAATATGGTTAGATGTGCACAACAGAGCCTCCATCTTTTCTGAAAACTACTGGATATGCTATTCTTGCCTTCTATTAGATAAGGTTCCAATTTAGAGATTCTCAGGGGAAAAGAAGGCAAGCTTTTCCCAGTTTTGTCTTCAAACATGGAATTAAAAGTAGCATATCCAGGCCAAACAATGAATCAGATGCTTGTCATGATTGTTAAGCAGAACATAGAACAGTCCGGAAATATGCTGTTTCCCCTGTTGCATTTTTGCCGTCCACATACATTTTTGCATCAAAGTAGCACTACCTACTCTTTAGCTCAGCTATTCTTTCTTGGAAAAGAGACTTTAAGCAGTAATTCTGTGAATAGAAGCTTTGTTGCCGCCTCTAACTATAAGATGGTCAATGGTCTGAATGGATAAGCAAGGGCCACCTTGAGAGTCGCTTAAACCGCAAGCAGTTTCAGCCAAAAGAGTCATACATCATTCCATACTCTATAGTTTATCCACAACTCTGTCTGATTAGTGATTAGACATGCACATCTGCAGTAATCAATTTGTTTTGTCATAAGCTCATGATCGCCGTACAGACAGTCGTGTCCAAAGACCTAAGTTATGGATTATGACTCACCTGCACACTAGTGAGCTGAGACTGAAAACACTTAGATTCTTCTTAGTTTGTGCATGCGCACATCTTACAAAGTATCTCCCCTCACTTAAAAATACTCGCTCTACCCTCAAAACCCATGTTGTAGCTTCATCATGGATGCATGCATCTGTATTTTTGTGCTTACCTAACCTCCCATGTTCACATAAGAATCATGATCCCGAGCATCTTATCAGAGCCAGACACACACACACACACACACAACCTTGCTAACATGAGCTGATGTGTCCTCTGAATGCAGGAAGACAAAGAAGGCAAGTAACGGCGACAAGACTGCCGCGATCATTCAGACATGAACGCCAAGCAGGAGATGGAGGTGTTCCACGAAGCGTGCGACGAGGCGTCAGAGATCAGCAGCCAGGCCGCGTCCAACACCGAGGCCTCCAACTCCTCGGGCCGGCTCAGCCTCGACCTCTCCCTCACCGTCCCCGCCGCCACCACCGAGTCGAGCACCACCGACACCAGCACCGGCGACGGCGGCGCTCCGCCGCCGCCCCCCGCCGCCGCCGCCCGCGAGCCGGCGCGCGTGTTCACGTGCAACTACTGCCAGCGCAAGTTCTTCAGCTCGCAGGCGCTGGGCGGCCACCAGAACGCGCACCGCCGGGAGCGCACGCTGGCGAGGCGCGCGCTGCGGATCGACGCGGCGGCGCCGTACGGCTACTACGCCGACGTGGCGTCGCTGCCGCTGTACGGCTCCGGCCTGTACCCGATCGGCATCCAGGCCCACGCGTCAGCGGCCTACTCTGAGCAGCACCGGCACGTCGCTGCGACCGCCGACCAGAGGCAATCGCGCGGGCTGCTCGCCCCGATGCCGTTCCTGGTCGGCGACGAGGAGCTCAGCTTCGGATGGCCCGGGAGCTTCCGGCCGGCCGCCGTCGCGGCGCCGACCGCGGGGAGCGACGTCGTCGCACTTGCCGTGGAGGAGCCCGACCTCACGCTTAGGCTCTGACTGATCACTGATGTCTCTCTCTCTCTCTCTCTCTCTCTCTGCTAGGCTGAGCTGGTGTACTCGTCGTGCCGTTTGTTCTTCGTTAATTAGCGACTGGTCAATTCTTGTTTGATATTGATCGATCAGATCGTCGTCACGGTCTCGTGCTTGATCAGATTCTTATTATTTCTTGTACAGTGGTATGTGCAAGAGCTAGAGCCGTGTGAATTGCTAAATACTGCATGATGTTGCTTCGCACTTGTTCAACTCTCTGTCTGTCCAATTGCTGGTTGACGGCGCCGTCGCGGCGAGAAAGAGGCAGCGTCTGATTTCTGTTTTACCCTTTAGACCAGGGTTCGTCTTTCCAAACAGGCAGCAACAGCCGACAGCCAACTCCTAGTTGCGATCGCGAGCTGTACTAGCAGCAACTTGCACTGGCTGTCAACTGTCATCGGTGGTCACCCGCGGAGGTGCTCAGAGTGCGGCTAGGAGACGGCAACTTGCAGCAGAGTGGGCCTCGCGAAGATATGAATGATCATCAAGGGAATAACAACTGAACTGGCAAATCTACGCGGGATTCCACTAGTGGTAACTGATAAGGTTTCTTGTCCGGTTTTTGTGGCGCGCTGCCCCGTCCCGTCCCACAAAATCACTTATCCTGTCATGGAATAGAATACTAGTCTACTACTATCACGGGACGGGACCATCTATCTCGTGTTATATATAATTCAAGTCCTATACTGTACAGTAATGGATCTTTCGCGCCGCGCCGGACCACCGTGCAATTTTAATACCATAACACCATACCCTTGTGCTTATAGTAGTAGACATGCCCGTATTGGATCACCTCACTGGCTCATTCCATTCCTCAAGCCAAGCACCTGAAGTCCTGAACGTACGTTGACACGTTTCGTTCCTCCAGATGGACACCTGGAGACAAACGAAAACTGCCCTGAAAATGGAAACCTGAAGAAAATATGACGATGACAGCACGCGGAACATTCCCATGGAGATGTCGAGCCCGACTACGGCTACGGCATAGGGGAACATGTCAAAGTCATTAACCAACGACTCCATTCTGCACATGAAAAATATCTGCAAATGATATACAACATAAATTGGCAAGCCATTAATGGAATGCTGGACAGTTATATCAACCAGCACAAGGTTAGGCATCCGCTTACAACCCACAGGTAGATCATAACACAAGATTGGACAAGAAATACAACAATTCAGAAGGGAAACTCTCCTAATGAATAACGACATGTCTCAGGTATTCAGCTACAGCAGTTGCAGCAGACAATTTGATAACTGGAGTCTATACCCACATCTTCTTTGTGGCTTCCATCCGCTCAAGCAAGCCCTGAATTTCGGTCTGCATCCGCAGCTTCATCTTCTGGTAGTCATAGTGTGAATTCTCGAGCGCCTTGAGCTCTTCCATCTTCTTCCTCCTCTTCTCCTCAGTCTCCTGGAAGCACAGTTTAGCAAGCTTCATGGCGTACTCCTCCTCCAGCTTCTGAGTCTTCGTACGCACAATCTGACGATAGCTCTCTACCTCCTTCTTGGCATCATCAGCCAGTTTCTGAAAGAGTTTTGCCTCAGCTTCCTTGCACTTCACAATGGTCTCCAAGCTAGAAGAGTCATCATCCTTCGAGGTGGAGCTGAAGTGGGGTTCAATAGAGAGTGGTTTTGGGCTGGCCTTAATTGCATCTAGCTGTGTATCAAGAATGGATGTGCTGGGCTTGAAGTTGAACGAGGATTTTGGTGGAGTGATGGTGGGAGCTTGGAGATGAAGCATATCTGCCGATTTACTTGTCTGAGCTGCCAATATACCTTTTGACTTACTGCCAGTAACAGAGTAGTCCGTAACTCCATCTGTGAAAATTAAAAAGTTAGCTAGAGTTGCTACTACAAGTCATAAAATATTCTTAATAAAAGATGGCATCAGACTCCTGAGTCCTGACACATCATAAATTAGACTACGGGCATTAGGAAAACCTAGTTTCAACTTTCAACAATATGTTTTCCTTGTTTTCAAATAATGCTTGACATTATTACTGTAACAAAGAAATTCAGCACAACACTTAAAGCAGGTGCATGACTAACAGAAGTGTCCATGTGTCTAAGGAGGATTCTACAATGAGCTTAGGCATCATAAAGTGATAAGAGTTGGTGCTACAAAAATACAAATGGATCCAAAGTCCTCAAGCAGTCGACAATTCAGGGTTTAGTTCATCCATATCAGGTTTGACTAAACTAAACAAAGATTCCATTGACCAAAGAAAAATGAAAGGATCAGGAGTACAAGTAGAGTGGTAGCCATGTAAAAAGGATAAACATCCCATCATATAATGGGAAAACGTCCGCAGCATCAGTGTCAAACGAAGGATAAATAACAGGACATAAGGAAGACAACATCTACATAACTGTGGTAGACTAGCATAACATCAACTAATATTATTAATCACTAACCTAAATATAAAAAGTTCTACTACCTACAATTCATGATTGTGCTTATATAAAAAACGAAGCAAGCAAGAATGCATTTAGAAACTCATGTATATATATGGCACGCTTGAATGCAAAGGAGTAAAGAAATCTCACATTTGAAGAATTGTAGCATGTTGTTTGTCGCCTCCGAAGGGGAAACCATTTTCTTTGCAAGCATGTTGAGGACCTCTTCAGCCTTCGCATGGAGACTCTTCCCCTCAAAATCCTCACTAGCAGCAAAGATCTTACGAACATAGTCCAACTCTTTCAGCAGTGTCTCAGCCTTCCAGTTCTCTGCGCAGCAATTGAACACCTCCTTAACAAATCCAAACAACTCACAAGCATGGTTGCAGCCGACACACTGGAACTGCATCTCAGTTGTGCCCATCGCCCCTTTCAGGGTCGGCCCAGGCCTGATCAAGTTCCTCTCCAGGGCGCATGCAGCATGGCACCAATGGCCACAGACATCACACCCGACCCAGCTGCAGGTGTTTGCGGCACAATCAAACTTGTGGCACACCGGGCACATACACGCGCTGCAGAACCCTTTATTGGTGGAGCAGATCTTGCACTCACAGTCGTCCACAGGGAGCGCACTCTTGCAGTTCAGGTTGCGGCACCGGGTCATTAGGAACATCTCCACAAGCTCGCTGCTAGATACTCGTCCCTTACCAGTGACAAACACGGCCATACCAGTCTTGATGGCCATCATGATCTCCAGCTGAGTCTTGTTTGCCCGGCCGAGCACCTCGGCAGTCAGGTCTGACCGCCGCTCTAGCTTGCGTTGCAGGCTAGCGAGGTCATCCCTCTTCTCTGGAGCATCAATCATGCCCCTGACAGCCTCCCGCAGCACTTCTAAAGTCTCGCTCGGTAAATCCTGCAGCACCTGCGCCATGGTAGGTACAGAGTCCGACACAATCTCACGCAGGATCCTCTCAGGCCGCGACGAATGCATGCCGCCGCGGCTGCCGTCAAAGCTACCGCCTACGCTGGGCGCAGCCGGTGCCGCCGAGACCATCCTGGCGGGGAGCTCGGTGGGGAAGAAGGAGGAGGTACCCTCCTTGATCGGCGCCGTGGCGAAGGCGACGCTACCGTCCCCCATCGGGCGGAAATTGAATCGGCTGTGGACGGAGCCGTTGGTGCCCTCCCCGGCGGCGTAGATGTCGGTGGAGTTGTGGGTGAGGGAGCAGCTCGGGTTGTGCGAGAAGACGGAGTAGGAGTAGGACATGTCGTCGGAGTTGATGCTCCGCGTGCGCCCCGTCGTGGCGCTGTAGGTCCGCCTGGGCGGCGGCGCGGCCGCGGCCGCGGAGGCGCCCCGCGGATCGGCGTCGGCCTGCGGGGCGGACGGGAGGAGCGACGCGAGCTGCGCCGGCGGCTGGGAGGACGTCCCCGCGGGCGCCGCGTCGGAGGAGAGCGAGAGCGAGAGCTGGAGCGAGTCGAGGCGGGGCTTCTTCCCCCCGACCACGGACGAGTCGTCGCCGGGCGGATCCCCGCGCTTGGGCGCGGACAGGTGGAGGAAGTCCCGCTCGACGCAGAGCTTGGATGCGTCGTCAGCGGCGGCTGGCGCCGTGGCGGCCGCCGGGTTGGGCGGCGACGAGGGCCCCGCCGCGGCCGTGGCCGCGGAGGTGATGGGCTGCTTGTCGCAGAGGTAGCTGCTGAGCGTGAGCTCCCGGTTGGGGAAGGTCGGGTCCGGCGCGTTGGACCCCGGCGGACCGGCGCCGGGGTCCTTGGATCCGTCGGAGTCGCCGAACATCGCCGCAGGATCCGGGCCGGATTTCGGTGGATTCGGCAGCGAGTCTCGCCGGCGGGGCGGGCGGGCGAGGAGAGAGAGAGAAGGGGGAGCGAGCGGCGGGCGGGCGGCTCAGTTGACTTTCGCAAGCCGCGCACCCACGAGGAAATGGAGCGGGCCGGTGACGACTGACGAGGACGTGAAATGGGGGAAAACCTCAATTGTTTAACTCGTATTTATTGTTTTGTTTGTTCCAAAGCGAGGGCGCGCGGCTAGCCGGGTAGTGGAGTAGGGACTGCGCCGGCGGCGTCGGCTGTTTTGCCGGCTGGTTTCTGTGTGTTCCCGGAGGATTCACAGAATGCGCGTAAGTTATTTTGTTTTTGGTCGTTTGCCCGTTCCCGTGTTAAGGAACCGGGTTGGTTCCCGATGGAGCCACCGCGACGTGCACGGCGATACGGTTTTGACCAGCGCGTCTCTCCGCTTGTGGACTGGATATGTGCGGTGTCCCGACCTTGACAAAGTTTTAGGAAGCGACCCGTGACCCGTAGACCGGTGCACGGGAGAGAAAAGGTTAAACCGCATGTGATTTCGGAGGAGTGGCGTGGCGGTCTGAGTTGATTGCCGACGCGGAAGCAATCATCGGGAAGACTTGGATTTCTTAATCATCTAGTATATATCCTCTGCCCGTGCGACAGCCGTGATGTTTATCTAATTGTCTATATCTAAGTGCAGCATTAACGTAATGCCACTACGCCGCTGAGATTAGGTGCGATAAGGCCATCGTCAGATTTTTTTTTTCTTATTCCGCAGGTACGGGTCTGGGCATGTATGGCGATCCAACCACTCGCGGACCAGCTGCAGGCGGCGGTGCACCGGAAGGTACCAAGTGCTTCCTCCGTATTAAAATAATTAGCGTTTTGATTTCGGCATAATATAAAAATGTATTAGAAAAAGAGAAAATTATATAAAAAATAAAAATAGCAATTATTTTAATATAAATAAAATTGGTTAAAATATTTTAAAACTAAGGGAATATGAAATAAAGCAGTCGCTGGGCTGGATTTGGACGCTTTGTAAGCGTGAGCCGTGAGGTAAGGAAATTCCAACCAGCATTCAAGGCCGGGCGAGCGCGTCATCACGGCAATGCGCTTGCCTTTTGTTGTCTCGTGGTCGCAGGTCAACGCCACGAGCCAAAGAGGGGCAGCCAACTGCCCGCCTGCTGTGTCAGCAACAAGCTGCTCTCGCCTGGCGCCGAGCCATCCGTTGACACGGCGCCTGGGAGTGGGGGCGTATGTCGCCTCCTCACCTCCGCCGGAGCGAGCATCTTCGATACCAAAGCTCAAAAGAAAACAGAATCGCTTCTTCGCAGGTCATCCGTGCTCTGTGATATTTTTTGCCGAATCGCGGCAATGTTCCTCCTCGGTATATGCTGCTTGCAGCAAGCGGCACCTGAACTTTACAAGGAAGATACGTGTCCCTCCTTTCCGGTTCCACTCCACTCCACTCCACCACGCACCCCACTCCGTTTTCTTCTACTCCTAAAGCAAATCTCACACTCCACTCTCGTCCGCTCTTGGACTCTTTGGTGCGCCGCGACCTGCTGCCTCCTGCCTTCCCGCGAGATATTTTCCGACCTAACTTCCATGCACTTGCTTCAAAAATGCATCCGGCACGAAAAGTATTCGAAGGAGCAAACTGATAGATGGCCTACCACCAACCAAGCCCACTGTGGCTGGGCGAGTTCTCCCACCACAGCCCAATTGTATTTAGGCCCAAATGAAGTGAAAAGCTATCTCGATTCCGTTCTCATTCCGGCTCGACCTTCGTTTCAAGCCCATCTTAAATGTCCTGAACAGAAAGGCTCAACTATGCATTCGAGTCCAAGATGTTGGAAATGGTGGACCAAGCTAAAGCTGTCCAAAGAGACCGGGTCGAGTGGGCCGACACAAA
Source organism: Eleusine indica (assembly GCA_030378355.1). NCBI lineage: Eukaryota > Viridiplantae > Streptophyta > Magnoliopsida > Poales > Poaceae > Eleusine > Eleusine indica. The sequence continues at coordinate 7,224,588 of CM059498.1, read as the reverse complement.
GCACGTAAAAAAAAGACGACCCGAACACGGCACAACCCATTCAATTTAGGGTCCGTGTCGGCACCACCCTATGATAAGGGCTGTGCTTGAGCCAACGGCCAGGCCCGAGGGCCAGCACGGCACGGCCCGATAAAGTTTGCTTAAATATAATTATATTTATGTTATAGTAAAAAAAAGTTTACGAATGTGTTGATAAGTCATCTTATTACTTTAGTGGAGGTTTTGAGTTCAAATCTCACGAACCACTTTATTTCTCTTTATTTTTCATTACTTTTAAGTGTTAATGGACTGTAATTAAATTATTGGGCCGTATTTAGTTGTGTGCCTAGTGGGCCGGCCCGACACGAATTTGTATTTTAGAACCGTGCATAGGCCAGCAGTGGAGCCCTAAGGCTATCTCGCCATGGCCCAAAATGGCCGCCCGTTTGGCCACCCTTAGACCAAGCTGCTCAAATCTTTTCAACAGTAGTTTTTTTTACAAGTTTTTCAACAGTAGTTGTTGTACGGGTACAAAAACACGTCTTTTGAGTTTAGACTGACTGTACTCGTGGTACTCTAAATCCATCCTCTAAAACGAATATTCTTTTCTAGTCAGCAATATTCTTTCCTCTATAACAACTTTTCCCGCATCCGTAATACTCTATATTTCATCCTCTATCCTAGCTAACTCTCTCTGGGGCTCACATATTAGCTTGTCCTTTCCCTTTTTTTCTCTCCTCTCTCTTTTCTCCCTTTCCAATCTCTCTCTTTTCTTTCTCTGCCTCTCGCCCTCGAGCCGTCGCTCGCAGTCGAGCCTCGCTGCCCGCACTGCTCGCCGCCCTCCTCTCTCTCTCGCCTCGCCGCCACCCTCTCTCTCTCCCCGTCGCGACGGCGGCCCGGATGCACCGCCCTCCTCCATCGCGCGCCTCCACCTCCCCCGCGCGCCGCCTCCTCCTCCTCGACGCGCCGCCGCCGCCGAGCCCGCGCGCCTCCTCCTCCTTCTCCTCCGCGACTCAGCGAGGCTAGGCGCGGTGCTTCGTGTCCGACAGTGTTGGCCCCTCCCCCGACCTCCTCGTCCCTCGGCTTCGTCGAGGCGGCGCGTCGGCCATCCTCCTCCTCGCTCCGTCGGCGCGCGTGTGGTTGGGAGAGCAAGCAACAGCTGAAGCATGGTGGAGCCGACATGCGCGTAGCGTTTCTTCTCTATGCCGCTAGCAATAACGGATTCATTTATGGTACTCTTTGTTACAGTAGCATTTACAGTACCCCGTGCAGACCATTTTACGCTAAAGTATAAATGACGTCCCCGTGCGGACAGTCTTACTACCAAAATTTACAGCGATGTCAATCAAGTTGATAGAAATCTCTATGGCGCGTCAGACGATCACGGACTAGTAGTGCGACGAGTCAATGAAAACAGTACACCTACTGCCTTTAGATACCGGCAACCGCTAGCGAACAGGACGTGATCGGCGCACTAGTCCAAAGGAGCAAACTGCCATGAGCAAAGCTCCAGCAGCCGACAAGGCTCCACCTCACCACCCAGCAAAAGGCCGAGGACGAGGGAGGAGGAGAGACAGGAAAGCAGGAGCAATAATCAATCAAACGGGCGCCTTGCCCTCCTCCTCCTCGGAGCTGAGAAAAGCGGCACGGCAACAGCCAGTGGTGAGAGCCAGGAGCGTCGCCTCGACAACCCCGGGATCGGCGCTCGGGGATGGTCCAAAAGCGGAAGAGAACGGCGGGGTCCACCCGGCCCCCTAGCTTGTTGTCTTCTCCTCCCTCTTCAGTCTTCCCCGCGGCCGTTGCTTTCGATTTGCGGTTCGTCGCTGTCTCGGGCGGGGCCGGAGACAGAGACAATGCATTGATTCACTCTGCTGACCGGGTATCATCACAGCTATTTACGGGTCTCTCCATGAATTTTACTGCCCAAGTACGGTGATCTATGGTGAATGTAGTGGGGGAGAGAGGGAAGAGAGAAGAGTGAGTCGTTGGCTCAACGGCTCGGCAATCAATCCCTCATTGAAGAACGGGCTTCGATGGCTTTTTTTTTTTTTCAGCTGCCATGCACGGACATCAGAACAGGCTCATATGTACTCCTCCTTACGTGGTGTGGGTGGCATGGTCACGCGCTCACGAGTCCACGATTCCTGCTCCTCTGGTCCGACGTTGCCCGTCGATCCCCCTACATTTCCGGCGTTTGCGTGCGCCACTGCGAAGCAATCAATGGCAACTCGGCTGAGCAGCTGGGTTCCGTTCCATGTAGCGTTTGGACTGTTGGCACTAGTAGTGGTAGTGTGGCACCTCCTACTCCTAGTCCTACATGATGTCTTGCTGCATGTGTTCCACTTGATACTCTCTGCACTACAGGTTAGTACGTACTATCTTAACATCAGATAAACGCTGCTGCCTCGTCAGATCTGAATGTATCTGGGCCTCCGATGAGCTGGAACCAGCACTGGCCGATCAGATATAGTACTATGCTGCTGCCAAATGCCGAACGCGAAGGCTATATAATTCCTCGTTTGGGATTGCAACTGGCGACCGGATCGGTATACTTTGTTCGATCCGACGTACTCAGTCCCAAAAATATTTGACACTTTAGCTAATTCTAAGTGTTATAAAATAATTATTATTCTCATTTTCCGATGTAACTTTCTCTCTTTTTAATATAGTTTTATCTCTATCTCTTTCCTCCTCGTTTCATGCACACCTATCTTTTTTATTTCTCCTTAATTCTCGTGTCCAAACATAAAATGTCAATTATTTTTAGTTGCTTTAACAGAGGTTGAAACGTCAGGAAACCGGTAAAGTTTCAGCCCACAAGAAATTACCAGGCTTATCAGTCAGTGAATATTGAGTGAGGCATACACGAACAGAAGATCGGAGTACTGACTGCTGGGTACCAGTACACTGCAATCACGGCAGACTGCTCACTCCTCGTACGGCTCCGCTCCCAGTGCAACTCCCAATAAGAGACCTGCTCATCCAATCCGGTGTCCTCCCCATCCAACTCGCTCGATTCACACACACTCTCTTGGACCCAGGGCACGAAAAGCTACCCCTCTTTCCAGCCCATTTAGGTAGAGACAGACCGCGCGCAGAACAGGGAGAGTCAGTTGGAGTGGAGGCAGGGCAATGGCTTGCTCCTCCTTGTTGTGCTTCGCGGCCGTCCTCTTGATGCTCTGCGCGCGTGCCGCGGGGGAGCAGGAGCAGCTTCTCCGCCGGGCAACGGCGCTCTCCTTCGTGGAGGGGTACACGCAGCTGTTCGGCGACTCCAATCTCGCGCTCCACGGCGGCGGCAAGCGGGTGCACATCTCCCTCGACGAGAGAACAGGTCTCAACAGCTCCTCTCGCCTCTGTTTCTTTTTTTTGCCTGATCGACATATAGTTACCCATCTTGCCCAGTTCGTTCGTTGAATTGGGTCTCACTCACTCATCTCGTTGTTGCTCTGTTCCATTGCTTTGCGCAGGCGCCGGGTTCGCGTCCCGGCACGCGTACCTCCACGGCTTCTTCAGCGCCCGCATCAAGCTGCCCGCCGACCACACCGCCGGCGTCGTCGTCGCCTTCTACGTGAGCACCCACACCATTGTTGCGTTGCGTTTGTACTACTCGACGTTCTTTCTGTTGGCGTGTCTGACCAAGTGAAAACAATCTATGTTGGATGACGCGAAACGAAACGCGATGCAGATGTCGAACGGGGACGTGTACGAGCGGACGCACGACGAGCTGGACTTCGAGTTCCTGGGGAACGTGCGCGGGCGGGAGTGGCGGGTGCAGACCAACGTGTACGGCAACGGCAGCACGGCGGCCGGACGGGAGGAGCGGTACGGCCTCTGGTTCGATCCCACGGAGGACTTGCACCAGTACGCCATCCGATGGAGCAGTGACAGGATCGTGTAAGAACAGAAACCCACATCTCTTCTCCTTCTCACCAATAATAAAACCATTCATATTACTACATTCACTACTCAACTTGTGAATCATGATACAAGTTAGCAGATTTTAGTGTGTGTGTGTGAAGGAGAACTTCGCTATTCGAAACCTAATTACTCCCAAGCATCTATGTCTAAGGGATAAAAGGTTGTTGTACCCTTTAATTTGATGCCGAAGTGTGAGTGTGTCAGTACGTAACGTTCTTCTTCATGGCGCTACACTGCTCCTAGTACTGAACAGTATCACGTATGGGTGGTCTGATTGTGCTTTCACTCTCTTCTACTACGGTGTACTAGAGCAACTTATAATCCTATTTATTTGCTTGATCCGTTAGTCTCCCTCCTTATGTTTTTTTTTTTGGGGGTCATGAATCATGATTGAGAGATATTGGCCTCTTCTTCTTTACAGCTCGTAGATTCCTTTGCCTCCTGCCACTTTAATCATGTCAAGTCCTGAGGCCCCGAAATTGAGTAGATCGCCTTGCCACAAAGGGTACACAAATCATAGTGCAGTGGAAAGCCTAATACCAGAACTGCCCAGTATGTATAGGAGTAAGCTTCTGCGCACCAAACCATCGATATCTTTGTCAATGATGGTTCCTCTACGCACTGGACTTTCCTTGTCATGCGAGCTTTTCTCATCTTTCTTGACTCGGTTCAGGTTCTGCCTCATTCCGGGTCATTGGTTGCTGCTGCGAACCCCAGATGCTTCCTGTGCATACATACAGGTTCATGTGAAATGTTAACATCCCAAGTGGTCCTTTTTTTTTTCCTACTACAGTCTACAGTAGCACCCACCACTAGGTCCTGAACATCCATCACAACATGTGCATGAACTCTTATCTCTGATCGTCCCACCAAGAACCGCATGCCGCCTTTACTTGCATAATTGCGTTTCCCGCCCGCTTTTCCCCCCATATCCTGCAAAATTCACAGCCACACTTTTGATTTCTTGGTAGCATGGAGATTGGAGAAGTTAAAGGTCTCAAGGCCGTGCGTTTTTTTTTCCATGATAAGAACAGCATCATTATCTTCGATCCCAAAGCCTCAACTTTCTGAAAACTCGAGCCAAAGTGCAAACCACTTGACTTGAAATGCCTGTAAATAAAATGGTACTCAACGAAAGTTTATTCAAAGTGATGATTTCAACACACTAGTGCCTATGTAGTCATTCATGGTTCAAAAGCTGGGTTAACTGTGCTGTTTATTCAAAGTGATGATTTCATTACTCACAACGAAAGTTTCTGATCCTTGAAGTTTATTGGGAATACTTGGATAACAATGTATTGTAATGTACTGACATATTCAAACGTAGAGCAGAATCGATCACTGACATTTTTGCTCCCGACCTGCAGATTCTACGTCGACGAGACGCCGATCAGGGAGGTGGTGAGAACGGAGTCCATGGGCGCACAGTTCCCGTCCAAGCCCATGTCGCTGTACGCCACCATCTGGGACGGCTCCAGCTGGGCCACCTCGGGCGGCCGTTACAAGGTGGACTACAAGTACGCGCCCTACGTCGCCGAGTTCACCGACCTCGCGCTCCGCGGCTGCGCCACAACCGTCGACATGCCGGCGTGCCCGGACGGTGGCGGCGCCGCCGCGATGTCGCTTGCGCAGCGGTCGGCGATGGAGGCGTTCCGCGCGCGGTACATGACGTACGGCTACTGCTACGACCGGCTCCGGTACCCCGCGCCGCTGCCCGAGTGCCGCGTCGGCGCGGAGGCCCCGGCGTTCCTCCCGTCCGGCGACGCCAGGGCGTCGTCGCGCAGACGCGGCGGCAGGCGGCACCGGCCGCGCGGCGGCGCGGACTCCGCACTCTGATCGTTGCCGCTGGTGCTGTGCCGTGTCAGCTGTGACATGATGATGTATGATTAGGTTGTTGATTTCCTGACGTGTGCCGCCATTGTAGGGTAACAGTGACTGGAGTTTCACTGATCATAGTTTAATCAATTTCTTCACTGGCACGTGCAATTTGTTCATCACTTCAGCAGAATTCTTCGCCGAGGGAGTCGTAAGCACGCCATTAACTGGACAATCATTCATTCAGGTCAAACAAGCAGATATTGTGACAGCCCTGTATTTTTAGCTTTTTGAAAAAAAAAATTATTATTTACCTTTACTGTGCTGTGGGACCCGTAGGCTCCACCCGTCAGTCTTCAGCTCTCAGCGTCGGGGTAGCGCTGGCGCGCACGTGAGGGGGTGTCATGCAGCACGGCACCGCCCTGCGCCCGGGGCCCGCCGCCGCTCGTCGGGGGTTACCCTCCCCCCCCCCCCCCCCCCCCCGGCTCTTTCTCATTTCTCTTTTCTCTCGCTCCTGGTTTCCCTCCTCTGTTTCTCCTCCGCCTTCGACGACACGAGCCCGAGCTCGAGCTCCGCCCGTCGCCGTCGGCTCCCTGGCCAAGCCATTGCTCCCAACATCCCGCCATGGCCGTCGATTAAAGCCTCATCGTCGTGACCATGAATTGAAACCGTTTTCCTCCTCGGTCCCGGGGTAGTTTCCGTTGGAGAGTGAGTCGTGATCCCAGTTTTCCTCGCCGCCCAAGTCGAGCTCTGTTGCCGCCGCCTACCGTCGTCACTGTTTCGGTGAGCCACCCATCGTCGTCGGCTTCTCCTTTGCCTCCTCTTTGCAGCGTCGTCCCGTCCATGCGCTTGGCTGGCCGAGCAGTGCCGGGAGCGAGCGCTCGCCGCAACGGCAGAGCCGCCGCGCGCGCGTGCGAGTTCCAGCTCGAGCTCCCTGGAGCTGGGCTACTGGGCCGCACCTGTGCGGATGGCCCGCTGAGTGGCCCATAAGGCCGAGATAAAGTGGCCCATTTCCGCTTCCGGGATTTCTTTTCCTTTAAAATAATTCTAGGGTTTTGAAAAATTATAACCATAGTTTTAGACCTCCTAAAATTATAGGGTTAATTTTGTTAGGTTTCAAATAATTTTCTCTACCCCTTTATAAAATAAAATTTAATATTTATTTTCCATGATTTTTAAACATTTAATTGAGTATTTAAAATCCCTTTTAATTGTTAAATAATTTAGTATTTCCTGAATTAATGTTTATTTTGTAATAGATTTAATTTATATTTAAATAGGGTAATTAAGAAAAATTAACTTTGATTAAAGCATGTTAATCCCTTTTCATTAATTGACCTAATCACTCTTAATTAGAAGGAAATACTTGAGACAAGAATAATTAATATCTTGTATATCATTGTATCAACCATCATTTCAACTATTGCAGTTCGCATTCATGCATCGCTAGCACTATCTTGCGATGTATCGACGAAACGTATAGGACCTGAGATCATCGAGCAGCCTGTCGAGAGTGGACCTGAGGGGGTGATCGTCGAGACCGACCCTGCACCCGCATCGTCGTATCCAAACGAACCCCAAGGCAAGCCTCGGTGCATCCCACCTATGTTTTAAAATTCTTTCTTTTATCAGAGTTAGATGAGTCATGATTGTGCATTAGGTTCCAGGAATTGATTGACATTCACCTGCATCACTACCATATCCTATGATGTCTTTATGCTATACAGGTACATGTAACACGATAGGCGCTATGCTTATGTCGTAGAAATATCGGTAGCACTGTATAGGATAATCTTAAAGCATGGAGGCTTTAAGTTGATTGAGATCATTGAGAATCTAAATGAAAGTAGATGATGATAATGAGACCAGACAGGCCTCGTAGAGGAAAGGGCAAAGACTGGGTCTTGCAAGGTAGTAGCCCTGTCCGTGTCGAATTAGGACCCCGTTGTGGCCTAGGGAGCAAGTATTGAACAGTACCGATCTACATACTGGTTTATGGGACCTAGTAAGTTGATGTACCTTAACTATTTCAGTGGTAGAACGTAGTCAACTTTCTTTTTTTGGCTGTTAGTGAGATTAAAGTCTCACGGGAGGGAAATGGTGGTTGCTCACGGATAACGTCTGGGACGGGTATCACGTGGGGTTTCCATATTCACAGAGAAGTTAGAAACGGATCGACCTCTGGTTGGGGTTAGTGGGAAAAGTTGTCATATACGACCAATGCGGTGCGTATGTATCATGTCGTCGGGTTTTACCCAGCTGGTGAAATTGGTTCGAATCGTTGTCGCTCGCAGCAATGAGTATCACTTGATCGCTCGTCATAACGGAGATAATCGAGAGTAATGAGAAGAGAAGAGTTGGATGAGTTAAATAATTCTTGCTTGCAAAACATGATTGCAGTAGTTGCAGGATGCAAAACTTATTATTAATAAACATAATCTTGAGCTAAAATTTGAAAGTAGAAATTCACTATTAATGTTGCTTTCACAAGTCTGAGTCAACGCACCAGCCAAAGGACTATGCATTCTAGGTGTCGATCTTAGCGAGATATGTTGACGGATCAATCTTGCGGAGTATATTAGATACTCAGGGCTTTGCCCATAATGTTTTCAGGTGGTGACCATATCCATATGGCTGGTCCGAGAACATGTCGGGAGAAGGACAATTTCTGGAAGTAAGTTCTATTCAGTGAGAGCGTATCACGTCCCCTGAAAAATAGAAGACAACCGTGCTTAAAAAACATAGTGAAGTTAGTAGAATAAAGCCTCATGTTGTCAAACAACTATCGTTTAAGTTTTTAAACTCTTTTATTGTAATAAATATTTTTTTCACTGTAAAACTCTTGTTTGTTTCCGAAAAACTGGTTGTATTATACCATGATGTAATATAATCCAAATTTATATGAATATATATATGCTATTATAACTCGCTTTATCGAGTGTTCTCCTATTCTCGATCCTGATTATCCGGAAGGAATGTCACAGATATGAATCCATCGAGGCATACGAAAGTCTGATAACGATGCACAATCTGCTGAAGTTAGCACTAACCGGTACATCAATGTGGATGGAAGATGATCCAGTAAATGCAAACTTCACATCGGATGCCTTCACGTTCAAAATGTAAGGCTCACAAGACTACCAGGGATCAGTATGCAAGAAGGTTTGCTTCCTCTTCCATTTCTGATGCGTTTTGTTGGTATAGTTTAACATAGAAAGCACATCAGAAATGGTATTCCTGCCCAAATAACACGCTACGGGATATCTAGAGCTCATCATCGCAGCAAACTAAAGGCAGCATGATAAATCGAGTTCTGCAACAGAGCAGCTACAAAATTTTAAGATAGCATTTGATTTTAGGAACTTTTTTTACATCAAGGCTTTTGGCTTCTTCTGAAGGATAAGAAAGTTGCCCCTGAAAAACCACAGTAAAGCTCAGCATCCTCCCGCAGTATCATGGTCCGAAAATTTGAAATTTCCTCATCTCTTCTTTTGTTGTTGTCTATGTACTATGCTTTCCCTCTATTTAGAGGCATTTGGTTGGACCTTGCTGTTCCCGGCATTCTTCATACCACCATTCTGCTGCTCCTTACCTACACCTGGCTTTGCATTCACAAAGCTGCCACCACCATTTGAGGTCCCATTGCATTCTGGTTTCTCAGTTGTAATAGATTTTTTTGCCGGCGAGCTCTTGGGAGAAAGATTACCATTAGCCATCTCAGTACTGGTGCCCTTGCTATGCGGGTAAGCAGTTGAACCTTGTGGAGAGAGAGGTTCAGCATGAGCATGAGTCATCTGATGAGGCAGTGGGTGGTGGTTTGCTCCTGGAGGAAGGAAGACCCCTGTACCTGGCCCAGGGAATCGCGGGGGAGCAGGCCTTGGTGTAGCTTCTGACATCCAAGCTGCTGTTGTGTTTGGCAATGGGACAGCTGGTGGAAAAGGTATGGCTGCAGGAGCAACAGGAGCAGGCGCTACAAATAACGGCTGCATTCCATCAGTTGGAGGGACATGATGAGGTCCAACAACTGGTGCAGGAAGTACACTGCTGGCAGGAGCATATCCAAATGGTTTTGGACTCGCAGGATGACGCGAAACGTTACCCGGCTTTGATGATGAACCCCAGGGCATAGGAGGAGGTGTTAATGGAGGAGTAAAGCGTGAAGCAACTTCAGATGGGATATTCTTTCTTGCAACAGACTTCCCAAAATGTAGCAGGATCCGCTGCTTACGTGTAGCAGGAATAGCTCGCTTCGCGAAATCAGCACTTCTCCCTTGCACTAGTAGAAGAGACCTGCAGTTAACAGAACAGGAAAGAAATTCAGAACATTTGATCAATAAATATTACATATTGTCATCTGATTTGACCATTGACCATTCAGGTACAGTCAATGTGATAAAGCAAAATAAATTAAAAACAAGAGACGCGCAGCCCAAAACAAACATAGTACCTAACAATGTTTGTTGACATAATACTTGGGCACTTATATCTTTTGCCTTCTATTCCCAAAATTAAGGAAAAATTAAAATGAGTCATGACACATCAGAGACTTGTCTTCCATTAAAACACATCAAAGTTCCTCCCCTCATTCAGAAGTACCATGTAACAGGAAACAGAGATTACAAGGAAAAGGGTTACCCAGTTGTGAGTGAGAGCTTCAGAGGACCTCTATGATCACCTCGTTCTCCATAAATAGCTCGGCCAAATACCATATCACAATCCGTCAGGCAGAGCGTACAAAGAGGTCTACCATACCAAGGAGGACTGTAGAGAGGATGAGAATAGTCTCCCTAGGAAAAAAAAAAAAGAGCATCATTGAATCATATGGTCCGTTCTCAGACTAAAGAATCACAATAGTCAATTACCTCATTGAAAAAGTCTACAACACAAAAGTCTGGTTTGAAAGGTATAATTTCCTGCTGAAACAAGTGATCAAACAGATCATGCAGCACCCCAGGAATAGCTTCCACCCTTGTCTCTGAACTCAAATTTAAAAGTACAAAAAATTCTCATCAAAATATGAGATTACCCATAGCTATGGCAGTACAAGATCGAACTACCTGTCTGATTTTCATCATCTGGAGGGCCATCAATAACAGGAATACCCAGCTGAACAATTTCCCTTCCATGACCCTTCATTGGTCTTTTACCAATTATAACTGTCTGCCCAGCTGCTTTATCAAGTAAAATAACAGTAGATGTGACAAAAGCCAAGAGAAACGTCAAAGAGTTGAGAATTTTCTGTAACACTGATGCTGAACACCAATAAGAAAGCTTAAAAACCATTGTAATCTGAAACTTTCCAAGGTGGAAAAAACTCAACAATGGTAAATATTTAATCTACTCAATCATATGATGCTAGATGTAGATTCAAATTGGAAATAACAAAAGTGAAACAATAGAGAGACATTTCACAACAGATGCCACAAGCATGACTTACTCTTATGCAAAAAATGGTCACCAAAATGGAAAAGCAAATATTTTGAGAAATAAAATTACCTTCAAGGCCTCCTCGTCGGAAAGAAGCTTTTGTTTCATTGATCAAAGAAACAATCTTATTTGCCTCAATAATGCTTACCAACCCTTCATAAACCTTAAGCCCTTCAACAGAATTAACCTACAGTTACAAATAAAAAAAAACAGCATGCTCAGTGTAAGATAATGCAGTAAATAACATTTTGATATTTCAAGATGACTTGTAATACAAAACTCAAAATGTCATCTGTTGGACTGGCATACCGTCTTGCCATCAATAATTTCATTGGCTGAATGCTCTACTGGGGAACATGGAATCACTTTACCGCTTCCTCCAGATACAGTTTGAACCGAGGTGTTCTTTTCTCCCCCTACAAAAAGTATAACACAAGGGCACAGATTAGAAACAGAAGAAAGTTGTTCCATCCACTAAAAGGTCACATTTATTTGATGACAACAAATGATGATTCAGGGAACATTAGAAAGAAGGAAAACAGTTAATTGTTCAAGTAGTCAATATTTTGTTGCTAGCTTCTGCCACTCAACAGAAGGAAAGGAGGTCATATGCTCAGGTCTTATTTATCATCATTAATCTCCAGCCATCTGAAAATTGAGGTTTTAATTCTAGCAATGGCCAAATGAATGATCACAATTCAACAGCAACCATAAGTCAATTGTCCACATGAGATGGACGAAACTATTTGCTCCACATAGTCTTGTCAGCAATGCCAGGTCATATTCACAATAATGCTGTTTGGTTATTCATTCACAAATAATCCAGCTGTAACTGAAGAGGCATAAAACTGTTACAGTCAACGGAAAACTGAAATGGATAAGTTCTCACGAACTACAATACTGTGACTAATTTCAGTTGGTGCACCACAGTATTGATTGGTGGCTACTAAAAAATCTGTTGGCAATTGCTTACAGCTTGAAATATTCCGAGCGGCATGTCCTTTTGGCAAAAATGTGCCACAGTTTTAGCTATCTTATACTCTACCAAAAATTGTCACAATAAATGAACATAAAATAGTGTTACCTGAACTAAATTCTCCATAGTTATACATAGCAGACCAGGCACTGCAGCTTAATAATAATAATCAACATTGATTTAACAACAATAAAGAGACCCTATGTTTATAATTGTTGGGAGTAAGTTAGAATCTCATTTTTTTCAACAAGCAAAACTTTCCACTGAATAAGTAAAGACTACGATGCAAAAGCTAGCATTAAACAAATGAAAATTAAGAATAGTACAGATGCATGTGTGAGTTTGTGCTTATGTACCATCTGTAAGAGGAGAGTCCAATTGCGAGCCTTTAGTGTTGACCATATTTTCCACTTCTTTCAGACCCTTCGCTTCTTTGTCATGAACTTCACGTCCTAGAAAGATTGAAGAGCACATGAGATAATTAGTTTTAAACCCCAGGGCTTGTCACCTTTGTCCAAGTTACATGACATGAGGGAACAATAGCAATAAATGAGTAAGGTGATGGCAGGGCGGTTGCGGTGTAAGCACAAGATTTAAGTTTCAATTATTGCATGTTTACATAAGTCATAATTAGGATGTTTCCATATGAAGCAATTCTAAATGACTTTCACATGGCTATGCATCCATGCGAGCTGAAAAGCTATTTTTGGATATCATTATCTGTATCTTTTGGGCATTCCCGATCAGCAAATTCTATAGAAGAGTACTACACAGGAGGCAACGCTCAAATCTTTCCTTAAGAAGTCAACGTTAATTAAAATACAAAATGCAGAAGAAAACGAAGCTGCACCTTAGCAACGGGAATTGGGTACATTAACAGCAACATGGAAATAAGCATTTGGAAAGAAGTGCATCATCAATCAATTGTAAAAGAAATATGCTCCCAATAGCATTAGCAGACTAGTAAGTCAACACCAGAAATGCTACGATGGACCATGGATCGGACGTTTTAAGGATCCACAATAGAGAAGCACTACACCACCATCTACTCGGAGGAGAGTAACAGAGAAAAGGATAGGAAAGCACGCAATTTTACGAAGAGATCTCATCTCACCATCTTTCTCGGATCCAGCAGCCGCAACTGCGCCCCCGCCGCGCGCATGATCAGCGCGGTGGTGGCCGCCATGGCGATGGTTGGAGTGATGGGATGGCGAGAACGCTTGGCGCCGAGGCGGCGGCGGCGGCGGCGGGGACGGCGACGCGGCAGCACCGAGCGCCTGCGGCGGCGCGGCGCGGCGGCGCCACCCGGCCTGCTGGAGCGCGAAGGCGACGTCGGCGACGGGGAAGAACTGCTGCATGTGGATCACGGGCGTCCAGTGGTGGCGGCGCTGCTGCACGGCGGCTGCGACGATGTCGTACTCGCCCGGGTCGCCGAAGGTGCGGAGGTGGACGAGGAGGAGGTCGATGATGGCGTTGGAGGCCGCGAACTCGCCGCGCAGCCAGGAGATGAAGCCGTCGCGCTCGTCCATGAGCCAGCCCGCGGGCTCGCCTGCCGCGGCGGCGACGGCGCCGGCGGCGGAGGGGATGACGGCAGCGGAGGCCATCGTCACCGTGGGCCCGCGCTCATAGAGAGTCGCAAACCCAGCCAGCAATGCCGAGCGGGCAGGGAGATCTAGGGTTTTGCCGTATATTTTTCTGCCCCAAAGTTGTTTTTGTCTCTGGTGGTGGCGCTTGCCTGAAGTGAAGAGCAGGCAGAGAAGAGGAAAGAGAAGAGGCTAGTGGCAGTAGTACATGCAACAGAGCCGCCGAGGAGAGAGAGATGTGAAGCGGAGGAGAGGCGGATCTGGGCGGGGAAGATTCGCGAAACTAGAGGCGAGCGGGAGGAGGACGCGGGCGGGGGTCACGCCAGAAATCTAACGACTATGTGCAGCTGTGAGGCTGAGGCGTGGGTCCTCGACCCACCTGTCAGTTTGTAAGCTTGTCATGCGGCGGGTAGGCCGCGCGGGGCTTCGTTTCGCTCCGTGGAATTGTTTTTTTTTTTTTGAGCAAAAGCTACGTGGAATTGTTGGCACTGATGCGGAAGTTGCTACTACTGCTGATGCTGGACTTAGGGGAGAAACCGAGACAGACCCACCAATCAGAGTCACGATTTTGTGCTTTTCTTTCAGTCTTTTTGTGAAAACGCTTTGTGCTTTTTTTGATACACACGCTTTGTGCTTTCGGTACCGGCCGATAACTGTGCTCGCGCGACAATTTCACATTGACCCATTCGTTCAAAGAGAAACAGAAATGCCCCTGCCGTTACGGTCTTACCGAGCAAGGCAGCTTTTTAAGTAAGTCCTGATTACTCTGCGACAATTAAGTCAGTCATGTTTAAATCTCAAATCCTCCGACATGTGGGTCACCCACCGCTAAACTTTGACGGCTCGGGCCCGGTCTGCGAACGGCCGAGATTGATGGATGGGCGCGTCGACCGCATACGGCGGCCATTGGCCTCACGATCATCCATCGCTGCTCGCGCCGAACCGCCGTGGCGCCGAGCCCGTGGTAGGTGTCGGTCGGAGCGGACCCGCATTAACTGGGGTAGTTGCGAGGTGGGGCACGCACCGGGACGGAACGGCAGCAAGCAGCCTTTACGCCATCGCCACCGGCCGTTTCGCGTCGCGTGACGAGCACCCCACCCGTCAGCGGCGACGAGCACGCGCGCCACCTGCAGCCGGACGAGGTAATAAAAACTCGTGAGTTCGTTTCGAGGGTGAGAGGGAATTCCGTGCTGACTCGGGCAACAGGCGTCGTTTTCCGCTCCTTCCGTTTCGGCTTGGAGCGTTCCGGGTTTGGGCGCGCAGGCCAGACGCTCCGCGACGGCACGGCGCGGAAAACGTTAACGAGCAAAATGCGTCGAAGCGGGAGCCCAGCCCCCTGCCCGGTCCGATGATCCGATCCAATCCCATCAGCCGGCGCGCGCCACCGAACAAAAACTGGCGGCCAAGCACAAGCAGGCCTTGGTGTGTTTCACGTGGCAGCCGGCTTTTTTTTTTTGGGGGGGGGGGGGGGGGGGGGGGCTAAGCAGCTCTGGCGCAAGTGGATTCGTTTTCCCCTTCCGGTCTCCGTGAAAAAGACGAGTTTGTTCGGCCGGGCGGGGCGGCTGGCATTTCCCGGTGGTGCGATCGAGGCGACGTCGACGGGGGTGGATTGCCACTCCAGTACGCCGGCACGTTGCGGTGGTCTGTGGAAACCGGAAAGCGTGCTGAGGTTTCTTGCTGAGCAATCCTGTTTCCCCGGTTGTTGAAGGTGCACGGAACGCGGCGGAAACCTTTTTTGTTCGTTTCAGGGTGTTGACGTTCCGTTTTCTTGGTGGGACGATCGAAGAAGTCAATCAAGTGGGCGCCATTACTGTCGTTGCAACAGGAGTGGGATTGACCAGGAGGTTAGTAAAATGCGATTTTTACGACTAATCTGGTAACGACGTCACCTGGGAGAGGAATGGGGTGCCGGTGAGATAGTACTAGCATTCAAAACATGTGCTTGCAGCATCCACCCAGCTATGGTAGCGAGACTGAAACGCGAGGACGTGTGTGCTATCTGATCGGAACGTATCTGGAAAACGAGCTGGGTACGATGACCGGGACTGAAACACGCGCCGGCGGATGCGACGTGGGGTTATACTATATTTGTTTCTGCTTTCTTCCAGACTGTAACTTCTTTTTTTTTAAAACAAAAACCCTCCTTTTTGTTCATACACGAGGCACTGCGAGAAGTTGGAAGTGTGAAAAGGCCAAGCAGAGTAATAAAACAGAGACAGCAACACCGTCGCTGATGCTTCGGTCCCTTCCTCTGTGGCTCCGCGGGTTTACTGAACAAGTGCACATGCACATGGGACTAGCTCGAAAAAGCTTGGGCTCTTTAGATGAAACCCTCTCTGGTTAGAACTGTTAAAGCGAGAATTAGGTCAGGCCACTGATAGTTTGCCACATGCGTAGTAGTACCACTGAAGACGCTTGTGGAGTAATGAGAAATGATGACTGCGTGTCTAACTGTCGGAGGCCGCACCGCCGCATGGACACGATGCATGTCATCGCCCTGCCACTGCATTTTAACCCTGCTACAGCTGCAGCAGCCGAATGGTGTACCGTGACGGACCGACGAGCCAAATTTCACACTACCAAGTCTCACCTCTCGAAAGACACAGCTAGAAAGTGGCCCGAGTCCAGCCATACGCGCGAGCATGGTTCCATGTGAACATCGTCATAGCAAGGAGGGAGCCATGGAATGGACAGGGATAGGTTTCCTATGCTGGAGGAGCTGAAAGCTGATGAGAAGACCATGCGTGATTGTGTGAAGTGAACACTGACAAGCAACGAAATTTTTTTATTAACTAGCAAAGCGTACGTGTGTTGCTACAGGTTTAAAAAAATAAAACACTTTTTATGATTTAAATGTAAATTATTTACATAATATAATTATTGATATTTTTTACATAAAAGATCATATTTATATTATTATTGGTGTTTTTAATATATTATTAATCTTATCATAAATATTTATATGTCATAAGTAATAATTTTTCTATTATTTTTTACTGTAATCTTATCATAAATATTTTTTTCTCTAGTGTTAACGATTTTCATATGTAGTATCGTTTCAGTGCTATGTTACAAAATTAAGTGAAATGACATTAAAAAAATGCTTAAATATAATAAGTAATGATATAAAGCCTAATTTATCATGCAAAAAGGGATTCTCACAAGTTCATGATGCCTATAAGACACCATTGGGTCTCTATAAAGCCCAACATGCAAGATAAAGATCGTGACCCAATGGCTAAAGATTTCTATAAGCTTTATCCGATAGAAAAAATCAATTCACATAAAATAGAAACAACACTGCATTGCGACGCGATTTTGGACTTAAAAACATGTTCTAATGCGAAAAGTTAAAAGAGAAAAGTTGTATATCTCGTCGAGACCTTTTTAAAACATATATGGATCATATTATTTGGACTTCAGAGGCAAAAGATATGGGCCCCGCACAGAGACCTACGCAGAGAAGTCCGAATCAGAATAAATATTTTTACATCGTAAATTTGAAAACCAAAACGGCGGAATTTTAACTTATCTTGACTTCCATTGAATACCAAAATTATAGAAATTTTTGAGAGCTATGATATAGAGTCCAATTTTGACTCATTTGAACTCCGGATGAGCGATTTATGATTTTTTAAATTCGGTGCTAGATATGGAAGTTACGAAACAGATTTGGATTCAATCTCTGACTTTGTGGACGTCCGATAGATTTTTTGATGACGTAAACGTTTTCATCTAACTTAATAATTAAAATTTTTAAAATTATTTAGTATTATTAACAACCCAATTTAAAATTTTGCAAATATAACAACACAGTCGCCCGACAAGGACTTGTCGCACATTGGTCGGCCGACTGGGCCCACCAGCAACAAAAATCGCCCACCCATTGGGCGATAAGGTTTCTAAGACTTTCGTTTTTTTTTCTTTGTTTTTTCTCCCTTAACACTTAAGCCTCCTAAAGTGTGAATTAAAAATACTTTTAATTTTAAATTTTTCTAAAACTTTTTATGCATATAGAGTAAACATTTATGCACCCATTTAAACTTTGAAAAGTTGCAAAGGTTTTAGTAATTTTAAAATAAAAATTCAAAAATTAGGCTATTTGTTAAGAATTAATTAATTTTTTACCATCTTATGCTTCTTTAAAAATTAAAATAAAATCATATGAATTCATTGTGTCATGAGAACTATCAAAATATATTTTTATTTGGGTTAGTTTCTTTACAAAACTTTTGAGTTCTTTGACTTCAATTCAAATTTAAATTTGAATTCAAAGTATAAATGATCATATTTTAAACTATAAATCTTCCTAAGTCACAATTTGTATAACACATTTTATAAACCCTTGAAAAAATGATGTTAGAAGAAGTAATTATTAAGACTGGAGTTATTTGTGCTTTAAATTCAAATCAAATTTGAATTAATTTGAAACCACTCAAAACTTTTGAATCCAACATAACCCTAATAAAAATATATTTTGATAGTTCTCATGGCATAATAACTTTATATGATTTTTGTTTATTTTTTAGAAAAGGTTAAGATGGTAAAAAAATTCAATTAGTTCTTAACAAGTAGCCTAATTTATGAATTTTTTTTAAATTACTAATGCTTTTAAAAGTTTTCTAAGTTCAAATGGATGCATAAATGTTTACTTTATATGAATAAAAATGTTTAGAAGTTTTTAGAAATTAATGTATTTTTAATTGATACTTTAAGAGGCTTAAGTGTTAAGGGAGAGAAAAAAAAAAGGGTCATAGCCCTAACGCCTATTGGATGGGCGATTTTTGTGCGTGGGTGGCCCAGTCGCCCGACCAATGGGTGACATGTGCTTGTCACCCACTGGTCGGGCAACTGGGCTGTTATTTTTATAAAATTTCAAATCGGATTATTAGTAATATTAAATAATTTTAAAAATCAATTATTAATAAAAAAATCGACAAGCGACAAACAATGCTTGTGTTGGCCCAAGCATTGGGTGCCCTTCCAGCAAGGCCCTTGGAGCCCTCACAAGCGCACAACGGAGGCCCAAATATGTCCAGTATCAATTAAGGCCCGAATATGGCCCAGGATATTGCCGAAAGGTTCTCTCTCGTTCGAGGCTTCCAGCACCAGTTCACGAGGGAGAACCTTCATCCCTCCTTGACCTGTGGGGTCCCATTTGTCGGTGTCTTCCACGCAACTCCAGCCCGGCGGCCATGGCCAGTAGCACCAGCCCGCCGCCGTCGACTGCCGCCGGGGACCACCCGCGCCACCTCCTCCGCGGCTTCCTCTCACCTGAGGTCTGCAAGGTCCGTTAACCCTCTCCTCAACCCCTCATCCGCCCTCCCTCGAACCCTCGTAAAGCCCTGAGCTCTTGTTTGGTGCGATTTGGGATCGTCTGACTGACGCTGAGCGCGTGCGCATGTCAGGAGTTGGAGTTCGTGCATCGGAGCTGCGGCACCGCCGGGTACCGCCCGTCGGTGGTGTCCACGTCGCTGCCGCACCTGGCGGCCACCGGCTGCGGGCACCTCCTCCTCCCGTTTGTGCCCATCCGCGAGCGCCTCCGGGACGCCGTCGAGTCCTTCTTCTCCTGCGAATTCGATCTCTTCATCGAGTTCACCGGACTTATCAGGTGCTCAAGCTCAACTGTCGCGTTGCATACATATACATGTTGTATTGTATCCCGTCTGTTCCATTCGAGCAAATTAAAACAACCATTGAATTGCTTGCATAAGCATTTCAGAGGGTTGAACTTGAAGTAATATGGGAATCAACTCAATCAAGTTTAGGGGTTCAGTTGCAGCTAGCTTATGCGATTTCAGTTTGGGGATTCAGTTGCAGGCTTGCAGCTTGCTTAGGTTAATTGGTCTGGTTCTTAGTTGCTGTTCACTGGATTTGTATCATTGTTTTCAGGTATAGCATAGGATGGTGTAGGTAGTTTCCTTGCAGCTGGTCACACGAACGATCAAGTGGAAATACCACTTTCGGCTCATAGGTGTTGAACAGTGTGTCGTATTAGGATTGCAGTGTTGAATGATTTTTAGTGCTGCGTTAATTCATTTGATTTTTATCTGATTTCTTTGATATACGATGGTTAAATTGTATGGCATTGCATGATTTTCATCCTATAAAGAGTATATACACGCCCTTAAAAGTAGAACTATCACATATGAACCTCCCTGTAGACTGAAGTAGTCAAGTAGATGACACCATGTGTGTTCCCACATTGAAACCATATATGTTTACTTGGCAGTTGGTGCAAGGGAGCTTCTATTGGATGGCACAGTGATGATAATAAGCCTTATCTTAGGCAAAGAGTATTTACGGTGAGGACCTATCTTCTTTTTTCTTTTCTGGAGGAAGTATAACCCAGCATGGATCTATTCCTGTTTATATGTTGAAATTATAGTGTCTGTGCTGTGAGATAGTTGTCCACACCATACTGAACTGATTATTGATTAACATCTTAACTTTCTATTATCTTGGGAATTCTATGCTTCTCATTGTGTTCATGTATTACATATGTGCAGTGCATTTGTATATTGACATTGTGATTTCCTGGTGTGCACAATTTGTGGAATTAAAAAAATTTCCTGGTGTGCAGGGGTAAGGCTTGCCTCATATCATCCTTCCCCACACCCCACCTAGCGTGGGAGCTTACAGCACTGGGTCTGTTCTTTTTTTTAAAAAAATTAACTCGCTGTGCCCCATTTAGTTGTTCTGAACTGACCTGTGGTGGGCGGGCCCTTATGTATGGGGTGGGCCAAAGCATGAGTTAAGGCCCTAACCATAGGGGGTGGTTCCCTGAGGATAGCAGGGTTCATGGATTTTCTCAACCGGAAAAGATTGAGCTTCTCTATCAAAGAAAGCCGTAGGGGCAGTCTTACCCCAACCGATCAAGTATTTTTTAAGCCGTGCAAGCTATCACATTTTGGACTTTCGATTCTTGCAAACAGCCTGCATGCTGCCATTACATGCTATGTTAGAGGGCACAAATCCGTGTTATGCAGTGGCTCAAGTAGGGATGGCAATTTCACCCATGGGTGTGGGGCCCGATGGGTTTTGCACCCGACGGGTGCGGGCGTGGGTCTAATTTTTCACCCATGGGTGTCACCCGCACCCGACCCGACAAACACGGGTGTGGGTGCGGGTTTTATTTCTCACCCATGGGTGACCCGTTGGGTCCCGAAACATACTAAATACAAAATTTAGTGTCATCTTATAATAAGCTAACCCTAAATAAATATAAATATGATAAGAGTAATGACTAAATTATTGAGATTTTATGTACAATTACCTAAGTACATATCCGTGACTCATTTTTGTTGATTGTTGTGACATATATAGACATTGTACATTTGTGTTGACCTTGTTAAAATACTTATTTTGAGATGTTTTTCATATTACATATGAAACCCGATGGGCACCCGACACCCACCCAAAACCCGGTGGGTGCGGGTGTGGGTCTCAATTCCCACCCGTGGGTGCGGGTGTGGGTGTCAATTTCCACCCGAAATATTTTTCGTGGTGGGTGGGTTTTTGCTCCACTCGACCGGAACCCGACCCACTGCCATCCCTAGGCTCAAGCAATCATATTGTTACTAATTTTTTTTAAAGAACAAATGCAATCTTATTGAATAGTGGTACTATTGTGTGAGCCTATTTAGATTCCACTCCTGGTTTCCTTTCTTTTCTCTTTTTTATAGTGTGCTGCTTTCTAAAGTACTGTCAAAGTATCTGTTCTAACAATGTCCATAGTAATGCCTCTTGCTTAGCTAAATGAAACCTTTCTGGTTCTTGCTTGCATTTGACATAACATATTATGTTATAGGCATAAATTATTGAATTAGTTTAACTCTTTGTACTTAGCTTCCGAGGAGATGCCTAGCAGTTTTTCGCTCATCCATTGCTGCTATCCAACTGATCCAATGAACATCTTTAATCATGACCAGATAGTTCTTTTTCAAATATAACTTTACATCCTGGAAGGCTGGAAGGAAGTGCACACGACATAACTGTCAATTTGTGTCATTTATTAAGCTGTTGAAATCCTGCCATTTGTTGCATGTGCACTTTTAGAAATGTTCCCATGGAACTATGAATTTGTTGAGATACTTCGTGTACCCAAAATTTGAACCTTTGTCTGTATTTTTCTCATTATCATATGATTAAAACATTTATAATCTGAATTGTTTATGGGATTTATCTTTTGGTTAGTTGTTCACTTATCTCATGATTCCCATGTCTTCTCTTGTGTTGTTCTGTGCTAATCCACATGTACTTCCATGCTGACCTATTGCCCTTTCAAATTCAGTTATTGCATCAAATACACCATTTTCATCCCTTTTTTGATAAAGGCAGTTTGCTACTTGAATGATCATGGAAAGGACTATAAGGGCGGAATCTTGCAGTTTGAAAATGGTTATCCTTCCTCTATTGTTCCAGTCGCTGGTGTAAGCAGATCTAATTTTACTTTGCATTCATTTGATTTCAGAACATTTTTGTATCACACTTCTTGGTCTGAAGAAGTTATCATGTAATTTCTTACATTTACGAGAAGGTACAATTTTTCCTTTCAGGATGTTGTCATCTACACTGCTGATAACCGTAATGTCCATCGTGTAGATGAGGTACATTTCTATTGTCTTCATTGTTTAAATGAGTGTCTTGCTTTTACTTATTGCCTTTTTGCATATTTTAGTGTTCGGCTTCATACTGAGTCTTGGCATAGCATTGCCTTTATTGTACCCGGGCATTTTATCATCATTGATCATATTTCAATAGGTCTATTGAACAGGAAACTGAACCCACGACATTTTGTTTCTAGTTGTATCCCAAATGTCTACTTTTTTACTTGCACTTTGTTTCTTCCTATTTTGCTTAGAACTTCGGCCATGTTGTTATCTCGTCAAGTAAATCATTATTTTTTTGAAGTTGCTGGCAAGCCTTTTCTTGTTTACCAGCAAACTGCACCAAATGCTTGCAGGTAACTGAAGGTGAAAGGCTCACCCTGACTCTTTGGTTTACCAGAGACAGTGCTTATGATGAGGATCCAAAGCTCCTTAAATTTCTCTCTCAGACATCATTGAGTTGTGAGCCAGCTAGTCAAAACTATATTCCTGTGCCAGCATCTGATAACATGTATTGGTTTGCCTATGATGAGTGTGGTTTTGACATACGATGTGCTAGAGTGCATGTTCTTGGATTTAATTTTCACACAAATAGCAGTGAAGACAACCCCTCTGTATTATCAGCGGAAGATGACCCAATAGAGTTGCTTGGGAAACAATTGCAGCTCGGAAGGGGAGATGAAGTCCTTCATAAAATATTCTCTAATAGCTTGCATGCTCTTCAGGTATCCTTCACTTTTTGTTGCCTAAATGTTTGTTGAAAACACCCCATCAAGATTTATACTCCCTCTGTTCTCATATTGTTTTCGTTAGGACAACAATTGTAGTTCATTTTTGAACTAGAATTATTGTCCTAATGACAACAATTTTAAAAAGAAGGGAGTATAATGCATGCTGCATGCATATCTGGTGAAAATGGGTTAGAGTTGAAAATTTGCAGATTTGTTAAAAATCCTATGCAATGAATTTTCTAAAAATTCTGTAAAATCTCATGAATTGTATATTAGATCATGTTGTACATCCATGCAAAATTCAAATGCAATATACTTTTGTGAGAAATTGGAATGACAAATTTCACCGGATGTGTTCATTCCTCTTTTTACCACTTATTTTTTACTGAAAATTTTGGATACAATTTTTATATGCCATTGGTGGATTTGATGTATAAGATATCATTTCTTTTTCTTGCCCCTTCTTTTTTACTAAATTGATAAACATAACTGCTCAATAGTGCCATGATAAGCAACACATTTAAATGTGGTTTTGCCTTTAACATTTCAAGTGCTTTGCTTCCAGTTCTGTCAAGTGAGTTACATCCGTTGCCTGTGTTTTTAATAGATGGTGCAATTCTACTATTGGAAGGCACCCGTCCTGGCACTAAGGAGAGAACAAACTGCTGTTGATGCAGAGACAGTCTGCTATCCAATTATACGCCATTCAAGAGGAACAGAACTACAATTACCATTTAACCATGCCCTAGCACAAACCATATTTGGAACATATAACAATGCTGGGTTTCCCTTTGATTGGAATGATTTCACAGTAGCAGTTGTGATGTGGGAAAATTATTCAGAAGAGTTAAAGAGGAAATTATCAACATGTTTGCCATATTGGCTGTCCAGTGAAATCATTTTTGTCGTTGATTCCTCTGAGCTCCAGGTATGTGTTTAAGGAACGAAGTGGCAACAATATAATTTATTTGGCATTTCAAGTTGCCTTGGGATTCTTTTTTTTTTCCTTCCTTTTAACTGTGAACAATTCTGGATAGACATGTGGCTATTTGGTTATATGCACATTCCACACACAATGTTTTCTACAGATCTGTTTTATCTCCCTTAAGGTGGTTAACTCTTTGGGGCATTTACATTTTTCATAGCATTTGGCGTGATAAACCTTTTCTTTCTAAGAATTTACAGCGTGTGGCCATAAAAAACTATTATGTTTTATGTTATTTTCGTTCCTCAGATAATATAGTTGAGCAGCTCTTTCATCTAAAAATGAAACCTCAGCTAGAATAGATCATAACCTAATTTCTGTGTCCTGTTTGAAAAACATCCCTAGTGGTTATAACTATCAGCTGGCAAAGCCATTATATGCATCTCTCGCTGTCTTGTACAACATAGGAGAGCACGTGGTCCTTATTTCTGGAAATATCTAGGCAACAGTCTTACAGCCGAACCCTGAACATCATTGCTACTCATGCACAGCCATTCTATGTTTCTTTGGCAGATGAAACCACACAGTGCTTAGTGCTAGCATATTTTCTTTCTAGATTACTTCTGCTGCTTATCACAAGGTCACATTTAAATTTATGCAGATAGTGGAACCAATCTGATTCTCCAATGGTTATTTTGATCTTCCTCATTCTTCAGTGAGATAACTCGGATGCTGGAAGAGGTATGTTTTTGTTGACCTCCACTGGGAATATTGGTACAATATATTCCCATCGACATCATAAAAGGTGAAGTCTGCTTGATCCTGGTCTAGCTGGAGGGACATGAACCCCTGTCCGTCGTAGAAAAACTTGAGCTTTTCTTCGTTTGGCTGGAAGAATCCTCTCCATGCTTTTGAACCACCTCCACTTGTGAAGTATTGGATTGGACTGGAAAAAAGGAAGCGTTTGCATTGGAGTTAGACCACCTCACTTGAAGTGAACATATTGTCATGCATGTCCACTTCTTAGTTAACTGAAAAATGACTTGGCATCAAATGTTGGTTAACCTGTCTGTGCTGCTAATGTGTTCCAGGCAGTGATCATGCCCATTGATGTAAAAATCAATGCCGTTGACCTGGAATGACACAAAAATATCAATTGTTGTTGGGTTTTTTTTTTGTGTGTTGTTAATGAATGGACGAGGTTAGAATTTTTGGTGGCTGATAATGGGGCAACTGCTGAATAACCTTGAGAATTGGAAGCAGTAGTTGTAGAAGCTCCACGGTATCACCATGGTGGCTGACAGATCTCATGGTGTGATGGCCAACAGCAATCTTCCATTTTGCAGTTGATTTCTTCATTGCCTCATCCAAATCCTAAATTGTAGGATCCAAATAAGAAGATTGACTTAAATTTGTGATGTAGTAGCATAATATAATTGTTCATCAGTTATGATCGATGTATTCATTCCCTGTATGCACCTTGAGCAAAGTATCTATGTATTTTTGTCGCGATGCTACTCCTCTCCAGTCATAGATATGATCTTTAGGGTGACTCCAATACTTGAGTTGGAACGGCGTGGTGTCGATGAAGAAGAAGTCCACAATTTCTGAAATTGGGAATGATGTCGATATGTTTAACACCTTTTTTTGCGTTTGGTATGAATAAGAGTTATTTTATATAACAAAAATTAACAGTGCATTTCAGCGGAAACAAAATGGAACTGTACCTGCGCTTACTATGAAGGATCTTATGCAAATGAATCGGCTGTCGATCTTTCGCAGTACTGGGCTAAGTTGTGCTAGTACATCACCCTTGTAGTCATGGTTCCCCAGAACTGGAAAGAAAATGTGACCAGTGTTAGTACACAAGTGACATCATATTATATAGTGAGTAAGTAACATTTTTTCATCATCATATCAGGAGAAACTGTAAACGTAGAAGTCATAGAAAAGCATCAGTAAAGCGCACCAAGGTTCGGCTTCTGCAAACTCTTTGCAGTGTAGATATCAGTGAAAGATTGCTCAAACGCTGGGTCATCCACGCCCGTCAGGCCGTCCTCGTAGAAGTTGTCTCCAGTGGATATGACGAAGTCGATATTTAGCTCCTCTCCGACCCTTCCCATCTGCACGGAAAGTTGGTTACCAATACTTGACAGAAATAACTACCCGCAAGTCATCAGTAACACAAGTTGCTACAGCATACAAAAGAGGATAGTCTATCTGTTAATATATATATATATATATATATATATATATATATATATATATATATATACAAGGCCGTCAACAGCAGAACAAAAGGACAGAGAACTGTAGCCCAAGCCCTGACAAACAAACAGTGGATTAGAGATACCACAGACCCGCTTACAGTCATAGCAATCACTCAATACCTGCAGTTGTGGGTCCGAATGAGAGAAGTACGGTTGCAGGACATCGGGGAAGACAAGATCTGCTGGAGATGGACTTGCTGGAGATGGACTGCTTCGCACCAGTTCACATCACAATCAGCTTACAAGATGTTCTTCATGGGAGCAACCATGTTCGAGAGAGCAAATCTCGTTTGGAAGACATGGGCAGCACCAAAGGTCAAATTCTTCATCTACTTCGCCATGCATAGAAGGACCTGGACTGCAGAGCGAAGGAAGCGGCACGGCCTACAGGACCATGACGATTGCGCCCTCTGCGACCAAGAGCAGGAAACGGTGGAACACCTCTTACTCCAGTGCCCCATAGCCAAGCAGGTATGGTGGAATGTGCTGAAAATCATAGGGCTGGAACAATGCCTCCCATAGTAGCGGCATGAGACCGGGATCTCTACTCCATTTGGACCGGCATGAGGAAAGGCTTGACCAAGGCACCGAAGAAAGGATTGGATACGACCTTCATGTTGATAACCTGAACCCTATGGAAAGAGCGGAACAGTCACCTTTTCCGCAATGCAACAGAAACGCCGGAGCAAATCGCGGATCGCATGATGGCAGAGGGGAAATTGTGGGCAAGTGCTGGCGCCGAGCACCTCGGTTGTCTCCTATCACGAGAGTAGGACCTAGAACGTTGTATAGGTAGTCTTCACTCATGCTGAATGTAATACCTTGTTGTAAGGCTACCAGGCAGCTGCCAATGCAGCCAAGCGTTGTATTCGGGTCATCGACCCTTCTTCTTAATACAATATATAGAGATGTTGGCTAATATCAGCTTTAGTTTGGGCTCTATCACAAGAATGTGTGTGTGTGTTTCGAAAGTTCCTATCATAAGAATGTTGAGATTATAGTGTAGGGCTGTATCATTTGAATTTATCAGGTGCCTCAAAAAATACAAACATCAGCAGTACTGAAACATCACAGATTAGCCAACTCACTTCAGTGCTTCCTCAATCTGAGAAGTGACAAGTGGCGATCTATTTTTTAATGACCCATCCAACTTGATGCTCCGAAACTAACGAAGACACTCATACTCCCTTAGAGCAGGTACACTGCTACATGTAGTCAGTCTCATAGTTCGTCTCATACATTACCACATAAAATTTTTGATGATGTGGAAGAGAGAGAGAATGATGAGAGAAAGAGATGGTTGTTTCGCGTAGCAACCACCTCATGCGCTTAAATTTAGGAGTATGAGACGGCTCTCACATCATTGTACAGGTTCTAGTAGTCTTTTAATTTATAAATATTTTTTTTATATCCAAAAATTAAGGAGTCATATAATTAATAGAAGCAATAAGACTATCCATTGTATAAGTCGTCTCATAACCTGTCTTAAAATTATGTGGCATGCATGAGACGACCTATAAGATAACACCATTGTACTTATCCTTAGGGTAGGTATAATGCTACATGTAGACAGTCTCATAGGTCGTCTCATACATTGCCATATAGAATTTTTGATAATATAGAAGAGAGAGAGGCTGGTAAGGAAAAGAGGTGGTTGTTTCGTGTAGCAATCACCTCATGTGCTAAAATTTAAAAGTATGAGACAGCTCTCACACCATTATACGGATTCTAGTAGTATTTTCCTAGCGTCGCCTGCCGGCGCTGTGCGAAGCAGGAACAAGTGGCCCAGATTGACGGCAACTCACTTGGTTTAATGGTTTGGTGTCCCAGTCCCCGTCCGACCAATGGTTCGGTGATTGCGTGACGGGGCCCGTCCGCGGCTTGGCGGTTTGTCACACTGTCATTTGATTCGCCGAGAGCGATGGATGCCATCTCACCAGAAGACACGGTACACGTGCCACATTGTGTGGTCCGTGGGTGGGCGAGCTTGTTGCATTATTGGAGTTTTGGACGATTGGAGTGTGTGAGTCAGTGAGTGTGTGACAGTGTGAGGCAGCCAAGTGGAGTGATGGTCCAGAACTTCTTGTTTCCGAGGGAGAATCGAACCCTTGCGAAAAGAAAAAAGTGGAGTGATGGCCGATGGTAGCTGATGGGTTCGGATGACTTGGGTTCGTAACAAAACTTGTTCGTCGCTCGAGCGCCAATATGCAACTTGCTGGCGCAGATTTCGGAAACCTTGAAGTCTTCGCCATGGGGCTGCGTTTATTCATAGCAAAATATGAGAGATTTTAAAGTGTTTGCAAAGTATTGGGATGTACTAATAAAGTACAAAAGATCACAGCCGTTGATTGACCCAGGGGTAACTCAGGTATAACAGTTTAGTTAAATAAGGTAAGTTTGCAACAATTAATTGCTAATAATAAATTTGGTCATAAGGTTAGTCCCAATGATGAGTTTTATTTTGTTGTTTCCAAAACTGCCACATAATTAATAAGACATTTGTTTGAAAAATAAAACACTTCATACAATGTATAGTTTTATTTTTGTTGTTTCTTAGGAGTACATGCAAGACACAAAATATGTTGGAAATAGTATACACATGGTTTCATCTAAATGAATTTGCTCTCCTCTCTTTTCTTATTAATTCTTATCACGTCATCTAAAATGATGACATGATATCCTATTTAATGAAAATGAAACTCTCATTGAGAGTAGCCTAACTGCTCTTCTTCCTCCTTTTAGTTACGCCATTACTAAATGGCTTTTCTCCTTCCTCAGTGCATATCATCTCCATTGTTTTGCAGAACTTGTATTCGAAACATTTTCTTGGTTGATGATGCCAGTGCCAGTTGTCACAAAATTTGCAGCTCGGCTGCTTCTTTCTCTAATCTACCATACAAGCCAATAAATAGCGACCCTACTTTGACAGATTTTAACACAATATATGACCTGGTAAATGAACAAACTTATATGTAATACTCTGGCCGATTGATATGCATGCACGCGTAGTATACTAGCTCCTCCATTAGAAAGAGTATATATGATCTGTATTTTTAGGTAATAAGAAAAGTTTACTATTTTGATGATCGTTCTCTCTTATGTAGAAGTTATCTTCCTGGTATTAAAATCTGTTCTTAGAGATCTTTCCTATATATGCATCTAACTTTCTATATGGGTCAACATATGAGATTACATTCTTACCCTCAATACTTAAGTATCTCAGTCAATATTTGAGTATTTTTTGGATGGTACCTTTATTTAATTATAATTCATTAGATCTAAGGCAATGAACGGCTCACAGTACTTGCAAGCACCGTAGAAGATCTCGCAAAATATATGGTCTACCATGTTTTTTCTGGCAAAACCACCACATGGAGAGATTGTAGCCATTTTACCCTTGTTCGAAGTTCAATTGTAATTTTATCTCTTATTTTTAAACTTTATGATTTCAAAACAAAGACAAAGTTTACCCCTTACGAATTTAAAATCAAAAACGTAAAATCACAAAGTTAAAAATCGAGAGATAAAATCATAATTGGACTTTGAAACAAAAGTAAACTATAATACATACTAACTCCGGTATTCATGAACGCATGATTTATACATTTAAATTATAGTATAGTATGGCATTTGGTTTACGAACATTATTTACGCATCAAATCTGTCTTAAATACAATTATGTAAATGATTATTGCTCTCCTTTTTTGCTAGAAAAGAGGGAAAACACTTATGGTCCATTTGGGCGAGGAAATACTATCATAATATAATATTTTTTCCATTGTATGAATGTATTTTAATAGAAATTAGTGGTGGCCCAAAACTAAGCTTTGGAGGACATGCCTCATCCAAAACGACAAGTATTTGTAGCTCGAGGGAATAGGGCTTTTCCTTCTTGCACCACTTCTGCCAATTAACACAAAGTAACTTTCAAATTTCATACAGATTGCTAAGCCAATCTAATTCTCAAGTGGTGATTCAGTCAGATCTGCCTCACTCGTCAGTGACATAGCTTGGATGATGTGTTTTCTTCAAGCTCTTCTGGGAATACTGGTACAATATGTGTCCATCAACATCATAGAAGACGAAGTCTGCTTGGTCCTGGTCAAGCTGGAGGGACATGAACCCTTGCCCATCGTAAAAGAACTGGAGCTTATCTTTGTTTGGCTGGAATACTCCTCTCCATGCTTTTGAACCGCCCCCGCTTGTAAAGTATTGAATCGGACTGAAACAATAAAAAAGTGAACATCAGGGTTAGTCCAGCTAACCCAAATCTAAAATTACTCTGATAAAATACTTCATATAGAATGAAGGTTCACCTATCTCTGCTGCTAATGTGCTCCAGGCAGTGATCGTGCCCGTTGATGTAGAAATCGATGCCATTGTCCTGAATAATGTCAAATTTTCGTTTAAATGTTGTTTTATGAACCCTTCTGAAAGTTCGAAATCAATTGTGACTATTCCTTGAAAGTAACCTTGAGGACTGGAAGAAGTAGCTGCACAAGTTCCGTGGTGTCACCATGGTCACTAACGCTCCTCATGGTGTGATGGCCAACAGCAATCTTCCACTTCGCAGTTGATTTCTTCATTGCCACATCCAACTCCTAGATTAAAACAAATCCACAAAATAATATTGTAATAATTTTGTTGGTGCCATAATAGCTTTGTTTATCACTACTGAACTCATTCCAAATATGCACCTTCAGCAAGTTGGATATGTATTTTCCTCGAGGTGCTACTGCCCTCCAGTCATAATGATCGCCTTTAGGGTGAGTCCAGTACTTCAGTTGAAATGGAGTGGTGTCAACAAAGAAGAAATCCACAATTTCTGAAGACATGAGGAATCAGGAGAAACATTAGTATGTTATACAGAGTCCAAGGTGTTTTCCTAGTTTGTTACTTCAGTAGTTCAGTGAACAAAATGCGATACTCTACCTGCATCAACGATAAAAGATCTCATGCAAATGAACCGATTGTCGATCTTTCTCAATACGGGGCTAAGCTGTGCCAAAACATCACCCTTGTAGTCATGATTCCCCAGAACTGCAGACCAAAAATGTGCAAGTGTTAGTAGTTAGTGTACACGTAGATATTGCAGACACTAACGTCGCCCTGTACCAAGAAATGGCAATAGCTCATTGGTAAACAAGGCATCAACAAAGCTCACCAAGGTACCATGGCTTCTGTAAGCTCTCCGCCGTGTAGATATTTGTGAAGGACTGTTCAAACGCTTGATCATCCACGCCCGTCAGGCCGGTCTCGTAGAAGTTGTCCCCGGTGGATATGACGAAGTCGATGTCGAGTTTCTCCCCAACCCTACCCATCTGCGTGGAAAATCTCTTATTACTGTCATTACTTAGTACTCCCTCCGTTCCTATATATAATCATTCCTACACTTAGGAATGCTTATATATATATAGGAACGGAGGAAGTAGCAGTTTTGCTCGAGCAAACCAAAAAAAAAAGGGACAGTTTCACATCAGATCGACATACGTTCAGCACGGATTGTCTCCACTCACGTGCTTCACCAATCCAAAATTTTCCCGAACCCATTTCCAATTCTCTCCTATTACTGTGTGTCCCATGTTTTGCCGAAAATCCTCCTACTCTTTGAGACCAAACCGTTTCATCAATGCATAGTACTAGCAAACAAGATAGAAGATCAGGTGCACACTGGGCACACGCCAATAATAGCAAGCGTTGGGCGACCGACTCTTTTGTGTTAAGAAGATGCCAGTTGTTGCTTCAGATTTGTTTATCCTAGAAAGCTAGTACTATGCATTGATGAAACAAA
Organism: Eleusine indica; assembly: GCA_030378355.1. Lineage (NCBI taxonomy): Eukaryota > Viridiplantae > Streptophyta > Magnoliopsida > Poales > Poaceae > Eleusine > Eleusine indica. The sequence goes on along the minus strand of CM059498.1, from coordinate 7,192,564 downwards.
TCTGAAGCGACAACTGGCATCTTGCCTACGCACAGCCGCGGATATTCCTCACCTCCCCTGCCCAATACGAAACGGTCCCCGGCGAACTTTCCTCACCACTACTGTGATGAACAGAACACATGAATCTGAAACCGCGAATCCCATCGGCTGACAATAAGATCGAGACTTCGAGGTGGCAGAAAAATGGTGCCGTTACCTGCTCGGCGACCAGGGACTGATTGTACGTCCCCTTGCGGCCCCAGTCCCCGACGACGAGCAGGCTCAGCGTCCCGTCGTCCTTGGCCGGGTGTTCCAGCCGGTGCAGCTCGGCAGTGGCCGGCGCGCAGAGAAGCGCTGCCACAACGCCCAGGAACACGAGGACCTTGGCAGCGCTTCCGTTCGCCATAGCCGCAACCGTAAGCAACAACAGGTGACAACGGGTGGCGGAACGGAACGGCGAATATATAGTGGTTATTAGTTGCACGCAGCAGCAAGACTAGGGGGAGGTGTCTTGCAAGCATTGGCAAAGGCAAGGGTAGGCGGAGAACCCGTCCCTCCAATGGACAAACGATTTTCCTAGAGCTGATGTCTTTGGAATTTGGATTAGTTTTTTTCGCGGTTTTAGTTGCGCGTATCGCTCGTGTCGACGTCAATACCACCTTTAAACTTTCGTGTCATCCACGGTGAGAAAGCGATAAGCCGAGATAATGTGACATTATTGTGTAGTGGGTGAGCGGGGCAGCCAACTGGAGTGATGGGCGATGGTACCCGGTGTCTTAGATTGCCGGGTTCTTTTTCCTTCCTTCTTTCTTGCTGATAGTGCTTGTCAGGCTTGCAGCAGTTTGTCAGTTTGTCGTCATGAAGCTCCAAAATATCACTACTAGTTATTAGAGAACTTGGGGCAGTGTGTTTATGCCATTGAAAATAAACACCAACCATGTGCCAAAGACACGATACAAGCATTATTGTAGAAGGATAGGGTAGGGCGTATCTCCAGTCCATGTTGGCAAATGGCGAAGCTATCTCGGATGACGAGGCTCGTCTGTCTCTGGCGGCACTCTCTTGGACAGGTTCAAGATCTGAAGATCACAGCTCGGACAGGTAAGAACTGGCGAAGGAGCGAACAGTAAACTGATAGCCAAGCCAAGTGTAAAGACTTTGTTGGATTTATTCCTGAGTAGTCGCTCTTAATCTCTTGATTAGGGTCTTCTTTGGGCCTAGGGCCTTGTAACTTGTACATATTTCTTTTCATTCTAATATATAAAAAATACAGGTAGGGATCTTCCCTGCCGACTTCGTTCAAAAAAAAAAAAAAGAACAGTAAACTGATAGGATGCCCTTAATTAGCATTACCCGCATGTTCATGTAATCATTGTTCGTTTTATAGTCTCGTTTTATAATCTACTAGGCTAGAGCTGTCGATATGGAATGATATCGCGTAGAAAGGACATTTTCTATCAAACTTCGTATGGGCTGGCAGGCGTCATGATTTAGACTGAATGAATGTTTTTGGTGAAGTTTGCTGCACCAGTCACCACAGTTTCTTTTTTGAGGAGGCTAACAAATCGCTTTCCAATTTAGGACAGCAGAAGTGACGAACGAATTATTAACACCTAAAGCAAATCACGGCTACAAATAGAGCAGAGGATTGCATGTCGTTTCCTCTGTTTGACAGTGATATCGCCAGCCTCGTATCGTAGCTAGCCCATTTCTTCCCAAATTAATTTCACTGGTCACAAAGAAATTGTGTACAAACATATCAATGGCGGCTTTGTGTCTCCCTCATTCTTCGCTGACGTTGGTGATGGGCTGGAGGTGGTTCATTTTGCTTGAGCTCCATTGATACAAAATCTTCCCGGAAACATCATAGAAGTTGAATCGAGCCTGGTCCCGGTTTAGCTGGAGGGACATGAACCCTTGCCCATCGTAGAAGAACCGGACTTTGTCTTTGTTTCTCTGGAAGGCTCCCCTCCAAGCTTTTGAACCGCCTCCACTCGTGAAATATTGGATTGGACTGTAACAACAAATAATTGTATAAGGTTAAAACTTGAGAACCTTTACGATGCATATTATCACTAGTAGTTACTAGTTGTAGAAGCAATCTACAACTAGTAATTACTGATTGTACAACTAGTTATAGAAGCAATCTACAACTAGTAATTACTGCTTGTACAACTAGTAATTACTAGTACTGCTGGTCATACAACTAGTAATTTATTGGTAGTAATATATACCATAAAACTTTAGACTTGATTACATTGCGCTTCGACAAAGAATACTTATATGAACTTAATAATAAATTGTGTTGTACCTGTCTCTGCTACTTATGTGCTCTAGGCAGTGATCATGCCCGTTGATGTAGAAGTCGACGTTATTGTCCTGAATGGTGTGAAATTATAGTCAAAAGACAGTTTTTATGGAGCTTTTTTGAAAGCCGAAACTGATTGAGGTTACTTCTGAGTGACCTTGAGGACTGGAAGTAGTAGTTTCAGAAGCTCTATGGTGTCACCGTGCTCACTGACACTCCTCATGGTATGATGTCCAATGGCAATCTTCCACCTCGCAGTTGATTTCTTCAGGGCATCATCCAAATCCTGCATTCCAGAATCCACAAAATTAAATTACAAAAGATGTTTTGTAGCTTTTAAAGCATCGATGGCGGTTCTTTTCAAACATGCACCTTCAGCAAATTAGCAATGTATTTTCCTCGAGGCGCTACTCCTCTCCAGTCATAGTGATCTTTGCCGGGGTGAGTCCAATACTTCAGTTGAAATGGGGTGGTATCAATAAAGAAGAAATCCACAAATTCTGACAAACAGAGGGTTGATGTCACGCTGTCAGCTTTCATTAGCATACTAATAATTTTGGCAAACTAGTTCTCCCAACCTCAAATACAAGTGAACAGAGGGAGCATCTTCTTTCAGTTCGAATACAACATGCTGTGTGTTTGTACCTGAATTAACAATGAATGATCTCATGCATATGAACCGACTGTCAATCTTCCGCATGACCGGGCTAAGTTGTGCTAGCGCATTACCCCTGTAGTCATGATTTCCCAGTACTGAAAAAGAAAGAAAAAAAAATCATTTGATCTTTCACTTATCACTTACACATGATAGATTGCAAACGCAAATGACAGGAAAGAATGGGTTCTTTACCAAGATACCACGGCTTCTGTAAGCTTTGTGCTGTGTAGATATCACTGAATGATTCTTCAAACTGCTGGTCATCCACACCATTGAGGCCGTTCTTGTAGAAATTATCCCCAGTAGATACAATGAAGTCGATGTTGAGTTTCTCTCCAACTCTTCCCATCTGCACGAAGAGTTGATTATCGCTCTCTCCAGAGTTCAGACACAAGAAAAAACGATGCAATGTATGTAATCTTCTATTTCAGTTTCCTAGAAGCAAATGAATCTGACAAGAGCAAAGTATGGGTTGTATCATTTCGAAAAGTGTTCAGAATGTTCTTCTTTTAATAAGTTTTGTGAACGTATGACAATACAGAGCAAAAGTCACAATGTTTGATCGGGCACAATACACAGACACAGCAAAGTTGCAATGTTGGATGGAGCACTAGCTAAGCACTGATCCATGATCCATATCGATGCGCACTAAGCCAACAAGCATAGCTTTTTTTTTCTTTCAAAGAGTGCTCTCGGCCTGCGCAAGCAAGATTCGACGGCTTTTTTTCACGTATTAAACAAAAAAAAAAAACGACAAGTGGCGATCTGAACGTTTGAAGTAATCAGTTTGCTTAATCCGCAAGGAAATGAAGAACTAATCAGTTTGCTTTGCAAAATTCCCCTCTGCTTTATCCATTCAATAAAGAATTCTATATTGACGAACAGCGCTGGCCTTAAAGACCAGCTTTCCAGTAGCTGTAATTAATTTGGATCATTTTTTTTAGAAAAGGAATTTATTTGAAACATAATACCATGAACAACCAGTGATCAAGATGATATATAGCAAGGAATGAGTTGGATGGATGGTGCCGTTACTACGACGTACCTGCTCCGCGACTCGGGACTGGTTGTACGCCCCCTTCCGGCCCCAGTCCCCGATGACGAGAAGGCTGAGCGACCCGTCGTTCTTGGCTGGGTGTTCCAGCCGCGTCAGCTCCGCGGCGGCCGGTGCGCAGAGGACCGCGGCCATGGCCATGATGGCAAGGACGGCAGCATCGCTCCTCGTCATGGCTGGCCGGCAGTCGAGGACTCGAAGAAGAACGACAACGACGGGCTGCGCTGCGCACCCAGCCGTGCAGGTTGATATATAAGGGCAGGGCGAAGCACCAACTTGCTTATAGGTAGCAGCAAGCGGGCGCGGGAGGGAGACGCAGCACAAAACACAGGAAATGAGACGACACGCCTCTCCGTCCATAAGGTAAAAATTCACTTTTCAACCGCTCAGGAAAATGAAGTGAAATTTGTCTCAAAAACACCAACAAAACGTAGTTTTATTATGACCATAATAAACAAATCAAATTTAGCTGATACATACTACGATTCTAGGAAAATTTGTTTTGAACACACTATAATCATTTAACTTTTTATTTTTATTTTTTTATTTTAATATATAAACTATGTCACAAATTAAAACTTTGTACAAATATAATTTGTTACATTTTCTATCATTAAAAATAGAGCTAGATTTTTTTAATTGTTTGGATGGCTTGCTCAATAAATTAAATATTAAAATAATAAATAAATAATAAAAATAGTCATAAAAATTCTAGCTCTATTTTTTATTGATAGATAATACAACCATGTATATTTATGCTAAGTTTCAAATTCTGACATATTTTATATATTAAGATAGAAAAGTTAAAAATAATAGTTAAATGATCATAGTCTGTATCAGACAAATTTTTCTAGAATCGTAGAGTAGAGTGTATCAACTAAATTTGATTTGTTTAATATATTCTAAACAAAGCCACATTTTATTATTATATTACATATAAATTTCTCAAAACGGAATTAACGGAGCTGCGCGTAAGAGATGTTGATCTCAACTACTAGTGTGTCGTGTCACTCCAGCGCCATCTTACTATATTTATACAGCGCTTGGAACTTGGAGGATCGAGATGCCAGTCGTTAGAACATTGTTCCTTTGTGAACCCCATGTGCGGATCGATCGAGCTTGACCCCTGTCGATTGATCGATGTTCCATCGAGCGGCGTGGCTTGGATCGTACGTGACAAAGAAGAACGTGCCGCATAGTATTTTTTTTTTTTCCCTCGGAGATGGTCGGACATGCATGTTTCTTGTGCTTGTCGAAACACCGTGCAGGAGCCTGTCCTCTTGGACCGGTCCGGATAGATACCTGCCGTTACCACGTTCAAACGCCCAACGTTTTCAATCTGGTACATGCATATATCCCTCGCCAAACCACAGCAATAACAATTGCTGCTTGTGTGTGAAAGAAATACCAAGTTGGCATGTGTTCGCCCGGTGCGAATATTCGCGGTGCGTGTTCCGATGGGATCGCTCGATCCGCTGGATATTCTTTGGTGGTGCTGTTCGGAGCGGCTGCGCTGCTGCTGACTACGCTACCGGTACTGGTCATTCAGCGCGAAGCTGGTAGTGGTAGGCTCGCATTGGCCGTTCGCCATCGCGAAAGCTCAAAGCACACGACAAAAAGGATTCGTGGTAGAGTAATTCCTAACTCATGCCGGTGGTCAGCGTGGGCGTAACTATGGCGTCTTGAGAACTAGTACTGTAGAGAGAGTAGAGTAGAGTGCACGGTTGCTTTAGGATGCGAATATGCCAGCATGTGAACCCACAACATCACTCTTCAAAAAGTCGGTATACAGACTTGCTCAAGAAAAAAAAGGGGGGGTCGGTATACAGTCGGAGAGCGGTGTCTGCTCTAGCTGTTGGCCCATAAAAGCCCAGTGACTTTTCCTGGCCTGTAACCTCGGATGGCGGACGTCCAACTGGGCTGGGCCCCTTTACAATACCGGGCCTTCCAAGTGTCAAGTCCGGAAACGCGCCGCGCCGGGAGTCATTTACACGCCCGGCCTGGGCAACCAGCCCAAGTCAAGCGCCGAGCGGAGAAAGGGCCGAGTCCGCCCCAGGCGCGCGCGGGGTCCCCAGGCCTCCGTTCTTCCATCGACAGCGATTCCGTCCCGCTCCATCGACTCTCGCCGTCCTCCCTCAACGGAATCAAGGTCAGGTTACAGTTACACCCTTCTGCTGCTCGGCTCTCCCCCCGCTTCCTTCCCCGTCGCCGAAATCTACCGCCGGTAACATGGCCGGCGCGTATGCGCTTGCCTTTGCACTGACGGCACTACGCGACGCTAGATTAAGTTACGCCACCATCCCGATTGGCGGACGCAGTCTGCTAATTTCCTGTCACTGAAATCCACACATCACAGCCAATCACACAACAATAACACGAGTAGTTAAAGAGATTCGCCCGTTAGCACATCCGGGTAAACGACAAAGGCGAAGGCTTACTTAACTCGAGCATGATTAGCTCGACGACACTCACAAACTCAGCCACCAACAAATACGGTCCTATTGATCCCTTCAAACCAGTTCCTCGCACACGCACGCATTTCGCTCAAAAATCTTGCCATCTAATCCTCCTAATCCCAGGCCCCACTTTGCTGTTGTCTTCCTGTCGCGATGCTGGCTGGGCCTCGGTCGGCAAACGCCAACTTCTGTTAACGGCAAGACTTAGGTGCAGCCAGACAGCCAACAGATGATGCTTCTAAATATCCCACGCCACTAACAGGTCGGCAATTATATTTTGGTAATGAACAGACTATCTCGGCTTCAACCTCGCCACACTCGCCCTATGAGCGATCATCGGCGGCGCCGGTCCACGAAAGGGGAAACAGAGGATTTGGTGAAGTAGTGCGGTCGTCTGCAGTGTTAGATCATGTGAGGGATGACTTTAGCTTGAAGGCAAAAGGAAAGGATAAATTTAGCATGTACTAGCCCCAGGAAACGAACACATCACGATGAGCTTTGTACTAGCTAATAACTTGTGTCAGGCAGGAATGACGGAAGCAAGCGGCTGCTGCCAAAAACTGTTGACCGAAATGCTAAGCCTAGCGACGCAACTTGACCAGCGACATTGACCTGTGGGGAAAGACAGCCTCGTTCCCTTATCCCAGGTCCACAGCGTGAGCGTAGGGAAGTTGCTATGACCACAAGGGCATAGAGGAAAATCATGACGGAGTCGTGTCACAGCCTCACAGGGTCCAGGGGAGCACAGAAGCAGAGCAAGTAGAAGGTTCAAGAAGATACACAAGACCAAGCAACTGTGTGAGCTAAGCCATGACCATAGTTCTCTCTAGAATATACCGAGCGAGAGTGATGCTCATGGCAACTTGGCAAGCACAATTATTCGTGAATGTAAATTTCAGATGCTATAATATAATGGATCAGAAAATATTATGTCTTGATCGTCCAATTATGAAATATTGAATGCTGCCAAAAAAAATATATTAACTGATCAACCGAGATGCCTGAACCTTGGGTCCCTACCAGATAAACCGTGACCTACAGACTCTGCTGCAGTAGCAACAAACAGGTTGCTCCAGAGATTGTGATTGAATTTGTTTTCTTAGAAGTCATAACTGCCGGCTCTGTTGTTTGGGCATGACTGGAAGCACATTTTGACGTGGAAGCAATTTCAGTTCCTGAAAACTGATTTCCAGATTAGTGTGAACCCTAGTCAAGAGCTCTGGTCTAGTTTGTGAACTTGTGCTACTTAAAAATGGGATAAGTGAACAGACAAGTTTGTTTATCCGCGTCGTAGTATATGTACAAGTAGAAGTCGTTGGTACTTAACCAGCGATAATTTTGTCTCTGCGAAGATCGAAACAGATATGGTAGGCATCAGCACCGGCAACTTGCTGGGTTCTAAATTGTTGTATCTTACTCTCTCTCTCTCTCTTCTGACTATATACAAATTCCAATCCCATCAGTTAAGATGACAAGCAGTGCGTTGTTTCATTGACTGCTGAAGCACACAGTGCAATAGTTTTTTCGGGTGTCTCTTGATATCACACCTGACAATTCTATTTGCAACTTGCAGTAAAGCCTTTTGTTGATCAAGCAGACATCTGGTTTGCACAACTCCACCAGTCACTTTCATAAATATCTTCGAGCTTCTCCGACGTGGATTTTGGACTTCTCTGAACGAATCAAATTGGATTAGTGACTGCAGCTTCAGAGACAATGTTTATTGTATTGATTGGATTAGGAAGATTAAAACCTTGTGGTGAGCTCATTTTTTTGATGAACTATTAGTTCCCTAGAAAAAAACAAATAGATCACCATTTTTTAAAGAAAGATCTGGCAATGTTTTGGGTCACAACTAAAAGACATTGCCTTTTTAAAAAAAGAGAGAGAAATAACGTTGACGATTAGTTCAGTTACTATTTGTGAATGGAAGCAGTGTATTCACCGAATATCGAGTTGTGAGTTGTCTCGATGGCTACATGTCTTCTCTGATAAATAGTATACAAGTTATGCGCTATTCGTTGAATGCAGGTGGATCCATAGATCAATAATTTCCAAGTTTTTTAAGGTAAGACAAGGCGGGCATCTTGCAGACCTAATTAATTATATGGATTTTTTTCGTGCAAGCTTTATATAAGTTTTGATCATGTGGCACTAAGAACAAATGAATCAGGCTTAAGTCTCTCCTTTGCACATCGCATCCTGAAAATGCATAAAACCTTAATTGTTTTAGACTGATGATTTATTATATAAAAAAAGGATAGATGTGGCTACAATATATATCAAATTATATATCCTGGAGGTCTATATGAGTGCGAAAATACCCAGCGGTGTAAATTTGTTACCCACCTGCTGTTTTAGTACATTAGTTAAAGATACATCTACAAGTGCGTACCTGAAATGTACGTTCTTATCTATCTAACCCTTGATAACGTTCAGGTTCATTTGCATAATGGATACACTTACCTGCCCAAACTGTAACATGGCTTAATCATCTATGCGAAAATAAGAAGCCTTTTGTTCATGGAAGAACCTAATAATTGTTTATTACCTAATGCTGAGTTGAGTGTCTTTTTCTGAATTGTTTGCTGAAAGTTGCAAAAAAGGGCCATCGTCGCAAAGACATAAGGGAGTATCTTGCAGCCGGGTACAATGATAATTCGGGAACTGACATAATAAGCAAACAACAATTGTGGAAAGGGATGAGCGAAAGATTGGGCTCTCACTTTGCTTTAGAAAATAGAAAGGGTATTCATCAAAACATAACAAAGGATGTTAACGAGGAATCGCCGTACCCTCAGGGATCATTATGGTCACTAATGACTCAGCCTTTACGTATTATATTTGCAATGTTTGTTAATTGTTATATAATCCTATATAATCATTGTATAGCTTATGGGCACACGTCAAAGAATACATCTCCTCTTTTGCCAACTGAGCTTGCACTTTTTTCTGTTCAAAAACAATGATAGGCCGGCAGGCCTAGCCTACATAAACTCTGTGTTTGCATCTATTCCAATTTACTACATGGCTAACATTCTGTTTCCCAAAAAATTCCTGGCCAAGCTGAACTCTGTTGTGGCAAAATTCTGGTGGGTAGGGGTTAGAGAGGAGGACAACACCAAACCCTTCCACCTTAGATCATGGGAGGACATCACCCAACCGAAAACCAGGGGGGGGGGGCTAGGAATCAGGAACTTCACCATAATCAACCAGAGCCTACTGCTGCACTCGGCCTGGAAGGTGGTTAGCAACGCTGACCCCCACCTCACGGCGGTTCTAAAGGCTAAATACTATCCAACCTCCTCCTTCTAGACAGCCCCCACTCATCTCCCAAAATCGGTCTACTGGTCCTCCACTCAGACTATTAGGCCCATTCTAGCTCAACACTCCACCTACCAAATATGCGCAGGCAACTCCAACATCTGGACTACCCCCTGGTGCCCTATCTGGAACCAGCTTCATGACCGCCTCATACACCCAAAACAGCACACCAATCTTCCAAATATAGTGTCTAACCATTGGACACCGGGTACTACAAAATGGGATCACATGAAAATTCAACAAATCTTTGGCCCCGATGCTGTACACTCCATCACTATTCTGCAGATCACACCAACAAATGAAGATGACATTCTCTGCTGGCAACCAGCAACCAAAGGACTATGCACCACAAAAGAAGCTTACATATTCCTGGCTACTCAGAATCAGCAACCAATTCCACAATATGGCAGTAGAGCACTTCCACCATAGGTACAACATCTCTTGCAGGTCATATTGAAAAACAAACAGATCCAGCCAAGATACAAGGCGTTTGTCTGGAGACTGCTCCGACAAGCGATCCCAACGGCAAACCGCATAGGCCAATTTTCCTAGCACATATATAAATCCTGTGCCCGCTGTGCTCAACCTGAAACTGATGCCCACATCTTTTTCAACTGTGCCTTCGCCCGAGCGGTCTAGTACTTTGGCCCAAATGCCATCAGATCAGACACCCTCCCATAGGGCCAAAATGGCGTACAGGACCAGTTGATTGCTCTACTTGGAACTGCGCCTGCCACAGCAACGATCAACACCCACTTGAGCCTATTGTGGTTCATATGGAGGGCGAGGAACGATCATCGTTTCGTCGCCAAAAATTGGTCTGTTTTGCAGGTACACTTAGCAACAAAGGCACAACTACAACAAGACGAAAAGGAGGAAGAAGCCCCACAGCACCATATAACACCGCTGCCACAAACGCAGCCTGTTGTGACACTCTCATGGCTGGGAGTTCGATGTCACACGGACGCAGCATGTCGGCCGCAGCCCTCACCCCATGATACGGTGGGCATTGGAGTCCTCTTCTTCAACACAACAGGGCCCATCACACCGGCAGTCCACATACAGGCATCTACGAAAGGATGCCACTCATCACTACAAGCTGAAGCCAAGGCCATGTTGCTCGCCTCACACATTGCCAAAGCCCTTCACTATGACAACATCATGTTCTGCTCCGACAACAAGGTGCTCGCCTCCACCACCAGCCAAGGAAACTTTCAACAAGATCCAGGAGATTGGACATTAAGACCTCTGCTTTATCAGTTCAGACATAATACTCAAGGCATTAACTATAGAGTGACCAAGATCAATAGGAACGAAAACACAACAGCACATAACTTGGCGCTTAACGCAAGGTCAGATGATACATCCACTCCGCTCTTCATTTGTAATCACTTAGCACACCATTCACAATGCCCAGTTATAAAGGCGTTGCAACACTTTGTCTGGGATTCCTATACCCAAAAATCTATAATCTGTCGTTAATTCAATGAAATACAGATTTTCTTTGTCAAAAAAATGATAGGCCGGCCGAACGACAATAAGCAGGGCAAGTGAAACCGATGGACAAGCAGTGGCAAATGAAGATAGCTTAGGATCAGATGCATGGACGATGCATCGTGTCCTAACTGTAGCAAGTCGTTGCTCTGACGAAAGCTCAGCCACCCGTCAGATTTATTTGCAAATGTCAGGTCTCTGACGGATACTGTCTATTGAAGAATAAAATTTTCTGCATATCCTTCTCTAGATACACTCCTACATTCTTTAAGTAAGTTATAGCCTTGAACATTTGCTTTGGTTTTTTTTTTAAAACTTTACATTGTATAGTTTTCAGTTTGCTTTCGTTGTTCAGAAGTGTGACGGAAACGTGCTTTGCAAATAATTACATTAAAAAGGATTTATGTTTTGTTAACAAACGGGATTGGTAATTCCATAATGAACTACAGTTCTATACTGCCTTTTCTTGTTGTTGCATGATTTGTCTTATAAGGATCGTATGAACTTTTTGAATAAAGGCACAACAAAAACTTAAGCATCAACGCATATAGTATAAGCGCGCATTGAATTTTATTTCAAGAGAGCTTCCACCGGAGTATTATTGTAAACAATAATAATTAATATTTTATATCAGAGGAAAACAGACAAATTAAAAGAGCCAAATTGATGGATGACAATTGACAAGCATGGAGCTACTAGTTCTGTAGTTCATATCATTTGTTAGGCTTTTTGGCAATATGCACGCAAAATCCTGCGAAAGTTAGCTGGAAGGCAACATCAGTACAATATCTAAGAATCTTGTACAAATTATAATGGATAGGCCATGTACATTGAATCTTACATATGCATTCTAGTTGCAAATACATTTTGTTTTGACTTCCTAATCTACCTGATCATCTGGAATCATGTCTTTTTTTTTAATCAATACATACGTCGTATATGGAGCTAGCTAATATTAACAGGCATGCATAGATTTTTTTTAAAATGTTATAAAATTAAATGAACACATGTTGATAATAACAAATGACATGATAAGTTAATACTCAATATTACAAATTATGAGAATATAGCTGAGATGGTAAGCAGATGTGTCTGACGATTGCGTGATGTGATATATATTCTCCTATATCTAGCATGCAAGATGTGGCACCATACACAAGTTGACCAAGTTGAACCTGTGTGACATATAGACCTCAACCTCCCTATCCTGGGTCTGTACACGCTAGGCTCTAATACTTAAAACACGTGCTACAAAAAATAGTATTATGATTCTAAGAAAGTACAATAATATAGCTAGTTGGATCCTTGAAAAATCGTTTGTATATGTAGCTAGTTGAGAATACAAAAGATACAATTCGCAGCCAACCACACAACAGGTTGACATAATTTTTTTTTGGGGGGGGGGGGGGGGGGGGAATTAAAGACCACACACAATACAAGCTTGCTTATTAAATTGGTTCAATACGCATTCTCTGCTGTGCTGCGTTCCGGAAAAGATCCTCCGTCTTTAGGGGTACCCCTCTTTTCCATCATACAAAACGAAGGATCAGATGGGGTGCTACAACACTGTGCTACAGTGTTTTGATCCAGCAAATCTTGTTTCAATGGGTTCCCATTTTATATTTTATGAACAGTAAAAGCACTATTACTGTCTATCTGTTTATATAGGCACAAATTACTGTTCCTTTGTTGTCTTTTTACCTCTAAAGATAGAGGAGTCATAGCTCCAAACTTAAACATTTACATTCCAGATAAATAATTTTTCAGGAACGGCAAGGCAGGAAATCCATGCCACAACACGCCTTCTGATTTCTCTACATGGTTACTCGTCCGGAAATACTGTCGTTCCGATCAAAGAATATGACTTGCGGCCAGTACAAATTGACTGTCGGAAACGACTGTATTTCGAGAATGGAGGAGTACGAAAAGATATTCTCTCTCCGCTTAAACAAAAACAGTAGAAACAAGTTTCGTGAAGAAATGCAAGCACCTCGCACTATATTTCAGCGCGTCTCTGTTGGTGAACAGCTCGCAGTGACCAATCCCGGAGTCCGGAAACACGCAGAGAGATTCCATTCCAAAGCATCCCTCTCCTTGTCCCCTGCATGCATCCATCTAAACGATCCCATCAAACGCCGCCGTAATCCTAATCCCCCACTCACTTTGACCCACCCACAACCCGTTCAAAAGTCGAGTGCTTTTCCCTCCACTGTCACTGCCGCCCTCCTCCCTTTTTCCTGCTCACCGCAAGCAGCATGCAGTGCACGCGCGAACACATCGACATCATCCTTCCGCCCACACGCACACGGTTACCGTCGACCGGATAGCTGTGAATGATCGTGCACGACCGTGGCCGCGCGCGCGCTGCAGACTAGCAGTAGAATTAATTTGTCTTTTGGCGCTGCGTCACGTAGCGCCCCCCGGCCCGGCTGCCTATTTAAGCCGCCGTTCCCTTCCCCGTCTAACGTTTCCTTCTCCCCGGCGTCTCGCTCGGTGCTTTACCACCACCGTTGTTCCCGCGAGTCTTGAGTCGCGCGCACCAGTGGTCTCATCTCGTCTGCCCAACCACACGCGAGGGCCTACTACGCCTCGATCGTGCTCGATCATCATCATCATCATCATCATGCTAGAGAACCAAAAGCAAGCGGAGGTAGGCCATCCACCAGCGTCTAGCTCCTTCTGTCCCTCTCCCTCTTTGTGCCTGTCTCCTTGCTCTAGCTTAGCTTGTAGCTCCGACCGGCCTAGCTAGTAGATAGGCATGGATGTTTGTAACTAACGCTAGCTTGTGATGGAATTGGACAGGTTCTGTGGCCGCGGCTGGTGGCCAACAAGCTGTTCCGGAAGACATCGGGCAGCCACGCCTTCGTGGCCGACTTCCCCATCGACGACGACGGCGGATGCGTCAGCCCCGACGCCGACGCCGGCCGCTGCGTCAAGCGGCAGCGGCCGCCGGAGCGGAACAACAACAAGACACTCAAGTACAAGTAGGCGCAATTAATCGATCAATTAATTTCTGATTCACACCACAGGCGCTCGATCGATGTGCAATCGTCGACGGATCCTTCTTCGTTCCCCGATGCTAACCATGTCGATGATGTTTCGGTTGTTGCAGGGTGTTCGCGAGCACTTGGAACGTGGGCGGCGTGGCTCCGCCGGAGGACCTGGACCTGTCGGCGTGGCTAGACGCGAGCAGCGACGGGCCCTACGACGTGTACGTGCTCGGGTTCCAGGAGGTGGTGCCGCTGCGCGCCCGGAACGTGCTGGGCGCGGACAAGAGCCGCATCGGCATGCGGTGGAACGAGCTCATCCGCGCCGCGCTCAACAATAACCGCTCGTCGTCGTCGTCGTCGTCGTCTCAGCAGAATAATAAGGGCGGCGCATCAGAGAGCAGCAAGCAGCAGCAGAAGGTGCACCCGGTGAGCGACGGCGGCGGCGGGCTGGCGAGGGAGTACCGGTGCGTGGTGAGCAAGCAGATGGTCGGCATCCTGCTCACGGTCTGGGTGCGCGCCGACCTCCGCCGCTTCGTGCGACGCGCCAGCGTCTCCTGCGTCGGGTGCGGCGTCATGGGATGCCTCGGCAACAAGGTAATAGTTTCGTTTCCAAATCCCAATTTCCCTTGCTGCGTGCCTGTTCCGGCCTGTGGCACACCTCGCTATCAGCCGCGCGCTTATTAACCCGACGGAGCCGGTGAATGGTGTTGCAGGGCGCCGTGTCCGTGAGGTTCTGGCTCCACGACACCAGCTTCTGCTTCGTGTGCTGCCACCTCGCGTCGGGCGGAAGGGAGGGCGACGAGGCGCACCGCAACGCCGACGCCACGGAGATCCTCGCAAGGACGACCTTCCCGAGAGGGCACGCGCTCAACCTGCCCCACAAGATCCTAGACCACGAGTAAGTCATTCTTACTATTAATTCACGCACACATCATCTTCTTCCAACTAATGAAACCGCGGGGCGCTGCTACTTGCTGTGAACAAAAATGCCCCGGTGTCGCTGACTCCTGCGCCAGCCGGTAATTAATAATAAAAGAAAAGAAAGGAAAGGAAACCTGCCCTGAGCTACGCGCTGACCCGCGCCACCAGATACAAATGAACATTGCCCTTCTCTCTTACAGGTCGCGACCGCAGTCGTGTTTTCTTAACCCGGCCGGTCGCTGCACCGTCCACGCTACCGGTAAACCCAATAGTATTACTATTAGGTGTAGATACTATGCCACGTCGCCGTATCAGGGATTGCTGCTTTCTTCATTGATCGTGTCATAGGTTGATACGGCATGGCCGGTGCGAGAGAGGGCATGTCGGCATAGCGTGGTAGTAGTAGTAAAGTACTAGTGTAGTAGACAGAGACAGAGAAGCTTCAAAAGTGCATTGGACTTGGCCGATGTACCCAGTGGTGTTTTGTTTATATGCCGTCGCCGGTGCTGAGTGTAGATTACAAAAGTATATACGTCCAACTTGCAACCGTAATTGTTCGGTTGATCTTTGATTTAACTAATAACACGTAGTGCGTGTCAAGACAAAGACCGCGTAAATCATCCACCAATCATGAGGCAGGCCTTGACCAGCAGTAGTAATCTGATGCGCTGTTCTTTGTTTATGCTTACCGCAGCCGAGTGATCCTGCTCGGGGACCTCAACTACCGGATCTCCCTGCCGGAGGCGAAGACGCGGATGCTGGTGGAGCGGCGGGACTGGAAGACGCTGCTGGAGAACGACCAGCTGCGGGGCGAGACGTGCCCGGGCGGCGCGTTCCAGGGCTGGAACGAGGGCGCCATCACCTTCTCGCCCACCTACAAGTACTACCCCAACTCCGACACCTACTACGGCTGCGCCTCCGCCTCTGCCGCCAAGGGCCGCCGCGGCGAGAAGCGCCGCGCGCCGGCGTGGTGCGACCGCATCCTCTGGCACGGCGACGGGCTCAGGCAGGACCAGTACGACCGCTGCGAGTCCAGGCTGTCCGACCACCGCCCCGTGCGCGCCGTCTTCACCGTCGAGGTCGACGCGCCGAGGAACCTCAACTCGCTCCGGAGCTTCTTCATGTCCGAGAGGTTTGACGATAATAAGGTCACCACGAGCTCGCCGGAGCTGCTGTTCAGGACCAAGGGCATGAACAGCGCCAGATTCACCGACAACGTCTGACGATGCAAATCTCTGATATGATCATCGTCTGGCTACGAGCGAGAGAATTTCATTGTTGCTCTAATTGTTCACAACCAAAGGAGAGAAGAAAGGGAAAGTATATATATCGTTAATTCAGTTCTTAGTGTTGATAATTCTATATGATGATCTCATGTACGTCTACAGCATAGCTAGGATACAGATATATTTTTTTTTCCTGCTGTTTCCTGACTTCCTGTAACCACTTGCAGTACGTTGTAAGCTTCTCGATTCACAATGAGTACGAGCTGTCTCAATTTTCTTAAAAATCATATATACTGTACTGAAAACAGGAGGGTGCAGCAACATATCAAACACCATAGCTTAATACTACTAGTTTGCTGGCAGCTTGTGAGCCATGAATGTTAATCCGGTCTGCGCAGTAAAGCTTCAGAAAGATGACCCTTGCCGGCACTGTGGCAAGTGTACTCGACGCATATCTTATTTTTAAAAACAATTGTGGCGTCGTCATGGGCCATGGCAATTGGGCAATACGCACTACTAGTGGTCTCAAACTCTCAATCCATCCCCCCAAATTCAAGGGCTCTGTTAAGATTGTCCCCCTTCTTGTTTTCTGCTGCTTGTTCCTTCTGTTTGTCAGTATTGCGCAGAACAAATGGGGTGATCCAAGTCAAGGTAGCTGCCCTGCATATAGTGCGAAACAACCGCTTTGTCTGTAGTTGCAAGTACAAATCATTCAAGCATACTAATTATGAATTTGTGGCAGTATATGAATGTCTGGCCTAATTTAATTCCTTCAGAAATTTGTATCAATGCACATTCCTCGTATATGAAAAGGCTGAAGAAAAAAAACTTGATTTTTTTTTGGAAAGGTGGCATTTTGCCACTGACTTCAGTAGGCAATGCGGGACCGGGGCTTCGAGCCCCCGTCGGCTCAGTGCTACCGTGCGTGTTTACCACCGGGCCACTGGCCCGTCCGCAAACTTGATTTTTTTTCTCGAGATCGAAAATGCATAAGGTGTGAAAACTGAACTTTTCTCATGGACGTTGTTGTTATCCACGGTGCATATCCATGGACTCTTTCATGAAGTACGTTGTTGTTAGTCCTAAACAAAGGGATCCCTAAAGATTCTCTCCAGCCTTAAACAAAGGAACTATACATATCGGCCTATCAGAGGTTTCTATAAGGAATACCTGAACTAAATGTGTTGGACCATTGCGGCGTTCCAATTGATAACCACATAAAGCGCTTCATCAAGACCTGACAATAAAAGAAATGATCAATCATCTTACATCATCAGCTCATCACCTAACACCTGCAAAAATGCATATGGGTCCGGTTTTATTCAAGGAAATAGCGAAATCATTGAATCCATAAGAACAGAGCGCCGATCGGTGGCGTATGTAACAACTACTAGTAAGTATCATCACGATACCAAATTACGTGTGTAATCATTATACTATAGTTAAAGTTCATCCAGTTCAAAAAGGCTTTCCCACTGATGAAAATTGCATCTCTAAACCTCCCAACAATCACATCACCACACCAGCTCCGCGAAGTAGCTGAGGAACAAGTTGCTTCTATATTGGTATTACTTATTATTGTGGCCTGAATCTGATAGCTGCACTAAGCTATGTTTTAACTGGTATCGCGTGGCCGAGCGTGGAGAAGACAAATACCCTCTTTCATCCATGACATAAGGCAAGATGAAGCTGAAGCACATATTTTGCCACGAAATACCCACTTGCTGCATCGGATGATGCAAGTTGCTTCCGCTCAAGAAATGGCAAGCTGGCTGGTAGGGGGCCCAGCCTATCTTCATATAGGCTCGTAGGTCAACTCCGTCACAACCACAGCACTTGAGCATGGACTGTAAAGAAAAACAGTTCTGGTGAGGCAGGAAATGGTCTAGAGGAATCTGTGTTCTTCGTTGGAAAAAATCTCCTTGTGCAGCCACGCATGTAGAGTCCAAGCAGAGAAGGTACAGAGTGTTGGAGCCAAAGTGGCAAACTTTCCGAATTCGAGTTTCAAGACTTTGGTCACCCAAGTTTGGTAGCGGAAAAAAACGGACAAGTTTGTGGGACACTGGGGACTGGCTTGATTGAAAGGTTCGAAGCTGTGAGGACAAAACGGCGCGTCCATGTGGCAGCTAATGCAGGCTCTTTCCTTATTGGCATCAACATGCACGGATGGGCCCTCCTACGCCACCAATCATCGCGGCGAAAGCTTGTTGACCCTTTACGGCTTTCCTTTTCCTGCCATCATCTCCTCATCGCGAGTGCAAGTTCTGGTAGCCAGTAGATGCAGGGTTTGAACCAACAGGGCTTGGCTGACATGTGCTGCCTTTTTTTAGGTTACAAGTGACGCTTGGTAGCATGCATGCATGAGAATATCTTCCAATCGGACGCGTTCTGGAATGTTGTGCGTATCAAGGACACCTGGAAGAAGGCGTAACAGTGGAGCGTGTGTGGGGCATCGGCAGTAGGCACTCGTTCGTCAGTAAGCTCGGAGCTGCAGAAATCGGAGTTCTAGGGGATTCAGTGGCAACGCCGGAGCCGGATCAGGTAATCCGCGGGCCACTTGTGATGTATCGCATCAGGCTCATTTGTATGGCCCATGGGTAGCGGCAAACTCCTCGAAGAGGACACAAGCCTTTCTCGGCCCGTACTACCTTCCGCTGCCCATCCCAACGCTGCTCACTTGGCAGCTGCTTCGATCTCGTACGTATTTCTTAGGTATCCGTGCTTGCTTCGGGAAACTTAATCAACGCCATGACGAACAAGGAAACGTATCGATGAAGCAGTCATCGACCGTAACCACTCCGGCAAGCAACATGCAGCTGCAGACTTTCAGCAGCCTCCTCTGCTCGTCGTACATCCTGATCGCATCACACATGAACAACACGATGGGACCGGCGAGGAGGAGGCGAGCGCTCTTCCCGCTCAGACCACGGCGCCTCCTCCTCGCCGCCGCTTCCACCCTCCTCTTCCTCGTCGTCGTTCTCCTCTCCACCTCCCCTTCGTCGCCACCCTCTCGCCACCACGACGCCGCCGCCACAAGATCCTCGCCCTCGCCGCCCCACCACTGCGCCGGCGCGGCGGGGCTCGGCGATGCGATGGTGTCCATGCTCCCCGATGACCTCCCCTTCACCGTCTTCGCGCCCTCGGCCGCCGCGTTCCGCCGCGTCCTCAACCTGCGGCCGCGCAACGGCACCGCAGCCGTCGAGATCAATCACACAGCCACGGCCACGGATGACGATGACGCAAACACGTACGCCTTCCTCTCCCGCGTGCTCGGATTCTCCGCGGTCCCGCAGCGTCTGCTCGCCGCGGACGTGCCGCCGCCGCCGCCTCGCGGCGAGAGCGCGGGCGTCATGGTGGACTCCTTGTCCGGGCTGAGGATCCACGTGGCGAGGAGGGACGACGGCGCGGCTGCGGTGCTGGTGGCGAACGGCGTGCTGTCGGAGTGCGTCGACGTCGTCAGGGGCCAGACCGTGGTGCACGTCATGGCCGGCGTGCTCATGGACGCCGAGTTCGAGCGCTCCTTCGCCGCGGGATTTAATTGAAAGTTGTAAATTGTAACGTTGTTTCTTCTAAGCAACATGCTACTTTGTTCGTCGGAAAGGATGCCCGCCATTTGACCCGTTTCGTCTCTGTTGGCCCCCTCCCTCCCCCTCCATGACGCCATGGCCGGCGTCGTAGAAGCGGTTGCCGCGAACCCGAAGACACGGCTTCAGTTGAAAATATGACGCTCTGACATGGCACGATGGTGCCGCCTGTCGTCTCAGATGACGCGGCGTGAAAACACAGCGGCGAGCGGCGGAGCGAGGGCAGTCCGGCGCCGTGGTCGTGGACTCGGGGGTGGTCGGTATTTCGTTTACCGACCTCCCTGGAAGTTTATCTGGAGCGTTGGATCTACAGCGTGCGGCCACTATTCGATCCGAGTAAGTCAAGTCGGAGCGCGCTCTGGGCCAAGCGGAGGCCCAGTTTACTCAAGCCCACACTCTTTGCTGAAGGCCCTACGCGCGCGCGCCGCCAATGGAACTGGAGGACGCCTACGCGGCGGCGGCGGCGGCGAGCGCGTGGCCGGGACCCTCCAGGCGCCGCCATCTCCTCCAGTTCCTCCTCCACGCCTCCAAGGTACTGCACGCTATCCCCTTCCGTCTATTCCCCACCCCGGCCACCGCGATCGGACTACACTAGACCTCAGGTATCTGCTTCCTCCCGCGATTTCCTCGCAGCGGCTCGACCTCCGGCCCGTCGTCAAGTACTCCGCGCTCGACTTCTTCGCCCGACGGTTCCTCCCGGCGCTCCCGAGGTGATCGATCGTGCTCTCGCGTACTTGTCTCTTAATTAGGAAGGGGACGATTGTTTCTCATTTAATCTCGACCTGGTCGATTGCGGCAGGAAGATGGGCTTCTGCGGCGCCAGCGGACGGTCCGTCAGGTCCTGGCTGCTCGAGCCACTCAGAGACAGCAACCTCGAGCTCTTCGCCCTCGTCGCGGTGTGGATCGCCAGCAAGGTGAGACGCTTCGAACAACCGCTCTGCATTACTCTCTTTGCTCTTGAACATGGATGATATAGTAAATGTATAGTATCAACTAATTCCTTTTCTCTCTGCAATTCTTTCTTCAGGTTCATGATGTGAGGCCGCTCTTCGTGAAGAGCCTCAAGGCGCTAGGGGATCGCATCATCGCCGACCAGCATTTCACATGTCGCGATTTCGCCAGTGCCGTGAGTTGACATTTTTTTTTTTTTTTGGTTGCCTCCTTTGTTATTGAGTGCTTACTTGTGGTGACTGAAAAGGTGTTTGCTGTAATGCCACAGGAATTGGTGTTCATGGAGGTAACGCATGGCTTAACTGAACAATATGTTAACCTGGTGCTGCCCAGCAATGTGATATTTCTCTTTTTGTTCTGGGGTACCTAGGTAGTGGAGTATAACATTGGATCTTCGAGCATTGCTTTCATATATCTGGAGGAGCTTCTCATTCACTTCAGGTTTGTTAGATTTTTTACTATTTCTTCTTGTCTGTAACCAATTACTTGGAAATGTTATGTTATTGCACCTCATTCCCTAGAACGTATCACTAAGCACCAAATATTTTTGAACCTTGCATTAACATTGCTTTACCATAACATAGTGGAAAAACTGCGTGCAAGTGCTAAAGCGTAACTGTTAGCAATGTTTGCCTCTTGTCCATTTCTCTGTAAATGAAGCATAACTTTATACAAAGTAGTTGATGTGGTACTTATTTTCTTCGTCCCTGCCAGGGAAATATCAAAACTAGGTGATCTTCTGGATCTGGATGTGTGCATGGAAATTTTGGATATTCTGTATGAGACTGAAGATACCTCATTGCTTTTTAACTCGCCCTGTTCACTTGCTGCTTCAACTCTTGTATGTTTTCTGAATTCCCGTTGCAAATAATTTTGGAACATCCATGCAACAAGGTAATGCTTGACACAAGTTGTCCAAATTCTTTTAAGGTTGCTGCTTATGCTATCTCTGTTCCGAAGCAGACATGGGAGTTTCCAATTCTTCCTTGGGGTAAGCGTTAGAATACTCAGGTTTATTAATGCATGGCTTAATGTTTTTTATGTACTTTCATTCAGTAAAGGAACATCGTTATTAGTTGTTTGGAATTGGATGGTTCTGATATCCAGTCGAACATGAATATCCAGTTAATTCATCTTTAGTTAGCACTGGCTCTTCCAAGAGTTATGAAGAAGGCATTTTTAGTGGACTAGGCATAATGGGGTAACATAATAAAACATCTGCATTTTGCAGTCAGGTTTGCTACATCATATGATGAAGAGGAAATCATGAAGATTGTTCTGACAATTCTCGTTCACGTGCTCAAACCAAATGACATCAAAGAGAAGAACAAGATGGAATTTGAAGTCTGATGTCTATTGTGAAAACAGGATGTACAGAGCACAAGATTGTGACCCAGTTTTGCCCTTGAGTCGCAGAGCACTAACATAGTGATGTACCTGTTTTTAGAGGACACTGTAGCCTGTTTGTGTCCAACGGTTTGTCCATAAATACAGTTCTGAGGAAACAACATTATGATTAAAAGAGAAGAAATATACGTACGCAACTTGCAGTGGAACTATTCATTGGACATATGTTGAAGAAAATGGCTGCTAATTAATTATGTATATTATCTCCAAAAGTAATGTCTTTACATGGCAATTAACTTCAGCTTGGATAACCAGTGTGATGGTGCTGGAGCGCCCCCCTGTCTCCTTAATTTTTCTATGAAGGACGTACTCATTCAATTCTTAGGTGCATTTTTCAGACTCCATCATTTACTGATGGTGGTGATGACGTCTTTTTTCTTTTTGAATTTCAGTGTCCAATATGACATCACGAACGTGAAGTAACACTATAATGACTAATGATGCTACTCTCAAGTGAAGGACTATGCTGATGGAATCTATTTTCTTAAACAGCTAGCATACGCTGCGTATTAAGATAGAAGATACAGATGACCTATCAGCTCTCATCGAGGTCGGCTGTGATCTTCAAGATCATTGGTTTTGTTTGTTTCCTAATTGAAAGGGAAGGACTGGTCATTCATGCACCAAGAGTCAATGCCTATTGAATATTGACGAATGCAAGAACATAGGTGTTTCTATCATTCTATGGAGTAGTTGATGTGTGAGGTTCGGACTATTGCAGCAGTGTACGGCATGGAACTGAATGAAGAGTCAATATTCTCAAGCTAATGTGAAGAAGAAAGCAATATAACTAACAATTCTAGCAACCTCGGATCAGTTCTCACCTCACCGTTCTGTACCTAACAAAGATTGCAAAGAGAGGAGCCAATGGTCTTGAAGGCTGTGGCCATGAACTTCTGGTGCTGAGTCCCTGTCCAAGCATGCAACTTGCTGTATAGCATCTAGTTGCAATTGTTTAGCAGATACCGTGCTTGAGCTTGCTTTATAGCATCTAGTTGCAGCTTGGAAGGTACCAGTGAAGTAAAGTAACACCCAGGATAATCCCCTTTTCATTGTCGATGAATTGTTTTTACCTCTGAAGGATGGACTAGTCTTATTTTTTTGTTTTTAAAAAGCATTAGGCGCATTTTTTTTATGAAAAAGCATTAGGCTTAGCATTATTTTGATAGTTCCTTTAGAATAGTGTATAATGTTTGTTCGATTATCCTTTGATCAGAGGCATCATCATATTCTTCTTTCCTATCTCTTTTTTATTTTATTTTAATTCCATCCGTCACATTTACTGAAGCTAAATGGGCTGTGCCGAGTGGGCCGGCCCGAAGCACGTAATTTTTGGCCCAGTCCAAGCATGGCACGGTCCATTTAATTTCGTGCCGGGCCGGCACGGCCCGAACCTGCTTGGGCCAAGGGGGTGTCTCGACGGACGGCAGGGGCACGGCCCGTTTAGCTGTCGGCCCATATAGCACGATAAAGGCCTAGTTAGGCACTGAAAGTCCCTTAATGTCGCCTAGAGGAGGGGTGAATAGACGTTTCTGAAAATTAATAAAAACTCGCAACGGAATTAAAACTGTTAAAACCGGTTCCTCCGGTTTAGCAAACCGGTTATACCGGTTTTGTCAGAAAGCTTGGAATAAAACAACTAATGAAAAGAAAGAACCAAACACTCAAGTCAAGCAAGCTATCAAAGCAAACACAGAAACCACCCCAATTAGATTCACAAAGAATCAACCTTAGAAAACAAACTTCCAAAACCGAACCCACCGGTTTGGTAAATCGGTTACACCGGTTTTCCTGTAACAGATAAAAATAAAACAAGTAACTCACTAACCAGAGGGACTACACTAGTGTGAACTATACAAGAGAGTAACCAAGATACACAAAAACTAGATTCACCAAGAATCTACATAATTGAGCACTGACTAAAGCCGGTTCCACCGGTTTGGGAAACCGGACTCACCGGTTTCCTCGGGGCAGAGAGTATAAAACAAGAAATAATCGCGTTCCACTTAGTTCTAGCAAACTTAAAGATCTTAACAGAGCATGCAAGATCTAGAGCAAGTAATCACTAAGAGTACTAGCATAACTACATATGCAACCTATAAATCACAAATAAAAGAAGCAAGAACTAAAGAAAGCAAACCAAATGAAGCACGCAAAGATTTGTTTGCCGAAGTTCAGATTCACCCCGTGAACCCTACGTCACCGTTGAGGAAGCTTGAGCTGCCCACAAGACACACTCCAAGCCGGGTCTCTTTCAACCGCTTTCTCTGATCCACTATCTTGGCTTCTTTTCTTGCGGAGGCGAAACGGACCTTCACAAACTTTTCCAAGGCTCACCGCAAGCTTGGGAGCTCTAGGACGATGCCTAGCCGACTAGGAGGATTCACCTCCAAGAGTAACAAATGCTTCACGGATTTGCACCACAATGTTTAAATGCTCAAGTGTGGTATTTTTTCTTTTGTGCTCTCAATCTCTATCTCTCTCAACCCAATCCTTAAGATGTCTCACAAATCACTCAAACCTCACAAAGATGTGTTGGGGAGAGCTCTACAAAGCTTTGGATGTATTTTCTTCGTGTACACAATCAGCCTCCTTCAAAGGAGGGGTGGGGAAACTATTTATACTTGTCCCCCAAAAACTAGCCGTTATACTGAACCAGTCAAAACCGGTCCCTCTGGTTTTCCTGAACTAACCGTTAGAGATTTAAACCAAAATCGGTTACACCGGTTTGGTAAACCGGTTACACTGGTTTTTCCTGTCATAGAGAGACTCGTGTTTTATGTGCCCATTGTGTTTCTCTCACCTTACTTGGGTTTTTCTTTGAGCATTGAGACATTAAATGTAAACCATGTAGCATCCCTCTTGATAGAGCGGCATGCCTAAACTCAAGATTAAATAAAAAGACAATTCTTCTTCTTGAGCTTGCATGATAATGAATTTTGCCACTTCTTCTTTTTAGTGCTTCATGAGGAGTGTCATATGTGCTTTTGCTGAGCGTCATTACCTAGAGTATGTGACTTGGAAACTCTTCATTCATAAGATCCATTTTCATCTTTTAGTTCACAAGTCACATTATATCTTCATATTCCAATAAAGATTGATACTTGGAAATGTGTGATCACTTGTAGCTTGATCGGTCCATCGCGATTGCGCTCCACCTGCCCTTCACCATGTCTTGGATCCCTCGACGCCAAGACTCCATCTTGCCCTTCTCCCGTGCATGGTCCGTCGCGGCCAAGTCATGCCAATCCTTCACCATCTTGCTATCTTGAGTCACACACAACTTTGTATCATCGTTATATCTTTATTTGAATTTCTTCTTTGAAATATTGTTTTGATCAAGTTGCTTCCAAGAATAATGTATAGAAGAACAACACTTGATCACTTCTTTTTCTTGACAACACTAATTTGTTGAGACCATCTCATATCAATGGTTTCCATGTCCCATATTTATTTTAAACCTTGCTTGTCATAATATTGCTTTATATGGACCTATTTATTTGACATTTCTCCTTTTCAATATATAGGTCCATTTTCCTTACATAATTGTACATTATCGAAGATGATCATTTGGATTCATAAAAAGTATATTCTTCATGTTCAACCTGCTCATATACTCACAAAAAGGATTAGTTCTTTAATCACGTTGTCATACAACCATCAAAACCCACTAGGGACATAGATGCACTTTCAGGCACGACTCAAAAATCTGCCATTAAAAGGATACTATGTGTCTCATACTATAACAAGACATGATTGGTGTAGTGGTATGACAATTTTCTCTCAACCTATAGGTCTTGAGATCGAATCTTGTCATCACCAACATCTATTTTTCCTTCATTTTTCGTCACTCAAATACTAACGGGCTGAAATGTTTATTGGGGTGCCGTGCTTAATAGGCCGGCCCGGCACGGCTAACTAAATTTGTGTCGGACCATGTGCCGAAGGCGCGGCATGGCGGGCTGCCCGGCCCATTTCAAAATAATTTCTGTGCCGGGCCGGCACGAAATTAATCGTGCCGGGCCATTTCTTGCTTGGGCCGGGCCGTACCGGACGGCCCGTTTGGCCAGGACTATAGTGAACATTGACAAGGCCAATCTGTTATGTCTCTGTGGGTTATCCTCTGAAAGCGAGTGAGTCCTGTTCTGATTCAACGGGCCAGCCTGGGCACAAAATGCAACGGGCCGTGCCGTGCTCGTGCCGGGACCAAAAGAACCGTGCTTCGGGCCGGCACGGCTGGCACGACCCGTTTGGACAGCTTTACTGGTAGCAGGTGCAATCCAAAGCATTACTAGTAGAGGTCATAACAATATGAATGAACACTGCAAGTAACAGTATACGTATGTGATTTTCTATAGCTAATTATGTTCCCAAAATAAAAATAAAAAGTAAACATGCATCTCTCTTTCCTGAACCTTCATTATCATGACAAAACAAATCGGTGAACAACAACTGCCCTTGTAGGCATTAAAGAAACATTACCGCGGAACTCCTTTAATCACATCTCAACAACACAGACATGTGTCTCAAAAAAAAAAAAAAACTCACACTCCACATTTACACACCTTCGTTCCTCATCATGATCAGCCGAGAGAGAGAGAGAGAGAGAGAGAGAGAGAGAGAGCACGTCTACTTATTTAGCTCCCGTTATTGACCTTCCTGCAGTCCTTCCTGACCTCCCCCTGGGTCCCGGTGAGCGGCTGTATGTTCCCCATGTTGATCATGGACCTGGCGAAGCTTCTGAAGAACGCCTTCTGGCTGCGGGCGAAGCGGTTGACGATGGGCGCCGTGGGCGCGCCGGGCGCGGACAGCAGCTCCTGGTCGGACTGCAGGAACCCGCGGCGCTTCTGGATGCTGGCGTAGTAGTTATTGTCGAAGCCGTCCGGCGTGGTGGGGTCCAGGTCGTTGAGCGCCGTGCCGTCGCCGCCGGCCGGGCAGCGCTGGACCAGGAACGCGCGGTAGCCGCGGTCCAGCGTCGGGTCCGGCCGGTTCGTGGCGCTGAAGTTGTACAGCCGGTTCGTCACGAACTGGCACTGCACGCGACCGAACGTGTGCGCGCCTGCAAAGCAACCAAGCATCGTTGAGTCGACGACATGATTAAGTCTCTAGTCCTCTGATTATATGCAGAGCAGAATCATTTAATCAACTAATTACCTGAGAGCGCGACGAGGTCGGTGTCGTCGAGGCCGACGGCGGCGAACTTCTGCTGGAGCGTGGTGAGGTTGTCGAATGGGCTGGGTAGGTTGTTGGCGGCGTTGATGTTGGCGGTGGCGCCGTCGCGGCGGCCGAGCTGCACGCGCCACCGGGGGCCGCCGGACTGCATTGCATTGCATGCATGGGTACCACCAACCGTCATGTGGCCGTGTTGGATTAAAGGACGGCACGGAAAAGACGTACTGTACGTGTAAAGCTAGCTAGCTAGCGTTCGGTGCGGCGTCTGGTGCGACGTGTTGAATGTCCCCACTTCTTCGTACAAGGTAGTCCTCTGAGTGTTGTTGCACTTTATAAAGTGTGCTTCTACGTTTTAATTTGTCGAGTTGTGACGAACTTGTGATTCTCGACCATCTTCTCTACGCTGTGGTCTGTACGTGGAAGTTCAATTATTTGGTACCGACGCGCCTTTCGAATTATCGGTCGTCCCTGACCCGCAGCAATACACAGTAACTACTATAGTCTACCAGCAATTGTGAGCGAGCTTTAATTTTACGCTGCCAGTTAATAATGCGCGTGCGAAATGTATGCCCGCGCGCGAGTGAAGAACGTTGCTACATTATTGTCACCGCAGCGAATTAACAGCGCTAGTCGTAACTGCTGATTATCAGCGAGATGATACCAAAAGTTATTGGTAAATGGTGGCGGACAGGCTAGGTAGCTAGCATGATGAAAACATTTTTCCGTCTAGTTAGTAGTAGGAGCAGGGAAACAAATTAAACAAAACGACGACGTACGTAAACGTACCAGCTGGACGGAGACCCTGGCGGCGATGGCGAGTACGTCGGCGCAGGAGACGACGCCCGGGCACGCCTTCTCCAGCGCGGCCTTGGCGGCGTCCACGACCTCGTACCCTCTCGCCGAGTTATTGTTGGGCGTCGCGAACTTCTCCGACACGACGCTGGAGCTGTTGTCCAGCAGGATGGACGCGTCGCAGCCCTGGACGAAGCAGTCGTGGAAGTGGAGGCGGGTGAGGCTGGCGTAGATGCGCGCGTCGTCCCGGTGCGCCTGCTTCAGCACCCGCCGCACGATGCGGTGCGCGTCGGGGCACGTCGCGTCGTAGTGATCCTCGCGCAGTAGCTGCGCGGCGCCGGGCTGGGCGCCGAGCACGAGCACGATGGCCACGACCACCATCAAACGAGCAATGGCCATTATCGATCTGATTCACTGATTGTGATCGATCTCAGCTCGGCGGCCGATGAACACTACTGGCTGCACTACACTTGCTCACTGCGTCTGCAGTATGTGTAATGGCTCGATTGGTTATTCGTTCTCGTGGCCCGGCTCGAGTTTTATAGCCGGCCCTGGTCACAGGTGGTTGTCAATTTGAGCACAAGGAGGGGGCGCCTTTCCTTGGATCTGAAGGATTGGCAATCATTCGGCTGGGGGGCGAACGTTTCGCGCCGACCTTTCCTCCGCGACGTCGTTCTCAGAGGGCGAGGCGTTGCACGCGGGAGCGTGATCTTTGGTCAGCTCGCACTTTAATATGCACCAGCAGGTTCAGTACGCGCGGTGCGGGGACGGATTCTTTCTTACCTGAGACGAGATGCACTTTGTGTGCTCGTTCATGATCAACTGGAAATAATGCTCGTTGAGATTAGTAACCGTGCTATAGTACGCGCATCAATTATAGAGAAGGCGAGGCATCATTCTCAGGACAGCAGAGAGCAAGACGTGGTTAGACTTAGATGACAGAGATCTACGATGTGATGCACGTCAAGATCTGAACGGAAAGGGCACCTTATTTAGCATTTATTCTCCTTGCTTATGCATGGGAACATGTATCATCTCGCCTATATATTTTCCGCGAAGACGTTATCACACTGTGGCGGCGGTTACGGACTCCCCCTTCGTCTCTTTCTCGCATGCTCTCTGCATGGTGCGTAATACAGTACCAGAGAGAGTGAGTGGTGGTGATAGCAACCAGTCACCCGTCAGAATTGATTCAACGATCGCCACTCGCGAACTATTATTGATCACGAACGAACACACCAGCAGACCAGAGCTATAGCTTAAACTTAACGAAACAAGCCCTGCTCTGCGGCAGCATAAGCCTTTAAGAGTTGACAACGACGACTATACGACAAACCTACAGCATCTCGTTCAATCATCACATCACTTATTGACGGCCCGGCAGTTGGTACGAATCTGCCCTGCCGATCCCGTGAGCGGGCTGATGTTGCCCATCTTGACCATGGCCCTCCCGAAGTCGCAGAAGAAGCGCTCCTTGCTGGCGCTGTATGCCTGCACGAGCGCCT
Organism: Eleusine indica; assembly: GCA_030378355.1. Taxonomy (NCBI): domain Eukaryota; kingdom Viridiplantae; phylum Streptophyta; class Magnoliopsida; order Poales; family Poaceae; genus Eleusine; species Eleusine indica. The sequence goes on along the minus strand of CM059498.1, from coordinate 7,162,743 downwards.
TGGTGGCGTTGGCGCCGGAGCCGGAGAAGAGGCCCTGGTCCGATGCGAGCAGGCCCTTCTGCCCCGCCAGGTTCTGGAAGTAGTGGTTGTCGAACGCGTCGGCGGAGTTCACGTCCAGCGCCGCCGTCTGGTTGCCGTCGCCGCCCTGGCATAGGGACTGCAGGCTGGACGCCAGCGACGCGTCCAGCGTCGGGTCCACCGAGCTTGTGGCCGAGAAGTTGGACAGCCGGCTGCTGAACAGCGCGCAACGCGCTCGCCCGATCGTGTGCCCACCTGCACGTACGTGATGTATATGTGTTCAAGGTTACTTTACTTACGTTCAGCGGTAAGTTCATTATTAGCGACCGGGAAATCCATCCTTACCTGATAAAACGACCACGTCGGTCGTTGTGTTGAGACCAACATTCGCGAACTTTTGTATGATCGAGTCGATCGGTTCGAACGGAGAAGGCAGGTTGTTGTTTGCTCCGGACTGGTTCGCCACCAGACCGTCCCTTCGCCCCAGAAGCACGCTATAGCCAGGCCCTCCGCTCTGCATAATGAAAAAAAAAACAATTAACTACTTCATTTTCTAACAAAGCTCGCCGTGACCAACGAACGGCAGTTCTGAAGAAACGTACTAGTAAGTACGTACCAGCTGCACCCCGTACTTAGCCGCGAGGGCGAGGGTGTCAGCGCAGGAGACGACCCCCGGGCACGCCTTCTCGAGGTCGGCCTTGATGGCGTCCACCACCTCGAACCCCCGCGCCGAGTTCATGTTCGGCGCCGCCAGCTTCTCGCTGTCGCTGCCGTCAAGCAGGACCGACCCGTCGCACCCCTGCACACAAGTTCCATGCATGTCTCTTTCAGCGATCGGTCATCAGTGCATACTAATCTGGTCTTACTTTGAGTTACACGTTACTAGTATGTACGTTGACGAAGCAGTCGTGGAAGTGGAGCCTGAGCAGGGACGCACCCATCCTGGGATCCGCCTTCATCGCGGCGGACACGCGCGCCCGGACGATGTCGCCCACCTGCGGGCAGCAGCCGTTGTAGAAGTCGCTCGTCAGCTGGCCCCGCGCCACGGCGGCGGCGAGGCACAGCACGGCCAAAACCATGATGCCAAGGCACCTCATTGCTCTCTCACTCTCTGCTCGCTCTGCACACGCTGCACTATGTTTTCGTAGGTATAGCTGCCACGTCTCTCGCCGCTGCTTGCTGCAACGCTTATATATAAGCGGTTGCAGCAAGCGATGTCTTATCATCAGTGTTCTATTGTCGACGACAGCGAAATACATGATCGATCGGTAGGCTCGTTTTGGGTGGCGGCTGGGCGATGTGTCAGCATGCATGCACGCACGATAATCTCTGCCCGCCGGACGCACTAGCTATAGTGACCAAAATTTTCTCGCGCTTTTCTGCACGGCTCGAGTATCTAACTCGTGACGCGACGCCACTGTAAATAATCCGTCCCGAGTGGGGCGGCACTTAGCACGCTTCCTCGTGTCCTTTTTTTTTTCCCCATGCGGTGCTGAAGCCTCAAGTGCTAGTGGGAGCTCCAACCAAAGCGCAGTGCGACGGCACGTTTCGACGACGGCTGCGAGTCTGCAATGCGATGCAGACTGCAATACTCTGTTATCGCCCAAGTCTTCTAGTGTTAGGCGCAGACCATTATCATGGTATTCCATTGGGAACTTTTGGAAGACCAAGATTAAGAGGGTCGATAACATTGTTTTGTTACGTACTGAATTCGGAGACCAGTTACTAGATGTACATGTTCGATCTTCGGCTTCTGAGATTGCATGTGTCCTCTCCCACTCCAACTCCAATGCTGCGTCGGATGAGCATTGATCCGCTAGTGCAGTGCACTGTAAAATACTCTCCTCTCTTCGAATGCGGCCAACGCGTACTACCAAGAAAGAAATGCAATGTTACCGAACTTGCGTGTATCTGCACAAACGCGCTGACCTGAAAGCACAAAATTTTCAGCCCGGTCCAAACATGACACGGCCTGAGGCAATGAGTCGTGTTTGAGCTAATGGGACGGCACGACCCATTTAAGGCCAGGCACAAAAAAGCCCATCAGTAATCGGTATAAACACGACACAGTATAAGCTTGACACGAAAATAAGGTTTGCAAGAGAGCAAAAACCAGTCCAACAACCAAAGCTTTAGCAGGCCGGCTCAGGTTGAGACACCAGCAGGCCGAACCGTCGAAGGCCCGAAACTCTAGCCGTCCATATACGTCGTCCACTTGTCCTCAATTCCTCATCTTCGTGACCTAGGGTTGGAGCTAGGTCGTCCTCCTCGCGCAGCCGTCAGTCTCACCCACGGCATCGTCGCCACGACTCCTCGTGTGTATCCTGTCCTCACCGCGGCAATGCCGGCCGTAGGAGCTCCCGCTGCACCGCCGCTCGTCCGCACAACATCTCCTCCTTGCCCGCGCCGCATCTGTTCCTCGCCGTCGCTGCGGCTGCTCGCCCTTGCTCGTGTCATCGAAGATGCTCTGTCGCTCTAGCTGCTCGCATGTGTCGCGCCCGTTAGAGCTTCTCACACGCGCCATTGCCGCCACCGAGTGACGCTGTCTCCTAGTCATAGCAATGTGTGAGTCTGTACCCCCAAGTTGTCGAGTCATTAAATCTGATGGGCTAGTTGGGTCATTATACCTGACAGTGACAGATCTATTCTATCGGTCCAACATGCTCCCTCCTCAGAGCTTGTCGCACGTGCCATAGACAAACACTCAGACATGTGGGCTGGCACAACACACGAGCCGTGCGGCTCAAAATTATATAGGTCAGGCCATTCGTGCTTGTCCATTTGAACAACACTATCTTCCACCATTCCACCATTCTAAGATAAAGCATTTGGATTCGTTAGAGCCCATGTACGTATAGAAGCCTAAAGTTTACATGGGCTCGTATTAAGGCATTCTAATAAGTTGTCAATGTTCAGCACAAAATGCTGTGCGCTACGGCTACGCAGTAAATTGCTGCACTAGTCTAGGTTGAAGAATTCCTAACAAATTTTAGAAAATATTGGAATTGGTTATATGTTTCAAATATATATTAAAATTTTTCTTCATATGTGTCGAAACTATATTAAAAAATACATGTTCCAAAATATGCTATATTGTTCTCATAAATTGTTGTACAGGTTATTTGAAATCTGTCATTTAACCAAATTTGAATTGACTGTTACTGTACTTCCAAAACATTGGGCCTGTTTGGATGTCCTAGCATTTCAAAACCATGATTTTGGAAAACCAAAGTATTTTATGGACAAGGTGTCAAATATCAGAGTTTGTTATAACCAAAGTTTTTTATGGTATTTCAAAAACTTTGATGTGTTTGGCAATTGTAGTATTTAGTGCAGTCGTTTGTCTTTATAAATGAATATGAATGAGTATATGCTAGTGCTATCTAATAAACATAAACGCAACAAAGAAATAAAGCAAACTCAATATTATGTGTGTTGAGTTTGTGCCGCCTTGAATATGAATGTTCTATCGTTATACGCATGCTTCTATGTTATCCAATTTACACAGTTCAAAATGCACAGACGCTGCAGCATATGGTAGCACCGTAGCAGGCACAAGGTAGGGATGATTTTCTATTTTATAAGAAAGATGGACACATTGAATTAGTGCTAATCACAACAGTTGAGCTCGCGGGCAGGACAACAGGATGCAAGACATAGCTCGGTTTTAAGAAAACGAGGTCGTGAGTGGATTTTTTGAAACTCCAAAAATACCATGGTATTGGAAAAACTATGACTTACAAAAATTTGTTGTTAATTATATTCAAACACCTTAAAGTTTTCAATACTATGGTATTTTTTAGAAATCATGGTATTCTACTAAAACTTTAAAAATACTTTGCATTCAAACAGGGCCTGAGTTTCTGATATTTAAGACTAGCTTGTAGTTTATGAACCAGGAGTACAACTCTTGCAAGTCACGGCCGCCCCCGTCGTCCTCTCCCGGGCTCCCGACCTCGACTCATCTCCTACTCTCCAAGTTTCCAATCCGCCCCCCTCCCCGCGGCGAAACCCTAGTCGGCGAGCCCCTTGCATCCACGCCCGTCGCCGGTATATGGCGTCGGCGTGATCGGCTCAGCAGCGCCCCAACTTCGGCCCTGCCCCCGCATCTGATGTTCCTTTCCCGCATCGTCTTACGCGACCTGGATTCCATCGACTCTCCTACTTACATGGCGTCCTCGAAGAAGGTGGTGACACGCGATGTGTGGGAGCGGAAGCTCCGTGACGTCAAGATCCGCAAGGAGGACATGAACCGCCTCGTCATGAACTTTCTCGTCACCGAGGGCTACGTCGACGCCGCCGACAAGTTCCGCGTCGAGTCCGGCACCCAGCGTATTGCACGCTTCTCTTTTTCTGTTTCTGTTTTTGCTTTCTGCTGATGAATTTCGTGGGGAATTCGCATGAATTTCTGGTATTATTTTTTGGCAGCGGATATTGACCTCACCACCATCACGGATCGGATGGAGGTGAAGCGGGCGGTGCAGTCGGGGAATGTTCAGGAGGCCATCGAGAAGATCAATGATCTCAATCCCACGGTTCGATTCTATATATCTTCTAGAAATTTCAGTTCTAGCGCTTATGTTGGTGGACAGTCGGGGGTCTTCTGAAGGAAGGGGAGTATCTAGGTGTTTCACATTTGGCTGCTTGATGACCTTGAAATAGCTTGTCGTGGCTAGCGTGCCTCCTGGGGTCTGAATTAACATGGTCAATTAGAGAACCACTGATTTTACAGTGTAGGAAACTCGGATGCTCTATTCATTGTTGTGCTTTTATCAGCAAGTAACAGCCTCAGTTAGTTTTTGAATACTGGAATGAAATCCTTCTCCACATCCTATATTTGCTACCCAATCTTACTTTGCATCTTGTTTTGTGTTAGTTAGATGATTCATAATTTCGGAAATAGGCTGGAGTCACCTTCCTGATGTGACTGATGGTGATTTAACGGTTGTCATTAGTTCGTTTGAATTATTACACTCTTCAGATTACTCATGCATGTTGGTATACTTGGTTGTGCAATAAGAGCTAAAGCTTCCAATCAGGAATTGTTTCACATTTTTGAAATTGATAGGAAATTGATAACCTTAATAAACAGAATCCAACAGAGCTCACACCAAGTTCGGGGTTAGAGCCAAACAGGAATAAAACAATTGTATATGTTACCCATTATGATTATTGATAATATCCAAAATTGGTTATTATGTATACCAAGTACTAGTGAGCAGTGACTCATGAGGTCAGGACTCAGGATCCTTTGTGTCTTATTCAGAAACATTCTATAGAATAGTAGAGTGAAAAATACTTCTGTTTGGAAAGATCTTTTTCTTCCTTCTTATTGTCTGACATGGGAATAATCAACATAGTTGTGAGAAGTATCTGCTTGTTAGAAAGTTTCCTTATTCATTAGATTTATGGCTAGCAACAAATCAGTTACACTGTACATATGGATGCTTGAAGGTGTTATCTTGATGATTGTGATAGAAGTAGTCACATATATTGCTAACCATTCATTTTGAAAAAGTTCTTTTGATGGAGAAGGTTTTACAGTTTCATGTTATTTTATTTTATTTTACACCCCAAGTATATTCGTCTTTTATGTGTACTTCTGAGGATTTCTCTGTGAATAATTTATTTTTTTTTATGAAAGTTTAGGCTTCTTATGCTGACCTGGATATGACTATTTGCAGATTCTAGATACAAATCCCCAACTCTACTTTCATCTTCAGCAGCAAAAACTAATAGAGTTGATTCGTGCTGGTAAAATAAATGAAGCTTTGGAGTTTGCTCAAGAAGAGCTTGCACCAAGAGGCGAAGAAAATGTATTTTTTCTAGATTCCTGTTATGATTTCTTTCAAGTGCTTTGTTAAAACTGCTGCATGCAATTACACCTGCTTATAAGTTATGATCAGTTTCTTAATGTTTTGTTCTCGACTTTGCAGCAAGCATTTCTTGAGGAAATAGAGAAAACCGTAGCACTACTGGTTTTTGAAGATGTAAAGAATTGTCCTTATGGGGAACTGCTGGATGTTTCTCAACGTTTGAAGACTGCTAGTGAAGTTAATGCTGCTATTCTTACAAGCCAAAGTCATGAGAAAGGTTAGCAAGTTATATACAATAATAGTGGTATCTATTGTTTACTCTATCACTCATTGCATTGTTTAAATGAATACACATCGAATAATTATGTTGCAATAATCGAGATGTATAGATGTAGAAAAGCAATTGAGATTGGCACAAATACATCTTAGAGCTGAGGAAAACAGAAAGTGGTACATTTAGATGGTAGTTTATCTAGTAAATTTTCTCACAGGGGTAGAAATTTTGAAATGTTTTATCTAACAAGTATATGTTAAGGATATAGAGGGAAGGGATTTTTAGTGAACTCTATGTAGTTTTTGGCACTAAAGAAGGCTTAGCTGTAACAAGAACATTCAGTTTCTTTTGATGCACCTATGAGGAGTTGGCTCAATTTATATGCTGGAATATTGTTAAGATTAGATTGGAACATTTTTTTTCTTTGGATCTAATTCGTTCATTATTGTAGTTAAAGTTCGTGATCATCGATTAAAATCTGCTGAACTGCTATCTTTCTTGTTTTCATATATGAATCCCTGTACTGAAAGTTATTTTGTATATCAAACTGTACTATATGTGATTAGTGAAGCTCCTTTCTTGTTCTCATCTATGTTTTTAAGGCGGTAAGGTGAGGCGAGGTGCTCTGCACCCTTCCAGTCGCCTAGGCGACGCCTAGGTGATGATAAGGCGAACCAAGGCGACGCCTTACCAGCCTTAAGAAAGAGAAAATAGAAGGCAGGCAGGGAAAATAGAAAAGAAAAAGGGAAAAGAAAAGGAGAAAAAGGCAAATAATAGAGAGGACGCTTGGCCCAGCCCACTAACAGGCCCACTATTGCTTCCTCTCACACCGTATAACCCTATGCAGCTAAATCAAACACGCTGCAGCGTTCCTCTGTTCTCCCCCGCCACCGCAACTCCTTCCCACGCCGCAGCGCTCCTCTCCTGCCACTGCCGCAGCTCCGTCCCAGCCCGCAGCGCTCCTCCCCCACCGCAGCTCCTTCCCCTCCCCTCGCTCCTCCCCTGTTGCCGCTCCTTCCCTCTCCTTTGCTGTCGCTCCTCCCCTCTTCTTCTCTCCACTGCACCGCCAGCTCGCCGGCGCTGCTCCTCCCTTCCAGATCGACGGCCGCCTAAGCCATCCTGCACAAGCTAGCAACGCGGAAGCCGACTGGGACGGCTGTGGCGACAGATTTCTGGCCTCACCGACTACTCCCACCCTTTCCTCTTCTCTTCTACCCTCGCCTTGGCTGAATCCTAGTAAGACGACGAGGACGCCCTGAAATTTTTAGCGCCTGGACGCCTCGCCTTAAAATCAGAGGTTCTCATATATGAATCCCTGTACTGAAAGTTATTTTGTATATCAAACTGTACTATATGTGATTAGTGAAGCTCCTTTTTATATCATCATTTTCTGGTTATTGCAGATCCGAAGCTTCCCAGTCTGTTAAAGATGCTGATTTGGACTCAAAATCAACTGGATGAAAAGGCGGCATATCCACGAATCAATAACTTCTCCACAGCTGCACTGGAAGACCCCTCGATATGAAGTGCAGGCACCGTGCCCTCCTGCTGCCTGCACAAGTTCTGCATGGCATCTGTTAATATGTTGTTGCATGGAGCGATCGAGTGGAACTGCTTTCTTCAGTGATAGAGCCGCAATGCCAACAATTAAAGCCAGGACACCTCAATCGTGTTGTACATGATGTAGGAGACATTTTCCCCCGTTTTTAATCAGTGGAAAATATTGGATTTGATTTCACGAACACATTCCTTTGAAACCTTATGTTGTATCACACACAATGTTTCCAGTCAAAGTTTAGACACATTCATGTGTCTTATTCTTGCAGATGTTGGTATGATCTATGATGCAACTTTGCAAATAAATTCATCTTCTCATATGGGAATGCCAGAATCACCTAGATATCACTGGCAAACTATCTGTCAGCTTTGCTATAGAATTTCTTGCTGAATCTCTGGGCAATTCGCTGCGAAGCGGTAGGAGTTGCAGCCTCGTCTACGGAATTCTTTGGGGCACCATCACCGATTTACCCACATTAGCAAGTTGCTTCAGCATCTTGCTGTACAAATTTTAGAGGAAATCTCCGAGCGATTTGTGCCGAATAGACTAGAGTCGCACCTTTGCCGCATCGTACTATCCAAACGCCGTGTCAGCCAGATCGGCGGGTGCCCCTTGCCTCCGCAGCCGTTACGATGGCATATTGACGCGCCAGTCTTCAGGACATGGCCCGTCTGCCTAGACGCCTAACCGCCACGCGCCCACGCGAGCACCATGCTTGGAAGTAGCGCCCATGGCAACCACTTCTGGAACACTGAAGACGATGAAGAAAAACGAGAGTAAATCTCATCGGCAAAAAATAAAGCCATGACGTTACCCGGTAGTTGACATTTTGCAGTTCTCATTCATCATGACTACGTAATTTTTGTGTTCATATTGTAATCCATTGTATATGATATAATTGATCAATAATCTAACACAAGGATTCACAACATTTTTGTCCATGTCTGTAGAAATTGTAGGGTGTGTTTGTTTTGCTGGATTAGATTGGATAGGCTTAGACAGGATCATCTAGTTCAGTGTTTGATTTATCGTAAGGGTTGACAGAGATGAACTAAAACAGGAATATTCTTTTAAGATGCTGGATGAGTCTGTCCGACAAAAATAATCGGATGAGTCTATTCAACTTATGTAACGATGATGATTACTAATATAATTAGACATTATTAGTATGATTTATTATAATATTATTATTGATAAGCAATAAGATATTGATTAGTACATGATGAGAGCTTAATCATACTAGAATTAATAATAATTAATATTTTTATTACTAATTAAAATTATTAAGATATAATTAAGACCAATAAATTTTAGATCATAAGATATATAATTTTATTAAATAGAATAAGATATTTTTATTACCAGAATTGGATATTAATTAGTATATAATTAATTATTATTATTTAATAATAAGATATTTAATTTTATTATTTCACCTTGTACTATCCATTCTTATCCATCCAAACAAACACGAATCTGGATCATCCCATCCAGCCAATTAAACACATAACTTGAATCATCCAATACAGAAAAATATGAATGATCATATTAAATCCAATCTTACCCTCAAAACAAACGCACCCTAATATAGTAGATCATGTATTGGCAAAGTCAGTTATAAGGAGGGAGGACGGAGGAGGGATGCCAATCTAGCCACTGTTGCAAGTAGACCAGCATCGACAAACAGCCACTACTTCCAAAACTATTTGCTTTCAATGAAAGAGGCAGTAAGGTTTCTCTAAGAAGAAATAAACATCCTACCGAAAGCAGCAGCAGCTGGTCTTTTCCCGGTTCAGCAAGAAGCAGACTGGTCGAACGATTGACCATTTTCTAAAAAAAAAAGAGTAAAATGAAGGAGAACCAGCTGACAGTTGTGACTCGCGTTAGTCATTCACGGAAAACAAAGGACAAGTAAACATTCGGCTTCAGGTGGTGACACAAGAGATGAGGTCAGTAATACCCACATTCAGCACTGTACGGGTAGAAGTTCTGAGGTTTTTCAGTCGTCCCTAACATTATTAGCATGTATTAAAACCAGCAACACGGGCAGATTCTGGGTACAGTACTGTAGTCAGTGGAAGTTCTTGAGGATTTTTCAGTCTTCTCTAATATTATTAGAAAATAAGTACAACTGAGACCAGCAGCATGGATAACCGACAGGCAATTCTCAATTCTTCCTTGAAGAGCCCCCAACAACGCCTTCAACCGCATCCCCGCCTGCAAGGAAATCATAATTGTCACATCACACCAAACTTGGTTATCCACTCAAAATGCCATTACACTTAAATTTGAAGAAAACCATACCAGAAGTCAAGCCGATGCGCACTGCAACCTCAAGCTTCTTTTTGACATAATCCACATACATTTTTGGTCTTTCAGACTGAAAAAAATATGGCAATACAATAAACATCCAGATGCACCAGCTGATGAAACACTTAAAACTGATTTACAAACCTACCTTACTATAAACCACATCTGTAATGAGCTTCAAAACTTCATTTCCATTATCTGAAGGTAAGAAAAAACATCAATAAAGATATATATATATACACATACACACGATATTCTACACCTAGGGTGTTTAGTATTATTCTACACCCAACTAATTTACTTTATAAATTTTCATCACGATAATGATAATTACCCAGAGTATATTAGTTACCAATAATAATTATGGAGAAAATTCAGTAATTTATGTCTGTTTTATTCAGTCATAAATGTTGGGTGTAGAATAAGACAGAACACCCTAGGTGTAGAATAAAGCTGCCATATATATTACTATATGCATGTCTACAAAATCATGCATACTTACATTCGTTGGAATTTGCTCCAAGCAGCTTTCAAACTGAAATAAGAGAGGAAATGTTATTAGCTACATATACAGAACAATTTTACTAAGAAACACCTTGATTTGGTAATAAAATTGCATGTGCTGTGTGAAGAAACAAAACCTACATCGAGATTTATCAGGCCACGTCCATAAATCTGATCTTCAATCCTAGAGGGATAATGGAACGTACTTTCTGAAAGGGTTTGCTTCAAAGCATCTTCAAAACTCATCTGCTAAAACAATACACAACATAAAACAGCATGATTGCATAAGAAAAAAATAATCAGTGAGGTACAAAACTGACAACCAACCTCTTGCTTAGTAATTCGCTTCCAAACCTCAAAATAAGAACAGACATAATCCTTTAACTCAAGAACGTACCACAGGTCCCAAATATACTCCTGCATCAAGATGTTGAGAGTCATCAATGTAGAAACAACAAGCATTCCAAGCTAAGCTCCAAAACAAAGGGAACTTACGTCATAGCCACGAGTAGCTAAAGACAAAGGCAAATGGGAGAACCCTGCTGCAATCTTCTTAGCTTGCCTAGCTCCTCTGTTCTTATACATTGGAACCTAAAGAGTAAAGATATCAGAGGCGCTAAATTCTTAACATTTATGCCTTAACTACATTGTTTTCTACTGCTTAGATACTTACCATTTCATACTCCTCAGTTAGATATTTTTCAACCCACTACAAGATAGTGAAGAAAGTCAGTCCAAAACAATAGCATATAAACATATTATACAACTACATATGTCATACATACCTTGATTTTTTTTGATATTTTATCACAATACTTGACATACTCCAAATCAGTTTCATACTTACTAAAAGTAATACGGTACTCTTCCCAATCACAGTACTCATCAAAGACTCTGCCATCCAAAGGAGAAAAAAAAAGGTAAGGAACAATAAACAAATGAAAAAGAGAATATTCAATTTTTTGTTACACCACAAATTGACTTAATATATATGGAATCAGGGCTGACAGAAAATACATAAGTGTGGTATCATTGCAAATAGCGATGATCAAATTAAGGTTCATATTTGTGTAAAATGAGAAGGCAAAGAGAACAAATAGAATACAATATTTTTGATAAAGTAGTTTTAGTGTGTCCTGTAATGTTGCCAAACCATTACATTTTCATTACAAGGGTTAATAAGGGAGCACAATCTCAATAGTGCATGAAGGTGCCAACTAATGACTCAGGACCACCAATCTTCAATGAACTGACATTTGCAGACAACGTGTCGCATTTTAAGACATAAACTATGCAATTACGATAGTCTATTCTGCATGGAAGCCACTCATACAAAAAGTACAGTAGAATAATATAAAGCCATACACATCAATGTCTCTCAGCAGGAATCACAGAACAGGAAGAGAGAACAGTAAAAGCAGCCATTGGCATGAGCAGATTTTGCCAGGTTGCTGCATAGGACGATTTTGATATTATGTGGAAGCAAATATAGTGTTAATTAAATTACTAAAACAATCAAAATAAAAATAACATGTTTCCTCAAGTCTAATGGTACAAGTTCTTATCCTGGTTAACTATACAAGCTAAGCACTTTCAAAAGATCTTGGACAAAAACAGTATGTGCTCAGAATGAGCTACAAAGTATCCCAACAAAAATATGATTAATATTTTTATAGGCTACGACTTTTCCCGTGAAAAAAGGATGTTAAACCAAGGATAGGTAGATTTGTAAACATTTTTTACCAAAGGCAAGAATCATATGGGGGAAACTTAACTAGAAAGAGGCAGCCCGTAGAAAAATTATGCACATGACTAGCTGACTTGTGCTACACCCTCATGCAATACTAGATCTTAGCAACAACCAATTTTCGCAAAACAGTGTGTTTACACATTACAATGAAACGTACATTCGGAACTAAATTAACTCTAATATAATCCAGTGCTACTAATTAAACAAAAAGCGAGTAAATGAAGCACGTACTGCCCTCGTGGGGACTATGCGCTGGTAGTCATCCAACTCAGCAAGATGGAAGTACTGGGTGTCAATGGTCCAGCCAAACATGCTAGGACCTGGTTCAGAGGCATCCTCAAAAGCCCAAACTTGGTGGGAGTGGGTAGTGTCATCCATAATGTGACCATGATCCTTCAAGATCTGCATGCGGAAAATGGACAGAGGGCATCAATCATAAATTACTAGAATAATCAGAAGATAGATACACCATGCCCGTAATCTGTCCCTTCTCGTGGTCGTGGATCAGCCCAGGAGAAATAGAAGCCCCGTTAAAAAGAAAAAACAGAAGTCCACTTCATTTTTCGTGTCTGTGATCGTAAGGAGCGTGGAGTTTTACCTGCGCGCAAGCCGTAAGGTGAGGTCTTGCGCCATCAGGACTCCACGTCCGCGTTCGCTCGGTGTACAGATCGCAAGGTGGTGTTTGCGTCATCGCTCCCGCTCTAATCGTGTTCGAGTTCGAGCCCTTCACGCATGAAACCGCACCCAGATCGCGATCAATGCCGCCACTGCTCGCGTATTCATGTCGCGTTGCAAACCTGAGAAGTGACCGAGATGTGAGTGTTGCGAGCAGGCCCCGTGTAGGACGTCGTGGAGGAGAAGCTAGCGGCGCTGAGGTCGCGAGTCCAGTTTGTGTATGTCGAGTAGACCAGAGGCTTAGAAGAGGCCGTCACGGCATTATTTACCCCTCGCTCTAGGGCTCAACTGTGAAGTCCGAGGCTACGAATCGTCGCTGCTGCAACCTCCATAGACGCCTCCATTACCTTATGGTAAGAAGCAAGCTCGGTCCAATCCTGATGCGATTGATGTATTGTTTATTTGTTATCATCAACCTAGGTGATAAGTTCATGTTTGATCCATGCAATCGCGTTCCATGTTCAATAAAGACTTGTCGTGTTGATTTCTGAACGCCTCCACATGATGATTCTTCAGCACCAAGAGCAATAGGAAAAAGGGGGAGAACATATCAATCTAAATCCGTTTTTAATCGCCGTGGTGCAGTTGGCAAAGGAGGGAGCTACCTATCAGGGTTGTGAACCTGGGTGAAGAAAAAGGGGAGGGTAGGGGTGCGATCGGTTCTAGCCTACTACATCCTTTGAAGTTCTTCTTTATTACCAATGAGGCTGTCCTTTTCGCTACCCCAGCTAGAGCGTTTCTTTTTTTTCATCATGGGTCCAGCTACACACTCGGTTATGTGTTTTTTTTTTCAGATTGCTGGACATTAATCTTGCTACATGTTGCAGTAGCCAGTATCAACAGTTTTATCAGATCAAAACGCATTGGGATTGACAGGAACTCAGTTCCGTTATTTAAAAAAATAAAACGTACTAGGATTTCATTTTTGTTTGCTTTGCTGAGCGTCTGAGCCCCTGAACTACATTGGATTTGCTTGCCGCAGGCAAGCGCAGGCAAGAAGTCGTTTTCAAATGACTATCCTACTTTCCACTTCTCTATCCTTTCTTACTTCCACAAAAATATAGAACACTTCACGATTTCAGTTTGTTTTCTATATATTTTCAGATCTTATGCAAATTCTTTGTGGCTCGAAATATCTATTGGTTGAATATATTTTTGTGGTTCTTCATTGCGAAGTGTGGAGCTTGATCAGGGTTAACATCATAAAACAATATATGAAGGCACCCTTTTGTTGTACTTTGGATTTATATTCCTACTTTTTACCTTTTTGTCGCCTGCATTCACTACCAGTGGTGCCTGAAGTTCAATCAAAGAAAATGTTGTTACTAGATGACCATTAGTAAGAATTATTATTTATCTGAAGAAAAGCACTACATATAGATCCTACACAAATTCTCCTTAACTCCACATGTAGAGTATCTGGTAAACTTTGACTGCAATTAATTAGGAAGAGGGATGCTGCTATGAATGTCCTACAGAGTTATGAGAAAAAAATTTATTATCTAAGTCCAAATTCTGATGTGTTCCATTAGAAAAGGGAGTAAACATTCCTGCCGAATAGTTCGTGCATGTTAACCACAAACAGTTTCATAGTTCTGATGGGTTTTTTTTTCAGAAACTTTGAGGTGGTTGTTTGTATAATGCTAATGTTTTTTTGAAATGCTTAACATGTTTGCCGTTTTAACCAGTTTAGCTAACAATCTGACTCTGACCATTTTATGTGTTTTTATAAATGAGTTCTACCTATTGCAATACTTGTCAGTGTTCAATTTTTTTTATGTTTTGTTCTAGCCTTCTAGGAATTCACAACCAATCATGATGGTTCAATTAAAGATGTTGTTAGTAGCTTATCATTAGCATATGTGTTCTTTACCTAAAGTAACTACTACAAATGCATGAGACGATTTTTCTCATTAACTCAATCATGTAGAGCCTCCACTGATTTTTCTCATTTGCCTTTGTTTGCATTCCAAGACAAGTCTTTAACTGTTTATTGATAATACATTGTGGCAGGAAATATGCAACCTTTTGATTACTTACAAAAATTACTTTTCTCACCGTGTATGTTATTCTTCTTTGTTGTTTTCGTAGCAGATCTTATCCTATAGACAACTTAAATGTTTGGATCGAGATAGACTTCAAGGGGTGAACAATTCGAGCTTGGGTTCATATGCTGGAACTTTCTTGGCGGCTCAAGCTCCATCGGCTTGATCGAATGGAGCGGGCTGAGTCAGGTGGATGATTGCTACGTCTCCCACCAGTGTCTCACCATCATCAACCTGGCATCCAGCGACCAGCCCTCTTACAGCGAGATCTACAACCACAAGCAGCTCTGCATGTAGCTCTCCAGCTCCCACAAGTTCAGGACTGGCAGTGACTGTGAGGTCATCGCACACCTGGTCTGGTCAGTCCACTCAACTCACTACGACAATTGCATTATGTACTCAACTGAACTAACCTACTATTGATCATTCATGCATCTTCAGTACGAGGAGCATTGTATTTATGATTTTGTTCAGTAGTTCTAAAAAGAATAGTTGGAAACCCGGACTTACGGATAAGGAACCTTGGTTATGTTTCTTAGGAAGAAACACAATGTTCTATCACTAATTGGTTATGTTGCTTAAATGGTGATTCATACCTGCCTCCTATTTCAACCCTCACTCTTTTTGTTAGCACATTCTCAAACCAAATATGTAAACATTCTTTCTTTTGTTCCAGGAAACATTATATATCCTAGCATATGTTGCTTAACAGTTTCATAGTTGAATTTTCATGGTGTGAAGTTTCTGGTAGGTGGCATACTCTGATGGGAAATGAATTGGTTATAGACAGAACTAATTTGACACACAAATATGACATGTATGTGACCACAGCTGATTGGACAAAGCATCTTTTAGGTCAGACACCTTTATTTTTCAGGCATTATATAGAGGTATTTAGGTGTGATTGTCTTGGTGACTACATTATATTGACGTGTCTGAAACATGTAATGCATGATCTATTGCAGTATTTTTCATGGATGCAAAGCATTAGGATTTGATACCATTGAGTTGTTGAATGCTGGGTTCCTGAAGTAATTGTCCAAAGGACTTCTTTTCACATCTGGTCATTCGTTTGGTGTCATCTGGCTTCAGGAATTACTTGCCGCTTGATTCCAATCAAGTTATTTATCACTATCTTGGATTGGAACCTGAAGTATGGCGAACAAAGGTACTGGTAGCCAAAAAGCTTTCTTCAAGATTAGTGGAAGTGGACATTTAAAAAGAAAGAGTTTTGTGGTAGTGGTTGTATCTAAACTCTTCAATCCAATCGATTAGGATATAGCCTTATAGGCATATAAATGGTTACATGTAAAAGGAGGATGCACTGCATAACTTTTTTTGTATGTTTAATTTGCATGGGTCATAATATTCCAGTTATGCAAAATAAATTGTTTATGAAAATCTATACAACCGATGAAGTGATATATTTGACGTATAAATTTATGTTAAAATTTTAACACCTGTAGCAACGCATGGACATGTAGCTAGTATATTATTATTAGTATAGGGTTTCCTGCAGCTGAGATACACGAAGCAAGGTTCAAACTAGAAATATCTAGTAATTAACATTATTTTTTTCTTTTCCTCCTTTTTAGTCGGGGTTCACCTACTTCCATTTGAATGCAAAACAGAAGTCTTTTAGTCTTTTATTATTACATCCCGGGATACAGAGTGAAATAGTATCGACACACTGCTCCAATTATGTTCAAAATCAGTCTAAATTGTAAGATATTTGAATTTCGAAAAAAAATATCTGTAAATATTATGCAATTTTGTTGTACAAATGCATGTACCAAAATTAGGAGTCAACGCACAATGTTAAATAAAAGTAGGGGAAAATTACAAAGTGTAAATAGGGGTAGTCTTTTTTTTTTACAACAAATTTAACACTGTTAATTAGCTCTAACGAAGTAGGGGCAAACACTTGCTTCATTTTTTAAAGTAGGAGTAAAATCATAAAATCTAAAAAATAAGGATAAAATCATAATTAAAATTCAAAAGAAAGTGAAGATAAAAACACAATTATCCCTATTGTTCAATAACCAATGTAAATTACAATATTTATTTATGTATTTTCCCTGAAATTTGCCAACTTGCCTTTCTTCCCGCGTTCCCCGAGTCCCTGACCGGGTTGGTCTCACCGCGGCGGCAATGCATGCCGTCGTGCCCCGCCTCTCTTCTCATGAAGCGCCCCACCTTCTCGGTCTCGGTGGCCACGGCGTCCCAGCTCCACGACGCCGTCGACCGCCTCCTCCCGCTCCTCCGCGCCGATGCCTCCCACGCCCCGGCCGCGCGCGCTCTCGCCGCGGCCGCCGCCTCGCTCCCGCCCTCCACGCTCCTCTCCAACCGCCTCCTCCACCTGCTCTCCTGCAACACGGCCACCCTCCCGGACGCGCTCGAGTTCCTCTCCTCCGTCCCGCACCCCGATGTCTGCTCCTACAACACCCTCGTGGCCGCTCTCTCCCGCTCGCCGCGCGGCCTCCCCGCTGCGCGCGCGCTATTCGACGGAATGCCGCGCAGGGACCACTTCTCCTGGTCCGCCATCGTCTCCGCGCACGCGCGCCACGGCCAGCCCCGCGCCGCGCTCGCGCTCTACCGCCAGATGCTGTGGGATCCCAGGAGCGCGGGCGCGGACAATCAGTTCACCGCGTCCAGCGCACTGGCCGCGGCCACGGCTGCCCGGTGCGCCCGCGCAGGGAGGGAGCTGCACTGCCACGTGGTCAGGAAGGGGATCGACGTGGACGCCGTGGTGTGGAGCGCGCTCGCGGACATGTACGCCAAGTGCGGGCGTGTTGACGACGCGAGGAGTGTGTTCGACAGGATGCCCGTCCGGGATGTTGTCTCTTGGACGGCCATGGTGGAGAGGTACTTCGACGCTGGACGCGGGGGCGAAGGGTTCAAGATGTTCGTCCACATGCTGAGGAGTGGTGTCAGACTGAACGAGTTCACCTACGCCGGGATCCTCCGTGCTTGTGCAGAATTTACCTCCGAGAAGCTGGGGAAGCAGGTGCATGGTCAAATGGCAAAGAGCAGGATAGGGGACTCATGCTTTGCAGAGAGTGCTCTATTGCACATGTACTCCAAATACGGGGACATGGTGAGTGCAGTGAACGTCTTTAAGGGAATGCGAAAACCAGACTTGGTCTCATGGACCGCTGTGATCTCTGGCTTTGCACAGAATGGGCAGCCAGAGGAGGCATTGCACTACTTCGACATGTTCTTGATGTCTGGAATCAGGCCTGATCATGTCATGTTTGTTGGTGTCCTCTCGGCATGTGCTCATGCTGGTCTAGTGGATAAAGGTCTGGGGATCTTCCATTTGATTAAGGATGTGTATAAAATTGAGCACACTGCCGATCATTATGCTTGTGTGATTGATCTGCTCAGCCGGTCAGGCCAATTTGAGCGAGCAGAAGAGATGATCAACAACATGCCCATGAAGCCCAACAAGTTCCTATGGGCATCGCTGCTTGGTGGGTGCCGAATTCACAAGAATGTTCGTCTCGCAAGGTGGGCTGCGGAAGCATTGTTTGAAATAGAGCCTGAAAATCCAGCAACATATGTTACTCTAGCCAATATATATGCGTCAGTTGGGCTGTTTGACGAAGTTGAGAATGTGAGGAGGACCATGGAGTCAAAGGGCATAACTAAATTGCCAGCTTCAAGTTGGATTGAAGTTGGGAGAAGAGTGCATGTTTTTCTGGTTGGGGATAAGTCGCATCCTCAAACTGAGGAAATATGCACGCTTCTGAAGAAGCTGTATGTAAAAATGAGGGAAGAAGGGTATGTGGCAGACACAGGATTTGTTCTACATGATGTTGAAGACGAGCAGAAGGAGCATGATATTGGTTACCACAGTGAGCGGCTTGCTGTTGCGTTTGGAATCATTGCCACTCCAGAGGGTGCTCCCATTAAGGTTTTCAAGAATCTGCGCATTTGTGGGGACTGTCATACCACTATTAAGCTAATATCACAAATTATGCAGAGAGAGATAATTGTCAGGGACTCTTACAGGTTCCATCACTTCAAGAGTGGGAGTTGTTCTTGTAGGGACTATTGGTGACTTTGCAGCATAAAAATTTACAACTTTGCAGCATAAAGATTTACATATTACGAATGGCTTTGACTTTTTGAAATGGGGAACAATTCTATCTAAATACATGGCTAAGGTCAATGCGTGTAAGCTGCTGATGTAACAAGAGGCAGCATGTGCAGATAAAAGGTGCTTGACATGTTGCCCTACAAGAAATCCTAGTTTCTCATGGTGCCGCTAGGTAAATGGCAACACATTATTTAATCTTTTTTTTTCAACTTGGTCATGTTCTATCATGGAAGAGACTTACTAAATGTTTATTTTGTATGCCCCTCTCTTGCAGGTTCTTTTCGGCAAATGAGAGAAAAAAAGAGGCGAGGAATTTACAAAGTGAGGAATCCGAAGTCATGGTGAACCTTGCAAATTTTATCTGTTTCTGCTACATATTGGTTTTTTATATATGCTTTTATTTTCCTAATATTGTTAGTAACATCATATCAATGAGAAGAATATTTTATAGTTAGGGGGTGTTTGGTTTGGCTTTTTAGGTGCTTTTACTTCTAAAAAAGTCAGAAGCCAAACCAAAGGGGTGGCTTTTTTCCACCTGCTTTGAGTAAAAGCAGTTTTTCTTCTCACAACACCTCTTCCCTTGTTTTTTTGGCTTTGGCTTTCAACTTTTCATAAAAATTACCCACTACCACTGGTAATGAAGGTACCAGTTTGTTATTTTCTTTTTTCTCCCGTCGTGGGAGCACAGTCAAGAGGACCTTTCAGGAGGCGAGCTCATCATTCATGATCGAAGTCTCCTTCCCCAGCGGCGCCCCTTCCTTGGAGTCCTCTTCCCTAGCGGCGCGAACAAGGCATTGAACCAGGAGAGAGAGGAATCGAACGAGACATCAAGCGAGAGAGAGAGGCAGGGCAGCGACGAGCTCACGCGGGGCAGGCGACAATGGCAAGCTTGCGTGGTGGAGGCGCCGACGACGAGCTCGCGTGGGGAAGGTGCCGAGGTCGCGTGCGGCAGAGCAGCGGCGGGCTCACGCGGGGCAGAGCAAGGGCGGGCTCACACAGGGGAGGAAGAAATATCTGACCAGTAGGTTCCACTCATCAGTCAGTGGTGAGTAATGTGAATGACATATGAGGTCTATGTGACAGTTGTTATGAAAGTCACAACTAGTTAACCAAACATCTGTTGGCTTTTCTCGCAGCTGATATCTCATTACAGTTTTTTTCACAATCATAGTTCACAACAGCTTTTTCTTACAGCCACAACCCAACCAAACACACCACTATGAATGTTTTAGTTTGACTAGAAAATGCTGTTATAGGTTTCACTTTGAATTCAATTAAGGCGAGGGTAGAACATGAGCTTGTAGCACACATTTTATCGGGGCTTCAGTACGAGTGTAAGACAACAGAAACATCACGTGTTATGCATTACAGTCTATTCATTTCATATTTGCATTTGATGAAGATGGTATCTGAAGTCAAATTACAAGAATTGACTGTCTATTAAACACAATCACTGGGCTTTCTTATATTTGTATCTCGAAGCACAACCAATGAAAACCATAAAATTCACAATGCTTATCCCTGCAATCAACGAAAAGAACCGATCAAGATGGCCTTCGTTCAGGTTATCAGGGATCCATCCAGGATCTCCTCCTTGAGTTGTAATGTATGAAACCAGCGTTAGTATTATGGAGCTTATATAGCTTCCCAGTGCAACTGTAACAAGTGCAAAGGCACTACATAAACTCCTCATGGCGTCCGGGCCCTGATCATAGAAAAATTCAAGTTGACCTATAGCAGTAAACACCTCAGCAGCACCCACCAAGAAATATTGAGGGATTTGCCAAAGAATGCTCATTGGAACATCAGCCTTCTCATGAATAAGACCACTAGACTCGGCAATCTCTAAACGCTTCAATTCAACAAAAGCTGCAGATACCATGGCAAGAATGGACAGGAATAATCCAATACCAATCCGCTGTAGATCAGAAAAACCCTTCTCCCTTCCGGTGAACTTCCTAGCTACTGGGACAAGAATGCGATCATAAAGTGGAACCCAGATGATGACACTGATTACATCAAACGTTGAGAGGGAAGCAGGGGGGATATTGAAAGACCCAATCCGCTTGTCAAGAACCATGCCCTGCTCTACAAACATGGAAGAGTTTTGGGCATACACAGCACTGAATATGATAGTGGTGGCCCAAATGGGAAACATTCTTATAAGGATCTTCAATTCTTCCACCTGAGTGATTGTGCAAAGCCTCCATGGATCTCTAGATTCACCCTTCATATCAACAGGTGAGACAATGGCAGCTCTATCAAGGAATCTATACACAAGACAGAGAGGAAAGATATTATATACTCACACAAGAATGTAAATCAGGCAACTTACAGGCACATAACATACTTGGAAATACAGTGATAAGTGTGACATGTGCCTGAACAACTAGTTATGTGACATACTTTACACTCAATTCACTTACAAGTTAAAACATCTGCAAAGACTCATTGATAGGCATTGCAATGGATTTACCTAACGACAAAATCTTGGATCAGTTGTTACCATTAAGAGTTCAGGGGTAATCCATCACACTCCTATTGTAATTGATGCCTCCCATGAGAGACAAGTGTGCCGTTTTCAAATCCGAAATTGTTCGGCACCCGCCTGGGCACGTGCCCTGCTGACGGCGTGAGCCACCGTCACTCACCCAACCAGGGATAAGAACGGATCAGCTCCTTTCCTATACCCACGTGATTGGCCCCAACAGAGAGAGAGAGAGAGAGAGAGAGAGAGAGAGAGAGAGTCGACTGGGTTGGGGTTGGGGCGTGGCAGGCGGGGTGAGGGGGGGGGGACGAGGGGGTGGTGACGGCGCTGTGGGACACGTTTGGCTCCCGTTAGTTACAAATCACAAACAGGGGAGCTGACACTGAGGATGTTGAGGGCGCCGGCTCCCCTGGGCGCCAAATCTGCTCTGTTTTCAAATATTCACTCTTCACAAAGAACAAGAAATAAATGGCCAAAGTTTGGATAGGCTATAATCAACACAAAATTGGCATCCTTTTTTATTGAAGGGTGTATGAGGCTCTCTGGCCTATTTGTAGATTATTTTCATTCATCAGTTCTAGTATTTATTTATGTATCTACTTTCTACTACAGTAAAATCAAAACAGTAATAGTTCATGTTGCGTATAATCAATCTATTCATATCCCAAGATTTTCTAAACACATTCCCATATGAAACTGAAAAATGATGCACTAGAAAAATGAGAATTACTCAAGTTCATTTGTGTGCTCCAGCTTGCGGCTTCCCTCAATGACTGATGTTTGGCCAGCAACTTCATATAGAAGAGACATATCTTGTGGAAACTGGGTGTGCCTCTTACGCAATGCTGCTACAACCACCTGACACACTCTTGTGACTGGGCTCCCCCCTGGTTTCTGAAATCTATACATATTAGAAGCTGCAAAGAAGCATGCAATGGCCAGCGCCATAGATATAGTAGGAATGGAAAACCCTATCCCCCAACCAGAGTTATCTTGGATCCACACTATGACAGTGCCTGAGATGAATGAACCCATATTTATACAGAAGTAGAACCAGTTGAAGAAGGAACCCTTTTTCACTCTCTCTGATGGGTCAGTGTCATCAAATTGATCAGCTCCAAAGGATGAGACACAAGGTTTTATGCCTCCAGTCCCTAGGGCCATCATGTAGAGACCAATGAAAAATATGCCATACTGAAGAAAGCTTGCTTCTGGGCACACAGTTCCTAAACATGTACGTGGCTGCAGTGCTGGAACCGTTGCTGAAAGCGTTAAAATAGCCAGGCCCTTCAGCAAGAAAAGAAAAAGAAGAGAATGTTATACACTTGATCAAAATGTTGTTAAAGGAAAGGGTACACATTTTTATATTTCACAATAAATAGTAATCCCTCTTGATTTTTATTTTTGATGTTAGGACAGGATTGCTAGTTCAATTTTGAACTAACTACTTTGTCTGAACGTGAACAAAAAACAATCGGAGGGAATACAAAAAACAGTAAATACTCTGTATCCATCATGCCACATAATCTGTGTTAATGCCAAACAATGACATTCAGGTTTCAAATATAAAATTGACTCATTAAATACAACATATATGCAAACATTGATCTAATCTTTCTTTTCTAGGTAATGACGTGATGTTGCATAATGTACTGAAGTATGGTTACAGCTTTGGGTAGCAATATCTTTGTACTTACAGTAAAATAAACTGATGAGAAAACAGCAATAGTCCAGTACTTTCCCCAATGAGAATCTGCTAAGATGGCTCCAATGAGGGGAGTGAGATAGCATGTCCCTTGCCAAGTGGTAACATTTCTTGCAGCTTCAAGGTTGCCTAGATGAAGCCTTACTTTCAGATAAGTAACCAGGTTTTTTGCAATTCCATAGTAAGCCAGCCTTTCACAGAATTCATTCCCTGTCCAAAAAGAGAAGCAGTGGTCAAACTCGATAAACCCCATTGCTGAATCTGTGTTCTTATAACACACTGCATGAACCTAGGTAACATCCTTCAGAAATAAAAGGTACTGCAGCATTTTGTTTTCACAGTGCCCTACAGCAAATTTCATGAAAAAAATTAGCTCCCCTACCAAAAAACATTTAAATTTCATTTGTAGCGTTCGTCCTGTGGTATTAATTCAGTCTAGAAGCGCATGTAAAATGTGATTGGTCGGATATACCTTTGTTTTCCTTTTCTCCACATCAGTTATTGGCAGGTGCCTATTTAGTATCTTATTTTGTGATATTATCTAAGCACCTGTAAGAAGAGGTGATAGATTGGAAATTGAGCTACTCGACTGATATTTGATTTGTCATTTAGGCACCTTCCAAAGCACTGATCACATGGTATGTGCACTAACAACAATGGATAGTTGAAACTGTTAAAACAATCATATATCAGAAGAACAAACAGGGGCAAGTTTTATAGGACACCAATCCGAGAAAATCACCTAGTATGAAAAAACACGCTCTCCAATTGCCAGTGGTGCGCTTTGATGCAGGACAACCTTTGATATCAATGGATCCATCACCTGTGTAAGGACCGACATCCTGCCCAGAAGCAATAGCATTTATAATGACCCACCCAGTAACCTAAAGAGATTATGAAAGAAATGGCATTGATCTTCCTATGATGGGTCAGCAAAGCTCTTTGTGCTTTCCTCAAAACAAAGGAAGTCTAAAAATGAAGGCACTTCTCTATCGCTCAAACTGGACAACTGGTGGATGGAAAAGTAGGATTACCGCATCAATTTTCTTAACTTGCCGAAGGAATAGTGCTAAACATGGTGTTTAACGAACGGCTGCTCAAACTGTCCTTTCATCTTGATTTTGAGAATTTAAAATTTCCACACACTTGTCTGAAGACAAATTCTAGGAGTAGATATAGCATCCAAGACATTGTTTTTTTCAGATGGAAACAAGTTTGCAGCCTCTACAATGCATCCAAGGCATATACTACACAGAACATATAGTCATATTTCCATTTTCCAGAGACAGAAACTAAAATTTTGAAACCGCATTAGCTTTGCATGTTCTGGTTTGAGCTTTGACTTGAGGATGGGGATTCCTGATGCCTCCATCTTCTTCCAGTAAGAAAATAAGGAAATTGACCAGAAACCGTAGGAGCCCGAATCTTATCGGATACAGCGACCAGGATAAACAGCGCAGATAATTTTGACTGCGGAAAACTGAAAGGAGTGAACTTAACCTGCGGAAGGAGGAGCGACTCTTGATCCCCTCCCTCTTCTTGCAACAACAGTCTGCTCCGTTCTGCTGCTTCGTTCATGGAAACGGGAGGGGGGGGGGGGGGGCTCCGCCACGGAATCTGAATCGCGGAATCAGCAGAGACGGATCAACAAGCTTCGCCGGGTGACGGCAATTCTTTGCTTGGTACCATCTGACCGGGGGCCACCGTGGACTTCACCATGTAGACAAAAAGCCTTGTTGGGTTGCGGTTGCCTACAGTAGTGTGTGCGCCTGTATTTTTCAAAAGACACCCTTGAAATTTATGTTGCTTCCACAAATAAATAAGTAAATTCCTTCAGCATTTCCAGTGTTTTTTTTTCTAGAGATTCATTTGCACTGTTAACCATGACCAAGTCTATATCATACTCCTAGTCAGTGGCGGAACTGAGGGGGGGCTGGCAGGGACCGTGGCCCCCCCTAACACCGGTGATTTCTTTGAGTACCATATACTAGTATCATGAATGCAAGCAAATATGACTTAGGAAAGAGGAAACACCTGTTTATATTTGACTTTCAGTTAACTAAAATACACGTTCAATATTTCTGTGTCCTGCACTCCATTAAAAGTACTCGGAACTCTGGAGGGCAGCTCCTAGTCACCCTTGCCGTCAACAGTGAGATCCTAGTGATTGTGGCTACTTGTCATGTTGGACGCCTAATCATATTTATATATTTGCTAAATTCATATAGTAAATTAAAATAATAGTGCTATAAAATTCAACTTGGGATAATACATGATAGAAAAAAATTGCTGAATTTGGGACAGTCTTCCTATAAAATCAAAATTAGTGCACAAATAAAGAGACTTTTCTCTTTTTTACAAAAAAGGTAGCTGCAGACAGGGCAAGATGGTTAGCTCATCGAAATCTTTAAATTTACATAATCATTTGACAACTAAAATTAATATATGTCATGGCCAGCTTATGCGTATCTGAACAAAAAATTGTTTTAAATTATTTGTTAAACCTTTAAATTTTCAACGTGTCCGTGTGGCCCCGCCACTGCTCATGTCATAGTCATAGCACTTCTAGGCCCAACCATGAAGCATTTTCTAGCATCGAGTGTAATATTTGGAGAATTCAACTTTATTTATAACATTATTTAGATTTTTGAACAAAATATGGTAAAATCATTTCACAGAATTGTGGCGATGAGATGATCCAACATTGTCTGAGCAATCGAAGTGATCTCATTGTAATTCAATTTAGGACGGTCATAATAAGTACAGATAAGAGTGGAGGATAGCAGGATACCAAATAATATTAAGAAAGGTTCAATACTAATATGCAAAGGTAGTCGCGGGCAAAAGAAAAGAAACATCTAATTTTCAGAGTACTTTTACAGTAGACCCAAATAAATGCACACCACTCATTTTCTTCATCCGATGGTCTAGAATCATGATACTCTTTGAATTCACCTGTATCATAAGCATCATGATGATATATCATGAGTATCATAGGACAAAAATGGATAAACAAATTACTATGTTTTAAGTAAAATCAAAATATTAGTCTTAATATTTTAATTGCGATTTTCTCTTTGCTTCTGTTTTTTGTAGGCTGGCGGCGGTTTCAAGAAGATTGCATGGCGGTGCTTGCTCAGATTGGCTACAACCTGCTGTCATGATCTAGAGGACGGACCAAGTAGGCATTCAGATTTCATCCGGTGATGTTGTCGTCGTCAGCCGGTACAAAATTAACTATGCCGGCACCGTTTGGAGATGGACGCAGCTTCTTAGTGATGGCGGCGTGGGGACCTGATAGCAGGGTAGGGTTTGGGGACGAAGGATTTGTTTTCTGTTAACTTAATTTTAATCCTAATAAGGGCATGACATAGTTAGATTATAGTAGATAATTACAATAATACCCAAACAAATAGACGGTTAGATTACATTCATGATACCTGTAAGGTAATCGAAAATGAGCAATTTATTCAGTCGACGCGTGAGTACGGTTGAATCGCGACATCATCTTCAACCTCAGCTGCTGAAGCTAGCTGATCACCGTCGAGTTCTCCCACTCTGACCTAGCCCAATTGACATCTTTAGCCACTCATGAGGCAGTGCCTCCGTGCCCTCCGCTTTCGTTGTCTCTTCAGCCACCACCGTCTACCTAGCCTACCACCTCCAAAGCTTCCTTCTACGGTCAAAGTTGATGGAGCTTGTCGGAGAAATTAAACCTACCACCCCAAAAGCCGATGAATTTTGAAGAATCGCGGCGTTGAAGAGAAGGATTTCCGAAAAGAAAAACGCAGGGAAGATGATAATCCGTTTATGACCTAAAAAATCTAGAAAACGCTTTCTTGCTGCTTTACCGCCTAGGCGAAGCACACGAAAACCACCAGGTTGAGTTGAGCGAGCCAAAAATCGTTGAGGTGAATTATTGATACTGGCGGAGCATGGTTAGGGCTAGGGTGGGCCTTGGTCCCCCGCCAAACCCAACTCTCTGCTTGGAAATTTTACACATAATTAGCATGGCTGCTTCTTAATGATCTCTTCAAGCTCCGCCACTGATCATCGCTATTCCAAAGGAGACGTCATAAGACGACCAAAGAGAGCAAGCGACCAATGTCAAGTAGCAAAAGAACGCAAGAATAAACAAGAAATCTTAAAATCCAGATGCTTGATGCATTCCGAACACCTTTGGACTTCATTTCCCAGCTGACTGTACGGTAGGGGGACAAAAGGGAAATACGTTTCAGTTTTTCGAATATTATTGTATCTCAGTACCATAGAGAACGAAATATTTACAAAAAAGAAATACGTTTCAGTTACTCAAGATATTTACAAGGTAGTATTTGGCACAAACAAACTATTCGTCTAACTTTCTGTACAAATAAAAAGCAAACCCGAAGAGGAAACCCAGAGCTTTAAGCTACACTACACAAGCTCTCTTGCTATTGTATTGGTGAGCAAAATATATGAAAATAAGAAGATTCAGAAAGCTCAGGCCAGCTATCAGCCAGAAAAAGCGATCAAGATGGCCTTCATTCAAGTTATCAGGGATCCATCCTAGTTGGCCATTTTGAGTTGTAAAATGCGACACTAAGGTCAGTATGAATGAGCTAAGGTAACTCCCGAGCGACACGGTGACAAGCGCGAAAGCTGAGCATAGGCTTCTCATGGCATCTGGAGACTGATTGTAGAAAAACTCAGCTTGACCGATGGATGTAAACACCTCGCCCACACCGATCAACAAGTACTGAGGTGCTTGCCAAAGAATGCTCATAGGAACAGGAACTTTCTGATGCGTCAGATCCTCTGCCCTTGCAATTTGGAGACGCTGAATTTCAATTAAAGCTGCAACTGCCACTGCAATGGTAGACACAAATAGACCAACTCCCATTCTCTGAAGCTCTGAAAAACCCCTCTCTTTTCCAGTGAATCTCCTGGCTATGGGTACAACTAATCTCTCATAAATTGGAACCCAAACAACAATACTAATAACATCCAAGGATGACAGGGTGGCTGGCGGAATCATAAATGATCCAATTTGATTATTGAGGGTCATTCCTTGTTCTATGAACATCGATGAGTTTTGGGCGCACACGGTGAAGAAAATAATGCCTGTTGCCCAGATTGGAAACATCCTAATCAGCATTTTGAGCTCTTCAACCTGTGTGACAGTGCAAAGTCTCCACTGATCATGAAAACCATCAGGTTCATTCCACAATATGACTGCAGCTTTGTCAAGGAAACTGTAGAGGAAAGCAAATACACCTAGTAAGGCCAGTATACAAGTGTTTGCAAATCCACACACTTGTGTAAGGTTACCTGTCATTGTTCTGAAAAAAGTTGCTGTGTCCAGGAAGTTCCAAAGACACAAGCTTAAAAGCATGGCAGTGTTAGAACAAGTGTAGCTTAAAACCTGTATGGACCCTCTTATGTTGTAAATAATTTGTTGTATTCCTAAACTCCAGAAACACGCACGCATGCACGCACATGCACATGCACATAGAAGATATATAACTAAACACTTCTGATTGCTTTGCTTAGTCGAGTCAAGGGAATATGGAAATATATCTTGCAGAGAAAAATAAATGATGGTCAGTGGTAACAAAAGTACCTGAATTCACTACTATGCTCCAGCTTACGACTTCCCTCAATAGCTGAAGTCTTGCCATCAATCTCATAGAGAAGAGAACTATCGACCGGCAAATCTGCTTTTCTCTTGCGAGTGGCTGCTACAAGTACCTGACATGCTCTTGTAAGTGGGCTTCCTCCAGGTATCTGAAATCTATATATATCTGAACCTATAAAAAAGCTTCCGATAGCTAGGGCAATGAAAATAGTAGGAATTCCGAATCCAATGCCATATCCATAGTTCTCTTGAACCCAAATAAGAAGAGTACCAGAGATCAAAGATCCGATATTTATAGAGAAATAAAACCAATTGAAGAAAGCACCTTTCTTTGTTTTCTCAACTGGATCACTGTCGTCAAATTGGTCAGCCCCAAAGGATGAAACACATGGCTTGATACCACCAGCCCCCAAAGCAATCATGTACAGTCCAACAAAGTATAAAAGATACTGAGGTAAGGTTGGTTGTGGACAGATCAACCCGACACATTGAGGGGGCTTGAAAGAAGGAACTGATGCTGAAAGTGTCAAGGCTGCCATTCCCTTCATTGAGAAGATATTCATAACCCATTAGCGCAAGCTATTTTTTGAGAACGTATTAGCAAAAGCTATCAGCAGGAAACAAATGAATAAGTAGGATATAAAGTCCATGCTTGGTCAGGATAATTAACCTTGTAAATGTATTAATTATATAAAAAAGCTCTCTATGATATATGATGTTGGTAACTAGGTGCAGGGGTATGTTATACATGTGCACATTTACTTTGAATATTCTCATGCATGAATATATATATACTAATGCATAACTATACTGCAAAAATTATCCTGATAACTATCCTGTATGAGCTTCATGCAAAATACACAATTGCAACTTACAAGAAAATAAATAGTGGAGAAAATAGCAATTGTCTGGTACTTTCCCCAGTATGAATCAGCTAAGGTAGCTCCAATAAGTGGTGTGAGATAGCAAGTTCCTTGCCAGGTTGTAAAGTTCCTTGCCGCAGCGACATTTCCTTCATGCAGTCTTGTCGAAAGGTAAGTAACCAAACTTTTTGAGATACCGTAGTAAGCCAAACGTTCACATACTTCAGTTCCTATAATATAGAAAAAATACAGTTTACAATTCATCATAGAATCAAAACCTGGAAAGGCAGTTGTTTTGAAATGTTTAAGAACACCAAGGACTGTATGATTAAGATGTATTGTGCACCCCAAAAGATGCCAAGCGGACTTTAAGTTGAGGACTAAGAAGTCAATGAAGATATGGATCCATAAAAGGCTCAAATTTTCCTCTTTTAAGTTGAGGACTAAGAAGCCAATGAAGATATGGATCCATAAAAGGCTCAAATTTTCCTCTCTTTTTTTTGAAAAAGGGTTAAAGATTATACGATCACTCTGATGATAATCATTTTTAAGAAAAAAAAAAGGAGTCATGGTCATATTTTTCTTCAACAGAGAGATCTGACTGAATTCTTACCAAGAATCAATGAGCATGCTCTCCAGTTCCCAGAGTTACGCTTTAAAATAGGATAACCTCTAAAGTCAACTGACCCATCGCCTGTGTACTCATCAAGATCCTGGGCATAAAAGTGAAATTGCTTAATAGTTGGTCCGCAAATCATTTCATAGATGATTGCTTCATATAAAATCAGCAAAATAAATGTAAACCAAAAAGGAAACATGAACATAAAATTGTTGAATGAGAGAAAAAACACGAACAAGCAGATATGTATGCCATAGAGACACAATAGTTGCGTATACAAATGCACATTTTACAGTTGACCAAACAGAACAGGCAAAGAAAGGATTATTTTTTCCCTTGCAGGATCAGCATAAGAATACAAGACAATAATTTTCAACAAAAAATTCTCCGTGTGTACTCATTGATTATTTGCTAGTACATAATTCTACCACTATTTAATAAAAATAATCCATGCAAAATAAGGAGGAACTGCTATTCCTAATTCGTCTGAGATGGTTTGGACATATCCAACACATGCCTCAAGAGGTACCGCTACATAGCAGGATAATAAGACGGCTCGATAATGTGAATCAGGCAGAGAAAGGCCAAACTTGACATGAGAGAAGTCCCTGAAGAGAGATATGAAGGATACAAATATCATCAAGGAGATAGCCATAGATAATATAAACTCCGTCTATGTTATCCTAACATAGCCAGTCCTAAGGTTGGATAAAGGAGGAGGGATTGTGATAGGCGTGGCGAGCCAACAACTATTCTAACCATTCTTATGGATTGGGGGACAACCCTCTTAGCAATGCGCCATATGGGAACCCTGGTATGGTGATAAATTATAGGGTGCCACAAAAGCTAAAAGGCAAATTCTATAGGACTGCCATTCGACCTGCTATGTTATATCGAGCAGAATGCTGGCCCACTAAAAGGCGACATGTCCAGCAGCTAAGTGTAGCAGAGATGCGTATGTTACGATGGATTTGTGGTCACACAAGACAATATCGTGTCCGAAACAATGACATGTGGGAGAGATTAAGGGTAGCACCAGTTGAGGACAAGCTTGTGCAACATCCTTCTTCCTTTTTTACTGTTTGTCCTTGTGTTTTGGCTCTTGTGGGTTTCATCTCTAGCTTACCCCAACTTGCTTGGGACTAAAAGGCTTTTATTGTTGCTGCTACTGTATTTCGAATCGGATGGTCTGATTCCTTCCAAGGTAGAAAGGTCAAACTTCAAAGCATCGTTACTGCAGAGAAAAAACGAATGCAAATGCTAAATACATAATCTATTGTTGAAGTATAACCGAATTGTCCGCTTTTCTATATCGTCTTAGGCTAGTAGTGCAACTTGTTGGTGCACAATAACATAATACTTCAAAGTCTCAGCGAAAGTATCAGAAATTTTTATAACACTTCCATATGTATTCACAAGGCAAGACGACTGTCATGGGGGCAGGACAATGGGTTATAGACCCACTTGAATGTTTAAGCTACTCCTAACTTTCAACCCCAATAGTTATCTAAATTCTATTTGCATCAACCACTCACTTCAAGTAAGTTGTCTATGTTTGAACTCATCAACATGAGAAGGCAAGAATTGCTCAGATTGGATTAACTCTCATGAGGCGCCGCCATCGCCATAGGGTCCTGCCTCCACCACTTGGCCTCCGTCCCTACCTGACTCCGGCCGCTTGCCGGTGGCTGCAGAGGACCCACCTCTATGACAGTTTAGTAGATTGAGTCCTAGATTAGGGTTATGTTTTTCTCCATGTTGAGTTACTTGGTATTGGGGATTTGATTCCTCCTTTTCCTCTCCGGTAACAACAAGGAGATAGGGTGGATTTGGTCTCTCCATTACGGCTCTGATGAAGATGAACAACGTCCTTGGCGTGACAAGATGGAGACTAGGTTTCTAGACAGCAACATCCGGGCAGGGACAATGTTGTTGTCTTGGAATAAAATTCTCCGGTCTATTCTCCGCTATGTCGTGGTTAGATCCTGCGACACGAAGGGCTTGGGAAAATAATTCTGCCCCTTGAGCCGATTCTGATTGGTTTTGAGTTGGGAAGATTAGTATTAGTTTTTCTTTTTTGTTCGGTGGCACTAGGGAGACACAAGAAACAAAAAAACAAGAAAATTGTGCTCAATTCTGCCTACATGAATGTTGATCGCCGTTCTTTGGATACCTATTTGCCGAGTGTTTGCCTATGTAGTCTTCCATATGAATCTTTATATAGATTTGGATTGAGATTTGGAGGTACATGTTGCATGAGTACCATGAAGATGAAGAGTGTGTGGGTGTACCTAGTCGTAATCTCATTGTATCCTTGGATGTACTCATCTACAAAATTAGTATAATTCTTCTTTCATATCAAAAACTAAAGGTAAGTTGTCTATGCTTCCACGATGAGTACTCTGAATTACTATTTTCCAGAGTTTGAATAACAGCTCTATATAATTATAGATATTTTATTTTAGCTAGTAACCATGAATGACAATGTTTTGATTATTAAAGCCAAATATTCTATTTTGCAGTGGGTGGATTCGAATTGAAGGCGAGTAAGCTGAATAGCAGTGACTAGAATAGACCACCCCACTCCACCTCTCACAACCAAATCTTCAAAATAGCTCTCAAGCAAAGCAAAGCAACATCAGTTTATCAGTAAATCAAATTTAAGCAAAACCTTTTTTAAAAAAATAAAAAAAACTACACGAGCCAATCGATCTACAGTTCAAAGAATAGTTGCGTGTCGCAACATACTTTGTTCAATGCCTGATTCCGATTCAGCCTTTCTAAAAAAAAAAAATTCACCGCTCTAAACCTAGCCCTTCCTTCCGGAACCTTCGGGTCTACGCAAGCACAAAACTCCCAGGAACTGGGAAGTCGAAGCATTCTCCCCCTTCATTTCCTCGCGATTGTGGCCAATTTAAACATTTCGAATAAATCCAGAATTAACCAAATGAAAAACTAAAGAGGATTAGACAAGGAACCGTACGGATTCTCGAATTTGGTGGAAGCAACCAAGCAGTTAAAAATTTTCTGTAGAGAAACAGTGGTGGAATACCTCCGGCTCCGTCACGCGCACCAGTAGGCTCCGCTGCTGCTCCTCTGGCGACGACTCCATGAATGCAGCTTCTAAATCTTGGAGTCTTGTTCATCGATCAGGAAGAAGGCTTGGAGCTTGGACCGTTGCTCGAGTAATTGCTTCTTCGGCCACTGCTGCAACAGCAACGAATAATAGTAATTCCAGCACACACGACGAAGCAACGAGCTTATCCTTTGGAGAGTTCTAACGAAGACTATACGATGTTGCCATTTAGCTTCAGTAGACTCGCCATTTTTTTATGGGCACAGCTTCGGGAGAAAATGTATGTTGGCGATCTTATAGAATTTTCCTCTCTGAATTCTGTAATTACAAAATTGATTTCAACATTCTACTAGTGTTACGAATACCATGGTAGCTTCACTATGTTTTTTTTATAATGAAACAAGAGGTCTCCGCCTCTACACCTTTAAAAGATGTACACAGCACTTCACTATGTAGTCGAAAAAATATATTATCTGAAAAAAAAAGGTTGAAAAATTATTAAGTTATGCTTATATAAATAAACAACATATCTTATAAAAACTAGATTTCTATCAGAACTATGAGAACTCTAATCTGAATTGAAGGATCCTAGATCAATAGTCAGAGGTAGCTATGGATTAGATTAACATTTAACCCCTCGCACTAATCCCACCTTCACATTTTCTTTCCATTAACCCCCACCCTAATCGAGCCGAGCCAATCCTTTCAAGGCTGGACGTCGCTGCGCCCCCCGTGTGCGCTCGCCCCCGCCCCTGCGCGCTCGCCCACGCCCCTGCGCTCGGCGACACCCTGGTGCTACGCGCGCTCGCCCATGCCCCTGCGCTCGGCGTCGCCCTGGTGCTACGCGCGCCCGATAGATCAGCAAAAATGCACCATATTGTGTGTCCTTGCATGGTTTCAGTAGCAAAAAATCCAGTAGATCAGCAATAATAACAGACATCATCATGTTCCTAGCGATTCTAAACTGAATCTTTTTTTGCATCATCATGTTCAGATAAGCCGGAGCAAGTAACAGGCATCATCAATCTGAACAGCTGATTCCACACCGTGGAACGAGCAGCAGATCAGCAAGTATGGTTCAAATTACCACTACAAACACGTAAAGAAAGGCTCAGATCCTGAAGCAAAGTTGTATGGTTCAAATTCCTAAAGAAAAACTGAAGCAAAGATCACTATGCACGCACAAACGCAGCAGCAACTGCGCAGACCCGCGGTGCTCGCTCGCGCTGACCGAGCACGTGCCCAAGCACCCGACGCGCAGACCCGCCGCCCGCGCGCCCGATCACCCGCCGCCCGCGTGCCCGGTCACCCGCGCTGCGCCTGCGCCTCGACGCCCGAATCCGATCGCCCGCGCCGCGTTTCAGCGATCGGTTCGGCTGGCTCCGGTGCTGATTAGGATGGGGGTTTAATGAAAAAAAAGTGTTAGGATGGGATTAATGAGAGGGGTTAAGTGCTAAACTAATTTATATCTATCCTTAGTCATTGATCTAGGATCCTCCAATCCAGATTAGAGTTCTCATAGGATACGTTGCCATATAAATATTGTTATCTGGTAATCCTAAAATTTTGTTTATTTGTTATTCCTTAGTTTGGCAAAAGTTATTAAGTTATTCTGACACATTGTTTTGTTGAGTTCATTCCACGCGCAGACTAACATGTTTATCATGTTTTCATATATGTTTATTGATTATATTCATGTTGGACAAAGGTTTGTCCTAGTTGTATGCTAAATTTTTAAGTTAGTGAATAAATAAGTAGATTATCTTTTCATTTAATGTAACATAGCAACAAAATGGCTCAATAAGCAGCTCCAAGAATTTTGGAGCTCCGTCAAAAAATGAAAGTGTGCCTTTTTATAATTCTGAGACTTGTCGGGTGCTCTCATGAAATACCCTTTGCTTTTAAAAAAAATAACAAAATACCCTTTGCTACTCGTACAGAAGACGAGGCGGCCCCCGAAGAGAGCGAAAAAGAAAGACTCAACCTGCCCGGAAAAACTGTGTATAGATTTGTATGAACAACTGTTGTTTCCGCGTGACCGCTAGGAATTCAAGTGTATAGATTTGTAGCTTCGAATTTGAACTAAAAGATGGGCATATGTTCGTATTTTTACCAATTATTTGTGTTCAGAGTAAGCAAATATCAACTACAAAATTGGCACATGCACTGGAATTCCTCGACTTGGTATTGCAGTCAATTGTATATACACGACTTCAGCATAATTAGAACATCGTTTCGGAGAACAAATTTACAAAGAATATAATTCTAATGTAATTCGGTTTTCAAAGAAAAAATATAGAGGAGAATAAGACATGACAACAATGTTCGTGCACGTCCGGTACGGTGAGTAAACCAAACCCAGACTATCCGGAAATCATTACCATTACATTGCGAGTAAACCAAACCCTTCGAAACATATTTCCTCTTGTTATAATACTTATTTTTAACAAAGGTCAAGAAGCCTTTTTAGACTTGTACTGCACAGAGCAGAACACAAAGACTATCATATTCAAGGAACATAACCCAGCCATCATCCAGAAGAATCGATCCAGATGTCCTTCGTTCAAGTTATCAGGTATCCAACCTGGACTGCCTCTTCTGGCTGTGAACACCGGCACAAGGGAAACAATGAATGAGCTAAGGTAACCCCCAGCTGATATATCTGCAAGGTAGAAGCCCACACATAAACTTCTCATGGCGTCTGGTGATTCCTCATAGAAAAACTCGCTTAACCCAATTAGCGAGAACACCTCGCTGGCGCCAACCAGAAAGTACTGGGGTCCTTGCCACAGGATGCTCATTGGAACAGCAACATTCTGGTGCACCAAACCTTTGGCCTGTGCGATTTGCAAACGATTGCTCTCCACCAATGCTGCTGATACCATTGAGAGTGTGGAGAAAAATAGACCCATCCCGATCCGTTGCAGTGGGGTAATGCCATTCGCCATGCCAGTGAATTTTCTAAGTACTGGAACAAGGATTCTGTCGTATGTTGGAACTAGTGCAAGGACAGTAATAACTTCGACAGACTGGAAGGATGCTGGAGGTATTTCAAAATAACCAATGTGTTTGTCCATTACCATCCCTTGTTCTATAAATGTTGAAAACATCTGTGACAAAACTGTAGCAAATAAAACCCCCGTTGCCCAGACAGGGAGCATCCTAATCAGAATCTTTACTTCCTCCACTTGAGTGACAGTACAAATTCTCCATGTATTAAGCAGATCGACAGATTCACAATTGGAGGATGTCACAATTGCAGCTTTATCAAAGAACCTAAGAGAGAGAGGACAATATTATGGGCCGTACGATGAGGGTATTTTTACGTCTTTAAATAATGAAATTGAATGAGTTTACAGGCTTTGTATTTAAAAAATTAAACAGCATGAGGAAGACATGTGAACTTCTATGAATCACCAATTGAACCAATGAAAGCGTGACAAGCAACCTTTTTGTGAACGATTAGAAAATGTGATCACGTGGTCGCGCCTAACAAAATTATGCATATAATCATAATCATAACCAAATATTCAAGGTTCATACATTCAGATCAAATAAAAGAAGAGTCAAAGTTTTGCATAGTGCCAGCTATTCTCTCAGCCTTTTATTGTTAGTACAACAAGCTTAGTTCATCTTTTGAGATAAAAAAGTAGTCCTAAGTCATTAAGGTGTTCACAGGGACCTAATTCATCTACAAAGGGCTTCATGAATGGAGTATCATACAGTATGGAAACCAAAGAGAACCACTTTCTAAAAAAAATTCCAACATATGTATTGGTACTACTATAGAATTTAACCTCACCCACTTTGCGAGATTTCTATCCTTTGTAGGGCTCCATTTTTTTAAAAACAATATTTTATATGTTAACATGCATCGGTCTTTACAAATGAACTAATATTAAACTAGTTAACATGGCACATAGTGATTGTCCTGTAGTGACTTATATGGAAACACAAACATATTTAAATGCATTAATATAAGGTAGTCTCAGAATAGTACTCAAGTCCAGTTGTATGCTCCAATTTCCGGCTTCCTTCAATTGCTGAAACTTGCCCTGGAATCTCATAAAGAAGTGAAGAATCACATGGCAAATCTGTTTTGAAGTTGTGAGTAGCTGCGACCAAAACCTGGCACACTCTTGTAATAGGGCTTCCTCCCGGTTTCTGAAATCTATAAACTGTAGAGCCCAAGAGAAAGCTACCCACGCCTAAAGCAACAAATAGAGTGGAAATGGAAAAACCCCAGAGCCAACCTTTATGGTCTTGGATCCACACTAGAACAGTCCCTGAGATCAATGCACCTGCATTGACTGTGAAATGATGCCAATTGAAGAAAGAACTCTTTTCGCTCTTCTCCTCTCCATCAGTGTCATCAAACTGATCAGCACCAAAGGATGTAACACAAGGGCTCTGCACACCATACCCTACAGCAACCATATACAAGCCAACAAAGAATATGATGTGCTGAAATGAGTTTGTATCTGTCCAAGCAGGCAAGACAATGAGGGTGGTCGAAGTCAATGGAAGTGTTGCTGACAGAACCAGGATCATCATTCCCTAACAGAATAGGTAAAAGATTAACAGATGGTAAGAAATATGAGCTCAAGTATCTAACATTACAACAACAAACAGGTAAGCTTGACTAAATTGTACTGCCCATCCATCAAAACCCATCATGTTGTGCAATCAGAATAAAATTTATATACTTCATGTATATATAGATGATCTCATCATAGAAGGATTGGCTTCCAACTTATACCTTTTGTGAAGATTGCGAACTTGCAATATATAATAGCATGGATTAATTCTGGCACTTACAACAATGAGAGTTGTGAAAGATATCAGAGCTGTCCAGTACTTCCCCAGGTAAGAATCAGCTACAAAGGCTCCAACCAGGGGTGCAAGAAAGCTACTTCCTTGCCAAGTTGAAACATTTCTTGCAGCAACAACATTGGTTTCGTGAAGAACTTTTGTGAGATAACTGACTAGATTCTTGGCAATTGAAGAATAGGCCAGGTATGAGCAGAACGAACAAACTGCAGTGGTGTGTATTATTCATGTTGTAAATTGTATCGAATAAAGAATTCAAAAAAATATTGAAAATTTGACAAATTTAAACACTGTATGTTCTACTATGTCTTCCAAATCATCAATTGGTTATACAGTAGCTCTTTTTTCAACATTACCTAGAGCAAAGTAGCAGGCCTTCCATTTTCCTGTATGCTTTTTGGAAGCTGGATGCCCCCTGGCGCAAATAGATCCATCACCCGTGTATTCTGTGGTATCCTGCGTTCCAAGTTACAAAATCAAAATGATGGTCATACGATGCACATTTACAAGGAATCAAGACACATGTGCACAAATATATGCGCGTCTGTCAAGAGTTATTGGGAACAAGTATAGCCTAGATGGAGCACAAATGAGAAAGGAGATAATGGAAAAAAAAGATTCCTGAGAGGAGAGATCTAATCTGCCAGATAGTCTCTCTTGTCAGGCATGAAAGAAGTTCAGAGAGAGAGAGAGGAAGCGAGAGGCAGGGAAAAGCGAACCTCTTGCAAGGAGTTTTCGTCCAGCAGAGGACTCGTGTAGAACTGATCTGTGGAGTCCATAGCTTCTTTCGTACAAGTTGAAGAAACGAAAAGAACTTAATATAATACCATACCATGGCTTCAATTTAGGTGTCTAATCAAGTATAGAACCAAACAGAAAAAAAAGACCCTATAATGATCTTTTAAAAGCACCCAAGCTACGTGAGCTGCTTGAGGTGCTGAAGGTGTTGGCCACCAGGAGTTGACATCTCAACTAGTAGAGATAATGAAACGCCACCGGTTCAAAAATAAAAACTAATGAAAGCACATCAATCGTGGTAGGTGCCACAAGGACAGAAATAATCTATAGTACTATATATGAGTTTTTTACCTGCATGTCATTAAAAAAGTTGATGCTGACCTACATGCCATTAAAAAATTTATTCGCACCTTGATGCCATCGACCTAAGCTTTTTTGACCCGTATGTCATTCCGTCTAATTTTTACCGTTAGCATCTCCTGACGAGTGAGACCCGCCTTGAAAATAACCATTTTGCCCTTGCCAGCATGTGAGACCCACACGTCAGTTTTTTCCATTTTCTCCCTCTTCTCTCTTTCTTCCATGTCGTCTTCTTCCTCCTCTAAACAGCGAGCGGGACGGGACTCGCCGACGCCGCCGACCGACCCGCCGCACTACTGCCGCGGCACGCCGGGCCCTCCTCCTCCACCGTCGTCGTCGGCCGGACCGCCGTGGGCTCCGTCGCCAGGTGCGGATTCCTCATGCTGACACTCGTCAACGTCGTGTAGGTCAAGCTCGGCCGCCTCAGCTACGACGCTAGCGGCTCCGCGGCCTAGACCGCCGTCGTGCCGCTCGTCACGCTTGTCCCCGACACACCAACACCTGCATCGTTCGAGCAGCAGTCGAGGCGGCGGCCTCCACGTCCTCCCCGCACGCGCCGCACTCCCCAAACACGCCGTCCTCGGCGGCGGCGCGGAGGTAGCTGTTCTCGGCGGCGACGGCGTGCGCCCCCTTCCCGTTGCGCTTGCTCCCCTTGAGCACAGACGCGTATGGTGGTCGTGGTAAGGGGAAGAGGTGCCGGCGGAGATCAAGACGAAAGGAACGGGTCGGGGACTAGAAGAAAAAAATAGAGGAGAAAAAAAAACTGATAGCAAAGGGCAAAAATAATCATTTCCAAACCCGGTTTCACATGTGAGTAGGTGTTAATGGTGAAAAAGAGACGAAATGCGGATGAAATGGCATACAGATCAAAGAAGTTTAGCTCGATGGTATCAGATACGAACGAACTTTTTAGTGACATATAGGTCACCATCAACTTTTTAATGGCATATAGGTAAAAAACTCCTAGATATTGGGTAGCATCAACTAACCACTTATCTACTCCCAGTCGTCCAAATCACAATCAAGTGGTGATATAGATATATGTACCTGATGATGTAACTAGCGAGTAGCTTTTCCACGGCGCAGGCTGGCAGCAAGGCACCGCACAGCCGCAAGCATCATTTGCGGGATACGCGGAAGACCTGCGGATACTGCCCTTGACGCATTTGTTCAACGGTATCGGCCGCCGCAAGGCAACAGCCAAGATGTGGACGTCGTCCTCAGTCCTCACCGGCCCCTCCCCGGAAATCCGGCTCGAAGTCGCGGAGGCGCCCTAGGCATGGCCGCATGGGCAAGGCCGATGGCCAGCCCGCACCATCGTTGCCATGGGTGCCAAGATTCCTGACCGTGTAGATCATCATCAATTCAATGCGCTTGCTCTTGCTGTGGTGCGGATGGAGGGCCTTGTCTGCTGGTTAATTTGGATGCAATTTTGTTGTGGATTTTTGGGGAGGCCCGCGGCCGAGGGGCGAGAGGAAGCGGGAAGCAGCTGGAAGTGTAAGGGCAGGCTGCCTGCGGTCCATGGCCATGCTACTGGCTACTATTCTGATCTGCCCGATAAAAGAACCGAGGAAAAAGTTGACCCATGCATGTATTCATTCACTCATCACATTAGTATTTTATTATACCCCTAATTGATTTTATGATGATCACATGTATGAGAGCCAGAGTTTTAATAACCGGTCCGGACCGGTTAGTGAAACCGACTGGTTACCCGGAGAAAACCGAACCTAGGACTATAGCAGTTCAGTTAACCGGTCGGTTTTTCTGGTTAATCGGTTGGTTTTTTACTGACTTAAGCCGGCCGGCTACACCGGTTATTTCAACCCTGATGAGAGCAATATTTATTAGATGTGTAGGAATTTTTACTATTTATTGAAAATCTTCATCAATATTCTAGCAATTATACATGAAAAATAACAAAAAAAAAAGTGTTTTTCATTGTCTTAGAAAGCTACACGGGATAGATCAAAGTTTCTCAATGATCAAAGTCTAAGAAGAAGCATAATTCAGTTGATGTAATATTCATTAGTTGATTCATATGCTTAGCTTCATTAGTGATACTGTATTATGTTACAAGAGAGTTGTTACAAGTCCATATAATAGTCTCCGTGGCGAATAATTGCTATGGTTCTATAACTTCTATATTAGCTTCTATTGTTTCATAGAAATATTTTTTTTAACAAGTTTCTTATGTTTTATAAAATATACTCTTGTTGAAAACAAGTTTATATTCCACTGAAGGTGAAAGTAAATGCATAGCAACTTCTTATTTAAAGTTACTTTTGTCTCAGGTCCATAATCCACTACAGGCAGAAATGTTTGTCATGCTGCTTGCATCAAAGATCAACTGTACATTCTAGCACACCGCCATCAACTATGCGTTAGACAGTTAAAGCCCTGACCATCACACTTTCTCTCTCTTAAAATAATTTAATCCTTGTAAAATAAGTTGAATAATTTGAACTATATATAACTCTCTCTTTTAAATCTTAAATGAAAGAGCAGTGCTCCATTTAGCTTACCGTGATCTTAAATCTTAGGCGTAGAGAGAAGGGGATCTGATCTCCATTTAGACCTCCACAATAGACCTTCAGTTGTGATCATTTAGCTTACTGTGATCAATGACCAATTCTTATGGCATTACAAAATGTATCCTGGGGTTTAATAACGTGTATGCGCGTGTGTAAACTGACCTTGATTAATAAAGACACCAAAATCATCAAAAAAAAAATATACTTTTGTTGTAGTACAACCAAGGTTACAATAACCGTTTGGGCCGATATAACCGGTTGAGCCCGGTTCATCGGTTAACCGGTATAACCAGCCCGTTAGCCGTGAGAAATCCGTTTTCGTTAGCGAACGGTCGGCGTCCGGTTAACCGACCGGTTATTCCGGTTAATCGGCTGGTTATTCTGGTTAGCCGGTCAGTTAGATCGATTTTGGTGATATATTTCGAATATATATTTTTAAATTCAAAGATATCGGTTTTTATACGGTTTCACCGGTTAACCAGTCGGTTGTTCCGGTTAACCAGTCGGTTACATCGGTTTCGGTTGATTCAAATTTTTTTGAATTTTGAAAAAATTTAAATTATAACCGGGGGTTAACCGGCCCAGACCGGTTTTCTGGTTAACCGGGTTAACCCGTCGGTTAACCCCGGTTATTTCAACCAATTGTATGATTGCTCTATAAAAGGTACTATTGTTGTAGTACAATATAACTATCAACTTGTGATAGTTTTATACCTAGACCTTTTGTATTTTTACGACAACTATTCATTCACTATATTATATAGACATAATCTCAACTTATTAAGGTATGACGCCCAGCAACTTCTGATTGAACTATTATTGTAGTACAGAAGAAAATCTTGATCAAAAGCTCTAGTAACTTTCAAACTTTCATTGCAGCCAACTCTTGACATCACGGCGTGCAGAACGAAGAAGGCCGGTGATGAGTGGCCAGGCGGGAGGAGACCCAGAGTGTAGCTTCAGAACCAAGGCGGCACCTCGCGGCCCGGAATGGCGGAGCCGACGCATCGGAGAAGCGAGGAAGAGGCTCAGCGGCGCCAGGGAATCGTGGAAGAGGCTTGCCGGTACGTCCTAGAACCACCGCGCCGGAGAAGTGCAGAGGACCCTTGTCTCGGCTCTGCCCTCAGAGCCGTCACGTCGAGAAAGCGCTGATGAGTCACTCCTGCCCTGCGTGGAAGTGCAGAGGATGCTCATTGGCATGCACGGTCCGCCCTGAACGACCGGAGGCGGTTCATTTGCAGCGACGCGGAGTCCTCGTTCAAGTGCAACCCACGCCAATCCAAACTGACCCAAATCAACTGACAAATGAGCACCTGCCTGGTTTTGGACCCAAGTTGCCAAGTTGGATTGGATCATCAAATTGTGGAGCTGGAGCAGGTAAGCGGGTTACGCGGGAGTGAGCTCCCACACATACGCTAAACAAAGAATCGAACGACTACACCGGTACTGAACTACATACCGACAGCATAAATATCCGTCGTAGTATATGCTTATGTTCACCACTCACCAGCTCTATATATAGATGCGCAGTGCACTGCTCGGATCTCACACACAGGCAAGAAGAGAATAGCTACTCATCACGTGTGTAAAAATAACTGTTTTTTTTATATATTATACCTACTAGCTAGGTCCTAGCAGAGCACAAACAATATGCAAGGCCTCATCACGTCATCTGTGAAGCTCATCATGTTTGTGCTCCTGCTTCTTGGGATGTCGGGCGTCGCCCATGGCCGCCGGCGGAGGCTCGTCTCCAGCTACGACGCGCCGTGCAATAGGATGACCGTCTACTACCACGACATCCTCTACAACGGCGAGAACCACGCGAACGCGACGTCGTCGGCGATCACCCAGCCGACGGAGCTGAGCAGGTCGACCTACTTCGGCGAGCTGGTGGTGTTCGACGACGTGGTCACGGCGGAGCAGGCGTTGTCGTCGGAGCCGGTGGCGCGCGCGCAGGGCTTCTACTTCTACGACAAGAAGGGCGGGTTCAGCTCGTGGTTCGCCTTCTCGCTCGTGTTCAACTCCACGGCGTACAGGGGCACGCTCGAACTCGTCGGCGCCGACGTCTCCGTCGACAAGATAAGGGACATCTCCGTCATCGGCGGCACCGGCGACTTCTTCATGGCCCGCGGCGTCGCCACCGTGAGCACCGACTCCTACGACGGCATGTACTACTTCCGGTTGAAGATGGACGTCAAGCTCTACGAGTGCTACGTCTAAAACCATACTCCTGTATTCTCCTGTTCTCAATAAAGCCTCGTCGTTGTGCTCCTCCCTCTATTCTCCTGTTCAATCCCTTCGCCGCTGCTTGTCTCTGTTTTCTTGACTTGGTGCTCAAAAGTTGCATGGGATGGAGATCATCGAAGTAGTTGTACACGTGGCAGTGGCATGAATCGGTGGACGGCCACATGCTACACACAGTCCTCGGATCTTGGCTCCTTATGCTCTTGATGAGGCAGTTTTATGTTTCACGATCTGTGAGTGTGTTGCTCAATGTTTAGTATCCGATCCGTGTTGTGCTCCTTGTAATTAGTGGCATGTCACACCTTTATCTGGCTATTAATGGACGGGCTTTAACCAGTGTTGGTTGTACTGTTCCCTGATCAATGGAAATTTCAATTCATATATAGAAACATTCCAAAACATGTTCAAATTGCAGAATCGGTCGACACAAACCATCAAGATGCAAAGACCACCGTGGTTCTACTATGTTCCACGCCAACCACCCTGTCCGAATTTCACTCACCCAAAGACATTGTTCAACATGCACTACCGAAACGGCAGGTTGCCGAGTGCCAGATCCTTTGACGAGGGCA
Source organism: Eleusine indica (assembly GCA_030378355.1). Classification (NCBI taxonomy): domain Eukaryota; kingdom Viridiplantae; phylum Streptophyta; class Magnoliopsida; order Poales; family Poaceae; genus Eleusine; species Eleusine indica. Next base: position 7,118,045 of record CM059498.1, on the reverse strand, counting down.
TTTTGACGAGCCTCGACAAATGCGTCCTTTGTCTAGTGTAACATGGGGTGCACTTGACAATAAAACAACACTCAATAAAAATAACGTTTTGCTGAGTGTTGTGAAGGACACACTCGATAAAGAGATAAAAGACCCTAGACAAACGCTCACACTCAGCAAATATTAGAACTTTACCGAGTGTTCATCTCTAACTCTCAGTAAAGTTCAACTTCGTGTCATTGGTCATTAACGACCATGACAGCTATCAAAACTTTGTCGAGTGTCCGCGTGAGGTACTTGGCAAAAATAGTGTTTATCGAGTGTCTGCGTCCTGCGCGTGGCTATCGGAAAAGAATGCTTTCATCGAGTGACTGCTCCACGATCGCTCGGCAAAGAATGCATTGCTGCGGGCATAAAAAGAAAACTTGTAAAACACATATATTTATGCTCTAATCATTGTCATAAAAACACTTGTAGCAAATGGAATTAGCATTATTCACACAAATAAATATTACTATTTCAATTTATTTTCCTTAATGTGATAATATGAACCGTTTTTGTGTGTGAGAGAGAAAGAGATGTACCAGAGAACGTCACCAACTCACGAGCCGTCGTCGTTAGCGCGCTTTGAGGGAAAACGACGGTAGTAGTAGTAGCAGCAGCTCATGTTTGCCACTGCCACCGTCTGGTCCAGGAGCATTGGGGCAAGATGACCGCCCGAACAGGAGCGGGGACCACGGCTCTCCTGCGCGTCTCCGGACCGGTTCTCGGCATCAGCGCGAGGGGCAGCGGTGGCGGCAGCCGGTAGGTACAAGACAGGGATGCCGACCGATGCGTGGACTGGAGAGTGAAGAGGCAAGGAAATCGACTGGACCAGGCTTTCGAGCCCAAATACCGCAAGCAAACGAGGGCCTGTGATCACGCAACTCAGCCCAACTAGTAAAATGCTCGGAGGCTGAGCGACTTTTCGTCGGCATGCCCAGCACCGTGTCCGCGGCAGATCAGCGTGCTCTGCTCTCGGCGGCGCGGCGTGTGGACACTGGACTCCCGATCATCCGTTTCCATTCGCCTGTCCCGCGGCTGATCATCGTCGACGAACAGAGACGATATATACCACCCGGAGGCCATCTACGGGCGTGGTTGCTTCCAGAGTCAAAATAAGGGCCCTTCCAAATTCTGAGCTCGATGGTTACTGTACTCACTTAAGTAACAAGCGCCGGTACTTGCAATGCTTCCAGATGTTGGTCCTTCGCGTGTTCTCGATGACCTCATGCGACGAGCAAAAGGAAAATGACCGCGTGTCGGCGTGCGTGTTCGCCGGCCAATGGGCGCTTGCTGTCTCGGCCGCCCATGGTATGGAGACTAGACTGGAAAGCCACGCCCAACAGTGAACACCTGAGTCCGTGTATGGAAACTACCGTCGCGTGGGCATAAGTTTTTCTTTAACCCAAAAATCCTCGATCGAGCTACTATTAGCTAGCGTGCACGCCCATCATCAAAAGATATAATCTAGAAAAGGTTTGAAAGTGTCACCGTGGTGGTCGCCGGTTGATCGGGCTGTTACGCAGCGTCGCGTGCGTGTAACACAAGAGTCCTCGATCGGATTCCTTTGCTCGTCGGCGAGAGGCAGGCACCGATTCGTGTGGAGGAATTCAACACGACCCCAGCTGGGGAAGGCGGATGTGTTTGCATCATCCGATACGATATGTGATGCTGATGCATGCCAGAACGTTCCTTGCTTTCTTTTTTGGTACGATATCGATGCACCGAACTCACAAAACAGAGACACGTACATGTGCGGACATACGCGCCTCCCCCAGTTACAAACGCCTGGTACTTTTCCAAGGGATTGGTTGTCTAGTAGCCGCGTCCCGGATGCGGGCTGCCTGCCTTTGTTTGACTCCCAGCAACCCGTGCCCCAAGACGGTATCGGCGAAGATGATTTGTCAAGAATCAAAGATTGTTGCGATGCTGGTTTTGTTTTTCGTTACTGTTCAAATTCACAATGGACACGGAAACACACATTTACATATGGACACGCAGCGTCGCCGCTGTAGGGCACGAGTTACCAGAAATCAAGAATTGAACTCCGTTGTGTTCTCAGTCTCACGCTTAGAACAACCACAGTTATGTCGATGTCATCTTGGTTGTCAAATCAAAGCTAACTAGCATTGGTGCTTATTTCTTTCTGTCACTCGCAGCAGAGGCACCGATGCCCGAAAAAAATAATGGAGCAAAAACAACGTACACATTTCACTGCTTTTATTAGTTGGCACCAGGTACATCAACATTCATCCATCTTTTTTTTTTATTTTATCAAAACACCTATAGCTACGGTGGTTTCATTCGAATTTCACTCATGCCTGAACAGAAGATTCTTTCAGACACCGTTGCATTATTGTGGATGCTCTTAGAAGAGGGCTTTTGGGGGATGCAGGCAACACTGCGTGAAGACCAACAGTGGCCGGAGCTATAACGGGCGAAGTCATACACCAACAAATTAGTGTTGATGTAGTGCTGGCTTGTCGATCGGGTAAGCAACACGCGGAAGAGCAGACCGGAGTAAGGAGTCCGGTACTAATCGGACTACGTACGTCAGACTGAACGTTTTACACTTTTTTTTTTACTCCAGTTAAAACAATGGTATAACCTCTTGTAATGTACTCCAGCACGAATCGGTGACTTTTCCTGGTTGGTGCATGTAAAAACCAAAGACCGACAAGAAGCGGGCAATCACAAAAGAGACTCAAGAAGATTAATTTACTGGTATTGTAAAGTTGCGTATGTACGTAAAGAAGTGGGTCTTCCCATTTGTTTCGGTCCTCCAAATTGCAGCATGTCTGCCGCCTTTTGTATATGCAAGGCAGAGGCGGCAGAAAAGTGCACCGTCTCTTTCGGTCCTCCAAATTGCTGACTGCTGGTTTCACCGTGAGATACTAGTAGTGCTTATGGCTGCTTAACACCACCATTAATGCGCACAACAGCAAGCACTCAGAAGGTCAGCTGACGCATGCGCTAAGCCGCGCCTACTACTTGTAGTACTCCCACCCACCCAGCAACATGCTTCGTAATCCACAGGAAGGCAGCAGTGCAGCACTCTGTTTTGAAATTGCAGGAAAGGTCAAACAAAGACATCTCCTCGGGTCCTGAGAAGCCAAAGTAAAAATTTGACATGTAGATATTAAGGATGTACTGTCTAGATCATATATTTTATATTAAAATTGGTAAAATCTTATCCTCATATGTATTTCATCATATAATTTTTAAACTATAGTGTATCTAACATGAATCTCAAAACAATATAGATGGTGTGGATAATACATGTTAAACATGTACATGAGAGAAGCACTCTATTTTGCAGTGAACAATTTATCGGAGCGGCATGAAAAGGCACGCGACGAGCACAAAGTCCTAGTGTTGTTGGGGCATGAGCATGACATGAAGATGGCGCGTGGAAACCACCTGTACGGGGCGGCGCGCGGCATGTGTCCCTTTCTTGGACGGCAAGCCCGTGGGTCGCCCCCTGGATGCCGCCTGGGCAGGGCAGGGCAGGGCAGGCTCCACTGGTGACGGCCGGTTTCGCCAAAACCGGTTGGTTGGTGTTGGACGGGGGGAGGCCTCGAGCGCGTGCGCGTCATGCGACTTGACTCGGATGGCATGCCATGTACCCACACGCCTTGGGGATTGTTGCAATATTTGCATTTGACGCTCGTTTTCAGGGCGGCACCTCGCGAGCATATCCCCCTTCCAGAGAGGAGAACCAGCTACGCTGCACCGGTTTGCTCAGCATCGCACGCTGTTTCGGGCTTTCGGCACAGGAGAGATGATGACTCCCCACCCATCCTATCCTCCGCCCGCGCGAGCATATCCCCCTTCCAGAGAGTAGAACCACCTCTGGATTAGTAGTACTAGTACCGCACAACCCAGCGAATTGAGAAACAGCGAAAGTTTCAATTACGCAAAGCTGAAAATGAACAAGGTCAGAAGGGATGTATGTCAAACATGCCGACCACTTACTTCATCTCAGAGATACTAGTCAGGGTTTAGTACGTACAATATTAGAGCTGTATCCGTACACTTTGTTACGGATGAAGAAAAAAAAAACAGCGCCTCTGTTTTCTTTTCCACTTTTTTTGCGAGTAAAAGTGGCTCTGTTAAAGACATGGCGGCCAAAACTCCCTCTCAGATATTCTGCATGAACAAAAGTGGTTCTATAAAACTTTCCTCTATAAAAATACAAAGGAACTAAGAAGTACGCCTCCTCTCCGATGCAGAATGTTTGCCTAAAAAAGTAATTTATCTAGAAAATACTACAGAGGAAGGAATAAATACGATGACAACTTTTGACTTACACGTGTTCTTTTTGCCAACTATTCGTCGATTGATTTGTTCCTGTTAAAAAGGACCGCTATGTATTGCGTCTCCATCTTCAACACCTCTCCAGAAAGGGAAATGTATGTGCGCGTACTTGTACACCTGTTACCTGCTTTTACCGACACTTACTGAATCAGAACATCCGTTACCCAAGTTTGTGAAGAAAATTGGGGAGATGATTTTACTTTTCCATGGGGCCTCGGTTTCAGTTCAGACCACAGTAGTCGTATTCTCAACGACTGGTATTTCCCCACGCGTATGACCTTTCTATCGTGTCGCGTCGGGCGGCGAAAGATCGCCCCCCTTTCGCATGCGCCTTTGCGGCATCGGGCGCGCGCATAAATACCGCTGCGCTGCCCCCGCCATAACTCACACCAAGTCAGAACAGCTTCCAGCGTTCCAGTCTTCTTCTCCTCCTCCAAGTCTTGAAACCAACATCTCTCAATCGATCGCAGCCATGGTGCTCTCCAAGGCCGTCTCCGAGAGCAGTAGTGACTTGTCCGTGCACTCCACCTTCGCCTCGCGCTACGTCCGTGCGTCCCTCCCAAGGCATGAATACTCATTTCCATTCATTAGTCTCTCTGATCCATCTTGTAGAACTGTTACCCTTGCATTGCTCTTGCTGCTGGCACTTTTGTGTTGGGAACATCCAATTAGCTGCAGCATTGAACAACGCCTGATGATGGCCCTGGCTGAGAGACTGAGAGCTTCTCTGGTTCCATTCCGCTGGAACTAGTGACTGACTCGAATCGACGCGTTGCAGGTACCGCATGCCGGAGAACTCGATCCCCAAGGAGGCGGCGTACCAGATCATCAACGACGAGCTGATGCTGGACGGGAACCCGCGCCTGAACCTGGCGTCCTTCGTCACCACCTGGATGGAGCCCGAGTGCGACAAGCTCATCATGGCCGCCATCAACAAGAACTACGTCGACATGGACGAGTACCCCGTCACCACCGAGCTCCAGGTACCTGATCACAGTGATCAAAAGTCGCTTCTTAGTGTTCATCTGTGAGACTGTGACGCTGTGTTCGTGCTTCGAAATTTCGGGTCCTAGCTCTCTCCCGGTTTTGGAAAAGCAGAGTTTTTGGGCGGCGATAAGAAGGTTGGCCGTCCGGCCTTGGCATGCGGCCCTGGACTGGACCACCCTGGCATGGTTTTTAAATTCGGGATAAGATTTCGCCATACCGGACCTTGTTAGTAGTCGTAGTTTCGTATGGACGGCTGCCAACTTGTTTTTTAAAAAAAAAAAGAAAAGAAATTCTTGTTTTTGATTAAGAAAACAAGAAAAAAAGGTTTTATTCTTCTTTTTCTGTTGGCGAGGAGCCTAGTTGTTTCTTTCCCGTCTTCACTGGTTGTAGCTTGCAGATAGCTCATTATTTTTGAGACGCATGCAAGCTGTTCTTTGTAAAAAAAAAAATATATTTTTGAGCGAACAAAAAACAAAGATATTAATGATATCAATGTGCCATGACTTTAGTCAAAAGCTCCGTCAATTTGTGACTTCTGTGTGGGAATTGGGCTGGGCGGTGTTCTAGCGCCACTGACATCTATTGAACAGAATGTCCTGTTTTTGACACGCTCGCTTGCCATGCATTGCAGAACCGGTGCGTGAACATGATTGCGCATCTCTTCAACGCGCCGCTGGGTGAGTCTGAGACGGCGGTGGGCGTCGGCACGGTGGGCTCGTCGGAGGCCATCATGCTGGCCGGGCTGGCTTTCAAGCGGCGGTGGCAGAACAAGCGCAAGGCCGAGGGCAAGCCGTTCGACAAGCCCAACATCGTCACCGGCGCCAACGTCCAGGTACTTATTATTACTGCGCAGTTAAAAAAAAAAAGTGATCTGTCTAAAGCTTTCAGAAATGAAGGAAGAATCATGTCAGTTCAATTAAATTGCTGCTCTGCCAACAACGAACAGGTGTGCTGGGAAAAGTTCGCGAGGTACTTTGAGGTGGAGCTCCGGGAGGTGAAGCTGCGCGACGGGTACTACGTGATGGCCCCTGAGCAGGCGGTGGAGATGGTGGACGAGAACACCATCTGCGTGGCGGCGATCCTGGGTTCCACGCTGAACGGCGAGTTCGAGGACGTGAAGCTCCTCAACGACCTGCTGGACGCGAAGAACGCGCGGACCGGGTGGGAGACGCCGATCCACGTGGACGCGGCCAGCGGCGGGTTCATCGCGCCGTTCCTGTACCCGGAGCTGGAGTGGGACTTCCGCCTGCCGTGGGTGAAGAGCATCAACGTCAGCGGCCACAAGTACGGCCTCGTCTACGCCGGCATCGGGTGGTGCATCTGGCGCAACAAGGAGGACCTCCCCGACGAGCTCATCTTCCACATCAACTACCTCGGCGCCGACCAGCCAACCTTCACGCTCAACTTCTCCAAGGGGTCCAGCCAGGTCATCGCGCAGTACTACCAGCTCATCCGACACGGCTTCGAGGTAGTACTATAATGCAGTTTATTAATGTTCATCACTTCCTTGTTGATCGAAGAGTTCAATTCAGTTCTCAACAAGGGTGTTTAATTTGATGAGCTGGCGAATGAATGAATATGCAGGGGTACCGGAACATCATGGAGAACTGCCACGAGAACGCCATGGTGCTCAAGGAAGGGCTGGAGCGGACGGGCCGCTTCGACATCGTGTCCAAGGACCACGGCGTGCCGCTGGTGGCCTTCTCGCTCAAGGACCGCAGCCGCCACGACGAGTTCGAGATCTCCGACATGCTGCGCCGCTTCGGCTGGATCGTGCCGGCCTACACCATGCCTCCCGACGCCGAGCACGTCACGGTGCTCCGCGTCGTCATCAGGGAGGAGTTCAGCCGCACCCTGGCCGAGCGCCTCGTCCTCGACATCGAGAAGGTCATGTACCAGCTCGACGCGCTGCCGTCCAAGCTCCCGCCGCCTTCCCTGCTTCCGACGACGGCGATGCTCGCCAGGAAGAAGTCGGAGCTGGAGACGCAGAGGTCGGTCACGGAGGCGTGGAAGAAGTTTGTGCTGGCCAAGAAGACCAATGGCGTCTGCTAATAATGCCACCTTCCTCCAACGCACCATGGAGGCATGGAGGAGCTAGTACCGATATTTTTTTTTTCGTCCTGCTGATTATTAGAGCGAAATAGTATATTATTATTATTATTTCGAAATCAAAGTTTTGCCCTGGTTTTTTGATGATTTGTGGAACGCGCTGCGCCGCGTTGTCCACTGATCATGATGCTTTTTGTGCCCATTATTCTTCGCCATGCTTATGCGAATTGTGGAGTTGGTGCAAACATACTGAATACTGATAATTTGGTATCCATTCTCAATCGAAGCTTCATTTCTATGTTTGACATATACTGTTAATTGCATCATTTTCTTCACTTTATTCGTTAAAAAAAACATTTTCTTCACTTCCTCGGATCTAAAATGCAATCTGTTTAGGACAATGGTTCAATGGCACGCTTCAGAATGACCGCTGAGAAATCTTGCAAAAAAAATATATGTCATTTACAGAAAAAAAAGGGGGGGGGGGGGCATTGACACGCGCAGAGAAACAAATGTATGTGTCCCAATAAAAGGAAGTCAAAGTTATTTTTTTTTTTGGTTGAAATGTAAAGGAAGGTTACATTATACGAGAAGAGGAAGTTAAATATTCTCTCAAACAATTTTCCATCAATGCCATAATACGGCAGGACGAAATCAGATCGGAGAGTATCTTCCTTTCCATTTCATAAACACACAACGCGACCCGAATTCCTTTTCGAGGTCGGAATTCCGTTGTCCTGCGCAGTCCTTTCCCATCGCGCCGACCCGTCTCCGCCTTGGAATCGATTCCCCACTCTTCCCGTGAAGTAGAGTAGGTCACGCCCGCGCCGCATCCTATATCAGGGGACGCGGCGCTCCCCGCAGCGGCACCCCAACGACCCCCGCATCCACTTTCCTACACGAGACACGACACCGATCGAACGCGTGTGGGGGGAAGAAAGAAAGAAGAGATCGAGGCGGACCAACCGATCGATCGATTCGCGCGATGGCGGTGCCGGATGAGGCGTCCGTGGATCCTCGGCCGGCGATGAAGAAGTCGGCGTGGACGAAGAAGGAGGACGCCGTGCTGGAGGAGCAGGTGCGGCTGCACGGCCCGCGCAACTGGGAGGGCATCAGCGCGGCGCTCCCCGGGCGCAACGCCAAGTCGTGCCGCCTCCGGTGGTGCCAGCACCTCGCCCCCGAGGTGGACGCCGTCCGGCCTTTCACGCCCAGGGAGGACGCCACCATCGTCGCGCTCCAGAAGGTGCACCCCAACAAGTGGGCCACCATCGCGGGCTACCTCCCCGGCCGCACTGACAACGCCATCAAGAACCGCTGGAACTCGGTCCTCCGCAAGCAGCAGCACAAGGACAGGACGCTCCCGCTGTTCCGACTCGTGCCCGGGGACATCAGGACGGCGCCCAGCGTGGACTACACGGCGGCGGCGATCGACCACGAGATGCCGGCCGCGGAGGGCGGCGGCGACGGCGCGTGCCTCAACCTGTTCCCGCTGGTCCCTGGGGATATCGTCAGAGGCGTAGCGAACGGCGCCGCGCCGATGAATGTGGATTACGGCGCGGACGATCCGCTCACCCAGCTGAGGCTCTTCACGTCGCCGCCCAAAGAGAAGGAGAAGGAGAAGGAGAAGCACCCGCCGGCACCCAAGGTGCAGTACCCGTCCACGGCGGAGGCGGCGTTCCGGGCGATGGTGCAGGCCGTTCGGGCGCGGTAGATTCCTACTGCAGTCTTGCCTTAATTCTTGTTGCTCTTCTTTAGGCAGGCGTTCTTGATTCTGATTCCTGACGAGGAGTTTCTTTGGTCAGTCCACTTAAGATTGGATGGAAATACGGTGGATTGTAATCGAGTATAGAAAGCTAGGATTTTCTCCAAAAAGTAGAAATCTAGGATAGTGTCGATCTTGTAATTTCTGTCGACTTTCAGCGTTTCAGTTAAACGAGATTGTTGCTGCAATAGTAGAAATCACTGCAATGAACAAATTTCTTTTTTGCGTGCTTGGAGACTGATTTATCAGTTTGTGTTCGATCTTGAGCCATCATGGATTGAGACGGTTGCTAATTACAAACGCCGAATATAACGGTTTTGTTTCTGATGTTACTGCCACACAAACTCTGACACCATCTCTGAATCAATGTTCCTGAACATCAGTTCCACTACCACCTCTGTTTTTTATCTGTCTCCGCAAGAAACTCACTGATATTATTACTCACCACATTTTTTTTAGGGATATTACTCACCACATTGTTGCAACGCCGCTGTCCCACCCCACATGGATTTTTCGGCTTCCATCGTCGCCGTCCTCATCGCCCTCTTCGCAGCAACCGCAGCCGGAGCGAACTTCACCGTGGCCACCAACGCCACGGGTACGTTGCCGGCATCGGCGGGCAGCGACTCGTCCCAGTACACCTGCTACCTGTGCCACAAGCGAAACAGCCTGATGATCCGGCGGTGCCCCATCGCGACCGACGACTGCCACGTCGCCTGCCTGTCCCTGCCCACCCCGTCCTCCCCTCCTGCTCCGCCCCGCGACGACAACGACGACGACTGCTACGTGATGAAGCTGTACCCCGACGGCAGCTGGGTCGTGGTGGACGTGGTCAGCCGCCGGGTGCTACCTCGCGTGCGGCTACGGCGGCGACACCACGCCTGCCGCGGTGAAGGGCGCCGCGTTCCTGCCGAATCGCATCGAAAGCTTTGAGCGGTGCGGCGACCAGATTACGGCACCGGGCGCGGCCGTCGTCCCGGTCGCGTAGACACCAGCGCCGACCTCACGACGGCGGAATAACGCAGCGGGTTGGTTCGCTCCAACGGGTTTCGTCGCGCGCGCACGCATTTCGTTTTTATTTACAAAAATTATATAAGCTCTATAGTAATCACGATCGTGTCGCTGCCGACTGCGGGGTAGCAGGGTCTTTGTGTGAATCTGGGTTTTGCCCCCATCAGTTTTCGTATTTTTGGCGTCTGCAGCCTTCAGCAGACCCGACCGAGAATTTTACAAATATCACTTGTAGTTCATTCATGAGCGCTTTTGCAGGCTACAAACGAGTCCATTCAATCCCCTTGCTTGTAACCATGATTCCTGGCTTTAAGTAATCAAGTATCCCCATCGCGGCAATTCGGTGGATTATCTCTGATGAAACGGGGGACTTGGAACATTCAACGACAAACCATTGCTTTGATGACCAGTCCTACTGCTACTAGCCTACTACTCCTACTCCCGATAGAAGACCAGTAGTCTGAAAACGTTCAGGTGGTGATCGTGGTCGAGCAGCGCGTTGCCAGTTTGGGCAAATCCGGAGATCAGGGCCGTCGGTTGACTCGATTCTCAGAGCAGTTATTATGCGGCTGAGTCAGCTAGCGAAAAAGCTGGCCACGTAAGCTAAATCTGAGCTGGAGCAGCAACAAACGAAGAGAGAGAGAGAGAGAGAGAGCGCAGCGGACGACTCACGAGTCGCTCGTTCGGTGCAGCGCGCCCAAGACAGAGCGCTCGCTCCCAGCCAGTAGCTAGCGACTACGCCGGCGCTTGCCTTGTTCCTATTGATCCCCTGTAATTTAATAGTCATTCTTTTAGCTACCATAAGAGCCGGCACCATTATATGAATCGGCTCTGTGGAGGGCTCCAAGTGACATGGATTGTGCATTTCGCTAGCAGCTGGCTCAACATAAAGCCCTGCTCTCATTGGAGTCTGGAAGCCGACAATGCAAGCAAATGCAGTTCCTCCGACGACGACGTAGGCACAACAAACAAAAGAAGGATGACGGCTGCACAGGCCGTTCTCGGGTCATCGATCGGCGTCAGTAAATTAATAATCTTGCTGAAACGTTTACGGGCAAGCATTTATTTCTGCAGTCTAGATAGCTTCATCCATTCCTACAACTTCTAACGCACACCAAATTCGGTTACACATGATCGAGATTCGAGCACGTACGCATCATGTCTCCCTCAGTCTCACAGATATGCTTCTCTCTACAGCTTCCGTCCCTCACGCCACCAAGCTCGTCGTCGTCCTCCTCGCCATTGCAATGGCCTCTGCCACGGCGAAAGGCGGCAACATGGACCTGCTGGTCGCCAATGCCACGGTGACGCCGGGCGGCGACGACACGGAGATGTACATCTGCTACCTCTGCGCCGGGCGCGAGCCGATGCTGATGAAGTACTGCCCCATCTACTGGGACGACTGCCACCTCCAGTGCTACCCGCCCGCCGCCGCCGCTCGCCACCGGCGCCGTTCCCGCAGCGTGAGCGAGTGCTACGTCATGAAGCTGTACTGGAACGGCAGCTACGCCATCGTCGGCCGCGTGGACTGCAGCGGAATCGCCAGGTGCCTCCTCTCCTGCGGCGGCGGCGATCTCGCCCACAGGAAGGCGCTCGGCGCCGCGGCTGCCATGACGACGATCCACGGCGTGCCGCCGCCGCGCGTCGCGGACACCCAGGCCCAGCGGTGCGGTACGCAGGTGACGGGTCTTAACGCTCCGACCACCTTCCCCGGCGGCGTGCGGCGACGGCGCTAGCTGCTCGAATGGATGGACCTCTGGACGGGCGCGTGGTGGCGTGCCCTGCGAATGCTATCGCTGTTCGTCGCCGGGGACTCCTGGTATCATTTGCGTGAAGTGAATGGCACTGTATCAGGAAGACTTATAAAACAGTGCAATAGATAATCCATTGTACGGAATCACCTTACTCCTTTGATGATTGGATTAGTTGCACGATTAGTTCTCGACTGGGTACATGTAGATTCCTAGTTCTGTTTCTTTGAAGCAAGTGTTGCATTTTTCCCCATCAAGGTTGACGCGGGAAATTTGACATTAATGAGTGACCATAGAGACATAGAAGGATAACATCATCAATCAGAACAGAAAGTTTGCGAATAAGCATGTCCACGTTTAGTTGCGTGCTTGAAGACTGAACTCGAGAAATCGTAGATTGAAACGTTTGCTTCATGGTGATATATGTGTGTACAAGCTTCATTTTTTTTCATGATTCGTGTCTTCCGGTCCATCCGTCTACGTGCAGAATTTTAGGATCTTGGGACATTTCTCTGCCGTTTTGTGTTTATTCCTGTTCTTTTCTCAATCCTTCCGGTAGGCGGTTGGCATTGCAGGAACTGAGGCCTTTCCTGGTCTCGTTTCCTACTACCTACTTTTGTGACAGCCGGGTTACTAATTGTCCAAGCAAGCAGAATAGCGGTTAGTTTTAGGACCACCCCTCAGTCCCCTCCCCTGCAGATGCCATCTCGAAGATGAAGCATAGTTTCTGAACATTGCGGTCACTGTACCCAGACAGTCATATGGATCAAATATCTTTGAGCCAGTTACTAGAAGCAACAATTGACTCTGCCCTAAACATACATATATGGACGCACTGGGAATTTCCTACTTCACTGCAGTTGGATATATTTATCAAACATTGTGACTTTTTGATTCACGAGGTTAGGATAAATAACAAGTAGTATCATTTTACGCGTACCATAATTTTGGTTGTGAGGTTGGAACCCATGCATTTCAAATACCTTACATTACAACTTTTCATAATAAGAACAAAAGATTCAGTAGCTAACAACTTAAAGCCTATTGAGTAGAAATACTTTGTATACATTCCATACACTCTTAATGTTAATATATAAGAAAAATACAATATTAAGATATAAGAACCCAAAGATTCTCACAAAACAAAAGTTTTCAAGAAATATATTTTCAATGAGATGAAATAAAAGAAAACATATCATTTAATACGCATCAGGGACTCATTGCCTCATTAAGAGGTTGGGTAATATCTATTTGTTGTGTGACTTTTAAACCTTCCATATCAATAAAATTTACGTGATATAGATTTACTTAGAGGTTGGGATATTCGTGAACACCTCTTTTATAATTGTGCTCTCCATGATAATTTATATATCCACAAGTTATTTTCATTGTGTGTGACGTGGATAACAATACACTTCTGAAATCTTGATAGCAAGTAAAAAAGGTCTTCCATTGTAATAAATCACCAGTTGTGTTATAGGTTCTACAGATTATATAGAGAGAAGGTAATCTACTCGCTAAAAGATGAAGTGATCTACAAATGAATATAATTGCAATGACATATTTGGCATGATCGAGTTGATGCCCATCCTTGCTAGGTTAAGGGATGTTGCATCATTTAACATTTTTTATAGATAAATTACTTTCTAGTCATTTTCTCCTTTTCATCAAGCAATAATTTATTGGAATCTAACAAAATAAAGGCCAGTGTTGTGAAAGAGAAGAATAAATGATGGCTAGTCTATGTTAAGAAATGAGAAAAAACTTAAACTCTACCAAGTATTGCCATGCATTTGGCATTGACTTGCCCCTTCCTTTTTTTTATAACAACAAAAACAATAAGTAAGACCAAATTAAGAGTGAGCGTCATAGACAGAGATGGATTTATGAATTAGAAAAAAAGTTGTATCTTATTAGGTAAATGAAAGTCTTAAGCATCAATGCTCTTAGCATATAGTCATGAACTAATAATTGCTTGACTTTTGTATTATCACGAGGGTAATCATTGTCAATGCAAATTAGATGCTTGAATAGAGGTGCGTAGGGGTGGAGCCAATTTTTTTTTTGGTGCAAAAAACAGTTCATACAGTATGCAACAAGTGTCATTTTGCTATACCTAGTGTTACTAGCTGTTTATTTTGTGCAAATCTTACTTTTTTGTTCATATTTGTTTCTAGTAAACAATCCTAACATTGGAAGGATATGTTTCTTATCGAGAACATGTTTTATGAACATGCCAATATGTGACGGGTAATTAAATATTGAGTGAAGTGCACTGGTGGTCCTTAACCTTGTCTAGGTGTGTCATCTAGATCTCTGAACTCTTAATTTGCATATTCTAATTTCTAAACTTACTAGGTGATCCATTTGTGGTCTAGATCATCATAATTAACATTGATATGCTTTTTAGAGCCTCTTTCACTGCTATGTGACTCAAACATATGAACTCATATTTTATATTACAATCAAGCCCAAAACAAAGTTAAAAAATGACGGTACACGATAAATTTTGAATTTGTTTATGAAGCATAAAGAGTATTTATTAGTTGTTTTTTATTTTTTACATGGGGCAAATAGTAATAAACATGATAGTGTTTTTTGAATTAGCTAGATGGCATGGACGTCACAAACACATTTATCTAGTTTTGTTAATTAGAGGAATTTGTACCATACATAAACCGTTTAGAAAGTTTACAAACTTGGATATGCAAATTAAGAGTTCGTGGACCTAAATGACACTTCGAACAAGTTTAAGGACCGAACATGCACTTCACTCTTAAATATTTAATGAAAATGAAATAGATGGAACTTTTTTTGGCTTTATTTTAGAGTAACCAATTATGAAAATACATTATTGTTATTCACAATAAAGATAAACAAAAACATTATTATTTTTGTTTTGAAAAAGGCCAGAAGTCTCTCTCTCACCGGCCGGAAATCTCTTAAGACGAGGTGTTGGCTAGGACTCGAATACATCCGACTTATGGGCCTAGACCAGGCCCAACTGATCCGTTACAAACTGCGGCGAAGAACACAGTCGCATGACGTCACAGCGGGTCGCGAACCGAACTGCTCGTTCCAATTCGTTTTTGCGCCGAACCCTAGTTCGAATGCGGCATACAAAATTCAGTTTCCCTCCCGTGCCGCCCTCCTCCTCCTCCCCCGCATCCGCAGAAGCAGCAGTGGAGCCGAGTCCCAAGCGGAGGAGAGTGGGAGAGGCCACCACCGAGCCAGCGGCGGAGATGAAGGAGGCGGCGCTGGAGCGGCTGCGCGGCGTGGTGCGCGACAGCGTCGGGAAGCACCTGTACGCGTCGGCCATCTTCCTCGCCGACAAGGTGGCCGCGGCCACGGGGGACCCCGCTGACGTCTACATGCTCGCGCAGGCGCTCTTCCTCGGTCGTCACTACCGCCGCGCGCTCCACCTCCTCAACAACTCGCGACTTCTCCGCGACCTCCGGTTCCGCTTCCTCGCCGCCAAGTGCCTCGTAAGGCTGCTGAGCTCCGGCTTTGCCGTCTCCTTCCTTTTTGCCGTTTTTCAGCCGCGACGTATGCAGCAGCTTCCATTGATCGCCACCAGCTTGTTTTGTTTGACATTTCGTCAGCCTTTTTAGTGTAGTACTTTGGCCGAACACCTTCTGGGCCTTTGTAGCACATTGGAAAATTCGACTGATTCAGAATTTAGGAGGAATGCTGAGTATGGATGTACATTTTTTCATATACATTGTGCCCATCATGCTTGGGCTTTCTTTTTTGACTTTTAGTCAATGCTTCTAAACTGTAATACGCTTGCCTTGATTTATACAAGTTTCCCACCTCTAGAATGGCATTTTCTTTTAACTTTGTGGGAGTCCTGCTTATGATACAGACTCATATTTTCATTGCTGTTTATTAGGAGGAGTTGAAAGAATGGCATCAGTGTCTGTTGATGCTCGGGGATGCAAAAGTGGATGAACATGGGAATCTTCTTGATCAAGATGATGGCAGTGACATTTATTTTGATAAGGATGCTGAAGATCATGAGATCAATGTATGACACTTCCACTGTTGCTTGAACACCCCTCTCTTTGTCAAGTATATGATTGGTTATTATTGTAATACATGCTTTGCAGATCAAATCAGCCATATGCTTTTTACGCGGCAAGGCGTATGAAGCACTGGACAATCGTGATCTTGCTCGGCAATGGTGAAATAGCCACTTTGATTTTCTTTTGGTTAAATTGCTACTGATTCATTTTTATGCAATCTCTGGAAATTTAAAGTATATCTTCTTTATACATTTCTGAGTTGATTAGCAATTTAAAATTGCTACTTTGTTCCTTAAATTTTGTTATCCTCTATTTAGGAATAAACTTTTAAGTTGATCAGCAAACAATGTTGTGCCATATAAGTTTGGTTAAGTTGTCTCCTGATTTTGTTCCATCGTTATCTCAGGTACAAGGCAGCAATTAAAGCTGATCCTTTATGTTACGAGGTGAGATGAACAATGACTCTGGACATTTTAAGGATGTTGTAATTCTTGTTATGAGAAAAGATATTTAGCATCAACTTTCTTGCCAATGTAATTCCTAATCCATGTGTGTAAATAAGTTTAACAAAATGTCTCAACTATTCCACATATTTTCGTATTAACTTAATCTGTAAATATCTCACTTATGTAGTCTGAACTTCCCTGTGTGCATGACATGCTTATTGTTGAGTCTACTGGGCTCCTCATAATGTACACACTATTTTTGTTGGTTACTTGAAGTTGTACCTTGAGATTTATATGCATATTTTTTTCTGATATGTTGGACTTTGTTTTTAAAATAGTTGTGGTTTTACATTCAATTGAAAATGAACATTGTGTCACATACTTGTTTGGTATCGTCATTTCCACAAATGCTAAAACCATAAATGAGTTCACTACATTTTGATGGGAAACTATCATTTATTCAGTTCCTTACAAGTACAGCTGTGGTTCAAAATGTCTATAGTTGGTTGGTTATTCTGAAAATATTACCAGTTGATATGGTGGAATTGTTCTTCTAATTTGCAGGCTTCTAACACTTATTCTCCTAATGAATTTCAGGCTCTTGAATGCCTTGTCGATAATTATATGTTAACGTGTGAGGAAGGTACTACTCAGATTGGCCTTTTCGCCTCTCTTGAAACTTTTATTGTGAATGTATTAAATATCCCAGCATTTTTTTCAGATAAGATTTAGTCCTCACATAGTAGATTAATTGATTCTGCATGAAATAGGTAGAAATCATATGCTGCACAATGCTAGGTTTTGTACTACCAGTACCCAACTACCAACTAAGACAATACTGACACGAAATGACACTACTTTGAGCAGACATCTGCCGAGTATGTCTGTTGTGGACAGACATCTGTCCCAATATTATAATCTGGAATTTGTTTATTTCCCTAATTTATATGACATGCCTTCCCTGCAACCTCTGTAGCAGCTCTCAGCATTTTAGAGGGCTAAGTTGATGCATCTTGAATTTCAGAATCTGAGCTATTATCCTCTCTACAATTTGGAAAAGAAGATGGTTGGCTATCTGCGTTCTACTCATGTTTGATTAGGAAGGTATGTGACCTAATAACTGACATAGTACACATGCACTTTCATATGCTTCCGTTGCTCATGAATTCTTTGATGCCTTTTTTAGCATGAAAAAGAATATGTAGTTGAAGCAAAATTCAAGGAATTCGAGTGGGAAGCCTGCAGTATTTCATCTTTGAGTTCTGGTGAAACTCTGAAAAACAACGTTGACATTTTGGCTTGCAAAGCTGAATACTACCATCAGAATGGAGAGTACCAAAAATGTTTTAAACTCACATCTTTGTAAGTTGGTAGTATCTCATTATTGTTTTGCTTTTTTATTTTCTCGACAAACTTTGGTCGTACATTCTCATGCTGCAATTTCTATCTCAGGTTGCTTGAAAGAGACCCTTTCCATTTAAAATGCACGTTAGTTCATTTGGCAGCTGCAATGGAGCTTGGTCATTCAAACGATCTTTATCTTATGTCTAGCAATTTAGTCAAGGATTATCCTCAGAAGTGAGTATGGTTTTTACTATAATTATCAATGATCATGGTTGGCTGTAAAATATGAAGCACACAAGTTTTGTTCCAGTTCATGCTATGAAATGTTTCATATATTGTACAACCAAACCTCTATCTCAGAGAATTATGGAATGCTATTTTTTTTCTTGAACATGCACCTCACTGAAATATAGTTAGGCTTTGTTGCACAATATATTAAACATTCTCGTAGCATGAACTGGGAGGAAACTTTTATCCTTAATATTTTCTTTAATTACTGCTCTAATGAACATGTAGAGCTCTTTCCTGGTTTGCTGTCGGTTGCTATTACTACTGCATTAAGAAGTATGATCAAGCACGGAGGTACTTTGGGTAAGCATAAAGGCCTCATAAGGTCTAAGTTAAGTTGCATTCAGATTTTATTTCTTTGTACAATTTTTATGTTTACTAGGCAGTAGGCACATTTTAATAAAAAAGCTTGTTGGTCCTTCTATGATTTCTTGCATCTTGTTCACTTTTAAATACTGTTTTAGTTTACTATGCATTATACGTTTCCTATCAGCAAAGCTACAGGTTTAGATGGGACGTTTCCTCCTGCTTGGATTGGTACAGGCATTGCTTATGCTGCTCAAGAGGAGGGTGATCAAGCCATGGCTGCATTTCGGACAGCAGCTCGGTTATTTCCTGGGTGAGCAATCCGTTTCCTTAATTTTCTGTAAGACCTATAGTGATTTCTGATGTCAACATACTCTACCTGACTTTTCCTAGATAACTGTTATCTCCAACATTCTCCATTACATGTACTGACTGTTAACACATACATGTTTTGTCACTGGAACTTTGTTCTACCATCTTCAGGCTTTTTTGTCTGTTTAATGAGAAAATAATTTTAAAGCTTTTCTTTTGGGACCATTACAAGCTGTTCAAGTTTGAGTACCATTTGATCTGTTTTGGGGCATATATACTTTCACTGTCACATAAGTATCTATAGTATATCTGCTTTCCAGATATCATCTAACTACTTTTAATAATTTTTTTCCTTCAGATGTCATCTGCCAACTTTATACATGGGGATGCAATATGTGCGAATGCACAATTTCAAGCTTGCAGAACAGGTAACATTAATTTGCAACTACCTTGCTTGTGATTATATTGTTAGGAACTTTAATTTGATGGAGAAACTGTGACTAGTACCTAGTACGTAGCTTTATTTCTTATGCCCCCTCATTTATCTTGCTTCTTTTACTGTTCTAGGCAAAAAAACAGTTTTTAAGAGCCACCAGTTGTTGATCAAATACTCCTCTGTTCTTAAATTGTTGTCGTCATTGACTTTTTTAGTTAACTTTGATCATTCGTCTTATTTAAAATTTTTTAAATAATATCATATATGTTATCATAGTTTGTTTTATTATCAAATGAAATTAAAGTATAACTTAAAATTTTTCATATTTCAAATAATATTTTGAATAAAACGAATGGTCAAAGTTGATGAAAAAAGTCAACGGCGACAACAATTTAAGAACGGAGGGAGTATGCCTTTCAAATGAGTAGTAGTAGTAATGTTGGCCATTCTGACCTAGATATAGCTGTGTATAATCTCCTTTTGGCCCTTGTTATTAATCTTCTACCAGGGAAATGCTTACTAACTTGTATAGTTTGTCACCCAGTATTTGCAAAAAAAATTTTGTTATTAAACTTTCAAACTTGATAATATTTTTAAAACGTTTCAAAAGACTTGAGTTGTAGCTTGAGATTTTTTTTTTTGACGCGAGTTGTAGCTTGAGATTGACCTATGATCCACACACAAGCCAAGTTTGAGCTCGAGTCTCTAGCTGCTTTAACTATCAGCAGTACTCAGGGCTTAAACTCCTTTCAGTACAATTGCTTTCCTTGCTAATAGTGTTAATATACTTCCATATACGAATGTAGCAGCTATTGGGTACTATTAACAAATCAACTAATCTTGTTTCCAATACAGAAACTCTTGTATCACATCATGGTGATCCAACTTGTTTTTGTTCTCTTTGATGCAGTTCTTCATGCAAGCAAAATCTATCTGTCCATCCGATCCGCTTATATACAATGAGTTGGGGGTGGTAGCTTATAATAATAAAGAGTAAGAAATTTCTACATTCTTCTGGTTTTGGATACTTTGCTCTGATGAACAACATCATTCGTAGCTTTAATCCCAGAATGATAGTTTGAGCCTTTGGGTAAAAAGAATAAGAAACAAATGAATCAGAAGGAGCTCTCAATAGTGTGAAATATACTGACAAAAAAGTGGTTAAATTTGTTATCCAATGACAATAATGTGCACAAACTTGATTGGAGATTCTTAAATTTTAACATAATCTTGATATAATTTGCAAGCAATTATCTATGAAGTTTGAAGTAGGAGTGAATTACTGCATATATCTGGTATACATATAGCTTGAGCCGGCATTTCACAGCATGCATTCGATTTAAATACAATTCTCTACATGCTTTCCTAGTTCGCATCTGCTTCTCCAGTTAACAATGAATTCCTTATGATATCCAATTCTATTGGATCATATGATTTTTTTTTTAGGAATGTACAGTAGGGGAAACCCGTATTGTGTAGATTTTTACTAAATGGAAGGAACACAAATTGTACAAACCACAACTGTACAAGGTAACCAAACAGCCACTCAAAGAAAAACAAAGCTGAAACTATACAAAACTAGGCCTGAGAGTCAAGCCAGGAGAGGAAAGCGGGCCTGTCTTTTTCTTAGATTCTGAAGGCCTGTAGCAGCGCTTCATTTTTGAGCTGCCTTTTCCATGACTGGTGGGTGGGAGAGCTATTGAATATCTTGTTGTTCCTTTCTTTCCAAATTTTGCCAAGCAGCAGTAATGAATGTCTCCATGAAAAACTTTGGATCTTATGATTTGCTAACTAGAATATCAATTCCATTCATATCCAGTGTTAAATTCATATGAATGATATTCTTTCAGTTTCTTGCTGGCAAGTATTTGATATACATGTTTATTCAAAAAATGTAGGTATCAAAAGGCAGTTCAGTGGTTTGAGTTGACGTTGGATCATACTTCATCCTCCCTGAATGAAATGTGGGAGCCAACATTGGTAAACCTTGGACATGCACTGCGGAAGCTCAAGTAATTGATCCGCTGTCCTGTTGCTATGTTTATTTTCATAGAGTTATTTGAGTTTTTTTTTTATGTTAGTTGAGGTAGATATTTTCCTTTTTTTTAATCAAGCTATCACAGTTATGCAACTGCAGTTGTTTGCAACCTTCAAATAATAATTTAAGAAACTGAATTGTCACGTTTGTTTTTGGTCACCACATTCTGTGAATCTGTAGGATTGTTATTAGCTTACGTTAAAATATCATTAATGGTTTTATCATTTTACTGTTTGAACAGGGAATATCAGAAAGCTGTAACATATTATGAAAAGGCACTCACTTTTCCAACCAAAAGTTTGAGCGCATTTGCTGGTCTTGCATATACTTACCATCTTATGGTATTTTTCTGCTCCTTTTAATTTCATCATTTTTCAAAAATTTGTAGCTCTGACACTGTCTTGGAATATATAAATTTTTTTTCCTGCTCAAACCAAGCGAACAAATTTCGCCATACATTTCAAGAAATACCTCTTTCAATATGGACTGGTTTGCATCCATTATTATCCAGCTGATCAGTGCTTAAAGCAGTAACAGTGTGCAACCTGATGCTTTTATTACTACAGCTAATGCTATATACCAAGTGCCAAATTCTTAGGATACTTAGCAGTTATTATGCCTTTGATTGGAAATATTTGTTAAATTGGGATGCCATTCTTAAAAGAACTAGAAAGAAAAACCATAAAACTGGGTCACGTGCTTGGTTCAACATTTGCTAAATTGTAATAAGCTGCTTGTTGAAAATGATTTGTATATGCTGTGACATTTGGACAGAAGAAAGTTTGAACTTGTGTATAAGTTCTTTAGACTGTCTATTTATTGCTACTATGCATTTTCTTTGTTGACGTTAGGACCGCTCAATTAATGTAAAATTGTACTTACTAAGCTGTCCTAACATAAAAAAATTGAAGTGGAGGGATTATTTTTTTTCTTGTTTGATTTACTGAGGCTGAGATTACACCAGTCATGCTCGTATATGTTCTGAGGGAATCTGACTTGTACTTCTGTCTTGTTTTTGTTATGCAGGATAACTTTGAGGTTGCTATAAATTATTACCACAAGGTGAGTCTTTTTAGCATGTCTAATTACTACTCCCTCCGTTCTTAACTTATTATTGTCATGACAATAATTTTAGTTCAATTTTATAATAGATTTGTTGTCTGAGCGACATCAATTTGAGAACAGAGGGAGTATTTCTTATTATGCAAAATGCCAAATTCTTAGTATTGGTTATATGAAGTTAGTGGCTATTTTATAGGAGATATTTATTTGCTTGAATCCTCTTTGTTTTGTCAACACATGCCTGTAACCAAAACCAAAAAAGGTTATCATGCAATCAAACTTGGTTGGGGAATGTGAGTTCCTGCTTCTGTATTCGTGTAACAATCTTAGTGACCAGTAGTTTTCTCACGTGTGTTTATTTTGATCAGGCTCTATGGTTGAAACCAGACGACCAGTTTTGCACCGACATGCTAACATTAGCTCTCGAGTCCAGCTGTCATAGCATTGTTTATAGAAGATAGTTTAGGCTAGTCAATATTTCCTAATCGCAACGGTTGGTGTTGTATGGTTAGGTGATTTTTACAGACCTATTTATTTGTAACCAATCATATGTAAAGCTGTTGTTGTACAATATGTAATTGATCAAGTTCATTTACAGTCACTTCAGACTGGTTCTAATGTGAAACCATTGTTTCTTTTTGTTCCTTGTACTAATGTAAATACTCGTTCCTTCAACAACTAATAATGTCATCCCAGGCAAGATTCTCAGCGTCTCAAGCAAACGAGCCCAAAATTGCACTTCGGGAGGTCAAGGCTTGTTAACATTATTAAGCTAACACATGTTACATGCAAAAGATGATTAAGAACATGTCTGACGTGTTACAATAAGTGTTGAAGCTCAGTGGAGTAATCCTTAGTTTGGTTCGTTTGAATTGAATCAGACTCAGATGTACTTTTGGTGGAGTACTCGCTCTAATATAGCTTTATATGTTAGCCTCTGCAAAATGTGGAGTTCAGGATGGAAATGTTAAGACTTCAGATAACGCCAAATATAGTTGCTGTGTCAAATCAGTCTTTGATACTCAGATTAAAATGGAAAACAAAAGAAAAGGTAATCTTTGGTCTGCCGTTGAGTGCCTGAGTGTCGGCAAAGTTTTAGAACACAGTCTAGTAATCTTTTATTGGCATGTGCTTTACTACAGTTTTCAGCGGTAGTTTTGTTGATGGAATAAGCGCTCCAATAACTTGTCATGGGTCTCTGCAAGAGGTCGATCCCAGGTCAAATCTCCAAATACGGAGTACCATCTTAACTTGCTTAATGGATCTGGAACTTCCAGACCTCCAGTTAGATACACGTCCTTACTGTAACGACCAATTATTACAGTTGAATAAGGTAGTGGTGGGGCATCTCGAAACCACATCGCCCTAAGCAGATATTTTTTTATGTTATTATTGTGTATCACTCATGTTCCAATGCCTGCTAATACTAGCTCGTCGTAGGATCTGCTGAGAGACGGGGGAAAAGGCGCAAAGAAAACTTGAGTTGGACTCAACCGGCCGCGGGATGGTGTCAAACCGACCGACGCACCAAAGTGTGCGTTAGCTCGCGGACCAATACGCACGACCCATCGCCACCTTCCACCACCACCCACCCGGGCGGGCCTTCCTGACTGCCAGCGCCATCCGAGGACAGGGAAAGAAGCCAACCCAACCCAGATCTCCTTCCCGTCTCGTCCTTCTCTCGTCTCTATTAAGCAGCAAGCAAAGCGCCACTCGCTCGCACATCCCTCTCTCAGATCTCCCCGCCCCTCCCCCAAACCCTCTCCCCGTCCCGCCACGCTCCTCCTCGTCAACGCCGCCCGACGAGAGCGATGGCGGCGGCCGCGCGGGCCGCGGCGGCGCTCCTCATGCTCCTTGCCCTCGCGGCGGCCGGCGGCGTGGCTGCCGACGGCTCCGACCACCGGTACAAGGCCGGCGAGGCCGTCCCGCTCTACGCCAACAAGGTCGGGCCGTTCCACAACCCCAGGTGAGGCCTCGTCTCTCAGATCCCTGTGCGGACGAATGGTTTCTGGGAGGGTTAGGTGGGATCGGATCCGTGAGATTTCCGTCCGATCTCGGGGACGAATGGCCCAGTCCGGTTTGCAACTGTACGGTCAACGCCGGGCCGTTTCCGAGATCTAGGAGAGGAAACAGGGAGCTTTGGTAGCAATCGGGTGGAAGTAGAACTGTTATTGATTCATAAACTTAGGGCAATACACTCGCAGGGTTCTGTTTTCGTCGCTGCAAAAATTAGTAACACATATTGGTTTTGGCGCCAAATGTTTGTTGAACAGTTGTTATAAACTAATCAATTCCTGTCATGAGCTGAATACAGTTCATCCAGGATTTGGATCTGTTTGTAAATTACTGTTAGCCATCATAATCGTAACGATAATATTTGCTACATGAAAATGTCACTTATGCAACGTCTCTTTTCCTTGCAGTGAGACATATCGGTACTTTGACCTGCCGTTCTGCTCTCCGGGTCAGTTTGTGTTAATTTCAAGTCTTCTGGTTATATTCCTGATTTAATGTGTACCTTATCAAACCACAGTTTGCTAATATACTCTGGTCCTCTGCAGAGAAGGTGAAGGAGAAGAGCGAGGCCCTGGGAGAGGTCCTCAATGGGGATCGGTTGGTTGATGCTCCTTACAAGCTTGATTTCCGAGTAGACCATGACTCCAAGTCGGTCTGCTCGCAGAAGCTCACCAAGGAGGATGTGGTCAAGTTCCGGAATGCAGTAGCTAAAGACTACTATTTCCAGATGTACTACGATGACCTCCCGCTGTGGGGATTCATTGGTAAGGTGGAGAAGGGAGGCAAGGCTGATCCGAGCGAGTGGAAATACTACCTTTACAGGCACATCATCTTTGACATCCTCTTCAACAATGACCGGGTGATTGAGATCAATGTGCACACCGATCAGAGTGCATTGGTTGATCTGACGGAGGACAAGGAGGTTGATGTGGAGTTCCTTTACTCGGTCAAGTGGAAGGAAACACCAACGCCATTTGAGAAGAGAATGGAGAAGTACTCCAATTCCTCCAACTTGCCACACCACCTGGAGGTTCATTGGTTCTCGATTATAAACTCTTGTGTTACAGTCCTCCTCCTCACAGGGTTCCTTGCAACGATCCTCATGCGAGTGCTGAAGAATGATTTTGTCAAGTAAGGATCCTCTCATCTTCTCATGTCTGCAAATAATACTCACACTGAAAGTAATTGTTTATGTCCAAGATAAGTAGATTTTGTTACCTTCAATCTTGAATGCAGTCATAGGATTGTTTTGTGAATAGCCATTGGCGTGTAGGCATCTATTATTTTTTTTAATACCTAGTGTGGTAATTTCATAGGCGGTATATTCAACCAAATAGTAAATCTAATTTGTGGTCAGTAGATAATTGGTCACTCTATAGTAGTATATTGTCAATAATAAAGGTGCAAAAAGAACCTAATAGCAGTACACTTGTATTATTAGTTCTATTTCTTTATGTCTTGGTAGGGTCATAATGTAGTTCAAAGTGTACATTCTGGGTGGGCTGTTTTTCATCTTTGTAGAGCATCTTTCTCAACGATGTTTTCCTGTTTTAAAACAAGTATTGACTCATCAAGAAACTCTATTAAACATATCTCGTATGTTATGTGTAATTTTGATCTATAACATGTTTACATCATGCTATTATTTTGGTTGTGTATCCTGAAATTCATCTGTATGTGTATTTAGAACTTAAATTTTCATATGCAGGTACGCCCATGATGAGGAAGCAGCTGATGACCAAGAAGAGTCTGGATGGAAGTATATCCATGGTGATGTCTTTCGGTTCCCCAAGAATAAGTCCTTGTTTTCAGCTGCCCTTGGCACTGGGACTCAACTATTTGCCCTGTAAGCGTTTGTGCTAAGTCTCTTGTTCCTACTTACGATGTTTTGCAGAACTGAAGTTCCTCCAGAAAACCCTTTTGACATGTAGATCACTATTGACCTTGTTTTTGGCACATTGCAGCACCACCTTTATATTCCTGCTTGCACTTGTTGGTGTATTCTACCCATACAACCGTGGTGCACTGTTTACTGCATTGGTTGTCATCTATGCACTCACTTCAGGAATTGCTGGGTACATTGCAACCTCTTTCTATTGTCAGCTAGAGGGAACTAACTGGGTATGTGTACTGCCTTATGTGTGGGATGCCAAATACAAATGTATGGATGGGTAATAATTGTGCTATAGTGCTGATGCTGTCATTTTACAATTGTATCATTTCAGGTCAGAAACTTGCTATTGACAGGATGCCTGTTTTGTGGACCTCTCTTCCTGACATTCTGCTTCTTGAACACTGTTGCTATTGCATATAGTGCAACAGCAGCATTACCCTTTGGCACTATCTGTGTCATTGTGCTCATCTGGACCTTAGTCACATTCCCATTGCTGGTTTTGGGAGGTATTGCTGGTAAAAACAGCAAAACCGAATTCCAAGCTCCTTGCCGCACCACCAAATACCCTAGGGAGATTCCTCCACTTCCCTGGTATCGGCAAACAGTTCCACAGATGGCTATGGCAGGGTTTTTGCCTTTCAGTGCCATATACATTGAGCTCTACTACATCTTTGCCAGTGTTTGGGGCCACAGGATCTACACCATATACAGCATTCTCTTTATTGTCTTCATCATCCTTCTAATTGTAACTGCCTTCATCACTGTTGCACTGACGTACTTCCAGCTTGCTGCTGAAGACCATGAGTGGTGGTGGAGGTATGTTTAATTTTCTCTCTTTGACTTGATTTTTAATGCATGCTTATGGGTAGGTGTATTGATGTTCTCCAAAAAGTTGGAAAATATCTCCAAAAGGGAAAAAAGTAATGAATGGAGTACCTATTATCACCTACTTTCTTCATTTAGTTTTTGACCAGCATTGCTTGCTATAGCACCAATGGCAATTTCTTTTGCTTGGCGATGTTTTTGGCAGATCATCCTTTTTTAAGTCAGTCTTACCTGTTTGTTTCCTATCTTACCTGTTTGTTGCTCAATGCTCTACTTATTTCTTTTTCTCCTTTGGTCACTCTTGAATTATTGTGCTTAAACACTTTTTTTGTGCCCTTGCTATCAGGTCATTCCTATGTGGAGGATCAACTGGATTTTTCGTCTATGGCTACTGTCTGTACTATTACTATGCACGATCGGATATGTCTGGCTTCATGCAGACCTCTTTCTTCTTTGGCTACATGGCCTGCATCTGCTATGCATTCTTCTTGATGCTTGGGATGGTGGGCTTCCGTGCTGCCTTGTTCTTTGTCCGCCACATATACAAATCCATCAAGTGTGAGTGAGCTGTTGTTGAAGGATGAAAAAGCAGCAGAGTTGTACTCCTTTTTGGTGCTACTGAGAAGTCCAAATATAGAAAAGGTTAGCTCTCGCATGCAACAGAAGCTGCTAGAGATTGCCATGTTTCAGATTAGGCCATTATTTATAGGAACAGGTAATGAACCTATAAAATTTGTTCTCTTTTTATGCGACTTCTGTGATAAATTGTCAATTTTCTTCGTCCTATGTACCCTAGTGACGTCCATACAGTATGACTTTGTTGAAACCTTGACCCGTCTGAATATCTGTGGAATACCGTATTATGTTCTATCCTGTTCTCTAAACCATAATAATAATAGAAGTGAAGAGATGATGCCTCTTGAGGGGCCAGTCCATTTATACATGTCTACATTTCGTACTTTTTTTGTTTCCGTTGTCAAATGTTGGACGGGACAGTCAATTTTTGTAATGGTATTTGTGTCCCTTCGTGGTAGTGCGGTGGATGGCATATTGATTGTCATGCTAATTAAGCGGACCTGCACATTACATGATTCTATCATTGTGATGGACAGTTTTTCGTGACGCCCCTGGTTCTGACTGCAGTTGAACGAGCTGGTACTTCCGGCCCACGACCTTGTTGACTGCTCTTCGCTTTGCAGTTGTCGGCCAGAAAAACCGCGAAGCTGGCAGCCTAGATGGTGTTGAAAAATCAAGGCGACGGTAACTAGTGTGCTTACTGCGGGACTCTCAAGGACAGCTATGTAGCTGTGATAAACAACATGATATCGTTAGTTCGTTTTAAGGAGGGTTATTGAAGTTGCGAAAGGCCATTCCCAAATCGATCATGTCCAGATCACAACATATATATGCACGGTTTTCTTGCTGATACGCCTGGCCGTGAGCACGGATGGCATGAACTGGGCCGGTCTATCTCAAGTCACAACACAGCACAACTGCAAGATGGCATGGTCTTGGCCTCCGTCTTTGCTGCTAGTATAACTTTCCATGACATCAGTGAGTAGGTGACGCTGCTAACGACGAAGTGGCCCCAAAACAAAATTGCCTTGAAAATGAAAGCGCGCACTAAACACACAGTACTAAACTCCAATATTTTTTAGCTGTTCAAGTTTGAGCTCACGGTGAATCATTTAATCATTTTGTACTGGTCCGGCAAGCTTGTCACGAGACAAGGTGAGCCGGGGGTACACATGATTGACGCCGCCAACGGCGCCTTGCACTGGAGAGTGCCTGCCTGCCTATATATGCCGTGCCGGTATCTGGAAGCCACAAACAAGTGTCGACACCGCCGCAACGACCACCGGAGGAGGGGAGAGGTCTGCCGTGACCATGAGCGCCACCGGAGGAGGAGCCGCCGCCGCCGCCGCCGCGCCGCGCCCCGTACCGCGCATCGGCCTGGGCACGGCGGTGCAGGGCCCAAAGCCGGATCCCGTCCGCCGCGCGGTGCTCCGCGCCATTGAGCTCGGCTACCGCCACTTCGACACCGCCGCGCACTACGCGACGGAGGCGCCCATCGGGGAGGCGGTCGCCGATGCCGTCCGCGCGGGGTCCATCGCCTCGCGGGACGAGGTCTTCATCACCTCCAAGGTCTGGTGCGCCGACGCGCACCGCGACAGGGTCCTCCCCGCCCTCAGGAGGACGCTCAGGTGCGCTTAGCTGCCCCTCTCCCTCCACGGCTGCAAGTAATTACTGTCTACTTCTGTTGCTATTTGTGGTTCGGAGAAGGTGCGTTGAGCTGCGTCACTCGATCGAATGGAGGTCCGATCGATGATTGCGAGGAGCATGGCATCCTCTGGTGTGAGGTTTCGAATTTCGAAATTGATTGGGGATAGCAGAGGATAGCAAAATAGGGAGTGTATATTATGTTTTAAAGTCAATCCTCGGATCGTGCTCACAAGATTATTTGTTTATAGCATCGGGTGGGATCATAACTAATTGTTGTGTGTTTTGTATTTGTATAAGGGTTAGGTGTAGTATCCCAGTGGGGACCGTGGAGAGGCGAAGGCAATCGAGACAGTCACTATTAGTGCCATCTGTCATGTACAACTACTCATTACAATAGAATACTGGCAACTGTGAATATCCATTGCTTGCTTTTTACTGAACAACTGGCCACTCGCTAGTAAATTGTTGCCTCAAGAAACTTGTCGAGCTGGCTTCAGAAATTGTAGAAATAGGTTTCAGATTTTTTTGACTGCTCTGGAAATTCTTGAAGAAGTCATAGAAATTATTGAACTAGGTTTAAAAATTACTGCCCAACTTTAGAACTAGATAATTGTTTAGTAATATTCACTAGGTAGTGTCTCCCTATTCCCTAAAAAATTAGGAGTCCTTTTTGTTTCAAAAGCAAATGTAAAAAAAGATGCAATAACCTTGAATTTGTTAACGAAAATGTCACACACCGAAAACTTAATTACTCCTTCAAAGTTATAAATCTGTAGTGTTGATGTAAATATTTCAGCATGCTTTTGACTCTATTTGGATCCTGGAACTAACAAATCCGCTAAGATCGTCAGCAGTGATTCGTTCATTGTGTTTTTCTCAGCCTATTAGAAGTTTGCTTCTCTGCTTTCAATTCCTTCCCTGTTAGTCTTGTCTGTTTGCATTAGTCCCTAAAATAGTTACAGTGTATCAGAATAGGAACTTCCGGGTTCTGATGTGCCCACGAGCTTTTCTGTAAAGAAGAAAAAAGCATGCAACCTTTTTTTCTTTTGTAAAAGAAATGTGAACTTTTTATTTTGTTTTGTTTTCTGAATTATTGTCAATGTTTTTCTTACATAGACCAGTCTAGTCCGAGCCCCCAATATTATATTAGCATGGATAAAAGATAATAGAAAAGGGAGATTGATTCATGAGAGATGGACTCATATTTTGCTGACTTTGATATATCCCAGTCGAAAAGATAATGAGCCAATGCAATTTCAAAACTACGGAGTACAGAAATAGAGAATCTATGAGTTTGCTCGATAATTGTTCTTGATGAGACAATTTTACTTTGCAATGCAGCAATCTTCAGATGGAGTACGTGGACCTATACCTGGTCCACTGGCCTGTGACCATGAAGGCCGGCAGGTACTCGGCACCCTTCACCGAAGAAGACTTTGAGCTGTTCGACATGCGGGCCGTGTGGGAGGCCATGGAGGAGTGCCACAGGCTGGGCCTTGCCAAAGCCATCGGTGTCTGCAACTTCTCATGCAAGAAGCTCGAGACCCTGCTCTCCTTCGCCACCATCCCACCCACCGTCAATCAGGTCCTCCATACTATACATTCTCAAGTCCTGTCGTCATTGACTAGAACGATTTCTGTTTCTTCATCTCGCTTACGGGAAGTTGATATGAACACTGAAAAGTTTTGTCTTGTGACTGTGCTGCGCGCAGGTTGAAATCAACCCTGTGTGGCAGCAGAGGAATCTGAGGGAGTTCTGCCGGGACAAGGACATTCAGCTGATGGCCTACTCGCCCCTGGGAGCCAAGGGCACGCACTGGGGCAGCGACTCCGTGATGGACTCCGGTGTCCTGCACGAGATCGCCAAGGCCAAGGGCAAATCCGTGGCACAGGCACGCACCGCACATCTCGCCTCGTTACAATAAGCTTTACAAAATCACCGAAAGAAACATTACCACTCGAAAATGGTCTCTGAAAGAAAGCGGTGCGTTTTTGTGTGTTGGGTGCAACAGGTGTGCCTGCGATGGGTGTACGAGCAGGGCGACTGCCTGATCGTGAAGAGCTTCGACGAGACTCGCATGAAGGAGAACCTGGACATCGTGGACTGGGAGCTGACGGAGGAGGACAGGCAGCGCATCAGCAAGATTCCGCAGCGCAAGATCAACCAGGGCCGCCGCTACATCACCGAGCACGGGCAGTACAAGTCCCTCGAGGAGCTCTGGGACGGAGAGATATAAGCGTCAGACTCTGTGCCATGCGCGCCAGACCGGCGATCACCTGCCGTTGCCGCCCCGCCACCGCCGACTGGATGTCCTGTGCTCCTGCACGCCAGGGATCTGGCCATGTTCTGGTTCAAGAACAGAGGCTTCACATCGTTTCCATCCTATCCGCAATAAAAATGTTGTGTCAAATTAAGGGATTTTCAGGCAGTAACAAAAAAGAAAACGAATTAGATGTTGGGACCTGGGAATTTATGACGCGTGATGCTTTCGCTGCGTATTATGAGCCCCCTGCACGGTCGATGAGCGCCGAGCTCAACGCGCGGCCGGCAAACCGATGGAATCAACGAGCAAAATCAGCAAGAAAAACGCGCGACGTGCGGTCGCGCATCAACACGAGACCGAGCGCTCCGGTTTGCCGCCCGTGCGCAACGGTGTCCTTGAGTCTGACTGCCGTGCCGCGCGCGTGCGATGCGAGCTCCCGCTGCTTTCCTTCCTCTTGCGAGTTGCGATGAGCCTCCTGAACCAACAGGCTATTGCTTCTGCTTCTCCATGAGTGGCGAGCCCACCGCCGGCCCTGACACGGCGTGCTCGGTGCTTGCTTCCTTGCTTACGTCGAATGAGACCGAAAAACATTCACATTTTGAGGAAAAAGAAGAGGCAGCAGGTTTGCAAGAGTATCATTGCACCATCACGGCTATATGGAATTTTATAGTAGTATGTCACCAAGCTTTAGCTTCTCTGGTATAGCTCGAAGCCTAACAACGTCTAGCTAAGGAATATTTGCTTTCTAGCTAGTAGGTCCAAGCGTCAAACCACATTGTCAATCTTTTCAAGGGGAGCGTCATTATTCGGTGATTCTTTTTTCCCAAAAAAGAGTAGTGATCCCGTTAGGGACCCTGCGTGGGCCTGTGACGATTTCAGTTCTCAGCTTCTTTGTCTGTAGTAACATTGGTTCGCGATCGAACCTGCTGTGCTTCTAAAAAATGTTCATAAATAAACGGCTACTATAGTTTCCTAAAGTACTCTCTTTTTTTGTTGGGAGAGAGGCCGAAATTGTGAATGAAACCCTGAGGCGGGCGGTCCCCAGACGAGAGAGCCCAGAGAGCATATTCTCTGCAGTAAAAGGGTCATCGCGAGCGCATCTCTTTTCAGCAGTGGGGTGAAATGGATTGCTGGCACTGAATGGCGTACGCCGTGCGGTAAAAAGCTGTGCACGTGAAGAACGCAGGCCAGGAGTAAAGGCGTTTTTTGGTTCCTTTTGCGAAAGGCAAGGCCATCCTGTTGTTGCAAACATGCAATGCCCACTTTTGCAGTGACGCACTGATGCCGGCGAGTCCAAAGCGGTGGGAGTAGCAACCCGGTCCAGCACAGTATGGAAGGCCCAGCTGTTCTCCGGAGTTCTTCTCTCATGTTTTCCAACTTTATTTTTCCATTAGCATTGTACTGTTTATGGAGTACACATTGTTCTCATGACAAAGTTAAGCTTATTCTTTATACTTAGAAATTCGCATTATTCCTCAGTAATTATGCTTTACTACTAGTTTCTTCTTTTGAGGGAAAAAAAAATGGACAATGATCATAAAGAAATTGACTTGCACTTACAGGAGGAAACACATATCCTCATCACACACCATATATATCACTTGAAAATTTATATCTCGTGCCAGAAAATAGCTATCCAATGTACTACACAGTCCTCTGTGAAGATGGCCTAGAGTACCTTAGGGTCACCTCCGATCCATTTTAGTACACCCAAGTGAAGCACGTCTAGTAGTAGTAATAGAGACGAAGATGATGGATTTTTTTTATGTCTGAAGGAATGCCGGCGTTTGGTTTTGTGTGATCTGATCACTGATAGAGTGAAATCTCATAGCTCTCTTTTGAATAAGCAAAGAGCATCAATCGAAAAGGAGGGACTTGTGGGATTGACATCGCATAGCTTTATATCAGAGGATCAAAGTAGCAAGTAGCACCCTAAAATAAACTAAGGGCGTGACTGCATGCAGTACACACTACGTACACAGAGAGGGAATTCATGAAGAAAAAAAGAAAGAAAAAGAAGCGTAAGAAATCTTAATCATGGGGTCGCGCGCAGCATCTACCTAGCTGCTAGATGCCTGCTCCTACGCCTTGTCCTCCCCTCACGGAGTCGCACGCCGCCGGTCCCTCGCCCGCCGCGACGACGGCCATGGCGAGCGAGCGCTGCCGGCACGCGTGGCAGGTGACTTGCGCCAGCAGCCACGCGGCGTGGTCCCGCAACGCGCACGCCTTCTCGAGCTCGGCGCGGGCCCGCTGCCGCGCGCGGCGCGCCTCCTCCAGCGCGCGCTCCGCCGCCGCGGCCTCCTCGCGCGCCCGCTCCCGCGCCGCGTCCGCCGCCGCCTTCTCCTCCATCGCCTGCCGCATCTCCTCGTCGTCGTGGACCTCGATGGCGGCGGCGGCGGTGCTGCCTGCTTCTGGGCCCGCTACGACTGGGCCGATCGAGAGCTGCAGCTTCGTTGTCGCGTGGGTCGTTTCATGGGACGACGTGGTGGTGGTGGTGGTGGACAAGGAAGTTGTAGCGGCGGTCAACGACGACGTGGAGGCCGGGAGGAGTTGGAGCTCCGGCGGAGGTGGCGGCGCCGCCGTGGCCACAGCGGGCGGCGGGTGTCGAGGAAGAGCTGGACGGATGACCGGGAGCGTCGTCGGGGGGACTGGTGGAACCACCTCGCCGCGTATCCGGCCGGAGTTGCACGCGTCCTGGTGCTCGATAAAGCTTTCCACCCTATAAAAACAAGCAAAATAAAACGCGCTCTTTATTACATCACTCAATATATAAGCACTACTGTCTAATCACACATAGTAGCAATTCACAATGCGAACGATAAAGAACGGACAAACCATGTCGCTCTCACGAGCAGGGATCGCATGCATGAGAGATGAGAGTGTGTGGCAAAGCCCCTTTGCAAACGGTAGGTGCGCGCGCCTTCCTGGGCACAGGAGAGGAAAGTGACTGCACACGGCTGTACATCTCCATGATTGACCGGTTGCGTTGCTTCGCTCGTGAGACTACTACTTAGATCACTAGAGCCTATCTACATCTAGCTATGTATACAGCAGGATGGCATTTGTGTACATCACCGAAAGCTACTCATCGGGCACAAGGTGCTCATCGAATACAACAAGAAGCTATATATATGCTACCGAACCCATCGGTCTCGTCGGCGCACCGCCACTTAATAAGACGAAGGGACCGACAACAACAACACACTCTGGGCATGCACGCACTATACATGTAACATTATACTCCCATACACGGGTGATAAAAAATCTTATCAAGAACAACTAAATTACCTGAGTATAGATACTTGGGTAGGTAAGTGGAACATGTGTAAGCAGGATACTAGATAGAAACATATGGAAGTAGATACTTGTGCGCCGGCCGGTCAGTGACAAGCGAGTGTGTCCGCCAATTATTAAAGCGCTAGGCCAGGCCGGTGCTGTTGTTGTTTTGGAGAAAAGAGGAGGATGTAGAGCAGGCACATGGGCGCAGCTGGTTGCATGCGGTGGTAGTGCGTGGCTCGATCGCTGCATAGAGTGGTGGCGCGGGCGCGCTGCTTGTACTTTGTTTGGTGGATCAGGGGGGGTCCGAGGAATGGAGCAGCTTGTCTCTACCTAGCTAGCTAGCTGCTACGAGCCTGCACTGACTAGCTAGATGCTGCTCTGGTCAGGCCTGTCACAAGTTCACTCACATTTTCAGTTGAGATGAAGTGAAGTCTACAGTTTCCGCTGGCCCCACTACTCACAAGTGGGATATATTTACCAGCACATTCTGATAGGCTGATGCATAATTGCGTGTACTGTAATTAGCAGTTAGCATATGGCATGATCCGTCGGCGTTGAGCGCCAGTTGCTAGTAGCGCTGCGCGAGAGATCTAAGCTAAGACAGTTTCTCTGGTCGATGTGCCATCGCTGTCGCCCCGTCGCGTTGGAATTTCTGCGGTCCTACCGCAACCCGCCACGGGTGCGCGGGAGCGATCAAATCCCAGTGCACTGTGTATGTGCCTGCTTTTCCGTTTGTTCTTTTGTATATATTCAGGCCTCCTCGCTCGATCCCTTTTCCTCGCACCGTGTGTGCCCAAAACAATCTTAACTTATCAGTGTGGATATATTTTTAGATACTACGGAACCCACTCCGTCATCGTAAGCTAACCTCTAGAGCTGGATATTACGTATATCATCATCAGCGGCATGCTACCAATGCAAGCTAGATGATTTAGATAGCCCCACGTAACGTGTCCGTACTGGATGTTGCGATGGTGAGATGACCATCTGGTGTTTATTAAACGATGGATCAAACCCTAATTAATCGGTGTCGGCTGCTGCCATGCTACTAGTTCTGCGCAGCCGCACTCTCGTCGCAAGCCTAGCTCGGAGCTTACTACTAGCTAGGTCGGCCTACTACTCGGATCTATCGTAAACCGGCCGGTGGTGTGGGCACCAATATCGCTTTTGTCTTATCTCCATGCAAGCCTGTCTCCCACCGAAAATATGATATGGTCGTCGTCGAGATCACCGGTAGTTCACTACCACCTACTCGGGGGAGCCATGCCCGAAATAACACGAGCTCGATCGATCGATCAGAGAGTAGGATACACAAGCACGTACCGTGAGAATACGCGTCCGCAGTCGCAGGAGTGGCCGCGCGTGCCGCAGGTCTTGAGGTGGGCCTTGTAGTCGGACTGCACGGCGTATCCCTTTGCGCAGCGCGCGCACACCCACTGCCGCCGCCCGCCGTGCTTGCGCCGGAAGTGCTTCTTGATGCCCACCAGGTCGCCCAGCGCGTGGGCCGGGTCGTGGTGGAGGCAGCTGGGCTCCGGGCACACGAACACGCGCTTCCGGGCCGGGCCGCCTCCTCCACCTCCAGTGTTGCCACCGCCGCCGTCCTCCCCTGATGATGACGACCGCTTCACCAGGCGCCACGGCACCTTGTGCCGCCGCCGGTGCATCTGCAGGTTCTGCTCACGCTGGAAGCCTTGCCCGCAGATCTCGCACACGTACCGGTCAGACTCCAGCAGCGTGCGCGGGGATAGCGCCACCACCTCCGCATCAGGGTCTTCATACACATCATATATGTTGAATTGAGTTATATATTATTGCACGTATGATATAAACGTATATAGTAATAACATCTGTATGTATAGATGCTCCAGCACATTATGATCAAAGCTACTAGCTGTGTGTTATTATCACTAAATATAGGTACCTGGGGTGCCCGGCGGGCGCCTCTTGCGCTTGGCCGGGGACGGCTGGTCTGCGGCGGCGGACGATGATGAGGGAGGAGG
This sequence comes from Eleusine indica, assembly GCA_030378355.1. Taxonomy (NCBI): domain Eukaryota; kingdom Viridiplantae; phylum Streptophyta; class Magnoliopsida; order Poales; family Poaceae; genus Eleusine; species Eleusine indica. Next base: position 7,081,389 of record CM059498.1, on the reverse strand, counting down.
CGGCGGCGGCGGAGGCTTCCGCTGCTGGGACGGAGAGGACGAGGAGGTGGAGGAAGAGGCCAACATTTGGTGGTGGCTCTTGACCATCAGTGCCATAAGCGTTAGGAAGTTGCTTCTTTTAAGAGCTAGCTAGCTGCCCTGGAGTGCCCTTCGATCCAACCTCACTACTACTACACACGATGCTGTATCACTTGCGAGTTACGTTGCCCTTGGCTTTGCTCGTCTCTCTCGCCTCCTTTCCCTCTTCTCTTTTTGCTCCTTAGTGGGATAGAGGTGCCAAGGGAGGCTTTATGGGGTGGAAAGGCGAGGCTGCTGCTGCATTGTTGTCTATATTGTGTGAGAGTCTGTGTGTGTGTGTGTTGTGTGGAAAGGTTCGGGGGCATGGGGGATCATATATAGGGACGAGATAGAGGTGCGGTGAAAGAAAGGGCTTTGTCTATATCTCTTTGCTTTTGTGCCTCTGCATGCATCGGTGTGTGGGTGTGCCCCCCTTTTTTGAAGGGGGAATGTGTCTCATATACTCATTGGATGGGCAGCTTTTATCAAGCCTTTGTTTGTTTGTTTTAGGGATTCTTTAAGATGGGATCATGGAACTATTCATTCTCTTCCTGCTAGCTATCTTGTCACCAGAATTATACTTGTTCATTACTAAGGTAGTTAGCTTAATTAGGCCATTCACATGTCTATCTGTGCCATGATAAGTGTCAACTATATATATATAGTGTCCTTGTCCTTACTTATTTTTTCTCTCTTCATTTTCCTTTACTCTTTTATTATCCAGGCAAGAGTTAGGCAGGGGATCAGATGGGAACTTCGGCCCATGCATGCATGCATTCGGTCAGTCTTTAATTAGTCACATATATATACACCTACAAAAACTGTTTTTGAATTATGTGCAAATTAATTAAAGTATAAAGAAAAATGAAGTGTATATATGTCTTTATTGGTGCTTTGACCAAATGAAAGGTCATCTTGTCAATCACATAAGATCGAAAGGACCTAGAAACTATGCACACGAACAGCTCAACCTTGAATAGAGTCACTGCTTTACTAGTTATTTGCTGGAGAAAAATAAAATAAAAAAATACATTCACTATTGGTGAGCAATGGAATGGAGGTTGATGGAGGAAGATTCTTCACACATGCATGCGATGATTTCGCCCAAGTGCCGGCCCCTTCGCGCGATCCTATCTCGGATCTCTTTCCTCCTCTGAAACCACGGCACAATGAGATGGCATTGACATCCTTCTCTCCGATCCTCGCATAATTAAAAAAAAAAAGGTCATCTGTCCCGTGGCTTTCTGCTAAGATGGCTGCATGTGTGGCTCATTAACAAACAATTTGGAGTAAGTTGCGCTCACGTACTTCTCATCTAACCGATCGATCCGGCTACCTTCAAAATGGCCTTTTGGCGACGCTAGAGTACGCATAGATTCAAAGAGGGGAAGAAAAGCAGGCGTCTTTTTCTTCCGGGGTGGAACTAAACGATGGGCCGCGCCGGCGAACAATCGTCCTTTTTGAAAAGAGTTTTACTTGCTTTTCAGATTTTCTAACCAGCAAATATATATACTAGTCGTACTTCTGAGCTCTAGGTCGCATGAAGTAGTTGAATTCCATCATGAACACTTACTGATTGGTAGGTGTGTGTATCAAAAACTACTCAACGAAAGGTCTTCATTGGTCAATGCATGCCGTACAGTGCAATATATTTTGAAAAGGTCGTTTCTTGTGTATGCAAAACAGAGTTCATGAGAGTGAGGGAAATTATATCCATCAATCTTTCGGTGCTTACCTTTCCATTTACTCCTCATGAAAACTATCACACATATTTTGATGATACCAACTTTGCTCTATTTTTTTGGATAATGGATATAATTCCTGCTTCTGCGAGTTCGCACATAACGTATAACTTATTACAATATTCAGCCTATGCTGACGTTACAAGAAAACATTAATAATAGGTAAAAAGGGACAAAGTCTATTATTAAACTTAAATCCATGTGTAGCAAAGAGCTCCAGCGCCGCGGTCTCTAACATCCTGCTCACTCATCGGAAGGAATTCTTTGTCTCATCATCACGCTGTAATACCGACCAGAATCGCATCCAATATGTTTCCCTGAATATATCCTGCATAAATGATGAATAACAATAATTTTCAAAGATTACATCATTACGTCATCTTCAAATTGCCCAACATAATGCAGAAACTCCCACTAAAATGTTATTTTTTTTCACTGTGTTAAAATTAGAGAGCCAGTTCCCTAGCATGTGGGATACATTTATAGGTGGAATCAGCCCAGTAATTATATAGACAGTTCTTCAGATCATGTTAGCATTATGACAATAAAAAACAAGGTGTTGAATAGTTTCATTTCTATTACAATAGCAACACTTTATACTGACTTTCCAGTTCCTCCTTGCTAAGTTATTTTTTGTCAAGATCACTCCCCTTTGTAAATACCAAAGAAAGATTTTGATCTGAGGGGAACCCTTATTTTCCAAATCATCTTGTGAGAGAAAAGAGTATTTTAATTAATCATAAATAGATACATAGAGCGAACCGTAAAATGGCCATGCTTATGTAGACTCCAGATGAAAATATCTCTCATATTGTTGAGTTGTATGTCGATGATTCTATGTACCAGACGTTCCCATTCTTCGAACTTGTCTCCCACCAGAGCCCTTCGAAATGGAATATGTGAGGAGCTCATCACTTTATCCACCGTTTCATGTGGACGGATAGCAATGTTATATAAGGTGGGATAAAGATCTTTGAATGAGCGATTTCCTACCCAAGTGTCTTCCTAAAATCTCGTTTGAGTTCCATCTTTGACTTTGAAGGAACCACAAGCCAGAACCTGGTCTTTTATTTTCAATAGACCCCTCCAAAAATGTGAGTCTCCAGGCTTATTTTGTACTTGTGAAAGAGACTTTGTGCTTAGATATTTATTCCTAAGCATAGACTGTCACGATCCATCTTTATTGAGTAATTTGACAATCCATTTACTCAATAGACACTGATTTTGAACTTGTAGATCAATTATTCCAAGTCCACCTTGGTCTTTAGGCTAGCATAGGATGTCCTATTTTGCAAGGCGATATTTCTTTTTATCCTTACCACCTTGCCAGTAGAATCTAGCTCTATATTGGTCTAGCTTCTTAACCACTTCTTTTGGAGTTTCAAATAAGGACATCATAAACATGGGTAGACTGCTTAACACTGAATTAAGAAGGACCAATCTACCTCCATATGATAAGTGCTTAACTTTCCAACACGATAACTTTCTTTTGAATCTCTCTTCAATGCACTTCCAATCAATATTATGGAGTTTTCTATGGTGCATAGGAATACCCAAGTACCTGAAAGGATATTCCCCTCCATTACATCTGAAGAGTTCTGTATATTTATTCTCGAAATCTTTTGCTCTCCCATATCAAAAGATTTTGCTTTTATGAAAGTTAATCTAAAAGACCCGATAACTTTGCTCTGTCAATATCGATTAGCACTATCAATTGATATCGTCACTCAGTATATTTAATTTAACAGGTGATTTTATTCATGCCGTACATCACAGGTAGAAGGCCCATGCATGTAGCCCACTACACCATTTTCCAGCCGAAAAAATAAAAAGGACCTTATTATATACCATATATTATTTTTCGAGCAGCGCCTTTCCCCCTCCTCGTTCGCCTGTTTCATCATTTGGGTCTCTATGCGCAAACGCAACATGCAGGCACGCTAAGTATGCAAAGGTAGCGAGCTACTTTTCCCTCTGGGTACGTTGCTCTCGATCTCGACCAGTTCTCGCTCGCCATCATCATCATCATCATCATCATCATGCCATGGCATCGTTGCAAGCCGTTCGTGCCAGCCCAGATGGTGTATGCAGCAGCAAATGCAAGTAGTGTATGTACATGCGTGCCCTCCCCTCGTGCTCTCGAATCCCAACCAGGTCGCCAACATGAACTAGTGCCTACGGCCATGTGTGTCCGTCTATAATTACTCGACCGGCTTTTTACGGCGTCCATTGGCATGCTCTGAGAGAGAAATAAAGATGAATTCCTGTAGTCTGTTGGAGTTGCTTGTAAAACTGTGACAATGCGACATGTGCGTATGTAACATGTAGTGCAGAAGAACGCTTCACTTTATTAGCCAGTTTAGGTAATTAATAGTAGTTTATTTCAAGTCATATATAAAGCTAGGATTCCATAGTTTCTTTGAGCAATCATTTCAGAGTTTCTTTCGGCTAAGAAGCTCAAGATCCAGACACCTACACGTGGAAAAGCTGGGGGGACAAGCTTGCTACTTGTGGATCGCGTTACGATGTTCATAGGCTGTTCGCTGGGATAAGAACATTCAGATACAAGCCAGTGTTCGCCTGTTCTCCGAATACGAACACCATAGCCAGCTTAACAACCGACGCGCTATAATAGAAATAGCCCGACTTTCCTTTTGGAAAGGCATCTTCATTTTTGTGAAACATAAATCATTATTTTTTTTTGGCTACTCACCGACTTTTTTTTTTCTGAACGATTCTGGGGAGATTACTCCCCACCTTATTATTTAATTTGCATTCAGAAGCTACTCACAAACTGATTCTAGGAGCTAGCATTCGTGTTAATTACGAACTCGAAAGCCATTTACCACTGTTGTTGTTGATCGACCAAATCATTTGCAGAAACGAAAACAGACTCCATCATGATCACGTTTCAAACTAACTCTTTGATCCTTTCTCCATGCGGCACGCTGCTAGTAGCCTAGTAGCTGTATCAGCTGCAGGCACCTGTAACTTTTTTCTCGGTATACGTCTTGAGACTCTCTCGCTCTCTCCCGTCTCCGGCCACTGCATCCATTTCAGTCACCCCTGTCACTCGCCTTTCACTCTGGCCGATGCAATCATGGAGCTCCCCTGAAATGACCGATCAGCCAGGCACAGGAAAAATAAAAACATGATAGGCCTGTTCCCCGTCTGAAAAACATTCTCGACTCCACTCGGTATCCGGCGCATTTCTCGGGCGCCGGAGCCAATCGAAATCCTGTAACGTCCCGCGTCCTCCGAAGAAAATGAATAACCAGGGCTTGCAGCGACGATCGACGCCGCCGAAAGGGAGGTGTCATAGGCGAGGAAAAGCCGCGGCCTGAAAGTCTGAACCAACGGGAAGCAATGCGGTGCCGCCATGGCAAGGCTGCCTGCCTCTGCGAGACTGCGACGACGATGACATGCCTGCACTGCGCAGGTGCTGGAAAGAGAGGCGAAAGCATCGGGCGTGTTCAGTCCAAGGTATAATCGCCGTTGCCGAGACGCGAGGCTTTTGGTCAGAGTAAACTGCGCGCGCGCGGTAGGAAAAAAAGGAAGCTGCTAGCAGCAGCTAGCAGGCATCAGCACGCTCGTGATGATTATTCTTGCTCGCCTGGTGCAGTGGAGGAAAAAGACGATCGAACGGCCTCGTTTTCATCAGAATCGGTGCCCGGCGAGCGAGCTCCACCGCTCCTGCCATGGCACGTACTAGTACTGCATCATTCTGCCTTTCGGATCTTTTTTCATTGTTGAATGTTGATGGACCTAACAGTGTTTGCAGTGCTCTCCATTCCGTTCCTGTCGCACTTCTTTCTCTCAGATGGATGTGAGAGTGCTCTAGTAGGAGCATGCTTTTTTTTTTTTTTTTTTTTAGATAATGGAACTGAGTTCCTGCCTCTACACCATTGCGGTGTACACAGCAGATACAAGACCCGAGTACAAACAACGCGTCACAAGTATGGTTGCATCTGTACGTGCAGCTGGTCAAAGACATTCTTTGAGCTGTGCTGGCTACTGCTGTTGGCTGGTAAAAGTTTGCAAAACAAGGATGGTTGCATCTGTACGTGCAGCTGAACTGGACATTTTTCGTGCCGCTACCTAGCTGCAAGCCTGCAAGGTCGTTGCGCTTGCTGCATGATGTTGTTTTGTTTGCCAGAAGAAGATGATGAAAAAAAAAGGTCATTGGGCTAAAGAATTACGCGCTTTTCACGGTGTCGCCATGCTAAGGTCATCACTCGTCGTGTCCGGTGGTCGCCCATTCATCACCTGAGTGAACGCCACCACGCCACATCTGCTATCTCATAACCACTCGTGCAAATGTTGTTCGTCAAAACGCTATCACTTAGCATAGTTAATCTTGCATTAATCTTACCAAACGCGCTCAGAACAGTTACTTTGCATTTGGTATCCGTACCCCATGCGTCCTGTCAACTGGAGTGCCAGCAGTGAAACGGTAGTAGCAGTACTAGCAGCAAGTCCAGGCACTATTGGGCCTGGCCTACGTGGTTGTCCTTTCGGCCCGTTTGAGCCTACAAGAGGGGGCCCACGAATCCGATAGTTGAGATCTGAACCGGCAGGGCGGGTCCTCCGCGCGCGCCGCGCTTCCCGTGGACACGTAGATGGGCCTTCCCGTGCTGCGCTTAGTCGTCAATGATAACTACGAGGCAGGATACGTGGCCCACGTAAGCCATCATTATGTTCCGTTTCTAATCATAGCACTAAACAGCTGCCGCGCCTCCTCTGATGAACTAAACAGCTGCGATCGTTATCGTTTCATTCATCGCAAGTCTTTTCTCTCTAGGTGCAAGTGGAATCTGGCACTCATTTTTTATTCAGTGAGAAGATACTGGAGTGTTTCGTACAAACTAGCAAAATGATTACTTCATACTGGAGAATGTTATTGTAGCGGCAGTCGGCAGGGACTGTGTGGTTGACTGGCATTTCCCCACATGACTATTGACACATGTACAAAATAATATTATCTTTTGCGCTAATGGACTGGTTTGGTGTAAACTCATGTAACCACAGTCAGAAACTACATTGGTGATGACAAGCACTTAAGCTTGTTTTTCACGTCCCCATCTGTCGGGGCGGCTTTGTTTTTCTTTTGCCTAATAAGATCGGTATATAATGCAGCTTCGCTGTTCCATCCATATGAATGATTGGGGTATACAGTAGGAGAAATGCTTCGGTGGAGCTGTTTTTAAAAGTGGCACGGATCTTAAAGCGTTTAGCCTAATTAATTATTGGTTTTATTTTGTTTAATCTTTAAACACGGCCCAGCCATACCCAATCAAAACCCAATTCAACCTCAGGTGCGAGCAAAGCTAAGCGGATCGAATGGGCAGTGGCTCATCCTCGTAATTTAACCTTGTTCTCGGAATCCGCCGTCGGTCTCGCGCTCTGCTGATTCGTTATGGCAGTGAAGCTCTAATCAGCCGATGGCACTCGCAGGCAACACGCAGCAGCACGCAATGACCGCTGGGCGTCGGGATCCTGAATCGCAGCAGAGCTTGGATGTGAGATTCAGCTTCGAAAAGGTCTTTGATTGTTTGGTACTTTGATTAGTCATCTGGGAGGAGGGAGGAACACTGATCGACCCCAAATATAGAGGCCACTGGAAGAACATGCAATCAGATCGTACAGCACTTCCTACAATAAGAGAACTTTCAGACGAAAGTGAAAACATTGATGAACCAGAACTGGTTAACAAGTCAGATTATTACATTGCTGCCTCATATCTCAACTCTAATTCGTTATAAACAAATTCATGTCGTTGCATCGAAGGCAAGGTGCAGAGAAGGCAACACACAGATGCAGGATTTGGGGTCGCCACTCCGCGCGCATTCGTGCGCCGCCGCCGTCTGCCGCCTTCGAGTGCCACCGCCGATTGATGATGTGTGGTGCCTCCACCGATCCACAGAGGTGATCGTGGATCGGTTGTGCACCGCCACCAAGGAGAAAGATGATAGAAACATTCAATCCGCTTTCTTCAGGTTGGATTGAGTTTGGATTCTGGTACGGCAAGACCGGACCTTACGATTAAGCATAATAAAAAAAGGATAATTAATTACCTAAGCTGCTTTAAGATTCGTATAACCTTTTTCAAAAAGCTCCACCGGAGCATTTCTCAGATATAGAGGTATACACTAATTCATCCATATGAATGATTGGGGTATACACTAGTTGTGGAAGTGTCACACGTACGCATACTAATCCAGTTTGCAGCTATAGCTGGTGAGTGGTGATAGAGAAGACTGTATTCAATTCGTCTGTCGAGACAAAACAACAGTGGGACGACAGCTACCTGTCATATCCAGAGTTACATTCCAGGCCGCAAAATGAAAGGACGGATCATATATAGAAAGCTAAGCAAGGTGTTTAGAAATATGACGTCTATATCAAAGCTTGGAGCATGCATTTACTGACACTAGTTAATTAATTACATTTCAGTTTAGTTGTGGCCTGAATATCTAAGAACTCAGCCCACGATGATCATATAGATCTCGCTGGCCGGGGAAGCAATCGTTTTCCAATCATTAGATAACATTGTCTAGGACGCGAGTAATCCGATTTGTTCCCTTGGTCGTTTTCTTTTCGGTAGCATGCTTTTCGGTCATCCTGTAATTCCGGATGTGGTCATTTCATGTCTTCGCGTTGTGTAAACTCTTTTCTTCTATCAATTAAAGATATGCAGCTCTCCTGCATATTCGAGAAAAAAAAACATTGTTGGATATAAGATTATCGAGACATAAGCCAGCAGACAGTCGGCAAGCGCTCGGATCCAGCTACAGCAGATACATAACTTGGAGAGGAAAGGCACATCTGAATTGTTGGTTTAACCTGAAGATTAATCATCAGGGGATACCACCTTTTGGACTTTTATCTCTGAAAACCTCCAATCAACAGCGCGGAAGTGAACATTGCGTTTCCGTGCGTTTACACCGATTGAATTATTATTAACCGGCGACGCAACAAGCTCCGCGTCCACGGAAGAGCCGTCGCCTTCGTCGAGTCGTAGTGGTGTCGGACGACGTCGTTCTCGCTGATGACATACCCATCACTTCATGCGCGCACATGATGATGATGATGATCCGATCGATCTGTCGAAAAGGCTAGCTATGACTATGAAGCAAGCAAAGCTACGTCGACAGGCAGAGATGAGGCACTATATCCGTGCACCATCACCGGCGGTCGCGGTCGGCGTGGCACCGCATGTGAGCAGATCGGCGCGCCGTGAAACTGACAGAGAGATCGGAACGGGGAATAAGACGGTGGCGGGTCGCGTACAAACGCAACGGAACGCGAGGTCGCCGGGGAAGAGGACCCCTCCGCTGCCCGCCGACAAGGGGATGACACCAGCGCCTCCCTGTCCAGCTAGGTGGAAAGCAACCAAGGGTTGTAGTTGTGTAACCCGGAGGCCATATCTATCATGCATGATCGGGTTATCAGATTGATTTTCACGGCAATTTGGGCGCTGTTCCGATGCGTAGTAGTATCTTCGTCGACGGGACCAGATCATCAGATGATGCGACGGTGCTTTTCGTGGATAGGAACGGGGACGTACGCGCACCGGGTTTGCAATCTCGATCGATCGATCCCTCTAGAGCAAGAGCAAGACAGAGACGCATACATGATGTATACGAACGAAAACGATGAGATTGCCACGCATCAATCGACAGTTCAGATTTACGAGTACACACATGCACATGCCATTACATTCTTCCTGGATGGGATGGATGGGCTGCTGCTGCACGGAGCAAACCAGACACGGGTCGGCCGTCGACGGATCGTTCTCGCGGCACAGGGTGGGGGACGGACGCATCATTGCGCACGAGAGGCGACCAACGGCGCGCAAACAAAAAGTGTCGAGGGAGCGGAACTGTGTGCGAGGTCACACACACACACACAGGCCACAGTCGGATATGTACAAGGCCTTTGGATGGAGGCTGCTTGGCAGATAGCACGGCGCCACGGGACAGATGAGGGTGATAGGGACAAACTCAGTTTGCAGTGTTGTAGCTAGCGCCTATCGCAGCTCTCCTTCTTCCGTGGTGCCCGGATGCTGCTATCGCCTTATCTTCGCGTGCCCTCTCAGCTGAGCTGCCGGACATGGCTAATCCGAATCATTGAGGCGCCCTGGTGCTCAACAGAGGATATAAACTCTCTTCCCCTCTTGGAGAAGCTGTGTCAAACAGTGTGCCAACACATACCATGTGCATTGAATTCATTCTTGCGTGGAGTTAAATGGTTGGCCATATAGATTACATATTACTAGCTTTTAATCGACTGAAAGTTTTTAGTAAATAGTTTGTTACTTTATATTTTATTTTTTTAAATTATTTATATAATAATTATAAACTGTTAAATCTAGATCTGATGGTTCAAAGTGGTGAGCTGAAAGTTAGCAAGTCTTTATAGATTATCAAAGTTTTGACGCATGAAATAGATTGTTGGACAGCTGTTTCCAAAATTTTAACCATCAAATAGTTTTTGCAAACATGCTAAATAAGGTGGCCAACCATGCTACGAGGTTGTGTATTACAAAAATAGGAAACCGTTGAAAATACAAAAGAAAAAGTCAATTGAAACCTGTTTGGATCCAATACTTTAGTTTTAGAAAACGAAGAGGTGTTCAGATGCAAAATTGCAGTTTTACAAAACCATGCTATTGTTAAAAGTGCAGACATTTTGAACTTCTAGAAACTCCACCAAATACCTTTTTTTCTAAAAAAAAAACCCCATGGTTTTGCTTGATACTGACTTCTAAAACCATGGTTTTGTGATACTTCGGTTTTGAAAGGCTACAACATCCAAACATGCGAGCCTTGGGAGAATTAGAGTAGTTTTTATATTAGACTTACAAATAGTCTAGATAGAATTAGAGTTACATTTGTTGTGCTATTTATGTAACATCGTTGTAGTAGAAAAAATTGATCGGTGAGCTCTCTCTCTCACACACAGTCTCTCTCAAATGTTTATTACTCCCTCCGTCTTAATTTACTTTGTTATTCTGTAGCTGTTTTTTGTTAGGAATTTTTATCTGTGAGACACTCAAAAAGTATGTATTTATGTGGCAAACAATAGAATTGGACGTTTGGTCCGACAGACACCTCCAAATCGTGATTTTGTCTAGCAGACACCGCCCCTATTAAAAAAATCCATTTTGACCAGACGGGAGAGAGGATAATTTCGTAATACCAAATTTGCTCCTGCCTTATCTCTTTCATCCGCCTCATGTTGCCGCGACCTCATCGCCGTTGCTTGCCTGACGCCGCCGCTGCTCGTCAGGGGCGCCGCGAGCTCGAAGTCGGCGCTCCCTCCCGAAGTCAGCAGCAGGTGTCCGACGAGCTCGAAGTCGGCGCTCCTATTTTCTTCTTCTCTGGCTCTCTCTTCCTCTCTCTCGCCGCCATTGCCCGCCGAGAGCAGAGCAGCGTCGCCCGGCCCCCTGCTGCCTCCCGCCGTCCTCCAGTGTCGCCTAGGGCTCCGCCTTGGTCTTCACCCCGTCCTGCGCGAGCTCGCCACCTCCTTCGTCTTCAGCCGAGCCAATCAAACCCGAGATTCTCCATCGCCAACGACCACCCCTCGGCTCCTTTCTCCCTCCACATTGAGCCCGGCCACCGTAGAAACTCGGCTTTGGGGAACACATGACAAAAGAACACGTTGGTTATTTTCCCTCCCATGATGGCCAAAAAAAAAGTTTTTATTCGGGTGCGGTGTGTGTCAGATAAAACCGGGATTTCGTAGTGTCTCTCGGACCAAACGGCCAATTCTGGTGTCTGTCACATAAATTCATACTTTGTGGGTGTCCCACAAATAAAAATCCTTTTTGTTATCCAGTTTCATTGAACATTCTCTGAATCGAGAATGTTCAATAAATCTGGTAAAGAGTTAGAATAATAAGTAATATAGGATAGAGAGAGTAGTATAATATTATTGTGGCATGCAGATTTGATGTCTTCTCCGGAATCGCGCACGTAAAGTATAGAGGCCCCCATATCCAAAATTGCATATGCATTAGAAGCTAATTGTTACGAAGTAGAACAAACCTCCTCTTTTGAATATTATTGTTTACGAGTGGTCGTGTTATGCAAAAAAAAAAACAATGATGAGATTATAAGGGTTGATGAATTCCTAGTTAGCTGGGATAAACAAGAGACATTTCGTTGTCCCTCTCAACGGCTGATCAAGCATCGACATCCCCTGTCGGGTTGAGGTGGTCCTGGATGCACTTTCAAGAGAAAGAAGGTTCTGATCGAAACGTGGTGTTGACAAGGATGATATATGATTACTTCAGAGGTTCCTGTTCCGCCTGGTCACATTCTTCGTCACGTCCTCTCCTTTCCACCCGTTTCCTCGCGCTCCGGTTGGGTGAGCTGATGAGGTCCCCGAACATCGTCCATTCTCGAGGCGTGCTAAGCATGATGATCCAACAACAATCTCATTCCAAAGCAAACATGAGCTCTTAGAGCAACTTTAGTGGAGCCTTCTACTTGGATCCCTACTATATTTTTTACATGTCCATATAAAAAATAAACTCTAGTTGAACCCCAAATTGAGCTTCTATTTTGCATGGACATCATTTTTCTCTCTCTCAGCCACAAGTATGGGAGTCTCATACTCCCTCCCAAAAACTCATCTGGCAAGTATGATCCACGATTTTTTCTCCCTTTGCTCCCTCCTCTCCTCCTGACCTTTCCTGTTGAACCAGCCCTGTCACCCGTCGCCCGTATGCTACTTGGCCCCGCCGCCCGCCTTCCGTCATACCTTGCCTCCCCTGCGCGTCCTCTCCGTCGCGCCACCCCTCCGCCTCTTCTTCGGCACGATGCCGTCTCTTCGCCGCCCCACGCCCCAACTCTGCCAGTGACAGGCGAGGCGACGGCCTTGGGCGCGGGCGGGGCAACGACCCTGGGCCTTGGGCGCGAGCGTGGGCCGCCACCACCGAGCTCCCCTCAGTTGAGGACAAGGCTCACGACCATTGAAAAGGGCCGAAAAGGTTGGGCTGAAATCTAGTTTATTTTTGAACTAAAAATATGTAGGTATTGATTAGGGTACTTAAAAGGCCCGTGGGCCACGATCCATTACCAGGCCTATGTATGTGGAGCTCTACTGGCGGTCGCGAGCTCAACGATGAGGCTACATCGACGTCAAGCTCGCCGATGAGGCTACATCGACGTCAAGCTCGCCGATGAGGCTACATAGCACGGGCTCCCACCTCGCACCCCCGCCCTCCTCCATGTTCCAGAGTCCGGCCCGGTTGTGCGCCTGCTCTGCTTCGTTCTTAGCCATCCAAGAGGGAGGGAAAGGATAGATAGGCGCTGACATGTTGGTCCCACTGCAGGAGGTGTTTTGTCTCACTGACATGAGTCCTACATGTCAATGTAAAAAATTAGGGACTATTTTTTATGCCCTGCTGGAGTTGGTTGCAAAATTTGCATACCCGATTTCACATGCTAGCTCACATTGAAATAGGAGCTTGTTTTTCATGCCCTGTCAATCTCCGTGGTCTGGAAACACTAAAAACGCTGTAAATTGCCATTGTGAATAGCTCACCAGTTTCTTACTGCAGCTGGACGCATCAGTGCATCACAAAGGTCATGAAAGAATTTGTGAATGTCTCGAGCAAACTTTGCTAGTGTCCATAACTAAACAAGCTACTACGGCCCATCCATAAACAAACATTTGCAAAACTGGGATCGTCCCAACTCGTCGCTCAAACCAAGCACATGTTTACTGAACTAAGTTCTGCCCTTTTAATGATCAAGATTTGTGAGAGACATTTTGTTTGCGCGTACATTTCATTGTGTAAACCAGGTGTTCTCTACACATTCAAAGCATGCAGTTTGTTTCGTTCCAACAAATTGAAGCCACAGTAGTACCTTAAAAACTTGGCACTGCATGAGATTAAAGCCAGAGGATGCCTAAAAGGGCACAAGCACAAGCTGCTCTTTCAGGCGCTATGACATCCTCTGAAAACACTGGGTTCTGCATAGGAATCAACAAGAAAAGCACGCCGTCCAGCTAGAAGACTAGCTACAACTGCAAAGCAGAGGAACTAGAACCACCCACAGATACAGAAGCCAAACCAACGACCTCAAATATACAGATTTTTTAGCTAGTCTTCACGACGCAAGACACAAGATTAAGCACAAATAGAGTTTGCTATGTAGATGAAACAGTCAAAAGAAAACAATGATCCGATCATGCATAATTTGAAATAGAAATAGGTAGTCAAGTTTTTAGGAACTGCAAAATTAAGTTTGTGTTAGTTGATCATGCAAAAACACAAAACACTATGTCACTATCCAATATCTGCATCTCAAAATGCACCAAGTCGCCATAACATATGAGCAATAAGAGGAACTTTTACAGCAAAGATCAATTATGCATGCCAACTGGCCAATCAAAGAAGAGTAAAGCCTGCAATATTCCAAGCAGAGAAAAAGCAACTACCCTGTATATGATTTTGTTGCATTGGCCTGCAAGAAATAAGCTTGAACCTCCCCCCTCCAAAAAAAAATCCACTGTACTTAGTTTTGCCACACTAATAGAGATTTGAACTAAGCAATCAAATTAGAAAACTTGATGCAGCCCATTGGAAACTCTCCGAGACTCATTATCCATTATATACAAGTATACACCAAGCTAATTAAGTACTTAAATTTCAGCAGGAGCCTTTCCTTACTTCCCTACACAATACTAATATGTTGTTATGCTGCTTGTGCAATCAAACTCACCATATTACAAGCAAAACAATCCTCTTTATTAGGCACAAGGAAAACCACAGTATAATGTCATGTCTTCAAATAAATCATTATGACTAAGTGTATTTGTTATACTGTTGACTTTGCTAGGCAGCTTTCATTCAAGCTTAACTAGATTTGAACACCCATAGCAAAAGATTCCTGATTGTTTGTGGCCCATTATCATATTACAAAGAAATGGTCGTCTGCTCAAGGATACCCACTCTATTCTAGTACCAGTAATCAAGCTACCAACGCCACAAAAGACGTCAAACACAACCTGTACAATGAATTATCAATACCCTCTTTCTGAACAAAAAAGGGTACATTTTAACCAGCAAATGACAAGCAAACAGTCAAACACAACAGATAAAGTTATAATGCAACGCCCCACAAACTGTATTTTGCACATATTGATATACTGTAAGGTAATAAGGATATACCAACTTTACTTTGATCAATTTCCTTTTCACTTTATTAGTAGAAAGCCTTTTCACATATTGATATATTGTAGGCAGTAAGGAGCAGGGCCTACAGTTCTATCGCTCTAGAGAAAACAATAATGCTGAGTCAAATATAGTTGTATAAGACATTGGAGACAGAGGTTATTTGTGCAGTCTCCGCAATCACATGTTAAAACTTCAAACACGGTATAATGTTTTTTTTTTACAAATATTTGTCCAGAAGATGCTTTTAAATCATTGGAGAAAACCTCCCCCACATAATGAGTTAACGATATTAACTTTCACAAACACGAACATCTAATGCATTAAATTTCATACACCTAAATTAGAGACTGTTGTTACAGTACAAGTTGCAAGTGAAGGGTACAAAGACTTCCATGAAGTCCAGATCTGAGGCTTGAAATAGGCATGCCAATTAGGTCAACGAAACTGAACATGGCTACATGCTACTTCTAAGAACTTCCGCGTATTGGCACATAGACATACAAACAGTAAATCACGCCAAATCACGCCACTAGAACCTACACAGCGGTAAACATAGCATGTCTTTTACCTGATTGTAACAAACTTGTTTGTGCCATGCTTCGCCCAAAATGTCTTCAAGTCAATTGGATTATTAAGGTTGTATCCTTCACCAACCAGCTTCTCAAGCACCTTTTTGAATGCACCTTGGCTCATCTTCCTTCCGGCAATACGCGCACCTCGGCGCTTTGTGCTCATTGGCAGTGGATACGTCGAAATAGAAGTTGTGCAGCATGCAGACTGCCAACCACCTGCACCCCATCGGTAGCACTGCTGGGGAGTTCCAGTGCATGAGCACACAGGTGTCGGTATTCTTGAAAGATCGAAATCAATACCATTAATCACCATCCCCACAGCCTTCCTTGGCCCCCTCCCTCGGGATGCAGGCCTATTGGCATTGGGTGCCCCATCCTCCGGTGGAGCAGCAACCTTCTTAGGCTTCTTTGGTTTTGGTGTCTTCGGCTGCCTACCCTGCTGCCTCTTCTTCACAGGTGGTTCATTCTTTACCACAGAAAGATCCTCAATCAGTGGTGCTTGCATGCTCTCTTCCTTTAATGGAGGAGGATCCTGTGTCTGCGGCTGTGACTGAGGCTGAGGTTGTGCCTGCGCCTGCGCCTGTGGTTGCATTATCTGGAGTGTGTGCACGCCATGTGCATCCGTCATCATCCCATAGCCAGTTGGGTGGTGATGCACAACATGGCTACCATGTCCAGGATGACCAACATGCCCAACAGGTCCGACAGGGAGATGATGAAGGACCTTCTGTTGCCGGGGATGCTGATGCTGATGTTGATGCTGATGCTGCGATGGGAGCAACCAAGCTTCATTGCGCACAAAGTCCATGTGTACAGAAGACGGCTCATTGGGCATGCCTCCAGAGGCACCACCACAATCGCGGGGATGGTGCGAATGTTGCGGGTGGTGCTGGTGCTGGTGCTGGGCATTATGATGCCCATGGTGCTGCAAGAAGGTACCGCCATTTGGTAGCAGTGGCTTTGTGTCCCGGTCTGCGGTAACCGACGACATCAGCTGCAGGCCGAGATTGCCTTTCACCGTCTCGTAGAAGCCCCAATTCCGAATGCCCAGGCTGCCGTCGTCGTCCATCTCGGCTAGTCCGACAAACAAATCCAATTCGAGGAACCGAAACTGGACCCGCAAAACTGAATCTTTTTGTGGCTCTCTTCAACCCATCGCCACCATTGTCCTCCAATGTCCAATATCTAAACGCCCGTTCCCGGAAACAGGGAAAAAAAATCAAGAACCCATTAGAGATATGCTAGAAATTTCAAATTTCTGGGAATTTCAACCAAACCCTAGGTCTCAGTACCCATCCGAGACACCGCCCAAATCCGCACCGAACCAGGCCGATCCCAAGCTCGACAGATCCAGCGAGATCTCCATTGCATGACGGACGCGTCAAAACCGAATCTGGCGACGGGGATCTACCGAAAGGTGCAGATTTGGGCCGGCTTGACGGAAGAAGGAAATGGCAATAAACAGGCGGAGCGAAAATAATGAACGAAACCCACATGGCAAGAAAATAAAAATCCATCTTTCCCTGCTGCGCCCTCTCTTGGAACACGGAGCCGTCGCTAGCAACAAGCTCTGGGCAATTAAAAACGAGAGCTTTGGGGGCTTACCTTGAAGAGGACTGCTGCCTCTAGGGTTCTTTCACTTCCTTGTGGGTGTGATGGGGAGAGAGAAAGAGAAAGCGAGGAGAGAGAAGAGAGGAAAGAGAAAGAGGGAGAGAGAGAAACGGATGAGAGAGAAGGGGGCAGGAATAGATGGCCGCCGGGGGCAGTAGCGCTGGATGGGGAAAAATAATGGGCAGAATACAATATGAGGAATAACTCGGGGGGCTGCTCTGAAATTTCTTGTTTTTCTGAGACGCCGGATTGACAATTTGACAGCACCATTCATCCAAGTCGCAGTGCTTCGGCACTGATGCCATTTTTTTTCATGTGTCTGACCGGTTTTTTATTTTTTAGCACTTGTTTATCTGGCTCAACATTCCTCTTGTTTTACCTCCTGCTTGGATGCTTCCTGACGGCTGTGTGTTCACTGTGGGTGCATGTGCCACAGGTGTTACCACTGGCTAAACCCATGAGATCATCTGTGGCTGTCTCGTGTTTCCTTTGAGTCTTTCGTACAGGGTTCCTGGGTTGATGCACATAAGCAAATCCATGGGAAGCATATAAAGATCTATAAAGAGCGTGACGACCACTGTTCAGTTCGACCAAAAGACGCCTCCATCCTTTTTTCCTCCTCTCCATTATCTCCCTTTTTTTTGTTCCCTATGACAGTTATATACGAAGAACTCTGAATATCACGACATCTGAACTGAACATCAAGCGCTTAAAAAATTCAAATGGTTCAATTCATCACTCTGTGTTGACACTGCGTCCGATCAAGGATCACCATCCGTTTTCTCGATTTGGCAAGCCCTTTTGGGAGGACTTTCCTTTGTTTCGTTGCAGCAGCCATGCGAAGAACCAAGAAAGAGCAGACAAAACTCACGACCTGCAGCAAGCATGAAAAGGAAAGTCCAACTTTGGTGCTACTACCCGTTCAACATTTGCGGCTCCGTCGTCCCCTACGACGACTGTTCACAACTTTTAGCAAAACAATGGCGGATTGTACAAGGGCTTAAATGCAAAAAGAAGAAGCAAGAAATGCGACTACGGATGTGTGTGAATAACACGAAAAAGGGAGATCCTGATGTTGAACAATGAAACTGTCCATTTTTTCAGATGAACAGAGAAACTGTCTTCCTTCTTCATTGACGTGTTCTTATTTTCTGAAATTCATTCGTTAGAACACAGAGTATATCGGTAGGCCCTAACCTCAACTTTGTAAAATACAGTGCAAAGGTTGAGAGCTCGCTGCTCCTTTTATTTTTCTATCGTCATAATAATGCAAAATTAATAGAGTCAATAAAAATAGAGCGAGTAAATGATAAAAGTCAATCTCGGTCTATACCTAAATGTTACAATGAAGAATGTGATCACCTCCGTTATACTTGGGCCCCCTTTAAAATACATGATTTGATTCCTAAAACATAAGATTGCAGTTATATATTCATTGCAAACCTACAAGAATTAAAAATACGGAACAACTTCTTATTAAGTATTTGAAAAAATCATTAAAATATTAATTCTTGTGTATGAAAAAGAGAGACCTTTTCAAATAACTATTTTACTTTTGCAACCAATTTTAGCACGTCTCGCAACATAATCATATTTTATTTTAATTAAGCAGATTTCAATTTGTATTATCGCCAACAAATTAAACAAATTCCATTTGTACTATCAACAAATATAAAATGGAGAAAGTTTTTAAAAAATAAATTGAGTTAATAAAAGCTGAAAAATTAGTTTTTTATTTAGTAAAGTGATTCATTATCTTGATTTTTAAAGTTTTATCTTAGATAAACTTTTTTGAGCCATCTCATCACTTCCATTCAGGAATTTTGATTCTGATCTAAAATCATGAGTTCGAGGTTGTGAGCCTAACCAGCGTAACACATTGAAAGTTCAAATTATATGTTGATTCTCCATCACATGCAATTCTTCTAGAACTTTAAAACCCGTGATGCTGATCTTTGTGCAATTATTATATTTCTAGTTGTTTTTACTCATTTTCTTTCGAGAATACGGAGAAGAGTTGTTTATCTTTTCAGAAGTAGATATTTAGTAGATAAACTTACAATGCGGTCCTATTTGTCATACCCCTATCCGGGGTATGTCGTGTATTCCATACCAATCCCTAGATCAGTAGTTGGTATACACATACAAATGATATAAAGTGATACGATGATCTTTATTTAGGTCCACGCAGGGACAATAGAGTCATACAAGTCAAGTTACAAGCCAAAGGGGAAAACATGTCTGTCCTAAAAGAAAATTACAAGCAAGCTTTTAGGAACTTTCACAGGCAACTCGAGCGTAGGCCGCAACCTACTCGTCAAACTCCTCGAGTGTTTCATCCTCATCTTCATCCTTTGGAGGAATTTAGTCAAACGCAAGGGTGACTACATAAGGTACTCCATAAGATCTACCTCTAGCAAGAGGGTAATACATGCAAGGGTTTACTTATGGAACCAATGGGGATTTTCAAGAGGGAAAACTGTTTTATAACTTTTGCTTGGTTGGACCTGAAGGAGATTGAAAGGTCTAGATCTCTAGTCTTGAATCAATGATGAGTTTTAGTGATAAATGACAATGCATGTTGAAACTAATATTTTATATAAGTTTATGAGTTTAATGTTAGGTTATGTTCCGGCATCAAGCAAAGGTCAAGAATAATATATTCATAAAGGCTATGGACCCATTACAAGATGATTGATTGATCGTATGTTAGAAATTCTCATATGGTGAAGATGCTTAACAAAGGATGATGGTAATCAATGTATTGATAAAGGTATCGGTGGACATAATCAACACCCGTGCTTAAAGATAAAGACATATCATATGTTCAAATGTCAAACACAATATATTATTAATTCATGACAAGCGATGATATTGATGATAGTATTGATTGTTGGTACAAGCAACACATATACATAAAGAACATCAAGGCACTTCATGAAGGAGAATTAGACATCCCTATAGTTGATGTTGTCAAAATGATTATATTAATACTTGGTATTAAATAGAAATATCAATGCAAGTATTAGTTGGAATCCATGAGTTAATAAGTGACGATGGTCAAAGCAAGGATGTTATTATAAAATTCAAACATTAATTTTTAATGACCATTTACAAGAAGATAAAAGTCATGAATTTAGAAATATCATCTTGGAGATTAAATTGATAAAGTAAATATATTATTGATGTTGGATATAAAGTAGTGTTGCATGGAAAGACGGTGAAGTTTAGGCAAGACTCGGCTACGATGGACCATGTGCGAGGGTGAAGGGCAAGCAAGAGGCTTGACGCCGAAGGACCAAAGTCAATAGTGAAGAGTGAGTTAAGTCTTAGCGCGATGAACCATGCAAGACCATGTGAAGCTATGGCTTATTCACATCACTCATTTAACGGAACAAGAAGATGATGTTGATATGTCATAATGAGTGCAATTGACAAAAGAGCTAAAGATGAATATACAATATCAAACGAAGATCAAGTGGCTTGAATATAAGAAGTTGTGAAACTTTATAAGTGGATGAACATCAAGTTTATCTCATATGAACATTGCTCAAGCCAAAGGTATAATATTAGATATATATGCTTATTGATGACTAATCAAATAAATATCCAAAATGATCAATTGCTTATGGAGTTGGCAACCCGCATAAAGAAGAATGAAGATGGTATGAAGGTGTTCCTATTGACATAGATTTTCTAATTGCTATTGAGTATAGGAACGTTGTACTATAAAGAGGAATGCAACTTTGATAGTTTTGCTTATGTCTCGATGCTCAAATTGATCCAATAAATTTTTAGGAAGTGTTTAGCAAACCTATGTGTGATTTTGGAGCTTGGTAATAGCTGGGTTGGATAGCTCTTTAAATTATCTTTCTTTAGAGTATAAGATCACCTAAATCGGTCTTCGGAGTCAAAAGTTATGGGCATTTTTCTATCGGCTGTCTGCATGTATTGTTCCAATCGGCAGTGCCGATCCGGAACTCAGAAAAATGACTTTTCCTTGCCCTCTATGGTTCTCTCATCGACAGTGCCAATCTGGACATCGGCAGTGCCGATGCGGGACATCCAGAGCCCCAAATGGCTAGTTTTTGAGCCTATCTATCGGCAGTGCCGATGCGGGACGTTCAAAGCCCCAATGGCAAGTTTTTGAGCCTGTCCTATTTATACCCCCTTCGTTCCCAATGATTGGAGTGCCAAAAACACTTCAAAGAATCATCCATTTGAGCCAAGAAAACGCCTTTTCACTCCCCATTGCTTAGTGCTATACCTTATGGGTGAGATTTGGTGAAAGATTGAGAGAGGAAGAGCAAAAATCCATTGTTGAGCACTTGAGCAAGTAAGCAATCATTGTGGCATTAAGAAAATTCGAGGAAAAGGGTTGAAAGAGACACCGATCAAGTGTGACCGAGCCCCTCAACAGAGATGTAGGACTCATTTGAGGAGTCCGAACTTCGGTAAACAATATTGTGTCTCCGTATGCTCCTTTATTTACTTGTTACTTTTTTATGCTCTAGAGTTTGCTCTTATAATTTGCTTAAATTACTAGATCTACTTGTGTAGCTTGTGTCTAGTAGTTGCTATATTGTTGTAGTGCTTCATATTAACTGTTGTAGTCTTTTTATCAACCTAGTAACTGCGAAACCAACTCAGATTTACTTTTAAACGACTTTCTGTTCCACTATCGGCACTGCCGATTGAGCATCGGCAGTAGCCATCGGCACTGCCGATCGTACTGATTTTTTTTATTAAGTCTAATTTCGTAGAAATTTATAGAATCGCCTATTCACCCCCCCCTCTAGGCGATATCAAGGTCCTTTCAATTGGTATCAGAGTCTAATCTGTTCATTAAGCTTAACCGCTTGGA
Source organism: Eleusine indica (assembly GCA_030378355.1). Classification (NCBI taxonomy): domain Eukaryota; kingdom Viridiplantae; phylum Streptophyta; class Magnoliopsida; order Poales; family Poaceae; genus Eleusine; species Eleusine indica. The sequence continues at coordinate 7,059,351 of CM059498.1, read as the reverse complement.
GAGTTGATGATCTCACAAGGTAAAATGTCTCAAATTTCCTATGCTTGTTCTAGCGCATCGTTTTCTATCATTTCACAACCTTCACACGAGGCACCATATTTTGATGGCAAAATTATGCTTATAGGAGATCACAAATAATTTCATATTTTCTGAAGATGAGTCCTAAAATTTGGTGGGTTGTAGATGTGGGCTTTTCTCGTGCCTTGGATCGTGATTCTCCAACATAAGGGCAAGAGAAATGCCTATATCTCAAGGCCCAAGCTACTAATGCTTTATTTGGTGCTTTGAACAGGGATGTTTTCAATGAGATATACAAGTTGAAGAGTGCTCATGCTATGTGGATTCGAATTCAAGAAATATATGAAGAATCCAACATGACAAGTGATATTTCCAACAATGAATTGGTAATTGAGGATGATTGCTCCACCTCAAGCTTACATGATATTGATGATCATTCTCTTTCAAATGATTATATTAATGACGTATCAACTCCATTGACATCATCATGTTTCCTTATGGACAAAGGTAACATGCAAGTAAAATTCCATGAAAGTCATAGTGATCATGATGATGTTGTTGATGTTGACGGTGATGATGATAATGATTATGAGTATACATATGATGAGCTTGTTGCATTATTGCATATCATGGGAAGGTATATAAAATTAGAGGAGTCTAAAATAAAAAATCTATATGATGAAAATTCTTCTTTAAAAGACTCATTAGAGGAGCTAAAGCGGTCTTATGAGGATCTTAGTGAAACTCATGAGAAGCTCAAAGATGCTTATGATTCACTTGCTTCTAATGTTTTGGAAAGTACAAAAGTAGATATAAGCATTACACATAATTTAATTGATAATGTATCTACTTATTGCAATGATTTATGTGGTAACCCTTGTCGCTCCCAAGCAAATATTTCCCCGAACACTACATGTGACTTGGATTGCATAGGTGAGAAAGTGAAGCATAAGGGTCATGAAGTCAACAAAAATCACAAGAAGAACTTCAATTCTAACATGAGCAATAATCCACAAAAGAAAAAGAAGTTAGCTCATGTTATATGTTTCAAGTGTTCAAACACGGGACACTATGCCTCTATGTGTTCCATGAAGATTAATGATGAGACCACACTTTCTAAGAAGAAAACAAGAAGAAGTAAAAGGAAGTGCTATAGATGTCATAAGAAGGGTCATGAAATTGTTTCATGCCCTAACATAACAAATGATGATTTTGAGTCATCCAAGAAGTGGCTCGCCGGCAAGAAAGCAATAATTAAGAAGCAAGATAAGAAAGTGGTTTGCATGAATAAGAAGTGTATTTGCTACACTTGCCGAGAAAAGGGACATATTGGTAAAAATTATCCCATGGGTAACATTCCTAAGCCTATTAATTTCAAAGATAATAATTTGCTTAAGAAAGCTAGAAGTGGTAATATTATTGCAAATGTTGTTAGATCACACAATGCTAATGCAAAGGTCATTTGGGTGCCTAAATCTCTTGTGACTAACATACTAGGACGCAATGTAACTTGGGTGCCACGAAATGCTTGACTTGCTTAATAGGTACTTGGAGATGCATTGAAAAATTGACACACTTGATATGATTTATGTTGAACATCTTAAGTCAAGATTCTTTCAAATTGGTATTCCTCATCAGTTATGGAAAGGATGTCAAGTATGAAAATTAATGGTCTACAACCCCAACCAATGTCATCTCGGTAACAAATGTTTATATATCTATGCTCTAGCCTTATGTAGACTTAATTCATTGTTCATGCATATCATCCATGTATGTTGCTTGCACACTTCATTTGTACAAATTTGAGAAAAGTGATGGTTACCATGTTTCGGGAGGTACTATATCATTCCATATATATTGCAACCCCAAAATGAGAATGAATTCTTATTGATGCTATAATAGTTTTTGAAAAGTTTTTCAGTAAACTTCAAAATATTTAGAACGGTTTGCAAAATTGCTAAAAAGTATTTGAACATATTCATTTGTGAAAACAAAAATGTGATTTGCAAACAAAATGTTTTATTATATCAAAACAAACCATTTATAGAAAAACTTTCAAAATAAATTATTTTGCAAATTTCTCTAATTGATCATTGTGAATCTTTTGGTATTTAAAATTGTTTTATAAGACCCAATGGTTTTGAAAATGGTATTAGAATTGAAAAATTCCTCGAAAAACTATCTTGACCATTTTCGGTCCTATTCTAGCATCAAGTGAGTCTTTCCACTAGAGCCATATATTTTGTATGTATGGGTTATGGTGGTATTTATGATTCATAAAAGAGTAAATTCAAGTTACTCATCACCTTACTTAAAATTTGTATCAATGGAGCTTTGATTTAATTATGAGAATTCTTTTGATCATCCTTGAGACAATGAGATACTCATGCTTCTTTTATTACTAAGTGTAAAGGGTTCATCTTGTTGATTTGTTTAATGAAGGAGCATGAATAACTTATTTGTCTTCTCTTTGCAATGAAAATATTGTTGTTAAGACTAACCATGTGCAAGGGAATTGAGAAGATCAAACATGAATAGTAAAGCTCAAAAAGACTTGGTGGAAGAAAATTTGAAGCAATGTCAAACCTCTTCAAGATATTGGTAGACATGGATAAGAGCTTGAGCCGATGATATTGGGTTTCTCAAGGCAAGATGGCGGGTCTATCATGAATAAGCTTGTGGAGGGATCAAATATGACTTGCCATATTATAATGATGATGACTAAGTTCTATTAGTGCAAGCTCAACATGAATGATGATTGTTTGACAATAAAGAGGAAATCCAACTATGACCATGCATAAAAATTTTATTATTATCATTGAAGATTTCGCATGTACCATCTATTCTTGTCAATGGTTGAGTTGGACATCATGGAGGATTTTGAGCTTGGTATATATTCTTGATGGTTTGCATATGCAAAAGATTCTAAGCTCTCGAATTATTGAGCACATTGAGGTAACTATCTCTATGCCTTATATAAGTTCTCTCTTTCCTAATAATAAAGAGCAACTAGATTTGATTCTATGTTTTTGCATGTTGCTCTATATCACCAATCATGTCTTGACACAGGCACTAGCTGCTCTTTGTGATTATTCCTTTGTGGTCTTGCATGAAAATTTTATGCGCTCATCATGATTTTCTTGTTATATATTAGGATTTGCTTATATGGTAGATTGTTATGCTTCATGTTATCTTCTTTTTAAGCAATCTACATGATTTAATGTTTTTCTTCATATAGAGGGGAACAAATTACCTGTTTTGGTAAAGTCAAATGCTCAATATCCCAACTAATTTTATTCTACCGACCTCTCTATTTTGCACTCATCGGCAGTGCCGGTGATCTTCATCGGCAGTGCCGATCCTACTATATAGAGGCGCTATAGAGCACAAACATCTCTCTCTTTCTGTCTTGCTAGCATCGGTAGTGCCGATGGCTCCATCGGCAGTGCCGGTCATGACATCCAGAGATCACCTTTTTTGTCTAATTTCCATCGGCAGTGCCGATCCCCCTACAGAGAGTTAAAAAAAAAGGGCAAAAATTATTTTTCTTCATATGGCTTATGGTATTGAAAGTCCCTTGATGTCGCCTAGAGGGGGGGGGTTGAATAGATATTTCTGAAAATTTAACAAACACTCGCAGCGGAATTAAAACTGTCAAAACCGGTAGCTCCGGTTTAGCAAACCGGTTACACCGGTTTTGTCAGAGAGCTTGGAAGGAAACAACTAATGAAGAGAAAGAACCAAGCACTCAAGACATACAAGCTATCAAAACAAACAAGGAACTACCTCTATTTGATTCACAAAAAACTACACAATTTGGGAAAGACCAAAGACCGGTCCCACCGGTTTCCTCGAGGCAGAGAGAATAAAAATGGGAAACTAACAACGTCCCACTTAGTTCTAGCAAGATAAAGAAACCTAGAGAGCATGCAAGATCTAGCACAAGCAATCACAAAGAAGGCAAGCACAACTACACATGCAACCTATGAATCAACAAGAAAAGAAGCAAAAACTTAAGGAAGCAAACCAAATGAAGCACACGGAGATTTGTTTGCCAAAGTTCAGATTCACCCCATGAACCTTACATCTCCGTTGATGAAGCTTGAGCTGCTCACAAGGCACACTCCAAGCCGGGTCTCTTTCAACCGCTTTCCCTGATCCACTATCTTTGCTTCTTTCCTTGCGGAGGCGAAGCGGACCTTCACAAACTTTCCCAAGGCTCACCACAAGCTTGGGAGCTCTAGGGCGACGCCTAGCCGACTAGGAGGTTTCACCTCCAAGAGTAACAAATGCTTCACGGATTAGCACTCCAATGCTCAAATGCTCAAGTGTGGGATTTTCTCTTTTGTGCTCTGAATCTCTATCTCTCTCAACTCAATTCTTAGAATTTCTCACAAATCACACAAACCTCACAAAGAGGTGTTGGGGAGAGCTCTACAAGGCTTTGGATGTATTTTCTTCATATACACTATCAGCCCCCTCCAAAGGAGGGGTGGAGGAACTATTTATACTTGTCCACAAAAACTAGCCGTTATACTGAACCAGTCAAAACCGGTCCCTCCGGTTTCCCGAACCGGTCCCTCCGGTTTTCGTGAACTAGGCGTTAGAGGACTAAACCAAAACCGGTCCCTCCGGTTTGGTAAACCGGTTACACCGGTTTTTCCTGTCACGGAGAGACTCGTGTTTTATGTGGCCATTGTGTTTCTCTCATCTCACTTGGGTTTTTCTTTGAGCATTGAGACATTAAATGCAAACCATGTAGGATCCCTCTTGATAGAGCGGCATGCCTAAACTCAAGATTAAATGAAAAGACAATTCTTCTTCTTGAGCTTTGCATGATAATGAATTTTGCCACTTCTTCTCTTTAGTGCTTCATGAGGAGTGTCATATGTGCTTTTGCTGAGCGTCATCACCTAGAGTATGTGACTTGGAAACTCTTCATTCATAAGATCCATTTCCATCTTTTAGTTCACAAGTCATATTATATCTTTATATTCCAATAAAGATTGATACTTGGAAATGTGTGACCACTTGTAGCTTAATCGGTCCATCGCGATTGAGCTCCACCTGCCCTTCACCATGTCTTGGGTCCCTCGACGCCAAGACTCCATCTTGTCCTTCTCCTGTGCATGGTCTGTCGCGGCCAAGTCATGCCAATCCTTCACCATCTTGCTATCTTGAGTCACACATAACTTTGTATCATCGTTATGCCTTTATTTGATTTTCTGCTTTGAAATATTGTTTTGATCAAGTTGCTTCCAAGAATAATGCATAGAAGAATAGCACTTGATCACTTCTTTTTCTTGACAACACCAATTTGTTGAGACCATCTGATATCAATGGTTTTCATGTCCCACATTCATTTCAAACCTTGGCTTGTCATAATATTGCTTTATATGGACCTATTTAATTGACACTTCTCCTTTTCAACATATAGGCCCATTTTTCTTACACAATTGTACAATATCGAAGATGAACATTTGGATTCATGAAAAGTATATTCTTCTTGTTTAACCTGCTCATATACTCACAAAGAGGATTAGTTCTTTAATCACGTTGTCATACAACCACCAAAACCCACTAGGGACATAGATGCACTTTCAGGCATGTTATTTCTCTCAAATTTATTTATTTTGCCTTAACCCAAGATATAGGATTTGTTCCCTCCCGGGTTGTTTTGACTATGTGCATGTTTGTCAAAGTAATTCAAATACTTGTATGCACAAATTTAGGGGGAGAATATACTATGTCATTGGTACATGAGACTAACATGTCTATCAAGTATCGTGGTAGTTTCTTTGTTTTCTCTCCATGTTTTATAAAATTTGCCTATGTGGTGGATGAAGACCAAGGAAAACAAAATGTACCAAATGAATTGAATATCAAAAGGAGCGGAGGTAACATATACTTGAGGAGAATAATATTGTGAAGATGATTGCTTACAAGATCAAAATAGCAAGTGATGAGGAGGAATTACAATCTATTTGGATGCCCATGAATCGTCATGTAGAATTTTTTAAAAGGCTCCAAAATGTTTATTTTTTCATCATGAGCATATCGGCTTTGAGATTTCGCTTAAAAAGGAATTGAAGCAATGAGAAACAAAGTCCTCCAAGGATATCCATCTTATAAGCGGATATTCTTCTCAATTGTTGTCAATAACAAGTGTATGCCTCACATAAGTAATTCAAATACTTCTATGCACAAATGTTGGAGGAGTTTATCCTTTGTTTTAAAGTTGAGACTAACATTTTGGCAAGCTTATTCTTTGGTTTAGTGTCATCAAGGAGAAGTGATGGATTAAGGGGGAGCCTTATATTCATATTTATTATGAAAGGAACAAAGAATGGTAAAAATATCCTACAATCATTCAAGGATATCATTTTCATAGCATCATGAGTACATGAGTTGTTTCTATGCCTACTATCTATTACTCATGTTTATTATGTTATATAGTGTAGCTCTTTGTGATCTACCAACTTATATTCTCTTCGGTTCCTGAAAGTATGCTTTCATATAATTTGCACTTCATGAAAAATCTTTTATAATATATTTGTCTTCTTGGACCAAACGATATAGTGCAAATTGCTCTCTTGTTTGTTACATTATTATTGCATATGTGTATGTTGAATATTCTACTATGCATAGTTTAAGGGGGAGTTGCACTATGCTTTATGAAACTAATGAGGTTGGTAAGTTTTTACATGGATATATAGTTGTTTTTGTTAAGATGAACATTTCAAGGTATGTATTCATGTTCTTGTTTTATCTTGTTGAATTGTTTGCATTTGTTATTAAGCACATATCATAGGATGTATTTCCTTCTTGCCTTTTTTAATTATTATGTGCATATGATTTTATTGAATATCTATATATGCCCATCATATGAAGGAAGTTATTCTTTGTTTTTGGTATTGAGACCAACTTTACTTTGAGCTTCATATGATTTAGTCTTAAAGTATGGTAAAAGAGTGACTCTAAAGGTATGTTTCCTATTATTACCCATTATTTGAAGATGCATTCTTTGGATTGTACTTTCATGTGATGAACTCCCTATCGTCATATCACTCTCACATGTGTTCATAGTCTTTGTCATGAGATTCTTGCCCTTTTCGGTGCTTGATGCCAAAGGGGGAGAGAAAATGGAGGATATACAAGGAGGGAGAGATGAATGAAGAAAATAGCAAAGAGAATAGCTCTTATCTGCATATTGTTTTCCATTATCATTATTTGATAGTGTTGTCATCAATCACCAAAAATGGGGAGATTGAAAGGTTTAGGTCTCTAGCCTTGAATCAATGATGAGTTTTGGTGATAAATGACAATGCATGTTGGAACTAACATTTTATATAAATTTGTGAGTTTAATGTTAGGTTATGTTCCGGCATTAAGCAAAAGTCAAGAATAATATATTCATAAATGCTATGGACCCATTACAAGATGATTGATTGATCGTATGTTAGAAATTCTCATATGGTGAAGAGGCTTGACAAAGGATGATGGTAATCAATATATCGATAAAGGTGTCGGTGGACATAATCAACACCCGTGCTTAAATATGAAGACACATCACATGTTTAAATGTCAAACACAACATATTATTGATTCATGACAAGGGATGATATTGATGATAGTGTTGATTGTTGGTACAAGCAACACATATACATAAAGAACATCAAGGCACTTCATGAAGAAGAATTAGACATCCCTATAGTTGATGATGTCAAAATGATTATGTTAATACTTGGTATTAAATGGAAATATCAATGCAAGTATTAGTTAGAATCTATGAGTTAATAAGTGACGATGGTCAAAGCAAGGATGTTATTATAAAATTGGAACATGAATTTCTAGTGACCATTTACAAGAAGATAAAAGTCATGAATTTAGAAATATCATCTTGGAGATTAAATTGATAAAGTGGATACATTGTTGATGTTGGATACAAAGTAGTGTTGCATGGAAAGGCGATGAAGTTTAGGCAAGACTCGGCTACAATGGACCATATGCGAGGGTGAAGGGCAAGCAAGAGGCTTGGCGCCAAAGGACCAAAGGCAATGGTGAAGAGTGAGTTAAGACTTAGCGCGATGAACCGTGTAAGACCATGTGAAGCTATGGATTATCCACATCACTCATTTAATGGAACAAGAAGATGATGTTGATATGTCACAACAAGTGCAATTGACAAAAGAGCTAAAGGTGAATATACAATGTCAAAAGAAGATCAAGTGGCTTGAATATAAGAAGTTGTGAAACTTTATAAGTGGATGAACATCGTCTATCTCATATGGACATTGCTCAAGCCCAAGGTATAATATTGGATATATATGCTTATTGATGATTAATCAAATAAATATCCAAAATGATCAATTGCTTATGGAGTTGGTGACCCGCATAAAGAAGAATGAAGATGGTATGAAGGTGTTCCTATTGACATAGATTTTCTAATTGCTATTGAGTATAGGAACATCGTACTATAAAGAGGGATGAAACTTTGATAGTTTTGCTTATGTCTCGGTGCTCGAATTGATCCAATAACTTTTTAGGGAGTGTTTAGCAAACCTATGTGTGATTTTGAAGCTTGGTAATAGCTGGATTGGATAGCCCTTTAAATTATCTTTCCTTAGAGTACAAGATCACCTAAATCGGTCTTCAGAGTCAAAAGTTATGGGTATTTTTCTATCGGTTGTCTCCCTGTATTGTTCCAATCGGCAGTGCTGATCCGGAACTCAGAAAAACATCTTTTCCTTGCCCTTTGTAGTTCCCTCATCGGCAGTGCCGATCTGGGCATCGGCAGTGCCGATGTAGGACATCCAGAGCCCCAAATGACTAGTTTTTGAGCCTCTCTATCAGCAGTGCCGATCCGGGTATCGGCAGTGCCGATGCACGGAGTCCAGAGCCCCAACGGCTAGTTTTTAAGCCTCTCCTATTTATACCCCCTTCATTCCTAACGGTCGGGGTGCCAAAAACACTTCAAAGAATCATCCATTTGAGCCAAGAAAACACCTCTCCACCCCCCCCCCCATTGTGTCGAGGGTAAGGATCGGGGTGCCACGTGGCACCGCCTAAGGGCTCATACGCGTCGGACTCAAAAGGACCCGCTGGATCACCATCGAGGCACCGCCAGCGTGGGCCCCCACAGGGAGCGTCCCCGAAGCAGCCAAGCCTTAGCCGCAAAAGTCGCGCCACTGTCCCGACTCGCTCGACCCCCGAGTGGTCGAGGGCGGGTCACGTCCCGCTCGACTCCTCAATAGGGGTCAGGGATTCGCTACGCCCCGCTCGACCTCTCAAAAGGGGCCGAGGACAGATCGCTCCGCCTGACAGAACCCAGACACGGCTCGCCCTTCCAAGCAGATGACTCAAGCACTTGCCCGAGCCTATCCACTCCGGGGCAAGGACGGATGCTCCGCTGCCGCTACTGTCACGATGACAGTATGGGCCCCCCGTAATCGCTAGACAAACTCCACCTCCGTCAACTCCCATCGGTGGGACCCGAGCCCGGACAGGACAAGGTGAGGAAACCCTGACCAAGCCAGGAGTGGCGGAGTGGAGAAGCACGATTGCCTCGTCCGAACGGAATGGATTCCAACTCCAAGCAGGTCTGGACAGACGCAACCCGACACAACGACCCCCGACGGAGGGGGTCGAGCGAGCCAACGGTCAACAACTGCCAACCACCCGGCCTTAAATGCCATGCCCACTACGCGTACATAGTATCAAGGAGTCAAATCCTCCCAAATACATGCCCCCTCATCATCACCAGCACCCGCTGACGGTGGCAGGTGTGGCAAGGCTCGCTGCGCTGCCATCGTGCGATGACACACCTAATGGTGATGGTGCAGGACGGCTTGAGGGACAGCTTGATTGAACCTTGCTTGAATGACGTGACAATGCCCGTACTGCACCTCCCTGCGCACGGCGGAACACGCCAACTACAGGAACAAGGGGGGCCTTGGCTCGACGACGAAGAACGGGGGCACGCCCGGATGCAGTACCGCCCCTTTGACGCAAGACCAGGACGATGGGGCCTGCGAGGACCGAAGACCACGCCACCAACTCATCACGTGTAGAAATCTCTCTCTCTTTCTTTCTCTTTCTTTCTTTCTCTCTCTTTCTTTCTCTCTCTCTCTCTCTCTCTCCCTCTGTAACATGGGTTCTTTCCCCTTGAAATATAAAAGGGGAGGCCCACGCCTCTTTCAGGAGATGGCACTGAGCAATCACACACACACGCACACACACACACACACACACCCCACTTGCACCCGAGACTTGGAGCACCCTCCTCTCTCACCACCGTTGTACTCCCTCACCGGAGCAAGTAACACGAGCAGACCTAAGAACTGGACGTAGGGGGCTTCCCCGAACCAGTATAATCTCCCGTGTCCCCTTGCTTAGCCATCACCGAGCCTGAAACGCGCGTTCCTGTGAACAAATTCTACTGGTCGGTGATCTAAACACTGACATATTGCTTAGTGCTATACCTTGTGGGTGAGATTTGGTGAGAGATTGAGAGAGAAAGAGCAAAAATCCATTGATGATCACTTGAGCAAGCAAGCAATCATTGTGACATTTGTTACTCTTGGGGATTCATCCCCTAGACGACAAGGCGTTGCCCGGTGAGCTCCCAAGCTTGTGGTGAGTAGCGAGAAGTTTGTGAAGGTTTCGACTGACCTCCAAAAGGAAAGGAATCAAGAGAAGGAAATTCGAGGAAAAGGGTTGAAAGAGACCAGGCTTAAGTGTGCCCGAGCCACTCAACGGAGACGTAGGACTCATTTAAGGAGTCCGAACTTCGGTAAACAAATATTGTGTCTCTGTGTGCTCCTTTATTTAATTGTTACTTTTTCATGCTCTAGGGTTTGCTCTTATATTTGCACAAATTACTAGATCTACCTGGTAGCTTGTGTCTAGTAGTTGCTATAATATTGTAGTGCTTCATATTAACTGTTGTAGTCTTTTCATCAATCTAGTAACTGTGAAACCAACTTAGATTTACTTTTGGGCGACTTTATGTTCCACTATCAGCACTGCCGATTGAGCATCGGCAGTAGCTATCAGCACTGCCGATCGTACTGATTCTTTTTGTTAAGTCTAATTTCGTAGAAATTTATGGAATCGCCTATTCACCCCCCCCCTCTAGGTGACATCAAGGTCCTTTCAGAGATTCAATCAATCCCAACAGTTCCCACTTTTAGCTGAGCCTTCCGACGCGTAGTCATAACGACTCTGGCACATCATGCCACATCTTCACCAAAACACGGGTTTCACTACACCCATTCACATGCCAAGGAATTTCTAAGAGCCCAATGATTGGTGTGCCATAACAAGTGACAACGGACATTCGAATGATTTAAGATTAACTCTACAGAGCTTAGTACGTTGTACCCACAGGCTATGTGCTCTTAGCTACAGATCACATAACGCTCTTACTTCACCCAGGCATGTCCATAAGTCCACCACGAAGCTCATAGATTCCACCATCATGACACTTAGTCATATCACATCAAAGGCACACAGCCAACAATTTTGCCAAGTACTGGACTTATCATCACATCACCGCTCCAATCTCTGAGTCTGTTTGTACCTTGTCGGGTGATACTTCCTTGTTGCGTTACCTAGGATCCGCGTTAGTCCTGCCCATATAGGTTCTGTGGTCGTACTGAAAATACCACCAAGTTGAGGTCTTAGCTAGTCGTTTCCTAGTTGGCAGGACAAGCACTCGTACACGACAGGTGGACCTGCACCGAAGACACCATCACCAAGCACTCTGCACCAGTACTAGGAGTCTCACCCGTAGCCACAGCTATCCCACCCAACTTTACCATAACACCGTTGTTTTATCACCCACCCGCTCCTACACACACACCACCAAACACAGTTTCACCCATTTTGTAAACTTGATAATAGAGAGTGTGGTGACAAGTGTCAGGGGTCCTAAGCGTGTTCTAGCAAGGTAGCGTTAATATTAGTGGGGCTAATAATAACTTCCTAAGTTTATCAAGACAGGGGGGAATATCAAATGCGGCCAAACAAGGATCTAACATTCATACCTTATATAAGGGCGGTACGAATGCTAGTTGTCATACAAGTGGGTTTGAACTAAGAAATTATAAAGCGACAAAAAAATAATGCTTATAAGAAGTAGGCTCTAAGTTGGGCGCGGTTTTGTAAGCATAGGTTCAATCATGATCAAGGAATAAGTAGAGCTTGCCTCCTAACGCATCCTCGAAGTCTTCCTCGTAGTCCGAGTCCTTGGGCTCTTGCTCTTGGTTCTCTTCGTCTACAAAAACGCGAGCTACGCGTAAGCTATCGAAGCATAAAATAACACATAATCAAAGGAAAAAGCCAAATAGTGAGAAAACCATAAGTTAAGGGGTGATGAGGTAGGCTTCTTGGGTTAGGGTTCGAGACAACGATTCCAGCGGCACAAGAATCATCGAAATCGGAGCTACGGTTTGAAAACTAGGGCTTTCAGAAGTTTTAGGGACCTATCTACAATTATAATATCTTCTAGGGGCTTGGTTGAAAAATGACAGGGACTAAAATATAATTACAGAAAAGTTGGGGTACTTTTCTGAAAAAAATAGGGCTAAAACAGAATAACACTAAAGCTCAGGGCTAACTGTAAAACTACAGGGTTCTGGGATTTTCCTGGATTTTGGGGATTATTTTCTTATGGGAAAAGGGTTACTGCATCGTGCTGACGTAATAAATAGGAAAAAGGTTTTTGGTAAATAGAAAATAGCTCATGGACCGAGTCCACGGGGTGATGGGCTGGGTCTACGGTGGACCGATTACATAGACTCGGCCCACAACCATTGACGTGGCCGGTCGGGGTTCAAGGGATCGAAGGGGTATGCTAGGATCTAATCTCGGCCGTCCGTGAGGATCGAACGGCCGAGGCACAGGGAGCGACGGCGCACGATGGCCGGAGCTGAGGGAGGCGGCGGCACCATTGCCGAGCTCGCCGACGCTCGACACTAAGTGGTTCTGGTGGCTAAGCATGGCTGGGGATGGGTGGCGGTGAAACAATTGCGGGGCGTAAGACCGCTATTTATAGACTGAGGGGGAGGGTATCGTTCTTAGCAGCGCCGACTGGTGCCAGCTTGCCCCGTCGGCCATTTACGGCGAGCAGTGCAACAGCAGGACCAACAGGCGGAGGAGGACGAGGTGACTTCTCGCCACACGGAGCTAAGGGCTAGATGACAGCGGCGACAGGGAGACATCTAGTCGGGCAACGTGACGCGATGCGTCTCTGGGCTAGCATTGACGGGCTTCACGACATCGGCCAGTGCGCGGTCATGTCGCGAAGGGTAGGGGAGTGGTCACTTCGGCGTCCTGGTGTGAGTCAAGACGACAAGACGTGAGCCTGAGCACTGGTGGGGGCGAGGCGACGTGGCTGAGCTCTAAGCGGCGTTAATGGCGTCGCGACGGCTGCTGCGCCGGGTCACGTTGCGGGGAGAGCTGCGCGGTGATGCTGTGCACATCGTGGCCTAGTTCACTACAAGGTGTCTCATTGTTGGGGCACGCGCGGGGCCAGTGGGGTTAAGGCGTGGTGAGGACAGCGCTTGTCCGGGCGTGAGTGAGGGTGAGTGATTGGGTAGGTAAGGGCAGTGCAAGCTCGGCTCAGACGGCTTAATGGCGGCGAGGTCGGTAGGGCGCGCATGGCATGGCACAGCGAGCGGCGATGGGACTCGTCGAGCAGGGAGGAGTAAAGGCGGCGGCGTCGTAGAGTGAGCAGATGATGGTGGAGCCGAGGGAGTAAAGATGGCGGGGCCGGTGCGACGCGACGGTCGGGAACGATGGGCGGCTGCGTGACGGCGTTGAGGCGAGCAACACCATTCAAGGGAAGAAGAAAGCGGCGCGACTGGCTGGTTCGACGACTAGGCCGGGGAGGTGGAATGCGACGCGGCCTAGGCGGGAGTGCGGAGCTGGGCCGAACAGGCCATGCGGGCACGCGCGCGAGGGAAGCAGGGCTGGCGTGGCTATGCCGAGCGGGCCGGAGGGAAGGAGAAAGGGGAAGGGCGGCCTGTTAGGGGTTTTGGCTTCCTCAAAATAACTCCAATTCGAATTTTAGATCAAATTCAAATCAGACAAGTGCTTCGAATTAAACTTCGAGGAAATGAAAAGAAAAACAAGCACTCATAAATTCCCACTTTTAGAACTTTAGAAAAGTATTTGACTACATGTCTAATTATGTTTTATTTATTTTTTCCTTTCTACTCAAGAAAATGGGTTTTTTTTCTTGAATAAATAAAATGATTTATAAAATGTATTCTTGTATGACCAATTTTAGAAGGTCTCACACTATTTAAGCCCGCCAAGTAGATTTATAGTTAGGATATACAAATTCTAACAAATATGAATTCTACCTAAGCTATTGTTGGATCTACTCTCACGTCATGAAACAACCGATGTTCTTCGCGTCCATAGCTATTCGTAGTTGAGCTTCTTCTTTGACCCGATCTGCGACTAGTGTAGGGTTGTTGTCTCCCTGTTAAAGATTCTATTGTTCCTCTCCTATATATGTCAAGAACTTAGCAGGAACATGAAGTCAAACCTCTTTTTCGACGTCTTGCTAAGGCCGGTCCACAATCTCTCCAAAGTGTCGCATTTGTTGGTCTCCTCCATGGTGAAACACTGGTCCAGCCGCATGAACCCTAAGATTTGGCATCAAATCTCAGGTGCTATTGGAAAGTGCAACAAAAGATAATCGATATCTTCACTTGTCTGACGGCGCATGCTGCAACTGTCGTCTTTCTGCAAACCATGTCGTTTTCGACATTCTGTTGTCCACGTCCTATGGTTCATGACCATGTATATGAACAATTTTATCTTTGAAGGAGCTCATGCTTTCTAGAGTATTTTAGCTCCTCTCGACTTTGTTCCTTCATAGAAGAACATTTAGAGCATCTTTAAAAGATCTCTAAAAACTCTCTCTAAATCAAATTAATGAGATTTAGTTAAAAAAATTATCTCCAACAGCTTTTATAAATAACTCACAGATTTATTCTCTTTCTAAATTATTTTTATTTGTAGCTAGAAACAAGAGAAAAATTAGGAATCTCGAGACTTGTATTTAAAAAAAATTAATATTATTATGGTTCTAGATGCTGACATGACCTAACTAAAAAATTTTCTAATTTATTTTTAGAGAGAATCATTGAAGAAAATAATAAAACTTCTTCCTACTAATTTTTAAGCTACTTTTAAAAACATTCTTTTGAGAAAAGATTTTGGAGGTGCTCGATATTGTTGTTATACACACCAACGCCAGTTGATGCGGTCTTCGGTCCCGGGTTGTAGTTGAAAGTTTCGAAGGAGTAACCACACCTGGTTGTACTGATCGATCACCGGCAGTGTCAGGGATCCAATTGACGCATTGAACATCACCGGCCATTAGCTCTTACTCAGACTTCTAGGTGTTTCAATTAAGATACCTTAAGGCTTAATTTAGAATCAAAGAGGATTTAAAAAATAAACAAGAGCTTCAAGTTGTCTTCATCCTCGTCTTCATAGTGTCGGGTTTTCACTTGTTGAAAATCCGGTCCGTTAACGTGAATGAATACAGGACCGGACCGTAAACTTGGAGAGACTCTGTAACCTTCTAGAAACATCTATTCTCCCCTAGAACCCAAGAGAACCTACATCGCTTTCCAGTGCCCATGGTCTTGCTCCGAATCACCGAGGAGGAGCGCGGCTCCCTCCCTAAATGCTTCGCCGCTCACCGCCGTTAACGCAGGCACCCTAGCGGCATCCAATAAGCTGCAGCCCCCCCGCCGTCAGCCATGTTCGGCGTCGTCTTCCCGGACCACACCTTCCCCCTCGACGCCACCGCCTTCGCGCAGGTGGCGCCCAACTCCTGGCTCCTCGATCTTTCGACGCTCTCGCTGGCCGCCGCGCCGCGATCTGCCGTCGTCTTCCTGCTCCCCGCCGCCGCGGCCGCGCTGCCCCCTGGCAAGGCCGTCGCCGTCTACTTCCAGGCCGCTGCCAATCGCCCCTTTGCGTTCCTAGGTGCGCTGGGCCCCACGCGCCCCTCGGCCAGCTTCCCGCTCCCAGAGGCCGGCGACGAGCCGGAGCCTCCCGTGGGCCCCCCGAAGTTGGGTGTTGCCGTAGAGGACGCGGCGGCGCTACCGCCGCCGCCCGACGAGCAGCGCGCCGAACGCGTTGCGCTCCGGGTCGGCGAGAACCTGTTCAACTTCATGCAGTCGTTCTGCGGCGCCGACGGTGGCAAGCTGGTTGTGCCCACGGACATCCTCGACCGATGGTTCCGCAAGTTTCAGGAGCGGGCCAAGAAGGATCCCTCGTACCTCAAAAGCTTCGACTTTTGAGAGCAAAGGTACTGACTGATCCAGCTGTTCATCTTGATCCGCCCTCTTGGATTCCGATTCTGCGAATTTGTTCCGTTAGATTTCCTATTCTGTTGTGTGATATCTACTGTACAATGCCTGTTTCGTTGCAGTAATATTTAGACAACTTCTACTAGTAGTTTCCAGGTTGTGATCTCTGGACGCAAATCAGGTATCTGTAGTTATGAACATGATATCATATAGGCAACACAATTGGCAATCCAGTGTGAAATATTACAATCAATGTGAGTTTGTGATGTTGCCTGGAGCACAGTGTGAACCTGTGGGGCTGAGAGTGAGCAATTTTATTTCTCGCCCGGAGAAAGTTTAAAAACTGTTCTTACCGAGCATCTATTGCATGACATATGAAAAGTTTTCCTTAGATAATGAAGTAGCAAAGCTCCATATCCCAGCCTCTTGACATCCGTAGGTGCATGTAACTGAATGATATATGCAAAGTCGGATCTACCACAAAGCACTGATTAGTCACTATGGAAGTGTGAAATCCGTTAAAACAACACCAATGTGACACACTTATTGTCCTACGAGAAAAGTTCAGGTGTTACCCCCTCTTTTTTTTTGGATAATGGGAAGAACGTATTAATCCTGGCCTGGTCTCTCAAGAAAGCTATGACCATAGCCCATAGGCCTTGACTTTCGAGCGAGTTATGGCCAGATACAATAATCGAGCCATCATCAGACCTGTAAATCACCATGATGATAAAAAGAGAAGAGCAAATCCTCTCTGTAGCTTTATTTTCTTCCAATGTAGATGGTCGGCTTCGTAAGAACGACGAGAATAGTTTTCAGGCGACAATCTCGGAGGAGGATGTAGCTTACATTTTAAATATGCACGTCTGTGGTTGTCAAAAAAATTACACAAAAAATATGCATAGATAGCTCATGTCATATTCTACCATCATGCTAAAATTGAGATGCAACGGAAACTTGTGCAAGATGCAGCAAAAAAGAGAAAATCAGTGTGTGAATAGTGCAGGTTGCAAGTGTTCATGTAGAACCTGCAACCTGTTACTATTCATAAGCTGATTTCTCTTTTTTATTTCTTCTTGCGAAGTGTTAGTTGCACCTCAATTTTCGCATGATGGTGGACGGTTGTATACTCTATCCATCTATAATTTTGCTGAAATTTTTAGATGCATAATTAGAGGTGCTATCATGTTTGGTAACACGGTAGCATCTAACACGCTTGTAACATAGGAACCTTTCTAATTGTCTTACATTTGTAGAAATCCTGGGCTTTGTGGTTTCAGGAATTCTGCGCTTCAACTTGGTCCTGTACACGTTATTAATAATTCAGATATAAATCCCCCTTCATCTCCAATAGCCTTACCAACTGTTGATTTACTAATCCCTGCCCTCTGTTATTTTATTGGGGGATAAGTGTCAGGTTGATTTGTCTTAAGCCTTTTGGATTAAGCAGCGGTAGAATGTTCCTCAAAAATCAGGACCAATTGCATTGTAACCATCTATTTAGAAATATATATGGAGGAACTATTTGTTTTTACGGTTTTACACTGTAATGCTAATATGCTACTTTTGCACCGTAAATCAATGGCGGTTGTGAAGCATTCGAATAAAATTTTGCGTACATGCTAATAAGAGTAGGCAAGTTGCAGAATGATACAATAGGCATACATCTTAAAATCTAAAAAAAAATCCTAGCTAAAGTACATTATGGCTTAATACAGTCAAGTCTTGAAGAACTACTCTGTTAGAGTATTTCAGGTTTCAGAATCTCAAGCAGTTGCAAAATAATACAAAAGGCAGACTGCTTAAAAATCTAAAAAAATTCCAGCTAAAGGACACTGGCCCAATACAATCTATGTTAGCCACAACTCACACGAACTGAAAGTGGAAGTGAACAGAGCTGCGTTTTATGACTCTCTCTCTATATATATATCAAAAGATACAGGGCCTAGTGGCCTTCTAAAACTAAGGCATGGCGTTTGACGTGGCCTGCCTGACCTGGGAGTTGAGCTCCATTAACTGAAAACAAAACTTGACACTGAAGTAAACTATGACGCATACTAACTAGCAATCAATTGACATTTAACTAACCTACACACAAGGCTTATTCAGCAGTCTAGCGAATACTATTCTCAAAGTAGTCTGCAGAGTGTTGCAGGTCTCAAATTCTGTTCAGATATTTTGATCGACCAAAGGCTTTGTGGCCCAGTTTTATAGAAAGCAAAAATAAACGTTCAGGTATTTTGCTTGTTACCACTACTATGACAGAAGAACGCAAACTGTCATGAATAACTGTTTTGTGGTCAGTGTTCCTATACTAATTTGTTGGCAAAAAGGAAAAAATCTGGAAGCACAATTGGAATTGAAGCTCCAGTTCTGGGCTTTTTGCAAACTGACAGGTCCTTGGTAGTCTACTAGTCTTCGGAATGATCTAATAATGGTTGTATCTTTTTCACGACCATTTTCGTATGAATAGGAGGACATGCACTAAAAAAGATTTATTCCAACTGAAAAAAAAGGCGATAAACACCATGAGTCTTTCCCTGTTTAAACAAGTTGAATTATAAAACTCCAGTTCTGGTGAACTATCATGACAAATAATTACCCTTTCACCACATTGCCCATCAGGTGATCTGTTTTAGTGTTTCTTTTTTTTTATGTAACTTTTTTTTTCGCAGGTCATTTCACAGTTCACCATGTGGGAAGATGGAGGGATCTGTTGGTTAGTAGAACTGCATGCAGATAGGCACCCAATGACCCAATGTTTGTACAAGGTTAGGCTTTGTAGGAGCTATGACTTAATCAAGTTGCTTCTGTAGCTTCTTTGTTTGTAGCAGAGCAGCGACACCAAAGCATGACCAAATCCAAACGGTATCGTGTTGGAAGTTGTACAAAAACACATCGGGTAATTCTGCTTGGAATGCCAGCCGCTTGGTCTGGACCGAGCACCAAGATGTATGATAGAACTTTGTTTCTCATAGTTCTCAGTGTCGTACTCTAGTTTTACCAATGCTTACTGTTATGTACAATAATCGACATGTTATAGGTACTACTGAAACGGCCATTCATGTGAGCGGCACCTACTGCTGGAGATCTAAAAGTATCAAATGCTGCGTAACGTGGAAACCCCATGTGAGGGTAGAAAGAATCTCGGTTGGCTGCCTGCCTTGTGTGAACTGTAATCGAATAAGCAAAGACACTTCTTGCTCTGACAAAAAGGTATCTGTTAGATTTCCATAGCACACAATTGTCATCCAATAGATAAGAGTACAAGGCAAGATCACATTCAAAGCAATTATCCACAACCTGTAGTGCGGAACTTCAGACAAGAAATAAAGAGTGAACACTCGTTAACAAAACACAATTTCACAATCACCTAATGTAAGACTTACAACTTGATTCAAGTACAGAAAACAAAACATGAATGTTTGATATTATATCTACAAGCAATCTTATCTAAATCCAGTCACAATCTTTTGTCAATCATCAGAAATATTAACAGCTAAACATACACTAGTCCAATCTTGAGACTATCCATACTCCTCACCAAGAAGTCCCCTCCCTAACCTAAAACGTCACAAAATCAGTATCAGCAGAACTTCACGTGTTGAACAGTGAAAGAACCTTGGAACCACTAGAACAAAACGCATGAAGATCTCATACTTAGTGCAGATATAATGGAGAATCAGGTTCTGAGCCGCTGATTGAGGCAAAGGATGACATGCTATCGTCCTTGGAAGCTGTCGAGAAGTTCAGTGGAGCGGGTGTCAGCCGCCTGTTTTCCTTGAAATAGTTATTGTACCGGCCAGAATATGAGCGCGGGGTTAGAAGCTCAGGTGTGGCACTGCCAGCTGAAACTCGGCGGGGCACTGGGGTCATGAATCCAGCGCCATTTCCATTTGGATGGTGGCTGCTATTGCGCCTGTTGAAGCTGCTTGTCTTTTTGGGACTAGGTTTTGACCCAAAAATCAACTCTTTCTCCTTAAGCAATAAACTTTGCAGCTTCTTCTGATCCTGTAATAGATTTAAGTCAGAAAATACAGGAGCTAGAGATATTTTCTTGTGGATGCAATGCCCAAAAGAGTAGATGATAGAGCATTTTACCCGGCTGCGCCTCCTGTCTTCATCCCTTTGCGCTCTTCTAAGTTTTTGCTCTTCCAGAATGGCAACCAAACGAACCTTCACATGCAAATTAGTATTCGTTGATTTTGATTATATAGAACATATCTAGTCATCCAATTTTTTCGTAACTTTGGTGAATAGCTCTGCGACTTACTCCATCGTATAAAAATGGCACATTCCTCTCATCCTCCCATGCAAAAGTTTTGGCTATCAAGTTGTCAATCATTGCTGCAGAAAACAGAGTAGTTTACAATCATACTACATACCAAGTAAAATGGTGATTGTAAGCAGATTTAGGACATGGGGAAAATGAGTAGGTTTCACTTGTGATGTTTTTTGTTCGAGTATGTTAGGATTTCATCAACAGAGTTAAACCAACCAACATAATGTCATGATGGCTTTCATTTCCACTTACATAGTTCCAAAAATAAATTAGAAGAATGTAAGCAGCTGCAGAAAGGAAGACTCACTTGGAATTTTCTGGACAAGTACCCTTGCCTTTTCTGCACGCTTGAGATTCAAGTGGGCACCCCTGCCAGCACTATACCTGTTATTATCCTGAAGAAGTAAACATGTAAACATCGAAGCTGTTACTGAAAACATGAATTGAGCTGAGGCGCAGATTCTATATTGTTAGCCAATCTGAATATTTAACACTAACACGTTAATAGAAAACATGTGGAAAATACACTCAGTCCATGCATTAAACAATATACATTTTATGAATAAAAGAATCCTACTTGGTTATATTCCTCAAGCCAAGTCTCTTCATCACACGCTGATAGCCATTTATCCACTCTCTCCATGATATCTTTCCTTGTTAAGGATTCTTCATTTGCTTTGGTTATTTGCACTTCAATGCTGGAAAGGAGCTCACAAGGATCGACTAGACCTGAATGTTGAATGTTCTTAGTTTATTCAAAATATTCATCATTGGCAATTTTTTAGCATATGCCATCTCAGCAAGACAAATACCAGAATCAATCAATGCAACGATCTTTTCTGGTGCTGTGCTCATATCCGGCTCCATATGTGCATGTCTGCAGATATCTTCTAGTTCCAACCTTTTCTTAAGGACAAGCTCCTTCATTCGACTTGCCTTTTGTTTAGTTAACATTTCCACTTCCTCTTCTGTCTAAAGAAACAGTATAGTAGTCAGCATAAATCACAGCATGTTAATTAAACATCAACTCACAGATGGTTGTCAAACCTCCTGAATTGTCTCCAATGACAGAATGCCAGGGGAAGTGATTTCTTCCTCGGTGGATCCAAGAACACCTGCTACTTTGGCAAAGTGTCCCCTCTCTTGTTCAGTTGACTCCATCAGATTCCATAATTTGTGAAGCTTTTCCACAATATCTTGCAACTGAATACATGGCCAAATTATTAGAGAAACTAATACCTCCCCCTCCCCTCCCTAAAAAAAAGTTACCATCCTAGTTTAGCAATGGGGAATCACCTTCAAAACTCGTGTCTTCTTTTCTGCTTTAAGCTTCAGGATAGCCTGAGTAAGACCTTCAAGGGTGCTATCGCTAATATTTGTTGAATGTTCCGAGTTGGTTCCATGCAAACTGGGATGTACCTCTTTAACTGTTTTTGCAAAATCCATCCCAAGAACTGCACATAAGCAGTGGACTTCATCCACATATATGAAGACCTTTTGAAGGCGATCTGACTGAACAGAAAAAAGGAGAAAAACATAATTTTCTTTTACCAAGAAAAAATTATATGGTCTGACTTATGTCGATTTGATAACTGGATTGAAAAGTTCCACAAATAACGAATTTCAGTCAAATCATTGTTACCTTCTCCTTCTGAAGATTGCGCAATTGCATTTGAAGATCAGAAAGTCTTCTGGTTGACAAGTCATTATCATCATTGAGATGTTTGACCGAACCATCATTGTTCTGATAACTGTGATCAGAAATTTGTGCCTTTATCTTCTCAATTTGAGATAGCACATTTGAGATCTGTTTGATTCGTTCTTCTTTCTTTGCCCTAAGATCTTCCAAGAGAGGTGTAACTGCAGCAAGTTGATCTTTCAACGATGTATGTTTTTCATTGACCTACAGATGAATATCTCATATCACTAAAAAGGTAAGACTATGCTGGTTTAATTCAGACTGTACAATGAGATGAGCAGCATGCTTTTTGGCTCTGCAAAATTAACCATGATTCTGAAACATATGATATATACTAGTAATCTAGAATGCATGAAGGCATAATATTTCAGCTTTGTTTGACACACTTTTTTAATTTATCACCATCTTAACACTCCATATGCAAACAACTTCTTTCCACGACTTCTGATGCACATCGAAGCAGTGGATCAGAAGACCCCACAGTTTTATTTGCACAGATGCCATTATAAAATACACTGCACATGAAATCTAACTATATTATCATGAAATGGGTTGCAAAATGTGGTTGAACAAGATGCACCATGCAGGTAGGTTTAAATTATAAGAAAGCGCCATATTCAATAATTTTCAACTAACGGGTTCCTCAAGCTGATTTTATACAACTTGTTTCTAGTGTACCCATCTGACATGATAATGCACCAACCAAATGACTCGGTTGCTGAGTTGCGCGTGTCACTATGCTATGTTTCCATCATTAACTAGAAAACGATGGCCAACCTGCAGAATATCATATATTCTAAACAAGGTGCAACCAAACGAAGATTTCAACACTTGTTATATCCCAGGTGACAGACAAATCAAAACATAGAATCATATGATCCATGACAACACCTTCAACGTTCATAGGTCCAATGCTTGAGAAAGAAGCAAAAATATAAATTCTGACAAATATACCTTAAATTGTGGGCTATTTTCACCTATAGAAGCAACTAGAGCTTTAAGCTCAGCTTCTTTTGCCATCAGTGACTGACGAAGTTGGGATCTCTCGGCATTGGCACTATCAACCTTTCGACGGTACACACGCATGCACTCCATTTCGAGTTCTTGGAACATGCGATCTTTGTCTTGCCCATGCTCCCCAATTTCTGTCCATATTTGCTAAAACAAAGTTTATTTGTCAGATGATCAAACAAGACAGAAAAAATGTATTAAACACAATAAACTTCTTCATAAAAGCTTCTGCAAGAACATTAATATCATTTAGACCTGTGCTTTGGTATGGTGACAAGCGAGGGGATTTTTTTACCCCAACCCGTAAATTTGCTCCCACTAGGAGTCGAACACGGAACATTAATACCATTTAAGATTGCTCCACGCAACTAAAAACAAAGGGAGTTGCTAATTTTTAGGCGACTGAAAGTTTCTGGAACTTTCAGTCATCGCTTTTGAGCCATAGATTCTATATCAAATGGTTTCTAATTATTATACAAGAAAACCTATAAAAAATCAAAACACAAAGTAACAAAACATTGACTGAAACTTTCAGGCGACTGAAAGCTAGGAAATCCGAAAAACAAAAGAGAACATATCATGGCAATATGGCATATATTGGCTGTTAATGGCTCGATGAATAAGCACAGGGTGCACGTCAATAAAAGGAAAACAGAACACACAATTCAGGCTATCAAGAATACAAAGAACGTCCATGAGAGACAAAAGGACGTGTGACTTGCGATTCTCTAACCAGGCCCCTCCTTGATAGAATTGTTATCATAAAACCAATCTAGAAATTTTCAAATTTCAGTTTCTCAAAACTCTTTGAAGATCATTACAGTACTTTCAGAAGAAAATTAAGCAAGTAATAGCTCATGAGTCGCATATCAAATTTTGAGCACCACGATGTGACTATGTTCGTAATATAATGTGCATTTCAAGAAATAAGATGAAGTCCTGCCTAACATGATATCTTTTGTTTTTCTTTCTCTTGCTACATAAACCAGTGCCATAATAGGAACCCACCTAATTGCGATACAAAATTACATCATTGATGTTATTTTAAGCTTCCTCTAGCCTCCAAAATACATAACTCTGTCAAATGGCTTATGAATTCTAAATTTAAATCAGTGAGACAAATTTCTGAATTCCCCTTTTAGCTTAAGAAGCGTGAAAACTGAAAAACGAGACGGTAAGGGTAGAGCAAAACAGAGATTGCGCCTTTTAACCTCAAATTGAGAGAGCTGCAGGAAGAACCTACAAATTTCCTAGTGTTCTCTAAATAATAGCATCGCCTCAAAGGAACGCCGCCTGGGGGGGGGGGGGGGGGTCGCTTTTGGAGAGAAATTGTGCTTGTGTTCAAGAACTATGAAGCTGTCAGAATCTCGAAACGGGCTAGAAATTGAAATTTGCAACTTCTGAGACAAGCAAACATCCCTTCTCTGTCTCATAATTGAAAAAGAAGAAGCAAATCGAGAAACCAAACATCTTCAAAAAGCGGCCTGCTCCTTCTAAATCCGCACAGCACTTCAGGAAGAAACAGAGCAAATCAAGGACTCGGCGAACATCCATAACCGAACAAGATTTCCTTCTAGCGGAGAAACGCACCTCAAGCTCGCGCAGCAGCGCGCCGCACGGCGTGTCGAAGCTAATGCTGGCCCGCACCGCCTTGTCCAGGCCATACCCTGCCATGACCATCTCGCCCATCTCTTCTTCCGCTTCTCTCTCTCCCCACAAGGAGAGAGAAGAGGCGACTAGAAGCAAAGAAGGCACCTTTCCAGTGCCGCTCGCTCCTCCCTCTTCTCCCCTCCTTGCCCTGCTTACCGCCCTTGTACCAATGGAACTATGGAAGGCCAAGAACTCCAACTCAATGACACTTCACAACCACCCTGGTTCTGGAGAGAAGGCGGGAGAGATGCGCAGCGGTGGTTGCTCGGTTATATATGGATCTCACTCGAGTAAAGTTGGCCACGGAAGGGAAAGAAAACGAGGTGAAAAAGACGAGAGGTAGGAGAAGAGGAGAGGGGGCTGCTTGTGAATAGCAAAAAGTAATCGGAGTTGTTTTTGTTGTAATAAAAAGGTGACCAACAAAAGCTTCCTTGTTTTCCTAATGCGGTTCGGCAATAGGCTGCCACAAGAATTGCCTTTTTCTGCTTGGTTTTTCTAAAGTCTTTTGTCCGCAGGATGTGGTGACAAGATCTGAGGTTTTGTAACTATATACTGTACTACAGTCAAGGCTTTAACTAATTTTTGTCATGTCTTTTCTGTTTTTACTGCTTACTAGTACGACTTTACAACATTAGCTTTACCACTGGAGGAGACAGGAGAGGTGTTTATGCGTGTTTCATAACATCAAATGTGTGGTGTTATTACATCTACCTCTCGATAAGATCAGTGAAATTTCGTGGGGCTACAGTTATGCCAACTAGTCCAGCCAAACACAGCTAATAACTCAGATGGATCGCTTTGTTTCATCGTACATTTCAAGTTACACTCCGTCGAGGAGTGGTCCACAGCACCGCAGCTCGAATGCGATCTGAACCCTCCCACGTTTACCAACCTAATTAGCACCACTCTTGATTGTAAAGTAGATATACGGTGTAATTAGGAACAGTCGCAGTGAATACTAAACGGTACTGCCGGTTGACAGTTCCTGCCGACCGTTAGCCAATAATTGCATGCTGATAGCATCACATTTATGCAGGAAGAGTTGACTGGAAAAAATGTGCTCCTATCCGATGTGTTGTTGTAGGTTTACTAACTCCCTGTGACTGCGAATGAATCTGAAAGTTCTGAACCACCAAAATCCACATGCACAGTATGAGGAGCCATGCCCTGATGCCCATGTGATGCTGAGGTCAACCTCCATAGATTAGGAAAAGCCACTGCATTAACAAACTTTAAAGTTAGATTAAACAAATTGCTACTGGATCTAGATTTCAGGAGCAGTTGTCCTTCCAGTGATCCAGTCTCAGGCTATCCTCACAGTGAAGTGCACACAAACTGCCAAGTGTTACTTGCGTCATTCCCAGATGCAGTTTCTGCTCTGCTCACATGCTGATCAGCGATGAATTCCTGACAGATTTATCAGCCTGTTTTCCTCATCAGTAGCATCAAAACAAGCACTGCATGGTGGTCATGTGTAGTGAACAGCAGAAAGGGAGGAGCCTCTCATGAGTCTCTCATTCCTTCACAATGAGTCAGTGACATCTCTGCCAGCTTGTCTGGCCAAACAATGAGTACTACAAACGCAATCCATCTGAAATTCAGAACCTGGTGACTTAATACCACATGTTCACATGTTTAATTGATTTCATGCATTTATTTTCTTTTGAATTCTTTAATTCTGGAGTTGGTGTATGAGTCCAAGAAATCCTCAACTTTCTAATGAACAAAAATCTGTCACTCACTCAAAACTTGTTTATCATTTTTGTGATCTTCATAGTGGTTGAACTGGGGGACAAGGAATGAAAGGGCAGATATTTATGTGCATGCTTCAATACTTTTGGCTGAGCGTGCAGTACTTTTTAATTACTCTTAATAAAAATTAACTAAGCTAATTGTACTTTTACTTAGAAGCTAAAACTAATTGTACTGATAGGAAGAATTAAATTTGAAATATTAGGGCAAATCTTGCTGATCGTTATGTTCGTACATTGACATATCGTATTCGTTTCAAGTAATGTTATGTACGTCCTTACGTACCTCTTTGTGTACGTCGTCTTGTCGGCATGTGCGTTGTTAGGCGATGACCCATAGGATAGTCTCTATTGTAAAGAAAGGTCTGTTTTTCTTTGTACAAAATACCCGTGAGTGTGCAAACTGCAAATACACACCCACTCCCTAGTCTTTCTACCTTTCCTTACATGTCGCGGCAAGATTGCCATCACCTAAACCGGTTGCTGCAAAGGGGAGAAGAAACAAATGGCACGTATGTTCCTTAGTGAAGTATGGATGCAGATGGAGTGTAGGGCAAGGCAACGTCGAATTCGAAAGGATCCTGCACCAAATCCACATCATTGGGAAGGTTGGATTTTTTTTTCCACGACAACAACTCTGCCCATTTTTTCGCCGAATTCCGTCCATGATAAGATCAAGAAAGGGCATCATTATTGGTGTAATTGGGACCCCTCCAAGCAATCAACTGCAATTCAATGGCTCCAATCCGAGCACCAATTATTTGATTTGGTTGCTTAACCGATAAACTTATCATTATCTTTTCGAGGTCCCTGCTTGCCATGCCTATAATTCAAACCTAATTAGCTCAAAAAGTTTATATTTTTTCCTCCGCATGGGACAGTACTTTCTTGCAGATTTGCATTTTGCAGTCAATTATCTTTGGACTGTTGCTGACATTTTTTTCCTTTTGTTATTTATACATCACTGACTGAAGCAGACCTTGAGTCACTATCAAAACCTGCCACACTGCATTACACTGGCAGGGTTGATGTATAATATACTTGTAAATGCATGCAATTTACGCATGGGAAAATACATGTCAGAAGAGAAAAGGAAAGAAATGTGACTGCCTAACGGCTTCAGATAAACCTTTCATGTCTCCAGCTGTACGTGGTTCGTGGAACTATCAGCACTGAACAGAAAAGCAAATGGCCACGTATGTAGTATCTATCTTCTCTTCTAGTCTTCTTGCAATGATATGCACATAATTCAGACAGTTCAAAGATACATATTAATTTGTTGGATATTGCAGCTATATTTGTTTTGCAGTAGCCAATCATTGGATAATCATTCATTTGCGGATAGAAAATGAGCATTTTTTTTAGTGGTTTCAAAGTGAGAACCTGCAGCGAGCTAACACATGCGGAGGCAGCTTGTTGGATAAACCAGTAGAGGCCTTTTCTTTTATCACACACAAGCATAGAATGTGGGTAGTT
Organism: Eleusine indica; assembly: GCA_030378355.1. NCBI lineage: Eukaryota > Viridiplantae > Streptophyta > Magnoliopsida > Poales > Poaceae > Eleusine > Eleusine indica. The sequence goes on along the minus strand of CM059498.1, from coordinate 7,031,127 downwards.
AGTTATAGGCTACACCTGGCAGCTAAGTTTCTTGCATTGTAATACATGCAGCATGGGAAGGATCTCAACTCTTTACTTCCACAGCAATATATTTCCCAGATTTTTAAGTTACAAGCACTTTGCTTAAAACAAATGAAGTTGCATTTCCTTCAAAAATATCTTTTGTATTTCAGCCACTTATTTCCTTCCATCTGAGGTTCGAACTATTCCTTTTGTTGCGTCTACTGAATCTCCTAAAGTCCTACTCAGTTGTTCCCATCCTCACTAGTACTAGAAAATAACATAGAGTGCAACACCAAGAATCAGAACAGGACTCACTCGCATTCAGAGGACAACCCACAGAGACATAACAGATTGGCCTTATCAATGTTCAGTAGATGTGACGGATGTAATTAAAATAAAATAAAAAAGAGATAGGAAAGAAGAATATAATGATGCCTCTGATCAAAGGATAATTGAACAAACACCATACACTATTCTAAAGGAACTATCAAAATAATGCTAGCCTAATGCTTTTTCATAAAAAAAAATGTGCCTAATGCTTTTTAAAATAACAAAAAAAATAAGACCACTCCATCCTTCAGAGGTAAAACAATTCATCGACAAAGAAAAGGGGATTATCCTGGGTGTTACTTTACTTCACTGGTACCTTCCAAGCTAACGCGAACTGATTCCGGATATCATTAACCCTACAACACACCAAACCCAAAGGTTAGGACACTAGGTCATGATGGTTTATTCCTCCTGTAAACACAAAGCATAAGCTAGAGAATCTATTCCATCAAATGGACAGGAAAACATCGCAGAAGATAAGAGCGTTTTATTTGACTCAGACACGGCACGAGAATCCCATGTCTGAAACCACTCAACTCAAGCTCTTTGACTGTAAATTTAGAAAGCAGAGAGCCGAGAGGGACGCACGAGCTGCAAAGGTGGTACACGTGTGGCCCTTGCTGCCGGTCGGCCGGCTCCAGCTTCGGGTGATCAATCCCGATCTCGCAACGAGAATCGTCGCTTCGGAAGCTCACTTTCTTTATCTTCCTTGTGCGAGGTTTCTGATCAAGTGCTCTGTTTGGTGGCTTCTGACCAAGGTTGTCGCAACAGACGCCATCGCCGAAGCTCCTGCGCAACGATCGGACAGCGCGAGACGACGTTGATAAGTGACGAGAAACTTCTGAAGAAACAGCCATGGGATTGGTTGGTTGGGACTCGAATCGATACATCAGGCCCGTTTGTTTATCATTCTTTGATTTCCGGAGCAAGCCCAAGCATGGTATCTGCTAAACAATTGCAACTAGATGCTATAAAGCAAGTTGCATGCTTGGACAGGGACTCAGCACCAGAGGTTCATGGCCACAGCCTTCAAGACCATTGGCTCCTCTCTTTGCAATCTTTGTTAGGTACAGAACGGTGAGGTGAAAACTGATCCGAGGTTGCTAGAATTGTTAGTTATATTGCTTTCTTCTTCACATTAGCTTGAGAATATTGACTCTTCATTCAGTTCCATGCCGTACACTGCTGCAATAGTCCGAACCTCACACACATCAACTACTCCATAGAATGATAGAAACACCTATGTTCTTGCATTCGTCAATATTCAATAGGCATTGACTCTTGGTGCATGAATGACCAGTCCTTCCCTTTCAATTAGGAAACAAACAAAACCAATGATCTTGAAGATCACAGCCGACCTCGATGAGAGCTGATAGGTCATCTGTATCTTCTATCTTAATACGCAGCGTATGCTAGCTGTTTAAGAAAATAGATTCCATCAGCATAGTCCTTCACTTGAGAGTAGCATCATTAGTCATTATAGTGTTACTTCACGTTCGTGATGTCATATTGGACACTGAAATTCAAAAAGAAAAAAGACGTCATCACCACCATCAGTAAATGATGGAGTCTGAAAAATGCACCTAAGAATTGAATGAGTACGTCCTTCATAGAAAAATTAAGGAGACAGGGGGGCGCTCCAGCACCATCACACTGGTTATCCCAGCTGAAGTTAATTGCCATGTAAAGACATTACTTTTGGAGATAATATACATAATTAATTAGCAGCCATTTTCTTCAACATATGTCCAATGAATAGTTCCACTGCAAGTTGCGTACGTATATTTCTTCTCTTTTAATCATAATGTTGTTTCCTCAGAACTGTATTTATGGACAAACCGTTGGACACAAACAGGCTACAGTGTCCTCTAAAAACAGGTACATCACTATGTTAGTGCTCTGCGACTCAAGGGCAAAACTGGGTCACAATCTTGTGCTCTGTACATCCTGTTTTCACAATAGACATCAGACTTCAAATTCCATCTTGTTCTTCTCTTTGATGTCATTTGGTTTGAGCACGTGAACGAGAATTGTCAGAACAATCTTCATGATTTCCTCTTCATCATATGATGTAGCAAACCTGACTGCAAAATGCAGATGTTTTATTATGTTACCCCATTATGCCTAGTCCACTAAAAATGCCTTCTACATAACTCTTGGAAGAGCCAGTGCTAACTAAAGATGAATTAACTGGATATTCATGTTCGACTGGATATCAGAACCATCCAATTCCAAACAACTAATAACGATGTTCCTTTACTGAATGAAAGTACATAAAAAACATTAAGCCATGCATTAATAAACCTGAGTATTCTAACGCTTACCCCAAGGAAGAATTGGAAACTCCCATGTCTGCTTCGGAACAGAGATAGCATAAGCAGCAACCTTAAAAGAATTTGGACAACTTGTGTCAAGCATTACCTTGTTGCATGGATGTTCCAAAATTATTTGCAACGGGAATTCAGAAAACATACAAGAGTTGAAGCAGCAAGTGAACAGGGCGAGTTAAAAAGCAATGAGGTATCTTCAGTCTCATACAGAATATCCAAAATTTCCATGCACACATCCAGATCCAGAAGATCACCTAGTTTTGATATTTCCCTGGCAGGGACGAAGAAAATAAGTACCACATCAACTACTTTGTATAAAGTTATGCTTCATTTACAGAGAAATGGACAAGAGGCAAACATTGCTAACAGTTACGCTTTAGCACTTGCACGCAGTTTTTCCACTATGTTATGGTAAAGCAATGTTAATGCAAGGTTCAAAAATATTTGGTGCTTAGTGATACGTTCTAGGGAATGAGGTGCAATAACATAACATTTCCAAGTAATTGGTTACAGACAAGAAGAAATAGTAAAAAATCTAACAAACCTGAAGTGAATGAGAAGCTCCTCCAGATATATGAAAGCAATGCTCGAAGATCCAATGTTATACTCCACTACCTAGGTACCCCAGAACAAAAAGAGAAATATCACATTGCTGGGCAGCACCAGGTTAACATATTGTTCAGTTAAGCCATGCGTTACCTCCATGAACACCAATTCCTGTGGCATTACAGCAAACACCTTTTCAGTCACCACAAGTAAGCACTCAATAACAAAGGAGGCAACCAAAAAAAAAAAAAAATGTCAACTCACGGCACTGGCGAAATCGCGACATGTGAAATGCTGGTCGGCGATGATGCGATCCCCTAGCGCCTTGAGGCTCTTCACGAAGAGCGGCCTCACATCATGAACCTGAAGAAAGAATTGCAGAGAGAAAAGGAATTAGTTGATACTATACATTTACTATATCATCCATGTTCAAGAGCAAAGAGAGTAATGCAGAGCGGTTGTTCGAAGCGTCTCACCTTGCTGGCGATCCACACCGCGACGAGGGCGAAGAGCTCGAGGTTGCTGTCTCTGAGTGGCTCGAGCAGCCAGGACCTGACGGACCGTCCGCTGGCGCCGCAGAAGCCCATCTTCCTGCCGCAATCGACCAGGTCGAGATTAAATGAGAAACAATCGTCCCCTTCCTAATTAAGAGACAAGTACGCGAGAGCACGATCGATCACCTCGGGAGCGCCGGGAGGAACCGTCGGGCGAAGAAGTCGAGCGCGGAGTACTTGACGACGGGCCGGAGGTCGAGCCGCTGCGAGGAAATCGCGGGAGGAAGCAGATACCTGAGGTCTAGTGTAGTCCGATCGCGGTGGCCGGGGTGGGGAATAGACGGAAGGGGATAGCGTGCAGTACCTTGGAGGCGTGGAGGAGGAACTGGAGGAGATGGCGGCGCCTGGAGGGTCCCGGCCACGCGCTCGCCGCCGCCGCCGCCGCGTAGGCGTCCTCCAGTTCCATTGGCGGCGCGCGCGCGTAGGGCCTTCAGCAAAGAGTGTGGGCTTGAGTAAACTGGGCCTCCGCTTGGCCCAGAGCGCGCTCCGACTTGACTTACTCGGATCGAATAGTGGCCGCACGCTGTAGATCCAACGCTCCAGATAAACTTCCAGGGAGGTCGGTAAACGAAATACCGACCACCCCCGAGTCCACGACCACGGCGCCGGACTGCCCTCGCTCCGCCGCTCGCCGCTGTGTTTTCACGCCGCGTCATCTGAGACGACAGGCGGCACCATCGTGCCATGTCAGAGCGTCATATTTTCAACTGAAGCCGTGTCTTCGGGTTCGCGGCAACCGCTTCTACGACGCCGGCCATGGCGTCATGGAGGGGGAGGGAGGGGGCCAACAGAGACGAAACGGGTCAAATGGCGGGCATCCTTTCCGACGAACAAAGTAGCATGTTGCTTAGAAGAAACAACGTTACAATTTACAACTTTCAATTAAATCCCGCGGCGAAGGAGCGCTCGAACTCGGCGTCCATGAGCACGCCGGCCATGACGTGCACCACGGTCTGGCCCCTGACGACGTCGACGCACTCCGACAGCACGCCGTTCGCCACCAGCACCGCAGCCGCGCCGTCGTCCCTCCTCGCCACGTGGATCCTCAGCCCGGACAAGGAGTCCACCATGACGCCCGCGCTCTCGCCGCGAGGCGGCGGCGGCGGCACGTCCGCGGCGAGCAGACGCTGCGGGACCGCGGAGAATCCGAGCACGCGGGAGAGGAAGGCGTACGTGTTTGCGTCATCGTCATCCGTGGCCGTGGCTGTGTGATTGATCTCGACGGCTGCGGTGCCGTTGCGCGGCCGCAGGTTGAGGACGCGGCGGAACGCGGCGGCCGAGGGCGCGAAGACGGTGAAGGGGAGGTCATCGGGGAGCATGGACACCATCGCATCGCCGAGCCCCGCCGCGCCGGCGCAGTGGTGGGGCGGCGAGGGCGAGGATCTTGTGGCGGCGGCGTCGTGGTGGCGAGAGGGTGGCGACGAAGGGGAGGTGGAGAGGAGAACGACGACGAGGAAGAGGAGGGTGGAAGCGGCGGCGAGGAGGAGGCGCCGTGGTCTGAGCGGGAAGAGCGCTCGCCTCCTCCTCGCCGGTCCCATCGTGTTGTTCATGTGTGATGCGATCAGGATGTACGACGAGCAGAGGAGGCTGCTGAAAGTCTGCAGCTGCATGTTGCTTGCCGGAGTGGTTACGGTCGATGACTGCTTCATCGATACGTTTCCTTGTTCGTCATGGCGTTGATTAAGTTTCCCGAAGCAAGCACAGATACCTAAGAAATATGTACGAGATCGAAGCAGCTGCCAAGTGAGCAGCGTTGGGATGGGCAGCGGAAGGTAGTACGGGCCGAGAAAGGCTTGTGTTCTCTTCGAGGAGTTTGCCGCTACCCATGGGCCATACAAACGAGCCTGATGCGATACATCACAAGTGGCCCGCGGATTACCTGATCCGGCTCCGGCGTTGCCACTGAATCCCCTAGAACTCCGATTTCTGCAGCTCCGAGCTTACTGACGAACGAGTGCCTACTGCCGATGCCCCACACACGCTCCACTGTTACGCCTTCTTCCAGGTGTCCTTGATACGCACAACATTCCAGAACGCGTCCGATTGGAAGATATTCTCATGCATGCATGCTACCAAGCGTCACTTGTGACCTAAAAAAAAGGAGAATGCTAAACTATGCTCGAGTGTTTCTTGACCTCTGAACACTCGATTTTTGGCCTAGGGCGTAGCGCGTGGACATGCGGGTGGAGTGGCGGTGGAGCGGTGCGGCGGCGAGGGCGCCGCCACGCCGCCTGTTGTGGATTAGTGCCGGCAGTGATGAAGAGAGAGGTGGAGCAGTGGCGGAGCACGGCAGCGGGGCGGGCGGTGTGACGCGGCGGCGAGGGAACAGGATCTGCTCCGGTCTCAAGCGTATTATCCCTTTCGTAACTATTCCTCTCAACAGAGAATATGCTTTTCGCCACTCCTCATTTACCTAAATCTCAAAAATAACGTAGTTTTTCAGTTGAAGCATGAGGTCCTCAGTCACTCAGATAAACCTAACTATGCAAAAGAGCAAAAGTAATTATTTCTATTATCTAAAAAAAAGAAGAGCAAAAGTAATAAGTCCAACTTCCAAAAGAAAAAGGTCCAGATGACCTGACATTTGCAAATAAATCTGACGGGTGGCTGAGCTTCCGTCAGAGCAACGACTTGCTACAGTTAGGACACGATGCATCGTCCATGCATCTGATCCTAAGCTATCTTCATTTGCCACTGCTTGTCCATCGGTTTCACTTGCCCTGCTTATTGTCGTTCGGCCGGCCTATCATTATTTTCGAACAGAAAAAAGTGCAAGCTCAGTTGGCAAAAGAGGAGATGTATTCTTTGACGTGTGCCCATAAGCTATACAATGATTACATAGGATTATATAACAATTAACAATCATTGCAAATATAATACGTAAAGGCTGAGTCATTAGTGACCATAATGATCCCTGAGGGTAAGGCGATTCCTCGTTAACACCCTTTGTTATGTTTTGATGAATACCCTTTCTATTTTCTAAAGCAAAGTGAGAGCCCAATCTTTCGCTCATCCCTTTCCACAATTGTTGTTTGCTTATTATGTCAGTTCCCGAATTATCATTGTACCCGGCTGCAAGATACTCCCTTATGTCTTTGCGACGATGGCCCTTTTTTGCAACTTTCAGCAAACAATTCAGAAAAAGACATTCAACTTAGCATTAGGTAATAAATAATTATTAGGTTCTTCCATGAACAAAAGGCTTCTTATTTTCGCATAGATGATTTAGCCATGTTGCAGTTTGGGCAGGTAAGTGTATCCATTATGCAAATGAACCTGAACCTTATCAAGGGTTAGAAAGATAAGAACGTACATTTCAGGTACGCACTTGTAGATGCATCTTTAACTAATGTACTAAAACAGCAGGGGGTGACAAATTTTTACACCGCTGGGTATTTTCGTACTCATATAGACCTCCAGGATATATAATTTGATATATATTGTAGCCACATCTATCTTCTTTTTATAATAAATCATCAGTCTAAAACAATTAAGGTTTTATGCATTTTCAGGATGCGATGTGCAAAGGAGAGACTCAAGCCTGATTCATCTGTTCTTAGTGCCACATGATCAAAACTTATAGAAAGCTTGCACCAAAAAAATCCATATAATTAGGTCCACAAGATGCCCGCCTTGTCTTACCTTAAAGAACTTGGAAATTATTGATCTATGGATCCACCTGCATCCAACGAATAGCGCATAACTTACCATCGAGACAACTCACAACTCGATATTCGGTGAATACACTGCTTCCATTCACAAATAGTAACTGAACTAATCGTCAACGTTATTTCTCTCTCTTTTTTAAAAAGGCAATGTCTTTTAGTTGTGACCCAAAACATTGCCAGATCTTTCTTTAAAAAATGGTGATCTATTTATTTTTTTCTAGGGAACTAAGAGCATCTCCAAGAGATTAGTTATAAATGACTAGGTAAAATCCTTGTTTAGCTATTATGTAAATTGAAATGGCTAGTCTAAACATGATGAAACCCAACAGGCTAGTTAAATTGGAGTCTCTATCTTTTGAATGAGTCCACGTCACTTTTTTTTACCTTGACCCATCGTGCGTTGGCCCATGGCCCAGCTAGAGATTGTTTCAGCAGTCGTAGATTTGTCTGCCGCCGCCGCTAGCACATGAACAGATCACGCGCGACCTGATTTGTGGCTCGTCTTTGCCGTCGACGTGCATCGCCGGTTGCATCCTCCGAGAGCACACGTGCATGAAAGGTACTGCGGCTGTCCTCTGAAAACTGATCCAGATGTTCAACGTTCTCTTATTATTTTATTCAATTAATTATTCATTGTTTTTAATCAGATTTTGGATAATTAATTTTTGTTTAACACAAACCTTATAGATTATGGATTCGGGTGATGAATTCAATCAATTTGTAATGGATGAATTGATCGATTCCTCGGATGATGAGAAGTGTAGTCGATGTTGTGTTGCGGCACACCTTATTGTCGATGATTTAATTAATCATCCGGGCCGAACCGGTTCTATTGATGGTCATGATGTAGTAAATCGTCAAAGACTGTTCTGGCACACGCTTCTTTATAAAGATTATTTCTCGGATAAACCTACATTTGGACCAAAGGTTTTTAGACGAAGGTTTGTATTTTTTTTGGTAATTTTTATCATATTGTATGTTACTTTTATTATTGTACATTTAATTTTTAAATTATGTGATCATATAGGTTTCGGATGAGACGATCTATATTTTTACGCATAATGAATGCCGTTGAACAACATGATAACTATTTTGTTCAAAAGAGGAATGCAGCCGGTACACTTGGTCTATCTTGTCTACAAAAAGTCGTTGCAGCTTTTAGGTTGTTAGCTTATGAAGTAGCGGCAGATGCTTTAGATGAGTACATTCGTATTGGTGAGAGTACTTTTCTAGAAGCTTTGAAAAAGTTTGTCATAGCTGTTATTGAGGTTTTCGGACTAGAGTACATGAGATTGCCTAATGAACAGGATACAGCTAGATTACTTGCAATTGGAGACAGAAGAGGTTTTCCTGGTATGTTAGGTTCCATAGATTGTATGCATTGGACTTGGAAAAATTATTCTACTGCATGGCATGGTATGTATAGAGGACATAAAAAGGAGCCTACTATTATATTGGAAGCAGGTGCTTCTAAAAATCTTTGGATATGGCATGCATTCTTTAGAATGTCTGGTTCACATAATGACATCAATGTGCTTCAAAGATCTCCTATATTTGCTAGGCTCGCCGAGGGAGAAGGCCCACAAGTAAATTACAATATCAATGGACATGATTATTCAATGGGATATTATCTAGCAGATGGCATATATCCTTCCTAGGCCACTTTTGTGAAGACTATTCCAGAGCCACAGGGAAATAAGAAGAAATATTTTACCAAGGCACAAGAATCATGTAGAAAGGATGTTGAACGAGCATTTGGGGTTCTATAATCTCGCTTTGCTATTGTTCGTGGGCCGGCTCGCTTGTGGGACGAAAACACCCTGAGAAACATAATGATGACTTGTATTATAATGCATAACATGATTGTTGAAGACGAGAGAGATCAGTACAGTGGAGAATATGATTGCAACTATGATGACATGGGAGAAAAGGTCACAGTTTCTCATGACGATGCACCAGAGATTGATGCTTTTATTGAAAATTACAGGAGGATCAAAGACAAGGAAACTCACACTCAACTTCAGGCCGACTTGATCGAGCACTTGTGGCAGCACCATTCAGATTTATACACTCTTAATTAGTCCCCCCATAATTTGTCTTGTTTATGTTATTTTATTAGATATCAAACTCTTTATTAGTTGCAGTCATGTGTGAACGAACAAATTTGATTTTTCATGCTACAGTTCCAACCATTTATGCATCACAATATGACAATTTTTTATTTATTTTTGTACAAAGTTTGTTAGTCTATGCTCATGTTTGAAAGCACCAACCAGAGCTGAAGCACATCAAATTTCAAAGAAAACTCATGGTCGCATTACAGAACTGAAACTAGATTTAAAGGACACAATATAAAAGTTCTATGCTCATGTTCCAATCTCACATTACACAACTGAAACTGAAATTGAAGTAGACACAATATAAAAGGTTGCTCAAGTTCCAATCACACATTAAAGAACTCAAACAGAGTAAACTATGGAAGTCTAGAACCTGCACATCTTGCAAGGAATTCATTCTGGTGTTCTTCATAATTTTGTTGCTGTTTGGAGGTCATGTTGCTCAAATCCAGTGAAAGAATCCTCTCCTCTTCTAACTCCCTTTTCAGTTCAAACTTTTCTCTCTCCAACTTGTTCCTTTCCTCCTGTAGAGCAAAGGCTTTGTTGCACCGCTCTTCTCTCTTCAAATCTCTCTTCATTTCTATCTCACCATCAGCTTCTTTCATCTTTTCCACGAGGTAGTTCAATGCTTCAATGGTCGAACGTTGTCGGAGCTTCTGCTTCTCCTTCTTCTTTCCGTCTAGTCTGCCTGAAACTTCTTCTGGTACAGCAGCATCAACACTGCCATTATCAGGGGTGGGTGAGGGTGCATCTGATGACGGAGATGAATTTGTTGTTCTCTTTGGTTTCTTATTACTGGCTGCCTTTGCTTCTCTAAGTGCCTTCCGCCTTGTCAACCACTTCGGCTTATCCTTTAAGATTCTCCAACAATGCATTAAGGCAAATTTCCTCTTCTTCCTGTCTTCTGCCTTGAATAGTGCACATGCATGTGCAATCTGAAATTTTCATACAAGAATGAGTAAAAACATACAAGGTAAAAACATTCACATGCATGTGCAATCTGAAATTTTTACAAGGAACTGATATACTATGTCATCAACTGACCAACCAGTATGGTTTCTATCCTCAATTCTGGTCACACATCCACAAAAAATATTCACATCATGAAGTATAGCAGACCAACGATTCATTAAAGAACCCTGTGTACGGTCTGATGTGAATGTCTTGTGGTGATGGAAATAATCATAAATTCTTGACCAGTACGACTGTTGTGATTGATCAACTCCTTGAATAGGATCCATGCTCACATTTAGCCAAGCAGATACTAGAAGTTTGTCCTCCTCATCTCTAAAATTTTTGGTTCTGCCTTGAGACCCTTTACCGGCTGCAGGAGTGTGCTCAGTGCTTGTGTCTATAACAGGTGTAAAATCTTGAGACTCTTCTACATAATTACGTAGGAGGTCTGTGAAATATGACCCTGAATCCATAGCACCTGCCAAACCAAGATTTGACAAGTATATAATTATTTTCAAACTGATCATTCCAATGATATCTGTGCACAGGAGATAATGCAAATATGAAGGAACTAGTAATACATATGCAATATTTTCAAGTTGATAAACCAAATATGAAAAAAGCATATATGTCAAAAAAATGAGCTCACCACAAGGTTTTAATCTTCCTAATCCAATCAACACAATAAACATTGTCTCTGAAGCTGCAGTCACTAGTCCAATTTGATTCGTTCAGAGAAGTCCAAAATCCACGACGGAGAAGCTCGAAGATATTTATGAAAGTGACTGGTGGAGTTGTGCAAACCAGATGTCTGCTTGATCAACAAAAGGCTTTACTGCAAGTTGCAAATAGAATTGTCAGGTGTGATATCAAGAGACACCCGAAAAAACTATTGCACTGTGTGCTTCAGCAGTCAATGAAACAACGCACTGCTTGTCATCTTAACTGATGGGATTGGAATTTGTATATAGTCAGAAGAGAGAGAGAGAGAGTAAGATACAACAATTTAGAACCCAGCAAGTTGCCGGTGCTGATGCCTACCATATCTGTTTCGATCTTCGCAGAGACAAAATTATCGCTGGTTAAGTACCAACGACTTCTACTTGTACATATACTACGACGCGGATAAACAAACTTGTCTCTTCACTTATCCCATTTTTAAGTAGCACAAGTTCACAAACTAGACCAGAGCTCTTGACTAGGGTTCACACTAATCTGGAAATCAGTTTTCAGGAACTGAAATTGCTTCCACGTCAAAATGTGCTTCCAGTCATGCCCAAACAACAGAGCCGGCAGTTATGACTTCTAAGAAAACAAATTCAATCACAATCTCTGGAGCAACCTGTTTGTTGCTACTGCAGCAGAGTCTGTAGGTCACGGTTTATCTGGTAGGGACCCAAGGTTCAGGCATCTCGGTTGATCAGTTAATATATTTTTTTTGGCAGCATTCAATATTTCATAATTGGACGATCAAGACATAATATTTTCTGATCCATTATATTATAGCATCTGAAATTTACATTCACGAATAATTGTGCTTGCCAAGTTGCCATGAGCATCACTCTCGCTCGGTATATTCTAGAGAGAACTATGGTCATGGCTTAGCTCACACAGTTGCTTGGTCTTGTGTATCTTCTTGAACCTTCTACTTGCTCTGCTTCTGTGCTCCCCTGGACCCTGTGAGGCTGTGACACGACTCCGTCATGATTTTCCTCTATGCCCTTGTGGTCATAGCAACTTCCCTACGCTCACGCTGTGGACCTGGGATAAGGGAACGAGGCTGTCTTTCCCCACAGGTCAATGTCGCTGGTCAAGTTGCGTCGCTAGGCTTAGCATTTCGGTCAACAGTTTTTGGCAGCAGCCGCTTGCTTCCGTCATTCCTGCCTGACACAAGTTATTAGCTAGTACAAAGCTCATCGTGATGTGTTCGTTTCCTGGGGCTAGTACATGCTAAATTTATCCTTTCCTTTTGCCTTCAAGCTAAAGTCATCCCTCACATGATCTAACACTGCAGACGACCGCACTACTTCACCAAATCCTCTGTTTCCCCTTTCGTGGACCGGCGCCGCCGATGATCGCTCATAGGGCGAGTGTGGCGAGGTTGAAGCCGAGATAGTCTGTTCATTACCAAAATATAATTGCCGACCTGTTAGTGGCGTGGGATATTTAGAAGCATCATCTGTTGGCTGTCTGGCTGCACCTAAGTCTTGCCGTTAACAGAAGTTGGCGTTTGCCGACCGAGGCCCAGCCAGCATCGCGACAGGAAGACAACAGCAAAGTGGGGCCTGGGATTAGGAGGATTAGATGGCAAGATTTTTGAGCGAAATGCGTGCGTGTGCGAGGAACTGGTTTGAAGGGATCAATAGGACCGTATTTGTTGGTGGCTGAGTTTGTGAGTGTCGTCGAGCTAATCATGCTCGAGTTAAGTAAGCCTTCGCCTTTGTCGTTTACCCGGATGTGCTAACGGGCGAATCTCTTTAACTACTCGTGTTATTGTTGTGTGATTGGCTGTGATGTGTGGATTTCAGTGACAGGAAATTAGCAGACTGCGTCCGCCAATCGGGATGGTGGCGTAACTTAATCTAGCGTCGCGTAGTGCCGTCAGTGCAAAGGCAAGCGCATACGCGCCGGCCATGTTACCGGCGGTAGATTTCGGCGACGGGGAAGGAAGCGGGGGGAGAGCCGAGCAGCAGAAGGGTGTAACTGTAACCTGACCTTGATTCCGTTGAGGGAGGACGGCGAGAGTCGATGGAGCGGGACGGAATCGCTGTCGATGGAAGAACGGAGGCCTGGGGACCCCGCGCGCGCCTGGGGCGGACTCGGCCCTTTCTCCGCTCGGCGCTTGACTTGGGCTGGTTGCCCAGGCCGGGCGTGTAAATGACTCCCGGCGCGGCGCGTTTCCGGACTTGACACTTGGAAGGCCCGGTATTGTAAAGGGGCCCAGCCCAGTTGGACGTCCGCCATCCGAGGTTACAGGCCAGGAAAAGTCACTGGGCTTTTATGGGCCAACAGCTAGAGCAGACACCGCTCTCCGACTGTATACCGACCCCCCCTTTTTTTTCTTGAGCAAGTCTGTATACCGACTTTTTGAAGAGTGATGTTGTGGGTTCACATGCTGGCATATTCGCATCCTAAAGCAACCGTGCACTCTACTCTACTCTCTCTACAGTACTAGTTCTCAAGACGCCATAGTTACGCCCACGCTGACCACCGGCATGAGTTAGGAATTACTCTACCACGAATCCTTTTTGTCGTGTGCTTTGAGCTTTCGCGATGGCGAACGGCCAATGCGAGCCTACCACTACCAGCTTCGCGCTGAATGACCAGTACCGGTAGCGTAGTCAGCAGCAGCGCAGCCGCTCCGAACAGCACCACCAAAGAATATCCAGCGGATCGAGCGATCCCATCGGAACACGCACCGCGAATATTCGCACCGGGCGAACACATGCCAACTTGGTATTTCTTTCACACAAAGCAGCAATTGTTATTGCTGTGTTTATTTTGGCGAGGGATATGCATGTACCAGATTGAAAACGTTGGGCATCCATCGAACATGGCAACGGCAGACACAGTACAGGCGTCTATCTTTTTTTTTTTTTTTTTGAGGAACAAGGAGCTTTTATTAACTCATACTAGAAGATTACAATCAATATCTAGCAGGTTCCGAACAACCATGGGTGGTTCTAAGCGCCACTCCACCCATGTTTGCTCTCGGGATACCTGTCTAGCACAAGTGTGAGCTACTTTGTTACATGATCTTGGGGTAAAGACAAAGCTAAACTCACTAAAGCTCCTACTAATAGTCCAGATATCCTGGAGGATCAGACTCACCGCCGATCTTTGGTTTTCCCGGTTCTGCCAGAGTCCAAGTAGTTCCTTGCAGTCGGTCTCTAGGCACAGCTTCGTGATTCCAGCGTCACGCGCTAGTGAGACACCCGCTCTACATGCCATTGCTTCCATCAACAATGCATCCGGAACTCTCTCCTTCCAGGCCGCAACTCCTGTTTTGAAAGTCCCATTGTGATCACGGATCACCGCTGCATAGCTCCCTGTACTATCGCACTGTAAGTAGCTACCATCCACATTGCACTTGAACCAGTTCTCTCTAGGTCGGTTCCAATGTTTCAGCGAGCTCTGTTGCTTTTCCTTTGCTGGGTGTAACATCTCCCACAAGTCATACGCCGTATCCCACACCCATTGGACTGTCTGTCGCACCGGGATCGGTTTCTCTCCATGTTTCCAGGAATTCCTCATCATCCACAATGACCACATCCCACACATAATTACAGCAGCATTCTTTCTTGGACAAATATCATCATGTAGAATGTCACGTGCCCAGGTGCTATCATGCAGATAGGGCATCGTAATCCCGGTTATCTCTTTCGTGGTCCTCCAGAGTATTTTCGCAACTGTGCATTCCAAGAGGGTGTGCTTGATTGTTTCTGCCTCTGCACCACATACCTCACAGTTCGCAATTTTCTCAATGTGTCGCTTATGAAGGATATGTCGTGCGGGTAGGAACTCATGTAGAACCCTCCACCAGAAGACACAGACTTTAGGCGGTATTTCCATTCTCCATATCAGTTTCCAATCTTGGTCTGTTGAGCAACCCGCCACCTATTCCTGAGCTTGTCTTCGGTTTCGCTCAAGCATCCTGTACACTGATTTGACAGAGTACATACCATGTTTCTACTGCGCCCATGACCAGAAATCCCCTCCTCTTCCATTGATTGATGTTGAGAGGATTGCTTCTGCATCAAAGTCACAGAATATATCACGGATGAGATCCTCATCCCATTGATCATTATTCAGCAAATACGCTATCATAGTGACTCGCGGATCATATGGAGTGAAGGGTCTTCCAGTCGGATGGTTATGGATCCATTTAGTCTCCCAGATATTAGTTCCAAGACCATCTCCTATACGTTTCACCAGTCCCTCTTGTAGAGCTTCCCTGCCTACCAAGATAGCTCGCCAAGTCTGGCTAGCGTGATTCTTCCTGGTAGCTGTTAAGAAATCTCCATCATGATAATACCTTCCTTTTAGGACCCGCGCACACAGAGAATCTGAATTGGATAGAAGTCGCCAACCCTGTTTCCCAAGCATTGCCTTATTGAACATCGGAAGGTCCTTAAAACCCATACCACCACATAATTTCGGTTGGGTTAGCAGGTCCCATCTCATCCAGTGCATATGTTGATTATCTGCTGAGCTCCCCCACCAGTAATTCACAATGGTGGTTTTCTTCTTCTTACAAGTACTCTTTGGTAGTAGGAAACAACTGATGGGGTACGTTGGTATGGCCTGTGCTTTGGATTTCAGCAACACTTTCCGTCCCGCACAACTTGCTTCCTTTCCAGACCAGCTTCCCACTAGACTTTTAATTCTCGTCGGCATGTACTCAAAAGCATCTTTTGTGGACCTCCCCA
This sequence comes from Eleusine indica, assembly GCA_030378355.1. NCBI lineage: Eukaryota > Viridiplantae > Streptophyta > Magnoliopsida > Poales > Poaceae > Eleusine > Eleusine indica. The sequence continues at coordinate 7,015,196 of CM059498.1, read as the reverse complement.
CCGCTGTGGGCAGACCCAAATATTTCTCAGCCAGAGCCTCCGTTCCGATCTCCATTGTTTCCAGAAACTCTTGCTTCATCTCATCCGACGCATTAGGACTGAAGAAAACTGCAGACTTGTCACGATTCACAAGTTGGCCAGTGCCTCTGTGGTACACTTCCATGATCTCCTTTAATCGCGAGGCCCCTCTACGCGATGCTTCAGAAAAAAATACAGTCATCCATGAAGAGGAGATGCGATACCCATGGGGAGTGGACGCTTACACGAACACCCCGGGCCAGATGCATTGGGCCTTTGATTTCAGTAGTGATGATAAACCCTCAGCGCACAGCAAAAACAGATACGGGGATATGGGGTCTCCCTGTCGAATGCCTCTTGAAGGTCTGAACCGTGGTGACAAATGCCCATTGACTTTCACAGAGAACGAAACAGATGTCACACATCTCATAACGCGATGAACAAACCCCTCATGGAGACCCAGCTGGATCATCATGCCTTCCAGATAATCCCATTCCACCCTATCATAGGCCTTGGCCATATCCAATTTGATTGCACACGATCCAGATTTCCCTTTCTTACGCTTCAAATAATGGGTACATTCATACGCAGTGAGCACATTATCTGTAATTAGTCTCCCGGGCACAAATGCACTCTGCTCATCAGAAATAATATCATCCAGGAAGGGTCTGATTCGGTTAGCAAGGACTTTTGAACAAATCTTGTAGATAACATTGCAGAGGGAGATAGGTCTGAATTGTTTTAACTCCTGGGGATGCTTAACTTTAGGTATTAAAACAATTGTAGTAAGGTTTACCGAAACCTCAACACCGCATTAGTCACACTAGGACCAAGTAGTTCCCAGTGCAATTGGTAGAAGCCGGCGGTAAGACCATCAGCCCAGGACTTTTATTAGGACCCATCATGAACAAGGCCTTCTCTACTTCCTCTTGCTATGTATGGCGCGCTTAGTATCTCGTTCATCCCTTGTGTCACCTTCTGAGGCACCCAACACAGGACCTCTTCAGGTTGTAGATGCTGCTGCGCCGTAAAAAGCTCATTATAGAACTCGATTGCAGCACGCTCCAAGTCTTCTTGTTCAGACGCCACCGACCCATCTGCCAGTTTGAGATTTTTAATGCGATTAGAATTCAGTCTCTCTTTGGCTTTGGCCTGCAATAGTGATGAGTTGCGGTCACCATCCTTAAGCCAATCGAGTCGTGATCTTTGCTTGTACATTATCTCTTCTCTCGAAAGGAGTTCCGAGATCTGTGACATAATTCTCTTTTCCTTCCTTGATGGCCCAAAGCCAATTGAACGACCTCGCTCCTTCTCCAATTGCTTACGCAGTTTAATCAGTCCTTTTCGAACTGATCCGAACACAGAGCGATCCCATTCCTGTAAGGCCCCTCGCACACCATTCAAGCACTCCTTCAGTTGTCGCAGATCATTTGCCGCCGGCAGTTCTCCCCATGCGCCTTGGACAAGGTCCTGACAGGAGTCATCCCGGCGCCACATATTTTCATACCGGAATACTCTCTCGAATCCACGTCTTTCTTCCCCTTGCTCAAGGCACTCAGCCATCAAACAGCAGTGATCAGATTCCGCTGTTTGCACATGCCACACTGTGGTTTTTGGAAATTTATCAAGGAATGCTCCATCAGCCAATTCTCTGTCAAGCCGAACCTTGATGTTACGAGCTCCATCTTGTCTGTTGTCCCATGTGTAAGGGAGTCTGGAGAAACCCAAATCACGAAAACCACAGATCTCCACAGCATCCCGGAAGCCTTCCATTTGACGTTCCGGTCGTATGTTCCCCCCAAATTGTTCATTCGCCTCTAGGATTTCATTGAAGTCTCCTATGCAGAGCCACGGTGTGGAGCTCCTGGCCTTTAGAAGGCGGAGGAGGTCCCAACTTCTATATCGCAGCTCCCGTTTAGATTCCCCGTAGAATCCGGTAAGCCTCCATATCTCAGTATTCGTCACAGGATCGATGATCGTCGCATCAATATGAAGCCAATCGCAGCTCTGTATCTTCAATTTAATGTCTCGACTCTAGAGAAGAGCCAGACCACCCACCCCCTGCCATAGCTACCTACTCCAATTCCGGATTGTAATCCGAAGGATCGAAGCAGGCCATCCACTCTATCATCATATAGGCGTGTTTCCGAGAGAAACACCACCTTTGGGCCATGTATCTTGATCAAGCTACGGACTTCTTGAACTGCCTCGGGCTGGCCCAACCCCCGGCAGTTCAAACTCATGATTTTCATTGTGCCCGGCAGGGACTATCCATCGCAGTCGCCGCCGATCTTGCGTTTTGGTTGGACAAGGTCCTTTGCTTCTTGGTCAACTCCTTGATATTGCCCTCCTTACCCCCTGCTTCCGGCCTAGCTACGAGACTCGGGCAAGCACAGTGCCTGGAAGGATCAGGTCATCATTGTTCTAGGGAGATAAGTTCAAATTCGGAGCCAAAGAGGACGAAGTTACACCCTCCTTTCTCTCTGACTTCCGCTTACGTATTATCTGATACAACTGGTTGTCCTTTCCCAGCCAATGGTACGTAAGGCAATGGTTGTTATTGAAGTTCAGATCAGATCAGGGAATACCCTAGGTTTCGGCTCTTTGAACAACTCCCTTTTTGATGCACTTTGGGGAGCCTCACATCTCCCATCACGCTCATCTCATGTGCGTTTCAAAGGGGATACCACTTCATCTCCATCTACACCTTTGTTCTTCTCTGCTTGCGAACTCGCTTGTTTCCTGCTACCTGATTCCTTCGATTGGCGGGACCCTGAAGAAGACCCACTCCCATAAGACTCTAAGGCCGTATGGGCAAAACTTTGCAAGCGTCTGCGCCTTTCTTCTGGAGCACGCAGCTTCACATCATAGGGCAGTTTGCCTAGTGCATTCCTAGATGCTGGATCAGCACACTCCAGTTCCGTATGTCCCATGATTCCACACAAGAAACAGAAAAATGGAAGCTTCTCATATTGGATATCAAACCATCCCGGTTTAGAAACCCTATCTAGTTCAGCATCACCCCTCTCCTCAGCGGCTTCTAGATTTCCAAGGCAGCTCGTGCCCGTAAGAATGGGCCACTAGCCTTGCCATCAGCGTCGACATCCATTTTGATCACTTCCCCAACAAGCTCCATCGCACGCATAACCCTATGTTTGTTCATCCAGCCAAGAGGAAGATTCAGAATTCTCACCCACATTTCCATCCGATCAAAGGCAATATCAGACGGTTTTCGAACTTACTACATTCTGCAAGTGTTTTCCGATTTTTGAACTTAGGACTATCAAAGCTTCTTTGCATATCAAAATCATCACTAAAATCTCCAGGCACACTAGGATAACCGCTTTCCAAAGTTTCTAAATAGTATGACGTATAGTTGCTATCCTATTCGGAATAATTCTGAATTGGCTTACCCGAATAATCTAGCAGATCTGTGAACCTCTGGTGTAGTCTTACACTTCCTTGCAGCAGTTTCTTCGTCTTCACTTGGCAGAGCCGTCAGATCAATAAATTCAACCATCTTCAGATCGTGCCGATCGGCTCCAGTGTCACGCCGATCGGCGCAACCATCAGCTTTCTTCATATACTCATCTAACTGCTCTAGATTACGCTCACGGATCACCTTATTCTGATGCCTTCATAAAATCTCATCATTAATCTCCTTAGGTGTCCTTCCTCTAGGAACTGCGCGACAACCATCATCATATATTAAATCTCTAGGTATGAAAGCTGGATCTTTTGCCAATTAGAGTTCAACCTTGTGTTGAAGATCTTTAGCACAAAAGAAACACTTGCAACCCTCAATACAACTATTCCTATGAATCTTATTTTCTTAAAAACTTTCCCAATCGGTAAGAACCTTGGGAAAGGATTCATCCCTTCTAGCTTGAAGATCCTTCTCCGCATCCTACTGGTACATAGCTTCTTTGACTTCCTCTCGCAGCTTGAGTTCATACTTGGCGGCAATATCATGTTCACTATAAAGTCGGCACCTATGAATTGTGAGGGCGCTCTCTTCATCTAGCTCTTCCTTCTCTTTCTCAGTCAATGATCTTTCGAAAGATAAGAAATCCTCATACGACAAGGACTTAGCAAGATGAAGAAGACTTTCCATGGTATACCTTTGAGAAACTACTTCACTTTCAATAGGTGTTACAGATTTTCCTTTGCGCACCAATACTCTTTTCATCATCTGCCGAAGTTCATTGTCCATATTCACCTTGTCGGCGTTCCACGCGTCAGCTTTGCTTTTCTTCATGAATTTCTTTCGTAGATCTGACCAGACGAGGGGATCATCTCGTGTTGGTGTCAACACTTCGTTGACTTCTTCCTAGGGCCAATTTGCAGAAGGCTGAGGAAATCCGCCGCCGAGCCGATCGGCTCCAGATTCGCGCCGATCGGCACCGCCTTGGTTTCTGCCTGATGCGCCGCCTTCCATCGCTTCTGCTCTTAGGGTTTGTTCTGGTGACGATGTAATACGAGTTGATCCGTGGGTATGCTGTCCCCTCATATTTATATCCCTTTACTTCCAATTGGACTAGGACTCTTTCTCTTATTCGTGGAATTTAACGAGTCTTAAAAAGGCAAGGTCCAATACCGACTCAAAAACAAAAAGGACTCTACCACGCCGATCGGTGCAGGGTTGCGCCGATCGACGCAGCATCGCGCCGATCGGCACGGTACACTAAATTGCCAAAAAAGAAAAACTACGGAAATTAAAATGCATACAAGCTTTTGTTTTATGTCGTTAAGCTCAACCACACTGGGTACTAAGCAGTGAAATACACATCAAAAGATTTTAATTCAAATGTGTCGGGTTCTAGGTATACCTTTAGACGTTGTCCGTTCACTGTGTACTTGTTTCTCTTGCCATCCATTATGATCACCGCTCCCGAAGGTATCATCGTATTTACAAGATAAGGTCCCTCCCATTTGCTTTGCAGTTTGCCTTTACCAAATAATTTGAATCACGAATTAAATAGGAGCACCTGATCTCCTTCCTTGAATTCCTTCTTCAAAAGCTTCTTATCGTACCACTTCTTTGTTTTTTCCTTGTATATGGCTGCATTTTCATATGCACGCAATCTTATATCTTCCAATTCACTTAGTTGTATCCTCCTTTTCATGCCGCCAGCATCAAGATCCAAATTTATTTCCTTTATAGCCCAATAAGCCTTATGTTCCAATTCCACCTGTAGATGACACGATTTCCCATAGATGAATTGATATGGTGTCATACCAATCGGTGTCTTGAATGTCGTCCTATATGCCTATAATGCTCCATTAAGCTTCATGGCCCAATCTTTTCCTTCCTTTGTAACAATCTTTTGCAGGATTCTCTTTAATTGCTTATTTGAAGTTTCTGCTTGTCCATTCGTCTGGGGATGGTAGGCTGTTCCAATTGTATGTTCAACTCCAGATTTGGTTAAAAACCTAGCAAATTCTCCTCCTATAAAATAGGATCCTCCATCTGTAATTATTATCCTCGGTACTCCGTACCTAGGAAATATCTGCTCCTGAAGTATACTCCTTGATTCTCTTGTAGTATTAGCCTTGCATGCCATTACTTCGACCCACTTGGAGACATAATCAATGGAGACCAATATGTACTCGAAACCATGAGAATTCACAAAGGGTCCCATAAAATCCATACCCCAAACATCAAAGATATCGACTTGAAGATTGTACTTAAGAGGCATTGCATTCCTACTGTTAACATTTTCTATTCGTTGGCATTGAGCATATGTTGCAACATACCTTTTTGCATCTTCATGCATAGTAGGCCAATAGAATCCACTCGCCCATACCTTTGCCTGTGTTCTGAAGTAGCCATAGTGTCCCCCATAATCCAAAGAATGACATTTTGCTAAAATGCTTGCTCTTTCTTCTCTGGGTACACATCTCCATACTGCTCCGTCCTCGCAATACCTATACAAGTATGGGTCGGCCCATATAAATTTTCTCATTTCACTCTTAACTCTTTTCCGTATGTTCTTGTTCATCAGATCAGTTTGTCCCCTGAAACCTTTGATAATATCCATCATCCAGTTCTCTCTACGATCAAATGCGACAAACAACTGCTCTTGTTGCATTTCATATCTTATTGGCTCAGTTGATGGTGATTCAAGACGAGATAAATGATCTGCTACAGAATTTTCTACTCCTTTCTTATCTCTTATCTCCAAATCAAATTCTTGCAGCATCAATACCCATCACATTAACCGAGGCTTAGACTCCTTCTTTGAAACCAAGTATCTTATAGTAGCATGATCAGTATATACAATCACCTTAGAATTTAGAATGTAGGATCTAAACTTCTCAAAAGCAAATATAACAGCTAACATCTCTTTCTCAGTTGTTGTATAATTGATTTGCGCCTCATTCAAAGTTTTGCTAGCATAATAAATAGCATGCACTTTACCTTCCTTCCGTTGTCCAAGAACAGCTCCAACTGCATAGTCACTTGCATGAGACGGATCCAAGAAGAGTCTTGATGAGACGGATCATTAAATTGAAATTGCACTTCTTCCTCTCCCAGGTGTAGCGTGATTTGACCTTTCCCAGCATCCAGAACAGCTTGTACTAATATTAAGAATGGCCTTCCCAGAATGATATCTTCAACCCCAGTTTCTTTATTGTCTAGAACGAAGAAATCTACCGGCATTGTTTTCGAGCTGATCTCAATTTTGATATTCTTGATCACTCCCAGTGGCTTGGTTTTCCTACCATCCGCCATGATCAGCTCAAGTTCAGTCCCCATCAGCCGCTGTTGAGTTCCATAAGGCATGCTCATGAATGCATCGTAAGTCATCAAGCTGACACGGGAGCCAAAGTCACACAAGGCTTTCGGAAATTTCTTCCCCGATATCTCACAGGGTATGTACGGTTCTTCTTTTTCCTCTTCAGTGACACCTACAGCATACACACCACATAATCCTTCGTAGGGGGATGGCTCAAAGCAACTGTCTAGCAATCTCTTCGCTTGTTTCACCTCTGTTCCATCAAGCTCTATATCATCCTTGTAAAGCTTCCCTAAAACTCTCCCAATAATCTCTTGATCGAAAACTTCTGACTTGAGGAGATTACTTGATAAATTATACTCAATTCCAGCTTCGGAGGCGTCTTGCGGACTGAAGGATCTTCTCATATTGAGCAATTCTTGCGAAAAATCAATGGGAATCCAGTCCATTGGCTCAAATTCGTCAAGTGGTTTAGCATTCGCCAATGTTCTATCCCCCTTCGGTTTAGCAAAATTCCCTTCAAATTCCTTCAGGTGGTTGTCCAGAATTGCAGCTTCTATCTTGGTATATTCCTTGCTACTTGGCGGAGTCGTCAGGGTGATCGGTTCTCCTGTTGTTGCGACTGCGCCGATCGGCTTAGAGACTGCGCCGATCGGCGCACACGTCAGATCCACAGAGGCGGGTCCGACGGGCTTTATTTCTTCGAATTGCTCCGAAGTAATCATTGATCTGCTCTCGGACATCAAGATCTGTTCAACTGGTGACTCTTCCTTCTTCATAGCTTCTGGGCATTGCCGATTTGGTTCTAAATATTCTTCCCAATGCTTGTGCAAAGCTTCATTCTCGGCAATTTTACCTAACAATTCGATCCCTAACTTGGCTGTCAATCTCAGAAAACTTCCTCCGGTCGATCCGTCCAAATGCATCCTCGATGCCTTGTTTATGGCCATGTAAAAAGTCTGAGCGCACATATTCTCATTAATGCCAAGGTCAGGTCCTTGTTTCAACAATGTTTGAAAACGCGTCCAGGCTTCCACGAGAGATTCTTCATCTTCTTGTAAGAAGTTCACCACTTCCCTTCTCAACTTCTGCATCTTTGGCAAAGGAAAATAGTGGAGACAAAAATTTCCAACTAACTCACTTCACTTACCTTTTGCTTCTCGAGATGCTGCCTTGTGCCACTCTTTGGCTTTTCCTCCCAAATAGAATGGGAAAAGCAGCCACCTGTAAAGATCCCGAGGCACTCCTTCATGATGGAAAGTTTGGCAAAGTGCCTCCAAATCTTGTAAGTGAGTATACGGGTTCTCCTCTTTCGCTCCAAAGAACTTATTTGCTTCAGCCATGCTAATGATAATGGGGTTCAACACATATGAGGAGGCCGTGGCCTTCTCATCTGAGGGTTGAGGCACCAGCACGTCTGGAGATGGTAGAGAAAGTTCCCTGAGCGTCCGAGAAGGTCCTGTCGTACTCATCCTAAAAATTCACACAAAACACAAAAATGAAAACAACTAAAAAAGAGAGGATTAGACGTTAGTAAAATATTAATAGTAAAAGAACTGGCTTGCTCCCCGGCAACGGCACCAGAAAAAGGGCTTGTTGGTCGTAATTATGCACCCACTTATATACCGCAAGAGGACGGTGTATAATTATAGCTCTTTTTCCCTCAGAGTATTCCAAGGTTATCGAATCCACAAGGAACGAGCAGAACTAATACTATTAAAAGGTTACTAACAAATTGCAATGGGTTGGTTGGTGTGAATGATAACAGTGAGAAAGTGGAAGGTGAATGTTATTGAAGAGGTAACAGGATGATGAAGGATTCTCTCCTTAGGATTGGTTCACTAGCATGCAACCTTATTCTTATCAACTCGAGTGATGACTCTAATATTCTACAAGACATGGTGGTTTCGTTCACCCCGGCTGTCACTACAGAGGCTATTAGCTCCCCACTGGTTTCTTGCACTATGTAATGGGCAAAAGTGTATTGGCCGATACACTAATGAAAGGGATAAATAGATGTGCAATAAAGTTCATCACATAGATTAAATTCATTGAGAGAGTATCAACAAGTATGAGAGTTACATGACCAGATCCCCGCACCAGAGAAGAGAATATGAGACTACTCACTCATCCTTCCGCTAGACATAGCAGAGCGGTGAGAAATAGCGCTAGTACGTGCACGAGCCGATTGGCGCAAGCGTCGCGCCGATCGGCGCGACCTCCCTTCTAGTGGATCTCGTCGGTGTTGACGAACCTCCGCCACCAATATCCTGGAACCCTAGTTTTAATAACTAATTCTCGCGATCGCCGTCTTTCCTTGGTCCCCCTGGCTCTTGATAATTATCTTCCTTTTATACTCGACGGGATTAGGTCAACTTCCACTGACTCTAACTCATACTGGGCTGGGCCTTCGTCTTTCCTGGACCGGATCGTGTTTTTGTCATCTTCTCGTGCTGTGCCGATCGGCGCAGGATTGCGCCAATCGGCACAAGCCGTGTGTTCCCTTGTTTCTTCTCCGAGTCAGTTCCTCTGTCTTCAACAGCTGCCATGTGGGACTTTTCCTTCGAGATAAAGTCTTGTACTGCACGTCAGGATCTTGAAGTTCCATAAATCTTCTAGGCAAATATCTTCAAGTGTCTTGCACAAATAAACTTCCATAAACATGTGGAATGACCCTTGGTCACTTCTGTGGGCCAAAACACCCTTGCGCCGATCGACTCATGTACTGCGCCGATCGGCGCACTGGGCTTCTTCAGTGTTTTTCGTCGGTTCTGGATTCCTGTCCTCTCCAGCATCACTTTGATCGCCAATTTTACCTATTTCTGCAATAAAGCTCCAAAACAACGCATATCCAAATATATAGACAATATCATAGGTAAATGGCCTAAATTAGTATCAATTATGCTCCAATTGGGGTAATATTCGCATATACCAACAGATACCGATGTAGCACTTCACCTAGGAGTATTCCAGGTTATCGAGTCATAGGGAACGTGTGTGTACTACTCTTCTAAGCTAGTTCGTCCAAGGACAACAAGAATATGGTAGGCAGAGGGTAGAGAGGATTCTTATGGTAAAAGATCCTAAAATAAGATAGGTTCAGTCGCTTAGTGCTTACTTCGGGCACTGGCTTACCCCTGCATCCACAGGCGACTCCGGCCAATAGCTCTACGACGTACCCGAACGTGGAGGATTACAAAGGTCGGATAGGGATGTCACCACCTACCGACTACCTCTACAAACCATGGGGCACGCGGCAAACAAAGGTAACCTCTAGCCTAGACACCACGACTATGCTATTAATTACTATCAAAGTCTCGACGTCACACTTATAGAAGACTATTATACTCTAACTAAATAGAGCGATGATCCCATAAGCAATTAAGGAAAGAACTTACTTAAAAAGGAAACTTAAATACCAATGGAAGATCATGAATACTTACTAAGAAAGAAAACCATCCGCCAAGGTACAAGTGTGGAGAAGGCGTCGACAAAGCCCGGACCTCCTCCTAACTCTCCCTCACTCTCTCCCTATTTTCTAAGCACTTTGATAGTGCTAAAGCCTTTGGAGTGGAACTCTAAATCTTCTTCTTGTGTTGTGTGTTGTTTATGCCGAATTCCCCCTCTATTTATAGGTGGTAATGGGCAGGGGGGTACTTGTAGGTGATGAGGAGTCGGTAGGCAAAAGTCGGTCCGCCGGGCGGCAGGCCATGCCAGGCGGCCACGTGTGCCAGGCGGCCTGGCATGCCGAGCGGCATGCACCGCCGGGCGGCCCTTGGATTGTGTCGGTTCGTGACCGACTTCTCTTGGATGGCTTAGATTTGATCCCGAAGTCTGTTGTTTGGTCGGTTCCTACCGACTCCTTCATTTTGGGGCCGGTAGGCGTCTTGGGCCTAGTGGGCTGGCAACCCTCGGGTGGTATCCCAGGCCGGGCGGCAGGCCAGGTCGGGCGGCTTGGTCGGCCAAGCGGCGGCCTAGGCCGGGCGGCAGCCTTGGCCGGGTGCCGACCCCCTCCGGGTCGCACCTTGGCTTCTTCCGGTTAGGCCACTTATTGGTCTACTTTCCTTAGCCATATTTCATCACTTTTGGTCCGGAAGGAGAAAACTGCCTCATGGTGAAGTGTTTTGCAGAATCGGCCGGGTCGGATGATTAGTCTGAAAAACGACTCCGGTTAACCAGCCGGGTGGCTGATTTCAGCCATAGTTGACCTTGTCGGCTGGTTCCTGGATTTCAGACTAAAAACGACTCCGGTTAACCAGCCGGGTGGCTGATTTCAGCTGTATATGACCCCGTCGGCTGGTTCCTGATTTCAGCCTGAAAACGACCCTGTCAGCCGGTGAAAACGGTTGTTTCACAGTCGTGATCGGCCGACAGGGTGTTTCGTTATATTTTTGCATATTTTGGCTCTCTTATGCCTGCAAACACATATTTCACCAAAACTCGTGGAACATGTTAATAATAAACTGTCACCACTATGTTGTTTATTCCTTTTATGTTATTTATGCAAGGATTTGACGGTCAATAATGCTCCCTCTTTCTTTAGTCAACATGGCCAAGAACGAACCCCTGCTGGCAGCAGCGTCTTATTTCTGGTCCGATGCCTTGAACGCCTTCTTGTTCAATCAGGGACCCATGGCGCCCTCCCTTATGGATGTAATGATGCTGACTGGCTTGAATATCACTCAGTATTATGATCCTTTTTGTATCCAAAACAATCACAAAAAGCGCAAGTTTGAGACCAAAGAGTAAAAAAGATGGCCCGCATACATCATCACCCACCGCGAAACTGGATCTGTTACCGGCCGAGAACAATCTGTATTTTTAAATCTTTGGCTCGAACATTTCATCTTCTGTGGCTCATATTGCATGCCCACTACCAACTTCCTAGGAATAGCCGATATTTTAGCTGAGGGCAACAAATTCCCTTTGGGGAGATTTTTGTTGGGATCTGTCTATCAACTCTTGCACCGTACCTCTGTATGTCTTCAAACCAACCAATCCATTCCAGCAGGAGGTCCATGACGGTTCATTCAATTATGGCTTACCGTCTATTACTCCCAACCCATGAACTTAACCCCCTTTACAGAGAACTCTTTTCCGTCAGAAAATGCATCAGAGGGTGAAGAGATCCCAACCCGTCATTGCACGTCGCTCAGAGAAGCTGCTATGGTTGGCCCTGGCCAACGGATGACCATAGAAAACTTTATTTCTTTCTTTGTCCTCTTCTACAATGGTCTCCAAGTGTACAAACAGATATGGTTCCCTTATTATGAACTAGAGTTTGAGAACCCATCTGCCTTCCGTCCAAACAACCCCTTACAGATGAAGAATCGACTCTCATCTTCGAAGCCTGTATTAGACCTGGCATCCTGCCCGTCGACTTTCATGGGGGTCAACTCAGGGTTCGTTCATACGAATTCTACAATCCTGCCATAGTCCCTTGTCAGCTTGGATTCAGTCGGTTGCCTTCTAGTTCCTTCTTTATTGGACGTCTCCGGGCCAGGAAAGAGCTGAAAAGATTGATGGAGTACAAACATATTTATGACATGGCTCGAGACATCCCGATGGGCAATCCGGCAACTATCCAATTGGCCCCGTTCAGCACTGCTTTGTTGAAATCCTGGTGGAGTGAATGCAGAAAACACCTTTTCTGTTGTTCATTGTCTGATCAACTCATCGACTTTGAAGACACGGTAAGCTTGCTTCTCTCAATATCATCTTTATCATATTCTCACTGATTTACGTAATTAATTCTTCTTGCATGTAGGAACCGGCTGCCACCCCTCCAACGGTGAGCAACAGTGGGAAGCCAATCAGTTACCTGCGAACGGCCAGCAACCCAAACATTGGTTGTGATGATCCGACCCCCGCTCAAATCCTTAGCGGTTGTGGCTTGAAGAAAATTGGCAAAGCTGTGATAAAAAAATGAAGCGCTGCCCCTTCATCGACTCAAGCTGCCGAAAAATGAGCAAGACTAGCAGCGGACGCATCAACTCTGGTCTCCCAGGTAACATTCTTAACAGCCCTGAATATGTCTTCACTCATATTCATCATCCTTATTCTTTCTCTGCATACCAGCCCGCTCCAACGACTTCGACCGTTCTTCCAAGAGTAGCCCAAGAAATCATCACCGGGCTTGCTCACACTGTACAGGTATCAAACTCAAAATATAATTATACGTGTCTTTTCTTTACCTTATACTTCCTCTTTTAGATTCCAACATCGACTCCGGCAACTTCGCCGATTCGCACGGCATTGCCAATCAAAAACCAATTGGTGGAAGAGTCGATACCTCCCGAGCCATCAAAACAGGTGACTGCAGCAGTAAGTCCTCACCCTTCGCGCAACATCCCTATTGATAACATTGGCCCTAATTTATAATTCTTCTTTCTCAGGAAATTAGGCATAGTTCTGAGAGTCGATCCAGCAGCGCAACCTTATCAGACACCCCTTCAGCGCACACAGTACTTATCGACTCTGAAAACGCCAACATGGCACGTTACGAAGAGACCTCTGATATACCAACCTTGGGGCAGTCTTCATCGATACTCGACCTCATTCCTTGGGTTGATCCACAGGTATAATATCTTTCCCCAAAATCTATTTTGATCACTTCTTCTTCAACTTTACATCTTCTTGTGTTTTCAGGAGTTCCGATCTTTGGCCATCAGTGCGCACATATCTAAAACTTCAAGTATCCCGATGTCTCCAACGATTCCTGCTCATGATGCTTCAATACCTTCATCAGCTCTGGAAACCACTGTATGATCATTATCTTTATGTTGCATTATTACTTATCATCAACTTCTTCTAATCATGTTTGTTTTCAGGCACAAGTCTCTCGGCGTAAGTCTTCAATCATCCTCCCTCCGAAGATCAAGGCTATGCTTCTGCAAATTCGTGCACGACTTGACGGAATTTAAATCGAGCAACTTGTGCTGGACGCAACTCCCATTAGGCAGCGATACCTAGAAGTCAAGGACATGCTGCCATCCGGACTCACCTGAGTGCTTCATCCAACGGCCTTCATCGAGTTCCATCAATTCCGAGTACTTGAGGCCAAAGCTCATATCGAACGACGTCTGGAGCAAAGGAATTTAGCAGAAGTGGCCGACAAGAAGGTAGTCGAAGAGCAAAGCAAATACATCTCTCTGGTTTCCAAATCAGCTGATCTTCAAACCAAACTGGAGAGCTTGAAGAAGAAGCGTGAAGAAATCCAAGCTGCATTGGAAGCAAAAAATAAAGAAATAGCCGATGTGGAAATAGCTCTTGCTAAAGTTCCTGAAGAGATTATAACGCAAGAGGTTGTCATCACATCGGCTCATGCACAAGCCATCAACTTATGGAACACAGCTTCTAGCATTCCTGGGTCGACAGAAGAAGACGCAATCACCATCACAGAAGTTGACCAACTTCGGTTTCACGCCATTGACATGATTGACTTTTACTGTCTTCAGGAATAGATGTGAATAGCTTGTCATGTAAAGAACATGAAACACAATATCTGGTATTGTAATATATATATATATATATATATATATATATATATATATATATATATATATATATATATATATATATATATATTCTATTTTGTCTTTTTTTTAACTAAGGGCGATATCTCCAATATCGGCCATCTGAAATCGATGATAATTCATCGGCTATCAAATACTTCCTTTCCTTTCCTCTTCATACTTTTAATCTTTCTGCTAAGGACGATATTTGCATATCGACCGTGACCAATCTCTCAAAATCATGAACTACTCAAACATTCAAACTTCAAAGAAATAACTTAGAACTTGATTGGTCCACTACTTCAAGACCCTGTGTAGTAATCTTGACGTAATCCTCATCCCAGATCTTGCCAGATAAACACTCCATATCATATGCATACCTTGGAACTAAATCGGCCGATGCGACATTGACGGTTTCATCAGCCGGGATCACCTCCACTTGATCGCCATTCCATTGGGCCAGAGATTGGTGCATAGTAGAAGGAACACAACAGTTAGCATGTATCCAATCACGTCCTAACAGAAGGTTGTAGGTTCCCTTTCCATCAATCATAAAGAAAGTAACCGGCAAGGTTTTGCTGCCGATTGTGAGTTCCACATTTAAAACTCCCTTAGCTGCTGCAGTGCGACCACCATAATCCCTTAGAATCATATTTGTATCAATCAAATCTTCTTTGGTCTTCGCCAATTTCCTAACAGTAGTGATCAGCATGATATTCACTGCAGCACCTTCATCAAATATCATCTTTCCCATCGGCATCCCATTAACAAACCCTCTTAAGTACAAAGCCTTCAAGTGCTGATATTTAGACTCATCTGGTTTACCAAATACTGCTTGCTGGGAATCAAATATAAGCTGTGGTTCACTCTCTCTATCAGCAAACAAGTCTTCTTCTGCAGCCATGAATTCTTGAGGCAGTATCATCACCATATTCACAGAGGTACTTGGCGTCCGCTCTTGTGATTTTACCTTTAGCCTCCAGACTTTCCTTGGTGGCTGATCATATTCATCATAATATTGGCCAGCCCTTATCTGTCTGCAACACATTCTATGTACCCTGCGTTTCTGACTGCTATAGAAAATACCAGACGGGCACCACTGATCGGCCTGCTCTTGTTCCTCTTGCATCTCCTCATCGACTTCCTTATCAAATTTGGCCTCATCGCTTGCCTTCTTGGTTCCAAGTCGATCAAATGCAGAAACCCTCTGATGTCGATCGACTGATCCCACTATCGACTCTTTGGAGCCGTTCACATGATGTTAGTGCCAATGATTTGTTGTAGCCTCTCTATACATCTGCTCTACATACTTACTACATCCAGGGCAGTTGTCGATTGACGGCAACTTCATATTGTGATCCTAGTAATATTGAAAGAATGGACAGCCCCAATGTGGATCAAACTGTGACTCCTTCACTTCCCTATCTCTCTTTTTCTTCTACCTTTTGATAAATGCCTCCACATTGTCGATACCAGCCATGTTAACATTTGCAGGGAAAGGATGCCCATCAATCTTCATAGTACCTTTAGTGAATTTGATCTTGCCCTGCTCAATCGCCATTTGAACCTGTCTCCTGAACACTTTGCAATCATTAGTATTATGAGAGGGAGAGTTATGCCATTTGCAGTACCTCATCTTCTTCAACTCTTCAGCAGGAGGTATTACATGATTGGATGGCAACTGAATGTGTTTCTCTTGTAGTAACATGTCGAATATCTTGTCAGCCTTGGTGATATCAAAATCATATCTTTCCTCAGGTTTGTTCTGCTTCACCCACGGGCACGACAATACATTCTTATTCCTAGTCCATTCGGCCATCTCGACTTTAGCAGTTTCATTATTAGATTCAGACCCATAATCATTATAATTAATCTGAATCGGCCTTGAACGTGCCCCCCGAGTCAGATTCTCTTGAATGGATACCTTCTGCACTAACTGGGACAAGCTTTCAAATTCAGCCGAGGGAAACTTTTCTCTCAGAGGGGCAACTAAGCCATCGAATGCTATTTCTGCCATCTGATTATCAGTTAACTATAGGCTAAAACACTTGCTGCGCACATCTCTAAATCTCTGCACATAATCATGCACAGACTCCCCAGCTTTCTGCCTCACAGCAATCAAATCTGATAACCTTAACTCTCTAGTTTCAGCAAAGAAGTACTTGTGGAATTTCTGTTCAAGATCGGCCCAAGTAATAATTGAATTTGGGGGCAATGATGCAAACCAAGAAAATGCCAGTCCGGGCAAAGATAATGGAAACAACCTGATCTTCAATGCCTCAGTATTACCAGCTTCTCCACACTGCACTGAAAATCGGCTAATATGCTCAACTTTAGTAGTGTTATCCTGTCCAGTGAACTTAGTAAAGTCTGGCGGCATGTATCAACTCGGCATAGGAATCAAATCGTAGCTTGGAGGATATGGAGGTCGATACATGTACGTCTGGTGCTTGGGCATCAATCCAAATTGTTCCCTCATCACTTCAGCAATCTTCGAAGCCCAATCATCAGTTGACACATTGACATTTGAGGTAGTCAATATAGGACCAGATGCTGGTATAGGTGAGCCGAAATTAACAACTATATGATGGCCTCCTAAATCTCCTGGTAGTGCAGATGACGATGGCATTCCAAACATACTTGGCTCGACATTAGGGGTAGTACTGTATGTCACATTCGGCTCTGTAGTGTCTTGTCTGTAATGCTGTGCGTCTGTGGAGTGGTCTTCTGCAATATGCAAAGTGCCCCAGCATCAGCATTCTTTGAAGGTGGAGTACTTTCTGAAGGCATTTGACTTGAACTTGCCGCAGGAGCTATAGGTCGAGGAACATTCCCGATCACACGGAAATACACTGGCCCACGAATTGGATCATCAATTACGCAACCCTCCATAATCTGAACAATCAAAGCCCTCAAAGTATTAACCAATATAGGTGACTGGTTAATTAATGCATGATGTACTGCTGTGTGGATCATGTTACTCAGAGCTTCTTCATCAATAGCTTCTATTGGTTTATTGGCAAGTAACTTCTCATCACCTTCAATCAGGACAGCAGCAGGCAACTTCCCCTTCTAGATGATACCATTCCTTGTTTTGCCAAAAGTTCCCAACAGAAGCTTTTCAAACTCAGCAAGTCTTTGATCAATCTGCGCTTTTGCCTCATCATTCAGATCATCTCTAACAACAGGTAGCACATGTTCATTCTTCAAATCAGCATTGATGTTGTCCTTTGGTTGTGTGGTGTCAGGGGCTTTTGGCATTCCGAGTTCAGGCATGATGTCGAGTTTAAAGTTCTTGGTCCACTGGGCGTGCCAAAAAGCGTGTTGACACGAAAATCACCACGCGTGACCTGGGAGATCTGCTTAACTCCAGTGTAGGCTCAATACGAAAAAACCGGGGCGTGCCAGTCGATTTTCCTTGCAAATTGACAAAAAGACGAACGGTCAGAAAACACGGGTCACCGGTGTAGGGCAGGCCGATGAAGAAAGCCGATAGTCACTATTCATGAAATCAACCGAGGCTATTACATGAACAAAGAAAATAAAAGAAATTAAACTAATCGGCGGATTGTATCGGCTTATCGGCAAAATTTAATTCAATAAACAGTTTAAAATCATTGATGCTGATAAAGGATCGAGTCGATCAGCCATAGTCGATAAACCTACAGTATTCATGAAACAACTGGCCAAGTCGATGTAAAGTGACAGAGTCGATAGATCTACAGTAAGTATGCATAAAGTCGCTCTGTCGATGGCGTCAAATTGATAGATTTAATTAGCTGGTATTGCAAATATGCCTCAAAATCATAAATCTATCTTATTTAAACAAGGGGGCAAACGACTATCAAAATGAATGATATAATCAATTAAGCATCAGAAAGTCGATTGAACCGTGGTAACCTATCGGCTAAACGTCCCGATAGAACTCTATCAACTGTACCTGTAAACGGATCGAATCTAACCCTATCTACCTAGTAAGAGATCAAAACTGATGCAGCCTTGCTGATTCGAACAGATCAAACTTAATCGAGACAGTATTCAAACACGGTAGATAAAGCTAGATTTAACATATTTATAGATAAAATCAATAAAATGACTCAAATAACAGATCTAAAATATACCGATAAAATCTACTAGAATCGTAATAGATTAGCTTCAACCAAGATAGTACTATAATTAGAGTCGATAGAACAAGTATAAAGAAAATCTTATTACCGGATAACAAGCAATTCTAACGATAACAACTAGAATATCAAATTAATGAGAAAGTACTAGTTGAGATTGATAGAATTACTGAAGGTAACTAATCCAAGTCTCTCGCCGAGATCGAAGCCGATGCAGCCTGCGCGAGACGACGGTTTCATCGAGTAGGAAAGGTTGGTGATGCGTTGAATTGTATTGAACGAAAGTGTTGTCTTTCTCGTACAGATCCTATTACATATTTATAACCTCATGCAAGAGGTTTTGACCCGACTCGGTTAGGACTCCTAAACAAACCGGCTAGGTTTAAAATAAAATCTAAACTAAAATAGAAAGAGATAAAATAACCCTATCGGACCCAGTTAATTTCCTTCGGCCGTTGAACTTCATTGACTTCTGTCGATTTCAATTTCCCGCCTCTGACTAATGGGACCAGTCAAATTCTGGTGCCAACACCCTCTCGGTAGGCCTTCGGTCCTTACACACCTCCAATCACGCAAGCTCGACCGCAAGTCCCATCTTCGTCAGCTCAACGACCTATGGTTGAAAAGACGATCCGTGACTACTCCGCCTCGTCTGCAGACAACATCCGCACCGGTCCAAACCCGCACATGGGGAACGGAGGCTATGAGCTGAAACAAGTTGTAATCAACATGGTTCTGGCCAGTCGTTTCTGTGGCAAGGCATCGAAAGATGCAAACGCCCACCTCCAATAGTTTTTGGCAGTGTGCAGCACTGTCACAATAAGGGATGTCACCCTGAAGCCATTCACCTTCGCCATTCTCACTCTTGGGGAAGGCCAAGCAGTCGTTCTACAGTAAACAAGAAAATATCACCATATGGGACAAGTGCTCCAATGCCTTCCTTGCCAAGTTCTTCCCGCTAGGCAAAACCAATGCCCTGCAGAACAAAATTTCAAGTTTCCAACAGCTGACCGATGAAAGCATCCCTGAGGCATGGGAAGGCTTCCAAGAGTACACTTTGGCATGCCCATATCATGGAATGCAAGATTGGTTGCTAATCTAAAGCTTTTACCATGGGCTCAACCGTCCCGCTCGTGAGCACCTTGATGCAGCCACTGGGGGTTCCTTCTTCTCTATGAAGGTCAAAGAAGCTCAAACGCTCATAGAAAAGATGGTCGCCAACTATAGTGGCTATGATGAGAGGCAGAGCCAGCCGCAACCCAAGATGAGGGGAGTCCACCAAGTTGATGCTATTGACATATTAGCAATCAAGATGGATCAACTTTTGAAGAAGATGGATTCGCCTCAGACTGCCCAATCCATAGACTCTTGCATGACTTGTGAAGTCTGCGGCAATGTTGGCCACATGGGTAGCCACTGTCCGGAGACTCGGGAAGAAGAAGTGAACTAGCTCAACAAAAACAGCAACAACAACGGGTTTAGGCCCCGTACGAACAACTTCGGATGGGAGTCCAAGCCAAACCTCTCTTTCGACAAGAACAAGGGTAACTCTAGAAATTTTACTCGTAATGAACCTTCCTTCCATGATCTTGTTCCAGGACAATCTAAAATCAATGAAAGTATTAGTAGGATATTTATTGCTACTGATAAAGTCCTAGAAAGCATAGATTTTCATATAGAAGCTTTCAATACCTCTCTGCAAAACCAGCTTAGTCGTAATAAAATGTTAGAAACACAAATTGCTCAGCTGGCCGCATCTATTGTTAAGCCTAACTCAGGCAAGCTTCCCGGTCAGCCGAAAGCTAGCCCCAAAGAAAATGTTAATGCTGTCACAACTGGAGGAGGAAAATCCACACAGGATCCACAAAATCCTAACACTACAGGGAAGACCAGGGAACCCGATGAAGAGTCAGAAGGAAAGAAGGAAATTGAAGTTGAGGAGACAAAGACGCCTCTCAAGAAGGCACCACATGAGTTCTATGATACCCCGGTGTTGCCATTTCCCTCTCGCCAGAGGTAGCCAACAGTGGATGAACAATTTGGAAAGTTTGTGGAGGTAATAAAGAAATTATACGTCAAATACCGCTACTTGATACTATGTAGTTTCCTACCTACTCCAAGTAATTAAAGGACATTGTCAACAACAAACGCCCAATGCCATCCATGGAGGTTATCAAATTAACAGAAGAATGCAGCGCCGCTATCTTGAACTCCCTCCTAGAAAAGAAGTGAGATCCGGGATGTCCAACCATCCCATGTTCCATCGGGATGCAACAATTCAACAACGCCCTTTGTGATTTGGGGGAAAGTGTAAGTGTCATGCCAAAGGTGGTGTATGACAAACTTAATGTCAATTCATTATCCCATATAGCAATGTGCTTGCAGCTCACCGATCAATCAGTCCGCTACCCGGCGGGCATTGCGGAGGACGTACCCGTGAAGATAAGGAACTCTCTCGTTCCCGACGACTTTGTGGTGCTAGATATGGAGGCCGACGTGAAGACACCTCTTATACTAGAAAGGCTGTTCCTTAGCACCACAAATGCCAACATTGATGTTGGGGCTGGAGAAATCCACCTTAACATTAATGGGCACGATGAAAAGTTTGCCTTCAAGTCCTGAACGGAACAATGCAATCAGGTACGCATCTTTTATGGCAAAAATCCTAACACGGTGCAGAAAATTGAGGTGTGCCCAACTGCACAAAAATCAGGTGCACCGGTGGTAAAAGTTGAGAGTGCACCACCGCTGCCCAAGAAGAAGAACGAGCCACAGGAAATGAAGAAATAGGTCCCCGCCAAGCCAAAAGAAAATCGAACAAGTATGGTGGAAGAAAGAAGTTGCATCGATCGTGGAAATTTCTCCATCCATGAAGGTCACCATGAAGAACTAAACACGGAGAACATCTTGTTCGAGACAAAAAATTCGAACCCTTGTCGGACGGTAACCGATATTTGCCCCCCTTTCTTTTGTATATACCATTAAATTAGATTTTTTTTATTCCCTTCTTTTATCACCAAATTTAGTCCATAGAAGAAAAGAAATAAAAAATTTATAATTTTTTTTATAGTTTGGGTGATCACTCGACCAAGTTGGTCGGCCGGAAAGCTGACTCTGGGGTCAAAACGGCCACCCGGCTGCTTATCCAGGACACTAACCCAGCAGGGATGATGGCGATGAGTTGAGGAGGAGTGTCCACCTTTTTCTTTGTGAAAAAAATCTCACCTAATTTGGTGTAATCTCCCACTAATTTGTACCCAAGGCTTTTGCAATTGTGCTAGCGTACTCCTTCGCGTGAGTCCATTCTCTCCCTCTCCCCTGGACATTATTTTCTAAATGATTGGAATGAGGAAGTGCAAAGTCTTTTCGCTAGGACCACCTCTTAACTTAACAATATATGCATGCTAGATGTGCCATCCTACCAAGCCCCACATATAAAGCCAAATTTTAAAGTATGATGAGCACTTGGTAATAAAATACACTTTTTGAAAGATGAGAGTCATAGTGGGAGATTACATCAAAAGGGAAGAATTTCAACCTTATGCAGCATTATAAAAACTTTGGACTCATAATCAAGTAGGAGATTATAAGACAAAGTCTAAACTAGCCGTTCTAGACTTCAACCGTTTATGACAAGGTTATAAAATGCCAATAAGCCCTGCTGTACAATGAGAATGACTTGGTGACCAAGTTGTGCTGGTTTACAAATGATGAGTACATCACACCTATGGATACACACAACACTACCCACAATGAACATGATGACACAATGAGGGACTAGAATTCAGAAAAGCAAAACTAAACTGAAAATTGCAGGGCACAAGGGGGATATAGGATAGCGGAAACACGACAAACAAATATTTTTGTAGGGCAATTTTCTGGAGTTTAGGACTGAACAAAATAACAGGGATATGGGCGAACCTAACGGTATACCTGAAGCTCTGATTACCACTTGATGTGGATGAGGGTTCCCGATCTTCCGATAGGTTTTGGTAAACTTGATTAAGGCGGAGGCGATACACAAATCGATCCGGCTTCCGAACGACACGTTCTGAACACCGCAATCGCAGCACAACGTCTCCTATAGTTATCAACCATCCAAGAATGATTGACCTCGTCGAGAAGGCTTATCCTTGCCTGAAAATCAAGAACTCAAGCAAGAACAAAGAAGAATGCAACCAAATTTGCAAATATATGATGAATCTCACAACTTGGAGTCTCACAAACCGATATGACGGCGAAACTGTTATGAACAGAATAATCTAAGCAAAACCCAAACCCTAATGAAGAGGTGGCGGCTGTATATGAGGACCCTAGGGTTGTGCAAGACCCCCTGGACGCAGCCCGAAGTGGGCTCAACTCGATAGATGACCCGAAGACCGATTACGGTGTCGCAACACCAGGACAGATTCTGGAAGTCAATTTGTTTCGGTGATTGCAGACGTCTTGGGACTAATTTTGATATGGGACTAGTAGGGTTGGAAAGGTCTTTTCGTTATCTTTCCAGGCATATATAGAACGTCCAAATCCGAGTCCGTATGCGTCCTGGGCGTCCATTTTAGTTCAGACTGGTCCTGGACTCCAAAACAGACTCGAAGTCGGTTTTGATTGGGCCTCCACCTTGGCTTGGATGACCTTGCTGGCCCATTATGCCTCCAATCACCTCCCCAGCTATCTCATCATCATCTTGATGGTTCCTAACAACAATTAATTCATTAGGTAGCAATCTATTCTCAAAACCACATAATAAAAACATTAGAAACGATCTCACCTGTAAATTCAGGTGATGCACATGAACTTTCATCTTAGTTGGAGGAGTGTTGTGTGTATCCATGGGTGTGATGTACTCATCACTGTTGGAAGAAGCTAGGAAACGAAGTCAAGCGAGGACGGAGAGTTTCAGCTTCTGAAGATAGAGACCGAACAGAGAGGTTCTAGAGACCGGACGGTCCGGTCATCAGGAGGAAATCCAAAACAGAGGAGAAGTTGGCCGCGAGGAAATCTGTTGGCATAGAGTTGTAGAGACCGGACTATATGGTCTGTAGAGACAATTCTAAAACAGACGAGGAAGTGGTTGCAACGTCTCTGTTTGGAGTTTCAGCGATGAAGACCGGACTGCATGGTCTGTAGACCGGACTGAATGGAGGAAACTGCAGATAAAGAGCAACGGCTCTGGAGGAGCCGTCTGATGGAGATCGGACTGTCCAGTCTGGACAGTGACCGGACTGTCCGGTCTGTACGTCCAGAAGGTTGTTTCATGGAGCAACGGCTAAGTTGAAAGCCTATATAAACTCGTTGCTGGGGTCTTAGGGACTGCCTTTGGCCATTGGATTGCTTGGAGCATCAATTGGGAGCCAAAGGGCCAAGAGAGGAGCACTAAGAGGAGATATTGCATATCCTGAGAGTGCTAGTGAGAGTAACTTGAGCATCTATACACATCTAAGGCTAGGGTGTCCTTGAGGGTGTGATCTAGGTTGTTACTCTTGGTCTATGATGAGACCTAGACCGGTTAGGTGACGGTGATTGAGCCTATCATGATTGGTTATGAAGGCTGTCACACGTTTATACACAGTTTAAGCCCGCCGGTGAAAGGGACATTAATAGTGAGCGCCCGTGTCGGCTCGGGGAGTCCGGCAAATTCTCGAGGGAGGCGAGCTTGTGCCTTGGTGGTAGTGGTGACGCGATCGTGTCTTCACTCCGGGAGTTATTGCAGGCTCGTGTGCGAGAACTCCACTTGGTGGCGGGAGGGACCAGTACTTCGGCGGGAGTGGTCCGACGAGGAGTAGGGGAAGGCGCCATCCTTCTAAGACCTCGGGAAAAAAATCTTGGACCATCTCTTACTCTACTCCTTACTATGATGCATTACTTTCCGCATTTACATACCGTGCTATTCATGCTTGTGTGCTTACCTTGCTCTTGTTGATTATCTTGTAGACTTGCATAAATAGGTTTCTTGCTTGCTAGTAGTGTTTGAGATTCTGCATTTGATCACTAGCATGTATAGGCTTCTTGCATGAATATGCTGCTTGTTTTCACATTGAGCTTTATCAAAATGCTTGCAACCTTTGTGAGATCCACTTCATGCTTTTATGATCAAGATTCACATACACATCCACCATCACTTGCTAGAACTCCTACGACGGGTGATAGCAATACCATTCCATTGCATCCACCACCATATGATTAACTTCTATTCTGGAAGTTAGAAAAATAAATACTTCATGTTTATCATGTTATAATTCTCTCTCAATTGGTTGCATGGAAGGCATGGCTATTAAAAATAGAATAAATGCATGCTCTCAATCTTGAGCGCGATGAAAAAAGAGAGAAGAAGAAAAGAAATAGCCATGCCCAAATGCTTATTAAAGAAAGAGAGAGTCTACACAAAAAGGAGTATTCACCATTCCATCATTATTTCACCACATTCCACACACATGCACATATGTGTTACAAGTATGTCTCAATTTTTCTCGGTGGGTTCAGTCTTTTCTACACAAAAATAGATTATATGACTTATTTCTCCATGGGTTCAGACTTTTGGTTTAGCAATATATGTGTTACAAGTATGTCTCAATTTTTCCTACCCGGAGCTCCACATAAGCCTTATTTGGTAGTAGGAACAGAAAGAGGCATCTTCAATGCCTTGGTAAGGATTTATACACTTTGAGCGACTGTTGACGGTCATTAAACACTATTTCCAGCCATCAACATTACTCAAAATAAAGAAGGATTATATATTCCCACCATGCTTGTTATTTAGAATTAATAAATATCCACTATTGCTTGGAGAATCACTGACATGCAGGAGAAATAATGAAATGGAGGAGGAAACACTCCTAGTTGGCGAAGAAACACAACGCCAGCCAATCAGATAACGCCAGCTGGGACTCCCAGGGAGTGACTGGCCCACCTACAGAACCAAACCGACTTAACAACCGACCTTACATTATCACTGGGCAATGGGACCCACCTGGCAGGCCACCAGAGGCGGAAGCACCAGAGCCCCCCCCCCTGTTCGACCGAACAAGGGTGTTTAACCGAACGGGAAGTGGCCCCCCTGGTGCATGGCTGCCACGTGCTGGCCTCTGGTGGCTCCCCAATGGCGGTTGTGCACGTTTGATGGAAGTTACCGACTCCAGGAACCGCCTTTGAGTGCTATAAATAGAAGGGAAGGGCCTCACTTCAAAGCACACGCCAAAAATCATTACTCTCATTACCATTTCGTGATTCCCTTTAGTTTTATTGGAGTTAGGCTTAGAATAGAGTCTTCTTCAGTTCCCAAGTCTTCCTTGGAGTTGTGGTATGGCTCTTGTATCTTTCTCCTTTTGTAAGACTTTGTTCTATTTAATATATTTAGTCTTTCTATATAGTTATGTTTGGGTCATGTGTTTCTTGTTGGTTATATGATCCACTCGTGTATGTGGTTATTATGCTTACATGTTAGTAATGTAGTCGTACTATATTACCATGTTAGACATAAGCCTTTACTATAGTCTTTATTTATGTCATTATAATGATGCATGACTAATGTGTGACTTATATCATTTCCATGTGCTTAGTGTTCACTTAAAAGTGATTACTCCTTTTCTGATCCATCGCTTAAGTGATTAGGAGTATTGTTCTAGAGATGTAAGCGTGGTGCTTAGATCAATAGAATGCATTATTTGTCGCGTAGTCTACGGATTGCTAGTGGTAGGCAGTAGGTGGTGATAGCCCTATCTGTCCTTTGAAATCTCCTATGTTTGGCTACGCAGTAGGCTCTTGGCCGGAATCATACTGTGGATGCAGGGGAAAAGCGGATGCCCACGGTGTGATGATATGATTGTCTTGCATTGTCATTGTATCTGTATAATAGTATATAATTTAGACTATGTAACTATATAAAAGCAACATAGGAACTTAGCTCTTTCTTTGTCCTTCTCTACTAAACTAATATTTATCTAACTTGAGTGTGATATTTGTGTGTCCATTGCCATGATTATCTTTACCCTTACCCCTGTGAGGACTTTGTCTTATAATCAAATGTGCAATGTCTAGAAATATGGTAATTACACTAATCAATCATATGCCTTCCTTAGGGATAAAACAAATACGATACCCTAAATACTTCCGGGTAAAATGCTACAACAGTATTCTCCGTGCGCTTGCGAACTCTCTGCATTCGTTATAGATTACCAACAAATATTTTTGGTTTCATTGCTAAGAAAACTTAGTGACGACGTTAAGAAATGTCAACAGCGACCGAGTGAATCATTGGAGGAACTTAATATTATTTGCTAAAATCTTTTGAAAAACTCCAAATGAAAAGTGGAACACAGGGATGAGAGAATGGTGTCCTATAAAAGACCGTTCTGTCTTTCAACCATCCAAGATCAAGAGAAGCCAAAAGCCCCATAGGGACTAAGGTAAAAAGGGTGAGTTACCAAATGCCACTTATTTAATTAAAGGTAGAGTATTTTGTTGTGCACCTGATACTATGGGGGAATATAAAACATTGTAGCAACTCCTGATCAACAACCTAAAGTTCTATCTTTGCATCGGGACGAGCAAAGGTTTGGCTTGGGGGAGTTTTTTTACGGTCATTAAATACCATTCCGACCATCAACATTACTCAAAATAAAGGAGGAGTCCACATTCCCACCATGCATTTTAGTTAGAATTAATAATTATCCACTATTACTTGGAGAATCACTGACATGCAGGAGAAACATCAAAAGAGAGGAGAAAACACAGCAATGTTGCGAAGAAACACAACTTCCACCAATGAGAGCTCACCAACGAAGATTCCCATGGATCAAATGGGCCACCTGCAGCACCAAACCGACATACAGAAGGCCTAAGCCATGGAGGAGTCAAAAGCGGCCACCCATCTGTGTACTAGAGGAGGCAGGACCCGAGTGGGCCCACCCCCTTTTCGGCCGAACAAGGGCCCAGTCCACTAGGGCCCATCCTCCTATGGCGGTTCCCCACCGACTTCCCAAAGGCTGTTGTCCCCTTTAGGGTGGGAGTTACCGACCTCAGAGCCGCCTTTGGACAGCTATAAAAGGAAGAGTGTGGCTCACTCCTCAACACACACCAAGAAGCATCATTCTCTTTACCATTTAGTGATTCCCTTTAGTTTTAGTGGAGTTAGGCTTAGAATAGAGTCTTCTTTAGTTCCCAAGTCTTCCGTGGAGTTGTGGTATGGCTCTTGTATCTTTCTCCTTTTATAAGACTTTATTCTATTTAATATATTTAGTCTTTCTATATAGTTATGTTTGGGTCATGTGTTTCTTGTTTTATTATATGATCCACTCATGTATGTGGTTATTATGCTTGCATGTTAGTAATGTAGTCGTACTATATTACCATGTTAGACACAAGCCCTTACTATAGTCTTTATTTATGTCATTATAATGATGCATGACTAATGTGTGACTTATATCATTTCCATGTGCTTAGTGTTCACTTAAATGTGATTACTCCTATTCTGATCCATCGCTTAAGGAATTAGGAGTATTGTTCTAGAGATGTAAGCGTGGTACTTAGATCAATAGAATGCATTATTTGTCGTGTAGCACGCGGATTGCTAGGGGTAGGCAGTAGGTGGTGACAACCCTATCTATCCTTTCAAATCTCCCGCGTTCGGCTATGCAATAGGCTTTTGGCTGGAATCGTACTGTGGATGCAGGGGAAAACCGGATACCCAGGGTGTGATGATCTGCTTGTCTTGCATTATCATTGTATCTGTATAATGGTATATACTATAAACTATGTAACTATATAAAACCAACATAGGAACTTAGCTATTTTTTTGTCCTTCTCCACTAAACTAATATTATCTAACTTGAGTATGCTATCTGTGTGTCCACTACCATGTTTATATTTGTCCTTACCCATATGAGGACTTTGTCTTATAATCAATTGTGCAGTGTCTAGAAATATGGTAATTACTCTGATCAATCATATGCCCTTCTTTGGGATAAAACAAATACGATACCCTGAATACTTCCGGGTGAAATGCTACAATGGTATTCTCCGTGTGCTTGCGAACTCTCTACATTCGTTAAAGATTAACAATATACATTTCTAGGCTTCGTTGCTAAGGCAACTTAGTGACAATGCTTAGAAATGTCAACAAGCATTTCTGGCACCGTTGCCGGGGATAGTAATATTCCTCGTGCGATGTTGGAAGTGTCAACAAGCATTTCCGGCGCCGTTGCCAGGGATAGTAATATTCCTGGTGCGATGTTGGAAGTGTCAACAAGCATTTCTGTAGCCGTTGCCGGGGAAGGCAATTGATAAAAAGAATTACCCATATTCTATAATTGCATATGAGATTATTTGGCATTCGCCTAAACAGGCTAAACTTGTCTGTTTTCTCCTTTTGTGTGAAAACAGGGTAGTGCGTGACCTGCTTCACCTTGCCTGAAAATTATATTGAAGATCCCGAACAACTCTTGAGAAGGGTACATGCACATCTTGTCCCTCCTCAAAAGTTCGTGTCTGCAAGTGAGCCAGTCATCTCCACACCATCAAGCTTTAAGCTCATGGCCCAGAAGAGTCTTCGTGATTTCTTCGCTCCCTCGGCGTCCAACATTCCTATTGCACCCAACATCACTGGAGATACGAATTTCGAGATCAAGACGGGTCTCATTACCATGGTGCAGGTCAGCCCATTCTGTGGGAAGGCCAATGCGGACGCCAGCGTCCATCTGCAACAATTTCTAGAGATTTGTAACATCTTCAAGATGAAGGACGTCTCTCAAGACGCCATTCGCCTTCATCTGTTTCCGTTCACCCTTCTGGTGAGGGCAAAATAGTGGTTCTACATGAACAAGGATGTTGTGGGTTCATGAGAAAAGTGTTCATCCGTATTCCTCGCCAAGTTCTTCTCGTTGGGCAAAATCAACGCCTTTCGTGGGAGAATTTCAAGCTTTTAGTAGGAGTCCAAGGAGTCAATCTCTGAGGCTTGGGAGAGGCTGCAAGAGTACATTGCAGCCTGTCATCATCACAGGATGGATGAATGGCTTATCATCTAGAACTTTTACAACGGGCTGACTCCGTCAGCTCGTGATCATATTGATGATGCTACGGGAGGAGCCTTCTTCTCACTGACCATTGATAAGGATAAAGAACTTATTGAGAATATGGTTTCCAACCAAGGACAGAGTGAAGATCGTCTTCACTCGCGCCAGCAGGGCATGCACATCGTTAAGGAGATGGACATGCTAGCCGCTAAAATGGACCTCCTCATGAAGAAGATGGACGAACAAGCCAAAGGGTATGAAGTCAGCACCGTCAACGCCTTAGATGCTCGTCGGATGTCTGAGTTCTGCGGCAACACATGTCACTCGGACAATGACTACCCTGAGACTCGTGAGGACATGTTGTACATGAACAACAACAACAACAACAACAACGGCTATCATCCACAATGAGGCAACGGGTGGAATCAACCACACCTATACTATGAAGGAGGTAACAACTTTAACTCTTCCAATTCTCAACCCTCCTTTAAAGATCTTGTCTTAGGTCAGGCTAAAATCAATGAAACCTTCACTAAAAAGCTTGTTGTTTCTCCCCTAGAGTCAGGGAAGATCTCGGAGCAACCTAAGTCGCCTATTGAAAATGTTGATATGGTGACCACGAGAGGGGGTAAGACGACTCAGGATCTGCCATATCGTAACACTGCAGGAAAGGATAAGGAAGAACAAAAGGAAGTACCTTTAAGCAAAGAAGATCTGGGGTGCCCCATGATCGCTTGCTCGATCGGGGATCAGAAGTTCGACCACACCCTCTGCGACCTTGGTGCAAGCGTGAGCATGATGCCCAAGGCGGTCTTCGAGAAATTGCACTACACAGCTCTATCCCCTGTGCTAATGCAACTTCAGCTAGTCGATTCATCGGTCTGCTATCCTGAGGGAATTGCAGAAGGTGTTCTGGTGAAAATCCGGGATTGCTTCATCCCTGTGGATTTTGTGGTGCTCGACATGGATGTTGAGAAGGAAACCCCGCTCATTGTTGGGCGCCCGTTTCTAAACACCGCTGATGCACAAATTAATGTTGGGGCCAGAGAAATTAGTTTCCTCATCAATGGGAAGGAGGAGAGATTTGATTTTCAGCCGAGGAGAGAGCAGTGCTCAATGATCAAGATCAAGTATGGATCAAACCCAAAGAATATTCAAGAGGTCGAAGTAACACCCCCAAAGAAGGACAGCCTCATTCTCTACATGAAGAAGATCATGGCTAAGGAGATGTCGTATCGTTTCGAGAAAAAGAACACACCTACGATGAGGCCAGGGCTGTGGGCAAAGCCACAGCCTGTTAAATCCAAGAAACCACCGACCACACCAAAGATGAAGAAGATGTGGCAAGTGAAGGAAGGGCAGCCATCCGCGTCAACTTCTCCAGGACCAGATGCAACAACATCTAGCTAAACACGATGGAGAAAAGTCCCGCTCGTCGGACTTTGAAAAATTGGTGAGCCCTTGCCAAAGGTAAATTGGTATTTATCTCATATTTGGATTTCTTTAAGTTTTACACATTTGAATTTTTTCCAAACTTTTGGATTCTTTCAAATTTATCTTTGCATTTGCATATTTGGATTTCACACATGCATGTTCAAACTTATTCCAACCCTTTTCTTATTTTTATAAAAATACAAAAATTCGGTTTTTAGATTTCAACTTTGAGAAAATATATTTCTGAGCAAAGTCTGTCAAAACTTTGGACCTAACCCCTGCAGCTCAGAAAATATAGCTGTTAGGGAGTTATGGGCCAAAGTGGGGGACCAGTGGGACCCACCCCTGGTCGGCCGAACACCCATGTTTGGCCGAAGGGGTGTGGGCCCCACCAACCTTGGCCTTTTCCCCAGGAGCCATTTCTGACCGTTTGGGATTTTTCCTATAAATTGAGTGCCCGAGGGAGAGTGTTTTGCCATTCCAAGTTCACTTCTCATTTCACTCCCTCCTTCACTCATTTGCTCTTGAGCTCTCACATTGCTTCTCAAAAGTTGTTATTCCAAAAACCACCAAAAATATTTCCCTTTTTAGTTTTCTTTGTTTTTGGTTTGTTCAAGTCCTTTGCAAAGCTTGGCAAGATCAACACGGTCGGTAGATAATATTTGCTAACCCATAACCCGTGTTCGAGTTGTTCTTGTGTTTTTGCTTAAGTAGTTGTTGACACGAAAATCTTCAGGCGTGACCTGTGAGATCTGCTTAACTCCAGTGCAGGATCAATACAAGAAACCGGGGCGTGCCAGTCGATTTTCCCTACAAATTGACAAAGATAAAAACGGTTAAACTTCATGGGTCATCGGCCCAGAACAGGCCGATGAAGAAAGCCGATAGTCACTGTTCGTGAAACCAGACGATATTAATATATGAGTGATTTATAAGACAATATGAGTTAATCGGCTGATTGTATCGACTTATCGGCAAATTAAATATATAAAATAGTACACATTATCAATGTCGATAAAGACTTAAATCAATAAAGTAGGGTCAATAGGATAAAAAGAAACATGCCAACACTTGCTCAATTGATGATGCAGAGTCGATAGGACAGAGTCGATAGATCTACAATAAACATGCCAAGACTCTTACTGTCGATGGTGCTACGTCGATAAATCTGGTAGTTGGTATTGCAAAAATGCCTCAAAATCACAGATTTATCTTAGTGAAAAGTGGGGGCAATCAATCCTAAATATATATGTATAATCAAGCATAGAACTTAGAGTCGATTTGAACCGTGATAACCTATCGGCTAAATACTCCGATAGAACTTTATCGACTCTATATATAAACAGATCGAATCTAACCCTATCGACCCAGTAAGAGATTGGAGCCGATGCAGCCTTACTGATTCGAACAGATCGAACCTAATCGAGACAATGTTCAAACATGGTAAATAGAGCTAGATTTAAGTTATTTAAATATAAAATCAATAAAGTAACTCGAATAATAGACCTAAAATACGCTCATAAAACCTTCCAAAAGTTGCACTAGATCGGACTCAACCGAGACAGTATTGCAGTTCAAAGTCGACATAATAAGCATAAAAAAGATCTAATTATCGGATAACTAGCAATTCTAAAAATAACAACTAGAATATCAAATTAATAAGAAAGTACTAGTTGTGACTGATAGAATTACCAAGGTTGACTAATCCAAGTCTCTCGTCGAGATCGGAGCCGATGCAGCCCGCGCGAGACGAGGATTTCGTCGAGTAGGAAAGGTTGGCAATGCGTCGAATTGTATTGAACGAAAGTGTTATTTTTTCGTACAGATCCTATAACATATTTATAACCTCGTGCATGAGGTTCTGACCCGACTCGGTCAGGACTCCTAAACAAACCGACTAAGCTTATTTCTAAAAACTTTAAACTAATATATAGAAAAGAAAACTAATATAGAAAAGGATAAAATAACCCTACACAGGTCTACTTCTTCTTCTTCGGCCGTTGGGCTCATTGACTTTGGCCGACTCCTACTCACGCGGCTGATCTCTGGGCCCGGTCAAATTCTGGTGCCAACAGTGGTGCAGATGAAGAAGGCTAAGGCGTTGATGCAGCGAGTGACGCGTTCAAGTTCACGTCGTTCACACGGTAGTTCGAGCACAAACCTCTCCATCCAGGAGGAACCAACGAGGTACACACCCGTTGAGGATGACATGGAGGAGGATGAGCCACATGTTCTTCTCGTCGACACCAACTTCGAGCTGTTGGATGAACGGGGGAGACGAGTCTACCACCGCCTACGCAACCGCAGTTTTGTCCACACTAACGCATATGACGATGACCTGCTCTCCACCATAGGTATTGACTCTGAATTCCTTTCTATTTGGAAAGCATTAGGTTGGACTGAATTGGCACACATCACTGAGGAGGGTTCACGCCTCCTCACTATCCAGTTTTTGTGCACCTTGCTGAAAGATAACGACGGGGTACTTTTCCGCCTGTTCGGGAAGGAATATCGTCTGTCATTTTTATAAGCAGAAAAAGCTTAGCACTGAATGGCCCACCAAAGCCCATGGGGACCTCAAAGACTAGGTCAAAAAGGCGAAGGTATAAAAGGGCGAGGGGTTGTTGACTCCAAGTCCACGCCGCCATTTTGCACGCAGCGCTTTGTCTTCCTTGCGCCTCCCCTGATCCTGCGACTCCTCAGCTTCAAAGCTAGGATTAGCCACTTCAACTCCGTCACCACAGATCATCACAACCAACACACTCTGAGTTCCTGTTAGGATTATCCTCCTACCTCTAGATCCAGCGCGTTGCATCTTCAACCATGCCTCGCAAGTCGTCCAAGAAAGCTGCTGCCACCGAATCGTCTTCCTCGGAGTTGGAGATCCCGGAACAGATGTGGGAGTTCTCCAAGAGCAGTCACACCACCTCCAATCTGAACACAATGGTGGCGGATGGCATCCTTCTGGAGCAGGCGCGCATAGATTGGAAGGTACCAAAAGAAGCTTGCCCCCTCTCAATCCATAAGCAGATAGTAGTTTTTCGCTCTTTTTTCGAGCATGGCTTTGGAGTTCCCTGCTGCAGTTTCTTGCGCAGGCTCCTTTTCTTTTATGGGATTGAGCTTGTCAACCTCAATCCCAACTCCATACTTCATATTGCCATCTTCGTGCATCTGTGCGAACGGTTTCTAGGCATTCTGCCCTACTTCACTCTATTCCACCACCTCTTTGTCCTCTGACCGCTACCAACTAAGGAGAACCAAGTCGCCATCGGTGGAGTTGGTTTCCAGTTACGTAAGAAGGAGGCATACATCAATGTGCCATTGAACACCGAGAATAAGCACTAGAGGGACGAGTGGTTCTACTGCGACAACCCTCCCCCTGCGCTTGTCGGTTTATCTGGTGCGAAAGCCACTCCTCAAGCGCGGTGGTCGGAGAGACTGGATCCGACCGACCCTTAGGTGTTCACTCTGCTGGAAAAGATTGCAGAGCTAAAGAATGAGGGAATCGACGGCATTACTATAGCGAAAAGCTTTATAGTTTGTCGAGTGCAGCCCTTGAAGCAGCAGAGTCACCCTGCCTAGATGTATGCCACTAATGATGAAACAAGAGAAGTGTCTGATTCGCTAAACTCTTCTCTACGCCGGTCGCGGCTATCGAAGATGTTTGAAGGGGAAATTATTCAGGACCATTTCCTGATTGCAAATGCATACAACGTGGGCACTCTGCGGGCCCGAGTAAGCTTCGATTATTCTGAATGTTTCTGATGTTCTTGTTGACAGGTTGATCTCAACATTTTATATCTTCATGCTCTTGTAGGTTTTGGACACTTTTGTGTCACACCCTCCGCTCCCTCCGACCGACGAGGGACCGGATTATACTGATAAGCGGCCGCAGACCAGCGCTGATGGGGCCAGCTCTGCATCGCACGTTCGGCTGACCAAGGAGGTTTCCACTAACACCGCACCTCCTCGCCTCAACTTGCCTTCGCCCAGCCATCGGGTGAAACAGACCGCCCACCATCATCGACAATATGTGGGTGCTGATGATGATGAAGAGGAAGAGCGCCTCCAAGAAGCCGGTCCGCACGCCTCTGCACACTCTGACCGACCATCAAGCCAATCGGAGCCCCCGAGCAAATCAACGGGTGATGCAAAGGTGGCGAAGAAGACCGATGAAGCCGCCAAGACTTCCCTAAAAAGGAAAGATTCTGATCTACAGACCACTTCTCTGAAGAAGAAAGTCTGTCGGATCAAAATTAAACAAGCCTCTGGGTATATTCCTTCACGTTTTCGATTCTTCATTATTGTAATTATCAACCGCGAGCTAATTTTTATGCTCTTTGGTGATCATGGCGGTCGGTCAGGTGATACCCAGAATGCCCAAGGGTCTCAGGACACTTGGTCTGCTTTTACCCCTCATCTGACCGACCCTCCTCAGCCGGTCCATACACCATCAAGCGTACAGGCCGAGTCAAAGAAGTCGCCCAACGCTCCACCGCTGACTCCTCAGACTACCAATCCCTCTCCGACCGACGTCCCCCTCTACAGGGGTAAGGCCGTGCTGGTCGAGGATTCATTGGGTCAGCCAAACGCTGAAGACACGGAGGCTCTCCATCAACATCGTGAGGCCAACAAGGTACATCAATACCAGGTTCCTTTTCTTTCTTGAATCATTCTTCCAACTAACCATGCCCTTCTTCATATCAGAGGATATATTCTTTTATGGAGAAAAAGCAGGCCAGGATTGAATATCTTGAGGCCAAAACTTTTGGTAAGCTTCTGATATCTTGTGCATTCAAACGTCTCCTTTAAAGTTACTAACTTGGTGTCAACAGTTATTGGCGAGCAGCTCTCCCAAGCTAGAAAGCAAATTGAGAAGCTGCAGACCGACAATAAGGAGACTATCGCTGCTTTATAGCAAAGTCGTGCTGCTGTCGTTGGTAAGACCTCACACCATTTCTATTTTATTTCTTACTCACTCTAATGCTAAACATTTTATTTGTGTCTTTAGCTCGTGACCAGAAAATCACCGACTTGGAGAAGTTAACTTCGAACCAGCTGAGATTCTTACATGCTCTGACTGCTGAGAAGAATGACCTTTTCAAATCAGTCGAAGAGCAGAGTGCCGAGAACACTCGGCTGAAGAAGAAGTTGGAAGAAGCCGAAGAGAAGATAGAGGAAGCTAAAAGCATCTCCAAGTCTTTCAAATGTAATCTTGTCGATAAGCTATCCTGAATGGAAATCTTCCATCATCACTTTTTGACTTCATCATCTAATGCCCTTCATGACTTTTGCAGCCATATCTTACGGCGCTTGGAAGGCATTGAATTATATCCGTGCCAACCAAGTGGAGAAGATCGGGAACTCCTTGAAGTATTTGCTAGAACATGCACCGGAGGTGATCGACGACAACACCAGAAGAGTAGCGACCGAGTCCGGGAGTCAAGTTCTGGCTATTTGCCAATCATGGTCTCCTGCATAGCCATTGGACAAAGTCAAGGAGGGCTTCAACCCTGACCTGACAGTCGATCAATGTCAATTGCTAATGGACTCGATGCTCGAAACCTCCTGAACCTTAGTTGATAATGTTGAGATCGACCCCATTGTGTCATCTCCTCCAGCAACTCCGGAGCTAGAGTTGTAAGATGATGCCTCCTCTCCTTCACAGGAGCTGTAAATATCAGTAGCATTAGGAAACAATAGTAGTATTTGAGCAGAAAAACAATATTGTTTCTATGTAAATATTAACTCTTAAGCTTGCTTAGTTACTAAACAAGTTGGGAAAGACCGACTAAATAGTCAGAAGGCAATCTCCTATTACTTAAAATAAAATGATCAATACTTAGCTGTGTTATCGTGCTTTAGCACTTAGACCGTTTTGCCGTAAGTCTTTTAGAGATAAAAATAGAAGTTGCGTTGATCTGCCTTATCATACTAGGTTGATATTCATAGCCACGTAACAAGCAGAGTCGACCAATCAACACATGAAATCTCGCTCTTTGGCTCTGGGTTTAGTATAATGGCAGTCTGTTATGCAGCATAAATTGTATAACCATGATGTTAGACATTAGACCAAAAAATCTTAAGACTGTATCAAGATATGAGAAATTGGTCGATCAAAATTCAAAACCATAATTTATCAAGGTTAAGGAGGACAGGGACATTATTACTAGCCCCCTAGCTCGATTGTTTAATACAATAGATTAAGGAATCGAGACAAATAAGAATGAAAATCATCAATAAATCTTTCATCAAAAAGACCGAAGTTACATTCAATAGTAATATATGATAATACAAAAGATAGACTAAGTATAAAAGAGACGTAGCTGATTTATGTTCCATAAATTTAGCATATCATCGCCATCTTCATACATCAGTCGATAAGCCCCCGGCCGAGTGACTTCTTTGACCACATAAGGTCCTTCCCACTTTGGAGACCGTTTGTGTCGATTCTTGATTGATTGCACTCGGCGTAGCACTAAATCCCCAACATGAAACTGGCGATTGCGCACGTTCTTATCATAGTAACATCGTAAACCTTGCTGGTATAGCGCCAACCGAAACAGAGCACGATCACGCAACTCCTCTGCCGCAATCAAATCAATCTCTTGATTCTCTTCAGAAAGCTTCTTGTCATATCCTTTAACTCGCGCTGATACGAGGTTTACCTCGGTCGATAGCATACCCGTGGAGCCGTAGACCAACGAGAAAGGTGCCTGGCTAGTAGCCTGACTGACGTTAGTTCGCAGCCCCCAGAGAACTGAAGGCAGCTCTCGTACCCACCGACCGGCATAAGGTTTGAGCCTGTCAAATATCCGGGGCTTCAACCCCTGAAGAATCATACCATTGGTTCGTTTGACCTACCCATTGCTTTGAGGATGAGCCACTGATGCAAAGTGGATTTTTATTCCCATCTCATCGGCAAAGTCACGGAACTCCTCAGATGTGAACTGAGTACCATTGTCGGTGATGATATCATAAGGGACCCCAAACCGAGTGAAGACATCCCTGACAAACTCGACCGCCTTCTTTGAAGTTATCTTGCCAACCGGCTTCGCTTCAATGCACTTGGTGAATTTGCCAATGGCAACAAACAAATGAGTGAATCCACCTGGCATTTCTTAAAAGGACCAACAATATCAAGCCCCCAGATTGCAAAAGCCCAAGTCATAGGTATCATCTGAAGTTGTTGTGAAGGCACATGTGTCTGTTGAGCAAACAATTGACAGCCTTCACACTTTCGAATGACCTGGTATGCATCTTTGACCGCCATAGGACAATAAAACCCTTGTCGGAAAGCTTTGCCTACAAAAGTCTTGGAAGCTGCATGATTGCCACACACTCCTAAATGGATTTCTTCCATCAACACTTTGCCTTCTGGTATCGAGATGCACCTCATCAAGATGTTCGATCCTCCTCTTCTATAAAGCAAATCATCCACCATTAAGTATCCTCAACATTTACCCTTCAACCTTTGTTGCTCATTACGATCCATGGGCAGCGTATCCTTGCTTAAAAATTGGACAATCGGGTCGCGCCAGTCGGTCTCTACTTTGTCATCGCTTACGGGCTCAGCAACATCGGTCGTCAAGACATTCGACCGAGGAGAAATAGTGGGGGGATCCAGGGTGTGTAAGAAAACACCAGGTGGGACACTCGATCGAGATGATCCCATTTTGGCTAACTCATCAGCTGCCTGATTATTATCTCGAAGAACGTGTGTGAACTTTAGTCCATCAAATTTGTCTTCAAGCTTCCTTACTTCTTGATAGTAAGAACCCATGTTGTCGTTCACACAGTTCCAATCCTTGGTGACCTGGTTAATGACCAAAGCCGAGTCACCAAAAATGTCAAGACGCCGAATGCCAAGCGAGACAGTAATGCACAGACTGTGTAAAAGAGCTTCATATTTCGCAGCGTTATTAGACGCGTGAAACATAATCTGGAGGACATATCGTAATTTCTCTCCTGTGGGTGAGATGAACACAATTCCTGTGCCAGCTCCAAATAACTGGAGGGATCCATCGAAGTACATTTTCCAGTATTCGATATCTTGCGGCGCAGGCGGCATTTGAATCTCTATCCACTCGGAAACGAAGTCGACCAATGCTTGTCCTTTGATTGCCGAACAAGATGCGAACGTGATGGTATACTACCCAAGTTTGACTGCCCACTTAACAATTTTTCCTTCCGCTTCTCGATTGTGAAGGAATGCGGCGAGTGTGAAGGATGTTTGAACTTTGATAGGATGAGCTTGAAAGTAACGCTTCAACTTCCTTGAGATGATCAAGAGCGCATATAGCAGCTTCAAGATCTGGTGATATCGTGTTTTGGAGGCACTGAGAACCTCACTGACGAAGTAGACCGGGTGTTGTACTTTTTGTACATGACCCTCTTCCTCTCGGTCGACCGTTAAAACGGTACTCACAACTTGAGTTGTGGCCGATATGTAGAGTTGAAACTTTTCTTGTGGCTTCGGAGGCACCAAGACTGAAATTTTGCTGAGGTGATTCTGCAATTCATCCAATGCCAGTTGCGCCTCCGTCGTCCATCCGAAATTATCCTGCTTCTTGAGCAGTTTAAAGAGCGGTAGACCCCTGACTCTCAGTCAAGAAATAAATCGACTCAGGGATGCCATACATCCGGTCAGCTTCTGAACATCCCTCTGAGAATTAGGTGGCCTCATATCAAGGATCGCCTTGATTTTATTTGGGTTAGCCTCTATACCTTGTTTTGAAACAATGTAACCAAGTAGCTTTCCCAAAGGAACCCCAAATACACATTTTTTAGGATTCAGCTTCATTGAGTAACATCTCTAATTGTCGAAAGTTTCTACCAGGTCAGAAAGAAGTTCTTCGATGCTCCGAGTCTTTACCACGATGTCATCTACATATGCTTCTGCATTCCGACCGATCTGAGCTTCGAGGCAGCGTTGAATACCACGTTGGTAAGTCGCGTCAGCATTTTTCAGATAGAACGGCATGGTGATATAGCAGTAGGCGCCAAAGAGTTATAAAAGAAGTCTTGATTTGATATTCGACTTTCAGTGGGATCTGGTGATAGCCTAAATAGGCGTCCAGAAAGCTTAAAAGCTCACACCCATCTATTGAGTCTACGATCTGATCGATACGTGGCAGAGCGAAAGGATCTTTAGGGCAGACCTTGTTCAAGTCAGTATAATCCACACACATCTGCCACTCTTTATTCTTCTTAGGTACAAGGACTGGCTTTGCTAGCCAATCGGAATGATACACTTCCTTTATAAACTTAGCATCTAATAACCTAGCTATCTCCTTCTTCATGGCGTCCTTGTGGTCTTGTGCAAACCTTCTAACCCTCTGCCTGATAGGGGTGGCCCCAGGCGGCACCCTTAACTCGTGCTCAATCTTTTCCCTAGGAACTCCCGGCATCTTAGAATGTTTCCATGCAAAGATGTCCCTATTTTCCTGAGATAAAAGAGTGAGCGCGAGTTCCTATTTCTCGTCGAGGTCGGCCCCTGCGTAGGTAACCTTAGCAGGGTCTTCTGGGTCGAGCGCGATCTCCTTAGTAGGAACGTCGTCCTCCTTTATCTTGTCCTTTGTAGACTTCTTCATGGGGATCTCTGCATCGGTCTGCTCCTCATTGCCAACTGCCTTCTGGATCTCCAGCTGGTCAGACAGCATCAACTGTTGGTCGGCCATCTCACAACTCTATACATCACAATCGAAAGAATTCCGAAGATCAGAGTGGAGGGAGATTATTCCTTTTGGACCTGGCATCTTGAGAGTGAGGTACGAGTAGTGCGGGATTGCCATGAACTTTGCCATTGCCGGTCTGCTGAGGATAGCATGGTATACAGA
Organism: Eleusine indica; assembly: GCA_030378355.1. Lineage (NCBI taxonomy): Eukaryota > Viridiplantae > Streptophyta > Magnoliopsida > Poales > Poaceae > Eleusine > Eleusine indica. The sequence continues at coordinate 6,974,518 of CM059498.1, read as the reverse complement.
CTCGAAGTCGGCCACCTGGAAGAGAACACGCTCAGTTCTGAAGTTCTCACGGGTTCCAAAGGTGACGGGTAGGAGGATCTGTCCAATGAGGATAGAGGTTTTGCCGGGCACGATCCCATGAAAGAGCGAGGAACTCGGCTGGAGGTCATTGACCGACAAACCCAACTCCCTAAGAGTCTTGGTGAAGATCAAGTCCAGACTGCTTCCTCCATCGATGAGTACTTTGTTGAACCTGACCTCCTTCATCGTGGCTGCAAGTACCAGCGGGTAGCGACCTGGCTTAGGCAGGTGCCTGGGGTGATCTGACCAATCGAAAGTGATTGGTACCTCAGACCACCTCATGTACTTGGGCGTAGCAGGCTCTACGGAGTTGATCTCGTGTAGCTCCAGCTTTTGCTTACGCTAGGACACATAGGCATCCGGGCCTCCGAAGATGAAGTTGACTTCTTTCCGAGGCTCTTAGAACTCTCCTTCTTCGTCCTTGTTGTCATTTTCTTTAGCTTTGTCCTTGCCGTTGCGCCTCGGTGGGTCCTTGGCCACCTTTAGTGCGGCAGTTGCGTAGCCCTTCAGCCAATAACAGTCCTTTGCTTTGTGGTTCCCTTTTGGGTGCCATATGCATGGGTCATTTAGCAAGTCGTCCATGGTCTGCTGGTTCATCCGAGGATTCTTTTGGGATCAGTCAACTGTAGCAACCATGTTGTCCTGCTTCCTTTTCTTGTGCTTCTTGAAGGATTCTGTCTTGTCCGAGCGCTTCTCCTTGCCCTTGCCACGGATGTCGTCTAGCGCCGACTCTCCTGATGTGAACTTATCCGTGATCTCGAAGCTCTCCCGAGCGGTCAGCTTGAGGTCATGATTCCTCCGACCGATCTCCCGAACCAGGTCATCGCTGCGTACACCTCCTTGGAAAGCTGCAATGATCTGCTGGTCGGGGACGTTAGGGATCTCGGTCTTCTTGGCGCAGAACCGCTTGATGTAGTCGCGCAGGGGCTCGTCATACTTCTGCTTGATCCAGGTGAGGTCAAAGTGATTGCTTGGATGATTGCAGGTTGCTTGGAAACTTTCTATGAGCTTCCTATTAAGGTCACCCCAAGAGGTAACCGATCTCTCTGGAAGAGACGTGAGCCAAATGCGAACAGTTGGATCAAAGCAGACTGATAGGTAATTCGTCATCAAAAAGGTATCACCCCCGGCTGACCGAAATGTCATGTTGTACAGCTAAAGCCACTCTCGAGGGTTGGTCTGACCATCGTACTTGTGGATGGGAATCGGCTTAAATCCTTTCGGCCACCGAGCTATGCGAATCTCAGGCACGTAGGCCTTGATGCCGCCGAATTATTCGTCGCTCGAAGTAGTTGACCTTCTATATCGGTCTGGAGATGGAGATGAACGACGATTATGACAAGGGCCAACATCATCATCATGGCAATGACGCCGATTCTCTTCATCACGATTCTCGCGCCGGTCCCGGTCGTCACTTCGATGTCGGTCATCACGGTTGTTTCTTGGAGGTGGATCGCGTCAGTCTTCCCGTCGGTGGTCGGTCCTTCGATCGCGGCGCTCCTCCTCGTGGCGTCGGTTGTCCCGAGCCCGTTCTTCATGATGAGACTTGATGGTATCCCGACCATCGCGGATGCTGAGGGAGTTTCTCCGATCGTCATGTCTCCGCCGACCGCGTGACGTCGCATGACTGGAACTTGCCATCGATTGGGGTTCGTCCCTGGCCGCGTCTTGGACTGCAGCTGCCTTGAGCATGGCCACCGCCTTATTCATCGCGGGGGTCTGATATGCTGCGTCGGCCATCAAGTTGTTGAGCAAGGTTTTGGCCCCGGTGATGTTGTTCTGCGGAGTGCCATAGACCTTGACACCGTCTACTTCGGTCTCAAGTTGTCCAAGGTCCAGTCGGCGTGCGAGACGGGATCCCCGCGATCTTCTCGATCGGCGGTGATGTCCACTTGACGAGTTGTTGTCTTGTGGATTTTCTTCCCTGCGACCTTCTTCTACACGTTCAGCGCGGCCATCTTCTCTGTCACCGTCTTGTTCGTGATCCTCTTTGTCGTTGTCACCCGATGGATTCTCATCTATCTCGACCACGTTTACTATCAGAGGGTATAAGGAGGTAGATCCGACCGAGTCCTCATCAAAGGAGCGGACCGAAGTTGAGTCGTACCCAAAGGGTAGGTCTGTCTCGCCGAACCCGAGTGGAGCCAACGCTGGGATCAAATCTAACGGGCTCGGTGATCGCGCCATAGAACCGGCTGCGGCCGAGTTAGATCGGTAGTTCTCTAGACCTAGCTCTCCGTTGGTGTCGAGGGTGAAGTCGAGCGATCCGAAGGAGATCTTGAAGTCCGGTGAGTACTGGATGTTAGGGGTTTCGGCCATCGTAGTCGACAGAGAATCCCGACGAGCCTTGTCCCCCTACCTGGCGCGCCAACTATCGAGACTTGATCTCGGCAATATATTTATAGGGCTATATTAGGACTAAGAACTACGATGGTTGCAAAAGACGTCGAGTTATACAGGTTTGGGCCTTTTCGATGAGAGTAAAAACCTTACGTCATGTGTTTTGTATTGCTTGTAATGTTGTGTTTCGTGTCCCTTGATGGAGGTTCCCTGCCGTCTTATATATCCGATCGGCAGGTGGCACATGAAGAGTCCTACTCGTAGTCTACAAGGATTTACATAGAACGTCTATCTCTAATTACCTTGTGCTTCAAACCGACTCGGTCGGTTTTCTTATTGATGAGGTACCCGATCAGTTGCCGACTTAAGAATATCTATGGATACCCGAAAGTTAAATATTCTACAATATATGTATCAGGAAAGAAGAGAAATGCCACATAAGGTACGCTATTTCACAGGGCTGCAATTGTCTGTTTGAACATGAAGAGAACTTCTCGTTATGCCAAGTAATAGCAAGGCTGGTTTGCATCTCCAGAAGTTAGGTCTGTTTTGAATGCAGCCAAATTCATGTGTTCCATGGCTGTCATTAAGCAATCCTAGAATGAATCATGTATATATGATGGCAAATCATAATGACTTGACAGGAGTTTTTTAACAATCTAAAAAGGGACCCTTTGTTTTCTGGCGAAGTTATCTGAGATACCGTTCTCGCTATCCTGCTGGACATGTGCGGTGCAAGTTAAGGCGCGACCTGACTAAAACCAGGGCGACTAGTCACGTTTGGCAACCGATTGATAACGCCAAAAAAAGTGTGCACAGTGTAATACGAGTGCATTTGCACAGTGCAAGGTGCTTTTCGTTTGCACAGTCCAAGCTGCATTGGCCTCCTTAAACGATTCCGCGTGAGGGTTAACATAACCAGAGTTAATTGACTGGTTAACCGACAAATCGATCTAGATCGGTTATTCTGGCTGGTCGGTTAACCCCCGTTTTTTATTATTATTATTTTAACTTAAAAAAATTTGTATCAGACGAAATCGATAAAACCGACAGTAACCAGTCTAACCGGTCGGTTAACTGGTAAAATTGACAAAAAACCTGTATATTTGAATTTAAAAATATATATTCAAAAATATATCAATAAAACCAAGCTAACCGACCGGTTAACCGATCCTAGCCCGTGTGCTCTCGGAATCAAAATTTGTCCCGTTAACCGACCAGTTTTCTGGTTAACCGTTAAATCAATCCCGACCGATAACACCGGTCGATTCGATTATGTTAACCTTGCTCTGCGCCATAAGAATGTTTCTTAAACGATCGCCAATTTTGCCCGTCCAAGATCCACGAAAAAATGGTGCGCTACAATCTCCTTGTGCCCAGAATCTCCTTGCGTCCAGAATGCTAAATAACACAAAAACAAACGGGACACTCCTCGCAAGCCTCGCAGCGCCGGCCTGGACAGAAACTTCGGTCCACTCTTCTCCCTTCTTCCGGTCCGGGCATCCGGCAATTTCTGTAGCCGCGGTGCTCAAGCGTTTCTTTGTTCCCAATTGCAAGTCAAGCTGCGAGAGGCCTGTATGAGACTAATAGAGTGTTGTTTCACGCTTCACGTTCTTCTTCACTTTGAGTTTTCGACGTGCCTGGTTGCTCTGCTGATTGAATTTTTCCCTGTCAGCGACGGGAAACCGATTGGTGCGTGTTGGCTTGGCTACTCGGATTGACCTGTCGAACCAAACCATTTCAAAAGCAAGGCGCCGCTCTTCCCGATTCCCTTCTTTCCGCTTCCACCCCGCCAAGCCATGGCGTCCCCGCCGCCTGCGCAGCCCACCACCACCGCCGCGCCCACCTCCGCCACGTCCCCGCCCGCGCTCGTCGCCTCCCAACCGCTCCCGCGCGCTTACCTCGCCACCTCCTCACCCAGGGGCGCCGCCGCTCCCTCGGCGCCGGGCCCCCCGCTCTTCACCGGCCGCCCTCTAAACCCTAACCCTCCCGGTCACGCCGCCCCGGCGCCCCACGGCATCCTCTACCCCGTCGCCACATCTGCCGGATCTGTTCAGCACCGCCGCGTTCCGCCCATGGCTCTGGGTTACCCGCGGGCGCACGCCGTCGCTGTCCCCATTGCGCAGCCGCATCAGCCCTTGGTTCATCTGCAACCCCGGTCGTTCGCAGCCGTGCCGCGGGCTCTGGTGGCGGGCGTGGCGGTGCGCCCCGAGCAGCCTCCCCGAGGAATTCCTATAGCTCCACAGCCCAAGGTTAGTGACTAGTGAGCTCCAACAGGAAGGGGAATTTGCTTCGGTCCTCTTCAGTCACATGTCTGTCTTGTAGTCTTGGAAGAATATTTCAGGTGAATTTAGAAAATTTAGCTGATTCGAGGTTCGAGCATGCTATGTTTGAGGCTTTAATTAAATTTATTGGCAGTACTGTCGAATGTCAACGCAGTGGTAAATGATTAGGTTAAGAGATAATATGGGTGGTTAGACATTTAGAATTTTGTCATGTTATCTGCTGAAGGGCTTTTTATTTATACTCCTTGAACCTAGATGGTAGTTGTCTAATAAGTTTCCTTGATGCATGTTCTCGTGTTCTTTTGGAACTTTGTAGATTAATCCAGCCCCACCGGCTGCTCCAGCAACTGAGCAGAGCAACCCAAAAGACAGGTAAACAACAATACACCCAACATTTAAATGTTTACAATTTCTTTTCTTTTTTTTCATTATGATTCAGCATTTGACTTCACTGTAGGGAAAGGAGCAGAGAAGACTCTTCAACTGTGGTGATTAATGACCGCAAAGTAATCATCGTCTTTCTAGTCTTTTTAATCATAGTATTCTAAACATAGGTTAGCAAAATGATATTTTCCCTTTGTTGTAGAAATATGTATGTCTAACATGCATACAGAAGTGACATTTCTTTTGACAATGTTTTGGCTGCTTGAAAGGTTAACTTGTTGGAAAGTGAGTCAGGATCATTGTATGCTCTCTGTCGATCTTGGGTGCGCAATGGTGTTCCACATGAAAGTCAGGTTAGCATTCCTTCTTTCATATGAATGCAGGGGTTGGTTGCTTATTCGTTCTTTATTTATTTGTTTGCAAAGTCATACATACTGAGATTGACAATTGATCGCTCCTCAGATATTTTTATCTTTATTATATGCTGTGGTTCATAAATATGATTACCATGTATTTGTCCTGAGTTGTAGACACAATTGCTAGGGTACAAGTGTACAACTGTCTTTTTTCTGGATTATACTCTTGTTACTTTCAGTATGCAACTACCTTTAGTTAATAAGCTTCAGACTTGTGTGGATGGCTGTGTTCAGACTACTGTTTGTAATCTGGACTGATTGCACTGTCTTTCCTTTCTCTCTCTCTCTCTCTTTTTGCGTAAATGAATATGCAGTCTAGATTCCAGAAATGTAAAACTTTACCACTGTTTTTAGTTAGGATGAATAATGTTCTTTTATCATTTTTTCTTCTGATATCTGAATGCAACTTCAGTCCATTCCAGAATGGATGTGTGGGATTTTATCCATGCACTCATTTCACTTCTCTATTTAGCCAAGCTTTGGAAATGGCGAACCAATTCTTCCAAGACCTTTGCCTGCTTCAGTTGTAGATTCGAGGATATCAGAAAAGGACAATAATGATGCTGAGGATGGTTATTCAGATGAAGAGCCACAGAAGGTGTCTTGACAAAAGCTACTTCACAGTTTTTTTTTTAATTTAGCCTTACATAGTTAATACATTTCTGATAAAAAAATGTACTTACTGTTCATGATAGTATTACTTTAAGTCATACTGCATCCGGTTAAAGGTACTAAATCCATAGCAAGTTTGGCTCGTGTGTTTTGTATTACCAATTTACCATAGAAATATTGCATAGGAAAATTCTTTTTGTTCTTTTAGATTGAATGGTTAGGTATTATTTCTTATTTTGAAATGAAATTTTTGTTCAGGAAGAGTTGCTTATTTGTTATTGTCTAGAGTCTACCATTTACAGTTTTATTTTAATCTATCATCTTTGGATAAAAAAGGTACATGTCACTTCACAGGCTTTGATCTTTTATGTTACAGAATGCTGACGGTGAATATAACCCGAGTGACTTATTGAAGCAGCATGTAAAACGTGCAAAAAAGATACGTGCGAGGTATGTACATTTTTGTTTATTTTATTCATACTCTATCATTATCACCAAAAATAAGGCTGAAACATAGTAATGCAGTAGAGATGACTGGTTTATGTCTTTGGTGGGTACTAGGATAAACAGTGCCTTTCATAATCAACTTGTCCTGGAAGAATTGCAAATTGCAAACTGAAAGTACATTGATAAATGATAACACAAGATTATTGCCTGATTGGACAATCAGTTATTTCATTCTGTTTTGAAAAATGCTTCTTTGACAGGTTGCAGAAGGAGCGGCTTCGTCGGATTGAAAGATACAAGCAACGCCTGGCACTTCTTGTGCCCACACCTAGCGAGCTTGGGAGGCACGATCTTGCTTTGTAAATCACCGCTGAAGCTGAAATCATAGCTCTTGTGTTGTACATTGTAACTTTTGTTTAGTAAGTTTGGTTTTGATAACTTATTATCAGCATTGTATGTTTAAGAGCTTTCTCTAACATTATCTAATAATCTGAAATCAAAATCATACCATCATCTTTGATGGTTTGTGCGTGCTGAATCTGGCCTGTGGTCTGCATGATCAAGAGCTAACTACTCATAACATCAGAGTTGTCACATTTGCTTGGGAAATATGTTTCTTTTTCCAAATTGATTGGCAAATATTGAAGCAGTATCGAGGAGTATTTTCGGGGTTTGCCGCATGTACCCACAATCTGAGATATTGTAAACCTTTTTTCCTTGCCTGATTATACACTCAACAATGAATTCATGGATTTACATGTTCAACGAGTATTAAGAACAGTTCGATATCAATACGCTCCCCTTTTGAGTCTATGATGAACAATAAGATCAGTTAAGGCCGACGAGGGGTGTCCGATGCGAAGCCTTTTCTCCGAGCCGAATGTGTATACGAGGAGCTCGTGAGAGTTCGCACCGTTGGCGAAAGGTGGTCGTATAAAAGGGGCTTTTTCCGGGGTGCGAGTGCGAGGGACAACTCTTGCGGCGCCGGAGTCGAGGATGAGCATCCAGAATCCGTGTCCGGATGTGGCAGCGGAGCTTCCATCGTTTGTCGAAGAAGAGACTCCGTGGTCGGATGTGGCGGCGGAGCTTCCATCTTTTGTCGAAGAAGAGACGGAGGTGATTCGTGATCGTGTGGAAAGAAGTAGCCGCCGCTGTATCACGCCTAAATCTACCTTGGATTAGGCGTCGCCACAAGGATTTGGTTCGTGACAGGATCATCCTGCTGAAGAGTTTCGAGAAGGAGATCATGAAGGAGACAAACGGCCCCGACTGGGGGGAGGAGGCTTTTGATCCGAAGAAACCACTGGAGGAGGAGGAGGCCGATATTCGTGAGATGCGTTCGCGCCGTCGTGACTGGGAACTCCGCAAGGGCCTTAATTATGGTGCCTTCGAGGACAACAGTAAGTTGATGAAATGTGTGGAGAAACAGATCTAGCGGACGCGCTTGCCTATATTTTTTGCTTATATATAATCTTACTAACAACTCGTCGTTGTGAGAGTAGGTTAGTTGTTCTTTCGACCTTTGTGAAACAATAGTGATTCAACCTCCCTAGTAACTACTTCCTCTATCCTAAAATATAAATATTTGTTGACTTTAGAAATAAATTTTGACCTTTTGTATTCAAATTTATTATAACAAATACAAAAATAAATAAATTATATTTGAAATATATCTAATAATGAAATATATTACAATAAAATAAATATTTTTTAAAAAAAGTTTGAATAAGACAAAAAGTCAAAGTTGATTTTTAAAGTCAATAAATGCTTATATTTTGGGATGGAGAGAGTAGAAGATACCCAACACCGTTTGTTCCAGTGATTTTGCAACTGTACTATACTACTGTTTACTCACACATTAGTCATCTAGGAACGGTTTATATGTTCCCTTACATCAGAATCACGAAAGGAGAAACTCCACAAGATTGGGCACCAGCATATATATGAATTAGGATTTGTACTAACATATGTTCGCCATCAGTTCTATTCCATATGCACAATGCTTTGCCCAGTTGGAGTTAAATGTTCTCTATGAAGCGTATGTTTTGGCAGAATTAGATAGGGCTAAGGGCCTGTTTGGATATTATGGTATTTACAAACCATAGTATGTGAAGAACATGGTTTTTACTGTTGCAACTGAAATATACTATAGTTTTGTAATACCACATTTTCTTGCAGTTTTAACAATACCAAGAGGTGTTTGGATGTCCTAGTATTTAATGCAGTATAACTTTAGAAATATAACCAAAAAGTATATTTCTATTTCTCCTTGGAATATTATTAGGAATATGAACATGTAATTTATATCAGTATATTTTAATCTCAAAACAAGATTAATTAGATGGATACGGAATTTAGAACCAAACTGCATGCATAAAATAAGTTATGTTATCAGTTATTAGAGAGCTAAGAAAGAGAATATATGTCAGTGTATGTTTGTAGCACGTACACACGGAATGCACATGATTCAACACACATGCTAACTGAAACCTGAGGGGCATGCCTCAGTGTGGATGGGTCAGTTGGGCTCGGTTTTGGGGGGAAAAAAAGTGTTGACTGGATTTTTAAAAACTGCAAAAATACCAAGGTTTTTGGGATACTTTGGTTTATAAAACTACAATATTTGTTGCATTCAAACACCTCAGGCCCTGTTTGGGTGTTGTGGTTTTCAAAAACCATGGTATTGAGAAACCTTGGTTTTATAAACTAGAGCCAACACATATCTTGGTATTTGGAAGCCGGAGTTTTTCACAATTTTTAGATAAACCATGACATGTTTGGGTATTAAAGTATTTTTGTAGTATTTATCTTTTAAAAAATACAGTTGTTGGAATGTTGTATGGATCAGCACTTGGATTCAAAGGCATTATCTGACGTAAGGTCTATTTATAATATATACTATTTTGCTGGAGACTCGACCGTTCAAAGGAATTCTTGATAACCGGATCTTATAACTCCTTATTACTACAGACCTGATTTGCGTGTTGCCAGCCAAATATAACCAAAAGGAAAATTCATGTTACTCGGGAGGCTTTTTGTCCCCATGGGAGCATCCAACAGATCGACAACGCAAGGGCTGGGAATTGCTTCATATGAGGAACTCGAAATTAATACGAAGTCACGACAGCTGGTCCATGTGGAAAAAATATGGCATGAGAATAAAAAGCCAGTGCGCGTGTATTCGGCAGATGCGCGCTGTGTGCTCAGTTTAGAAAAAAGAGGTTCGGGGTGGAGTTTCCAAAACTCCAAAAAAACTGAAGTTTGGTATTTTGTCAATACTTTGAAAATACTTTACATCCAAACAGGGTCAATGTTTCTAATACTATGGTATTTTCTGGAAACCATGGTATTCACCTAAAACTACAAAAAATACTTTGTATCCAAACAGGTCCTAAAATTTCATTTTTCTCTGTTTCTTTGCTTGTTGTCTCAGCAGAGTTTGTTTTAACTCCGTATAGAAATTTCTTTTGTCAGGAAATAGGTGAGTCCAAAGTAGGGGCCTCCCGCACGGTTGCCTCAAAAAGAAGTGAAAAATTGTTCTGTTTACTTACGTTATGTTAGATTTGTTTCATCTAGAGACATGTTTCAGAGCAATATTAAATAGTTGTTTACAGTTAATATTGTTTTCTGATACTATTCATTGCTTTTCTGTAACTTTCTTTCTGCACATACTTACAGCCTTTTTGGGTCCCATGCGCTATACGGAGGGAGTTATCCCAGTCGGTGCCGGCAGTGATATTGTCTTGGAGATCTTTTCAATCCAAGTGACGGAGATAAAAGATGATCTCGGATGGCCACTGCATGTCTATGGCCATGTTGCTGTCAGGGATACTGTGGATTTTAACCGTAACCTTCTTTTCAACCGCAAGAGGGACAACTGCCAAATTATCACTCAACAGGTATTTTAATGCTTTGCATTTTGTTTCAGCTTTTCTGTTCTCTCATTTTTCTTGCAGCTAATACTGTTACTCATAGTTATGTATCTATTGTCAAAAGTTAACATTTTTTAAAAACTGAATTGATAATTTAGGGGCAATCAGACTGTGAATGTAACAAAGAGCTACACTAGCACACCACACACACAAATTTATGTACCGAATTTTTTTTCCTAGTATAAAACTCATTGTTACAAAGAAACCAATGACAAAAAAAATGTTGCTTCTGAAACTACGAGCCATATTATGTAGATAGAAAGAGATGTTTATGACAGATATTAAATTTTTACCTGCTCGTCACTTGATCTTCTATGACCCATGGCAATTCTTGTTGATACAAGTAGCATTCAGTTCTGATCAATAATGTGTGGCGCTTGCAGGATTCATATCTGCTGTTGACAGTCCCATCTCGTCCAGTTATGATAATTGATCCAGTTACTTTTGAAGTTGATCTAAAAATAAGGGGGGGAAGCAGAGTCGGAGGATAAAATATTAAGTTTGAAAGTCTTCCACAAACGTGTTGATGATTTCATTAACCTTAGACATTGCTCCAGCAAGCGTAGTACTGTTGAGTTCGCATTTGCTGTAGATTTGGAAGCAGTTGAGGCTACTGTAGACAGTGTCAAAATTATTTCTGGTTCATGGCCTGGTCGTCTTCGAGGTAGAGTTGTTTCTCGTACAACCAACATAGCTCAGAAGGATGTTGTGTTACTTGATTCTCGAGATGGAAGAATGCCTATCGCTTCTGATGTAAAATTGAGCTTTCAAGGAGCGTTCTTTCTGTGCCAGTAGGAGGAGAGCTGACCATTTGTGTGGAGGCTTTCAAAGTTGGTGACAAGTCTGTTGTTGAAAAGGTTAATTTCAAACAGCTAGATGCTGGTTGGAGTCAGGCTACATGTTATCTTGGCTTCTGTGAGGTGGAAATTAATGTTGCTTGGTCCCTCTTTACTCGGAACAAGGATAAACAGTCACGCATTAAGGCTGGTATACTTAGTAATCTTGCCAAAGCACACAACATGTTTTCTAAAGATAATGTGTAGTCTTGCCAAGGCACACAAGTATCCTCATCGAAGACACCTATAAACTTAGTCTTCTGCTGTATGTGAATGGAAGGGATGACGTTGCCTTTCTCCTCTTGTGTTACTTTTGGGATGTGTTTGAAAATACTTATGATCAATAAGCAGTTTGGACTGTCAAACAACAAAATAGCATAAGTGTTTATATGGAGTATAAACACCTATAAATACTTTGTTATTTTGTACTACTATAAACACTTTAAACAAAAGCAGCAAAATGTAACTTTTAGTGCTTATAGTGGTTCTCTCTCTCAGCATAAACAGTTTGGACAGACAAGCATAAGCAGCTTTACCAAACAGATTGACTAATTATGCTATAATAAGCACTATAACTACTATAAGAAATTTTTAACAGAATAACACTTTTAGCACTTTAAATATAAGTTCTGCCAAAAACACCCTTAATATGTTGTCGTCGCCTATGAAACTAGTACCTTGACAAGGCACAAAGTATGCTCCCTGAAGATATTGTGTACTCTTGCCAAGGCACACAACCTCCTCTCTAGAGATGCCTAATCTATGTTAGTCCCCCGTAGTTGAATATTGGAAGTAATGAGTGACATTGCCGTTCTCCTCTTGTTTATCTTGTGCTATGACTACGTGGTTGAGACTTTTAATGTTCCGAATTTGTGTAGTCAGTCAGGTTGAAACAAAGTTTTATGTGACAAAAAGAAAGAGATTTAGCTATTTCATTTTAAATATCATAGCTCCTGTGTTCAGCAAATTTGGTTGTCACATCTTATTATCAGCCTTGTATGTCAGGAGCACGCGAGCAGTCGCCCTGGATGTTTTTATTGCCAACATCGTCCAATAATCTGAACTCGAAATCATACTGTAGGCTATGATGGTTTGTGCTTACTGAGTCTGACCTGGCCGTCAAATCTGAATCATACTGTCAGCTATGTCTGCTTTTGTGTGATCAAGTGGTACAGTATTGGTTAGCTAACTACTCGAGTACTCGTGGCATCGAAATTTGATGTGGTCGTATTCGCTTGGCAAATATTGAAGCAGAATTGAAGAGCCAGTCTGACGTTTGCAACATTCTTCCACAAATCTGATCGACGGAGATACCAGGAAACCTTATCTTCCTTTAATTTTATTCTTGATGACTGATGAGAAATGATACCTGATTGTACACTCAATGCATTGATGGAATTTGTACATTTTCAACGAATAGTAATAAGAAGAAAAAATCAATAAGAAAAATACGCTCCCTTTGTGTGCCTACATATGAACATCAACAATAAGATTGATCAGTACCCATTGACCACCCTGCAGTTCCTCCTGACCTCCCCCACGCTCCCCGTGAGCGGAGCGATGTTTCCCATCTTGACCATGGCCGTCGCGAAGCTCTGGAAGAAGTCGGGTTGGCTCGCAGCGAAGCGGACGACGATGGGCGCGGTGGACGCCGCGCCCTCCTCCGGCGCGGAGAGCATCGCCTGGTCGGACCGGAGCAGGCCGCGGCCGCCCTGGACGCCGGCGTAGTAGCTGTTGTCGAACGTGTCCGGCGTGATCGGGTCGAGGTTGCTCATCAGGGCCGCGTCGTCGCTCGCCGCCGGGCAGCGCTGCCGGAGCTCGGCGAGGTAGGCCTGGTCCAGCGTCGGGTCGGGCCGCATCGTGCCGCTCAAGTTGTAGAGCCGGTCCTGGAAGGACGAGCACTGCGCGCGGCCGAACGTGTGCGCCCCTGCATTGGTGTGCACACGGCCAAAATTATGATCCAGAATGGAGAAGGCTTCGCTGTTACTTGTTACTCTTTGGACATTTAAAATGGGAACGAGAGAATATGTAGTACCTTGGAGGGCGACGAAATCGGTGTCGTCGAGACCGAACTCGGCGAACTTCCTCTTGAGCTCGTCCAGCCGTTCCGTCGGGTTCGGGAGGTTCTGCGCGCCGTTGAAGTTGGCCGTCAGGCCGTCCCTCCTGCCCAGCATCACCCTCCAGTACGGGCCTCCAGACTGCTCGATCATCCAGATGCAGTTGGAAACTGCGTTATAAATTTGGACTAATAATTCTCGTTCCTACACGCGTGCTGTGCACACTTCGGTTCATGTCTTGGTAATTACTAGTAGGCACTGACCAGTTCGACGGAGATTTCTGCGGCGAGTGCGAGGATGTCGGCGCATGACACGACCCCAGGACAAGCCTTCTCCATGGCGGCCTTGATGTCGTCCACAACGGGGAACCCCCGCGCCGAGCGGTCGTTCGGAGCGGCGGCCTTCTCGCTGGCCATCGTTGGGGTCTCGTCCAGCAGCAGCGACCCGTCACAACCCTGCATGTACCACATCATCAGTCTTGCTGGTCAGTAATAAATATATAGTTCCGGCTTATCAAAGTACATGCTTTTGATGCGCGCAAGGCGCAACACAACATAACATATATAGGAACATGCATGTTTACGCACGTTGACGAAGCAGTCGTGGAAGTGGAGGCGCAGGAGGCTGGCGAGGATGCGCGGGTCGCCGGCACGCGCCTCCTGGATGACGCGCCGCGTCGTGTCGTACAGGTTCGGGCACGATTCGTCGTAGTAAGCCGGGTTCAGCTGCTGCGCCCGTGCGCCGCCGAGCGCAGCGAGACACAGCAACGCGCACAAGGCCACGGATAGCACCGTTGCCATCCAAGAAGGACCACGCGCCAATCTTCTAATTATTTGTTGCAAACCTCCTCTGTCTCTCTCTTATCTGCTGGTGGGATGGGTTCTTGTTGTTGTTGTGATGATCTGTGTTTTGTGAAGCCAGCATGCCGATGGCCGCTACTTATAGCTCGCCCCCGGGAGGGTTTGACATCTTCGGCGTTGCTTCCACGCAGCCAACAAATGATGCGTGGACTCGCTCCAGCAACCGCGTGTTACCGGGCTGATTAGCACCGCTAATAACCTTGACATTTGTGGTAGAATAGAAAGGGGAGAGAGGCGAGTGAGGAAATGGTCACGCTGAGTAGTGCGGTTGATAAATTTGATCCTCAAGTTACAGTACACACAACTACTACTAATAAAGACGTGTTTGAATATGCGCTAGCAACGGGGTACTCCATTATATATATGCTCTGTCACTGACTTTCATGAACAAGTGAACGGATTTGTTAGAACTTCAGTGTCACTACCAAGTATTATATTGTACTAATGTAAAACCATGTGTTAGTCCCTGCATATCTTTTCCAAATAGGAATTAGTCTCATATAAAAAGTTGCTTCATCTTCGAAATTTCGTAAAGGTATTTTAACCAAGGACGCCTTCCTTATTAGAGTAGCAAAGAGACGTTTGTCCGTGTCAATTCTTTTGCATACCAGCCGTGACGCTGACTTTACCAAGTTCCATGCATAATCAAATCGCATGACATCATCATCAGATTTATCTATACTATAAAGATTAAACATCTACCCATCTAAACCCACCACGAAATACATTTACCCACAACATTCTGATCCTTGATTTTCTACCCTGTTTAATTTTAGTCTATAGATTAAATCAGACTCATAATAACAAATGACATTACATCTTTTTATAGTACTAATTTGGTATCGTCTGCCAGATAAATCCCCACTTTTTTCATAGATAGGCGTTCGTACCCGCCCGCGAATCACGACCCGCTTTCTCCGATTCTTCCGCGTCGGGCACCAATCCTTCGCTGCCCGCGTGAGACGTCTGGTGCGCCCTGGCCAAGCCGCTGCCCGCTGTCCAGGACGCCGCCGCACGCGCCGTCGGCCCTTGCCACTGCCTGCTATCCAGGTTATCGTCGCCCCCCCCCCCCCCCCCCGCCCAGGCCCTTGCCGCCATCCAGCCCACCCTGTCGCCGCCCGCTGTCCAGGCCGCCGTCGAGCGCCCCCATGGCCCGGTCGTCGCCCACCATCCAGGAGGTCCTAGACATCACAAGACGACTCGATTTGGCCATGTCTGATTGCAAGGTTGAAGAAGAGGAAGGGTATGAACGGCGATTCTTGTCCCTTTCTATGGTTAAGGGATTAGCTTTGATTTATGGCTTTTTTACTTTGTTTGTCTTTTCTTGTTGCAATCATTGTTCCAATCTACAACCTCATGATTGCAAGGTATAATCTTTTTGTACTTACACTGCAATCTAGATCTCAGCTCCCTAAAACTGGTTGCTCCCCTTTTAACCAGCACATGCATACATTGATATTGTTCAATCAAAAGTTCAGTTGGTTGATTGATCCGTTGCATGGCATAGGTTTCGGATTTGAGCTGTGAATCAATTCAAAGTATTTTTCTATTCTCTAGTTCTAATCTTTCTATCTATTATCGAATTTAGGACCCTCAATGGTTTGACTATGTGATTGGAAGAACCTAAAGTTCAATTTTTTTAAGCAATTCTAATACAAACACATAGAATACAGGAATCCATGGGATTCAGTACTCCAACCATCATTGTTTTTTTAATTATTATTTGTTGCTAATTCCTATATAGCTAGGTGATTCATGGAGCCTAATAGGACTGTTGATTGGTTGCAAAGGGAATGATTCAAACCACAGGACATGAATTGATCGAAATGATAGTAATGTTCGTAGCGCAGGTGATTCTTGGTATAATAGCAAAACGTTAGTTAGATCATTCACAGTTTTCTGTTCGGTAGTGTTTAGACCTCAATATTCAGACTAATTTATGTGCATGCTCGATCATGTTCTGAGCTTGGTATTTAATTTCGTGCTCTGTTTGGCACTGCAATGACTTCTCAAAAATGCTTGATTCATTTCAGTATTTGGGTTCAAGTTTTAGTAGGAGGCATGCTCTTAGGATGTATAACAGGACCAAGCACATTAAGACGAAAAATATTCCTCAATCCCTGTTTCTCTCAATCCTCTCGCCGTCCATTTTATCTTCTCCCTTCTCTTACTCCTGTATCAGATTCATTTTGGATGGACTTTTCCTTATTCCAGACAGATGAACTATAGACATCTCATAGAACTGGGGAATCTTTTGATTTTGCTAGATCAAATGACCCCAATATATCACTCTTTGCTATATCTCTATTTTAGTCAACGTATTAGTGCAATTATTAGCAAAAGTACACTTATCAATTTCTAATAGAAGTAAGAGATGCTTCAGTGGGGAAGTTGTTATGGGCTGCATTGTAAACTTTGTTTGCATTGTACACATAATAAATGGCATCTTTGTATCCTCTACTTCCATTGGATTGTGAAAAAAACTGCAAATAACAATGTAACATGATTCATAATTTTTTTATACTTAAGTTATAAAAGCAAAGGAATTTTAATCGAAATATACTTTGGGTTAATTGATGTTTAACATTTTTCTCTATTTCACAGATTGATCCATATGAACTCTTCACTGGGGATTTCACTATAGTACAAGAAGTAGGAATACTGGAGTACTTGAATGTTCGGTAAGCAATTACATGTTACCCAAAACAGGCAAAAATTGTTACAGGATACATGTTTACACCATAAATTTCTATATTCAGCTATGATATTCTCCTTTCTTTTGAAGAATCTATCCTTGGAGGCAAGCAAGTGATCATTTTTCCGCCATCAAACCTGTGGCACTTGCCATGGGACTGGAGCTAAATCTAGCAACGGTATAGCAGAATGTTACCAATGCAGATGTTAAGTCAGGTTGATGAAAACTCAAAAGACACCTTTCGGTATGGTATCTCAGGTAGTCAAGTGAATTTGTATAATCTGTGTGGGCCATTGATGATGGATGGAAAAAAATACTTATGTCAAAGATTCTATAATCTGTGCAGGCCAAACTACAAGATTCTCATTGAGGTGTAAGTACACGGAGCAAGGGATGTAAATAGTTGAAGTATATGATTTTCGGATCATCTTGCGCTAGTAGACATCTGAATGCTTGTATTTATCTTTGCTTTAATCTTGCATGTCATTATTCTTAAAATAGATATAACAAAAAAACTAAGACACCTACTTTAGTAAATAAAATGTATAAAGGTATGCAGTTGCAGTTGAACTATTACTTTATGGGCTACTGAACTTAACAGAAGTAGCATAGCATGTATGCAGGCGTTGATTCATCATTACTCCTTTGACTCTACCAAAGGCTTCCTAAACTCAACTTTCTTTTTTTTTATTTGAAGTAATTGAACCATTGACTATAGACCTGGTGTGGTGATTATGAGTTGTGATATATATGTTCTAAGGAAAAGAGAGAAATAGTACTTGTGATGAAGATTTGTCCATTCAATGCCTTTTTCCCTGGTATTTTTTGTACTGCAAACAAAGTGACAAAGTTTTATGATTGCAGCTGCACTCACTTTTTTGGCACATAAGGAAAGTGAGACGAATGACTGGATTTCATGATTTCAAGAGAATGATGGTGAACATGGAATGGGTTCTTAACTGGATTACTTCTGTTACAGCAAGGGTCATATGCCATATCTTGATTACTACTTAAAAAATGATCATGGATGCCCACAATTTTGGTAAGGACATTGAGCTTCCATTAGCTATTTTTGGTATGACAGGAATTAACCTGCTCAACATATTTCTAGGGCTAGATTTAATTAAAGCATTTGCATGGGTAGGAGTTGACCTATACTCAGCTGATCTTTTGGTGGGGATACATATTGCGCTTGTGGGGTTATTGGCTCCATGTGTTAGATTTGGGTAACATCTATTCATCTGCACCTACGGGGCTGGATCTATGTTGAACAGGTGACTCACTCTGTTTTCAGATATCCATCGCACATTATTTGATCGAGTTGAATTCACGATTCTATTTAATTTGTGCCAATCAGTCACATAACCATTGTGTGCTCCAAGAATTGAAGCTGTAAGGCTAGGCAGCAGATTTACGATCCAATAAAAAATTGGGATGCACTTTACAAGGTAATGAACTGTACATGAAACTGTTATTCCTAAGTTAGAGTTACCCATATATGATGCTCAGTTATAATTCCGCAACCATCATCAAATGTATAATATTGTTCACCAATCAAAAGAAAGTTAGAGGGTGTCTTGTATGGCTCAGTTGGATTTGCATGTGGTGGACAAGGTATTTCTACATGGTAGTGGCTTCTGCACAGGAAAATATATAATATTGTTTACCAATCAAAAGAAAGTTATAGTCAGTTGCTTTTATGAAGCTCCCTGTATAAGAAACTAATCGGAAGGCCAGAACCAGATTATATAACCATCTATTATGGTTTTTACTCTTTTTCTACTGTGTTCTGTGGAAAAGACATCTTCAATCTTCTGATTATCTATTGTTTTATTGGAGTACCAAAATTTTGTTTATGGTTCCATTGATGCTCATGCATATTAAGCCTCAATTACCCATGCGCGTTAAGTTTGTTTTTTTCATTATTCGATATGCAAATAAAGAATAGAAGAAAGAACTTGAGGAAAAGTAATGCTGTGAAAATAGCAGATAAATTTTGATATGCATGTGCCCAACTACTTTTCATTTCTGAAAATGGCAGTATGACACTTTAGGTAGTGAGATTTCTGTATTGATAAATGCCTTTTCAAATATTTTTTGTTCGCTTGTAATTCATTTTTCTGTTCCTAAATTGTTGTATTACTTAGAGTTTCAGAAGAAATAGTTATCAATCACACTTTCTGAACATAGCAGCCAATACATTTTTGTTGGCTCACTAATTATTGTTTGTTTTTGCTTTAAGTGTTTAATTTTTTCACAACAAATATTGGCGATCTTAATATAAGTTTTCTGTAACATCACTTTATTATGACCAGGTTTTACATTGGACGACACCTCCCGTGGAAGCGTTGTGATGCAAAATTTTGTTAGAATCTGACTTTTTCTTTATGCATGAATTATATTTTGGGCACCATCAAGAGAGTGAGCAATGTCAGATGAAATATTATGATGCCCATGCATGGTGTTTGCATGCTCTAAGCTGGTGTTGTTGATAATGGGTCGTTAACCTTCACAAAATAAGTTGCAGCTTCATACTGTATTGCTTTTACATGGATTCATCCATTACTGACTTTAGAAAACCTTCATATTTATTTTTAATTATTTCATAGTTGTTTGTAAATGTAGTTGCGTACTGAAATCAGAGTTTCTCACTAACTCCAAGACTTCAAGTCCATGATCAACAGGTTTTAAAAGTATTTTTGTCTGGGATGGTATATCATCTTGTTTGAATGCTGTTTTAGCTTCGCTTAGACTGCATGAGAATATATATTTCTTTGATGTAAATATTACGATAATTCTTGCATTAAGAAATTCCATATATAAAACAACTGCAACCTGAATGTATCAAAGCAGCTGCAGCGTATATGTGCTGCATTGATGACTGTGTAAGCATAGTTTAAGCACCATTATATTTTCATATCAAACTCCTGATAAACTCACATGTCCTTCTCCTCCCGTTATATTTTCATTGAATAGCTTAAATGGCCTTACCACACTGACCTGCTCTTACATACGGATGTTTTCTTTTCCTCACTCAGTGATTTTCAGTTTTTTGAAAAAAAAATGGGACGAGAAAACCATATGTTTTCATTAGCACACAATAGGGATCCTCTATCAGTCTCCTCATCCATGCAAGGATTGTTTCAGAACAAGGTAAATCATATGTTAGTATAGTATCTTCCATTTCTGTAGCGCATATGGAATGAGATACATCAAGTTGTTTATTTGGATTTTCTTACCAAATTTACATTCATGGTTGTTTTAATACATGTACTATTCATTATGAAGAAATATGATACATGTACTATTTTTTATACTAAAATTACATTTTCTTACCAAAATATAATAACTTTATAGAATATAATGATAATATGCGTGTCGCACGTGTAAAAAACTAGTAAGAAGAAAAAAAAAGGTCCTGGAATTTTCATTCGGAGGAAGCGTAACATGCAATCAGCGTTTTCGACGCAGGAAGGCAGGACGTATCAATGGGCCGAGAAATCCAGCCTAGGCCGCGAGACATACACGGGCTTCTCCCAATGCAAAACGTTCGATCCCGCCCAATTCCAACGGCCCACTTCACCAACCCATCTCACTGCTCTACTCCTCAGACCAAACCCTAATAAGCCGGAGCGACCACGTATAAATCCCATCCGCCGCCGCCGCTGCCCGCGAGGTGAAGCTGCCGCAGCAAGCTCAGGCGGGGGAAGAACACCCAAGCCGGCAAAGATGCAGATCTTCGTGAAGACGCTCACAGGGAAGACCATCACTCTCGAGGTCGAGAGCAGTGACACCATCGACAATGTCAAGGCCAAGATCCAGGACAAGGAAGGTATGCACGCGCTCCCCTTCCACCATTTCGTCGTCTTCTCCTATTGCCAGAGTCTCAGGACCTTGTGCTTTTGGCTCTAGGAATCCCGCCGGACCAGCAGCGTCTGATCTTCGCTGGGAAGCAGCTGGAGGACGGCCGCACCCTTGCGGACTACAACATCCAGAAGGAGTCTACCCTCCACCTCGTGCTCAGGCTCCGCGGTGGCATCATCGAGCCGTCGCTGCAGGCTCTTGCTCGCAAGTACAATCAGGACAAGATGATCTGCCGCAAGTGAGTTACTGGTCACAACCAGGCTTTTTAGGATGTCATTTCTGATTGTAGCTTGTAGTTGTAGATTATTCCTTAGACTGTAGTACATGATATTAGGAAATGGTATGCACAACTGCTCAGTGGGTTATGCCTTTTGTATTTAGCTTCTTCTGGGAGAGAAATTAAAGCGGCCATAGCATGAAGGACCAATTAATGAAACGTTATCTGTCTGCTGAATAGTGTTTGAAAACTAAGCTGTGGTACAGTGATAGTTGATATGCATTGCTTAAACCACTAATAGTGGTTCGAACACGACTAATTGGCACTTTGATAGACGAATTGAAATGTTTGCATATATGACTATGGGAAAGAGCAGAAGCTTATCAACATTTACATACCCAAGTAAATGCACATAATATAATCAACCACTTCATCATGTACATACTGATGCCATCAGACTCACCTAGCTTTGAAGCTGAAGACTGTAGAGTGTGTATTTTCCTTCATTTGTTGCTCTTGCTCACTGTTCTTCGTGAAGTCTTTTCCTCTTGTTGAAGGAACTGAGTTTACCCTTCCGCAAGTAGTGTTCTCTTGTGAATAATATTGTTGATTTCGGTGTAAGATATTAAGTCTGTGCTCAATATGAAGTAATCTTTTGTGCTATATGGGTGAATGGTTTTATTTGGCTTTCTAATTTCAAAATTCTGCTGTATTTCACATTTTTCACTCATATTCCCAGTTAAAGAACCTTAAAGGTCTTTCAACTCTTGACCTGATATCTTAACATTTGTTTGCAGGTGCTACGCTCGCCTGCACCCCAGGGCTGTCAACTGCCGCAAGAAGAAGTGTGGTCACAGCAACCAGGTTAGCGATGTCAAAAATTGTTCTAGTCATATATGCTATATAGGTTTGTGTCATGCTTGTTATCCAATAGCTAGTAGAACTAGAACCAAAGTTATCTAGTGGTTTTCCTTTGGTTCTGCACATAGTTAGCACCATTGGCTGTAGTTGTAGTTGCCTCTGGCAAATACAGTTTTAGTGTAGTTGTACCCGTTCTACCCATGACTGGTAGTCATGTAAGTATCATGATCTTTGGATGACTTTAGGTTTATATTCTTGTTTTAAAATTGTGGCTTACAGTACCCTTTATCATGCACCGCATATGCTGTCTAGTTGGAGTCACTCGTGGAGTAATAACATCTTGATACTTATTCAGATTTAACGGAATTCATATGTCATTCTTTTCAGTTGAGGCCCAAGAAGAAGATCAAGAACTGAAGTGTCGCTAGACAGTTTCGTGGACCATTTAAATCCTCTACTCTGTCGGATTGTATGTTATGTCGTGTTGTCTGGATGTTGAACCATGTCTGTTGAGCTAAACCGTGTCTTGTATTCTGAACTTTGTTGTTGACGATAGCAGTCCTGGTACTATATATGGCAGTAGCTACTGGTCTGCCCGTTCAATTTTGTTCCCGTGGTTCTGTGAGCTCAGTTCTTGATGGCATGTGTTTTGGCGTTGTGAAACCGGATCCTTGTAGCTGTGGACTGTGTTTAGGATTTGTTTGTTATGCACCGAATTCCGTTCCCACAGCTTAGTTGATGCGTGGGAAACGTAAAACTCCCGCCAAGTAATCGCACTCAACTGACTTTCATGCAGCCCGGACTAAAACTGTGTTCTACGAGGCGTCAAACAAAGAACATGCAGCCTCTGCATCCCAAGAATCAAGACCGAAGGGACGGAGCTGGGCGGCACGAAGCTAATTGTCGCAGATTGACATGCCTGTTGATGGAAACTTTAGACAGATTGGTAGCTCATGCGAACTGCTCAACACTGTCGTCAACTTTAATTCATTTGGATCAGTGGGACGTCAAGGATCTCGTACCAATGGTGGCGTGGTTGGACCGCAGCGCGATCTCCAGCGCTTCCAAATATGGCTGTCTACGCGAGTCGTGAACCATGTCAATGCCCTTCGCGCGCCCGGAAAACGCGGCGGCCATGGTGGTGCATGGGTGCCTGTTTCGTCCGCCTTATTAGCCTCCCGTTTCCTGTCTCCCTCAGCCGCGGCCGCCGCCTCCTCCCCCGACGAGGCACGACCGTCTCCGCGGACGGTCGTCAGATCGCCGCGCATCTTACACCTCGTCGGCGGGGAGGAGCAAACCATTGCGGCTGGCTTGAGTCGTACGTTCTCCTTGGCTTTGTCCTGTCTCCGTTTCTTGATCGCACTCACGGACTGATTATTCGTTAGCATGCTCTGTTTGTTCTTCATTGCATTTTTCAGATTTTAATTTCCTGCTGATTTTGTTTTCAACTCTAGTGTAGCTATGATTGTACATTTGAAACAAAATTTGGACATTCGTAATTTTTAGGGCGATTGGTCGATGAGTTATTTCACGTTTGTATGATATGATCAATGAAAGCAACCGTAACTGATCCTTTAAAGGTTTGCTTCAGTAGGCTTCCCGGGCCGCCACAAAACTGCATATCTACACAGCACAGCGGTGCAAGGGAAGCCAGAAATGATGATTTGCTGCTGGTGCGGCGCAAAGGAGGATACATATGGGGCACCGCCCAGCTACCACCCAGCAGCTCCTGCGTCACGGAACAATGCAGGTAAAAACACCCGGTTTCTTCGCCTGATTTCACTGATTGCCGCATGGAAACAGAATAACGATGTACTATAGTGCAGTACTCTGATAATTGAAGTTACATAACAAATTTTGTTGAAAAAAAAAATCCTGGTCGACTCAGGGTTCGTAAAGACAAACTGTCATCATGATAGTTCAGCGTGAAACAATTAAAAAAAAATGAGCTGTGTTGCGTTTCCGACGTCAGGGTGTAAGTACTACAAGACTATAGCTGTGTGCCCCTGTGACACAATCAGGACAGGACCTGTACTAGATGAGTGTTTCCAGGCACAATCTTCAGCAAGCGCTGAGAAAATTACAGCAATTAGCACAGAGTA
Organism: Eleusine indica; assembly: GCA_030378355.1. Lineage (NCBI taxonomy): Eukaryota > Viridiplantae > Streptophyta > Magnoliopsida > Poales > Poaceae > Eleusine > Eleusine indica. The sequence continues at coordinate 6,950,550 of CM059498.1, read as the reverse complement.
GTTCAGAAGACAGTAACATTTTTCAGCACGGAGTAGATCAGTGTTTGTTGCCTTTGACTGCATCATCTTCAGGCAGGCATAAAATGGATTCCGCGTGACGCTCTTTTCGGATTCTGAAACTACAAGCACTTGTTGTTGACTGTTAACCTCTCCTACGTGCTTGTTGCAATGTCAGGCCCAGGCAAGCCAAGAGGACCCAATGCGCCGAGACCTGGCGGCCCACCGAAGGTTCTCCCCATCGACGTGCCTGCCATTTCCATGGGCGAGCTGAACAACATCACCGGGAACTTCGGGCAGGGCGCCCTGGTAGGTGAAGGCTCCTACGGCCAGATCTACCGGGCCACACTCACCTCCGGGGAGCTCGTCGCCATCAAGAAGCTCGATCCCAGCGTGTCAAAAGACACCGTCGCTGACTTCTCCGCTCAGGTGATGATCAGCGCCGCAATGCAACGAATAAGTAATATGCTTCATCAAATGATCAACAAATCGTTATTTTGGTCAATGCATGCAGCTGTCGATGGTGTCGAGGCTGAAGAACGAGTACTTCCTTCAGTTGATGGGCTACTACCTGGACGACTGCCACCGGGTCCTCGTCTACCAGTCGCCTCGCACGGCTCTCTGCACGACACTCTGCACGGTACATTAATTCTGCGTTGTTTGGTTGACCAGCCAACTAGTAGTAGTATTGTGTTCTAAGCATCAGTACGATTATTAGCAATACAAATCTTGTGTGATGAGCGTAGGCAAGAAGGGTGTGAAGGACGCGACGCCCGGGCCGGCCCTGAGCTGGAACCAGCGGGTGAAGATCGCCTACGGCGCGGCGAGGGGTCTCGAGTACCTGCACGAGAAGGTGCAGCCGGCCATCGTGCACCGGGACGTCAGGTCCAGCAACGTCCTCCTCTTCGACGACTACGACTCCAAGCTCGCCGACTTCAACCTCACCAGCCAGCCGCCCGACGGCGCCGCGAGGCTGCACTCCACCCGTGTCCTCGGCACATTTGGCTACCATGCTCCAGAGTAATAATAAAACTCCTTCTGTCTTTTTTCCCCCCTTAATTAGCTTGCAAACTTTGCCCTCCGTTAAATGGAAAACCAGTGCTTACTAGTTTCGCTAAGTGTGATTTACGATACGGAGGCTAAGCCATCTGCCAGCTAATGGATGGGGTGAAATGGACAGTCCTGAACCAGTGATGACTACAAAATCAATCAAAAAGACTTAACAGTGATAGTGAGTTGTGATATGCTTTTCTGAAGGTACGCGATGACGGGAGTATTGACACAGAAGAGTGATGTGTATAGCTTTGGAGTGATCCTTCTCGAGCTACTGACCGGGCGGAAGCCCGTGGACCACACCTTGCCCAAGGGACAGCAGAGTCTTGTAACTTGGGTGAGTCATGCTCAATTAAGCCTCACGATCTTGTGGTCCATCGTCATGACAGAACCATAGTTTCTGATGCCTGAACTGAATTTCTCGTGACGGATGAATAGGCGACGCCAAGGTTGAGCGAGGACAAGGTTAAGCAATGCGTCGATCCGAAGCTGGGGGATGACTATCCTCCAAAGGCAGTCGCAAAGGTAAACTAACGCTCCTCTCCTCCATATCATACTCTATCAGTAAATAAAGGGACCAAAGAATTTCTGTGTTTCAGATGGCAGCGGTGGCGGCGTTGTGCGTGCAGTACGAGTCCGATTTCCGACCCAACATGACCATCGTGGTGAAGGCGCTACAACCTCTTCTCAAAGCCGCAGCAGGGCCCCCCAGTACATGATACGCAACCAACTATCTGTGCACATGTACGCAGCTGTTCTCGATGAACCATCCGTCAGTTGTGTGCATTGTCAATTTGCCAGTGCCTGTGCCTGTAAAACATGTGTACTGATTGATCAATCTGCAAAGGATTCAAGCTTCCGCAAGTTTTCCAGCTCTTGCCGAGTTCAGCGAACGTCGCGTTTCGTACTTCACGACGTATAATTTTGCCTGTCCCCGTTCGTTGGTACGAAAGGGATCTGTTGCCCCCACAGGACACTGCTTGTTGTTACCTTGACACCACATTCGTTGAGCCACAGCTACTAGTACTGGAGCACGAAGTCACCTCACCATCCGTTCCGTCTAATCAAAGATTCCATCGGTACAGAAAAACGTTAGGTGAAAGACGAGGTGGTCACTTCACCTTGGCTGAACTATCTTGGATTGTCCTTTGTTGTTCACTACGAGTACGAACTAGTCATGACTATAACCGATGACTTTACTCTAAACAATTCATCATATCTTGAATTACGATTCTCTCGTCGAACGTGATGATTGGATGGCTCTTGTCAGAAATTGTATCGTTTGAAAAAGGCAAATTACTACTCCGTTTTAAAATATAAATATTTATTACTCTAAAATATAAGCATTTATTGACTCCAAAGTATTACGTTTGACCATTCATTGTATTCAAAAATTTATAAAAATACTATTTATTTTATTAGATATGTTTTATTATTAAATATATTTTAAAATATTATTTATTTTTATTTTGTTATAAAAAATAAATAAGACGCATGGTTAAATATGACTTCTATAGTTAACAAAAACTTACTGTACATTTTATAATAGAGGTAGCAGCTCTTATTTCAGAGATCCGACAGTCAAAACGAATCTGTAACCTTTGTGGGAATAAAACTACGTTGCATTCAGTAACAGAAGTAGTAATTCCGAGTAATGACAGTCAGTCTTTGTCTCGTAACGAACCTGTAACCTTTGTGGGAATAAAACTACGTTGCATTCAGTAACAGAAGTAGTAATTCCGAGTAATGACAGTCAGCCTTTGTCTCGTATAGGTTGGTGGTAGTCTGCAATCTTATTATTCAACGAGACCTCCGAGAGGATAAGGTGTAGCAGCGGTAAGAAATAGCATCATGCAGTTCAGTCCACAGGAACACGACTCCAAAAAGCGATCTCATCAGTATGCACAGTCACTGACAGTAACACACCGCTGTTGTAGTAACAAGGAGACACCGAAAACATCCTTGAGGTGAAGGGCAACTTGTAACAGATAAACATCCGAGGACGAGCGACTTGTTGCAGGGAAACGGACCACGAGAACTTTGTACCACTACTGCCGCTGGAACGCCGCTCCGGAATTCAGAATCTCAGAGGCATGGCACGCTGAAAACTGCCCCTGAAAAGCAGCAGCGTTACACGTCCCTTTCAGAATTTGCTTTTAGCATCGGAACAAAAAGATGGAGAGGAAGAAGAAGATGATGCGAGACCACGGCGCTATACGCGATCGCCGTGGATCCATGTGACTGAGGAACATTTGCGTGGGGATCGCCGCGACCGCGAGGACAATCACTCCCGGGGCCTCATGCGTACATTGATTGATGGATAGACACACTGCTCATCTCCAACAGCCATGCGCTGGTCACTCAGCCGGACGGAAGAGGACAATGAGAGCACCAGCTCTTTGCCAGAAAACCGCATGAGATGTTGCTGCGCTCTGCATTGGGAATTCTCGTGCTCCGTTCACTCCTTGCCGTGGTACCATCTCGCTACCGTTTACAAAAAACTAGACGAAAAACTTTTCTTGTGAACGATCAACAGTTATTGGCTCATAGCCTAATCAATCTAGCTAACCTTCGCAGATTCAAAGAGGAGGCTACGGGGCTACCTATCTCATCAACGTCCTAGATTTTTTTTTCTTAGTTTTTTTAATCGCTGTCCTTCTCCCTGTCGCGATGCAAGCAGCATGTGTTAGAGATGAGGAGATGGGCTCTGCCCTGTCCTGCCTTTTGCAGCATGCCGTGCTGGAAGGCATGTGAGGGTGCCTGCCGACTGACGAACGAAGTAATTTCAGTTTACTATTCTTTTTTTTTTTCTCTCGTCTTTGAGGACTATGAGTCGAATGAAATAGTCAAGTGGCCAAGTCGTGAATAATTATTCTTTGCAGTGAGATACGTGAACATCAGTTTAAGTCTAAAGAAAATGGCCATCGTGAATATTTATTGGTTGCAGCGGGACACCTGAACTTTTCTGTGGCACCGCATTATTGCTATCGAAACTCTAATTGACCTTTGCTGATTTAGATGGCGCCATGCTCATGCATACGGCTTACAAGGAACAGTGGTCCACCAACACTGGAAATTGTATATGCTTCGTTTGCTGATTTCAGTTTTTTTTTTTTTTTTTGGCGCTAGTGACTCTGTTATTAAAAAAATGGTCACTGCCCCGGAGTTGTTCAACTGCAGCTGGTTCCTTCAGAGGCCGATTGCATTGTTCGTTCAGAGGTTTGCTAATTAGGTCGACTGTAAACTATAAGTGGTATGCCGATGTTTTCTTTGTGAAACTGAGGCTGTTAATTTGGTGAGTTGATTTTGCACATATAGTAGCTCAATATGTCCGATGGAAGTCCCGAAATTAAGATCAACATGGAACATGCTGCGTCAGCTTAGGAAAGAGCATGATAGGCATATCAGAGCTGAAACTTGCTGCTTTCTAGAGCTGTGGTTTTAGTAGAGAATAAGAAACACACAAGGAACTGAGTCAGCTCAGTTCAAGTGCCTGCATACGCAATTCTGCCCCTTGGTCGAGTTTTTATATATATATATATAAACGAAGCTTATAACCAATTCAGCAGGCTCCGGTTTGTTGAAAATCGACAGTTCACCCTAATCTCGCACGAAATGATTGCCAGCGGCTAGTCCAGACATTGCCACTTGGACATGCTGGTCAGCAATGAAGACTCTCCTAGATTGACCTGAACAAACGCATAAATGGAAGCAACCCTTCAACTGAGCTTTTTGATATTCTGACAAAAGGATGAACATTTAAACGATTAATAAACTACTAGCAGGAATGGTACATTTGTCGTTGGGGTATGTTTACTTGTATTAGTTGCCAACATGTTCAACTGAGCTTTTCTGAAACGCTATCAAGAAAAACAAAAATGTTAGACAAAAGATATGGTGTGTAAGCAGACGGCAAGAACGTGCAGCTGCCGATCTTCCTCCCCTACGTAACACCGCTCTTGTCATAAGCAGACGACTAACCTCTGGACCAGCTGATCTTTTCAGATCTTGAAAATGGTCTCTGCTAAAACGGAGTATCACGCCATCTAATAAAATAGAGCAATGATTAGCCTGTCGAAGACATAGTTCGTACATCTTCAGCGAATCCAAGTGTTTTTCAGTGTCTTTGTCTAAAAAAAAAGAAATGTTTTTTTAGTGTGTGGATCTTACCTCTCGAAAAAAGTGAGTGGATCATGAAAAACCATACATATTGCACGTGTCCGAGGCCACAAGTTTGATGCCCCTGCTTGGACTCCTTATGGTCTTCAGTCCTTAGAATCATGAGTAGAAACTAGAAAACTACCGGACTTGTCCTATTTACCACTCCGTTTGTTCATATAAAATGTAGCAATGTACTACCAGTTTAAGTTGTTCTTCTTCTTTTGAATGGAGCCAAGTTCAGTTCATAGCTACGAGCTTGCTCTTTAGTAGCTACGTGCATATATGGATATCTTTATCATGCATATACTCCATCCATTCCAAAATTGTTGTTATCATTGCTTTTTCGTTATATTTGATCATTTATTTTATTTAAAATATTTGTTAAAATATAAAAAATTATAAGTTATATTTGAATTTTATTTAGTGATAAAACAAATCATAAGAAAATATATGATATATTTTTTAATTTTTTTAAATAAGAAAAATGATCAAAGTCAATGAAAAAAAAATCATATGAAGCAATATCCACATCTGTCGTTTTTCTCTGCTGAAAAATGCAGTCTGCTGGGTGATCATCAGACCATAATCCGCTATTGTGTCTACGCCAAGATCATACGTCTGGAGTTATTATTTATTTACTACCTATTGCCGCTGACAAGACATGTGCAATATTTTTATTTTGCAGCACAATTTGTCTCTTATACGAACTCTCTACGGGTCGATTGTTTAAGTAAATAAAGAAAAGAGAAAAGGAAGACGAATAGCACTACTGCTCTTTTTCTTGAGACGGAGCGAAGCTCAAAAAAGAAGAAAAAAATGGGCTCAGCCATATCGGTGGCCACATGGGCAACTACAAATGATAGCTATTTTCCGCATCTTAAAAAAAAAACGAGAGTTCAAAAAAGAAAGAAACGCTTCAAGCACCGATCGAAAGCGAACGAGATTGGACACACGCATTGCACTTTTCGACGCCGCAATCTGAGCCGTGAGTTCACGCGATCGCACGGCGCGCCGTGCTCGCCAGCGTCGCGCCGCGGTTTATAAACAGCCCCGCTTCCGCAGGCGCGGCGGCCGCACCGTAGGAGCGCGCAGCACGCGCGAGGACGACGCAGGGCACGGGCTTTCCATTTCCAGTTCCCACCCCTCCTCCGTGCGTTGAGCGCAAGGCGCAGCTGGGGAAACGAGACGACCGGATCGCGTGAGGAAGGGGGAAAGATGGAGGCGAACGGGCGCGGGGGGAACGACGAGGCGCGGGCGCCGCTGCTGGCCGGGCGGCGGCGCAACTCGGTGGGGTCGATGCGCGGCGAGTTCGTGTCGCGGCTGCCCAAGAAGGTGCTCGACGCCGTCGACCCCGAGCACCCGTCGCACGTCGACTTCTCCCGCTCCAAGGGCCTCCTCGAAGGTAAGGCCCCTCCTCGCATTGCGGGTTAACGATTTCTTCGTCGTTGGTTTGGTCTGCCCTTTTTTCTTCTGTTTATTATTATTATTATTATTATTATTGCAATGTTGCCAAAATTTTGCATTTTTGTTCGTTGGGCGACATTTGATTACAAGGTCTTAGTGATGGTGGTATGATTGGTACTGTGATTGTGATCCCAGATTCCTGAATTTTCATGGATAGTTCGATTCTTTTGGAGATGGTTCGCTCACTTTTTCGCGATCCTCTGCACGCTTTTCTTAGTTTCTAGGATTTCCTCTGTTACTTTTGCGATGGACAGTCTCAGCTTTTTGTGTGCGCTTGTTCTCTTGTGATGGTCATAGCCCCCCTGCGTAGTTTGTCGCAAGCTCTTCAGAAAAGTGTTCGTTCTGGTTTCAAATCCTTCAGAATAACGTTGGTTCTCGTGTTCTGAGCAGGCAGATAAAAGGTTAACAGATAACACGTAGCACATGGCGTGGCACCTTTTGTTTACCTGATGCTACAGAGCTGTGATTGCTGACTCCGCCTGCATCTTGCTCGTTTCAACTTTTTTTTTCCTTGGATCCGCGATCGTCTGTCTGTCTTTCGTTGATCTTTGAATTGTCTTTGTCTCTAGATTGAATACTAAGATACAAAGTGCCATATGTCACAAGGAGGGAGCATCCTTTTTTTGCAATACTAGCCGTCGTTAATTTTAAATTGCCGTATTGATGAGACTATGTCACGATGTTCTGGATCTTCCTATGGCCCCTGTTTTCCTTAATATATATTTTGGGGCCGTGGAAAATTTTGACTTTTCTTCAAGAACGGCATTGAATTGGTTCTGTTAGAAAAAAAAAGGGTTCCAGTTTGTACGCAAAACAATATGTTTATGCAGTTTCATTGGTTCTCTGTTTCTAACGAGGAAATTCTTATTATTTATGCTACTTGGATTTACCCAAGTAATTGTCTTTGGCCTCTAGTCATTCTTGGAAATGCATAAATATTGTCCACTATGTGGCTTTCCAAAAAAAAAGAAATGCATAAATATTATTAGCTTATATAGCATTTCTTCATAATTTGATAGATTTCCATTACTCTAGTAAACTTTTCTGCTCCTATAAATCTTATAAAATTTGAATGAAAATCTTTCACATGAAAATTCATCATAAATTATGCCATTTCCTCTAAAAGGAAAGGACTGGCTGCTCCATAATTGAACATAATGATGGCCAGCACACCAAACTTATTTAATATAATGATGGCCAGCACACTGAATTTCCTACTTGTTACACTCATTTTCCTATTATCCACATGTTGGGTAATACCTAATAATCTCTCTTTTATTGGCATGTGTGTTCTTTATCATGTTAAATTTACATGGTTAAAATTTGGGATTGTGTAGGAGAGAGGGAGTACTATGAGAAACAATTTGCCACATTGAGGTCATTCGAGGAAGTTGACTCGCTGGAAGAATCCAATGTAATCAGTGAGGAAGACGAACTCAAGGAGCAAAACCAAAGTGAATTTGCTATGAAAATTTCAAACTACGCAAACATCGTTCTCTTGGCGTTGAAGGTCAGGCTTCCCCTTCTTTGCAAGCCCTATGCTTGAATTCCTTAGGCTGAGTATACTTCTTTGGTTTCCTCAGATATATGCCACAATTAAAAGTGGATCAATTGCTATAGCTGCCTCAACACTGGATTCACTGCTTGATCTCATGGCTGGTGGTATACTTTGGTTCACGCATCTATCAATGAAGAGCATCAATGTGTACAAGTACCCTATTGGAAAACTTAGGGTACAACCAGTAGGCATTATCATCTTTGCTGCTGTTATGGCCACATTAGGTATGCTTTTCAATTGTAAGCAGGTTATTTATTAAATTGAGTCATGCCCTTTTATTCTTATATTCATTATTCTGTTCAGTTTGTACATACTAGCATCTTAAATATTATTTGACGAGTGTGATAAAAGAATATACTCATGTTGCTACAACTACAAATTTTAATTTCTGTTGCATCTTCAGGTTTCCAAGTATTCATTCAAGCTGTCGAAAAACTGATAGTGAACGAGACTCCAGATAAACTGAACGCAGTACAACTCCTGTGGCTATATTCAATCATGATCTTTGCAACAGTGGTGAAACTAGCTCTTTGGCTCTATTGCCGAACATCTGGTAACAAGATCGTCCGTGCTTATGCTAAGGTTTATAGCCTGTTCCATTTCTCAACTTGGTATGAATACTTCAGAGTGAACAATTAAACAAAGTTACTAAAGGTTTATGACGGATTTCTTTTCACAGGATCATTATTTTGATGTTGTCACGAATGTTGTGGGTTTGGCTGCTGCTGTCCTGGGCGATAGGTTCTACTGGTGGATCGACCCAATCGGTGCAATTGCCCTTGCAGTCTACACGATTTCAAATTGGTCTGGAACAGTGTGGGAAAATGCAGGTTTGTGTTACTTGTTCAACTTAAACACTTGTCTTAGGCAACACTACCTGCACCCATTTAAAAGAGTGCAATCTTAATCATAATATGTTGCAACAAGAAGAAAGTTCCGTATGAATATATTCAGAGCTCACCATTTTTACTAGCATACTGGAAATGGGTGACATTCAACAATGAAGAATTTGGGAAACCTTTTGCCATTCCAAATGAAAGTAACCTGAGCCAATGCTCACTCTAAAATCTGTTCTACTGACATCTAGAGCAGTTGCCTGTATATAACACCATTCCATCATATTTATAGGTTTGCTGTAACACTGATAAATGTTCTTGACGTTTGTCTTCTGCAGTATCACTAGTAGGCGAATCAGCTCCTCCAGAAATGCTCCAGAAGTTGACATATCTGGCCATCAGACATCACTCTCAAATTAAACGTGTTGATACTGTTCGGGCATACACCTTTGGGGTGCTTTACTTTGTTGAGGTTAGTATCTCTCGCTGTTTTTTCTTGATCCAAGCTCATTTTCCCTTTTTGACCCCTTTGTCCTATGCTCTCATCTTACCATACAATTTAACCAAGCTTAACGTTATCTTGTAGATATCTTTTCGAACCCCTAGGTGATGGAACTGTATCAACTACCATGTTCTTGTTAACTACGTATTTTGTCCTACCTAAAGATGATATTGTTGTAGTAGTAGTAGGTTTCAGTTGTCTCCTTCTGGTCAACTTTAATCATAAGTTCATTATTTTATAAAGTAGTTTGAAGGGTTATAATCACCGTAGTTAACCGGCCGGTTATCCCGGTTAACCGGAAAACCAGTTCGGACCGGTTAGTGAAACCGACCGGTCAACCGGTGGAAACCAAACCTAGAACCATAGCAGTTCGGTTAACCGGCCGGTTTTTCACTGATTCGAGCGGGCCGGCTGCAGCGGTTATGTGAACCCAACTTGCAGTGATAGCCTAGAAAGGTAAAATAGGAGTACGATGCACTCCCTACTGCGATATAGCGATTCACGAGTGTTAGTTTAACATGGTTTTACAAATGAATGGGATCTCATTAAAACATTGAGTGGGATATGAATTCAGGACTTCGGGTATAATGATCAAATATCATCTCATATGAATCAAACTCCATGCTTGATCTCAGCGTGTTCACTATAACTGCAAACATCGTCTCATATATATGATTAATGTATTTGCAGGTTGACATAGAGCTCCCTGAGGACTTGCCACTTAAGGAGGCACACGCCATTGGTGAATCACTTCAAATAAAGATTGAGGAACTCCCTGAGGTCGAGCGAGCATTCGTTCATCTGGACTTCGAGTGCGACCACAAGCCAGAGCACTCAATTCTCAGCAAGCTGCCCAGCAGCCAGCCTTGAGAAGAACACCTCTCACAGTATTTAGCATGCTATACCACATGGCAGTTGGTTTCTAGCTTGTTGTGCATGATCTGCTACGACGCTTGGTGTCGTGTGCTGTAAGACGAAACTAAGAGTTAATCTAGTTTCCTGGTCATGGGATAAAATCAGGCACATCTAAGACAAGGACTATGATAGAAGTACCGAAGGCAGAGACTGTATTGAGCAAATGTAGAAACCTCTGTTTTCATGTGTCTTGAACAAAATTAGAATTTTTGCTACCGAAAACGTGTTTGCTTCTATGCTACAATAATACTGATGTTTAGGCAACGATGTGGTGAAAGACTCAGAGGTCAGGTCTATAGCATGTATTATGGCCGCAAGTAAATTTTGTTCGGTCTCAAACACAAGTCCCTACCAGTTTTTAGGATTGCTATATAGTGTGGTTACTGGTTCCTATTCCTTTCCTATTTTTCAGCCAAGCATGTTGCGGCACAGTTACACGTCTTTTCGGCCCAGCATTAGGCCTGTTATTCTTTTGTAAAAAAAAAATGGTCAGGCCCAATAAACCGAAGCTTTCATCTTTGTCTAAAAAAGCAAGGAAAAGCAAAAGGCAGAAAGAACTTTAACAAGACCTCCGAAACGAAATTAGTCTAAGTCCTGCAACAATGTGTTCACAGTTTTCAGGTAAATAATAAGAAACTTGCTAATTTTTAGCTGATTGAAAGTTCACCGCTTTAAGTCATCAAATTTTAGATCTAACGGTTTATTGAAGGCTGAAAATATGAAATAATAATCTAGGAGCTCTCTGGCTAAGCTCTTTGGCATTAGCGACCAGTTATGCCGTAAATTTCAGCGTTTAAGAAGCTACGCTCGCACAAGGCTGAACACGTTTGATCTGTAGGCCACGATAACACATGCTTGCTAGACCTGCGTACCACTCTATCACTAAGGCAATTATACTGCTCAAGAAACATGATCTGTCATCGTATATATTGTATGAAATGATGCGAGTCCTACTACCGAGAGCGAGAGATTGTCTGCCGACCCGCCTAATGAAACGGCGACATCATCCTGTCTTCCACGTCGATGACGACATGGTAGCGCTTCGACTCGTGCAGGTAGTTTCTGATTTTCCTCAAACAACTTTGGTGACTACTACACAATTTTGCAAAAGACCATGACGGTTCCTATCTGTTTTCCGGTGTTCAGCAATGATCAGTCAGATAATTCGAGATTTGATTGCCTTGCCTGCGGTGAATCGGTGAATCCCTGATCAGAAGCTCCTCCGGTAAATGCATCAACTTCAGCACAGATGCTGCGGGGTGGGATCGCAAGCAGAAGAACCGCTCCAGCACCACATATCAATATATTGTTTTTAGCACAACACATATCAATAAATAAAGTCGATCTAATTTTTCGTCCACACTCAGCCATCGCTTTTGCCTTAGTCCTTTCTGGCCGCCTTTCTCGGTGGCCCAGTTTCGCAGGGTGAAATGTTTGAATGTTTGATTGACAAGTTATACTAATATTTATCAATTATCATCATCACATTAGAAATGAACGGGACATTGACGTATTCCCGGATTATTATCGCAAAAAAAAAACATTCTCGGATTATTGACGTGACAGTCCTGGGAACTGACTGGAAAACAAGCGTACAAGTTCAAAAGCAATCATCCTGTCAACGAGGCAACTATATACCTAAAATCATCTAAATTTGCCATCGCATTGTTTTAACATTCTCCCATAACATTTATGCAAGTTCTTTTCTCCTTCTTTGTTTGTATATTTCAATATGATTGGTTGGTTAAAGCCAGACAAGTAAACAACAACAACAAAAAGAAACGTGTTCAATGCATGTTGACCATGTTGAGTCCATGCTGTTAGCCTGTTAGGTGCTATACAAGTTGCTTAGAGGTGCCATCATCACTTTACTTCTAAATCCCACATTGGAGATTTTGTGCCGTGAATTTCGGTGACATGTTATGCCAACACACATCATGTGTCACATGTGTTCTGAATGGAGATTTTGCTTCTTGTGCTATTTTACTATATTATATTTCTATTCAAAAAATTCATTGAAAATTGCCGAAATTCATCTTTATTCCTTTCCTACAGATTCCAGCATTGCTTCATGACTCATGAGAAGAAAACAGTTGTAATTTCAAGACCAGTTTAGTGTAATATTAATTGCTGAAAATCTCACAGCCGAATTTGTAAATAATCCATGGAAGAGAATCCTCATTATACCAACCACAGCTCACGTGCCATGTGGTACCATTTCCTCAGCAAAGGCTACAGCCGTTGAGAAAAAGGCTCCTGCAGTAAAGCTGTAAGCAGCACTTTATTCTGTTCGAAAGTGATCATGAGTAACTAGTTTTCCCGGTAAAGTTCGTCTGTCAGACGCTCTTAGGCGGCCTTCCAATGTCAGGTAAACAAATATGTTAATTTTACAGGGGGTCCAAACGAAAAGATACAAGTTAGTCTCGTTGACCGTGACCGCACCGAAGTACCAAATCACACCACGCAGCTCAACAACATTTACCTCAAAACCCTCTTCAAATAATCAAATCCCGAAACGTCCGGAACCGACCAGGCCGTCCGCCGCCGCGCCATTCCTAACCGCGACGGTTAAAAACGTGTACGGCGTCGTCGCGTTCCCTCCCCTCCATTTGCATCCCTGTCCCCCTTCACGCCTTTTACCCCGCCTTGCCTCGCCGCATCCTCCTCCCCATCTTGCCGCGCCACCGCCGCGTCCCGCAGCTCGAGGGACCCCGCCGCCGCGTCCTTCGAGGGTTGTTGGCGGAGGAGTCGTCGTCGTCTTCGGCGGCGGCGAATTCGGATTCGCCGCGTAGCGCGCGCGAGGACGTGGTTGAGTTGAAGAGGGCGGCGACGAGATCGGAGGGCGTGATGCCGGGGGTGGCTTCGGCATCGGGATCGGGGATCTGGTCGCGGCGGCGGGACGAGATCACGTTCGATCGCCTTCAGAAGGTACCGTCGCGTGCCCGTTCCGTTGGTCGTAGGCTAGGTTCGATCTGGGTGGTGTGAAATTGGGGATTGATGGGTGCTGGTGTCCCCGCCCGCGGATTCAGGATGGAGATGGCTGTCTCCGTCTAGCTTGGATGGGTCGGTACCTCTGGGCAAGGGATATGTTTCGTTGACTCGGGAATTGTTTTTCGAGTCTGAGGGTTGATTTTCACTCCATATGTTGGTTGGATACATTCAGGATTTGCTTGCTACTCCTGATAATCATACATGCTAATTTAATCTTTCATAAAATCTGGGTGCCTCGTTAGTACTGTCTTTCCATTAATGCTGTAGTGCATTGTTCTAAGAGATGGTGACTTGGTGAATTAGTGACTGCACAGCTGGACATCTGGTATGGTACCTGTACATGGGGGAAAACATAGTTAGGATTTTCATTCTGTTCTGTTTGTAAGTCACGGATAAATTGTTTTTATTTTGTTGTAGTGTTCGTTTTGAAAACATATATGCAATGAGGAAGTTTGCGTGCTGCTTCAAAGCCTGGTGTTATGTTTAACTAAGTAGCATAATATGATGGATATGTTAAAATGCTGGTCCGATTTCCTAAAACAAGCATTTGTCAAATAAGATAGAAAAGCAAACTGTATCCTTAATGTATTGGTCAGTGCTGAATAAAGTATAATTCAAAAACCTCCTTCAAGCATTGATGTGTCTCAGTTCATATATCGTATTGCAAATGATTGATTGGACTCCAATCAAAAGTCATAGTACTTCACATCTTTGCATGTCCTTTGTTAGGATTGTTATCCCTGTTTTCATGTAAGTAAGCTACTAGTTTTGTCAAGCTGCTACTGATTTTGTCAAGCTGTTTCATTCTGCCATTGCTTAAATTCTCTGTTATTCCATGACTCCTCTGTATTGGAAAGAAACCAAAAGTCCAGAATGTGTAGTTGAGTAGTGATATGCTTTTATATTAGTAATTGAAGTTATGATGTTCTTGTGAATAGTCGTGATAGCTTTAATGCAAAAGAAGGAACTAACCATTTCATGGCATTGGATTGAATTTGTTCAGTTCTGGAATGACTTGACCCCTCAAGCACGTCAGGAGCTCCTCAAATTGGATAAGCAAACTTTCATTGAGCAAGCAAGAAAGAATTTCTACTGTTCAAGGTGCAATGGGTTGCTTCTGGAATGTTTCACACAAATAGTCATGCATGGGAAATCACTGCAAGAAGCTCCAGATAATGACCGTCTGAGCGCAACTGCTGACTCAAGGATTCGGCGACAGGAGCAAGATGCAGTACAAGACCCATCGGGTTATCCCTGGGGTGGTCTTTCGACAACTAAGGATGGTACCCTTACACTTCTTGACTGCTTTGTAAAAGCAAAGTCACTGCAAGTGCTTCAGAATGTAAGTGTGACTTTGCTGGAACTTAGGGTTTTTGTATTCTGTTTAGGCTCTGTAATTATGACTATAAATTTAATCTTCATTTCTCTATATTTGTATATTGATCGTTTGTGTTGCTTTATATCTACATCTCATTAGTGTATTGTTTTAGTGCTAGCTCAGGGCATCTTCATTCCACCCTTTAGTAGCCTAATGAGTACTGCGTTTGAATTGAATTAGGTATTTGACAATGCACGAGCAAGAGAACGGGAACGAGAAATGCTGTATCCTGATGCTTGTGGTGCATGTGGCAGAGGATGGATTAGCCAAGGTATGGCTAGTTATAGCAGGGGACATGGAACAAGAGAAGTGTGTGCTCTGCACACTGCCCGCCTTTCATGTGATACTCTGGTGGATTTCTGGTCGGCACTAGGTGAAGAAACTAGATCATCGCTTCTGCGGATGAAGGAGGAAGATTTCATTGAAAAACTTATGTACAGGTGAGCATACTAGAAATGATCTTTAGCCATACTAGTCAGTTTAAATTAAATTTGGCATTCAGGTTACAAACAAATTATGACCAATTTTACTAGTAAGTTGATAAGATGCTGAAAGCCTGTCTGACTGCAACCACCAAATGGAAAATGTCCAGAGAAGGAACTCTACAAGTATTTATAGGCTGGTTTTTAGCCTTGCTTTTATTTAAAGCACAATGAGAAACAGTGAATAGGGATGCCAGTTTATAATTAAAAGGTTCAAAATAGCCTGATTTGTAGACACGTAGGTTTATCATAGCTCTACTGGTACTAACTATAGGAATTAGATTTTTATTTGTACGTGCTGGTTGCATGGAAGAATGATCCAATGTGAAATTTTAGAGTATTGCCACCAAAGCATGAAAAATAATTCTCCCTCCGCCCTAAAATAACTTTACATCTGGATTTGGTCAACCCATCTTTGAGCAACAAGTCCTATAAATTCATTTAGATTTAACAACATGAGACTTATATTTTTAGATTCATAATAAGAAATATTCTGAGAATATACACTTTTTATACTATTAAAGTTGATCAAATTTATATAAATCATTGGTTGAACATGAGGTTAACCAAACCCAGAAGTAAAGTTGTTTTGGGCAGAAGGAGTATTCGTTATTGCAACTGAATCATATAGGGTAATGACCCTGAAGATTAAATGGCTTGTTTATGGGTTTTATATAGTTCCGTTGCACATTGGAGTATATTTTTTTCTACTACACTGCTATAGGTTAGTATTTCCCCTGGAAGTCCAAGTAGATTTCAGTAACAGTTTTTGAAAAAAAAAATATGAACAGGTTTGACAGCAAGAGATTTTGCCGAGATTGCCGAAGGAATGTTATCCGAGAATTCAAGGAGCTGAAAGAACTGAAGCGCATGCGGTGGGAACCTCGCTGCACCAGTTGGTTTTGCGTTGCAGATACTGATTTTCAGTGTGACGTCAGTGTGCCTCCTTAAAACCCACTTCAATGATAAAATTTCCATTTGAATACATGGTACATTTATACTGCCTATGTAAGTTAATCTGGCTTCTCAAAAATTTCAGGTATTTGAGGATGCAGTCATAGTTGATTGGAGCCAATATTTATCGGAGGAGGATGTATCTTATGAGCGCTTTGAATGGGCTGTCGGGACTGATGAAGGAGAATCTGATGTTTTTGGATTTGAAAATGTTGGAATGAATGCCCAAGTGCACAGAGATGGAATTAATCTTGATGAGTTTGAGGACTACTTCATAACTTTGAGAGCTTGGAGGCCTGATGGCGACTGCGATGAGTTCTGTGTGAAAGCACATGCCTTGAAGGGTCAATCATGTGTCCACCACAGGCTGGTGGTAGGTGATGGCTTTGTGACAATTACAAAGGGTGAAAGCATTAGAAGTTTCTTCGAGCATGCTGAAGAGGCGGAGGAAGAGGATGTACGTCATTGCCATTATGATGGCATATATCTTTAACTGAGCTAGGCATAATTAGGGCATTCCTTCTTGGGGTATTATTCTGATTGATGAATAAAAAATGAGCAGGAAGATGATGCCATGGACAGGGATGGAAATGATCTTGATGGTGGCTTCCATCCACAGAAGCATGCCAAGAGCCCAGAGCTGGCAAGAGAATTTCTTTTGGATGCAGCTGCTATAATATTCAAAGAACAGGTACTGACAACATATCAAAGTATTATATATTCGATGTTATGATTTCCTTTAACAAAGAAAGGAAATGCAATTTTTTTAAAAAAATAACCTCAGGTTCCAAATTAAGATGCCTTTGCTGTATACTCAAATCACAATTTCCTTCTCACTAAGATGTATCATCGTCTGATCTATGGTTCCTGTGTGAAGACTTCTATTGCCTTATTGACTGTAACTGTGGCGAGTATCATATATTTCTAAATTTTAACAAGCCTCTTAAGTTATGGAAACGCTCAATTTTCTTCTACCTCAAACAGTGATTACGGTAGTCAACAGCAGCTATTCAGGACCTGGTTCTGTTCCTCCAAATTTCAAACATCCAGACTTCAAGCATTTAAAAAATATTACTAAATCTGGGGTTTCTTGTAGGTTGAGAAGGCTTTCAGAGAAGGTACAGCCCGGCAGAATGCACAGAGTGTTTTTGTGTCTCTTGCACTGAAACTTTTGGAAGAGCGAGTTCATGTAGCATGCAAAGAAATAATTACATTGGAAAAACAGGTATTTCTTATAATTGGAAAAGTTTGACCTGTTCATATTTTGAACCACAGTTTTCTGAGTGCATATCTTGCAGAACAAGCTTCTTGAGGAAGAGGAGAAGGAAAAGCGTGAAGAAATAGAGCGCAGGATGAAGAGAAAAACAAAAGAAAGACAAAAGAAACTCAGGAGGAAAGAAAGGCTGAAAGAAAAGGGAAATGACAAGGGAAAAAGACTAGGTGAACTAAAATTACCAGATGACATTTCATCTTCAGCTCTAAGCAATTTGTCCGGATCTACTAATGATGAATCAACTGGTACCCTCGACTCAAGAGATTCATCTAGTGAAGAGGAAGATAACGTGGACATATGTCTTGATCAATCTCCATGTTGGGAACTGAATGGAGAAAATAATACAGACCACTGCAATGCAGTGACAGAATATTCCCCTATGGATAGCAGTGATTCTTGCACATCAGAGCAATCAAGATCTTCTAAAAGAAGTCCAAGTTTGAAAAAGGATGTTCCTCAAGTTAAGTCCTGTTGTTATGGTGACTCTCAAAATGAACCTGGAAGAATTGGTGATTTGCAGTGGCAGTCAAAAGAAAGGACAAGGAATTATGGTGGAAATTGCAATTTGGTATCCACCACAAATAACAGAACAAGAGATAGACATATGTACAGTCCTTGCAGCTGTGGTGGTCGGGAAGACTACAGAGATATAAGCAGCTGCTTGTTGTCAACTGATAGATCTGGTAGGGAGATGAAGATGGCAAGGAAAGCAGGAGTCGACAAGTCTGGAGTGCAGTACCGTAGACATTATCCGTTAAATAGCTATGTTGTTCCAAAAGAAAGCCATGTTTGCAGTAATCAGAAAAATGCAATCTCAAAGCAAGTATGGGAGCCGTTGGATGTTCGGAAGAGGACTAACTTAAACGACACAGATAATGCCTCTGGTACAATCGACAATGTCACTCCATTGAAACCTATGGACTGTGATGCTGGCAGATACCAAAATACTGGTGTAGGATGTGAGCCACTGTCTCTGACTTCTGAAAGTTCCAGCAACCTTTATAAATCAGAAACAGATCAGCTACTTGAAAATGGTAAGAGAATTGAAGCTTCTTGTGATGGAATTTCTATGACGAATGAAGTTTCTAGGCGTGACGAAGAGCTGATGATGAACTCCACTGGTTCTGATAGCTCGTCTACATGTATTAGTGAGGGAGACAGGGAAAGCAGCTCAAGCAGTATGACCTCTTCAGTCACTCAAAATCCAGAAACATCTTCATCTGATTCGGAAGAATGTTCTGATAGAGTTAACAGTACTCTAAGTGCTCCATCATTAGGAACTCCTTCACGGTCTTTACTCGAGACATGTGCAGGAAAAGGTTTCAGAGAATACCAACCAAAAGTTACTCGCCCGGCTCATGAAGGAAAATTTGGAGTCAATACATCCCCATTCCAAGATCTGCTGCTGCATCACCAAAGCATAAATGCAACTCCACTTTCGCCAGCATCAATTGGTATTCACAATCATTCTTGGTTAGCTCCAGCAGATGGAAACTTCCATTATGCCCGGCCTTCCCACTTCCCTAGTTCAGTCATGTTTGGAGTACCTGGGAACCAATTCGTTGATTATCCAGTCCAGTACAGCAACATAAATCCTTACGTGACCTCTGGATTTAGGCATATGCCTCCAGGGCTTGTTTCCCAAACTACAGCAAGCTTCAGAGGCATGCCTCCGTCGCCGCCGCCTTTTCATCAAAATGGAGGTGAACAGGCTGCTTGTCATCCTCATAGAGACATGAATCTAGAAGGACATCGTTCTAAGCCGAAACCTTTAGGCCTGAAGGATTTCCCAGAAGATAGAAAAAAATCACATGATGCCGATGCGTCCTTCTCATTGTTCCAATTTAACCTGCCAATAGCTTCGCCTGTCGCACCATCATCCAAAGATGATAAAAGTGGAGAGTTTGCAGGGAAGACATCACTGGCTCAGGCTCAAGCTCAGCTTTGCTCCAGGGAACAGACAGATGTGAAGGAGTATAATTTGTTCTCCACAAAAGATAGCGGTATATTTTCGTTCATGCAGATAAAATAGTTGTGACAGGGTTGTTCCCCATTTCTGCTACTCGTGGCTCTTGTTACACTTCGCGAGTGATTTGTATTCTCTGAACGAAATAAAGGTGTTGAAATTTTCCCTTTTTGTCTATATTTCTCTTTCGTTTTCTTGTTTTCCTTTTTCCTTATCCC
This sequence comes from Eleusine indica, assembly GCA_030378355.1. Classification (NCBI taxonomy): domain Eukaryota; kingdom Viridiplantae; phylum Streptophyta; class Magnoliopsida; order Poales; family Poaceae; genus Eleusine; species Eleusine indica. The sequence continues at coordinate 6,930,802 of CM059498.1, read as the reverse complement.
AGCTCCCAATACATTTGAATTAATCTCCGCAACCATAATAACATCAACTATATGCTCAAGATTCAGAGGGAGCTGGGTGCTTGGTAGACCTGGAACATATCGAATGGAGCGTCACGACCTAAAGCTGTGGGGAGAGAGAGAGAGAGAGAGATGTCACACGCAAACCAGCAGTTACAAGCCATTACAATCTGTTTTACAACTGCAAACGGCTCATCCTTGGAATTGCAAAACAGCAAGGTACAAGCTAGAATCGTCAGCAAACTCTGCTAATATATACTTGTTTCCGGATGCAGCCTTCTCCAGAGCTGACCTACTGGGTAAATCAGATGTCACAACATCAGGATGCTCTCTCCGCTGCTGCTCTAAATTCTGCCTGCCTTGATCTAAGAAGATAACAACCCTTGCACCTATGTAAGAAAAAAGATGAATCAAATTTTGTGTTAAAAAATATCCTTTGCATATCGGCATATGCAATCAGAACAACAATTTGCTGCACTCACAAAATAAAACCTCAATTGTCAAAATTAAGCTCAGTTTGTTGTACAAGCTCAACAATCTACCGTGTTGAGATTGAGACATGCCTATATTTCCTGCTCTAAGAGCATCTCCAATAGATGAAAAAATTGAATACCTATACCTAAAAACTACCAAAACAACCAAAAAACTACTCAAGCATAAGACCTAAATGGATACCTATACCTAAAAGTTTTAGGTTCTTAACTAAATTTCTCTCCTAGACTCAAATTTGAGTCTCCAGTTCCTCCCGACCAAAAATTGGATTCCAAGTGCGGGAGGACGCAACCGCCTACTCGCGGACACTTCACGGTCAAATCCGTCGCCGCCCTATCCCACCCTCTTCGACTCTGACCGGCGGCGCCACCGTGAAAGGTGAGGACGACCTTCCCGCGTTCCTTCCACCACTTGCCAGACCTCTTTTGGAGAAGGACAAAATGAATACCTATATCTTCTCTCTTCTAGCTAGAACAAATTTAAAGGTCTTCTATTGGAGATGCTCTAAGGAGCCAACAAGCCTGGTCAATGTTTATAGATGTGATCATTGTCATAATGACACTGCTCATAGCTAATTGAATTTCATGATGTCCTTTGTGAGCTGGATACCACCTAAATCCTCAAAGACTGCCCATTGAAGCACAAGATAATGTTAACATGGGTAGGTTATAACATGACCACCAGCGACCAATCTAGTTCGAGTTACCTAAACCAGCCTCGCAACAGAAAAAAAAAGCACACTTGTCTGTACATCAAGTGCACAATACCCACGAGTCACACTCATACATCAGTGACAGACTCACGATTGCTCCTATTAAACTAAATCAGCATTGAGATTAACCGTCCAGACAGTTCGCACAGGTCGTGTAGGATGTGGTATTGACACTCTAAACGTTATCCAATCAATTCAAGTGTATAGAAGGGAAACAAAATATCTAGAGCAACAGTGATCTCACTAGTAATCTGACCACACAGACCCACCATTTTCAGCACCTTAAAAGCAGTGAAAAACATGGCAAACTGGTGTGGTTGAGTTATACCTTCAAGTTCAGTTTGGCACAATTGAGATAGTCTAGCTAGGACTGAGCTAACTAGATACTGAAATGAAATCTAATGAGGCTTACCCTTCTAATTCTAACATGGAGAGGCTGAGTCAACAGTAAAACAAAGGAACCATTTCGACATTTCTCACCTTTGGAGCACCTCTTGGCCAACGACTTGAGCAGCGCCGCGGCGGAGATTCCCATCCCGGGGAAGTAGCACACGAACACCGCGTCGAAATCGTTGAACCTCTCCGGCACGGCCTCCACCACGCCGCCTCCCCTGCCCCCGCCCCCTCCTTCCAGGTGGAAGCACCTCACCTCGTCGTGCTCCTCCTTGACCCCCGCCAGCACGTACAGGGACTCGTGAGCGGCCACCAGGAGCTCGCAGGGCGAGGACGCGAGCAGCGCGTCCACGAAGGGCGCGGTGGGCGTGACGGCCAGCACCCGCGACCCCGGCGTAAGCGCCCCCGCGGTGAGCGCGCGCGGGAGGCTTGAGCCCGTGGCGTTGAGGAAGGACCAGTCCTTCTCGACCACGTCGGCGATGGCGACGCCGTCGGGCACGGCGGCGAGGCGGGGCGCCGTTGGGGTGAGGCTGAGGCGGAGGGGGGTAGTAAGTTTGAGGTTCGGGGGGCGTGGCGGGAGGTGGGGTCGAGTTGTGGCGGTTGTGCGGAGGAGAGAGGAGAAGGCCAAGGAAAGGGAGGTGGAGGTGGCCGCCATGGCGCGGGATGTGCAGCAGCGGCGGCCGGAGGAGCACGAGCTCTATCGGTGCGGTGGAGTTGGCACGAGCGCGATGGATTTTGCAGGCCGGAACGGTTCGGGTGCAGCCAGAACGCGCCTGGGCTGAAACGCCTTTCTCGCATTCAAGGGCCCAACGCGCCGTCGCTCGTTTCGTTGTTTGCCGCGCGCAACCGAAGACGCGGTCGGTAACACGATTGCCTGCCTGATTTGCGGCGCATGCCTCTACCAATGCATTCCATTTTCGTCTTTTCTAATGAAGCATTCCAAATCGGCATCGTGATTCCATATTGAACACAGTGATGTCAAAGTACAAATCGCCCCCACGTTTGCCACTTTGCCAGGAGCCTGACCTTAGACTGGTTGCACCGGGTCCTGCATGTGCTCCTGCAGGACCGCGGTAACGTAATTGCCGCTGCACCGCGAAACGTTAAAGCCTCTGCTATGTCTCGCGTGCATCCTGTGTACGCCAAATCAAGCGTCGATAGCGTGTCGGTAGCGGAGAATGCTAACCATTGACGCACGGCAAGACTCAAAGTAAATAATAAAGGAATAGAGGAAATAATAGAGAAAAAATAGAGAAAAATTGGTATAGAAAAAAATTTATTATATAATATGTGGTACTTGAGATAGAGAATGGATATATAGTATAAATAAGTACAAAAAAACTGAACATAGAGGAGAAAAACTTACTAACTAAAATATTTTTTTTAGGAATGAATTTAGAATATGATGAGTGCAGATAGCATTAACTTTTGTCCTGACGGATTTACACGTTTCCAACTGACTCCAATCTATGTTGACGCTGACATGCATACTGCAGAGTGCTGTTCGATAACATTTTCAATTATTGACAACCGTCTGCTCTGTATCTAATGGCTATCGTCCGTTAAGTGAAGGCAAGATTAGTTTTCCAAACGAAGAAGCACAATAGACGGCAAGAAATCAAGATTACCGTGCAGTTAAAAGCCAGCGAGAAAATTTCCTGCGTTTTCGCCAAAACAGCATTTGCGATCACCAGAAAAACAGGAGGTCGCTGATCCGGACCCACCGGCCAGAGAGAGACTTGCCAGCCCACCGGATGACCGGTAAAATAATTTTTATTAATTTGCAGTAGGCCCAAAAACCCAACCGTGAGGGAGCTTATTTAGGAGGTAGTTTTGGCACCAGGGAAGCCGGAAAAGATAGTTTCGCTTCATTGTTCGTTCGAGTCTTCCACGAGACCTCGACGGCGGCGGTTCGTGCTAGCGTTAACTACTCGGCAGATTGCTTCCAGATCGCAGCGACGTGGCCTCTCCAGCTCCCCGCCTTCCTGGTCAGTGTTCGTCGAAGGTCGCGGACTCATCACGGCCGAACCGGCGCTTTGCCTGGCGCCCAGCTACGTTGCAACACTGGGCTCTCTAGATCCCTAAACAAATATTCAGGTAATCTAATATCTCAATTAATACAAAACTTTTGTTCTGATTAGTGATTATAGAGATCCTCATGTTTCAAAAGTCACTTGCATCATGATCAAACTAACACTCACCAAATCATTTTTTTTCCTAGAAACCTCGGTCTGTTTCTCACCTGAATTTGATCTCGTGAACACGAAATATAGGGTTAGTAGTTAACGACTTGCTGCTTCTTGCTAATGCCTTACATCACTTGTGAATTTTGTTTAGTTTACATTAAGGGAAGTTGTTTAGTATTTACATCTGAAGCACAATGTGAAAGAACTAGATTTAGTATTTACATCTGAAGTACAAAGTGAAGGAATTATACTAGTATTGCAATTATGCATTATTTATGTAAGACCTTTATTGATATCTGAAAACTAATACTAAATGACTGAGTTTATATACTTTTTGGTATTTTTTTAACTCTTCTACTTTACGTGGTAACAAGTTTTTGAGAAGGCACACCTAACGAAAAAATCCTGGGTCCGCGAGATGATCGTGAAATATGAACTGAGGAACCTAAATCCCATACACGAATCCAAAATCCCTTCAATTCTAAAATCCAAATGTTGACTAGTCCCTTATGGCCTCACCGTCCTACACCAGGCGAGACATGCCATATCATCACCTTGGTACTTGACGCTTTTTCATGATTCAATTCCACATTGTCATGGGGTAGGAACGTGCAACCGCTATGAGCGATCCAACAAATCATTGGCCCATCGCCTCCTCGCACACAAGCACCTGCATTCCTTTTCTCATTGCACCATCCCTTTTTGAATCTATGATCACCTAACAAAGTTTCAAAAGCTTTAGCATCCGCTCCTCCTCCCACCATGCTCCTCGTTGCAAAACCCTAAGGCCTTGCCTCTTCCCCCTTCACATCGATGTCTCTAATCGCCATGGTGTCAGACCCAAACACGCGAGCTGAGGTGCTCCTCACCCAACCGCGTCAAGAGTAACGCGCCAAAGGAGGCCAAAGCGTCATGCGCTGAGGTCACAAGCATCATCATATGGCGATGCCACCGCAGCGGAAGCACCAGAGCAAAGTGGTGAAAGAGAAGCCTACTGCCCATCAGAGAGTAGGGGAGGAGAAGCCAACAAAGTGGTTGGAGGTGGATGGCTTGAGTTGGGAGAAGGGGGGGGGGGTCAATAACGAGGTATGCACAAAGGTGTTGAATTATCTCGGAGGATATGGCGATGGTGGAGGAAGAGGAAGTTGTTGTGCTGGAAACTGAGGATACGAAGGAGAAGGCTAATGGTAGAGGAGAGAGTTCAACAAAGAAAGTTGGGCCCCAAAGCGGGTAGGGAGGCTAAGTACGGAGAGAAGGGTCACGATGTGGTAGAACTAGTGTCGGACAATGAGACAAGGCAAAAATGGTTGAATAATTACATGCGAAAGGTAAGACATTTATTTGAGAACATAGACTTGTTTCAGCTCAATTATTATTTGTCCCCTATGTGCTACATCCGGAACATAATCACCGGATTCGGGGGCGTGGGCGTGAACCGTGACCCGGATTTGTTACCTCTATTTGGGGTTCGGGGACAAATGAACCTTTGACCCAATTTAGGATGATTTGTGACGCTGTTCATGTCCCCGTTGATCCCTATTCTCGTCGGGAGGTGTGTAGAGGATGAGGTTAGGGTTACCGGTGAACGAGTCTTGAAAAGTTAGGCTAATGGGCTGCATATTTGTTGATAGGCCATACGGGAAGATAATAGAAAGTTATCCTGTGAAGCTCAAATCACATTGCTATGCCACCCTTCTATGTTTAGAATAGGTACAACGAACCAAGAATTTTGGATTCACGTACCAAGTCCCTTTTTAACGTACCGACGACCCTTCTATGTTTAGAATAGGTACAACGAACCAAGAATTTTGGATTCACATACCAAGTCCCTATTAAACGTACCGACGAGGTATACCCCCTCCATCCCAAATTCTTGAAGTTTCGTTCCCGTCCCACGAACCTGTCTCGCATCCTCTTTGAACCAGATATACTTCCTCATATGGCAACAAAAGCCTAGCCAGAAATATGACATGATATAATCTAATAAGCATCTCCCAGTTCATCATCACATGTTTCTTCTCGAGTCTAATAGGTTAGGTTTATTCTTTGTTATTAGTTGTGCATAGATTATGGGACTGAGAAGCTAAAGTATAGCAAATATTGAATATGCAACTAAATAAGACATATTGTAATACAAGTCACAGTCTGATGTAAACTAATAAGACTTTAGCTTTGGGGGGCATTTATAGCAAGTAAGAAAAAATGACAACAAAGGAAAAAGAGCACAAACATGAGTTACAAGCAACAAGTATGATTCTTGAGTGATATTAGATAAGTTACTTACATTTGTATCGTTATAATCCATCTTAATTTAGAGACTATACACTTAATCATGTTATCATTTATTTCCTCTGACAGGAAAGCTCGTTTATGATCATGTTTGTGCTGATAAAATTGTAGAAGTCAAACTTGCAAAGAACAATATCTAATTGTTTGTTATCTTTTCCTTACAAAAAAGATAAATAACTTTACAACTACTATATCCGTTATACGGAAGAAAACCACAAGCATGTGAAATAGTATTCATCATCCATACCTTTTAAAAAAAGGGAAATGTCCATTTTAGTCTCCTGAACAATCCATTTTGTTCATATTAGTCCTCAAACTAAATCTTTGCTCAATTTAGTCCCTTAAACAATTTAAGTTGATGCAATCTACCCCCTTATGTAAATTTCTTTTTTTGTTTCTCTTTGTACCATTTGAATTTGAAGATAAAATTTTATATAATCATAGATGATATCTATCACTATACAAAAGAATATAGTTTATATTTTTCATAAATAATTTCTATATGATTTTAAAACTATATAATTAAGATCATATTATATGCTTTTAAACTGTAAAAAGTATCTTAAAAATATTCATTATATTTTTTGTGTAGGGGTTTATGGCATGAATCATTGTGCAAAATTTTAGCACTAAATTCCAATCAAATAAAAAGAAACAAAAAAGAAAAATTATATCAGAAAGTAGATTGCACCAATTTGAATTATTTTGGGGAGTAAATTGAGCCAATATTTTCCTTGGGGACTAAATTGGACAATGTGAATTGTTCGAGGGAGTAAATTAGACTTCTCCCTTTTAAAAAACTTGGTTATACAGAGACAACACTGACATGTGATGGATATGTTTTCTCTGGATAACCAAGTTTTTAAAGGTACGGATGATGGGTACTATTTCACATGTCTGAGTTTTCTTCCCTGTAACGGATATAGTAGGTGTAAAGTTATTTGTCTTTTCCCTCAAGGAAAGGCATCATGATGTAATATTGTTCTTTGCAAGTTATCTCACTAAAGTTGCTACAAGGTCATGACCACATACATGATCATAAATGTGTTTTTCTGTCACAGGAAAGAAATGATAACATGGTTGAGTGTATAGTCTCTAAATTAAGATAATTTATATCAGTCGAATTGTAAGTACCTTATTTTGATTTCACACATGAATCTTACTTGTTGCTTGTAACGCATGTCTATTTTGTTTTTGTTTTTTTTTTGGTTCCTACTTTTCTTACCTACTATAGATGTCTGGTGAAGCTAAAGTGTTTTTTGCATCAAACTGTGACTTGTATTAGGACATGTCTTATTCAGTTGTGTGTTCAACATTTGCAAACCTGCCAGCAAGTATAATTGTTCCTAGCTTCTTATATTGGTTTATGCTCATAAGTCCATACTTTTAGCTTCTCATTTTCACAGTCTGAAGCATAACCACCCACGCTCAGAGGTATATATTTTCCTTGTCAAACTGCCACTGAGTGGCACCATCTGATATATATATGTCTGCTATATATTCTTAATGACATACATTTATACCTTTGATAAATTTGTAGGTGTGAAATGAAATGGCTGAAAATTTTCTTACCCTCCTTCACGAATGGAATGCACTTTGTAAAAAGTACGTTGTTCACAAAAGTAATACTTTGGCCTTTGATTTACCCATCCTTTTCAGATGATGAAAAAATTAGCCTCTTCTTGAAGATATATTTTAAGTAGCAAAGTTTCTTGATATTTCTTATGGTAACTTGAATAAATGGGAATGTTGGCATGTATTAAAAAGACTTACTTGTATGAAGCAATTTTGTAGGACGATATAGAGAAAGCATTTTGGCTTTGTCTGTAAGTATTTTTTCCCTTTTATAAATCCTTTAATTTTTTTTGGTGTTTAATTAAATTAGTCTTTCTAATTAATTGAAAGAGCACGATGGATGTTATTTGTGAAGGCCCTCTATGCCAAGGCATTAGTGGATTTAACCGATTTAGAAAGTGTGATGATCCGATGAATGATGAAAAGAACAAACCGCCAATGGTTTTTATAGATATCGTAGACTATTTGAGGCCCAAATATATTATCATGAAAAACATTATAGATATATTTGAGGCTCAAATATATTATCATAAAAAATTTCATGTTTATTATATGTCGAGTTGACTAGTAAATTGTTACCACTTTCAGACGCTTGGACTTCTTTGGTGGGATGAAACAGTTCCCACTATTGTCAGCAGAGTGGAGCCTCACAATTATGTCAGGGCTTTGATTAGATGTAGGTATTTCTATTTATATTATAGCGAACCTGTTATTAGTGTTGGCTGAACTTTTACAAATTATCTTGCATCCTAGTCAGACCATTCATGAAAATGCAAGGCTGTAAGGTTTTCATGACTATTACAAATTGTTCGGGCCTATAAAGCAAAAGTTTGTGATTGGAGGGAGGCAAACCACTACTCAAGCTGCCCGAGACTTTTACATCTATTAATCAAGAACCAAATGGCATGAGCTTCAGCATTGATTTCAGGAGATGATGGTGTAGTTCTTGATTAGTAACTTATTATTATTATTATTCTGAACAGCATTGTATTGATACTATAAGATATTGTCCTTTCCTGAAACTCGCAGCATTTAACTCATCAGTATTTGCCCACAGCTAAAATTGGTTAGTTGGTCAACCTTGACTTTATGTGACATTACTAATGCAAATATGCTTCCATCAGAATTTTTTTCTGAGATTGGTGCCATGTTCCTGATACATTTGAGCTCTGAAGATTCTCTGATCGTGTGTGATCAGTCAGTCCATCGGTTTCAATGTTATTATATTATTTTTGTGTCTCGGAATATATTTTGTGAGCATTGCCCATCTGTATCAGATGTCTTGATTCAAGTCTTTTGTAAACTTGAGTCATGCGTTTGGTTCTCTGAATATTATGTACTGAGCAATGCCCAAAAACAAGAAATGTCCGCTTGAGTGGTAGATGATGTATCATGCATGTATGGGATAATGGGTATCAAATGTTACTGTGGAAGGCCTCGGTACTAATTTGTGCTCAACGGGGAAATTTTGAGATGTGGCAGATTTTGCTTGCATGTTGAACAAACAGAGACTCCTCCCGAAACAACGACCAAGAATAGCAGCAGTAGTGTTGTTAATCAGCCGAGCTCCAATAGGTGGCAACGATCCATTTTGGCACGGTAGGCTAAAAACGGACAAGTACAAGTAACGCACCGGCTCGCGTCCTGGAAATGTGGCGCGGCGGTGGCGGTGGACGTTGGGCAATGTGACGACGAAACCCACGCGTGGAAGCCTACTTCCCTTTCCCTCCTCCCCGCAATTCGGTTTCAACCCTCCCTTTCTCTCCCTTCTTCCGCGGGAGGACGAGGAGGAGAAAAGGAAGGTACGCCATGAACGACGACGGTGGCGGCTCCGTTTCTTTTCACGTTTCGACAGCGTCGTCGTTCGATTGGTTTTTTTGGCTCGTCGCGTAAATCTGTGGCCTCTGCTGCACTCGTGAAATTTGTAGGGGTTCACCACGCCGACGACAAGGAGGAGGGGAAGGTGAAGGAGGCGTGCATTCCATTTCGACCCAGCAAATTAAAGGGCTGCATCGTCGTCGTAAAACTTTGGCAATGGAGTCGCCGTTCGACCACCTGTTGGGTGGACCGGACTATTCAGGGAGCGCGGACGACGACAGCTCCTCCTCGGGGTCGGGGTCGCCGTCGAACGACACGTCTTCGTCCCCGCCGCCGTCGAAATCGCCTCCTCCGTCCAGCCCGCCACCGCCCAAATCCTCCGGCTCAGGCTCGCCGCCGCCGTCTCCACCGCAATCGCCGTCGCCGTCCCAGTCTCCATCGCCGCCCACGCCGTCACCACCTACGCCGTCACAATCGCCCTCGCCACCCACGCCGTCGCTATCGCCACCACCGGTGCCGCCACAGAACAGCGGCGAGTCACCCCCGGCGCCGCCGCTGGACCGAGGCGCGCCGTCAAGGGCGGTCCCGCCTCCACCTGCCGCAAAACACAGCAGCGGCAACGAGACCTCGTCTTCGGAGAGCGGGGGGTCCAGGCGCGGCAAGAGCGAAGGCAGAGGCAACGACGGCGACGGTTCGTCGTCGCCCCCCGTGGGCGGCGCCATCGTGGCCGGCGTGGTAATCGGTGTGGTGGCGTTCGGGCTGCTGATGGCCATTGTCGCGTGCGTGTGCTGCGCCCGGAGGAAGAAGAAGCGGCGGCCCCCGCACATGAACATGCCCTACTACACCGACGAGCACGGCAACGTGTTCTTCCCGAACAGCATGCCCAGGTGGCAGACCACGACGACCACCACCGGCACCGGCGGCGCGATGACGACGGACCCGCACGGCGGCGGCGGGTGGCACGCGCCGTACTCGTCCGCGAGCGGCGAGTTCAGCGGCGAGTACCGCCGCCACCACCACCACCCGCCGCAGTCGCCGGGCGTGCTGGGGCTCTCGAAGAGCGCCTTCTCGTACGACGAGCTGGCGTCGGCCACGGGCGGGTTCGCGGCGGCCAACCTGCTCGGCCAGGGCGGGTTCGGGTACGTGTACCGGGGCGTGCTCCCCGGTAGCGGCAAGGAGGTGGCCGTCAAGCAGCTCAAGGCCGGCAGCGGCCAGGGCGAGCGCGAGTTCCAGGCCGAGGTCGAGATCATCAGCCGCGTGCACCACAGGCACCTCGTCTCGCTCGTCGGGTACTGCATCGCCGGGTCCTCGCAGCGATTGCTCGTCTACGAGTTCGTGCCCAACGACACGCTCGAGCACCACCTGCACGGTCTGGGTCTTCGGTTTTTTTTTTTTTTCCTCTTCGATCTCCTGCACATTTCTTTCTAATTAATGCGCATGATCCCTGAATCGAGCTGATGCCTTGTGCTGCAGGGAAGGGCGTGCCGGTGATGGACTGGAACAGGAGGCTCACCATCGCGCTCGGCTCCGCCAAGGGACTCGCCTACCTGCACGAAGACTGTAAGCTCCACATTTTCTCTGTAGTTTAGAATTCTGAAATGATGATGTCTCTGCTTCACAATGTCCTTGGTGGTGACACAAAATGCAGGCCATCCCAGGATCATCCACCGTGACATCAAGGCGGCAAACATCCTTCTGGACGAAAAATTCGAGGCCAAGGTAAATCCATCGGAGCAAGCTTTTTTCCCACTGATGAATTCATTGATCAATAGCTGCTACTCCACGGTACAAATTGATCATCTTCAGGTTGCGGACTTCGGGCTCGCCAAGCTGACCACGGACACCAACACGCACGTCTCCACGCGCGTGATGGGAACGTTCGGGTACCTGGCCCCGGAGTACGCGTCGAGCGGCAAGCTGACGGACAAGTCGGACGTGTTCTCCTTCGGCGTCATGCTCCTGGAGCTCATCACCGGCAAGCGACCCGTCGATCCCAACAACTACATGGAGGACAGCTTGGTCGACTGGGTGAGCTACTGATCGATCTCTGCTTCCTGCCCCCTCCTTCTCTCCAAATAAATTGTCATCTCACACGTTGGTGTTGCTGGTAACAACAGGCGAGGCCCCTCTTGGCGCGCGCGCTGGCGGAAGACGGCGACTTCGACGAGCTCATCGACCCGCGGCTGGACAACAAGGTCGACCGGCTGGAGCTGGAGCGCATGGCCGCCTGCGCCGCCGCCGCCGTCCGCCACTCCGCCAAGCGCCGTCCAAAGATGAAGCAGGTGATGTTTCCGTTGTAGTCTATCATCACAAATCACAAACCACGTCTCCAACACTCATTCTGTCAGCCGACTGCTTCTGTTTTTTCCACTGTTCGCCGTGCAGATCGTTCGTGCTCTGGAGGGCGACGCGTCGCTGGACGACCTGAACGAGGGGGTGAAGCCAGGGCAGAGCATGATGTTCAGCTCCAGCTCCGAGTACGACTCCGCCGCCGGCAACTACGCATCCAACATCAACAGGTTCAGGAAGGTCGCATTCGACAGCAGCGACGACTACAGCAGCGAGTACGGCGGCACCACCAGCGAGTACGGCCTCAACCCGTCCCAGTCCAGCGCCGAGTCCTCCGGGGATCAGCCACCGCGGCGGCAGCACCACTGATGATGTATACAACCGACGTCTTCATGCATGGCGACGACGCTAGTTTGTGTATAACGCGACAAATTAAATGAGGTGCCAGAGCCATGAACGAAATTCGATCGTTGGGTTGGGGCAGGATACAGATATTGTGTAACGGTTGTCGTGTGATTGGTGCAATCGATGTATTTCAAGGCATGTGCGTCGTCCTTTTTTTTTTTTTTGGATGTATTTTGTTTCACAGGCTGACTGCAAGGAGGAGTCCCAGTTCAGGGATGCAAGATGATATTCCCGAACAAGTTCGATGACCGGGTCCTGCAGTTTACTCTAAAATTCAATTTGACTGAAGCTGGTTATTCTTGAGACTCAAGAAAACAACATCATTAGTTTGGTCACACAATTTGCGGTGCCAACATTGGCAATTCAACCAAAAAAAGTTGCATTCTCACGCAGGCAAAGAGCTGTTTAGAGCATCTCCAACAATTCCCAATACACACTTTCTATAATAAGAACACATGACATTCGATCATATAACATAGGGGCACACAATTTCTTATATGTCATATATAGGTGAGCAAATGGTATTAAAGCAAACTAACAAGCCATAGTATATACCCGCAAAAAGATATTGGCATATATTCCTCTATTCTATTTTGTATGTCGTTGGCTAGTTCAACTTTATGGTAATCAACAACATAAAAAAAAAAGAATGAAGGAGTATTGTCGAAATATAAACGTGCCAGCTGTCTTAGTAGTTTCACATACCGACTCTTTTGTATGATCCCATCATGCAGTGACGCGGCTTAAAATACAAGCAAATCATTATGATTTAAGCCATCACATGCTAGTTGTATAATCTCTACTCCTTATCTTTACTCCTTATTAATTTAGGTGATATCGTCATTGATATTGATTTAGTTTGGTGTTGACATCTATTTGTTTTGAAGTTGGTTTCCATGGACGGCCGAACAATGCAAGACTCTGACTCTGATTATTGGTTACGGTTACGAAGACCTTGTCCAATAGTACTTAGTCCTCGTTCTGCCTCTCTTATAGTGCAGAAATATCGCCGACTCGGAATCGATGTATCTTCATCTAGATACAAAGCGGTACCCAGAATCTCGTCGGAACGGTGCTTGATGAAGTCCAGGCATGACAGCAATATCCATAGAGCAGCGACGGTACGCACGTCTCCGCCTCCGGCCGCGCCACGGCGGACGTCGTTGAGGCTGGTGCCACAACGTATGCCGCAGCGGCGAAGAAGATGACGAGGATTAGTGAGATGCGTTAAGCCATGGCATGCAGGCGTGCAATAATGTGCATGGACTATATGGAGGGATTAGGTTTTCGTGTTGATTTTGTCTCTAGCCCTAGAGTTAACTAATTGATGAAAACGAGTACCAAGGATAACCTGCGTGGTTGACTGCCCAGTACGATGCCTCTACCTCCTCAAACTCTACAACAAAGCTTGCACCTCCGCTTGAGCTTCATGCTTAAGCCACGAAGAAGCTCTAGCCCCTAGGTAAGCTCACTCACGTCTCACTCCTTTTCCTTTCTGCGCAGTTTGTGATACTCCGGCTTGTCAGAGGTCAGTAGTTGGAGCTATGATCTATGTGTCATGATGCCTGGCGGCTGGTGAGCAGATAGATGCAGCCCGCGCGAGATTTCTATGTTTGTGTGTGCCAAATTTGCCTGCATTACGTTCCGACGATGTGCTCCCTAAGGCTCGGATGATTTAAGTCACAAGACACAATTGCTGACACTATGTCCAATCCGGTAATAGCTGGAGAAGGTAAGGCGATATGAGGTTGAATCATCTCCACTGCGATCAGACACAGGCAGTTGAACAATGCAGGTAATGTGTATATATGATTTATGAATGACTTTTACTGGGTGTTGTAAAGGCTAACATTTTTTGCTCGGTGTGGCAACTTGTACGTTCTCCACAACGCTATCCTGGAAGAGCCCCAATTCTGAAAGGCCTTCTTCTATTGCTGCATCGTATATCTTATCTCTGCTCACCAGTGTCGTATGTTTGTTGTTCACTCTCAAGTCATAAGTACTTTGGTAAATCATACTTGCATGTGCTAAGTGCTGACATGATTCTTTGCTACGCCTTTGCGTCATAGTTATGCTGAAAATTAGAATAATCAAATTGAAAGCTGGCGATTTCTACTGCCAATTCTTGATCTTGTCCAACATGCTACTGTTTAGACCATCACTGTGGTGGTTCAGATTCTGCCCTCCATATTCACGTTCAAATACATCCCTTCCAAAATCATTCAGACATTTTATATTTGAAATCACAAAACAATAAAAGTTATAATTCTTACTTTGCCGCAGAGACTATGGTGTTTTCTAAACTATAGCCTGCTCCAAACAGTTTTGGAGAAAATCCAGGCAATTGAAGGCAATGCCGGTAACACTTGCTCCAACACACAGTCAATGTATTACACTTGTGAGAGCTCCACATATGGGATACTCAAATTTTGCTCTTGGGTTTTGCAGTTGTGATACAAAAATGTAAATATGATTAAGGAGGTGATCTAGCAAAACGAGGTGATCTAGACAGAAAAAGAAATGTAGCGATGTTATCATATATTGCTTTTACTTCTACTCGTAATTTGCTGATATGCCGTCGCAACTACTTATAATTTGATGGCAAGACATTTCTATTACAAATTGTGTGTTATAGTGCAAGCAATTACAAGCAAACAATATCTGGTATTATTCCGCTGGTTCATGCGCAACAACGACATGGTGGGTCAACTATGAACGAACTCCATTAGACGTTTGAGCTCCATTGAAAGGCAGAGGAAGTTAAGATGAATCTCATTGCATGCAGTAACCAACCCATTATTTGTATAATACATAGGCACTGATAGTCTGAAAATTTGAAGAAACATTGTTACAGAACCTTGGAGTTAAGCGGAATGGCTCATACTATCCTGTTAATATAGCTATGCATGTCAATTCTTGTCATGTTAAAATAATATTGTGCCTCTATCGCTTCCTCTCTGATACTATTATTTTCAGTTCGAGAAAACAGAATGCATGACGACTCCCTATTTTATAAGTTTATGATATGTTATTGCAAATGCCTGCAGATAGTGTTTTTCCCTTTTTATTATTTTCGATATATTAACCAACTTTATTACATCTCTGTCCCGCATTTGTAAGGTTCATGACTGCGAGGGTTACACATATAATTATTATGTATGTTTGCATGTCTTTGTTCTATCCTGCTATCATATGTGGTTTATTTAACTCTGTTTTCATGCAACAATACTCTTGACATAAAATGGTAATGATAGATGACTTTATACAGAACTTGACGGGGTTGTAAGACAAAAACAAACTATTTGTACTGCTACTCAAGCATCCTTTTCTGTCCTTCTCTTTTTCAGGAGGATTTCACACCAAAATGAGATGTCGAGATCGATGAGATGCTAGCTAGGAACAGGAGAAACTCCCTCTGTGAATATTAGCTAACTGGATGGACTCTATATTGGGAACAATTTTGTTTTATGCTTTATTTGTCAACACTCTGTCATTTTCTTTTTCTTTAATACGCTACATGACGGTTTTATTGTTTCAGCAAGGCACATAGAATCTAGATATGAGAAATCGCGCTCCTGTTGAAAGGGATGCATTGTGTGCTAGGTTTGCTTCAATGAACTGTGAGCAAACAAAATAGATTGATTTTCATAGTACATGTGCAAATTTGCAAAGAGTCAAAGAATGTCTATTTGTATGTTCAGTGCAAGCTGTACTAACTTTAGCAAATGATTCATGAATACAGACAATAAGCTATCTTTGTGGTGATATTCAAGTGAGAGGATGTCTGTTTCTTTTTGCATGAACATTTGAGTCTGATTCAATAATTGGTTAAAAAAAAATAGGATTTTGATAGTCATCATAGCATTAGCACGGACAATATACTAGTACTGTGCTATAAAAGGGATCGCATGGTGTTTTTCTCTGAAGGACCTAACAAATTCTCATGTCCAGTATGTTAAGGTGGGCTTAATTATCTGACAACGCGGTCCCACCGTCAGGCTAAGCCTCGTTGCCTGCTCGGGCCGAGGAGTCCAGGTGCAAAAAGGGCGCGCAACCAACGAGAGTCCATTGTCGCGTACTTGTAACTTGTCCCAAGTCCTAACCAGATCGCACCACCGCACCAAGCAAGGTCCCTGATTAAACCGAGCCATTCCTCCGGCCGAGCCGAACCTCGCCACCCTCCAGTCCGCGCCAACCTTCGCATGCCTCGCTCCCTCGTCGGCGGTGACCTCGCCGTACCGGACATGGCGCAACCGTACATGAAGAAGGATGACGACGACGAGGACGGTTAGTCTCAGCTCCCTCCCTCACTCCTCCCGCCTTAAACCCTACTCGGACCTTCCTATCGCTCTCTTGCCCTTTTTGCTCGGCTGCGATCTGGGTTCCTCTGGCCGTAGTAATGTGTCGGATCTGACGCGATCTCGCGCCGGATCTCGGCGGTGGCGACGGCACGAGTTTGTTTGACGTGGCTTCCCGCTGACCAGCGCGGCGCGCACGGGGCGTCGTTTGCCGGATTTGGTTGGTAATTGGGGCGGGAGTGATCGGGTTTAGCTGGATCTGGAGCGCGCAAAGTGTACCTCATGGAATTGCGGTTCTGCCTCCCGTTATTGTTTGGTACTCGCACTTAGGTGCACCTCATTAGATGGGCTCTTGAGTGTTTGACAGCGGGATTTGGTGAAGCCTATTGCTGGAATTGGTTTTGTTCATCTTGCATTGGAGCTGCACGGTCAATGTTTCAATAATAGATCGGTTTAACTATTAGCATATTTGGGTCTCCGGTCGAATAGAAAGGTGAAAATCCGACCTAGACCAGTTTGATGTTTTCATGTTCTGTATGTATCTCAAGGTTGCCTGTAAAAGTCGGGGGCAAGTCGTGCAGCCCAGGGATGCTATTTGCCTTCCTATTAATCACTCGGATTTCTGGATAGTCATGATCCGAACCAGACTTGGCTCTTGCTTGGAGCTAGCATCAATCTGTTAAAACAACATCTGTGCTATGCGAGCATACTCCTTAACTTTGTCAGCATTCTTTGTCATACCATTTTAATGGTAATTTTGTAGTAATGTCAGCGGGTCTATAGAGTTCCTAAAGTATAGTTTGATCTCGTCTATTTATATGTTTAAGTTTCGATTGTAGTGAAGTGTTTTCGTGTTGTTACATCTTTATTAACCATGTGGAACCTTCTCTCAGTCGAGTATTCACCATTCTTTGGGATTGAGAAGGGGGCTGTTCTGCAGGAGGCACGGGCTTTCCATGATCCGCAACTTGATGCCAGACGGTGTTCGCAAGTAAGATTGCTTGCTCTCTCGCCCATTTTCTCATCATCCAGAATATTGAAAACATATTTTTGTCCTGTGTCCTCCTTGGAAATTTTGTTGCAGGTCATCACCAAGCTATTATATTTGCTCAATCAAGGAGAGACACTCACAAAGGTATGGTACATAACAGCCGTGTTGTATATCTTCCATGTGAGAGGTGTAGTTTGTACATATGCACATTTGTGTAGCATAAAAAAATCAAGTTATTTGCATGGGTAGAAGCTTTATGGAATTTGAAAAAAAAATCATTTTTCTGTTCTAGGTTGAGGCCACAGAAGTCTTCTTTGCTACTACAAAGTTATTTCAGTCCAAAGATGCTGGTCTTAGGAGACTGGTGTATCTGATGATTAAAGAGCTTTCTCCATCGTCTGACGAGGTCAAATGAATGATGCTTCAGATGAATTTTTTTTTTGGCACACCTTCTGATTCTAAGATGTCTGAGTTATTATTTGTTTATAATAGGTCATCATAGTTACAAGCTCATTGATGAAAGATATGAACAGCAAGACAGATATGTACCGAGCCAATGCTATTAGAGTTCTTTGTAGAATAATTGATGGCTCCCTACTAACTCAAATTGAGAGATACTTGAAACAAGCTATTGTTGACAAAAACCCAGCTGTTGCTAGTGCTGCTCTTGTTAGTGGCATTCACCTGGTTCAGGTACTGCTATAATTTTCTTGCATACTTTTCCATTTCTTGTTTTATGCTGTCTAAGGTTATTATTGCATTTTAGGCAAACCCAGAAATTGTGAAAAGATGGAGTAACGAAGTGCAGGAAGCTGTTCAATCAAGATCTGCACTTGTCCAGTTTCATGGTCTTGCCCTTCTTCACCAGGTACTTTTCTTCCATCAATCTAGTTAAATTTTGATGCAAAAGGTGAGAAAAAACCATAGGAAATGCTCCCAGGGTTTATCATTTTCTTAATACGGAAGTTACTATATTCTACTGATACTGCATAAGAATAATCTAGGCAAACAAACATGCTCCTATTTTTCCGTCATTTGAATAAACCGGAGTTAAGGATGCAATATTAGGCTCTTACTTGACAGGGCACGGAAATATCAAGCTTTTATCATCCATGTGTTTGATATAATGCTCTAGGGCAGCTTTCTTTTATTCCAATTTAGGCCTTCTCCATGGTTTTATTCCAAGGCACAACAGCTTATAGGTTTTGGAAGATGGGCAGAGCCAGGGCAGGCCATATGCTTTGTTTGTATTATAGATGGTCTCGTGACTACTGATGTACACGCCACTTACTGCCACCATTCCGTACATCCGTGTGTTGATAATGTTGAGCTTTAGGAAAATTCTTTCTGACAAATGGGGGCTAGTGTCTGGGACTATTTATGTTATCTTGGTAATATACCTTTTGTTGAACTAACATTTTTAGCAGTTACTACTCTTACTCTGTTTAGAGAATTTGGTTTACACAAATGTTATTCATGCCCAATTATGGGGTAACTCCACGACTAGCCTGTATTTTATGGACTTGGATGTGGTGCTGGAGCCAGACTTGTGTCTAGGTGTCGGGTTTCAGAATGTTTTGGGGGACTCGCTAAATATCAGTCCCACACACTTCACAAGTATCGGGCTGGGCAAATTATTTGGGCACAAGTCTCATTTTTCTCTGTCAATGCTTTGGTGTGTTGAGTGGCCGACAACTAGTGAGGTTTTAGTAGGTTGGATGTGTTGTCAATTATAGATATCATATACTTTCTGTTAGTTTGTGACACTAGATGATCAGTTTCGTTTTTCTCCAACATGCAGATCAGACAGAATGATCGTTTGGCTATCAGCAAGCTTGTTTCTGATTTGACAAGGGGAACTATCCGCTCTCCTCTGGCACAATGTCTTCTGATTCGCTACGCGAGCCAGGTAAACTATTTCTTCATTTTTTTTTTAGGAAACTATGCAAAATATGTTAATTACTAAAAACAAGGGCAATTTTGGCAGGTTATACGTGAATCAAGCCTGAACACACAAAATGGTGACAGCCCATTTTTTGATTTCCTGGAGTCATGCCTCAGACTTAAAGGAGCAGACATGGTGAATTTAGAGGCTGCACGGAAAATAACAGAGATGGATGTTACAAGTCGTGAATTGGCACCAGCAATTAAAAAGTTACAGGAATTTTTGACTTCATCCAAACCTGTGCTTCGATTTGCTGCTGTCCGGACACTCAATAAGGTTATCTATAGATGTTCCTCAAGTTTAGCTGTTCGATGTTATCATCACCCTAACCGTTTCTTAACTTTTATATTAAAAAAACTGTTTCTTAATAATTTTACAATTGTTGTGCAGGTTGCTATGACACGCCCTCTGGCGGTGACAAACTGTAACTCGGAATTGGGCAGTCTTCTGTCAGACCAGAACAGGAGTATTGCAACCCTGGCAATCACTACACTTCTTAAAACTGGAAATGAATCAAGTATTGATCGGCTCGTGAAACAAATTACCAGTTTCATGTCTGATATAGCAGATGAATTCAAGATAGTTGTTGTTGAAGCTATACGATTGCTATGCCTGAAATTTCCACTGAAGTATCGCTCAATGTATGTGAATGACCCAAATAATGTTGATATATATCACTTTTGTTCCCTTGTTTTAATGATTTCTTTATTGTTCAGGTTGAATTTCTTGAGTAGCAGTTTGAGAGAAGAAGGGGGCTTTGAGTATAAAAAAGCTATAGTGGATTCCATAGTTACTCTGATCAGTCAGATACCAGATGCTAAAGAAATTGGCCTGCTTCATCTCTGCGAATTCATTGAGGATTGTGAGTTCACATATCTTTCTAGTCAGGTAATTACAATTACTATCTTATTACTGTTGATAGAGTGTTTATTCATTAGCTTGCAGCTATCGATGAATAAGGCAATATTTATATGTGGTAACTATTTATAAATCTGTAAAATACTGGACCACAAGGAAATGATCGTTGTGATGCCGTTTCAAGATATTGCATATGAAAAATCCTTTCGTTATACTGATAGCTAGAACAATGTTTATAGGTGGTGGAGCACCACTATTCGGCATATTCAAAAGCATATTTGGACTTGCGTGTAGTATTTTTGTGAGGTGTGACTGGTTGGTAATATTGTTGGGGCACAGGGCCTTGCACGATGCAACTCTGACACTAGAGAACACAATTTGTTTTATTGGAGCCAGTTTTCTTAAGAAACCTATCTGTTGTTAACAGTCATTTCGTTTCTAGAAATGCTCCAGTGTATCTTATCTCTTATAGTTGCCCATGTTTTTATTTTGGTTTTTGAACCATTTATGTGATTGTTTCTCAAGTAGGGATTTGTCTTTCATACTAAATGATTTTATTGATGAGATAAACTCTTTCCTCTTGGTCCTCAGCCACCTAATTGGCCTAAACCTTATATGAACTGTTGTAGATTATTTGTTATCACCTCATGTGACATACGATTCATCAAGAGAGAAAAGAAGACAGTAGTCCTTATTAGTTCTATACTCAAACTAGGATTGTCCTCTTTACTCTTATTTTCAGATATTGCACTTTTTGGGAAAGGAAGGACCAAGGACATCAGATCCAAGCATATACATTCGCTACATCTACAACCGTGTGATATTGGAAAATGCCACTGTTCGTGCTAGTGCTGTCAGTACGCTGGCAAAGTTTGGTGCCCTAGTCGATACACTCAAGGTATCATGATATTTAAGATCATTCACATACTGTTGCTGTTCCTGTGTATTCATTTGTCTTTTCTGTTTCAGCCTCGGATCTTTGTTCTTTTGCGGCGGTGCCTGTTTGATACTGAAGACGAGGTAAAATTTGAATCCACTTATTTTTAGTATTTACCGACAAACTATGAAGTATTCTTCATCAAGTGTGTTATTGTTGGGTTTTCTCATATAAGTCGATCTATGGCATAAATCCGGAAATCCCCAGTCATACATGATGTATCTGGGCAATAGCAAATGTTAGTTAATATTTATCTTTGCTATTGTAGGTTCGTGATCGTGCTACACTTTATCTCCAAACTCTTGGTGGTGAAGTAGCTGT
Organism: Eleusine indica; assembly: GCA_030378355.1. Lineage (NCBI taxonomy): Eukaryota > Viridiplantae > Streptophyta > Magnoliopsida > Poales > Poaceae > Eleusine > Eleusine indica. The sequence continues at coordinate 6,909,275 of CM059498.1, read as the reverse complement.
TGGTGACAATGAAAAGGATGTGAAGGACTTCCTATTTGGATCTTTTGATGTGCCACTTGCCAACTTTGAAGCGAGCTTAAGAACTTATGTATGTATAGAACAAGGATTACATTTCCCATGCACTGAATGCATACTTTGGCTAATGTCTTTAGAACTTACCAGGAACCATCACAGAAGCCGTTTGACATTTCTATGGTGTCAAGAGAAGTCAAGTCGCACCCAATTCAGGAGAAGAAGGCCCCTGGAAAGCAGCCACATGGTGCCGGTGCTACCCCTGCACCTGTTTCAGCTGTTGTTTCTTATCAGAAGATGCTTTCATCCATTCCTGAGTTCTCTGGGTTTGGAAGACTCTTCAAGGTCTGCATATTGAATACAGTTCATGTTTAGAGTTTTTGACAATTATATATGCTAAACTTCTCTCTTTGTCCAGTCCTCGGAATCCGTGGAGCTAACAGAGGCAGAGACAGAATATGCTGTAAATGTGGTTAAGCACATTTATGACAACCATATCGTGTTGCAGTACAATTGTACAAACACTATTCAAGAACAACTCCTAGAAGACGTGAGAACCTACTTTTCACGTATTTCTTTTTGTAATGTAAATGTCAACTTACTGAAGATTTGGCAAATGTCTGTGTATCTTCCAGGTTACTGTTGTCGTTGATGCCATGGATGCTGAGGAATTTTCAGAAATTTGTTCGAAGCCTCTGAAAAGCTTGCCCTATAACGAACCTGGCCAAATTTTCGTTGCTTTCGAAAAGTCAGAGCGTGTTCCTGCTATCGGGAAATTTTCAAATGTATTGAGGTTTACTGTTAAAGAAGTAAGTGTAATAGTATTACCTGTATCTAATTATTCTATTATTATTACAAATTAATCATAGTATACAGTATATTCCCATAATTTAAGTATGGTAGTTCTGTATCACATGAATCCGACACACTTTTAGCTAGATCGTTTGAGAACTCTCTGAACAATATGGGATACTCCATTTTGAACCTGAGAAGTTTTGGTTTAGTGTTCTAGGTTCAGAATAAGCAAATTTCTGATGAGTGAGATATTAGGACATGGGTAGGGCTGCTACTTGCTACATAGCTACTGATTTTCTGTTTGTATTGTTCTATGACTAAATTTAGTTTTCCACTTTGTCAGGTTGACGCATCTACAGGGGAAGCTGAGGAAGATGGTGTGGAGGATGAATACCAGATAGAAGACTTTGAAATCACTGCAGCTGATTATATGCTGAAGGTTGCTGTGTCCAACTTCAGGAACGCCTGGGAAAATATGGACTTAGACAGTGAGCGTGTTGATGAGTATGGACTTGGGGTGAGAGAGAGCTTGGCTGAGGCCGTGAGTGCTGTCATCAATATCCTTGGGATGCAGCCTTGTGAGGTAAGCTTCGACTATACTCTATGTTATTCTTATTAATAACAATTATCAATTCTGCTTTGGGCCATTATGTATTTCTTCAAGCGTCAGCAATATCAAAACTTCAACCTAAGAATTGAGAAAAGTGCATTACTTGACACCTTGTTCATGTGCTTTTTTGTTGGTCTTGGGTATCCAGTCGACCTCAAGTATGGGGTTGGAATGTAGACTTGCATAACATTGGACTGAAAATAACTATTAATTGAAATATGTAGTCTACAATGGACTAATAAGCACACTCAGAACTTGCCTTTTGGGGTATTGGAAATTTGAAGGTTGCTAAGAGCTCAAGTTATTTCAGGGCACTGAAGTTGTACCGAAAAATGCGAGATCACACACATGCCTGTTATCTGGTGTGTTCATCGGCGATGTGAAGGTTCTAGTGAGGCTGTCATTTGGACTGAGTGGACCAAATGAAGTGGCGATGAAGCTCGCTGTCAGGTCAGATGACCCTGATGTTAGTGACAAGATTCATGAGATTGTCGCGAGTGGCTAATGCGCATGATCGGCCTCACCTGCCAAAACAATATGTAGAGTCAGTAGATAGTATATACTCGGCTGTGGTAAAAAAATGGTGGCATTAATAGTTACTTGGACGTGCTGATTCTCAAAGAGTCTTTTTTTTTTCTGTATACAACGTTGGGATTGCTGTACAAATGATATCTGACGTGTGCCCGCAATAGTTATTTGCTCCACAGTTGATCAAAATATTATTTTGCTTTTGAGTAAGTTTTGATGCCTCATTGTGGTCGATGTAAGTGTAAGATGTGGAACTGGGACACTCGGGCTGCATGATTGTGCTGGACATGATAGTTGTAGTCTTATGGACAAGGTTAAGAAGTCACTATGTTTGCCTAAAACACATTCGATCCATTAACACGGTGGAAGTCGGTGATGGAGTCACCACGTCCTTCTGTCATGACCTGTGGCTTGCGAGATTTGTGCGGGTGCGGAAGGCAGTGAAGACATGCACATCTTTGGGTGCAGCTTCGCCTTTAGTTTTCTGGACGGCATTAGAACCGATCTGTCGGATGTGTCGCCCCATGGATCATCTGGCGCAGGAAACACGGAAACGACATTGTTTTTCGAACAGAGCAACCATCGCTCGTGCGGCTGCTGGCTTCATGCGGAGAAGAAGCGAGTCTCTGTGGCGATGCCGGCGAAGGGCAAGAATGAACCGATCTGCAGCTGCTGATATGATTTTATTTAATTCGCATGTAGCAAATACTTCCTCAGTCTTAAATTATTTTACTAGATTCATTGAATATTTTCTGAACTTGAACATACATGTTATGCAGATTTAGAAAATGTTTAATAAATCTGATATAAAAAAAACATCTTAGAATGAAAAGTAAAAAAAAAACAGAGGAAGTAGCAAGGAGAAAAGAAAATGATTCCCTGGTAAAATGCAGCTAAAAAGACGAAAAAGATTCCATTGCCGGGATTTGAACCCGGGTCGCCTGGGTGAAAGCCAGGTATCCTAACCGGACTAGACGACAATGGATTGGCGATCAATCATATGTACATATTTAATTGAACGTTATTTACTCGTCGCCCTTCAAGTCGACCAATATGCCTGCTGCAGTGCCGCTGAGTCGCTTGCTCGTTTGCTCCGCAATCCGCCGCGCATTCCGTTGAACAGCTTGTCCTCCTCCATCTCCGCCTTCCAATCCACACCCTTGAACCCTAGCCTTCTCCTCTCCATCCTCCACGCGGGCTATGCATAGGAGGTGGTAGCCTCCGCCGATGGCCTGCTGCTGCCTCCGTGCCGCTGCGGCGCCCTGCCTTCTCCTCCACCGTACCGCTGCCTCGCGGCGTCTCCCGTGGCCGCTCGCCGTATTCAGGAAGGTAAAGGCAACGAACCTCTTCGCTCTCTCGCGTCCTGGGGACTCAGGGCATTATGAGGGCGCTAGCAATTTTGTGGGATGCTCGTTAGCTCTAGTAGGCTTGTAGCACCACGAAGTTCGTGAACCACTCTGGTTGGTGCTTGATTGCATTGCATTGTTCTGCCCGTCCTCAAGTTCCTTCGAATTCTACTGGAAATGTACGATTTACTATGATGATGTTAAAGGCAACCTAGTTCCCCTGATTTTGTTTTTGTTTTTTATTTCATATCATCAGGACACTTTCTCTTGTTGTATTGAGTATTGGATACGTCAAACTTTTTCTTTCGCTTCGACATCGTTATGATCAATGGGTTCACTCTCTTAATTATTTCAACGATGTTAGCATCAATTATGTTGTTTTGAAGTTCTCATTAATATCAGGATTTTTCGGAGCAGTCTGTGTCTGTGCTTCCAGTCACAGACTCAGTCGAGAGTTTCCAAGGACCATCAGTGCAGAGTACTCCACGGATTCCATTGTATGATGACAGCATATCCTCAGGTATATTGGACACATTGTCGAACCCCAGCAAGGGTGTCACTCATGCTGACCCTTCAAAGAGTAGGATAATGCTTGTTGATGGAACATCTGTGATGTACAGATCCTACTACAAAATCTTGGGTTAGTATTTTTTTTCTTTCCTGTCTCTTGTAAGGGCATTTCCAGGGAGTAAACGTCTTGATTCTGTATTTGAATTTGTACTTCTATCTGTATTGATATGTGAAAACCATTGTGTTTACCTTTCTATGATGCTAACTGCTAAGGTCTAAGGTAGTAGAAGAATTAGCTAGATTCATAGACACGGAAATGTATTGCAAAAAAGAACACATTCACATGTCCATCCTTGGAAGGTTGACTTCAAACATATAAGCGGCTTTCTATGTGTCATTTATCCATAATATGCATTTGTTCCCTCTCAGGTTGATAATTTAGCTGCTGAACTGCTTTAGAATAAGCTATGCATACCCATTATATCGCTATCTTATCTTTTCTGGCTGAACATTGGTCTATGCGGTTAAGAAAGCATGTGACCACCAAAAAATTTATACTTGATGGCCATTATCTTGTTCTTCTGCAGTTATATTTATCATGCAAAAACTGTATAGCCGCCCTAGTAGAAACCAACTGAAGTTCCTTCTGCATAAAATTGGAGTTAAAAAAAAACTCCAAAAGCACTGGCTAAGTCCTAAACAGCTTCCCACAGGCACCGTATTTTTTTTTATTCTGTTAGCTTTGTTTTACCATCCTCATTTGCTGCATTTTTATGCATTTTCTTCTCGTTACTGGAATATGCAATTCATCTGTTTTTGTTTCCACGTTTGTAGCACAACTGCAGCATGGCCAGTTGGAGCATGCTGATGGCAATGGAGATTGGGTTTTAACTATATTCAAAGCTCTATCCCTGGTAAGTAGAATCTTTCTGTAATTAAATGGTGTTTCTGATCCTAACAACCTCAAAACTATACCCCGTATATTTGTATACATTTTGCATCCTTATATTTTGATTAGTCTGTGGCCAGTGGCATAAATGGACTGTATTTTTTGAAACTAAATAGACTGATCCTGTCCAGTCATGCTATATTTGTATGATGCTGTGGAATTGATCAAGCTTAGCTATCAAAATGAGATATGAATTACTTGCAATAGCAATTGCAGACAGACACTAATAGTCTTTTACCATGTCTATTGGCTTGGATGTAGATGGTTATCTAGATGGTCCATTGGGATTTTGGGCTCACGGGTGTATAACTGCTTATTTCAGGATTACAATGTTTTGCTGATCATAGAAGTTTAATTTCAGTTACTGCTACTGATTATTATTTTTTACTTTGCACTTTCTGTGCCTCTGTGGTTGCGCATCTTTTAAGTATTAAAGAGCCAAACAATATATTGAAATGTAGAACATTATGTTTTCCTTGCATGCTGTTCCATTATGTCATTTTGTTGATTTCTTTCCTGCAGCTTCTTGACATGCTGGAATTTATTCCATCTCATGCTGCGGTATGTTCAGTTCTAGCATGGTTTCTATTGTCACCATTGTTTGTTGTTTTCTCATAGCCTTCCAATCCCTTATTATTTATCATTTGTTGCCTGTTTGCAGGTCGTGTTTGATCATGATGGTGAGCTGTCTCCACCAGTTAACTCTCATTTTTATTTAGTATACACAGATAGCATATTTGTTGTGGTTCTTTTGATGATCACTATCTGCAGTAATGTTTGATATATTTTTGTCAGTAACAATTGAATTCACATCATAATATGATGTTTTACATTGTTCAACTTATTGAGCTGGAATATTTCAAGCTCAATAGTGATCTTTTGGAAGCTTTGGCTTGCTATGAACTTTTTCAGAACATTCTTGTGTGACTTCGTTCATCCATGATACCTGACTAAATTGTAATCAAGATTTGGTTTTCATTTTTTTTCCTCTCCCTTTGCTTTGAGTTTCTTCTTAAAAGTGACATCCATGCTAGGTTGTGAGACGAACCCCAGTATCGTTGCTGAACAAATTTGAAGCGCTGCATTTCCTTAAAGTTCTTAAGAGTTACAAATAAGTTCCCAAACTTTTCTTTTCAGGAGTTCCATATGGTCATTATACTGCCATGCCATCCAAAGAATGTCACATGGCAAAAGGTAAGAGTAAAATGTACAAGTAAGTTGGTGGGATCATGGGAGAAGACAATATGTATCAATTAGCATACTTGGGATGCATCAATGTTAGATTGTACCACAATCCACGTCCCGTGTGCCGTATGGTGTGGATCCCTTAGCTTTGTGCACGTATTTCATTACACTTCATTCCTTGTTTAAAAAATGTCAGGTGCAGCAGCCATAAACAATGATACACAATTCATATAAAGTTGTTTTTAGAATATAGCGTCTTGCCATTGCCACACTGCCAACATCTACTTTCTATGATTTTTCCATAGATTAGTTTATTGTTTCTGATTCTCTTTAAATATCCTTTTTCAGTGCATAGACTAATAGTTAAAATGGAGTAGTGTATTGGCAGCAGGAGACATATGGGGGTATCTTCTTGCTCCATGGCAGGTGCTTGGATATAATAGTTTGTTTACACATTGGGTATAGAATGTGTCAAACCTTCGCAACAATGCGTGCATTAGCTATTGTTATGCTTCTGGTAAACTTTTGAACCAGATGTTGCTTTTAGAGGATTAGGTTGCCAATTGGGTGCCTTCTAGTAGCAAGTATTGTCTACTTTTTTGTCTTATTCTTTTTATAACATTCACAAATATAATGCCATTTTTCCTTAGGAATGACCTTTCGCCACATGCTATATCCTGCTTACAAGAGCAACCGCACCCCAACTCCTGACACCATTTTCCAGGGCATGCAGTACTTGAAGGCATCCATTAAGGCAATGTCAATCAAAGTGATTGAGGTAAATGTAATATCAGTTGTGCATTTGATTAGGCTGGATAGAGATTTGTCATTTTTCCAGAACCCATGAGCGAGCTGCATGTTTCTAGATTGGAGGACCAACTGACATTTGGCATTATTAAATAACTGGTGCAGGTTCCAGGTGTTGAAGCTGATGATGTCATTGGCACCCTGGCTGTCAGCAGTGTGTCAGCAGGCTACAAGGTAAATGCTTGTGCGATGGGTTTACTTTCGATTATCATGTCCATAAACTATTATGTCGGTCATCACTGATATGCTTAGAATTGGTTCTTCCATTTGAAACTTCAAATCTTAAAAATGATTGAATAGAAAATTCACATAGTGAACTGGATTGGACCAGCACACACAGACTCACATATGCACACCCCACAAAAAAATAATATGATCACTATGTACACTTGCCCTTTTCTATGGCTTGTACTCCCTCTGTCTCAAATTACTTGTCATTCTGGCTTTCCACCAACATTCTCTGAATCTGGACAGCCCGTATGTCCAGATCACTTAACATTCTATGAATCTGGACACCTCAAAAGCCTCCCAGAATGACAAATAAACTGGGACGGAGGGAGTACCTTTTTGTCCTAAAAGGTGAAATGTATGTCCCTGTTCTTTAGGTACGGATTGTATCTCCGGATAAAGACTTCTTCCAAATTCTATCACCATCTCTGCGTCTGCTGAGGATTGCTCCCCGTGGTTCAGGGTCAGTTTATATGTTTGTTCCCTTTTTTATGAGTGTGTTATTATATTGTCTAAAACAAGTGCGCAACTAGAGGATCAAATAATTATTATTTATAATTTGGACATGTTAGGATGGTTTCATTTGGTGTTGAAGACTTCGTCAAGAGATATGGAGCACTGAAACCCTCACAGTTTGTTGATGTTGTTGCACTTTCAGGTGACAAAGCTGACAATATACCAGGTAATCTCCTGTTAATGTTTTTTTTTTTCTCGAATACGCAGGAGAGCTGTGTATCATTGTATTTAAAGAGAAGAAAGATCGGCCCCTTACAGCAACTTCACCCCCCCCGCCCCCCCCCCACACACACACACCGGGCCGAGCTGTGAGGGGGTTGCAAAAAAATACAAAAGGGAGAACTCTAAACCTTAACAATAAGGTTGAGGCCTGACCACCCTAGAATAACCTATCCTAGCAGAACTCCTAGACCTAGGTGTTGTAGGCGTCGAGCACCTGCAAGGCACCAAAGCTCATGCTCCTCTTTGAATGCTCTCAAGAGACTATTAATTCCAGGCTGAGCACCTGTTAATGTTTTGTTCCATGGTGCGAAACTTTTCTGAATGTGTGAGTTTTTCAGAATTTTTTGGAAACAGGTAATGATTCCTTATGTGGATGTTACCAGCATTTTACTATAGGGGATGTTGTGATTCAAACAGTATTTAGTACTATTGATGCTACATAAATTATCCAAACACGAACAACTTAAATTTCTGGAAAAAACAACCATGACAGCAAACACAAGAAAATGTGTAGACACAAGATAAGTATCTTATCAAAATAGTAACATTTATCAGTGGCACATATCAGAGCACCAAAACATAAAGTATATTTATCATTCTTATCATTCTGTCCCTAGTCATTGTTTTGGTTTCTACTGAACTCCATACGAGAAATCATTCTTTTGGACTCATACCTAGAACTCCCATCCTGAATAAAACTGTAGACAGTCACTGGTATAATTCTGTTCTTTCTGTCCACCAACTCATCCTTTGAGGCAATGTAGTATTGAAGCTTGTTACCTGTGCGCTTTTCATAGGAAGAGGTTAATAGACATAATTTTTAAAGGGTTTTTCAGGATTCCACCGGGAGGATAGTGTTCACCGAATATTTTTCCCTTTTTTCCATAGTATTTGGAACATTTCTCCATAATTTTAATTATTATTTTTCTCATGTCTAGGTAACTGGAAACTTCTTTTTTATTTGGTTAGTCTGTTTGTTGCATGTTTTTTGTTTGCTTCTTGGGGAATGAACATTGTTGCATCTTGCATGAAGTTAGGCAACCAAGCACAGTAGTGACTAGTGCCTTGTAGAAATATTACCTGTGCTTGAAAAATATACTCGTTTTTCTAGTTTAGTATCATCTCTTCAGCTCTGAACTTAAGATTGGGAGTTCAACATTACTCCCTCTGTTTGTTTTTTACCCGCGCCTAAGGTCTTGGCTCAAAGACCAAGGAAAAATTGCTGGCCGTCCGTAATGAGTTTTGTTTTCTCGTCTTCTCTCCTAATCAACGCGATAATTAATCGTGTAGCCCCACCATCAGCCAACCATGTCGAGTCCAACTCCTGCATGCACGGCAGTCCACGCTGGCCCGCCTCCTCCGCGATTAATTCTCAGCACGTTAACAAACTTTTCGTCGGTAACCGAGGCATGCAACCGTAATGCGCAGAAGAAAAGTAAAAAAATCTTTGAGAGCATATACGTGGGTGAAAAACAAACGGAGGGAGTATGATGCGAACTATGTGTAAATGGTCAATTTGAAGTCTGTAGAAAACTCGAAAAGTGATTGTAGTCTTTCAACATAACTTGCTCTTCACAGCAATTTTTAAATGATATTTTCATGATCTTTAAGAAATATTGTTTTGTGCTACTTTTACTTGTTTACTGTACTGAGTGATTGAGTTGTATTGTAATTTTTTATCTGTCGAACAAGACCTTAACTGACACATCACGTATGTTCTGTACTGTACTAAGATTACTTCACCTTTTTAGTAAATATAGTAATCGTTTCATGCCTGAAAATTCTAACTTATTTACAATTATTATCAGCAAATGTTCAACATTCCAATGCATTTCTTTGTTTCAAAATTATCCTTGAACCTATTCACTTTGAGGTTCTTATGACATATCACTATCTTTTGCAGGAGTTGAAGGGATTGGAGATATTAATGCTGTAAAGCTGATTACGAAATTTGGTATGTTTTTTATGATTTAAAGAATAATTTGCACGCTGAAAGGCCAATTAAACCTGGATTTGTTAATTCAAAATCTGTAGGCTTTATCACATTTTTGTTTCCCTTTAACTGGTGCAAACTGATTGACCTAAGTCATACTTGCATGCACACCAAAAGTGGAAAAATTACAAAGGTCTCTTCATTAATCAACCTATTTAGTCTTTTTGAGATCATCCACCTGTTTTGTTTTTCAAGCTCCATTCATATGGTCTGCACTGAGAAAACATCAGTTCATTCACCATCCTGATTATCTTGGAAGGTTTCAAAAGCATAGCTGTGATGCTATTTTATTGAAAATTCTGAATAGGTTCCTTGGAGAATCTACTGAAATCTGTGGAAGAAGTTGAGGACGAGCGAATTAAAAAGGTATCTGAACATGGTCCTCTTGTTTGTTTGCATACATGAGCACATGCTTGTATCTACGTTTCTTTGCAATGGGATTGGTCATTTTTTTTAGATAATGGAAAGTAGTCCCGCCTGTGCGAATTCACACACAGCGTACAACTATTACAAAGCTTAGCTTATGCTAAGATTACAAGGGAACACTAATAATGGGATTGGTCATGAACATGGCCCTGAAAATTCTTGCACTAGAATTAGTCTGCTATTCTGGCACAATCTTGATAATTGATACTCCCTTCGTTTTTAAATTATTGTCTTTAGGACACAAATTCTAGTTCAAAAATGAACTGAAGTTTTTGTCCTAACGACATCAAGTTGAGAACGGAGGGAGTACTATTGTTCTCTTGTCGAATAAATTATAATTTTTGTTTACATAATGATGCTGCTAACCGTGTTTGGTGTGTTTCTTACAGGCTTTAATATCTCAATCGGAACAGGCAATCCTTTGCAAAAGCCTGGTATTCTTCTGTACACGTTTCTGTGAAAACATGTAGCTTCATTCCTAAATATTAACACCATCTCTGAGTATAACACTTGATTGAAATCACACTTCTTGTAGGCCACATTGCGTTCTGATCTTCCTCCTTACATGGTTCCTTTCAAGACATCCGATCTTGTATTTGAGAAGCCTCAGGTGACCCGAAATCTATCATTATTCATTAACTGCAATGGTCAATTTATAACCATTTACTCCCTCCATTCTGAAAATGTTGTCGTTAGGACAGCAAGTTTAGTTTAAATTTGAAATTTGTACTAAACCTGCTGCCCTAACGACAGCATTTTCAGAATGGAGGGAGTAACTATTATCCTTCCTTGCCTACACTTAAATTCCTGTGGTATACTGCTTCAGGATGATGGAGTCAAATTCATAAAACTCTTGCGAGCGTTGGAAGCATACGCAGAAGGCTCCTCAGCAGACCCTATCATCAGAAGAGCAACCTATCTTTGGAACAAGCTTAAATTATGATGATGCTGATTTTTACAGCAGTGATTATAATGGAGTTTTTCCCTGGTTACAAGTTCAGATTAGAAGAGTGAAAGCCTGGTGCCACTGCTGTTCGAAAATATTGATGTCGTCGGCAAGTTTCTGTGGTGAGCATGCGCTTGGCCATATCCACACCGCAAATCTAATTGTTGGGCTGGCTGGCACGATATGGCGATGGCATGTTGAACTGCTGCGATGGTCTAATTGTTGGCGATGCCACAGTACTGCCACCTGCTTGGACAGGCCTCCCATTTGTGCATATCACAAAACTAATTTATAGTTTAGCATTGTAGATAAAAGCACGGCTTTGCTGATGTATCCTTTCATTTTTGGCGAAAGGTTCACGTAATTTTTTTTTTGTTACTTTCAAGGGGTGCAGAAGTGCGGGTAGATGCAAGGCAAACTGATTGATACCATTGGGAATCTGTTGAGCTTTGAGAAATCTTAAGCTGTGATATTCATATGGACAAATGTGTCAAGTGTTTACAAAACATGTATGCAATCCGTGTTTATCCCACGAGAGTACTGTCATCTACTTTCTGACTGCCATTCCCATACACAGCGAAACGGCCAACCAAATAAGCTGTGGCGTGGTGGCGTCCAGCCGCCGCGATACGGCTCCGGCGGGGACATAGCACGAGCTGCTCTGCGGCACCTGTTGGCCTTGCGTTATGCCCGGAACACCGGCCGTCGTCTCGCAGAACCCCGTCGGCATGGCCCCCTTGCTCGGCTGCGGCATGACCTATAACAGGTGAAACAACTTCATTCAGTAACTAATAACGCCCATTATTTCTTCCGCCTAGCAGAAGCATCACCTGTTCCCTCAAAAAAAAAAAAAAAAAAAAAAGCAGAAGCATTACCTGTGCGGGAGCTGGTGGAGTCAAGTTGGCTGGAGCCGCCGTGGTGCCACTCTTGGCGATCCCAATGTCGTAGTTGGCAGTGAGGTCAGTCTGGTACAAGCCGAACGACCGCTCCGACACGGGCCCGGGCTTGAGGTCCTCGTCGTAGAGCGCGAAGAGGTACGTGTCCACCGACTTGCCCGGCGCCCTCGGCGTGCCCACCTGCGCCTTGAGGTGCGCCACGAGGTTGCCGTTGTACGCCCTGGCGTTATCGACGGTGGCGCCCACCTCGTCGGCGTCGCCCTTGTAGGGCCACCCGGTCTCGGCGATGACGACGTCGACGGCGCCGTATCCCTTGGCGTCCAGCGCGGCGCGGACGGCGTCCAGCTGCGCGTCGAACATGTTGGTGTAGGTGAGGCCCGACCCGGCGTCCACGCGTCCCGGGTTGGGCTGGAACAGGCAGAAGGCCAGCGTGTCCGGCCGCGTGTCGGACGCGTAGGCGAAGTACGGGTACGGGTTGATCATCAAGGGCGCGCCGGTCTGCTGCAGAAAGTCCAGCACCGGGTCCAGGCTGCCGGCCAGGTCCGTGTGGAACGCGCCCGATGACGGCGGGTCCGACGACGCCAGCACGGCCATGGAGTGCACCGTCGAGATCTGTACATGTTTACATACATATATATATTTGCCACAAACTCAAACAACTGTCGTTCGTCGGTGCCAAAACCAACCAGGATGCTTGTTGCTTCATTCAGTCACAAGCGTAAAGATGATAGTAAGTACGTGCCTTGGTGGTGGAGCCGGCGGGGAGCGCGGCTTGGAGGTTCTGCATGGCGGGGAGGAGCTGCGGCGCGAGGGTGGGGTCACCGGAGTTGAGCAGCTCGTTGCCGACGGAGATGGCGGAGACGTGCACGTCGGTGGGGATGTTGGCGGCGGCCCAGGACGCGGCGGCGGCGGAGGAGGAGGCCAGGTTCGGGACGTCGCCGTTGGGCACGCCCAGCAGGATGGAGATGTTGGAGCCCGCCAGCGCGGCCACCAGCTCCGGCTGCGGCTCGTACAGCCGGAGCTTGCCGATCGACGTCGACGTCAGGAGGCTCGCCGTCGACGCCGCCGGTGGGAGGTTGTCCGCGATCGTACCGTAGTTGACGCCGATGAACGACTGCGACGCTGTAAAACGGTATGAACTTGCATGGTTGAGAATCGAAATTACAGTGCGCAAAAGTTACGCGATCGCTGCTGCAGAAAGCTTTAATTAGCACACAATGCATGCATTGCTGATAATGATGGCGCCAATCATTTTTTTTTAAAAAATGATGTGAATCGGATATTGGGATCGGTCCAAATGAAACAGAGCCTATTTTGTGGGTGTCGCGTTTCTGTCACAGGAAAATGCACTTCAGTTGTGCTGTTTTGGCCCTGTTCATACACCATACTCTGTCGTGAAGCTCCGTCCACGGGACACGACGACGAACTTCGTTTCGCGGCTAAACAGTAGTAGTTGTTGCTGCTGCAACTACCTCGAAGAAATGTCCAGGAGTTGTTGGTTTATATCGCTGTGTATATGAATGCATTGATCATTGGAAGTGCTCCTACTAGATTCCGTGACCAACCGGTTTGGTGGACTGCCGGGGCGCAAAACTGTCGAGTATTTGGTCAGTCACCTCATGTCAGAATGATTTATTTGCTCGTGAACCATGCCAGAGCAAGGAACAGTTCTACATGTGAAGTTGCTTAGTGAGTACTCATACTCTTCTTTCTATAAGCAAATATTTATCTTTAGCGCGGTATTTATGCATGGTTACTGCACGATTGGGTCGTTCAACGTCCTGTTCAAGAGCAATCCCAGCTTATCCGTTATCTAGACTATAGGAATACGACTCATGGGTTAACGGCGGTCCAGGGAAACCACATGGAAAGAGAAGCTTTAATTATTCTCTAGAGCGTTTTCTCTCTATTAGTATATTTTGTTGGCGAAACTTCACTTTCATGACAAGCAGAAGCAAAGATCTCAGCAAATCCCCGCGCCCACTTGTGGATTAGCAAAAATGTACCATCAATCAAAATCTACTTTACACATCACTCAGAAAGTGAAACCAGCAAGGGTTCGGTAGTAAGGTAGGCAGATTTTGTCTTCACAGAAATGATAAATAAGTGTATGCCTGAAAGTGAAGCTACTCTTCTTAATCGAACAACTGTGAGGAGCGAGCTACTCATGGTTGGAAAAGAAGAAGGGATGATTCGATGTGTTGAGCTGCGCGCCATGCTATCCTTTACGGAGACAACTGTTGTGGCCTAAATACTCGAGCTCTCAATAATAGTCGAGGAATTAGGAAACCCGGACGGTGATAAGAACTAGTACTACTAAGTAGTAACCAAGTCCTAGCAGTAGCAGAGGATGAAGCACAAGAAACAAATTGCGAGATACGGTTAAGTTAATAACTGTGAAGTTTGTTGATTAGCAGTGTCGCGGGAAGGAATGAAATGGCATGAAGAACTTACTTGCCAAGTGGAAGAGGAGGGCTTGCAGTAGGAGCCCACCGACCACTGCAACATCCAGCGACTTGTTGATCCCCATGGTAGCTACAGCAGTCCTCTGGATTCGTCTGTCTCCACACCGGCAATGGCAGCTTGTGGCGCTGGACGGCGAGGAAGAAAACGGAGGAGCTCAGGAAAGGGAGTCGTCGTCGCTGGCTGGCTCACGAGAGTCTCTTTTCCCCCCGTCTCGTACATAAAGAAGACCGGAGACGCGCGGCAGGTCGACAAGCCTGGTTTGTGCAGCAGAATCTGGTCACCGTCGTTCGTCTCCTTTTTTTGTGCGCACCTGAATCGATCTTTCTGTTGAGACTCTTTTAGGCAGCCTTGGTGGCTAATTCCCTTCTTTTATACTAGCCTACTAGGTGGTCACTTCATCCGCATAATGAGCATCAAGCAAGGGTTGCTTCAGTATGTGGAGCAAAAACCGGAAAAGCAGAGGTGGACAGGAGAATCGAACCGAACCGAACCGAAGGGAACGACAGGGATGGCTTGAATTTGATGATGAGATTCCAGGAAGGAATGATTCGCACCATCCCGGGTGCGTGTTCCGTTTACTACATCCTGGCATTTCTGCCACCCTGGACTGGATGACGTGGTGGCTTGTGCCGGTGTGTCTGTCTCGCAGCCGCACGGGTGGCTCTCGCGCTAATTAATCGCGTGCTCGAGTGCCCGAATGATCAAGTCGATCGCCCGCTTGATGAGGCCAGGTGAGAGTGAGTGAGACCGAGACCGAAAGGAAGAGTTGATGGCAACCGGAAAGCCAGCTTGCGTTACCACCCGGCTCTCGGTGGCTCTCGACAGCGCGCAGACGGTCCGCCTGGAGGCCCTGGACAAAAAGAAGTTTGAGACGCAAATCTGTAGACCACGCATATGCTTGTGTAGTGCACGATTCACGGTCCGAATAGACACACAAGTTATACATGCACAATTAGTCAATTAGCCATTACACGCTGATACAGTTACATGTCACCTAAGTACATTTGCCGCGGTCGAGGTGGGTGACAGCAGAGCCAAGAATCCACAAGAATGGGGCCATCGCCAGTTCATCATCGCCTCAAGTCAGGTTAGGTGAAGCGGCATGGCCTCCGTCGCATGGGCTTGCAAACTTCCTTCGTCATCACTCTTTCCGCGGTCAATGATTGGAGTCCTGTTTTTTTGACCGCCTACGTTACTTCGGACAGACGGGCCGGGAGACTTGTGTCTTCACACGCACGTACGCCATGTAGAGTAGTACATAAGCAGCTAATACTCGAGTCAAAACGCGTCAGTGCGCACGACAACACACGGAGCGGTACAATTGTACATCCCTTCGTTGAACTCCGGTGGTGCGTGGTCGTGACATGCGGGACACTACGGACAGGTCAAACAATCCACAGACTGTCCCATCACAAATACTCTAAATGATGACGATTGCCATGGAGGTTTGACACGAAACAATACGTAGTCAAAGTTACACAGCCAAGACCAAGTAATAAGATCCTGATAGTAATTTCTTCGGGGGTCTTATACTCGTTCCAAATGGACGACGATCTCAAGCAAGATGTGCCCTGCTAATTCTAAGCATTGTACCTTCAAAACTTTTCCGAGCAGACGAAATCTGTAGCGTTGATTTTTCATCTAACGGTGCTGCGCACACCGGAGAGGAGGACACACGCGAGTTCCTCTTGCTCTTCCAAGGCGTACAATCCCATCTTCCCCTCTTCCGTTCATCCTCCTCCTCTCCGGCAATCCCAGGCTAGTTCTCGTTCGCGGACCAAGAAACCAGTCGCCAGGTGGATCGGGAGGACGGGATAGCGTGGGGGGAGGAGATGATCACGCGAGCGAAGCTCGTGGAGCAGCTGAGGGAGCACCAGATCCGGTCGGCCCAGTCCTACTCCGCCGCGCTCGCCGTCTTCTCGCCCAGCCCCCACATCGCATCCAGGTCAGGCTCTCCCCTACACCTGCTACATCTGATTTCCAATTTCACGCGTAGGGAGTAGGACTGGATAGGTCAGATTCGCGTGGTAAAGAATATTGTGGTGGCAGATCTTGATAGTCTTTATTGTGGGCCTTGGTTGCATTTCGTTCTCGTTAGTTCCGGGAAGAGGTTTCAGGGAATATGCGAAATGGATATCAGTAGTTAGAGATTTACTGCAAGAGAACCATTTTAGGTCTTAACGGGGACAAAACAGTTGGAGAGGCATGCCATCTAGTAAAATTAGAAGAGCTATGTGGATTAAAAAGAAAATTATTTGAAAATGGCATGGACCATGTAGCTTCCATTTCCTTTGCTACTGTTTGTGCGTGGAAAGTAACATAACGAGCTCACTAGACTGCCATTTGGTGAAACACATGAATTGCATTGGTTGTCTTTGCCTCTTGAGTGCAACTCTTCCCATCAGTGGGTGATCTACTTGATTAATTAATTGGGCAAAATCAATACTTAAAAACCATAGAGATTTGCGGTAGCTGTTTTAATTGCTGAAGAAGAAAATACTTCTTGAACGGAGAACTAAGAAGAATTAGGAATATAATTTATACTAGCCCTACCACGCTCCTAAACTTGTTTGATAAGTTCTTGGCTTGATTCCATTCGAGTTGATGCACCTGGATTGGGGTATAGCTATAAAGGTTTGTCGTGTTAGCCAGCAACCTTTGCCTGGCCCTACTTCTGCGCTCAAGCGGAGTCGAGCTCTTGAAACTGTTTGAAGTCATAAAATCTCTAAGAAATAAAGTGAGCAGTCATGGTCTGAGAACTGTTTTTGTTTGCCTTACAACATTAGTTTAAAACTATGGCCTCAAGGAAAAAACAGATACACAGCAAAATAAGTTAGGACTTAAATCAACACGAAGTCTAATGAGTGTGCTTTGTGGTACCTCGCTGGAGCCTCCCAGCTGCAAGGCCTGCTGCTCCGGTTGTTGCCCATGCCAATAGCTTATTCTAGCGTGTGTGTTCCTAAGGGTGGTGTGCCCATTTCTAGCTGGGCTCTTTGTATATTTATCCCTGGTGTTTGCCTGTTAATGGGGCGTACACTAGTGTACTCTATTATTCTTGTCCTTAATGAAATGCCGCACAGTTCTCTTGCGCGTTCGAGAGAAAAAAAAATCAACAGGAAGTTGCAGATCATGCTAGTCAGTTCTTATCATCTCTGAACTCCGAGCATGCTGGGTACAAAGGAAAGCAAAATCTATTTATCCTTGTTTGCGCATACTTCTAAGTTACTGTAATGTAAGTTAAATCAGTACAACATAATTTGCTTCTTTATGATATGCACTCAATAAATTTTCTTGTATATTTTAATCATTTTCATTTGTCGATGGTCTCAGTGATAAACTGCTTATACAATCTCAATTCATCAATGCATCATATCTATAAATGAATGAAGATATCCTTCCCATGCTAATCCGTCACCTTCCCCATAAGCCAAGAACATGCTAGTTACTGCATATCAGTTGTGACCTAGGTGCCTACATGGGGTAAACCAGTGAGTGATGCCTTTTTTACCATCTAGACACAGCTTATGCCATTTTAGAATGGCATTTTGCAGTGGCATTGGAGAAATCGCCTCTAAAAGCAAAGTCTCTTAAGTCAGTGAACTATCTTGAATTCCTCTGGAGCAGTGTTGGTAATCTTCATATATTTGTCTTCAACTAAATGCGAGTTGATACTGAGCCTGTAATTTGGAGAACCATCTTCAGTTTTATATCCTGAAGCTGTCAAAGCACGCTGGTATTCTTCATAAATGAGTCCCTCTCTATTCCTCTAAAGCATTTGCTCACTAATGCATTCAAATATGGTGTGGCGCTAACATTGGTTGTGCTCAGTATTAAGCCATCTACTTTGATATGATTCAAACTTGCCATGGTTAACTCCTTTTAACATCTAAAGTAGGCTTATTTTATTTTGTGATGAACATCTTCCTTTAACAAACGCTCGTATGTATCATAGCTACCCTATTCCGAACAGTACTGAATTTGGCAGCTTCTGTAATAGTTTATGAACTAATTGCTTCATACTGAACTCTACCAAAGGTTTCTGCTTCCTGATGCCAGCAATTTGGTCATCTGCTAACAGAATGTGATGTATTGGACTGTATTTGCAGTTTGTAAAGTCTTAACTGATAATTTGATTAGCACATAAGTTAATATATTATTGGATTTTTATTCCCTGTTCCAGCTTAAGTTATGAGGCAGTGTTATCGCTCTCGTTCTAGTCATCTTTGAATGAGTTATACTTAACGTTCATTATCTTTTGTTTTGCAGGAGGGATCTCAAGGTCGCCCTCTTATATGCTGTCTTATTTTGTTTTCTCATGGTGTCCTGCTATGTTGCCCTTTACTTGAAATGGTTCAGACTATCAGCCACCTTTGTATTTTTGGGAATCCTTCTTCCAGTAGTACTCAAGATCTCTAGGCATAGAAGGCTCAAGAGAAAAAGAGAAAGGAGATTGTTGTTACCTCTGTCCATGTGAATATGTTTGGATATTTTGTATCATGTCAGTAAAATTGCCCAATTACAGATAGGAAATCCTCACGGTTTACTTAGTTTACAGACCCAGCTTACACTTTCCAGAATGTTGTATGTATCACCTGTTTTGCTGTTATGTGCATGCGCCGACACCTAATGAAACCTCTGCGCTGACACTCCTGTCCCTGTTTCTGCCATTTTCATGAAAGAAAATCTTGCGCAAATCTTGAAACCTGTTTTGTTTGGTGCATTTGTTCGTGGTAGTAATCATGTGTAATGTTTGGTCAATTGTGGTGTGGATTGGAATTAGCTTTCATTTTAGTGTGCTGCTTTGCCAGTTTTCAGCCTCTCCTGTGTGAATATGTTACGAGTTGCTTCAGTCCTCAGTCACAATAACCGTAGATTTGATACGAAGGATTAGGTGTCAAGTGTGGAAATCTTTTGCCGGTGCCTTTTTCTTTTTCTCGAGTTGGATTTGAAGGGGGTTTGCTGCTCATCTGTTTATGTTGTCGGCCCAGCATCCGCGCTGCTGCCGCTATTTGCTGTACTCTGTTTCATCGGTCTTTTCCTGCCTTCCGCTTGCTGCTGCTGCTGTGTGCCCCGGAGGACCTGGCAAATACATTAGCTGCTCGGTCTGGAAAAGGCAGAAACTGTAGTTCAGCCGAGACGCACTGTTGCTGTTCGTAATAGTTTACTTGCAGTCAGTTGTTGATCCTGCCTGCTTGTGCTTTCAGGAATCAGGATGGATAAGACGATCTTTGTCACTGGTTTGGTACAGCGCCACTGACGCTGTCTTCGAAATTGCAAAATCCGGTGAGCGACGTGTTTGATACGATGGCTGGAAAGATGAACAGCGCTGTCTCTTCCACCGGCGCCGGGCGTTCGACCCTGGTCATGCTCATGCCACCAAGGAACGGGCTCCATCCATTCCACGGACCAGAGCCCACGTCTCCAAACCCGAGCCGAGCGAGACGTCCGTCGGCCCAGCCAAAAAAAAAAAAAAAAGAGTCAATCAAAGCCCGTGTCGTGTTTCCTTATTATTGCCACAAGTGGGTGGTTTTGTCATCCACCGAGGGAGGCCCCTCGGAGAGATTGGGAGCGCGGCAGCACAGACCATTCGTTCTTCCGAGTTTCAGAAACCCCATACTCGACCGTCAGGAGACAAGCGCGAAATATCTAAATCCGCGCACGTGCTCGTATAGGCCCCAGCCGCTTAATTAGTGCTTGCGTATTTTGACCTGCTTCGCGTCGTGCACTACCGCGCGCACTGCTGCGTGGTCAGGTCAGACGTAAGCATAAAACCTATCCATTGAGCATCAGTGTATTAGTACTCATTGTGTACGCACTCACGAAGGCATCGTCCTAGCTAGTTTAAGCAGACGCGCCCCATTCGCCACACGCTTTTCTGCCACTAACCCCATAGACCGCTTTGGATCGCCGTGTTCAAGTTGCGCAAAAATGCGTCCACTACTCGCTCTGTTCTGCCTCTGCCTCTGCCTCTGCACAAGGTGAAGGTGGGCCGGAAAAGCTCTGTCACCCCGTTCGTCTTTTCCCAGAAAAAAGGCCTGGCGCCTCGCGCTGCCACGTTCCCTCTTTAGGAGCGCTGGCTGCTCCTAGTATGTTGTTGTTTTAGAGCGTCTCCAACGGTTACTTTTAGTTCTCTCTTATAACTATTTATTGGAGTATTTTTTAGCTGTCTTTTATAATTATTTATTAAAAAAAAAAGAAAGAAGATAGTTAACTCTTTCTTAATAGACAGTCTCTAAAAAAAATGAGAAACTTAAACATGAACCCTACTCCTTTTTAATTCTTTATAAGAGCTAGCTATTACCTCTTAGCTAACTCTATCACTGAATAAACTCTTAGGTTCCGTGATCCCGATTTGCTTCGTACGCAACGTTATCAGTGTGTCTTTGACCAGCAGCAACGAGAGCGGGTCCTTTTAATTTGGCATCATGTGCCGAGCAGTACAAGTTTGTTCCAACGTGTCCGTCGCTGTCTCTAATACCCCCAGGCCCCAGCGTTGTTGCGTTTGCGTGGCAGATTAGCGAAAAGCGGGGTACCATTTTAATTGTGCTGCGCGCACGAGTGCCCAACAAATGATGCTCGCAAAGTGTGTTGCGATCGACGATCACGACCACACGGGGCGCGACACGTGCCCGCGACAAATGATGCTCCCCCCCTGTCTTTTCGATCGAGCTCCGGCGACGCGATCCCGGCACACTTCACCTCGCACTACTCGAGAGCTCCGACGGCTGCCTTTTCAATTACGTGCGACTTAACCTGGTCACCGCACATAAGTTTTGTATATATATTTCAATTAATAATGGTGAGGTGAGCTCGTCATCGAGTTGCCCGTTGATCATAGGCGCCCGGTTGTCTGTTGAGCAGTCGACACATCCTTGTGCACTCGCGTAGTTGCGTTTTTAGGTAAAAGGCGAAGTGTCAGTATGTGGAGATGGGAATGGGAGTCCGCCTTTTTTTTTTTTTAACTTCTTTCTTCTCCCCCCGGAGACATCTTTCTTTGTTCATGCACATATTCATGATGTCGAGAGAATACATCAAGCAGCCATCTTCCTTTCTCCAACACTTGCTGTTCTATTTTCTTGCACCTTTTTTTCAAACCTGTTTAGGGATGCAACAGGATTGCCGACATGTTGTCTAGTAAAATCGATTATGTTGAATCACACAATCAGGTGGTGTCATCTTTTCGCAGAAAGCAATTGATATTGAACAGTAGTACGAACAAGTGATTTATTTGAAGGGCGTGATGGAGAGGAAGAAAAAAAATGGTCAGTGTTCTTTTCAAATTTTTTTATTCACGTATAAACGTGTCAGTGTTTTAATTCAACTAGATCTCACCGTACCATCTGTGATACAAAGAGGTAGCTAACCCTCAGTATTCCTGATTTTAACACGAGATTAGATAAGGTATTGTTGCAACGACCAAGAAAGATCACACAGACAGCAGCACTGATGGAGTTTTTTGGTCATAAGAAATGATGCGAAGGTGTGTAATCCACATCCATCCAACGGCATGCATGCACGACTCTTTTTTTTTTTTCCTTTCTGGTCAAAGGCCTTTATTTGGCCATCCCTACGCATGGCACTGTGGGAGCTTTCTCGGCGTCCATGCACATTATAATGAATTAGTACAAGCACTGTAATCATGCTGCGACAGCCATCACATACAGGACTGTAAATAATAAGAATATTCGAATATGACAAGGGATAATAAGAATATATTACTAGCATTGTTTTGCAGAGGGAATAGAGAAAGAATGGAGTAGCATTATTTTGTAGAGCAAAGGGTCATCCCCTTTAAATCAAAAGTCCATGCAAACTACAAGTTTGGCGTACCAACTAGCGACGGAAGAGTAAACAGAACCATCCAGATTAATAAGCAAATAAAGACAAGAACAAAGTTGTGTCAGGCAACATGTACTTGGACAGAATCAGCACAATTAGTTGAACCTCCTGCGGCCAAGAATTGAAGGAATCAAGTACCGTGCTGGCTCGTTATAGGTTATCATCAGCATGTTCCTGTGTGTGTTTTTCGGTGGTACCTTTAGGCTTGACTAAGTTTTTATTTTTATTTTTATGAGACCACATGTTTTGGCCATTCATGAGACGTAGTACCAAAATTCATAAGCCCTGCTTGAAGCAGAGGTACAAGACAACAAGTCTGAACAACAGAACATAACGAGATCGATGATCACCCATGATTGGGCGTGAGAGTGCACGATCGCCCGCCGATGGAACGTTGCAAATGCCGGTACCACCGTACCAGCACAGCACTGTACGCACCTGTGTAAAGAAGGGGGCGTCAAACTCAAACGCTTCACAGGTTAGCTTCAGCCAGAGGCAGCTGCTTGGTCGCGGCACGATAGGTACTTACTAGTACGTGCATGCACCGGGTGGAAGTGGATCATGCATCCAGAATTCCAGATTACCCAAAGCCCATGCCCCCGTCGAGCTCGCAAGCAGTGCAGCGTAATTGCGGATCGGACACCGAGATGGGCGTGCGCGCAACAACTGACGACGCGTGAGGTGGGGCCCAAAGCAAATGATACGCAGGACCACCGCCCCCACCAGTATACGAAGCACTCCTACACCAGTTACTGGTCATGAATGTTGCATGGCGAGTGCGTACGGCCAGCCAGCTCACCGGCCGGAGCCTGTTCCTGCCATGCCGCTGCGAGAATTGAAGGACGTTTGAGATGGTGAAGTGATCAAGCACCGCGTGACCCCTCCTCCGCGGGGACGGAACGGATCACAGAGGAGGAGGAAGAGGCTGCCGCGTCGCTTTCGGTCGCAGTGGCCCGGGTGCATTGCGTGCGTGGCTTGGACCCCGCCGCCTCCGCGCGGCGCGGGAGATTTTGGCTCGGCGCGCACGGCCAATCTCACGTGCGATCGCGACGTGGACATGGCGCGCCATGCGACCGACGCATAGCGGCAACATAAACTACTGCTTAACCAGGCGCAACTTGGGCATCATCATCATCTATTCCGTGGCCACTAGCTGCTGGACGGAGCAATCATGGACGGAGAGAGAGAGAGAGAGAGAGAGAGAGAGAGAGAGAGAGAGAGAGAGGAGATCATGGGCGAGCATGGAACACGGGAGAGCAAGCCAACTCGTCTCATCTCATCTCGCCGTACGTGTGCTGTTGACTTCACCAACTAGTACCTACTGTACCCCTAGAGGCGGGGCCAAACCCCTACCACCAGCAGCTGAACGTTGACGTGAGTTGGGTGAACCACCGACTGTATAGGTAGCGCGTACCACGGAACGGTGAACAGTGCCTGCTGCCTCCCCTGCACCCGCAGGCGCCGAGCTGTTCACACGGACAGCATACCATTATTCTTTACCACCAGATGGATGATGCACCCGTTCCAGGGCGGCGGAGACATCGCGTACGGGAAAAAGCTGACCACGTCGGTGATGTTGTACATTGTTGACCCTCAGGAATGGAATGTGTGCATCCGTCGTCGTCCTGCAAGATCCGTAAACAGTTCCGCTGAATGTGTGTGTGTGTGTGTGTGTCAGTGCACATGCCACCGGGCGGCTCATCGGAAACCTGATTCGCACCCCTCTGCCGTCCTTTGATCCGTTCCAGCTTTCCCACAAGGGTTATATTCCCTCCTCCGTATCTTAAAGATCGTCGCTTTTAACTTTTAAATATCATGTCTGACCATTTGTTTTATTTAAAAATTATAACGAATTCGTATCATTTAACTTTTCCCTGATATGGCAAAGTTTGTCATTACTAATCCTGACTGCTCATCCTAGAAGCAGCGTTGGTTGTCACTTTTACTAATTTCACTTGCATGCAGATCTGAGGACACCGTTTTTATGGACTTTTTGAAACAAGACTACTCCGTTATTATGAAACATTGTTTTATGTAGAAGATGTAGTATTTTCAGACTGCTTGTATTTATGTAGGTATATTTTGAAGATCAATAAAAATGTTTTGCTCTGTATATAAGGTAATATCAGTCATGAGAAAAATAAAAATATTTAAATTAAATTATGGTGATCCTTAGGTTCCTTGCTACATACTCATGACCATACGAATAAATTACATTCTCCCTCTAAGCTACAAATATCGTCCTTAATTCGTGATGTATAAGTTGGCTTCACGGCTGTTGGGTGAATCATATATCAGCCCAAGCCTTTCTCTCTCCCATAGATTTGTTGTTGTGGTGTGTGATGACAGTGTTGATGGCACAAACAATTCTCGCACATTTATCTCCTTTGGTTTATAACTTCAACATGATTTGGAACTAACACAAGTCAGGTAACAAATGTGAGACCGTAAAGGAATTTTTCGAGGATTTGAACACTTGCTTATCGTCATGAAAAGTGGAGCCATATATAGGAAGGAATTTGATAGGATTTTCACTTTATGTTTCGATGATTCAAAGAGCATGCCGCAGCTTCTGAGGAACTTGAAACCTTATGTAAATCCAGCATTCCAAAGAACCCCTAAAAAGGATTTTTTTTTCATAAAGGAAAAAAAAAACAAGAGAAAAGGAGCACATAACCTACAGTACCGTTAAACGAAATATCCAGTCGTCGGAAAAGGTAACGAACTAGAATAGCAAAAGGTTGGCCCATGTTAGTCGAGTTGAGACAGTGACTGTTGAAGCCCCGTTTTCAACTGTAGGGCATGGGTTCGCGGCGCTCTTTCCGCCATAACATGGCGAGAAGAGAACCCAGCGGATTTGGAACTCATCGCGTCGCAGCTGCCCACGTACGACTTGAACAGCTGACATCCTTATCTGCGCAGCCGAGACATGTCCGCCTCCACGGAACGTGAAGCCGGGGTTGAGCCAGGTGAGCTCCTTACTGTTCCGTTGGACCGTGGAAAAAAAAGGGAAGCGAGAACAGCGACGAAATGTTTATCTGCTGCGCCGTCTCGCTGATACCGAGATGGATATGACGGTACGGCCCGCGTGAGACGTCCCTCTCGCACAGCTCGGCACTATTGGAGGTCTGGGCTTTGTTTTCTACTAGCCCGGTTCGACGACCAGGAAGCAGTGGCCAACTGGGCAAAATAGTGCGGTTACATTGAGCGGCTGCGTGGCGTCTTTGGAGTCTCTACATGCCGCAGCAGCTTTCTTCTGTGCAAGATAAACTCGTGCGTCGACAGCGAGGATAAACTCCATACGAGCCGGCAAATATCTGAGGTTTCGGGGGAATAGTTTTGTTCTT
This sequence comes from Eleusine indica, assembly GCA_030378355.1. Taxonomy (NCBI): domain Eukaryota; kingdom Viridiplantae; phylum Streptophyta; class Magnoliopsida; order Poales; family Poaceae; genus Eleusine; species Eleusine indica. Next base: position 6,883,654 of record CM059498.1, on the reverse strand, counting down.
TGGCACAGTTTTCTCGCGCATGCCTTGAATTTCCACGGTACGCGTCCTTCCAGCAATCGTAGTTGCAGATCACATCACGTACGTTACTAGTATTTGCGATGATAAATCCTGGGAGCTCAGAGTCAGAGAGCACTTTGTCCTGGCAGGAATGAACAGCGCTCAACCCTATCACAACCGGGAACGAAGAGCATCAGGTCATTGGCTAGGTGCTGCCGGTTCCGTTTGACGGTCGAGGCAGCGTCCTTGTCAGGCCGTGCATGTTGATCATCCTGCCGCTCGGATCCCCGATCGGATCGCGTCGCATGCTTCCGATCAAAGTTTTCGCCCTCCGTTTCGCCAGATTGAAAATCATGGGGAATCATATATTGGACAGCAGCAATCGGCGGGCCGGGTTGAGATCAGTCAGGCTCTCGAGTCGAGTCACACCAACTAAATTGTACGGCGGCGCGAGCCTCCCTCAATTTTGTTCTCACGCCGGAAAGCATCGACGGCGAAGGCACCCGGGAATAGGGGATTCGCTTGGTGGCCTTGCCCATAGATGATGCTCCGGCATCGGGCGTCGTCGATTTCACGGGGACAAATCTGATGCAGAAGAGGAGGCTGGCGAGAAAACAGAGTAATCCGGCTGCGCTCGTCGTATAGGCCCCGCAGAAAAGTACCGCAGTCCTTTTTCGTGGCACGACCGGCTGACATCCCCACACGTGTGGTCGACCCGGCGGGCCCCATGGCAGTCAAAATCATCCTGCTTTACACGTGTCGACCTGCCACTGGGCGCGACGCCCCGCACGGGTGCTTGGTCGCGTCCTCTTTCCTACCCGCTCCCCACGGGAGGGGATCGGAGGGGACGTCACTCGTCTTCCTCCTCCGGACGTGCACACATCAACGCTGCTTTCGCGCTGCTAGCTTTTGTTTCTAGCGCATGGCAGCCGGATAATGATTCGAGCGCCGTTTTCATGACCGACTGTGTAAGGAAACAAAAGGGAGGTCGTAAATCTTGAACCAGCAGCATGTGCTCATCGTTTTCACCGGATGGGTGGGAATCCTCGCGGGATGGACGGCCACTCATGTTTTATTCATTAATCATAACCATGATTAGTGCCTCCCATTTTAGTTAATCTACGATACATTTATTTATATCCTTATATCACATATATTACCTCATAAAAAATTGTATATGAATATTACAATATATTTTTCACTGCCATGATATTGGGAAAAAAAATCTTAATTTTGGAGCCTTTTTCTTGAACAATTGGTTGTTGAACTTCATGATAATTGTAGGGGAGGGAGGACCACTCATGTTTACCTTAGAGTAAATGTTCTCGCGCTTTCAAGATCATGCTCACGATAATAAGATGATAATCGTATTATCTATTTTAATTTTTTAGAAATAAACTAGTTTTTTATATGGTTTCTAGAAACTGGTTTAAAAATAAAAATTAGATGGAGGTGTTTGGATCCTAATTTTTATAAACTATAACTAGCTTTTGGATTTTGAATAGTTAATAAACTGGAATGAGGTAAAAGCAACTCTTACAATATAAACGCATACAGACTGGAAGGGAGTAACAAAAGGCTCTGCAAGAAAAAAAAAGGTTCAAGCATTGATATATAGAGAGAACCAGATTCATATAACTCAAGTACACGTCATGGTGAGGTTCAATAAGATGATACGTAGCTCATAAAGGATCGGGATCACTGGTCTGATTGTATCAGTCAAAACTGTGCATACGTCCCTTCAAATTAGTATCATATCCATGAATAGGCCATACACTTTTTAGAAACTTAATTTATGATGTCATTAAGGATTCTCATGATGTCATCTCTCATGCTTACTTTTGTTGATTTATCCTGTGCAACAGATGCTACTACTATTTTGCAACTCTGTCAATCTACCAAGGTACCACCATCATACCATAATTACATGGGACCACAGCAACAGCCATTGAATTATGCATCGCATTAAAGAAAATATCGGTAAACATCACCCTAATCATCTTCCCATGGCACCAAATTAACAATGATGTTGGCCTATCTGGAAATCTGGATCCAGACCCCTCCTTTTGATCATTTCCGTTCCATACTTCCGCATGCCAGGGGCCATCTCCACGACTCCACCATTCATCCACCACAAAGCTATCAATGCTTGGAATCCCATGCCTGCATGAACATGAGCAATCAATCAACTGCTGCAGAGCCACTCGATTTCGTTATTGAGCTGGAATCATCAATATAAAGATGGTGATATTTAACTCAAATACTATTTGTATTCAACATATTCGAAAAGCTCAAGCTCTTGACAGAGAAGCAAGTTATAATCTATGTTATTCCACACTACATTAAGGGTATGCTTCTTCAGTTTTTTCTTAAAAAAAAACATTATTAGTGCCAGCATCTACTTTCATGAAAGTACACGCTTTTGATTAGTATACTTGGTAACTGCTAACTACAATCACTATTTTATTCTTAAAATACAAGCAATCAAACTTTTATATTTTAGTCGTCAATGCATACATATTGTTAATAAGTACTTCGAAGTAGAAACCATATTAATTAGCGGTGGCAATCAAACGTAATCTAATAACTTTTTTTTACAGCTACGGTAATATATATATATATATATCAACCACGTATCAACTCAGAAATAATAGCTAAATATGATGAAGAGAGTTTTCCGACAGTTCATGGATGGTAAGCTAATCTTTTGCAATGTCTTTCAGAAGATCTGGTTCCACATAAACTATTTATTTGTCAAATGATATGGACATTGTATAGGATTTAGATTAATAAATTCAAGGATCTGTTAGGAGACGTGATATGGAATTGCTCCTTGATAAGTAATCGCGCAACAACTTTGGGTTTTGGATTTTTCTTGAATACTGGACACTATGTTGTAGCAGGAAATAGATTGATCCAGTGGCACTGTTCTGACAGGTTGGATCATTCCTTTTGCAGCCAATGCAACAGCAGATGATAAATGCAGGTCATGGTTTATTAGCTGATGGATGGATGTTTCGTGTGATTGTTCTACGAAGATATACAAATCTAGCAAAGTCTTTGATTTCCCGTTCATTAAAAAAAAGTAGTACATACTTGTCTTCAAATTTTGAAGAATGTATTCGGCGGAGCGGTGAATATGATTGTTACTTTATGTTTCAGTAAGCTGACTACTGGTAATGCTGTCAAATGCTTGGCAGTCTGATTATTAACATAGGCCTAGCTAGATGATCATGTCGGCGAGACCATAGATGATTCCAATTGCATATTTGTTTTGGCATATAAATGTCATTTTAATCAATAGTTGAACTTTGGAGATGCACGGACCCTACTACTCCCTGCGCCGCACCAAAAAATAAATTGTGGGTAAAGAAAAGAGCCCCCACAACCACCTCTCCCCTGTCACACATCTCAAAAACTTATATAAGAAGAGGCACCACGCAGAGGAGGGGGGCGAAGTGGGCGCCTTCCTACCAAATTTTTCTTTGCACAAAGCTCCTCTCTTCTCTCTTGCAAAGAGAGAAATCCAGAGCTAAAAGCACTTCTTTAATTCGGCTCCCGCTCCCGTCTCCTTTCTCTCTCCAGCCCCATCCTCATTCTCTCTCTCTCACACACACACACACGGACACCAACAAAGCGAGCGAGTGATCAGGCAGGCAAAGCAGCAGAGCGGCGGCAGGAAATACATAGATTTCAAGAAAGACCTCTCTCTCTCTCTCTCTCTCTGCAAGTGCTACTATCAGTAGGAGTAGGAGGAGCTCATGGCCGCCATGATGGCCTCCATAACCAGCGAGCTCCTCTTCTTCCTTCCCTTCATCCTCCTGGCCCTCCTCACCTTCTACACCACCACCGTGGCCAAATGCCACGGGTGGCGCCGGACGAAGAAGAAGCGGCCGAACCTTCCCCCGGGCGCCCCCGGCTGGCCCCTTGTCGGCGAGACCTTCGGCTACCTCCGGCCGCACCAGGCCACATCTGTGGGCACCTTCATGGATCAGCACGTTGCACGGTCCGTTGTTCCGTCCGTACATCACATACTCTAGCTAGTAGCATAGCATGCATGACGATGATGGGATTATATATAGTAGTTGAGCTGAATTATTAACAACGGCGGCGATGATGATGCATCATGGATGTGGCATCATGGTGCAGGTACGGGAAGATATACCGGTCGAGCCTGTTCGGGGAGCGGACGGTGGTGTCGGCGGACGCGGGGCTGAACCGGTACATCCTGCAGAACGAAGGGCGGCTGTTCGAGTGCAGCTACCCGCGCAGCATCGGCGGCATCCTGGGCAAGTGGTCCATGCTCGTGCTCGTCGGCGACAAGCACCGCGAGATGCGCGCCATCTCGCTCAACTTCCTCAGCTCCGTCCGCCTCCGCGCCGTGCTCCTCCCGGAGGTCGAGCGACACACCCTGCTGGTGCTCAGCTCATGGCCGCCCTCCTCCTCGTCTTCCTCCTCATCTTCCTTGGGCGGCAGCGGCACCTTCTCCGCGCAGCACGAAGCCAAGAAGGTAAATTCAATAAAATCTCTTCTTGTTCGTCTTGTTCCTACACATACATACATCTTGCTCGCTCGCTCGGTGGTGCGGCCTCCACTCTTTACGCACGCACGGGCCGGGGCCATCACTATAACAACAACCGTTCGATCGTGCAGTTCACGTTTAACCTGATGGCCAAGAACATAATGAGCATGGACCCGGGCGAGGAGGAGACGGAGCGCCTGCGTCGGGAGTACATCACCTTCATGAAGGGGGTCGTCTCGGCGCCGCTCAACTTCCCCGGGACGGCCTACTGGAAGGCGCTCAAGGTTAGTCGTACTAGCTGCTTCCCTTTCCTTTCCTTGGCTTTCCGTCCCTGTCCGTCCCCTCGTGCGCGCGTGTGGATTTAATTTTGCGCACGGATCGATTTTTCTTGTTTCCAAATATAGCCGGCAGCTACCTCTACCTAGCGTCTCGTTTCGTTTCATCAGATGATGCTACGCGCACCAAACGCTACGACGGCTATCTTATATACGATGCGCACGAACGGCTAGCTAGTACCTTTTTTGGAAGATAGTTTTAGTACATACGTACGACTTGGTACATGTATCATCACCTACTATATATGTAGAGGGAGGGATGATCTCTCCCCATCCCTAGTAGCCTGTCAACGTTTGTCTGGTGCTTCACCGGGAGCTGTTTAGGTTGTTTGGTAGTTTGTGTTTAGGTGCATGGCCCATTATCAATCTTTCCGCATAAATAGAGCTATCACACAAGAGGGTCGCACGCAGTAGCAGTGTGGATGGTCCAAGGATCGCTGTGTTGTTATGCACACGTACGTCCTGAATTATCATCGACCAGGTCCAAATAGCGCGGAACAGTGGATCCGCTCTTTTCTGCTACAGGCGCGTCGACACATACATATTTTGGACTTGTTCTGCCCTCTGCTCTGTAGCCTCTAGTCTGTACAATGGATCTTATGCATGTAGAAACAGTAAAGAAAGGAGAAACGACAGACTAGAGGGAAAACCTTTGTTTCTCGTCTTGTTCAGACATTGTATGTTTGTGCCCGTAGAAAAAAAACATTGTTGCATGTTTGGGCTCACATATACTACCTTCGTTCCAAAATATAAGCATTGTTGAATTTTTATATTATTTTTGACCACTTGTTTTATTCAAATATTTTTTAGAATTATAAAATCAAATATGTTATATTTAAAATATGTCTAATAATAAAACAATTTATAACAAAATAAATAATATTCTTATAAATTTTTTAAATAAAATAAACAATCAAACATAGTCTCTTAAAGTTAACAAATACTTATATTTTAGAATGGAGGAAGTATACTATTACAGGATAACTATTTTTCCTTCCTTATCCCTAGCTGCATGCATCAGACTTTCCATGGCGTCACGGTGACTGATCAAACACTCATGGCCGCACACAAATGTTGCTCACTTTTCACTGCTTGTGAGGTCACACTCGAATGATCCTTACTGATTGCTCCCAGCTGCAGCATGCACGCTTGCTTTCACAGGCTCTCTGGGTCCTTCCTACTTGCATATGTACACCTGTACGTGTTGAACAGCATGCATCATACAATTGCATGTGTGGGGATTTAATCTTTTTTTTTTCTTTTTAGGTTCTAAAGTATTGGAAGTTTGAAATGATCAATCTTCGACACCTAAAATGATTATATGTTGGAAAGATCCATCATTTGTCATGATTCAACTGCTGACCAACTCTTTCACACACTGGAGCCACATTGAGCAGGCAATTAGCAACCTTCATAATTTGCTTTTAGTTAATGAAAATACGCAGCCGCTTTTGTTAGCTCAAGTTAACAATGTCCATGCTTCATACATGTTTCTAGACCATCTTTCATTTCGTCAGGGAGACGAGTAGAGGAGATACTAGCTGCTAGTGAACCCGTCTCTATCTATCCATGGTGGTGGGTATGTGTCATTTTTAATTACTTCCAAATGAATCTAAGCATTTTTGTCCAGAACAGCAAGAGCTATGAAAAGAAATTACTGTAGACTTCTTGGCAGTTAGGCAGCATCTAAATGTTGAGGTGCCCAATCTCCTTACACATTTGAGGATTTTGAGAAGCAAAATTTTACCTCTTTCATTTTCCCATTGAAAAGTTTCATCTCAAAATCACATCACATAGTAACTCTGCTTTTTTTTCATTCATGCAGTCACGTGCTGCCATACTTGGAGTAATAGAGAGGAAAATGGAAGAGAGGGTACAGAAAATGAGCAGGGAAAATTCAAATGTAGAGGAAGACGATCTTCTTGGGTGGGCCTTGAAGCAGTCTAATCTCTCGAAAGAACAGATCCTGGACCTCTTGCTGAGCCTGCTCTTCGCCGGGCATGAAACGTCATCAATGGCGCTGGCCCTCGCCATTTTCTTCCTTGAAGGATGCCCAAAGGCTGTCCAAGAACTCCGGGTACCAATTTACTCCACCTAACTTTGACTGAACATTTCAAACTTTCTACAGCCCCTAGTCTAGATATATGTATAGTGACACAGACATGGCTTGCAGGAGGAGCATCTTAAGATTGCTAGGAGACAAAGATCAAGAGGGGACTCCAAATTGAGCTGGGAAGACTACAAGGAGATGGTTTTCACGCAATGTGTAAGCCCATTTGTTTTATTCGATCCTTCCATAACAGTGCTAGTGCAAGCTAGATCGATGTGTGCTCTGCTGTTTGCTGGCATGATTCCAACTCCCAGTAGCAGAAATCGTCTCGTCTCGTTGTATAGAGGGTACCAACTTCCACAAACGTCATGTACGAATGGCTGGCCACTCTTGGAGCGCATGGCGTCTGCTTTCCCTCCGAGCAGAGCGTCACCTTATTTTTTTTTTTGTTTTGGAAGTTTCTAGATGTTGAGGCCCATCATCTTGCAAAACTCCAAATACTTTGATAAGTACACATTGGTCTTGTATAGCCTACACAACGAGAAGGTATCCGTACCGTTTCTCGCAGTTCAGACGGCACAAGCGGAACATGAGGGTCGAACATCATTTGGACAACTGACCAGCCATAAAAAGGATCTCATACATAAGATCTTCTGCTTATTTGCCGATCTTATAAAACCTATATATTTTTTTAAGAAAATGGATGAATCATGCATGTTCATTTACCTGCATGTCCTGGTGTACCCGAAACTGTAGAAATTAGCGTTTTAGTAATACTATCTGATTCTTTTCTTATGTTGGTTGCAGGTTATAAACGAGACATTACGGCTTGGCAACGTGGTCAGATTCCTACACCGGAAAGTCATCCGAGATGTGCACTACAATGGTAGCTTTAAAACTCTGCCTCCTCTCTTGATTCAGAAATTGTGCACAAATTTTACAAGCAAGAGGTTCTAATAAGTAGCGCACTGTTCCATGTTGTCTATTTCTGCATGAAGGGTACGACATTCCAAGGGGTTGGAAAATACTGCCGGTATTAGCGGCGGTCCATCTCGATGCGGCCTTGTACGACGACCCCAACAGTTTCAACCCTTGGAGATGGAAGGTCAGTGCCTCTGCAAACTAAGTTATGTCAGTCATAAGCCTGTTAACAAATTCAGTTTGCACATTAACAATAATTTAAATATATCAAGATCAGTCTTTACTGTTCAAAATACTGACCGGTAGTTTTAAAAAACTACTATCTAATAGTTTGATCCAATGTTTTAGATTCAATAATCTAAAAGTACAACTACTAGTCAATAGTTTATTAATTTTAGGATAATATTAAAAAAATAAGAGTGCCAGACTTTTAATAATTATTTTTATTGTCATAAATAAAATAAAATTAGTAATATGATTAATAATTTATATTTTATTTTTTAAGATAGTTGACATTTTAATCATTCCATAGGGTTAGATTCTATTGTGAAAATAAGTGTAAAATTATTTAATAATGGTGCAACTATAAAACTACTCTTAAACTATTTATCAGTAGCTTGTCAAAATTAATAGCTAATATTTTGGATAATAAAATTTCTCTAATAATAATCGTAATATATCAAGTCGTGAAGAAGGAAAATATCTTGAGAATGTACTCTCCCGCACCGGCACATTTCATATGGCGAATAAATTGGAATCTGAAAAAGGAGCACAAGTTAAATCCTGCAAAGATCACGGTATCTTTTTCTGCTTGGCTCCATGATTGATGGGAGCATGAACCTGGCATGAAAGCGAACGTTCAGCTTTCACACGTGTGCTCAGCTTCGTCCAGGTCAGATCGAAAGAGATGCTCTCGCGACTGGTTGTATGGTCATTCGGCTTGGAAGATTTGCACATTATTGGAAACCAAACAAACGATCGATTGGAAATCAATCCATCTCCAACGCATCATACTCCTATTCGTTTATCCTGTCTATTTCTTGGACACGATACGCAGCGTTTAGAAAGGAAAAAAAAATCCGTGCCGCTGTCAGGGCCCAAACGGACTATCCGGTCGTGGAAAGACGATCACAATCACTGTTCACCGAGAAAGAGCCAAACGAAATGGACTATTTTGGCCATAAGAAATGGTGCGTTCTTGGAAGCTATTTTCACGTTGACTATCTCACCTGCAATACGCTACCGTACCATTCTTTCATGCCCACAGATTATATATGATCAGCTTGTTTAGGACTCTGGAGAAGAATGATCAGCCTTGGTGCTCACATCGTTGCTGTTTTTTTGTGGTTGCAGAGCAACGCTCCATGCGCGGCGCAGACCGGCAGCTTCATGCCGTACGGCGGCGGCCCGCGGCTTTGCGCCGGGTCGGAGCTCGCAAAGCTCGAGATTGCCATCTTCTTGCACCACCTGGTGCTCAACTTCCGGTGGGAGCTCGCGGAGCCGGACCAGGCCTTCGTCTACCCGTTCGTCGACTTCCCCAAGGGCCTGCCGATCAGGGTCCAGAGGATTGCACAGGAAAGGGAGTGAGTGAATTCAGCGTTTTTGGCTGCGGATACAATATAGTCGTGCCTAGATGATGCAGGGGGTACAGAGGAAATTACAATTTACAAATTTTCATTGCGTTTTGGGGGGTGTTGGTTCTTTGTGTAGATGTGGTATACAAGATATAGGAGCTTTTATATAGAGAGGAAAAAAATGATGGGTAGCAAATAAGGCCCGCCCCTGGGCCACATCAAGTAATAATAGAGAAATAGAGAGGAGATGATGTCTTGTAGTACTCTCGTGTAACATGTAATTTTTTTTCGAGAGTCACATATAGTAACTTCTTTTTTCTCTGATCGCTCAGATATTTCAATTCCTTTTGTGCTGAAAGATTCTGAGCTTACCCGACTTTTGTTTCAAAAATTCTGCTGGACAAATAGCAAAGAGTAACAGGAGTAGCTGAGTTGTACATACATTGCTTAAAATCCAGTATGTTACAAGTGCGCTTGGTCTTTTGCTAGACAAAGAAGTTTGTGAACTGAACGTAACTCAGCTAGTTAGATCCTTATAAAGAGGGACGAACGCGGTTAGGGTACAGAGGAAATTACAAATTTTCATTGCGTTTTGGGGGTGTTGGTTCTTTGTGTAGATGTGGTATACAAGATATAGGAGCTTATTTTTATATAGAGAGGGAAAATATGATAGGTAGCAAATAAGGCCGGCCCCTGGGTCACATCAAGTAATAATAGAGAAATACAGAGGAGATGATGTCTTGCAGTACTTTCGTGTGACATGTAATTTTTTTTTGAGAGTCGCGTATAGTAACTTCTTTTTTCTCTGATCGCTCAGATATTTTACTTCCTTTTGTGTTGAAATATTCTGAGCTTACACGGACTTTTGTTTCAAAAACTCTACTGGACAAATAGCAAAGAGTAACAGGAGTAGCTGAATTGCACTTACAATGCTTAAAATCCAGTATGCCGCAAGTGCGTCTGCTTTTTGCAATACAAATAAGTTTTTGAACACAACGTAACTCAACTAGTTAAATCCTTTATAACAAAACTTATTTGTTTACATTTTATTATATTTACAACTGATTATCTTTTTAGTGACATGATATGTCCATCGTCGACAAAAAAATATGAAATCTTGTAAATCTTAAAATTTGCCATCTAGACTCTCGTAGGACATAGAAATAGGACATGCATGCAAATATATTCATGTCACAGTTATTTTTTTTACTTTTGTTTTTCTGAGAGGAATATAAGTGATTAGTAATGTGCTCATGCATTGTCACGGACTTTAAAATCTCAAGAACCAAACTATAGACATGTTTGATAATATTAAAATTTTAAATTATTTATAATATATTTTCTATAACTCTTTACTATATTTAATATTAAATGTTTAATAATTTTGAATTTACATCATTATCAGCTTATTTTATATAAGATCTTTATTGTCTTGGTCTCTTTTAATGTGTTATTTTATCTCTTTTTTCTGCTATCCTTTTTATGCATGCCAATACTTTTTATATAATATATATTTATAAATAGAATGTAATTTTTGTGTTGCTTGCGTCAAACAAAGTGCAATGATAACCAATATTTGGTTGTAAGTTTTTAGAAAAAAAACTAAATTAAGGTTACGACTGTTAGAAATTGGTTTTATCGAAAGTCCTGTATTTTATGGGCTGGCCCAAACAATATTTTTTTTGTTTGTGTTTGATTACTACGATCTACGATTTTGGTGGCTTTCTGTTCAGCGTTGTCGCTTGGTTCCTGCTCTCCCATCCACCTGCTTCCAGAGCAGGCAGAGCTTGCTCCCCACCGATCTTCACCCTGTGCCTGCATTGCCATTGGCGTCGTCGGACCAGGAGCCGAGCGCGTGGTCGGTACCAATCGTCTTCGCTCCTCCCATCGATTCATGATCCTTGATTAGATGGATCAGATGAAGGATTACGGTGGCACGGGAGTACCTCCTGCTCTCTGACATCTCACGATTTACTCTCGTCGCCTCATCCGACGCGCTTCCCTTGTTTCTTGGATGCTGGTTGTTTGATTTCGTCGAGAGTTCTTGATATGGATCGAGGACTACCCCCAGACGACTCGGATGCTGCGCGGAGCTTACTTCTTGCCCGAGAGCTCTGACGGCAGTTTCCAACCTGACGGTCATGGCGAAAGTGTCTGACCGTGTCTATGTATTTGTTTTCGTGTGCTTTGAGTTAGAGCACCGAGTCATATTTGTTCTCTACCAAGTCCTAGTGCAATTAGAGTATTGCAACTATTCAGAGTCAATGTATTTGTTCTCGTGTACTGGTATTTATTTTTACTTTATGGAACACTTGAGTCAACACCGAGTTATCCTATACACTGAGTCTGAGTATAAGTCGTATTTTTTTTAGTTTTATAGAACATTATAATCATTTCTAAAATCTTATGTAACACGGAGTCACGTGCTGTAAACTTATACAATACTATATGAAAACCTCTTTTAATAAAGTATAGAGATTGTGTAACTACAGACCAACCGATGTAACAAGGCTATAGCCCACGACGGAAGGGCTGCTGACAGTCCGCCAGCCCATAGCCCATCCAAACAAGGCCCAGCAGCTCGAAACAGCCACCGCCACGAACCAACCAATAAGGATTCTCTGCGCGGTAGCCACATCCAAAGCCTCTCCGTATACGACCGCAAACGATCCTTGCAGTCCAATGACGCATGCAGTGACGCTAATTCCACAAGTTGCGGTCGGACCACGCAATCCAGCTGTCACCGCCAATAAGGAACCGACACGCTCTTGTAATCGTACCCTTCCGAGTCCAACCGCCTCACGTTCGCCGTCCGATCCCCTCAGCTGGACGATAAATACATTAGCTTCGCCCCTAATCCTCTGTCACCAGCGTACCCTAACCGCGTTCGACCTCTTCCTCGCCTAGATCTATGCTAGTTGCTAGAAGCCTAAACTAGAAGTCGCCGCGTTCATTGCCCTGCCGCGTCCGCGAATCAAATATTGCCTCAATTACTTTCCTCCCGTTACTTTCCTCCCGTCTAGATCCGTCTAGCATGTGCATATGATCTGATCACGAGACGGTGAGTTTCGTGCTTTATGTTTTGTTCGAAAACATTGTTGTTGGTTTTTTGATGTGCAGGAGATTTTATGGATCGGACCTGATGTTGGGACGGCGGCGGATCCAGTTCGGCTCGGGACATCGGTGATTCTCTCGGTGGGCTCGAGGCGTCAGGATTGCTATCGAGGTTGGACGACGGGCTGCTTCATCCCGGATCTCTCCTTCGCGGCTTCAATCTCTTTGTACTGATAATTATTGATGGAGTTCGATAATTATTAGATCTTAGAGATGATGCTTCGTGCGAGCTGTGCCTCGTTGAAGTCGAGGTAAGCTGATGCATGTAAGAAGCTATTCTCTGTGTCTGAGGGCAGAAAAAAGAGGATAGATGAAAAAAAAAGAGGGGTGAGGAAGAAAAAAAGAGATGTGACACCATATTAGAGGCCTTTGCCATGATGGGTGCGCTCGCATGGCAGGCCACCATAATAAAAGATGTTCTGTTGGTGTCCAGGGGGGAGATCGCACGGGGGATGGTTTTTTTGGCCCCGGGTTCTCCCCTCCTGTGTGTGTCTTGTCCCTGCTTCTTGTTTGCTGCTCGTCCCGTGATCAACTGCTGCGGTTTTTCTATCACGGTTTAGCGAACTAAGCAAGGAGCTACGCAAACATCAAGGTACTGACTCGCAATCTTAACCTGCAGTTCATACACCAAATTTAAGTTTATTACATCAATTCATGAGTACACGTCACCAGATTTAAATTTCTTGATTCTAGCTCACATCAGATTATTCTAAAAAGTTTCTTATCAAGGTCTATATGTACAACGTTATAAGTTACATAATTCTCCTGTTAATTGTTAATTTGTAGCTGTGCCTCAATTCGCAAAGTTATATTCGTCGTTTATAACATAAATTTGACAATTATCTACGCCTTATTTCATCTAAGTGAAATCCGATCATTCACCTACCTCAAATTTGTAACTCTAAATCGTCAACTTACTACCCAGAGGTCGCCGTTTTCTGAAAATTAGTCCCATAACAATCAATACATCCATCCCAAAATTCACACCCACCCTATTTATTATTTTCGTCAAGTCTCTTGTCTTCGATTTTATGAAGAAATAAATACCCTTAACTCTAGGATGTGGTGGAACGTAAAACCTGTTCCAACTTCTGTGCTTGCGTCCAAGTCCATAACACCGTCACAAGTTGCATGCCTATATATTTGACCATCTTATTACGTTCGTGGAGTATGCTCAGTGTTTTATCTGTATTTTTGTCGATATATCACGTTACAAGTTTCTGTCTGGTGCCTTCCAAGCTACTATTACAAATTTCTGTACATCTTATATATGTTATTATATAATTTCTGTACAAGTTCATTTACAAGTTTTTGTGCGGGTTCATTTTGTAAGATGTCATATCATTTGAATTCTGTAAGTTTATATGTACAAATTGGCATCTGGGCAGTGTTTTTAGTTTGCATATACCTAGCCTTGGTCCAGTTAAAGGCTGCCTGAAGGTGTCATGAAGGAAGGCAATTTCTTGCTAATGGTGGCTTTATTTGAGGCTCTCGATGTTCAAGAAGACCAGGCTGCTGCTCTGCTGCTGTTTACATATGTTTGGTGCTGGATCTGTTGTGGGTCAACGTTGGAAGCAATTTAGTTCAGGTGCTGAAATTTGCCAACTCCATTGCTGCATTCAGGGCCGTTGTTGTGATGCTGGACGAAATTACAACGATTTTATATTTGATATACATCAGAGGTGGTATCTGTGCCAAAAATTGTCTTCGGTATTCAGGTTTCAGGTTTCGTACTGGTGTTGAGTAGTTTGTTGATTCATATAACGCAAGAGGAAATTTAAGGTACCTGTGCTTTTTCTCTTACATTGGGGGCTATTTGATGGTTATGTACCGTGTATTTTGTTTAGCATGGTTCAATTTTGTAGTTCCAATCCTGCAGGTGATTTGAACTTTATACAGCATAGGCAATTTCATTTCATGGAATCAGAATTCTCAGACTGCATATAACATTCAGGTTGCAGTTAATTTGATCGTGTTACTGTAGAAGAGCTTACTCCAAGCTTCTCTCCAGACGTCGGCATATTGCTTGCGCAAAAGAGGACTCACATTGATGCCTGGGATGTAAAGTTACAGACTTAAGCATTTGGTTACAAACGAACCGGCTACACTGCTTTTCAACCGTTTGCAGTTAATTTTATTTAGTGCTGTCATCGTATATGTGGATCTTAGCTCAACTCGGTGAGGTCCTCCGTGGACTGCGCCGTATGGCTTGCAATCCCGGATGGAAGGTGGTTCAACTCCACCAAGATCCTGTAGTTACATATTGTTGACTCTTACAAAAATTAGAAGTAACTCATATCACTGTGGATCTTGATTAACGGTGACTCTTTACAAATTGAAATTTTTGTTTGACAATCCTGTTTTTGTTAGTAATGTTCCATTTTATTTTTCCCCACCCTTTTCGTGTGCAGCAGAAGTCTGGCGGCAAATAGAACAGGGAGGGTTAATGCAAAGAACGGCATAAGCAGAACAGGGAGGGTAAATGCAAAGAACGGCATAAGCAATCTTCCACGGCCATTGCCATGCATGTAACTCCTTGCTGTGCTTTTCTCTGTCAACGGATGGGGTAAGAGAAGATGGTGGCTAGGCTCAGTTTTTGGATCGGGCGATACTAGAGAGATGATTCTGAGATGGTACTTGTTAGATGTTGTATCTTGTACAACGTGTTTTTAATGATAATAATGTTATATTTGTTTTATCACTAACCACAATCTTATAATAAGATTACAATTCTGTTTGCAGGGTGACAGAATCCCCCCCCCCCCCAACACACACGCACGCATCACAATGTTTGTTTTTTTGTGAGGAAAAAAAGATTTCCGTTTGCAAAGGAAGGCGATATTTGCTATTGGACATCAAAGTCACTAAAATATTCATTTTTATATAAAAAAAGAGAATATGTAAATATATCAAATTTTTCTTGCCCTTTGACATATATTGTTGTGGTATGTAGATTGTTCTCTAACATACTATTTCATTATATCTTTTATGACATGGTAAATATGAGTTAATTAATTATATTTTACAAATATTATAATTCATAAGCAAACGTATGTGCTAATCCATAACAAAAAATCGATAATATGATTACCAAAATTAATGTGTTTTGATTGATCCAACTATGCAACGGAGACATTAGACTGTGTTAAATGTCCACCGGTAAATTAGCATAATTGAGTAGTGTCTTGTGACAAAAATGTATTTGAATGATGTCCAGTAGCAAATACTATTTTTAAAAGGCGTATACTAGCAAATTGTGCCGAGCAATAACTTCTGTTTGCAGCGTGGCAGACGCCCACTCACAATCTTCTTCTTTGAGAGAGAGGGAAAATATATATTTCCGTTTGCTTGCTCCAAGCAAACACTCCGATAACTTTTTAAGACAGAAAGAAGCTAGCTCAGCCTATACAAGTCAGCCGCAGAACACTCCGATAACTTAAAAGACAGAATGGAGCCAGTTCAGCCGATAATCTAATTCTGCATTTCATTAGCACCACGTTTGGTCAGCCGCCACCGTGGCCATATATAAACAAAAAAGAAAGAATTATCAACCGTGTGTCAAACCATACATTACGGCAAGCACCATAAAAACCGAAAGATAAACATTGGTCACAGCTAGCTCCATTGCTTCTCGCCGCGAATAAAAAAAAAATGTACACCGCCCGACCGGGTGAAAGAAAAGAGTCAGTCCCAGCACCTGGATCGCATGATCACCTCCACATGGACTTGTCCGTGTCCTCGGCGCCGCCGACGTTCTGGGAGAGGAGCGACGGCCGCGGGCTCGCCGCCGACGTCCGGTGCGACGCCCGCGGCGACCGGTGCTCGGAGCGGAAGGGGAACTCGTCGCCCTCGAGCATGTGCACGATCTGCCCCATCCTGGGCCGCTTGTGCGCGTCGGAGTCGATGCAGCGGAGGCACACCAGCAGCGCCCGGTTCAGCACCCGCGGCGGCGGCGCCGCCGCGATGCGCGGGTCCACCAGGTCCTCCACGCGCCGGCTGCCCACCATTCCCCTGAACCACTCCACCAGGTTCACCTCGCCGGCGGGGCGGTTGTAGTCCACGGGGCTCCGACCGGAGATGAGCTCCATCAGCAGCACGCCGAAGCTGTAGATGTCGCTGCTCTCGTTCAGCATGCCCGTCGACGCGTACTCGGGAGCAACGTACCTGGATGCACAATGCAAAGAGTGCTCATTCGTCAGAGGAGTGATTTGGTTCTTAGAACAGACCAAGATCTTCATAGGATTTCTATTCTATCTAGTACAACTACTGAATCGCCTCGATCAGGTGGTGGACAGTACCCGAATGTGCCCATGACACGGGTGGTCACGTAGCTGGAGCCGGCGCCCAGGACCTTGGCCATTCCAAAGTCCGACACCTTGGGGTTCCATTTCTTGTCCAGCAAAATGTTGCTGGACTTGATGTCGCGGTGCACCACTTTCGGTTCCAAGCCTTCGTGCAAGTACGCGATGCTGCATCGATTGTAAATGAGGGGAAAAACATCAGCATCTGAGAGAAATTAGCCTCTTCAATATGGACGAGGGGGATGTTCCCTCTAGAATTCTTAAAAAAAAAGAAAAAAGAAAAAAAAAAGAAGACCCTGACCCTTTGGCTGTTCCGACGGCGATCTTCATCCGGATCTCCCACGTCAACGGGCTGACAGGCCCGACGTCGCCGTGCAGCCACTGCTCCAAGTTGCCGTTCTCGACAAACTCGTACACGAGCATCCTGTGAGCACAGATTTATTGCGTCACCACATGCGATGCGAGCGAGTACAACCAAAGCATGCCTTCGTCAGTGGCCGACAGTTTACTCAGGAGAGTTCAGGAGTGCACTCACCGTTTAGGCCCTTCTGCGCAGTAACCGATGAGTCCGACCAGGTGCTTGTGCCTCACTTTGCCGATGGCTTCCACCTCCACCTTGAACTCCTTCTCAGCCTGGCCTCTGAAACCAAATTATAACTTCATTCAGTTTTTAGTTTCACATCCATTTCATGTTCACCATTATATTGCTGTGTAAATGTCCTAACATGTTATATATGGTGAGTTAACAAAGCAGAAGTAACTGCTGCATTCATCAGAAGTCCACGTGCAGATGCATTGGTTCACTTGCAAGCTAAAACAAAACAGCTCCAAAGTTCATCAAATTGCTTGGATATGTAAACCATCTGAAAAGGGAAAAGTTTGGTCATAGCTTTGCCTTTCCTTGGCTTTATCTTTTCTTGAAAGAGAGGATTGATCGGTGGTGCATATGACTGCCGACGAACTCAACCAACAGGTAGATGGATATATACGTGTCATCACACAAAAGCACAAAAAGAGCCACCTAATCCTCTAACGATCGTAGACGCGTAGCCTGAAGAAACGAAAATCAACCTCAACTTTTTCTGTATATCGTTGACGTAGCATGTGGACATACGCTGCATTAAATTTGTTCACAGGATCATCGAGATCACTGATACCAATAATCGCGCTCACAGAATTCTGAAGATTGAGGTGCGGACGTGCCTGCATTGTTAATGCTTTTTCTGCGACTTGCTTGTGCCCGCTCAGTCTAAATGGCATATGAAAGATCTGAGCTCCTAAAAACTCTACATAAAGTTCCTAAAGTTGTCAAAGACATGAAAGATTCGAAACTCCGAATAAAGTTGTCAAAGACCAGCCCTCTTTCGTTTTTGGGCAAAGAAAACAGGGATTCAGCTAATATACCTTTTTTCCTCTTGTTATTAAAAGCAATATTTCCAAAGCTGTACAGAGACTCTAATTCATCTTCTTGCAAGTAAATGTTGTTGTCACTGGAATAGTTTATTCGCAGATGAACCTACTGATTTTATATATGCAATTCACTTTGGTGCAACTGAAGATTCACACTCTTAAGCAAAAGTCCAAAGCATTGCTTTTAAGCTGATATAAAAAAACATGTTCACTAGGTCTTTATACATGGCCATAATAACTGACAATCTTGAAGCCACAACAAAAGCAAAACTACAACCACCGCCATGTAATGTGACCATTGACCAAGAAATGCAGAGTCTAGGAGACAGCGTACACTGGCTATCAAGATCCACGGCCCCGCAGAGAAGCACTAATAATTTCTTTGAGCAACAATGGAACTTAAAACTTGTACTAATTGGTCAAGCATTTACGTCATATGCAAACAAAAAGAAGGAAACGAAATTGTACTGTTATTACAGCGGTTCATTTCTTCTACATTTGATTTTTTTTTTTTAGATAATGCTATTCTTCTACACTTGATAGTACTCCTAGTTGTTACTACCATTTTTGGGGGACGACATAGCCAATTGCGATTCTTTTAATCTCATCAAAGTTAAAAGCGACCTTGATGTTGATGAAAACAGACAAAAGCAACAGTATTAACAGTGGCATGGAAAAGAAAGAAAGAAAAAAGGACAGGGCATGAACAGAGCACGACTCACTTGTGATCAAACAAGTCCTTGACCGCCACCACCTCGCCGCCGGCGAGCACGCCGCGGTAGACCGTGCCGTAGCCTCCCTCGCCGACGACGTTCTCCGGGCGGAACCCGCCGGTGGCCGCCTCCAGCTCCGCGAGGTCGTACCACCGCCCCCACCCCATCTCCACGCCGACCCTGACCTCCGCCACCTTCCTCCTCGCCGGCGACTCCAGCGAGCTCGCGGCGGCGGACGAGCTTGCCGCGTCGGAGGAGCTTCCGCCGACGGCGACCTTCTCCTTGCGCGCGGACGAGGACGCCGGGTGGGAGGACCCCGAGGAGGGCGCGTGCTCGACGCGGGAGAGCGAGGGCGGCCTGGCCCCCCGCCGGCGCGTGAAGAACGCGGCGGCGCCCGCCGCCGCGAGGACGAGGAGGATGACGAGCGAGGCGGCGGCCGCGGCCGCGGCAGCGGGTGGCAGACCGAGGAGGGAGCTGTTGTTGTTCCTGCCTGCGCCGCTGACGCTGACGTCAGCCGCGGCGGGGGAGGGCTCGGGCGGTGGGCCGGCGGCGTCCATTGGCGGCGGTGGGGCCGTGTCGCGTCTCCGGCCCGTTGCGGTGGGGAGGGGAGGGAGGTGGCGACGGAGTGGAGGGAAGCGGAGCGTGGCGTAGGCAGCCGCTGCGCTGTTTATGGAGCTGTACGAGTTTTTTCCTTTTCTTTTGGCGTTGTAGACGTTGGTGGACTCGGTGTTCCGTGGGCCCGGCTGCCTGAATTTCAATTCAAGCCTTTTTTTTTTCTTACTATTGAATTTGTACGATTTCGGTTGGAATAATTTCGAGTGTTTCTGTATTGGTGATTAAGGAACGTTTTGAGCAGACAATTCAAGTTTGACATGTACGAGTCAGATCTCATATCAATTAGTAAGTACACCCCGCGTACAGGCCATATGTTCAGCGACATCTAAACAGAAACCCAACTTTTGCAATGCGATCATAATTATAAACCAGGAGCCGCCCGTGGCATGCCTAGGATACGTTAATTGACATCTAAACCGAAACCCGACTAAGCCACAAGATCCGTGAAGGAAGATGATGGGCCGGTGGGCCATGCCTACCGGTGGCGGGCGTATTCCTCCTCCTGTTTCCGTAGCCGTTCTACGGGAGACGTGTACTTTTTGTTTTGGTGTGGCATACGTGAATCGATCGTTGGGTTGGGTGGAGCCCGTCCCGTGAGCCGGCCACTGCAGCGACTTCTGTTCGTAGCGGCTGCCGCGGTCGTCGTCGTCGCCCCGGCTGCGTGCATGTAGTTTAGTTATTCACGCGAGCTCACAGATGATGCTCTGTACGTGTGTGTGTATAAGTGTGTTCATACTTGTACAGTACACGACCGCCGGTGACTTGTGTGTGACTGTGTGGTCATTCCGTGTTAATGATCACTGCGATAGCCGAGTTAATACACGCACTTCATTAACCGTCCTTGCATCCAGTTTCGCCCGGACCACATGAAACTGACGACGACGATGATGATGCGTCATGAATCATGATGCACACACACACTCTCTTTCCAAACTGTTTGCACATTAGGAAACACACGACTCTCAAGCTTTCGGCCAATCGTTTTGCGTCAGCTTTCCGTATCCGTAGCTCATACGCGTAGCACGTACTCCTCGTCCGTAGATCCTGACGAGCTGAACCACAAATACCTCCGTTCGCCGACGCCGCGCGAGCTGCCGACAGTATCCGATGAGGCAGAGAGCCCAGACATTCCCAGTCCACCTCGCTCGCACACCTCACCATCCATTACTCCATCAGCCGGTCAATCCATTAAATCACGCCTCTGTAATCTTTTCAGGCGTCACAATCTCTCCATGCCATGGGTCCCCTAAAAGAGATGTTAATATAATGTTAAGCCCCACATCGATCAAAGATCCTGCACACCTGTGCTGCTGCTGTGCAGTCTCATTACCAAAAGATTAATCAGTTAAATCCGGGACGGGAGGGGTTTAGATAGGGACAAGCAGAGACGAGCGACTAGTCCTTGGATTTTGTTCCTGGATTAAGGCTTGATCTTGCAACGTTCAGGTTCCGCGCGAGGTCGATGTTACTTGGAAAGCGACGAGGCGAGCTGCGGAGCTGGTCTCCGTCTGACACGGGCAAGTAGGTATAGATAAACAAAATGTCCGTGAGGAGGTGAGGGCCGGGGTTGATTGGCTTGGAAAGCAAGCGTGCAAAAGAGCTGGGGAGGTGTGCGCGCCCATGCTCCTGCCTGTTCGAGACTTTTGGTGCAGCTTATTCAGATTATTACTAGGAGTTTTCAGTTGTGAAAACAAAAGCTCGCTCGAGCGCTATCATGTCCTAATCGCTGCGTTGCTGCACGCCTTGCCGGCCCTATTCTGGCCTTGAAAGGCTTCTTTTTTTTTTTTTTTTTTTTCCATCCAGAAGCTGGGAACAACTGAAGTTGGTGGGGTTTTAAACAGCAGGGAACTGAAGTTTTCAGCTAATTAATCAGAGAGAGTCCTCTACTTCAGGAGATCTAGCCGTCTGGCCAGGCATCCCAACAGCGCTTCAATTAAGAATTAAGAGGGCGAACCACCACTTACTGTTCAAAACGGTCCAGTGTTGTTGCCCCTATATAGAAGAACCCTGGGAATCTGCTCTCCTCACTGATCAAGAGAAGCAGCACCGTGCACGCGCAGTTAAGAGATCACGAGACTCACGCATCAAGGAGCGATCGATCCCTCTGCATCTATGCATGCACGACATACATGAATGATCACCGACGGACGATCCATCTCGTCGATCTGAATGGCCACATCACACAGGACTTGATCGGCCCATGCCAATTATTGTCCCTGCGTTCATGCATTAACTATTTATTTATCATTTCATGATAATTCAGCTTCCAAATTATGTATAATGCAGAGATGAATTCAAATTCAGTGTCGCGTATGTCCATGCCTACGACTACGAGTCAAACTAACCAAGAGCAGCTATGGCGGCAGCGGGCGGGACACGTACGTCGTTGGCCGGATGCCAGCACGAAGCAGTGTACTTTGGTCGGTGGATGCCGGCGGCTTGGCTGGAGCCAGATTAATGGTTGACGATGACGGGGTAGCTGGGGTGTTGTACGCACGACTGTTGGATGGGCCTTCCGAGTCTCCTCTTTCCCTGGACACTCGCATTTAGTCGCTGTCCAGTGTCGATCACCAACAATCCTACGACGCTTTGATCGAAAGGAAGCTAACACGATGTGGGCAATTGAATGTAAACCTAGGAGTGATTGAGTAGTACTGGTAGCTAACAGCTAGCGGTAAACTGAAAGTATTGCCGGACGCAAGTACTAGTACCTGCTGGCTTGGTTCCTTTTTTTTTTTTTCATTTTTCATTTACAGTTTTGTTGTTCTGAAACATATTGATTCGACAGGTTCAGTGAAAGGCTCGGGTGTACACCAAACGACAACAATGCACCGCAAGGGTTCCGTTCGATCTGATGCTTCGTCACCAATTCACCATGTTACTAGCTGAGTAACTTCAAGGTCAAGGCAGGCGCAGCGGTTAGTTATTGGCATCTTTACCCGTATCAATTGGTTTACCTTTCGTCTGAGGGGCGTCCGACCAAGCACGAACGCGTTCACATGATCAAGAATTTGCGTCAACCTGTTTGGTGGTTGCAGACCAAGCTTTGTTTGTGGATCAGCCCCATTCCAAAAGAAAGGTTAGATGAGAAAAGAAAAGACAAATGGAGGACGGGGCGGATCTATATTGTCAGTGCCAGATACGGCCGCACTCGGCTGAATTTTTTTTAAGCTTGTAGAGTCAAATTTTGAGCATATAATCGGCAATAAAGTTCAATTTCTCTAAAGAGCCGCACCCCTAAACATTTTCTTCCAGCTCCGCCTCTATGGAGGAGGATTTCTTTTGAGCAGCTTTTAGTTCAGTTTTGCATCTACACGGAAGACAGAAAATATCAGTGGAATAATGTGGTCATGGTTCCTTAATCGTTCAGAAAGATTCGTGACGGCACTGTTATCTCTCCCGTTCGTTGTCAGTCGAATCAATGGATTGGCGGTTGCACTAGCAGAAAAGACAGGGATCCCGGCCAAGAGACGCGGGTAGGAGGTCATCATCGCGGGCGAGATCATGGTGCCTGGGTCCAAGGATTACGATGATTGGGAGCATCAATACGAATAATCGATGGCATTCCAGTAAGGGAAACTATGTTGTCGTCGTTCGGTGGAGTAGTTGTTACGGGATTCTGTTGGGATGTCTTTAGTACTCTTGAGCTTGAGGTATCTGAATGCCAGATATCACTGAATACTTGACAGTGTCCTAGTCTTTGCTGGTGCTACTGCTACCTGTGTATTATTTATTCAGTGGATTCAGAGAACCAGAATGTTTGAATGTGTAGAGAGTACATGCTTAATTACTCAGTTGATAGTGAGGAAGGGAAGGGAGATTAGATTTCATTAAAACTGTTTCGGCTACTGCTTCCGGCAATCTGGCTTCAAACGACGGTAGGCATTTTAGGGAATCGGACTTTTTTTTTTAGTCAGCGAGTCGGACTTATAGACTAATTAGTAGAGGACCGGCTCTCAGTCCAGAAAGGCCTATAGAAGCCCAGTTCAAATTTTGAGGATCTTAAAGCGTTCGGGCTATTCACCAAGACTCGGTGTGAAATTAAAGCGGAACTAAGGTGAACGGTCCAGTCTGCTCTGACTATGGGCCCATTAAGATAAACATAAGAGGGGACGCAACAATAGTGATGCGTAGACGAAGGAGGTCTCACGCTGTAGTAGTTAGTGACGGACGACAAATGTTGGAGGTGGTGGTGGTTGGAGGAGGGACTGGTATGGCGAATGGCGCCGGAAACTGTGTTAGAGGCCATGGGGGCAACAACGCACAGGAGTAGCCGTCGAGAACACATGGAACGTATGGACAGGGGAGGAGAGGGGGGGGGGGGAGGACACATGCTCCATCATTTACACAACGGGTCACATGATAATCTTTTGAAATGAAAGCAAAAAAGAGAGACATTGTTTATATTTGTGAAGATCTTCGAGACAACCTAATCCAGAAGAGAAGTCAAACATATTAAACATATCGGAACAAATATTCTACTTGACATGAACAATAAATAGCAGCATTTTAGCTCCATACAACACGTACGAGCAACGCCATTTTAAACATCTCAACACACGAACGTGAATAAGGCGCTGCAGCGTCAGTCACACACACACACACACGATAGATACATTCAACGCCGCGAAGCACGATTGATCTGTAGGTTTGCAAAACTAGCAGCGAAAAAAACTAAGCGCGATGAGTCGCCGCGTGAAAGAGAAAAACTTTGTTGGGATTGGTATGCTGGAACGTTTTAGTTTTCTGGGTTTAGAGCAGCTTTGAGATGAGCCGGCGCGTGAGCGTCCTGGAGGTGGACTGGTAGGAGCGGGCCAGGAGGCCGGCGCCGATGCCCACGCCGAGGCAGATGCCCAGGCTGATGCCGACGCCGACCCTGACGCCGGCGGTGAACCATGACAGCTCGCTGTAGTCGTCGTCGCCACGCCCTGCGGACGCCATGGAGTAGAGGCTGTCGTCCTCGTCCGGGTCAGGCTTGTAGCACCTGTACTCCGATTCCTGCACACGAGGCACGCCTTTTCAGTTCAGAGTGGCTACTGATCAGAGAGACTTTTCTGAATCGAGAATAGAAGCTGAACAATGAACTGTGAACGGGATCCAGATGATTCGTACCTCTGCATCAGCATGCTCGAGTGCCGTAGCAGTTTCTTTGGCGTCCTCCTCGTCCGGCTGCTCGGCGCACTCTGGAATGGGGTCCATAAACGCCTTGACCCGGCGCCGGCTCCTGAACCGCAGCAGCATCGCCTTGGTGAACACGATGGGCGTGCCGCGGAACACGCCGGCGACGTACGCCTCGACGGTCGGCGGCGCCTTCGCCTCCCTGCCGCACCGCAGGAACCCGGACCCGCGCTGCGTCGCCACCTGGCACTTCATCACCCAGCTCCTCCTCCTACTCTTCTCGCCGCCGCCGCCGCTAGCCTTCTCCGTCACGGCCAGGTAGTCCCCGCCCAGCAGGCGCTCCTCGACGTCACACGTCTCCAGGATCCCCACGAGCAGCCGCTCGTCGCCGTTCTGGACCTCGAACCGCACGCTGCCGGAGACCCTGATCGTCGCCGTGCTCACGAAGGTAGCCTCCTCCAGCTTCAAGTCGACGCGGTCCAGGCGGAGGGAGCAGGTCACGCCGCGCTTGTCGTTGCTGATGATGCTTGTTGGCTGCTGCTGCTTCTGCTGGTGGTCCGCGCCGCTCACTTCCAGGACGGTGTCTGGGGTGAGCGGGATGTGGGTGACGGTGAGAGTGTTCAGCATGGACTCGTCGACCGCGCACCGGCTCAGCCTCAGGTAGAAGACGCGCAGCGTCAGACAGGACGATTGGTCCGGGATGGCCATGGCAGGAGCTTCCGATTCAGGTATGTCGCCCATGTTTTTTTCGTCCTACTAGAACTTGTCAAATATGATGATAATAGGATGGAATGACAGATTGAGCAATCACGAATTGGTTGTCGCAGAGTGTTTCGTCCATCTGCAGGGAAGAGAAAAAAATAACAGAGATTTGTAAGTCCAGACGCAGTAGTGATCAGTGAACAGCAGTAAATTTCTCTATGCATCTCTTCGTGTTCTACCAATTCTGTCTCATCGTAATATAAGGAGATAATGGACGAACATCTATCGATTCACAGGGAATCACTACAGGATTTCACAAGTTACAGATGAAGCCGTAGCTAATTCTCTGAAGAAAGCTGACGGGTCGGGTTGCAGGAAAGATTTATTCAGTTTTCTGACATGTAACATGATAGAAGATAATCAGAAAACCAACCTCAAATCAGGCCAGGTCCCTAATTCCTGACGACTAAGCGCACAAACAGATGGATTCATAAGGCTTTGCACCCACTCAACGCGCATATGGACAGCTCCGCGGTGAAGAACGAACAAGACCTAGTTTTCCGGTCGTAAGAGTAAAACTATAACCGCGCCGTAACAAATCATGAGACTATTGCATCTTTCACGCACGCAGTTGGAGAAAACAGCAGAGTCGAGAGGAGGGAAACGAATGAAATCCTTACCAGATTGAGCTCCCAGGGTAGGAGGATGCTTCTCTCGTCCCCTCCCCTTCTCTCTGTCTGTCCACAGTTTCTTCAGTGCGATGGCAGCATACAAGCCTTGCAAAGAGGTTCTCCTTTTCTGGGCACTTGTAAATCCCTCAACTGACACCACATACAGCGCACACCAGAGTCCAAAACCACCGCTCCATGCATATGACAGCATAATTCCCTCTACCAACCTGGCAGGAGAAATATATAAGTGCCCCTGGGGACAAAATAGATATTCTTCCGTTTTCATTATCCGCACCTCACGGAAACGCTGCCGATAAAATTTCTAGTGTAACTGATCCTTAACTTTCGCATGTTAATGCAGGTTAATTATTAATAACGTTGCATATTTTAAAAAATGTGTTACGAAAATGTAGGACCCAGTTTCCGGCAGATACTACACATGGTATGTGGATGAACATGAAACACCATCATCATTTTGTAATGTGTTTTTGTTCTTACATGAGATTCGGAATTGCCGCGGACGGTCGATATCTTTAACTGGAATACCTCGAGATAATGTCGTCAGTAGTCATCCACGTACACAAAGAGACATGGATCTAGGTGGACGGAAGGAAAAGTCTGCGTCGCCACTTGTTCAAGATCTTAAACTTGGCAGCGGTAGTCTCACTGGTCTCAATCAAACCGTCTCCTACCACTGATAACTTGATTTTTTTTTTTTGCTTCCGATTTCCCGCACTTGTGGGCTAGGAGGTTCAACAAATCAAAATCATGGCAAGAGCATATCTCCACAGCAACTGATTCAAGCTCATCCGGGAAGAGACCCAGCTCTGGATCATGGTCGGCAACGCCCACATGCCACGCTTCCGATCTTCCGATGAGTAGCGTCTATTTTGGTTTCGTTCTTAAATTGTTATTGTTAGATAAATAAGTTTAGTTTAGTTTTAAACTAGAGTTTTTGTTTTAATGATCATAAATTAACTTAAACAAGGGAGTATATTTGTAATAATGTCTAATCTTTGGTGTGTTAGGCTTTCAACTTCGAGTTAAGGCAATCAGTTGTATTGTGCTTGTGTCATTCTAGTAAAAGGGTCAAAATCATGCTTAGATAAGAATGTGCTGCAAAATAATTAACATTATTTATCAAAATTGAAATATTTTGATACCCCTTTAATCCAGTTTAAAACACTACTAGCAAAAGTTTGGAAAAAAGCACTTGTGGGCTATGGCCTATAGTGGGGTCAACAAGTAAAAATCATACTCTATTAAATTGTGCTATAAAATATATACACTATATTTAAGTTTTTAACCAAAACACAAGAATATGAAATAGACATTTAAGGCACCATAGTTCTTTCAGAGATGCTTATAAGGTAGAGTGTGCTCATACATATATATATATATATATGAGTGCACTATGTTTTATAAAAATATTTGACATTTGAGTCATATATATTTTCCATGCAACATCACAACAATAAAATCTATGTTTTAATATATCTAATTATCTGAAGAAACTAAAAATAATCTAACCAGCACTGAATTCTTCTTCTGCTTTGTGGATGCATAATTTTTTTTAATAGGATTGTGGATGTATAATTTAGCATGTGAGGGTGCAAATATGGTGAAATATGACGACTTAAGCTGATTTTTGACTTTATCTTAGATGCATTTGTACCCATAGCCACTAAAGTATTTTTTTTTTGAGAAAGGGATTGGATTTTATTAATATATAACCCCTATTACAACTAAGACCTCAACATAAAGTAAAATTATATTGAAGTACATCACTAGATCTCTATCCTTCATCTTTCTTGCACACGGTGTCGTCCACTGCTCCGAGAAAATTCATCACCATGGAATAGCATCCGATCCAAACCGATCCGCGGTCTCAACCAACAGAAGACTCCATAGACGTGGAGGTCGCAACGCAGACGTTGCATGCTCAATGTAGGGAAAAAAAGGTACCGAAAGCACATCGACCAAATCTTTTGAAGGTTGAACCGAACATAATATCCGCTACCGTCATTAGTAAGAACCAACAACGACCGGAAGAGCAAGTCCGTCTCCACTGATAGTAACATCAGCGACCGAAAAGACAATCTCATCCGAGGGAAAAACAGATCCAATCCCTCCTCAAAGAGGATTAGGTCATCAAAATACTTCAATCTCTCAATGAAGAACACGACGTCTCCGAAGAGAACGACACATTCTCTAGAGGAGATCCAGTACAACATTGGAAGCCAGATCAAAAATATCGAAGAGACCATCTAAATCTAACCTAATTATTTTGGAGAAAAGAAAAAATTAAGGAAAAAAACCCTAACAAAATAGTAGATCTACTGGAGAATCTACTAGAGGATGGACCCCCGCTCTCCTTGCCACCTGACATGAGGTCGGAGACGAAGAGAAATGGGGGCTGAAGACGTGGCCATCGGCGGCGACAAGCATTCAGCGGCGGTGGAGCTTCCGCCCGAGTGGCCCCTCGGGGGCGATGCGGGGGACAGGGCGGCGCTCACCACTAAAGTATTTTCAGCTATACATTATTTTTAGACATTGAAAATATTTCAGTAACCACTGTCTCCATTTAATAAATCAATGATATCCTATTTGGGTTTGACCTAGTGGGCTCTCATTTACATTATTAGTCAGACAATATCTGAACATTTGGCCATCGTGTTGTCTTTCTTAAGGAGTTGAACATTTGGGGGCCATTCACGCTGTGTAAGAAGGTGTGTCCTGAAATAAAAGTTTATATCCAAACAGTTTACTAGCTTGGGGGCATTTGCACCCATATAGCCACTAAACTAGCTTAACCTTTATGTTATATTATTTTTAGACATTAAAATATTTCAATTCTCATTTAGCTACATCAATAACACTCTGAAGTAATGAAACAATAATGACCATACTTCCGATACACTCTAGTGGTTTTGTTATTGTATGATTAAAATTAGTGATTATTATTATAATTCAACAAAGACATGAGTCACAAAATAAATTCATATTTCTTATTCTCCTTACCAAGGTACACATTGAAGAAGTAAGCCGCGTGAAGTTACAACAACATCCAACAAGTGAATGGTTCTATTCAGGGACGAGCCAGGATTTGATCATGAGGTGGGCCAAGTAGTAAGAAATTAAGGTTAAGAGGAGCTAAATTCAAATTCTAAATCAAATTACATGGTGAATTTTTGTGTTCATCCATGATGTGTAGGTAGCATAGGGGGCACCCCCTCCCCTCTATTTTCGGACTTCAAACAACTTGGCACCAACGGATGACAAGACTACATGACCTTCACTCTAAGTTGATTATGTGTAGTATGACTTGAATTTAAACAGTAAATTCTGATTGAGGACCTCCATGATCTCATGTCATGGTAGCAACCAAAACCGTGTTTGGTCTTCCAAGCACTTATGATCATATTTTCAAAAAAATGCACTTATGATCATAATCAACAACCTAGTGAATTATTTTGACATGAAGTCAGATATATAGTTCGCCTTATTGCCTCTTTGAGCTGTTGTGTCAAAAGTTGGTCTTTCCATGTGTTTAAGTATTGATTCTCAAAAGTAGAGGATATGATTCACCATTTTTATTTTCCATGTGTAGGGACGACATTCGAGAGAGGTTGCCGTAGCGACGACAGCGCGAGAGAGGTAGGGAGGCTGGAGTGGATGTCAGAGAGGGAGGTGCGAGATGCCGCTGGCGATGCCAACGTCGAGGAAAATTGGGGTGGTCAGGCACCGTCCGCCGTTGCCTCTTCGTGAGAGAGCGTATTTGTGGGTGGGAGTGGCCGCACTGGGATGATGAGGTGGTTCTGAACTAAAGCAGTGAAAGATGAAAATAAAAATTGTTGAAACAAAACGCGCCAGGTAGGGGTCGAACCTACGGCCTTCTGCTTAGGAAACAGACGCTCTATCCACTGAGCTACAGGCACTTTTCGACGTGTTACAAACGACTAGGTTTTAACACTGAGGTACTTTATTAGCCATCTATTCAGGAATCAGGAGTCCCCATCTGCTCCGTGCTGAAGGCGAAGGTCTCCGCGATCTGATCGTTACCTTGCCGCCACCCGCCTCCTCGTCGTCCGCCATGATCCAGGCGGTGATGGTGATCAGCACTCAGGCCAAGCCCCGCCTCCTCAAGTTCTACAATTTCCAGGTGACGAACCTTCTCCTCCCATTCTCTACAGCCACCCCTGCTTCCCTCTCCCCCTTCACGCTTCCACCAACTGCTCGATCGATTTTCCCATCCAGATCAAGCACCGTTGCATCCATGGATCTTTACATGCGCGGAGCATTACGCAATCTGTCATTCCCTAATTTATTTCCCCCCCTGTTTCGTGGTTGCAGCCACCCGAGAAACATCAGGACCTTGTCCGCAGTGTCTTCCAATGTACGCAGGGTTCACTTCTCCATTTGGTCCCCAATTTTGTATTGATGATGTCCTTGAACTGTGCCATGTCTTGTTGCAGTGCTGTCAGCAAGGCCGGACAGTGTGAGCAACTTCGTGGAGGTGGATGCAATCTTTGGCCAGGTAATGGTTAATCTAGCAGTAAATCTTATGCAAAAGAGACAAATGGTCTCCAAATGGTAATGCCGAGGAAAGGAAAATCAGGACTTCATTGCTCAGAAGCAAGTTTCTTTGTTTGCTTTAGTCATACAACATAGCACCTGAGCCATATGCATTATTTTGATATTTTCGTAGTACTTGATTTAAGACTTTTGTTCTAATTAGGTCAGTTTATTTTGCCAATTATTTTGGATTAAAGCTCAAAATTCGAAGTAAAATTTCTGCTACCACCGACACCAAATTTATGCGGGTCAGAAAGGTCTGACTTCTTTGTACTCCTACTTTGTAGGGAACGAAAATGGTCTACAAGCATTTGGCCACACTATACTTCGTTTTTGTCTTTGATAGCTCGGAGAATGAGCTTGCTATGCTCGATCTCATACAAGGTAACCTAATGGTTTATTGATGCAGCTCTTCTTTTTCTATTGCAAGAATTGGCAGATAAAGTGGTATTGCCATTGAAATATATAAGACATTCGTAGTTATATAAGCAACGAATTTTATTCAGTGTAGTGCATGCTTATTGATTTGTCTCAGTCAAGAACCGTCAACTATACTTCTTTCAGTATTCAAACACCCCCCGTTTGCTGTTCCATAATGTGTTTGAAATGCAACCTTCTTCTATTGCCAAATGCCTCTAAATGTTGATGTACCTAGACTGGCATGCTATTAGCATGCTTCTGTGTCCATCAGTTCTGTATACTTGCTGAACTTTTCATATGTACTCAATTTTCAGACGAGACTCATTTTATCAACTCTGACTTGAGCCTGTTCACAGTTTTTGTTGAAACACTGGATAGATGCTTCAAGAATGTATGTGAGCTTGACGTTGTTTTTAACTTCAACAAGGTACCATGATTCTCCTGATTTGATCCTTTATTTTGATAGTTTCTGCTAACTAGTATCCATATGGCTCCATGTGTTTATCAATGGTTGCTTCATTTGCACATTGCATGTCATAGGCTGACAGCTTCAGTGGCACAGCACTTAAATGAAAATGTAGAAACAGTCATACTTGCCTTCCTTCACAGGCTAGTTGCAATAGAATTTCATTTGTAAGCAGATAGTGGTAATTAGTTCTGTAGACAGTGCGGGGTACCCCAACTCTGGCCCCTTACTTGATCTGCTGATGCATATGGTTTTGTTTCCACCTGTTTCCCAAATTGCTGCTGATGTCAACGCTCAGCAGTGCTTTGAGATTTATGTTTGCTCATTTTTACTACA
Source organism: Eleusine indica (assembly GCA_030378355.1). Lineage (NCBI taxonomy): Eukaryota > Viridiplantae > Streptophyta > Magnoliopsida > Poales > Poaceae > Eleusine > Eleusine indica. Next base: position 6,851,814 of record CM059498.1, on the reverse strand, counting down.
AAATGATCCAGGGATTCATTCCAGGCTTCAAGCAGTTTTTCGTTTCATTCGTTGTGACATGTAGTGGTTATTACATGCCATTCTTATTTGGCTCATTGCAAAATCTAATGCAGCTGCACACAGTTTTGGATGAAATGATACTGGGTGGACAGGTGATTGAGACGAGTTCGGAGCAAATAATGAAATCTGTGGAAGAGATTGCTAGGTTCTTCCTTCTTCCTTTATCGTACCATATCTTTTATGCATATGCTTGTGTCCAATTCTAATAACATCACTTGGCACAGGCTGGAGAAACAATCAAGCACAACCAGCCTCATACCAAAGTCGATTTCTGAGCGCTTTAGCCGTTAAATTTTCACTCTGTTCTTGGACTGAACATTTGCGCCATACATAGAAGATATTTGCATGGCTTTTGAGCTTGAATTCCAGTATCAATTCGGTTATCTAAAGACTTGGTTGCCTGAACGATTGACATTGACTTGAAGTGAATATCTCACTGTATCTCGCATGCCTGAACTGTATGCTGTACCATGAATGTGAATCCGTCATGTCCAGAGTCTGTTTCAGTCCTGATTGTCTTGTGGTTCAGATGCCAGCATCCTTAGCAATGTAGAGGGATAGTTTGTATCGCATTTGCCTCATGAGCTTAACTTGGACGAGACGATTGTTAAACGGCCAAGGATGCTGGCTACACTCGCCACATCTGCTGGCTACATTCACACAGTTGGGGTAATTTTATATGGCGTGAAATCGATCGAGTTAAACAGCTGATTGTGGCGAACACTTTCGGTATCGTTTAGGTGATTCCTTTGTGTATACAAAAACTGTAACGTGGTATAAACATAATTCAATATATAATATGGTGTAGTTTCTGCACAATTCAAAGAGAGACATATATTTTTCAGCAAAATTTTATCTTGGCCTATGATCAAATTCATCTAAACAGCTCACTTTTTACATCATTTATTTAAGTATCATAAATCAATTCAAGCTAAATTACATTTAGGAATATTCATAATTGTTTGTGGTGAGAAAAGTCTATTTTACTTTCCCAAACAATTCATATTGTACGTTTGACCCCTAAACAAAATTTTAGCTTGATTTACTCGCCTTAATAATCCAAGTTGGTGCAATGAATCTTCTATTGTGATATGTCTTTTCTATATCTCGTCATATAAGTTGAATTAGAAGTTCAAATTTACATTATGATAGTGACGTAAGAACATATGTTAAAATAATTATAACTTATATTTATTCATTTTATTTGTATGTATGTAATGTTACTTGCTATATAAATTATGAAAATTATATGATAAATTATATTGTAATTATTTTAGCATAGCTTGTTATGTCAACTACCATCTTCTAAAATTTGAGCTTTGAATTCAACTTGTTTGCTGAGAATTTTAGCTTTAAACTCATCTGGAGCTGGGCGTGAAGTGGATTTGGAAAAAAGGTGATCCTCGAGCGAGCCCAACTATGCCTCCATATCTCAACCCTGCGGAGTACCGAAAGGAATAAGTCACCTCTGATTTTTGTAATGGAAGACATGAGAGTAGCTAGCAGCAGACTGTCGGATGTTAGGTTCCAGGCAGTTTGGAGAGAGAGAGAGCGAATAATTCGGTTGCACATGAGCTGAAACAATTGGCGAAACACACGATGTACAAGGTGGTGTGATGTGTGCAGGTTCCCTAATGTGTGGAGCTTTGGTTGCCCAGGAATCTAGCCTTGTACCAATCAATACATACTCGCTTTCTCCGCAAAAAAAAAAAAAAAAAGAAAAGAAAAGAAAAAAGAAACAAACAAAACTTCATTACAAGGCATATTGTATTGACTTAAATTGTTCAAGAAGTAACTTGAAACAAGAAATCTTTTAGGGGGCGAAATAGTCAAAGTGAATTGTTTGGGAATCTAAGACCCTGTTTGTTTCAGCTTATAATTCACTCAGATTAATTAATCTAATAGGCAAACAAACATGATAGATTATAGGACTAGATTAATTAATTAAGAGGCTAGATTATCATAATCCAATAATCTCCTAAAGGTGTGCTTGTTTCAGCTTATTTTGACAAAAGACTCACTGTCCTTTACAACTTCAAAGAAATTACAAGTGATGACACTGACCCAACCTGATGGACCTCCACCCCTCTCACGTTGCCATCCTCTTCTTCCACCTTCCTTTGTTCTTCTTCCATAGCAGCCAACCCTAGAAATCGGCCAAATCCGGCGGTGCCTCGGCGACCCATGGAGCAAAACGACGCCGGTGACCCGGAGGAGACCCTCTCCTCTGCCTTGGCCTACCGTAGATCGGTGCAACGTTCCCTTTTCAGTTCGGAGGAGGAAGAAGATGGGCGGAATGACGCAGGGCTCGCTAGCGGAAGCGATGTGGCGATTCTCGACGGCCGTGGACGTGACACGCCAGACCTGGTTAGAGTCATGAAAAATATTCATGCTACTTTGGAGACAAACTATGCTATTGCTAACAAGGTGATGCTAGGTGAGCATTTGGACGAGAAGATTAAGGTAGTACTAGACTTGGCAGTGGAGTGTGGGGCAAATAAAGGATCAGCTGAGCATTTCATGGCAACTTGTTTGTTTAATCGAGTTGAAAATAGGTCCGCCTTCAAGGCTATGAGAAACAATGAAGCAAGGCTTGCATGGTTGAAGAGGCACTGTGCAAAGGAAGGCCTAGTTTAAAAATGATCTATTAGTTCGTACTTTTAAAGACTTTATTATTATATTATTTTCTATGGACGAGCTTGTTTTGTAATATTCAAGACAAGTACGTTTTTAGATAATTCTTAAGTCATATTGAAATAATTGTTACAATTTTTGTAGATAACTATGGTTGATAATGATGATGAGGAAGATATGTCTTTAACTGTTGCACACAACCGTGTTGATTCATTGAGAAAATTGGAGCTATCATAACAACATTTGGTACGTACTATGCTGGAACTTTTTTGAATAAGTAAACAAGAAAATAATTTCTTGATCTACCGGGTTATGTGCCAGGTTGTGTTTGGGTACATAGAACCCTTAATGATGCTACATCTTGTTATGATATGTTTAGGATGAGTAGACCACTATTTGATAGATTACATGATTTGTTGGTCTCATCATATGTGTTAAAATTAACTTATAGAATGATAACTGTTAAAATGTTAGCAATGTTCTTATGGATTATTGGGATGCTACAGTCATTTGTCCAAGCTAAGAATAGGTTTGAAAGGTCCAAAAAAAACTATTAGCTGTAAGTTTAATGAAGTGTTGGAATATTTATACCACATGGCTAAACATATTGTAAAGCCTAAAGATCCTAATTCTATCACGATCCATCCAAGAGTGCTTGGTGATCGTTTTACACCATACTCCAACAATTGTATAGGAGCAATAGATGGTACACATGTTCCAGTAATTGTACCCCAATCAAAAGTTGTGTAACACATTGGTCGACATGGATATCCTACTCAAAATATATTGGTCATATGTGATTTCGACTTGAAGTTCACTTTTGTTATTACGGGATGGCCCGGCTCAGTGTATGACATGAGGGTTTTCAATAATGCTTTACAGAAGTACAATGATATATTTCCTCATCCTCCACCAGGTATTTAACGTTCATAAATGATTTATTCAATGATTTTTTTTTTGCTCCTATGAATTAAATATTTATACAATTTGTTACATGCTTGTAGGAAAATTTTACCTTGTAGATTCCAGATATCCAAATCGGCAAAGTTATCTAGCTCCATATAAAGGTGTGAAGTATCATTTACAAGAGTTTAGACTCGGACCTCGACCAAAGGGCAAAAAGGAGGTATTCAATCAACTGCACTCCTCTCTTCCTAATCATATTGAGCGTTCTTTCGGTGTCTTGAAGATGAAGTAGAGAATTTTATTGGACTTGTCAAGTTATCTAATACTCAAGCAATAAAAAGTAATCCATGCATGCATGGCTTTACATAATTTTATTCGAGAAAGTAATATAACCGATGAAGAGTTTGAGCGGTGTGATCAAGATAAAGATTACATGCCATTTCCTCCAACACAAACAATTGCAAGTCAATTGGGAGATGAAGAAGGTGCCATGAATACCTCGTGATGAAATTGCTAATGCATTATTTGCTAGGAGAATGTAATTTTGTTTTTTAAATATTTGTATAAACTCTGAGGTTGTATGATAAATTTGGACTAATTTTATTTGATTTGGTACTGTATAAATTTTTTTTAAGTTTTCGAAGTACTCAAATGTCTACAACAAAAGAAGTAAGACATTTCAAATAGTCAATGGTAGTATTGTCTTCTTACATCTATAACAACTTGATACAACTTAAATAATCTAGCTAAACAAACATGGCCTTTAGATTAATTAATCTAGCTTAAATAATCCAGATTAAACAATTTAGTATTATAATCCAGATTAATTAATCTACCCAGAAACAAACAGGGCCTTAAACTTTTCCCTTTTGGTATTTATACTACCAAAAAAAATTCTTTGGGTAAAATGGTCATATTCTGTGAGTAGTAACTGGACTAGTGAGGTTAGTACCAGTGCACGCCAAATACAGCAAGTCTAGGGCTTGAGGCTTTCGTCCGCGTCTCCCCGTGACCGCCCCAATGAGCGATCTCGGCGTGAGGCAACCACCGACGGCGGCGGAAGTGGTCGGACGTCTCAAGGACGACGGCGACTTCGACTCCCTCCGTCGCACCATCATCCGCAAGGTCAAGGAAAACGTAAGCTCCACCCTAAACGCCCATCCCCCTAATTTTTATACACTACATTTTACGCGATTTCGAGGTTCTGGTTCCCAATCTTGCGCGCTGAAAATTTGGTCTGTGAAATCCACTTGTTCCCTAAGAATTCTCCATAGGATTTTGTTTGTTGAGCATAAACGATTCGTGTTGGGAGAGAATCCCTACCGTGTTTATAATCAGAATTCAGAAAATGCTAGAGTGAAATGCTATTACAGAGACCAGGATCCAAGCCCATAAGAAACCTAGAGAAGCAAAGTAGCCTGTATTATGTAACTTGCCTAGGTAGATTTGGGTAGGTTTGGCTCTCAATTTCACTATGAATTAGAGGAAGAACAGATAGAACAACGGAGGAGCCACAGGGAAGAAGTTGAAATGGGTCTAGTCAAGCACCTCCCGCCTAGGCGTAGGCTGGCATTTGCCATTTCCCCTCTTCATTCTTGGGCTTTGGCCTTCTTAAATTGGTGCTGAATGACTCAAGGTTGGCGGCCTACGCTTAAGACGTGTGGTATGTCTGCGGCAATTGACAGAGTGCAAGAGAAGTAACAGTATATAAGATAGAAGGAAACATGATAGTGCCAGAAGGCGAGAGCAGTGATCTTGCTTCTCTTTATTGTGGTATCCTCAAAGTTTGATGTCCTGGAGAAGAGAGTGCCGGGTAGTGGCGCTGTTTGTATTGGCAACAGTGTAGACCATGCTATTGCTACTTTTCCAGACTTGCCAAAGAGTCATCACCAGAGTGTTAGGCTAGACCAGGGAGGGGCAGGCGGCGTGATGTGCAGCCCACCATGGCCAGGAGATGGTTGCAGTGGAGAAGTCCAACCCGGGCTTCGCGTAGCCAGCTATGTTTGTAAGATATCAGAATTGGTAGCTGGGGAGTAGGATTTCTTCTGCATTACAGCAGTTTGGTCCTGTATAGGCTTATTATGATTGTGCTGTTTGATAAATCACTTCATACTGAATCCCTGGTTGATTTTTGAATGAATTATGCCTTTGGTGGCTGTCCTGTAGGCAGTTTCTGCAAAATGCACTGGACTTCGGTTTGCTAAGGTCCTGAACTAGTTTGGTTCACTTTTAATAGCATATCAACTCGTAAAAATTTCCGAAATTGTAATTTGTGGATATGGTAGAAGAAAGCTGGAACGTAAGTAGCTTGGCATTTATGTTATTCTTTGCTACATTTGGAAAGGGAGAAATTTGAAGTTGTTTCCCCTCTTTTGAATCATGTAGAGGTCCACTGAAGTTCGAGGGGAGGGAAGACATCTGGCTGTAGTTTGCATGTGAAAATGGAAGGTAGAACCTCGAGGCCCTTCACATGCACGTGCATGTTATTTCCCTAGCTGTGTCACAATACCATAGTGATGTGAAAGTTTGGCGCACAAGGAATGCAGGTGTGCTTTGTGTGAACTGCCAAGCTGCTGCGAGATCAGTGTTTGTGGAAATGTTCAGCCTGCCACTCCCAGCTCACTGGCAGTGGTTATGTGACACATCCTTTATTTAGTTCTCTAAATAGGGTGGAGCATGCAAATTGGTTGGAGCTAGTGATAAGTAACGGATAAGTAAGTTAATGCATCCTTTATTTTGACTACCTTGCGTTTACCTTATCAGGCTATTGCTTTAATGTGGTTGAGTAGATATTACACTCAAACCAATAACCCAGTTAATCCCAAGTGGTATATGGCCTACAGTATCTTATCGAAACTACATCATCACTGGCGTGATCAATCATTTTTTGAATCATCTGTGTCTTAGTTATTGCCATTTTAGAAATATTTTATACTAGCGCCGGTTATGATGCATAATTAATATATGCCCATCTGTTAATATATAAATGCAAGACTCGATAATTAATATACTCTGTGAGAGGGTCTCTAGCATAGTAGTTAGAGCACCTGCGTAGCATGCAGCAGACCTGGGTTCGACTTCCTGTGGGAGTGAATTAACCGGGTTTGGAATAGAAAAAAAAAAAGGTTGGGGCTTCCCCCACTAACTACGGTAAAAAAAATGCGAGACTCAATATTCAGTAATCTGTATTCTTTCTCCTATGCAATTTACTCGCTGTGGTCTGTTGCTTGTCATTTATTATTCATATGAACCATGCTAATTGCCAAGTGCCCAACATTATTTTAAATTGTGTTCCAGTTGCACAAGTCTTGTTATATCTGATGAAAATGTCCTATCCTTCATAATGACTTATGTAAGCTGTATTTGTATATGTTTGTGTGTACTAGAAGCGTATGTTTCTTTCTTTCTTAAAAGACAAGAAGGATATGTCATCTGAGTTGTCCATGCATTATCCTTTGAACATTTTTGCACATTTAACTAACTTCCTGTGTCCACCTTAGTTACACTCCTTGTGATGCTCCGCTTGTGTTCTTGATGTTATGAAATCTGTATGAGGATGTCGGTTCTGCACTATTCTGGATGAGAAAAATGTAGCCTGATAGCACTGTTAGCATTTCAATAGATTTGCATACTGGAACAGCATAACATGTCATTTGGCATCAGTGATTTGTAGTTCTACAAGTTGATGATATGTTACTCTCTTGCAGGAGGCCTTACGCAACAGTATCATCTCAGAGGTAAAGCAGTCAATGATCCTACAAGAAGACGGATCTGAGAAGTTAAAACTGAAAGATCTTTCAGATGCAGTTTTTCAAGACATTGGGTAAGTTGAGCCACTTATATTTGTAAGAGATCTCAAGTATTACCCCTTGCTAATGTTCCATAGTAGATATCAATTTGTATAACAATTTGTTGCTATACTGTTCTTCCATATCAGGAGCAAGATAATGGGCCAAATATCAGATGAGGTATGGAATGTAATCCAGTCCAATGAAACTGATATACGGGGAACTGTGCAAGGTGTCTACAACAGAATAGTGCACCCTGAAAAAGGCCCTGAGCCGTCTTCGAAGAAGCTGAAGAGTAAAGGCAAGGAGGAACAAGTTCCATTAGCAAAGGCCACAACCTCTGTTGCAGTTGAGGTAGATGAGGACGATCCAGAGGAGCCACCAGGATTTGGATTCAGCAATAATCAGAAAAATATTGTCACAACAACAACAACGACACAGCACCAGCCACCAAATTTGGAAAATCATAAAGAAATGAAGCCACATGAAGAAGAGCCAGTTGCTGTAGGCAGCGCAGGGGCGTGTGATGATGATGATGGTCCTGATGTGCCACCTGGATTTGGTTAATCCAGCATGTGAGCTGTTATGGCGGTGCAATTGTTTTTTTGTCGAGAAAATGTAAAGAATTGTTTTTTAGTTTATTACATTTGCAGCTCGAGAGGCTCATATGAATTCCGAGACCTGAATGTGAATTGTATGATGGTGAGTCCATGCGCCTTTGGATACCTTTCCCTGTATGTTTCAGGTGGCAAATAGTTAATGGATAATATGTTGGGGGCAGATATGGATTTTTCACATAGTTTCGACTTGTGCTGTGATTACTCCTGATGTATTTGCCTGTTCTGGTGCTTTTAACTTGTGCTGTGCTGTGCGTGCTCTAGAGGTAATTACCTGTTTTGGTGTCTGATGTGTAAGGAGATCTTATTCCTAGTACTCCTAATCTTTTTTTCTTGATGGTTAGAACAAGAAGATTAGTTCATCTCGACATTAGGACAAGAAGATCAGTTCATTTTTGAACTAAATTTCTTGTCCTAACGTCATAAGAAAAAAAAAAGAATAGGAGTATGTATGATAGAAGCTGAATTAATTACTTTGTACCTTAAGCTTTGCATGCACCAAGGAGTTCAGTTCCAGATGATAACTCTGCTCTTGTCAAGGAATGACGATGTTGATTGTTGAATCTTTCGTGTGCACTGAACATGGCACATAGAGATAACTGCTGAAATATAAACAGACTCTGTAGGCTTAACCCCAATTAGGCATCACATAGAGAAGATTGGATGTTTGTAGTAAATGGGGGATCTATCTAAGTTCACGCTGCAGCTGAACTTAGCTTCTTTGTTTTTTCCTGATGGTGAATAGAGGCCATCTCCAAAAGTGCTGTGCACGACAGGCAAGCAGGCGCCTTGGCCGAAGGTATCTTTTTTTTTTTTTTTTTTGGAGCAAATGGCCGAAGGTATCTGCTCGACGAAGAGTCTCCCTTCGGTAATTGTCTAGTTAATTTTCAATTTTAGAGTTTAATTCATTTTCAATTCCATGGTTTCTAATCAATATAATCGTCCACCAAGTTCGCTGTTGTGCTCGTCGTTCTCCGTATTCTCGAGCAACTCCCTGTCCCTGCTCACAATCTGCTGCTCGAAGTGGGCACAGGGGAGTTGTCGGACCGGATCGGACGCGCGCCCGGATCGCAGACGGCGCCGCCGGCGTCGAGCGATTGGCGGAGGGCTTTAATGCAAAATACTGGACAGTGATCCAATATTCACAAAAAGGCACCTAGTTTGGATCGCGATCATAGTCATACTTGAATCGCGATTAATGACCGCGATCCAAATCAGGGGCCCGTTTGCAAATAGTTCGGATCGCCGACGGCGTGCTGCCCCGCCCACCTCACGTGCGCGCTGACCTAGCTCGTTTTTTGCGGCGGCGTTGGCTTCGCTATGGATCTCTCTGCCCCGGTGGCAATCTCAAGTGCCGGAACAGCTGGCGGGCTTCGTCTTCTACTTTTCTCTCCACCCTAGTCGTCGACCGGGGTACGGCCGCAAGGTGCTTGCTCGGTTGCTCTTCATGGTGCGCGACATCCAAAATTCCCAAATTCCAAATGATGATTTTCCAGGTACGTCACATACTTTACCTAGGTCAACATTTTCATTTGGATTTGTAAACTGAACTGACCAAGGACAACCAAATCGTTACACATTTGGCATATTCCCTCTTCTCAATTCTGACGTTTCAGTCAATCAAAAACATTTCTAGACTGGAGGTAGTGTGAACAAATAGTTAGTATTGTAGTGGTGCGCGGGCAATCACTTCGTCAGTAAACATGTTGATAGTTCTGAAGTTGAGATTGAAGTGGACTATAAAAGAACAGACCCATCATAGGTTTGAAGAATTGAAAGACAAACATGTTAATAGTTCTGAAGTTAAGAGTTGTAGGAAACTGAACTCTTCTTCCATGTCTCTGACAGTTTCAGGAGTTCAGTTTCCTCCAACATCTTATCTTCAGCGCCTCTATCAGTAGCCAATACAAGTCATATAGGTGTGAGGTTTTTTTTTTTTGGCGAGGTATATAGCAGGTGTGATAAATTTAACCTATATACAGTGAGAATTAGTAACCAAAACTCTGGCAGCTGAATTTGAGAATTGGATGGAGCCAAATCTTTGTCACGACAATGAGGCAAGACTTGGTTTCCTCCAATATCTCAAGTTCAAACGTTCAGAAATACTGGTTCAGGTGGTGTAGCTAGCATAAAATTCTCTGAAGATTTTTTTGAATGTCTTCTCTGAAGAATTTTGAAAGCCTAAGGGTATGGTAAGCGTTGGATGGAACCAAATCCGTGACAGCATGCACAGGGATTTGGTTTCCTTCAATGTGGCAATGTCTCTTTGACTGTCCACATGACGCAGCATTTTTATTTTTCAGAGAGGAGTCACTCGCACCACTGTTGCATTCACATAGGAGCTCAAAGGTAAACCAAAGCTGAACAACTATGAGCTAGATGACACAGCATTTTCAGAGAGGAGTCAGTCACCACTATTGCATTCATCCGAGATCAAAGCTGAACAACTATGAGCAAACTATGAACAGCAAAAGCATTTGGCCTCTTAAATCGTGGTTTCAGATAAGTTAGCCGGTGCCACACGGCGCTGTTTGCATGCCGTTTCAGTTCAGACGAAATCATTGGCTCCCCTTTTTTTAAAAAAATGCGGATGGTCTACGAGGGAATCAAGAGAAGTGATACAAGCAAGATGACCGCCTTCGCCTCGACGGTAGGTATCGACGCCTCCGTCCAATAGGAAGAGCTGTGCCGGCGAGGCGCTCGTCTTGGAGCTGTGGAGCATCTTGCCGTTACGCCGCCCCTGATTCCACCTCCGTCAGAGAAGCTCGCCCCCAGCGCACGGAATTTTTTAAAAAATAAACATTTTTAACATAATATTATATTAATAAATGCCGCCGGACTATAATTTCACAATCTAGACGCTTTAAACGCGTCAGACAGTTTGACGTTTTACCTCTGGCAAATGCGTCAGGAAGCTTGGCGCATTTACCTGCCACGTCAACGGTGGTCGTCATGTCGGCCCGCGTGACTGGACCACGACCAGTCAAACGCGCCAATCTCCTCAGCGCGTTTGACTCAGGAGACGCACTAAATAGATGGGCGCGTCTTCTCTGTGTTGTAAAGGCCGCGTCGACTCCTTTCTTCTTCCTCCTCCTTCACTTCCTTACACCCAAGCCGCAGGACCACCACCGCCTCCGCCGTCGCCCGGCCTCCCCCCGCCTCCCCCGTCGGCCACGCCCTCCCAAAACTTGAGGGAACCCTCTCCGAGGGTACCTCCTCCATTCCTACCGGTTAGATTTATTTTTTATTGGTTGTTGTTAGAGGATTTGAGTCAGTTAGGATAGATGATTAGGGTTAGGCTAGAAGTTGGAATTTGGACGAATGTTGATGAATTGGTTGGTCGACATCGAAAGTTAGAGGTTGTAATGGTTTATTAACGTGTATGATGTATTGCATGTATTGTTTAATATAGTTGCAATGGCTTAGACATGATGTAGGTAGTTTTGATGGATATTGAGAAGTAAGTATTGACAGTGGGTTGTTTGTTGTTGATGAATCGAGTTGTTGGTTTATTTCAGGGTGGTGTTGTGAAGGAAAGTGGTGAATTTGTTAAGATGCGGCATGAGATTTGCACATTTGATTGTCCGCCGTTATTAAGCGAAGTTGAGGCACGTGCATGTGCAATAATGGATGGTCTGGGGCCGCTAAGATTACAGGGTAGGTTTGATGCCGGAGGTGGTGGTCGAGCATATTATTTAATTTGTAATTAGAGATGGAGAAGGATTGGAATTTGTACAAGGATTGTTTGAAGGACGGACAAGTGAAATGTGCCGAAGTAGTGGTAGAGGTGATGGGTATGGTGGGTGTGACAGCATGCAAGCCGCCTCCGCCTTCGCCCGTTGAACCCAATCATGAGTCACAGGGTTGTGAGGGTATAGAGACATTGACTCAAGAAGACATGTCCCTGATAGCTATGGTTAGAGATAATTTTCCTGATAACACATTCGAAGAGGAAGCACGGGAAAGAGAAGAGGAAGCCAATGTCGAACGGGAGGGTTTGTCCGATACGGATAGTAAAGCCGAAGAATATGCTCATGGTGAAACTGAGACTAGTGATAGTAGAGGTGGTGGAAGTATGGGTGTAGATTGGGAAGAAAATGTTGGTCATGATCATGGTGGGCCGGAGGATGAGTCTCGTGTTTTTAACGGTGAAGTGGAGATAGATTGGAGTAAGTATTATAGTACAGAAGAATTGAGTGCATTGGAGGCTGTGAATGTTAAGTTACCAAAGGAACCATCATGATTTGAGTGGGGTGAAGTTTGCTATATGTGACAATGGTCTGATGTCCACTGACGTAGCTGCGAGCAGTTCTGAGCATATAATTAAGAATGGTATGATGTTTGTCAATATGGATGATTTGAAACACTTCTTTGAGGACTATGTGGTGCGACATCATAGGTCGTACTATATAGTGAACTCAAATAAGGATGAAAGGTATTGTATCAAATGCCAACACCCTAGATGCGTAAGGGGTGTATAGGCGCGGAAAATGAAGAACAGAGGGGGTCGTTGGAGAGTAGCTAATGTGAAGCAACCACACACGTGTGGAGCAGTTGATATGCTTCAAAAGCATTCTTAATGCACGGCAAGGTGCTTGGGGATGCACATTTCTCCAATGCTCTGGGTTGACCCTCATATTACCATGGCTGCCCTAATTGAGGCTATACATAGTTTCACTAGTTACCGGGTTAAGTATGGCAAAGCTTGGAGGGCTAAGCAAAATGCAATGGCTAGGTTATGGGGAGATTGGAAGGAGTCATACAGTCAGGTTCCAAGTTGCTCAGTGGGATTTCACACTTCAATCCGGGCACGAAGTATTTCAGTGATAACTGTGAAAAGAAAGGTCCAGATAGGAAAGGATACATGTCAGAGTGCCTTTGTAGGATGTTTTGGTGTTTTCCCCAATGTGTCGAGGCATTTAGATATTGCAGGCCTGTGATAACCGTGGATGGCACTTTCTTGATAGGAAAATACAAAGGCACTTTGATGGTTGTCATTGGGATAGACGCGGAGGACCAACTTATTCCTATTGCATTCGCACTCACTGAGGGTGAGATTAACTTCAGTTGGTCATGGTTTATCACCCATGTTCGACGTGAAGTGATTGGTCCAGCAAGGCATATTTGCTTGATATCGGATCATCACCAAGGGCTGATAAACTCAGCTAAGGAAGAGTTAGATGGATACTCTTCTCTTGTGCATAGGTGGTGCATGCGACACTTTACAGCCAATATTTAGAGGAGACAAAAAAACAAAGAGGTTATAAAGGGTCTTAAATCTGTGTGCACAGCTATGGAGGAGAGGAAGTTTCATTTCAGGTGGGTTATTCATGCGCACGGTAGAACCTCTAGCATCTCTTCCTCCGTCACTGGTTTCGGGTCAGGAGGAGAAACCCAACGCTTAAATTGTTCGTATGGCCACGTCTTACGCTCGTCGTATGGAAACAACATGATACGTGGATCATACTTCTCAGTACCGTCAATCCACTGGAAGAAATGACACTGCAACAAATAACTATCAGCAAAATAGTTACATGAAAACATAGTATTACTCTACGGTATAAAACAAATAACTCACCCCCGCTATATCAGATTTATGTTTTTCTTTGCACATATAGTACGCACGGCTCGCTCTACTACTCCATCTAGACTGTTGCACCTCTACTGGTTCACCACACTCACAATGTGGCATTGGAAGCGGCGATAGCACAGGCCCATCCTCAGCGCGTGCGGGAGGATACTCCTTCCACTGCCACTCCAAGCGATGCAATGTCTCATAATACATGGATACCTAAAAAAATTAACATTACTTGCTTAACCCTAGCTACAGCATCAAACCTATATGTACCCTAACTTCATAGAATTTAACCATCAAACCTAAATATACCCTAACTTCATAGAATTTAACCATCAAACCTAAATATACCATAACTTCATAGAATCCAACCAATGCTAACTTCATATAAATTTGTTTTTCCTAACCCTAACTAACATCCATTCTTAAAAACCAAATATGGGAGAGAAGAGGGTGAGAGACCTTACAACCTTGAGCTTCAATGGAGTGTTACCTCGACCTTTGAAGGATTGGAGAGGGGGATGGACTCCCTTTTTTCGTCGAAGAGATAAGAGGAGAAAGAAGAGAGTGAGAGGAGGAAGAAGAAATGAGGAGAAGAGGGCAGACGCGGCCTTAAGTGCATGGAAGACGCGCCTATCTGTTTGGCACATTTGATTCAGGAAACACGCTGAGGAGATTGGCGCGTTTGACTGGTCGTGGTCCAGTCATGCGGGCCGACGTGGCGACCACCGCTGACGTGGTAGGTAAACGCGCCAAACTTCCTAGCACGTTAGGCAGAGGTAAAACGGCAAACTGTCTGGCGCGTTTAAAGCGTCTAGATTGTGAAATTATAGTCCGGCTGTATTTATTAATATAATATTATTTTAAAAATGCTTATTTAAAAAAAATCCAGCGCAGAAGCCTCCAAAGAATTTGAAAGCCCAAGGGCAAGCTCTTGGATGGAACCAAATCCATAGTAGAATGCATAGGGGTTTGGTTTCCTTCAATGTGGCAATTTCTCATCTTTGACTGTCCAGATGACACGGCATTTTCAGATGGGAATCTTTAGGTTGACAGTCCACGGTGAGCAGCGCGGCAAAAGACAGCGCCGGCCGCGAGCACCTGTAACGATGCCATTCGTCCGCTCCTCTGCCGGCTTCCTCCGGATTGGACGCTCGCGTCATGGCTCAGAACGCCACGGCTGGGCGCCGGATCAGATCGACGGGAGTGGTTGGTATTTCATTCCCCGATCATCCCAATAATATTTCTCTTTTATATTTCTCTGTCTAGAGACCATGATCCAAAACTCTGCTGATACGTAAGTACACGCACGGCCTGTATCCTTGAATTTTCATGCGATTTTTGTGCGTATTTGTGTCATGAAATTTATGCTCATTTGAGATCTCGGGATGGTCGGTATTTTATTCACCGGTCACCCCAGACAAGTCAATCTCTGCACGCTTGCGGCTTGCTTTATCAACAATTTCCCATCACGGCTGCACGCGTCAGTGGCGAGTCCAGCCAAGGGGAGGGTGGGCCGTGGCCCACCCCCAGATTTGGCTGAGAAGCCTTTTTTTTTTTTTTGCACTGCTACAATATAATTTTTCTTTTTTCTTACCTTTTTTGCTTTTGTGGCCCACCCTCCTAGCCCAGTTTGGCTGACCTCGCCACTGGCACGCGCTCTCGTTGTCCGTACGCATGGTTGCCACGGGTCGTGTCGCCTTGAGCACCGCGGCAGCGCGACAGATGGACAGTGCACTCCCCCAGCAAAACACACTTCGCCGGTGGCGATCGAGCACCGGTGTAGGCGGCGAAGCAGTCGCGACGCGTGCTCTGTATAGTATCTTTCCCCGTCAAGGGCCCACGTCGCGATCTGAGAGTGAGCGTGATACATGACTAGACCCACGAAATGTCACCACAATTTTCTCTGTGATTTCTGCGCTTCCGTGCGTTGTGAAATTGGAGCTCGTTTTGGATCTCGGGGTGGTCGGTATTTCGTTTACCGACCACCCCGGACGCCACCACGCCGAGCAGGTCTACCTCTGCACTCGTGCCTTCGCGGCGTCGGGGTCACAGACTTGGCCGTGTCTCAGCACGTAGACGTGTTTTTGCCAACAAATTTCCATCACGGCCGCGCATGCTCTCCGTCCTGTGTTCAACGGCGACGAGCTTGAACATGAAGAGCGGGTTTTTGGTTTGGCCTTGGCGTCCCGCACGTCGTGCTCTACGACGGCCGCGCGTCCGAACCATGTGTTAGCCTCACAAAGGCTTTAGCACAGTCCACGTCGTTGCACGCCGAATCGATCGCATGGTGGCACGGCTACGGCTAGCGGCGACCTCGCAATGGAGCTCTCGGGAGAATGCACACGCCGTGCTCCGCGCTGACAGTACGGCACAACGGGCAACCTCGCCACCTGATGGAGTGAGAGCACGCTCGCCGACATGAGCGCGACCTGCTCGTTGGTTACCACGCGAGGGGGAAGGAGCAAGATAGAGCAGGCTACAGGATCTTCTGGCCACTGTCTGCGTGCTGGGGCCAGAGCCGGGCCCTGCTTTCGTGGCGTGGCGTGGTGGCTCGGCAAGGTGGACGGAGGGTGGTCGGTATTTGGACACTGCACGAATAGTATTGACAGATTTTTTTCGCCCTATTTTTCTGCATCTGGATCGCCGTTGAGAGGGGATCGATCTCCAGTTCACAGGGACGCTTGCGAAGTGTTTTCGTCGATTCTCAAAAAAAAAAAAAAAAAAAAAGAGTGTTTCGTTTAGCGACCACCCCGTATACAACAAACTTCGCTCTTTTTTTTTTTTTCTTCGTCGACGGTAGATTGGGTAAGAGCCTGAGACCCGGTCTGCTGTCTCCTTAGTTTTCCGAGCGAACGGGAGCTTGGCGCCCGATGCGTGATCCGCTGATGACTGCCGGAGAACTAGACGAGCGTCTTCACAGACACGCCACGGTGTTCAACCTTGTGTCCTCCACCGACGCGCACCTGATGAGGACGCGCTGCTGCGGGGCGCGCTTGCTTCGTGGTGCGCGCGTCCAGCGGCAAAGGATGGTAATGTGCGGGTCTGTTCGGCACCTGGCACAACCGTTTCTTTTTTACTTCCTGCTCAACTTGTAAGCTGGCATCCCCAGCTGAACTCATATTTTGGCTTTCTAAAAGCCGACTAATATCTCTTTTCCAAAAAAAAAAAAAAGATGGTGGAAGGGGGGTAGAGCATAAACCGGGTTGCGACTTGCGGGTATTGCGTTAATACTACAACGCGGCCATCGATGCACGCAGGAGCATGGCTGAGCTTGTCGTCAGGCGGAATGCCGTCAGGACCGTCCACCCTCTCATCCTGGATACCTGGATCATGTGAGCAGGCTCTGGTACGCCGGCAACACAGCAAGCTTTCCGGTGATGAGCTCGCCCATCACGCCACTAGCACCACAATTGCGTGGAAGATCAGGTTCGTGGGCTTTTCTGGGGGGTTCCTGCTTCCTGGTCAGAACGATAATAAGGCCCGGTAAGGCCTTCTGAATCCCCATGGGTTTTGTAGTTTTTTCTTGTTGCGATTGAGGAAACTGTCGGCAGCTATCGTAGGTCGGCAGATACTGCACTTGCAAGGGAAACGGTCGTCTTCTTTGAACAGTATAACGCGCCGTATGCCGATCAGCGGCGACTTCAACTTCTTACAGTAGATGTTTGTAATAGGAATTAGCTAATAATAACAGGAATAGTTATTTGTGCATGCTAGTTGCTAGAAGAACTGGAAGCACGTTCTTCAGACAACAAAATTTGATGAACGAGATTGAATAGTGTTCCCTTTTTGTATGATGTAAAGCCATCGAGTGCGTCTCGGAGGAATTATAATCGAAGTACGCCTGTGCATCAGCGATCAAAAGCTCTGACGGAAAGGCTTTACTGATCTCATCACACCAAGAAGACGCTCCAACACGAATCATCGCAGTCCGTCGTTCAAGCTGAACTTGAAAGCATCATTGAATCCTAAGGTCCTACCTCCACTGCTGCATGCTACGGAGACAAGCGGCAGCACATCTCGAGCCCTACGAGTGTACGAGGAGGAGGAGACAGGATTCCTGTGCGTGACGTGCCTGGAGCTTTAGGCTATGGCGAGACGTAGATGCGTCGATTGGAAGGTGGCCATTGGATGGGCGTGAGCTCTCGAGCACAGATTGGAATAAGGGAGCCGGTACTTACGCAAGTACTTCTTACTCGTCTTTCCTTTTTGTGCATCATCAGTTATCTGAGCACTACTGGCCACTCCGGCGCAGTGCCTTGATGTTATTCCTTCCTGCCATCCGTCTACTTCCTGCTACTGCTTAGTTCTCCAGGGACATCTGTTACAGCGTTTTTAAAGTATGCAACATTCTATCAAACGGAGTGACTGCCACTTGCTCTTCTGTTTTTTTCGAGGGTGAGTGACAGCCTTTGGTTTTTACCTACGGTATGTGCTTTGTAAAAGCCGTTCTAGTGACAGTAAAATGTGCAGAAGATTTAATGTGACAAGTACTCCCTCTGGACACAGGATTCAGATGTCTGTATAGGTACCAGTTTGTAAGCAATTTCATTACTACGAAAGGAACGCAACCATGTACCTTTGTACTCGACGCATGACGAATTCAGAGAACATACCATCATCATGAACACCGGAGAAGCAATGCCCAGGTTGCCAATCTGCTTTGTTTCTTCTTCACAGACTAGGACCGACTGCAACTGGCCCTCATAGAGGCGCTTGTCAAACTGCAAATTATATCCTGTTGCGTAAAATTGCAGGCAACAGGGACATGCATTTCTAAGTACCTACTAGACTCATGACCTGCACCTTTGCACCTGCCTGATATCATGGGGCCTTAGAAACAATCCGTCTCACGGGTGGTCGATCGGTCAAGCTCAATCAAGCAGTAGCAGTAGATCTCTTGGACCAAGAAATGCTTGGAACATCGTATCAAGAAGGATGATTTTGACGTAAACCGTTTCACCGGTGAGGCAGCAGTGTGGAAGACATCACGGCAGCATTAATAATCTTATTTCTTGACAATTATAAGCTACAGGAATATACCCAGGCCTTCGTCTTTGGCTCTTTGCCCACCGAAGAAGACAGCTTCTACCTCAAACAACCCCGCTGGTGATGATATAATACATGCATGTTTTGTCCAATTAGCTGCCGGTTTTCGCTTGCAGTACATGCATGTCCAGTGATCCTTTTTGTTGTCTCATGCACCACCTGCATTGCTTAACAGAGCTGTGTTCTATTACTATGATCTGTGCGATTTGTTGGGGTCAAGAAGCTCCTTCGTTTCAGCGTGCACCGGCTTGCAAGCAACGTCGTCTTTTCATTTCTTTATGGAAGCTACATGCATTTATACATATTGTTATTAAGCATCACTTCTTTGACTGTTATCATGCTAAAGAGCTATGAAGAATAGTGTATATGGCTACGGGGTTAATCCCACCTATTCTGTTTCCCATATGTTGGGAATTGGCTGGCTAACATAGATGAAAAGCTTAGGCCATCTATTTTAGTGGTGATAATTGCATTATGCTGGGTTATTTGGAGATGTCATAATGATATTATTTTTTAACAAAACCATATTAAGGTGATGTATTGTAATAATATAAAAGGATGTGTATGTTTGTAGAGGCAGGATGTTCTATCATTTTCTATTAAAAAAAACTTTATGATTTACTGTACGAACGATTCTGATTTAGTGTGACAGCACTGGATTATTTGCTGACTGCTGGTTAGCAGGTTCATAAGATTTTCAGGCAGTTTAAATATCTCAAAACCAGATTGAAGATGGTGACGTGATGCAGATTTTCAGAAAGTTTAAATATCTCAAAACCAGATTGAAGATGGTGACGTGATGATACCGTCTGCATGCACGGGCCTTTTCGTGTTGATTGCAGGAATGTGGCGTGCATGTGTGTCTGTGCTCATACGCAAAATAGGACCCTCGGAGGGTGAATTAAAATCAATATAGTACACTGATTATTCTTTAGCTTGCTACGACTACGAGGTGACTCTATGGACTGATGCTGTCGCTCTTGGAATTATTGGATCCGGAATCTGAAAACAGTGTTGACACCTTTTTCTTTTTTGAATAGAAGAGTCGGATGCAATAGACGGGGAAAGGAGATCGAGAAAGGAAGCAATCAAGGGTATGTAACATAAAATAGTGCGACCACTTTAACTCTCCCATTCACTAGCTCTTTATTTACATGGGTCATTCACACTTTTTCTTCTCCTATGAACTGTGAATAGATGAGCCCATACGTTCCTTCATCTCTATCGGGGGTTGGGGTCTGGAATGACAAAGAGAATCCTTTTGTTCTGATGCCAGGTGAGCCCCACTGTATTGAGGACCTACAAAGTCACCCTCCAGTCAAAGTGGCTGAAGAAAGCTTATCGGCATCGCAGTTAGTTTATGTTAATGCACCACCACCACCACGTCAGAGGACACATGGCCTGACAAAAAAGTTGTCTGTTTAGCACAGAAGCGCACTCTGATTGGGTGATTTGTCTAGGCGTTTGGGAAGATCTGAAGCCACGGAATGTCTGGTGTCCTTGTCGTCTTGGCGCCAAGACACCAGCAAACCTCACATCACCAGCTAAAAAAGCGCCCCCCTCCTTGCCTGGTGCTCAAGCAAGTGCACACTGACAGAATGACAAGGCAATCAATAAGTAAGATGAAACGGGTCATGAGGAATAAACAAATGCAGGAAATGAGGAGTGGTGCTCGCAGGTAACAGGGCAAAAGCAAAGCCAGAAAACAATGCAATGTGTTGTACAGTCGACCAGCCAGTATGCTCTAACATGACACATAGGATGGTACATGTGCTAGGCCCCATGGAATTGCCTTTGCCTGCTTCCGCACACATGATTGAGGCTGGCACATGGAAGACATGAACACGGACGGAGATGCAGGCGCTCATTCTCGCCACCGAAAGAAAACTTGCCGCCGGGAGGAGAGTACACTTTCCACAGTGACGTGCGATGTTCAGATGCCGCTGCTGCGGTGCTCACATTTCAAGGAACTCTATTTTGCTCTGTACCCTGCCGCTGCAGAACTCGTTCTGGCTTTCTATTGTTTGCGCCATGCTCGGTCCTGCCCAACCCAAATGGGCAAATGGCGTGGTTGATTTCTCATGTGCGGTTTGGAGGTTACCACATGACGGGTTCTGGGGGTCGGTGTGGGCGCTCCTCTCATTTTTGGAATTTATCAGCTCGCTCGTTGCGGATGCAGTCTTGCAGAGCATACATACAGCTCGAAAGGCGCGTGCAGGCATGTGTGAGCGGTGTGGTGTTGATCGTCAGTGGCAACTGAGAGACAAGGGGAAGCGGATAAGAGGCGGGATTAGGCAGAGA
This sequence comes from Eleusine indica, assembly GCA_030378355.1. Taxonomy (NCBI): domain Eukaryota; kingdom Viridiplantae; phylum Streptophyta; class Magnoliopsida; order Poales; family Poaceae; genus Eleusine; species Eleusine indica. The sequence goes on along the minus strand of CM059498.1, from coordinate 6,830,884 downwards.
ACGCTTGTTCTTGGTAGGAACGGAGGAGCTCACTAGTTAATTGAGACCGGTATCGTATTGTTTAAGTCTGATAGTTTGTTCAGACTTGAGAGAAGATACAGTTGCGAATTCTGAAGCTACACTGAGACAAGGGGAAGCGGATCAGAAGGCTGAGGCAACTGCTGTTGGCACCGAAAGTCCAGTAGATTCCAACTAGCAAGCTTCCACGAGTAGCCAGAGACCTATGGCATTCGGTACTGTATGTGGATGAGCAGGTTCACCACACACTTGACTCTGGTTCTTTCAGGAGGAAAAAAGGCTATCAAAATGCCAAAAAACGTAGCACTGGACCTGGCAATGAGTCACCGATCGAGAGAACGAGGACAAGATTGCCCGTCCTTCTCGGCGCTACTGTTGACAAAGGATATATAGTACTGGACAAGTATTTTTGTACCTACCATAAATGTCGGTATAGGAGAAGCAGTGCGAGTCAATTAATCATTTTTAATTCATGCTCACCGTAGTACCATTGGTCGTAGAGGCTTTGCTGAAAGAGGTTCCGTGGGAAGCAGCGGTGGGTCGGAGGTTTTTGACGGGAGCACGAAAACAAGGAGAGGAGAGGAAGGAGCGGGCGGTAGATTTGGACGTTCCGGGACAAACGACGAGCTTTGCCACTGCCCGCCTCCTGGCCTCCTGGGTAAGGGTAAGTAGCTCAGCCTCAGCGGCGCGGCGCTAGAGTAAACAACCTTTGTCGTGCATCGATCGCACTCCGGAGTTGGCGGTCGATCTATTATCCGTGCGGTGCGGACCACTCCACCGCTTTGCAGCAGCGGCAGATCCGCGTGTCGTGCTTCGTGCAGGGATCGTTCACGGAGTCGCGGCGGACGCTCGCTGACTGGAGCAGTCCGACGCCGACACAAGCACAACAAGGGCTGCCTGCCTGCCTGCCGTGCGCACCAGCAGCGCGGCCGCTTCCATAGGGACAGGCTGAGGCCTGCCTGCAGGCCGCGCCCACCACGCGATTCGGCGTCCGGAGCCGGCAGAAATGCAGCAGCGTGCATTCATCGGCGGTGCGGTGCCGTGCCGTGAACCAGACCACGCCTCGTCTCTCTGTACGATACTAACGCGCAGGGCTCAGGCCGTCCGATGATTTCCCGAAAGGCAGTCCATCCACTACTGTTGCAGTGCTCTGCGCCGTGCAAAGCCCGACCGGCCAATGGACACGGACAACGACGCCGCGCACTGGGCGCCATCCGATGAACCAGGCTTAGTGGAGGCGACTGTGTGCAGAGGATCGTGTTCTGCTTTCATCTGGTCGTCCGGAAATAAGCCACGGCGGGCAGCAGGGGCGGTCCCCGTACGGACACGCACTGCACGACGCCGGGGATTGGATTGCCCGTGGCCCACCGCGAATGCGTTCGCCCGCTTCGTCTGTGAAGCAACGTGACAATTTACGATGCGGAGAAGACGACCCAATCCGTAATGATCGGCCGACGAAATTTTGATTTTGCCAAGACTAGACGAACCAACAGCTACTATAACAGCACACGACGTCGACCAGACCAAGCAAAGGCCAAAGGCTATCGCCAGAGCTTATCGCACCGGGACCGGTCCCAGCCGCGAATCGTCGTCCATCCTCCCTCCTTTCTCGCGTCTGCCTACTGGAGCTGGACGCAACAACATCTCCCGTGTCTTCCTTTCCGCGCCAGCACGCCGAAACATCGCGTCTCCGTTCACTTTTTTGACGCCCATATCGGGATGCTTTCTTCGCTCGTCGTCGCGTCTCCTCTCCCACGTGGACGACAAAGTACGTTCTACTACTTGGAAACGACGGGTCATCCATGCATCGTATATCGTCAGTGAGGGGATCCACTCGCTACGTGATCCACGTCACATCCTGTATCCTCCCTCCTCTGCTCTTGCACGTCGTCTCGCTTCGCCTGCACTGGTCATGGCCACTTGGCCAGCCAAAAACAAGAGACCTGCGGACGGACTGGATCCCGCGGCTGGTGTCAGTGGCGGGGCCGCGACCGGAGACGAGACAAAGGGAAAGAGGTTCGCGTATCTTGGCTAAAGCGGGGAGAAGACACGATGTGCCGCGCGGTCGGGTCACAGAAAAATGGCCTTCTTTTACCGCGAGGATCCTAGGCTTTGTTTTGATCACCTTGTTGTATGATGAGTGTGTGTGCCATGGACGTTCAATCAGTGCACGTACGTCTTCATTTATGTACTTACTCCTACGTAAGTATTGTGACGGACACGCGCCTGATTTTCATGTCGGTACACTTTGGAACCTCCTAGTCAATACTGTGCCAGTTTGATGGTAATCGGCAAGAGCGTCTCCTCCTAGTCTTTACTTAACCGTGCGGTAATATTGTTGTCAAATACTGTACATTATTCTAACGGAAAAAAGAAACATTTCTGAGCAAATAGAATAGAAAACATGACTGACATTATTGTGAGTGTCGTCTCGTCATCGTCTGCACCATGCTTGGTCTGCGGTGTCAAGTCTTTTTTTTTTTTCAAGTAGTTTGACACGACAATAATGTTATCTTTTTTTTTTCAGATGGGTAGTACGTACACGTACGCACACTTAATACCACCAGTAAACTCTTCTCAATTTTTTTTTAAGAAAATAACAACCTCGACTCCGAGGTGCGTCTGTTCACGTCTGCTAGCTGTGTATTGCAAGGGTAGTTTTCTTTCAGAACTAAGATTGCTTTTGCGAGGACGTCCTTTGTTCAAGGTAGGAGGAGTAGTTTGGGGCACCGTCATCAGTGTCACTGTTAGCCCTCTCGTCTTGGGCATTGTCGTTATCTAGTTGTTGAGCTGTTATTCCCGGACCAGATCCGTGTGCTCAACCACTCAATACCACCCGTACAATCTTGATAAAACGAATGAATGCAACTGTCCAAATCAAAACAGTACATTGTTGGTGGACAACGATATGCAGATTAACGACCCTACTTGCTCCTTAGTTTTTTTTTTTTTGGCTTGCCAGAGCATGATGGGGCACATCTGAGACAAGTTTTCCAGTGGAAAATCAATCAGCACAGAGATTTTTGAAGCATTTGTTGTGCTATGTACTGCCACAGCCTCGTGCCGTCCGTTCGAAAAACAAGAAAAGAAAAAAGAAGAATTAAGTTTTCACGCAAAATCCATTCTTCGAGGAAAGGAACAACGACAATGGAGATCGATCGGTCGGATTTCCACGGTGAAAACGAGGAGATTCTTGGGCGGTACAGCCGCGCTGGTGGTGTGACCGGTGACGCGTGACCTGACCACACGTGCAGTGCAGTGCAGTGCAGGAACAACAACAACACACCTGCATGCACACACACACGAATCTCGCCGCGCACCGGGCCTGGTCTCTCACCTCGCCTCGTGCAGGAGTAGATAGCAACAGTGGCAGCGCACTGCTGGCGTCGCAGCCTCCAACTGAGAGGACCAAGCTTCCTTCGTCCTCGTCTTTTGCAGTAATCAGCTGCTGCGTGCTGCAGCTCCGACTACGTGCTCCGTCACACGCCCCATCACGCGTTGCTGCTCGGCACCAACATGCACGCTAATGAATTTATTTTTAAAAGAAGACTGGTCGCGCTCGAATCTCTGCAGCGACACTCCAGCATGCAGCGTTACATGCAGTGCCGCAGCATGAACACGATCGGACGAGAACGAAGAGGTAGCCCTGTTCGGCTGTTCGATACAACAACAGTGCGGTAACATCTCGATCGACCCCGATAGAACAGAAAAAAATTTCGGAATTACGTAAGAATTTGATCAAAATCTAATCAAACGAACTTCAAATAATGTGATTTTTAAACTAGTGAATTCTCAACCCACGATCCTAATTCTAGAAGATCCACTCAATTTCTCACCATCTCTCCGAGAGAAGAGAAAAGGGCACACCGGAATCGACCATTCACGTGCACGCGCCCCGTCTCGTTGCCGGAACTGAGCCGGCAGCGGCAGTTGCTATCCTGGATAGCTACAGCGTCAGGAGCTCGGCAAAGCGTGCGTGCCCTTCCGTGACCTCTGCTGCTGATGACTCCTGAGCCATGCGCATTGGCGTTGCCCTGCAGAAGGCTGGATAGTGTTTCCGAAGGGGGAAACTCTTGAGAAATTGCACATTCGAATCTGAAATCAATTCATCGGGAGCTCATGATCAAGCTTCAGAAATTTGTACAGATGGCAGAGATTACAATTCACCATCACGCCCCGTGTGGGGAAATCTAATTAACGACATGCTTATCTTACCTTACATCTTGCATTATATTCCCAACACACTAGTACTACTACTACACCAGAAAGAAAGAACAGGGCATGCTACAACAACTCTTCGAGTAGTACAGTAGTAGGCTGCTAGTAGCACATCAACTAGTACTAGATGCTAAGAAGATCCTGCTGCGGCGGGGAGTCCTGTGACCCTTCCTGTTGTGAGGCCTTCTCCGGGCTCTCACCATCCTCCTCCTTTGGCTCGACGACGGAGGAGGACGTGGACGTTGATCCGGGCATGATGTCGGTGAGTATCTGCACGACCTCCCGCATGGTGGGCCTCTCGACGCTCTGCTCGGCGACGCAGAGCATGGCGACGTAGAAGACGTGGGTGAGCTCGTAGAGCGGCACGGTGGAGAGCCTGGGGTCGGCGATCTTGGTGACGCCCTCCTTGCTGGACCCGCCGGTGACCGCCCGCACCCACTGCACGATGTCCACGCCGTCGCCGAAATCGCCCACCGGCTTGCGCCCCGTGATCAGCTCCAGCAGCACCACGCCGAAGCTGTACACGTCGCTCTTCTCGTCCACCTTCAGCGTGTACGCGTACTCTGTTTTTTTTTTTTGAGGTGAGGAGGGAGACAGGAGAATGCATGAGATCACGTGTGCCCCCGGCAAGTTCCAATGACGATCCATTAAAACGACAAGGCGACGAAATGTTGCTATCAAATAGTCAGGGGATGTACGACGCAGTTGGCTTGGTGCGTGCGGCACAGTGGGAACAAATCAGAGCGAGACGAAGCTCGTGTTACTTTCGAATTAATTCCCACTTGACAAACAGAACCAGCCTGACGAGAGTTTTTTTTTTTTGTTTTTTGGACAAAATGCTGAAAGAGAGTTGAGCAGTAGCGAAATCACTGAAAGCAGCATAGAAAATTCGAAATGGTACTAAACTGTAACGTACCAGGAGCAATGTAGCCGTATGATCCTGCGATGGCGGACATGCACTCGGAGCCGCCGGCATTGCTGCCGCGCAGGAACTTGGCGAGCCCGAAGTCGGCCACGTGGGCCTCGAAGTCGGCGTCGAGGAGGATGTTGTTGGACTTGACGTCGCGGTGCAGGATGGGCGGCGAGCAGTCGTGGTGGAGGTAACAGAGGCCCTTGGCGGCCTCGACGGCGACCTTGTACCGCGTGGCCCACGTCAGGTGGCCGCCCTTCTTCCCGTGCAGCACCTCCCCGAGGCTGCCGTTGGGCATGTACTCGTACACCAGCAGGTTGGTCTCCTTGTTGGCGGCGAAGCCCAGCAGGCGCACGATGTGGCGGTGGCGGATGCGGCCCAGCGTCTGGATCTCCGCCGAGAAGCCGTGGTCGTCGTGGGCCGCGCCGGCCCGCCCGATGGCCGGCAGCCGCTTCACGGCCACCGCCCCCGCGCCCGCGCCGTTGGGGATGGCGCCCTTGTACACGATCCCGGACCCGCCCTTGCCGATCACGTTCTCGTCCTTGAGGCAGTCCAGCACGTCGTCCACCGTGAAGTCGAGCCGCTGGAACGCCGTCAGCCGCCACGCGCCGCGGGCCGACGCCGACCGCCGGCTCATGGACCGGGCCTTGAGCGCGGCCCCGGCCGCGAACGCGATGGAGAGGGCGAGCAGGCCCAGCACGAGGAGGAGCTTGGAGGAGGAGGAGAGGGAGGCGAACCCCGACGTGGCGGCGACCACGTGGCGGTCGTCCGCGCACGGGCCGAGGAACGCGCCGCAGAGGCCCGGGTTCCCCGCGAAGGAGGTGGCGTTGAAGTAGGCGAACTGGCCCGTGCCGGGGATTTCTCCGGCGAGGCGGTTGAAGGAAAAGTCGACGGCGGTGAGGCTCTGCATCCCCGCGATGGCCGGCGGGATCTCCCCCTCCAGCGCGTTGTGCGACACGTTGAGGTAGTTGAGGATGCGGAGCTCGGCGAGCTCCGGCGGGATCCTCCCTTCCAGCTTGTTGCCCGATAAATCGAGGAAGGTGAGCAGCCGGCACCCGCTGATCGCCGGCGGCACCTCGCCGGAGATCAGGTTCCCGGACAGGTCGGCCTTGGACAGCTGCTGCAGCTTGCCGATCTCCGGCGGGAGCTCGCCGGACAACCGGTTCCCGGCGAGCAGCAGCTTCTGCAGCCCGACGAGCCCGCCTATGCCGTCCGGCACGTGGCCAGTTAACCGGTTGTTGTAGAGGCTGAGCTCGCCGATCGACGGCGACACCTTCTTGCCGTCGTCGAGCCGGAGCTCGCCGGAGAGCAGGTTGTCGTGCAGCTCAATCTGCGTGAGGTTCGGCAGCGTGAACAGCTTGGCCGGGATGGTCCCGTTGAGGTAGTTCTCGCCGAGGCGGATCCTCGTGAGCGACGGGCACCCCGCGAGCCCGTCGGGGATGCCGCCGAACAGCGAGTTGCCCAGCGCGATGAACGTCTGCAGCTGCTTCCCCGCGCACAGCTCCGACGGTAGAACGCCCGTGAGCCTGTTGGTGCTGACGTCGACGATCCTCAGCCCGGTGGCCGCCACGCCGAGGCTCGCCGGAATCCCGCCGGTGAAGTTGTTCTCCCACAGCTGCAGCACCTCGAGGCTGGGCAGCTCGCCGACGAAGTCCGGAATCTCGCCCGCGAGGCGGTTGCGGAACAGGTTGAGCAGAGTGAGATTGTTGAGCGACGCGAAGGTCGCGGGAATCTCCCCGACGAACAGGTTGTTGGACAGGTCGAGCGATTTCAGGGAACCCATGCCGCCAATCTCCGCGGGGAGCCGCCCTGATAAAGCGTTAATTTGAAGGAACAGCGTGTCGAGCGAGGTGAGGTTGGCCACCTCCGGGGGAACTTCCCCGGAGACGCCGCAGCTGGCCATGTCGAGGCGGACGAGCTGCCGCAGCCGGCCGAGCTCCGGGGGGATCCCGCCCGTGAAGCTGTTGAAGTAGCCGAGGTAGAGCTCGCGCAGCGTGGTGAGGTTGCCGAGCTCGGGGGGCACCGGGCCGGTGAGCTCGTTCCCGGAGAGGGCGAGGTAGCGGAGGCGGGACCACCGGCCGTAAGACCGCGGGATGGCGCCGGAGAAGAAGTTGCCGCCGAGGTGGAGGTGGGAGAGGTCCGTGAGGTTGGGGAGGGCCGCCGGGAGCGGGCCGGTGAGGTTGTTGTTGTAGAGGTCGAGCACGCGGAGGCGGGGGAGGGAGGCGGTGAGCTCGGAGGGGAAGGTGGAGTTGAGGATGTTGTTGGAGAGGTTGAGGGATTGGAGGTGCGGGAGGGAGGCGAGCGCCGCGCCCGGGATGGGACCGGAGAGGTTCAGGCCGGAGAGGTCCAGCGCGATGACGTGCTCGTCGTTGGCGTCGCAGGAGAGGCGCGGCCATGAGCAGAACGGGGTGTCGGGTGTCCAGTGCGTGGAGAGGTAGCCCGAGGGGTCGGTCAGTGCGGCCGAGAGGTTCAGGAGGGCGGCTGCTTCCGGCGAAGAAGAAGATGAGGAGGAGTCGGCGGCGGCCGTGCAGTGGGTGGCGATGGCAAGGAGGAGAAGGGTGGTTGTCGCGGCGGCCATGGAGGACACCATGGGCGTTGTGGTGTGGCGAGGGGAGTGGGTGTGCGGGCGCGCTCAGGTGGACAGCGTGGGTGGGCGGGCTATAGAGGCGGTGAAATTGGAGCCAGCAGTCCTCGGATGGCAGCCAGACCAGAACAGTAAAAGGAAATCACGATAAAAACCGGACCAAAAATCGTGTAATTTCCTCTTCCACCAGCACCGATTCTGGGAATTTCCATAGGGAGGACACGAGTAGCTGGTTTCGTAACAAATACAGCGCGTCGTTTCCTTTTTATCTTTTTCCGCTGTTTTTGAATACGGACGGGTATGGTGTGTAGATCAAGTGTCAAGACGTCGTGATGTTCTCGTGAAAAATAAAAAAATGTACTAGAAGGGTTCTATTTCTTAACGAGATGGCATTGTCCACCGTGGATTTTTAGGAAGAGCAGATGGCGAATTCACACGGATCATGCATGCTCCTCGAACTCCAAATCATGCGTCCTTGCCTACACCACCTGCAAACAAAAAAGGTTTCAATGCACATTTGGAGCATACTTATTGGTAGTACAGTGACAAAAAAAAAAAGAAAAAGAAGAGAAGCAGTCCCACAGATCAAACTGATCTGCGAGTCGTGGAAAGCCCTATGGTTTCTTCTTGGCGACTAGTAATAAAAACACACGCTGCTGGTGTTTTTAGATGGCCACCGGCGGTTTTGTACAAGTTGAGTAGAAATCTCTTGGAGTCATCAAACCTACAAGTTGAGTAGAAATCTCAGTTGACTACCAGTACTTGACTCTGCTGCACTGTACAGTACATGACTATAAATTGCAAATTGGTGTTGAGTGAGAGTAGAGTTCTTGACGATGGAAAGTACAGACAGACTAATGTCGATCGGGGAGAGTGATTTACGGTTGATGTTGGCGTAGAGTCTGGTGGGCTCATGCTGTCATGCAGACATCGTAGAGAGCAGTGAGTGAAACTGAAACATGGGTGAAGCCTGCTTTACCGTATCAGGGGTGCAGGAAGAAAGAACAATGTCTGTCGTGCCTGTTCCGGAAACGGGACCCATTTGTCAGAAACAGTGCGTGGAGCATGGAGAGCGTGAACCTGTTGGGTGCACCTGGGTTCCCCGTGGGAGGTTTGTACAGCACACGCAAGCTGCCCCGCTCTGTAGCCGGTCTAACGCAGGCGTCATTGTTTATCTTCGGTTTCAGAAACACAAAGACATCGCAGAGGCACAGACTGCCATCATACTACGAGCACCAAGAAAAATTACAACGAAACAAAGGTTAAGCATCGTCAAGCCAGCGTCTTTGTTTACCTCCAGGAAAGAAGAAAAAAAACAATGCACGAAGAAGCGCAATCACACGAGCACACGCATGAAAGGGAACAGAGCAAGCCTGAAGTGCTGGTTAAGCATCCGTGAACCACGCAGGCAAAGCAGCCGGCAAGTTCGAACCGAGGACCCACGGCGTCGGCAAGCCAGGATTCGAGGATCGCTGTGGCACACATGCTGTTGTACTGGTAGCACACAGAGAGCAGAGCAAGATCCTGAATGATTTCATTTCTCACCTGCTGGTGGCGGCGGATCAAGCTGTTCGTTCCGGGGACGGCATGATGCCGCGGCCATGATACGGTCGCGAGCCTCTGCTCTGTCCCCGGACCGGACACGACCCGGCGTGGCCGGCGAGGATGTGAAGCGCGCGCCTGGTCCAAGACGGAGGATGGATTCAGTTCAAAAAAAAAAAAGACGGAGGATGGATTGATTGATTCGCACGCGCGCGCCCGATTCCCGCGACGAGGCAGGGTGTGGGCTGGGCCCGATGAGCAGCCCAGCGCGCGGCCTTTGAGCCTCCGCGCGAATAAACAAAGCGGATAGCCCACCATCAGCCTTCCCGCCGCCCGAATAAAAAAATCCCGAGTGCGTGCGGCCTTTCCGCTCTGTTTTTTGTTTTGGTTTCCCGTTCCGGTGCGTCGTGGAACGGGGACGCTGTTCAGGCTGGCGGCTTTGGACTCCAGTGAGCTACAGACAGACAGACTACGGTATTCGCAGCAGATGTGCGTATTCTGAATTTCTGATCGCAGATATAACGCCCCGGGCCTGAAACAGCATTATAATAGTCTGATGATGAGCGTTTTGTAAGGTTGCCTCGTGCAGTCTACGATCTTCCGCGCGGTCCCGGTGAAGCAGCAGCTTGCTTGGTCGTATCCTTGTTTCCTGCCTTGTCGTTGCGTTGGAGCAGGGTCGACAGAGCGATGATATCATAATGTGCGCGGCTGGCTGTATTATACCTGGTGTCGGTAATGCCACTGTTTTTGTATTATACTAGTACCAGTTAGTACAGTAGCAGTAGGAGCCGCAGTGCTGACTGGGCTAAGATGATTGGGGCATGGTTGCCATAATACCATGGTTAGTTTGTTTTTCCCTTGTGATCCGGTCAAATTGCCAACATTTTCTCATCACAAGATGTCGTACTACTCGTTTGGTCAATTCGCGCCGCCTAGAGACAGCCAGTCAGTCCTAGTGTACCGTGAGCTTCAAGTCCAAATATAAATCACTGATTCAAAGTCTAGAGCCAATTAATGGTCTGCACCCTGCACCTTAATTGCTTGCCAACGTGGTACTAGGTCCCTCTGCTTTGTGCCGCGTTGACCTCGATCGTCAGTGTCAAAGAGATTACTACTGCCCCACCACTGTGGTGGTACTGTACACCAATACCATGATCTCGAGCGTCTTCCTCCTTGTCTCCCGGGGAGCCTTAACTTGGACGCTTCTGGCACGCAGACGCTGAGCTCGAAACCCTCCAGATGACCACGGGATCATCGACGGATCCAGTTAAAAAAACCCGGTCGCTGATCCAGAGAAGAACAGCAGTGGGGCGGGGTCAAAACTCGTCGCATCAATGCGCACGCACGATCGACCACGTACTTAATTCGGGTCAATGTACTCTTGTCATTTTCTCAATTGAGCTCGCGCATCGTCGCGTCGACCGTGCAGTACATTAATCTGCCAATCTTGGTTTGAGGCACGAGTTAATTCCTTGGTTCATGCCCCGAGATTTCCCGACTCCGCCCCCCTCCCCTTGTGATTGAGCTGTAGTACTACCTCCGTTTCAATACTAATTAAATCCTTTTTTTTCACTAAACATCTTTTTAAAACATTACCTTTCTCACATATTTATTATTATATATTTTAAATATTACTTATTTATTTTTATCTCTACACTTTATTAAAAAAGGTGAACACATCCATATGATATTGCATAGTATTATACAAGGTTATAATACGTGACTCCGTGTTATTGTACAGTGTTGTACAAGGTTACAACACGTGACTCTATGTTGAATAAGGTTTCAGAATTAATCTCGGTATTCCATAAAATAAAATAAAATATGACTCGTACTCAACCTCGGTGCACAGAGGGTGACTCGAAAGCTAGGGACACCCTGTTCTCCTTATGTACGAGTTGATGTGTTGTGCATATAGCTTGCTATATGTTCTATCATTCGACAAGCAAAGGTACTCAACTGCAGGCTATGCTTCCAGAACCACATCAAGTAACCGCGACTAGACATAAGTGACGACAGTGCTTGGTGTGAAAAGTCTCCGGGTTCTGATAAGATGAAATCTTATTAATTATAATCTTCTATCTAATCTAATCTTCTAATAATCTATCTAATCAAAATGTACTTCTCTAGAGCGAGCCTATGTATATACATATATTGTATATTCTTTTTTTCTTTTTTTAATTAATTCTTACTAGGATGTTTTGCTTGTCGCCGAAGTGTTTGCTTTACACAAAAATTGCCGATGTGATTTGGGGGTCATTTTATTTTATTATACAATAATTTTGTATTTTTATATATTTATTTTACTGTACATACTCATACAAATTAAATTTGATTTAAATTAGCTCTTTACCTAAACATTATTTAAATGGAGATAAGCGAAGATATATTGGATTTATTTCATAAGTTACACCCGTAGCAACGCACGAGCTTTTTGCTAGTATTCTATAAAAATAAATAAAACAGCCTAACTGCCAATAAACATTTACATATTTGAAAAGAGATATTAGTTAATCAATAAAAACATATTAGGAAAACAAGACTAAGCTCCTACTACCTGAGAGTATCACTCGGAAAGTGCCACACGACGTGGTAGAGCATTAGAGTAAATTATTATCAGGTCATGTAATTTTAGCATAATCTAGTAGCCTATTCATATATATTGGCTATAACATCATAATAAACAATTAGTACTATCATGTCTCTTCATACTCATATTCTGTTACCAATCTTCTAGGAGTTTGTGTTATAGCGGGCTGATAATCTATAGCGTGCTTCTTCTATCTCTTTTCTCCTCTTTCCTCTAATCCATCATAAATCTAATATGACAAATCATTTAACCAACTTATATTATTTTATTTATTGATGTATGAAACCACAATTCCTATTAATCGCCTTACTTCAATTTCCCCGATCACCCCAAATGAATGGGGCTCGGCGTTGAAGGAAGGTGGCAAGGCAGCCAACAATGGATAGGTGCGACCGGGCGATGTCTAAACGTCATGATACCGTCCATATTGTACCACCCCGTGCTGTGGAGCACGCTGTCTAGAGGGATGGAGCAGCCCGACCTATCGACGAATTAAGGGGACACGTCTCGACATAGTGTTCCCTGATATAAGAACCAGGATGGAGGGCCCATGAAGACCAAATTTCACGCCATCAATCGGCGCTACACCTTCCTCAACACGACTTTATCAATATCACACGTATCTCTCTCTCTCTCTCTCTCCCCGTAAAGAGGGCTCACCCCTTACATGTACTAGTAGTGATGCACGTGTGGCACGCATGTCAGAATTCTCAAATGTGAATTTAAATCAAAAGCAACCAAAATTTTCATTACAGGAGTTCAAATAAATTTAAATCAAACGCATAACTCATTGACAAGGATCATTGACATAAATGTGTATCAAAGAATTGTCAAATCCCAAAGCATAACTTCTAATTAAAAATTAGAAACATAAATGTCTATCTCCAATGCTGTTTAATGGTATTCAATATTTTTTTAATGACTTTTGGTATGTCGGTGTGCATTCATTTCCTTGAAGCTTTAACGTGTCTAGTAGTAATGCACATGCGGCATGCACATAAAGATTTATTCACATGACATATTTTGAGGGGTTTTATAATTTTTAGACTGTCAACCTTTACCATATTCAACAATACATTTATAAAAAATAATTAATTTCTTGAACAAATGATCTAAACATAATTGCGACAAATTTATATAAATAAAAAATATTTTAATTGATAGTTTATTCAAATGCATAATTAAAACATCACGAATTATACGTTTCGTTCTCAAGTCCATGCATACACACGGATACCCTTTACTTTAAAATAATCACATAATGTTACATATAAAATAAATTATAATGGGCCTGTCATCATCAATAAAATAATTACATAAAGTAGTTCCAAACCGATACCACGATCATCTGAATACTTCTGAACCCGATACCACGATCAAGAAAATAGTTCCAATATTGTAAATTAGAGTGTTTCACAAATCATTAATCACCGTCATCCAAAATCAGGGAGGCTCATGATTCGTGTTACAAACCGGTCTGACTTTTTTTCAGTTTGAAAGAAAACGCACAGTGGGTGTCAAGGTTTGTCGCATGTTTCAAGTTGTTATTTTGATTTTGTTTCAACTCAAGCTCAGAATAGGTGTCAGGGTTCATCCTAAAAGGAGCGTATGATCAGTGTCAATGTTTGATTGTATTTTTTTAATCCCGTTTGACTTTGTTTCGACTCAAAATAAGTGGGATGGGTCACATAGTTTCCTCACATGTTTCAAGGTTGTTTGGCCTCTGTTTCATTTTAAAATGAGCAAGTAAAAGATGTTGGAATTTGACTTTATGTTCAAAGACTATTTGACATCGCGCAGGAAGGGAATGGGAGGCCGGCGGAGAGAGAGAGAGAGAGAGAGAGAGAGAGAGAGAGACCGGGTTGGCTCAAGGTTGAAGACGAGGCCAAAAGAGTCTTTTTGTTGTTCTGTTAAATTTTTATTGTTATAAAATAAACAGTAATGGCATTGGCAGGGAGACTGACATTGACGGGATTAAAGTTTTTACGGTGACGTTTAAGGGATCAGAGAAGTTTTCAATGGTACCGAATGAATGAACCCTAAGTAAAAGGGATAGGTTTGGTTCACCGACTCACCGTGTTCGTGCTTCTTTTCCACCTCTCCTTTTGGATTGTGCACTAATTTTGGAATTTTCTTTTTTAAATTTCCAACTTTTTTCTTCAAATGTAATCTTGTCTCGTCTGATGCCCTATGGGGCCCGCCCTAGAGCAGGGCGACCCGCTCGGGCCCCGGCGGTCTGATCCAGTTGCAATTCCCAAATGCGCCCCAAGAAGAATTCACTGCAAGAGGAGGGGCAGTTGTCCACTTAGTTCATGGCTCCATTTTGTAGAAGTTTGTTGTTTCCTGGTTGTCCACTTAGTTGGTGGAACATAAGGATGGGCATGGTCCGTTTCAGCTCCTGCTGTCAGCACCCTCCCTATGATACTGGTAGTTCATAACACACTGATCAACGCACATTCAGATAAAATGTATTTACAACTCAAATTTTGTTCGTTGTGTGTAACTTTCTTGTTTGTCAACATAACCAAAAAAAGAAAACAGTGAAATGTGATTCATTATTCTACACATTAGTCTGCCTCTTTAGTTTAGTTTAGTTTAGTTTATTGGTTAAAGATCAAAGGAACATGTCATTCTATTTCCAGGTAGTAATGCATTGTTTGTGTTAAAAGGGCTCTGTAGCTACTTTTGAAGAATGGGGACTCACAAATGCTGAATATTGCCGTTGAAACTGAACACTAAACTGTGCTCAAGGTCGGCTAGCTGGTCTAATGAATATAATAAATTTAAGCTTTAAACACTATAGAAAACAGTCTCATTTTTAATAAAATGGTACAAAGGCAATGTTTTGCTTCTGGTTCTAAAAGGACTCTTTAGCAAGTTATCGGATATGTTGATTTCTTTGAGTTTCCTCTGTTGTGTTCTCTGTTTTAGAAGGGATAGGGCAATGATCAGGCCCTTTCACCATCTTGTAGATTTAATTTCTTACAGTGCTAGGGTCTTTCATATTTCATTTTTTTAGTAAAAGACAATACTTTTTGATATGAATGCGCTACCATTGCGTGTTCTGTTGATTAAATCCCTGCTCATTATATCTAGTTCAGTTAACATATTTGTTTCAGCTTGCAGTTTTGTTTAGATTCAGTTTTGCTTTGCTAAAGCACATGGTACTTATATCTAGTTTAGCTTGAGCTCTTTACCAATATACATCACAACCGAAGCACAGAATTACCTGTGTTTCAGTTCCACCTTGTTAAAGTGTGAACTTGTAATTTTTGTTTGAGCATTCTAGTTATGAAAAAAGGAATTCTTCAAAGCTGTACTTCAATTATAGCTGAATGTCTAACGAAAAATTGTTTATACGATGCAGGACATTCCTATTTTTCTCATATATAAGATGGAATGCAGGTCCAGCTTCATTTCAAACATTGATGTGGCTGAGGTATCAGAGAATGTGTGCCATCTCCTCAACTGTTATTGATGGATGTCCAGTCACCCCTCCCGTGATTGGCAAGGACAATCATCTTGAGAAGATGTTTCGTGAGAGGTTTCACACCTTTCCACATTGTCGACGTTCAAAATCCTTATGAGGGCTATGTCCAGCTTTTGTTCAGAGAATCCAATTTATATTTCATTACCTTTCCTTACTTGGAGTGGGATGCAGATAGCAATAGCGCAAAGGGATGGTTTCGATTACATGACGAACCTATACCATCCTTCCTCGTGGGCAATATCATCTTCTGTAGCTCGAAATATCAAAACATGTATGTCTATTAGATTTAACTATGTCTGACAAAATCTGTCATAATGCTGATCCATATTCAATGTTGTGGATGGTTCATTGATCGACATATACCATACTCTGCGCCAGTATACCAGCAAATGCAAAAGAGAAGAGTAAGGAAAGACTGAGGGCTGTAAGAATTCCAGCACTCATGCTGTCGGAAGCTCAAAGGTTATTTTTTTGTTGGTTCTTTTGCTGGTTAGCAATTATGTTTCTAGTCAATATTTATTATTTTATTGTTTCATTATTTTTTGTTAATAAATTATTTTGATGATACCTCTTGTCGTCAGCTAGCCAGGCGGTTGCCTTCAATGCGCGATTAGGGGTGGTAATGGGCCTAGAATTTTGAACTAGCAAAATTGAGGGCCGGATTGAAAAAGGGCCAGACCAAAAATGAACTATTTTTTAATTTAAATTAGAAAAGGGCCAAAAAGAGCCCTTCTAGGGCCCGTGGGTCGCGATCCATTCCCACCACTATGCGCGATTGGAGGCGGCAACCCCAGCTAGCCGCTCCCACCTACCAGTTAGTCGGGGCGACCGTCGGGCCACGTTGCTAACTGCTTGGTGCACGCCCCCGACCGAAGCTCCGTCGGGGAGCTCCCGACGGCGATGCAAGGCAGGGGACGCGGCGACGTTGTGGGGGACCGAGGGTGGCGAGGATGTGGTCATTCTGTTGAGGATTGAGAGGATTAAGTTGGATTTTTTTTCTTTTTTCCCTTACTTTCCTTCAGTGATTTTTTTCCAATTCAAAAGGGCTCAGTTTCATATGATTCTTTCACCATTAATCTACATTTCTCCACTATTTTTAATGAATATTTGATGTATTTTTCAAAATTAAAAAAAATAAATTTGGAGGCAGGTTAACCTCGGTTTTGTTAAACTTATGCGTAGGCTCTTGGCTCTAATACAATGGCAACTTTTCTGATTGTCATAATCTATGTGTGTCAGAGGAGGAGGGGGGGGGGGGGCAGCTTCCAGAGTAAAGAGGGGCACAATATGTGCTGCTGCGCATATGCATGGCCCGGTTTATGGCTCACATACAATGGCAACTTTCCCTATGGTCCGTTGGACGTCGCAAGGCAATATTTAATTTTCTAATTATAAAAAAAGTGCTCAACAAATATGTATGTTGGAAAACTAATAACAATTCTATTACAGAAAAAGTGGAATTCAGTTTCGAAGCTCTCTATTAAAAACTTAATTTTTTTTGAAAGTTCCGGAAACTAAGTGTTCTGGAGTATATTAATATAAGAAGAAGGTTCCTCATATTAACAGAAACGAGGCCAAACCGTACAAAACATGGTCAATTGATCATTACAACAAGTCCTACGTGGCCGGTTGATCGAAAAGGAACCAACACGAGCCGGTTCAGGAAAACAACAACAAACAACTAACTAAGGAGTCAACACACCACACTAAACCAGCAACATCTATGAACCATGCAACTCGTCCACCATGCAAAGACGTCATTATTGCTGTCATGAATGACATGGTTAACATCAACACAGTGAGGAGACCCTAAAGCAACATCTCCAATGAGGTAACGACGTCTAAGACGCCGTTGTTGCCCGATCCAGCAAGCTGGAGCTTAGGTTTTCACCCGGGGAGCCTCATGACATGGCTGGATGGAAACAAGAGTTCCTCGACAACACCTCCAACGAGGGAACAACACCAAAAGATATTGTCGTTATCAGCATCGGTAAAAACATCGAGCAAGCTTTCGCCCGAAAACTTATACATCCAAGCCATGTACACCATATTCGTATCACCATGTCAGTAAGACAACATCGACAATATATTACGTTCACCCTGCTGCAGATCACACCATTGTCAATCAAGACCACAGAATTGTGGCCTCATCGACACCTGTAGCACACCATGACGGTCTTCACCCCTGGCGTCCTACATCACCACCACTTCACTGTCGTCGCATCACCACCAAGTACCTCGAGACACCATGGCCACCGCATCCACCACACCACCGTCGGTGTCATCTAAGCCTCACCTCTACACCGCCAACCTGCCACAGTCACCACCTCTATGCACAACCTCCACTGCCACTCACCGGTACCACCTCTATGCACAACCTCCACTGCCACTCACTGGCCAGCCATGACCAGTAACTAGACACCCCATCGGCCGTGCGCCGATGCAAACATCTGCATCGCCCAAGCCACCTGTGCAGTACGCGCGATCGTGGGAGCCCGTCCTCCACACGCGCTAGGCCAACACCGTGGGAGCCCGTCCTCCACACGCGTAGTACGCACGACCGCCGCACCATCTCCATCTTCCCCCATACGGCAGGGAAACGCCCACCCGACGCCGGCACCCCGACGCACAACATGGCCACGGCGCCGCCTCCGCCATCCGCTCCCACCAACCACCAAATCCAGCCGCCAAAGCATTGGATCTGGCCGTCATCGCTTGAGGTCACCACACCAGCTGCCTCCACACGACCAACCGCCGAGGGCCTGTGTGGTGCTGAAGGCGGTAGATCCGACCGTTGTGTCTCCGGATCCAGCCCACCCTGACGCGGAAACACGCCGTCGCGCCGCTCCATCGAGAGACCACCATGGGCGCTGTCCCTCACGAGCAAAGAAGCCGCCCTTGGAGAAGAGCCTCGCCACCACCATCCTTACAAACTATGCGGACTGCCAGCAGCTTAAGCTGCTCCGGCGGAGACGCGGCAGGGTGAGACGAGTTTGGGTGACGGTGGCGCTAGGGTTAGGTCGCTCCCGAGTCGCTTGCGAGAGAGTGATGCGGGGGTCGGGCGCGCCAGCTTTGCGAGTGCGGCTATTAAAAACTTAATTGTTGGGAGCAGAAACATTACTACAGCACTCTAAATTGAAGTTTAACAAACCGGATTTTCTACTCTGCTCACACCATAAATTTGGTAACTCATGAAGATGAATGGGTTAATACGCTAGTGTTAGCTAAAGATAATCAATAATTCCATAATACTATATGAACTTTAAAGAATCTCACGTAAGATCAAAAGACTAAAGATTTTCTTGTGTGTGGCGACATGAATATATGAATGGACCCGGGAAGGAAAAAAAAAACAGAAAGAATAATGGAGAGAGAGAGAGAGAGAGAGAGAGAGAGAGAGAGAGGGAGGGAGGGAGAGCACTGTTACACAACAGTTCTACGGTGGACGTGCTTGAGCACCCCAAGAGGCAAGAGTACGAGTGAAAATTCATCATCCCTTAAGTAAAACCTCTTAAAGCCGTTGTCAGATTGTTTATGAGCTCAGCTGTTGTCGAAAATCCTTGTCCGATCTGCATGGAATAGAAACTAGTCAAAATTCTGAACATTCAAAACTGATAGAGGTTACAAACATAATATCTCCGCCATCTCATTTTCCAGTGCAGTTTTCTAAGCAAGTGTGGCACCATCTAAATGAGTGAACGCAAAGACAGGTGTATAGCACACCCGAGCCAAATAAAAACCTCAAGGATTGGTGGAATGAGATGATGATAGGCCGTCAGGCAAAAGATAAAAGAATGATGGCCACACTCATTATCTATGTAGCCTGAAACATATGAAAAGAGAGAAACAGAGACGAGTCTTCCATCATCAAGCGCTGCTGCAGCCATACTAGGTGTTCAACTTGACTAAAGACGAAATGAAGACGAGAGAAATGACACATGGCCGCTTTTGGCTAAAACTGTTTAAAGATGTATTCTTCCAGAAACAATTATATGAGTGTATTGTAGTGAACCAGTAAACTTCTCTTCTTTCTTAAATGAAAGAGCAGTGCTCCTGCTCAATGTTTTGAAAAACAAACAAACAAACACAATATCTAATTAATTAAATTAACTACCAATGATAGAATTTTACAGGCGCTTTCATTTATAAAAAGTGCGAGCACATAAATCAAATATCAAGTTAAATCAAGCACATCCGAAGGACAATGGAGGACAAGAAGCCTTGCCTTGACAGTTATGGTGATGTTGAGGCAGGAATCCGTGAACGGAAAGACGCTGGTGTTTATGATGGAAAGGCCCTGGTTCTCAAGTTCGGAGAAGACCATCACCAACGCTCCTCTCCTCTCTCTACAGCAGATTTTCAGCAGGATGGTGTCGCCATGGATTCTCGCCTCGACGGTCGGTATGTGCCCACTGGTAGCAGCAGAAGAGGCGCTTTCGCTGGGCCTTGAACTTGAGGCGTCGTCGTCACTCGATATGCGGCACTTGCTCTTGAAAACGGTGTGCTCAGGATTTGATCTCCTCACGCTTTGCTCGTCCAGCGCCTTGACCTTCTCCTCCAGCTGCTTCACGTACTCGATTGTGCTCCCTAGGATCGATATCTTGTCTGTCTGAAAAATTGCAAAGGTTCAGTATAACATTTAGTCAGCGAGAGCGTTGTGCTAGTACTGGGTTTAATGTTACAGCATCCATATAATCTGATGAAAATTGTCCAGTAACTTTAGAGCGTTTCCTATTAAGCAATAGTAGTAAGATGTGATCTATCGATCTCAATTGGCTAGCTTGGCTCGTTAATTAGGCGTTTAAAACATACGTTTGGACAAGATAACGACAAGAAAAATGGAACACAGGAGTAACAGTTTTTATAATTCTGTACGAACTGAAATGAACTTGCATCCTATGAAACGAAAAACAATTATGAAATTACCCTCAAACTACTAGTTAGAAGTTTTAAGAAACTACTGATCAGTATTTTAGATAGTAAAATTTTAAAATATTAGCTAGTAGTTTTAGAAAACTACTGACCAGTAGTTTGATCTAATGATATAGATTTCATAATTTAAAAACATAACTACTAGCCAGTATTTTATCAGTTTAAAGGTAATATTGAAAAAAAATATAAAATTGATAGATTTAAAATAATTATATTTTTTGTTATTAATAAATTTAAATTAATAATCTAATGAATAGTTGATGTTTATATATTTTTTAAGATTAGCTAATATTTTAATAATTTTATAGGGTTAATATTCTATATAAAAATAAATATAAATATACTAATTAATAATATAATTATAAAATTACCTTCAAACTACTAGTTAATAATTTCTCAAAACTATTAACCAGTATTTTAAACAGTAAAAACTTTCTACACGAAAACTGCTATACCGCTTTGCATTGGGTGCAGCGGATCCTAGTTCGTCTCTCAGGTCTGGACCGCCACGCAGTGCTGGTGCCTGGTGACGACTGACGAGTTGGTCACTCGTTCCGCGCCGTCTCCTGCCCGACTGACACGCAGGCCAGGCTACAACTGCAAGACGGCGGCGCGTGCGAGCACTAACCAGGGACACTGCATCCTCCGGATAGCACGTGCATTGGCCCAGGTCCCGTCCACCAGCGTCTTGCAGTTGTGGCGTCCATTGCCATCCATCCACATGCCGGTGATGTACTGGTGTTAGGCTCGTAAATCAACGACCTTTTGTTTTTTCTTTTTCCCTTGTAGATTCGTCTCTCCGAATCTGGGGATGTACTTGGCTTGGATCCGATAGTAATATCGGATTAGTTTATGTAATCTTTAGGTTCGTTTCTTCTATTTTATTACTCCCTCCGTCTTAAAATATTTGATACTTTAGCCAATTTCAAATATTCTAAAATAATTGTTATTCTCACTTCCTGATGCAATTTTCTCTCTTTTCAATACATCACTATATTTATTTTTCTCCTCCTCGTTTTTTATGCATCTATCTTTTTCACTTCTCCTTAAATCCCGTGGCTAAATCTAAAACATCAATTATTTTGAAATAGAGAAAGTAATAAATAGCAGTGTGTTCCTGTTTTGTTTAAAAAAATGAATCAACGACCTGTCTGCCTCTCTCCTCTCTTTATAGACTACTCCTCCGTACGTCATCTGAGTTTACCGTAAGAAATAAATCCTCGTTGCGTAGGTTCAACATCATCATGCCTTTTTTTAGAAGAAAATATCATCGTACCTTGGTGAGGTCAGGGACGATGGTGGCCAGTGCCACGAACTGCTGCTGCATCTTCTCGCGCCGCCTGCGCTCGGCGACGACGTGCTCCTGCGTGTTCAAGTGCGCCCGGTTCCGCCTCTCCGGCACCGGCTGCACTGCTTCGATGGCGTCGTCGGACCAGTCGTCTCCAACCGAGAAGCTAAGCGTTCTTGGCGGCTGCCCGCCGAAGCAGAGGATGTTCGACGACGAAGACGGCTGCCCTGGCTCGTTCTTCACCGCTGCCACCGCTCCGAACGACGGGCTCGGCAATGTGGCAGAGGGGAGCCCGAAGCTCGGGAAGCTAGAGCTTTGAGAATAAGATGGATGGAACGGGTTAGGCGGCGGCACCATTGCTAGTGGCGATGTGTAGTACTGCTGCTGCCCGGGGAGAGGATGGGCGAACATTCCGGGTTGCTCTTCTTGCGCATACATGTATGCTAACTCGTCCACAGCAGGTTCCTGACATGGCGGACACCATCACAGGACTTAATTAGAAGATTGACATGAAAGCACTTGATCAACCGAGTTCTTAGAGCTCAAGTGAAAGGGCAGGGATCATTCAAGAGTCAAGACTAAGTGTTGTAGCTAGTTCTTACCTCCTGCTGCGGGTGCCATTGGTCTCGTTGGTCCATCTCCCTGATCCAGTAAAAGCACTGAAGAACAAGATAAGAATCATTGGTTAAAATGCAACTGCGAGATAAGAACCATGGCAAGACGACATACCTTGTATTTTTCCCTCCCTATTCCCCCTCTGGTGTACTTCTAGACTTCTCGCGGTGTGCTTATATACAGGGCTCAAATGGCGTTTGCAGATAAGGCCAACGAGCAAGGTGAGCAGCGAGCTAGCAAATGTTGCAAGATTGGATGATTGGATCTGCACTCGTGTCCCTCTATTGTTTTGTTAACCAACGCCTTTAGGTTGTGGCTTTGGTCTGCTTTTGTCTTGACAATTGACATCACGTCTCCGATCCTGGAAGATTTCATATTATCTTCTTTTGTTCAAGAATTTGCAATCTGTAGCAAGTTTATACAAAACTTATTTGCGCGTATCTCAACAAAGCCTGACTGAAGATTCAGTAGGTTGGACGACAGTGACACTGTTTTGTGTCAAGAAGTCTATGTCCTCTCAAAGTGTGTGAATTGCAACGTATCAAGTAAGAGCTAATTCTCTCTATGTCCCTGAAAATTTTTACAGTTTCTTATGTGTCACTGAAAATTTTGAAGTTCCCTCTGTGCCAATCACTTAAATTTCTATGCCATGTATGTCATTGCCGCTAATACTTAATATTTTCTGCTATTCGGTAGCTCGAAAAAGATACTTTCTTTACTCTAAAATTTATAAAAATTTGTAGATCTATAGATTAACACGTGGGGAACATTTTTTGTTTTTGGAAAATATTTTAGCCCTATAATATTTTTGAATTTGATATTGGTTAACATGGCAAAGCTTACGGTTTAATAACATTTAACATTGTCTATGTTCGCTAATTTTAACGTAAAAAAGAAAGAGAATAAAAACTAACAAAAACATTTTCTTATGTGATTCTCTATCAGTATAAAAATTTATAAAAATTTTGAGATAAATAAATTATTCAATGATACAGAAGGAATATGAAAAAAATTTCAGTGACATGTAAGGAATTTTCTCATCAAGTAATTCTTTCATGAGCAAGTTGCTTTGTTCAAAGCTACACGATTACGACCGTTTTGTAAGGATGCAAGCTACCATATTGTTGGAGTAAGTATAACAATTTATGAACTATAGCTGTATCCGTATTTCCATATTATACTTTTTACAACCATAGTTTAAATAATTTTTAATCAACTAGTTTAAGAGGTCCATGTGATACCCGCGTGGAGGTTTTTTAGATGAGCCTACAAAGTTTATATTACTGAAAGCAAGTCCTAAGAAATGGGATTCAAATCAAACTACATATACGAAACAACAGCTGTCCCAGCCAACTGGTCGAAGTCTGAATCTGAATGAAAGCATAATAATCTGAAGAAAATCTGAGCGAAAACATATACAGCATAAGACAAAAAAGACGCCGCCGTTTTGTCTTGGTCCTGCCAATCAGGATTACTATAAATAGTTAAAAGAGCAATGCTGTCCAACCAACCAATACAAAATTATGTCAACAAGTATGGTTAAAAATATTACTATATGTGTATTAGTTAGATACTAGTTAGACGATTGAGATACTAGTTAGACGATTGAGTTGTACATACAACATTTCTCATAGTTAAATATTATGTTATCACATTGTTTTTTGTGCAACTTGAAAATATATGTCAGTGTTCACATGGCACGCATTCAGAAGCCAACAAATCCGATCCAGGCGCTATCTAGGGTGGAAAACTTTTTTTTTTCTTGTAAAGGACAACTTTAATTAATATAGTTTTAATAAATTGACCAGTACAAAATATTCAAACTTTCCAACGAGTGATAATCTACAAATATAAACATAGATAATGACAATTTTTATCTCAAGTGGTAGCAGCATCACCATGTATGGTACAGTAGAGCTTGACAGCAAAACAACATATAATGCAAAATTCAACTTTCAGAAAAACACACTATTAAGGTTTAATAACTGGAAAATTAAACTTTCACATCACTAAAACACTAACAACATACTGCCATATGCCACAAATCATCTCTGGCATTTCGACACTCCTAACTGAAAACAATGCATCACTGATGATTCACCTCAATTCAGAGTTTAGACAACAATTAATAAAAGCATGATTGATATTTCTGAGTGTTTTCTAAATCTATTATCTCCTGCTCTCAACACATCATCAGTTAGGTCTCTGGGACATACATCATACAATTCATATGCACTAAAACAGCAAAGCATCGGACTGGAGTCCCATGTCTTCTTCTCTGCGCTACTGGATACAAATCGGGACATCATTCTTAACTAAGAATGGGAAACAAGTGATATAGAACAACAAAAGGAGGACACATCAATTTCCAACTCCCACCAACACACAAATTGCATCGATCAAAGGACCTACCTTAAGTTGCGTCGAAAATAAAGATGGATCCTCCAGCACCCGGTGATCAGGGATTGCCCGTCGGCAGCCGGCAATGGCACGGCGACAAATGCGGCGGCGATGGCGCCGATGCTGGTGCTACGAGGATCTGGCAGCGTCGGCGGTGCCGGTGCTGCGAGGATCTGGCGGCGGTGGAAGGCCTTCTCACGCGTTCCTTCGTGGCGTGCGTCGTTTCGTGCCGGTTCTGCGACGATCCGCCTCCGGCAGCTGCGGCGGCTGTGCGAGGAACCGGCGGCGGCGGCGGCCTTGCGAGGAACCCGGCTGCATCGGCAGGGGGGGGGGGGGGGCGGTTCCGGCGCTGCAAGGAGCCGGTGGCGCAGGAACCCCTTCTCACGCGTGCCTCCGTGGCGGCTCTGCGTCGAATCGGTGGCAGCGGCGGCCGACGAACTCCCTTCGTCATTTGCTTCTTTTGGTCGATAGATAACGTTTGGTCAATGAATAACTCAAATGACGTTATTGCCCCACGGTGGCAACTGGGATAAATAATTAGTTAATCTAGTCAATTATAATTATGTTCTTCTAAATGGACGGTTGGATTAAAAATATACTACTTAGAGTCTTAATGTAGTATAGCCCACCTTAATGAGAATCTAACTAAATCATGTATTACTGTCTTGTGTCTTCGTCATATATATTCATGTTCCGTCATGCTTGCACTAATTAAGGATGCTCTTTCGTCTTTCCATTCAACTGTCATTTTGATTTTGACACCGTAAGTAAATCATCTTCATGCTCAAGTCACCATACTGCTCAAAATGACGGTCACGTGGTGTTTAGCTTAGGAACAGCATCATCAAGCTCCTAGTTTGGCTAATTTTTGTATACAAAAATTCAAGTGGCACCGTGTCCGAGTAGGATTGGTTAAAGTTTGTTGCGGTTGCAATATAAAATTGCAACACAAAATTTTGGCTTAGATTTAGTTGCTTTCTGTGCCTATAAACTGTTCGTCTCCCAACATCACATGGCTAATCATAACTTAGCCAGTCGGCCACTTGCGTGTAGGCGAACATGGCCAACTTGATCAGTTAAAACTGCAACCTGGGACTTGGTGTTTCCGTTCTTTGAGCTTCTATTTTCCTTTGCAGAGCAATGCCATGATGCCAGCTCGTCACTACTTTGCCAGCATCTCAATGGCGCTCATGTTGTAGAGTCATGCTTCCATCAATTTGAAGTACAGCTGCCGCTAGCTAGCAGCATGAATATCCTTTAAATGTTGTGCTGTTGGCAAATTATTGCACACCGGATTGTATCTGAAAAGAATTGAGTTCAACTATATAAATCAAAGACGACTCCAATGGAAATTAACAATTACAAGGGGAATAATATTTCGAGTTGTAGAATGGCTTTACTGTGCTTATAGAATGAAGTATACACAATAAGACTTGTGGCGTATACAGTTATCACACAATTGATCTTTCTCATATATAAATGCAGGAGAATTAGCAGGAGACTAGTGGAACTTATGTGCAGCCAGACAAGTAAAAGAACTTGGTCTATGATATCGTATTATTTTCCTCATTTCAGTTAAAGTGGGTACTATGAACTGTATGAACAATCAAAATTAATTTGTTCTCAGCCATGCAAGCTTATAAAAAAAATGTAAAAAAGCGTCTCTGAAACTAACTATGCAGCCATGCCTCGGTGCATATCCTCGGCACACGCCCCATATGTCACCGATGATGCCGAGCACGCAAGGCCGGGCATGGTGGATTCGGCGTGGAGAATGTGAACGGAACCAGCTCCCGGGCCGTGGGATAATAGCTCTCGTCCAATAAGGTTTTCCGGACCGCACCGGACTCGGGCGTCCACCGCTAGTTTCTCTTCAATATGGTTTTATGTATTAGACACTGCATCACTTCTTTTGGTCTTGTAGATACTGAAAAAATGTATCTTTTATCTGCAGGACACTATAGCGGAAAAAGTTACTATTTTTAAATCTTTTTATCTTAATGTATAAAATACATTAGAACTTGAAATATGACACAAGCATACATTACTAAATTCCCTATACATGCAATTTTTTTTCATATTTATTGATGATTGTTTACCTAACTTTTTACTAATAAAATATTTATTTTTAAAATTAAACTATGCAAAAAATTGGTAAAAATAAAAAAAATCACATGAACATAAAATACAACAATGTAACATTATGTCAAATTTCAAGTTGCAATATATTTTGTATATTAAGATAAAAAATTTGAAAATAGTTACTTTTTCTGCTATAGTGTTCTACAGATAAAAGATGCATTTTTTCAGTGTCCACGAGACCAAAAGAAGCAATCCACTGTTCAGAAGACAAAACCATTAAAGAATGTTCTATAGACAGATTTTCCAAGAAAATTTGATGACATGACAAGAGATTTAAAGAGAGAAAGAGAGAGGTGGTTTCATCTAGATGAAAACTGAATATATATAGTTTTCTAAATTTAAAATATCAAGAAAAACTAGTATTGGATGAGAGTAGTTTTATTTAATTTTATAATCAACCAATAAAACCACATAGAATTAAGTGTCATAAAACTTCAAAAATAAAACCATGCATCATAGAATATTTTTCTTTTGTAGTTTCAAATAATTTTATATGACATGATAATCTTGAAAATAGTGAACGGACATTCAAGCTAGTGGTTGAGCTGGCTTAGTAGCACCTTCAATGTTTCAAATTTGACTCCTAGTGGGATCGAATTTACGTGTTGGGATAAGAAAAATCCTCTCGCTTGTTACCATGCCAAAGCACATGTCTAAGGTCTAGCCTAGGTCGTGGTCATCTCACACGGACCACGGTGTCACTGTGTAAGGGTGGAGCAAGGGTTTGGAGGTTTTTTATACCTGCGTGAGAAGTTCTTCTTCTTAGCAAAATGCCCGACCTGTCTTACCCCGCAGATCAAGTTTTTTTTTATATAATCTTGAAAATACCAAAATAAAACCTTCCATTAGGGCTAGCGTAACTGGATAAGGCTGCTTATTACACAACCACAACGTTTTTCCTCCCCTTCTCACAGTCAAAGCAGAAGAAATTTATACTGAACCATTTAATTCTCTTAGATGGTACAAGACGATAAAAAAAATCATCAAACAACATAGAGAAGACACCCCACAGGAAAAATGAAATCTTGATTATTGACAAAACTAGAAGCTTATAAAGCCTAAGGTTCATAAAAGATGATTTAGAATCCACTAGACACACTGACACTATTTATCATCATTTACCAACTGCTTAACTAATACATCAAATCATTTGCATTTTCACTCTTGAAACACTATAATAATTCCATTAGTAGACAAAGAACTTGAGTTTTTAAGCTATAAAAAAGGTCTATTAATCATATATTCATTACTTGGAGTGAGAAAAAAACTGAAAAGCACAACAAATGATCATCGATTTTGAAGTTTAACAAAGCGGATTTTCTACTGTTGGTTTCTCCTGTATCTATATTCATAATAACCATGGATTGCAAATCCACTATTCTTGTTTGTAATAAACATAGAGAATTATTTTTGAAAGAACATAAAGTATATTAAATTAAACAACACGAGAAATTCCCCACTGTATGAACATAATTAACATGTAGCATTATATATCTTAATATTGTTCTCAAATTCATGTTGAGTAACTATAATTTAAAAGATCACATGATAAAGTCTATATGCAGCTGTATTCAAGGTTAACAAAACCGCGGTTAACCGGCCGATTAACACGGTTAACCGGAAAATCGGTCTGGGCCGGTTATCCCGATCGGCCGGTTAACCGCCGGTTTTGATTTAAATATTTTTAAAATTCAAAAAAATTTATATATATTGAAACCGGTGAAACCGAGCGGTTAACCAGAAAAACCGGTCGGTTAATCGCCAAATATGAATTTAAAAATTTATTTTTAAAATTCTATGATAAAAACCGGTGTAACCAACCGGTTAACCACCAAAACCTGTCGGTTAACCGGTAAAACCAGCCGGTTAATCGGACAGCAACCGCGCGAGTCAAAAAACAAATTTTGTCCGACTAACTGACCGGTTTTACCGGTTAACCGCCGAACCGACCCCGACCGGTTATACCGGTTCGATCGGTTATGTTAACCCTAGCTGTATTGCATCAATCTCAATTCATAACACATGGTGTAGATAATACATATCCAACATCTATATCCTCAACAACTACTCGATCGTTCTGTGTAATAACTATAGAGTACAATTTAAATACTTGTTTGCATGCTCTATTAGAAAGTTGCTAGCTCATGAAGTTATATATGTTAATGAGCTGGCATATTAGCTAAATATAGGTGAATTTTAAATAACTTCTTGTAAGAAACGTGAGGCTCAAAATACTAGTTATTTCTTATACGTTCACGACGTGAAAATCAAGATCAGTGGGCTACAGAAGAAAAAAAAACAGTGGAAAACTCTAGGGCTGTTGTCAAGATCTTCTGTACCAACATCAAGATCAAGATCAGTGGGCTACAGAAGATCAACAGCCTTTTTTTTAAAAAAAAATGTAAGATCAACAGCCCTACATACCCAATTATTTCTTATATGCTAAAAAAGCAATAATATACACACACTTGCGCTTGAGAAAGAGAGAGAGAGAGAGGTTGGTCTTCATGCATATTTTTCTCTGAAACTTTTGTGATGGAAATCATTCCATATAAATTTTAAAAGCTGAGATTGGATTGCATTCAATCCTGTGGTCTAAGGACTCATAGGAAAATGTTCTCTAGGGAATTAATCCTTAACAATTCCTCTATTTTTCCTTTATTCCAAATGGGGTCTCAAGCGAAACCTCCTAGGGCCGTTGTCAGGTTGTTTACGAGCTCCGCTGTTGTCGAAAACTCTTGTTCGATCTACATGGAATAGAAACTAGTCAAGAATATTAAAAACTGAGGTTAATTACAAACATAATAAATCCCTACTTGGTTTTAACAATATACTACTAAAGATATATTTCAGTATTTCACATGTGCACAGCTACTGAATTTTTCATTTCTGAAAAATGCAAGCACATAGATCAGAAAATAAGCTGAAACAAGCATATTGAAGGGGAAATCGAAGCCTTGCCTTTGCAGTTATGGTGATACTGAGGCATGAATCCGTGAACGGAAGGACACTGGTGTTTATGATGGAAAGTCCCTGGTTCTCAAGCTCGGAGATGACCATGACCAACACTCCTCTCCTCTCCCTGCAGCATATTTTGAGAAGGACGGTGTCACCATGGATGCTCGCCTCCACGGTCGGGATGGACACGCTGGTAGCACCAGAAGAGGCGGCGCTTCCGCGGGGCCTTGAACTTGAGGCGTCGTCATCACTCGATATGCGGCACTTGCTCTTGAAAACAGTGTGCTCAGGATTTGATCTCCTCGCGCTTTGCTCCTCCAGCGCCTTCACCTTCTGTTCCAGCTGTTTCACGTACTCGATGGTGCCCCCTAGGAGCGATATCTTGTCTGTCTGAAAAATGGCAAAGGTTCAGTGTAAAATTAATCAGTGATAGCATTGTGCTAATATTGGGTTTAATGGTAGAGCGCATTTCCTATAGGACAGCATTTCCGATTATAGAAACTGTCACGGGTCAAAAAAAAAACTTTAAAGACGATGAGAGCAATTTTAAAACAGAGGGAGTGTATTACACTACTGCTCGGTATGTCATCTCAGTTCACGGTAAAAAATAAATCCTCGCTGCGTAGGTTCAGCATCGTCATACCTTGGTGAGGTCAGGAACGATGGTGGCCAGTGCCACGAACTGCTGCTGCATCTTCTCGCGCCGCCTGCGCTCGGCGACGACGTGCTCCTGCGTGTTCAAGTGCGTCCGGATCCTCCTCTCCGGCACCGGCTGCACTGCTTCAATGGCGTCAGGCCAGTCGTCTCCTCCCGAGAAGCTAAGCGTTCTTGATGGCTGCCCGCCGAAAGAGAGGATGTTCGACGACGACGACGGCTGCCCTGGCTCGTTCTTCACCGCCGCTACCGCTCCAAACGACGGGCTAGTCAATGTGGGACCGGAGCCATCGAAGCTCGGGAAGCTAGAGCTTCGAGAATAAGATGGATGGAACGGGTTAGGCGGTGGCGCCATTGCTGGTGGCGATGTGTAGTACTGCAGTTGCTCAGGGAGAGGATGAGAGAACATTCCGGGCTGCTCTTCCTGCGGGTACACGTATGTTAACTTGTCCACAGGTTCCTGACATAGCACCCATACCATCACAAGACGATGAAAAGCATCAAGCGAATTTTAGAGTTCAAGTGGAAGGGCAGGGATCATTATTCTGAAAGTGTTGTGTAGTTCTCACCTCCTGCTGTGGGTGCCATTTGTTTGGTTGATCCATCACCTAGATCCAGTAAATTCACTGAAGAACAAGATAAGGATCCGTAAAACTGCAGCTGCGAGATCAAAACAAGGGCAAATACATACCTTTGTAGTTTTTCCTCCTGTTCCCTCCACTGTACTTCTAGAGTTCTTGCTGCGTGCTTATATACAGGGCCCAGATGGCATTTGCAGATAAGGCTGATGAGCAAGGTGAGCAGCAGCGATGTAGCAAATTAAATGTAGCAAGATCGAATCTGCACACGCGTTCCTCTTTCTTTCTTTCTTTTTTTTTTTAAAAAAAATATCAAGCCCTTTTTTTGTCGCTTGGCTCTGCTTTTGTGTGGACAATTGACATCACGTCTCCGATCCTGTAAGATATCGTATTATCTTGTTTTGCTAAAAAGTTTGTAATCTGTAGCAAATTTATACAATATATACTTTGCGCGTATCTCAACAAAGCCAGACTGAAGATTCAGTAGGTTGGACGACAGGGACGCTCTGTTTTGTGTCAAGAAGTCTATTTCTTTCCACACTGTGATAGGTCCAACGTATAGCAAGCAGTTTTTTTTCATGAGTGTCTTTGTTGAACCAATTATGAACCTACAATAGGTAATGCCTACGATTGCGACGGTTTTGTAAGGCTGTGAGCACACCATATTGTCCGAGTAACAGTTAATTATGAACTCTAGCTGTATCGTCAACTTTAGTTTAAATTATTATACTTTTGTCAACTTTAGTTTAAATTGTTTTTATCAACTAATTTAAGAGGTCCATGTGATACCCGCATGGAATTTTTTAGATAAACCTACAAACTTTATATATTACTGAAGCAAGAAAGGGGATTCGAATTGAAGTACAGCATATATATATCCAGCTGTATCCGAAATCTGAATCCGAATATAAGACTAATAATCTGAAGAAACACAAGAAGACAAAAAAGACGCCACCGTTTTGTCTTGATCCTGTCAATCATGTTACGCTAACAGTTACTAAATAGTATCTTATTGCATTGTTTTATGTGCAACTTTATATGGCAGTGTGTACACATGCCACACTTAAAACCCAACAAATCTGATCCAGGCGCTCTCTCTCAGGTGAAGAAAAAACTAAATTTTGGACAACTTTAACTAACCATGTACATACATCTTCTTCGTCATTGTGAATTAGTGATGGTCCATCACACTTTCACTACGGATGCTCTTACGTCTTTCCATTCACCTCTCATTTTGATTTTGACACCTATAATTATGTCTATAATAAGTACATCATCTTCATGCTCAAGTCACCATAGTGCTACAATGACGGTCACGTGGTATATTTATCTTCTAGGAAGAGCATCATCAAGCCCCTAGTTTGGCTAACATTTAAAAAAAAGATAATTCAGACTTTGACACCGTTTCCGAGTAAGATTGGTTAACGTTGTTGCCAGCAGCAGCCGCTTGTTTGAAATATAAAATTGTAAACACAAAATTTTAGCTTAGATTTAGTGGCTTCCTGTATCTGTAAACAAACTGCTCATGTCCCAACATCACATGGGCTAATCACTACTTTGCCAATCGGCTACTTGCGTGTAGGCGAACATGGCCAACGTGATCTGTTTAAAACTGCAACCTGGAAGTTTTTGTGTTCCTGTACTTTGAACGTCCATTTGCTTGCCGTGCCCTTATTCGTGGTTAGCGCCACAAAAAAATTGTAAGGTGCAAAGCAATGTCATGCCAGCTCGGCACTACTTTGCCAGGATCAACAACAGTAAATAAGTTACTCAGATGAATTTACCCAAGTGGCGAAATGCACCCACATGCGTGCAGATGGTATGGTTAGCTAGCTAGCTGCTGCTTACAAAAATGTGGCTTTCAGTGACACGTGAGACAAGTCACAAAAAATCAAAATTATGTTGTAGAAACTAATCTGTGACAGAGGCTTGACGAAACAATAAAAGTCACTGAAAGTGTGTCGCTACTGACAACCCTTGACAAATATAAAGGTAACTGTCACAACGTACTTTATGACGTAAGTGCATGTGTCATAGATCTATGACAACCATACCGTGTCACAAATAGAAATGAACTGTCATAAAAAAAAATTTGCATCTCACGTGGGAGTCTGACGTGGCATTAGCTTTATGACGGTTTCGGTCTGCTTCCTAACTTGGACTCTTAGAAGATCTAATGGATCGGGTCTTTTGTCCTCGAATTATATGGGCGTTCTTCGATTCAACATTGTTCGGGCTAATTTTAACATCATATTTAACATGTCCTTTAATAAAAAAAATTTGTGGGCTCTGTTAGTGTTCAGGCTAAACTAAATGTAATGTATGACGCACGGCACACACCGTCCCTAGCCACTGATTCGATCACTTACGTGCCCATGATGGTCATGCGTTGTGCTTCTCGTCAACGGAGATGATTGGTTTTTGTTCATCTTCTTGCAGCGGTGTTCATTCGTATTGTGCAACGGGAAGGCATGGTGCTTCGGGCGAAAGTCTTACTCGGTTAGCAACGATGGCGTCTTTAGTGCCATTTTCTTCTTGGAGGCGTTGCTGAGGAGCACTTCTCTACCGACCTAGCATCATCCATGTGAGAACCTAGCTCTAGTTTACTGGAGCGGGACAATTTAGTATTCTTGAGGATATTGCCTTGGATGCTTCACTAGTGTGGATGATCGTGTTGTCAACATGATTTATGGTTGCGCAGCTAGGTGTGTCTAGGTGTTTTCTTTATTCATGTCTAGTGTTTGTATTTTCTTCCATGTAATCTTTCTTATCCCTTCCTTTTGTTTGAATGTATTGTAACCCTGTATTTGAGCCATTATGGGAGCAACGCAATTATTAATATAATAATAGAATTCAGGTGGGAAGTCCCTCCCCCCCTCCCCTGATCATCAAAAATTGACTAGATCACACGATTGTAAGAGTTAGTTAACAGCCTAACCGTGAAACCTCTACACTTTGTATACGTATCTTATTCAACAAAAAAGATCAGACAATATAAGTTAATAATAATATTAGAGAAGACGCTTAGGCTAGTTCCAATGAAAAGTTTTATTTTGTTATTTTTAAAATGTCACATAAGCAACGAGAATGATTGAAACTACCTTTATAATGCATAGTTTTATTTTGTTATTTTTTAAACAATATATACAAGAGAGAAATATCTTGGAAACAGTATAGACATGATTTTATTTAGATGAAACTCCTTTCTCTTTCCTTATTAATTTCTTATCACATCATCTAAAATGGTGACATGACACTCTATTTAATAAGAATAAAACTCCCATTAGAAGTAGCGTTAGAGTCATGCTTGCATCTCAACTTGAGGTACTACTAAAACAGCTGCAACTAGCTAGCCGCACGAATAACCTTTGCTTGTATCTGAAAAAATGGTGTTGAACTACACCAAAAACTCCAGTGGAAATTGACAATTACGAGGGGAATGATATTTGGAGTTGTCATTAGGATTCAGAACGTTATCATCAAATCTTGAAGAGGCTAGATAATAGCTAATGTGCTTACAGAGAACTATATATGAAGACCTGTGACATACACAATTATTGCAAAATCGATACTGTTCATAAATGCAGGATGAGTAGGAGGCCTAGTGTGACTTACGTGCAAGTGTAACCAGGCAAGTAAAACAACTTGGCTTATATATGTTGTCGTATTATATTCCTCATTTCAGCGAGTGGGGATTACGATCCCGTGGCAAAAATCAAGATTAAGTTGTTCTCAATCATGCAAGCCAATAAAATTTAAAAGCGTTTCTGAAAATATAATTTTTTTTGGGGTGGGGGGGGGGGGGGCAGAACCCACACGAGCAAATTGCCAGCCTGAACTTTTCGTTTCATATGCAGGTGTCGTGTATGCATGATATTTCAAAAACAGTTTCTGTATTACAACTATATATTATCTCATTTTCTTTAGAAAATGGAAGAAAAGAATCTTTCCGCCTCTGTGATTTCACAAAAAACGTTTACATTATTACAACTATTGTCATGCATGAAACTCAAGCTATAGCTGCACATAGATTTATATGATCAGACTTATATGATATGTCCGGTTCTGTGACGGAAAAGTCACCTAGTTGATACCTGAAGTCCTAGATGTCTGGATCAGACTTTAAGAGTATGGGATCTAGATGATACCTGAGCCTAAATTTAAAGAGTCAAAAGTGCAATTTAAAAGTATAGGAATCTAAATGATACAACATGCACTTTGCTCGAGAAGGAAAAACAAAAATGCTCCGCTGTTGCCTTGGACCTGCCGATCACGTTATATATGTTGCTTGTGTTAAAAATGTCAGGGCATTTTTGTTGTCTTGGCCCTGTCGAGAATAGAGACCAGGTTATGCTGCTTTTGTTAAAATATGAGTTATTTATTGCATTATATTGTTCTCTACTAGGTGTAACTTGAAAGTTTTAGATGCGTGCATCTGCAAAAGGCAGCAGATCTGGTCAGGTGTTTTCTTCTCAGGTGGAGTAAACAAATTGATTATTACTGGACAACGTTAACCAAGCATGTGAATGTGATTGCTTCGCCACATTGCCTGTACGTCGTCATAGCTTCACAAAGGAGACGTAGGTACCGCTAGCTCTTTTCATTGATCAGCTCCCAATAATTTAGTTTACACTTAACGCCGTAACCCGTAAGTATGCACATCATATTTTTTACTACAATGAATTGCAAATTAAAGTAGCTCCTAGATTCAAACAGTAAACTTGCCAGTTTGGCTAGTTTTGGAAAATGAGAAAAATTCAGACAGACAAACGGCACACACCCCGGTTCCGTTTTTCGAGGGAGCAGGTCCGGTTCAAATCTTTCCCAGCAGCAAGTACAAGCCAGGCCGCATATAAAATTGAGAGAAAGTTTGGCTTAGATTTTCCAGTGGCTTCTTGTTATTTAAAACTTGTCATCTCCCAAACATCACATGGGCTAGCTAGTGACCAATTAGCCCAGTTGACGTACTACTACTACCTGTATACAGGCTAATTTACGTGGCCAACTTGTTCAAATAATATAAGTATAAAAGTAAGTCATGGCTGCAGGCATTATACGATGCTTTGACTGTACGGCAGTACTTTTAATTTGCCACGCTCGACGATAAACTCCTGAATCGGAATGACGATCTATCTTGGCTACAGTCACATAGCAATGCTCGGATTATCCTAATAAAACATAGGGGAAATTTGCTTAGACACACTCTAAAAAAGTGGTTTTCGGACGAAATACAACATAAGAGTCGAAATTAGACGAGACACACTTCAAATTTGTGGATATTAGCTGAAACACACAAAAAGTGAGGAAAAATGATATTTTTAATTTTTTTATATTCTTGCTCAAAATATAATACAATACAACATGAAACTTTGCATAAAGATATATTGTTGTATTCTTTTATCTATGTGATTTTTTTATTGTTTTCTCCTATCATTTAGATAACTTGTTATTTAGAAAAACTAGTCCATTAACTCGCCCATTTGCGCGGCTAGTTTATATAACTTTTTATAGGAATAGTAAGTATATAAATTCAATTATTTAACTACTAAACTATTTCATATATATCTGAGTCCAACAAAAAGTTGTTGAATTCAACCTTATTTATTCAAGAACTTACAACTTTATTACGTAAAGTTGCTCTCATAGTACTCGATTCAATGGAATTATCTCACACACCACTAATATCTTGTTGACTTAAAAAGTACCACTATGTGTTTTGCTCGTCCTAGCTTCCTCTAGCACTTATGCCAATAGAGCTCTTACGACCATGAAACCTGATGCAAGTGGAGGAGAGGCGAGTGTTCGAGTTACGTAGCTGGAGTAGATAACCTCTAAGAGGCTGGATCCAATTATGTGGTTTTGTGGCATAGGTGATGGAGTCACCGAGAAAGAAAAGGAGAGAAAGATCTAATGTCTTATACAGAAATAATGGAAGTATCTTTCAATTTGTGTAATTTTATAGCTGCAAAAAGAAGATATAATAGTTGTGACAAAAATTTCGGAAAAAAAAAAGAATTGAAATATGGTAGGGAAAAATTTTGCAACTGCAACATATCTTACATGGGCAATTTTGGAAGTAGTGGGTAATTTTTTAAAAAATAATATATAGTCTATTTTGTGTAATGGCATTGATGGGTAATTTTAACAACATGCTAAGGAGTATTTTGGTCTAATTATTTTATAATAGATAATTTTATATTTTTTAATTTTTTGATTAACGTGAAAATTTCTAGCTCGTGAGAGCGGACATGGAGGTTTCTTTTCTTCATCAAATATATATATAATATATAGATATTTATTTTGTCAACCAAACTACGTGAATTGAAAACAAATCTTAACACAAAGACAGATGGATAGAGACGTATTTGAAGTAGCGGCAATCATATAGAAATTAAAAAAATAACTATAGTAAAAATGTTAGCGACACTACTGTGACACAAGATTATAACGCTTTAATATAGAGGAAGAAGTCCTTTTAGCCTCCCTTAACTATTATTAAAGTCCGGTTTTTCTCCCTCCGTTATAAAACCGGATATTCGTGCTCTTTCAACTGTTAAAACTATTTATTTTTACTCCCACGACTGTTTTGATAGCTGGTTTTGTTTACGTGGTGCACATGTGACATAGAAAAACACATATTTAATGTCACATCATTTTTATTATAACTAAAAATTCAAAAACATACGATTGAAGATTTAAAAATCATAATATTTTTTATAGTTGAATATTAGTGTGTTAAATATTTTTATTTTATATACATATACAAATATGTTTTTCATCTTTAAAAATAATTATGGATTATTACACCTTTCTCGCATGGTGGACTATCGCACCTTTAAAATTTACACTATACACTAAGCATTTTATATAAACCATGGAAATTATGTTTGAATCATGAACAATATTGCATTGCATTTGAATTTGAATTAAAAAAATAATATCAAAAAATTTTAAATCTCTAAAAATATATATTTTTAGACAAATATGAAAAAGTTTTTATTCATAGACTAATCTTGAAATATAAAACATCTCATAATTTTTAGATCTACAAAATGTACATTTTTTATTTTATTTATTATAAAAAGACGACGTAATATGAAATATGTGTTTTTCTATGCCACATGTGTGTTACGTGGATAAAACAACCGATCAAAACAGTTGTAAGAGGAAAAACAAACGGTTTTAACAATCGAAAGAGCACGAACACCCGGATTTATAATAGAGGGAGAAAAACCGAACTTTGACAATAGTTAAGAGAGGCTGAAAGGACTTCTTCCTAATATAGACTAGACGTACAAAATTCGATAAGGTACAAGCCATAGTAAGAAGAAAGTATGACAAGGGTCAAATGGGCTGATAGAGATTCATATCCATGCTTGAATCAGGGGCCGGCGATCCGAGTATCCAGATGGGCCGATAGACATCCTTTTTCCAGCGCCGGTGGTGGGCTTCCCAACCCCAACCTTGAAGGAAACCAGCCACCCATTCGAACCCTGTGCTATATCAGGTCAGGTTCCGTGTCGTCACTGCACTGATCAGACATCCTCCACACTGCACACACCAATGCAGTTCAGTCACGGATGATGGCAGCAGGCGCGAGCTGTTGCATTTGTGTAACGCAACGCAACCGAACGGGAAAAGAGAAACGGAGACCCGGGCGAAAGCAAGACGACCGGCCGGAGAGCGGAGAACGGCCGGGCGTACGTTCACATCGTGTTTGCTCGAATTTTCAACAAGACGGGCCGTGCCGTCGTGCGTCACGGGATGGGAGAGAGAGCGCTGGAGGCCCGGATGGGTAAAGTGGTGCGGTGGCGTGCACAATCCGATCGAGCTCACCTGACGCGACCGCGAGACGACGTGAGGAAGAATGTTGGTTCTCTCATCAGCATGTACGATAAGTACGCGTTCGGAGGCCTCCAGGCTTGTGCACGCCTGGGAGGCTGGGACGCGTCGATCCGCCCGTGCACTCGCCCCGCGGCACGCGACGGGAGCTGGTGGATCGGTCAATGCGATGCTCCGAGTTTTGGATTGGCTGCGTTGCGTTGCTTACCCGGGTTCGGATTGCCGACAGGTAGTACGGGCGAGCGTGGTGCGTGTTCTACCACGCCCGTGTGCGTGTGCGCAGCGAGATGACGTTGCCCGCTCCCTCCACGCCACGCCGCCGGGGGCCCTCTACGCCCCCTCCGTGCCGGGACGCGCCACGTGCTTGTAGACTTATTACCAGGTCATGTCATACAGAGCATCGCTCTACAAAACGTCGGTGTCACTGTATATTTGGTCCGAGATCATGTGTTATCTGGAGTGTAGAGGATTTGCTTCTCTTGTACCATTACACCAAATTCCGTTCAGGGCCGGGGCATTACCATTTCGATTATTTCTTCTACAAGACCTTGACAGCTACACCTGCTGCAATGTTCAGTGGCATGCGCCAACTATTGAGAGACGTACAGCACACACTACGCACACTACACTGTGTCTAATTCCAAATAGCACTAACATTCTCCCTACTCAGCGAAACACCTTTCTGGCTTTGTGTGTCCAGTTTCACACCACAGCCACGTCACGTCAACACCGTTTATAGCAGGCATGCATCGTCACCCATGCCTGCTGGCTGCTGCTCGATCTCTTCTGCATCTCAATATTCTTCAGATAGATGGTCAATTAAGTACAAGGGCTTATCTGGACCTTGACTCAGGCGTGCACCGATCGCTGCTATGCAACGCAACCCTGTCCGCCCCGAATTGCGCCACTGTCGGCTGCCCGACGCCGACGCGCGCCCACCCGAGCACCCAGGCCCGGGTACGCCGTCCCGGTCAGCGACAACGTGGTGATTCCTTCGTCGATGAGTCGATCCATCCACAGCCACAGCTCGTCGGAAAGCAAGGCATCGCCGCCGCTTTCCGATTGATCTCTCTGCTCGTTAGTGGGCTCGTCCACGGCCGGGTTTGAAATGGCCACCGCGCACTATTGCTTTCCTGATGAGATCAGTTGCACCCCACTGCAAGGAGAGGAGATCCTTTCTATCTCAGTGCCTGGCTTGCGGGACTCGGTCACTCCTGAGACCAGTAGTGATCGCCATCGTGCGTGCTCCGCCTTTTCGTGTTTGATTTTGACCAACTTCTTGCCGGAAATGGACACAAAGCGCTGGTTACTTGCATTGCCGCAGCAACTGATGTGTGGAGAGGACGATGATGGTCCGTGACGGAATATCAGTATCTGGCAAATTTCGTCTCTGGGTAGTCAAATACCCCGTGCTATACCTGTTCTGGTACTGATAATTTCAGGCACTTGCGAATGCTGAGGTCGGTCTTTGTTTCTTGTTGCTCTTATTCTGTGAGTTTGAATATATTGACCGCCTCAGCATGCCACATTCTTTTAGTTCCAGAAAGGAGACCATCCAAAATTAAGCTAAATAAATACTGATACACGATGCACTATACGAAAGTTCTAAAATCCGCCACTGCCGTCCCTCCATTTCATGCAAGCCAGATAAAGTGCAAAACACTTGACGATTTTTCTTTCTGAAAAGGTGTAGCAAACATTTACCATAAGTATGATAGGTCGTCACGGGTGGATCCGACTCGGACTCAACTTTGTTTGATCTATCCAGAATATTAGAATGAACACAAGTTAAAATAAGAAGATTCTTTTCATCGTAGATAGGGACACGACTTTATATCGATTTAAAAGGCAGTCTCATCGAGTGCAACATGCTGGCCGATCGAGCTTAAGCAAAGTTCTTGTAGTAGCCAATGGCTCCTACCCTTTACGTTTGCTGATTGGTGTGGGAACTTGAACCGAACTTTGCATGGTTCATGGACCCTATCGTGGTGACCGACTGTACATGTGTTGTCGCTAGTCTATTCCTTTCCCCCTCACAACGACAAGATATCATATTATCAAGAGATAATTTCCTATTTAGCCTCAAAAAAGACGATGCTTTCTTTCTTGGCCCTTTTTAAATCGAAATTTCCTATTAGGACCAAAACCATTTTTTGTTTCTCTTCATGGTCCTTCCGTCAATTTTGAGACTTAACAGTGTTAAGTAGTGAGTAAAAAGACATTTTTGCCCCTAATATTAAATGAACTTGCATTTGTTTTTACTTTTCAGAAAATAAATAATTCACATAAAATTTTAAAAAATATTTATCTCAGTTTGTTTTAATTTAATTTAAAAAATATAAATTATACATTTTGTGTGAATTATACATTTTCTAAAACAATTTTAAAAAAATAAAGTTCATTTCTTATGAGGGGTAAAAAGGTATTTTTACCCTCTACTTAACACTTAACAGTGTCAAAATTGACGGAAAGACTATGAAAGGAAACGAAAACTTGTTTTGGTTCTAATAGGGAAGTTGGATTTGAAA
Organism: Eleusine indica; assembly: GCA_030378355.1. Lineage (NCBI taxonomy): Eukaryota > Viridiplantae > Streptophyta > Magnoliopsida > Poales > Poaceae > Eleusine > Eleusine indica. The sequence goes on along the minus strand of CM059498.1, from coordinate 6,789,595 downwards.
AGGGTCAAGAAAGGAAGCAGCATCTTTTTTAAGGCCAAATAAGGAATTGTCTCTATTTTCAAGGGAGCAATGATGAATAAATAGTGCAAGATTTACATCCATTTTCTGACAAAAGAAGCGCAAAATTTAGGCAAAGAATTGCACAATAGATTGTCATAAATTAGGAGATATAATTTTTTCATTATGTAAATGAAGAAATAAGTAAAAGTTCATCATTGCGTCTAAGTTTTCTGTTTGAGCGTTTGACCTCCGTGTATAAGGTAGGAAGCATGGTTTACAAAATCGTCAAAAATCAGTCGGCTTTTGGACGACCGGTTTTTATTCAAATAATATTAAAAATATTTAAAATTATTGAAATCTTGAAACCGAGAATATCGAGCGGTCAACCAAAGAAACCGACGGTAAATAAAAAACCGAGCAGTTTGCTTTTAAACTGAGAAAATCGGTGATAAACAAAAAAACCAAATGATAAACCAAGAAAACCGAGTAGTAAAATAAGAAAATCGAACGGTAAACCGAGAAAGCGACCTGTTTGGTTTCAAATTATGTTCAAATTTGTGTTTTGATATTTGAACGGTTTACCAACCGATTTTTTTTGGTTTTTATGATTTTCGTTTAATCGGTTTGCTTTGTTTCATGGATACAAACGGTTTTTTAATCCCTGGTAGGAAGCAATAATGCACAACATGCTGCAACCCTATCATCTTTACCGGCCCTCGACACTTGCAACTCCATGCATACCTTACCGCACTTTCCATGTAGGACAAACAGACCGAAAGAAGTAAAGGTCAATGAACAACGCAAGCATGGACGACAGCCCAGGACTTAGCTCCTAGGTAGAGTTCATCAACGCCCTACACACGTGTTGCCGAAAACGGCAAAGATAGGCACCACAAGCGACCACTAATCCCAGTCAAGTTACTGTTGGTCGGTCTGCTTCGAGCTGGTCATCTTTCTGGCCGGCCGGCTGGGCTTCCAAACTCCCAAGCGATAAGATGAGATCAAAAGGAGCTCAAAAAGAGCTACGAGCTGCGTGCAAACTCCCAGCCGTCCTTTTGGTCCTTTTCACGCCTCTTTGCTGCAGCGAGAAACGGATATTTCTCTTTGAACGATTTTTGGTGCAGATGTCCAGTTTTGTCAACGCTTGGAGAAGCTTTTGTTTTCCTTTTCTTTTGAAACCTTATTGATCCTCGATTGAACAATTGACACTTGTACATATAGTGGGTTGTTGGATGTGCTTGTTTGTCATGAGTTGAGGCGACCAGAGGTTTAGGTACTCCGAGTATATGGTGAGCCAATGCTGATAAAAAAAATTCAAACAGATGAATGCTGATAAGAATATATGCATGCATATCCAACAAAACTTCAGTGGTTGTATTGGAGGATTCGTCTTTGTGGGCAACACACCGTGCCAAGTGTGTCGCACGAGTGCCCAAGCATCTACTATAGACAGAAATGTCAGGCACCTATATGGGGCTTTTCTCCCGGACTTGATGCACGGACTAATATAGGGCTAGTGGTTTGAAACTTTCAGTGTTCTATTTGTATGAACCACGCAAGCATGCATGCATGTTAACGCAGCATTTCAAACAGGGAACTTCTCCTGTGAAGATGAATTGTACATGGACTGGCTAGAGTTACTCTACACAGGGCTAGGGCGGCCATAGCTAAGGTTATATTTACACTAGCTCGAAAGAGTTACAAGATTAGGGTTTAGTAAGAGTTACAAGGCCTTCTCATCATGTGGATAGTAGTAAGAGTTGCCAAATCTCATGGAGAGTAGTAAGAGTGCCAGTTCTCATGCCCAACAGTTACGTGCCTTCTCATATGTGGAGAGTAGTAAGAGTTGCATATGGATTAGCTCGAGTTATTACACTGCTACACAGCTGGCTTTGTTTAGGATGCATGACTCTTACACGGGTACTATACAGAATCTTTTGTGCTAATAAGCCGGACGAATTTTTTTTTTACTGTGTGTGGCAAAAACGAACGTGCATGCATGGGCATATATAGGGCACAAACGATGAAACGAAAGATTTTTTGAACAACTGGTTGTTGGCTGAGTGGACGTGCAAAGTTTGAACTTGTAAACTTTGGCTTTTCCTAGCCTCGTGGAAGAAGAAAGTTGTGGTCATGATTAGATGGAACACTCAAGTGTAAAGAACATCTTGTGAAAGCACGCCTTCTCGCCACTGTGGCTTTGTCGGTATGCTTATGATGAACACAGAACCCTAAACTTTCTAGCTGCATCGTCTTCATGGAAATAAACCAGAGTCCTTTCAAATTCCAAGGGACATTTGTCATATCTATTTATAGAAAGAGGAGGGGTATATAAATGTGGAACTCTAGCTCCCCACTCCCCCTCTTGTTTTTGTTACTTGGTGGGGTGGGTGAAGATAAGGAGCAATCAGCAGCCTACCTAGGCTGCGATGACATGACACTTGGTTAGAAGCAGAGATGAGTAGAATAAGGGAACCAAACTACTACTACAACATCCAGATTTAAATTCATGACGTCTGGACATCTCACTAGCCATGTTATTTGAACAACAACAACAAAAATACGTTAGGGAGTTGTAATTAACAAGACCCTTACTGGTTTCTACTTATCAGTAGTGCTCTAAGGAGAGACATTTCGTTTGTCAGACCCTTTTCTCTGCCACATTTTGTTGTATCATAGTGCTATAGCTTGAATCATCAGGTCCATATATTTGTTGATCAATTTATTATAATTTCCTTTTTCACCCTCCCTTTGTCCCGACAACAATTCTTTAATTCCACCAATGGCAGGCCATGCATGGTTTTGCATCTGGAACTAGGTTATTTTTATGGCAGCCCAAAAGGTAGGGGCCGCTTTATGGTCGTGGTTGGTGCAAAATGACACGTGGCTCTATGGTTATCGCCCATCACATTATCTTCAAAATGTTAATTGCCGTCCTTAGTAAAGTTCACGTGTAGGGAAATAATTATATTAGGGCGTAAGTCTCTTGGCCCCCTTTCTGTGAAGGTGGTGATCATGATGATGATGAAACTTTTTATCACTTCGATCATGATCGATTGTCTTGTCCATCTTTTCTGCCACATGCTTCCCAATCTTCATACTGTTGCTAAATGAGCTACTACTCCCTTTCTTAAACAAATTGAAGCTATACAAGGATATTAATGAAAACTACAATAAGTGGCCCAAAACCTTGTACTACGTTTTATTTATGATGATGATGTCTAGAGCCACCACCTCTACAATAATAAACTAAGAGCTTGTGCAATTGTGGAGTAAACTGTGGTGGTACTAATGGGGACGGACTTGGAAAGATAACTTTGCTTTATTTTTCTATAACCTTTTTGTTTCGTTTTTATTGATTTCAAATAGTACACTGCAGTAACAAACATTAGGTCCAGTCCTTGTATCACCAATGAACGCACTCATTTTTTCACATATATTAGGATTTATTTAATATATCCTAATTCTTGAGCGCTTTACCTAATCCCATGAATCAAAATATACTTAAAACGCTGGTAAAGGGGTTACCACTAAGATGATAAAAAATGTAACTAGAATGGCATGCATTATTATCACTCTATGGAAGTGGTTGTGTGAGATTGGCAGCTATAAATCATGCAGAAAAATAAATAGACCTTGTCCTAATTTTATTGAACCCACTTTATATTCAGGCCCCCTTGGCCCCTTGCAATTCTCATTTGTCCATAGTTGCTAATGGGAGTGTATTTATTTTATTATTATTTTCATGGACGCACATATGGGTGCATTTTTCATTAAGAGGAAGAGAATTACAACGACCACATCACCACACAGGCAAATCCATGCGGTTGTCGGTTGATAGGTTCCTATTACATTAAACAAAGAGGTGTCCTCCTAGAGAAAATGAAAACAGGCACAACATCAGTGAATAAAATCCGATAACAGGTCGAAACTGGCTGCTGCACTGCAACGTCCCTCGTCAGCTTATCAACTCTCTGCCACCGCCTGCTTGTTGCTGTTGCATGCCTGTTCCTATCCTTCCAAATTTCCCAACAGCCCAGCAGAACCAGTGAATCAAAACCTTTTCATCTTTCCTTTGCCACGCGCTTCCGACACGGTATCCACCAATCGGCCAACGGTAACTCTGACGTTGGTGTCAGGTTTTGAAGTCCAGACAATGGCAGGATGAGGAACCAGACTTCGCGAATGAAGACACACGCAAGGAGTAGGTGTTCGATCATTTCCGTCACCTGCGAACATAAAGCACACGACCTGTTGTTATGACTCTATAGACAATCTGAGGTCCAGCAGTAGCCGAGAAGGGCAAGCCTAAAGAACTTACGTTATGTGCCGGTGTCCTTGTTTTACGAGCTCTTTGGCTCCTGTAATTATGAGTAACGGTGGTGGTGCATCATTTATTTAATGATGAGTGAGGCCATCTATAACACACATGCAAACTGTCAGCGTGGTACAAAAAGTGCTTCTCATCATTAGCCTGGTAATGGCGGTGGTGCGTCAGTTAAGCAATGCGGACAAGTACTCATTAGTCTTGATGCTATATCTAATTTATAAAACATGCATTATATAATATATATATATATATATATATATATATATATACTAGCAAAAGTATCAATGCGTTACGACGGGCTTAAACAAAACAAAACACTCTATATGATTTAAATAAAAAAAATCATTTACACAATATATTGGGAATTGCTAATTTTTAGCTGATTGAAAGTGTGACTATAAAAGTTGTACATCTCGTCGAGAGCTTTTCGAAATATATATGCATCATATTATTTGCACTCCGGAGCAATAAGATATGGACCCTGCAAGGAGATCTACACATAGGAGTCCGAATCAGAATAGATATTTTTGCATCGCGTATTTGAACACAAAGACGGCCAAATCTGTAGATCCATTGAATACCAAAGTTATAGAACTTTTTATGAGCTACGAGATAGAGTCTGAGTTTGTCTCATTTCAACTCTGGACCCGGGCATTATGATTTTTAAAAGTTAGTACTTAATGTGGAAGATACAAAACCGACTTGAATTCAATTTCTAACTTTGTGGACACGAAATAGAGAACTGCACCCCTAAATCAATATATATATATATATATATATATATATATATATATATATATGAATGTAGTGCGGTAGTTCAATGGATAGGCTAGGCAAATAGCAGTAGTGGTGCACAAGTGCATATGTTGTTGTCGACATATGGGGGTTGGTCAAACCACCCTTTGATGGTTCGGTTAGGAGATGAAACACGTTGTAATCTCAAAATAAATACTAGTAGATAAGAGCGAATACGAGCACATGAGGATTTTACCCAGATTCGGACCGCCCAGAGGCTAATAGCCCTACATCCTGCTTATCTGTATTAGTTATAGGATATACAGATCTGAGTATAAGAGCTCGTTCTTGAGCCATGAAGAGTTAGGAGGAGGAAGAAGAGTCTCCAGAGGAGGAAGCCCCCTTTTGCCTGTCCTGGGTGCTCCCTTTTATTAGTCAAGAGGCATCTCATATCGAACAGTACAGAGGAGAATAAATGCGTATAGTTGGGAGGGCCAGACCCCCACCCTTTCCTTGCATGTCATGCACTGCTGCTGCTTGCTTTGGGCCAAGAGCCCTTCCCGTGCAAGCCAAGAGAGAGAGAGAGAGAGAGAGAGAGAGAGCATGTTGGTACGGGGCCCCCATGCATGCAACCTCCTTGATTTGATTTTATGGGCACATCACCGTAACTCCAGGGATGCATGCAAGTCCTTCGTTCTTTTCTTCTTGTCTTCACATCTTTCAGAATCTTCTATGCATGACTTGTGTAGTAGTAGGTGGTGTTAGGGACCCCCGTTCCCAGTACACCGACAGTTGTCCTGCTAATTCCTAACTAATCATGCTATTAAGCACAAACAAATGGCAAGATCGAACTAAGTAACAAGCTCCGATCATGAAGTCAGTATTAAGATGCTCTAGCACTATCTCTATGTATGTGTTCCTGCTTTATGTAGTTGCATTCTTGCAAAGGTTGCTAGTCTTTTATCCTGTCCCATTCAATTTTGACTTCCCATGCATGTTTTCTATCTTTATCATTTGTTTTGCCTATAGCTTAATTGTGATATAGTGGTCTTGATGCAACACGCATTTATTTTGTTTTAGTCATGTTCAATGTGAATTTGGTAAAATTCAGCTTATATATAGTGAACACATTTTTATCATAGAAATTTTGTCTCCACGAGCCGGGCATTCTACAGAATCTTTGTTGGTCGTCTTCACGACTTCACGACTGATACAATAGCAAGCGTAGAATCAAAGAGTGACATATGCATTTTAAGAAAAGGGAAATATTTATGCAACATTGTCGTTATTTCACTTTCACTTCTCCATTTGGCTCTGACGTACTTGTGCACTGAGTCTGATCCATGCAAAAGTGGCCACACAAACGGTTACATGCTGAGTAAATGCAGTGCATGCAGACTAATACTAGCTAGAGTACACAAGCGGTCAAGAACGCTCCACGCCTTGCAAGCGGAGGGCATAACGTTGGCTAGGACTGATGTGGCGGCTCCGTACAGTGGCCACGTTAGTCAAAATTCTCTTCTGCTTGCAATTTTTTACTGAGTCAGCCTTAAACTATATCTTGTCACAAAAAAAAAAGCCTAGAGTATGTACTATCTCTTTCCCTTTCTCTCTCTCGCCAGTATAGTCGTCACTCGATCGGTAACCCCAAGTTGCCATAAGCCAAGCATGATTTCTAGTGCCACTTGCAGATGGAGCAAAATTCAGATAATATATGCTATTCTTTCTGGCCCTTCGATGGAGCGAACGAGCGAATGGATCGAAATGACGACGAAGCGGAGACATGTCGATCGACGTATACTTGAGCTAGCTCAAGGTCAATATTACTGTCCATTTTCTGAAGTCTGGTACGTACGTAGGCCTGCATTCTTCAGCAAGAATGGTATCTGCTCAGTGCCCACGGAAAAGATAAAGCAGGAGGTGATAGATCAGCTCATCAGTTCAGTCTGCGGATGCTCGATATTTATTTATCTTTGTGACGGGAAGAACCTCTTACACCGGCATAATTTCATGTTTTATATTAACACATCAACAATTTAGATATACGTTAAGAGAATATTTTATTTCACACTTGCTTGGATGGTGCGCAGTGTGTCAACTTGAGAAGAAAGTGGTCTGACAAAGAAGATATATTATATATGCTTTTTTCCCTTTGCCTCCTTTTCTGAGACAGAAAGCTTTTGCAAATTTGCATGGTGGGAGTCAAGACAGATTCTCTATTTCATTTCGTGGCAGAAATATGCACTGCGAATAGGCCATGCATGATGAAAAAGAAATGGAAAAGGAATAATAAACGGGTACCTGGCCAGATGAGCGTTGAGGTTTGTTTGATGGCTTCCAGACGTGCTTTGCATCTGATGCTAAAGTCTACGGCTCGAAATTACCCTCTCGCGCGTTCCGTGTGTGTTTTCGCGAGCTCTCGTTTTACCTAACACATAGTTAACGTGTGATGGGAATACTGAGGATTTTAAACCACGCACCAACTTATCGTTTAAAAAGACCCAATTGTGCACGCTATACTATATTAGTATGAGAGACCTACAGAGGTAGCACTCGTGCGTGACAACGAAGCGATGAAGGGTATTAACCACTACGATTTGCGTAATCCGCCTCAGCTTTAGTATATTATTTGACCATGGGTTCAGCTAAGTCGCCCGTGGTTGGGATATGAGAATGTTGTTCTATTCTACAACATCTATCTTATCCTCACTAGCGAAAGATCCTAGTTTCGTGAAAGGGTGGTTAGAGTAGCATGCTACAGACCTTGGTTCCACTCCCCTATTGACTTTGGTAAAAAAAAAGGTCCTTGTCTTGTTTTCTTTTTAATCACGTTGTTGAAATACCTTGGGACTTGTCAGTTCACGGCGAATAAATCACGCTCTTGGAGGAGGAGGAGGGGGGAGGGGGGTGATATAACAAGAAGACATCAGTCACGGTAGCTGTTACTATAATGAATACTCCTTTGTTTAAAAAATAGTGTCGCTCCCGACAAACCAAATTGACTAGCAGCTAGTTCAATCTTTATGTTAGGAACGACACAAATTACAGAACAAATGGAGTATCAGGGTAGTAGTTTTCACGCAGTAGAGGAGCCGCAGGTGGTGCACCAATCCCTGCATGCACGGTAAAGAATCCCTAATTTGCGTGAAAAAAAAATTGGGTTAATTTCACGGATATTCAGTCTCTTGAAAGTTGTTGCCACTGAATCACCATGAGAGCATATCATATTTTTTTTAGAAAAAACCTAGAGTCGTTTCACGCTGAACTATTGGAAAAAAAACCAGCGCAGAAAATTGGTCGACCAGAATTCCATTCCAGGGAACAAAAACAGCAACACGTATCAGTTGACAGAAAAAAAAAATATCAGCGCGACTTGTCATTCTCACTGATATATCGTGCATGCCTTGCATGCGCCCTTTTGAAAACAACTAGTCAACGTGATCGAGACCCCCCAACGTCTCTTCCGTGGTCATGGTTTTCTTTGCACTGTTCATATCAGCATCCCATCTGCTGGTCATCACACGATCGACGAGTTGAAAGTCTGGCATCAGGCCGGTCATAGCACACGAATCTATTAGCACTGCAGCAAGCTAATTTATTACACGAGTTGATTTACCAGCCAAGAGCTAAGCGTCGCTGCCAGTTAAAGGTAATTAAGTGGCCGCTGCTAATTTCTTTGCCAAAGCTGATACGTAAACTTCCCCGCACGCAGCACTGATCCGTCAGTTCGACGACGGCGATCGATTTGGGTTGGGTGACGCGGATTGTGAGACGGGGGATGGTTACAGTTCCGGTACGTCATGCCGGTGATCCGGGTGAATTTGGCTTCCCCTGATCCGGCCCCGTCATGCAAGGCTGCCGGGGTCCGGTCCTGTCCTGTCCAGTCCCGGGCAGATGCCGCAACCAAGCCGGCAGCTCACATCCTAGACACGCACGCCAAGCCATATCTGATCACACAACACAATATCCTCCTACACACCACACGGCTGGTTCTTCTTCGGCCGTGGGCATGCAATGCAACCAGGACGATAGATGATCGGGTGGTCGCAGAGGCGCGGACCGCGTTGCGAGAATCATCGCAGGGTCATCGATCGAGCGTCAGATGATCGGGTGGTCCATGGCGGCGAAGAGAGCGCGCGCATGTGCAAATCTTATCACGTTGTTAGAACGGTACAAGTGCACAGTGGTATCTGCATGCTGTGGGCTCGAGAAACCGCTCCTTTTTTTCTTGAAGAAATTAACTTTACTGTCCTTTTTTTTTTCTTCGTTAAGGTTTGCTTATTATTGTCCAAACTATATATGATTGGAAAGGCAGAATAAATAGGAACGTGCATTTAGGGAGCTAGCAGCTACGCCATGACAAGCTGCGTGCACGCCATGATGTGCTGAAAGGAAGGGTGAGTTGAAAATGGAGGCAGGGGGAGGGGCCAGCCATGGGAGCGTAACTTGCTGGTGGAGGCGGGGCCGCCAAATGTGTGTGGGGAAGGCTGCTGATAGTGGGCATCGATCGAGCAAGTACCACTCACTGTTAATTTTCTACCCAGAGGAGCTGCTGTCATAAGAAGAAGACAGCAGAGGCAAATAGTGGCAGAACATATATCAACCGCTGTTTCTTTGATTTGCCTGCAGCTGCTGCAATGGGGGCCCCGTGTGCCTTTCTGCGTGCGTGTCGATCTGACGACTTTGAGCTAATAAGGCTTTTTTAAAAAAAAATTAATCAACCACTGTTTGAATGTATGTGACATCATCGTCCATGCGTTGACATGTAGATGTAATCCGGCTCCGGCGTCAGCGAGCACCTGAGCTTGCTGGTCCATCTGTAAACTGGATAACAAAGCTATAGTCAACTTACTCCACTGCTCGAAAGAACATCGCTTATTTCTTTTATTTTCTTTTGCAGATGTGCGCATACATTTGTTAGGGTTCGTCTTGCGGTAAGCGCGAGTGCGCGATCTTAGCTTGGACCATTGCGTGGAGTTGTCAAAAACAAAGCTCGTGTGTGGCCTAGGTAGATAGTGCGCCCGGAGTTGTTGATAATGGCGAGCTAAGAAAATAGTCTAATCTAATCAAATAAACGTATGCAAGTGGAGGTACGAAGTTGCTTGTGTTTCCCCACTTTCAAACCAGGAATGAAGCTGTTGGGAGGGCAATGGGCAGCAGCAGCTCCATCGATCGCTCTCATGATCCAGCCACCACTAATCCCCTTCCCGATTGGCCGAGATAATGTTTTTCCTTTACTGGCCAGGTCGATCGGCCTTGCAGCCGGCCGGCCACGCAGATACATGCCCGATCGGTGAGGTGGTACACCCCGGCACGTCATGTTTGCACGGTGCTTGTTGCGCAATTTCGCTTGTGACTCGATCCATCTCACGACGATATCCAAGCGTCGCCGTCTCACCGCCTCGTCGGCACCAGATCAGGTGTTCAGATCGCCATCGCCCTGGAGCTATGCAGGTGATCTTGTCTGTCGACCTGCTACCTCTGGCTAATGATCACCTGGCCGGTATACAAAAATCCGGGTGCGCTTGAGTGGCAGTGATTGTTTTTGGTTTTCCTTTTTGGAAAAAGCTTGTGAGAGGCGGTAGCTTTGCTGCATAAGAAAAAAGGGAATGGTACAATTTGGAAAGGATTGTGGGAAAGGTTGGTGATGAGGAGGTGAGGGTGCCTTTTACACCCCTCCCTCAAAGAGGGGACACACTATACACTATACGGTGGTAAGCTTTCAGGCCACCTGAATATATATGTCGAAAACGGAATGATTTTATTTTCTGGTTGAAATTCGCGAAAAGAACTGTGAGGGTTCTGTTTGAACATCAACTCTTAAAAATATGGTTTGGAGTAAGTAATACGCATCATGTAGCTTATGCTAGATTCTTGGTTCCTTCATAAAGTCTCTTTTCCCTATTATTTCCCCATATATCTCCACATTATATCAGTTCATGCTATCTGAAATGATTCGTTTTACACTTTGACTTGTGCAGACATCTGACACCTGTGTGCATGATAAACACTAGCAAGAAAATTTTATTGTTCTTGAAAATGTAACAGGCCGCCAGCGGTAATAAAATTATAACTTTGGTGGGGTACCAGATTTTGATACATGTGGTACCATGTCCTGGTGCGTACCACTAAATTGGTGGTGCCATTATTCCAAGGATGATAAAAAGGCTCCAGACAAAAAATATATTTGAGCAGCATCCTGTTCAACCCCATAAAAAATAAAAGACAGGAGAAATGGAACCATGCACTACTAGAGGCACCACCGACTCGACCATTAATTTGCTACATGGAAAAGCATGTATGCCCTTTTACAAAATTGCAAAACACCAGGGGCCGGGTAGCTTTTACCAAGTAGCTAGTGCTTGTACATATGAGACCATTCGTTTGCATGGCACTTTAACAAAAAGCTACTAGCACAGAGAGGAGGAGAAATGAGTTCAATATAGAAAATCAGTGGCGGAAATGGGGCACCCATTCATTGGCCGTCCGTATGTAACCGCTGGGGGAACAGCGCTACAGGGCTCGGCAAAAGCCTGAAACCATCATGAACTGGAGGGAACAACAGTACCTTGAAATTGTACGTGTACACGTGTGGAGTTGTCAAATTACTACCATAATGAATTAAAAACTGATAAGAGAAGAGGCGTCATCTCTTCATATTGAGATGGAGTAGTACTTACACAACGAAGTCCCTAAGGATGGCATGCATGCAGTCATTATAGCGGAGTGGGGTAAGGATAGAAAAGAAGTTATATATATGTAATGGGCAATATATAGTACTTCTTTTCTCTAATATATAGGAGTAGCTAGCTAGGTAGTAGTACTCTGGCAGAAACAAAACCTCACCTCCAATAATTAATAAAAAGAAGAAATGGAGATGGATCCAAAGTCAATCACAAGATTAATGGACCAATGCAATGAGACACACTAGACCTGACCACCCCCGCGGCCGTCGCCATCGTGCTCCCCGCCCTCCACACTGATGAGCGGGGCCTGCTCATCCTTTCCCTCCGTCGCCGTCGTACCAGCACTGTTGCTGCCGCCATGATTCTCCCTAACCACGGCATCGCTGTCGCTTGATTCGGATTCGGAGGTGGTGGTGGTCATGAGCCCTTCCTCCAGCTTCTCCAGCAGGTCGTCGTTGATCGGCACGTAGCCGTCGTCGTCGTTCTTGGCATTGCTGTTGCAAGTGGTGACGTCACTTGCTGTGGCGTTGCACTGCTCGTGCTCGTGCTCGGCGTTGTTGTTGTTACCGGCTTTGGTGAGCTCCCTGGCGCGCGCCACCTCGAGGTCCCAGTCCGTGGCCGCCACGGCGCGCGCCATCCAGACGGCGCATGCGGCCTGCGCAGCGAGCAGGCCGAGCCAGAGGCCCGCGAACCCGAGCCCGGCCCCGAAGGCGAGGGCCACCCCGACGGGCATGCCCACCAGGTAGAAGGAGGCGAGGTTGATCCGCGCGCCGCTGGCGGGCCGCGCGCTGCCGCGGAGCACGCCGCATCCCGCCGTCTGCGGGCAGTTCCCGAGCTCGCAGAGGCCCGCGATGGGGAGCGCGACGGCCGTGAGGCGGAGGATGTCGGCGTCGGACGTGAACATGCGCGCCCACCGGTCGCGGACGGAAACCATGAAGGCGGCGGCCGCGACGCCGACGACGAGCCCCACGGAGAGCGCGGCGCCCGCTGCCCTGCGCGCCCCCGCGGGCCGGGCCGCGCCGAGCTGGTGGGCCACGCGCGTGGACGCGCCCTGGCCCAGAGAGGACGGGAAGACGTAGACGAGGGAGGTGGCCTGGATGAGCACGCCCATGGACGCGACGGCGGCCCGCGGGTCCGGGAGCAGGCCCGAGAGCACGATCATGAGCTCGTACCACCACCACTCGAGGCACACGGCGGTGGCGGTCGGCACGGAGAGGCGGAGCAGCGCGGGCCACCCGCGGAGGCAGTCGGAGTTGGGCCCGACCCAGGAGTCCCTGTGCGCGCCGGAGATGGCGAGGAAGACGAGGAGCGCGAGGAGGAGGTTGAGGTCGGTGAGCGCGACGGCGAGGGCGACGCCGGCGACGCCCATCCGGAGGCGGGAGACGAGGAGGTAGTTGATGGGCCCGTGGAGGAGCACGGAGAAGAGGGAGCAGGCGGTGATGGGCAGCGTGAGGTTCTGGGAGCGGAGGTACACGCGCAGCGGGTGCAGCAGGGCCAGCACGGCCAGGTCCAGCGACGCGTAGCGCGCGAACTCGTGGGCGGCCTCGGCCACGCCCGCGTCCTGGCCCAGCAACCGCAGGATGGGCCCCGTGGAGGTGACCCACAGCAGGGAGATGGGAAGCGCCACGGCAAGGAGGAGGAGCACCGTGCGGTGGAGCGCCAGGGCCAGCAGCTTCCCGCGCCGGGCGCCGAAGGCCTGCCCGCAGATGGGCTCCATGCCCAGCGCCAGGCCCGACAGCACGGAGTAGCCGGTGATGTTGGCGAAGCCCAGCGCCAGAGACCCGCCGGCGAGGGCCAGCTCGCCCAGCTGGCCCAGGAACACCATGGAGATGAGCGCGCGGGAGTACATCACCAGACCCGTCACCGCCATGGGAACGGAGACACGGCCGATCGCCCGCGCCTCGGCCGCCACCTGCATCGATCATCAGGTGCCGTTCAGAATCTAATACACATGGAAGAAGCAGAGCACGGACACGTACTTGTCTCCACTCTCCTCCAGCTACTGGCTGCCATTTTCCTACAGCTCCTGCTGCTTTCCTTCTTTTTTCATTCCCGTTACTATGATATTACCGCAGCACGCTGCCATGCTGGTGCTAGATACTATAGGCTACTCTACTCCGTAGACGACGGCATAATAAACAAGCAGACTAGATTATTGGTGCTGACCACTTCCGCGCGCACTATAGCTTTTCGTGCTAACACCTACTCTACGTGCCACTTATCTTCCCACCAGCAGCAGCAGCAGCAGCAGGAGGAGGAGGAGGCCCAGAGAGAATGTGCAGTGCACTGCACACCCACGTGTGTACGCACATACCTTGGAGAGCTGCATCGCATGGCCTCCGTCATCCACGGGGTGAAGGAGCTGGTGCGCCGACCCCTTCAACGAGCTGATCACCGGCGGCGGCAAGGAGTCGGAGGGGGAGGAGGAAGGAAGATCGCTGCCACCGGTGTTGCACATGGTGATGAGACGATCTGCGGAGGCTGTTTGGAAGAAGCGGCCGGGATGTTGGAGAAGATAGATATAAGCAGCAGGAGAGGCGCGCTGTCCTCTGCTGATTGGTGGTGGCCGGCGCGAGCTGCCTACACAACAAGTACGTTTTGACTGGTTGCGAGCTACTTTTCCGTCTGGTAATCTCTCACTCTTTCTCTCTGGCTTTGCTGGGTTGTTGGTGTGATAACCTTTTGGTCTCCTCCGCAGAAGTGAGTGAGGGGAGCGGTCAGTGGATGGAGGATTCAGTCAGGGACTCGGCGGGGTGCTGCTTAAGTGGCTTGTGTCTGGGGGACGGGTGCTTAAGCCGGCTGCCCATATATATACGCGCCAAGCACGGGTGCAGTGGGTGGGGGACGGATCCATCTATCGGAGGACGTGTCTGCCGTTGGGGGAATTTCACCTTCTCGCCCGTGCTAGCTGCGGGCTGCCCGGAACCGGAACAAACCTCTCCATCGCTCCGCATCAGCACATATGCGGCTGTCTGTCTGAAAATTCCCCATTCCTCCTGACGGACGGATTGGCATATTGATATTGGCACGTCCATCGTCCGAGCTGTCGGAACAAACGGGATCCGTTCTGCCCGGCGACGCAGGCTCCAGGCCCGGCGTGACAGCTCAGTGGTTGGTTGTCCATGAAGATTAACTCGCCCGCCGCTTGAGTGGGTCGCTGCCGAACCGCGCACCTAGCAGACTGTAGAGCAGGGCTGGTGATCCATTTCCGGCCATCGATCATCCCTCCTCATCACACTTTAACTTACCGGTCTCGACTTCACACACACTACTAGCTTCTATACTTACTAAGAAATTATCTCCATCCACTACTACCCGGTACTCCATCATTCAGGATCATTCCTACAGGATGGACGACGCTGTTCCACTTTCGCTTTCGCTGGCGCTCTGCCTTGGACGATCGACACGGGTCGATGGCTACGCTGTCGACGTTGGGACGACGCATGTCAATGAGCGCGCGCGGGGGCCGGAAGTGATGGCCGCACTGTTAAGTGTACTGCATTGGGTTCACGCACAGAATGATAAGATGGGCTAAGGAGAGCACGCACTCATCAGGCCAGGCCCCCGCCGCGCCTGTACATGCGCGCTTAATTCACGCCACCACATTCAAGCCGAAACAGCAGGGCAAGTTCGGCTCGATGCGGTACCTGCCTGCCCTGCCTTCTCAACACAATGCTTTGCCTTGTCTCCACTGTCCGTTCACTGCTCGCTCCTTGGGCGCAGCACACGCAGCGGCCGGCCGTGGCTATCTGCGCACCGGTGGTCCAGGGTTCCCAATTCCCCACCACCCCCTGTGAATGAATTGAAATCAGAGAGTTTTCAGAGCGGCAGCAGCGCCGAGCATTGATCCCCAGTTCAGGGGCAGCGCACTACTACTACAGTACAGGGTTTTCCTTGCAATCCAGCCAGGCGATTACACTTTGTCCCGTCGAATTACTCTTTGCCCAAGTGCAGACGTGCATGCGTACTCTTATTACTCTTTGCCCTGTCCTTGCTTTCCCCCCCCAGCTGCTGCAGGAAGGGTTAATTCGATCTCTGAGAAAATTCCTGCCAGTGCAATCTGATGAAGGTGGCAGCATGCAGTGTACAGCTGAGGTGGATCACTCATTCTCAGTCCTCACAAGCAAAAAAAAAAAAACTACCAACCTTTTCATTTTTCTCCTTTGCTTCTCCATGCATCTTTTCACGACTTTCCTGTGCCTTTTTTTTTTTTTGAAAAGAACCTGTGCCTTTTTTCCAAACTCGCAAAAGCTGGCCTATTGTGGTCAGTTCAATTCAATACGCGATCGCAACACAACGCATATCATTGACATTTCCGGGAGTGGACTTTGCAGTTGCTTCCTTCTCTCTAAGATTGCCTGATATAAACATACTGAATTTGTTCCTTGCTCGACCTGGGTCCAGGACTCTCCGTTACCATTCGGCCAGGTAGATAGCCTCCTGCTTCGTCGTGGTGCCGTCCTCAACAATCATCAGGTTTCGATGCCTATAACGTGTAGCATTTCCGAGCCCCCCGCTTTAGGTGCGCAAGAACCAGCTTATTGTATATGCACGTATACAACTAGTATATCGTTTTAGCCTTTACATCTATCTCACTAGATCTGTCCAATAAATAGCTGTCGTTTTATCAGAGAGTACGCTACAATTCAACTGTCTAAAAAACGTAGAAATGTCAATGATATGCGTTGAGTTGCGAGTATGATTGGCCATTCAAAAAGTAAATTTGTATAGGCACAATTATTATCTTTATAAATGAGCTTCTACCAGATTATATACGAACTAATAAAAAAGATTACTACGTACATTGCGACGCACTACTATATTTACTTGCTATTAGTGAAAGGCTTGCAGTGAATATTTGAGTTTGCAACAAAATATCTATAGGGAGACCAATAATTAATACCAAAGAAATAAAAACATATATGCTATTGTTGCAAATGTAGTTGTATCATCAAACCACTAGCCTTTTGGCATCACTGGTTCCTATCTTGATTATTGCTCTACTGTTCCCATCCAAACAGCGGGCCATTCATGTCCTTGATGAAACATGGTTGTTGTCGCACTGAGAGGGCATCATATGGCTAGGGGTTTGCTTGTCGCGTGAAATTATTACGTGATATATCCATTCCACAATATCCCACACATGTACTGACTCGAGTTGAAGTCTATGCACCCACTTTTTAAGACGGAGTAGGGAGTTATTTCCTCTTCATCAATGACTAGACGGTGGACGATTCATTCCATCAGAATACTTGCTTGCATGTTCATCATCAATACGTTAGGATTGCCTGTCCAAAAAAATTTTGGGATCAAATGGGTTCATTCTCTTTGAATTATAGTATCCTCTTTTTCAAATAGGTGGATGTCAAATACACTCTATAAAAAGGACTTGACATCCTCATTGGTACTTCGAACCAACATACTCTCTCCGCTCTTAAAATATTATCACTGTTGAGTTTTTAAGTTATGTTTAACCACTGGTCTTATTTAAAAAAAATTAAAACTATCATATTTTTAATCATTTATGTTATTATTAGATAAAACTAATTTTTTCATATTTAAACTAATATTTTGTCTCTGGTTTGAACTTACCAAGACACGTGTTTGGATGGATCATATACATTAGCTAGTTTTTGTATATTTTCATTCTCACTTCTCATCAAAAGGGTTAATCTAAAGTTGACAGTATGTACGTGTTCTTGTGTGCGTACATATACACATCTTAAGATCAGGAATTCAGGGAGGGAGCGAGGGTTATTTCACTTTTTTTTGAAAGATCCGATAAGTGTGAGCATATATATTGATAAGCAGCAGCAGAGTGAGGGTTATTTCACTAACTCGAGAGAATGGGGGGCACATGTCCATATTGGGCATAACCAAGCTCTGTCTCTGGTCTGAAATGACTTACCCAGGCACATGTTTGAATGGATCATATACATTAGCTAGTTTTTGTATTTTTTTTATTCTCGCTTCTTATTAAAATGGTAAATCCAAAGTTGACAATACTTAATGTTCTGGTGTGCGAGGGATTCGAGGAGGGAGAGCGAGGGGTGAAACAAGAAAAATTGAATCCAATGGACAGAAAGTGCATGTGCAATGACTCGAGCGCGGGGGCGGGCACTTTCCCACTTAACTGCATGTGGCCATTCGCGGTACCACAACATTAAAAGGGAGTGATTGAGTGAGTGAGTGAGTGAGTGAGTGGTGGTAAATGGTTAGCAGGGAGGGAGCAGTTGCCCTCGTGGGGAACAACCACCGGCCGGCACACAATTCTCAGCATCCATGGCGTAACACAGCTACACAAGCACACGCACACACACACAAAATGTGTGACGTTAGCTACTGTCGAGCACCAATATTGCAATCTCTTCACCTTGTCTAGCAGCAAGCAGAAACCAGGTGCACACTCATGTCTGCGCATACATATTCTCGAGTGTGTCCCAATCGAATCCAAAAAACGCATGCAATGCAACCGACGATCGATGGGGGCCGGTGCGTTGGCGGGGATCACGTCGTGAAGCCGGTGGTTGCGCGCGGGGCGTTGTCATGATGGCAACCACCAGCAGCGGCGTGCCGGGCCTTGCAGGGCACTGGGAGACAGGCGTGCGCCCGTACGTTTGTTCCCGCCTCGAACAGCAGCTGTGCCTGTGTGTACCACCCGTTGCATACGCATCAGTGTATATCAGACACGTCTTCCTCCAGCACATGCAATGCCAAGGGTGGTATCATATCCGGCCGGGAGGGCGTACGCGCCCCCATGTGGCGTGCGTGTCCTCCAGATGAAGAGCGAGTTCGATCATGGAGTAGTAGAGAGTAGTACTGATGACTGGCTGGCTGATTGGTCGCTCGATGGATCGATGATCGGGCACTACGTACAGTGAACGCGACCGGCGTGTACTTGCACAGTGCGTACGGTTAGGGGTCGAGCACGTGGTCGTACGTATACGTACATGTACGGTACATACACGCATCACCAGGCTGCTTTTGCATGCTGGGCGTGCACGCACGGGGCGAGTCATCACTCATGCATGGACAGTGCCGCGCGCGCAGGCACACAACAGTCACGTAGTGACCAGGTAGCCTAGCTATAGGGGTTTCTGCCTCTCTGGTGGATGGTGTAGTGCCTCATCGGAAAAACAAAAAAAAACAAAAAAAAAAGTGTAGGCCTAGCGAAGCACAAGCAGCAGTGGTGTCCGGTTGCCGGCCCGGCGAGAGGCGATCGGAAATGGGCAGGCAGGTATCGGCATATGTCGCTTGCTACGGGGGCAGGCATGTGCCGCGTTGCCCCCATGCACGCATATATGCCATCAGGTTTCAGATCGATGGAATCCACTCCACACTTTCACCGGCGGTTGGCGTTGGTGACATGCCGTGCACAGAATCGCATGCCCGCACGTTGTGGGCCGTCGTCGTATCGAGCGGCCATTGGCTCCGACCGGCCCGGCCGGTGTCAGCTGGTCAGGGCGCGGCCACGCCGCAGCGATCGGTCCATCACATGCGCGTACAAACTCGCCTACTGTACCCTGCTCAAGCTATAGGAGCGAGCGAGCGAGAGAGAGACGTGATTTGTGGCTAGAGAGAGAGGGAGGGAGAGACGACGTGACGCGAGGCTATAGCCTTGTTGGCTCCATACCGACACGAGACCAACTGTGTTTCCGTCGGGCGCTATTAGACGACGACACGCTAGCTGTGCCTCTGATGACGGACGCGACGAACCACCCTTCTTGGGCGATGGGAAACCGTACTTTCACCCCATCGAAAAAGACCCGGAGTACTGTGACTTTTGCATGTGGAACTAACAAGTACAGCCGATGACTGATGAGATTTGGATGGTAACCGCAGCAGGAGGTACACTCGGGACGGCTTTGAATTGCTCCCCGGTCGGCCTCTGTACCCAGCTTTACTGTTCAACACGCCTGAGCATTTGCTGTGTAAGAAATGAAAAACCGAGACACTCTCCCACCTCTTTATGTGCTCATCAGCTCCACATCTTTGTTTTCTTGCAATTGATCTTCGGCTAGTGCGTATGGGCCATCGCAATATAAACCAAAATTCAATCTCAGGACCATCTTACAACACAGCCACACCCCCACCCTCCAAGCGTATATTGGTCCATTTCTTCAACTCAAAACATGATCTCCATCATCAAGCCATAGCAATCATGCATATGCACCACTCAAGTTTACAGGGTAACGACAAGGAGGGTTTACCCGCGATATACATGCATGCACAAACGTCTTCTTCTTTTTTTTTAAAAAAAAAGAAAGGAAATGAAAATTCGCCATGGCCACAGATTCAACCGGTGACTTGATTCAGATCATAGGGCTGCAGCCTTCACGCGACCATTCTGATTATGACATCAGTATGTCTAGTCCAGAACAGACCACTACCAAACCAACTTATTTAACAGCACCACACAAGCCCCCTTCCATATTGGAAAGTCCTCTTGCAAAATTTGGTTCTTGAGGGGATAAGGGGTGGCATTGCTTTCTTGTGGATAAAACTCAAACATTATTGGCGAAGCATCATCCTCGGAATCTCGTTATCGCACGCACGAGAAAGGATCAGATGCACCATATGATAAGCCGCTTACACTGTCTTATACCCTTGCAATCAGTGACTACAAACGTGATCATTAGCTCATTTTTCTATTCCTGATACAACAACGCCTTATTCAATAACATATGACCACCAATAATACAGCTCATGAGGATAAAGGGTTGGAGGACAATAATCTGAAACACGTCCAAAAAGATAACCGGATTAATGTGGACACATAGCAGTACTAAATCAATTTGCAAATATCTAGAAGAATCAAGAACTCCTTAAAAGACAAGGCATGAACAGCATATGTTCTGACGGTGAATGCATCTGCCGGGACTAATGTGGCAAACCATCCTTGTGTGAGTATATGTGTGCAATGCTACTCTCACTATTGCCCCAAATACCAGCTGGACTTGGTGCTCCTAAATTCTGTCTATGTGTGACCACCATTGCACCTACATTAGATCATATAGCTGGCATTTTGTGCTGATGAGCACATAGGACTCATCAAGGCTCAGAACCAATTTGCCATCCAATTTCTCTTTTCCTTTCTTCAAAACTTCAGGCGTCATTTCTCAATAGAATGTATGAATAGTGAAGAGATGAAACACCATGATTAGAGAACCACATTTTCCTTAAGAACATTATGTTTTGCATTTTATTCTGATAGCTGTTGTCTTGTATAGTAGCAGTAATTATTGTCTGTTTAACATGACAAAGCCTAAACATGAAAAAAAAAATCAAATAAGACGACACAAAGGTCCTCACTCGCTAAAATTTTCAGAACATTTAAATCACTGTGGTATGGCATTGAAAGCAATCAGGTGTTTGCAGAACCTTATGCTGGCTCCTAATGCAGGAATTTATTCTGGATAATGATGGACGTGCATTCAAAAGCAAAGTGCCAAAAATTAAAGTCCACGGGAAGAGAGGAGACACCTGTCTCTATCGCCGTCGACGATCAGCATTTTGCCATATCCTCATCTAGGCTGTCAGCCACTTGGGAAATTCATCCAAAACATCAACAGCAGGAATAATCCAGTCTCAAAAAAACAGCAGGAATAATCATCACGAATCAGCAAAGCACACCAAACTGAGTCCTGGAGAATACAATTGAAACAGTAATTCCTATTACACCGTATAATGGAATATGATCATACTTTGCAGTATATAGAAAGCGTAACTCAGCACTAAAAAGTCAATAGGTTTATGGAGTGCAAGTTAAAGCACAGCCTTAAGAGAAATGTACCTTCTTGAAATATCCCCATTATTTACTTCTATTAAATTTCCTTCTGATGACGTCCAATGCAATGCTGCAGGTATCAATAATAAGGTTTCAATTAATTTTTGCATGGAAGGCCCCACAAACAACTCAGTGAGGACAATGCTTACAATTCTCGGTTTCCTTTTCCACAACAATCATAGAAAGCAATTACAGGGAACTCTTTCCCCAAAGTACCACAAATGACACATAACAGAGATGAACCGGAGAGAAAAATAACAGTGTTACCAACAAACATTTAAAAGGATTCCATTAAATAGCGCTTTGAACAGCAGCAAGCAAATGGCAAGCAGTAGCAGAAACATTAATATGATTTTTCATCACTTCGACCCCATCCTAGCACCATAGGAGTTGGTGACCTTGATAATTGCTACCAGACACAATGAAAAGCTGCAAATCTGCTGCTGCAGAAAAAAGGCTGGCAAAATCGCAACATTCATATAATTGATCACAGTACAGCTCCCAGAGGCCGAACACCTGGCTGCCTTCCGTCGGTCACAATTAGCCAAGTAGTTATGATCACTATATGACAAGAACTTATTCTCTGTTGTTCATATCCTAAAAAGGTGAATTGCCTTGACAGAACAGGTTCAAGTAATATAAAACAAGGATCTAAGGCAAGGAATTGGTAATTTGAATATGAATTCAAGAGTAGTCCAAGGTTGAACCTAATTATATAAGAATACAGCAGGATGACCCAATCAGTAACAAGCTATATCTGAAAAGAAATCATGACGCTTAGGCATTAGTTGATTTGGTGCCACAATGCAATTACTTTGTTCAAATGAATGGACTAAGCACACTAAAGATAACTATAATAAATTCACAAAGTACAATATTCTTTTTTTGAAGGAACAAAGTAGAGTATTATAATCTGCAAAGCTGAAACAAAGGATACATCAACAGCCAACTTGGAACACAGGATAACATGATTTGGATTAACCCACATAGTGAACTGAGAGAACTCCAAATAATAAATACAGAGTTACAGTCTCCAAATGGATAGGTTGAAAGGCACTTAGAAAAAGTATGAAAAATTTCAGGTATTTGAAATCAGCTCCAGCACAAACCCCACCTAGTTTGGGAGCGTCTAACACTGAGTCTGTCCTTTTTAAAAAAATGGAATCAGCTACAGACTACTTCCAACCATCAAACTAATACTGCCAAGATTTAGCATTTAAGTATCCATTAAGCGAAAACTTCTGCCAGTAATCTTTGGTTGTTGGCCTGCCTCGCCCATATAACTCATTGTATGTACTAGAGTTCACTTATTAAATGTAAGGGATATTATGTTTTCTATCATAAGTTTTTTGTCAGGACATGCATGTACTAGTGTTCACTTATTAACTACACCAGGTTTATTCTCCTTTTCTTCGCAAATTCTAAAATGACATTTGGCCAGTTTTTGTTTCAGAAGAAGCAGAACAGAAATTCTTGCAGACTTGGCAAAGTTTTCTGTTTTCTCCATGTTCTTAAGGAGTATGACATAACAGGAAAGTTGAGAAGAGTAACATTGGTTGAAACAGACATCAGCTTAAAGGGAAATTGCACTGGAACTTTCAGTAATATTTATATTTTTCGTGTGGCACCTGTCACATCCTGAGGCCAAGAAGAACATTTCCACCCTGATAAGCACCAGCCTCCAGGGTTAACTCCACGACATGGCTCTCCAATCTCCACAGAAGCACAATCTGAACAGTATACAAAATTGAGATGAACAGTTCACTTTGCTGAGGCCAGGGAAAACTGTAAGCAGGTTGGATTGGAGAAGAACTATGGAGATATTAGTGAGCATTTGTAAAGAATGATATGATAAATTCTATGGTCCATGATGCATGCTCATTGTGCTCCAATGAACAAGGAACTTGAAACTAGCATTGTTCTGTTCAGAACAAACCTGGAATGTTGTTCAAATAAATTTTATCCTGGTCTAACTCAATGATCTCTAATGCATTGAATATGTGTCTTGTTTGAGTCTAACATCCACATTTGGAAGCTTTAGTCATGAAGATAATAAACAAGACATCAAAGTGGGTCTTGTGGCAAGGCTAGAACTCATTTCACAGTTTCATTTTGATCTTGACAGGACAGGGCAAATCAGAAATAAAATGTTGTTTCTTTTCAATACAATATTGAAATAGGAGCTAATAAGCAATTGACGGACCACCTAAATAGGCTGATATGAACTTGTTTTTTATAGGGGTGAAGTATGGACACACACACACAACAATCACTTGATACTAGTCAGAAAATGAAACCATTTTCATGATTGAAAACTCTCAGTTGCCACTACAAATTTTATTTTTCTCTGATGTCCTCAACATCAGATGTCAAAGTGTCACAAGACACAATCAGACTGGACCCCATGAGGTAAACAGGTTATATTGAAGGCATGCTCCTCAAATCTTGCCAGCCCTATGGATGCTTACTAAAGTTTCCAAAAGAATTTACCAGACACAGGGGAGAGCATGTTCTACAACCTGGCATTAAAAAAAAAAAGGAAATTACCAGATATGAAAAATAACCGCTACTGAAAGGAAGTGTGAAACAGCAAAAATCACAAGTCACTACCGGATGTCTAATCACAATTATAGGCCACACAAGCAGAACTATTTAATAAACTACTACAATATTTTTGTCACCGTCAAATTCAAGGCTATAAGATGAGTTCCATGCATGCATCGCCCCAGAAATTGCCTTTCTGTGGCACATCAGGTGCCAATTATCACCACAGAAACAGAATATTTTCACAGTAAAGGCAATTCTGAATTATTGACTCAAGGAGGGTACATTGCAGAACTAGCGTCCATTGGCCCCAATGCACTTCCTCGACGATCCGCAGACATGAACATCCAGACGCCCAATTGTACTGGTCCAATTCCATTAAGGATGATGGTTTGCAGCTGAGCTAGAGAAAATTTTTTGTTAGCCCTCAAAATAAGTTATTACCGTGTCGTGGGCTTCCTAGGACACAATCGTAACATGTTTTACTGATTACAGGTACATGAAACAACAAACGATATATCTAGTGCAGGAACAACTACATTGTCACTGCCAACTGGGAAAGCGATGTGGTGCACCCACAAACCCATCATTTGTGCCCCCATGCCAGTAATGTGACTAGAGTCCAGTCAGGAGTCCTGTCGGGAGCATGTGTATATCTAAGGCACCCAGTGGGTTAGGTTCATGGACCAAGTCACAAATTAGAAGCTGAACATAAACTATGCTGTAGCAACACGACTGAGCATCAGAAATTTTACCATGGCACCACCGCAGTAGTCTCTAAACACTCTCACACTGACCAATCTACACACTAAACAACATAACTTATTATGTGATCAACAGGCACAAAAGGAAAATAACAAATGGGGCTCAAAGAATCATAAGGAACAACTGACGCGCAATTTATAGTTTACAGCATGGCATTCCCACAATTCAGCAGCGGAATTCGCAGAATCGACGCCCCGCCCCGGCGAGACGCCCGTTTTCCGTGCGTGGATGCCCTGCCGAGAACCAGCCACACACACTCAGCAGAATGCACCTCTCCACAGAGGAAAACTGACGCACCTTGAGCCGAACGTACCATCATCGTAGCCCGCCCGAGTCGCGCCGCTTCCTTCCCCGATGGTCGCCGCGGCGGCGGTCGATGATTAGGGCGGGGTGCTTCTCTCGTGACTTCAGTGAGGATGGGGCCATGGGGGGAAAGGAAGACGAGACCGACGGAGCGAGCGGCCCGGCCTTAGAACGTTCCACTGCAAGGTGGGACCCGTAGCCCTACCTCGTCTTGGCCCACTTGGAATTGTCAATACACTCCTACGCTGGGGCATGGGGCATTACCAGTAGATTTTTTTTTAACCCCTATTACCAGTAGAAATGGACAACAACCATTCACAGCATCCGGTGTCACAATCCACAGAGCGATCCTTCCGCTGGGCAAACCAAAGCCCCAGATTGTGAACTGAAGGACGGGATCTCATCTTCGGAAGAAAAGATTGATTTCACTCCTATATTAACCGACAACCTCGCCTTCTGAAGTTGAGAAAAAAAAATTAGCAAAAATCGACTGTTCGGAGCTGAACCGTGCAGAAGTTCACGAATCATATAATAAAGCAAGCCATAAAAGTCCTTACAGCCTAGCCGAACACAAAACACAAGACAGGTAGGATGGTTCAAAGGCCATGGGCCCATGGCAGCTAAACAATGAAGTTTGTCTATCATGATTTCATCACATCATGATAATTTGTTTTTCTAGATAATAGGATCGTTCACAAACTGCAATGCTGCCAAACAGATTCCAGCCATTAGAATGTGGTCAGTTCTAGTACGGAAAATATGTAGCTAAGGCTCTGAAAAGGACTCCTTGATGAGTGTCTCCGTGAGTGCTTTCGGTAGCCCCATTACACTGTCAATTGTACCGACCTGCATGGAGTTCGAACAATCAGACGCAGTGTCATAACGTCTGAATCAAACACATAGACTCGGTATTCGACTTAAAACCATAACTTATAGGAGAGCAACTTACAATTGCTTCCACCAGAGGTGAAGTTAGAGGGTGCTCTACTAGCAGTCCACCAGCCACATAGAAGACATTGCCCTCCTCGATCTGCAACGTGCAAAAATTGAAAGGTTTATTTGAGTGCAACTATGATGCCAGGGTGAATTCTGTGCAAACATATGCCCATAAGGCCATAACTATTAAGTGCTAAGCAAAATTCACGTATCAATGAGATCCCACCTGCCAAACTGTGATATGTAAAACTCAACAAAGCCACATTGCTGTCAAGACAAACACAAAAATCATAATAGATGGCAGACTTACCAAACTCTCCACAACTTTGTCGGGTATTTTGTGGAAGTAAACCTGATCATCAACATTTACAGTGGAAAATCGTTATAGGAGTACAGGACAAACAGGAACTATGCACCACATGGGTTTTAAAAACTCAAAGCAATGGGAAGATTAGGATCCTAATATACTGGAACATACATGGTCATTACTGTATGAAAGGTTAGTTATAGTTCAGTATAATAAAAAATAATATACTGTCCAAACCAATTATCTTAAGAGTCTAGCATTTGATTCATAATAACTAAATTAGTCCATCAATTTTGAGTTCAGTCTCCACCTCAGCCCTTAAGTTTATGAAAGAGTAAAAGAGCCTCTAAACTTCCAGGCTGAGTTCAGTCAAAATAATACTTAGTGTTTGTGCCAATACTGGTTTACCTAATACTTGAACTGAAAACAGAGGCTAACTTGGACAGAAAGCTGATATTTAACCAAATAAAACTAAACTAGTAATTTTGATCTGCACCAGGAATGGTGTGTGAAGTTATTTCTTGAACACGTAGGAAATGTGTGTATCATTGTTTTGAAAAAGAGATTGGCGGCGAAGTTACAGTTACCCAACCAGAATGTTAAGGGTTCAAAATGAACCAGATATCAAGTGTAAGGATGGTGATACTCATAGCTAAATCAAACATCAGAGAAACTTATATAGTACTCCATACTTCTGCTTTATCCCATCCATCCCTTCTAACTCCAGTTTTCACATTTGTAACAAGCACAGATCCAATGGTTGCAGCATGGCTTTCAGAGTATCCTGAAGAGAAACTTTTGCTTGTAAAGCACCACAGCGAAGGACGTCTAATGAACCATGTAAAAAAAGTAGGGTGCTTGCACAAAATAACCTTTGATGAATTCCCGTGCCTCTTCTGGAGTGCTAGGTTTTTCTCTAATCACTCCATCATGAACCACAACCTCCATAAAGAACAAATAATAGAATAAGAGATGACAAAATAAAAAACATGACCTAATGCATGTGTTCACTCATTACATGTGCGAGCATTTGAAAAAACCCAGAAATATGTCTCAACTTGAACATTGTTCATATTCTATTACTGATTGCTAATGTCTTATTGAACCTAACCAACACTTTTAATTTTAGCAATACTGAAATAGTGACAAGGAATGACAAGGAAACTTTGCTTCCAATAAATCAACAGTTGTTAGCGATATGATTTTGTATGGGAAGAACAAGCATGAGTGATTGATCAAACAAGCATACAAGCAGGCACAAGAATATTGGCCGTAACTGTGGTAACCAACTATAGTTATTATCTACAATATGGTGCCTTAAAGGCCCGAACTAATTAAACCAAAGACAAAAACAACATATTGCATATGAACATGGTTCGGCAGACACCATGCCTCTTGACTTGGTCACATACATTTTGCAGACTGTTAGCCTAACATACATCTCAAAGTTCATCCCTTCTATCATCCATGTGAATGCTGAGAAATAATGAACATTATAGATTGTCCTGTGACTAACTCACTATCATTTTAGTTTTCTAATATCACTGAAGTCCTGATAAAAGTGGAAAAATAAATGTCTAGTTGTCTACTCACGACTCTAGGGCACAGATTGGTAAAGAACTACTCCCTCCATTTTTTAATTGTTTCCATTAGGACTCCTAACTTCATCAATTTAAGAACAGAGCGAGTGATTCAGTTAGTAGTACAATGGCAACATACTCGAGATTCATGTAGCTCAAATGCAGCCTGAACGATAGTTCTGAGGCCCATTTCAATCGCTTGGTAGTTTGTGAATACACTGTTATATTCATATACATTATGTAATAACTACAATTGTCAGTACAAATCATAAAAGATTATCAAGCAGAGTGTGCTGGAAGAGATGTAAGATACACACTTGGTCAGCAGTAATCAACAGAGTAGTATCTTGAGAATCAACAATCTCTTTCATCATCCCATTGTTTTGCATCTTCTCCAGTATAGCATCCGCCTGCAGCATCGGCAAAACGCAGTAATATATAAAGAAAACAATGCCTAATCTCACCACCACTGCTTTTACCAGCTATTAACTACACTGGAATAACTAAAAGATGAATGTGAACCAAAACTAGACCAGCCCAATAACAGACACTTAACAGCATGGCCGGAATCTTCGCCCTTGCCAGGCGCCTCAATTTTCAATCTAATCATAAATACTAATACTAGAAACCCAGGTACCGAATCCCATACTAGTTAGCTCCAGTCCCCACCCAAATTCAACATTCTTCAATTAAAAAGAGAGTAGAACAGATTCTTGAGCAAAATAGAGAAAGAAATTACTTTGGCATGAGCCAGGGCGACCACCAGTTCCTCCGGCTTCTCCTTTCTGATCGCCTTCTCGTCGATATCCGCACTCTACATCCCCCACACGAGGAAAAAGAGAGAGGGAAAAAAATTAACAAAACAGTGAAGAGAGAACCGCTGAGGCCTAAACTCTCAAATACGAGGGGAGAAATCACCAACAAGAAGAGTGAACTGGTATCCCATCTCGGACAGAATCTGGCGGCGCGACGCCGACGAGGAGCCCAGGATTAGCTGCATCGTTGAAGGCACCAGTGTAAGCACGAGATGCAGAAAGAATATGGAAGAAAGCTGCGGAGCCTAAGTGCGTGCGTGCGTGCGTGCTCGCGTACCCTGAGAGCTGAAGAGGCCGCCATTCTTGTCCTCTCCCCTAATTTCTCCAAGATACCAGGAAAGCAAATGAACAGCGGAAAAGCAGAGAGAGAGACCAAGAGGAAGAGGGAGAGACACGAGACGAGCTAGGTATTGCTGCAAGTGCCAGTTGACTGATTGGGCTTTCTGGGCTGGTTTCGGTGTTCCAAGCGTGATTGACGATCCGTAGGCCAGATTCGTAAGTGTATGCACTTGAACCTATATGGACTGGAACTCCGGCCGTTCCAAGTATATGGCCCAGAAATTTGAACTTAAATTGGCCCATTTGCAATACCGTGTTGAAACTTCGAATTGGACAGAGCTTCCATTTTGCCGTCCTCCGTGCAGTGCACTGGCAGATTCAGCCAGCAGTCAGTTCTGAAAAGCAAAAATAATAATAATAAATATTCAGCCAGCACTCATCAATAGGGTTCCTCCATTCTCCAATGAGGCGCATTCGGCATTTCCATTCACAATCAAGCGAGCAGCGACGGTCCATGGACCCCGACCCTGCTCTGTTCGAGGCCCGCGGCCCGCCTGCTCTGCTCTGCCGTTGCCTGATTCCATAGCTGCTCATCAAGAACTAGTGCCATGTCTTTTTTCGAAAGACCGGGACTAGTGCCATGTCGAATGACGTCGGGTGAGTGAGCTGACGATTGATCCTACTCCCGGCTTATTTAAATCATGCTATGTGCAGTTTGCCAATGGGCCCAGATGGAAGAGATCGTATGTCTGGTCAATCGGCTACTGTCACATTCAGAGGGAGGCGCATAATACATGGTGCCCTGACGGAGGTTCTAATTAAGGTAGAAGAAAAATTGTGGCGGTGCGCACATTTGTCAATCAAGGCTGTTTTGGTAGTCGCACGGATAACAATGTTTCTACCATGGTGTGTGTGTATATCCAAGTGTTAACAGTGTATATTATCCATGTTTCGTTTCTAAAAATATTATCCATGTTTGCTACTTGGCCTTTAGCTCAACATGAGTAACAATTCGTGCATATCATTATTATATTTATTCCTTTTAATTGTTAATTAAAATTGGTCTATTTTTCATACGAGTTGGGAATTTTGAGGCCTAAAAATCTATGTCAACTCACTCTGGAAGTTCAAAAAAGTTGAGGACATCGTCAACTGTACCGACCAGTTAACTTATGGTCCAAGAAATAAACGAAGAGATTGGCTTCAACCTGAATCTTAACTAAATGGGAGTTCTTCGTAATGTTTTCTTCCTTCATAGTTAGCTAGACTAATACACTGGCGGGTCGAGAGATGATTGAGCATTTTTCTGCATCGACCTTTAAAATTCTTTACAGTTTTATTGACTTTTTACAGATATCAAAGTGTTGCCAACGAATAGAGATGTAACTGAAAGACAGATATGTTTGGTGGTGGTAATGCCTGAAACATCTCTTTCCGACAAAATATTAATGGAGCTATAGTTGCTGAACTTTCTATGTTACTTCTGCACCAAGTTTCAACCTCATAACTCTACAGGAGATCACATAGCATTCATTGTTCTATCACGCTTAATGTAATTTTCAGGTTTGGTATCCATCTGGTTTCACTCATCAATGAATCAATTGAGGGAACAGGATGTCTTTCGACCTGGCCTCGACTCCAGGCGTTCTAACGTTTGATGTAGCTATAACATGGACTGCTAAAATGAGGAGAACATAGTATTATGGATCCTTTGTCTTGACAGGATCATAGCAATCGCTTTTTTTTAACAATCAATTTGCACATGCCATTCCCATCACCAGTTCACCACAGGTCCACAAGACCATCACAAATTTTTTCAGTTATGCATCATCTTTCTTTCTTTTACATTTAATGTTGCACTCAGTTTCCAGCAATTTGGGGACTGCATCTGCAATCATTTTGTCAAAGCATCGTCCTATTTTAGGGTCAGGGGTTCATATCTATTCCCCCCGGCCTTTCCTGCTCCGTTGATCTGTTGGTATCCTTTCGGTTAGTGCAAGCCCCATTATCTCTGCAATGTCGTTGACTGAGAGATCGAGATATCAGATATGATTATTTCTTATATCTTGGTTACACTTCCTTTTTTTATGCCTAGGTGATGAGGCCCGTACTAATAATACCTGCAGAATTGGCTCCGGTGAGCCCTGAAGTCCTGAACCATCCGATTAGGCGGCCTCTTTCTGGTGTTCCATAATTGCAGCGCTCCAGTGGTTGCATTCTTCTTTGCACTATAATCGGCTGAAATTCTTTGCTGTCCCACAGTTTGTGCCGTCAAGATTCCATTTTATCCGTAAACCAATGGTATGGATGACCATATATACCTTAAAACTTGAGCAACAGCTTCTTAATCTGCCCATTTATGCACATTTGACGAGGCTGAAGTGATTGCTTTCTGCAAATTTGAGGGATCCTGACTCCTGAGGCAAAACAAAAAAGAGGAAAGAAAGAAAAATGGTACCGTACGATGCGTTTACAAGGCAACCGGATTTAAATTTGCCTAATAGCAAAATAGAAATGAAGAGTTGCTTTCGTTGAGAGTCGAACTCAAGACCTCCCGCTTACTAAACGGGTGCTCTAACCAACTGAGCTACGAAAGCTGTATGATGAATTTTTATTTATACTAATTTATATCTACAACTTTAACATTTGCTCTACACAAGAATTTCGGAGCCCCAGCAAAATGTTCCCGTCTTCAACTTTCAAGAAATGCGGTGCGTTTTACTGAGGCTTAAGTCCATAAGAAATCGTCCTCTTTCCAGGATTATTTTGATCAGTAAGACGAAGGAAGGTATATAAGGAGAACCTTAAAAAAACGTTTTGAGGTAGGTTTCAATTGAGAATTTTCACAGCTACCTTGTTCTCCCCTTTATACTCTGCAGGCCCCAGTTCAATGGTTCCTTGATTCCTTCCTTTGGGGCTAATGAAGTGGTGCCTCATGCATGAAGATTCTGTTGTTCTACTACCGGCCAGCTTTTCTAGAACCCAAATAACACCCTTTTTTGCGAGGAAAAGAGAGCCTATAAACAAAGAAATTAAAATAATATATGGGCAACCAAGTGAGTTCAACGGATAGACTAATCAAGCAGCTAATCTTTATCCAAAAGATACTAACTTGTACCAAATCATAAGTGATGGTTGAGAACCACACATAACCCACAAGTGGAAAGGGGAATTGGATCCTCTTGCCACACAAGCTGAAAGCTTTTGAAGAACTTTCCGCCTGCAAATAGGGCAACAGGTCATGAAAAATTGACTATATACTCTCCTCTACCAAATTCTTTCCTTAACGAAGAAACAATGCACATATATTGTTTTTATTTTCTGTTTTCTTTTAAACTTTGGCTACATTTTGAGGACACATATCAGCCTGAAGAGGAAAATTCCATCCAAATTCCTAAAATCACATTACCTTTCACTTCCATTGCTTGGAAAAAAGAAAAGAACAAGGTGATAACAAATGAGAGAGATTGAAATCTATGGTAGATTTTACATAGAATGTTGTAAAACATGACATCATAAACATTGTGCGGAACCCAACCTATATTATTATGTTTTGCTTGAATTTAAATATTTGGTGCTAAATCAGTTTGGGCTATCGCTACCAGATGAATTCAAATGTGAAGCAAAGGAAGTTATAACTTTCTTATTAGCGCCGTAGTGAAGCGTGCTTTTGCTTAGTGACTCCCACGCGCCTGTGAACGCAGCTTAGTCGGAGTGAAAGCGTGCGCTTTGCTTAGTGACGCAGAACCTGATCTGATGATGTCAATACAGCGCATGCAGGGAAAGCTATGTTTATCGCAAAGAATCGCGTCAAAAGGGGTCAACTAGGTGGAATTCTGACCTTGCCAATGCCCCCTTCCATCACAGAAAAACCCAAAAGAAGGCGACCAATTTTTTTTTCCCTCCGCCCGTCTTTAATCCTCCTCCTTGCAATCTGCCTTTCCTGTGTTCCTTGCATGAAACCGCCTCGAGGTTCCAGAAATTCCGTTGGTGTGACTATCGTTTGCCTGACCAGTTGCAAGAAAAAAACTAGTATCCACTGGATAGCTGCATATGTCAAGCTGCCATTTGTAGCTTACCTTCGGTGCCAAGCTTCTCGTTCTGTACAGAACGCCACGCAATGCATTATTCAAGTATAAATACGCTTGGCAGTTTCAGGAAATCAACTAAATGCATTGCTGTGCCTTACTGAGAATCTGATATTTATAATGTTGATTCAGGGCTTCGTTGCAAATCGTGGAGAAGTCCAGGGAGTAATCAGCGAACGGGACACCTCATTTCTTCTTCATGGCCTCCTCGCAGGCCGGCCATTGTTCTTTGCTTTGGCAGAAAGCAAAGGCGACGGCCGCAAAAAGGATTACTCTCGAACCCGAACCGAACCTGACTACCTGAGCCGATCGAAACGAACAAAGCATGCATTTTTTTTTTTTTTGAGATCAACGAACAAAACAAAGCATGCATGGATCTTGCACCGTAAGCCAGTAAACAAAACTAAGCACGCATGGATCTTGCAACGCATACATTCTGGGTTCAATTCCTTTTCGGTTTGGGCCCCAGCTGGGCCCTGGAGCGGCGCGGGTTTAGTTGTTGATGCGGGTTATCAAAGGCCGGGTTAGGTTAGCTTAGGCCCTAAGTAACTGCCACGTCCGCACGGGTACCGTGCGTACATGGCCGTATCGGGATCGAGACAGACGTCGCGCGCGAGTCGGGCAAGTAAACTGAATTAGCGGTCAAATTAATTAGTATCAAGGACTGGATCTAACTGCTTATTATTAGCAGCCAGCCTATACTCGTTCTAATTGCTTGGTCCGCTTGACGGTTTCGCTCGGTCGCCGACGGCCGACCTGAGAATTCCGGTGGTTTAGAAAAAACCGACGGAGTTATCACCAGATTTGGACCCCGTGTGTGACAGGGTTGACGTGCCAGGATTTATTTTTGTCTCCGTTCCTTGAGAAGAACGTGTCAGGGATTCTGTGTTAGCCTTGCGTTGGATGCGTCAGGACGACTCAACCGCTTACCGCTGGGGAAAAAAAAAACTCATCTTGCATGATGGATGGGGTAAGCTGTAAGCTATAACTTGAATAGTGCCATAAAATATCTTTTGCTCTGGAACTCGGGCGGCGGCCAGCTTTGTATCGGCGGTGCTGAAATATCTCGAGATGTGGCACCTACGGTAGCACAAATCTGGCAGTTTTTGCCGAATTCACAACGTTTCGTGAGTAAGGAGATCGCGCGCCGATTAATGCTTGCTTCCTATGATGGAATTTTTGAAACAGCAAGCTAAGCAGCTGTAACAGTGGAACATAAAAAATGTGTTACGTTGCTCAGGATCTCTGCCACCGATTTGCACAGTAATGGCTACTGCGTCTCTCTGTGTGTAAACTGAGAGTCCTAAAGGCTGCAAACGTTCATAAGCATTCTCGATCTCGACCACTCGCGTCCGCCTGTGCAGGGATGACACGTTAATTTGGCGCCATGTGAAAGGACCAGAGAGATATGAGATGTTTCCAGAGAAGTGTTCACGGAGATCGATCGGCGAAGGACGACGAGGGAAAGTTGAAAGTAAACAGCTTGCCGCTAAGTTGATCCGCTCACGCAGCATGTGATGCGATGATGATAAGGAATCGCCGGCCCAATAAATCGCAGCTGGCTGCTGTGGTGAAATAAACTGTACTTGACCAGCACGGAGCCAGTACGACTCCGTATGGAAGCAGCGTAACTCGCCAATTCGAACAAGTCCACCCACCATCTTCAAGCGCGCACATGATTCTTGAAATCGCGAGGTGGTCAACGCCAGAGCTTAGCTAGCTAGCGGGAGGTCAGCGTCGGCTAGGCGCCACGCTGGCAAGTGGGGCGGCCGTCACGGGGGCCTCGTGTGTTCGTGCTTGCGTCTCAAGAAGAAATGGTGTGCGAGTTATGGTCGTCGGCGCGGAGGAAATCTTACGCGCCAAGGAAAAAAAGAAAAAGGAGGGAAAAAAAATGGAAGAACCGTAGCGGGTGCGTAAGCGAAAACGACGCGCCGTTTTTGCGCATCAAACCTGGCATGCAAGGAACATGAGCCGCTGAGCGAAGCAAGTAGGTGGAAGTAAGGGCAGATCCGGTAGAGCAAGAAAGATTTCGTGCGGCACGTACATCCAGCGTGTTTCATGCGAGAAAAAATTATAGTGCCGCTAACATGGATAATATGTTTTTTTTTTCTTTGTAGTCAACAGCATTTCGTGGATGCGAGAATTATCTGGGTTCGTCCTTACGTCCCGTGTGGAACACCTGCGTTGTATCGGCACAATTAGTAAATCAGCGCACTTTCTCCGTCCATAAAAATTTCTCCGTCCATAAAAATTTACCAAATACCCGCAAAAAAAAAAATTTACCAAATCACTTTATTACTATAATAATAATATCTAGTTATCCAAACCAGATAATACATACATACTCCGATTCAGTATTTGCCATTCAAATGTTGGCATGTGTCCCGTCCGATCCGGGTACACTTACACTTGTCTGTTTCAGATGGATTTCGTTTACCAGTTCGGACGTTGTGTGCCCCAATAGACAATCCGAGTTCACACCGCGCACAACCTCCCCAACAAATTTCTTCCAATTCAAGTAAGCAGCGGCGGAAAACCGAACCGAAAAGGCACGGGCACACGAAAACGGTTGCGAGGCTAATCTGGACATTTCCAGACTTCCCCACCAAGTCACCTCCGCGGCCAAGCCATAGCGGGGGCAGAACGGTCAAACCGCCATCGCCTAATAAACAACATCCTCCGAAACTAAACAAAAGCGGGAAGCACAGACACAAACACCACGCTCTAAACCTTCCTTAACCGACGTCGTCACCGACGTCGCCGTGCCCCTCACGAGACCGACCCGACCGCCGCCTCTCTCTCTCTCTCCGAAATCCCCAACATATATATTCCCGCCTCCGTCTCCCTTCCCCCACCTCCTCCGACCGGCCACTACAGAACACAAGCACGGAGCAGCAGAGTCCCCTCGCTTGATACGCCGCGACAGATCGGCGAATCAATCGAAACGCGATGGAACTTTCGTCCTGCGCCGCCGTCAAGAAGGCGGCCACGACGATGCCCGCGGTCGCTGCTGGTGTTGGGAACGCCGAGGCGTCCATGCTGATGCGGCGGTGGCGGGAGTTCACGACGTGCGGCGAGCCGGCGCGGTTCCTCTGCTTCGACCAGGAGGACGGCAGGTGGACCGACGTGGAGGACCACGAGGCGGCCGAGGAGCTGCGCGCCGCGTTCCGGGACCGGCGGGTGCTCGCGGAGGTCGCCGTCGGGGGCCGCGCGTTCCTCTTCGACTTCCTGCGGATGGCGCGGATCGACGTCGACACCGCCGAGCAGGCGCCGCTGGGGTGGATCGACGGCCGCGGCGCGTGCTACTTCCCGGCGCCCGACGTGGGGTCCACGAGGAAGCGGAGGCGGGACGACGCCGACGCGGAGTCCTCGTCGGGGGTGGAGGAGCGGTGGTCGGGGGAGAGCCGCGGGACCTCCGGCAGCGGCAGCGGCAGCGCGGGGGAGAAGGCGAAGAAGATGAAGAAGCAGCCGGCGCGGTGGGACAGCGCGGCGGCGCTGGAGGAGGGCGACAGGGACTACCAGCTCATCAGCAAGCTGTTCCTCACCCGCGGGATGGCGTCCCGTGGCGCGGAGGTCACGGCGGTGCGCAGGGTCGCGCGCGGGACCCAGCGGGCCGCCGCGTTCCAGCGCCAGGGCCAGCTCGTCGCCGCCAAGCGCGGGGAAGCCGCGGCCGTCGCCAGGTTCGCGTGGTACGGCGCGCCGGCGGAGGACGTGGCCGCCGCGGTGGAGCAGGGGGTCACCAAGTCCAACGCGGGGCTGATCGGCGCGGCGCGCGCACACGGCGACGGCGTGCACCTCGCGCCGCCGCAGTGCCCCTACACGAGGTGAGTTCCGAATTGACTTCCGTTCTGCTTCTGACATGCTCTGATGTCTAAAAGTTTTCGCGTTCTTGGTTGATCGCGGCATTCAAATCGGCGAAGTATAGTTAGTTCTACTTCATCAAGTTGCATCGGTTCCCATTTTCGGAGAAATGCAGCTGAATCGATTTTACAGGATGATTTTTTTTTTCTAGGCCTTTCTTCTTTTGGTTGGTAGACTCATGGAATCGCTAATATGCTCTTGGAGCTTAGCTCATCAAAGTTCTTGGTCCTTTAGCAGTGACGATTCTCTTTCTTCTCTGAAATCTATGTTATCAGTTAGCGTATCTTTTTTTTTTCATTGGCCATTTTGGGAAGCGAATTGCCTTGTCTTTCTTAGTCATGAAGAAACTGATTTAAATTAAAAAAGGGCTCGTCGCTAACCTGATGATCGGATATGGAATAAACAAATACTTAGTATGAAAGTAGAGGTTAAAGTGCTTCTTGCGATAATGGGGGGAAACAGCTGCCGTCAATTTGTAGCAGAAGTTCCACACAACAGTGATCATCATAGATTGCAGTGCTTCGTTTGAACATCAGCATGGAACAATAGCAGAGCTTTCTTTGGTTGACCAATTTTTATCAGGAAAGCTAATGATCTTTATGAATTTTGTTTGATCAGCGCGGTGCTGGCCAAGGCAGACGAGACCGGCGAGGCACACATCGTGCTGTGCCGCGTGATGATGGGCCGCCCGGAGGTCATCCCAGCCGGGTCCTCCCAGTCGCAACCCAGCAGCGACGCCTACGACAGCGCCGTCGACAGCATCGCGAATCCCCACTGGTACGTTGTATGGAGCAAGGACATGAATACAAGGATCCTCCCGGAGTTCGTCGTCAGCTTCAAGTGCCCCAACCTGCATGCCAAAGGTAACCTATTGTCTTGTCTGAATCTTCAGAAATGTTTCCCGTTGCGATCCAATGGCATGTCCTGATTAATACTGAATTTTGGTTTCAGAATCATCGGAGGCGACCTCGAAGCTGAAGAAACCTGCTTCACCGTCTCGCGACATGTTCCCGACGCTACTTGCAGAGCTCGAGAAATTCGTGCCATACCACAAGTGTCAAACTCTCCAGGAGACGTATGATTGCTTCAAGGTAAATTGATAATTGTTGCGCGTCGTATAGTAACTTGTCTGCAATTGCCTTACAATTCTGTGGTTCGTAATTTCAGTTCATTGCTGATATGCCTAGGTTCCTAGTGATTGATGTCGTTTGCGCTGAGCCGAGACTTGAATTTTCTCTGACACAAAATTTTCTGTGCTGCAGAATGGGCAGATCAGGAAGGATCAGTTCACTCGATTCCTCCGTAATTACGTCGGTGACAAAGTGCTGACCACCGTGGCCAAGAAACTCCGGGGATACTAATGTGCGGTGCAAAAGGCTGTTTCCCTTCGTTATTTCGTCGTCGTGGTGGTGTACCGGTGGTAGCTGATTGAGCATGGAGCTAACTTCAGAGGGTGTACGTGCCGTGTACTAAGTAGGTCAGATAGAGCTAGCAGGTTTACTTTTGTTATGTTGTTTTTTCCTTTGCCGAGAAAATAGAGGGGTTTGCAGCAATCTTCTGTCGTTAACCAACACAAAGGGTAGATGCAGTTTCTGGATTCTGAAATGTTCCCATTCTTCTTAGTGTCCTGCAAACATGTAATCTGTACAGATTGAAAAAGAGATTTATGCGTTATGGAACCGTTGAGCCGGCCAAATAATAGGTTCAGAGATCGAAGAGCTGTATCCTGTCATTCGGAATTAGCCAGAAACTCCTATGGTGTCCGTCTTATGTTCATTCTCAGGCCCATTGGATAGTCGTTGTTTATCGTCTTAGTGGAGACCCAGCAGGACTGAATTAGCGCAGGCCCACATGTCTCTTTTGTGTGCATGCGCGCTTCACCGGCCAGCCACACGTGTCCCGTCTCGTGGCCGCGTAAACGCTCGACGCGGATCCATGTGGCGGTAGAAGCACGGGCACGAGACGATATAAGACAAGGAATCTTTTGAGCCTCGACAAAATACTGTACTCCAATGAGACGTGGAATGGCTGGGGCCCAACAATTGTATGACGAGTAGGGGTTGGACTTTAGGCGTGGCGTTCCGTAGCACACGTGGCAACGAAGCCGGCTACGAGTCGCGCCTTCGCTGAACGTGCCTCACCCCACCGCCGTCGTCTTCTGCACCTGACATTGTCGTCGTAGGGAGGAGTACGTCGTTGTTCCATTAGATTGCTGTACAGGGAGAGGACAGCGGCTGTGCACAGCAACACAAGAGGAACATGAACATTCGGTCTGAACCATGATTCACATAATCGGATTGACTGTCCGGCTCGGCTCGGTAAAAAATCAGTCAGTTAATCGGAGAAATCGATTAATTAATTAAATTACTATAATATTAATATTGGTTTTCTTCGACTAACCAATCGATTAGCGTGATCGATCAAAACCGATTTTCTGATTAACCAGAATAACTGGTCGGTTATCTCCGGTTATATAAACCATGATCTGAACCCGTCTCTGTGACTTGTACTTCTCATCTGACATTTGGTGCTATAGTGTTATCAGGCATGAACCGATTTGAGGGACTCCAATATATTGTGCGACTACAGTAAATTGAAGTGTTGTCTTTCTACACAGGCGATGTTGCCTCTCAGTTGATGCATTAGGGGTTATTAGTTTTTGCTTAAAGGGTAGAGTGAATAATCGTTATCCTCAATTACTCAGTACTTTTTTTTTTCTCACCTTTGGCAAGATGTCATCGTGTCATCTGCTTTTGAGTCTCACTACTGAACCTAGAAATATCACCAGGTTTAGCAAGAGAAAATTATGTCTTAGGCAATTGATATAATTAGAGTTAATCATAACCTGGCAGATCAACGACATTTCTTTCAGAAATATCCTGTAGTACCATATGAGTGTTAGCATATAAACACCTCATCATTCCTATAATTCATATATGTCTTCTACTTGTTGGACATATAGGTTTATGCTGCCTTCTTATACTTCACCTCACCATTGGCTTCTGTTTCAGCCATTGATTAACTCTATTTAAGATCTTATATCTCACGGCATATTACGTTGTCAGTGTCTTGAAAATAGTATGCAATCCATGGTTAACCTCTATTGTGAAGATGGAATAGATAAATGAAGCCGATTAGAATGAATGAATGTGTAATCAGTGTACCCGTCACTTTGTTTTTCCACGAAAAGTGGTTTTCGCTTGACCTAAAAATTAAAAGCGCAAGATGTAGCAACGCGGTTGTAGATGACAGCAGATATGCAGTAGACGGACGGTAGGCACGGGGAATCACCCACTTCCCTTCGTCGTCTACGTCTACAATTACCCGTCCGCTCTCTTCCTCTGCCCCCTCTTCTCTCTCTTCCAACTCGTCTCGCCATCGCCAATCGCCATTATTAAGCGTTGAGACCACCAAAGAAGAGAATTGTTCCCCTCAAATCCTCGCTACCTGTCCCTTTCTCCTTTCTCTTGCTCCCTGCCCAATTCACTCTCCCGCTCCCGCGCGCTCGCAAGGCACCATCTCTGCTCGATCCCACCTTGCCTGCAGGATTTACCTTGAGGTTTCCTATTGTCCTCTGGTTTCTTGGCAATTAGCGACGAGATTTAGCGATAGGCCTTGCCGGGATGCGTCTGCACGCTGAGGTTTTCGACGAGGCGGAGGAAGAAGAGGAGGTGGCGGTGATGGCCTCGGCTGCTCTGTCGCCGCCGCTGAACGGCACGGCCGTAGCGGCGCCTAGGCTAGTGGTGGGCTACGCCCTCACGAAGAAGAAGGTGAAGAGCTTCCTCCAGCCCAAGCTGCTCTTGCTAGCGAGGTAAAGCCTAGATCACCGCGCCGAAAATGGTATATATTGATGATTTGATTCTTGGGGGATGCTTTTGCGGTGAAGGAAGGATTTTTCGCTTGTTCTTGCTGTCCGGCCGGCGAAGAATTTCATGAAAAATTAGTTCTTCGCTTCTCCTGGTCCCGAGAGGTTGGAAAATTTTGCTGTTGGAGGGAAATAGTGAATGGTTTGAGGAGAATGTATTGTTTTTGAGATGCAATTTTGCATTTGTTCTTAGCCCGGTCGTTGAAGATCAGTAGGATTGTGCATGTAAAACCATAAAACCAAAAATGATACACGACAGATACTATTTTGGTGACGAGACCATTATAATTTCCGCAATATGGGGTGGAGAGGGAATGCAATTCTATTCCTTGGTGCACTAGTCAGATACAATTCTATTCCTTGGTTCACTATTCAAATAGGGATCGAATCGGGCCTCCAGTGGAGTGCAAAGTTGGCGGGAGCGGCTTAGTGAGAGTGGCTTCTGAGTGAAGCATGCTGGTTAATGATTTAGTACTCAGAAGGTAGCTGGCAAATGTTTATTTGGAAATTCCAGTGGCA
This sequence comes from Eleusine indica, assembly GCA_030378355.1. Classification (NCBI taxonomy): domain Eukaryota; kingdom Viridiplantae; phylum Streptophyta; class Magnoliopsida; order Poales; family Poaceae; genus Eleusine; species Eleusine indica. The sequence continues at coordinate 6,748,195 of CM059498.1, read as the reverse complement.
TTGATAGATGCCATATATGTGCATCCCATGTTGACAGTTCCACTGTCTCAAGTCAATAATTGTATATTGTCATGCCAACTAGGCGAAATGGGCTTAAGCTTGCCAATCCTTGTTGATTGGCATCTGGGATTTTGGTTTGGAATATTCCTGTGGATAAGCATATCACGTGGAAAATGACAAGTTATTGATGTCCATATCTCTGCTGAGTTCATTATGCTTTACTGTATCGCCAGATTTGATGGCAACGTGGGAGGCCAACAAATAATATTTGAGATTTTTCTCTTAGTACTTCTCTGAATTAACAGCCAAGCTGGTTCAATTATTTTCTACTTGCTTCATTTTTTACGAAAGCAAGGCATGTGGGGAAAAGAGGAAAATAAATTAACAGGGATCAATTTTTATGCAAACTAAAGGGCTTATTGCCTGAACTATTCGTATATTTCTAAGCCTTTTATTTATGCTTTTGTTGGATTTTGTAAGTAATTCACAGCAAATATCCTCAATTCTTGTATGATTCAGTTTGCACGTGTAAACTCCTTACAGCCTATGTGCTTTAAGCAAGGTTTGTGGGAAACAAGATGGATTTAACAAGGAAAAATATTTTCTGCAAAACTGAGTAGTTCAATTGACTTTCTCTGTAAACCAAACTGATTGAAGTCTCCCTTTTAGTCTTACATTTTGTAACTCGAAGACTAAGTATTTCACTCAAGTATCATTCCTTCCTTTGTACTGAGAGCTCATACATCTATGTGTATGTGATTTGGGTACAATGTTGTTGTTCAAACATCAGACTAAGTTTAAACTGAAATATAGTAGATTTCTGTGATGTTTTGTGTAGAGAAGTTTTACTGTCCAAAATATTGGCCATTAGTTTTGAAAAAACTATTGGCCAATAGTTTGATCCATTGGTTTAGATTCAATAATCTAAATACATAACTATTGGCCAATAGTTTATCAGTTTGAGATTAATATTGAAAAAATTAACATTTTTAGATTTATAATAATTATTTTATATTGTCATGAATAAAAATAAATTAGTAATATGATTAATAATTGATGTTTTATTTTTTAAAAGATCAACTGACATTTTAATAATTCGGCAGGGTTAGATTTCTATTGTAAAATAAACATAAAATCATTTATAATGGTGCAGTTATGAAATTACCCTCAAACTATTGGCCAATAGTTTCTCAAAACTAATGGCTAATATTTGGACAGTAAAACTCCTCCTTTGTGTAATGTATGCGCAGCATGGATATTACATCCACTGGATGTCTGGTGACATGATTTTTTGGCTTTTGCCAATTTTTGTTTTCGTTTCGCTGCTTATTGAGTTTCTTAGCGTTTGCTTTGTCAGGAAGAATGGAATCAGTTTCGTACCAATTAGCGAGTCTCTTCCTCTCTCAGAACAAGGCCCTTTTGATATCATCTTGCACAAGGTCAGTCACATGCCTACTGTAACTTGACTGAAAGGAACACGGCTGTATAAAACCTATTGTTATACGTTTTGAGGAATAACCAATTCTTATCCTTGGAAGTTGTGAAATGCAAAATAAGTCCTGGTAGTTGGGTCCAACATATGTTATTCATCTTCTAAAGAGGTTGTGCTTCCTTTTGCAGAGTACTAGCAAGGAGTGGCAGCAGGTTCTGGAGGTAAAAATCATACTACACGGTTCATTCTGTATGAGTTTTCTAGTTTTCTTCAGTCTCTCCACTACCATGCTGAGGAAACCTGTTGCCAGTAGATCATAGATGTATTACCAAGCTTATCATAGATGCATTGCTCATAGTTGGCTTCTAAATTGAGATTGCTGCTTTTGGTGTCATTCTTTTGTTAACTTAATTTATCCATTTTCTGAAGGACTATCATGAAGAACATCCAGAAGTCACTGTACTTGACCCACCAAATGCCATCCAGCATCTGAACAATCGACAATCAATGCTTGAAGAAGTAGCTGATTTGAACCTGTCAAATTTCTATGGTAATATCCTAATCAAATTTAACGTGGTTAATCACACATTTAGTCTAGAAAGACAAAAAAAACTATTATCACAGAAAATAATTGCCATATAGTTTTATCTTCTTGGCAACATCGTTTGTGATGGTTTGGGCATATCCAACGGAGGCCTGAAGAGGCGCCAGTATGTAGCAAGATATGTAGCGAGATAATAAAAAGACTCGACAATATGAAGAGAGGTAGAGGAAGACCAAAGTTGACATCAGAGGAATCCGTAAAGAGAGATTTGAAGGATTGGAATATTGTCAAGGGGCTAGTGAACCTAACAATTCATGTGTAGAACCTTGATTTGCGAGGACTTGGCGCTGCCCAAGCCCAAGGTGATAGAGAGGAGAAAAGGAGAGAAGAGTCATACATGGAGAGGATGAGTGTGGTGGTGAGAAAGCGAACAGGATGCCCCAACTCTCCTGTGGCTCCTCTTTCTATATTATTGTGGCAGGGGAAAATTACGTCGATTCCCCTTGGGATCAGAGTTACAAGGAGGGTGAGGCAGCATTTACACCAGGGGTAACATCTACCTTCCGTGACCATCAGGCGACGGATTACAGCCCATGCTGGGTACACCGTCTCTCCATCATAATGGCATGGAGATGCCACCTTAAATTCCATACTTCCCCGTCCTCGGTTGTTTGTTGTTTATCTGCCTCGGGGCGCCTCCCCCAATGGTGCCTTCCTTGGACCGCCATATCTTCTGTGAGCTGTCCCCTAACATTTGGTTTCCCTCTCTCTTACCCTTTTTTGTTTTGTTATTTATTGCCATTTTCTTACCCCTTTTCTTCCTTTTTCATCTTACTTTATTTGTTTGACTGTCCTAGTATTTTGGCTGTTAGGGGTTTCATCTCTAGCCTACACCAACTCGCTTGGGATTAAAGCCTTTGTTGTTGTTGTTGTATAATTTTATTTTCTTGATTGGCTGCAAGGATGTAGAATCTTGCTATAGTTAAATGAATATTGCCAAAAGTGTGTCCTCAAATTAATTTTCTGATTTATGTCCTTCCATTAAACATACTGATATGTGCATTGTAATATGGCAGGAGAAGTCTGTACGCCACGCCAACTGGTCATTATGAAAGATCCATCCGCCATACCAACAGCTATTGCCATGGCTGGACTAACCTTGCCCTTGGGTAATTTTTTCAGATCTTGGATCTATAAATTATTTGGACACAGAACATTGGCACATGTTTTGATCCTTGAGAGTGGTTTATTTGAAGTAGTTGGTTCCAGTCAGTTTCATTGTTCTTATCAGGACTTACTTATCACCCTCGACTGATTAGGTTATTTAGTCCCTTTTTTGCGGTTTCTTGTGTTGGTAATAGGCTCCTTGTGCCTATTTGTAACTGTAACTTTCAACTTACTCTACTGGGGGAACTTTGCACTAGTACCTTTGTTATTATTGTTGATAGTTCAGTTTCAGTACATTTATATGTGGAGCTAATCAGCTAGTAAATGGGAATTGTTCTCATTTGACTGAAATGTTCATTCTCATTTTGCAGTTGCGAAGCCACTAGTTGTTGATGGAACGTCTAAAGCTCATGAACTATATCTTGCATATGACGAGGCATCCTTGTCAATGCTTGATCCCCCTCTGGTTCTTCAGGAATTCATAAATCATGGTTTGTTCTTATTCTCTGTTTACATCTATATATTTAATTTATCTTGGTGTCCTAACACTTTCCTCTGAAACAGTAGAAAAATGTGGGATCTGATTTATTGCCTCTACAGGCGGGATCCTCTTTAAGGTGTATATCATTGGTGAATCAATACAGGTTGTCCGCAGGTTCTCTCTTCCTGATGTTAACACCTATGAATTACTAAACAACGTTGGGGTCTATCGATTGCCAAGAGTTTCATGTGCTGCTGCTAGTGCCGATGATGCGGACCTTGACCCTCTTATTGCAGGTGAGACATCTGCAGTATTACAGATAATCTAACATTTGTTCAGAAAATTGTATACATTTTGCATTAATATTTGTGATACCTTAATTTAACATGTCATTTTTTTTTTCTTTAGATCTCCATTAATATATCTGTCCAAATAATATGAAGGGGTCCATGTCTCTAATATTTATAATACCTTAATTTGACATGAGACTCCTTACGATTCTCTCCATTGTTATGTCTGTCATGATAAAATAAAGGGCCAGTATCTCTGTTAATCATGATACTGAAATTTAGGGTAAAATCTATTCATGTTATGAGTTAGAAACATATTATCAGGTTCATGAAATGAAAGTTTGGATACATTACTTAACATAGCTTTCTTGTACATGTTAGAGCTTCCTCCAAGACCGCTTCTAGAGAAATTGAGCAGGGAACTTCGTGGCAGGCTGGTATAAGTAATTCCTGTTGCTAAACATACCTGCTTGTTCTATTTGTTGCCACATATGACATTTTGAAAGTTGAAACTTGCAGGGCCTGAGATTGTTCAATATAGATATGATTAGAGAGCTTGGGACCAAAGACCGGTACTACATAATTGACATAAACTACTTCCCAGGTGCATGTAGTTACCTTTTTTTCAGTGGTGAAATTCCTCAGTGACTAGGGGTTCTGGCATCCCCATTCGTGAAAATAAAATAGCCAAAAATATTATGATGTTTCAAAAATTTCGTCAAAGGCCATGTGTGTAGTACACAAACAGTTAAATGAACCAGCAAAACTTACATCTAAATTCATCTTCGATATCAACAAACAGGTGGTGCGGCTAGTACACAATGAGCTATTCTAGATTGATCACTTCTTTATTCTGTTTCTTAACATCAGGATAAATTCAATGCTACTTCTCTAATGTTCTATGAACATTTGAAGACCAAAATACTCCTTTGCATCTAAATTATAGTCCAGTGCAGTACTAGTAGGACATATATTTCTTCAAAAACGCTTCTCCTAATTATGTTGATGACTTGCAGGTTATGGGAAAATGCCAGGGTATGAGCACATGTTCACGGACTTCTTGTTGAGTCTCGCACAAAGCAAGTACAAAAGGTACTTAAGCGGGACCTGAAGTTGAAGGAGGTTTTATAAAGGGTACACACTGACATACATGTGACGGTGACAAAGTTGCTTTCACAACCGATCTACATATTCTGGAGACAAGCATAACCCGGAGGCTCAAGGAAGTCGCAGTGTGTGTGTTCAAAAACGGTGGCACAAGCTATCCTGAAGGGTACACACTGACCCAGAGCAGGAAATAACAAGGGAAAAAAAAAATGCTCGGATATCCTGTGCCCGTCTTGTAATATGTTTACTGAATGCCTTCATCGTGATGGCCTCCTTTTCATCATAATTAAGCTGTCGTTTCCACTCACTGGATTGCTTGATCTCGTTATTCCGTTAACTCTGCAACACGTTGCTAATATGCCAAGCTGGTAATAATAAACAGGGATGTTGCAAAAAAGTTTCATGGGTAAATAAATTTCCCTCGTGATCATGGTGCAAGCTGAGAATGAAAATGGCTGCCGTCTACTGCCACTCGCCTGTCGAGGTGGTCGTAGTACTGTTGATGGCCGTGAAATCAACGAACTGGCGGTTGCTATGTCGAATTCAGATCAGAGTTTGGTGAACTTGTTCTTCTTCCTATTTTTTTAAGGAACGAGGAACATCACGCACGCACATCGTTGTTGTCGCCTCACGGGCTCGCGGCACATCGTGATCTCGCATTGACAGTCAGGGTGACCCTGCCGAGTCAGCTTCTTAAATGGCCGGCCCAACGTTCCCGTGTGGTGTGGGCGTTGCGTCACGGCCCATGCCAATACATACCTTCATTCACGGGACTCGCGGCGTCGCACGTGTCCGCCTCCGCCACGGCCGTCACGACGGGGCTGGAGTTTTCTACGGGCGCCGATGCCTTTAGCGGTGACCCGTCCAATTTTCTACCGGCGCCGGCGGGAGCGTAAAAAGAAGCCTCTGCTTTACGTAGGCTCTGGCCTAGTAATATTTTTTTTCTTTTTTTTTGAAGAGAACTGGCCTAGTAATATTATCATCAACGCAAGCAAAACCCGGTGCCGGCCTAATTCTCCGGCCGTTCACGGCCAAACAGAAACGCACAAGCAGCAATAACGACCGGCTGCAGACGATGAGGCGGCACCAAAAACCAGTCACGCACGAAAATCGCCGGCGACTCCTTCCCAGCCGCATGCAGCAGACCGATGGAATTTTCAGATTCGGTCACGCTCACCCGCAGCCGCCACCACAACACATCCTTTCCTTTACAAATACTAGCAATCTAGTAGTAGTAGTAGTGCTTAGGTACGCACGCACATGTCATCTCCTCTTTTTTTTTTCTAGGAGAGAGAGAGAGAGAGAGAGAGATACAGATAAATGAATCTCATGTCATCTGAACCGCCTGAGAATTGTTATCCATATCCGTGGCTCCTACTCGGTTACTCCCCCTCTCCCGAGCCGACACATCCCGACCACGGCGACGTCATGATGATAAAACCCAACTAACGGAACAGTGATTGCTCATCATCAGCTTGGTCGGAATTTTCAATCGACCGAATCGCCGGTCGACGACGCGGAGATGGCGCCATGCATCATCTCACTCTCATTCCCCCCCCCCCCCCCCCCCCCCCCCCACCCGAGTGAGTGCCTCTCGGCTCTTTCTGGTTAGGTCTCGCCACTTTTGCCCGGCCGTTGCGTAAGATACATCTATCCATCTATCGCCGTGCTGTGCCTGCCGTCTCCTCTGGTCCGGTGCGTGACTGAAGCATCATCATAGCTGGCCTGACAGCGCCGTGGTCATCAGATATCCTCTCCTTTCCCGTCGATCGACCAGCTGATCGGTCGGTGCCAACGCCACGGAAATGGTGGTGTCGCTGACCTTGGTCGCTCTCGCGCTTCATCATCGCATGCATGGACGACGGGCTTCATCTCGGCTTGTGCGTGAAGCTCTGGCAAAGCTGTTGGCCATTGGGACTAGTAGTCTCTCTCTCTCTCTCTCTCTCTCTCTCTCTGTCTCTGTCTCTGCTGCAACAAATGATTTGTTCCATTAGTAGCACGCACGCAGAAGCTGCAGTGTACGACAAGTTTTGTCAGTGATGGCGACTCAGGCTGGGTGTAGTCCTGGGGAAATGAACCGATTGGGTTGGGTCACGCAACAAATAAGTCGTTTGTGCTGATCATTAGTGCGCGGTCGCGTTTAATCTATTAGTCTTCTAATCATTATCCTCCTGGATATTTTGGTCTCATGTCCTTGTAAGCACACATGACATTCGATTCAGCATGGTTTGGTTTCACACGTTTCAAAAGCAACATGCCAACTTGCTGATTCGATTACATCATCGGTTATACATGTTCAGTGGGGTTCAGACTTTCAGACGATGATGATGCATTCGGAACTCCACATTAACTGCATGGATGTGGAAGCAGGTAAAATCCATGACCTGCCCTCGAGTTCGTGGCCGCCAAACCTCGGTCATTCTTCCACTTTCCATTGCGTAATGTCAATTCAGAACCGGAACTCTGCCCGGGTGGTAAGCGCATATGTCAGTTCAGAAACGAAACTCTGCCCGACAACTCGCCTTGTCCTATCTCTTCTTTTGCTGTCATGCTTCTAAAAGCACCAAACGTATGCATATGGAATGTGAAAGTTCTGAGAAAATTATCCTGTATCCCTGCTCTCATCTAGATTGCTTATTTTTATCTCTCAGCCTTTTTTAGTTCTCTACTCACGCATTACGCAATCACCCAGGTCCATACTAATCAGTGAACGAGAAGCTTGTCCCTGCACCTAATGATAGACGATGTCCAACTCATAATAACTAGTCAAACACATAGCCTTTCTAAAAGGGCGACCAAGGCTAAGCTAGTTGTGATGCACACATCGCATTTGACTTGTGGATGTATTAGATAGTGCCTAAATATATTATGAGATCTTGTCGCTGGATTATGTGCTGTTGCTTTGCGTCCAATTCTTTATTTGCCATTGGTTCTGACCTAACAATTGAGTCCAAACAAACACATGAGAGTTATCCGTGGACCCTTTCTCAAGGCCATATGACACATTTATATATTATCAGAACTTTCCATGACCAAATGATTGGCCTATTCATTTGTTATCGCACTCATGGAGGAGTGGTTTATCTTAGCCTCTCGAATAGGCCAATTCAACCAGACAGAAAGCAAACAAAAGATCTGGACGTGATCTCAGGTTGCTATTATCAATCATTTGCATGTTTACTTCCTGCAAGACACCAAGAATCTGATAACAATAAGACGAATTGCTACCACGATGTTTATTTATTCACTCTTTGGACATGTTTTGCTGAGAAAAAATAAATCAGAAGAAATTTCTGAAACGTGCAAGATGAACTGAATATTTGTTTTTTTTTTCTAAGAAAAAGTCTGCAGCTCATGTATTTTTCCACGGTTTCCTCAAGAGTATAGATATTTACATAACCTTTTTCCTTCAGTTCATCTTGACAGAAAACAAACGTGTATGGAAAATCACCAGAATCTCCGTCTGCTCATCAAGCTGTCTGAAAATTATTCATCGGCACATGATTCTTCAGGGCCCTTGGCTCCGTTTTCTGCAGCATTGCAAGTAATCTAGACACTTTCAGCACATGGGAAATCTATCCTGATGATGCCTTATCAAAAGGAATCCTTCTTGAGCTGGGAAGAATTTGGCGAATTAGTTCCTGGCACATGAGTAGACTTCCATGGTGCTCGAGCTAGTAGAAGATAATTCACCTTTGTGTCGAGTGTCAACAAAACATTTCTTTTTGCTTGGAATTATCATTAGTTCGATCTTTTATTATTGGGAAATCGGATTGTCGGCATCAACTTGCATCTAGCTAAGATTGAACTATAGATAAGAACCACTCTGAGAAACGTGTGGTTCCATGATCAGAATCTTGTAGAGAAAAACAGATGAAGACAAAATTATCGATATGTTTAGGCGATCCGGATGACAGGGTTAGTTAGACTGCTTGATGGATCAGCCTGCTAAATCAAGAAATGGGACAAGTTGGGCTGTATAATGCATGCAGGCAAGATTAGATGTTACGTGTGCTGATATATACACACCTAACAGATAATACTTTGATGCATAAGTCGGCTCATAACAATGATGAAGTTAATTAACAACTGTTAAGTTAGTTGAGCAGCTAGCTAGATCACCTGGGCCAATAACGATAATTGACAAGAAAAAAAAATGAAAACGCATATGTGGCTAGTACAATCAGTTCTTGAGCACATATATGAAAGAAAGACAATATATACAACATCAATTAGTGTGCAAATTGTGAAGAATCATTGAAGACTCTCGGAAAAATATTCCATATTTTATACTTGATCTACAAGAGAATATAATGGTGAAGTCATGGTTCCAGCACCTTCAATAATTTGAGCTACTAGTGCAAAATCCCCTCAGTATGCATGGCCTTAGCAATTGAACTGCGGTACATACCTAAGCCATTGTTTTTTTTTGAATGAACGTCTTTAAGCCATTTTAGGTACTTTGACAATTTCTTCTATTCAATCATGTTGAGCTACTATGTATCAACTTGTTGCACCAAAAAACTTAAGATGATGGGACAGGGTGGCTAATTCATTTATGGTTCAACACTCCCTATTACATGGAGGTTCACTTATTAGGCCTCAAACGTGGAAATAGGAGTGACATAACAAAAAAATGCGTTCACTATGACTTATGAGACATCTGACTCTAATACCATATTAAGCTATGCACCGATCAGCTGCACCCAAAAGTTTAAGCTGATGAAAAAGGGTGGATAATTTATTTATACTTCAACAAATCAGTTGAATCCAATATCACTGTTTTGCAAAGAAATACTTGTTGTTGTAATTTATTATAATCAACTTGGTCATTTTTTTGGAGAATGATCGTCGAATAATCATTGAGATGATATCACAATTATGGGACTAATAATGTAAAATTGGACATTTGCTAACTTAATTATTGAAAGATCAACATTGTGGAATTATAATTTGACTTGTCGATCTTGGCAAGTGAATTGTCCCACGTCAGGCTACTTAGCCCCTAATTCAAGATTGTCACTACAATTTTTAAAACAGGTCCATAACCTGATTGCCTAAGATTTGGACAATTTTCGGTGGGACACCACATGAATCCTTAGCCGGAGCAAAAGGGTCTATCATTGGATTGTACAATGGTTGGTTTCCCTGTGGTTTGGGTCCCGCTGCGTCCATGGCATGTGGACATGGATAGCAGTGGATACTCGATCATAAGCTTGTTGACCACAGAAGATGGCAACATCGCATAAAAGGATGGAGTAGGTTGGATGGCTATGTGGTGGAGGAATACAGGAGAGCAGCAGGGTCCATATATACTGATTGTTTGCACAAGGGTCTGTGGGTTATTGCAATGCAAATGATTCTAATTTAGATTGTAAGCAAGCATGAAACACAATATCAATGCATATTGGAGTTGCTGAAGTCTCAGATAAATGATGACCTCATGTAGAATGTTTTTCCTCTTTTTTCTTGAAGGAACTGAGACATACACATTAGTACAGATGTGCAAAAATGCGAGTGTCCAGATTAAAGTCATATATATAACAGATGAGACCGCAGGACGAAGGAAGCGGGAAGAGAGTTATTTGACACAACAGAGAGGTCAGCAAAGCCATTTGGTATCAGAAAACCAGTGCCCACATTTTGCGAACATGTTGATATCATCACAAGGTGCTCAATGATTGGATATGGAGTGTGCTTGTTTCGTGCGCACTAAATTTTAGTCATATTCCATCGAATATTAGAATACTAATTAGAAATAAATATAGATTAATGACAAAACTCATTTCATAAGTCTAGACTAAATGCTGAGATAAATCTATTAAATCTAATTAGACATGATTAAACAAGGTGATGCTATAATAAACATCTTATAATAATGACTTATTTAAGCTTAACAGAGTCATCTCACAAATTAGCCTCCAACTATATAATTAGTTTTATATTTAATCACCTTATTTAACATTCGAATGATTGATATGATATCATTAAAATTTAGACCTTAGAAAACAAACGCACCTAAAAGTAATGGTACAAAGACAAAGATGACGTGCTCATCATGACATTGACCCCTTGGCTTGTCCTCGTGTTCTTGTCTACATCATATTGCTATTTATACCCAGCAATAAAGTAGTGTGGGATTTCATCGAATATTTACCATGCATCTACATTGATAATTTATGCGTATCAAATGTTATTGAAATAAACATTTGTTTATGTTTCATACTCGCATATATCAACATGATTCATCAGAATTAAGAACTGTGATTTTCTTTTCTTTTTGTTGATTTGACATACTCATATCTTTCAACGATCCATCATTTTTGCATCTCTTGTTTTAACACTTGGTTACTCATAAAGGGATGGGCATACCAGAGCTAAGGATATATTTAATGATCATCACTATCATGGGCTCACCTAATGATACTTCTAGGACGAAATTTACCAAAGTAATGGAGTGCTTCTTTTCTATTTCCTTTTTATTGAGTGTGAGAAAAGGAGAGCTGAAAAGCATAAAACTTTTTACTCAAATCAAGGGAAAAAAATATAACCATGAAGTGAGCTGGAAGCAATTCCATGTTGTTATGGGCTGGCAGTTGGGTCTTTATGGGCCGGCGCGGCACTGTAGCATCCTCTAGTGTTAGGTTATCAGGTCTTTATAATGAGGGTCAAGGTGTATTAGAGAGACAAGTAGAAAAGAAGAACATTATCGTAGGTCAGGCCTCCAAAGGAGGCGACTTGCAAGGTTCTTCCTGCTAGTATCTAGGCAGTCCACAATAATTGGTATTAGATTCAGCCGTCGCCGTCTCCACCATGGCCAACGACGACGATCTTGTGGCCTTGACGTTCTCCCAGAAGTTGGATCGCCTCCTCATGTTGTGCGCGAAGCTGCAAACCCAGATCACCGCCATGAGCCGTCAGCTGCCGCCACTTACTTTGATGCTGCCTCCAGTCGATTCATAGTCGACAAAGCTACAGCCCCTACCAAAGCTGTCGGTAATTGAAGTACCAACAGCACACGCGTTCCTTGTCGTGGAGGCTTCCGCGGTGAAAATCCCATCTGCTCCAAACCACATGGATAATCACCATGAAGAGGTCGATGAGGCACTTTCCGTGGAGATGCCATCTGCGGCCGCGCCACACCCCTAAGCGCCGGTGATGGTGGTGTCCCCAATGTTCCTCCCCACGATCGCCTCTCTCGCATCTCCAATCATTGAGCCAGAGCTGATCAGATCGAAGACAGCTTCTCTCCGACCTGGACCACATCAGCGCTGCCATAGAGGCGGGGCACAGTGCTGGCTGCGACGACGAGAAGGCACTCCAGGAGGTGTTGGTCCCCACGCAGATCAGAAAGGTAGCGCAGCGCCATCTCATCCACGGCATCTTTGTCGATCTGCTGCGGCTGCTCGCTGTGCTGGAGCGCCTGGGTATGCGCCGATGTTCTTCACCAGCAGCACTGCATGAGCGTTCTTCATGCCACAGTTCGTTGTCAAGGAAGGAAAGGATCCTATGTTCTGCCTGTTTCCATGGGAACCAGGAGGAAAAACTGCACACCACGTCAAGATTGAGATCTATAAGGGAACTTCTGTATGCAAGGCCTCAGATCATCCATTGCATTTTGATATACAATCTAACATGGAAATTGCCCTCGAGCTGGCAGGAGAAAGTCTAGAAGCTAGAGGGACAATTCATGCATGTGTCCATGTAGGAGAGGCTACATGCATAGCAGGCGCTGACAGTTCTTTTCTTGAGAATTAAAGGGAAACAAATTCGGATATGTTGCGGCCAGAAACAATTCTGTTTTATTATGGTAGTAGGAAGTGCACGGTGTCCTCACTTTTTGGAAACCAAATCAATTTGTGTGGAGATGCAGGAGACAATCAAGGAACACGAGAAAGATATTTGTTTCAGAGTCTGATATCCTTTCTATCTCCTTCTCTGACGTCCAAGTCATGCCAACAGAAAACTGAGTATTCTGAATATCTTGCGCATGCACATTTGTTTCCTCCTGAAATCACGACCAGCTTGGAAGATCATGGCCTCCAGGGAGCACCTGCACAAGAAGAATGCCATACCAGGAGTTGCCCATGGCTTCTGACCCAGCTAGCGAACGAGTTATCTTTCGCCGACGGGAGTAGTATAATGGGCAGCACAATGGTCCTATGGCAAGGCAACAACAGTACGTGGCCTATCTATTTGCACAGGAACCGGGTGGAAGAGGGAAAACAGTGCTTCTTTCCATGCCATGATGTGTTTCCATGGGAACTAGGAGGTCAACTCTCTAATCTGTTGTGGCAACAGCAGTGTTTCCAGCTGGCTTCTTCTTCAAGTTTGTGCTTCAAACAGCTCTCCTACTTCGGTATAGTTCAGAATAAGCCTTAAGCTGAGATGTAAAAGGCTTAATTTGAGTCGTGCCTTTTATTTGTTAATTGTAGTCGTCAGGTTTTATTGCAGCTCGTAGGCGAGCTGCTCATAAGGAGGGGTGGAATGTTATGGGCTGGCAGTTAGGTCTTTATGGGCCGACATGGCACTGTAGCGGCCCGCTACAGTAGCGGCGGCTACTATAGCATCCTCTAGGGTTAGGTTATCAGGTCTATATAATGAGGGTCAAGGTGTATTAGAGAAACAAGCAGAAAAGAAGAACATTATCATAGGTCAGGCCTCCAAAGTAGGCGACTTGTGGGATTCTTCCTGCTAGTATCTAGGCAGTCCACAACCCATGTTCTCCACTACCAACGAATGTCAACTGTTGTGAGGTAAGTGATGAGATAAAAGCACAACAAATGCTATGAATCCACTTCCACAGTCATAACACGGGACTGAATAAATAAAATCAAATTTGTTAAATAAAAAATTAATCCATACAGAGTTCCAGACTTAACTTTTTTTGAGACATTGAAAGAGAACAATATGTATATCTAAATAAAATCAAATTTGTTAAATAAAAAATTAATCCATACAGAGTTCCAGACTTAACTTTTTTTGAGACATTGAAAGAGAACAATATGTATATCTCTATGTGATGATGTAGCAGCAATTTAAACTACTAAATCATGAGCGATTTAAAAATAAAAGGTACAACGCAAAAAAGAAAATGCTTAGTAACATAAATATTGATGACCATGAAAAATAGTTCAATCATGAAAAAAAGCATTTGAGAAAGTAGAGACGGCACTAAGACAGTAATACTACTTTTATGAACCTATTGGCAACAACTTCACCCCTACCAAGCTGAAGTTAGCGATGGTATACTAGCTATCAGAATATTAATTTTACTCTACCTATCTTCCTTTTTGATTCACTAGTTAATTGTTTCATAAATTAAATTAATATTATATAGAAGGTATCGATCAACCTGAAATTTGGATGAAATAACTTTTCTAGTTCAAGCTAGTTTCATATAGGGCTATGAAGCAGGTGATTTTTCAGACATGCATTTCAACAAGGGCTAAAATTATCAACTGATGATTTGCCTTGTTACAAGGTGAGTACACTATCCATTGACAAGTAAAAGCTATTACCTTTAGGTATGGATATAAGTAGCATTTAGAAGGGATAATCTCATTCATAGGAGCACTATGTACAATAGGAATTATTTTCTTGATAGACCGACCGAATAATTAGTCCCCCGAACTTTTAGAGGATATAAAAGGGTGGGTGCACCATGGCGCATACAAAACACGTCTCTTTCTCAAAGTGCATCTTTATCCAAAATCATCTATAACAAACCAAAAGGGCGCATTAGAGATTACATAGTAAAACATGGTTGTAACTATTCTAGTAGGGTCTAAGCTAGAGCCCGGCTAGTATATACGATATGAACTCACCATTGATGATGACCATGCAGAGTGAAAGTTCACTCTGGAGATGTGTTTGCCTCTCGTCCTTGGAATTTTAGATAGGGACTATGTGGTGTCACGTAGATTTGGTGATTTGGAGAGCACAATGCGGAAGCCTTTTTTCTTCAGACAACAAGGTTAGCTTAGGTTCTCCTGGAGCGGCTGGAGGAGCCAAAGATGAGGCGGCAGTTTCAGTCAAGCAATCATAATTATCCAAACCCCCCTCGGCTAGGCACTATACCATATATAATCTATACTAGTATGCAATTGTCTTTTGTCATTCGTCGTCGCTCAGTGCTCCACATGTTTTGACTAATACGTTTTTCGTAACACAAGTCTCATGATTGTTTACTGGTCTTGATATGTTCTCTATCCTTGCCCGTCATATTATTATAAGAGTTTTACTGTCTAAAATATTAATCATTAGTTTTAAAAAATTATTGGTGAATAGTTTGATATAATGATTTAGATTCGATAATCTAAATATATAACTATTGATCAATAGTTTATCAGTTGGAGGGTAATATCAGAAAAAATAATATTTTTATATTTATAATAATTATTTTATATTGTCATGAATAAAATAAATTAGTAATATAATTAATAATTGATGTTTTATTTTTTAAAAGATCAACTGACATTTTAATAATTCGGTAGGGTTAGATTTTGATTGTAAAATAAATATAAAAAATCATTTATAATGATGTAATTATAAAATTACCCTCAAACTATTGACCAATAATTTTTCAAAACTAATGGCTAATATTTTGGATAGTAACTCCTATATTATTATTCCTTGCATGTATATATGCAGATACTTTGAGCTTTTAGGGTGTTGATGGAACAGCTTGATATTCATGCAGCATGGATTAAAACCATCGGACTATCAGAGGGATATACTCTTTATCTAAAAAAAACAGAGGGATACACATCCACAGTAACCGTCAGTTACCGAGAAAAAAGTTGTTGTACTACATGTACTGCTTAACTGCTAAGAATGTTGTACTACATGTCTACATGTATTGCTTAACTGCTAGGAGTGTTGTCATGTATAAACTTGGCCACATTGTTCCTTCGCGACGTCGTTACTCGGAATGAAATATTAATAATTAATAATCGGGGCCTTACATTTGTGAGCCGCATACAATCCGTACGTGCACCTGCAGGTGTGATCATCAACTCTTTAAAAGAATCCACACCACCAGGCTATCAAATCATTCTTTTTTAAGCCGGATATCAAATCATTTGTGGGTACTTACCCTATCTGCTCTCTTGCCGATGTGTCATCACGTGACCATGACAAGTCATCACCCACATCGCTTGCTTCATCCTGCAGTTTCTGTTTGCTTCTTCTTTCTTCGGAGTTCGGACCCTCTCCTTCTGTAAATCCATCATTGCTACTATGAATCAATGGACATATGTGGTGTTAATTATTGGATACGGAGTGGCCGAGACTCTTTAATAAATGAGTTGTACTTTTTTGTTTTATAGAAAAGTCTCTTACGAGAATTTTTTTTACTGACTAGTATTGTTCAAATCAAGCTCGTCTCTATCTGAAAATTTCTCTTAAGGTACTCTATATGCATATGGTAATTTCTTCCAAGTTTCTACCAACACAACATGCTTTGAAAACTTAACCGGATTTTAAAATTATCCTGCAAATTCCTTAGTTTTGTAGGACCCGACTGTACTTGAGCAGCACTCACTCCTTAAAATACGAGTGAAAAAAGAGTTGTTCCATGAAGGCTACTTTAGGCTTGGATTTCTATCAAATAAAACGCTTTACAAGACTGGATGCACGTTAACTGGCTGTGCGTGGTGTGTACGGGGCGTGGAGAGACCAGCTCTCTGTCCTGGTGATTGGCGATGTTGACGTGGAGCCAATCATTGGCCGCCGCACGGACGCTTTGAGGCGAGGCACATTTTTTAACCGCTTTTGTTTCCCACCAGCGGTTAGTTGGTTGGTTGTTATTCGCTAATCATGTCATTAGATTTTGCTTTTGTCGGGTGGCTTCCAATAAGTCAATGTATATCTCCACGGGGTTTAGATAACGACAACCCCAGTGATAATTCAAAGAGAACAAATATAGCCTGTAGCGACGGTAGCGAAAACGTCGTAACGGCGTCAGTAAAAGTGAATCGCCGCTACAGGGTCCAGAAGGCCTGTCTCGATTCAAACCGTCGCTACAGGGATCATTTTAGCGGCGGTCAATAAAATCAACTGTCGCTATAAATCAATTTTTATTTTTAACAGCGATCAACAAAGTCAACCGCCGCTAAAAATTGATTTTTAGCGGTGGTCAATAAAATCAACCGCCGCTAAAAATTAATTTTTAGCGGTGATCAACAAAGTCAACCATCGCTAAAAATTGATATTTAGCGGCGGTCAACAAAGTCAACCGCCGCTAATATGCTCAAGTGGCCCATTAAACTATCTGGCCCAAATGACCCACTTGCTAGATATAAAAGATCAGCCAAGGTTTAGAAAATCTAATCCTTCTTCCTCTCCCCTCCCTCTCTTCCAGGCGTCGCCGCCGCCTCATGCAACGCGAGCACCTCCACCTCTTCTTACTCCGTGCGCGTGCGGAACTTCTCCGCTGCCGCCCTCGCACAGATCTGGCCACCTCCTCCCTTCACTGATTCTCTCCTTCCCCTCCCCCTGGAGCTCGATTACTCTCCTCGGAGCACCTCTTCCCCGCGCTGGCGGCGACGGGTGTCTCCGCGGACGGCGTGGGTCATAGTGACTCGCGGACAGCGGCGCGGGCGTCCCCGTGGACGGCCAATCGGCGGCGCGGGCGGCTACGCGGGCGTCGAAGCGGGTGGCAGCGCAAGGGCGGTGCCTGTGCCGGATCCGGCCCTGCCTCGGCCAACAGATGGTGGTGCATTGCCGCCTTCCCCTCTGGATCCGGCCTGAGGATGGTGGTGCATCGCCGCCTCTGGTAGAGGAGGGTGGATCCAGCCCTGAGGTCGATCCACCACCAACGACCCCTTCCCCTTCGGATCCAGCCCCGCCTTCTTCTTTGCACGGTAACAGCGGCATTGTACGGAGATGTCGGCGAGCGGATCTGCCACCAACGGCCCCTTCCCCTCTGGATCCGGCCTCGAGGAGGACCATATGGGCTCTCGCGGGCCGACGGGCTTTTTTTTTTTTGTTTTTCAGATCGATGGGTAGCGGCAGGTGACTTCTTCACCCGTCGCTAGTAATCTTTTATTAGCTGCGGTTTGCTTCAAATATAGAAAGTCCACCGCTGTTGTCCTTTATTTTTAGCTACGACAATATAACGGCGGGCCGGCCAACCCGCCGCTATAGTGGGTTTCAGCCCGCCGCTACAGTCCTTTTTTGTTGTAGTGTGGGTAATTCATTATGGTTAATCACGGGCAAAAGACACTTGTCATGTGAGCTCATTTGCAGTGCCTATATTATTTAGAATTCGAGCTTTGACCAATCGTTGTTCATGTACTATATGTTTGGTTATAAGCATTATATATAACTCTATACTATATCAAGCCACTTTTTATTTATTACATTTTTATTTGTCTATAATTATACCAGAAAAATGTCTTATATGGATGACTCTTACTCCCTCTATTTTTAAATTATTATTGTTAGGACAATCATTCTATTCATTTTTAAACTAAAATTCATTCTCTAACAACAACAATTTAGAAATTGAGAATATAATTTTTTAACTGGAAGGCCAGCAGGTGTTTTTCAAGGCAACCATCTTCACCTGTAATTGTCGTTGTCGCACGCCTACTGCAATAAGGACAGTGACGAATCCTCGAAGATTTGATAAGATCTCTTTTACACATGGAAGAGAATCTAAAAAGATGAAAGTAAGAAATTTTTACCAATTGAAAAGGTAACAAATTTCCAAAAGATCAAAGTCATCAATGATTTGGTACTTGTCCAATCGAACCTAACATGCCAAATTAATTTCAAGTGCCTAATAAGTCTTTTAATACCCCGTCTCACACTCCAGTGAGTGCACGGATGGGACGGACAGGCAGACTTTTTGTTTTGGTTCCTGGCCGGTGGTTTACAGTGTCAAGGTAAATATAAATGTATATATAGTTTTTTTTCATCTCTTTGGAGACATTCAATAAAATAATATAGTTAACAAAGCAAAATACGCACTCAAATTCATGATGAACAGGCTCTCGTCACATGGTATTCTCATGCACCCTGCATGTTTTGTATGGCTACGCCGTGTGTCCATCCGCAGGTGGCTTGAAAACCGTACTCTCGATCAAATAATCGACGGTTAAATTGGGAAAACAACATCCAACAACGACGCATACAAAGTACACACCGGAGACGTTCTAGCTTCCAACTAAATCACTATATGGACGTTCTATTCCAGTCTAGTTGAATTTAACGGCCCATCTCGTCCCTGTCATCTCCACGGGAAAACTCACAACGTATTGCACGTTTTTAGCGCGATTCGACGTACGGCTTCCTCTCGTGGAGATGAGATGCTATATGTGTCGCATTATACACCTCTCATCCTTTTGCAGGAACACTATACATGCATGCCTTGATATTTGTTGAGCTAATGTGTTGTATAAACGTGATCCGGGCTGAGAGATGCAGCTGAAATCCATGCATTTGGAGGCAGATTACGGTTGGCAGTGGACATCGTCTATATTCACAAGACTTAACAAGGTTTGGACAACCAACCATAATAGTACATTTCAGTTAATTGTGAGTGGTTGGTAGATCAAAAGTATGGCCGATCATCATTGAGCCCATCAAGCCATAATACTGATCATTGAAAGAAACGGTTTCATGGTACGAAGCACTGCTTGCTGCAATAATATTGGCACTCCCATCTTATCTCATCATGCGCGGCAAGTGCCTCACAACGAACATCTCAATGCTGATGGGATCGGTAGCAGCGGCCACATCAAAACATTATTGTCAAAAGTGAGGGGAACAACCCAGGTGGCAAGTGCCCCAAGCAACCTCCCAAATAAATACCACAACTGGTTGCTTGTGAGGCACCAATATGTTGCGGTGCTGGGACCCACGTCATCTTCCTTTCCCCTTGCGAGCTAACACTGGGGGCCATGGTGCAGTTAACCACAGCCCCCCTTTGCCGCCACTAGTTGGCACGTCCTTCTCTAGACGTCCATGCCACTGCAGACCTCTCTTGGTGTCAAAGCATGGAAACGCCAGGTAAATGGAGGGCCAGTGCCGCTGCTGGCTAAGCTACATGATACCCTGAGGCAAAGGGCACCACACACTGCAGGTAACAAAGGCAACATCTAGCCTGTGCACGCATGAAGGATAACTAAAAAAAGGCCGGCATCTCATGTGTGGCCTAGGAGGATGCTGGACTCTACCGTCACCGTTTTCCTTTGAGCTCCAATCATATGAACAGAATATGGATCATCGATTTGGTAGTGTGCCACAGTCACCTGGACATTGTGCAATCATGTTTGGGTACGTAAGTCAGACGTATATGTATGGCATCATTCTTTATAGGGTAAGGCAATATGCGCAAAACCTTGCTGCACGAATAAATTCACATATTTAGAACCGTGGTTGAGCTTTAAGTTCGAGTGCCAGTGCATGCTGCTAGAATGTGGGAGGGAGAGCTTTAATTTGGAACGGCAGGGATTGGACTCAATCATTAATTTAATTGGATCGGCATGAAAATTAGTTCGTCTGTCCAGATGGATATATTATCACTGTTCTGTTGCAAGAGTACAAAAATAAAGAAAACCACATATTAATCGCTATCTTGAATTAGATATTGCAGAAATTGAAGTTTATGAAAGATACACCAGGCGTGCAAACAAAAAAAAAATGTAAAATATGAAGTCCCCAGCCGTGCTTAACCATGCATATACGTTAGCTGCTATACATCATAGAATTTTCTTTTTTCTCACTCTTACACAGAATGTCAGAATCCATATCATGCACACGCGGTTGGACAACAGAGGACTGGAGCCGATTGTTCTAGCCCTTCCCTTCCGTTACTGTGTTCGTCCCAGCGCAGGCCATGTGGTGAACCCCGGTGACTCGCAACGCAAAGCTTTGGGCCCTACAGACCAACCAGCAGAGAAACAACATGATTGAGCAAGCAAGTAACAAGTCTTCCCATAATTAATCCACCCTATCACACGCCCTAATGGGCAAGGAAGCTAGCGACAGGTTAATTCGGACCGGATGTGGTGTGAACCCGGGTCGTATCAGTGGAAAGGCGTGTCACGAGATGAGGTAACACGGTGCCCCACAGCACAGAAGCTGCCTTTTGGTGATCTTCCAGCCGCAGGGAGGGGATGCGTCGGCGTAGCACTCGCGCGCGTCCGATGTGGAAAAGCAATGGTGTGGTGTGGAAAGAGAGGGCAAGAGGCCAAGACCTAGTTGGAACTTGGCAGAAGAAGGAGGGGTGCTAGGCTAGCTACTACCAGCAGCCTACCAAAGCTTGGCCTCTCGGGGAAAAAGGTAAAGCTCTCTTCCGGATCGGAGCTGGATGGAGGAGGAAGGAAAGTAGCCGGGGTTTTGGACGAAGCCACCGGCCACCGCCAACCGCACGCCGCGTAGATGAGCAAGCAGCAGGTGGTTGGGTGGGTGATGAGTAATGCTGCCACAATCTAGCAGACAAAGCACCGGTGGTGCTTCTTGCATCCTTTTCCCCCAATACGGGACGCCGCTGGGTAGAAGCAGAGCAATTTTGCTTTTCTCGAACGTTGAAGCAGAGCAAATTATCATTTGTGCTTTTGCTCGCTTGTCCAAATACCTAACTAACCAGTGTCCAGTAGTACTGAATAACAATCATAGCTCAGTGTTGTCTTAAGCATATACTCGGAGACACGTACGTACCTAACTGGCTCTAGAACGCGTTTGTTTAGTCTTGACAGATGTGCACGTCATGCTTCTTATTCTTTTTTGTTTTTTCCTTTGAGATGAGATAGGTTTGTATGGAGTGCGCACCTTTTTTTTTTCTACACTGAAAAATATATATGGCGCAAAGTATTTAGTCATTGAGATCGATGTAGGAGCACACAGGGCATTGAGAAGTTGAGAAGGATGTTTGTGCGCGCGGCTCTAAAAATTGCCTGCCCCTTTCCACTCGCGGCTACACGTGGCCACATCGCGCCTGCTCCTAATAATCATCATCCGCAATAGAAAAGAAAACCCCAACCAGGCAGGCAGGCAGCCTTTGAGTTGAGGTAGCGGCGGGTGATGTGCACTGGTACCCCGGCCCCGAGCACCAGCTAGCAGGGCAAAGAGAAGAAGGACGAGGCCCTTGTCAAACGTTTGCAAGTGTCAAAGCGTGCGTACGTGCGCGTGATGTGCGCGTGTATCCGCGGCCTTGTCCCCTTCCCTCCTCCTCCTCAAATATTCTCGCTCAACCATTTCATTCCCCTCCTCACTCATTCCTTGCTTCCTCCTCCCCGTCTCCTCTCCCCCCGCACCAACGCGAGCTTGCGAAAGGAACGGCCAATTAAGCTCTGGCGGCGCCTTGGCTCGAGAGGAAATTACTACTCAACTGGAGCCTGCTGCATAGCTACTCCTCTGCTCTGCGACGACCGTGCACGCCATGGCTCATGAGGACGTGAGCGACGCCGGCCTGGCGCTGGGCCTGTCCCTCGGCGGCGGCGGCGGACCTGAGCACCACAGCAGCAGGGCGTCGCCGTGCGCGCTGGAGCCGTCGCTGACGCTGAGCATGCCGGACGACGCGGCGACCGCGTCGGGCGGCGGCGGCGGCGCGCACAGCGTGTCGTCGCTGTCGGTGGGCGGCGTGAAGAGGGAGCGCGTGGACGAGGCGGAGGTGGAGCGGGCGTCGTCGACGGCGGCCTTGCGGAACGGCGAGGACGACGACGACGGGAGCACGCGGAAGAAGCTGAGGCTGACCAAGGAGCAGTCCGCGCTGCTGGAGGACCGATTCAAGGAGCACAGCACGCTCAACCCGGTAAGCACGTTCGTTCCCTCACATACGTCCTGCGCCATCGGTAATTGACTTGCTGCAACAGATAGATAGCTGCACTTACCTACCTAGACTGCATACACATGGTTAATTATTACATCCGCATATATATAAATGTTTGCGCATATATATACTTATATATGTGTGTGTGTGTGTGTGTGTGATTAAAAGTAAAGCAGATCGTTTCCTTTGATCGATTTTCGGGTCGCTGAACATCCTCCTTTCTGGTTGCGTCTTTTTGGTTTTGAGCAGAAGCAGAAAGTCGCTCTGGCCAAGCAACTGAACCTGAGGCCAAGGCAAGTGGAGGTGTGGTTCCAAAACAGACGAGCAAGGTTCGTACTACTCGTACTCTATTATACGCAACGCGCACGCACGCTCAAGTGTGGGCGTGCGCCCACGCACGAAACATCATCGATCCTTTTAATTACCCAAAAAGTAGTGAGTGCATGCACGCAACAAATTAAAATTTCTGATGGTGTTCGTCATTAACGTGTTCTAGCCGCGCGCGCAGGACGAAGCTGAAGCAGACGGAGGTGGACTGCGAGTTCCTCAAGCGCTGCTGCGAGACGCTCACAGAGGAGAACCGCCGCCTACAGCGCGAGCTGCAGGAGCTCCGCGCCATCAAGTTCGTCGCCCACCCGCCGCCGCCGTCCCCGGCCGCCGCCGCTGCAGCAGCGGCGACACCGACGCCGTTTTACATGCAGCTGCCGGCGGCGACGCTGACGCTCTGCCCGTCCTGCGACCGCCTGGGCGGGCCGGCCGCCGCCGCCAAGGCCGACCCGGACAGGCCCAAAGCCCGGACCACCCACCACTTCTTCAACCCGTTCACCCACTCCGCCGCCTGCTAGTGCTGGTTGTGGTTGCTGATAGGATCAGCAATTCCACCATGCAGACAGGCAGCTGAGAACAGAGCACGTACGTACACCACCGTTTCACGTATGCCACAAGTAACCACAGCTGATCCTCCTCTAGCTATTTCTTCATCTGGGGGGGTTAGTTACATCCATCCATCAGCTAATCAATCAATCATAGGTTTGATAGGGTAGTCGAAATGAAACAGCCGTAGCTAGCACGCCTTGTATATTTTTGTGCATGCAGGTGTTGTGTAATTCTGCCCCGGCCCTCCTCCTCTACTTAGATAAACTATACTCTAGATTTTTGTTTCCACCGTACCGTATATAAAAAAGGATAATCATGATCAGAGAAAGAGAGAGGGCAGGTAGTGTTAATTAGTTGTAAGTATATTCTAGGGATAATCATCATTAGATGTTTCTAGGTACCAGTATTCTGCTACAGTGATGTGTACTTTACTTAGCGTCAGACGAGACACGGTGTTGGGCGTATGACGTGACGCGAGAGCTGGATTGGCGCCTGTTGCTGTTGTTGGCTTGGCACTGTCTGCAGGTGTATGTACACATGTGTATACGCTTCCGCCTTTTTATATGCATATATGTACGTTTCAATGATTGTGCGTGTCGCCGGGGCCTCACAAATTGCTTTCGCTTTTGCCGCCGGCTCATTCTTAATTAATCATGAACGGGACAGCGAGCCCTCCTCCCTCCGTCTCGCTTAACCATCTGTTGCACGATCGAGAAGGATTTTACTTGTCACCACGGGTGTGTGTTGTTTTGTTCGTTCTCGGGTCGGGCAGTCGTGTCTAATAATGATGATGCTCCGTCCAGAAGACCGGCCGTGGTGTGTTATCGCGGGACGGTGACGCGCGATTTCGATTGATTAAGTAAATTCCCGCGGCTTCATCATCATCCCGCGCCACTCATCCGCTGTCGTTTTACGTCGGCGAGTCGATCGGCGTAGTAATTAGGCCGGGATCGATCGAGGTCGTTCTCGACCGGTAGAAAAAAATTGGAAGTACGTAATTAACAGGACGCACGCACACGCGGATGGTGTGAGCGCGCGTGAAGCAACGAGGGCATGAGCGCGGGTCACGCGTGGTGCGCTGGTTCGTCATACGCGCCGGCTGCTCGGCCGAAAGGACATGACCGTCCTCCTTTCCGATTGGCCCGGTCACCCGTGTTGATTGATCGATTGCTCGCGGACGGACATGTCGATCAATCGTCGTCTCGTCGCGGACGAATCACCGGAGAGATGAGACGAGAGAGGGAGAGGGATTTTGGGCGGCGTCGCCGTGGCTGGCAGCCGTTGTTTGTTTGATGTCGGCTGTCTGGTATCAGGCTACAGCAACCGCCAGGAGGGAGGGAGGGAGTCGTCATCCGCCCGTGTACGTGTCTCCATGATGCCGGGGAAGAATCAGGAACCCCTACTACCTCTGCCTATAGCTGGCCGGTGGCAAGCGGTGGATATTATTGGCAACAGGATGGGAGGAGCCGGCAGCCACACGGGGCACAAATCTCGTATATCCTCTCGGAGACGACTTTCCATCAGATGTTTAATACTAGTGGAACAACATCGTAAACGACGACGTGCCATGCTTGGATGCTCTCATCGTACTGGGTTAATCATACATAGCCGTACTAATCTGATGCTTCTATATTACTAATTAATAAGGTGGTGAGTCATCCTAGGTAGCCTACGTGCATACCGGATCACACCTACCTAAGGTTTACTAACACCACTACGCCAGCAGGCAGGGACGTCGTAGGGGGAAGGAAGAGAGCCGGTTTCCCGTGAGCGCGATGAAAACGGAATGGATCAGCAGTGTCTCGCGCCCAACGAGTTAACGCCGCTCACACGGCGCGCATGCACGCCGCCGCGCCCTCCCTATAGCCTTGTTGCTATACAAGAGAGACCGAGCTGACTTAAATGTGTCCACTAGGGACGCGTCACGTGCCTCTCCTTCCCCGTCGCCGCGGGGCGCACGGCCCGCCCGTATGGTCGGTCGTCCTCGGTCCCCGCCCCGAGCGTCACGACGACGGTGATGATCCGCTCCTCTCCCTCTAGGATTTCCTAACCGTGTACTAGTCAGTTCAGTTTGTACTGTTGAGTTATCAACAATCGTAAGCACGTAGATCAAAATAAAAAACATAACTAAAAGTAATAAGAATAGAAGAGACGAATTTTTTTATTTAATAATTCTGGCAAAAATATAAAAGGGTGTCTCTCCAACTATTTATAAGAGGGAAATCCTACTTCATGTTGGTATAGGATTAGATAAAAAGCCCATATGGGCCAGGAGTCCTTCTACTAGAAGGTGGGTCTGGCCCATAAGCGATTTACAACACTTTCACTTAGCCTCTTTATCACGATAAATATACCTCATTAAAAACTCCTCAAAAATCTAGTGGAAAAAATAGAGAAAAGAGTACATATTACCGTCACTTGTATTGTACGCATTGCCTCATCAAAAACCTTAATGAGAAAACTTCATATGAAAAACTTATAAGAAAAAAAGAGTACAATGCTTTAATCTTCATGATTAATGCTTATCGATCTTCATGAACGACATGAATTATCTTCGAGATGATTCTTTAATTCGAGAACGTGATGTACTTAGGGAAGTTCTCCCCCTGTTCCAAGCACTTCTCTAAGTCTTCTCATGCCAATATCATGCTGACACTTTTCAAGAGTGCAAACTGGTAGTGTCTTTGTGAACATATCTGCGAGATTATCACAAGATCGGACATGAGCTACCAAAATTTCTCCCTTCTCTTACAATTCATGTGTATGGAAGAATTTAGGTAACATATGCTTTGTCCTGTTTGACTTTATGTATCCCGATTGTATTTGTGCAATACAAGCGTTATTATCTTCATAGATAACTGTAGGGGATGGAGTATACGGTACTCCACAACTATCCATTATATGTCTTGACATCCTTCTAAGCCAAGTGCATTCATTGGCGGCTTCAAATAATGCGATGATCTTCGAGTAATTTATTGATATAGCAATAATTGTCTGCTTCGTTGACTTTCATGAAATTGCCGTTCCACCAAATAAGAACACATATCTAGTCTGAGAGATTGACCTGTGTGGATCGGATAAATAGCCAGCATCAGAATACCCAACCAAGGTTACTTCTGCATTCTTCTTGAAAAATAATTCAAAATCTTCAGTTCCTCTCAGATATCTTAATACTTGTTTAATACCTTTCCAATATCGCATAGTTGGTGCCGAGCTGTATCTAGCAATAGATTTGTGACATTTTTGGTTTAAAAAAAATTACCTTTACTGTTGGTGGGACCCCGCTGGCCCCACCCGTCAGCCTCTGGCTCTCAGCACCGCGCACCGTCCGCGCCGGGGCAGCGCTGGTGCGAGCGCGAGCGCCGGAGGCGCCGCGCAGCTCTGTGAGTGGGGCCCGCCGTCGCCGTTGTCACTCAGGGAGTGAC
This sequence comes from Eleusine indica, assembly GCA_030378355.1. Classification (NCBI taxonomy): domain Eukaryota; kingdom Viridiplantae; phylum Streptophyta; class Magnoliopsida; order Poales; family Poaceae; genus Eleusine; species Eleusine indica. Next base: position 6,721,091 of record CM059498.1, on the reverse strand, counting down.
TTTTACCGACTCCTTTTCTTTCCTTCTCTTCTCTCTCGCTCCATTTCTCTCTCGCGCTCAGCTCTTCCTCACCTCCTCTATTTCCTTCCGCCACCGCCAGCCGAACCCGCTCGTCGCCACCGACGACCTCCCAGCCTCCCCCCTCCCCAACTCCAAACCATCGCAACAACCACTCCGACAATTTCCCATGGCCGCCCAACGCTAGCACTCGTCGTGGGCTGCTAATTGCCGCCGCCGTTGCCGAGCACCCATTTCCGCCGTCGTTCGCTGTTGCCTCTGCTCCGGTGAGCATTCACCGCCATAACCTTCTCCTCTGCCACTTTCTTGCACTACTACTGCGATTCTTGCCTTCGTTTGGCTGAGCCGCGCCCTGGGAGCGTACATGGCCGCCACGGCCGCACGGCCGAGCCGCCATGCGCGCGCGCGGGCGAGCCGAAAGCTCTCTGGCTGTTGGGCCGTGCTCGCGGGAATGGGCCGGCAGGCCGAGCCGCTATCGCGCACACGAGCCCGAGTTGCTGGGCTGTGCCCACCCGGCTAGGCCGTGTCCCGCCCCGCTGGGCCGTCGAGGGATTGGGCCATGCCCCCGCGCTACGCCACTATGCGGCTGGGCTCGGTCCAGTAGCCACTGGGCCACCCCGAGGCCCATAAGGCCGAAAACCACTTTGATTTTATTTTCTTTTCCTAGGCTTTTCAATTAAAATTGATTCCAGAGTTTAGTTAAAATCTAGCAAATAAATTAGGCTTCCTAAAATCTTGAAATCAATTTTGTTAGGTTCGAAATAATTTCCTCTACCACTTTATGAAATAAATTTAATATTTATTTTATATGATTTTTAAATATTTAATTAAGTTTATGAATTATCTTTTAATTGTTAATTAAGTTATTTTCTAAGTTAATATTTATTTTATTAATAATTTTATTTTATGTTTAAATGGGGTAATTAAGGGTTATTAATTTGAATTAAAACATGTTAAACCATTATCATTAATAGACTTAATTACTCTTATTTTGAAGGAAATATTAAAATTCTTAGTCTAAATATTTTATCGAATCATCAATTTCAATGTATTGCATGTCATATTTCATGCATCGTTGATACTAACTTATGACGTGTCGACCAATCGTATAGGACCCGTGATCGTCGAGCCATCTACCGACAGTGGACCTGAGGTGGTAATTGTCGAGACCGACCCCATGCCTAGGTTGTCGTATTCGGACGAAACCCAAGGCAAGCTCCGGTGCATTCCAACTATGTTTTTAAATTCTTTCTTTTATCACAGTCAGTCGAGTCATGCTTGTGCATTAGGTTCTAGGATTTGATTGACACCCACCTGCATCACTACCGTATACTATTATGTTTTTACCCTATACAGGTACAGGTAGCACGATAGGCGCTATGCTTATGTCGTAGGATTATCGGTAGCACTACATAGGATGATCTTAAAGCATAGAGGCTTTAAGTTGATTGAGACCTTAGAATATAAATGAAAGTTATTGATGATGATGAGACTGAACGGGGCCCATAGAGGAAAGAGCAAAGACTGGGTCTTGCAAGATGGTAGCCCCGTCCGTGTTAAATTAGGACCAAACCGTTGGCGGCTCCGTGAACAAGTATTGAACAGTACCATCTACATACTGGTTTATGGGATCCAGTAAGCTGATGTACCCTAACTACCTCAGTGATAGGACGTAGCCAACTTTCTTTTTCTGGCTGTTAGTGAGATTAAAGTCTTACGGGAGGGAAATGGTGGTCGCCCATGGATAACGTTTGGGACGGGTATCTAGTGGGGTCTCCATATTCCTGGAGGAGTTGGAAACGGATCAACCTTTTTGGGATTAGTGGGAAAAGTTGTCATATATGACCAATGCGGTGCATATATGTCGTCTAGTCGGGTTTTATCCAGCTGGTAGAAATTGATTCGAATCGCTGTCCCTCGTAGCAATGAGTACCGCTTGTTCGCTTGGCGCGAACGGAGATAATCAAGAGTAACAAAAAGGAGAAGGATTATTTAAAATTATTTAGTTTGGCTTGATAAATTTTGATTGCAATAGTTGCAGGATGTAAACCTTATTATTAATGCACATAATCTTGAGCTAAAATATAAAATAGATATTCATTAGTAGATGCTATTTTTCGCAAGTCCGAGTCAACCCACCAGTCAAAGTTCCAAGCATTCTAGGTGTCGGTCTTAGTGAGCCACGTTGACGGGTCAGTCTTGCGGAGTATGTTATATACTCAGGGTTTGTTCGAATTACTTTATTCTTAAGTGGTGAGCCAAGCCCCTACGAATAGTCAGAAGGCATGCTAGAGGAAGGACAACTGCCGGAGGGAGGTTCTCTTCAATGGGAACGCATCCCATCTCCGGAAGAATAGAAGCCAAGGTGTGTCTTTGAGAGCAAGATAGATAGACGTAGTTTCAAACTTGGTTTTGAACAATAATCAAACATCTGTTGAGTTTTTAAATCTTTATTGTAATAAATGTTTCTCCGCTGCGAACTCTTCTTTGTCTTTTTAAAAACATGGTTGTATTATACCATGATGTAATATATTTGGGGCTTGTATGAATATATATGCTGTTGTAACTCGCTTCGTCGAGTGTTCTCCTGTACACGATCCTGGTCATCCCGGAGGGGATGCCACAAGATTAACAGCAAAAGCTATATCAGACCTCGTACCATTTGCAAGGTACATCAATGCTCTAATAGCACTAAGATAGGGATATTGAGGTCCCAATAATTCCTCACCTTCCTCCTTTGGTCTAAATAGATCTTCCTCTGTATTGAGTGATCTCATAACCATAGGGGATCTGAGTGGGTATGCATCTTTTATATTAAATCTCTCTAATACCTTCTTGGTATAGTTTGATTGATGCAATAATATCCCTTCATGGGTATGCTCAAGCCGCAAGCTTAAATAATATGCAGTCTTACCGAAATCCTTCATTTCAAATTCAGACTTTAAGTAAGAACATGCATCTTCGACGTCTTGTGTAGTGCCAATAATATTCAAATCATCAACATAAACAAAGATTATGCAATAATCTTTCTCTGATTTCTTAATGAATACACAAAGATAATCATCATTCTTCAAGAATCCTTTTTCAAGAAAAAAGTTACTGAGTTTCTTATACCACATTCTTTCAGATTGCTTTAAACCATATAGTGACTTCTGAAGTTTGACACTATATAATTTGCGTTCTTCTTCATTCGGGACTTTGATTCCTTCTGTAACTTTCATATAGATTTCTGTATCTAATGTTCCATACAAATATACACTGATGATATCTATAAGTCACGTTTGCAAATTCATATTCACTACCAATGATATTAAATACCGGAAATTAATTTCATCCATTACGGGAGAGTAGTTTTCTTCATAGTCAATTCCTGGTCTCTGCGTGAAACCTTGAGCTACGAGTCTCGCCTTGTATCTAGTCACTTCATTTTGAGCATTTCTCTTCCTGACAAATACCCATTTGTGACCCAATGGGAAGATACCTTTTGGTGTAAGGCTTATATTCCCGAACACTTCTCTTTTCTTTAGCGAGTTCAACTCTGCACAAATTGCTTCTTTCCACTTTGGCTAGTCAGGAAGCTTCTTGCATTCCTTCATTGACTTTGGTTCAGATTTCAAGTCAATCTGTGTTGTAATTGTGTCAGCAAAATATGAGTCGACTTTTATTGTGTTTCTATTGTATACTACTCCCGTCTCAACATAATTCGTTGAAACTTCTTCTACTATTTTATTTTCTTGATCCACATCACTTAAAGGTATGTTTAGATCAGGAATTTCTGGTAACCCGTCGTGAGTTTTAAGTGTGCGCATATTTTCACTTGGGATTTCTTCTTCAAGGCTCACCACTTCGTGTGGTTTGCTTTCACCTTTTATATTCTTTTTTTGAGTAGTTTGCCTAGGCTTGTTCTCCGCAGGACGTCTCCTAGGAGTTTTAGCTTGAATTAATGCTGCTGCGTGCAACACTGCATGCCCCCAAGAAGAGGTAGTCAATAAGCAATTCTGTAATAATGGTCGTGCTATCAACTTAATCCTCTTAATTAATGATTCTGCAAGTCCATTTTGAGTATGCACGTGTGGTACAGAGTGTTCCACTTTGATACCCAAACACATACAATAGTCATTAAACACCTTCGAGGTAAATTCTCCAGCATTATCCATCTTGATGGATTGGATTCTGTGATCCGGAAAATTGGTTTTCAATTGTATGATTTGAGTTGTCAATCATGCAAACGTATGGTTTCTAGTAGACAATAAACATACATGACTCCACTTCGAGGAAGCATCAATCAACACCATGAAGTACCGAAAAGGTCCTGACATGGGTTTAATCGGTCCACATATGTCTCCTTGAATTTGTTCAAGGAATGCCATCGATTCTGCTTGAATCTTGAGCTTTGAGGGTCGAGTGATGAGCTTCCCTTTTGCATATGCAATGCACAAAAAATCTTCTTGATTTGGGAAATCTTTTGTCTTCAAGTTGTGACTATTTGAATTCTTCGTGATTCTTTGCATCATATTAAAGCCAAGATGACCAATTCTATCGTGCCATGTTCGATAGGCTTCTTGGTTGCTAAATACGGTCTTGAACGCGGCAAACTCTTTGTGTGATTTAATATAAGTGTAGTACATGCTTTCTTTAATGGTTGGAAAACTTTCGACGACAGTCTTATGCTCTCCATCTTTCTTGGTCATAATGAGACATTCTTCGCCTTTATCATCATTGGTTTCTACGTGAAATCCATTTGCATGGATGTCTTTGAAGCTTAACAATGTCCGAGTAGACTCGGGATAAAGTAATGCTTCATGGATTACTAGCCGCGTACCATTCGGTAGGACGATTGTGGCTCTGCCTGTGCCAACAATCCTAGTGTCATTGCCAATAACAGTAGTTATATCTCCATTATACTTTTGAAGTGTTTGAAAATAACTAGTGTCCCTTAGAACGGTAGCGGTAGTGCCACTGTCTACGAGACAGAGCTCCTCTTGAATAGCCATATACTCCACGATTCTGTAATTAATACAATAATAATGTATAATCGACAGAAATAATAATGTAAATAATTTCCACACTAATATGATATATTAATAAGAAAATGTCTTTTTTCTTCATGAGATTACACCACTAAAAACTTAATGCACCTCTATTACTAATGCTTAATTCTAATGGAGAACTCTTGATTCTAAGTAGTCTACGAGACTAGTGGGAATCTCCATGCAGGTCCTCCTCATCCTCTGCCATCAGGTCGTCATCAAATTGAATATCAGAGGCCTTGCTTGGTTCTCCATGACCTTGAGCTTTGTCTAATGTACCAGAATCCATCTTTGTGATGTCTTCTTTGGGTTGTGGAGCTTCAACATAGTTGGCTTTATGCTTCGCAAGCTTCTTCCTGAGTTCTTGGTATATGTCGACAACGTGCTTAGGCGTGCGACAAATTTTGGACCACTGTCCATTCATGCCACATTTGTAACATTTCTGGTCCTGTTTCTCATATTCTTCCCTTGAAAGTGTCTTCTTTGACTTTCCTTTATAGTTCTTCTTAAACTTGTTAGGATTGTTTTGCGCCTTCGGTGGTGCCTTCGGAGCTCCTTTACCCTTGTTGTTATTCTTCTTGAATGACGTGACATTTGCTTCTTGCGGTGCCATGGAGCTAGTAGGACGAGACAAATGCTTTTGCTTGATCAATTCATCCTCCCCCTGATCTTGCTGCAATGCATTGCTCAGGACGACATAAGAGTTATATTTGTCCTTCTTGTACTGACGGCTCACATGAGTGAGCTTAGGATGAAAGGTAGATAAGGTCTTGTGAATGAGGTCTTTATCTTCAAGATTTTTACCACATAGCTTCATGCATGATACAATACCATAAAGTTTGGTATTATATTGTTCCACAGTCTTGTAGTATTCGAAACGTAGATATTGCCATTCACGCTCCACTTTAGGAAGTAAGACTGCTTCAATTTGCTCAAAGCAATTACGTAGTGAGTCCCATAAGGCCTTTAGGTTCCTTTCGGTCATATACTCATTTTTCAATGTAGTACATAAATGATGCCTCAGTAAATGCAGGGACTGAGCTTGCTCCACTGATGTTGCAGCAGGTTCTCCATTTTTGGGCATAATTATCTTCAAGAGATTTTTTTCACTAAGGAAAATTTTAGCATCAAGAGCCCATGACAGGTAGTTAGTTCCATGAGGGGTAAGCACATCAAATTCTCTCTTCACAAGGTCAGACATCTGCATGATATCATGGTACAAAAATTACTTTGTGTATATGCAAATAATATCTCCAAGTAATAGGGGGCATAAGTAAAGTGGTATAACAAAAACTATATGTTTAAGTTATTTTTATTGGTATTTCTGCATAAAAATAACTAATAAACCATGAAAATGGAATAATATAAGGACTATAGTCCATCTTGTTATAAATCTAGAAAAATCCGGGGTGTTATATGCAAAATAACATATTCCCGTGAAATTTCTATTTTTTCTGTGATTTTCTGGTAATTTTCATAATTTCTAGGGGCCTTATACAAAAATTGGGTCTGTTTCTGTAAAAAAAAAAAAGAAAATCCCAAAATTGTGAGAACTTCTTTGCAAAATTTCCAGATATTTTTCGCTGATCGGGCTTTTAATGGGCCAAAACCCGGCCCAAAAATTGAGCTCGGCCGGTCTTCCTTGTAAAGAGTATAAATAGGGTTGAAACCCTAATTTTCTTTCACTTCCTCCTCACTCTCTTTCTTTCTTCCTCCTCCCGGCCGCCACTTCTTTTCTTTTCTTTCTTTCTTTCTTTCCTTCCCCACCGACAGCTTTCTTCTTCTTTCTTCCCCATCTTCCCGAGCAGTGCTCGCGTGTGAGAGCCCCTCGGCGCGGGGGGGGGGGGGGGGGGGGGGGGGGAGGGGCGAATCGCGCCGGCTCGATTAGAACGTGTTGAGTTATCGACGATCGTAGGCACATAGATCGAAGTAGAAAACGAAACTAAAAATAACAAAAATAAAGAAAACGAAATTCTTTATTAAATAATTCTGGCAAAAATACAAAGGGGTGTCTGCTCAACTATTTATAGAAAGAAAAACCTACTTCGTGTTAAACTAGGATTAGATAAAAAATCCACATAAATCAAAAATCCTTCTTCTAGAAGATGCACCTGTCTTATAAGCGTTTTACAACATGAATAACGTACGCACGCGCACACGCGCAGGCGTTCTCGGCTCGACCCGACCCGGGCGTGGCGTGGCCCAGTCGTGTAGTACTCGGGTGCTCGGGCGTTAAGGCAGCGCGCCGGCCAATGGCGCGGAGACAGTTTGCAGCACAGATGCGGATGCCACGTACGATGATCGGGTTCCTTGTGCGCCTGGACCGCGACGCGGTTGACTCTGCCACGTACGGCTGGCGCTGAGCCATGATTGATTGGGTCATCAGTAGTACGTACATGGATCGAATCCAAGGACCACCTGGTGGTCTAGTACTGGAAGTAGCCTATCTGCCCGTCCGTCCATGGCCTAGCTCTACTATAGCTATACCTCATCATTCGGGCGGATTGCTATCACCGGGTGAAGCTCATATCAGCTCGTCATTGGACGCCGCCCCACGCGACGTGCCCGATCTATAGCACTGCCCGCATCATGGGCCGCTGCCGTCCGATGCGCGTGGACGGTGGATTCCTTCACAACTTCGATCTGACGTAGCTAGCGCCCAAGTCAGATGATCCCGTTCCGACGGCCACAAGGGCGTCTTTGCCCCCGTTGCTCCATAATCCGTTCCATTCCGCCAAACTCTTCCATCATGGCGATGCCACGCACAAAGTGCGCTACGGCCGGGACGGAACTCCCGTGTGTACGGTCCGTAGCATTAATTCTGACCAAAAACAGCATCGGCAATCTTAGAACGTTCCTATTCCTAGGAGGAGGGAGGACACGCTGACACGGTAGGTACGTACGTAACATGGCATCAGTCGTACCACCGCCGGTGAGCAAGCCGGGAATCTCTACCATATCGATCGATACGGTTCTCATACCATACATATCGATACGGTTCTCAATTTATCAACGCGACTATTCGTTCCTATCCCGTAGTATATAATTTATTAAAGAGCGCTAGCTACTAGCAGCTGGATTTATTCGGACGTACACAGATATAGGATCAAATCTCATCTGATCCCTGCAGGTAGGACGACGTACCGGGTTTGACATGCGAGAGATATGGACTGGACTGTACCGGAATGCATCGGCCTGTCTGCTTGTTTCCGTACACAAGTAACCGATCGCCACCTGACGTCCGTCGTCCTGTCCGAATGATTTGAGGGCGCAAACGGGTGGCGTTGAGCAGCGGAGGAATACGGAGACACAACCTTTTATTTTCCCAGTAGTACGCGCTTTACTATTATCTCTCTCTATCCTTGGCTGCTGCCGACGCTTTCTGCCCGCACATCGGATCGGGACGAGATATCGAATTTGTGCCTTGCATTTGCACCGGGGGAGGGAATCCGAATCCGGCTGGTGACGGCAGATGTCCCCCCACCTGCTGACGACCGCCCGGGCCCGGCCGGCCTGCTTTTCTCCACCAATGCAAGTGAGAGTTGCTTTTTCCATCAGATGCGTTGAGCACAAGTTCATTTTGTAATGGAGGGGGGGGGGGGGGGGGGAATGTGGAGTATATACCAGAGCAGCACACGGGGAGGACGGGGCGGTGCTGTATGTATCGGGGTGATGCTTTTTTTTTTTTTTTTTGGATAAGTCGTGTAGCCTTCTTCGCTGCACGTGGGCTAAGAGACATCTGTCGACGGGGGCGAGACGGGTCTAATTGAAGGTCTGAGGAGGAATTCGACGTGGGCGAGGTAGGTCCGGAGGAGCTTTTGCGTATGCCGCAGCAGCTTCTCGACGGGAATCCTCCGTCCGTGGTCTCCCGCTCCGAGGAAACAAGGCCGATGGGCCCCATCGAGTGTTTTGGGCCGGCCAGTTTCACGGGGCCGCGAGGGGGGAGCTCCTCCTCCGTGACCCGCGTGAATTCCCTCGTCAATGCGTGATCACTTTGCTCGCGCAGTGAAACGTAAAGACGCTCATGCGTTCAGGTTGGTGGACAACGGCTCACTTCGTCCCGGTTGGTGGACTGGACTCACGAATCGCCAGTACTTGGGCCTCCACTTTTTTTTAACCCAACACAACATGATCCTGACACAACACAACAACTCACCGGCCATCACGGAGACAATTGCCTTTGCTCAAAAAAAAAACAAAAAAACACGAAGACAATTGCCACCTTCGTAGAGACTTGTTACACGAAAAAGTGTCGTCAGGAGCACTACCCACTCAATTACGAGAAATCATAGACAAAGATTCCAGCCCTTCAGTCTCCGAAGCTGCATTCGGGGCGGTGTCAGCAGCCGGCCACCATTTAACGTCGAACAAAGAACAGAAAAAGGCAACAAACAGGCACAACAATGACAGAAAAATTACAAGTTACAATGTATCAGAAAACAGGGACTCGCTTCTCGTCCTCGTCAATGACAATTAACATTTCCGTCAGTGTCAAAAGGTGCCTCTCACGCGTACGCAAGCCACGACTACGAGCTCTACAGGTGCAGGCTCAAGTTTTTTTGTCCCTAGAATCTCTCCCTTCCACGGTCGCCCCGACCCCGAGTCCTCTAATTTCTCTATCAGACATCTCAACATCTCCGCCATGTCCTCATTGCGCCTGTTAACTTCTCAACTGGACCATGGAGTTGTGTAAGATTTTGCATCGTTCATTGCCCGGTCGATACCACCTGCTCCGTCAGGTGCAGTCGCTGATGTAGAAGCCGGGCTGCTACTGCGACATCACGTCAACTTCTTCATCTGCTTTGGCTGCTGGGGAAGCGGTCAATGACTCAATGCGGAGGTGGTCGAGAGCTCGGGACGAAGCCATTCGCGGTCTAGTCCAAGCCAGAAGTGTAGCTTTTCCAGAGTCTTTGGGCGCTACGGAACTTGCTCTGTTTTTTGTTGCACTACAAAGTTATTTTGCTGCATCTTGATGATTGGGTGCGCCAGTAGTCACCATCGTAGACGACGTACAGAGGATTCTCATGTGCACGGATCCAAAAATTGTGCTAGATTGATCAAACAAAATGAGAAAAATGACGAGACAATACTTTTCTCCCATTCCATTATGATTTTTTTTTTTCTATTTCAACTTGGACTTGTACCTTTGATTGCATATTGTTCACCTTTTATATCTATTTCCTCAAGGTTGTAAACATGTGCTTTGATAGGTTTGTTTCAGTACAGAAGTTTCTTTTCCGTTTTTCATGAAGAGCTTACAGTAAATACTCCCTCCATCCCAGAAAGACCTCACTTTCGGGTTTAGTTAAATGCATTGAGGCTGGAATAGAAGAACAAACGGATAAATTTACCCTCGTAGAATCATAGAAGACTTGTTTTCACGAGGGTATATATTTGTGATTTTTTTTTTTTTGCGGTGAACTTATTTGTGATTTCAGCTTGGAGTCAAAACTTTGTATATATGAGGTCAGCACCTCATCTACATGTGTGATTTTCTTTCACTAGTGGTTTAAAATTTTTAACGCATGTTTTGACAGGGTGGTTATAAAATCATGAGAGGTTTTTTTACACAGTAAAACACAATATTAACAGACAAATACACGCATATATGAAAATTACTTTATAGTATGTACCAGTGCCCATGCTAGCCTAAAAACAGTTTGATACTATGAGATGCCTATGAGTCGATCAAACATAAGGAGGAAAATGATGAGACAATTATGAATTTTTTAAAAATTTTCAGCCATGACTTGCAGCTTTGATTGCATATTGTTCACCTTTTTTTATATATTCTCGAGTTCTCTAAACATGTGGTTTGAGAGGTTTGTTTCATGGTTTCGTGCGGAAGTTGTTTTTTCACGTTTCACGAAGAGGTTATCAGTACAACAACAAATACTCCCACCCTCACATAAAAACCTCATTTTTAGGTTTAGTGAAATCTACCTTTTGATCAACAATTTTTATAAATTCAATCAACTTTAATAACATGTAAATTATAATTATAAAAATAGAAGTATCATGTTGTTAAAGTTGATCAAAATTTATAGAAACCAGTCAAATATAGATGTCATCAAACCTAGAAATAACATATTTTCTAGACTGAATCGATGGTTTATTATTTTATGTTTTGAATTTTCTTTTATAAAATTATCTATAATTATTATATAGATCGTTAGATCAAAGTGATGATTCAAAGTTGCCTAAAATTTCGATCAACTAAAAATTAACAAGTCTCTAGAAATATAGTCTTTTTAGGCCCATTCAACCACACGTAGAAATTAACAAGCTTCCATGTGCCACTACACCAACACAGGCAGCAGTGACTTGCGGGAACACGAGAGTGCATCTTGTTCGTTCATTTCAGCCATTTTCAGGAAGGTGACTGGGACAGTTGTCCTAATAAGAGTGTCCCAACCAATGTTGGAATCGTTCAGCACTTGCAGAAATCTTCTAGACTCGGAATGCCCGGGCTACTCACGTGTGTTCATGGTTGGCATGCCAACAGCGACAGATCAAAGGGATAGCATCGATCCGACGCACGGCCACGTAATTAGGTGTTAGATAGAGAAGTCGTCGTACACTGCATATATTGCTCATTCCGTAGAGCATGAATGCACAGCATGGTGGAACAGTGCAGAGTCAGCTGACCCCATCTAGCACTCGATATTTGCAGGTCAGGAGAGATTTTGACGTCGCTGGTTCGCGGGAGTCACGCCCCTTTGCGGCTCCAACTACCCAAAACATATCCAAAATAATTTGATCAAATCATGGCGACATGGCCTGCATGCAGATAACCAGATAAGCAGCGCGGCAGCATGGCATTGACGAGGAGAAGAGAACAAAAGGGATAAGAAGAGAGCAGGGAGTGTGCCTGCCGCCGGCACCTCGGTCGCGCGCCAGCTCAAAAGAGTGCGGGCTGGTGAGGCAACCTGCAATGAGACACAATTTGATTGAAAAAAAAAAAGGAAAAAGGAAACAAAACACGACTAGGTTTTGGACACCTGCAACCAGCGAAAACGATTTGATCAAATCACAACTCCCAGAGTCTGGAACTCTTTCTCCAGTTCCACCGAGAAAAACACGGTAGCGAACACGACGGGATCAGGACTTGTGTGGTAGCCGTTATCCATGGCTACGTGGCGGAGCCGTGCGCCGCCTTGCTTTCTTCCACTGCAGCCAAGGCTGAAAAAAGCGTCTCCGGGTTGCAGGTCATCGGCGCCATCTATTCACGTCTCCGGTTGATTTGTCCCTCTCCGGGAAAAAGGTTTCTGGTTTCTTCGTCGTACAGCGCCCATGACCCTGTCACGATGAACGCTGCACAGTCCCCCGCCAAAACGTCAGCAATGTGTATATGCATGTACCTTTCACTCTGCAGACTGGCCGTGGAATGCAGAGCAGGCACCGGAAATGCCCGGCCGGTTGCCATGTGAGCCACAGGGCTTGCATGCGCACATGGCGTATCGAATACAGTAGTATATTGGGAAGCGAACGGTTTCCGCTCAGCGAGTCAGCGGTCTGCGTTCTCTCCATTGTTAATTGCTGGCCGAAATCGCACTAATAAAGTCCTATATTAACCGCTGGCCAGCACACATATGGCCGAAATCGCACTAATAAAGCTCCTTGCCAGTATAGGGTTTCCTTCCAATAATTCCAGCTACCAAGCGCGATTGGCCACCGTCCATTATTAGTTGGTGGCCGAGCCCGAGAAACAGGATTATATTTGGCGAGCTTGCAAGTCCCTCCAAGAGACCCGGTTGCCTGCTGTGACTGAAAGTTTCCAGCTACTGGGCCGCGCGTGTCAGTGCAGATGGCGAGAGTCCTGGGGAGCGTTGGCCTCCGCGGGGCGTTGGCAACGGTGCGTGCGTGATTCTCGTGTGCCCTATTTACGGTTCAGATCCGCACCTCTGTTTCCTCCTCCATTATTCCTGCGCTGCGTGTGCATGAGGAGGAGGAGGAGTCGGGTGTTTTTAGTTTGTTCCTTGTTGCCTATCAATATCATCTTGTGTTTGGCTTCTCTGTTGGTGGCCGCGATGAGGTCGGCGTTGAGGGCTCGGAGTTTTAACCGCCTCCTTTCCTCTGCCGTGAACATGGTGCAGGCCGGAGGAGGAGGCAGGTGCTCATCGCTTCTCCCGCGCCGGTGGGCGTCGTCGCTGCCGCAGCTGGAGTCCGTCGACAGGTGAGTCGTGAGACACATGCTGCCACTGGCGGAGCCAAAAGCTCCTAAGCACCACCGACAACTAGATCCCATCTTTTTTGCTTCTTTGAATACTCCTATGTTGTACTACTACGTCTGGCTCCGCCACTGAACTATCCTGATACTTGACTGGTGCCATTTCTGACCGCAACATGTGCGTGGTCCTCGCAGGTCGGACGAGGAGAGCGGCGGCGAGATCGACTGGGACAACCTCGGCTTCGGGCTGACCCCGACGGACTACATGTACGTGATGCGCTGCTCCGTGGAGGACGGCGCCTTCTCCCGCGGCGAGCTCAGCCGCTACGGCAACATCGAGCTCAGCCCCTCCTCCGGCGTCCTCAACTACGGCCAGGTCCGTTCCGTTCCGTTCCGTCTTTTTTTTTTTCATTCCGTCCTCGAACTCCACACGTGATCGACTCGTGTAGTTTAGTAGTACTTGTCTGTAATTACACAAGTTGTCGAGTAATAAAAAGAAAATCACGGGTGATGGGGGCAGACAAGGACGTTTATCGAGTATTTTCTGAGCACCGTCATGCACACTCTGAAACGCGCAGGGTCTTTTCGAGGGCATGAAGGCGTACCGTCGGGTGGGTCGCGCCGGGTACACCCTGTTCCGGCCGGAGGAGAACGCGCGGCGGATGCAGCACGGCGCCGAGCGGATGTGCATGCCGGCGCCGTCGCTGGACCAGTTCGTCGACGCTGTCAAGCAGACCGTGCTCGCCAACGGCCGCTGGGTACGTAACGCACGCACGCGACGAGTGTTTTTTTTTTTTTTTACATCACGTGGCCACCACGATCATTTTCTCCATCTTAATTGACTGACTTGTGCGAGTCTCGTCGAGATCAGGTGCCGCCGCAAGGAAAGGGAGCCCTGTACATCCGGCCGCTGCTCATCGGGAGCGGCGCGATTCTTGGGTTGGCTCCGGCTCCCGAGTACACGTTCCTCGTATACGCCGCGCCGGTAGGGAACTACTTCAAGGAGGGTCTGGCGCCGATAAACCTGGTCGTGGAGGACGGCGTCCACCGCGCCATGCCCGGCGGGACCGGCGGGGTCAAGACCATCACCAACTACGCGCCGGTACGGACTTCCTCCTCCCCACTCGCAGTTTCAAATTCCAATCACACGACGCCCGTCGATCTGCCTCACTTGCAGTTCCAATCAACGGTGCTGGACCTTTGCGTGCAGGTGATCAAGGCGCAGATGGACGCCAAGAGCAAGGGGTTCACGGACGTGCTGTACCTCGACGCCGTCCACAAGCGGTACCTGGAGGAGGTCTCCTCCTGCAACGTATTCATCGTCAAGGGCCGGGTCATCGCTACCCCGGCCACCAGGGGCACCATCCTGCCGGGGATCACGCGCAAGAGCGTCATCGAGCTCGCCGCCGACCGAGGATACAAGGTCATCAATCGTCTCCTCTCATCAATATATAAATAATAATCGCCGTGCAATATTCAGTTTTTTTTTTCTGCGAGTCGTGCAATGATCAGTCATTAGCGATAAAGTACCAAGCTACAGAACACTGCCGCTCCGACTCATTTGCCCAAACCACAGGTCGAGGAACGCCCGGTTACCGTCGACGATCTGATCGACGCAGACGAGGTCTTCTGCACCGGGACGGCGGTGGTGGTTGCACCGGTGGCGACCGTCACTGTCGAGGGGCAGAGGTAACATATGAAACTCGATCGATCTTTAGGCAGAGAAGAGGAATACGAGAACTGACGTTGCCTCGTCCATTTCACGAATCTTCCTTTCAGGTACAGCTTCAGAACTGGCCCAGACACTGTGTCGCAGGAGCTATACACCACTCTGACATCCATTCAGATGGGCCTTGCTGAAGACAGCAAAGGATGGACAGTAGCAGTAGACTGAAGGACACGGCGTCTGGGAGAAAAATGTGCCGCTGTGAATAATCAATCATTATTGTTGTCTTAGTAAAAATATGTCATTGTGAACTATCGGTGTTACCTCCAGTACAAAATGCGCCATTGATGAGCATGTTGTACTCGGGCAATGAAAGAGCCAAACAATAAACGGTGTGTTAGTTCTTGGCGATCATTGAGCCAATTGCTAAAGGTCTGCCTTCGGTTTGCTCTGAAAACTTGTTGGATGTGCATTGATTATCCATTATTACCATATCAGTATGTTCGTAGCACATCGGTAATGACTAACGGGCACTAGCACGTTCTCTGCACATACCCGCCGTAACATAAGCGATCGAGACAATCGTGAAAATTTCGTAGATGAAAAAACGTGAACGAAACCGCCGCATGGTCAGAGGTCATTTTTCCTCTCTTGTACTCCACGTAGGCGTGCCAATCCGAACACAAGACGTGTGCTTATCTCCAGTATACTTTGCTTAGATCCTTTCACGATCCACCACCAAAACTCGGCGATACGGAGACGACACGGATCTTTGAGTTGCGTCCAACAACTCGATCGGGAAAGGAGACATGTATGATTACGTGCTAATAACGTGACAATATCGTCCATCTGGATGTGTATGTCACACAAAACTTGATTATAATGTACACAGGATGCACAGGCTTGGAATTTAGGAGACAGGACCACCCAGTTAGATAAGCGTCAGAGAAGAACACGGAGTCACTAGTTCAACCAGGAGGCATATACAACTTGCACGCTTTAAACTCGAATCAGCCAGTACACGCAGGAGACTACTATACAGGTTCCGTTGCACATCACAAAAAACAATGAACGACTAGTGACTCGGGAAAATTGCCATTTGCGAGAATGATCAGTTTGTGTCAGGCCAGCGGTGCGGGAGCAGTCTTATCTTTAGGAGCCCGGTAGTACGCAGGGACGGTAACAGGGAAGAACATTTGCCTCACGCCTTCGGCTTTGATGATAGGGAGGATGATACCACAAGCACCCTGCAGAGAACAACTCTCAATTAGAGAAAAGCCATACTATAGATCTATGCTGTGTACCTGAAAATTGCTGGCCAAATTGTTGAAGAGGTTTCTTGGATATATTACTAGACTACTACTTCCGACCATATGTAAAAGTAGAAAAGAATAGAACGATAAGAAAACGTGTCACTTTTACTTGCATTCCTTGCCTGGTTGTATATATCTGTAAGTTATAACTAGCACAAGTTGCCACTGTAACATATTCGTTTAGGTGAAGGACGAAACAGTGTGGAGATGTTAACAAAACAGAAGACCAGGGGGTGGGGACTTACGGAAATCAGTCTAGCTCCAATCCACATTCTTTTAGGTGAAGGTAGAGGGAGCATCAGGCGACCAACACCATAGATAGCAACAGCGAAGAAGTGTGCAACTAAACTTAATGGTCGGGGATTAAGACCAGAGAGTAGAGCAATAGGTCCATTGGAGAAGACGCCTCCAAGGCTCAAGTAATCAAAACATGCTTGGCGCATCTCATTCCTAGCTTGATCAGGCGAGGCACTGAAGACTTTGTATAGAGCACCAGCCAATGTGTTTATCGTAGATGCAACCGGCTGCAAAAATATAAATTTTTGTGTTAATGAAACAAAGCATACTTAGGCAGCCAGGCAATTGAAGGTTATACCAAGACTGACCTTCCGCAAAGTATAGAACGATTCAAGGTAGCTACACAGGGAAGAAGCATCATGAAGATTGCGAAGAGGCTTGAGAAGATTACGCAAGACAACAATGTCTGATAATGCAACAGTCATTCCTCCACCAGTTAAAGGATGTCTCATGTTGAATGCATCCCCCATCAAAAGCGCGCCAGGAGTTGGATGTGGAGCAGCTGGCATGCTTCTGTTTGGCATTGTTCTTATGCTTCCCTTATCAATGGCTGCTACGAATGAGTCATAGATTTCTGGAGGAATCTGCCAAGATAAAGGTATCCATTATGAACATTTTGATGCAGCAGAGTAGGCAGTGAGAACTACAAATAACATAATCAAAGAAGTACCTGGGGCGCAACAACTGTTTTAAGATAATTTGCCATTTCACCGCTAGCTATGGAAGGCACCTTCTGCCCAGGGACATCGACCAAACAGCGCACCTCAGTGCTGCTTATAGGGTAAAATAGGATGGGTGAGGGATTGGCCAAGATAACATGGCCATGGTTCGGGTGAGGAAGTTGGCAATTCTCCAGGACCAGCCCAACGAAACAAGACGGAACATCAACCTAAGCATATATTACCGTTAGTATTCGAGAGCTGCTAAATTCATCAATAAGCATATAGCAACAACAACAAAGCCTTTTAGTCCCAAGCAAGTTGGGGGTGATAAATTCATCAATCATAAGAATAATGTAAAGTACCTTTGGGGAGCAAAGTGCACGTCGTAAATTCGAAAAGCAGCCATCACATACAATCGTCAATGGTGCATAAGCCTTAAGTTCTTCACCTGATTTGGTCTTGTATTGAACACCCTTAACTGTACCATTTTCTTCAAGCAGTGATGTAACCGTTCCTTGCTCTAGTTGCACACTGAAGTCACCATCAATATATTAAATATTAATGCATGTATATCAAATAAATATAATGCATTTTACATGCAATTGCACAGATGCATAAATAATATAAATACATAAAAATACAAGTAAAATTGACAAGGAAAATGAGGTATAACACACAAAACAAAAGGCTGCCAAATTAAAAAGTTTCATATATTAAAATGTCGATCTAGTAAAATTGCATATAACACCATTTTACAGATCAAACGGTAATACAGAATAATACAGGGCCATTTTTATACAAAGAAGTATACAAAAAAAATTAAACAAACATCCCACAGTTATATCTCTTACTTGGGCAAAGACGCAGCTTTTTGGCGCATCCTCTGTATAAACCGTCCATTGTGGAAGCTTCTACCAGCAACATCTGAATGGAATTTCTCCAATGGATAAGAAAGCTTTGTGTTCTTCCCATCTTTGAATAACGCGTAACCCAAGACACGCTGGGCATCAATTTCTTCAACACAATCTGAATAGGATACAGATGAGTCCGATATACTAATAATACTACTCAAAAAGGAAGTAATACATAATTACGATATGGAGCAGGCTTTACCCTGAAGACCCAATTCAATAAGTTTCAGATAACCCCCAGGTTGCAAGAGTTCACCCACAATTCTGTCTGGTTCTGTCAGATCTCTCTCAATAACATGCACCCGGCGACCATCCTACATCACCAACAAATAAAGCCAACTAAGAAATGAAAACAACAGGATATTTGTAATGTGTTACTTCATCATGAGAACTTCAGGATTGTATCATATCAATTATAAAATTATGTGATACAATAAAAGTATCCTATCTAGAAGCAGACACGGCCAAATTATCATCTAGAACAACAAAAATAGATAGACACATTTAAGTTGTGTGAGTGCTTGACACACCATAAAGCTAAATAGACTGGTAAGAAAGCCCTATTCAAGTTTGAACAGTACTACTGTACTGACCTACACAAGATAAAGCATGAGAGTTTAAAACAGTCATAGGCATCAATACCTGGTTAAGTTTCTTCGTAGCATTTGCTTACAGATCATAACTTCTGAAGTTATAATGCATGAAAATTTCTTTATAACGGAGAAAAGCAAGGAGCCTAGTGTTAGCTACCATGTCACGGGAGTTCAAAATCTTTAAGTTATCAATAAAAGCAAATATCACCAAGGTTGACACCTTTACTGCCATACAGTATCGATGTGGGTATGATATCTAACAATTACAATAGGGAACTTATCTGCCTCCTCCAGGAAGATAGGAAATTGTCTAATCATGTAAGAGAACCTAACCAACATTTTTGTATTAATGATTTGTCACTCTCAGAGTAGCTAGGAGTTATGAAGGAGTGATCAAACTTATTAGACCTTTCTCTTTTGTTGGACCGAAATTAGTTGGGAAATGCATTGATGATGAGAAATAGCACATGAGTTTTGTGCTGAAGAAGCTATGACTTCGCCCTCTATAATTCAGAAAACATTAAGCACGCCGAACCACTTTCCTAGATACGCCTTGCTTGCACCCCCAATTCAAGAGGATTGATGTCTAAGATAATCCAGAGTTCCAGATTACACGCTCAACCTTCTCTTAGCTCTTGTTTTCCTTACACCTTAAGTTTCCTTCTCCATCCACGAAAAGTTGTGGCCAACAAAGGCCGGGAATTGACTACCATGTAACAAGGTAGAAAAGTATTGCAAGACTGCTTTAGGAGAGGACAGATTTCCCGTTCACAGTTGCAGCACAAGGAAATTATACGAACACCTCACCTAACAGCCACACGTCCGCAAGAAAGAGGGACGCTGACATGAACTTCGTTTTCAATTAAAACAGATCATGCAAACATCGTCAACATAAAGCTCCATCAAGCCACAGTTATTTTCTGTTTGAGTCTAACTCTGGTCAACAGCCATTAACTGAACTTTTTTTTTTTACCTAAAGTAACTGGCATGCAAGGCGATTTGACATCGTGGAACTCGATCAAACCATGCAAAAGTAGGATGGAAGCTGTTCTTATTCCTGCACCTAAGTCGTCGAACAAAATTTGGTCACTGTAATCTAATCTCGTCCAGATAGCATAACAAGCCTTTGTTCTTCACGCCAAGCAACTCATAAGAAATTTTAAAATAATAATAAGACTAGCGAATTCAGTCTAAAAATACTCCAACTGCTTAATAAACCAATCGAAGCCTGCCAACCAGCGAGATGGGACAAAAGAAGGCACACCTTTCCGAGTGTGTATGCCAGCGCAGATCCAGCTACTCCGGCGCCCACGATGATGACGTCCGTTCCGGCATCCCCGGCGGCGACGTCACCACCAGCGGCAGCGCAGTCAGCCTCCGGAGCAGTCTTCCGTTTCACGACCGGCGCTCCGCGGCGGCGGCGCCGCCCCAAGACGGTGGCTAGAAAGACCACCGCGAGGACGGTGGCCGCGGCGATGCCAAAGAGCTGAGGCCCGACGCCGGCGGCCACAGCCATGCCGCAATGGGGGGTTCCTTCGTGTCGCTCCCTGGGATCTCCTCTGGTTCGCGGCGCGTGTGCTGCCTGCGTGTGGCTTCCTTAGGGAACGCGAGGAGAGAGGTGTGATGCAGTCTGGCTGCGTCGAGACGAGGAGAGAGAGATGGTGTCGATGGGTACGGGGGGGCGAGATGACTCTTGGAGATTCTTCCTCTTTTTATGGAAAGAGGAGGGCGAGGCCGGGGGCCGCCATGTCTGCGTAGCTGGCCGCCTTGGCCTGGCTTAGCTGGATTTTTCTGTTTTTCTTCGAATTTATATTAACTTGTTTTGGGGAATCATATGTAATTTTTTCTGTTTGCTATTTCTGTTCTGGTTGGTTGCGGCTGTTGTCGTAATTGAAAGCTCCCTTTGATTTTTAGTTAAAGTTTTTTTTTTCAAATAATTTTTAATTAAAGATCAAAGGGGTGTTCCTTTAGAAATCATTATTGTAGTATTTGAATCATAAAACTATAGTGGTGGTGTAGCACAAAACGGTTAAAATGACACTACTAACTAGTACTCTAGCTGATATCATGGACCTGGAAAATCACTTGATGATGCAAGCCTTGTTTGTCCTCAAAAGTAAAGTCAAGGGTCGTGTATGAGGCTTGAGGTTGATGTTTTAATTATTCTTTACACAATGTTGCAAGAAAATTCAAAGACATTCAAATCCAAATTTAATATGAGTAGGACGTGTAGTTTAATAATCTCCACAATCATTTTTTTCCCTATAAGTCTATATCAGGCCCAAAACTAGAAAGAAAAGCCGAGAAACAATTTGTCCACTAAAACAAGCCTAAGTTGCATATTAATAGGAAAAAAAAACCTTAAAAAATCCACTTGAAAATTTACAACTGTAAACAGACTTAGCAACCAATTTGATCAAAATACATTAGGTAGGTTAGCCTACTCTTTTAGTTTGCTATGTAGAATCAGTGCTCTGTATGCAAGTATCTTCATTAAGTCAAAATCTAACCAGTGAATGAATTCATGATTTGGACGTTATCGTAGAATAAAACTCCATGTTGCGACCACCGCCGCGGGGTCATCATGTCAAAACCATGGGTGGAAGGCAGAAAAATAATACTTACGTATTTTGCTTCTCAAAGAAAATACTCCTTTTATCGTTTGCTTCTCACAAAGAAAATACTCTTTTTTTTTGGGTTGAAAAGAGAAAAAAATTACACGCTGTCACGCGCAACTGGATGACTGGTCCAGGCGCCACACGACAGGTGCGTCCGTGCCAGCTCACGTGTACCCGCAGCATCACCTCTCATTCTTTCCCAGGGAGGCAGAGAGAGGCCCTGTTGAGAACAGCAGGACTGAGCCGGCAGTGGCCCGCCGTGATTCCCGATGGAGCACCGCCGGCCGTCCATCTCGCCACGTACGGATCTGAACGGGCCCGGGTCACGCGAAAACCATGTCCGGCTGCACGGTTTCAGATCGCACCACCGTGCGGCAGGAGAGATGCCAACGAGATCTTTTCTTAAACCGGAGCACGAGCACAGCTTGCAGCTATTCTATGGTGGATTTGGTGCGATGCGATGTGGCCAGGACTGGGTGATGCCCGTGTTAGCGGCAGCTAATCAGCTGATCTGTATGATAAACTTATTTTTTTTAAAAAAAAAAATCGGAGCATGTGACTAAGAACATATACGGACAAAATGTGATCTTTTCAACATAGAACATTGATGGTGTACATTGATAATATGTCTCCGGAAATTGCTGTTGTATGTACTATTGTCGTACACGACCCGTCCTTTGTGGTGGAAATCTGCGTGCGACCTGATCTAAGAACTTTATGCAACCTGAAAACTTTGGTCCAAGTAAATGTGCGTGTACAAGCAGTTAAATATGCTCGGCGCTCGGGTCGTTTTTACGTGTAAAAGTCGTAAGTATGGATTGAACGGTGCACCATTGACCAGGGCACTACCAGCAGCCAATGACGATTCGTATAGAGGAAAAGAACAAATATCGGTACTCTTTGATAGTGAACTAACGTATAGAGACGGATAGTTCGTACAAATCGCATTATCAGTATTACATCATGATTTTCCTCAAAAAAAGTATTACATCATGATCCTATGAACATAGCCAGGAGAAGAACAGGGTTGAGAACTTGAGAGTAACATCGAGATGGAGCGTGGATGGGGCTTTTGATTCTGAAGCAGGAAAGTCAGGTGTGGGTGTGGTGGTGATCCAAGATGAACAGGGTGTAGTCCTCTCAGCTAATTGGCGAGGCATCTTCGATAGAAGAACACGTGTGGGTTTGTTGTTGTTATCCGTTTCGTTCTTTTATTGCCCAACATTTGTTTGGGTCATAGTTTTTTGTACAATTAAGGTTGTAATTCTTTCTTCTTTTTAATGAATGACAGTGCTCTTGTCTTTTTTTTTTAAAAAAAAACGAAGATCGGCAGAAGAGGTGGAAGCTTTTGTCTCCATCGCAAGTTCCCCGTTGCATCAAGCAACTCGGACATCAACTCTGATTAAAATAGGATTATTATTGTAACGATAACTATTCCTAAAACGGAAGGAGTAAGTGATGCACATTTCCCCGTTTAGTGATGTTTTTGACCAATCAACACCAAGTTGTACCCTACAAACAAGGGGAAGGAACGAAGCGGGTACCGATATCGGAATGGTGCATGAACAACCGTACATGCAAAGTGATTGGATTGGACGGATGAACCGTTGCTGAATATATATAATATTTGTAATCAATAATATAAAAAACGCGATCCTAGTTCTGCGCTGCCACTTTTCAGAGTAAAGGAGGGCGGGATCCACCATCGGCGTCGTATAATGCATTGCTCAAACGGGTAGTACCGATCATGTGCGCTTTCATCTACACGAGAGCGGGCCATGGTGTATTTATTTGCAACACTAGGTGCACATACACCGACATGATGTATGCTGCAGCAAAAAGATTGGCTCGTGAGCAGCCAGTTCTGATTTCGTTTGACCCGGTCGTCCGAGCAGCACACGTTTGGCAATGAGCAAGAGAGATTTGCAAGGAGTAGCTTCAGGCCACTAATCGCAATTACTAGTATTCGACGATTTAGGAGCCGTTGTAAGGTCGAGTCGAGGCATCCTGATTGAACGTAGAGCATTTCCGCATGAAAACACTTCATACGATGAATTCATTCTAGCACTGTAAATGCTTTCCACGATCCTTTAATAAACTTCTTGGAAAGCTCAAATTCATAATTCCAAAATCGGGTCTGAAAATGATTCGCAATTTGTTGATAAAGAAATGAATCGTTGTTAAAAAAGATATAGTTGCTAGCTTTGGTTAGGCTCTTAGAGGCATTAAGATCGTCTTTTTAGTTGTGATCAACTCCTTGCAAGTTTGATGTTTCTCGATGCTTTATGCATTTGGTTGCTAATGTTGCTTTGTTTTTTATTCTGTTTTTTCTCGAGCATGGTGATGTTTATTGCTCGGGCCTAACATTTGTGTTGGGTTAGACTTTTAAATTTTAGAATATATTATTTTTTATTTCTATTTTAATAAATAATAGTGTTCTTGTCTTATTGTTTTTTTTAAAAAAATTCTACAAGTCCCGATCAGACGGATACGCGAGGCCAGCTACGAAAGCCACCGCACCGGTCCTCTCGCTAACGCTGGCCTACCCATCATCCGTTTCCCACTTGCATTGCCTGTGTACGCCGTTGCTGTGGCGCACGCACGGGTCGAACTCAAGGCGCTATCAGATACAATGCGGGTCAAGCGCAGCATGAATGCGAGTTTTTATATTCTGAGGCTGGGCGCTCGCGACGCGCACGTGGAGCACGGTGCCTACGGGCGGGCCAGACTCACGTCGTCGTCGGGAGGGAGGGAGGGGCTGGCAATTTTACTCATGGTATGGGTTCCGATGGGGTTTGCATTAGGGATGATAACGGGACGGATTTAGAATGAGTGGAGCAAAAGTCCATTCATAAAGAGAGATGTTGTGAGTGAAAATCTCATTCGCATTCGCACCCGTCAGGTTTCGGGTGGGTGACGAGTCCTTCGCGGGTTTTTCACATGTATAAAAAAATAGATTTTTAGTTTTATTTTATATGATTTTAGCATATTTTATACAATCAAAAAATAAAAACTTATTTATAACTTAATAATTAAGATAATATGTCAACACACTACACACATAAACCCGTACCCACCCCGCGACTGTGCGGGGCGGGTGCGGGTGAGCCCCGCGGGTGAGAAAGTGCACCCGCACCCGCACTCGGCGGGTGTCAAACCCGGCGGGGCCCCGCACCCGGGACCCGAATTACCATCCCTAGTTTGCACCTGATGGGTGCAGACGTGAGTCTAGTTTTTCATTTATGGGTATCACTCGTATCTGATCTGATAAATATGGGTATGAATGTGGGTTGTATTTCTCACATGTGGATAACCCGTTGGGCCATAAAACATACTCACAAATAAGATTTAGTCATATCTCATAATAAGTTAACCATAAATAAATATTTATATGATGAGAATAATGACTAAGTTATTAAAAATTTATATAGAATTACTTAAATACATACTCATGACTCACTATTATTAATTATTGTGTCATATATAGACATTGTACATTTATGTTAACCTTGTTAAAATATTTTTTAAGATATTTTTTATATGACATATAAAATCCGACGGGCGTCCGACACCCACCCGAATCCATAGGTGTGGGTGTGAGTCTTAATTTTCATCTGTAGATGCGGGTGTGAGTGACTTTTTCATGGTGAGTGAGTTTTTGCTTCACCTGATCCGAACCCGACCCATTGTCATCTTTAGGAGGGGCTGAGGATATGAGACCCAGGTCGCGCCACGTCGAGGCACGCGGGTGACGCGTCGTGCTGCCTTGCCGGGGTAGACACGTCGCCCTCTCGGCGAAAGATCTCGTGTGGCCGTGTCGATGGCCAGGCCTTCCGAGCGGCAATGTCCGAGCCGTTGGATCGGCGCCCCGAGCATGGGCACGACATTCGTGGTCTCCACGACCCATTACTCCTACCTCTCTCTGCTTTTCGTTGGCTTTGCATACGTAAAAAAGAAAAAAAGATAGAGGTATGCTTAAAGTTGACAGAACATGTGAGTGTGCCGCCAAATAAAAGGCGACACAAGTAATTTCACCTCACTATGCGCATCTTTTGTTCCCTTCAATAACCATGGCGTGAAACTGATTGATAATACAGCGAAGAGGTCCGAATTTCTTCTCTCTTTTTTTTTTTTTTTTACTTTTTCCAGAAACACAGACAACGAACCGAAACAAGCCCACGATGAAGGGATCAGATCTGTGCTGCAACAACCACCGTGCAGAACTCTAACGACGTTCTCTCCCAAGCTGCACCAAGCAGCAACGAGCAAATCAACGGCGCCGCAGGCATCCCTCCGGGCCAAGCAGCTACGTCGAAAAGACGACAAAGTCACAAGAACAGCGCCAAAGGGACACTCTGTTGCATATCAGAAAGACAGTTGTCCGACACGCATCTCCCAGTCACGATTCTGAAGACAGTCCAGATGTGGGACTCTTTCTGTCGAGTTCATTGCATCTCAGAGCAAACAACTGGAACATCTGGTACAATCTCATATAGCTGTATTTCTCAGTGCGCCCACATCAAATCGAAGTGCCCTGCACTCCAAATCAAGTGCATTTTGCACATACAACAAGCATGAACTCTACTAGACAGTCCAGTATTGGGTTATACATAAGAGCCCGTCAGAAAACCCATCCAATGACGGCAGCAACTCTTCAGCACAGTTAGATTGTTTTCTGCGCGCAATGGATCAGGATTAACTCAAACCATCAATCCTGCATGCGCCTAGGTAGAAAGGAACCCACTTATTTGTACAAATACATGGGTTCTTTTTCATTATATAACAGCTGTACTATAGCAACAAAATCATCTACAGCCGGCGACCAACTATGAGCTTACATTATTCACTAGCCCTTCAGCGCAAGGTGTCTGTTCATAGGAAGGAAAGCGAGTAATCAACCAGCCGTTTGTACTCGGCTCCATCGGCTGTCATCATTGTCGATCTGGTTGAGATAGTTGTATCGGTTTTCTCTGATATAAGTCACTCCAGACCATATTCCTCGAACAATAAGTATGCTTGCAAAAACCATGCTCCCAAACGTGCAGACTACCTGTGAGCATAAAATATCCAAACTGGTTACGGCAAAGGAATGCAATTTCCACAAGTCAATATCACAATAGAAAGCAAGGCCGTTCATTATATGCTAATAACACTATCATAGCGCAGCAGTGAAAAAATCGGTAGACATTCAATTCGTGCATAGCTTCTCAACTAATTATGAACTCTACTGAAAGCACCATTTGCGGACCTGGTGTCTATCTCAGCAAACATTTTTAAGAGGTCTCATGAACAAACTTGACTTGCGTCTTTTTGTAAACCTTTGAGAGGTACAAAAACATGACAACAATGCTATGTGGATTGATCATTTAAATGCAGCGAGGAAGAACGTCCAGAAAGCTGACCACTGCATGCTCAATTAATGTCTGCACAGCAATCTGGCCAGACACCGACAAATACAGTTGCCGGCTATTTTTTGTTTTCCTTTGGACCTGATTCTCACAGGTAATGAGCTAGTATGACAGTACCCTTGGTGCATTGATAGGACAGATCAACCACAACACGATATTAAACTGAGAAGACCAAATAAACCCGGTTCATGGGGATCAAAAGTTTTCTGGAGAATTGACTTCCAGGTATCTCACATGAGCATATTTGGTGGCATCAACATCCACTACGCCAGCAAACTACAAATTAACCTGGCTTGCATTAAAACAAATAGTCACTGCTTAAATTCACCTATTGGACCAATTTATAGCAACATACTAACATTGAAAACCAGGCCCAGCCTAAGTCCAATCTGTTCATACATGCTTCAGCTCGATAAGCTCAATAGTGATTCTGTTCGATGACTTGGTAGGAGTTCACAAGCCCAAAATGAATTGGGCTGGCGTGGAAAGTTGTTTTTATTAATTTTAGATAATTTTTAAGACAATACTACGGCCCCTTAACCAACGGAATGGTTAGAAAATTACAAGGCCATAGAGGGGTCTGAATGCACAAGGTCAAATAGCAAATGGGTTTCAATCAGTAACACTTGGCAAGAAGTGTCTGACTGAACATGATTGAATGACAAAG
The DNA here is from genome assembly GCA_030378355.1 of Eleusine indica. Taxonomy (NCBI): domain Eukaryota; kingdom Viridiplantae; phylum Streptophyta; class Magnoliopsida; order Poales; family Poaceae; genus Eleusine; species Eleusine indica. The sequence goes on along the minus strand of CM059498.1, from coordinate 6,693,738 downwards.
GGGACAATGTTTTGCTTATCAACTGAGAATTGCTACTGGGAGTGTAATAAACACAGATAAACATGCTTCACATGGTTTGTAATCTGTACTCAGCAGCCAGCAATTCAATTCAGTAGACCTAACTAAAACAGAAAGACAGATGATGAGAATTTCAAGTTGACAGTGTTTGATACAGAGTGCCAGAATGGCTTACCATACAACAACAACAACAAACCCTTTCAGTCCCAAGCAAGTTGAGGTTAAAGGCTTACCATAGAACAACCAAGAAGAAAACGCACCATATCAAAGTAAGAACAAAAAATAATTATGTTTCATGTTTTATCTTGTATAAATCGTGTCAGGGGCACATACCCTAAATCCAACCTGTCCCCTAAGTAATCAAGCTAAATAGCCATCTTAGCATGTGAGCCTGTCCACTATTTATGTATGTCAGCCCGCTGCAGCTCGATCCAGAGCGGGCTGGTGTGGTGATGTAAGGGACCGATCTTTCTTCTCTTAATACAAAGATACACAGCTCTCCTGCGTACTCAAGAAAAAAAAATTAGCCATCTTAAGCCTCGTTTGCCAGCTCAGATTTGAGTCTGGCCTTGTTTTCATTCCTGGGCCAGGATTCCGGAGGGTAATAGGTGGGGATCGGTTCTGGGCCGCAGAGGGGACGGAATAGACAAGACAGGCCAGATTGCTACCCTGCCGGCCTTAACTGAACGCATGTTTCGCGTTGGCCTGATATTCGTTCTGTGTCGGGCTGATCCGTGGGTAATGGGCCACGTTCCCGGCCGTTCTGTAACAACCGAACGAGGCCATAGTGTGCTCATATAGACGATGCTAATGCACTATCCTATTGTGAAGGCACCAGTGAGGCATGACAACTATGAGATACTGCATGGACCAAATTAGATCTAAATTTAGTAACTATGATAGAAGATTTGCCCTCACAGTGCCCAAGTACTGAACCTGATGACTTGAATAATGGACACTGATACTTTGCTTACTTTTACTTAATTATCTTACAACAATGACAACAACTAAGCTTTTAATCCCAAGCAACTTGGGGTAGGCTATTTATCTTGCTTTCATACCTGCATCAAACAATTTATCTTACTTTTACTTAATTATCTTGCATCAAACAATTTATTTGTATTAAAGCTTGACCAATCTCAATCATTTGTCATTCACTAAACCTTGTAAATAAGGATGCACTTCATTATTGCTTTCGTACCTGCACTTATTTTTCTTTTGATTACAGGATTAGGGTGATCTCAGTTTCAAGAAAATACATACTCCCTCCTTTCAGCAAATTTGAATTAGTCCTGCTGTCCTAACAACAAAATTTTCCGAACATAGGGAATATCCAACTATCTGAGCATTATACGACATATACACTACAAGTCTAACCATATGAGAGCACCATAAACAATCCTATTTGAAGTTTCATATCTTCATCACAACTTTAAGAACCAAACCCGTTTACAAGCAAAACCCAAGCATCTAGCAGCAGGCAAACAATGCATCCTCAACGTGAACTAGCTACTTGATCCATGAACCAAGATGCCAGTATAAGCACAAACTAAATGCTTTTCCAATTTGCATCGAACAAGGCATAACACTACGCTGATGTCACGAGCATCGGATAAGCATCAACCAATCGGTGCTACTACTCACACTTATAGCATGGTGGGAAAGGTCATCAATCAAGTTATTACAGGGATGAATCCCTCACGGCCTCACCTCAAGAAGCCCCTTCATGATCCACAAAGACGTCAGAACCAGCACGCCATTGACTGAGAATTTCACCTGCACACGCACAGAACACAGCGGATCAGACCCAGTGCCGAGAGAGATCCCAGCAATCCGCCGCGCTGCCAATTTCGAACAGAAAGCTCAAATTGCGAAGAGACATGTGGGGAGCGGAACGAACCAGCTCGGCCGGGACGGAAGGCGGCAGCACGGACCTGGCGGCGCGGCGTGCGCGGCGGGAGGCCTTCTTGAACAAGGATTGCAGGAACCGGACCAGGAGGTCCAGGCTGCGGTCGTTGTCCTCCTCTTCCTCCGCATCGTCGTCGTCTTCCTCGCCGCCGTCCCGGTAGGAGGGACCGGCGCCGGAGAGGTCGCTGACCCAGGGGCGGGCGTCCGGGGCGACGACGACGGCGTCGGGGTGGCGGCGGCGGGAGGCGCGAAGGGGACGGATCGCAGAAGAGTAGCGCAGGTGGCGTCGGGAGGCGGAGGAGGAGGGGTGGAGGGGGTGCGGTGACGGTGAGGCAGGTGCGGCGAGGAGATGGGGGAGGAGGGAGGTGGAGCTCGCCATGGGTGGAAGGCTTCGAGCTGGTTGGTTGGCTTCAGCCCCGTGCCAAAGCCCCTTATCATTTTTGGACTGTCTAGCCCACACCGGAGTGTTTCTGGCCCAGAGCACCCATTTTTTTGGCCACATATCATCCAGAAATTTGATTTCTTAAATTAACCTGTGTTGCTAGTTTAGCACTAGCATTCCGACAAATACTAGTTAGAATGCAAAATCCCGGTCATAAAGCAGAGTGAATAACCTGCTTCTGATTCACCGAATTTCTGAACCACCTGAATAATTTCTGATTAGTGATACATGCAGTTGGACTCTGAATTTCCCCACTCATGAAACCCAGTTATGCCATTTACTTAAAAAGAAAACAGTTACGCCACAAATTCTAGGCAGACCGTGCAGTATTACTAGATCAGCCTTTCAACCTTTGATTAGTCAAACTGTACATGAGTGGACATTCAGAAATCAGAACCCTCAACGACCAAAGTGTACTACGAGAGTAGTTTTTCTTTTTTCTTTTTCTTTCTTTCGTTTTTTTGGCTCATCCCAAGGAACGCCGCGCAACCGTTGCAAAGGCACCCAAGTAGCAATTCAACAGACTAACTTGTCAATACTTTCTGATGTGAGCAGTGTTCGCCGAGTTCGCCATCGACTTCCGGCTAGCTATCACTCTTTCATTCAATCTGCAACATTGAAATCCACATTCAGATATTTCAAATGGTTCAAAATGATTGCAAAAGAAACACAAAAGGACAAAGAGAATGGAAATGGAGGAAAAGCTTGGAAAGTACGAGAATTCTCTATGCTACCGGCACCGGCATCCGACGCGAAAGATTCCGGAGCCATGTTGCGGAGTTCCTCGTTCCACACTCCTCTCTGCTAATGAAGGAAATATATACTACGATTAGTCGTCGTTGATTGTTTTGAAGCACGTAAAAAACTATTAACAGCGTCCAATGCAAACCTGAGGAAATGCAGACAACTGAGCTGTTCTCGCCACATGAATGTTTGCTGGATTTGGGATGATCCCGTGCGAGAAACCTTGTTGAGATGCCCTGTACAAACTAAGATGCACATTGCTCATTTGCGGACCGTATCCCGAAAAGGCAGAGACAGCATCTTGTGAGCAAAGGATCTACATATGCCAAATACTGAAAGATCAATCCATGGAGATTGGAGAATGGAAAGAGTAAACAATGATAAATCCTTTGTCCTACGGAGTGGAGTTTTTCCTCTTACATCTTGTAAGTCGAGATTGCAGTTAAGCTCAGGACTGATAGTTGAGAGCTTCATCGAAAGGAACTGAAAAAAATGGGCCACAAACATGCAAGGAAGGTTCAGTCGTTAATCCTAGAGAAGTAATTTGTTGAATTTCTAAATAGAAGTTTTTACACTTTACTGACCTCGACCTGCCGCTGCAGAGATTGAACATAGTTTATGATCTCATCAAGCATCATGGCCTTGCCTGTAATCTGCTTTGTCATAAGCAACATGTTCACCTCAGTCGCACCATGACCACATCAATATGAGCAACAGATTCTACATGATGACATGCATACCTTGTTGCAACCAGGGACGAGGTCTTGGAGAAGCTTCATCCTTTCATTTATCTTCTCCCTTCGAAACTGCATTCAAAATACGGTGAGGAAAAGCACCGAACACTACCATATCATTACATATGCTGCTCAATGGATGAAAGTACTCTTTCTGCAAGGCTGTGGCTGTTGGTAGCTTGGCCGCGCTTCGCCCGGACATGCACGTAGTCCTCTCTGTTAGTATCGCCATTACCTGCCTTCTGATCAGCACGCTCCATGCTGACTTCTCGCTGAGAAACTGCAGCAGTTTCTTCCTGCAGTCAAAAAGGAAAGGGAATGATATACATTCTAACCAATGAGACTAAGCAATCCGGACTAAAAAAAAATAAATGAGACCAAGGAATCCGTCCAAAAAATGAGACCAAGCAAAGATAACTTCTACTTACCTGAGAATGGAATGAAGTCTCCTCTCCAGAACCCTTCCTTTTATCACCTTTTAAACATTTCCCTGTGCTCATATTTCTACTTATCTGAGTATCTGGAAAGAGTTGGGGTCGTGGAATTTTATCTGTTAGAAAGTTCATATATCAACAATTATTATCCATAATCAACTAAGAAGAGAAATACCACCGGTAGAATTGTAAAGCTGAATCCCCTCTTGCAGGCCAACATTGTGTGTTGGAAAGACGATAGGCTCGTCGAAATCCATTGTATGGTCTAACGAAGCAAGCAGGTTAGCTCCGATAGTGAAGCACTGCTCTTCATCTCTTCCAGGATCAGTGCCCGGAGGGGAATACATCTGCCAAGAAACTAAGATTAATCAAATGATGCTGCTCATACTTCAAACTTAAAGGTAGCTCTATCTTTTGTGAACAGATTCTCCAATGAATATATGAAATGAATAAATGAAATTACCAACCTGAGCTTGACCCTTGATCTCAGTGCGATGTTGCAATCAGTTTAGGGAATGTCTGATGACCTTAACTTGCCAGCTTCGCCTACTGAAGGAGCTTTACTTAAAGGATGGAGTAGATCGGGAGCTGGACAGTCAATTCCTTGCAAGGCTCAACAAGGAACAACTAACTCTTGCAGCCTTACATAAAGATTGTCCAAAGTGAAAAGGTTAAGCCTAATGCAATAGACAAACGCAAGGGCAAAGGTGGAAATCAAGTCCCGGAATAGTATTGTTGGTACTATTAACAACCATGCACCAGCTGGATCACATCCAGAGATCAGAATAAAGAGTTCTGAATGAAGATCAATCACAGTAGGTACTGCAAACTGAAGGCCAAGTGACCAACCCAAGGATCAGATGCTACTGCCATGCACTGTATGGCCCAGCCCAGAATAAGGTTAATTATTAGTAAGCAATAAACCGGGCCCATCCCTCTGAAAGTCTGAAACATAGCACAAATGAACTGTGTACCCTAAAATTTTCTTCACTAACCCAAAATGAGGCTACAGATTCAGGAACCGTGCAAGTTTCTTTCAGCAGAATTACACAGATTGGGCATCGATAGAAATTCAACTACCTGTTTTCCCCGCAATTGTAAGGCACAATGCCGAAACAAAGTTTGCGCTGCCGTTTGCACAAATTGCCACACCCAATCTTAATGGAAATACCAGAAATCAAAGGTTGTAGAATCAGATTCACAGAACAAGAAACAGAGTAACAGCTAAGAAAACGCTACCTTCAAACCAGAAGGGAAAACACGGAAGCAGTATGGTCTGCGGTCGGAGAACAGCCAAATTATAGCTGGTTGCATTCCTTTTGGTGAGAGTGGGGGATTCCCAAAACTCAACACTCAACAGTCTCTTGAACCGTCGATATTTGATGCGGAACTGTAAATGCTCCATCGAACAGGGGAGGAAGTGCAGGATTTACAAAAGCTATCAGTGTGTTCCATGTCACTTGTCACTATTGCACATCCTTATAGCATTTTTTTTAAACGAAATACATCCTAAGCATGACGATGTGAGAATTATCAGAAGATTCACAAGCAAAGTTTGGTCATGATGAAAGGGTCAAGAAATCCAGAAATTTGTCCTTTTCCATGTAAAGATAGAGAAAGATGCTAAGAGGATCAAACACTAATGTATAGCGAAAACCATTCTGATAAACCCCCCTGTGTCTCTTAATGAGTAAATAGTTCTCTAGCCCGTCAGAGAGAAAGAGGGAGAGGATGATGCTCATATACTGTTGGCTCTGTGTGCAGTGGCGAAGCTTAGTTGAGGCCAAAGGAGGCCATGACCCCCTCTGACTTGCACAAATCTACACTAAATAAACAGTAAAAATGCACTATTCACCAAGTTTTCTGCACAATTGATGAGATCGGAAGTCAAGCTTCGCCACTGTCTGTGCGCATGAGTGCTGAAAGTGCTTCGCCATCCTCAAAGTCAAAGAGAAGTACAGACCACAATAACAGTGATACTAGTAAAGAAAAGATGAGAATGGTGCTTATCCTAAATGCAAAACGATTTCCCAGTGAGAGCATCGCACAGTAACATGTCATTACCAGTACGGACGCTAGGGCTTCTGCTCTCCGGCTCTCCCCTGTTCCTCCTCTTCTGAAGTTCTGATCACAAGCTCCGCTGTTTACTCACCAGCCTGATGTGGAGTGAATAGTGTCCACCAATGTAGTGGCATGCGGACATGTGGCTAGGACTGAAAAATATTGAATTGCTGAAGACCCCACGGTTCTTTCCAGTTTCCTACCAGCTCCTCGCTGTCTCGTTTCCCTTCCCACCTCATCATCAGTATAAACATAGTAGCAGCAGCACAGAAGTACCTGCGTCGTGTACCAGTTGAACGGTTGCACGCTCGCGTCATGAAAAGATTACCCGTTCATAACTGGACTAAAATTTGTAGTTTCCATGTGATCTTTCTCAACAAGCACCACCCATATCATTATTGCGCATTACCACGCTACGGGCACATGAAGGGCGCAAGTAAAGCTGAAGGGTGCTTTCGGATTTCCAAGTGTCTGTCCATAGAGGAAGCCGTTCAGTCTCATGTTTCCCTTCACATTAGCTACCACCGTTTCTGCTGCCAGAATTATTGTTGAGCGATAGTAGTGCGGGCGAAGCCGGTAGGGGGCTGGGCAGCTGGCTGGAGCTGACGTCGAATAATACAGTCAAAGCAAAGAGCTGCAACAGGGGAATCCTGCCAGTGATAGAGGTGTATCGTCAGCGAATTGGATTCCTGTTTTCGCTGTCCGTAAACCAGTAGAGGCTTTTTGGTGCTTGCGCAGTACTGTCGCTTCCGCCGTACTTGTCTTGTCGCCAAGGTAATCCAAGTGATTAGTTCGAACATTAAAAAGAGATTCTGTATTCTGCAATCGTGTTGTCCGGAGACTAATGCATGATGGAAAAGCAAAACACGTTAGAGCGGAGAAAAATTCTTGTTTCGGGAAAGATGTTCACAAGTAGGAGTAAGCTCGCCGAAAAGACGAACACAAGTAACTGCATTTGTATTTTACACAAGATATTTTAAGAGAAGAATCAATCATTATAAATTCTAAGGCAGCCGAAGATGTGCTAAACTTTCTTCGCGCCAGACAAGATATATATCCATTTAACACTAGAACATACAGTAAACACACAACAATTTATGCGTACAAAGTTATAAATGAGAGTTATGAACAATGATGTCCCGCTGAGAAAGCAAATTCAAACACAGTTACTTTATTCGCAAAAACACAGTTACTTTATAAATCTTGCAGGAACGCTGTATGAACTGCTACTACCATAAATACAGTACAAAGTAACTAAGAAAGGAACTTGCAATCAAAATTCCAATCAACAATTTTATAGTAATAAGATCTTCTGACAGTAAAATACTTCAATACTTACCCCATCTGGATTTATAAACTTATTGTTCCCATGCTCTCCCCCACAATCTTTTCAGTGCACCAAACCACAAGCAAAGAGTCTCATGTCACAGAAAGTTGAAGCCTTTCTCAGGCTACGAGGCGCACCGTACAGCTCTGAGTTTAGTACTGCCAACACAGTGGCTCACAGTCACAGCCCCAGTCCAAAGATAAGTGCTCAGAAAGCTAAATGTCATGACAGATATTAAATAATTTGAATAGTGTAATTACTTATCAAGGATAAATGAGGCCAATGCCCAATGGTCAATAGAACATGTGTAAACAAATCAGAGTAGATGCACGCCTGCAACAGAAAAGTGGCATTTCTTTCTGTGGTCAATGTAAAGCTCACTATAAACAAATTTTGAAATCTTTGGTCCCCAGCCTGAACTATCCAATGGTGGAGGAAGAGCCCTATCGTTCATTCAACCCATCATTTTCATCGACCACTAAAAAGCAACAGGTACAAAAGCGTCCAGCAGGAATTGCTTTTACATGTTCGTGTCAATTATAAACATCGCAAACTATCCCCGGTCTGATATGTCTGAGTTACATAATAAAGAAACAATAGTCAGAAGCAGAAACAACTCAAAGTTCTGGTAAATTAACACTACATGAGAAATGTTAATAATACAAGAATAAAAGCTTTACTCATGCTGCACAAATAGACAATATTTTCCCCCCAAACCAGCAATCTCTTAAGTCAAGGATTTTGCCTGGACCAGTTCAAACTTAGGGAAAAAAAAATACCACAAAAATCTCACTGAAACACTGTTATAAACTTTCCAATCATTCAGGTGTTATGACGATGAAGTACCCGACACACCCAGCTAATACAGCGGAGTTCATGAGAAAGAAAAAATGGTCATAAATATCAAAAGACCACATGTATATGCAACAACGAAAATGGACAAATAAACAAATAATGAATGAGGTCACAAATGAATAAGAAATTAATAAACTTACAAATAATAAAGACAATGCAAATGCAGATAACACAGTTACTAGTAACAAAGAAAAGAGATACAATAACAATCCATTGCTTGCAAAAATCATCTATGATATGTCTTTTTTTATCTTTATAAAAGAATTCCTAACATATACACTGTTACCCAGTGAGTTATACAATATATTTGAATAGCCTAAGATTTATTTATGAGACAGTACAACATATAGTATTTGGTCAGAGAAAATATGGTACTCGTTCAGAGAAAATACATATATGCATAACACAAAAACAAATTTGATCAAGATGTACAAACATCAGTCTCCTGTATCAGATAAACTAATTAAGAAGGCCAGCTCAATCATTGTCTTTAGTTGAGCAGATTCAAACAACAGCACCATGGAGCAACATATTACAACCTCCACTGATAACACAAAAAGTCGTAGATATAGTCCACATCAACACAGTGATTCAATGTTTGAGGTTGCATCTTTGCACAATTCAATCATTGTTTAAGGTGATCCTAGATATACAAATCATTGTTTAAGGTTGCAACTTTGCACAATTCAATGCAACGATTCATTCACGCACAAAATTTGTATAATAAATCATACATAAGCCATATCATGGTACGTACTATTATCATAAAAATCTGCAATGTAACAAATTGTTCGATGTGCAGCTTTTAAAGCTCTATTTACTGTATTCAAAAGATCGCAACTTGAGATTGGGGAAAAAAAAATCAATGTATCAGTTAGCATTCTGCTGAGTTTTTCATGCATATAGATATATCATCGTTTGATTTGTTTTGTAATCTCTTCAATGCATTGTGATTAAACATGGCAGAACCTGATTATCCTAGTACTAATATGCTATTACAAGCATGTCTTATTAAGGGAAAAATCCAATAAGGAAATGCAAGGTATAATTGGTTTCATAGCACATGTGTGCAATACACGAGTAAAATCAACCAAACAATGTTATAATTGCATGTTAAATGTAAATGAACAAAAGAAGAATTCTGGGGTTCAAAGTTATTATTATCTTGGCTATATATACATATCTTAACATTCAGACAGTGATCGCAGCTAGCTCATTGTCAAAGAAAAGATTAAAGGTATTTCCCTAGTAGAGCATAAACTACATTGATCTTAACAGCAAACTTGAAAGATAGGATCTGAGATAGTAGGGGGGATATATGAGGACAAGAGCGCTGTGCACATTCATAATTGTGCAACTTGATATGTACAAGGCTTCAACCAGCCTATACCCATCTTACAAAATACTCTTGTCCATTTACCCCTTCTTACAAAATATTATTATCATAGAAGAACCACGTGAAAAACAACATTATGGGACGTTCTAAAAGAAGTTAAACCCACCACCATTAAGATTGCAGTTTGGTGAGATGTTCCTTCGTTGATTTCCAAAGCCACGGCCAAGCGAACCATGATTCCCAATGAACGGCAGCCTGTCTGAGTCACCACCAATCACCGGGAACCTGTGTGGGACAAATGGATGGTTCCCCCAGCCATAGTTCCAAAAGGTTGGAATAGGCCTCTTCGGCCGCCTCTTATTGGCAACCCAAGCTTCTGCAAACCTTGCCTTGGCGCTCTTGCTCCCTCTAGAACCCTCACCATCTACTACAAATTTGTTCCAAAGATTATCATCTGCGGCAAGAATCGCCATTTCCTTGCACGTGCATTCAACCCTTGCAAGATCTAACCCAGAAACAAACTCCAAGATTTTAGTCTTGAGATCAGCAGGCAGCGCCATCAAGCAAGGTGGCAAGCGCAAGCCATTAAGTTGGCACAACGATATCATCAGTGGCAGGGCCATCTCATCCTTTAGCACTCTCCACAGCTCAAGAATCTCCCTCTCCTGCAGTCGGCCCAGCTGATCGCTATCCAGATAAAGCAAAGGCTCAAGCGTCGACAACTCCAGGCACAACCGGCACATCTCAGACTGCGCTCCGGGCACAAACCCATACACCATGATGAAATTCCCCATCAACGAGAAATTGAGCACCGCCACTTTCCCCTCCTCAGTCACAGGTAACATAGAAACAAACTCTGGCACAGTGTACTTGATGATCAGCAGCTCTGAAGCACCTGATGGCCAGCCCTGCGGCAGCGACAGGTGAGACCCTGCTGGATTTGAGGTGCAAAAGCCGACATCAAGCAGAGCTGCGTGCAGGGCCGCAACCAGGCGACCAACAACGGTGCCCTCAGCGCCAGAAACATTCTCCATCTCCCTCTTAAGATCCCCAAGCACGAAAGTCGACCAGACCTTCGTCATGTCGGCGGCCTCCACCATGACTACATCCGCCTGATCAGATGCTACAGGCACGCTAGGGCTCACCTCCACTGGACGCATCTGCGACGAGGAGGATCCGGCAGCACCAGGCTTGTCCGTAGACTTGCCGAGGTCCACCACGGCCTTCGCGATCGAAGCAGAGCCCGGGCTAGGGTTGGGGGCCGCAGCCTGAGAAGGCGGCGTGGGGACCCAGAGCGGGGAGAGCGTGAAGTAGACGAGGTCGCCGGACGCGAGGCCAAGGTCGGGGAGCGCGGCCGCGGCGTCGGGCGAGACGAGCTCGTCGGCGCGGTTGAGGGAGAAGCGGACGGACTCGGCGGGGACGGGCTGCGCCGCGGAGAGCTTGGCGGCGAGGAGCGCCCTGACGTCGGCGAGCGTGGCCGTGGGCGGGACGTCCACGCGGTGGGTCTCCGCCGCGCCGCAGCGCGATTCCATGGATCGCAACCGGAGCTTCATCGTGGGCGTGGTGGGGGGAATTTGGATGGACCAGGGAGACAGGAGTAGACGCGATGGGAGTCGTCGAAGTGGCAGGTTGGACTTTATTCGAGAGAAAGAACTGGTGGTACGAATGGGCTTGATATCGCGGGCTACATCCTACATGCAACGGGCTAATGGTACGCAATGAAACGTGCTCGATGACCGAATGGGCTATTCATGTTTCTTATCGGGCCATGCATAGTTAGACTTGGGCCCATCGATTTTAGAGTTACGGTCCGGCCCAGATAGGAAGCTTTTGCGTACACTGGCTGAACAGGCAGAACCGAAGAAGCAACGGACCGCGATGGCAGTGTGTCCTGTCAAAGTGTAGGAGGCTGTTATTGTCAACAAAAAAAAAAAAAAAAAAAAGTGTAGGAGGCTGTTGGCATCGGTCACCGGGGTTGTCCGGCCTCAGTAGAACATTGATAGACGTAGGATGAGCTGCAAGGGCAAAAGCAACAGGACTGATGGAACCAAAGCCAGTTGACCGAGACCAATCGCCCCCGCGTAGTACTACTGGTTCTCGCCATGCAACGCTCCAACGATAACTTTTCTCCTTTAGTTTTCTTGCCTCCGTTGTTGGCTGTCCTCTAGCGGCAGGGCGGCAGTGACCCTGCATTAGTACTACGCGCGATCGATCAGCGACACGACCCGACACGCACAGATCAAGCGTACGTATACACGCTACTACTTACTACGAGTAGTAGTATAGGAGTAGGTGTTTTTCGTAGCAGCCTAGCAGGCGTGGGGCAGCCGCGTGCACGTGAACTGTGCACACTCGGACAGGAGGTGGGGCAGAGGCAGAACAGCGCTGGTGCTACGGTTTTCAAGAAACTGAGACGGCGCCGGTAGTGGCCGGCCGGGTTGAGCCGGCGCTAAAACCGCCGGAAGAAGGCGCTGCTGTGTCTCTGCCGACGCCGAGCAGGTTCCCGCGGCTGACAACCGAGGGCCACTGCTCCGTCGCACGCCGCGCAAGCGTACAAGCAGCAAGACGCCAAAGGACGACCAGTCGACCAGGATGCCCACGCGGCCGCACACGAATGCACATCCCCTCCTGCTGCCGATCGAGACGATATGCGCGCGCCCAGGCGGTTTTTAACTAAACGCTTCCACATGTGCGATCCGGTTCCGACGGGGCGGGCACATGGGACGGGAGCTGCCCTGCCATGCCGGTGGGGAGCGCGAGAGGAGTGCTTGGTGAGCTTCGGTTTGGCGCTAGCCGGGTGGCTGGCGCGGCACGTGCTGTCTCATCCGGAGAGGCAGATATAAACGCCACCCAAGGGCCAGCGGCGGGCGGATGCACTGTTCTGTTCCGTGCGGCGCGGGTGTACAGTACAGCAAGCGGTGGGCGCGGGTGATGGACCGGAGTACATGTAGACAAGTCAAACATGTCGTCGTCTCCGGTCCGGTTCGCCGCATGTACGTACCGGCAAAGGGGTCAGGCCGGGACTATGCGCGCCGTGCGGTGCGGCGAGGCACAAGTAAAGTACACAGCCCGGCGTAAACCCAAAACTGCACTAGCGTCAAATTTTCCAGGACGGCAGCAGAGCGTAAATAGTGCCTGTGCCTCCAACGATCGGCTCGATGCGAGGGATATGTCGTTCAAATAAAACCGGCGTCCTGTTCTATGATCTCAACTAGAGCTGGCAGGCGGTGGTGTTCCGCAGGATGGGCATCCGATCGAGCTCACAGTGACATATCCATGCGCCGGTAAGTTACATGCGTCAGGATAGCCTACACACGCCATCATGAAGCTGCAGGCAGGAACATATGCCACGAGAATCTCCCGCCCGCTTTTGGAATCATTGGAGCCGGAATGTGGGAAACTCTGCGTCAAAGCTCCCTCCAACGGGAAAGGGAATGTTTTATGATACTACTCATTGCCATCATCAAGAGGGTGCCGTGCCATGCAGAGAAAGCGAGAGGACGTGACGGAGGCGGCAGCGGAGACCTGGGTCAGCGCAGTGGTCAAAAGATCTTCCACCTCCCTGCACAGCGCACAGCCAATGAAGCGCGCGGAACGACCCCACCCATCAACTATAACCATCTTATACGAGCCACTAAAGCTACAAAAACCATCTCATCTCATGACCCTTTTCCTTTTCCTTGGAACAGCCTTGTTTCATGTAACGTTCAAAAGCTCTACTACTACATTCCAGCCATGCCAATTTGCCCCCCCCCCAAAAAAAAGGCTCAAAATAAAGAACGCTACCATACAAACACTACCAGTATGCTTCTTCAGCTGAGGTCTAACGCCTACACCCCTTTTTTTTCTGCATAACCAGCAGTACACCATCGTGCTTCCTAATTAACCAAGTTTTGCTAATCCATCTAAACTACCTAACACTGGCATTTGGTCCCTACTAATTAATCTTGCTTCAGTCTACAAAAAGAAGCCAATAATAAAGCAAGATCAAGCAGTAGTAGTTAGCTAGGCGTCCGCCCAAGCGGCAAACACCGGAAGGTGAGAAACGTTGGTCGGTCTCAGCATGTGCGACGACGCTGTCGGCGCCGGCATTTGCATCCAGGGGCTCATCGTGGCCAGGCTCACGCCGCCATTCGTGTGCTTGTTGTAGAGCATGGCCAGCCCCAGCCTATCCGCCGGGCTCCCCTCCCTCGAGTTGCCAAGGCTGCTCACCAGCGACGACGAGTTTGAGTAGTTGACAGCCCTGCTGCCCGAAACATCCTGCAGGTCATGCTGCGCCTCATCACACTCGACGACGTCCACGTCCAGGCCACCAACAATGCCGTGCAGGGATGGGTGAGGGTCGCCGCCCATGACGCCCTTCTGAAGATCGTCCTGCGCTTCGGTGCACGCTACGGCTTCCTGATGGAGCACCATCCTCCACTCGCTACTACTTGCTTCACCAGCGGGGTTGACCTCCCTGCCGCCGTTCTGCATCACTGGTAATGCACCGTTCGCTGGCTCCATCGCCTTCACCTTACGTGCCTCCTCCCCAGGGAGCAGCACATTGCTTTCCATGATCTTCTCCACGTCGTATCTAGTTATGTCAAAGTTTGTCACCGCGTTCAAGCCACGGAACTTGATGGCAGCTACGTCGTACGCCTCAGCGGCATCTTCTTGAGTACCTGAAGTGTTCAGTGGTGAGCTGTGGCTTATAACCATAGTATTTTATTTTTTTTTAAAAAAAGAACAATTCTACCATGAGCTGTGACTTATGAGCAGAGTTTTTTTTAACAAGTATATAATCTTGTTTACAAACCGAGAAACAAACATAGATCCTGATGTAAAGTAGGATTTACGATCTGATTACTTTTGTATCATGCTAATGCCATCTTTTGATTCAACGGTGTGTTGAAAACAGTCAAACAGGTAGCTTTGTTCAGAGGTCACAGCCTTAAGAAAAGAATATAACAATCTGAAAAAGCAAAGAATGATCAGGGGATGCATCGCCAATGTCCCCCACGGATTAAAGCTGATTCTAAAAGTCATGCGCAAAACTAGAAATTAGCAGTAAAAGCCCGTGTCTCTCAAGCAAATGTACTTTGACAAGACAATTAACGTGGTACGACAGACACACCCCAAAGGAACACTAGTTACTTGATGTTAGAACCAAAAGCTTCTTTCACTTAAGCGGCATTACTTTGCAGAAGCAATTAGGCCCTACAAATCAACAATCAGTCAGAGAGATCTTACTGAAAGTCCCGAGGTACAAATCCTTGTTCCCAGCAACTCTGCCAATCCGAGCTTGCCATCTTCCATGTTGGTGATGCCTGTAATACAATCAGCATGACTGCATGAGCATATTGAGAATTTGATATTGTTTCATGTTTCCTAATGCCATTTTGATGTATTCACCAAGGACAACATATTTTCTCAAACAAATTACCTTGTTACTCCACGGTAGATTGAAGCACCTCGAGAAAACCCACTGCTTCTCCTGTTATCAGTAATAGCTTGAGAAACGCAGCAATACTTCAAAGAAAGGAAGGATCTTACAAGGAAGGCAAAATAGCATGCAATCACCTTCGCAAATGCGCAACATATTCAAGCCTTGTCATGCCTTTCATCTCCTCGAGCTCTTCTCGGTAGTGTTCAAGCTGTTAAACAAAATGAATTAATCCACATTACATAAATCAGCATCAACACAACAGTTTTTCTTGTATGAAAACTACTATATCACCCTTACAGGGAAATTGATGCTAGTAGCTGGACCCCAATATTTCAGAGCAGCAAGATCATAAGCCCTTGCAGCCTTGTCTTCAGTGTCATAACCACCTAATGCACATGTAAGAAATCAAGTTTAATTTCTCAGATTTGGTAACTTCATACAAGTAATCGAACAAACAAATGCGAGGTAGTTACCTAAATATACTGGGGATAAACAAATTTCAGCCACGTAGACCCCAAAACGACGTTTCAGAAAAAATGAAGAAAAATCAAAATGTCAGCTATTGTTTAAGTTTCGACAGCACATGATTTATGTTCGATGTTTAGCAATCAACCTTGCCTCCCTTTCCTTGTCTGCCCATCCCTTTTGCAACTGTTGTCCCAGAGGTGGGCTTCATATCTCCCAGTCCACCTGTGTCTGCTCCAGTAAATCAAATACAAACAAAACCTTCATCATTCAATTTAGAAAGAGCCAAACAAACAAATAAATCGCATGCTCCATAACAGTTGAGTAGATGCCACATTAGTAGGAAGAACTGAAGGTGGAAACAGAACCATCAGCGTCCCCATCCTTTATTAGTCTTGTCCAATGCAGCAAGTAATCATTAGTTACAGGAGAAAACATGGAAGAATCCCATTCCCAACAAGAGGCATGTAAAATGGGGCATCAAGAATGGGTTGCAGCTTTACTAAATTACAACAATAGCAGAGCATAAGAAACACTCAGAAAGAAGAGTACGACACAGGCACATCAATGCCACAAACTACCGGTTCAGCATCAGCTAAGCAGAACACTCCAAAGAGGAATCATGAATAAAATGACTTTCACAAGCTCGGCAATATGAGAACATCCCAACAAGATGATCAATGCCGCAGAGGAGACAACGTCAGAGTGCCCACAGAGGAGATGCAAGACAACCTAGCATGACTTCATAACTAAAAAGGCATTAAGCAAAGCCCGTACCAATCCTGCCGATCGAACAAATGCAACAAGAGATGACAGATAAAAAGGCTAAATCTTCGTAAGCAGATTACCTGGTGACGCCTCTGTACTGTGAGGTCCTCTGCCCAAACGTATCGATGGACTTGCGGTGCACCGGCTGCTTGTTTCCTCCCTTCCCGGTGCCCCTCTTCTTCCCCACGCACTGCTCACCACCGCCATTACTGCGAACCTGGGCAGCGGCCGCAGAGGCCGCAGCCGCTAGAGCAGTCACCTGATGCTGCGGCGGCGGCGCACTGACGCAGCCGCTGGACTGGGACCCTGGGCTCATCATGGACAGGCTCAGCGGCTGCATCTCCCCGTTGCTGTAGCAAGCACCATAGTTGGTGATGAGGAAGGTCTTGGCCGCGGCCATTGCCTCCTCCGTTGGCGCCGCGGCTTCTTGGAGCATCTCTACTTCCGTCAGAGGCTGGAAGTTGTAAGGGACTACCTGGTGGTACTGGTAGCTCTTGCTTCCATCATCCTCTTCTTGGCCATCCTGCTGACTGTAGTAAGTGACCGTATCATGCCCACTGCCATTGCCACCGCCCAAGAAGTCCTCCAGCTTTGGCGAAGACGACGCCATCATACCTATCCATCAAAAGGGGAACAAAGTTACAGAGAGAGGGCGAGTTTCATGACAAGAAGAACAAGAGAGGATGACGGATGGATTGTAATAGGAACCTTCCATGTTGCAAAGGGAGCTATCGGACTTAACAGGCATCGCGGGGAGATGCGGATGGGAGTAGTAAACTCCGGCAGTGGTGGTGCCATCTCCGTAGGCTCCGCCTACGTAGTAGTAGCCAGGCGAAGGAGCGGCCATTTGCGCAGGAGGGGAGAAGAGAAAGTTGCAGGTGGTTGTGCTGCTAGGAGATGGAGAAGAGGACATCGTGGCGCTAGCAGGAGTTGGAGGATGATGAGCAGGCGCGGTTTCAGAAGAGGAGGGCGCCTCCATGGAAATGTGCGACGAGAGGGAGAAACCTAACCAGCTAGCCATTTCTCCTATCAAGCATGCACACCCAAACAGTATTTGCACTTCGTGCTTTGCTCAACTATACTGTACTCTCTACTGCAACGACTTTCATATGAGCGACCCAGCAAGTGAAACTACTCAGACCTGCGAGAGACTTCGAGCCGTGAAACCCAGCAGAAGGAACAAGACTATGAGAGCCAAACCAATTTGGTGGATAAGTACTCCTAATACATCTATTGAAAAAAAATAATGTACGAGCGCGTTTATACTCGGAATCATAGGGATCTGTGACTGGAGAAAGATGTTGTGCAGGTGGATATGTGTATGTGTGTGCTCCCTTTATTGAGGCCATTAGCCCCATGCTGTAAAAACTCACACAAAATAGTCCCTATAAAGATGAAAGAATTCAATTGTGAAGTTGCCATTGGATGGGACGGCCAGCACTTGCCCTCTCCTGTTTCCCTGTCTGTCATACACGCTGCTGCTACTCCTCGTAGACGTGTAGCTGGATGCTGCTCAAAGTGGCCGAAAGAAGGCTGCTTCTGTCACAGACTTCATGGACAAGAGAGAGAGAGAGAGAGAGAGAGAGAGAGAGGGAGAGAGGCGTGGGGGAAGTGTATCCAACATTAGATTTCAAATCGAGGACAACTGCACGTAAGAGCCGGTCACTTCCCAACAGTACCATATCCCTGCGCCGCACTGCAGTGTTGCAAATGCCAACAAACCAACCCATAGTAAAATCCCTAGTACTAGTCCAATCTTAGCCAAAACAAGAGTTTAAAGTTTAACTGGCGAAGGATCTAAACTCAAATACTAGAGGACGAAGAGAGCATCTGCGCTCAGTAACTGCTGCAGCTGATGTTGATGCATCGACGCCAAACTACAGGGCATCAGCTGTCCAGCACAAAGTTAAGGATTGGTTGTGCAAAAAACCTGCATGCCCATATGAGAAACAAGTTCTTTACGCGGCATCCCATTTGTTTTTGGCCAGGCCCAGTTGTTGGTCAAACGAACACAGTTTCACAAACAATGCACCTGCAGAGAAAGAAGACCTGTGCGTGTCTTGATGGACCTGCCTACAAATATGTTCCGGGAATGATGAGAGAAGGGCCCCAACGCACCCCCCTGTTGGCATGATAAAAGCCAACCAGGATGGCTTTTGCACAGTCTTGACATTCAGATTCCATACGGCTCAGTTCAAAAAAAAAAAAAAATCCATACGGCTTGCTTAAATTTTAGGACGAAAATTAGCGCACGCGATTAACGAAAGGAGAAAAGAGTCTGTCCGGTTATTTTTAAGTCATAATTAGTGGACTTGTTTGACAAGGCTCCACCTATCTTAGCAGAATTTTATTTCAATTTAACTATTTCTAGCTCGTTAAGTTGAATCTGAATGTCAGGACTGTTGCAAAGTAGTTACTCCCTCCGTCTCAATTTATTTGTCATTTTAGAAGATTTTTTTATTTCTAGGTTCATTAAATATTCTCTGAACTTGAACATACATGTTGTCTAGATTTAAAAATGTTCAATAAATTTGAGTATGACAAGTAATTTGAAACAGAGAAAGTAGTTCAAAATTGTTGCAAAGCAGGTTTCATATCTCATTTCCTTAAGAACAAGTACACCTTAGATATCCTAACTACACCTATCATATATGCCAATGGAGAAGAGCAGGGCATGCAAAAGGGTTTGAAAGGAGTTTTAAAACCCGGTTTAAAACGCGAGGTCAGCAACAATTTTATTCTACGTCCAGCTTTCCACGTTTTGCATTACTTGCATTACGAAGAAAATTCAACCTAAAACTCGAACTTGACAGGCCGGCTTTTACAATGCTCAGATTGAGGCACATGTAGTAAGCACAAACAGCTAGGGGAAACCAGAGAAATGGCATGCAAAAATCTGAAGTTGTGATCTAGTAACAAAGTACTATACTAGTACAGTTTAAGTAGGATCCACACAAGATATTCTTTTTGGAATTTAGTAAGCTTTATTCAGAAATGAAGGCTCCTGATCTGTCATAAGAGTTATCTGAGTCACTTGCTAGTAGGATTATCAACGGATGAATTCACAGAATGCTCATTCATTTGCGTTTCGTGACAAACGCCCGAAATCTGGTAAAAACTGATGAATGACTTTTAGGTGTAAATAAAATCACACTTTTTACTTTAACCAATAATAGCTAAGAACTAAAATACTTATTTCATAACGACAAATGTGTAGATATTTTACGATGAATGTAGTAGCATCATTGTCATGCTATCAATCTTGGTGAATATTTGCTATTCACAGTTAAATCAAAGTTCAAAAGAAACTTACATGGTCTAAGACTGACAGGAGAAGGATCTCCTCCCACGAGAGAAATTTGACCAGCATGGCCGGCCACCTTCCTATGCGTCGGCTCCGTACGAAGTATTTATTTTTCAGGCTGCCAGTCACTCAGCCAGTTTTGTAATAGTCATCAGTTGCCATTTACAGGTTTTAATTTGTTCATCATGTTTGGCAAGTGAATTACTGTCAGTTATAAAGCAATTTGTGTACTATGTTGATCATATCCGCAATAAGTTTGTTTGGCCTGCAAAATTTATTAGGTCATGCCCTATGTACAACGTCCAACTAAAAGATCAGGAACTTAAATTATCACCCATACCAGACTTGAGTTGCATTGCAGCATCCAGAAAAAAAAGGTGCATGTCTTCAATTTTTTGTGCTGGTCCTACATCCTCATTCTTTCTAATCTCAGCAAAGCTGCTTGTGCGCTCGATCTGGTCCCTTATGAGGCATGCAACATAGTGGGACCCCCTCCCATATGGAAAAGGAGAGGAGAATGTGCCTAGCTTGTTGGCCTGGGAACTAAACCGCTCCAAGTGGCAGCACAGCTAACCTAGATTAAGCGTGTACAGAGTAAAATAACCCATCACATCCTTTCAACAATGATGGTGCCGATTTGCTCGCAACAAATCATCATTTGTCTCTGGCTAGTGGCTGGGTTGTTGTCGTTTCTTTAGATTCCTACCATCGGCCCCATGGAAGGCCCTACCAGATGCTCTTTTCCCCCACTTTTATCTAGGTTTCCCAATGCCCGACACTTCTACTCCTCATGCAATTTTTGCATTCAGCATTTTGGCCCATATGCAATTTTTGCATGACAAGATGTAGTACTCATGCAAGTATAGGGAGTGGACATTAGAGAAACCAGGCAATTTGACAACACAAAGGGTTAATTTGTGAGCAGGAATGCAGGATAAAAGAAAAGGTGTTCCTGCAGCAGATAACTATCCGTATAAGTTTGCAAATTGCAAATTCAGCCCCAAAAGATTACAGATCACATTGCGACTATGCATGTTAGAAAAAGCAAGCAATCAACAACCTGTCGCATGTGGCAGTGAACTGAACAGTTGCCTAAGTAGCTTAGTCATATATGTAGTTCTGTTAGTCATCATATGCTTCCTAAATTCTATTACCAGATCGCCTGTTCACAGTAGCATAGAAATTAAACTGATCGGGAGCATGGATAATGAAACTCATCAGGAGCATAGAAATCAGTAGCGTGTTCAGTCTCGCGTGAGTTTTATTCTGTCCGAGTGAAATACCTAGAGCAGATCACCCTCATCGATTTCTCCGGAATGTGAGTGAACTCTCCGCTAATCGCGTTCCGGATCCAAATCGGTCGCCAGAGCACAAAGCACCGCGCGTGGCTTTACCGATCGCCTGTCGCCTCCATCGCCACGTACGCCGCACGTCCTTCCACACCCTTCGCGCCGGGTGGCCACCGCCGCCGCGGGACGGCGACCCGGAGCGCCGCGGCCGACCGCCTCCCATTCGACTACCCCGCGCGTTGCAGAATCTGGGATTCTGTCCGTTGGCGGCAAATCAATCAAAGAATGCAGGCAGCAAAAAAAAACCCTAATTGTGAGAGGAGGGATCAGTTACCCCGAATCACGGGGAGTCAGAAACCAGTCCACGAACCATCATCACTTTCCGGTTGACTGTATTTCTATTGTAAAACGCTATTGGATCAGATTCACCTTTTCGATGAAGACCATCTATCTTATATGGGCTGTTTTATCGAATTTGAACTCATCACGAAGTAAGATTTTCTCTTATAAATAGTTAAGGTGACATCCCATTGTAATTCACCAGAAATACTGAAATAAAGAATTTTGTCTCCTCTATTCTTATGTTTTTACTTTTCATTCTCTGTCGTGATCTTCGTGCCATGCGATCAGCCGATAACTCAATACGTTATCAGCACGCTCTAATCCCGCCGGCGACAAGTTCTTGCCTCCGGCGACCTCCAATCGGCGACTTACAATACGTTTGTTTGTGATTGAAATTTATCTTGACTCGTTGCAGTCAAGATCTGTCCAGGTTTTCACCACCGATCTTAGGCTCATTGCAGTCTTAGATCAACCTCTGAATCTACGTGAACAAATAACAGATCCGACGAGGTTCAAAATCCGGATCTGCGTGAATAAATACCAGATCCGCGAGAAGAAACATCTAGAGGAGAAAAGACCCAGATGAGAAAAAAGAGCCCGCCTCCACGGAGGCGGCGAGCTCAGATCCGGCCGCGCGAATGCCCTGAGGCCGCGCGAGATCATAAGATCCATGAAAAAAAATGTGGTCGTGCGAGAGCCCTTAGGACGAACGAGAGCCCTGCAATCCCGAAAAAAAAAACAAAAGAAAAGGCAAAGATCAGCTCCGGGGACCTCGGTCACCAGACAGATCCACGCTGGCCATGGAGGCAACTAGCCCGCCACGACCACGCGCGCAGATCCGCCGCGAGATATACCCTAACCTAGTGTTAGGGATTGAAATACAAAGGCCGGCCCCACCATGAAGGTGTTGGCGCAACCTAGATCCCGGCCACCGGCATCGGACTCGACCACGACATCGCACTCACCAATCGGTCTCTATGCACCAAAGTTACATCACAAAAAAAAATAAGACCTTAGTCCGGGCCGTGGAGCTCAGATCTGGGTCCTGTCAGTCTAGATCCGGCACCACCGTACATCGGTCTTGACCCCAACAACCATAGCATCAAAGCTCTTCCACGACATCACCATGGCGGAGGCTCGGACATAGGCATCACAGAAAAAAAAGAAACCGATACGGATCCGGCCAGATCCGCCAAGACCCGATCACCAATCGGCCTCCACGCTCATGGCGCTCGAGCCACGAGCCACTGCCCGCCTGCCGCTTCGGCCCCGTGAGCCGGTTGGCCGCCTCGAAGCCCACCAGCCCGGCGGCGCGCTCGCACCCGGACCACCCCGAGGCAGCTCGGCATGTCGTGCCCGCCCGTTGACGAAGGCAGCGACCTGGCCTCGGAGGCCAGCGTCCACGGCCTCGAAGGCCTAGTGTGTGCGTGGCCCGCCCTGACCCGCCTCACCCACCGCCTCAGACCGCGCAAAGCTCGTGCCCTGCCGGCGCCCGAGCAGCGTTGCAACTGCCCATGCCTTGGCCAGTGATGCACGAACGCCTCGCTCCATATTGGATCTGTCGGTGGAAGAAAGAAGGAAGAAACTAGAGAGGAGAGAAGGTGGTGGTGTCTGTGGGGAAGAAGAGAGGGAGAGAAGAAGGAAGTTGCGGCCGGGAGTAAAAAAAGTGGGAGAGAGTGAAGGGCACTTAGGGTTTTATCCCTATTTATACCCGTTCACATCATATGGGCCTTTTGAGCCGGTTTTCCGACCCATTAACAGTCCAACTCAAGAAAAATATCTGAAATTTCGCAAAATAGTCCTCGTATTTATTGGATTTTCTGATGAAGTTCTAATTTTCGCAGAAGCATCCCTAATATTTTTAGAAATAAATCTTCAACCCATATTTTGCAGCAAGACTCCTAGAAATTACAAAAATTACCAGAATAAATAGAAATTTCGTGAGATTGTGTTATTTTGCATATAACACCCTGAAATTTTTTTTCAGATTTATGTCAGAATGGACTATTGTCCTTATATTATATCGTTTTCACGGTTTATTAGCTATATTTATGCTGAAACACCAATAAAATAACTTAAACACGCAGTTTTCGTTATACCACCTTACTTATGCCCTCTACTATTTGATACATGGAGTAATTCTTGTATAATGATATCATGCAGATGTCTGACCTCATGAAGAGAGAATTCGATGTGCTTACCCTAATGGAAGTAACTACCTGTCTTGGGCTCTTGATGTTGAAATCCTCCTTAGTGGTAAAAATATATTGAAAACAATTTTACCCAAACAAGGGGATACTGCTGCAACAGATGTGGAGAAATCTCAGGCCTTGCATTTTCTGAGGCATCACCTATGTACTATATTGAAAAATGAGTACATAACATAAAGGAATCCAAAGGTCTTATGGGACTCATTACGTCAACGGTTTGAGTAAATTAAAACAGTCTTACTCTCTAAAGTAGAGCGTGAATGGCAAAATCTATGTTTCCAAGACTACCAGACCGTTGAGGAATACAATACCGTACTTTGTGGTATTGTTTTATGTATGAAGCTATGTGGCAAAGATCTTGAAGAACAAGATCTCATTCACAAGACCTCTCCACCTTTCATCCCAAACTCACTCATGTGAGCCGCCAGTATAAGAAGGATAAATACAACACTTATGTCGACCTGAGTAATGCATTGCAGCAAGATTAGGAGAGGATGAATTGATCAAGCAAAATCATTTATCTCGTCCTACTGGCTCCATGGCACCGCAAGAAGCAAATGTCACGTTATTCACAAAGAATAACATCAAGGATAAAGGAGCTCCAAAGGCACCACAGAAGGCACCTCCGAAGGCGCAAAACAAGCTCAATAAATTCAAGAGGAACTATAGACGGAAGCCAAAGAAGACACTTTGAGGGGGAGCGTATGGCAAACAGGACCAGAAATATTACAAATGTGGCATGAATGGACATTGGTCTAAAATTTGTCATACACCTAAGCACATTGTGAACATGTACCAAGAGCTCAGGAAGAAGCTTGCGGAGCATGAAACCAACTATGTTGAAGACAAGAAGCCAACAACAGAGAATTCTCCAAAAGCAACAAAAGCAGAACCAAGCAAGATTTCTGATCTTGAATTGGATGATGAACTCATGGCAGAGGATGAGGAGGATGTGCATGGCGATTACGAGTAGTCTCGTAGACTACCTAGAATAAAGTTATCGTTTGTAATAGGGTGCATTAGGTTTTTAGGTGATTTATTCATGTAATCTCAAGAAGAGAAGACATTTTTCATAATAAATGATATCTGTGTGTGAAATTTTTCGTTCGTATTATCTTTATTCTTTTATTTATATATTATTGTATTAATTACAGAATCATGGAGTACAATAACTATGGGTGAGGAGCTCTGTCTCGTAGATAGTGACACTACCACCACCGTTCTAAGGGACACTAGTTATTTCCAAACACTTCGAAAATATGATAAAAATATAACTACTGTCATTGGCAATGACACTAGAATTGTTGGCACAGACAGGTCCACAATTGTCCTACCGAACGGAACGCGACTAGTAATCCATGAAGCATTACTTTATCCTGAGTTTACTCGGACATTGTTAAGCTTCAAGAACATCTGTGCAAATGGTTTTTACATAGAAACCAACGACGATGAAGGCAAAGAATGTCTTATTATGATCAAGAAGCATGGAGATCAAAATACTATTGTTGAAAATTTCTCATCCATCAAAGAAAGCATGTACTATACTTATGTTAAACCACATAAAGAGTTTGGTGCGTTCAAGACCGTTTTTAACAACCAAAAAGCCTATTGAACATGGCACAATAGACTTGGTCATCCTGGCCTCAATATGATGCAAAGAATCACAAAGAATTCGAAAGATCACAACTTAAAAACCAAAGATTTCCCAAATCAAGAAGATTTTTTGTACGTTGCATGCGCAAAAGGGAAGCTAATCACTCGACCCTCAAAGCTTAAGATTCAAGCAGAATCGATGGCGTTTCTTGAATGAATTCAAGGTGATATATGTGGACCAATTAGTCCTATGTCAGGACCTTTTCGGTATTTCATGGTATTAATAGACGCTTCCTCGAAGTGGAGACATGTATGTCTATTATCTACTAGAAACCACGCGTTTGCACGGTTGACAACCGAGATCATATAATTAGAAACCAATTTCCCGGATCACAGAATCCAATCCATCAGGATGGATAATACCGGAGAATTTACCTCGAAGATGTTTAATGACTATTATATGAGTATGGGCATTAAAGTGGAACATTCTGTACCACACGTGCATACACAAAATGGTCTTGTAGAATCATTAATTAAGAGGATCAAGTTGATAGCGTGGCCATTATTACGGAATTATTTATTGCCTACCTCATGTTGGGGGCACGTAGTGTTGCACGCAACATCATTAATTCAATTGAGGCCATCTGCTACACATGAAGAATCACCATTAGTAACGGTGCGTGGTATAATACTAAATATTTCCCACTTACGAAGATTTGGATGTGTTGTATACGTCCCAATTCCTCCGTCTCAGCAAACTTCAATGGGTGCACAACGAAAACTTGGAGTTTACGTTGGCTATGAAAGCGCATCCATAATCAAGTATTTAGAGCCATCCACTGGAAATTTGCATATGGCTCACTTCGCTGGTTGTATTTTTAATGAAGAATATTTTCCGGCATTAGGGGGAGGAAAGTATCTCTTTATGGATGAATGCCGCGAAATAGAATGAGAAATTAAAGGAATCCAAGAAATGGATCCTCGCACTAAAGAAACTGAACTCAAAGTTCAAACTATCCTCCACTTACAGAGGGTTGCTAATGAGCTGCCAGAAGCTTTCACCAACACAAGAGATATTGGAAAGTCTCATATACCGGCTGCAAATGCACCTGAAAGAATAGAAATCCCATTTGAAGAGGATGACTATATGAAATTTTAGCCTCCTTCCTCAATGCCTAAGAATGTTAAGAAGAGGGGGAGTGAGCCGGTTATAAGGGCACCAAAAAAGCCTAGAGTACAAGCTCACGCTAAAGCTTCTAGGAGATGTCCTGCGGAGAAGAAGCATAAGCAAACTACTCAAAAGAAGAATATAGAAGGTGAAAGCAAACTATACGAAGTGGTGAGGCTTGAAGAAGGTAACCCAAGTGAGAAGGTGCGCACATTTGATACTCACGAAGGGTTACTAGAAATTTCTGATCTAAACACACCTCTGAGTGATATGAATCAAGAAAATGAAAGAATAGAAGAAATCTTAATAAGTTATGTTGAGACGGAAGTAGTATACAATAGAAAGACAATTAATGTTAACTCATACTTTGCCAATACGATTGCAACACAGATTGACTTGGAATCTAAACTAAAGTCAATGAAGGAATGCAAGAAGCGTTTTAACTGGCCAAAGTGAAAAGAAGAAATCTGTGCAGAGTTAAACTCGTTAAGGAAAAGAGTGTATTTGGTAATGCAAGCCTTACATCAAAAGGTATCTTTCCAGTACGTCACAAATGGGTGTTTTTCAGGAAGAGAAATGGTCAAAATGAAGTGACTAGATACAAGGCGAGACTCGTAGCTCAAGGTTTCACACGGAAACCAGGAATTGACTATGAAGAAACCTACTCTCCCGTAATCAATAGAATTACTTCTCAGTATTTGATCTCATTGGCAGGGAATATGAATTTGCAAATGCGATGGATGTCGTAACTACATACCTGTATGGAATATTAGATACAAAAATCTATATAAAAGTTTCAGAAGGAATCAAAGTCCTAAATGAAAAAGAATGCAAATTATATAGTGTCAAACTTCAGAAGTCACTATATGGTTTAAAGCAATCTGGGAGAATGTATAACAAACTCAGTAACTTTTTACTGGAGAAAGGATTCTTGAAGAATGATGATTATCCTTGTGTATTTATTAAAAAGTCAGAGAAAGGTTATTGCATAATCTCTATTTATGTTGATGATTTGAATATTATTGGCACTACACAAGACGTCGAAGGTGCATGTTCTTACCTAAAGACTGAATTTCGAATAAAGGATTTGGGTAAGACTGCATATTGTTTAGGCTTGCAGGTTGAACATAACCACGAAGGGATACTATTGCATCAAACAAACTATACCAAGAAGGTATTAGAGAGATTTAATATGAAAGATGCATACCCACTCAGATCTCTTATGGTTGTGAGATCACTCAATATAGAGGAAGATCCATTTAGACCAAGGGAGGATGGTGAGGAATTATTGAGACCTCAATACTCATATTTTAGTGCTAATAATTAAAGCATTGATGTACCTTACAAATGGTACAAGAGATATAGCTCAGCACCAACTATACGACATTGAAATGGCATCAAGCAAGTCCTCAGATATCTGAGAGGAACTAAAAATTTCGGATTATTTTTTTAAGAAGAATGCAGAGGTAACTCTTGTGGGGTATACTGATGCTGACTACTTATCCGATCCACATAAGTCAATCTCACATCCTGGATATGTGTTCCTATTTGGTGGAATGGCTATTTCGTGGAAGTCAACAAAACAGTCAATCATTGCTATATCAACGAATTACTCTGAGATCATCGCATTATTTGAAGCTGTCAAAGAATGCATTTGGATCAGGAGGATGTCAAGTCATATATTGAATACTTGTGGAGTGACGCATACTCTATTCCCTACAATTATATATGAAGATAATAAAGCTTGTATTGTACAAATACATTCGAGATATATAAAGTCGAACAAGACTAAGCATATGTTAGCTAAATTCTTCCACACGCATGAATTACAAGAGAAGGGAGAGATTTTGGTAACCCATGCCCGCTCTTATGATAATCTTCAGATATGTTCACAAAAGCATTATCAATCTGCACTCTTGAAAATTTACGACACGGTATTGACATGAGAAGACTTAAAGAAGTGTTTGGAACAGTGGCAGAACTTCATAAGTACATCACATCCCGAATTAAAGAAATCATCTCGAAGATTATTCATATCTAAAGATCGGTAAGCATTAATCATGAAAATTAAAATATTGTACTCTTTTTCTCTTATGAGTTTTTCATATAAAGTTTTCTCATTAAGGTTTTTGATGAGGCAATGCATGTAATATAAGTGAAGGAAATATGTGCTCTTTTCTTTATTTTTTCCACAAGATTTTTAAGGAGTTTTTACGAGACATATTTATCGTGATAAAGAGTCCAAGGGGGAGTGTTATAAAACGCTATTGGGCAAGGCCCGCCTTGTGGAAGAAGACCTCCTGTCCCATGTGGGCTGCTTTATCGAATTTGGGCCCAACACGAAGTAGGATTTCCCTTTATAAATAGTTAAGGAGACACCCCATTGTAATTCACCAGATATGTAAAATAAAGAATTTTATCTCCTCTATTCTTATGTTTTTAATTTTCGTTCTCTATCGTGATCTTCGTGTCGTACGATCCGTCGATAACTCAACAGTTTGCATCTGCAGACTGCCGGCTGAGGCGCGAAGCAAATCTGGTGTCAAAAGTTGAGTTCCCTTTCGTGGCAGTCATATGTGAAAACGTGACGTGCTCAAGGGGCCTGGAACCTATAGTTGCCCCGCACCCGCTGCTCCTAGAGTCACTTCAGCACCAGTCCTGTGCATGCAAGGTTGACGGCGGTCAGCTTGCGCGCTGGAAAATACAACAAGTCCATCTGCAACACAGCTCGCATGAAAAAATGGCGGAACGTCGGAACCTCATCCACGCCTATGCGTAAAGCCTCTCAACACCAAAAGAAAGCGAGTGCAATTTAGTGCGCACAACTACTTCTAAATTTTTTTAAAGAAAACAACTGTTTTTAAATTATTATCGTCAATTGTGTTCTACAATATGTGATCTACATTCTAGACTATAGGATGGAGGACTAAATTAAAAGACCAACATATTACACTTCTAGAACGGAGAATATACGTGAGATCAATCACCAAAACCGATAGCACTCGCACACATATGAGGACCTCCACAATGGTTACTATCCAATAATGTTTACTAAAGAACACGTCAGATTCATGCTCACATGGTGGAGAAAAAGTGAGGACAAAGAAAACGATAGCGCTGCTACATGCGGTGATATATAGACAACCATGGGATCACGATCTATCCTCTCATCTGTCGATTCTATCTGCTCACTCTGTCCTAAAATATAAACGTTTCTAGACTATGAGAGAGAATATTTATGTTCACAGTATATACTATGAATCTTTTTCCAACTCACGAGTCAAAGATAAGTCAATATAATGTCCAAGGAACTATAATGGTTCCCAAGCTGAATGACAATTCGATAGCCATGGTAAGTACTCCATCAATCCTAAATATAATCATTTGAAACTTTAATTGAGATTCATAGCATCTATCTCCGTTCAGAAACTTCCCTGAACCCCTCCCTTCCCGCGTTGGCAACTTATCGGTTGCGCTGACAAGCTCGGTTCTAGTCCCCTTTTTTGGTGGGCCACTCACCGGGCCACCCCCCCCCCCCCCCCCCCCCCCCGCCCACACACACACACCCCTACTCAAGTCAGATGGCATTAGTAAAGCACGACTAGAGAGGATGAGATAATAAGAGATAGAAAAATCCTAACTGAATTCAAAGCAGATCCAAACAATGTCTTTTGCTTGGTTATTGTCTTGCATGCAACGTCAGATCCATGTCTAATCTCATGGACACCTCGAATCAGGGTTGACTACGGACACTCGGGCCGTATATGACAACGACTGCTCCTTTCTTCTTCTGCTATCTTCTTTCAATTTCCACCATCATATCTTCGCCTTCGATGCCGGTGAGCATGCTCCATTGCCCCACCCCATCTCCCTCCATTTGTCCTCCTCCCCATCTTCTCCGGCAATTTTCGCTTTTGTTTTCGGCAACTCCTGCCACCCACCACCACTCTCACACTAACTCATCTAACTCTGACGTCCTCGCCACTGACCTGTGAAGGAGATGTCGGATGCAACGCCCACCACCGCCTCCATGTTAGTTTGTCCAACCGTGATGTCCCCGCCACCGGCTCAACCGTCCGCCGCACCGTCCTACTCACCATCGTCGGTCTGTCCACCTCTCCCAAATCTTTTAAAATCGATGGCCATGAAAGATCCCCTGAAATCTCAGAAACTCAAACCTACAAAATCTAACCCTAACGTTGTGGTCTTCCTTAATGTCCGGTTTTTTTCTTTCTTCCTCCTCTCAAAATGAAAAGTCTAAAAATAAAAACAAAATTCTAAAATAGGAACCGACCGGAAGATCTGCTAGCAAATATCCTCGAATTCGGTGACTATGTCGAAAAAGTAGCTCTCTCATTTTCACTTTTATATTTTTTAACCCAACGGAAATAGTCCGACTCCTGCTTTCCGTGCGTATCTCAGCTGTGGCGGCTTGTCACTTCACCGTCCGTCGAAACCCGGGGCCGCCCAACCTGCCGCTTTCCTTTCACCGCGACTTGGCGAGGCTGCACCGTTCTCTGTTCCTGAGGCATGACTCGCTTCACTTTGCACTTTGACTTCGCGTGCAGAGGCTACCAGTCTGGCTACGAGCAGCTTAGCCCACTGTTCAAGCCCGTCGCGTCGGCGTCTGAGAGCACCCACAGTCGGACCGGTGCTTTATCCATCAAATCTGGTGCATGTAGCTGCGGTGCTTACTTCTTTCTTTTGGCCACAGCGTCGGTATCGATGCTTTGGAAAAAAAGTGGGCCCGATAAATGAAAAAAAAACTTTTCCTCACGGTTCACTTCGCGGACAGTTGTAAAAAAGTATAGTTATATTGTTAGACACCAGGTGCTTGTAGATGTATCGATGCCTACTTTTCTACTTCAAACACCGTTCCCTACAGTGATAGCACCAATGCTTCAATAGAAATATTCTGTTAGTATTCTTTTAGGCATCGATCTATTGTGGATGCTCTGATTCTCGCCCACTGCTACGCACTCTAGCAGTAGCACGCTGTTGGGCAATGTTCCACGTCCCAATGGCAACAAAATTTCATGGCACTCGCGCTGCTGCTCCAATCTTGTCAATTGATTAAATACGGTGATGATACTGTACGTCCGGCTAGAACTCAGCTGTACTGGCAGCACAAAAAAGTGATACTGACATAGTAGGTGTTTTATTAAAGGGTTGGAACAAAACAGTTTATGATAATAAGCATCTACTTCATCAGTTTAACATTATATAATATTATCTTTTTAAGTTTTCTTAAATTATAAGACACTCTCACTTTCTAATACATTTTTCTATTATCTCCTCGTTTCCTGTGTATCAACCTTTTTCAACTCTCATTAATTCCCGTGTCTAGAGCCAAAACGTCATATAATATTGAACGAAGAGAGTATAAGCTATTTTCAGATTTATCTAGTATAATTATTAAAATATATTATCGGAGTTAAAATAGTAGTTTTTTTAGCTCATTCTTTATATAAGTTTTAGAGGTGTTTTATCAAAGGGTCTGATTGGATAAGCTAGATAATCTAGAGCCCGAGCCTGCGAATGCTCTCTCGGCCCAGGCCCGCTTCAGTGATCAGGGTCAAGAAGGCCGTTTGAAATCCCTCCTGGCCCACATCTGAGGAGCAGGGACCAAGCTCGCTCGTATCACCATCACAGGGCAGTAAGTAATGCAACGACTTTCTTCTTAAAAAAAAAAAGTAATGCAACGACTGCAACTTGGGCAGACATTCTTCCTGGGCATCAACTTTTGGCGCGCCGCGCATCAATGCTACTGTCCACTGGAGAGCTGTGTAGGATTCCCTGTGTTCACACCGAGATCGCGCCACTTGAACTAGCCAGTTGCACGACCAAATATAACCGTGTGGTTGAACGAAATCTACTAACTCCAGAGCGCCGTAATCTGATCTCTCCACTCCACCACATGAGCGAGCGAGCGAGCGAGCGAGAGAGAGAGAGAAGCCACGACAAGCCGTGGTTTCCCAGCTCGCCACGCTAGGATTCACCTGTCCACACAGCTCGCCGCGCCGCACGTGGAGCCCGCGGCCCGCGTCTCGTGTAAGCCCCATACTACGTGTGCCAGCATCGGCACGGCTCGCGCACGGGCCGTCGCGTCCAGGACCCAAATATCTACACTTGACGCGAACCGATCGATCGCGCCCGGACGGGAGGCCGGGAAGGAAAAAGGCAA
This sequence comes from Eleusine indica, assembly GCA_030378355.1. Taxonomy (NCBI): domain Eukaryota; kingdom Viridiplantae; phylum Streptophyta; class Magnoliopsida; order Poales; family Poaceae; genus Eleusine; species Eleusine indica. The sequence goes on along the minus strand of CM059498.1, from coordinate 6,661,128 downwards.
CAACTTGCCGCCGCGGCGAGCGCGCGAGAGCCACAGGCCGACGAACCGCCGCGCCGGCGACGAATCCGACTTGTGGACACGAGCGCGCGGCCGTCCAAACCCCGGCGCGCACGCAACGCAACGCTTCGGGTTCCAGAAGCAGCAATTGTTAAGGCAGCGGCGCGCCCACGTGCTCGTCGCCGTCGCCGCGTCGCGTGACCTGCGCGCCGGGGCAACCGCGAGCGTACGTAGCCTTGCCTGGGCGCGCGGGAGGTTGGACGTGGCGCTGGACCGGTCGGACCCCGACGTGCGGATGACCGCGGTTCCATGGACGTGTTCCATGCGCGACACGAAACCGATCACGATGCAAGTTTCCATGGAACGCCCGATCGGTCTCCGGCATGGACGACGTCGGCTCGTTCGATTCCAGCCACACGTACGTGCGGTGCGGTCCGCCTAGTAACCTCTCCATCGCTCTCCAAACCAATCGTCGAATCACTTTTCCTGTTCCTGAGATTTGTCAGGCGCCGCGCGGAGCACTCAAAACGACGAAGTGTATGGACAAACATACTGTGCGTACCGCCTCCTGGACAACATTCGGCCACTCATACGTCTCGCATTGCCAGGAGGAGTGCGGCACCGATCACATCTTCCACGTGCAGGCGTGGTCACCGAAACCGACAGGAATCTCCAGTCCCAGCTAGCATGAGTAGGCCTCGCTCGCCAATCATGATACGTGCGCGTCGTCCTCTGGTGTGAACGCCGAGTGCCTTCAGTCCCTCACGCTACGGCAATATACATTCCTTGTATTTATTAATGGATATAATGGAGACGGTATACTTGTATTCCCCTCGTCTTTTTTGGCTGTACCTGTCCCTGGCCGGTGACCACATCATGTGCATGCAGTCTATAAATAGACGGGTCACGGCTGGAAGGTTTGTGCTGTGCTCACCCAACACATCGATCAGCCCAACTGAACTTCCTCTCTAGAGAGGTGGAGTACCTACACAAATGGCTTCCCGCTCCATGAAGAAGCTGCAGGCTCCTCTCTTCTTGGGAGCAGCCCTTCTGTTCCTCATCTGCACCAGAGGTCTAGCAGCAAGGCCTGTACCGGGCTCCAGCGGACACATGGCACAGGTACGACTTTGCAATCTCTTCGACACCCTTTGCTGTCACACACAGGCGATCAAGCGTGTGTTATTAGTCGTTAGCTTAGCATCTGACTATCATTCATGGTCATTGTCGAGTCCCCTCATGGTGTTTCGTTCTGGTGTCTGCAGCACGCTGTACCCGCTTCTGTGCCGGAGAAGAGTGGTTCTTCAGGACCCGGTATGGTAATGAATCACGACGAACCGGAGGCAATGCGAGAGTGCGAGGGAACGGAGGAACAGGAGGAGTGTCTCATGAGGAGGACCTTGGTTGCTCACACCGACTACATCTACACCCAGGGCAATCACAACTAAGTATAGTGCAGTAGCTGGGCACGGTGGCTGGTAGCTACTGGTAGCTGCTACTGCCTGCCAGTAAGCCCAAAGAAACACGGATGCATTGTCCATCGCCCAACCTGTTTCGGCAGTCCCAGTTGCCACACTTCTGGATTATACTTCCTTTTTGCTAGTCGCTTCGATTTCCATTCGCTTCTCTAGATGACCTTATGTATCTGGTCAGGACTTGTGTCGTCCATCATTGGAGAAGCCAAATGGAAATTATGTCGATTGCACTCATCAGTGTACATACTGAACTTGAATGCAACCCCTATATAATTCTACACCTACGAGAGCCTGTGGATGATTTGCTTTTGATCCTCTCAACACCTACAAGACAAAACCTGTTTTCATCAAATAAATTCAGGTTGTTTCCATCAGATGATGCAAAAACAAAAACCGAATCGATTTTCATATACAGAAAAAGAAAAATCAAGAACTATGATTCCATATAGTTTTTGGGCGTCTTTATTTTCTCGGGCAAAAATGGATGCAAGAATACTTCCTACCTCGCAAATTGTTGACCAAGGTCAGGAATGGAACACTGATATGCATGGATGTCTTTGCAAGAGACGGTAACATAATTGTGAGAAACAAAAGACCCGGAAATTGTGGATAAATATATTGCATCGTAGATTACAAGATTGTAGACATCAATAACAGTATGGAATCAATTTTGGAAGTAGATAAATTGTCGGATGAAACTAGCTACATCAGAGTTGCTCGGCTATTATGAGGTCTACAAGTTTCTGGTATTCTTCAGCTGAGTACTTTTATTTAACAGTGTGAATAGACGAATTGACAATATATTCTTCAGCTGAGTATATTCTTCAGCAGAGAGAAGTGACAAGATAATGCGCATCATTTCTCTATGCTGTCGTTATTTATTTAACAGTGTGAACAGACGAAAAACACTTTCATAGATTATGTTCACTGCCCTTGTACTTAGTCCAAAGTAAGGTTTCAATATAGGTGTTTGATTTTTTTCTTTAAGACATAGGTGATTGATTGTTATAGGCTACAACTGTCCCTTTATGCTGATGATGCGGCGATCTTTATCAACCCGGTTAAATCTGAGGTGCATACAGTTCTACGCATCATGGACAAATTTGGAGATGCAACCGGCCTAAGAATTAATCTGCAGAAAAGCTCCGTAGCTACTATACGTTGCCAAGACTTGACATTGAAGACATCCTGAGCAACTTCTCTGGTCAACGGGTGGCCTTCCCACTCTCATATCTTGGACTACCTTTAACACTAGGGCGCCTAAGGCTAGTGCATACACAACCGGTACTGGATAAAGCGATGGGGGCGTTTGGCTGGTTGGCAAGGTACCCTTATGAACCTCGCAGGAAGACGAGAATTGGTGCGCTCAGTGCTAAGCTCCCTACCAACCTACTTCCTCACAGCACTTAAACCTCCAAAGAAGTTTTACAAAGACCTAGACAAAATCCGGCGAAAGTTTTTATGGGCAGGGAACCAGCGTTTACATGGCGGCAAGTGCAAGGTAAACTGGTGCGAAGTCACGCGTCCACTCAGCAGGGGCGGCTTAGGCATCAAAAACTTGGAGTACTTTGGACGCGCTCTACGGCTGCGCTGGTTATGGCTAGAGTGGAAACAGCCGGAGCGACCGTGGTCTGGCATGGAACTGCCGATAGATGAGGTGGACAAAGAGCTATTCACAGCCGCCACAAGAGTCCAGGTACAAGATGGAAAAATGGCACTGTTCTGGACATCAAGCTGGCTACAAGGCCAGTGTCCAGCACACCTATTCCCTACGCTGTTCAAACATAGCCGACGGAAGAATCGGAAGGTAGCTGATGCAATGCACAATGACAATTGGATACGAGACATCGTGCACAACATGACAGTTCGTCTGATCTCTGAATATGTCCAACTTTGGTCATTGGTTTAGGATAAGCAGTTCTCTACATTTAACACCAACCGAGATGAAATACTATGGACACTCACTGCCAATGGAGAGTATACTGCAAAATCAGCATACCAAGTTCAGTTTGAAGGAGGCACCGTATCTAATCTCCCTGGTACACTTTGGTCAGTTTGGGCGCCATCACGATATAAGCTTTTTATGTGGTTACTGCTGCAGAACCGTATATGGACGGCCGACAGGTTGCTCACTAGAGAATGGCCCAACTCCTATTTCTGCCCTTTATGCTATCGAAATCTGGAGACCGCACAACATTTGTTCGTCGACTGTTCCACCACCAGAAGGATCTGGACAGCGATGGCGACATGCGCGCATATGAGTAACTTGGATCCTTCAGCGTGGACGGTGATAGATAACATGGACACCTGGTTCACCAACATGCCGAAACAGTGCAGTGCAACACAACGGCAAGGACTGCATTCTCTTGCAATTGCTATTATCTGAGCTATCTGGCGCGAACGCAAGGGAAACAAATTCAGTACGGACGGTTCGTAAAGGGTGGCTATGCGAACCCACCTTAGATGGCCGACATGTGGACCTTACGTGAGATCTAACGGGAGCAAAAATAAGCTTGGTTCCAGGCAGATTGGAATGCATCGCGGCTCTAGGCGCAAGTAGCGTCGGCTCGGCTCCAGAATGTGGCCTGCTCGAAAGAAGAAAGACATGCGCTGCCCGCTAGAGATGATTGGGTCATCCTCCGATCCGTGGTATGTGGTATCCTCGTGATCTTCTTCAAGTTCCAACAGCACTCGGTTCCAGCGAAACAAGGACATGGCCTGATCTCTACCAGTGCTAGCGCCGTCGCTACTAACTACACGAGCTCGATCTGCCGCAGCCGCTGCCCGTCGGCTGTGCCGAAGAATGGTGACGGCCTCCCCTCCGCCTTCCAAGCATCCTCTCCTTATTCAATGCCGCATGGCGTCGTTGTGTTGTTACTGGATCCTACCACAGGGATCGTGGTTGCTGGCTTCGTTTCAAGGCGAAGAAAAATTGATAGAAGACATCCCAATTGGCCGATGCTGAAGCTAATGCATACTTAATCACCGTGGAGCCGCGAGCATTGCATGCGGAAGCTGGGAGCCGAGAGCTGAAAGTCGCCTAGGGGAGTCGAGCCGATCCAATTGCTGCTCCCGTCGGATGCTTTACTTTGTCCACGCGTCGGCCATCCAAGCAGGGGCCGCATGATTAGAGTTTGCGGACCGTTCGCCGCGATTTTTTTTCCGAACGCAACGCCCGCATCTTCAACGGGAAGGAAAAAACAGTGGAACAGTTATGCTCAGAAATCAAGGATGAAGCTCGTCTTTGGTGCACGGCTGGGGCAAAGAGATTAGCAACCTGTGTAGCACATATCTTTAGCGAGTAATCAAATAGGAAAATTCGAGTTGTAAGTTAGGAGTGCGTGCCAGCCTCCACTGAGTCAGCCCCCCTGTCTTGCTCAGGACTTTAGTATGCAACTTGCACATGTAATTGCTACTTCTTCTTATAAATATAAGCCGGCAATATGCCGGATCTTTCGAAAAAAATATTGTTATTGACAAAAATGTTATCTCCACGGAATATACTTATGCTGAATTTGCTGATGAACATGTGTGTGCTGTTCTGGCTGATTTAAATTTCGGCATGACGGCGGTTAGTCCAATCGTTAGTTAGCCAACTCGACAAAACCAGGTGCCTGTGTAACCGTCCCAACCGTCCAGAGATGACAAGACGATCGAAGCCGTCGCCCGTCCGGCCGGCTCAACAACCGCCTATTATAACCAGGCGACTTCTCCGTGATCTCGTCCTTTCGGTCGTAACCAACTCATAAACGAGTTGCCATAGCAGTTGATGAATTTCGACATCAGAACTTCAGAAGATGCCTGCTTAGTCAACTCTGTACGTGCATTTCATAATTATAACCAGTTGAATAGTTGTTCGCCTCTTATCACTTCGCAGAGAGTAGTTGACTGCTTGTTGATGTCACTCCAGATAAATTAATTAAGCACCTTTCAGATAGCGTAGTCTCGGAAGTCACGATCTGTTTGACCTGAATGCACTAGCCTACAGGCTGTTGAAACCCAAGTAAATCTAGCTTTAGTTGCATACTATTAGTTGTCATACGATTATTGCTGATGGAATAACTCGTCTGTTATATATGCCATAACAGGCTATGTATTCTGTATTCATATATAAACAAAAAGAACTAACATTCTGTTGCAAATGGTATTATATTAATTAAAAGTATGAACTACTTCCGCTTAGGCAGAAGTCAATGATGTTGCGGTTGACAGTTCATTTTATTCTGTCTACGAAAGCATTTGTTTTTTGTTATATTTTTGCATCACTAATGAAATAACTATGTAAGTAGAGCTAGATACCCACTTCATCACAATTTCAAAGACCAAACAGTCTAATCCATTATCGGTTCGACAAATTGGCATACTACTAGTTGTCATACGATTATTGCTGATGGCATAACTCGTCTAATGTAAGCAAGAGAAGAACTGGTTATCAAAGAGAATTAGTGGTTATGATCTAGGTTTTATGATGCATCCTATTCCTACGAAATATGTCAGGAAACATTAGTGGGAAATGAATATAGTCGTTTTAGACCACCGAGGCTATTGGAATTGGAATGGAAGTACAAAATATTTTTTTTGAAAATGAAAGTACAAAATATTGTTTTTTTTTAAAATTTAAGTGAGAGCATTTCATCTTTTTTTCGATTGTACGTTAGCACGATTTGTGTGAATAATTATGTATTCAAAGTTTAACATTGCTCCATCTGATAACTTTCAACATATTAGGAGGCACGAATACTCAAAATAATATAAATTAAAGAAATCTATTTGATTTTTTTAGCACAACGATCTCTCAATTAATTAGAGAGATTGTAGGAATTACATATGTCATCTGGTGGACTTAAGAGCCAAACATGCCTCCTGTTTTCTGAGCTAACAGTAAGAGTGCTCCGGTCCAGACAGTGGCATCGACATTGGACATTCTACTTTCATGAACGTAGTCTACAGCCCGGAAGCTAGAAGCCCGAGCTCGAATCTCCTGGACAATGTGGCTATAGACTTCCACACTTCCTGACTTGATACTTCTGATAGCATTTGCACAATCATTGGCCAGTCGGAAGCTCTCCAGCCTAATACCACTGGCAAGAGCAAGACCCTCTCTACAAGCAATGGCTTCCATCGTCTCCAAATAATTTATCCCATCTATCACGAGCGCCGAGGCCCCCAAAAAATTGCCAGACGCATCTCGGGCCACTGCTGCAGCCGAGGCTCTGTTGGTATTCTTTGACACGATGGCATCAACATTGATGTTCATAAAGCCGACCGGGGGAGAAATCCACCGCGGGCGCGGGCGTGGTTGAGACCGCTTATCTCGGGTTAGCTGGATTGGTTCGGAGATACCCAGGTCCTCAATAAAACTTGTTGACAAAGCAATGCGTAGACATAGGGTTTTAAAACAAGCATGTATCGCCTTGCGTTGGGCATGCCAAATCGCCCACAACTTGACCACCACCCTTATCAGCTCGTCATGCGGTAGTGTTTCCATTAGGGTCACCACTCACCAACCATCCTTTTGCGGAAGAAATCTATTTGATGTGGTGTGTCCAGCTTATGTTCTTCTCTTCCGAAACGCGGCCCATATCAGGTGTGGGCTACAGGCCCCGCTGACACTACCACAACTCGGCCCAGTGACCCATGTCCACGAGACCCCGAGAGACTGCTCGCCAACCGGGGGGACCCGAACCCGGGGCCATCAGTCCTCATCCGCCATTCCGTCGAATACCCCCCGCGCGCTCCAGTTGCTATGCTCCTCCGGCCGCGCCCCTCCCTCCTCATCCAAGCCCTCGCGCCGCCGCCCTTCTTCCGCCGCGCCACTGTCCCCGTCCGACGCACCCTCTCCGCAACTTCCGTGGAGGCCGCGGGCACCGCGTCCGCGGGGGATGGGGCGCCGCCACGCAAGAGCGCCAGGAAGGCCGCGCCGCCGCCGCCTAGGGAGCTCGTGAGGACGGCGCTGTTCCTGCCGCCCGGGGTGGAGAGGGACGCCGATGTGCCCGCGGAGGCGGTGATACCGGGGTCGAACATCGTGGTGGGGCCCTACGCGGGGGACGCGAAGGTGAAGGGGGCGGAGTTCGTCAAGAGCAGCGCGAGCGCGCGGGACTGCCCCAAGGACGACCGCCCCGAGTTCGCCGTCCTCGGCCGGTCCAACGTCGGCAAGTCCTCGCTCATCAACGCGCTCACGCGCCGCAAGGAAGCCGCACTCACCTCCAAGAAGCCTGGTAATCCTAAAACCTTTTTGTTCTGTTCTACCATTGAGTTCTCGAATGCTGTAGAGTGCATTATGTAATCACTCCTAGATTGCATTATTGCATTATGTAATCACGCTTATCAGTGAGCTATGACCTGCTGTAACAGGAATAGTGTCGTTCTGATGGTCTAGATTGCATTATGTAATCACGCCTGCCCTTAACACGAATAGTATCATTCTAATGGCCTAGATAACATTATGTAATCACGCCAGCCCTTAGTTTTGTAAGTAAGGTTTCCTAGTTGTTTTAAGCAACCCAAATACTTGAATTCAGGTTATTGTTCCAGGCTTAAGTTTAAGTTGTGATCAGGGTTTCAAATCCTAGTGGTAGTCTGTTTTCCCAGTGATGTTGGGTACTGGTATAGCATCTGGACATATGTTAGTTTACTGTTGAATTTAAATTGATGTATACTTGCATAGCTATTCTGAATCCAAATTGTAGCAGCTAGTAAATTTGCGAACGGACCAAATGCAAAACTTATTAGCATTTAAATCTGTAAATCAAGCCTGCTGTCATCCTAGTGGTAATCGGTCAGGAAACTGATCAGATTCAAATTTAGTATCCAGCAAATTGAACCAACCGGGGAAGAACTCATTACCGAAGAGAACTAGTGGTCATGGTCCAATTTTTATGATGATTTGAATTATACTTGGAGATCTTGATATGAATTTTGAATATTCTTGCCAGATTCATAAGGATCTTTTGTCATTTCATCGGTTCTAGAACAAAATATTTGATCTCTGTGCCCCTTTCACAACCTGGCAGTTGGATTTGCACATATTTACCTGTTTGCTTGGGTGGTTCTTTTGTAGATGATTGTACATTTTGTTCGCGACCTTTCAATCTGATGCGGCTGTATTATCTCCTAGTTCCGAAATATCAAATTAATTAATTTGACGTGGCAAGCTTGAAATCATGCTGAAATGTATACATTTTCTTCTGGTATACAGTAATAAGTATGACATCATGTATTCTGCAGGCAAGACCCAGACAATTAATCACTTTCTGATTAACAAGAGTTGGTACCTTGTGGATTTGCCTGGTTATGGGTATGTTTTCTCTTTTTACCTACTCTTGATGAACTACCTATCTGGTTCATCCTACTTTAGGAAATCAATTTGTTCATTAGCGTTTCAGTTGTTGCTGTGTTCCAGCACAGATTGTTTCCCCCCTGTTTTTCACATATCAAATTCAATCCTGCTGATGTGTTCATTGGTGCCTCACATTAACTCATCTATTGGAGATGTTGTTCCACAACCTTTGCTTTCAAAGTCATTCATGTTGGTAGCATGAGTATATGCTGCTTTTGTGTGACTACGACATGTATATGAGTCGGACTGTTCATCCAATCCTTTCACTTTGCAACTCATTATATGGAAACAAAGTGAGTTGACACTTAATCATGACGACTTAAGCTTTTGGAACTATTACATTGCATTTTCCCATTTCAAATTGAATAGCGAGTTCGTAGCAATTAAATCAATAGTTTATATTTTTCTTTTAGCTAGCAGTTCTGTTTTGACGAAACAATAATGAATCATTTCAGATCCATTACATGGGTTATAAAATTGTGTACTCGCAATCATTATTCAGAGCAGAAGTTGTTTCAATCTGTTGTAGCTCATCTGGCCTTTCTAGAGAACATGACAATTCCTGTACTTACATGTAGGTTTGCTGCTGCATCCCAAACAGCTCGAATGGACTGGTCTTCATTTACCAAGGGGTACTTCTTGAATAGAGATACCTTGGTTGGTGTACTGCTCCTTATCGATGCCAGTATTCCGCCCACGAAAATTGACCTTGATTGTGCTAACTGGCTTGGTCGTAACAATGTAAGGCATCATATTCTTGAGCTGGTGATATTTCTTATTATCAGAGTGTGAACCTAAAGATTGAGATAAATTCTTTCTCACGCTGATTCTACAAATGCCTGTTTTACTGATATCTAACTCGTACAACAATCTTGCTAATTTGCTGTGTTGGTGTTTCAGATTGGTTTCACCTTTGTGTTCACCAAGTGCGACAAAGTAAAGAAGGGCAAAGGGGGGCGGCCTGAGGAGAACATCAAAGAGTTCCAGGACACAATCAGTGGGCTGTATGCGGAGCCACCACCGTGGATCATGACGAGCAGCGTCACTGGATTAGGCCGTGACGGGCTACTACTCCATATGTCACAGCTGAGGAACTACTGGGACAACGAAAGCGTATAGGAAGGGCTGCTGCGTAGATCAAACGGTGCTAGGAGCAGCAATAGTGTGTAGACGGGAGAAGCACAGGCGATGACCTTGCTCCGGAAGATCTTGCTTTATATGGGACTTAATTAAGGCTCCTTGATGTTTGGCGTTTGATGTATAGTGGAGTAAGCTTTTATGAAATGCAGGTTCTTCTCATTTCAACTATTTCATCCTAAGTGTGTAAGTGAATCCCTTACGATTCATGAATGTGGCACACCATGAATGTCCGATCTGGAACCAGACATTTATAATGCAGGCAGTCGGGAGAATTCAATTACTGTGCACATTGAATGAGACGAAGTGATGCATTAAACCGAATCTGTGGAGCACATTTTATTGCCCGACAGACTGCTGCCTTGGGTGGTTTATACTGCATGAGATGCAAACGATTTGTTAAATCCATTCCGCAGGCAGCAGCACGAACGGCGACGCGTACATGTAGGCCGGGCATGGGGTCCTCACCGGGAGAGGAACTAACTGGTCACCCCTCTCACGCTCCCTGATCGCAGTGACCGGCGACATGAACAGCGCGCGTGTCCCACGTCGAAACCGGACAGCGAAAACCGAAAGCGTGCCATGCGCGGTCGTACAGTACAGGATGAGGATGCGCGCTTCACTTTTGGGCGGGACCTGCAAACCCGCCGGAGCCGTGTCGAGAGCGCATGCTATCGACGGAAGGGTGGGGGCGGCGACCAGCGAGCGAGCTTGCCAGTTTGCGAGCGCGGGTCAATAACAGCGACCATGTCCCGCTGCCGCTGGCCGTGGGGGCAGCCGCAGGTGGGCTGATGGGCCGCCTGCCCCACCCCGTCGTCCTCGGCCCCATCCCCATCGCTGGGCTTCTCTCGTAGCGCGGGGCCCGGCGCACAGCACAGGCCCCCCCGCCTCTGCTCCTCCTGGCTGCTAGACGACGACCACGGCAGCCCGTAGCAGGTACCAACCCCCAATGCGATCGCCGGAGATGCCGAGACGGCAAAGTACAGTAGTAAATTTTGGCGTCGCGCGGGATGTTAATGGCCTCGCCGCGGAACACGGCATTTACCGCGGTGAGATTTGGTATATCCTGTTTTCGTGCAGGCGGCAGCTCGAGCTTTTAAGCGGTCTTATTGTACTGATCGGATCCCCCGTTGCGTGCTGCTCGCGGGACAAACACGGCGAGCAGTGGAGCTGTGGCGGTACAACTGTCATGCATGCCACCTCAAACTAAAGCAGAATCAAGGAATATGCTACAGCATTGTTGACTTAACCACTGAAGAAGGTTCTTCATATCTTTTCAAAAGATTTATCCAACGTTTTATTTACCACGCAAAGGAAAATTTGTACTACTACTACAGCATTCAAATGTGCACGGACCCAACCCGAAGTATTTGTCGTTGGACGAGGCAAAGCGGACCCGGACCAGAGGTCTGCCGCGAGTGACAACTCGCATCAACCAACGACGGAGCGGACGTAGGCAGATCGGTAGAGGCCACAGGCGGAGCCCATGAAATGATTCATCTCTGCACGACACGGAAGTCCACGATCACAGGGGCGGTACATGACTCGGTCATTTCGGCTCAGCAGAACAGCACTGCATGCCAATACAAGCACCCTGGCGCGCTCTGCGACGACGGATCGATCGCTGCGTCGCTACTGCTGGCACCTGCTGCTATTCTGGAGCGCGCCGGCCGGGCTGCATCAGCAATTCAGCATGCAGCTGGCTGGGCAACCGCTCGCCCGTGGACGCACCAGGCTGGTTCTTCAAGCCCTACGCAAAAGATACACCAGCCGTCCACGCTTTATCCGCCTGCTTCCCCTGACGTATATACGGTGATACGTACGCCCTACTTCAAGCATTAAAATACGATGATCTGCCAGGTAACAGTCGAAGGCTGTTCGGTGGTTTTTGCCTCGACTCGTTTTAGCAACAGTGGGATCGGTGATCAGAGGCGCGGGCGCCTGTGCGGCTGGTGATCAAAATTTCAAAATACCATTTTCTCTCTCTCTCTCTCTCTAAGCCGGTCCAGACCAGACCAGACTCCAGAGGTTTTCCTCTGAACAATCCTGTATTGATTGCACATGGAGCATCCGCCGTTAGTGATGCGGCTGCAGGAGCGGCAATGCGCAGGCCGCCGATGGGGTCCCTGCCCCGCAGTCCGGCCGACGCAGCGTTCCACCAGGACGGGTAGCACACTTCTAGTAGTAGCTCTGTAGGAGAGACTAGAGAGTGAGACCACAAAACAGCACATTCTCGCTCGGTCTTGGCGTAGTGGCTCGCCCAGCTCAATCCACCATCCAATTGTAACTAGTACTTATGTCCCTTCAGTTCAAAGGTCTAGACAAAAGTGCCATTGACCAAACACATCTTCTTCTTCTTCTCTTCAGCGCAACTTGGCATCGCATAAAGCCTCCAGCTACACTACAACTGAGACCCATCGATCCGTGTCACAGCCAGATTGTGCCCGGTACAGTCGACGCACGCCCGTGGTCCTGCGGCTCAGCTCCAGCTCCAGCGCTGCGCCACTCACGAGTGTGTGTTCCGCGTCACCCTCCTCCTCCCCAGCTGCCCGCGCCACATGCTTCGGTTTCATGGTTTTGGCCACACCTCCTCGGTCACGCCAGCCACCCTTCTCTCGCGCGCGCGGGGAAGAAAAGCGACGGCTCGTGCGTGCGCTGGTTCGCTCGCGTGTGACACTGGAGGGAAACGTCACGTCGTGGATCTCGGCAAAAGCTGGTGCGGACGAGCGTGACGGCGACGGCTGCAGCTTCGCTCCCCGGTCAAACCGGCCATCACCGTTCACTCACGCACCACCAGCTACTGGTCCACACAGTCCTCCGCGCCCTACAAACGGTGGCGCCATCACGACCCAGCTAAGCTAGCTCCCCTACAGCTGCCGCAGCGAGACAGCAACGCCTCGCTGATCATGTCTCAGCCCCTGTTGCTTTGCAAAGTTTTGGCCGCAAAAGCAAAAGCCTGACGCTCTGATCAATCATGGACGGCACGGCCCCAGTAGTCTAGTCCCCCTCTACTGCCTGCCCATGTGGCTTTATTTGGCCCCTCGCCTCGCTGACTGGGAGTGGAAAAAGAAGAGCGAGACACATTGATGGTGGATAGCCTGATGTGAAATATGTAAGGCCTTCTTTCCCAAGATGCAGGGCATGGAGGACAGAATACATCACATTAATCCAGGTCAACACAACATGAGATAATATATGTTCCTAGATAAAACAACAGTTCTGCTTAGTGCATCTCAACTTTTTAAGAGAAAAAAAAAAGAGAGGGAAAGATGAGATGCTTACATCTCAACAGTCTTGAATTGCCACAGATTTCTGTTTACATGCACAATTTAAACCCTGCTGAGGCATCAGGATGGAATGCAACGCAAAATGGTCCTCTTTAACAGGCACTAGTACTATCTAACAAGACAATTGCACGATTGAAGTAGAACCTGATGATGACTGCTACAGACGCGACAACTTCTTCAAGTAGAAGTAGAACATGAATCACAAGTTCGAAACAGCATGTTGTATAGAACTAGTGTAATGTAGACAAAGGTACCAGCACTCACAGAACATATTCAAACTTTCGACTGTTTCAATTTCAGCAGAAGCAATGCCGCATCAAGTTTGTCAGCGCGTGCCACAGGGAAAGGGTATACCTAACCGATTATAATTCAAGAATACGCGATCAAGAATTCAATCTTTTCTTTTTCTCCCAAGGGGCGGCAATGTGTATTCCAGTGTTGAAGCAACAGTACTGTATATAATCCTACGCGCTTTGTACCAACAATTACAAGGAACAACATCTACAGCCCTGACATAAACCCACATTGCCAAAAATCTAAATTTGCAGGAATTTCTCTACTGCTAATGGCAAAACTGGCTGTACTTACCGCCCAGCCACAAGTGCTTATTGAGCTGATCAAATTCACATCAATCTGCATGTACATCCGCCCGGTTGCCATCCAACCCAGCTGTGATCAATCCGGAGTCCTGTCTTCCAATTCTTGTTGCTTGCTCGAGAATTTGATATGGTAACCACCGGTCTTGACACCTGCCCCCAACTGAACTCATCTATCTATTCAGAGATGAGATGGTTGAGCAAACACTTTCATCACCATCCTTCTTCAATTTGGCACACCATCCCTTTCTCACTCCGAATCCAGCAAGCTCAATGGACGAACAATGCGCCAGAGAATCGAGTGACATCACGGCACTACCATTTTCGCTCTCCTCACTGAATTGTCCTTGTGAGCTTGCATTTGGAGATGAATAGTGTGTCAGTGTAGTTGAGCCTGCACAGCTTGAGCAACTCCGATGCCTTCTGCTTCAGCTCCGGCGCACAACCACTCTGGATGACCAGCAGGAGCTTGGCGGCCAACCCGGCCTCCACGGCGGCCGGCGCGCACTCCTCAGGCGCCATCCGACACACAACCCACAACATGGACAGCGCCAGCCGCGTGCATGGCTCCGAAACTCTCATCAGCAATCTGACGGCATTGGGTATCGTCCTCGGGCAATCCTTGAGAGCAGCTCTTCCCTCTGGGATGGCAGACAGAGCGTCCAGGATGTCCAGCGCCGGCTCGACGCACTCCGTCGCCAGCTCCGGCAACAGCTCCACCAGCTGCGCCACGGCGCCGATGCTGACGACCATGCTCCTGGCCGGCCTGTGCACCGCGCAGATCGAATTCAGGAGCTCGAGCCCCGCCACGACGCCGTCCGGGTGCCGCTTGTCGCGGACGAGGCGCATCACGCCGACCAGGAGGCTGAGGCTCGCCACGGTTTCCGGCCGGAACCCCCTCTCGTCCATGAGGATCCGGATGAGGCGGACGCAGTTGATCTTGGTGTCCGCCGCGCCCTCGTTGAGCATGTCCACCACCAGGGACACCTTCGCCGGCTGCATCAGCACGGACTTGGCGTCCGCGTCGAGCGGCACGCCGCTGACGAGAATGGCCACGGCCTCCGACCCCACCGCGTGGGACGTGAAGGGCCCGAGGAGGGAGGTGAGCAGGGTGACGCCCCCAGCCTCGGCGATGGCTTTCGTTACCGATTGGTGGGTGGCGGCGAGGGTGCGCAGCTCCCGGAGCGCGGCGACGCGGGCCTGGCCCTTGAGCGGCTGCCGGCGCGGCACGGCCGTGCCGCGGAGGCCGTGGACGAGGTCGGCGGCGCGGCCGTGGAAGTCGGCGGAGCGCTTCTTGAAGCGGGTGTAGCGGCGGGAGAACCAGGCGGCGATGAGCTGGCGGAGCGTGGCGTTGGGGGTGAGCGACTCGTCCCAGAGCTCCTGCATCGTGGTGGGGCAGGTGCGGTGGCCCAACGCCAGCCACCGGGAGATGTTCCCCCGCTCGTACGTCTGACCCGTGCACAGCGTCACCGGATCCACCATCGGCTCCAGCGAGATCGGGCAGATGAACACCGCCGGCACCGCCTCGTCCCCGCCGCCGGGGGCGTCACCGGCCGCGTCAAGCTCGTCCATCATCTTGCGCAGCTCGAGCGGCTGCTGCTTCCCGGCGTCCGCCAGGTCGCCGGGCTCCGGCGCGCCGCCGAGGATGCCGTCCTTGAGCGCCGTGTCGATGTCGAGCACCTGCCCGCCGCAGGGAAGCTCCTGGTACTGCGGCATTGTGGCGGCGCGACGAAGACGACCCCCCGAACACAGCTCCAGGCACCACCGCGGCGGACGGACGGACGGCGAGGCCCTTTTAGCACCGCACAAGGCCCCGAGGAGACGGAATGATGGGGTGAATCATGGGGCGACTTATCGCCATCATCATCACCATCCTCTTTTCTCTCCCACTCTTTCTTGACCGGCTGCTTTTCTTGGAATTTCGGGTTGCTCCGGAACAGCTGCTCCTAGCTAGGGAGGAGTCAAAAGGAGCTGAAGGCTTTTGGGTTTTGGATTGGGAGTGGATTGCATCGAGTGACTGACTGAGGCGGTAGTAGTGTTATGGGGAGATCTGGGAGTCGAGAGGAAGGGGGAGACGGGGAGGGAAGGGGAGGGAACAGGGAAGGGAGGAACTGTGGAAAAATTTGAGATCTAGTCCAAGGACTAGTATAGTGGGTGGAGACGAGAGGAAGGGGAGGGTGTTGTGCTTGTGACTGTGTGAGTGAGCAAGAAAGAATATCCAGATGTGCGTATTATTTGTGTTCCATTTTTTTTTTAGGGAGAGCAGACCAGAGAGTAAGGTGATTGGATGAGAAGAGTGGGGACCATCCGTTTGCAACACTCACTGACATCGCCTGTGAGGTGGACCTTTTCGCGCACTCACCTGTTCTCTACACGATTTTTTTTTCTATTTTCATGTACTGTCAATTGTTTCCCCCTTGCTAATGACAGGAGTGGGAAATTGTTCACTGCCAGTGCCAGGAGCAAATACGAAAAAGAAGATATGCAGGGGAAGCGATACCATATGCGGTAGAATCTGGCAGAAATGGTGGCATGGCGTGCATTTCCGTGGTGAGTAGCTTTAGTTTGATGTGACTTGGACTCCATGGTGCCATTCCGTTCCGTTCCAAAGGAATGGGTCTCATACTCTAGAAGAAAAAAAAATCCTTTTCCTTGCGGTTTCTGCGAAAATTAAATCCTTTTCTCTAGTACACGCTGTAGTAGGAGTACTAGGGAGGTTAAAGGCGGAAATGGCAGGAAGCGTAGCGGTGGACTCGAGCGTGCGGTACTGTGTACTCCTCCTGTGCAGCGTCACCTCGCGTAGGGCATGCCTCTCTCAGCACGCGGGCGGCACGTGCGTCTGCGATGATATCACGGTTCACCGTGACCGCGGCAGCAGCAGGCCAGCCTGACTGATGAGCCACCTCGTGGCCCGCGACCACCACGTTACGCTACTGGGGTTCACGCTCATCGGACGTGCTGCGCCTCAGTCAGCCATCAGTTGACCGTTTTACCCTCAGATTTCTACTACTGCGGCTCATTTCAAACAGAAAGATTCAAACCTGAGCGAACAAAACCAAACTCCTGTGCACGAGCGTCAGTCAAGCAGCATTCGACAAACACCCGCTGGTGCCGTAGATTCGCCGTATCCCGTTTTCAATTGCTTTCGTGAGCGTTTCCCGTTTGTCATTTTCATGGTTATTACACTGCCGGAGCCGGGAGGTAACTGCTGCTGCTCCGTCGCAGCATCGCCCAAATCAAATTTTGAGACGTCACAATGAGCGGGGGGGGGGGGGGGGGGGGACTAGAAAAGAGACGGCGAGACATCGCACGTGCAGCGGCGCCAGGTTGGAGGAGCCCCCCTTTCTTAATTCAGTGGATCCGCCTACGACCGTGACGACCGAGACCGTGAGCACGGCGAGATTTGTTATCGGCCGAAACGAAAAGAGAAAGAAAGAGAAATTAAAAGAGAAAGGCGAGGACATAAAAGCGTGCTAAAGTGGGGGAACACACGCCACAGCGTCGGCTACAGGAAAGGAAAAGCCGGGCTGAAGGAACGTGCATGCCCGAAGCAGAGGGGGAGTGTGAGCTCCTCCCAAAGCGCCTCTTGACCAAAGCATAGCGCGCCGTCCTCCTCTGTAGTACTAGTGGTAAGGGCAGGAATTTAAGCCGGGGCCGGTGGCCTCCTCAACGCCCGCCAGCCACCGCAGCCGTAGACGCTACGTGACGTGTGTACAAGTGTACGATGCCGCAAGTCAAAGGCTCGCGACGCGATCGATCGAACGGGCGCACGCATTAAACGCCGGCGCAGTTGAGACGCAAACGCGCAACGAGAGCTGACGGTGGACGGAGACGCGTCGGATCATGCAGCGGTCAAATCTGTCCGTAGCCTCGATCGCACTGTTGCAACTGTTGCGTTGCGTGCTCGGGAATTTTTCGTTGTTGTGTGGTGTGGTGCGGAGGCGGCCGGGCAGGCGACACGGGGCGCGGTGGCGGAGCGGGAACGCGCGCGGAGGGGAGGAGGACTGAAGGACAGTGCGCGTGGCCTTGACTGGCCCAACATGCGAGCACAGGAACGCGCCGTACGTACGTGCTCCCGACCCGAGGCGAGCGTGAAAAAGCACGCTTGGGCACCCACGCCCGGCGTGATGGGCGCCACGGCCACACGACTCATCAGGTGAGGTGAGTTGGATTGCGCCCTGTGGTTGTTGCCATCTGGTAACCAAGGATCAGATGGCAACACCATAACGCAGGGTCAAAATTTGAATCGGAGGAACCCCTCCCTGGCCTGCCCCGGTCCAATCTGCTCAGGTTTTCGGGTATCCACAACCCAACCCCGCATGTGTCGACGCCTGCCGCGCACACGGTCCCTGAGGCGAGACGACGAGATGCCGCGATTATTAAACGCGACACCGCTGCTAACCCGGTCTGCTCCCCAGAGGCAGAAAGCAAACTCCCGCGCAAATGACAGGACAAACACCCCATAAACTAATATGTCCCGCGCGCCGCGCACGGATGACCACCATGGCGGCAGATGCCCAAAGCTCCCTCCAAGCACCCGCCCCGGCACGAGAGCGCTTTTAATCACTCAGCCCCGCCCTCCGGACCCCGGCTAGTTTATTATTCCGGCTGGGAAGGGGAAGAGCGCGATTAAAGAAAGCGTCTGCACTAATCCGGATCGGCGACATGAGCGGTGAGCGGCGGGGGCCTCATCACGAGGGACGGGGAGACGGCATCGCATGCACGGGGATAGGTCTGACCGGTCAATGTGGTCCAGCGCCGTGCCAATGAGCCAATGCCGTGCCGCCTATAGCTATCCCTATCCCCTCCCCTCCCACCCGTCCATGCTTGGGTTGGGTGGCCACCAGCAGCGATCGAGGAGGGCATTTCTTGATGCTGCCAACCAACTTTGCAGCCTGCCTGCCTGCCCGGTGCGCCCGCTTTGACCGTGACCTCACCACGCCACACCGCACACACCCGGAGGCACTTCGCTTTCTGGGACGGCCTGTCCGGTTCTGCTTCCGGTCGACCTGCCTGCCACTGTAGTACCTTTCTTTCAAATCGTTTTCTCTTCGTTTTTATTTATACTATTTCAGTATATCATGTACTCCTAATAGGGATCGCCAGATAATCACGGAAATAATAGTGGTGCGGAGGTGGGTGACGGGACGGAGGGTGATCCGCCTCTGTGTGGACCACCGCGCGTCTATACCGCACGGTCGCGCGGTTGGGAGTCACCACACTTGGACTCCTTGGCGTATTAGCGAAGCATACTCATGGAGTACGTGATTAAATACGCAACCCCACCGCCTCGAACAGTGTTTGAGACGATGCAGAATCGTTCGTCACGATTAGAACAGCGCTAATGTACTTGGCGGTGTCCCCATTCTTTGGATTTTGCAATCAGATTTGAACAAAAATATCTTTCAAACAAGTAGGAGGAAATATATGGTAGGTACCACAGCTCCAACAGAGCTGAAAGGTCCAGGACGATTGATTTTGGTTTGCGAAATGGTTGGTTGAAGTAGAGGAACGAAAAACCAACAGCTTTTTTTTTTTTTTTAGATACCCAAAAACCAACAGCTGAACATCAAACGACGGGTAGCTCAGGCGCGCTGCTGGGTCCATATATTCGTCCAATTCGTTGTGTAGCATTCTGCAGTGCCATCAGCATCGATACATACCGAGACACTGCAATGGGGCCGGGAGATAACGATCAAAAGGGCCCATACGAATGAGGATGAAAAGCTACCTTGTTGCCCCCGAGGCCCCGATGACTCAATCATGGACTCATCAAGAAAGAAATCCAAATACTCGAGACGAACATGACATCACCTTTCTGCACATGGTAATGACGTGATTTTTGGTAATTTTGATCATACATGATGATGTACATAAATAAATGATGGACCGCCAGAGGTTTTGAAGCACAGTGACCCAACAATCGGCCCGTGAGCCTAGCCCAATATTATACAACTCTAGATTGGGCAGCCCATAAAAGTGAAGATACGAGCAAGGAATAGCAACTATGGCCTCGTTCCTCTCGAAAACAAAAGCCTCCTCGAATTAGAAAAAAAAGTATTATCAAGTAAATAAAGCATCCTAGATAACATTAGATGGTATGTTCTGCGCGACTAGAAATAAATATTTGGGTGGCTTACTTGAATATAAAAAATCCCTCTAGTCTTTAACATTATACCCCATTTTAAGCTAAAAAGTAGTCATAAGGTTAACCATCACTAGCTCGTCGTTCGCTTCTTTCTGACGCCCTGTTGGCGGTCATGCCCATTTTTTCCATTTTAAGATAAAATTTATATTTTTAGGTTTCTATTTCAATTACTACCTACGTCTTTTTTTAATTGATATTTTAGGTGTGCGCATAAGAATTAAGAGGAGGGGAAAAAAATATGAATGCACAAAAATGAGAATGAGAGAGGTAGAGATAAAGATGTTTTGAAAATAAGAGAAAATTACATCAAAAAGTAAGAATGATTATTATTTTGATAAAACTGAAGATGTCTAAATTGTTAGTAATTTTGGGATAAAGGGAGTAGAAAATAGAAGTATCATAACTCCTAACCATATAGTTAATGTTCGTACATCTGTATTGGATTTAACAAAAATATGCTTGGAAAATAAATTATAAGACCAAGAAAAAAATGTTAATGATGAATCAGTTACATAAATCTCTTTAATAAATAAAAAATTATGTGCATTTACTCTAAGATGGTTAGAGAGTGTTTTATGTCATGTATACATCACATGTTATAAGAGCATCTCCAATAGATTACCCAAAAACAGCTACCTATCCCTAAAAATTAACTAAATCGCCAAAAAACAACTCCAACAGATTATCTATGTAGTTACCTATCCCTAAAATTTTTAGCCTATAGCTCAAAGTTCTCTCCCCGTGACTCAAATTTGACAAATCAGAGAGTCGCGACCCATTTCCTTTTCACGGCTACGAGAAAGGCCAAACCGCTATGCGCGGGAAGTTTCACTGCTCATTTACGACCCCAGTCTGCACCCCCGTGTGAAGCCGACACCAAATCCCACCCCAGTGAACCCGTCGGGCTCGTCCGCTCACCACCCAAACCGCCACCGCCGCCGCCGTTCCGGTTACCTAGGCCGCCGCCACCCACACGTCGCTCCGCCAGGGCCGCCGCCGCCCATAGGCCGCTCCGCTTCGCCCAGGGCCGCCGCCGCTCCGCCCACAGACCGCTCCGCTTCGCCCAGGCCGTCGCTGCCCCCAAATCGATATTACAAGTTTTACAACCAATAAAACTCCAGAATATTTTTTTTTCTTACTACAAGTATAACAAAAGGATTCTTGTAACAACATAACTAAAATAAACTTCTATAACAAGATCAAACACTAATTGGTTGGCTTTTGATCATAATGAGACAGCAGCAGAGCACTCTAATTTTCTATTGCACACGAAACTAGAAGGATAGATATTAAAGAAAATATTTAGTGCATACAATTTCAGTAGTACTATTATCTCAACATGTGCAATACTGATTTTTTCTCTTGTTTGTCTATGACAAAGATATGCATGACTCAAACAAGACCAAAGAACAAGCACTAGACCAACAACATAATGACTTTATAGGGACTAAAATTCAGACAAGCAATTTAAAATAAAAATTTGCAAGTCACAATAGGGTATAGGACAACGGAAACACGACGAACCGATATTTTTATGGGGCAATTTTTTGGACTATAGGATAGAACAAATAAACGAGGATAAAGACGAACCTAACGATATACCTGAAGCTCTGATTACCACTTGATGTGGACAAGGGTTCCCGAGCTTCCGATAGGTTCTGGTAAACTTGATTAAGACGGAAGCGATACAACAAATCGATCCGGCTTTCGAACGACACGTTCTGAACCCCGCAATCGCAGCACAACGTCTCCTATGGTTATCAATCGTCCAAGAACGATTGACCTCACCGATAAGGCTTATCCTTGTCTGTAAATCAAGAACACAAGTAAGAACAAAGAACAATGCAACCAAATTTGTAAGTATATGATGAATCTCACAAGTTGGAATCTCACAAACCGATATGACGGCAAAACTATTATGAACAGAATAATCTAAGCAAAATTCAAACCCTAATGAAGAGGCGGCGGCTGTATATGAGGACCCTAGGATTGTGTAAGACCCTCTGGACGCAGCCCTAAATGTGCTCAATTTAATACATGGCCCAAAGACCGATTACGATGTCACAACACCAGGACGGATTCTAGAAGTCGATTTGTTTTGGTGATTACCTACGGCTCGTGATGAATTTTGACATAGTACTGGTTGGGTTGGAAAGGTATTTTCGTTATCTTTCCAGGCATATGTAGAACGTCCAAATCCGAGTCCGTATGCGTTCTGTGCGTCCGTTTTAGTGCAGACTGGTCCTGAAAATAGACTCGAAGTCGGTTTTGGCCCACCACGCCTCCAATCACCTCACCAGCTATCTCATCTTCATCTTCATGGTATATAACAATAATTAATACATTAGATAATAATTTATTCTCAAAATCACATAATAAAAACATTAGAAACGATCTCACGTGTAAATTCAGATGATGCACATAAACTTTCATCTTAGTTGGAGGAGTGTTGTATGTATCCATAGGTGTGATGTACTTATCAACAACTAGCCAATGTTTTTATAATTCCATAATGAAAACTTTCCTTATTAATGTTAAAGTGCTTATTTTATTAACAACATGATATATTTGTATAGACTAATCTGAAATGTCGATTTCAAGCTTGTACGGGATGAATATAAGAATTTTGAGTGGGGCACGTGCCCTCCCTCCCCTGCTACCTCCTTGATAGATTTTGTCGCACTTTAGCAAAAGTAAACATGGATAATTTGATCCTCCATCCTTCCTCACATTGTGTCTTCCTCTTTTCCTAAAAAATGTTCCTTCTTAGTAAACTCTCAGTTTTACTCTAATCCTTAACGATCGAGAACATACCTGATGCTCCCGCACTTTATAGTGCTCCCGTGCTCTCATCGCTATAATGTTAAAAAATACACATACAAAAATTACAACAAAAATATAAATAGATAAATCATGTAGTCCTTTATTATTATACAAAGTTACATATGCAACGAAATTTTGTGTAAGACATAACAAAAAAGTAAAATCAGTGCAACTACAATAACGGATTGTAGGATCGACATAAACAGTAGAACCCGCAACTATTTAGAGTATGAATTCTCTTTTTTGTTTCTTATTACATAAGTCTTTTTTGCATCTCAAATTTTACATGATGATAAATGATTATATTGTCTATTCATTTATATTTTTATTTGAAATTTTTGTGCATTATATAGGATGGATAAAAAGTGGGAGCACAGGAGCATCTTAAGATGCTGGAGCACCTAATATGTTCTCCTTGTGGATCATCTAAATCTTTTTTTGGTGCTTCGTAAGCAAGAAAGAGAGAAGAAGATGAGATTGTATTGAATATTCTATTTATCTCAAATTACTTGTTATGCTAGATGTGTGCCAGATTTATAATAACTTCTATAAATGTGAACAAATCTTATGCATGACAAGTAATCTAGGATGGAAGTAGTACGTAGGAAATCAGCGCCAAGTTCATACCGCTATTTTACTCAAAAAACTGTTGTGGAATTATTTTTTTCGAGTAAAAAAACAAATGGTGACTTCTTCCATAGTGTAGCGTGGACTTGGTCCTCTAGAGTCCTAATACAGAGAGAACGAGCCGACAATAGCTCAATCATGGAGGCCATGTGGGTCATCGACTGAGGTCCATTGGACTAGGCGCCGACTGTTTTAGATTTCCTGGATAATACATGGGAATGGCATAAATGACCACATGTAACATGTAGTAACCCATCTGAATCCACACGTGACCAAGATTCATTATAACTTCGCCTTCAAACCGACAAAGACACAAATCATGATCTGCTTCTCTTCAAAGTTGCTAATCTATAGTGTTACACGAGTTTGATTCACCGCTGCTGTCATCGCTCAAAAGTACTGTATTAAACATCGCGGTCCAGTTGTACACTCCCCCCTGCCTCGTATATCTCGGCGACCACGTTCGTGAGAGCAAAATCGTCAGTGAAGAAGCCAGTGTGATGGACGCCGGGCAACCTCAGAACCTTCAAGACCTGGCCTTGCACCCCAGCCCACTCCTCGACGGCCACCAGGCTCACCATGTTGATGGTTCCATCGCCGTCCCCGTACACCACCTCCGGTTCCCCCTCGAACCCCTCCTCTGTCCCGAACACGAACGTCTCCGGCGTGGCGACCCCGACTCCGATGACGCTGGTCACGGGCACCAACGGCGCCGGCAGTGCCCGCCACATCGGCAGCACCCGCGTCACGTACGGCCGAACCCCTTCCGCGAACCCGATCGCCTCGAGGAACTCCGTGACGTCGCGAGCCGTGTAAGTCGCGTTCGCGGTGACCACGAGCGGACGGTCCCCGAACACCGGCGGCGTGGGCAGGCGCCAGAGCGCGCTCTGCTGGCTCCGCGCGAGGCGGGCCTTCATGGGCCGCGCGGCGGCGTTGGGCAGGCCGCAGCCCGTCCCGGTGACGAGGCCGTCCATCCCCTCGGCGAACCCGCCCAGCGCGGGGCCCAGGAGTACCGCGTGGCCGACGTGGCGCCGGCGCCACGGGAGCGGGCGGGAGAGGAGGAACTGGTATGTGAGCGCGCAACCGAAGCTGTGCGCGACGAGCACAGCCGGGCGGCCGCGGTTGAGGCGCCATGCACGGCGGAGGAGGCGCGCCAGGTCTCGGAAGTAGCGGGCGCCCACCGCCGACGGGTGGCCGCGCGGCGCGACGGCGTAGCGGAAGTCGTACGGCGCTGCGAAGAGTGTCTCGCCCTCGCGGTAGCCCAGGGCTTCAAGACGCCGGACCAGTGGGTCCCACCTGCCAGCAGAGAACAGCCGACCATTCATTCATCGGTCAATCTTTATTACTTAAATTTTTTAATAAGATAAATAAAAAAATCAATAACAATAACAATTTAAAAACGGAGCGAGTACTATTTTCGTTGTATCAATTCTAGCCTAGTTTAGTTGAAATGGCAGTCTACCATCAGCAGTGACGGTGTACGACGGAAAACGACACGAGACAGCTGGGTGGTGGGTGAAGCGGACGTGCTGTAGTGCTGTACTCACCCGACGAGGCCGCGCGTGGAGCCGAAGAAGGGGACCCTGGTGGCGACGCCGTCGGCGGCGTTTCGGTAGTCGTCGGCGCCGGCGTCGTAGACGAGGCTCATCTGGTCCGCGAAGCACGGGGCCTGCGCGGCGTCGTGCATCCCCGTGTGGTTCGGCCACAGCTGGAACCACTCCCCCAGCTGGTCCGCGGCGAGCGTGCAGGAAGGCGCCGGTGGATCGTACGCCGCCGTCACCCGCGCTTCAAGCAGGTTTGATCCGTACCCGGGCACGAGCACGATTGGGTGCAGGTTCTTGCTGGCGTCGCCGGCATGGCTCCGGGCCGGTGATGCCAGGCGCGCCGCCGCGATGACGAGAAACAGAGCGAGTGACATGGTTGGTGTGTGTTCTGTTCGCTCTGGAGATATTTGTGAACCTGTAGTCCTGGACTTCGGCCAGTAATTAATTATAGCGCTGTCCTCCCAATCTATTTGTCAGTTTTCAACGTGGACGACGCTGTGGAACCATTGTGCTTTGCCAGTTAACAAGAGACGCGTTCAAGACGAGGGGGTTTATGTTGACACAACTGCGCTTTCCAAGTCATGATAGCAAAGCAGCAGCATTATTCGATCTTTGAGTACTCGTGAAAGAGACGGTATAAACGCGGCTAGTAAAATTCCATTTTTGCTGTCCTACACTGCTAATATATCTGGCAACATGCTGAGTCGCTGACATCTGTGACAGTGGCGGAGCCAGGATTTTAGAGATGGATGTTCAAAGTTATACAAGAATATCGAAACATCTCTTCACATGAAGATTTTAAATCATAAAAAAAACTGGATTCCAGTAATTGAGGTAGTGTCTGGGAGCTTTTTATCTACTATCAATATACATATGGATCATGACTTTAGAATCACTGATTTTTTTTTTGTCAAAATTGATGGGTGTTCAGCTGAACAGCCATGTACTATGCTAGCTCCACCCATGATCTGTGAGGACGTCAGTGTAGACTCGAGGTGCACATCTGTCACCGTGAAGTGATCTCTTGCCACAAGTACGAGTAGTTGACACTGCGACGCATTCATATTCTCTGCACGGCTTCACTCAGGTGGCTTTACTTGAGATCTCAACCATTCAATTAATACTCTCAACTATCCATATCATCAAATGGTTCAAATTTCACATACATTAAATACATCGTCTATAAAGGGTGAAAGTAAGTCAGTCTGGACATTTTTGTCAGCAACAAAACACTCTTTTGACGCCTGAACAGAACACAACTCGCACAATCTCCTGTTCACTTATTCTCCCTTTCTATTTCTTTCACTAATCTGTGGTCCAAGGTGTAAGAGTATTACTGGCATCTAGTTGATTCCGTCGAACTATTCGGGTCAGCGGCGCCGAGTTCCATCGAGCTGGCCTAGCATCTTTGTCGCGGATGCCCGTAGGGGCGACAAATCACACCCACCACATACTATGGTGAATCCCGACGAGTGCTCGTCGCGGCAGCGGCTACGGTCGTGACGGACGCCTGTAGCGGCGGCAGTGGCCCCGACGGACGCGGCAGCAGCGGCGGACTCCGCGCGACGAGCCCCTACCGCTGCGCACATCCTGCGCGATGAGCTTGTCCGACGAGGAAGCAAAGAGAGAGAGAGAGAGAGAGAGAGAGAGAGAGAGAGAGAGAGAGAGAGAGAGAGAGAGAGAGAGAGAGAGAGAGAGAGAGAGAGAGCAAGATGCGAAGGCGGCTGGATAGAGGCGAGGCGCTCATGTAAGATTCATGACCATTGATGATTGAATCTCCAAGGTATGAATATTTTAGTGATAGATGACAAATATGAAATTATGGGTTAATATCTACACAGTGTTGTCTATGCAGGAATCATCTCTAAACTCTACTACAAATCATATGGATGATGGGGGCCTTGGCGATTGATGACAATGATCATAAGCATGGAGACTTGTGAGCTTGATGAAGTCTAAAGGTTGACAGAGATGGATCAAAGCGAAGGACAAGCTATGAAGCAAGTGTTGGGTACACTTGTCTAGTTGTTAGGGCTTTGAGTCCATAGGAAAAACCAAACTATCAAAGGGGTCTAGGTCATTTCTCTTAGGTCATGTCTAGTCGGTGACGTGCAAGGTTCCTCAGTGAAATCACAGACACTAGGTGACAGTGAAGAAGCCAAGAAGCTTGTCGAGACTTGATCTCGGCAATAAATTTATAGGGCTACGTCGAGAGTAAGAACTACGATAGTTGCAAAAGACGCCGAGTTATACAGGTTCGGGCCCTCTCGATGGGAGTAAAAACCCTACGTCCTGTGATCTATGGATCGTATTGCTTGTAATGTTGTGTCCCCGATGGGGGGTTCCTGCCGCCTTATATATTCGGTCGACAGGGGGTACATAAAGAGTTCTACTCGTATTCTACAAGGATTTATATAGAAAATCTATCTCTAATTATCTTGTGCTCCAAGCCGACTCGGTCGGTTTCCTTATTGATAAGGTATCCGGTCCGTTACCGACTTAGGCATATCTACAGATACCTGTAAGGCAAGTATCGCATAGCAGCCCCCGAGTGCTTTCTGATTTTGAGCTGTGATGTGCCGAGTGATCTTCAATATTGATATGAACAGGTCATAAATTAGGAAGACCTCATGACCCAAGTTCTTGATGGATCTGGTGCGCCGACTAAGTGCACCTGATCAGGTGTAGTCCCGACTCTTATATAATTTGGAGGCTAACAAATAATGCAAGAGTCTAATAATATTAGCTCTTAATAGTTTATTATATAACTCCACTCAAATCATTAAATTTGAGCAACTAAACCCCTGGTCATCAAACCAGGTACTCGGTCTATCCAATATCAATTGTGCCGACCGATTATATTAAAGATAGAGTGATATTCACGCTTAGCCAAATGACCTTTTGATTCTCATGACATCTATCATTTGTGAAATCAAAAAATAGCTATGACATCAATCATAACCATCAATCCTAGTATAGCTTTTCCTTAACGAACCGTCACCCAACTCAATACAAGCCCAATTTTGGGAACTATTTACTGACATCAATCAGAAACTTATCCTTAGAACTTGCTCCCGTATGAATTTTTAGTCCTCTGCTATGTGATCATCAAATCACATAGATATGTAAAATATTTTTAAGTGGATTTTCCACTGCTTCTTATTAAAGAAGCCCCCGAGATTATTTCTCAAGGCTGATAGCTCTAATTCTTTTTCAAGAATAAAGCTTTTTACTTATTACTTTTATTAAGCGGAAAAGCCTATCACCGTACAGCCCATACCAGCCCATGGGACCCAGAAGACTAGGTTAAAAAGACATAGGTATAAAAAGGGCAGCGTGCTGTTGACCCCAGGTCCACGCCGCCATTCGCACATAGCGCTTCGTCTTCCTCGCGCCTCCCCTGTTCTTGCGACTCCTCTACTTCCAGAGCAAGGGTTAGCGCGTTCTCCCATCGCCGCCGCAGATCTTCATCGCCATCAAGCCCCCAAGCGTTAGCTAGGGTTTAGATCCACCGGGTTGCTACAACCCTTGAAGATGCCTCGCAAATCATCCAAGAAAGTCGCCGCCACTGAGTCCTCCTCCGTCGAGCTGGATATCCCGGAGCAGCTTCGGGAGTTCTCAAAGAGCAGCATCTCTATCACTGATTTGAACAAGATGGTGGAGGACGGTCTCCTTCCGGAACAAGCTCGCATTGATTGGAAGGTACCGAAAGAAACTCGCCCCCTTCCAATCCATAACCAAATTATAGTTTTTCGCTCCTTCTTCGAGCATGGCTTCGGAGTTCCCTGCTATAGTTTTCTATGCGGGCTCCTTTTCTTTTATGGGATTGAGCTCGTCAACCTCAATCCCATCTCCATCCTGCACATTGCTATCTTCGTACATATGTGTGAAGCTTTCCTGTGCATTCTGCCCCATTTCACCATGTTCTGCCATTTATTCATCCTCTGACCGCTGCCAACCAAGGAAAACCAAGTCGCCATAGGTGGAGTTGGTTTCCAGTTGTGCAAGAAGGAGGCCTATATCAACGTCCCATTGAAGACCGGGAACAAGAATTGGAAGGATGAGTGGTTCTACTGTGACAATCCTCCTCCTGTTCTTGCCGACTTCTCTGGTGCCAAGGCCATTCACCAGGCACGGTGGTCAGAAAAACCTGACGTGCCGACCCCCAAGTGGTCGCTTTGCTAGAGAAAATTACAGAGCTGAAGAATGAAGGGGTTGACAGCATCACTATAGCAAAAAGCTTTATAGTGTGCCGAGTGCAGCCGTTGAAGAAACAGAGCCACCCTGCTTCGGATTATGCCACCGACGATGAGACGAGGGAGGTGCCTGATCCGCCAAACTCCACTCTGCGTCGCTCGAGGTTATAGAAGATGTTTTAAGGAGATATCATTCAAGATCACTTTTTAATTGCGAAGGCATACAACGTGGACACTCTACGGGCCTGAGTAAGCCTCGGTTGTCTTGAATAATTCTGACGTCTCTTTTAATAATCACAATGTGTGATATCTTGATGTTTTTACAGGTTCTGGACACTTACATGTCATACCCTCCGCTCCCTCCGACCGATTTCGAGGGACCGGATTATGTGAAGAAACCACCACAGACTGGCACTGGTGATGCCAGTTCTTCAGCGATGGCCCAACCGACCGAATAGGTCGTCGCTAGCATCTCCACAGCACCTCCTCGCCCTGACTTGCCCTCTCCCAGCGGACAAAGCAGACCACTCACCGTCGTCGGCAATATGTAGGAGATGACGATGATGACGAGAGGGAGCACCGCCCTAATGCCAATCTGCCGATCCCTGCACACTCCGACCGACCCTCTAGCCAGTCGGAGCCCCTGAGCAAATCAGAGAGTCATGCAAGGGTGGCGAAGAAGACCGATGAAGCCGCCAAGACTTCCCTGAAGAGGAAGGATTCTGACCCGTAGACCGCTTCTCTAAAGAAGAAAGTCTGTCGGATCAAAATTAAGCAAGCTTCTGGGTATAATTCTTCATGTTTTCAATTCTTCTTCGTCTCTATTTCCAACTATTGTTAGATTTTAACGCTATGGTTCTTTGGTACTCATAGCGATCAGTCAAGTGATAATGAGAGTGCCCAAGGGTCTCAAGACACTCGATCGACTCCTTCTCCTCGACCGACCATCCAACCTCAGTTGGTCTGCACACCATCAAGTGCGCAGACCGAGTCAAGGAAGTCGCCCAATGCTCCAGTGCCCATGCCGCTGCCGACGCCCGCTCCTTAAGCCGTCGACCCTTCCCTAACCGTGTTGGTCGAGGACTCATTGAGTCGACCGGAAGCTGAGGACATGGACGTCATGCATAAGCATAGAGAGGCCAACAAGGTACATCAATACCAAGTTTTTCTTTCTTAAATCATTATTCCAGTTAACCTAACCCTTCTTCATGTTCAGAGAATATATTCTCTTGTGGAGAAGAAGCAGGCCAGGATTGAATACTTTGAGGCCAAAACTTTTGATAAGTCCCTAACATCTTGTGCATTCAAACTTCTTCTTTTAGAGGTATTGACTTGTTGTCATCAGTTACTGATGAGCAATTTTCCCAAGCCAGAAGGCAAATGGAAAAATTGCAGACCAACCACAAAGAGGTGACCCAAGCTCTAAAACAGAGTCGTGCTGATGTCATTGGTAAGATTGTAGACCAACTTATATTGACTTATTTCTCACTTTTGTGCTAAAGCTTTTATCTGTATTTTTAGCTCGTGATTAGAAAGTCACCGACTTGGATAGAGATTCTTAGATGCTCTGACTGCAGAGAAGAATGATTTCTCCAAGTTGGTCGAAGACCAGAGTGCTGAGATCACTCAACTGAAAAAGGAACTAGAGGAGACCAAAGGAAAGGTTGAGGAGGCTAAGAGCATCTCCAAATCCTTCAAATGTAATATTGCCAGTAAGCTATCTTTTTAAGTCTTTTATCATCGCTCTTGGACTTCATCATCTAATACCCTTCATGACTTTTGTAGCCATATCCTGCAGCGCTCGGAAAGCCTTAGATTATATCCATGCTAACCAAGTGGAGGAGACCGGGCACTCCTTGGAGTACTTGCTGGAGCACACGCCAGAGGTGATCGCCAACAACACTAGAAGAGTGGCGACCGAGGCCGGGAGTGAAGTACTGGCTATTTGCCAATCTTGGTCTCCAGCTTTGCCATTGGACAAGGTCAAGGAGGGCTTCAACCCTGACTTGACGGTCGATCAATGTCAGTTGCTTATGGACTCCATGCTGGAAACCTCCCATGCCTTAGTCGATAATGTAGAGGTTGACCCCATCGTGTCGTCTCCTCCAGCAACTCCAGAGATAGGAGCTATAATATCTGCAATGTGAACAAATATTTGTAGTATTTGAATCAGGAAAACAATATTGTCTCCATGTAAATATAAGTATTAATCCTTGTGCTTGCTTAGTTACTAAACAAGTTTGGAAAAAGCAACTAAATAGTTATAAAGGCAATCTCCTGTTACTTAGAGCAAATCAGTCGGCGCCAAGCTGCGTTAGTCACGCTATAGCACTTAGACCTTTTCAGTTTAAGTCTTTTAGAGACAAAAACAGAAGCTGCATCGGTTTGCCTTAGCAAATTAGGTTGTAATTTATAACTGCGTAACAAGCAGAATCGACCAATCGACACATGACCTCTTGCACTCTGGCTCTGGGTTTAGTGTAGTGGCAGTCTATTGTGCAGTATAAATTGTATAACCACAATGTTCCAGCGTAAGACCAAAAAACTTTAGACCATGTCAAACTATGAAAAAATCGATCGAAAAAATCGAAAACCAGAATCTGACAAGGTTAAGGAGTAGTGAGACATTATTACTAGCCCCCTGGCTTGATTGTTTAATGTTATAAATTAAGGAATCGAGACAAATAAGATTGAAATCAAAAACATCTTCCATCAACAAGACTTGGAATTTCATTCAATAATAATGTATAAAAATATAATAGGAAGACTAAGTATAAAAACGACGTAGCTAACTGATATTCCATGAATTTGATACGTCGTTGCCATCTTCATACATCAGTCGATAAGCCCCTGGTCGTGTAACCTCTTTGACCACATAAGGTCCTTCCCATTTAGGGTATAGCTTGTGCTGATTCTTGGTTAATTGCACTCGTCGCAGCACTAAATCCTTAACATGAAACTGGCGACTGCGAACATTTTTATCATAATAACGTCGCAAGCCTTGCTGGTATACTGCCGACCGAAACAGAGCACGATCACGCAACTCCTCTGCTGCAATCAACTCAATCACTCGGTTGTTTTCAGAAAGCTTCTCATCATATCCCTTGACTCGCGCTGATACGAGGTTTTCATCGATCGGTAGCATAGCCTTGGAACCGTAGACCAACGAGAAAGGTGACTGGCCAGTAGCCCGACTGACATTAGTGCGCAACCCCCAGAGAACCAAAAGCAGCTCTTAAACCCACTGACCAGCATACGGTTTGAGCCTGTCAAATATTCGAGGCTCCAGTCCCTGAAGAATCATACCATTGACTCGTTCGACCTGCCCATTGCTTTGAGGATGAGCCACTGATGCAAAGTGGATTTTTATTCCCATCTCATTGGCAAAGTCACGGAACTCCTTAGATGTAAACTGAGTACCATTATCGGTGATGATATCATGAGTAACCCCGAACCGAGTGAAGTTGTCTCTAACAAACTCGACCGCCTTCTTTGAAGTTATCTTGCCAACCGGCTTCGCTTCAATCCACTTGGTGAATTTGTCAATAGCAACAAACAAATGAGTAAACCCACCTGATGCTTTCTTGAAAGGACTGACAATATCAAGCCCCCAAATTGCAAAAGGCCAAGTCATAGGTATCATCTGAAGTTTCTGCGAAGGCTTGTGAGTCTGTTGAGCAAAAAATTAACAGCCTTCACACTTCCGAACGACCTGGTGTGCATCTTTGACCACTGTGGGCCAATAAAACCCTTGCCGAAAGGCTTTGCCGACCAAAGTTTTGTAAGGCGCATGGTTGCCACATACGCCTGAATGGATTTCTTCCATCAATTCTTTGCTTTCTGGAATCGAGATGCATCGCATCAGGATATTGGAACCCCCTTGTCGATAGAGTAGATCATCCACCATCAAATATCCTCAACACTTTGCCTTCAATCTTTATTGCTCATTATGATCCGGAGGTAGCGTTCACTTAGTCAAAAATTGGACAATCGGGTCGCGTCAGTCGGTCTCTATGTTGGTATCACATACCATCTCAACAATATCGGTCGTTAAGACGTCAGACCGAGGAGAAATAGTGGGAGAATCAAGGGTGTGTAAGAAAACACCGGGTGGGACAATCGCTCGAGACGATCCCATCTTGGCTAGTTCATCAGCCGCTTGATTGTTATCCCGAAGAATATGCGTGAACTTTAGTCCATCAAATTTATCTTCGATCTTCCTTACTTCTGGGCAATAGGCAGCCATATTGCTATCCACACAGTTCCAATCCTTAGTGACTTGGTTGATGACCAGAGCCGAATTACCAAAGATGTCGAGACGCTGAACACCGAGTGACACGACAATGCGTAGACCATGTAGAAGAGCCTTATATTCCGCAACATTGTTAGACGCTCGAAACATGATCTGGAGGACATACCGGAGCTTTCTCCTTGTGGTGAGATAAGCACAATCCCTGCACCCGCTCCAGGTAACTGAAGGGATCCGTCGAAGTACTTTTTCTAGTACTCAATATCTTGCGGTGCAGGCGGCATCTGAATCTTTGTCCACTCGGAAATGAAGTCAGCTAACGCTTGTCCTTTGATCGCCGAGCAAGGTACAAACGTAATGGTGAATTGACCGAGCTCGACTGCCCATTTGGCAATCTTTCCTTCTGCTTCTCGGTTGTGGAGGACTTCTCCAAGTGCAAAAGTTGTTTGAACTTCAATGGGATGAGCCTAAAAATAGTGCTTCAACTTTCTCAAAGTGATCAAGAGGCATATCGTAGCTTCAAGATCTGGTGGTATCGTGTTTTGGAGGCACTAAGGACCTCACTGACAAAATACACTGGGTGTTGCACTTTTTGTACATGACCCTCTTCTTCTCAGTCGACCGCCAAAACGGTACTCACAACTTGAGTTGTAGACGATATGTAGAGCTGAAGCTTTTCTTGTGGCTTAGGAGGCACTAGCACCGAGATATTGCTGAGGTGAACCTTCAACTCATCCAATATGGACCGCGCCTCTGTTGTCCAGACGAAGTCATCCTGCTTTTTGAGCAACTTAAAGAACGGCAGACCCCTCACTCCCGATCGAGAGATAAAGCGACTTAAAGATGCCATGCATCCGATCAACTTTTGAACATCCCTTTGGGAATGAAGTGGCCCCATATCAAGGATCACCTTGATTTTATCCGGGTTAGTCTCTATACCTCATTTCAAAACGATGTAACCAAGTAGCTTTCCCAAAGTAACCCTAAAAACACACTTTTTAGGGTTCAACTACATCGAGTATCGTCTCAAGTTGTCAAACATTTCTGCCAGGTCAGATAGAAATTCTCCAACATTCCGAGTCTTTACCACGATGTCATCAACATACGCTTCTACGTTCTGACCGATCTGAGTTTTGAGGCAGCATTAAATACCACATCGGTAAGTCATGCTAGCATTTTTCAGACCGAATGGCATAGTAGTATAGCAGTAGGCGCCGAAAGGAGTTATAAAAAAAGTCTTGATCTAATCTTCAACTTTTAGTGGGATCTGGTGATAGCCTGAATAGGCATCCAGAAAGCTTAAAAGCTCACACCCGGCTGTTGAGTCTACGATCTGATCAATACGTGGTAGAGCGAAGGGGTCTTTAGGACAAACCTTGTTCAAATCGGTATAGTTGACACACATCCACCATTCTTTATTCTTCTTAGGTATAAGGACTGGATTTGCCAGCCAATCAGGATGGTACACTTCCCATATAAATTTAGCATCTAATAATCTAGCTATCTCCTTCTTCATAGCGTCCTTGCGGTCTTGTGCAAACCTTCTAAGCCTTTGCTTGACAGGGGTGGCCCCAGGAGGCACCCTTAGCTCATGCTCAATCTTTTCCCTAGGAACTCCCGGCATGTCAGAGGGCTTCCATGCAAAGATGTCCCTATTTTCCTGGAGGAAAAGAGTGAGTGCGAGTTCCTATTTCTCGTCGAGGTTGGCCCCTGCATAAGTGACCTTAGCGGGGTCCTCTGGGTCGAGCAAAACTTCCTTGGTAGGGACATCGTCCGTCTGGATCTTGTCCTTGGTGGGCTTCTTCACGGGGACCTCCATGTCAGTCTGCTCCTTATTGCCGACTGCCTTCTGGATCTCCTACCGGTCGGACAGCACCAACTGTGAATCAGCCATCTCACAACTCTGCACATCGCAATCGAAGGAATTCTGAAGGTCAGAATAGAGGGAGATGATTCCATTGGGGCCTGGCATCTTGAGAGTGAGATACGGGTAGTGCGGGACTGCCATAAATTTCGCCACCGCCGGTCTGCCGAGGATGGCATGGTAAGCGGACTCGAAGTCGGCAATCTGGAAGATGATGCGCTCAGTCCTGAAGTTCTCACGGGTCCCAAAGGTGACAGGCAGAGCGATCTGTCCAATAGAAACAGAGGTCTTGCCAGGCACAATCCCATGGAAGGGAGAAGAACTCGGCTGCAAGTCTTCAACCGACAAGCCTAACTCCGTGAGGGTCTTGGTGAAAATCAAGTCCAGATTGCTTCCTCCGTTGGTAAGTACTTTGTTGAACTTGACCCCTTTCATTGTTGCCACGAGCACTAGCGGATAGCGACCTGGCTTGGGCAAGTGTCTGGGGTGATTCGACCGATCAAAAGTAATCGGTACTTCAGACCACCTCATGTACTCAGGCGCGGCAGGCTCTATGGAGTTGATCTCACGTAGCTCCAGTTTTTGCTTGCGCTTGGACGTGCAGGCATCTGGGCCTTCGAAGATGAAGTTGACTTCCTTTCGGGGCTCCTAGAACTCTCCATCCTCGTCCTTGTTGTTACCGTCATTGGGTTTATCCTTGCCATTGCGCCTTGGCGGATCTTTGGCCACCTTCAGCGCGGCAGTTGCAAAGCCCTTTAGCCAGTAATAGTCCTTTGCTTTTTGGTTTCCCTTTGGATGCCATAGGCATGGGCCACTCAGCAGATCGTCCATGGTCTGCTGGTTCGTCCGAGGATTTTTCCTCGTTCGGTCTACTGCAGCGACCATGTTCTCAGTCTTTCGCTTCTTGTCCTTCTTGAAGGACTCCGGCTTGTCCGAGCACTTCTCCTTGCCTTTGCCTCGGATGTCATACAAGGCCGACTCTCCGGATGCAACTCCCGAGCGGTCAGCTTGAGTTCATGATTTCTCCGACCGATCTCCCGAACTAGCTCATCGCTCTGGACTGCTCCTTGGAAGGCTGCAATGATCTGTTGGTCCGGGACATTAGGGATCTTTGTTTTCTTGGCACAGAACCGCTTGATGTAGTCGCGTAGGGATTCGTCAGCCTTCTGCTTGGTCCAAGTAAGGTTGAAGTGATTGCCCGGTCGGTTGCAGGTAGCTTGGAAGCTCTCAATGAACTTCTTGTTGAGATATCCCCATGAAGTGATCGACCTCTCCGGGAGTGATGTGAGCCAAACCCGAACGGCTGGCTCGAGACAGACCGGCAGATAGTTAGCCATCACATAGATGTCTCCTCCTGCCGCTCGGATCGCCATGCTATGTAGCTGAAGCCATTCCCGAGGATTGGTCTGACCATCATACTTCTCGATAGGGACCGACTAGAATCCTTTAGGCCACCGAGCAATTCGAAGTTCCGGTATGTAAGCCTTGATCCCATCGAACTCGTCCTCGTTAGGGGTGACCGACCTCCGCCACTGGTCGGAAGACCGGGCAGGTGAAGACGCGCGGTGATTATGGCGAGGGCCGACATCGTCACTATGATGACGACGCCGGTCATCTTCATCATGGTTTTCGCGCCGGTCCCGATCGTCTCGTCGACGTCGGTCGTCGTGGTTTGCTCTTGGAGGTGAATGACATCATCGGTCATCCCGTCGATCATCTGTCCTCCTGTTACGGCGCTCCTCCTCGTGGCGCTGGTCATCCCAGACCCGCTCTTTAATACGAGAGTTGATGGTATCTCGTCCGTCGCGGGGTCTCATGGAATTCCTCAGATCACTACATTGTCATCCATGGGAAGTTGCGTAGCTAGAACTTGCCACTAACTGTGGTTTGTCCCAGACCTTGTCTTAAACAGCAGCTGCTTTGAGCATGGCTACCGCCTTATGCATTATGGGGGTCTGATATGCTGCGTCTGCCATCAAGCTGTCAAGTAGTGTTTTAGCCCCAGTGATGTTGAGCTGTGGGGTGTCATAGACTTTGACGCCATCCACTTCAATCTCCAAATCTCCGAGGTCTAGCCGTCATCCACGAAATCCTCTCGGGCGGCGGTGATGACCGTTCAAAGGTGGTATCTCTTCGGGGTCGTCGTCCCTTTGACCTTCCTCGCCATGTCCTTCGTTGTTGTTGGCTAAACCATCATCATTGTGGTCATCATCCCCATCATCGGTCGGGTCCTCATGAACCTTGACCATGTTAATGGCCAAAGGATAAGGGCACGTAGATCCATCTTAGTCCTCATCAAAGGAACCCTCTCGATGAGAGTAAAAACCCTACGTCCTGTGATCTGTGGATCGTATTGCTTGTAATGTTGTGTCCCCGATGGGGGGTTCCTGCCGCCTTATATATCCGGTCGGCAGGGGGTACATGAAGAGTCCTACTCGTATTCTACAAGGATTTATATAGAAAATCTTTCTCTAATTGTCTTGTGCTCCAAGACGACTCGGTCGGTTTTCTTATTTATAAGGTACCTGGTCAGTTACCGATTTAGGCATATCTATGGATACCTGTAAGGCAAGTATCCCACAGAGCTATTCGGAGAAGCCGGGAAACAAAGTCAAGCGAGGACGAGGAGTTTCAGCTTCTGGACAGAGAGATCGGACAGTCGATCAAGGAGTGATCGGACTATACGGTCAATAGAGGAGAGGACAGTTCAGAGAGAAGACCTGCGAGGAATCTGACTGCACTAGAGACCATAGAGACCAGACGGTCTAGTCAGTACTGGTGAAATGCCGGTCAGAGAGGAAGCAAGGTTCTGGAGTCCAACAACGATGTCTGACACGTCGGACTTGTTCGACGGTTGGACAAACCGAACGGTCCGGTCAGTACGAGGAAATTGCCCACGCACAATGAATACAATGGCTCGGGGAGTCGTTCAGGAGTGACCGGACGGTCCGGTCAGGCAGAGACCGGACAGTCCGGTCAGTGCATCCAGAAAGGTGATTTTGTGGAGCCACGACTAGTTGGAGGTTGGAAGCCTATATAACTTTGTTGCTAGGGTCTTGGAGACCTCTCTTGGCCAGTGGAATTGCTTGGAGCATTTGGTGAGAGCCAAGAGGAAAAGAGAAGAGCACTAGGAGGAGATATTGCATATCTTGAGAGTAGTAGTGAGAGTAACATGGAGTGATCTTGCACATCTAAGGCTAGGTGTTCTTGAGGGTGTGATCTAGGTTGTTACTCTTGGTCTATGGTGAGTGCTAGACCGGTTAGATGTCGATGATTGAGCCTATCGTGATTGGTTGTGAAGGCCGTCACATGTTTATACACGGTTTGAGCCCGCCGGTGAAAGGGGCATCGCTAGTAAGCACTCGTGTCGGCTCAGGGAGTCTGGCAAGTTCTCGAGGGAGGCGAGCTTATGCCTTGGTGGCAGCGATGACGCGCACCGTGTCTTCACTCCGGGAGCGATTGCGGGCTCGTGGGCGAGAACTCCACATTGGTAGCGGGAGGGACTGGGACTTCGGTGGGAGTGGTCCAACGAGGAGTAGGGGAATGCGCCATCCTTCTGAGACCTCGAGAAAAAATCATGAGCATTCCTTGACCCCCTCTTTACTATTCCGTATTTGTGTGCTCTAGTAACTAGGTTGAATTATGGCTTGCATGGGCTAGTGTGTTTTGCTTATGCGCATGCTATCAGCATGAACACTAGCATGTTTAGGGTCTTGGCCTACTAGACTTGTTTGGTTGTAACGATTGCTAGGCTCTAGTAGTATAAATTAAAGTATTTGGATTCATGAGCGGCTTACCGATTCACCCCCCCCTTCCCCCCTCTCGGCAATCCTTCGGTTCTTACAAGTGGTATCAGAGCCAAGTGCTCATATTTGAGACTTCATCGCCTTGAGTAAGGATGCCGGGACAGGTGGGGAGTGTTCCCATTTTCGATAGGGAGGACTATGGGTATTGGAAGGCTCGCATGCAAGCCTACCTGGAGTCCCTTGATCCAGAGATATGGATGGTCACTCACGAGTCTGATGCGGATGTGAACCTGCTTGAGCCTGATTTCATTAAGAACAACGCTAAGGCTAAGAATGCTCTGTTTGCATGCATATCTAAGGATATCTTTGCTAGGTTGGATGCAAGTTCTACAGCACATGTTATCTGGACTAAGATTCAGGGTCTCCATGAGGGTACCAGTGATATCAATGAGGAAAGATATTATATGCTGAAGAACAAGTATGATATCTTCACTAGATTGCCATAAGAGAGAGCTAACACTGTTTATTCTCGCTTTCTTGTTCTAGTGGAGGAGATCAATGCTCTTGGGGATGACTTCAAACTCAAGCCTGTTGAGGTGATAAGAAGATTCTTGAGGCTTTTCAAAGACCCTAAGTATGAGTTCATCATCACCTTCACCTTGCAAGGTGACCTCAAGACCAAGATCATGAAGGATGTACTTGGCAAGATCACCGCCTTTGAAAGCTACCAGCTGGGTTTTGGATGATCCTCAATCATCCAATCTTGCTCTTCAAGCCGAGAAGGAAGAGTCTGTCAAGAGCAAGAAGAGCAAGAAGAAGACAGAGATTGAAGAAGAAGATGATGATGATGAAGATGACTTGAGTAAGGACTTGTCACTTCTCATGAAGATGATGAGGACCTTTAAAAACAAGTTTGCTTCCAGTCCAGGGGCAAGTGCTACAACTGTGGGTCAAGAAACCACTTTGTTCGAGATTGTCCCAAGCCCAAGAAAGAAGCCTTAAAATCCCAAGACTCAAGTGATGAAGAAGAAGAAGAAGAAGAAGACACTAAAACCAAGCAAAAGAAGAAGAAGTACTTCAACAAGGACAAGAGCAAAGACAAGGGCAAAGCTCAAGACCACAAGAAGAAGTTCTCACGCATGACCCTTGTTGGGGAGTGGACAAGTGATAACTCGAGTGATGAGTCCTCCTCCTCAAGTGATGAAGAAGTGGTCGGCCTAGCCATGATCAAGAACACATCACCACGAGCTCTACCTCCACCTCCCACGTGCCTCATGGCCACGAGCCAACTTGGGGAGAGTGAGGAGCTCTCCTGCGCCGAGCGTTGGAGTATGCTTGAGCAAGCCCACGACATCGCCATAAAGAAATCCAAAATGTTGGATGTGGTAAGAAAAGAGTGTAAGTTGGCTAAGGACCATGTTGGTGAGCTTGAGAGTGAGCTCAAGTACCTTGTCACATCTCATGAGGCCCTAAACAAGCGTTATGACAAACTCAAGTGTGATCATGTAGAGCTACGTAAGAAGTACGAGGCCCTTGAACTTACTTTTGAGGCCATCAATATTGACAACCTTGCCTCTCCCTCCTCTAGTTCATCCAAGAGTGATGCTTCTACTATATATGATGAACGAACCACCTCGGTCGAGGTTTCTTCTCTTGAGCCATTGTTTTGAAGGAATATAACAAGCTCAAGGAAGAGAGGAAAATGGTGATGGATGGATTTGAGAGGCTCACACGTGATAGAGCCATTCACAAGAAGATTCTTGGGAGAAGCCTTGTGAACAATGTCTCTCACCGGAGACTTGGCTCATATCCTGCCGCCATCGACATCATCGGAACGAGTGATTCCATTCCCGCATGGATCAAACCCCTACTCGCCGACGACTACTATTGCAAGAGGTGTTGCAAGGATGGCTACACCATCAAGGATTGTCCTATGGTGAGAAGTTCCAATGTTTTGCCTAATGCTAACTTGTTCCATGAGAACACACATTTCAAGCTTTTTAGGAACAAGGATGGCAAGGTGAATGCTAAGGCTTTGGGACCACCAAACAAGAAGAGAAAGGTCAAGAGCATTGCATTGTTGATCTTGAGAGGTCAACGAAGTACAAGTGAAAATTAGTCAATGTCTAACCCATCCAAGATAGCTATAAGCAAGGGGGAGTGCTTGAGATGGTGGTTTGGCTTCTCTCAAGGCAAGGGTATGGCTTATTGTGAGTAAGCTTGGGAGGGGTTCAATCTTGACATTGTTAGGTTTTCTTTGTGTTATGTTTTAATATTGCTTGTATTCACATGGCATGTTTACTTTTATTGCAAATATAAAATGATTGTTGCATGCATCATATAGGAAACACAAAGGAGGCTTGTCTCACTTGGAGTTATTTGTGCCTCATGCTCTATATGAGATTACATCACCACAAGTGTGACCAAAGGAAAGGATTGTGCTTCATGCTTATTGAGCAAGCTCTTATGAACTCCAAGGTTAAATCTACTCACATCGTTCATGGACTAAGGCTCATACATACCCATTTGGTTCTTTATTGTCTTAGTTCTTATTTTCTCGATCTTTAATTTGGCATTTGCAAAAATTATAAGGCCATAGAGTGCCACTATTTGAAAAGAAGTGTTTGAGAGTTTCCTTCATATTCCAAGTGCAGTGTTTATTTGAGTGTTTAGTGAGGACAGTTGGAAAATGGAGAATTTCCTTGACACAGCAAATTCCTGGAAGTGACCATACGATCCAGTCATTAGACCGTACGGTCCAGTCTGTGCCTAGAGCAGAGTGCTTCACGAGACTAGACGAAACTCTCTCTAGAGATCAGACTGTCCGGTCTATACCAGTTCTATTCATCCAGAACCTTGGTTTCTAGTTTTCCCGAAGTGACCGGACTGTCCGGTGTAAGGAGCGGACTGTCCAGTCAGTTTAGTTGATCGCGCGATGCAACTTCAAATCTGAGCCGTCAATCAATTCCTTGTGTGATTTCGGCCGTCCGTTCTATTTTGACCTAGGTCAAAAATAGTCAGACCGATTTGGTTTCTTCCTCGTTCGCCCCCGACGACGAGTTCACACACGCCGAGGGCGCCGCCTTCGCCTCCTCGCCGATGCCACGCCCTTTGTCGTCTTGCCGTCGCACCGCCCTGTCTCCTAGCCTCTCCGCTCGGCCCTCGCACACGCGCGCGTCACGCCGCTGCCAAAACACCTAGCGCCGCCACGCTCGCTCGCGAAAGGCAGTGCCACCGCCATCGTCGTTGTGCTCTATCGCCACCGCCTGCCGCTCGCCATCGCCGCACAGCGCGGTATGTTGTGTTTGATATTTGAACTTGTGATGTGTCTTCATATTTAAGCACGGGTGTTGATTATGTCCATCGACACCTTTGTCAACACATTTATTACCATCATCCTTTATCAAGCATCTCCACCATATGAGAATTTCCAACATACGATCAGTCAATCATCTTGTAAAGGGTCCATAGCCTTTATGAATATATTATTCTTGACCTTTGCTTGATGCCGGAACATAATCTAACATTGAACTCATAAACTTATATAAAAGGTTAGTTCCAACATGCATTGTCATTTATCACCAAAACTCATCATTAATTCAAGGCTAGAGACCTAGCCCTTTCACACAGTCCCACCAGCAGGGTAGGACAGAGGGTTTGAGTGCCTGTAGACCTTGACTTCTTCGAGCAGATGGATGCTCAGGCGGGACAGGCTCAGGGAGCGCAACAGGATCCATCATAGGAGCAGCCAGGAGCAGAGCCTTCAGAGGACGTCGCTGCACCACTTCCTTCGACCACAAGTGCATAGATGTTCTCTTTTCCCACTTTTTGGTGCTTGTTGCCAAAGGGGGAGAAGTAGTCATAGGTCTAGGGGGAGTGGGAGTGTGATCCTGCGCGATCGAGAGTAGCATGTATCTAGGGGGAGCATACGTACGTGTACATTGGTTTTGGGAGTTAGATATATTTGGATCTTATTTTGATGGTTTTATCAAGATGTTCGTGGATTTTAATGAGTCATGTTTTTCATTCGCGTATGTTTGACACATCTTAATCTCACTTGGTTTATTTTCATATGTAGTGCTTTGTCTTTCTGTAATTTACATGTGTATGATTCCATGATGATGATTGCTTACCTTTAATTCTTATGCATTGTCATGCTAACCTGTTGCATATCATCATTCATGTCTTGCATTGCATGTCTTTATGCTTTCTTTAAATATCCTATCATGACATGCATGCATTATCATCTAGGGTGTGCTTTTCTCTCTTTTCGTTTTAGCTCTTGATGATGATTGATTGAGTAGGACCTTGTGCGTTTCTCTCTTATACTTTTGTGGTTCCTCTCGATCGTAGTGTAGCTCTTTTAACCCTGTTG
Organism: Eleusine indica; assembly: GCA_030378355.1. Lineage (NCBI taxonomy): Eukaryota > Viridiplantae > Streptophyta > Magnoliopsida > Poales > Poaceae > Eleusine > Eleusine indica. Next base: position 6,617,728 of record CM059498.1, on the reverse strand, counting down.
TTTCTTGTTAAGATTATGATAACTAGTGGTTGTCATCAATCACCAAAAAAAGAGAGATTGTAAGCTTCATAACCATTGATGATTGGATCCCCAAGTTATGAATGTTTTGGTGATAGATGACAACTATGATATTGTGGGCTAATATCTACACGAGTGTTGTCTATGTAGGAATCATCTCTAAACTCTACTACAAATCATATGGATGATAGGTGCCTTGGCGATTGATGATAATGACCACAAGCATGGAGGCTTATGAGCTTGATGGAGTCCAAGGGTTGATGGAGATGGATCAAAGCGAAGGACAAGCTATGGAGCAAGTGTTGGGTACACTTGTCTAGTTGTTAGGACTCTAGGTCATTTCTCTTAGGTCATGTCTAGTCAGTGATGTGCAAGGTTGCTTGGTGAAATCACAGGCACTAGGTGACACTGGAGAAGTCAAGGAGTTGTTCAAAGAAGCCGGGAAACAAAATCAAGCGAGGACAAGGAGTTTCAGCTTCTGGACAGGGAGACCGGACAGTCGGTCAAGGAGTGACCGGACTGTACGATCAATAGAGGAGAGGACAGTCCAAAGAGAAGACCAGTGAGGAATCTGACTACAATAGAGACCATAGAGACCAGACAGTCCAGTCTACTGACCGGACGGTCCGGTCAGTACTGGTGAAATGCAGGTCAGAGAGGAAGCAAGGTTCTGGAGTCCGACGATGATGTCTGACGCGTCGGACTTGTCCGACGGTTGGACAGACCGGACGGTTCGGTCAGTACGAGGAAATTGGCTGCACATAGTGAAGCCAATGGCTCGGGGAGTCGTTCCAGGAGTGACCGGACGGTCCGGTCAGGCAGAGATCGAACAGTTCGGTCAGTGCGTCCAGAAATGTGATTTCGTGGAGCAACGGCTAGTTGCAGGTTGGAAGCCTTTATAACTTCGTTGTTGGCTTCTTGGAGACCTCTCTTTGCCAGTGGAATTGCTTGGAGTATTTGGTGAGAGCCAAGAGGAAAAGAGGAGAGCACTAGGAGGAGATATTGCATATCTTGAGAGTGCTAGTGAGAGTAACATGGCGTGATCTTGCACATCTAAGGCTAGGTGTCCTTGAGGGTGTGATCTAGGTTGTTACTCTTGGTCTTTGATGAGACCTAGACCGGTTAGGTGTCGATGATCGAGCCTATCGTGATTGATTGTGAAGGCCGTCACATGTTTGTACATGGTTTGAGCCCGCCAGTGAAAGGGGCATCGCTAGTGAGCACCCGTATCGGCTTGGGGAGTCCGGCAAATTCTCGAGGGAGGTGAGCTTGTGCCTAGGTGGCAGCGGTGACGCACACCGTGTCTTTACTCCGGGAGTGATTGCGGGCTCATGGACGAGAACTTCACATTGGTGGCGAGAGGGACCGGGACTCCGGCGGGAGTGGTCCAACGAGGAGTAGGGAAATGCGTCATCCTTTCGAGACCTCGGAAAAAAATCATGAGCATTCCTTGACCCCCTCTTTACTATTTCGCATTTATGTGCTCTAGTAACTAGGTTAAATTGTGGCTTGCATAGTCTAGTGTGTTTTGCTTCCGCACTTGCTATCATAAGTTACACTAGCAAGTATAGAGTCTTGGCCTACTAGACTTGTTAGGTTGTAATGATTGCTAGGCTCTAGTAGTGTTAATTGAAATATTTGGATTCGTGAGCGGCTTACCGATTCAACCCCCCCCCCCCCCTCTCTTGGTACGCCTTCGGTCCTTACAGCTTAGACTCTTTTTTTCTCGGTACTGGAATTGGGACCGATTCAATGGAGAAAGAGGAAGCTGGCAGCAGCCCTTGATGTGAAAATGAACGACTCAAGACAGTTAATGCCCTCTCTGCATGGACTGAAGACCAGCAGAGGATACGGATCCCCACTGCGACAGTGTGAAGCAGCATCACACAGCGACAAGGAAGAAACCGACGTGCCCTGCTGGCTGGCACGCCTAGATGCCAGAGAACTCTGTTTTAGTTTTGGACTTCATATTGTAACGTGACAACTAACTAGTACTCTCTCCATCCAACAATATAAGTATTTTTGGATATTTGAATTTGTCTAACAATATAAGCATTTGTAGAGTGTGAACGCAATAAATAAGATGTGTGAACGTAATAAATAAGATGTGCTTGGATAAGAGAGAAACTTTTTATGTGATAAAAATAGCGATATGATAGTCTTTTCATCATATCCTTATTTTGCATTAGAATTCTAGAAATACTTATATTTTTGGACGGAGGAAATACTATTGTTATGGCAGCTTGTACTCCCTCTATCCTAAAATATAAACATTTGTTAACTTTATAAATCATCTTTAACCTTTTATCTTATTCAAATTTTTTGGGATGGAGGGAGTAGCAGACTTTGTATTTTGGGATGGAGGGAGTAGCAGACTTCCTTCTATTATAACAAAGTTTCGTTTTGAACCAAGCAATTCTGTGCGTGATTAGAATGTTTAGCATCTCTACAGTCACCTCCGGGTTTTGCTCATATCAGGTGATACGTGGAACAATAGTTGTACCACAAGCGCTGGGACTGATGTGAGATCAGTGCATGAGCTTAAACCTGAGAGGTGACAGATTACACTGACGTAACAAGAATCTATCCATACAAAAAGAGCTACTGAGTATCAGTCAGTATCTTCCTAGAATAACAAGGACTGGTATATCGAATCGGCCGTGGCCTAAAACATCAAGGTAGTAACATAAATATCGACCTTCTACTGATTACAATCTGAATACCTTGTAGCACATATATAAGTTTACTGTTACAATTTACAACAGACCACAATATCCGGTCCAAATTTACTACTATCTATCCACACACCTCAACAGTGCACAGGTTTTTAACAGCCTTGCAGGTCTCTCCACTTGAGGTACACCAGACCTGCATGATAATGAGTGTAGGCACCCGCTACAACCAAGATATGAAAGAGCTGATGGCTATGCCCTGCAATGTCAAACTTTCCAGGCATCCAACGCTCAGGCACCCGCGTTGCATACACCAAGGCTCCAAGACCATAGAACAGACCCATCAAAACTTCATATCCAGTAGTGTGCAATGCCTCTGGTTGGTGCCAGAAAAGGACCAACTTATGAAGAACAGGGATCACACCAGATGCACCCATGCCAAAGAAGAGGCATGCTCTTATGGTTCTGAACTCGGGGTTTTGGAACACGGGGAGCAGAGAGAATGCTATAGTTGCCACTCCTAGGATAGTTATGAAACTAAGGTACAGGTTGCAAAAGAAGGGATAACACATGAATGAATAGTACACTGGAGGGTAGAAGGATGTTGCAATAAGAGCAGCAATGCCGGCGTAATCGAGCCGAAGCATAATGTAAGCTAGGCGACGAGAGTGGCAGGAGAGAAGATGACAGGTGCTGCTGGCAAGAAGACAAAACATGGCTCCTCCCAAAAAGGCATAGAACGGCCACCGTGCAATTGGTCTAATCAGCTGAGGCGCAATCATATTAGCTATATCCTCCTTCATGCTTTGCTGCACAATAAAAAGAACAAGAAAGATTGTTATACCAAGTTAAAGGAACTAATTTTCATAAGGGAAGTCATACATTGCATAATTTGATCATCACAACCGATACTAGGATCCAAGTTTGGCTACAAAGATCCACTGAAATGTAAAATAAATAATTTATTTGGATAGTTTGTGTAATTAAGCAAAATACTAATTAATCATCTATGTATCTGTACAAACAACAATACACTTCAACAAACTTGAGTGACTAGGGACAAAACTGTTGGGGGACGATGCGAGGTTCGCTACCAGGTCCCGTTAACGAAGTCCCCTCCTTCCTTTCCGTCTTTCTCATGGTTGCAGACCACTTCAAGACGAGAGGAAAGGAATCGATTGAGAACCTCGAGGTGGAGGAATCGATTCAGAGGAGCGAAGCGACCCGCGTGAAGGCGAGCCTGGCAAGAAGTTGCGAGGTCGAGTGATGGTCCGTTCGGCGACGCTCGGTGTGGGCTCCCGAAGTAGAAAATTGTATAGGTAATGACCAAAATGCCATTGAGGACGCTTTGGTACGGAATATTCCAGGGACGGAATGAAAACCTAGGGAATTTTGGTCACATTATTGTAACTGCTCCAGCCCTCCGGCTATAAAAGGACACCCAAGGGCTCTCTGTACAGGGATCGAGAGCGGGCGCATGGGTTAGGGCTGCATTGACCCTGCCAATGTACCTCGGGAATTGTATCATGATGAAATGAAATAGAGTTCTTGTTTTTCTTTCACCTTAAATGTTAGGGTTGATCTCATAATCTGTTGACTGCTAGTGAGATTCTTCTCTTAATCTCTAGCACGCCAACAAAAAGAAATGTCCTTATTACTCTCATAAGTTATCAATTTCCTGAATGTGACTGCTTTTCCAGCAACATGTAAGTAATAGCTAGTTTCTAGAATTTTACTGAGAACCCTCCAGAAGTGAGATCTAGGTCAACATTAGCTCAACAAACTTCCATGAACACACAAAGCACTAGAACTCTAGTAGCAAAAGTTGAAAAAGAAAGTAAAGTTATTCAGAAAGCTGTAGGGCACTTACAAGAACAGAAAGACTTGTTTCATTGTGATGGGTAAATCTATGTGGCAAGCAATTCGACAGTAACTCCAAGAGATGCCAACGGGACAAGGACGAAAGAACCTCCATTGAATTCCATGATGTCTTCAACTCATCCTTCAGCTTTTGTAGATCAGAAAGGTGAGGTAACGAAGGAAGGCATGACAAAAGCTCTGCTTGAATCTTATGAACATCAGCCTTCCTCAGCACATCCGGCAAATGCTGCAGGGTCTGAAGATCTACCACATTGGGAACTTTTGTTGCAGTGTATATGGTCAAAGCGAGGAAGATGAAAAATCCTATCAAGTGCCTGTAATGTACACGATAAACGGCAGACTTTAATAGAGCATAAAAAATATAGCAGTGACAAAGCTGTTCAATGTCCATCGAGGCAACAAAGATAATGAAACGGTCCTGATGCATTCATTCATCCAACCTTTAAGTTTGAGAAAAATGTATGCCCCACCCAAAGAGGGGCTATTTAAATTATTTAGTGGTCCAGCCCTTTTCCTGAGATGAAAGGCAACAATACAGTTTAAATTTTCCTGTTGAATATTTGTCTTGATGCATCATGCAAGCTGAATTTTACAAAGCCTTGAATAGATGATCAATTCTACCTTTCAGAATTACAAAGTGAGAACAACTGAAAAAAAAAAGGAATCATTCAGAGGGAGGTAAAATTTTTGGTGTTGTTTTCAAAAGGGTAAAACTAAACTACACTGCTTACCCGAATACGCCGACACTGATTAATGCTACCATTTGCTTAATTATTACAACAAACATGAATGAGATGACAACAAGCCCAGCTACTCCAAAATATGGGCAGATATTTTGCTACAATAGCCTAATGCGTTTGGTGAGATTGTCCTGTATCTCCTCCGACCAGGTCCCACTGCATTCAAAAATGAGATTTCAAATACGCAACCCATGCCAAATCTGAGACATAAGCGAAGCATCAACCAGACGCCTGACATGAATGTTGTTCAAATCTCATCTACAGAACAGAGGGTTACGGCAGCAATCGAGGTCCCTCGCCTGATGTGAATGCTGTTCAAATCTCATCTACAGAAGAAGGGCTACGGCAGCAATGGAGGTCCCTTTCCTCGCGAGCAAGGCAAAGACAATCGATCCCAAGTCAACCTCCTCGTACCTACCGGCAATCAGGCCAAACAAACAGCAAAGACGATAGAGAATGGGGGAGAGGGGTTCACGTACGTCCAGACATTGAGCGTCTCGTTGTGGATGGTGAAGGCGGAGAGCAGCACCTGCGGGAGCGGCCACTCGCAGCGATAGTGCCGGAGGATGTACTCGTTGTCGCGCAGGTACCCCGGCAGCGCCCTGTACTCCACCAGCCCGTACCGCTTCTTAATCTTCTTCTTCTTCCCCTTCTCCCGCTCCTCCTCCTCCTCCTCTTCCTTCCACGCCGCCGCCGCTGCCGCCTCCTCCTCTGCCGCCGCGGCCATCGCCAAGAGGGTCACGAGCCGCGCCGGGGTCGTCCGTCAGGCGGTGGATGGCGTTATGCCCGTTGCTCCGTCCGAATATTCGCCGCGCGCCGGTCGTGCCGCCCTCGTTGCCTTTTTTTTTCTTTCCGTCCTTGGTTGCGCCGGCCCGTCGGTCTCGGCGAGGGGGGCGCGTCTCGGGGTTTACGACTTGCTAATCTCTCTCTCTCTCTCTCTCTCTCTCTCTCTCTCTCTCCAAATCGGGGAGCCTACGCGATCGCTTTTGGCGGCGCCGCGGGCGTGTGTGGCTTCGCGTTTGGTGCGCCGTGACCGCGACCGGCGGTGGCGTGACGAGACGGGCCAAGCCGCCTGGTTCGGCTGTCGCTCGGTTTCTCCGCCCCAAGGCGTGTCATCCCACGCGTGGGCGTCTGGGCGGCATCACGCTTTGCTAAGTGGCCTGAGCTCAAAAAAAAAAAAAAAAACAGCTAACTCGGGTAGCCGCAGGCGGCTGGCTTCACGGATCTGACGTGCCAACGGACGCAGCCAAGCGTTTCGGGATCAAACACAGGCGTGTGGGGGATCCCAAGTTGTCGCACGCAACGGACGTGTTGCGTTGGTGAGTGAGGACACATTCTGCTTCTGGAGCGTAGCGTACCGAGAATGGAAATGATTTTTCATACGAAAGAAAAAACAAATGGAATGGATCTGGACTCTGCAAGCCCAAGGCTGATGGCACGCGTACAGCCGGAAGCCCATCAAGTGTTGCTGAAGTTTTATATCAGGGCTGTCAATGGGCTCGCATTTCATGGCCTAAAGTAAAGCTTTGTGCGCGACGATATGGGCCTAACAATGAGCCCAGCTCGCGAATCTCAAAGCATCCATAAGATCACATCACCATTTCTCCCTGCATGGCAGCCAGTTGCACAGCCGCCAGCTGAAGCATCAACCTTGACATCAGCTGGTCCAGAATCTACCGGAACGAAGCATCCTCGTAGTGCTGCTTGACACAGGAGCCAGTATTTGTCGATGTGGATGTGGCCACCAATAGCAGTGCAGCGTTCGCGCCTTTCGGCTGGCTCCGCATCCGCCTTTCGTCTTAACAAAATAGTATCTGGATTCATGCGGGGGAGAATGAAGCATCGAGAACCGGATGCCACCGCCATACTTGCATTCCTCCAGATCCAGAGACTTTGAAAACTCGAGATATGGTTTGCCATCCGCAGGCTACTCGGCCAAATCGAGGCCATGTATCCAACGTATTCGTGGTAAACAGTTACAGCTGAATCCTTGGATGCTGTCACGCCAATCAATCCAAGTTGTCTGGTTACTTATGGAAGGAATCAGGTGGATTCCTGTGGAAGTCGATGCATGGCGCATTCCTTCAGATTATTCTCTCAAGAATAATGGAAATATTAATCACAATGTCCTATGGGATTTGAAGTTGCCCCACAAAATAAAATTCTTTTTATGTGATATTTACATAAAGGGAAGTTCTCACAAAAGATAATTTTAGTACGTCATAAATTGGAATGGTACTAATAAGTGTTTTTAAGTAAAGATAAAACTATCAAACACCTTTCTGTCACTGTGTTAAATTCCTTTGAAGGTTGATTCACTTCTATCGTGGATTGCTTCCACCTCACAAACATATCTCATATGCTTTAGGGTGAGATCAGAATTACAAAGACAATTGTTAGTTGGTGCATCAATATTTTGTTGGTTTATCTGGTTAAGTAAAAAAATTTCGAGAACATGCCTTGGCATGTATTTCATTAAGAGGAGGAGGTTAAGTAAAAATGTCATGTACTGTATTTCACAAATCTCCTATGATAAATTCTTAAGATGTGGTTCGCCATCAGCAGGCTACTCGGCCAAACTAAGGCCATGTACCCAACATATTCCCTGCAAACAGGTACAGCTGAATCCTTGGACGCTGTCACGCTCAATCCAGGTTTTCTGGATACATATGGGTGGAATATTGTGGATTCCAGTATTTCTGTGGAAGTCCATGCATCGCGCATTCCTTCAGATTCCCTCAAGAACATCGCACCTCTTAGATTCAGCGAGCACTCGGTCATAATTATCCATACAGTGCAACGACGGGACAGTTAAAATGGCTGCTTATGCTGATTTGCGTGCAGGGCCTACATCTTTCGTTGCGACACAATGCTTTACAAAAGTCAGAAAACAATCATTGCTATAGCAATACTGCTAGTGCCAAGAATTTCGATGTAACTATGCTTTCTGCATATAGCCGGGCTAGTTAATTCTAGTCGTGTTGTTAACTAAAATCTAATGCTCTGCTTCCTTGACCCTCTCGTTGTAATGTAAGATTACTTAACCCTAGAGCCAATGAAGAGGCATTTTAAGTTGACAAACTGCCACATAGACACGGGTCCTTTCTGACAAATATTCTTTTTGGAGTCATGTTTCTTTCAGTCTGACTGATCTAGCACAACAGAAAGAACACAACGGGAAGAAGGCATAAATCCTTCCGTCAATATTGTACACTAAGGTCCAGTTCAGTCAGCTTTTCACTAACCAACCGACTAAATCTCTACGAAAGTAGTGAAGCATTAGGCTTGACTCTGAATTTTCAGAGTTGCCCGAGTAATTGGTTGTCGATTCAGCTTGCCAACGCACCATGTCATGTTTGTCATATCTTCAATTCAGTATGGTCGGCTAGCTAGCCTTGTCATGGTTACGTGCAGAAACTCAATGCAGTGGCTAGGATTTATTCCAAATTTCCAATTGTTGTGATAAATCTTCTTTTATCTAAAAAGGAAAGCCTCATTTGTATAATTTCAATGATCCACCGCATATGGTCTTATATTGCAAGACAAACTCTGTCAAACTGTATATAGCATGGACCTCTCGTTCAAATACCATGTTAAGATCTTGATAAATGTAGAAACTACTAACAAGCCATTTTCAGACATACTCCCTTCGGACATAAATAGTGTATGCGTATTTCAGTTCATTACGGTAAAACTTTAATCATGAATTATGGTAATAATTATTTTTTTATTATGAAAAGTAATGCTTTAGATTCATCTTAAAAATATGCGTATAACTTTGATTTGTATCATAAAGGTGTCATATTAATAGAGTACTTGTGAACCTAAGAGCTTGGTATTGTAGAACTTTGGTATTGTATTGTCTAATGAACGGCTTCATACATCCCCGGGTGTAGCGGCTGGAACTTTGTTCCATTATCTAAAAATAGAGTAATCTTCATTAGTCAAAAGTTTATCCTTAATAAATGGAAGCTCCATTCTAAGTTCATAAAATGTTTTTTTAATATTTTATTTTATTTTGTTCAAATTGAAAACATAACAATTTAATCAAAGACCTTTAATTCATCTATTGTACTTGTACCATATCTATAGATTTCTTGTGGTAGGCATGAGGAGCTCTAAATGTTCTATTTTCCAACCATCTTCGAATAAATGATGACGTCCCCCTTCCGGCGCCTGCCCACAACATGGCACAAATTAAGGTTCCATATGGTGACTCGATTACGCGAGGGAAGCAACGCAATCCATTGCTACTTCAAGAACAGTATACGAACAGAACAAGCATTCGGCACCGGCCCCGTATCCCCGGTGGTGGCGTCCTCATCGATCCTCAAGGGGCGGTAGATGGAACCCGCCAAAAAGCACGCGGAGCAAGTGCCCCGTCGCATATGTTCTCGCGCGGCAGCATGTCTTTAGTGGCCGGAATCGGAGATTCCACTAGCCTGCGCAGCCACCTCAGTCGGGTCCACGCTAATCCGTGGCTTCCACCATCGCGATCAATTTGTCCGATGAAACGCCTAAGTGGAAAGGATCTTTCGGCCTAGTTGCAGGGTGACACGGCTCGATCTTCGGGTGAGCGGTTCCCCGAGAATTTGGGCCTCTATTGCCGATAATTTGGGGGTAGATCGGCTAGCAGCTTGCGCTGCCCCCTGCTGCCTGGCTGTCTCGGCAAACAAGATGATCTCGGCGACAGCGAGAGGCTGCTTTGAGAGGATACGCACGCATCACCGGAGCTCTAGTCTACTGCCAACTTGTGATGGCACAGACGAACAAATGCGCAGCCAGGAAGGAGTGGCATGCATGTTGTCAGTGCTCGATGAGGTGAGATCAGTGTCAGCTGCCGTGGGAGACATGTTCCAAGGGTTGTGGAAGTCAAGTCACCTATGAATAGGGAAAGAAAGATTCATCAGCATTGCATTGCGGCTGCCTAATTAACTTTGGATCGAAAGCAGTGCTGGCTGCCAATGCTTCCACTGCCAAAAATGGTTTCCTGCTCCTGCAAGTTTACTTGTATTTCGCGGATTTAATTTGGTGACGCTAATCTTAGTTTCAGCTTTACATTTGTCGAGTTCCTCCTTGATGCACAGAGAGCAAATGGATCAACTAATCAGCATTGTAACATGTGCAAAGCCAGAGTTGTGCGCATTTGGGAACTTCATGTTTGATGAGTAACGACACAAAAGTAAAACTATATTAGAAGAGTACCACCAGCTAGGTGCGTGTGTGAGATTTGTGATAGCTGAAGAGTCCATATGGTAGTACAATTTCACTTCCGACACAGATTGCGGGGCGTTGAACTCTCCGTGCCCAAACTTCATCTTTTGTTGTTTAACCTTTGAATTCACTGTCTTAAAATATTTGGCTCGAAAATCCTTCCGTGGACCCTAAAGAAAGAGATTCTATACCGCGTCCATCGTCCACGTGACACTCGTGCAGGCGCAGTAATGGCTATATTTTGATAGGATTAAGTTTTCACAAGTAGAGATTTGTTAATTTTTATATAAAAATTTAATACCCGTGGCTTGATTATTTGATTATGGATCCATCTTATTTTTGATAAACCAGCTTTTATAAATCGGAGAGTCTCCAAACAAACCAGTTTATTCTCTAGTTTTTGAAAACAAGTTTCTCAATTTCTTAAAAAGTTAAGAATATATCTCAACCCACCAAGTACACTAGGTTTTAACCATCAAGAAAAGGCTGGTTTCTGTATTTCAGAAACGAGGATCCAAACAATTTCATCTAGTTTTTTTAATAAAAACATTTTTAAAAAGTGTAAAAAATCCATTTAAAAAAAACTGAAACCCATCCAAACAGGACCTTGCTGGTACGGAAAACAGGTTTAATTTGTAAGAGAATAACACAGCAATCAATAAGTTAGCGGAACATGTTTTTGTTGAGCCAGAAGCAGAGTGGATTAACATAAGCAAGAACTGAGTTTCATGATTGTTAATCGTGGCGAATTAGTTTATTCTATCTTTCTAACGGTTACTCGTTGGGAGTTGCATGAGCTAGCATGTGTTTAAAGGGTTTGGTCTAGCTCATTTCGGACTTGGTCATCAGGGACCTAACCTTTGTATTATTAGAAGCGTTAAAAAGAGTTTGACCATATGTTATAGCTGACAGTTGTAACACGGGTTGGGAGAGAACAGACTCCTGATCAATTCTGGAGCTGTCAAAAAATCAAAAGATTTTTTTTTAGAAAAAGAAAATCCAAAACCAAATACGGCGTGGCGTGCGGGTAGATAATATCAACTGACAGACAAGCGCTGTTTGATGCTTTGCTGAATTGCCGTCCGGTTCATCGCCCCATCTGGACATGGGTTGCCGCTCCGGCTATCCAAACGCAGTTCATTCTGATCTGATTTGATGCGGCTAGCCATTTCTTTAGTCCTGCCCTTCTTGCTTACGTACTCACTCACTACAACGATAAAGGCGAGGCTTATTAGAATATCCAGCGTTAGGGATATTCGCACGCCTGTCCAATTCCCGTGCCTGCTAGTCCCGTTTCAATCGAACTACTCGTCTGACTTGTTAATTTTGAAATGATTGTTTTTAGACGATGACTCGACGAGACGATCGATCCAGAACACAGTATCAGTGTAGATGAATAATTCAATTTAGTAGGAATTAGGATAACCATGGGACGCGGCGACGCGTCTGCCATGCTTATCCCAGTTAGAGTTAGGTGACCAAGGGCTTGGTCTTCGGCACTGGCGCATACATGCACCTCTACATGCTTGTACCAGCTAGTTCTTCCCGAAGACCCAAATGTGAAGTGGAGCTTTGACTTGAATTCTACCGTTTTTTGGGGTAGGCTTATTGTTATTGCACACCGTGTGTTGTTCTGGATTATAATACAGAATAGCACTGAATATGACGTCAGAAATGATGCGATCGGCAGAGCAGAAGTTGTTTTCGACAGGCTTTCAGCGTGTTCCTCGCATCTGAGATCTGACTTCTCACGTGAAACTGAGCGTGGACTCCAATCTATTTCCGCAGTTTTCTTCAGTCAGATTTGTACGCATGGGGTTTGCACTGTCTAGAAGAAATGAAACTGAACATGTGGAGGGCGTGACATTTCGCCGCGTAAAGGTTTTGTATTTTTATACTACCGTGGAGCGTAGTAGCCCTGCACTACTGGCCTAGTGGATTATATTGTATTTCCCTACGTTAGCTTGGAAGATGACACGCTAGTGTGAAGTGTGCTTCGCGTTCCCGCTAATAATTTATTTAGATTTTCTAGATGCTCCATTAGCTTAGGATATGTTTTTTTTCGCAGTCTAAATTTTAATGTTGTCATATTAATCTTTCGAATGTTAAATAAGTAGTTAAATATAAAACTAATTATATAGTTAGACTAATTTGCAAGATGATTTTATTAAGTTTAATAAAATATTGTTACGAGATATTTATTATAGCATCATATTATCTAATTATGACCTAATTTGATTTAATAAATTTATATCATCATTTAGCTACAAGATTATAGAATAAGTTTTATCATTAATATATATTTATTACTTCTAATTAATATTTTAATATTCGATGAGATATGACTAAAATTTAGTACGGACGAAAAGAACACACTCTTAGTTGTAGGGTATTAAATTTGTGTTTTGAGTGCTCGCCACTCATTTTCCCAGCAGGCAAACGGCACTATAAATACCGCCCCCGGCCGTTGCAACCCGCTTCATCAGCCAAGGAAAGGAGCTCGCTCCATCTCTCACGTAGACACGAAACCGTTCGAAGCTCGAAACAGAGCCCCCTCGTCGTGTCAGAAAGAACCGCAACGCAAATGGCGTTCCGTAGAACAATGGCACGGCGCCTATGGGCCGGCAAGAACGCTGCCGCCAGCGTCGGTGCCGCTCCCAAGCCCGCCGCCGCTCCTGCACGAAGGCCGCTGCCGGCCGTCGATGACTGCCCGACGCTGGCATTCCTGCGGCCCCGCCCGGCCAACGTCGGGTACACCACCGTGTCCGTCCCGCTCCCGGCGCACTGCTTCCCCGCCCTCCCCGTCGGCGACCAGCTCTTCAACCGCCTCCGCCTCGACGGGCTCCTGCCGCCGCAGCCTGCTGTGGCGCGGCCGCCTGCGGAGGAGGAGGCGGGCTTCGGCGTGACGGTGGAGCAGGCGAGGAAGGTGGCGCGGGCGGCGGAGATGGAGGCGGCGCGGACGAGGCTGCGGTCCCACGCGCAGAGCGTCGTGTCCGGGTCGGAGTTCGCCGCGCTCTGCGCCGACATTGCCGGCGGCGTCGAGGGTGGGCGCAGGCTGGCCCGCGCGCTGGACGAGTCCGGCGGCGTCATCGTCCTCGGCGACGCGGTCTTCCTCCGCCCCGACGTGGTTGCCAGAGCCATCGGGACCGTCCTCCCGGTCCCGGCGGCTGCGAGGCATCGTCATCATCATCCGGCGCCGCCGCGCGCGGGAGACTCCGACGAGGAGGAGGAGAAGGAGAAGGAGAAGGAAGAGCTGGAGGCGTTGGAGGCGCAGAAGTCGGCCATCGACGCCGACGCGTCGACGCAGACGCGGCGGGAGCTGTGGTGCGGGCTGGGCCTTGTGGCGACGCAGACGATCGGGTTCATGCGGCTCACGTTCTGGGAGCTGTCGTGGGACGTGATGGAGCCCGTGTGCTTCTACGTCACGTCGCTCTACTTCATGGCCGGGTACGCCTTCTTCATGCGCACCGCCACCGAGCCGTCCTTCGAGGGCTTCTTCCGCGCGCGGTTCGCGGCCAGGCAGCGCCGCCTCATGCGGGCGCGCGGCTTCGACGTCGACCGGTACAACGCGCTGCTGACGAGGCAGGCGGGATCCTCCTGTACTCCTGCGTCTGGGGCCGTCGTGCAAAGCGACGACAGTCACCTCGACGTGTTCCGGGCGTTCCGGCACGTCACGCACGCACAATAGCTGTGACCATGGTCTCCCCGAGCCGTTAGTAGTTGCCTTGCCCGGAAGAGTGCTTTGTTGTCTCATGGACACAGTATACATGCCATGGTCAACATCTAATTGTGAGCTTCACTTTCCGATACCTATGCAAGAAAGAGGAAACATGTTTTGTAGGCTTGCACATAACCAGCGTTTGTTTCTATCCGACTGTTCTCATGCGAACATCTCACATGAACTGAAAACATCTGAGGCGATTTTTTTTTATACTAACGTATTAAGAAATTAAGCATATCAGAAGTAACAACTGCTCTTTCGCAAAAAAAAAAAAAGAAGTAACAACTACCACCCTAGTTCATAATCTCAGCTGCTACCTATTTACGACGAGGCAGATGCCTGTCGATCCGAACATAGCACTTTGGGTTACTCGTTCAGGTAAGTGGGGACTAAAATTTTTGTGAGTTGCCGCTACGGCTCGTCATGGGTCAGAACTCATGGCACATCCACTTCCGCGTGTCACTTTCGGCACAACACAACAACAGGCGCACCACCAAAACCTCTCTGACTTGTACAGTCCCGAAAGGCGTGAAACGTGTTGATATCAAATCAAAAGGAGGGTGCTCGAAACAGTTCGTCAAACAAACACCATATTCTGACCTTCCAAAGTCCCAACAAACAAGCTAGTAAGTAAAAGTCATACGTGCTCAGATCAGATAACACGAGAACTAGAGAAATCGACACAGCAGTAGCACTACTTCTGTCTAAGCCGCCGGGCAGAAGGTGATGCGGTACTGCGCCCCGGCGCCGCACGTGAAGGTGCTGGTGGGGTCGTCGTACGCGTAGCTGTACGCGGCGGGGCACGCCGCCTTGAACAGCCTCGAGTACTGGGTGGGCCCGCAGCTGTCGGGCCCGCCGTGCGCGCCCGTGCAGCAGTACTCCGGCGTCCCGAACGCCTCGCACGCGCTCACCGGCGGGCACACGGCGTTCACGTCCCCGACGCACCCGGCGTACCCGCACGTGGCGTAGTTGACCCGGTCGCCCGTCGCCGCCACGCTGATGCCCACGTTGTACCCGTCCACCAGGCTCACGTCGTAGAAGTCCTTCTCGTCGGCGCCGCCCAGCGTGAACTCGGCCAGCGTCACGGGCGGCGCGCCGCCGAGGGCGCAGCTCGCCGCGCCGCTGCAGTCGCCCGTGGCGCAGGAGAGGGACGACGCGCCGCCGCCGGCGGAGGGGACGACGCAGCCCGTGCGCGCCCAAAGGCGGCCCGACCAGCCCGCCGGGGCAGGGAACGAGACCGTGGAGCTCGAAGCCGCCGCCACCGATGGCGGGCGCGGTGTTGCTGGACAATGTGGCGGGCCACACCGTGTGGGTGCAGTTGTTGTGGAGCGTGAACACCGTCGTGCCGGCCGCCTCGGCACCGGACATTACATGCGGCCAAATGAGCCCTGCACAAACACATAATAACCACGTAAGTACCGCAATGCTGCAGAATGATTACAACCTGCAATAAGTTGGTAAATGTGGTTCCTAAAAATGAAGAAGCTCGGTAATGTACCGAAGAGGAGCAGAAGGTGCGCAATTCCTTTGATTCCCATGGAGATGATTTGATTGCAGACAGGAGAATCTCGGTTGTACTTGACGAGAATGGGCGAGAGCAAGAAGACTCTGAGCTCAGTGCAGCAGCTGGAATGGAAGAGGAACGAGGAGGCAGTAATTTCTAAACCACTGCACTTCGGTTTATATAGACGCGTGAAGGCGCGCGCGAGAGATGGGCGAGACGTGGGGAACGCGGGGCGGAAATGTCGGAGTTCGTTGAGAATTCGGAGGAAGGCACGGCGCGCGCGCAAACGCCGTGGTCGTGGGCAACGAACGCACGCGTGAATGTAGGTGCAGTGGCTGAGATTAATCGGCGCGCAGTTCCAGTTTCAGACGTGGTGTGGAGTAGTGGCCGCTTTCGTTCAGGCCAAGTATCAGCAACGCAATGCTCAATGGAAATAGAAGTAGTGGCTCGCTCAGCTGCAGTGGCGAAACTTGCAAGCAAATGCAGGAGGGGCCGGCAGTGGTAATCAATACAGAAAAATCACTACATAAGTATTGTTTATATGAACAAATGTCAAAACCTAGAGGGGGCCATGGCCCTACTGGCCATAGTGAAGCTTCGCCAGTGCTCAGCTGGCAGGCCTTTATGAAGAAACATTTTCAGTGAAGAAAAATGATGAAGAAGAACGCCGAGTGGGCTCTACATTCCCGGTGGTCTCCGAGAGACGCCTCAGCCCACAGTTAAAGTCCATCAGAAGCCTGGCATTGTATTCGCATCGGTCCATCAGCCCATCCGTGTATTTTCACTGGTATTTGTTTTTTGCGAAACGTATTTTCAATAGTAGTATTAACCTATTTGCTTTCGAGTAATAACGGCGTGGGTTGTGCCCATATGAATTTTTCCTTCCTTTTATGAATGAAGTTTATATAAAAAAAAATATGCGTCGTATGGAGGAGAGTAAATGTGGCATGGGAGAAAGCAGAGAAGATGCCATTTCTGATGTACAAGCGCAGCAAAAAAATCGGAAATGCTCTACGTCCGACCAAGCTATCCGACTGAATATTACGACTGGCTGTGAATCGTTAGATGCTAAATTGCTAATCAGGATTAGCGCTCAAAAAAATGAACACTACATATTACAGGACGAAGGAAAGCAATAAACTACTAACTAATAAAGTACTCTACTGTTATAAGCAACGCTGTAACAAAACGCCATTTCTTTCTTGTGTACAACAATCGCAGGAAAAATTTGTACAATTCACGTTACAAGTTGAACGGCGTGCAAGAAACTAACAAGTACAAAGACAGACTGTCAAACAGTACTATGTTTACCGAGCGGCCACCGCACCGGCTATCCCGAGGTTATCCTCCGAGCTGGGCTGCCACATCTTCTCGAACGCGTCGACCGTGGACGACGGCTGCGCCAGCATGGAGAGGTTGAACACGATCTCGGTCATCTTGGGCCGCCGCGCCGCGTCCTCTTCCGTGCACGCCCGCGCCATGGCGGCAATGCTAACCGCCACGTCGATCGGGTACCCGCTCCCGAGCGCGGGGTCCATCCACTTCCTCAGCTTCGCCTCCCTCCTGTCCCCGACGGCTTCCAGCACCGCCCGGACCTCCCTCCACAGCATGCCGATCTCCGTGCCGGCGCGCGCCTCCACGGCCCGTCTCCCGGACAGCAGCTCCAGGAGAAGCAGGCCGAAGCTGAACACGTCGGAGCTCGTCCCGGCGGCGTCGATTTCGACCGTGGACGGCCTCGCCAGCGCGAAGCTCGATATCTTAGCCCGGAAGTCCGTGGTCAGCAGGATGTTCCGCGCGCGGACGTCGCCGTGCACCATGCTCGGCTGCGTGTGCTCGTGCATGTACAGCAGCCCGTTGGCCACGTCCAGCGCGACGCCCAGCCTCTGCTCCCACGACAGGGCAGTCTTCACGCTGGCGCTCGAGGACGGCAGCGCGGCGGGAGATGGCGGCGGCCTGTGCTGGTACAGCCACGTGTCGAGCGAGCCCTTTTCGGCGAACTCGTACACGAGGAAGGCGTAGTCCCCGTCCGCGCCGACGGACACGCCGGCGAGCTTGATCAGGTTGGCGTGGTTGACCGTCTGCATCATCCGCAGCTCCGCGGACACGTCGCCGCCGCTCACCGGCTTCACCGCGAACACCTCACCGTCGAGCTTGGCCTTGTAGTACGAGGTGCCGATCCTGCACCGCTCGTCCAGGTCCATGGTCGCCTCCATGATCTCCTCCGCCACGAAGATGGTGGGCTTGTCGAGGAACTGCGACACGCCGGTGAGCAGCTTGTTGTTGTCCCTTCCTCCGCCCTTGATCATCATCTGTGCCGAGGAACTGCTGCTGCTGTCGTGGCCGAACGGGTTCTTGCCTACTGCCCAAGGAAGCTTCGGGCTCAGGAACCTCGACCCCGCGTGCACCGGCGACGCCTTCTTCAGGTACCTTCGCTGCGCCGCCAGGAACGCCGCCAGGCACAAGGCGACGCAGCCCACGAGAGCGCCCGAAACGCTGGCCGCTATGACGAGACGCCGACCACGGCGAGACCTCGACGCGTCGCCATCGCCTGATGTGCTGGCACCGTACCGCAGCGGCGGGAGCCGCGGCCGCTGCTTCACCGGGATCAGCATGGGCGGGCCCATCACGGACGTGAAGCTGCGGCTGACGTTGTTCGCCTTTGCGATGGCGTCCACCGAGGCGTTCATCAGCTGGCTCACCCGTGCCATGTCGTCCTCAGGTTGCCACACGTAGGTGATCAGGCTCTGTATCCCGTCGCGCCGCTCCGATGGGGTCGGGCACCGGCAGAAGAGCGGCACGGTGACCTCCTGCCCGGGCTGCAGCTTGGTGGGATCCACCCCCGGGTTCACGTCCTGGATGAGATCGACTTGTGTGAGGTTCGCGTACGCGGTGCCCGCGAGCCACCAGAAGATGTCACCGGACCGGATCGGGTAGGACAGGTTGGCGAAGGACCAGGCGCCCGTGCATCCGCACGTGACCGGCACCAGCAGCGGCTGGCCTGGGAGAAGGATCCCGTCCTCGGAGCTCAGGTTGTTGGCCCTGGCGATGCGCGCCCGGCTCGTGCTGAAGAGGTCCGAGATGCTGCCGAGGTCGAGGAACCCCGACCGCGTCCGGTACACTACGAACGTGTGGCACGGCGCCGGGACGAGGCAGGCGAAGGTGCCGTTGGGGAGCTGTGCAGCGGCGCGGCAGGAGCCGAGGAGGACGACGACCACGGGAAGGAGGAGGGGCAGCAACGAGCAGCGGAAATGACGGGTTTCCATTTGGCGCTGGGTGTGTTCGGTGGTGCGAGTGTCCTGACGAGCTCGTTTGCTAGACGAGGGAATTGTGAAGTAGTGCGGCGACGGCTCGATTTGGCTGCATTGTTAACGTTCTGTCCCCTGTGGCTTTAGGACTGTTTCAAGTCAATGTCATCCGTGGCCATTTTGTCGCGACTTTACCTCATTGATTCGCTTCTTCAAGTCTTGCTTCGCGGTGCAGATGCCATTCGCTCTCTGCTTGCAGACTGAAGTACCCATAGCTTGATCATTAGTTTATGGTACGCATACTTTGAAGAGAATACTTGCAAGCGCGACGGGCCAACGGCCGTTTATGTTTTGTTGTGCAGAGATGAAGAATGCGACAACGACCAATCGAAGGTAGCTTTCGTAGCGATTGCTTGCAGCCGGAACAAACGGAACGGGTCGTCTGATTGGAGAGTTCGTTGCTGTCAGTGTCAGATGATACCGCGCCATCATTTTCAGGAGAAAGGGGGAGAGGGGTAAGAGAATATCTTCCGGTATCCTACGAGCGAGGCGTTCACGTGCCCAGTATCCTTGTTAGATTCCCCCACCCTGGACACAGCAATAGCTCTGGCTACCAAGTCAGTAGTGCTTTCCGTGTCCAATTCAAGACCAGGTCTGATCTTACGCTGCAAAGCAACAACGAAAGAAACACTCTACGCCTGCGTACTGTTTCCGTGCATACTATCGCTTAGAAAAACAGTAGAATAGCATTCATGTCACAGGGCCGCAGATCCAGCTCGCCGCCGGCAGCTGACGCGCCTCGGCAGCCAACGCTGCTGCCGTCCCTCTCGTTTCCTCTCCGTCGCCACACGTTAGTTCGGAGCTTCGTCCAAGATCCGGGCCGCCGGTCCACTCCTTCCCCCTCTTCCTCTATACCTCCGGTCATGAAGGGGCTGAATCTTGTTCATCCTCGCCAGTTTGCCTCTCCAACTTTCGCCCTCTCCTCTCCTTGAGCATGGGCATGGTTGACGCCATGCTGGTCGAGTCCGCACTCCTCAGGTCGAGTTTGCTCCCTTAGGAGCAGCTCCTGGCTCGGTGGGTGGCGGCGTGGTCGTCCTCTGGTCGGGATGGGGGCAGATCTGGCGGAGATTCGTTGGGGGAGTGGAGTCCTACACCAGTGACGACAGTCTCCAAGATAGGGATTCGGCGCGCTACGTGCGGAGGTGGTACTGGCCCGGGTCCTAGGGGCTCGGTGGGCTTTGCTTGTGACCTCCATGGTGGAGGGTGCTGGTGGTGAATTCGTGACGACAGTGGTGCCTTCCATGGCGGAGGTGCGGCCTTGATGCATGCGTCGTTGGTAGCTACGTTGGAAGGTTTGGTCGTGGCGGCGGTCGGTGCCCTCCCTTTCGTGCCTCGATCTGGCTTTGTCGGATCTGTCCCGTCAAGGAGTCACCAAACCAGTGAATTTGGTCATATCGGGTGCCCTCAAGCACCGACAAAAGCCTTGCCAGGCAATATCTGCCGGTGTTACAACAATGACACACTTGGGTGCCGTCCACCTTGTTGGAGGCGTTGTTATGGTGCTTGTTGGCTACATGTGGAGTTTCTCCGAGTAAAAACTCAATTCTGGTCTCCGGAATGGGAGATGACGGCGTTTTGGATGTCGTATTCTTCTTGAAGGCATCGTCTTGGAGTTGCTCCGCACATGTCCTGGTGGCTGCAGGTGGAGGTAGTTACGTTCGTCGTCTCCGTATCTGAGTGCTGCTCTTCCTTTTCTGAAGCTTTGGTTGCTCTTGATCTGTGTCTTCCGTGGTCCTTTTGGACTGTGAGGCTTGCTCCTTTCGTTGAGCTCCTCTGGTCGTCGCTTCAGAATGGTAGGTGGTAGGTCATCGTTGTGTCTGCTTTGTATTCTTTTTCTCTGTTCTGTTTGTTGTTGTTGCTAGACCACATCTGGCGACACAACTGGTCGATGTAATCACTTCTTCCTCTTAATGAAACACGCACTCAGGTGCATTTTCAAAAAAATAAAAAAGGTGCATTAAGCACTTACAGTCTATCGAGTGTTCATTTTTATTTAACAATCATAGCGATTAATAGCTTCTCGTGTACTAGAAGATCCACCCCCACAGGGCGCACTTAGCTGCAGGAGACGGAAGCCACCTCGAGCGGGAAGGAGTAGCTGTTGGCATAGTCAAAGTCGATGGCCTCACTGGGAGCCATGGCGCTGCCATTCTTCACGATGCAGTCTCTGGGGCCGACGCGCCTGAAGTCCTCTCGGACGACGACTTCTCCCTCGCTGTAGAAATCACCGTAGGAGATGTGGACGTTGTACACCGTGCGCTCGAGGCCCGTGTTGAAGATCTCCACGTTGAACTCCTGGATGCCGGGCGAGCCTGGCTTATGTTGGTGTGAATGGCACAGCGACCCTTTGGGCCATGGCTCTCATCTTATACAGATATTGTACACAGGAGAATACAAGCGTGAATCAATGCTCGCCAATCACGCAGGAGACGCAGCTCCTTTACTCACGCATTACAGGCATGCATTACACCCGGGATAGCCTTCTAGCAATACCTGTACGTAGTAATTAGCAATATACCTTTCTATGTTTAACCCCCCCCCCCCCTCAATCTGGACGGTGTGAAACTAAGTTCAGATTGCATCGAAATCGCATGAACAAAGGAGCCGCCAATGGTTTGGTCATGATATCAGCTATCTGATCTTTGGATGAGATGAATCGTACATCAAGTTGCTTCATAGAAACCCTTTCTCGCACAAAATGGTAATCGACCTCTACGTGCTTGGTGCGGCGGTGAAAGATTGGATTTGCAGATAAGTAAGTGGCACCAATATTATCACACCATAAGCTGGGAGGTCGATCTTGAGAAATTCCAAGTTCACGCAATAAAACTTGAATCCATATAATCTCTGCAGTGGCATTGGCAACCACTTTGTACTCAACCTTAGTGCTAGAGCGAGAAAGAGTGGGTTGCTTACAAGAACTCCAGGAAACAAGGTTGTTGCCAAGGAAGATGGCATGGCCACTAGTACTGCGACGATCATCAGGATTTCCCGCCCAATCAGCATCTAAGAAGGCACTAAGGAGATTGGAGATGGAGCGAGTAATGCATAAACCCATATCAGAGGTATCATGTACATAGCGCAGGATGCGCTTAACTGCAGTCCAATGAACAGTGGTCGTGGCTGAGAGAAACTGACAAACTCTGTTAACACCGAATGAGATGTCCGGTTTTGTCAATGACAAATACTGTAGTGCGCCTACAACATTGCGGCAGCGAGTGGTGTCATCGGCAGAAAGCGACTCACCACCATTTAGAGATAATTTATCACTAGGTAGCATTGGTGTGGAGACACCCTTGGCTGCAGCCATATTGGTCCTAGTCATAAGATCCTTGATATATTTCTGTTGTGTCAAGAGAAGCCCATGGGAGGTACGATGCACTTCAATGCCTAAAATATAATTTAGAGTACCAAGGTCCTTGACTGCAAAATCAGCTTGAAGTTGTTTAAGGAGGTGATCAGTGGCCGATGATGAAGAGCTAACAATAATGATATCATCACATAGACAAGAATATACATGTGAACACCCCCTTTGTTGAAAATAAACAGTGAAATGTCTGCTTTAGAGGCCAGAAAACCCAACTGCAAAAGAGTAGTGCTCAAGCGAGAAAATCATGCTTGAGGAGCTTGTTTAAGACCATAGAGAGACTTGTCCAATTTACAAAAATATGTAGGATGATCAGAATTCAAAAAAATAGGAGGTTGTATCATGTAGACATCGTCATGAAGAAAACCATGTAAAAATGCATTTTGAATATCAATTTGTCATAAAGACTAGCCACGGGAAACTGCCAGAGATAATAAGATGCGAATTGTTGTAGGTTTGACCACCGGGCTGAATGTATCATCATAATCAACCCCATATTGTTGCTTGATCCCTTTAGCTACCAGGTGTGCCTTATATCGATCAATAGACCCGTCTGGTTTATGCTTGAGCTTGAAGACCCACTTGCAATCAATTACATTGAGGTCAGGTCAAGAAGGTACAAGATGCCATGTCTGATTCTTCATGAGTGAAGATGCATCTAGGATCCCCTAGTGGGTTTTGGTGTATGATGACTAAAGATTAAAATTATGCTAACATGTTTATGAGGTTTGCCGCACTATCAAGGGGGTACAAATCTTGCTATGAAGGAAAAATATGTGCTTAAGCCTACCAAAAAGTTTTGTGAGAGTTTAGCAAACCAATGCCAAAAAGAACCAATCCTTTTTGAGCCAAACAGAGAGTCATGGAAGTTCCATGGTTCTTTTCACGGAAGTTCCGTCATTGCCAAGTTTCCAACCTCAGCCAACCCGAGAGTTACGGAAGTTTCATGGGCTCCCCCCACGGAAGTTCCGTCATTCTCTGGTTTCTCTGTGTTGCAACCCAAGAGTGACGGAAGTTCCGTCGTCTCTGACTTAGTTAAAAACCAACCGCGCAATGGCTAAGTTTGAAATGACCGAAGTTCCGTGGGTTCTCACGAAAGTTCCATCAGGCTCAGAAAACTCTCCAACGGCTAGTTTTTGAGAAAGCTCTATAAATAGACTCCCCTCTCCCCCATGGGAGGGGTTGGACTCCTTGAAAATTCACTCACATTTCAGCTAGAGGTCTCCCCTCTCACTCCTAGACTTGTTCTTGAGATTCCAAGCAAGTGAGAGAGATTCAACCACAAAAAGATTGAATCCATCCACTCAAAAGCATAAGCACATCTTTGTCTCCCCATCAAGATTTGATTTGCTTGTTACTCTTGGAGACTTGGTCTCCTAGACGGCTAGGCATCGCTCTTGAGCTCCCAACTTATTATGGTGAGACGGGAACGTTTGTGAAGGTGTGACTCGCCTCCGGAGGAAAAGAATCAAGTGGAGAAAGAAATCCGAGCACAATCTTTGTGATTGCTTGACGGGGAAAAGGGTTGAGAGAGACCCGGCTACTTTGTGTGGCTCCTCAACGAGGACGTAGGAACTACTTAGTGTATTTGCCGAACCTCGGGTTAATTTCTTGTGTCTCTCTTTACATTTCCGAATTTCTTTTATATTATTGTGCTCGATTCACTTGTTGATTGCGTTGCTAGCTATTCTTCAAAAAATCTTAAGTGTGCATTGTTATAGCTTCACCTTTATCAAGTATTGTATCTCTACTTGTTTAGTTATCCACATTTAAATAAGTTTTAGAGAAAGAATTGGTGAACTTCTGTCATTTGACAGAACTTTCGTGGTGACGGAAGTTTCATCATTTCTGACGGAAGTTCCGTCATTCCTGGTATTTGACCAAAACTTAAGTGTTTTTTTAGGATTATTTTTAGATTGCCTATTCACCCCCTCCCCCTCTAGGCAACTTTCAATTGGTATTAGAGCCATAATTTTCTACAAGGCTTAAAAGCTTGAAGATTAAAGAATGTCGAAGTCGGGGGAAGGCGACAACCCTCAAGATCTTGCTTCGGCAAGCAAAGGAAGTGATTTGCACACGACCATGCCATTCAACTATGCCGATGTGGCAAACATTCATGACAGTGGAAGTGGAAGATTGCCTTATTTTGAAGGCAAATATTTTAGTTGGTACAAGCACCGGATGAAGATGTACCTCATGTCTATTGGTTCACCAATTTAGGAAATTATGGAAAAGGGATTCACCTTGGAGGACAAGGACAATCCTACAACCATGGACCAACTCAACATACATCGCAATGCTCAAGCGGTGTCGGCCATTCTCTTTTTCTTGAACCCCAAGGAATACTCAAGAGTAGCCGGAATTGAGAATGCCCGGAGAATGTGGAAGAAGCTAGTATGTGCCCATGAGGGAGTAGATGTTGTGAAGAATTCAAGGCTCCAAGTTCTTAAGAATTAATTCAATTTCTTTGTGATGAACAAGGGAGAAGAGCCTCAACAAACTCATGATAGGTTCATGGACATTGTGAATGAAAGAAGAGCATATGAGGACAACATCAAAGATGAAGAAGTCAACTACAAGCTTCTCATGGCTCTTAGAATGTGGAACCCAACTCTATGCACTATCATTGAAGAAAAAGATGGATTTGAGAACTTCACAACCGATGAAGAGATTGGAAGAATCAATGCCCACAAGAGTCATGATGATGAGGGCAAAAGAGTGAATGTGCTCATTGGTGATAAGGGCTCAAGCAAGAAGGACATAGGTCTCAAGGCAAATGATGACGAAGATGATGACAATGATGATGAAGAAGAAGACAATGAAGAGTTTGCCTTATTTATCAAGAAATTTGGCAAATATATGATCAAGAACGGCTTCACCAAGAGAAGCTTTAACAAGGCCAAAGCTAGAAGAACAAGTAGAAGATGCTATAAGTGTCATGAACAAGGACACATGATCGTCAAATGTCCTAGGTTAAATGGCAAGGGCAAGAAAAATGAAAAGTACAATAACAAGACCAAGCCAAACAAGAAGCCATACAACAAGGGGCAAGCTCACATTGGCCAAGAATACATCTCCGATGATGATGATGAAGATTATGAGGGTGGCATTGCCAACATTGCCATTGGTCTACCTCCGGCCAAGAAGTCACTCTTCAACAACCTCACCGATGATGAGGATGATGCTCCCCGATGCTTCATGGCCAAGGAAAGCAAGGTAGCTCCTCACACCAATTTCAATAACTCTTATTGTAGTGATGAAGAGGAGGACTTGGTCCTCTCTATGCATGAAATGGTTAAAATGCTAGATAAGCTACAAAGAGAGTTGGACAATCAAGAAAAAATCATTGATAGACAAGAAGAGTTGCTTGATGAAGAAAGAAGCAAGAACCTTGAGCTCACCAAGCAACTTGAGCAAGAGAAGGAGAAGAATAAGACCTTGACTAAGGACCTTGCAAAGGTCAATGAGTCAAGTGAATCATGCACCTCAACGACCAAGAAGTATCAAGAAAGGTGCAACTCCTTGCTAGAGGGGAACAAGGCCTTAGCAAAGGCCATTGAAGATCTCAAGACAAGCTCTCGCTCATTGATGAAGAAGCTTGAATATTCTCAAGATTCAACAAGCAAGAGTTGTGGAAGGTGCCACAACATCAATGTTAAAATGATTGTGAAGCAAGATGCAATCATTGAAAAGATATCCAATCAAGTCAAGGAACTTGAGAAGAAGGCTCAAATAGAAACCACAAAAATAGTTGGTGAGCCAAGAGCCTCTCACGACAAGAGAGGATTAGGGTACAACAAGAATGCACCTAAAAAGGGCTACAACAAGAGATCACACTTTGTACTCGAAGGCAAGGGAAAGCAAGTAGCACAAGAGAAGACAATTAAGCCAAAGAATGCCTTCCAAGTCAACAAGAACAACAAGATCTCTACCATATCCTTTTATGACTTTGATGCCTCTTATGTGCTAACCCGTAATGCTTATGGTAGAGTGATTGCTAAGTTTGTTGGGCCACACGATGCAAGGTGGAAGTCTTGTGTGTGGGTGTCCAAAGTACTTGTATCTAGTGTTAAGGAACCCAAACCAACTTGGATGCCTAAAACACATGCTTGATGTCCCTTGTAGGAATACTCCTCCGGTGGCGCGACATGGGTACTTGATAGTGGTTGCTCAAATCATATGATCGGAGAGAGATCAATGTTCTCCACACTTGATCATGACAATCTACCAAGTGGAGGCATATCATTTGGAAATGACAACAAGGGAAAGGTAATTGGTCGTGGTCGGATTGCCGTCACCCATGACCTTTCAATTGGTAATGCTTATCTTATAAATGGTCTAGGATACAACTTGATGTTCGTCTCACAACTTTGTGAGATGGGATATAGTTGTCTCTTTGACGATGATGGCGTGACCATTTTTAGGAAGAAGGATTCTTCAATAGCTTTCAAAGGGTATTTAGAGGACAAGATCTATCTTGTTGATTTTACCAATAAAGAGGGATCTAACCTAAATGCTTGCTTGGTCGCTAAAACCACCTTAGGTTGGCTATGGCATTGCTGGCTAGCTCATGTTGGGATGAGGAACCTTTCCAAACTCCTAAAAGGTGGTCACGTTGTCAGACTAAAGGATGTTGCTTTTGAGAAGGACAAAATATGTAGCACATGTCAAGTCAGAAAGCAAGTCAGAGCGGCGCATCCATCCAAGACAATGATGACAACGACAAGACCGTTGGAAATGCTCCACATGGACCTTTTGGACCGGTCACCTACATAAGCATTGGCGGTAACAAATATGACCTTGTAATTGTTGATGATTATTCTCGTTTCACTTGGGTATTCTTTTTTAAGGACAAAAATGAAACACAAAGTATCCTAAAGAGGTTTTTGAGAAGAGCACAAAATGAGTATAAGGTGAAGATCAAGAAGATAAGGAGTGACAATGGAACGGAATTCAAGAATACTCAAGTTGAAGAATATCTTGATGAAGAAGGCATCAAGCATGAATTCTCTGCTCTGTACACTCCACAACAAAATGGTGTAGCCGAAAGAAAGAATTGCACACTCATAGAGATGGCAAGAACAATTCTTGAAGAGTACAAGACGCCGGACACCTTTTGGGCCGAAGCCATCAACACCGCATGTCATGCAACAAATAGATTATATCTTCACAAGATTTTGAATAAGACATCTTATGAGCTCCTCACCGGTAACCTTCCATATGTTTCATATTTTCATGTTTTTGGGAGCAAATATTTTATTCTTAACAAGAAACCTAAATCCTCTAAGTTTGCTCCTAAGACACATGAAGGCTTTCTTCTTGGATATGGAGCAAACTAACGTTTATGCATATCGAGTCTTTAACAAAGACACCTGGGTTGTTGAAATCACCGGGGATGTGCAATTTGATGAATCTAATGGCTCTTAAGTAGAGCAAGTTAATCCAAGTGATATAGATGATGAAGCTCCTTGTGATGCAATAAGGAACATAGAATTAGGTGATATAAGACCACAAGATCCAAACTCAAGTCAATATGAACCATCCTCTTCGAGACAAGATGACTCATGTCCACAAGAGCCACATGATGAACAAGATCAAGGAAGTAACCAAGATCATGGTGACGATCATGGTCAAGGCAACAACCAAGATCAAGCTCAAGATGGTGGAGAAAGAGACACTCAAGATGACAATAATCAAGAAGAAAAAGATGCATCTAGGCCAATTCATCCACGAGTCCGACAAACCATTCAAAAGGATCATCCCGTTGACAACATTCTTGGTGACATCCAAAAGGGGGTAACTACTAGATCTCGAATGGCTATGTTTTGTCATTATTATATGTTTGTTTCCTCTATGAAACCTCTTAGGGTGGAACAAGCACTTCAAGACTCGGATTGGGTGATGGCCATGCAAGAAGAGTTGAACAACTTTGAAAGAAACAAGGTGTGGTCATTGGTGGAAAGACCCAAGCAAAATGTTGTAGGTACAAAATGGGTGTTCCGTAACAAGCAAGATGAGTATGGTGTGGTGGTGAGAAACAAAGCAAGACTTGTTGCAAAAGGCTACTCACAAGTTGAAGGTTTGGACTTTGGTGAAACTTATGCACCCGTAGCTAGGCTTGAGTCAATTCGTATTTTACTTGCCTATGCTACTCATCATGACTTTAAGCTTTTTCAAATGGACGTAAAAAGTGCATTTCTTAATGGCCCTATTCAATAAGAGGTGTATGTGCAACAACCTCCGGGGTTTGAAGACCCAAAGAAACCAAACCACGTGTACAAACTTCACAAAGTTCTCTACGGCCTCAAGCAAGCTCCTCGAGCTTGGTATGAACACCTTAAGGGATATTTGATCAACAAGGGCTTCACAATTGGCAAGGCCGATCCTACTCTATTCACAAAAAAAGTTGATAATGATATTTTTGTGTGCCAAATATATGTCAATGATATTATATTTGGTTCTACTAATCAATCTTTTTGTGATGAGTTTGCCAAGATTATGACAAGGAAGTTTGAAATGTCCATGATGGGGGAGTTGAAGTTCTTTCTAGGTTTTCAAGTCAAGCAACTTGAAGAAGGAACATTCATAAGTCAAACCAAGTACACTCAAGAAATACTCAAGAAGTTTGACATAGAGAAAGCAAAGCCCAACAAGACTCCCATGAAAACAAATGGACATCTTGGACTAGATGTAAATGGTAAGCCCGTGGATCAAAAGGTATATCGATCCATGATTGGCTCTTTGCTTTATCTTTGTGCATCTAGGCCTGATATCATGCTTAGTGTGTGCATGTGTGCAAGGTTTCAAAGTGCTCCTAAGGAAAGTCACTTAGTGGCTGTAAAAAGAATCTTGAGATATTTAGTTCACACACCAAACCTAGGATTGTGGTATTCAAAGGGTTCCAAGTTCAAGTTAGTCGGTTATTCCGATGCCGACTATGCCGGATGTAAGGTGGATAGGAAGAGTACCTACAGGACGTGCCAATTCTTGGGTAGGTCCCTTGTGTCATGGTCATCCAAGAAACAAAATTCCGTTGCCCTATCCACAGCCGAAGCGGAGTATGTTGCAGCCGGAAGTTGTTGTGCTCAACTACTTTGGATGCGACAAACTCTAAAGGACTTTGGATCATGGATTCAAAAACCAACAGAAACCGGTCAAAAACCGTGGTTTTTGGTGAAACTGGTCCGGTTCGGTTTCACCGAACAACCGGTTTTTGACCAGTTAAAATTCAAATTTTTGAAATTTTGAAAAAAATTATAACAAAAAATTGTAAAAAAAACTAGATGAATAATAATGAATTATGGTGAAAGAAGATGTCAAAAACATGCAAGTTGCAATGAGAAAAAAAAACAAAGAAGAAGAAATAAAGAAAACAGACTCTTACTCCCTCCTTCCATTTAATCAAGCTGATTAATTTCCTTCGTAATCACGCACATGCAGGTGGGGAAGGCGATGTGCATGCATGCGGTTAAATTAAAGTGAGTAATTAGCACCTGATTAGGAGAGTAATTAATGAGCCCTAAAAACTAGCATCATGATTAGGAACAAATTAAAGAAACGTGTGACAATTGGCCATGAAAGTTTCCTGCATGTAGATTTTATGCAGAGTTAGATCAGAGTTTAAAGGAATCAATGGATTTATGCAAATTTTCATCTATTTTTTATTAATTCATCCCGGTTTCTGGCACATACGAACGATAAACCACCAAAACCGACCGGTTTATCGTGAAAACTGTTCGGTTTATCGGTTTCCAAATCAAATTTTTTTGTTTTCAAATTTTGAGCGGTTTGCCGATCGGTTTTTCCGGTTTTCGTGGTTTTCATTAAATCGGTGACCTCTGGTTTCTACGGTTCAATTGATTTTTAAAACCTTGCTTTGGTTACACTATGACCAAAGTTTCCCTCCTATGTGATAATGAGAGTGCCATCATGATTGCATATAACCCCATTGATCATAATAGGACTAAGCATATAGATATCCGACACCACTTCTTGAGAGATCATTCAATCAAAGGGGATATTGAGATTAGCTATGTTAGAACCTAAACAACTAGCGGATATATTTACCAAACCCCTAGATGAGAAGCGGTTTTGTGAGCTTAGGAGTGAACTAAATATTCTTGACTCATCCAACTTGGAGTAGAATCTTGTACTTTGTTTGATGTAGTGCCCATGCAAAATCTCTTGAAAATAAATTTCTTCAAAAATTTTATAATGTCTTTGTTTTCCTAAACAAAATGTGTTGATCAATAGATCATATTGTTGAAACCTGTGAATATAGTTTTACTTGGTTGATTGTTGCGATTCACAAGTTGAAACAAGTCCTACATTCCCTACCTATCTTGTCCAAAAGTTCAAACTAGTAAAAGGGCTTCTCTCTGTCAAATAAAGAACGATGGAACTTTCGCCACTCATTGATGGAACTTTCGTCGTCCACGGAAGTTCTGGGGGAACTTCCGTGACTTCTCAATCTGGCTGTCTGCCCGAACCTGAGAGCAACGGAACTTCCATCGCCCAATGACAGAACTTCCATCACTCTCAAGTTAAGGGGCCCGACGCCCTCCTTCTTCCCTATCCAACTGGCCATTATTCTTTTTCTTCCTCTCTCTCCTCTTCTCAAACCCTAAGTGGTGATTTGTGGTGATTTGAGGATTTCACCGACGAAGTTGATCAAATAGGTGGAGATTTGGCTCCTCCCTCACGTAAGTTCCGAAATCCCCATCGTTTTTCTTCGGTTTTTGACCTAGGTATGAGTCCTTGACCTAAATTTCGTTTTTAGGTCAAAAGTTCAAATGTCTTCATTTTCTTTGGATAGATTAACTCCTCTAGAGCTAGTCTATCATCTGTTAGAAGCATTTGCGATGTTGTGGTAGGATGTAGGAGTAATATCAATTTTGGTGCAAACTGCAAGTGACGGAAGTTCTATCAGAACTTCCGTCGTGACGGAACTTCCGTGATCTGTCACGGAACTTCCGTCGTCTGCAGTTCAGTGCATTGCTCTTGATCATCTCCTGGATTCTTGTCGTAACATTTTGACTCATTCCTTGATCAATCTTAATTCTACTAGCAGCTCAAGATGGTGAGAATTAAGTATTCATCCAATGCTCCGAGTGAGCCAAGAGATGAAGAGTCTTCCTCCTCCCCTCCAAGTGAGGAACTTGTGCCCGCCTCTAAGAGAAGAAAGGTTGTTGCAGTTCGAGGACAAGGGTCGGCGGGCCAAGGCTCCAGCAGGGATGCCCAGACCGTGCATGTCCAGCCGGGAGGAGCTCTTCCTCCTAGGAGATCTCAAGATAAGGGGAAGCGGCCTTTGAAGGAAAAGGGATCCTCAAGAGCAGCAAGGACAGACCCTGTAGATGTGGTTGAGGGACTTAAAGTCCATAAACCCGTTTATCTGGATGACTACATCTACAAAGACTACAAAAAGGATCTTGATGCTCTCATTGAAGCAAGGAAGCAAAATCCCGCACTGGTGGGAGAGCAAGAAGCCACTAACCCCGGTTTTACACATGGTTTCAACAAGATTACTACATGTCTATGCTTATTGACAAGAACCAGAAGAATAGATTGGCAACACATCAATGCATCGATTGGTCCTACATGGATTCAAAGGATAATCGAGTGTTCAATGACATCATCCAAGTATGCAAGGATCGAGGTGTGTATGACCTCATGGGTTTCAACTATGATTGGAATGAGGAAGTCATTTGTCAGTTCTACTCTACTCTCTTTCTTGATGCCAAGAGCACTCTCCATTGGAGGATACAAGGTGTGGACTATTCGGTCTCGGCCAGTCGTTTTGCTAGCTACTTCTTCCATGGAAGTGAGGACCGTAAGAGGGAGATCATTTCTAATGAAGTTGTGATGAAAGAAAAGGACATGACTTTCATGTACTATGAGACATGTCTAAATGTGTTTGGAACAACTAATGGACTTCACAACTTCTATTTCATCCTCAACAGGATGCTGAGAGTCACCATTGCACCCAAGGGAGGTTATGCAACTGCCATTGTGGAATCCTCAAGAAACATTCTTGCTAGGTTTGCTCCGGATGCCACTCCATTTTGTGTCATGGACTTCATCATAAATGACATTCACATGTCATCTATTGACACTCGGAGATCTCTTCCATTTGCTCCGTATCTTATGAGGATGATAGAAGCTGAAACAAGGCTTATATTTGAAAAGGAGTGCAAGCACACCCCCTTGAGGCCTAGGGTGCAACATGAGCTTCGCCCAGTTGATCCTACTCCCCCAGGAGTGTCTTCCTCTAGGAGAACGAGTCTTGCCCGTGCCCATGCCGAGACAGCAGCTGAGAGAGAGGCAGCAGCAGCAGCAGCAATGGGCTCATCCTCAGCCCAAGACCGGCAACGCCGTCCATCTTCTCTAGTTCTCGCCTTCCTCAAAGGCATCTTCAATGTGTGTTGCTTCAATGCTAAAGAGAACTGGGAGAACAAGAATAGAATCAAGAATCAAGTGAGGCACTACAAGAGGGACCAACGAGCTCAAGGACGTGAAGTGTCTCCTGATGGCTTCGAGTGTGATCCCGATGGTGAGCCACCGGTCTTTGAGGACCCTCTTGCATGCTATGACTGGGATAATCTCGCCACTAGACCTTCTACCTCTCCTCCACCACCAGCAAGTGGAGATAAAGATCAAAATGACGATGAGTAACTTCATTTCTTCTCTCTCTTTTTTCTTCTTTTTGGTGCGTTGATGCCAAAGGGGGAGAGAAGCGATAAAAAAGGATTGTAATAAGATAGTGATGAACCTATGGACAAGTTATCTTTCTATTTGCTTTGTGTGTGAAAACTATTTGTGAACCTTTATTGTAACTCTCGTATGCGTTATGGTATTGTATGATGCTTGGTTTATCGCCCTTTGCTTAAATGTATTGATTGTGCTTAGTGTGTCATTGATCCATTGCTATATCACTATGTTGCACACTCGTACACTTTTTAAGCATCTCACTCATTGCAAAATATAGGGGGAGCTCCTTCACATGTTTTTATGACTCATGCATATCTTTAGGGGGAGTTTCGCTATATTTGTATCGCTTGATTATCTTTTTTATATCCTTTTTAATCTATTGTCATCCATCACCAAAAAGGGAGAGATTGAAGATGCATCTAGGATCCCCTAGTGGGTTTTGGTGTATGATGACTAAAGATTAAAATTGTCCTAACATGTTCATGAGGTAAATGTGCAGATAATCAGGTTATTATTCAATCCCACACTTGCAAGATGGTTATTTTACTCCCAAAACGAAGAAAAGAGAAATTGACTCAAGTGCTTCAAGTGTAGCTTTTTTTTAATGAGTCATAGGTTTGCGACACTATCAAGGGGGGTAAACCAATCTTGCTATGAAGGGAAATTGTGTGCTCAAGCCTACCAAAAATTTTATAAGAATTTAGCAAACCAATGCCGAAAAGAACCAATCCTTTTTGAGCCAAACAGAGAGTCATGAAAGTTCCGTGGTTCTTTTCATGGAAGTTCCGTCATTGCCAAGTTTTCAACCTCAACCAACCCAAGAGTTACGGAAGTTCCGTGGGCTCCCCCACGGAAGTTCCGTCGTTCTCTGGTTTCTCTGTGTTGCAACCCGTGAGCGACGGAAGTTCCGTGATGTCCATCACGGAAGTTCCATCATCTCTGACTTAGTTGAAAACCAACCATGCAACGGCTAAGTTTGAAATGACAGAAGTTCCATGGGTTCTCACGGAAGTTCCGTCAGGCTCAGAATACTCTCCAACGGCTAGTTTTTGAGAGAGCTCTATAAATAGACTCCCCTCTCTCCCGTGGGAGGGGTTGGACTCCTTGAAAATTCACTCACATTTCAGCTAGAGCTCTCCCCTCTCACTCCTAGACTTGTTCTTGAGATTCCAAGCAAGTGAGAGAGATCCACCCACAAAAAGATTAAATACATACACTCAAAAACTTGAGCACATCTTTGCTTCCCCATCAAGATTTGATTTGCTTGTTACTCTTGGAGACTTGGTCTCCTAGACGGCTAGGCGTCGCCCTTGAGCTCCCAACTTATTATGATGAGACGGGGACGTTTGTGAAGGTGTGATTCGTCTCCAGAGGAAAAGAATCAAGTGGAGAAAGAAATCCGAGCATAATCTTTGTAATTGCTTGGCGGAGAAAAGGGTTGAGAGAGACCGGGCTACTTTGTGTGGCTCCTCAACGAGGACGTAGGAACTACTTAGTATAGTTGTCGAACGTCGGGTTAATTCCTTGTATCTCTCTTTATATTTTCGTATTTCTTTCATATTATTATACTCGATTCACTTGTTGATTGTGTTGCTGGCTATTCTTCAAAGAATCTTAAGTATGCATTGTTATAGTTTCACCTTTATCAAGTATTGTATCTCTACTTGTTTAGTTATCCGCATTTAAATAAGTTTTAGAGAAAGGATTGGTGAAGTTCTGTCATTTCTAACGGAAGTTTCATCGTTCATGATATTTGACCAAAACTTAAGTGTTTTTTTCAGGATTATTTTTAGATTGTCTATTCATCCCCTCCTCCCCTCCCTCTAGGCAACTTTCAATAAGTGACCGAAATTCATCATTCATCGCACCACACCAAAGAGGATGTTTCATAGCCGTGACATGAGAGGTGGGTTCAACATCTGAAGACCGAATGACAGAGTATGTGACTGTTCCATCAGTATGAACCTTCGATTGCCTGATGTTGTGTTTAAGTCTTGCGCCATATTGATGAACAGTAGGAGCAACGGGTGTAGTAGTTTGATTTTCACCCGGCACTTGAGTGGCAGCAGGATCAGCAGATGCATCTGCTGAAGAATGTGGGACAGATGGGGTCAGCCCAACATCACCAGCCGAAGAAGTATCAGGGGGTGGCAGGATTGGCTGGGACGACCAGACAGCCGTGCCAGAATCAGCGCACTGCTCTGCACGCGCACCAGCGGCAGTAGGCTAGCACTCTGAGCGCATGGATGGCATGGATTCTGAGGGTGCTGTCGAGGCTGGGCGTTGCTGATCCAGCGCAGACTTCGGTGCGCCTAATGATTGTGAATCAATCTGTCCACCCGGATTTGCTGCATCGACAGAGTTAGCAGGCGCAGATACATGCATATAGTCACAACTCAAGTTAGTACTGCTGATATTCAAGGGTATAACGTGGGATACATAATTAGTTGGTGATTGCGGCTGGGTTTGTGAGATAGTAGGAGGCTGCCTAGCAAAAGGAAGGACATGATTGTCAAATACAACGTCTCTGGAGATATAGACACAGCCAGAGTCAGTGTCAAGACATTTGTAGCCTTTGTGTAATGCGCTATAGTCGAGAAACATGCATTCTTTGGAGCGAAAAGAAAGTTTATGTTTGGTGTAATGGCGAAGATGGGGCTAACATGCGCAACCAAAAACTTTGAGAAGGGAGTAATTTGGTGGTGTATGGAATAGTCGTTCCAAGGGACATTTGTTGTCAATGACACGAGTAGGGAGATGATTTATGAGATATGTAGCTGTAAGAAAAGCTTCATCGCAAAATTTTAGAGGCATGACAGCATTGGCTAGGAGAGCAAGACCCGTCTCGACGATATGGCGATGCTTGCGTTCGCCGAGCCATTTTGTTGATGTGTATGTGGGCACGAGACACGATGTGCTATGCCAAGAGATCGAAAGAAGGTGTTATGCATCTTCTGGTATTCACCACCCCAATCGGATTGGACACATTTGATTTTAGTGTTTAAGAGATGCTCGACATGTGTTTGGAACTGCAAAAATATGTGAGGCGCCTCAGTGCGATCATGCATCAAATATATCCAAGAAAATTTGCTAAAATCATTGATAAAGCTTATATAGTAATTGAAACCACCTACAGAAGTAGGTACAGGACCCCATACATCTGAGAAAATAAGTCCATACATCTGAGAAAATAAGTTTCAGTGGTAATGAAGAGCGATGAGATGAACTAGTGTATGACAATTGATGACTCTTGACTAAGCGACACACATGACAGACTGGTAAAGGTCTCTTTATTGCAAGGAATATTATTGAGATGCAAAATAGACTGAATGACTTGAGGTGACGGGTGACCAAGGCGAGCGTCCCACTGAGCATGAGTGGTGGAGCTGACCAACGCATGCTGGAGATCAGCAATGGCAGATTGCTTGATAGGATAGAGACCGGCCTCACACCGGCCTTCCAGTAGATTTCTCCTCGACGTGAGATCCTTTATACAAAAATGCCAAGGATGAAATTCAAAGAAAATATTATTGTCACGCGTGAATTTATGAACAGATAGAAGATCTTTAGATATTTCAAGTGTGTGTAGAATATTGTGCAATGCTAATGAACGGTCAGCAATATTAATTAAAGAATGACTAATATGCATAATCTGCAAACCTGCGCCGTTGCCGACATGGACTTGTTCACCGCCATGATAGCGCTCACGAACAGCAAGACGGTCCAGATCACTTGTGATGTGGTCGGTGGCGCCGGTGTCCGCATACCAATTAGGATCAATCTTGTACGAAGAAGTGGAGGCCATCGCTGCAGAAGGAGGATCATCCTGATAGGATTCGTCCATCCTGTACCAGCATTTTATAGCAGTATGGTTGTGTAGATCACATATCTGGCAGGGAGGGTGGCTAGATGACCCACGACGATCACCTCAGCCATTAGTGCGCCCATTAGGTGGGCGAGGAAAAGGAGGTCCAGTCCACCAGCGACCACGGCCGCGATCCCCACGACCACAACCACCACGCCCAGCATAGTTGGCGGAGGCACCAAGGTAAAGTTGCATCTCAGTTTGATGCTGATTTTTGCGAGCCTCATATGCCATCAGATGGGCATACACATCGTCAAGTGTGAGAGGCTCAGTCTTGGTGGTCATGGACGTGACAAAGTTGTCATAGTCAGGTCCAAAACCAACAAGAAGGTAGGCAATCACTTCGTCATCACGCAAGGGAGAGCCAGCAGCAGCCATCTCAGTGGCTAGCCCCTTGATCTTGTAGAAATAATCAGTGGCGAAGAGGTCTCTTTTCTTGGTCGTGGCGAGTTCTACACGGACTTGAATGAGGCGAGCCCGAGTAGCAGAGGAATACATCCGCTGCAGGATATCCCATGCTGCTTTGAATGTCTTGGCAGAGACAACATCGATAATGATATCTTCAGATAGAGAAGAGAGAAGACCACTAAGCAGTTGTTGGTCTTGATCATACCATTTGATATAGGCCGGATTCGACAGTTGTTCAGCATCAGCACCTGTTGTGGAGGCAACATATTCAGCCGGCGCCGGGATTGATCCATCTAGATAGCTCATAAGCTTCGTACTCCAAAGATAAAGGAGGCGGTGGGCGCGCCATGTGAGATAGTTGTTCTTGGTGAGGCGAACAGTGATAGCATGATGGAGTGGAATTTGGGCTGAAGTGGTTGACATGATAGATGGAATCGAACCAGAGATGGTGGATAGGGAGGAGGCGAGGAAGAAGAAGACATTTTTAATGAAAAAACATTGGCTCTGTTACCATAATGGCACAGCGACCCTTTGGGCCATAACTCTCATCTTATATAGATATTGTACACAGGAGAATATAAGCTTGAATCAATGCACGCCAATCACGCAGGAGACACAGCTCCTTTACTCACGTATTACAGGCATGCATTACATCCGGGATAGCCTTCCAACAATACCTGTACGCAGTAATTAGCAATATACCTTTCTATGTTTAACAGCTTAGACCCCGCATCGAACTGGCTCACCTTCACGAGTTCGACGCCGCAGGGCTCATTCGTCCGTCCGATGCCACTGGAGTCGAGAAGCTTGCGGATGTGCGCGGGTGCCTGATGCTCCGCCGCATCCGTGGTGGAAGACGGCTCGCCCAAAACTGCTGCAGTAGGCATTGTTCGTGCTGTCTGGTTAGTCATCGTCAAGTCAAAGGCATAGATACAACGCACGAATACAGCAGCAGCAGGTTTTGCAATGGATTAGGTACGTACCGTGGCAAGCTAGGAACAGGAGCAGGCTGACGACCACGACAGAAGCACCCTCTGAAACCGCCCCATTATTGTCTCTCAGTCGACCTCGCTCTCTCTCCCACAAGCGCTAACACTACACTAACCTGAATGGCTGTGTTACTTCCTCCCGGTTCATGCAAGTGCTCATAACCTGTGGTAACCAGGCCTTTTATACTATCTGTGTACGAAAAAGACCCATGTATCATTCGCCAAATTACCATGCACACCACTGAACCAAAACTATGTTCCGAAACAGGAGAACTGAAACGACTCGCTTGAAATGGCACTGGGAACGTAGAATTTCCTGTGCAATTTGCCCTTTCCGGTTTGCCTTCGATAATTCTAGTCATATCAGGTGGCACTACAAGACTCCATGATAAATGTGACCTTTGTGATGCCAGCTGCAAAGTTCACCTGAACATTAAATTGGTACCACTTCAAATCTGCGTTCCAAATGTGATCTTGCCAAGGCCGTCACGCGTAGTGCATACTCCCTTCGTTTTTAAATTATTATTGTTGTTGATTTTTTTAATCAATTTTGACCATTTATCTTATTCAAAATATTATTTTAAATATACAAAATTTTAAGTTATACTTTAATTTTTTTTGATAATAAAATAAACTATGATAACATATATAATATTTTTTAATTTTTTTTAAATAAGATGAATGGTCAAAATTAACTAAAAAAGTCAATAACGATAATTTAAGAACGGAAGGAGTACTGTATTATCACCAACAACCATTTGCGTACCTGTAGAGATGCACCAAGAATGTCATGTACGACTTTTATTAGCAAGCATACGAATTACAAGTCGACGCAGAGATTCAGAGATCTGGCTGGGTACCATGTTGAACTGGTGATGAACATAAGTCCGAAATCAATAAAGATGACACCACTCGGATGTCTCTTGCACTTTCTCTGTGTCTGAGCAGCTGTCATCGTCTGTGCTTTTTTTTTTTGAAATGGTCATCGTCTGTGCTAATTGGCCCAAACCAGAGAACTGTATCTATCAATGAAGCCCATTAGCAACAGATCTTGGAGGTCCATTAACAAAGCCCGTGAAGGCCCATAGTGGTCAGAAATATCAATTTTTAATAACATTCTGAATTCTTACATGTTTTAGGTACATAAATATAAAATAAAAATATCGATATATTTATTAATCTATATAAGGTGACATGGTTCAAAAT
Source organism: Eleusine indica (assembly GCA_030378355.1). Taxonomy (NCBI): domain Eukaryota; kingdom Viridiplantae; phylum Streptophyta; class Magnoliopsida; order Poales; family Poaceae; genus Eleusine; species Eleusine indica. The sequence continues at coordinate 6,578,131 of CM059498.1, read as the reverse complement.
TTCGAAGAATGATTTCTGAAATTATCATTTTATTCAGACCCTCTCAAGTTGTATCTACATGGTTCAAAATTAAATTCGAGAAAAGGAACTCAAAGTACTCCATAGAGGCCATAGTTCACTCCAACATTTAAAATGATTTCGTATGCTATCGGTGCCAGATTTACGTTTACCCCCCTTCACTTTGTCACTTCTACAGCACGCCGCCCGCCGCCCCTGAACGCACCAGCAGTCCAAGGAAGGAACGAGCCTTCCCCAATTCCGGCCACCCCCCGACGGCTCCGCCTCCCCCCTTCTCTTCCTGTGCGAGCTCAGCTGCGCCATCCCCCTCTTCCTTTGCGCCGCGCTCTCGCTTGGATTCCTCCAGCCTCGCTGCCCCCGCCCGCGCCGCCTCTCCCGCTCGACCCTATCCGCCATTCCCTTCCTCCCCTATTCCGTGCGAGTCCCGTCGCCGGCCCTCCGATTCGGGGGCTGATCGGATCGGTGTCGCCAGATGGGTCGCGACGCCGAAGAGGTATCACCGCCGGTGTCGTCGTCGGAACTGGAGCAGGAGGAGGACGACGACTGCTACCTGAGCGATCAGGAGGACGATGCCCTAGAAGAGTCCGTCCTGCAGGTCCTCGAGGACGAGCACCACGAGGACTGCCACTGGTCTTCCTCATCCGTACGCGCCCTGTCCTGATTTTTACCCTCCGCGTCTCCGTTGTAAGATTGGTCCTTTTCCATGACTGATTCCTTCGTCGTTTGTGCCTGCAGGTGATCACCAGGGAATCCCTCTTAGCGGCGCAGGTGACTACGAGTGTCCTCCTCATTCGATTTCCGCACTATTACGGTTTATTGTGCTTATGTTTCAATTTCGTTTCGTGGTTTGTGCCTTGGGGTTCTTAGAGGGAGGATCTTAGGAAGGTGATGGAGCTGCTAGGGTTGAAGGAGCACCACGCCCGGACGCTACTCATTCACTACCGGTGGGACGTGGAGAGGATTTTTGAGCTTCTTGATCAGAAGGGTAGGGAGAGGCTCTTCTCAGCAGCTGGTGTTCCTCTTCAGCGCACCAATAATGCCGGCCTTCCATCCTCGACGGAGGTGACTTGCAATGTTTGCTACGAGGACGTGCCCCCCTCCGCTGCCTCTGAGATGGATTGTGGCCACAACTACTGCAATGATTGTGAGTAATAGCTGCTTAGGATGACCTGACAATTTCAGTATTTTTCACCTTTGCATGTGTTCTAGGTGTTGTATCTGATAGTAAATTGTGTATGTAATGTTTCTAGTTATAGCAAAGAATTTGGGTGAATTCCACCATAGGATTACTATGTAGGTAGCAATCTTAATTTTGCCTAGTAGAAGTTAGAAGTCTGTTTGGCATGTGATTGCTCGCTAATAGGTTTTGACCCTCAGTGTAACAAGAAAATAGTGCAGCATCATTTCTTCATTTAGATCACTTATATTATTTTGTGGCATGTACCATCATGCATGAAACTGGCCTAGGAGGTACCGTTTTCATGAAAAATCTGTCTTACCCTTTTATAAATCATTGCATACTTGTTTGCATTCTTTCTTTTCCAAGAATGATATGCTTCGACAGCTTTGTAGACATTATCTGTTAGCAATGTGCTCACTTCTTTTTGTACTACCCCTTCTTCCCCGCAACCACATTATACGAAGTAGCTTTTCTGCACTTGTCTTTTTTTCCCCAATTTTGTCATTTACTTATGCACTCCCTCCCTCTCATCAAGGTTGGACTGAATATTTCATCGTGAAGATAAATGAGGGGCAGAGCCGGCGTGTCAGGTGCATGGCTCCAAAGTGCAATGCTATTTGTGATGAGTCAGTAATCCGGAAACTAGTCACTGCAAAGCGCCCGGATATTGCCGAGCGCTTTGAAAGATTTTTGCTGGAATCTTATATTGAGGATAATGATACAGTCAAGTGGTGCCCCAGCATACCAAATTGTGGAAATGCTATACGTGTCAAAGGTGATATTTATTGTGAGGTGGAATGCACATGTGGATGCCAGTTTTGTTTTAATTGTTCCTTACAAGCACATTCACCATGCTCCTGCATGATGTGGGAACTTTGGATCAAGAAATGCCGTGACGAATCAGAGACGGTGAATTGGATAACAGTGAATACTAAGCCCTGTCCCAAGTGCCACAAGCCTGTGGAGAAGAATGGTGGCTGCAACCTTGTAGCATGTATCTGTGGACAAGCATTCTGGTGAGATACCTTATATGTACCAGTTCACTGTTGTTGGAGTTACTAATATGATTCTTTTATACATGTACCTTTTTTTTTTAGAATATTTTTCTGTTAGTGTCTTTGTTCACATAGATTCAAAGAATTGCATATTCCTTTTTTTTTAAAAAAAAATGACCTGCATTTTGTCTGTCATTCTTTTTCTTGATTTGCTTGTTCATTCCTGTTATAAATAAGATCTTGTTGGTTCTGCCATCTTCAATGCATCCATGATCTGCAGAATTTCTAATTTCGAGATTGTTGGTGCACTATGAAACTGTATAAGCATGAGGCTAATGTCACCTTTCGAAGTTCTATGCTTTACCTTAAGTGTATTAGATTGTTTTATTATAATCTTATGGCATACATTTTTTTTAATTTATGCTTGAGTCTACTTGGACACTTGAAACCATCATTACTTGAACTGTTGTTGCATTGACATCTCTCTGGTGTTTGCATCTCTTCAGTATCGATGTATCACAATACTGAAAGCTTGTAGAAAGTAACCTGAGCTGTGTTTTTGGCTTGGTGCAATAATGCAAAGCACTTTTTTTTTCTTATGGTAGTAAGTTACTTATTCTCATGAGCATATAGTATTGTTGCATATTATGAAACTAAAACATGGGCATATAGCTCTGTGCTAGGAAGGCACATAGGCTTACTTCCACTGTTCTGTTAAATCCTGATTCATTTAGGACTGATGGGTAGCTTGTATGTTAGATGGTTATTGCATTAGTATTGTTACATGTAATTATGCTGGTGATGCACCGTTGGTTGCTCCTTATAAGAAATATTTGTGACCCCGTAATTTTATTATACCATAATGACATTTTTTTAAGACTCCAATGTTTAGATTGTTTAAGAATTTGGTTGCTTGTGTCAAGGATGAATCTGATAGTTGGCTAATGTTTGCCATACATAGCATTGGATAGCAGCAGGTGTTGCTAGATGCGTATGCTAAATAATTGTTACCTAGAGATTGTACATATTACAACATAGGTGCAACGTTCTGAGTATAACCATACTTTTCTTTACAAAGGCTTAGAGATAATAGTGTAACCACTTGTAGGGAGTATAGAGACCATATAGCAGTGTTCAAGGGACAATAATGACCTTTTTTTCGTCAAGATTCTAGGTAGCATCCATCTGTATAAGGATGTGGAAATTGGCATAAACGTTAACTATAAAGTTGCTTGATGTCTTTTAGTCGCTATGTTTTCGTCAATGTTGCGTAGTACACTGAGGATTCTTCTGTTCTTGTTTCCTGTTCTCTTTCACTTTCTAGATCTTATCCTCTTTCCTTTCTATGATATTATTTAGCTGTTGTCTTTTATTATTTAATAATGTGCTGATTTTGGATGTAGTTGGTTATGTGGTGGTGCTACTGGTAGAGATCATACATGGTCAAGTATTAGTGGTCACAGCTGTGGCCGGTTCACTGAAGATCAGACAAAGCGCACAGAGCAAGCAAGGCGAGACCTATATAGATATATGCACTACCACAACAGATACAAAGCTCATACTGATTCGCTTAAGCAGGAAGCAAAGCTAAAGGGTGATATTCAGGGGAAGATTTCCATTTCTGAAAATAAGGAATCCAAGATTAAAGATTACTCTTGGGTGATTAATGGCCTAAACAGGCTATTCAGATCAAGGCGTGTTCTTTCATATTCTTATCCTTTTGCATACTACATGTTTGGTGATGAGATTTTCAAGGATGAGATGACTCCTGAGGAAAGAGAAATGAAACAAAACTTATTTGAGGATCAGCAACAACAACTAGAATTCAATGTTGAAAGGCTCTCTGGTTTCCTTGAGAAGGATTTCCAAGATTTTACCGATGATGAGGTTATGGATACTATGAAGCATGTCATTAATCTTTCCAATGTGGTTGATAGGCTCTGCAAGCAAATGTAAGAACTCCTCTCAACCAAATTATGCAGGTCACCAGCAAACTGTTGTACTAAATACACTACGTTGCAGGTACCAGTGCATTGAGAATGACTTGTTGTATCCTCTGCGCACTCCTCACAACATAGCTCCTTACAAATCCAAGGGCCTCGACAGGGCGTCAGAGCTCCATATTAGTTGGGATTGTGCTGAACAAAGTTCACAGTCAATAAAACATAGCCAGGATGAGCACAGGAGCCAACCTGGTATGCATGATAAATTGATATAAAATCTACTATTTCATATATGACATTTCCTTTTTCTTTACAGACCGAAATACTAAATGTTTGTTTATTTATTTATGATTGTTGGTGCCTATTTCGATATGATGTGCAGGATCTAGTATTCTGGGAAAGCGGCCTGTTCTTCAGTTGCATGGGTCAAGCTCTAATAATAGAGGGCTTCCCTCTCATAAGCGAGAGAGGAGGGGAGATGCTAATAGTGGTGGTGCACTTTTTGATCTTAATGTACCAGCTGAAGTGGCAGATAAGATCTGAAAGTATCTGATGGCTCATTCCTTGCAACTGTACAGCTGACCTGAGCTTCTTCAGCTACATAAAGGAAAAATACTGTTCTTTTTTGCTGCTTTACTGCTGTAGGGTGCGTGCATTGCAAAATTTTACCCTGGTGCTAGGATCTCAAGAAATAGAGTAGCTTTTTGGTCATATCTTGTAAACCATGGCAAGGTTTCAAGATGTGTCCATAGTTATGGTAAAGCTAGTTCTACCCCTTTGAGTGAGATGGGGACATTTTGGAAGAGAACTTCGCGATCCTTGTGTCACCAATTCCAAATATAATGTCTGCAGCATGATGAAAGAACTAGTTTCTAACTTATTTGGTGCATATTTCCTGAAAATGGGTTGGATTATAGCGATGTGTTATACAATGTTATGAACAACTTATTTGACATACTAAACACTATCTATATGTGCAAGTGACAACCAACAACTAGGGTTGAGACCTGCAAATTTATATGTCAGGTTTGAATTCAAACTCGGAAAAGCTCATTTTTTCTGGGCATGAATGCCTGATTCTTGGTTGAACTGTAACATGCGGCTGTGGCGACTGGTAGGCTGCGAGCTTTGAATCTGTTGAGGTGAAATGTTGATCTCTGTTACTCAGTCTAGGTTTCTTGTGGACTGTCGTAGCTTACATTAGCTATATATTCCACGTATATTCATGTTTCCATATAAGCTTTGACCGTCTGTTGAATCGTAGCATCTAGGCTTTCTAGCTTTCTAGAACGCATCTGCGATCCATGGGAAGTGGGGATGGTTTGTACGATGCACGAAGCTTGGGAATCTAGTGCATGAAAGAACACTCTATATTGTCCTCTTCAGTCGGAGATGTCTGTCCTTCAATTTGTCAATTCTCTAGCTACTAGCTTGCCATGTAGCGGAAGAAAATTGCTCGAACTCTGCAGCCCTCTGACTTCGCTAATAGGACGCCATTGCCATCGCCTTTTTTTTTTTTCGAACAAAAGCCATTGCCATTAAACAATGGAGTATCTCACTCCAGTGTGGCTGTAGTTGTTGGTGAGTTTAGCCTCTGACAGCTTGGAAACCGATGCGAAGAATCGTTCTGGATCTCGACCTAAGAGGCTTCCATTATCAAATGCTCCTGCAGTTGGTTTCCAATGTGCATTGCAACCACATCTGCTGTTTCTTACTGCCGTTTCTAGGGATTATTTACAGCAAATAGATGGACACATTAGCAGAAGAGGGTCCATGTGCACATGAAACCTCGAGCATGTCTGTCGCCGGGACGTTTCTTTAATCACCCACTGAGATTTGATTAATTAGGGTTACCCAGGTTCCTCTTGTCGTTATAACTGGCATGCCTTCCGTGGTTGTCATTGGCGGCATCATTGGACCATCTTGCTGGTTATCTTTGGTCATCAAGATAATCATTGTAATTGAAGTGGGGTGTGGGGATAGAAAACAGCAACGTGCGTTCGTGCGTGCGTTCTATTGCCACCTTTTGGAGAAGTGTAGATGCATTTGCAAAGGGACATGACTACTTACAGAACCAGCTCATTTTACACTTGCTACAAAAAGGAAAGGGTAAAAACTTGGTGTACCTTCCTTTGATGCACTAGTCCGGTAGTACCTACAAATCCGTAGTCCAAAATTAATGCGATAAATAAATTCTTGGAACGTAGAGGTACAAATTCTTTTAGGAATTAGGACATCTCTGACAATGTTGCTGCATTATCACCCGTGTGCTGTACCAAACCAAGCACGCATGTGAGACGGGACGCTACCCCTGCAGACCTGTTTCTGAAACAGCATGGTGCAGCCCTAGTGCCGCCAAACCCAAAGCTAAACGCATTGGGATTTAGGGCGCACAGAGCATCGAGGATTCCGTGACAAGCAGCTAGATGACGCCCGGGGCCGGGACGGCTGGGGCACACTGCAGAATGTGTTGAACACCTACCAATCCAACCGATATACCTTCCCTTTAGCGGTTGTCATGTATCCTCATCGCGTTACATGCTCAAGAATAAAGCGACTCGGCATGTCCATGATTGGCACGACTTCATACCAACGCACATACGTGTGTGCCTTCCTCACTCCCTTGACAGTTAACTATAGTTGTCATCATCTGAGGCCCGAAGTGGCAATGCTACGCAGGATTGGTCAAAACATGCGCAACTGCGTCAGGAGCAGAGTCATGTAGAAGCAGGACAGTGGCTGTGCTGTGAGGACCTCGTGAGTATTCGTGGTAAGATATGTGACCGTGTCACATGACCTGCCAAATAATTTCTTTTGGAGGTGTAGCAGAGGCAGCACCAACAAAAACAAAGTGTATGCCAAGGCAAAGAAGCGTTTCTTTCTAGGCCAGGAGATGGCAAGTTAACCTCCCATGGCCGCTGGCCGGTTCACCTCGGCACTGGTTGTGGGCGCCTGTCCATTTCTTGGCCGCTTCTCTGGGTTTCCATGCACCTCTGCCTCGCCAAACCCTGGTCATGTCCGTTGCGGGGTGTGGTCATTTAGACTGCATGTAGGACGAATTCCATCAATTATCCGCGCAGAATCGTCACAGGTCAAACAATGGCCATGCATGCTACTGTCCTACTGCGATACTTGCAGTGTTTTTACCAGCATGTGAGCTGCTCGCCTCATCATTGCTGAGGAAAAACTTGCATACAACAACGCACTTGTTTTGAGCAAGGCAAGACCCCTCTTCTATTGATGACATGACACCAGGAATTTCTTTCTGTGTGCTTTTATTAATAAATTGGAACATCTTAGTCAGAAAATGTGCGTTTCTAAAAAAAAAAGTCAGAAAATGTGCAAAACAAATTTTCCCATGGCGTAACCTTTCCGTGCTAAACAACAGATGCTTAGTGTGGCAGAAGATTCTGTTATTTAATCAGTTTCTGAGAGACGGATTCTGAGCTGACAGAGGTGAAAAGGTCAGCAGCCTTGAACGAAGTAAAATTTTGCTTGCGTGCATTAAAAATGTAAATCGGGCAGATCTGGATAGAATAGAGGGAGTCCCCTTCCTGAGCTCTGGCCTACCTTTCACGAAAGAGAAAAGAAGTTGGTACCCTTAGGACAGACATAAATATAACTTGCCTCAATAAATAAAGTATCGGAATAGCCGGACAGGCACCGATCTGAGGGTGCTGTTCTGAATATAACCTCAGGAAACAGTACCAGTCCCACTGTACCAGCAGAGCAGTGCAGTGGGGCACCTCAAGTTCATCACCATCCTTCAGTCCTCTTCACTCCTCACCTCTCAGAAAATAAAGGGTGAAGGAGTAAGGAGAGGGACCTGAGAAGAAGGAAGGAACTTCCAGTCAAGAAAAAAGTATAAGTCTACAAGAGGGTCAAAGCTTTAGTTGGTGATCAACTCTCAGCAACAACTCCATGCTCCACTTGTTGTGGATTGCTTCTCTGTAAGGTAGATGCTGCCTCTCCCTTTATAGTCTTGTATCTGAATCACCTGCACATTTTCAGTTCTCTAACCCACAATGCAGTTACAGATTCAATGGAGGAGTCGTTCTTGAGCTCAGTGACAGAGACATACAGAGTATGTTTAGCCCTGTAGTCCCTTCCTGATTAGCAATGCATCACAGCCGCTCCAAGAGGTGCGCACCCTGTCTGTGTTATGCAATTGCAACAAGCTTGTGCGTTTAGTCTTGTTTACAACACCCTGTTTGGACTATTGGTGCTGTAAGCTCACTATTGGCGTTTAGTCAAGATGTTATTATTCTGCTTTCTTTTTTTACCTTCTGGTTCTTGGCTAATGTTCTTGGGGAATTTGCATTGGTAGTGATTCCATCAGAATGGTCAGCATGGATTCCTCTTCTCCGAGGTGCCATGCTCAGAATCAGCAGGTAAAATATGAGTTTATTGAGAGAAAATGGAATTTTGCCTCTTTCTTCACTTTCATAAAGCATTGGTGCCATTGAATACCCTTCCTTATCTCTCTTACCATTTTCTGTTTTATGGAAGGATGCGGGAGAACTGAAGGATCAGAATAGCTCCATTAAGATTCCGTTCCATGCTACCGAATGTCCAAACTCTTTGAAACGAGAGGTAAAATCAGATGTCGGACTTTCTTTCTCCTTAAAAGATTCCTGCCTTCGGACCATAGCCATAAGTTTCAAGCCCTAAACGCCTGTTTCACTGATCATCATTCCGCGTTCTCTTCCCCTGAATGTCATATATATTGCTTAATTCAGCACGGCAAATTGGTAAGATTAATCTGGCTGTAACCGTGGAATTCCGTGATTGAAAGAATATTCATTGTTGCAATTTTATATCCGAAAAATTAACATAGTAAACCTCCCACCTTTGGCAGAATTTAGATGCTCTAATCTAGTATGCTACTGAAGAATCATCCTTATTGTAGTTTTTGGTGCTTATCATGCTATTTCTGCAGGTCCAAATCCTTGAAAAGCGACTGAATGATCAATTTGTTATGCGGCGTGCTCTAGAGAATGCACTAGGTTACAAGCCTTGTGCTATTCATCATTCATCAAATGAGAGCTGCATTCCAAAGGTGAAAGTCCTTTTTGTGATCTACTAATTCTGTAGGAAACAAGAAAAGGCATTATTTTACCATCACATTGTAATGATTGACTTTTGAATTGTAATATGCATGTTATCCAGAGGATGTTGTTTCAGTTATTGACACTTAGTGAATTATTTTCATGATATTTCAGCCAATTGAGGAGCTAATAAAAGAGATTGCAGTACTAGAGCTAGAGGTCGTATGTTTGGAGCAACATCTCCTCACACTCTACCGAAAGGCCTTTGAACAACAACTCTGCACTTCAAATTCTACTTCTGACATGGAAAGTAACAGGCAACCAACAAGTTCCTATTCAGGCATACTCTCAGATGCTTCAGAGCTCGATTTCTCTACCCCCAAAAAGCACCAACTGGCGCAGTCCAGTCGAATGGTCGTGGCACGCAAGTCAACACCGACAGCTTCTACAAGCGAAACAAGCATTTCACAGCCCCTTGAAAAGATCAGTATTGGACGCAGTCATTCCTCGCTCCTGCACCGTTCCATTTGCTCAGCTAGAGTATCTCCTTCAGCAAACAATCTTGCGAGAGCTCTGAAACCATGCCACACTTTGCCTCTATCTTTTGTTGAGGTAAAAGTCATGAGCTAGTCTTTTAAGATTTAAGCAGTATTGGTTTATTGAATCTAACATAGCTTTAAGTGATCAGGAAGGGAAGTGCATGGATCCTGGCATAGTAAGTTTGGCAGATATCTTGGGGACCAGGGTTGCTGATCATGTTCCTCAAACGCCAAACAAGATATCTGAAGACATGATAAGATGCATTGCTGCAATATACATTAGGCTCAGAGACGTTCCTGCCGTTCAGCATGCTTTCTTCCCCTCACCGTGTTCATCCTTTTCATCGGCAAGTGGGCTCTCTTCCAAGTATACTGCAGACATATGGAGCCCCAGATGCAGGAAAGAAAGCTTCATTGAGGCGTGGCAGGACAATACACTAGGCAGTGGCGAATCAAGGGAGCTGGGCCTGCAATATGATTCCGTGGTTGAGGTGTCTGCACTTTGCAAGGGGGATCAGAGATCTGCCGATGTTAAAGATATGTTGCGTAAATATATGTGAGTAATTTAACATATCATTTTGTCCTCGTTCTGTCCAAAGCGATCAAACGATAACTATTTGCTGATTGTGAAAGATGCCACTCTGTAGGTCACTTGTAGAGCTGCTAGAAACCATTGATCTGGGTGGAATGAAACATGAAGAGAAGCTCGCTTTCTGGATCAATGTGCACAATGCTATGATGATGCATGTAACTGCTAGTTTCTTGGCCTACACTCTGACATCTTGTTACTATAGTTTCCAAAGAAAATAAATGGAGTTTTTAATCTTATACTTTTTTATTTACAGGCCCATATTGAATATGGCATTCCTCAGAGTAACAGCAAGCGAATACTGCTGACCAAGGTGAGAGAGGCTTAAATTGCAAATGTTGTAGACAGCGTGGTCTCAAACTTTTATGTGATACACATCTTTGACAACGCAGGTATCCTACGTCATTAGTGGTCAAAGGATAAACGCTGAGTTGATAGAGTACCAGATCCTGTGTTGCCGAGCACACTCTTCCGGGCAGGTTTGATCTACCTCCTTAAAGTAACCTCGCCTTCTAGTATTTGTGTGCGAAATTGCAAAGCACAGTACTGGTACAAATTTAGCAGACAGAGAGTAGAAGGCACTTGTTGCTAGTAATATCCTGTACTAATGTACTAGTACAAAATCATGATGAATCCTGCAGTGGCTTCGCCTGCTGCTGTACCCGAAATGGAAGTCGAGAGACAAGGACGAGCTGCAAGGCTTCGCCGTGGACCGCTCCGAGCCGCTGGTGCACTTGGCCCTCTCCTCCGGAAGCTACTCGGACCCAGTGGTACGTGAGACGTAACTCAGCAATCAACACAACAACACACACTCCCAACTGCACGCACGCACATGCGCACCAACCCATTGAAGCGTCACGTTTCCATGCGTCACCAGGTGCGTCTGTACACGCCGACGCGGCTGTTCCAGCAGCTGGAGTCGGCGAAGGAGGAGTACGTCCGCGCCAACGTCGGCGTGCGCGGGCGGGGGCAGCACCACAAGCTGCTCCTCCCCAAGCTCGTCGACTCCTACGCGCGGGACGCCGGCCTCGCCTCGCACGACGTGGCGGCCATGGCGGAGTCCCACCTGCCGGACTCGCTCCGGTCAGCCGTGCGGCGGCAGCAGCCGCGCAGCTCCCGGGCCGGCGGCGTGGAGTGGCGGCCGCACAACCTGGCGTTCAGGTACCTGATCGCCAAGGAGCTGGTCGGGGCCTCGCAGCCGCAGGCGTTGTGCGGGATGCAGACCAATGGTGCCGAGCGGAGCACCAGGTCCATGTGTAACGAAATTTGAGGCGTCGCACTTGTTTCTGTCCGGGGTATATGCATGCATGTACAGACTACAGAGGAATGGAGTGTGTGTGCGCTCTGTTGACTTGTGATACACCTAAATGCCCCCGCGCAGGGATTTGTAAAGCAACTTTTTTTTTTTGAACTTGTAAAGCAACTTTTTTGTGTAAAAGTTTTGCAGAAAATAGATCAAATTTCCGCGTCCCCAGACAAACACAACAGGAGGCCTTTTCTTGACTAGAGAATTTGAGATACTACAAAGCTCGGCCCGTCCAGACCTGAACCATCCAATCAGGACCGTTACCTGGCCCAAAAAAAAAAAAAGCACTGGGCCCTTTGCCCCATATTCATGGAACGTCACATCATAGGCCTAGCGTCCTGGCCTTTTGGCAAGTATGAACCAAACATACACAACTGTCGTTGTTGTTCTTGGTTGGCATTTGGCAAGAAAGGAATGGCTTGAAGCCTTTGACTTGGTTGCAATTCTTGAACCCGCCGCTGTTTTCCTGTGCGCCCAGCCGCCCACGTTATTGACCCGGAATCCTATTGACCCCCAGACGGCTCGCACGCTGCAGCAGCTAAGCTCTCCCTGCTTGCGATTGCACCCAACCAAACCCTCTACGCTTTGTCGCTGCCGCACATGGTTTTCGCCTCTTCAACCCAGTCCCATCCGCCATCCGCACAGCTACGTGCTGGTATGACAAGAGGAGAAGAACGACAACATGGCCACGGCGCCCATATCCCGGCTCGTCGGGAGCCTCAAGGGTCGTCCCGGCCTGGGACCAGCGACCTATAAAAACTTATTGTGCTCCAGCACGGTTCGCATCACAACCAACACTTCACGACAGAGATCCACTAGTGCTCTCAGTGCGCAACGCAGCTTTACTACACCAAGCTACTAGCAAACAAACCGAATTAAGCAGCAAGATATGGCATTCTCGGAGGGGAACGGCGCGGCCGTCAGCTTCAGTGAGGAGCAAGAAGCGCTGGTGCTCAAATCATGGGCCATCATGAAGAAGGACTCGGCGAACCTCGGCCTCCGCTTCTTCCTCAAGTACGCAGCTTCATTCCCTATCCACATGTCTTTGCAGAATCAGAACAGCCATGCACTTCGCATTGCCGAAATCGCCATGCCTATGTGGTGATTGACACCGATTATATATCCTGGCGTGCAGGATCTTCGAGATCGCACCGTCGGCTAAGAATATGTTCCCGTTCCTGCGCGACTCGGACGTGCCGCTGGAGAAGAACCCCAAGCTCAAGACCCACGCAATGTCCGTCTTTATCATGGTACGTTGATCGCTCTCAATTCGAACATGCTTCTTGCTACGTGATGTGTATATACTGATATGCATCGCCCGCAATCGACGATGGTGCAGACGTGCGAGGCGGCGGCGCAGCTCCGGAAAGCCGGGAAGATCACCGTGAGGGACACCACCCTCAAGAGGCTGGGCGCCACGCACTTCAAGTACGGCGTCGCCGACGCCCACTTTGAGGCAAGTCATACTACCAAATTCACTCCATCGATTGACCTTTTCCGACTTTGGAAGAAGACAGGAAACGAAAGCTTTCTATAGATTGACGATGCGGGTCACATGACAGAGCCTTATTTAGTCGTAATCGTGACGGCATTGTTGACCACTTTGTGCAGGTGACGAGGTTCGCGCTGCTTGAGACGATAAAGGAGGCGGTGCCCGCTGACATGTGGGGCCCGGACATGAAGAACGCCTGGACCGAGGCGTACAACCAGTTGGTCGCGGCCATCAAGCTGGAGATGAAGCCTGCTGCCTAAATACTACGGCGCGACCGTTTGCTTAATTTGGCGTCTGACTTTGTGTAACTGCAGTTTTAATAGTTCTCTCTCGCTGGAGAATCTTGTACTTATGTGTTTGTGAGTGCTTTTTCTTTGTCGTCTCCTTTATTTATCGTGTCTCGTGTGATGGTAGACAAAGTTGTATTTTTTGGCTATCCATCAATATAATAATACTTTTTTACCATACGGAATTGGAAATATCTTCGAATAAAATTGGGACTCAATTCGTCTTCATGTTCATCTCATTCCAAAATGGACCTGAATCCACTTGAACGTTCTGAGATTTCACAAAGATCGATGAAGATGAGAGGTCTAAATTGAAAATTTGTTGCTAAAAATAGAAAACGGTCGACTTGTTGGATTCGCATTTTTCTCTCTATATGGCCAAGTGCGTATCTATTTGGTCTACGAGAGCACGTTTCTCTATAAGCACTCTTCAGTTGTTAGGAGTACTTTTTCTCTACTAGTCATGGGCTAAAGGATAAGTATTGGGCTTTAGTTTTGTCCTTGTGGCCGTGTGGAGCCTGGAGCGTCTGTTTAAGCCGGTTTAGCCTCGGTTTTGACGGGCCCATATCGATCCGGTCACGTTGAAAGGGCCATCAAAATGCGACACGAAGCCGGCCCACGTTGAAAGGGCCATCAACCTGGCACGTTTAGTTTTGGCCCATGAAGCACGTTAAGTACTTAAGTTGGTGCTTAAATGATTTTTTAGATAATAGAAAAAATATACCTTTCTTTATTTCTTTTGGAGATTACAACCACTCATTACAATACTGCAACACATCCATCTGCACTTCATCAAATATTAGAAAATACACACAACTGGATGACATGACACATTCCTGAAAAGGTGATTAAGATTTAATGTGATACAAATTAAGAATTATTAAAACATACTCATACAAAATAAATATCATTTATTTATTTATAATAATTTATCATACAACATGTGCTCGTGCAAGTAACAAACAACTGAAATCTATAGCTTAGCTGAATAAATACATGCAACTATCATACTATCATTGCATTTGCAAAGCCTAGCCAACACGGACCTAGCTCTGAGATGTGAGCTAGGCTGTGCTCAACATAAAACCAATCAGACCCCTTTATAAGTGACATAAAGCTGGAGTCAGAATTTCGTTAATCAACTCACAAGTGATACGACGAGATCGCCTGCATGCAACAATGGAGGTATACGCATGGCCTGCAAAACTCAGACGAGTGCACGCTCTTTGATCAGGCATCAGAACGGGTTGTGCACCTCCTCATCCATTGCCCCTACCAGAAGGAGGTATGGTAGAAGATCCTCTTGTTACTAGATCTCCAGCTTTAGGCCCAACGACCCAAAGCCCAGATCGCGTCCTGATCGGGGGTGCCCCAAACCCTCCTCTGGTTGGTGGGCCCTCGTCACCCTGCGCTATATAAAGGAGTGGTGGAGTCGGCGGCTCAAGTCACGAGGTTCACCTGAGCCAAAACTCCACCCCACAGAAACCCTACCCGATCTAAAGGAGGGCGCAGTCAGTGATGGGATTTCCCATCGCCGCCACCACGTCGTCCCTCTTTGCCGCCGCCGAACCGGGACAATGCCGGTGGAGACCCGAAGGCCTCCGACACCGATGGCCGTCGTCACCGCTTCCTCGACATCTTGCTGATGCCCTCGACGAGATCCTCGTCGCCGACGACATGGCCGGGACCAGCGCCGCCGCTGGGACCTCTTCCTCTCCGGCCATCGACCCCGCGATGGCCACTGCTCGGCTTCCTCATAACCCAGGTAACACTCACCCCTCTCCCTCTCCCCCCCCTCTCTCTCTCTCCAGAACCGCACTTCACACATTCGATCTTGTCTAGAACGATGCCTAGAAGTTTAGACCTAACAATGGTATCAGAGCCACTAGGTTGTTGACTAGACATAGATCGAGAAAGAAAAAGGTTCGGTTTTTGGATCGGCTAAAGAAAACAGATAGAACCGACCCCCACCCCAAACCCTAATCCTAGGGTTAGGGTTAAAGACAGAAGAAACGCCAGCGGGATCCAGGACCTACCTCGGCCTCGCCGCTGATGCTGTAGCCGCTCGTCGGCACGGGACATTGGGCCGCTCGCCACCAGGACGCTGCCGGCAAGAGGTCGCCGCCGGAAGGGTCACTCGTCGGCGGCGCGCTCACCTCGGGCGAGCGTGCACGCCGGCGAAAAACCCCATGGCGGCGTGAGAGCTTCTGCATCTCCTGTGGCCGTCGCGTCGCCGCCGTGCGACGCGCCGGGCCGGGGCCGCCTTGCCGTCGTGTGCTGCGGAACAGAGAAGAAGGGAGAGGAGGCGGTGAAAGGGGGGAAATGAGGCTAGGGTTCGGGGGAGCCCGTGACACGACGTCTTTTTTATTCGCGTCGAGAAGCGATCCCAGTCGCCGATCTGCGCGGATGGCTTGGATGAAGGCGGGGGTGAGAGCGCCTCGCGCGGGCTGGGCCACCACTTTCGCGCTCCCGGGCGGGCTAGGCCGAAAGGTCGCGCAGGGCGGGCGTTTTCGAGCGCTGGCGCGCCAAGTGGGCTGGGCCGAGAGGCCGCAGAGCGCGCGCGTGCACGCGGCAAGCGGGCTGGGCCAAAAGACTGGACGCGCGCGAGTTTTGGGCTGGGCCGAGAGCTTTGCTGCGCAAAGTTTTTTCTCGAATGGGCCAAAATTAAAGAAATGCATAGTAGCCATGTTTTATCAGTTTTTTGCTGGTTTTATGTCGATTTTGACCAGTATTTAATTGAAATTAGATGTTTTTGCCTCTGTTAAAATATGAACCAACGAGATTATTTTTCCAGAGTGTAAATTAAGAGATTTAGCTACTGTTCATGCATGTTTTTTTTGCTATGTTTCTGCTGCATGTTTATAGAATTCATGATTATTGTTAAAATTGATGTTTTCTAAAATTAAATTGTAAACCAATGGGAGAATTTAATTTTAGGAGCATTAATTTTCAGATTATATATCATTGTAATTTTCTGACCAATATTGTTAAATTACAATGTCATATCATGATGTTTTATGTATTATGCCTATTTTCTACCCAACGGTGATGTAGGTTTAATGCATACATGGTAGAATTTATATGTTATTTTTGTTCTCATTTTTCATGGTTAATTTCAGGAGCAATCATAATGGTTTTCCTTCCCCAGATTCCAGTGTTGAAAGGAGACAACTATGGGGATTAGAAGAGAAAGATTGATCTTGCCTTTGTTATGGGTGAGATGGACTAGGTAGTGACTACCCCATGTCCCATAGAGCCTCCTGAGCTTGTCAGGGGCACAGAAGAAACAGATGCTACTTGGTAAAAGAAACAGAAGGATGATGCTTCCAAAAGAGTTCGAGTTCAACCCGAGCATAGAAAATGGGTTCTTGACAACAAGAAGTGCTTGGCACTTGTCAAGAACACGATTGAGCCCGCTATCATGGGCTCAATCCAGAATGAAGATACAGTAAAGGGCTATCTCCAGAGAGTGGAGAACCAGTTTACTGGATCTTCCAAGACTTATGCTACACATATGATAAGACAACAGGTGAATGAAAAGTACAATGGTGGTGGTATAAGGGAGCACATTCTAAAGATGAACAGTTTGGCTATAAAGCTAAAAACTGTGAATCTAACGATTCAAGAAGACCTCCTGGTTTATTTTGTATTGTTGTCCTTACCACCTCAGTTTGATAATTTTATTTCCAACTACAATATGAACCTAGAAAAATAGACCTTTGAGCAGCTCATTGCCAACAATGTCCAAGAGGAGGACAGATTCAAGGACAAATATGATGGTTTTGTCCACTATGTAAAGGACAACAAGAACAAGGGCAAGCAGCAAAAGAAACCGGCCTTTTACTCTTAAGTCTATGGGCAATTAACAGCATAGGCCTCTACAGGGACAAGTTGTAGTGGATAAGGACACATGCCTCCACTGCAACCAGAAAGAACACTACAAGAAGAGTTGTCCTGACTGGCTGAAGCTGTTCATGCAAAGAAATGGTGAGAATATTATTATATTTGTGAATGAATATTTGTATATTAATTATTCTAGATCTACATGGTGGATTGATTCAGGAGCGACTATTCATGTTGCAAATTATTTACAGGAGTTCCGTACGACGAGAACCATGGGAAGAGACGAAGGTTCGATAAGAGTGGCTAATGGAGTAGAAGCCAAAGTTGAAGCTGTAAGGGATCGTCACCTAGAGCTTAGAGATGGCTTTATTCTTAGGCTTTATGATGTCTTTTATGTACCTTTATTGCAAATAAACTTAATAAGTGTATCACGTCTTGATTATGATGGTTATGATTGTCATTTTTGGTAATGAAAAATATGAACTTATGTTTAATAATGAATGCATTGGTTTTGCGTCTTTACAAGATAAGCTTTATTTGTTGTCACATGGCGATAATGTGAATACGACACATGATATGAATGATAATGTACATGATATGAATATCCCTACGTCCTCGTCGATTAAAGATGTGACACTCCTAGTGTCAATAGAGTCCCAAGGGTGTCACCTAGGCAGTATAAAACCAGGACACCAAGCAATTGAGTTTGAATTCAAATTTGCAATTCAACTGAATTCAAAACCCAATTGAATGACCTTTGAACTGCAAGTCCCAAATTTTCAATAAGACTCACCTTTGCAAAAATTATATGTTGATGGTCTTGGTCACTTGGAATTTTGGGAATTTTCTCAGAATTTTAAGCCCTCAATAAAGGCCTCAAATAAATGTTAGAATGGTTAAAAACCATCTCTGTTCATAAAATTCCTGAACTTTTTGTAGTGGGGACTGTTGGTAGTTAGTATTTTTTGTAAAAACCAACATATTATGGGGAGCCTACCATAATTTTGGTCTGATTTTAGTAGATCTGGATTAATTCTAACAAAATTTGCAAAGGCAGTCGGCTGAAAGGATTGGAAAAAGAAAAGGAAAAAGAAAAACAGCCGTGGGACCCGCCTGTCAGCGACGCAGAGAAAGCACAACCCGGCCGAGGCCGCGCTGCCCCGCCCGTCGCGCGCCGCGTGGTCGCCGGCGTACGGCCAACGGCCGTTGCCGCGGATCGACGGGCCCACGCACGCGTTCGGACAACTCTTTTGCCGACCGCCGCGCTGTCCGAGCCCCGTATTCACTCCGCGCTCCCTCTCTCTCTCCTGCCCGCGCGCTGCGCCATTGCCGCCCGGAGCTGCTCCACACCACCGCCGCCTCGTCGTCGCTTCCAGGAGCTCGTCGACGTCCACGGCCTCGCCTCGGCATCTTCCAGCTCCACGTGAAGCCACCTTCCCCTTCCCGCATCGAGCCGCCGCGAATCGACCTCGTCCTCCCCGTCTCCGACCGCCGCCCCACCGCGTCGCCCGGCACCCACGGTGAGCCCCTGACCGATTCCTTCTTCGAGGAGCTTCCCATCTTATTCGCGCACGCGTTTGAGCTCGAGATGGGCAAATCCGACCACGTTTTTTTTCCTAGTTCGTCGCTCGAGGCCGCCGCCGACCACCGCAACCCCCACCTCGCCGGTGAGACCACACCCCCGGCCTCCCTCTTGCAGGAGAAGCTCGGTGACTTCCTTCTCCGTGCTCCAGTGAAGCTCTCCGACTAGATCCCGAGCCCTACCGCCCTTCCCTCGCCGTGCTAGCCGACGACGACCTTTGCCCTGTTTCCGCCGCTGCCGCTGGGCTACGTCCGGCCATCGCCGGTGGTCTCCGATAGCTTAGATGAGTGCACGGTGTCGAGTAGATCATTTCTCCTTTCTGGACCAGCCCGAGCCAGTGACCGCAGCAAGCTGCGGCGAGCCCCCCCTGCCGGCGCCGCCGTGCTCCCGCGAGCGCACGCGCGCGCGCGCATACTCGGCGTCGCTGGCCGCTGGGCCGCGAAGGCCAGTGGGCCTGGCCTCGCTCTGGGCCGCGCTCGGCCGAGCGCCCTCACGCTCGCGCTCGCCGCTGGGCCGCGCGCGAGTCCCAGCCCAGTGGGCTGCCTGTTTGGGGCCCACGGAGTTTAAATCGGATTTTCGTGATTTATTCATTTCCAGAAATAGGTTAACCTGGTAAATTGCATAGTAAATTGAATAATGGGAATTTTGTAGCAAAATAAATTTTGTTAGACTGGTGTGAACTTGCACTGTTGTAGAAAAATACTAATACCACATGTTTAGTAATTTTTATACCAGAGTTAAAATAAATAGGAGAAACACTAATAGAATTTTAATTAATTACATAGAGCTGATAAAATATTAAAAATTGGCCTCGAGGTAGGGTTGTCAGTTTTAGTCTTCCTGGAAAATTTCCATAAAGAAATTCTCTGATTATTAGCTGAAATTAATTTAATGCCTTTTTCCTTATAATAATTAATAATTAATTTTTGGCTTAGTTTTTGATAGGGAAACTTAGCAATTAATTCTCTCCTGGTGTAACCTAATTATAATTAATCACCCCTGCCCCTTTTGAAGAGCAGAACCTTGTCGACGAAATAAATTGTGCCCCGAGTGCAATTTTATCCGTTGATCAAATGGATCCGCTTTAGGGCTGTTTGTGGGTACTTGCACTTTACGAGGGTTCTGCTCACACTTGTGCGAATTAGTTAGCACCTGCAAACCCTGGGCGGTACTTGCACAGCTTTGCCCAGCACCCACCGACACACCGTACTTGGATGCGACGTCGTCGCGGTCAAGTACTGGAGTCCATGAAGGAAATACACGAAGGACCCTCGTCCTGTGCCCCACTCCTTGAGTGATGCTTTCGAACGTCTCGCCGCACACCGTTTAATTCCACTGATAACAGTGTGCATTAACGTATTTATTGAGGAAGTGCCATGAATCTTCTCTCATAGCATTCCCTCTTGCATCATATAGATCACGCCGTGAACCACGTGGAGGCAGGACCGGAGCAGGATCCCGAAGGAGCTGGAGGTGCCGTAGCTGGCCAAGAGCAGAACCAAGGCAAGCCCCGGTGCATAACCCCGTTTTAAATTTTTATTCTATCACTAGCTAGGATGTAAGTTTGCCTGTGCATTAAGTGATAGAAGTTGATTGCAACCCTAGCGTGCAGTAGGTCCCTCTTCCCGAGTACTAGCCTCAGGACGATAGTCGCTCCGCTTAAAGTAAGACGACTGTTTATCGAGTGGTATGGAGACCACTCGTAGATAGGAATTATTATCACTAGAAAATGGGTTCGGATGAAGAAAAGGATGGATGGAATCACAATGAAGACCGGACGGGCAACTAGGTGGAAAGGGAAGGACAGCTTGTCTTCAAGGAGGTAGCCCCGTCCGAGTCCCCCCCTAAGGCTATGCCTCGTGTCCGGCCCATGGGATCAAGTTTGAACGTACTGTTTGCATGCTGGAGATATGGGCCCAGTAAACCGACGTAGCTACGACTATCGCTTGGTTTGAAGATAGCCTTCTCCCTTCTTTGGTGGAACTGCGGCTGAGAGGAGGGAACAATCCACCCACGGATGGCGGCATGAGGCGCATCGCGTTGGGGGACCCTTCTCGGGGGAGTCTGGACCCGGAAGACCCTGCGGTACCGTGAGCGAAAGGTTGCTCCATGCGGCTTCCCGAAAGCGCGTATGGGTCGTGCAAGCAGGTTTCTCCTGCAGGATGTAAATCGATTCGAGTCGCTGCCCCTCACAGTAACGAGTACCACTTGATCGCTGCTACGGAACAGTGTCGGAAGCCATTAAGATAACGAGTGGGTTTAATACTGCTGTTTAAAATTATTAAGATTGTATTGCAACTATGATTGTTATATCTCTAGTGCAAACTAAATTTATTATTCTGCATGACAACTCAACTTGATGCTAAAACTTGAAAAATAAGGATCCACTCTTAGGCGGATTTCTGGCATTAAAAACCCTATCCCTAGCCTTTGCATGTCTAGGTGTCGGCTGTAGTTGACCAATTTGACGGGTCAGTCTTGCTGAGTAAATTAGTTACTCAGGGCGTAGCTCTATGTGGTTTTCAGGTGCTTGGGCAAGGCACCTATTAGGGCCGGGATGTTCCCTGTGTGTCGCCGTGAGAGGGCGATTGTATCTTAGCTGTTTCGTCAAACTGGTGAACCAGTGTTGAACTTTTCGCTTCCGCAAATTTATTTGGTCAAAACTCCGGTTTGTAATATAACTTCGGATTTATGTAAACTCTGCTTCTCCACCTATGTTCCTGTTACAATTATTTTCTCTGTCATGTATTGTACTATTGGGCGCCACAGCGCGTGTCGCCACCCGAGGGAGATCCTGGAACGGAGCCGCCTCCGTGGTAAGGCGGATCCGTGACAGCGTGGTATCAGAGCTTTCTCGGGAATAGTGCAATATTCAAAGACATATTTTTGAAAACCCCGTAACGAACGTGTGAGGACGAGCCCAATAGGTTGTTAATAAGTATGATTCAGGTGGCAAAGCTAACTGTAGGAGGTTGTTTGTTTAAATACTGTACCTACGGCATCGTCAACGCAGGTATGTGTCCCGCCCAGTGGACTGTAACATGGGAAGCTAGCACAATGGTGTGAACGCGGGCTGATTGCGTAAAACATCAGTGTCCTGCCCTAGGACAATAATAAGGGATTATTTTTGGCTCGTTTCTTTTGATTTGATGTACTATTTCTAGAATAAATCTTCTGCAGGTACGCTAACCACGATTCTCGTAAGAAATGGGTAGTATACGACTAACTTGAGAGATCGACTGCCACCGACTATATGAATGGTCCTATTCGTGACCAACTTTTTATTTGGTGAGGACGGGTAGGCCGAAATCATTTGCATATTTGAAATTGTTAAAAAGCGCCGCAACGTTAACAAGAAACCGAAGTTCTAGCAGTATGTCTTCCGTACGAATCGATACCTCCTCGCTTGTGACTTTTGAACTCTTAAACGAACTTCCTGACCCTAGCCGGAGTTGGTTTAAGGATCACCGGACATCACCAACTTGGTCGTTTGAGTCAGCACGTCGAAATCAGGCTACTGCAAATCTCAGGGGTATGCCTATTGCGCTAAATCCGTGAATCCTTGTTCCGCTCACCCTAGGGCTGTAGCTGTGCTTTTGGGGAAGTGGTTAAGGATCCTATCACGTTAGTAGTGGGATAGAGCCTGTATTTTACTCGCTGCTTCAATTTGTTTTATTTTGGCCTGCACCCCCCTTGCGTCGGGAACGAGTACTCACTTTTTGAGGTTTGTGTTCCAGATGGACGAGCACGGGTTTGAGCTATTCCAGCACGACGGGTGGCGCTATACCACCGTGGCTTTCCCACCCTTTTGTGGGAGATGCTACGCGCCCTGGGCTACGAGGAGCAGCCTTCGTACCGCGGGCATAAGACCCGCCGCCGCGGTGTGCCCTTTGCAGAGGTGCATCTCAGTGTCTCCCCACACCCGCACAACCCCGACTTGGCGGGTATGGAGAGCACCATCACGGCTGGGAGCCTCCGGGAGGGCCTGGAGAGGGTCGCTCACCAGGCTCTCACTCACTTCTGTGGGCGCAACATAGCAGCACTCTCGGGGACACCGTTCGAGATGATCCCCATCTGGCACCAGGCTGACCCGGTGTGGCAGAGGTGCGTGTGACGCGTCTCTCGTGACGACTACCTGGAGTACCACGCGGGGTACCACCGCGTAGCTCACTACTCCAAGTATCTCCTCAACTTGGATAAGGAGTCTAGCCGCCGCAGCAGAGTCTTGCTGGCGGATGCTGAGCAGGTGTGGTTACAGAGGAACGACCTGCAGACACAGGTCGATGCGCGGCAGAGAGAGATTCAGCGGTTGACCGCTGCTCTTGAGGCGAGTGAGACTCGCGTGACGGAGATCACTGAGCAGCAGGACACTCTCGCACAGGAGGTGGACAGACGAGGTATAATTATGCAGCAGCGGGCGAACCATAACGAGCACTTGCAGCAGCAGCTGGCGAGTGCCCAGCAGGAGATGGACTTTATGGGGGCGGATCTGGAGACGCTGATTCATGAGAACCAGGACCTCCAGGCTCAGTTGGACGCGGTTGCTGCACCACAGGCAGCACCCGCAGAGGAGGAGCCCGAGGAGGATGCGGGCGAAGAGTCCGACGTGGACTACGAGCCACTCGCTCCGACCGGCGCGGACCGACCAGGGCCCTCTGGCACCGCTGGTGTCCAGGCTTGGCAGTAGTAGTAGATGCGACTAGGTCGTGCTGGTAGGGCTTGGTTGATGGATAGCTTTTGGGACACTCCACACGTGGTTGTTGTATTTTGGGGATCACCCGCGTGATTGGCTTTTGCAAACTCGACGGTCACATATTCCGAGTTTATGTAGAGTGGAACTGTTGACTATACTAGGATTATGTTAACTTGGAAATTTCAGCTTTATCGAGATTATGTTGTTTACCACTTTGCTGTTCCGTGTGCTGTATCAATTGCTTTGGTAACCTATATTGCTCCTAATGGATGAGAGACTAATTGGACCCTTATTCTTGCATTTCAGAATGGTGCGCACCCGCAACACCAATGAGCTGCATGGCGAGCAACCCGAAGGTTCCAGGGCTAGAGAGACTGACTCTCCGCTAGGAACTCCACCACCGCCGCCGCCATCTAACCCCATGCAGATGATGGCGCAGTTTTTCGCGTCGATGATGGAGAGCCAGCAACAGCAGGCGGAGTTCATGCGGGAGGTGGCACAGCAAAACCTAGCAACTCGTAATGCTAGGGGCCACCATGACGGAGCACCGCAGACCAGCTCCTATTCCGACTTCCTCGCCACCGGGCCGCCCACGTTCAGCTCAACCACCGAGCCCATGGAGGCGGAGAACTTCCTTCGCATGCTCGAGTCTAAATTTGGACTCCTTAACTGCACGCCGATGCAGAAGACATTGTTCGCCGCGCAACAACTGCATGGTGCGGCAGGGGCATGGTGGGCCAACCATGTCGCTTCTATGGGAACCGTCCGACAGATTACGTGGGACGAGTTCAAGGATGCGTTCCGGGCTCACTACATCCCTGCGGGGCTTGTCCGCAGGAAGGCGCGTGAATTCGCCGCGCTGAAGCAGGGCAGTCGCAGTGTCGAGGAATACTGCGAAGAGTTCAACCGGTTGGCATTGTACGCCCCGGAGCAAGTGAACACCCCCGCCAAGCGCAAGGACCGTTTCTTGGAGGGGCTAAGTGCTGAGCTACAGGACCGCCTCAACCTTAACATGGGAGGCACCTTCGCCGAGTTTGTCAATAACGCGATCGTCGCGGAGGACGGATATCGCAGGGTGATGGCAGAACGGAAGCGCTCCACAAGTGCTATGGGGCCATCCAATGGACCCCCGCAGAAGTTCCGCATGGTGTACACCACCCCGTCGGGACAGAGGTACCGCTCCGCCCCCGTGCCGGCACCTGTTGTGCGCCCGCCTCAGCCAGCACAGCAGCGACCCCCGGTACCGCGTCCGCAACAAAGTCAAGGTGGATTTCGCCCACCCCAGCGGCCAAACCCTCAACCCGGGTCGTTTCCCTGCTACAACTGTGGCCGCCCGGGGCATTTCTCGAGGGAGTGCCCGCACCCCAAGAAGAGCACTGGTCAGAACCCGTCGAGGAGTAGCAGCGCCAACAACAACCGCAACAACCGAGGACCAGTTCGTGCGGGGCGTGTGAGCAACACTACCCTGGAGGAGATTCCGGAGAACAGCCCCATCCTTGCTGGTATGTTCTCTGTTCGAGACCACCCTGCACTAGTACTGTTTGACTCCGGAGCATCTCATAGCTTTGTCAGTGGGTTCTTCGTTGACAAGTACCGGCTCCCTTGTACCCTTATGAGAGCACGGTACACCATTAAATCAGCTGGTGGACAAACCCCTGCTCTGTATGAAATAGACAAACTTCCAATAACCCTAGGATCGAAAGTCTACCCTACTAAGTGCATAGTCTTAGATGGGTGCAGCATTGACATTATCTTGGGCATGCCTTGGATGAGGCAACATAAAGCTACGCTGGACATGGACACCTACACGGTGCACTTAAACTCTCCCACCCATGGTAACGTAAGCTTCTGAGTACGACCACCCCAACTGGTCGCACCAAGCGTTCACCACGTCACCGCTAGACAGATAAAGGATATTCTAGTGGTTAGGGAATTTCCGGACGTATTCCCTGACGATCTTCCAGGACTTCCACCGGATCGGGATGTTGAGTTCAAGATTGAGCTTCAGCCAGGAACGGCACCCATATCCAAAAGGCCGTATAAAATGGCGCCTAAAGAATTAGCAGAGTTGAAGGAGCAACTTAAGGAGCTACTGGATAAGGGTTTCATTCGACCAAGCTCCTCGCCCTGGGGTTGTCCGGCATTATTCGTGAAGAAGAAAGATGAGACCCTGAGGCTGTGTGTAGACTACCGACCCCTCAATGCGGTGACTATCAAGAACAAATATCCACTGCCCCGTATTGACATCCTTTTCGACCAGTTAATGGGAGCTAAGGTGTTCTCCAAGATTGATCTCCGGTCGGGTTATCATCAGATTAAAATTCGTGCCGAGGACGTTCCCAAGACCGCCTTTTCTACCCGGTACGGTCTATACGAGTATTTAGTGATGTCGTTTGGATTGACAAATGCACCAGCACACTTCATGTATCTCATGAACTCGGTATTCATGCCTGAATTGGACAAGTTTGTGGTGGTTTTCATTGACGACATTCTAGTCTACTCGAAGTCGGAGGAAGAACATGCAGAGCACCTCCGTGTTGTTTTACAGAGGTTAAGGGAGCACCAGCTATATGCTAAGTTTAGCAAATGCGAGTTTTGGTTGAAGCAAGTACCGTTCTTAGGCCATATTGTTTCGGAAGAAGGCATCACGGTAGATCCCACTAAGGTAAGAGATGTGGTGAACTGGAAGACACCAAAGACCGTATTCCATGTACGCAGTTTTCTGGGATTAGCTGGCTACTACCGCCGTTTTATTCCTAATTTCTCCAAAATCGCGAAGCCCATTACGGAGTTGCTTAAGAAGGATAAGAAATTCATATGGGATGAGAGCTGCGAAAACGCTTTGCAAACCTTGAAGAAGCACCTGACCACGGCCCCAGTATTAGCTCAACCGGACCTGGGGAAGCCGTTCGATGTCTATTGTGACGCTTCGGGTATTGGATTGGGATGTGTGCTCATGCAAGACGGAAGGGTTATTGCCTATGGATCGAGGCAATTGAAAAAGCACGAGCAGAATTACCCCGTGCATGACCTGGAATTAGCAGCAGACGTATTGGCCTTAAAAATGTGGAGACATTACCTCCTTGGAAATTTAGTTCGCATATACACTGACCACAAGAGCTTGAAGTATATTTTCACCCAAGACCACCTGAACATGTGACAGCGTCGTTGGTTGGAATTAATAAAGGATTACGAATTGGAAGTCCATTACCACCCGGGAAAGGCGAATGTAGTGGCTGACGCCCTAAGCCGCAAGGCTCACTGCCACCATATCTTAGTCAGTCCACAAGTCCAAGATGGTCATTATGTCCAAGTAACACCCTACGGAGCCCTATACAACGTAGCATTAATCCCTACCTTACGGGAAGAAGTAGTGGCAGCCCAGAATAAGGATAGAGGCATAGCGCATCTAAAACGGAGACTAAAGGAGGGCGATACTAAAGTACAGTGCTTTCGAGAAGACACAGAGGGAGTGTTGTGGTTCAAGACTCGACTGGTAGTTCCTAAGGATCTGGAACTCCGCAAGAAAATTTTGGACGAGGCTCACAGAGCAAAGTACTCCATGCATCCGGGCAGCAACAAAATGTACCAGGATTTGAGATCCAAATTCTGGTGGACTCGTATGAAAAGGGAAATAGCACGTTATGTCGCATAATGTGATACCTGCCGCAGAGTCAAGGCCGATCATCTGAAGAAGGCAGGCCTACTCCAACCCTTGAGTGTTCCAGCTTGGAAATAGGAAGATATCAGTATGGATTTCATCGTTGGTCTACCGTTGACGGCACATAAAGTCGACTCCATTTGGGTCGTTGTGGACCGATTAACAAAAGTTGCCCACTTCATCCCTGTGTCGACACGGTTTAAGATGCAAAAGTATGCGCAACTCTACATTGAGCGAATCCTGTGTTTGCACGGAGTGCCCAAGACTATCGTGTCCGATCGAGGTTCCCAATTTGTGGGACGCTTTTGGGAGAAGCTACACGAGACACTGGGTACCCGGCTGATTAGAGGTTCCGCATACCACCCCCAAACAGACGGTCAAACAGAAAGAGTTCACCAAATATTGGAAGACATGTTGAGGGCATATGTGCTGAATCACAACCAGAAGTGGGATGAGTACCTACCCTTGGCAGAATTCGCCTACAACAATAGTTACCAGGAAAGCATCAAGATGGCACCATTCGAGGCTCTCTATGGGCGCCGCTGTCGTACACCACTGAATTGGTCGGAATCAGGGGAGAGGATAATCTTTGGTCCGGAGCTAGTGCAGCAAGCTGAACAGAAGGTACTTGAAATCCAATCCAACTTATGTGCGGCAAAGTCCAGGCAGAAGAGTTATGCAGATAAAAGGCGCCGCCCGTTGGAATTCCGAGTTGGCGATATGGTCTACCTCCGAGTGTCACCCACCAAGGGTGTTCAACGATTTGGAATTCGCGGGAAGTTAGCACCCCGTTATATTGGACCCTACCCTATCATTGCTAGATGTGGGCCAGTGGCCTACCGGCTTCAACTGCCAGTGGAACTCGCTGGAGTGCATGACACGTTTCACATGTCCCAACTCAAGGGGTGTTTGAAAACACCGGTGGACATACCACTGGAAAGCACCCAACAACTACAACCTGACCTGACTTATGCCGAGCATCCGATAAAATACTGGACGAGAAGGAGCGAGCGACACGTAAGAAGACACTGAAGTTCTATAAAGTCCAATGGAGCAACCATACCGCCAGAGAAGCTACTTGGGAAACTGAAGAGTTCCTGCGAAGCCACTACCCCGAGTTCCTACACCACCATTTAGGTAAACTTTCAACACCTCTCTTAATCTCGGGACGAGATTTTCTTAAGGGGGGAGGGCTGTGACACTCCTAGTGTCAATAGAGTCCCAAGGGTGTTACCTAGGCAGTACAAAACCAGGACACCAAGCAATTGAGTTTGAATTCAAATTTGTAATTCAATTGAATTCAAAACCCAATTGAATGACCTTTGAACTGCAAGTCCCAAATTTTCAATAAGACTCACCTTTGCAAAAATTATATGTTGATGGTCTTGGTCACCTGTAATTTTGGGAATTTTCTCAGAATTTTAAGCCCTCAATAAAGGCCTCAAATAAATGTTAGAATGGTTAAAAACCATCTCTGTTCATAAAATTCCTGAACTTTTTGTAGTGGGGACTGTCGGTAGTTAGTATTTTTGTAAAAACCAGCACATTATGGGGAGCCTACTATAATTTTGGTCTGATTTTAGCAGATCTGGATTAATTCTAACAAAATTTGCAAAGGCAGTCGGCTGAAAGGATTGGAAAAAGAAAAGGAAAAAGAAAAACAGTCGTGGGACCCGCCTGTCAGCGACGCAGAGAAAGCACAACCCGGCCGAGGCCGCGCTGCCCCGCCCGTCGCGCGCCGCGTGGTCGCCGGCGTACGGCCAATGGCCGTTGCCGCGGATCGACGGGCCCACGCACGCGTTCGGACATCCCTTTTGCCGACCGCCGCGCTGTCCGAGCCCCGCATTCACTCCGCGCTCCCTCTCTCACTCCCGCCCTCGCGACGCGCCATTGCCGCCCGGAGCTGCTCCACACCACCGCCGCCTCGCCGTCGCTTCCAGGAGCTCGTCGACGTCCACGGCCTCGCCTCGGCGTCTTCCAGCTCCACGCGAAGCCACCTTCCCCTTCCCGCATCGATCCGCCGTGAATCGACCTCGTCCTCCCCGTCTCCGACCGCCGCCCCACCGCGTCGCCCGGCACCCACGGTGAGCCCCTGACCGATTCCTTGCTCGAGGAGCTTCCCATCTTGTTCGCGCACGCGTTTGAGCTCGAGATGGGCAAATCCGACCACGTTTTTTTTTCTAGTTCGTCGCTCGAGGCCGCCGCCGACCTTCGCAACCCCCACCTCGCCGGTGAGACCACACCCCCGGCCTCCCTCTTGCAGGAGAAGCTCGGTGACTTCCTTCTCCGTGCTCTAGTGAAGCTCTCCGACTAGATCCCGAGCCCTACCGCCCTTCCCTCACCGTGCTAGCCGACGACGACCTCTGCCCTGTTTCCGCCGCCGCCGCTGGGCTACGTCCAGCCATCGCCGGTGGTCTCCGATAGCTTAGATGAGTGCGCGGTGTCGAGTAGATCATTTCTCCTTTCTGGACCAGCCCGAGCCAGTGACCGCAGCAAGCTGCGGCGAGCCCCCCCTGCCGGCGCCGCCATGCTCCGGCGAGCGCACGCGCGCGCGCGCGTACTCGGCCCGCTGGCCGCAGGGCCGCGAAGGCCAGTGGGCCTGGCCTCGCTCTGGGCCGCGCTCGGCCGAGCGCCCTCGCGCTCGCGCTCGCCGCTGGGCCGCGCGCGAGTCCCAGCCCAGTGGGCTGCCTGTTTGCGGCCCACGGAGTTTAAATCGGATTTTCGTGATTTATTCATTTCCAGAAATAGGTTAACCTGGTAAATTGCATAGTAAATTGAATAATGGGAATTTTGTAGCAAAATAAATTTTGTTAGACTGGTGTGAACTTGCACTGTTGTAGAAAAATACTAATGCCACATGTTTAGTAATTTTTATACCAGGGTTAAAATAAATAGGAGAAATACTTATAGAATTTTAATTAATTACATAGAGCTGATAAAATATTAAAAATTGGCCTCCAGGTAGGGTTGTCAGTTTTAGTCTTCCTGGAAAATTTCCATAAAGAAATTCTCTGATTATTAGCTGAAATTAATTTAATGCCTTTTTCCTTATAATAATTAATAATTAATTTTTGGCTTAGTTTTTTATAGGAAAACTTAGCAATTAATTCTCTCCTGGTATAACCTAATTATAATTAATCACCCCTGCTCCTTTTGAAGAGTAGAACCTTGTCGACGAAATAAATTGTGCCCCGAGTGCAATTTTATCCGTTGATCAAATGGATCCGCTTTAGGACTGTTTGCGGGTACTTGCACTTTACGAGGGTTCTGCTCACACTTGTGCGAATTAGTTAGCACCTGCAAACCCTGGGCGGTACTTGCACAGCTTTGCCCGGCACCCACCGACACACCGTACTTGGATGCGACGTCGTCGTGGTCAA
The DNA here is from genome assembly GCA_030378355.1 of Eleusine indica. Taxonomy (NCBI): domain Eukaryota; kingdom Viridiplantae; phylum Streptophyta; class Magnoliopsida; order Poales; family Poaceae; genus Eleusine; species Eleusine indica. The sequence goes on along the minus strand of CM059498.1, from coordinate 6,547,575 downwards.
GTACTGGAGTCCATGAAGGAAATACACGAAGGACCCTCGTCCTGTGCCCCACTCCTTGAGTGATGCTTTCGAACGTCTCGCCGCACACCGTTTAATTCCACTGATAACAGTGTGCATTAACGTATTTATTGAGGAAGTGCCATGAATCTTCTCTCATAGCATTCCCTCTTGCATCATATAGATCACGCCGTGAACCACGTGGAGGCAGGACCGGAGCAGGATCCCGAAGGAGCTGGAGGTGCCGTAGCTGGCCAAGAGCAGAACCAAGGCAAGCCCCGGTGCATAACCCCGTTTTAAATTTTCATTCTATCACTAGCTAGGATGTAAGTTTGCCTGTGCATTAAGTGATAGGAGTTGATTGCAACCCTAGCGTGCAGTAGGTCCCTCTTCCCGAGTAGTAGCCTCAGGACGATAGTCGCTCCGCTTAAAGTAAGCTGACTGTTTATCGAGTGGTATGGAGACCACTCGTAGATAGGAATTATTATCACTGGGAAATGGGTTCGGATGAAGAAAAGGGTGGATGGAATCACAATGAAGACCGGACGGGCAACTAGGTGGAAAGGGAAGGACAGCTTGTCTTCAAGGAGGTAGCCCCGTCCGAGTCCCCCCCTAAGGCTACGCCTCGTGTCCGGCCTATGGGATCAAGTTTGAACGTACTGTTTGCATGCTGGAGATATGGGCCCAGTAAACCGACGTAGCTACGACTACCGCTTGGTTTGAAGATAGCCTTCTCCCTTCTTTGGTGGAACTGGGGCTGAGAGGAGGGAACAATCCACCCACGGATGGCGGCATGAGGCGCATCGCGTTGGGGGACCCTTCTCGGGGGAGTCTGGACCCGGAAGACCCTGCGGTACCGTGAGCGAAAGGTTGCTCCATGCGGCTTCCCGGAAGCGCGTATGGGTCGTGCAAGCAGGTTTCTCCTGCAGGATGTAAATCGATTCGAGTCGCTGCCCCTCACAGTAACGAGTACCACTTGATCGCTGCTACGGAACAGTGTCGGAAGCCATTAAGATGATGAGTGGGTTTAATAATGCTGTTTGAAATTATTAAGATTGTATTGCAACTATGATTGTTATATCTCTAGTGCAAACTAAATTTATTATTCTGCATGACAATTCAACTTGATGCTAAAACTTGAAAAATAAGGATCCACTCTTAGGCGGATTTCTGGTATTAAAAACCCTATCCCTAGCCTTTGCATGTCTAGGTGTCGGCTGTAGTTGGCCAATTTGACGGGTCAGTCTTGCTGAGTAAATTAGTTACTCAGGGCGTAGCTCTATGTGGTTTTCAGATGACCAGGTCGGGGAGTGCCACTGTGGAGGAAGGTTCCATTGGGAGGGCCAGCGTCCCGACTGTTGAAACATCGAATGGGAGCTGTGCACGAATGAAGAGGAAGATTAGGTTCTTGCTTGCCGGTACGGTGCTTGGGCAAGGCACCTATTATGGCCGAAATGTTCCCTGTGTGTCTACGTGAGAGGGTGATTGTATCTTAGCTGTTTCGTCAAACTGGTGAACCAGTGTTGAACTTTTCGCTTCCGCAAATTTATTTGGTCAAAACTCCGGTTTGTAATATAACTTCGGATTTATGTAAACTCTGCTTCTCCACCTATGTTCCTGTTGCAATTATTTTCTCTGTCATGTATTGTACTATTGGGCGCCACAGCGCGTGTCGCCACCCGAGGGAGATCCTGGAACGGAGCCGCCTCCGTGGTAAGGCGGGTCCGTGACAAAAGATAACAAGAAAAGAAAAAAAAACTCTAAGCGTCTCATCGAAATTATGGCATTGTCGCTCTGGCCATATTTCGAGGGGGAGAATTGAGAGACTTGTCAAGAATGAAATTCTTCCTCCATTAGAGTTCACAGACTTAGAATAATGCATTGAATGCATTAAAGCAAAATACGTAAAGAAAATCAAGAAAGACGCCAAAAGAAGCGCGGGAATATTAGAGATCATTCATACGGATATTTGTTGTCCTTTTCCCGTCAAGAGTGTAGATGGTTATGACTCATTCACAGATGATTACTCCCGCTATGGTTATATTTATCCAATCAAAGAAAGATCAGAAGCATTAGATAAATTCAAGATATTTAAAGTAGAAATAGAAAATTAACATGACTTAAAGATTAAAGTTGTAAGGTCCGACCGTGGTGGGGAGTACTACGGGAGGCATACGCCTTATGGACAAGTCCCAGGGACTTTTGCTAGGTTCCTACATGAAAATGATATAGTAGCCCAGAATTCTACACCGGGCAAACCACAGCAGAATAGAGTAGCAGAAAGGCGTAACCGTACCTTGATGGATATGGTGCGCAGCATGATGAGCTACTCCACACTGCCAGTGAGCTTATGGATAGAGGCATTAAAACCTCTATTCATATTCTCAACAGAGTTCTAAGCAAATCGGTGCCCAAAACACCATATGAATTATGGACTGGAAGAGTGCCTTCGCTGGAACACCTCCGGGTCTGGGGGAGTCCTGCAGAGGCTAAGATCTTCAACCCAAGCCTTGGAAAGTTGGATACCAAGACAGTGAGTTGTCATTTTATTGGCTACCTAGAAAAGTCCAAATGTTTCCGTTTCTACTGCTCAGATAAATACACGAAGTTTGTAGAAACAAGACATGACATCTTCTTAGAGAAATTAATGATTAGGGGGAGCTTGGTATCTCAAGAGATTGATCTTGAGGAGAAGCGGGTATATGTACCCAACTTTATGAGTCAAGAACCTTTCTTCTCACTGCCTGTTGACGTTGAGCCTGTGATGCCTGACGTTACAGCGCCAACACCTATTGTCACTCCACCTGTGGTACAAGAGGAAACTGCCACTGATGAAGGAGAGCAGCAGCACTCTCACATAGATAATATGCCAGAAGAGAAGGTTTCACAAGAACCTCAACCAGATATTGTGCCAAATGAAGAGACCACTAGGAGGTCTTAAAGAGCTAGAAAGTCAGCAATACTGGATGACTATGAACTATATAACACAGAAGAATATCCTATGGAGGATGACCCCACCTCATATGAAGAAGCCATGAGAAGTGTCCACTCATCTGAATGGTTGGAGGCCATGAAGGATGAAATAAAATCAATGAGTCTCAATGAAGTTTGGTACTTAAAAGAAATTTTTAAAGGAGCCAAAACAGTAGGCTGTAAATGGGTCTACAAGATTAAATATGACTCTAGAGGGAATATAGAAAAGTTTAAGACACGACTTGTAGCTAAAGGCTTTATGCAAATAGAAGGAATTGACTACAATGAGACATTTTCTCCAGTCTCTTGTAAAGACTCCTTCAGAATTATAATGGCACTAATGGCGCATTATGACTTAGAATTACATCAAATGGATGTAAAAACGATATTTCTAAATGAGGATTTAGAAGAAAGAGTTTACATAGCATAACTGAAAGGTTTTGTTGTGGAAGGAAAGGAAAAGATGGGATGTCGTTTCAAGAGATCCATTTATGGATTAAAGCAAGCTTCAAGACAGTGGTACTTAAAGTTTGATGGAACAATAAAGAAATATGGTTTTGAAGCAAATGTTGAGGACAATTGCATCTACGCAAAGTTCAAAAACGGAAAATTCATTTTCCTTGTTTTATATGTGGATGATATTTTACTAGCCAGTAGTGATATCAGTCTACTACAAAAAACAAAGAAATTCTTGTCCTCAAACTTTGACATGAAAGATCTTAGTGAAGCATCATATGTTTTGGGCATTGAGATTCGCCGAGATAGAAGAAAGTACGTATTGGGACTGTCTCAAAAGACATATATAGAAAAAGTATTGAAGAAATTCAACATGCACAAATGCAGTGCCACACCTGCTCCTATAGTCAAGGGCAAAATATTTGGGGATTGGCAAAAACCCAAGAATAAGTATGAGCTCGATGATATGAAAACGAAACCATATGCTTCGGCTATGGGAAGCTTACAATATGCGCAAGTGTGTACACGCCCTGACTTAGCATTTGTCACCGGGTTGCTTGGCAAATTTCAGAGTAATCCAGGCCTTGAGCACTGAAAGTTGATAAAGAAAGTCTTGCGATATTTACAAGGAACGAAAGGTCTCATGTTGGTATACAGAAGATCAAATTCACTCCAAGTGGTGGGGTATTCTGATTCAGACTTTGCCGAGTTTATAACATGTTATCGGGATATGTATTTATCCTGACAGGAGGAGCCATTTCATGGAAAAGCTCCAAACAGATTATCACGACAGGGTCTACCATGTATGCCGAGTTTATAACATGTTATGAGGCCACGGGGCAGGTCAACTGGCTGAAGAAATTTATACTCGGATTAAGAGTGGTTGACAGTATTGAGAGACCACTAAAGTTATATAGCGATAATGAACCAGCAGTAATGTATGCTCACAACAATCAGTCCAGCAGTGCCACCAAGCACATTAATATAAAGTACTATGTTGTGAAAGATAAAGTCCAGGATCGCACTATAAGTCATGAGCATATTAGGACTGAAAGAATGCTTGCGGATCCGCTCACGAAAGGCCTACCGCCTAGCGTGTTCAAGGAGCACGTAGCCGACATGGGATTAAAGGAAGCCTTATGATTCTGGACTTAGGGCCCAAAGAAAAGTATCTGTTTCTGAATGGAGATGTGTGTAGTGGCTGTTGAATCTATCAACGATTAGCTGTGACGACGAGACATGCTCTATGTGTAAATCCGTGATAAAATAGAAAATGTAAAGTAATGGTAAAAGAGATCTAGGGGGATAATGTTAGTAGATCTCCAGCTTTGGGCCCAACGGCCCAAAGCCCAGATCACGCCCTGATCAGGGGCGCCCCAACCCTCCTCTGGTTGGTGGGCCCCCATCACCCTACGCCATATAAAGGAGTGGTGGAGCCGGCGGCTCAAGTCACGAGGTTCACCTGAGCCGCAACTCCACCCCACAGAAACCCTACCCGGTCTAAAGGAGGGCGCAGCTAGTGATGAGATTTCCCTTTGCTGCCGTCGTACCGGGACAACACCAGTGGAGACCCAAAGACCTCCAACACCGACGACCGCTGTCACCGCTTCCTCGACATCTCGCCAACGCCCTCGATGAGATCCTCGCCGCCGACGACATGGCCGAAATCAGCGCCGCCGCCGGGACCTCTTCCTCTCCGGCCATCGACCCCGCGACGGCCACCGCTCCGCTTCCTCATAACCCTGGTAACACTCACCCCTCTCCCTCTCCCTCTCCCCCCCCCCCGCTCTCTCTCTCTCCAGAACCGCTCTTCACAGATTCGATCTTGTCTAGAGTGATGCCTAGAAGTTTAGACCTAACACCTCTCTCATGTCAACCTGCCTCAACGTTCCCGACTGGAATTGTGATTTATGTAAGCTCTAGGGTGAGATGCGGCCAGGCCTGGCTAAGAGTGAGATGCGGCCAGGCCCTTTTTTTTTTTCAAAAGCCACATGAAAATGTGGACGCTTAAATTAGGAAGAGGAGAAAAGCACCAGAGGTGGTACAAAGTCTGAAGAGAAAACCGAAAGAAAAAAGAAATGAGGCACACACGCCCCAAGATTGAAAGCGGCAGGTAGGCCATTAAGGCCCCGAAATAATCTGGAGCTGGAAAACATAGTACTTGGCACGCAGGCCAAGCATAGAGAACTGAGACAGGGCTAGTATGAACCTTCGCCTAAGAAACGTTCTCACGACTCTAACGGAGTTGGAGCAAAGCTCGTGCTCCGGCCAATCCCCATGTCATCGCTTCTTCTTGCATTCTCTACAGCAGTCATTGCTCCGTTAATTCTTCTTGTTGAAAAATCCTTTGGTTCCGCTCCTTCCACCATTCCCATAATATCAACATGATCAGCGTCTTCACTCCACGGGCCAAGCTTTTTGGTTGTTTGACGCGCTCCTTCCACCAAGATGCAATGGTGGTGTGTTGAGACCAAGCAGTCAGATGTAAGGTTGGTAGATGTAGCCATTCCGATAACTTAGCCCAAATGCTTTGGGATGCTGGACACTCGATGAACAAATGAAAGGAGGTCTCAAGATTTCGACGGCACATTGGGCAGAAATATTGATTGGGGCAGTGTCTTAGCTGTAGGCGTTGTGCAGTCCATACCCGATCCTGCACAAGCAACCACGCGAAGAATTTGCATTTTGACGGCGCCCATGCTTTCCAAATGATGCGGTTGTACACCTTGTTTGGCAAATCCTCAATTTGCACCAAGTATGCTGACTTTTCTGTATATTTGCCACTCGGTGATGCCGTCCAGGTGATGGAGTCATCATTGTTGTTTAGGCTCACCATGCTGATCTTATGAAACAAGATGACAAAATCATCCAGAAGAGGCGTGGATAGGCTGTGCCGCAAGTCACGTATCCAGTTGCTGTCCCGCAAAGCACTTTCCACCGTTCTATTTTTCCTCTTGGAGTGTGCAAATAACGTTGGAGAAATTTCTTTTGGGGTTTCACCGTCAAGCCATCTAGAGCATCAGAAACTTGCTTTCTTTCCATTTCCTAATGTGACCTCCGTGCAGGAGTTGAAGATCGCTCTGTCATCTCTGTCACAAGGCAACGGTTGTCCAATCCAGGGACTGTCCGGCCTTTCCCACTGGAACCATAGCCACCGGATGCGGAGTGCTCGACTGAATTTCTCTAGGTTGACGACGCCCAGGCCCCCTTTTTCTAATGGTGTGCACACTTTCTTCCAGACCACTTTACAAACGCCGCCGCTGCACTCTTCGTTGCCAGACCAGAGGAAGTCACGTCGATGTTTGTCCAAGTCCTGTAGGAATTTTTTGAGGGTCTTCATAGTCGTGAGCAAGTATGTCGACAATGAGGAAAGAACCGACTTGACTAGGGCCAGTCGTCCTGCAGCATTTAGTAGTCTTGGTTTCCAACCGGTGAGTCGGCGACCCGATTTGTCCAACATAGGCTGTAGGTGGACCAGGCGCAGCCTTGCAAGGGTGAGTGGTAGTCCCAAATATTGCATGGGGAAGCTGCTAATTACTTCTGGGAAGATCTACAGAGTATTGTCTAGTAGAATGTGATGGCACCGGATTGTCGAAATGGAGCTCTTTTCTAGATTTACTCGCAGCCCTGATGCGGCCAGGCCTCAACCTGCCTCAACGTGCTTCGTTAAATTACAGTAGTTACGAGGAGTTCGCTATATACCACAAAACACCATGGTGTGAATGGTTGTCTTCTCAGTTGAGACTGGCTCAGTTGTCTACAGCTAGCTTAGGCGGCATCGGCCACGAGTGCACGAGCCAGGCTCGTGAGAAACGCATTCCACGAGCCAGGCTGAGCACTGTCTGTTGCATCTCGTCAGTCACGATCAACTATGTACAGAATCGGAAACCAATCAACCGAAGGGTGCATGCGCTGAGCCTAGCCAGGACTGATACGGCTAACCAATCATGCCCCTAGGAGAGCGATGCCCTTAGCATTATGTGTGTTTGCGTGCACGTTTTGAACTCACTTTGCTAGTGCATTTATAAGTAGATGTCAAATTAAAGGCCGTACTGACATGAAATGTAACCCGCACCTTTTATATTGAGAAGATAAACACGTACGAAATGTTTGGGACCAAACACGTACGACCAATGAATTTGGGACAAGCAGTAGATTAGTTGTCAATTTTTGTAACACGTGATTCATAACCAATATGACACCAGTTGGTACATTTTACGGACAGTAAAAATGTTATTCAATCGTCCGTAAAAAAATGTTCATTCAATTCTCTTAAGCTACATATTCTCTGCTCAACCACACTCTACCATTTTTTTGGTATCATGCATGCATGCAGGTCTATATCTCACGTTGGCTTGCACTTCGTATACGCGTTGATTGTTCCGTTGCTCATGACAACTTGTTCAACATCTGTAATGTACTCCACTGCATAATTATCAAGGGGACGACTGCGAGGAGTATGAGCCCTCAGTGGTGTGTCGTCTCTGTCTTCTTAATTTTTACAGTAAAGTCGCGTGTGTGTTGTGTTTCCTGGCTATGAATATAGGGCGTGTCAGCCCTTAATTGAGAAGACTAGTAGGGAGTACGACGGGGCCGGGGAGATAAATAACGTGCCTAACTTGTTTGGTGGTAGGCAAACGGCATTGATATCTAGATCCTCCGTCCTCATCCTAAAAGTCGTAAAAATCCATATAACCCGAGTTTTTGACCGTCAGCTGTTCTGGATACTATGATACTCCCAAATGCATACTAGTCTGCATCAATATATATAGAGGAGATAAAACAGAAGTTTAATTTATTTGATCGAGTACATCGTCTGTCCGTACGTACTTGATTGAACATATGCATGTGCATGCTATGAAGATTCGTAATACACAACATCATAGTAATTTATTGCAACAACATGCTTTACACACTGATAAAACACATCCAACTGCACGTCAAGAAGACGTGTATCTTATTACATAGGTGAAAACGATAACAAAGAGAGATGATACCCACTCATCGAACCGTGTTCGTTTAGTCATGCACTTATCTCGAGATCGGGACGTTTATGGCTTTGCTGCAGGGTGTGCACGGTAAATTTTACGCGGTGCCAGGGCCGGAGGTAGCTTTCGTGACTCCTGTGAAGACAACCTTGGCGCCTAGAAGCTCTGTGCCGACCTCAGCAGTGAATGTGTCGTAGCGGAGGAACAGCTCAACGAGGAAAAGCCTGCCGACGAGCACTACGAAGTTCTTACCGGGGCATTGCTTGTTGTCCACACTAGGGTTCTCCGTCTCCCTGCCGTTGGACCAGTACACGTACTTGAGCAGCTTCTTGCCTTTCTCTCCAAGGAAGCGGTCACCCACGAACTCCTTCGCCGTCGGGCCGAAGACGCGGGCGTCCTTGGTGGCGCACGGCTGGTAACCGAACAGCATCTCGCCCTTGTTCACCTGGAACAACGCGCCGTCGTGGCTCTCGATCTGCAGGTCCGTCTTGGCGTGGCCGTACTGGAACTTGACGGGCGGATCCAGACGCAGCGACTCCCACACCACCGACTTCACCAGCTCCATCTTCTCCACCGCGGCGAGGGTGACCTTGCCGCCGGCGTCGGCCACGGCGGCGCGGATCTCGTTCGCTAACCTGGAGTGGAGCTTCTGCCCGGCGTTGGCGACGCCGGCCAGGAGCCCCGGGAAGAGCACCTTGAGCCCGCCGTAGCTGTTGAACGTCGTGGCGAAGAGCAGGTTGTGGCAGGCCTCCTCCCGCGACAGGCCGAGGCTCTGGGCAGTGTCGAGCACGCGCGACTGCGACTGCGACGCGGCGGTGGAGAAGTAGTTGTAGAGCGCCTTGTAGTCGCCGCTGATGAGGAAGGACGGGAGGTGGAACGTGTGGAGGAGCGGCTCCTCGATGATCATGGGCAGGCCGAGCGTGACGAGGGGGTGGAGCTGCCACAGCAGCCATTTCGCAGCCTTGGTCGGCCCGCCGCTGCCGAGCTCCGTGGTCGAGGGGCGCACGCCGAAGTAGGCCTCGCCGATGAAATCGAAGGAGGTGGCGTCGTTGAGCTTGTTGAACTCGGCCTTGCCGCCCTGCTGCGCGAGCTGCGACTCCACGGTGGAGAAGAGCGCGGAGAAGTTGGAGCGGAAGGCCGGGACGACGGCGTCCCTGCGGGATTGCAGGAGGGAGAAGAGCAGCTGCTTGACCTTGGCGTGGGTGGGCTCGGACGGGTCGAGGTAGGAGCAGACGCGGTAGCCGCCGGTGAGGGAAGTGGAGGGCATGTACGTGCCCGTGAACAGGTCCTTCTTCTCGACCTTGGTGACGTCGAAGAGCACCGGGAAGCTCTTGGCGTCGAGGAGCGCCACCACGCGCGGGTCGCGAGCCATGAACGGTCCTGGCGGGACGTTGATGCGCACGACGGTGGAGCCGTAGCGCTCGACACGGGACTCGAAGTACTTGTCCTGGCCCTGGAAGTAGTAAAAGTCCAGGCGGTCGCGCACGGCGCCGATCACCGGCAGTCCGTAGCTGCCCGGTACGGGGCGCGGGGAGCTGGAACGATCGGAGCTAGCCATGCACCCTACCTCAAGGCTCAAGCACAACTAATAACCTCTCGCTATTACAGGCCTAGAGCAAGGAGCTCTTAGTAATAGATTACAACTAGTAATAATAGCTGCACTACTCGAACCCGAGAGCTTAATTTGCTATGCTCTACAGCGCTCTCCCTCTTCCTGCTTTCTGGACGTTTCAGATGCTCTTTGTTGCTTGTGTTTTGGCGAGGGCGAGGGGCGGGGGTATAAATAGCCCCCGGCGCGCGGGAGGTTTTGGACGACAGCAGCACCGGTACGTGTTCTGCGTGCGTTGAATGTGCATGCGGTCCAATCGACGTGGAAGATCCGAGATCGACCAGCATCTCAATTATTCGATTGGGCGGGAGCAGGACATTGATGTACTCTCTCGATATCACCCGGCCCGCTGAGCGTACTTACTACTCTTTACTGCCTCCTCAGCTGTTTTTAGTGTATAGCTTTTGCTAGTTTCGTAGCTCCGCCGTGCTTTCATGTAACTTCAAATGATGCTGCCAGCGACCGGTCTCCACCGGCTCACATTGTGTAATCAGTCGTTCAGTTAACCAAACTCTTCTTCTTAATAAAAAGATACACAACTCTTCTACATATTCTAAAAAAATTACATAGAGATCATGCATATATATGTTGAACATATAGCTCTGCCGAGGATCTCCAGATGAGATCGCGCCAGCTGAGAAGATAATCACGGGGCATCATTAAAGATTATTAGTTACCTTCATAGTACCATCATCAAAGATTAGTACCTTCATGGCTGACGAGTATACTATATACATAGCCAATCGGCTCCGCATCATCGAACCAGGCTCCGGTGCAGTGTTAAGGACTGCAAGCAATCTCAGGCTTTGGATTTTGCTACGTACGGTCGAGATATTCCAGCAATACAGTAATTTCTGAACAATAAATCTGAGCAGTGTGTTCGAGCTACAGTATTTGCTGCAGTCCTTATACAATATATAGATTGTTCAGTTGTCTCTTATTAATTATATGACTACTTAATTTATAAATATAAAAAAAATATTTATATGTTATTAAAAGACCACTAAAACTCGTATAATAGTGTAAAAGTCATCTCATACTCCTAAATTTTAGCACATGAGATGAATGTTTCACGAAACAACCATTTTTTTTCTTTCATCATCCTCTCTCTCTTTCACATTATCAAAAATACTATGTGATAATGCATGAGACTAACTATCATGCCCTCTATCTGTAACATTGTACGTGCGCTCACAATAATAACCGCGACTCTCCATTCCCCTTACCAATCGATCGTCGGCAAATAAAGGTCTGCCAGAGCGGGACGGTGGCATGGATTAAATTGCACCAACCAAATACGGCAATATCAGGGTACATGTTGCTTCGTGTGGCCCCATTCTATCTCTCCCACACAATATCTTGGGTGCATGCAATGCATGCATACATGCAACGAGTCATGCATGCGTGCTGCATGATACTATTAGGAAACATGGATATACAGATTAATAGCTGTATGGTGTGAGCATAAAGATCATGATTCAGCAAGAAAGAAGAAACAGTTGGTGTTTCATAAGTGTTTTTCCCCTAATATGAAAAAGGCAGTTAATAAGCAACAATGTTTCTACATTGTGTGGGGAAGTCTTCCATTTTCTAAAAAGAAGCAACAATGTTTCTATGTCCAGGTTTGACAATAATTCTGCTTGCTCAATCCTTTAGAGATTCTTACTTGCCAAAACGTTCTTCCTTCCGTAAATCTAGGCTCCAGTGAAGCATTACGTATGTATATGGTTGATAGATCCATTAATACTTTTTATTGCCATTTTCAAATATAGGGGCACTTTTTCGCATTTGGCACAGAAGCCTCAAATTCTCAGACATGGCCCTACTGAAATTTACTCTTTATTATAATGAATTGCACGATCAAGCCTCAAACATGTAACACAGTTCAACTACAATTAGTTTACTAAACCATGTTCATTAATATTGTAACTCAAGACGACATCTGGAATCAATATGTGTCGGATGTATAATTTATTATATATGTCGTGCCAGTCAAGATTCGGAGCAAGACCTCCCAATCATATCATGCACCAACTACAACTAACTTACCCAAAAGTCTAATGTGATGAGAAAAGATGAGCAACAGTACCAACTTATAAAACATTTTTCTTTTTTAGAAATGTACTCCTAGCTTGTTCTGAAAAAGATCTCATAGGTTGGGCTCCTTACCGATTTATCCCTAGCTAGTCTGGCCGCGATAGATATACCAGCGTGTGTGCACAGCTTAACCACGGCAGTGTGTTGTTGGCTGCGTGTGCGTCTGGCATGTCCTAGAGCGCGACAACATCAGTGTAAGGGGATAAGGGATAGCCGTGGTCACAGTGGTCCAGGTCCACGAGCATCTCAATTATGATTGTAGTTTTTTTTAAAACCTTAATCATCTCTGTTTAATGTATTATTTTTTAGCATAAATCGGATATAAGACATATTTGTGCACTTGTTGTAATAAACTGCATCAGGGCTGACAGAGAAAGGTAGGCCGCCGTGTTTTCGGGTAGTTTAATCTGGAACTCAGAATCATTGCTAATCACGCTCTCTGCGTTCAGCCGTGAAACTAAATCTCTTAGAATGGAGTACTATACATTGTACGGATGAACACCTATACTACTTTGTTTGTATGAATTTGCTGTAAACACAATGACGAAGCTAGGATTACAAAGATCCGAGTGCCATTCGGTGCACATGATTAGTTTTAGATGATGCATATGAGGTGAAAATAATGCTTGTTTAGACGCTAGATGAAAACAGACATTGGGCTGGTGACTAGCATTTAGGATAGACTATATGACATCTAGGTGCATTAGATATATTATGCTTCCTCCGTCCTAAAAAATTTGACACTTTAGCTAACTCCATTTGTCCCAAAATACTTATCATATTTATTTTTTGATGCAACTTTCTCTTTTTTTAATATATTTCTATCTTTATCTCTCTCCTCCTTATTTCCTGTGCACCTACCTTTTAAACTTCTTCTTAATTTCTGTGTTCGGAGCTAAAACTTCATGTATTTTGGGGGTGGAGGGAGTACTCTTTTGCATTCTAGCAGCAGGAAATCCATATATATCGCTCTGTTTTTGTACTGTAGATAGAAGAAATCAAAAATATATATATATATATATATATATATCATTATATTATCTCTATTTAAAAATAAATGTCATTTTATCTTAGGACACAAAAGTTAAGGAGAAGTAGAAAGGGCAGGATGTACAGAAAACAAGTAGGAAAGAGATAAAGATATATTAGAAAGTGAGAAAATGTATTAGAAAGTGAAAATGTCATCTATTATTAAACAAAAATGGAATCATAGAATGACAGTTATTTTAAAACTGATGAAGTAATTAACAAACATCAAAGAGTTTTCACTTCTGAATTTTCAATTCTTACAAGTCATAAGCATAATAATGACACAGATAGTAAATGAATAGAATTTAACAACAATTCAATCAAATTCATTAATTGATTATTGTCATTATCTCCCACTTATTACTACTCATAACATACGAATTGTGTCGTGTTGGTCTAGACAATTTTTGAGGTGCATATTATGTTGTCTAAATGTGTCTAGAGCATGTAAAAAAGGCGTGTCAACATGGTCAAAGACCATCTAGATTGATGACGAGGACCTAGACTCAATGCATACCTCAAGTCTTGCGTCTAAATATCATCTAGATGCAGTAGACACATGTATAAAAAATACCGCGTGAAAATAAGATGCTAAAAACTGAAATATCACTTTTTCTCTGGTCACTGTACACTCGAAAGCTTCAACGCCTAGCTTTGTCCATATGTAAACACATATGTATATTTTGAAATAAAATATGCTTGGATTCAATACAAAATAAACCTCTCGGCTATTTAGGCATTGATGAATTCGTCCGGAAATCTAGTCTAGAATACTTCAACACTAACTTATATTTTTCTTCTTCTTTTGAGAATATTCACGTAGCTTCCCTTGTGGAAAAAAACCCATGGGTTGGACTATTTACCCTTACTATTCTTAGTCCGGCCGTCATTGATGTAACCCGCGTGATGCACAACTTAACGAGAGTGTTGTCATTGCCTGCGTCTCCCAACTTGTAGGACGTGGCAGGCTCAGCACCAGGAATAAGGCCAGCCACCAGGCTCCAGGTCCATAGCACGCGCCCGCAATATGCACGAGGACGGACAGAGAAAGGTAGTCTGCCATGATTTTGGATAGTTCGATTTGATATCTGAATTACTCTCTCTATTGTTCACGTTTTTAAATTTGTTCGGTAGTTCAAATTTAAACTGCCAGATGTCAACAAATAAAATACAAAGGGAGTACTTCTACTATTGCTAAACCGCACCATCCTACATTCGCAGCTGTGACGTGTGGCACCCAATAAGACATTATATGTGCATCACGTGCGTCAGGACCACACAGACATTACATTATGCCCAATGTGACATGGTAACGGTACCAAGATCTCTGTGTTAATAAGCTACTGGTAGAACATTTCGAGTACTGTATATTTTATGGAGGAATATCGACGCCAACGGTGCAGTATTTTATTTGTATGAGTCCGTTGCTATAGTAAGCTAATAAATACATATGTACAGTTACGTTTCTTTGGAGTCTGTTGATTGTTTCATGCACGAAGCGATGCTCTGTAGAAATTACGTTTCTGTGGAGTCTGCTGCTGTTGTGAATTCGGCGCACTTGCTGCCAAGCGTGGAAACTGTAGTAGACTACCTCTATAGGGCACATGTTTTCATTGTGGAGCTAAAAAGCGATATTATGAAATATCTGTCCATTGTGAAGCTGGACGAAAAGCACATGTTTTCATTGTGATGGGGACGTCCTCACTATGCCGGTGTAGCGACGTCGATGGGGTGTCCTCTCCACAACGATTTGTCATCCCGGAAAGTGTCCTCTCTACAACGATTTGTCACCGCGGGAAGTGTCCTCTCTATACAACGATGTCTTCTCTACAACGATTTGTCACCCCGGGAAGTGTCGTCCTCTCTACAACGATTTGTCATCCCGGGATAGAACTCAGTGCACAACGCAGGCACATATAATAACAAGTATAAAGAATTCTGAAGTCCATGCGGGATAAATCATGAAATTGTAAGCCTGTATAGGTTGGTCGATGATGGACGAAGGGCAGTTAGGTTCATGACGTATAATCTTATCTTTGAAAGATCATAATCACAATCTTAGAACTGAGCTCTTGTACAGGTAGGAACTGAGAGCTAGCTCAGTGGCTAGTGTGCGTCCCTTGAGACGCCTGGCCCCCGGGCTCGATCCCTGGCTCCTATAAAATAAGTGCTGACGCATTTCAAGGGTAGAGTTGTGTCCTGCACACACTATAACAAAAATGATCTTTAGCGGCGGTATAAAAATTTATGTAATGGTGATTTTAAATTAATCCGCCGCTACATTGAGCTACAGTGGTAAAACAAGTTTTAGCGGCGCCTCATGTTATGTCCACCGCTAAAAATAGATTTAGGCCCGGTTCTTTTTTTCTTAGCCCATTTGGCCCAGCTGATATAAAAACTCATCCATCCCAAAGTGCCAAACCCTAACCTCATTTCTCCTCTCTACCCAGCCACCGCCTATCCTCCCTTCACTGATTATCTCCTTCCCCTCCCCTCCTCTTCCTGGCGCTGGCGGCCCCTTCATGCATTTTTTTTTGTTTCTTCACCCGCCGCTAGTAATCTTTTATTAGCTGCGGTTTGTTTCGAGTACAAAAAGTCCGCCGCTGTTGCCCTTTATTTCCAGCTGCGATAATGTAGCGGCGGGCCGGCCAACCCGTCGCTATAGTGGGTTTTGACCCGCCGCTACAGTGCTTTTTTGTTATAGTGACATTCAGCCCTCCAATGAAAGCTGGGTTTGAGGGACCTCAATCTAAAAAAAAAAAGCTTTTGTACAGGTTCTAGCGTTTCTAAGCTCAAGTCCAAATAAAAGCGGCATGGAACTCAGTAGGAAATCAAGGATACTGAATTCCATTTACACTAAATTTTTTAACGGGACAAGAAGATGAGAAGTTGACAACGAACAATGCACAAGAACAGATCAAGACATTAATCTTCTACAGTAAGAATTGTTGTGGTGCGTTACAGTTCAGTGCATGAAGGAATTGCCCAATAGGCAATTTGGACTTTGGAGGAAGGCGAGGTCCTCTCGCTGAACCACCTCGCCTGCACAAAACTGGCGACTCCTTCACTGGCTTCGCTGCATCTTGCACGATCCTGCATTCACCATGCGCGCGGCCGCCTACTTCATCGTATCCGGCTTGTCTGTGGCGCCTTTTTTTTTTTGAGTGTCAGCGGGGGGAAAGGTCCCTACCTGATCCCATCTATTACCTTCTTATTTGAAGAGAAAAAGAACCCATCACGTTCGCTCTCAAGGTCACGAAATTAACACGTTAATTTAAAAAAGAGAAGATATAGACCGTCGGATTTTATGAAGATTTAATGGTCTAGATGAAAACAAAGAGTTCATGTTTCATTCTAATTAAAAATATAGATATATTCGGATTGATTGAAAGAATAAAATAAAAAATAGAAAAAGCCCCAAATCTCTCTCTCACCTTCGCTTCCCTACTACCGTTTTATTATTTTTTTCGTTTCCTTTCCTACGTCACGTTTATGTGGAACCAAAGAGTCCACGTCTGACTGTAATTAAAAAAGATATAAATGTGGATTAATTAGAAGAAATAAATAAAAATAGAAAAATACAAGCCCCCCGTCCATGTTTGACTCAGATTCGTTTCCCTATTTTTCTGCTAATGCCTCTCCTGTTTCGTAGGCAAGTAGATTTCCTTTTACCTATTTGTCAGGTTCGTTTTAGTTTCAAGTTTTATTTAAAATCATAATCAATTCAGTATGTATGTTTTTACCTTTAATCTACAAATCCGGATCTCCCTCTCATATCGTTGCCAGCATTTTAATTTTTTTTTCCGTTCCTTCCCTACGTAAAGAAATTTCACGTTTTACTTAAAGTCAAAATCAATTTAGAATACATATGTTTTTATCTTTCATTTACAAATTTTGTACAACTTAATTTGACTTTCAAAAAAAGTATAAAGAAAACAATCACTCTAGGTTGTAATCTATTACCTCATAGAAGCTAATAATTTATCTACCTTAACTATCGAATATGGCCAAATAAATGGCTTAGAACAACCGTAAATCTCTCTATCTTAAAAATAGAAGTTATATTTGTCTCACTTAACTATCAAAAGAGTTATAATTTATATTCTTCAATTATAAAATCGGGTATTCAGACTTTCTAGATAGTTTCAAGGGTGGCTTCGACTTATTACATGGCAATGCGGATCCAACATGTTAGTTGCCACAACATCTTCCTCCTCTCACATGGACAAAACTGAGACCATCCCGAACTTGCTCCCTTCGCACGCCTCGCCGGGCCACGTTTTAGAGCTCACGCCGTACCACCGAGGACATGGAAGTATGCAAACGGATGACGAGACAACTGACGTCGTGCCACAATGCCATGTAGGTCAAAATCACCATGTAGGTCAAAATCGCCCCAAAACTGTCTAGAGAAGAAAAACAAAAAGTTTAAAAAGGCTAAGTCTAAATTCCCAGTTTTGTAATCGAAGGGCCAAAAGTGTGACTTCTATAATAATTGAGAGAGTTCAATAAGACTTCTACAATAAGTACTAATTATAATCGTTAATGTTTAAACCTCTTCAAGTAAATTTGAAATAATAGGTTACTTGACAAGGTAAATACAAATACTGAGTTTGGACACATTAGCTTGGACTCTATTAAATCAACCGGTACACAAAATAACATATTTAGGAGCCGACAAGGAGGTCGAGTTTATAGCAACATCCTCATGGACATCTTAGGAACAATGGTCAATTGTCAGCTCTGCATTTGCGTCCGTGAGCTTTGCCTTCAGCCTGACAACATACCGTAGTTGTTAGAGCCCGAAGATACATAAGCATGGACATACGCAACGTTGGAATTCTTTGGGTGTGCATCTAACCACGTTGTTACTTCAACAACTACGGTAATGCAACTCAATTAATTTGTTTCCTGATAGATAATGTGAAAATGAGTCTATGATACATGTGAATTGCTTGAGAGAAGGGGTCATTTGAGGGCCAATTATGTTTTAACATGTCTTATCACCACTTGATCCTATGACAGATCAACTATCATCCATCAAAAAAACCATGATCGATACAACAGCTTGCAGAGTTAGGAATAGTGAAACCTAAGAACAACCAGGTAATTTTAATGACTCTGAACAAAGGTAGGTCTATTTGCTGAGTTTAGTATTAAACCAAAAACTCTTTATGGTTGCATGTGATTATTTAGGCCACAAAAGATTTATTAAAAAGTTATATACTGGACTAGCAGACCGTGGACGAATGCACTATTCAAATGTGAATGCATAACGGAAAAATGCACCAGAGCAGGATGAAAAATAATAAAATATATAATTATACTCGAAGATAAATAATTCAATCTAAGTAGCTAAAGCATCATATATAATGAACCATATGGACCTTGAGTAATTGGGTTGTGTGCACTTTCATATACATAAGAATCATCATGTAACACTAATATTATGTATACACCAAGCTTCCACCACTATCTTCATATCAAATATTGCAATTTATTCTTACAAAGCAGTCGTTGGTAATTAAGTATATGTTGCTTATATTTTGAAAAACAGAAACTCAGAGGGTCAGAGTAATTAGCAGGAAGTACCTCTTGATAGAACCACATTAATTATCTACTTTTTATGTAATAAAATTTTGTAAAGTCAACAATACATTTTTTTGTGATTCTACTTATAATAAAAAATAATTTAAATTAAATGTTTGATTCAATAATTTTATAATACATATGAAATAGCTAACTGATTATCTTCTGTATCATGATCAATTCTAGCCGCGCTATTAGCGCGGGACATCTTACTAGTTTTCATTAAACGGGAGCCCTGGAATGGCTCAACTATTATTTACACAGCATTTACAAGAGATTAGAAGAAAGAAAAACTATGATTTACATTGAAGATGAAAACAAAGAGCACCAGGCCGCCGTGATCGATGCGTCGGCGATCGGCATGCGGCATCGCCAGAGATCGGCATCATCTCGACAGTGTCGTAGCAGACGAGGGAGGGAGGGTGGTTCATGGTGGAAGACAACCTCATTCCGGTGTTTCCAAATATGCCAGCAGCAAAGGTGTATAAAGCTTCTGAAGTGCGCGGCGGGAACACCTGATGGGCGTTGCAGATCCCATAGGCGCCTCACCAACAGGGTGGCACCGACATCGATGCCCACGACGGACCAGAGCGCAGCCGCCGTAACGCAGTGGAAGATGATATGGTCGGCGTCCTCGCAGTTGGCTGAGCACAGCTCGCAGGATGCGTCCGAGACGACGTGCTTGGTGAGGAGCAGAGCACGGCTCTTGATCTGCTCCTGAACCAGCAGCTTGAACACGCGAGAGGTGGGGGGGGGGGGGGGGGGCGGTTGCGCCAAACGAACTCCGCAAAGTCACAGTTGGATCCTCCACCCACCAGCAGACTATAGAGAGGGGCGGTGCACAACTTGCCGACAGGGTCAATCGTCGGGCTGCGCCTAACATCGAGAACCTAGGAGAGGGAGACGTCTTGCAGCGCCACGGCTAGCGCCGAGAGCTCCTCATCAGCCACGCGCGTCAGATGCGGGACGAGATGCGCTCGTACACCATCTGACATCACAGCTCTGACGGAGGCGGTCGGGCGACGGCTGTGGCTGTAGAGCGCTGAGAACTTGTCGGCGAGGCGCCTCGTGTGCAGCCAGTCATCACGCCAGAAGGATGTTGTACGGCCATCTCTGATATCAACCACTATGACGTCCTGGTATGCAGGGAGTAGGGCGCGAATCGCTTCCCAGTGGTCACCCGCGACATCCCCGTCCATGGAGGGAACATCACGGTGTTCTTGTGCCCACATTGCCCACGAGGAGCCAACAGGATTGTGTAGACGGTGAACCAATTTCATTAAAAGGCAGCAATTCTTCACGGCGAGGTCCCTGATGCCAAGGCCGCCACACTCCTTCGAGCGTGTAACCATGTCCCAAGTGATCAGGCAATCGGCTCCAGAAGCTTTGGCCTCCCCCGTCCACATGAAGGCCCGCCGCAGGGAGTCCATGGCAGCGATGAGTGCAGGCGGAAGGGGTAGCGCCATCATCGCATAGGTTGGGAAGCTGTCAAGAACTGAATTGACCAAGACAGCACGGGCCATTGGGTTCAAGAGCGAGGCTTCCCACCCACAGAGGTGTTTGTCCGCACGGCCGATTATCAGAGCGAAAGCTGAAAGCCTGAGCTTCCCATGTGACAGTGGCTGTTGGAATTATATGGGCTTGGCCCATTAATATTTACAATAATTTCTGAAAAAATTTCAAAGGCTCATTCATGAGTGGTGGGAGTGCAAAGGTTTAGTCCCACATTGTTAGTGGAGGTGGAGGGAGTCCAACTTATAAGGTTGGTTGCTCTAGCATCTCTTGTAAGTGTGTGGATGAGAAAAAGGAAGAACACATGCGCGCGCTCGCTCGCCTCGCCGAGCCGGGCAAGGCGGGGCATGGGCGTGGGCATGGGCGCGGCCGCGCATCACCTGCGTGAATGATTCGTCGAAATTCGGTCCCTTACCTTGCGGGGGCGCGGCTTCCTTTTGCACTTTCTTTTTGCTACGTATTCCATATATTTCCATATATTTGGTTATGAAAACCGACGTATTAATATGGTAACCGACTCGGTTGCGGGACGCCCAACCCTAGCGGTTCCTCCCTATAAATACGTACGGGTATCGCCGCAAATCAGATCACGCAATCATCTAGGGTTTTGTCTCTCGCTACTGTTGCGACGCCAAGACTTCTCCATCCCGGTCGTCGGCGTGCACCTGCGAACAGGAGAGCAGGTCTCCGAAACCATCGTCCTCTGTGATCCTGCACCAGGTGAGGGCGAATAAGGTTTTTGGAAAGCGCTCTGCGCGACTGCTCGATCGCTTCCTCGTCTTCGTCAAGCTCGTCGCCACGGCTCATCTTCCTCGTCGTCGAGTCGGTCTCACCCGCCGTCGCCAACAACGTGACGGCGCTGAACGTCGTCGCCCCCTCCTCTACCCAGTCCAGAAGGAAACGTACGTACTCTTATCTCAAACCATGTCTTTTATACTGGCTTTCATGATCTGTTTATCTATGATGAATGTTGCTAGTATAATAGATGCTATATTTTTATCTGGCTTTATAAACCTGTCTAGATCTTGCGTAGACTTGTCTAGTTCATCATGTAATCTGTTGATCATACTTATGATTTATTTCTAGATTAATATAAAAATAAAAGTGTTAATTTATCCAACAATCCAAAAATCTTATTGTAGGCACTTTAGTTTTATGGCTGGATTAGTCGATGCACTGAGGCCAGAGAAATTCACTGGCGTGCACTTTAAGAGATGACAAGTAAAAGTCACTTTATGGCTTACTGCCATGAATGTGTTCTGGGTGTCCACTGGCAAACCTGAAGGCGATCTCACTGCAGATCAGAAAAAGGCCTACAGAGAAGCCAACACAATATTCTTGGGCGTTGTTATTGGAGCTTTGATAGATCGTCTTCAGGACGTCTATATCCATCATACAGTCGCAAAGGAATTGTGGGACGCTCTGATCGCTGACTATGGTGGTTCTGATGCTGGCACTGAACTGTATGTCAGTAAGCAGTACCATAATTAAAAAATGGTAGATGATAAATCTGTCGTCGCGCAGGCTCATGAGATACAGTGCATTGTGAAGAAACTCGAACTGCTTAAGATCGTCGTACCTGAGAAGCTTGTGGCTGGGGGCATGATTGCCAAATTGCCTCCGTCTTGGAGGGATTTTGCCGCTACTCTTAAACACAAGAGAACAAACATATCTGTCTCAGATTTGATCGTGTCTCTTGATGTTGAGGAGAAAGCTCGTGAGAAGGATGGACGTTCTAAAGCTAACAAGGGACACACTGTTGCCAATATGGTGCATCATCCACAACAGTCTCATGGCAGTGGTGGTAAAGGCAAGGGCAAGAACAATAAGCCTAAGCAGACCACTACCTTCAAGAAGAAGAACAAGGAGAAGGAAGTATGCTTTGTTTGCGGTTCTAATGAGCATTGGACAAAGAAGTTTCCAGAACGCAAAGGAAGGAAGCCTCCACAGCAGAAAACCATGAACATGCTGACCAGTGCTGGACAAAATAGTGGGTATGATAATTTATCATATATTTTTTCTGTATTTCAATCTACTAGTTGGTGGCTTGATACTGGTGCCAATATTCATGTGTGTGCTGATGCTTCTTTGTTTACTTCTTACCAGGTCGCTCGGGATTCCTCCGTCCTAATGGAGAATGGGTCACATGCTTCTGTTCATGGTGTTGGCACGATCGAGCTGAAGTTCACTTCAGAGAAGATTGTCCAATTGAAGAATGTACATCATGTCCCTTCTATCAAGAAGAATCTCGTTAGTGGCTCCCTTTTGTGTAGGGATGGTTTTAAGGTAGTGGTTGAGTCGAATAAAGTTGTCGTGTCTAAGAGTGAATAATTTATTGGTAAAGGCTATGAGTGCGGAGGCTTATTCCGCTTTTTCCTTTCAGATTATTGCAATAAACCTGTGAACTATATTTGTGATGGTGTTAATGAGAATGAAGATAGTGTTTGACATTCACGTTTATGTCATCTAAATTTTGGTTCTATGTCTCGACTTTCCAGTTTGAATTTAATTTCGAATTTTTCCATTGTCAAAGGTTCTAAGTGCTCAAGTTGTGTGCAATCTAAGCAACCTCGAAAGCCTCACAAGGCTATAGAGGAGAGACACTTAGCACCGCTAGAACTTATACATTCAGATCTTTGTGAGATGAATGGTATATTGACTGAAGGTGGAAAAAGATATTTCATGACTTTGATTGATGATGCGACTAGATATTGCTATGTTTATTTGCTAAAAACGAAAGATGAGGCTCTAGACTACTTTAAAAGTTATAAGGCTGAAGTTGAAACTCAAATAGAGAAAAAGATCAAAAGAATTAGGTCCGATCGTGGTGGCGAGTATTTCTCAAATGAGTTTGACTTATTCTATGCGGAACATGGTATGATACATGAGAGGACGCCTCCCTATTCGCCCCAATCAAACGGGGTTGCCGAAAAAAAGAATCGCACCTTGACTGACTTGGTTAATTCCATGTTAGACACGGCTGGATTATCTAAGGCATGGTGGGGGAGGCTTTATTAACATCATATCATATCCTAAATAGAGTTCCCATGAAGAATAAGGAGAAGACGTCATATGAGGAATGGATTGGTAGAAAGCCATCGCTCTCTTACTTACGCACATGGGGTTGTTTGGCCAAAGTTAACGTACCAATCAACAAGAAGCGTAAGTTATGACCTAAAACTGTAGATTGTATCTTTCTTGGATATGTTCATCATAGCATTGCTTATAAATTTTTAGTGGTCAAATCCGAGGTGCCTGATGTTCATGTTAATTCATTAATGGAGTCTCGTGATGTTACTTTCTTTGAGAACATATTTCCTATGAAAGATTTACATAGCATGTCTAGATTATCTTCTGATGTGATTGCTGAAATAACTCCTGAACTTAGTGTATTTTCTGATCATGCTGAACAAATACTTGAACCAATCCATGAGGAGATTGATAGTGAAGCTCCTAAGAGGAGCAAGAGACAAAGGACTACAAAGTCTTTTGGTGATAATTTCACTGTTTATCTTGTGGATGACACTCCTAGAACCATTTCAGAGGCATATGCATCTTCTGATGCAGATGACTGGAAAGAAGCTGTCCATAGTGAGATGAACTCTATTCTTTCTAATGGAACTTGGGAAGTTGTCGATAGATCATATGGTTGCAAACCAGTGGGTTGTAAATGGGTGTTCAAGAAAAAGCTTAAGCCTGATGGTACTATTGACAAATGTAAGGCTCGGCTTATGGCTAAGGATTATACTTAGAAAGAAGGCGAAGACTTCTTTGATAATTATTCACCTGTTGCTAGATTGACCACTATTCGTGTATTACTTGATCTGGCTGCCTCACATGGTCTTATCGTTCATCAGATGGATATTAAGACAACTTTTCTTAATGGAGAGTTGGATGAGGAAATATATATGGATCAGCCAGATGGATTTGTTATAAAGGGTCAAGAAGACAAGGTGTGCAAGTTGTTGAAGTCTTTGTATGGTCTGAAACAAGCTCCTAAGCAGTGGCATAAGAAATTTGATTCAACACTTCTATCAGCAGGCTTTTCAGTCAATGAGGCTGATAAATGTGTGTACTACCGTCATGGTGGGGGTTAAGGAGTTATACTGTGCTTGTATGTTGATGACATACTCATCTTTGGAATAAATCTTGACGTGATCAATGAGGTCAAGACCTTTCTGTGCCAAAGCTTTGATATGAAGGATCTGAGTGAGGCTGATGTTATCTTGAACATCAAGCTAATCAAAGGAGAGAATGGGATTACTCTTACGCAATCTCATTATGTTGAGAAGTTCTTGAACTGTTTTGGTTACATGGATAGCAAGACTTCTCTAACACCTTATGATCCCAGTTTGATCCTTCGAAAGAATAAGAGAATTGGTAAAGACCAATTAAGATATTCTCAGATTATTGGATCACTTATGTATTTAGCTAGTGCTACTAGGCCTGACATCTCGTTTGCTGTGAGCAAACTGAGCCGGTTTACTTCTTGTTCGGGAGATGATCATTGGCGTGCGCTTGAGCGGGTAATGCACTAATTAGTTGGTACTATGGATTATGGAATTCATTATTCTGGATATCCAGCAGTACTAGAAGGCTATAGTGATTCTAATAGGATATTTGATGCTGATAAGCTGTATGCCATAAGTGGATATGCATTTACTCTTGGTGGTGCTGCTGTTTCATGAAGATCATGTAAACAGACCATTTTAACAAGGTCTACCATGGAAGCAGAGCTTACTGCACTAGATACAGCTATAGTTCAGGCCGATTGGCTACGTGAGCTCTTGATGGACTTGCCTATTATCGAAAAACCTGTGCCGGCAATCCTCATGAATTATGACAATCAAACTGTGATAGTCAAGGTGAACAATTCTAAGCACAATATGAAGTCATCAAGACATATTAAGAGACGTTTGAAGTCTGTCAGGAAAATGAGAAACTCTGAAGTTATATCAGTAGAATATATTTCAACTGGTGAGAACCTGACAGATCAATTCACCAAGGGGCTGTCACGTAATGTGATAGACAGTGCATCGAAGGAGATGAGTATGAGACCCATATATGCTATTCCATAGTAGTAACCCAACCTATGTGATCGGAGATACCGTGAAGTAGGACCTGGGAAGAACAAGCTATTGTTTAGCATGAGAGTAACCTTTTATAATCCACTCGAGAAGCGATGCATTACTCTCGATATCTGTATGGTAGGTTGGTTATTGCCTTAATGTATTTAGTTGGCTTTAAATAGCGAAGATGTTGTCCTACAGAACATTCTTGAATGAATACACCTATATGAGCCCGATTGTTGTAAGGTCGCAATCTATGAGATTTGGGTGATCTCTCTTAAGCTCATGAAAGACCAAGGGAGTATGACCTATATGCTCCACCCGCGGAGAAGCCTACTGGAGGTCTAGTATCAGTTATGATAGTAAGTGAAACTTGTTTGCATAAAACTTGCAAATCAAGACATAGTCCATTGTTCAAGTTGTGAATGAGTGTAGCTTATTATTCTAGGTGAAAGTTCAACTTAACAGTCTCCACTGAAAACACTGGTATATTAAACAACAGTAAGGTGAGGCAAAGTCTAGCTGGGACTTTGAGATTTGGTAGGGGATTGTTGGAATTATATGGGCTTGCCCATTAATATTTATAATAATTTCTGAAAAAATCTCAAAAACCCATTCATAAGTGATGGAAGTGCAAAGGTTTAGTCCCACATTGCTAGTGGAGGTGGAGGGAGTCCAACTTATAAGGTTGGTTGCTCTAGCATCTCTTGCAAATGTGTGGATGAGAAGAAGGAAGAACACACGCGCGCCCTCGCTCGCCTCGCCTCGCCGGGCCGGGCGTGGACATGGGCGTGGACGATGGGCGCGGCCGCGCATCACCTACGTGAATGGTCCATCGAAATTCGGTCCCTTGCCTCTCGGGGGCGCGGCTTCCTTTTGCACTTTCTTTTTGCTGCGTATTCCATATATTCTCATATATTTGGTTATGGAAACCGACGTATTAATATGGTAACCGACTCGGTTACGGGACGCCCTATCCTAGCGGTTCCTCCCTATAAATACGTACGGGTATCGCCGCAAATCAGATCTCGTAATCATCTAGGGTTTTGTCTCTCGCTACTATTGCGTGGCCAAGACTTCTCTATCCCGGTCGTCGGCGTGCAGCTGCGAACGGGAGAGCAGGTCTCCGAAATCGTCGTCCTCTGTGATCCTGCACCGGGTGAGGGCGAATAAGGTTTTTGGGAAGCGCTCTACGCGACTGCTCGATCGCTTCCTCGTCTTCGTCAAGCTCGTCGCCACGGCTCGTCTTCCTCGTCGTCGAGTCGGTCTCACCCGCCGTCGCCAACAACGTGACATCGCTGAACATCGTCGCCGCCTCCTCTACCCAGTCCAGAAGGAAACGTACGTACTCTTATCTCAAACCATGTCTTTTATACTGGCTATCATGATCTATTTATCTATGATGAATGTTGTTAGTATAATAGATGTTATGCTTTTGTCTGGCTTTGTAGACCTGTCTAGATCTTGCGTAGACTTGTCTAGTTTATCATGCAATCTGTTGATCATACTTATGATTTATTTCTAGATTAATATAAAACTAAAATGCTAATTTATCTAACAGTGACAGCGCTAGGTATGTTTGAGGGAATCCTTCCCGTGGGCACCCTAGAATGGAGATGAACTGGGGTAGCAGGTCCTCGTCAACGTGCAGCGGTACCAGCGTAATCTTTTGAAAGTTGATATGTAGTCCAGTGGCTGTAGAGAAGGAGTCGAGGAGGAGCTTCAGTTGGCAAACGTCTGGGAGTTCAGCTCGCAGAAGGATAAGCGTGTCATCCATGTATTGTAGAACAGGGCAACTGCGGTCCGGGGTGGCGGGATGACGCACAGATCCATCCGACTTGACCAAAGTTTGCAAGACGTCAGCCACAAGTAAGAACAAATATGACGAAAGCGGATCGCCCTGACGCAGCCCTCGCTTGCATTGTATCCATGGCCCGGGGCAGCCATTCACCAGTACCGCCGATTTGGAGGAGGCCAGCATGTCGCGCACCCAGCTGTTCCATCGGTCCGAGAAGCCCCTCACTTCAAGCACTCGCTGCAGGCTATCCCAGCGTACAACGTCGAAGGCTTTTGCAAAATCTAGCTTCAGGATCAGTGTTGGGATTTTTCCTTTTGTTGCAGCATTGCAAAAGCTCCCTAGCGTAGACGAAGTTCTCTAAGATCGATCGCCCTGAATGAAGCCTGTGTGGTCAATGTCAATGGGCGCCGCGATTTGTCGCTGCAATCTGGCGGTCATCATCTTGGACACGAGTTTGGGCATGCAATTCTGCAGGCAGATTGGGCGGAAAGCATCGACGGTCGACGTGTTCTCCTTCTTGGGCAGCAGAACAATGTGTGCCCGATTCACCCGCTCCAGGTCTAGTCTTCCTTCCTGAAAATCAGAGAGGAACCGCATGACTTTTGGCTCGAGGTCACCCCATGCTGCCGTGTAGAAGCTTGGTCCAAAGCCGTCAAGGCCCGGTTGACTTTTTTTTTTCTTTTTTGATAATCGCGCGTTGTTAAGGGTGCCGAGGAGCAGAGCAACGACGTCGTGGACATGAATGCGGTGTTGCCCGCCGACGGAGCCAGCTCATTCCACGCCCATGTGTTTGTGGATGAGCGCTGCCGTGCGCGTCGCGTTGCTACGTGGTGAACTGGTGATTGACTCTGGCCCCGCCGTTCGTGCAGGATCTTCGAGATAGTGCTATCGGCCAAGCACATGTTCTAGTTCCTGCTGCGCGACTCGGATCTGCTGCTGGAGAAGAACCCCCAAAGCTCCAGCCTCAAGACACGCGCCTTGTCCGTCTTTGTTAAAATCCAAATGACGCGTACAACGTTCTTACACGAGGGATGCAACACATACTGATAACGTGCGTACGTTAATACTGTAGTTCTTAATTAAAATCCAAATGACGCGTGCAAAGTTCTTACGCGAGGGATGCACATACTGATAACTGACAAGTGTGCCTGTTTGTATGGAGTTAGATAATTTCAAGGCTTTCATGTAAGTTTGCTTCTAAGAGATGTGTGTCACACATCACCGATTTTATATTGTACGGATTTGAAGAGATATTTTTATGTCCAATGGCTGCCTTTTTTTAATAGAATTACTATGTAATAAAGTTTTTGTGGTGAAGACCTCTTTAATTTTTTTTGGAGTCTTCTGCCGCTGTAATATTAGATAGCTACATGTGTAGAAGCTGGAATATTCTTAACGGTAATGTTACTTTTCAGTCGATTGAAAAATAGCATCCCTTTCAATCAATGGCTGTGTGTATATTTTTTTGTTTTTTTTGTTCCTTTTGTTATTTATCTATTTATAGGATTATATGTATTAATTAATATTATGTATAGACTATGAAAAACTTTTATCTTTTTATATCCATTGGATCTAGATTCAAGGGCTAAAAGCGTTGATTGAAAAGAACCCTCATTTCAATCGATTAAAAATTAGACGCTTCCTATTCTTAATAATATTTTCTTTTCTAAAAAGATATTATTCAGATTTGTGAATTATGAGGCACTGAGTTGAGTTATGGTGGTTTGAGTCTGTATCTTTTCAACCCTGTCTGTAGCTGTGACTCTGCTTCTTCTTTTTTTAAGGTGAGGCTGTGACTCTGCTGAGCTTGAGCTGGGACTTTCCCTTCTAATCTGAAAAATTAAGCAAATTTGACCCAAAAAAATTGTATGGCGAGAACCCTTGGTTTTGACGGCCCACCAACTAATATCGCACACGTTCAATGGGCTATGCGCTTGAGGCACGAACTGAATAGATTTTTCTTTTTGGAGCATCACGAAGTGAATAGATGCCGACAACGGAATGAAGCTAGAGGCCTTCCTAGAAAGTCTAAGGTAAACTGATGCTATTAGAGCATTTTCAAAAGAGCATCATAAACTTTTTTAAATTACATTAATGAGATTTAATTTAAAAAAAATAATCTTCAACAGCTTCTTAAAACAACTCATAGATTTATTATCTCATTAAATTCATCACATTTATAGGTAGAAATAAGAAGAAAGTTGAAAACCCCAATCCTTGTATATTTTTAAAAGAATTAATATTATTGTGACCTCAGATGCTGACGTGATCCAATTAAAAGCTTACTTAATTCATTTTTAGGAGAATTATTAGAGAAGACAAGAAAAATTATCCTCAAAGTTTTTGAGCTGCTACTAAAAACATTCTTTTAGGGTTTATTTTTGGGGAGTTTTTGAAGATGCTCTTAGACACTAATAACCCCCATGGCCTATATGTGCCGACACCAATGGCAAGCTCCCCTGGCTTCGCCCCTAGCACTAGCTATAGGTGTTCAAATCGATCAGGCTTATCGGACAGATATGAAGCCCATTTTTTTAGCCTGGTCCAACCACAACACGACCCGATGTAATTCGTGTCTAGTGCAAGCTCAACAAGCACAACACGATGCATTGGGCTGTGCTTGGGCCAACCCCTCGGCACGATGTGTGACACGAACACGTCTTGTTAACAATATGTTAAATAAATTTTATTTTTCATATTGCTCTAGTGGTTAGGCTGTTCCTTTGTTTCCATAAGGTCGCGGGTTTGAATCCCATTCCACCCTCTTTTCCTCCACCTTTTCACTTTTTGCAATGGCAACAGGCCACAAATAATTTATTGGACCGTTGTGCTAACATGCTAATTGGACCGGACTGACACGTTCAAACAAATTTGTGTCATGCCATGGGCTGAGGCCAGCATTCATAGGCTGTCTCGGCACGGCCTGATAAACACTTCATGTTGGGGCAGTCCGAAACTAAATATGTCAACCCTTTTATGACTTGGGTTGTGCTGTCCATTTGACCATCTATAACACCAGCCACTAAGGGGTGCATCTAGAGACACCTTGGCTCGGCTTAATTTGTTAACAAAACAAGTTCAAATTTCAGCTTGATCATATTATTAATCTTGCCAGAGCTAATTCGTCATGACATGAGTTGACCATAAAATTATCAATAAGAAAATATATATTCTTATTAAATTTTTATAAGTTATAATGTGAATTATATTGGTTGTGTGTTTCAAATAGAAATGAATATGACATTACATCACTCTTGCAAACTTAAAATTTTAACAATATATCAGTTCAGATCTTTCAAAAAGCAAAGCTTGTTAAATATTCATTCTTGACTCATTATGCTCACTAGCACCTCACGAGGTGACTAGAGCTAGCTTGGTAATAAAACAAGCTAAGGTTATGTTTGGCTCAAATAAATTTTTGAAGAATGGTTTTCTATGAAAGGAATCTTGCCAATGCGTTTGGAATGAAGGAATGGTATGTTTCATTCCTGAGGAAAAAGAAACTATCCGTATGCATTTCATAGGAAATAAAATAACACTCAAAAATAAGGAAAAGAATCTTTGCTTGCATTCCCTCTGTCAGTAGCTCGCTCTTTGAGGACGAGCCGTCGTGAGGTAGGTGAGTGTGGTTGGCACTGTCTCACCAGTGCTCGATCACTAGGATTGACGCTGGTGCTCTTCACCGATGTTTTATCTCCAAATAAAATTTTATAGGTTTGTATAGATCTGAACATGCACGTGAAACCATAAAAAAACTGTGACCCTACTCGCCGCCTTCGGAGGTCGAGCCTTTGTCGATTTTTAGATGGACATGTAATATACGTATAATTTGTAGGTCTAGCATATGCGCAAGAGTGTGACTGTGGTGAGGTGAGTGTGTGTGCTTGTGCGTGCGTTCAGATTTGTAGAGGTCTTGGCTGAAAAAAAAATTGCTCTCTTGCTTTTCTCTTGCCTTGCGTCATTGTTTTAGCCAAATCGCTGGTGAGATGATTAAATTAGCAGCAAATGATGAAACCGGACATGGAGTGACGTGGTGTTTGTGAGCAAGAAATGCAAGGACAAAGACAACATGGAGTGACATGGATAAGAAAGAAAGAGAAGGAGAAACAGGGGGTCAAACGAACTTTTATGGATGGAGAAAACACGTTGACAGGGATCTGAAGTTTCAGAGCAACCTACAGCCCTCGATCAGGGCCGGCCCTAACTTTTTGGAGGCCCGGTGCTGGAACAAAAAATGGAGGCCCCCATTCATCATAATAAAACAAGATAATTTATATTAATTATAACTATATTATAAAACTCATTTCCATTAGCGACAAGAATCCTGCCTACAAACTGAAAAGAAAACAATCAGTGGTATAAAATCGAAATAACTTGATTGAGTATGTCTATCTGTTAGGCAAATCTGCGGTGGCATCCGACGATCAGGCAGGCCGGGCAGGGCAAGCAGGCCGGCGTTCGGTGATCTGCGGCGGTGTCTCGCGAGAAGTCGAGGAGACGAGGAGTTGTCGTAGGAGTTATCGGAAAGGAGGCCAGCCTTGCCAGTGGGCTTCAGCCTTGCGTGCAGCCGTGCAGGCCTGTGCGTGGTGCACTGGTGCTTGGTTATTTTGGGCTTCCTTGGCACTTGGCAGCAGGCCTGTTTGCTGGAGAACAGAAAAAAAAAGGCTAGCGCAACAGTTAGCAGGCCAGACATATATACTACTTGTATCTCAATTTGGAGGCCCCCAATTTTCGGAGGCCCAGTGCGGTCGCCCCGTTGGCACTGGCTCAGGGTCGGGCCTGCCCTCGATGCATATCATTCCGGAAAGGAAGAAAAAAGAAGAGGTAGTGGGCCGTATCTTGCAAACCAAGCAGGCCCATGGGTAGACGTTTAGTATCCAGAAGTGTTGCTAGTGATGGCCAAATGTGCCGGGCTAGCTCGAAGCACGTAAAAAATGGCCTGAGCACGACCCAGCCCGCTCAATTTTGTGCCCAGGCCGGTCCGGCACGAGGCATCGGGCCGTGCTTGGGCCGAGAGGCCGGCCCGACGAGCGGCATGAAATAAAAATAAATATAATTATATTTTATTATATATCACAAGCACATGCATAACTTGGTGGGAAGACAACACATTAGCTTAGATGAGGTTCGGGGTTTGAATCCACTCTTGTCCTCTTTAATTTTTTTCCTATTTAAGGGTGGGAATATATACTTGGGACAGCTGGACCGATTTTCTTAACGGGCTAACGGGCGGCACGACCCGTTAGAGGGTTTTTCGGGCCGTGCCGTGGGCCGGCGGCCGAGCCCGTGGGCTGGCATGGCCCGGTCCAAAATCAATTCCGTGCCATGCCGGGCTAGGCATAAATGCGTCGTGCTTTTTCGGGTCCGGGCTGGGTCGTCCATTTGGCCATCACTAAGTGTTGCACAAACATATGTTGATAAACACTTACTCTCGATCTCCCTCCCCTCTCAATTTACTTGTTAATTTAGTTTTTTACCTTTTTTCCTGAAAGTTACTTATCAGTCTCTTAATGTTTTTGTGCACCATATCTTTTCATCTTTACTTATTTACTATGTAGAGGTCACACCACAAATAAATTGAAATGGAGAGTATATGACTTTTTCGCCTGGTGGCGTCTCGGCGACCTGGGACACGTTATATATAGCCAGTCCAAATGACAGCCACTACACACGAAATCCTTGAAAGAGCAAAATATAACGCCGAGTTAATCTGGTTGCAAATGATACGACGATCGCCGCGCAGATTAATAAAGGATTTTTTAGGTGCCATTAACAAATCTGCATGCTGCCAAGACTAGTTCATATTCCACCCAGTGATGGATAAAATAAATCTTGGTTGTCACAGTCACATCCCTAGATGGCGACCAAGCAGTATATATTTTTGTATGGTTTTGGGACCTTTTTTTTTGGCTTGGTCTTTGGACCCAACAAATGAGAAAACATGATAGACATATTATTAAAAAAATAATTT
Organism: Eleusine indica; assembly: GCA_030378355.1. Classification (NCBI taxonomy): domain Eukaryota; kingdom Viridiplantae; phylum Streptophyta; class Magnoliopsida; order Poales; family Poaceae; genus Eleusine; species Eleusine indica. Next base: position 6,514,487 of record CM059498.1, on the reverse strand, counting down.
CTAGCAACAAAAAAGGTATTGATATTAGTGATGGGTATCATAAAACCCGTTACAAAATCAAACCAGGACAAGGGTGTCCGTCACTAAATGTCAGAAATTAGTGGAGGACACCATATAGCTCATCACTAATTGGTGTTGTATAGGTTTATGACGCGTCATAAACATGGTCTTCCACTAACTTGCGCCACCACCTATAAAAAAAAGGGGTGCGGAAGGAGCGAAAATTTATCTGCTTCTCCCTTCTGTCCCTTCTCTTCCGTCGCCACTTTCGCATCTTCCCTTTCGCCCCTCCTGGTGATGTCACCCTTCCACCTCCTTTTCTGCCACCCTTCCTCTCCCCTTTCGTTGCACCCTTGGCCTGCCCATGCTACCACGGGGGCATCAGACATCTACGTCACATCTGGGCGCAGAGCCGCTGACGCTTCTAGACCATGGCCCGGTGCGCGCCGCAGATGGAAGACGTCCGCACGAAGAAGTGGAAGGTCGGGCCTCTACCCTCTGGCACGGGGTGCTGGCCGTCAAAGCACTACGACGATGACCGTGGAGGCATCAGCGTCCTCGACACCTTTGCTGCCTCAGATCCGACCCCCTCCACGGCGGATCTGAGGGAGGGGATGGGTGGCCGCCTCGACGGCCACGATGGTAGTAGTGTCAGATGAAAAAGATATGATACATACAAAAAGATGAATGATGACAGAGAAGAGAGTTAGAGATGAAGATGTATTAAAATTAAAAGTAATAATGATAATATGTAAATGAGACAGAATGAGCACTTCTTTAATACTGTTTTGTTTCAGATCTAAAGATTGTCTATGTATCCAAAGGAGCGAGGGTTGCGGGTCGGCTACTCACATCAGTTGACAATTTTTTAGCGTGTTCCTTTCCTATCCTAGAAACCTAGCTAGATCTATAAATCAAATTATACGGGGTAGTTTCGTGTTATGAGGAAAGGAACTTGTTAAAAAATTGGCCGCGTGTATGGTGCGGCATTAAAAGTAACTCATAAAAGGACAGTTGGACGTGACATATTTATGACAATCACTTTGCGCAGCAAATTTTCAACTCATCATTTTGCTACATTAATTGAGTAGTAACATGTGCCTTTTATATTAAAAAAAATGAGCAAAAAATAATCATGGTACTACACGGTAAATTTTTAATGAAAAAAATGTTCATATAATATTCTTAAGCAATGTATTCAGCTCAACTTCTCTACAGCTTTTTCCCTTTTGCTTTTGTACTACGCATGCAATGTTGACGTTCATTGATTGTTCTTGTCCTCGACAATTTCATTAACATATCTGTTTATCATTTATACTACTTTTTATGCCAACATGCAAAACTTTTGTGTGTATAGAAAGGATCGAGAGTGATGCGTCGATGTACAAGCGCAAATTAAGGCCGTAATATATTACAATTGAGTAAAAAAAAATCAGAAAAAGAAGGTGAACATGTAAGCCTCCATCTCTACAGGAGCAGCCGCATACGGATCCTGATGACCAAAAAACAATCCTGAATTTGTAAGCCCCCATCTCTAAGAAATGGAATTGAGATCTCTAGGATCTATGTCGTCCTAGTTAATTGAACTCGTAATAATCCGCATATCGTAAGTTCTCAATCATTATCTACCTTCAATAGAATGCAAGCTATACTGCATATATACATACGTGAAAGAACATGCTGTGTGCTGTGAAAAATTTGCAACGGATACACACAACAACATAGTTTTTTTTTTTTTTTTGCGTGGACAAGAACATAGTAATTAACTGAAACATGCATATACAAACAATCAAACACCTCCAATAATTGCATTTCAACACTTTACATAATATCTTATTACAGAAAGAGGAGACACCCAACCAATGACACAAACCACTCGATCTAATTCAGTCTTGCACAAGCGATGTAGGCACTATGATACCGATGGCTCCATAACATCGATGGCTCCATCCAGGGTACAGATAATTTTATTCGGTGGCAGGCCCGGAGGTAGCTTTCGTGACCCCGGTGAAGACAACCTTGACACCGAGCAGCTCTTTGCCGACATCGGCGGAGAAGGTGTCGTACCGAAGGAACAGCTCGACGAGGAGGAGCTTGCCGACGACCAGCACGAAGTCCTTGCCGGGGCACTGCTTGTCGTTCACGCCCGGGCTCTCGGTCTCCCGTCCGTTGGACCAGTACACGTACTTGAGCAGCTTCCTGCCTTCCTCCCCGACAAAGCGATCACCCACGAACTCCTTCGCCGTCGGGCCGAAGACGCGGGCGTCCTTGGTGGCGCACGGCTGATAGCCGAACAGCATCTCGCCCTTGTTCACCTGGAACACGGAGTCGTGGCTCTCGATCTGCAGGTCCGTCTTGGCGTGGCCGTACTGGAACTTGACGGGCGGGTCCAGGCGCAGCGACTCCCACACCACTGACTTGGTCAGCTCCATCTTCTCCAGCGCTGCAAGAGTGACCTTGCCGCCGGCTTCGGCCACGGCGGCGCGGATCTCGGCCACCAGCTTCTCGTGGAGCTTCTGGCCGGCGTTGGCGACATTCGCCAGGATCCCGGGGAACAGAACCTTGAGCCCTCCGTAGCTATTAAGAATCGTCGCGAACAGCAGGTTGTGGCACGCCTCCTCGCGCGACAAGCCGAGGCTCTCGGCCGTGTCGAGCGCCTGCGACGCGGCGTTGTAGAAGTAGTTGTACAGCGCCTTGTAGTCGCCGCTGACGAGGAAGGGCGGGAGGTGGAACGTGTGAAGGAGCGGGTCCTCGATGAACATCGGAAGGCCCAACGTGACGATGGGGTGGAGCAGAAAGAGGATCCATTTCGCCGCCTTGGTGGGCCCGCCGTTGCCGAGGTCCGTCGCGGAGGGGCGCACGCCGAAGTATGCCTCGCCGATGAAGTCGAACGAGGTCATCTCGTTGGGCTTGTTGAACTCGGCCTTGCCGCCCTGCTGCGCGAGCTGCGACTCGATGGTCGCGAAGAGGGCGGAGAAGTTGGAGCGGAAGGTCGGGATGATGGCGTCGTTGCGGGAGTGCAGGATGGAGAAGAGCAGCTTCCTGACCTTGGCGTGGGTGGGCTCCGACGGGTCGAGGTAGGAGCAGATGCGGTAGCCGCCGGTGAGGGAGGCCGGCGGCATGAAGGTGCCCGTGACCACGTTCTTCTTCTCGACCTTGGTGAGGTCGAACAGCACCGGGAAGCTCTTGGCGTCGAGGAGCGCCACCACGCGCGGGTCGCGCGCCATGAACGGGCCGGGCGGGACGTTGATGCGCACCACGGTGGAGCCGTTGCGGTCGATCCGGGACTCGAAGTACTTGTCCTGGCCCTGGAAATAGAAGAAATCGAGGCGGTCGCGCAAGGCGCCCATCACCGGTAGGCCGTAGCTGCCCGGCACGGGGCGCAGGAGCGGGGCGCTGGAACTCTCGGAGCTAGCCATGCACTCGAGCTCGGGAACTCTGCTTTGCTCAACAATGCCCTCTGTTTTTCAACCTTTTTGCAAAGGTTTGGACGGAGGAGAATGGGCTAGGAGCGGACGTATAAATAACCCCTTTGGCATGCGGGAGGTGCCAAATCGATTTTTGGATTGGGCCACGACGTTGCGCTCTCTAGGCTTGCTTCACTATATGTACGGTAGAGCAAGCTAGGCCGCCATGTATCATTGCTAAACAGACTCTCGTTCAACTTTGATGTTTTCATTTCAAACTCTGACATTTTCAGCTAACTGAGGAGATACTAAAAGACATTGCAGTAGTAGAACTAGAGGCTATATGCTCCTTACACTCCAATTTCTGCTTGCGACATCGAAAGTAACAAGCAACCTGCAACTGCAAGGTCATTTTCAGACACTCTCAGAAGCTTCTGAGCTTGATTTCTCACCGCACCCGCACTCCCCCCCCCCCCCCCCCCACCCCCCAAGCATTATACTCCAGTCGAATGGTTGTGGCACGCAAATTGATGCCAACAACTTTTGCAACCGAAACAAGCATTTCACAACACCTTGAAAAGATGAAAAGATTAGTATTGGACGCAGCCATTCCTCGCTTCTGGACCATTCCATTTCATCATTTGCTAGCCAAGAGTATATCCTTCAGCAGCAATTTGATCAGCTAAGGTGTATGCATGTACAGACTACAGAGAAACGGAGTGATGTTTTTTCTTCAAAAAAATGACAAGACCACTGCTATTCATTAAGAAGATACAAGAAACAGGAGTTAGTGAGTTACACAGCCTAATGTTTACAGAGACTAGTAAACTTTAAAGCACACACAAAACAAGCCAGCAGCACCCTGGCGCTGGCGCAAGAAGAAATGAAAACAGTACTAGCCCGATTTGGTGGCCAGGGTTGGCGCCAATCAGTGTTTAGCAGCCTGATTTCATCCTTGATAGTACAGCAATTCTTGGAACTGATTGTTCTTTATTTTTTTAAAAAATATTCTTCTATTTCGCTCTTCCCACCAGAAAGAGAAGAGGATCCCCAATTTTCTTCGTTTCTCTTTCTTAGCAGTGTGTTGAATAGCAATCTGACCCAGTCAGTTGTGTATAGAGGCAGCTGGAACTGAGTGGTTACCCTATCCCACACAAGCATATAAATAGTGGATAGGGATAGCGGGTCTCTAGCGGATAGAATTAACGTAGCGGATAACAGATAGCGGATGCTACTGCAAGCACTAAGTTCTAATAGCGATATATATAAAATCTTAAAAACAACGTGTAATATTATATACATTATAATTTTTTTCATCATAAAAATCATGGAAAATAGTATGATCAACTAAAACTATAAGTTTTGAAACATAACTTGGATAATGGAAATCGATACATTTTATTTTAGAAAAAATAGACTTCAAAAAAATAATAAATTATTAATAAGATGTCACTATATTGAAATAGCGGTCGCTATAGTGGTTTTATAGGTGCAATAACGGTTCGAAAAGTGCAATAGCGGACGTTAAGTTACAACATGCTATTTGATAAATGCTACATCATTGCGGCCGCTACAAACACTATTTATCACCTTGATCCCACATTGCTTCGGGGAAATTACATTGCATGAGAAGATAGGCGGTATTTTCTTGTTCACAGTAACAGAGGTTGCTGTAAGGCCAGTTTCTTTGTAGACTATGATACCTCACGATATCTTGGATGTGATCTAACCATCTATTTGTCTGAATAATATTATAGTTATGTACTAATTAGGTCACGCCACCAAAAATTCTCGTTGGTACGCCGCCGCCGGCCAAGGATAAGCAACGTTCCATACTCGCGTCAAGGGCTGCCGCTCTAGAATTTGTTGATGCCAATCGTAAGCCGTCGTTCGCCGAACATCGATGGATTCATGCCATTGACGAATCATGTCGCACGAACAAATGTCTGCGCGCCACAAAAAAAAAACTAAGAAAAACACCGACACACCTAAGTAGGATTTTGACCTCAACAAATTTAGTTGATGAAGTCCTCAAATTTATTTTTCTTTCTCAATTTTACCCAAACGACATTAGACCTCTAATTGATACCTATGATACTAATAGACCATAGTGGTATCACAATGATGAGTGTCATTGGTCACTCTGTTTTAGGTGTTCATGCATAAGGTTTAGGGCTTATGTCTAGTTATTGTCGATGCAATTGCGTGTCTATAGTGCGTTTGTGAGCCGGTTTGTCCAAGTGTGTGCACAGGCTAGTTCTGACTTCTGAGCATCAATGCCGTGTTCAGTTCGAGGGCATGATGTTCTGCGTGAAATGTTGGCCGTGTTGTGCGGTGATTGAGCGGTTGGGCGTGACCTGGGTCCTGCAGATCGCGCGAGTGCCTGGGCATGTCGTTCGTGCTACGTTGAGTGTCACCCTCGACATATATTGACTAGACTAGATTTTTGCACGTGCGACACGCACGTTGCCATTGTTCTACTAAGATATCATATACTAAATGGTACAATATGCTAAAATAGATAGAACTGCTAAGCATGAGAAAATTAAACTCGTCATTACCAAGAGTCAGAACTTCATATTTATTTTATCATTAAACTTTGTCTAGATGTTGCACAGGCTTTTATTTCAAATGGATCACATGAAGAAACTAATACTTTAATTTCAACTATAAATCTCATCATATAAGGTATTTCTTTAAGACTGGTAAGAAAATTATACACAGAGTGATATCAAACGTGTCATAAACCATCGACAGTTTCAACTTGTATGGACATAAACATGTATAACAAACGTGATCAAATCCATCAAGAAACTATGAAGTAGAATGATAAAATAAAAACACTTCCACCCAGAAATCGAATACAGTGGCTCCCATGAGGCAATTATATTAATTTGATAATGTCAGCAATGCCGTCAGGTACGTTGCCACATGCCTCATTGGCCTCATGCTTGAATAACAGTCGCAAGAGCTATGGCCTCATTGCTTCGCCCTGCCAGAAAACAAAAATTATCAATATATCAATATACATGCGATAAATATATGAATCCACAGATATAGTTGTCTACAGAGTCAAGAGTTGCTCATGTTAACTTCAAGTTTTAATTTTTGGACCCCACTGTCTTCATTTTCTTACACGTCCTCGTGTTGAAAAGTCTCTAGTTCCATTACAGGCAGTGTGGCTCACCAGAGCGCTCACCGCCATGAAAGGTGGTTGCCCTGCTCAGGTGAGATGGGCATGCGTGTCGGCTGTCACTTCCAACTGATATTGTTAACCTTGGTAGCCTAGGCACAATTTAGCAAATCATTGATTTACTTTGTATATAGACTTCGAGGGTCCAGATTGCATGACGAGCTTAACAGTAAGAAATGTAAATTTTGTTTTCCTGTGAATACAACATCAATAATTAGCTAAAAAGATTGCACTCAAGATTCCTGTAGGAACAACATCGTTAACTTCTAAAAAAATTGTCTGGTCATTATAGTATAGATTTGATAGCAGCTGTTACATGATGCTACAATACAAAAAACAACGACAACAACATAATAGCCAGGTGCATCATCAAGCTCCCAACACATCAGTATACACTATATTTTTTGTGCTCTAACATAATGGATCAATTGCTTTATTTGGCTTGGTGAGAACCCAGATAGTTTGACGAGACACACCCCTGGAAAGAGCAACATACAGTTGACCGTGAGAGAACACTAGTTCTGGGAGATATATACCAATATGTGGAACCGTCTGTCCTTGTGCCTTGTTTATGGTCATTGCAAAGCTCAATCTTACTAGGAATTGTTTTCTTTTAAATTTGAAAGGAAGCGACAGGTCTTCTGACGGTGACATTGGAATCCGAGGGATGAAGACTATATCACCAGCGTGTGTTCCATTAACTATCTCAGCCTGAATTGTATGTTCATCAAATTTTCTCGCAATAAGACTTGTGCCATTGCACAATCCACTACGCGGATCCAAATTTTGGAGAAGATAAGAGGACAATTGACCTTAATCTTGAGTTCATGTGGTGGCAGCCCATTTGGTGTAATTAAGTTAAGAAAATCTTGGGGGTAATTGTTTTGTGAGTCATCTTCCACAGATTCAAAGCTATAAAAGACTTTCTCTTTTCCCTGAAACATATCAATCATCCTTGCATTGATAGCTATAAAAGACTTTCTCTTTTCCCTGAAACATATCAATCATCCTTGCATTGATATCATCCACGTAGTCATTCCTTGTGCACAAAATGCCTCTAATGCTCATATAGTCAGTTGAAGTGCAATTAGTTGAAAGGTCCGGAAACACACACTCTATGAGATGGTCCATAGAGTTCTCATCCTTGTACTCAATGATCATGTCTTTAGGGAGCCAGACGTAGTCATCTGCAATAGTGATTTCAGTGCCGTTTCCAATCCTAAGAAGATATTATGCGAACCACGGGTTAGACTGTGCCCTCATGTTCTGAGTCAGACTGATCTTACATATGTTGTCCCATATGTATGACCTTAGCAGGGTTGCATCAGTAATTTGTGACCTCGTGCCTCGAGGTACGACCGATAGAACTTGTCTGAAATCCCCACCAAAGACCATGGCCTTGCCACCAAATGGTTGTGTGCAGTTCATAATATCCTGTAGAGATCTATCAAGTATCTCAATAGTTTGTCTCTTTGTCATTGCGACCTCGTCCCAGATTAAAAGAGAAGCCTCACGCATCAGATCTGCAGTTTCATCCTGTTTAGAGAAGTTGCAGATGGTAGTACGGGTTATCTTGATTGGAATCTGAAACATGGAATGAGTAGTGCGACCACCGGGCATTATCGATGCTGCTATACCGGACGTAGCAGTTGCGACCGCTATACCGCCTTCTGCACGGACCATTGCAATGATTGCCTTATAAAGGAATGTTTTACCTGTGCCACCCGGTCCATCCACAAAAAATACTTCTGCTCTTTTCTTTCTTACATGGTCATGATTTCCTCATAAGCAGCTCGTTGTTCAACATTTAGTTTGGTGACACTCCTTAAATCTTCATCACTAACACTCAATGCATATTGTTCGTTGATCTCCTTGTTCGTTTGCCCAGCAGAGTATTCTACACATGAAAACAAATAAACAATCATGAGTGCATTGACAGGATAATGGACTATAGGAAAAGAAAGAACTCTATAAAAGGATAAAAGTGGTGTGTGTTCTGTACTGACATTAGCATCAAGTTCTGGTAACCCAAATTCCTTTATGTCCTTTCCCATAGCACTAACTATGGATTCAATGTGCCTAAGTACCATTTGCTCCACAACTTTAGGGTTATTAATCTTACGGCGGTAATCTTCAGAGAGAGAGTCATAATGCGTATCCCATAGTCATCGAATATTTGTGGTCTCACAAAATATCATGATTATTGCAAAAAGCCTCCTGAGTGAAAATGGCATCTTCCATCTTGTTGCCTCTTCTAAGCACTCGTCTAGAGACTTGTCTGTGTTGACGACACCAATAACTTTAGCTGCCTCTCTAAAAGTTGGACAAGTGACACCACATACAGTTTTGAGATGAGTGAAGGATGTAGCACCACAAACATGGTTAAGGAGCACACGCAAATAATACCTTTTCCCTTCTACAGGATTAGCATAAACCATACATCTAATTTTTCTCCATGAGTTCTTTTGCTTAACCCATTTTTTTCTGGTTTATCCCAACGAAACGCCTTTGGAAACTCTCTATACAGTAGCCTTCTAGCACTTGGATCCACTGAGTTCACCTTGAAGTATTCTGTTAGCATTGATTTTTGTGCCTTCTCACGTTTGACTACTTCTCACAAGTCATCTTCTGGTTTGTATGCAATCATGTGCATGCCAGGTAGATGCACAGCAAGTTATAGAACTGAAGGGGACACCTGGTTACATACAAGATTAAACAAGTTAAGAAGTTGCACAGTTTTGGTCATGAACACAATTTTCATTAGTGCACATAATGATTAAAATCGAATCAAATCATCCCATTCCTAAATAATTACCTGATATAAAGGAAACCCATAGAGCCTGTATGCAGATTCAGAAGGTGTTACACATCTTGCATCCCTATACTGCTTTATTTCATTGACCACATTATTATCATTTTCTGACTGATCAATTGACGTAGACGCCCCATCATGCCCTTTGTATATGTATTTGTACAAACACTTGACAGCCTTGATGCTTGAGCAGATCTCAACATTAATGTGGCAGTTGTATATCATGAGCAGTGCCGGGTTGTAGGGGACAACCCATCTGTTATCTAATTTGGCATTTCGGGCCTTCACAATGCACCCATCATCTCTTCTCCTGTACATAGGATATGAATCTTTTCCTAGCTACGTTGCATCATAAAACTGCCTTGGATATCTAAACCGACACTGGCCATCCACCATGCACTGATATTTTGTGTTGAGAAGACCACAGGGGCCGTGCATCATGTGCTTGCACACAAGTGTGTGAAGGGTTTTGTACTTCTCTCGTCCGGGATTTCAGCAGATTTGTATTTGTCATAGTCATCAGGCCCTGTCAACTTATCTTTCTGAGCCATTGCCAATAAGAAGTGCTCATGAGGCAGACCCCTCTTTTGGAACTCCGTGACATGTGCATATGCTACCACCTCACCAAAATATTTCTTCTTAATAAGGCGGTCATGCAAATCACGTAGTTTCGCTCTGTATACCCTTGCCATGACCTCGGGACGATCTTGCGGTGCTTGTCCTGGCAACAGCTCATCGAGAATCTCATCCCAATATGAGTTACAACTCATGGTGACGAAGTAGTCTGGTTTTCCAAAACGCTGCACCAAGGTCATGGCATCAAGGAACCTTGCTTGGACATGACGGTCCCCACCCGGGAAGGACCTCGGAAGCACAATTCTCTTCCTAGCCTCGGAAGCACGGGCCTCTCCGGCTGCGAGTGTGTCAACAATTCCCTAAAAATTAGAGCATTGTTATTAATGGTAAAATGGTTGACTCTTGAATAAACGGATCCATAGTAATACAAAAGTACCTGATATAAATCAGCCCTGATGATTTTCTGATGATTAGGCAAAGAATACATATCCAGTCGCATGGACTCAACCTTCACATATGTGTCAACCAGAAATTGTTGGAAAAGGCGTCCGCCATAGAAAAGGACATTAAACTCGCCAGGTCTAATTTGTAGCTTGTAGCAGTAATACTCTCTGGCAGCAACATATTTTCTTTTCCCGTCTGCAGCAAATATTGGAAGTCAGGACTATAATGCAGAAGTCAATTGAGGTAGGTACAGTAAGAAACATCATTGCCAACACTAAATGCTACATATTCTCATTATACATATGACGCACCAGAACTTCCTTCGATGACATTGCGCCCTTTTTCGTCCCAATGATCAGCAACACACTCTTCAACTGTGTGTCGATGAGAGAAATTTTCTAACTAAGATTATATTCAACTGAGAAAGGTATTGTGTATAAAATATATAGCATTTAACGAAAAGGTTACTGACCTTGTTCTTCGTGTTCATCTCCATCATTCTCTCCACCTGTGACAAATGTGTATTGATTGAGTGAAAAAAAAAATATAACTACTAAAGATTACAGTCAGATTTCTAAAGTGTTGTAGTACCTAGCCCCTCGTTTTGATCAGGAGTGTCATATGGAATTTTCTTATTCCACCCAGCCTCCCCTCTAGGAAAAAACAAGGGATATGATAAGGGATCGTAACAACCGTAATATGCCTTGATGTACTGTGGTGTATCGGCAACATCGTAAACCATTATGCTTGCCTCAAACATTTTACGAGGATCATTTCCTTGTTTCCAAATTGCAGCAACCTGTGATACGGTGGGAGCATTGTATCTCCGTAGGTCCACATTAATGTCCGTATTGAGCTCAATCTTGTACTCATCGAGGTTTTGCACGAAGCTGAGACTCTTGAAAACTCTAACGTAAGGGTTGTTGTTGAGTATTTCCAGAATTCTCCATATGAGACCTTGGTCAAGATGCGGGGACCTGATCACTCTGTGTTCACTTGTCTCATTGGTATCATAAAAGTACAACTGCATGTGCCTAGCTCCTCTTTCACCTGAAACCAGCTGATCAAGACAGTGATATACTTGGCCATGAACCCTGAAAGTATAAATCTCAGTTCCAGCAATTGTGCTATACCGACGATCTAATTTAACTCCAAGACTGGTGAACGAGAAATGAGAGTTGAAGTATCTTATATGTTTTCAAAAATATTTCGCATCTTGATCTATCTCACTTATGAAGAGATGTCGTAACTCATCTGAGATGTCAGGTATATGTATTCTCACTTTCTCTTGTCTGCAACAAAATGACTTTCCCTCACCCAAAAAACGTTTAGCTCCATAACAAGAATACGGTCGGGCCTTCCAAAGCACATGATGTTTTTTAGGGAGGTTGTGGTATACCCGGTCGTAAAGGTCCGGTTCATCACCTGTAGGCCTTTTCTTGCGGTATGATATAAATGTCCGCTCTAAAAAACAAGAAGGTCGGGCATTAGTCCTTTCACATTTTATAGTTCCTTGCATTTATATAAGTGATTCTGGTGCACATATAATTACCTCTTCCGTTGTAGATTATTTCGTCTTCATCTTTGGACAAGGACTTATCTTGTTGTTGGTTATCTTCTGGGTTAAAACGATCAAGCTCTTCTTCTTCTGTAAGTAGATTTGGGTTGTGACACCACGTAAGTAAGATGTATTTTTGTTGATATAAAATTCAATAGTGAAAGACAGTTAAGAGACATACAGACCGGGATTGTTATTTTCATTGGAATCAGGCTCCCATATACCGGAATCAAACACAGGGTCTTCAATAGTAGAAATAGTAGTCCCGTTAGCTTGTATCTACGAGGTGTGTGACTCTAATAGACAATCGGCTTCGGTTACTCATACATAAGGATGATGACGACATGGAAGGAAATAAATCAAAAGTTATATAGATGTACCTGCTCGTTTCTTATCTCTGGATCTTACGTACACATCATGCATTTGCATACTTCTAACCCTCCTGGCATCGTCCAACAAAAGTGAGTACTGAAGTCTTTCCTTAGCTGCCTTTGTCTGGCTCCTAGACAACGAACCTGGAGAACAAGGGGTCACAACAGATAGAATTTAATAACATGACAACGTGTACATGTAGCATCTGTCAGTGAAATTTCAAAACTGAGATTAACCTTGTGTTAAGCTTGAACTATTTCCTGCATTATGGATGTTTGTATGCCGATTTATCGAGGGGGGCACTTCACCTCTGTGTAGCCAACTATCTCCATCGCTGTCACTTCCATCTTCCACCATTCCCACCATGCTAATGGTGTTCACCAGCGCAGATACATTTGTGTAATTAAGAGGAACCGATGGTGGCGACCCTAAATGAAAACGGTTGTGAACACCATCAAAAGACGAAACACAAAAACAGGAGATATTTCAGCCCCACCATGAAAGACAACCTTGTAGTGCTGCAGCTGCGAATGCATTTTCGTTAGCATCCATACCTAATTGACCTTTTTTTGCGTTGTCTGTATTCGCACTGGTAATCTCGCGCCTTCTTATGCTTTGTCTTAATTTCCTCATCGTCAACTATCACAGGAAATAAAGGTATTGATCAGTATATCAGAGATAGATAATATTTTAAAATTAGGAACTTAAGTTAGGTATCAACCGTTTGTTTCCATCTTTTTGCGTTGTCTATAATCACGTTGATACTCTTGGGCTTTTTTGCGGCTAGCCTCTAATGCGGGATCTTCATCAGGACCCCCTTCTTGATACCCGAGCCGTTCTCTTGTCCAGTGCTTGCTGGCAGAGTCATAAAATACATAAAATTAAATATACAAAATACAAATATCAAACCTCTAGAGTTACGATTATTTGAATCATCATTACCTGGACAGTTATCACGTGCTTGAGGTGTTGGAGATAGGTTTGTCAAATCTTTGAACGGAGCCCAATCTGAGTTGACTGTTGTTTCACGGTTAGGCCTGGTTCCGCCTGTCATGGTTGTCGTTCTAATATTGGGATCAAACACACACCAAGGGTTTTGAATTCAGCCTCGTTGCCTAATCAAAATGCAGATTCCAAAAAAAAAAATTACGCTGGTTACAAACCAAGGAAATGGCAAAGATTAGCCACCACAGGAAATAGCAATTCCGTATATTGTTGGCTTACTGATAAGTATTTTGTTCCTCTAAAAAATATAAACAACACACTCAATGAATGTGCATTTAATCAGGTGTGTGCAGGAGTACCTTCAGCATCGAATATATAAATTTGCACTTCCGAGCAGCTCAAACACATCAAACCATTAGCGATCTCCGGCTCATCCTCGTAGCAAAACGTGAGCTAGGGGCAGACGATGCATTCTTCCCTACGTGAGTGGAGAGCGTTACGAGGAGCCGCTCCGTGGTGACGAGGCAGAAGCTTTTCGTTGTCCTCGACGGTGACGAGCCAGTCATGGGAGGCGCCCAGTCTGAAGCCTCCCAGGATGCACGGAACGGCAACTGCCCGGTGGTCAGTGATGATGTAGAGCGTGACCGCGCCGGAGTTAATGGCCGTGTAGAGCAGACACTTTCAAGTCCCAGGGCGAGAGAAACGACGCGGTGGAGACCTCGAGATTACGATGATGCGGCGTTCTAGCAGCGGCACACGGCCCCCGTGCGGAACATGCCATGATTCTGCAGCTCGATGTGGGCATGTGCATATGGAAAGAGTTAAAAGTTGGAAAGCAATCAATACCTTGATTAAATGGGACACCACCGGTAATATGGAAACCCCAAAAAAATTATGCCGGTTAAAGACCAAGGAGAAGTGCGGGCAGGTACCTTTGGTTGGGTAAAAAAAAAACAGGAAAAAAGAGGCAGATGAGGAGGGTTTTCTATGTAGGAGTTTGTCATGTTATAACTGACGATGGGCCCAGATTTGATTAGAGGGCTATTATCAAAAAGGGAGTGGAATCAAAAGCCTGAATTTGTTGGGTACATAGATCGCATGGTGTGTTTAGATGGATCGAAATTTAATATTTATAGTATAGATTAATAGGCGCGCTTCGCTGCGTCGGTGAGGTTATGTCAATTGGTCAACCATCAGCAAGGAGTAGAGGAGGTAGTGAACAAGTAATTATTTATCCACAGGTTCCGTTATAATTTTATCCATGTTCAAGAGGATGGATGTTGCAGGGCACGTCACGGCTGCTATTCATCTGGCACGGTAGACAATCCGAGTCCGCAAATTATCACATAAAGCATCTAAATATTTTTTTTTTCTTATAGAATATGGGTCCCGTATTGCTTGATGGATGAGCCTCATCGAGCGGCAAGTATTAGAAAACCGTTTATATCATAGAAATCAGAGCCGACCGGTTTGACAAACATCGTGAAAACCAAAAAAATCAAATGATAAACTGCTCAAATGTCAAAACATGAATTTGAACATGATTTGAAAGCAAGCCAGTCGGTTTTCGGTTTACTATTTGGTTTTTTGGTTTATTATTCGGTTTTTCTATTTTCCGCTCGGTTTTCTCTCTATATCATTGGTTTTCTCAGTTTAAAAACAAATTACTCGGTTTTCTGGTTTATTGCCCGGTTTCTCCGGTTTACTGCTTATTTTTTTCAAGATTTCAAAAAAAATCAAATTTTAATTTTTTGAAATTGTATTAGATAGAAAATCGATGGTCTGATCAAATCGGACCGGATCGATTTGATCGAAAACCGTGAAAACCGAGCGGTTTTTGAATCCAACCGTGGATCTTGTGCCGACCCTTCTCTCATTTTTCCTCTCTCTTCGTTGGTGTTCTGGTGGCACGCATAATCAAGGCACGTGGCTCGCACCTTTCTGCCATGCATCGATGCCTCCTCTCCTCTCTCAATATCTGTAAGTTCGATAGCTAAATCCACTTCAAATTTGACAGCAGAATTCGGCGTCCTCCCGGGTACTGCTTCTCTCTCTCCAACACAGTTCTGCTCGTAGAGGTTGCTGGGACAAAATCTCTCGCTTTCAGTGGCTTTTTCATCCACTAACTCACCTAATTTCTCCTCTCCAGCACAAATCATGGAGGCGCCGTTCCTTGCTAGCACCGAGCACGGTCAACAGCGACGGGCGACGGAATGACTTGCGAGATTTCCCCAAAGCAGCCACCTATGTTTGTTGCTCGCATCCATGGTACTGCGTTGTCATATCCTCTATCCAGCTCCCTTCATGACAGGATCTGTCGGTCAGCTCCAACAAAGCTGATGGCTGTGGGATCTTCTCCACCATGCACCAGCTCTCTCTCCCTTTCTGTGCCCCATCGACGTGGGCAACCTGTCGTTGAGCCGTCGATGAAGGCCTTGGCTGGAAAACCAAGCTCACACACGGGCCAAACATGGCGTCAGGCGGAGGAGGCCGGCCTGGTGGTGCAACAAGTGCACATATGACGACGACTCCGACATAGGAGGCCACAAGCACGTTGCTCTGAGCGAGCAGATGGCTCGGCTCACGACTACGACGAGCACCACGGCCCATGGCCTGGCAATGTGAACCAACGTACCGAGGGCGACGCGTCAAAGGTGATGTGTTGCTGCCGGGAGGTGGCCACACCGGTCAAAATTCTGAGAGGAACGGTAGTCTTTCACGTATCTACTTACTATTTATATTATATTATATACAAGCGCGCTTGTATGGCTGTATCACCCTGTTGTCCATTACGGTATTGCAATAGAAGAGGTCGGCGTCTGTTCATTGTCATTGTTGGCGTAGCTCGTGTTCGTGATCCTGCGGGCACAACAAAAACACGGCCCGTCCAGACCTGACCAATCGGGAATTCGGGATCCGTTAACTGGCCCAAAAAGCGCCGGCCCTTTTTGCCAATATTTGTGGACGGAACGTCCCATCATTGGCCTACTTGGCGTTCTGGCCCTTTGGCGAGCACGAAACGAACCCGTTACTGTTTTGGTGGTTCTTGATTCGCAAGAAAGAAATGGTTGGATCCTTTGACTTGGGTTCTTAAACCCGCCGCTGTTTTTCCGTGCGCCCAGCCGCCCACGTTGTTGACCCTGGCTGAACTGGACGGGTCGCGCCTCCGATTGCACCCAAACCCAACCGCGGGCCTTCGCGTTGTCGCTGCGGCACATGGTTTCCGCCATCCGTGCTGGTATGACAAGAGAAGCAGCACGACAACATTGGCCACGGCGCCCCGGGCCATGCGTCCCGGCTCGTCGGGAGCCCCAAGGGCCGCCCCGGCCTGGGACCAGCGACCTATATAATCTTGAGCTCCAGCTCGGTTCGCATCACAACCCACTTTTCGGCAGATCCACTACTAGTGTTTTCAGTGCGCAACGCAAATTAAGCAACAAGGCAAAGGCATGGCACCCCCGGAGGGAAACAGCGCGATGGTCAGCTTCAGCGAGGAGCAGGAGGCGCTGGTGCTCAAGTCATGGGCCATCGTGAAGAAGGACTCGGCCGACCATGCCCTCCGCTTCTTCCTCAAGTATTCTACCCCCCTTGTCTTTGTAGAATCAGGCAACTACTAGCACAGCTGCGCGCATCGCATTGCCGGCATCGCTATGTGTAGTGAACTAGTGATTAATCGACGCCGGACCCGCCGCTGGATCTTGCAGGATCTTCGAGATCGCGCCGTCGGCCAAGCAGATGTTCTCGTTCCTGCGCGACTCGGACGTGCCGCTGGAGAAGAACCCAAAGCTCAAGACCCACGCCATGTCCGTCTTTGTCATGGTAAGTGCACACGTTGATTACTCAAAATTCTAATGTGCTTCCTGCGATGTGGATGCTGATATTTGTGTGTTGCGCGATCGACGACGGTGCAGACATGCGAGGCGGCGGCGCAGCTCCGGAAAGCCGGAAAGATCACCGTGAGGGACACCACCCTCAAGAGGCTGGGCGCCTCGCACCTCAAGTACGGCGTCGCCGACGCCCACTTTGAGGCAAGTCCAAGTCATCAGCTTTACCATCCATCCATTGACCTTTTTCCGACTTTGGAAGAGGACAGACAACGAAAGCTTTCTACTAGATTTATGATGCGGGTCGCATGACAAAGCCACCACACTCAGTCGTAATCGTGACAGCATTGCATTTTTAACCTCGTGTGCGCAGGTGGTCAGGTTCGCGCTCCTTGAGACGATAAAGGAGGCGGTGCCGGCTGACATGTGGAGCCCGGAAATGAACAATGCCTGGACTGAGGCGTACAACCAACTGGTCGCAGCCATCAAGCTGGAGATGAAGCCTGCTGCCTAAATACTACTGCTGCTAATTAAAGACACTCCACTTCAGAGTTCATACATGGGGCGCTATTGTTTTGGCTTCTGACCAAACACACCCCGTGTATCTATTGGTTTCTGACCTAAATACTACTGCTCCTTTTTTATGTCTCATGAATCGTAAATAAATTTGTGCTTTTCTTTGTCGACCAATATAATAACGGCTACTTTTTTACCATCGCGGAATGAAATTATCTTCGAGTCAAATCGAAAGTCTATTTGTCCTCATGTTCATCTCGTTCCAAACAGAACCTATTTGAATGTTCTGGAATCCCTTTAATGAAATTTCACCGGAAACAAGATGAAATATGCCAAAACTGAAAACATAATATTGTGAAAAAAATTTGAAAGAGGATGACTAATTGTTTAATTCACAATTTTCCCTCTCTATGGGGGAGAAGTGCGTATCTATTTGTTTGTGAGAGCACGTTTTCTCTTTAGATAAAGATGCACTTTTATGTCAACGAATATAGTAGGTCGGTGCAGAGCGTCTGTATCAACATGTCAAATGCATGTCGAATGGGGGAACGTCTCCACTGGAACTCTGCAAGTATCTGTCACCCAGAGGGCTTCTTTGGAGCGCATGATTTTCACAGGAATCGTACATGAATCAGTCGATTTCATGGGAAAAGAGTATGATTGGGGGAAGATTCCCGCAATCTGAAGAAGGCCTGAAACATGTGCATGAACCAGGCACATATAATGATACTATTAATAACTAGTAATTGCGTTAACGTCACCAACAGAGCAGAATTCTGAAGTGGTTGCGTTGTAACGAAATGGTAAACTTGGACAATTGATTCGATCATAGACATTGCCAATGAACTAATCACATCCTTAGAACTGAGCTTTCTGTAGTCTGTACAGGTGCGTGCGTTCCTGTACAAATCAGAGGAGCCATGGATAACGCAAGTGGCATGAGAATCGAACGAGACTAAATTCCATTTTTACAGATAGTCCCGAATAAACAGGAACAGAAGAGAGGAAACGAGGAACGTGCAGGAACAGATGAAGAAATGTTCTAGATGTATATCTAAGCCTGATACTTGTACAGTAGGAGCGAACAATGGTTGTGTTTTCAGTTCAGTGCATGGAGGCGGAATTAATTTCCCAACAAGCTATTGGAGGAAGGCGAGCTCTTGTCGCTGAACCACGTGTCCTGCACGGACACCGGCGACTCCACTGCCGCGCACTTGGCGGTAGTAGCATCTTGCACGGTCACCACGCCCGCCTCCTTATTCCGGCTCCTGCCTTTCCCCCACGACCTCTCCGTGGCGCGCGTGGAGGGCGCCGAGGAGCAGAGCGACGAGGTCGTGGACATGAACGCGGCGTCGTCCGCCGACGGCGCCCACCCGCTGAGCTGTATCTGCTCCAGCTCGTCGGCGACCTCGGCCATGGACGGCCTCATCTCGCTGTGGTAGGCCAGGCACCTGAACGCGAGCTCCGCGACCTTGTGGATGGAGCTGAGCGTCCACGCGTCCCTGTGTAGGTCAAGGCACGGGTCGACGATGTCGTCGACGAGCCCCCTCCCGATCCTGTCCACGGCCAGCTGCGCCAGGTTGATCTCGCTGGGCACCCGTGTGAAGTCGACGGCCTTCATCGCGGTGATGATCTCCACCAGCACGACGCCGAAGCTGTACACGTCGCTCTTGTCGGAGAGGTGGAAGTTCTGGTGGTACTGCGGGTCCACGTACCCGGGCGTGCCCTGCGGCGCCGTGGAGATGTGGGACGCGTAGTCCAGTGACAGGGAAGAGGAGGAGGAAGAGGAGGAGGAGACCTTGCCCGTCCTTGACAGCCCGAAGTCGGCGACCTTGGAGTTATACTCGTGGTCCAGCAGGATGTTGCTGGACTTGATGTCGCGGTGGTAGATGGGCGGGCGCACGCCCGAGCCCGAGTGGAGGTAGGCGATGGCCTTGGCCGTCTCGGCGGCGATGCGGAGGCGGACGGTCCAGGGCATGGCGGCCGGGCCGCGCTCCCGCTGCAGGTGCTCGGCCAGTGTGCCGTTGGGCATCAACTCGTAGACGAGGATCTGTTGGCCCTGCTCGATGCAGCAGCCCAGGAGGCGGACCAGGTTCCGGTGGCTCACGCAGCACACCAGCTTCACCTCGTTCATCACGTCGCCGTCGCCGTCGCGCTGCTGCTTGATGCGCTTCACGGCCACCAGGCGGCTGTCGCTGAGCCGCCCCGCGTACACGGTGCCGTACGCGCCCGTGCCCAGGCGCTGGGCCTCCGAGAACCCGTCCGTGGCGCGCTCGATCTCGCGGTACGAGTACAAGGGCACCGCGCAGGAGGCGTCCGACAGGAGCCGCTTCGTGCTCCGCTTGCTGCGCATCGACGCCGAACGCCGCTTCAGCAGGTGGTACACCACGCACGTCACGCACGTCACCATGGCGCCGAAACACACACCTGCATATGCATATATAAAATCTCAGTTTCAGCATCCTGCATTCGTGCGATGCGATTCACCATTTCGTGCTTTTTTTTTTTTTGAATTCAGACTTCGTGTAACTAGTTGCAGCCCAAATGCAGCAATATGTGACCGTTTGTGTTCTATTCTATATAGATTTCTTTTCCTTTTTTCTATGACACTCTGGTCAGCAGAATCCTTCGTAAGTTACTATACTAGCTGGATATAATAAGTGTAAAAAAAAGTAAAAAATTGCTGGAATAGTGGATATTATATTGTGGAACTGCCAAAGCAATGCTAAAGAATCGATTAGAGTACTCTTAAGCCTAAGAAAAGACTATAGGTATCAGCTACATGGCTTATGAGAAGGTTACCTGCCATAAGAAGCACGATTTGGATAGTCCTGCCACATTCTCCCGATAGATATTTGGAAACATCACACCTGGGAACTGTAGTCATTGCGCAAAAATTTGAATGTAAGAATCAGACAAGAGAAACAGCAAAATCATTGAAGTTAATTTAACAATTAACAATTGTTTTGGAAACATGATCCACTACTACATAAAATTACTACAATTCATTGCTCTTTCTAGGCAAGCACCTGAATCCAGGTAAAGGTCAGTCACAATCCCATTAGCCCCAGCCCACAATTAAAATGGTACTCCTAAGTAGTATATATAAGAAGGTCGACTAAATGAATTTTTTTTCGAAAATCCAAAAACACAACATGTGTTCCGGTGTGTCTATATAAGAAGATGGTGCCTCATATTAAAGGGAAACGAGGCGAAATCGTACATCCGAAATAAACAAAAAAAAAAACTAACTAACAATTCGTCAGCAGTCGGTCGAAACAACACCAGACACGAACTGTGACAACACCCACAACAACCTCTAGGTAAAAGTCAGTCACAATCCCATTAGCCCCAGCCCACAATGAAAATGATACTCCTAAGTAGTATCAGTCGACTAAATGTTGAGTATCGTATTAAGAAGTTGACCCTCAACAGCTACTGTATCCTTACTTAAAAGTTGAAACAAATAGCTTTTTCTTCGATTAGTACTACTCTACACGCCACGATTGCATTGGACAATTTGCTTAGTAGTACATTGTTACTCCCTCGATCCAAAAGTATAAGCATTTCTAGCTTTAGTCAAAGTTAAATATTTTAAACTTTGACTAATAATATCTCTAAAAGTAAATAGTTATAAATATAAAGAGTTGCATATTATGATACTAGTTGCTTTTAAGATGAATCTAGCAACATCTTTTATACTTGAATCATCATAACTTTTTCTCTATTAATAGTTAAAGTTAAAATTTTTTGACTTTAACCAAACCCAGAAATACTTATATTCTTGGATAGAAGTAGTAGTATCCATTGGCAACATGTTCTTTCATAATAAGTATACCAAAAACGGAGGCCGGGAGATATATCTATTGTGAAAAGTAGTTAGGCAGAGGCTTTCGCGGTTTAACTAACCATGTGGTGACTCCACGCCTAATCATCACGTCAAGGCCGACGACGACCCAATCGTCCAACAAGCCATTCTGGCGCCGCGAGTTGGATGCGTAGGGTCAACCATTCCTAAATATCCCTACTAGCTACCAAGCTCACAGAATTTGACTGACCGAATCAACTCACGAAACACGAAGCAAAGGATGGAGAGGGGGAACAAAATAAATTAAATAAGCAGAAGAAGCCGCGTCGTACTGAGTACTGACCTCTCCGGCAACCGGCGCCGTCGGCGAAGCCGTCGCCCTCGAACCCCTGAAGGCAGTCGCACCGGAACGCCTGCTGCTGCGTCGGCGCGGTGAACGAGGTGCAGTTGGCGTGGACCGAGCATCGGCACGGCCCGGGCACCCACCACTCGAGGTCCAGCGCGCCCAGCAGAATCGCCGGCGACGGCGACGGCGAGTAGCTCACGGCGGTCACCAGGCCCTGGCACTCCTTACCGAGCTCCAGCATCTCGGTTCTGTTCAAGAATAGTAACTCGCGGTGGACGACGGCGTTGTTGTTGGAGTAGTACGGCGGAGGGACGCAGCGGATGGAATCCGCGGCGGCTTTGCTGCAGTGCGACCTGTTCTCGCCGCCGAGGTACTTCCCCGGCGGGATGCTGCAGTTGGTGGTGGCGCGGGCGGCGGCGGCGCACGAGCTCACGACGAGCGCGTTCCGCGTGCTGGGCGCGTACCTGTCAGCGAAGAGCGCCGCGAGGGAGGCGTTGAGCCCGCGGGAGCAGTCCGGGCGCAGGTCGACGACGAGCGCGCGCTCCGTGACGTTGCGCAGGACCAGGCCCAGCTCGCGCTGGTCCCCGACCCACGCGACGCCCGCCGCGTGGTCGCAGCCCAGCTGTACGTCGCAGCCGCGGGAGAAGCCGAACGGGTGGCGCACCGTTAAGCCCCCGCAGCTCCGCGCGCAGCTCGCGTCCGCCGCGCGCGGCAGCAGCAGCACCACCAGCCACAACGGCAGCTGCGTTGCGACGCCTCTCGGCATATCGATCTCAACACTGAAACTTGAGCTAGTCACTCACGCCGCATCCTATACAACCTCTAGTCAAGCAGAGCGGGCTGCTGAAGCGGCGCAGCGAGGACAGGAAGGACGGCGATGCTGTCTACTCTGGCTTGCTTGTTTCGGGTTCCTTGGTGCAGGATTCCGCATTAAAGCCGGGCCGGGGGCCATTTGGACCAACGACCAACCTACTCCTACAGTCCTGCCCCATAATGTACTGCACACGCAGCTCCCCTGCTGGGCCCCGCCGCAAGTAGTACTGCACACTACCGGCACTGCACGCCTGCTACATCCACCGCCATCGGCCATGGAAATCGCTGGGACGCGTGGATCGCTTCTTCTCATCTTCTAGGCGTCTCCGGCCTGGGGTAATACGAGGGTCGTGTCACGTCACGTCACGTCACAGGAAGGAATGCGGTCGCCGTCTCGTCAACGCCCGTTCCCACACGGCCCGTCACGAATCGCTCTCCCTCACTGCCCGTCGCGCGGGCCAAGCGGCTCACATCATGTCCTGCGTTCCGTGGCCGTGGAACGGGGACCTCCGCCGCACACGTTTGCCTTGCCCCACTTGCTACTCCGCCCGCCAACGCACGGAACGAAAGCGAGCTCATCCATTTCGACACGACAGCGCAAGGTACTGAAAGCTTTTAGTTAATGGTTTATTATTTTATATTTTAATTTATTTTTTATAAATTTTTTTATATAATAGTTATAAATTATTTAATATAGATCTAATGTTTAAAAAGATGACTCACCTGAAACAACTCTCTTATTTTTATTCGTACGCGCTAATGATAATATGTGCCGATGAGGAAAAGTCCATGCGGCCGCTTAGATCACGGAGGTCCTTGCCTCCTTGGCCTACGCGCTACGACGCTCTGGCTTGCTCTGTATACTTTGACCCACTTCCCGTCCTTTTTTTTTTCTAAAGGCAAAAACATAGATTATGAGGTTAGGTCTAATAAGCTACTCCCTCCGTCTCGTAAAGGTTATCATTTTTGACTTTTAAACATCACGTTTAACCGTTTGTTTTATTTAAAAATATATATATAAATAATTTATTTTTTTATAAATTAATTTATTATTAAAAATATTTTAATTATGATATATTTATTTTTAAATTTATATAAAATTTTTGAATAAAACAAATGATTAAATGTGAGGTCTAAAAGTCAAAAGAGACAATATTTATGAAACGGAGGTAGTAACATGGACGATGCATGCTGTATACTCTGAAGTAGGCAATCTGTTAACGGTTCCTTACGCAGAGCCATTTCCTCCATGTGACCTTTGTGCATTGCTGGAACTAAGGGTATGAACGGGGAGGCACAGTCACCTCGACAAAGTTTAATAATTTCAACCAAAAGCGGATAGCGTGTCCCCGATAACTTACCTTTTGTGCAACCAAAGACTGACATGGATCTTGAGTTCTTTTGGCTGCCAACAATAGTTTCACACCTGCCAAACTTCAGTGTACATTCCTCAGACTCAGTCAACCATTCCAGCTGGTTAACCAACTCAATCAGCGCAAGAACGACTACATAAATAAAATCAACTAGTACAATCAGCTGCAAGTGTTTGTTACTGAAAATGACCGAGAAGAATGTAAATTTGGATGTCTAATGTTTTGCTCAAGAGATAAATCGGCATTTTCTAAAAATGAATTAGAACTTTTCTTTTTCAGCTGAAGCTGGAAAGTAGAACTAGTTTCTCCTCATACAATCTTTTGCACGTAGGACTAATTATTACTCATATCATTAGCAACACACAAAACAAAAGCAGAGTGTTTGCTCGCATATTCAACATGATTTGCTTCTAGTATACTGGTATCATTTATCGGTCAAGCCATACATTAAACTGTGAAACCAATGATTCATGTGGTTTTGTAAAAGAAAAATACAAATACAGGTGAGACTATGGTACAAGAGCTCAGTAAAGGACAACTTCAATATTTCTACAAGAAATTTATTCCGCAGCTTGTAGCTGGAAATTTACACCAGCATGGTTCTCCTCTAACTTACATTGTATCATGGTGCATAGAACTTAGATTTCCAGTATAGTTCTTATCTGCTCCGGAGAGTGTTTAACCAAAGACCTGGGGTCAGGATAACTGTTCTTTGGATCCATCACAGCCTTATAAATAAGCTCGTAAGTTTCTGCCAGAGCTCTTGCCAAACCATAGCATGCATCTGAACGCAACCTTGGAACCTGCAGCTGCTCAAATTCAGGTAAGGAACCTTCTGTTCCAGTCACAAGACCATAGAATGCCTTCAGGCATTCGAGAAGCATTTGTGGCGATGTCTCAACAACATCTGCCAGAGGTCTTGCATCATCCTTGCCGCCATAGTCTTTTATGTATGGCATTTTATTTGACAGTCCACATTTCCTAAGAATACCGTCAGCTTCTTTATCTACAAGAGCACAAATGTGTGTTTCAATCATTGAGCGCAGGTTGTTTACATAGCTTGTAGCAGCCTCATGGCCCATCAATTTTTCCTGAATAGCTGATAAGCAGTTGATAAGGTAGATTTTGGACGATGATTCCGCACTCTGCATGTTACATGGAATGAGTATGCAATGGGGAAAAAATGATAAGTTTCTTGGATGAGAATTAAATATTCAAAAATTGATGTAAAGAAAAACCTATTCCATATTCGTTATGGTAATAATTTTATGCACCATTTGAAAATCATTTTTCTCGAAACAGCATCTGAAAATCACAAATCGATAGTTTCTTAGTATTACTGCCAAATTTCAAGGTTGATGCACAATGACCATATTACACCAGTCTAAGTGAACCACTATATCAAGAAAAGATATTCCCTCCATTCTCAAGTTGCTGTTGTTAGGACAACAATTTCAGTTCATTTTTTAACTGAAGTTCATGTCCTAGGGACAACAATTTAAAAACGGAGGGAGTATACAATATGAGACAGTGTCTACATATTTAAGAATATGATCTAGTTATCAAATAGATGTTTAACATAAAAAATATATTACTAACCAGGACCAATGTTGATAAACTCTTGGACAGAATAGCATCAACTGATACTGAATCTCTGCTATTTCCACTGGGATCAGAGCTAGTTCTACCACGCCGTGCAAGTGAACCTTTTGACTTGTGCGCCTCTGCAGCTTGCTCACACATCTGACAAGTGAGGAACGTTAATAAGAGTATCACATGTAAATCATACCATCACCGTAGATAACATTAAATTATCATTAGGCTACAGGTTTATTCTTGGTAATACCACTTTATGTAGCAGAAGCACGTGTCATCTGTAGCGATCGGCTATCAGTTGCGCAGCAGCTAAAATGGTGGTTACATTATACTAGCTTAATGTATTGGTTCTGCAGCTACAAAATGAGATTGGAGCAAGTGGTACAATATGCATTGAAGATAATTGCTACATGAGGGTTGGTATTGAAATGAGAACATGCCCAGTGCTTGCTAATTTTTTTCAAGTGCGCCTAATTCTAATTCATATAGTTCATCTACCAAATATAAATGATGGTAGTATCAAATGATATAAAATGACAAATTACGATGCCTTGGTGCAGCTGGCTGTGAAATTTATTCAGTCATAAATGATACTTTTAGAATATTTCCATAGAAGATAAGCATTCTAATCAAGTCATAGTCTTCTGTGTTTTAACTCCTTTTCTTTTAACTAAAATACATTATTTGATATCATCATGTAAAAAAGTTACTTTAAATTTTTAGGATACAAACATTACTTTAAGCAGCACTGATTAACGAGGGCAAGCCCCCCCCCCCCCCCCCCCACCACAAAAAAAAAAAAGATGAAAAGGACAATAAACAACAATGAGTAATAACTGCTTGTACTCAAGGATGAAAATTACAGGAATCGTTATGTTGCTACTTCTAACATTGCCCCATAACATTACACTGTCTACTTTCTAGAACAGATATATAAAAAATACAAGGATAAAATTTTGTGAATAGGATGATAAAGTCATTCATTTGC
This sequence comes from Eleusine indica, assembly GCA_030378355.1. Lineage (NCBI taxonomy): Eukaryota > Viridiplantae > Streptophyta > Magnoliopsida > Poales > Poaceae > Eleusine > Eleusine indica. The sequence goes on along the minus strand of CM059498.1, from coordinate 6,487,916 downwards.
AACAACACACTTCAGATATGCTTAATATTGCATGATATGCTTGACACAAAAAACTTACCTGAATTATAGGATCCAGTAATGCAGAAATGACAGGATCAAAGTTTGGTCTTTTTCCAGACGCAGAAACCATCATGCTATTGTAGGTATCTATGAGTTCTAGCAGCAATGAAATTCCTTCTCTTACGGCTGGTGGGGGAGAAAGGTCGACAGCAACAAGTGGAGGATATCGCAACAACTTTTCTCCTCGACTCTTCAGAATACTGAAGAATGTCTGTTGTGCTGCATCACGAAGTGACCATATTGTATTGCACAATGAGGTGTCCCCACCAAGCAGTTCTGATATCTAAAATTGAATGAAATTATACATAAGCGAAATCACCTCTTGATATACTCAACTGCAAAAGTACTCCAGACTCACCGTGTAGCCATAGAATTCCAAAGTGTTGCTAAGTTTGAAAGAAACTATTAAGCTTGGCTGTGACTGCAGAACTTGCTCAACTCGAACTTTAAATGGCCGACATGCTCCCTCAAATATTCTATCAAGCACAAAAGTTACATCAGACTCTCCTCTAGAGGAATCACCATCTCTTCCAGAATGATGCCGAGTAGTTGGACCGCTGTCAGTTATTGCATCAGGATCAAGCAAGACGACTATAAGCTCTCTTTCAGATGCCAATGCCTTCACAAATTAAAGAATGAACATTCAGAAAAGGCTAAATCAAGTTACAGGTGCATGATTTGAAACGATGAAAAATAACTACTTGCTAGTCTCTATGTTTAGCAGTATGATTTAGTGAAAGTAATACCTGATGTAGCCAACCTAGCATTTCGCCAACATAACGAAGAGGATCATGAGCATGCACTTCTATTGGTCTTGGGAAACCTCCTGGTCCACCTCTAGTAAGAGCGCTTATAAACCGCCTGAATAAGGCATGGTGTCTCATGTTGGCAATCTGTGAGTGGAGACTGTTCACAATCAGATACCATTTATAAGTTAGTAGTAACTTATAGATGTGAAAGGTCACCATACCTCTTCTGCACAATACTTGAATAGAACAGGTCTTTCTTTCAAGCAGCAAACAGCCTTTTTCAGAAGTTCACTAACTTCAGGATTGTCAGTATCACCTAATTTTTTACATTCAGCTTGAACCCACCTGATAGGGAAAAAAAAAAGAGTTCTTCATTTGCAGCTAAATTTTTATGTCATTTGATAGTTTTTTAAACGTCATAATGCAGTCCAAAAAAAAGGAACTATAATGCCTTCTCAGCAGCACTTGTACTGAGAAAGCTAAAATTAGGGCACAGATCGATAATGATGATAAATGTTAAGAACCTTTTGAAGCATTGTATCATTCAGTCCCTGTCATGGTAAACGATGGTTTATCCATTGAAAAGATCAATAGTATAGTATTGCTCCATACTCTACACTAACTTTAGTGTTGTGAAGGGTAACCATGTGACATTCAGTGAGGATGTTGGCCATTTCTAATGCAAAAGGGGTCTTAGATTGATGGTTAAGACTTCCGAGCGGCGCCCCAATGACCCGGGTTCAATTCCCAGTGGGAACGAATTTACAGCTTACGCAGCTTGGGTTAAAAAAATCCCCTCGCCTCTCCCCAGTCCCAACGCACATGTTAAGAACCGAGCTGCTCTCACACGGTGTCCGGGTCCATGTGTAAGGGTGGGGAGGGGGGTTTGGGGGTTTCCTCTCGACCTGTGTGAGAAGGCCTTCTTCTTAATGCAATGCCATGGGAGTGGCTCACCCCCCGCAGGTTCGAGTTGGCCATTTCTAATTAACTATTTCTTATGTTTAGTGCTCGTTGGTTTATGTGCATGGTGAGCTTAGACTAATATTGTGAAATGAAGGATTAGCAAATTAAGAATTTAAAGCAAGCGGAATCAGAAACATCATGGAAGAAACCCCTCCATGAAGAGTTAATAAGAGGAATGCACACATAAAATTATTTTTTGACTATATAAGAACATACCTGCATAATCTTTCATAAGCTCCTTCTTGGTACACAGACATCATATCCATAAGTTCCAAACCGGCACGCTGCAGAAATCTCCAAAAAGTTAAGACATTTGATATAAGTACCTAATTCTTTTTTACTAAGAAAAACTATTCTTTTCACAATTTAATAGTAAACAACTAGCTAGAAGTACTTGGCAAAATATGATTCATAGAAATCTAGCGTTTTGGGGAGAAGTTGCACACGCAAGATACAATATAGCGCCTTTTATTACAGATAATCCACAATCCGCTTTTCAACTTGGTTGAAAGGCTCAGGATATGTAAACTCTAGATATTGCCAATGGAAAACGACTGGTCATGAGTTCTGAGAATGAAGGCAAAAGAACTTCAAACCATGACGAAGTGTTAGTACCTGGTGATGTGTTCGCAGCAGAACCTTGCAGTTCGAGTGTATTTCTTGGACATGCAACAATGCTTTGAAGAATTTCTCATCTATCTCTTCTTCCCGAAGTGCATTTATCTATTAATAATCAACAAAAGAACAATAGCTAAAAAATAGGGAACAAATACGATCAAGAAATCCTCTCCATGACAGTGGCAGTCAACCGATGCATCGACTAAGCCATTTGAGTTGATTAATTTTATGAAGGCAGGAAGCTGTACCTCTTCGTTTGTAAGTTGGTAATCCCGAAGGAAACAAGAAACAATTTCCTGCCGCTGAGTGATAACCTCAAGTTCTTGTTGCAACCTCTCCGTTGTACTAATGATATCTCCAGTACTCGCACTACAACTGCTCAACGCTTCTTCAATCCTATATTAATTATAAAGAATATGAATAAAAGAAATCGTAGGCCAAGGACGCAAATCTTGAGATTAAAAGGATATTATGGAGTATAATTTTGTGCAGTTTAAAAAACCAAGTTGCCATTCATTTGATCTTAGAACGTTATAATTGCTAGGTAGTTAAATATTCCGGCAGGCATAAAAGAAGTAAGACTAACAAAGAATATAACTTTCAAGAAGCAACCGAGACAGTGTAAAATTTCATGATAAAATCCGATTGTGACTGTAGTGCAGCAATATCAGCATTTTCTCTGTCGCCTTAACTAAAACTCACAACAACATGCACTAACTCTTCATTCACAATCCAACTTAGTTTGTAGAATGTAAGAATTTCAACTATTTCTATAGATACTGAAGTAGTAAGATACATAGCATCCATCTGAAAACATGCTAATACGGATCATCAGTTCCATTTCCAGGCAGGCAGAGCATATAAGCGCATTGGTGCAAATAGACTCACTTCTTCCAGGAGTCGTTCAGCGCGTGCACTTCACCCTCGACGCGATCCAACGCCTACACGCAAATGACAAAGCAAAGTAATTACCAAACAAGACACGGCAGCAGCGTAACGGAAGTGCAGGTGAACAGCACCACACCTTGTGGGCGGGGAGCGAGGCGTCGAGGAAGTGGCGGTTGATGGCGAGCGCTCGCTGCTCGATGGAGGACTTGAGGTTGCGGCGCGTCTGCGGGGTGTTTTGGTCGTAGAAGGTGGAGAGCGCTCCCAGCGAGGCCAGCAGATCCGGGCTGTCAGTCCGAGTCTCCAGCACCTTCTTCAGCTTCCGGGACACACCCGGTGCCAGCGCCGCCGCCATCCTGCCCGCCTCCGCTCTCAACGCCGCCGGCTAGCGATCTCAATTCCTCCGTGATCTCTCTCTCCGCCTGAAGGGAGATTGGTCGTTCGGGATCTGAGGTACCTCTAGAGGTGAGGCCTCCGCCGTGCGAGCGCACCGGCCGTGCCGTCGTGGGAGCTGTGTGTGTGGGCTTAAATCTGGGCCAGTACGTTAAAGCCTGCATTTTTTTTTTGAAATGACGTTAAAGCCTGTTGGAAACCCAATAGGGCGAAGATGCAACATAATGGGTACCTTGGTCCTTGGCCGTCCATTATTAAACTATATTCAATCTTTCTCTTTAACGCTCATAATACAACACGAGTTCAAAAATACTCCATGAGTCAACAACGTAGAAAGAGCATTCGTCGAAATATAACAAACGGTATTAACGAGGAATCGCTGTACGAGACACAGAAACTCATTTTTTGTTTTCCAGGGAAAAGGAAAAGATGCCTTTTTACAGGCCACAGCTCACGTAAAAATGGCATGTGGCTGATAATCATGCGATCTATATGAAGAATGTTTGTGCGAATGCTCAAAATAGATACAAATGAAACGACATCCCAGGCCGGCAGATAATAGTCTTTGCGATTATATGAAAAACCCAACGACCAGCACAAAGGAAACGACTGTAGTTCAGAATAGTCTTAAGTATCTGACAATGCTACTCATGACTCCATGTCCACAGGTTCTGCAGCTGTATAGGATAGCTCCTTGCCCATAATCACTGCAGTCATCATCAATTTACCAGCATCTGGAAAATCCTTGTGCTGCATCAGCACTTCCTCAACTGAGAAGCATTTGCTCTCCAAACCTCTCAGATATACATCCTCTTTCTTCACAGGCAGCACGTCCTCAAAATTACCATCATACACCACTGCATCTGGGCTATAACACAGCCTGGAAGCGTTGAAGAGAACGGTTCCTAGAAGAGACTTTTGGACGACTTCATCGCTCCAACCTTCTGATGTGGATGCCTGCAAAAGCTTGACCCAGTCATCCTGGTTGGCTGCATTCGTCCAGCAAGCCTCCAGAAGGCCTTTGTTGGAGCTTCTGAATGAGGAGCTTGTTGAAGCAAATACTTCAAAAGCTTTAAGGGAGAGCTCTCGATCTCTCTTAAGGCACATTTCAATCAACTCTGATGGATGAAGCAGCTTGTTTGTACATTTTTCTTGTGCATATTCTGTATCATGTTGAACAATCTCTTCCTGTACAGAAACAAACATGACAGATCATAAGATGTGCTGGTCATCTAGATACCACTAAGAACAATGTATATACTACATACCCAGTTTTTTTTATATATAAAAGAAACAGCTTTTTAAAATTTCCACACCTAGTAGTCGTGTTTCCAGTTTAACACAGATTCCTTTTTGTATCCTCTTTTTATGTTTCAAATGTTCAACAAATTTCAACTTCCAAAATGTTAGGATAGCATCCAGAGTTGAAACCAGTCAAACAAAAAAAAAGTAACATACTATCAGTGGGACTATGGTGCCCCTTATACCCATCAGGACCAGATAGTAATCGTCAGGGTTTGGAACTTTCATCTATACACCTATAAATGCGAGACTGAAGGGTTTTCAACCCTTTTGTAGCTTTGATTTGAACGATGTAAGGCTAACTAAGCATAAATAATATGAACAATGTACAATTATAGGGGTTGGGGCTATAGCCATGATGTTACAGAACATAATTGTGGAACACAAAAACTGTAAGGGTGTAGAAGTAGATCAATCTTTGAGTAGATTCTGGGCTGCTAACCCCACCAACAAGGAATGCACATAATGAAGGCAGGAATTTGAGAGCATGTCATGTTTCTAAAGCTCAGAAACAGGCATCTCATATAAAAGCCAGAAAACGAAACATAATGTTTGTGTTAATAAAATTCACCTGCAGTTTAAGAATCTGCATGTCTGCTTCTATCCGTTCCATCTTTGCTTCATAGCCAACATCCTTACCTGCTTGATATAATTCAAATAAGTTAGAAATTACGGGAGGGGGCGGGGTTAATCTGCAACCAAACTTTCCTCGAATTTAGTAAAATTAGGCAGGTTTTAGATGTTGAGTGGCATGCTACATGAGACGGTAAAAGGATTTGCATAGCTTCTAAGAAGACAATTCAACTTTAGTAAATAGTAATGCAAACTTCCAAAATTCTTGACCAGCATATGCTGAAACTGATAAACTATCATCCATCATCAGGAATATAATGGAAGCCTATTTTGCACAAATCCAGCAGCATAGCATATGCAGAAAGCATTTAAACTTCCTAAATTAGCATACAGGAAACCATTCCAAAAAAAAAAACATACAGGAGTATAACAGAAGAAACAGCTAACCTGCTACTGCAGCAATTTTAGAGAGATAAAGGAGACGTTTTCTTTCAGCAAAGGACATCGGCTTTCTACTGGTTGTGAGGCCAGCATCTTCTTCAGGACCTTCATGCAGGGCATAGGTATGAAGGGTTTTTGAAGCAGATGAGAACTGGTTTAAGTATATCTCATGAAGCCAAAGAAGATCACTCCGATCTTTAAGAAAACTAGCGAGCTCATCCTGGAATTCTTCACCCAGCCTTAACAGCTTAGAGTAGTGGTGGTTGTTGACTAACTCCTTAAAAACGAAGAAACTGAATCCTCCATGAGGTCCTACACTGTCATGCTGCAGCAAGATCAACATCAGAATCATAGAATACATCTTGGTAGAAACTGAAATAAATGATCTATCCTTCAATACTAAACTGTTGAACTCTAATGAAATGTCATCTGCTGCGTATTGTGATAAGAGTAAAGTGCATGGTCAGTCCTCAAACTTGTCCAGGGGTACCATCTAGGTCCCCACATCCTGAACTCTTAATTTGCACATCAGCATCCTGAATTTGCTAAATGGTTCATTTGTGGTCCAAATCACCATGATTAGCAATGATTCGCCTAGTTGATTTCTCCTTGCCTTCCATGTCATCTGATTTAATAACTTTACCACTTGTATTACTGTTTGGCCAAGAAAATCAAACAAAGTCCCTATGCTTTCTAAATAAGTCCCGGTTTTCTCTATATTGACTTGATTTTTTTTTTTTACTTTGCTATAGGCTTGATAGGAATACAGATGATGAGTTCGAACACTTTAGTGAAACAGTCACAAAGAACACACCAAATAGGCAGATCAACGTTAATTAGAGTAATTTGGACAGCGAGCAAAACACTTAGCAAGTTCGGCAACCTAGATGACACCTCCGGACAGGTTTGAGGACTGGCCATGCAAAAAATGAAACAAAGTAATGCTAGAATAGCGCTGTGTGGTTATACCATAAGACAGCGAAGGAGACCAGTATCACTGAGATCATAGCAAATCTGCCACAGTGTTTGGTACCCTTCATGTCGTTTAGCTGTTGCCAAAATAGGGGAAGTAACTTCTCTAAATATAGATTCTTTCAGCTCCAGATTGTCGGTGCCTTCTCGTGACTCCTGATACAAACAGATAAAGGATTAATTGTTCTGTTTCAGATATGAATCTCCCCATAAATATTAACATGTAGGATCCCAGCCCAACAGAACTACATGTAACTGTAATATTAAATATTAACTAATTGACAACAGCACCAGGCTAACAGATAATTTTTAAAAATGCTTCTGTAATAAAATTAATGGCCATCCAAATAGAACATGTCACACTTCTTTATCATATGTAGCAGGAAATGCTTTTTACTCATTATATCAAGTTCGTCCTAGGGACTTATTTAGATGGCTTTAGATAGCTCAGGGGTTATTTAGATGGTCAAACACTTCTTTATCATATTATGTCATATTCCTCAAGTGTAATGTCATGTAGACAAAAGCAAAACTACCTCTAATACTGCCCTATTGGGTTATTTAGATGGTTTTAGATAGCTCAGAGGGGTAGAATACCTGGTTTGACAGTTAAGGGGGTCAAGTAGACGAACCTAAAGAGGTGAGAGGGTGGAGTGGAGTAGAGTTATTTCTTACGTTAATGGATGCAAACTTACATTAATGGCAGCTGACCACAGAACATTTGTATTATGATTGTAGATAGGTTACCAATATAGTTAACACTTAACATTAGACAGTGACTAACATGGAAATCAATCAGAACCAAATCAAGCAGCAAATCACTAAAATGCAATTAGAATCATGGGTTTAATACCTTAATACCAGTGAGGTACTAGGACTATTATTATATAAATGTGAAACCAAGTTTTTGCAGCCCATGCTGTGCATGGCAATGCATCATCACATAGGTAAGCGATGTTCAATGTATGAAAGAAAAATCATCAAATATAAAAAACGAGATAACAGAACAACCAAATATAGAAGCAGCATAAAGAGGCGAATCGAAAGCTAAGGCAGTGGTAACTAAGACTCCGGGATGGGTTTTTTTGTATATATATGTTACTTATTTTAATGTTTGTATCTAGCAAAATTGTAAGGTCGTCGGCACAGAATGAAATGGCCATAATAAAGACGCTTACTATCTACTCTTGATTCAACACACTTCCACTGTAGTGTTTGGGTGGATCCTGTTACCTCCTCTTGTGAGCCATAATAGTAAGCAGAAATATTAAGAAAATAGTGTTGTTTAGTTAAACCAAACCTGATATTTAGCCTCTACTATTTGTTTTGCAAGGCTGTAGAGGGATCCAAGAAGTTCATCTCTTCGTTCACAATACTCTTGGACTAGCACACCATGTTTCTCATCACGTTCAAATTTCGCAGTTAAAAGACATAGATATGCATCTAACAGAATTTCTGTGAGTCCTTCCAGCTGAAACCATAAATTGGACTTTACTGACATGTCTGTAGCTCCTGATTCATGCAGAAGTTCCATAATTAAGACTGCTACACTCCAGATTCCAGAACGCACGATTAGGCGGCTGTTCCATGTTATCAGTCCCTCAGGAGAAGGATACCATTCCTTGTATTCCTCCCTATAGTGCAATGCTGCCTGAACTAAGTTGTTACAAGCATTTGATAACTCAAGTGCACGTTGCACCTGAACAGAAGGGTGTTCTTCTCTATTTATAATGTATTGAAGCTCATGAGATAAACAATAAAACAGATCCTCTATATCAGAGATTCTACTGTAAAACACTTCAGCGTTATCACGGTCCATCAACAGAACAGTGTTTCTTCTAGCTTTCTCACCAACCAACTGAATGAGATTCCAAAGGGCACCACTGGTTTGTGTTTTTGACTGAGGAGTGCTTGAGTGTTGCTGGCTAAGTGTGTTTTGTAATTCCCTTAACTGTATCATTCCAGAGAGCTTTTCTCCATGCTCCATGATAGTTAGCATTGCAGCTCCTACAGAATCAAATTGCTTCGTTTGTCAAATAGAAGTATCATTAAAAGATGGCAATTAATCTCAAAGAATGAAGCTTAGTTCTCTTATATGATTGTATGCTGTTGTTGTAGTCCTACAAGATATTATTACTGCTACAAGTACAAGATTTTATTGTTGTCATACAGACAACTTTTCTAGTTCAATTGTGTTGTCTGAACGTCAAGAATTTGAGTCCGAAGGTAGTAAGAACAACCCAATAAGGTAGAGTACATGCTGATGCTACAACCCATCAGTTGAAAATTGTGTAAGAATGTAAGACGGGAAACAACAATTATGCAATTGTACTCGCTTTTCAAGTCCAACAAGAGAGTATTTTGTATTCACATGATTTACAATGGCTTCTAAACTTGTATCTCCAGCCAAATGACAACATCATAATGCTATTCTGACAGTAGATAAAACAATGTATTTGATCACCAACTACGAGGATGACAGGGCATAGATACTAAACAAAATGATGGTAAGAGAAAATTCATACTTTGCTTTGAAGCGAGCTCTTCATGGCACTTTGACAACACAAGAAACTGAAGGAATTTCTCATGTTTCTGCTGCTTCTCAACAAGTGATGAAACAATTGTCGAGGCAAGAAATTCGGCTTCTCTAGTTGTTGTCCAGTGCTTAGCCAGTGTGTTTACAATGGATTTGCTCATGCGAACAAATATGTTCATCTCACCCTCTTTCTCAAATGCTCCTGCTACTCTAAGCTTTTGAAGTGCCTCATTGACTGCACCAGATAATATAAATTCATGAAATAACTGGTTGAGTAGCATCTCAGACTCTTCATTGACCACGGTCTGATGAGCTATGCCAGTTAGTGCAGGCCTTTGCTTCTCTCCAGAGCTCCAAGCCTCAGAGCTCACTCTTCTGGGAACAACGCTAGAACTGAGTGCCTGAGTTCTTTTTTCTTCAGCAACTGCTTCATTACAGCTACCTTTTCGTGATAAGCTGCGCTCTGGTGGTTCAACTCCACCAACTAATACAGCCTTTTCTGGTATTGCCCAGACTCCTGCCTTTTCTGTTAGAACAACCCAGGCACCTTCATCTCTCTCCTCAGCAGATGGGATAACGGAAGCATCTAGAACTTTTCCAGCATCCCAAGGCAGATCAAATTGATAAAGTCTGGTGGAACCTCTCCAATATGTGGCCACTGTCGCTGTACCATCACCTGACAGGATGATCACAGAACCAGAAGGCTTACCACCAGTTTTCAGCCTCATGGAGAACAAGACTTCTTCATCCTCTACTCTAGCCTTAGGAATTATCACCTGAGAAGGAGCTTTTTTCTCCAAAAACCTTTCACTTTTAGAATTATTATCTTCAGATGAAAACCTCTGGTTAGGTTTGTATAGCATGGTCAGGAGACAATACTGAGTGTAATTTGATCCACTCACCCGATCTTTGCAAAATGTAGCAACAAGAATGTTAAATTCCTTCCCACGTTCGTCTATTTGCATGTCCAAAAGCCATATGTTCTTCTGCCCAGCTATATCTTTCTTTATGCTCACATCGCCATCTGTACCAACAATTTCCTGAGAACCTACTTTTTTTACATTGTTGTCATGCAAGAGTGAAATACTCCAACATTGTACCTCATGGTTCGTCAACAAAAAGAACATTCGCTCACCAGCCTTGGATGATACATTACTTGGTAGCCAAGTCAAGGACCTTCCACCGTTACTTTTCTGAGAATGATCAGCACCACTATCACCCAATGTATTTCCTTGAACTTTCATTCGATGAATTCCTGCCGGTGAGCATTGGAACAGCCATAAACCACCTGCAGGCTCAGAAGCAATTATAATGCACTCATGAACACCTCTTGGAACTGCAGCTGCGATAACCGAGTTGAATCTGAAACAATCAGATGCACCATCACTTGCAGATGCCTCACCATAACCAAACGAACTAAGAATTGGACTCCTATTATCATCATAGATGTCAGGCCAGTAGGCAATAGCTTGTGTCCTTTTGTTACAGAGGATAGCACCAGTCGAACTTCTCCGATGCAGTAGCTCTCCATCGCTGCTATGCCATCTTATTATGCAAACTGTCCACTGAATACCGGAGAGCGGTTTTGTGTCTTTGTTTCTAGTAGTAAGAGAAGATGGAACCTCAAGAACAAGACAATCTTTTGCCACAGTCGCCAAGTAGCTCCAGATAAAAAGCTCATTTCCACATATCATCCACGCAAGGGATGTGTCTTTATCTACGCCACCAGCAAGCATGTTCTTGTCTGCTAAAGATCCAAAACACATGCCAATTGTTCAGCATGGTACAAGACTACGAGCAAACTGTAACAAAGAATAGCATAGGCACACCGAGTGGAAACTGTTACCATAATGATAATTCTTTTGCAGAAGGTTGGCTTGCGCATTCCGAACGACTTGGGGAAACTCAGCTACGTGTACCGGTTGGATCTGACCAGAATCACCAGCCCTGTCAGCTCGCTTCGATGTAGAAATCCTAGAAATTTTCAGCATGGAGCAACAAATAAGGAATCAGAGCTCATATGGTTGCACTAAACTTGCTACGCTACAAGAAATCTGAATGATGATATCAAAGCGTCCGCGCCTTGCTCGCTAGTTACCGGTACTCAAATTAGAACGACCGAAAAACAGAAATGCAGTGATTCCAGTTTACGCAAATCAGATAAGAAGAAAGAACAACCTGGCGAAGAGGGAGGAGGAGGTCCATGGGGCCGGGGTGCCGGTGGCGGGCCTGTCGGCCACGGCGAATCCATGAGTCGATGGGGAGTGGGCGGGACCTGGCGGAGGAGGTGAAGGGGACACCTCATCCCTATCCCTGCGGTGGAGGAGGTGCGGCTTCCTGATCGCCGGCGAGAACATCTTGGCGGCGCAGCGCCCAAGATGGGTACCTCTCTCCGAGACTCCGACCAGCCGGCCTCGCTCACGGTCTCTGCGCTATGCGCTCCCGCCGGTGGCTAGGGTTTTACTGGTTTTTTGAGTTCCCTCTCATTTTTGCGCTTATGCCCCCTGCTACTCGGCGGAAACTTTTGAGACGGCGCAAGCTCTTTTTTCTAAAATAATAAAAATAAAAAAAAATAATTAATTTTAGCTGACTGAGGGTTTGAGTAACTTTTAATCACTGTGATTTGAGTCATCAGATTTAGATCCGGTTTATAATTATTATATTGAAATTTTTTAATAAAGAATAATTAATATAAAATAACAACTTTCAATCCAATAAAGGATAGAAAATATAAAATATAAAAAATAAATAGTTTCTAGAGAATGAACCATAAAAAATGCTCCTAGAATACTTTTAAATTAAAATGGCTCCTAGAATACTTTTAAATGTCTGATTTAAAAATTAAAATCCTGAAAATAAAATTTTCAATTTATAATCAACTTTCGTGAAAACTTTAAATACGTGTCATATCAATGAGCATGTCATGCCAACTCATAACGAAATTAGAAAAATAATTATTCACCTTCTATCTAAAACAAAAGGAGAAAAGACAATCCAAAATTATAAAAATAAATCACACCTCCAGAAAAACCATAATAAAATTTTAATTGTAAAATGTGAACTTATCTTGTCATATCAAAAGATAGATAAAAGGCTAAGTGGACCAGCAATGTGTAAAGAAAAAAGTATGAATATGAGAGCATATTAGGATATATTATTTTATATGATATTTTTATACACTATTGATGTGTTATCTAAAAATATTAAAATGAACATATAAATTTTTATAAATTAAATATGTATAAAATTTATATCTTGTAACATTATTTTATAGTTTATCGATTCAAATAATTTAAATGTTATTTTCATTTTTTTTTGTGCTACACCACAAAAGTAAAATGAGTTATGCAATTATTGTAGAGCACATAAAAATGAGCTTTTCATTCCCTCTTTTCTATCAGAGCAGCCACAACGTTGCTCAAAAGTGAACCAAGTTCGGAAAATATCGAACCATACACACTGTGGGAGCCGAACCATATGTGTCAGAGAGAAAAATCGAACCGAGAAGTTTTTTTTTTTTGACAAACTTCATGCCTGTATTCATTAAGAGTAAGATACAAGGCTCTCAAAGAGCAGAGTACATGTTACATCATAAGCAACTATTAACGGGCTAGTCCCCGAAGTGTTGTCGGGAGGGCCTCGCTTAGAATAAGCATGAGGCTGGTGTCTTCTGCCTGCATGATGGGACATTGTCAGTGAAGGATATTGTTGACATTCACCTGGACGCATATGGGAGGTAGAAGCAGCACCTTTGGTTGGCAACTCTTCATAAACCAGACATACTAGATCCGCGTAACATCGAACGGAGCACCCGTAGCGGTCATCGTTCCTCAGAACGTGAGTACGGAATATCATCGAGAACGTAGAGGACCCAGGTACCATCAGTAGTCGCGGTTGAAGGTCTCGATACCCTGCAAGAAAGGACTGAAACAGGAGAGCACTATCGCTTCCACGCAGCATATCATGACGCCATATAGGACCTCGTGAAAGTGCCTAGAGGGGGGGTGAATAGGCAATTTTTCCTAAAATTCACTTAAAAATAAAAGTCAAATACGCAGTGTCGGACTTGTCCGATGATTGTAGAAAAAGTCTAATGACTTGTCTGATGGCACAAGATAGAAAAGTAGATCGACCGAGTAAATGTTAAAACTAGTGTAAAGCAAGCTAGGAGTAGGTGAATATAAGCAAGGGGAAGCTGTAAAAATAAGGAGAGCAACTAGCAAGCAACTTACACAAGTTAATCTAAAAAATACAAAGCAAACTCTAACTAGCAAGTTTATAAGCAAGAACAAGTAAATGAGACATGAGTAGTTTAAAGCACAAGATAGGCACAAGATTTGTTCACCGAAGTTCAGCTCCACAAAGAAGCCTACGTCTCCGTTGAGGGATCCACAAAGGACCGGGTCTCTTTCAACCCTAACCTCTCCAAGTGACCATAAAGATCAAACTTGGTTTTCCACTAGAAACTCCACAAAGTAGGGGTCAATACAAACTTCCCGAGGCGTCACCACACAAGTTGGGAGCTCTACGGGCACCTCTAACCGTCTAGGGGAAGAATCTCCAAGAGTAACAAACACAATAGTTGTCGGCGGTGAGCATGAACCAAGTGCTCAAGAGGATGAAAGCTTGGAGTCGATGAAGCACTTCAATCTTCTCTCAATCCCTTCACAAATCAAGAGTGGAATCAAGGTAGGAGAGTTGGGGAGAGCAAAGTGAGCTTGAGAGTGATTTTGAGTGGAAATGAGTGACCAACCGGCCAAAGGACGAAGAGGGGTTCTATTTATAGCTCAATGAGGAAAAGAGTCGTTAGAGACCCAATTTCTGAGATCTGTGTCGGACCAGTCCGATGGTCATCGGACATGTCCGATGAATCAAGGTGGCGCAGAAACTGGAGTCCGACAAGCTTACCCGATGCCTCGGATAAGTTGGTCATCGGACTTGTCCGATGGCCATCAGACATGTCCGACAGCACAGGAGGGGCAGAGGAACTGGAATCCGATGGACTTGTCCAATGGCTCGGACAAGTCTTGTCCATCGGACAAGTCCGATGAAAAAGGGTGGCAGGGGAACTGTACTCCGATGAAAGTGTCCGATGCGTCGGACTTTCCTCTGGTCATGACCATGACACTAGGGACCTACCCAAGAATGACATGTCCGGAGGTGCTCTTTCTATCTACCTTATCCCCAACATAATCCGCATCGGAATAGCCTAATAGGTTGAACTTTGAGCCCTTGGGTACCAAAGCTCTAAGTTGGGTGTGTGAACCAAATATCTCAATATTCTCTTAACAGCCACCATGTGACACTCCATAGGAGCGGCTTGAAAACGTGCACACATACACATAATGAGCATGATATCGGGTCTAGATGCACAGAGATAAAGCAAAGAGCCAATTATGGAACGATATACCTTCTGATCAACGGGTTCATCCTTTTTGTTGAGGTCGAGGTGACCTTTTGTCGGCATGGGAGTTTTGATGGGCTTTGCCTTGTCCATGTCAAATTTCTTCAATAAGTCTTGTGTGTACTTTGCTTGACATATGAAGGTGCCCTCTTTGAGTTGCTTCACTTGGAAGCCTAGAAAGAATGTCAATTCTCCCATCATGGACATCTCGAACCTTTTGGTTATTATCTTGCTAAATTCATCACAAAAGGTTTGGTTAGTAGAGTCAAATATAATGTCGTCGACATATATTTGGCATACAAAGATATCATCACCAAAACGCTTAGTGAAAAGGGTTGGATCGGCCTTGCCAATGACAAAACCCTTTTTAATAAGAAAATCCCTAAGGTATTCATACCATGCTCTCGGGGCTTGCTTAAGCCCATAGAGCGCCTTATGGAGTTTATAAACATGGTTAGGATACTGAGAGTCTTCAAAGCCCGGTGGTTGCTCCACATACACTTCTTCCTTGATTGGCCCGTTTAGTAATGCACTTTTCACGTCCATTTGGTATAACTTAAAATCATGGTGAGTAGCAAAAGCTAGTAATATTCTAATAGATTCAAGCCTTGCTACGGGGGCATAAGTTTCATCAAGATCCAAACCTTCCACTTGTGAATACCCTTTTGCCACGAGCCTTGCCTTGTTTCTTGTCACAACACCATCTTCATTTTGTTTGTTGCGGAACACCCATTTGGTGCCCACAACATTCTTGTTCTTTGACCTTTCCTCCAGTGTCCACACTTTATTTCTTGTGAAGTTGTTCAACTCTTCTTGCATGGCCATCACCCAATCCGCATCCTCAAGTGCTTGCTCTATCCTAAATAGCTCTATAGAAGAGACAAAAGAGTAATATTCACAAAAATTACTAACTCGAGATCTAGTGATTACTCCCTTGTCAATATCTCCAAGAATTTGCTCGACGAGGTGATCACGTTGTACATTTTGATGCACTCTTGGATACGGTGGGTGTGAGCTTTCTTGACCACCATCTTTATCAATCTCTTCATCATGTCTTTGAGAATCATTGCCTGATGCTTGTTCATGATTCCCAACATCTTGATCTTGACCACTTGCATGATCTAATTCCTTATTCTCATTATGTTGGTTTTCTCTTGAGGGAGAGGGTTGATTTTCTATACTTGATGTTTCTTGTGGTCTCACATCACCAATAGCATCCTTTTTATTACACTTCTAGGAGCTTCATCATCTACACCATCATTAACAACTTGCTCCCCTTGAGAGCCATTAGATTCATCGAATGTCACGTCACGTGAGATTTCAACACAACCGGTGGTTTTATTGAATACACGATAGGCATGAACATTCGATCCATAACCAAGCAAGAACCCTTCATCAACTTTTAGAGAAAACTTAGAAGTTTTGGGTTTCTTGTTTAGCATAAAGCATTTGCTCCCAAAAACACGAAAGTAGGAAATATTAGGCTCGTTACCGGTTAGTAGCTCATATGGTGTTTTCTTCAATAGTCGATGGAGATACAACCGGTTGGAGGCATGGCAGGCGGTGTTGACGGCCTCGGTCCAAAAACGGTCGGACGTCTTGTATTCATCAAGCATTGTCCTTGCCATCTCAATGAGCGTGCGGTTCTTTCTTTCGGCTACCCCATTTTGTTGAGGGGAGTAGAATGCCAAAAATTCATGCTTGATGCCTTCTTCATCGAGATACTCTTCAACTTGAGTGTTCTTGAATTCGGTGCCGTTGTCACTCCTTATTTTCTTGATCTTGACTTCATATTCATTTTGTGCTCTTTTCATGAACATCTTGAGCACATCTTTTACTTCACCTTTATCATGCAAAAAGAATACCCACGTGAAGCGAGAAAAAATCATCAACAATTACTAGACCATATTTGTTACCACCAATACTTATGTAGGAGACAGGGCCGAAGAGGTCCATGTGCAACATCTCCAATGGCCTTGTGGTGGTCATCACATTCTTGGCGGGATGTGATGCCCCAACTTGCTTTTCCGCTTGGCATGCACTACAAATTTTATCCTTCTCAAAGCAAACGTCGGTTAGTCCTATGATGTGGCCGCCCTTTTGGAGTTTGTGAAGATTTCTCATACCAACATAGGCTAGCCTTCTATGCCACAACCATCCCATGTTGGACTTTGCTAGTGAGCATGTACCAAGTCTAGCTTCATCCGTGGAGAAGTCCACAACATAAAGCTTTTCTTTAAGCACACCCTTCAAAAGCAACCGAGCCATCACTCCTTTTATAGACGGTCATACCATATTTGTTGAACAAACAATCATAGCCTATTTTACAAAATTGCGAAATGGACAAAAGATTGAAGTCAACATGATCAACAAGCATAACCTTAGAGAGGGAATATGAAGGAGTGAGAGGGACTTCACCATAACCTAGTACTTGTCCCGTTCCATTGTCACCAAATGTGATGTACTCATTTTTGTCATGACTTGGCTCGAATGACTTGAACATCTTTTTGTCTCCGGTCATATGATTGGTGCATCCACTATCAATCACCCAACTTGATCCTCTGGAGACATAGTCCTACAAAACAAATTAAGCTTTGTTTTTAGGTACCCAAATTTGCTTGGGTCCTTTTACATTAGTCACAAGCACTTTGGACACCCACACACAAGCTTTTGGCCTCTTGTTGCGTGGCCCAACATATTTGGCAAACACACGTCCATGCATGTTTCTCATGAGCACACATGAAGCATCAAAATCATAGAAGAATGCACAAGTAGCATTAGGCATATTAGCATGAGAATCATTAACAAGAGAAAGATGATTAATATTCTTGTTCTTGACTTGCTTCTTTTGGTAAGATCCTTCCTTGGTGAACTTAAGGAATTCCTTCCCATTCTTGTTCTCCCGAGCATTATGCTTGGCACCCTCAACATAACCAATGGCATCCATGACATGTGGCATTCTAGTATATGTGTATGCACCTCTTGCATACTTTGCCTTCTCATCATCGACAATATCTTTCTCATGTTGTATTTTGCTTTCAAGAGTCTTTACTTGCTTGTTCAAATCATCAATCAATTTGATATTAGTAGCACAAGCGTCAATATCAATATTATAGCATCTATCACATTCTTTGTTAGTGGAGGCATGAGAGAAATTATTTGAGGAGGATGTGAAAGTTGAAAGAACCTATATTGTTCTTCAAGAGACTTATGAGTCTTTTCCAAATCCTCATACTTCTCTTGAAGTTCATCTTTAATGCTCTTAACATTTTCACAAGTATTTTCAATCTTAGTGAGAGACATAATTAAGTCATTATTTTTCTTTCTCTCTTCTTCTAGGAGCTTCTCTAGTTCAAGGTTTCTTTTGTTTTCAAGAACAAGCAAGTCTTCTTGTTTCTCAAGTAGCTCCTCTTGCCTATCATTTTCTTCCTTTTGTTTTTCAAGTAATTCCATAAATTCAAGCATTTTAGGAAGTGAAGCATTAACATCATCATCATCATTATCACTACTACTAGCATAAGAGGAACGCTTGGGTTTAGATTTTGTTACCTTCGATCCTCTTGCCATGAGGCACTTGTGAGTGTTATCGTTATCATCATCACTCAAGCTCCCAAATAGAGAAGTGTTGGTGGGAGTGACGCCAATGGCAAGTGTAGCAATGCCTCCCTCATCCGAGTCGGATTCGGAGGAGGAAGATGATGAAGAGGATGAATCATCGGAATTCCATTCTTGACCAATGTGAGCTTCATCTCTTCTATGCTTCTTGTACTTCTTGTCTTTCTTATGGTGCTTGTCTTTCCTTCTTTCATCTTTGTTCTTCTTCTTTGGACATTCCGTAATGAAATATCCTTCATCACCACATTCATAGCAAGTTCTTTTTGATCTTCTCGCTTTGCCCTTGTCAAAGCTTTTCTTCTTGTAGCCATCTTTCTTGAGAAATGACTTGAATCTCCTCACAAGCAAGGCCATCTCATCATCACTATCCTCACTACTAGAATCAATCACTTTGTTTTTCTTCTCTTGTGTGGCTTTGAGTGCCACATCTTTTTTGTCACCATTTGCTCCCTCAATTTGCTTGATCAAGGCATTTATCTTGTTGGCTTGATAATTTTGTTGCTTTTGGGGAAGAAGCTTTCCAAGCACTTCATCGGTGGAGAAGGTTTTGAAGTTGTCCTTCTCTCTAATGTTTGAGCAAATGTTGCTGTCCCATAGTCTCAATGCTTATAGTAGTCTCTTGTTGATATCTAAGTCGGTCATTTTGGCTCCTAGAGCTCTTCTTTGATTCACAATCTTCATGAGCCTATCATGAACTTCTTTTGGGCCTTCTCCCGGACCCATAATGAATAGGTTGAACTCATTTTGCAGTTCTTCAACTCTTGCATCTTTGACGGAATCAATGCCCTCATATATAACCTCAAGCTTTCTCCATAGTTGGTTGACATTTTTTATTCCGGCTATCTTGTGGCATTACGATGAATGTTGATTTGATCCTTACGAGTTGGATTGTCTCTATTTTCCCACAATAAACCATTCTCGGTAATATTTGCAACATGGGGACTCATGGATTTCAAATACATCATCATCTTGCAGTTCCAATGATCATAAAATTATCCATCAAAGTAGGAGAGTCTACCGGACCCTTGCCCAATGCGATCTTCTTTGAGATCATCATAATCAAACATAACATTGTTGTAGGCTTTCGGTAGCTCATTCTTATCAATATCTTCAATCCTTGGATTTTCTCCATGTGCATCACCCTCGGACCTTGCTTCGGACGATTCACTAGGCGGAATTTCTTTTCCCTTTGTCATCTTTATCTTCAAGCAGTTAAGCATTCAAGAAGATCCTTGCTCTGATACCAATTGAAAGTGCCTAGAGGTGGGGGGGGGGGGGGGTGAATAGGCAATTTTCCCTGAAATTCACTTAATAATAAAAGTCAAATGCGCAGTGTCGGACTTGTCCGACGATTGTAGGGAAAGTCCGATGACTTATCCGATGGCACAAGATAGAAAAGTAGATCGACCGAGTAAATATTAAAACTAGTGTAAGGCAAGCTAGGAGTAGGTGAATATAAGCAAGAAGAAGCTGTAAAAATAAGAAGAGCAACTAGCAAGCAACTTACACAAGTTAATCTAAGAAATACGAAGCAAACCCTAGCTAGCAAGTTTATGAGCAAGAACAAGTAAATGAGACACGAGTAATTTAAAGCACAAGCAAGGCACAAGATTTGTTCACCGAAGTTCAGCTCCACAAAAAAGCCCACGTCTCCGTTGAGGGATCCACAAAGGACCGGGTCTCTTTCAACCCTAACCTCTCCAAGTGACCACAAAGATCAAACTTGGTTTTCCACTAGAAACTCCACAAAGTAGGGGTCAATACAAACTTTCCGAGGCGTCACCATACAAATTGGAAGCTCTACGGGCACCTCTAACCGTCTAGGGGAAGAATCTCCAAGAGTAACAAACACAATAGTTGTCGACGGTGAGCATGAACCAAGTGCTCAAGAGGATGAAAGCTTGGAGTCGATGAAGCACTTCAATCTTCTCTCAATCCCTTCACAAATCAAGAGTGGAATCAAGGGAGGAGAGTTGAGGAGAGCAAAGTGAGCTTGAGAGTGATTTTGAGTGAAAATGAGTGACCAACCGGTCAAAGGGCGAAGAGGGGTTCTATTTATAGCCCAATGGGGAAAAGAGTCGTTGGAGACCCAATTTCTGAGATCAGTGTCGGATAAGTCCGATGGTCATCGGACATGTCCGATGAATCAAGGTGACGCAGAAACTGGAGTCCGACAATCTTGCCCGATGCCTCGGATAAGTTGGCCATCGGACTTGTCCGATGGCCATCGGACATGTCTGACGACACAGGAGGGGCAGAGGAACTGGAATCCGATGGACTTGTCCGATGGCTCGGACAAGTCTTATCCATCGGACAAGTCTGATGAAAAAGGGTGGCAGGGGAACTGTACTCCGATGAAAGTGTCCGATGCATCGGACTTTCCTCTGGTCATCGGACTTGTCCGATGACCGTCGGACATGTCCGACGACCTAGAGTGGCAGAGGTACTAGAGTCCGATGGAATTGTCCGATGGGTCGGACAAGTCCGATGATTTGCTCTGGAAATTTTTGTATGGCCTAGAAATAGGAATTTTACACTTAGTTTACCTCCGCTTCACACTTTTGTGTCCCTCTTAATAGTACGGCTTTTCCTATACTTAAGATTTAAAATAAAATACTATAAACTTCATTCTTGAGCATATTTTGAATTTCAATTTGAAGCATTTTGCCATCTTCTTTTCTCCCTTTCTGTTTCTATGCATTTAATCACCAAACTTTATACCATAATCTACACACATGCTCATTAAAAGATTAGTCCGTTCTTAATTGTATTGACACGAATCACCAAAATAAAATTAGGGGCCTAGATGCACCTTCACGTCGCCGAAGATTGAACTGCTGGAGGAGGATGAAGACATTGTTACCAAATATCACTGGCCGACATGTTGTTGTTGAAGTGTCGGCAACATCAGTGTGTAGAAGATTGTCTTCGTCTTCACTCGAGAAAGGGGTCAAGGCACGGTAGGCGCGGAATTGGTGGAGCAGGCGCGGGGGCGAAGCCAGCTTGTGGGGGAGGGGGGGGGGACTGCCGGGGCAGGCACGATCATCCAGGAGGCCGGTCGGACCAGTGGGGGTGGGAGCCGCCTGCATCGGCTTGGGGCAGGATCGGAGCCCGCAGTGGGGAGGACAGGGCGCGACAGAAAAAGCGGAATCGGGGGCTCCTTGACCGGATCCCGCACCAGGGGGCGCTGAAGTGGCAGCAGGAGACCCGTCACCACCTAGACCATCATCGACGGAGTCGAGAGGTTGGGGGTGCCGGCGGTGGAGGGGAGTCGGCAGATCCGGGGGCTCCGTCACTGGATCCCGCTTGGGTAGGCATAGATCTGGAGGCAAAGGGCCCAGGTTCAACCGAATCGTCGGCGGCGGGTGCTTGAGGTGGTGGGTGAGGGAAGGATCCTATTACTACTTTATTGGGGCTTTCCTCCGACTCCAGGACGACGCCAAGGAAGCCGCCGACCAGAGCAAAAGCTCGAAGCCGATGGCCATGGCGGACGGGAGAGGAGAAGAAACACAACTGCACATGGCCCATGGAGAAGCTGCGAGAACAAAAAGCGAAAAACTACACTACTTGAGCGGCGGGCGGTGGGCTTCCCTCTCCTATCCTCTGCCGGCGAGGACGCTGGAGGGAGAGGAGGGGAGCCCGAAGGCGGCTGCGACGGCGGAGGAACCCTAGAAGAGAGCGAGACGGGTGGGGGAGGGGGGACAAGACGTGGTTTTTGTTGTTCCTTAATTTAATTGAACTGAGAAGTTGGTTCGATTGAATCTGTATCATGAGCTATAAAATATAATTTCTTGCTTCCTGGTCGTTGCTCCTCCATGGACGCTTCGAAGAAAAAGCGGAGAGAGCGAAGAAAAGTTTTTTAGTCAGCTGTGGAACCTAGTACATATGTTGGAGAAGTTGAACCGTAAAATATCGAATCGCACCATGCTTCTACGGTTTGGCGGAACGCTGCGGATGCTCTCAGCTGCCACAATGTATAGTTTATTAGCTGCCACAATGTATTGGATTGGGTTTACAATCGCTTTGCCATGGTCAGCTTCGACCTTCTTCCTCTCGCGTTTTTTTTTCTTTTTTGAAAAAACTTGATCAGGATTTGAGCATGGATCGACACGCGAGCTGATTGCTCAAAAGGCCGAAGCGCATTTTACTCGGGTCCGTTTCTTCTCCTAATCCCGCGAAGGAAAGGGAAATGTGAAAAATTGCGGAACACACCCTCTTCTTCCTCCACCGCCTCCTTACCCGGTCGGCTCGTCAGCTGCTCGGCTCCCAGTTCGATCCACCCCTTCCCTCCCCTGTCCCGTATTTGCTCTAGCCTTGAACCCTGAAGTTGCCGCGGTCCATCTCCGCACTTCTGGCGCGGAGCCGCCGCGCCTCTCTACCGTCCGAGGCGTCTCGGCGTGTGGCTCCGCCGGCTGTCCCGTCTTAACTGAACAAGTCGCAGCAACCAGCAAAGTGAGTGTTTCGATTGCCGAGGGATTACTCGATTATCTCGTGATAGCTCATGCACTGCTGGTTGTTATCCGCGTCGGATTGCTAGGTGGGAGCATGTCAAGCGCGGTGGTGAACGGCCTGGCCGGCGCCGGCGGCGGTATCATCGCCCAGATCATCACCTACCCCCTGCAGACCGTACCACCCTCTCATCTCCCCTTCTCTCGCTCCGATTAATCCTACTCTCCCATTCCAATTTGGTCGCGGCCTGACGAAGTGACGAGTGGCGTGGCTCGACCAGGTGAACACCCGGCAACAGACGGAGAGGTCAGCGAAGAAGAAGAAGGGCTCTAGTCGCGGCACCGATGGCTCTTCCCTATTCCAGATGCTCCAGGTGATTCTCTCGCGAGCGTGTGGTGCATTCGGTGCTGCAGCTGCTTGTTGCCCACTAATGACCATTTGCTGAATCAAGTAACTGCAGCTGATTCAGACGGAAGGTTGGGGTGGGTTGTACAGCGGCCTCAAGCCCTCGCTCGTCGGCACCGCCGCGTCGCAGGTAAACCTCACGACACCAAGTTGTTTGTGAACTTTCTGACTTTCCGTCTCCAATTTTCCCATGACAATATGACTTGAGATGTATTTCGTTGTTGAGTGCAGGGAATCTATTACTATTTCTACCAGATTCTAAAGAACAGAGTAGAACATTTGGCAGCTGCTCGTGGTAAGAAGGGCCTTGGGGATGGTACTGTTGGAATGTTCTCCTGGCTTGGTATTGCAGCTGTTGCTGGGTAAGACATCTGCTCACACTGCTAAGTTATTTCACCAAAATGTTAGAGTGAGAAATGGATGGATAAGCGGTCAGTTAAATTGTATGAGAACCAGGATGTAGTCTTTTTGAAATGTGTAGTATTGTGAAATGGGTGACACAAATTGCAGTTTTTGGTATATGATACCAACTATCATAGGACGTGCTGTTTTTTAGAATTTGCTGTTGGTCAAGTGTGCCTATGGTCACTTTCCATTGATGCAGGTCAATCAATGTTCTTCTTACAAATCCAATATGGGTTCTTGTGACACGTATGCAGGTAAGATGTGTTAATTATTATCTTCTTTTAAAAAATAACAGAACCACTAAAGTTACCAGCATTGACCCTGCCAAGTAATGCTTAGATTGGTGTTATGATTACATCCTATTATAGTATTATACACTTGTGATTCTGTATCGTTTCTGATCACCTTCATGAGGAGCCTGTCTACTGTTTATGAATGAAATTGTATCGCTAGAAGCAAATAACTTGCATTCCATTGCCTCCCAAAGGTTTCCATATTAGAAATTGGCCTGGGTCAGAAAAATCATAACTGGCATAGCCTTCTCTTTAGGCAGCCACAATGATTAGCGTTACAGAGAACACTTGCAAAATATTGATAAGATGAGCTTGCAATATTTTGCACATTATTAAATATGTTAAAATCTCATTTGACTATGAGGCTTCAAGTCTTGATCACTTTATGGGATAAAGATCCGTACTGAGTCATAAGAATTATTTTATCAGAGAAAATCTAAGTTACTAGTCCTCATGACCTGATAATCGCTTCTGTTATTTACATATTTCCAAAGTATGCCAATACTTCCTAGTTCCTGCAATGGGCCCTATTTACCACATGGTTTATGGAGTGGTTATTCTGTATGCCTGTTACTGTACTGCTACATTTGCCATGATTCTGGATCCACTTTTTTCCTGTAGTTAGATAAGCATGGTACAGGCTGCAAAACTGCTGTTAGTTGACAAATATATATTGAGTATTATTTGAAATTCCATGTAGTTTGTTGGTACCAGCCTTATATTTGAAATGCAATGACTTCGAGGCTACTTGTAATCAGAATTGCTGCAAATAAGTGAAATACTTTTTGCCTTTATTCAGACACACACACAAGCAGAAAGGAAGATATTGGAGTCTAAGAAGGAGCTTTTGCTGAAAGAAGTGTCTAGGGCCAATTCAACGGAGGTTTCAGTTCTGAAGGATAGGTTGGACAAACTTGAGTCTGAAAAACTGCGGCCATATGCTACACTTCAAGCGGTTAGCACTTACTGTTGGCAATCCTTCACTCTATAACTCTATACTGAATTTGGTATTGGGATTATTTAAGAGACAAATGAAAAAGGGCAGTGGCTGATTGATATGAATCATTTCTCTTGTTTTCTTTAAATTAAAAAAAAAACCCGAAAAGTATAAAATGCCAGTTTTGCAATATTCTCTCATAGACTCAACTTGTCAACTATTAAGTCTAGAAATATTAAATAGGTTCATATAGTAACAAGGCTATAAAATGGAATATCTCCTCAAATCACTTCCTTATTTGTAACGTTAATTCATTAACCTCTCAAAAGCATATAATTTAATTTGTTCAATTTAACTCATGCGTTCTAATTTGCTTTTAACTCACAAATAAACTTGCCGGACATTCTTTTAATGATTTGTTCGCTATTAGACAGATGCGGGAGGTCTATCGAGAATCAGGTATACGAGGTTTTTGGAAAGGAATTGTCCCAACATTAATCATGGTTAGTTAATTTGTTTTCGAAATATCATAACCAAACATTATTTGTTATGTATGAAAAATCCACTACTGCTGAACTATGTGAATTTTCAGGTCTGCAATCCATCAATTCAGTTTATGATCTATGAAACACTAGCAAAGCGTCTCCAGTCAAAGCGTTCAGGAAAGCAATTAGCTAAAAGGAATCTCACTGCTATGGAGGTACTGAATCTTCAGGCAATTAGGCTTAGGTTCTGTAGTGATCTTGTCTTTGTAAAATGACCCACTTGCCTGTCGTTGCGAAGGAGATTGTTTTAACTCTTTAATCACTTGAATTGTTTATCCTGCTCCCAGAAACTTCATTTCCCTATGTTCTATGATGTTAATTTTTTTTCTAGTAGCACCCCCAAGGTCCCGGGTTCGACTCCCACTGGGAGCGAATTTACGGGTTGGGGTAAAAAAAATCCCCTCGCTTGTCACCACGCCAAAGCACAGGTCTAAGGTCCGGCCCAAGTCGTGGTCGTCTCACACGGGTTACGGTGCCGCTGTGTAAAGGTGGGATAGGGGTTCGGGGGTTTTCTCGACCTGCGTGAGAAGGTCTTCTCTCGTAAAAAAAAAATGCCCGGGAGCTGTCTTACCTCTCGTAGGTCGAGTTTTTTTATTTATTTTTCTAGTTACTTTGAAGCAGGTGCAGAAATTGTTAATTGATAGTTTAGCATTAGATGTTTCATGAAAAGGAGTAATTATTACCGTCAGATCAGTTGTATGCAGTTGAACTAAATGACTTATCTGTCCTGTTCTGCAGTCAAGATCTTATATTTGATGTGGTACAACTCCAGAGTCAATGCTGAAATAGCAGAAGTATATACAAACTCATATTATTTCCGTCTTGAGCAGGTATTCTTATTAGGGGCCATAGCAAAGCTGGGAGCTACTGTCGTCACTTATCCATTGCTAGTTGTCAAGGTACATTTTATTTAGAGACGCATTGACCCTTATTATGTGCAAAGTTTATGGTACTTTTTTTTGGCGAATAGCGAAGTTTACGGTACTAGCGCATTGCTCTAGTCTCTTGATTTTTAAACCCATTATTCTGAAAATGAGGTGAGAATTACTAGGTAATATAAAGGCTCACGAAACACAAGCGTGATTATGAACTGGCCAGAAGGTGCAATGACTATATTCTCTCCATTTTCAATTTGATGACGTTAGTACAAGAGATTTAGTGCAAATTTGTACCAAATCGCTTGCACTGACGTCATGAATTTATGAATGAGGGAGCCAAGTCTCTTGCGCTCTATGATTAAAAAAAGTCTCTTGGGCTGAAAGTCTAATTCTATGGCACTACACATTACATCAATCAAACTTGCAGTCAAAGTGATAAGGCCTGCTTTAGGTGTATTAGTTATTTTGGCTTCCTCATTTAAATCTTACCTCATGCAGTCTAGGTTGCAAGCAAAACAAGAAATTGGCAGGAATGTGACGTCCAGATACACAGGTATATTTGTTCTCGACTGTGCTACCATTTTCTGTCACATACCGCCAATCATATTATATCTGTTAACATTGTGTTGACTATCAGACTATGTCCACCAGGTACAATAGATGCAATACTAAAGATGATCCGCTACGAAGGGTTTCATGGATTTTACAAGGGAATGGGCACAAAGATTGTACAAAGTGTCTTCGCCGCCTCTGTTCTATTTATGGTAAAAGAGGAATTGGTTAAGTTAGCAGTGCTTTTAGTTGCCAGGAGTAGGTCTTTACTTATTACTACGCCCCAGAAACGATAATGATGTCCATGACCCCGTTTTTTTTTTGGTCTCATTTTGTAATCTATAGGATTTCATTATTGTGATATTAAATTCTTTACTAGAAAATCTCCTACAATCTTCCAAAAATGATATTCCTTCTCCTTCCCCGCAATAAATGGTTACACACTGTCTCCGAACCTGCCAGACCTTACAGAGGCGGCCTACTAGCCTTGATCAGCGTTTTGGTTTTAACTGGCAGTGCAAGCTATTTATTCTGGAACCTGCCGAAGCTATTGAATCGATGGAATGTTCAATCTATTACTATAGGTATTGTTGAACTAGTACATAGTCCGTGTTGAGTCAGTGGGCCAGCGCGTAGCGGCATCTGGAGCAGGTGACATCAGTGAGACGGAGACCTCCACGATCACAACCCTTGTGGCGTCGCTGGAACTTGTCTTCAGTCAGTAGCCTCGCCATTTGCCGGCGCACCCGCATCCTGTATCGTTTCTGACGTTGTCCTACGCCATGGCCAGAGCAGAGCGCCACGCTGACAGAAACGTTGTCCTACGCCATGACCAGAGCAGAGCGCCACGCTGACAGAAACAGAAGGAGAAGATGCACGCACGACAGCACCAAACCAAAACCAATCGTAGACGGTCTCCGCCGTGACCGGCACAAAGATGCCTATGACTCGGTGCCGCATCGAGTATCTTGGCCTTGTCCAAGAACGAGTTCCTCGTGATGGTCTCCGCAGCTGCAGTATTGGCCTCGTTGACAGCCGGTGCACCCACCGGGTCCTAGCTGAACGCGGACGCGTTGCAGTGTGACGGTCACGCACATGTCACAAACTCACAACCCATAGGCTCTTGTACATGAAAATGGCTACGTTTACGTGGTCAGGGCATTGGGCAGCCCCAAGCACCGCGTGCCGAGGGCCATGCATATGAAATGTTCGTCTTAGAGACCTTTGTATATGGTCGAGTAGTTGTTGGTCTGTGTGATGGTGATATCTGTCAGTCTTGGTGTCGGGATGCTATGTTTCTGTTGTCCTATCTTTCGAGTTAGGTGGTTGTTTATGTCGGTTTTGTGCTTCATGTGTTGTCCATTGTAGTGATCGTCATTATAACAAATTTCCTTCTATCTTAATGCAAAAAGTGCAATGCACACTCTTAAAAAAGAAATATTCGATAACCTTTCAAAATTCCAGAAATCCTTCTCTTCACTCGACTGAAATAATCATAAAGCGATTTCAATCGTTGTTCAATCTCACCAACGTTAGGGCTGAAGGGCTTCTCCGGCGAGCTCCATCATCTCTAGCCTTAGAAGGAGGTTTTGGAGGTGGCAGGCCAACATGGCGTTGGTGACGTGAGATATGGCGGAGGTGGAGGCAGCGATGGCGCCGACTTGCGGGTGGCGGGAGATGGCGGTTGGGCTAGGTCGGGGTGTGGAAGCTCGACAATGACCAGTTAGCACGACGGAGGAAGAAGCTGTGAAACCAGCGGTTGGGACGCCATCAGGGACGACCGAAGGAGGAGGGGAGGCGTGGGAGTGAAGTCCCGCTCGTTGCAAGGAGAGAGAGATAGAGTCAGGTTCGGACAAAAGTCGAAGACGATGTTACAGATGTCCGATCGTGATCCAATGGCTCATATGGGTCAACCGAAAGAACCCCTCAATCTTAGCCAATTGAAAATTAGAAGCTCACTAAAAATTCTGATAGGTGTCGGTGTTTTCAGGTCAGTTGTAGCACAACTTGTAAGTGTCTATTGTGATCTCGTTGTCCGGCAAGGTTTCCATGGATCTCTGGTTCAAGTTGGCCGACCCGATGACGAAGTTATTCGTCACCGATAACCATCCCTTTCAGAGTGCACGTATGTTACGAAACTCATAACCCATGCGCTAGATGGTTTTCAGTCAAGAATAGAAATAAAAGATAACACATATTTCCCAGTCATTTCTAATACATGTTTCGGGGAACGTAATTTTTCTGAAATTAGGAAATACCAAATGTTCAACCTTATTAAGCCGACAAATCATGCACAGTCTCAATAATAAAACAGTAGAGGGTTCGAAACTGAATAGTTGAATCAAACATAGCCATCACCAGGCTTCAACAACTCCCAAGCTCGAGCTCTTTTATTTCGATAAATTGAGCAGTGCCTCAAAAGAACGGCGACCTCCGCGGCTTCTCATGCTTGGCCTTGTGCGGTATGAGCTTGTTCTCTTCCAGCAGTCTAGCTGGCTCAGGGCAGGCGGTTCAGCTTCAGCTCCATGGTCAGGTTTAGCTGCCCGTCAGCCTCTGCTTGTTGCACCATGTGTGGTTGGTTGTTCCTGTATTGACGCTCAGCTTCTGGTCCCGAGAAGTCCTCCTCGGGGGACGATTGCGACCCGTCTAGATCTACCCCCTCCGCAGGGTTGGTCGCTTCCGCCTCGCTCGACCCCCCGTGGGAAGGATCGAGTCCACCTCGTCTCGATCGACCCCACAGACAAGATCGACACCACTCAGGATAAGAGCGCCAGCCTCATACTCGTAATGATGGTGTCCGCACATGCGGGTACGACGATGCTGTCATCACACTCTGCCCGTGCCAACTGCTGTCAGTGATCTGTACCAAGAGATGGGATGAGGTACTGTATCATTAACCACGCGAGAGTAACGGGTAGAGTGGCCTGATCCAATGACCATGATGGACATGCGCCCGATCCAAGCACTCCGCGCCAAACACTACACGACAGATCGACCCCGGGCAGCTAGGGTCGAGTGGGATGGAAGTCAACAACCACCCCTTGCCTCGCCTTAAATGCTCTACTGCACGTATGGCTACAGTGCTGAGAGGTCAAATCCACCTGTAAACCTACTCCTAGCGTCATCATCGTCCTGACCGACGTGACGGTGCATGGCGCTGTGATGCAGCCCATGCTTTACGAGCAAATTATCACCCTATCGTGACGACGTCGTCAACAGTGACAACGAAGGACAAGCTGATCGGGAATCACGAAGACCGACGACCACAGCGTCAACATTTAAGAATGACGCCTTCCTCCGCATGACTTCACCAACTCTGCTTCTCTCTCTCTCTCTCTCTCTGTATGTACATAGACCTTACCCCTTGAAGTATAAAAGTGAAGACCCTTCGTCTTGCTCAGGGCGGCTCTTTCCACACACACATCCACCGTCAAGCATAGCTTACAATTGAAACTTAAGAGTACTCTCCTCTCTCACCAATCACCACCATTGTAAACCCCGGTGCAAGTAACACAAGTCATGATACGAGCTGGACGTAAGGGTTATTTCCGAACCAGTATAATCCCTTGTGTTTTATTATATTAATATCACCGAACTTAAATGCACAATCCCCTAAAACAAATTTACTAGCCGATGATCGAAACACCGATAACATAAGACTATGGAGGGTGTCATCACAAGTTATATATCGGTGAAATTTTGTTCATCTACACGATGGATGTTATCTGAAAATAGGTAGGAGGAACTATCTTCTTATTGGTTTAGATTAGATAGATAGAAAAATATATATAAAAAAAACATATTCGTGTCGTCTCCGCTTTCATGCCACTCCTCATCTCCAAATCCTTAGAGCAACTCCAACCGGGTGATCAAATGGACCCCTAAATCCCATTTTAGTCACTCACCTACAAACACTCAACTTCAACCCATGACTATCCGAATGACTAAATTTAGTGGGCTACCAAATTCTAGAGCAAACCTCCGAGAAATAGAGGGCCACTATTTCTTCCCCAAATGCAGACCCCACCATTTTTTTAGTCAGCTTTAGTCAATTTTAGTCAGTTGGGTTGGAGTGAAAATTTTGTTTTGACCTCTATAACTTGAAATCATGACTTCAAAATAAAATATAGAAGCCCAAATTTACTCTCTGGCTCGAGTTGCTCTTGTTGTAAAACGCTTATGGGCAGGCCCATCTTCTAGAAGAAGGACTCCTGGCCCATGTGGGCTCCTTATCTAATTCTAGCCTAACACAAAGTAGGGTTTTCCCCTTATAAATAGTTAAGAAGACATCCCTTTGTAATTTCACCAGAATTATTCAATAAAGAATTTTGTCTTATCTATTATTGTTACTTTTAATTTTTGTTCTCTACTTCGATCTACGTACCTACGATCGTCGATAACTCAACACGTTATCAGCACGCTCTACAGAGCCGGCCATCTACTCGGCGATTAAAGGTATGATTTTCGATGGAATTTATATCTTGACTCGTTGCAGCCAAGATCTATCCAGGAGATCGCTACAAAAATCTTGACTCGTTACAGTCAAGATCTACAATAACAAAAACCCGCCATTGGAAGCGACACCATGAAATAACAAAATCAGATTAAGGGCACTTATGCGCCCATGATCTCCCAACCCTAACCGGATCTAGAACCAGCAAGGGGAGGATCTGGTATATCCAGATCCAAAACGAGGTACGTCCAAAAGTTCGAGAAAAAGGTCGCGTGAGAGTCCCCCGCGCGACGCGAGCCATGAACCGGATCTATCCTAACCCTAGCGGTGAAGATGACTAGATCCATCACAGAAAGATCAAAGAAAAAAAAATATGATGGAGCCTCAGATCTATTCCGTGCGGCTCAGATCTAGGTCATGCTAGCCTATATCCGGCCCCACCGGACTTTGGACGCAACTATATACATCATAGAAAGTTGAAAAAGAAAGAAAAAAAAATATAGAAGAGGAGGGCAACCGGATCTGAAAAGATCCAGTCCCCACCCGCACCCACACTCCACGCGACGGCGCCCAATGCACCTTGCCGACGGGCGTCGACTGAGCCGCATGTGCGACGCACGCGCGAAGGGAGTCGGGAGCCAGCCCAGCGCAGCGATGATCCCTCCGCGGGCTCACGCGCGATGGTCGCCCCCGCTAGCCCGAGGCCACGCACACGGCCTGCTCCCACACGGCGCTGGTCCTGCCCGACGCACGAAGCGACGCAGCCGACACGCCGGGCCCGCGCGCAAGACGCGATATATGCGTCGTACTCTGACCAACCAGAGGCCCGCACTGCCTCACCGTGCCCCCCCCCCCCCGGCGCCGGGCAGCACATGCGCACCGCAGACGCGGCGTGTCGGCCCCGCCCCCCCTCCCCCCCCTCCGTCGAGAGGCCGCGCAAGCGCGTGCCGGCCCATGCGCTAGATCTGAGTGAGGAAAGGAGGTGTTGTCGGTGGGGAAGAGAAGAAGAGAGTGGCAGCTGGGAGAAAAGAAAGAGTAAGGAAGTGAATGAAACCTTAGGGATTCAGTCCCTTTTATACTATCTATAATAAAACGGGTCGGGCTTGATTATTGGGTTGGATCTTGGCCCATTAAAAATCCGATCAGCGAAAAATATCTGGAAATTTTGTAAAGAAGACCTCAAAATTTTGGGATTTTCTATTTCTCATAGAAACAAATCCAATTTTTGCAGAAGATCCCTGAAAATTATGAAAATTACTAGAAAATCATAGAAAAAATAGAAATTTCATGGGAATGTGTTATTTTGCATATAACACCCTGAATTTTTCTAGATTTATATCAAGATGGACTATAGTCCTTATATTATTCCGTTTTCGCGGTCTATTGGTTATTTTTATGCAGAAATACCAATAAAAAATAACTTAAACATGCAGTTTTTGTTATACCACTTTACTTATGCCCCCTATTACTTGAAGATATTATTTGCATATACACGAAGTAATTTTCGCACCATGATATCATGCAGATGTCTAACCTTGTGAAGAGAGAATTCGATGTGCTTACCCCCATGGAAGTAACTACCTGTCATGGGCTCTTGATGCTGAAATTCTCCTTAGTGGCAAAAATCTCTTGAAGACAATTATGCCCAAAAATAGAGAACCTGCTGCAACAGCAGTGGAGCAAGCTCAGTCACTACATTTCCTGAGGCATCATTTATGTACTACATTGAAAAATAAGTACATGACCGAAAGGAACCCGAAGGTCTTGTGGAACTCACTATGTAATCTCTTTGAGTAAATTGAAGCAGTCTTACTTCCTAAATTGGAGCGTGAATGACAAAACCTACGCTTCCAAGACTACAAGACTGTTAAGGAATACAATACCAAGCTTTATGGTATTATGTCACGCATAAAGCTATGTGGCAAAGATCTTAAAGATCTCGACCTCATCCACAAGACTCTCTCGACCTTTCACCCTAAACTCACCCATGTGAGTCGCCAGTACAAGAAGAACAAATATGACTCTTATGTCGCCTTGAGCAATGCATTGCAGCAAGATCAAGAGAAGGACAAATTGATCAAGCAGAATCATTTGTCTCGTCCTACTGGCTCCATGGCACCGCAAGAAGCAAATGCCACGTCATTCAAGAAGAATAACAACAAAGGTAAAGGAGTTTCGAAGGCACCACCGAAGGCGCAAAACAACCCTAACAAGTTCAAGAAGAACTATAAAGGGAAGTCAAAGAAGACGCCTTTAGGGGGAGAATATGGGAAACAGGATTAGAAATATTACAGATGTGGCATGAATGGACATTGGTCCAAAATTTGTCACATGCCTAAGCACGTTATCAACATGTACCAAGAACTCAGTAAGAAGCTTGCGGAGCATAAAGTCAACTATGTTGAAGCTCTACAAACTAAAGAAGACATCACGAAGATGGATTCTAGTACATTAGACAAAGCTCAAGGTCATAGAGAACCAAGCAAGGCCTCTGATATTGAATTTGATGACGATCTCATGGCAGAGGATGAGGAGGACCTGCATGGAGATTCCCATCAGTCTTGTAGACTACTTAGAATCAAGAGTTCTCCATTAGAATTAAGCAATAGGAATGCATTAAGTTTTTAGTGGTGGTTTATTTATGTAATCTCATAAAGAGAAGACATTTTCTCATTAATATATCATATTGGTATGGAAATTGTTTGCTATTTCTATTGATTATATATTATTGTATTAATTACAGAATCATGGAATACATGGCTATTCAAGAGGAGCTATGTCTCGTAGACAGTGGCACTACTGCTATGGTTTTAAGGGACACTAGTTATTTCCAAATACTTCAAAAGTATGATGGAGATATAACTACTGTCATTGGTAATGACACTAGGATTGTTAGCACAGGCAGGGCCACAATCGTCCTACCGAATGGTACGCGACTAGTAATCCATGAAGCATTGCTTTATCCCGAGTCTACTCGGACATTGTTAAGCTTCAAAGGCATCCGTGCAAATGGATTTCACGTAGAAACCAATGATGATAAAGGCGAAGAATGTCTTTTTATGACCAAGAAAGATAGAGAACACAAGAGTATCGTCGAAAGTTTTCCAACCATTAAAGAAAGCATATATTATACTTATGTTAAACCACACAAAGAGTTTGCAGCGTTCAAGATCGTATTTAGCAACCAAGAAGCCTATCGAACATGGCACGATAGACTTGGTCATCCAGGTCTCAATATGATGCAAAGAATCACGAAGAATTCGAATGGTCACAACTTGAAGACAAAAGATTTCCCAAATCAAGAAGATTTTTTGTGCGTTGCATGTGTAAAAGGGATGCTCAAAACTAAAGATTCAAGCAGAATCGATGGTATTCCTTGAAAGAATTCAAGGAGACATATATGGACCAATTAATCCCATGTCGGGACCTTTTCGGTACTTCATGGTGTTGATTGATGCTTCCTCAAAGTAGAGTCATGTATGTTTATTGTCCACTAGAAATCATGTGTTTGCACAATTGACAACTCAAATCATACAATTGAAAACCAATTTTTCGGATCACAGAATCCAATCCATCAGGATGGATAATGCCAGAGAATTTACCTCGAAGGTGTTTAATGACTATTGTATGAGTCTGGGTATCAAAGTGGAACACTCTGTACCACACGTGCATACACAAAATGGCCTTACAAAATCATTAATTAAGAGGATCAAGTTGATAGCACGACCATTATTGCAGAATTGCTTATTGTCTACCTCTTGTTGGGGGCATGCAGTGTTGCACGTAGTAGCATTAATTCAATTGAGGTCATATGCTACACATGAAGAATCACTATTAGCAATGGTGCGTGGTATAATACCAAATGTTTCTCACTTGTGGAGATTTGGATGTGCTGTGTATGTCCCTATCCCTCCGTCTCAGCAAACTGCAATGGGTGTACAACGGAAACTTGGAGTTTACGTTGGATATGAAAGTGCATCCATAATCAAGTATTTAGAGCCATCCACTAGGGATCTACACACGGCTCACTTCGCTGATTGTATCTTTAATAAAGATCATTTCCCGACATTAGGGGGAGAAAAGTATCTCCCTCGGGACGAATGTCGTGAAATAGAATGGAAAACTAAAGGAATTTAAGGAATGGATCCTTGCACTACAAAAACTGAGCTCGAAGTTCAGAACATCCTCCATCTACAAAGGATTGCTAATGAACTGCCATAAGCTTTCACCAATACAAGAGACATTGTGAAGTCTCATATACCGGTTGCAAATGAACCTGAAAGAATAGACATCCCATTTGAAAAAGATGACTACATGGAATTCCAGCCTCCTTCCTCAAAAGCAATGAATGCTAGGAAGAGGGGGAGTGATCCGGTTACACGGATATCAAAAAAGACTAGAGTACAAGCCCAAGCTAAAGCTCCTAGGAGACGTTCTGCGAAGAATAAGTCGAAGCAAACTACTCAAAAGAAGAATATAGAAGGTAAAAGCAAATCACACGAAATGGTGAGCATTGAAGAAGAAATCCCCAGTGAGAATGTGCGCACACTAACTCACGATGGGTTACCGGAAATTCCTGATCTAAACACACCTTTGAGTGATGTGGATCAAGAAAATGAAATAATAGAAGAAATTTCAACAAATTATGTTGATACGGGAGTAGTATACAATAGAAAGACAATGAAAGATGACTCATATTTTGCTGACATAATTGCAATACAGATTGAGTTGGAATCTGAACCAAAGTCAATGAAGGAATACAAGAAGCGTCCTGACTAGCCAAAGTAGAAAGAAGCAATTTGTGTAGAGTTGAACTCGCTAAAGAAAAGAGAAGTGTTCGGCAATGTAAGCCTTGCACCAAAAGGTATCTTCCCAGTGGGTCACAAATGGGTGTTTGTCAGAAAGAACAATGCTCAAAATGAAGTGACTAGATACAAGGCGAGACTCGTAGCTCAAAGTTTCACGTAGAGACCAGGAATTGACTACGAAGAAACCTACTCTCCCGTAATGGATGAAATTACTTTCTAATATTTAATATCATTGACAGTGAATATGAATTTGTAAATACGACTTATAGATGTCGTCACTGCATATTTGTATGGAACATTAGATACAGAAAACTATATGAAAGTTCTAGAAGGAATCAAAGTCCCGAATGAAGAATAACACAAATTGTATAGTGTCAAACTTCAGAAGTCACTATATGGTTTAAAACAATCTGGAAGAATGTGGTATAACAAACTCAGTAACTTTTTACTGGAGAAAGGATTCTTAAAGAATGATGATTATTCTTATGTATTCATTAAGAAATCAGAGAAAAGGTATTACATAGTCTCTGTTTATGTTGATGATTTGAATATCATTGGCACTACACAGGACATCGAAGATGGATGTTCTTAATTAAAGTCTGAATTTGAAATGAAAAATTTAGGAAAGACTGCATATTGTTTAGGCTTGCAGCTTGAGCATACCCACGAAGGGATTTTATTGCATCAATCAAACTATACCAAGAAGGTATTAGAGGGATTTAATATGAAAGATGCATACCCACTCAGATCCCCTATGGTTGTGAGATCACTCAATGCAGAGGAAGATCCATTTAGACCAAAGGAGGAAGGTGAGGAATTATTGGAACCTTAATATCTCTATCTCAGTGCTATTGGAGCATTGATGTACCTTGCAAATGGTACGAGGCCCGATATAGCTTTTGCTGTTAATCTACTTGCTAGATACAGCTCGGCACCAACAATGCAACATTGGAAAGGCATTAAACAAGTACTAAGATATCTGAGAGGAATTGAAGATTTCATATTATTTTTCAAGAAGAATGTAGAAGTAACCTTAGTTGGGTATACTGATGCTGGCTACTTATCCGATCCACACAAATCAATCTCGCAGACTGGATATATGTTCTTATTTAGTGGAACGGCAATTTCATGGAAGTCAATGAAGTAGACGATTGTTGCTACATCAACAAATTACTCAGAGATCATCGTATTATTTGAAGCCGCTAAGGAATGCACTTGGCTTAGAAGGATGTCAAGACATATAATGGATAGTTGTGGAGTATCGTATACTCCATCACCTACAGTTATCTATAAAGATAATAACGCTTGTATTATATAAATATAATCAGGATACATAAAGTCGAACAGGACAAAACATATGTTACCTAAATTCTTCCATACGCATGAATTTCAAGAGAAGGGAGAAATTTTGGTAACTCATGTCCGATCTTATGATAATCTTATAGATATGTTCACAAAAACACTATCAGCGTGTACTCTTGAAAAGTGCCGGTATGGTATTGGCATGAGAAGACTTAGAGAATTGCTTGAAACAGGGGGAGAACATCCCTAAGTACATCACGTTCCCGAATTAAAGAATCATCTCGAAGATAATTTCATGTTGTTCATTAAGATCGATAAGCATTAATCATGAAGATTAATGCATTATACTCTTTTTCTCTTATAAGTTTTTCATATGAAGTTTTCTTATTAAGGTTTTTAATGAGGCAATACGTATAATACAAGTGACGGTAATATATGCTCTTTTCTCCATTTTTCCCACTGGGTTTTTAAGGAGTTTTTATGAGACATATTTATCGTGATAAAGAGCCTAAGTGAGAGTGTTGTAAAACACTTATGGGCAGGCCCACCTTCTAGAAGAAGAACTCCTGACCAATGTGGGCTCCTTATCTAATTCTAGCCCAACACGAAGTAGGGTTTTCCCCTTATAAATAGTTGAGGAGACATCCCTTTGTAATTTTACCAGAATTATTCAATAAAGAATTTTGTCTCCTCTATTCTTATTACTTTTAGTTTTCCTTCTCTAGTTCGATCTACGTATCTGCGATCGTCGATAACTCAACAGCTGTTACGCCACCTGAAGGAAGCTGGTGGATAACACCCCTCCCCCAGGCAACGCCCGCGCCGCCGGCACCTTCGCCCCGCTGTATTAGCAGCGCCAGCGCCGCCGCCACCTTCCCCTCGCCGCTGAGACCTGCAGGACCTATTGCTCGGACCGCCTCTGCTTCGGAGTACCCAAGAGATGCTTGAAGCATGGCGACATCTGGATCGTCTTTCCCGGTATGTTGTTCGTTTTATTGCCTTCTGTTGATTATTACTTCCGTACATGTGGTTAGAAATCGCCCGTGCTCTGCGGCGCTCTTCAATCTGAATCGGCACCTACTTCGGATTTCGATAGTTTTAAACCTTATGAGAGAATTTTTGTTCTTTTATAACAAATTTTAGGTATACTTGTTGTTCCATTTGACTAACTCGTAAAAAAATGAAAATCCATATGGCTCCACTGGGCATTGAAACTGCTTTTGGTTTGAATTACATTTCTATTGTTTACTAGAATTGGAAACCATATTTGGATTTGAAATTGAACTATGCTGAGATCGGTCTTTTATGCACTTTCGTGATAGATTTGCTTATGGATCCCAGATCATGGCTAGGAGATATGGAATGAAAGGCCAGAAGAAGTGCAGTGAACCAAATTCCCTACACCATTCCAAAAACTATTTCTGCACAACTAAATATGCCCCAGGCGAACATTTTGACATCAGTGAAGGGAAAGGTAGAGCAGATATGAAGGGGCCAACCAAAGAGGTCACAGGTAGTCAGCCAGATGATGATGTTGAAGTCTGTAGCATCATCGAGCAAACCAGCCACCGTGATGGTACTGTGTACAAAATAAAAGATGGTTTCCTTGGACTATGGCGTATTGCTGACCGTGATGAGAGTAAGTCATTTGAATCTCTTTCCCATTGTGTTTCAATTTACGTTTAGGTTATTTCCAAGCTATATTGTTGAATAATATAATTTCTATTAAAATTGGATATTGAGTGCAAGTACTTTCTGTTCAAATATACAATATATAGTTGTAATGTTCTATCTAATAATCTGAATTAGGTGTTCAAGATAGTTTTATTTTATTTTTTTTTTGGGAGGAGAGGGGGGGGGGGGACTTTTAAAGATACAGAACCATATGTCTGCATGGTTAAATAAATAAGTAAAAGAAAATTTCAACAGCTCTCTGGGCCTCTTATAACACTAGACCACATTTTCTTAGTTAACCATTTAGCAGAGAACCACATTTTTGCATCAATCAGTGTTTTCCGTGGTTGCCCCAACATGGGCAAATGGGCATCTTTGTTGCTTAAGGAAAAGCAAGGAAGTTTCTCCACTTTCCTTCCTCTCCCGTCATAAAGGACAAGAGCATCTACTGGCCGGGTTAAATTCGACCATTCCGTACTTAAAGATGGACATGTACACTAAAATCGAGAAAGCAATTGGACAAACCCATGTTGCACTTGCTTCTCCCCTGAACTTTCTGAACACTAGTGCAAGCCTATGGAGCACATGAGCACTTTTGAGGTATGCAGGGCCTGTCAGCTAGGATTTGAGCTGCCACGTTCAAAGGTAGCCAACACTGTCCTAGCATCGCCTGCGTCTCAATTCTCAAGAGTGGCGCTGCTGCACTGACTCGTATTAAGCCAACGCAAGAAGCTATAGATCGCAACACCGGGCCATTCTCCCTTGAGCACTTGATCAGACCTTTGTGAACCTTCAGCCCCCCATCCCATGAAAATAGCAAGACAACCTCGCAAGTTGCTACTGTGGCTTGGCCAAGGTACTAACCAAATCACTCAGTTTGGCTGCCATATCTACACCTGTGAGGAGGATTGCTCTAAAATCTATGATTTGGTGTTGAAAGGCTAAGACATGTGGTTTTGAATTTTGAGCAAATAAACCAAAAAATGTGCCTTTTTTTGTTACAAGATGTCCAACACCCGATGATTCTTGACATTTGCTAAATAAGTAAACAAAAACAAAACATAAAGAAAGAAAAATATTTTTGATATTTACTAAATGATCTAGAATTCTGGATAGAAACTTGGTAATAAACGGCGTGTTAGGATCTTGTGATTTGCCTTGTAGTCCATAAACAGAGTCAGATCTATACCTGGTCAAGTGGGCCGGGTTAAATGGGCCAGCATGAGGCCCGCCGATTTTGGCTCCGCCCGAGCACGGCATGACCCAAAGCTAGACAGACCGTTTCTGGGCCTAGCCACAGGCCCGTTGGGTCGGCCCGAGCACGACTTGTTTAGTGTGACCCGTTTAGCCCGTGAAGCACGGCCCGACCCGACATGACCCGTTAAATAAAATGATTAATATTTCAATTTTTATATTGAAAATAATATTTTTTAGTTCAAATTTATTAATGAAAAATATTTTATATATAAAAAAGTTCAAATTTTAGAGAAAAATCATGTATATATAATTTTACTGGGCTCTGGGCCAGCCTGACCCGAATAGCCTGCTAGGCCGACAGGCCGGCACGACCCGTGTAAGACGAGCCGTGCTGTGCTTGGGCTTCGACTCAGGCCTGTCGGGCTAGCACGGCACGACCCGTTAACTAGATGGGTCGTGCCGGCCCGTCATGGTAGGGACGGAGCTAGGTACCAAAAGTTGGGTATTCCCATTCCATGAAACAAGAATTTTTGTTCAATTCATATTACAATAGTATGGACAAAATCTCTATTTTTGTACTGAAATTGAATGGAACTAGCTTATTTGGCTAAGAAGTTGGGTATTCCTGGGAATACCCAGGAATCATGGTAGCTCCGTCCATGCGTCATGGGCTCGTGCTGTGCCGGCCCGGCACGACCCATTGGCCAGGTATAGTC
Organism: Eleusine indica; assembly: GCA_030378355.1. NCBI lineage: Eukaryota > Viridiplantae > Streptophyta > Magnoliopsida > Poales > Poaceae > Eleusine > Eleusine indica. The sequence goes on along the minus strand of CM059498.1, from coordinate 6,446,791 downwards.
AGATCCACCAATAGGGCAAGGTAGGGTGACCGCCCTACCTAACGTCATCGTCTAGTAACCCTGTCCCTCCTCCCTTGGAGCTGTCTCGTTCTCCGCCATGGCCATGGTTGAATCTCTTATGCACTCTTCCAGACCAACAAAAATCAAATGGGCAAATGAAGAGTTATGGGCCTGTGAGGACGTAATTGGGCCAATGGCACTCAATCACGAAGGGAGAAACTCAAAAGGAGGTCGTTTAGGATTATATGTACTGACAGCAGGCACCGAATTACTACTGGGTGAAATGCTAAGTATCTATCTTAATTATTCATGTCTATCTTTTTATGTTTTAGCAGTGGCATACATGAACTATGAACATTGATCATGGAACAACACAATAATTCACAAAGAAAACAAAAATGCTTTGAATCACTACCCTAACATTTATGTGAGATACAAGTGCTTTGAAATTCATCAAAGTCATTGTTCCAAAAAGGAATAATCAAAACAGAACATTTTTGGGCGGTTCGCCCAGGTGCATGGGCGTCCCACATACCATAACTGTTAGATTGAGATCGTACCGTCCATAACAGCCATGACACTTAACAGAGCTGCTCTTTCCATTATCAACCATGAACCCATAAAGAAAAAGCAAAGAGTCATCGCCGCCAGCCAACTTGCTGCCTTGTCGCATCGGGGTAAGGTCTTGTCAGAGTGGAGCTTTGGCAAGACCCTACCCCGCCCGCGGCATCCACCTTGCCATCACCCCTGCCCCCACCTTCATGCATCCTAATACCCATGTCCCTGACCCAACTCACCACCCTCTTGCCACCCAAGACTTTGGAGGCGGTGAGGCGCCATCGTCGCCTCGTCGAGCCGCCTCCCATCGTTGTACCAATCCTCACCCAATGATCTCTTCTATGCTAGGATTCCTTAATCCAAATCATCAACCCAAAATCCCTAATCCTAAGGGATTTCGTCATGGGATTGAGTGATTTGAGGCACAAAATAGTTGGTGCCCAAGCTCTGTGGAGAAATGGAGAGGTGGATCAGAAGGCAATCGTCAGCTTCGTCCTCGATGGGCGGGCGGCTGTGTTGGGCACCCTCGCAGGAGCAGTAGACCGATGGCCAAAGGAGCACACACAGGAGCAGGCAAGCGGCGGCATGGATCTGTCTCTAAAGAGATATGCTTATTCACGCTTGTGCAAACAATCGTACACATAGAAAACTAGTATAATTCTTCTAACAATGCATGTGTGCATGTGAAAAATGGAAAAATGTGATGTATGTTTAGTAGTCTAAGACAATGAACTGGATCTCATAGATGCACTCCTTAGCAACAAGGTCCGAATACAAAATGAATTGATCGAAGGCACACATCAACCACACATCAGTTCCAATACCAACTATCTTCAGAGCAGGTGCAGAATCAATCATTGAATCTCCTGTCATCCCGATTCCCATGTACAAGTACAACAAAAGAAAACTGTGTGTGTAGAAAGGGACTTTAGATCATAGAGATGATGGTGCACACAGATGCAACTTGAGTTCTTAACGTAAGTGGTTCTCAAAACCATCTTTTGAGCTAAAGATAAATGTTGGAGTACCTAAAAGCAACACCTATGCAACACCGATACCGATACGTGTATCGGTATCGGGCCGATACAGATATGCCAATACGTTATTTTTTTAAAAAAATTTCTGATACGGATACTTTCAAATATTTCAAAAAAATGACTAAAAAATTCAAACTCTAAAAGTTCTATACATTAGCATAACATAGGAGTGTAGAGTTCAGAAAAATGGCAAACCAGTAGTTTTTATCTCAATCGCCGAGCAATGAGGCATTGATTTATGGACTAGCTATGGCCGGTAGCGAGATCTCATCGTCAGGAACGAGTTGTCCAGCGAGGAGTCAAGCGGACAACGTCTGTCGGCAGTGTGTAGGCGCCGTTGTCAGGCAACGCGTCATCGTCAATCATCATCAACTTCCTGTTGTTGTTGAGCTGGTGCGCAGTTTTGTTGAGCTGGTGGCCGGACTGCCGGTGATGAACGATTCAGAATCGCCGTGTTTGTTCCTATCCGTATTGTGGCGTGCAACTAGTGGCGGCTGGCTGCTAACAGGAGTTGAATGGTTACCTAATTTGCTAGGTCCTGCGTGGGCAGCCTGGCAGTGTGTGTAGATGGGTCAATTCAGCTGCTTGTGTGCTATTTGGACCGTATAAATTTCGCCCAGAATGTCTCCCAGGTGTATCTGATTTTTCTTGTTCTCTATTTTTCAGGATACTCCCAGAATATGTATCAGCAACGTATCTAAGCCGTATCCGTGTCCGTCGGTGTTTCGGACACAGATATGACACCTCCCTCGCGCATGGGTGTTAGGTAGAGCAATACTATAGCTAAAGAGAAATGCTAATAATATTTCTAATACACAGAACACAGTTCCTTCTCATGTACTGATTGCAAGATGCAATGGTATCATCTAAGTTTTCATTGCAAATTATTAGTGTTAATACAATCACTTATACTACTGTCGTTTAGCTCTAAGCCATAGTGAAAAAACAAAATATTCGTAATTTGATCAGCAGCTGAATGTTGGAGCATTAGCAGCATAGGATGAGAAATACTATTAACATTGATTGAAAATACGCTCCATGACTATGGGCAAGTGCATTATTAGCCGAGGCATTGATTAAAAATACCCTCCGTGACTATCTAGCTTTGAAGTACACAAAACCAAATCTTTTGTCTTTACAATTCTTTTTAATTATTGGATAAAGAGAATTTGTGGAAATACTGACAGTAGTATCGAAATAAAATAGGCAGGATGACATGGTATAGAGCAGTGAGGGTTCATTTCGTTACTTTGGCCAGTTCTTATATTTGGATGAGTCATTTTGATTCATTTCCAGGTACCAAATCAGCCTAAATCCTACCTGCTATTGCCACTGATACGAACGAAAAGAGCTGCACATTTTCTCCCTGCAGTACTCAAACAGGGATTTGGGACACCATTTGTTTCTCTAGGCCATCAGCTTCTCCTCCTAATAAGTGTTTACTAACTTTGCTTACTTTTTCAGTCAACGAACTTTAGTATGTCTAACCACAAACTAATGTGAATCAATCTAATAAAATCAAGAGGTGTTCTTTTCGTCAGATACCTTGCATTAGGGGATTCAAAGCTTAACTCCGCGTGCTAAGAGATTCTATGGTCTCCTTCCTCTGCGTCAGCCTCAAATAACCCGGCAGTGCCAGTGTCTTCTGCTCCACGAATCAAAGGTTGAGCAGATTGATGAACGGGATGAACTGTGCAGAACAAAGCACGATAACGTTCCGCTGAGGTGCTGAGAAGAATCGATGTGAGGCAGCTGTTCAAGACGAAGAACAGAGCCAACAATGGTGGTGGTGGGGTGTGTGCAAGTGCAAAGCGCAATGGAAAAAAAATCGTTAGGGAGAGAGAGAACAAACTCTAAACCTAATTTTTGGCTATATACCATATTATGAATAACACTTGTATTCATTATGGAGGGTGCTATGCCTAAATATATACATATACAGGTGTAAATATATACATATACAGATGTGGATAAATATGCGCAAAGCCTCTTATATTATGGGAAAAATACAGAATACATATGCATCTAACACCGACGACCCGAGCTTCTCTAGCCCGGACCTTGCTGTTGCTCGGGAGAAAGGAAAGAGTGTGGGGGTGGCTGTGTTTTGGTGTTGGCAATGGTGGAGTTCGTGGAGGCTGAGGGCCAGGTGAGCTGGTTGGGCCAGTAAATATCTACCCTTTTTCCTTTTTCTTTTCTAGTTTTAGCAGTCATTATTGGATAAATCTTGTTAATATACAAAATGCTTAGACGCTGCCCAAGCATGGTTTGGGATGATCTGATCCATTTTTAAATGGCTTAGCAGAGTTAGATAAGTTGAACTTTATTTTTTTTGGGATTTATTAGGACAAATTGATTAGTTCTGGGTGATGATGGATGCAATTTTTGCTTAAACATATAAACATCCCGTTATTGCATTAAACTCATTAATATGTTCGTCGTAAAATGGAAATTTGATGATGAAAATATGAGGCTTGGAAAATGAAGAACTCACAAACAAGTTAGTCCAATGTATGATTTATTTAAGCATTTTTGCCATGTGTTAACTGAGTTTTTGTATAATTGATTTTCCCTTCTAATCTCTACCAAAACACTCAGGACGAGATAAAGAGTAATTTAGACATTTTCCATGGTATATTTTTTTTCTTTTGTGAAATTTTCTATAATATGTATCTATCACATTAATATTTTGTTGTGATATAATATCTAACCTTTGGTGAAGCTGGGTTGGAGCCAATGATGTTGTCAGAGCCCACAGATTGCTGGCCTCAGCGAGAGACATGTAGAAAGCATATACCAAGTCGGATGTTGCAAATATTCTCAATGAAAGTGTCTTGGATTTCTGTCAATTGCGACTTCGTACAGTTATATGGATTCATGGCAGTGCGTGATTATCTGGATCCGTTGCGTAATTATGTATTCAATCGTAGCAGGGATGATCCACTCATCGTGCAACAGGTGTGTATGCTTGTATTCCTGTTTCTAAGAAAGTTAAGTTCGTTTATTCCTATATATTTCCATCACATGTGCAGAACAGGTATAATATATACATATTTCTTAGGGAAAGATCAACTATAGACCATAAAGTACCATGAAAGTCCACTTAACCCTATTAGTATCCCTTTTTATTACCCAATTCCTCAACCTTTTTTTTTTATATCAGTTTGCATCACCTTGTATGATCGATTTTATTACATCGCTTCTTACCTCATAACCTCTCTTGCAGCAAACCTGTGTTTTGCTATTGCCACCCTTAAGACCTCCGGCTCATCACTCCCTTAACTATATACATGACATCATGTATTTAGTACATCTTGATGCACATTCAACATATCAAAGTGCTGAATTTCACAATGATCCTTTTTGATGCGTCAAGCATCTTCCTCATGAGGGAGTGCTGAAGCCTGATTTGAAGACTAGCTTCACAACATCACTGTTTCTTTGAATTATCTCACACACTTACATTTGTGGTCCAGGGGGGGAATATGTGGCATTGCGTAATGGCTGCATTAAACCTCAACGCCATCATAACCACTATGAAAAACTGGTATTGGGGCCTGAGTAACCTGTCACAAAACACGTGGGGTTAAATGACCCGAAAGGTACCTTAGGCAGTTACTAGGACTTCATACGTTAGAGGAGCAATGTTAACTTTTCCCTACTATTAATCATGAAAGTGATCTTTACTTTTGATTTGGAGTCATTTGTGGTAGATGGATTTTATCTTATGTTGATGAATTCATGAACATGTTTAGAGAATCTTATACAAAGTTAGGGATTACTTTGCTCATGTGGCTGTGACTCATTTGACTTGTGCCATGATTTTGCATGGTTTGTTGCTTGATTATAGATTTTCTATGCATCCTTTAATTTTTATTTTGTTAATTATACTGCATGATTTTGCAAGCATCGAGTTTCATGTACATCCAACTGAAATTTATTGAAAAACTCAAATTATTTTTGTTCATAAGATGGGATTTTTGTGTCATCTTTTATTTAATATCTGAATCCTTTTCCACAAAGAAAAAGCATATAGCTTCTGATAATTCTTACATTGGTATGGTCCTCCTGAATAATAATAATATTATATAGGGTTCCCTCATTGAAATGATGGGCCCAAAGCGAGGTATCTCATTCAATAACTCTGTTTTACTGGAGTTTGACATGAGGATCAAGAAAGGAGAGAGAGAAGAAGATGATCTACAGCTAATTGATGGAGCAACAGAGACTCAGATAGAATTATACCATTGAAACTATTCACGGATCGCATTAATGGCAGCTGTGGTGCGGTTGACATCACTTCAGGGCTTGTTTGCCGTGCAGCTGAGGCCACAATAGAAATTGCCATATCAGAAGTGCACAATAGTTTCAGTTTATCTCTAAGTTCGTTTGTTTCTATTAATGACTCGTCTGAAGAAATTCTACTCTACAATGGTGCTATTGATGAGTCATGTGGCTTACGAAGATATGTACTAGCTGTGATGATGAATACTTGGATGCATTTGAAGTTCAAGGTTGATAAAAAAGGCTATCAAAATTATCTTGAACGCTGTTGTTGCTTCAAAACACAGACCCATGGGCATATTGATGAAAAGATAATTCTTCAGATGGCCTCTATCTTTGTGAAGGTGACTTGGTCAACTTTGCCAGTCACATATTGGTCACCTCAGTCCAATTGTCTCTCAGACATGCCTGTTTCTGGTCAAAATACTTAATCTTGCTTATTGTGAATAATTGTCCGGTTAGTTAATTATTTCATGCTGTAACTGAGTATTATGTCTTGCTTATTTAACTGGTGGAGAATGTTACCTAGACAAAGTTTATGATATCTTCTCTCTATAATCCAACCGTTCCATCGTCTACACAGTCAAACAAATGATTTTAATATTGCCTATTACGTGGCAGAAAGAGAAAAAAATAATAGTTAAGCATTTGCATGAAGATCTAGATCTCTTGGAAAGAAGCTCGCGAACTTACACAGACACCTTAGACGTCGATGTCACGGGTCATAATCTCCTATGCAAAAAGTCTAAATCATACGGTGAGGTTAGCTAGTTTTGTATAGAAAAATGTCTACAATCAACAATCCTCGGATACCAGGCAATATGCAAAATCTAGACTGTTCGTTTTCTGTTCTCTAAATTTTAGACCCGTCACATTGAATATCGAAATATTAATTAAAACTAATAAATATAGACTAATAATAAAATCTATTTCATAATTTTTCGGCTAAATGACAAGACGAGTCTATTAAATCTAATTAGACCATGATTATACAATGTGATGCTACAACAAACATATTCTAATAATGACTTAATTAAGTTTAATAGGTTTATCTCGTAAATTCACATCCAACTGTGTAATTAGTTTTACATTTAGTTTATATTTAATTATCATATTTAACGTTCGAATGATTGATGTGACAGCTCTAAAAATTAGATCATAGAAAACAAACATTTCTCTTGTTTTCTTTAAATAAAAAAGTCCGAAAAACATAAAATGTCAGTGTTGCAGTATTGGCGGCGTCGATGGAGAAGCTCGTCTAGGCCTCGTTGATAGCCGGTGCACCCGCCCGGTCCTAGCTGAACGCGGACGCGTTGCAGTGTGACGGTCACACACATGTCACAACTCACAACCCAGAGGCTCTTGTACATGAAAATGGCTACGTTTACGTGGTTAGGGCATTGGGCAGCCCCAAGCACAGCGTGCCGAGGGCCGTGCATATGAAATGTTCGTCTTGGAGGCCTCTATATATGATCGAGTGGTTGCTGGTTCATGTGATGGTACTATCCGTCTGTCTTAATATTGAGATGCTATGTTTTTGTCGTCCTACCTTTCGAATTAGGTAGTTGTTTATGCCAGTTTTGTGTTTCATGTATTGTTCATTGTAGTGGTCGTTGTTGTAACAAATTACCTTCTATCTTAATGCAAACCGTGCAATATATGCTCTTGAAAAAGAAATGTTCGATAACCTTTAAAAATTTCGAAAATCCTTCTCTTCACTCGACTGAAATAATCATGACCCGATTTCAATCGTCGTCAATCTCACTAGCGTTTAGGGGTGAGGGGCTTCTCGGACGAGCTCCATCATCTCTAGCCTTAGAAGAAGATTTTGGAGGTGGCAGGCCAACATGGCATTGGTGACGGGAGAGATGGCGGAGGCAGAGGCGGCGATGGCGCCGCCTTGCAGGTGGCGGGAGATGGCAATTGGGCTAGGTCAGGGTGGGGAAGCTCGACGATGACCAATTAGCACGGCGAAGGAAGAAGCTATGGACCCCGACGGTTTGGACGCCATCAGGGACGACCGAAGGAGGAGGGGTGGCGTGGGAGTGAACTCCTGCTTGTTGCGAGGAGAGAGATAGAGTCGGGTTCGGGCAAGAGGTCGAAGACCATGTTACAGATATCTGATTGTGATCCAGTGGCTCACATGCGTCGACCGAAAGAACCCCTCAATCTTAATCAATTGAAAATTAGAAGCTCCCTAAAAATTCTGATAGGTGTCGGTGTTTTCATATCAGTTGTAGCACGACTGGTAAGTGCCCATTGTGATCTCGTTGTCCTGCAAGGTTTTCATGGATCTCTGGTTCATGTTGGCCGACCTGATGACGAAGTTACTCGTCACCGACAACCATCCCTTTCAGAGTGCACGTAGGTTATGAAACTCATGACCCATGCGCTGAATGGTTTTCAGTGAAGAATAGAAATAAAAGATGACACATATTTCCCAAAAATGTGGTTTTCAGTGAAGAATAGAAATAAAAGATGACACATATTTCCCAGTCAGTTCTAATACATGTTTCAGGGAACGGAAATGTTCTGAAATTCAGAAATACCAAATGTTCAACCTTATTAAACCGACAAATCATGCAGAGTCTCATAAATAAAACAGCAGAGGGTTCAAAACTGAATAGTTGAATCAAACGTAGTCATCACCAGCCTTCAACAACTCCCAAGCTGGAGCTCTTTTATTTCGATAAATTGAGCAGTGCCTCAAAAGAACGGCGACGTCCGCGGCTTCTCCTGCTTGCGAGGCCTCGTGCGGTATGAGAGCCTATTGTCTTCCAGCAGTCCAGCGGCTCAGGGGCAGGCGGTTCAGCTTCAGCTCCATAGTCAGGTTCAGCAGGTAGGCGATGCCCATCAGCCTCTGCTTGTTGCACCATGTGTGGTTGGCTGTTCCTGTATCGACGCTCAGCTTCCGGTCCCGAGAAGTCATCCTGTAACACGTCTGCCTTCTCCTGTAATGTGAAACGCAAAGAGAAGTAAAGAACCACAACAATGAAAATCATATGTCATAACGAGACATGGAGCAAGAATCACAAGATGCATATTAGCAATGTCATAAGAAATTTGAAATATAGTTAAGGTGACAACGGAGATGCTGACAACAATAGTACTAGGCAAGAGTGAAGGGAAGACCTTGCAGGTAAGTGAACAGAACAGATTAGGCGTAGTGCGGAGCCAGCAACCACAGGTCTTGCTAGGAGGTGCCCCTACTGAAGGCCTAAACAAAGAGGATCTCCTCATGGGTCTCAGGTGCACTCCCTTCTGCCCATTGATGATGTATGGCTGCAAGTAAAAAAAAATTCAAATTAGAAGATGGAAGATTTTTACAATGTTAAAATTGCCATCATATATCAAGAATTCATATGTTATGTGTGAACATATATTTAATATGTACCTGTATCCTTGACACGTCAATGTTCAGTTCCTGCATATCCTTCACAAGGACGACGGAGCGGTACACGTAGCGACGAACCTTGAGGAGACGGTGGCTGCGCACATCATGTGTGCAGTGAGGACAGAAGACCTGGTAGCATTGGAGGCAAAATATGCAGTCCTCCGCCCTGTTCTCTTTTGTGTGGCCCTTGCTACATGGTTCCCAGAACATAGTCCTCAGCAACACATGCAGCCATTGCGGCATCTGCTCATTATTAGCATGCCCCCCGGCCATCATATCCTCCCCCCTTATCACACAAGAACAAATGTCCCGTAAGAGTAAGTATTATGGAGTCCAGTCATAGGTGAAATATGTCTTCACGTCGGAAAAATCACTACTTGTAGAGAGAGAATAGGAGAGAGAAAATGAAGTGAGTGACTCATGAAACGCCGACTGATAATGGACGACTACACTCACGAGTAATGTCATTGGCCACTTTTCTCCGAGCAAACGCGCACAACATTAAAAGTGAGCGGGGACTGATGGCTCCCGCATGCACAGCCCCTCCACGCTGGAGTTTATTTCACCGGCAATGGGCGCTATTATAAGCCTTGCTCTAAGAATATTAATAATATATTATTCCATTCCAATTTTAATGTCGTTCCCCACAGAAATTTTGTGTTGGCCACATGCCAATTCGTCGGAAAGACACAAAAAACGGATTGGAAGGAGTAACAAGATGTAGAGTATAAATCTGTTGTAAACAAGAGATAAAAACTAATTGCAATATTGCATAACTAAACGACTTCTTGCGCAGCTACAAGATCACTCAAGTTGAAAAAGTTATAAGAATAAAGAATGACATTTTCTTATGACACCTAGAATATAGATTGACTTCATTATATTTTACAGTGATGTCATTTTTTAACACCAAATGACAAGAAAAATGGCTTGTAGTTAGGTTTACCAGACAATGCAACAAGCACTAGAAAACTTCCTGGAATGCCTAAAAAATTTAACAGCATAAAAGTAAATCAAAAAAAAAAAAATACACCAGAGCGACACATGGAGAAAAAAAAGAAGAAATTATAGTATCATGATGGAATTATCTTATTGTTTTGTGTCAGCATTATCAATCTAATACATGATACTAAAATGGTAACAACTAACACTGCAATACAACGACAGAATACAGAAAAAAAAATGAAAGCAAAAGGACTGATTAACCTCGTTATTCTATTTATTAATCATTAAAAGTTACATGCAAATATCTATCCATTTAAAGCTAGAAAAATAATAACAACTACTTCCGGGAGTTGGACCTCCACTAAATCTATATAAAAATGGTGAATATATATACTACAGTGACATTTACAAAACCAGAGATAAGGAAAACATTAGATAATTAGTTAAATATCTCCAGCCATTTCTAGGAACTAAAGAAATGATCAGACAGTTTGCCACATTATTTAATAATAATAATAACTACTATTATGAACCAAAACATAAATCTACAGTAGTAAGGAAACAACTATTGAAATTTCACTCGAAGGGAAAGTGATTTATATACCAAATAAAAATATTATTAGAAAAATGATTCTTTTCAAACCCATGGTATGGAGAATAGCAACAGACAACCTAAACTCAATTGGTGGTAAAAGTACTAAATATAAAAAGAAACATTACTAGACCGTAGCATACAAATCTTAGGATGCGTATCAAAATGATCGTACATGTAAAAAAAAACTATTCACATAGAGAAATAAACAACATCTTGTTATATAAAAGAAGATAGAATTACGAATTCAAATAAAAAGACTAAACCGTAACACATACGTAACTATTATAACGATCTAGGTCAATATATAATCTCGCTATATAGGAAAACATCTCGTACACGTGTCAATATTCCAAACAAGAAAGAGTAACGCCTCCAAATGCTTGGTGGTACACGCGTGTCATGCTATTGAACTACTTCAAGTACCAACTCTAAGACACATACGTCTATTGGAAGTTGAGGTTTGTTTGTTTACCTTGAGCTCCTATCAGATCTGTTTGCTTACCTTGAGCGCAGTGAGTGGTGCTGAAGGAACTGCCTTACCAGCAACTTATAATGAAAAAGTAGAGGGAGAAATCTTGGATGCAAACTTTTATAACTGATAAAAATGCAAAAAAAAGGACTTGTATCTTAAGAATTTTTTTATTTAGACACCTGCATTGAAACTTTTATTATAGTCACACTACTGTAATGTACTTATTTTTTAAATATGCCCCTAGCATTTTGTGAATTCAAAAGGGGAAACAAAACAAATTTCAACATGATGGATGTGGACTCGCAAAACCTAACACATGCTGAGGCAATCTATGGGTATGCGTGCATCTTGTTACAGTTTTTACTCATTTATTGTGCTTACTTATGAATTTTGGTTGGAATTCAAATGGAACTTTGATCAACTCCTTTCTACTACTCATTTAATGTACTCAGTTATGATTTTTGGCTACAGTTCACACCGAACTTTGATCAACTACTCTTCGCCGCTCATTTATTGTACTCCCTCCATTTCATATTAAATGTCATTCTACGATGACAAGATTGATAAAATCTTCTATTATCTAGTGTTTGTCCAGTTCATAGTGTCTTTTGTTATCTACAGCTAAAATAACATTTAATTTGGCACAGCGGAGTACTAGTTATGATGTTTTAACTGGAATCCGAACCCAACTTCGACCTACTTCTTTTGTCCACTCATTCATTGAACTTACTTACTATCACATCCTCTCCGGAATAACCAGGATCGAGTACAGGAGAACACTCGACGAAACGAGTTACAACAACACATACATTTATACAAGCCCAAATATATTACATCATGGTATAATACAACCAAGTTTTTAGAAACAAACGAAAGTCTTACAGCGAAAAAACATTTATTACAATATGAGTTTTAAAACTCAACAGAAGTTTGATCTCTGTTCAAAAACTAAGTTTGAAACCACGTCTATCTAACTCACTCTCGGAGGCGCGCCTTGTCTTCTACTCTTCCAGAGACGGAATGCGTTCCCACTGAAGGGAACCTCCCTCCGGCACTTGCCCTTCATCTGGCATGCCTTCGGACCATCCATAGGAGCTTGGCTCTCCACCTAAAAAAATAAAATAAGTCAAACAAACCCTGAGTATCAAATATACTCCACAAAACTGACCCGTCAACGTGGCTCGCTAAGGCCGACACCTAGAATGCTTAGGCCTTTGGCTGGTGGGTTGACTCAGACTTACGAAAAACAACACTTACTAGTGGATATCTATTTTAAATTTTAGCTCAAGATTATGTTCATTATTAATAAGGTTTGCATCCTGCAACTATTGCAATCAAAATTTATCAAGCCAAACTAAATAATTTTAAATAATCCTTCTCCTTCTCGTTACTCTCGATTATCTCCATTCGCGCCAAGCGAACAAGCGGTACTCATTGCTGCGAGGGACAGCGATTCGAATCAATTTCTACCAGCTGGGTAAAACCCGACTATATAACATATACGCACCGCATTGATCGTATATGACAACTTTTCCCACTAACCCCAATCAGAGGTCGATCCGTTTCTAACTCCCCCGGGAATATGGAGACCCCACAAGATACCCGTCCTAGACGTTATCCATGGGCGACCATCATTTCCCTTCCGTGAAACTTCAATCTCACTAACAGCCAAAACAAGAAAGTTGGTTACGTCCTACCACTGAGGTAGTTAGGGTACATCAGCTTACTGGATTTCATATACCAGCATATAGATCGTTACTGTTCAAAACTTGTTCACGGAGCCGCCAACGGTTTGGTCCTAATTTGACACGGATGGGGCTATCACCTTGCAAGACCCAGTCTTTGTCCTTTCCTCTACGGGCCCGTCCGGTCTCATCATCATCAACAACTTTCATTTAAATTCTCAAGGTCTCAATCAACTTAAAGCCTCTATGCTTTAAGATCATCCTATGCAGTGCTACCGACAATACTACGACATAAGCATAGCGCCTATCGTGCTACCTATACCTGTATAGGGTAAAAACATCATAGGATATGGTAATGATGCAGATGGATGTCATTCAATTCCTGAAACCTAATGCACAAGCATGACTCGACTGACTGTGATAAAAAAAAGAATTTAAAAACATAGGTGGGATGCACCGGGACTTGCCTTGGGTTTCGTCCGGATACGATGACGCGGGCGTGGGGTCGGTCTCGATAATTCCCACCTCGGATCCACTGTCAGCAGATGGCTCGACGATCTCAGGTCCTATACGATTCATCGACACGTCGTAAGTTAGTATCAGCGGTGCTTGAAATATGACATGCAATGCATTAAAAATGATGATTCGATAAAATATTAGACTAAGAATTTAATTACTCTTGTCTGAATAATTTTCTTCAAAATAAGAGTAATTAAGTCTATTAATAAAAAAGGTTTAACATGCTTTAATTCAAATTAATAGCCCTTAATTACCTCATTTAAACACAAAATAAAATCATTAACAAAATAAATATTAACTCAGAAAATAAATTAATTAACAATTAAAAGATAATTCATAAACTTAATTAGATACTTAAAAATCATATATAATAAATATTAAATTTTATTTTATAAAGTGGTAGAGGAAATTATTTGGAACTCAACAAAATTGATTCCAAAATTTTAGGAAGCCTAATTCATTTGTTAGATTTTAACTAAATTCTGAAATTATTTTTAACCAGAAAGTCTGGAAAAAGAAAAATAAAAACAAAACTTGATTTCGGCCTCTTGGACCTCGGAGCAGCCCAGTTGCCACTGGGCTCGGTCCAGCAGCACAGCGGGCACTACGCGTGGGCACGGTCTAGCCGAGTGGTCACAGCCCATCAACTCGGGCTCGCACGCTCCACAGTGACCTGGCCTCTCGACCCAGCCGCGGGAGCACCTGGCTCGCCCGCGCAACCGCGGCGCCCGGCCGACTCCCATGGCACGGCTCGGCTAGTCAAAGTAAAGAAGAGGCGGCAATGCGGGAAGATGGCAGAGGAGAAGCTACGGCATCGATTGCTCACCGGAGTAGAAGCGACGGCGAGCGGCGGCGGAAACCAGAGCTCGGCAACGGCAGCGGGAAGATTCGTGAAAGAAGGACTCAATCGGCGGCCATGGCGGGTGCTGGAGGGGTTTGTGCGATGATTTGGGTGGCGGGATTGGGTGGAGAGGTCGTCGGCGACGAGTGCAGGCTCGGACAGCGGCGGCGGGAGAAAAGCAGGGGAGGCGAGAGAAGCTGAGCGCGAGAGAGAAGAAAAAGAGTGAGAGAGAAGAGAAGGAGAAGAAAGGAGTCGGTAAAACTCTCTTCGTGTGACGGCGATGGCGGGTCCCGCTCGCAGGGCTGCGTGGCGCCTCCGGCGTTCGCGCGCGCGCGCCAGCGCTGCCCCGGCGCGGACGGTGCGTGGTGCTGAGAGCCAGAGGCTGACGGGTGGGGCCAGCGGGTCCCAGCAATAGTAAAGGTAATTTTTTTTTAAATCAGAGATGCCACACTTACTTCCTCCGGATATTAATTATTGTCGCAGTTGACTTTTTTAACTACGTTTGACATCGTCTTATTCAAAATATTTATTTAAATATAAAATGTTATGAAGTAGGTTAAAAATTTATTTAATAATAAAACAAATCATAACAACATATTTAATAATTTTTTAATTTTTTTGAATAAGACGAATGGTCAAGCATAGCTAAAAAAGTCAACTGCGTTAACAATTTAAATCCGAAGGAAGTATGATTTTTGGCTGGATATTCAAACGGATCTTTGAAGAACTAAAGATGAAAATGTGATTTGCCCCATTTTTCAATACAAACACTTTTCTAATGATTTCCCAATAGAGAAAATCAGCCTTGTTTGGTCTATGAATAGCTAGAGAGATCGTTGAGGATATTGCAAACAAATGCATGCAACCTTTTGTTTTGTTTTTCTCGTTTGACTCTTGGTCAACCATGAGAAAACATGAACGAGTTGCAGAACTATGTAAAACTATGATTCTTGAGCATATCTTCTATATTAATGTGAAATAAATTTTTTTAATAAAGATACGATGGAAAATGATCCCAGATTTGGAGCCCTACATTTATAGTTTTGGCTGCAAAAGAAGGATCTAACTATAGTAGAACGTGGACAATTTGCTAGAGATATGCTTTGTACTAAAGGCTTGTATATAGAAACATCAACTGGCTTCAATATATCAAATTGTGCTTCTTTGCTTTCGGTAGATGATTGTATACATCCATGATCCAATAAAATTTCTTTCATTGGTCGCGAAAAGAAAAGAACTAGCATTTGCGAAGGATGAAGAGAGAAAAAAGAAGGTACCACATACATAAAAGACCTTGATCTTTCTTTTTTGTTTAGAGAACATAGCAATATTTTATTCATCATTCGAGAAGATTCAATGTAAGTTTACAAAACAAGGGGAATAAAGAATCAAGATACGGTGCTCACAATCAAGATTTAAGAGAAGAAGCAAACTTACTTCAACATTCATAACAAACAGAAAAGAACCATTTTGAAACTCCCTCCACCAATGGGCTGGGCCATTTTGAAACAACATACTCGGCCCAGCATAAGCCAGCCCATACGGGCGCCACTTCCCACAGCACGGGGGCTGCTCTCCCTTTGCCATCTCCGTCCAGGGACCACGAAATGCCACCACGCGCGCCTCTCCTCCTCCGCCGCCGGCGCCTCTCCACCGGCCAGCCGAACCGCGACAACCCCAAACTCGCCGCTCTCCTCTCCGTCCTCACCTCATCGCTGACGTCCTCCAGGCCGCTTCCGCACGCGCTCTCCCGCGCCTTCCCATCCCCATCCGACGCCTTCCCTCTCCGCACGCTGCCCCGCCTCCTCCCGCTCCTCCCCTCTCCGGTCCTATCCCTCCGCTTCCTCCTATGGCGCCTGACCCACTCATCGCCACTTCCCTCCCCGCATGCTCTCGCCTCGCTGGCCAGCTCATTACCCGACCTCCGCTCTTCCGTGCCCCTTCTCCTCTCCTCCTCCGCAGAACCCCTCCCCCTGCGGCACTATGTCCTCCTCCTCAACATTTCCGCTCACGCCGACCTCTTCCCGACCTCCCTCGCCGTACTGCGCCACATGCGGTCCTTCGGCCTTGTCCCCGACGGCGCCTGCTTCCACCACGCTCTCCGCGCGGCGGGCTCCTCCGGCGATGTATCCGCCGTTCTTGAGATCATGTCCGGGTCCGGTGCCTCTCCTACCGTTCCCCTCATAGTCATCGCCGTGCATAAATTAGCATCCGCGGGGGACTTCAAGAGTGCCCGCCGGCTGATCGACAAAATGCTGGAGTTCGGATGCGTGCCCAATGTGGTGGTCTACACCGCGTTGCTCGATGGGATGTGCGGTCTCGGGGACGTGGATACCGCATTTGGGCTGGTGGAAGAAATGGAGAGCGGGAAGCTTGGTGCAATCTCTGCACCCAACGTGGTGACATACACCTGTTTGTTGAAATGCCTCTGTGGGAAAGGAAAGTTGGGGGAGGCGCTTGGCGTGCTGGATAGAATGGCAGCAAGAGGGGTGATGCCTAACCGGGTCTTTATGCGGACGCTAGTCGAAGGTATTTGCTCGGAACAGAGGGTTGCCGACGCGTATGCTGTGGTGGAGCGTTTGGTTGGTGATGGGAGCCTGTCTAGTGAGCAGTGTTATAATGTTCTATTGGTTTGCTTGTGGAGGGTTGGGATGGCAGTGGAAGCTGAAGGACTGGCTCAGAGGATGATGAAGAAGGGGGTGCAGCTGACCCCACTCGCCGGCAGCTCCATGGTAGGGGAGCTCTGTAGCAGGAAGAGGTTGCTGGATGCTTGCTACTGGCTGGGAGTGATTGAGGATAAAGGGGTGTTGTGTGACTCTTATGTCTATGTCGACTTGTTCCTTGGGCTGTGTGAGGAAGGACATGTTCTTGAGGCATCAGCACTGGGGAGGAAGGTTGTCGAAAGGGGGATCCGCATAGAAGCATCTTGTGCTGACCGTTTGGTGGAGTTGCTGAAGCAATATGGTGATGAGGAGCTAGCATCACATATACTAGGGTTGAGAAGGTGTCCTGACGAGGTGTCGCTTTAAGCAATTCTTCCCCAACCCTCATAGATTACGAAAATCATGTTCAGTTGTGATTGAAGAATAGTGTGTCACACTGTCTCGTACTCTTGTTGGGAAATTGCTTGGAAACAGATTCAGCAACATGGTGGGAATAGATTCAGCAAAATGATGCAGTCAAAAAATGTACTGCTTGTCAGTTTAGATTTTTTCGAATACACCATCGAACAGCTTGTTCAATCAAAGTGTGACTGAAGTACTTGTATGCTTTGAATGATTTTGCTGAAGAACTGGGTTCGGTCCGTTCAGATCCAGATGATAATTGATGTCATTTGTATCATCATGGTGGTCTCCTCTCAGGTACAACATTGCGTCCCAAGCTGATATGCGTGGACAATGGCTGTGCCTGTAGACTCATGTACTCGTGTTACTGTACCATATGTCAATAAAATGCTTTTACATTATTATATACATACAGAAACCCTTGTATCTTCTGACACTTTCTCGCCATCTCTCCATTTCTGCTGTTTCCTTTTATGGAAATGACGGAACAGAGTGCTTATTTCTGAATTTCTCGTGCTTTGTTTATACTCTTAAGGACAGAATTAATGCACATTTTTAGGAACAATTTCTTGAATCTTTGGATGTTCATGTAACCTAACATTCTGCTGTTGCCGGTGTAAACAAGCTCAGAAGAGCAAGGAGATGAAGTGGGCGGGCAAGCTGATGCGGATGGAAGCGAATCGTGGCACAGAGCCTAGCCACTCCATGTTCAACAATCGGAAGATACTTTGGTGACTGCAAGGCATGGAGTCACTTGAAACTCTGAAGAACGGGCGATCTTTTCGGAGAGATCTGAAGCCGCTGAGATGAAATCAAAGGCTCTTGCAAGTCAAGCAGATAGCAAGTGAATCACGGCATTGGCCTCGTGCAGTTCTGACGACCTGGCGCTTGCTCGGCCTCTGCAAGAGCCTGACATTCTCAGGGAGTTTGACGCGGCCGTTACTCCAGCCTGGTCTGGCTGGGTCCCCCACAACCGACTGCGTATCTACTCCTGCTGCGGGTGGGGCCAGAGAAGTGGGGCATGCGTCACGGTTCAGAATTTAAATTGGAAGAACTTCGGCTGCGCAGAGCATTGTTCAGAGATCGATCATTCGTCCTTCCCCTTCCCCAAGTCTCCGTAGCCTCACAGTCACAAGCAGCAGCAGCAGCAGCAGCAGCAGAGCAGATATATAATCAAGGCAAGCACCTAGCCGTAGAACCACTTCACACACGCACATCAAGCCCGGGCACGGGCACGCGCACGCTGCCTCCCACCATGCTCGCGCCGGTGCCCACGAGGCCGCGCTCCAACCCCTTCCGCCGGCGCAGAGGGGCGGCTCCGCTGCTCGTCAATGAGGATGCGGCGGCGGCGAAGCGGCTGCCGGAGTCATCCACCTCGGCCTCCTCCTGCTTCCACAGCGAGGTCATCTCGGCCTCCTCCACCTCGCTCGTCGCGTTCCAGCGCCCGGAGAAGAGGTCCCGGCTTCAGGGAGATGACGAGGCGCGGCCCGCAGGCTCCGAGTGCTCGGAAGTGATCGGCGGCGCGAGGGCGCGGGCCACCGAGGTCGAGCCCTCCGAGTCGTCCTGCTTCGGCTCCGTGCTCGAGTCCGACCTCGCCTGCACCGAGAAGCTCGCCGACGAAGCCGAGGCGACCGAGTACTCCTCCGTCGGCGAGCCGCTCACGCCGTTGGAGACCGAGGATGAGGTGCTCAGCCGCTGCTCCGACTACTCCCTCTCCCCCCTGCTCGACCTCGACTCCCCCTTGACCGACGACGACGCCGCCGCCGCCATGCCCTCTGTGACCTTCTCCATCTTCCTCGCCTTCGCCGAGCAGTTCGTCCCCTGTGTGCACCCCAGAGCGCACGTCGCCATCGATCCAACTCCCGATCTCCTACCGGTGAGCAGCTCCACGCAATAGCTTTTGCTCAGATTTTGTTAGGAATTGTACTTGATTGCATGGGTCATCGCAATGTTTGATGACTTTGATCTGGTGGATCGTTTGGTTGCAAATGTTTGTGTCAGGGGAAGCGGTTTGAGGACTTGGATGACGAGGAGAGTTACGGGAGGTTCCGGCGGCGGGAGCGACGCGGGGTGCTTGCGTTCGACTACACTGAGGCATACAGTTCCCTCCCTGGCAACTACTGCCGGCTCGTCGGTGAGCAACGTCTCGTCATGGTGAACTGGATCATCGAGGTCAGTGTAATAGCAGTTGTACACTCTGCATTGAACACGTATTTGTGCTTATGCTTGTGAGTTTTGTGACTTCCTTAATGCGGGCATTGTACTGGTACCAAAACATGTTACAGCTCTAGATCTGTGTTAGTTGCCTGACTCATTTGCCTAGAATTTTGTGTACCGATATTCTGTGCACAGTAGTTTCATGGTTTCAGTAATAAGCTGTTCTCTATTGTAAATGCTTTGTGATGATTGTGACCAGGCAGCATACCTAGTTCATTTTCAGTTTTTTCAGGTGAAATTATAAGCTATTGAAGAATTGGCTGTTTAACAATTTCTGATGTGTGCATTGCAAAATAGCAGTATTATTCACATATCAGTGGGGTTTCCCTGTGTGAATGCTCTGTTCACTAGTAGTTTCGCTAGTTCGTATTTGGTTTCTGTGTTGGACCACTTAATTTGGCATCCAACTCGTTCAGGTTCTAGACTTGTGGTAGGATTTTGGAGTAGATGTTTGTGTTTTGCATTGGCTGTTTGAAAAAGGAAGTGAAAAACATCCTATTCAGCTGCAGTTCAAAGTCTCTTTTTGGTTACCATTTTGGTATCTGAAACAGCATTGCATTGGCACATTGCTGGATCTGAAACTCCATTTCATTTGCAGATTGCTTTGTTTTCTAGGACTAGCTATTTGGATGCTTTCAACACCATCATCGATATGCAATTTTAGGAGTGTATTTTCTGTAGTTTGGTTGTTTGATATCTTCTAGGTCTATATTGATATTTCAGAGGGGTCTTTGAAAAGTACTATCAGCTTCATGCTTTCCATCTGAAGGTTTGAGTTGCCAATTGCCATTAGGCATTGCAAAAAAAAAAAAATCACGAAACAAGCATTGCAATGTTACACTAGAACAATCTCAGTACTGAAAATCAGGACATGCACCTTTTTCCCTTGCTTCTAAATTTGTACCAAAATAAAAGTTACAGTTGCATAGAATGACTGACTCTTTCCCATGCAATCCTAGTACTCGAATGTGGTGAAGCTGCACGCAGCAACAGTGTTCATGGGGATTGGACTGATGGACCGCTTCTTGACCCGTGGATACGTAAAGGGCTTGAGAAACCTGCAGTTACTGGGCATTGCCTGCATCACCCTGGCCACCCGCATTGAAGAGAATCAACCCTACAATAGGTAATGTTATCCCCTGTATTTACTCATGGCGTCTTGTGTGAAGACATTCTATCTCAGCATGGTTGTTGGTGATTTTTTTTCTCTTGCTGGGATAATATATATCACATCTTATATGCTCATTTCAGTAAATGTACTTATGCACGTGGCCGGTATCCTTTTGTCAGATTGCCTCGTAACCTAGACTCTTAGTAGAAGCAACTGATCAATATTTGGTATACTCTTTAATGGTTGAATTCTGCATGACCCTACTCTCTGATGTCTGCACCATTTGCATCACTACATCTCTGAAATATTAGTTGGGCCTTTTGATGTTCTCGACTTGGGCCTTTTTTACAAACTTTGGCATGGATCAATTGGGTGGTTTGAGTCGGTAAAACATTTTCACCATTTAACCATGTTCTGGGATCATATGAACACGTTACAGTGGTTCATGGCATTGTCCCCTGAAACTTAGACTGTTGACATTTAGCAATTTAAGCGTTAGTTTGAGCACCATAAGAATGAAGGGTCTTTTTTCAGACAGGAACGGCTTTCCTGACTGTTTTACCTATCATAAAAGAATTGAGCATAGTGATTAGCGTCTTTGAGTTGAACTATATTAAATCCTTGAATCATTTGATAACATCATAGCGTCTCGCTTCTACTGATACAAATCAGAGAAGTATATTTAGCTGATTTCACTGAAGGTTGTCCTGTGCATTTATCTGTGGGTCAACGTTTGTTTCTGTTTCATTGATCTTGTTGTTTGTTCCCTTTCAGTGTCATGCAGAAGAATTTTAAAGTTGGATTCAATACTTACACCCGAACTGAGGTCGTTGCCATGGAATGGCTTGTTCAGGAGGTCCTCAACTTCCAGTGCTTTGTCACAACAACCCACCATTTCCTCTGGTAATATGAGTTTCCTGATTTCTTATGTATTCAGCTGAACAGAGGGAATAACAAGCTAACAGTTCAGTCTGTTTCAATTTTGCAGGTTCTATCTGAAGGCTGCCAAAGCGGATGACAAAGTAGAGGATCTGGCAAAATACCTGGCGTTACTCACACTTGTGGACCATAAGCAGCTCTCCTTCTGGCCTTCAACTGTTGCAGCAGCTGTGGTAGCCCTCGCTTGCCTTGCCACAGGCAAGGAGTCATCATGCCATTTAGTGATGGAGGTGAACATTCCTCCCACGAGCTTGAATTGTCGTTACAGTCTGTTATTGTTTTGACCTTGAACAGAATAGACTAAAATATGAACTGCAACTTTCATAAGCGCTGCTAGGTTTTTTATTTGTAATTTAGGTATAAGTATAAATCATGCTGTTGATTTCATCCTAGCTTCTAGCCAGGTAGCAAATGCTTTGAAACGCATATTGCTTAACTAGCTCGATATCTGGGACTCAAAATTTACATGTGGTGGTGTTGAGCTAGACTAGAGATGAAAATGTCAATCTTGTTTTTTTAGACAATCTTGTCGCCTACTAACTGTCTCTTCGCTTACATGCAGACTCACATGAGGACGATGAACGATGATCTGCCTGAATGCCTAATGGTTCGTTTTCTCCCAGACATCCTATATCAGGCACCATTTACCATGCTCTTCATAGTATGCAGACATAAACCGAACTAGGCTTTTCCTTCGATGTGTGACATCTAACATTCTTCTGTGGAATCATTTTCATGCAGAGTCTCGAGTGGCTGATCAACTTCGCTTCGGTATAACTGAGGACTTCCATGTGATGACATTGATCCAAATATTTGCTGATTCCCTGCGATACCGCGTAGGACAGTTGATCAGGTATGGGGATGTGTAGAACATACGTGTATCCTATCCTAGCAGTGACAGATTCTTTCTGTACATGCCATTCGTAGCTTGGTGTGGTAGATAAAGCTGTTGTGTGAGTGCGATTTCCTATTAGGGACCAACAGAACTATTGTGGGCAACCAAATGAAGTGCTGTAATGGCCTGGCTTGAGTCCGTTTTTTCGTTGTTTTAAGGACATTTTTTCGTTTTGACATTTGTTTTAAGGACAACTAATCTTGGAATGTTTTGTACTCTTCAGTTAATCCATTTGCTTAAGAGCTCGTCTAGATATCTGTCCTATGTTTTTTTTAACATAATGTTCTTTCGTGTTCTGGACCATTGGATTGTTATCCAGAGACCAGATTCTACTTGTTAAAATTTGTTTAATCGAACCGAATGTGTTGTGGAGATGCACGAGTGGAATCCGCATCTACCATCACGTTTTCCCTTTAGGCACGGCACGAGGCAGGATCATGTGATTGTGACCCTAGAAGATGCTCGGTTATCACGTTTTGCTCAAATCTGCAAAACCTAAACTGAACGAGGTTCGCGAGCACGTAGTTTCAGTTCTCTGCAGATCAGAAAAGGGCATCGAACCTCGCTTCTCAATCACAAGCCTTGCACGTCCCAACCCCGAACCCCACCGCGAACCGAACATCCGACTCGGAGCATCTTTGCTCAAGGCCGGGTATATGTAGGTGCCTGTCAGCCTGTGCCAGGAGAGCAGGTCAGTGGAATTCTTAAATCTATGTTCGAATCAGGTAGTAATGAAATCAGCAATTGGTTTTCCATCAAGTTGTGGGTGCGTTCATGCATGTGGCCCAAATGTTTGGGGCGCCTACTGAAGGCGAAGGCGTCAGCGTACATCCCCCCTTCCACCCCACTTGCGATTTCGGGAACCCGTCTGCCTTTTTGAGCTCAAGAATGAGTAGATAGGTGGTGGCTATCATCCGAGACACTCCATCTCCACTCAAGGTTGAGCTTAAATTTAGTCCGGCCGGTGTGACAACAACATCAAAGATGGAAACGCTTGCAAATTAAAATTTGATATTGAAATGGACTACTCGACTCGATGGCCACTTTATCAGAGAGAGAATAAATTCGCCCTGTGCCACAGTGCCATGTCCATTTCCTTTGTCACTAGCACCAGCTAATTGCACCGACGTGGCGACGTGTCGTTGTTTGCATTAGTACTGCATGACATCTACGTCCTCTCGAGGTAGTAATATCGATCGTTCAGTTTTGGTGTGGTGAGAATGACAATCGGAAAAAAAAAAAAGGATAAGACCTGAATTGATACAAGAACGGTTTAGAAATACATGGGGATAGTTTGAGAAGGGCAGAACGGCAGAAGGCTGGAATACAGAGGACACGAAGTAGTGGACTTGCCCTTTCCACAGTGTCTGGCGGCGGACTGGAGCGACAAGCCAACAAATATAGGGAAATTGCGTCATTTAAATACTAGTACTCTGCAACCTTACAAATTAGTGCGCAAATTCGACATTGTTTAATTTTGCGAAATTTGTTTCATTGGGTGTACCTAATCGGTTAATCCCATAAAAAAAGTGCTATCTAGTTTGATATGGTTTGGTTGGATCTCCTTTTCGTCCGGCTGCTACTGCTAGATGCTAGTAGCTCAATTGACCTCCGTGAATAGATCCAAATCTAATGGCGCAATCAGGTAATGACCCAATGAGCAGTGATCGCTGATGGACGCAACAGTTGGCCAGTGCGCGGGCTGTGCACGACACACAACAAACAGTTAACGCAGGTGCTCGCGAGCGCGGCGGGCTCCAGGAAGGCCCCTGCCGGTGGCGAAGGCGGCACGAACCGGGCGTCGGTTGCGGAAAAGCGAGAAGCGGGCAACGGACGGAAGGCTCCATCCACCCCATCATTCCATTCCATCACGTGTGTTGCCTCGCCTCAGGGCTGAGGTTGGTTGCTTGCCAAGGTATCGTTTTATATTCCTCCGCAAAAGGTTGAGCGACACAAGGACCGGTGACGGTTTTTAATTTGGGCCTAAAATAAACAAAACCAGCTGGGTCCGGTTTGGAGAGGGACGTGTATCTTATCGCGAACGATGCGTGCGTCATGAGCGTTTGTTTATAGTTATATGAGGTGGCTATCGAGAAATGGAGCTGATAATGACAGTGGATTAGCAAGAAAAGGGAAGAGTGTGATTCGGTTGCTTTGTAGTGCGGGACTGGACAATACAATAATATTTAGCTATCCAGGAGAAAGTGGATCAATATCCAGATACTTCTTAAATATGTATATATATTTATATATATCACTTGGAAAGAAAATTTTGGATCTGAAGATCTTGGAGGAACTCGGTATTCTTCTTGAGGTCAAGATATCCTGCAGAATTTCTCGTCCTTGAAGACTTTAGTGAAGGAAACAAAAAGTAGAAATCCTGTCAAATTCCGTGAGAAAACCATCGAAGGTCAATATCATCGCAATTCTGGTTATGAAGAATAAAGTTCTGGATAATGAAGGAGAGGAAGAGCCTCACGACTGTTCCCGCAAAAAAATAATAATGGAAGAGCCTCACTGGATTTTCACTCAAACAAATTAGAGTATTATTATTATTAATATCCTTTATTTACTTAGATTACCAAACACGGCACTCTTCGCCAAAAAGCACACTGCGCCTTACACACTCAATTCTCAAAACGGGTAAAAAGATCTGTCCCTGCATCCCTTTCCAACACCCAACTTGTCCGGTGGCATTAACCCCATCAGTATAAACCAACCGATACAGAAAAGAATTACGCTCGCCGTGACGGCACCCGCGCGCCACGCGACCAATGGCCGCGGCGTGCGTCGCTCGCGAGATCCGCACGAAGGCGCGCGCGCGCGATGAGTCACTGCCCGCGCGTCGCCGTCGTGGAGGTGGCGCAAGTGGCCTCAAGAGGGCCCGAACCCAGCGCATATCCCCGTCGCTCGTTTTGGCGTTATTATTAGAGAAAGAAATCGAAAGTTCTTGCCCTCTTCGTACCCCGGTTTCACCCGGCTTCGCCTCACCCAGCTCCGCACGTTTTCCGTTTTCACGGGCCGGAGCCGGGTCCGCTCACCGCAGAGGCTCCTCCCTCGGTTCACCTGCGCTGCGCTGATGGTGGTCGTGACTCGTGACGGCCGCCAGGAAAGGACCTGGACGGACGGACCGGACTATGGAAAATGGAAAGAAACGGAGGGCGTCGCCGTGGGGGGACGGCAAAGGGGCCTAACTTTGATTGCCGTGACAGTGAAAGGTTGTTAGTTCTTGGTGTACGGGCTAATGCGACACGTGATTGAGAATTAGGAGCCGAAACAATTGAGAATTCCTCTAGTTAGTACTTCCAAGAGTTTCATCCGTGGTACTGACTACTAACATTATCTTATCGAGAAAATTTTGTGGCCATACACATGTTGACAATATGTTATTTTTCTTGTCCGTTCTTTCTTCTTATGTGAACCTGTTAGTAGTTGAAATCGTGTTAGTAATCAGAGTTTCTCCTCTCCAACTCGAGCTTCCAGATCCTAATAATCATCTTGCCTTCTCGAAAAAAAAATATGAATCTATTGTGGTCGAAGTGAAAGAATCTATTAGAACGGCTCAAATCCAAAAGTATTTATTGTGAGCAGTATCTTGTTTTTTTTCCTAAACTCATCCAATTCCTAGTTAAAAGACACATCACTCAATCGCAACATGATTAAAAAAACTCTGATAACATAAAGTTAAGCTTATATTCTCCGGTTCTGTCGTGAGAAAAAAAAAAAAGACACACACACCAGAAACACATATGGCATGCACCCAATTGATGCAAGCGCAGAGCACGGGCAGCGAGCGGCTGCAGAGATCCAACTGAAATCACTCACCGGCCGGTGCCTCCACTCTCACCCGCCCGTCTCCCACTCCCGCTGCATATATACACCTTTAACGAGCTGCTCGCCACTCGCTCCTCACCCACCTCTCTCGCTTCGGTTTACTCCTCTCCTCCGAGTCCAACAAGGAACCACCGATGGCTCTCGTCCGCCAGCGCCGCCAGCTCCCACACCTCACCCTCCCGCTCGACCACTTCCCCCTTCGCCTGCCGCCGCAGCCTCAGCCCGCCGCCGCCGCGCCGTCCACCTCGATCTCCGACTACGAGCGGCTCTCCGTCCTCGGCCACGGCAACGGCGGCACCGTCTACAAGGCGCGCCACCGCCGGTCCTCCGCGAACCCGCCGCTCGTCGCGCTCAAGATCTTCGCCGCGGCGGGGGACCCTTCGGCGGCGCGGGAGGCCGAGATCCTCGCGCTCGCCTCCGACGCGCCCCACGTCGTGCGCCTGCACGCCGTGGTGCCCTCCGCCGGTGAGGCGCCCGCGGCGCTGGCGCTGGAGCTGATGCCGGGCGGCTCCCTCGCGGGGCTGCTCCGCCGGCTGGGCCAGCCCATGGGCGAGCGGCCCATCGCCGCCGTGGCCCGGCAGGCGCTCCTGGGCCTCGACGCCCTCCACGCGCTCCGCGTCGTCCACCGCGACCTCAAGCCGTCCAACCTGCTCCTCGGCGCCGCGGGGGAGGTCAAGATCGCCGACTTCGGCGCGGGGAAGGTGCTGCGGCGCCGGCTCGACCCGTGCGCGTCCTACGTCGGCACGGCGGCGTACATGTCCCCCGAGCGGTTCGACCCGGAGGCGTACTCCGGCGACTACGACCCCTACGCCGCCGACGTGTGGAGCCTCGGCGTTGCCATCCTCGAGCTGTACCTGGGCCACTTCCCGCTGCTGCCCGAGGGCCAGCGACCCGACTGGGCCGCGCTCATGTGCGCCATATGCTTCGGCGAGGCGCCGGAGCCGCCCGCCGCCGCGTCGGAGGAGTTCAGGGACTTCGTCGCGCGGTGCCTTGAGAAGAAGGCCGGACGAAGGGCGTCGGTGGCCGAGCTGCTCGACCACCCCTTCGTCGCAGAGAGGGACGCGGCCGACGCGCGGCAAGCGCTCGCCGCGCTTGTTGCCCAGACGGACGACCTGTAGGTACACAAACCGGCCGCGGTTAATCAACTAGGAGAGTTTTATTTTAGGAGCCAGGATGAGCTGAGGTGTACATAAGTCAGGCCACGTGGACGAATAAACTGTCACACGTGTTTTCTTTTTTATTTTCTTGTTCCTTTCACCCTTTTTTGCTATTGAAGTATTCGTTCGTTTTTTGCTTCACTCACAAATCTCAAGATGCAACTTTACATTGGTGGATGTCTGATGGACCGGTGTTATGCTCTGTTTCGGTCTGATGATGCCTACGATTTTGCCAACGAGTATGAACACACCTACACTTTGGTCAGAACAGTTTCTTCTGTTCGTAACTACAGTATATCTTACATATCGCAAATTAATAAAGTCACTATATAACTAAAAAAGTAAAGGCTTAGCCGTGTCTTAGCTGTAAAGAAAATATCGCAAATTTAATCATGATGTATCTAGCACACGTACAAGTCTTTTTTGTTGGGGTTGTTGCATTTGAGCGTCATCACTGGCGATCACAACGCCACTAACTACAAAACTGCCGAGATGACTCGTGTCGCCATGCCTTGGGCCATTACAACTTCGTGTCCAAGGCACTAACAAGTGCGAAAAATTAGCAAAAACCAAAATCAGCTAGCAAACAAAACTGGCGCGTACTAATTAACCCACTGTGCTGAACTGCTGACAACGTTGTCTTAACCACCTTACCGATCAGAAGAGGGAAGATTAGAGTTGCAGTTGGATTTGATGGCCGGCATGGCGCGTGTTGTTTGTACCTGATCCATTTGGTGGAAACGTGCAACGGCAATGTTGCCGTGAATTCACATGAACCTTCGAATTTCAAATGGTGCCTTGCTCTTGAGACTGGTACGGTAGGGCTCAGGTGCCGTAGTGCTGCATCTCCTGCTTGCTTCTGATGAACTTTGTGTCTGCAGGAGGATTAGTGCTTCAAAACTGCTGAGATGACTCGTGTCGTCATGCCTTGGGCCACTATAACTTCGTGCTCAAGGCACTAAGGAAATGTGAAAAATAACAAGAAAACCAAACTCGTCACAACAAAACGAAGCTGGTGTGTACTAATTAACCCGCTGTGCTGACAAGGTAGTCTTAACCACCGATCAGAGGGCGGGTAGAGTTAGCAGATGGATTTGATGGGCGGCACGTATCGTATCGTATGTACCTGTTCCGTTTGGTGGAAACGTGCAAATGGGGGGCGATCTTTCAGACGATTCCAGAACATATGCAACGGCGGCAATGTTGCCTTGATTCACGTGAACGAATTTCACATAGTGCCTTTTGCTGTTGGGACGGGTGATGCTCCCTGCTGCATCTCCTGCTTGCTTCTGATCAACGTTTAGCACCCTCTCCCGTGCCGCGCGCAAGTACAGCGTCCGGCCTTCGCAATCCTTGGAATAAGCTTTAAACTGAACACGGGAATATACACACACTTTCAACCACAATTCCCCACAGCATATTCCTCTGAACTAGAATTACGTAAAATCCCAAGCGCACGCACGCGGCTCGCTAGAGCAAGCTTCAGGCTCCGGTTTCCATCCGTGGCGCTTTTCTTTGACACACTCAGATTTTGACGCCGCGGCTACCGAGCGAACACCAGTGTCGGAAGGGCACGCGCACGTAACACCGCCACACACACTGCCAAACTGAACGAAGCAGAGACGTCGATGCTACGGCCAGGGTCGCCGTTTTGTCAAGGTGGACTTTGCGGCGGAGCAGTGTGCTCCAGGTAACCAACCATTCCACGTGCGCTAGCTGCAACACGATCTGTGTTTTGTTGTGGTACCGAACGGCCCCGTTCCGGAAGGGGAAAAACAAGCTGACGGCTGCCTCCACAGGGGCACAGGGTGGACGATCAGATGGGTTTTGGGTGTTTCCCGGAAGCGAAATGCCGGACAGCGGTTGCGCCTGGACGCGTCCTCTGCCATAGCGCAATTTGATACGGTACAATACCGTGGATGAACTCCGCGGGCGTGTATTCTCCAAGCATTGGCCGTGCGCTTTCCGGACTGCAAGATCAGCACCCATCCGGCGCCCCAGATAACTCTATTTTATTATATTAGTATTATTTTCGGAAACGCGCAGGATTGGCGACGCTGGGTGCAAGGCTGGAGCTGGACTGGGGACGGTTGGCCAGTGACGAACTGACGATACGCTAACAATTAAAAAGCACAGTGCCGAGGAGAACATATCCGGTGCTCCCGCCGGTTAGGTGCTCCCGTGATTTTATCATTAAGTTGCAATAAAAAAATTGTATGAAAAATTTCAACAAAAATATGATTAAATAGTTCATGTTAATACCTATTATCAAGCAAAAGCATATATGTAATAAATGCTTGTACAATACATAATAAAAAAGAGAAATCATAATTTGAACAGTAACAGGTTATGGATAAACTATCTCCAGCTGCTGCGCTTCGCCCTTCCCTTGATAAACTATGCTCTGGTTGGCTCTGAAGGGCGCAAGACGCGTCACCGGCTTGCCAATGCCAACCACCGGTACACGGCTGATCCCTTGCACGCCTCCAGGGTCCAGGCCATCAAAGCGTCCCGTCCGAGGCCAAACCGATCCCGTCGGTGTGCGAGCTAAAAATGCTGCGCAACAGGACGATCTAAAGTCGGTGGGGAATGGCACTTCGCCACACACACGGTTTGCCAGGCTGCCGGAGAGTTTTGTCTGAACTTGTCACCTGGGCAGGATCAAGCGGGCTAGGAAGAGCCTTGACGATTGGCAAACTGAAATGAAAATCAATTATTTGCTTCGCTTGTCAGTTACTCAGTTCCACCATCGTATACAAATGAGCCTTTATATATAAAAAAAACGTATATAAATGCGCATCTAGTGTACAATATAGAAATGGGAAGCCGTTCCTTACTTCGTCTGGTCAGCCAGCACTGGCAAAATAATTGCGCATCCGGGGAATCGAACCCCGGTCAGTACCGTGGGAGGGTACTATGATACCACTACACCAGATGCGCTTGTCGTTTACCTACTGATTGTTGCAGTTATTAATCTGTTACATTCCACTTTGCCCTGCCTAAACGAAGAGTTTATCATGATTCATGAGAAGCTTTCTCCATGGCAACGAGAACGATATAAAACGTTTTGAACGTAAGCACAGGTCTTCTGGGTTCGAGGCGATAAACATGTCACGTCCCGAAGGCTGAAGAGCAAGTGCTAGTTTCTGATGTACAAAGTGACTGATCGAATGATGGCAGGCTCATCATATAAGCAACGTTGATGTACAAGATTGCTCATAAATCCAGTAAAACAGTATATACAACAAATGATGAATGCTAACTTCTGTTAACAATGTTCCAAGGACATAGAGAGCTGTCAAAAATTCCTTGTCCTACCGCCTTGAACACGTTAACATGGGAAAACACTGTAGTTTCCTATAGTCGAAAAGTGAACTGTCTTTCTTAGTATACCAAATTTCAGCATATATCCGCCGCCTTTGCTCTTCAAGTTGCAAAAAATAACCCAGCTGGCTACCCTCGTGAGGCTCAATCGTTATGATTATGGACCTTACAGCTGCACAAACCCAAACAGCATTAGTAAGTGGAACCACATTGCTACGCTTGTAAAGGAACCATGGAACCAAACAGATACTCCAAAAAAAAAGGGAGATAAAAAACAATGGAAACAATATTGTCCTCTTTATGTCTAAACATTTGCCTCAACAAAACGGATTGGTCAGATTATTGTTGTTCCTATGTAGCACAATAAAGAGTGCTCAGTAGATTTATTACCTACCCACAGCTACCAAAGTAAGTGAATTTTGCAAACAATTCAATAGACAAGTGAAGAAGTCCTCACCACACCATTTTTGTTTGATGCTAGTTTATCTATATAATTGCCATGAGGAAACGGCTTATGTGCAGATCACGTAACAGCTGCAAACTTACTTCCTAGACAAAAAAGCAGCAAGTACTGACTTGACAATCAATTGCTATTGCAGATGAACTAAAGATACAAAATGCTATATTTTGTTTCATTTTGCAAGATAGTAAAATTGGAAAATATAAAAAGTGGATAATGCCTTTTTCATAGTAAATACCCACCTAATGTTGTAGGATATTGGGCACCTGAACGATTCATGCAGTCATGCTTCAGTAATGACATCAGCTGAAACAACAAGAGACCAAAATTTGTTACAACTGAGGGATAGAATGCAACATGACACAAACTAAGCAAGGAATAGCTTTCAATCTAATTTTCAGTGGCAAAAACTTCTTCCAAATTGTGCATCTAATGCATAGTTTGACCTTTGCTGCAAAACATGTGCAACTTGGCTTTTAGCAAATCTACAGCTAACTATGTATATTTTGCATTAAAAAGGAGAAAAGAATGAGACAATGGCATATGTCAATTCGTAGGTACCATATTGTGGAGTTCTGCAGTTCTGTTGTGCTTCCATCTGACAGTCCCGCTCTAACTGTTGATAATCATCAACACTTAACGGAACCTCCGTTTGACCATCATTTTCAACTGATGTATCCATGGAATCTAGGTCATTAAACAACGCATCCATGTCAACATCATCCCAATCACATATACCCGAGGCACCTGTAAATTGTTCCCCGGTCGAGCAGTGAGCATCAGCATTGTTTGAAGTCGTTTCTGCATCCATGGGCATGGCAACTGCAGGGCTTGAAACTGGTTGTACAGGAGTTGAACAAAGAGCATCATTTACTGGTATTGCTTGATTGGAGATTTCAGGAGCAGGAGGGCAATACTGAATAATTGGTGCGCCTGCCTCAGAAGTTTCCTGTTCAACTGCAGGACCATGTTCCAGAGCAATAAACCTCCTTTTCTTGCTTTCATCACCATTCCACCAGGTAGTCCTGCGTTGCTGCTGCACTAGCTGATTAAGGAAATCTGGATTTTGGACAACTATTGCCAAAAGTGCCATCATCTGCTGCTGGTTTTGCTCCATCACATGAAGGCGTTGGATCAAATTCTGTAGTTCAAGGCTAGAAGACTGCTGATAATGCCTAAGATCTACAAGCTGCTGCATCAGAAGAGTTTTGTCCCTCTTCAGGGTTTCGACCTCCTTTTCAAGGCCTCCATAGTTTCCAATTTCGATGTTCTCAGTGCCAGGTGCAATTTTGACTGGTGCCTGCGGCGGATCAGGTGTTTCCTGAGAGGTTTTCTTCTTCCTTTTGATGGTCTTCAGAAGATGTTTTTGGTCCTTAAGAAAACCTCCATTTGCCCACTCCCATCTATTTTGATCAACTTTATAAAACCCCTGGATGCACAAAGGAACACAGCAACTAAAGTCACCTAAAAGATAATTGAGATCCAGATAAAATGAAGTCAAATGCAATGCAGAGGATTTTATGTTCAAGATAAAATAAATATATGGTAAGAGTAATCAAGCCTGCTGTCAGAGAAATTACCATCGACTTATGACCATTTAGTGAGTGAAAATAAGTACACCACGCAATATGGATCAAGAATAAACAACATGTACACCCTTGAAAACAGCAACATATTATTCGAGAAAAAAAAAACAGCAACATACTGCTACCATTTCACCCGCTAACAATAAGCAAACGTTTCATGCAACAAAGCAATTAGGCAACGATGCTAGTACGAGTACAGTAAACAGCATCCTTAAGGTGGTCACAAAGGTCAGTGGAAGACAGAATGCAGTAAAATTGGGAGAACAATCAATAGCTAATGCATCCTTCCCAGCTAATAAAAGGATCATTTTCAATATAGCTGTAGAAAACAACAAGCCATTGATCACATACCCAAAATTTCCTGTAATTACTCTGACAATAATAATAAATAAACCCCCAATGGTTTGCACTGAAGTTCTTATTGAGCAATTATCAAGAATGAACCATATGTGCCAACTACGGACCAGTACATCCAACCCGATTCAACTACTCAGTTATCCATTGGGAACTACAGGCTGGCTGGAACTAACTCCAAAATAGAACAATCGATACATGTCATATATAATCTCATCCAAATAGGCAGTTAGGCACCAAGTTTTCCAAAGCAACAAAATATACAAAAATGGCATCAACAAAAAATGTTGAAGCTACACGTAATCCAAGCAGACTCGAATTTAATTCGGAGCAACTCAAAACAAGAGGTATAGTATCATGGAACCCACCGCGTATTATCAATCTCGTGAAATTCGTACGCCACGTGGAATTCGTGCGTGGGGAATAAACATCGAGGGAAGCATAGGGGATGAGGGAAATCTCACGTAGGTATTGAGTTGCCGTATGAAGCTGGTGAAGTGGTTGTGTTTGAAGTGCCGCGGCAGCAGGTCGCGCTCGAAAGCGTGCGAGTCCCAGATCACGAAGCTGCCACCGCCGGCGGCCCAGGAGATGACGGAGTTGGTCTCCGGATCGGAGACCATGTCGTAGACCTTGGTCAGGAACGGCGCGACGTCCGGCGGCTTCGGCACCACCGCCACAGGAACCGGCGCCGGCCCCTTCCCCGCAGGTGGGGCGCCGACGTCGCCGGGCGCCTCGCCAGCGGTGGGAGCGCCCGCCACCGCGGCGGCGGCGGGCTGCGGCGACCGCTTCTTCGAGCCCATGGAGACGACGCGACGGCCGTAGGATTTCGGACGCTTCGAGATTGAGTCGGCGACGAGACGAGGCGGTGAGGGGATTTCTGGTTGGCTTGGTTGGATTTGGTTCGTTTGGCTTCTGGGATGGAAAAGAAAAATGTGGAAGAAGATATTTATATATGTCAGATCACGCAAGGCGCGTGGCCCTAAATACTTTAACGTATATATAATTCGTTTACGTGCATGACTTGTGGGCCATAACATCTTGGGTCCAACAAGTCAGTTAGAGCGCTGCGTTATGACGGTTACCCCACGGTGGCCGACCTGCTACGTACGTTTCGAATTTCTTTATATTTAACTCTTCAGACAATGACGCGTGGGTCCAGGTTTTATATGTGGTCCCAAGCGTAGCGTCCCCAAGTCGTGAGAACGAGAAGGTGCCCGGCAGGAAGCAGGAAGCAGCACGGCCTTTCGAGAAACTGACGTGTGGGCCCTGCAAGGCGAGCCTATATGTCGTCGTTCTTCATCTTTGGAGTCTGAAGTTGAGCCGACCGAGTCCGCAGCTACGCGCTTTCCGGTCTTCGTTTTTTTCGCCGCGTCTTCCCCTGTGCCCTTGTGAAACGAATCTGGTGCATCCCCGATGCATTTCACTTCGTTTTTTTTTTTTTTTTGAAGTTCACTTTCTTCGGATTTGGCTGCGGAGGGCCCTTAACTTCGAGTTTGACCACGCGATCAGCTCGTTGATGATTATAGATTACTACTGCTCCTCAAACGGCCCAAACACACAATGTTTAGCCCGGCCTGGTTAATTTCGTGTCCGGGCCGGCACGGCCCAACGTTCTTGGGCCGAAGGGCAGTCCAAGCCAATGCAGTGGGCTGCGAGACCGCAATCCAGGCCGTGGGTTCACAGACTTGCAACAACACGTGGTCCATCAACAACCATAAGAAAAATGGATCCTGCAAGCTGAGATAAAAGCCGAATCTGCCATCAACTTATTCGGAGAATTTTTTTATTAATAACATTTTTAAACGTTTTTAGTATTAATAACAGACCAATTTCGAAATTGGCAAAAATAACACACTTGTCGCCCAACCACGACACGTTTTTAATTAGTCTGTTATTAATATTGAAAACGATTAAAATAATGTTATTAATAAAAAAAATTCCTTATTCGGAGGTCTTCTTCCTTGGAGCTATCAATGGGCCGAACCGCAAGCCCAGACAAAGGAATTTTTTGAATCGGCCTGTTATTAATATTAAAAACATAAAAAATTTACGTTATTAATAAAAAAAAATTTGGGCATGGAATGAAGAAAGGACATGAAGGAAAAGCTTCCCAAGGAAGCGATGGCACGGTTTAAGTCGATGGACCATATGGTTGTCCTCATAGTGTTAGGATAAGAAATCTCTTTACTTTGGGAACATGCATGCACGCACATGCCTCCGTACTAATTCGGATAGCGAGCATCTTTGCAACTTGCATCTATCTATATTATCTATACATCATAAACTACTACAGCCTACAGGAATATAAAGTGGCGGTCTTACAGCTTATGGGAGACTCCATCCAACTCGTGCGGCGTGCGGGTTTCTTCATGCAGATCGACAGGGCGGGGCAGGAGCACAATGTTTCCACTCCTTCAGTGCTGCTGAGATCGGTGCACACGATCTCTCACAGTGAAGCCACTAGCAGAAACCATTGATGTGTTTTCATCATGGTGCTCATCCTGAGGAATCTTGTGATGCTCGTCGACGTGCACTATGGACGGTTTCGGAAATTTTTGCCGGCCGGTTGCCTGTTGACGTGGACGACGCAAATTCACCACCCGTGCTAGTGCGAGCTGACCTTGGTGTCTCGTCCCTGCACGCGGGCCCGTGCCAACAGCCCAACACCTCGTCATCAATCGCTCTCGTCTTAATACACCGCGTGCTTCCACACCAGTACACCACTGGATGCCGATGCTTTTCTCGTTTAATTGCGGCGACGACCTAACTAAGAACCCAAACACTGCGCGCCGGGTAGCAGCCTGCACCTTGCTAATCGGTCGGAACAGCTGCGAGCCTGCGACGCCGCGACGGCGTCCTCAATGCTTTTTTTGAGATCAGGTCTTAAGTAATGGCGATATATATATAGTAGCTTTCGGTTTATCACAGCGCGAGAAACAAAAGGAGAATCCACTATGCTCTGAAAGAATTATTTGTTGTGCTATGTGAAAAAGCTGCATGCACCGAGTAGAACCGCACGAGCGACCGCCGAAAGGTATCTTTGTGTAGCCAGTACTGGTAGTCATGATCGTCTGCGTCTAAAGTCTGAACTGAAGACTTGAACGTAACCGAAAGGACTTTCTGCCACTCTCGCTGATCAGCTTCATTTCCGACGGTTTTAATTCCAAACGAATCACCAAACTTTTGACTTGACGTGGGGGTTTGTACTTTTGGCCGTTTGCCAAGTCACCTTGCATCGCAGCTGAACACTGAAATCGACGGGCGTATTTCCGATCACTGCTATACTAGCACGGTACTATCTGTGTTATGCGATGAAACCAATATAAAGGCAACAAAATTACTCAGGTAAAATCCCTAGTTATAACAGAAAATTGGTTCGGTTTTGACAGATATTATAACAGGCAAAATTGCTGGTCATCATCTTAATCTACCGTACGACATCTGATGAGAATTGAGAACCACCACTTGTAGTAGTACGAAGCAGTACTGTATGGGGAGATGCGTGCAATCTTTTAAAGTTAAGATTTGTCGCCCACAAAAAACATCTAGTCAAATCAATCGCCGTATGATGCCACCAAATGATGCTACGCTGGCGATACTCATAGTTTATGCACCGAACTTCTTGGATGCGTACGTGCTTACGTGTCGTCATCATATCTGCTGAGCGCATCATCAGCCGGGCACCTAATAACCTTGTTCTCTCCTCGTCTCGCGGATGAAATTCAACAATCTGTCAAATGACGCCGTATCTACGTTTGCACACACAGAAATTTGGAAATCACTGGAGTGAATAATTGACAGCGAAATTCATACAAACGCAGATAGATAAGTGATCAGATTTCGTAATAGAAAAAAACTAAAAGGGTCCAAAAGTTGTTGCTTTGTAGTTGCCAATTTGAGTTTTGAAGTTAAAATTTTAAAAGGAGGGGGATATACTAGCTAGTACAAAGTTCTGTCGTGGGGCCAGGAGGCAAAGCAATGCCCATATATTGGCATTCCAATTTCCAAATAAGGACAGAACATTGGTTTAGCTGTCCATTATCAGCAGCCAGCAATAAACAAAGCACGGCATTAATGAGGCGTCCCAAGTCCCAACTAGCTGTGTTGCTTATCCAAACTTTGCTAGCACAAGCAAAGCCACTGGCCAAGAGTGTCGATGTTTATGTTTTATAGTTTTTTATGAACGTTTGGTCTGGTGAAGCGTTGCCATCGCCGTCCCAGGTTCCATGAATCTTTCTCAAAGCTGATACTTTTTTTTCGAAAGATGTTCTCAAAGCTGATACTAACCAGGCACTCTCATGCTCTTTCTCGCCCTCCTGACGAATAAGATTCAACTCTATCTGATCATAGATAAGTCTTATTAGCTTTAAATAATTCTAGAGGTTATCAGCTTACCATGATGGTGGTTACTGCTTCAGGTTCAGTCCACCGGAGAGTGAACTGATGATAAACTCTAGGTCTCTACAAGTCTACAATACAGAGGCAAAAGTTTTAGTGTTCCACAGAGCAGGACCGTAATTAACCTCCGTCATGTGCTATGCTCTTACGTCTACCGCACTTATCATAATGTCGTGGTAAAATTCCTAACGCCTCTGATTAGTCTGGAGATAATTATTATCCGATGCAGCTGTCAGGAGCAGTAGCGGCACGGTGTTGCGCCCGACATGCACCCACCAAGGACGAAGGACCAAATTGTGTGGCCTCTTGCGCTCAAGAGGCAACGATAACGAGCACGTCACTCGAGAAGACTTCAGCTGGAAATATATAAGCACAAGAGGAATACAATAAGATGCGAATCTTATCTAAAGGAATCGGCGAAAGTCCTAATCGTGCTCAATTAATCCAAAGTTTAACAACTAAATGATCGAGCTGATTAATGGGATGGGAGCCACACCACCAAATAATGTGTCTGAATCCAGGCTCAATCATGCATTTACATGAATTACAGGTTTTTGTCGCATCTCATCGCGTATTGACACACATTAATATGTTTGAATTGTAAAACTAAATGCCATAAGATTTCTTGGGGGCACAATAACGCCAGAAAAAAATAGGTCCCGGACCACTGGAACAGGAGAAGATCCATGTAACACCATTCTGATCAGGTGTACCAACTGATCCTGACCCGGCCGTGACAGCGAGGCCTAACCTGCTGAAACCAATCAATCATCCGCCGTGCGCGCGTCGCACGCCACTGTCCCTGAAAAAAAAAAAGTCTTTTTCGGATTAATTACGCACGTCTCCTTTGCTGCCTGAATGCCTGCTACTTGTTTCACTGCAGACCACAGTTCGATCCAGCAACGTGCCTGTGCGGTGGATGATGACGGGCGACGCTTTGGTTCGCGTTTCACTGTTGCTTCCTTTCCGTGCTTTATCAGCACAGGATGCCGATAATGACGTCGACGGCCGAAGTGCTCGGAGACTTGAAGGGGAAGGGGAAACGTAGCAGCAGGTTCAATTGTGTCCGTCGCTGACTGTCGGATCAAGAAAGCAACGTATCAGATCTAGAAACGGCAACGGAAGCCGATCTGAAGATCGTTGAAATCCCTAACTATTATACATCATTCCTATTAAAAAAAATCCTAACGATGATGTGGGACTGTGGATCTCGGGACCGGTGGATGATGTGGGACTGACGATGACGGAAATCAAGCGCTGGTCCTCTGTCCGGGGTTCATGAGAAGGTCCCTCCGTCCAGCCAGCATCGATGAATGCACAAGGACCTGTCTCTGATGTCTCGCTGCCGGTAGCGGTCCACTAATCTTGAACGATTGCGTTTGTGCAGTGAACCAGGCCGGAGCAGTGTGGTGTGGCGAAGGGGCAGGCCGCGTTGCCAAGGGCAGTGCGCGCCCCACCTCCGCCAACAGTACCGGGTACAAGGCCCGAGGAAAAGTCACAGCCAGCCAAATAATTCCGTACTCCTCGCTGAATGAAACCTTATCTCATCGGTTCACTGCTTTGTTCACAGTATTACGGCGAGTAGAATTTGTTAACCAGATGTATGGTACTGTATTAAAGGAAGAAAATAGTGCGAGTATTTGCAAGAAATGATGCCAATTCTCAGAGTTTATGCGTAGAGTAGATGAACAGTCAGCCTCTTTCTGCCGAGTGGGGGAAAGCAGACGGCCTGGGACGAAACTGAAAAGGCAGGAGACGGCGACACTGCTGATCATCTCAAATCTGCTCACGGCACAGACCGAGCATCTCCACGGCAGAAAGCGTGACGCACAATCAGATTCCCTCGCTGCCCCGCACCGAATTTTTTACTCTGCTCGTGACGGGAACAAGGTCAGTGCTGACACCCACTTGTCAAACTACCATTAGCCCGTTGGCCGCCACCGCTGCCGCGTCTGACGTAGGGCGCCGAGCCACGTCGCCGGCGGACCGCCAGGGTCGCTGTCTGTCGCTCCGTGCCCGCCACGTGCCTTCCCCGACTCGACAACACACTGGTTCAGGTCTGAGGGCAGAACGGTCATTGTGTGAGGGACTCCACTCCACTCCACTAGTAGGATTAAACATTCGTGAGGCAACAAAGCTCCCACTAATTTACTAATATGTCTCTAGCCAAATGCGAGAGAGGCATCTTTTTTTGACCGGTGATAGATGGAGAACCTGTCAAGATTCCATGAAACCATTTATAAGTATTCTGCTCATCTGAATTAGAGTTAGTGCTTCTTCCTTCCATGGTGAGAAGTGAGGTCTGATGAGGACTAGAGAGACTTTGGCAAAAGGTGCCTATAGATTCATCAATCATATCGTAGAAGGAGGCATAATCTACGCAGTAAGCCCATACTGAATTTGGTTTCGAAATATAATTCAAATCAATGCACTTTGCACTTTCTGTTGTTTTGCAACTAATACCTGTCAAAGGTCGTTCAGAACAACATATATCGGAGGTTATCCACAAGTTGCCATCTGGTAGCCCAAGCTTTTTTTTGCCACGTCTACTGGTAAAAAGTCGGATATCATCATCTCTGAAGAACCCTATATCCTTTACAATAAAAAATAAACCACTTGACCAAAAAGAATAATCCAAATTGGTTTATCATCTTCGATTCGATCGAGGTTCAACAGGATAAAATCCAATTTCAGTTTTTGCCAAATATTATCCCCTGTTCCAGCCCCTTCCCATATCCCTGCACTGGTCGAGAATCTCCAGTAGGTAGGTAGCGAGGCCTAGTGTGAGAAATTCCAGTACAATAACCAAGAAATTCACAAGCAAACGAATACTACGACTATTGTACTCTTGTACACAACACACTCTTTCACTGTCTCGTTTAAAAGCATGACGCAAAGGGCTACCGAACTCTCTTTTCAGTCTTTTCCCGCGGTGAATTTCCACCCCCAATTATTTTAGCACCTGCGTGCTTGTGCTCTTCTTCCTGGCGTCGCCAAAAGATCCAAACGCAAAGCCACAGGACCAAGCCCAAACCTCCTCTCGATCTCCGGAAAAAACTCAAATTATCTTTTGTTCCCTTTTCTTGTACTTTCCTCCTCTCACCTTTGATCCATCTACGACACGGAGAATTGCAGTCTCTGTCACCCCACAACCCCGCCATACCATGCTGTCCTATGCGACTCTTTTGTCCTAGATGTCCCCCCGATTAATCCAAGGGCGTCTTCATGAGGATGCCGGCAGAGGTGAGGTGAGCTCCTTTTTCTCTGTGATTAGTATAAATCTGTTCTTTCCTCCCTCCAATTCTTTCTCATGCAACATGAGCATCTCTCAATTGCATATAGGCTGAGCTGAGCAGCCTCTCAATTCTTCCTGGATTTTCTTCTTCTTTTTTTTTACCTTTTTCTTCACTTTTTTTTTTGTCTATATTTGACCTTTTTACTGACTGAGGAAAGTGGGATATTTATTGAGAATAGCCAGTGCCTGATGAGAGCTGAACCCTTCGCCCCAGCCAGTCCTGTTTTTCATTCGTCTCCTGGTTGGATCACCCCAATTAAACTCCACAGCCACCAGGGGAGCAAGAACAACAGCGTCAGGTTGCAGCAGAAGAAAAGGTTCTCCCTTGTATTAAAAGCACAAAACTCGTCATCCTCTCTCCCTCTCTCTCTCTACAAGTCCACAATTGACCCTCTCTCACTCTATCGTATCACTCCTAGAGAGCAGAGAGAAACAAAGGCTACTCCTCCCTGAGAGCCGAGATAGGGTGAGCATCCTCCTCCAGGTGGCTGCTTGTTGAGCCCGGCGTTTGCCACTTCTCCCCAAAACACTGCGAGTTTGTTGCTATCCTGCACGAAACAGTGTGCCAAAAACACCGGCAGTGCTCGCCGCTAAATCTTGCGCCGAAACACCTCCTCTTGCGTCAATTTGACACCTTCCCTCTCGGATTCCGCTGCAAGAACTGTGCTTCTCCTCTACCAAAAAAAAGCTCCAACACATTTGATCCAGAGCTCCGGCCGGATCCCTCGGCGGCCATGGTGTCCCGCTCCTACAACAACCTCCTGGACCTGGCCACCGGCGCAGCGGACCAGGCGCCGGCGCCGTCCGCGCTGGGGTCGCTCCGGCGCCGCCTCCCGCGCGTGGTGACCACCTCGGGGCTCATCGACGACTCCCCTGCGTCGCCGTCCACTCCCTCCCCGGCGCCGCGCCCGCGCACCATCATCGTGGCCAACCAGCTCCCCATCCGGTCCCACCGGCCGGCGTCCCCGTCGGAGCAGTGGACCTTCTCGTGGGACGAGGACTCCCTCCTCCGCCACCTCCACCACTCCTCCCCGCCCTCCATGGAGTTCGTCTACATCGGCTGCCTCCGCGACGACATCCCCGCCGCGGACCAGGACGCCGTCGCGCAGGCGCTGCTCGACACCCACAACTGCGTGCCGGCCTTCCTGCCCCCCGACATCGCCGCCCGCTACTACCACGGCTTCTGCAAGCAGCACCTCTGGCCGCTCTTCCACTACATGCTGCCGCTGTCGCCCGACCTCGGCGGCCGCTTCGACCGCGCGCTCTGGCAGGCATACGTCTCCGCCAACAAGATCTTCGCCGACAAGGTGCTCGAGGTCATTAATCCCGACGACGACTTCGTCTGGGTGCACGACTACCACCTCATGGTGCTCCCCACCTTCCTGCGCAAGCGATTCAACCGCATCAAGCTGGGCTTCTTCCTCCACTCGCCGTTTCCCTCCTCGGAGATCTACAAGACGCTGCCCGTGCGGGAGGAGCTGCTCCGCGCGCTGCTCAACTCCGACCTCATCGGCTTCCACACCTTCGACTACGCCCGCCACTTCCTCTCCTGCTGCGGCCGCATGCTCGGCCTCTCCTACGAGTCCAAGCGGGGGCACATTTGTCTCGAGTACTACGGCCGGACGGTGAGCATCAAGATCCTCCCTGTGGGTGTGCACATGGAGCAGCTCAAGACCGTGCTGGCGCTGCCGGAGACCGAGGCCAAGGTGGCCGAGCTGATGGAGATGTACTCGGGGAAGGGGAGGGTGGTCATGCTGGGCGTCGACGACATGGACATCTTCAAGGGGATCAGCCTCAAGCTGCTCGCCATGGAGGAGCTGCTGCGGCAGCACCCCGAGTGGCACGGGAAGCTGGTGCTCGTGCAGGTGGCCAACCCGGCGCGAGGGCGGGGGAGGGACGTCGCCGAGGTGCAGGCCGAGACATACGCCATGGTGCAGCGCATCAACGACGCGTACGGCGCCCCCGGGTACGAGCCGGTGGTGCTCATCGACCAGCCGCTGCAGTTCTACGAGCGCGTCGCGTACTATGTCATCGCCGAGGTGTGCCTGGTCACCGCGGTCCGGGACGGCATGAACCTGATCCCCTATGAGTACATCGTTTCCCGGCAGGGGAACGAGAATCTGGACAGGATGCTGCGACAGGGGAAGCCGGAAGAGAAGAAGAGCATGCTGGTGGTGTCCGAATTCATCGGATGCTCGCCGTCCTTGAGTGGTGCTGTCAGAGTGAACCCCTGGAACATCGAGGCTGTGGCGGATGCCATGGAGAGCGCGCTGGTGCTGGCTGAGAATGAGAAGAGATTGCGCCACGAGAAGCACTTCCGCTATGTGAGCACCCACGATGTTGCATACTGGGCTAACAGCTTCCTCCAGGACCTCGAGAGGACCTGCAAGGATCACTCTCAACGACGCTGCTGGGGCATTGGCTTCGGCCTCAAGTTCAGAGTGGTCTCGCTTGACCTCAGCTTTAGGAAGCTTTCCTTGGAGCACATTCTTATGGCTTACCGGAAGTCGAAGACGCGTGCAATTCTGCTGGATTATGATGGCACGCTCATGCCACAGGCAATCAATAAGAGTCCAAGTCCCAAATCAGTGGAGATACTTGGCAGCTTATGCCGGGACAAGAACAATGAGGTGTATCTTTGTAGTGGGTTTGATCGCAACGCGCTCAATGAGTGGTTCCCTTGTGAGAACATTGGCATAGCAGCAGAGCATGGCTACTTCCTGAGGTATGTGCATTTCCTTCAGTTTCAGTCCTCTCTCTACATCATTTATATTAGTTCTATATCATAACAATAGTCAAAATTAAAACTAGATGGATTTAGGTTGTAGTTCGTTATAGCGTGTCAAACATGGTTTGTATCATGACAAAGTATTTTTAGGATGTACTAATTTGGAACTTGTACAATCAGTTCAATAAATGCACAGTAGAGACTGCATGGAGCATCTGATACAACACTGGAATATGAAATTTGTATGTTTCAACTTTTTGTCATTAGAAACTTTCCGTGATTTCCAACTCACTAAATGTGTGCTACTGATAACAGGACGAAGAGAAGTGCAGATTGGGACACCTGTATCCCTCCTGCCGATTTCAGCTGGAAGCAGATCGCAGAGCCGGTGATGTGCCTTTACCGGGAGACAACGGACGGTTCAACCATCGAGGACAGGGAGACGATTCTCGTCTGGAACTACGAGGACGCGGACCCCGACTTCGGCTCCTGTCAAGCAAAGGAGCTCGTCGACCACCTGGAGAGCGTGCTTGCGAACGAGCCTGTTTCAGTGAAGACTACCATTCACTCTGTCGAAGTGAAACCGCAGGTCAAACCTCACTCTCGTTGTTGGTTCTTCATCGATCTTCACAAGAGCCAAGCTTCAGCACTAACGGAAAACATTTGCCCATTTGCTGCAGGGTGTGAGCAAGGGATTGGTGGCGCGGCGCATGCTGGCATCGATGCAGGAACGAGGCCAATGCCCGGACTTCGTCCTGTGCATCGGCGACGACCGGTCTGACGAGGACATGTTCCAGCTGATCACCACCGCCTCCTGCGGGGACTCGCTGGCGTCCACGGCGGAGGTCTTCGCGTGCACCGTCGGCCGCAAGCCCAGCAAGGCCAAGTACTACCTCGACGACGCGGGGGAGGTGGTGAGGCTGATGCAGGCGCTGGCCTACGTCTCCGAGGAGCGGGCACTGGCGAACCACGGCGAGGAGGACGGGTACTCTTCCCTGGATGTGTG
Source organism: Eleusine indica (assembly GCA_030378355.1). NCBI lineage: Eukaryota > Viridiplantae > Streptophyta > Magnoliopsida > Poales > Poaceae > Eleusine > Eleusine indica. The sequence goes on along the minus strand of CM059498.1, from coordinate 6,402,092 downwards.
GGAGTAATGTGAGCGTCCTGCACTAGTTGGAATTGCAGGGCATAGTATTCGGAGCTTTCGCTGAGTAGTTAGGTGTAAATGAGGTATGCTTGTCATCAGGGCATTGTACTGTCAGTGATTTAGTCGCTATTGGTACCATGAATTTGCTTGAATCTAGTGAGATTGTAGTTATTGACGATAAATGTTCTTCTCTCTGTCAATGCCTTTGGCATGCTACTAGTTTGTTGAGTTCTGTGATCAGTAAGGCAGCCAACAGAGGTTTAGTTTCATCTATCTGAAGAGCACAACTATTATTGTTTGTGCGTACGTTATGGAATGAATTGGTTGTCTGAATTCTCTGTCGTCCCTCTGACAATTTGCTTCACATGATGCTCAATTGCTTTGGTAATCACTCTTGTCCTGAAACAGTGAGACTAGGAGTTCAATCCGTCTGACGAAATGTTATGATAATGTTGGTTCCAGATCCGAAGTTGACACTTTCTAGCTCGGATAAGAAAGAATATCCTCATAGTTAATCAATCTAGCACGTCCTCTTTTTTTTTTTCCCCTTTTCTATCTGAGATCTATATAGCATAGATTTAATCAAGAATGAACAAGTGTTGGTAGTAGAAAAAGGATAAAGTCTAAATCCAGTAGTACTGCATTTGGATTTTATTTACCCCAGTCACTACAAAACAGATCAAGTTTTGCTTCTTAATGCAAAACGTGCAAGGCACAATCTAGAAGAACAAGACTAAAATAATTCTATTGACAAAACAATTGAATTACAATATAATCAAACTGCAATTTAAATAAGAATTTACTTGAATCATGGTATAAACAAAATTATCAGGTATTGGACAAAGTCAAGGCACATGATTTGTATCTCTAATGCATCATTAAACCTGGAGATCTGAACATATAAAAGGCAAAGTACACAGGTACGATGTTGCAAGGGCTTGAAACACTCGAGTGCCCTTTAGCAAATCTGTTAGAGCAAGTTATCAAGGAGTCAAGGACACGGCTATCCCCCAAAACCTGATCATCTAATATTAATCCCAAATGTTTTGGGCCAGAGAAGAATTAGAACTAGTAACGTGTGACAAGGCCGAGCGGATGTTTTTCAGCCCTATGTAACATCGGGCATTCTTTTTTTTTTTCTTTTAAGAAAATAAAAATGAAAGTAAGATGAGGCATTGGATCAAACGGAGAACTTTGATCTTGCCAATGGTCGCTAGATTGGTCACTGGATCTTACGGTTTACTAGTACAAGGTCATGTGACAGCTTCTCGGGTTGCAGTCAAACCCCGTAGCTATCACTCGTGGTACTCGCTCGCATGTGTAGCCATCAGACGCAAAACCATGCGGTCACGCCGGACCAAACCTTATAAGCATTGCTGTTAATCGTAAGCAACCGCCGGTCAATGCTTGCACGTACGAGCAACCAATAAAACGGGCGTGATCTAGCGCTATAAACATACCGGATTTATTGTATACTGAGCATGCAGATTTTCCTCACCTTTCCTATTCAAGCCATTTCGCGCGCTGGCGCGTGACTGCGTGAGCCAATAGCAAAGCCAGCGAGATCGGAGCGGCATGTGGAGCTGCAGCAGCAGCGCGGGGAGGCGGCGGCAGTGGACGCTTGCGCTGGTGAGCCTGGCGGCGCTTCTGGAGAAGGCGGACGAGGCGCTGCTGCCGGCGGTGTACAACGAGGTGGGCGCGGCGCTGGGCGCGTCCCCCACCGCGCTGGGCTCCCTCACGCTGTGCCGCGCGCTCGTGCAGGCCGCGTGCTACCCGCTCGCCACGTGCGCCGCGGCGCGCCACGACCGCGCGCGCGTCGTCGCCGCGGGGGCCTTCCTCTGGGCGGTGGCCACCCTGCTCGTCGGCGCTTCCGGCACGATCCTCCAGGTCAGCAGCCACATCGCACCCCCACTCGCGGCGACCCCATCATCTCTCTGACAAGCGGGGCACTGCATGCGTGAACCGAGGACGGTCGCGCCCGACTTGTGAATAATAATGAACGCTGCTGGTTGGCTGGCTGCACTGTGTTGTCTCGCAGATGGCGATCGCGAGGGGGTTCAACGGCGTCGGCCTGGCGCTGGTGGTGCCGGCGATTTACTCCCTGGTGGCCGACTACAGCGACGACGCCACCCGCGGGTCGGCGTTCGGGTGGGTGCAGATGGCGCAGAGCATGGGCCCCGTCATGGGCGGCTCCCTCGGCATCCTCCTCGCGCCCACCACCTTCCTCGGCGTCATCCCCGGCTGGCGCCTCGCCTTCTACGTCGTCGCGCTCATCAGCTTCTCCCTCGCCGCCCTCACCTGGCTACTCGCGGCCGACCCGCGCCCCATCGACATCACCAAGACCAAAGCTCTAACCACCACGCTGTCCGAGATCGTTCGGGAGGCCAAGGACGTGGTGCGCGTGCCGACGTTCCTCATCATCGTGGCGCAGGGCGTGGCGGGCTCGCTACCCTGGTCGGCGCTCAACTTCGCCGCCATGTGGCTGGAGCTCGTCGGGTTCACGCACTGGGCGACCACCGTGGTCACGGCGCTCAACCACCTCGCCAACGCGCTGGGGGCCCTGTTCGCGGGTTTTGTTGGGGACCCGCTGGCGCGGCGGTTCCCGAACAAGGGCCGGGTCGCGATGGCGCAGGTGTGCACCGCGTCCACCGTCCCGCTCGCTGCCGTCCTGCTGCTCGCGCTCCCCGACGACCCGGCGGCGGGGCTCGCCTACGCCGCCGCGTTCTTCGTCTTCGGGTTCGTCACGCCGTGGTGCCCCGTCGCCACCAACAAGTGAGCTTATGATGACACCATCATCAACCAATCCACGGGGAAAAAAAAAACCACGGTCCATGGATTTCCATCTGCTGAGTAGTGACAAACTCGCTCAACTTAATTTGCAGTCCCATATTCGCGGAGATCGTGCCGGAGAAGGCGAGGACGACGGTGTACGCGCTGGACAGGTGCTTCGAGTCGGTGTTCGCCTCGTTCGGGCCCACCATCGTGGGGATCCTAGCAGAGCGCGTCTTCGGGTACCAGCCGGCCGCGTCCGGCGAGAGCGTGGAGGCCGACCGCGAGAACGCCGCCGCGCTGGGCAAGGCGATCTTCGCCGAGATCGCCGTGCCGATCACCGTCTGCTGCCTCACGTACTCTGCACTGTACTGGACGTACCCCGCGGATAGGCAGCGCGCCCAGACGATGGCCGCCCTGCACACGGCATCGGAGGAACAGGACGGCGACTGTGAAGCATGTTTGCCAGCCATTGCTACCGCAGCTGATGGCCTCAACCAGGCGCTGCTAACCAGAACAGAGTAGCAAAGTCCCGCAGGTGATGGCCCGCCCCGCGATAGTACCGGTTTGCCAGGTGATACGAACAATTGGATACATTCGATGTAGCTTTTACTTGGCGGAAGATCTTTACGGAGCACATAAATGTTGAGTATTGCTGTATTGTATATACACACACAGGAATTGATTTTACTGCCGATGAAGCATACATTACAGTAGTATTAAGGCGCTTGGTAATTTTCTGCTAACTGAAACTTGAAGTTTCTTTCAATCAACTTTCTGAGTCATCGTATAATTCTAAAAAAATCAAAATACAAAATAACTCACCATCGACTCAAATCTTTATGAGACCTGAAAAATATGTAAGATTAAGGTATTTCACTTGCAATGCAAGCTATGTTTCTAGCTCAAGCAAACTACTGTTTAACCAACACATTCAGTAAGGTAAAGGGCTATAAAACGTCTCCAAATAAGAAAGAAAAAACTTAAACGATGTCATCAGTACTTATATATGCTTTAATGGAAACCATTTGACCAGCTTTGAGACTTTGTGCTGCTGACTTTGAAGCAAAGAGCATTGTGATCAGTAGAAGCCAGAAGACTGTTCATAGTAGATAAATGCAGCACTAGGACACAGGACTTCATAACTTACGCTACTTTCAATAGGGGTTTCATTCTCATTAAATAGGATCTCATGTCATTATTTTAAATGATGTGGCAAAAAATTAATAAGAAAATAAAAGAAAAGAGTTTCATCTAGATGAAATCATGTCTACATTGTTTTCAAGATAGTTCTCTCTTGCATGTGGCACTTTAAAAACAACAAAATGAAACTCTCCATTGGAACTAGCCTTACATGTCAATATCTAAAAATTACTTTTCTGACTTTTACTGTGTAAATAAGCTAAATATATATTACAAAAGTCAACTATCAAAAGTCAATAAATATTTTTCAAAGCCTAAGGGTCCGTACCACATATTCTTAATCAGTATTACCACACTTATGATAAATTAGACTTTCAACCATCTGACCAAACTTTATACTCTCAAATTTCTGACTAACTTTGTTCCTGACCAAGATTGGTTATGATAAGGTTAAACATCAAAACCTAAATAAACAAGCCGTAATCAAAGTTCCACAGAATCCTGTGTCCTGAAAACCGGAGAAGTCCAACTAAAGGTTGGCATGTCGGACAGTTGGAAAACGGATCGGGATCCGGGGGGGCCACTGAATGGGATGACGAAAAGTACAGTAAAGATGCGCAGCAAGCCCTTGGATGTGCTCGGTCCTGTGTTTGCGCTGTAAACAAAAACTTGGGTCAAATAATATGCTCAGTTGCTTATGTTATTTGCTTATTTATTTTTATTTTTTTTTGAGTTGACCAAATACGTAAAGGTGAAAAATAGTCCCTGGTGTGTGTGAGAGAGTTGTGAGTGATAACTTTGTGTTTTTATGTCTCTTGATAGAAAATAGAGTGATTAAATACTAACCAATGATAAAAGAAAAAACAGAATAATTGTTTGATGGTCATAAAAGAGAGAAACCTATTATTTGAATTGTATAAGAGAGAATCCCTCTAATTCCAATGATAGAATAGCAAAAATCTCACGTAAATCAATTCCATCACTTTTAGTGACATATTGGTCCCACGTAAAATGGACCTACTTGCAAAAGGAAAAGTACGATGATGCGTGATATGGTCTCGGGCTCTCAGGGCTGCGAAAGGTACCCACGAGGAATATGAGTCCCACTGATGTGCTTCAAGAAATATACACACCTGATATAGCCACTATTAGTACAGCGGTGAACTTCACGATGACATGATGGTCTAAGAACATCCTCAATGTATCTTTCATTTAACATTTATTAGGTGACACATTAGTAAAAAAGAATGATATAACATAATATTTAATATGAAAAAGGAGAAAATAGTAACACTCTTTTCAAGTTGAGGTATATCCTAATTATTGAGGTATATCCCATTGATGTCAGAGGTAGTTTTCACGAGTTTCCAACGGGCTCCAAATGAGGCGAAGAGCCCCTCCTGCCCCTCCCCGTCGCGGGCATTCTCTCCGTCCCGTTCTCCCTCTCTCCGCGGCGACCGACGAATCCAATGTTACGCGCGGCATGCCCACTGGCCGGTTGGCCACCAAACCCTAGCATCCTCGCCACCTTCCGCCTCCGACGACGCCAACGTCTGGCCACTCCAACACAACCCAGGTGATTAGCCGCTCTCACCCCTGTCGGCGCGAACTTGCCGCTTCTCTCCTAAACTTCGCGATTATCGCCGTGGATAAGAGCTTGCAGTGGATTTCCTTGTGGTGAAATGAACTCAGCTTTTGTGAGGTGCTTTTGTTTTCTATTCTCGATACATGGGGTTTTCATGCTAATCCTTCAGATTGTTTCCACCCACATGACATGACGACTATAGCGCACCAGATATAGGAGAGCACAGCAGGAATTAGTTCCTATTGCTTTTTTAGGATATATGTTCCTATTACTAATGTTAATCCTTCAGATTGTTTGCGCCATATGTTGTATTAGTAATGTAGTTTTGCTGGATCATTTGCAGCTAGCCATTCAGCAAGTTTGTGTATACTGCTGCTCCTAGATAATTAGTATGTATCACTTACTGTATAGTTTTTGCCATAAATGAAAGGTGTGTGAGTTAACATATATTTGAATCTGTAACATACTAAAGTTCAGTATGGTTGTATATGGTCAGAGTCTCAGAGATATAATTGGTATATATGGTCTCTAAGCGTATGAAGGTGTCTGACAATGCAAGTGATATCTGCCTAAGTGATTTCTGCATTTTGTGTCATGATATGCACTTTCATATTGTTATATAGTGATATTATGAGGAAAATAACAATTTCTGATTAGTTAAATTACACATGTTTTCATTTTCGTTTTTATAACAAATCTCTGGGTGTCATTTAAGCCATGTTGTTTGCCTGTCCAGGTTTCTGCTAAATTATTAAGACTTTAGGTCATTTGTGGCCACCTTGATTTGGCAACTTACAGCTTTTTTATTCTATTTTAAATAATACCGGGATGAACAAAATCCAACGGTGGTGAGGGAATGTTTGGAGTCAAGAAGCCCAGGTTTTCGAGTAGACTGTGTTCAGAACCTGTCATACAAGCACAACAAGTGGAGTCTGCATTGATAAGACCAAAGGAGATGGCCATGTTACCAACCTCAGCAGTTGCGATTACTGAAACTTCTACATTGAGGTATGTCCTAGTAGTAGATCAAGGCTTAATCCCAACATAAATTTGTCTAATGAAAAATTCTACCGGGGAATGCTGCAGCATGAAAAAACTCTTCCGGTGAACAACTCACAATCCGTATGGCTCCGGCACAACATGCTGCATTATCTACAGAAAGGAAAATATCACCATCAGGTAACTGTGACAGATTTTCAGGTAGAGTGATGATCTTAACACGCAGTACCACACAATTCATGTCAGCATTTTGACTCTCTTAATTTCTTGGCTGTTGTTCGATTGTCATTAATCTGGAAGGTATACCTTAAAACAAATCTGTTGCCACCCAACTTCTTGTAAACACTTCAAGTTCATACTGCAATATATGAATATTTCCGAATAAAAATTATGCTAAACATTGTTTTTTATTGTTCATCTGTTTTCGCTCAAATTTGTTTTGTGTTTGAAGTATTCCTTGTTTGCTCATTAGGCAGTACAACTCAAGTTCAGTGTATGTGTTTGGAAATATATGAATATTTCCGAATAAAAATATGGATCGCGAGATCGCGACTATTAATCGTGATCCAAAATAGGATGTTTTATGTAAATAACTGAGATCGCGATCCAAACTAGGGATGTTTGTGTAAATATATTTATACAAATAAGGGTCAATTTGTAAATCCAAGTCAGGGTGCTCGTCAAATATCCGGTCGGCGAGTTCGCGCCGCCGCCGGCAATCTCCGCTAGCCCGCGTTCATCACGCGCTAGATCTCCGTCGCGCCCCAAATGCCGTATCGAGTCGCTGCCGCAGGTGTCCCCGCGCCCGCCGCTCACGGCCGTTGCCGTAGCTTGCTCCCCCGGAGATGCACCCGCCTGCAGCTGCGGCGGCGGCGCACCAGAGAGCGCGGTGGCCGGAGCGGACCAGGGACCGTGGCACTTTGCATCTCGGCGCGCAAGCGGATGGCCGCGGCACGGGCTGGAAGATGCCGCGCTCCTCCAAGAGCGCTGGGGAGGGTACAAGATTGGGGATCGACTTCAGGTTTGAGCAGAGTACAATTTCTGAAGAGCACTGGGACACAGGGCTACATGAACAATTGGAAAGATTCAATGTATATTCACTTCAGGTTTGATAAGGAGCCTTTGCTATTTGATCGACATATTCAGTGAACTAAACTGTTATACCCTGTCTCGATCATCATCAAGGCATAAAGAAAGAATAAGGATCGACTGAACTTAAGTGCTAAGCAGACGCAGTCAATACTCAATACAAACTGGTGGAACTGATGGAACTTATCGGTCATGTCCAAATGCAAAATAAAACAAGAATTGATGACCCTCATGTAATGGCAGCTACCCGGGATTATTATTATCTTCTCATTATTTAAACAAAAATATAAGAGCAACTTCAGAACAATGTTTGTGATTAATTAGTTAAATCATTTTCTTAGATTTCTAGCCATCATCTGTTGAAAGTATATTCACTTATGGTTGGGTTGTTGGGATCCGTGTCGTCTATAGGCTATCTGAAAGTTCGTGTCGTCGTATTATTTTATTTTCGCCCACGACAGTTGCCTGATGTTTGTTAACTCTTTCATTCAGTCACATGTTCAATGATTTATTTCTTCGATTACTATATACTCCCTTCAATCAGCAGACATCACTTCTAAGTTTATTAACAAGTATAGTGGTGATGCTTCAATTTCCATAGAATACGGATTGACATATGAAATGAAAGAAGAGAAAAAAACTACTACTGGAACACGAACATTCATCTCATGGTCTACAAGATACAACGTCGAAAGCACACCCGACGCAGCATATTACTTCTCTTATTTCTTTGCTCCCACTGCAGTTAAAATTGTCAAAATGAAAATTCAACAACATAAGCAAAGTACCATTTGAGACTGACGCATGCCATTTGTATGACGGAAGAACAGACTAGTCGTGGCTTCGGAGCATAATTGTTCCCAAGAAAAGTGAGCAAAAGTTTGCAAAAAAAAAAAAAAGAAAGGGGGAGAACCTTAAAAGGAATCCAGAAGGAAAAAAAAAAGGTTACAATTATCAATAGCAAATAGGGGGCAGTTCACCTGCTATCACGTTGCATTATATACTACTTCCATTTCAAAATATAAGTATTTGTTGACTTTTTAATACCACATTTGATCGTTTATCTTATTTAAATATTTTTTTAAAAAAATTATAAAAACAAATAAGTCATGTTTAAGATATATCTAATACTAAAACAATTTGTAAGTAAATAAATATCATTTTAACAATTTTTTGGATAAAAGGAATGATCAAACGTAGTATCTGAAAATTAACAAGTAGCCATTTATGTTATTGCAACTAGTGTCATAGAACATCGAGAAGAAAAACAGAAAACAGGTCATCGCATGAACCAATGCCCTCCTGCAGTTATACTCTGGGATGGAAAAAAAATGAAAGAGAAAGAGACTGCTTCGTCTTCGTCAAAAACAAAAGAGCAAGAGAGGACGAAATTGCAGGTTCGTGCAGAGAAGATGCGGTGTTGTCTTATACTAGATCATAACCATAAAAAACATAGCGAAAATGATTAGTCGTTCTCAGTTGCGTGAGCCTGCCCGCTCGAAAAGGACCAGGCAGAGGTAGGTGTCGTGAGCGTGGGAGGAGAAGTAATGGGGGCCGGCGCAGCTGGTCGGCAGCGGCAGTGGACGCTGGCACTGGTGACCGTGGCGGCGCTGCTGGAGAGCGCGGACCAGGCGCTGCTGCCGGCAGTGTACAGGGAGGTGGGCTCGGCCCTGGGCGCGTCGCCCACCGCGCTGGGCTCCATCACGCTGTGCCGCGTGTTCGTCATGGCCGTGAGCTACCCGCTCGCGACGTGCGCCGCGGCGCGCCACGACCGCGCGCGTGTCGTCGCCGCGGGGGCCTTCCTCTGGTCTGTCGCCACCGTGCTGGTCGGCGTCTCGGGCACCTTCCTCCAGGTCATCTTGATTCTTATCTCACTCAGTTCTGAGTTTTCCACGAGTCAAGAAAATTGAAGTGACAATGGGCAACTGTTGCAGATGGCGATCGCGAGGGGCTTCAACGGCGTGGGCCTGGCGCTCGTGCTGCCGGCGATCTTCTCCCTGGTTGCAGACTACAGCGACGACGCCACCCGCGGTGCCGCGTTCGGGTGGGTGCAGACGGCGCAGTGCCTGGGCTACGTCCTGGGCCGCTCCCTCGGCCTGCTTCTCGCGCCCACCAGCTTCCTCGGGGGCGTCCCCGGCTGGCGTCTCGCGTTCCACGCCCTCGCGCTCGTCAGCCTCCTGCTCGCGGCCCTAACTTGGCTGCTCGCCGCCGACCCGCGGCCCAGGAGCAGCACGAAGGCCGCATCGTCCACGGCCGCCGACCTCGTCCTCGAAGCCAAGGCCGTGATGAGCGTGCCGACGTTCTGGATCGTCGTGGCGCAGGGGGCGGCCGGGTGCATGCCGTGGGCGGCGTTCAACTTCGTGGCCATGTGGCTGGAGCTCGAGGGGTTCACGCACTGGGAGACCACGCTGCTGACCAACCTGAGCAGCGTCGCGAACGCGCTCGGCTCGCTGTTTGCCGGGTTCGTCGGGGACCCCCTGGCGCGGCGGTTCCCGAACGCGGGCCGGGTCGCGCTGGCGCAGGTGAGCACGGCGTCGACCGTCCCGTTCGCCGCCGTCCTGCTGCTCGCGCTCCCCGGCAACGCCTCCGCGGGTGCCGCGTACGCCGTCGCCTTCTTCTTCTTGGGCTTCGTCATGCCTTGGAGCACCGTCACCACGATCTAGTGAGATGATGATTGTTGAGTGCCAAAACCTGTCGTTCTTCCGGTTCTTCCATTTCTGGCTACTAACTCGCTCAACTTTGTAGTCCTATATTCGCGGAGATCGTGCCGGAGAAGGCGAGGACGACGGTGTACGCGCTGGACAAGTGCTTCGAGACGGTGTTCGCGGCGTTCGGGGCACCCGTCGTGGGAATCCTAGCGGAGAGCGTCTTCGGATATCGGCCGACGGCGTCGGGCACAAGCGCCGTGGCCGACCGGGAAAACGCCGCCGCGCTGGGCAAGGCGGTCTTCGCGGAGATCGCCGTGCCGGTCACCATCTGCTGCCTCACGTACTCCGCGCTGTACTGTACCTAACCCGAGGACAGAAGGCGCGCGCAGATGGACGCTCTGCAGGCAGAGGGGGAGGAACAGGGCGGCGACTGCGAATCAAGAAGTTCAGTTGCCACCGCTACCGCGGCTGCTTCGTTGAACCAAGCGCTACTTCACGGAACGAGCAGTAGCTAGTTCTGAAGAGCGAAGGTTTCCGTGTCTAGATTCGTCTCATGACATCTTCACATGACATGAATTTCGAGTACAGGGACTGTTGTTTTTTATGCATATACGTACCCCTATACAAGTGTAAAATCTGTTCCAAGCCAGTGGGTATATATGCACAAGGTATATGGCGTATGAATTTTTGTTCTACAATGAAACATGGCTGGGATATACAACTTCAAATACAGGATTCCAGTGGTAATAAGAATCCAAAAGAATAAGGGGAGGAAACAAATATGCTACGATGATGGGTAACTACTCAAGAAAATAAATACCCGATACCCCTACAAGTGTAAAACCTATCGATGCAGATACAATGTTTCAAGCCAGTGGGTATATATACACAAAGGTATATATGGGGCATGAATTTCTGTTCAACAACGAAACATAGCTGGGATATACTAGTTGCAGTAGACGGGTACTAGGTAGACTGAAGAATGAATCGAGCCTATAATTACAACTTCAAATCGAGGATTCCAGGGGTAACAGGAATCCAAAAGAATCAAGGGGAGGAAACAAATATGCTACGATGATGGGTAATTACACAAGAAAATAAAAAATAGACTAGGTGAAGGAGCTACGTAACAGGGGACCAAACAATTTAAAATTCTTTAAACTGAACAAACTTCTATAAAACAAGATTCACTGTCACATAAATTATTCCCTTTATAAACCAATTACAGAGAGAAAAGATTAAATGAAGGTACGAACAACCATTCATCAAACCACTAAATTTGTATCCAGTGCTCTCTGATCAAACCTGAACAAGAAAAATAATTTTGTTAGGAATAAATGTCTCTGTTGATGTTTAAAAAAAAAAAAAGAAACTGTTGCCATTCTTGCATGAGGGAAATGTAGGCAGTATACAGTCAGTACATCTCCCATTATGGCAATAGTAACAAGTTAAAATTTAAAAAGGCAAAGGCACTACTATCCGTAAAATACTAAAAAAGGATGATACTGGTGGCAACTAAGCTCTATTGGGTAGAAGTAACTAAAAATGCAAATTGAAATGATAATCTAAATCGTTCAAACTACTTCGAGATGTCGTTTTTAATTTCTAATCATTAGAGGTTTGTGTAAATCCATATGCTTTTCATTATTCTATTTCTCTTTCTTTCCAACCAACCACCCTTTCATTTCATCTTTTTTTACTCTTCGATATCCTTGAGTTCTCATTTTTCCCCTTCCTCTAATCCATAATAAAAGACGAAATACAGGAAGAACCCCTATTGAAATAGAACTAATGATAACAATATGCTACATAGAACTAGATATGGAATCCAATTCCGGAATTCTATATATCGGATTAGATAATGAATCTAATCTAACTAAGAAATAAATAAAATCCTATATATATTTGTTTCTTCTATTTTGTTTGCATATTTTCTTATTTTCCATTGAATCCAATTCCAAAATCATTCCTTAGAAAGCTGCACAAAAGATGATGGTCTTATAGACATTAAGACACAATGATAATAACTGTCAAAGATCTCTAGAAATCTTTTTAAGATCAACAATATCCATGATGTGGGAAACAATAATATGAAAAATATTATAAAATTATTGCCAGCATTTGAAGTTAAGCCAACAAGCAGAAATGTGAGTTAAGAAAATATAGATTTAAATATCTGCTACTAAGATTAGGAAATAGAGCTTACCTACTTACAAATTCAAGAAGCTTTTCACATCTGTCCACTAAACCCGAAAATGTCGGGATTCCCTATGTCTCCACTGCTTCCAATGCTGTGGCTCAAGTTGTTAGTTGGAGACTCGATTTCATCCACAGCAAAGCGGCTTGGAATGCATGTACCTTTCCCGACAAAACCATGATTCCGCCCCCGTCCTTGATCAGACAATTTCCCAAGGGCCATGTTGTTCTGGAAGTTAGATGAAGTGGAACCAGATTGACCTGGACCAAGAATACCTCCATAGCTATCAATGTTCTGCAAAGACGACCAGCTGCCACTGACATCATCTGGACTCTGCAATAAACCAAATTGTGGACCTTTTGACTGAGAGAGCAAGCCAGAATCCATACTAGTGCTGCCACCAACATAGCCATAATTATGCCTTAGTGAGTCAGTGCTCTCAGTCTTGAGAACACCTTGTGGTTTAGAGCTAACTCCCACAGCAGTCTGATTAGCCACATATGGATTATTTACACCCTGAAAATTACTAATTCCTTGCGAAGACATCACATTTGAGCTGCGATGCATAAGGCCAGGAAGATTTCCTCCATGGGTATTAATCAAAGGCTGACTCGTTGAAGCTTGATTAACCAGGTCTATCCCTCCCAACAGACTGCTTGATGCTTGAGAAGTTGCCAGAAGAGGTTCATGTTTCATGGAAGGAGGAACAGCTCCCAGAAAACTTGATGATTGAGGAGGCATAACCAGTGGATTTTGATTATGGGAGAGCCCATCACTAGCTGGGAATGTATTTAATGACTGTGTGGGCATAACTAGGCCAGAAGGTTTAACATCAATAGAGTGAAGAGTTCCTGCCAGCAAGTTATCTGGCTGTTGCTGCAGTTCTTGCAATAGCATATTGCTATTCTGAGAATTGTTCAAACCTCCCAATGTGTTGCCTGAATCTATCATACCATGTTTGTTATTAGGCCAAGCTGCAAAAGGTGGCATTCCTCCCACTGTGGAACTGCTTTGAGGAAATGCCCCATATGAACTACTCCCACACTTGTATATGGGTTGACCAAATGCTATTTCTCTCTCTCCATGGGGCTTGTTTCCTTTGATTGCAGCCAGTCGTAAAGATGACTGGTCCCTTCCAGGCAACGCCAAACTGCTTGTAGGTCGACCGAGGAGCTCATCCTGCAAAGCAGCCAGGGCCTGAGGAGGGATCTGACCTGAAGCAGCCAAAGCTTGGAGTTCAAGTCCTCCTAATGGGGCAACTTTAGCACTAGAACCAGAAGGAACAAAAGGATGAGCTATTCCTGCATGGTGCTGAGCTATTCTCTTTAGATAGAGTCTGAATTTCTGCATGTAGAAAACAGAAGGTATTTCATTACCTTAACAAAAAATCATTGATCTTACTGCATCGAAATTAACCTGATACTGTTTGATCAAAACATGCAGGACAATTAACTGCTATACCATGTCTTAGGATATGAAAAGAAAAGTGAGTCTAACACGGATGGGATAGACTTTGTAGTTTCAATAGACAATAGCCAATAGAAATTATGAACTTTATGGATTTCATCAACTATTTCCGAAATTAAATATAAAGAGAGAGATCAGGTTGTCCTAATGCAATAGCAGATTCACAGCAATGTTTGTGGTTGACTATTTCTAAAAGCAATCATCAAAAAGAAGCTTATTTTGTATTTTATTGCATGGAGAAACCAAATTTCAGTATCAACAGGCTTTAAAATATTTTTCCAGTAAGTACAGTTTTGATATTTTCGAGCAGGTGCAGCATTTTAAAACAAAAGAATGGACAAGCGATGCAGTAATAAAAGCATAAGTCAGAAAATTCTGAGTTAAAGTCGTAATTTGGCATACAATTTGATACAAGTTCAACATTACTATAATAGGTAATATAGTGAGGACAGAATCAAACCTGCAAATGACTGGCAACATTTTCCCTAGTTAAGCCAGGGACATTCATCAACTCTAGAATTTTCTTGGGAACAGCTTCTGCAGGAAAAGAGGGAAAAAGAACTTAAGCACAAAGATGGAGATATTACTATATCAGACACAGTTCTTCCGTCAGGCATACAAGAATACTTATAATCAACATTGGAGGAACATAGGAGCACCATCATCAACAACAACAACAACAACAACAAAGCATTTAATCCAAAGCAAGTTGGGGTAGGCAAAGATAGCAGCATCATGAAGTACTGAAATTTACTGTGAACTTGAAGGTCATAGTAAAAACTACAAGTGCAAGTAGCAAAAAACTTACTGTCTATCCCCAGGTGATTAACGGCATTCACAAACTGCTGATGGAGCTCAACTGACCAGACAACTCTTGGTTTCTTTGATGTAGAAGAAGGATCACCATTTTCATCACCTTCATCCTCTTCTTTGTCCCGTTTCTTTTTCTGAGATTTCCAGTTACCATCACCAACATCATTTGCAGAGGAAGCGTATTCATTATCATTATTAGCTTGTCTGTTACGATCCGTATCATCTATGCTACCTGAATGCTCATGATCCTTGTTTTCACTCCACTTCTTCCTTACAACATGTTGCCAAATGTTTCTCAACTCCTCCATTCTAACAGGTTTGATTAAATAGTCACAAGCTCCATGCTTTATTCCTTTCATTACAGTATTTGTACTTGAATCAGCAGACATCACTGCAAGGTTTATCAAGAAGTATTTAGTGGTGCCTTCTAAGTGTGCGAAACAAAATACTGGTCAAAGATTAGAATATACTTACTAATAACTGGAAGGTCCATCTCAAGTCCTACAAGTTCAAGTAACCTAAATCCATCCATATCAGGCATGTGAACGTCACTTATTATAACATCAAAACCACGCCTATTCTCCCGCAGCATAGTTAATGCTCTTGTAGCCTGAGGACAGGTTGTCACTGTGAAAACACAATCGGAGTAAGATATGAGATTCATGCATGCCACTAGCATAATAGTAAGGCATAAATAACCTAGCAAAATATTTTACCAAAAAAAGAACAGAAACAGTCCAAAAAGCTTGAGCTACAAGCCTAAAACGAAATAAAAACTAACAGAAACCATAGCATCAGTATGGTGTCACTGTGTAACGAAGGGGAACCTGTGTTATCAAAAGAATTCATAGCAACAGCAAATATGGTACAGTTCATTACGTTGCAGCATGATGTAATTGTAATGCGTCACATTTTGAAGTGTTTTGAACGAGGTCCTATATATCCAGGTGAGGGGTTTTGATATGTTCATGGACAATCAATTTGGAGTAACATTGGATGAGAAAATCATCTCAGAGTGGTTTCCCTTGCTCTGAATACAATCAACAATATATCTGACAAATGGAGACAAACACATATAGATATATTTTCCCACGTAAAAAAAAGATCTAGTATCAAACTATTGGTAGCATGCCTCAGACATAATATTGCATACTACTTGGTAGCATATCCCAGACATAATATTACATACTTGGAATATTCATGTTGAACTAACAAGTTGTGGCAGAACGGATTACGGTGAAGATATCGTGTTATGACCCCCATTATGCAGACACACGCAACCTGTATCGGCCTACTGATTCCGATATTAACCAAACTTCCATGCAGAATTCACATTCTCTGGACCTAAGACAAAAGGACATAGGATAGGTGCATCAATGATCTATGATAGATATTGTGCAACCTAACTACGTGCTTCTGTGCTCCTAAATGCACACACAGGATTCCCGCACATACGGAACTGCATCTACTCGGATCTTCAACATATAGCCGACAATCTCGGACCAAATATATAATTCTAACCAAGATAAAAGAGCCGGTAAATTTTCGTTCAGATGACCCGTTAAAAATCCCCTCTCCCATTTTTAGATTAATAACAAAGCATCTCGAAATTCCCCTGAATTAACGGAAGTAGCATATCGATCGCACACAGCATCGCCCTTCCATGCTCGAGTGTGTAGATTGAATCACAACATACGCATGAAACAGAGGCAAATTAATTGTGGATAACGAACTCCACGCCACCAATTAACGAACCAACCAATCACCGCGCGCTAGCTACAAAACAAAATACAAGTACTCCGAGGCGGGAAGGAGGGAGGGAAGGAGCAGCTTCTTACCGTCGTATTTGCACTCGTCGAGCATCCTTTTGAGCACCAAGAGGCACGTCGGGTCGTCGTCCACCACCAGCACCTTCATCCCCACGGGGAAGTCCCCTCCTCGCGCTTCAGCGGCCGCGGCCATCTCCTCCTTCACCCAGGAGACAGGACCAGCCTCACCTTCCACCCGGAATCACGCCTCCATCGCCGCCGCAGATCCGATGCCTCTAGCTCGGCGGCGCCCCGCGAGCCGCCCGCCTGCCTCGGGAGCCGGTTCGGATTCAGAGGCCCGATGGGGGAAAGGGACCGAGACGGAGGAGCTGGAAGAGGAGGAGGAGACTAAATGGCTAAGCGCGATTAGTAAAGCAAGTAAATCACGCGATTGCAGGTCAGGATTGGCTGGGGGCAGCGATTAGGCGAGTTTACAGTGCTACTAATGACGCCGCGTCTCTCTCTCTCTCCCCCCTCCCTGTCTGCTTTCCACTTGCGGCCGCGGCCGGCGGCCCTCCCCTTTTCTCTCGAGATGGCTGCGTGCGCGCTTAGCTGGCCGCTACCGGGTGCTTCCTTTTTAAAACGGGGAGCATTGATTTTCTCCTGATTTCCTTCCATGTTTCTGCTACCGTCCCGGAGGCTCCATCCGTATAGCATGCTCGGAGTATTCCTTCCGTCCCTTGGATTGTTAACTGGACCTATCAGGACTCTGCTGGATCGCCTGGATTGATGAAGTTGGTGAGGAACAGTAGTTGTCTGGAGTACATGTGGCTGGCCCCTCTGGCTTGAACTTTCCCTTTGACTCATGCAGGAAATTTCTATTCGCTGTTGCCAAGTACTACTATGAATTGGCCAATTCATTAGTATGTAGGATGTGTGCTGCGATTGAATTGAAGGGTACTATGAATTGGCCATTTCAAATTTGAAAATTCAAAAGGGCGTTCATTTTTTTTAGAAAAAATATGTATACAGGTCTTTCAGCATTCTCGCAAGCACCCAAGTGCATCAGCCTTTGTTCCCTAAGACATGTACTTTAGTTTTATCTTTTTACAGTCGTTACATTATTCCCGTATATAGATCATTAGTTTTACTGACAGAATGAGAGCGACTTGACTTCTAATAACGCTAAAGATGTTGTTTTCCCTTAGGTTAGAAAAAACTGAAATAAGCTTGGAAATTGAGGACCCTTGTCCTTGGATGGTGATGGATACTTGCTTTTCTTTTTTCCTTCGTGTTAGTCAAGAAGTACTAGTCTATACCACGACTCCTCGCGACCCTTATTCTACATTCAGGACAGCCAAAACGAAGAAGTGAACCATGAATTAGCATATCGGCAGCCGGCTCAAGTTGGCACCCTTATTTTATTTGAGAGCAATAAGAAACTTAAAAAGTGCAACAGTATACATCCAGCTCTAATAAAAAATGCAATTTTTCAATTGTGCAAATGTATTGCAAGTGGTGCCCACTAGCCACGTGTTTTAGCGTCTATACATGTGCATGATCGATCCTCCCGTTTCATGAGTTATACAAAAGAAAAAGAGAAGTACTACTTGCTACATCAAATGAACAAATTAAAATTGTTACACATTGTCTTTTTTTATTTATGGTCTTCATTTCTTCAGTGCAATAAATTATGGTACATATATAGGCGTATTAAATTTCAAAGCATCAATGAGACGCCCAACAGCTAAAGAAATATAAAGAAGATTCTACAAACAATTAAATGCCACATACAGCTCAAATGATCTGTGTAGTAGTAGACTGGAAAATTACGTCACCTGAAATTAAACAAGCATGTAATTAACCTGGACGATAGTGTATGAGCTAAGCTATGGTATTGCTGTATCAGTCGGTATCAAAAGACAGGTAAAGAGTTCCAAGCACCTGGGCGCAATCCGCGGCCACAAAGTGGGTCACACAACTGCGTGCACCAGGGAGGCGCAAGCTCAATGACTGCGCGTCGATGCGTTCATGATTGGTCAAGGTTTACTTGTTGGGGGATCCGGATCCTCTGAGGTGACACCTTGTGCACTGCATGTGATGGGACTGATGGCGCTCACCACACGACCGGGACATTCTGACGAGGCCCAAATGTGTGGTACTAGGCTGGCACTAGGGCCTGGCAAAGGACACGGCATGCGGAGCAAATCATGTGGAGCTCTGCGGGCACTTGGCCACTGGCAAGCTACTTGGCTGTTTGATTATTAGCGCATCAACGATTTGATGGAAATAAATATCATGCAAGTTTATGTTATTATGCACTATATACTATTTTGCAATATATCACAGATGTAGAATTCATAATTGGATAATCCTGCTACCCTGAAATGTTTATTAGTCCTGTGGCTGTTAAGATTTCATGTTTATATGAAATAGTTTCATTACCTGAAGGCATACGTATTCGTTCCCACGCAATGATAATTTACATAGCCATCCCTGCTATAAAACTTGCTACTCATAATCAAATGAGTTATTTTTTCTAATTAAAATGAGTTCGCATTTTACAAAACTAGTTTGTTTGAACTGATGAGAATGCTCTCTCTCTCTCTCTCTCTCTCTCTCTCTCTCTCTCATGAAAAGAAATTCATAACGTACACTGATGAGAATATATCTCTATCCTAGTCCGAATCAAAAATGAACAAAGCCATCCAAAGTTACCGAAGCAATCTTTCTAGGTTTTGGAGCCACAAATGTGCTACTCCTACTCATCAGCTCATAGTTCCAGGCATGATGTATAGGTTACTAGCAACGTAAAAAACAAGCCACCGTGACAGAGCTTAAAAACAGTCGATGTCACATGCACGAGGTGTCCCTCCACCGGTTGCGCCTCCATCTTCTGCCTGCCGTTCTTTCCTCTGGAGCTACTAGCTAGGAAGGACTATTAGGAAGAGGAAATACTAGTAGCTTATGAGTGGATCGAGATTTCTATCCGAAGAAACCCTTAGCATTTTCACGATTTAAGTCGCATGTCAAGTGATAAGCGCGCAACACAAATCACTTGCTTCTATGTTTCATCACAGCTGATAATCCGTTGGTACTTTAATTGAGTGCTTACTATACTCCATCTCCACGGTAACATGTGTGGAGCAACGATTGCTCGAGAAGGACGCCTCGGAATGGTTCAATATATAGGACGAGCATCATAGTGCTAGTACCCATGATAAAATCACCTGGACACCTATGAGATGTGTCAGTGCGTTATATAATAGTAAAATGGTTCAATTTGGAGCAGTAAAAATATGTAGACATGAGCTGAGCCAAACCAAAGCTTGTGGAATCCGTGACCTGGATGGATATTGCTACGAAACCGTTGCTGCATAAAGTAACAAGCAGCCAATGCAAACCGCAAGACAGGGTCAGGTGACTTGCAAGTGCAGCAGTGAAAAGAATACGAAGGATAAGATCTGCTGGATCCTAGTACAGCATGAGAAAGCCACCAAAGATGGGAAGCCGTGCCGATGATGTGCGTACGAGATGCTAAGGGAATCTCGGGGCGCCCCCTTCTTTCGCAGTTTTCTTTCCCTCCCCTCGAGAAGACGGGGGTGTTTATGGTTTTCCGATGCCGTGGCCGGGAGTGATTAGAAAATTGGGCGCCCACCTGACGGCGAATCTCTCTCTCGCATTGTGCGTGCCACTCACGGCCGCACAAGTGTGCAGCTTGTGCGGAGCTTTGGTTTAAGCAGCAGCGTTCGCCCGACGGCGATGCGGGTTTCTTTCTTGGCCATTACTATTTGTTACGTTTTGTTATCTACGCATGTACTGCTACTCTCTCCTACGTATTTATTCCGTGGCGGAATCGCCGTTATACGCAACACGGTCGTCGCGGTTCCGGTAAAGCGGCGGCCTACCGCTTTGTGGAGCCAGGTGACACGTATGTCTGGGTGATGCGTAGTTGCTCGTCCGCCGTCGCAGCACGCGTCAGCACGTTTTCTTCTGCAGGTATCGTGACAGGAACCTGCGGGCCGTCAGCTCGAGCCGGAATAGTGGGGCGCCGTGGCAGGTGGCAACGAGCGCTGGACAAGACGAGAACCACGAGTCGCGTGCGGGCGTCAGCCCACGACCGCCAATTCTGACCGGGCAGCGACTCCCGTCCAATCAGCAGGTCGACGGAAAAAGCGACACCTGTGCGCACGCACTTTTGAACTGCCGGGGGCTTCGAGCACCAGGCCAGCTACCGGGTAAGATCAAGATCAACGACGGAAGGCGGATCCGACTTGGGTTCCGCGCGGGGAACGACGGACGAGCGGCGCTTGCTTGCACTTTCGGTCGGCTTTTCTCCATCAACCGAGCCGCGCCACCGCATTGGCTCTGCCCCCGCCGGGGACTCGCTCATTTCCGCACGCGGGCGTCGCTTTCGCGGCGGCCCACCGCGTCGTAGCGCCACCGCAGCTCTCGTCGTGGTTATCCACAGGGAAAAGGGAGGGCGACCTCGACGTGGTCACCGGCGGGGCCTCGGCGGTTCTGAGCCACTTGTTGGAGCAGACGACAGCTTCTCTGTTGTGCAACAAGATCATACATACTACAGCAAAGGTTTACGGTTGGCTATTCAGTAGAGTAGTACATTTGTACCTGCACAACAGCCAGCCTACCGATAATAGAAGAGAAAAAGGTGTCTTATAATCTTTGCCAAAAAAGGTGCCTTACAGGTACGAAGTACTACTGACAATATGATCAGGATTAGACAGAATAAAAGTTTGAGAAAGGGTAACAGTTGGACGGTACAGCCTATGGATCTGAAGAGAATGGTCCTAGCAGACTACTGTAGTGTTGATGCTTTAATTAGCCTGACTGTTGAGACGAGGGTCATCAGGTGCCTATCCTGAATTGTACCTTTCTAACCACTATCAACAACGCACCAAGAAGAGGACCCGTATATTTTAACACTGCCCAGCAGGCTTTTCTTCGCGTACAGTGAACTTCTCCAATAGATGCCGCAGGAAATCAGTGTGCAGCGAGTGCCCAGCCTTTGTCATAGAAAACGAAGGTTAGTTCACGTGTCAGAACAGAACTCCACGACGATGCAAAATAAAGCTAACAAAGCTGAAGAATAACAAATGTAAAAACTGTTCCATAAGATAGAGAATATTCGTAAACTAAAAAAGAAATTGTAGCATAGAATATGCTATGGCTTCAGGCAAAACCCAATTATCTCAGGACCACATGTTGCAGAGCAATACTTAAGCAAGAGGCCCGCCGATGTGTCCACGAAACGAAACAAAGGTGTTCTCTATTCTAGTTTAAGGTCACATCGAATAATGAGTGCCAAATGCAACTTGCAAAGGCTTTAATTGAGTAAACTATCACAGTAACGGTATTCTTCACTTTGTAAATGATGTTCCCTTTTGGGTCAACTGTAACTTATGCTAACTTTTGCTTAACTTTGACTGGGTCAGTGTCCTATGTTTTCACTCTCATGAACTGCATAGTCTTTTTACCTTCCACTAAAGATGGAACTGAACAAGTTTTGTACTTTGTAAAGGGAGTAATTAACCCAAAGATGGAAAAGGTAAGTCAATAATATGGACTGATGTACACAAACATACAAAAATTAAATCCCCAAATATGGAAGTTGATAAGTGAACAAACTTACGCAAAATTAAAAGCATAAAAGTGGGACACAAAATCACAGAAGTCAACAAACTGAACATAACTAGGTGAGACATTTTATGCGAGGGTTAGACTAACATTCAGTGATAAACTAACCTCCATCATATTACTGAGACCTGAGATAGAAATTAAAGTTTTTTGTCAAAACTGAATCATCAAGAAGATACTGCAGTTAAATGAAACCCAGACTAGCAATTGCAGCAACAATGAGATAAAAATGTGAAGAGAATTGTATGAGGTAGCACATCCGTATACAATCTAGTGTAAAGCACAGCAGGACCTGGAACTGATCCATATTTTCTGGAAGAGGTTAGAAGTCTATATTTTTACAAGAAATAAACCTTGAGGCAGGTTACTTACTTCCTAATACCACACAGGACAATATTGTGCTAAGTTGAATGCAAAGCAAATACCTTATATGCAACTATATGAGCAATCGGAAAACCCTGGTTGCCATTCTGCGCAAGAAATGAGAAGTCGCCTATAAGGTCTAAAATCTTGTGGCGGCAAGGTTCATCCTCAAACCGCAGTGGCGGATTTAGCCAGCCATCAGTCATGCTGTCAATTGCCAAAGAAGCAGTATAAAATTAATTTTATATAACCGTAAGAGGAAGTAAACAATTTAAAACATGAAACTCCAATCCAAGTCACTTAATCGACGGGCAAAATCTTCAAATGAACAAAAAAGAAAAGCCATAAAGGTTTGTGCTAGGGTGATCCCTTATCCCCATTCCTGTTTAACATAGTGGCAGATGGGTTCACAGTAATGGTTAGAAGAGCTCATCAAGGAGGATTGGTAGATGGATTAGTTCCCCATCTGAAACCAAAAGGTGTGGCACTGCTGCAGTATGCGGACGATACAATGCTAACCTTCAAAGAGGATTTAGACATGGGCAAGGACAGTAAAACTCATCCTATATACCTATGAGCAACTTACAGGTCTAGATCAATTTTGTTAAAGGGAGAGGACAGTATGAAAGCTGCAATGTATGCACAGATGTTTGATTGCAACATTACTTATTTACCAATAAAATATCTAGGAGTGCCTGTCTCTTCAAGAAGATTGAGAATTTCAGAGCTACAAATCACGGGGGCAGAATGATTCTTGTGGATTCAGTAGGGATAAAAAAAACTGAGAAAACACAACATTTGCCTCCTAGGGAAATGGATCTTCAAGAGCATGAGGGATGATAGCATATGGTCAAAAATAGTGGAAGCAAAATACTCAAGAGGGAAATCAATTTTTCAGGTTACACATAAACAGGATGATTCTGCCAGTTGGTCCGACTTGCTAGCAGTTAGAGAAATAGTGAAGCCTGGATGCAAAAGGAAAGTTGGCAATGGAAATAGAATTCAGTTCCGGACAGATAGATGGGTGCTAAATGAAATATTAGCACAGAAATATCCTGATTTGTTCAGTATAGCAGAAAATAAGGACCTAGCTTTCAGACAGGTTGTTGGAGGATTTGTTCCCTTAACATTCAGAAGATTACTCAACAATTACCAGCTTCAACAATTACACGAAATGATGCAAAAGGTGACTGAATTTCAGGTCACAGAAGAAGCGGACAGTGTGCAGTGGCAGTGGGAAAGCAATAAACAATACACAGTAAGAGATGTATAAGAAGCTATAGTTGGGGCAAAAATATCAAAGTTGAAGAGGATATGGAAATGCAAAATACCCACAAAGATATTTTTTTTGTGGCAATTAGCCTGGAACTCAATACCAACTAAAGACAATCTGAATAAAAGAGGTTGGCCAGAAAGTGATAATTGTGTCTTGGGAAACCAGAATCTATAAATCACCTTTTCTTTTAGTGCATAGTGACTTATTGTGTCTGGAGCCCTTGGTAAAAAAAAATGCCCCACTAGTTGCCCAATGTAGCATACCAATTCTGGATGGTAAATTACACCAACAATATAGATTTATACTAAACTACTCCCTCTGCTTGGAAAAAGATGACGTTCCAACCAAAGTGGCAGTGCGAATATGTATTGCACCCCCCCCCCCCCACCCCACCCACCCACCGGAACACCATCATTTTCCAACTGGAGGGAGTAGCCAATATTCAACACAAAAGGTAACATTCACCATGAAGATATCATGAAAATAATGGATAAAAGAGCTCCAGCTGAACTAAATTTTATACAAATTTCACAGCACACAGTCCTATTAATCTAGTCAAATACAATAGGTAAGTACTGTACAAGCACCTACCAATTTTATAAAATCCCTACTAATAAAATTAACTGTGTTGCTAATCATTTAGATACCCCTACACATATATAAGAAGTGAAGCAACAAGCATTTAATACTGCAGTTGTCATTCAGTACCCTGTATTCACAATTGGGGCAGTAGAGTTTTTAAAACTGTGTCAACAAGGAAGTCATCAATACGCAGTTCTGCAAAAACTTCAATAAATAATTTCTGAATAATCTTTTCGCATCATTAAATTCTTTACCTGCAAACCATGGCATTTTCTAGTGACCCTCCTTTGATAAGCCCAACTCCACGCATTTTTTCAACCTTACAAGTCAGAAATGCAGCAAGCAAAAGCGAATCACTAAACATTGATGAGAGCATAAAATATACTTATGACATGTTCATCGATATATAAATCTATAAAGAAAAGATTGTGAAACATCCCATAAAATAAAAGGAGAAAAGGAAAATTTGAGTGCTATAATCAGAATTTGCAAGGTATATGGAGTAATTCTGCGGCTTTCCCTCAGCAATGGTTAAAAGCACACAGGACAATAAGGCCAGCAAACTTTGAACAAAATGTTAGAAGTGCTTTATGTTCTCATGCATGCAATTATTACTGAATAAAAAGATGTAAGAAGTGATTTAAGATCCACACAACTATTGCTGAGTACTCTACAAGATTTAAACAAACATAAAACCATGTTTCGCAGAAGGGGAAAAATAGATGAAAATTAAACTATATGCTCCACAAGAAACCTTGTAATGCAATGTTAAAAGAGATCTGCTCATGCAACTACAGATACATGCTGTTGACTTATGATGCTTATATGCACATCACCAGAAGAAAAGAAATGAAGTGCACATACAAAATGCCTGATAGCCCGAAAAAAAATGAATGAATGTATAAGTAAACCTCTTCAAAGATACAGAAAGTTCTTGCAGGAGCAATCTTCATTGTATATATATTAGCATCCAGGAAAGTAGAAAACCATTGACAACCAATCGCTGGTACCTGCAATAGGATGTACTGTGGTTAAGTTCTATGCACATGTTTAAAATGCTTTCAACATTTGAATAGTCCAAAACTAATACAAAATTATGATGAACTACTGTCAAAGTCAGCACAAGGAATTTGCCTCAACTGATGTATGAACATTTTACTAGTGCAGAGAAGCGAAGATACTCATATGTTGAACTTCATCCATAAAAACCAATTACCATCCATCAGATTACAGGTGATAACATCATCTAGAAAAAAAGTTAAGCATCAGCATCTTATAAACAGAAACTTTAGACCTTAATACTCATGTTCTTGTACATATTAATTACTTGTCTGGTCCACTAGCCTACAATGCTTCGGTGGTGTTACAAATCCATCCATACAATGGGTATCCAAACACTAAGAGTTGGGGCAACTATCAAAACATGGTATGCATGAGCATGCACAGAATCAGGCCCAGAAATGTCAAATACAGGTTATGTTGATATGTGATAGAGTTCATATTGTGAAATAACCTCATTCCTTGTGTTACAGCATATAATGGTCCACGGAGTTCAGAATCTCCGTAACTCATAAGACATAAGCCAATTACAAACCAAGGACATAGTTAACCATGCCTACTAGAAAACATAAACTAGTGTTGATAACCACTAGAGAAAAGAGAGAACGCAGTAGAAGCAAACGAAACAATATATGTGATCTGCACAAAACAAATGAATAAACAGAAGGAAGCGGCGTTTCCTGGTGTAGAAAGGATAAGAGGAGACGGACCTCCGAAAAATCAATTCCATACGTGATCTGGATTTGTGAGCTAGGGAATGCAGCTACAAAGCTATCATCTCTCCGCAAGTACACAGGATCAAGAATCTCGGGGGCAAGTTTCTCCAACTTTTGCCCACTGGTATCCTCGGCTGCACACAGACCTGTGCTTTGTATTGCTTCTACCCACTCTTGCGCTGATCCATCAAGCAAAGGAATCTGTCATTGCTTAACCGCTTCACATAAAGGAAATCAAGCTGCAACGATCTTCGTTGCTGAGGAGTCATGCATCAATAACAACACCTACCATCTAAGGTAAGAAACTGGAAGTTGTAAGAGCTAATAGAAAATGGCAATCCAGCAAAAGGCTACACACCTCGTCACCACCGCTAACCTCGATTCGACAGTTGTCGACACCAAGCGCTTCCATTGCAGAGAGCAGGTGCTCCACCGTACGCACCCGAGGACCGCCGCCGTCACCCCGCCGAAGCGTCGTGCAGAGATGCGATTGCGGCTCCACATTCCCCACCTCCGCCGCCACCCTCGCCTCGTCCCCCTCGAGGACGAAGTATCTACCAGCACCCGCGCGCGCCGGGAGCAGCGTGGCAGTGGAGCACGCTCCCGAGTGAAGCCCTACGCCCGACCGGCTCACCGCCGCCGCGAGCGTTTGCTGCGGCCGTCCCATCTGGCGGAGAATGATTTAGTCGGTGAGTATATCAGCGTTCGAAAACACTAAGCATCCCTATCTTTTACTCACCGGCTTCCAGGAGAAAGCGGCACGGGAGACGGATCCAAGGGCTCGGGCGGCGGCGGACATTGCTGCCACAGGGGAGCGAGCGGGGGAGCAGTAGGAGGAGGAGGCAGGCGGCAGTTTGTCTCGCTTGTCGCTTCTCTGTCGAGCGATCGTTGACTACCAAATTGGCCACTAATATAAGCGTGTAATTTTTCTCCTTTTCGCTTGTTTGTTACTCGTAATTGTTATAATATCCCCATATGTGTAATTTTTTTACTTCAACGGAGATATAGACAACAGTTGACTAGCACACAAAATCAATTGTTCAATGCATCATCTATTAAAGATTGTCTCCAGGGATTTAGTACAACACTGTAGTCAACAAAAAAGTTCGTATACGATGATTTAGACGGCAGGAGTTATCTATTTAGATCAAGGTTGGAATAACCGATAAAAACCGGTCGGTTATCACGGTCCCGACCGAGCGTGTTAACTATCGGCTAGTCGAAGAAAACCGGATCTGGTATTGTAGCAGTACGGTTAATCGGACGATTTTTCATCAAGTTGAGCCGGACGGTTAAGTCGGTTATTCCAACTTTGATTTAGACAACAATGGACCATCTAGTAACAACTGACGTCTTTCTTCTGTCTCCCCTTTCTCTCTCATCCAAATGCAAATCAGCCAAAACTTTGGATGACATCTCTCCCGGACACCTGATATCCCCCATTGTACATGCCAAAAATGAATAAATAAAGAGTATATTGTTTGTGAGATTGATGGTACATGCGATTTATAGATCTGTAATGTCATATTGGTATGCGGCCAACAATTTGAGATAGCAAGGTTTTATTTGAATCAGTTTTAGTTTTTAAAAACAGATTTCTTGATATGGTTTTAAAAACTGTTTTCTAAATAAAAACTGAATGAGAATGTTTGAATCCTGATTTTTATTATTTATAAACTATCTTTCGGGTAGTTAATGCATAGGCATGAGACAAAATCAGACATTAGCTGAATTAAGCTAGATTATGAATTTTTTAGAAACCCATAATCTGAATTAAGCCAGATTATGAATTTCTTAGAAATCAGTTTTTTTAAAAAAAATGGAGTGATCTAAACAGGATCTTATTTGATTGTTTTAAAAATCAATATATTCCTACAAGTTTTGGATCAAGACTTTTTAAGCTTAAAAAGTGCAGAATCCAGCTTCCAATCATTTATCGGTGTCTATCCTTTCTTAGCACAAAATATGCACAGCACAGTCTAAAAACAAGTTACGGGTTATCCTCATTATTGTTACCTGATGTACAAAGAAGTGTGGCACAATCTGATAAGATATCCATGACCACATTGCTAGATTTTAAAATCATGATGTAGGCCCAAGAGTTGATGTTAATCCTTTGTTTTAACATTTTTTGACTGAAAGTTCGCCTATTTTAACTTAAAATTGTATAAACTACAACTAAAATAGAGGGAGCAGACTCTATTTCTGATTAGAGGAAATTTAGTGCAAAAGAGTCATCCGGTGCAAAGGTACAAAAATTAAATGAGAAGCCTACGATCCGGATCGAAAAGTGTTGTCTTAGTGAGGCGGACCCTTCTTCTCATTTTTGAAACTTTTATGCTAACCTCCACATAGATGTCGTTTTCGGCATAAAAAAAAAAGGAAATCTAAAAGCACTAGAGTATTCCATGGGTGACTGGCACACGATTTTTAACCACAGCTAACATTGTTTACTCCATACGGACCATCCACGGAGACAAGAACGTCCTAAATCTAGCAATCATTTTCAATAATCTGATGTCAAATCCATTGTGAACAACGTAACACGATTTCGATGCATGTGAGTTTCTTGAATTTTTTTATTAAAAAAATCCTTTTTAATTATGATTTTAATAAAACCTATACCAAACTAAAATTTTAAAATCTAGCTCATTTGATCACGTGAAATAGTCTGGTGTGATCTAGAAAGAAGTCACGTTAAACCGGCTGGCACGATCTAGTGCCATGTCAAAATTGACTGCCAGCTCGACTCGATTGGTGTCATAGTTTGACACAATTAATGCCAAACTGCTTGGCATGTCACGTCAAACTATTTCACGTGACTAAAGAACCACTCACGTCAAACCAGTTTGTTTAGGGTACGCTGAAAATCGATCAAGTCCTATCACGCCAGACAATCTGGCATGACTCCTTCCTTAGTAAATCGGATTGGAATCATCGGTAGTCGGCTGAGCAGTCAACTCGTCCACCGTCCGATCCGACTGAATCGCATCTGCCGTTTTGCAGTGTTCAACAAAATCCCAAACTTCACTCCGCTGAGCACCGGCTGCGTTCGCCTTCGTCATGGGCGCTAAACCGCCTCGCCTTCCTAACTATCAGAATGCCAAAATGATTCCTTACCGACTCGTCGAGGAGTTCTTCATTCATACAAGCTGCTAGATTTGGTTTTAATCGATTGATTCATCCTCAATTTTATGTTTCCTCTTGTCAAACCCTAGGCACAAAATTACGAAATTTATGATATTATCTATGATATGGAACAAAATTGATCACATATTTGTAATCTACATCTCTTAGCGATTCCATTTTGCTAATCATCAATATCAATCAAGCCGAAACTCATCATTTGCGATAGATTTTCTCCTGGCTCGTTCATGAAGAAGATAGGAACACAGGCGTTTGACTGGAGCCTTTTTTACCACGCGTCGGATGTGATTGGTTTGGATCGAATGGCGGACAAGCCTACTGCTCGGTCGACTGCCAACGGGTCGACTGCCGAGGATCCCAATCCAGTAAGTCTACCCTCATTATATCTTTTTTTTTTTTTTGCGATCTACCCCCATCACATCTTTATTATAACGTCTCACGCAAGTCATTCCACATGCAAAACAAATGATGTATACTAGTCATCGAACTATAGCCAACGTTTGATTCTACTTGATTTGTCCAAAAAAGAAAAAAAAACGTCATAACCACAACGTATCAATTTATAACTATAAATAACCGACAAATACAACCTCAATCAACAAGTCTACGAGGATGGATAAGTGAGGGTACCTGCAAGGAGATCGATCCCTACTTGAACAAGGCGTGAAACCGGTGAAAATCGTTGTGGATGCATGCGATGACGATGAAGGTGGAGAGAGAATAGAGTTCCGATGAGATGAAAGAAGAAAGGAAGAGAGAAGAAAAACCACAACGACGGTTAAATCTACTTGAGTCACATCAAATAAATTGACGATGAAGATGACTTAGGTCAACCAGAGTCCTCCTCAAGCTTATATGTCGCCCACCGATGACATGACATCTAGTCACACCAAACGGTTGGCAAAACTCACGTAGACTGTTCGGTGTGACAAAACTGGTTAAATTTTTGAAAATTTAGTTTGGTACAAGTATTTTTTTAAAAAAAATTATGAATTATAAAATAATTATTTTAATACAAAATCCAGTTTCTTTGGGCGCCAATTTCCTACAGCACGGTTGCTGATCAACACAAATAATTTGGCTATCGTAACAACACTTGCAGAAGGTGCTTAACTGAATCGATTCCACGGCGATCGTGCAGATGGCGGTGATGCAGAGTTGACTCTGACGCACGGCAAAAGAATCCAATGCGAATGAAAGCACCTTTCATGGGGGCAGAGGGCAGCACCCCAAATCGATCTGGGTGAGGAGCACAGGGAGCACAACTCAGAAAAAGATTTTTGTAAAACAAAATCACTGCGAGGGGTTATATAAAAAGTTTCAGAAGTGGAAAAGGACAGCCTGGATTGTTAAACCTTTAGATCCAGATCACGTAATGTTTGAACCTTTTGCACTGAATTAACTATTTCCACTAAAATTTTCCCCAAAGTGATCGGCTACTCCAGTAACGAACGTCTGCAAACCAACATTGCTAGAGGGCTTACAATCTTGAAAGAATGAACTATCGAACTGTACACACATGGTACATATTAATTTTAAGTGTACATGTACTCCAACAGCTTGATTTCAGCGATGCCAATGAAGCCACCGCAGTTCACCTGCTGTTCCCCACTTCCGTTAAAGCCAGATGTGCAGCACACTGTAGAATTTTTTCCCTACCAAATTGACGATTAAAGCAGCCTTGGGTTCTTGCAGGCATTGGAAGACAGGAGTGGTAGCCTCTTACAAATCATGATTTTATTCCTCTGCTTGATACAACAACAGATGCAGGACCAGCACTTCAAAATCCTGAGACACCCCCCCCCCCACCCCAAAAAAAAACTAGTATGGAGACAATAATTTCTCCTCTAACTCACGGAAACCACGGTATACAGTCTCTGTTTGGTTCTGTGGAAGGTTCAATCGCCTCACTTCGGTCATATACCTGAAGTTTCAAATTTCAATACAATGTAAGGGAATGGTCAAATCATAATGTACGGAGTAGTTTCAAATTTCAATACAAGTGTGCAAAATATTAACTTTTTTTTGCAAGGGTGAAAAAAACTTAGAGCACAAAAGAATGAAGGAATTATGTGCAAATCCTCATATGGCATGATAAAGGTTGGGAATATGTCAAGACGTCACTGCACTTTTAACAAATGAAAAATTGACCTTGTATTCTTCCTCATGGCATTTAACAACTGGCAACTAGGTTTAAATCGTGGCATATCGTCCACGCTTCTCAGATGTTATTGTTAGCAAAAAAATGCAATGAACCCTATAATATTAAAAAATAATTGTAATGACCCTTCATAAAAACTCTTGAGAAAATAGTATGTAAATATAAATGCAAACCATATATAAACTTACCTGTTTGCCAAACTCATTATTTTGTCTCGAACACCTTGATTTGAAGCCCCTGTTTGATTCAGCGAAAATGTTCCATCAAGAAAGAATGAAGCCCCAGCACTTGTAGTGCCTAGTCTATGTGCAATCACAGACATCCCCCACTCACGGAGGATTGCAAGAACTGATCTCAGAAGGCGCAACTTTAGAGTTAGTGAGGGCATGATTGCACCGTTTGATAATAGTTGATCATACACAGCAAGAACAGGCTCTGGTAGACCTTTACAAGCACCAAGAAGTGCTCTTGCAACATCCTCGTCTCCAACTAGTTCTTCTCCTGAGCTTAATCTATGCTGTTGATAAAAGGATGATAATGTAAGTGCCCGGTGAAATGCCTTCACAGTTAATCTGAGCATGCAATATAGAAAAGATATGCACATTACCAATGCAGCCTTCTCAAGATGAAGGCATATTATATCCAGTGGCAGACAAGCTCCATCAGCAGGATCAAGTTTCGAGCCTACTCTTTTCACCACAGAGCATGCTTCTGCAACACCACCTCTTGTGAGTGCCTGGTCAAGTAGTCTGGCCCAAATTTCTCGGACAATTTTGCTATCAGCATCTCCAGAGTAGTTTGCAAAGCTCAGCATTTCCAAGCAAACCTAAGAACAAGGTTGTTTAGGTCATTTTACCAAGAACTCTATTTGTAACAATCCAATCTAGATGCATGACTTAACAGGAAAAATGGTACTCCAGTATCCTACATACAAATACAGAATAAACAGGCAAACATTGTGGATAACATAGATTCAGAAGATTGAAAGAATCTATTGAACATACATATCTAGACAATAGTTATGAGTTTGTCTTGCATTCAATTACTCACAAACTAATTTGCAAACCTGCCACTATGTACAGTAATAAACAAAGAGGATCTCAGGTACTAATGCCCATGTACTCCCTCCGATCTGGGATTCTTGTTATTAGGACAGGACAGGCTGGCCAGTGCAAATTTGCACTAATGAGTTTGTCCTAACGTCAAGAAAAAACAGAACAGAGAAGGATTAAGGAAGACCATCCATGCTAGTTCCTCAGGTCACACAATTAAGCAATTCCCTTTTGTAATTCAGCTCAGCGGTGGGGAGGGTTTCAGTTTCAGCCAGTGATATAAATCCCACTCATGGCACCTCATTATTAAATTCTTGCATGTCATTATTCTGCTTCACGCTAAGGCCAATAGTATTATTCTCCACGACGGATATAATACTGTTCTTTCAAATCTTGTCTATATTCCCTTGTGTTTCTTATTTCAGCAGTATATCAAGAAATATTCAAATTGTTCACTAAGAACAGTAGAATAAGGATGGAACTTTGTATACATCAACAAAGCATATTAAATCCACAAAACATGGTCAAGAGTACTTCCATGAAACAAAAGAAACCATACCTCCCAGAGGTTAAACGGAACAGCGTAATCATTATACAACTGAGTGATACTCTTAAGATTCAACGAAAGCTCTTTCGCCTTGTCCTTAGCAACCTTAGCTTTTTCTGAATCAGCAAGAATATTTTCACAAGGGAACGGATCACTTGCTGATTCAGAACTGTTTGAAAGATTTTCAAGTTGTGAAGCCATGAGCTCTAATTCTTGTTTGATTTGCATTTGGAACCGAAGCACAGCAAGTTTTCCTTCAAGCAAGTCAACTGTGCTACTATCAATAGGATTCCTAGAAGAATCAGCAGTGATGCCAGCACTTTTAGCCTGGAGTACTGCAGTGCTCAGATATTGATACCTGGATTCAAGAAGTACGGATTCTACTGTAATTCTAAAGAAATGGTGGGACTTCCCAAAGTAGCAATAAGGAATTAAAATATGCATACCTCTGGTCAAGAGTTGGAGCTTCTTCAGAACTGGAGCACTGTCTCTCTGCCAATATTAACAGCATCCTGGCAGCAGCTATATGCTCCCCCTTGAGTACATAATACCTGGCTAGAAGCTCGAGATACTTTGTTTGACTGATTGAAATAGGTGCACCTAAATCATGCAACTTAGATCCTGATGTAAGTGAAGAAACTGCTCGAACCTGACACAAGGGGGAAAACGGGTGGTCAGGAATAACATAAAGGTTTCACATTGTATATATTAAAAACAATGTATGAGCTATGTATTCTTCTTGAAATTGATCTAGCTAACACGAAAGGTATTTATGTTATCATATCGTCAGCATCTAAGTTCATAGATATTCATAGCTGAACCAGCACAAGAGTACAAGACTACATGGTAGTAAGATCATTCAGGTCTACCCAATATTTGACAGGCATGTCAGGCAAAGCAAAGAAAATACAGTGACTTTGTGGGTTATATTAGACAGGAAGGGGAAAAACAGGATAAGGGTTTCAGTTTCTATTTTATCAAGATGCATGGCCCATGGATCCTGTCTAGGCAATTAGCATCAGAAAGTATAGGTGGAGTGACAGTATAAAACATCAACATCTGGCCCCTACAAAATGAAGGAACAGCAGGGGAAACCCCTGCTGGGATTATTATTATTATTATTATTATTATTATTATTATTATTATTATTATTATTATTATTATTATTATTATTATTATTATTATTATTATTATTATTATTATTATTATTATTATTATTATTATATATAGGTAAAAACACTAAAACAGAGCAACAAACTGTACAAACTTAAAGGTCAGCATCTGGGGGCACCCAGACAGAGCCAGAAAGAAGAGAAAGAAACTGAAAAGACTGTACAAGTAAGAGTTTGCTAGAAAGGTGTATAAGGTCCCAGAAAGGTTGCTTTTTGGAGGCTGGAATTATGTGAGCTTGGAGAGCGGCCTCCTTCAGGAACTGGTTTTCCAGCTTTGAAAGGATGGCCTGCTTCTGTTGAAGATGGAATCATATTCTTTTTAATTAAAAGCCACTTAATTCCTCCTTGGAGGATCAGAATTTTATAAATGAACTTCCAACACACAATCCCATTTATTGGTCAATGACTCACTTGTATGTAAAAGACCAGAGTAGGATAAAACCTCCAACTTGTATGTAAAAGACCAGAGTAGGATAAAACCTCCAACACAGATGAGTTCCATGTTTGATGAAAATGATAATCATGTTTTTACCAAATTCTACTTAAAATTTTGTAAGAACTAGGGCGCACCTCTTCGTCATGCTTACGACCAGCACTTTGCAGAAAAGAAACCAAATCAGAACCCCCATACTCCAAAAGTTCATTTTCCAGACCGAGCTCAACGAGTGTCCTGTATAGATGCTCATGAAAAACTGTGTCCGGCCATTGCACGCTAAGTTGTATGATCTGTTTGATATACTTGCTTCGAGAAGCTGGATCAACAGTAGTTGCTAAACCAGGTGTTCCACTTTGCCCAACACCCTTGAGGGTGCGTAGAGCATTCATAACTATTTCATAGCACTGTTGACGCTGCAGTATTATGGTATCATGATGCCTTGGGTCAATTTGTCCATTGATAACATCAGAAGTGGAGTCAAGTGCCTGAGCTTTCTGTAGAGGCAACCGCACCACAGCCTCATAAAATCTGAAACCCCTCAACAACAATAAGAAAAGACAGATATGAGAAAAGAAAGTTACTGGTATTGAATGATCATGTGCTGAAAAGAGTAATACAGTAAGCAACTAACCTAAGGTTCTCAAATCTCTTGCATATGGCACTCAAATCAGCTGAGTCTGGAATTTTAGCCAGGAGGTTGAAAGCATCTCTAGCAAGAGACTCTCTCTCTTCATGATTATTAGTCATAGATGCTCTCTCAAGGCATTCCACTGCCAAATAATATTTGTAGTCTGACTCATTGAAGTAACTAGGGCAACCCTCCCTCAATTTACTACTGATCTCATCAACAGTTCCTCTGCCCTCTGGTCCAATATAGTACTGCAAGAATTTTTGAAATGAGAGACATAATTGAAGCAAGTCTGCAAGTGATAAGTTTGTGTGGATGATGCACAAACAGGGTAAGGAAAGGGAGAGTGGAAGTGTTACCTCCATGAGAGCAGAGATAAGCCGCATCGCAAGCTGGTCACCATCCTCTGAACATACCAATTGATGAAATGTTAAATGAATTAATTTCTTGCGCAAATCATCACCCAGTGACTGAGCCAAGCGGGCAACATTATGTTGGCACATAAGTTGAAGGAGAAACAGCGCTTCGCCAGATCTCCTAAGCAACCGTCTAAGACACTCCATTGCCCTCACCTATCAATCAAGTTGATATATGTCAGCCCAACAAAAAGGAAGGAAAATGCATTTTACACCAGAGCAAATTTCTAAGTGTTACCTCCATAGCAGCTAGTTCTGCTGATGTATAAAGCATCCTTGGCTTTTTATTTGATGCAGAATGATCTGCTGACTTCATATCTCGAATTTGGGTGCTGTACGTACCCCTTCCATCATTATGGACCCCAGAACCAATAATAGGCCCTGTTTTGTAGAGTATAGAACCAGAGTCTCCAAGGCCAGCAACATAACCATAGAGTCCTCTTCTCTTGTTTCTTCTGGATCTCAAAAATGTTTCCAGTGAACGAATCTTGCTCTCGAGAACTTTCATGGCCCCAGTTGACAGTCTGCAAACAACCACACCATCCTTGTCTTCATTATTACCTGCTGGACCTCGAACAACCACTACAGGAAGCTCCCATATGGGATAGAGTAGTCTAGATGAGCACAAACAGAGGCCTTCATATGCACCAGAAAACAACGGTTCTGCCTCTTGAATAACTTGTCCCATACTGAAGCCTCCAGCCTGAGTTCGGGCACTAGATAAAGCAGTAGTGCCATCAATTTGAGGCATGCCAACAAGTCCTGGGTCCTCAAATGCCTCAGCAGCTTTCTCAGAAACAGCACTGCTTATCAGACTATCTTCAGCATACAGAAGCTTCGCAGCTAGCATTAAACACATTGCTGCAGCCTCTCCAGCACCAAAGCGGTTAAAGAATTCTTCTATCTGTGATCTCAAGGTTTTGCCATCAAACAATTTTCTAAGGATATCAACAGGTCTGTTAAAAACTACCTCCATCAGACACATTGTATTGAATACAACAACCCTCCTCCGAGGTAAGATATGTTGGGTAGGAAGATCTCCTTTAGCCCACAGTTTTACAGATGCCTTCTCAGAAGGTTTTCTGAAACCTGCAAAGCATTCCACGTCTGCATACAAAGACTGCGTGATGAAAGCAGCATCTGGAAGTGGGAAGACATCAGAAGCACAAAGCATCCGACCCTCAACAGGCAGAGCAGAGACTGTTTCTCGCAGAGCTCGAGAACTTCTAGAAGCTGATCCAAAGGTACTGGGAAGGGTTAACTGTGCAGCTGAATCTTTCTGCACAGCCAGAAGAGAGGACATAGCTGTAGTAGATGAATCAGACATTATAAGAGCGCCAGCAGAATAGAAAGCAGACTCAACTTTTAAAGCTAGATCCTCAGGCTGAGCTCTGCCAGCAGCAGAAACAGCACCAAATGTGAGCCCGCCACCAACACCAAGAGGTGGGGAAGGCCTAGTAGCAACAATTTTTAAACAGGTCGGCCTTTGCAGACTACTATTCAGTCCAACTGAAGAACTACTTCCACCTGATGTAGAAAGAAACAGTCGCTTTCCATCTGATAAAACAGCAACAGCATGAAGCCATTTTGATTCCATAGTTGATAGAGGAGCAATGCAAACAATAGATGGTTTCGGTGATCGTGCAGCTCTTGGTGCATTAGGCCTTCGACCACCATATGGCGCATCACGTGGATCAACAATGTTCTTTTCTTCAGTGATTTTTGTCAAAGGACCATCACCACTAGCTCCTAAATCAAAGAGCTGTAACTTCATGCCTTCAGTGCGTGCATAGATAGTATTCCTCTCCTCATCAACAACCATATCAACAATAGGATCAACAGTTGAAAATTTGAAAGCATTTGGCAGGACCCACCTGGAAATCATGTGTAGTTGAATAAGGAGGTGACCAAACATGAAAAGAAAAAGCACAATGGCATATATGTGATATTTGAGCACCTGGAAAGAAGGCTGCCGATACCAGTGGTAAGACAAACTTTACGGCAGCGTTTACGCCAGCCTGAACCAGTTGTGTATTGTAATTCATATATATGTCCATCACGTCCAGCCAGGAAAATTTGACCCCTGTCTGTACACGTGATGCATGTCATTGTGACACCATCAGTGGCAATTGTGTACTCAGGTAAAGGTTGTAAGGAGAGCTCAGCATATGGATCCATTCCGTCAGCACTAGCAGAGCAGCAAACTCCAACAAGCACCAGCTGGGACAACACATATTTAGGTGAATATACATTAGCTTGGATGATAAGCACTAATAGAGAGATCTATAAAACCAAATGTTGCTTGTAAGATTAGCAGGTTCACAACGTCAATGTAAATCACAAGCTCAATCAGCGTAGGGTGGCCTCATAAGTAGAGAAATGGCATCTCACAAAGATGGATCTCTCTATAAATTATAATGCATGTAAATATACCATTCCAGTGGGAAGCTTTTATATGACTTGCATTGAACAATATGAGCTTTCAAGACATCACACTCCCCTAAAATGAACTTTCTTGGTTATTCATCCAGTATTTAATAAGTACTCCCTCCGTCCATGTAAACAGGGAGCACCCCCCTTGGGTCCAGAGACCAAGGAACACAACCGCTCTGATTTAATTCACTCGTACTCCCGATAAAAACGCCGTAACTTTTCATTTCCTTCCGCAATTAAGCGCCGCATGCGTCTCTCTACATGGAAACGTCCCATCACGGGCCCACCTGTCATTCGGCATTGGGCGCTGGGTGATGCCATGCTTGGCGATGCGGCGCTGGATGGGCCAGTTTAAATACGAAGAGGATGCAGGAGATTAGGAGGCGCCAAGATTAAGTACCAGTATCGTCTAACAAGCCCACACGGGAAACAACGGGGCAACGGAAACACGCCTTGTTTACATGGAAAAATCAAATTTGCTAATGCACCCTCTATAGATGGACGGAGGGAGTAATAACTATCAGATCTTCAGCTAGATAATCCATATGGCATACATAAGCATTAGCTTCACCACATCAGTGATTCAGCATGGTCTGATAGCAAATCAACAAGGAAACAACACTGTTAGGCATAGCGGTGGGTGGCTTTTCATTTTCAAAAGTGATAATTTATTTCCTATTTAGGTTGCTGGTTTTATTTGAGAGCAACCTTTTAGAATCTGTTACAACAGAAATCACACTAGGAATGGCAAAAATTCCTCTAACTAGATTCCACAGCACAGTAACCACAAACACAGCCTAAATCAGTGTCACCATTGCTAAGCAATAATTTATCTGCGCCCATAGTAGCACGCGCCCTCAACATCTGGGCTGTCAGCCTCGCCCCATGCAATCCTGGTGATGCAAGGTCAGTAGCCAACATTAAGATCAGTTGTTATGACACATATACTATCACCTTGACCATTTGCCCGCTTGAAACAGGAGAGGACTACGGCACTGCGAGTAGTTGTGGCTATAGGAAAGCCTATACAGATGAATTGTATGTATTATTATCTCATCAGTGATCCTAGTCGTGATGTTGAGTGCGTAAACGCTATAGACGTTTAGAGTGACGGGATGATCAATGTTGCAGCTGTCATCGTTATCAGTTAGTGCACTACCACTGTGATTTTTTTACTTCCGTATTATTATTTTACAAAAGCACAGGGTTTTATACTTGCGGAAGCCATTTCCCATTTGTAATGAAGTTTGTGCTACAATTACAGAGTTACAATTGCATGTGGCATGTCCATTCGTTACATGCAGAGTTGCGACATGAGCTGTTTATTTTGCTTAGACCTATCAACATGAGTTGCTGTTGCTAAATGTTTCAGTGTGTTGGATTGTCGCTTGCCTCGCGTAGCATGCTTGGCAAAGCTTTTGGACCACAATTTAAAAGGTATACTGGTCAACGATGCGTCACTGTCGCTGTAAATGAATACTAATAAATTGTGTTATATTTTATTCAAGCACAGGTTACGGAATTTATACCCAGTTAGACACAAATATTGCAATGAAATCATGAAGAGCTGATAGCCCAATGTTAAGGGCACGTGCTGCAATGGGTGCAGAATCTGCTTTCTTTGCAAAATGTCATTTGAAAGAAAAAATATTTTAAATTAAAAATTTATACTATGGATTTGTGCAGACATTGAGTATAAACCTTGTACAGGATGAGGGAAAAATATGATCCATCCTTTTATTTTATATTTGAGAAAGATCAAAGATCTTATAAGGTACTGTGAATGTTTTGCTACATTGCTACAGTGTGGTGACTGGTGAATATGGTTCCAGTGTACCTCCACTTCAAGCAATGTTGAACACATATCATCACTAGTTCGAAGCAAAATATAGCTACACAGATATAGCATTACATACTTAAAACTTTAGTCCTGATTTGATAAGTGCAGTACCCAAACAATAATACTGGGATGAACATCTACTATGACCTTTTACTTTCCTGAATTTATTTGTCAAATCCATTGCTTTACTTTATGTACTATGGCTAGTGGTTGACTTTTGCAGGTAACATATATCAATGTACAAAATTCTCAAATCTGGAATCATTAATGTTCAGGTCTTTTTTTTGCAAGTAAAGTATTACGCATTACTTAGAACAACACAAAAGTATGAATTTGCAAGTAAAGTATTACGCATTACTTAGAACAACACAAAAGTAGGAAGCACAATGCAGTTCAGAATGCGAGTTGCAAGTTGAAAGGTAACTCAAAAATATCGTTAGATTCGTTACCTCAACTGGAGTTGCCGAAACTAAAAGGTATTGAATGGCTTCAACAAAAATCCCAGGCTTTGCCCTAGCAAGGCCAACAGCACAGATTGCTTGCTCATCTACGTTATACTCTTGACACTGCCCATCCCTGGAAAATAGACCAAATCACAATGATTAAGAGTGTAAGCATGGCATGCCTCTTGAGAAAAATATATCACTATAGAATGCTTCTCACAAAGTCAGGTCATTAATTTTGTGCTAATTAGACCCGAATTTGTTATTTATTTTCACTTTACTACAGGATAAGCTAGATTATCTTCAGTGCCTACTAGATAGCCATGCTGCATGAAATATTGTTGACAATAATATAGAAGGCTTGATAGCAGCAGGCATGTGCTGAGGGAAACCGTCCCAAATCCGCAAAAGCTCTGAATGTACAGAGTTAGATAGTGACTTCAGCAATGACCAGAGTTCCAAAACTAATACCACACAGTTTAAGTAATTTCAAACAGACATGTATGGACCATGGAAGAGAACAATCCAGAACTAAGGACTTCTGGAGAAAGAAATTTACAGAAGGAACTGCACTGTACAGCTGGCCTACTCACATTGGTGACAACATGATAAATATGAGTGGCAAAGTAAGCATCACATTCATCATAAAGCCTTGCATAAAAAAAAATGGAAAACATAAACTAACCACTTATCAAAACGCCAAACAAAAAATGAATTGTCAACTGTCGCCCAAGCCCGGTGTATGTCAGGAAATATTCCACAAAGGGATGTTCCTTCACCGGCTGCTGCATTATATCTTTCAATTAACATAGGAGGGAGCTGACGAGTTTCTGCAACTTCCACCAATGGAGGCCACTGAAGGAGGCAAAAAGAACAGAGAGGAGGGCACATTTGTTAAATATTGAGAAACAACTTCATAGCTCAAATCAACATACATTCATAACGCTTAGAAAGTGCATAGATGTTGCGAGAAGGTAGTGCTGCAATTGATTTCTGAGACTACAAAGCAAGACTATCAAATTTTGCATAATATGAAAAATGAAACACTTATAATGGAGAACAGAAATGTGTCGAATTCACCAATAACAAACAATGTAATAAACTCATAATACTTTTTATTTAGAGAACATCTTTCATCACTGAGTCAAAATTTCCTTATGCCCCTGAATGTGAGTAAATTTCCTGGATGTTTAAAAATAGGAAGATCCCAGTATCTAGAGTTTCAAAAAAATAATAGCTTGGTCTACACTAACTTGGTAACCCCAATTGCCTAGCTTGACCATGAACCAAGCAGACTAAAAACTATTTCAGTATTAGCTAATGCTACCTTCAATAGTCATATCGAGCAACAGAATCCCCCGTGTATTTACAATATGCTATTTTTTGTCTGGGGAAATCAAACTTATATTTCCTAAAATTGACCCGAAATAACTTGATTTTTCTAACCTTCAGCAACAAAATCCTTCACTGTGATTTTCTGTAACACAAAATAAACAGACCGAATTTCTTATCCCCCATTTTCTCCTCGACTTCACCTTCACCCTAAGGGCCTCGCAACCAGATGCAGTGGAGGAAATAGAAAATGACGCGAACCCACCCAAAACAACTGATGTAAGGCTCAAATCCACCAAAATCTTATGCCGACGGACGCTGCTGCAGATCAACGGCTGCTCGAGGGGGACTCACCTCCTTGGGGTGCGATGAGTAGGGGTGGGACGCATAGCGCGAAGCCTCGAGCGCCTCCTCCAGGTCCGGCTGCGCGGCGGCGTCGCGGCCGATTCGCTGCGAGACGTGCAGCCCCGCTGAGGCCACGTCGGGACCGATGGCCTCGTCCTCCCCCCACGCCATCGTCGGTGCGCTCGGCACAGCACGGAGGCGGAGGCGGAGGCGGAGGCGCGGAAGCGGAGTAAAACCCTAGAACTGCGAGGGGGACGCCGGAAGCGGGTCCGGCGGGTATGGGAAAGTTTGGTTGGGTTTGGGCGCCTGCACTGGGCGGGTTCCAATATTTCGGAGTGGCGCGTTTGGGAAATTTTCCTTTTCGGACTGCGAGTTTTATTAGAAATAATTCAAATCTTGCTTGTTTTTCTTTTTTAAAGAAAACCATACTTGGTTAATGGTTATGTATGACACGGTATGAAAAGATATTACAGCGACAAAAAACAAGATTAATGGCTTCTTAAAGTTATCATACTCATTCCATACAAATATCGCATTCTATAAGTACAATAATAACAATAAACCTGGTTTTAATTTGTGTTTTAGAAAAAAAAATTGAGAATATTATTTTATTTTATCTTCTTTACTACTTATTAATTTAGTTAGTAACGTCTCTTCCACAAAATTTCTGCCCCTGCCCCTAATTCTACCCCCCCCCCTGAGTCCAGGAGCCGTACTGCCACGAAAATTTGCCTATTGTCCATCGTGATAAAAAGTTACATCTAATATCAGTTGAGTATCTAAAAAAAGAAAAAATTAGGATACGTAGTTGAGTGACCCATTCAATCCATACTGCCCACTAACGACGCAAAACTTATATGCTTTGCCTTCCTTCTTCAACGTAGCCAAGAAAAATATAGTCGGCCAAGATCGAAACTGTCGCTCCCAAATCATCGCTCAAAACCTAGCCGACCACGTCCAGCTACGTTTGATTGTCTTTCTTAATTGGTTCTATTTTCACTACCCATCTGACAATCAAAAATATCGAGAAGTGATCTTCACAAGGTCACGAGTCCTAGCTCACAGTTCCACACCCACGCCGCCAATCAACTTGTGACCCTAGGGTGAGGTGTGATCCACGTCGAGAAGCAAAAACAAGCTAATGTCGCCCGCTCCGTGAGCAGAAAGATAAAGCTAGTTAGTTAATAATATATGAGTATGATCCACGTCGAGAAGCAAAGACAAGCTAAAGTGTCGCTCGCTCCGTGAGCAGGAAGATGGAGCTAGTTAG
Source organism: Eleusine indica (assembly GCA_030378355.1). Classification (NCBI taxonomy): domain Eukaryota; kingdom Viridiplantae; phylum Streptophyta; class Magnoliopsida; order Poales; family Poaceae; genus Eleusine; species Eleusine indica. Next base: position 6,358,761 of record CM059498.1, on the reverse strand, counting down.
TTAATAATACATGAGTAAAGTGCATCAGCAGTCCTTAAACTTGTCTGACTATGTCATTTAGGTCATCGTACTTTTAAATTATACTTTTGACTCCTTAAACATAGTCTCGGGTGTCATTTAGGTCTATATACTCTTAAAATGCAAATCTAGATCTCTAAATTTGGCTTCGAGTGTCATATAGGTTCCTAAACTTGCTTCGGTGTCATTACGTCTCATACTTTCAAAATATAGTGTCATCTTAATTAAATTGATTTAAATTTATTATATATATATATATAGTTTAATTATATTCTTTTTGCTTATTCACATAATGTATATTTATTTTCATCATAAAAAATATAATATATATTTAGAAGTGGCACAAAGATTGTCATATAGGGACGTGTAATTACAGCCACGTGTCATCATTGATATTTATTTCTGAAATTTGTGAAAAAACTATTTTAACAAATACCTAGTTAAATAAACATGAATTCAACTGAAATGTATATCTTGAATATTGTTAGGTGTGAATAAAAATCATGTTTTATTTTTTAATATGGAGTTAGGTGCTAAATGAAATGATGGTCACTTAGATCGCACCATGATGCTAAACTACAAAACTACATTTTGTTCATTAGGTAGTAGCTAGATATTGTTAGAATTTTTTTTCTCTTCATTGCCTTTTCTTTTTATGAAGCGATCAAAGTTGCATTCATTATTTCAACTTAATCAATTAGATTGGGATATATTATATTTTAAAAATATAGGACATAGATGACATCCGAAGCTAAATTTAGAGAGTTAGATTTATATTTTGAGAGTATAGGAACCTAAATGACACTCGAGACTAAGTTTATGGAGTAAGAAGTGTAATTTAAAAGTATGGGGGCCTAAATGACATAGTCGGACAAGTTTAAGTAACGACCATGCACTTTACTCATAATACATATATTTTATATCAAGTAATAATGCTTCTTAATCCCTCTTTTAGTGTTCATAGTATCATTGTTAAACATCTCTCATACTTTTTTTGTACTTATTTTTCAAAAAAAATTGATCTGATAAATTAAGACTATTGTCTGTTTTTATGTTAAAATTCACATATTATTTTTTCATATGATAGTGTATAGTTCAACTAGCATTAATACCATTTAGAACATCTCATGTCTCTATTAAATTACCTCTACTTTTTAAGTAATCAAACAATATAGAGGGAATTTTTATCACCTCCTTTGGTGGCCTCTCCTAAATACAGATCAAAACATTTTTAAGTGACTGCATCAACATTTGATATCATAACTATATTTATTATACTAAAAAGAGAAGGATTGGGCTCCCAACTCTCCCCTTATTTGTAGCTATAAGTGAGAAAATTTTATAATGAATCAAAATATTAAAAGATATATGAAATATTATGGTTGTATTGGAGATGCTCTTATACGAGTGTACCGATTATAGATGCAAGTTTTTTATTATGTGGTCAGTGAATCGGTTCAAAACTATCTAAAATGTACTATAATTCCTCTTCATCTTAAAGAACGTGTACAACAATTAAACTAGAGTTTTAAAAAATAAATAAACTAGATGTTTGACCTAGAACTATCCATTGAACAAACACTTACATCTGTATGTCAATCTAGGTGTTGCTAATTTATGGGTGTTTTAACACCAAAAAATTTCTTTATGTGCCATAATGACAAAATGGTAGTGTTCATATGAAATACCATAAGTTGTGATATGCTTATTTACTCATATTTCATATTCTTATTACCTGGTTAGGTTACTACTTTGTTATCTCCAGATCCGTTGATCAACATGTTTAGAGTGGACGATGCAATAGGGTCTCAAGAACCGGTTCATGCATGTATGTGTGTAATCAAGCAAGAGATCCTGTCAAAAACATACATGCAAATTAGTAACTGTATATGTTATGAGGATGTCAAATATGTTTTTTCTAATTAAGAAAAATTTAAATTACAATGTTCATCGCGTTCTTTGTGTTTATTATTCGCTCCTTTGATTGACTTACTTGTTATCTACATAATGTTTTTTCATGATTTTTTTTGTTGACGTAGTAATGAATCAATACATAGTACTATTATTTTGTTAATATTGTTTCCTTGACGTTTTCAAATACAGGTTCCATTTTTGCATTTTGCATCGATGTCATAAATTCTCATATACAGTTTTGTTTGTTTGAACATTTTTTTATTAATAGAACGCTACTGAGCCAAATTCGATCTTTCTGAACTTAGTCTTGCAAGAAGCACTCACACGCCACCACATCCCGCTCGGCTGCTCTTCCTAGTTCCAACCAAGGTACCGCTATCACGAACAGACTTGGACCAAAAAGACCGATGATAACCCGAGCAGCCTCACCTTTTTCCGTGGGGAAAAAAAAGAGAAAACCAGAGGACACGACCGGGACAGGATGAACTCGGTCCATGCACAGCCTTCGGTGATCCCTGACCAGTAACTACGGTCCACCTAAATCCAGCCCATGCGCACTCGCGGTTCAATCCAACCGCAGCAGGAAGACAGGCAGTCCACGATCCGGAATCCGCCTGAACCGTGGCCTCCTGCACCGAAGTACTCGTATGAAGTTCTGGTCCCACCTGTCAGGGTCGTCTCCCTCTGGACCCGCACCCACGGGAAACGGGCGCCGTTAATGGCCGCCGCAACGGTAAACGTTACCAGGGAACGAGAATAGCAACAGCGCCCGGATCCCCTCCCCCTCCAGATCACACCACCGTCGCCTCCGCCTCCAAATCCATTCCGAGTCTCAACTGTTGCTGCTGCCGAGCGACCGAGCGAGCTGGGGTTGGGGCTAGGGCTCTAGGGATTCCGCGTCCACTCTCCTTGTGCCCGTCGCCTTCGTGCTTCGCCTGTTGGGTTAGGGTTGGGTCGCGCGGTCGGGGGGCGGCCGATGCGGCGATCGCCGGTGATCGGGATACTGTAGCGGCGGTGGGGGAGGGAGATCTCCCGGTCGTATTCTCCAGCGATGGCCGCCGACGCGCTCTCCATCATCCCCAGCGCCGTGTTGCGGAACCTCTCTGACAAGCTCTACGAGAAGCGGAAGAACGCCGCACTCGAGGTGAGGGGATTTTGTTCCTTTCGAGGCTTTGTTTTTTGAGCAGTCGCGGCAAATTTGACGCGGATTGTTGCTGTGGCTGGGCCTCGTGCAGATTGAGGGGATCGTGAAACAGCTCGCGACGGCAGGGGAGCATGAGAAGATATCAGCGGTCATCCAGCTGCTCACCCACGATTTCACCTACTCGCCCCAAGCGAACCACCGGAAGGTTTGCTTGAACCGCCGTGTTCATGTTTCTGGTGTTAGTGAGGTTCAGATTTATTGAGTTATATCTGGCACTTCGATGTTAGCAGGGTGGATTGATTGGCCTTGCAGCAGTTACTGTCGGACTCACCAGTGAGGCCGCTCAGCATCTCGAGGTTTGCTGCTACTAGCATTACATCTTCATAAATAATTTGTAGTTTTTTTCACACTCAAAATTTATGCAGTAGCATCCTGTATTTGGTGAAATATGTGCGGGTTAACTAAAACCAACATATGCCTGCTTTTTACAAGCTTTCAAATGAACCGTAGATGGCAAAATAGCAACAAGGGGGCTGGATTGCCATCGACAGTAGCCATCTGGCATAAGGTTTATTGAGCTTTACCATTGGATTACACATTGCTCTACTGGTTATGTGCTGAACTGCTGCATTTAGTAAATGATACCGAATGCTGGAATCCAAATAATACATTAACCAGAAGGCTGATGACTTCTGAAGTTCTGATGGTTTTCAGAATTTTTTGTTTTCTTCTACATGTACTAAGAACTTGGCTAATGTATTGGGATTCACTTCTGGTGATTACTAGATAGGATTGTATTTAGTCCATCCAGTGTTCACCATGAAAACTGTTCACTTCTATGAAGTTTGTGGTTGTAGTGCTGTGTCGTGCTTTATTGTATACAGTATGCTAGTCCTTAATGCGAATATGTACTGAGTCCAGCAAGATTTGTCTGTTAGAGACCCTGAAAGATGCTTCTTACAAATTGCAACATCCATATATAGAAACAACTTGCTACCAAAAAGCCACCACAATGTGCAGATTGGCCTGGCACAGCCTTTTTGGGTTCCTCTCAATTGGTTTCACATTTGGATATTGGTTCAGTTTGCTCTTCACACCATGACTCATTGTATTTTATAGAGGCATATTACTTTGAATTTGTTATTGTGGGTCTGGAGGAAATATGAGCGCCATTGCATGGTTCTATAGGCACATAGAATGACTTTGTGTTGCCATGTTCACATTGTTTAATTTTATTGTTCATATGAAGTCCCAAATATAAACTTTTGGTGTGCTATTTACATATCCTGAAAAGAAGAATTATTTATAGATGGATAATGTTTAATGTCTAGTTGTCTACATTTGGGCTGTGCCATTACTCTATTTTGTCAATTTGACCACACAATAAGCTCTGTTTCTTTATTCCTTCAGCAAATCGTGCCTCCAGTTCTTTCTTCGTTCCAGGACCAAGATAGCAGAGTGCGCTACTATGCTTGTGAAGCACTATACAACATAGCGAAGGTAAACTTTAACTCAATGACATAATATGACTTGAATGTTATTTTACACTTACATGAACTTGTATCTGTAGGTTGTAAGAGGGGATTTCATCATCTACTTCAACAAGATTTTTGATTCCTTATGCAAGCTGTCTGCAGATTCTGATGCTAATGTGCAGAGTGCAGCTCATCTTCTAGACAGACTTGTCAAGGTACAGACTTCACTCATATATCATAGAACATATCCCTTGTTCTCCACATCATTATCCTTGAGGCCCTGATAATAAGATAATAATTTATGAACCAGGACATTGTAACTGAGAGTGATCAGTTCAGGTATGCTGTATGATTTGCCCATATTCATATTGGTGATTTTGTTATCTTATTGTAGTGTTGACATCTGATTGCTCCCTTATTGCTTTTTGCTCTTTAGCATAGAAGAGTTCATACCACTCTTGAGAGAGCGCATGAACGTGTTGAATCCTTATGTAAGACAATTTTTGGTCGGGTGGATAACAGTTCTAGACAGTGTGCCTGATATTGACATGCTTGGTTTTCTTCCTGATTTCCTCGATGGTAATGCCTCCTTTATTATTTAGTCACGTACCTTACTTTTATTGAATTCAGCAACTTTCCTTTTGATACCCCTGCAGGCTTGTTCAATATGCTGAGCGATTCTAGTCATGAGATAAGGCAGCAGGCTGATGCAGCACTTTCTGAGTTTTTGCAGGAGATAAAGAATTCACCAGTAAGTCTATCCTCCACGATATCTATACCAGTCTGTGAACAGCATAGACATAACGCAAGTGGTTTTCTTTTATCTATATATAAAGCATAAACATTATTTAATCTATACTGATTGACCCACCTCAAATGAAAAGAATGTAGATTATGGTCGTATGGCTGAAATACTTGTTCGGAGGGCAGGTTCTACTGATGAATTCACACGTTTGACGTCGATCACATGGGTATTTTTTTTCTCACATTTTCTGTGATATCAACTTTGGCAGTAAATCACAATACAGTAGAGTCTATTTGGATGCTTCTAGGAATATTTGCCATATGTTTTATCTTTTAAAGTGCAGATCAACGAGTTTGTGAAACTTGGCGGGGAACAGCTCGTTCCTTACTATGCTGATATCTTAGGTGCCATATTGCCATGCATATCTGATGAAGAGGAGAAAATTCGAGTGGTACTTTCCTTTATCCTGCTTTTGATTCGTGCAACTCTTGCAATGCAAACTATGTGCCTGTTCACTTTATTTATTCAGTTGTTTACTTCTGTGTTTGCAAGGTTGCACGTGAAACTAATGAGGAACTTCGTGCTATAAAAGCTGATCCAACCGAGGGATTTGATATTGGAGCGATTCTCACAATTGCAAAAAGGTTCCCTTCTAAACCTCTGGATAGCAAACTAAGTATATTTGCTTAGGCACATATCTGTTCAGTAATTTTAGCCTTTTTGGACTCACTTGTGTAGGTAACCTGTAAATTGAATCGGTCCTGGCATTTGTGAATTTTAGTTGACCTTTCTCCTCTTTTTTCCAGAGAATTGAATAGTGAGCATGAGGCTACTCGCATTGAAGCATTACACTGGTTCTCCACTCTGCTGGCTCGATACCGTGTTGAGGTAACCTGTACTATGCATGATATTTAGAGTACCCTGGCTTCATTTCATCAACTTCGGAATGGACATTGATTCTTGCAGTTCAATTTGATTACCAGAGTGCCGATAATCTTATGATTGATTTAGATATTTTTCTGGAACAGTTTTTGGCCTACCTGGATGATATATTTGATCCACTTCTAAGTGCACTCTCTGATCCTTCAGATGCGGTGAGTTCGTTCTGTAAGGCCTTCCAGACTGATTTTTTTGTTTCAATTTTTTAAAAATGTCGCATTGTGGGCTGTGGCTAGCTCATATTAAATTGTCATATTTGTATGTGGTGATTTTATTTTAAGTCTTTGAGCTAATCAAGATTTAAATTGCCATGGAGGGCATAAATCAAATTATTTTATTACTGGTAGGAACTTGTTTTGGTTGCTGTGTTGTTAGCTAGGATACATCCACTATGTTTTCATTGGCTTTGCAAGGCTTGAAAACTAATGTTTTGCCCAATGGATCTTAGACTGGATCCAGTTCGTTTTATTACTTGGCATAATTCTAAATAACACGCTATCACAAACTGACCTTTTGTCACTGTAGCTGTATGGGCTTGGCCACCATTACCACTGTTTGCTACCACAATCATCATCTTGGTGGTTATTAGTGATTTTTTTTTGGTTTATGCAGGTTGTCCTGTTAGTATTGGAAGTTCATGCATGCATAGCTGAAGAGTCTCACCACTTTCGTGATCTTGTATCCTACCTGATCCGCACATTCCACAACAATCATGTTCTGCTGGAGAAGTATGTCAAGTTTCTATATCTAAAGCCAATTCTCCTATTTCAATCTGTTCTGTTTTTTTTTTTGGATATAATATGTAACATTTGGTGAATGTATTGGAAAATGAATGACTTATGAAGTATTCCTACACAGGCGTGGTGCTTTGATTGTCCGGCGTCTCTGTGTCCTTCTGGGTGCTGAAAAAGTTTATCGAGAGTCTTCCACTATTCTTGAGAGTGAAGTGGATCTTGATTTTGCATCCGTCATGGTTCAGGTGTGGCCTACATGGACAGCATTTTTCTGCTGCCAAAATATAAATTTATAATTTGAGCATTAACTTGTAGCTGTCTGCAGGCTCTGAATTTGATTCTTCTCACATCAACTGAACTTGGTGAGCTGCGCTCTCTACTTAAGAAGTCATTGGTGGATTCTTGTGGCAAGGACCTGTTTCAATCTTTATATGCTTCATGGCGCCACTCTCCGATGGCTACTATCAGTTTATGTTTACTTGCTCAGGTAATGTCTCATTTGCAATATGTGTTGCCTAGTTGTGCTCCACTTATCTACAAATCTTCTTATGTGTGCAGGCATACAATCATGCAAGCTGTGTAATTCAGTCTCTGGGAGAAGAAGACATAAATGTGAAATTTTTGGTGCAATTGGATAAGTTGATCCGTCTTTTAGAGACTCCAGTATTTGCTTACTTGCGTTTACAGGTAAAATCCATGTCCTGATAATGTGTTCCTGCAGTTTATCTCTCGTGCCCCCCCCCTCCTCCTCCTCCTGTGATCGATACAGATTACTAGGAAATAAGTGAGCTTCGACTTTTGTCTCTTGCTGGCCTATTGTTGATGCAACATTAAATGATGTGTAGGGATTGATATTTGTGTCCTGATGTATATTTGCATGTTTTACTGTATGCTTGCAAGTGTGAGGATGAAGTTATTTAAAATTGTTTGCTATCTTCTAATGCTTTCACATTCAGTTAGGATGCTGTGAAGCCAATTTGTTGGGCTTTATGTGGCGTAACATGTTATGCAAACTTTGATGAAACGTGTGTTGTGTAATGCTGCTTTTGTTTATTTCTGATACAACGATTTAGTTGTTACAGTATTCTTACTGCTCAGTATGACATGGGTCTGCCATAATGTGTTGTTTAATAAATGCAGCTTCTTGAGCCTGGAAAACACACTTGGCTTCTGAAAACACTTTATGGTCTCCTGATGCTGTTGCCTCAGGTATTTTCAAACTCTCTCATCCATTGTGATTCCTCCAGTATTTCTCTGGCTAATGCTCTATAAATATGCCGTTTCCATCCCTTGAAGCTAAAAAACATTAGATGCATAGAAAGAAGCAACCCACACAAATAAAAAAAATCATGTACCACAACTTGATTTTGCTATTGCCTAAAGGTTCCTTTTCTAAATGTTTAGGACTCTAGAAAAATAGCATCTGTAAGAATGAATTAATTGTAATACATTGTTGTTTCTACAAGTTATAGCTTCTAATCAGATTCTGTTGGAGAGGTTTCGAGATTCCATGCTTAACTTTTGTGCTCTAGGGAAGTTGGCACTGTTAATTATACATGATCAAACAACTTGGATTTTATATATTCATATGCAGCAAAGTGCGGCCTTCAAGATTTTGAGGACTCGATTGAAGACTGTGCCCTTCAGTGAAAATCTCAAGCGCACATCTTCAGCAAACCCATACTCTCAGATTCTGCAAGTGACAGAAGATGGCAGTAGGAACCAAGATACACAGAACTACAGTGCAATCAATTTCCCATCCCTTCTCCAGCAATTTGAGAACATGCAACAGCAGCACCGATTGCATTTGAAGAATCAACTACAGTCCCGTAAATCTGCTTCAGCAGTAGTGTTATCACAGGTAATGTTTTGTTCTTTGCTCACATATTTGAATATACTATTTATTTGAGTTCTTACTGCCTTATAAGTTAACTGGCATGTCTTCTCTCCAATTCACAATACCATTTTGGAGTGTTGTGGAATAATTCGTATGCTCCTTCTCAAATAAGCGCAAACTATTTAGGATTACTATCCATGAAGTTTAAATTAGTATGTATTCTGCTCTAGCCTGTAATTACAGTTTGTGTAATTTCCTTTTGTTCCTTCTTGATTGTTACTATTTGAAAGTTCTGGCCAAGCTGCTTATTGTTACCACTAAATGGTGAAGCTCCCTTGCCTAAATGTTAAGTTGCTTGTCGCCTGATCATAAGACTGCTATATAAATTTCTGAATCATATGCAGGAAATACAAAGATACGAAGAAGCACATTCCTCTTCCCTATCGGAGATTAGCAAGTCCCCTTCGAGGACATCCAAAGGCATTTCATGATGCATTTGGTTGCTTGTGATGTATGATATATATTTGCAAGACGCATCATCACATATTTATTGGGGCTTGGTTAGTCTCCTTGTTTTTTTCAGAGGAGGTTGCATGGGGTACATAGTGTAATCTTTTTCTTTCATTCCTAAATTTGTCAAGGAATGGCAATTATTTGTTGGAGAAAGCTCTTTTCCGCTCTCTAGTCATTCTTATTTTTTGTAGCAGTTTTAGTGCTCATATGGTATCTGTAATTTTTCAATTGAAGGCCAAATGAGCATTGTAGTATCGGGGACAAGTTATTACTGTTCTGCTCAGCGATCTCCAATAAATTAATGATGCAATGTAAATTTCTGTTTTTGGCTCTTATGATCATGTTTGTGTTATACATTTATGTTCAGCCATTTCCCTTGTCCGTAAAGGAAACACCTTGCTTCAACAAATAATTGCCGAGCCTCAAGTATCGTTATATCCATCATGGTTTCATAATGCATGTGTGGCGTGTTTATTTTGTTCTTCAGCGTACCCTTGACCGGGACGAAGAGAGATGATGAGATGATATAACAGGTTGTCATGCGGATTCACTGTCTGCTCAAGTGTTGGAAAACAAATGGTTTCACTTGTAGAGGGGCTGAATCACTGGCTTTTTGGTTCAGCGTGCAAAATCAATTTTAAGGGAGAATTACTAGTAAACTTCCTTTCTTTTTTCCCTCAAAAAAAAAACTTCGTTTCTTTTGGTCAATAACGCATCATTGCATTAAGCTGAGAATGATCGAATTTTGTATTCATATACCAAGAGTTAGATTAGGCATTATCAAAACAAAAAAAAGAGTTAGATTAGGCTAATAGTAAACTTTCTTGTTGATCAATAATGCATCGACTTTGTATTCACATGGCATATGGTTTTATCTCGATGTATTTTTTTTGCTTATTTCGTTTGTGAACGCTCGGAAACCCATCTCATGTGTTCCTGTTTCTTGCCAACCTCTAGCTTGTGTGGCGATTCGCGGAGAATAGAGCTAGGTATCCAGAGTATTGATTCTGCGTTCAATTTGCCAAAAGCTCAACAAGATCAGCCATGAGCGATGCGCTTTTGATCCACAAGGCACTTTTCTGTCTTGCGATTGTGTCCAACGAACATGGGCTGCCAAATCTTACGATTCGTGCTCGCTTACTTGCTTCGATGCCACTGCGAACGAGCGAACCTGACCGTACGTGTAGGAGCTGCAAAGATTCTTGCTGCCGACTGATCAGCGGCTCAGCCGTGAGTTGTGAGGTTCGTGAGCCCCAGTGACACTGCCTTCACGCGCTCATGATGTCTTGTCATCGCAGTGGTACTGTTCCACAGGATGCGGCAAGGGGTCATAGACATCATATACATACGTCGGCTATTTTGCAATGCCGTAGCAAAATGTATCTATGATGTATTCCAGCTTGTCCAGACTCGTGGCAATAGGCCAGGTTGCACGAAAGACGGCAAATAAGTTCTCGCATCTGTTTGGATTTTTTTTCCATGGAAAACAGATGATTGAATCTGTTTGATACTGTAGTTGTTACTTTATTCTAACATTATTTATGATTGAATAGTATTGAACAAACAACAGTGGGATTGATTGGCGAAAATGAATTCTTGGTTGACCTTTCTTTATAAGAAAAAGATCTTTGTACATTATAATCAAACGACGAGAAAAAAAACTGCCATCTTGAATAGATTCCATAGCCAATTGGGACAAGCCAGTGATGCAACGAAGATGCAAGAATCTGCACAGAAAATGGGTAGTAGCAAACAGCAATTTGAGTTCTTGGACGGAAAACAAGAAACATAAAACTTAGCTGACTGGGTCTTCTGGGGGAACAGTACAGCACTGCCTTGGCATGACGTTTATGAACCTTTTTTTTCTGCGACGAAATGACTTTTATGAACCTAAAGGGGCATGCATCTTGAGATCCTCTCTTCAACCTCTCAAGGGTTGGATTATGTTTTTCTTTTCTGGAGTAAGGATTGGATTATCTGAACATATGGCAGGTTGTTGCCTTGTTGCGCAGTGAAGCAAAAAAAACAGATGACAGAAATTCTCTGAGAGAGCGTCATAATATAAGTGTAATCTTTTTTTTTGTGTAATGCTAAAATATGTTATCCATTTATATGGCCAGAGTATTTGTTCCAAGTTATTTAGGATTCTGAGGGATGAAGAAAGAAAATTGGAAAACGAAGGAGAAAGTCATTCAGGATTCCCAGCGTCAGGAATATACACCAGCTGACTTAATGATTAGAGACATGTGAACTGGCTGAGAGAAACGTCTGCATAAAACTCTAATTTGTCAAAAATGTGTCACACGTCAGAGGGCAGCCTTATATGCAAAAGAAGTCAATGCTTGAAAAAAAAAAAGAAAACGACATTGCTGGAAAAGAAGATCATAAATAATGTAGAAGCAAAGTCAACCAATGCGGTGAATGGAAGACGTCCAAGATGGTACACGCAACAAACAATACCACCATCGGTCCCTGGTTTGTTGTGTTTAATTTTTTAGAACACGGCAGTTGCAGATACCATTATAGAATCAACGATTACGTCCAGATCCGCTGAATAAGTTGGACAGGCTGAGGAACAAATAAGACGGGTGGAGATGAAAACAATAATGCTTTGGTCCCGCTCTAGGAATCTCGAAGGAAGAACTCTTACTTGTTTATACTAGAACTAGCTTTCAATTATGTCATCAAGGAACAAACCAGCGTCGTACACTCGTTCTTGGATTGAATTTTGGAAGCGAAGACCTGTAACAAGTTGGCACATAAATCGTCATTGGAGTTTCAGGAATGTGGAAACAACGGCAACGGCAAGAGTACAGCTCGTACATTGTTCTTGTGTGCGACGGCTATGAATTGTCCGTTTTACCAAAGCTTATCGACAATGCAAATACAACTAAAAGTGTGATGAGGCATTTTCCAACCACGAGATCAGTATATTCAGAAGATCTGGATTCATTGATCGCCATTCTTTTAAGCTTTGCCGTTCTGATGTGTACTGTCGAAGGCCTGATGAATGCAAGTTGCACCTCCTGATTCCTATGGTGCTAGAAGCATACATGAAAACTGTGACAAAATCTCGTTTTCTCTAGTCCATCCTTTTGGGTAGATTCTTCTTGTCCTCGAAATCAGAGTACACTTGTACTGAATAATAAAGACTCCTATGCCCTTAACAAAACCTGCTTCCATTTTGAGGTTTGCCTCTTTTTTCAGCGGGTTATAATCATATATATATGACTTACATAAAACGTGAAGGTTTAACAATGAAAAATTCCCCCCATCGAAAGAACTCAGCAAAACTGCAAAAAGAGGTTCTCTTTTCTTTCGGGTTCAGAATAAGTGGCAATACGTTCCTCAAAAAAAAAAAAGGGGGGGGGGGGGGGGGGGGGATCCATCTGCAGCTGCTGTTTTTTAGCTTCTTCCAGCACAGACGAGGGGGAGCAAGAAACGAATCTCCACAAGAGACCCCGGTATTTTATTTTATTTTTTTAGAGGAAAGAAGCACCAGACTTACATACAGGTCTTGACAATTGTCAAACTTGTGCTCTTTCAGTTGTAGGACACTCCTTTTGGAAGCTGCTCCTATGAGCACAGTGACGAATTACACGATGGCTAATTCAATTTATCATAAAAAAGATAATAAATAAGTGTTCCAAAACTTTTTCCTTGACACGGTTCCAAAACTATTTTACCGCCGTTAAACCCTATAAACATCTGAAATCGAGAAACTTATGTTATCGCTAGGGCTTGGTTTCCCTGTCATCTTTGTTAACTGATCAGATTGCACATGTCTCCCAAGTTGAGACGATGACTCGCACAAGAGGCCTAAAATAAAGATAAAATACAATCGTTATATTTTTGAACTGCTAGTATAGATTAATTATTCAAGGAACTGAAAAAGATTTTGCATTTTTATCTCCAAGCGACACCATTCTTCCACCACAGCCAACTTCGTTGTATATATACCCCTCTCCTCTCCCGGCTTCCGACTCATCTCTTGCACCTTGAGCTACCCATCTCATCTCTTTTTCTCGCCAAAGACCCCTTGCGTTCTTGCTTTGGCTTGTGAGATATGGCCAACCTCACCGATCTCGTTAACCTCAACCTCAGCGACTGCACTGACAAGATCATTGTAGAGTACATCTGGTACGCATCCTGCTTCTGTTCTTGCTCTGCTTTTATTCTGAAATTTTTTAGCACCTCGTTTGTAGAAGTTGTTATCCTTTCAAGTTGCATTCGATGGCTGCAATCTCTCATATGAAAAACAACCCTCTGTATCTTTGCACTGTATTCGTAATAATTACCAATGTCGTATGTCTTGAATTTTACTGAGTTCGCTGTGATTTCTCTGCCCAAATTTGACCTCTATCTAATATCATCTCTTGTGTGCAGGGTTGGAGGATCCGGCATAGACCTAAGGAGCAAAGCAAGGGTGCGTAGTTTTTATCCATATCTCTTTGCATCATGAAGTCGTCTATACTTCGATTGAATTGTATTAGTATGATATTTCTTAACATGCTGTTCTTGGAGCAGACTGTGAAAGGCCCCATCACTGATGCGAGTCAGCTGCCCAAGTGGAACTACGACGGCTCCAGCACCGGGCAGGCTCCCGGCGAGGACAGTGAAGTCATCCTCTAGTATGATCCCCATCTTTTTGTCCCAGTTTATTGCTTGCATGGTAAACAATTCTTCGTTGCTTATGCGGTTGTCCCTTTTTGCTTCCCTGTGTAGCCCGCAAGCCATTTTCAAGGACCCGTTCAGGAGGGGCGACAACATCCTTGTAAGCTTTGGCTTCTCTTCTCGTTTCACGTTTTCACTTATTTTTAGTCATGAAACACGGGTAGAAGTAAAAAAAGGTGGAAAGAAAAAGGGGACCAAAAGGTCCTTCTGAGACGGTTCTATGAGTTGATATGCTCTTTTTCTCCACAAAAATAATAATGTATAGTAAAAAGTGTGTTGTCTTTTGACAAGTGTTATACTAATGTGGTTTGTTTACTAGATTTCTTATTTAGTACTACTCTGTGCAGGTGATGTGCGACTGCTACACGCCACAAGGAGAGCCAATCCCCACTAACAAGAGGCACAATGCTGCCAAGATCTTCAGCAACCCTGATGTGGTAGCTGAGGAGCCATGGTATGGATACCAACCCAATTTCAACTTTCTGCAGCAACTGCTGAATAGTTAGGAAATTATGACATACAGTATTTTATTTCATTGGCTTCCATCATATGAGGTCACCTATTTGCTACTTTTAATACCTCAATTTACAAAGGAAAATGCTTCAGAGTAGACCCATTTGTTAGACTTTTGTACGACCAAGTGTTTTAAGCCCTTTGATTGATAGGTGAATCTCCACCCAAGTGACTTTAACCATTAGATTTCCTGGTCGTACAAAAGTCTAACAAAATTTTGGTTCATGCGGGAACATGTAATTCAATCTAGCAACTATGGAAAAAGAAAAGCTAACAGAAAAAGTTTGTTAGGACCGCCGGTTTTGGAGCTTTCCAACTTTGTATATGTATATACTTTCCTATCTTATCCTGTTCCTCACCATTACTTTTCTCTGAATTCAAACAGGTATGGTATCGAGCAGGAGTACACTCTCCTTCAGAAGGATGTCAGCTGGCCCCTTGGCTGGCCTGTTGGTGGCTACCCTGGTCCTCAGGCAAGTTACAACTCAAAAAAATCATCTTTCAACTTTTTATATGTTGCAGCTAAACAAGCTATGTGATGTGCTCTGAATATAAGAATCATGTTAGACTTTAGGTTTAACTAATCTTGAAACTTGTCGACGCATTGAACCTTTCCAAGAACACTAAATTTCTCTTTCGCTTTTGACATACGGCCCAAATCAAAATTTAACAACAGGTCTCTGAACTCTTGTGTGCGTCTTTTCCTCAGGGACCATACTACTGTGGTGCCGGTGCCGATAAGGCCTTTGGGCGCGACGTCGTTGACGCCCACTACAAGGCCTGCCTTTACGCCGGGATCAACATCAGTGGCATCAACGGGGAAGTCATGCCTGGGCAGGTAAGATCTCGCAAGTTGCAGCAGTTACTTGTTCTGACCAATCAGGAGTTGAGTATGCAACATGAATGAATGAATGAATGCTGATTCTAAACTGGATTCTGTTCGTCAACAGTGGGAGTTCCAAGTCGGCCCGTCCGTTGGAATCGCTGCCGCTGACCAGATATGGGTTGCCCGCTACATTCTCGAGGTTTGGAATTAGAATCCAGTGCTCCCATTTCTGCAACTCTTCGTATCGATTCCTCTGTGGTACATTCTGAGTATTTGTGTTTGGTTTCAGAGGATCACTGAGATAGCTGGGGTTGTGCTGTCCCTCGACCCGAAGCCGATCAAGGTAGTCTATTGTTCCAAAGTACTGACATGGACATGCAAGAAAATAAAACTGGTTACTGAAGAATGGTTGGCCGCTTATGCAGGGTGACTGGAACGGCGCTGGTGCTCACACCAACTACAGCACCAAGTCGATGAGGGAGCCCGGTGGCTACGAGGTGATCAAGAAGGCGATCGAGAAGCTCGGGAAGAAGCACGCGGAGCACATCGCCGCCTACGGCGAGGGCAACGAGCGCCGCCTCACGGGCCGCCACGAGACCGCCGACATCAACACCTTCAAATGGGTAAGTAAATACTACTAGACGATACGACGGTTTCGATCGCTATCAACACCTTCAAATTTCGTCCTTGCTCATCAGTAGGTGCTCATTTCCGCCACATTTTGCAGGGCGTTGCGAACCGCGGCGCGTCCATCCGTGTGGGGCGCGACACGGAGAAGGATGGCAAGGGTTACTTCGAGGACCGCAGGCCGGCGTCTAACATGGACCCCTACGTCGTCACCTCCATGATCGCCGACACCACACTCCTGTGGAAGGGAAACTGATTACCAAGCAGCAGCAAGCAGGCGTTCTCGCCGGAGTGACGATCTGTGCAACACTTATCCACCGTGATGTGACAAGTTTGGGTTTCGATTTTCTTCACGTCCACAAATAAGGTCGTTGATAGTCCGTCCGTTTCGAGGTTGTTTTTTATTTTACTTGGATGTATACGCGATCCGAATAATAGTGTCCGTAAGATTCGCCCTTTTGGCTTAGATGTTCTCGCCCTTCCTGTACCGATCAATCCGTGATTGATTTTTATGAAAAAAGGAATTGTCGTTTTTGTTCGTCGCCCGGTGCCCTGATTTCTCTATGGATGGACGTAAACATCAATGGGAACGATTTGCCGTGAACAGTCAGTTTCATATCGTATCCTTAGCCAATCGCGCGTGTCAGGACAGTCAGTCATGCTGGGCAATCTCCACCTTTACTCGAACGCATTGGATGAGATGAGGAATATGATGGTGCAGCTCTTTAGTCTCCAGCCTTTCTTTTTACCGTGTGTGTGTGGAGACGAGCATGAGCCACTAAAACTGTCGTGCCTCGATATTAGACGCACAAACATGTGATAAGAGACCTCTCTGATATGGGTGGGCCTAGTTTAAGGACGGATTCGTGGAGTAGCTCGGTCGACCAAAAAGCGGAGCAGAACAGCGGCGATGAGCTTTAGAAAAGCGGCGATGGACCATGGTCCATGGATGGTCGACTGGTCCGTGCGCCGGAGAATGAATATTGGGTGGCGAAAGTGAAACAAAAGTGCTTTGGGCCTGGCCCGGAAATTTATGTCCATCTCACATTTGTTTTCTTTTGCCACTTGCATACGTAACTAAGAGAACGAATCTATTTGGTTTAAATCTTAAATTCGACCCAGATATTATATTTATAACTAAATATTATTGAGTTTTTTTATTACTAAAATACGGGTAAGTAGTTTCTTAAAACTAAAACTATTGTTTGAGGGTAATATTGAAAAAAAATATGAGTGGTGGATTTATAAGCTAAAATCATAACTATTGATGAGTATTTATCAGTTTAAGGATAATATTGAAAAATAAGTATTAATTTTTATTATTACAAATAAAGTTAAATTAATAATCTAATTAATCACTTATGTTTTTTTTTATTTTGTAAAGTGAGCTGATGTTTTAAGGATTTGGTACAGTTAATGTTTTATCATAAAAATAAATATTAATTTAATAATTAATAGTCTAGTCACCGAATTATCCTCAAATTTTAGTGAAAGACATCGGTTTTGTGGATAGTGAGATATGTGTGATGACTTATAAATCTTAAGATCAAGCCAACTCCTTTTTTCGAAGGCCCTTATATAAGTAGAATGCATGAGCATGTATTTATATGAGGTGAGTAATCGTGCATGTATGTAAATATCTATATCTATATTATGTTTATTTGTGAAAAAAAAATGCATAGCAGGAACACTGCATATACCGACACTAATACTTTGCAAACGGACAACCCAAATTGATGGTTATGGAACCCACGGTGGCAGCTGAACATTATTTCAGTACTACAACATTGGCCGCATGTTGATTGTAACATAAATGCTGTACAACATTGTGCTATAGCAAAGCAATGAATTTCCTGTTCAAGATTGTAACATAACATCAGACTTTGTACAATGGTATCGATATTAGTGTGGAGGAATGAGTCCATGACTTGTATTGTACTTCATTCATTCTAAAATTATTATTGTCATTGATTTTTTTATTATTTTTTATTATTTATCTTATTTAAAATATTTATTTAAATATTAAAATTATTAATTATATTTAAATTTTATTCAGTGGTAAAATAGATTATGAGAAAAATACATAATATTTTTATTTTTTTAATAAAACAAATAATCAGAGGTAATGAAAGAAAATCAATGATAATAATAATTTTAGAATAGAGGGAGTATACTGTAGCTCCTTATCCGAACGAACCGATTTCACTCACCACTCACCGGTGAGGCAGCTCAGCCCCCCACACTCTTTCGTCCTCCCCTTATCCTCTGCTCTCCTAACCTTAGCATGTAGGTGTACTAGGTAGAGATCTCAGACAGAGGCCACTTGTACACTGAGATCACCTGACCGGCAACCATGGCTGCTTTCTGGTTGCTGCTGCTTCTGTTCATCGCCGGTGCATTCTGGGGGGCGCTTCGTTCATGGAGAGACCCAAAAAGGCGGTGCAGCAAGAAGGAGGCGGCGACGTCGTATCCGCCGGGTCTGCGGCCGTACCCGCTGGTCGGCCACCTCCCGCAGTTCGTGGCGAACCGGCACCGCCTGCTGGACTGGATGACGGAGCTGCTGTCGCGCCAGCCCACGTGCACGTTCGTGCTGCGGCGCCCTGGCGGCGTGCGCGGCGTGATCACCGCGCACCCGGCGAACGTGGAGCACCTCCTGCGCTCCCGCTTCGACAACTACCCCAAGGGCCCCCGGTTCGCGTCGCTGCTGCACGACTTCCTGGGCCGCGGCGTCTTCAACGCGGACGGCGAGGCCTGGCGCGCGCAGCGCAAGGTGGCCAGCCACGAGTTCAACACGCGGTCGCTCCGCGCCTTCGTGGCGCGCTGCGTCCACGCGGAGCTGCACGGGCGCCTCCTCCCGCTGCTGCGCCGCGCCGCGGCCTCGGCGCGACGAGGCCTCGATCTGCAGGACGCGCTCGAGCGGTTCGCGTTCGACAACATCTGCCGCGTCGCCTTCGACCACGACCCCCGGCAGCTCCCCGACGACGACGACGACGCTGCTGTCCCGGAGCCGGAGGAGGAAGGAAGCAGCAGGTTCGCGGACGCGTTCCGTGACGCGGCCAATATCAGCGCGGGTCGGTTCCGGTACGCGGTTCCCTGGTTCTGGCGGGTGAAGAAGGCGCTCAACTTTGGGTCCGAGCGGCGCCTGCGCGAGTCCATCGCGACGGTGCACGACTTCGCGGACCGCATCATCCGCGCGCGGCGGGAGGAGATGACCACCACCGCGGGCTGCGATGATGATGAGAAGCAGGACCTGCTGTCCCGGTTCATGGCGAGCCAGGACGAGACGTACGCCAGATCCGGGGTGCCACTCCGCGACGTGGTCATCAGCTTCCTCCTGGCGGGGCGCGAGACCACCTCCTCCGCGCTCACCTGGTTCTTCTGGCTCCTCTCCTCGCGCCCCGACGTGGCGCGCCGGATCCGCGACGAGGTCGCCGCCGTGCGAGCCCGCCGCGCCACCAGTGGCAGTGGCGACCAGCGAAACGCCGCCGGGTTCGACCTGGACGAGCTCCGCGAGATGCACTACGTGCACGCGGCCATCACCGAGTCGATGCGGCTGTACCCGCCGGTGCCCGTGAACGCGCTGCGGGCCGAGTCCGACGACGTGCTGCCCGACGGCACGCGCGTGCGGCCCGGGTGGTTCGCCACGTTCAACTCGTACGCGATGGGGAGGATGGAGGCCGTGTGGGGCGCCGACGCGCGGGAGTACAGGCCGGAGCGGTGGCTGGACACTGCTGACGGGGAGTTCCGGCCGGAGAGCCCCTTCAAGTACCCGGTGTTCCACGCGGGGCCGAGGGTGTGCCTGGGCAGGGAGATGGCCTACATCCAGATGAAGTCTATCGTGGCGTGTCTGATGGAGGAGCTCGATGTGGTCGTGGACGCCGCGTACCAACCCCGGCAGGCCTTGTCGCTGACGCTGCGGATGCAGGACGGGCTCCCCGTGACCGTGAAGACCGGGCGGGACTGATGATCACTGACGAGCGTGTAGGATTATAACCTCCTGTTGCGGGGTTCTGTGTCCGCCTCCAATTCGCTTCAGGAAAACAACTCTTTGATGCATGGTGTGGGCCTTCTATTGGATTGATCAATTGGCCCTAGTGAGCTATTCGCTGGCCCATGTGTTCATGGAGAAGCAGAGCCGAAATAACTTCTGAATCGCCAACATCACATGGGCCAGGCTTGAGGCCATAGTTGGACATCTCTCTTTTGCGCGTGCGCGCCTGAGTACGTTATACGTGGACCGTCCGGGGCGATCGACCACCATACCATGCTGTTCTAGTATTGTGTGTTACTGGTAAGTGGTAACACTAATAAGGCTGTGCAAATCACAAAGGGAATGCTAAACTATGCTTGAGTGTTTCTTGGCTTCTGAACACTCGATTTTTGGCCTAGGGCGTAACGCTCGGGCGTGCGGACGGAGCGGCGGCGTAGCGCGAGGGCGGGGCGGGCGGTGCGGTGCGGTGGCAAGGGCGCCGCCTGTTGCAGATTAGTGCCGGCGGTGGAGGAGAGAGAGAGGTGGAGCAGTGGCGGAGCGCGGAGGCGGGACGGACAGTGCGGCGCGACGGCGAGGGTGCCACTGCGTCACCGGCCGGCGGTTAACACCGACGGTTAGGTGGTCTGGGTTACCGGGACCAATTCAACCCGGCGGACCTAGAAGAGTTCGGGGCGCGTAGCTCGACGGCATAATAAGCCAGAGGAAGAAGGAGATGGAGCTGGTGCTGTTTCTTGACTGGAGGTAGAAGAAGCTACGAGAACCGTAGGATGTAGATTGGGTGGCTTGAAAAATCGGGTGTTGAGAAGGAAAGAAACGCTCAAATACAGTATAGACGTTACCAATCACAATGACTAAAGTGATTTCACATGACAGAGGACTTGTGATGGGAAGACCATGACCGAGCACCAAACAACCTTGAAGCAGTCGTTACCAATCGAACAGAACACCGGAAACGATCATTTTCCTTTGCTCAATTAGGTTTGCTTCGTGAGTGGTGAACGGAACGCAGATTAATCAAGTCGTTCCAGCTTACTTCAAAGCAAAAGGAAGCATATGTTGTCGGCTCCCGATGCTTGAACGTGCTTTCAAGCAAAAACATGGGAGCATCATTAGCAGGAGTCTAGGAGTGTGTCAGTGAAGCACAGATTCCCCGCACTCAAGATCCAAGCTATATAGCTTATTAGCATCTGACAGCAGAGATCACAAACGTGTCTCATATTTTACCCTACCCGGCCCGGCCTATGCTGTGTGTGCTCACTGATTACCGTATGATTAGCAAGTCTGAGCTAACCGTCTTTTTCATGCTCATGCTTTGCGTCCAGCTTTCTCTTCTTTCCACAAAGGAAAAAACAGGCCCCTGCTCGCGCGCTTTGTTCGACCCGTGGCCATCGTAACAAACCGCAAGCGAGGGGAAGAAAGAAACCGTGCGGCTTTGCGTTGTCCGCAAGCCTTCGATTTTTTTTTTCTCTTTTGGCCTCGTCCAAGGACAACAAGACAAAGCTACCTGTGTGGCTTCTACTGATCACACACGGATAAACCATGAGCCAATAGCCATGTCAATTGACTGAAGGGGAAAAGAACGACATGGCCGTGTGCTTTGCGTTTTGTCTAAGCATTTTTACGGCAGTGTCTTCTCAGGTACAGAAGCGCACTAATGCTGGAATGCTGCAGTGACCCTGCGCAATTCGCGTAGTAGATGATTAAGAGAAGCATTTGACAGATACTGATTTTTTTCAGACTTCGGCACTAGCAACTTGCATAATACAATGCACATTCAGTTCAATTATATATATATATATATATATATATATATATATATATATATATATATATATATATATATTGCTAATAGTTATCCGTGTCTCTGCTGATATCATTTAGGGATTAGCGAACGTGATGGATGTCAGATCTGAGTCACGCACGGCATATAATGTCTCTGCTGATATTCCGATCGTCAGAAAACACATTAGATAATGGTCTCCGGCAGGTTGTGGTTGTGGGTGGTAGCATTGAGTCCAAAATACTACTGCCCACAACATGATCACTATGGGTTTGGAGTTGGACATGCCTCGTTTTCGCTATTAGGCGATACATTTCCTTTACTGTTTGATCAAGTAATGCGAAGAGAGATGCCTGTACTTCATGAGGCACATGCCCTCAGTCACATAATCAGCATTTACTACATTTTTTGTCAAGGAGAATGAAGCTCTATCAAGCATATATGCGCTCATTTTTTACATTTGTAAGTCATCAACGTTCCAGAGGTTAGTAGGCTACAGTCAACAGTGTTCAAGGAATTAAAGAATCTCCATGATCGACTTTTCGTGGAATTTTTTTTAAAAAATCCATGATCTACAAGCTATCCGTTAAGAACCTCCATAGCTCATTGCCCACAGGTATACAACGGCTTGATTTCAATAGTCAACTCTTCACATGCATATTTTGCAGGTGTTCTTTTATTGCCAATCACAAAACAGATAATACATATGCGTCCGCGATCACGCTTGTTTCTCTTCGAGGGATCCATACTAGTAAAAAAGGAACTAAAACCAACGACTAGTTGCTTTTTGCAAGGATTATTAAGCAACAATAAACTACTAAGCTAGCCAGATCACTTCCACCCTACTCCTTGACCTGTAGCAATATTTTTAATCTGAATCCGAGCAAAGCCGGTGCATATTTTACTACGGCATCATTGCAAGCAAACAAGAATTTCACAGCTCACTAGAACCAAATGCGACATACACAAAGATCATGTCCAGGTCACTTCCTGTACACCAGTTCGTGGAATTGTGGTACTGTCTAGCAGCTATCAGTCTAACAGAGCCAACTGCCATGGAATAGAAGCAACACAAACAATTCGAAGTGTAGGTACTGCATAGGAAGGAAAGAAAGAAAATGGTCCCTTTTTTCCCCTCACCCAACACCATTATAAGGGGTGAAGGTCAACATTAGGTAAGGAATCAAAGGTAGAGACACACAGTGACTGACCGGTCTGGTTGATAAGCAACCATGTCCAGACTCAATCCTGCTGGGCCTATACATGAGGATTGTGTTGGCAGAAGAGAGATGAACATCTTACAAATTATACATACTCATAGTATGTATTGAGCCTTGAAAAAGTCACACGTGTCATTTAAATAGTCCTGGTATTATGGACAGACATTGTTGTAACAGATTGGTCTTTCAACAAATAATGACATCTTTAACACATTGAATCGAAGTATATTTTCTCTTTTCAGAAAATGTGACAGGGGCGCCGCTATGATAGGTTGGGAACCAAATAACAATAATGAGACAACCACTAGCTGAGATTCCAATTAGCTAATCCCTCCGTTCACATCTACATGTTATTTTAAGGTTTCTAACTTTTCTTTAATTACATGTCATTCTCGTTTCTCAATGCACCTTTCTCTCTTCTTAATATAATATTTTTTTTCCACTATATCTCTATCTCTATCTCTATCTCTCTCCTTCTCGTTTTCAGTGCATCTATCTTTTTATTTCTCCTTATTTTTCGTGTCTAACTTTAAAACGACATCTAAATATGAACAGAAGTAATACCAGAGCAGGGGAATCTGACGAGCCATGAGCATCCGGTTGGTGGCTAAGGCCAAAAGGCAGAGCTTTCAGGCTGTAAGACCATGGGTCAGGAGCCACCGGGCATGCATAAGCCACACTGGCCAGCCAAGAGTGCCGGGCGAGCAACACAAAAATTGCTTCCACTCCAAAGACTGTTCTTCCTGTTCATGATTCAGCTGCTTAATCATACGCACGAAGGAATGCGTTTATTAAAATTCAAGGCAGTGAAACACTTGGGGGTGTTTGGTAGGGCTTATAAAATTGTTTATGCAACAATAAGCTATAAACCCTGCCAAACAGGTTGAATTCATAAGTGCTTATTGACATAAATAACTATAAGCAGTTTTAAAATTTATACTAGCATAAGTAGTTTTGTATAAGCACCAAATACTAGTTTTTTGGTGCTTACTCTCTAAATAAGCCGTTTGAATAAGCACTTTTATCAAACGGTTTTACTGTTTATGTTATATAAGTCAAATAAGCTGAATAAACACTTTTGATAGATAAGCTAGAGCATAAGGAGTTTGTTACATAAGCATAAGTCCTGCTAAATGTACCCTAAATATTTACTGTGTTTTATTCGTACGACTCATTACGAGTTGTCGGGCGGAGCAGTACTATATGCTTCTTAATGCGCAATTAGGGTTTTATTAATTACAACTTGCGAATATCGACCAGGCAAGGAATTGATCAAGTACGCCAGCTGTTTTCTTTTCACTCCTCGAGGTGTCGGCGGGTCACCAGATAGAGACTAGAAAAATCACAAGGCATACCGGATCGAGTGAACCAGATCAGCACTTGAAGCTGTATATCTACAATCAATATCTGAACTGGGAATAGGTGTTCGTTGAATTTACAACCTGAGATGACAGTACTATACTAGTATTTTTTGTTGGTTGGTAGCTGCATGCTATGATTGAATGAGTGATCGACAGCAATTATCATAGCCTACAGTCATCAGCTGATTCAGATTGTCAGTTTGCAGCCCATAATGAAGTTGTTTCAAACTCCATAATAAGCAAGGTAGTACTACTCCGTAAGTTCTTGTACAACGCATCTGCTGAATGCTGATTGACTATGGTACTGGAAAGCAAAATCATAACTAGTACCCACCAAATCTATCGTATCACATTGATGCCATCATTCTAAATCTTTAATTTGAAAGTTCCTCAAGTATCCTATGGCGGCAACGAGATGAATAATAAGCCAGAAACCAGAGAGCATACGCGGCGTGCTGTTGTGGCGCTGCTGACTCGACAATCCTGTCATTTTCACATGCAAATGCTTAGTATGAACACAACAGAACATTTCCTCGGGTCTTTCCCTGTCGTTTTTACTTAAACAACACTCGTCGATCGATAAAGAGCACAATCCTTTTTTTTCTCCAAACCAGCAAAACCAACTAGATTTCACAGGTTACAAACATGACGCCATTAGCATCGGTGCCAGCAATCTTCTCAACCAGAAAAGACGGTTCAATTACGCGGGGGGAAATGGCCAACCCAACCACCGTTACGTGTCCCTAACAACCGTGATAAGAGAGGCGAAGCAAGGGCCTTGGCAACGAAAGCCGAGCTACCGGCGACCATTTCGTATTTTTAAGTAGCAAACAAATACAGCTGGTAGTGGTGTTCCTCTTAGATACAGCAGGCATCATGAAATGTTGCTTTTTCCAAGAATCAAAAGAGTAGTACAGTGACATGTGCTATAGAATAGAATCAAAGCCCGTGAGAGAAAGGGCAAAAAAAAAAAAAAAAAAAGAGGAGAAGAGGAGAAAAGAAAGAAAAGAAAAGAGAAAGGAAAAACATGCACAAGTTGCTGGCAAACCAAAAGTAGCCGGGGGTGGAGGGACGGGAGCAATATCCAAGCAAAGAAAGAACTAAACAATTTCCATTCACTGAGACTGAGACTGAGACTGAGACGGAGGTAGTAGTGTATGATGAATCGGGAATGCCGGTTATAGCGACGGCTCATCGCCCTCGTGCCGGTCTCCGATGCTGGAGCGTCGGATCTCGTCGATCCGCGCGGCCACCTCGGCCATGGTTGGCCTCCTGTCGGGGTGCGTGGCGGAGCAGTCGATGGCGAGCTGGAGCAGCTGCACCATCTCCTCCTCGACGTTCTGGTACCTGAGGAGCTCCTGGTCGAACACCTCGGCCGTCCACTCCTCCCTGACCACGGACTGCACCCAGCGCGGCAGGTCCAGCCCTTCCTCGTTGACGACGGCGTGCGTGGGCGCCTTGCCCGTGAGCAGCTCCAGCAGCAGCACGCCGAAGCTGTACACGTCGGCCTTCTGCGACACGCGGCGGATGTCGGTGACCTCCGGGGCGCGGTAACCCGAGACCCTGGTCGGCGAGAAGGAAGGGCCGACGAGGGTGGGCAGGCCGTGGTCGGAGACACGGGCCTCGTAGTTTTTGGTGAGCAGGACGTTGGAGGACTTGATGTTGCCGTGCGACGCCGTCGGGCCCGTCGAGTGGATGTGCTCCACGCCGCGCGCCGCCGCCAGCGCGATCGCCGACCGCGTCTCCCAGTCCAGCGGCGTACGGCCGGAGGCCCGGTTCCCTGCAGTCCATACGAGATCATCACTTTTCACTTTCAAAAAAGAACAGAACAGCGACGCATTATTATTATCTTCACAGGGGCTGAGGGACAGGAATGTTAAAAGTTGCTCGATTCACGGCCGAGGACGCCAGCCAATTACTGCAGCATTGCTTCAGTTTGACGTCTCATGCGAACAGTGTGCCAGCAAGCGGCCGAGGACTTTTTCTGAAACGATTCTTTAAACCTGCACTGCACGCAAGTCTAATAATTGGCGGGCTGGGCGCGCGAGGAAGAGGAATCCCGAGGAGCAGTGGCGCCAACTACTGTCACATGGAGGGCCATTCATCAAACTACCACTACCCTACCCAGCCTGCAATTCGAAGGACACCACCGGGCTCACATGCGCAACTTGCACCAAAACTTTTTACCACACGGATCTAGTAGTACTACCATTACCCTATACTCCTATAGCATAAATAAAACTTGTTCAAATCAACACAACAGTCCATGGAGAAATGGACCACTTCACACGATCTCTCAGGCTTGGTCGCTGGGCAAGTTGCTACTGCCGCGGTTGAAACCGCGATGGCAATTGGCGAATGCCCGAGTCGTGGCTGTCACGTCTGGCCTCAAACTAGATCCCGGGCAGTTCCCAACTCTGGTTCGTATCTGCTGCCAGCTGCCAACACTACACTATACGGGAAGACGTACTTGTCCCACGCCATGGCTGGCATGACGGGGACCCGGAGCTCCACCGTCACGGAGTACCCGGAACAGGAATGGATGGGGGTGCAGGCAGAGAGTAGGTTCGAGCAAATTGATTCGGGGAGCTGCCACAAATGCGCAAGACCAAACGCCCGGTGAGGAATTAAACCGAGGTGCAGCGGGCGAAAGGGACGCGGCACCTAGCGGATCCTGAACGATCTTGCCTCGCGCTCCCTCACCACCGGCTTCCGTCGTGCTCGGGTGCTACTACGTGCAGGAGGATTATTATTAGTATTATTTTTCCCTACCGGTGACGGAAAGAATATTGCCAGGCTGTGCACGGCGGCGAAAAGGCTGATCGACCGACGGTACGGGCGGGTAAAAAAGGCGTAACGAACTCGTCGTCAGAGCACAGTAGAAATGGCGGGCGGGGGTAGTAAGATTTACTGACCGTGGAGCAGGGCGGAGAGGCTGCCCATGGACATGTAGTCGTAGACGAGGAGCTTCTCGTCCTTGCTGAAGTAGTATGCTCGGAGGGGCACCACCAGCTCGTGCTGCACGGCGCCGATGGCCGCGATGCGCTCCCGGAACTCCGGCTCGGGCAGGTCCACGTCCTTGAGCCGCTTCACCGCCACCGCCGCGCCGCTCTCCATCACCGCCTTGTACGCCGTCCCGAACGCGCCCTTGCCCAGCACCTCCGCCGACGCGCGCAGCAGGTCCTCGAGATCGAACGGCGGGGCCGCCGCCATGGGCCCGAAGAAGATGAGCTTCTTCGACCCCGTCGACGCGCCGCCGGTCTTCGCCGCCGCGGCAGCAGTTGCGGCGGCTGCTGGCACGGCTGCCGCTGCAGCCGCGGCTGAGCCACCGTGGCCGGCTGAGCCGTTCTGTCCCTTGGGCTCGGTTTCCATCGGGGCCATGCCGACGTCACGCCCCTTTTCCACCGCCGCCGTCGACCTGGGCGCGGGGGACTTCTTCCGGCAGAGGAAGAAGAGCAGGGCGAGGAGCAGCAGCACGCCGAACACGCATCCGATGGCAATGCCGGCGATGGCGCCGCCGGAGAGCTTCTTCTTCTTGCCGCCGCCGACGTCAGCGGCGCCGCCGGCACCAGGCTGCGACTCCGGCGATCCGGCCGGCGTGGGCGCGGTCTCGCCGGGGCAGAGGCCGAGCGGGCCCCCACAGAGTCCGGTACCCAGGAACGAGTCCTTGGGCATCTTCCGGAGCTTGGTGGGGATGGAGCCGTTGAGCTTGTTGTAGGACACGTTGAACTGCTCCAATGCGGGGAGGTCCAGCTTGGGGATCTCACCGGTGAGGTCGTTGTTCTCGAGGTGCAGCGTGCCGAGCCGGACCAGCTTGTTGAAGTCCGGCGAGATCTCGCCGGTGAACTTGTTCCCGGCCAGGTCCACCCGCACGAGGTTCTTGAGCGCGAACAGCGGCGCGGGGAGCTCGCCGGAGAAGCCGTTGTGCTGGAGGTAGATCGCGCGGAGCTCCACCAGGCGGGAGAGGTCGTCGGGGACGGGACCCGTCAGCGCGTTGTACCGGAGGGAGAGCGTGCGCAGCGCCGAGAGGTTGCCGAGCACGCCGGAGGGGAGGGTACCCATGAGCCCGGCGCCGGGGAGGCGGACCTCCACCACGCGGCCGTTCTCGCAGGTGACCCCCTGCCACTGGCACGTCGGCGTCGTGCTGTTCCATGACGTCAGCACGGAGCGCCCCACCGCGGACCGCAGGCCCTGGAGCGCCTGCGCGTCGGAGTTGAGGTCGTCGGAAAGGTGTCCCGGCAGGGCGGCCAGGAGCACAAGGACGGCCAAGCCCACGGCCGGCGCCGGCATTGCGGCCATCGCCCGCCGGCGGGGAGTGGGGGAGAGTGGGTGGTAGGTGAGAGCCCGCTACTCTCTCAGCTCAGAGAGAGCACTATCATGGAGGCCTGGGGCTGTTTGTGGGGAGAGAGTACTGGTACTAGTAGAAATAGAGTGAGGAGGGAATCTTGGATTATAATGGAAGATTTGGTTGGCTTAAGAGGCAGGAGGAGCTGATTAGGGGTCGGATGGAGGAGCTGATTGGCTTAATTGCTGGCCTGATTGCTTTCATGATAACCACTGTAGGTGGCGCTTACTGGAGCCTGGTTGGAGAATTTCTCCTTTCCCCTCTCTCCATCCCCAAAGCTCTCCACAGGAAAAGGGCAGCTGGGCAGGTGTGCTCTGTCTTTTAAGGCTCAATAAGGCTGGATGTGGGACCATGTGCACGAAAAAAATTATAAAACCTCTATGATAGTACTAGCAGTTTTGAAATAGGGGATTTTCGTTTTCATGGGTTAATTAATTAAAACTAAATTTTAGTTCTAACGAAATGAACGGAAGAACTAAAAGTAAAAACATTAGCTCTAGAGATAAAAAAAACTAAAAAAAAATTAAACTTTAACTCTCTAACAAAAGACTAAAGTGTATTTCAGATTTTAAGAACTAAATTTTAACTCTTCATGAAAACAAACAACCAGCGAAGCTGCATAATAAGTACATAAAAAAAGGTCTTCAGGTTCCTGACTGACTGACTCTTCACACCGAGCAGCGGAGTACTTGGAGTGAGTGAACTCTCGGATTTTTTTTTTAGAAGGAATTGACTGTGCAGAAATTAGGCGATATGGCCCATCATCGCATGGATCCATTTTATTTTAGAAGAATTTCGATTTATCTCCCTTAACTTTTATGTTTATTAGTTTTCGTTCTTCAGTTATAAAACCGGTTAGAACGACTCATTTAACTTTTAATTATATTTGTTTTTTCTCTTCTGACTGTTTTAAACCGTGATTTCGCTGACATGACGTATATTAAGAGTATTCATTCCTTTGAAAAAATCAGGTCTGTTACAATTCGTTTCTCAATTTTTGATTTTCACATAGTCTTCATCACGTACGAATACTCTCAATACACGCCACGATTTCATTGAAAAAATTAGGGCTATCACAAATTCATTTCTTAATTTTTGATTTTGACACAGTCTTCGTCACGTCATCATATGAATACTCTCAATATATGTCACGTCAGCGAAACCAACGTCCGAAACAGTCAGAGGAGAAAAAACGAACGGAATCAAAAGTTAAGAGAGTCATCCAACCCGATTTTATAATTAGAGGATAAAAATCAAACAACCACAAAAGTTAAAAGAGATAAATTGGACTTTATTGCTGAAATGTGATGGGTCACTTCGCGGGGCGGATATGCGAGAATAACCCACATACACCTGCAGCTGCAGCATGAGCTACCGAGTACTTATTAGGCCCATTAAGTAACAACTGGTGCCAGCCCAATTACCTAGGCTGAGCTAGGTCCGAATCGGAACAGAAGAGGAGATTGTGTGCTCTTTGCCCAACCGTGGACCGAGTGGTGCGCCCTATCAAATCAATTCAGCCCTACACAAGCAGTGCGAAATACTTCCTCCGTCCATATTATAGCTAGTTTTAGATTTATTATAAGTCAAATTAGCTATATTTATGAACAGAGGAAGTATTATCTATATAAATTTTATAATATGAATAATTAAAGTTAAAATTTTTAATTTAGAATAAATCTATAATTAGCTATATATTGATATGTAGGGAGTATTATATCTTTTTGATGCTGATCAGACAACTTAATGCTTTTTAGTGTTCGTAGTCAGATTATCTGTTTTATCTTGATACTCTCGAGGTGTTCTGTCTTAGTGATTGACCTTGACGAGTAACGAGTATATCGGATTGTTGGGTAATGCAAGTGACAGCCTCGCTGTTAATATTTGCAAGCAACCACTTTGGTACGACAATGTGCCAATGGTTGAGAAGCAAAACCAATCAACAGCGCAACGGGCACTGAGTTTCGTTTCGCTAATATATAACAAATTAAGACAGTGACTTGAGACCAGCAACTCTCCAAATAAAACAAAAACTCTCCTAGTATAATTTGCACTGGACTTGAGACCAGCTAGTCCAAGTCCACTGTAATTAACAATGGGGCGTTTTCACTAAAAGCAGTGAGGCGGATTCTGATAGGTGGACACAGGGAGTGTCGTGACGAGCCATGATGTTCTGTTTTTGGTACTGATGTGAGAAATTTGTAAGACTACTGTTGTGACTCATGTCGTCTTTCTACGGTCCACTAAAAGCTAAACACAGTCATGATGTTATGTCTTTGGTACTTGGCTTGCTATTTTGATTAGTAGTACTACCTTCGATAAGAACTAAGATGCTGCTGTTGTTGTTGGGGTGGCTGTGTTTTTAATTTGAAGGAAAAAAAAAGGAGACTGACTTCATCTGCAACTCCAGGTCTTTCGCCTATTTAAGCTCTGGAATACGCGACATAATGGCAAGCTAACTCTTCTATAGAATACTTAGACTGACTTCAATGAAACCAATGCAAATGTAAATATGCAATATGAAAGACACTATATATGAGGTAAACATCTTCAACAGGGAAATGCATCGGACGATGCATTTTGCATCCGAGGAGAAAGGATAGACAAAGTTGGATATCCTCTCTCCTCGGATTGCAAATTGCTGGCGTCGTCCCGACACGAGGCGTGAGAAGCAACGGGAGAGAGGAAGCTGTGCTGGAGCTGTGCAGGCGATTATGGGAGCTGGATTTAGAGCTCGGCGGCGGCGCTGGAGCTTCACAGGCGGCAGTGGGAGAGAGGGAGCCACGCTGGAGCTGCGCAGGCGACGACGAGAGCTGGATTTGGAGCTCAGCGGCGGCGTGGACAGAGCTCGGCAGCGGTGCTAGAGCTACGCAAGCGGCAACGAAGAGCAAGAGGTGGAGGATGGCGGCGCGGCACGGCGGAGCTCAGAGGCGCGCAAGGAAGCGCAGCGGGCTGCGGCGCGCGGGGGCGCGCGCAGGGGCTGCTGCACTCCGTGGACTCTTTTTGGCCTTTGCTCTGTTGGAGCAGACGTTTTTGTCTTCGTATCCCTCTACTGTACACCTAATACAAAACTCCTTTTGCCTCTCAATTTTGCAATACCTGGTTGAAGTCAGCCTTAGCTAGCCATTGAGACTTTGAGAGCCATGGCAGCCACCCTAGGAGCTCTGCTCCTCCTCCTTGTGATAGCCCTTGCGCCTTCCGAGGCAACCAGCAACATGGCACTGGCTGACTGCCCGGCCACCTGCGGCGACGTGAACATCTCTTACCCTTTCGGCGTCGGCAAGAAATGCTCCCGCGACAAAGGCTTCGAGATCACGTGCAACGGCACGACGCCCTTCCTCGCCCGCACGGACTACAAAGTTCTAAACCTGACCGTGGAGCCATGCATGGCCCGCGTGCAGCTGCCCATCGCGTGGACGTGCTACAACTCGTCCGGCTACATCACCAACTCGACGTCGGCGCAGGTGAATTTTAACCTGCATGGCGTGTACCGCGTCTCGAGCTCGCGCAATGAGCTCGTCACCATCGGCTGCAACACGATGGCCTACATCAGGAGCGAGCCCTCCAGCAAGTCCATTTACTACTACAACATCTACACTGGCTGCATCTCGTACTGCAACAACGCCGAGAGCACCGTTGATGGCCAGTGCGCTGGCCTTGGCTGCTGCAAGGTGAACTTCCCGCCGGGCCTGACCGACAACAACGTCGTGTTCAGTGATTGGAACCGCACGGCCTTCGTCAATTTCAGCCCCTGCAGCTACGGCTTCATGGTCGACCGGGAAAGCTACACGTTCCGCCGGGACGACCTGAAGATGGACAATCGAACCGTGATGCCGGTTTGGCTCGATTGGGCCATCAGGCCGCCGGAAGGGTCCCAGGCGGCGGCGCTGACATGCGCGGAAGCTCAGAAGGACCGGGATTCATACGCGTGCAAGGGCCCGAACATCAACTGCACGGATGCTGTGAATCGCACTGGCCCCGGGTACAGCTGCCAGTGCGCCAAGGGCTACGAAGGCAACCCCTACATCGAAGGCGACCGCGGGTGCACGAGTTGCAGTAGAAACTCGCGACAATTCGCATGCATGTTTCACCACTTAAGAGTAATAAAGGATAATAAAATCGCTAGCTGATGGTTGCAAGCAAGGTTAACATAACCGGCTGGACCGGTATAACCAGCCGAGCCTAACCGGTCGATTAACTGGACAAAACTCGTTTGGTTGGTGTAGGATCGGCGGCCGGTTAATCGGTCGGTTACATCGGTTAACCGGTCGGTTATTTCGGTTAGCCGACGGTTTGATCGGTTTTAGTGATATATTTTGAATATATATTTTTAAATTTAAAAATATTGGTTTTTAACCGGTTTCACCGGTTAACCGGCCGGTTACATCAGTTTTGACTAATTCGAATTTTTTTGAATTTTGAAAATTTTTAAACTATAACCGGGGGTTAACCGGCCGACTGAAGTAACCGGCCCGGATCGGTTTTCCTGTTAACCGAGTTAATCGGCCGGTTAACTTCGGTTATTTCAACCCTGTATGCAAGTCGACGGTTTCTAATAGACTAGCTATTCATCACCGATTAGTTTATTTGCATTAATAATCTAGACATTTAATTCTTTCACGTGTATTTTAACCATTGGATGAAAGGCCATTGCACACGAACCAAGCTGTGTATGTCATGCCAGTTTTTCTTCCTCGGGTCTTGATCTTCTACTGGCAATTGATGAAACGTTTCTTCCTCGGGTCTTGATCTTCTACTGGCAATTGATGAAACGCCAGTTCCATCCTCTTTCCTCTTTTCTCACTCCACCTAGTATTTTGAAGACATGACATATCATTTATCACTCCACCTAGTATTTTGAAGACATGACATATCATTTAGCCAATTTGCTACTCCCTCCGTTCTTAAATTATTGTCGCTATTGATTTTTTTAATTAACTTTAATCATTTTTCTTATTCAAATTATTTTTGAAAATATCACATATATTATCATAGTTTGTTTTATCATTGTTGGGAGATCACTTCGCAAGCCACCCCTCGAGGGTTTATCAAAATCGGACTGTGAATAAAAGTCAAAGTTAACTATTGTTACTCTTTTTTATTAACCATAACTTCGAGATACAAGTGTCTATCGAAGGCCTCGGAAAACCAAGACCCTTCGAGCGGTACCTCCGCGTCCACGAAGGATGAAGCCATCATCTTTCAAAGAACAGAGCAGCGGACTCTTCGAGCGGTACCTCCATGTCCCTGAAGGATAAAGCCATCATCCTTCGAAGGACAGGACATCAGGCAAGATCAAGAACCGGCATGGCGCGAAGAGAGCAACACGTGGCGTCAACACGTGTTATGGCGTGCGGGACAAGGAAGGGTAACAGAAAAGCTCGAATGACCGATTTATCCTTTATGATCATTTTATACAGAATATTCAGAGAATATAGTAGATAATTAGGGACAAAATAGTCATTTGCATATGACCTAAGTACGTGCCTATATATAGAATACCCCTACTTACTTGTAACGGGACAAATCTTTTTGGAGAATACGTGAAGAGAGCCCATTGTTCCGTTTCGTACCCTTCGTGAATCCTTTTCATGTTTACTCTTTCTGTTAGTGTCACTGAAGCTCGTGCTTTGTGACACCAACAATCATTAAAGAAAATTGAAATATAACTTAAAATTTTTTATATTTAAAATAATATTTTAAATAAGATGAATAATCAAAATGGAATAAAAAAAGTCAATGACGACAACAATTTAAGAATAGAGGAAATACCTATTATACTAGCTCTAACAGCACTAATATGCGCCGATTTGTTTATTTTAATTTTTGGATTGCTGCATACAGATATCAATGAGTGTGAAAATCGAGACAAGTACAAGTGCTACGGGCGCTGTCGAGATACACCGGGTTCCTACGAGTGCGAGTGTCCTCGGGGCAGCCATGGCAACCCAAAGGAAGCGCCATGCCAGCCAAATTTTCCCCGTGTAGCACGGATCACTATAGGTAACCAAGGCTTCTAAATTTTCCATCCTCCGCCGTCATTTTCTTACCACCCCCTCACGGACGTTTTCTATTGATGCTAGGACAAGATTGTTAGTTCAATTTTGAACTAATTATTATCTTGTCTAATTGTTAATAAAAAACAATTGGAGGGAACAGTTCACTATGAAACAAGTTTAGCATATTACTCATTACCGGTATTCAAAACAGTCTAAAACTCCAGATGCGGTCTAGGTCTGTCAAGTTTACTAAGCAATGCGAGTATGTGCTTCATTTATCCAACCATATTTGTGGACTAAGTATTAACCACATTTACAAAAATAATGAATAATCGAACTATTCTTTCTCTGTCACAGGCGTGATATGTGGAATTGCAGTAATTATAATTTCAGCAACCTTCATGCTTATGGTGCATCAAAAAAGAAAGCTTAGAGCTTTCTTCAAGAGAAATGGAGGCCCAATGTTGGAAAATATCAATAATATCAAGATATTCACGAAGGAACAACTGAATCAAATAACCAAAAACTAAAGTATCGTTCTTGGAAAAGGTGCCTTTGGAGAGGTATATATGGGAACCATTGATAATAAGCAGCAAGTAGCTGTGAAGCGCTCAATTTCAGTGGATGAGGCAAGAAAAAGGGAATTTGCAAATGAAGTCATCATCCAGTCTCGAATTAGTCACATAAATATTGTCAGGCTTGTAGGATGCTGCTTGGAGGTGGATGTTCCTATGTTGGTATATGAGTTTGCCGCAAGAGGAAGCCTCTATGATGTCCTTCATGACACTAAACATAATGCAAAAACATCTATCCCATTAGGGACACGGCTAAATATTGCTATTGATTCGGCCGAGGCTCTTTCCTACATGCATACGTCTGCCACTCAGAAAATCCTTCATGGCGCTGTGAAATCAGGCAACATACTCCTTGATGAGAACTTCGTGCCAAAGATCTCTGACTTCGGGACATCGAGACTACTTTCCATAGAGAAGAAACATACCGTACTTGTGATAGGAGATATGAATTACATTGATCCTGTGTATATGAAGACTGGACGCCTAGATGAGAAGAGCGATGTCTATAGTTTTGGTGTCGTTCTTCTAGAGCTCATTACTAGAAAGAAGCCAAGATATGATGAAAATAACAGTCTCTTGATAAGCTTTATCAAATCATATACATCAGATGAAGGGGCACGGGAGATGTATGATGTACAGATTGCATGCCCTGAGAATATTGAGTCTCTTGAGAAGGTGGGCAGTGTTGCGCTTGCTTGTCTCAACGAGGATATGGATGAGCAGCCGAACATGAAGCAAGTGGCTGAGCACCTCCAGCTGGTGAGAAGGGAGTGGAAGCAAAGGCAGGGGGCACATGGTGATCGAGTAGCTCATGAGATTTCTATGCAAAGTCCTCCTGTTAGTTTAACCATGGATGCTACATGTACTGAAACTCTCCATTACTCTCCTCTGCTAAAGTGAAGTGGGAATCCTATGTCTTAACGACGGTGGTTCCATTCTGTTATCTGCTGATTAGTGTGGAATAAGGTTCCCAAAGCCCTGGACCTTGGTTCTAAGGTGGTGTAAGAGTTGGTTAGGCTCTGGTATTAAGAAATTTCTCAATTAGTGTTTGGCTTTATTCTTGTTATGTGTTTCAACCTTTGAATAAAAACTATTTTATGATGGTCATTGGTGTGCTATCAACGATGTAGTTGAATGTTTGCCTTTCAGTTTAAAGATTCCCTGCCATCTGATTGAGTTGGTTGAGCATACAATACTACAACAAAAATAGACTACAGTGGCGGACTAAAACCTACTGTAGCGGCGGTTTCACCAACCCGCCGCAACGTTCATGTAACTAAAAATCAAGAGTTTTAATGGCGGATCACTTGAAGACAAAACAAATCATAGTTAAAAAAGTATTAGTAACAGCGGGTGACATCTTCACCCACCACTACCCTTAAATCTAAAAAAAATAATTAAAAAAATACCCCACTGCCCGCCAGACCCACCATCGTTGCGGCTATAACCATCGAGGAGGGAGGAAGAGGGGCAACGAGCGACCCAGATCTGCTGCTGCGCTGCTCGCCACCCGAAGAGGTGACGCCGGATTTGCACTAGGGCGACGGTGCTGGCCGAGGGGAGGGAGGAGGAGATGTCGGCTAGATCCACCGCTCGTTGCCGCGAGGCAGGCCAGAGAGAAGGGACGCCGCAGGCCGGCCGGAGGAGGGGGAAGCTGCACCAGATCCACCTCGCGTGGGGACAGTGGAGGAGGAGGGGTGCCAGCCACGGGACGACCGAAGGAGGGGGTCGTCGGAGGAGAAGGTTGTCTTACTAGATCCGCATCGCACAAGGCCAATGGAGGTGGGGGTGCCAGGCACGGGACGACCAGAGGAGGGGGCCGCCGGAGGAGAAGTCTGCCACACTAGATCCGCCCCGCGCACGGCCGCTGAACGAGGAAGGGTGCCAAGCGTGATATAGCTAGAGGAGGGGACCACACAGAGCCACCAGAGGCGAAGGCACCAGGCCAGATCCGCCTTGCGTGGGCCACCGGAGCAGGGGCGTCGGGCTGTAGGAGGAGGGGTGGCGTCGGGCGCCTCCAGTCGCGTCGTCCTGGATTCCACGTGAGCCCTGACAAAGAGAGGGATGCTGGGGACAACAAAGAGGAGAGAAGGAGGCAGGGCGGCTGGGATATGGAGAGGGAGGAAGGCAGATGTGCGCGCGGGGTGGAGAGAGAGTGACGGCCCACCATGTGGAGAGAGAGAGGGTGTGGTTGAGGGATGAAGGGCTAGAGTTTCATTTATATATGAAAACGGATAACTGGTCTTCGGGTTGTCTCCGTAACGACGGATTATAATGTGGCCCGCCACTAAAATGAAGGGTAGCGGCGGATAGTTAAGTGAGTCACCGCTAAAATAGTGAATAGCGACAGACGGTTAAGTGGGCCGCTGCTAAAATTAGATTTCTGGTTGTAGCGACGATTTCTCATTGGGCCGTGACTACGGTGATTTAGCTTGCGTCGCTAGTGGGCCTTTTTATGGTAGTGGAACGTTCAAAATTGCCGAAACACCCATGCAAGGTGGAATAAGAGCAGTTGAGCACCCATGCTTTACGTAGATTAGCTCTCGATCCCTCCCCTTCTAGTTTAAAAATTCCCTGCCATCTGATTGAGTTGGTTGAGCATAGAAGGTTCAAAATTGCCGAAACACTCATATGCAAGGTGGAATCTTACCCATGCTTTACGTAGATTAGCTCTCGATCCCTCCCCTTCCAGTTTAAAGATCCCCTGCCATCTGATTGAGTTGGTTGAGCATAGAAGGTTCAAAATTGCCGAAACACTCATATGCAAGGTGGAATAAGACCACTCATGCTTTACATAGATTAGCTCTCGATCCCTCCCTCACACACTCTGTAAGGCCCTGTAACGCAGAGGCAAAACGGAAAGCTAGCATTAAGGTTCAAAATTTTAGCCTTTCAGTATATCGGAACAGATAAGAGGAAAATAAGATGAAATTTTAGTGTTTCGTCCTACTATTATAGGCATGTCAGTATTTGTCTTCTGGTGTAGGTATAGTTATTAGTAACGTTTGTAGGTTTTCGATCTTTTACAATTTTCTAGTTTTATTGAAATTTAAAATTTGATTCAATCATATTTTTGGAACAATGAAAATATACTACTGGAACAATAAAAATGTACTACCAAAACAATGAAACCGTATTGCTAGAACAATTAGTTACTATGTCGAACATTTTTTTGTTTTTCTGTAGATTTTTTTTTGTCACAAGTGAATAGAAATCTGGTTTGTTAGATCAATATCCAATAGCTAAAAAACTGACTGATAGATTAGCAAAATTTTAGTGACCTCATATGGAAACATCTTAATTCTTTTATTGTCCACCACCTATTTTCCCTCTAATCATCTTGTTTTTTTTGTGTGGATAATCATCATGCTTTTTTCTTGGATAATCATCTTGTGTTGTTGCGAACTTAGTGTAAACTTGTAGATGAGTTTGAATGACATGTATAATTGGATCATTGTAGCTATCTTTTGCATGCTTATATATCTTTTGCCATGTATTTGCTGCTATCATGGTCTCAAATCTATTATATATGATAACTTGAATTTGAATTTTATGAGTTTTGAATTTTGATGGATTTTTTTTTGTGTTCTAAATTTTAGCATAAATATGTTTCTATAGTTTGAATTTCTAATGGTGGATCAACATGACATCATTGGATGCCACTATGGACATGTTGCTCAGTGGCGGGACAAATGGCGTCACTTGCTACACTCTGGTGATAGGGATCCAGTGATGAAGCAGATGACATCGTCACCTTATCACTAGTATCATGGACACCTATGAAACTGCTATCTTGCCGTGCCACTAGGGCTCTGTCACCAGTGGTGGTACTATGTCATACCCCTATCCGAGGTATGTCGTATATTCCATATCAATCCCTGGATCAGTAGTTGGTACACACATACAAATAATATAAAGTGATACAACGATCTTTATTTAGGTCCATGTAGGGATAATAGAGTCATACAAGTCTTAAGTTACAAGCCAAAGGGGAGGACATGCCCGCTATAAAAGAAAATTACAAGCAAGCTTCTAGGAACTTCCACAGGCAACTCGAGCATAGGACGCAACGTACTCGTTAAACTCCTCGGGTGCTTCATCCTTGTCTTCATTCTCTAGGAGAATTTAGTTAAAGGCAAGGATGAGTACATAAGGTACTCCACAAGCTCTACCTCTAGCAAGGGGGTAATACATGTGTTTGGGAAGTAGTGTCTCAGAGTTTTGTGGAATAGCACGGATGCAAGGGTATACTTATGGAACCAATGGGTTTTTTTTTTGAGAGGGAAAGCTGTTTTATAACTTTTGGTTGGTTGGACCTAAGGGAGATTCAATCGATCTCAACAGTTCCCACTTTTAGCTAAGCCTTCCGACGCGTAGTCATAACGACTCTTGCACATCATGCCACATCTTCACGAAAACACGGGTTTCACTATACCCACTCACACGTCAAGGGATTTCTAAGAGCCCAATGATTGGTGTGTCATGACCAGTGACAACGGACATCCAAATGATTTAGGGTTCACTCTGTAGAGCTTAGTATGTTGTACCCACAAGCTATATGTTCTTAGCTACGGATCACATAGCGCTTCCACTTCACCCAGGCACGCCCACAAGTCCACCACGAAGCTCAAAGATTCAACCATCATGACACTTAGTCATATCACATCAAAGGCACACAACCAACAATTTTGCCAAGTACTGGACTTATCATCACATCACCGCTCCAACCCCTGAGTCCGTTTTTACTTTGCCGGGTGATACTTCCTTGTTGCGTTACCCAAGATCCACGTTAGTCCTACCCATACAGGTTCTGTAGTCGTACTGAAAAACCATCAAGTTGAGGTCTTAGCTAGTCGTTTCCTAGTTGGCAGAGCAAGCACTCATCAACGACAGGTGGACCTACACCGGAGACACCATCACCAAGTACTCTATACCAGTACTAGGAGTCTCACCCGCAGCCACACTATCTCTTCCACTTCACCATAACACGTTCATTTATCACCCATCTGTTCCTACACACACACACCACCAAACACCACTTTCACCCATTTTGTAAAACTTGACAGTGGAAAGTATGGTGACAAGCGCCACGAGTTCCTAAGCGTATACTAGCAAGGTACCGTTACTATTAGCAAGGCTAATAATAACTTCCTAGGGTTATCAAGGCAGGGGAATATCAAATGCGGCCAATCAAGGATCTAACGTTCACACCTTATATATAGGCGGTACGAACACTAGTGTTCACACAAATGGGTTTTAACTAAGCAAACATAAAGTGACAAGGATTAATACATATAAGAAGTAGGCTCTAGTTGGGCGCATTTTTAAAATAACAGGAGCAATGATGATCAAGGAATAGATAGAGCTTGCCTCCTAACGCGTTCTCAAAGTCTTCCTTGTAGTCCGGGTCCTCGGGCTCTTGCTCCTGGTTCTCTTCATCTACGAAAACACGAGCTATGCGTAAGCTATCAGAACATAAAATAACACATAATCAAAGGTGAAAGTGCACCTAGTCCCCTAGTGGGTTTTGATGTATTGAATGACAACGTGATTAAAGTTCTAATGATTCTTTCTAAGTGTATGAGCAGGGATTGAAATCTTGAATGTACACTCTATGGCTGAAATGAATATGATTGAGATTGTATATTGATTTTAGTTATGAGACATGAAAGTTCATGAGTTGATTTGGTCTCACAAGACAAGGCTTGTACACAATCAAAGTATGATGAAGAACAAAATAATGACATGATGAAGGAACACTCATGAGTAGCTTGATCATCGATACAATGAGGTTTCATAATCAATCAGGTGTATACATGAACAAGACTTAGAGGAATCAAGTGCAAAGTTGATTACAAGATGAATGAATAACTACAAGCAACTTGATTATCAATATAAAGAAGATCTTCAAATAAAGGCTTAATGACAATACAAGTTGTATGTGAGTTGAGTTATCTTAGTGGTGAAGAATTGTGCACGACCGAGTCACGATGAACCATGCAAAGGAGAATGGCAAGCAAGGCTTAGTCCAAGGGACCGGGGCAGTGGTGAAGGGCAGGTGAAGCTCAATCTCGATGAACCAAGCAACAAGAGTCATGTACTTCGGAGTATCAATATAATTGAAGATCTCAAGTGACTTGTGAGTACAAATGGAAGTTGATCGTAAGGATTCAAATACTCCAAGTCACAAGCTCTAGGTGATGGCGCTTAGAAGAAGAGTACATGTGGCAATTCCTTTTGAAGCCAAATGAAGAGAAGTGGCAAGTATCAATTATGCAATCTCAAGTTGAAGAAAGTTTCTTTTATATTTAATCTTGAGTTTAGGCATGCCGCTCTATCAAGAGGGATGTCACATAGGTGTTTGCAAAGTCTCAATGCTCAAGTAAATCCCAAGTGAGATGAGAGAATCACAATAGTCACAAAATGACTCAAAAATTGTCAACCCAGGAACGAAGGAAGTTCCGTCGCTAGAAATTCCAGTAACTCTGCCAACCCGAGAGTGACGGAAGTTCCATCAAAACTTCCGTCATGCTCTGTCTTAGTGGAATCCTAGGCCTCGCAATGACTCTTTTTGAAATGACAAAAGTTCCGTGCGTTTTCACGGAAGTTCCGTCAGACACTGAAATGCACTCCAACGGCTAGTTTTTATGGCTCCTCTATAAATAGCTTATTTCTCCCCTCCTTCAAGTGCTGCTAACTTCCACCACGAAAATATCATTCCTAAAGCCCTCTAGAACTCTCCCCAACTCCTCTTTGTGAGGATTGATCTCTTTGTGAAAGTTGGGTTGAGAGAGAGTCTCTTTGTGAGAGAAATTGATCACTTGAGCATTGTTTCAAAGCAAGCATCCATGAGACATTTGTTACTCTTAGAATTAAAGATTCCTAGATGGCTAGATGTCGCCCTAGAGCTCCCAAACTTGTGGTGAGTCTTGGGATTCGTAAAGGTTGGCTTCGCCTCCGCAAGGGAAAAAGCAAGCTTAGTGAAGAACCGGGCTGGATCTTGGTGATTGCTTGGTCATCCAAGCTTGATCTTGGTGATTGCTTGGAGAGGTACAAAGGTTGAAAGAGACCTGGTCTTTGGTGGATCCCTCAACGGAGAGGTAGACAACTTGGTTGCAAGTTGGTTGAACTCCGGTAAATAAATCCCCATGTGCTCCCTTGTTCTTGTTGTTGTTTAAGTTCTAGCTTGCTTTAATTTCCAATAGGTTGCATAAGTAGTAGTTCTTGTTTTCCTAAATGGATAAACCTGCTCTTTCTTGTGTGCAACCTTTGGAAGCTTTTCGTTGTGCTAGAACTTCTTTAGGGGCTTTTTATTTATTCTTTACATATTGTGCTCGATCTACTTGTGTGTTGTGTTGTTTACTATCTCTTACAGGAACTAAGCTCTACACAATAATAACAACCCTTTACTTCAAGTAGCTTCTTTGTACCTCTTAGATTTCTGCATTTCTTTATGTTCTTCACCTCATAGCGAGGAACTTCTGTTGTGGGACAGAACTTCTGTCACCATGGAAGTTCCGTCAGCAATTGACGGAAGTTCCCTCGCACTCTATTTAATTTGCAATTAAGTTTGATTTCAGGTTAAATTTGTAGATTGCCTATTCACCCCCCTCTAGGCAACTTTCAATTGGTATCAGAGCCTAATCTCCTTATTAGGCTTAACCGCTTAGGGAAATGATGTCGCTTCCAAAGATTTCCACACCTTCATTTGAGGTACCCCTTTTCGACGGAGCAAACTATGCTTTGTGGAAAACTCGTATGTCTTCTTATTTTCATGAAATGAACTCACAAATTTGATGGATCGTAGATATAGGCTTTTCTCATGTCTTGGAGGATCATCCTCCAACCAAAGGACAAGAGAAATGCTTGTATCTCGAAGCTCATGCATTTAATGCTTTATCTGGTGCTATGAGTGCAGAGGTCGAAGATAAAATGCTAAATAAGCATGGAGTGCCAAAGAGTGCACATTTGATGTGGAAAGCACTTGAGGAGATGTATGGCTCTAGCAATGATGGAAAACCATTGTTGGAGTGTGAGCCTAAGAACATCTACCTTTCAGCAGGCTCAAAAGACCAACACCAACATGAGTAATCAGAAGATCAAGAAAATAGGGCTAATCCTATCTGCTTGGGAAAACCGGTTGATCCGGCTTCCCAAACCGGTGTGTCCAGTTTTGGTAGAACAGAAATTGTCTCTATTAAAATTGTCGATGAGTTTGATTGTTGCAGGTTTAGACCAAGTGAAAAGTCTACATCACCAACAAGCTCATGGCTGGAAGATGAGGATGCTTTTCATCACATGGCCAAGAAACAAAGAGAATCTAAAAGATCCATACTTGTGAAAGGTGATGATTTGAGTAACAATGATGCATGTGCTATTAACTCTCTATCTTATGTAGCACAACTAGGGAAGGGAAATCAAATAATTTTCAAGGAATACCAAAAGCTTGCTAAAAAGCACCTTGATTTGCAAAAGAGACATAGCATGCTTTTAAGTTCTCATGACAAGCTTGTTGACACTTATGTCATGCTAGATACAACACATGAGGTTGCTTTGACAGTGTTAAAATCCTACCAACCTCACACTTGCACATGTGCACCTATGTCTATTGATTTATCTTGTGCTAACATATGTTGTCCTCAAGAAAAGTCATCTCTTGATGAGCATATAATTGTAGAAACTTGTGATGATCTCATTGCAAGTGAAAATGATGTTTTCAAGGAAGAAGTTAAGAAGCTCAAGATGGACTTAAGTCAGTTGAAAAGTAAGGGTCATGTGCAACCATCTCAAGATAACCGTGACGACATGGTGAAGAAGCTTGAGAAGGGATCAAGCGTCACATGCTCCCAAACCTCCATAACTGACCCTGAAGAAGTTCATGACACGAAGAGTAAGAGGAAGATCAAATCAAGTGCTCAAGTCATTTGCTACGAGTGCTCAACAAAGGGACACTTTGCATCTAAGTGTCCAAACAAAAAGAAGGCTCAACCAACACTTTCTAGAAGACAGCAAAGCCTATCAAAGAGAAGC
This sequence comes from Eleusine indica, assembly GCA_030378355.1. Lineage (NCBI taxonomy): Eukaryota > Viridiplantae > Streptophyta > Magnoliopsida > Poales > Poaceae > Eleusine > Eleusine indica. Next base: position 6,314,501 of record CM059498.1, on the reverse strand, counting down.
TGTTTTGGTTGCAAGGAAAAAGGGCACAGAATAAAACAATGTACAACAGAATCAAGAAAGCAGCAAGTCTGTGAAAACCAGATGGTCCGGTCTCTAGAATCAGAGTGCCCGGTTTCTACAAGCAAACTGAAATCTGTTGAGAAGCTTGAGAAAGTCTTTGTGTCAGCACTTAACCGATACATGAACAAGAGTGAAAGCACGAAGAGGCAACTCAAAGTGAAGGCAAATAAGATCAAGCACCAAAAATGTTATATTTGCCGTAACAAAGGACACATGAGTAAGGATTGTTCTTTGTCCCAAACCTCACTTAATCTTACCTGTAATAATGTGCTATGTGCTAAGACCAATATTAACACTTGCGCTACCAAGGTGATTAGTTTGCCCATTGATAGTGCAAAGTCACTTTGGATGCCAAAAGCTTGCGTGACTGACACTCTAGGACCCAACAAGTGTTGGGTACCAAAATGTGCTTGAAAGTGTTTATGGAGTGCAGGTGATGCATTGATGACTTGGCATGAACAAGAAGAAAACTTATGCATGCAAACTTGCCAAGCGTGAAAACGTTTCAACATTTTCTACATCAATGTTATCAAGGGAACAATAAGTATCACTATACTTCTCTGCTTTGTTTTCCTTATTCCTGCTGTAATGTGTTTACAAGTTCATGTAATAACTCGAGAAGTGCTCTCAAGGAACATTACAAGAATGTCATATGTAAAGAGATGCAATTAATGCCTCCTTTGGATAAATCTATTTTGTGAACATCTTTCAGGAGCTATAAGCATACAAGAAGTCAAGACAGCCAAACAGAGAGGGACGGAAGTTCCGTCATCCCAGTGATGGAAGTTCCATCAACAACCTTTCTATAGTTCATGATAGTTCGATGGCTTTACCAGCTCGTGACAGAGAGTGACAGAAGTTCTATCACCTAGTGACACAAGTTTCGTCGTATCCACAAAAGAGATACATAGAAGAAGAAGGGAGGAGAAATGAATAAAAAATTCATTGAGATGATCTCTAATAATTTCAAGACCATAAGTTAAGAGTGTCATTGAACCTTTATGCCTCCCCGCTTCACAAGAAAAAATTCCTACTTATATGGTTTGTAAGTGGCTCTCTGCTCTTTTCAAATTCTAGTTGTTTATCTAATACCTTAACTAAGACATAGTTTAAATCTCCTCATGATCATAACTGAGCAGTGTGCACATGTGAATATTATTCAATGATATGGTGCACACATTAAGGGAGAGATTCATACCATGTCTTATGTTAAGAGGAACTAATGTTTTTTTTAAAGTGATTGTGTGGGCAACATTTACATGGATAATATTGTTTGTGGAACTATTAACATTGTGAAGGCATTGAAAGTGCATTCAATCAAGTGGTAGATGTGACTGATGACAATGGAGACGTCCGACGTTCATGAGTCCCAAGATCTATCACAATCAAAATCTAACAATGTCTTGATCCGATTGACAAATCATGCAAGAGTACATAGCTGCATAAATGCTCCATCACAAGAGAAAGAGAAGAACAATCTAATGGCAAAGGTATGTCTTGTAGTTACAGCTTTGTGTTCCTTTGCATATAGAACCCATGTGATAGGTTATGTCTTGGCATGTGTATGGCCTCATGTCATGGCATGCCCTTTGTGAGATAGGATAGATTTTTTGAAAAACTTCCTTATCTTGTTATAATAGTGGTTTCTGAAAATCTTTGGTTCTTGATCCTTGTGATCACGTTGAGCAAGTTGTGGTTATAGTTAAAATTTATTGATTGTTGCCTAGCCACAATTTGTGAGACCGTCTATCTCAAGTCCAAAAAATCCAATCTTGCTCCAATCTGATCAAAATCTCAATCTCTCACTTTTGGGAATAAGATTTACAAAAAGTTAGAAAAGAAAAGTGCAGAGGACGCATATGGGAATAAGATCTATAGATGAGAAGAAAGGTGATTGAAATTGGATAAGAACCTATGATTGCGAAGAATGGAATAGAAACTAACAATTCTCAGGTTTAACGCAATCCTGTCAAAACCTTCATCGTCCTTGAATGTAAGCTGTTGTTGGAACCAGAGAGCGACAGAACTTCCGTAGCTCAAGTGACGGAAGTTCCGCCACCCACAGATTTAGAGTCCTTCAACCTGTCCTCCAGCTATCATTCTTTGATCCAGTTGCTTTATTAGAATGGTTCACCTCTATCAGTTGCAGAGGTAGTATGGATGATAAAAAGGGAAAATGAATAGTCAAGGCAAGGCATGATATGGAAAGGAGAGGGCAACTTTATTCCTCTCAATATCAAAGGCAGAAAAAGACAACTAAAAGGCCCTTGCCTAGAGGGGAGACATGACCTTAGAAGAGGAAGTAATAGCACCTGTTGACAATGATCAAACCTCCTTTGTTAGTGATGATGTAGAAGATTAAACTTGGCTTCCATCTCCTCCTAGGACCATCATCAAGGGAGGGGACAAGCTAAGTCAACTAGTGCAACAATGGTTTCTGCAAGAATTTAGGAAGAAGAAGAAAATGAGGATTCTGAAACATTTGTTGTGGATGAGCCGATAGCATCAGCAGTCAGAAACTTTAGTGCTTCTTTGTTCTTAGAATCTTCTAATCCTTCTTGAAGAACAAGAGTAAGCTACAAAGGGCAATTTAAAGAGATAAGGAAGATGTGAGCAATCAACTTGAAGCTAACTCCAAAAGAAGTTGGAACTGATTACAGATTTTGGCCTTACTTTCAGCAAGATTACTATGAGTCTATGATCGTACAAGGCAATGTCTATTATTCAGTGGGTAAATTGGAACTACCTATATATCAATGATGACCCAATTCTCAATACTTTGGTGACTAAGTGCAAAATCAAGAATGTGAGTGATACTTCAGCATTTCAGGAGAATTGAAACAATGAGATCATTGTGTTGAAGAGCATGAAAATGTTAGAAAATCTAATTGGATGACAAAGGGACAGTGGTATGAGTTCACATATGCTTAGTTTGCTAGACTTCTTGGATTTGGGTGAAATGATGCTAACCATTCACACCTTCACATTGACCCCACTTTGAAGCTAGAAAAGATAAATTTCATGTATCTAAGAAACAAATAAGGCAGTCAAGGATATGCTACAGATTTACTCACATTTAGGAGGGCTATCACACCTAGGGATGAAGACTCCACAACCATTCCTCTTATAACAACAATATTCTTGTTGCTATGTCTTCTACTCCTACTCATGGCACTCATGTCTTAGTGTTTGACTTCATATGAGAAGAGATTAAGGTCATTGCAAATTACTTTCGGAAGAGTTGTGAATATGCACCATATATCATATACATGATCAAGAGTCACTAGTGTCACTTTCAAGTGTGAGAGAGCTAACAAGAGTTACAAAATCCAATTTTTACCACAGCCAGAGAAGGACACACCCATAGCTTCCTCATAAATATAGTGCTTGTCCAAAAGCTCTGATTTCTGAAAGCCTCTGTTAGTTGAAGACAGAGAGCGATGGAACTTCCATCATTCATTTACAGAACTTCCGTTATTCTTTGGATTTATCTCCGCTCGAGACAGAGAGCAACAGAACTTTCGTCGTCCAATAACGGAACTTCCGTCATTTATAGCTCCCACACAACCCAATAGCAGCTCCTCACCAAGCACCACCTTCTATAAGCACTAGTGGCAGTGTGCAGCTACAAGATAAGCATTTCTATCCTCTGAGGAAAATCATGAACATGCTACTTTGCCTAAACAAGGAACTATATGAGGTAGATGAGAGAGCATATCATGAAAGACAGGAAAGAAAGAACATCACCTAAAGATTCAAGGAAAATTCATACCAAGTTGGAACTTGAGCATCCTTGCTCTCCTATTGGTTCAGAAAGTGCAAAGAGTCCCATAAAGCCTTGCGATGAGAAAATAATCAACATTGAGCAAAATGACTACGCCTTTAAAATTTGTGGTGACATGAGCCTTAGTGGCTATGGCAGCTATGAATTTGGTGGTACTAGAGATTCCACATCAGACCAACCCTCTGCTTCTCACCCACCTCGAAATTAAAGGTAACATGAACAAAGAAGGAAGGTGTCTTGGACTTCATGCCTTGAGCTCAAACTTTTTGGTGCTAGATGACAAAGGGGGAGAGAAAAGTAGATTAAAGCTCAGAAAAGTAAGACTTGGTGGTGTCACAAATGGAAAAGTCTTTATTGTCTCTTGGACTTGAGAACAATGTGCAATGTGTGAACTTGTGTGTGAACCTTTCTTTATCTCTGTTTTAAGAATTTCCTTTGCTTGTGATAATATATGATGCATTATTGTAATGATGTCATGTTCTTTATTGTGAATATGTGAAGTCTAGTGTTTGCTAGACAACACATATGCTTTTTTTTCAGTTTGTTTTTGTGTCTTTCTTGGCATATGCATCACGAGATATCTGCTCACACACACTTTTTTTTGCACCCCACGAATGCACACATATAGGGGGAGCACTCAAATCAACTTGTAAAATGTGCAAATGGCATTTTAGGCCAAGTTCTTGAATTTCATTCAATATGCACATATTTAGGGGGAGCTCATCTATATATTTGCATTCAAAATGCTCTTTGAATATCTTTTGTACACTTTAATCAAGGTTGTCATCAATCACCAAAAAGGGGGAGATTGAAAGTGCATCTAGTCCCCTAGTAGGTTTTGGTGTATTGAATGACAACGTGATTAAAGGTCTAATGATTCTTTCTAAGTATATGAGCAGGGATTGAAATCTTGAATGTACACTCTATGGATGAAATGAATATGATTAAGATTGTACATTGATTCTAGTTATGAGATATGAAAGTTCATGAGCTGATTTGGTCTCACAAGACAAGGCTTGTACACAATTAAAGTATGATGAAGAACAAAATGATGACATGATGAAGGGACACTCATGAGTAGCTTGATCATCAATACAATGAGGTTTCATAAACAATCAGGTCTATGCATGAACAAGACTTAGAGGAATCAAGTGCAAAGTTGATTATAAAATGAATGAATAACTACAAGCAACTTGATCAGTAATATAAAGAAGATCTTCAAACAAAGGCTTAATGACAATACAAGTTGTATGAGAGTTGAGTTAGCTTAGTGGTGAAGAATTGTGCACGATCGGGTCACGATGAACCATGCAAAGGAGAAGGGCAAGCAAGGCTTAGTCCAAGGGACCAGAGCAGTCGTGAAGGGCAGGTGAAGCTCAATCTCGATGAACCAAGCAACAAGAGTCATGTACTTTGGAGTATCAATATAATTGAAGATCTCAAGTGACTTGTGAGTACAAATAGAAATTGATCGTAAGGATTCAAATACTCTAGATCACAAGCTCCAAGTGATGGCGCTTAGAAGAAGAATACATGTGACAATTCCTTTTGAAGCCAAATAAAGAAAAGTGGCAAGTATCAATTATGCAATCTCAAGTTGAAGAAAGTTTCTTTTATATTTAATCTTGAGTTTAGGCATGCCGCTCTATCAAGAGAGATGTCACATGGGTGCTTGCAAAGTCTCAATGCTCAAGTAAATCCCAAGTGAGATGAGAGAATCACAATAGCCACAAAATGACCCAAAAACTGCCAACCCAGGAACGAAGGAAGTTTCGTCACTAGAAATTCTAGTAACTCTGCCAACCCGAGAGTGACGAAAGTTCCATCAAAAGTTCCGTCAGAAGTTCCGTCAGTTGAAACTTCAGTGATCTTCCATCTAGAGAGTCACGGAAGTTCCGTCATGCGTTGTCTTAGTGGAATCCTAGACCGCGCAACGACTCTTTTTGAAATGACAGAAATTTCGTGGGTTTTCATGGAAGTTCTATCAGACACTGAAATGCACTCTGACGGCTAGTTTTTGTGGCTCCTCTATAAATAGCTCATCTCTCCCCTCCTTCAAGTGCTGTTGACTTCCCCCACGAAAATGTCATTCCCAAAGCCCACTAGAACTCTCCCCAACTCCTCTTTGTGAGGATTGATCTCTTTGTGAGAGTTGGGTTGAGAGAGAGTCTCTTTGTGAGAGAAATTGATCACTTGAGCATTGTTTCAAAGCAAGCATCCATGAGACATTTGTTACTCTTAGAATTAAAGATTCCTAGATGGCTAGGCGTCACCCTAGAGCTCCCATACTTATGGTGAGTCTTGGAAAAGTTCGTAAAGGTTGGCTTCGCCTCCGCAAGGGAAAAGTTCGTAAAGGTTGAAAGAGACCTAGTCTTTGGTGGATCCCTCAACGGAGAGGTAAACAACTTGGTTGCAAGTTGATTGAACTTCGGTAAATAAATCCTCATGTGCTCCCTTGTTCTTCTTGTTGTTTAAGTTCTAGCTTGCTTTAATTTCCAATAGGTTGCATGAGTAATAGTTCTTGTTTTCCTAAGTGGATAAACCTGCTCTTTCTTGTGTGCAACCTTTGGAAGCTTTTTGTTGTGCTAGAACTTCTTTAGGGGCTTTTCATTTATTCTCTACATATTGTGCTCGATCTACTTGTGTGTTGTGTTGTTTACTATCTCTTTCAGGAACTAAGCTCTACACAGCAACAATAACCCTTTACTTCAAGTAGCTTCTTTGTACCTCTTAGATTTCCATATTTCTTTATGTTCTTCACCTCATAGCGAGGAACTTCTGTTGTGGGACAGAACTTCCATCACCATGGAAGTTTCGTCAGCAATTGACGGAAGTTCCGTCGCACTCTGTTTAGTCCGCAATTAAGTTTGATTTCAGGTCAAATTTTTAGATTGCCTATTCACCCCCCTCTAGGCAAATTTTAAAAGGAAAAGCCAAATAGTGAGAAAACTAGAAGTCGAAGAGTTATGAGGAGGTTCTTATTGGTTAGGGTTTGCGACAACGATTCCAACGGCGCAAGAATCGCTTAAATCGGAGCTACGGTTTGAAAACTAGGGCTTTCGAAAGGTTCAGGGACTTATTTGCAAATTCTAGAAAGTTCTAGGGACCTATCCGTAAATATAAAGTCTTCTAGGGGTTTGATTGTAAAAAGTCAAGGACTAAAACATAGTTATAGAAAAGTTGAGGTACTTTTCTATAAAAATCTTGGACTAAAATAGAAATAGATTAAAGCTCAGGGGGTTAACTGTAAACTATAGGGTTCTGAGTTTTTCTAAGTTTTCTGGAATTATTTTCCTATGGGAAAACCTATAGAATAGGTCGATGGGTCGTGGACCGGGTGTACGGTCTTGGTGCATGGACCGAAGGGATGTGGGCCGTTGACCAGGGGATCTACGGTTGGGATTTAAAATCGCGAAGGGGTATAGGGTCTTTTAATCATGATCGTCGGCCGAGATCCGATGGTTGAGGGTGGATGGGCATCGGTGCGCGGCGGTCAGAGCTAGGGAAGGCGGCGGCGCTATTGCCGACAGCTCCGCCGCTCGCCGTTGGGCTCTCTAGGGGCTAAACTTCACAGGGGTATGGCTCAACGGGGTGCGGGAAGGATACCACGTTCTACGGGGTCGAGGCGAGGGGAGGCCTAGGGCTAGCTCTCGGTGTGAGAGTGGCTTCGGGGGTGGAGAGCGAGCGAGAGAGAGAGACTGGTGACTTGTCTGGCTCGACTGGAGACGGTGGTGAGGTGATAGCGAGGCCCGAGACGACTATTTATAGGCAGGGAAGGAGGAAGACGACGCGGGGGCGTGCTTCATGTTTTCTCGGCGGCCAGCGCCATTAATCTAGGCCGTCTCCGCTTGTCATGGTGACTCGGGCAGCGGCGGGGCAGGGCGATGGGATGGCACGTTGCCGTGTGCGGCTAAGCGCTAGACGACGACGCGTAGGGAGAGGTCATGTCGCAGGAAACAATGAGGCATCGCGTCGGGTCGAATCGCGGTGTGCAGAGGAGGGCTGTGTCGTTGGCGCTGTGCCGGCATTGCAGTGCAAGTTAGGGGGGGGGGGGTGAGTGCACGAACGTGTCCCGTCCTTGGCCGTGTTGCAACGAGGCGAGGTGAAGGCGTGGCGTTGCGCTTCGCTCCGGGCAGGTGGGAGTGATGGCGGCTGTGTCGGGTTACGTCAGTGCGATGGGGTAGGTTGGCACAGCGTCGAGCGGTGGGGCGGCAACGGCGTCGGGAGCGACAGGGTTCCGTCGAGGAAGAAAGGGAGAGGGACGAGCGCGAAAAGGAGAAATGGACCGAGCGAGCGAGCGGGCCGAGGAGGCTGCGTGCGAGCGCGCACGAGGAAAAGCGGGGCTGGGCCGAGTGGGCCATGCGCGCGGGGGAGCGGGCGGCGGTCCGAGCGAGAGCGGGCGTGCGAAGGGCAGGCCGAGGTGTTGGGCTAGTTGGGCAGAGAGGGAGAAAGGGAGGGGAGTGGCCTGCTAAGGGTTTTGGTTTTTCTTTTTATTTTTCTGGTTTCCTTTTCTAAATCAAATCGAAGTCAACCAAAGAAGAAGAATCTCAAAGAAAGACCAAATAAAAATTCAAGGAGGAAAATTAAGCCAACCACTTTTCCATGTTCCAATTTTACAGTTTTGAAAAATCATGATTAGACTATATTTAAATAAATCTTTAACTTTATTCCTCTCTATTTGGAAAATGGGTTTTTCTTGAATAAGTAAAATGATTTTTGTAGCGTATTTTTGTATGGCCAAATTTCGAGGGTCTCACATACTAGGCTCGGCGACTCCTAATAAAGGATATTAAAGGCCTGTTGGATGGTATTGACATATATTTATATACATGGTATAAACATGTATATGTTCTTTTCATCTACACTTCACCTCTCTCATTTCGTCTTCCTTTGAAGAGTTATTTCTACCTTCTGATGCATGACATACTCCCTGTCATTAAATAAAGGAAATTGCACACACTTGTTGCATCAACTTGGCATTTTATTAAGCACAATACTAGTTGAAAGGTGATACATGCAACCTAATATAGTAGGAGTATCCAATAAGGTGGGAGTCCTAAATTTGAGTATTGGTAATAGGTACCCATGCATATAAAATTGCATAAGGCATATTTCTCCATTTTATTTGATGTCTACTACTGAAGAGTTAACGAAAATGCAAACGGGTGAGGATCACCTAAGACTAGTATTCCAACCGAGTGCATTTTCCAACTCTTTGATGTCTACTGGTAGTATTTGACCATATGACCACTTCCCCGTCTGGTAAATCCTAAAGTTCATACATAGTTTCACAAACACCTGGCATCTCTCTCTGTTTTTTTCTTTAACCGTTTGTCTTATAAAAAATATTGCGTGACCTCACATAAGAACTTCTAGAAGTTCAATTAACTATAAGGCACATGCATTTCTTCCGAAAGAGTTGTGACATCTTAATAACTCTGTGGACGGATCATAACCCACGCCATTGGTACTTATCATTAACAGATAGACAAGAATATTAAACGCCGATATAAAATTTATCATGTGCTATATAAAATTTGGCAGTTAATATCATCTGCTATATACAATTTATTTCTTCAGAGCTTTGACCTTACATGCCGATCTTAGAATCGGCAACTCTTCTACTACCTCCGTCCCATATTATTTGTCATTTTAGATTTAAGCGTGGAAATGAAGAAGTGAAAAAGACAGGTGCATAGAAAACGAGAAGGAGAGATCAAGAGATAGAGATGTACTAGAAAGAGGAAAATGTGCATTAAGATACGAAAATGACAAGTAAATTGAAAAAACTAAATAAGTGTAGGTATATAAGACGAAGGGATTATTTGACGAAAATACTGATCCCGTCACATTTGAATCCACTTGAACACACTTGGTCAACTATTACATTTGCTTCCAACAAAAATGCATTTACAAAAAGTGCAAATTGCAGACAACTAATAACTAAACGGACGGCCAGCAGGGGAATGACATTGACCTCATGGGGAAAAACTGAATGTGGACATATCGCCTACTACTCCGTTCAACTCTTGACGTTCCCGACTAACCGAAGGAACTAGTAAAAGTGAACTAGTGTAGTGATCGAGGACTGTCCGAACGAGGCAACGTCATCAAATTCAATACAGAAGGAGTACTTGTTCAGCACAGCAGTGACATCTCATCTATTTATGTCCTGGAGCTACTGGAACGATGGCAAGGCAAGTTGATACGTTGACAGAAATTTACAGAGAAGTATGACCAACAACATGGTAGCCACGAGAGTGGCGTCCGCCGTAGCGGCGCTGCTGATGCTGGTCATGCAGCTAGCCTCCGCGAAAAGCGGGTCATTGCCAGGCTGCCAGGCTACTTGCGGCGGTGTCGATATCCCGTACCCTTTCGGCATCGGCCCCAAGTGCTTCCGCCCCGGCTTCGAGATCGCGTGCAACCGCAGCACGCCCTACCTCGCCGGAACGCCGTACAAGGTTCTGAACCTGTCCCTGACGCCAAGCGGGGCTCGCGTGGAGCTCCCTATCGCCTGGGCGTGCTACGACGTCTCCGGCGGCCGCGGGCGGCGCTCTTCCGAGTCCGAGGCGCCCGTCAAGTTCAACCCGCACGGCGTGTACCGCATATCGGACGCGCGCAACCAGCTGTACGTCATCGGCTGCGACAACACGGCGTATATCCAAAGCCAGAAGGACGACAGCATCTACGGCTACGAGTATTACACGGGCTGCGTGTCCTACTGCAGGAGGCCAGAAAGCGTCAGGAACGGCAGCTGCGCGGGCGTTGGATGCTGCAGGGTGGACATCCCGCCCAACCTCACCGACAACTCCGTCGGCGTGGACACCGACGACGAGGAGTCCTTGGCCGTCCGCGCGACCATATATGATTTCAGCCCATGCAGCTATGGTATCCTGGTAGATAGGGACAGCTACACGTTCCGCAGCGCGGACCTTAAGATGGACAAGAAACAAATGATGCCGGTGTGGCTCGACTGGGCGATAAGGCCGAATGGTGTCTCAAACTGCTCAGACGCCAAGAAGGACAGCTCACAATACGCGTGCAAGAGCCGGCATAGTATCTGCGTCGATGTTGTAGAGAGCCCTGGATATACGTGCAATTGCTCCCGAGGCTACGAAGGCAACGCCTACGTTGTCGATGGATGCACCGGTAAGTATATCCAGGCAGAATATGATTTCCCCTTTATATAACTCCATAGAAATAATTAATCATACTCCCAAATAAACCATGCATATCCGTGCAGATATTGACGAGTGCTTGCATCCGGAGAAGTATCCATGCTACGGGGTTTGTCACAACAAGGCGGGCTTTTACGATTGCAAATGCAAACGAGGCAGCCACGGCGATCCACTGCGACAGCCATGCGATCCCGATTTCTCCCCGGCAGCAAAAATTTCTGTCGGTAAGCAACACTTGCCCGCCAAACTGATGATCAACTGCCGTATCCTGGGAATGTAGGCAGGTTCTACCAGCTGTGTGCATCAGTTTTAATAAGGCATGTTTGGATCAGTTTTAGGCCCTGTTTTGATCTACTAAGATTTTAATAATCCAGATTTTAGAATCTACAAGACCTGTTTGGATTTCGGATTCTTTTAAAAAAAGTCCAATAATTTTGTAGTTAAAGGTCAAAAACTGGTTTTTAGCTAGGGTTAACCAGATTCTTGGTTTCTTAGATACCCGTTTTTAGAACTGAACAAAAAACTGACTTGTTTGAAACCATTATTTAAATTCCTAAAATGTGTGTGTTTTTTTTAAAGAAACCAGAGGGATCCGTATACTTGTGTTAAAGCATGTGGGTGCATTGTTGTTATGCCATGAATAGACAATAGACCGTGATCGTTGCACAAATTAATTTCTACAGATTTTAAAGTGGCACATTATTTCTCAATTTTGCACATATGGAGGCACATAAAACCCCTCTTGTTCCTCAACATCATGACTCATTAGCAGTTAGCACACTGCACACCGTGAGGATCTTCTCCCCCGTCTTGTAGTAGCTAGTGCTGCAGCAACTGTGCCCCCCTACCCCTAAACTCACCTAGTATTATTCCACCCTTGGATTGTAGGGTCGCCCTGACAGTGTTGCTGCATCCTACCACCTCGATCTCCCAGGTTATCGTCCATGTTGCACGACCAAATATATTCCTTAATTCCTACCGGGAATGTCGAACTGCTGGCACCACATGGACGTGCCATGGCACTATGGCAGGATATAGGCAGGGTTTACAAAACCAGAATAGTACTGGCAAAAACCGATGGAAAACTGATTTTGCTACCGTGTATAGATTCAGTTTTATTGAAAAATCGATGGTCCAATACAACTGAACCAGACTGTAAGCTTAAAACCGTGAAAGCCAGCCAGTTTTTATCGGTTTTGTTAACCATGGATATAGGTCCTCGTTCATGCTGCCTGTCCTGCACTATGGCGATCATGCCTGAGAGGCTGAAACTTCTCCTGTGGAGGCAACGAGATAGGAAGGAATGAAAATGAAGATTTGCGCATTTTGCGGGTTCATTACAAACTTTCAGTTGGCCAAAGCCTCTTGCCATGCATATTAGCAGCTTAGCCAGCGCCTTCGTTAGCGACCATATGTGTGGATTTGATACATTTGAACAACAGTACGTTAAGTTCTTAGTTCTATGATCTATTTGCAGTTCTGCACCCATCTTACAAGCTGTTTTATCTATAATGCAATTTACATATATGTATTACTGATATGTGCCACATTATATTATTTTCACACATAGGGGTAATATCTGGCATCTCGTGTCTTATAGCCCTATCCATTTTCATATTTATGGTGCATGAGAAAAGAAAGCTTCGAGCATCCTTTGAGAGAAACGGTGGTCCCTTATTGGCAAGTATCAATAATATCAAGATTTTCACGAAAAAAGAGTTGGTTCACATCACTGGAAATTATAGCACTGTTCTTGGCACAGGCAGCATGGGTGACGTCTACATGGGAAGCATCAATGGCAACCAGATGGTCGCAGTGAAGCGCTCAAGAAAAGAAGTTTCTGAGGAAAGAAAGACGGAGTTTGCAAACGAAATCAGAATCCAGTCACAAATTAGTCATAAGAATGTTATTAGGCTCCTGGGTTGTTGTTTAGAGGTTGATCTTCCAGAGCTGGTCTATCAGTATGCCTCAAATGGAAGCCTCTATAACGTCCTTCATGGCACTGCGGACAATGCAAAAGTGTCTCTCTCATTAGCATCACGACTGGACATTGCTGTTTACACGGCTGAAGCTCTTTCCTACATGCATTCATCTGCCACTGAGAAGATCCTCCATGGAGATGTGAAATCAGGCAACATACTTCTTGATGAGAACTTCATGCCAAAGGTCTCTGACTTCGGAACATCCAAGCTACTTTCCATGGAGAAAGGAAACATATTTGTGGTAGGGGACTTAAGTTACATAGATCCTGCATGCAAGGATGGTCGTCTAGATGAGAAGAGCGACGTCTATGGTTATGGAGTTGTGCTTCTAGAGCTAATCACTAGAAAGAAGCCATGGTATGATGGATATAACAGCCTCAAGACAAACTTCAGCGCATCATTTGCAACTGAGGAAAAGGCACGAGGGATGTATGATGAAGAGATTGCATCCCCAGAGACTATTGAGTTTCTTCAAAAGGTTGGCAGCGTTGCCATTGCTTGCCTCCAAGAGAAAATGGATGATAGGCCCAACATGAAGCAAGTGGCGGAGCACCTTCAGAAGGTGAGGAGAGAGTGGAAGAACAAGCAGCTGGATGAAGCAAGTGGCACGACACCTTCAGCTGGTGGTGAAGTAGTTGACGATATTTTGATGGAGAACTCCTGCTAAAAATTGATGTTAGTGGCGCCAAAACTCTAGGTTACTCTCTGCTAGTGTGATGTGGAAATGCTATGTCTTGTCAGTTGTTTTAAGTTATCTGCTGATTACTAGTGTGAAATAAGGTTCCAAGTGCCCTGGAACTTCCTTGTTATCCGCCCTTCAAAGATTTCTTCAGTGGTTTGGCTTTGTCCTTGTAGTGTTTTCTAAAATTATCATATTGCTTTTTTGGCGAATCTATTTGAAGATATTGTAATGCTCCATTGGTGCACAGAGCATTTGTACTTTAGGCTTAATAATTGGTTTGCCAACTTTTTTTTTCACTTCACATCATTGCCCATATACTGTTTTGAGAAAGACACGTTTTCCGCCAGCTCTTTGTCCTTGATAAATTACAGCATTCTGCAACCAGAATCGGATGGGCAAAACATGGCAGAGGATATGAGCAGCTTCGTACGATTGCAGAGCATTTGAGGGATCATGGTATGATTTGGATTCAATGCCCAGAGCAAACTAATAGTGTACACATTAATTTTCATTTTCTTGGCAGAATTTCACATGTATGTTCAAGACTCTCATAGAGTATAAAAGGAGTTAATGGTCATAAAGATGGCTTACACTTGATCAAATTCACAGAACCATATCTTCTCACTTCCTAGTAAGTGAAGGATCCCTTCACGCCATCCAAACTTTCTCCAAGGGATGACCTGAGAAGATAAATAAAGGCGAAAAGGAAAATGTGGGGTAAGGAAGCAAGAAAATTAATCAGCTTCAAAGCCAGAGATCAAATGTTAACTGGAAAAGTACTACAATGATAGTATGGAACATTAGAGGTTTTGGAGTCCAAATTAATGATTTTAGAAATGAACACAAAAACTAGAGTTGCAGCTAGACACCCTCGTCTTAGAAAAGAAAATCCTGAAAACTCAATTCTTGCAATAAATTAAATTTGTTTTCCTATCATGAAGGTGGCGGTAGTCCTTGTATTCCCTTTAGCCAGAAATAAATTTCCTATCAGATCATGGGTTCATGGTAAGATATTTACTGAATATACTTAACACTAGTTGATGTACAATTTTTCTAGTGAGTTAAGACTTTAATGATTGAAAATAAACATCAATAGATAGACATTGAATCATTATGATCAGAGTGGTCCCCATAGTTATAAACAATGAATAGAAATACCATAATTCGAACTTGCATCAATTACTCCTCGCATATTGACTTAGTACCTGAACTAGAATATGTAGTTGCTTAGGGAAATGAAAGCTAAACTCAGTTTTATGATCTTCAATATAAGCATATCTAATAAGAAAAGTACAGCAAAAGATGAAACAGTGAAGCCATGAAGGTCAGTAATTCAATTCACCAATCAAACGGTTGTTATTGTTGCAACCCTAAATATTGTGTGGGCTATCATGGTTTCCTTTCAATTTCGTCATGATTCATCCTGTAGATGAAGATGTCATAGACTCACTCATAGTTGACAAGGCTGTAAGCATCTTAGGATGCAAGGGGCAGAACTTTTCATTTTTCTAAAAAATTGCTAATCAACAAATGTAGTGATCAAGCTGTTGTATCATTCATTTCAGACATGCATTCACAACTACTGAAAATGCCAATGGAACCAGCAAGTTAGACCACCAGAACAAGAGTACATCAACTTGCCAGTTGACCAGTAAACATGAACAGCAGCAGCCCAATATCTCTACTGCAGAATCTTAGTGCTATCTGGGTAGGAAAAACAGGGTGACTAAGCCATTTTTATGGTAGAATCCTGCCTCATGGAGTTTGTGGAATTAAATTGTGAGCAATTAAGCAGGAAAGAAAATGCTTGGTATGAGAGCTATTGACAAGATGATATTACTTTCCAAACCTATGGATCGTTTTCTCCATTATAGCTTGATAGTCAGTGAGAATTGTTTCTTAGAACTTTACCATAATGTACATTGTCCTGTTCTTTAGTTTGCTAAGAGTATTCCTAAGTTTGTTATTGGGTAGTGATAACTTGTCCAGAAGGGATTGCTCACAGTCACTACAAGATTCACATGGAAACAGATTAAGGCAATTAAATACTACCATTTCAAAATTCAAATACCACCTAAATACGCTATCTCACAAGAGACATAATCAATTCACGCTCCAGATTTATCTTGATTCCTTTCCTACATCCATACTAACAAAGCAAAACTATGCAATTGTTAAAACAAAGACACATTGCAGATGTCTCAGCATTTCTTACTTGTGCATGCAGTACTTGTACTCCTGGCCACGGACATAGTCCAATTCCCCTTCCTCAAGCTGCACAACACATCCCAGAAACTCAAAGGCATCAGAAATCAAAGCTATTTTCATAGCAGCAGTCGTTGGAACCCCAAATCCACTTGCCGCCACTCACCGGGTCGCCGCCGTATATGAGGTCGTAGCACTCCGGCGAGAGGCAGCGCAGCACGCAGTTCTCCTTCTCCGTCGGCGACGACCTGCACGCCCATCCCCACAGCCCGCTGCAGCGCGGCCGAGAGAGAGACAACCGTCAGAGGAGTTCGATTGAACAGAATAACAGCACAAAGCATAACATCCTAACACGTACTTCTCGATGTCGGTGTAGCAGGCCTGCTTCTTCTGGTGGATCTCGTGGTCCTGCACCCGGGAGTTCAGCAAGCTCCATGACACGGATGAAAGGACACGTAGAAAGAGGGAGAGAGAGGGCGAAGGCGAGGAGACGTACGGTTATGGGGCGGCGAGAGGATTTGGCGGCGGCAGGGGCGAGAAGGGCAGCGATGGTGAGAAGTACTAGAAGACAGCAGGCGGCGGAGGATCGCCGTTGAGACTGGTGGGGCAGACGCGGTGGCCGCCGGGAACACATGGCGGGGGTGGATCCGGACGGTCGCAGACTCCGGCCGGTGGGGGCTGATGTTGCGATGCTGTGAGCCCAGAAGGGACTATGAAGACATGTAGTAGTATGAAGAGAAACGGAAAGAACTGGGCAAATGAAAGCAAATTCGTGTCGTATTTAAGATGAGATTTGGGTGAACCAGTCGGCAGGGTTTTAATAACCGGCTGAAATCGGCCGGTTATCTTGGTTAATCGGAGAACCGGTTCCGGCTGGTGGCGTTAACCGGCCAGTTTTACTCGGCTAACCGTAACTAGTTACTGTAGCTAAACGGTTAGCCAACTGATTCTCCGATTAACCGAACGGTTTTCAGTCAAACTGAGCCGCCAATTTCACTGATTTTTTGAACCCTGCCAGTCGATATAGAATAAGAGAGTACGAATTATTCATAGTTCTGATTGCCATTACAGGAGAAACTGCTGTCTAGATGGGTGATATACTGATATGAATGTAAGAATTTGAAAAATTTAACATTCGCATTGCAGAAGTTACAATCTCGCGTGTCAGAATCTGCTGCTTGCTTAAACTCGGTGCTCATGAAGCATTCCTTCAGTAAAGTAACGCCACGAATGTGTTATATTACAGAAATGTATGTACATAGCCTGGGATAAATACAGTTGTCACCACTAGGACTCGGTGGTCTTGAAGCCATGTCCCTACACATCTTTCCTGAGCTTTTTTCAAAACTGCAGACATTTTTCCCATAGTAGACTCATCATTTGAGCTTTTGAGCAACGAACGAATGATGAGTCTACTATGGAAGTGTTGTTCTATTATACCTCGCTGTCACTGTCGATAACCGATTACAACTTTGCACAGGGAAAAAAAACAAAAGATATCATGTTACTACTTGTTATGCGCAACAAAGCCGGATGATGGCAGGGATGCTAGTTGTCCGTAAAGAGCTTGGTCTAAAAAATGAATCCCAATCTGTCTCATGATGTTCAAATAACAACACGACAGACATTCACTCTGCTTCTACAGCTACATTAGCTTCAGCTGGACGGTCAGTGACTAGGGATGGCAATCCAGGTCCCGGGTGCGGGGCCCCGTTGGGTTTGGCACCCGACAGGTGCAGGTGTGGGTGCACTTTCTCACACGCACCTGCCCTGTACAGTTGCGGGGCGGGTGCGGGTTTTTCCTTCCACCCACGGGTGCCTCGCGGGACCCGAAATATAAGGCGGACAAATAATTTTAGTCTAATGTTCTTTTATGAGAGTGAGAATTATATGAGTCTAATAATTCTTACATATATACATATTATCATATTGTGTTAACTATCAAATTATAAATAAGTTAGTATCTTTTTATTATATAAAATATACGAAAATCATATAAAATTAAACTAAAGATGTATTTTTTTCATGCATAAGAAAAACCCACGGGGGACCTGTCACCCGCCTGAAACCCGACGGGTATGGGCGCGGGTGTGGAATTCCACCCACGGGTACGGGTGCAGGTGGAGATTTCCGCCCACAACATCTCTCATCACGGGTGGGCTTTTGCTCCACCCGCCCCGAACCCGGCCCGTTGCCATCCCTACTTCTGACCCAACCTGAGTTTGCTGGTTCTGCTGATAACAAATAAGAATGCTGTGAGCATGATAAATCCTTTCAATATCGCTGAAGGAGTTCCTTGATGAGAAGTCCAATGTGGCATAACAGGTTGTATACTGATCGAAGCAAATTTCTGACCCCCTTCATCACTTCTGGAATGGTAAAAAGGAAAATTGATTTATCAAAACTGCAATCAAGTTTTACAGAATAAAGGGGAATGTGGTTTAAGCGTGAGAACCATAATACACGCCCTTGCCACTACATAGTGAAATTTTCAACAAAAGCAATAATCAAATGTCAAAAAACTAAGCTTTATTAAAACTGCATTAGTGTGGTTCAGTACACGAGCCATAATGCATGTTTTTGCTACAGCACAGTGAAAATCTAAACTAAAGCAAATATTCAAATGCCAAAACACTCGCTTCGATAGTTTTAACCATCTGATATGTACAAACACAGTTAGCTTCCACTTCAACGTAAAGCATTAACATTATATACTGAGAACAAAGGCCTGACGTCACATTTCATGGCAAGAAAAAACTAATGAGAAATGATGACTACCTGAACAAATTCCGGACAGATCCCCATAATGATCTTTTTCTCCTTGCAGAAGCATGATGGTTTTGCTTTCTCAAATTTTCTATCTTTGTAGTTTCTAGGAAAACCAAAGAATGGAGAGCAAAAAGACTCAATTACCCAAAAATATTATCAAAGATGCTAACTACAATAACTCAGAAAAGAAAAATGAAATTCACCTGAAAGAGAAGTACTCTGAGCGACTTTTAGTGTGGCAAGCTCTTTAACTAGCGAACGTTCCATGTCACTGTATTGAGCAGAATTGACACAATTATACAATAAAATCAATAAATTATGCAAGTAGGATATGTAAATGGGATGATAAACCAGACGAAACTAACATAAAATGAGTCCGAAAAAAGAGGAAATAAAGGCTTCTGCTACACTAACAAGAAACGTTTCTGACACACTGGATTCCTTTTGTTCATTCTTCATACCTGAAGGCTTAAGACCCACTTGATTGCTTTAGCCTCAGGCTATCATTTCCAATAGAATTGTACCAATTGACAATAAAAGTAAAGGGAATAAAGAAAAGGTCAGATAAACTAACAAGGGTCATGCCAAGTGACTTATGTTGGATATTGACATTGCAATAATTCAGTGAAGCATGCCTACTTTGGTTCACCTTTCTTATAGCAAACTGGCGAGTTGATAGAAATTTATGTTATATAGTGCTATAAATAGCAAAGATTGCAGAAGACATCAAATCATGATGTAATAAACACTACATATATTAAACAGCATTAGTAACTCGGACCTGATACTCTTTGGAATCTTCACTTTTATCACAAAATTGTGATCCCCTCTGACACTAGGATTCTTGATGTCTGGAGCTCCCAGTTGAGAAAATTTTAGGTTCTCTCCAGGCTGGGTGCCAGGAGGAATATGAAGATCCTTGATTCCTTCTATTGTTTCGACCTGAAATAACAAAGTTTCTGGGTAAATCTGCAGTGGAAGGTTTACTATAATTATAGTTAGATAAGAACGTTAGCAACAGGATGGAATCAATGAATGTTTAGGCTTGAGTTGGCAAAATAAACTTTTTTTTCCCTCCTAACATGACTTTTGCTATGCGCATACAAGGTATAATATATTAATAAGAATGTCATTGATCTATTATAGCCAACCTCCACAGTAGTTCCTAATATGGCATCTGTGTAATCAATTGTGACACTTGAGTACAAGTTGAGTCCTTCTCTGTGGATGCCTTGTTTTTCATTAACTCGAACAAATATATACAGATCACCACTTGCACCCCTGCGTAATTAAAGGTAAAAATATATATCATGTAACAGTTGTATAAACTAAAATGTGGACTAAAAGAAGGTTTAAAGGCAGTTTTTTCGTACTATCTACTGAAACAAGGACAGTAATTTATCCAGGTAGTATTAGTCGGTTTAACATGTGTGAATCACTAATTATATCACCTTAACTCATATTTTCAGCTGCATAGCTTTGTGTATTTCATACTTAAAAAAAAACTGTATGTCATGCATTTAAATAAAGCATATTGCACACAACAAAGCTGCAGTAATTTACATGATTACCGCATTGGCCTTACCTTTGTTTATCGACACTACCTCCTCCAGTAACTCGAATGGTGGAGCCATCATCAATACCTCCAGGTATGTTGACTTTGATACTTCGCTCAACTTGAACTTTGCCTGAACCATAACAGCTTGTGCAATGATCAGTAATAACCTTCCCACTGCCACCACAATTTAAGCAAGAAGATATCTACAGAATGCAACATGAGGATACACATCAGAGTTCCATGCGGCAACAAGTCCAAAAAGACATCAGAGCTCCATGCAGCAACATGGTCCATGGCAAATGAAATCCACATTTTGCACATCACGTTCAAGCATGTCAAGCAACATCCACACCTGAGCCATCCAATCTACTCAAGGATCTCAAAGGCCAATTTGACAAGGACTCTTGGCATGAGGAGTTCAAGGACAAGGTTCTCAACTCAAGTATAACACAACTTGAAAAGAAGGTCCGACAAACTTTTTAGTTGTCCACAAGGACAAGCTTACTAATATCATTATCATGAAACATAATTAAAAAACAGAAATTGCTCTCTCTCCCTCCCTTGCTCTCCCTCTCTTCCATCGCGAAGCTCCAGGTTAGGGTTTGAGGGTTGGGGGTTCTTCTTCCCCTCCGGCTGTAGAAGAGGGTCTGGGTAGTGGTGGCAAGACCAGTGGTGGGTGCGGCTTGGCGGGGTCGGCGGCTGGGAGGGAGGGGGGGGGGGTCGGGGGTGGTCTGCCTCGATGGGGTACGGCCTCACCAGCGGCAGACCGGGGGGAGGGGGCTAGAGGAGGGAGGGAGGGAGGAGGAGGATTGACGGCGCTGGGGGGCGTTTGACTTCCGTTAAGCACGAATCTAAAACAGGGGAGCTAACGATGCAGATGTTGAGGGCACCAGCTCCCCTGGGCGCCAAATCCGTGCTCATTAAAAAAATTGAGTGCAACAGTCAAAGTTCACCACGGCAGCAATTGTAATCATTAAAAGGATGGTTTCACACCTTCTAGGTGTCCTTGAGATTTCATTTGGTCTCCAGAAGTACAAGGGAAATAAGGAAAGCACTACATATTTGCTATAAGATGACAAATTCAACTGACTACCTGAGAGATAGTACCGAAAGGTGTCTTTTGAGTTTTCATCGACCTGCCTTGACCTCTGCATTGGTAACATTCTGCTATAAAGTTGCTAGATTTAGCTCCAGTCCCGTGGCAGGTGCCACAGGTTTCAAGGCGTGATATATTGATCTCCCGTTTGCCTCCAAGGATAGATTCTTCAAAAGAAAGGAGAAGATCATAGCTGTAATATAGAAAAAGGTGATGTAAACAGGTATCCAGAAGCAAATTTTGCATGTTTTGGGTAACTTGAAATTGCTTACCGAAGATCAAGTAGTCTGCTGTTCATATTTTCAGTACTGTAGTGAAATCCCCCACCACCAATGCTGTCTCCAAAAAACTTGTCAGAACCACCAAAGAATGCATTGAAAAGTTCATACGGATCAATCTGTGAAGTAGAGGAAAATGTCAAATACTCCCTCCTTGCAATGTAAGCATTTGAAGCATTCAAAATTTTTCTCATAATGTAAGAATTTCTAGGGATAAGACAAAATCGGGTGGGTCGGTGGGTGCGTGAGGAGTTGAGGTAAAATGACGAGTATATCTGACTTTCCCCCTGTTGACTATTTTTGCATTGGGATTCTAAGAATCCTTATACAAAGAAACGGAGGGAGTATAATCAAAATTTTTTGGATTAAGGTTCCTTTACTTGAACAATACAATGGAAATAGAGGATGCAACATGAAATGTGAACAGTGCCCAAAAAAAAAAGTTTACAATGCAGCCCATAAAAGTTTCCAACTGAAGCATCTATTACTTCTATTAGAAAATGACTAACTGCAAGTTTGCCAATAATTGCCAGGATATAAGTTCATGAAGATAAATACATAGCAAAAAGAGATATCCAGGGGTGATTTGGAATCAAATGAATTTTCCGGTGTTTATTGTTCACCTATTTAGAACAAGGAAAAGTCCACCCAAAACAAATCTGATGCAGGATTAATAGATGGAGAAAGGGAGAAGATAAAATGGACGAGAGGAGGATTGAGAGCAATGGGCATTGGGTAGAGTTCAATGAATGACTAGACCATCATTAACATGTGATCTATAGTTTTTTGGGCAACGTGTCTGTGACTTGCAACTGCAAAACTTAATGGTCATTAGTCAAAGGAATTCACTATAAATATTCTTCTGTTCTACTCAGTCCTGCTTTCAAACATTCATTCTAATAAGTTCAAGTGTTTCTCAATTCACTTGCTTTTGTACATGTATTCTTTCCAGTTCACATGTTTTTGATATTTATATCTAGTTTAAGAAAGGAACAGAACAAAAAGGAAAATGACTTGAATACTAAATGAAATGGGCACCTCATGTGTGCCGCCAATATCACCACTTCCATAATCTCCACTGAATCCTGCTTCTCCATAGCGATCATACAAAGATCTTTTCTCTTCATCCGATAGAATCTGAAAGAGATCATATGGTGAATCACATACAAGAATGGGCATCTACTAAAACTGAAACTCACTAATAGTCTGCATAGCTTCAACGACCCAAAATTTTCAGATAACAGAGGTCTAACTACGGCATACAAAGGCAGAAAAAAGTCAAACACAGAAGTTATAAAGGTACAAGTGAAATACATTACACAGAATGGAGAAAATAAAAATGGCATCTGTAGAAAACCTGTCATTATAAAAGAAAATATTCTGCATATGACTTGATTGAATGGTTCCAACTGATGAGATTATTGGAGATTCCATCTGCTTTCATGGAATAGCTTCATATTTTTCATTAAAAAGTCATGGACAAAGTGTAGTACTGAATCAAACGTGGTAATCTGTACTATGAAAAATAAAGAATAAGCATATCTTGATAAAATAATCTAACACTCAGTGTATTTCTATTGCTTTTCAGCACTTGAGAATGAGCAAATGGCAGATGATACCTCATATGCAGCACTGATCTCTTTAAACTTTTCTTCTGAACCAGGACTCTTGTTCATATCAGGATGGTACTGCAATAAATACCAGACAAAAAACATGTATAAGGTTTCTCGTTCCGATACCAAGACAATAGCTACAGACTCAAGAGTATCTAAACAGGATCAAGGAATGCCGGTAATCCATCTGAAGAGAACATCCAAAAATTACGAATGGGGGTTTGATTTACAAAGTGCATTTAAAAACTCATCGATCAACATTCTGATATTTCTTCACGCTGGAACCGCAGAATTATGCAGGTAGCTCAATCAATATCCAGTAGCTTCACTTTGTCTTGCCGTATCAATATATCGCAAGCAAATTGAACTGCTAAATAGTAGGAATAACAGTATAGCACCCAATCTAACGCGATAGGAGTGAAGGGGAAGGGGATGAGAGTATCACCTTGCGCGCAAGGGTCCGATAGGCGGCCTTGACCTCCTGGAGCGTGGCGTCGCGGCGGATGTTCAGCGTGGCGTAGTAATCCTTCTCTTTGCGCCCGGTAGCCGCCTCCGCAGACGATCCCTTCCCGAACGCGGCGAAGACACGGGTTCGGGAGCGCGCACGGCGGAGGCGTAAGTGGAGATTGCAGGGGATGGAATGTGGCGGCAAACGGCGGAGGGAGCATGCGGGGATAGGCGTCGGGTTTGGGGTTGCCGGGTGGAAGAGCGCGGAGGCCGACATAGAACGGGAGACAGCCGCCGTGCCGGCGGCAGTGTGGAGTGCTGTGCTGTTCAACTTCTGCTACAGAAGGGGTCGGTAGGTCCCGAGCGATTGATCTGGAGATTTTTCTTGGGCTTCACCGCCGGCCATCTCCCGCCGCTGCCACCGGCGGCGCCGCCTTTCTTGGCCTTCTTGCCCGACGAAGCTTTGTTCTGGCGCGGGCTAGGACGGCGGCCGGAGACGGAAACGGCGAGGTAGCGGACCGGATTCGGCTGAATCTGGGCTTCTCCTTTTCGATCCAACGGCTGAATGATACCCGACGGACGTTATTTACATAAAACCCCCAAAATTGGATCGCGACCATTAACCGCGATCCAAATTTATACATATAGCCTCCTAGTTTGGATTGTGGTTATTAATCGCGATCCGATATTTTACACAAAACACCCTAATTTGGATCATAATTATTGATCACGATCCAATATTTTATATAAACACCACTATTTTGGATTGTGATCAATAGTCGTGATCTAATATTTTGCAGAATACCCCCTAACATTTACAGTGTAGTCCCTCGTTTGGTATCCGCCTGGCGAGCTCGCTCTCTCCCGGCCGCGCTCGAACCTCCCGTCCGGCGATGACGACCGCCTCGACCTCCGGTCCTCCTCCAGCTCTCGCCTCTCCCTCCTGCGCCGGATATTCCTAGTATGCCGGTTCCCTCCCGTCGTCGTGCGGCGGGGAGTGAAGCAGGGGTGGTCCGCGATTGTTCCCCCTTCTAGTGGCGAACTCGGAGGTTCACTCGGTAATGGAAACTGCGTAGCGGAGGTGATGGCGACGGGGCGAAGGAAACCGCATCCCCTGGGGCGGAAATGAAATCTCAAGAAGCGACCGCGGAGCACGCCGACCTCGAGGAGTGCCCGTTTGCTACAAGAATAAGTAAGAACAAGGTGATTTTCTCGCCCACTAGCTTTCCCCTCTTGCGCATTCGACAATAACCCACTTCTTCCGCTGATAGAGGCCTGTGCCTTTAGGACAGGAGCATTGTGATTGGTTACGCATGCATCCAGAATCCAGAGGTCACTTTGAAGATGTCAGTGAAATTGTTGTATGTCTTGTTTCAGATTCTGAAGGAATATCTGAGTTTCTGTATGAAAGAGCGACCTGCTATTTCATTATGTTTAATTAATAATTATGTGTTCTACTAAAAACTAAAAATCCCTTTTAGTTTTTAAGCATCACTAGTATTGCAATCTTGTATTTTGGACATCGGTTGTGCATTTGACCTTGCCACATTGCAGTAGCAGAGCAAGTAGCTGTTGGTTTCATAGGTTCAGTTTTCATGATGAACTTGGTGACATTTTGGTTTTCCATTGAAGTGCCAAGTTAACGAGTTCTTGATACCAACCAATAGTAGCATTGAAATGTGCCTGGCAATTCTGTAAAGCCACTTCTTACCTCATCCCTGAGTGGCATTTTCTGCATCATGAACTATGATTTGAGAAGAAGAGATAAATTACAGGAAAAGTAAATAGCCAATGAACACTATTAATCTCTAGTACTAACCTCCGTAGCAAAGTAGGTGATCTTCCTTTTGGCACCATTTACAACATCATGGGCTTAATTGCGACCATGTGGAATTTTCTTTTCTCTTTACACACATTAAAAAGGAAGTGCCATCAATCACACCCCTTACTGTGGCTTGCATTATGCTCTAGCTCATATCGTGAGGTTTTCTTGGATGTGCAGGAATGAGCCGCAGATGTTCCCACCTAGGTCCGGGAATGCAGCGCAATCCAGCGGGGGCTTTACTTGGCCCACTCGGTCAACACTGACAGGGTACTTGAGCAGGTGGCCTCGCATCTTGGTCACTTTATTGGAGACAAACTGCTCCCAATTTTGCTCCCCAATGTGCCAAACCTGCCTCATACATTCCAGACTCTCCGGCCGGGTAAAGCTCTCCTCCACGGCTCCAATGTGCTCAGCCCAAAGCAACATCCTGTAGCCAAAAATCTGCAGGTAAAATTTAAATCAGCTACTAGGTTATCAGAATGCATATTGCAATATGCACTTACATGGTATGTCATTTTGATTGTAAATGCTAAACACGTCTGCCTGTCCACGAGGAGCAGAAAGCGTATTTGCCCATGTGTGCTGGGGTTGGTATGAACCCATTGCAATTTCTGTGTCCCTGGTTCCTTCCATGGATCTCTGGTTGATGTTGGCTGACCCGATGATCACGTACTCATCATCCACAATCATTCCTTTCGAGTGCACATACACCATGAATCTCCTGTTTTTCCGGGCTTGGTCCTGATTGAATTATTGGTTCATAAATACAAAATACTAGTGTGAATTCAGCATATTTTATCTTTTCTCAGAAACAAATGTTGTCTGCAGCTTTGGATGACTCTAGGGAATAAAGAAGTATAATATGCAGTATCACCTGAGGGTTGCTGGATGAGAATGATTCACTAGAAGCGCTGGGAGTGTCCTCAGCTTCACGATTACCAAGGCAGAAGAAGTTGAGATAATCCTGCGGCTCATATTTATCATCTAGTCCTACTTCTTCCAATGCCTTATAAATTATCCCGTACATCATTTGCATTGTCTTTTTCTAAAAGGATAAAAAACGAGGGAAATGGATTGCACCTGATAAGTTATCTAACCAAGAGATATTGTAGAGAAGAGTATATTACAGCAGAATCAGAAAAATTAGAAGGCCTACTGAATCTAACCTGCCACTAAAGAATTCTTTGTGTCGGAGCGCCGGTCGGATTACCTTCAGGCCACATTGGAACTACTATGTAAGCTAAAAATCTCTCATTTGCATAGATCTTGTTTGCAATTTTAAGTGCTATCTCAATCGGTATTAAGTTATTAGGACCTGCAATATAATAGAGTCATGAATGTATGAAGTGTTTCATATTTCGTGCTGCCATTATATGTGAAATAAGGGGATCAGAAACTTGGTACTGCAATTGATAATGAGGGGAAAATAATATTAAAGAACACAAAAAGGACCATGTCTTATAAATGAGTAGTTTGTAGGGAAGATTTAGTATCTTATGCTTACGGACATCTTTATGTGAGTTCCACTTAAATGAAGAACCAAGGAAATATTAAAAACTAGACCTGCCGGGGGTAAGACTGCCCCAACGGTATTGCACTAAGAAGAGAGGACCTTCTCACGCAGGTCTAGAAAATTCCCGAACCCCTCTCCCCCCCCCCCCCCCCCTGTGACATGGTGACCCCTTTTTTAGCCTATGTGAGAGCTTCATAGTGCACCAGCCTTTATATCGGGAGCAAAGCCCGCACCGATTGGCTCCAGACAGGGTTTTACATATGCTTTGGCTTAGGGAAAAGACGAGGGAATTTTTTTAACCTAGTCCGGAAAATTCGCTTTCAACAGGAATCGAACCCGAGACCTAGGAGGTGCTACTAAGGCACCTTACCACTACAGTAAAGGCCGGTTCGCAAGAACCAAGGAAATATTGGTTCTCAATGTAGATGAAGTGTTGTGCAGCTCGGATGGCATTAACATAAGCTGTATGCACGCTCATATCAATCAGCACATTTTTCCCGCATACAAGATTCTGTTGAGCAGAAAATTAATCTATTGAGTAAACAAAGAAATAAGCATACAAGGACAATACAAATATATAGTTACCTTACTAGTGGCTTCTCGTGGATCTTTTGGAAAACCCTTACAGAGTTTGAATCAATGGATCGGAAAATCTGGTTTCCAAGTTATATTTGGTTTAGTGCTCCGCGATATATGGCTGAATTCTGGTTTGTTGTTACAGAATAGTATTTGTAAGGTTACCTGAACATCCCATCGCTCTAGATCATTGTTGTTTGAATGGATTTCATCATCAATAGCTACAATATCAGGTATCTTTTCAATCCAGAGCAATGTGTCTTGTGATTTCGACAATTTCTTTACCCCACTGCGCTTTGCTGCCTTTAACCACCGCTCCTCAAAGTTTTTCAGGACATCATATGCTGCTGGACCATCGATCTTGGAATGCAGGTCATGCCATGGTTCTCTTGGCCCATGGTCATCGAGTACCTACAATCAAGTGATACATTAGTACCTCATAGAGACCCCCTGAAAAATATGTTCTCTAAAGCTTTTGCCGCACTAATATGTTCTCTAAAGTCATGATCATTCTTTTAAAGGCCCGCGGGGACGGGAACCAAGTCGCGTGCTAGCATCCTGAAAAAACCCATCCGCGTCGTCCATCCGGAAAAACTCATCGGATCGAGGTCCGCGTGGACTGGAACGGCAGACGCTAGCATTGAACCTTTTGCCGCACTAACTTGTAGAAAGGAAAACGCTGACTGCTTGAAGTGTGATGGATGAGGCAGCTGAGATCGCCGGACTGGGTAGCAACTGTGTTTTGGTTACAACTTTACTCCCGCTGGATAGACTGGCCAGCGGATCACTCCGATCCATCTGCTGCATATCTCGTCGCTTGCACGATTACAATGCGTTGGCGTGCGTGGAGGTGCTGCTGTCCCCGCATTATCCTATCTTTTCTAGCAATACAAGATAATCTCAACATTCTTTTCTGCAATAGTGCAATGTCCTGTTAGGAGAGGATGGACGCGTCACGCTCTCGAAGAAGTCCCTAGTTCTTCACACAAATGCTACCAAGTCCCAATCGCATCTTCTAGTAGTTGAGGACTTGAGGTGGAGCAGATAGTCAAGACCGCTGTAACTCCATCTCTAATTTGAACTCTGATATAATATAGCGTTTTATAAGAGTATTTCGTAATATCCTGTGTAATCTCTAGTATGAAATCGTGTGTGATGATCCATTGGAAAATGATATCTATGTCAATTTGCATTGATCAGAGGAGTCAAAAGGCAGCAGAATTGATCTTGTAAAGCAAACTTGACTATTCCATCATGTACTGTATCCGGATTATTAGATACATTCACGATATTATAGTTCCTGGTAAATACATACATAACTAGAAATGTTGCGCGGCATTTGCCACACTCTATGGATTTCTAGATTGATTGACCCTCGCTCCACATTTGAAGTGAGCGTTGTGTTTCCTAAATGTCGCAATTGTAAGTAAATTAATTTGACTTCTGTAACCTGGAAAAGAGAGATTTTCAGTTGGCATACGGCAATACATAAGAAAGCTAATTCATTAACAAATTAGACATCTATTCATAGCTCTATTTATATCACATAGATCCTTGGATATCTTCATGTCTGGGAAATATAGGGCATCACAATATTTCCATTTGCAATTTGCGATAGCAAAATATTTGCATTTTAGAGAATGACGATTACTGAATTTTAGATGTTTATTATTTCACTTGATGCCTCTGCAGACATAGTATTTCAAGAAATAAGCAATAGCTTTTGGTATGCATGATCTTGAATAAAGATTATTAAAAAGAATAGTTGTTATTGTGTTAGTAAACTATATCGAAGGAGAGTTATAGAACTGATACATTTAGGAACGACAAATTAGGAAGCTGAAGGTATATATTGGGATTAGCTAGTACATGATTTGATTTTATTCAATCAGATTAGGACAATTAAAATATTTATAGCAGGTGAGCTAATACATAGTGATTTCTTATTTTTTTTAAAAAAATTGTTGCATTGTTGATTTGAAATTGAAAGATAAATCAATATGACAACATTATACCTTCGATTTTATATATTGGTTCTATGGTTCTAGTGGGGAGATTAATCTGCAAGCAAAATTGTAGCAGAGTAGATAATTTTATCAGTTGTAGAACTAAAATAATATGGAGCTAAAAGTGATAGAAGATTGTTATGGGCATGGTTGGGTAACTAGGCCTTATTCTATGCCAAAAGTTTGAGAGTTAGGGTTTATGCTTTCCCAAAAGCTTAGGAACTTGAGACGAGATTGAGAGATTTTGCATTCTGAATATTGCTTGCCGTTATTTCTAGTATTGCCGAGCATATATAGATGGTGGTCAACACCATAACCGACTTTGTTACAGACACGTCTTATTCTGATTTGACTCTGGTTTACCGAGTCCTACTGAACTACTTCTAACAATCCTAACTGATAACTAATCTGAACTCTAATCCTAATCTATTCCATGCTAGTGTACTTTCCCCACATAACATCACTCCTCTCCTCGACAAGCAGCTTGTCCTCAAGCTGACAATCAGGATAGCGAGCTTGAAATGACTTCAGATAGCTGAAGTAGGTACTAGTACACCTGTATGAATCTTGGCAAGCTGAGTTGCTAGCTTGGTGGTTGTCCTCCAAATTATTGCACCACGTTGTTATGCTCTCTTTTTGGTTCCTTGTTCAGCTCTAACAGGAAGAGGCGTTTGCATGTCTGATTGTGGCCACGCACATACTTCTCATCACAATTGAAGCATAGTCCAAGCCGGCGGTGCTCTTCCATCTCGGCCGGACTCAAGCGACGAACTATACGATCTCCAACCAGAGTTGTAGCTGCTGTTGATGCCACGGTTGCGTACAAAGAAGACGATGATGGTGCGAACTGGCTTTGAGGCGGGGGCAGCGGCAGAGGCTGTGGCGCTGAAGACAATACTCCTTGTGGAGAAGAGCAGCTCGGATGTGGTCGCGACTGTGACAGCGGCATTGATGTTGAAGACATGATCTCTTGTGAAGCATAAGGGCTTGGGGTTGGCAATGCAACGACCAACTGATCTCGGAGCTCGAACGAGCGAGCCAAATTCATGGCCATCTCTAGGGACTGAGGTGCATGAATCTGAACATCAATGCTCATTGGAGGCTGAAGTCCCACACTGAAGAGCTGGACTTGCTCTGGTTGGGAGAGAGGACCTGCACGAGCTAGCAAGGATAAGAATTTCTCACAATATTCTGCCACGGAGCTGGTGTGCCGGTAGGCAGCCAAATCATCGAGCGGATTGGCACGCAACGGCGGTCGAAAGCGCACATTGAGCAGTTCTGTGAATCTGCACCAGGATGGTGTGACGTTCTCACGCTCAACATGCATGTACCATACTTGGGCAGCGTCGAGAAGATGAATTGAAGCCATCCAGACCTTCTCTTCTTCAAGAATGCGGAATCCCCGAAAGAACGCCTCGCATCTGTGAATGAAGGTCAGCGGATCGTCATGTCCATCAAACTTGAAAAAATTTGGCTTGTAGTACTTGGGAACGTCGCACCCATCAGAAGACGCAGAGCTGTCATTGTGGGGTGTCCTGAACGATCGACCAGAGTCATGGTGAGATGCCATGGAGTGTGAGTTCTCTTGTATCTTCAGACAGTGATCCATGTCATCAATCTTGGACTCCAAGCTATCCAAGCACTTCAATTTGGTGAGGACCATCTGGTAGAGGGTCCTATTGTCCAGTTCGTAATCATCGACTCCAGAGGAGGCAACAACCTTCTTCTTGACAGTCTCGGCGGCAGCCAGCGCATCAGCCTAGCCAGCGCGTTAGCCTTCTTCTTGGCGTTGTCAGCCATGACGCAGCACAGACGAGGAAGATCGATGGTAAATCTGATACCAGATGTTATGGGCACGGTTGGATAACTAGGCCTTATGCTATGCCAAGAGCTTGAGAATTAGGGTTTATGCTTTCCTAAAAGCTTAGGAACTTGAGACGAGATTGAGAGATTTTGTATTCTGAATATTGCTTGTCTTTATTCCTAGTATTGTCGAGCATATATAGATGTTGGTCAACATCATAACCGACTCTGATATAGACAGCGTCCTATTCTAATTTGACTCTGTTTATCGAGTCCTACTGAACTACTTCTAACAATCCTAACTGACAACTAATCTGAACTCTAATCCTAGTCTGACTTGAACTCATAATCTATTCCATACTAGTGTACTTTCCCCACATAATAAAGATATAATATAGAGTTAAAGTTATAGGGAAGGCTAATTAGCACTTGGTTGATTGCACGTGAGATGAGATATGTGAGGTTTGAGCCTGCGTGGCATAATTATTTATGGACAGAAGCAAACCAGCACGAGAAAGGTTAAACAAATGATATAGAAAAATACATATCAGACAGGCATTTTCTCGAATAGCATGTAGGCATGGTGATCCACATTTCGATGTCAATGATGCAACCTTATTGACCTAGGCGTTGAATCTTCGCATACCAGGCAGAAGTGAGCAAGTTTCTAATCTTCTATATTACTCGCACACAAGAGCTTGATAGCCGATAATGGTACAACATTATTTCTAACTGAAATTTTGAACTGGGGGCACCGAGCTGTGTGTGTAATGCCTGTAGAGCCGCCATGTCCTGGAGGTCGTGCTCATTGAGATCATTCTTTCTTTGTCAATAAATTTCAGCACAAACGAATAATAACCTATAAAAAGGTTAGAACGGAATCTACAGTCGTAGGAATAAATCAGTAACATTTTCACTCAAATCACAAGCAGAAACTAAACAAGCAAGGGGGAAAGCTAGTAAACCAAACTAAATGACCCCAGATTTCAGCCGTCATTACCACAGCGGTGGCAGCACCGGAGGAGCATCTAAACCAAACTAAATGATCCTAGTACTACAACAACAACGACAAAAGCGTCGGAAGAGCATCAGAGCATAACTTGTGGGAGTGACGTTGTTATCGCTTGCTGCTGCAGTGTTTCCGGCCTTCTGGGACTGTGGCACCACACGCGCGGAACAACGCCGAGGTCATCGCAGATGAATGGAGAGGCAAGCCAATGGGAAGAGCAAGTTTCTTTGAATCAAAGAAGGTAAGGATATGAGGGAAAATGAAACGCGCATCTTACAGGGAGTGCGATTGTCTTCTTCGTTCTTCATGATTGTTTTTTAGTCTTTTTTTTTCTTATTTGCTGGCTGCCTGTATACTTAAAAAGGAGAAGTGGTAACTGGGAATGACCAAATGAGCGAAGCCTCTAGATTCTGCTCGGCTGCTCGAGCTGGACCATGTTAGCCCGAGGCGTAGCAGTAGTAGGTCTTCTTTATTTCAACAAAACCGTTCACATTGACATCAACGGTTGAAATTGACTGGGATGACGTGGCACAGTAGAATCTTAGAGAATGCACAACATTTAACTAAGTAAAAGATAGTGGAAGGACCGGGAATAAATTGCAGGATAGAAGGATCTTGATGTAAAGATTGCACGGAAATGGTGAAAGGACCGGAATGGAATAGATAATTCGTGAAAGATCTATTCGTAAAATGTCTTTTAGCATATCCTACGTCCTCTATCTTTCAGAGGGAGAATCCAACGGTTTGAATTTTTCTTTTTGATGACGTGATCTGGCTTATTTACAAGAAAACACACACGTTTTAGAAGTATAGAGATTAGAGTTGGATCATTTAGTAATTCTTCATGCAAAGTGTTCGGTTAAGTGATGTGATCTCCAAGAACATAAACTCGTTCTGTATTGAGTACTCTCCATGAATAAATACAGCAGCATCCTTACATGAGTCTAAATACACATGGTAAGCACAATAAACCTTCTTATTGTTTCTACAATATAGTTCAGAAAAATTCATAATTGGACACAGCTCAATAGCCGAACTGCTAATTTTGTACTGCCCATTTCCTTCTTGAACTCGACAACTCTTTTGTGCATTCAAGAGGACTTTTTATTTTCCTGTAATCGCTCAAATAGGCTGCCATCAAATGCACCCCTGACAGTTTCTCTTTGCAACAGGCCATCTTTATCCTTCGCCACGCTGTAGAGCAATAGCCATTCACCAGCGGCAGCGACCCTGTGAATACAGATCATATATGATAAATATGGGAAAGTTGAACTTTAGGAACAGATTTCAAGTGAAATGATAAGTATTTAGTTGGTCAAAAAAGTATAAGAAATATTTCTATGGAATGAATGCTAGGACAAGATATCAGAATGGATAATGTGTATGGCCATTCTTTTCCCAACAATCTACTAGTCAAAATCACTATACTTAGTACAAATAGAAATAAACCTTTATAGAAACAACCTACTAGCTAACGATGTAGCCTATACGTAGTACTAATGTAAATTAACATGTCATAAAAACAATCCATTATTGAAATACTGACTGACAATCGGTTGTTTCAACAGACTGAAAAATGGTTAACATGTCTTACCAGCCAAGGAAATCATACACTAGTAGGTTATACACAGAACATACGTGTATCAATATACTATTATAAAGAAATTAGAACTAAACCGTATATGCAAGAAAACTCAAACCCCACTACTAGGGCTGTGCTATAAAGCTGCAGTTAGCTATCTATGTAAACTTACCAGCCAAGGAAATCATACATATTGCGGTTTCCTTTCAGCATCGACATCAACTCCTCTCTAGTCAAGGCATTTGGATGAGCTAGACCATATTTGCTAAATATAGCATCGAATTTTGATGGATCAAACCTGTATCAGCAAAATATAAATTACTTAAAAATTCTATACCTGGGAGGACAATTAGAGTTGTGGTCATAATAGAGAGAGAGACGTGTTATGCATACATACCTTCCCTCAGTATCATAGGCTTCAGAATCACTCCCATGCTTAGCCTTGTGGATGTTCTTTATATGGATGGAGAACAAAGGGGAGGGTAACCATCCCTACATTCAAGAGGAATGAATTTGAATCAACGAAAACTTACTCAGAAAAGCCTGTCCCCAGCCAAAAAACGTTTTGCTTTCAATATATGCAGGGCCAAAATATCTTGTGTAAATTGTAAAAGAAAGATGGGACTTATGGTATATAAAAGAGAGACATATAAAAGCTAGCTAAAAAATGTGGTCCAAGCTAAGCAACGAAACTACTAGATGTGTCTTTATTCTCGCTCATAAAAAAAAGTAGTGATGTGACACTCGGATTTCCCAAAAAATGAAATGTGTCAGTGTCAAGGGTGACAGTAACAGCTCTAGCACATGCAGAAAGAGGAAACTATGTAGTTACCGGCTGAGTGGGATAACTGAGGACGAGGTTGATCAGGAAAGCGCCCAAGAAGGATACAGGGTACCCACAGCCTATTGCTCTCATGCCTGAAGAAGTAAGAAAGCACAAACAGAGCATCGTTTCAGCAATAGAAGCAATGACATAAGGTCTTGTTATCTGCTACCCATAAACAAAACAATTTCAGGTTACACGCAACACAAACTGCTGTCATGTGCTCCAGGGAATGGGAAAAGCTAATGAATTCCGCTATGTCTGACTTCTTTTTATTTGAAATGAAACGAGACAGACTACTGGATGGCGAGATTAGTCGCGTTTTCAGCGATTGAGTTAACCACCTAGTAATAGTAATACCTTGAAACGTCTCCCATGGGTAGATGATGCCGTCCCCGTTGCGGTCGAAGAAGGCCGCGTGCTGCTGAAGCACGCTCAAGCCGCGCGGGTCGCGCCCCTTGGTCCCCTCCGGGTGGCTCGGGTCCACCGCCTCGAGAGCCCTCGCGAGATCTGCCAAACCAAGAGGGAGACAGGCATAATCAATGCGTTCGAGCTGGTTTACGGCCCTCCTAATCACAAAAGAGACAGCGTTGTCTCCACGTTTTTAGATACGATGGGTTTATCTGACATCTCGCTCGTTTACACACTACCGCAGTGACAGTGAAGGAGAATGCAGGGAGAAGGATGGAATTGCTTACATGGTTTGGGAAGCTGTTCCTGCAGGTGGGGGTTGAGCCTGCGCTCCCTGGTGACCGCCGCGTGGGGGGCCTCCGTCTCCACCGACGGGTCCACCGGCGACGACGACGCCATGCGCACCACTCCCGGGGGGCTTACTTTGCAGGACCTGCAGATCAATCCAAAAACGAACGAATCGGGTTGGGATGCGGAACTCCGGGCGGGAGACGAGGAAACGGAGCAGCGCGGTGAGGAGGAAAGGATCAAAGGATCCTGTACCTTCGGAGGTGGAGAAAGGCGAGGTGAGCGCGTCGAGTGGAAACGCACGATACGAGCTGCAGAGTCATGCTTTTGTGCCGGGCCACCAGCGGGCCGCTCTCCTTTTAAAGGCTGATGAAACAGGACGCGCCGTCCGCGTCGCGCGTCCGGAACACGACACGTCGGAGCCAGGGATGCGTGGACGGGCGACGCGAGCATCGATCGCTTTTGCCGCAGAAACTTGCAGAAAGCGCTCGCGTGTCAGTGTGGAATTCTGCACCAAAACGGGAAAAAAAAATGCAGTGTCTCGCAGTGTGGCACGTCACGCAGCTGGACTTCGTCGAGCAGAGCGGCCAAATTTCATGCCAGTTCGGTGCGCCGCACATTATTTTCGCGGTGTGGTGGGTGGGAGTGTCCGTTCCTTTCAAGGGATGGATCACCATCTCTCCCGTTGCAGCCCTGTTTCACAGTGATCGCCGGGACCGGGTGGCTGATGTCTGGCTAACTACTGTGACTCCTAGGATGAGGATGTGGTTAGTGCCTTTAGTGCCACAGGGGACATGTGGGCTGAGTGCGAGACGCCATCTGCTGCCCATCTGGTTGCTTGCACGACTCCAATGCATTGGCGTGCATGCTTAGGTAGGGATAAGCTCTTCTCGTCTAGTTAGAAGAAAAATGCATTGTTCGAAGCTCATGATAGAGCTGGGGGTTTCAAGAGTAGTATCACTGTTGGATTCCAATGGCTACACGCGCTGTGCAGCTCCGCGGCACAAATCATACCCAAATAACTTACTCTGCTGTACGGAGCGTGCACATCACAAAAAATCCTCTCTGCTGTGTGCTGTGTCCAGCGATCGGACTAAGGCCAGCTCCATCGGTGCACTATGCGTATCTTTACGGTGCCACGCCGGCCCTGTCTTACTTTGCAAAACTGTGCCAGGCTAAAATAACCGGTGTCAGGACTCAGGAGAAAGATAGCGCCCGCAGTGGTGATAAACTGATAATCTCTATCTTGTTTGTACTATATATACTTTCCTTCTCAATCATTTTTTCAAACACACAAATGCATAAAAATATATTCAATGTTAAAGGAACAAAACTCACACTGAGCTTACGTTGCTAGCTCTATTTGAAACAACATGAATGTCATATAATTTAAAGGAGCCATAACTAATTAAATAAAGATGGACCTTTTGGAACAGACACTTTTTTCTTGAAATACCTTTAGTGTACACATATGAAATCCAAGACACACATAATAAAAAAATGATTGTTACAACTTAAATATTTGTATATTAATTCCACAATATGTAAACACTATATTTTAGCACATCTGAATAATAGTGTGCAAGTTTTTGAACTGCGAACCCTTATTCGATCTGGCCAATTCTTGGGCACTTTCAGGAGGATTTCTTGTCGTTTTGCAATCGATCAAATAGACTGCCATCAAATACGCCCCTGACAGTTTCTCGTTGCAATAGGCCATCCTTATCCTTTGCCACGTCGTAGAGTAGCTTCCATTCAGCGGACGCAGCGATCCTATGGGCAAG
Source organism: Eleusine indica (assembly GCA_030378355.1). Taxonomy (NCBI): domain Eukaryota; kingdom Viridiplantae; phylum Streptophyta; class Magnoliopsida; order Poales; family Poaceae; genus Eleusine; species Eleusine indica. The sequence continues at coordinate 6,277,229 of CM059498.1, read as the reverse complement.
ACCATATGATAAAAATTTAGAAATGGAACAATGGCAACAGATTACAGATGATCAGGTTGTTGCATGGAAACTAAAGTGGTATGATACAAAAATCTTATCTTAAGGCCGCAGTGAAAAATGTTTGTTAAGAAAACTACGAGTAAATACTACTCCCTCCGGCTTTTGAGGATTGTATGTTTGTATTAGTATCTGAAACTGAAGAGTGAAGACCTGGATTTAGTATAGTACTATTTGTTTAAGACCTGAGAGCATACCAGTTTTCCAATAATTTTACAATGACAACACTATGAAAAATGATATTCAAAGCTGGAATTGATTAATTCAAGAAAGTACTTAAAATCAGGGCAGTATTACCAACTCAATCACGTCTTACCAGCCAATGAAGTCATACATATTGCGGTTTGATTTCAGCATAAAGTTCAGCTCGTCTTTCGTCAAAGCATTTTGAACGGTTCGGCCATACTTGCTAAATACAGCATCGAATTTGGATGGATCGAACCTGTACAATACCAAGTGAAAGCTAGTTAAACAAATTTGTGGGTGGAATGTTATCAAATCTGTGGCCTTGAAGGAGAAACAGCATGACTTGGATATATGTCTTAGGCGATACATACCTCCCTTCAGTGTCATAAGTTTCAGAATCACTCCCATGCTTGCCCTTATGGATGTTCTTTATATGGATGGACAGCAAAGGGGAAGGTAACCATCCCTGCATCCAAAAGCAGCAATTAGCAAAAAAGAACTTCTATAGTTTGTTTATGATAAAAATGATAGCAGATGAAGAAATGAAGTATATCCAAAAGCTTAAAAAGAATCAATACAAACACTCTAGTCCTAGTTTCTACTGATTTTTTTTCTTAGACAGAAAATGATGTGATACGGAAGACTTTCACCAAACTGAATCTCCGAATGTCTAAAAAAGGTAGCCTCACAACACTTTGATTAAGACGGACAGTCTAGCACGCTTCAGTAGATTAGCAAAAGAGGAAACATGTATGGAGGTAATAAACATCACATACCGACTGAGTGGGATAACTGAGGGCAAGGTTGATGAAGAAAGCGAAAAACAGTGACTTAGGGAAACTGCACCCTATTGCTCGCAGTCCTGAAAAAAGAATGGAGGCAACGAAAGGATCATTCCAAAAATGGAATCAATCAGATACACATCTCTGTCAATGACCGAAGGAGAGAACTGATTGACACGCAATTCTACTGTTTCTATATATTGAACTGATTGACACTATGTCTGAAGCGAGGAAGATCGACTGCTTGCAACCTCGGTCACGTACCTTTGAAAGTCTCCCAGGGGTAAATGACGCCGTCGCCGTTGCGGTCGAAGAAGGCCGCGTGCTGCTGCAGCACGCTCATACCGCGGGGGTCGCGCCCCTCGGTTCCTTTCGGGTGGCTCGGGTCCACCGCTACGAGAGCCCTCGCCAGATCTTGCGGGAACAGAGACGAAAATCAGAATCAAACAATGCGCTTATCAGCAGGATTATTATAATTCTCATAATCACAAAATACTAGTGTTCTAGCACTAGCAACCATCTTTTCTTCGACAAGAGTACAAGATTATATGAGCAACGATTTATCTCATATGTTGATGACACCGTGACATATTGCACAGTTGCCAGATTCCTCAAAATACACAGCTACCGGGACAGAGGAAAGAAGACGGAATTGCTCTGCTTACATGGCTTCGGAAGCTGCTCCTGCAGGTCGGTGTTGAGTTTCCGCTCCCTCGTGACAGCCGCGAGGGGCGCCTCCGTCTCCATCGACGGGTCGGCCGGCGACGCCGCCATGATGCTCACCCGCGATCTAGCCTTGCAGGATACGAACGACTTGGCTGGGAAATGGAAGTTCGCGAGGGGCGCAAGGTCAGGAAGGACCAGGACTCCTCCAGGAGGAACTGGGGAAAAGCGCGGCGATATGGGAAAGAGAACCCTCGCGATGAACTCTGCAGTCATGCAATTGCCGCTGATGACAATGCCCGCTCTATTTAAAAACTCGGGCGCGTGATGACAATGCCCGCTCTATTTAAAAACTCGGGCGCACCGTCCATCCGGATACAGCACACAGCGAGAAGCACACGTGGATGCATCGCAACGCGAGGCGTTGAACGCTGCGACAGTCTGCTGTGTGCCTGGACCTTTTTTTTTAATAATACGTACCTGTATTACTAGTTAAAAGAAGACGTACAAGGACACGTACAAATACCAGTACATACGACAAGGATACAGGGACAACTGTTCGAACCAAACTGTAGAGAAACCCCACAAAGAAAAGAAATTACAATAAGGTCCTCAGCTTCTCTGCTTGCCATTCTCATCGGATGTTGCCGCCGCCAGACGCCACCGACGGCGAAGACCTTCGAGCCGCCGTAGATCCGAAGAAATCCCATCGCCCTGAGGCTTCGAGAGGAGTCGAAGTAGTAGGAGCCATCGACGGTCGCGCATCGACCGGAGCCACGTCCCAAACTTTCCGGATCCTGGAATCGTGCTCGCCATCGACGACCTCAGCCACCGAGATACCATCGAGCACAATTCTGCCACCATCTTTCCTCGGAACCCACAACAATCCGTAGATCCTCAAAGTAAACGAACGGAAGACGCAAGAACTCACCGAGAATCGTCGTCTCCGTCCCAAGACTTCTGTACAGGGACGTCGCTCCCGGCGCCCCACCTCCACGAGCTCGCCGCCGGCACCGGAGTGGAGCACCAGCGGGGCGCGGTCAAACTCGAGAGGACTTATTCGGACTGGACATCACCGCCGCCGCCTCACGGATGTCGGCCAAAATCCTAACCCTAGAAGACCTAGGACCTAACCTACTGACTACCACCCCGACCAGCCGGAGACCAACGGTCTCCCCCACGTCGCGACGGCGCACAAACCATCGGAGGCGAGGGAGACCGCCGGCATAGCCAGCAGGGACCACGAGCCCCTCCTCCGCCTCTCTCATCAGTAGTTGCGCGAGTCTTTGAGAGAGAGAGAGAGAGAGAGAGAGAGTGCAATTCTCAGCTCAGCCAACCGTTTCGGTTTCGCATCGAGATCACCAAGCGTAGTATTATTAGTAAACAGTGTGGACTACTAGCGTAGACAGATTGTACTGCACGCCCAGTGATGGACTCACACAAAAATTAAAGGAAAAATTAAATATTAACATAATTTTATATTATCTCACACATAAATCACGGATAAACATATTTTTTCATCGTCTTCAACCTTCAGTCTCTAATCTCTCTTTCATGACTAACAAAATCAAGAGGAGACTATAGGGACTCCTTTGTTTGAGGAGCAGTAAGGGGGCTCGAGCCCTCATCTGCTTCATCGTTAGATCCGCTCCTGTGCACGCCTGATGCCATCTCCTTGATTGTACGATTTGATTTCGTTGGCGTGCCACCGTCCAAGCATTCCGGAGTCAAAACAGACAATGGCCTGCATTAATATTCAGGCACGTTACCTGCTCGTCCCGCCACGTCTCCCAGATTCTTTTTAATCTTTTTTAGACCTAGTGCCCAAAATCTGGCCAAGAATAACAAGACATTGGAGTCAGAAGACTGCACATCTCAAAGTCCTCCAAATCCAATAATGTGCTAGTAATATATTAAGCCCGAGAATGTGGCTGCCACAGATCTGAATTCTTAATAAACAACTAGAGCTGTGATTTTCAGAGTTGGGTGGGAAGTGGCAGAGCGCACACCTCTCGGCGACGTTCTCGCTGGAAAGGGCTGGACGGGTGCCGGGGCACGCGTCCTGGCGTGTCGCCGTGGTACACATGGCTGGCGAGCTGGGTGCAGTCCTCTTGCTCGACCTCTCATTCTTCTGCCATCTGATGCTGCCACGGCCCCAAAGCGTGACGGCCAGATGGAACATCGCGGGTCACCACATAATGACATAGAAGACGTGTTCGCTCATGCCACCCGTGGATACGTGTGACGAAATCTCGTTGCCGACGATCACCAGATCCGGCAGCCCAGCGAGCCGTCACAAAGCTTGCGCAGCCGAGAGCAGAAGGAAATTCTCTGTCAATGGTGTACGTAGGGACGTGATGACTGCTGTGCTAATTATCGTATTTAGCAACAATGCTACGGAGTACAAACGGTGCAACATGGGCCGATGGAACAATAGTTGCAAGTGAGTACAGTGTGATTACTACCCACGTGATGGATGTTATCCCAAGTCTCTAGCGGTGGGTAAAAAGTCACGGTCGACCTGTCACTACACAAACATAGTTAAAAATAAAAGGTTATAGCGACGGTCAATCTGAGAATGGAATGAACCGCCGCTACAGCCAGAATAGTAGCGGTGGGTGACATCTTCACCCGCCGCTACTCATAGAAGCCCCCCCCCCCTCCAAAAAAAAAAGAAGCCCTGGGCCCTAGGCTCATAGACCCACCGAGGCCCCCGACGCCCCGTGTCGCCGTCGAAGGAGGGGGAGGAGCCAGATCCGGCCTCCTCTTGCCGCACGCCGCCATGGAGGAGGGGGAGGATCCGGATCCGTCCTCCCCATGCCGCGCGCCGCCGTGGAGGAGGGGGAGGTGCCGAATCCAGCTCCCCTTGCCGTCGTGCCAGATCCGACCTCCCCTTGTCGCCGCGCCGCCTGGATCCGGCCTCCCTTTGTCGCCGCGTCGCCCGGATCCAGATCGCGAGAGGTGGAGGCGACGTCGGAGCCGCCCAGATCCGTTGTTACGCGCGCGAAGCCTGGCCAACGCCGTCGTCGCCTCCCGGAGCCGCCATCGCCTCCCGGAGGCCAGATCCACTGCCCGTAGTTGTTGCCGCCTCTAGGAACCGCCGCCATGGCCCTCCTCCCGGTCGGATCTGGCTGCGGCAAGGAGAGGGAGAAGAAAGTCAGGAGGCGCGTGGGGAGAGCACTACAAGGCAGGCGACGGCGGCTGGTGGAGCAACAACAGGCGGTGGGGGAGAGAAGAGGGTGGCGCGCTGGGACTGTGAGAGAAGAGGGAGCGCGCAGGGAGAGGAGTGAGGCGTCAGGGAAATGAGTGAGGCGGCGGGGAGAGAAGAGGGAGCGCGTGGGGAGGGAAGAGGCTAGAGGCGGCGGTGGGTGGAGGAAAGAGGGTTAGGGTTACCACTTCATTTTTATATACAGAAGGAGATAACTAGGCTTTGGGCTGTCTACGTAGTTACGCATGGTGTAAAGTGGGCCGCCGCTAAAATAAATAGTAGCAGCGGGTGGTTAAGTGGACTGCCGCTAAAATGAAGAGTAGCGGCAGGTGATTAAGTGGGCAGCCGCTATAGTTGTTTTCTGGTTGTAGCGACGGTTTTTTGTTGGGCAACTGCTACAGTGATTTAGGCTGCGCTGCTATTGGACCTTTTTGTGGTAGTGAGAGAGTCTAATATGGATGATACCAAACCATATTTGTTTATTTGACAGACTATATACAATAGAAAGATTTTGCCAGATATAAATAGATAGATAGTTTTACGTAGAATTACCAGATGCCAGCTTTATCATTAAGATCATGTCATGCACGTTTTGTTTTTTTTTTAAACTACATGTTTCATATTAAGAGAGGAGAAGATTACAACCATTAAAACTATGAGCAACAGGCGTACAAAGGCCGGCGATCCTGATCTACAGTGTGGCATAATTGGAATGAAAGAAACCATCACATTTTTACAAATACCGGGATGCAATCAATAGAAGTGATCAAGTTGATCAAGGAAGAGACATGGCGTGCGGAACTCCAGTGCTATATTTCTTTGTTTTACAGAGCAATGATAGTGTTCAACCATGTAAACTAATTAATATTTTCTGCTTCTACCTTAATGAAATGGCAATGCTCCTACCCCATTTTCAAAAGAAAATAAAGATTGAGTTCTATGGAAACGACATTGGTATTGAACACACGATGGATTTTATCCCAAGATGATGAAGCGTATATTTTTTTTTAAAACGGATTTCTCCACTTCGATTTAGCATTTGAGGTTTGAGTAAAAGGAAAAAATGACGGTGGGAACGACCCCTCACCGACCCCTGCATGGCTACCAGATCTCTAGAAATAACTATATGTAAGGGACCAAGTCCTAATGATAGTAATAACACTAAGTTTACATAAGGTTACTGGCACCATCCAAGATCGAGAGTATGATACGTATTTATACAAAATAGTGTAACTAATATAGACTTTCCCAAATATATAGATGTCTACTAGTTCTACGTTGAGTTACCATATGTTGACTTAAGCCTTTTCACCATTTCACCAACACGTGGCTGCTGACATAGTTGTTGTCTTTAGACCACCTGGACGCGTCACATTTTTCTCTGTTATGTGGCACCTCCAACTGTAGATGTCTTCCTCAAAATGCCAAAGGCCATGGTCAGTATGAGGGATCTTCATTAGTTCTTGTTCAATTGTCTCCGTATCCGTACCATCTTCTTCTTCTTCTGTCATCATCATCCGTTTCAAGGCAGCGGCATAATAACTAAAGCGTATCACTGTGGTGGCTTCGAGAGTCATGCTCTTGATTGAGGGTGAGCACTCAAACAACAAATTCAAAAGGTCCATCTCCTGCGTTGTCCCAATAAGGCCACTTATTTTGACCTCCTCTAGGTATTTAAAGCATACCTTTACATTACTTCTCCAGTCCTCATCTTGTCCACCACAGTAGCATTTCCGAAAGCAATAATCATCGAGCTGTATATATCACACACAATGAGACAATAGAAATAAACAAATAAATCTTTTTTGCAATTGTGGCTTTTAACGAGCATACCCAGGGAGTATCAGTGAACTTGATGCATAGGGATCTCAAGCAAGGGAATCTCAAGAGTAGCAATGATATACTTGCTACAATGTGACGGCGCGGAGACGGACGTACTTTTAGGGTCATGCTCGTGACACTGGAAAATTGCCCAGCATCTTCCCAATCCGAAGCCAGATTACTGAAAACTTCTGTGGAGTTAGCCAAATGCTTTAGTAAGACATCGACATGTTGGACAACGGGACAGCTCTTGAGGAAAAGCAATCCAAGATCCATGTCGTCACGGTAGTATTTCCTGTTCACGGAAAGAGTGAGGTCGCTGAGATGACGAACACCTGTGAGATCATGTACATCCAGATTTGAGCGCATGCAATGGGGCAAATGGTTGATGCCGATCTTCTCCAACGCCGATGTCGCTACTCTAACAACCCCGTCGTTGCTAGTCACATCGTCAAAGCAGCGTTTGAGCCTGAGAGCACGTAGTTTGGGCGCCGTCACATCAAGCTTTAGTAGATCCCATGCATCGGAAATGTGAAGCTCCTCCAACGCCTCTGCACGGACCACCAGCTCGAGCAGTCCAGTTGATAAGGTCTTCCAGCATTCGATTTTAAGCTTGCGCAGGCGAGGGCAACTGGTCGACACGAAATCACCAAGGGTGAACCCGCCCACCTCGACGAACGATGAAACGGAAAGACTGAGGGTTGTAAGTTTTTCGTACCTCACCACTGCTCCAGAAATTGTCGGGAGTTGCAACCTATATATCGTCGAAGGTCCATCCAGATGGGCGTCGTCGTCCCATGGCTTGGTGTTAGGAATATAATTGATATTGTATATCTGTACATGATCTCCTAGTTGTTGTATTAGGAAGTTTATCTGCACCGATACCATTCGGGTATTGTACTTATGTAAACCAACTGGCTTTGTCCAGCTATATAATGGCGCCCTAGCCTTCGTGCCATGTGCGGCCAATTGCCCCAAACTTGTCTCTCTCTCTTACTTTACATGGTATCAGTTTTATTCCCGATCTGATCCACGCTAGCGCTCGTCCCCACGACGTTCGCTCCTTTCCGCTGCAACCCTAGCCGCCATGAGCTCAACCTCGTCCATGAGTTCATCCAGCTTGTCCTCCCACACCTCCTCCGGCTCCGTCGGCAACAACCTGCCTGTCATGCCGCCACAGATTCCGAACTCCTTCTGCTCCATCAACGTGAAGTCCCATATCCCCATCGTCCTCAGCCTCACCCACCTCAACTTCACCAAGTGGAGCAATTTCTTCAAGTCACTTCTGGGCAAGTTTGGCCTGCTCGCTCATGTCGATGGTTCTGCTGCCTAGCCCGATGATGCCAACTGGGCGCAGACTGACTACGCCGTCAAGAGCTGGATCTACGGCTCCGCGGAGGACTCGGTCCTCGACCTCGCCATGGAGGACCACGAGCAGACAGTGCACGACCTCTATGTTGCCGTCAGCAACCTCTACAACACAAACAAAGAATCGCGCGCGATCTACCTCACCAGCGAGTTCCACTCTGTCGTTCAAGGCGACATGAACATCACCGAGTACTGTCAGCGGGTTAAAACCCTTGTAGATTCCCTCCGTGATGTCGGGCATCCCGTTGAAGATTCCCAGCTGGTGCTCAACATTCTTCGTGGGTTGAATCCACGATTCTCCAACACCGCAGACAACATTGCCTCCATGGACCCTTTCCCTGACTTTGCCAAGGCACGATCAACACTGTGGCTCACGGAGCTTCGCATGGCCAATGAAGCCAAAGTTGCTGCCAACACCGCACTGGTCGCCTCAGGTCCGTCCTTCGCATGTGGCTCAGGCAACTGCCGTCCCCCTGCTGCGACGGCATCTCACCCACCTGCTGCCTTCCCACCACAGTCCGGCGGCGGCCGCGACAACAGGAACGGTGGTGGCAGGTCTGGCGGCTCCAAGAAGAATAACCGTGGCCGAGACTGTGGTGGCCAGCAGACCTATGCCGGCTACCAGTACCGTGGTCCGACTCGTGCTGGTCCATGGGTCTGCTCTAAGAGGACTTTTACAGTAGACCTAAATGAATGCATGCCATCCATTCCTAACATCCAATGGTTTAGATTAATTACATGATGCTTTTTCTCCTACCAGTATCATAGTATCATTAGATAGTACCATGGGTATCATAGGATAGAACTGGAAAACGAAAGTGATGGCAAATATGCAAATTTTTTATGCAGTTCGTGATCATTTCATCTTTTATATGTTAATTAAGTTATTACAATATATTTATCTCTTCTCAATACTGACAACCTAGCTAGACTTCCATTAGCGTTAATCTCTTTCCTTAATCATGTGTGATGAATCTGGCGGTGCGCTAGAGTTCGCGTGTAAAACCAGAACGCCTACACGAGTAGACCCAGAGTTTCCAATCGAGCAGGCTGCTGCTCGATCCAAATTCGTAAACAGGATGAGTTGTGCCACCAGTTGCAGCTTGGCCGGTTGTTCGCCTCCATGGCACAACGTCGATGACTGCCGATGGAGGATTCATCTCGTGAATAAAAGGAATGGTGTAGTAGAATTGGCCGTGATTAGCCATGAAGGGGTAATTACTGGTTATCTAACAAAACATAATGATTACAAAAGTGCCATGTAGAATGGACGGTTAGAGTATATCAATGATACTTCTAGACAATTGGTATCATGGTCCACCGTAGAAGTGCTCCTGCTTTAACCCATCGGCAACTCATCCGGGTGCTCCTACATGGCGCCCCAACTCTATCCCCGGAGCCGGCATCCTCGGCTCAGCGCCCCCGACGTTCCAGCAGGCCTACCACACATCCTTTGCGCCTCTACAGTTGCCGGCACCTCCTGCTGCACCGGCATCACCACAGTGGGATCCCTCCGGCCTCATCGCTGCCATGAACGGGCTCGCTCCACCTTCACAGACAGGCTGGGTCTTCGACTCCGGCGCCACATCTCATATGGCGTCTGATGATGGTACTCTCACCTCTCTCCATCCTCTCCCTTCCCCTTACTTTGTCACCGTTGGTAATGGCAATTGTGTTCCTGTTCATTACTATGGCAATTTTCAGCTTTCCGGTCTTTCTTCTAACTTTGTGCTCGATAGTGTTCTTCTTGTCCCATCGTTAATCAAAAATCTAACATCTGTTCGAAAATTCACACGTGATAACAAGTGCACCATTGAATTTGATGCCTTTGGTTTTTCTATTAAGGATTACAGGACGCGGCGCGTGATCATACGCTGCAATAGTGACGGAGATCTTTACACCATCCCCCGGTCGTCTCCGTCGAGTCACCCCATGCTCATGTGTCCGTTGCTGCTCCAGCTTCCTTGTGGCATGCCCGTCTAGGCCATCCTGGTCATGGCGTCCTCAATAAACTGAAAAACTCTCGTTCCATTGCTTGTAATAAAATAGACCGTCATGTTTGCCACGCTTGTCAGTTAGGCAAACACGTCCGTCTACACTTCACACATTCTAGTTCTTTTACTAGTTCTCCATTTGAGTTAATACACTGCGATGTATGGACCTCCCCCGTACTCAGTGCCTCTGGCTATCAATACTATTTGGTTGTGCTTGATGATTTTTCCCATTTTTGTTGGACCTTCCCTCTTGCGAAGAAATCTGATGTACACTCCAACTTAGTCCATTTTCACGCTTATGTACTAACCCAATTCGGTGTTCCCCTCAAAGCTATCCAGGCTGACAACGGCACTGAATTCATCAATAACACCACCTCTCAGTTTATGGCCACTCACGGCGTTGATCTTTGCTTCTCGTGCCCCTATACTTCGCCACAAAATGGCAAAGCTGAGCGGATGCTCCGCACCTTGAATAACTCGATGCGAACGCTGCTCTTCCATGCTTCCATGCCTCCTAAGTATTGGGCCGAAGCCCTCGCCGCTGCCACATACCTCATCAATCGTCAACCCTCCTCTACCACTCCCAACACAACACCGTTCCAAAAACTCTACAACAAGCCTCCCATCCTTGATCATCTCCGTGTGTTTGGTTGCTTGTGTTACCCAAACACATCTTCTACAGCCCCTAATAAGCTTTCTCCTCGATCTGTAGCTTGCGTCTTTCTCGGATACCCATCATCTCATAAGGGCTACCTATGTTTAGACCTCACTACTAACAAAATTATTGTCTCAAGACACGTCGTGTTCGACGAGACTTTCTTTCCATTCCGTTTTAGGTACCCGGATGCTGCCCCATCACTGGACTCTATCCTGACGCCTGACTGTGTTGTTCCTCCAACGAACAACTCGGGCGTTCGTATGGCTGCACCACCAACAGACGATCTTGTCTGGCTTCCCTGGCCTGTGGTGCTTGGCACGTCTCCAGCAGCCATGCAGATGGCAACGGGTCATGCAGCGCCCAACACCCCGCAGTCACCTGCGGCACCACCTGCAGTACCGCAGCCACCTGCGGCTTGTCGGCTCTCAACCCAGCGTCCGGCTCCCTCTGCGCCAGCCTCTAACATTGGTCCCTCGGTCGCGGTACCACGTCCTCACACTGGCGAGCATCACATGGGCACACGTGCATCTTCTGGTATTGTCAAACCCCAAGACCGTCTGAATCTTTCTACGCATGTCTCTGCTTCTCCTGTGCCCTCCAATTATCGCAGTGCTCTAGCGGATCCGCAGTGGCGCACGACAATGAGTGAGGAGTTTCAGTCTCTTGTGAACAACGGCACCTGGACGCTCGTGCCCCGCCCTCTCGGCGCCAACGTCGTCACAGGGAAATGGATATTCAAGCACAAATATCATGCTGATGGTTCCCTTGCTCGGCATAAAGCACGATGGATTGTCCGTGGGTACTCTCAACGCCCCAGAGTAGATCACGATGAGACTTTTAGTCCGTTCGTCAAGCCATCCACCATCCGGATTGTCCTCAGTATTGCTGCATCACACTCATGGCCTATTCATCAATTCGATGTGAAGAATGCATTTTTGCATGGTCATCTTGATGAAACTGTTTACTGTCAGCAGCCTCCCGATTTTGTGGATCCGTCACACCCTGATCATGTGTGTCTCTTGCAAAAGTTTCTCTATAGCCTCCAAGCCCCCCTTGCCTGGTACCAACGCTTTGCTTCATATATCACTACAACTGGATTTGTTGCCTCCTCCTCGGACACCTCCCTGTTTGTTTACAAGCATGGAGGCCAGCTGGCGTACCTCCTATTGTACGTGGATGACATTATTATCACAGCATCATCACCTACACTTCTTCAGCGCCTCATTGCTAGTCTACATTCAGAGTTTGCGATGACTGATCTGGGGGCTCTCTCATTCTTCTTGGGTATCTCAGTGACACACTCTAGCACCGGCCTTTTTCTATCACAACGCCACTATGCATTGGACCTTCTTCAGCGAGCAGGCATGACCAAGTGTCATCCTACCTCCACTCCAGTTGATACACAAGCCAAGATCTTTGCGCTTGTCGGTGACCCTGTCTCCGACCCTTCTCACTATTACAGCATCGCTAGGGCTCTTCAGTACCTGACGCTCACGCGCCCTGATCTTGCATATGTTGTTCAACAAATTTGTCTCGTCATGCATGATCCTCGTAAGACACATCTCGCATTGGTCAAGCGTGTTCTCCGGTATGTCAAAGGAACCCTTGACTTTGGTCTTCACATTGGTCGTTCTTCGATAACATCTCTCACAGCATACTCTGATGCGGATTGGGTTGGCTGTTTGGATTCCTGTCGTTTCACCTCTGGCTATTGTGTCTATCTCAGTGACAATCTGATCTCCTGGTTCTCTAAGTGACAGTCGACTGTGTCCCGCTCTAGCGCTGAGACAGAATACCATGCTGTTACGCATGCTGTTGCTGAATGTTGTTGGATTCGGCAGCTTCTACAAGAACTCCATCACCTGCTCTCGGTGGCCACTATTGTCTTCTGTGATAATATGAGTGTTGTCTATATGTCTACCAACCCAGTGCAACATCGGCACATAAAACACATCGAGATCGATATTCATTTTGTTCGTGAAAAGGTATCCCTTGGAGAAGTGCGTGTGTTGCATGTTCCTTCGTCTCATCATTTTGTAGATGTGATGACAAAAGGTCTGTCGTCGCCTCTATTTACAGAGTTTCGATCCAGTCTTTGCGTCCAGCCGGCTACCGCTTCGACTGCGGGAGGGTGTTAGGAATATAATTGATATTGTATATCTGTACATGATCTTCTAGTTGTTGTATTAGAAATTTTATCTACACCGATACGATTCGGGTATTGTACTTATGTAAACCAACTGGCTTTGTCCAGCTATATAATGGCGCCCCAGGCCTTCGTGTCATGTGCGGCCAATTGCCCCAAACTTGTCTCTCTCTCTTACTTTACACTTGGCAACACGACAGCCTCCTGCTGCTGTTCGTAGTCATAGACCAAGCAGTATGGTGGCATGTAGAGTCTGAAAGACTCGACGACGTGCTGCATCGCGTAGCGGATCCACTCATTGACGCACTCCACCGAGGCGCACTTGGGTCTCCTCATGCTGATGTGGAGAGACGCGACGTCGGCATCGCCGCGTTGAGCCAGCACCCAGTCCACGAATTCTGCAAATCGGCATGGCGAAGTGGCGCATGTCATCTCGGTCTCCGAGAGCGCGAGGCATCGGGCATGAATCCAGACGCGCCGCCAGCGCCTGGAGAGCACGGCCGTGCGTGCGGCGACGGTCACGTCGGGAAGATAATCGAGGATGATGTATAGCAAATCGTCGGGGAGGGCGCTGATTCTATCCAGATCGCCGGCGGCTTCCATGGTGCGATCCGGCCCTGGGTTTTCGGCGTGTACAAATTTGCTTTTAGTGGTGGTTCGTATTCAGAATCCTTTTAAAAACGTATAAACAGTGCCAAACCTTAATAATATATCTAATCAAGAAAGAGTCATGGGAAATTACCATAGGAGTCGAATTGCTTCCCATATATTGCATTTCAGTTTCCAACAAATAAACACCGTTTGGGAGTTTGCACCATATACACCATGCAATGCAGGCCTAAGACGAATCAGCCCAATAGCACAATACAACCCACACAAAGACAATAAGAGTAGCCAGACAGGCCCACCAGCCCACACAGATTCGTAGATGTCTAATTCTATGTTTAACTGGCGGAATAACCTTAACCGCTAACCGGGGTTGCATTCTCTCTACTGCCCATGTGTATTCGTGTTTTCCAAAATGCCAATGCCCCTGATTAGCACTAGGGATATTCATTAGTTTGTGATCAACTGTCTCTGTGCTATTGTTGTCTTCTGCCATCATCTGCTTCAACGAAATGGTAGTGGGGGATTTCGTTGTGGCATCTAAAGTCATGCTCTTCATTGATTTAGAGCTCACAAATATCAAACTCACAAGGTCTATTTCTTCGTCCACTCCAATGAAGCCAATTATGTTCACCTTTTCTAGGGATCCCAAAGAAATCTCCTGTGGACGTGTCCACATATCAAGTCTACTGCATAAGCAACCCCACCTCCAAGAAGAGTTCTACAGATCAGAGAAACATAATATATGTCAATTCATAAGGAACTATATATTATACTTCTACATGTGTCAAGTTGCTATCTATGTTTGTTCGAAATGTGATGTGTACGGTGGGAAAGTTTCAAATATACTTACCCGGTCGGAACTTTTGACATAAACTCGATACACAAAGATGTCAGGTTAGGGAACCTCAGAAGAAGCGATGACGTACTTGCAATAAGGTGCCCCTCTGGAAACTGATGCACTCTCACAGTCACCTCCATCCTTCTCACGTTTGTGAATGTAAGCGGCGCGCCTTCAGACGACATCAGATCAATGAGTTCGACGTCGGTGACATTGCTAGCTTCCCAATGTTCAAGCGACACTTTGACATTTTCAGCGCCAGGGCAGTTCTCCAGGAGCCACAAACCACCACTCCTGTCGGGACCATAGTGTTGCCCATGCATGTACACACTAATGGGGCCGAGGCATCGAACACTTGTTAGATCAGCATGTATATCAAGTTCAAGTTCGGCATCCAGTTGTTGGACTCCAACTTCTTCCAACCTGTTCGCCGAGACCTTCACAACGCTGACGTCAAAGCAGTTGACCAATTTTAGGACGCTTAAGTTCGGAGCCATCACTTCTAGAGTCCGCAGATCCTTCGTGAAGTAAAGATTAAGCTCTCCCAGGGCCTCGGTGCGGAGCACCAGCTGCCCCAGCCCCTTGGGGTACTTGATTTCCAGTTTACGTAGTCGAGGGCAGCACGAGGACACGAAGTCGCCTAGTGACCGCACACCGCCGAGCTCCTCTTCGTCGAACGAGGCCATGATGATCGTGAGCTCTGTCAATGCTTCGTACTTCGCCGTCGCAGCTATCGGAAGCTGCAACCTGTAGCCATATAGACGCATTATGATGGAACTCATCTTCCCATGTCCGGGCATCTCGACAGTTGGCTCATCGTTCAAACTTCTATGGATCTTGCATCGAAGATGAATATTCAAGGATTTGACAACGCATTGCATGGCATATCGGAGCCACTGGTTGATCCGTTCCTGTGGGTGGGAAACGTATTCTTGTTCATGTGTGGTACCAGCACCCGGGTACATGTCGTACTTGATATCCAGAGATTCTATATCAGCATCGGCTCGTTGGGCGAACACCGTCCACCAAATCCTCGAAGCGGCCTGGTTCTGTGCCACCGCGTATCACCTTCTTCTCCATGAGAACGAGACGCTGGGCATGGATCCACACGCGCCGCCAGCGCTTGGAGAGCATGGCTGTGCGTGTGATGGTGACGGCGTCACCCACGGCCGTGAGGATGAGGTGCAGCAATTCATCGGGAAGACCGCTGATCCGATCAAGGTCACCTACCGAATCCATATGGCTCAGCCCGTCGTGTACGTTAGCCATACTCTGCATACGGCGAAGCGAATAAATCAACGAGAAGATCAAATTGTGTGGAGACGTACACGTACTACAAGTCTACAACTCGGAAACCAGTTAGCATTAACTAGCTGTTAGTATCCGAACAGGACTCCATCAATACACTGACTATCTCGGCTTTGTTTCTCTCGTTTGGTCTGGCCACGGAGCCAAAATTTTTTGGCACGAGTCCAATGCACACTAGCTTTTGGTAAGGATTTTTTTTTTTGTAAATATTTTAGTATAGGCATGGCATATATTTATTACCTTATTATATGTGGCCAAAGGGAGTGTCGGGCCGGCATGACCCAAGCCCGTGATCGGCCGAGCCGTTTGTTTAACGGGCCGGCATGGCCTGAGTCAGCTAACGGGCCGTGTCGTGCCAACATGACAGGCCTGGGACCAAGCCCAAGCACGACACGACCACTTTTACACGGACCGGACCATATCGTCGGCCCGTCGGGCCCGTACATGCCGGGCTGGCCCGAAAGCATGACAGAAAAGGAGCAAGAGCGGGCGGCGACGAGATGCAAAGGAATGAGGGGAGAGCGGTAGTGGCGGGATGCAGAGGGAGGAGGGCGAGAGTGACGACGGGATTCAGAGGAAGGAGCAGCGGCGCCATGCGGAGGAAGCGGAGGAGGCGGCTGTGATGCGGATGAGGGGGGCGTGACAATAAGGAGGAGGGGGACGAGAGCAGCGGTGGTGGCGCGATGCGGAGGAAGGGGAGGCGACGGCCGCGATGCGGATGAGGGCGGCTATCACGAAGCTGCTGAGGAGGGAGGGTGACGGTCGGCGGCGATGCCGATGAGGGAGGGTTGTCGTGGAGCCGCCGAGGAGGGAGGGCAACAGCGGCGGCCGATGCTTGCATGTGGGAGTCGGAAGATGCCGGCGGACGGGGTTGGGAGAGCAGAGGTCGGTGCGCGAGGTGGGGAGCGCCAGAGCGAAGAGAGCTACAGGGTGGGGAGGGGTCAAGTCTCCGCATGGCGTTGAGCTGGGGAGCGGAGAGACCAACAGGCGGTCGAGGGAGAGAGAGCGACGGGGTAGGTGGGGGGGGGGGGAATGGGTGTTGTTTTTTTTTATTAGTGGGCCAAACTGGCCGTGCCGGACTGGGCCAAAGCAACGGGCCGACCGGGCTAACTTAATTGAGCCTTTTATCTGTATATCATTAAAAAAGATGGTCCTCACCTGTGTGCCATTAAAAAGTTCGTTCGCATCCTGGTACTATCCACCTAAACTTTTTTGACCTCTATGCCATTTCGTCCGCATTTCATCAATTTTTCACCGTTAGCAACACCTAACGAGTGGGACCGGGCCTAGAAATGTCCAAAATGCCCTCAGAATTCTTCCCCTCCCACCAAATTCCAATAAATGACAAATTCAAATCCTATTGCGAATTTCACATAATCTATTCAAATTTATGAAATTCGAATTTCATGAATTCAAATCTAGATTCGAATTTCACAAATTTGAATTCTAATCCAAATTCAAATTTTCAAATTTGATTTGAATTTCTCATATCCAAATTCAAATTTGAACATGAAATTCAAAATTCTAATTCGAACACGCATTTCAAATTCAAATTCGAATTTGAAATTTGATTTTGAATTTCGTCGAATTTGACATTTGAATTTTTTGTGGTCTCCGTGAGCTCATATTACTTATTTTGTGGTTCCTGTTATTTTATTTGGAGCCTATATATGTGTTGTGACTCAAAAAAAAAACAGCTAAGGACATTTTAGACATTTTCAGATCCGGTCCCACTCGTCAGGTGTTACTAACGATGAAAAATGGACGAAATGGCGCAGAGGTCAAAGAAGTTTAGATGGATGACACCAGAGTGCGAATGAACTTTTTAGTGACACACAGGTTAGAACCATCTTTTTTAATGGCATACAGGTAAAAAGCTCAACTTAATTGGGGCGTGCTCAGGCTAGCACGACGGGCTTGCGCCTGAGCCCATGTAGCTTCCATGTCGGGCCATGCTACTGCCAGGCCAAAATGGTTGGGCCTCAGTCCGGCCTGTTTAACCCAGCCCAGATGGCCCGGTATATACCTTATTAGCATCAATCATCTCATGCACCTTTGTTCATTTTTTTGTATATACATATTAGTATGATAGCATATAAAACTACTAATATATTATTTATGGTATTCTATTACTGCCACAAAAGCCTCGATAGCGGTGCAACCAAAATCGACGTAGTGATGAACCAACAAAGAACCGTTGCTACCAATAGAAATCCATTTGTAGCGGTGAGAGTGGTCCAACAAATAGATGTACCATGATTTTTTTTTTCTAAGGTCTTGGAAGGATGGTGTCTTCTCCTATTTTTCATTGGATCATTCTTGTTGGAGTGTTGGTCCCTCCCGTCACTAATGGAGTCTTAGCCCACAAGCCTGCGTCACTCTAAGTGAAGACACGAACACGATCATGTTAATGTTGCCACCAAGTCACAAGCTCGCCTTCCTCAAGGACTTGCTTCACTCCATTAGTGTAAGCACGAGCGATGCTCCTTTTAATAATGGGATCAAACCATATACAAACTTGTGATGACCTTCACAACCAATCATGATAGGCTCGATCATCGACAACTAACTAGTTTAGGTCTCACAATAGACCCAAGAGTAACAGACTAGAATACACTCTCAAGGACATCCTAATCTTAGAGGTATGATGCTCAAGTTACTCTTTACTCTGGCATTATAAGATATGCAATCTCCTCCAATTGCTTTTTCTTTTTTTTCTCCTTTTCTCTAATTTTTTTCTACTCTAAAAATAGCCAAAAGAGTTTTAAAAGACCCAACAACGACTTTAAATAGGATTACAACCACTAACTAGTTGTTTCTCTTCGAAATAGCTTCCTGGAAGTATAGACTGTATAGTCTTGTCTCTCCTAGACCAGATAGTCTGGTCTCCTCTAAAACTCCATTCCAGAGCCGTTGCAGATCCTCTACATCTATTCAGTTGTCTTTTTCATGATGACAGTACAGTTCGGTCTACACACCGAACTCTTTGATCTGCTTTGTCCCTTTTCATTCCAAAGTCTTGTTTCCTCCTGAAACTCTTTGGACATTCCTCTTTTGCAGACCAAACGTTCAGTCTTTAGCTCCTCGATCCAAACATAGAGCTCCTCTCTCTGTTCCACTAGCTCCTCTTGAGATCCTATGGTGCAGTCTTCAGACTGTACTATCCATTTTCTAGGTCTTTTCGCAAACCCGAGCCCAAGTCTGTAGCACCCTCTCTATACAGACTCGAACTCACGGAGATCAAATTGTCCGATGTACAGACTATTGTCCCATTTTTATCTCCTAAAGCTAAAACTTCTCGTTTTCACTTTTTCTCGTTTACTCTAACTGTTCCTTGGCCTCTCTACTTTTATCTAGTGCTAAAATGTTAGTGCCAAACTTTTGCTCAAGCTTTATCTGTTAATTCTAAAACCGTCATGAAAAATATTTCTCAAAATGTTTTCTTGAATAATATCATTATAAAACTTAACAAAACATGAACAAAAAGGTTTCACGTAAATGCTTTTAGATTTAAATTGTCGGTGGACACTCTTCAATTATGACATTTGCTATAAGACACTGCAATATATTCACTTGACATAGTTTGGCATAGTTGAAGAGTGTCCATCAACAAATTTTGCCTAATACAAAGAAGGGAGTTATAAAAGTTGACCCTGTTTGAGATTGAGAAATCCTTCTTACATTGGCATAGCAGAGCCACAGGTGCTAGAACCAATTTTTCATGTCGCTGTTTTGCTATTGATATTACTCATAGATACTGCTAATATTGGTGGTTGGAGCAAAAAGTCATCTAAATCGTCGAATTCATGATATTATCATATCATATAAGAGGTATATTGTGCTTGTAAAAAAAAGACTTGCGGGGCTAAAGGTTTCGTATTCTTGAACTGAAACGAAGAAATTTGTCATGATTTCTTGGTAGGAAACCATCTTTGATTCACAAATCATAAATTTGAAACAGCAATCAGTTTTTTGCTGGATATGTATTAATTAGATGCCCAATTCTATGTTGAATTGGTAGAAATGCCTTCACCGCCGCTAACAGCTGGTCTCTATTGCCCACGTGTATACATCTTTTCGGAAATGCCAATGTCCCCGATTCGTGTTAGGGATATCCATTAGTCTCTGATCAACCGTCTTTGTGCCATTGTTTTCTTCTTCTTGCATCATATGCTTCAAAGAAACGGTAGTGGGGGTATTTCTTGTGGCATTTAAAGTCATGCTCTTGATTGAGTTGGAGCTCCCAAATAGCAAACTCACAAGGTCTATTTCCTCGTCCGGTCCAATGAAGCCAATTATCTTTACCTCTTCTAGGGATCCCAAAGAAATCTCCTGGGGACTTAACCAAGTATCAAGTCTACTGCATAAGCAATCCCACCGCCAGCAAGAGTCCTGAAGATCAGAGAAACAAAATATACGTCAATGCATAAAGGAGCTACATGTGTGTGTGTGTGTGTGTGTGTGTGTGTGTGTGTGTGTGTGTTTTCTGGCAAAATTTTGAGATATACTTACCCAGCGGCCACCTGAACTAAACCTGATGCACAAAGATCTCAGATGAGGGAACCTCAGTAGCAGCGATGACATGCTTGCAACAAGGTGCCCCTCAGGAAACTGATGCGCTCTCACGGTCACCTCCATCGTCCTCACGCTTGGGAATGTAAGTGGTGCACCTTGGAACGATGTCAGATCAACGAGCTCACCGTCCGTGACATTGCTAGCTTCCCAATGTCCAAGCGACACTTTGACGTGTTCAGCGCCAGGGCAGTTCTCCAGGAGCCACCAACCGCCGCCCCTGTCGGGACCACAGTGTTGCCCATGGATGTAGAGAGCAATGGAGCCGAGGCGTCGAACACTTGTTAGACCATCCATATCGAGTCGACCCCCCTATAGTAGGTGCACTTCAACCTCCTCCAACCTCTTTGCCGAGACCTTAATAACGCTCTCGTGAAAGCAGCAGACCAGCTTCAGGACGCGTAAGTTGGGAGCCGTCACGTCCAGAGTCCGCAGATCCTCCGCTACGTAAATATTAAGCTCTTCGAGGGCCTCAGTGCGGAGCACCAGCTGCTGCAACCGCTCGGGGAACTGGATGTCCAGTTTACGCAGTCGAGGGCAGCATGAGGGCACGAAGTCGCCGAGTGTACGCGCGCCTCCGGGCCCCTCCTCTTCGTCGAACGAGGCCGCGATGAGCGAGAGCTCTGTCAACGCTTCGTATTTGGCCGTCGCTGCCATCAGAAACTGCAATTTGCGGGAACATAGGTAAAGTCCGAAGGTACTCATCCTCCCATGTACGGGCAGCTCGACGGGCAGCTCATCTTCTATCCCGCTGTCTTCGTTCAACAGACTTTTGATTTTGCTCTTTGCGTGGTAGTAGTATGGAAGATCAATATTCAAGGATTTGACGACGCATTGCGTGGCATAGCGGAGCCACCGGTTGATCCGTTCATGTGGGATGCCTGCAGCTGCTGGGTATTGGTCTAGATATCGATACTTGTAGTTGATATCTAGAGATTCTATATCGGCATTGCCACGTTGGACGAACACCCAGTCCACGAAATCCTCAAAATTAGTGCCGCGAATCACCCTCTGGTCCACGAGAACGAGGCGCTGGGCATGAGTCCACACGCTTCGCCATCGCCTGGATAGAACGGCTGTGCGTGTCACGGTGACGGCGTCGCCCACGGCGGCGAGGATTTCGTGCAGCAAATTGTCGGGAAGGGCGCTGATCCGATCGGGATCGCCTACTGAATCCATGGCTCAGGACGCGATCTGTAGAATAGAAAGTAGCCCAAGGCCATCGTATCGTGCATACTGCAATTGCGTATAAATAATTATCGACGCGAGAGCGATCGAATTGCGTTTGTTACAATTCTGAAACCGATTAGCATTAACTCATCATTTCAGTATCGGAATAGGACTCGATCAATGCGTGTGTAACATGTACTTCGTTTCTTGTATTGTCTATTTGTCTGGCCGGGCCGGGGAGACGAGAGCACGGACATACCCAGTTACCCGCAGCAGCTCCACAAGATCAAGCGTCCGTTAAGAGCGTGTTTAGCATGGCTCTAAAGCTAAACTCTGCTCTAGAGCTAAACTCTGAACTGGAGCTGAGTGAAGCCAACCAAAGATCCCATCTCCAAAAATTGATGGAGTAGTCCAACTTTCATAAAGTTGATGGAGTTTTCTAGTCCATTTTTTAGTAGACTTGGTGGAGTCCAGAGCTAAATGTCTCTGTTAGACGATCTCTGACTAGTTGGAGAAAAATTGTTGACATGGCAAAACCTTATGAGCATGATCAAACCATAGAGTGGACTAGCATAAGAGATAATTTCTAGTGAACGCTAAATCAACACGAAATGTACAGTACGCTCTATGTATAAGTCTTTATCTGTTATCCATGTTGTACCACAACGTCAGTGGAGGACCTGCCACTAGGGCCTTGGCCCTAATTTTGGTCCAGAAATAACATTAGCTCTTTTTTTTTTTACTCTGTAATTCATCATCTGCTCAAATTGATCATTGAAATAGTTCTAGTCACTGAGACAGGTTGGGTCCGCCCTGCACGATATTATATTATACAAAACATAAAATGCCTTTTAAAATTACTATTTTTATTTATGTAATACATCATAAAGGGTGTAACTCTAACAAAAGACAATATCTACCCTACTCCTTAATAATTTAGGTGAGGTCGTCATTGGTGTCGTCATGCGAGTTCGATTTGTATACATATGTTATATGTCGCGTCTAACCAACACATGAGTCAGAAAGTTCACATACATTTCTCATACATAATTTTTTTTCTTCAAGCTCGTAGCAACGCACGGGTATTTTGCTAGTCTAACTAAAAGGTAATGAAAAAAGGGTGATAAATATTATTTTTATAATTACAATTATCGACCTCCCAAATTTTGCCGATGTATATAAACCCATCGAAGATTCAACCCATATGTAACAATAGACCCATTAGAGTTCGACTCAGAGGTAACTTGGACTACACGATAGAAGATAGCTAAAAAAGTTAGAGATAGAGACGAAATCTTGCCTAATTCCAATTGCGGTTTCCAGTACTATAAGTATGTAAGTCCCTTGCTGATCATGAGTTGAGATCTAAACTCGGTGTATCACGCATAGTACACACATCTCCTCGATAATACAAGAAGAACTAGACATAGAATTTCTATCCTTCTGAGGCCTGAACCAATATAAATCGTGTGCCGAAGTTGTTTACCCTCGATCCGATCTAAAATATCTGCCAACCTCTTTTCAAGATTGTCCTAATACATTTTTAATGGAAAGTGATACATGTTGCTTTTAATTTACCTTCACCTATGAATGTGCATCACATGTTTCATGGGTGGTTACAAGGGATAAAAAAGATATCAGACATCATTCTCTTGTTGTTGCCTCTGTCATATATAGTTGGGCAATTTGGTTAAATAGGAATGCTATGGTCTTTAACAGGGCTTGAGTTTTCTCATCTATACAAGTAATCTCTTCGTTCCACGTGTTGTTTTAGATTTGAGCATGGGGATTAAGGAGGGATAAAAAAAAGTTAGATGCATAGGAAACGATGAGAGAGATAGAGATGTATTGAAAAGATAAAAATGTGCATTAGGATATGAAGATGATAAATAAATTGAAAAAAAAAACTAGATGAGTATAGGATGACAAATAATATGGGACGGAGAAAACACAATTCACAAGAACGCATTAGATCTAGTTCTGGTCTCTACTGCACAAGGAGGAAATGAGATCATGGTTTTAGCATGGTTGTCATGTCATTGAAACAATTATGATAGAAATTTTTGCTTCAAATGGCTGGTGATTTGGTAATAGACTTTCTTCTATGTAATAATAACTTGCCCATCAAGATTTCTGAACAGTAATGGGTTTGGATATACCTATCTCTATTATTACAAAGAGGCTGGAGTATTATTGTGATATATAATAAATATTTCCTTTTTAAAAAAGGATCGAGTGATGAAGAAAAAAACTAGTCAGATGATCTTATCGATCGAGCCCGTCAAATTTTGTAAACTATCTCAACCGCACTCCCCGTGAATCCGCGCAACTCTGGTCGCTCAACTTTGTTCAAGTTTTTGCACCGACTCCAACTGCATGCCGCCTATCTTCGTCTGCTCGACGTCCACCAGGATCCTAGTGCACCGAAGCGCCTGCGCGGCAGGATGTTGAATTGGCTTTTCTGGACACGTAGATCGACGCCTAATTCTATGTTGAATTGGCCGAGCTGCCTTCACTGTTAACCTGTGTTGTCCATGTGTATGTACGTTTCCCAAAATGCCAATGCCCCCGATTAGTACTAGGGCTAGGGATATTCATTAGTAGCTGATGCACCTCCATCTCTGTGTCATTGTCCGCCATTGTCTGCTTCAAGGAAACGGTAGTAGGGGTATTTGTTGCGGCATTTAAAGTCATGTTCTTCATTGACTTGGAGCTCGCAAATAATAAACGTACAAAGTCTATTTCATCGTCGTCTGCTCCTATGAAGCCACTTATCTTCACATCTTCTATGGATCCCAAAGAGATCTCTTGGGGAGCTAGGCACGTATCAAGTCTGCTACATAAGCAATCCCACAGCCAGCGAGTGCCCTGAAGATCAGAGAAACGAAATAATAAGCGTATAGCAACTAAACGTATGCATGTGTCAAAAGTTCGCGTTGTATATGTCTGTGCGAGAGCGCGTACATACCCGGTCACTTGGAATAAACCTGATGCATAAAGATCTCAGGTGAGTGAACTTCAGAAGCAGCGATGACATACTTGCAATAAGGTGACCCTCTGGAAACTCTTGCGCTGCCACAAGCACCTCCATCGTCCTCACGTTGACGAACGTAAGCTCTGAGCCTTCATTTGATATCAAATCAACGAGTTCGATCATCTTCGTCGACGACATTGCTAGCTTCCCAGTGTTGAAGCCACACTTCGACGTGTTCAGCGCCAGGGCAGTTGTTCTGGAGCGACAAACCGCTGCCCGTGTCTGGACCATAGTGTTGCCCATGCATGTAGAGATTAATGGGGCCGAGGCGTCGAACACTTGTCAGATTATGTATATCAAGTTGGACATGCTGTAGCCAATGCGCTTCAATCTCCTCCAACCATGGCGCCGAGACTCTGGCCACATTATTCGAAACATCGTTGTTCTTGTCAAAGCAGAAGCTGAGCTTGAGGACACGTAAACTGGGAGCCGTCACGTCAAGCGTCTGCATATCACACACGAAGTTAAGTTCAAGCTCTT
The DNA here is from genome assembly GCA_030378355.1 of Eleusine indica. NCBI lineage: Eukaryota > Viridiplantae > Streptophyta > Magnoliopsida > Poales > Poaceae > Eleusine > Eleusine indica. The sequence goes on along the minus strand of CM059498.1, from coordinate 6,252,335 downwards.
CGAGGGACCCGGTGCGGAGCACCAGCTGGCGCAACCCCTCGGGGTAGTGGATGCCCAGTTTACGCAGTCGAGGGCAGCACGAGGACACGAAGTCGCCTAGTGTGCGCCCACCACCGGGCTCCTCGTCCGCTTCGTCGAAGAAGGCCACCGAGAGCACGAGCTCTGTCAGCGCTTCGTATTTCGCCGTCGAAGCCACCGGAAGCTGCAACCTGTAGTAACGTAGTTGCATTCTGATGGAACTCATCCTCCCATGCACCGGCATCTCCACGGGTGGCTCATCTTTTATCCCGCGGCCTTCAATCCGGATCCACAGCCTTTCGTCTTTCTTCGTTGAGCCATATGGAAGATGAATATCCAAGGATTTGACGACGTGCTGCATGGCATAGCGGAGCCACTGGCTGACCCGTTCCTCTGTGATACATGATGCACCTGTTTTGTACCAGTACATGTACCTGATACCCAGAGATTCTATGTCGGCCTCGCCACGTTGGGCCAATAATACCCAGTCCACGAAATCCTCGAAGCGACCTGGCTCCGTGCCGCGAATCACCTTCTTGTCCACGAGAACGAGGCGCTGGGCACGAGACCACACGCGCCGCCATCGCCTGGAGAGAACTGCTGTGCGCGTGACGGCGACGGCGTCGCCCACGGCGGCGAGGATGAGGTGCAGCAGATCGTCGGGGTAGGGCGCTGATCCGATCGAGATCGCCGGCCGAGTCCATGGCTCAGGCTCAGGCCCTGTGTGCCGCATCAACCATACCGTGCAATAATGCGAATAAAACAAGTAGAGGAATCGGATTGTGCGGAAATGTACCATGACTAGGAAACCAATTAGCGTTAAGGGAGCAGTTAGTATCGGAACAGGACTCGACCGACACAAGTGTGAGTGTGACCAACACAAGCTAGCCAAATAATTCTGCCACGAGTCCATTACAGAGAGGTTCGCCGTACGGCACACCGCTCCACTGAATCGCGTCTCCGCGGATGATGAAAATCTAGTCTGATGAGATCTTATCGAGCCCGTTGAATTTTGCAAAGCCATACCCGCACTCCCCGCGAATCCGCGCAACTCTGGTCGCTCAACTTTGTTCAAGTTATTGCTATGTTTAGATCACTCCGCCCCTTGCCCGGCTCCCGCGGCCCGGTTCATCGGTTCCAACTGCATGCCGCCCATCTCTATCTGCTCGACGTCCACCAGGTTCCTGGTGCACCATGGACCAGCTCCAACAGGACCCACCTGCAGTGAGAGGGTCCAGAGGCGACGTGGCGCGCCTCAAACCATTTACAATTCTTTCGTTTTTGCTCTCTTGCTTGAACGCATAAAAGCCATCACATCTGCTGCACTCGCTCCTCACAGCTCTCTCTCAACCGCTCCCTTGAGTTAGAGCTGTCCCAAAGAAGAGAAATAATTCCAGAAAAACAAAGGGAGCCTAGCCCTCGGGACATCTTGATATCAGTCATGGTGTGGAATAACTTTTGTGCTTCGGAAATGTGTTGAACCTCTCTCTCCAACTGATCCAGCATCTGTGTACATGTAACTGGTATTGGGCTCGATCGGCGCCTGCGTTTCGATCGGTGGTCTCAACGACAAGGAAGGTCCCTGCGGGCTTCGTCTGAATGCAGGGGACGTCTGCAGCTTACAGCTCTCGGATGATCTGACGGAGTTGCAGAGTCTCCTTTCCTTGAAAACAGAGTTGCAGAGTCTCCCCCGCCATGGAGTGCGGTCACGACGTCGTTGTTCCACAGGTTCAGCTCCATGCGCCGCTCAAATGCCATGCCGAGGTAAACAACTGGTGCTTGTGTTGGCCGCATGCATTTTCCGTGTTGCCGATTGATTTCCTCTGCATTTTGCCGATTTTTTTTTTTGGAGAGACGGTGTTTCAGGATGCGATCCAGCTGAGCCCGACGCTTTCATCTGAAGAATTCCTCCAGTTCAAGAAGAAAGCCACCACGATCGTGGAGGAGTACTTCTCCACCGACGACGTGGCCGCGACGGCGAACGAGCTGCGCGAGCTCCGCGTCCCCTGCTACCACTACTACTTCGTCAAGAAGCTGGTGTCCGTGGCCATGGACCGGCACGACCGGGAAAAGGAGATGGCCGCCGTGCTGCTGTCCTCCCTCTACGGCGACGTCATCGACCGCCCGCAGCTGCACAAGGGCTTCTGCAAGCTCACCGAGTCCTGCGACGACCTCTCCGTCGACACCCCCGACGCCGTGGACATCCTGGCCGTGTTCGTGGCCCGCGCCGTCGTCGACGACATGCTCCCGCCGGCGTTCCTGGCCAAGCAGCGGGCGTGCCTCCCGGAGAAGAGCAAGGGCACGGAGGTCCTCCTCCGTGCGGAGAAGAGCTACCTCTCCGTGCCGCACCACGGCGAGATCGTCCTGCAGCGGTGGGGCGGCAGCAAGCGCATCACGGTGGAGGAGGCCAAGGCCCGGATCTCCGACATCCTGGAGGAGTACCTCGCCGCGGGGGAGAGGCACGAGGCCCTCCGCTGCGTCAGGGACCTCAAGATCCCCTTCTTCCACCACGACGTCGTCAAGCGCGCGCTCGTGCTCGCCGTGGAGCGCGGCGCCGCCACCGAGGGCCTCATCCTCGACCTGCTCAAGTCGGCGGCCGAGGAAGGCGTCATCAACGAGAGCCAGATCGCCAAGGGGTTCGACCGCATGATCGATTCCGTCGACGACCTGGCGCTCGACGTGCCCAACGCGAGACCCCTCCTGAAATCGCTCATCCTCAAGGCGTCATCCGAAGGCTGGCTCTGCGCGTCGTGCCTGAAACCGTTGCCGCCCGAATCCCGTGGTGACGTCGACGACGCGGCGATGCGGCGGTTCAAGGCGAACGCGGTGGCGATCATCAAGGAGTACTTCCTGTCCGGGGACATCATAGAGGTGGTGCGCAGCCTGGAGGCCGAGAAGCTGGTCTTCAACGCCATCTTCGTCAAGAAGCTGGTCAACGCCGCCATGGACCGGAAGAGCCGGGAGAAGGAGATGGCGTCGGTGCTGCTCTCGTCGCTCTGCATGCCGGCCGAGGACGTGGTGGCTGGGTTCCACCTCCTGATCGAGGCCGCGGAGGACGCCGCGCTGGACAACCCGGCCATCGTCGAGGACCTGACCATGTTCTTCGCCAGGGCCGTGGTCGACGAGGTGATCGCGCCGTCGGACCTGGAGGCGATGGAGGAGGAGGAGGCCATCAGCTGCGGGAAGCACGCGGAAGGGCTCCTGGCCATCCAGAACGCGCGCGCGCTGCTGGCGGCGAAGCTCTCGGCGGAGCGGATCCTGCGGTGCTGGGGCGGCGGCGGCAGCGGCAAGGCCGGGTGGGAGCTGCACGAGGTCAAGGACAAGATCGGGAGGCTGCTGCAGGAGTACGACTGCGGCGGGGACGTCCGGGAGGCGTGCCGCTGCATCAAGGACCTCGGCATGCCATTCTTCCACCACGAGGTGGTCAAGAAGGCGCTGGTCGCCATCATCGAGAAGCGGGGAAAGGAACACGAGCGCCTCTGGGGGCTCCTCGCCGACTGCTACGGCCGCGGCCTCATCACGCCCAACCAGATGACCAAGGGATTCGAGAGGGTGGCCGACTGCATCGACGACCTCGCGCTCGACGTGCCGGACGCCGGACGCCAGTTCGGATGCTGCGTCGACCAGGCCAAGAAGAGCGGGTGGCTTGACGCGTCCTTCACGATCGCAAGGCCGGCACATCCAATCCCCTGCAACGGTGTTTGCTCATGATGAGCTACCACCTGGTACTTGCAGGATGCAAAACGTTCAGCAGTTCCATTATTTCCTCAAGAGTTGTCTTCATCTTTACGTGATTTTTTATACTATATACTCCCATAACATGTATGTATGTATGTATGAGCAGGAACAAGAGAGACCATCATCAGGAGAGTGTACGTATATTCCCACAAGATTTTTGGTATAGGATAGGAAGTATATATATAATCCTCCATCGTAGGAGTTTGCGTTGTGTTTAACAGGGAGCACTTGTGCATTGGAGAGTTTGTGTGTTTAATCTATCCTTTTTTGGTACTATATAAACACTATTTCTTGATTATTTTATTACCATTTTTGACACCATTATTTTCTCGGATTCATTTGCTCGTCTTGTTTCCTAGAGTAACTCACAACATCTCCCAGGGTGTCCTGAAAATACCGTAAGTCACTAATCTCAGAAAATTGATTTTTAATAAAAAAAAATTTTTTGGGCCCAAATTTGCATCGGCCCAGATCAGAAAAAATTGGGAGTTAGAGAGAGATCCACAATGGATCATCCACTAGCCTACCCCCCGCCTCCGATGAGGCTCAAAGATCATTGGTCGCAATGCTCGGTTGATTAGCAGCATCCAGCATGTCGCATCACCAAACCAAACGTCCATCTCTTTGAAAACAAACGCCCAACTTGACATTCAGCTCTCCGGGGAGAGACGAGCTTGAGATTGACTCGAGAGTCTCTGAATACTGTATATTAAAGTGACCCATCCCACATGGACCTGAACAATCCATGTTAACGTGTCGCGTTGCATGTCAGTATGTCGCTAACCACGCCATATCCCGCGGCTGATATTTTTCTTGGACGGCGACACGTGGGCTAACATGAAGGTGGCCGCCCAGGTGAGACACAGACAGGTGACGGCACGCCTCGAGCGCTCGATCACATGACAGCGCCCTACATCGTGGCGTGTATTATAGCGGAACGAAAAATTCAAACACGTACCAGCGTCACGTGTACTACGGTACTCGCTCCGTCTGTTCTAAAATAATTATCATTCTAGTTCTTTTTATTTATTTTAAAATAATTAGTATTTTTATTTTCTAATACATTTTTTTAATACATCTCTATTTTTATTTTTTTTTCTTTTTTATATATCTATCTTTTACACTTCTTTTTAATTTCCGTATTAAACTTTAAAATGACAACTAAATTGGAATGGAGAAAGTATGTAACATGTCGCCGACCAGGGATACTGTAGAAGAACAGAAGACGCCGGATCTGGCCAGCGCATAGTCACAGGGTGACCGCGTTAAGCAATTGTCTCAAGCACTGACACAAACTGTTAAAGAATTTTTACCGGGCGTGGCGGCATCTGGTGGATGTTGATGGCATGACATGATGCCTTGCCTAGGAAGCAGTCAAGCTAGCGATCCTAGGAGCACGGCGCTGGCGTGCTCCCCATGGGCCATGGCGTGGTCTCGCGGCGGCCAGTTAACTCCTAAACAAAAGCGCCGCGCGAAGCGGCCAAGGAGGCAGCAGCTGCCCAAAAAAAAAAAAACGCTGACTGGACTGGAGGATGCCGCGGCAAAACGCCAAAAGCGCACAGGCAAGGCAGCCGTAACGCGCACACAACTCAATGCCAGCGCCGGAACGTCCTGGGCTCCTCCGAGCCACGCTGCGACCCCGGCCGTTTTGGTCAAGCAAGCCAAGTCTTTGCGGGAACAAAACCGCGAACCGAACCCAACCTGGTGCGCGCAAATCGCAACTGCCTGGCACATCACCTGCGTCGGGTCGCCTTCCCTGAACAGGGCCACGGCACAGCTAGCCCGCGTATCCCCAATCATACGTACCACCGCGGCCGTGTCCGCTTCCGTTCCCTCCCCCTTCCCCTGCCCGTCTCCACCCGCCCCTCTCCCCTCCCGCGCCTGCCCGCCCCGCCCCGCCGCTCGCGGATGCGCCGGCGCGCTCCCGCCGCTGAACCCTAAAGCCGATCCCGATGTCCGCGCCGCGAGCGGGGGCCGGGACGGCGGCGCCGGTGACCGGCGACCGCTACCTCAACCTGCTCGTCCGCTTCGTGGAGCACCACGCGGGCGCGCTGCTCGACGGCTCCGTCACCCTGCGCCTCCACCCCGTCGGGCTCCACTACGTCGCCTCCCGCCTCGAGGCGCTCCGGGAGCTCGAGGCCGTCGGCGCCGGCGCGCCCGTCGACTACCTCCGCGCCTACGTCGCCGACCTCGGCGACCACCGCGCGCTCGAGCAGCTCCGCCGGATCCTGCGCCTCCTCACCTCGCTCAAGGTCGTCGCTGCGGGGCCCGGCCGCGACCCGGCGCCGCTATCGCTCCTGCCCTTCGCGCGCCTGCGCGTGCTCGAGCTGCGGGGATGCGACCTCTCCACCTCCGCGGCCAGGGGCCTGCTCGACCTCCGCAACACCCTCGAGAGGCTCGTCTGTTACGATTCAACGGTGCGTTCCTGTCACCCTCATCCTTCCTCTGGTTCAATTTCATTTCATTTGGACTAGTTCGTTGCTTGGGGCAATCTGCATGTTGGTCACCACTTACCAATCACCACAGGGCCAAGGTTCCTTCTACTTATGATCCTCAACTAATCTGTGAGCCATATTGAGCTGGAAATTGTACCTGTGCTTTGCTGTTTTCGTTCATCAACCACAGCTAGTGCGCCACCATTATTTTAGCCCGCTTGCTGCAATACGGTGGCCCACTCAACCACACTGTTGATTTATTCCTAGGATCTGATGTCGAGTCATGTACACTTATTCTTTCGTATTATGTTTACTTGGAATGTTTTTGTCACTTTTTTGTGCATGTCATTTTGATCTTCATTCTAGCTTCTAAAATATACCTTTGAAGTGTGCAACTTAAGTTTATGGGGCTCGTTTGTGCTTAATGGAATTTTTTTTTCTGGTGCCTATCAATTATCATGCATTCCTTGAATTACATATGAATTTAGTCACCACAGTTTCTCTGGCGTATATAAATTTTTGCATCTTGCAGAGCTTCTGAATTCTCATTGTTTGCAGTATTGTATCGCCCCTTTGTTTTTTAGAGTGCATATAAGCAACTGTAACAACAATCATGCCTCCTGTACTTGCTGTATTTATTATGTCATCTGCTTAAGCTGTAGCATAATAAAAGATTTGCTCAACCATGTATTTCTTGATGAACATCCTATATTGTAATATAGATTTCTGTCTCCTTTTATACTCTGTATTGCACATTGTGAATGGATACTAAATGGAGAATTTCATCCATCTTAGAATGAGATCTTGACGGTCTGTCAATGGTCTTTGGATTGGAAGTAATACAGTCCTAATCCATCCTAGACAGAAGATAGTATTCTCATGGTCTTGTGATTCAAGCTTAGCTAAATCCCATGTTCTTGTGTGGCTTCGCTAGAGTCTCAATGTTCATTTGATTCAGGCTCCCTCTCTAAGCACTTCTAAATCATCTGTGTATCTTAGCCAACTCACAGCAGAGATTCCCCCACTTCATACTTTTGAACATAAGGTGTTCTTTTGTGCTACTGCAGGATGCTCTTAGGTATATATTCGCTAGTAGAATCACAGATATCAAGGACTCTCCTGTATGGAGCAAACTTTCATATGTCTCATGTGCTTCTAATGGTCTGGTACTCATGGACGAGTCGCTGCAATTGTTACCTGCAGTAGAAACCCTGGATCTTAGTCGGAACAAGTTTGCCAAGGTCGACAATCTGCGGAAATGCACAAAATTGCGAAGTCTGGATCTTGGATTTAATCATCTCCGTTCAATTTCATCCTTGAATGAGGTAATTGCACTTCCTTTCTACTAATTTGGTCCAGCACCTTGCAAGTCTGACATTATTTTTATTTGTTGCCCCAGTTTTATATACAGTTACGCATTGCTTTCTTGCAGGTTTCCAGCCGAATTGTTAAACTTGTTGTGAGAAATAATGCTTTAAGTACAGTACATGGAATTGAAAATCTCAAGTCACTTGTGGGGCTTGATCTGTCTTACAATATCATATCAAGTTTCTCAGAGTTGGAAGTCCTTGGCACCCTTCCTTTGTTACAGAACCTGTGGTTGGAAGGCAACCCAATCTGCTGTGCTCGGTGGTATCGAGCACATGTGTTCAGTTTTTTCCGGAATCCAGAGAGTGTAAGTAGTTAACTACAAATATCATACTCCTTTTTGTTCTCTATAACTCCCATCACAATAGTTTGTTCCGCAGTATTGGAGTAAAGTGTCATGACAGATTTCTTCCATGGCTTTTTTCTGGTTCAGTTGAAGTTAGATGATAAAGGTATGAACACACAAGAATACTGGGAAAAGCAAGTACTCTTTGCATGCAGACAAAATCAACCTGCTGGTTATGGATTTTATTTTCCTGCAGTTGATGACCATGAGGATGAAGACACATTAAGTTCGAAGATGGTATGTTCCAGTTATTCTGTTACACTAATTGCACTTGTTTGATGCATTGCCTATCACACTGCACCAAATATCGAGTTTCCTTGGTCAGAAGTTGTGTTGATACCCTACAGTATAGGTAACTTAACAAATATATGTTGTAGTGAAACACTGTTTTGCTTATGTTTGTTGCATGAATGCAAAAATTCTTATGGCAGGCGAAATGGTGGTGTATGTGATAATTGGACTTCTGGAAGTGCAAATACAAGACATACCAACTTTGCTAAATTGGAATAGTGTTGCGCAAGTCTAGGACCTTGCATTCATTCATCTGCTGAGTGTGACTCTATTGAATTGCATCAGTGATAAATTGATAATTGATTTTAACCTTTAATGATTGCAGAGAAAAATTTCAAGACTTGCCAGTATAGTGGAGGAAGAAAGAAATCTCTGTGATGAAGGTGTAGACCAGCAGTCCACTCCATGTGATAGTGACAGTTCGAAGAAGGATGAAGTTGCAGCTGCTGATCATGACATAAAAATTGCTTCCTTGATAAACACTGCTGAATTACTTAAGAAACAAAAATCAAGTGATTGGCTCCGTGAATTTAAGGAGTGGATGGATGAAAATTCAGAGAAAACAGAAGGCAACAGCCTGTTTGATAATTTGACAAATGGGAATGGAAGCTGTAGGAGACAAAAGAAGAGGCAGAAACCACACGGTGAGACTTCAAACATGTCGGATTCGGTACATTCATCTGAAGGTGGGAGCAGCTCAAACCTTTTGGAATCAGATTTGTCTTTCACAGATAATGCTGGCACTAATGGAGTGTCAAATGAAGTGAATATTGGCCAACATCATCTGAAGATGCACATGAATTCTTTTCAACGACCTCCTCCTTTAGACATAATAGGCACTTCAGAGTCTGACCACCTTTCTGAGTTGGATAATGGCTCAAAAAATATGCTGGTAAATGGAACACCATCCAATACAATGAGCAGATTGATAGAACCAAATCCACCCTATGCATATCATAGTCCACAGTCACCACCACAATACAAGGAGGACATTCTACATCGTAGACTCTTCTTGGAGGAAGAATTTTTGAAGATTTCTGGAGATCTTCATTCTGTTGGTTCGCTTGGTAGTGGTAGCAGCTGCAGTGATGATTCTTCAGATGAATTGTGTTCATGTAATTCAGAAGATGATTGCATAGCAATTCAGGCAAAGATGGACTTGGCTCTTAATGGTCAGATGCCTTCATTTCCTTTTGTAGATAGATATCATGAGAAAAAGAACAGCTTACATTATTCTTCAGGGGACACATTCCTGTCTGACCATTCAACAGAAGATGAAGAAAGTTGTACAAATGACAGACAGTTTGACATTAAGGAGTTTCATGAAAACAACCAAATCAATGGTCAACTAGGTCATGACACAGGCCATTCAGTTACAGAAAAGGGCAAGCAGAAATTTAAGAGGAAGGTATTTTCTATTTTCAAGAATCACAATGGTACCAAACCAGAATTTCTAAAGGCTAATGGAGATCAGGTGGATGGGCATGTTTTACTTGAAGGAAATGGCCACCCTAGCAGAAGTATTCCTCTTATTCAAGGCTCTGAAATCCATAAAATCATGCATAAAAAGAATTCATCTGTCTGCACAAACGCAATTTGTTGTAATGGAGACAAACAAAAGACTCTAAAGGATTTCTTCAATGCGGAAGTAGCAAATAACGGAGAGTATGAAACATGTGAACAAGTAGCATTTTGTGTGTACCTGTTTCAGGATGCAAGTGGTTTAGTTCAAAGGTGAGAAATCTCCCCCTGTACTCCAAACTGTGGAAATTACATACATTGGTGAACAGCTGTTGCATTGGTTAATAAATGGGAATGCATCACTTTAAAGGCTCAATGTCGAGTTATATTTTGCGGAAACTCTAACAATGACCCATAAAGAGGTTGGGGGTAATATTTTATAGAAAATAGTATCAATTCAATTTAGTACTGTCATCTTTGCTTGTAGATTTAAGGACTAGCGTATCAGATTAATGTAGTTACCCTCTTGTGTGCCATAGTTTTTTTAAAAAATAAAATTAAGACATCCATGTGACACTTCAAAATTGCTCTTCGCAAAGAGGACCTCTGTTTCATGGTTAAACTCTGTTTGAACTCAGAGTTATATGCCTATATGCTCGCGAGAGGATTAAATTTCGAAATTAAGTGCATTGCAGTTAATGATGGTAACTTGGCAACTTAACTAAATGTTGAATTAGTCGATGTGCAGCACATCGCAGGCCCGTAAACTGTTCCCATCTGAGTGAACATAATCCCAGGCAGCAATCCCAGGCGTCCAATTTTGGGTGCCTGGGGCTAGATTGCTGGCCCAGGAAGCTTTCACTAGGCCTCAAACCAAACACACCCTATGTCTTATCTTTCTTCTTTTCTATCGAATTAGCTTATGTTTCTAATTGCCAAAAAGAATAAATCTTTATTTTGATGGCCAATCGCTTGTTTGACCTTTTTTTTACTATATATTTGACCGGGATTCTGTTGCTTCATGTAGAGAGGTAGCCTTGGTACGAAGTTCCCAGAGCAAACTATACATATTGCTAGTTGATATGGATCAAGATGGACAAGGTTAATACTTTATTTCTACTTTATTTTTCCCATCCATGTCTCTTGTAATTATGTTTTTTTGTTAAGACTGGCAGCTGGCTATATATCAAATTTTTTTTAATAGAAGCCTATTTTTTTTCCAATTGCCACAATTTCTTACATGTTGATTATACAGAAACAGTGTCAAAGATTTTGGGCAGCAGTAGATTGGAAAGTCTAGAAAAAGTTTTGGTTGGGCTGGGACTACAGGCACTGAGGTATATTAGCATATCAACATCTAACAGTAGTAGCTTGGTTGGCCTGAGGCTTACTTTTATTTTGCTATGCCGTAGGATACACATGGTAGACAATACAACACATCTATTCTTGATGCGGACTTCCAAGGAGGCGCAAGATGTACTTTGGCTCTTAACTGTATCTGATTTCCCGGAATCAACCCATGGCGTGACTTTGCAAAGGTGTGGTCTGTTTAGTTTCTACTACTGCCATGAACAAACCAACTAATGTTTTCTCCTCCTATGCCCATTTTCTTGTTATGCTTATTTTTGCAATTTAAATGGCAGTTGGGAGAACATCCAAGTTGAATCTCTTGAGAAATGTGTATGCCAAGGTGCAATGATGGGAATATTTCTCTATTCTATATTGATGTTCTGCAAGAATGATGCTGAAGGTATCATGATCTGGCTGTCGTGGTGATGAAAACAGATGAAACATCACTACATTCTTTTTTTCACGGAACATATCCATTATCCAGAACTACCTCTCTATTTGTAGCCTGCATTCTCACAAAAATAGAGTTCACTGCACCTTCATCTATTTGATTACTTTTGCTTACAAGTTGCTGAGATATTATTGTTCATTTTGTTCTGCAGAGCACTCTCTGGTTATGAGATCCATCATTGTTATTGATGGATCAATATTGATTTTCATTGAGGACCTAAATCAGTTTGGTGGCCTACTTGATAACTCAAATCGCCCATACTTTTCTCTTGATACGTGTTGTTCTATTAATAGTATTCAAGAAGTGGTAAGTTGACATTTAAAAATTCTAATTTCTCTGGTTTACTACATTGAATTGCAACCTACTATTTTTATAGACCTTATTTTAGCCCTATCATATGAAAACCCTCTGTGGCTTCATCTTCTATAATCTCTGTATGCACAGAGTTTTCTATTTAGCAGAAACAACTTGTGTGATGCACTTAGCTGGAAGCACTCATTTTATGGTTTCAAGGACAGCACACTTCTTGATTATTTTCGCACTTAAGAATCTTGACAGGTAGGGTTGTAATTTGTTGACTCTTAAGGGTCGCCTCAAACTCTCTTTAGTTCGATCAAATGAACTAGTTTTCCGAAATGAGGGCTTATTTAGAAAACTAGTTCATTTAATTGAAGAGAAGTGGGTTGCCCTCATTTTGGATAAGTAGTTCATTTGATTAGACTAAAGAGTGCTGGAGGTGTCCTTTAGTGTTTCAGTAATTTACACCCCTATTAACAATTTTTTTTCCTCAATCAATGCACTATTGCAGATTCTTGAAAAAACACTAGTAATTTACACTGTACAATGTTTTTTCCTCAATCAATCCATACCACCAAGTAAAAAACACTAGTAATCTCTCTATTTAGTGTATGATGCATCGCTTGTACAGTGTTCTTGAAAAAGAAGTCAATAGGTTGCTTAGCACAGAGCAGATGTAATTGACAAAGTATGGGGCATGGAAGGACAGATAGTGTTAAGGGAATATTTGATATCAGACACAGGCCGTGCATTGGCTGCTATTGGAAAGAGAAAAGTATGGTGTGACTGCTTTACGAGTTAATCCTGATCTTGAAACCCTAGTTCAATTCTAGTTTTTGTTATATCTGTCACTGTGGTTCTATCGTCTTTATTGCAAAACTGTGTTGTGCTGTTGCACTAGCAAATTTAAGCCAAGTCTTTCGAAAACTTGGTGGCATCTTCTTTTTAAGATGTTCTTCATCTTTTGCATTTTGTGCATTCAGGTTATGGATCGGTGCAGCAACAAGTGTCTGGCATTGGTTTTGGACAATCGTGATCAAGAAGGAAAGTGTAGCTTCCCAAATATGCGCAGCAAGCAGTCAGATGAAGCACTGAGATGGAAACTTGAGTGGTTCTCTGAAGAAGCACTTCTGAAGTTCATTTCTGTACTTACGGCTCTTTACTCGGCAGCATCGGCTTCGTCTTTACCTGTAAAGTGTATATCCTGATAGTGTCGGTTCCTTGTAATTCTCCTTTGATTTCATTCATTCTTTTGGGGGCTTGTGTTTAGCTGTTAGAATGTACAGTGATAGTTACGTTTCTGGGCATGTGCTTGCTGTATTCTTTGTAGATATTAGAAAGTTTTCCCATCCCGAAGTTGTACAGAACAGAGGCAGAAGTGAGTATAAAGGAATGCAATCGCAATTTTGGTAACGAGCGGTTTTGAATAGTTTGTTCAGAACATCAGAAGTCGGTAATCAGTTGGCTAATTCATGCTTCTTGTGATCGTATTTCATTCCACGCTGGCAATTGTTGTATTCGTTACAATAATTTTCTATCGCTAATTTGCTATTGTTCTTTCAACAGAATTCATCCTTTTCGTTTCCACTGACGCAGACATTCGCCATTGCCAGCATGTGAAGCTGCGACGGGATCGGCGGCAACGCAACGTCGGCAACACCTTCAAGCTGCTGCACGATGAGGCCCATCGTCGGCCGGTCGCCTTCGTCGTCCTGGATACACCAGCACGCGACTTTACAGACCCTCTCAAGCTCCTTCAAGTTGGTATCCCTGGCCAGCCTCTCGTCCAGCAGGCTAACCACGTCGCCGGCTTGCAACCTGACCGCAGCATGCACCGGAAAGTACACGCCAGAGCAGGCGCCCTGGGACGATGAGCTGTTGTTCCGGCGGCCCGAGACGAGCTCGAGCAGCAGCAAGCCGAAGCTGTACACGTCGGCCTTGGCGGTGACCGCACCGCCTGCAAGCCATTCCGGCGCGAGGTACCCGAGCGTGCCCCGCATGGTGGTCAGGACACGGCTGAAATCGTGGCCGACGAGCTTGGCCATGCCGAAGTCCGCGAGCTTGGCGCCCAGCTCCTCGTCGAGGAGGATGTTCTCCGGCTTGATGTCGCAGTGTATGATGCACTCCCGGCACTTCTCGTGGAGGTACGCCAGGCCCCTGGCCACGCCGACAGCGATGCCGAACCTCTGGCTCCAGCTCAACACCTTGGTGCTCGAGCCGTTCTTGAACAGGTACGCGTCCAGCGAGCCGTTGGCCATGTAGTCGTACACGAGCGCCCTCTTGTTCCCCTCGGAGCAGAAGCCGCGTAGGCGGACGAGGTTGACGTGGTGGATCATGCCGAGCGTGACCACCTCGGTGCGGAACTGCTTCTCTCCCTGCCGGAGCCCGTCCAGCGTCTTGACCGCCACGGGCGTCGCGTCTGAGAGCGCACCCTTGAACACGGACCCAAAGCTCCCGCTCCCGAGCTTCTCCGAGAAGTCCCGGGTCGCCGCCCTCACGGCGCGGTAGTCGAACAGCAGCAGCGAGCCTTGCGTCGACGTAACCTTGCCCTTGCCCCGCCGCTTCCGCAGCACCAGCACCACCGCGACCACCATCACGAGACACGCCAGGAGGAAGACCACGGCCGCTGCTCCGCTGGTCAGCATCACCATCGATTTCTTCCAGGAATGCGTTGCTGCCGGCGGCACCTCCGAGGCCGCGACACGTATGTGAAGCACGGTCTGGGATGAGCCGTCGTCGCCTTGATCATCGTTTGGTAGCGTCCGCAGGTTGACGAGCTCTCCGTTCCACACGGAACACTTCGTGCCATCGTAGAGGTAAGCCGTGCAGGAGCAGTCTCGTCGGCAGGCGAGCTCACATGTCTTGTCGCTCTGCACTCCTGCAGCCTCCACCGAGCCGTTCGGGAGCTGCACGGCGTGCGGCAGCTTGAGGAACCCGTCGGTGGCACACTCCAACCGTACCCGCCTCTCGCACCCCGCGGCCGTGTTCCCTAGCTCCCATTCCCTCCGCGACCGCGGCGCGAACGCCGCGGGGCACTCGCACGCGGGGTCGGTGGTGTTGCTGCACACGCCGAAGGCCCCGCACGAGCCGTACACGTCGCACGTGTCGTGGGGCTCGGAGCAGAAGAGGATCCACTTCCCGTCCAGCGCGTTCCACTGCCGCCGCCGCATCTGCCCGGTCACGTCCAGCTTGAAGTGGCCGATGCCCATGGGGACCCGGTCGTGGTAGCTGAAGAAGTTGACGCTGGCGTTAGGCGCGTAGGGGACGCCGACGAAGTAGCCCGACCGCATCTCCGGCACGTTGACGAAGATCTCGCCGTCCCAGAGTCCCGTCGTCCAGTACCGGTGCGCGCCGCCGGCGAGCAGGTCGAACTTGGGCTCCCCGTTTGGGTCGATCTCCATGGAGAACGCTCCCGGCGCCGGGTTCCCGGAGTCCGTCCACGACGTGAGGAAGCTGTGCACGCCGCGTTCCCGGTCGTACCCCAGCCTGGCTCCGGGGAGCCACGTGTCCGTGGGGTGGTCGAAGCTCTGCCACGTCGGAACGGTCGATGTCGTCGTCGTCGCGTTGCTCTGCACCACGAGGTTGCCGTCGTCCTGGAGCGTGGCCACGGTGCTGCGCGGCGACGGCGAGGACGCGTTGGACGACCACAGCAGCGTGTTCGAGTTCGACGGCGTCGTCGCGAGGAGCTGCAGCTCGCCGCGATCACTTAGCGTGAAGCGGGAGGCCGAGGGTTCACTGATCGGGCGCTCCCGGTTCGCCACCCACACGACCGTTTGTTTGGAGACCTTCTTGTACCATATGCCTATATAGTACTTGGTGGAGTTGCCCGGCTTCAAGAGTCCCAGCTCGAAATTGCCGCCCTTGGAGACCAGTGTCTGGTTCCATGGGAGTGATTGGCCCAAGGTGAGGGAGTCAATGGCGCCAATTGCTGGGAGGTTCAGGGCGGAAAAGATCATCAAGTAGAGGATGACTAGCATGGTCATTGTGGCATGCAGGTGCACGACTTATTGGTCTTCGTTTGTTGGTTCAGATGAAACGAGGAAGCCGAGTGAAATATATACACAGCAAAGACCAGTCCTGCAGCTGGATAAAGCTGCGGGCATAGTGTCCGTGTGCATGCTGTTGAGCATCAAAGCATTCAGTCAGCTGCACGGCTGGTTTTCTCGTCACTTAATACCTTTCGTTTTCCGTTGTGTACCACGTTTGACCTCTTCCTTCGCATACCGTGCATGAAGCTTACATAACATCAAATCGCCACTTTGCAGTTAATACCAGTTGGTTACATGTCGCTGTGAAGTGTCTCTTTTCTTCAGCATAGTGTCGACTGAGCCGGGGGCGATGGATCGTATCACGATTTTCTTCGTTATCCTTAGCGCGGATATTTTCTTCAGAACGCATTGAAGTATGCCGTCCCGCCCGCCGTAAATCAATCAGTGGAACAACAACCGGACAGCGGAGAAAATGTTAGGAAACAACCAGGCTGTAGAGCACCCTCAAAGTCTTTCTGGTTCTGTAGCTTCTCATCACATTCCATGAATCTCAACTTTGCCAACGGTTCCACGCCTCCGGCCGCAGTAGCCTACGAGAAGAACAGCGCACAGGGGCCACGGTATCTCTGGCCAGCAGCCGGCATGGCGTGCTTGACAGGAGAGTGCCGATCCTCGGACCTCAGCGCTGGTCATGCTGTGAAACGCAGCAAGTTGGCATGCATTGGGTTGCTGTTGCTTCGCTGCTCAGCCATCGTATGACCGAACAGGAGGCAGACAGGTCCGCTGATGAATCAATCAAATGCGGAGTCCAATCAAACGACCTCGCTCATCGGAGTATTAAAAAGTGCGGCAGACGCGATGTGTCGTGACAAACTTCTTTTTTCTTTTTCGTACACGAGCAAAAGCTTTGTGTATCATTTTTTTTTATAGAAGAGAAGGCTCAAAGACAGCTAAGGTACAAGCAGTGTTTTAATAACCGGCTGGAACCGACCGGTTAAACAGGGAACCGATCTCGGCCGGTCGTCCTAACCGGCCGGTTTTGTCCGGCTAATCGTAACTACAGTAACTAGCTACGGTTAGCCGATCGATTTTTAGCTAAATCGAGCCGGTCGGTTCCACCGACTTTTTGAACCTTGAGTACAAGTGCATAGACCGAAGAACGCTAAAGGGCTTATATATAGGTTTGTAATAGAGTATCAGGTACTATCAACTATGGCCAAGGTTGGAATTAGGGGTAGAAACACAATTATCCTGATTTACTTAAGATCAATGTAAAGTTTTATTGAACAGATTTCAAAAATATCATACCATATACAATACAGACTCTCAATGTAAAGATTCATATTATAGTTTTATAGGCTAACATGTCATTTAAATGATGGATCTAATTGACTAATGGTAGTCCATAAAATATGTAAAGATGAATGAAACAAATTATTTTCAGTGGAGGTTTCATCCAGGTTTTATAGTTTGGTTAATTGTATACACCAAGTTTAATCCTCATGAAACATAACTCTCGTCTTTGAATATAAATTTTATGTCATGTTAATGTTTTTGCTTTTATTATGTGATATATATGAGTTTAAAACCCATATGAAACTTAGACTAAGACTAACCTAATACCAGTATTTCTATAATTCTATTCATTCTAAAATACAACACCTAAAGGTAACTGAGAAACAAAAGACAAAACAAGACTATTATCTGAAAGATATAACTTTTGTGTCTTTATGTTGAGGCTAATCCGTATAGCAATGGACCATGCCGAGTGCCGTGAGGCTGTGCGCTGTGGTGCATGTTGCTGAAGAATCCTTTTAACAGTACTCAATGTCAGTGTTTTTTTTTTTTTTTTGAAACGAGAATAAGCCCAACTATTTTCAAACGAAAACGGGAGTCGAAGGCTGCTTTCTATACACTTCAAGAGAAAGTCAGGACTAGGAGTCAGTTAGCTCGGCGAGTACACTTGGTGAAATAGGGAAGCTGACAGTGGTGACCGTCTGATTGAGCAGGTAAAACGTTTACAAGACGTTTGAGACTAGTTGAAGTTGGAACCAGACGATGTATTGAAGTGAGAAGTAAACGTTTACTCGTGTTAATTTGGCTTGAAACATGTTTACATGAAGAAGCAATGACAGAGAAAATCATTCACTGGTTTTAGGGGATGGATATGAATTGGTTTCTTTGGTTTAGGAGAGACTAGTGATTTCGTCGTTAATTTGTTCGCGTGGCTGCTTTTTCCACTTTTTTTTTAGCTCCAACTGATTATGGTTCCACTGGTTTAGGAGATGGACCTAACTCGTAATTTCTTCGTTAATTTGTTCGTGTTGCTTCTCGTTCGAAGCTCGTTGGACTTGTTTAGGTTCTCATGTTACAACTTCATGAGCCTTGCATGTTCCGGAATTAGGACGAAACGATTGGCAATGAAGCAGGTTGATCGATTGCACAGGCTCTGTGCCTCAAAAAAAAAAAAAAAAAAAAAGATTGCACAGGCTCTCAGAGAAAGGCCAGGTTTTTCCACAAGAGAAGGATCCATCCGAAGAGACTTTTACCCTTTCCCTTTCGCCATGCTCCCCAATCTTGCCGAATCCTTCGACTCCCTCTCCCGAAAAAGAACTTAGCAATCTTCTTCGGGAGAAGGCGTTTCATGAGAACGCACCAAGAGAGAGCAGCATGACGAAGAGGCAGGGGAAGCACCCTTCCTCAGGCCTTCTTTTCAGTGTGGTTAAAGCAAGAATAGTCATCATCGAGCCATGGATAGTCAAAACAGGCAGAACACCAGAAAAAAATGAACAAATCTCAAGGTCGGTTGCAGGAGAAAACGGAATTGTTGGATCTACGAGAAAATGCGAGAATCTATTCGGAAGAAGCCGCATGTCCAGAGATCCAGCGGTATGATCTTGCATCTCCTCGGATATGAAATCCACGGATCCGCTCGATGGCGGCCCTGGCAACAGATATTTCAAACGCGAGGAGTGCTTGAGCAAAGCGAATCTCAAAGAAAACTACAAGAAACAAAAATTGGCGAAAAAAAGACCAAACGAAACGCGAGGAGTAAGAGCATTGGAAACGGTGTGGCAGGAGGAACACTGCGGCGTGGCGGCGGCGCAGGGGACAACGAAGCGTCAAATTTTATAGGCCCTGGTTAGGGCGTGCGGACGGTGGACGGCCAAATTACAGCTATACCCATACAGGCTTTGTGGGCCGACCCGTCATCTGTGTTCCTCCAGCCCGTCAATTCCTGGACCCTGGTCGAGCGCATTGCTTATTGGGCTGTGAAGCAGCCTAGCAGCCACTATTATGGACTGGATCACAGAGTGAAATGTGCTGGGCTGTAATTCTTGGCGTTGCTTACTTGGTGTCGGTTTCTCGGTGTAGCTCGTGTTTCGTTTGTGTTTGCCCTGATCTGAACTTCATTTCAGAACAACTAGAAAAGAACCCTGAATTCGTGTCAAAAATACAGAAAATAACCCACAGAAGCGATATCTTGAGCGCAATCGGAGCAAGATCACTCCATCAGATTATAGCAAGCCTAGTTTTCCGACTGATTCTTCTGGGAGAACATATGAACAGAACAGCTGTTACAAATAGTGAACCCCCAACATTTCCAGTTCATTCATCACATTCAACCAATTCCTGTCCCACGCCATCAGCACCAGACTAACAGAAGCCCATCCCGTTCCATACAACTACTAAGCCAATCCCACTTGACATCATCACCAAAAAGAATTCCTCACGAATGCCTAAACTCCTCAGCAGGTCTGCATGAGGGACTGCGTTGCCTACCACTACCAACTACTACACCACTGCCTACAACAGAAGGACGATCGAGAGCAGCAGGGCGCTGACGACAGCGCGGAGGAATGAACATACGTCGCCGATCGGCCGGTGCGCGCTGGAATCCGCCGTGGAGTTGGACGACGGCGCCAGCGAGGAGCCGTTCAGCAAGGCGGACCCGTTCTTCCCAGAGTAAACACAGGAGCCATGACCTGCAAGCAAAAAAAAAAAAAAAAAAAAAAAAACAATACGAGTCAGCCTACGCATGCGAAAAGACGAGGAGGAGCAAGACCGATGAAGAAGGAAGGAATGGATCTTACTTGGGTCGGTGGTGGTGACCGCTGCAACGCCGCTGAAGTAGCACGTCCCGGATGCCATCCCCATGCCGTGGTAGTAGGCGTTGAAGGCGTAGGTGGCGTGCGCCTCGACGGTGTCCGGGTCGTAGCACGGCTGGCCCTGCATGAGCACGGAGCAGTCCACCTTCCCGGGTCCGCAGGCCCAGTCCAACGCCGCCTGCAGCATCTTCGGGTCGGCGCCGTCCCTCGCCACGCAGTAGGTCTGGTTCGTGGTGTCGTTGGCGAGCACCTGTCCCGACCCCGTCAAATGCAGCGTGTACGCGGGCACGCCGTTCATGTCGAACAATCCCCAGTACTTCTCCGACGTGGCCCCCGGCCTCGCGTCCTCGTCGTAGAGCTCGTAGATGAAAGTGGGCACGGCGATTCCGGGGTGCTTGGGCGTGCCCGTGCTGTTCATCACGTGGCGGATGAGGTTGCTGTTGTAGGTGTTGGCGTTGTCGGCGGTGGCGTCGGGCTCCGACGACGGGTCGCCCTTGTGCGGCCACCCGGTCTCCGTGACCATCACCGGCACGTTGGTCACGTTGAGGTAGGCCATGGCGAAGTACGCGGCGTCCACCACGGCGTCGAAGACGTTGGTGTAGTGCAGCAGCGTGTTGGCGTCCACGGCCTCCTTGTTGGGCGGAAGCGGCCGGAACAGCGCGTAGTCCAGCGGGATCACGCCGTTGGACCGCATGTAGTCGTAGTAAGGGTACACGTTCAGCATCAGCGGCGACCCCGTGGTCTGCAGGAACTTGAGCATGGGCACCAGCACCTTGTCCAGGGACCGGTTGAAGAAGGCCTGCGACGGCGGGAACGAGTCCAGGATGATGGACGACGAGTGCGGCGTCGACACCTTCACGTACCGGTCCAGCGCGGCGGCGACCAGAGCGTTCTGGAGGTAGCGCATGGCGGGCATGATCAGCGGCGCCGCGTTGGGGAGAGTGGACAGCACCTCCGACCCGACGGCGATGGCCGTGATGTTCACCGCCGGGAAGTGCGCGGCCACGTTGCGGGCCACCCAGTTGGCCGCCGTCGCGTTGGAGTTGCCGATGCCCAGCAGCTGCTCGTTGGGCACAGAGACGATCACGCGGATGCCCGTGTTGGACAGCGCCGCCAGCATCGCCGGGTCCGCGTCGTACAGCCGGATGTGCCGGATGTTCTGCGACCGGAGCAGTGTCGTGATCTGCGACGGTGACGGCACCGATGACATTGCCGTGCCGATGTTCACGCCGATGTAAGCATCTGCGCACATTACATTGGTCTAAGAAATCAGAAATTTTACCACGGTACAGTCAGCCCGCATCAGATGGATGAGTCAAATTTCTTGTTATATGTTTCGATTAGTGCAATCTTATAGTCAAGAAGTGCATCATAAGGCAGGAATCTAGGAACAAGAAAC
This sequence comes from Eleusine indica, assembly GCA_030378355.1. NCBI lineage: Eukaryota > Viridiplantae > Streptophyta > Magnoliopsida > Poales > Poaceae > Eleusine > Eleusine indica. Next base: position 6,231,083 of record CM059498.1, on the reverse strand, counting down.
ACATTCTTTTGAGCAAAGTGGTTGAGCAAGAAATAAGAAAACAACAAAAGACAAAATGCAACATATCAGTTCTCATATTGAAAATGCGAAATCGAGATTTGGGAGAGGACGCCCAGCTAGCTGTAAAGCGCAACACAGGGCAACTTGGTACGGAGAAAGACGTCGGAAACAGGAGCCACCACCATGCGGCCACCCGCACAAAATCCCGGGCACCATGCAGTAGCCTCTCTCTCTCTCTCTCTCTGTGCCGTGCCGTGCCGTGCCGTGGTGTGCTGCGCTGAAGAAGCCTGCGCACCGGCACTGCACTTGCACAGACAATGGCCGCTACACTGGACACACCACAGCGCACGCGACAGACGTGACTTTTGCAAAACGGACCCCCGCACGGTCAGAACAAAACACCGCCATGTGGTCCCAGAAAAAACATCCTCCCCACCTCGCACTCGCAGCGGTCAAACGATGCACTGCGCACCACGACACTGTAACACTGACGCGCTATCAAGTGCAGGACAATCAGCAGGTGATCCGTGACACTATAATCATCACTGCGTCATTAACACTAGGAGCCCAGCCATGATTAAACACGAATCGAGCCCACACAACGGTTAACGGTAGCGGTCAAAAGAAGAGACTGCCACTAGTACTAGTGATTACTGTCACTAAGAAACAACAACACCCTGACTCACTGACGAAGCTTTGGGAAATCTTGGACAGGCCATTTGCATTTGCCTGGTGCTGCATGTGGTACGAAACTAATTTTGATATCAATGCGACAATGACAACATGCAGAAAAGGTGCGGCACAAGGGCAGACAGGTGGGCCCATAAAGGCCGGGAGCCGTTGTGCAATCTCGGAGCTAACCCTCTTTCGGCTAAACTTATGCGCAAAGCGATCACAGATTCATGCCCCAGCTGTGTTGCTAACTTTTCCTGTGAAAAGCTGGGTTTGTAAACCGGAACAGATTGGATGTAAACTAATACAAGTACACTGTACACAGTTTACCGGCTAAGTATATACCACCTGTCGTATTCTTTCCCTAGGCTACAAGTAAATCTTATTCCAACCCGGCTAACACCGATTTGATAATCACAGTGGATGTTCCTTCCAACGTGTATAAACACATATAAAAACTGGTGCACGTGAAGGGAGCAACGGACGAGTACTGAAGAGCATGGGGAGACACGGAGAAGGAAGGAATCCCACGGAGAACGAAGCGGACAAGCAGGGGAGGATGTCCAGTCAAATCCAAGCCCCAAAAGTTACTACCTACTGGCAAACTACTAAGCTCGCAGGCTGTTCTAGTAACTGAACCAGTATTTTACTCGCTAAGTTCCATGCTTTTGTGTAATCTTCTAACGCTTAGAGCGCGTTAATGATGCAACTAACCCCAGCGGGGAAGGTAATACAGCTAGGCCAGACCACAAGACAACAAACTCAATCTGAACGGAAAGGGACGCCACTCCATCGGCAAGTGTTAATCACGATGTGCCAACCAGGATTCCGGCGACAAAAAATGTACTACTAAGCGCGGCGGCGATGAGCAAATGGGAGATCCATCCATACATCCCGAATCAAGAACGACACCCAAGAAAGCAGAGCAAATGAAAAGAAAGGGCGAGAGGAGTCTCACCATCTTCGCCACGAACTGATGAGGCCGCCAACAGGAGGAGGATGAAGGAGAGGAAGAACAGCTTCTTCATGTTGCCGGAAAGAACTCGCAGCCACCCGTCTCTGTCTGCTTGGCCTCCCCTGTCTCGTCAATCTTTATCTCTCTTCGCCTCCTTGTCTCTCTGGCAACGGGTGTGAAGCGGAAGCACCTACCACCTTTACTGCAACCTCCAAACTGCAGGAACGAGGATACGACGGAGAAGAATGCCAAGAAAGAAGTGGAAGGGGGAAGAAGAGAAGGTGAGAAGAGAAGAGATGGAACGGAGGTGGAGAAGAGAGGCAGGAATGTGAGCAACTTGGGGTTATAAATATGAGAGTTGATGAAAGGAGGGTCTTTTTGTAAAAGAGATAGGCCGGGGCCCAATGGGAGGATTGGCCCCATCTCCTCAGGGGTGTCGAGAGTGATCCCTCCACAAGACCGCCAGACGTACATTGCTTCTTAATCCTGTCTAACTGATAGGTGGGTCCGCATAATGCTGAGCCCACCGGTCATTGAGCAGGCTTCCTGTTCGGGAGCAGCGCGTTTAGCCGTCAGTGGTATAGCACGGATCACATGGCGCATGTCAGGCGTTCAACGGCTGCGATGCGTTCTCGGGGAGCTACGAGGCGGTGGAGATTGTTTCCTGTTGGCGCACCCGTCCAGTTCGGACCCATACGTACATATCTGCTCTGATGAGAAGCGGACCACCAAAATAGAGTGGTCTACCTGTCAGACACCGGGATCGGCTTTGGCAGGTGTGAGACGCAGCGGGCGTGGGCTTGGGACAACGGGAAAGAACCGAACAAACCCCAAGAAAGCTCACGTACCTTCACCGACGTGTGGGCCATACCCCTGGCCCGCATGCCAGGGAGGAGCATCGGCGCATGGCGACAGTTGCCGCAGACGGGTAGGCTCGCCCCACGAGGAGGCAAAGGAAAGGGACCCACGCCTCATGACGTGGAGTGGCAACGGTCAAATTTTGCGAGCGCCCGAACCGCCTTTCGCCCGCCCGCGTGGATCGGGTTGGGCCGGGACTGGATGGCGATGATGCTTCCTGCTTCTCTGCTGCCTCACTGATGACAACTTGGCAAGGCTGCTTCGGCTTTCGCGGCCCCAACGGTCGTCTTCGCAGGCGGTGCCGTGCTGTGGAGACGCCTCGACCTCGGTGGAACGCACGTCGTACGTACGAGTACGAGAGACTGCTGCAGCACGGCGCTTTTGTGATCTTTTGCTTGGGGTTTCGGTTTTGGATGCCGGTACATGTCAGCTTGTGTCTGCTGGGTGAGCTCGACGGTTTGGGCACTGCGTCGTACGTGATGCTCGAAGCGGATGGTTTCTTTGCTCTCGACTCTGCCTAAGCCATTCCATTTCATCATTGTCATGGCCGAAGCCAAGCATAATATGGTAGTAATAATGAGTTTTTTTCTTTAAGGTACAAAGATTTAAAGCTGAGGTTTCGAAAATGCAGGTGTTCAATGGCTAGTACTAGGAGATTGGAATCCTCTACAACATCGTTCATTTTATCGATTGTATGTGGGTCAAAATCTTCGGCATATGTGCAATACTGTTGAGGAGACGGGGTCACATCTTAAGATTGAAAGACATGCTCTAACCAAAGTTTCGTTTGTTGTCACAGTTTTTAAGCATATTGCATTTTTCTCGTCTTTTGACCTTTATCATAAACTCTTATTCATAACCTAAGGTAGACCAATGGTGCTGCATTGTGATATGGGGTCGTAGGCAGGGTTCACATAACCGGTTTCGGCCGGCTCAGCTCGATGAAAAATCAGCCGCTTAGCCGGGAAAACCGACCAGTTAACCGAATTGCTACAGTACCACGACTGGTTTCCTCCGGCTAACCGGTCGGTTAGCGCGACCAGTCAGGATCGATTTTTTAGTTAATCGGGATAACCGATCGGTTATCTCCGGTTATGTAAACCATGGTTGTAGGTTCTTTGAAGCAAAAGGCCTATCATAAGCTGTTGCAATAAGAAAATTTTATTAAGGTGTGGCGAATATCATAACCACAAGCAAATGGTTTGATGATTTTTTTTTTTTTGAGAATAAATGGTTTTGACGAGGTGATAACGTTTTTTCAACTTTTGGCCCTTCATAATCGTCACAAGGAAGCCCATCTTCTAAGAAGGCCCATGCCAGCCGACGAAGTATTCATGGGCCAAAAGGGGAAATATTTTTTGGGCTAAGATGAATCCACACCTTTGGGCCCATCTAAATATCGTTGGTAAAGACATGGTGGATCCTGATCCGTGTTCCGCCTGGCGAAACCCGATCTGGACAGCACACAGTCTTCCGCCCAAACCACCTCCCATCATCGTCCCGCTCAAACCCTAATGTCGCCCTAATGGCCGCGGGAACCAGCTTGCCTCCTTCCCGCCAAGGTATCGACCGCGACCCTGACCACATCCCCCTCTCCGGGCGTCGCCGTCGCCCGATTGGCCCATCAGTGCCGCGCCCCGAGGGAGTTATCGCCCGCGACAGGTGAGCTCATTCATACGCCCTTTGTGTTCCAATGCGGCGAAGTTTTCTGGAGTTGTGATCTTTGGTTCCGGAGCAGGTGCGATGCTAGAGCGGACGCCGGGGACGCCTATGGAGCTGGACAGCAGCAACAGGTAGTCCTGTATCCTGTATTAGTTTTCCCTGTGATTGGTTGAGTCAACACGATGCGCATTTTTCCTTGTACATACTTCCTTCTTCCGTTCCTTGCTCTACTTTGTGACGAGTAGTGTGGATGAGAATGAAATGACCGAGCATTTCAATTATTCAGAGGTTCAAAATTATCCTAAATCAATAGATTGAGTCAACAAGGTTTTCATTATACTGTGATTAACCTTGGTCCGAAGAGTGATAGCCAGCTCACGAAACTGATATCAGTATGTAAGCCCGCGACCCAAGCCAAGTCTGATTTGGTAGCTCATGATGCATCACTTGTGCTTCATGCGTGCTAGGTTGAAGATACTAGGTACAATATCTTTTGAAGCTTGATCATTTATCCATATTGAGTGCTAGAAGGGTGCTGTTTGCCCATCACGAATTGTAATCACAGTGTAGGTTTCCAATAGGCAATAGCATCTTGTTAGACACATCACAAGGCACTCGATTACAATCCACAGCTTGTCATGATCAACCTATTCAAGCCACAGCCACCTGAGCCTAAGAGTTCTGTAGAATATGTGCGGTCTTTTAATACCGAGGCCACCGGGCTTCTTTGGTGTGCAAACATTGTGCCATTTTACCAAACAATATCTACCATTGCAGTCTTCATCCTCTTCCCATATGAACATGTAGAACAACAAAACATTGTTCATGTGTCAGTATGTTGGACTGCTTATTTACTGTATTTCTTTTCCTATTTAGAGGACAAACTGTAGGCCTTTACTTAACTACTGTGTTTATTATATTGCAGATGTGGCCAGGACTACCAAGAGGTGTAGAGTTTAATCCCAATGATCACGATCTTCTCTGGCATTTAGCTGCAGAAGTTGGGCATGGTTTGGCTCATCGCCATCCATTTATTAGCGAGTTCATTGTACCAGTCGATGATGATAAAGGATTTAGTTGCACCCATCCTCAAGATATCCCTGGTATTTGTTAATATTGGAAGTACTGCCACACTTATTTTTGGTTGTTTATTATCTCTCACCAGTTGTTAACTACAATTTTGCAGGTGTTAGGCTGGATGGGCACGCATCGTACTTCTTCCATAAAAGACTTGATGTGTTTTGCAATAACCAGAACAGTAAAAATGTCAGCTGGCAAAAAGTTGGAACCCCTAGTTCAGTTATCCTGGACGGAACTCTGCAAGGTTGCAAGGAGGAGTTTGTCCTGTATGCATCTGATATGAGTGATAGTAGCCCTCAGCAAACGGAGTGGAGATTACATCAGTATCATATCAGAAATGGAGCGAAGGATGAAGGAGAACTAGTGGTGTCAAAGATATTTCATCAGCTGCAAAATAATCTATGTGAATTGGCCCAGAAAACTCACCCTCAGTTTGAACTGGTATCCCCTTCTTTACTTCATGTCCACTGCTATAGCATGATTATAGGTTGTTGTAATACTTTTGTATACCTTGTTGTAATATCCTGTTTTAGAAGGGCGTGCCAGGCACATGGGTAGAGTCTCTCCACTTATGTCCTGAAAGTCCTGGGTTCAAACCAGCCTCCTTGCACAATAGGCAAGGGTAAGGCTGGCTACAAATCCCCTTCCCCAGGCCCCACAATTTGTGGGAGCTTTCAGCACAGGATCCCCTTTTGCTCATTTTGTCACACGCTCTCTTCAAAGCTTCTTTGTTTCTCTCTTTTTTTTTGTTTTTTTTTTGCCCTTTTCCCACCTCTTTTCTTCTGTTCACTTTTGTTTCCTCTCTTTTCCCTTTTTTTTTGTTTCATTTTACTTTGCTCTTTTCCCACCTATTTTCTTCCCCTCCATCTTCCTTTTGTTTGTTTGTTCTTGTGCTTCGGTTCTTCCGGGTTTCATCTCTGGCCTACCCCAACTTGTTTGGGATTAATGTCTGTGTTGTTGTTGCTCTCTTCAAAGCTTCATCACTTTGGACTTTATCAAAATGTGTTGGACTTTGCTAAAAAAGGAGATGTTTTTAAAGGGAATATACACTAAAACCCCTGCTGTGGTGTAATGAGTTGCTTCTTTGTTATTGTGGTTGACTGATGATTATTTGTGGACCAGACCAATTCAGAAACTTTGAATAGCCTGCCTTTTGTGTAATTTTTTCTTATTATCTCTACAGAAGTCATTAGCTCATTTTCACTATATGTTACAGGCTTGCAAGGATATTCTTGACCGTGCTGAGATGGATGTCCTTGATCATATGTCTCTGCAAGAGCGTTACAAAATCCTTCTGGCAGAGAAGAGTTCTTGTGCTGCTACGGCATCAGCTGGAAAATCTGTAATGGATGTGGGAACTACTGGAACAACTCCCAAAAGGTAGATTGAGGTTGTATGGATCTGTTATAGAAGGCTATAATTTTGACTGCATATCTATGATTAAATCTATTTCCCTCTTAATGTTGCTTGCAGAAATCATGGGGAAGCACTGTACAGAGAAGATATATGTAGCATGTTGCAGGTATTTTCACTTTTCTTGGTTATCTGACTTATAATGTTCGCTGTTATTGTTATGCATTTCTATCACCATGTTTAGAAAATCTCATGTTTTTAAGTGTTCATGAGTACTTCTCTCATGTTTATGTTGCTCATATATTTACATCACATTAGCTTTGGTTCTATGAACTCCAAATGGAGCATCATTTGCCGTTTCTCATGGTTCTGTGGCTCCAAAGGCATGTGATCTAATTCCACTCGTTGAATTTGCCTAGCGGTTATTTTTAATTTGTTGAAAATTGGTACTTGGTTGTGCTTGATTCCAAGATAGTGATCCTCCCCTTGTGTATCAAATCTTAATAAATTATTTTGTTTTTTTTGAAATATTTTTTACTGAATCATGCTTTATGAATTTAGTATTGAATATTGTTTGTGTGATCGATCCGGAGCTGGTACAACTCATAAGATTGTAACATGACCAATGTTGAATGTTTACGTCTAATACGGGAATGTTTCATTTAGATGATCATCTAAAGTCTTTTCATGGAAACAACAACAAAGCCTTATACGAATTGCTAGGTTTTTATGTTGGCTCGCGAAGCCTGTCACAACACCCTCCTCTTTCACCAGGTTTTGGGGCCAGCTATGTTAAAACACCAAGTCAGAGTTTTGTTCATGCAAACATGCATCTTTTTTTTAAAAAAAAATTGAAGTTGGCCCAATATTTTATGCATGTTGATTAATTTAAATAAATAGTTTCTGGAGGACTTCGAATATTTTTGGAGTTTTCTTACAATGATCAAGCTTGGGTTTCTTTTCTTTTTATTTTTTGGACCCGTTCTCAGAAATATTTTAAATTTTGTGCAGGAAATCTCTTCTGCACCTCCTATTGTAGAGAATATGGATGATGACAACGGCGAGAGGTTGCTTCGTGAAGATCTATCAAATACACAAATGCCATCTATGGAATGTTTTGTCACAAGCAATCTAAATCAAAGGCCTTGCAGTTCTAATAATTCTGAGCTCCCTATTAAACTGACTTGTGGGGGTGATGACAATCAGTTGGCTGTAACAAAAAATGGGACCTCTTTAGTGGATGTAAAATTGGAGCCTGAGTTGGAAGGCTGTGAGATTGACTCTTCTGGATCTCTTCAAGGAATATCTCACCACTCTTCAGAATATGTTGGCCTGGAAGTTGCTGGTTCTGTTCCAGGACATGTGTCAAAAGACTCAAAAACTGAAAAGTTGCCTCACCTCGGGGATTTTGTAGATAAAGCCTCGGAAACCTGCAAAAGCATTTCAGCTGAAGCTAGTTGTCAGGATAAGAATATTCATGGTGAACACTCAGTACCATTTTTAGGAATAAAAAGTGAACTAACTGAAGCTGACTTACTTGGCTTCTGTAAGAACAGCTCTATAAATATTACAGAGCATGTCATTGAAAAAAATCATACCCAGAATCTAGACCATGATGGTAGCATTGCTTTCCATTCTCATCAGCAGAAAAAAAGGAGAACAGCAAGGTATGTAACATGAGTGACTTGTTTCATTTTTACTGTATGTTCACACTTTGCTTATACAAATAACATGTATGCAGTTGTTCATCTGACAAAACTCTTGAAAAAGATGCTCACACTAATGTTGAGGGCATTGCTTACTCTTCTCGTCGAAGAAGACGACGGAAAACTGCAACGTATGATGCATGTGTAGCTTGCCTAATTTTACGTTTTAGAGACTATGCTTACAGAAATGATGGGTGCAGGGATTCCATTGAAAAAGCACTTGATGAAGATGCTCCAGGACTTTTACAGGTGACCACTTAATGATTATATGATTATTCATATAAACATAAAATGCTTTGCAAAATATTTGGCCTGTGATTCTGTGCTTCATTTTCTTTTCTGCCTGTAGGTTCTTATGGACAAAGGAATAACAGTTGAAGAGATTAAACTTTATGGTGCTGGAGAAGATGATGAGATGGTTCCAGATTGTACAGAAAATAACTTTGAAGACCTTGAAAATCTGATTACAAAAGTAAGATGATCTTCAACAGTACTTTTTCTTGATGATGACATGTCTACAGCAGTACTTAGTATGATGCAAACGGCGTGTCCATCTTTGAAAAAAAAAGGTCACTTTAATTTGATGAAACATCTATAATGCCACAACTTGATGTTGGGCCACGGACTAGGCTTGAAGCATATGAATATGACTGCAAACTGCAAATTGGTTATCATGGTTCGTGGTAGGAAAACACGATTTCAGGCAGTTGATAAAAGTGTGTACTGTAAGTTCAACTTGTTACTGGAAGCAGATTAAAGGATTCTGATAAATGTGCTAGGCCTGTAGATGTAGCTGGCTATATTTACAGTTGATAAAAGTGTGTACTGTAATTTCAGGCAGTTAAATCGTATTCTACTTTGATATTGTTTCATGCAATTGCAGATGTTTTTTTTTTCTCTCGAACACACAGGAGAGCTGCGTATCATTGCATTAATAGAAGAAGAGAGTACAAAGAACACTCGCGCACACACCCCCGGGTTACAAAGAAAACACGTGCGCCTTTTAAACTAGCAAACACGACCCGACCCAGATGAAGTTGTCAGCCAACTTCTTCCTCTCCACTTACCCCTGACACTAGGGCAAGGCCTTTGGCTCCAGCTATACTCCAAAACCGAGTTTCATTGCCAGCCATAATCACGGCGGCAGTGATGCTCGGGGGAGAGCCATTGAAAACACACTCATTTCGATGTCTCCATAACATCCATGCTCCCAGAGGCAATTGCAGATGTAGCTGGCTATATTTTTTGGCTACTGTGAAATTTTTTGTAAACTTGAAAATGGGCTTATCAAAATCAGTTTTTTGTTATCCAGTATCCACTAATTTTTTTTTTAAAAATAGTAAATAATACTTGCCTAAGATCACTACATATTTGGGATTTCTTAGCTGCTTAAATAACTAGTATAACGTTTTTAAAATTAAAGTAACTTAAGAGCATCATTTATGCTAGTAAGAAAAAAAATGGGCCCTGGAAAATAGATTACTGGTACTACCAGTAAGAATTTTGTACTGCATCGGCCCTGATATGTGTGTTAGTAAGCTCTACCTCTCTTTGGAATTCTAGGAGTAGGCCATCCCACCTCTCTTTACGACTTTACGTTGTGTACTTCGACATTGATGGATGCTGTCTTTCTTGGAAATAATTTGCATCATGTGTCACTGTTTAAGTAACCGATGAAAAAGTCAGTACATGTGTACCTCCTTGTCCAGTTGTATTTCCTCTCCTTTCTCTATTCTTTTTGTTTGTTTGTTTTTGTTTTTATTTTTATTTTTATTTCTATTGCTCTTTTCCCACCCCTCTTCTTCTTCTTTGCCTTGTTTCTTGTGTTTGTTTGTTTTGCTCTTGTGCTTGGGTTCTTTAGGTTTTCATCTCTAGCCTACCCCAACTTGCTTGGGATTAAAGGGTTAGTAGTAGTTGTAGTAGTTGTTGTTGTTGCTCTGTTCAGTGATTGCATATTTGTGTTATGAACTACAAACATTACCCTTCAGTAATTGCTATTTGTAGCTTGAACTACAGTCATATTGACAATGTTATTTGTTCAATATCCAGCTATTTCCACAGCGAACATCCTTGTTGAAGTTGTCAGTTGCTAGACATGAAAGGGGGGAAAAAGCTGTTTACTGCCTATCCTGTTTACTTTCCCTTATCGAGCAGGTACCTATGTTTTTCTTTTCACATGTGTAGACACTCAAAACCATTATTTTTCTACTTCATGCAAACTTAATAAGCTTTTCTTTATCTTTTTTTTTGTTGTCAGTCCCGCTACCTTAAATTTCGCGATTGTCCTATGGAATGGGGATGGTGCAGGGATCTGCAGGCCTTCATTTTTATATTTAGAAGCCACAATAGGTGTCTATTATCTACTACACAGATCTCTTTGATATTTAGTGTCAGAATGGTCAAAAGGCTCGTTTTAACTATATTCCTTTTTTGATCACACAGGATAGTTCTTGAGCGGCCTGAATATGGTTATGCAACATACTTCTTTGAGATTGTGCAGTCGGTGCCAATAGAATGGCAGGTCCGCAGGCTGGTTATCGCAATGAAGGTTGCTGGTTGTGGCAGAACAGCTCTTATTGAAAATAGGCCGTTACTGGTAAGACTTCTTGTTTCAGTATATTTTTTCTCCAGTTTCTTGCCACAATGGCTTTCTATGTATGCATTTTTTTTGGCGAATACGCAGGAGAGCTGCATATATTTGTATTACAGGGAAGAAAAAACGGTCTGTACATGTACCCCTCAAGCCGGGACCAAGGCAAGAGGGGTCAGACTCATAACAAGGGAGTAACTAAACACACCCACGAGACCCAGGAACACTACCTAGAACCTAGGTCCGCCCCAACAGCCGACCAAGCCCCAGTTCCCTGAGGCTACGCGCTCCAGCAAAGGTCCAGAGCCGCGCATCATGTCTCAAGTTGTTCAGGACCATCTGAATGGATGGTGTTGTGTCCTCGAACACTCCTGCATTTCTGTGTTTCCATCAGGACCAGGCACCGAGGATGATCAAGGTGTTGAAGCCTTTTCTGTTTGCTTTCACCACCCGTCTGCTAGCACTTCTCCACCATTGTGCAAAAGTTCCTACATTATTATCTGGCGAGAGGCGTTGCAGATCAAATGGAGACAGCAGGTTGAACCAGCATTCCCTCGCAAAAACACAGGTGACCAAAATGTGTTGGACTGTTTCACTTTCTTGATCACATAGTACGCACTGAGCTGGGTGAGGGAGCCCTCTCTTCATAAGTTGATCCGCAGTCCAGCACTTATCTTTAATTGTCAGCCATAGGAAAGTTTTGCATTTGGGAGGGGCCCATGATTTCCAAAGCCTGCGCCATGGTTCGAAGGGGATTGAACCATAGAAGAACAGCTGATATGCCGACTTGGAAGAAAAAGTGCTGGAGATGTCATGCCTCCAGCGGTGGTGATCCTCCTCCGTCAAGAGAGCAAAGACCAGCAGCGTATCCCACAACTCCAGATATTCAATCAGCCCATTGATGGACAGCCTGCCTCTGATATCTCTAATCCAAGTACGATTATCCAAGCCTGGCTCTACTGTCCTGGTGTTATTTCTATGTATGTAGATATGCTAAATTTTTATATTTCATTCAGTATCTTGAATTGCCCAAGCTGTGGCCAGCTGAGTTCCACTATTACGGTACTCCACCCCATACCATTTCTACCTCCAGCCTGAAAAGAAAAAAAAAAAGAAAAAAAAGAAGTGGGTACGAGTGTGGCATATGCATGGTATTACTATCCTTTGAATTTTGAACTCAAGGGGGAAGACCTGATTACTGAAAATTGTAATAATTGCGGAACCATTTTCAGCTAGTTCCAGTTTTTTAAATTACCATTTTTCATTTCCTATGTGGGAACCTTTCAAGTATTGAGGTTTATATCTTTCTAGACTAATGTATGTGTAGGGACAACTTGCCATGCTAGATTGAGGCATGATAACTCATTTCTTTTCTTTGGTATTTTTCCATTTTTTTTTCAGGTTGGCGAAGATTTAACAGAAGGAGAGGCACGGGTTTTAGAAGAATATGGTTGGATTCGTAACTGTGGGCTTGGCACCATGCTCAACTACAGGGATCGTGTGGTTCATGACAGATGGACTGAGAAAAGTGTTGCTGAATGGAGGATGAAGATTGGGAAGCTTCTAATGACTGGATATGCCGAGGGGCAAACGATTACATCTCATCTTCCAAAGAAATTGGGGGACCTGTTGGAAGGTACAGGGGATATTGAAATAGATATAAAGTTGGAGGATCCTATTTGAGAGATCTGTTGTACATAGGTACATATGTGATTTGTAGTCCTACAGGGTTGCTGTACTCCCTGTAATGAGTGATCCAGATTAGTGTTGGTTGTAGAAAAGTTGTGTTGTAATGTTCGCTAAGTTAAGTTATTTGACCCTGAGTAGGTCAGTTTATAAAACATGTGATGTGCCTAACTTATCAGTCTGCACGCATGTATTCTAGGGATTTAACAGGTCTTCGGAAGGATGAATGTCATAACGAAATGGGCAGATAGCTGCTCGCTCGCTCTCTCTCTCTGATGATTTATCGTGGCGTGTTTTGATATCTAGTATGATAGATGCATTAATGAATTTCTTTTCCTTTGTGGAAGTGAACAGCTTGAATGTATTCTTGCTGTCCTGCACTGTTGTCGGATGAGTGCCTTCTTGTGTCATAATGATTGATACTTATTTGTTAGCGTCCGGCGTATTATTATTGCGTTGATCAATTTGAATGGAAAGAGCTATTTTTTTTTAATAAAAAAGAACTTCTCATGGTCTGCACAGTAAATTTGGTAGTGGGTTGTTCCTTGTGCAGAATGAACGTTCGGATCTGCCTTACTGGATAGGAAATTTCAACAATCTGAATAGCTGAACGTCGTGAATAGCACCATATGAAAACCACCTGGAATTGTGACTAAATGCTACCCATTTTCATATTTAACTTTGTGCACAGAAGTAGTAGACATTGTCCGTCCCATTGAAAGTGTTGTTTGACTTTTTGACACGATGTTTGACCTGCTCGTCTTATTAAAAAAAAATTATGCAAATATAATTTATTCTTTATAATTAAATTTATCACTATAAATATTTTAATGTTATCATTTTTATTTTGATATTTAAATAAAAAAATTGAATAAAAAGAATGATCAAAGACGATTTTCTGAAAGTAAAAAACGACACTTTTAATGAGACGGAAGGAGTACAGTGTAAATTTGTAATCAGATGACGTGCGACCAGATCAAAACCTTAAAAGGAAGAATCTGCAGCATTTAATTCTTGCCAATTCAGGCGTTCAGTAAGCGGACACCTATTTTACTGAAGAATTTCATACAGGATCACTGAATCAGGGATATCTGTTCCTCTATTCAATAGTTTCCTCTATTGGGTTTGAGCATCAGATCGGAAGAAATTTGCTGTATTGCTTCCAGTCTCTTCTCTCTGGCGTCGTCTGAGAAAACATTGACCATGAAGTAAACAACATCCTCGTTGCTCAAGCTCAGTGTGGGAGCAGGCACGTACTGGGGTTTGTGACTGAGCAACATTGAGGTTTCTTCGGAGGAAGTGACAAAGGATTTAGCTATCCTATGCTGTGATTTTTCTGGTAAAAATGCAGAGTACAATGTTGCAACCTTGTTCTACTCCGAGGATTTTTGGCCTTTTTTTTATACAAATCCCCTTAACTACAGTGTTAGAACTTTTCATGACTGCCTTACTCTGAACAACTGAACAACATATAATATCCAAACAATCCTAAATTTTGTTAACCCTCGCGCAGTCAGCTCTAAATTTAAGAAGAAAACTGCAGAATTTATATTGCGAATGTTATTCTCGATACGGCAAAACCTTTTTTCTATTTTTCTGAAAAAAAAATTCAAAGTCCTGCTTTGCCCTTTACTATCTTGGAAACAGCCCTAATAGTCGACGGCGTCGTCCGGCAGCATCCCCCGATGAGGCTAGCACCGGCCTCCTGCCATCTTTTCGCAAGCGCGTCGAAGCTCATGTGGCCGAAGCACTCCGCTGGCTGTCAAGCATCACAGAACGTCAGAACCATCAACTGGTAACGAAGATAACTGCAGATTTGCACGGGCCGTGCTGTTTGTTTTCATTTTTTTTATTTTTTTGGGTACCAAAGAAGAGCAATGTCATGTCTACTCACCAGCCACCTCTTCGCAATCCCATCCCAGACCTCGCCGCTGTTTGGGTAAACGGCAACTGCCTTCTTTGTTTGCTGTTGGAAATTGGACGGCACAAGCATGTTCAGACAACTGAAGAAATGGTGTGAAAGGAATTGCTGAAACAACGTTGCAAATTACCTTCTTGAATTCGATTATGATGCCCTCGATGAACTGAGGTGGTGTACAGTTCACTCCGACGACGGCAACCTTCTCGCTGGAGTTAATCATTTGGAGGCAGTCTGCGAAAGTCTCCCCGGAGCACAGGTGCTTACCGTCCACGGAGCTGAAGCAGATCCAAGAAGGGACGTGGATGTTCTCTTCCTCAAGAAGCTCAACTAAAGCCTGCAAGGGTTCATGTAAGTCCTGCTGCAAAAAGATGTTCAACTCCACAAACGTCAAGTTCTAATCTGGAACGAACCTGAGTCTCCATTTTGTTAGGAATAGCCTCAAATGCAATCAGGTCAGGGCCGGCACTTGCAAGTATCTGCAGCCGGCGTCTATGGAAGTCCTTCAGTTTCTCGGTTGTGATGTCAGCTCCATATGATCCACTTCGAAAACCAACATACCTCATCAGTGTAGCAGACAAAAAAACAAGATGTACAGTGATGTTTCTGAAATTGATATGCTCATGTTACCTGTACTCTGAACCATCTGCAAGATAGGCTCCGTAGCTTCCAATGGATGCAGCCACTAAAGCACGGTTGTAAACAGGCTTGGACTGTCTCAGTGCAGATTTCCAGAACTCGTCTCGCGCTTCAAGAGCAAGTTTTACGCTTGTTCGGAGTAAACCTTCTGCCTCCTCGAGAGACATTCCTCTGGCTAAGAAACCCGGGATAGTTGCCTGAAGAATAAGAGCATAGAGAGTGAGAGAGAGAGAGAGAGGGAGGGAGATTTAACTAACAGCAACATTTGAATATCAATTGCATTCAGATATCCAAATAGTATGGTGAACTTCATTCTGTTCTCTGCCTTATCTTAAAAAGTTCTGAAGATGAAAGACACCAAAAACAGTACCTGGTACGATGATGAAATGATGACGTCGGCACCTGCCTCAAGATATTGCATATGAACCTACAAAAGTAGAAACAGAATAGTGTCAACTTTAGAGATTATTGAATTGTTTGAAATCGATGACCTTGTGTTCTCATCTAGGTACCAAACAGACTTTACTGACGGAACGTTAGCATGGATATAAACCTGGAATTAGCTTTATCGTGCTTATCAGGTTGTGATTTACAAGTTGGCACCATGATTTTCGTGCGTACACAACTAACCACTCTGGATTTTTATCATGTACAGTATCCAGTCATGGTCACATTTAGAGGAGTCAAGTGTCCAAAAGTATACGGATAAGGCTGAACATTCACATCACATGGAGAATGTTTCATGTCCACGAAGGAAAAGGAAAAAAACGAGGAAAAGGAAGGATGGTTATTTTTTTTTTCTGGTCCATTTGACCGAGAGTCCTAGAATCCGATCCCTGCATTTGGCTGGTTGGTTTAACCTTCACGGCTACACAACCGGATCGATTTATTTATTATTTTCACAAACGGAAAAACACATTCAACAGAGGAGATATTGTATAATTTTTTTTTATCAGAGGAAAACAAGATTGTACCAGGTGGAGGATAACCAATCTATAGATTACTATGTTTCATGACAGCTCATTACATGCAAATTATAAAATCACACACAGCATAATAATGAAATATTCCCCATATTGCGTCGAAGAACCTGAACTGGTGCATCGAAGCATGCGGTGCAAGCAAATCCAAGCGCCTGGTGGCAGGATGTAATGGATGCCAGTTGTGAGCGCACAACTAGAGTCAAGACACATGCAGGCACGTTGCTTGTAGGGCAGGCGGGGCGGTGAGCGGTTACCTCCTTGACGAGGTGCGGCTTGGAGATGAGGCAGGCGGCGCTCCATAGCGGGTCGTTGATGTCGGCGCCGAGGGCCTCGAGCTGCGTGGCGAAGCCGCCGTCGATGACCGCGCACCCGCCGGTCTTCTTCAAGAACTCCTCCACCGCCCCCATTGCCGCCGCCGCCGCCGCCGGTGCAAGAGCAGACACGCCTGGCATCTCGCAACAAAACAACACAGCGGCAGCCAAGACGGAAAAGACGAGATGCGAGGCGGGGAATGCGGTACGTGCCTGTCCGGGAAACGGGAGAGGGAATTTATTGGTGAGGCGGTTGGTAAAAAGGACGACTAGATTTTGTGGGGAAGCCAAGGCAATCCGCGGACGAACGCGGACTTGTTCCTGGGGTAGGTGCGCTCGCACATGAGTTGGCGTCCAGGATGCTGGTTTGGTTCGGGTTGCTTCGAGTTTGTCCAGGCGTAACGGCGAAACGATACGCGGTACAGATATACCAGTACAGCGTCAAGGGCCTTCTTCACCAACACTCCAGGTGGCAGATGCTGTTTATAGTTACAGTACGGTAAAACTATTTCCACCTAGTGACGTCCGAATGACACTTGACAGAGTAATGCATCCGTACATGGCTTTGTTGCGCCAGTGTTGAGTTTCTGGGTGGGTGAGGAACCAACCGTGAAGCAAGGAATTGGGCACCTCAGGTTTTGACTATTTGCGAAGGAAGTGCTGCGTGGCCAATCCTGTCAAGCAGAATGTCCCTGTTTTAGACGTGACGCGCCGGACTGGAAGCACTTTAGTCACAAGCTGAGAGCTGGTCCAAGTTCAACCACCGAAGACTGAAGAATCAGTTCGTTCTACACTGCGAATCGGGTAACGTTCAACTCACTTCAGCATCTTCGTTTCACCTTCGATACGACGTTCATGTTTCAAGTTTCGAACAGGTTGGACCAACAAACCTAGAGAACCTACTACCCATTTTCTGTTGAAAACGCCAACATGTTGGGCTTTTGAAAGGCCCGTTTGTTGTACTTAAGTTAATGGGCTATTTCGGTTAGAAACGGCCGGATGGACATGTTGTTGTCCGGCCTTAGGGCATGTACGGTGGTACAGACAACGGCTGTCTGAAAAACACATTCATGTCGTTTCTTAGACAACACAAAAATGAAGTAATACAATGGTTGTCTATTATGCTGACTATTTAAGGATTCTACTCCTTTTCGATCTTGCATGCATCCAAGAAAAGTGCTGATCAAAAATTAGTTTCAACTCTCTGTACAAGCCAACGGATCGCACTGGCCGGCAAAATAGGGTGATGTTACCAACAGCATCGATACAATGGAACAAACACCGTCTATATGAGCCGAAATTTTCGGAATTAGATCGTCGAGCATGCACTCGACGGCTCCGTTCTCTTTCCTGCCTCTCTCACCTCCAACTCGGACAAAATCCTAGCTGGATTCTCTCCCAGACGGCTGACATTACCGCATTGTACATGTCCTTAGGCCCTGTTTGGATACAGAGTATTTTTGAAGTTTTGTAAGAATACTACGGTTTAACAAAATACTTTGGTTTTGAGAGGTAGGGAGGTGTTTGGATGTGACAAGTTTTACAGTTTTAGAAATCATGTTATTACTAAAAATGCAGTTATTTTAGAGTTTTAAAAACTCTACTCCCCACCTCTTTTTTCTAAACCATGGTTTTGCTTGATGCCGCCTGTCATCACGTCGATCGAACCGTTTGTTTCATCGGCAATGCGTGCGTCCTTCTCGCGAATCGTAGGTTGCAGCCGAGAACTCAGACCGGGGCACGGCGGCTTTCCGGCCGGTGAAATCAGCAGCCCCGATCGAGGAGAGACCGGGAGATGACGTGAAAACCTAACCGCGAAACAGGGACTTGATCGGCCTCGTCCGTCGGAAATGGGCGCACCAGAACTCGGATCGTGCTTGGTTTCTTCATCGGCCAATCGTCCTACAGCTGTATGCGAGCGAGCCTGCTTAACCAACAGCTTTATCTGTTTGACTTTGTTGCACACGACAGTGCTGGCTACACGGCGCAACAATATGGAGGCTGCCGGGCCGGCCGCCGTCGCGTCGCGCAATGAAGAGACCGTAACACTCACCAGCCAACCGTACCGTGGACGACGACCCGCGGCGAATGAAGGGACGAAACAGCGACCCTGATGCACCGCACGTTCGTTCCATGAGTCGTCTCGATCGGACTTTCTCTCGTTGACCTTTGTTGCGTCTCCATGAATTTGCCAGGCCACGATGCGATGCGGATGGGTTATCTGAGAGCTTGACGCGCTGACTTGATTGCTGTCGAACCACTGTTCGAGCTCAAACTCTCTCTACTTCCTCCTGTATCTCTACTATAGTGTAAGTACTGTATTCTAGCTACTGGTCGGGTTTCCTTTCCTTTATTTCTGGACCGGCCATGTGTTGAGAGAATCGTTGATGGGCCGGCCTCCAAATCTGACTCAACACTCAACTAACTAATGCGCCCGCCTCTCACGATCGAAATGGCACTGCTAAAGCACAAGAAATTAACGGCTGACGCAGAGAGAACGACGAGGTCACGGCGGCCTCTCACGATCCAAACGCGTGGGCACGCCACCCTCGCGTCACGTGTATAATATGGCGTGAAGCTCACGTACGTTCACCGGATTAGCCTGCTGTCAGGGTCGGCGGCTCACCTGTAGAACAAGATTACTGGCATCTTATAAATACGGATTAGGAAACGGTTGGTTCAACAGCTGTGGCTAACCGCGGCAACTGTATCGAGCTGATGCTTATGTATATGTAACATATGCGAATACTATATCAAAACATAAGACTGGGTCGGGCCTAGCTATACGCGGCGGCAGATACTTGGCTTTATCAGTGTGTATGGAGCTTAACTGTGCATTCAGCTGGCACGAGCAGTGGCCGTCAAAATTAAGGTGGAAGGCGCCATTTTCCTCGCTCGTTTTGCCATGTACATGTCCCAACGTCTATTTATTCAAGATGTAACGGTTGAGAACTGAGAGTTCAATCTTGATCAGGGCGTGACACCAAATAAAGAAAACATATTAGCGTTTTCCTTTTTGGAACTTCTTCTCTTTTTTTCTTTTAAGGACGTCGATCGGATGACCAGTTTTACTATTGTTCTATTACATGACATTTAGATTGTATACTCTGTAGTGATGAGCGATATTTGGAGGTGGGATCATTAGTATCTTAACCGTGGATGAGATATCTTAGTTTCTTTTCTCCAACAACACATGCCTAGATGCATCCAACCATTAATATCCGAGTATATGTTGCTTATGTATCACCATTCGTAAAATGAATCAAGTTATTTGGATGGATCTGATGCTAAATGACTAAACAAGGTGTATCCACCGTCATATGGAAAATTGAAATTGTACTACACATAAATGCACCACGGAGAGCTAGTATAATACTAACACCGTTACACTACGGCCAGAAGCATCAACATCTTGCGTACTACACACAAAATGCACTTGCAGATATATAAATTTGTTCCAAACCCTGTTACAGATCCACCGACCCACCAACCAAACGTACACCCTATTTCTGAAAGAAACGCCACGAACACGCAATACAAAAGAGCTCCTGCGTCATCATCCAACATTCCGACTACAGCAGGCCAGGCCAGCCGTAGAGCGATTGGCTGACGGTTACTGCAGTCAAGACGGAACTAATTAACCAGGCAACAATTTCCCGCCAGACGAGCCCCTGACCAATTGCTGAAGGTTGTCGATCTATCTGATCGCGAAGCAAACTGAAGAAGTTCTTCTCAGATCACCTTTACCAGCGACCAAACTCACCAACGCCCAACTAACCTCACCATACAAGGTCCATGTTGAGAATTTAATAGCAGCATGTATGACTCTATATTGGCTAGCAGATGCTTAACCAAACTTCGTTCCTGCCTCTCTAATTTTGCAAGAATGCACGTTAGGTTACCATTACATATATAGCAGCAGCTAACAAGGCACACACGCTCAAAAAGGAACTGAATGGAGCTAGCACGGTTGAGTTCGTTGAACCATTATTAGGCGGTATAAATAACAGCAGATGGATTCATGGATAACAGGATAAGCCTCAACCTTTGCCGTGTCTGATGAATTATACGAGTACAGAAGTCAACCTTTCCTTTCCATAGAAACAAGCCAAGCTTCATTTGGTACAGTATCGAGTCAAAGTCACTTGCCAGCGTTGCCGCCTTGCTTGCTATCATGTCACTGCAGTTCTGCAGCATGCCGTGTAGCGATGAATTCGCTTTAAATGTATAGCTGAAATTTAAAAAAAAAACAGCATTATTCAAAGCAAAATTCTCGAGCTTAAAACTTTCACGAATGATATATTGCAAGTTCAAACCACATGTTTGGTCCTCTGTAACAGATATACTAGCTTTTCAGAGTTGAGTTTCGTTTTCCATTCATAACCATCTCGCTGGGGAAGATCGGCAGAAGCAGCGGCATGTTATTTTCGTGCTGGTAACAGATCACGACTCCATTTAGCGCATGTCAAAATCGTTTTAAATAAACAGTTACCATTTATTACGCTGAGAGCTGCATGCTGAAATAACGAACTCTACACACTGTTGTCGCGGATAGTTTTTTTGTTCATAAGTACAGCAATTAGGTGATGAAGAACCCATCGAAGTGACCAGTTAATCAGGTGGGTAGAGACGAGACGCGTATGCGAAACAGGATAGCACCTGCGTGCTGCATAAATGGCGATATGGGTGGGCAGCCTTATTAATGAGCTACGATGACTCACAAGCAATGGTGTTCACGCACACAGAGAAGAGGAAAGGAATAAAGGATCAAGACGCGTTCACCGTATCTTAGCACAAAGTGCAGCCTACGAACGCCCAACTGCAAGCAAAGACAGCCTATGCCATCCAGAACAGGCCGACCTGCCTGCTACCCCTGTGCGTGCACTGTTCCTACACGCGGAGAAGAAGAAATGGTGCTTGTTATAACTTGCACAAGAAGAGAACAAAAAAAATTATATGAGACCGATACAGTATATTGCACTATAATCTAGTAATTGCTGATCATGTAACCATGCACATGCCTGAGCTGTTGGCAACGGCATGAGTTTTGGCTCATCTAGTTAATGCCAGATACAGCTGGATTTGTCTATTCTGAAGTCCAAACCATGGCTTACGGGTTACGGCTATTCATGCAGCCTAGCATAATAACTGAGTTGTCACAGTGCGTTTGGACCCCAAGCGGGACAAATTTTTTTCTGGTCCTCCGTGCATTTGATAGATCGGGTCATTGCAAACTACTCCTACGTTAATGCTTGTACTGGGCCGGACCACCCCGCAACAATGCGTATTTGCTCCGAGGAACTGGGAGATTGGGTGGATGCCATAGATGAGCAGTTCACCTTCGCCACTTGCACAGTTGCACTTCCTCAAAGATTTTAGTTTGTCTTGGCTTTATGCCTTACATATGTGACATGTGAAACAACTTTCTTTTGTTTAGGCATGCGTTCTAACAAGAACACTTTTTGTCTAGACTTTAGTTCCTTTTTTGTGAGATGTACTAAGCTACTTGCAGTTGGTTAGTAGTGGTAGTAGTAACTTTTTAATCTGGAGAACTATGACATGGTTTTCTGTATCAGGAAAGCACTTCGATACCTGCAGGCACTTTAGGGATCTCACAAAGAGTTTGTTCAAACAACGGACCCGAGTCAAACATTGTAGGGACCCAACATTTTAAGGTAGCAGCCGAGTCAAAACATTTAAGGTCGCATGCAGGTTTATGTAATGACGGCCGACATAGGGGAGTGCTGCCGTGAGTGTATCTAATATTTTCCCCTTTTTTCTATGTTAGTCCTCATTGTGAAATGATGCTGCTTTGTCTCAAAAAAAAAAAAATGATGCTGCTTCTAGAAACCAGCCGTTCAGCCATATCCATGAGTAGTTTTTATTTTGGGGACAGGTTGATGCATGTAGGTTTTCCAAAGCAGGTGAACGGCCTCTGTTCTGATTTATCATTGCTCGCACTCAAATTTGTTCTCTTTCCAGATGAAGGGTGAATTTCAGTCTTGTTGCCCGGGCATTTTACGGAAAAAATGGGGGAGGGAGCATTCATGTTTGTTTGCCTGTTTTATGATAGGCAGTACTGTACGTTGTTGTCCAGCAGGGCCTTAATTGAGCAAACAGACGGTACCAGCTCGTAGTAATTCGCACATGTGGCGGCCCTGAAGCTGCTGTCAGTGTATAACTCGGTGGTTGCACAAGCATGGTAGCGAAAATCAGGCCAAACCGTTGCATGTGTCTTCGTACTCTATAGAAAGTTACCTGCAGCCAGATACCGTCCTACAGCCCCTCTCTGGTGTGTAAACAGAAGCAGAAATGTTGCCCATGTTCGGATCTCTCCAGAAGTGAAATTTTATTGCAGTGGATCCGTGCAATGGAGTATCATTCACTAGTAGTGTAAGCTTGCGTTTGATCATTTGCTCTGTAACGTGGAAATTGATTAGACCGCGGATGCAACATGGGTTGGCACTTGGCAGCAACTTTTTGATTAACCAGCACGTTCAGCGTCAGATTCCGATGCAACCAATAGCGCGTGTGACAGTAGTGTATTCCGTGTCTTATATAGTCCTCCCTTTCTTCTGAAACCGTCGAGCTAAAAGCTAAACAAGTATCTGCGCGCGGCGCCCTAACATGGCCGTGGCAACGGCGAGAAAGTTGAGCCGTAGCCTTCGTGAACAGGGCAATGCGATGAACTCCACTGCCCAGTGTCCCAACGCGGGAGCGGCGCGAGCAGGAAAAACTGAGAGATCCCAAATCCGGCGCCATTCACCGGACCGGCGTCGCTGTTTTTCCCGAAATTGCTCACCAACGCGGGAGCAGGAAACAAGAAAAAAACCCGGTGCGCATGCGTAGTACGCGCGACGCGAGCAAAGCAAGCGCAACCGGGAAAGAATCAAAAGAAGAGGTCAGCAGGCCCCCAGTCCAGTGGCCAACCCCTAACTCCTCCGGTTGGTGGCGGTAGTCCGGCCCTCATTTAAACTACCCATCTGCCCCGCCCGCGAACTTAATTGCGTCCCGGCTCGGTTGCACCACCACTATATTAAGACCCCACCACGGCACCACTTCCTCCGCACACCATCCATCCGATTTCCGATCCCCCACACACAACACAACACAAACCCAATTTGCAATCCCGCTCGAGCTCTTGTTTCCTTTCCTTCCTCCCAGTCATCTTGTTTCCTTTCCTTCCTCCCAGTCAGTCCCAGTGTTGCGTGTTTGAGAGTGTTGCGCCGCTGAGTGAGTGCGGGAGGGAAGTGAGGAGCTGATCGAGCGAGAGAGAGCCGAGAGGCAACATGCCGAGCGGCGGCGTGTTCTCGGTGAACCTCAAGTACGTGAAGCTGGGTTACCAGTACCTGGTGAACCACTTGGTGACGCTGCTTCTGGTTCCGGTGATGGCCGGCACGGCGCTGGAGCTAGCACGGATGGGCCCCGACGAGCTGCTCTCGCTGTGGCGGTCGCTGGACCTGGACCTCATCCACATCCTCTGCTCCGCGTTCGCGGTGGTGTTCGCGGCCACCGTCTACTTCATGTCGCGCCCCCGGCCCGTGTACCTGGTGGACTACGCCTGCTACAAGCCGCCGCCCAGCTGCCGCGTGCCCTTCGCCACCTTCATGGAGCACACGCGCCTCATCAGCGACGACGACAAGAGCGTGCGGTTCCAGACCCGGATCCTGGAGCGCAGCGGGCTCGGCGAGGACACGTGCCTCCCGCCCGCCAACCACTACATCCCGCCCAACCCCAGCATGGAGGCGGCTCGGGCCGAGGCGCAGCTCGTCATCTTCTCCGCCATCGACGACCTCGTCCGACGCACGGGACTGAAGCCCAAGGACATCGACATCCTCGTCGTCAACTGCAGCCTCTTCTCTCCCACGCCCTCGCTCTCCGCCATGATCATCAACAAGTACAAGCTGCGGAGTAACATCCGCAGCTTCAACCTCTCCGGGATGGGGTGCAGCGCCGGGCTCATCTCCATCGACCTCGCGCGCGACATGCTCCAGGTAATTGAATCTGGAAGTCGCTTGGAGACAAATTAATTAATTATTTGTAATTGAATCCACTGACTAACACGTAACTAGCATGGGCCAGGTGCACCCGAACTCGAACGCGCTGGTTGTGTCCACGGAGATCATCACGCCCAACTTCTACCAGGGCACGCGCCGCGACATGCTCCTGCCCAACTGCCTCTTCCGGATGGGCGCGGCGGCGATCCTGCTCTCCAACCGCCGGCGCGAGGCCCGGCGCGCCAAGTACAGGCTGGTGCACGTGGTGCGCACGCACAAGGGCGCCGACGACCGCGCCTACCGCTGCGTGTACCAGGAGGAAGACGAGCAGGGCTACTCGGGCATCTCGCTCTCCAAGGAGCTCATGGCCATCGCGGGGGACGCGCTCAAGTCCAACATCACCACCATGGGGCCCCTCGTGCTCCCCATGTCGGAGCAGCTGCTCTTCTTCTTCCGCCTCGTCGGCCGAAAGCTCATCAACAGCAAGTGGAAGCCCTACATCCCGGACTTCAAGCTCGCGTTCGAGCACTTTTGCATCCACGCGGGGGGACGCGCCGTCATCGACGAGCTGCAGAAGAACCTGCAGCTGTCGGCGCGACACGTGGAGGCGTCGCGCATGACGCTGCACAGGTTCGGCAACACGTCCAGCAGCTCGCTCTGGTACGAGCTCGCATACATCGAGGCAAAGGGACGCATGCGCCGCGGCGACCGCGTCTGGCAGATCGGATTCGGCAGCGGGTTCAAGTGCAACAGCGCCGTCTGGAAGTGCCTACGCACAGTCAAGACGCCCGCCAACGGGCCATGGGACGACTGCGTCGACCGATACCCCGTCGACATCCCGGAGGTCGTCAAGCTCTGACAAGTGAGGACCTCCCCTCCACCGCTGCTGTCTCTCTTTTCTATAGTACTACGTCCCACGAAGCTTGGACTTCTTTTGTTTTCCTTTCGCTTCCCCCCCTTTTTTTTTCATTATTTACTATATTAAAGAGCATAAAAACAATACGTACTTGATTGCTAGAAACAATCACAGGCCTGGGATTGGTTAGTTATATTGTTGGATGTTAACGGTGGGCGTGGCTGTCAAAACTGTCCTGTGTCTGTCTGTCACCATTGAACGGGAAGGAATCGAGTATCTGTAAATTGTATGTAATCCATGTTGTAACTGGTGAAAGGGATACACATGCATTTGTCCTGACTGGTGTTCGGGCCAACCGTCTCTGCTCCCAGAATTTCCTCCCAATTCCATGCAGACTAGTTTATTTTTCTGAGATTGACCAAGATCAAGCGATGACGCGGTGGAGTTAGTATTAGTATTAGTACTGGCTACTGGGAGGGGGGGGGGGGGTGTAGAGTTGACTAGTAATCCTTCGACTTGATAATAATGTCGTTAATTAAAAAACAGCCGATGTATGTCTATAATAAAACATAACATAAAGATTCTAATCAGCTGATAATATTAGCTTATCAGCAATCTTAAGAAAAAGCGGAGGAAAGCTCAGCATCTTTCTCAAGCGCGATCACGAGCTACTCATGTTCTATCTATTGCTAACTAAAAGTCGTATAAGCAATATGCTCACTAGGAACACATGCACGCGGATTAATACCATGTCAAAGGTTTGCTGATTCATCTTCCTCCTTTTTTATAATCGTTTGGAAGACCAGAGAGAGCATCATTTCCAACTTTAATTCATGCTGGCCTTTTATTTTACACGAGGAGGTTAAATACTGCCAACAACCTAATATCATTTGACGCCGACTGGTGGTGGTGGATAGGGTATGGTACCACATCTGGCTCTCTCCTCTGATGAGCAGAGCACCTCCCCGTCGTTTGGTGCCCAAATTTTGCTGTTGTACCAAGAAAAGTCCAGGCTCATTTCTGGTGCCCAAAGTAAATGTGATGTGGTTGGCGCGGCGAGGTGGCGACAACCTTCTTCCCCGAACAGGACTAGTACTTCCTTGAAAGGCTTCTCGAAGCACCTCCGTTCCTGCTCCGCACCTCTCATCAGTCATCACAGCATCTTGGAGCTCTGCTCTCATTGATGGCACGATCAGCTGCCTGGTCTGCGTGCCCCCACACAGGCCTGAACCGCAACGCGCAGGGCCTCACGTCACAAGGGCCGCCATGCCGTGCCATATCTCGCGTGCGCCTGCACCGCCCGTCGTCCCTGAACGCGAGGCGCACGAGGACGCGGGTATGGTTGGTGAGCAACGGCGAGCTCGGGGGGAGAGCCCAGGCGACGAACCGCGTTCCGTTCTCGTGTTGCTGTTAGGCTCGCAGTTAATGACCATGGTATGGGATGAGAGGACGATCGCGTGCTCGCCTGGCGCTGCCGATGGCCGTTGGTTTTCGGCTAAACCCGGTCGGGCTCGGTTTTTACCGATTGGTTTTCAGCGAGAAAAAAACCGCTTTGGCGTTGGCGTTGCGCGGCGGGCAACCTCCTCTCCTCGGTCGCTTCTGCCGCGGTTGGGAGGCGTTAAATGCGTTGTGGCTGGCGCCGGGTTGGTGTTAGTTGGCCGGGCCGCAGAGCAAATGAGCGAGAGCGCCAGCCCGCCGCTCTCGGTCGCAACGCGGCCACACGAGGGGAACTGTTCGGTTGGCGCGAAAGGGAGTGGGAGTTATGAGGCCGGCGGGGCGAACGATCACGTCGCTGTTCGGAGGGTGGAAGAGAAGAAGAAGAGAAGGGCCAGCGGACGAATTCATCAATTGTTCAGGCAGCCGTTCAGCCCAAGTGTCTTCGAGCCACAGCCGGCCAGGCTGGGATTCAGTGAACTACTAACTACTATCAGAGAAACAACGTTGTCACGCATTTATAGTTTTGCTTGTTCTCGACGGGCACGGCTGGTTCCCGACTGGAGCGGGTGGTGGCTAAACGCATTGTTTAAAACTAGCGGGTTACCGTTCATCCAATTCAAGTTTCAGGCATGTTTCTCACCCAAGGCTCAAGTCGTCAAAAGCATTTCCATTGGCGCCTATGATCTACGGCGGGGTGCAGGGAGTTTGTCCTCAACCGCGACCGTACATTTCCATTGGCGCAATGCCCGTGACAGAGGATGCTGCACAGTTCGCTTGTGCTGGTGTGCTCCATTTATGATAAAGCAAAATGGAATCGTTTCATCATCCGCATAACCTAAAGCCACAGCCTTGAAATATCACGATCAACCATAAACTCAGTTCTCAGAACCACACGCATTGCTAGGCATAACTGAGAAGCATAAGCAACAGAGATACAACATGGTATTGAACTGCTGGTTTTGTGCTCACTGAGTCGCTGTCCCAAAAGGAATGGCATACCTGAATGAATGTCCTGAAAATACTATCTTTTCTTCTGGGAACAGATCTTAGAATGGGCAGCTACCTGGTATTATTTTGCATATAAAACATGAGTCTAGACTCCTGTGCATCTTATAATCATCAAACAGATCGGAGAAGACCATTTCTGAAATGTGTTCCAACTTAGAGCTATCTTTCTGCCGCAAAATTTGCTGACTATGGCCCCAGCATGGTTTCATTCCCTATCTCACACAAAATCCATGAGTCAGAGAGGATCCCTTTGGGCTTTGGCATTCTCCACACACACAGAAAAAAGGGAATGAAAAAGGAAAGATCCCTTGAGATGGGGAGTTCTCACTTCTCAGTAGCATGAAACAAATTCCTTCTAACAAAAAGTAGCATGATGCATTGACAACGAAAGAAACAATTTGTTCCACTAGTTCAAAAGAAACCTTTACTTGATACATGTGTCCAGCAGTCCAAATTTAATATGATATCATGATGTCTGTGTTATGAAACGGCAGTTTCTACTACCTTTTAACTATATTTGAAACAGTTTGTAACAAGGAAGTTGCAGTATCATTCTATTGTATTCACCAGTCAATACAGACTCATGTTTATAAAACACTACAAATAGCACCTAAGGTCAAAGCATGCATATTGGTCAAAGCAGTGATTTTAGACTTCAGATGCGCAGATTAGTAAGATCATTCGACGTCATGGAAGGCCGCATATTCCTGTTATCCTGTAAAAATGACACTCTTCCAATTTTGACTTAGGCAATGCACAGAATGTGTTTGGATAAATGGTATTTGGCCCAAATGCATCTTAAAAATAGGCAAGTGACAAGTTCATCAAATTATTTATGTAAATTTGGACAGGGCCAATAGACAAGATAAGGGCATAACTATCAACAAAACACAGCGATATCATAGATTCCGATAGGGGTTACAGAAATGTCAGTAGCGTCCAAATGAAATCACAATTTAGTATCCATAAAGATTGGAACAACCAATGACAGCTAAGAAAGGTAGTACTTATATGAATAACTCCTCCAAGAGGCGAAAATGAAAGTATTAGTTTATTTCGAGGGGGAACCTGTTATCAATATAATTAGATTTAGTCAAACAAGAAATTCCATGTGATGTACCAACTATCAAGTGCCTGCCATATCTCATTTATTTATTTATTAAAAAAAGTTGTACGAGCCAGTGTTACATCAATGCATCCTACCGTAGTCCTTAGATGCTACAAAAAAATGCTACGGCATGGAACATGTTAGTGACTCATTGTCACTTGTCAGTTAATAGCCATAGCACTGTCCTAACATAACACCTTCAAAGACGTCTCCATTCATTCTCCATGGTTGTATTCAGTTGAAATGTATTTTCACAATCATTAAATGCATGCAGAATGACGTGGTTCAGCCTCTGTATACAGTATAATAGACTATTTTATCACAGGATGAACAGTTCATCATATAGGAACGAACCGTAACTATGCTAGTTTTATTTTAGGAACGTGTACATCAGGCGATAAATGAATAAATCGTAACTATGCTATTTTTATTTTAGGAACAAACAACTCACCTGTATTACAAAGACATCTATATACATAAATGAATTGTCCACTCAAACAAAATAAGCTAAAAATTGAACCATAGCATGCAGGGGAGTCAGATAATAATTACAAACATAGACCGGTACATGGCAGTACTTAGCATAACGCCATCAAGTTACAGGCCTTTTTTTTAATCTAAGGCAAGGATTTTTTTTATCTTACAAATTGATTTTGTTGGAAAAGAATTATGTCATTAATTCTGGGTTCACTTTATACATGTGATTCCATATTTTCTTTAGAAACACCCCCAAAAGGCACCAGGGCATAGCACACATGCCATAACTCACCTTTTACAAGAAAAGAAAAAAGGCATAAAATTACTGCATATAACATAGATACAAACTTCGTTGTACATAAAAATCAGGAACAAAAAGGAATAAGCATAGACTAATGAAAAAGGTATAAGAGAATTACAGCATATATGAGTTCTATGCAGACGTGCCATCAGATTCACCAGCGCCACCCTTTTTCTTAGCAAAGTACTCTTCTGCACGGGCTTGGTTCTTCAGATAAGCTTCTGATAGCCATTTCTTCCGTTTAGGCACCAGAGTCAGAGTGCAACCAGCTGCCTCAAGCTTCTCCTTAGCTGAAGCCGAGAATGCTCCAGCCTTGATGTTCAACTTGATTGATACATCACCATCTCCTAAAATCTACAGACAGGCGAACCGAAGGTGAATATGCAGGCAAAACAAAATTCCGTCACATATGTTACCAAATAAACTCAAGTAATGTAATGGCACATGGTTTTGCTGAAGTTTGAGACTACATTGTGTTTATGTTAAATAAGAGCTATGCAATTTTTCTGGAACATATTGTAAGTCCCATGCGTATTGAATGGGACTTGGGAGCATTACAAAACCATACCAACAGAATCAGTCGATACTCCAACCCTTCAAGTGGAACTAATCTATCACAAGCAGGCCACCAAGCCCTAACACACCATTTCAGATTCTGATAAAGCAACAATTTAAGAAGTGAAAAGATAATAGGACTGGTCACTCAATCCAACAACCAACACAACTAAAACTCCAAACCACACTTTCGTTCTTTCTTGAAATCTGAGGTACAATAAGGCCATCTTCGACAACACGGTCCACACTGACCTCACGAGTGCAAGGTGCACATATTTTGGTCATCTCAGGCATAAACTCAAATCTCACTCAAATAGAATTTCAGAAAAAAATTATAAAAGGGCAACAAAGGGGTAACAGTTGTAGGTTGTACCTTCAGTGGCAGCTTCCGTTCCCTGCCTGATGGATTGATTAGACCTCGTGCTTTCAGGGACTCCAATGATAACTCGTCCCCATCCTTGAACCCTCCACGTACTATGTCTCTTAAATTAAATGGTACGTACTTCGGCAACCCAATGTGCATTCCTGGAAAGGCACCGTGAGGATCCCGTCAGGTAACTTATCAATCACAGCCTTCCTAACACGACATTTCCTAGATGTGCTCTACCAACACACTGGATAGTTCGATGAATCATACGCCTCGAATTCCAAGTAAGTGTAGGCAATGTCGAAGTGAGGCATGCCATTGCTGGAACCTAGTGCGTGATGCTTCAATGGAGGAGAAAAGGTCGCTTTGAAGCCACTCACCGCCAGCAATACCGCGGAGCTTCGGGATACGACGGTACAGCGGCATCTGCCCTCCCTCGAAACCGCGCCGCACGCCGGGTCCCGAGCGCGACTTCTGCCCTCGCATCCCGAACCCGCAGCTCGCGCCCTGGCCCGCCGCGATACCGCGACCCTTGCGCTTGGGCCGCCGCCGCGACCCCTTCTGTGGGCCCAGGTTGTCAAGCCGGAACTTCTCAGCGGGCGCGGCGTCCGAGGCCTCGGCCGCCGCCGCGGCGCCGCTGCAGACAACGGTGACGCGGCGGGGCGGGCGCGCGCGGAGCGCTAGGGGCCGTGGCGCGGCCCGGCGGCTGTTGAGGGGCCCCGGAGCGGCGGTGAAGGAGGAGGAGGTGGAGGCCGGGATGTGGAGGAATGTGGCGGTGGGCGCGAGGGAGAGGAGGGTGATGGAAGCCATGGCTGGCGCTGGAGCGGAGAGCGCACACGCGCGGCCTGCGAGTGTGGATAGAAGGGGATAATCGTTTTTTCGGAGGGAGATAAAGGGAGACAACGATATGGCCGATGGGCCTCTGTTCAGTGTTCGCTCGCTCTATTTTGTGCTTGCTTTTTAAACCAGCCTTTATTCAGCATTCGGCCCAGATGAGATTATGAATGTTCAAAAGCTAGCTTCTTAGACAGGATCATCTACTTCTCCCGCAGGAAGACTGAAAGTTTCAGAACTACAATAATCGGTGTCCTCATTTCACAAGATGCGAACCGGAGGGAAACGCTCTACAAAAAAAGGGCGGATGAGATAGAGAGAGAGGTGGTGACAAGCAAAAGGATCAGTCCTCTATTATACATGGACAATTGGGAGAAAGAAAATTTTCTGTACAAGGATTTCAAGATTTATGCTTCACAATTGCAAGATGCAAACATAAAACCAAATAAAAAAAAGGTTTACAACCACTATCATCCTGAACAGCCAAGTGCATCATCAGCATGATTAAGGAACTCAGCAGAGGTATCTTGCACTCATCCTGGCTTCTAACTAATGGAACTCTTGCACTCAACCATCTGAAATGTCGATAATATCACCTCTAATAGGTGAATACAGCGGAGAGGACATAGATTCATGAGTGGCCTTGTCTCCAGCTTCATGATTAGCAACGGCATGATTTGGCAACAATCTTTCTTCAGGTCGAGAAGCTGCCACAATGGCAAACCTTCTATCGTTACCTGGTTCTGATGAGCGAGAACCAATATCAATATCATTTGTTCCATTAACTGAAGCAGAAGTCGAGCTGGCAAACTTAACACCGTCACTGAATTCCCTGGCAAGAGACATTTCGATTATTTTTTGTCGCTTTCTTCTTTCTGTTCGTTTATTGATCAAAGGTACCTCATCTTCATCAGAGTCACTAACACTATAGTAGTTCAACCATTCAATTACTACTGAGTAGGCACCATCCCAGTTGCTTGGCTTCCTTTTCTTCCGTCTGCTGCATTCTTGGTTCTGTAAGACAGCAGTTCTTGGACGTTTCGCTACTTCCTGAACAATGTCATTGGTCCGAAGGTCAAAGCCAACATCCTTTGACAATTTGATTTTCTTATTAGACTTGTCTCTTGAAGAGGAACCCAGTCCTGAACAGCCAAGTGCATCATCAGCATGATAAAGGAACTCAGCAGAGGCATCTTCCTCTTTTTCATTACCTTTTTCCCCCTTATTTGATGTTGGGTGCAAACTTTTACAGACAGTTTCGACGGTCATGCCATCATCAAGTGCTTCTTCAGCTGAAGTAATAAAGAACAGCTAGCAATTTCATTACATTGTATGACGTAGCATAGAATTCAAAATTTAGCATTTGCAGGCTCTGCACTGAAAAGTTATCTCCACGTATTTGCAGAAGGAAAATAAGTTACTTTATTATAATCTAATATGATGTCATAATTTGAACAGGTAGGTTTGAGCTAAAATTACCTTTGGAACGTTTAAGTTCCAAACTTCCAGGTGCTGGTTCTTGAACTCTATGATAGCTACCTGAGCACCGCTTCTTGTGTCTGCATATCAAAACATACATAAGAAAGCCAAACATCCAGATCTTTTCATAATCTCAGTACACAAAGTTTGAACCCTATATATGCTTATTCGGTAATAATTTTTTATTCAAGTATACTTACAAATTATGATTGGATTGAGGTATTATCCAATGATAACGGGTGAATTTGAAGGTCTGATATGTGTATATGCAAAATAGAAAATCAAAACAATTATTACACCTAATTACTATTCCTAACTCCTAAGCCAGCCACTTCATACATAACCAGAACACTAAAATTGCTCATGTTTAATAAGAAACTTAAGAGTAACTGCAACTTAATAATTTCTCTACTACTGGTATCACACCCATCACAACAGAAGTAAGATACTAACTGAAGTACATTTCAACAGCAACAATAACAACTAAGCATTTAATTCCAAGAAGTTGGGGTAGGCTAGAGATGAAACACCGAAAAACCCAAGCACAAGAGTAAACCAAACAAACACAAGAAAGAAGGCAAAAAAGAAGGAAGGTCGGAAAGGATATAAGAGAGAGGAAATAAAACTAGATAAGGAAAAGAAAAGAAGAGGTGCAAAAAGGGCGATATAAAACTAAAGAGAAGACTTCATCTTAATTTAATGAAGCACAGCTCTCCTGCGTTTTCGAGAAAAAAAAAACTAAACAAAAGAAAAAAGAAAAAACAAAGAATCAAGGTTCTGGTACGTGAATTGCTAACTTCGATGCTCTCCTATCCATGGCTAGCTCCTTGACCACATTCCAATCCTTCAAGTCTCGCTTCATAGACTCCCATGTAAAGTTTGGTCTTCGTCTGCCTCCCTTCACATTATCTGGTCGTCTTAATACCCTCCTCCGCACTGGTGTCTCTTCCGGTCTCTGTTCGACATGTCCAAACCATCTCAAACAATGTTGCATAAGCTTCTCCTCAACTGGTGCTACCCTTAATCTCTCCAGTATGTCATCGTTTCGGACACGATCTCTTCTTGTGTAACCACAAATCCAACGTAAAGCTATTGTCCATTTGTAAAAACAAAAAGACAGGCCCTAGATCAAGGAAATCAAGACACTGATCTTTGTTGAAAAGATTCACGTTTATCATACATTTCTATGAGTGGCCAGATGATTATTTTTTATCGAATAGCCATGGAAAATTGCACTAAAAAACTGAAGGATATATATAGAATACCTATGCCAATGACATTTCAAATTTTGACACAGGCCATCAGCTCCTATTTTTTCAATGCAGTCATCATAAGAAGGCCCTTTCATCTTGATTGATTTGAACAAATCTCCACAACTTTCACACTGCAAAAATTGCTAGCTCTTATCATGAAAACACTAGTTAACATGTATTAACCACAGGCAGGATTCTTACCTTGTAGTCATGATACTTCTTTCTAATTTCATGGTGCAGAGTTATGTTGTAGCCATCAACTGGTCGCTGAATATAATTAATGATGTTAATAAGGAATCTGTAAGTACAGAGTAATTGATAATTCGTATAAGAATTCAACTTACATGCGGATCAGCTACAGAACTCAAATTGATAGCATTCATCAGTTTCCGAAACTCTGCACCATGATCACTGTTTGACCATCAATTTTGAATTGAATCAGAAACAAATTAGAAACTAAGAAGAAAAACAGAAACTGATATTAAACAAGTACCTATGATTACTGTTACCATCTTTTATGCAAATGTATGCATGGATCATCTCATGAAGCAAAACATTCTTCAGAAATCCATTTGTACATTTGTACAAGGACTTCGAAAGAAGTATCACACAGCCACCTCCTTCAGGATAATAATCACATGTGCTTACATCACTGCAGGACAGAAATTTGGAAAAAAAAGATAAAACAATAATTCTGATAACATCAGCTCGTGAACACTTTAGTGACATCTTTTGTGGGAGGCAAACTACATCCAATACCACAAGCTTTGAAAACCTAATTAATTGTGTTACAAAATGGTATGGTACTGCACATGTGTCAGCGTCCTTCCTTATTCAATCTTCCTTCTGGATAAATGTTCCAACTTTATGCAGTGGCTTTAAGATGTTCTTATGCCAAACTTTCGCAACACAAGGAACAAATTATCATTTTATTTTTTTAGATATCAGAAACATTTAATGCAATCCATCAGTCCATCCTTATTTATAATAATCGCTAAAATATGCAACAAAAGGTTATACCAGTGTGCAAGAAAAGAAAGTGCCAAGTATTCAATGAGCTTGTTGACGGTCTTTGGATACAAATGAATCAAAAATTACTATACTAAACAATTAATCCTTCACCGCAAGTCTCCTATTAGCTCATGAGTCACTCTAGTTTGTAAGTATCAGAAAGTATGCATTTCCATGTTTCAGTTAGAACCTCCAATTTATTTCTGATAGATGACTGCATAAATTGGCACAGAGGATCAACAGCAAAGATGTCACTAACTCACTATACACCATAACAGGACAATGTCAGTAATCAAAATTTCTACTTCTCTCAATGCATAACTTTCCAAGAATCAAGATTCAGAGAATCTTTGTGTCAGTTCTCCGAGCTCAGTGAAGATAGTTTACAAGGCTTCGAGCAAACCATTATGATCAATACAACCTCAAAAGTAAAAGTCAGGTCATATACAGAAATTATATCAGAATGCACTGGAAAATATGCTGTGGGGAAACAGTTTGGCACCATTTACTAATGGAACTGTCCGGCATCATCTACTTCATGCTGGTGCAGCACTAACTGGCAAAGATATCAATGTAATATGCACAAAACCGTTTTCACTATCATCCATTTTTTCTCGTCAGACTCGGATTCAAAACTTATACCAGCATGGCAGTCCTCCAACAACAGAATTCAGCGAACAAGAGAATGATGGAAAGATTCATGAGCTACCAATGGAACCCCAGTTGTTGACCATGTGCAGGGAGTAGGGTCCCTTATGTTTAGGGCGCACGTTATTCTCAACATGATCTCTTTGATGCACCAAATTTAGTTTTTGTGGATCAATATCCCCTAGTGAACGAGGGGGAAGTTAGGTCAATACTTCAGAAATGCAGCTAAGATTTACAAATTAATGATCAAGATTGATGGATGGGTAGTGGGCCTCACATTTCCAGAATTGATGATCAAGTGCGCTAAATTTCTTTTTTGTCGATCATGTGTGCTAAACTCGATTTTTGTGGATCAATATATATCCCTTAATGATCAAGATTGATGGATGGGTAGCGGTCCACACACTTAAGAATGACCAAATCCAAAACTCAATTGCATCATGCATCACTCAGCAATGCATCAAATGTAGGTAACGTGTGCCTGTAAAGTGGTGATTTTTGAAGGATGAGAGATATAAAACATATGTCGTCACAGCCATCAAACAATCCACACATCACGACCTCAGTATGCGTAACCCCGGAGATCGAAACAGTATGCCACTTGAGAACACAAGAATGAGGAGGGGATCACTAACCGATCCGGTAGTGGATCCTCCGCCCAGCAGACGGCGCACGGATCGAGGGAACCGCCAAAGTATATGCCGTTGTAGTCGCAGAAGAGCTTGTAGATGTCCGGCGCGCCTCCACTCCCGGCCGGATCCGAACCCACCATGGGCGGAGACAAGGGAAGCTGGTGACGTTTGACTGTAGTATTAAGGGCAAGCACAAAAGGCATCTAAAAACACTGCAATCGTGAACGAGATCGGAGAATACTCAGTACTCACATTGTTTGGTTGAACTCAGTGATGGAATTAGATGGGGGCAACGTAGCAGAGAGAAGAAACAGAACGCCTGGTTAATCTATCTATTTATCTCAAAAATTGGCATCGGGACGAAGCAAACGGAGCAGAAATCGAACAGCCCGCGTCGGTGGCGGGCGTGGCGGAATAGCTGCTGCCGCCGGCGGTGATGCGCGTTTGAGGGGCGACCGCGGTCGCGAACTGCAGCTCCTGGAGCTGGAGGCCGCCGGCGACGACGAGGCCTCGCGCAGGAAGAGGGGAATCCGTGTTGTCTATGCGGCTGAAGGGCGAGGGTTTAGGCTAGCCGATTGGGGGTTCTTTGATGTGTTTTGCCATTTTGTGGCAGCGGCCTTGTTTGGAAAGGAGGAACTGAACTTAACTATGAGAATATACTTATCAAAGAAAAAAAAACTATGAGAATATATAATATTATACTCCTGTTTCCTCATTTTATTGTTGTTAGAACAAAATTTCTAGTGCAAATTTACACTAGCTGCTTTGTCTTAACGAAGAGAATACTTCTTTCATCCATTTCTACAGTGGAATGAGATAAAGCAGCCCAAAGGTCCACCGAGATTTTATCTAAACTCCGTGCCGTGATACACATTAGCAGCATACATTCCGCTTCGAAAGAGCTTTATACATAGACGGGAAAAAGAGGAAGAGAGAAAACGGTTGGATTTTGTTTTGTTGTGTGTTGTTCTCTTTATCCTTATAGAGAAAGTGTTAGGTGACTTTCCCATATGATAAAAAAAGTTTTTCAAACAGGTCAATCAAGTCTTAGGTAGAGGTTTTCCCCAAGTCTACATACTATCTTTTGAGTTGTTTTTTATCACGAGAAAGAGGAGATTTAACTAAAATAGATACATAATTTTAAAAAATGACTGTCTTAGTTGCTTTACTTGACCCTGCACTTCATTAATTGCTAAGAAGGCGACTATTCCGGTATCTTTTACCTCAGATCACGGAAGCGGGAAAGCCCATACTTTAATATATAGAGAGTAATCACTTGTGGCTCGACACTCTTTTCTAGTAGATGTCTGATTAATCAACTTTGTGTCAGGGCAGAACTAATTATAAATTATTATAACAGTTAATTTTTGATATTCTTTCATGATCTCTCTTATTTAAAAAATTAAAAATTATTATAATTTTATATATTTAAACTAATATTTTAAATAATCCAATTATCAAATATAATTTTAAGACAAAATAGTATATGTTTTTAATTTATGCAAACCTTCAATATTAATTTATTTTCGTTTCCTTCCTTCTAACCTTATCATGTATTATTTCGCTTCACATCGATGATCTTTTTTTTCGTTGCTCTTGTCCCCTCTCCCCTCACATCTTAGTGTGTTCATCTCATCTCTCCTATGTCTCCATTAGCTACTAGTCGAATTCATCACCTTCACTCGCTCTTTTGTCACCACTACCATCTATCCTTTTTCACTAAATATCCTTCATCCCTCGCGATCGACTTATAACACTATGATTTTATATTAAATATTAAATTATTTTATCCAATCTGCTCATTCGAGCTTAATATTGACAAAATATTTTTATGTGAAATACTCTATCATCATGCTTATTGTTGATCAAGGATAATAGAGTCGCCGGCTGGTGGCTACTCACGCTCCTTATGCATCACTTTAAAGCCGTTACCTAGTATAATAAGCAAGCTACTAGTTTCCCATTTATTAAAAAAAAAGAATATTAAATGCTGCATATGCATTGACTGTCCGACCACTTACGCCTGCTCAAGCGTCGGCAGCAGGCTGCAACCGGGCGCCAGCGCCTCGTACAGGCTGCTTCAGCCTGCTTGTAGCGAGCGACGAACGAACAACCGGCTCTTCTCTTCTCACTCCTCCACTCCACTTTGGATTTTTATGGCGTGGACAATCTTATAGCCTGCTGAGTAGGACTTATTATACTTGCTCTTACGAACCGACTATATTGTCTCATCATTTCTCTTAACACTATCGCTACTACTTTCCGTTGTCCTTCCTCGAGGACTGTAATTACAGTAATGCTAAGAATCCTAATAATAACGGCAATTCTCCTTCCTCCCACCTCAATCTGTCGAGCAAGTGACAAATCAATTACTATTTCTTGATTTTTAGAGGTAGTTTAGTAAAACATGAATATTATATGATATATATTGTCCAATTCAACAGATCAACACATGGTAGAGTAAATCTAAAGAATCCACATCTTACTACTCTTGTTCTGTCTAGCAATTAGATTTCATGCTCACATCCGTATAATTACGTAAATATATATGCTTGTCTGTTTTGAACTTTGTGTTGTTATGTGCCAGATTTACTATCTCCTCTATCTTTGCTATATACTCCCTCCATTCATATTTAGATGTCATTTTAGAGTTGAGCATGAAAAATAAGAAGAAGTAAAAAGATGGGTGCATTGAAAACGAGAAGGAGAGAGATATAGATAAAGATGTAGTAGGAAAAGAGAATATTGTATTGGGAAGAGAGAAAGGTGCATTGAGAAGCGAGAATGATATGTAATTATAGAAAAATTGAAAACCTTAAAATGACATGTAAATGTGAATGAAGTGAATATATATATTTTTTGTCTATAGTCTATAATCAACAGGCTCGGTAAAACTGCTCTATCATCTCTCTTACACCATTGCTAGTGTGTAAGGTTTAAAATATCACTCGAGACGGAATTGAGTCACAAAAATTTTATGGCTTCATTGAAAAACTGTTGGCATCATTCAATGTATTGCTAAAATTTGGTTGAATTAAATCAACTACGTTTGGCTTTAGCGATTTATCGCTCGATTTTTATGGTAAACCCTTTAGTTTTTGAAGGCTCGTGTGGTTCGATGCTTTATTTTGTGTTTTCTGACGTAAACAATTTTGAAACTATCTTTTTCTAGATTTGAATTTAGTTTGAGCCAAAACCAGACGGTCACTCAAATTAGATGGAACCATTTTTATCCAAAACCCACCAGTCTTATTAGATTTTGTAAACCATAACGAGCAGCCTTGGTTTATTGCTCTACCATGGTTACTCCGGACCTATTTTCTATGACAGTTCTTCTAAGCTTGAAAGCAGACCAACGACAAAAAAAACTCTAGCATCAAACATCTCCTCGCTATTAGGTTTGCCATAATCATCTTTTAAAAAGGCAAAAAAATTGTAGTGTAAATTATATCAAATATATATATAATGATTCCAGTATTCAAATTCAAAAATACTAATAAAACTTGAGACATATTTTGATACTTGGTGCAAAAACTTGTATCACTCTAGAATTAATAGAAGTGTAGCGTACCACTTATTGCCCACGTATTGTGGATCACGTCAAACCCACAGACCGATAGTGGTGGAACAAACAAAACAGGAAAAGTCAAGCCACTGGATCTCCTCTGGTCCCAGCCATTCCTCATCACTCTCGGCAATGGCGGCGGCGCCGTATCTCCTCCCCATCCTGCTACTCCTCTTGCGTCCAGCGGCCACACTCACCGGCCATGCGCCGCCGCCTTCGCATCCACCCCCGCCGCCGCCGCCGCCGCCGACTCAGAAAATCCGGGTGTGGCCCAAGCCGGCCTCCATCTCGTGGCCCTCCTCGGTGTACGCACCGCTCTCCCCGTCGTTCAGCATCCGCGCGTCGCCGTCGCACCCGTCGCTCCGGCACGCGATCGCCTTCTACACCCGCCTCATCAAGTCCGAGCGCCACCTGCCGCTGGTGC
Source organism: Eleusine indica (assembly GCA_030378355.1). Taxonomy (NCBI): domain Eukaryota; kingdom Viridiplantae; phylum Streptophyta; class Magnoliopsida; order Poales; family Poaceae; genus Eleusine; species Eleusine indica. The sequence goes on along the minus strand of CM059498.1, from coordinate 6,190,718 downwards.
CCCCGAGCAACTACACCCTGTCCCTGGTCCCCATCCGCCTCCTGGCGCTCTCCGTCTCCGACCTCCACATCCCGCTGGGCCCGGGCGTCGACGAGTCCTACACGCTCTCCGTGGCGGCCAACTCCCCTTCCGCCGACATCTCCGCCGCCACGCCGTGGGGCGCCATCCGCGCGCTCGAGACCTTCTCCCAGCTCGCCCTGGCGGGCGTGGGCCCCGCCGCGGGAGGGCAGCCGATGGTGCCCTGCGACATCGAGATCTCGGATCACCCGTTCTTCACCCACCGCGGCATCCTCCTCGACACCGCGCGGAATTATTACCCCGTCCCCGACCTCCTCCACACCATCCGCGCCATGGCGTTCAACAAGCTCAACGTCTTCCACTGGCACGTCACGGATTCCCAGTCCTTCCCCATCTTGCTCCCCAGCGTCCCCAACCTCGCCAACGCCGGCGCATACTCCCCCGCCATGCGGTACACCGTCGAGGACGTCCGCCGCATCGTCCGCTACGCCGAGGCGTTCGGTATCCGCGTCATTCCCGAGGTCGACATGCCCGGTGAGTGTTGAGAATTCGGATTCTATATGTAGTACGATCTCTTGCAATGCCGATTCTGAAACTCGTGACCAGGGCACACGGGTTCGTGGGCGGGCGCGTACCCGGAGATCGTGACCTGCGCCGGCAAGTTCTGGGCGCCGGCGGGGAAGCCCGCGCTGGCGTCGGAGCCGTGCACGGGGCAGCTGAACCCGCTGAACCCGAAGACGTACCGCGTGGTACAGGACGTGCTTCGCGACCTGGCCGCCGCGTTCCCGGACCCGTACCTCCACGCGGGCGCGGACGAGGTGAACACGGCGTGCTGGGAGGACGACCCCGTGGTGCGGCGCTTCCTCAAGGACGGCGGCACGCACGACCGGCTGCTGGAGCTGTTCGTGAACGCGACGCGGCCGTTCCTGGTGCACGAGCTCAACCGCACGTCGGTGTACTGGGAGGACGTGCTCCTGGGTCCCAAGGTCTCGGTGCGGCACGAGGTGCTCCCCCGCGACACCACCGTGCTGCAGACGTGGAACAACGGCGCCGACAACACCAAGCGTCTCGTCTCCGCGGGGTACCGCGTCGTCGTGTCCTCGGCGTCCTACTACTACCTGGACTGCGGGCACGGCGGGTGGCTCGGCAACGACAGCCGGTACGACAAGCAGGAGAAGGAGCAGGAGGGGACGCCGCTGTTCAACGACCCCGGCGGCACGGGCGGGTCGTGGTGCGCGCCGTTCAAGACGTGGCAGCGCATCTACGACTACGACATCCTGCACGGGCTCACGGAGGATGAGGCCACGCTAGTGCTGGGCGGCGAGGTGGCGCTCTGGTCGGAGCAGTCGGACGCCGCGGTGCTGGACGGGAGGCTCTGGCCCAGGGCGTCCGCCGCGGCGGAGACGCTCTGGTCAGGGAACAAGGGCGCCAGCGGCAGGAAGCGGTACGCCAACGCCACGGGACGGCTCAACGAGTGGAGGTACCGGATGGTGGGGCGTGGCATCCGCGCCGAGCCGCTCCAGCCGCTCTGGTGCCCGCTCCACCCGCGCATGTGCAACCTGGCGCAGTAGCGGCAGCCTGAATGGAGCCCATTCCTCTCAACTCTGAGTTCGCTCCACGCCTGCAAAATGGATCGATTGGGAAATCACACATCACGAAGTGGCAGCAATCTGGTGGAACCTGCAAGGATCAGCTTCGATCTTTGGACCGAATTTGTGATTACTGCACGAACCAAGAATGTAATAACGTGAAGCCTAGCCTTTGTTTAGAAGCATGGTCGACGATGTCAGGAAATAACACGTGCGTCAGCTCTGCACCCAAACCTTTGAATTCGGACTGTACTGTAAGTCCGGTGAGATTAGAAAGTCTTTGTTTTTGCGTGGCTGCTGGAGCTTTGGTCACGGTGGTAACTTGATTTTCCGCAGGTCAATAATAGCATGGCAAGTACGCATACATTGTTGTTCAACCTGGTGATACGTAGGGTTTGCAGCAAAGTCATTTGTACTGAAGGAGTCGGAATAAAGTTGAATCAAGAGCCAAGGCCTTTTTTTTTTTTTTTTTTTGAGATGGAAGACATTTTCCATTAACTGGATGCTGACTGAATATCAGCAGCAACAAATGTACAGAAGCTGTCCGTGATTTTGCGTCTCAATTGATTTTCTAGTGCAAAGAGATTTGGGATTTTACCCTCCCTCCAGTTCATACCTTATGGCCTTGCCAGCATGAAAGCACTCAAAAACGCATGGTACTCTTGTCGTTTTAAACAGATATCGGAAGATCTTTTTCTTTTTTTGTTCGAAAGGCCAGATATTGGAAGATCTGGAGCATCAATGGTGGCCTTGCACTCATTGGCGTTAGCGGCACGTAGCAATTATCAACACTGACAACAAGACAGTCCTCCATCAAGATCACCAGCATGGCACACTTTCACCCGTCCCCTGTTGAGCCCATCGGTACCATCGTTGTGGTTGGCGCCGTCGTCATATAGCGCCTTGTCATGGTTCTTCTCATTTATACCATGACGGCAGTATCCTGTTCTTTGGATGGCAGCACTCGGTTTGTAATGACGGCAGAAACCTAGCATGGTCATTTTTTATTACAATATGATGTGGACTGAGTATTGAGGATAAACTTGACAGATCAACGAATCAGTTGCACGTTGACACGCAAATTTGGACCGTTACAAGAAACCAGAAAGTTTTGCGCAAAGATGCAAGGGAGGAATTTAATCCTGGGAGCAATTAGCAGACAGATTGTAATAGACGACCATCATCTCTCGAGTCTCCTGAACAAGGAGAACAAGGAGGCTCTATCTATCTAGCAGTATCGTTAGTTGTTAGCCGGTCCACCCGGTAGCATTTTTTGTCCATTCGGGTCGCTTTCCGTCCGACCTGTGTGTAGTGCAATCCATCGGTCGCTTTCTGCTTTGTGAAGAACTTTCAGGTTGACGCCGCTACCCTGCCTTGCCCCTCTATCTTGCCTTCTGCTCTGCCGCTCACCCCTCCTTCCGTGCGAACTGTGCTGCAGGCCTTTTCAGTTCTCAGGCTGCTTGCCTGTGCAGGTGCTGCTGCTTCTGAATTTCCAAGGCAGTTGAAGGAGAGGCAGCGATCAGAGAGAGAGAGAGAGAGAGAGAGAGAGAGAGAGAGAGATGAGAGAGATCATAAGCATCCACATAGGGCAGGCAGGCATCCAGGTGGGGAATTCTTGCTGGGAGCTCTACTGCCTTGAGCACGGCATCCAGCCGGATGGCCTCATGCCCAGGTGAGGCCCCTTTCTGTTCTAATTCTCAGTTCTGACTTGTCGATTATTTCATCATTCCTTGTCGATTCCAACACACAGGATGATATACCTGTGAGATATCGCTGCCTTCTTGGTTCTTGTAGCAGCATCCTCAAATAAAGGGTAATCGACTTTGGAGATAATCCTAGGAACGATAATTTTGTTCAACGCTCTGATAATCTGCTTTAGTTTGCGTCATCAGTACTGTTGTTGATGACACCCCTATGTTTAAACCACTAGCTTAATAATTTGAAAGGGACATGATTCGAAAGACGAAAAATCTGCATATAAAAGAAGCTCCTTTTTTGTGTGAAACAAGCATCAGGTAGAATAGCATGTAACTTACCACCGATTTGAGTGCCTAGTTCTCCTATTTTACAGTATCCAGTTCTCTCAGTCTTTGTCCTATGGCTTGCAGTGACACCTCTCTTGGGGTTGCGAGGGATGCATTCAACACATTCTTCAGTGAGACAGGTGCAGGGAAGCACGTTCCAAGGGCCTTGTTTGTAGACTTGGAGCCCACTGTAATTGATGAGGTAAAGACTGGGCCGTACCGCCAGCTCTTCCATCCAGAGCAGCTCATCTCATACAAGGAAGATGCTGCTAACAATTTTGCCCGTGGACATTACACAGGTGATATGCTGTTCCAGTGTTCCTCACCTAACCAATTTCCTGAAGAATTTTAAACAACATCTACAACAATTTAAAATGTAACATTGATAAATGTATGATGACTATTGGAGTTTGGAAGCGCTATCTTTAATTTTGGCATATACAAGGAGTTCTTGCGAAGTCTGAAAACAATATATTTATCTATTTGAACAGTTCTAGTAAGTGATAGGTAGAACTAATCCACAAAACCTTCAATATTTTAGAGGTCGCAGGTCAGGATCCACACTCCACAGTTTGGATATTTAATCATTTTAAGCAAAGTTGCAAGATCCATGAAGCAATATGAATTCTTTATATTTTACTTGGGCAGCTCAATTGTCATGCTTGGGCCCCATGCCCATATAAACACCAATACTGAACTGATTATGATTTTTGTGCTGCAGTTGGAAGAGAAATTGTTGATCCTTGTCTTGATCGGATAAGAAAATTGGCAGACAACTGCACAGGTCTCCAAGGATTTCTGGTTTTCAATGCTGTTGGTGGTGGAACTGGCTCTGGACTTGGTTCACTACTATTAGAGCGTCTATCAGTAGATTATGGTAGGAAGTCAAAGCTTGGTTTCACCATCTATCCTTCACCACAGGTATTATTATGATAATAATCTGAGAACATTCATGTATGCATCATTGGTCATCACAGTTTGTGCCTATGAGATCACCATGGTCATTCTTATTTTTTGGTAAATAAACTGCAGTCAATTATCATCAAAAGAAAATTTCTGGTGTATTAAGCGTGAAACAAAAATCAGAATGTCACTTCAATGATATTTTTGAATTGTGGATTGATAAAACTATCAATATCCCATATCAACTACCATACCAGTGGATGGAAACATAAATCAGAATGTCACTTCAATGATATTGTTGAATCGTGATTTGACATAACTATCAATATCCCATATCAACTATTATAGCAGTAGAGGAAAACATTCTAACATATCATCAACCCCGTGATGCCACAAAAACCAATGATTAATCAAATACAGAGTATCTGAAATTAACTTCATAAGAGAAGTCTACAAATTTAAGGTGTCCTCCTTGGATTATTTTGTTCGACAAGCTTGTAAAACAGTTTTTCACCTTAAAATTCTTTTTCAAATTAGTATGGTGCCTCGGTCATGCTTCCGGAAGAGCTACTTAAAAGTATAAATTTAATGGCGATTATTGTTGAGATACCTCTGTCAATGAGCAGACCTCATTATTTGCTCTTGAAAAGAAGACATGGCTCGCAGGTTCTACATCCATCCTAAATTGTAAAGATAATTTCTTCAAAGTATATCACGGCAACTACTACGTTAAGTATAATCCTAGATATCGTGATGAAGCCATATATTTCTAAACGAGCAAATGTGTGAGTGAATACACATAAGAAGGACAAGGACTCTTATGTATGCTTGAGATTAGATTGAGTAGAAGAGTTAATCTGTATTGTCAACATTATCAATTACGCGCCTAGCTATGGATACCAACATGATTGCTCAATATGACAAGAAAAAACTTACAAAAAAAGATTTACCTGTGATTTTACAATGCAAGTGTTGTGCACTGAAATCCCACTTCCTGTTGCAGATTTCAACTGCTGTCGTCGAGCCCTATAACAGTGTGCTCTCCACACATTCTCTGATTGAACATACTGATGTCGTTGTGCTTCTTGATAATGAAGCTATCTATGACATATGCAAACGCTCCCTGGACATTGAGCGCCCAACATACACCAATCTGAACAGGCTTATATCTCAAGTCATATCATCTCTTACCACCTCACTAAGGTTTGATGGGGCTATCAATGTCGACATAACTGAGTTCCAGACCAATCTTGTGCCTTACCCGCGGATACACTTCATGCTCTCTTCATATGCTCCAATTATCTCAGTGGAGAAGGCCTACCATGAACAGCACTCTGTTCCTGAGATAACAAATTCCGTGTTTGAGTCATCAAGCGTGATGGCAAAATGTGACCCCAGACATGGAAAGTACATGGCATGCTGTCTGATGTACCGTGGCGATGTCGTACCAAAAGATGTGAACGCTGCTGTTCATTCAATCAAGACCAAGAGGACAGTGCAGTTTGTTGATTGGTACATGCTCACGTATCTTGCATTTTACATCAGATTGGCACATATCGCATTCTTCTGAAAATAAGATTTAGCAGCATATGACCCTTTTCTGTTCTGCTCTGTGACAGGTGCCCTACTGGTTTCAAGTGTGGGATAAACTACCAGCCACCAACTGTCGTCCCTGGAGGGGACCTAGCCAAAGTGCAACGAGCGGTCTGCATGATCAGCAACAACACAGCCGTGGCAGAGGTCTTCTCACGCATTGACCGCAAGTTTGATCTCATGTATGCAAAACGTGCATTCGTCCACTGGTATGTCGGTGAAGGAATGGAAGAAGGGGAGTTCTCAGAAGCAAGGGAGGATCTGGCTGCACTTGAGAAGGACTATGAGGAAGTCGGAGCTGAAGTCGAGGAGGATGATGAGGAAGAGTATTAATTATTAAGTACTCTGATCTGGATGCATGGTTATTTCTCTTTGGTTTCAGTCAACCAGGCATTCTTGGGTTTGCTTTATCTGTTGTTTCTTTCACAGTTTGCCATTGCATTTCACCTGTTCATGGCTGGCAGAGTAGAAGTGTAAAGATTGTTGAACTGGCATGATGGTTGTGCTCAAATAAATTAAGTTTTAAACATTATCACATGAAAACTGTATGAGTAGATTTTTCATTCAAAGGTTCAGTATCATCATACCCTCAATAAGTTTTGCTAGAGGATAACTACAAAAACAAGTAGCCAAATACCTCTGGAACAAATTACTGGAAAAAAAAAACATCTGAAACGTAGGTAGCATCTGCCATGAAAACTGCATTAGTAGATCTGTAATTCAAATTATACTTAAGTATCCGCATACTCTCAATAAAGGTATTGTCGGTGTTTTGGAAATGGAGGTCCCTAATACCGTCAAATAATACACAAGTAATGTACAGAAGATCCCAAGAAATTTCAAGACAAGAAGAAAAGGATAAGGAATTGCATGTATCATGGTGAAGTGTACATAAAGTCAAGGAGGTTGCATGTATGGTGGGCCCGCATCCACATGCTCTTCCTCTCTCTCCCTTGGGTTGCACGGGAAGGGCTCCAAGCCTAAAGCAAAGGCAGTAGCAGTAGCAGCGCACGTGGTTCGAGGAGCAGCAGTAGGGCGCGTAGACCAAGACAACCGGACCCCCACCGCGCACAGCGCAAGCGGCTATCCTTCCTCCCTCCAACGGTGTATATTTAATTCTCTCTGTAGGGAGGCTCCTTAGTTAATAAAAGGGAGCACCCAGACAGATGGGGTGGGGGGAGGGAGAGGGACTTCGACTTGGAACGAGATCATGTATTCGGATCTGTGCACCCACAAAATAATACAAAAGATACTCAGACAAGCATGACGTAAGGCTATTAGCCTCCGGGCGGCCCGAACCTGGATAAAAATCCTCACGTGTTTTATTCGCTCTTATTTCACCACTTTTATATTAAAGACTATAATGCGTCTCATCCCCTAACCGAACCATCAAGTACGGTTCTTGCTAACTCCAGATATGTGCGGTGTTGACCCATCCACAGGTACCATCAACGTATTAGTGACGTTGTCCCGAACTTTTCATCGAACAGTTGGCGGGTGAACCGAAATTGACATAGCTGGGCACTTTGTTGCTGCAATATCAAAATACAGCATTGGGTCCCCGGCGGTGGTGGATGCACAGTGAAGCGAGAGAAGAAGTGGTGCGGCCGTCTGGACGGTGCGTAGGATGCCGTTGTGGCATCTCTTGTGGACATCATCCTCTGCGCTTGGAGCAAAGGGTGCGAGGGGTGGATGCAGGAGGTAGCCTGGAGGTCGGTGAAGTAGCCGGTGGAGAAGTTGGTGTAGAGGATGCAAGTGCAGTAATTGAAGTTTGGCTGGCGACGCCCATGGCGGAACCGGATTTCGCGGCGCCACCTTCTCTTCCTCCAGCGGCGTTGAACAGTGCTGTGGTGGTGATCCGCCTTGGAATCTCAGCGGCGTATTGGCAGCGTCGGCGGTGACAGGGCCGCTACTGGTGGTTGCCCGTGAAAATACCTTTTTCAATTTAGTCCCTCATTTGGATCGCGACTATTAATCGCGATCCAATTTAGGAGGTTACATGAAAAATAGTGGATCTTGATGAAAATACATTTTGCAAATTAGCCCCTCAAATGGATCGTGACTATTAACCACGATTTATTTTAAAGAGTTTTATGAAAAATACTGGATCGATAATTAATAGTCGCGATCCAGCATTTTGCATGTAACCCCCCTAAACGCTAAACGGGATCGAAGTATTAGGGGATTCGGTGCTAATATTGTCCCCACACACGCTACAGTATACTTTCTTTACGGGCCGGTTGCGATTTAGAGCCCTATGTGCGATCCATTTCATTGTGGGCTAGATCGCGGTTGTTATCCTCAACCAATTTCACAATGGGCTAAACTGGGTCGCACATCATAGTTTATCAGCGGGCCTAATCGGATCAAGGATCAATCAATCGTCAAAGGAACAGAGCCGAAACCGAAGCACCAGTGCCGGCTCGGCGGACGGAGACGCGCAAGGAATGGCAGCGAAAGCCGGCGGGCTCAAGGGCGTCGCCCTCATCGGCGGTGGTGCCAACAGTACGGTAGCCGGCGCCCTCCACTTCTTCCAGGACCCCGCCTCCGGTACCCCTTCTCTCAAGCTCCGTGATCCAGCGCGCCTCTTCACGCTGATGATTATTTTGCTCCCGCGGTTTCTGCTTAGGATTCACCGAGGTGCGGGGGAAAGTCACGGGCCTTGCTCCGGGCCTGCACGGATTCCACATCCACTCCTTTGGTGACACCACCAACGGATGCAACTCCACCGGTGGGTTTCCATCTTTGTTTGGCTATTACCGTTGTTTGGTTTGTGACTCGTGCTGTTGAATTGGGGGTCCTGTTTGTTAGATTGGATGATGAATCGCAGGTTTTGGTGAAATGTTCAAGTGGGAAAATTAATCCATCGAGATAGTTATTAGGGATTAGAACTTCGTGAACCAATTCTGCCATGTTGCAAACTTTACCTTGCGTTCGTCAGCTGTTGATGAAATGAACATCAGTAACTTTGCCGTATACCGGTCGTGAGTTAGTAGCAGAGAGTTGCTGAAATTCAATGGTTGCTATTGAAAAAATAGTAACATTATAACTGTACCCTTGCTATGGTTATACTATCAGATTGCTGAATGTTGCCTTTCTTTTATATTAGCCTACTGAATGTCCACTGCGAATAGGTGTCAATTATTACATCTTTATACTTAGTAGGAAGACTTTTATCCTTTCATAACATTGTCTATTATCACACTGTATTGAATTGCTTCTTGCAAGCCTTGTGAATTATAAATTATCTTTTCAGGAAGAAAGGTGCTTCCAATAGTTCCTTCTTGAAGTCTTAGCGCCTTACGCTGATACATGCTACTGTATTTATGGGCTGGTGTCTGTAATTCTGCTGTTGCTCATACAGATATGTTTGCTTTATAGGACCACATTTTAACCCTCATAATAAGCCCCATGGAGCACCAATTGATGATGAACGACATGTGGGTGACCTGGGAAACATAGTAGCCAACAGAGATGGTTAGTACTATGCCAACACTAAGATCCTTCGGTCGCCAAGGGGGGTGTGCCTTTGTGAAAAGAATTTTATCTCCTAACAAAGCTATACATGCTTATTACAGGGGTCGCAGAAGTGTTCATAAAGGACCTACAGGTTTGGTTGTCTTGGACGATGAAAATATGATATTGAATTTCTTTTATCAAATGCTAATCTATCTTTGCCCATCCATGAAGATTTCATTGACTGGGCCTCATTCTATACTGGGAAGGGCAGTCGTTGTTCATGCTGATCCTGATGACCTAGGGCGGGGTAAGCTTGCTTATAACAGTGCTGCAATTTTATTGTAGCACTACAAATTCGAAGATTAGGCCCCCTTTGTACTTTATATGTTCATCTGATGTCAATGGGGTCTATGTGGAAATATTTTATTCACTGTGATATGTGGATATAATTATTGAGACTACCACCTTCTTAGTTGTTACTCTCATTTGACACCAATGTCATCCTGTTGTTCCTGAAGTATCTCATTCATTTAGTGGTTGCTATTGGCTGCAGTTAAGCATAACTAGTGACAAAAGGGTACTGCTAAATTACAACACTGTCATACCTTGTGCTATGCTATACAACATTTGGAAACTTTGAGCTATTAGTCAGTATTTTAAAATTTGTTTCTGTTTTGTACATGATATTGGCTCCATGGCATCCCGTTGCCCATTGATGGCGTTTTAGTAGCAATTCAAATGGTGATTTTGCTGAAGGAAAGCATTCATGGGTACACAAATTGTAATGAAACCGTCACTAAAACTGTCATAAAATGTGAAACGCTTACGTTTACTTGTGCTGTTTTAATTGCTACAGATAGCATGACAATGAATTAAGTGGGAAAAAAAAGGAATTTACATTTCATGGCTGCTATAGCTGCAGCAGAGCATGATTTGTGACGCAAGAATAGGGATATGTTGCAGTACCATGTGTCCTGCCTTGCGACACCAGGAAAGAGGAAACCATGAATTATTTGGTCAATATTTTAAGATCTCTGGGTTCTTTTAAGCAGAATATTGGCTCCATGATATTCTGCCCATTGATGACTCGGAATTAGTAGCAGCCAAATCACGATACCCGCTCAACAAAACCAATCATGTTGGTACAATTTGTGGTGAACTGCTATTAAAATTGTTGTGTTATGTAGAACACTTACGTTTACTGGTAGAGCTTTTAATTGCTAAAGATATCGTGTGGATGGTATAAGTGGGGAAGAAAAAATAAGAAACCCTGCATATTATTTGAAACCAGTTTTGCACTAATTTTTATGAGCGGGTATGATTGCCTTCCATCATACTCTTTGATACTGCCCATTACCTGGCTGCACTTTAAACATCAAAGCATTTTGATTCTTGCTTCCCTTCTGTTTTCTGTAACAACTGCTAGTTCCTGGACGATTGCTGTAATGTGAAGCACTCCCGATTTTCTATTGCTTCTGACTCTGTTCCTTCAACATTTTGAAGGTGGCCATGAGCTCAGTAAATCAACTGGAAACGCAGGAGCAAGAATTGGATGTGGTAAATATTGTACCAACTTTTTTTCTTGTGTATGAAACTGTAGGAAAGAGCCTAGTGGTTTGCTTTCTTTCTTCAATAAAGCCGAACCGAATTACAGAAAGCTAAAGCTAGAAGAGTACATGTACAGATGGTCCAAAATAAAGTCCGCATTGCTCTGCATAAATGATCATTCTGATATATTGATCGATGGCACATTCAAAGACATGTGTTATAACTTGCAGGTATCATTGGACTTCAGTCTGCGGTTTAACAAAAGCCAGCCAATGACCCAAGGTCCACAGGGAGAAAAAGGCAAAGGATATTATTGTCGTAACTGCAAGATGCTTGCGTGGAGACATGGAAATGATGTTTGTTGTCCTGCAACGTTTCAAGACCGAACTGTATTCCGTTAGTGTTATGTGTACAACGTAATCGCACAATCTTAATAAGAGGAAAACGCTAGTAAAATGTTGCTCTGATGACTCTTCAGCTTCAAAACGGTGTCAGTAAAATGGTATAGTATTGTTTTGCTTCCCCATGGTGAGCTAAGCGAACATTCTTCCTGTGATGGCAAATGTGGACATGCATTTACCTTGTATCAGAAGATATTCTCGTACTGAAAGTCTTCAACCGTGTGCATTACACTGATGCCATTTTCACATACTTGAAACCTGTGCTAGAACCCCGTGCCAATTGAGTTTTTTTAAAAAATGGATCATCTAGAGTGCCATCTTTTTAATGAACCACCTTGCCGAACAAGAATGAAACGCCTGACTGCATCTGACGTCCGAAGCAGCAGCCGGCCGGTGATCCTTGCGAGCATTGAGGTCACTCGTCGGCTGTCCCGAGACACGGTAAAAAAAATACTTGAGCAACAGAGAAGCGAACAAGAAGAAGAGAACAGGCAAACACCAACCCGTCTTCCACGCTACTCGTGTGTAGTTTAGTCCAGCGCCCGTTGATGCCGTGGTTAAAGCTACTGGTACCAAGGTCAGCCCCCTCGCAAGAAAATGCCTCGACGGGAACCGGACACGCGGGAAGGCGCCAGGCTCGACCAAACAACGATGCACGCCCGTCTCGGCGCGACGTGCGTGCAGCGCGCTATAGAAATTACTGCCGCGCGCGCGCGGAACGGGAACCCGGCCGAGACGATCGGAGAAAACGCGCTGGAGGCTTCCCGCTTGGCGCCTGGCGCCGCCGGGCCGCGACGCCGGCAAAGGACACCGTCCCGAGCGCGGCTCCAGTCCCCGCGCGCCCGGCCGATGACGCCACGGAGAAGCGGTTCGTGGACTTTGCGAGATCGAGAGCGCCACACTCCCACGGCGCGCGCGCGCGGGTGAACGAAGTCACGAAGAACTGAGACGCGTTCTGGCTAGCTGGCTGGCTGGCGTGAGACGAGTTAAAAAAAACGCGCCCCGAGTCGCGTGTGGGCGTACGTGGCCGCGCCCGGGATGCCTGGAAGACGGCTGGGTTGGCTGGGCGACGTAACGGCCGTGCGCGCAAGCGACTGCGTGCGAGCCACGGCGAGCAAGGCCCCGCCGGCCGGCAGCATCCGTTGGGTCACTGGACGATATTATTATCTGCGCGTCCTGTCTCTCTCGCCCTGCGCGTCCGTGCGTGCGCGCGCCGCTGCTGCTGTTACAGGGCGGGCTGGGCGTCCTCCGATGCACGCGCGGGGCAGGGCAGGGCAGGGGCGACCAACCGTCTCCTGTGGTCCGGTACGGTACGACCGACCGACCGACCGACCGATCGTAGCGTCGCGTCCTCGGGTACGAAAGGGACACACTGGTTTATTTGGCCCGTGACCCTCCTCCCTCGCCTATGTGACGCCGGCCCGCGCGCGTCGTCCTTTCCTTCCCGGCATTTCGCACACGGCTCCAATATATCCACCGGAAACACGAGCCAGAAGTACTCATATGTTCAACCAACAGACGCACGTACGTCTACGTACACGGAGTGGCTACGAAACAGGTCGCCGTCGTCTCCGTGCACAGTTCCTGACAGGTCACGACTCACCTGTACGCTACTAGTACATGTTTGGAAGAATGAGCATCGCAATCATTTCGTCGGCTCTAATTTTGGTTTTGCCTCTGTAGTTACCAAGATTGGGTTCAAACACGTAGTGCTGCTTAATCCTCTCTTCTTCTTTTTTTCACCTTTTGAGAACCTTTACAAGTAATCAAGGGAAATGTAATTACAGCGATCGTCAACACATCCGGCAGCAGGAACGCTCATGTGTATGGAAAGATGGGTTCCACACAGTGGTCCATGTAGATATTGCACGCCACATTGGTAAACTCTGATACGCATAGTAGTATATGTATCTGGCTATAAGTTCCGAACACGATATCCAACAAAATTTAGATCAGGCCTACTACCTAGGTACAGTACTTTGGATTTCCAGCACGCGGGCCTCCGAAAACAGTTTAAAGAAGTTGTGATTCATATGAAAAGATGGGATTGTTGAGCCAGTTTTTTTTTTTTCCCTACAACTATGCGGCATACGGGGCAAACAATGCAATTGGAGCAGCGATCCTTCTCGGACAAAACCAAAGAGGGATCGAGTCGAGGCCCACACGAAGCAGATCCTGCATCTGGATTAACGAAAGCAACTGCATCACTGTTGCAGCGCGATCAATTGTTTTTAGTAGCTCGCGTCACAAAAAGAGGGTTTGCATCGCATGCACCCTCTGTATATGGCTTTGCTTTGCCGTGCTTTACCAAAGCTCGAGGAAAAGAGTGAGCTGTTCGTCACGCCGGCTACGGGTAGCAGCAAGGAGCAGTGCATGTATATCCTACTACTAGTAGTTTAAACTTCAAATCGGATTCAAAGGTGAGAAAATGATGCGTTTGCGTTCAGCTGCATCATAGCTTGACTTTGCTTTTTGTAAGCTCTCGTATGAAAGCACAAAGCGTCAACACTGATCAAGTGATCATCATCTCAAAGTAAAACCAACTTACGCAGAAAAATCAAGCAGGAACTCGAAAGCTGTCGGAACCGTCGGCGTGTAGAACTAACTGTAGGCACAACGTAATACTGCTACCTCTCCTAAGATCGCCTTTTTTGTTGTTGAAGGAACAACTAAAGATCGCTTTGAGTTTGACAAAAAAAAAAGATCGCTAATGCATGCTTTGGGCGGTTTGTCTTACGGAGTGGCCGACAGAGTTGCAACAAAACATCAAAAAAGCGAAAAACCGTCGTCACTCTCCAAGTCGCTTTCTTCTTCTTCCTCCCCCTCCCCGCAGCGTTTGAAAAATTTCAGCGGTGGATATGTACGTGATCTCAGAGGTCTAACTGCTCGTGCATCATCAGCTGGTGATTTTTATATCCTTATCCTCTAACTGTGGGGTACGTAGGGCGTGGACTTGTGCTGTCGTAGGACATTTTTGTGGCGTATAAGTTTTTTAGACGAGTCCAAGGCTTTCCCAACACAAGGTCTTGCTGTCGTCGTCGTATGATGTTTTTCAAAAGCTCTTGTATTTTAAAATCTCGGTTGGAGCCAACAAGCGCACATGCTGAATCGCTCGAAGCGAGAGGGGAAATTAAGTAATTAAACAACAATCCATCACAGAGAGCTCAGCAAGGGGTTGATTTTACTCACATTTCAGAGGCTGTTATTATACACGGTTTAAGGAATATCATGGGTACTACTAACTAAGTACTGGTGGGGAGGAAAAAAAAAGGTGGGCAAAAGATTAACTAACTTAGCATAATATAGCATCGGATTATGCTGTATAGAGAAAATTCTTGATCTCTTGGATCGGTTCATGCAGCACTCTCTCAGAACCTCTGTTGCTGATGGTGGTGGTGGCAATGGTGGTACTGCTGTTGGTGCTGGTGGTGGTGGAGTCCGGCGGCGTGCCGGCGGAGCGGCGGCTGCTGCTGCTGCACGGGCTTCTGCTTGAACTTCTCGCCGACGATGGAGATGAGTCCGCCGAGCGGGGGCCGCATCTTGGCCCGGTAGGTTATCTCGTCGTAGGGCCGGCGGTAGAAGCGCAGGAACGGGAGGAACGACTCGCGCTCGCGCTCCCCGCGGCTGGCCTGCCCCTGCCCGTCCTTGCTGCGGAACGCGAACAGCATCGACGGCGACTGCAGGAACGACGGGCGCGGCGTGCGCGGGAACTGCTGCGGCGTCTTCTGGCCCTGCTTGCCGCCGTTGACCGAGGACGGCGTCAGCGGCACGCCGCCTCCGCCGCCGCGCTGGAACGGCGGGGTGGACAGCGGCGTGGAGCGCAGCGCGGCGGGGGAGGCGAAGGAGAAGGAGCGCGCTGAGAGCGGGGACGCGCCCACCAGGGACGGGCTGCCGCCCGAGGTGGGGACCACGGACCGCGGGCCCACCGAGGCCGGGATGGTGGACAGGTACCACGGCTTGACGGGGTTGTCGGTGGGGGTCACGGAGAAGCGGGACGACGCGGACCCCACGCCGCTGGACTTGCCCACGATGGCGGCGGCGGCGGTGACCGAGGCCGGCTCGAACCGGAGCGACGCCGTGCGCGGGTACGCCGTGAACGACGCGTCCTCCAGCGAGTCCTCGAAGTCCAGCGAGCACACCACCGCCGTCGACGGCGCCAGCTCAACGAACGGCCGCACGCCCTGCACACATGCATACACGCAAGTTATAGTTAATCAGAACGTTGTTTCGTTGGTTTGGATCAATGCCGATCGGGGCACAGAACAAACAAAGTCGTAACTGTAGTACCTTCCAGAGGACGGAGAAGAGGGAGGGCGGGTCGATGACGAAGGCGCGGTGGAGGCGGCCGGGGTAGTAGTCGGCAACGATCTTGAGCGTGCCCATCAGCAGGTTGAGGAAAGCCGACGCCGACCGGAAAAAGCCTGCACAACGGGAGGCAAAAAAAAAAAAAGATTCGATTCAATGACCATTCTCTTTTTCCCCCCTGCATCCCTGCAGATTCTACGGCCCGCACTTTCCCGCAGCCGAGATCAATCATTTTTCTCGCCCGTTCCATTCAAACCGCACCGGCGGGAAGGAAGCAAAGCAGCCGGGCACGGAAGCCCCTTCACCAAAAGCGGCGGCCGTGCCTGCCACTGTGCGTACACCGTGGACGGCGACTGTTCGCTGGTCAAAGGCCGGGGGACCACGCCACGGGCGACAGCGGCTGCGGCATGGCAGCGCGACCCGACCCGAGAGAGCAGGCAGGGTCTTCCGCTTCTCGCCGAGCCAGCCGCATGTGCGTGTCTGACCGGGGCGGAGGCGGTACCGGCACTGAGCTCTGCGCACTGACTGACGAGTGTGCCTGGCTCGGGCAAGGCAATCTCGAATGCAACCGCTGCTCTCTCTCTCTCTCTCTCTCTGTTTTTTTCTTTCTTTTCTGGACAAATACTACCAAAAAAGAAATGGACCGTAGCGCGCTGCGTATTTCGTATCTCGCTCCGAGGTTCAGAGGAAGGAAGGATCCATGGCTTACTTGCATCGAAGAGGAGGACGAACTGGTCCACGAAGCGGGACATGCAGGCGACGGCCACCTCCAGCGTGAACACCAGCAGACGGACGAACCTGACAGGGAGGAAATTTAAGCATCATCGACTCGTTGTTAATTAGCAGGCTGCTCAAGCTGCAAGAAAGAAAGGGTACTAGGAAATCAAGCAGTGCTTTGATGGCTGCTTACGATTTCTGGGAGTGGAACTTTGGGTAGTCCTGCTTGATGCGAAACACCTGCACAGAGAAACAAATCGAACCCCGGTCAGAACACAGTTTGTCTTCACGCCTACTCGCATCTACACTGGGCGAGGCGTGTGTGCGCGTACCACAACTGCGCGCCCGTCGTCGTCGTGGCCGGCGACGAAGGCCACGCCGTCGGCGAGCTCGGCGGAGAACTCATCGGCCATGATGTGATCTGCACCAGCAAAGAGAGAGAGAGAGAGAGAGAGAGAGAGAGAGGCGCCCGCGTTAGCCCTCCACGGAAGATCGAACAATCATTCAGACATAATAGCAACAAGGATTGCACTGTTCCTGATTGTACTTGCTTGAAAATACGCCGAGGAAACAAACCAAAATCCGCAGCGCAATAAATTCAAGTGAATCCCTCGCACAGTAACATGACTAAAAATGCACTGTGCCGTAGGTATCGATGCAAGAACACAAACAGAAGTTGGAGTATGAGCAGAGCAGAGCAGCATTAATGAATACTCTGCCTCCTCCTGTTCGCGTCCCAACCATACCGTTGATTTTAAAACAGAAGAAAAAAAAAGGAGAAAACACCGAAAATGGGAAGCCTGACGAAGATCTCAGTAAATGAGGAGCGAGAGGAATGGAAGCTGAGCGTACCAGCTCCGACGGTCTCCCTCCATGACAGGACGGTCCTCAGGTGCTTCGCCGCCTTCTTCACGCTGTCGCTCCGCGACCGCAGGAACCGCTGCACGCACGCGTCGTTGCAGTACTGCGCCTGCTCGCAAACCATGACCAAAACAAAGCTTAAACAAACCATCACGGACATGAAAACACACGCCGACGTGAACAAGATGGTTCCCTACCTGCTTGGCCGAGAGCGGTGCCTGCTTGCGCAGCAACTTGCGGACGGCCTCGATCTTTTCCCTCTCCTTGGCGTCCGCCTTGTCCATGGCCATGGCAGCGACCTTCGCGAGAGAGGTCAGGGGGGTGGGACTGTAGGAGACGAGAGGAGGGTGTGAGCTGAGAAGTGGGGTGCTGACTGGTGAGAGAAGAACTGGGAGATGAGAAGGGGCGTCAGAGGAGGAGAAAGTAATATAAGCCCGGCGGGGTAGCCGTTCAAGTCACAAGGCGCTAACCACCGGGGCTGGGCGCTGACGGCAAACGGAAACGGCGGATGTTAGCCCAAGCTGCACCCACAACTGCGTAGACGCCTCTCCACTGCCTCATTTCGAAGCAATTTTAATTTTCAACCGTTGTAGAGTGTCAAATATTGAATTGCTAAAAATATATGGTAATTTATATTTTATTATCATAAATAAAAGGATAACATAGCGGTTTGGACGCCGTCTCATTTGGAATCACACATAATTTTTTAAACAGTGTGACTTGTAACGCTATAAGATAAAATATGCCAAAAATAAATTATAATAAGAAATTTATATTTATAATTGTATCTAAAAAGATACTTAGTGTAGTAGGTACGCATTTACACTACTATTACTAGAAATTAATAGTGTTTTTCGAGCAACGTTTTAGTGAAATTAGACTTGATTTGTCACAATGAAAATAAATGAATTATAAAAATCTGTGAAATAAATGATTGTTACAAATCAATTTCAACCGGCATTATCCAAAATACGAAATACCGGAGGTGGCCGGGAGAAATAAAAATCGGTGAAAATAGCTGACTTTCAATCACAAATGTTTTTCATTGCTGCTAGGTGTGTCTGTTGCGATTTTAAGCTACCAGTGAGGGGCAAAAACATCCTCTTTGTTATTTCAGTCATTTGGTCCTCTTTTTGGTTGCATCTCCAACGGTCCCTTGACATTGGGTAAACGTTCAAAACTCCTCTCTGTTCCATATAAGGATCAAGAGAGATTTACAAAATGGACTGTTTTTTCCTAGGGACAATGGATGAAGGTGCCTATATATTTCTTGATAGCACATATTTTATTTTATTTTATTTTTGAAATGATCTATAGTTTGTTACCTTCACATAAGCATGAAACAATATTTGTATTACTAATAATTTGTTATTATTTCTCAAAGCTTGAAAAGGAGACACTACACTAACGAAATATGTATTGGCCAAAAAGCAAGTCATAAGCACCTATAGGACGGGGTGATGTGGCATGAAACCCCGGACTGTGTGAATCAACAGATGATGTATCATGTATGAATGTATGATTCGTGTCCAACGTAATGAAAGGCAGCCTTCGTCTGAAAACAAAAACTGTCCAGATGAACCAGACAACCAGGGGAAAAAAATCAAGAAGACTTGCTGACAATTCCTATCAGCCTGTCCCCCCCTGCTAAAATAGTTCTGTTTTTCTTAAAAGGGCATTACATCATAATCAGTCCCTCTACAGTTGTTCACAGTGCTTAGTAGTCTCATTGCTATTCTCTGGCGCACACGCAGCATAATGCTTATTAGTTCACCCGCATCAGCAGCAGAGCAGAGCAGCATCAGCGAGCCGTGTGCATGCATGTATCGCAGCAAGTTCCGTCGTTGGTTCGGCTGCCGCGCTCGCCGAGCAGAGCAAGTACGTGTGGACTACCGGCCCTTGGCTCGCTCCGCTCCACCCAACGCCGGCGCTGCCTGATCTCGATCGAGCTCGACAGGCAGCGAGACGTATGCGGTTTCTGTGTTCCCACGTGTGGTGGCTCTTCCCCAAGTCCCCATGGCTGCTAACCAGTAACCACCAAGCGGAATGAACAGGCAACCTGTGATCAGCCATGTCCATTAGCGCCTTGTCCAGGATTAGCATCAGTAGCCTAGCTGCTAGCTCACACGCCAGGGCTTTCCGCTGCAGTCTCCATCGGCTTGTGATCTCGAGGGACCGGTGTCCGGGACAGCGATAGCCTTGTTGACAGGGACGGGAGACGTCTGTGATGCGTTTTCTTGTGATCTCGTACGTACGTCATCAGGCTTATTCTATTTCTATCCGTCTCAGCAAATTTGGCCTTGGGCGTCTCATGCCATTGGAAGTAGCTCGCCGTAGAGGTCCCATGGCAATATGGCATGCATGCATCTCCAGAGAACGTGCTGCGTGCAAGCAACCCAATGCTAACCATGGTCCATAAGCTACCGTTGGATCGGATCACGAATATCCATTGCTTGCTTAGGCTGGGGCCGTACGTGGGGGCGCATGGTGGAGCCATGGCGGCGACTTGGAGAAGCAGAAGTGACCGGCTGTGGTGTAGCGTGACACCCTCAAACAGAGAACTGAAAGGCACCCATGAATTAATTAAGAAGTACGAAAGCATAGGCATTTTGTATTTTGTATGCAGTTCAGAAGTAGTACAGCGTAACTGTATCTGATAGGCATGTTTGAACTTGAAAATTAATTTTGTGCTAGTGTTGCCTAGTATGATTGCTGCTTGATTGCGATCCAATGTTGCAATGATTGTCGGTACTTTGGCACCACCATCAAATCTTAAAGGCAGGCAACCTGATTGTGTGCTTCAGTGCGGGCGGTGTATGAGAGATTGAAAGCCATTGCCCGGCGGGTAACAACAGACTGCACGATCGATCGTGCGTCCACGCACGATGCTACGGATTGACGTGCAGTCAGCCGAAGCGGGCAAAAGCAGGGGCAGGATTGTACGCACCACGGCAGTGGGCGACTGGCAACTGTAAATCCGATTAGACATGGGTTGGGTTGGGCTGAAGGATGGATTGAAGCCCTTGTGCCATGTCATATCCAGGCCCATAGCCCGGTCCGGAAGGTCATGAGTGATGACGGATGATGCGGCGTCGTATGAGTGAGTGTATGACTTTCTTGCGTTGAAAACTGCCGACCGCGAAAGCTTTTGCGAGGTGCTGGACCAAGCCAGGCGCCGGCAACCCGGCAGCCACTGCAACAGTACTGCCGGTGCGAGACGTGAAATGAGCAAAAGCGGCACCTCGTCCCGGACCTTTTTATTAACCGCAAAACTGACCGTGCGACAGTGCTGGCAGCTTACCTAACCAGCCTTTCCGGCTTTCGTCCCGACTCGACTCCATCCAGCCGTGCATGGCATCATGGGCATGCTGATATGCACGCCGTTTTCTCATCCTGCGTGCGTCGCGGGGGTGTGGCAAGGCAACTGGCAGCCGTGGCCGGGCCCCGTCGCGCCGCCGTGGGACCGACGGTGAAAGTGCGTCTCCTTTTTACGGTTCACGAGGTGGACACCCGGGTGGAACGAAAGGAAAATTCAGCGGCGTGGATGCATGCATGCAAGCGAGCATGGGCACGCGGTTGACCCGTGGAGGAGGAGGTGATCAGACAGCATGGCGGCGAGCGCGGCGTCGGGTTGCGCTTGGCGGAATCCCGGGGGGCAGCCGGGATCGATGATGGACGGGATGGTGGCGATCTGATCTGGCGCTGCATGCGCCGTGTTGCGTCACCGGTTGGGGATGGTTTTGGCTCGCGCTGCCTGGATTGTTTGGGGAAGGCCGCGGGATCCGCCGGGCGGTTCGCGTCACGCGTCGTGTCGCGTCGGTCGCCAGAGAGCACTTGGCCGGATCGTCGGATGGTCGTGTACGGGTGGAGGCGACGGAGTGGGCCGATTGATTGACGGATTTTTTTGGTGGGTTCAGTCCTGCTTTCCTCTGCGCCGTTTCTTCCTTTATTATTGGCCGTTCAGATTGGTCATCAGCTTTATTCAATCTTCATCATCAGAGAGGAAAAAAAGAGTCGGTGTCGTCACATGAGGTTCAGTTCATTCAGAATTACCGTATGAACTGTGTCAATGAATGAATGATGGTGCTGGCGAGCACTGCATATATATATATATATTTTTCTCACTCACTCTCCCTGTACGTAACGCCAGATTATCAGTAGTACTAGCATTTTACTAGTACTACTAGACACCACTAGTGTCTGGTGACACAAAACGAACTACCGTGTGTTGCTTCAATCGGGCGGCCATGGGAATATGAACTGTTTGACAGTATATACAGCGTGTGATGCCTGATCAGTCGTCCAGGTCTCCAGTCTGCACTCGGAGATGGTTCAGACTTCAGTTGCGTACGAGCTGTTTAGCAGCATGCCATTTCCCATTTGAAGGTTACCATTTCTGTGGTACATTTTGTCACGTGGGCGCCAGGTAGATTGACCGTAATTTCCAGCTTACCGCCCCCCGATGAACTCAGAGTCCTTGTCTGCAAAAAGATGATGCAAGAATAAGCAGCAATCAGTGAGTCCAGAGTCCAAACGACACGCGCTGCTTGCTCCCCTCGCTGGGCGATCAGTAAGAAAGAAGCAAAGGTCAGGCTGGGCAGCATGGACATGCAAGCGCTTTTCACGTCGATAGTAAGTTTAAAGTTGCCAAATAAACAATTACCATTTTTCGATTACATCCACACATTGACCCGCAGACGTGCATATTTAGGGTTGATTAACCATTTGAGCTTCATCGCATAATTGGTCATAATTGTTGCTGATACATGTAGTGAAGCCCTATGTAAACCTTAATCCCGGAGACCCGGAGGAAAATGAATACCATGTAGCATCAGCAACAATTAGCCACTGGTGGCACGTTCGTTCAGGTCTTTCTCGGAAGTCAGTGGAAACTTTCCTCGCGAATGAATTTCCACTGGACAAAATTTACGCTGAAACCGAAGGAGACTGCCCATCATTTATATATCCAGACGCATGCATACAGGCATACATACCCGTTTCTCGCTAGAAGCTAGGCTGAATATTCCAACTCTGCGAGTAGAAGCACTGTACTCCAACTCGCGACCGGTCACATTCATAAGTATAGAGGCTAGAGCTGCAGTGCTACCGACCATACTGCGATGGTCCGGTTTCAGGGTTGCCAGGTCCCCGCCACGAGTCCACGAGGTCGCTCTTAATTGCTTGCAGCGCGGCGAGATAAAATTAGGTTATGTTCCTGCTGAGCTGCTGAGCTAGCTCCTTTGTTCGTTTTCAGAAAGACCACTTGGGGGGGACATCAATTTACAGGGCAGACCATCGCGGATCACGCGGAATGTCGGGTGACGGGCCCACATGTCTGCGCCCCCACCGCACCGACTTCTCCAGTTCGAAGTCTTCACACGCGAGAAGCTTGTACTACAGTGCAGCGGAGAAGCTGCTACTGTTAGAATTGCGCAGACCATCAACCTACTCACTGCTAGTACTCATTAGTGACAATTAGAATACTCTAGCACACTCCAATCTACAGTAGCACTTAGAGTTTGAAATGGAAGATCAAAACAAACTAGTATAATACTACTAGTACGTGCAATCGTTGTGGATTTTGCTCCATTGGTCAATCTAATTTGAATAAACTGTCTGAACTCTCATGATGTGGAACCAGGATCCGGGCATCATTGACAATTATGCCTAGTTCTTATCATCATCGTTTCCCCTTTTTTTTTCAATTGGCGAAATCACTGCATCGGTGATCGGCCCACATGCGTGGAAACCTGCTGCAACTCATGGTCTCATGCCGTGCCATGACGCAGGACAAACATACTGATCGGAAGATGTGTAGTAGGTGGAATCCATTGTTGTCTTGTTCTTCCTTTAATCCCTGCTGCAGGGCCGTCCATAAGTCAGTCATCAGCGACTTATGAGCCCCCCATAATCATATGCGTTCCAGGGATTGGGAATCTCTCTCTCTCTCCTTTCAAATTTGAAAGGAAAGTGCGTGTGCACGACGGGCAAGTACTGTTGCTAGTACCACTAGCTGGAACGGAACTGCATGCCGGAGGGTAAAAGTCCACGGCCGGGGGCACGGGGCCGGCCGGCCGGCAAGCGCTCGACTCGATTATTAGCCGTGTATGGCGGCAGTACGTAGCGGAGAATCTAACCTGGTCGGATGATGGATGTTTCTCTGGATTTTGAATTCCAAGCTAAGCATGCGTTGATGCACGCGAACAGAGAGGGTTTAGTTAGAGAGAGTTCTCTTCTTTCCCGTCATCCCGCCGGTCGTTGGATATTCTCTTTTTTCTTGGGTTCTTACACAAGATCTCCCCCACTAGGCCAGCAGCATGATTACCGGCGTCGAGTCCAGCACAGGCAAACCCAATCATCCCGTTAATCTTAGCACTTGCACCTGTTTTCCATGTAGTAGTACTACTGCTTTTCGGGTAGCTATCGCCCAGGCTAGCCGCAGCTACAGTTTTGGTGGATTTGATGGACGCGAGTCGCGAGGGGACGAAAAACAAGGGCGTGTGCGGGGACTTGGGTTGACTGACGTGGCTGTGCTGACTGGCCACCGATCCCCGTGTCCGGTACGCTGCCGGCAGAGCACGGCACTCGCGCGGGATACGTGGTTCGTGTCCGTGTGTTTACGCAATGATGCGGCTTGCCTGGATGATACCGGGCCGGCGAGCCGGTAGTCACTGAGATTGTTCGTCGAGGTCGTAATTATTGGCGCCCGCAGCCTCGCGTTGAACGTCGGAGGGGATCCGGATTTGGGTCTGACGGACCTCACGGGATGGACTGCTGCTGCCCGTAGCCGCTTTATTTGCGTTCTCGTTTGAATCCTTGAAAAAAGGATCGAGGAAACCTTTTGTTCGGCGGTCAAATGGGGCGAGCAAAACTTTCTAGTGCGGGTGATACTGTGAAACTGAAGGTGACATACTGATTCGTGGTACGAAGTAGTAGTGATTTTTCGTTGACAATTTTTTAAAGTTATAGATGCGCGATGAAACCCTGTACATTGTCTGAAAGAAAAGGGTGTAGACTTGTTGGATCTTAGACAGACTCATGCTTACTTCTGGTCTCACTGAACTAACCATCGGATACAAGAGCACTTCATTGTCCTTCCTCGTCGCTAGTACTAAATTCGGAATGGCATTCTCTGCTTCCCTGACTGTTCAGAGTTTTGATGCACACTCGGTTGTTCAGTTGCAGCTCGCAGGCACCAAATACTATCATCATCACACAAGCTTAGGATCAAAGAGGAGTCCAAACCCAGTCTTAGTCTAACTTGGGCTTAGGCAGCAGGTGCGAGCCCATCTTCTTCAGTTCCAACTCGAGCCGACGAGCCCATACACATTATCGCTGCAAGACGGCCCTTTTTCAACTTCCATAGGCCAAGCGTTAGACAGCCCAGCGTTACAATGCGATGGGGAAGGGCCCAACAGGGAAGCTACGCGGCGATCCGAGATCAGGCAGGCTATGCCCACTTCCCGACTCTTCCAGGAGGAGCCTGACCTCGGATTCGGCGGCAGGCGCCGCGTGCCGGACGGTGCGCGCGCTTTCTCGTCCTCTCCAGAAGATGCACCTCGCCACCTTGCCTTTCCCCCTTCTTCTACCTCCTTCCACCCCCCACTCTCCACTTCACTTGACAACAACCTACTCGCTGGAAGCATTGACTGTCAGTACTGCCGCCTGTGTTGCTCTCTCTGAAGCATCAGCAACAACGAGCCGAGCGACGCGCGATAAGCACTTCCCGCTCCCCGACGCTTGGTCAGGTAAGGAATCTCCGACCTCCTCTTGATTTGGTTTCTTTGATCCGCGATCTAATTAGCTGGATTTAATTAGCTTGATTGGACACGGCTAGATTCTAATTACGCAGTGCGCGTGTGTTTGACTTCTTTAGGGGCCTTCTGGCAGAATAGGTTGTATGATCGTGTGGATATGTTGGCGTCGTGGTGAGTGTGCTCATGTGAGTGCTAGGGTTTACCTAGGTTTTACATCTAAGAATGGAATGGAAAAGGGCCGAAGGGAAAACTGAACAAACTGGAAAATGAGGCCATGTGTATGGTTGCTGAAGTGGCCGTGGCCTCCTTATCTGGTCAATCAGGCAGCATGAACAGCTGTGTAGGCTTACAATTGGGGAATGAAGAGCAGTATTTTGCATTAGTCCATGTCTCCCGTATCACTAATTTATTCTGGATTCACATTTGCAAGGCTCGGTTCTTTTTAGGTGTTAGTTGTATGCTATTAAAACTGCCCTTTGTTGGATTTATTATATGAGGTTCAAGTTTGGACGGTATGCAATTTTAACCTGAAACCTAAGGTTCTTTAAATTCCTTTCCTAGTTGTACTCAGCTAGATTTTACTTCTACTGGCTGAGGATTTCCTTTGCTAGATTTTATTGGTATTACAGATATCCCATTCCTACTGCATTTTCATTTGAACCTTGGGCTTAATTTTTTTCCTTTTATATATACAAGAAGTCTGTGAGCAGTCTATGACTGATGAAATCTTGCTTTGTAGGATGGCTGAACCATTCTACACCGTGGCATCGGATAGTGAGACCACTGGGGAAGATAAATCACAACCATCATTTCCTGATGTTGCTATCGGCATTGACATTGGAACTTCCAAGTGCAGCGTTGCTGTTTGGAATGGTCACCAAGTGGAGCTCTTAAAAAATACACGCAACCAGAAAGGGATGAGGTCATATGTCATGTTCAAAGATGACACTCTTTCAGCTGGAGTTACTGGAGGAGCGGCCAAAGAAAATGCTCACGAGGAAAGAGATGTTCTATCAGGAAGTGCCATATTCAACATGAAACGCCTTATTGGGAGAATGGACACTGATGAAGTGGTTCAAGCTAGCAAGGCCCTCCCTTTTCTGGTGCAAACACTGGGGATCGGTGTGAGGCCTTTTATTGCAGCGCTGGTGAACAATATGTGGCGATCTACTACTCCAGAAGAAGTTCTTGCAATCTTTCTGCTTGAATTAAAGGCATTGGCAGAGATGCACCTTAAACATCCAGTGCGGAATGCCGTGCTTACCATTCCTGTTGCATTCAGCCGGTTTCAGCAGACTAGGATCGAAAGAGCCTGTGCAATGGCGGGGCTGCATGTGTTGAGGTTGATGCCAGAGCCCACTGCAGTTGCACTTCTGTACGCTCAGCAGCAGCAGCAGCTCATGCATGACAACATGGGAAGTGGCATTGAGAAGATTGCGCTGATATTTAACATGGGTGCTGGGTATTGTGATGCAGCTGTGGCTGCAACTGCTGGAGGTGTTTCTCAAATAAGAGCATTATCTGGATGCTCTGTCGGTGGAGAAGATATTCTTCAGAACATAATGCGCCACCTTGTTCCTAATTTTGATAGTTTATATGCTGGTCAGACAATGGATAGAATCAGGTCGATGGGTTTATTGCGGATTGCAACTCAGGATGCCATTCACAAATTAGCTTGCCAGGACTCTGTGGAGATCAATGTAAATTTGGGGGATGGTCAGAAAGTGTCAAAAGTTCTAGACCATGCAGAGTTCGAACTAATTAATGGGGTCATTTTTGAAAAGGTTGAAAAGATAATCAACCAGTGCTTGGCTGATGCAAAGTTGGTACCAGAGGACATCAACGATGTCATATTAGTTGGAGGGTGTTCCAGGATCCCCAGAATCAGAAGCCTCGTCCTGGGCCTGTGTAAGACGGAAGTCTCTTACAAGAACATAGATGCTTTGGAAGCTGCTGTTACAGGTGCTGCATTGGAAGGAGCCATCGCTTCAGGAGTGACAGACCCTGCAGGGAGCTTGGATCTTCTGACGATTCAGGCAACTCCAATGAACTTGGGAATTCGTGCTGATGGTGACAACTTTCCTGCCATTATTCAGAGGAACACAACAGTTCCAGCAAGAAGGGAGATGCTATTCACAACAACACATGATAATCAGACTGAAGCTCTTATTTCTGTGTATGAAGGCGAAGGGGAACGTGCTGAAGAGAACCATCTGTTAGGATACTTCAAGATCCCTGGTATTCCACCAGCACCTAAGGGAACCGTTGAAATCAGTGTTTGCATGGACATCGACGCTTCCAATGTCCTCAGGGTGTTTGCAGGAGTTATCAAGCCTCAAGGCCAAGGTGTTCCGCCATTCATCGAGGTGAGGATGCCAACACTAGATGACGGCCATGGCTGGTGCGGGCAGGCTCTGGCCAAAATGTATGGCAGCAAACTGGACCTGGCTGTTCTCCCTAAGCTGCAGCCATGAGTAGTACAGCATAGCCTGTATCCTTGTTCGACATTCTGTACTCGAGGTTGAACCATATCATGTTGTTCCACCAAGTAGTGTTAGTCCATGTCATGGTTCCTCTGCTCAGGTATTTAGTCCGTTTTGTGAGTCACCCACTGGTTGTGCTGCTGAAGTTACTTAAGGAAACTGTCAGCGTCATCCATTTACAATAATCTGTAGTGTGGTGTATGGAATGAATGTTGCATCGTTTCAGAGGTGCGTGCTAGGCACTAAATGTAGTATTCCTCTCTGCTGTATATTTGCTTTCCAGTTTGCCTCAGTAGAGATTCTGTAGGACTGTTCTCTCGCGCTTCAGTAGTTCAGCTTCATAATTCAACACTTCCATTCTTGCGCCGCTTAACTCGTCAGTGATCTGGGTGAATCTTACTTGCGCTTCTCGTATCTGATGAACCCAGATCACCCAGATCAAATGGTTCACAAATGTTTTTACGTACAGTTGAAGTTGTCAAGATCCTAGCCAGGCACAACGCACAATCCCACAACACTGGACCTTACTTGCGCTTCTCGTATCTGATCAACCGATCCTATTGACACTGGCAAGACTTGTGAAAAGTGTGTTTATCTTGAACTTCACCTTTAAAGACAAATGGTCAATCGGCAGCTAAGAACCCAAGAACCGAGAGAATATAGGAACCTTGTGAAAAGTGTGTTTATCTTGAACTTCACCTTTAAAGACAAATGGTCAATCGGCAGATAAGAACCCAAGAACCGAGAGAATATCAACGACAGATAAATCGTAGAGTATCACGCGAGCCAATACTAGGCAACTATCCCCTGGCAACATGTACACCACAAGATAACAAACCAGGTACGCCACACTATTAACAAATTAAAAAGGCTGAAAAATAGCCAAGCCAAATTACAAACATGGAAATCTGCATATCATACGCACATGTAAACGCACAACAGGCTACCAGCTACACAGTTCTTTTGTGCTTACTCACATACGACATATTAATGTTGCAGGCAATACAAGCCCAAAGGTTAGTACTGAGTAACACCCATGAATGAAGCTTTAAAAAGATTAAGGAAATGCGTGATGTAAAATTTGCAAACAAACGAAGATGAAATGTTTATATACTTGCTGGATGCTTAGCAAGTTTAGTTCATGTCATGGTTGGTGAGTTCAGGTGTACTCTGTTCCATGAGCCATTCACTGGTTGTGGTGCTGAGGTTACTGAAAGGTAATGTAGCGTCGCGTATGCAATGAATGTTGCATCGTTTCAGAAGTTCGAGTGCTGTAGAATAGCCGGGTTATATGAACGTAGTATGCTACTATATGCTGTATATATTTATCTGTATATTCAGATGTCACTTTCCACTTTCTTTAGTAGATCGAGGATTCTACGATGGCTCATGTATCACCTATCTGTTGCTCTACAGGATTGAAAGCCAGGCGCTATTCTCTCGCCTGCTTAAGCCTCATAATTCAGCGCTTCCATTCTCGTCCTGCTTATTTTGGTGATACTTTGAGTCAACTAGTTCACAAATTTGGTGTAGACACAGCACGGTCGATGCATCCGTACACATAAGCTCAATACTATAGCTCGCAAAATCGGGAAGGGTGCAAGCCACAGTTTCAATATTTAAGCATACCGAGACATAATCGCTAGCGTATAGTCAAGAGAACCAAAGTAAGAGAATCATCAGTCAGTAAGAGCTACTGAAAGTTCAAGTTGCACCACGGTATCCAATAAATTGAGAAGCGTCCATTTATTGTAGAAATATATCGAAGGACAGTCTTTAGGTAAACAGGTAGATAGATATAGCCAGAAGGTAGACGACCACTGCACCGGTAGTCAACTGGTCATGAGCAGAGCTTCAGATTGGTATGCAAACCTAGTTTGACTTCTCGGCCTGTGACTCTTCCTTCACGCCATCGTCAGAGCCTTCCTCAAGTAGACCTATAATCAGTAATAAGCACCACAAGTTTGTAAAAATATTCAGAATATGTAGTAACATTAGTGTTATGAGCACAATCAATAGGTGGACTAATGTAGAGGCCGGGACCATGTTCCATTGTCTAAAAAAAAAGGTGCACTTAATAAGTTCATAAATCTGTAATCAGTTAATAGGCACAAAATATATTTGTCAAAAGATTCTGAATATGCATGTTTGTGTTTTTGATAAAAATAACCAGCTACAATTTTGTTGTGAATGAAGATTAAGACAGACTCATGAAATGCGAAATGTGGCATTCCCAATTTAACCAAGAGGAAAACTTGCTGTATGTTTGGCAAGCAGACCCGAGCTAAGGACTCTGGATGTTTGGCAAGCAAATTAAGCAAACCCAAGGGCGCACCTATCAAGGTCACGTTGATCAAACAGGGGAATGTACGATAATACTTATGCATATGCAAATGGAGTGGCACCAGGCACTGGAAATTGAACTATGCAAGATCAGACAACTTTCGCAGACACAGTGTGACAAAACAACGAAGGAAACACAGGGAGATGGCAGAGGTTGTGATGTACCTGTGGTCAGGGTTGGCGGCAGCTCCCATGCGAGAACGCACTGAGACGAGGGGTGGTCACCTTCCAACGCCGGCGTGTCCAGCTCGTGGGGCGCACACTGCACCACCTTCCTTGCAGGCACGTCGACGCCGAAGATGTACTCCTCCAGAAAGAAGTAGACGACGTCGGGGTTGTTGGGGTGGATGAGCGCAAGCACGGGCGCCTTCACCGGCAACCCCGCCGTCTTGTAGCTGTCGTCGTTCCAGATCTCATCAAAGCTCACTTGGTACTCGAGCGCCCACTCGACCGTCGTCGTAAGGTCGGTGAGCGTGTGCATGGTGAGCTTGGGCGCCTCGCCCTCGCGCGCACAGCCCATCTTGATGCTGCGGAACTTGCCGTTGCTGAGCTTGATGCGGCGGCGGGAGGCGACCTCCCTCTTGGAGCAGTAGCCACATCCGCAATGAGTCTTGTTGTGTTCCTCTCCTTTCGGGAGCGAGACATAGGCCATCTCCGGCACGTCGGCGAAGGGGTCGCAGGTGAGGATCCCGGCGGCGGGGTCCACCCACCAGAGCTTGCCATCGTGGGTGATGACGTCACAGAAGGTCCATAGCCAGTTAGGCCTAGGGTTGGTGACGCTCTTGTGGACCCACTCGCCTCCGGTCTCCGACGAGAAGCAGAACATGCACAGGAGGTCCGTGTTCATCCGGAGTTCGACGACCCTGTAACCGCCGCCGGGCGCGGCGATGACGCCGACGCTGGACGCGCTGAAGAATTTGGGGTCGGGGATGCGGGAGACGGTGGCGGAGGGCACGTCGAGGATGATGTAGGCGGGCGAGGAGGTGCGATCGGACTTGGACGGTGAAGCGATGGCGAGGACGAGGCCTGAGGGGTCGGTGGCGAGGATGCAGGGGAAGCGGACCATGGACGGCGTGACCGGGTCGGCGGGGAAGACCCCGGGCCTGACGTCGAGCCTGGTGACGAGCGGTGGTGCTGCGAGTGCGAGGGAGATGTCGCCGCCGGCGGACACGCGCGGGGCCTTGTACAGGATGACCCATGATGGTGAGGCGGACGCCATTGGGTTGGACTCGATGAGAGGAGAGGCGAGACAAAGGGTGGTTGGCTTTGGCCTTTGGGTGATCAGGATGCACACTAGCTAGTGGGTTCTATTAGCACGCAGGGGCTGGGTTTTGTAGTCAGCTGTTGGTGACAGAGGCAAGGCGATAGTTTGATTCAGTTGGCCATGGCTTCGTGCCCCCCTTCCTTTCTTTCGATAGCGTGGAGTTTTTTAGCCGGTCAGTCGTTTGTTTTTGTCGCATTTTCCTTGGCCGGAATATGGTGACAGCAGGGAGGAAGCCAGGCCAACATCTCCGATCCGCGCTTATATTACCTCACGGAAGAGTGTACACTTCTTTTCAACCGTTCCAATAGCTCATTCAAATTTAAGTTGAGTGAGATCACTCGTCCACTTGATAAAATCAGACTAATTGCTGCTTGCAGTCAGTCGCCTAGATAAATTAGATATGACCATATATCTCACCAAGTCAATAGATAATAACAACACAAGAAATGAGGCACATATCATCGTCTACCAAAAGAGAAGGCCACCGGGGAGAGGACAATTACCATAGGTCATACACATGTATGTTGTATCTAAATACAAGATAAAATACTGCCGACTAGTGCAACATCTTTTTCACCAAAAAAAAATCATACCACCTTGAACTCAACGACCACACATATATAGGATTTCACGAGCACAGAATAAGTTTACACATCTGATGGATCATATACCATGCTTACTATTATGACCAAACTATCTATTTGAGATCGATGGCCTGAAAATTTTATTTCCTACCTGCGAATTTTATCTCTAAAATTTAGAAACATGTTGTTTGCCGCGCTTTTCTTAATCATCACACTATTGATTGCCTGTGACTTTTTCTTCCAACGGGATTGCCAAAGGTTAGTGGAGGATGCAAACATAGATACAGAGGTTGTTTGTTTCGAAGCTTGGCTGTTGCTGCCCGAGCGAGGCAATGATCTCTGTCCCCAGCGCTAAAAATCGAGCTCATGGGATTGTTGTCTGGACTAGGCATAAAACCCGAGTCATGAAGCAAACTAGCCTGTAGTATAACCATGACATCAGTTTATCACATGTACAATTCTTTTCAACCTTTCTAAAACCTCAGTCAAATTTAAATTAGGGTGGGAGATCACTCCTCCACTTAATAAAATCAGAACAATTGCTTGCAGTCAGTCGTGACGTCGCCTAAGAGAAATTAGATATGACCGTGCATATCTCACCAAGTCAATACATAATAACAACACAAGAAATGAGGCTCATGTCATTGTCAACAATCTAGGAGAAGGCCACCGGGGAAAAAACAATGACCATATATAGGTCATACACATGTTGTATCTAAACTGTATAAAGTAGCGACTAGTGTAACATCTTTTTCACCCAACAAAATCATATTGCCTTGAACATAACTCAACCTCCCATCAGCCTTAGATCTTTAGCAAATCTCACGTAGGTTGAACCATGAACTTTACCCACCCCTTTCTTAATAACATTTTTATTACCAAATATTTGAAACATACTGCATGCCACACTTTCCTTTATCATCAAACCATGTGATCGATGGATGGCGTGTAGCATGTAAATTTTGTCTCCTACCCGTGAATTTAATCTCTACATTTTCGAAACATGTATGTTACCCCTTTCTTCATCAGTAAGCTATTGATTGCCTGTGAATTTTGCTTCCGATGAGATCAGTGTTGGCAAATGCCAAAGGTTGTAGAGGATGCATTCATGCACACATAGGCATATACATAGTACAACCATGACATCCCTTTATCACATGTACACTTTTTTTTGACCTTCCAATAGCTACTTAAAATCCAAATTATGGTGAGACCACTGTTTGGATCTGTTTTAGTTTCTAAAAGACAAGATTTTGTAGCTGGTTTTTAAAAACTAGTTTATACATAAAAACTGGGTGTGGAGCAGTTTTTTCTGTCGGTTAATGAGTTGTCTACCCATCCTTCATTTATAAAATCTATTGGTGCATGCTGTTGTTCCTTCATTCTAAAGGCGGTCCTACATGACAGTATTCATAGGACATTTGTGACGTAAAAACGTCGCTAATGCTATCACATACATGACGGGACAATTTTTCTTCTGACCCAACACCACATATCGTTTACCAAGCACTTTTTGTGGCCTCCGGCGGATAAATGCGACCTGATCAATATCATCTTGTCAAAACTTTCCTTTCGCCCAACTTTACCTGTTGTTTCTCAAGCAAAATGACAGTTACTAGTAACTTTTCGCTATGTCAGTTGTCACATGGCCTGCGATTGTTTTTCCGTTGTAATGTATTTACTAAAGCGAGTGTGTTGTGATTAATGATGTTAACGACCTATATTTTGAGGTGATGTGGAGCATCAAAAGAAATCAGATGGACGGTGTGTTGAGGTGATGTGGCTCAATAATGAATGGTGGTTGCATCTTCCATCTGAAGATATTTAGATAGAGATTTGTTACGGTGTTTGAGGGGAACTAGAGGTTCTTTCCCCTGAATTAATCCCAACCGTTGGTATTAAAATCAATAATTACAAACCTCATTAATTATAATCAAGGGTAATTTAGTAAGTGGATCCTCATTAATTCAGTAGCCCCGATAAGTTTGACGATGCTTTGCTCTCTCGTTTCGTCTGCTCCGTTCTAGCACGCCAGACGGACGCGTGTGCTGCTGCTTATAGCGTGAGCCCTGTACAAACACCATATCCTGATTTGACTTCGCAACGGCTGCCATGTACGGTTACTCGCGGCCTGAAGCCTGCAACTCATCAGGCCATCACAACATGGACTACGGAGGGCTGCCGCCGCGTCGGGGCTGGAGTCCGCTCATCGGCGTCGTGTTTGGAGTGGAGGCTGCCTGCCACCGTTCTCACGCGAGAAATGAAAGGCGGTAGATGCAGCGCACGAGGTAGAAGGCGGCCGCGCGAGCACGCAGGAGAGAGGAGGCGGCCGTTGATGGCAGTGGTGGACTACAACAACGGCAGCTGCAGCGGAGGACGCCTTTGTGAAATTAGGAAAAAAAAGATTTAATTGGTACCAGGTCCACTATTTTTAGATACCGATCCACATCTTGAAGTACTTTTGAGTAGGTACTTTCTTATTTTTAACCGTTAGATCTTGAAAATGAATGGTTATTATTAACTCCAATCACCATAACATCTCTCATTCAGATATATGCAGTTTTCCAACGTTGGAGAAAAACAAATAAAAAATTTTCTCCATTTTTTCCCGCATTAAATCGCTTATAAATTTGAAATAGGCTTAGTTCTCTCTCTCTCTCTCTCTCTTCCGTTATTAGAGAAACTCTCAGAACACAGGTTGTTTGTGCTGCGATCAAGCTGCAGCATTTTCGGTTTTCTCTTTCTTTATTTATACTCCCAATACAGACTCGATCATAGCGCCATAGAGGCCGCAACAAACATGCACACGAAGGACTCTCTCGGACCACTACTTGACTGAAACCGTAACAGACTGACGAAACTGACGAAAGTAAAATGACTCTGATGAAATTCCGGCAACAAACAAAGTGAAACCGGTCATCTACTGAACTGAACGCACAAGACTTATGACTGGCTAAACATTAAAGATGGGCGGCAGCTCCCATGCGAGAACGCACGAGGGGCCGCCTTCCGACTCCGTGATGTCCAGCTCGTGGGGCGCACACTCCACCACCTTCCTCGCAGGCACATCTACGCCGAAGATGTACTCCTCCAGGAAGAAGTAGACGACGTCGGGGTTCTTGGGGTGGACGAGCGCGATCTCGTCGGGCACGTTCTCCGGCAGCCGCGTCGCCTTGTAGCTGTCACCGGCCCAGATCTCGTCGAATCCCACTTGGTACTCGAGCGTCCACTCGGCCGTTGCCGGGTCGGTGAGCGTGTGCATAGTGAGCTTGGGCACCTTGCCCTCGCTAGCACAGCCCATCTCGACGTAGCGGAACTTGCCGTTGCTGAGATTGACGCAGCGGTACTGGGAGGCGGCCATGATCTCGGAGTAGCAGAAGCTGCAATTTTCATGATGAGGCTCGTCGGGATCTTCTCCTCTCGGGAGCGGGACGTAGGCCATGTCGGGATTGTCGGCGAAGGGGTCACAGGCGAGGATCCCCGCGGTGCAGTCTGCCCACCAGAGCTTGCCGTCGTGGGTAGTGACGCATTTGAAGCTCCAGTTCCAATTCGGCAACGGGTTGGCGACTGTCTTGTTGACCCACTCACGGGTCTCTGACGAGAAACAAGCCAGGGTTGCCGTGTTGCCGCCAACGATGTTCCGGAAATCGACGACCATGTATCCGTTGTTGCAGCCTGGCGCGGTGATGACGCCGAGGTTGGACCCGTTGAGGACTTTGACGCCGGGGACGCGGGTGGCGGTGGCGGAGGGCACGTCGAGGACGAGGTAGGCAGGCTTGTAAGTGCGCTCGGACTTGGACGGCGGCGCGATGGCGAGGACGAGGCCGGATGGGTCGATGGTGAGGATGCGCGGAAAGAGTACCCTTGGCAGCCTGTCCGGGTCGGCGGGGAAGATGCCGGGCCCGACGTCGAGCCTGGTGACGCGCGGCGGCGCGGCGAGCACGAGGGAGATTGCGCCGCCGGGCCGGGCCTCGCGCGGGGCCTTGTACAGGATGACCCACGACGGCGACGCGGACGCCATTCGGTTGGACTCGCTAAACAACGCGACGAGAGGAGAGGTGAGTTTTGTTAGCAATTGGATTATTTGCTGCATGTATGCCACAATTGCTAACAAGCGTGGTTGGATTTGGCCTTTGGGCGTGGAGCGACAGGTGATCAGGATGCAGTGTGGGTTCTAGCAGCACGCAGGGGTTAGGATTTATAGTCAGCTGCTGGTGATCGAGAGAGGCGAGGAGATTGGCTTGGCTAGCTCCCTTCTTTCGTATGATCGCGGCTGTAGTTTGAATCAGTTAGTTGGCTGGTTTTTGTCGAGGGGTGTCGGTGTCTCTGCCTCTCTGGGGTGGAGACAAGCAAAAGCAGAGCACAGGACAAAGGGTGGTTCGCACGCTGCTGGCCATGGTTTCGTGGCCGCCTTCCTTTCTTTCGATCGCATATTAGTTGGAATGGTAGCGGTGGCGGCAGAGAGGATGCATTCAGTACACTCATGCACGACCCGCTCGGCAACAACTCCGCGCGAGCTCTCCTAGCGGAAGTGGAGACTGACGCGGCGCGGGATCAGTGTTGTCAAATAAAGAGGTTACTGGTGCAGGATCATACAGGTTTATCACATGTACACTCCTTTTCAAATTTAAGTTGTCGTCAGATCACTCGTCCAGTTCATCAAATCAAGACCAATTAATTGCTTAAAGTCAGTCGCCTAAGAGAAATTAGATATGACCATACCACCAAGTCAATAGATAATAACAACACAAGAAATGAGGCACATTTCATTATCCACCAAAGGAGAAGGCCACCCCGGAGAAAACAATTACCATAGGTCATACAAATGCATGTTTGTTGTATCTAAATACTATACTTCCTCGGTTCCAAAATTATTGTCGCCATTGACTTTTTTCATTAACTTTGACCATTCATCTTATTTAATTTTTTTTTAAAAATACCAGATATTTTCTCATGATTTATTTTATTATTAGATAAAATTTAAATATAACTTATAACTATCCATATTAGAACAAATATTTTGAATAAGATGAATGATCAAAGGTAATGAAAAAAGTCAATAACAAAAACATTTTTGAAATAGAGGGAGTATAAAGTACTGCCGACTAGTGCAACAACATCTTTTTCACCCAAAAAAAATCGTACCACCTTGAACTCAACCTCACATAGGATTTCACCAGCACAAAGAAGTTTACACATCTGATAGATCATACCATGCCTTCCTAGTATCACCAAACTATTTGAGATCGATGGTTTGCAAATTTTATTTCCTGCTACAATTTTATCTCTAAAATTTTGAAACATGTTGTATGCCGCGCTTTTCTTAATCATCACACTATTGATTGCCTGTGATATTTTCTTCTAACAGGATTGCCAAATGTTATTAGTGGAGGATGCAAACATAGGCATACAGAGGTTGTTTGGTTTGAAGCCTGGCCCTGCCTGAGCAAGGCAACGAGCTCAGCCCCAGATGCTCAAAACTGAGCGCATGGGATTGTTCTCTAGACTAGGCAGAAAATCCAAGTCATGAAGCAAACTAGCCTCTTAGTATAACCATGGCATCCGTTTATCACATGTACACTTCTTTTCAACCTTTCCAACACCTTAGTCAAATTTAAATTGTGGTGAGATCACTCCTCCACTTAATAGAATCAGACCAATTGATGATAGTAAGTCACCTAAGAGAAATTAGATAGGACCATATCTCACAAAGTCAAGAGATAATAACAACACCATGTCCGTCGAGAAGAAGGCCACCAGGGAAAAAATCAATTACAATAGGTCATACACATGTTGTATCTAATCTATATAAAGTAGTGACTAGTGCAACATCTTTTTCACCCAACAAAATCTTACCATCTTGAACTCAACTTCCCATCACCCTTAGATCTTTAGCAAATCTCACATGGGAGATTTCACCTGGACAAAAAAAAAAAAGACACTATGCACATTTGAAGGATATATTACTTTGCACCACTAACATTACCCACCCCTTTCTTAATCACATTTTTTTGCGATCTACATTTTGTCGAGTGCAAGACTTTACTTGAGTATATTTTGACACTCGGCAAAGGTTTTGCCGAGTGTAAGGCTTTGCTGAGTATATTTTGACATTCGGCAAAGGTTTTGCCGAGTGCGTGAAAAAAAATACTTGATAAAGAGCTCTTTATCGAGTAAATTTGTGTTGAGTGTTGTTTACCGAGTGCAACACTGGGCAAAGAGTTTGCCGAGTGGGCACTCGGCAACTAAGGGGTTTCCGATAGTCTAGACTTTGTTCTCTAACATTTGCTCCATCAGCCTCACAATTAAGCACTTCCATTCTCGTGCCGCTTAGATAACTCATCAGTGATGTCAGTGAATCATCAAATCAAATAATTCAAAAATTATGTTTTGTGTACATTTTCAGTTGTTAAGATATATAACCTAGGCACAACACTGGGACCAGGGACCTTACTTGGCGCTTCTTGTTGGATTGTTGGTATAGACAAGCTATAAGAAAGCAAATCCGTTTGGCAGCAAAACAAAATATTGCTACGGAATCTCATTAAACCAGTAAGAAGACATTTGTGTATAACTCGAGTAGAACTCTTATGATCGTTTGTGTATAACAAGAGTAGGGCTCTCATGATCCAATGGTTTGGATCACTTTGGATTGGATGACAGTCGCGATTAGACAGATCTAATAACTAACATAGAATCAACCATAATTGTCATTGCTGGCTAAATGCTAACAAATGTTTACACGACTTAAATGGCAATTGGCATATGACCATTATATCTTTTTCTTAGATAATTGGTAAAATATCTCAGCTTTTATCTCTTTCGAGGTTATAGCTGTTTTATTACATCAATCTAGCTGCAGCACATACGTCTGCCAAGAGTCACACCAAACAAAATTAAACTAAAGGAAGAGGAGCACCAACATAGTTTGAATAAATACATTATTCAAATATAATTCTTTTGCTAAATTTTCATCCATAGTTGATGAAAATCTACATGTCCGTCTTCTTCTCCAATGATCATCATGCCTCCTTCATGATTCTTTCTTACTCTTTGGTAGTTGTGCCCGTAGACAACACTAGTGACTCCCACTGTAGAGTATCTGTATATAAGTTTTTATA
Source organism: Eleusine indica (assembly GCA_030378355.1). Classification (NCBI taxonomy): domain Eukaryota; kingdom Viridiplantae; phylum Streptophyta; class Magnoliopsida; order Poales; family Poaceae; genus Eleusine; species Eleusine indica. The sequence continues at coordinate 6,151,748 of CM059498.1, read as the reverse complement.
AGGCTTTTATAAAAAACAATATCATTCCTATTTATCCAGATTACATAACATATAGTTATTGCCTCCCATAATTATTTGATATTTGATTTAGATACATAGCCAGTTAACCAATCATTAAATATATGTGGGCATGTCTAAAACCAAAGGTAACTTGAATGGCTCTCCGTAGAAATCTAGTATTAATGAAAACAAAAAAATAGGTGTTGAATCGATTCTTTTTACAAAAAATGCATAACTTTTACTATCTTTCAAATTATGTCTAGCTATAGATTATCTTTAGTCAAAACCATATATATACCAGGCCTTTATGCAAATAACATATAAAAATCTTAATCTGGAGTGGTAACTTCAACTTCCACAACACCTTATTATTACGAAGGAAACACGGGGGAGTACCTACGGTGAGGGTGGGCGGCAGCTCCCATGCGAGAAGGAGAAAAAACCAGGCGCGGTCAAGATCGTGGGGTGCACACTCCACCACTTTCCTCTTAGGCATGTCGACGCCGAAGATGTTCTTCTCCACAGAGAAGTAGATGATGTCAGGGTTCTTGGGGTGGATGAGCGAGATCATAGTGGGTGGCTCCTCCGACAGCCCTGTCGCCTTGTAGCTGTCGTCGGCCCAGATCTCGTCAAAGCTCACTTGGTAGTCGAGAGTCCACTCGGCCGTCGCCGGGTCGGCGAGCGTGTGCATGGTGATCTTGGGTGCCTTGCCAACGAACACAGGGCCCACCTCGACGCAACGGAACTTGCCGTTGCTGAGATTGACGCAGCGGCAGTAAAGGGAGGAGAGCATCGTCCCAGTGCAGTAGTTGCAATTTTCATGACCAGGCTGGTCGTGGGCGTATCCTCTCGGGAGCGGGATGTAGGCCATGTCCGGCTGGTCGGCGAAAGGGTCGCAGGCGAGTATCCCATGGGCGCGGTCCACCCACCAGATCTTGCCGTCGTGGGTGATGACGTCTGTGATTGTCCATTTCGGACTGAGCTGCGGGGTCACGACTGTCTTATTGACCCACTCGCGGGTCTCCGACGAGAAGCAAACCAGGTTCTGGTTGTCCCTATCCTGGGCCCGGAATGCGACGATCATATAGCCGCCTCCGGACGCGGCGATGACGGCGAGGCTGGACGCCCTGAAGACGTCGGGGTTGGGGATGAGGGAGGCGGTGCCGGAGGGCACGTCGAGGAGGAGGTAGAAGGGCTTGGAAATGCCATCGGAGTCGGACTTGGACGACTTGGCTTCGGCGAGGAAGTGGCCGCAGGGGTCGGTGGCTTTGATGCAGAGGTTTGGGACCTTGGCCTGCGAGTCCGGGTCAGCGGGGAAGACGCTGGGGTCGACGACGAGCCTGCTGACGCGCGGCGGCGCGGCGAGCGCGAGGGAGATGGCGCCGCCCGGCCGGGGCGCGTCGGCGGCGGCGGCGGATACGTGCGGGGTCTTGTACAGGATGACCCACGGCGGCGATGCGGACGCCATTCTGTTCGGTGGTGGGACTCGCCAAGCAACGCGAGGACAGAGGAAAGGTAAGTCTGGCTGGCTTTGGCCTTTGGGCGTGAAGCAAGCGATCAGGATGGAGTGGGTTCTGCAAGAGTACGCAGGGGTTTGGGTTTAATAAGCGGGTGTAGGTGAGACAGGCGAGCTAGGGGATTGAGAAGCGAAAGCAGAGCATATGGTTCACACACGCTACTGGCATATGGCTACGTGGCCGCCTTCGTCCTTTCTTTCGATATCGGCCAGAATGTTAGCAGTGGCAGCAGAAGCCAGGAGAGCAGAGAGGGAGAGCACTGTTTGGGACGACTCGCTCGTCAACAAGTCCGCGCTCTCCTCGCGGAAGTGGAGACCGACGTGGCGCGGGATCAGCGTTGGCCATGCCAAAGATAGGTTGGTGGGGAGGATATGCATTCAGCACGGCCATGGCATCCGTTTATCTCATGTACACACTCTTTTCAACCTTTCCAGTAGCCCATTTCAAATTTTAATTGAGGTGAGATCACTCGTCCACTCAATAAAGTCATACCACTTGCTGGCAGTCAGTCGCCTAAGAGAAATTAAATATGACCATACCTCATCAAGTCAAGAGCTAAGAACGCAAGAAATTCTTGTCCACCTAGGGGAAGTCCACCGGGAAAAAAACATCACCATACGTCATGTTGTATCGTCTAATATAAACTATACTAGCAAAGTGCCCGTGCGTTGCTACGGGCTTAAAAAGATAAAACATAAATGCTATGTATTTGACAGATATAATATGAAAAAAATATTTTGGTTATTGTTTTATCCTTACCCACCAATATGGTAGAAACACAACTGATTTGATAATGTTGGATTTTGAGACAAAATGAAATGAACGAAGCAGATATGCATGCATGCTGCATAGAACAGAGCAAGAGCATACAACACAATTTAGTGTAAGAGCAACAAATAAGTTTGGTTGACACTCAAGTTGCCATCTTCATGTTTTACTTTAGCATAAAGTATGAAGCTAATAACAGCAAAAATATAGACTTCAGAATCACAAATTGCAAGCAGCCTTATTTACATCTTCGTATGAAACGCCTGTTCAAGGGCATAATATTTTTTTTCATCACTGCCATTATTCATGTTGTGTCTCAAACAGCATGACAGTCAAATAGAACAAAAAAGTAGAAGAACCGATATGATATTCACTTAATATGTACCAAGGATACTTACCCACCTGTGTAGAGGAGAATACCTGAAAAACAGCAGGTCATCAGAAACCATGATGGTTTCAGGCTTTGGCCACTCAAACTCATAAACCACAGACCAGGACCTACAACCCATGCCGCACACACTGAAAGGAAATTGTAGATGACCCAAGCATCATAGCTAAACACATGGTGAGATTTTTAGAATAGTAAGCTAGTCATGCAACTGTTAGTTCAAGTACTTCTATAACTACAGTGAGGAAAGCTATACATCCTATAGGGGAATCTAACAAAAACATGACAATAGAGCATCTTACTTCTAAACTACTGCACGTTTTCTGAGCTTTGGAAGTGCTAACAAGAAGAGGAGAAAGAAAAGACACTCAAGGCATCTCCATATAAAACATAGGTCCAATGATGGTATATGTGGCCTATGAAATCAGACCAGCCAATCCATGAGTACTACTTGAGCACTCGTTTGTCTCGACAGGAGAGATTGCACATAAACCCGTGTCTATTAGCAGAGCATACAGGGACAAGTACAACTAATGCTGTAAAATCAAACCAAGAAGCATGTCAAACTAATAAACGATAACTAATTCTGAAGGAAGGAAGTATACCATGCAACACAAAATCTAAAACTCATGAGACACGGAAATTAGCCCAGTGTGAATCTCCTTTTTGCATTTGAGCAGTAGGTAAAGCAATCATAGTGCAGCTTCAAATCAGAGCAATAGATACGCATAAGACAATCAAATCCCAAGGATCCATACTCACATGTTGAGCTCTATTATGGGTTATGTGTTATAATTGCAGCCCCTCCCAACGGTCGAATCTCTTTTTTCAAGACATCTGCACTGCCAACCAACCAAAGTAAACTGTTGAAATGGATACAAATACAATCCCACTGCAACAATAACTAACATTAGTTCCTCAACCCCCAAATCACAGGCACGGTTAGTTATTCTCTAGGTTAGATGTGCAATTAATTATTCTCATACCTGGTGCAGCAAAAGAAAAACAGTTAGTTTAAACTATCAAAATAGCTAAAGATGCATTACCTCAACAGCTCAACCAGGTTACCTGATCTTTTCTACACTCTCTAATCATTAGAACTATCAGCGAACCAGATTCTCTTTCATAGGAAATTCTCGTTCTTCCACACCATAACCAGAGCACCAATAAACCAGTTATTTTTTTACTAATTGCAGTGTCTGGGGGTCGATAAACATCTAAAACACACTGAATATTCACACACCTGCCTGCCATAAAAGAAAGGGAGATAGCAAGGGTCACTACAGTACCTTCACAATGATGGTGTCGACGAGCATGTCAGTGAAAGATGTTGTCAGTGACAAACTTATATTAACAATAATTCTAGTGAGCTATGCAGCAGACCACGCGAGACCACGTCCAGACATCAGACAATGCAACATCCAGGCGACACCACCACACGACGCTCAGGCAGCGGCACCACCACAGGCGATGTCCAGGCTGTGTGCCCACGCGATTGCGATGTGAAACAAGATAACAACAACAACGTTTGGAGCTGAGTTCGGCAATGAGCACCATTGGTCATTCAAAGAGCCTAACATAATATGTCCATGAAGATTAAGGCCATGTTACTGTGGGCAACGAGGGCCGAATGTACGAACCTGTAAACTGGGCGTTGCCAACGATTTGCGATGGCAATCGCTTGGCGCTCGGTAACTTCTGACAACGATTGGGCGGTGCCAGTGTTGTCGGATTGGTGATTGCGGATGGCCTGGGCTCCTGAAGGCCAAGTGAACTTTGAATCTCGACGTCAACAGAAGCGATGGTGATCCGCCGGCGATGCGAAGAACTTCGGAAGGAAGAACCTTGGTGTCGGCGGTGTGGTGGTGTTGCCTGATCGATGGCAAGCGACTGGTGTTCCAGGTCGGTAGCTGAATTAGGGTTAGCGGCAGGCGTCGCCACAATTATGCGGGGCGTGCGACACCACAAAAAACTTGAGATGGCAAATAGGCGCGATAACGACATTTAGGACGTCGCGTAGCTTACGGAGATCACTTACGGAGATCATGTAGTCTGGGAAGATCGTGGAGATCATGGAGAACGCGCGACGTGACATGTTCGATTGGGAATCCCCTTTTTTCTTTCCTAATGCCAAAAGTCCGGAGGGATAGAGAAGAGAAGTCGTACGGCAATGGGGACTCCGGTTTCATTTTCTTTTCCAATAATTACGTAGAGTCCAGTTGTTTTATTTGTTGTTCCGTGCTCTAGAGTCCATGATTATAAATTGTAATTGCGTCATGTTGTTTAACGGGCAGGGGCAGGATTTTTTGGGAAGAGACGACGGTTTTAATATGTAGTAGAGATATTGTAGCAACTAGTGCATCATCTTTTTCACCAAACAACACCATGCCACCTTGAACTCAGCCTCCCATCACCCTTAGATCGTTAGCAATCTCATATAAGATTTCACCTGCAAAAAGAGGTTTGCACATCTGACGGATGATATTACTTTGCACCTTGAACTTTACCCGTCCCTTTCTTAATCACATTTATTTCCAAATATTTGAAACATATTGCATGCCATACTTTCTTTTACCACCAAACTACTTGATCCATGGCCTACAAATTTTATTTCCTAATACCCTGATTTTTATCTCTAAATTTTTAAAACAAGTTGTATATCGTGCCTTTCTTAATCACACACAATTGATTCCCTACAAATTTTGCTTCCCACGGGATCAGCGTTGGCAAATACCAAAGGTTGGTAAAAGATCCACACATAGGCATACAGTACAACGCGCCATGACATCCGTTTATCACATGTCTTTTTTATCTTTTCAATACCTCTATTCCAAATCTAAATTATGGTGAGATCACTCGCCACTACGGGAGTCCCCCCGATTGCCGAGTGCTAGAAGCACTCGACAAAGCCTTGTTTGCATTCGGCAAAGGCTTTGCCGAGTGCAACACTCGGCAAACCGCACTCGGCAAACAAGTATCGGCAAAAGACTCTTTGTCAAGTGTCTTTTCTCGGGCACTCGACAAAGAAGCAAAGTCTTTGCCGAGTGTCAGGCCAACACTTGCCAAATCCATTTTTGATTTTTTTTAGAAAAATAGCGGCCAGCTGCCGTAGGCCCACCTTTTGCCGCCCCTCGTCGGCCTGCCGCCATTGCCGAAGCTGGGGCTGCCGCACCGCCTAAGGCCACCACCGCGCTAGGCCCTCCGCGCCGTGCCGCCTGAATCCTCTGCGTCGCGCCGTCCGAGGCCGCCACCGCGCCGGGCCCTCCATGCCATGCCGCCTGGGTCCTCTGCGCCGTGCCGCCTGAGGCCGACGCGCGCGTCGGGCCTTCCGCGTCGCCGACACCAGGTCCGCCGCATGGGAGTGGCCCGAGGTCGGGGCCTCCGCCTGAGTTTGGGGCTGCCGCCGCCGCGCCGCCCGAGGCCGTCGCCGCGTCGGGCCCTCTGCGTTCCCGACGCCTGGGAGCCACCCTGTCGCCAGCCGCCTCTCGCCTACACGCATGCGAGAGAGATAAGGTGGAGAGAGAGAGAGAGGGATAAGGTGGAGAGGGATAAGGTTGAGAGGTAATGAAAATTTTTGCATCCCGCTCAGTCAATACAAATATACGCGGACTTACTTTGACGAGTGGCAGGTGGGGGCACTCGGCAAAGGCTCTGATTGCCGAGTGTCAACCGCGTGACACTCGGTAAACATTATGCTTGTAACTATAAAAAATAATTTAAAAATATTAAAAAATTCAAAAAATAACAAAAAATGAACATCACAAAGATTTATCTGATCTTTTGTCTATATAAAATGATTTAGAGTCAAATTCAAATTTGAACATCAAGTTGACTCTAAATCTTAACGACTCATTCTCAACTCTAAGGGTCTTATTCGGAGATTCTCTATTTTGTAAGTAACGTATGTGATAACTTATGTGAAATTTTCTCTAATTTTTATTGTAGCTTTCACTTGTGATACCGTCACATCCTAAAAAATCTCATGATTTTCAGACTTTATTTGGTTTTTTTAGAATTTAAAAATCATTTGAACACACGATACTAGCCATATTTCTTAAACAAGATTTATCAAAATTTTTTCTATTTCATGGGTAAGATTCTAAATTAGGCTAAATAACATGAATATAATTTTTGTACTTAATGTATTTTATTATTTGAATCACTTGTAGTTCAAATTTGACTTTATTTAAAAAATTGCTTATAATATAATTAATTAACTAAATATAGCATAAAAATAAAAATAAAAAATCTAAATTTGAACATGGAGTAACACATTTTGTATATGGTGAGTAGGAAAAGTTTTGAGTGAAAAAAGGGAAAAAATTAATTCTTTGCCGAGTGTTAAAAGATACACTTGACAAAAATTCCTTTACCGAGTGTACTTTTTTGGTACTCAGCAAAGAAGAGGATTTACTGAATGTATTTATTTTACCGAGTGTTTCTTATTTTGTACTCAGCAAAGAAGTTATTTGCCGAGTGCCCGACTAAATACACTCAGTAAAAAGTGGCGCACTCGGCAAACAATGATTTTCCCGTAGTGCGCTCAGTTAATAAAATCAGACCAATTGCTTATTGGTAGTCAGTGGTCTAAGAAAAAATAGGTACAACAAGAGACCTCACCTATTCAAGAGCTAACAATGCAAGAAATAGATACATATCATTGTCCATTAAGGAGAAGGCCATCGGGAAAAGGCATTACCATCCATCGGACACATATGTTGCACAGTATCTAATTCATAAAAGAGCGACAAGAACACCTTTTTCACCCAACAAAATGGTAGACACCTATAACTCAACTTTCCACCACACACCCTTAAATCTTTAGCAATCTCGCCTAGGATTTACTAGCGCAAATAAATACCGACCATATTACTTTGCACCCCGGATTGTATCCATCCATCTCTTAATCACACCATTAATTGCCTATGAAATTTATGTCTAAATATCTGAAACATACTGCATGTCATGTTTTCCTTAATTTCCTATATGCAAATTTAATCTCCAAATTTTCAAAACATGTTGCGACCATAACTTCGTACATGTGCAAAAACACAACTGAGCTGAATAGTGGCACTCTGTAATCTGAAGATATGTGCATTTCTTCAGTACAGAACAAGGCATGCAGTTGACTCGCTGGGAAAATCGAGCTCAAATAACAGGGGTAAACGAGGCCAACAAGCAGTGGCTATGAAAATATAAAACAATATGTGAACCAAGCTACTCTACTAAAAACAATGGGCTACTATTGTACTACTAAATAAACTATCAGAGTTCACTGCGACAAAGCACCCAAAGAACAAATCAATTCCTGCTAACACTAAGATATTAAACAAAATAAAACAGTAAAACTTCAGTGGAATATTATGCCTAATCGATGGGGCCATTGCCCCCAGTCGATCTTTTGCAAGGCTTAATAATCTTCTGCAAATATTTTCCACATTCATGGCCTCCATTCATCTAAGAAAATCTGCAAGGAGATTAAAGAAACTCACTAGATTGTGCTGAAAGCACTCGTCAACAACTATTGTTAGACCGTATGATGGCGAGGACGCGCAAAAGGAAGGCGATAGCCGGCAATCGTCTCCTTTCCCTCGTGCCTCACTATCGCCGCCACTGCCTTCTTCTCACGTAAAATCGGTACACGGTTGCGGTGTTTTTGTTGCGGCTAGTTACGACTTTAGTGCAGCCGAACCGCAAAGGCAGACTAGGCGCGATTCATGCATCCACAGTGACAACTGACAAGTTTTTGCCCAGTTGCGACCTCACGTGAACATAGGATTTTCGCCTGCTGCGCCAGCCTGTCCGTGGGTGGGTGTAGGTTTATGCCATGAACAAACTTTTAGGGTAGAAAATCAAATTAAACTATGATTGAGTTATAGGGTGGAATTTGTAATTAAGCCTTCTCTTAACTATCATATTATTGATTGCCGGATTCCTAGCGAATTTTGTAAAAAAAATTATGAAACGTGATGCATGCAAGTGAACTGACGAGTTATCTAAGCGCCAAGTAAGTCTGACATGCATCACGTTTCGTAAATTATATTTTGCTTAGAGTTGCAGTTGTCAAGATACTTGCTAGGCGCAACGGTGGGACCTTACTTGGAGCTTCTTCTACCTGAACAATCAATCATGTTGGATTGTTGGTACGGACAAGCTACAGGAAGGCGAATCCGTTTGGCAACAAAACAAAATATTGGGATGGAAATCTCGTTAAACTTGTAAGCAGTCAGAGGCCGATGAGAAGTTCTCCCTGGACATAGCACCGTTCCACGCATGCGTTACACAAGCCGAGGCAAGTATAGCTCGCAGAATCAGGAAGTGCGCTGAACCATAATCGCTAGTCTAGTCAAGAGAACGACAGGGAACTAACCAATTTATCCATCAGCCAGTCAGAGAGCAATTGAAAATTCAAGTTGCACCATGGTATCAGTTAACTTAAAAACGTTCATGTCTCGCAGAGATTTATCTAAGAACAGTCTTCTTAGCAAAAACAACATCTCCATGGTGGATAGCCAGAAGGTAGATGAACACAGCACTACAGCAGCCGCAGTTAACCGGTCATGAGAACAGAGCTTCAGATGGTACGCGAACTCGACTTGACTTCTCGGCCTGAGGCTAATTCACGCCGTTGTCAAGGGCCTCCTCTGGCAAACCTATAATCAGTAACAAGCACCACATGTTTGTCAAAAGATTTAGAATACATTACTTTTATTTTTATATATAAACTAGCAGCACTCTTGTGGTGAGCACAGATGGGTGCAGTTAAGTTCAGAAATCACTAAGCTTATTGTGACTGCTAGCTACTGCTCAAGAGAAAGCATGATATTCAAGAAAACTATTTTGCAATTGATCTTTTCAAGCTCTAGTAGGCATGTGCGCAGATCTGGCTTAGAGCTGTAGGAACCTTGTGAAAAGTGTGTTTATCTTTACCTTTAAAGACATATTACTCCATTTTGTACTAGGAAACAAATAATCAATCAGCAGCTAAGAACTCAAGAACAGAGAGAACACCAACTACGACAAATAAATCTTAAGAGTATCACACTCCAGAGCCAAAACTAGGCAACTAGAACCGACATGTACATCACAGGACAACAAACTAGGTACGTCACAACTATTAACAAATTAAAAGGCTGAAAAATAGCCAAGCCAAATTACAAACATAAAATCTGCAGATCATACATACGTGTAAATGCACAACAGGCTACCAGCTACACAATAATGTTTGGCGAGCATACCCAAAGACACACCTATCATGGTCCAGTACTGGACTGTAAGGTTACATTATTACGCTTATGCAAATGGAGTGGCATTAGGCAGTCAATGTTAACGAACAGGCACGTTTACATCGCAGAATTACCAGACAGTGGAGCAACACATGGAGAAAGGGAGAAGGGGAGAAGGAAGGTTGCAATGTACCTGCGGTCATGGTGGGCGGCAGCTCCCATGCGAGGACGCACGAGGACGAGGGGCCTCCTTTGGACGCCGGCACGTCCAGCTCGTGGGGCGCACACTCCACCACCTTCCTGGCAGGCATGTCGACGCCGAAGATGTGCTCCTCCAGGAAGAAGTAGATGACGTCGGGGTTCTTGGGGTGGATGAGCGCGAACTCGGGTGCCTTCTCCGGCAGCCCCGTGGCCTTGTAGCTGTCGTCGGCCCAGATCTCGTCGAAGCTCACTTTGTAGTCGAGCTCCCACATGACCGTCGGCGGAACGGTGGCGAGCGTGCCCATGGAGAACTTGGGCGCGCCGCCCTTGCTCCCGCATGTCATCTCGACGCACCAGATCTTGCCGCCGCTGAGCTTCACGTAGCGGCCGGAGGCGGCCATCCTCTGGGAGCAGTAGCCGCAGCCGCGGTGAGGCTCGTCGTCGTCGTCCACTCTCAGCAGCGGGACGTAGGCCATCTCCGGCTTGTCGGCGAAGGGGTCGCAGACGAGGAGGCCCGCGGCTTGGTCGACCCACCAGAGCTTGCCGTCGTGGGAGATGACGTCGCAGAAGGTCCATATCCATCTGGGCTCAGGGTTGTCCACCTTCTTCACGACCCACTCGCCCGTCTCGGACGAGAAGCAGATCAGCTCGGCCTTGCGGGAGCCGACCATGTTCTGGAACTCGACGACCATGAATCCGCCGTCGCGGGCGATGACGCCGAGGCTGGACGCGTTGCGGACGTCGGGGTCGGGGACGCGGGAGGCGGCACCGGAGGGGAGGTCGAGGACGAGGTAGGCCGGCGGGGAGATGCGGCCGACGCGGATGGTGCGCTCGACGCCGTCGGGACCGCGCCAGACGCGCTCCTCCTCGGGCTCGCGCTCGGACATGGACGGCGGCGCGATGGCGAGGAGGAGGCCGGAGGGGTCGGTGGCGAGGATGAAGGGGCAGGAGACCCTCGCCTGCGTGTCAGGGTCGGCGGGGAAGACGCCGGGCCCGACATCGAGCTTGGTGATGCGCGGCGAGCGCGAGGGAGATGGCGCCGCCGGGCCGGGGCTCGTCGGCGGCTGTGGAGAGGCGCGGGGCCACGTCCAGGATGACCCACGACGGCGACGCGGACGCCATTCGGTCGGACTCGCCAAGCCATGGAAACGGCAAAGTGCAGTCCGGTCGTGGTGCAGAGCTGCGACCAGTAGGTTTGCAGCAGCCTTTCGCCGCCCCCACCGCGCTCGCCGACGAACACGCGTTCTCGTCACGGTCACGGAGCGCGGCAATGCTGCTGGGAATGCTGTGTTGGTGCATGGCGACGAAGTGGCGGCGGTTCTCTTCATGGTCACATACATGCGCATTCCACCTTTGGTACGAGATTGGTCCGCGAGAGAGCAAAGGACACTAGCTTGGCCGTCTTCTTTGTTTCGATCGCGCGGAGTTTTTGAGCCGGACGATTGTATGTTTTGTCTCTGGGTATTGGCCGGAATGACGCTGTGGCAACGGAGGCAGAGGAAGGAGGCCAGGCCGCCAGAGAGAGGAGGGCGCCCCTTGTTTTGCTCGTCCAGTTTTCCCGGAGAAGAGCAGAGCTCGCCTGGCTGCCAGTCTCAAACGAAAGGAGAGCAGTTGGCAGCGCAGAGGCTGACCCATCACGTTTGCGGCAGCCTTTGCCACGACACGACACGCCCCGCTCGCCAACAACAACTCCGCGCTTTCCTCCCTCGCGGCCGCGGAGACCTGCATGGCGGGGCGCGGGATCAGCGTTGGCTCAAGCATCAAGGCCAAAAGTTGGAGGAGGATGCACACAGGCATGCTGTACAGCCATGGCATCCCAACTTTGTCACATGCACACTTGTTTTCAACTACTACTTTTCAAATTGCTCATTTTGAAATATAAATTGTGGTGAGATCACTCGCCCAGTTGGTAAAACCACACGAACTTCAGAAAATGAAATCACAGAGATTCAGTGGCCCTAAGTGAAATTTGGTAAAACTAGATGTATTCAAGACAACGCAACCACTCCATAAGGCACATATCATTGTTCAGCAAGGAGAAGGACACCTGGAAAATAGCATTACCATCTACTCCTGTGATGAAGTATCATACACATGTCTTGTCAAATCAAACGATGAACCGTCAAACATGTCCATCTGAGCAACATATAACAGCAAAAATAGGCAACCCAGAATATTGTTCCTGAGATCAAGTCACCGATGCTGCAGACTGGTCAACATCAGATTCTGTGCGCCAGTTGCTAAATTGTCCTCACTATCTGTACAAATACAGAATTACACAGTAGATTAACAGTTAAATAGTATTGGAAGACAACAGTTTCGACGATCATTAGTAAAGAAGTTTATGCTCACCTAGTGCCTGGTATAAAGATAGAAATGGTTCATAGTTCATGTTCTTTCTTCTTCATATGAGATGGCATCATGGCAGGGAAGTTGGTTTATGGTTTCTTCAGTATGGTCCTTAGGAGGTCCTAATAGAGAGATCAAAGTTGTAATTAGTGAAGAGTTTTGAACCGAATGTAGATGTCACCCTATATTATGGTACCACTACACAACTTTTCCCTTGAGCAGCAATGGATCAGAACATGCATGGGGCGATGTGATCAGCAAGCTATTCAGGCAGAAACTTGAGTAAACATCAATGCAAGGTTGATAAATTACTCTAAAAAAACAAATGAAACTAGTTCAATTGAATTTTGCAGAGATGTAAATGGTCTATTACATAAGAAACAGACATATATACCTAATAAACATATTTATAGGCATATGGCACATGTTTAATTTGAGCTTGTTATTATTATGGTGTGAAAACATCAACATAACAATGAACAATAGGTGTCGAACAGTAAATCAGTCTTTCAGTTACGATATGTGTATTGTTTGTTATATCAGGTAACACTATCTTGTCAACTAGCACAAAGAACATGGAAGTTCAAACATTAACATTTGATTTGACAACAAACAAATCTGAAGTCTAAGACAACAAACATTAAATGGGCAAATGGAAAGATGAGTAGATTCAAGTAATACCAAGTTGCAAACTAAGCTTCCCCTGACTGAATCTAAGGCAATATTTCCGATAAGATACATTTGAACTTTTACCTCCACTATTAACTGAATACTTCTGCATAAGCAAGCTGTAATATAATACTTTGTGTTGTATGCATAATACAATACATGTCAAAATGATTATCCAAACAAAATGCGCAAGTTCTTCCTCTTTCAAGGTGTAAAAACTTGGCAGGAGAAAAGATAAAAACAAAAGCTGAACTGATGAAGACATGTTGTATCATGTCTCTGCCAGTACCATCAACAGTTCAACGGTGAAGGATTATTCATGCAGCCAATTGCTCGAACAAGAAGACAGCATAACATGTGTAGTGTTCCAGCACCAACACAAGCATAGTGCAATGGAGACAATGTGCATTACCTGAGCAAAGAGCGCGTAATTTAACATTTTGTGTCTGTATGCAAAATTCATGGCAAAATCTAAACGAAACGTGCAAACAGCAGAGCACGAACTTGGAAGCAGATAACAGCTAAGAACAAAATTGAACTACCGAGTATCACATCTCTACACAACGCCATCGAATAGTTCAACCTTAAGGATTATTCCCCGGGATCTAGTTGTATGATGGCATTAGACAAAATATCGTGAAACGAATTGCTCAATGCTCGAATAACAAGCAGACACAGTCACCAACGAAGAACAGTGTGAAGTGGAGAGACTGGAATGCAGTACCTGAGAAAAGAGCGCGCGGCAGCTCCCAAGCGTGAACGAAACGGCTGTTGAGGTAAGAGCCGAGGTCTCTGGGCGTCGCGACCATCTCGTAGGCGTCGCACTCCACGACCCTAAGAGCAGACAAGTCGACGCCGAAGAGATGCTCCTCGAGGAAGAAGTACACCACGGCGGGGTTCTTGGGATGAATGAGCGCGAGCACGGGGATTTTCCTGGGCAGACCCGTGGCCTTGTAGCTCTGATCGGCCCAGATGTCGGGGAAGCTGGCCTCGTGCTCCAGCGCCCACGCCGTGGAGTCGGGATCCGGCAGCGTCCAAACGCTGACCTTGAGAGCGCCGCGGGCGTCACGGTTCCGGTACATGTCGACGAAACGCAGCTTGCCGGCGCTGACCCTCGTGTCGCGGTACTTGTCGAGTATGTCAGAATTCACATTGTGCTGGATCACCTTGCCCGGCGGTAGCGGAACGAAGGCCAGGACCGGCTCGTCAGCGAAGGGGTCGCAGGTGATGATGCCGAGGGAGAGGTCCACCCACCAGAGCCTCCCGTAGTGCGAGAGCACGCCGCGGGGGAACCACCGGTCTGGGTACGGATACTGAACCGTCTTCCGTACCCACTCGCCTACGTCGGAGGAGAAGCAGAAGAGGAGGCCGTAGTCGGCGCCTTGGATAGGCGCGAGCTCGGCGACCATGTAGTGGCCGCCGCCACGGGGGTCGAGGAGGAGGCCGAGGTGGAACTGGTCGTTGATGAGCTCGGGGTCGGGGAGGGAGAGCGAGGAGGCGGACGCGGCGTCGAGGACGAAGTAGCCGGGGACGAACTCGTCCATGCCGATGTACTTGTCGCCGGGGCGGTCGATGATGGTGGGGCCCCTGGTGCGGCCCTGGTTGGCGTGGAGGAGGAGGAGGCCGGAGGGGTCGGCGGCGAGGACGAAGGGGCAGTGGCGGACGGTCGCCGCGATGGTGGCGTCCGGGAAGATGCGCGGCGCGATGCTGAGGAGAGAGACGCGCGGAGACGGTTCGAGCGCGAGGGCGAGGTCGGCGCCGGGCGGGAGATCCGCGTCGGCGGCGCAGACGCGCGGGATGCTGCCCAGGATGACCCACGGCGGCGGCAGAGAGGTGGGGCCCGGCATGCCGTCTCGTCGCGGGACGCGGCAAGGTCAGTGTGGTTGGGCGAGGCGTGCGGCGTGCGGGCCTGTGAACTCTTGTCACGACTCACGAGACGAAGGCCGTGAAGTAAGTCTGAACGGAGCAGGAGTGCTTTCCGTTGAGCCAGATGTTAAACTGTTTTTCGTCTGCCATTCCTCTCCTTTGTAGTTTGTTGTTGTATGTAAAACCGGCCCCACTTCGAGCGCTGGCTCCTACATTAAAGATAATTTCTTAGCCGGCTGGCTGCTAGCCAAGGTTTCCTTCTTCTTTTTTTTTTTTTAATGTAAAACACCAGTGCGGCAAGCCGGCAATGCCGCTCAGATTTGCTGGTTTCCACGTAACCATAATGTCATCTGAAGGTTAGTACGTATGATTTTTCTCTTTTAGATTGATAGAATCGATCATATAATTGTCGCACATCTGTTACTTTGCCTAAAACAAGATTGAACAAGGACACAAGTCAAATTACACACATATAGTACTGTCATTTCGCACACCAATTATCACAGATCTGCCACACAAGGATAGAAGGCGTCCTTCTGGTGCGCGCATGGAGAGTCCTACATTATTATGGCATTGTATAAGAAATATGCACGCTCACAAAGAGGGCACCAAATATGGACCCACTAGTCATTAATAGAAGAAGGTGAACTCGGTGTACAACTGTCAGCTAGATAAGCAGCATTGAACCGCATCTTTATTCTGTATTTGTAATTTATCAATTTGTAAGGGCCTTTTTGAAAAAGTCTTCATGATTATAAACTAGTTCATCTCGTCCATCTTCATTTAGACATTTAGAGCAGCATTGAACTATTGTCGTGAGACGAGAAGAGGAGGCTGTGGAGTCTGAAGTAGCAGGAGTGCTTTTCGTTGAGGCAGATGTTCCTTTGATTTTAGTTCGCCATTCCTCTCCTTTCTCCTTTGTCATTCTATGTAAAACACTGGTGCTGCAATGCCACTGGGATCTACCGGTTTCCACATAACCATAATGTCATCCGAAGCTTGGTATGATCTTTCTCTTTCAGATTGATAGAATCGATCATACAAATAGAAGATGGTCGCACGCTACTTTGACCAAATCAAAATTGAACAAAAGACAAATTACAGACAAATACTATTATTAGACAATATAATGCTATAATAAACATCTCATAATGATGACTTAATTAAGCTTAATCGAATCATCTTGTAAATTAGGTTTCAACTATGTAATTACTTTTATATTTAGTTTATATTTAATCACTCTATTTAGTGTTCGAATGATTGATATGACAACACTAAAATTTAGACTCCGGAAAATGAACACACACGCAACAGACACCACTATCAAGAGAAATTACAGACAAGTTCACAAATATATAGAGAGAGAAGCAAGCTTTCAAAGAGCCACCGGAAAATTAGCATTACCCCATCGTCTACCAGTTCATGCACTATTCCTGGTCTAATGTGGTTTTTAGTTAGCCAAGAACCCATCAATTACAAAGAATATTGACTATTAAATATTGTTAGAGACAATAGTATTTTTAGATAAAATAAAAGACACTAGTTCTACTAATGATCTAAGAAAAAAGTCTTCTCCTTATATAGACATGAGTTGATGTCACAAGTGAAAGATCTTTAGTCCGGTTCTTAATTCTTGCTGAAAGTTGATATTGAAGAGAGTCATATTTACGAAGGAGTAAAAATTTACATACTGTCTTACGATATTATCATCATGAACAAATTCAAAAAAGCTAACGCCGAAGGCCTAGCAAATTAGAGAGAGAGAGAGAAAGGATGGACTGAAAAAGATTCTTCTCAAGGCGTCCTTCTGCCCAGAAGGAGCTATAGAGGTACTGTAGATAGAGCGAAAAGTCAACAATGACGGGCGGCAACCCTCTAACACATCTTAAATGCCACGGTAGACGTGTGGCAACATTGTCGATCAGCTCAGCTACAATGCATACTTGTCCCGATCGCCATCGACACACACATATGCTCATCCGCTCACACACCACGGAGCCGGAGGCTCGCTTCCTCTATCGTTATTGTTTTACGCTCCTATACAATCTACGTAAGAAACACAAGCATTCTGAAATTGGGCATAGGGTTTTTTTTCCCAAATTAGTATATCCTTCTTACAAACCATCTGTCTTTAAACACGCAAGTCACGAAAATTTATAGTCAATGATTCGAAACATCGATACGCGGACGTAGATGCGGCGTCGAGGATGAAGTAGTCGGAGAGCAACTCATGCCAGCCGCCCTGTTGGAAGCCGTAGCGGTTCGATGTGGTAGGGGTGCGTGGTGCAACTCAGGTTGGCTTGAAAGACGAGGAGGCCCGAGGGGTTCTGGGCGGTGGCTGCATCCGGGAAGATGCGCGGCGGGATGGTGAGGAGCAACACGTGCGGCAGCGCAAGGTCAGAGTCGGCAGCGCAGGCACGAGGCTTGCTGCCGAGGATGGTCCATGACGACGATGGCAGTCAGGAGGGACCGGCCTAGCTGGCTCGCATGTCAGCCACTGTTAATGTTAATGCACAATTGCTGAGGATTTGGATCCGCGCCGTTGATGGTGGGAAGCAGTTCCTCACACGTGAAGGCATTGGATTCTCACTGACATGTGAGATGCACGGAGACCCACATGTCAGAGAGGCATTGCGATCTGAGTTCGGGTTAGGCGAGCCGTAAGCCCTGTCTCTGTTGTCATTGCAGGGTTGTGCCGTGCTGGAGCACGATTGCGCGTGACCGGGGTTTAGGGCCGGACTGTTGTGCTGCTGCGATCACCGACCTGCCGGTTAAGAAGTCACCCTTACGGTATTAATTTAAGGAGAAGAGCCCTCTTACACAGGTCGAGAAAATCCCTGAACCCCCTCCGACGATATTAATTTAAGGAGAAGAGCCTTCTCACACAGGTCGAGAAAATCCTCGAACCCCCTCCCTAACTATACATAGGTACTCAACTGGCCGTGTGAGTTATGACGCGAGTCTTTGACCTAAGGAGAGCGAGGATATTTTTTTTTAGGTGAGATAGTTAAGCTACTATGCACCGACTAGTTACACCCAAAAACCTAAGCTGATGGGAAAGGGTGGACAATTCACTTATGGTTCAACACTTCCCCTCATGTGCAGCTCTCTTAGGGCGCAAACGTGAAAATAGGAGTGACACAGTGGAAAATGCGGTCGCCAGGACTTGAACTCAAGACCTCTGACTCGATACCAAGTTAAGCTACTATGCATCGACCACGTGCACTAAAAAATCTAAGCTGATGGAAAAGGGTGGACAATTCACTTATGGTTCAACAGAAACACCCACGCCAGACGACGCTGAACGCAGGCGGGCGTGGCAGGAAAATCCCGCGCAGACCACCGCGCGAGCCAGCGCTCGAACGCGGGTGGCCGCGCAGGGACTCTCCTCCGCTAGCCAACCGAGCCACGGCTCGGTTCTCTCCAAGTTAAGGTCCTGATTCTTCTAAGTTGGCTAAAGTTTATCCAATTAAAGTTTAGCAAGCTAAAATTTAGCTAACTAAATTTTAGAAGGTGCATATTTAGACTCATAACTAAAGTCTTTGGCCAAACAAAAAAATAGACATATTTGTTCTTTATCTATAACTAACTAAGTGTATATATATGTGGATAAAGGAAAATATTATATGTAAGAGAGGTAGTTTTAATTTTAGTTGCTTTTGCATTTATGAGGGTTGGAGTGATTAGGAATCTAAAACTAAGTAATGATCTGGCTAAAAGTTAGAGCAAAAAATGCTAAAGTTTAGGAGGTGGATCTCAACTGGACCAAGACGAATGTAACAAGTGCCCACAGATTCTAGTAGTGTATGGTGTGCCCATGTGATTTGGCTGAAAATCACGTTTTTAATAGGATGCTCTGAGACTGCGTATTTCTATCTAGCTAGAAAGCATGAATACTTTTTTTTTTCTGAAACGAGGAAACCCCTCTTCTTTCGAACAGAAACAGGAAGCATGAATTCTTCACTGCTCTCCTTTCAATGACGCTGTGTGCGGTTTCAAAAAAAAAAAAAAAAAGACGTGTGCAAAGGCGTATCGAGGTCTTCTCTCCACAGACCGCGAGCAAACATGTTCAGATTGAGGAACGGAGGTCCAACACTCCATAGGTGTATACTTGGTATATTGTTCAGTATGTACCGAATGAAACAATCCGAGTTTCGCTAAAAGTATAATTCTGTGTGTTATCAATTCAGGAACATGATCGAGTAAAACGCACCTGAAGTACCTATTACATCTCTGTGTTTCCGATGATTCAATGAACCGTGTGTCCCAATCGAGATAAATTTGATTAGGGTCGAACTGTATTAGAGAAATAGTAGTATCATTTACAAAGCGGCAAAAAACATTTACACCCACAAGAAAAATGCTCGAATGCTTCTTGAACACCCATCCAAAAGAGCATCTAAACTCTAAAACCTATGTAAGATTACACTAGAAAACGAGAACTGAACACAAGGCGATAATCAGCGAGACAAACAAGGAGCACTTTAACATCCGATTCTCCTTGGACGGCTTCGTCCTGAGGGCGCCGTCGGGGCACGCGTACACGAACACGACGTTGGACAGGTGCACTCGGAGGTCGGACCGAACCGCCTCGTTTATCTTGAGCTTGCGCTCCGGGCACTCGTCGTCGGCCACGGCGACGCAGCGCGCCTCGCGGCGGCGCTTGCTCTTGAGAAGCACGACGTCGCCATCGGAGATGGAGAGGTTCTTCATGGTGCGCGGGTGGAGCGCGCAGAGGTTATTGGCGCCGTCGACGGTCGCCTCCGCCACCACCTGCCGGTACCCGGCCGGGTCCGGGGACGCGGACGAGGAGGACGCGACAACTACGTGCTTGCTGCTCGTCATCGTCTCGATCGGGTGTGGGTTAAGTGGTTAACTCTGCGGTGGCTTGCCTTTGGCTTGTGCTCTGATCTCGATGCTCTGCTGCTACGGGAAGCAATGCGGTTTGATCCCTTTTATATTTGGGGTCCCTCGGCCGCCTCGTTGGCGGACTCGGAAACACGGAAGCTCGAGTCGGACAAGGTTTCGTTGCAAGGCTTCGGAAACGCGGATGCGGCGAAGCGGTGGCTCAATTGGTTCGGCGATGGTTCCTGAGCCGGCCCATTCTTGTCCGACGCGGAGTCGCGGGCCCGCGACACGCCGCACAGCAGCACTACCGTGTACTGTATGCATTGTTGTTCCAGCACGTACAACACTAAAACATGCGATGCTCTTTATATCAAGCTGATTTATATGCCGGGATCTGTCAATTGTTATAGGGACAACACTTTCAGGTGATAACACGCGCCTAGTTCTCCTGCAGTTTCCATGTCAGTTGTTGTGATTGACTTGGATCACGGAATGGGACGCACGGATCATGCGGTGCTTATTGTTGGCGTAGGGTCGCGTCATGTGCCGCTGCGTCACCTCATGACGTATTTACCAGCCCGGCCGTCACTAACCTGGCTCACGGCTCACACAGTCGCACTCAAAGGATCATTTGGGCATTTGGCAAAAACTCGCATAATTGCGTAAATTGGGTTATTGCTCGTTTCTAAGTGCAAGCGTTTTGTCACTGCTTTTTTTAGATAATGGAAAAGGGTTCCGGCCTTCTTCTTAAGAGAATAGAGCCTTAGTTTACATCATTATTAGTGCATGAAGCACTTCATCTGGAATACAATCTCTAGGTATGACCTAATAAAAGAAAAGAAACACCAACAAAGTTTGGATGATGATATTTATTAGACAACAATCCTGTTGCTAAATCTCCATCCATGGTTCACGAAGATCTGCATGACCGTCGTCTCCAAAGCGCGGCATGTGTCTGTTAACATCTTTTGGTCATCCTCGTGCTTCTACAACTGCGTCCAGTAGCGGAGCCAATGTGTTCCCCTGTATAGAACCTGCATATACGTTTTCATAGGTGATTTTTTAAAAACAATATCATTCCTACTAAGTCATATAGCCCAACAAAAAGCAAAAGCACCCACTAGCATGAGATTCTTTGTTTTTAGATTAATCCTAAGTAACCAATCTTTAAACATATGATCGATACTATTAGGACTACTAAATTTAAAAGTGAACTGCACTTCTCTCCATATGAACTTAGCATAGTGACAATCAAAAAAGAGGTGTTGGATCGTTTCATTCTTTGTGCAAAACAAGCAACGTTTACAACTATTCCAATTCCTCCTAACAAGGTTGTCCTTTGTCAACATCACCTCTTTTTTTAAGTACCACATGAAAACTTTAATTTTTAGTAGAAGTTCTAAATTCCACAACTTCTTACATCTTGTGACATTACCATCATAAATCAAAGCATGATACACGGATTGAACGGAAAAGATACCCTTTTGTTGTATATCCCAACAATAAGTATCTTTCTCATCATTTAAATTAACATGGGCAATCCTATGAACCAAATTATGCCATAAAGCTAGGTTTTGGTCTGTTGGACTCCTTCTAAAAGATATATTAAGTGGTATTGTCCCAAACACCAAAGCAATTGTTATGTGTTTCCGCCTAGCAATAAAGTATAAGGACGGATATTGTTGTTTAAGAGTGAAATTTCCTAGCCACTTATCCTCCCAGAACCTTATATTTGTCCCATTGTTAACCCAGAAACTACCAAAACCCAAAAATCGTTCCTTTACTTTCATAAGCCCTGACCAAAAGTATGAATCTCCTGGTTTCCTCTGAACCTGACCAATTGTTTTATTTGAAAAGTACTTCCTACGAAGAATGGTTTGCCACAAACCATCTTTGTTAATTAGCTTAAACAACCATTTACTAAGAAGACATTAATTTTGTAAATAAATGTCCTTTATTCCAAGCCCTTCTTGTTCTTTTGGTTGACATACAATACTCCACTTTGCTAACCTGTATTTCTTTTTGTGCTCCTCACCTTGTCAAAAAAATCTTGATCTGTAATAATCTATCTTCTCAAGAACTCCTCTTGGGACTTTAAAGAAGGATAGCATAAACATTACTAGGCCCATTAGAACTGAATTTAAGAGTATTAATCTTCCACCCACAGAGAGATGTTTTCCTTTTCAACTACTGAGTTTCTTCTCAATTCTTTGTTCTATGACTTTCCAATCACAATTGTTTAGTTTCCTATAATGCATTGGAATTCTAAGGTACCTAAATGGATAAGTACCATGTTGGCACCCAAATAATTGAGAATATTGTTCCTCTATGTCTTTTGCTGCCCCAAAGCAAAAGATGTCGTTCTTATGGAAGTTTATCTTAAGGCCAGACAGTTGCTCAAAAGTACATAAAATTAGTTTTAACTTTTTTGCCTTCTCTATGTCGTGTTCCATAAATAAGATAGGTCATCTGCATATTAGAGGATAGAAAGGCCGTCCTCCACTAGATGTGGCACGACCCTGACAATTTGACCATTCTCTTTTGCTCTATTTATCAAAATAAGTAGCATATCAACCATTATATTGAACAAGATAGGAGAAAGTGGATCCCCGTGTCTAAGACCTTTGTACGTCTGAAAATTGTCACCTATCTGATCATTTATTTTTATGCCTATATGACCCTCTTGTATGAATGCATTTATCCATTGGCACCATGTTGTAGAAAACCCTTTCATCTCTAGGATTTGTCTAACAAAAGGTCATTTCACTTTATCATAAGCCTTCTCGAAGTCAATTTTAAATAAGACTCCACTCTGTTTTTTCGTATGCATCTCGTGTATGGTTTCATGTAAGATGATGACACCTTCCATAATATTCCTTCCCGGAAGAAAAGCAGTTTGTGTTGGCTGAATTACTTTTTGTGCTACTGAAACCAGTCTATTTGTGGTGACCTTTGTGAAGATTTTAAAGCTAACATTTAACAAATATATTGGTCTGTATTGTTGTATTTTAATAGCTTCATTGCATTTTGATAACAAAATAATTATTCCAAAATTTAGACTGTATAATGGAAGATTACCTATATGGAACTCATGAAATAGAGCCATTAGGTCATATTTAATAATGTCCTAAAAGGCTTGATAGAATTCCACAGGGAAACCATGAGGGTCAGGAGCTTTGTTATGTTACATTTGAAATATGGCTCCTCTAACTTCTTCCTCTGTGAAGGTCGTAATTAATGAATTATTTTTCTCATCTAAAACGTGAGGAATGTCATCCCTACGATTATGATCCAATCTAAAGAATGTTTCTTACGGTGGACCAAACAATCCTTTATAATAATTTGTTATGTGTTTCTTAAGTTCATTATCACCCATTATTATTTCATCTCTATCTTGAAGTTGGAAGATTCTTGTCTTCCTATGTTTTCCATTGGCTACCAATTGGAAAAATTTCGTATTTGAATCCCCCTCTAGTAATTGCTTTATTTTTGCTCTTTGATACCATTTAATCTCCTCCTCTCTAAGTAGCTCTCCAAGACGTTTATGCAAGCACTCATTTAAGTCCACTTCCTGTGGTGACAAAAGGGTTATCTCAGCTTTTTTGTCTATTTTGTCTAATTTATCCAGGAGGTCTTTTTTTTCCCTTTTTGTAAGCCCTACTCACATTTTTAGCCTAGCCCCTAAGATATTGGCGAAGTCTATGAATTTTTGACTGCCATCTCTCCATTGGCGTTGAGCCATTGTTTTCACCCTCCCAAATTCTCTTCACTAAGTCTAGAAACTCTTCTCGAAGGAGCCAACCTAATTCAAATTTAAACATAGGCTGGCTAGAATTTATGGGTCTATCCCCTGAGTTTAGTATCAAAGGAGTATGGTCAGAAATATCTCTAGATAGCGCTATCACAGTGGATAATGGAAAATATTGTTCCCATTCTATAGACATTAAAATTCTATCTAATTTTTCGTAAGTCGGAACATTTAAAGAGTTAGCACATGTGTATCTTCTTCCGGACATTTTTAATTCTCTCAGATTCAGCCCGTCAATAACAGCATTAAAAAGATAGGCTATCTATCCTCAAAATTATCATTATTTTTATCTCATAGGCTTCTCATAATGTTAAAATCACCCCCAATCAAAATTGGGTACTGCTCGGCCCTCCCCCTATTCATTCACTAAAAGCGTTTTGTCACTGCTAGTTGGGAGCAAATCTAGATGCTACTTTCCAACCCTCCCGGCCCTCCCCCTATCGTCAACGCGACGACGCGTGAGTCACCTGCGTCTAGCTACAGCAGTTGCATATCCTTTTTGACAATCGTACCAACGAAAAACTAAACCTGCTGACACTGACAGGATTGGAAAGTCAAATTCGCTTTGTTACTCACACCTGCTGCTTTATTTGGGTCCGAATTTCAAATCCGGTGCTCGATCGTGCCGTGTTCGTTAGTGAACTTTGTTATGCAAACCATATTCCGGTCTCGATCGCTAAAAACAAACAGTTCAACATCAACTTCTCTTGCGTGCGACAGTCGCGCGGTAGAAATGGACGTGTCAAGACAGAAGAAATAGCGCGTGGAAACTGATTACGGAATTTGGCGAAAACCGGACATGGTTACGGGATTCCGCACGCGAAAACGGATGCATGGAGTAGTTTACTCTTCAGGAAATGCCTCTCTGCAACATAAAAGTCAACCTCCTACAGTAGTCTATACTTCTGTTGTGAACTTGTGATCGCGCGATTCGTGTATAGCACCCAGGTGTCCTGATGCCGCTCGTCAGCAACGGAAATTTCGCCGATTCCTAAACATTTCCTGTGCTCGCGGCGTTCAGATGGTGGAGAACTGCAGGCTCCTTCTCCTTCGTCGGCTAGAAGGCGAGAATGAATTTGTAGCAAACTCGTCACACCACGGGATTTTCCAAATGACGCGAGCTTAATTAGCGTGTGAACGTTGTCAGTTCCGACGTGCGGCGGCCGCGCGCCTCACGAGTCAGGTCAGTTTTGGCTTTTGAATGTTCAAGTGATGATAAGCATCACGGGGAGCACGTGTGGGCATCTATGAAAATTCGGAAATCTTTATGAAAGAACGAAGCAAATTTGATAAGCTAACAACTGCACTCTGACGGTCTGACCGGTCGTTCTCCTTGTCATACGTGTCCGCACGGCTGTACGTGAGCATTTCTCATGGATCAAGCATGTTCTAATGCAGTTCGTTTCGTTTTTTTTTTCATGTATAAGCTAAGAGGAGATGTTTTTAGCATGTGCTTGGAAGATGGATAAAAAGTGTGTATGGCATGTGTGTCCTATATGTCCATGGACATCTTGAGGAAATCTGGATTTAATCCACTAACAATACAAAATGATATCGGCTTGGTTTTCTTGCCCTTCAATTTGCAACCTTGACCACTATTCCATATATTAAAGTATTATTATAATATTTTTTAAGACTAAATTTATACACATATTTTTTCAGTATGAAACTTTTAACATCAATTGGTAGTCAAACTTTCACTGACTCCCGCTCAAAGCAGCCTTCATGTTGAAAAACCGAGCGAGAACTTTAACTACTGCTGCGAAGGCTGGCCTTCATAACTGTGGACTGTCGACATTGACGTGTTTGTTACTAGAAGAAACGCAAAAGACAAGCCGACCTGGAGTCAATTTCTTACTTATGTAGTTATGTGTCTGTCTTCTTCACAGCGTCCTATATTCGTTCTCTAAGTGAAGCCTTCATCCGCACGTGGTGCGTAAATTTCCTCGATGAATCTTCAAGTCAAGGTCCTCCATTCACATGAATAGATCATGGACCTTTGAGCAACAGTGCTAGTCCAATCTGCTTACGTTCGCAGGTTCAATGTGGAGCCACCACAAATTTCAGTGATGAAGACATGTAACGAGGGCTGGCTGACGAGCGGGCCCATGAAGAATTGTCAAAAAGGACGGCTCGCTTTCCCGTTTTCCAAACTGCATGCTGCTGGTGGCGCTCTCCAGTTTTTTTCAAAAGGAACCGAGAGATCAAAAGAGTTTACGATGGATAAGCTAAAAGAATTGGTCGAAAGTCGCCGCCGCGCTTGTGTACTTGCCAAAAAGTTGCAGCAGCGTATAGTCCTTTGGATTGCGATTGAGAAGTTCGCAAGGCCCGTGGGCCGGGAAGCCGTTGTTGACCAGCCTACCCAGCCAGCCGGTCTAGCACGGCCCGCAAACCCGACGCCATGGGACCCACAATATTATTCCATCTCAGCGGCGTGGCTGCATCTGGACGGTGAGATGGGTTTGAAATTTCTCCGTGGGACCGGGAATCGCGCTCTATATAAACCGAGCGAGAGCTGTGTGAGCTTTGTGTCCATCTCCTTCCTTCCGCTCCGGCGCCATCTGTGAGGTGGATACAAACACCTGCTAATTAAACTTCCATTTTTGCCTTGCGAAGGGAGCACCATCATCTGAGGTTGAGTTCAGGGAGCCAAGATGCCGGCCGGAGGTTTCTCGGTGTCGGCGCCGTCGGGCGTCGAGTTCGAGGCGAAGATCACGCCCATCGTGATCATCTCCTGCATCATGGCGGCCACCGGCGGGCTCATGTTCGGCTACGACGTCGGTATCTCAGGTACGGCGAGCTCCTCTCACCAGTCCCCATCACGTATCTCCTGCGCTACAAGTCTACAACTGCTTCCTTGTCCATGGCGAAACCATTTGTCAATCGAGATGTTCTCTTCATCACGCTGCATTACATGCTGCTCTATAAGAGTTCGATCTTATTTTTCAAATTTTCAGTGGATAATTGGATATACGGAGCATCGTTTGGCATGCCTGTTCGTCTTCTTGTGAACACAAGTGGATAAGCACAGATTTTCAAACGAGTTAATGGAGTATTATCATGGCCATTAAGACGCCCCAAGAACAGCAGATTAGAAAAGCTTTCCATTTCGCACAACTTCCAAATTTTAGTATATTTTTAGAATTTCATATCATCACCGTTTGGGATTACAAAATAGTGAGAATCTCCATCATAATTATTTGTTTACATAGTCTTAGAAATATCATGCTTTTCTTTTTTAGGGCTTCTTAGAAATATCAAGCTGTGAGGTTGCCATCTGCTTGACAGCCTGTTAAGTCAACGCATATGCGCTAAGCTATAGAGCCCACCTGGTGAACACGGATTTCTTTCTAATTTTTTTTGTGGCCGTATGGTTCTCTTTTTCCCATTTTTTCAATAGGAAAAGGCTTTGTCGAAAGAAACCTACCGTCAAAGTCATGTGTGAAAGTGAAACTGTTGTAAGCTTCATCCCGTTTTTATACATCATATAGTTTGGTAATGCTTCTAATGCAGTTTCGCAAAAAAAAAATAGTATGGTAATGCTTTATATTTCATTTTGCATTGCCAAATGTGCCCAAATTTGCAAATAATTAAAGGTTGAGCTAAAAGAAAAATAGCATGCATGTATGCCTCCCTACTAATTTTTCATATTATCATACGGAATGCTACGGTCTTCGTTGTATTACTGCGAAGTCTTTGTTATTCACGTACAAAACAGTAAACAGCTCAGATTATTTGGTGCGACGTACTAACGTTTATACACACAAATATATAATACACATGTTCCAAGGCGTGTGCACATGCACAGGCACATGAACACATGGGAATTATTATACCTTACCTTCATGATCCCAAAAAAATAGAAGGATTGTGTCTTGAGAGGTCAAACGACGGTACTAGAGTGCTGTCATGCAAAGCATCCACCTCAGTGAACAAAACACAGAAAATATGCACGCTTCATTTCCGTGTGTAACTCAACTTGCATTTATTTTATTGTTCATTCCTAGAAAAATAATTTGCCGCCCAACGCTTTCACTACTCTATGAATATTTTAGGTGAAACTAGTCAGAGCAATACAAATATTTGCTGTTTTGGAGTGGGAGTGTTTAAAATAAGAGTTTTCATGACCAGTATATATACAGGCACTAATCTAGCTCTCCTGTAACAACAATGTTAATTCATTACTGCAACGAACTTTTGCATGACAGACGAATTTGACGAAACAATTAATTACTCATGCCAAGTAGTGTAAAATCTCATTTTCTAAAAAAAAAAGTAGTGTAAAATCTGAGAATACGAAATGCCATGAACTTTGCAGGCGGCGTGACGTCTATGGACGATTTCCTGGGCAAGTTCTTCCCGGAGGTGTTGCGGAAGAAGCACCAGGACAAGGAGAGCAATTACTGCAAGTACGACAACCAGGGCTTGCAGCTGTTCACGTCGTCGCTCTACCTCGCCGGTCTCACGGCCACCTTCTTCGCCTCCTACACGACTCGCCGCCTCGGCCGCCGCCTCACCATGCTCATAGCAGGCGTCTTCTTCATCATTGGGGTCATACTTAACGGTGCCGCGCAGGACCTTGCCATGCTCATCGCCGGAAGGATCCTGCTCGGTTGCGGTGTCGGCTTCGCCAACCAGGTAACATTATATTTCGTTGTTTTCTTCTTTTTTAATTTCCCAACTCATCCTAGTGGTATCGTGTGACACGGTTGATATAACACTTCCAGTCAAAAAGTTTTAGGCAGTAGGAACGAATCTATTTCAAGTCAGACCATCAGCGTCCGGTTTCAGGAATTTTAGCAAGCACACGGGACATCATTTTCCAGCGTCCATGAGACGTGTTTGTGTATTTAGTCACCGTCCTTGACTACTGCCTAGTTTGGTGTCCATGAGAAGCATCGTCGATTCGAGTCTGGCCATATGGTTCGAGTCTTAAAATTGTACACGCCTAGTTTGGTGCTCTTGCTCCCATATCTAACCATATAATTTTATACGCATGAGTCGGTTGAACCTATCAGCTAAGTATAACATGGCCGCGTGCGAGTGGACCCGTCGTATTTTCCGGAATTTGGGGGGGGGGGGGGGGGGGGGGGGTTAAGTCAAACAGTTGAAATCATGCATGTATGCATAATTGCATATACTCCTACCCTACCCCAGATGGACTCAGGACACCTGGGCATCCGTGACGGTGCCAAGTCTCGTGCAGGACTTGTGTTACTACTACCTTGGAAACTTTCGTTGACTGAACGCATAGAGTGATAACCTTTTTAATTAATTTTAAGATTCCAAGGCTTGCATAATTTAGAACCTGCTGAACCAGCTCCCACCAATGAACTGGTGATAGGTGTGCACTGAACCTATAATTGCTTCGGATTTACTTGCACTGGTAGCTCTTTTGCATTTTCCGGTGGTTACCTGCTGTTTAGCTGTCCCAGTTGCGATCGGCACGAGAATCTTCTCCGTGGTTTGTCGTAACTGTTGACTTAAGCTACAGTAGCAGACGCCATCAATTCTAAGCAAGGCCACACCACAGGGGTCGCGTGTCGCGGACTCGCGGCGTCCTCTAGCCCTGCAGGAAGCTGCGCGGCTGCTACAGCCTGCAGGGATGATGCTTGACTAGTTGACTTGGACGAGCACGAGCTGGTCGTTTAGACTCTTTTCAGGTTCTGTTTTTGTCAGTGTTCACTGCACTGACCAATCTTTTGCTATCTGTGCATCTGCAATCAGAACATGCACAAGGTTTTGTAGCAATTTTTCTAGAGAGGGAAAAAATCAGATATAAGGATATCAAATCAAATATGCGTCGCAAATCATACATGTTCCAAGGCAACGGATAAGACAACTGCAGCGCAATTATAGCAGGTCGGATTAGGACAGTGCTCTTGTGATCAGTTTATTAAGCGTCCATTGGGCTGGAAAAGAAGTTTGATGGAGACCTAGGATCAGCAAACAAATCAGGGCTATATGGTAGCGCTGGTTGATTAGTTCTCTGTTTAGAATTTTAGATGTAAGGATGTGTGTCTGCTGCAGGTGCTGGGTGTCTGCTTCGGTTCGACTAGTCAACTTGTTGGCAGGGTGCAGCAACCTGCGCTGTGATGTGATGCATTGCACCAACCGCTGCGCTGGGCCAAAAATGTTTTGGGCTTAGAATCTTTACATTAGGAGACCGGGGGAAACCAGAAATTGCTCCTAAAAAAGGATCAGAATTTTTCAGTAGTTGATCATTTTCAGTTATAAAAATCTTAATCAAACTGTCGAGAATTAGTAGGTGAGCTCGATCGATTGCACTGAAACATTGCTCATCGTAAGCTGACGTTTGTTCGACCGGTGCAGGCCGTTCCTCTGTTCCTGTCTGAGATCGCGCCGACGAGGATCCGCGGCGGGCTCAACATCCTGTTCCAGCTCAACGTCACCATCGGCATCCTCTTCGCCAGCCTCGTCAACTACGGCACCGCCAAGTACGCTCTCGTCTCTGTACTCTGTTCGTCACTTCGTGTATACGCTTCGCTTCTCAGGAATCGAACTGAACCTGATGGCATTGTGTATGCAGGATCCACCCGTGGGGCTGGCGGCTTTCTCTGTCCCTCGCCGGCATCCCGGCCGTGCTGCTGACCCTGGGCGCGCTCTTCGTGGTAGACACGCCCAACAGCCTCATCGAGCGTGGCCACCTGGACGAGGGCAAGGCCGTGCTCAAGAGGATCCGCGGCACTGACAACGTGGAGCCCGAGTTCAACGAGATCGTGGAGGCCAGCCGCATCGCCCAGGAGGTCAAGCACCCCTTCCGCAACCTGCTCCAACGCCGCAACCGCCCGCAGCTCGTCATCGCTGTCCTCCTCCAGGTACCCGCTCGCTTAATGCTTGTGTTGATCACTAGCCGTATATGATGCTGGTTTCTTGACAACTGACATGAACGCAAATGTCGGAATGCTATACTGGATGCAGATCTTCCAGCAGTTCACTGGGATCAACGCGATCATGTTCTACGCGCCGGTGCTGTTCAACACGCTGGGGTTCAAGAGCGACGCGTCGCTCTACTCGGCAGTGATCACGGGCGCGGTGAACGTGCTGTCCACGCTGGTGTCCGTGTACTCGGTGGACCGGGTGGGCCGGCGGATGCTGCTGCTGGAGGCCGGCGTGCAGATGTTCCTGTCGCAGGTGATCATCGCGGTGGTGCTGGGCATCAAGGTCACCGACCACTCCGACAACCTCAGCCACGGATGGGCCATCATGGTCGTGGTCATGGTCTGCACCTTCGTCTCCTCCTTCGCCTGGTCATGGGGCCCGCTCGGATGGCTCATCCCCAGCGAGACGTTCCCGCTCGAGACGCGGTCCGCGGGGCAGAGCGTCACCGTCTGCGTCAACCTGCTCTTCACCTTCGTCATCGCGCAGGCCTTCCTCTCCATGCTCTGCCACCTCAAGTACGCAATCTTCGTCTTCTTCTCCGCCTGGGTCCTCGTCATGTCGGTCTTCGTCCTATTCTTCCTGCCGGAGACCAAGAACGTGCCCATCGAGGAGATGACGGAGAGGGTGTGGAAGCAGCACTGGTTCTGGAAGCGCTACATGGATGACGACAACCACCACATTGTCAACGGCAACGGCAAGATCAATGCCAACAACGGCGCCTCCGTATAATTTTCTTCATAGGCATGGCTGATCAAAGTTACCTTAGAGATCGCATCTGTGATTAGCGAAACATAATGGAGATTTCAAATGCGTGTTCAACTGCAGAATGGTATAAGTGAGATGGCAGTTTATGTATATGTGATACATGCAGCATGTAGTGGTGTTTTACAAGAGGCAAGGATTTGGAATTTAATTTCCCTTATTCATGTCCATTACAAATTATTTTCCTGGTAATTCTCTTTATTGGTATTGCTGATCAAAATTACCCTATAGATCACACATGAGGTTAGGAAAACGGAATGATGTTGGTTCTTCACACTTTAGATGCGTGTTCAATCATGGACAATGTATTATGTTCTAAGTTAGAGGACAATCTATGTGTCTATGATACATGAGCAGATAGTGGTGTTTTACAAGAGGATTTGAGATTCCATTTCCCTAATTCGTATCCGTTACAAATTATTATCGTAATATACAACCAACTTTGAGTTATCATTTCTTTTAGAAAAGAGGTTTTCCCCACCCTCACTCATAGAGATTAGAGAGGACGAGAGTGCGTTCAGCAGTTTGGGATACAAGAACGGAGCATTGCTCAAAGAAAGAAAAAGAATTGGGTCTTTCTATGTCATGGATGTAAAGCAAATGTTATGTGATGATGATGAAGTTTTTGTTGGATGTGAGATGGTCTTGAAGGTTGCTCTGGACATGTAGTGTGACCTTATATGGGTCTTGAAGTAGGCTCGAATATACGAAAATTCTAGCCGAGTAACTATCCTTAAATCAATTCAGTTATTGTCTACTCAAGCAATTGTTACGGTGACCCTTTGTCAAACTAAACTTTCTAGTTCTGACTCTAACACAAGACAACCATACGAGACATAATAAACCAAAAGCCATAAGAAAAGGGAACCAATTGGTGAGATGAATGTGAAATGTCACATGAGGGATTATGACTGAAAAAGATCTAAAACATTGAAGTGGATCCATGTTGCAGACTTGTTCTTTTGCATATTGAGTTGGTTGTTGCCTTGTATGGTCTATCATGTCATTTTCAAAAATCGTGATGAAATTGATATATCCCCTTAATCCAGATATACAAAATATTTTTCTTAATTTAGTGCATATTATCGCCTCATTACAATGTATCCCAAAGGATGTCTAATTCCTACTAAACAACTATAAATATTGATGGAATGAGGTTGAGCTTGCAGAGTTTATGAAATCTGACATTTGAGTTCTAATGTCCATCTTCAAATATGGCCATTTACGACCCATTGATAGAAGGCATCTTGAAGTCTTCGTCAGATAAAGTATACCTATTAGTTATTAATAATATATTTATAATCTGTTCATTAGGAGGTTTAATACAATAAAATATCACAATGATGTCCTTTTATAGGGAGCTTTCTCACTATTGAACACCTTTGTTGTGTAGTATTAATAGACCATGATCTTTGATATGTTAGTGTGCGGCTTCTTACATTTTTATAAAACATTTAATTTTAACAGTAGATGTTTTTTCTAGGTAAAAAAGATTTTAAAAAAATATTGAAAGAAACAATGGCCCAATAAAAATTTATTAGTATTTTCTTTTACGGTGTCCTGCATTATAGTAAGCATTAGTTACATGTATGTTATATAAGCTTTGCAATTACTATTTAATTAGCATATATTTGAATTAGTATCTCGATTGAAATATGATATATAGTAAATGATATCCCCCGGACCCTTGGATCCAAAACAGTCGCACCCCCTGCTCTTGGAGCACCGGTGCTTTCAGTTTCGCTCGGTAGTGGTGAACCGATGGTCAAGATGAAACCGGTGCTTATGTAGTAGGAAGGGCCAGGGTTAACAAAATCATAAACTGCTCGGTTTTTCAATAAAAAAAACTCAAGTGTAAACTGTAAAAATAAGACGCCAAACATTTTTGTTGTAGTACCAGATTCTGTTTTCTATGACGGTTTTTGTGTTTTTTTTATAAAAACTGGATGGTTCAGTGTCATGCTGTGGTTAGTCAAAGCACATACCAGTATGTATTTTGGATTCTAAACTTCTAATTCGCTTGTCTCTCAAAAAAAATTATCTAATTTCAAAAACATTTATATCAAGATATAAGATTTGAAAGGACCTTGATGTCACCTAGAGGGGGGAGGGTGAATAGGCGATTCTATAAATTTCTACGAAATTAGACTTAACAAAAAGAATCAATACGATCGGCAGTGCCGATGGGACCGATTGGCAGTGCCGATAGTAGAACAGAAAGTCGCCCAAAAGTATATCTGAGTTGGTTTCGCAGTTACTAGGTTGATAAAAAGACTACAACAGTTAATATGAAGCACTACAACAATATAGCAACTACTAGACATAAGCTACGCAAGTAGATCTAGTAATTTAAGTAAATATAAGAACAAATCCTAGAGCATGAAAAAGTAACAAGTAAATAAAGGAGCACACGAAGATATAATATTTGTTTACCGAAGTTCGGACTCCTCAAATGAGTCCTACGTCTCCGTTGAGGGGCTTGGTCATACTTGAGCCGGGTCTCTTTTCAACCCTTTTCATCGAATTTTCTTCTCTTGATTCCTTTCCTTTCGGAGATCAATCGAAATCTTCACAAACTTCCCGCGGCTCACCACAAGCTTAGGAGCTCACCGGGCAACACCTTATCATCTAGGGGATGAATCTCCAAGAGTAACAAATGCCACAACGATTGCTTGCTTGCTCAAGTGCTCAACAATGGAATTTTGTTCTTTCTCTCTCAATCTCTCACCCAATCTCACCCACAAGGTATAGCACTAACCAATAGAGAGTGGAGAGGTAATTTTTGGCTCAAATGGATATTTCTTTGATGTCTTTTCGGCACCCCAATGTTAGGACCGAAGAGGATATAAATAGGAGAGGCTAAAAAACTAGCCGTTAGGGCTCTGGACGCTCCGCATCGGCACTGCCGATAGAGAGGCTCAAAAACTAGCCGTTTGGCGCTCTGGACGTTCCGCATCGGCACTGCCGATACCCGGATCAGCATTGCCGATAAAGAGGCTAAAAAACTAGCCGTTTGGGGCTCTGGATGTCCCGCACCGGCACTGCAATGTTAAATTCAGTCATGATTCCTACTAATAGTTACTTTTGGCAACTAAAAATACCTCTTAAGATTAAGATATTTCTCTGGTTCTTGCACAAGGAGGTCATCTTGACAAAGGACAACTTGATTAAAAGAAATTGGCATGGAAATGAAAAGTGTTGCTTTTGTGATCGGATGAGACAATACAACACTTGTTTTTCGATTGTATCTTCTCTAAGTTGATTTGGAGAATATTACATATCACTTTCGGTTTGACCCCTCCTAATAATGTTTCCCACTTATTTAACTCATGGGTAGACAATGTTGATCCCGAACTTAGGAAACTTATCCTGATTGGGGTGGGCGCTATTTTTTGGACTCTATGGTTAAGCCGAAATAATATGATTTTTAACAAAACACCAATATTTTCTCCTATGCAGGTAATCAATAGAAGCACATATTGGATCAGAATATGGTCCCTTCTACAAAAAGGTGCAGGCGTACATCATTGCAAAAGACATGCCAACTTCTGGAGATGTCAACCATGGACATCTTTGCCAGGAATGGGTGGAGATTTAGTAATAGACTGAGATATTAGAACTTTACTTTATTTTCTACCTTTTGAGTGGCTTGTTAGTGTGCTTCCTATGCGGACGTTATAGTAAAACTTTTGCATTTATCATATAAGGATTCCACCTTATTGTGAAATTATGTAATAATTGAATGATCGGATTCACCGCAAGGCATGGAGACCGGGATGCTTTTTTTATTTGCTGGATGAAATAGAATTTCCCTTTATCTAAAAATTGTTGAGTCAGTATATAGCAACGACAACGACGGCTGAAGAACTATGTATCGATGCTGCTTATGTTCTTTGGCCATTTTTTCCCCTAGTTACTGTATGTTCATTGGATATAGTTCCCAAAGATGTTCTTTGGATATAGCGCCAAGGATGTCTCAATTGGATCATTTTCATATGTAAAAAAAAAATCAATGGACGAAATATATGTTGACCAAGTTTCTGATTTGGCGGATCAGATCGATATATACATTGTTTTTACCTGGGACCATCTGCCAGCTCTGCTGCTACTACACGCTACTCGCTTGTCGCTACATGTCACTGTCATTCTCCTCCTCCTCTCATAGTCCAGAGCCAGAGCAGCTTATCCACTCTTCTTGGAAAAAATCAGCAGATCCCATTTCTCTCCAGAAGCTAAGATCCGATCATCCATGCATGGCTTCCCTGGGCAGGTTTACCATCAGCACCACTGCAAATGTATCGCAAGGCTGCAGACGACCACGTAGCAGCGCCGTGTCGAGGCCAAAGAGATCCTACTTCCTCTGCCACAGCAGCCAACCGACCGATAAGCCTCCGGCCGGCGGCAGCGGCGGAGATGAGAAGAAGAGCGCGTCGTGGGCTGCCACGGCCGAGAGACTGTTCGGCGACGTGGTGAAGGCGGGAATGGCGGCGCGGGAGAGCCTGAGCCCCAAGCAGAAGGGGGACTGGAAGGACGTCACGCTCATGAGCTTCTCCTTCGCCGTGTACGTGTACATCTCCCAGAAGCTCGTGTGCACGTACTGCGCCTGGATTTCCATGATCAATCACCGATAATAACTTCTCAACGAGCTGTTATGTTATCGCTATTGCCACAAAGCTTGATGCTGTAAGTAGATTCTGTTGTATCGAGCTCTCTAGTAGTAAAAGTAGTTATTTTCATTATTTATGACTGCAAATAGAAAGCAGTTTTATATGTCTGGAGGGTGTGCTTGTAGTATATCTGTATTTAGCTCCAATAAAGCTCCAGTTCTTTTACTATTGATTGTACATAGTCCTGCTGAAAATTTTATCTTTTTTTTTTGTGTGTTGAATCATTTCGAACAGAAGAAAAAGACCATTGTTTGTTCGAAAAAGAAAAAAAAACAAAGACCAGGTTTATCTGAGACGCTTTGTCCATTCACGCTTCTATCATTGCCACCGTCCAAGCATGCCGTTACAGTTATCAGACGTTGAGAACTCAGATCGATCTTGGATGCAGTCGTACATATTTGAGGGAAATGTAGTCGAGGCAATTCTTCTTTGTCAATCGCATATTAATCTACTAATCGCATCATCTCGTCAGATCTCGATCACTGGAGGGGACAGTTGGTTAGTGCGTGAGACGGCGAGAGGCCAGAGGGCACCAAGGGCAGGTTAGCTCTTTACTTCCTTTGTTTTGAAATTATTATTATTATTAAACCTTTTAAATAAGACAAATAGTGAAACATAATTATAAAAGTTAACAATGATAAAATTTTGAAATGTAGTAGTATTTAGTTTGGCGACAGAAAAAACAACATATGGAAAAGGGTTTGCAAATTTAGCAGTCAGCACGATCCACCCGGATCGGAGGCAATCGAACGATTCGTTGCCTTCTGTGGCTTAGATCAGAACCAGAGATGCTGTTGTGGATTAGCGGTTTTTTTGGCTCATGAAGCATGGCTGGTCGTCGGCCACCGTCCTTCACTGGTAGTGACACACGTCTGCTTCGCCACATCCTTGGCACGCTTGACATAGCTGCACCACTGTGGCTGGCTTGTGAGGAGTACTAGTTCTCTTTTTGTGACGCCACACTTCCATCAGCTCTCGTCACAATTCAGACATTTGATGAAGCAGGAACAAAATTGCATATTATCAAGTAGGTAAAAGAAGCATTAGCGCTGTTACATACATATCTCACCTATTCCTCAACACTGTACTCTGGCCTCCGGGAAGATTAACTCCATCACAGCTCACCTACAGGCTACTACTTATAATTACTAGGACTACAGATCTGACGAGAAGTCAGGCCCTGTTACTCATCAGTCGGTCATAAATTATTTATTAGAGGTTGATGATCAAAGCAACTGGTAGGCCAAAGTGACAGAGACCTCCGTCCTTCTGACGGCGCCAATGCGTGGCCCTTCTGAAACCTTCTTCGAAGATCACTCAGCAGACACGGCGCCAACGCATGGTCTCTCACCGCAGCTTCCTTGGCAAGCTGATGTTACCGATCTCCTGGAACGGTGAGCGCTTAGGGATCACGCCGGGCGACTGCTTCACGCGGCAGATGAGGACGTGCTTCTCCTTCTCCTTTCCGCAGTCCTGCGATCGGTGATGCTGAGGCTTTGCTCTTGGGTTCTCCAGCTTGCATGCATCTGACCATTGATCTTGGTTGGCAACTGTCCCGGTTGGAAAGTGGGCTTTGAACGTGTGTAACTTGCTTTGGAGCTCTGATATCTTCTTCTGAAGATCTTCCACTTGTTGTTCTGACACTTGTGCCCGGTTTTTCCACTCTTGCACCTGGCATACATGTTAAACTTCTCGTTTAGATGACCGCCACTAACTGACCTTGTTTTAAGCATGAACTTGTACTAAAATGCAGTCGCACAATTGTTCAGAATTCAATAATTCAGTAACAAATACTAAGGAACGCTGTGGTTACATATAATCAATTATATTTGTCAGTGACAAATCCAAACAGTTTCTTCAGTATCTACAATTTTCAAGATTTGACGTATGAATACCGGAAGTCATTAAGAGTAAGATTATAAGTTCACCACATGAAGATATGATCATTACGGAAACAATATAATCATATCTCGAAAGTTATTAAATATAGTAAATTAAATAAACAATATGATCATATCTCGAAAGATATGATCATTACGGAAACAATGCAGACATGAAGACTGATTTAAAATTAGATGCCAATACCTCCACTTGTGCTGTCCTAAAGAGTAGTTCAGCAGGAACTCTGGAGTAAGAGCTAAGATACAGAATGCAGTAAAATTTTCTGTGCCGATATTGACTTCTCTAAAAGCAACTTAATGTAGGTGTGTAGATTACTCCACTTCATGCTCCTGATGCCAAGAGTAACTGAAACACCTCTGAATAAAGTAATGAATGTGGTACAGAGTGCTATCGTTAGAGTCCATGCATCAGAACCCCGCAATCCAACATTTTCTTTGTAGTGGTAATAAAGAGGCGACCAAAATAATCGATTCAGAACAGCTAATTCTTGGTAATAAACGCAGTAGCCCAGTGTGTATACATAAAACATAAAGCAGTTCAATTACTAGTGTATACTTACTTGAGAGTTCAAGGACCGTATACTGATGTCAGAAGCAATAGCTCGATGCTGCCATGTATCTCTGGAAGACTGCAGCTCTTGCATCTCCAACCTGACCTGCTCCAACATATCTTGCATCTCTGTCCATTGCTCTGATTCCGCCTTTACTTGCTCCATTATCTTCCCCACAATCTCCCTGCAGTCGCAGCAGCTTCCAGAGCCCACCAATTTGCAGTCTTCAGCCGTGATCTGTTGAGGAAAGTAACAATTACATAACGAATATTGCGAGCAAAGTACAATATATTTAGCACGATTTCAGTTCAACACAAGACAACAAATGGTTCGGTGCACAAGAACTCTATGAGAAACATTTCTGGGCCATGTGACAGAGTGTGCTGTTGGGGGAACATCGTAACAGTCTACCTAAATGTGTCGACCAAATTCAAAAGTTGCTACTCTTTCACTGTATCCTGTAACATCATAACTTAATCCTTGTACATTCTTTGCATTTGAATGCGTTGCCTGTTCAACTGGCTTATCACGATACTTGAATGACATTCAGACTCACCCCAACAAACTTCAGTGAACTAATGAGCACATGCGCATGAGCAGATATTAATACACGAACTAGTTCGATGCGAAAGCAACTCGACGAGCACATGGCTTGGGTCCCTAGGCCTGGTCCAGACTTTCTGCATTCGCCGGAAAAAGCTTGCTTTCTTGTTGTGGGGGCAACATATCCTATGCGAAAGTCATGCTTGCCCCGGATGGATCATGTGCTGTCTTGTAGATTGAAAGCTAAGTATAACGGCTTTGCCCAAAGTGGGTACTTCTGGTTCTGCGGCAGCACGTGCCTGTTGTCTTAACTGAAGTTCAGTTCCTTCCTTGGCAATTTCAAAAATTTTACGTCAGACTAGATTGATCGTTTGAGTTCATTCAAACATGCCGTACCCATCGGCAAAGAGTCATTCACCCGGGAACAATCAGGCACGATGTGGTCATGTTTGAGGCCCAAGTGACTATTGTTGGACGAGATGCAGTATGCAGACGAGTACATGCAGAAGTGCCAGGTGCGGATGCAACCTAGAAATCAGCAACCACTCAAACAAAACAATTTGAAGATAGTCTACCAAAGCTTCTCACAAAGCCCACGTCCCACATGACCAATACAAACAGAACTAACGAAAAATTCCAACTCTTTAGCCCAGGACCAGTCACCAGTGGACCCTGCCCCGGCGGCAGCGCCACTGACAGTGTGGGTCGTCTCGCAATCATTGACAGTTCAAATCAGGGGAACATGTGATAAAAAGCTAGTATCTTTTGAATCACTAGGAGAAGTAGTAGCTCGCTAAAAGGGCCATGGATTCTTACAATTGGTCCCATCCAACATCAAAAGAAGAACAGTGGATATTAGCAGCAGCAGCAGCAGTATCAATCCAAAAAGGCACGCACCACTTAACCCTCCTACGCCCATAATGCGTTTGGTTCCGAGTGCACCGTGCCAGCCCCACGGTTCAAAAAATTGCTCGAACCGGCCAGCTCAGTTTGACTGAAAACTGGCTGGTTAATCGAGAAACCGGACGGCTAACCGAATAGTTATAGTAACTTATTACAGTTAGCCGAATAGAACCGGACGATTAGAACGACCGATCGGGACCAGTTTCTCGATTAACCGGAATAACCGGCGGTTCCAGCCTGTTCTTCAAACCTTGGCCAGCCCATAGATCCGTGGCCCCAGCGCATCATCGGCCAATTTACTACTCGTCTTCCTAAGATGGCCAGTGCTAAACCATGTAGTACAAGTGATCCCCACGGCACAGCAGTGCCATGGTCGTGTCAGAGATTTCAAAATTAAACTCGCGTTACTCTCTCTGTCCCGGATGAGACAAAGCGGGCTAATAGTGGATTGGTAATGGTGTCAAGTGGAGCGGAGTCGCTGACCAGCCGGTGCCCCCAGGTCAACGACATTCGAGCGCCCAAGACTAACCGCGAACCGCCGGGTGCTAATCATGCGTCCCGAGAAAGCAAAGAATATCGAAACAGTAGTACATTTGAAAGTTTGCTGTACTACCTTGTGATGCCGGTGGTGATGCTTCTCCGCCGCCACGCTCTGGCCGTTGCCGCCGTGCACGTAGAACGCGGTGTCGTGGGCCGACGCCACGTGGCCGGTGCTCGCGTTGCTGCCGCCGCTCCAGCTCCTCTGGCTGCTCGCGCTCGCCTTCCGGCTGTGCCGGCTGCCGCATCTCCTGGACTGGCAGATACCGTTGTCGCCGGCGGCGACGGCCTCCAGGCGCCGACTGTACTCCGCCATCCGCTCGCGCATGCCCTTGGACATCCCCTCCATCTTCATCCTCAGCATTTCAACCTTCAAATATGCAGAGCACGTAATTCACGTTCAGTCAGTAACCGGCAATGAGAAACAGCGATGAACAATTTGGCGTAAGTGGTGTTCGGATGCTAATTTAGTACATCAGAGGTGTAGGCGCGGTCATCGTTGTCGCTGTGCTCGGCTTGCGGCGGCGCGACGGGCAGGGCGATCTCGCGGATGTCCTTGACGCAGGGCTCGGCGTCGGGCGGCGGCATCTTCTCGAGGCGTCGGCGGAGCGAGGACGCCTGGCGATCGAAGTTCCGGCCGTGGCAGCGCCGCAGCTCCCTCGGCCCGCTGGTGGCCCTCCTCCCGCTCTCCTTGTCCACCCGCAGCTCCTCCATCATCTCCTCCAGGTTCTCGATCCCCTCATCCAGCGCCGCCGCCACGCCGACGTCGCCCCGGCCATCAATCTTCTTCCGCCCCTGCCATTCAATTCAACCAGTACGATCGAGAACACACCGATCATCATCAGCCAGCTGGTGCAGCTTGCAAGGAGTGGAGGACAAGAAAGGAGTTCGTTTTGAGCGCGGTGAGTACGTGGTTCGCATACCGTGACGAGCGTCTCGACGGCGGACTTGAGCGCGGCCTCCATCTGGCCGCGGTGGCGGTCGAGCTTGCGGAGCGCGACCTCGCGCTCCATGCGGAGGAAGTTGCACTCGGCGCGGAGGATCTCCGCCTGGAACCGCCACTTCTCCTCCTCCTGCTCCGCTGAGTCGTCCTCCTCCTCCTCCCGAGGCGGCGGCGACGCCGGCGCGGACTCCAGCCCGCGCACGCGGCGCTCCATCTCGAACAGCGCGCCGAGCTGGACCACCGGCCTCGCCGCCGCCGTCCTGGGCTGCGCGCGGCCGGAGGCGCTCCGGCTGGGCCGCCCGCCCGACCTCCGCGCCAGGTTGAGGCTGATGATCCTCGGCGTCGTCGCCGCCGCGTGCTGGCCCCTGGCCGCCCGCCGCGCGGACATCGCTTGGATTATTTCGCACACGCTTGGATTGGAACAGAACGGGGAGAGAGGGCACGCACGCTCGGTGAGGCGAACTGGTGTTGTTGAAGCGTGCGGTGCGGGGGAATGGAATGGAATGGGATGGACGTGGAGTGGTGTGGTGGGTTCGCTTCTCTTTTTCCTCGGGGTGAGACGGCAACGGTCGGGTGCTTTTGGGTGCGGTGCTTGGTTACCGTGGAAGGTGTTGGCCGGAGCGACGGGGATGGCGATGGGAGGAAAAAGGCCCCGCCCACGACAAGGAAGGGATGAAGGGGGTGTGCCTCGTTTTCCGTGAAAAGCCACGGTTTGAAAGGATCTTCGCGGTGGGAGGTCGCAAATGACCGGACTGGGGCCCCATTGCCGGCAGCGAGCGATTGAGCAATGACCAACTGGTGATTAGACTATAGTTCTGCCGAGCACCTGGGGACGCCGCGCGTGGCAGGGGGTGAACATTTGGCGCCGGCGCGACTGCGAGTGGCCCGTCCTACGAGGAAGGCAAAGCAGCCAGACAACCGTGCAGAATCAGACATTTCGAAATGCGTCTCGATGTGTTCCAAAAGTATTGGTGACTTGGTGTCCTTTTTTTCTATAAAAGAAAAGAAAATGCAGTTCGTGTTAATGTTGATGCTCCATCATGAGAACTGTGAAGAAACGAATTCAAGACCATGCAACGTCACTCCAATTTGAGGTCGCAAAGTGCTCCAAAAGTAGTCGATCTTTTTTAAGTTCTTCAAATCTTCTGTAGTTTTTTTTAAGAGTTTTACTATCCAAAATACTGACCAGTAGTTTGATCTAACGGTATAGATTTCATAATCTAAAATCACAACTACTATCCAGTAATTTCTCAATTTGAGAGAAAAAATAAGAGTAGTAGATTTATAGTAATTAGTTTTTATTGTTATAAATAAAGTTATATTAATAATTTGATTAATAACTAATGTTTTATGTTTTATAAGATAAAATAATGTTTTACTGATTTCGTAGACTTAATATTCTATTGTGAAAATAAACATAAATTTATTAATTAATAATGCAATTACGAAATTACCCTTAAATGACTGTGCTGTAGTTTTTGAAAACTATTGGCTAGTATTTTGGATAGTAACACTCTTTTTTTTTTGGAACTAAATCCTCTAGTTAATTTCGTTACGAAATCACATTAGCGGCACTTACAGCGATTTCAGTGTCTAATTAGCGAAGTTGAACCTCATGCTTTCGTCTCTGCTGTGGTACATGTCAAATTATGGTGCATCTGCTTATTCAGTGCAGTGCATAAGCAGCGAGTATTTTGCTTGCAGATTTACATGGCACCATTTATCTTATGCCAACTATATAGCGCCACCTAATTTACGCGTCACCAGAAACATACTACTGTTTGTCATTTTGTTACGTCGCCCAGACCGTTTCCTGAACCAGT
This sequence comes from Eleusine indica, assembly GCA_030378355.1. NCBI lineage: Eukaryota > Viridiplantae > Streptophyta > Magnoliopsida > Poales > Poaceae > Eleusine > Eleusine indica. The sequence goes on along the minus strand of CM059498.1, from coordinate 6,108,575 downwards.
AAGTATAGCATACGCTGACACGCAACGCAGCGGAACCTTGAGAAAGGAACCGGAACAATCACGCGCATTCATTCAGCACATCGGGCCGTGCCACAGCGGAAAAGGGAAACATCCTGCCACACTGAGCCTACCCGTAGACTCCCCTGGGAGGCCGGCCGGTACTCTGACTCTCCGAGGTCCGTGAATGACCGTGATGACGATGCGCGCGCGCCGCACAGCGCTCCATGCATGTGACGCGACCGGATGGGTTCAGTTCAGCCAGCCGCAGTGACTTATTACCCGCCCGCGCCGCCCGACGTGGCTCGTGAACCCCATCCATCCATCCTCCTGCCTGCGCGCTCCGGGCCATGCAGCGGCAGGACAGGACGCAGGTGCAGGCGCCAGGGGGAGCCCAGAAGCAGAGAGACCTCTGCAATGCAAGGCTGCGCGCGCCTGCGGTTAAACTCCGGCGTGGGCGTGGGTGGGACCCGTCACCAATTTTTAAACCGAGCTCCCAGGCCACACAGTTGACGAGCACCGTTCCGCGACGCCGCGAGTGACATGCGGGGCCGTGTCGTCTCGGCCCACGCGGCGAGCCACGACCACGAACCGAGGTCAAGTTTCAAAAACGGCGTGGCGCTGCGGACGTGGCAACTCTTGCTCTCTCTCTCTCTCTCTCTCTCTCGCTCAGGCTCTCTGACGACCAGACGACGGTCCCCCGGGAGTTGGCTATGGGCTCGGTTCGTTGGCTGGTCTGGTGACTCGGAGTTGGACGCATGCGTGGAGAACAGCAGCCGGTTTGAATTGGCGGGCAGGCAGTGGAGGAGGATATGACGGCTACAGCCAACAGCAGCAGACAGGGGGTCCGTTAATTGTACGCCAGTGACAGGTGGTGAGTCAGGCGCAAATTTGAAGTGGTACGTTACCTTGAGCCGTCACCCCGGGCTCGTCGGAAGGCGACGACGGCGGCTGCCTCTGCCACGACAAGCCTAGAGATCGGGCCGGATCGGATGCGAAATCCTGGTCTCATCGTCGTTATTCATCACGCGCAACACGATCACACGACAACAGGTGTGCCGTGTGCCTAATGATTACTCTATCTCGCGACGAAATTATTTTTTTTTGTAATGTCCTTGTGGTTGCAAAGTTTTTCTTCACCTTCTTAAATTTGGGCGTTACAAATTAAAAAAAAAGGAAGTCCAAGAGTTTGAAACTCTCTCGGAAAGTCCAAGAGTTACCCACCACTGCACCCGAGTGAACTGCGGCAGCAGACTTTTTTGTTCAAAACTTCCCTTTCTCGTTCACGCAGGAACAAATGTGCAGAGTACAGCGTACTAGCCCTTTCGGTAGTACCGCTAAATAGTCCGCGGGCGTGATTGGGTGCACATGTGCTTGTACCCGTTGGTGTTTGATTCCACAAATGTAAATTAGAAAGAGCAAATGACCGAGACTCTCTTCACATGTTGGCTTTGATTGACAGAAAATAAAGAATAAAACCATATTGAGTATAAAAATACAGCTCAAATTTTGAAGGATTCTAACCATATTGAGTATCAGCCTCATGTTTTACAGGATTGTGTTTCTCTCTCACCTTCACACTATTCCAAGAGATTCTACCGTTCTCCACTAAAAAAACTTTCATGTGTCAAGACTCCTGTTGTATTCCAGTGAGGCTCTGAATGGCACATATACGTTTTGCTTCCGGGAAAAAAAAAACACGTAATACGGTGTCAGCTCTATTCTAGTACTACTCTATGTCCCTGCTGCAAAAAGGGAAATTATACCCTAGCTGCGCAACTGTGGCCTTTGTATAGGAACACGTAGCGTAGCTACTGTCTCCGACCAGATAAATATCTTGCATCACTATGCCGTCGCAATGAACAGCTTTGCTGCAAACAAATTTGACGGCGACTTTTGAAGCACTGGTTCCGCGTATGTTTTTGTACCGTATATTACTTACAGCAACAGCTGATTCCTACAACAAGGTACAAAGTATGTAACCAAAAACGTCAAAAAAAAATGTTGGTTTCAGAGGCCTAAATATTCATCAAAGAGGTACCTGCTCTTGACATGGCGTTTTTGAGTCACAGTAATTCTGATCGATCAGTACCGGGTTAGTGACATTGTGCATCGTTATATCTTGAAATGTAATCCTTTCAGCGTAGCCATGCCCTCCCTGTTAATGGAATCAAGAAAAGCATCATCAAATGGTATTGTTTCTTGAAGTACTGTGTTGATGCTATGTTTAGTCCCACGAAGGAAAATGACAATAATATACTTGTAAATCTGTCTGATATACAGTACATGCTCAGACATCAGAAAAAAGCAGTAGACATGCATAGATTTCTACAAAATACAGTATTGTATGTCAAAGCCCCACTGTACTGGTTGATTCAGAAATCAGAACTACAGTCAACAAGGCTCGTAGGAAACAGAGGAACATGGGCATCGTAGAAAGAAACAGAGGAGCAGAAGGCTTTGTAGTAGTGTCGATTGCTGGATGTACCGGGCCCTTTTGAGAGTAAAGCTTTTCCTCAAAATTCAAAGAAGAAAAGGCTAGGATTGTCCAAGTTTCCATGCCACTCAGCGAGAAGGCCATGCATTACCTGCCAAGTTTTGATCCGCACACCGTTGGTGGTGCCCAGCAGCGTGGCCTTCTCCACGAGCACGTCAGAGACATGGGCCCATGAGTTGTTTGCGCCTAGGCTACCAATGCTGCAGCAGCGAGCAATGCCAGGAAAACATCAGAAAGTCAGAACCCTTTGTACAGCTTGTCGAGTAGTAGTACAGAAAATGCCGTATTTGAAATATGAATGACTACAGTTAAAACTGAAGCCTACACGCAAAAAGAAAACTTAAAACTGAAGCCTAATTTTCGATGATCAAAGCGCAATGTCTAGCATATAATTGCAGCCATGTACGGCAAGAGTACCTTATTCCATGACCCGGTCCACAAGATATGCCAGTAATCCGTACAAACATGGAACCAGTCACAATGGCTATACAATCATCACCTGCGCTAATTCAAAAAGGACAACGGAAAATGATTTATTTAATCACAGTGGTTACTGAATGTTAGGAAAATGAATCTGATTACAAAATCTTCCTATGCAGAGATTGGTGCATGACGAGACAAGACAGAAACCACCTGTGCTGATGGCGCAGTCACTTATGGCCACCTCCTTGCTGTTGGAGACATGGATGCCGTCGGTGTTGGGGCTCCATCCCGGCGCTGTGATGAACAGCTTCGACACGAGCACGTTCCAGGAGTAGGCGATCGCGACGTGCATCTGCATGCTGTCTCTCACCTCCAGGTCCTCCACGATCAGGTGAGTGCATCTTCTGAAGTAGAGCGCCTGCAAGTCGCCAGCTGAAAATCACGGCTCACGTAAACATCAGGCGCGAAGAAATGCCGGGTCGTCGATCAAGGAGGTACCGTCGGGCCGGTGACGCATCGCTGATCGAATGAAAAGAAAAAAAAAAGGAAGGGGGATTCAGAAGCTGGAAATACAAAGATTTTCTTAATTCGGTGCAGTGACAAGTACTGTACCATTGATTTGTTGACCTTGCACGAGTTGTTCCACCACTGCTGCCCGTTCCCATTGAGCGTCCCACCTCCCAGCACATGGAGGCGATCGACGCCCTCGAAGGTGATCCATTCCTGCAGGCCGCGGTCGAGCCAGACCGACCGGTTGGACGGAGCCTCCAGTGTTCCCCTTATCTGGTCGTCGCTCGCAGATAACACGATCCAAACAGGAAAATGAACAAATTTACACATCGATATGTAGTAGTAGCAGTTAATTAAACTAGCGTTAATGATTAGCCTCACCATTGCAGTGATCGAGGCGGCTCTGCAGGGGCCATGGAAGCTCACAGGCATTAGCTGGTAGGTCTTCCCCTCGGGCACGAGGAAGGTGGACGGGTTTTCAGAGGAGTTGCAAGCATCTCTCCACGCCTCAAGAAACGCCTGTCCCGCGTAAGCATCATCAGAAGTTCAGAACAGGCGGCACCGCAAGAGCAATCGCAACACACTAATTTCGCTTTCACCTCTGTGTCGTCGCCGTTGGCAGCCGCGGCGCCGTAGTCGTCGACGTCGACGACCCACGGTTGCGGCCCCGGGCTGAGCCACGGCTCGCCTGGATTTTCTGCTGTTGGGCCGTCAGCAGAGTCGGCGAAGACTTCCTCTGAACTGGCGAGGTGGAGCATGTACAGAAAGAACGACATGGCGACAACGGAGGCTAGAAGAAGCTTCCGGGGACCCATACGAAGCTGAAGAGCTTGGGCTAAAGTGATGGATCCAGTAATTGTGGAGGAGAGGAAGGGGCGAAAACATGTTCAGTTCTCATCAGAGGAAATCGGCTGTGTATAACTCTCGAGTTCCTTGCAAGATGTGCGGGGGACAGCCGCTGTTACGATCCTGATGGTACGGCACTCAGGCTGGGCCTCGAGTAACCGATGACATGAGGGCCACGAGAGCTCTCCTACGTTGGGTCCCGCTACTGAAGTTTGTATGCCAAAATATATGCAGGCTTTGTTTCAATTTCAAGTAGTAGATGTATATTTGGACTAATCAATTTGTTTGGAAACAATTTTGGAGCGTAATAAATAGACCCTTTCTCTCGTACTTTTGGCTTAGTGGAGGAAAGTATGAACGTTTTATTTTAGTTTAGTTTTTTTATTTAGGGAAGAAAGCATGAACGCCTTGTTGATTATTATCCGCGTCATGCTACATGTCAAGAACAATTGGTGGACGGTGGCCCATTACTCCTACCCGCCACGGGCCACGGCCATGGTCAAATCTAAGCCCATAACATTTCCTATATGTTTGTGGTCATTCCGGTATCAGAGCCCAAATATCCATCCTCTCAAAAACGTAATAAAAACTCAAACAAAAAGAGAGAGGCCCATGTATGAACGCTAGAGAAGAAGGCCATTGACAATCCCACTCTGGTTGTCCCCACAAGTAAGAATATGTTTCCCTTTTTTCTGAAGGAATATGCCGGATGGATTTTCAGTTACAGCTAATCAACTCTGAAACAGCGAAAGATCGAGAGCTTTCTTTGTCCAATTCCTCCAAAACGAACCCATCATCATGAAGAAAACGATCGACCTAAGGGAGGGCACGCGCATGATCAAATGCGTCAGGTAAAAAAGTGAGCGAAACAAGCAATGAGAAATCACAGAAGATTTCCTCCGACCATGCGTCTGCACCTTCGCGTGGGCTTTTTGGCAATGCTTTCTCTCGGCAAATCGCAGCCATGCAGACCAAAAAAATAACCCACCTCGTAAAAGTGGGCATTACTTTTTGACAGGGGTGTAAAGGAGGTCACTTCACGTAACAAAGTTCACACTTCTTGAACCACATAACACGACAATGGAACTGCTTTTCTTCTCCAGATAAAGTATACCATGCTTCCCTGTCCTTCAAGTTTTTCGCAGCATCGATCCCTTCTTCATTCATGCGCTATATGTCAGCACCCATTCGCTTTTTTTTTTCCTGCGGTCGGTGAGCTAGCAGATGTAAAGAGCAATCAATCACATGAAGAACAGGCCGTTACCCCCGTACATGACAGGAAGAAACTACTCGACTTGAAAAATATCTATCTTCTCTGTGGGATAGCTGTCAAATAAACCCTCGTAAGAAAACATGTTTAGAAGTTTAAAAAAATTCAGAAAAAAAAACTCACACATGTATTAGATTAGATACTTATTTGGCCTATGAGTATAAAATCAACCTCGTTTAGGAGATGCGAAAATCAAAATCAGTAGGAACTAGGAGAAGAGATGAAAAGGACAAAACAGTTGCGCATAGTAATGACTGGTTTACAGAGCATTCGCTTTCACGGTTTAGCTGTTCTGGAACAGAGAACCATGGGGCTTGCCTGTGTGGTTTTCCTTTTCTAGGAAAAAGAAAAATTATCGTCGGACGGACACGGTCTAAAGCGGAGGCCAATCTGCAGCCGCTGATCCGGCGGCATGAATGGCGCCTCCGCCCAAAAGCGAGCCAAGTGCAGCCATTCAGGCCAAAAGGTATAATCGCCAGATCGACTTATCAAGCGGTTCCAAAGTAGTGCTGCTAATCAACTCCGGCCCGCCGAGGAATAAACAAACTCCGGCGCGTGCAGCACACTGGCTCCCTCACAGTCACGTCTCTCTCCCGCGTAAGGCAGAGAGGGCGCCGTAACCTAACATTGCCACAGCACAGACGAGAGTGCGCCTCCCTCCACCATATCATTCCACGGACCCCCTCCTACCCGATCCATAGTAGAAAGCGGAAACCGGGAGCTGAAAGTGATGACGGCTCAGATAAGTGGGGCATCCTTTCCATTGCTGGCCTCTCCTTAGCTAGTGACCTATATCTTCCGTTTCTAAACCCGGAGCACGCGCCCTGCACATTGCCGCGCTCCGATTGGCACGGCCCTGCCACATAGCCCCACCAGGGTTCCCCAATGGTGCACTGACACGTCGGAAAACTTAGCGCTGCGTGGTGCTCCGGCGGCAAGCGGCGGGCATGTGGTGACCACGCGGCGCGCGAGTAAAATATCCGTTTCCGCTCGGTATTGCGACTCCGGCCTGGACTCCATAACGAGACACGCATGCTGCCGAACCAAGCAAGGAAGCGAAGAATCCACAGGGCCCTCGAGCCGTCGCGCGACCGCCGTCAGCCCGGAAGGACACGCGCGTATCCTTTTTGTGCCCTGCATGAGCCTATTTATAGAGCCGAGGAGCCAGCAGCCAAGCAAAGCAAGTGAGCAGCAGCTCGACGGCAGGAGCACGACATCAAGTAAGCAGCCGAGCCAATCGACGGAGGCAGGCCGCCCGCCGGCCGGACGTGCGTCGCCGTAGCCGTTCCAGGCCAAAGGTACGTACGTGCGGACCCTCTTCACGCCTCTTCCATTTCGCTTGGAAGAGAGATTCACCATCAGCACTACTTCAATAATCTGGAGCGATCAATCTTGCGTACGTAACCTAAGTTTTGCTTAAGATCATCGTTGTTGTCCATTGCACGACGGACCTCTTCACTGTGCCACTTCTGTTGGCTCGTCATCAGGAGCGACGGATCGCACGCAAGTACGGTACCACAGGGGTGTTGTGTCGCTCAATCGCCGATTGCAGTCAGTTCAATGACGTTTAGTTAGGTGAGTGTTAGTGACCGGGAACGGTGATATATTTCATTTTCCACGCGATAAATGCGAGTAATAACATTAGGCGTGGCGTGTTCCTTACAGCTACCACTGATTGATCTCCGTTAGTAGTGAGGACTCTTTTCATGAAGAGACGTCTAAGGTTCTAGTAACTTGTAATATAATAATGCATGGTTCTTATAAAAAAGATAAAGGAAAAACACTTCTGATGCGTGGTTAGCTGAACAGCACAGAGAACAAAATAATATATGGGTGGTCGCATGTGTACAAGTTGTGAGTTAACTGATTCTTACACTCAAGTTTGTTCAGAGTTAGGTCTGTTAGGCCTTAGATTTGAGTCGTTGCTGCTACTGTTCTTTGACGACATGGAAGTTTCCAAATATGCATGGTTATGCTAATTCATCTGAAGCAAAATATGTTGTTCCTATACATTAAAAAGAATAATGGCCAAGTGTAAGCACACGTAAGTAGCTTTGTGTAAACCTGCCTTCTCGTTCATTTCGATCATACATTGCTTGGCAAAAAGTAACGTGCAAGATCTGTAGAGGGTATTTAGTCTCCTAAAGTTGCTTAATTTGGTCATGACGCGGCTCGCATTGCAGAGAGCTTTTGCACATGCGTTTCCATCCTTTCGTTTCTCCTTTTTTTTTCCCTCCGAGATAGGGTGACAAAACAGTCAACAGAAGGATAGCATGCATGATATAAAGAGTTTTCGTTCCTGTAGCGATCACAATTTTTTAATTTGCAAACGATTGTTACGAGCAGAATGCTGAGGAGTATCGTCGAGGAATGGTTGAATTACATGACGGAAATCTGTTGGAAGTATTGCGTCCCCATCAATGTTTCTAATTAAGTTTCTGTTGTTCTGTCTACCATGGTTGGATGAGTCGAGTCCTACTATCCCATAAGAGAAACATTTAATTCCACCACCACCTGGTTACTAATCAATAGTTTTTTTTGTGTGTGTGTGTAAAGGTCTACCTCCCTCGATCTTCCCTTAATTTCATGATGTGACACTATTCTCACTAACATTGAACGTGGCCGCACCTTTAATAATAAAACACAGATTAGACCAGGAGAACAACTTTAAACAACACCTTCTGGTTAACTTGAAGCACATCGTTGCTCAATCATAGAAATAATACTTGAGATGGGGTTTGTGGGTCTGTTATGTTGTCATTAGCAGCATATCCTTCTTTTTTTCAGATACACATAACAGTACATATTTTGCTTGCATTCTCCATAACAAAATGTTTTTGCCTTCCGAGATCATCTGCACAACTCTCTGTACTCCCTCGGAGCATCTCCAAGAGACACACACACAAAAATGAAGGCCCCATTTTTTTAGGACCAATCTAAATAATATTGGGCTATTTTTTATTCCCATAGTTCTCCTTTAAACTGGACAAAAAAATGTTTTAATTGGATCACATCAGTATTTGATGCCACCAGAACGTTGCTTCTCTTTTGGGAGGAGGAGGATTGGGAAGCCCAACTTCTCCTGTTTGTAGCTACAAATTAGAGGAATTTAGAGAGAACTAAATTAACGGAAGATGTTTATGGGTCTTGTTGGAGCCAATTTTTTACTAATATCTAATTGTTTGATATTTTTTAGGTGAAAAAAAATTATAATAATTTATAGCTGAGTACATCTCCATATTATAAACACTCTGGATTACAAAAGAAAAAAAAAATAACTAAGTACAACCAGATATTGTCCTTCATTATTATGGTACTCTCGTATCATGTAGCTCCAAAACTCAATGCCAAACTTGTATGAAGATTCATAAAGATGACCACATAGGTGAACACTTAGCAAAATGATTGAGAACAAATGCCCAAAGAGCAGTCGCGAACATGTCTATAGGTGGAATTAAGCACAATCTTCTTTTTTCTTATGTCTTTCTTCTTTTTCCTTCTACTACTGATGAAGATGAAAAATTAAGCCAAAGTGAATCGAAATCGACTTGGGTAGATTGATTCTCACTAGCCCTTCATTGTAGTCGGATCTAACCGCGTTGATTTATGGAGAATTTTTGGGCCTCTTTTGGAGATAAGTTGAATGAGCATCAGTTGATGTTTTTGACCGTTACCTATTTGATTTGAAATGCATCCTCATTCATAGTTCAAACAGTCACAGAAAGTCAGTGATGTACTGATGCGTTCTGAGATGGATCTTTCTTTGCACGTAGATACCCAAAACCCAGCTGTTTCACCGTACCATATGCACGTACATTTCTTTTTGACTTAGCACACAAGTGGCTCCAAGTTGTCTCAGAGTTAAGGAACAGAATTGGCAAAGAACTCCAGTAGTAATCCACTAGCCAATCAAGTCGAGAAAGAGGCACCACTAACTTGTTGTCATTGAAATAATTTGCGTCCTTGCTTACTCAAAACTGCTAGTAGGTTAACATCATGCCGGCACTAATAGGAAGTTAGTGCTCTTAGATACATAGTTTAATTACGCTTAATGGTTTCACGTAGCACTGCGAAAATACGGCAGCACAACATCAGATATGAAGAAGATAAACAATGAAACGGACAAGCCGTCAAAGGTCACACACACAAAAAGATATTAATAAGTACACATAGGACAGATAGATAATCGGTTGAATTTGGGGCAAATTCCTTATTAATCACTCAAAAAACTTCAAGTTCCTTACCAACCACTTAAAATTTTGAAGTTCCTTATTAGCCATTGGTCTTATTTTTTGTTCCTTATTCACCACTATCATTACTTTATGGTGTTAAATGGAAGGGGAAAAGACAATTTTGCCCTTTTTGTAAATATAGACGACATTAAATGTGCTCCCTTATTTGAAAAATATCAATATTATAATTTTATATACCTTAAAAAATATTACTATATGTCTGATCATGTTTTTTTCTCTTGAAAATATAGATATGAAAACTGACTTTTGCATATGCACTAAAATGGTTAATAAGAAAACTTTAGTATAAAAATAACAATAAGGGCAAGTTAGACTTTTCTTATTCTATTTAACACTAATAAGTGATGATAGTGGTGAATAAGATACAAAAGATAAGATCGATGGTTAATAAGAAACTTTAAAATTTTGAGTGGTTGATAAGGAACTTGAAGTTTTTTTTAGTGGTTGATAAGGAATTTGCCTTTAAATTTGTGTGCGTTGAGGTGTTTTGCTCCATGTTATTGTAAATACCACTGTATGACTACTCGGCATTGTCCTGAAATTTGTTTGAAAAATCTAAAAGAGGAAATATTATTGGACACGGATGAGATAGTAGTCCTCTTTTCATATTTCTCCTTGGAAAGAGTGATGAAGGGACAGAGGCTACACTAGTGGGGAGACCAAGAGGATTTGCCCCTTTTAGTTTTTCCCACCTTGAATAACGGGAAGTGTCTAAAGAAGAGAAAACAAAAAGGGAACAAAGGGTAACCAAATGGAATGACATGAAATGCACTAGAAGTCTAGAACCTCGAAATACTCAGCACCCTAGCTACCTTTTAGCAGCAACGCACGATCATGGTAGAGTGGCAGAGAGCCAAGTTGTATATGGTTCATCAGAAGACCATCCCGTAAACGGGCAGACCGGTTTGTCCACAGCGAAAGTAATCTAAAGGATTTGTAGATTGCTGCCTTGCCTTTATATTGGTAAACACAAGGTGTGCTCTGCGAAATTAGCTCTGTACTCTAGCCCACAGGATCAAAGTACGAAACACTGTAACACACGCCATGAAACGACCAACCTGAAACTTTCAGTTCGCATGCAAACACCAGAGGCGCCCCCCTCTCCGAGAATCTTGAAAGTTGAAACTGAATTTTTAGAAGAGTTTTTTTCTGGAAACATTTGGTAAAAATCTTGGATTCAGATTCTTGAAGCAAAATAAATTAAGTGATTTTTGAATCAGGTGAAACACTATTTTAGGTTATTCAGGTTGATAGTGTAAAAAATTTGAAATGTTTCAAGTGCTTCATCCTGAAATATTTCACATTTTTACTGTTTGGAAGTGATTCAGGTGATTCAGCCTTGAATCTGAATCGATTCACTCAGCCAAACGGATCCTTACTATACAAAATTCTGATCAGTAGTTTCTAGATTTCATAATCTAAAATCATAACTACTGGCTAATAGTTTCTCAATTTAAGAGCAATATCGGAAAAAATAAGAGTTATAGATTTATAATAATTAATTTTTATTATTATAAATAAAATTATATTAACAATCTGATTAATAACTAATGTTTTTATTTTTTAAAAGATAAACTAATGTTTTAATAATTTGATATACTTAATATTCTATTATGAAAATAAATATAAATTTATTAATTAAAATATAATTATAAAATTACTCTTAAACTACTGGCTACTGGCCAATATTTTGGACAGTAAAACTCCTTAATTTTTATCCATAAAACCAAAACTACTAGCCAGTATTTTAAATAGTAAAATTCCTCAATTTTATCCATAAGACCATAAGACCTATAGCCAATCACCCAGTCATCCTACACCCTGGTCAAAGGTGTCGCCCCAAATCCATATGTCTGGCTGCGGCCTTCCCCATTCCCCCGCGTACCCTTGCCGTGTCCATCCGAATCTCTATCCGGCTGCCTCTCGCTGATTCCACTGTGCTAGACTAAACAGAAAGAGAAAAAAAAAATGTGAGATTCGGATCCTTACACTTGCATACAGGGCAAGTAAAGGTCACTAAACACTGTAGGTACCTGGACTGTACTGGACTGGCGGAGAAAAAATGTGAGGTTTGCGGTTGCACACATGGCAAGGTAAAGAAAACTCAGAACTGCATGTACACGTATTGTACCTTACTGACGCCTGACGGAGAGAAAAACGTGAGATTTGCAATAATTACACACACAGGGTAAGGTAGAGGACACTCGTAGGGTACATGACCGGATACTTGTGTGTCTTTCAGTACCGTCTGACTTTCACCGCAAAACCTTACAGCACTGACGCCACGCACCGGCGGCGGCGCAGCCACCAGCCGTGCCCAGCGCGTCACCGTACGCAATCGCGCGCGCACGCAACGCAACGGCAAACACCAATCAGTACCAAAGGCATGAGCGTTCCACAAATCCGGCGCTCCACACGCTGACGGAACGGAACGGAACCCTGCCTGCCTGTGTCGCAGACGCCTCGGGTCGCGTTCTTCCCTCTCACCTAGTGGCACGACTCATCCTCTCTCCCTGTCCCCTGCCTAGCCCGCGCAAGTTGCCGCTGGCTCGCGCCTTCTTAAGCGCCCGCCGTTCCACCACACACCGGTGAAGCGAGCGGCTCAGTAGTGATCATCAGTACCCCGCACGTTGGCCTTTCTGTTTCGGCCGTTGCTTCCGCGCTCTCACCGGCCGGAGTAACGTGCTCGATCGCTCGGCGGCAAGAGTAAGTAAGGTGATGAACGGCTTATGCTAGCGCTTAGTAATAAACTTGACACTGACAGTCATACACACGAGAGAGTGCGGCGGAGGCCGGCCAGACGCTTCATATCACTTCTCCCGTGTCTGACGTGGCATTGTTTGTTTGCCTTGCTTTTTCGCTGTTACAGCTTGCTGACCGTCAGTCAGGTCCTGATATATAAGCAAGCGCGGCGCTCGGGAATCGGAGGTGTTTAAGTAGAGGAGCATCTGGCATCTGCCCCGCTGGACGTTTCTCCCCGTGTGTGAGCGTTACCCAGGCGTCCAGCTATTTCTCTGCGAGGGCCGGGTTGAGCATGGAGAATGGTGGTGCTGCTGCGGCGACGAACACGGCCGAGAAGCACGTGGCGATCCCTATCGCCGCGGTGGCGAACGGTGGCGGCGAGGAGAGCAAGGTGGAGGATGTGCCTGCGCATGCATTATTGCCCAGCGGGCCGAGGAAGACGGGGCTCTTCATTTTCATCCTGAACATCAGGTGCGTTTGCATATTATATTAATTTCTGTTTTCATCATGAACACTGATCGGTCATGATTGTGTGCTCATGTCTTGTTCGGTTGAAACAACCCGGGAACAGGAGTTTATTCAAGCTGGACGAGCTCGGATCAGAGGTGTTGCGCATCGCGGTGCCGGCCTCCCTGGCGCTGGCGGCTGATCCGCTCGCTTCCCTGGTAGACACAGCGTTCATCGGCCGTTTAGGTAAATACCCTTCACCCATCTAAAATTCATCTCAACTTTGCTGTGTCTGCACAACACTCGCATATGTTCCATCACAGTGTTCATCATCAAGGCTATATTGAACAACTCATTTCCTTCTAGACTCAGTGCTGCTAGCTTTCCATTGAGCATCATACGAGTAACAAATTTCCTGACCAGTTCATCGCTCCCATGAATGGATATTCCCTTGTTTACTCGTTTTTGTCAGTTGGGCAAAGTAACAAACTTTCCTGCTGCGATGTCCCTTTCGAGTGTATAAATAGCGGGCCGATTCAATGAGCTACATGCTAAAAACTTCCAACGTCCAGAACTGTGCTCTAGGGCGTTTCTTTTTGCTGCTGATGCACACCAGGTCCTTTTCTGTTTTTATCAGTGTTGGTGAGATCTGACTTCAATGTCTTCGCTTGGCTGTAATATTGATACAACAGTGCTCCTTGGTGTAACTGTCCTTTATCTTTCATAAAATCCCCTAGACAATTATTTGTCGTTTTACACATCACGGCAGTGTTTTTTTCTGAACCTTCCTTTGCGGATCGTGGCATCTTCTCTTTACAATTGGCTGAACCAGATAGGACCTAGCTAGTCATGGATATGCTGAGCTCATCTTTTTGTTTTGTTCTTTTCTGATAATGCAGCCATTAGTAGTTTAGAGAGACGGATGCTTTCTAAAATTATCGGCGCGATTGTACACTAAAACTAACCTCCGCCTGAGTATGTCATTTTTCTCCTTAATATAATGATACGTAGTTCTCCTACGTATTCGATAAAAAAATGCAGCCATGATTCCTTTCTGTCGAATTTCATCTTAGTATCCCTCCATCATTGTTTCCCAGTTTTGGTATGTTCCAATTTTTATAAAAGTATATGACTTTTGAAATATGACCTATCCATATTTTTCTTTTTCTTTTTCTTTTTTCCTTTCAATGATGTTAATCCATCCAGTTTTCCTTTTTTCACATTTCATAATCTGGTTTCTCATTACGGTATCTGACCTTTCTTCGAAACTATAATAAAAGTACTCTTCGTTATCTCATATTCTGTTGCCACGATAAGAGATAGCTTATTGTCGATCTGAATTTTACCACAACAAAATTAACCTGTGTACTATTGATTGGTGGTGGTCAGGCTCGGTGGAAATCGCTGCTGTTGGTGTCTCAATCGCCATATTTAACCAAGTTTCCAAAGTCTGTATCTACCCCCTTGTTAGTGTGACGACATCATTTGTAGCAGAGGAAGATGCTATCATTAGCAAAGCTATTGAAGAAAACAGCAGTCGAGATCTGGAGAAAGTTTCTCATGTGGATTCAGAAACCGACAATTTGCCTGTATCTGGTAATTAGTTCTTGGAAACAAATATGGTTTGAGTTTTTGAGTACGAACTTAATTCACCTAAGGCTGAAGGAGTCGGCATGTGCCTAATGTCAACTTTGCTTCCAGGTCCTGACAAAGCTGAATGCGTCAATTCGTGTATCCCCGCAGAGTGTACAGATCTCTCCGACAATGGGTACAAGAGGAAGTACATACCTTCAGTCACATCGGCACTGATAGTTGGTTCCATTCTTGGCCTTCTTCAAGCTATCTTCCTGATTTTTTCAGCAAAATTCGTCCTAAGTATCATGGGAGTGAAATCTGTAAGTGCAATATATTGTCGTTTCCCTGCTCAAGCTTCAGTTACCAGTGTAGTTTCATGTAACCTAAATACCTAATACTATTTTTTCTCTATGTTGCAATTTCTTAGGGTTCACCGATGCAAGGTCCTGCAGTTCGCTACCTAACAATAAGATCACTTGGTGCTCCTGCTGTCCTATTATCTCTGGCCATGCAAGGGGTTTTCCGGGGTTTCAAGGACACAAAGACACCGTTATACGCTACAGGTAACAACACCTGTGTGAGCAATACTCTTTCAGGGGAGAACTTTTCATAGGTTCGACTCAATCACAGTAGCGAGATTTAACAGCCGTTATTCCTTAGGATCAGTGAGTGTCTGAAAGCAGCCTCACCTGACAGTGTCAACCTTTTATTTCAGTGGTTGGAGATGCGGCAAATATCATTCTAGATCCAATTTTGATGTTTGTTTGTCATATGGGTGTCACTGGGGCAGCAGTTGCTCACGTAGTTTCTCAGTAAGTTTCAGTATCACAAATTATCTATTCAGAAAGAATCAGCTTCGGAATTTCAATGATAAGCTTGTTCTGGTTTCTTTCTCCCTATTACAGGTACCTGATAACATTGATATTGCTGTGCCGACTTGTCCGGCAAGTTGATGTTATACCGCCTAGCATTAAATCTCTGAAATTTGGGCGGTTCCTTGGATGTGGTGAGCAACCATTAGAATCCTGAAACTGGATATCAGCATCTCTACCTGATCCATCGAAGAAACTGAAGTTTCTCTATTTTCAGGATTCCTATTGCTCGCAAGGGTTGTGGCAGTGACGTTCTGCGTCACCCTGGCAGCGTCTCTAGCCGCTCGCCATGGAACAACCATCATGGCAGGTTTCCAGATCTGCTGCCAGCTCTGGCTTGCCACGTCCCTTCTTGCGGATGGATTGGCTGTTGCAGGACAGGTTAAATCACCTTCCCGGAGCCTCATAGAAAAGTTCATATCTCGAGGAAACATTTCAGAAAGTGCATTGTAAACTCAACTATGTCTGATTGCAGGCGGTACTCGCAAGTGCGTTTGCCAAGAATGATCACAAGAAGGTTGTGGTGGCGACGGCTCGTGTGTTGCAGGTATTTCACAGTGGCGTGGTGTCAGATTCTTCATTCTTGCCAGTTCTTCCTTGAAAGTGCAGGTAGAGCCAATGCGTAAATTGCTAACGGTGTTCTTCACCTTGCAGATGAGTGTTGTCCTTGGGCTGTGTCTCACTGTTGTGCTGGGACTTGGCATGAGGTTTGGGGCTGGCATTTTCACCAAGGACCAGCCCGTGATCGAGGTCATTCACAAAGGGATCCCGGTAAGAACCTGGGCCGTTAAAAGATAGATCCGTGTGTAAGTATATTTTTTTAATTTTCAGACACTGAAAAACGGTACTGTTTCGGTTCAGTTTGTCGCCGGCACGCAGGGGATCAATGCTCTGGCATTCGTTTTCGATGGCATCAACTTTGGGGCATCAGACTACACCTACTCGGCATACTCCATGGTAAAAACCATTTTCACCTCTGATCAAGCACCACATCATAATTCAACCTTGGGATTTGTTCCCAACTATAAATTGGATGACTATCTTCAGGTTGGCGTTGCGGCTATATCAATACCGTGCCTAGTATACCTGTCCGCGCATAACGGATTCATCGGTATATGGATCGCATTGACAATCTACATGAGCCTGAGGACCATGGCTAGCATCTGGAGGTATGATACTACTTCCTTATCCTATTCACACAATCACAGTTGAGGCCGCCATGCATTTCTTCAGTTGCCAAGCTACTGTTAGGCATCACAACTCACCTAGGTCGCCGTTGCTTCTATACGTAGGATGGGAGCAGCGAGGGGACCATGGACGTTTCTCCGAAAGTGATGGATCCGCCTGGAAGATAGATAGCCTTTCATGGTGGAGATGGTGGTCACATACATGTAAAATCAGCATAGTATAGTATAGATGCGTTGCGTTGCTCCTGAAGCTTCGGATACCGAAGTTAGATGGAGCTATTTCTTCGTGATCATCTTAACTTGCAGTTAGAGTTTACATTGTCCCTGTGATGGTTTATATAATAACACATCGGTAAATTGATCTATCGCCATTCCATTCTTTTTCTCTCTTTTATGATGAGATCATGGCGTTTTTTGTTTTCTTTTTTAAGATTATGCAAGAATGATTTTATTGGATGAAATGGAGGAACGCACCGTGATAGGATGGGGAAATGCAAAGTTCTTTTCCCGCTGTGGCAGGTGGCAGCAGCTTACAGTGCAGGGGTGAGCCAGTGCTTACAGCTTATATATAGCGACCTACTCCCTCCATATTAAAAAAAAACGTTTTGGCTTAATAGCAATTGTCATCAAATGAATTTGTTTTGGCTTAATACCAAGAAACCGAGGCGCGCAGCACAAAAAATGAGGCCAATAAGATTCGAACTAACCACCTACAGGTTGGACTTTGGTGTAGGAAACCAATGAGGCAAAAGCAAATGGTTATGAATAAAGTAAAACCAGTACCCTATTTAATAGGTCAGACATAGAAAATATCCTCTTATTAATTCCTCCTTGGTATTCTAAATCATGTTCTAAACGAATTGTTTTTCTAATATGGAGGGAGTATGGTACTACTACCAGAGTCTAGAGATTCTTTTAGGTAAAAAAAAAAGATGAATGTGGATGTTGGAAGCTTTGATTGCTTTTTACTACACTTATTTAGTTTTATACTACTACTCTTTACTAGTTGTATAGTTCGAACTTAAAGAAGCCTCCAAACTGTGTCTGGCAGCTAGTTTGGTTTGCTGGCTTAAAATACTCCAATGTCAAGTTTTTACAAGAAAAAAAAAGGCTCAGGCCACCCCAACCGGTGCCACAGGAAAGTGCTAACCGTTGCCTAGAAACTCCCAGCGGTTACGAATAGAATGTCAATCATGTTGCTACCACGACAAGCACTTCAAATTTAAAGCCATTATGGACTTACTCTCTAGCGCTGCATTGCGTTGTAGAGCTTAGTTTGTGAAATTTGCTACTTCAAAGTTTGCTGTTCATAAGTGATGCTTTAAACATACAACTAGAAATATAAAAAGTTCAAACCACACAAATTTGTTCTAGCTGCTTAGGCAGCCTACAATATAGCCAATCACATTACAATATCACACAAAGAAATATATCATATACGAAAGTATCAGCTCGAAATGTTCTTGAGGATCTATTTTTATGAGAAAAATAATTCAAAACGATTATCAAAGCTACAAATATACATCAGCCATTTTCTGTCTCGATTTATGTCAAAATTGGTAGTTGGAACAGCATGAATACCAGTTACATGCATAACTTTGAGGCCACAAAAACATAATGATTTGCACTACTACACAATGCTTGTGAGGCCACAACTAAACTTCTAAATTCCGCCTAATTATATAACCTGACAGCAAAGAAAAGAGACATCAGGCTCCAGATGTGTGAATGACCTACCTCTTAAGCTATCTTTATGGTCCAATCGTCTGTGATGCGAACGTTGGGCCTCCGGATTGTTGGTACAACCGAGCTGGAACCACTCCTTAAACTAACTGGTCCTGATTCAATCTCCACTTCTCGGTTTCCAGGCTCAATGATAGCCTTCTTTGCTCCCGATGATAAACCGAGGACTATAATTCTTTCAACCACACACTCAGTTGTAAATTTCTTGTTGCCCAAATTATCAGGTGCCATGTTGAATGAAGTTAGCTTATTGTCTGCAAATACGAAGCGGCGATGGATGAATGCCCCTTGCTGGTAATCATAGCTTTTCCCATCGTCCATGTAAAGTTCGCCTTCTGCAACCTTCGAGCTATTGAGGGCTATGACCTGATCAGGCAATGTTACACAAGTAAATTAGATACTTTGGATATAACTGTAACCATAAAATAGCTAATTTGAACAAACAAACTGACAGGGCCACACATTTAGGGGGTGCTCGTTTCCATGAGCAGCTAAAGTTTAGCTCCTAAAATTTGAGCTAAACTTTAGCACCTCTTGGAGGGCTAAAATTTAGCTCTCCTTTTAGCCTCTTTTCTTCTCTAGAGGTAAAGTTTACCTCAACTTTTAGCCCCTCCCCACCCGGTTTGTTTCTATAGAACTAAAATTTGGACTAAAGTTTAGTTTTAGCCCTTTAGCCCATGGAAACGAACAGCCCCTTAGCTGGTACACATTTTTATGGCAGTTATGCATATACCCTTGTCTAACAGAAAACTAAATCTGGTAGTTCAAACAAGCATTACAAGGGATGTACTAGTACAGCAAGTACAACTAGTGGCAAAGCAGGTAGCTCCTAAGTTTCACATGCAACTTGTCTATAGTACAAACTGTCAAGGAATTTCTATAGTACTTAACAGGATGTTTAACATACCAGGGTGTATGGGTCATTCACCATCTGAGTAGAACTGCGCCTGAATCTATCTTTTCTTGGCACAATTGTACCACCTCTCTGGAAGCTGGGTATGCTCTCTTCTAAAACTTGTAGCTTGTGTGATGCACTTCCCTTGTATGGAGACCCATTTCTCAAATCATACCATGACTCCTTCCCAGGAAGGTATACCAACACATATTTCTGGCCCTGCATGGATGTTTGACATTTTAACATTTTGATTGTTTCGTCATTCATTAACCAAGAAAAAAATAATACTACTTTAACATACCTCTTCATAAATTCCTTGAGCTAAAAGGCTTGACCCGACCATAAATGCCTCACCATTGTTATATGTTTCTTTCTCATCTGGGAATTCCAACCACAGTGGACGCATGACAGGGATGCCATTTACACTAGCCTCTCTGAACAGTGTGTAATAGTAGGGCAATAGCGAGTATCGCATATGTATTGCCTCCCTTATGAGGGCAGTTCTTCGCTCTCTACAGTAAGTAACGAAATTATGTTAGCCTCGAAGAATATATTAATGCTTCTCAAGCTGAGCATATAACAAAATGTGATTTCTTCACCTCTATTACAAAATTTCTTGAATGGAAGTAACAGAACTTCAAGGATAAAAGTTGGAACAAAGTTTAGTATCTCAAAAATTACCCGAATAACCATGGCTCGCGTCTCTTGGTGTCATGATGAGCATGACCTCTGAAGAAAGGATAAAAGGCTCCTACTTGGTACCAACGCACCAATAGGTCAGGCTCCGGATTACCAAAGAATCCACCAACATCAGCACCTGTGGATGCTCCTCCAAACGTTAGTAAAGCTCTAGTATCAAGATTAGTATATTATTACTGACTGAGATGTGTGGTAGTTCCACCCACCAGAGAAAGACATGCCAGTAAGACCAAGAGTTAAAACCATTGGGATGGAAGACTTAAGGTGATCCCAATCTGCAGAGTTGTCACCAGTCCAAACTGCACCGTACCGTTGACTTCCAGCAAAGAAAGCCCTTGATAAAACAAAAGGTCTGTCTTTTCCTTCGCCACGCTTGACAAGGCCATCTGCAGTAGCCATGTGGAAGTAGTATCCATATGCATTGTGCAGTTCTCTGTGTTCAACATCTCCGTAGTGCAATGCATCCCTAGGCATGGTGACCTAAACATAAGGGAAAAATGCTTAATCAAGGTTGGTCTATGCACAACTTCCATTTTTTGCACATCGCAATTCAGTTACATACCTCAGGGCCATTGAAGACGGATGGCTCATTCATATCATTCCAAATGTACAGTGTTGGTGTTGATCCTTTGTAATTTTCATAGGAGAACTTGTCAGCCCACCACTCACGGATCTCAGGGTTCAACATATCAGGATATGATGATGCTCCAGGCCAGCACCACCCATCATAGTCATTCCCAGTTGCATCTTTGACATAATACCCTTTCTCAGTTGCCTCCTGATGGAGGTGGAATGAACTGTCACGCTTGATATGGGGATCAACAATAGTGACCATCTTTCTACCCTTATCTGCAATCTTTCGCTGCATCGCCTCTGGGTTCGGGAAGGCGGAATGGTCCCAAGTAAAATACCGCTTGCCATCTGTATGCTCAATGTCGAGCCAAAGCACGTCATATGGAATATCATGCTCATCAAAACCAGCATCCACCCCATCAACATCTGCTTCATCCCGGTAGTTCCACCGGCACTGGTGATAGGCAACTGCAAACTGCTGCGGCATTGAAGGTGTGCCCGTCACACTTACATATTGCTTGATCACATCCTTGGGCTCAGATCCAACAAAGAAGAACGCATCAACGACTCCAGCCTCAGCCATCCACAGAGTATCTATGCGTTCATTTGCCGGGGCAGCAGCATCATCCCACCCAGGTGCAAGGACGTCGATCTGCATCTCCGCAGCATTGAGCCAGAAGAACCCTGACGTCGCACGAGCTCCATGGCCAATCATGAAGGGGATCGAACCATACAACCCGAAGGGCGAGTCGTGGAGGTACTCGAAGACGTCGAGGTTGAAGAGGCGGTATGGCTCAGACTCCTCGACCCCCGGGCCACGGGTGGGGCGCAGCGCGAGCGAGGTGGAGCCGTGCTCCGGAAGGCCGTAGACGAAGTCAGCGCCGTGGAAGGAGACGTCGAGGGTGATGGACTGGGGGCCGCGGGGGCGCGTGTCGGTGTGGCTCCGGAACTGCTCCTCCCACGTCTCCCCCTCCGGCTTCGACTCCTGCAGCGGTTCGAAGTCGAAGAGCCCATGGGAGTTGAAGGAGAGCACGGGGTCGCCGGACCGGGCGCGGCGGACGGTCAACTCGAACGGATCGTGCTTGACGACGACTTCAAGGTCGGAGGAGAGCGCGACGGTGGAGACGCCGGCGGCGGTCTTGGGCTCGGGGAGGTGGAGCGTGCGGGCCTCGACGTCCGGGAGGAGGACGTCGGGGACGTGGAATCGGCGGTGCGGCGGCGTCCTGACGGAGTAGTGCTCGTCGATCTGGACGCGGAGCGCGTCCGGGGGCAGCGCGGAGAGGCGGAGCACGAGGGGGCGCAGGCGGGACGGGTGGGAGAGCTCCGCGGAGATGGAGCCGTCGGGGCCGACCGAGAGGGAGCCGGCGGCGAGGGAGAGCGGCGCGTCGAGCGAGTGTGGGGCGCGGGTCCGCGCGCGCTTGCAGAAGGGCGTCTGGTTGCAGTTCCGGAACTCGTCCTTCTTCCACGCGCGCGCAGCCGGGGAGGCGGCGGCGAGGAGGAGAAAAAGGAGCAGGGCGGCGAGCCGCCGCGGCGGAGGATCCATGGTGCGGGGGGGTGGATCTGGAGTGCAGACACAGTAGACTGCCCTGGGAGTCTCGGTGTTTGCTTGCCTCGGCCGGAGTTCTGGAAGGAAGAGACTGCGCGGGAGAGTGGGCTGGGCTGGGCTATCTGTGGAGAGGGCGCCGTAGGCCGAAATTGTACCGAGGTCCAGTTCGAGTTGGGCTAAACTGTTCTCGTTTCACCGAGGTCCAGTTTCTGCTGCCAAGTGCCAACAAAGTAAGATCATGACTCATGATGCGAGTGAACTGAAAATCGTTGCCGTTTTGTTGAATTTGCATCTTCTTCTAGTTGCCTTGCCGTCTACGTCACTCTTCGTGTTGCTCATGAGAAACGCACATGTGAGACCGTTGTCATCCATGATGACGCATAATGGCTTTGTGGCGCACCGGGCACTGTTAATTGCCAGGCTTGCCAAAAGCGCAAGGATCTTCGAAGCAGATAACAGCGTAGAAGAACCCACCAAACCCGATCGATTTCCCAGACAGGTCGGAGTATCATTAAGATGGATCCCGTCGTGTTTCATTCATGCCGCGAAGAAGATTAATCAATATAGACCAATTATATCCCTTGCGCAGCCACATTACCATGCTTAGTTATATCCATCATCATTATCCCCTCGATTAGTTTAGAACCCTAGCGGAGCCTAATCCCCTGCTCATACTACAAGTGGAAGACAAGGGTTTGCTTGTCATAATTGGGGAGATGTAATCAGAGGCCAAAGAAGGGCGGCGAGGTCCATGAATTGCGGCATGTGTACTCATCACTTTGGCCCCCGGGCGGCCGTTTCACTGCTAAGTGCTAACCATCATGGACATTTCGCACCATGCCAACCGGGATACTTGATGAAACCCATGCCTGTCATTTCGTAAAAACAGTCTTAACCGTTCGCGAGGTCATCATGTTCTCCTGCCCCGCTCCTTCACTAATGGATCGTGCATGCCTAGTTTACGTACGTTCACCATCCGTTTGAACTTAACTCGGGTGAATATTTAATTTGATTCCCCTTTTGGTACGAAGAACGTTCGGCAACTTTTATTTATCGAGCTCCAAACCTCCTTTTGGCCCCTACAAAAGTGTGAGCTTTGAGTTTTGACACACACACACACACACACTGGCTTGTATTGTATCCCACCAATCGAAACGCGCGCGGAGCTCAACACTGAAACAGAAACATGGTCATGGCATCTGCGACGACCAATGGCGCGGCGGCGGCGGCGGACGAGCACGAGGAGGTGCCGCTGTTCCACCCGTCCCCGTGCGCGCAGCACTACTACGTGCAGAGCCCCTCCGCGGCGTCGGACTCCATGGCGCTCATCCTCTCTCCCTTCCCCAACCTCCACAACGACCACGAGGAAGCCTCCCGCCTCACCCTGTCCCGCTACTCCTCCTCCCGCGGCTCCAACACCTCCTTCCCTGCCGCCGCCGGCTACGACAACAACGACGTCACCAAAAAGCCCAGCCGCCGCCGGCAGACGCTGACCGTGCTATCCAATCCGTCAGGAGGCGACGATGCGGATGATGACGCCGTCCAGGGTCATCAGAGGAGTGGGGCGTGGAGGTACGTGAAGCTGGACCCGGATGCCCCCTGCTGCTGCATCGCGTTCCAGGTGGCGTGGCGGGTGCTGGCCAGCGCGGCGTTCGCGCTGCTCCTCTTCGTGCTGGCCACCCGGCCGCGGCATCCCGGGGTGAGCTTCCGTGTAGGCCGGGTCGAGCGCTTCTCTCTCGGCGAAGGCGTGGACGGGTCCGGCGTCGAGACCAGCTTCCTGGACTGCAACTGCTCCGTGGACATGGTGGTGGAGAACCACTCCAAGGTGTTCGGCCTCCACGTGCGCCCGCCGCCGCTGCTCCAGCTCTCCTTCGGCCGCTTCGTGTTCGCCTCCTCGCGTGGGTGGGATGTGTCATCGGCGGCGCACGAGGTGGCGCCGCGGGCCGGGTCCACGCTGAGGATGTTCGTGGCGGTGAAGGAGAAGCCCATGTACGCGGCGGGGCGCGGCATGCAGGACATGCTCGAGTCCAGCAGCCGCGGCCTGCCGCTCACCGTCACGGTCAGGGCGCGGTCGAGGTACAGGGTCGTGGGGAGCCTCGTCAGGCTGACGTACCGTCACGACTCCGAGTGCGTCGTGCATCTCAGGAGGTCGCCGCGCAGGAACAACGACGTCGCGGCCGCCGGCAGAGGCACTTGCTCTGCCTTGAGTTAGCATGCACGCGCTCCGTTGCTGTCTGTACCACGGGCCCTCTCATTCAGTGCTTGCTTTTTCCTGCCCCAATCCCGTACGAGATGATTGAGGTATCTGTATTTGTGCAATACTGTGTTTAGTGGCGTGCCGCTGTCGCTTCTGTGTTTCTGGGTTCATCAATAGCACTCGATTCTTTTTTTTAAAAAAATCTATATCACTTCGATTCTGAAGCGCCAATTCTTGGGTTCGCTTCCTGCGTGGTCTACAAATTCAGATGCTCGGGCGCTGACGACGAATCATGCATTCGCGCGGCGGAGACGTGGTGTCTTGGACCAAGCGCATCTCGGCGCTGGCGCGGAGCGGCCGCGCGGGGGAGGCGGTGGCGGCGTTCGCCACGATGGAGGCAACCCCGAACGCGCTGACGCTCGCGAGCGTCCTCCCGGCGTGCGCCGCCCTGCGTCGCCTCGCGCTCGGGCGGGCCATCCACGGGTACTGCCTCCGCCGCCGCGCGAACCTGATCCTCCACAACGCCCTGCTGGACGTGTACGCCAAGTGCGGGGCGCTCGGCGCCGCGCGCCGCCTGTTCGACGGAATGCCCGAGCGGGACGTGCGGTCCTGGACCGCCATGGCGTGGGGCCTCGCGCGGAGCGCCGAGCCCCGCGACGCCGTGACCCTGTTCCGCGCGATGCTCCTCCTCTCCTCCGACGACCCGCCGAACGAGGCCACGCTCGTCAGCGTGCTGCACGCCGCGGCGGCCACGGGCTCGCTGGCCTGCGCCGAGTCCCTGCACTCGCACGCCCTGAAGCGGGGCCTCCTCACGCGGGAGCAGCGGGTCGTCGGCAACGCGCTCATCAACGCCTACGCCAAGTGCGGCGACGCGCGGATGGCGTTCCGGGCGTTCGAGGAGGTCCCCGGGAAAGACATGGTGTCCTGGGGCACGGTCACGCGGGCCATGGCCGTGAACGGCCGGTACCGGGAGGCGCTGCAGCTTCTCGCGCGGATGCTGCGGCGCGGGGTTCCGCCCGACGGCGCCGTGTTCCTCGCGCTGCTCTCGGCTTGCTGCCACGCCGGGCGGGCCGACCAGGCGCTGCGGCTCTTGGACGCCATGAGGAGAGTGTACGGGGTGCCGCCTCGGAGGGAGCACTACACTTGCGCGCTCGACGCGTGCGGCCGCGCCGGGCGGCTTGACAAGTTTCGAGAGATTGTCGGGCGGATGCCTGTGGAGTACGATCAGCAGGTGCTTGGAGTTTATTGCTCCCACTTCGGTAAGGGGAGTGCCAGAGACGTAGCCGGCGAGAAGCTCCACGAACGGTTTCTTGACGGAGAAGTGGACGCCGGCGGGGGAACGTACGCGCTCGTGTCCAAGTGTCTGGCTGATGCAGGGAGATGGGACGACGCTTGTGCTGTTAGAGAGAGGATGACTGCAAGAAGGATACAAAAGGCTGCTGCGTGTACTTGGATTGAAATGTAGGTACCAATGGTTCAATCAACATAAGACAAAAATAATATGCAGAGTTTCACAAACTAGCCTTATCTAAGTCAATTTCTTTGGTCTCCACTGTCAGCAAACGCACCGCACTGTTAAATCTTTGGTCTCCCATTAAAGGTTTTAATCTGCATGTATACTGACCATTTCTTTCAACAATAGTTCTATTCAACCGCACTTGGATTTGGATGTATAATCTGGAGCATCTTGTCGACATGTAGTTACAACAACCTGCCATTGCACATCCGGTTTTCAGCAGAGCATGTTCTCATTCAATCAACTGAGACTTCTCTGTTCTTCTTCATCTCTGCTCCTCTCTCCTTCCTCTGCCTTCTTCTACAACTCAGCTCCTCTTGTTGAAGTAAAATAATTCTCTAACCTCAGTCACTACTGCCATGGTAATGAGCTGATTTGCACTGAAAGATGGTCAATATCTATTGTCATATATTACATATAATAGTTGTTCAGGATCTATTGTCATATGGTATTCGATAATTGTCAAGAACACCGCAACCAGTTGTGGCGCCAATGGCTAAAAACTTGTATTCCTATTTCATGCAACAAACACAAGTTTTTACCAGAAAGTATAAGAGTACAAGAAAGCAATTACAAATCATACCAATCTACCACCTAAACAATTCGTACTTAAACATCTTGTGATCCTTGAGTATCATATGTCTACAATCACTGGTCCATGCAGTACAAAGCTTAAAAGAATCTTTGAAATCAGTGAGGATTCTTTTCTAAAAGAGAAAGAGAGAAGCACCACACCTGGGACGTCACTAACTAAGCAAGCATTTTTTGTTTTACTTAATGGCCAACACCAATAGCGACACTGTTGGGCGTTGATGCCCATGGGTGGAGGTCCTCTGCCGGTTGCATTAAGCTGAGAACCTACAGCATAAAAAGATATCTTCATCTTAAATATGATGATACATACAAGCAGTCTGAATTTGAATGCTGAACTGCATCCATCCAACTAAATGAGATGACATTCTGTATAGTCCAGAGCAGCGAGAAAACAGAAAGACTACAAATGCCCCCACCCCCCTCACTTCGGAAACCCAAGGCTAAATATTCTTTTGTAGCAGAAGATTTCAGTTGAACGATCTTTGAAGGTCAGATCAGCCATTATTTAGTACACATAAACCACCAATCAAATGTCAGAAACACTGCCAGATTGCTCTTGGTTTCATCATAGTGCATATATTTATCACTATAGAGCAAATGGTTGGCCTAACGAGGCTGCAAGTACCCATATGCAGGGAAAAGGTAAACTTTATGAAACATGGTGGACGTAAGTATTTGTACTGATGTTGACAACATCAAGATTCAAGAGTTGTCCATCATGATGGCGAATAAGTTCTGAACATATTTCAAAAAGTTAATTCGACACCAAGCACCAAATGAAAATGGAGATGATCAAGTTGCTGTGTATGAATATGAGTCATGTTGCCAGTCCTAAAATGCAAATACTCCACATATTGGAATATGATATTGAAGGCCCGATGCAGCCATATTAAGTTGAACAAAGCATATATTTTATAAAAAATGATACTTCTATCTATGTGCACCATATTACCCATAGGAAAATACAATCTTCACTTCTATCTTGTATAGTGTATACTTTAAAGTGGCATTCTGATTCATCCAATATCGGATGTCAACTCAAATACAGACTAAATAAGAATAGTGCAAGTTTCTCTTTTATGTTTTTGGGCTCTTTGAGTCTGATTCATGATACTACTGCGTTCACCAATTTTTGGCGTTCCCCACAAACCAAATGAACTAAAAATCAACTATTGAGGACGGTCCAAATGGCATCAAATTCAACACAGAAGGAATAATGGTTAAACTCATCATATTTCGATCATGAAGATGATAGATCATAATAATGTCAGAGTTTAGAGATGACGTGGGGAATGTATCAATTTTTTTTCTTATATTCTACCTTAGAGATGCATCATGAGAAAATTAATCTCCTAGAGCATGACTAAAAATTTGTTCCTCCAAAGGAAAAGGATAGTACTGATACAAATGTATTCATAAGGGAAAAAAAAACTTAACAAAAAGCCAAAAAAATACCATTCAATTTCTCTGTAACACTTTCAAACTTGATAATCTTGTTCTGACTCCATGCATCTGTGAATCACAACTTTGTTCCTTCTAACCTGAAAAATAAGATAAAATTAAGATCATCAATAGGGAAACTAAAGCATAGATAGAAATAGCACTTTGTTGTATTTGGCAACAAGCTTACCAACTGACCTAGTGAAGAATGATTATTTCAATGAAGCAATAGTCAGTTACTTGAACGGCGAACGGATGCCAAATAAGATTTCACATACATACACTCTTGCATCACAGGCTGACTTAATAGTTGTTTACTGGAGAAAACATTCCCGAACAAACTATTTCTTGCATTTGGTACTAGGAACTTCTGTTAGCATACTATCAAGCATATAAGAAACTATTTCAAAATTCTCTTGCTTACAGTACCCCTCCCGGCAAAAAATTCTAACCAGTGAATTGAATATGTAAACATCAAGTACAAAGCGTTTAGAACGTACTGCATCAAGTAGGAGCCAAACATATCTAAATTGTTTTGCCTTTATCAACCAACTATTTAGGCGACAAAGGTGATCAGGGACATAACCATCTTTCAAATAATTAAGAAAAATAGAGACCGCTGAATCAAATTTCTGCTCCTCACAAAAACTGTCAATTGCCATCGCCATTGTAAAGTCATTTGGCATCCCACGGGGCATACTGCCATAAGTTAGCTGAACACCCTCGAAATTCCTCGCCTTATAGATTTCATGAATGAAAGTATTGAATGTCACAACATCGTATTGAATTCCCTCATTTTCCATCAGGGACTTCGCCAACCAGAATTTCCCAGTTTTGCAGAGGCTTCGGATTGCAATCGTAAAGCTCAACTTATCTGGCCCAATGCCCTTCTTTATAAGATGAACCAACAGCTTCAAGACCTTAGTAAAATAACCAGCATCATAGAGTCTACTCATCAGAGTGTTATAGGAAAATTCATCAACATCCCAGCCAAGATCTTCACTGTATTCCAGCAAGTTCTCTGCTTCTATAAACATTGAGGCTCGGCACAAGCAATCAAAGAGAATATTAACTGTTTCGACAGTGAGGGATAGTCCCCTGCTTTGCATAATACGAAACTGACGAAATGCCTCATCTGAATAATTAATTCTGCACAGCGCAGCCATGTAGATGTTATACGTAACAGCATTGGGCGTCCACCCTTTCTCTTCACTCTCCCCCAGGATTCTTTCAACCATGCCGAATTCCCCCACACTACAAAGCCCCTCAATGAGCACGCTGTATGAGACGACATCCGGCAGGCATCCAACTTGGATCATGCCATCCACAAACCTTTGTGCGTGGTGAACCTTGCCCTGCTGACAGTAACCGTGCAGGATCGCGGTGTAGGACCGGACGGTGGGGAGGACGCCTTTATCTAACATTAAGTCAAAGACACCCAAGGCCTCCTCCACCTGCTGGTCGTGGCAGAGCATCGAAATGAGGCAGTTGTACGCCGCGG
This sequence comes from Eleusine indica, assembly GCA_030378355.1. Lineage (NCBI taxonomy): Eukaryota > Viridiplantae > Streptophyta > Magnoliopsida > Poales > Poaceae > Eleusine > Eleusine indica. The sequence goes on along the minus strand of CM059498.1, from coordinate 6,079,252 downwards.
CGTCCGGGGGGCACCCCAAGGCATCCATGGCTTGTAAGACGACCTTGAAACAAAAATCAGGCGAGGCGACGCCGCGCCAATTGAGAAGAGCGGTGAAGGCGGAGGGAGTGAGAGGGGCGCCGGAGCGGAGGAGAGAGGCAAAGGCGGCGAGGGCAGCGTGGTGGCAGCCAGAGTTCGCGAGGGAGGATATGAGGGTGGTGTAGAACGTGGCGTTGGGAGGGAAGGGGAGGGAGCGGAAGAGGCGGACGACCTCGTCGGAGCGGCCGGCGTTGGAGTAGGCGGACATGAGCGCGTTGTAGGCGGCAGGGGTGCGTGCGGCGGGCGCTGCGCCAGCAGGCAGCGCGGCGGAAGGGGAGGATGCGAGGGAGGAGACGGCGGAGATGAAGGAGGTGAGCTTGCAGTCGTGGAGGCAGCGGCGCAGCAGCGTGGGGCGGAAGGGCATAGGATGATGCGGCGGCGGCGGCGGCGGCGAGGTGGGGTGGAGGTGTGGGTACGGGTTTTGCCGCTGAGGTTTTGGGTGATTGGGTCGTTTCGGGGAAAGTTGGAAGTTTTATCTCGGACCGGGCTCAGGCTTTTTCATCGTTGGGCCGGCCTCGCCAGACTCATGCGTAAGCTGCTGCTGCTGCACCGTTCTGCAAGCCCACGGCTCGGGGTGTTGTGTTGTGGCGGAGCGCGACGGCCAGGCAGGAGCGCAGGGCACAGACGGCGCTAGGTCGCGAACACCGACGTGGTTGGCATAGCCGGAAGCGCCGTTGCCGACTCAAGTCGTCGATGCAGTCGCCTTCTGCCGATGGCCGCCGCCCGAAAAGCATGCAAAATATTTTTAGCTGGCTAATGTTTAGCAACTTACGTGGGAGGGAAGCACATAGTACACAATATGCCAAACAATTCGGGTGAGAAGACAGTGAGGACCGAGGAGTGGCAAGTGGCTACACGACAACTACCACAAGCCTGTTCTTCCTCTCTTTTTTTTTTTCTTTTTCTTTTTGAATAACAAGCTTCTTCCTCCTGAACTAGATCCACTTTTCTGGCTGCGCCCCTGGATCCAACAACTCGTACGACGAGGACGGGAATCCAACGGCGGCAATGCACGTACGCGCGCTTCTCATAATGCATCCCCATCGCGACAGCTAAACGCCAAGCGAAACGCTGCTGTGTCCTCCTCTGGCTCTGGACTCATTGGCTCTCCCGGGCGGAGGACACGGCCATGCGCTTCACGCCCCCCACCTGGCCCGCGGGAACTTCCGCCCAACAGCGACGGAACGGGCGGGCGCGAGCCCACGCTTTTGCACGGCGCGCCACTCTCTCCGTCGTCCAATGCCCTTCGCGCGGCAGGCCTGGTTGGAGTTGGAGCGAGATCGCGGCGGCAGGCCTGGTCCACTCCGGCGGATCGCTCGGCCCGCACGCGAACACAGGACCCAGGAGAGAGTACAAGCCTCGGATCCAGCACCACCGCACTCTGGTGCTGCAGAGCCCGGGGATTGGTCGGCGCAGATCGAACGCGCGCAGACCCGTACGCGGCGGCGCTGAGATACAGCTAGCTCAGCTCGTCGGGCCGGCTTTTTTTTCCCGGCACGGGACGCGCGCGCATCGTGTCGCGTACGGCGGCGTCGAGCGAGCGGCGCCCACCTGGATCAGGCAGGAGGCCCCCGGCCCCTCGCACGTACAGTACCAGTAGTGCAAGCTAGTAGTAGCCCGGGACGGGAATTATTACCGGCGACCGATCGATGGATCGGCTCCCGTTCCCCCGTGTCCAGCCACCCATCATGCCGCCCCTTTCGACAGGCCCTCGATTAGCCGCCAGTGATCCATCCAGAAAAGGAGCGAACCGTAGGCACGTCGCGTCGATGTGTCGACCCATCGATCATCGAGGTGACGCCCCGGTTTTCCTTTCCTCCTCCACCTTGTTCTAGTACCAAATTTAACCGCTTGATTTTACAGTCCTCTTTTCTCAACCTGATCTTTTTCATTTCTTTATCACCACGCGGGGCGGGACGCGAGATCTGATCTCGCTGCTGGGCTGCTGCTTACGTAGTTGTCAAGTACTACACACGTACGAATGCGTCCAGCCAGCAGATGTAGCGGATCGTGTATATAGCTATAGTAACACGTAGCACGCCCTACTTTAAAAAAAAAAACATCGTGTACGCCCTGCCTGCTTACGTGCTGTAGCTGCCAAGTACTACTACTACTTACATAGGCGAAGCGTAGAATGGTCACCACGCGTATGTGAATTTGTAAACCATACATAGGCGTGCGCCCGTGTACCACTGTACTGTACCGCTGCAGTATATACGCGTGAAGAAGACTCAGACACACGGTAACTCGATCTCGTGCGTATGCAGTACTCTGTTTCGCGGCACCCACACACGGTTCCCATGGACCAATATCGGACGCGCATTCCGGGCAGCACGTCGATCCTGCTGTGCCGGTACTCCACAGTAATTGAACAGTCATCTCGCGACATGCAGGCGCACGTACACGCCTACACGTACGCGCCCGGGGCCGGGCTCGCTTTGGTGTGGAGCGAGCGGGTGGTCCTGCGCGCGGCCGGCCGGGCTGAGGCGAGGAGGAGGTCTCGAGATCTCTACCCCGACAAGGTCACAGGCCTATAACGCCGTGCCCCCATCGATGGAACGCGCGCGGCCAAAGCCTGTGACGGGGATCAATTTCGCAGACGTACACATTGATGGACGGGAGGAGGAGGGGAACCAACGGTCCCCCATGCAACTGATGCGGGCAGTGCCAGTGCGGTGGTGGGTGTTGTTGCGCAGAGAACCAGTCGTACGAAACAGTCCTGTTTGTTGGACACACGGAATACTTCGTCCCTTCATATTTACATGTTATTTTAAAATTTTTAAATTTTCTTTATTCTCATTTTCTAATATATCTTTCTCTCTTTCTAATACAATATTTTTTTTTCCACTACATCTTTATCTCTATCACTCTCCTTCTTATTTTCAGTGCACCTATCTTTTTACTTCTCCTTATTTTCTGTGCCCAACTCTAAAATAACATCTAAATATGAACAAAGGGAGTAGGAACAAAAGCAAAGCGCCCAAGCCCCGGCCGACATTGACTTGCTGCCACGGCGGCGAGAGTGTACGCGCCCGCCGTCCATTCATGGATCGGCCGATGTGGTCCACGCTGCTGGGCAAGTTGGAAGGGCGTCACTTGGTCGTTTGCATAATACTCCCTCCGTTCCAAAATTGTTGTCATCATTGACTTTTTTTGTTAACTTTGACCATTTGTCTTATTCAAAATATTTATTCAAATATGAAAAGTTATAAGTTATATTTAAATTTTATCTAGTGATAAAACAAATTATGAAAAAATATATAATATTTTTTAAATTTTTTTAAATAAGACGAATGGTCAAAGTTGATGAAAAAAGTCAATAGCGACAACAATATTGAAACGGAGAGAGTATGTTCATATCTCGATCGATCGAATTAACAAATGAGTTTTTGAATTAACTACGTACAGTACGCTAATAGATGCCAGAGTGGTCGTCGGTGTCTGGTCCATATGAACTTACGTGCGTCACGAACAAGAAAACCAGAACCAACAACGAGCACATGATCGATGTTTCAACCAAGTGATGGCTTTCATGGATGACGACTTATCATCAGTGGCAGAGCTTGAGCAACAATGGAGGGGGAGGGGGGCGGTCTTAGTAATTGTGTTTAAAATTTCATAAACAATGTCCATTTTTACTGTTTAAACAATGAAATTTTGATGATGGTGGAGAGGAGGGAGGGGGGGGGGGGGGAGGGCATGGCCACCGTTGGCCGCAACAAAGCTTCGCCCCTACTTATCATGTAGGATTGTTAATGTTTTTTGATGCAAGCATGTAGGGTTGTTAATGCATTCATGCCAATGGTGTGTTTAAGAACCCCACGACCCCCACACAGTTAATAGTCTCTGGAGTTCGATAGTAATCATCCTATCAATGTTAACTTGAATGTTAAACACTTTATTTTATCATACAAAACTCAAAAACCAATATCGATCTTAAAACTGGAGTTACATCAAACAGAACCCTCAATCTTAGATCGATTAGTATTAGGCAATACATCCTCCCCCTTTGTCAAGCTCAACAATCTACTAGTGCACATCCACCATGTACTCACGAACTTGGAGTTGGGCAATAACATGATCTTACCAAACTACTTCCGACCACTTTCATACCTACAAAGGTTTTGGATTATCCTTCTCATCAACTAGGGCCACCGTAATTTACCTCATTGTTATTGCTGCCACTATTTTGTAGTGAGAATCCTTTCTAAGTCTATCCGGTAGTCGCCGAAAGGTGAACCAAGGTATCTCCCTCATCCTTTCCCTCTCGCCTCGCTTGCCCTTCCATCTCGCAGGGGTGACCAACCGCCGCCACCACCTTCGGCCCCCGTTCTCTTCGCTCCGGCCTCCTTGCTGGTGGTCGGAGGCGAAGAGGAGCCAGGGTCGGTCCTTTAGTAGATCTATTGTTTTTTAGGTGTTTTTTCAATAATTTTCCTTTCCTCCATAATAATTTAGGCTGGTTTTGGATAGCTATGTCAATGATCCAACTTTCTACTATTTCACACCTGGTTTTGTTGGATCTCTGGCCTCCTTCGGTGATGGCGTGTTCTTCTCGAAGAAATTGAGTTATGTTGGCCTAGTCCTTTCTAAGGAGGGATTGAATTTATTTTTTCCCTTTTGTGAGATCGTCTTTTCGGCCGCCAGTGATACTACCGAGGATGGCGGATTTGACTTTTCGATCGCTGGTGGTGACGCTAGCGACGACGGATCTTATGCTTGATTCGACCTTCAAAAGATATGGCAAATATGCTTTTAGCGCCTTTTACTCCCTATGATGGTTAAGCTTAGCGTGCCTCTTTTGCGGTCTTCATGTTCATGGAATCTTCTGATGGTAGGGACTGAAATTCTCAGATCCGAATTTGATGTACTTTCATGGTCGCGATGGAGTTTTCTAAGGCGACGGACATCACCGGATGCGTGAAAGATGAAGTATAGGGACTTAGTGGTTTGTTTTAATGTAAATTTAATTTATGTTGAGTTCTTAGTTATAAAAGGGGTTTTATTAATTTAATAAAATCCAGTCCCTTTCTAAAAAAAAAAAGAAAGGTGAACCAAGGTTACGTATGGCCGCCGATCCCTCATTCTCCTTAATATAAATATACATAACTCTCCTGTATATTAAAAATTAACCATGCATTTAATTTTCAACCCATGACCTGTTGAAGAAGGCTTTCATTGATGCATATATTAGCCGCACAACGGATGTCGTTAGTATTGTTCCCAGCTTCTTGAATATGGGTCCTGGCGGTAGCTGTTGACAGCTAGTAGCAGAAGCATTCTTTGCTGCGCCTGCGAAGGCCAAAGGGCACTGCCCAATCTTGATAGGAAGGCTCAAACCTTCTTTGGAAAAAGGTAACTAATAGGGACCAGCACTATAAGAACACAATCTAACTATGTTGTCTAAGAACTCAATGTAGCAATTAAAACAAGACGCACAACCACCTTCTCCATCTTATAGCCGCATCTTATTCTACTTTAGGGTCTCGCATCATACAGACTCCAAATCCGGTCCATCCCCACCTCCGGCCGCATAACCTGCATAGCTGTGTTCTGGAACCTTGCACCATCAAGATCTCAAGGGGCAAGACTAAGATTGTACTCCTCTATGGATTGTAGAGCAGCCTTTTATCCCTATTTTTCGCTTTTATATGTATATGTCTGTCCTTTCCATCATCGTCACCGAGTTTCGTCCTCAACGCAAGGAGAGCTTTCAGCCGGCTCTGGTCCATAAGTCTCCTTAACCCCAAATGCCACATTTCATCTCTGGTCAGGCTGCTCTATAGCACGTCATCCACCTTGGGCAACAGGAAACGTCTAGTTTGCAGTTGATTTCCAATTGAACAGAACTTAGGATATAATCCCCTGTGGCATTACTCCCGTACATAAAGAAAAGGACAAATACAGGCCATGTAAGCTATAAGGATAGTCCCAATGGACTATTTTATTTTATTGTTTTCAAGTATGCCACATAAGTAATATAACATTAGTTTGATGGATGAAATAAATCACACAATATATTATTTCATATTTGTTGTTTATTAGGAACACATGTAAGATACAAGTGTCTTGAAAACACTGTAAACATAGTTTCATCTACATGAAACTAGTTCCACCTCTTTCTTCATTAATTTATTATCATATTATAAAAAATATTGATAAGTCACCTTATTTATTGAAAATAAAACTCTCATTGAGAGCCTAATGGAACAGAGAGGACTCACGACCGGCCAACCTATAGCTTCCGGCTGCAGGCAAGCAAGTACCCTGTTCCACCATCTAGCAGACTGGGGGAGTCGGAGCACGAGACTGCGTGCTGCGCAGTTGAGCCAGTAGGCTAGTGCTGCCCAGGACGGTGGATGGGATCTGCAGAACGCAGAACAAGTGTGAACCATTATGATAGCAGGAATAATTGCATACGAGTCAGGCACACTGCATCAGTAAAGCAACCACCGTTCATCTTCCTGCACAAAAGTTTGGGCACTGGCTAGTAGTCAGTACTAACATAAGTTTCATCATGGAAGCATCTAGTACAACCATGTATATTTGCCGAAATGGACATGATCACGCCTGATATTGGGTTTACAATAAACATGGTACCAAAATGTAAAATGCGTTTAATCTCAAATCTTTGTGATATGTCAATAATATCCTTCATTTCCTCGGTGCAGTATAGATGAAAATTTGAAAAATTGTGTACTTGGCAGAAAAAGGGCCTGTGAACTATTAGAAACGTTCATTGTTAATAATAATATTAACAGAATCAATACGTGTACAAAACCGATTTATAGATACTCCCTCTTAACGGAAATATAGTATGCACAGATCATAATGTGGGAGGCCCCATGCCTTAATGATCAAGTTGCTGCTTTGGTAGGAACATATGTAACCCACAGTTAAAAAGTCAGTACCCACATACTGCGCACATGCATGAGAATCAGTAGAGAAAGATGAACAGTTTGAATTTTTTTTTCCAACAGAAAAGCGAGAGCTAGGCAAATTGCACAAGCAGTGGTCCTTCAACAAACTTGCGCCATCAGACTACTAACAAAAACTGACAAGATTCATTTTTCTCTCTTTTCATAAGGTCCCACCACCTAGAACAGCAAGTTCCTCAGGAGACAAGGATGGTGTCATTTTCCTTGAAAATGGCAGGAAGGTCCCTTTCAGATTAGCACAAGTAGCTGTTCATCAAGTGCTGGAATGTTGCTGGTGAGATCTAGACCTGTAACCAACCATTACGATTTGTATGTTTTTGGTTCTGGTCAAGAGAGTCTTGATCAATCAATTAGCGACCATTCTTTCTGTCCGGATCATTTAGTACGGCTAGCATAGCCACTAGTACACGCACCTAATATAATTTAGTCCACAAATTCCTGGATAACCCCTGCTGGATCCAGAGTTTTTCTACACGCACAAGGTTGCTGGTTTAGATTCATCAATATACTGTGAACAGCTTTAACATTTCACACTATGTACAAGGTAATATGCCGTTAGTCCCACGACCACGCACAATGGACAGTGGTATCACTCCTATGTAGCAGTATCCTTAAATTGAACATGGGTGATTTCTCTAGTTCTTGGCCTCAATTGTTTATATTTGTGATATGCTTGCGTAATGATTTGTGAGACAGAAGTAGTGACAGCTGATAACTAACTAATCATGCTGGGGTCTACCATCTACATCCGCAGCTGCTCTGCCGACTATTCCCTTTGTTTTGGGAACCAAATAACGATATATCCAAAGGCATGATATCTTGCACAAGTTGAGAAAAAGTACCTAGTTGATCTTTTAACAAAGGCTGTGTTATGCTTCACAAAAACAAAAGGTTGTGGTCTGAAGGAGCACACCTTTCTATATATATAGCAGATGGCACATTGCTGCAGATCAGAATCCCCATCGCCCTGGAAACGTGAATAATCGGCCTGAGAAAGAGAAACAGCGATCTGCCTTTCCCACATGAAAATTATTCTGGACAGACTAATACATGCTCCATACCACGATCCATCCTGCAGTAGCTGCTGGGGTGTTATATATTATTGATTGATTTGGCAAGGGCAACAGATCGAAACCCAAGTAACATCATCTCCGATCCACTAGACACTGGTTTCGTTTCAACTCACCCTGCATGCATGATGGGTGCTTACGTAGTAGTCAGTTAAGTCGAACATTCCTTTCTTGTTCCAGTCAGGGCACCTGCAAAGGGGGCGCATGTGTCCGCTACATCAGGTGAGCTTCACTTTAATCATAGGGACAAAAAACAAAGTGAGTGCTGAGTAGCTTGATTATAGCAAAAGAGCGCAAAGCTGGACATAGGATGATAACCTAGTTATAACATGCATCTCACTGCATCGATCATATCGGACGCAATATGTAGGCCCCTTCGTTCTCTCTAGTTAGGTGAACAAGCAATGTGATATAACTATTAACACATTTTTGACTAACAACCTCTCTAGGTAGAGATAGTTGGATAGCTCTCTGATGAGTGATAGTAATAACAGGGAGAGATATTTTAGGACGTTCCCATATAAGGTATACCTTACGAAAGGGAAAACAAATAGGATAAGAAACGACTAAGACTCAGGCTAGTCCTTTGAAGGAGGTAGAGAGAAATCAGTCACGCAGCTATCCAAGCCACAAGGCTACAACTAGATCTGTATGCAGGACCACTTCCAAACACAAGCCTGCAGCTCCAGATGTAAAGAAGCCAACAGCTATAAAGAGGCTCCATAAAACAGCCAGTACCACCCCCACATATAGCTATATAGAGCGACAGGCCCACGCTCAGAGCTTGTCACGTATACACTGATGCTTACACATGCATGAAAGCCAGAGAAATGAAGAAAGCAGAGAGAGATGAGATGAGGTGGCCTTTCTTCTCTCAATGACAGGTACTTGTTTGTTATGAGAGCTCAAAAGCCTCCCGAGTGCAGTAGTACTTGCCAGAGCTTACTGTGTACTATATGGGCACCCGAACCCTGCTCAAGAATTCACTACCACCACCACCATGGACAATGTATCCACATCTCCTTTCACCCCATCCTTCCGGCAGGCCCACTCTCCTCCTAACTAACCACGATATAGTAAGGTGACAATAATCCCTGCTCCACAGTACCCATGCAAAACCTATCACTTGTATACATTTGGCAGTTGACACACCTTTGAGAAGCACGGGCACAGGTCTTCCTGCCCTTTTCTATTCCCTAGTTCCTTGTCTCTCCTCCCCCTTCTGTTCCTCTCTCTCTCTCTCTCTCTCTCTCTCTCTCTCTGCGCCAAGGAAGAGGTGCTGAAGAGAGCATGAGAGGCTCCTTGAAGTGAAGATAATCGTTGCTATCTAGTCTAGCTGAGGCAGTACTACTTCGTAGTACTCCAAATTATTTCGCAAAGAAACGAGAAATTGTGTACCTTTCTTGTTTCTTTACCTGCTGGCTACATGGGCAGCGGTGGCGAAGGCAGTGGTGGCGGCGCGGCGAGCATACGGGAGCCTCATGACTTCAGTAATGTTGCGTCCTTCTCTGAGCTACCTTTCCTGCGCTCCGCCCCGCCTCGTGAAAGCCCCAACTCCGTTGGTATTCGCATCTTCGGCATCGACGTCCCACATTCGTCACCAGAGGGAAAGGCTAAAGAAACCACAACCACCGTCGCGGATGCCACCTCCGCTGCTACTGCTGCTGCCGCACAAAGCAGGAGTGGTGGCACCATCGCCGCTGCCCCCGACAGCAGCCGCAAGTTCGAGTGCCACTACTGCTGCAGGAACTTCCCGACGTCGCAGGCGCTTGGAGGCCACCAGAACGCGCACAAGCGCGAGCGGCAGCACGCGAAGCGAGTGCAGATGCAGTCCGCTATGGCGGCCGCTGCAGCCGCGGCTGGTGGCTTGCACCACCACCACCTCCTCGGCTACCCGCAGCACCGCTTCGGCACGGCAGGCTCCACGGTGGCGACGTTGTACCCGTCGTGGCCCACCGCGACTGGTCCAGGCGGCGGCGGCGCCATTAGCCCGCAGTTCTACAGTGGGATCGGGTCGATCGCTCAGCCGATCACCGGGGATCCCCTGACTGCTGGGCTCTGGAGAGGGCTGCCAGCTGGGCACGGGAACATGAGCATACCACCAGGCGGAGAGCGGCGGCCGGTTGTACTGTCCGCGTTCCGAGGAGACGAGCAGAGGGCTTCATCTTCTCTCCTGGCACCACCGTCTTCCACATCGTCATCCTTGGTGCTGTCTCCACAAGGTCAGTTTGTTTGTGAGCAGCCAGCAACCACCGCATCCGAGGGTGTGAGCTTAGATTTGCGTCTATAAGTTTTTCCTCTCTTGTGCTGCTTTTAGTGGATTATTCCAAGAACTGATTTCACTACCTCTCTCTTGCCTGAGATTATCCTTTTCTGAGTTCAGATCCTGCCTTATTTTCTAACAAGCAAAAGAATTCCATCCATCAAAGGTTTGGAACTTCTTTTTGTGAAGATGATAGTTATTTCATTCCCAAACCCAACGGGCTGGGGATGAACAAAAGACTCGCTGTTCACCAACACACGTTTACAAAGTTCGGAGAACTCTTGTGTTTCGCATCTTTTTGTTTGCATATACAGTGTGATTTGAATTATACGATTAGGGTTTAGATTGTATCGTTCAACACAAGAAATTAACACATTTTAACTTAACTAGTCAACTTACTCAACTGAGGATTTATGGAAATGATGGAGAGACAACACAACACGAAGGATGTCCCAGAATCTATAATATATAGGCTAAAATTTAGAAACATTTTTCCTGATAAAAGAAACCTAAGCAGAACACATTAGAGGCTAGTCATTCACAAGCATTCGAGGAATGAACTATACTGTCCATAGACGCAAAATGATATCTCATATGACATAATGTGAAGTAGATCTGTTTGCATATATTCTGTAATAATATTTTTTTTTCATGTTGCTTGCTTACAGTCTACATATGCATGCTAAGTGTCGCAAAAAAAAAAAAGACCACTATGCATGCTAAAAATTACGTGGACAATAAAATACAGTGAAAAGGAAATTGAAGGACCACTGTCTCTCGTGCAGTTCGCAGTCGCACACACTATATGTACCTCATCGTGTGATTGCTGCTTGGGTGGACAATAATACATCCTAGGTAGATAAATTCGGGAATATATCTGAAGCTGAAGGTATAAATAATAGAGATGGGGAGAGAGATATTACAGAAAAACACTATATGACTTCTACCAGTTGACTTATGAATTTTTTTATCAAATTTCTGGAGAGAAGCTGACTTCTCTGAAAAGTTGAAGATGTGACGTGTTACTATGTCTAAATTGTAGTACTAATAGAAGTTTAAATTCCTCAGACCTACAAAAGGATTATTTGTTAATATAATATAAGAGTAAAGTACCTACACATTTGTAACAAAGAAAGGCAACGAAAGTACAAGCACGAGAAGAGGGAGCAGAAGGGATAAGGAGTTCAGAAAGATTAGGCAGATGAGAGATGCCAGCTCCAACCTGACAACAGGTCATAAAAAAATAACCTGGTCAGAAAAGGACAACTCCTAGTTGGTCACACACTACTCATCCGGGATGGTTTAGATACTGACATACTGTTGATATACTTAAGAAATGACAACCTGCTGCTGGGTTCAAGGCTGCTGGATAGCTCCTGCAGTCTTACATTCTCCTAGCTATGGTTTCACACTCAAAACTACAATGCACTGTCGTGTTCAAAGGATATCCTTATATGGACTGTAGTGTAAAATGATAAATCTAATTTTGGAGAGGAGTGCATAATTGGAGAGCCAAAAATCCTTATCAGGGTTGTTACCGACAGATTTGCTACCGACCTACGGGCCTCTTGCCGAGCTAGAACGACCCATCTCCTATTTTTGCTTCTTACGCCTATAGGCTATAGACTAGAGAGGTGTGCTTGGTGTGAGGTTTCTTAAATGAAGCAGGACAGTAATGGATAATTCACCTTAATAATTTACAGCCAGAGTATGATACATTGAAGTGCTTACCTTTGACATATAGGTTCATTGAGGAGTTACAGCAGGAATTGAATCAGCCACGGCCAGATGGATTCATCGTTGTGATTATGAGAGAACTTATATCAATCCACTGGTAGACATTGGAGTCTGGACCGTTGCCGGACAAATGTTAGCTATCAGCTGGACTGGTATATATATCCAGTGCCTGAACTCATGATGCAGTTGGTTAAGTACCACTATTCAACTGTATATCTATGATGAAATTGACTATGGAGTAAAAGAATAATGTTCACCAACCATGCAAGAGATAGTGAAAAGCACCCCGCCTGTCTTAAGCAAGCGGTCTAACAGTCGGATATCATATGAATGACGGAGATTTGGAGCTTTTAATGTTTAATGCTATATAGTGGCATCGTTTTTTATGTTGCTGCTGTGCTGCTTCTGTTGCACTGCCGTTCCTGTCGCCGTTGTTGTTGATAGATCCAATGACACTTCAGGATGTGTCATTTTCTCTCTCCCACATGCAAATAAAGAACCACCCACAAAATCGAAAATGTTGGGGACAGAATCTAGCACTTTTATCTTGCATGCAAGAGACCTTTGTACTGTTCTGTGGAGTTCGGACATGCAACATTGGTTTAAGTAAATGACCAATGCAATGGACACCTTAAATATTCCCAATGCCAAGTGTCGAGGAGCCATTAGTTCGGTTGGACATCTAATCGATACCAAAAGATGAAAATCCAAAGCAGGTAGTACAGTTGTGAAGTTTGGCAGCAAAGCAAGGAAAAGGGTACTACCGAGAGTCGACATCTTAGATACGGAGTACGGACCATCCATTAGGCCATCCTAGCGGTTCCCCAGGAGTAGATCGAAATGGCCGCCCTAGGTAGCACAATAATATATCCCTTGTATCTATGCTGCAACTGTACTAACCCCATGTTATACTAACTAAAGCTAGACTTTTGCTACATAGACCAATCTAGGTCCCTCGTACATCTAGGTCCTTGCATGGACAGCAGGCCTTTATTTCCTCCAAGATAGCAATCCTGTACTGCATGTACAGCTCAATCAATTAGTGCTAAATCTGGATAGGTGAGCACCACCTATCCCTGCATACAGGCACCAGTCAAGCCTAAGTTGCACAGGGAGTTGAAATCTTATGATCAATCTCAGTTAAATGATAACTCTTCTATTACCTGAAAATAAGGAGTGTTTGGCTTGGGTGGTCTGGACACTGAAATTTGAAAGCACGAGTAGGTAATGGAAGAGAGTCCCATCGAATATATTCACTGCTTCAGGTCATGTGAGCCCCAAAAGAAAAAGGCTAGAGACCGATCACTGATCCAATTTGACTACCTCTACGGGATTCACAAATTTTAGGCAGCGGAAGAAGATAATGCAGATTGTACAACTTAAATGCTTGAATACCGACAGGCTTTGGCGCAGAGTGCACCAGTTAAATGCTGGTTCTTGTGCTCAGAAGTAAGAACAAACAGAAAAGTTGAACACGTAATCAGGTACTCGCTCTATCCCAAAATATAAGCATTTGTTGACTTTAACAATCATCTTTGATCTTTTGTCTTATTCAAACTTTTTTGTCAAGAAAATATTTATTTTTGTTATAATATATTTTATTATTAGATACATTTCATATATGATGTATTTGTCATAAGAAATTTGAATAAGACAAAGAGTCAAACATGTTTTTAAAAGTCAACAAATGCTTATATTTTGGGATGGAGGGAGTATCAGCAGAAAAGGAAGCCACACGGCTTCCTGCCATAAAGCACTCATAGTTCTAGCCCATTCTCACAACGAAACATATCACTTTGTGTTTTAAGAACAGAGTTAGCAGATGCTTACCTTAGTTCTTGCACGAATTTATAATGGGCAGGGCCCTTGTGCTGTCCATTGGACGATTAATGTGATGTGAGTGCAGCCCATGTACAGTCACTTGTCTTCTGTTCTGCATGCACACAAGAAAACGAACGAACATTAGTTCAAGAAACTGAAGAAAACACTTCCAAATATTTCTAGCAATTCAAACTCATGATAAACCACAAACTTCCCTGAAGCAGCGAGTACATTCAGCAATGTCATACTGCAACTCTTTAGTTATGCCTTTTCAGTTCAACGTTTAGTGCTCCAGTCACGTCGAACATACAATGCGTCGAGGCCACAGCGTATAAAATTCACCCTTTTCAGTATGGGTAAGACCGGATATTACAGCCTACACTTTGATCAGTGTTAATACTTTTTCTGTGGGAGATGTAGAAGCAACAAATAATTGTTTTTTCATTATAAGAAATGACAAAGTAGGTAAACAATCATTTGCACTTATCACCATACTTTCGTCGTTAATTCTCCACATATATCCTAAATTTGTGGACTCACAAAAGAATGATGATTGTAGCTTCACTGATGTGCAAAAGTAGCAACAAATGAATGTTTCTATCAAGAAAGGAGGCAAATCAAGAATACATATATTTAAAAGGAAATATACAGATGATACATCATAGCATATGTATACTCAAAGCATGAGTGCATGACACCAAAAGCCTTTGGCCCATATTCCTTACCCCCAACTGACAGGAATCCAATGTTCAAGGCACACTTTGCTATTCCCTTTTCATTTCATACCTCCTGGTTCTATGCAACTATCAAATGAAAGAAGAGTATGATAGGTCTTCAAGAATTTTAAGCTTCTCTGAAAACTATTAAATCCTATTTCCCAAGAACTAACGTTCCACATTTCATTTTTCAACAATTTCCCTGCTTGTAAAAAGTCAGAGTTGAGAATGGAGTTTGCAAAGCCACAGGCAGTTCAAAACTTCCAGAAAAACTTTGGAAGCTACCGTCAGCCCTAACACCTCTTGGCAGCAATGCAGGTGGCAGTATGCAAAGGCTTAAATACGAAAGTATTAATATATGTCTATTGATAAAATTATTCTTCTCGGACAATGCGGAAGAGCTGTGTGTCATTCCATTAACAAGAAGAACGAATGAACAAAGTACAAAGCTAGAGTAAAGGACCTGACCCCATATACACCCACATACTAAGTACAAGCTACTCTGGAGAACCTCACTTCTTCTATATACAATACTCTATTGATAAATAGACATTATTTGAATATAATATTGCTTGCAGCTAGAATATAGCTAGACAATTAATGTCAGTATATATTATGGCTTATTGAAACAAAAATAAAGATGACACTGGACCAAACAATTATGCGCATAATAATCTTCTCATTTTGTTAGCATATATAATTGTGAACACCATCACATGATTCCATTAAATTTTATTGTGGCAAAGATATCCTCACTAATTTCATAAAGAAAAGAGATCTTCCAAATCATAGAAAGAGGTAATTTCTTGATAGTTAAAATGAGCAGCTAAAGTATTTTAATGATGCCAAATATATACCAGCAAATGTGCTAATTACCAAAAACCTGCCTATTGTTTAGCATGAATCAGAATGTACCTACATTTTAATTGTACGAATATCCAACAGGTACAGATATATTTGGTCGTGGTCCAGAAGACACTCGAAAATAAGTAATAGGCCACAACAGAGGAACATGGTAATCATGGCCATGAGCCCATGACAACTGAAATTTCAGTTCAGCGATGGACCCAGTCTACTAAACCTGGGCGCCCATATTGCTTACTTGTGTGTCTCATAACAAACAAGCTGGCAATAATTTCTCAGTGGAATAAGATGGAAGTAATTTATTACAGATAAAACTATACTGCATTGTTGCGCTGATATAACCTTATTGGTTTTGATTTGATCCTAATGAACCGACCTTTCAATTCAGATGCCATACCAATAAAACCATCAGAGGATAATATGCAACGATACCCACATTCTGTTTCTGTTTCTGGTATTATTATATCTAGTTTCTCAACTTTGCTACAGCATCCAATATTCCAGTTGACAGTAAGCAAAGGAAGTGAACAATCCCAGGATTTTATTTAGTTCACTGCAATATGAAGTTCCGAAAGGATTGCATTGTATATACCCAACAACAAAAGCAAAGTCTCAAGCCTTAAATTACCTGTTCCGAGAAGATGGTTCCCCTGACATACAGCACCAAATTCGGACTTCCGATCATCCAAAATGCTCCACAGAATTGCCCTCAGCGGCGCCCGCGCGCACAGGTACACGCGAGCCACCGCAGAGCACGGGTCGCTGGAGGTAGGGGCACCAGCGAAGCGGAAGCTGATCTCGCCAACGCGACGTCCACCTAGAAAGGGCGAGAAGCGCGCGTGCCCGGGTAAGCGCAGACGGATGGGCGAGCGGGGGCCGGGGGAAGTGAACGGGGAGGTAGGTGGGCCTGTGGGAGGCGGCGCAAGGCGGAGGCAGGGGCGGCGCCGTCCCCGAGATCTCGGCTTGCCGCGTGCGAATTTGAAGCCGGCGGCGCGGATTGCAGTTTCGGGGGGCCTGGAGGGGGAGCGGCGGGAAGAGCAGACAGCAGAGATCCTTCCATCACACGCCGTCACGCGTCATCGCAAAATGGGGTGTGGGTGGGTGCTCGCGCTTCTCCACACTGGCTGACTTATGGGTCCCGCGACCTGACAAGCGCAGCCGCGTCGTCGCCGTTACGGCCAATTGGGCAATCGGCCGCCCCAAATCCACTCCACCGGGTCACTCATGGCTTCCCTGCCTCTCTGCCGCTCGCCTTCCTCCATCCTCCCCTCATGGCATCACCGCCCGATCTCCGCCAGCTTCCACTCTAGAATTCCCTCCTCCACTGCCGTCGCTCACGTCTCCGTCCAGGACCCGCCTGCTCCGCCACCCGACTCCAGCCCGAATGGCAACCAATTCAGCAGCAACACGAGGCACATATGGGTCAACCCCAACAGCCCGCGCGCCGCCGGCGTCGCACGCTCGCGCATCGGGTCTAGCCATCGGGCGCGCCTCGCATCCGCAGCATCCGTGCTCGGCGCGTGCGAGCCCTCCGAGGCGGCCGTGGCGGCCGCGCTGGAAGCCGCCTTCCTTAAGCCTCCTTCCGAGCAGGACGCCGTCATTGTGCTCAACACGGCCGCCACCAGTCCGGAGACCGCCGTTCTCGCGCTCCGCTGGTTCATCGAGCACGCGGAGGTCCGGAAGAAGGCCATCCTGTACAACGTCGTGCTCAAGCTGCTGCGCAAGAAGCGGCGGTGGAGCGAGACCGAGGCGCTCTGGAGCGAGATGCTGCAGGACGGCGTGCAGCCGGACAACGCCACCTTCTCGACCATCATCAGCTGCGCGCGCGCCTGCGGCCTGCCCACCAAGGCGGTGGAGTGGTTCGAGAAGATGCCGGAGTTCGGGTGCTCGCCGGACATGCTCACTTACTCGGCGGTGATCGACGCGTACGGCCGCGCTGGGAACGCTGAGGCGGCGCTGAGCTTGTACGACCGCGCTCGCGCCGAGAAATGGCAGCTCGACCCCGTCATTTGCTCCACGGTGATCAAGGTGCATTCGACCAGTGGCAACTTCGATGGTGCACTCAATGTGTTCGAGGAAATGAAGGCGGTCGGTGTGAAGCCAAACCTGGTCGTGTACAACACCATGCTGGATGCCATGGGCCGCGCAATGCGGCCGTGGGTCGTGAAGACCATCCATAGGGAGATGATTGACAAGAAGGTGCAGCCCAGCAGGGCGACGTACTGCTGCCTCCTGCACGCATACACTAGGGCGCGCTACGGTGAGGATGCCATGGCCGTGTACCGGCTGATGAAGGATGAGGCAATGGTCATCGATGTGATGCTTTACAACATGCTGCTGTCCATGTGCGCTGACATCGGCTATGTCAACGAGGCTGAGGAGATCTTCAGAGACATGAAGGCATCCATGGATGCCCGATCCGAGCCAGACAGCTGGAGCTACTCATCAATGGTGACGCTGTATTCTTCCACTGCCAATGTCCTAGCTGCAGAGGGCATACTGAACGAGATGCTGGAGGCCGGCTTCAAGCCGAACATCTTCGTCCTCACCTCACTCATCCGGTGTTATGGCAAAGCAGGGCGAACCGATGATGTAGTCAGGTCGTTTCGCATGCTTGAGGACCTTGGTATCAATCCTGACGACCGGTTCTGCGGCTGCCTTCTCAGCGTAGCGGCGAACACACAAGCAGAAGAGCTGGGCAAGGTGATCAACTGCATCGAGAGAAGCAATGCCCAGCTTGGCACCGTAGTAAAGCTCCTGGTGGATAAGAGCGCCTCCTCTGAATCTTTCAGGGAAGCAGCCAGTGACCTGCTGAACAGCGCCCGCGGCGTGGTGAAGATGCCTTACTGCAACTGTCTGATGGACCTGTGTGTGAACCTGAACCAGATGGAGAAGGCCTGTGCCCTCCTCGACACCGCGCAGCAGCTCGGCATCTACACCAACATCCAGACGAGGACGCAGACGCAGTGGTCGCTGCATCTCAGGGGCCTCTCTGTCGGTGCGGCCTTGACCACACTACATGTCTGGATGAACGACCTGTACACTGCGCTGCAGAGTGGCGGTGAGGGGCTGCCGCCGTTGTTGGGGATCCACACTGGGCAGGGGAAGAACACGTACTCGGATAGAGGACTAGCAACCATGTTTGAGGCACATCTGAAGGAGCTCGACGCACCGTTCCATGAGGCACCTGACAAGGCCGGGTGGTTCTTGACGACGAGCGTTGCTGCTAAGCACTGGCTTGAGGAGAAGTCGTCAGAATTGGTAGCTGTGTAAAAGGGTTAAGGCGTACATAGGATTTTTCCGTGTAATCTGCAGTTGCTCTCAGATAGCCTCCTCCACAGATTTCTGCAGGTAGTTGCTCAGTTGCTCCCTTCTAGTTTATAAACATCCCTTCTATATTACTTTCATCTAGAAGCTCATAGACCAATGAATACCAGTTTCAGTTCATTCAATTGAATAGTTAGCAACTCTTACTTGTATGTAACATCACCATGATGGATGCAAATGAGGCTTACAAATTACATTATTTTCAGAACAACTGTTTGTCCACTAGGTTTTGGAAAGATAACGGAGAAGCAAAATTTTGATCAACAGACTGGTATTGAAGCGGACAAATATGTTGGATGGAGCTATCCATCAGTTCAATTTAATGTCACCTATTAACACCATGCTAGCACGTGAGTGCCAGCAAGAAGAGTGTACAAACGAAACCATGGCCACTGTACAAGTGTACAAAACAAAAGGTCTAAATGGTGAAGAAATCATTGATTAATCTGCAACTTGTATCTTGCAGTTGTTTGCCGTAATGATACTACAACGCAACATTCTTGCTGGATACATCGTCAATAAAGTATATCAAAACAAGAAGAATCTGGCTATCCCAAACCTATCAAATGGCAACTCCTGTTCCAACTACACACCGATGCTTCATCTTTAAGGGATGCCTTCAAGAAGGTAGGAGTAACATAAAACTTGAGGTATTCTGGGCAGCCGCCTGGAGGCGCTCTCTTACTAGCCTGCACCCACTGTCAAGACAGACATCACACAGAACTGAATTTCCGATAATTTGCTCATTTATCCAGAAATTCCAGACCAGTAGCTGTTGGAGTCAATCCATGATCAGCCAAATACTGGTCATTGAAGAACTTGCTAAGATGCCTCATTCCGCTGTCACAGAGAATTGTCACAATTGTATGCCCTGGACCCAAATCTTGAGCAACTCTTACAGCCCCAACACAATTCATGGCAGAAGAACTCCCAAGGAATAGTCCATCATTTCTCAGCAAGAACCTAAGTTAAGTTCCAAGTAAATTGAGGTCAAATAATTTGAATAATTTTCTTGATTTTCATATCAAAGTTCCACAATATGAAATACTGAACAACTGCCGCCAACTACTTTCATTCATTTTAATATAACATGTGTTTAATGCTGATTGCTGCTTCAAAAACATGCTTAGTCAAACAACAGGCTTCCATTAACTTGGTGAAATCGCACATGTAACATAACAAAAATAAATTCACAAGTCTAGAACTAGAAGTAGTACTAAGGGGGACCAAGTTCAGGAACGCATTACAAGATCAATACAGTAACAGGTCAATGACGACGCATACACGATATTTGGGGAAAACACTCTAGTAAGATATGTTAGAAAATATTACTGGATAAGTTTACAGACCAATGGTGCACCACCAAAATTTTCTCATTGCCATTAGAGATATAAATTGATGCTTCACCAGAAGTTTCAACTGTAAGTGCGTACCTTGACATCTCAACAGCTTCCTTATCTGTTCCACGATAAGCTCCATCCAATTCAGCCATCATGAAATTTCTAGTAACCCTGTTGATTCCAATTCCTTCAGTAATAGTATCAAAAGGATTCTTGAGCCTTTTTCCCTCAGCCTCCTCTTTTGTATACATCACTCCTCTAGTAACCTTATTGAACAGACCAGATCCAGGGGGATCCATCAAATAGCATTTTACGTTTTTGTTCTTTTCCTGAATAAGGAGTATCATAGGTGTAAAAAGATGTTTATCTGAGAACAAAATATCTAAAATATAATAAATTAATAAGCATCCAAACCTTGAGATATCGTGAGACTCCTGCTATTGTACCACCAGTACCAGCTGCAGCAACAAAGGCATGCAGAGTCCCTTTTGTCTGTTCCCAAATCTCAGGACCAGTCCATTCATAATGTGCTCGATAGTTTGCCATATTCTCAAATTGGTCGGCAAAGAACCCTCCCTTTGAATCAGAATTTGGATCACATTTCTCACTATGTGGCATTTCACTACCGACTGGTGCGAAACCATTAGTTTGTGTATTGTTTGACTCTCTCTGTGTAACTGCAAACTTGCCATATGTTGTTTCAGAACTAACATGTGCTAAACCATTAGTTTGTGTCTTGTTTGATTCTCTTTGTGCCGCTGCTGAATTGTTTGCTTCCAAAGCCCTTCTTCTGGCAATATTGACAAAATGGTCTCTATGAGTGATTGAAACAGGTCGCACTCGTTCAACTGTAGCTCCAAGCGCCTCTATTATTTGAGACTGGAAAAAAATATTTTATGAAAAATACATACATGAGAGCAAGGCAACAAGCAGGGTTCTTCTGACAACTAAGATATATAACCTCCTTATATGCAATTACTGAGTAGTTTATGATATTTTAAGCATATATGCCCAAGCAAAGCATCCAACACAATTCAGAACTCAGATTATCATACAAAAAGATAACTCAAGTAGTAAATGCTGAAGCAAAACGAAAAATCACGGAGCACATAAACAGACCATACCTTCTCGATGGCAGCATCATCAGGAATTACAACATGACACCTACAACCATAGGCAGGAGCAACAGTAGCCAAGCTAATAGCTGTGCTTCCAGCGCTCCCTTCGGTTACCACACCACCACTGATGAGATCTCCAGATTCTAGAGCCTGGAGGAGAAAGATCTAGCGTCAACGAAGTTAAAGGGTAAAAGTAATGTTGCAGACCGGCGCCATAGATCAGGCAAAGATCTAGCAAGAACCCCATAACAAATCAACTATATCAACTAAAAGAATAAAATGGGAGGGGGTGAAACTTGCTTAGTGGAACATTTTCAATTTGGCATAATAGGTTGAGTTCTGAAGTGTGATGCTTGCTTCAAAAACTAAAAAGGGGTAACTCAATCTACAAAGAAAATCTATATGTTTAAAGCACCAATTATGTGACCTCACCACAAATTGTACGTTGCAAATCTTCTCCGAAAAGTTAGTTTTAATGAAAACAAAGTAGCAGAAATTACCTCCTCGATTATCTTTACTGCCACGCGGTCTTTTACGCTGCCACCCGGATTCAGGAACTCGGCCTTCCCCAGAATCTACAACCCAAGAAAGAACAGTTACAACTCACCACATCCACAACTATGCCAAGAGATGCAAAGTAGAGAACATTGTTAGAAATCCAAGCGCCTACCTCGCACCCTGTGGCGTCGGAGAGGCTGTTGATGCGGATGAGGGGCGTGTTGCCGATGGCCTCCACGAGACCCCTGTGGCGCGTCCGTCGGCCGCTTCCGCGGGAGGAACTGGTCTGTAGGAACCACGGGAGCTTGTTGCTGCTCCTGTGGAGGAGGAGGTAGCATGCAATTAGGGATACGGCGGCGGCCGCGGCGGCTGCTCCTGCCGCCGTCGCAGCCGCCATTGCAAGCTCGAGGGAGCGAAGCAGAGAGGACAGAGGAGCGACGGCCGTAGGTCTTTGGGCTAGGCCTGCAGAAGACGTCAGAACGACGGACTCGGTCCGCATCGAAATATGTGAGCCTTAGCCTCTAGCCCACGAGGGTTCAGGTCCATGAAGCCCATAGAAATAACTTATATTTTTTTAATAAAAAATGATGAATACTAATTTCCCTGAATCAAATTTAAAGTAATTAATCGAATAATTTTTTCGAAGGTTATTATGGATTATTTATATTCTCATATTTTTATAATAAATAATTATTATTATATAAACAAGGCAGAGAACGTAGCTTTATATTCTTTTGGTCTAGCTTCAACTAAAAGATTCAAACCGCACGCAAAATTAGAGAGAGAAAAATAGTTCTAATAAATTAACTGAATAAATGCTAGTTTACATGAATTTCATTCTATGTGTCTTTTGAGTAAGAGCTACATGTTTGTTTTTGTTTGCATTGACATATAAAAAAAAATTTAGTCATGTTATTAATATTTAATATTCAAAATTCCATATATCGCCATGGCATTGCTTCATTTAGAGTAAGTTTCAAAACTAAATATTCTGTTATAGCTTGCAAAACGCTGCAACTTGTTGGACCCTTTGCATTAACCCTCAATAATTTTTTGAAATCTGAGTGCAAAACTTCTAACTTTCTCACATGTTGAACATTATCAAAACAATTGTTTTTTTTTGCTACATTTGGTAAAATTTACTGATGGGCAATAGGACACTAAAAACAAGCTTTATTTTCTACTAGACACTATGTCTAGTTGTTTCTTAATGTCCTGTAGCAAATGAAACCTATCTCAGTGTTCTATAGCAAATGCCACGATTGAAGAGTTCATTCAGCAAATTTTTAGTATTTCTAATATTTATAATCTAATTTAGTTACATCTTCCTTTAATAACAAAAGGAATTCAAAGGTATAATGAATGGAAATAACAAATAAGGACTGCAAAGAAAAGACAACGGTGATTCCTTTTTCGTGTTGTGATGATTCGAATACCTGTCAACGAACATGCACTGGTTTTTATTTTATATTGCTTGTACGGTCACAGTAACTTTTATTTAGGCAAAACAAAACACTTCCTCAAAACACACAAATTGGTCTTTCGTTTCAGAAGGCACATATTACACGAGCAAAGTTTATGGCTTAATTTATATGTACAAGGGAGAACAAAGACAAGACGACACCACTGCTGGTCTCGTTGTCCTAACAATCTGTACTGAAGAAATTCGGCTGCAGATGGACACACATGCTGTTCAAAATAAGTCACATCTTGCATCTGTAGGAGCAGAGAAAAATGAAATAGGTTAGACAAAGAAGTCTAGGTGTAAAACAGTTTCTGTAGAATGTTTGAAAACAGTTACCATTGAGGATGCTTACATGTACGTATAATACGGTATGCCCATCTACTCTCATGCAAAAAGAATTCCCAATACTCCAACGTTCCCAGCTGTCCCAAGTACTACTTCAAGCATTGGAGTTATACGCATTTCTCTCGTCGTCCGTGGCTTGTTCATGTTCACTACACTGAACTCCAGACTCGCCATTTGCATCAAATACAGTGTGTGATATCGTGTCATCACGTACTTCTAAATGTGAAGCATTCAGATGTGCCCTGGAATTTGGATTTTGTTCTTTGTTCTCCTTCTCAGAATCAGAGGTTATTTTGCCTATCGGCGCCCATAGATGACTTTTCATTGGGCGGTCCCCTTTGCCAACAACATTTCTTGCTCTTGGGCTGTCAAATGCCTTAATGCTCCTAGCCTTGTCTGCAGGTTCGGTTTCTGGATTTGGCTGCTTCAACACTTTCTTCCCTGCCATTGATGCCCTTGGTTGAGATTTTGGCCTTTTTCTGTCAGTGGTTTCAGATGATTTATTTGACACACTGTGTGTGTTGGGTTGTCTTGGTTGAGATGTTGATCTTTTAGGAGTGGTTTGATTGTTAATTTCTTTCGCATGTGACTTGAACGTTTCGTTTCTCATGTCTTCTTCCAGTGACTTCAATCTCCTTTTGAGTTTGTCCTAGGAAATAAGCCATAAGCATAGAAATTATTTTAAGAATTCAGTGGTGCAAATTGCATGAAAATAGTTACTTGATACTGCTTACGTTAAGCTGGGCTTCAATCTTCGCAGATTTCTCGGCTATTGTTATTTTGTCACGCAGTCTCTGTATCTCGCCCTGCATGATTGTTTATAATTGGTTTCCATATACAAATCGCTATAGTATTTCACCTCCATGTACATAACAAAGGGTACCTGCAGTAGTCTTCGTTCTTCCAGCCATCTCTTGACAGGCATAAGCTTATCAGAGTCGTCTTTCCATTCATTCGCCACCGTCGATGCAACACGGTTGACATAGACCTTGGCTCGAGCTAGCTCCCTGCCAAGAGTTTTGTTTTCCTCCTGCATGTTTGAGTACGTTATATAACCAAGAAACTTGGTGGAATCCAACATCTGAATTACGTGTGCACTAGAACCGCGCTTACTTTCAGCTTAGCAGCCTGATTCTGGTAGAAACGCACTGCATTGGCAACATCACCAGTAGCAAGAATGGACTCCTCAAGCTCACTGATGGTATGTGAGAGCTTCTCGATCTCTAACACCTTCTGTCTGTTACTCTTCTCTAACAACTTGTTCTCCTCCTACACCGGAAAGAAAGATTTGTTCCATAACGTCATACCAGCACAAAGACTAGTGGCTGCTCGGCAATTAAACAATGTTGTCGTGCACTTACATGGTAGATCTCCATCTGCTTCTGTAGTTCAATGTTCTGGTTCTGAACATCCTCTACTATCAGTGCCCTCTCAAGGGCGCTACGCAAAATGTTTCCTGCTTCAAGAAGCGCTGTCTCCTTCAACTTTAGATGCCGTTCTAGAGCCTTGTTGTCATCCTGGAGCACTGCAATCTGATGCCCAAAGAGGAACCGTCGATAAACTAACTGAATATACAACGGATGTTGATTTTTTTGCTTTCATGGCCAAATATTATTGCCAAATTTAAACTACCTCATGTCTGTACTTTTTTATGTCTGATTCCAAGGGTGCTATGATGGCATCAAAGGGGACTGCTTCCTCGTCTTTCTGAGAAGAGTGGATCCTTCTTAGTGTTGCCTCCGCGGCGAACTGCGCAGCCAATGCTTCTTTACGCTCGTTGCTTAGTCTTTTCACATCAAGATTCTGTTAAAGTATGATGTAAATGATCAACAGTTAACAGATTTTAATGTCTATGCAATTTGAAGTAAAAAGGTGCAAATACTGAAACTGATTTGAAGGAACTAATAACAAACCTTCTGCTCAATCTGTTTCTCCAGACTTGTCATCTTCTCCTCCTGTTTCTTCAGTTCCTTGCTCAGCTACAACAATACAAAGTAAAGTTAATGCAGTAAAATAGTGCCTAGACATTTGTGTCCGAAGTTTAACTTGTTGAACATATTACCTCAGCAATAGCTTTGTCCTTCAGAGCTTCGGTCACCTTCAAGCCTTTTATTTCACTATATGCATGTCCTAGCTCTCTCTCCTTTTCTGAAGATGAATCTTTAAAAATTAATCCCAAATAGAAATGAAAGCTCCTTTTCACTTCAGGTCAAAAAAAAAAAAGCTCCTTTTCACACTTATGGAGTAAGCCCCTTTTCACACTTATAGCGTAAGTTGTTTCAGAAAGAAGGTTTATGGGCTACAACTAGACATTTTCAGTTGAAATTCTTGGCCAATATAAGAGTTGCTTAAATGGTAATTTTTCTGAAATAAAATACTGACTTGGGCAAGATAAAGATCTACGAATTTTCTCTCTATATGTTGAGAGTGACCAAGAAGTAATTTCATAAAAGTGAAGTGGTTGAATAAGGCAGATGACATGACAAGAGCCTTTTTGCTTATATAAAGTACGAAAGCAGTAAAGTTGGTCTGGGTGATTCTTTTTCTTGCCAATATTGAGAAAAGGGGTAGGTAAATTTACTGCTGTAGAAAAGAATAAATCAAGTGGCAGTTCAAAAGTTTCTAAATATCTTTGCCATGTATACATTAATCATGTGGGTCATAAGTCATAACGGCTACCGTCAAAAAAAAAAGTCATAACGGCAGGGCCTGTGATGTTAAGACATAGTTAACTGCCTGAATGCTGATGGTAATTAAAGTAAAGGAACTACATTTAGCTTACACATATCAGTGAAAACTAATTGAAGTACCAATTAAAAGGGTGCTGATAGACAACCTACCAGCTAGGCATGCTAATTCTCCGTTCAATTGCTTGACGTCCTACCAACCACGCATACACTAAAAATTCCGAGAGTTAATTTTGTCACTATCTTGTAACTTAGAATCTGCGCAAACCTGTCCACCAACCTACAAGAAAGTTTACTTGTTCCAGCCTTTGTGTATCGTTTGCACAACAGGCAGTTTCATCTGATTCCTGAGAATTTTGTATGGGTGTGTGTGGTGGGGTGGTCTGGGTTGGGGGAAGAGCATGATAGAATTTTCTGGGATGAAAATGCCATTTATATTTAGTTAATTTTTACCCTTTACTGAAACATAAGTAACTAATAACCAGGCTCCACCAGTCCATCCTTCCACAGGAATTTGCGGCATGTGGCAGGGCTAGAAAACTGTTAAGCTAAATGCAAAAGATATTCGATATTCAGTGGAAATTAGGTTTGTTCTTACCTATTCTGCATTCATAGGTCAGAAGTTTATATTTAATTATCTTGCATAGACAGTCACACACTTGAGTAAAATGTGCATGTATTTGTTCATTACCTTGCACAGTACAAAAATTTCTGACCGGGGCCAAGAACCTTATTGTAACTCCGAATCAAAACAGAGCACATGAAAGTTGCTTGGCCCAAAAAAAAGACAGCTCTCCACGTACTGCAATGTTAATGCATCGCATATGCTACGATTTACCTTCTAAAACATCTCTTGTTGGTGACAATTGAGACGTTTATTACCCGACAATAGAAACTGGTCAAAAAATAAATCGTGAAATGCCTCAAAATGCGTATACACCCTGGTCGTGCATAGATATATCTTGTTGAGCAATCTGATCAACTTGCGCATTGATGCAACGCTGCAGGGTGCTAGCTATAGCCAGACGAGCATACCTCTGAGTAGATTCTCCAGCCTGTTGAGCTCGTCGACGACGGGATCAGGATGGCCATGGCCATGCATCTCCTTGCCATGATCGACCTCTCCCAAGCTACCCATCTCGTCCTAATAGTTCCGTCCCTCGATTCAGATACAGTGAGTCAAGCTAGGCTATAGCTGCTACAGGCTACAGCAGCAGTAGCAACTAGCAAGCAAGCAGACTAGCAGGGTTCACCTCTTCTCACCTAATGCAGAGAAGAATGCGCGTTGAACACCCAAACGTGTGGGTTTGGTTGGGATTATATGGCTGCGTTCCCGGGTTTCTTCAGGATCACCCCATTGTCTCCTCCCGGCTTACGCGAGGAAATTGACGGCGGAGAGGAGTGCGTTTGAAGAGAAAGCACGCCCCTGGGCCGCGGCGACAAATGGAGCCGTGTCGCAAAGTCACACGGGTAGTGCACAGAGCTGGCACGAGAGCGACGCAGACTTCGGCGACCCTTTCTTGGAACCGAGTTACAAAACAAACATTTGGTCCAAGCAAAGCAGAGTCAGGTGATGAGCTGTACGTACAAACTAATATCTTTTTTTTTTTGTCTCTGCAAGTAATTTGATATCACATATTTATAACCCAAAATTAGACAAACAAAAATGTGACCGACGAGATATTCCAAATGGTTGGGCTATTAAAAAAACTGGTTATAATTAATCAGAGATGGTGATAATTCTTTGCTACGAACAGGGCATGACGAAACTGTGTTAAATGCAATGTTGATTTGGCAATGGATAAGCAGAAAGGATTCCTTCTGAGGCACAATGCACTGCGCTCCCACAAAACAGAAAAGGAACTGTCTACCGTAACCTTCACTGATGAGGAGCCATTAGCCATAGATATATGGACGCACGCTAAAGCGTGTTGTGTAACGCTCCATTACTGATGTTGACGAGGGAAGGAGCCTTCCCTTTGTCGTCTGTATCTCCGCAGAATTACTCATTGGATAAACTCCACAAGGATCCAAATGGCAGAGGGCCAGATGAGAAGCGTTGTGTAAAGTCTTTTAAGGTAAGGAGAGGAGACTTTGCTTCTCTGATACAAAAAAAAAATGACACTTTCAAGACACTATAAAAAACCTATCGGCAGTAAGATGTAGCTAAAGGGTCAACCTACCCATTGTGTATCAGTTAGTGGTA
Source organism: Eleusine indica (assembly GCA_030378355.1). Classification (NCBI taxonomy): domain Eukaryota; kingdom Viridiplantae; phylum Streptophyta; class Magnoliopsida; order Poales; family Poaceae; genus Eleusine; species Eleusine indica. The sequence continues at coordinate 6,050,782 of CM059498.1, read as the reverse complement.
GTTCATTCGTGTTCTCTTTTTTTTCTCTTTTGAAGAACCGAAAGGTTCACACCTATATTTTATAGTTAAATTTTTTTTATCACGACGATAAAGTTAGCAAACAGCTTACTCATAAGTCATTTTTTTTTAAGCAAATGCATAAGTGAAAATATGTTAAATAGGTGAAATCTGGGTGAATTGATCTATTTTGGAGTTTGACACGTAGGGATAATTTCTTTTGGTCTCTACCCTTCTCAAGTAACTCAGAGGATGGAAGATTGTAAGCAACAGAAGCCTCTATATTAACCTGATCAGAATAGACTATGTTGCAAGCACTGAATAGTTGTAAGCTTTGGTGCTAACTGATTTCGCTGGTTAGACTGTGACAACACAAATCATTTTTTCTTTCTTTTTGCCTATTCTTGATAAGGAGATAATATTCTTGCCACTAGCTTACACATTATTCTTTCATAAGTTTATTAACTACTCTAGAATACAAACTTCTTTTGCAATTGAAAAAGGAAAAGAAGTGTGTCGTTCTAGTGTTACCTTCTTACTTGCAGCTAAAAAGCGGCACTAGCTAAGTGGTGCATCTGTGGTGCTAACCCCTACAAGGCTACAAGGGCTCCAGGTGTCCATTTGGCGTACCGTAAAAGCATATATGAAATAGAAAATAATCATTATTCAGATAACTAAAACTGGTTACTTCACTTCACCCCCAAATATAGCTAATGGAATTAATTAGCCATGAATAATACTCGCGTTATTACAACGAGTTTTTCTTTAAGCCGTTATTGCAACCAGTTGAGTTAATTATTATGCATGTATTGGGTGTTGCCGACCTATATATGGAGGTCAGGAGTCAGGATTGCCTAAGTGCTAATAGTTGTTAACAGTCAATTCGAGATTAATCCACTAATCATGCTTGTCTAGAGACAATAATGTTGATCATCAAGAATATGATTTTCCGATTTGCGACATGGACCTAACCATGTGATGCTGCTGTGCTGATCTGAGTGATTAAGTGCGTTTCCCTTTCACCGCTTTGAGCGTAGATATGAACATAGAGTTTTATTGTAGTGGTTACGAAATTATAACCCAGGAGAGAGTTAATTTGTAGGTCAAGCATCAATAGTGCTAGTGCCCATGCTGCTCCTAGTGGAACAGAGACACATGGACTCAGCTTTAACAATGTGACGTGAACCAAACAACCTGATGTACTTGTGAGTTAATTGCGTTGTGAATTTCCTTTTCAATCCATTGTACCATAGGCCCATAGCTCTCATGTTGTATTTGATTGCCGCAAAATAATATTATATATTGGTTGTTCTATTTTTGTTACTAAATGTTACCGTAGCGATATACTAGTTACAGAAAATGAAGCAATGTACTTACAGTGGTGTTACTTCGTAGGTGAAGTTACAGCAATGTGGTTCTCAAAAAAATTGGTGTATTACCGTTTCATTATATGGTACTACGAAAGGAACACCCTCTGCTTCTGCGTGTTACCTGTGTTTATAAGTACAACAAGTCAACAATCATCTTGTTCGGAGGATAAGACTATTTGTTCCTCTCTATATCTTTTCTGTCTGATTTCCTCACCGACAAAAGGTGTATTTTCGAAGGTTCTCTCAACTAATTTCATAAAAGCACCTTTCGGGGCCATTGAAATTGTTATAGTGGCAAGAGGATAAGGTGGGATGGATGATACAGTACCTTGTCGAGGACAACCGCATGTCCGCATCAAATGGTTGAGTCCACTGCACTACAGGATTCTATTTCCAAGGTAAAGCTCATCAACTGAAAAAGAAGAAATGAAACTATTAGAAGATATATTTGCAAATTCAAGCATGAAAGTTAAACGTTCCACACGTTTTAAACAAAACTCTATAGATTCGCTTATCTATGCAGAACCCATGCTAAAAAAAGTACACATCGGTGTAAAAGTCTTTAGGTTTACTAGTACATCTAATTGAACTGCATTAAGCGATCAGAAATCAGAACGGGTCGAGATTCAGTAGCGGAACGAGCAGGGACTTTGGTCGAGGTACAAGGAAGGAAATGGGAGGTCTGGGGGGAGAAGATGCCGGCGTTCATGTCGGCAAGCGACTGGATCTCGAGACCACGGCTGCCGCGTCTTCAGTAGACGAGTCGTCTCTTCTCATCTACTGGAGGCCGACAGCCGGCTCAGCACGAAGATTGATTTCTGATGATGATAGTCCACGGTGTGATGGAGCTCCTTGGCCTCAGAATCCGAGGATGATGATAGCCCAAAATCCTGGCACGCAAGAGCAGACGGGTAGGGAAGCGCGATTTCCCGGCGTGAAGCCGGCGATCGGAGGGGAAGGACGCCGGAATGGAGATGGCAAGTCGCCGCCGCGCGCCCCTGTCGCGCCGTCTTGCGGGATTCGTTCCCCGCATCTGGACTCGGGGCCGGCGGCCGCGTATGGACTTGAACAGGTGATCCACAAGATTGGGCCGTTATTTCGACCGCTCCCAGGCCAACAAAAAAAAAAAACCTTTCGTTTCGACCCTTCTCACCGGATTGGCAGTCTATGTGCTTTGTTATTTTGGTCCCTTTTTTTTTTTGTTCCATATTTTGGGTCTGTTTTGGGTTATCAAATCATGGATTCTAGATTATTGAATTGTTGCGGTTGACATCTGATGGATTTGGGCATTTTACAGGACAAGTGGAGGCGGCAATTAATTTTTTGACACTGCAAAATCTTGTCTTGCTAGTTTGACTGTGAAGCTGATACTGTTGTGTAATGCAATCAGCGTCAAACAATTATCCTGATGTGAATCAGTGATACTGTTTGTCTTGCTAGTTGATATCTTGGTCTTTCTTTAATAACCTGCATATTGCACCAATTGATTGCTTTGTTTGGTTTAATTTGTTGCTCGTAAATCAGTACTGATTGTTTGCATTTGATCGAGTGATCCAGCGTGCAGCCAAGCAACCTACCTAGATGGGTTCTTGACTGTCTCCATGCTACATTTCTCCTGCCTTATCTATACTACGACAGACCACGGTTGGTTTACTTGTCACTACGAACCTCCTTTTGTACAAGATGTTTTCCGGCCGTATGAAAAAAACTCTAGCTAGTGCGTTCATTGTTCTAAGACAGTGAGACTTGCACTACCACAAAAGGTTACTATAGCGGCTGAGACAATTTTTGATTAGCGACGCACGAATCTTCCTCCGCTGCTACAACGTACTACAGTATCAAAAAACACGACTTTAAGACGAATCGCCACTAATATAAATTAATAGCGACGGTTCACTAAGTGGACCGCTGCTACTATTAATTTAGCGGCGGTCCATGTTACCCGCCGCTACTTCTTGGCCCATCAACCAGAGAAGCCTACCAGCCCAACTAAAGTATAAAAGAAAAACAAACCCTAAGTCAATCCTCACTTCTCCTCTCCCCTGCGCCACCTTCCCTCCCTCTCTTGGCGGCTACCGCCGATTCTCCTCTCCTTCTCGTTTGCCCACCAGCGCCTCTCCTCCCCATCTCGTATGGCGCCGCCGCCTCCCCCCTACCGACAGCCACTACCGCCTCTCCTCCCCCTCTCGTCGAGCGCTGCCGCCTCCCGCCTTCCCATCGAGGGCCACCGCCTCCCCGTCCCCCTGCCCCTCCAGCGGTAGATCTAGCCGGAGGAGGGTAGCGTGATGTGGAGGAGAGCGGCACGAGGTGAAGGAGGGCGGCACCAGGAGGGTGACGCGATGGATCCGGCAGCAGTCACGTAGCTACTTCCTCTATTTTAAAATATAAACATTTGTTGATTTTCTGTGACACTCCTAGTGTCATTAGGGTCCCAAGGGTGTCACTTAGGCAGCATAAAACCAGAACACAAGCCTTTTGAATTTAAATTCAAATTGCAAATTCAATTGAATTCAAAACCCAATTGAATGCCCTTTGAACTGCAAGTCCTAAATTTTCAATAAGACTCACCTTTGCAAAAATTATATGTTGATGGTCTTGGTCAATTAGAATTTTGGGAATTTTCTCAGAATTTTAAGCCATCAATAAAGGCCTGAAATAAATGTTAGAATGGTTAAAAACCAGCTCTGTTCATAAAATTCCTGAGCTTTTTGTAGTGGGGACTGTTGGTAGTTAGTATTTTTGTAAAAACCAGCACATTATGGGGAGCCTACCAAAATTTTGGTCGGATTTTAGCAGATCTGGATTAATTCTAACAAAATTTGCAAAGGCAGTCGGCTGAAAGGATTGGAAAAAGAAAGGAAAAAGAAAAACTGCCCGTGGGACCCGCCTGTCAGTGACTCAGAGAAAACACACCGACCGCAGCCGCGCTGCCCCGCCCGTCGCGCGCCGCGTGGTCGCCGGCGTACGGCCAACGGCCGTTGCCGCGGATCGACGGCCCCATGCGCGCGTTCGGACATCCCTTTTGCCGACCGACGCGCTGTCCGAGCCCCGCATTCACCCCGCGCTCCCTCTCTCTCTCCCCCCCGCGCGCCGCACCCATTGCCGCCCGGTGCTGCTCCGCGCCACCGCCGCCTCGTCGTCGCTTCCAGGAGCTCGTCGACGTCCACGGCCTTGCCTCGGCGTCTTCAAGCTCCACACGAAGCCACCTTCTCCTTTCCGCATCGAGCCGCCGCGAATCGACCTCTTCCTCCCCGTCTCCGACCGCCGCCCAACCGCGTCGCCCGGCACCCACGGTGAGCCCCTGACCGATTCCTTGCTCGAGGAGCTTCCCATCTTAATCGCGCACGCGTTTGAGCTCGGGATGGGCAAATCCGACCACGTTTTCCCCTAGTTCTTCGCTCGAGGCCGCCGCCGACCACCGCAACCCCCCACCTCGTTGGTGAGACCGCACCCCCGGCCTCCCTCTTGCAGGCGAAGCTCGGTGATCTCCTTCTCCGTGCTCCAGTGAAGCTTTCCGTCTAGATCCCGAGCCCTACCGCCCTTCCCTTGCCGTGCTAGCCGACGACGACCCCTGCCCTGTTTCCGTCGCCGTCGCTGGGCTACGTCCGGTCATCGCCGGTGGTTTCCGATAGCCTAGATGAGTGCGCGGTGTTGAGTAGGTCATTTCTCCTTTCTGGACCAGCCCGAGCCAGGGACCGCAGCGAGCTGCGGCGAGCCCCCCTGCCGGCGTCGCCGTGCTCCGGCGAGAGCGCGCGCGCGCACTCGGCCCCGCTGGCCACTGGGCCGCGAAGGCCAGTGGGCCTGGCCTTGCTCGCGGGCCACGCTCGGTCGAAGCGCCCCCGCACTCGCGCTCGCCCGCTGGGCCGCGCGCGAGTCCCAGCCCAGTGGGCTGCCTGTTTGCGGCCCGCGGAGTAAAAAAATCGAATTTTCTTATTTAAATCATTTCCAGGAATAGGTTAAGCTGGTAAATTGCATAGTAAATGGAATAATAGGAATTTTGTGGCAAAATAAATTTTGTTAGACTTATGTGAACTTGTACTGTTGTAGAAAAATACTAATGCCGCATGCATAGTAATTTTTATACCAGGGTTAAAATAAATAGGAAAAACACTAATAGAATTTTAATTAATTACAGAGAGCTGATAAAATATTAAAAATTGGCCTCCAGGTAGTATTTTCAGTTTTAGTCTCCCTGGAGAAATTTCATAATGAAATTCTCTGTTTATTAGCTGAAATTAATTTAATGCCTTTTTCTTATATTAATTAATAATTAATCTTTGGCTTAGGGCTTGATAGTGAAACTTAGCAATTAAATCACTCCTGGTGTAGCCTAATTTTAATTAATCACCCCTGCCCCCTTTGAAGAGCAGAACCTTGGCGACGAAATAAATTGTGCCCCGAGTGCAATTTTAACCGTTGATAAATGGTTCCACTTTAAGGCTGTTCGCGGGTACTTGCATTTTGCGAGGGTTTTGCTCATACTAATGCTACTTAGTTAGCACCTGCGAACCCTGGACGGTACTTGCACGGCTTTGCCCGGCACCCACCGACACACCGTACTTGGATGCGACGTCGTCACGTCAAGTACTGGAGTCCATGAAGGAAATACACGAAGTACCCTCGTCCTGTGCCCCACTCCTTGAGTGATGCTTTCGAACGTCTCGTCGCACACCGTTTAAATTCCACCGATAACAGTGTACATTAACGTATTTATTGAGGAAGTGACATGAATCTTCTCTCATAGCATTCCCTCTTGCATCATATAGATCACGCCGTGAACCACGTGGAGGCAGGACCGGAGCAGAATCCCGAAGGAGCTGGAGGTGCAGTAGCTGACCAAGACCAGAACCAAGGCAAGCCCCGGTGCATAACCCAGTTGGAATTTTTATTCTATCACTAGCTAGGAATGTAAGCTTGTCTGTGCATTAAGTGATAGGAGTTGATTGAAGCCTTAGCATGCAGTAGGTCTCTCTTCCCGATTATTAGCCTCAGGACGATAGTCGCTCCGCTTAAAGTAAGACGACTGTTTATCGAGTGGTATGGAGACCACTTGTAGATAGGAATTATTATCACTGGGAAATGGGTTCGGATGAAGAAAAGAGTGGATGGAATCACAATGAAGACCGGACGGGCAACTAGGTGGAAAGGGAAGGACATCTTGTCTTCAAGGAGGTAGCCCCGTCCGAGTCCCCCCTAAGGCTACGCCTCGTGTCCGGCCCATGGGATCAAGTTTGAACGTACTGTTTGCATGCTGGAGATATGGGCCCAGTAAACCGACCTAGCTACGACTACCGCTTGGTCTGAAGATAGCCTTCTCCCTTCTTTGGTGGAACTGGGGCTGAGAGGAGGGAACAATCCACCCACGGATGGCGGCATGAGGCGCATCGCGATGGGGGACCCTTCTCGGGGGAGTCTGGATCCGGAAGACCCTGCGGTACCGTGAGCGAAAGGTTGCTCCATGCGGCTTCCCGGACGCGCGTATGGGTCGTGCAAGCAGGTTTCTCCTGCAGGATGTAAATCGATTCGAGTCGCTGCCCCTCACAGTAACGAGTACCACTTGATCGCTGCTACGGAACAGTGCCGGAAGCCATTAAGATGCTGTGTGGGTTTAATATTGCTGTTTGAAGGTATTAAGATTGTATTGCAACTATGATTGCTATAGCTCTAGTGCAAACTAAATTTATTTCTCCGCATGACAACTCAACTTGATGCTAAAACTTGAAAAAGTAGGGAGCCACTCTTAGGCGGGTTTTCTGACAATTTAAACTTTATCCCCAGCCTTTGCATGTCTTGGCGTCGGCTGTAGACGGCTATTTTGACGGGCCAGTCTTGCTGAGTAAATTAGTTACTCAGGGCGTAGCTCTATGTGGTTTTCAGATGACCAGGACGGAGAATGCCAGTGTGGAGGGAGGTTCCATTAGGAGGGCCAGCGTCCCGACTGTTGGAACATCGAGTGGGAGCTGTGCACAAATAAAGATGAGGATTAGGTCCTTGCTTGCCGGTACGGTGCTTGGGCAAGGCACCTATTATGGCCGGATGATCTCTGTGTGTCGCCGTGAGAGGGCGACTTGTATCTTAGCTATTTCGTCAAACTGGTGAACCAGTGTTGAACTTTTTGCTTCCGCAATTTATTTCTGTCAAACTCCGGTTTGTAATATAACTTCGGATTTATGTAAACTCTGCTTCCCCACCTATGTTTCTGTTGCAATTATTTTCTCTGTCATGTATTGTACTATTGGGCGCTACAGCGCGTGTCGCCACCCGAGGGAGATCCTGGAACGGAGCCGTCTCCGTGGTAAGGCGGGTCCGTGACAGCGTGGTATCAGAGCTTTCTCGGGAATAGTGCAATATTCAAAGACATATTTTCGAAAACCCCGTAACGAACGTGTGAGAACGTGCCCAATAGGTTGTTAATAAGTTATGATTCAGGTGGCAAAGCTAACTGTAGAAGGTTGTTTGTTTAAATACTGTATCTACGGCATCGTCAACGCAGGTGTGTGTCCCGCCCAGTGGACTGTAACATGGGAAGCTAGCACAATGGTGTGAACGCGGGCTGATTGCGTAAAACATCAGTGTCCTGCCCTAGGACAATAATAAGGGATTATTTTCGGCTCGTTTCTTTTGATTTGATGTAATGTTTCTGGAATAAATCTTCTGTAGGTACGCTAACCATGATTCTCGTAAAAAACGGGTAGTATACGACTAACTTGAGAGATCGACTGTCACCGACTATACGAATGGTCCTATTCGTGACCAACCTTTTATTTGGTGAGGACGGGTAGGCCGAAATCATTTGCATATTTGAAAAATGTTAAAAGCGCCGCAACGTTAACAAGGAACCGAAGTTCTAGCAGTATGTCTTCCGCGCACTAATCGATACCTCCTCGCTTGTGACTTTTGAACTCTTAAACGAACTTTCTGACGCTAGTCGGAACGTTGGTTTAAGAATCACCGGACACCCCCAACTTGGCCGTCCGAGTCAGCACGTCGAAATCGGGTTATTACAAATTTCAGGTGGTATGCCTATTGCGCTAAATCCGTGAATCCTTGTTCCGCTCACCCTAGGGCTGTAGCCGTGTTTTCGAGGAAGTGGTTAAGGATCCTATCACGTTAGTTTTGGGCTAGAGCCTGTATTTTACTCACTGCTTCAAATTGTTTTATTTTGGCCTGCACCCTCTGCGTCGGGAACGAGTACTCACTTTTTGAGGTTTGTGTTCCAGATGGACGAGCACGGGTTTGAGCTGTTCCAGCACGACGGGTGGCGCTATACCACCGGTCTACACCACCGTGGCTTTCCCACCCTTTTGTGGGAGATGCTACGCGTCCTGGGATACGAGGAGCAGCCTTCGTACCGCGGGCGTGAGACCCGCCGCCACGGTGTGCCTTTTGCAGAGGTGCATCTCAGTGTCTCCCCACACCCGCGCAACCCCGACTTGGCGGGTATGGAGAGCACCGTCACGGCTGGGAGCCTCCGGGAGGGCCTGGAGAGGGTCGCTCACCAGGCTCTCACTCATTTCTGTGGGCGCAACGTAGCAGCGCTCTCGAGGACGCCGTTCGAGATGATCCCCATCTGGCACCAGGCTGACCCGGTGTGGCAGAGGCGCGTGAGACGCGTCTCTCGTGACGACTACCCAGAGTACCACGCGGGGTACCACCGCGTAGCTCACTACTCCGAGTATCTCCTCAACTTGGATGAGGAGTCTAGCCGCCGCAGCAGAGTCTTGCTGGCGGATGCTGAGCAGGTGTGGCTACAGAGGAACGACCTGCAGACACAGGTCGACGCGCAGCAGAGAGAGATTTAGCGGTTGACCGCTGCTCTTGAGGCGAGTGAGACTCGCGTGACGGAGATCACTGAGCAGCGGGACACTCTCGCACAGGAGGTGGACAGACGAGGTATAATTATGCAGCAGCGGGCAAACCATAACGAGCACTTGCAGCAGCAGCTGGCGAGTGCCCAGCAGGAGATGGACCTTATGGGGGAGGATCTGGAGACGCTGATTCATGAGAACCAGGACCTCCAGGCTCAGTTGGACGTGGTTGCTGCACCGCAGGCAGCACCCGCAGAGGAGGAGCCCGAGGAGGATGCGGGCGAAGAGTCCGACGTGGACTACGAGCCACTCGCTACGACCGGCGCGGACCGACCAGGGCCCTCTGGCACCGCCGATGTCCAGGCTTGGCAGTAGTAGTAGATGCGACTAGGTCGTGCTTGTACGGCTTGGTAGATGGATAGCTTTTGGGACACTCCACGCGTGGTTGTTGTATTTTGGGGATCACCCGCGTGCTTAGCTTTTGCAAACTCGACGGACACATATTCCGAGTTTATGTAGAGTGGAACTGTTGACTTGTACTAGGACTATGTTAACTTGGGAATTTCAGCTTTCTCGAGATTATGTTGTTTACCATTTTGCTGTCCCGTGTGCTGTATCATTTGCTTTGGTAACCTATATTGCTCATATTGGATAAGAGACTAATTGGACCCTTATTCTTGCATTTCAGAATGGTGCGCACCCGTAACACCAATGAGCTGCATGGCGAGCAGTCCGAAGGTTCCAGGGCTAGAGGGACTGACTCTCCGCTAGGAACTCCACCACCGCCGCCGCCATCTAACCCCATGCAGATGATGGCGCAGTTTTTTGCGTCAATGATGGAGAGCCAGCAACAGCAGGCGGAGTTCATGCGGGAGGTGGCACAGCGGAACCTAGCAAATCGTAATGCTAGGGGCCACCATGACGGAGCACCGCAGAACAGCTCCTACTCCGATTTCCTCGCCACCAGGCCACCCACGTTCAGCTCAACCACCGAGCCCATGGAGGCGGAGAACTTCCTTCGTATGCTCGAGTCCAAATTTGGACTCCTTACCTGCACGCCGGTGCACAAGACACTGTTCGCCACGCAGCAACTACATGGTGCGGCTGGGGCATGGTGGGCCAACCATGTCGCTTCTATGGGAACCGACCGACAGATTACGTGGGACGAGTTCAAGGATGCGTTCCGCGCTCACTACATCCCTGCGGGGCTTGTCCGCAGGAAGGCGCGTGAATTCGCCGCGCTGAAGCAGGGCAGTCGTAGTGTCGAGGAATACTGCGAAGAGTTCAACCGGTTGGCGTTGTACGCCCCGGAGCAAGTGGACACCCCCGCCAAGCGTAAGGACCGTTTCATGGAGGGGCTAGGTGCTGAGCTACAGGACCGCCTCAACCTTAACATGGGAGGCACATTCGCCGAGTTTGTCAATAACGCGATCGTCGCGGAGGACGGATATCGCAGGGTGATGGCAGAACGGAAGCGCTCTGCAAGTGCTATGGGGCCATCCAATGGACCCACGCAAAAGTTCCGCATGGTGTACACCACCCTGTCGGGACAGAGGTACCGCTCCGCCCCTGTGCCGGCACCTGTTGTGCACCCGCCTCAGCCAGCACAGCAGCGACCCCCGGTACCGCGTCCGCAACAGAGTCAAGGTGGATTTCGCCCACCCCAGCGGCCAAACCCTCAACCCGGATCATTTCCCTGCTACAACTGCGGCCGTCCGGGGCATTTCTCGAGGGAGTGCCCGCACCCCAAGAAGAGCACTGGTCAGAACCCGTCGAGGAGTAACAGCACCAACAATAACCGCAACAACCGAGGACCAGTTCATACGGGGCGAGTGAACAACACTATCCTGGAGGAGATTCCGGAGAGCAGCCCCATCCTTGCTGGTATGTTCTCTGTTCGAGACCACCCTGCACTAGTACTGTTTGACTCAGGAGCATTTCGTAGCTTTGTCAGTGGGTTCTTTGTTGACAAGTACCGGCTGCCTCGTACTCTTATGAGAGCACGGTACACCATTAAATCAGCTGGTGGACAAACCCCTGCCCTTTATGAAGTAGACAAACTTCCAATAACCCTAGGATCGAAAGTCTACCCTTCTAAGTGCATAGTCTTAGATGGGTGCAGCATTGACGTTATCTTGGGCATGCCTTGGATGAGGCAACATAAAGCTATGCTGGACATAGACACCTACACGGTGCACTTAAACTCTCCCACCCATGGTAGCGTAAGCTTCCAAGTACGACCACCCCAACTGGTCGCACCAAGCGTCCACCACACCACTGCCGGACAAATAAAGGATATTTCCGTGGTTAGGGAATTTCCGGACGTATTCCCTGACGACCTTCCCGGACTTCCACCGGATCGGGATGTTGAGTTCAAGATTGAGCTTCAGCCAGGAACGGCACCGATATCCAAAAGGCCGTATAAAATGGCGCCTAAAGAACTAGCGGAGTTGAAGGAGCAACTTAAGGATCTACTGGATAAGGGATTCATTCGACCAAGCTCCTCGCCTTGGGGTTGTCCGGCATTGTTCGTGACGAAGAAAGATGAGACTTTGAGGCTGTGTGTGGACTACCGACCCCTCAATGCGGTGACTGTCAAGAACAAATATCCACTGCCCCGTATTGACATCCTCTTCGACCAGTTAATAGGAGCTAAGGTGTTCTCCAAGATTGATCTCCGGTCGGGTTATCATCAGATTAAAATTCGTGCCGAGGACGTCCCCAAGACCGCCTTTTCTACCCGGTACGGTCTATACGAGTATTTAGTGATGTCGTTCGGATTGACAAATGCACCAGCACACTTCATGTATCTCATGAACTCCGTGTTCATGCCCGAGTTGGACAAGTTTGTAGTGGTTTTCATTGACGACATTCTGGTCTACTCGAAGTCGGAGGAAGAACATGCAGAGCATCTCCGTGTTGTCTTATAGAGGTTAAGGGAACACCAGCTGTATGCTAAGTTTAGCAAGTGCGAGTTTTGGTTGAAGCAAGTACCGTTCTTAGGCCATATTGTTTCGGAAGGAGGCATCGCGGTAGATCCCACTAAGGTAAGAGATGTGCTGAACTGAAAGACACCGAAGACCGTATTCCATGTACGCAGTTTTCTGGGATTAGCTGGCTACTACCGCCGTTTTATTCCCAATTTCTCCAAAATCGCGAAGCCCATTACATAGTTGCTTAAGAAGGATAAGAAATTCATATGGGATGAGAGCTGTGAAAACGCTTTTCAAACCTTGAAGAAGCACCTGACCACGGCCCCAGTATTAGCTCAACCGGACCTGGGGAAACCGTTCGATGTCTTTTGTGACGCTTCGGGTATTGGATTAGGATGTGTGCTTATGCAAGATGGAAGAGTTATTGCTTATGGATCGAGGCAATTGAAGAAGCACGAGCAGAATTACCCCGTGCATGACCTGGAATTAGCAGCAGTGGTATTGGCCTTAAAAATGTGGAGACATTACCTCCTTGGGAATTTAGTTCGCATATACACTGACCACAAGAGCTTGAAGTATATTTTCACCCAAGACCACCTGAATATGAGACAGCGTCGTTGGTTGGAATTAATTAAGGATTACGAGTTGGAAGTCCATTACCACCCGGGAAAGGCGAATGTAGTGGCTGACGCCCTGAGCCGTAAGGCTCACTGCCACCATATCTTAGTCAGCCCACAAGTCCAAGATGGTCATTATGTCCAAGTAACACCCCACGGGGCCCTATACAACTTAGCATTAATCCCTACCTTACGGGAAGAAATAGTGGCAGCCCAGAATAAGGATAGAGGCATAGCGCATCTAAAAAGGAGGCTAAAAGAGGGCGATGCTAAAGTACAGTGCTTTCGAGAAGACACCGAGGGTGTGTTGTGGTTCAAGACTCGACTGGTAGTTCCTAAGGATCTGGAACTCCGCAAGAAAATTTTGGACGAGGCTCACAGAGCAAAGTACTCCATGCATCCGGGCAGCAACAAAATGTACCAGGATTTGAGATCCAAATTCTGGTGGACTCGTATGAAAAGGGAAATAGCACGTTATGTCACAGAATGTGATACCTGCCGCAGAGTCAAGGCCGATCATCTGAAGAAGGCAGGCCTACTCCAACCCTTGAGTGTTCCAGCTTGGAAATGGGAAGATATCAGCATGGACTTCATCATTGGTCTACCATTGACGGCACGTAAAAATTCGACTCCATATGGGTCGTTGTGGACCGATTAACAAAAGTCGCCCACTTCATCCCTGTGTCGACGCGGTTTAAGATGCAAAAGTATGCGCAATTCTACATTGAGCGAATCCTGTGTTTGCACGAAGTGCCCAAGACTATCGTGTCCGATCGAGGCTCCCAATTTGTGTGACGCTTTTGGGAGAAGCTACACGAGACACTGGGTACCCGGCTGATTAGAGGTTCCGCATACCACCCCTAAACAAACGGTCAAACGAAAAGAGTTAACCAAATATTGGAAGACATGTTGAGGGCATATGTGCTGAATCACAACAAGAAGTGGGATGAGTGCCTACCCTTGGTAGAATTCGCCTACAACAATAGTTACCAGGAAAGCATCAAGATGGCACCATTCGAGGCTCTCTATGGGCGCCACTGTCGCACACCACTGAATTGGTCGGAATCAGGGGAGAGGATAATCTTTGGTCCGGAGCTAGTGCAGCAAGCGGAACAGAAGGTGCTTGAAATCCAATCCAACTTACGTGCGGCAAAGTCCAGGTAGAAAAGTTATGCAGATAAAAGGTGCCGCCCGTTGGAATTCAGAGTCGGCGATATGGTCTACCTCCGAGTGTCACCCACTAAAGGTGTTCAACGATTTGGAATTCGCGGGAAGTTAGCACCCCGTTATAATGGTCCTTACCCTATCATTGCTAGATGTGGGCCAGTGGCCTACCGGCTCCAACTGCCAGCAGAACTCGCTGGAGTGCATGACACGTTTCACGTGTCCCAACTCAAGGGGTGTTTGAAAACACCGGTGGACATACCACTGGAAAGCACCCAACAACTACAACCTGACCTGACTTATGCCGAGCATCCGGTAAAGGTGCTGGACGAGAAGGAGCGAGCGACGCGTAAGAAGACACTGAAGTTCTATAAAGTCCAATGGAGCCACCATACCGCCAGAGAAGCTACTTGGAAAACTGAAGAGTTCCTGCGGAGCCACTACCCCGAGTTCCTACACTACCATTTAGGTAAACCTTCAACACCTCTCTTAATCTCGGGACGAGATTTTCTTAAAGGGGGAGGGCTGTGACACTCCTAGTGTCATTAGGGTCCCAAGGGTGTCACTTAGGCAGCATAAAACCAGAACACAAGCCTTTTGAATTTAAATTCAAATTGCAAATTCAATTGAATTCAAAACCCAATTGAATGCCCTTTGAACTGCAAGTCCCAAATTTTCAATAAGACTCACCTTTGCAAAAATTATATGTTGATGGTCTTGGTCAATTCGAATTTTGGGAATTTTCTCAGAATTTGAAGCCATCAATAAAGGCCTGAAATAAATGTTAGAATGGTTAAAAACTAGCTCTGTTCATAAAATTCCTGAGCTTTTTGTATTGGGGACTGTTGGTAGTTAGTATTTTTGTAAAAACCAGCACGTTATGGGGAGCCTACCATAATTTGGGTCGGATTTTAGCAGATCTGGATTAATTCTAACAAAATTTGAAAAGGCAGTTGGCTGAAAGGATTGGAAAAAGAAAGGAAAAAGAAAAACTGCCCGTGGGACCCGCCTGTCAGCGACTCAGAGAAAACACACCGACCGCAGCCGCGCTGCCCCGCCCGTCGCGCGCCGAGTGGTCGCCGGCGTACGGCCAACGGCCGTTGCCGCGGATCGACGGCCCCACGCGCGCGTTCGGACATTCCTTTTGCCGACCGACGCGCTGTCCGAGCCCCGCATTCACCCCGCGCTCCCTCTCTCTCTCCCACCCGCGCGCCGCGCCCATTGCCGCCCGGTGCTGCTCCGCGCCACCGCCGCCTCACCGTCGCTTCCAGGAGCTCGTCGACGTCCACGGCCTCACCTCGGCGTCTTCAAGCTCCACGCGAAGCCACCTTCCCCTTTCCGCATCGAGCCGCCGCGAATCGACCTCTTCCTCCCCGTCTCCGACCGCCGCTCCACCGCGTCGCCCGGCACCCACGGTGAGCCCCTAACCGATTCCTTGCTCGAGGAGCTTCCCATCTTGTTCGCGCACGCGTTTGAGCTCGGGATGGGCAAATCCGACCATGTTTTCCCCTAGTTCTTCGCTCGAGGCCGCCGCCGACCACCGCAACCCCCCACCTCGCCGGTGAGACCGCACCCCCGGCCGCCCTCTTGGAGACAAAGCTCGGTGACCTCCTTCTCCGTGCTCCAGTGAGGCTTTCCGTCTAGATCCCGAGGCCTTCCGCCCTTCCCTTGCCGTGCTAGCCGACGACGACCCCTGCCCTGTTTCCGCCGCCGTCGCTGGGCTACGTCCGGCCATCGCCGGTGGTTTCTGATAGCCTAGATGAGTGCGCGGTGTTGAGTAGGTCATTTCTCCTTTGTGGACCAGCCCGAGCCAGGGACCGCAGCGAGCTGCGGCGAACCCCCCTGCCGGCGCCGCCGTGCTCCGGCGAGAGCGCGCGCGCGCGCGCCCTCGGCCCCGCTGGGCCCTGGGCCGCGAAGGCCAGTGGGCCTAGCCTCGCTCGCGGGCCGCGCTCGGCCGAAGCGCCCCCGCGCTCGCGCTCGCCCGCTGGGCCGCGCGCGAGTCCCAGCCCAGTGGGCTGCCTGTTTGCGGCCCGCGGAGTAAAAAAATCGAATTTTCTTATTTAAATCATTTCCAGGAATAGGTTAAGCTGGTAAATTGCATAGTAAATGGAATAATAGGAATTTTGTGGCAAAATAAATTTTGTTAGACTTATGTGAACTTGTACTGTTGTAGAAAAATACTAATGCCGTATGCATAGTAATTTTTATACCAGGGTTAAAAGAAATAGGAAAAACACTAATAGAATTTTAATTAATTACAGAGAGCTGATAAAATATTAAAAATTGGCCTCCAGGTAGGATTTTCAGTTTTAGTCTCCCTGGAGAAATTTCATAATGAAATTCTCTGTTTATTAGCTGAAATTAATTTAATGCCTTTTTCTTATATTAATTAATAAATAATGTTTGGCTTAGGGCTTGATAGTGAAACTTAGCAATTAAATCACTCCTGGTGTAGCCTAATTTTAATTAATCACCCCTGCCCCCTTTGAAGAGCAGAACCTTGGCGACGAAATAAATTGTGCCCCGAGTGCAATTTTAACCGTTGATAAATGGTTCCGCTTTAAGGCTGTTCGCGGGTACTTGCATTTTGCGAGGGTTTTGCTCACACTAATGCTACTTAGTTAGCACCTGCGAACCCTGGGCGGTACTTGCACAGCTTTGCCCGGCACCCACCGACACACCGTACTTGGATGCGACGTCGTCACGGTCAAGTACTGGAGTCCATGAAGAAAATACACGAAGTACCCTCGTCCTGTGCCCCACTCCTTGAGTGATGCTTTCGAACGTCTTGTCGCACACCGTTTAAATTCCACCGATAACAGTGTACATTAACGTATTTATTGAGGAAGTGCCATGAATCTTCTCTCATAGCATTCCCTCTTGCATCATATAGATCACGCCGTGAACCACGTGGAGGCAGGACCGGAGCAGGATCCTGAAGGAGCTGGAGGTACTGTAGCTGACCAAGAACAGAACCAAGGCAAGCCCCAATGCATAACCCAGTTTGAATTTTTATTCTATCACTAGCTAGGAATGTAAGCTTGTCTGTGCATTAAGTGATGGGAGTTGATTGAAACTCTAGCATGCAGTAGGTCTCTCTTCCCGATTATTAGCCTCAGGACGATAGTCGCTCCGCTTAAAGTAAGACGACTGTTTATCGAGTTGTATGGAGACCACTCGTAGATAGGAATTATTATCACTGGGAAATGGGTTCGGATGAAGAAAAGGGTGGATGGAATCACAATGAAGACCGGACGGGCAACTAGGTGGAAATGGAAGGACAGCTTGTCTTCAAGGAGGTAGCCTCGTCCGAGTCCCCCCTAAGCCTACGCCTCGTGTCCGGCCCATGGGATCAAGTTTGAACGTACTGTTTGCATGCTGGAGATATGGGCTCAGTAAACCGACGTAGCTACGACTACCGCTTGGTCTGAAGATAGCCTTCTCCCTTCTTTGGTGGAACTGGGGCTGAGAGGAGGGAACAATCCACCCACGGATGGCGGCATGAGGAGCATCGCGATGGGGGACCTTTCTCGGGGGAGTCTGGACCCGGAAGACCCTGTGGTACCGTGAGCGAAAGGTTGCTCCATGCGGCTTCCCGGACGCGCGTATGGGTCGTGCAAGCAGGTTTCTCCTGCAGGATGTAAATCGATTCGAGTCGCTGCCCCTCACAGTAACGAGTACCACTTGATCGCTGCTACGGAACAGTGCCGGAAGCCATTAAGATGCTGTGTGGGTTTAATATTGCTGTTTGAAGGTATTAAGATTGTATTGCAACTATGATTGCTATAGCTCTAGTGCAAACTAAATTTATTTCTCCGCATGACAACTCAACTTGATGCTAAAACTTGAAAAAGTAGGGAGCCACTCTTAGGCGGGTTTTCTGGCAGTTTAAACCCTATCCCCAGCCTTTGCATGTCTAGGCGTCGGCTGTAGACGGCCATTTTGACGGGTCAGTCTTGCTGAGTAAATTAGTTACTCAGGGCGTAGCTCTATGTGGTTTTCAGATGACCAGGACGGAGAATGCCAGTGTGGAGGGAGGTTCCATTGGGAGAGCCAGCGTCCCGACTGTTGGAACATCGAGTGGGAGCTTTGCACAAATGAAGATGAGGATTAGGTCCTTGCTTGCCGGTACGGTGTTTGGGCAATGCACCTATTATGGCCGGATGATCTCTGTGTGTCGCCGTGAGAGGGCGACTTGTATCTTAGCTATTTCGTCAAACTGGTGAACCAGTGTTGAACTTTTTGCTTCCGTAATTTATTTCTGTCAAACTCCGGTTTGTAATATAACTTCGGATTTATGTAAACTCTGCTTCCCCACCTATGTTTCTATTGCAATTATTTTCTCTGTCATGTATTATACTATTGGGCGCCACAGCGCGTGTCGCCACCCGAGGGAGATCCTGGAACGGAGCCGTCTCCGTGGTAAGGCGGGTTCGTGACATTTTCAAAGACTATGTTTGACTGTATGTTTTATTCAAAAAATTTATGAGAATATTATTTATTTTGTTATGAATAGTTTTATTATTATATATACTTTAAATCTGATGTATTTATTTTTATAATTTTAAAAATATTTGAATAAAATAAACGGTCAAATATGATCTTAGAAAATCAACAAATGCTTATATTTTTGCTTATATTCGTTAAGCTGTTGACGCGTGAAAGTTGCGAGAAAACTTTGAATGCGTCTTAAAGCCTCCATTATTGTTTTTTTTTTTTTGAAATGGAATATGTATTCCTTCAACTGAAAACTGCTTCAGCAGTTACAAGAGAGTTTACAAGCTCTGGATGACCATCCGGCCATAACCTCATATCACCAGAATTAAACGCACACTCGAACTTAGCTAACTTATCAGCTATACTATTACATGATTGAGGATGAGACACCACCTGACACCACTGAAATACCTCGGTAATGATGCCTTTGATCCCCTTAATCAGTACACCAAAGCTTGCCAGATCGTAGCTCTGTGATTGTAGCGCTAGTTTGACATTGAACGCATCCGTTTCGACTAGCACCCGGGTCCAACCAGCTTGTTGCGCAAACTCCAAAGCCCGCAGAACCCCTGTGAGCTCTGCCGTCATGGCGCCATCACAGTGATCAATCCTGCCTGCCCCTGAGCCAACCGATTTTCCTTCATGGTCTCGGCCAATGAATCCCCAACCTCCTGTACCTGAGTTCTCTAAATACGAACCATCAACATTGATTTTGATGACATTCTCATCTGGTGGTTGCCACCGCACCAGGGCGGTCTGTCTAGGAGTATCAGGTTTCTGCAAGTAGAGTTCAAATTCTGCAATATGTCGCTGGATCAAGGACACACATGCTGACGGATTTTGCACCGCACCACCAGCATTGACATCATTCCGGACAGCCCAGAGTTTCCACAGGATGGTGATCACCTTATGTTGTACTTCCGGCTCCCATG
Organism: Eleusine indica; assembly: GCA_030378355.1. Taxonomy (NCBI): domain Eukaryota; kingdom Viridiplantae; phylum Streptophyta; class Magnoliopsida; order Poales; family Poaceae; genus Eleusine; species Eleusine indica. The sequence continues at coordinate 6,031,464 of CM059498.1, read as the reverse complement.
CCCATATTAGGCGAAAGACTTCAGTGGCTGATACTTTGCCAGCCATTGCTTCTCGTCTCTCTTCTAGCATAAGCTCCCGCCAGACTGCTTTTGCGTGTTTACACTTGAAAAACAAGTGACCAGCGTCCTCATCCAATCTCACCGTTCACATATGGTGTTCACCAGTCCTTCCCCTCGCTTAGTTTTTACTGCCCTTCATCCATCTTCTCCGGACTCTGGATGGCATTCACGTTGCTCGGGCACGCCATACTACGCAGCAGCAGATGCTACATCACGCATCAGTCACAACTGTTGCTGCCGGTGATCCATTATATTAGTGAGCCCGGTCAAACATCAAATGCGTCGAACGAAGTGCTTCGCCTCGCCTGACACTACCACAAAAGACTACTATAGCGGCGGAGGCTGTGACATTCCCTTTTGTAAAATAATAATAATAATAATAATAACTAAATTATCTTTACTGTTGGTGGGCCACGCCGGACCCACCCGTCAGCCCCAGATCTTTTCACCGCCGCGCACCGTCCACGACCGAGCCGCGCTGGCGCGTGCGAGGGCGGCGGAGGCGCCACGACGCCCTGCACGCGGGACCCGCCGGCGCTGCTGTCGATTGGGGAGGCGATTTTACCGCCTCCTCTCTTCTCTTTCTTCTCTCTCTCACTCACTGCCTCTCTCGCACACGTTCTCTTCTTTCGCCTCCCCTGCTTCGCCACCGCCGACACCGCCGCGCCCACTCTTCGCCGTCGACTTCCTGGCCAACCCCGCTCCCCGTCGCGCAATATCCCAGCACCCCACCTTGGCCGTCCAGCACCACCTCCCGCTGAAGGCCGCAGATTAGCGCCGTTGATTTTATTGGTGAGCACCGGCAACCTCTTCCCGCCCTTCTCCAAAATTCGATTACTACATTCTATCTTAACTCAATTCCTGGCAATGGAGGGTCTCTAACTTAATTACGACTCGGTTTGAACCTTTTGCCATCGCTTTTGACCTCGGATGATCCCCTGCTCCGGGTTCCTTTTTCCCGCCGCCATTGCTGAGCTCTATTTCCGTCCTCGTTCGCCGTCGCTTTGCTCTGGTGAGCACGGCCAACACCATCCAGCCTCTTCCACTCTTTGTGACGTGCCAGGCTCGCCTGCTAGCCTGCTGGCCGAGCCGAGCTCGAGAGCGAGCTCAAGCTCTGGCGGCAGCAGCGCTCTACGAGCGCGCGCGCGAGCTCGAAGAGCTAGTTGGAGCTGGGCCGCGTTTGCGCAACTAGGCCGCCAGGCCGAGCCGCAGTTGCGCGCGCGCAGGCCCGCGCGCTCGTGCCGCTGGCCGCGCCTTGCCTCGGCCAGGCCGTCGCGAAGCTGGGCCGAGTCCCGCCCGAGTGGGCCGCCCGTAAGCTGGGCCGTGCTTCCGCGCTGCGCAGCTGGGTGGCTGGGCTGGATCCAGCAGGAGCTGGGCTGCCCAAAGCCCATAAGGCTGAAATCGGGTTTTCTTTTATTCTTTCTCTTTTCTCAGGTTTTCCAATTAATAATAATTCCAAAGTTTGAATAAAAATCCAGTAAATAAATTAGGCTTCCTAAAATAGTGAAAATAATTTTATTAAGTTCTAAATAAATGCCTCTACCATTTAATGAAATAAAATTTAATATTTATTTTATATGATTTTCTAGTAAGTTTATAAATTATCTTTAATATGAATTTTAAATATTTAAGTAAGTTTATAGGTTTATCTTTTAACTGTTGTTTAATTTATTTTTCTAAGTTAATATTTATTTTGTTAATGGATTTATTTTATATATAAGTGGGGTAATTAAGGGTTATTAATTTAAATTAAAATATGTTAAACCCTTGTCATTAATGGACTTAATTACTCTTACCATTACTCTAAATATTTATTGGAGCTATCTTTTCCCAATGCATTGTATGTCATATTTCATGCATCGTTAATACTAACTTGCGTTATGTCAACGAATCATATAGGACCCGAGATCATTGAGCCATCTGTTGACTCTGGGCCCGAAGGGGTAATTGTTGAGACCGCTCCCGCACCTGAATCGTCATTTCCGAACGAAACCCAAGGCAAGCCCCGGTGCATCCCGCCTATGTTTTTAAATTATTTCTTTTATCATAGTCAGTCGAGTCATGTCTGTGCATTAGGTTCCAGGAATTGATTGACACCCACCTGCATCACTACCGAATCCTATGATGTTTTTACCCTATACAGGTACAGGTAGCACGATAGGCGCTACGCTTATGTCGTAGGGTTATCGGTAGCACTGCATAGGATAGATCTTAAAGCATGGAGGCTTTAAGTTGATTGAGATCTTTGAGAAATTAAATGAAAGTGGATGATGTTGATGAGACCGGACGGGCCCCGTAGAGAAAAGGGCAAAGACTGGGTGTTGCAAGGTGGTAGCCCCGTCCGTGTCAAATTAGGACCAACTGTTGGCGGCTCCGTGAACAAGTATTGAACAGTACCGTCTACATGCTGGTACATGGGACCCAGTAAGCTGAGGTACCCTAACTACCTCAGTGGTAGGACATAGCCAACTTTCTTTTTCTGGCTGTTAGTGAGATTGAAGTCTCACGGGAGGGAAATGGTGGTCACCCATGGATAATGTCTGGGACGGGTATCTAGTGGGATCTCCATATTCCCAGGGGAGTTGAAAACGGATCGACCTCTGGTTGGGGTTAGTGGGAAAAGTTGTCATATACGACCAATGCGGTGCGTATATGTCATGTAGTCGGGTTTTTACCCAGCTGGTAGAAATTGATTCGAATCGCTGTCCCTCGCAGCAATGAGTACCGCTTGTTCGCTTGGCGCGAATGGAGATAATCGAGTGTAACGAGAATGAGAAGGATTATTTAAAATTATTTAGATTGGTTTGATAATTTATGATTGCAAGTAGATGCAGGATGCAAACTTTGCTATTAAGGAACATAATCTTGAGTTAAAATTTGAAAATAGCTATCCATTAGTAAGTGCTGTTTTTCGCAAGTCTGAGTCAACCCACTAGCCAAAGGCCTAAGCATTCTAGATGTCGGCCTTAGCGAGCCACGTTGACGGGTTAGTCTTGCGGAGTATATTAGATACTCAGGGTTTGTTCGACTTATTATTTTGTTAGGTGGGGAGCCAAACTCCTATGGATGGTCAGAAGACATGCCAGAAGAAGGACAACTGTCGGAGGGAGGTTCTCTTCAGTGGGAACGCATTCCGTCTCCGGAAGAATAGAAAACTAGGTGTGTCTCAGAGAGTGAATTAGAATAAACGTGGTTTAAAACTTGGTTTTTAATGATGTTCAAACTTCTGTTAAGTTCACACATCTTTTTGTAATAAATGTTTCTCCCCTGCAAACTCTTGTCTATTTTTTTTGAAAACCTGGTTGTATTATACCATGATGTAATATATTTGGGCTTGTAAGAATGTATGTGCCGTTGTAACTCGCTTCCTCGAGTGTTCTCCTGTATACGGTCCTGGTCATCCCGGAGGGGATGCCACAGCTGGTATCAGAGCCATACAGGAGCAACGACATAACACTCTCAAGTCCGTTTTCAAAACTCTTTATGAAAATTTTCTAACAACCCCATGAGTGAGAACGGCAGGGTAGAAAGACGCTAGAACACACGAGTAGATGTGCTATTCGTTTTAAAACGTGATTCTGACTGCTAACTTATTAACTTTTAGTTGCATATTGTTTGCATCATGTTATTTTTGAATAATTAAAATTTTGGGGTTTTGGGGGTTATGCTTTGTTTTATACTGTCAGTTTTTCCTCTCGCTGTTTTGCTACTTTGTTTTACTGTGGGAAGAAGTGTTTAACTTGTTAAACCTTTTTCCTACAGATGCCACGGGGACAGAGGCGCGTTCATGAGCCAGCGCGCAGGGGACGCGTATGGCAGTCTTAGAGCGTCAGCTCCACGACGTTGAGGCGCAGCTAGCTGAGGTCACTCAGCAGAGAGATCGTCAGCAGGTTGCCTTTCGAGAGCGGTTTGAGGCAGACGGACTCCAGATCCGGGAGTCACGTGCACGGATCACGGAGTCGAGCACACGGATTGCAGAGTTAGAGGGCCAGATTATAGAGATTACACAGGATCGAGATGGTTTACACCAGCAGACACTGCACTTGGGGGAGCACATGGCAGGACTTGCTGAGGAGCTTGACGAGACTAGAGAAAGAGTCACGGACGTGGAGGGTCAGCTTACAGGGGTTACGCAGCAGCGTAACCAGGCGATCGAGATTATGCTCGATTTTGCCGACTAGACAGACCAGCTTCAGCTACAGCTTCAGAACGTTATGGAAGCGCAGCAGATACTGGAGGATCATCACCAGGACCTTCACGAACAGATTGCGCAGTTGCAGCAGCAGATACCGCCACCACAGGGACAGGCAGCTCCTGAGTCGGGCTTAGACTCTCAGGGACCCTCTGTTGAGTCCGAGGCTGCACTTGTCTTCGACGCATACAGTCACGCACCACCACAGTAGATGGTGCGAGAGTAGGATAGAGCGATAGGAGTAGGAGGATAGCACCATTTTTGCTGACAGGATGTCAGACTGTATAGCCACCGGGTAGGATACTGGAGTTATGAGTGTTTGGATAGTATGGCGATAATCGCCACATTTTTGCTGACACAGGTCAGATTGTATAGTTGGTCAATAGTAGACCTAGCCACCCCCACTATAGGGGTTTGTACTACTAGCAGTAGTAACTGATGTAGCATGTTACTAAGATATAAAAGTGGATGTTTATAAAAATGTGACAGTGAATTACGTTTCAGGTACGAGTACAAGTTGATATTGATGTATGTTATATTTTTATTTCTCCGCAGAGATGGCCAGTGGTGGTAATGGCATCGGTGAAGCGGAAGGGCTGCAATGCTATTTATGTCCAGAAAAGGATATTCACATAGCAGAATTGGAAAGCCGACTTCAAGAAAAGGATGAGATGCTGATCATTCAGGAGGATCAAATAAACAATCAAGTAGAACAACTGATAAACGTGGAGCAGCAACTTGCAACGGCAAATGTTACAATCCAACAGTTAGAAGAAGATTTGATACAGATGCATAATATTTTATTAAACCAGGAACTTGAGCAGCAGCAAAATGAGGAAGCGGAAGAAGAACCAGAAGAAATAATGGACATGGAGTCAGTAATAGCTTCAACAGAGATTCCGCGACTTCAGGATGAGAGAGATCAAGTGAACGATTCTAGGGATCAGGAAGTGACTTCCACTTTTCGCGTTGATCAGTGACCAACGTAGTAGTTGCGAGATGGTAGTACGAGTAGGGATGACGTGAACTTTATGTGGTGACACCTGTTTTGTGTCAGGTTTTAAAAAAGTTAGAATAAAGTAATATTTTATGTCAAGTTGAGCCATGAAAAATGTGTTATTAATTGTTTCTATATTATACATGAGTATTGGGGATGCTAATGAAAAAGCTTTTCCTTGAACAGAATGGGTGACACAAGAAATGGAAATGGTGCAGAAAGTTCTCAGCGAGGAGGGGCAGAAGTGCCACCACCTCCACCCACCCTAGCACAAGCCATTGCAGCCATACTAAATTCTGGCGTGGCACAAGAAGAGTTGCTTCGACAGATAGCTCAAAATACAGCACCACCAGAGCATCGTCCCGGTTATCATGCTAATCAGGCGACATATCCGGATTTCATTGCCACTCGTCCACCTACTTTTTCAGATGTCGGGGAACCTCTAGAAGCGGACCATTGGTTGCGTACAATTGAGTCCAAGTTGGAGCTAATCCCTTGCACAGATGCCCAGAAGACCTTGTTTGCTGCTCAGCAGTTACAAAGAATTGTTGGAGCCTGGTGGGCAAATCACAAGGCAATGTACCCACCCGACCATCAATTCTCCTGGGCAGAATTTGTTAAAGCATTTCGAGACCATCACATTCCGGAAGGCCTTGTTGATCAAAAGCGGAATGAATTTCTGGCACTAAAGCAAGGAGATATGACAATGCATGCATATTCTAAAATATTCAACCGTCTGGCACAATATGCTCCAGAGTATGTGGATACAGAGAGTAAGAAGAAGGCTCGGTTCAAAGGAGGATTGACAACAAAACTGCAGTCTCGTATCGTTTTGAATCGGACTGCTAGTTTCAGCGAATTTGTCAGTGATGCCATTATTCTTCAAAATTCTCTCCGTATCCATAAGGCTGCTAAAGACAAGAAAAGGACATCAATGGGGCAGGGAAGTGGAGGACCATATAAATACAGGCTGGTTTATACATCGCCTACTGGTCAGCGTTACCGTGTTGCTCCTTCCCGCCCAAGTATGTATCGTGCACCTCAACCACCGTCACAACAATATCAGTTCCGTCCACCATATCAACAGCAGGCTGTGCAACGGTCTCGACAATCTTATTCGGCACCACCACCGAATAATCTACCTTGCTATAATTGTGGTCGTCTCGGGCATTTCGCTCGAAATTGCCCGTATCCACCAAAGACAAACAATGCACTACGTCCACAAGCATCAGGACCAAGTCAACAAAGGAATCGACCTAAGAATCCTCCGGTGAAAACAGGACGAGCCAATTTCACCACAATTGAAGAGATACCAGAAGGAGGACAAATTCTTGCGGGTATGTTTTCTATTACTGAGCATCCCGCTATGACATTATTTGATTCCGGAGCTACCCATAATTTTATCAGCAAAGCATACGTTCAACAACATCATATCATGCCATCTGATCTATCATGCCCACATCTTATTTCTACACCTGGGGGAAAAATACTTGCCAATCAAATTGCTGCAAATATGCCCCTGAAACTGGGTAGTAAAGTGTATCCCACATCTTTGATCATTTTGGAAGGGCAAGGGCTAGATGCAATACTTGGAATGCAATGGATGCATTTTCATAGGGCAATCCTGGATATAGCTTCTAGAGCTGTACATCTAGATTCTCCTATTCATGGCCAAGATTGTTTGACTTTAAACATTCCTAAAACCCTTTTGCTCATGGTTAATAAAGTCATTGGAAAAAGTTTGGAAGAAATACCTATAGTCTCAGAATATCCAGATGTTTTTCCCGAGGATTTGCCAGGATTACCTCCTGAGCGGGATATAGAATTTAAAATAGAATTACAACCGGGAACGGCACCTATATCTCGAAGATCATATCGGATGTCCCCCAATGAACTTGCTGAATTAAAGGTGCAATTACAGGAATTGTTAGACAAAGGATATATACGTCCAAGTTCATCACCTTGGGGTTGTCCAGCCTTATTTGTCAAAAAGAAAGATCAAACATTGAGGTTATGCGTGGATTATCGGCCTTTAAATGCCGTTACTATTAAGAATAAATATCCACCACCTCGGATTGATATCCTATTTGATCAATTAATGGGAGCTAAGGTATTCTCTAAAATAGATCTCCGATCGGGATACCATCAAATTCGAATTAGAGCCGAAGACATACCTAAAACAGCTTTCTCTACCAGGTATGGACTCTATGAATACCTGGTAATGTCTTTTGGTCTGACTAATGCACCGGCACACTTCATGTACCTGATGAATTCAGTATTCATGCCGGAATAAGTTGGTTGTAGTTTTCATAGATGACATTCTAATTTACTCCAAGTCGGAGGAAGAACATGCTCAACACTTGCGGATTGTGTTACAACGCTTAAGAGATCACCAATTATACGCCAAGTTCAGCAAGTGTGAATTTTGGTTAAAAAGGATACCCTTTCTAGGTCATGTGATTTCAGCTGAAGGTGTAGCAGTTGATCCAACTAATGTTCAGAAAGTATTGGATTGGAAACCACCAAAATCAGTTACTCAAATTCAGAGCTTCTTAGGATTGGCAGGCTACTATAGGAGATTTATTCCTAACTTCTCAAAAATTGCTAAGCCAATGACCAAGTTATTGGAGAAAGACCGGAAATATGAATGGGACCAAGACTGCGAAGAAGCTTTTCGAAGTTTAAAAAGATTATTAACCTCTGCACCGGTGTTAGCTCAACCAAATTTGGCCAAGCCATTCGATGTTTACTGCGATGCTTCGGGTACAGGGCTTGGTTGTGTTCTTATGCAAGAAGGACGAGTAACTGTATATGCATCACAGCAACTTAGAAAACATGAAGAACACTATCCGACCCATGATCTGGAATTAGCATTAGTGGTGTTAGCCTTAAAGATCTGGCGACACTACCTTTTGGGAAATTTAGTGCATCTCTATACCGATCATAAAAGTCTCAAGTACATTTTTACCCAAGCGGATCTTAATATGCGCCAAAGAAGGTGGTTGGAATTAATTAAAGATTATGAGATTGAGATTTATTACCATCCAGGTAAAGCAAATGTCGTAGCAGATGCTTTGAGCCGACAAGCGCATTGTAATAATCTCACTCCTCAGAAAATGATCAAGGAACTAAAGGGAGAAGCGAGTGAATCAAATCTTCGCATTATTCCATATGGGGTATTAACTAATCTGGCACTTGTTCCCACAATTCGAGAAGATATTGTGACAGCCCAAAAGAAGGATATGGGTATACAACATATAAAGAAGCAAATAAAGACTGGAGACATCACATGCTTTAGGGAAGATGCGGAGGGCATTGTCTGGTTCAAGAATAGAATAGTAGTTCCTAAGGATTTTACCCTTCGTAAGAAAATCTTGGATGAAGGTCACACTTCCAAATATTCTATTCATCCCGGAACAAACAAAATGTATCAGGATCTGAAGCAGAGATTTTGGTGGACAAGGATGAAAAGGGAAATAGCAAAATATATCAACGAATGCGATATTTGTCGACGGGTAAAGGCTGATCATTTAAAACAAGTAGGACCTCTTGAACCTTTAAGCATTCCTGTCTGGAAATGGGAAGATATTAGTATGGACTTTATTGTCGGTTTACCACTAAGTCTAAGAAAACACAACGCTATTTGGGTCATTGTTGATAGATTAACCAAGTCTACTCATTTTATCCCAGTACATACTCAGTATACTGTGGAAAGGTATGCCGAGCTTTATATATCTTGTATTCTTTGCTTACATTGAATACCAAGGACTATAATCTCGGATAGAGGAGCTCAATTTGTATCCAGATTTTGGGAACAAATACATAAAACTCTTGGAACACAGTTAATTCGGAGTTCAGCTTACCATCCGCAGACAGATGGGCAAACTGAACGAATCAATCAGTATCTGGAAGATATGCTCCGAGCCTGTGTATTAACATACAGCAAAGATTGGGAAAAATGCTTACCTTTGGCTGAATTTTCCTACAATAATAGCTATCAAGAAAGTATTGGGATGTCACTATTTCAGGCTTTGTATGGACGAAGTTGTCGTACACCATTGAATTGGTCTGAAAGTGGCGAGAGAATAATTTTTAGACCCGATATAGTACAAGAAGCGGAAGAACAGGTACGCATGATCCAACAAAACTTAAAGCGGGCTAAATCTCGACAACTCAGCTATACCAATAATAGGCGAAGGAAATTAGTATTTGACGTTGGAAATCAGGTGTATTTGCGAGTCTCTCCCACAAAAGGAGTTCAACGATTCGGAATCAAAGGAAAGTTAGCACCACGATATATCGGACCTTTTGTTATTCAAGAACAATGTGGCCCCGTAGCTTATCTGTTGGAAATGCCTGCACATCTTTCCGGAGTTCATAACGTCTTTCATGTTTCTCAACTAAAGAAGTGTCTGAAGGCACCGACAGATTTTGCCATCAAAGAAGTGGAACAACTACAACCAGATCTAACTTACGACGAGTATCTAATCAGAATCATTGATACAAAGGATCGGGTCACAAGGCATAGAACTACCAAATTTTACAAAATCCAATGGAGCAATCATTCAGAAGCGGAAGCTACATGAGAACAAGAAGAGTTTCTCAAAGCAAACTACCCAGAGTTTTTCCAAGCTGCGACTATTTAGTACGGTACGTTATTGGATCTCGGGACGAGATTCATTTAAGGGGGCAGGGTTGTGACATTCCCTTTTGTAAAAAAATAATAATAATAATAATAAATAAATAAATTATCTTTACTGTTGGTGGGCCATGCCGGACCCACCCGTCAGCCCTAGATCTTTTCACCGCCGCGCACCGCCCGCGACCGAGCCGCGCTGGCGCGCGCGAGGGTGGCGGAGGCGCCACGACGCCCTGCACGCGAGACCCGCCGGCGCTGCTGTCGATCGGGGAGGCGATTTTACCGCCTCCTCTCTTCTCTTTCTTCTCTCTCTCACTCACTGCCTCTCTCGCACACGTTCTCTTCTTTCGCCTCCCCTGCTTCGCCACCACCGACACTGCCGCGCCCACTCTTCGCCGTCGACTTCCTGGCCAACCCCGCTCCCCGTCGCGCAATATCCCAGCACCCCACCTTGGCCGTCCAGCACCACCTCGTCGATTTTATCGGTGAGCACCGGCAACCTCTTCCCGCCCTTCTCCAAAATTCGATTACTACATTCTATCTTAACTCAATTCCTGGCAATGGAGGGTCTCTAACTTAATTACGACTCGGTTTGAACCTTTTGCCATCGCTTTTGACCTCGGATGATCCCCTGCTCCGGGTTCCTTTTTCCCGCCGCCATTGCCGAGCTCTATTTCCGTCCTCGTTCGCCGTTGCTTTGCTCTAGTGAGCACGGCCAACACCACCCAGCCTCTTCCACTCTTTGTGACGTGCCAGGCTCGCCTGCTAGCCTGCTGGCCGAGCCGAGCTCGAGAGCGAGCTCAAGCTCTGGTAGCAGCAGCGCTCTGCGAGCGCGCGTGCGCGAGCTCGAAGAGCTAGTTGGAGCTGGGTCGCGTTTGCGCAACTGGGCCACCAGGCCGAGCCTCAGTCGCGCGCGCGCAGGCCCGCGCGCTCGTGCCGCTGGCCGCGCATTGCCTCGGCCAGGCCGTCGCGAAGTTGGGCCGAGTCCCGCCCGAGTGGGCCGCCCGTAAGCTAGGCCGTGCTTCCGCGCTGCGCAGCTGGGTGGCTGGGCTGGATCCAGCAGCAGCTGGGCTGCCTAAAGCCCATAAGGCTGAAATCGGGTTTTCTTTTATTCTTTCTCTTTTCTCAGGTTTTCCAATTAATAATAATTCCAAAGTTTTAATAAAAATCCAATAAATAAATTAGGCTTCCTGAAATAGTGAAAATAATTTTATTAAGTTCTAAATAAATGCCTCTACCATTTAATGAAATAAAATTTAATATTTATTTCATATGATTTTCTAGTAAGTTTATATATTATCTTTAATATGAATTTTAAATATTTAAGTAAGTTTATAGGTTTATCTTTTAACTGTTGTTTAATTTATTTTTCTAAGTTAATATTTATTTTGTTAATGCATTTATTTTATATATAAGTGGGGTAATTAAGGGTTATTAATTTGAATTAAAATATGTTAAACCCTTGTCATTAATGGACTTAATTACTCTTACCATAAAGGAAATACTTCAGACAAGAGTAATTAAAATTCTTAATCTAAATATTTATTGGAGCTATCTTTTCCCCATGCATTGCATGTCATATTTCATGCATCGTTAATACTAACTTGCGTTATGTCAACGAATTGTATAGGACCCGAGATCATTGAGCCATCTGCTGACTCTGGGCCCGAAGGGGTAATTGTTGAGACCGCTCCCGCATCTGAATCGTCATTTTTGAACGAAACCCAAGGCAAGCCCCGGTGCATCCCGCCTATGTTTTTAAATTCTTTCTTTTATCACAGTCAGTCGAGTCATGTCTGTGCATTAGGTTGCAGGAATGGATTGACACCCACCTGCATCACTACCGAATCATATCATGTTTTTACCCTATACATGTATAGGTAGCACGATAGGCGCTACGCTTATGTCGTAGGGTTATCGGTAGCACTGCATAGGATAGATCTTAAAGCATGGAGGCTTTAAGTTGATTGAGATCTTTGAGAAATTAAATGAAAGTGGATGATGTTGATGAGACCGGACGGGCCCCGTAGAGGAAAGGGTAAAGACTGGGTCTTGCAAGGTGGTAGCCCCGTCCGTGTCAAATTAGGACCAACTGTTGGCGGCTCCGTGAACAAGTATTGAACAGTACCGTCTACATGCTGGTATGTGGGACCCAGTAAGCTGATGTACCCTAACTACCTCAGTGGTAGGACGTAGCCAACTTTCTTTTTCTGGCTGTTAGTGAGATTGAAGTCTCGCGGGAGGGAAATGGTGGTCACCCATGGATAACGTCTGGGACGGGTATCTAGTGGGATCTCCATATTCCCGGGGGAGTTGGAAACGGATCGACCTCTGGTTGGGGTTAGTGGGAAAAGTTGTCATATGCGACCAATGCGGTGCGTATATGTCATGTAGTCGGCTTTTTACCCAGCTGGTAGAAATTGATTCGAATCGCTATCCCTCGCAGCAATGAGTACCGCTTGTTCGCTTGGTGCGAATGGAGATAATCGAGTGTAACGAGAATGAGAAGGATTATTTAAAATTATTTAGATTGGTTTGATAATTTATGATTGCAAGTAGATGCAGGATGCAAACTTTGCTATTAAGGAACATAATCTTGAGCTAAAATTTGAAAATAGCTATCCATTAGTAAGTGCTGTTTTTCGCAAGTCTGAGTCAACCCACTAGCCAAAGGCCTAAGCATTCTAGATGTCGGTCTTAGCGAGCCACGTTGATGGGTTAGTCTTGCGGAGTATATTAGATACTCAGAGTTTTTTTGACTTATTATTTTGTTAGGTGGGGAGCCAAACTTCTATGGATGGTCAGAAGACATACCAGAAGAAGGACAACTGCCGGAGGGAGGTTCTCTTCAGTGGGAACGCATTCCGTCTCCGGAAGAATAGAAAACTAGGTGTGTCTCAGAGAGTGAATTGGAATAAACGTGGTTTAAAACTTGGTTTTTAATGATGTTCAAATTTCTGTTAAGTTCACACATCTTTGTTGTAATAAATGTTTCTCCGCTACAAACTCTTGTCTATTCTTTTTGAAAACCTGGTTGTATTATATCATGATGTAATATATTTGGGCTTGTAAGAATGTATGTGCCATTGTAACTCGCTTCGTCGAGTGTTCTCCTGTATATGGTCCTGGTCATCCCGGAGGGGATGCCACAGAGGCAATTCTTTATTAGCAGCATACAAATCTTCCCCCACCGCTACAGTGCACTACAGTACCAAAAAAACATGATTTTAAGATGAACCGATACTAATATAAATTAATAGCGGTGGTTCAGTAAGTGGGCCGCCGCTAATAATTGATAGCGGGGGCCCATATTGTCACCCGCCGCTACATGTTGGCCCATCAACCATACAAGCCCATCTGCCCAACAAAACTACAAAAGAAAGCCAACCCTAAACCAGCCTCACTTCTCTCCCAGCCGTCACCGCCCTCTCTCTTCTCTCCTCTCCTCCCTTCCCTCCTCTCCCTTGACTGCGCCGCCCTGCTCCCCATCTCGTCGGGCGCCGACGCCTTCCCCTCCCCATCTAGTCGGCCACCGCCTCCTCCCCTCCCCCTCCACCAGGCGACGCAAGGTGGGTCCAGCTGGAGGAGGGCAACGCGAGCTTGAAGGACGCGAGCTCCAAGGACGGCCCGGCGGTGGCGCGAGCTCCAAGGATGACTCGGAGGGCGGCGGCGCGAGCTCCAAGGGCAGCGCGAGCTCCAGTCGGAGGAGGGCGATGCAAGCTCCAAGGGCGGCGTGAGCTCCAGCCGGAGGAGGGCGTTGCAGGCTTCTCCCATCCAGATCTGACGCCCCTCCCCCTCCTTGGAGCTCGGTGGTGGGCTCCTCCCATCTGAATCCGACGTCCCTCCCCCTCCTTTGAGCTCAACGGTGGGCTCAACTTTGGATCTGGTGCCTCTCCCACCCCCCCTCCGGATCCGGATCCCCAAGCACGTCGGCGGGCTCTTCCCCTCCCCCCTCCGGATCTGAGCGCTCAGAGCGGCGACGATGATCAGAGCGGCCGAGCGGCGGGTGGGGCTGCTCCGGATCCAGCGCTCAGAGGTGGGTGGAGCTGCTTCGGATCCGTCCTGCTCCTTCTTCGCGGTGGCGCGGTCGGGGCCCATGGCACGACGGCGAGGATGGAGGCGGACGGGCCTAGATGGGCTCGATGTGGGCTTTTTTTTGTTTTCTCTAGTTGGAGGTAGCGGCAGGGGACATTATCACCCGCCGCTACTATTCGGTAGGTAGCGGCGGATTGTTTCCTTCCAAGTAAGTCCGCCGCTACAAACATGTTTTTTTAGCTGCGAAAACGTAGTGGTTGCTGTGCATAACCGTCAGTACAGTGCTTATTAAACCGCCGCTATAGACTTGTTTTCTGTTAGTGTGAAAATGTGTATCTTCGTTTTTTTTTCTCTCAAATCAACTAAAATGTGTTGATGTGTAAGAGTCTGGGCTTACTGATATAGGTGATTCACTCACTCTCCTAAAATAAGTTGATTATTAATTTTGTTCGAAGTCATACTCCAAAGAAACTTGGCCAACATTTAACAAAACGTTTTGTAGCGAGAACTGAATATACTCCTTCAAAACACAGGAACTGATAGATTAATAAATAGTGTGCGATCTTACAAGATTCCGGAATATGACAGTGAAGTGCTATGTTTGGATTGTCATATGTAGGAATCAATAAACTGAGGAATTTTGAAGGAAACACGATAATATAATGTATAGAGGGAAAGAGACTAAGAGAGTGCTGCGATATGGACTTCACGTAAAACAAAAATAACATGAGGTTTGGAACTCAATTTTTTCGAATTGATATTATCCTACACCTCCACTCCAAAAGTACAATAGTTCGAAAAAGGTAAAAGAAAAAGGAAAGACGTTAACTTTTTATTACAGGCCACGATGACTTTAGGCGACTGAGGTTTGGAATTCTTGCTTTTGTTACAGAACTTGTTATAAGTAGAAAGCATATTTTGCGTTATGTCATGTTCTAAAAATGCCTCCTAGGATTATAATCCTTCAAAAAAATATTAAAACATCCTTGCACACACTCAACCAAAGACTTTTTTTTTTTGCAAGGGAAGGGATAGCTTTATTGCTTACTCAATTGAATATTACATTTTTAGCAAATAATTCATTTTTTTTGCCAAATGTTTCGCCAAATGTGCAAGTTCATGAACTATTCGGTTATGCTCTCTCTCTCTCTCCTCACCGCCTGTACCTTGAAGTCCAGCAACATGTCAGGTGTGTTCGTTTCCTACCACTAATTTTTAGACCTGTCTTATCGAATATTGGGATACTAATTACAAGTATTAAATATAGATTAATGACAAAATTCACTATAACCCACCTACTAAATGATGAGATGAATCCATTAAATATAATTAGGTCATGATTAGATAATATGATGCTATAGTAAACATCTCCTAATGATGACTTAATTAAGCTTAATAAATTTGTCTCATAAATTAGCATCCAACTATGTAATTAATTTTATATTTAGTTTATATTTAATTATCATATTTAGTGTTCAAACGATTGATATGACAATACTAAAATTTAGATAAAAAAATGATATGATAATACTAAAATTTAGATAAAAAATGATATTTAATTACTGTATTTACCATATTTAATTAGCACCCACAAATGTTTTTCTTGCCAATATTTAGATAAAAAACGAACACACCCGCAGCCGTTCTCCCATTGCCTGCTGCAGCCGTTGAACAATGTCAACAATCAACCTCCAGAATTGCCTTCCCTTCTCTCAGTCTCACCCATTCAGCCGCCAACCTTACCCCTTCTACTTCTAAGCTGGTAGGTCCTACTACTAGTAGTACGCTGCCGGATTCAAACTCCTCAAGCAATTTATTCGGAACCTGAGATACATTTGAACCAGTTCCGATTCTTTTGTGGATAGACACAAGACGAGGAAAAACATCGCTTGCTTGCTGCCATACTGTAGCGAGGAGATGCAGGAAAAAGAAAAAACTGACAAGAAGGGAAGGCAAAGCCCTACGAGCCCTAGAGCGCCGAACAGGGCAACGCCTGAGATCGGCCACTAGCTGGGGGCCACCCCTGTCGATTCACACGCCCCCTCCAGCCTCACGCGACTCGACACGCGTCGCCCACTCACTGACATCCTCTGTCTCTCTCTGACTCACCCGCGTACTACACCTTTATTACTGCTCCTCTTCCACCTCGACGTACGCGCGCAACGGCCAACGCGCAACGTGGGTTCGGCAGGCAGCAGCGAGGGGTTCGCGTCGGTACGGATGAACTCAGGGTACATCAGCTCGGCTCGTCCACTCGATCTAAGCCAGCGGCGCGGGGGCCCACCATCCGGGCGAAAAGCTACAGCGAGAGGTAGAGGGCAGCGCGGGCTGGCGGGCGACTGATTGGTACTAGGAGGTTGGGATAGATCGGCGTGATAGCTCAGTGTAGTACTCCATCCGTTTTAAAATATTTGATATTTTAATCAATTTTATTTATTTTAAAATATTTATTATTTTTATTTTTTGATATAACTTTCTCTCTTTTTAATATAATTTTATCTTTATCTCTCTTCTCTTTGTTTTCTACGCATTTAATTTTTACACTTCTCTTTAACTCTCGTGTCTGAAATTAAAACATCAAATATTTTGAGACGGAGGGGCAAGTATCTAGAGATAGGGAATCAAAGAGAAAGTCATTGAAAGCACCAAAGCATCTCTTCCAAGGATATGATCACATAAGCCTCTGCTTAAAAGTACAGGTACCCCCGGACTCTCTGAGAGAGAGAGAGAGACGAGAAAGAGGATGGGTCGTGGGAAGGTGGAGCTGAAGCGGATCGAGAACAAGATCAGCCGGCAGGTGACGTTCGCCAAGCGCCGGAACGGACTGCTCAAGAAGGCGTACGAGCTCTCGCTGTTGTGCGACGCCGAGGTCGCGCTCATCATCTTCTCCGGCCGCGGTCGCCTCTTCGAGTTCTCCAGCTCATCATGGTAGGTTATCCTGTATGCGTGCGTCGCAACGGTGAATCACTAATTTAACCAGACTAAACATGGTATCAAAAACGGCATCCATCCAGCACGTCGAGCAACCGTAATCTTATTTGATCCTTGAATTTATTTTTTTCACCCTCTTGCTTGTGACTTGAATAGTCAAGAGCATATCTTTTTGGTTTGTTGAATTTCTTCTCTTAATTTATACATGGCCTTCAAGAAGGGCTAAGATCTGCAGCATATGCTTATTATAGATCTTGTTTCACTGTAAATTCTCTTTTCTGGAAAGAGCTTTGCCTGTTCTCTTGCTCTTTGCATTGGGTGATGCTGATGCTACAACTAGTAGCTTTATCTTGCTTCGTGATGTTAACTTTTAAGTTATTCTGTTTGTTGACCAGTTTTTAACTTTTAAGCTATTCTATTATTTGTTCACCAGTTTTTCTTTTTTAATTACCACATCCAGTTTGGATTCAGTGAGCTATATAGACACCAAGATCTGTCTGAATATGCTAATCTTACTTGCTATTTCTTGTGTACTATCAATAAAATAATGCGGTGATTAAGAAAGATACTCAAAATTATCGTGCAGAAACAATAGATTTTTGTGGGCCGAGAGAGACGATGGATAGATATAAAATGATGCTAGTTGTTCTTCCTTTCCCAAGTTAGTACTTCAGCAAAAGTTTTCGAGAAGAAGAAATATTCCATTCTTCTGCTGGTCTTCTTGCTATAACGGGCAAGAATACAGAAGGACTCCATCTAGAAGTACTACTAGTAGTACTTATTTCCAGCTTCCATTTTTAGCATGGCTACTTCACACATCTTCCAACTCTTCTTTTTCCTGCGTGTCTGTTCCTTTTCCCCATTTTGTACATGTCCAGTTGAGATTCAAGATCCTCAAAACTGAAGGGAGCCCCTCGCCGGCTCATCAAACATCGATGATGGCTTTTAGCTTGAGCTCCACTGGTCCATATAGGCATGGGCACCCTCCATCTGATGGTCTCTCTGCTAGTACTATTCCATTCGTTACTGTTCCATTGAAGCGAGCACGCAGCGAAGTGGTGCTCGAGATCTCGCGATGTTATCTTCCTAGAGCCCCGTGTAGAGTAGAGCCACTCGATTATTGATCTGACTGTGCTGACAACAAGTACGCACACGCCAAGTTGTGAACTTTTTCTTTATTACATGTCATGTCAAGAATCTCGGCATCGCATGCAATATGATCAAGTTATGAGCTGCCAGTTTTTTTATCCATGTGTGTGTAGATAAGGAGTAGTAGCTGTGTGTAGCACTGCATTAAATCATGTAGGAGTATATTTGTCTGTTGTTTTCTCTTGTTTTCTCCAAGAATAAGATTGCCCGTAATTAGAGATTTCGTGTTTGTCCGTCTTTATTTTCAGGGGCTGGTAGGACCTCATTTCTTATTATGCATGTCAGACTATTCATAGTTTCCGGTTTCAGTCACTTTATGGCTCCTTTTCTTTTTTTCTCTTTTCCTTCGAACTTCTTGTTTTTTAACCATCAACTTCCTTTAATTTCAACGAATCTATAATGGCGAATTCTATGGATAACCTTGCTATAGATCTCTTTTTTACACAATCCTTACTCATGACCCATCCATATGAATCCACAAACGCATGACAGAAGTATTTCAAAAATCAGGAAGCTATACTGGAACACAATTTATTAATGTGTAACTTTCAAATAATAAAATATTAAGCATGGTGGTAAAAGTCTCTCACCTAGTTAATTAGTTGATCATCGTACTCATGGAGCATTATGGGACATATAATGCTCTCATGGAGTAGTTAGTTTAGTTGATTATCATATTTAGGGGACAAATGGTGGCACAAATCTTAATTTTTATTATGGCCTAAACATTAGTGAACATACTGGCTGGTGTCATGTTTTTCTAATCTTTATGATATGAGATTTTAAGTATATATAAGTTATATATATGAAGTCATATATTCCATGAACATTTATCATATTTGAACTTTTGAATTTTTTTCTTCTAAATTAATTTCTTGAGCTTCTATATATGCGTACATTTTGTCAGAATTTTAGCTCCACTTATTTTTTGTACCTTCCAAAATCAATACGAAACATTGAAATACTAGTGTGACCATATCTGAATGGCAATTAGATGGTTTTAATTTGCATTAACATTTGGATTTTTAATTTATTAACAAGGGACTTTCAGCTCCAAGAAACCAGGGTATTTGAGCGCTGAAGTTCAGTGTTAATTTGAGGCTTTAAAAGAGATCCTGATCACAATTAGTCCTAAAGTGAAGTACTCCTTGCAACTCGAGTTTGACGGGGTTCGTTTTTTCCCATAAATGTTTGAGTTTGATAGGCTTTTAGACTGACTCCAATCGTCCCTATGCAAAGGTAAAAATAGATTACGAGGCCTACTGTGCATGAGGAAAGGGGTCTCCAACTGGGAATGCAAAATGGAGAGGAACTTTGCAATCGAAGAGAGAGAACATGTAAAAATAGAGCATCTCTTTCCTCCAGGCATTCGAGGGACCCGCAACGACCCAAAGCCAGAAGAGGAGGGCTGGCAGGCGGGGCGGGGCGATTTGGCGGCGACGCAGCGGGCGACGACGTGGGGGCAAGAGCGCGCGGGGGACCGAAGCACGACGCGGGTGAGCTGCGTCGTCGGCGTGCGGGACGAGCGCGTAGCGACGACTCGGGGTGAGGTGCTCCGCCGACACGCGCGGAGGTGGTCCCGCTCGACCTCGCGGCGCCAGTCTCGTCCTCCTTCCCCGGCCGCTGCGCTCCTCCTCCTTCCCCGGCGTCGGGCTCCTCCTCCTCTTTCCCGGCCATCGCGCCGGGCTACTCTTCCTTCCCCAGCATCGGGCTCCTCCTCCTCCATGGCCGCCGTGCCTGGCTCCTCCTCCCCCAGTCGTCGCCACGCCGGGATCCTCCTCTCCCGACGTGCAGGGCCGGCGCAGCAGAGACAGCAGAGCGCGGGGGCTACGGTGTGCAGGACGGGCGCAACGGAGCACGGGGGCGCCGGTCGCCGCGCCGGTCTCTTCCTCCTCCTCCGGCCGCCACGCCGGATGCCTCTTCCGTATGCAATACACGGTTGAAGACAACGAGATATGCCTCCCCTTTGGGTTACTGTAGATGGAATGCAAACTCCGATATGCCTCTTGGATATGCAATATATGGTTGAAGTCAGCCTTAGACAAGAGGTCGTTATGTTAATTAATACGATAGATCTACCAACTTAATGTCTGCTGAATCTCAGTCTGGTTTGGATTCACCTGGCACGGAATTTCCTACTTTTGAATGTCTATTGAATCTCAGTCCAAATATAATTTTGTTTTCTTGATTGTTGATGAGCTTGACCTTGTTTGTTTCTGATACTTTTGGTAAACACCATACTAAAAGATTAGTAAGAGCATCTCCAGTGGGGCATATAAAACTGGACTCCTAAATTTTATTTTGCAAGCCCACTTATAAAATTTAGGAGCCTAATTTTACATTCAACTCCAGTGGGAGTCTCTATATACTAAAAAAGTGGTGGGACCCATGAGGAGAAGAGAGGATAGGAGGGTCCTATTCGTGGAGACTTGAGATCAAATTTTAGGAGGACATGAAAAATAGGATCCTATTTACAAGTTCCACTGGAGTTGTTTTTTTGCTCTCCCCTCCTAAAATTTAGAGTAGAGACTTGAATAGAGACCCCCCACTGGAGATGCTCTAATTAGTAGCACAGGATCCAGCTATCGTTATTCTATGTTTGTTGTGTCAAAGCACCTCTCAAAATGAGCACAAGAAGCATTAGCTAAGATGAAAGATGCCTGTACTGTTGCTCAATAACTGAACAATGTTGATTTCATTTTTGTTAGTTTGTACGGATTTACTTGTTTCCCGCAAAATATGTTTTTTTTTCTTATGTATAAGCGCTTGTTTGTTTAACGATATTCAGTGATTACATCAATTCCCTTGTAACAGCATGTACAAAACACTCGAGAGATACCGTACCTGCAATTTCAACTCACAGGAAGTAAAGGCTCCACTGGACAGTGAAGTAAGTTTTTTAAGTTCAGAGTTCTTGATGAAATTCTTCTCAAAGTGCATTTTGTAATATTATACTACAAGGTATTCCTTCCAGATTTTGTAGTATTATATATATTACAAGGTATACTCCCTCCAGATTTTGTATTTTTATACTACAAGGTACTCCCTTGTTCCAAACCTGATGATTCTTAAATTAATCTGTTTCCCTACCACTTTCTCGCTGAAAATAGATAAATTACCAGGAGTATTTGAAGTTGAAGACCAGAGTTGAATTTCTTCAAACCACACAAAGGTATTATTCAAAGATGGTATTATATAACCTGTTTTGTTGCATAAAAAATGTTTCTTATCAGCCATGGTGTATGAGGTATGTCATAATCCTTGCAATAATAACCCCTTTGTTGTAGAAATATTCTTGGTGAGGATCTGGGTCCACTTAGCAATAAGGAGCTTGAACAGCTTGAGAACCAAATAGAAACATCCCTAAAACAGATCAGATCAAGAAAGGTCAAAAGCTTTCTTTTTTCATATATCAAAATTAACTTAAGTAGCTTGAATATTTGTTTGCCCTGCTTATGACAAAGCTGTATGTATTTGCAGAACCAAATGTTACTTGATCAGCTTTTTGATCTGAAAAGCAAGGTAACAAAGATAAAATTTTGATTACATTTTTAGATAATGGAAAAAGTACCTGCCTTTCGAAAGAAGCTACGGCTCAGATAAAATGAAATGATGTTTGCAGGAGCAAGAGTTGCAGGATCTTAACAAAGACCTGAGGAAAAAGGTGATATCACTGAGACACTGACATCAAAATTACTCTGTATAATGAATGTCGACCACATAATTTTTACTATTATTTAGTGAGGATTTGAAAAACACTTGAACCATATAAAATAAATTTTCCTGTATTCCTCGATGAAATATTCTTACTGTTCCATTATTGGTTTATTGCAAGTGCCAGTTGCAAGAAACTAGTGGAGAGAATGCACTACATATTTCCTGGGAGGAAGGTGGGCACAGTGGTGCTAGTGGGAATGCTAATGAGCCTTATCAGGGATTCGTTCAGCACCCGGAGAACGATTCTTCCCTGCAGATTGGGTATGTCTTCCCAACTTCAGCTGATCGGTCTGAAAAAAAATTATTAGTTCAAGTGAACTGAGAAAAGCTGAAATTTGCCCCAAGACACAGATGCTATCTGAAATTATGCAGTGGAATCGGTTCATATCGACGCTCTCAAAATTCCACCGTGTTTATTTTCTATGGAGAATTCGAACCCTAGAACATTAAATTCAGAATTTAAATATTAGCATGTTTTATTTTTCAGTCTTTAATTAATAAACACTTCTATTTTGTAAGTCCATACACCATACTTTAACTTCCTGAATGCATGTTATTTCAGGTATCAACAACAGGCCTACATGGATCAGCTGAACAACGAAGATATGGCAGCGACACATCACCCAAATGACCGTGGCCGGTCTGGATGGATATGAGGATTGATCGGATGATTCAGTAAGCTGATGCACTGCCGCGTCAGTAATTCATACGGCTGAATACAGTTCCGGCCCTCTCTATATTGAAACTGCTACTGTGACTTCCCAACAATAAAGAGAACAGGGGATAATTCGAGCATGTATTGTATCGGTAATGGGCTATATTTTGACAGACTAAATGGTTAATTAAGACATCGTGTGTAAAACTTCCAAACTTTTTTTGTGGCATTTGTTTGGTACTGACTAATGTGCAGCCGAATGATGTGATGAGGTTCAGATAACCATCAGACTCTGTTCAGGTAATCTACCATAAGTCCGTAACCACTGCTCTGTATTGGCACAAATCTTAGAGCATCTCTGTTTATTTCTATTTTTCCCTGTAGAGAGCGAACCAACCTCTGTCTATTAGCAATCGGCATACTGCCACGAGTGGAAGTTTCAGGGCTCCTCAATTTTCAGTTGTCCTTTCCAACATCCCCTATCAAGAACCAAAATCCTGCAGTGAAAATCTGTTGAATATTTTCACAGGGATTCAGAACTCACAGGCTCTTGGAACGTGGACTAGTGTGGCTCTTCCTATAGTTATCTTTACAGCTCTTTTTTTTAGAACTGAAGGCTTTCACAGCCCTGTCCCTTTCATTAATTAACGAGATAAAGTCAGTTACAGCACCTCTTACAGAAAACATCCATGGTAGCTCTAGTAGCTAAGACCTACAAGTTATGTTTGCAGTGTGTAATGTTAAGACAAGCCACAAAGACTGAACTGAAGTGAATCAGTGTTTCATTTCAGGTATTACGACACTCTGAACCTGAGTTAACCAAATGCTCAGCAGTTTGCAGCAGAAACACCTCAGTTGCCTGCAGAAAACTGAAAACATACATACATTCCAGAGCCAATATGTTCAGAGAGAAAGCATTCCTCAGCAGACTGCAGAAAAAAAAAAGAGTATTTCAGAACCAATTTGCTTAGAGAGAACGCGGCTCCTTGATTTAACAAATCTCAAGTGCTACCTTTCAGTCAGGTGAGTGCCAGGTGTGAGAACTTGAGGCGAGAGGAACTCCGTATCCTGTACAGGCCCGATGCCATTCATGGTCGGCGCAAGGCAGGAAGTCGTGAGCGGAGAGGCCTCCGAGAGGAAGGGAGCGTGGAACGCGGAGGGCCCCGGCGATCGACCGCCACCGCCGGCTCGCTGACGACTCTGGCCATGGCCGCTCAGCACGTCCGGACGAGCTAGGGCAGCCAAGGCTCGCGGACGCGTGGTTCCAGTAGGAGGCAAGCGCGGAAGCGCCCTGCTCGCGACGGGGCTAGCGGCGGGCGGCGGGCGCGTCCTCGCCGGGTGCCGAGTCGCCGGTCAGGAACTTTGCAGATACACCCCTGGTTTGGATCGCGACTATTAATCACGATCCAAACTAGGAGGATATATGTAAATATTGGGATCGTGACTAATAACCGCGATCTGAATATTTATAATTAGCCCCCTGGTTTTAGGACCGTCTTCTTCCCCGGGCGTCTCCTGCTCCAGGCTCCAGCCCGTCCGCCCCGCAGGCCGCAGCCATCCTGGCGCGTCCTCCCCGCCGGAACATCGAAGCCTCTTTCCGCCGGTATTCGAATCGAATTCACGGCAAAATCCGAGGCGGCGGCGCGCTGACCGTTGGAGCGCGCGGAAACCTCTCGTCCATGAATGAATTCAGCTTGCTCTGTTCCGAGGCGGTGATGATGCCCGATCGTACCAGGCGCCCTGTTAATGCGCCGCCTGTCTCACTGAATCACGTGCACGTGCAGGATCGAGAGGACGGTGGAGGAAGCGGCTGGGCAGAGGAAGGCGAATTGGGCGTGCCGTGTGTGAGGGAAATCGTCGGTGCTCCGGCGATCGATCCAGGGCATGGAATGACCAGACCAGGGTTCAGAGTCTTAATTTTTTTAAAAAGCCCTGGCGCGACATTGACGACGAGAAAGGCACACCCCAGTCTGGTCACCACGCCGGCCGCCTGTTTTCGCGACGCGGGATCCGAGTCCCTTTTTTTTTCCAGGGATCGGCAGCAAACAACTTAACAAGACAAACTGACAAAAAAGTGCCAAGCGCGGCCGGCGCTGAGTATATTTTTTACGCAAGTAACAACAATCAAATTACAGGGCAAAAGTTCAGCAAATAAATCTGAATCCCATCCCCAGCCTATGGTTACTCCTCAATGCTGTTGACCATACTACTCCTCAATCAAAGTGCAAAAGTTCTTCACCTTCTCAAAACAAAACCGGGCAACGCACGAAATCCCCTTCCTATCATTAGTCGTCAGACAGCCGGATTCCTTCATCTCTGTCTTCACGTACGACTATAACTCTCGGAGCATATGCGTCCATCTCATGAACACGATTCAAACGCTAGGGAGCGCGTTCGGGGAATCGAGTCTGAGGCGTCGCGCAATCTCCAGCTTCCTTTTGACATAATCAACGTAGGTCTTCGGAACTCCAAACCGGAAGAAGCCACATTGGTTACAGCTAAATTTAGTCACGCCATACAACAAGCAGGCAGAGTAACAGCGAACACAGAGGAATAAAATCCGGTAACAAACCTTCTCTTTAAACACACGAGTAATGTGCTCTAAAACTCTGGTACCGTCTACAACCTGAAGGCAAACAGACAATATATCAAACAAAACAAAGGAAATCCCTTAAAACCACCATCACGGCATGCCTACAAAAATCACACATCTTTCGGAATCTGATCCGTGCACTCTCGGAACTAAAAGGCATTAGCGCCATAAAGCATAGTACTTCACAAGAACAGAGCGAAACATGCGGTCACAAAATTAGGCAACGCCTGACAAGTAAAAGAGCCTACCTTGAATAGCATCTCACTTGAAACCCCCTTAATCGTACCTAGAATCATATGTGAGCGGGCAGGAAACATCTTCTTTTCATGGAGTTCCTCCAAAGCCTCTCTGAAACTCATCCTCATTGTCATTCGAGAAAGGAAATATATACCATTCAGCATTCGCAAGATGGTTAAGACATCATCAGTTGTGATAATAAATCTGAACAAGGCACAAGATCAACCTTCTGCTCATCAGTGACTCGCTTCCAAATCTGAAAATAAATATGATCAACGCCCTTTACATATTGATAATCGTGTTTCAGGCACAAAATATATTCCTGAGAGCCAAGAAATGGGAGTTGTGAGATAGAATGTCTTTTACCAGCATTCATTATTAGCTAAGTTAACAAAAGAAATCGATCTTACATCATAACCACGTGTAGATAAAGAAGCAGGCAAATGTGAGAACGAACCTGAGCAAAGTTGTTGTCATGGCGCTTAACTATGCTTCTTACATTGTTTTAAATTGATCTTGCCTACCTCATTCAGACCCAGAATAGGTTACAATAAACATTTGAACCGGTATAACCGGTCGAGCCCGGTTAACCGGTTAACTGATATAACCGGCCGGTTAGCCGGACAAAATTTAATTTAGGAGACGCACGGTCGACTGGTTAGACCAGTTAACCGTTTGCAGGTGTCGCCAATTCGGCTGATGGAAAGAAAATAAAAAATTAATCTGAAAAATAGAAAAAAATTAGGCATGACATTTCTTAAATATTGACCATAATATTAGACATAAATAGACAATACATTGAGTTCATACAATATAGCACAACTATATTGTTCAATACAAATCATCTAAATATAGTTGTCTCACACATGATTTTCTACAAATAATTATACAATGATTTTCCATAAATATAATTGTTCAATACAAAGCATCCAAATAATTATACTCACACCTATGCAATACACCATGGGTGTGAGTGTAATTATTTGGATGATTTGTATTGAACAATATGGTTATGGTATGTCGAGTGACATCAACTGATTTGTAAAAATACATTATCCTATTATAATACACTATGAAGTTAATGATGCTTATCCCTATTGGTCCCGTCTATAAATCACGCATAATTATAATACCGTGAGTTGGCCAATCTCGCTAGGACCTCTCAAACTGCTTTTTTATTTCGGCCTCGTTTGCAATTAAATATACTCCAACGATCTCACGTCCAGTTAGGATTGCAATGCCCTCATCTGAAACATCAAAGAATTTAAATTAGTTCACTGCTTCAGACACGTTCAACAAAAATTAAAAAATCACCTCACCCCATCTTTGAGTTTCCTTAACGGCGACTTGAAATTAAGAATTATCAGCCTTCCTACCGGGGATGTCTTCAATGTGAAACCATTTTGACCAAACCCTGCCAATTGTATTTTTTCAGCCTTGCACTTTGTTGTCCATGAGTATCAATCCTAGTTTGAACCTTCTTCTTCTTTCCCCTTACGGACGTGAACCGTCTGAGCATACCTAGCAATCCACCGCCATGTGATTGAGATGAACCACCGCATTGAGGTTGAGATGAACCATCTTTATGCTCATATTGCCCAACTTTACCACAGACACGCCTCGCATATGCCTCCTCCTCTCGAAAAATATCCAACACACGCTGCAACACCTCATCCTCGTCATCATTAATATCAGGGACCATATTTTCTTCTGTGGCAACTTCCTCCCTTCTCAAATTCTTCCGTTGTATGTCTTTCTTCCTGACCACAATTCTATCTAGCTCACGACGATAGTAGTCCTAAACATCTGGTGGAACATTACTACAATGTATCACGTTACCACCTCTTTCTGCCAAATAATACTTGAATCGATTGGCACCACCTTCCTTTCTTGAAATCTTACAATACTTGCATGACCATCCTGGAAATTGATTTACACCATGCTCCCACACACCATCACTTTGATTACGATCCGCCATATCTCTCTACATAACAAATGACATATACAATTTGTTACTTTAACATTACAATAAATCATAATATGCTATATATTTAGTAAGTTTTTTTTCTTTCTAATTTATCTATGTTTTAAAGGCTAAGCTATACATGCCTACCTAAATTACCTACCATACTGCCTACCTAAATTTCCTATCTAAATTACCCGAAAACAAAAGAAAAAAAAATAAAACTTGCCTATGTGCGCGGCTAACCGGACGCCACCGGCGGTTAACCGCTCGTCCTTGCCGGTTAACCGACCTCGCAGGTCGGCTAACCGCTCATGTCGCCGATTGCCTGATGAGGACATCACTCCTATGGATACATACAACACGCCTCCAATTCTGGACTTGCAAGGTCCAATGACTAGAGCTCGTGCACGACGACTAAATTTAGAAGTGAGCTCGTTCCTACGTTCTTCGCTATATGTTACTTTTGAGAATGATTTGCTACCTAATGATTATTTTATGATTAGGAACCATGGAGAGGACTAGAGGATGATGGGAGAAAGAGTTGGGAACATGGAGGACCAGCAAGGGCTTGGAAGCCAAAGTGGAGGCCCAATAAAAACCGACTTCGAGTCTGTTTCGGGACCCAAGACCAGTCTGCAATAAAACGATCGCCCAGGACGCAAACGGACTCGGATTTGGACGTTCTATATATGCACGGAAAGATAAGGAGAAGACCTTTCCAATGCCGCAGGCCTCATATCAAAATTCATCTGGAGTCATCAGGAATCGTCGAAACAAGAGAGGGTCTAGAATCTGTATAGGTGGTGTGTCGTCTATTTTTGGCCTTTGGGCTTTGTATCTACTTGAGTCCAATTAGGGGCGCGTCCAGAGGGTCTTGCACAATCCTAGGGTCTTCATATACAGCCGCCACCGCATCATTAGGATTCGGGTTTTTCTTAGATCAATTCTGTTGATAAACAGTGTCACCGTTCATCAGTTTGTGAGACCCCAACTTCGTGAGTTTAATCATACATCTGCAATTGTGTTACATTCTTCGTTGTTCTTGCTTGTGTTCTTGATTCGTAGGCAGGGATTAGCCTTCTCGGTGAGGTCAATCGTCCTTGGACGGTTGATAACCAGAGAAGACGTCGTGCTGCGATTGCGGGGTTTAGAACGTGCTGTTCTGAAGCCGGATCGATTTATGTGTCGCCTCCGACCAAAACAACTTACCAAGAACCTTTCAGAAGATCAGAAACCCTTGTTCACATCAAGTAGTAATCAGAGCTTCAGGTGCACCGTCAGGTTCGTACTACCCTTTAGTTTTGTTTTCGTGTTCTTCCTATTGTCCACAGAAAAGCCAAAAAAAAAAATTCACCCGCCCATAACCATAACCACGTGTTTATCCTTTGCATATTTTAATTTAGAGTCCGTAGTGTTGAGTTTGTGCCCTAGTTCATATTTAGTCGCTGGTTTAGTTTGTGTTTTTGTCGTCAGTAGTATTTTCCTTGCAATCCTAGCCGCCATCCCCTTCACCATCCTCGGTTTTGTCGGTTTTGTGTGCTAGGATTGATTGATCAACACGCCCACCCTAATCCCACCCTAAACCCACCCTCAACACCTCGGATCAATTCTCACAAATTCTACTTTCCGCTGCATCCACCCCGCCAAAGAAATCCCTACCCGACCCCAAACCCGACTCGGGTTTCACTTAAATCCCAGGTTTCTTCATAACCGATTCCGACACCCCTTCGGTAAAACGGCCATAACTCTTCGCTCGGTTGTTCGTTTTAGCTGAAATTTTTACAAGAGATTCTTGACAAAAAGTTGAGATGACCCACACTCGGCTACGCCCTGTGTGCCCTCGTAAAAAAATTCAAAAAAAATCGGGAAGATAAAGAAAAAATTTATTCAAGTTACAACCCGACGTTTTTAGAAACTTTAAGAATTTCTGTAGGCCATGTCCTAGCTCTGTTTGAGCTGAAATTTTTTGTATTTTCTCCTTCTTTGTTAGTGAGTTGCAGAAAAATATCAAAAAAATAATAAAAAAATAAATTTGAAATTCCTACTAGTACTCCATCTAGCCCCCTGAAATTTCTGAGTTTGCATGTTTTACACTTAGCCCCCTGTTATCGACTGTGTGTCTTGGTCTTCTTGTTTCTTCTTTGCTATCACTACTGTTCTAGGACATAGTTAGACCAGCAACTAGGGACGAGTTACTTGTGCACTTATTCAGCTTTACTATCTGTTTTTGATTTGTGTGCCACTCACATATATATATTTGGCTTTCCTAGCTCTACATACTTCTTCTGGACAGCACATAGGTTATTTTATAACCCTTGCAATCGTGGAACTCACCTCTCTAGTATCCTTCACTTTGTTGTTTTCAGAACTTTGTAAGAGCTTTGCAAGAAGCTTCCTTTTGCTGTGTTGAGAGGCACCACTGCTTAGTAGTTTTGTAGGTATAACCTTCACTTTTTGTTTCCTATTTTGGTATTTTTGATGTTAGGAAGCGATGGAGAGGGTGCTTCACCCTCAAAATTTGATGAGTGTGTGAGCCAAAGTCAGCTACAGAAGGCTTTATAGGCGGTTCAGAGTGATTTGGCAGAGACGATCACCAGGGCCGTCACCAAGATTCACCTGGGAGAAAGCATTAAGCGGTTGGATAAGATAGTCTCTAAGTTAACCGATCAGATTGTCGAATTGGAGATCGCTCACAAGACCATCAACACCAATACCAATACCAACACCAACACCAACACCAACACCAACACCAACAACGACGTTGAAGATGATCATGATAAAGCAATGGTGTATAAGGCTGATGGCACCGTCGATAGGTCAGCTACAAGGACCACAAGGTTGCGACGTTGTTTGCAACGTAACCCTCAAGGTATGGGTGGTTTCCACAACCACAACCGTCGCACACAAGGTAGCCATGTTCCAGATGACCCGTATGCTAAAATTAAGTTTTTAATTCCTTCGTTTTTGGGTCAGTACGATGGTGATGCTTACCTTGATTGGAAAATGACGGTAGAACAAAAATTTAATGCCCACCTTGTTCCTGAACAACATAGAGTTAGACAAACCACTAGTGAGTTTAAGGACTTTGCTATTGTTTGGTGGAGTGGTCTAGCTGCTGAAACTGATTTGCCTATTACTTGGGAAGAACTTAAGGTAGAAATGCGTGATCATTTTGTTCCTCCTTCTTTTTATAGAGAAATTCGTAATAAACTACAGCGTTTAGATCAAGGAGATAAAACTGTTCAGGAGTATTTTAGTGAGCTTCAGAAGGGTTTGATTTGTTGTGCTGTGGTTGAAAAAATAGAGGATCAGATTTGCCGCTTTTATTCTGGTTTGAGAAAAGAAATTCAGGACATATTTGATTATAAAGAATTTTATACCCTCAACCAGTGTTTTCGGTATGCTATGCTTGCAGAGAAAGAATTACAGGGACTTTTCTAGGCTTTTGAGGAGTATAGCAAGTCCAGGAATTTCTACCCACCATGGCCGACGGGGACTTCGGGGCTGCCCAAGCCATCTTCCCGGCCGCCCCCACCAGCTAGTGTTGTTTCTGCAGCACCAAGATCAGGCCCTGTCCCTTCTACGCGCTCAGGTAAAAATTCTGTGCAGGTACCGGCTAGTAGTGCCTACTCTGTTGCTTCGATGAGACGCACTACAAGGATTCAGTGCCACCGCTGCCATGGTCTTGGTCATGTGCAGAAAGATTGCCCAAGTAGGCGGGCATATGTGGTGATAGATGATGGCGGTTACATGAGCACCTCCGATGTGGAGGATGAGGAGGAGGATGTCGTTGCCACCAGCGGTGACCTCGTCCTTGGAGACGGAGATACCACGAGCTACATGAATATTATTGTGCAGCGTGTGCTTAGCACACAAATCCAGCAGCCCGAGATGATGCAGCAACATAACTTGTTCCAGATTTTTTTCGTCATCAAGAACCGCCGAGCACGTGTCATCATTGATGGAGGAAGCTGCAATAATTTGGTGAGTTCTTATGTGGTTAAGAAGCTTGATTTGACCACACGCCCACATCCACATCCATACTTTATTCAGTGGTTAAATGACTCTGAAAAAGCTAAGGTAATATAAACTTGTATAGTTCCTTTTTTCATTGGTTCCTATGTGGATTCTGTTGATTGTGATATTGTACCCATGCAAGCTTGTTCACTTTTATTGGGTAGACCTTGAGAATTTAATAATGATGTTGTACACCATGGTAAAAGTAATAAGTACACTTTTATGCATAAAGGAACTAAAATTTCTTTGTTACCAATGACCCCTACTGAAATTATACAAGCTGATTTAGAACGAGCTGCTAGTTTGAAAAATGAAGGCCCTGAAATTCAGCAACCTGTTAATTCTGATTTTACACCAAGTAATATTAATGATTCTTTAAGTTTTAAGGATGTTGGAATTAAATTACAAAGTCGTTCATGTCTTGCCATAAAATCTGAGCTTGCTGAAATTTCTGCTGATGATATTTGCTATGCTTTGATATGCAAACAAGCCTTGTTTTCGCTTGGTGATATTGCTTCTAGTGCTTTGTCTCCTGCTGTCACTAACCTTTATCAGGAGTATGAGGATGTTTTCCCAGCTGAGATACCCCCGGGATTACCACCTTTGAGAGAGATTGAGCATCAAATTGATTTAATTCCTGGTGCTACTTTACCAAACCGTGCTGCTTATAGGACCAACCCTGAGGAGACTAAGGAGATACAACGACAAGTCCAAGACCTTTTGGATCATGGGTATGTTCGTCAATCACTTACTCTTTGTGTTATTCCTGTACTTTTGGTTCCTAAGAAAGATGGTTCTTGGCGTATGTGTGCAGATTCTTAAGCCATTAATAACATTACTATTAGATATCATCGTCCTATTCCTAGGCTAGACGACATGCTTGATGAGTTATGTGGTGCTATAATTTTCACTAAAATTGATTTGCGTAGTGGCTACCATCAAATTAGAATGAAACTTGGAGATGAATGGAAAACAGCTTTCAAAACCAAATTTGGGTTGTATGAGTGGTTAGTAATGCCTTTTTGTTTAACTAATGCACCCAGTACTTTCATGCGTTTGATGAATAAGGTTTTAAGACCTTTTATTGGCAAATTTGTGGTTGTTTATTTTGATTATATCTTGATTTATAGCAAATCTATGGATGATCATATGATTCATTTGCGTGCTGTTTTTGATGCTTTGCGAGTTGCACGTTTATTTGGTAACCTTGAAAAGTGCACCTTTTGCACGGATCGAGTCTCTTTATGTTATGACTCCACAGGAAATTGAGGTGGATGAGGCGAAGATTGAAGCCATAAAAAGCTGGCCTGTACCAAAAACTATCACACAGGTGAGGAGTTTTCTTGGTCTTGCAGGTTTCTACCGCCGCTTTGTCTAAGATTTCAGCATCATTGCTGCACCATTGCATGAGTTGGCAAAGAAGGGCGTTGACCTCCATTGGGGTAAGGTACATCATGAGTCTTTTGATGCTTTAAAGGACATACTTACCCATGCACCATTGCTGTAATTACCCAATTTTGATAAGACTTTTGAGCTTGAATGTGATGCTAGTGGTATAGGCATTGGTGGTGTTTTGATACAAGATGGTCAACCTGTTGTATCCTTTAGTGAGAAAATTACTGGGCCTGTTTTGAATTATTCCACGTATGATAAGGAACTATATGCACTTGTTCGTTCTTTAGAGACGTGGCGTCATTATTTATTGCCCAAAGAATTTGTTATTCATTCTGATCATGAATCACTTAAGTATATTCGTTCTCAATGCAATTTGAAAAGTAGACATGCTAAATGGGTTGAGTTTATTGAGTCTTTTCCTTATATTATTAAACATAAGAAAGGGAAGGTAATGTGATTGCTGATGCTTTATCTAGGTGATATACTTTGTTGTCTCAACTTGATTATAGAATTTTTGGACTTGAGGCAATTAAAGAATAATATGTTGCTAATGTTGATTTTAAAGATATATTGCTGCACTGTAAAGAAGGTCGTGCTTGGAACAAATTTGTGTTGAATTATGGTTTCTTGTTTAGAGCTAACCGCCTATGCATTCCAGTTGGTTCCGTTCGTCTTTTATTATTGCAGAAGACGCGTGGAGGTGGATTGATGGGTCATTTTGGTGCTAAGAAGACGGGAGATATTTTGGCCACACACTTCTTTTTGTCAAGGATGAGGAAAGATGTTGAGCGTTTTGTTGCTCGTTGCACTACATGTCAAAAAGCTAAGTCTCGACTGAATCCACATGGTTTATACATGCCACTTCCTGTTCCTTCTATTCTTTGGGTAGATATTTCTATGGACTTTGTTTTAGGACTGCCTAGGACTAAGAGGGGGAGTGATAGCGTTTTTGTTGTTGTGCATTGTTTTTCTAAATATGGCACACTTTATACCATATCATAAAACTCATGATGCTAGTTATATTGCTGACCTCTTTTTCAAAGAAATTATACGTTTGCATGGTATGCCTTCTACTATTCCTTCAGATCGTGATGCAAAATTCTTGAGTCATTTTTAACGCACACTTTGGAATAAGTTGGGTACAAAGTTGCTATTTCCTACAATTTGTCATCCACAAACTGATGGACAAACTAAGTTTGTGAACCGCACTTTGGGCACTATGTTAAGAGCTATTTTGAAGAAAAATTTGAAGCAATGGAAAGAATGCTTGCCTCATGTTGAGTTTGCTTATAATCGGGCAACACATTCTACTACCAAGGTAAGTCCCTTCAAGATAGTGTATGGTTTTGATCCCCTTACTCCACTTGATATACTTTCTCTACCTATTAATGAGAGAGTTCATGTTGATGCTAAGGAGCGTGCTGAATTTATTTTGTAAATGCATGAGATCACTAGACTTAGCATTGAAAAGATGAATGAAAAGTATAAAATTGCTGGTAGTAAAGGTAGAAAGGAAGTAAAGCTTGATGTAGAAGATTTAGTGTGGTTGCACTTGGGAAAGGATAGATTTTCAGAATTGAGAAAGTCTAAACTAATGCCTAGAGCTGATGGTCCATTCAAAATAATGGAGAAGATTAGTGATAATGCATACAAACTTGAGTTGCCTCCCGAGTTCGGGGTTAGTCCTACTTTTAACATTTCAAATTTGAAACCATACTTGGGAGAAGAGGATGAGCTTGAATCAAGGACGACTCCACTTCAAGAGGGGGAGGATGATGAGGACATCACTCCTATGGATTCATACAACACTCCAATTCTGGACTTGCAAGGTCCAATGACTAGAGCTCATGCACGACGACTAAATTTAGAAGTGAGTTCGTTCCTACGTTCTTCGCTATATGTTACTTTTGAGAATTGTTTGCTACCTAATGATTATTTTATAATTAGGAACTATGGAGAGAACCAGAGGATGATGGGAGAAGGAGTTGGGAACGTGGAGGACCAGTCTGCAATAAAACGGTCGCTCAGGACGCATACGGACTCGGATTTGAACGTTCTACATATGCACGGAAGATAAGGAGAAGATATTTCCAATGCCGCCAGACTCATGTCAAAATTCATCCGGAGTCATCGGAAATCATCGAAACAAGAGAGGATACAGAATCTGTGTCGGTGCTGCGTCGCCTATTTTTGGCCTTTGGGCTTTGTATCTACTTGAGCCTAATTAGGGGCGCGTTCAGAGGGTCTTGCACGATCCTAGAGTCTTCATATACAGCCGCCACCGCACCATTAGGGTTCGGGTTTTTCTTAGATCAATTCTATTCATAAACAGTGTGGCTGTTCATCGGTTTGTGAGACCCTAACTTCGTGAGTTTAATCATACATCTGTAATTGTGTTGCATTCTTCGTTGTTCTTGCTTGTGTTCTTGATTCGTAGGCAGGGATTAGCCTTCTCGGCGAGGTAAATCGTCCTTGAACGGTTGATAACCAGAGGAGACGTCGTGGTACGATTGCGGGGTTTAGAACGTGCTGTTCTGAAGCCGGATCGATTTGTGTGTCGCCTCCGACCAAATCAACTTACCAAGAACCTTTCGGAAGATCGGGAACACTTGTTCACATCACTACCCGACGCCCACCACCAGTAGCAGCTAACCGGTCTCGCTTGGTCGGTTAACCGCTGTCCCCATCCGGCTAACCGGGCTGGCCGGCCGGCTAGCCGTCCGCCTCCACGCATCCGGCCGACCAGCGGACAACTAACGGCTCCACGCGATGCAAATCGACGGCAGTGGAAGAGGCAGGTCGGGGAGGGAGGAAGACATGGGGAGGAGGGAGGAAGAGGTAGAGATGTGGCCTCCGTTAGCGGATAAGGTTCGGTTTTCTATTTTTTTCTTTTATTTTCTTTACATAATTTATTCCTCTATCAAAACTCATTATTTTGATTCCATTTTTTCACCATATCTCCTTATTATTCTTGTAGTTTTTTTTACAAAATATTAGATTAAAAAATTTTCAAATTTTCAAAAATATCAAATCCAACCCGGGAGTTAACCGGCCGTCCGGGATAACCGGCCCGGACCGGTTTATCGGTTAACCGGTCGGTTAACCCTGGTTATGTTAACCGTGACCCAGATTCACATATTCTTCAAGCCACTAGCAAGTAGAATTACAGTCAGTACAATACAAGAAGAGAAAAAACATCCGGTTTTAAGATTTCTCAATGATGCATACCTTGATTTCCGTTGCTATTTCGTCACAGTACTTGACATACTCCATATCAGTCTCGTAGTCGCTAAATGTCAGGCGATATAGTTCCAAATTGTGATATGCAAAAGAATCCTGCCACCCAAAAATGGACGCATTAGGCACAAGAAAAAGAAATGTTGATACTATAACCCTGCAAGATCTGTTGTCGACGTTTTGAGGCAACTATAGTCAAATCGGTCTGGATATTTGTGTGCAATCTGGCCTTCAGACAAATAAGTGTCAGCACTTTAAGCAAGATTGCTCTGCCATGTTTCCAAACGTTAGGGCCACCTGCTTCTTTTTCAGTAATGAACTAACAAAAATTACAAACTGTTGAGATGGTAAATTGATAGGGCAAAAGTATGCACAAGTCTTGTAGGGAGCATGGCTTGGTATTGGTAGGGTCAAGTCGTAACAATACACGTTCCGTATGCCGATAGTCCAATCAAACATGCAGTTTGGGTCAGAGGGGTGCTCTTTATAGAAGATCTCATCGGGGTACTCGCTTTCTTCCCTGGGTGCTATATGTATCGGTGCTGCCCTCATCACGCTTTGACATCTGAAGAAAAAGGGAGAGATCAAATATTTTTGCATGTATAAATTAAACAGGTAGACGGACTCTGCGTAGAATGCCGCGCATAGAGTGATACGGCATGATCGAGACAGGAAATAAATCACATTACATACATATATTACCCTGAGATAATCTTTTATGCGAAGCTGGAGGATGCACTTTCCCGCCTCTTCTACACTACATCTAGAGGGTTCACATTACATACATACATTACGGTACGGTTCTATTGATCTATTTCCATTCTCCATGAATTTTTTTGCGCGTCCGTTCCACTAGCGTGGTTCCAGGGGTGGTTCCTATTTTATTTACTGACCAACCTAGTACTCACTTCGTGCATTAAATGTAAGTATTTATTGACTTTTAGATATTATATTTGACTATTTATCTTATTAAAAAATTATAGAAATATTATTTATTTTATTACGAATTGTTTTATTATTAGATATATTTTAAATATTATTTACTTATTTTATATTTTTAAAAATAAATAAATAAAACAAACAGTCAAGCGTGATGTTTGAAAGTAAATAAATGCTTACATATAAAGGACGGAGGGAGTAGTATCTTCTCTTTTTTCCATTCTCTTTATAGATCGAGTCAGACTTTAAAACTTTGCAGGACAATCCAGCTTTCCATTCTCACTCTCATTGATTTTTTACTTTATTTTTGCACGTCATTTGCGGCAATCAGATGCAGATTATTCAGTGTGACGGGGGTGGTCGTTATTTGGTTTACTAACCACCCCTGGCAGTACCTTCTCCTTTTCTGTTCTGTCTCTACAGATTGACTCGAACTTCAAAACTTTGCAGGACAATGCGACACTCCATTCCCTCTGTCCTCGAATTTTCACTCGATTTTTACATCTCCATGCCGCAATCAGACGTCGGGGACCAGGACAATGAGATCCTCTATAACTCCTATACCAGTAAGGCCTCTTTGATCTATGATTCTTACATCATCAAGATGGTTCTGCGTGTTATGGGTTGTCAGTTCATTTGTGATCACAAGCATCCCTCTGTCATGCCGAAGAAATTTCCTCTCATAGCCACACCTCCCAGAGATTGATCCCCTCCTCTAGTAGCAGCAGATGCACCTTAGTCCTCAGCAGCAGCAGCGGCGGCGGCGGCGGTGGCAGCCGGTCCTAGTGCTGCCCCTGGTCCTCGCCGTCGCTCGTCCAAGGTCACCCGTGCTATCAAGTCGATGTTTTGTATGTGCCGGGACACAACAGTGGCAGTTAGGGAGCAGCGCCAGGCTATCTCTCACATGCAGTCTGATATGAGGACTTTCGCCGCTTCCTCTAGTGTTGAGCTCCCACCTCCTGTTGAGTTCACTCCTCTGCCAGGCATGAGTTCTTATGATGATCCATGGGGTTTTTACACTCAGGCTACACAGATGGTCCCGCAGGCAGACGATGATGATGATGATGAGGATGACGACGTCGACAACACGGATGAGTGAGACTTTGAGTATCTCCAGCTTTTCTTTTCTCTTTTTGGTGTTGTGATGTCATAGGGGGAGAAGAATGTATCTCTTTCATTTTTTTTGTGAGGTTTGAGAGTGATGGACAAGTTTGTGTTGATTGTGGTTTGTAAAACTATTTGCTAAGTTTGTTCTTGTAAACCTCTATTTGTCATTTATGAGTTCTTGTGCCATTTTTGTTCCTTGTGATGATGTATTGTTGGTTTTCACCTTCTAGATACATTTGTGTGAAAATAGTTGTCATATGCATTGTCTAAATCTCTTATGCTTAATTGTTGCAAATTGACTCATATGCACGGTGTTAGGGGGAGCTCTCATATTTTTCTTTAAGTATGTGCATTGTTGTCATTGCTTATCTTTTCTCACATGCACACACTTAGGGGGAGCTCTACATCTCTTTTATATCACAAAATGAATCTTATTGCTATTTTTCTATAAAGTTTAGTTGTATTGTCATTAATCACCAAAAAGGGAGAGATTGAAAGTGCATCTAAGCCCCTAATTTTGTTTTAGCGATTGACGTTAATACAATTAAGAATGGACTAATGTTTTCATTGAGCATGTGTGTAGATGACTATCTCAAATTGTTGAATGAAATGTATTGATACAAAAAGGGAAAAGGAGATGGTCATTCGTCTCAAATTGAAGATCCAAAAATCTACTCAAGAATGAAGATCAAGGAGTTTTATTTCTAATCTTGAGTATAGGTAAACCGTACTATCAAGAGGGGTATAATCCACAAGTGTGGTAAAGTCAAAATGCTCAAATTTCTCACAAAAACCACTTCTGTCGCCCTCTGATTTTGCCTTCATCGGCACTGCCGGTAGCCTTCACCGGCAGTGCCGATCCCCCCCCCCCCCCCCCCCTCTTCCTAGAGGCGCTGTGCTGCCCAGACACCTCTCTGGCTTCTGCCTTGCCAGCATCGGTAGTGTTGATGGCCCCATCGGCAGTGCCG
Organism: Eleusine indica; assembly: GCA_030378355.1. Classification (NCBI taxonomy): domain Eukaryota; kingdom Viridiplantae; phylum Streptophyta; class Magnoliopsida; order Poales; family Poaceae; genus Eleusine; species Eleusine indica. Next base: position 5,992,630 of record CM059498.1, on the reverse strand, counting down.
GTCTCTCCTTCCAGAGAAGGTTGTTCTCTCTGGCTTTCTGCCTGTTGCTCATCGACAGTGCCAGTCATCCTGATCGGCAGTGCCGGTCGGTCCTCCCAAAAAGTCACTCTTTCTGTCTGGCTGAGCCTGTAGTTTATCGGCAGTGCCGATCTCCTGATTGGTAGTGCCGGTACCCTCTCCACAGAGACTAGTTTCCCTCGGGTTATTCGGCTGACAGCGATTAGTAGTGCCGGTCTGATTGACCAGCAGTACCGGTCAAGGTCTCCAAAGACCACTTGTCTTCTCTGTGGCTGCCTCACCGGCAGTGTCGATGTCCTGATCGGCAGTGCTGGTGCGGGCCAAGTCCTTGCTCTGTGATCTATGACAGCGTGTCAGGAACCCTACCGGCAGTGTCGATGGCTCGATCGGCAGTGCCGGCGCGGGGTGTCCAGACAGACCAACGATTCTTTTGGAGCCCTTTGTATAAAAGGCTCTCACCTCACTTCGTGCAACTCTCTCCCAACCCGAAAATCATTTGGCACTTCTGAGCTTCACTCTCCTCACTCTCCCTCTCTAAGTCAAAGCTTAATTGTTTGAGTTAGGGCTTGAGTGAGCCATTGATTACTAGTGAAAAGAGCACCATTCCACTCTTGATCATTTGATTTAATCATTTTTGTGACTTGTGCTTGTTACTCTTGGAGTTTTGCTCCTAGACGGTTAGCGGTGCCCGTAGAGCTCCCAACTTATGTGGTGACGCCTCGGGAAGTTTGTATTACCCTTCCGCAAGGGAATTGATAGTGGAGAACTTGAGCTCGATCTTTGTGGTCGCTTGAGTGAGAATAGGGTTAAAAGAGACCTGGTCCTTTGTGAACTTCTCAACGGAGACATAGGCTTCTTTGTGAGTCCGAACTTTGGTAACAAATCTTATGTCTCCGTGTGCTACTTTATTTACTTATTGCCTATTTATTCATGCTCTAGGGTTTATTCTTGTATTTGCTTAAATTACTAGATCTACTTGTGTAGCCTTTATTTAGTTATGTCTTATTATTGTAGAGCTTCCTTTCAACTATTGTTATAGTTACTTATCACCTAGTAATAGCGAAACCACTTAAACCTAGTTCTCTCTTCACTGTCTGCTCATCTATCGGCACTGCCGATCATCCATCACACCATCTCTTCACTGTCCCCCAAAACTAGCCATGTAGGTTGAACCATCGGTTTGAGTTGCCTCAATTCTCTTAGAAACGGTCTCTTATCAAAGTCTGTTTGTGGTCCATAAACACCAGTGAAGGTCCACTGCTTGTCTGATCTAGCATCGATCACAGTTGCTGAAATTGTGCTAGTAGTGCAGTGAGTGTTAACCAACCTCAAGAAATTGTCTCTGTAGGCTAGTAGAATTCCTCCTTTGACTCCTTCTGCTGGTAGATAGCAAAAGTTATCACAATATTCTCTCCCCAGTGCATTTCTGATGATGGAGTTATCAATGTGATGAAGTTTAGTCTCCTGTAAGCATAACAACATAGGCCTGTATATCTGAATAACCTGCCTCACCTCTTCCTGCCGAGCTGGGCTATTAAGGCCTCTAACATTCCAAGACAACACAGAATAATTCTGGATCGTGTTATCCATAAAACCACAGGCAAAAGCAACTGAAATTACCGCTGCAGCAAACACAGACATAAGCACGGATGGAGTCTAGGAAACAATGTCTAGGATAGTGGCCAATTACAACACCAGATCCTGGCCATAATACATAATTTTCTAGAAGTAAGAGAGGCATTCTCTCGATGGACATAGCGTCACCTAGACAGATAAAAAGCAAGGATGTTGAGCTCATCATGTGATACATATCGAACAACTGTTGATACTGCATAGTCAGGCTTCAGTAGCCTGCTTCTTGGCCTTATCAATTGTAGTAGCTCTTTTGCTTGCGGCATTCTTGGACGTCTTGGACTTCTTTTTCTTCTTTCCTGCAACTTCAGTGAGCTTGAAAATGGCAGCCATTGCATCCACCGAGAGTGGCTTCCTGTAGATATCAATGTATTGTTTCAGAGTGAGGTCATCTAGAGCCTTGGAGGAGTCTAGTAGCCCCCATTTCTTTGCCAGTGTCTCTTGTGCAAGTTTCAGAATAGGCTTGTTTTGCTTGTTGCGATTCTTCAGCCTTGGGCTTCTGCGCTGCATCACTGGGGTGTTCTTTGCTTGGGTTTTCGGCGTCTGTTTGTCCGTCACATTGTGCTCATTGGTCTGAGGTGTCTGCAGCAATGCTTCAGTAAGAGGCCTGGTGATGGAGCTCTTGAACAAGGCAGTACGGTTGTCGTTTGAGCCCGTAGATGGGTTTGCCTCGCTGGTGTTGTTTTGCAGTGAGCACTCAGTTTGATGGACGGCCTTGACAGTGACATTAGGGGGCCCTAAGCCAAGTTGTTTCCCCTGCTGCCCAGATGTTGGAGAGTTGTTACTTTGTCGAACCCCAGCTACAGCTTGTTGCTGCGAATCTTGTTTTTCTGCTTGTGGCTCTTCGTATGTCCCTGAACTAGTGATGGCAACTGCGACTTGATCATGTGCCATCATCTTCAAGGTGGTCAAATTTACCATAATAGCATCTGTGTCCCTGCTATTATAGGAGCACACCTCTTGGCTAATGATTCTGTTATTAGCTTCCAGGCCTATGGTGCTTGTCGAGTCTACCAGCCCAGTATCCAGGTCGAGTGGTGTAATGCAGATCACATCTGGGCCGAAATAGCTTGCACCTAGTTCAGATTTATTAGACCCATGGAAGTGGGTCTGTTTTCCATCCGACAGTGGCATGTTCTTGTCTTTGTGCAGCATCCTCAATGCCCTGCGTTCATCCGGCGCAACTCTGAAATGGGATGGTGGTGGGGAAGTGTCCCGGGCCTCTCTCACTCTGTGTCTAGGAGGCTCCCCATGGTACCAGCCATTGCCACAGCCCCAATCGGGAGCACGCCCTTTGCCCCGGACTCTCCCATCCCATCAGCCCAGCGAGAGACACACTGGAAGTTGTCTCTTGACATTGGGTGACGCCTGTCCCTGTCTTCATCACCATCCTCTCTTGGACGCCTTCGTTGTTCTCCTCCAACTCTGCAGGAACGCGGGGGATGCAGTTGATCGTCGTCCTCGATCTCCCCATCTGCTCTGCCATAGCGCCAGAAGAACTCTCTGAAAGGTAATCTGCCCGCTGCTCTCAATTCATCTGGGGGTTGATGATAGAAGAGCATGCAGATCCTCAACATAACCAATATGCACATAGACTGTGAATGTGGAAGCTCTTTGAATGCTTCTGGGTTGTATGAAGTGGACCTGGGCATTACGCCTGGGGTCACGTGTGTAATCTGCAAGGGTGAGATAAACTGTCTGCGGGATTCTAGACGGATTCTGTGCAAACCCCCAACATACATAGGCTCTTTGGTCTTCTCGGCGCTCTGAGGCCTGATCAACATGATGTATAATGCATTCATCACAAACCACTTTCTCTACTATTTCCCGGTACCAAGCAAACTGAGGGATCCCTTCAATACTCAACTTCTCCTCGGTCGCGGCCGGGGCCGGCCTTTTGGGCGTCGCTGTTGCACTTGCACGGCACCGATTCCGGCCGCGCACTTGTCTTGAAAGCGACGGGCTTGGGTCCTTTTGCCGGCATTGATCTAGGCTTGCACGCATCAAGTTCTCCACGCACGCGTACAATTTCTCCAAGCGCTTGCCAGTTTTACACCACCTCTTTGAATAAGGATAATTGCTTCGAGATTTTGATATATACAGTTTCCTGCATTTTTCATGCCAACTAAATAGAAGGAGATGCTAGAGTTGAGGGTTACTACGCGACTCATGGGCAAATTTCGATGTTTGATACTAAAACTGGTTGCACATTGAAGAATGTTCCCGCCTTCTCGGTGTTGGATCTTGTGTCGCGTAACTCGTTATGCAAACATTGGGTATTGATTAAAATTTTTACCATATGATAATTGTTATGTGGCTGTGAGGTTCAACATTGTTTCGTCGACCAAAGATGACCTAAAAAGTGTCAGGAATCACATGAGTAATAATAATAATAATAATAAATGGAATAACCTATAAGCTTTTTACAATATATTTTTCACTAGTTCTTTTAGAATACACAGTACAATTCAGACACTCACAACGCACGCACATACGTGAACCCTATCCTACGAGCATCTTCGAAGACTGAGCCGACAAATTCTCTAAATTGACAAAGTCACAATTGACGTCTCGCTATCGACGGGAGCGTCACCTACCACTGAAAGCGCAATGCCGTTAAATCTTGCTCTCACTGGAAGTCGAACCCAGAACCTGAGATGCTACTGAGGCTCATGTAACCACTAGGCTACAGGCTCTTTCGCTTTTCACTAGTTAATCATATAATATAGTAGCACACGATAATTTATCCTTAATATAACAGTGTGTATATGATATGTGACGGAATAAATGTAGGATGACAAGTACTAATACGTGACAGAGAGAGTGCCCTACCATTTCCAAATGAAAAATAAAGGTGTTCTTGAAATTAAAAAAAATCAGCATTACTAACTAATAACTATAACTGATAGTCCTATGGTGGAATACTACTATTTTGTTGAACAAAATACTGTTCATTAATAACCTGGAAATAACAAAATATCTAAGATAATTTATTACAATGTCCTTGGTTTATGTCGCACTGAAAAGACGAGTATGCTACCATTGAGCTAGCAAACCAAATAAAAAAGGATCTTAGATACCATCGAAATTTAAAAAATCGAATATCCTTGAGATCAACATGCTAACACTGTTGTTTGAATGTCTGAGCTATCCCTATGAAATTTGATTACAATAATTAATGCCACAAAAATTTTAGTTGAATCATGCTTGCAACGATGTACTAACACTATTTAATGTTATCACCATAAGGGTTGCTTCGAATATCAAAGTTGCCTTAATTTTGAACCTAAATTCAATCATAATCTTTATGAAAAGAAAACATAAAACTTAACGTATTATAAAATTCTGATCTTCTTTTAGCTTGGAGAAAACATTTTAAATAATGACAACAAGAATGTAAGTATTGTCACACAAAAGAACTGTTTTGTTTTTTAGATGATGGGAGGATTGTAGTATTCCTTTCCGTACCAATCATTTCTACAAGAGTGCGGCTTTGACGCATCAAAACTACAGGCATAATAATCTTTACTTTCAAGAAAGTGGTTGTCAAATACAATCACCGATAAAAGAACTATTTAGATCATGTTTGTATCCACCTCTTAAACTTTAGTCTGCTAAACTTTAATCATTTTTCATCTAAACATGACCTCTAAACTCTCATAAACTTTAGCCAACCATTCTTCTAAATTTTAGATCTATAGTCACTCTGACCCTGCTAAAACCTACTAAACTCAGCGAAAAAACAGCCAAAGTCGAAACTATCCCTCCTCACACTGTATTTTCCTTCTCCCCATATGTATGTCCATTTTTTTTTTGTTAGCCAGCCATGGATCTAAACATGTATCTCCTAAAGTTTATTTGGTTATTAACTAGCTATGTTTAGTTAGCTAGAGAATCCAAACAGACCTTAGTTTAATTCAAAAAAAGAACCATTTAGTGGATCATGCAATAAAAAGAATGCCATACGAATTATTTTGAGACCTCCTAGCCTGTGGAGTGATCGATCATGTGCATCACGTTTGGCCCATTAGGCCATTCCTCGGTCAAGACTTAAAAAATGAAACTCAAACATGCACTATCAAGTTAATGCATGTACATATATTAGGCACAACAAAGAAATAAAATTACCACTGGAATATTAAGATCACAAATATTATACGGTACCATCTGGTCATAATTAAAAGGGTGCACACACTCCAACAAATTTAACAAACAAGAACAACAACAACAATAACGCGAAAGGGTAAAATTACAGGGAATTCCACTACACGCATGCATATATAACACAGCGATGAGATATATAAGTGGTTTGATGATGATAGATACTTGATCCCGGGCTACTACTGAACCGTGAATCGACTGGACCTAGATGCTGCGTTCAATCTGCTTGAAGATGTCGAAGCTCTCAACGACCTGCTCCTTGGCCCGATCCTGCAAGAGCATCTGCAATATAGTCATTACGTGCAGGAAATGTCTCTGAGAATGACAACAAGATCATCGGTGCATGCGTTTTTATTTCTTGATCCATAGTTATACATACCTGAGGCCCGGACACAACTCTGGCCTCGGGAGTGCTGTTAGAAGTAGCAGTAGAGACAGCGGCGGTTGAACAACGCGGGTCGCACTTGGCCCACTGCAGCATATATATCACATAAAGAAAATCAGGTCATGTTTGTATTAATTTTCCAGTGCCATTTTGTTTACTTTTACCCAGGAAATTTAAGCAGCTAGCTAGCTTTTATGTAACTAGTTATCGGGGTTCGAAAAAAAAATGTAACTATTATGTTAAGAACAAATTGACTATACTAGATCCTTTGACTTTTAAGAACATCTACGTACAGAAACTTTGTTGTTGACTTACGTTCTTGGCAGCCATGCTGAAGGCCTCCCGGTGAGGGATATCTGGCTTTGCAGCTTTGATGCGCTGTATCTCCTCCCTGCCAAATATGCAAGCACTCGTTACACAACAGAGGTTGTGAAAATCACACATTGAGTGCCGGCAAAACTATTGTGTGTATGCCAATTATTACTTTGACAGATATGTACATATATAGTGCCGGCACACATGCACTGATCATATGATTTAAATGCATAATTCTGATATTGTAACAAGCTATATGATAATATGACATTTTTTGTGTTCAAATAAAAAATAATGTTTCTGCAGTCACATATATACTTTGAAAATATTAATTTATGCATATAATATCATACTATCAGTAGGAAAGGACGCATGCAATCCAAATATTCCATCAATCGATTAATATCGCCAGAAAAAGACAGCTGAATTAATGTCATGTACTTCCTTTTGTCTAGATTTCTAGTAGCTGATGTAGTCTGAAAAAAAAGGTTTATTTGGATGAGTTCCTAGCCATATGTCTACTATTTTGCTTGAGCTAGTTACTTACCCTGAAAACTAGCTGAAAATTTGCACGGAGATGGCTAGTTATGTTGGAAATTATGCATTTATAAGATAACATAGCTTTGAAAGTATACTAATATCAAAGTAAGTTAAAAAAACGGTTTTCCTAAGTTCAAAATCTTTATTTTAAAATGGCAGCATCACATAGAGTCTTTTTTTTTTTTGAAAAGGTAAAGTTCAGTCTTCAAAAGAGAATTGAAAAGATTTATTTTAGAATATGGGAGCATCTCATGATGCAAAATGTAAATGTTGCATGGTCAATTTGGAGTACTATTTATGGTCAATATTATCTAGCTATATTTTTGTACTTGTGTATCTCTGTTGACCAGCATAAGACATTTTGAGCTGCCACTGACAATGCATCATATCACATTTATACTTCTGCCGCTGTACGTACTAACAGGCATCATCGCATACTTGTACTTGTTCCATAAGCAGCCAACAAACCATAGGTATTAATTATATGGCAAGTAGTGTTGATAAACGAAATACTTAATTATATGGGAGGGTGTTTTGAGGAAATTAAATCTATTTAAATTTGAATTCAATGAACTTCAAACATCGATCCGTGCAGGTTTTCACTAAATTAAGTGTATGAATTAAACAGAAATAGTGAAAACTCTCCAAACTCCAGATCACATAAACTATATGAGATCACATGTAACTTTTGGGGCATGCATTCAAACAAATTACAGGTAAAACAGAAAAAAAAAAAATCATCACCTCATGAAGCGATTGTAAGCAGATGGAAGGCGGTGTTTCTTCTCCGGGGCTACAAACGGAGAAAAAATATATCATTTTTTGTTTTGTCAGCAAAACAAATTAAAAATGTAGAGAAAATCACGTATAATAATCAGAATATAAGGCATGGCAAAGTGGAAAAAGAGGGTAAACTAAAAAAGAGACAAATGGTGAGGTTGTTTGCGACTACTACTTACGCTTGACAACAAAGGGCACTCTCGCGCTGATCTCAGTCGACGTCGGTGAAGCCAGCGGCGGCAGCGGTTGGTTCCTCCTGCAGTCATTGCAGGGACCCTAATACATCAAGAAATGGTCACATCAGACTCGAGGGTTTGGTCCCGGCTCTCTGAAGATCTAAGAGAGAGATATTAGAGATGTACTATATGATGGTGAAATCACTCCTAAACACGAGACTCTCTAGATCTCTCCGAGTCCTCATTATTAAGTTGTGATAAATGGCATACATTTGACAAAAAAAAAAAAGTGGTAAGGAAACCAAGGATGAATGCCACAGCAGTGCTGCTCAGCTGCTGCCGCCGCCTTAAAAAAGCTTTACTGCTTTTTGCAGCGACGAAGCCTTTCCCAGGCATCAGATGAACGAAAGAAAGCTTTTGTATGTAGTCCAGCGTTGTTTAATCTTGCCTTGCAAACAGTACTTTCGACAAAATCGATAAAGCGGCGGGGAGAGAAAACAGAGAGAGAGGTATGAAAACATGGGTCGAACTAGCACAACAATAAAACTGAACCAATAAAAAAGCCAAAGCCATATTTCATGAGAAAACCTCACTACGACATACGAGTGCAGTGTAATGTGAATCTACCCATTCCCTTTTGTGTCCTTCATTTCTAATCCCGAGAGCTGCTTGTTGCTAGTCTCGAAGATTCAGCCAAACGACGCATGGCCGGAAGAAAAATCTTCTCTCAAGAAAATGCAACAGATGGAACACGAAATAGAGAGATCGACGCATGGTTGAGTTCTAGCGATCAACCTGGAACGGCCCCAAGGGGTGATCAGTCGGGGAGGGCGGCTGCACCATCGGCGGCCTCAGGCTGAGGTAGGAAAGGTTGTTGCAGTGACCGCACTTCACAGTCACCGTGTCCATCAGCCTCTTGCATGGAACACCAACCTGCAGCTACCAAAGATGCGCAAAATTAATCATAGCAAGAATTAAGATATATGAATCAATCCTATTATCATATTATTTTGCATGGCACTGTCCTTATGGACTACAACTACTACTAGTTAATTAGCTATAGCTTGTAAAGCAAAAAAGGGGGAGGAGCGAAGAACAAAAGACGCTATTTTCTTCATATCATGCATGTAACAACAGATAAGAGGAAACAGAAACTTGAGAGAAGCATCAGAAGAAACGGAAGTGAAAGATGGAACATGACACTAAATATCAGGAGACCAAGTGATAGACTATTATTCCAGAAAACATCAAGAGCCAATGAAACACCACGAAGGCAGTATATGCCTTATTCGTCATGTACATGTACCGTGCGCGCGATTCTAGTGGATGCCTGTGCTCCTCCAACCACAGAGAAGGAAGCTGGATTTAAGTGGTCTGATGGTCCAGTTCACACCCGTGTGAATAAGCTAGCACACCTCGATCAGTATAAAAAGGACACGCAGAGAGAAACCGAAAAGCGAAAGTTTTGGGCGATCAGGAGGCTCGAAACACTGGACCAAAAAGAATCAAAGAGAGTGAAAGAAATGCCATGTCCGGTGATCACTATTGTACTTCATCACGCGTGATCTCCGAATGCATGATGCTTCGGATCCGGTTTCTCGAGGAGTTTACCGCGAGCACGGTGTTGCAGAAGGTGCAGCGCACGTAGCACAGGTGCTCCGACGGCGCAACCAAATCCATGCTTTCTTGCTTTGTTGGTGGTTGGCCGGGGAGGTAGGCTGTGTGTTAAGCTCTCTGGTGCTAGCAGAAGCAACCCGGGGAGCAACCGTCTACGGCGAGGTGAACTGGGAGGCAAAAAGGAAGAAGAAGGGGGAGGAGGTAGAAGAAGAGGAAGGAGAGAGAGAGAGGAGCTGGCCGGGTACCAAGAGAAGATGGGGTAGGGTTTCTATTCCCACAATAATGTCTGGGGCCCACACACATGGCTCCGTACGCACGAGACCAACCACAGCGATCGATCGGTCGAGCGAGCGAGCGAGATGAGCTGCTGCGGCCTGCGCCCCATAAATCTTTTCGAGGCAAGCACGATATGCATACACGGCCTAACCTGCATAGTGCTTGAAGCGTGATCCATCTCTCCTCTACACGCACATGTGTACACACCTCAAGGGAAAGGAACAGTCACCATGCATCTCGGCGCCTAGCTACTAGTCGGCATATAGCGCATGGTGTGAGTGGCGCGTCCATCCAATTACGCCCCTTTGATGATCGATCCAACGCCACTGTTATAGATCCCTGTGGTAGGGTATAGTAGAGTATATGTTCGTGTTTGATTGATGAACAGATACGCATATATATGATCACCAACTGATTGATCACTCGAATAAAATGACATCGATCAATTCATGCCTCGGAAACATTTTTGTTTGAAGGTGTCTCGATGGAATTGTGCATCGTGACATGTCAATGCCAATTTTATTGCTTTTTACATTGAAGAGATCACATAATATAATGGATTACTAACAAATTGTTTATGCGTTACTACGGGGTTGATGAAGAAAAAAAGTTTTCTATATGAAAAATGTGTGTAAACTTTTTGACTTCTATTATGCTCTTTTTTGAAAATTATTTACCTGCTATATAGACGGCAACATTTGTATATAAACTGAACTCGCAAAAGCTCTCGCACCAAACTAATTCAATATGTAAAACCAATACCAAAGGCAACACTAAACTAAAACACTATCAATGACGACCTCACCTAAATTATTAAAGAGTAGAGATTATACCTGTGCTGTTGTGATTTGGAATTGTACATACATATGCGATGTATTGTTTTTTAAATAGAGAATAGTATGTTGTATTAGTATAAATACATATTTATGATACATTATTCCATAGTGATGTTTTGTATACCATAGATATTAGTAAGTGTATTTTTGTTTAAGTTTTGCTTTTTTTTATAAAGAGAGCATAAACTGGGTTAAACCCCCATATTAATTGTATATGGGATATAGATAAGGGAAAGGCAACGACAGAAACTTGAATGGTGACTTATCCTGAGTTTGCATCAAAGGTCTAACATGTGGTTAGGCTGTTGTTTTCAGCAGGTGTTTTCAGTGTTGAGTAAAACTTCATCTCGTTCTGATGGGATTGAGGGTGTGGCCAACTAGAACCTTATGATAAAAACGGAGTGACTTCACATTTGAATTCTCTTGCATCGCGAAAAAATCATTTCACGCCCGATGGTTCCTATGGTTAGACTGAAGCACATGCCTAACAATTTTTTGTGTAGTTTCTCCCAGATTCCTGCTCTTACGTGTGTGACGATGTTGAGCAGGGAATGTTTGCTACCTCTAGTTTGATACTACAATTCTAGCTACAAATAAACATATAAATCTTCACCTTCATAATCAGGATGTAGATATGATTAGCATGTCTTATGATACTGATCTGATAGCATGCTGTATTATTGACGAGTAAGGTTAGGTAGGGCTTTTTGACGGGCTTTGTTGCACAAATACATACTCTGGTTAACGGAAGCTTTCATTCGGTCTCAGAGACGCGTGGATTTATGTCTTTAATGAAAGAAGACGTCACAGAGAAAAGGAGCAAGCAAGTCTGTATACGTACGTACGTTGTTACTATCAAAATAACATGATTGAGGATGTATGTGTAGGCACGATCGATGTGATTATTAGGCGCGAAACTATTCATGACAAACACCAGACGAGGGCCAGAGATTTTCTTTCTAGCTAGGCATGCTGGAAAAAGACGACGCACGCATGCATGTGGATGTCCCCAATTTTTTTTTTCGGCGATCCCTAGCGCTGTTTGCCCGTTGCAGTTTGCTGCCAGTACACATGTCACAGGCTCACAGCATATACCTCCCATCCCTCCGTGTCACACGTGGAACAAAATTAAGCAGAGAGGTGGTGCTACATGACGATTATTAGTAATTTATTTCATGATCTTGATGTTTCACAGGACAGCTGCTTTCTTAAAGCGAATAGCGCTAGAATGCACTAAAGCGTGCTTCTGTACTTTTGCCCTAATTTACTGTGAGAATCTTCATTACTGTTTAATGATTGTTGTCTGGTAGCTTTGTTTTATCATCAAGGGACAACCTTGTACTGTTTCTCCGCTTCAGGCGGCAGCGGCATCTCAGGAGAGAGAATCGAAGCCGGGCCGGCGGCCGCCAAGGTGATTGCACAACATTGCATTGGGACACACGAAGTATCTTATTTCTGCCGACATATGAGAAGCGAGGTTCATTCCTGCAATCTGGTATGTGACATATGATATGAAAGTAGTAGGAGGTAACACATGCATCGTCGATGGTTCTTGTTTGCATGATATGGAAGGAGAGGAAGCGTATGCTGCTGCATGCATGAGCCAACAACGTTTGCATGAAGTTAAGCTGGTAGCTGGGCAAATCTAGTGTCATATATGCAGCACAAAATGGGACCATGCCTCGCGTTCGATCGGGTCATGCGATGCATGAGCGTACAGGCATACGGGGGCGCTGCGGCCGGCGCAGCGAGACTTGTTGCCCACCACATCAGATCAGTCGTGCGTCGAAGTCCCCCCTCCCAGTTTGAACCAGACCGAGGCTTGATTAATTCATCGATAGATCACTGGACCTTTTCACCGCCACATCACGCGCGTCAGGGCTTGATGACTGACAGAGGGGTCAAGCGCGGCATGCATAGCGCGGATCAGACGCAAGATCCAAGGGCCTTGGGCGCTCGGCATTATTAGCGAAAAAGAATCTGATCTGAGATATGGCGCGGTGACATTTATGCCGCAAAAGCTCGATCCGGCCGGGTGCCGACACCCAGAGCGCGACGACGGCCACCGCGGGCAGCTGCTCCCCCGCTTCGTTCCCGGCCCGCCGTTTGATCATCAGTAAGTAGTCAGTACGCAGCCAGGCGGTGAATGCGCATCCTGCCGCACAGGACCCCACATGCTTGACACACAAATGCATTCACTCAGACTCTCAGAGTGAGGGAGTGAGAGAGAGAAAGATCTGCTGCTTACTGTATTGCTTAGAGAGAGAGAGAGAGAGTACTGTTGTAGAACCGACACATGTTAATTGGGAGAGAAAGGTCAAGGGACCAAGTAGTCGTACTACGTGGGAGAGAAAGAGATCACAACAAGGAAGGCTAGCTAGGTCATTTTCCTCTGTATCTCTCGGTTGCCTTAGCTTGAAATAAGCGTGAGAGAGAAAGAGAGATCGATCGAGATGGAGGAAAGAGAGAGGAGAACGGAACCGGGACGACGATGATAAGGCCATAAAGAGAGCACGTCGTATTGGTCGCTGTCTGGTGGAGAGGAGGTTGGCGACTGCGACACCGCGTGGTGATGTGACCAATCCTCAGTTTCCTTTCCAGGAAAAAGCTAGCGCCCACTCTCCACACCTCGCCCCGGCTTGGCTTACTCCCCCTAGCTAGTGTAAGGGGAGACCACCACCACTCCAGCGGCTGGAGTCCAGCCCCAAGCTTTTTTTTCTCCTCCAATCACAACGCACTACCGTAATTAACCGGCGATGAAATACCTTAATAGCCCTAGCATCAACAATAATAATAGCACCGTACCTGGGCAAGCTACAAAATTTCTCTCTGTGAGTGCACTGCTACAACCCATCATATCAAGCTAGCTGCGCTGGCCGGGCTTTAAAGCAATCGCATGCATGCCGGTTTAGGCTAGGATAGATGGGAGGAGGAAGATTCTAGGATATCTTGTCATTTCACGCCCTCCCCCCCTTTGGTTTTGGTCGCTAGCTGCGTGCTCTGCCCTCTCGCTGCGCATCGCTTGTTGTGTGCATGCCATAGCCAGGGCATGTTTTTTCGCGGGAGATGTGTAGCCATCGATCTTGGCGTCTGAATGAAACTGCCCCAGCCGCAGCAGCAGCAGCTATACCTAGCTTCACTCATCAGTAGGGAGCTGGTACAGTAGCGATACTGTTGGGAGCATGTCAATCGCTCGTCAGCGGCTGCGCCCATGTGTCAATGGGTGCACTGCAGGGCGCAATTGATCTGCTGGATGCGCACCCGCGAGAGGCTGGCTGGAGAGGGGTGTAGCGCAATAGCTAGCTGACAACGGAGCAGCAGAGCAAGCCGCAGAGGGACTCGGCAGCGATCACACGCTCTCCCTCGATCGCGGTGTGGCTTCGCATCACACGGTTATTGTGTGTGAGCTCTCAAGTCCTAACACACAGTGATCCAAACGCTGCGAACCTACAGAGCAGGTGTATGAGCATAGTGGTCGATCAATCAAGTCGCTTGGATTCTTTGGAGCAATCGGATTGTATGCTAGTGTAGTTCGATTGGGGAACAAGATGCTCTTTAATTATTAGTATTATTTGCTTATTGGAAGGCACATGCATATGGACACTACCGCTCCTGGAAACGTTGAAAGGAGATTGTCCTCGGTCATGGATGGAGGTTTACTATTATATGTTTGAGTTTGGGATTAACTTTTATATTATATCTCAATCCTTTCGTTTGGGTGTTGGCTATGCTTGCTATGCTAGTGACGGAGTGTAATAAGTATCAGCCACATGCATCACCCAATGAAGAGGCCGGGATTCTTTCAGTTTATTAATGAAATAAAAATTTTTCTTTATCTAAAGTATGGGCACTATGGCTGTTCGACACATATATTGTACGCCAGCCAAATTTTATGTAATTATCACAACTGTGCACATTTTTTTTAGAAATAGGAATATAGGAGTATATTAATATTCCAGCCGCTGCATCGATAAATGCATATAGTTGTGCACATCTAAGTTGTCAAATACATGACTAATTGTTTCCAGAAACCCACAGTAATCTTTGATTCAAACGTCTAGAAATCTTAAAGTAAAAAAAATGTCATGGTATGATAACATTTCTATGTATTTCCTAAGAATGATAAAAGAAGCTCGGATGCTTGTATTGCACAAACTGGAGCATGCTTAATTACCTTCAGTTGTAGCTCTCCGCATACTTACTCTAGTCCAAAATGTGAGTCCGTATAAATTTGACCTAATTAAGACAACTAATTTGAAATTTAGCCATCAATAACGCCACCAGATTCATCATAAAAAAGTGTTTAATGATATATATGACTCTTCTTGCTTGAAACAATATTGATTTATTGATTAAAGTATATACTCCATCTGTCCCAAAATATGGCTATATAGTTCTGTTTTTGTACAAAGTCAAAATTTTTTAGATTTGACCATCTAAAGTCACTAATCTATGAAGAGTGATTGCGTAAGAGTTATATATTATGATATTGATTTGATTCATGCATGATCAATCTAGTAGTATTGTTCTTATGATATCAATCTTCGTAATTTTATTTATGGATGAACAAAATTATAAAAGTTTGACTTAGCATAAATCTAAAAGAAGTTATATTCTAGAATAGAGAGTGAGTATATCATATTGAAGATTGTGATGCCATCCTAATTAACTTATATTACTTGGGATGGCAGGAAGTTGTAGTTTAAGATGTCCTCGTGCATTTATGCATATTTATGGGAGGTTGAGGAAAATGGTGTTTTTTTTTCTTTTGGACTTTAGCCGGTAACAAACGAATGGTTTCCATCTCACAATATTTCAAATCCAACATATGGATGCATCACATGTAGTATGAGATAGTGAACTACTCTATTTTTTCACCCAAAAAAAATGAAGAAAGTAATAGTTTGCTTTTAAACCTTCACGAGTCAAGAGATTGGTGGAACCGCTAGTTTTTGGGCCAATAATCTGTACAACGTCTGGCAGATAAAATTCTTCTCAGAAAGTATTTCTGGTATGATATTATAACTAGAAAAAAATATTCAAAAAAATCACCTATATATTTGATGGAATCATGAAAACTCTCTCAAAAAAAATATTTGGAAGTTCTCAAATTTTTGAAACTTGATATACATGTAGATAACATGGTGAGACATGTCCATACAAAATTTCAAGTCCAAATTCAACTTCAGTTAAAAGGTACAAAAATAACAAATCAAGATAAAGAAGACAAAAATTACAGCACATGTACTATTTTGTCATTTTCTTCCTCTTTCTTTATGATTTGTTATTTTTATATCTTTCTAGCAAAGTTGAATTTGAACTTTAAATTTTGCATGCATGTTTCTCACCGTAGCATCTACATGTGTATCGAGTTTGCACTAACTATTTTTTTTTATTATAACTAATAGTCATAGTAACTGTTTTTTATATGTCAGGTATAGGACTCTAGTGCTACAGTCTACAGATGCTCTGCTAAGTCAGCAGTCAAGTGTCCTTTTAAAGGAAAAAGTTACCCCACACCTTAGATACATGTAAGTTCATGTATTGGTAAAAATGGATTGTATCATCCCGTACACACAAAAAAGATCTTTTCAATCATTGCGACACTGAATTGTAGAATTGTTGACGACTTTTATGTTGTTACCACTATAGATAATCAAAGTTGATGATGTTTGCTATAGGATCTAGATTTGCCTCCGTCGCTGCTGCAAAATTGTTTGTGGAGCCGGCAAAACGAACAAGAACAGTCACATCGATCTGTAGATATACAGTGGTTATTTAGCTAGTACAACCATGTTTGTATCCACAGGCCGGGAAAACCTAGCAGGTCTTTAAATTTCAGTCCGGACTATACACGCAGAAGGGTTATTACCAGCGAGTAGTAGTTCAGTGAGAAATTAAATTAGATTATTCGCATCAGTTGAAATATGGTACCAAGCGTAGTAGGAGTATGAGTTTTATCCCTAGCTCGCAGAGTAATAGCACTTGATATGTACACTAGTATTAATTTTCACCGCGCCTGCGGGTGAAAATTACATGGGATCGTCTGTCCACTCCATGGCCGGGGAGGGAAGCAATGCAATGGTGCCTGTGACAGCCTCATCAGTAATTCTGACTAGACACTTTATTTACTGGGTATCAAGAATCAAGACACACACGCAATGATGGTGCAATGAGGCCGAGCCAAAGCCGGCCGGGCGGTACGAACGAGCGCGCGGGACCCGCGGCCCTCTGCGTCGGCTCGTACAGAACTACTAGCAGCAGCTAGGGACACTAGCCTCTTCCCCCTTTCCGCTCTCGTCTAATCACGCGCTCGCCGGCGAGCTGCACGGCAGTTTACCATCTCCGTCTTTCCATTTGCTTCTAGTAGTATACTACACTCCACCCAGTATTATTATTCAGCCCATGCATGGCTGGCCTGCAGCACGCCGCAGCCGGACCAATAAGCCACTGTAAGAAACCGAAAAGAAAAGACCTGGAATCCAAGAACGGCGGCAGCAGCAGCGACCGAGCTGCAAAAGGCGGGCGGGCGTCTCTGCTGGAAGGAAGAAGGCGCATGCCCACTGCGCGATCCACAACCACACGCCATCCATCAGATCTGTCCCCCATGCATGGGATGGATCAGTCAGAAATTACTTCCGTCCGATCCATAGCTAGATGCTCGCCTCCACTCGACCGATCTGCTGCCCGTCTCTCCAGCCACACTGACTGACCAGCACCAGCAAGGCGCGGTGTTAGGGCGTTTGCTCGAAAAAGCAAAGGGCCGGAGCTGGGCGCGGCAGGGCCGTAGAGGTAGAGGTAGACATGGGGAAATGTTAGTGACCCTGCCTTGCGTGCGTAGGCCGGGCGCAGGGCGTGCAGGGGGACTTTGACGGATTTGGCACAATCATTAGAAACGAGGGCGCACTCACTCCCTGCCATTCTGGGAAAAAAAAAGCTACCGCTAGTGGAGTAATAGTGGTAGTATCTAGCTTGTGCTTGCTCTCTCTCCGTCCATTGATCACCGATCCACTGGTCTCCACTCTCCGTCCAT
This sequence comes from Eleusine indica, assembly GCA_030378355.1. Lineage (NCBI taxonomy): Eukaryota > Viridiplantae > Streptophyta > Magnoliopsida > Poales > Poaceae > Eleusine > Eleusine indica. The sequence goes on along the minus strand of CM059498.1, from coordinate 5,974,861 downwards.
TGGAGTAGTAGCTGGACTGGTTGATGAGGTCGAGATCGAGGCCGGCCGGCGGGTCAGTCAGAGTCAGTCAGTCAGTGCTAGCTTAGCGCCGCGGTCAGCCGGTCAGCGGTGGACGGACGCGCGCGTCGAGCTATCTATGGCTACCCATCAGCAGTAGTCATAGACCCTCTTGCATTGCTTGGCTTTATTTCGCGGATCCCGATGAGCGGCAACGGGCGCGCGGCCATGCGAGACGCGCCGTGCATGCATGCGCCACACCCCGGCCGGCTTGGCGCCCGGCACGCGCTCGCTGCGGCGGACGGCGCACGGCGTGGGGAATCGTGTGCGTTTGACTGGGGTCAAGGCAGCTGGAAATTAGCGTTCTCTACAGCCTGCCGATGAGTTTAGTACTAGTACGCCGTGCGCGACTCTGCTTCGAAATTAGCTAGCGTGGCAGTTTGCTACGACCGTCGGATAGCTGCAGCCCGGCCTGCAGGCGATATCAACACGATTTACTAAATCCCGACGATCAATATTTGGCAGCAATTGCAAAGGAGTAGAGCGGGGAGAAACACGGACACGCACGTGCATGCGACGGCAGCGCACAAAAGACGTAATTTCACACATAAAATAAGTATCATCCCATCCCATCATCAGGAATAAGTACTATCATATCATCAGGATGTCGTCGTAATTGCATGGTGCACATAGCCTATCAACATCCGATGTGATCTACTCAGTACCACACTGCAGTCAGTACACGCTGCAATGCATGCATATCCGACCGAGACCACACACGCCGGGAGATCGAGTAAATTAAACATCATGCATGCTGGTCAACGACTCCCCATCCTTTAATTTGCTAATCGATGTGATCAGTAAGTGGTCACACCACGCACGCATGTGACTAGGTTTCCCGCTGTATGTTCGGATGCGACGACACATGACATGGGCGCATCGATCAGCAACCAGGGCGTGTCGCTGACGGCGTACCGAACGGATATGCTTAGCTCGCCTGCGCCCATGCATGGGTCTCGATCCAGATCGGCGCGCGACACGCCACAACCATGTACCGTGCCCACCGTGCTAGTATTAGGCATCATCGTGCCGTCCTGCATGCGCGGCGCCGCATCGATCATCGCCTGCCGCGCCGGCCGGACCTGCACGTACGCCCCCACACGTACGCCGCATATATCCAAAACCGGTCGGCCGGTGATGAGCCACCGGCCGGACCCCCTCAGCAGCAGGTATATACGTAATAAGCCACCTGATGTCCGGCCGGCCGTGTTGATCGCCGTCTGGGCTGCGCGCGCAGCAGCTGGCCTCTCGATCTGCCCCCACAAAATTGCTGCCGATCGATCTAGATCTCATGCATGCCGCTGCTTGCATCTGTGTGTTTGTCAAGTGAAAAACACTGGTAAAAATGTACTCTCTTTCAGATCCGTATTAAAATTGATGTGTTCCGAGTTCCAACCATGCTTAGTAGTAGTAGTGTTGTTCAGGAAATTTTGCTTACGACACTCTAAATAGTTGGATTTGGTCACAGGAACATGTCTGCAAAAATCGATATTTCCTCTAGGGCACCGAAAAACTTAATTTGTTCCTAGGACACACTATACGGAAAATACGGGTTGTTATGAACCTTTTTATCTCAATCCACAGGCTACAAAATCCATACTTGAGATTTTGCACACGAATGCTGTGCCACATTTTCTTACCATGCATGTGTTTCTTGTCATATACTAATTGTTTTAATTATTTGCATAGTTTTATCTCAAACGAAAAGATTCTTCAGTTTGAAAAGTTATGAAAACAATTAAATTTATTTTTTTAATAAATTACATATATAAAGAATATAGGCTGTAGCAATACATATATGTGTGCAAAATTTCCAATCATCATGTATCTCGTTTACTATGACAACAAAATGAATAGCATTCATTCTCTCCTACTATAATGTCCCAGGGCAAAAGAGACATGGTTTCTTGCATTGATGTCCTATAGCAAACTTCGATTTTTGCAGGGGCCAAAACCAACTATGTATTATGTCGCACAGCAAAATTTCTCATATAGATATTAACTGATGAAGTACTGGGGTTTTATGAGCTTTTGATTAATGCGGGAGATTAAGAGATAAATGCTGGGACGACGACTTTAATTTTATATTGATCGAGGAGCTAGCTATAGTACGAACGAACTCCAGATCTGCTTGTCAAAATAAGAGTTCGATCGCCCTAATCATGTGAGTGTTGGGCCTGGCCATGTGTGCGTGTTCTCTGCCTGCATTGTCTTCTATCTGCACAAAGTACGCCTGTTTAAATTTCACTTCGATCTTCGGCGCATGCGTCCGCGCACAAGAGTACAAAATTGTGGCGGGAGGGGCAGAGAAAAAATGGGAGAATCTTGCCTGCCCATGACCTAGCTAGTGGAAGCAAATGCATGTTGTTGTACGCCCGTCGTCCTAGCCATAATCCTTAATTAGGCTTCTGTGGCAACGGAAAATTGGTGATCAGCATATAGAGGGAATGATCAAACGCCGCGACCGGCCTGCCGCCGCCACCGGCCGGGTGGAGCTGATAATTGGCGCCGGCGGCCGGGATCGATGATGTGAGAATGGAGATTTCAACTAATTAAACTCCTCTCCAGATCTCATTTCATGTATATCAATAGGAGCCATAGAAGATCGATTATATTAATTCGTTCGGGGATCGGGGTAGCTACGGCCGAGTTTTGCAAGCAGTACTTCAGTGTCGACCTTTCTTCAAACTGACAATTGACCTGAGATCGAGCTAGACAAGATGAAACAACGAAAGTATCGCATATTCGCAATGAGACTTGTTTTCAACTGATGACCGGCGCGTCGTCTGACCATATAAACACGGATAGCATACACCATACCGCTTCTTATAGCAGGAGAACTTCACAGCAGATAGACCTTGCAAAGTGAATGAAGACCAAAAATGGCCAACTATTTAAAAACACAAATAAATCAGACAAGCTGAATTATTTGATGTGGTGATCTTTGAATCCTCAAGCTTGATTTACAGGCGCTTTCCGTGAGATAAGATTTCGTTGGACGAGATGCGAACGCAAGGGAAGCGTCATGTTCATGTCGGACATTTTTCCGCGCAGAACTTCGCATGGTCCCGGAGACAATCTCGTGAAGTGACGATGGCTTTTTGTTAGTTGGATTTGACAGAAGTGGTACCAGATATATGAAGTTGTATTGCTTGAGGGGAGCACAACAAAATCGCAAGAATGGTGGCGCAGCACCTGAGTGGGATAAGATCGATTAGATCCAAGGGGCGCCCTTGATCATGGTTTTGAAGCATGTACGGCTCTCTCTTCTCTACTGTATCTAACCTTGTTGTACTAGAAACTAGTTGATACGCTTTGAATCTCGTGTCGATGCTTTGGTTGAGGAATGGTTTAGTTATATCAGATATATAGTAAAAGAATTGCCTCAGAATGGTACATCTGAACTGTACAGAATCATGTGTGTATTATCGATTTATTGCCAAATAAAATGTTCCCTGTCCAGGGTGCCGTACTCAAGAGCAACACATAAGGCGTTCCGAGATGAGATGGACGGCATGCCATGCCACTAGTAAATATTGATATTTGAATTTTTCTTCTGCTTATTCTGGAATAGTAGTACCATTTGGGGGGACCATATTCATGAATTATGATCAATTTGCGACTGCTTTTGCCCGCATGGGATGTCTACCAAAAAGCTTGATTTTTTCTGACCTTTTCTGGCCTTTAACTTTGCGCATCTGGAACAGTACTTGGAAATCAAATGAGTTTACATGAGGATATATTAATTGGAACATAGAGGAGGAAGGCACTGCATGCCGAGTTAACTGTAAGCTTCTCTTCTTCCTCTTTTGCAAATAACTGTAAACTTTTCTTCTTGGGTTAGTTTCTTCTTGTAACACTAGGCTGTAATCCCGCTCTCGCGCTCCTTTTTCTTCCTCTTAATGAATGGGGCAGAGCTCCTGCTAAATTTTTTTTAGAAGTGCTCTGGTGGAGCTCTTTTCAAAAGTAGCATGAATCTCAAAGCGTATTAAGTTAATTAAACTTTTGATTAATCCTATAATTGCTGGGCCCCGCCTGATCCTTGCCCAACCCACACCCAGCAAAGCCCACATCCAACCGTGCTCTTCATTCCATTCCTCCGCCGCCAAGACCAACAAAAGGGAGGACGAACAGTGTGCTCGCCGTCGATCGACGCAAGAAAGAAGAAGAATGCCGGTGATGGCGCAAATCAACATGTATGCCCGTTCGGAACATCTCCCTTGTAAGCATGGTATCCTCTTCATCCTCCGGTCCTGGATATGTTCACGCAAGGTTGCAGACCATGCCGATGGTGGCGGAGCGCCGTAGCTGAATATGGACGCCACTCTTGAACAGCCTGTGCAAACCATCTTGGGGTAGTAGACGTCAAACCTCGTCCGGTGTGCATGCATTTGTCGTTCTAATTCAGCGTTGTGAGAATTTCTACGCCGCTAATTCACGCCAGAGAAGGCGGCACACAAATTAGAGTTTCAAAGCGCGGATCGAAGTTTCCTTTTTTTTCTAGCGAGATTCAGAGCACCACTGGTCGATAACTTTGATCCGATTTTGGCGGCTCGGAGGTGGCCTGGGCTGTGGATCGTGGAAGGGCTGGGCGTGCAGGCCCTGGATAAGGATAATTAAGAATTATTAATTAGTAGCACTGCTTTGAGATCCGTGCTACTTTTGAAAAGAGCTCCACCGGAGCAATTCTCTTTTTTTTTAAACTGTAAACTTTTCATTTCAGTCATCAGAAGCACAAACTTTGAAATTCTATAGAAAAATAAACCAAAACATTTTATGGTAACATTTAACTTGTCAAAGATAAATATTAATTAAAACATAGAGTTATAAGAATAATGGTCATCTTGACATACATGATCGACAAGATTAGTGACAACGATTTGAATTTTCTTGAGAACGATGTGGTCAGATTGAAAGATAGAAACAAATACGATGACCATCTATGTGCAATTTACTCAAAATTATTTGTTTATTATTATTATTTCTACATGCATTAAAATATTTTTCATGGGCACGAGGACCATCGGGGAGTCCTAAATGTATGTTTCTGCAGCGCTAGTGGACAAGTGAAAAAAAGTAGTAGTAAGAAAACATAACCCCACCGTCCGTTGTTGCGTCATGCATTGATGCATGTGTTCCTTCCGACTACAAATTCATGACCCTTGCATCAGTCTACACGAAAGTACAGGTCCCCATCCCTGTCTCCAAATTTTACCTCTCAACCAGTTCGTTTTGCTCTCCCACCTGCTGATCCCAGATCCACGAGTTGCTTCTGAGCAGGTATGCATATGTATTCACTGTAAGTTAGATCAATTGGAGGACCACGGCAAACATATTTTTCAATGACGAAACTCGGGACAACCCAATCCTCGTAGGGTCAGGTCGTGCTTGTCCTAAACCAGCAATAGCGCTCTCCTTTGTCCATGTCAGTGCAGCATGTTAGACGTTATTATGGCTTGCACATCTCTGAAATTTTCTCTTGGCGAGATCTTTCAATGTTAGTGTAACAGTGCCATTCTTTTTCTCTGTTCCTCTACCACTCGTTATTCACATGGAAAATAGTTGTTAAACAGCGTTTGGTTTTGGAAGGTATTTATTCTTCATTGGTCAGGTAGAAATCCAAAATTATGAGAGACAGGCCAAGAGGGATGTCCCGCATGCGTACCCTTGTGACATACTCTGGCCATCTTGGACCAACATGTATGATTGTACCAACAACCACGCACTACGAGGAATTTGACATTCAGTGACACAATGAACTTGTCACGGAATGATAAATTTGTGACAACGCACATCATAAGTTCAAAACGGTCATCAATTATAGAAGTTGGGTTTATGGATTCTATTTCTAATAACATTTTTGGTCCGTATTACTAACATATTTTGTGTTAGACGACCCCTTTGATGGCTGAATGATTATATAATTTCAGTATATCTATATATATTAATAACTACAAAATGAAGTAACTTCATGTATTTTTTTTTCTTATACTGCTTGCATTTGCATTCACATACTCATCAAACGTTACAAGGAACATTGTTAATTTTGATGAATTAAAATTTTATTTTCTCTACCTGAGAGAAGAGCTCACATTCATCAACCATTTTCAAAGAATTAATAAGGGGCCTCTCCCTACTGTACGGTCGTATCTAGATCAAAGTTTTGTAAAAACATTGATTGATAGTATTAGAGAGAAGTTTTGTAAAATCATGTAATGGTAACTCGTTCACAGTTATGATCACATCTCCATAGAGTAGAATACCCACATAGAAGAATTACACTGCTACTAGCATCTTTCAAATGGTCTTGTTGCAATAATTATAGCAATGGTTATAAGAAAAAAAAACTAAATTATGATCAGTGAAACGGCCCCAAACAATCAAGCCAACATCTCAATAATATCAAACTGTTTACTCATAATACATGATAAGCTTTATCAGCAAAAGGCAGCTCGAGAGAAAGTAGGTGTATCTAATCTGTCTCCTACCCCTTGGGAATTTTTTTTTTGTCTCCTACGTCAATTCAACAAAACCAACCCCGCATTTATTCATCCTAATTTGTCCGTTGTTTGTCTTGTTCTACCGATCACCACACGATATCACCACTTTATGTGCATCTTAGGGTTCTTGATCAGTAATAAACTTTGACGGGATCAGAATTGTCGACACGTTGAAAGTCTTTACTTCCAAACGGTGCATTCGTTGTTTTTGAATCATTTTGTAGCCAAAGCAAGCCAGAGAGCAGAGGAAAGCAGTAGAGTGAGTAGAGAGCACGAATAAGAGAGACGCGCAACTGTAGAGGAGTTGACCTGACCACTGAGTGAAGCTGTATTCAACTCAATACGTCGACCCCAATCGGCGTGTGCAAGAAGCATCTCTCTCGTTTTGCGGAAAAGAAATAAAACAAATTTTATACAGTTGTGATGTGATTGAATTGGAAGATACTCCTACCACTGGCTGGCCGGCTGACCTGCAGCCGCCGCGCAGCGCAGCCTGCGCCTGCGCACGTCAAATCTCCGCCGCCTGCGGGCCGCCGTTGCGGCGGCTACATCCCCTGCGCCGCTGGTCGGTCATCTGAGCTCGCAGCGGCAGACCGGCCAGGACTGCTCTGACGGTTTTTCTCTTTTTTTTGGAGGGGAAGGACTGCTGTGACGTGACGCGCCGCCACCCTTTCCAAAGCGTCAGTCAGAGCCCGTAAAATATGGGCCCAGAGGCTTTGCAGCCCGGTCTAGATGGCTTACGGCCCATCACTTGGTTCTTTTTTGTGAACAAACCCATCACTTGGTTGGGCTGGTAACTGACGGCTTCGTCTCGTCGCAGACCAAAGGCCGTCTTAAAACGCTACCGAAATCCAGCGTCTGCTTCCCTAAGAGCAGCAGCAACGTTGAGCGGAACCGAACCCAAGCCTGACCGAACCATGGTCCGAGCTGCCAGTTCGGCAACCGAATTTTGCACGTTAGATTAACCAAACTGAGTATAAATCGAACCATAGCGATTAAAAAATCAAAACAAATGTCATTTCTTACATCGGCTGCTGTCCTAAGCCTCAAGACCCGCCAATGAAATAAATATATTTATCGTTGATGTAGGCTCCACCAACCGAACCACCATTGCAGGAATCGAATGTTAAAAGAAATCGCTTTTACTTTTACCAGGCCGGCACATGGGTGTTGGTTCGAACCAGCATTGCTAGTGCTCTAAGGACCACCATAGTGGCTCATTGCAGCTAGCGTTTATCAATAGAGATAAAATTATCATTGCTACTAGCGATTATCTATAGTTAGATGAACAGGTCTTACCTCATGTGGATACTCTGATCCTGTCTCTTAGCTTTGCGCTGTTATTTGGATCTTCATCTAAAAATGCTTAGTTATAAGCGCTACTTCTTTTGATGTTCATCTTTAGAACTGAGTCACCAACTATTATGAAAACCATAATAATAATAATAATAATTCCTTTCTAGGTCAATTGCCTAAATACCACGCTCCACAACACCATTACAATACAGCACTATCTTCCTAATACCAATGAGTTGTTTTTCTCTCCCAAATACGGAGTACCAAATAACCCTTTAGCTGTTAACGTTCACTTTTACCCATGTGTCTGTTTCCACCATTCTACACCCGAAAATTCATAATAAATGGGAAAAATCCGAAAATGGGAAAAACAACCGTTTGTTCCTGTCTGGAGCTCGAGCCTGCCGAGGCTGTGATCTCCAAGCCGCTCGAGCCCGGCACGCGCGCCGCGTCCCAGCCGCTTGCCAGCCCTGGCTCCAGCCGCGCGCGCGAGACCCTGCCCTTGCCTGCCGCGCCGCCCCTTCCTGGCCGACGGATCCAGCCGCGCCGCCTCTGGCTGTTCGGTGCTATCGGTCACGGGATAGGGTTTGAGGGGAGGTAAGACACAGGTAAAATTGGTACGAAATTTACAGTTGAAGAGACGCGCAAACGGCGAAAAACACGGGAGGGGAGCGGCCGGTCGACAGCCGCACCAAGCCCGCCGAGGCGGACGCCTCGAGGTCTCCCGCGGCTCGCGGGTCAGAACCGGCGGGCAAGTTGCATTTTTAATTCGTTGCCCTCGTCGGCTTCCAATTCCGCGCAGAAGCAGCAACCTCCTCGATTGCAATCCCCATCCCCGCGTTTACTCGTGGGCGTCGGCGTGCAGATCCGGCTTCTGACCTCCGACGACGCCGCGAGAAAACAATTCGGTGGAAGGCGAAAGTGACCCCCACAGATAAATCATCTGCTACACCCGCCCCAGAGTTCGACCCCCAGCCCTGCCCTGCCCCGCCCTTCTCTCCTGCGCGCCGAGAGGTGAGCGTTTTCGTCTGCTTCTTGCCCCGTTTCTCCTTCTGGACGAGCATCAAAAGCCGATTTCTGTGGGGGCGTCGCTCTCGGCGCTTGATGGCTGCTAAGGATGGTAGTAGTAGATGGGTCGCATTCAATAATTCCCTACGATGTTCTGTTCGCGCACGGAACTGCTTTTATTTGTGAAGTGGTCATCGCGGGACCTGACTTCTGAGGGGATGGATGCTCTTAGTCTCACCTAACAATTGACGTTATTCTTTCTTTCTTTCTTTCTTTTTTTCATCCATGGCGGCGCTTAGTTCGTGCAATCACTTCTTGCGCTTCTATATAATGGTGGATGCTCCGGCGACTAACAGCAGATTCCATTATTTCTTTCTTGTGTTTCTTTATGCAGAAACTGCAAAGCTTCATGTGACCGCGCGGTTGTTTAGCCCAGCTCGTGAGGCCTCAGCCGCTAGTTCCGGGAGCACTTCGTGTTCCTGCAACCACTTTTTGATGCGTCGTTGAGGTGCTGGCGCCGTCACGTTCTGGTTGTTGAGAGGAATCTGTTCTAGCTACAGCAGCGAGGAAAGCTTCGTGAGGTACGCAACCACTTGTTTTCTTGTGCAACTAGCACATTGCATTATTAGGACCTTGTCTAAGTTGTCTGCCTTGACCTGGACATAGTGCTTAGGTGTTGCAAAATGTGTTGATATATTTTTTACTGGCCTATGATGGCTACAGCTTAATGTGCTTGCGACGTGCCCCAACCTTCTGTTTGACTTCCATGGATGCCATCGACAGATCCATTGTGCCCCACGAGCTTAGTTGATTGCGCTAGGTGGTTGTTGCATACTGGTCTTCCATCGTCTTTTGCCACCTCGGTCCTTCTCAACCTTCTTTAAAAGATACATGCTCCATAGCTAGATAGTTCACCGTTGAATTTCGGTTAGACCTCATGGCGAATCCTCGAGCTGGACGCTTCAAGGTATTAGTTGATGTTGGTTCAGATTCTTCACTTATGGTTCCTATTTGTTGGCATAGTTTGATTTGGTTTTGAGGCTGTAATGGAGTTTTTTATGTTCCTGCTTTTACCTTTGATTTTGTCATGAAACCTCTTCTTATTACTTTGGAGCCTTTTTCTTTCTGTTTTGGTGCCTACTTCATCTTGTTTTGTTTTGTTGCTGTCTGTCTTGAGTCCTTGCTGCACTTGCTGGTTTTGTATGGGAGCCATGCTTGCTGCAGAAGATAAATAGCATGGTCTAAGGCGTCAAGCAGTGATTTGATTTCTTTTTATGAAGTTTTTGAATGTTAGTCAACATATTTGATAATCATTTTTTTTGGTTCACTAAATCAGCAGTTACTGCTATGCCTTCTTGCTCATTCCTTAGAATATGTTTGCAGAAAATATGTTTGGAAGTGCATCCTTGAAAGTTTTTTTCACACCAAATGCAAGCTAGGAGTTCATGGAAAATGCTCTCTAATTGTTAACTATTGCTGTTGACGAATCGTTATTGCGCATGTTGCTATGTAGTGCAGCTATCTGGTATTTTCATGAGCAGATCTGTGTTGACCTTATTGTGTGAATCAGTTATAATGTACGAAACTTGAATGAAAGGCCCAGATCTGGGAGTAGGGTCCAATTTATGGAATTATGAAATTTCAAGGTCTTTTTGTTCATTTTTATTGTGCAAAATTTTAGGTAGCCTTCCATATTGTCCCCTGCAACAGTAGTGTATGGCTAGATTGTCACAGATAGAAACTTTTGGATCAATTTTGTTTCCACAAGTGTCTAAAGATGCATCACCATTGTACTAAAAAAAAACAGCAAGGTTTGATTTAACAACTGACTATTTAGGTTGGCAAATAGTTTATTTTGTTTAAGGACATGCGTCCTTTTAGAGATGGTCAGGTGATTGCTGTAGCTTTATAATTCAGTTACGTACCCTATTGTGATAGAGTACAGAGAGTCCACTTGGCAGTAATGCTTGCATATTACTATCCTCATTTATATTTTACGATTTTCAGATGTTGTTGCCTGAATCCTTATTTTACCATGGCCGCAGCTTTGTATTTCCAGAAACAGTTTAGCTCTCAACATAGGAGCTCTGTGATGAACAAATGTTTCTTGCATAATATTTGAATTCAAATATTACATTAGATTTCAGAGTATGCATATATTAGTGGACAGAATTTGTGCTCAAATGACCATAATTCACTTTGTGCTCTGAATCGTGCCCTCTTATGCTCATGCATTTCGCCAAATTCTTTTTAAGACTATTAAAATTACATACCTCGTTGCTTGCAAGTATATGAAAACAAACCCTGAACTATCTGATGAGCTAATACTACTGTTTTTCCTGATACACTGTTTTTTTGTCTTAGTTTATTCCATGTGGTTTGTAGTAGCTGCTTCACACTTCTGATGGCTCATGCATTTAGTTTTCATGGTTTATAGTAATTGTATTTGTATGGTGCAGATGTCTAACCTTTCGGAACCCTCAAAAGAAGGTGCCTCACCAGAGGGTTCAAGTGTTACCCAGAAAACTGGAGCCTTGAGTATTTGGAACACTATTCTGCAGCAAGCCTCAATCTATGGCGTGGCTGCTGGGTATTGTCTGTCAGCATCTCTGCTTTCCATCATCAACAAATGGGCAATCATGAAATTTCCTTATCCCGGAGCCCTTACAGCTCTGCAATATGCAACTAGTATTGCTGGTGTTTTCCTGTGTGGACAGCTGAAGCTTATTGAGCATGATGGTCTTAATCTTAGGACTATGTGGAAGTTCTTACCTGCTGCTGTGATGTTCTATATCTCCATCTTCACAAACAGTGAACTCTTGTTACATGCCAATGTGGATACTTTCATCGTGTTCCGCTCTGCTGTGCCCATATTCGTCGCCATTGGAGAGACATTGTATCTTCACCAGCCATGGCCATCATTCAAGACATGGCTTTCACTTTCCACTATACTTGGCGGAAGTGTGATCTATGTTTTCACTGACAACCAGTTCACTGTGACTGCTTACTCCTGGGCAGTGGCCTATCTAGCAAGCATGTCCATTGATTTCGTGTACATCAAGCACGTTGTCATGACCATTGGTCTGAACACATGGGGCCTTGTGCTTTACAACAACCTTGAGGCTTTGTTGTTGTTCCCTCTTGAGCTCCTTATAATGGGGGAGTTTGATCAGATGAAGGTCGACAGCTCTAAAGTTTCAAACTGGCTTTCATTCGATGTGATCCTTCCTGTTGCTCTCTCGTGCTTATTTGGGCTGTCTATATCCTTCTTCGGGTTCTCCTGCAGGCGGGCTATATCTGCCACGGGGTTTACAGTTCTCGGCATAGTGAACAAGCTCCTGACGGTGGTGATTAATCTGCTTATCTGGGACAAGCATGCCTCCCTTGTTGGTACCATTGGGCTCTTGATATGCATGTCAGGTGGCGTTCTGTACCAGCAATCCACCACAAAGCCGAAGGCACCCAAGGTTGAGCCGAAGGAAGAGAACGATGAGGAGCAGCAGAAGTTGCTGCAGATGCAGCAGGCCGGGCATGAGGCCAATTCAACTCAAAAGCAAGCCTCCTCATAAGCCTGAAAAAGGGAATTTACCTTGATTCTACCTTCTTTGCAACAACTTCCAGTAAACATTTGTGCACGTGTAATGGCTTGATGCTTGGAAGATTTACATTGGACTGAAGGTAGAAGGTTTCCTGGATTAGCGGCTGCAAAGTCTTGAAATGCATTAGACACCGGAAATCATTTTGTGAGCCGGATTATCATTATACTATTCTTTTTATTGTAGTACATTGTTTCCTTTTGTTAGACAAGATTGTGTTGATAGGGTACCAGGGATACTCACCGAATAGTGTATACGAAAGAAAGCAAGTATGCTACCTGATACATTTAATCGATAATATGGTCATGCTTTTATTCATTTATCTATCTGAAGGAGCTCTGCCAATCTACTTGTCATAGAACCTTCAGTCCTCTTTTTTTTTTTAAGAAACATTTCATTTGGAGGATAATTCAGCTCTCTTGTCATTATCAGCTTGCTAAATGCATTTGCATTATACTGAAAATATGTGACAAGATCCTGTCCAAGAACTTGTCGCTTGGTACTTGTGCTGTCTTGCACGAAAGTCTGGAAGAAATTTTTGTTAGTAGATGTGATGGTAACTGTATTCGGAGAGCGATACTTTGTTGAATTAAATCAACAAAGGCGTTAACTGTTTCTAAGTGCTCCCTCCGTTCTTGAAAATATGTTTAGGACGAAAAATCTTGTCAGTTTGAACTACATTAGTTGCTCTAAACATCATATATTTGAACTACATTAGTTGCTCTAAACATCATATATTTAAGAAAAGGGAGGTTGCAGTTGGTCAACATGAAATCAAAGCTTCGAAATAATGTCCTTTTACAATTGCCAGCTTGGCATTCATCTAATGTAGTTCACGTCTTGCTCTCCCAGCATTCTTTCGAAGAAGATCGCATCTGCTCTCCCAGCATTCCCTCCCCAGACCCCACGGCCGACGAGGATCGTCACCGTTCGATTCTTTCTTCGCGGCCCAGATTCCCCGCGCTCCTGATGCCACCTCGGCACCACCCCAAGCCTGAAGCCAAGTTTTTCGCACGCACCCTCCTGGTCCTGGACTTCTTTGCTTCCACCTCCCCCCTCGCCCTATGGCGCACGGCGAGGCCAAAATCTCGCAGCCCGAACCGGACCGAGCGCCCTAGTGCAACCACCGCCGAATCCAGCATCGCGGTTCTAGTCCCCCTCGGGGATCGCAGGCAACGCAAGCTGCTGGGGGTTCTGCTCCAATTCGAATCCGAGGCCCGCCGTAGGCCGCCGAGGGTCTCGTCACCGGACTCGCGGTTGGTAAGCGCGGATTCCTTTGTCGACTATCCAGTTCTGCTTGCGGTGCTGGGTTCGATCCCTGTTAAGGTTGATTTAGGGTTCAGTTTTCTGGGGGCGATTTTAGTCTGCTAATTGCGTTATCATGTACTATACTATACCTATGTTTTAGTGTTCGGTTTCTAGTTGTGATTTGGTCGCTGACTGATGGCGAAGTCTGATGAGCAGTTTGAATGTCTGCAGGAGGTTTGGCCGAGTGTTTGGATCCCGAGGTAGGGATGTACGGGCAGGGAGGGAGCTTTAATCCCCACTATCGCCATGGTGCGCCGCCGCCACCACCGCAAGCCGGGGTAATTGGGACCTTCCCCCAGCAACCTCAGCCGCCGCCGCCGCCGCCGCAGCAGCAGCAGAAGCAGCAAGCTGGGGTTACTGGGGCCTTTCCCCATCAACCTGTGCCACCGCCACCAGCATCGTACCCACAGCACCCAGGAATGCGGCCACCTCCAGGGCCATACACGCACAGCATGCCACAATTTCAGAACCCAGCATATCCCTTTGCCCAGCACGACCAGATGCACCAGATGCCAATGGGGTCACAACAGAGGGGTTTTGCGCCGATGCCAATGTCAGGTCTGCCACCGCCGCTACCACAGGCTATGTACCAGACCCCTCAGTATCCCATGCCAGGTCCTCTCCCTCCACCGCCGCCTCGGCCGACCAGCTCTGGTCATGAGAATGTGCTGCCTCCATCTGATCCACCGCCACCCCCACCTCCACCGCCACCGCCACCGCCTTCTCCCCCTCCTATGGCACCTGCACCTCCCACTTCTGTAGTTGCCCACTCATGGAATGCAGAGGTAGAAGGAAAAGAAGGTGGACCTGATGGAGGTGATGATGCCAAAACTCAGAAAACAGAGACTCAGCTAATTGTGTCTGATGACTCAGATATGGATATGGATGGTTAGCCCAACCTCTCCCTTTTCTCGTTCCACTCTCTTTATGGTCGTACTGTTACCTTTATCCATATTCTATGCTGCTGCATTTTGCATCTCTTAAATATGGTAGTCCCTTGCCTGTGCTATTAGTTGACATTGTTCCTGAGTTCTTTCACATTATCTCTAAACATTTATTTTATCATGTTAAATTTCAGGGGATGAGGATTCCCCGTCCAGAATATATCTTACCACAGACAATTCGTTGCCTGTGACTGCTGAATGTACCAGAGATGTTAATGTGCCAAAGTCCTTCAGTGATGTTTCAAAAATTGGCAATGATTTGCAACCTGGTAGTGGTGAGAATGCAAAGACTGCAAATGTAACTGTTGAAGGTGGGAGCCCATTCCGACTAATACAAGGTTATTCTTCTGATGAAAATGAAGATGAGGTAGATGCTGGTGTTGCCAGCACGCTTGTGACATCATCTAAAGGTAATAAGCATACTCATGTGAGTGGTAGGAATACTGAAATCATGCATCAGAACGTTGCTGCTAATGCAGAAGGAAATGTGAATGTCCCTCATGGCACTGAGCAAAACGGTGAGGCTAGGAAGTATCACCTCAAGGATGAGAGCAACCCAGTGAAACAAGATATACATGTGCCTGGGCATCTGGTCAAGAATGATTTAAGTTTCAGTGAGTTTGATGGAGTGCAAAAGAGTAATAGACATGGGACAAACCAAAGGAAAAGAAGCCGGAGTAAGTCATCTGAGGGTAGAAGTCATAGCCCGTCGGGGGCAAACAAATGCAGTCCATCACAAAGGTACTACACATTCTGCCTTGCTGTCAATTTTAGATAGATACATCAATTCATCTCAATGATTGTACTCTGTTTTTTCTTTTATGTTTTATTGTGACGTCCAGTACGTGTGAATTACCCTTTTGGGAGTCTTAAAAATGTTAATTTTCTTTCAGTTCGTCACCTGGAAGGCAAAGTAGATCACCGCTTGCTAAACGGATTCATCCTACTGGAGAAGGTAAAGATTCAGGAGATAGAAATTATCTGCCAGAGTGCCTGCTGAGGACAGAGAAATTGGATAGTTCTTCAAACAATTTAAGTGGCAAGAAGGGAGATAACACTGCACCTGCTGGTGCCCTTGCACAGCATAGTTGTGAAGACAATTTAACTTCTGAGTCTTTTCGATCAGTGGCTGCTTCTGGAAATGCATCTGATCCTCATAAGCTACAAAGGCCATGCCCCCCATCTCGGCCTCAGTCAGACTCAAATGTGGTGTCATCAGCTGGTAATGAAATTATCACGAGCCTATCTTCTGGAGGTGTCCCGTTTACCTCAGTACAAGCTACCAAGAGTTCCATGTCACGCGATATGCCCCTGGCTGACCCTCAGAGTTTGTGTCCTCCAGAACCCATGTCACCTGGTTTTGCACAATCTCATCCATCGTCCTCAAATATGATTCCACCACCAGGATTACCATCAATTTCAACTTCAGAATTCCCTCAAACTCAGTTCCAACAAAATGTTATTGTGCCTGGAAATGAGTTCCTGCAGAATCAGATGAGATCCTATCCTGCACCGGATCTGTCTCATCCTAGACCATTGGATCTCCATGATCATACGCTCCAGCCAGTTACATCTCACCAGCAGCCTAATGCCATTCCTGTTGAAAATCCAGTACCTCATCCAGACAGATGGTCAAACTTTTCAGGCGGTATAGGTCTACCTTATTCACATCATCAGTCACCATATGGTCAGCAGCAGCCCCCTGGGAATCTGGATTCAGGAACCAACTTGGTTTATCCCTCTTTCCAGAGATTTCCATCAAATCTACCAGGAAGTAGCGATCTTGGTCCTGTATCTGATGTTGGTTTGCCTAAATCATCTATCAAACCCCACTACAATCCATTCGCATCTACCTTTGAACAAACAGATCCAAGTCTAGGTATTGATCCTACTCTAAGCCCAAATGCAGTTCGTTCTTTTTCAACAAAAGCGGAACACATGAGTACACTGTCTCCTTTTGGTCAATCGTTTCCTGGATCTGGAACACATGCCCATGAAAGTTCTGCAGAAGCTGCACGCAATAAACAAAAGCAATTCCGTCCGGAATTCGCTTCTGGTGCTCCTTATGATCCATTGATTGACAGTATTGAACCATCAAGCAGTTCAATCAACAAGGTGGATCTTGGTAAAGAGAGACACCGGAGTGCTACTGATAGTCGTGATGCGTCAAAACTTATGAACATAGAAGTAGATAGTAAAGATATGCTTGGACTGGGGGTTGTTGCTGAGTCAGAAGTTGAGGGACTTGGAGAGGTGGCAGCAGATACTGAAGCAGGTGTTGTGGAGAATGCAAGCCCTGAATTCTTGGGTGCTAAAGACTGGAGCTCAGATATCCCTGGTGATATTGACAATGACCAATCATTAAGTAAGAAGGCCAAGGACTCAAGATCAATGAAGCTTTTTAAGAATGCTATTGCAGATTTTGTTAAGGAAGTTCTTAAGCCATCATGGAGACAGGGTAACATGAGCAAAGAGGCTTTCAAAACTATTGTCAAGAAAACAGTTGATAAGGTTTCTAATTCAGTGCCCAGCAGTCATATTCCAAAAACACCTGCCAAGATTAAACAATACATACAGTCATCCCAAAGGAAGGTGACAAAATTGGTAATGGTATGTCTATCACCTCTATAGCATATTGGTTAATTTATATATTTTCTTTCAGCATGTTGTTGGGATTAAAAGGCAATGGCGATTTTTAGCCTAACCCAACTTGCTTGGGATAAAAGGCTTCTTGTTGTTATTGTTGTTCCGTTAGCATTTTTGTACCATTTTATGATGACATCTGTGATGCTAGCCTAGATCATAACGTATGATTTATTTAGCATATGGACATCTTTGAAATTATACTTGCCCTTGATATGGTGGTCAATGTCATGCTATTCAACACTAAAACTCTGATAACGAAATGAATGATGCACTGAAGTCTCTGTGTTATGCGGTCATTGTGGTATTGATTTGTGAGTTTGGCAACATCCTTTTGTTTTTATGTGAATGCAATATTCCTGATAATACTATGATCATATTATCTATATTTATTTTATTTTGTTGTCATCTTGGTACTGTTCATCTCATCATTTAAACTGGCATATGGTTGTGTTTCTGAATTCCAACATGGTATTAGAAGTCTATGTATGGCTCAATAGGGGATATGAACATTCATGTTAAGGTATGAAGGTTCCAAGCTATCCTTTTGTGCCCTCAAGCTTTAAGCTCTCGTAGTTTCCAAAAGGCAGCTCTGTATTACAGTCGACATGAAACGACTATGAATGAGCCCCCTTTCTGTTATTTTCTGTTTGTTTCTTTAGCAGCACATGTTGGTTGCTTTAAATACTTGGATCCATTGACTCCATCTGCTTCTTCATTTTGCCACAGGGCTATGTTGACAAGTATGTAAAGCTATAGCAAGAATAAATGGCCAACGAGCTATATCATCCAGCATTGGTAATCCGGAGTTTGTATTTTGTAATGCATACCAGTACCAAATGAGGCTGCAATTTGGGCAACATTTGTCTGCATGAAACAGTTTTCCACAGTAAGGTAGTCTGCTCTCGTTCCACAGATAATGCTGTATTTGTCAGAATCACGTGTTTAGGTTTGCTTCCGACTTCTGATATTTATTTTAACTTGTGGCCTGATCTATTCCATGTAAGGTTTATCTTTCCTATGTTTTTGCTATGAATTTTCCGTTCTCTCCTAACATGAGATAACTAGCTGTAGGACGATTTACTGCAGTCAGTCAATGGTTCTGCGAACATGCTGCTATAGATCTATTGCTTCGCTGTAAATGTACATGCTGATATTTGGACGATTTAACCAGTTAATGATTTCTGTCTTCAACGTGGATTACTCTTTCATGAACTATGTTTTTTTGGTGGCCGTATTTTACCAACAGGACAAGAACCATCCAGTTATTGCTAAGTACTAGGATCATGTTGATGTTTCCTGTTTCATCTTGAACCTTTATGCTCGGATCCACCAATCAGTTACCCAGTTAGAAGTCTTACACTTTCTGATCAATTGCACAGTCAGTATTCTTAATCTTTCTGCTCAGAATATCTGCCAACCATTTGCCTAATGGTAAGTCTTACCCTTTGTGCTCAGATCCAATCAGCAACGGCAATTTCACCCATGGGTGCGGGTCTGATGGGTTTTGTGATTTCCCATCCATGGGTGTCACCTGCATCCATCTAACAAGCACGTGTGGGTGTGAGTTTTATTTATCATCCGTGAGTGATCTGTTGGGTTCCGAAACATACCCACTTCTAACATTTAGTGGCATCCAATAATGAGCTACTCTAAATAAATGTCTACGCCATATCATTAGAGTGATAAATATGTTTGTTATTAAGAATTTATATAGAACTATCCACATACATATATATATTATGCATTTGTGTTACCTCTTTAAAATATTTATTTTGAGATGTTTTTTATGTGACATGTGAAATCTAACGGGCACCTAACATTCATCCAAAACTCGATGAATGCGGGCGTGAGTCTCAATTCCTACCCGTGGATGAGGGTGCAGTGTCAATTTCCACTCGAGGCCTTTCTTGTTGCGGGTGGGTTTTTGCTCCACTTGATCCGAACCCAACCCATTGTCATCTACTCATCCCTAGATCCAATATACTCATTTGCATAAACAGCTCTAATTCAACTGGCACTTTTCACTCCATGCCCGACTGAGAAGTTGTATGCTACCTCATCTTCAAGAGATTTATGTGTCGGTGCTTCGCAGGGGTACTCTACGAAACTTGTTCTGGATCGTGATATTTGTTACGTGACACAAAATTGCAAAGACTGTACTGACAGTGGAGGTGGAAGAGATGGCGGAGGCGATGTTACCACTGCTTCACGGGTGGTGGGATATGACGGTTGGGATAGGTCGGAGCGTGGGAGCTTAACGGCAAGTCAGCAACTAGTTAGAGCGTCGGGGAATGAAGTTATGGACCTGGCAACGGTAATACTGTTGACATCGTCGAGGAGAGAGAGGGAGAGAGGGGTCGCTGAATCGAGCATGAGGTAGATGATGGCCTCCACACATTTAGATTTATATCGCACGACTTCGTTGACTTGTTCGTTACTAGTTTGTTCATATTTACAGTGAAAAATTAGATACTCTTATAAAATAACTTACTAAATTAAACTGTTTAGTTGGGTAACCTGTTTGTGGTTCACGCAGTTTAAACTGATCTCGCTCGGTCTTTCCGTTGGGTAACTTGTTTGTGGCTCAGGCGATTTAGCTAAGTTGAACCCTCTCTGGCCAATGGACGCTTGATGCGGGTTGAACGAGTAGTAACCGACCTTGGGGTCAATTATCAAAAAAACCACTCATAAGAGGGGTCATCCCCAGAACATCATTAGTAAATAGTCATTCTCAAAACACCACTACTAAGAAGTGTAGTCATATCTTAACACCATAAACCTTATATTTTTCTAGTTTTTTAATTTGTTTAAGCCAAAATAGGTGCAGGAGTGGTCCATTTTACCCCTGTCCTGTTTTTAACCTAGACAATCATAAAAACACTAAAAATTAATTATTTTTGTTCTAAAAAAGGAAAAATTAAAAAACGTCACCCGGTAGGTTTACTGTTACATGTAGTTATTCCTGAAATTCAAAAATTTAAAAAACATTAATTTGGCAAAAAAACACAAAAATCGTTGAGGCGTCACCGCTGTCTCCTAGCTCGTTAGCGCCGTCGCTGCCTAGTCGCCCGCCGGTGCCATCTGCTTCCATCTTTGCGCCCCTGCTCCCCCGAGTTTACATGAGCGTCGCAGTTACCTTGCGCCTGCTCAGCCGCCCTGTCCCGAGCGCTGGTGCCGGCGCCTACTTGGCCGCCCTGTCCCGAGCGCTCTCGCCGACTTGTGCCGTCGCCCTGAGCCAACCGTTGTCGTTGCCCCTAGGGTTTGAGGCAAGTGGAATCGATTTGGCTAGCTTCGAATCGATCGGGTCTGATGGAAGTGAACGGAAGAGTATTAAGGTCATTTCGCTAGACATTTCAGGAGAAAAGAAAAGAAAAAAATAGAAAATGGTATGGGGTGCTGCGGAAGAGGGTAAATTGATGATGTTTTGAAGAAGGTCTGTTTAGTAATAGGGTTATGGGGATGACTCTCTTTAGCAGGGGTGTTTTGATAATTTACCCCCGACCTTGTAGGCTTGTACTAAGTCTTAACCCCCAAACAAAAACCCAGGCTGCCAGTGCCAGCCAATCTAGATGGGGGCCCCTCGGAATCGGTATTCTGTTGGAACCAGCTGAGAATGTTGCTATGGTATATTCCGTCACGCCGGTTAGGCCGTTAGGGCGTATTGCAGCACAGCCACAAAGTCTTAAACAACACGCACCGGTTGTGTCCGTTCCCGTCCGTCCAAACGCTGGCGGGTGGCCCAGATCCACCAACTCCAGACACCACGCCACCCGGCAGCTGTGGAGGGGCGTCACGCCGCCTCTCCCATTTCCTTTCCCCTCCCCCTGCTCCTCTCCACTTGAGGCCACCCTCATTCTACCCATCGCCTTCACGGTAGCTAGCTGCCGTTCCGCCGCCGCGCCTCTCACCGAGGCCAAGCCCCTACTCGTCTCGTGGCGTCTTCGCAGCTCCCCACCTCTTCCATCGGGGATTGGGGTTTTACTGGTGAGCCTCTGAAACCCTGTTGACTTCTCCCTAATTATCTGGATTCCTTTCGATACGGCCAGGTCAGTCGCAAATATGTTTGTCGTCCGCAGGCTCCGTACGTGTATTCGCATTTGGTTCCTTGATTATTCACCCTTGTTTCTGGAGCTTAATCACGTGTCTAGAAGAAATGCCTGTTTATTAGGTAGTTAGGTACTCTAGTCTCCTAGATACTATTGCGATAGCTTAATCAAACTTGGATAGAGTGATTCTTATGTGTACCATACCTATAGTGCATACGATTCGTGGCTTTGTAGTTGAGTTGCGAGGTGGCAATGTGCTAGGGGAGCAACATTTTATTTACCGATTGATTTTGTACTGACATACACTTACACGCAGCCGCTGATGTCGTCGAGAAGGCATTTTGCAATATTCACCACTGCGAGCCTTCCATGGATGACGGGAACTGCTATCAACCCATTGTTCCGGGCCGCCTACCTTGCGAAGGATGGTGACAAGGATGTCACGTTGGTGATCCCCTGGCTCTGTCTGAAGGACCAAGAGTTAGTTTACCCGAACAAGACTGTATTCCATTCGCCATTGGAGCAGGAGGGCTATGTCCGTCGCTGGATTGAGGAGAGGATTGGTTTTAGGCCATCTTTCAACATCAAGTTCTATCCGGCAAAGGTAAGTTCATTATGTACCCTGTAATTTATATGTTAAGCCTAAAGAATGCTGACACAACTTAGAGACTGAAATATGTTTCTCTATCATCCTCTCTTACATTTGTGTTTCATAGTTCCAGCAAAATAGTTATGTAAACCGTGGGGTAATCAAGTAAAATCTAAGTGTATGTCAAGATTAGCTTTTGTGTTTTTCCATCCCTTTTGCATGATCTTGAGCAGTGAAGCTTTGCTCGATGCCTAATACATGTATGAGGGGGGTAAGGATAATTATCATAAATGGGTTTTCAGAGTCCATGGACAGAACAATGTTGCATTGCTTCATATAATAGTTAAAGGTCTATAAATAATAGCCAATATTGAATTACAAATAGTTTCCTTGTGGGTCTCATCTCTAGCCTACACCAACTTGCTTGTGACTAAAAGGCTTGGTTGTTGTATCAAATTACAAATAGTCCCATATGGCATAATTAACAAAAAAAAGTTGCAGAATAATGAAGAAACTTTTTAGCTTAGTTTACAGAAAAGTAGGAATGAAAATTATATTTACAACAGAAATCTTTTCTTCATCTTTACTATTAGTATAGTATATATGTAATATGGTTTGAGAATCGCAGTTTTTTTTTCTTTGCCACAATTCATGGGTGTTCTAGTGAATACCCATGAACAATGGTAGCTCCGCCCATATTAATCATGCTGGGGTTCATCATCCAACAACATTCTTATTTGCATCTCATTTTGATATAGTTTTGCTTTTGAGTGATTGACCTCTTTCCTTTCTTCTGTAGTTTTCTAAAGAAATGAGAAGTATTCTGCCTGTTGGAGATATAACAGAATGCATTCCAGATGAAGTGGCTGACATTGCTGTATTGGAAGAGCCCGAGCATCTAAATTGGTACCACCATGGGCGAAGATGGAAGAATAAGTTCCGGCGAGTGATAGGAATTGTTCACACAAATTATCTAGCATATGTTAGAAGAGAAAAGAATGGTCAAGCAATAGCTTGTGTCCTCAAGTATATGAACACCTGGGTAACTCGGATTTATTGCCACAAGGTAATAACATGAGTATGCAACTGTATATCTAGAGTGAATTATCTGATTAAGGACACTACTTCACTCCTTTAAGAAAACATTTTTTTTATGATGGCCCTTTTTTTACAAACAGTAGCAATCTGCAACATGATAACATCAACAGGGTGTGCTTACTGTTCATAAATATGTATGCATGCACAGATAGAAGCCTCAGCTTTACAATCCATGAACTTTTCTATGTGGTACAACCCTATTTTTCTCCGAGTCAGATGAAATAGCAATGACTATACTATACTATGTTGAACCCATAATCCAGAGAGAATGAAAACTCATACAGGTGTTTGTATCTTTCCACTAGGCGTACTTTCTTGTTAACTAGCTAACCATGTTGCAAAAGAGCAATATTGGCATTTATGTACCCGAAACTTGTGCAGTCTAGAAGAGTTCTTTACGCCTAGTCAAGTAGTCATAGTCACATACTGATCATTATAACTGTACAATTTCCAACATTGTTGTGTCATATATCTTAACATTAATATGAAAGAGAAGCAAAAGAATTTTAGAATTAGTCAGGTGTATTTTGGACTGTTCTTGTATGAATGTGTTTCTTGTGTTCCTTTGCTCTATAAATTGTTGGATTTCGGAAGCTGAAAACCCATTAGAGTCATTGTGACCTGTTTGATTGAAACATATGCTAACTTCTGCTGATCTTAATGCAGACCATCAGATTATCAGGTGCTACTCAAGATCTGCCCAGATCTATTATATGCAATGTCCATGGTGTTAACCCAAAATTTTTAGAGATCGGAAAGCAAAAGTTCAGTCAATTGCAGAATGGGGAGAAAGCCTTCACAAAAGGGGCATACTACATTGGGAAGATGGTATGGAGTAAAGGATACAGGGAGCTTCTAGACCTGCTATCAAAATATCAGAGCAAGTTGGCTGGTCTTGAAGTGGATTTATATGGTAGTGGAGAAGACTCCGATGAAGTCCATGAATCTGCCCAACGTTTGAACTTGTCTGTGAATGTTCACCCTGGTCGTGACCATGCAGATCCATTGTTCCATGAGTGAGTTTTTTACTTACTAAATTCTCTCCATCCATTTATTTTGGTAAATATATTCATATGAGTCTAATGACAAACACATCTTTTTATTACTATTCAAAAGGCAGTTTGAATCAAAATAGATACTCTATTATCTTTAGTTGTCAAGACAGTAAAAGCCATTTCTTCTTTAGCTTTCAATGTTATTAGATGGCATGTAAGCTTCGTCAGCTGAGACATAATTTACATAAAGTTATCCACCAAGCTCCGGGTAGGAGTTGCATTGTTAGATGACCAGGGAATTTCATAGTAAGATATCACATTTATATTAGGAGTTTCATAGCAAGATTTCGCATTTATGTTACATGGAGGAAATACCAATTATTTTTGTTAACTGTCTGTCTGAAACATTTCTATTTTTCCAACAGATATAAAGTATTCATCAACCCCAGCACCACAGATGTGGTCTGCACGACCACTGCTGAAGCCCTGGCAATGGGAAAGATTGTCATATGTGCCAATCACCCATCAAATGAGTTCTTCAAGCAGTTCCCTAACTGCCGTATATATAACAATGATGATGAGTTCGTGCAACTAACACAGAATGCTCTATCAGAGCAGCCTGCTCCACTGACAGACACGCAAAGGTACCAGTTATCATGGGAGGCAGCGACCGAGAGATTCATTGAGGCTGC
This sequence comes from Eleusine indica, assembly GCA_030378355.1. Taxonomy (NCBI): domain Eukaryota; kingdom Viridiplantae; phylum Streptophyta; class Magnoliopsida; order Poales; family Poaceae; genus Eleusine; species Eleusine indica. The sequence goes on along the minus strand of CM059498.1, from coordinate 5,950,086 downwards.
TGATATAAACCCTCACGCGCCAGAGTCCAAGATCCATCGAACGTCCAGGGTTTCCATGCCTGCTTTCCTGAGAACTCGGAAAATGAAGCAAAATTTGGAGGACGCATCAGTCTACCTGCACCAGGCACTCTCAGGCCTGGAAGTCACCCGGTGTGCGTTTGGTGCCGTTCCAAAGACGCTGCAGCCTGATGAGCAGCTATGTAAAGATCTTGGTTTGGCTCCTCCCACGAAGAGAAGCAAGCTGAAGTTTAAGCTGATGTCGTAACGTTTTAATTTCTTTCAAGTTCCGCTGCTTGCTATGGTTCGCCTTCATGTACAATTGTACAGTAGTATACTAACTTTTTCAGAAGACATTGTTATTAGACAATCCGGATGAATGCTAATGGAGGGTTGGTGCTACCTCTCAGTGTTCATAGTGCAAACTGGATCTAGTTTAGGAGGGGAACTGGATTCACTGAACTTTACTGTAATTTTGTGGGGTGATGGGTATGTTCATCTTGGTGAGGTTTGTTGTCATTTTGATCTAGTAATATGTGCTACTAGTAGTGTACTACACTTTCTGCTGCTGAATTTCGACACTAGTACTGGGTCCACAAATTGATGACCACTACTATACATTTTCTTTAAAAAAAAAACATCATCCGGCAAATTGCTTACCCTTGCAAGTTGAGCACAGGTGACAGATTTGGACAAGGACGATACCCTGGCGTGTTAAAAGAGAGGGGCACCATCATTATCAGATCGGCAAGCACTGAGCATATCTCCGCAAGTACTTTATTGCAACTGGAGAGCCTCCTCAGCCTGTAAATTGTTAAGAGTGCCGATGGAGCAAGGCCACATCATTAAGCTATAAACACCACCAACAAGTAACACCAGAAACATAAACTAAGACCGGGCCGTTAACTATTAGCGGGCCTACTTCCCTTTCCTCGGAAGCGATTGGTGCCAGTGCAGAGACCACCTGGTTAATTACCCACCGTCAACGTCAAAGCGAGGTGGAGACAGCGACGCCGCGGCCACACCGTGAGCGAACACAAGCTGAGCCCCGCGCGAGCTTCCGGTCCTGCCCGTCCGTTCCTCCCGCCCCGCACGATCCTGGCCGTCCGTCCAATCACGCCGGAGCCCACGCGGCCACGGCAGCCACCGGTCCTCCTATCGCGCAGGAATCGGATCGGGGTCCTCTGAATTGCTTCAGTCAATTCAGAGGATGCCCTTTATGCATTGGCTAAGATCTCGGCCTTTCATATTCGGATCAAGGGTTCCGAGTACAATAGCTGACACTGCTCATTTTCCTTCTTCCGATGGATCCAAACTCTTCGGTTCGGTCGTTCTCATCGCCATCGACAGGGCAGGCTGGGCAGTCACTCACCTTGCTCGGCCGTCACCCGCCAGCGCCACCACGCGAGCTGCTGCAGGCCGGCAGCCGTGCGCCACCTCGGACCTTGCCAATCGTGTCCGCTGTGAGCCGTTGCCGCTGGTATCACCATCACTCCGCGCGCCGTGCATTGAGACCGCTGCGCTCCGCATTGTGCCGCTGATTGCCTCCAGCCGGTGCGACGCCTGTCGCGCGCAATCGAGGTTGTCCGAAAACTCATTTTGGAGCTCGGTAGCGGCGAACCCCACATCGAGTCCTAAGGCTAATACTGATTGCATCGCACAAGCATCCCTGCGTATGAAAAGAGGAAACATGAAGAAATTGCTAGTTAGATTACGAAATTACAACAATGTTAGAATTTAAAGTGAACGCCCAGTACGCGCCGAGTGCGCGGCCAGCTGACCAAGTCTGATGCTGTTAGGCAGTTAGAGAAAAATTAGGAAGAACGATTCCACGTTTCTTGTATGACGGATCACGAATCCATGAAATCACAATGTAATCCTTACGTATAAATAGATCATGAACATGATCCCACAGTGGATCGCTGCGTTGGCTGAGTCCCTATTCTATTTACTCTTTTATGGTTATCAGAGCCTCGATCCAAGCTTCCGTAATGTCTGGGACTCCCGGCTCCGCCACATCTAATTCTTCCTCCTCCTTCCTAAACCAATCCGGCCTTTTGCCAACTCCGGCGTTCGGCCAATTCATCAGCATCAAGCTCACGCAGGAAAACTACATGCTATGGATCGCTCAGGTCACGCCCTATCTCAGGAGCCAAGGGCTTATCGGCTACGTTGATGGCATCGCCTCTGCACCGCACCAGACCATCGTCGTCGAGCCTGAGGAAGAAGGCAATCCATGGAGGATCATCATTAACCCCGAGTACACACGCTGGTACCATCAAGACCAGCTGATCCTGAGTGCTCTCCTCTCCTCTCTCGTCGAGGACACTCTGTGGCACGTCGTGGGAGCCACAACATCACGCAAGTGTGGCGCACCCTCGAGAACAACTTCACATCGACATAATGCGCGCGTATCATGCAGATCAGGATGCAACTCGCCACCGTGCAGAAGAGCGACAGCACCATACCCGACTACTTCCATAAGATGAAGCGTCTTATCGACACCTTTGCTGCCATCGGCAAGCCGCTACAAGATGAGGAGTTCATCTCCTATCTCATGTGTGGTCTCGGCCACGAGTATGATGCGCTGGTGACAAGCATCACCACCAGCGTCAACCCGTACTGCGTCAACGACGTCTTCGCCCACAGGATGAGCTACGAGTCACGGTATGAACTCAATTATGGCAATCCGCCATCAGTTAACAATGCAAGCAGAGAAGGCTGGAGGGTGCAGGCGCAGGCGCCGTCCCTGCCAGGATGCCGCCGCCCCTGCCAGAACGCTGTCGCCGTCCACTTGACCTGCCCCAAGCGCCGCCCCTCTCCTACCGGACTTGTGCTGCCGTCCCTCCCCTGCTCTCGCTCACCTTCTCCCTTGTCCCCGCTTGCCTTGCGCGCGTCAGATCTACGCCACCGCTCCCTGACGAGGACGTCGCCTGCGCCTGCACCCTCCAGCCTTCTCCTACGAGAGTCGGCGTTCCCTCCTCTTCGTTCCTCAGATCCTAATGAACTGACATGTTTTAAATGGAGAAGCCAACATAAGTTATGGCAAAATGGGATTCTTTCGCTGTCAAGATTTTCAATGTCATTTGTGTGTAGAAGTCCTTGCTCATAACCCACCGCAACATTTGTGTATAATTTGGTAAACTTGTGACTTGAATGTGCATTATAAATATTATTAACATTTTACTCCTATTTAACTAAATTTATCATATATTATACTCCCTCCATACTTTAAAAAAAAGTCGTTCTGGGTTTATAGCTAATTTTACAAAAGCAAGTCGTTTTCTTAAAAAGCAAAAAAATATTGTGATTGTGGAAAATTGAACCAGCAACCTCATAGGTTGAGTACTTTTGTTTCACAACAGCAACAACTAGGGTGAGCATATATTATTGATTGGGTTAGTTATAAAACGTCTTTAATAAGGATAAAGAGCGAAAATACCTTCTAATTAATAAGTCATTGGTACGCTAAATCATATCATAAATAATCTTTTTTTGAAGTATAGAGGAAGTAAGTATTTACTTCTCCTCAAATCTAGAAAAAAGAAATGAGATAGTCACAACTCAGGGTCATTGTGATTATTTTACCACTTGGTATAGAGAATCCTATGAAAATAATTAGGATTATCAAACATATAATTTATTCAGATATTGAATTCTTCAGACTGCGACTTATCAGACAATCACACTTTTCAGATAAGCGAGTATCAAAAACGAATCCAAACAGAGACTAAGTCTCAGCGCTGCTGTGGAGCCTTTTGATATTAAATAGTTATAAGTAATTGAGACCTTTGATCTGAATATGAAAGGCTGAGATATGAGCTAATGCACCAAAGTATCGTGTGAATTAGCTGAAGCAATTGAGAGGACCCCGATCCGCAGGAATCAGGATCCTGTCCCCGCGGGCCCCGCCGCGCAATTAACGCCCTGACTGTGCCGATACGTGTCCCTTGCCGCCTGACGTCACGGCCGGGGGGCTCGGTCACTGGTGACGCGTCCGCCTCCACGCGCCTCGTACGGGCAAAGCGCTGACGCCGCAACGCCCGCGCCCCGGCGACACGTGGCCGTCTGGACGGCGGCCCATGTGGGCAAGTTGGGCCACTTGACGGTGGGGACGAGGACGACGCCTTTTTCACACTGGCCTGGCGCGGGAACGTGTCGCGGTCGGCGGGCGGTCGCCGAGAGAAGTGAGGAGTATTCGTGGGCCCGTTTTATCAGCGATAATGTGGGTAAGGGTTGAGTGCGGAAAAGGAAAGACGGTGTACCTGAAAAGCGGCCGGGCAAGTTGGGTGGCGCCGACCCCACGTGGCAGGAAGCGGTGACCTTTTTGCTCCTAATCGCCGCCGATCTCCCCGCCGAGCCGAGCTAAGCTAACGCTGAACCTTTGGAGCCGGCTGCCCAACGCATTGAACAAGTAAACAGCTGTAGCGAGTTGGACTTCGACAGCTACCCTTTGCCACTCTCGTCGTCCGTGCTTATCTTTTTCTACTGCCTTGTTCTGTCCTGCTACATGTCCGACGCAACTGTAGGGCTCATGTGCCATTTCTCACGGCGTGAGGCAGCAGCGTGGCCAAACGTTATATCATGGCAAATTACTTTGAGACCAAACCTTAAAAGTTTCAATGGAGTTGAAAATTGATTGTATGCCCGCGAGCTACTGAGCACAACTCTAGTGATGATTCAACAGATGCCTTCATTATTTGGACTTTACACAATTTGGGAAGAAACATGCAATTCGTGATAAACAGATGCCTTCATTATTTGGAAAAAGGTGTTAGAAACGTGCAAAGCTCTATTCATGACGAGGAAGAATGAGAAGACGCATGAAGAAAAAATACTACTACTCCCAAGTTGCAGCCAAACGGGGAGAAACGTGTTACGATAGGATGAGACGAATCAGCACAAGATCAGCCAGTTGGCATTCACCGGTCACGGCGTGCCTCGGCGGCTCCACTTGGCACGTACTATTCGAGTACTCTCCCCTGCTACAGTGGTACACCTCGTGGGCTCAGCTCCGCTCCAGCCAGCCGATGAGCCGAGGCTGCCTCGTCACGTCGGCTCGGTCGCGAGGTGGCTGGGGGCTCGCACCACGCGTCGTCCTCCGTCTCGACACGCGTCGCGCGGCACAGGCCCGCGCCCGCCTCCGCAATTCCAACGGAACCGCACGCCCCAAAAGCGAAACCGGCGAGCCAAAAAGGGAGCAAAGGGGAAACGAGGCGCCTCTCCTCTCCCCCGCGAGAGGCGCACGAGGACACCGCGGCGGAGAGCAGCTGCGCGTCGCCAATGGCGGCCTCCTCCTCCCTCCCCGTCGTCCTCCGCCGCACCCCACAAGCAATCCGCGTAAGTCGCCTCTCCCCGCGCCTCCCCCTCCGGTCCTTCCCCTCCGCCGCCTCTCGGTGCACCGGCTGGGAATTGTGGTTGCTCCTGGGCTCAGTTTCGTGCGTCCTGTCCGTGGCAGGCTCTTCTTCGATGCGGGGGCTTCCTGTGACGAGCTCGTGCGCGCGATGGAGGGCTGCTTCTCGAGGGACCTGCTGCGGGGGATCGGCGGGGCCGACGCGACGAAACGGGAGGACGGGCCGAGGCCACCACGGGTGGAGATGGAGGAAGTAGAGCTCAGCCTCGGTCTGTCGCTTGGCGGCCGGTTCGGGCTGGAGAGGAGGGCCGAGAAGCTCGTTCGGTCGTCTTCCGTGGCGGCCACCTTGATGCCGCCGGAGAGGGTGGTGGCGCCGCCCGCGCTCGCAAGGACGAGCTCGCTGCCGGTCAAGGCGGAGGCGTTGGAGATGGGGATCAAGCAGGGACTGGATGGCTGGGGTTCTTGCCGTCAGAATGAGAACGGTAGTCACGGCGTGGAGGCCACAGCGAGGCTGCCGGGGAGCGGGAGCCCGTCGTCTGCCTCGTCGGACGGCGAAGGGCAGAGATTGCAAGGTGCGTGTCGCTTCTCTCAGTTGGGGGTATGGTTTGTCATTTTCGATATATTGGTGCAATGCATAATGGGATAAAAATTGATTTGGCATGCCAAGGGGCTTGCTAAATGCATACCTGTGAGTGGAGGTCGAGGGTAGGTATTGAGCTTTGGCAAGTTAATGGGATTTGTCACCGCTAGTGTTAGCATCAAAGAAGCGTATTCAGCTTGTTCTGCATTCTTTTGCTGAAGCCTTTACGTTATGTGATAAGTGTGTTAAACTATATACAACTGTTGCCTTGCACCAGAGTTTAGTACCATGAACTGTGTAATTTACTAAACATGATGAAACTGGTGGTCTAGTGGATCACACTGCACAGACATAGTAGTTTACTCGTGATGAACAGTTTGGTAAGAAATCAACTTAGCATAGTGGTATACTTTATGTACTATGTATCACGTACTGCTTTTAAGTGGTGTATTTAATTTGAAGTGGGAGGCCTTGATGGCCAAGCATGTTACTCTTTATATATAATGTGGACTTGAGATGATGGGTGCTACAATGAGGCTGTGGTGTTATGCATTGATGAACGAAGTACGAAGTTCAAATTAACAAATGTCATTCATCCATTAACTGCATACTAAGTTCAAATCCAAGAAGCAGAAGTACTATGTACCTATTAAAAATGTATTGTTAGCCATGGTACCTTATCACTGGCAGGTCAGCATCCTCTTTGGTGCGTTGGGGTGTCTTAGCCAGAAATTGTAGCATTACTTTTATTGTAGTTCTGTGCTTCATCAACAAATACGACTGAATTCTGCTTGTGGAGTTTGCCTTTGTTTCCTCTGTTCCTCATATTTATTGTTTCAGTTCTTGTGCTATTTTCCCGTCTAGTCTCTCTGCTGAAAAAAAAATCTGGAGTCTGGAGATACTGTATGTGAGGAAATGCCGTCATACATGTGTCTAAAAGTACTTACACAACATTATAGTTTTCTTACTTGATTTCTAAATATGATGTAATATGTACTATGATAGTCCAAGTTTTATTTCAGTGATTGTGACCAGAGAGAATACGTGCTTTTAAAGTGTAGATTGCATGTTGGACAAATCAAACATCTCAGTAAGAATACAATAACCCAATCGCTTTTCTATGTATTTAATATTGCAGATCCCCTCATGAGGACTACTTCACTCCCTGCTGGCTTTGATGATGATTTTAGGAAGAGAAAGGCGGCTCAGAGTCTGAAGAGGCATGAATTGAAGAAGAAGAGGATCGAGAGGAGGAACTCCGTAACGTGCAACATTTCAAAAGAAGCAGCTGGGCAAAATCTAGAAGAGATAAATGCAAATGTCGAGAAATTGAAGAGTTGTAATGAAGTTGTTACAAGGAATAAGCAGAATCATAGCAATGACAAGCATCCAGTGAGTGGGCTTCCTCCGCTGCATCAAGCTACATTTGCATCACGAGATTATGTTTCATCAGTAACACGAAAGAAGCATAATGCACCCTTCAAAGGTATCTTTTCTGTTTGTTGCATCATTAAGATATGCCTTGCAAGTTTGAAGCTTATGTTTATGCTTTAAGCATGATGCTAATAAGTTGAATGTATATTGAATTCCCATGTTTCCAAGAACTTGACTGTTCCTTGGAAGTGCCAGTTGGACTGGAATGTATCATATAACAAACTAGTGATAGAGACTTCCCTGGCTCTTTGAACTTTGGGTGCATGGATCACAACTTTTTAACTATATTTGAGAAGAAACTTCCATACCTAAGAGGTCTTGGGAAGCTTTATACTTGATGTCAGTGATAATTAGTTGAATAAGTCCTACTATTGTGTTGATATATTATGTTTGCTTCTATTCGAAAATCACTTATGCATGATTAAGGGTTCATATTATTTACCTCCATTGCCAGTTTGGCCAGATTGTAGAATTTATTTGTGTTCGGCTTACAAATATCATTCTAGGCTGTGCCGTACTATGGGGTAATCGACATCTTCAGGTCATGTCTCATGCCCAGGTAGCACCTTGGTGGTTACTCCTTTACCACTATTTTCAACATGTCATTGTGTGGGAGCGACATTTAAAAAGTCACAGTTACTTCTTCCTCTGCCTGGATGATATGTTGGTTCACTTGGGTGTTGTCTAAGTATTAAGTGCCAACCAACCAACCACCTAGCGAAAATGGAAACCGTTCAGCTCTTCCAGATGTGAGCTGTTTGTTTTATGTGTAGGTTTGTGACTCCTGGTGTTTATATTATGCGTTCTACCACTTGTCTGTTTTTATTTATGTTGCTTGTTATGGCCTAAGTAGTTAATATTTATGTCTGCTTGTTCAGGGACAACTGATGCCAAGGAGCACATCCCCCAACCAGATGCTCCACTCCTAGGTGAGGGAGATCAACAAAATATTTCAGGTAGAGCTGCAGCGAGAGCAAAGAGCATGGGGGATGCAGAGAGGATCATGATGCAGGAGATGCCGTCTGTGTCGACCAAGGGGCTTCCCAATGGCAACAAGGTGGAAGGCTTCCTCTACAAGTACAGGAAAGGGGAGGAAGTTAGGATCGTCTGTGTGTGCCATGGTAGCTTCCTGACTCCGACAGAGTTCGTGAAGCATGCTGGAGGTGGCGAGGTCCCCAACCCACTGAGGCACATCGTCGTCAACCCTACCCCACAACCCTTCCTTTGAACGGGCAGGCTTTGCAAGTGTTATGTAGCAACAGCATTCAAGGTTAGCTCATGGTAGAACCTCGCGAGCAGCTTCAGAATAGAATTTCATCGGCAGACTATTTGTGGTACAATGATTATTATGCTGAAATTGGTGGGACGTTGCTCCCTAGCTATCCTGCCAAATATCTCACTGGTAGCATGATCTATTGATCATTGCTGTTTCTTTTTCTGAGTACAGCAGCTTGAATTCGTGCAGAAAACGTGAGCTGAACAATTTGCTGAGTGGTATATGTCCTCAGGAAAGGTAAATGTATCTTGTTGTCTGGAACGATTCTGTCGTTTCTAGTTTTGGCCTCAGGAAAGGTCATCCCTTTTCATTCCAATAGGGATTTTATTTTGAAGATCCATGTCCAATACTGCTATGAAAAAAAAATGTGGGTTATCCTCAAAAAGAAATTAAACTCCTCACGAAAGGATGAACAAAATTAGCCACATTTGCTCTAGATAATATGCGAGAGTCATGGCTTGGCACAACTCCTGTCACTAGAATAATTTTGTTCTTTTTTCTAAAAAAATAGCAAATGACTATCAAACTAGGCAATTTCTTTTCATGTTCTATAAAGCTGAGAAAGTATAAATGCATCCTGGTATCAGAAGTCAGAAGTGAAGGGAAGCAATCTATTGAATAAAACTGCCACCTTGACAAATAAAAGAAACTTGCTCTACAACTGATTTGATGTCAGACACAGAATTGGAAAAAATGAGCAACAGGCATGGCATCAATTAGTACAGATAAACTAAGTCATTTGCTTAACACACTGCAAGCAAGGTGAAACTTTACCTGTCAAGGTTTCATACTTAACCGCCTAATACATCCAGATACTTCGGATCACATTAAGCAAACATCTACATATATTACAGCAGCATCTACTTTTAGATAATAAACGAAGTTGCCACATCTGAGACTTGTGACTCAAAACATATCGACCAAATTCTTAAGTCTTCACCAGGAATGATACATCTAGGAAGCAGTAAGATTCGCTATCTCCTCGAGCAGGTACTTTGATTCTGCTGCATAGTCAACTGGTGATTGGGTCCTCACGGTGATTCTTTGCCTTCTTTCGTTATTGTATTCATGCTGTGCGACACTGACGCGAAACAGATGAGGAACCCAGGTAGCTTCTTTGAGCTTGATCATGTAATTGTCGTCCCCTTCCTGCAACAAAGGTCACCACACAATTAGGCACAGGTAAAGAATAAAATGGAAGAGCTAGGAGTATTGCATTTTGAAGACTGAAAAGTTACAGGCATAGAATTTCCATGTTGAGGTGTTTTGCACAACTGTCACGAAGATTGCTGGGCATTAAGATCGCAGAAGTTACCTCTTTCTTGATCCGATCAAGCTCGTCTGCGCTGCAGCCAATGATTCTCTCCGCGTGGTCGTTGAAGACGGAAATCCATGCTTCACCAGTGGGATCAGAGACCTTGACGACCATGATATACCTGAAAGAACAATATTTAGCGCCGGGTCCAACAGCCAATACTAGCAAATATGGATGTGTTATGAATTCTAATCATGACTGCATTTACCTCAGGGAGCACTCATCAGCATTCTTTTGGCATCCTTCACACCAGTATCCAGATCCAGTAATAGCTTCAGTCACCTTCTTGTTGCAGCTCTTGCAAGCACGGTACCACATGGTCTGATCAGGCTTGATGTGGCTTATAAAGGCATACAGGCTGAAGAAAACAGGCTGCAAATAGAACAAGTCGAATTGAGAGAAATGTCAAACTGCAATAACAGACTAAGGAAAAATAATTTCATATGTTGAGAAATATCAAATCATGTACCTTATCCTGACCCATAGTAGGATCATTGGTGATATGAGACAGAAAAACCCTATCCGAATACAGAGATTTCAAGCCACCAGCCCGTGCTCCACCCATATCTGCACCGATTGGTGCCAATGAAGTACCCTTTCCCTCAGAGTCATACCTGTTTGACAAAAACATGGAATCTCAGCATAAAAAGCAAGAAACTAATACAAGCATACAGCAGCCGGGTGAGAAATATTACCAAGATCTAAGTTCCTGTGCCTCGGGCATATCTGGATTAATCACAAGCGTACTCCTGCTGATTGTTGATAGAGACACGCCTAAAGGAAAATTTTAACAACACAGATGTTACTATGCACTTGATTATCAAATTCTTTCACGGGTTGACTAAATGGGGATTGATATATACCTTGGAAGTCAGATACTTTTAGGCTCTTTATCGCAATAACAGGTGAACTGTCAGTCATGTCCAAGAGCTCTTGGCCAGTAGTGGTGGCAAGATCATTCCAAAGAGAAACGGTAACAGTTTTGCCACTGCCATCAAATCAAAGATAAACCATCAGATGCAAGTGAGGAATGTGTACTTTAACCTATCAACATATATTTTTTAAAAAAACATACGTGTCATCTGCCACAACTATGTCACGCTTTGGAATCGTCTCATTGTCAATCTTTCTCCTAACACTCAGTGTGGGTGATACACTCTGAACAACACCAACAAGATCTGAAATAATACATATGTAGAGTAGACTAGTCAGACACTACATCTAGCCTCAAGCAATAAATACAAATGAATTCATGATTCAGACTTACCAACTAGCTCCCTGCTATTGACATATGATCCTAGCTGATCAATTTTAACAAAGTTGTATTGCACCTGTGGAATAAAAGCTTCTCCCTCTGCTTCTTCAACAACTGCACTCTCATTGAGTGTCATCTCATAATCATTCTGAACGGTTTTGAACTGCTTGTTGGCAATCCTAAGTGATCCTTTGGAGATGTAGTAGACCTTCCCCATTTCAAAGATGGGGTAGAACTTCTTCGCAGCCTCATTGAACATAGTGGCCTGGATCTGGGTGCCCTGTACATAAACAAAATCCAAGGAACATCAGCTCACCTATTCAATTACAACAACAATGTACAAGTACAATCAAGGATAAAATTAGCATCAGACACTTACATCCTGATCAGTGAGCTCTACATTGAAGACGCAGCCTTCTCCACGAGCATTTCTGTAAGTTCTGAGATTGCCCTTGTTTGTAACTCGCACCTTGATGACCCAGTTACCCTGGTAGGGGTTCAGGGAGATCAAAGGATGGACCCTTCTTGTCATGGCCAGGCGTGCCGCTGGAGCAGCGCTACACCGACAAAAGAATAACAATGAAGCGCGATTCTTCACAATAATTAAGCAAGAGTACCAAAGAATAGGACTGCAGGAACCAGAAAGTGCTTACTTTCCACGCTGCTCGCTCACAATCTGGGACGCGGACTTGACGTCCTGCTTCGGCTTCAACATAACCGGAGGAACCGGTGGCTTGGCCACAACCACGGCTTCATTCTTGGGCTTGAGGACAATAACGGGCTCCTCTTCCATCTTCACATCGTCCTTGGTCGCAGGCTCCTCTTCCATCTTCGCATCGTCCTTGGGCGTAGACCCCTCTTCCATCTTCACATCGCCCTTGATCTCTGCGTCAAGGACTTGGGCCACAATCTCACATTTGGTGATAAGCAAGCACCTGACAAGCGTAGCACAAGGATTCAGAAAATGAGGGGAACATCGAACACAATCAACTGACAAGAACAAGCAGCTCGCGGGGATGAAGGAAGGATGCGTGAGGACTTACTTCCCCCGGCCCTGGATTTCGTTGCAGGTGTAATCGAGGATGCGGATGAGACCGAGGTTCAGTAGGTTGCCGGCTTGCACCTCCTTGGCAAAGTCAGTGGGCAGCATCGCCTTGATCTTCGCCGTCCCGTCGCTCGCCATGAAACTGCACGACAACACCAGATCCAGAGTTAGGCTCGGCGGTCTCGCCAAACACATACACAGATCCACCAATCCGGAGCCCGGAATCGAATAGCAAGAAACGCTGCGGGGAGCGGAAACTAGCAAAATCGACCGGATCCAGCAGCGAAGTTAAGGCGGAAAGGAGCACTTACGTGAAGCGGGTGGTGCTGTTGCCGAGGCACTTGAGGTCGACGACCTGGACGACGAGCTCCGGCGCGTCGGCGTCCGATTTCGGCGAGGGGTTCGCCTGGATGAGGGACACGGCGCCCGGCGTCACCGACTTGGCGGCGTCCATCGCGGCTCTCTGCCTCTCCTCTTCGGATCGGGTCTCTCGGCGGTGGAAGGTTTTCGGGTGGGGGAGCGGGCGGCGGCGGGGATGAATCGAGCTGAGGGAGACGGGGGTCCGATGCGCGCGCGCTTATAAGGTTGGTTTTGGGGAGAAATGCGCGGGAGGCGGGCGGCGCGCTGGAAGTTTGGGCGTTTGCCGCCGTGGGAACGGGACTGTGGGAGTGGCTGGTTTGGTTTTGGCCTCGGTTTTGCGCTCGCGCGGGAGAAATTCGGGGAATTTTGGCGCCGGGAGCGGAGACAGTAGGCGGGAAGGGTGGCTTCGTGGGCCGGGATGGGTGGGCTCAGTCCAATTCGGTATGCCCATTTCAATGGGCCGTAGATTGCTTGCATGGGCGCAGTGGGCGTGTCTTCCATTTCCTTCCTTCTTTACAGTACACGAGGAGCTTCAGCTTCCTTCACAGACGGGCCGATCGACACGCGACTGAGTGAACGTCTTTTTGGAGGAACACCCCTGGTTTCAATCTCAATTGTGATTTTATCCTCTATTTTTTAATTTTATGATTTTACCTCTGATTTTTCAAATTAAAGACAAAGTTTACTCCTACCAGAGTAAAATCACAATAAAACAAAGGATAAAATCACAATTACACATTGAACTAGGGGTAAAAACGTAATAGCCCCAAACAAAAATGCATCAGCCGTACTTGTATAAAGATGTAGTTTGAGTTAAAAAAAAATAAAGATGTGTTTTATCGTGGTTGGTTGTAGCCTTAAGTTGACCGACTTTTTTTGTTGCGACAAAAATGTTTACTGACTTTGATGACACGTTCTTACAAGTTTTTAGGACCGGGATCGGTGCATTTTAGTATAGAGAAGGTGAAGCTGCTTCTGCTTGATCACATGTCCACAGCCCACTCAACATCACCTACTAACAACCGACATGGACCATTTGCATCGCGATCTAGCTATACGAACGTCCATGCGTTGCATCGCGATCTAGCTAATCATTAGTTCATTACAAACACCGCTCCAACATGAACCGGCACGCCTAGACAAATTAGCACATGCCCCACTGCTGTTCACCGGCAGTTTTGCCGAAACCGGCTACAAAAACTTAACTTCGCCTCATTGTATAATAACGGATTACTGGTTCCCTTGCCGGTTTAATCGAGAGGAGTTTTATTGTCCAAAATACTGGTCAGTAGTTTTGAAAAAATTACTTGTCAGTAGTTTGATCTAACGGTATAGATTTCATAATCTAAAATTATAACAACTGGCTAGTAGTTTCTCAATTTGAGGACAATATCGAAAAAAATAAGAGTTATATATTTATAGTAATTAGTTTTTGTTGTTATAAATAAAGTTACATTAACAATCTAATTAATAACTAATTTTTTATATTTTTTAAGATAAATTAAAGTTTAATAAGTTGATAAACCTAATATTCTATCATGAAAATAAACATAAATTTATTAATTAATAGTGTAATTATAAAATTACCCTTAAACTACTGGCCAGTATTTTAAGCAGTAAAACTCCTCTTAATAAAACCGCGAGTGAACACCGAGCAGCCATAGGCCACGACTCAAATCCTGCATCGTGATCCAACAAAAACAACGCTACGCGCACAAGATTATTACGACAATGCTTCACGTACGTTTTCTTTGTACGATCCTTTAAACGAAACCGACCTGAATGATTTCCTTACCCATCGGGTTAAATTGTGCCGGCGCCGCTGTGGAACGGCGGAACTGGATGGGCAATGTCTAAAGTACTGAATAAACAGTTTGGTATCTACCAAAATTCAAACAAGCAACGGCACATCATGAACGAATCAAATCGACCCTGGTCCTGGTCCGCGAAGGAGGAAGGAAGCTCAAGCCGCCAGCGTTGTCTCGGGGCAATTATCGACGCCGCAGGCCAGGATGTCGCGGTAGTCGCGGTCGATGGTGAAGTGGTCGTGCACGCTGCCGTCCCGGCTCTTCTTGTACTCGAACAGCAGCGTCGTGTGGTTGAACGCCGTCAGCTTGGCGAACCCGTAGTCCAGGTCCTGCGCGTGGCTCCAGCGCGCCCGCACGCTCGTGTACTCGGCCAGGCTCGCGCCGCCGCCGCCCACCACGACGTGCGTCGTCGCCGTGAAGGCGCCGGTGTAACGGTCCGACGCCTTGGCCACGCACACGTTCTGCGTTCCACGCATCCAGCCAAGATATTAAGTGAAGTCTTCAACAAAATGAGCGTCAACTGGTCTTCAAGAGAAACAAGCATACCTCGTATATCGGGCAAGTTCGTTCGTAGCCGTGGACGTGGCCGTATATAGCTATGTCGACCTTGTACTTCTGCCAGAGTGACTGGAGGCTCTCCCTTCCCATGGGTTCCTCGGTTGTTCCTTCAGCGCCATAGAAGGTGGCAGACGAGTAACCTAGAACGCGATGCGCGAGGAAGATGAGCCATGGCTGTTTCTGCCGATCCACGGAGGACAAGCAGTGCTCGATGAACTTGTACTGCTCGGTGCCTGGCCTCCAGTCCAACTCGGTGTTGGCTATGCAGAAACGAAACATGCCGTAATCGATCGAGTACCTAAACAAGAATCATTCCAGTGACAAATTAAGAAAATGCTCTAGCTATTTATAAGAAAAATACAGACATCAGCGGGGTTAATAGCTTCAATACTGATGAATAGTAGATTACCCAACAAATCACACCAACATAAAAGATGAAACAGCAGAGCTACATGTGTTCAGTAAGACGGTAACTTAAAAGAGCAGAGCATGTTACTAGTGTTGTTATCCTACCGCTTTACTGAATACCCAGAATATATGCTATATTTCCTTGTATCTTAATGAACCAGAAATATATTTATAATAAAATATCCAGAAAGGAAAATGTCCTACCAGAACTGTTCACGGTTCTCTGCTGGAACATAGAACATGTTCTGAGCTGGTACTCCACATTCGCCACCTGAATCCAGAGTCCCGTAGAAGGATCCGGAACCTGGCCAATCTCTTTCGTGGTTACCACTGTAAACACCAATGTTAGCATAAGAAACACAGGAGGAACTTTGTCTCGACTCATTTTTAGCTTGTCTCGGTTATCTAGGTTGGAGATTTTTGAAGTTGAACTAACCTTCCGATCATGTACGGTACAGTGGATGCAATGGGTTCTACTTGCGCAGTGAATTGATCCCACTGTGAAAGATAGCCACTGGCATAGCATATGTCGCCATTATGGATTACCAAGTCGATATTCTTCAAATCCTTAATTAGCTGGTTTGTTGTGTTAAGTGAACCAGGCTCGAAGTTGTTGTACACGTTCGAACCATCAGCCTCAGCCTGAAAAAACAGTTCAAAGGCCAAAATAACCCTAAAATATTTCTTTTAAATGTGGAAAACAAGATTAAAAACAGCAGCGTGACACTAAATCTCCTTCGTTGTTATTTGGCCCAAGATGATAAAACTTATACTTGCCTCTTGCTAAGACTAATTGGATATAGCAAAGGAAATATCATTTTTTTTACGCAAAAGAAAGGAAATATCATTAACAGGAGAAAAAGAACAATATGGTAAACAACAGCAAAACTAGTAGTCCCTCCATTCTATATTGCATTTAAGACAACAACTCTAGTGCAATTTGAACACTGTTAGCTGTCCTAGACATCGTATGTTTATTTCAAGAACGAAGGTAGTAACTAACAAGTGATATACTACGTTTCGGTATCTTAACAAGAAAAAAGATAACAGTAAATGCTGAAGGTCAGGAGATGTTAAATTGGCCTTTGGTCAGTACTTCCATATCCACACAGTAGTTATTGATTTAATAATCTAGTGCATATTTTTATAGGAAAAAAAAGGAGCACAAGCAGCTCGCTGATTGGCATGAAATCTGCACCTTTCCCATGTCGCCAAAAATTACAACACGTTGCTGAGAGTCCTCCCCAGGATAAGGAGGAGCTTTAAAGCTATATTGATGCCCCCAAACAATAGAACCATTGTTGACTAGCCGATGTCCAATTTGGTATGTGTACCTGAAATTCAGACTCACATGTAAAACCTGTCGGAAATAGTGGTAACATAAATGGATAGAAAGATGCCAATGAAACAAGGCTACAGGAAATTATAGTTACAGGAAATTAGGCCACAAGTCCTTAAGAAAACTCGTGTGAATAAAACCAGGATCACGCCAACCAACAGTTCTTGCAGGAGGACCTGACATAAAGCCATCATAAAACATAGCAGTCATGAAGAAGTAGCAGCTAAGTCATACTTAAGCACTAAAATACTGAATCCAGATGCATAACATAAGAATAGATGGAAGTGACAATCTTATCCTGCAATATTATTTCAGACAAAACTGAGAATGCCACCCTTTATTACTAACCACACATGGTTTCGCGACTGAATGTAAGGGTGCCTGCTGGAGAAAGGATTTGGATTTGGCCTTGTATGCCCCATTTGACAAATGGTATGGCCTCGCTGCTACCATAGCCACTTGTCCATGTCACTGTCATCTAGAGTCACTAAAAATCAGTCAAATCTTGAAAGTGTGGTGCAATTTTAATTCATGGAAGCAATTAATTATGCCGTTCCGGCTCTTCCCAGGAAACTCTGACAAACAAGGATGAATTCTGAAGGTAAAACTAGGAGTACTCATCCAATGTGAACTCTAAAAAATATCCCATGTTCTCTTTCTGTAAGTTGAAGTTATTTGCAAAATACGATTAGGTCAAAATATTACACTCTCTTACAGTCATGAAAAAGTGAATAAGGGAAACAAGAAAAAAAATCTCATCTATTTGCATTTATTAGATTTTCTCTGCTCTGCTGGTCACAAAATTTAAATATTCAGTTGTCACTTTATCACTTATAAAATACTTAAGAAAATGATACTTACTTCGTTCCATGATTTTCCTTGAGCTAGGCGCGGGTAAACAGGAGCCTTTGGGTTCACGAAAACTATACTTTTCGAGTGAGCAATGAGCTTTGGCTGTTGTATTACAAAAAAAAAAAAATGGACATGGCCAAGTAAATACACATAGTATATAATTATCTGTCGTGGTATACAGAGGATACTGCGAGCAGTATAGTTAGTGTTCACAAATGCTAAACACAATCTAAATTCTTAAGTAAGAAGGTTCCCTTTTGTTTTGAAGACAAGAAGGTGCTTATTACTAAACGCCTAGGTACCACACCATGTTAAGTGCTGTGGGACATCTTAAATTTAATATTGCCTCCATTTATTGTATATAATGACGTTGGTTACTTTAAAATTGAACTAACCACCATCATATATTTAAAATTTGAGTAGTTAAAAGATGCAAAACACAGCTTCATCAGCAACAAATTTCAGCATGCAACATGGATCAAAAAGTCAAGAAGAGAATTACTTTACTACTTCCACTGTTGTCCATTGACTTACTCTCTCCGTTCATATTTACATGTCATTCTAAGGTTTGCAACTTTTCTACAATTACATGTCATTCTCGCTTCCCAATGCACCTTTCTCTCTTTCCAATACAATATTCTCTTTTCTCACTACATCTCTATCTCTATCTCTCTCCTTCTCATTTTCAGTGCACCCATCTTTTTACTTCTCCTTATTTCTCGTGTCCAACTCCAAAACGACATCTAAATGTGAACGGAGGGAGTAGTTAATTTTTTGTATTGAGGTGGCTACAGCTGTTTTTCAGGATAAAATAAATAAAAAAATTGATAGGGCCATTAGCATTTGTGACGCACAAAATGAAAAGGTAAAATTTTCTACAAGTTGCAGGCCTGAATTTTTAATGGGTTGACTAATAAAATGAAGAGCATTTTGCACATACATTCAAGAGTCCTCCAGAGAACAATGCAAATGAGAAATCCTCTCTCTGATTTATCAGCTGAAGCCTCAAGGATCCCTTTCCGGTATTTTTGTAGTTGAGATTCGTGTAGTTTGCAAATTGGAACTGAAAAACATGATGTCTGCTTCAGCATATCTTCTTGGACAATCCAAAGTCAATTCGCATGAAAGAGCTTAAGGAAATGACACCGCTACACCCACCTTGATAGGAGCAGTGCATAAACGAGGAGGCTCCACCCATTGGTTCTCTGACGGACAAATGGAATCACTGGTAAATCCAAGAGAAGGGAATAAATAAGTTCCACACCAAACTAGAAGAAGCAAAGCAGTAGGCCACCAAAGCAAGTGTCAGATGTGTGTATCAGCTTATGTACTTGAAATTAGCAGGAGAGAAAACTCCAATCCAATCATCATTTGATGGTTTGGGGTTGCTATATCTGAGGGTCACCCATTCCCTGTCCTTCCCCTGTGACAAACAAAGCAGCACATACAGAAAATCATTAGACACGGACCAAAATGTGACCCTTTATGCGGCAAATTTTGATGTTCTGTGGACACTGGACACCTAAATTACCAATAATAACATGCAAAATAAGTCCGGATTGCGACAAAGACCTTAACCTGTGTTCAACGCGTACAGGGGATAGCTTAGAGCACATAATTGCCTACTATGCACTCATCATAGAGGCGGCGGAATGATGCGGTCAAGGAATGACAGAGGCGCGAGAATTCCAGAAGGCTCACCCCCAGGCCGAGAAGGGCCGGCGACGCATCGACGAAGGCACCCGGCTGGGGCGCGACGGTGGCCCGGTGGATGGCGATCCTCGACAGAGGCTGCTCGCCGCCTCCCGCAGCCACGGCGCTGGCAACGGAAACAGCGACCAGCGCACAGACCGCCGCCGCAATCGTCGTTGTTCCGGGCGGCGGCTTCATGCCGCTCCGCTTGCTCCAACTAGCAGAACTCTCGCTTTCTGTAGAAGAATGTGAAATACAGCGAGACAATTGAAAGATGGCCCAAGCAAAGAGTGACGTCCAAGCTTGCCCAAACAGAAATATGACGTCACGTGCAACCTGCTAAAATGGCTAGCTAATTTAGGAACGCTCATCTCAAACGCAACTGTAAGATATGCGGGTTATGATGGCCTGTTAGATGAAAAGAATCGAACGAGAAATTTCTTCGTTATTTCGGCAAGGATATCCATTTTTTTTAGGTAAGGATAAGATATCCATTTTTGTATTGAGATGGAGTTTATGCTCAGTCAAGTCATAGAATATTGATGCTGTACTTGGATCTGATCCATCAGGTACTTTGACTTCGCATATAAAGTTTAGCTCTCCTGCTATTTCATCAAAAGAAGAAAAAAAAGCACCACACCAACTTAAGATTGGTTACAGAACGCAGTCTTTGTATAGTAACAGATCAACAGAAGTAAAGTGAATAAGGCCCTGTTTGGATCCTTTCAGCTTATATAAAAACTGGTTTATGATAGTTTTTATAAACTGGTTTATGAACACAAACTGAATGATGATGTTTGAAGGCCAGATTATATAAACCATAAACCAGTGTTTCTGTCTTTTCTGATCCATAAACTGGCATAAGGTGGTCTAGAGTAGATTATGAGTTTCTAATAAACTAGTAATCTAGTTTATATAAACCGAGAAAAAAACTGCCCCGTTTAAAGGCCTCTTAGTTTATAAAAGCTAGTTTATTATAAACTGAGAGGATCCAAACAGGCCCCAAGTGATGTTACGCAGGACAAGGCTGCAAAAAGTTGACATGATTCAAGCAAAAGGATATGAAAATGACCACCTGCCTCCTATAAAATCTAGACACAACTCGTCAGATCTAGAGCCAAAGCTTCCCCTTAACAACTGATTGGTTAAAATCACAATGTACATGGAAATAGGTAGGCCTACAAACACTAGGCAAAAGTTTGGTCATTGCTTCCCGTGAGGCCCTGATCCATGAGCATCAGGAATTCAGGACAAGCATCCTCACCCTGGCACTCTAATTTCAGCGTAGACTACAATAACAAAGCTTCACATAACCTACAATGGCTATTGCTGTGTCACATCAATGTCGTCATCGTCGTCATCTCCATAATCCATAAGCTTCAACAGGGTATCTGGAAAGGAATGCCAGCAATAATAAGCAACTCAGCAATGCTAGACCAACACTATGTACAAAGTATATTGTAGAGTGCCTCCAAAATTACCAGATACAGGTGTGACTTTTGGTTTTTCATCACTAGGCTCCTTTGCAGGTAATTGAGCACAAATTTTTGGTGGCGAGGCTGATCTTGCGTTCAAGGACCTTGGGGGTGCCATTGGCTCCGGTGAAACTAAACACACGTCCTCCTTTCTAGACATCATCTTACTAGAAGGGAATTTAGGTGGCGGTGGGGGCATGTGTGGTGGTGGCAGAGGCATGCTCTGATGCGGAAATAGCATGTTTCTGGATGGTGGTGGTGGCATGAAATTGGAAGGTGTCGGTACCATCTTATTGGATACAGACGAATGTGGTGGCATATCGATCTGGTCTGATGGAAGCATTCCATTTGATCCAGGCTGAACTTTATTTGGACATACAATTGATGAACTTCTAATGTTACCAAAGTTATCTAAACCTGTCTTAACAAATGTGGAGCCCTGTTGTGAGTTCTGGAAAGATTAAAAAAAACTCTCATTAAACTCCTTTGCAGTAGATTATATAATCCATAATGAAATGAAATGAATGAAAACAACAGCAATTGTACACAAACAGAAACAGCACAAATATATAAGAATGTCTTTTACAAGGAAGCATGGTACTAATTAGCACGACTTCCACAATCCATAACTATAATGATGAGATATGTTGTAGAGATGGTCTCATCTTGGTGGAGTTTGCACAAGGGGGAGAGTATGAAAATTTATTCTAAAGATACAAAGTTTTGGCTCTGCTTCACTAAGTCAAGATATCTCTTACATGATATAAAAGTATTTATCAGTTGTCTACTACTATCACAAAATCGGATACTGTCTAATTGCAAAACTTTCTACAAAGAATGAAACAAAAGCATTCAAATTATGTTTCCAAAACTATCGACCAACCAGTTTCAAACTTAAAGCATATAGTAGCATTGTTATTGTTAATCAAGATTAGTGAAATCTGAAAGTGAACAACAATAGATTTAATGCAAACGTTGTAAATTTCTCTGGAATATTAACAAGCAACAAGATATTTGAAGAAGGCTCCATCTTGTCAGTTAATCTCCATGGCTAATGCAAACGCCAACTTGAAAAAACCCTGTGAAAATCCACACATATAGATCTATTACCACCTGTGAGCTTCAGACAAGGTCAGAGAAAATACCTGGAATGAAATTTAATGTCAGAAACAGATAAAAGAACATAAAAAATGAACATGTCAATTGTTAACCAATCACTGCTTTTACTGTTTTTTAGGGAATTACAGTAGGATACTGCTTTTACTCTCACTGTTACAAATTTTGATTTCACCTCTTCATATAGGAAACTGCAAGTGATTTTAGAGGAAAGCAAAGTTTCCAGGCCTATTTTGTAATTTTTTTTTCATTTTTTTTCCTTAACATTTTGAGGCATGCTAGAAAAAATATAGAAGCCATTGGACTTCTAAGGCACTCAGCTTGTACCATGTAACCATTCTATTCTTTTGATTTTGCATGTGTAAACAAAAAGTCGTGAAATGCATGGTACATTTTCTCTTCTTCGTCATAAAAAAATTGAAGACATCAAAAGAACACCATTATTTTGTAGACAACAATATTGAAATAATAGGATACTTCAAAGGCATACAGAAGCTGTTCTTGCAGTTGACAAAAGTAATAGTAGTATACATTACAAGCAAAAGCAAATAAGTCTGGTATGATACGATGCAAAATTCGCTGCCCATTTGAATGAATAAACATCAGTGTACTCATAAAAGATGACATAATCCACTCTAAGACCGGCCAACCACTCTGAACAATAATGTGCGTTAAGGAGATCATGGAAAGAGGAGAAGGGAGGATGATATCCAACCAGGATAGGACATCTATACTGACACCAACAGGAGAAAGGGATATTGATACCAACGGGAGAAAGGGATGGCTACAGATTATAAGTGAATGAATGGCATTGAATGTAGCACAAAGAAAAAGAGGGGGGGGGGGGGGGGGGGGAGGAATAAAGGGGAAGGGGATAACAAAAGATCAGTTTCAAAAGGACTGTAATCCAGTAGATCAAAATAAAATCCAGGCTGTATCAGTAGACTCAGTACAGCTAATTGTACCTGATTTTCTGCAGCTGGTGCCTTGGAAACTGGTAGTTCCTGGAATTTCCTCCTTTGGGAGCACTTGTCCGAGTCCATATCTGAGCTTGAGGTAACATTCATTTCTGTGCTTGCCAATGTGGACGCCACTGGAACAACATTTGTAGCCAATGATGAAGCATGCTTGAGTGTGAAGGCCACCTGCTGTAATGGCGTTGCTTGGGGATAAATGTTCCCGTAGCCACTGTAAAATGTCCCACCATTTACAAGTGGATCAGGACAGGTCACGTTACAGGGAGATGGAACCCCAGATTGCAGTGTCTCTGAAGGAGTAATGGGTGGAGCAGCAATTCCACTAGATGCAAAGGAATGTGATGCTCCTGCCAAGACACTAGGCCCTAAAGTAGAGTGCACATCTGATACTGTTCCAGAGGTATGTACACCAGTCAACAACTGCTGCGGAGGTGGAACAGCACCATAAACTTTTGATGAAGAAAGCCTGTCATACAAGACAAGTAATTAGATAGCACCACAATATTTCTTGTCAGATAAAATATCCAACAAAAGAGTGAAATCATGCTTCATTTATGGGGAGGAAAAAACAGAAGAATACGAAGTCAATAAGTTTAAACCTTCTGAGCATTAGGCCAGATTATTCAGTAATCTAGATAACTTATAAAGTGGTAATTTCGACACAGATTTCTACACAATGATGCACTGGCAAAAGCGGACACTCAACACTCTTACTTCATGGAAATCTTGATTCTTGCAACATGGCAAATTTGGAAACAGAGAAACAACTAAATTTTCAATATAGGTCACCCATCTTTCAACAGCTGGAAAAGCCAATATCTAAAGGAAGTTGATCTCCAAGCTCACAGAATGCAGCCAACCAAGAAACCCTCTTTTCTTAGTACTATTATTCTGTACAGATAATTTGTTTACTTCTTTGTTTTATTTCCTCTATAGGAGGGTAGCGAACCCTGGTCAAGAGGGTGTTGTACAGTACTCTTTTCGTATTTCTTCTTCTATATTTATAAGATATATACCACAGCAGGGGTTTCCCTTGCTGTATATTGTTAAAACAAATTATAAAGTGGTACGACAATTTCCTAAAAACTATTCTATGGTCTATGGACATGTCCGATAACATTGAGATATTTTCTGACAAAGTAGAGCAAATTATGTTACTAATTATATCTGGGGTATGCGGCTGCATTGCACTAATTTGAGGATCAAACTAAACATGGCAAAATGCAAGGTTGTATTCTAATAAATAAAAGAGATTGCAGCAAAAGAGCTGGTGCTTAATATAATAAGATAATCCAAATTCACACACCTGGAAGCACCAAACTCAGCTGCTATCGTATCCAGAAGGTTCTCTGCTAAAACTTTTGCAGCTTCGAGGCTCTTCAAGTGCGTGCTTGTGAGATATAGGTGTAAAGGTTGTTGCGATGCTGCAATAGACATCACAAAATAAAACATAAGCTTCCAAGACCCCAGAAACTTATAATTAGTACAAAATAAGCTACCACACCAGGACAACTGCCAAGATTCCCTGAATCTTTTCCTTTCAGCACAACAGTAACCCCTGTTTCCTTCATGATATGATTTATATACTGATCCTGCACAAAACAACAGCAAACACCAGCAGCACAGAAAAAGTTTCTCCCATCCAGGTTGGGATGTCAGAGGAAGCTTTACAATTAGATTTTTCAAAAGAATGGTATAGAAGTAACAAAAAGAGTAGATTGACAAAGCAAAACTGACAGTTCAATATCAAGAAATAAACCCTAATCTAGTCAATATCAGTTCTTGTTCCATAAAGACATACATTTGGACCACGGATGCGAGCGGCAACATTTAACAGTGGATCTGCATCAAAACCCAAAAATATCGAGGCACTAAAAGGATGAACAGCCTGTGAAATAGAAAGATGGAATTAACTTTCTCAAGCAGAATTTCCTCTGTACCAGTATGGTAAATATTATATACACACTGCTCCCACAAAGCTTGTTACATATACCCATGAAATAGACATCATTTGCATACATGTGAACATCTGCCACTCTTTTCTAAAGATTACATTAATACAAATGTGGACAAATGATCAAACTGGTAATTATTAGATCATTTACAACATAAACCTTAATATACAAAATACTTAACATATGCACTTTGAGCATTTGGTTAGGTGTTTTTAGCACTCTAGATTCAAATTTTCAGAAAATACAGAAATATATTTGGATACCTGTCCACAGCTAGAAGGTAAAGAGACTGATGTAGTCTCAGGGATTTGGCCTTGTTTCATAATTTCCTCAATCATTGAAGCTGCACGATCAACTGCCTTAATTCGCTCAGCGGTATCTTTCAGCTAAAAGAGGGGGGCAAATGTAGCATGTCATTCTTGTTGTGAGGAAGAATTTTAACTAAGCAGCAAATAGAATAGCAGGTAGGCTAGAAGAGATGGTTGTGTCCTACTATTTATTGCAGAAATTGTCTCCAGCATAGTGTTAAGAAAAAGAAAAATGACAGCGCCATCATGGTCATTGCAAACAGAACAAATGAAATAGACAGAATAAAAACAACGTTTCAGTAAGGTCTTGCATTAAGAATGATTGAAAGTAGATAGAACACTAAGATAGTCAACTACAAGAGAAGTAGTATATCTCATCAAGTGATAATTGCAGCACCAAAATTTCAGAATTCAGATATTCGGTGAACAAAGTACAGCAGAATAAAACTCTGGACCTCTGTCTCAACTGAGATGGGGTGGGGAACCCTATTTTGAAAAAAAATATATAGCAGAATAAAAAGGGAATTGGTTCAATGATGTGAACACTATATTTACCTGAGATCCAGCAGATATATGCAGATACAGTGGCTTCTCACCATTAGGCTGCCCATTTGGAGGATGATATTTTCCCCTGACCAGGTCAAAGCAAGTACAGTATCAGGAATGAACCGTTAAGTCACAACCAAGTGGGTGCATCAGATGTACGTGTACCTGGTAATAATGACAGTGTTTGTGCACCTTTGTATCTGTTTAGCATCAGGAAAATCGTTAAATTCCACTCTGATGTATGCAAATGCAAATATAATGTTGAAGAAAATAGTTTGTCAGAGTACACTAGACTGTCTGGTTAAGGATTTACCTCTTCTTGTGTTTGCCGTTTCGTAAGCTTATACCGCACAGATGGGTCAGCATCATTTATAACAATTTCCCGTGCTATGGCCTCATCTGGTAATTTTGCCTGGAAGAATAAAAAATACACAAGTGATGAAACGTGCTTACCCAGATAACCCCAGCCAAAATTATCTACACAGTGAAGATCTTAGCTTAAAGAAACTGCATGGTGCGAGAAACAAGTAATACCTGACTCAATTTCTGAACTACAGCAGCAGCATTTTGGAGCACTGATGTTGCAATCTGCGGCGGCGAAACATAAGGAACAGAGACTACACTCGATGTAGCGGCGGCATTCGCAGCAGAGCAGGGCAGTGCAATGCCAGGGAGAGCAGCAACGTTCATCAGGGGAAGCCCGGCCACAGCAGCAGCCCTCGCAGCCGCAGAGAGCAAGTCCTCGGCGGGCTGATCCCACTTCCTCTTCTTCCTATCAAGCAAGCGCACACGTTTCAGCGACTCAGCGCTCCCGCCACCAACTTCGATTGCGGTCAATGGCGAAACAATGATGGGGACAAGCAACGGATCCTAATATGCCGAGGGTTCCGGAGATCGTAGAGCGAGGGAGGAAAGGAGGGAGCTATGTACCTATCGGGCCTCTGCCTGGCCGCGGCGGTTGGCTCGTCGACGACCTTAGCGGCGCGGTCCTCAGTCATGGATTCTCGCCGGCAGGTGGCTTCGCTGACGAATCGGGGCGAGGAGATGCGGGGGACGGCGGAGGCGGCGGTGCGGTTTGGATGCGAACGATGATAGGGATAATTTCCTGAGCACCACTCCTAAGTGATGCTTCTCCCCAATACCATTAGGTCAGGGTTTTATAGGTGATCTCATATATTCACACATAAGATTTTTGATGATGTGGAAGAGTAAAAAGGTGGTGAAAGAAAGAGGTGGTTGTTTCGTGAAGCAACTATCTCATGCACTAAAATTTAGAAGTACGAGACGGCTCTCATACTATTATACCAGTTTTAGTGGTTTTTTAATATATAAATATTCCTTTTTACATTCATAAATTAAGAAGTCATAAAATTAATAGGAGACGACCAAACAGTCCACTCATTATATAAGTTGTCTCATAAGTCGTCTTAAGACTACGTGTCATGCATGAGACGATCTACGAGACCGTACGATTGTACTTGTCCTTAGTAAAGATATTTTCTCCCCAACATCATCCCTTACTTCCTTCCACTCTCCCCAACTAGTAGTGATGCACGTGCGGCACGCACGTTTAAAAATTGAATTTAAACCAAACATAATCAAAATTATCTGGTTACATGAGCTGAACTACAATAAAATTGTAATCACTCGAGAACCTGGACAGTCTGGGCGGGCTCTATGGGAAGGGAGCTGATGTTGAGGCGAGGTGTAGATCTGATAGCAGGACAACGAACTCATGTCTTATGTTGTAGGATTCGAGTGAGGAGGCAAGAGACCATGGACGTGTCGAACAGCAACGAGATTTGACAGACAGTCGCGGCCTGGGACCATGAGACGATGAGCTCAACAAGGACCTTCCTTAGTCGCACAGAGCACGAAGGCCGGCAACAACGACCTTGCTTCTTCACCTGACCGTGCTTGCGCCAGGGCATTGATCGACGATAGTGGGCAGACGGCGGCAGCTACAGTGCAGGAGATTGTGGAAGGGGTCGGGGAGCAGGGCGACCCACGAAGGTAAAGCAATGCGTGAGACATTGGGTCATATACCGAGTGACAATTTTTACAAAGTCAGATAACGAGTCTATTGGATTGAGTTTTTCTTATCGTTTTTCTAAATTTAGCTAGCAACTCTAATTTATAGAGGCTGGTGGAGATGCTCTAACACATCAATAACATATCTCATAATTTTACATAATCATATATTATGCTACAACTTTGAAGTGGATTGATACCATAAAATGTATACCGTTAAAGTCAAGACATCATAAACATTTCACCAATCATGTAAGACATAATATATATTTTAAAAGTAGTTTAATAACTAATATAAATTATCAATGGCTAATTTATGTGTTTTGACCACCATTCATGTTTATCGAAAACCATGCTTATATAATCATTTACGCCTAGAAACATCTTTATACGGAAGTCCTTGAATGTGAAGGTGAACTTGCAGACAATTTTGGTCGATTGGGAATCTAAAAACTGGTGTTGCGAGAACTCCTTTATGAACTCATGCACAATGTAAGTATTATTATGATATTTAAAAACTCAACAAGATGAATTATATGATAACATGGTTACCAGTTCTTCACTGTCAAATATGCTTAATGTTAAGGCTCAATCTCAGTTGCAAGTATAGAAATAGTGAGTTGGTGATTTTGAAAAATTCCAAAAATTGATCCATAATTTAGAAGCATATATCATAAAAATATTCCCACGATACCAAACACATGATCATGTTTCCAATTTGACATCAACAACGTGGAAGTCTTACTAAAACAAAAAAAAAATTCTCTCACACATTTTTTCCATCCTTTCCTTTCACCTCCACATTCTTAATTTTTATGACTTTCTAATATTCAATCTTGTTTCCTCAACTCAATGCAAACTATTATCACTGATTATGATCAACTAAATGGAAGTCAGTTCCACCACCAGAAATGTGCATACATTAACCTATATCTATAAACGGCATGCTCAATCTAAAAGAAAATAAAAAAACCTTTAAAGACTCATATTTATTCGACGCCTGAGCCAACCACCAGAAACAAGCCATGGAATAACCATTAGCGTCAATCACAATCTCACAAAGAACAATAGGAGGTAATCCAGCCAGCAACAAGCAAGGTCTATGGATGCATCAATGTGCCCAGCTCATTGGAGAGCACTGCCTTCTCTATTAGACTTGATTGACGCAAAATTATAAAAAAGAACATCAAAATAAATAAAAAAGACAAAATATAGATTAAAGCAAGGTGACCTATTTTTCTTCAATTAATGAACTTAGCCAGCTATATGCATTGTTACTTAGCAACATCCAAAGAAATCTCAAGTGATCATTCTCTAACTAATTCCCATTCCTCAAATTATAGAAGCAAATTCTGTAGGTAAAGGAGTCGGTATTCTTTAAGAAATGGTAGGTTGTGTTCCAATTCACGTTCCTACAGAAGTGACAGTCACATGATGTCAGTGGGACTTAACCAAGCATAAGAAAATCCAGAACTGTGAAGCTAATCATCATTCTAAGAAAAACCATCAAGTGACTTAACTTTTTTAGATAATTAAGTGATTTAACTAACACAAAGATTGTGTAATGCATCTCGTGGTTGTACATGAAACAACCAATTGCATGGTACTACTCGCTTTGACTTGCAGTCTAAACGATCACTGATTACATAAAGGCAAGATTAATATGGATAATAGAAACATAGTAACAGAACAGAAGTGTTGATAATTAATATGTGCTATTATGTCCCAAAAAACACCTGGCATGATGCAAAATTCTATTCTATCTGGCATGATGCAAAATTCTATTCTATACAACATGAAGATATGTTGTTACCTCTCAGTCCTTAGTTTTAAAAGAAGTTGGCTTGTGACCGATTAAATTCAAATATATGTACCAGCATCACTCAGATGTTTCACAATCACAGAGTAAGCATATGTCCAGATATGCTCCATCAACATGATCAATCCAAAAGGGAAAAATAAAAACCTTTTAAGGCTTCCAGTTCTCCATCTCATGAGCCCGTCACTGAAGATTCTATTGTCCTTGCTCGACCTAAATTGGGACACAAGCTATATTCAGAAGTTGAGTACCAAAAACTTGAAAATACTTCAGTCTTTTGCTTCCTTATATTACTGTTAATTTCTGCCATGAAGTACCATTAATTGCACTATACAGAGTTTTTGGCGAAAGCTCCTTGAGCATGGCCAATTATGAGACTATATTCTAATCTGACAATCTTATTTTTTATATATACCTTTTATTCTTTTTGTACTCCCTATAAGATGCACAAAAGCAAAAAATTAACACATGAAGCAGTCAATGGAAATCTGTATATGGGAAGAATCTACCTTTGTTTTTGGGGAGAAGTTGTGGAATCAATAAAATATTCTTTCATACAAATAGGATTATGCAAGTCTGGAGATAAAATAGAACATATATGTATAATAAGTTATGATTATATTATAGTTCAATGTAATATATAAGAAGCAGGTAAAAAAATAGAAGGTGGTAGGACATTAGGACTTATCCTTGTCCCAATCAATATAATAGCCAAATATCAAAAAGATTGTGTTGCTTTAAACGTAGAACAAGCAGACAATCAATTGCCTCCTTGGGGTTGTGTTATATCAAAAGGCTGTGTTATATCAAAAGTATGTGCTCCTCATGAAATGGATAAGGTACACTTCTATCCTACAAACTGATTTACCCACCATGGCTTCAGCACTCTAGGAATTGCAGGACGTAAAATTCAAAACAAAAATGCATATACATAAAGCTCATTTTTAGGAGAAGCAACAAGCAAAATGCTTCACAACATTCTTATGTGCTCCACCATCAGGAAGAACACAGAAAGCAGTGAACAAGGTTGTATACAAAAAAAAAAAAGAAAAAAACCAGATAATCTAACAAATAGTGCTAGCTGATAGTGTCCATACTTGACATGCACCAATGTACCACTACGAGGAAACTGGTTTTTATTCAAAAAAAGCATAAAGCCACAAAATGGAAAACTGTATATGGGGAGATAGGAAATGCCGACATGGATATGAGACTATCAGAACATAATGACACTGAAAGATAGCAAGGCATCAAAGCTGTGCTTATACTATCTCTTCTACATGGAGAAGATTATCAGAGCAAACACCATTTGTATCATTAGATTACCTCCATAATAGTAACTCTGAACCTCTTGTCTTTCATAGTCATCAATAGTTTACAACTATGGAGCTTCAGGCCACCAAGCAATGATGTTATCAGCAGAGTGCCAACTGCAAGGGCATAAATCATATAATAGTCATCCGATAGTATTGTCATACTAAGGTACATATTAAAGTAATATATTTCTAATTGTATTAGCTAAATAGAATTCTACAATTCGACATGTCAGCACAAGAAAATAATTGCAAACCTCAAGCTACCCACAGTCCATACTGTTGCAAAACACAAGAAAAATTTCAGGCATCAAGGTGCCTCTACACTTGTTTCAGTCCAAGACTCCAAGTTGCTAACACACGTCAAAATCCATTGGAGTCTGTATATCAATACAAAAAATGGACTGAAATTAGTTTAGAATTTGGTCATAAAATCTAGCCTAAAAAGAAATGTTGCTCTACCAATCATCAATGTGTACATAATTCTTTAAAAATGAGAAACCTTTGAATATTCAAAGATCAGCATCAGTCAATAACAGATGAACTATTCTTCCAGAATAGATGGCAAATGAACCAAGAATTGAATGCAACCTTACCATTCAGCAATGGTCCATAAAATCAGATGGAGGTTCTCCTCTCTCCGGCAGCCGTGGCACTCATGTCCTTTGACTCCGCTGCCGATGCATGTTCGTCTTCTCCGCTACCGTCTTCTACGCAATGCTCCACACCAAGGAGGATGAGGTGGTTGGGGCCACGAGGATCTTCAAAATGGTGTTGGCGAGAGACTTGTTGACAACACTTCAATCAATTGTTCTGTATCATGAGCAAATAACAATTAAATTTTAGAAAAAAAATATATAACATTAGACACAACTCACATAGTTCTGGCGACTTGTTAAAAATCAAAAAGCAATATGGATTGTTATGTGACATCTTTTATTCTTTTTGTTGGACTAATGCACAAAGATGTATCCTCAATCGAGGAGTTGCACCAGCCTGATGGAAGCCGGTGAGCATGAGGTGCACAGAATAGAATCCGGTTGCTAGAAAAATTACATGAGAAAATCACTATGATTTTATATATTTCTCTTTCTTTGCATGCACTTGCCACAATGATGACACAAATAAATGATCACAAGAAAGAAAGGAAGTTCTTAGATAATTGTTGCACCAAAACTAATAACAAAATAAAGATTTTATGGAGAAAAGTAAAAATTGTATAAGATGGTACAGCTCCACCATGATAGAGAAACATATCGTAAATACATAATGCTATCTGAGGCAACCATACTAACAAATTTTAGCAAATCTTAAGAGTTATATCTGATTTGCACTCCACCAAAAGAGGTTATTAATCATTATTTAGAAAAAAAAAACATAACTAACATGCATATCTGTGCCAATCGAATATCAGTGTGCAGATGTTAACACTCAAGTAATTCTTGTTGAAAGTTCTAACAAAACAAAATTGGGATCCGCTGTACCTTAAACTGATGATTAAAAAATGTTTATGTTTTAGTAATCAATCCTGAAATGATTGGAAGTAAATTGAGATGCATGCTACTTTTTGACTAATACTCTATGCAAATTAACATAAGCAAGCATACTTGTAGAGGTCACATAGCATACCTAAGACGATCACATATACTGCTCATCAGCCAATCACGCATACTGCTCATCAGCCGATCATGCATACTGCTCATCAGGCAGTCTCCAACCTCAAGTCATGAATCAAATCCAACCTTCATTGGTACCCTACAGCCAAGCAACAGATGATAATAAGATAATTGTTGCTGGAGATGGAGGAACACAACATAGACCCATAGCAGCAAAGGATAGAGAGGAAAAACATGAATGGAGAGAGAGAGAGAGAGAGAGAGAGATCCTTTATGGGGTGGAATTTGGCAGAGACAAACACCAGAAACGATCTCTGGCCTGTCCATGTAACAAATCGAGAGGTGAGAGCAGTGCCATCATTCCTCCATGGACTCAACAACCTCGGAGTAGCGGGTCGATGCAGATGCAGCGGCGGCACTGGGACTCAGCTGCAACCTCGTCTGTGGGGAAAGATATAATCACGAGGATTAATAGCATAGACTAACCTTATAATAATATATCATATGTTTTAGTTCCAAGCAAGTTAGGATAAGCTAGAATCACCTGAAACCAACAAAATATAGCATCAAAATTGAATGATGAACATCTCTATTGAACTCCACCATTCTCTCTTTCCCGATGAGAGACTGATGAATGATAGAGAAACTGATTTATTACAAGCTGTAGTGTGATCAAGCAAGCATTTTTATAGGCCACATGCTCTCACCTAATACATCTTTCAGTTAGTATTGTTGTTGCACTCGATCAAAGAAACATTAAAGATGTCCATAGTTCTCCTCCACCCAAGTGAATGAAAATAAAAAATGTTGCATGTCAGGCAAAAGAAAACACTAACACTTTAAATTTTTGAAAGCATCAATCCAGTGTTGAGAAAGGGCTAACTCTACCTATAGTACATCACTTTCTAAACACAGTAATATTTTGTTGAAAGAACAAACATTAGCAATAGCTTGTAATGTACAATCTAGAACCAAAATCAAAATATTTGCTTGAATGTTGCCAAGTTTTGTTTTGACAGGGAGAAACTTGGTTACTTACTTTGTCATAATATCCTTGTCTGAGAGAAATCACATGAGCAGTAAATGTCAAACACACTGCATAATGAAAGGAAACTAATAGATTATTCTTCAACACTAATTTCAGACATGAAGGAAAGATTAAATGAAGATATTTACCTAACAGGGAGTGGTGTAGAGTTCATTCCATATTCTTGAGAATTCACAAGTATGATTACTTATAGCAGCGTGAAGCACTGGTGCTCAGCTTAAAGCAGTATCTATTAACTCTATAAGACATGGAGGAAAGATTTAATAAAGATATTTACCTCACTTGGAGTGGTGCAGAGTTCATTCTATATGCTTGTGAAAGAACAACTATGATTACTTATAGCACCAAGAAGCACTGTTGCTCAGCTTAAAGCAGTATCTATTAACTCCATATATATGTGAAATCATACCAACAAATCAACAACCAACAACAAGTGGCATTTACTACAACTCACACAAATAGATTAGATTAAATCAATTGGTTCCTTGGAAAAAAGGATAAAAGACAACAAGGCATAAAAAATCATCTATATCTTAAAAAAATTCAAAAAATAAAATGGAGTAATCTACTTTCATAGAGTCCTATTTTTCTGCCATTGCCCCATGCACACAAACAAGTCATATGAAATACTTGGAAAAAAGTAATCCATTACTGTTGGTCGTATCTACGCACCCACTTATATACCGCAAGAGGACGGTATACGATTGTAGCACTTTTTCCCTTGAATTGAGTATTCCAAGGTTTATCGAATCCACTGGGACCTTAGGGATTTATTAAACAAAGTTAACAGTAAAAGATCTAGTCAAGGCTACTGTCAAAATCAGGTTGCATGAGGGGGAGACTGGTCAGCGCAAAGGTGCGCCAGACAGTAAATCTGTCATTGCGCCGATCGGCGCAGGAGTCGAGCCGATCGGCACACTGGTGAAACTGAGCTAAAGTGCGCAAGATCTAGTAAATCTGTGGTTGCGCCGATCGGCGCAGGAATTGAGCCGATTGGCACACGGGTGAATCTAAGCCAAAGTTGTTGCGCCGATCGGCGCAGGAGTTGAGCCGATCGGCACACCAGTGAATCTGAGCCAAAGTGTGCCAGATCTTGTAAACTTATGTTGTTAAGTGAGTAGCCAGATATCTACTAGTGAGATCGTAACCAGAGAGTCTAATTGAATAGCATCATAATAGGTAATTACATAGATCAATAAAAACCTATAATGAGTAAGACCACTCTGCTTTCCGAGCGGCTCCCGATTTATCGC
The DNA here is from genome assembly GCA_030378355.1 of Eleusine indica. Lineage (NCBI taxonomy): Eukaryota > Viridiplantae > Streptophyta > Magnoliopsida > Poales > Poaceae > Eleusine > Eleusine indica. The sequence continues at coordinate 5,915,357 of CM059498.1, read as the reverse complement.
TGCCGAGAGGAAACCCTTAATCGCGCGAGTATCTTACCCTACTCAACTATCTAATAGTGCTACGCAGGCTTAGTGCTGTCACCGCTAAACCACACTACTAGCATCATCAAGCAACCATAATTAATACAATATCCGAATACTATCCTAATCACCACGATTAAGATAATATCTACTTACTTAGCCTAGAACTAAGCAATTGGAATAAGCACATGCATGATTATAGAATCAAGATAGACAAATCACCAAACTATCATCAACATATTCAATCATCCTTGAGATATATAGAGTAAGATTCATCCCCGTCAAGATGGCCTATCTTGACGGATCAAATCTTAACTCCAATGGTTCTTGAAACTCAACTAGAGATCTATTCTAACGGGACAAGCCCCGGTGGCTCTAACTCACGGATCTGGTGTCCCTCTGTCGCCTCCTTTTCTCTGCGGTGAGGGTTTATAAGTATTTATAGGGGTTCTACTCATAAAGGACTCGGTTTCTAGCAAATAAGGCGGTTGCGCCGATCGGCGCAGGATTGTGCTGATCGGCGCAAGCCGTGTCTTCTCTAATTTCTTTTCCGAGTCGGTTCCTCTATCTTCCATAGCTGTCATGTGGGCCTTTTCCTTCGAGATAAAGTCTTGTACTGCACGTTGAGATCTTGAAGTTCCATAAATCTTCGAGACAAATATCTTCAAGTGTCTTGCGCAGATAAACTTCCATAAACATGTGGAATGGGTCTCGATCACTTCTGTGGGCCAAAACACCCTTGCGCTGATCGGCTCATAGGCTGCACCGATCGGCGCACTGGGCTTCTTCAGTGCTTTTCGTCGGTTCTGGACTCCTGTCTTCTCCATCATCGTATTAATCACTAATTTTACCTGTTTCTGCAATAAAGCTCTAAAACAACGCATATACAAATATATAGACAATATCACAGGTAAATGGCCTAAATTAGTATCAATTATACTCTAATTTGGGTAATATTCACATATAAAAGAGGCACTTGGGAAGTGCCAACAATTACAGATAAAGATTGACCAAAATAGTTAACTGGACTCTAAGTTTCCTATCAAAATAATTGTGCTTCCTATAAAGCAAAACAAATGAACATATTCAACTACTATTACTTTGAATAATATAAAAACCTGACCAGATTCTCTAAAGCAGAAATAACTTAACCCACACTGCATAATATCACTTTGAACTCATCTTATATCTTAGAACTTGATCATATATTCATTGAGATGCAATTATTTTTGCAAGCAAGTACAAAATAATAAAGTCTAATGCACTTCTATTACCTACAGTTCATCTATTCACAAAGTATGCTATTTTTAAAGAAAATTTAATAACCTATAAGAAGTTCCGAGTAATAGTAATTCTCAAAGTCTCATCTGATTTATTTAAAATCAAAGTACAACATTATTAAAAAAAGAAACTTACAATTCCTCTGGCCTTATCTAATATTACAAAGGAAAAGAAACCTATAGTTCCTTTGTTCTTATTTAATATTACAAAGGAAAATTAGTAAACAACAAAATACTAAGGACAGTGCTCACGGCTAGCACACTGTACCTATCCTAAGCATTCGTCTTGACAGTTCTTATAGTACACAATCAACATCAACTCACAGCTCATTGTGCATATAGGCTTAAGAATTCCATTGACAGTCGTTGTCTTGATCGTCCTAAAATAGAACTCATCAGATGGTTGAATGTTGCTTCTCCTTCAGTTTCTACATTATTTAATTAAACATGTAAAGAAATTAGCATTATGATGATGGTTACAGGCTATTGTCAAACTAATATCAGAGATCTTAGTCTAAGATTGATCTTAGTCCAACTATTGTATGATAAAGAGGACAAGCAAAGATAGTATATTGTCACCTTAATGACAGACAATCCTATTGTCACTATGTGATGACATATGAAATGCTTGTATATAGCCTGAAAATCAGATAATGAATGCGAGACATGTTATATATCTGTTCTATGTAGCATGAAAAATAATGCAAAAATTAAGAACATGCATGTCACAAAAGAAAGAGAAACGAAAAGGAAGTTAAAAAATATGCTCCCAAAGTCACACAGATATGAATATAGCCAAGGATTCTAAGAGTCACACAGCATAGCATAAATATTGCTAGTAATAATAAAGAAGAAATTTAGAAGTGCTCATGACATTGGCATTGCATCAAACAAGTTATAGGCAACCCCTTCAACGTCGTTCATCACATGCAATAGCAGTGAAAAAATTCAACGCAGAAGGCAAGAAATTTTAGATTCATTGATAAAAAACTCATTTACATAGTGTAATACACAAACAAACCACCATTTTACCTACGAGTATTGGGCTGCACAAAAGATCAAATAAAAATAAGAAAAAAAAGCAAGAAGGACTCTTGCCCATCTATTCCAGCACCTCAGCTCCATCTCCCTTTAACAACTGTTGGAGCTGATTTGTCAGATTGATGGGGGGTTTGGAGACTTGAGGCAGAGTACTGATTTGAGGAGAGGTAAGGCATGATGTACCGTTGTTATGGTGCTGCCTTGAAAGTCGCATGACTTCATGGACGCCACGTCCATGATAGTGATGGAGGGGGGTCATCATTCTGTAAATCCTCAAAACCGAAAAATCATGTGCGGCGGTGCACATCCTCTGTTCTCCATGTGGGCTGGGACGCCGAGTCGGGGCAGCGCGCGTCCAAGACGATGATGAGTTTCAAGAGTGACGTCATCCACGCCTGGAGTGGCCTCCATCCATCCACCCTACGGGATGGGAGTAGTGGATCTTGAAGCCCCATCGCCGTCACTATCAGCAAGCCCGAAGTCGCGCCACTACAGTCATTGTCGAGAACCTGAAAGCCAGACCCGCCGCTGATGCCATCAAGGTGGAGGCTCGCCGAGGCCGAGATACATATGTGAAGGACGGGAGGCCAATGCCAGTCCTTAGTTGAGGCACCATGTGGCGGCGGTGACGATAGCCTGCTGGAGCAGGAGCACGTAGAAGGCGGCGATCTGCATCAAGCAACAAATCAAAAGAAAAAAAAGGAGTGGTGTTCATAGCATCAGGAAGGAAAAGCGAGGGATTGAATGAGGGACACACGGTGTTGCGGTAGCGCTCCGTCCTGACAGCAAGGAGGAATGCGAGGGGAGTATGGCGTGATCCACCTCGACGATGGCGGCTCTGACCGGAGTATGGGAAGAAGGATCCAGCCGCCATGCAATGGCGTGGAGCCACACGCCACTAAGGTGGACGTCAGATCTTACCCCCGCTTCAATGTCCATCAGCAACCTACCTCTGTCGTGGCAAACTCCTCGGAGTCCTTGCCGTTGCTGGCCACCGCAGCGGCGGGGCCATTGGAAGCTACCACGGCGACCGAGGGGTCCCTGCACCACCGTGAGAATGACGGCTCCTTGCTCCCTCCGATCGCGGTTAGGGTTGGGGAGGGGATAGGAGGCGTGCGGACCTGGCGACTGCTTGGGGAGGGTCGTGCCAGCTGCTTGGGGCCAGGGCCGGAGGGAGGAGGAGGAGCCGAGCGAGGAGGGGAGGTAGGGGATTAGGGTTGGGGAGGCGCACGGCGGGTGGGCGGCTGGGCGGGCTAGAGCTGTGGACCCACTTTTTTGGAAGCGGTGGGTAAAAGGTACAAGCGGGTATGTGAGGTGAGAAAAAACAGGGTGCGATGGAGAAATGAGTGAATTTTATGAAGGAATGAGTGAGACAAAGTTTACATATAGTGGGACCATGTAAATCTTGTGGTTAGATTTTGGTGGACCATGTAGATCATTGGGTGGATGGCTGTCTGTGGTGACAAAACTGGTCCTGTCATTCGTCCTTTATTAGTTTAGATATCAAATACTCCCTCCGTTCCAAAATAAGTGTCGCTATGATTTCCGTGCCAGTCAAATTTTCTTAACTTTGACTACATTTAGAGAAAATATTGGTAACATTTGTGTATCTAAATAAGTTTCTTATAAAGATAGATTCAATGAACTATCTAATGATACTAATCATATATTATAAATATTAATATTTTATTATATATAACTGGTCAAATTTAAGAATGTTTGACTCCTCGAAAAGTGAGAATGACACTTATTTTAGGATGGAGGTAGTACTTTTTAGCTGGTAATTTCCTTTCTGTTTTACCCCTGCCCCTCTCTCTCTCCAATCAGTCAAACCAGGAGCAAGCTCGGCTCGGGGCGTCGGGCGGATCTCGCGCAGGAGGCGGGCGGTGGCTTGCACGTGCGGCATGAGGCTGGGGGCGGGCGGCGAAGCTTAGATTGCTCCCGGCTTCATCCATGTAACTGCCTGAACCGGGGTTGCCATTGCGTGCCGAAGGTGCGTGTCGAAGGTGGTGCTTCATCCATGATATTGGCTGAGATCTACACCCCCTGCCACCTGGCTCCAAAACCAGCACCGCCTGCGCCGCCGCTTGCCTCCTGCCGCACGCGCAAGCCGCCACCCGCCTCCTGCACGAGATCCGCCTGACGCCCCGAGCCGGGCTTGCTCCTGGTTTGACTGATTGGAGAGAGAGAGGGGTAGGGGTAAAACAAGAAGGAAATTACCTGCTGAAAGGTATTTGGTATTGGGGAGAGTGGGAGGAAGTAGGGGTTGGTGTTGGAGAGAAGGTCTCTTTACTAATGGTGTTGGGGAGAAGGCATCACTTAGGAGTGGTGCTGAGGAAATTATCCCACGATGATACGGGTCAAAGAGTGGTGCGGCTGGCAACGATTAGGTGGAGCAGAAGCGGAATATCTCTGGCGGTGGCGGCTTTGGTCGGACTCGTCGTGTCAACGAGCAAGCGTGTGTGGCCTTTTCATTTTTAACAATAAAATTGAGAAAATACATATATGAATTTAGATAGTTCCATTTGAAAGAGAACTTTATTTTATTTGTCAAAAGGAGATGATGATGCAGAATTATAGTAAATATTTTCTAAAATATGGCTAATATGCATCTCTAAGAATATATTAATAGTATATCATGTATAACTAATTAAGATTAGAGACTCGCTTATCTCTTCTCTACTATATATTATATTTGGTACGGTCGTCTCTTCCACCGTTTTTTCTGCCCCCTGCCCGTTGATCTGTGGTCTTTTTCAGTGCCCACGTCCGAGTCCCGTGCGATATCTCTACGTAGAAAAGAAAAAGGATCCAAGTCTGTTACGGGAGCCAAGTCAGTTTCCTTAATCTCTACTCTTGAATAACTATGTGGAGTAGTCATCTCCGGTTTTTCGTTTCCTTCTTTACCCTAATCCAGCCCATAGCTGCCAAAAACGCGTCGCCGATCGCGTGTGAGCCTCACGTGCGCGTGTCATAGGCGGCATCTCTCCTGCCACCGCCCATGGTTCATTGTCCCCGCAGTCGATCCACACTGTCGTCTCTCTCGTGGCATCCACAGCAAACGCTTCGTCTTCGTGGTGGTGACCACGGCACCGTGCGTTATGGAGGCAACCTATGAAGGTAGCTCGGAACGTTGCGGCGCCGGAAGAGCTTGTAGCGATCTCGACGATAGTATCTTCAGCGTGCAGCAGGACGAGGATCGCTTTTGTGGCGTCGAGCCATCGACGATTGTATCTCGACACTGTAATTGCAGGTACGCACGTACTCCGCTATGCATGGTTAGCCATCATGGCCTTGGTTGTTCGTAAGCGTAGAATCATATTATGCGCTGGACACAAAATACGGTGGCCATATCAACCATTCAACCTCGGAGAGCCCTCACGCCTCTTGAAATCAATGTCACTTTCTGTTTTTGTTCCACACTGCAATCTACCAAGAGTCTCAATCTCGTGCACCTAATAAGACCGCCGCCGTTCCAGCATGATTAAATTAGATCGAGCTCAAGCAGCCAATTGAAGAATCAGGTATGTGTAATTAGCATGCTTCTCCTCTTAATCAGTGCAGAATTTTGGTTTTCCTGCTATAGATAGTATATACAATTAGCCTGATGATCTATATTTTTGGCGTAGGGTTTTAATTGGAGAGTTTTGCATCAAGGAACATCTTGGTGGTTGTAATAGTTTAATTATTAGCGATTGCTCTCAATCTCGGATGTACCTCCTCAGTAACAATGGAATTTTAATTGATCATGTTATTTTTGTCACATGCGAACTGAACTTCAAACAATCATCTATAAGTAGTTTGTTGAACTGCACATTCGTGCCCATAGACATTAGTATCTTGGTGGTTCAGTTTGGTGATTTGCACATTGGTGACCATAGATAGTAGTATCTTGACAATTCTCATGTATTATGTTTGAAATGGGAACAACGTTCTTCCTAGCAGCCTCGGCTGCACTGAGTGGTAATTAATCAAACACCCCTTTCTACAGACGGGAATGTCCTTGCCTAATGATGTCGATCACGCTCTATTGGGCGATCTGACTACTATAAAAAAAAAACCCTTCGATGGTGTTGATCTTAAGGAGCGAAAAAGGTAGAAGTACAGGGAGTGATACACACAAATGACTGATGAGGAGTGGAAGCAAAGAAATAGGAAACTTCGCAATAAGTACCATCTTGACAAATGTAAATCGTTTTTAAAAACTGTTTCTGAATGTTTCTCCCCTCCGATCACAAAATCACGAATATTACTTATTTGAATATGTTCTGAGCCCGTGTGTTAGGTAAAGAAAATGTGCTCCCTATGGGACATGAGGGTTTGGTGGAACACAAGATCGTGGATAACCAAATTAAACAGCAGGGCTCTTTTTAACCCAGTTACTAAATATGTGTTCATCAATTTATAATAGAAGTATAACTTTACTAACAAATGCTTAATAGTACATTTGAATATGACAACAAACATTTAATTTTGTGATAGAGAATTATCCATACATCAAATATTGTCTGTTATATCGTCATGAAATGTCATGGATCCTCATCTGACAGACGAAGAGGTGAGTTGATTAATACTATCATCAAAGTGTATTTACATATGACATGTGTGGTTAACTTACAACAAATTTGTACTCAAATATGACATGTGTTCAGGATGACATTACATCGTGGAGAGAGATTTTGATATATATCTCTTAAGGTCTGATGAAAATGAAGCACGAGTGCTGCTTGAAAATATTAAAATTTACATATCTCTCATCAACAACAAACGAATTGAAATAGTGATGTTATATTTATATAAATAATAATATTTGATGCACGAATGTTAGATTTAAACTATTTTATAAACTATAATATATGGCATGAGTTATGACCGTAGCAACGCACGAACATTTTGCTAGTTCATCTATAGATTAGTTTTGTATCAATCATGCGTAATTCCTAGGGAACAATTTTACCTATTATATATATTTTTTAAAATACTTTATACTATTGTTAAGACACAACCTACACCTTTTTATCTTCAATTGAGATTGTGAAAGGTGTTTGTGACGATTCTTATCTCATAGTAGAAAAGATAAATAGAAAAATAAGATTTTTATTTTTATCATGATCAAATTTTGCTAATTTTCTCATAATTTCTGCAGTGAAGCCAAACATGTGTTAGATGCTGCCCTAAGTATAGATCAGTTACCAAAGCTTCATGAGTTTAAAAGGGGTAAGAAAAAAAATCTACCAATCTAGACATAAGGCGTGTTTAGCAGGGCTTATGTTTAAAGTGTGTATAGTGTTAAAAATATTTATTGTGTCAAAACTACTTATAGTGCTTATAATGCTTAGTGTAGCATAAACAGTCAATCCGTTTGGCAAAACTGCTTATGCTTATCTGTCCAAACTGCTTATGCTGAGAGAGAGGACCACTATAAGCATTAAAAGCTATGTTTTGTTGCTTTGTCTAAAGTGCTTATGGTAGTACAAAATAGCAAAATGCTTATATGTGCTTATACCTCATAAGTACTTTTGCTATTTTGCTGTTTGATAGTTCAAACTGTTTATTGAGCATAAGCAATTTCATAAACAGTTCAATAAGTTATGCCAAACGCACCTATAGAGTATAGAATCATATTGTTACACTATTAACAATGTGGTACATTATAAAAAAAAAGAGTTTGATATATTGCTTGAACAAATTGACGGACACGCTAAGCACCCTTTCACCAATGAAAACAAGAAATAACATAGTAACTTGAAAACATGAACTTAACGATATTATTTGTGACACATAAATTATATTATCATCATAATACTATTTATGTAGACCAGATATAAACTAATAATTCCTTATATTGCCATTATTATAATATATATAAAAAAGAAATCATCATCTTGTCAAATTAATTATTGTAACATGGCATGATCATCTATTGACATTGAAAAGTCTTATTATTTTTTTTAAAAAAAAATAAGAGTTTTCACTATCCTTCAAGAATGGATGCACCAAATATAATATGAATGAGTTATATAGTAATGGATGATTGGCGTGTCCTAGATACAGAAAATAAAGCAATCAGTTCTCATAGATTTTTGTGCATTTTGCTATTGTTGATGTTTGAACTATAGATGGATATGTAGCTATAACATGCTTGCAATAAAAAGGATTCAATGATAAAAAATGTACCTGTGTAAGTGAGGGTGATACGATCATGCGTGACACCGGCATTCTACTAGCGTTGTCCATGATACATATACGGATTCCAAACTCACTGCATATATATTCTCTAGTGCACCATTATATAGAACCTACCATAAGTTCGACATTAAGATGTATCGCCATGAGTGAAAACTAAGTTATCTAGTCTTAAACAAAAAAAAGGTCTTGAAATATTTTTACAAGCTTGCATGTATTTACGCAACCTTAAGCTCCACACACCAAAACAAAATTGGAAGCAACATATTACAAATCAATAGCTTTGAAGAAAAGAAACTCCCTAAATAACCGAAGAACTAGTTAGTAAAATAAGTGTTTTACACTTTTGTGACAACAAAAGACTTACACAAGAAAACCAGAACTCAACATTCTACAATATTTCTGATTTTGTCTCATCACCTCAATTTCATAAGAATCTAGGTCACATATCTTTCCACTAAGTTGAAAACAACTCTTGGGATATTATATGTCACATTTTTTCAAAATGTCCTCCGTGAACACAATAATATAAAAAATGTTGTGAAATATCTTTTTTTTTCAAGTGAAAACATACACATATACACACACTTAAAATCATTGTTCAAATGCTATAATCAACCGTAATCATAAATTTTACATGAGATATCACATGATTAAAAAATAAACATAGTACAACATTCAAAAGTTATAATATGTTTAAATTGACAACTGTAATAGGAGCTATAACATTTTGTAATACTACGAATCATTGTAAATTTTACATGAGATATCACATGATTAAAAAATAAACATAGTACTACATTCAAAAGTTATAATATGTTTAAATTGACAACTGTAATAGGAGCTATAATATTTTATAATGGAACTTGCTAATTTTCAGCTGACTGGAAGTCTGGGTAACTTTCAGTCACCTCCTTGACTCATTAGATCTAGATATAATGATTTATAATTATTATACAGATAATTCTATAAAAGAAAAATTAAAACACAAAATAGCAAACCATTGACTGAAAGCTTTTAGTTGATTGAAAGCTAGAAAATATGTTTTATAATAATGCGTTGGTTATTAATATGTTTTTCCCATTATTTCACAAAGGTTTTGACATCATGTCGTAAGTTGATCTGTACTGAGTTCATTTTATGGTGTTTCATGGTTCTTTTAGTAGGTTCCATTGGAAGTAGAGTGGTAAAACCAGTAAACCACAGCCGTGAAGTTTCTTTTTAGTTTTTATGGACTTATTCCCTCTGTTCCAAAATTGTTATCGTCATTGATTTTTTTTACTACCTTTGACCATTCGTTTTATTCAAAATTTTTTAAAAAATATCATATATTTTATCATAATTTATTTTATCATTATATAAATTTTAAATATAACTTGTAACTTTTCATATTTGAAAAAATATTTTAAATAAGACGGATGATCAAAGATAACGAAAAAAATCAATAACGACAACAATTTTAAAACAGAGAGAGTATTATGGAAAAAATAAATCATGAGATTACGACCGAGCCGTACAGAACGCGTACAGAACCCAGTCCCAGACCTCTGACCGGGTCGGGTGTACGATCCGGCGCTCTGGACCCAGATCCAACGGCTCAGTCGCGACCACAAGCAGCCCAGCCCAGCTCCCCGCTCCATGACCAACACAACACACGCAACAGCATCCATGGCGCGCCGTTCAAAACCCTAAACCCTGTGCTAGAACTTCGATCCCTCGAGGAATCGCGCGCATCGTCAGGCATGACGGCGTCTCCTTCCTCTCCCACTGCCGCAGCAGCCGCCATCGGGGTCGGTACCCGGAGCCTGACCCCACCGCCGTCTCCCCAGATCACCAACTTCTTCGGCAAGTGTTCTCCGTCTCTCCTCTGCTCTGCACACGGATTGGGATCACTAGCTTCCCCTGGTTATTCTGTTGTCTTCGAAACTTTGGTCCTGGGTAATAGATTCAGCTAAAACCCAACGTTTCGGTTTGGGCCACTGCAAGACGAACTTGATTGGGGCTCTCATTTTGTGACATTGAGGCTTATTAGCCATAGGATTAGGATCTGGTTATTGTCAACCATGACTCAATTGGATCGGGTTCATTTCCTACACTAGGGGACTGTTGATACAATAAGATATGTTTATGCATCTTCTAGTTGTTTGCTTCGCATTGGATGGTTATGATTCTGTTTTAGCTGACTATGAATGTGACAATAGCAAAGATTCGGTCATTTTCCATGTTTGACCAACTCCGTACTGGCTGTGAACAACAAAATAGTCTACTCAATGGGAGCTGTATTGTATTAGTTCCCAACAACTATAGCTTGCAGCCTTGCACTTCTGATAAACATACACTGCATTATTGCTGATACAAACCTTATGCTGCAGTATGGAGGGAATTTGTGTGGGGCGCAATTGCAGGAGCATTTGGAGAAGGCATGATGCATCCGGTTGACACTCTGAAAACAAGGCTTCAGAGTCAGGCTATCATGACAGGGACTCAGGTGTGGTGTTGTTTCCAATCTTTTGAGGTTCACGTTACAATTTTACATAGGTGTAAACCTTTTTTTTTTCTTTTGTTCTCTACAGGCTCAGAAGAATATATTTCAGATGATCAAGACAGTTTGGGCTTCTGATGGTCTGAGAGGTTAGTGAATGTAATTAGGGAAAGAAGCTAGAGATAGCTGGTGCTAGCTTCTTAAAACCAGTGAAAATTTGAAATACTGTAATTCATTTATCCCTGAATTTGCAAACTGCTCAAAGTACTCTTGTCCATGCTCAAAAGAATCACTAGTAACCTTGATAAACTTTACTGCTGATCTCATTTTAGGTTTTTACAGAGGAATTAGCCCAGGTGTTACTGGATCACTTGCGACAGGTGCAACATATTTTGGTGTTATTGAATCAACTAAGACATGGTTGGAGAAGGCTAATCCTAACCTAAGCGGGCACTGGTCACATTTCATTGCGGGAGCAATTGGTAAAGCACCTGTTTTCTCATATATATGTATTTTTCTTTCTGAAAATCTTTTTGATGGTGCCTTACATAAAAAACAATAACAAAACAAAAAAAAAACTTTTAGTCACAGGCAAGTTAGGGTAGGCTATGATGGTGCCTTGTAATCAGTTAAAGATCTGCACTTAGAATCTTTTCTGGCATTCTCTTTGTCGTTTATAATACTTGGCTGATGCATTTCATCTTCTCGTTGGAATGTATGATACCTCAAGAAAATATCTTGTGGTGCGTCCTTTATACCGCATTTAATGTCATTGCTGATTTCAGGTGATACACTTGGATCTTTTGTATACGTGCCTTGTGAAGTCATGAAACAAAGAATGCAAGTCCAAGGCACCAGAAAATCTTGGCAGTCAGGTGCTGCTAAAGGAAGTATTTCTCAACAATCTGGGGCTCAGATGTATGGGTACTACAATGGGATGTTCCATGCTGGCTGTTCTATCTGGAGAGATCATGGTCTGAAGGGGCTTTATGCAGGGTATTAGCACTCCCTGTCTTCCTATCAGATTATTAATAGTGTATTTCTTCTTTTTTATTAAGCACATATCATTTTTGAAAATAAGAGATTTGTTGGTTCAATCACATATTTCCAATACTATAAAGGCACGTCAAAGGAAGTATTTTAGTCCTAGCACACCGTTTTTTCACTTGATATTGGCACACTGTACAAGTCTGCATTACTCTGGTCTTGCTGCAACCTAAAAAATTTATCATAGACATAGGTGTTTATATGCATATATGGAATTGTAAATGTACTATCGACAGAACCGACATGCTTGTAAATTTGTTTGTGAAGTAACAATCACATGTTGCTAGTCTAATTATCACCTTTGAATTTTATTTCAACGTACATCACTTCGGGATGAAAGGCTAGTTGCCTATTATCAAACACTGTTGTTTTGTTCCTACTGAGCCTTCTCTTTGTTGCAGATACTGGTCTACACTTGCTAGGGATGTTCCTTTTGCTGGTCTAATGGTAAGTTGAATTCAACTTATACTTCTTTTCTTGTTGTCCTATCAATTTTAGTTAGCTTCCCTACTTTTCCTAAGCAATTCTGGTGGATACAGTTTGGGCTATCTCGTGTTGGAAGTGGATACTGAATAGGCTCTGTATCTTAGCCATTCATGCACACAGAAGCCTTATAGTCACCTGCTAGGCACAATCATAATCGTTGTCAACATACTTTTGACTTCTGGCCGTCTGGGTAGTTCAAACTCAAATAATAGTCATTGATTGCTGGTCTCAGGATATGTAACTACAATTTGCAACAAGGCTTTCCTCAGTAGTTTCTTAGGTCAGGAGATAAAACTAAGCACTTCTAGCCCTTAGCCCCTACACGTGATAAGTATACCAAGATCACAACTCTTGTAAATACGGCTTTATCTGATAGGATCATGTCTGACTTCTATGTTCTATTCTAAGCTTCTGGAACTCTGTGGACAGTTATAGAGATCCTTTTTTGTAATGTTTTTTTTCCTTTGGACAAATATGTGTCTTTCCGCTTTCCAGGTCACTTTCTATGAAGCAATGAAAGACTTGACTGAATATGGGAAGGGAAAGTATTATCCGGACAGTGATCTGGAAGTCAGCAATTCCTTTGAAGGACTTGTTCTAGGAGGATTGGCAGGCGGTATGTTCTAGGAGGACAGTTATTTACCGTATCACTTGAGAGCCTGAAATCCTGCACTTCTTCCTCTTGATAACTCTTCTGCGGTGGCTTATGCAGGCTGTAGTGCATACTTGACCACCCCTTTGGATGTGATTAAGACAAGACTGCAAGTACAAGGATCAACAACTAGGTATATGTCCAATTTGATTCCATGAGTTCATTTGTGATATTTCATGGCCAAAGTTACGTAATTCCTTTTTCTGTATAATTAGGTACAATGGGTGGCTTGATGCTATTACAAAGACATGGACTTCTGAGGGACTGCATGGATTGTTCAAGGGAAGCGTACCAAGAATAATCTGGTATATCCCGGCATCAGCCATCACATTCATGGCAGTGGAATTCCTAAGGGACCATTTCAACGACAAGGGCAGGGATAGTACAGATGCCCATCATGAACTAGCCACCCTGTCAATTGACACGAGACCAGATGTTGAGGAAGCTGTATGAGTTCCCTTTTCACTATGAAGTGACCTTACATTCCTGCCTGGTAAAACTTACCTGGGGAAAAATATTTTTTTGTCCTGTGGCAACAAAATATATTTCACTGATGTAAATGTGTAGGAGACATATTGTTCAGCTAAGAGAAACACCTTTATATTGGAGGGAAGTTAGCTCATCATTTGATCACCCTTCATTAAGTCAGCAATTTTGAAGGTAGAAAAAAACAGGAATCTTGGTGGTGTTATTTGTGGGCAATTCTTCAGCCAGGTTCATGCTGGGATATTATTGTATCCATTGCTGTCTCCTGACTCGATTATGTGGGGGAAATCATTGGAAACATTGTTCTGCCTCTGAATCTCTGATGCAGAGATAGTGCCATTCTTGCATTTGTCTGTTTGGGACATGTTCGAAAAAGAAAAACTTTTTAATAGGGAAAAAAAGGAAACCTTTTGTAGGACATGGACTGGACAGCACTCGGGGAAGCTTATTATGTGCACAGAATGTCTAACTATACCATTGACAAAAATATAGAGCTGTAGACACGAGTAACTGTGTTTTCTTGGAGAAAATATATTAAAAAATGTCTTGTAGTTTATTTCCTCTGTTTTCAAATTGTTATTGTTAGGACAAAAAATCTAAATAAACTAGAGTTATTGTCTTAATAATAATAATTTTAAAACAGAGGATGCATCTGTACAAGCACAGCCAAAAAGGGTTCTGAGCAACATGTTAATTCGGATCGAACTTGATGGAACTGAATCAACATCAACACGACGACACCTGGACACCGGAAGGGGCCTGAGCCTGATGTCGCTTCTCTACTCGACGTCCTCATCGGTCCTAATATTCCGGTGAGAGGACACTGGGCACGGGCAGAGACGCAGGAGTCTCCTGAGCCGCAGTCCGCAGAAGCAGTCCAGGTGCAGCAAGTCGTTCTCCGGCTACCCACCCGCTGCAAACCAAACTGGACAATGCACGCGACACGACCAAATGCAACACATCCAGCCGGCCGGCCCCGCGAGCCTCACTTCCAGGTCAACTCCCAGGTCCCAGCTGCTGAAGTGCTGATCTGCTGAGTCTGAGTGCGCGGCCGCGGGATCGGATCGGCGGTGGGCCTCGACTCCCAGTCCCAGGCCAGGCGTTCGTGACCGTGAGGAGAGCTCCACGAGCCAGGCAACCTGACCGAGAAACCGGCGCGCGAGGGGAGCGGACAATGGACGCGTCGCACCCGCAGGGCGAGGCCGCCGCGGCGGCGGGGGCGTCGTGGGTGACGATCGAGGAGTGGAGCGGCTCGTCCGCCTCCACGCTCTCCCGCACCGCCGTCCTCACCGCCTCCGCCTCCTCGCTCACCTCCCACCGGTTCGGGAGCCGGTGGGGGCAGATCGGCGGCCGCCTACTCGGCGCCTTCGTGCCCGAGGTGAGTGACCGGCACCCGCGCTCACAAGTCTCACGGGAACTGCATCCCAATCTATGCATAATTTCACTCACCACTGTATAATCTGCTACCGTATCGACTTATGCATATCAGTGAGTGGCAGTTCCTTCAACTTCCTGCTGTCACCCGCATCAATTGCATCAACTACATCTGTAGAATTTGCTAGAATGAAAATTGCTGCTAGGGGCTGTTCCCCATTGTTTTCGCATGTAGAGCGGTCACTGGGACTGATGAGCGAGCCTTTGTATTGGCAGGGCTTTCCCGGGAGCGTGACGCAGGATTATGTCCCGTTCCAGGTGTGGGATACCTTGCAGGTAAGTGTACCTGCACGGCTTATCTCTGTTCGCAAGTCAGCAACTAGTGTTGTGCTTGGTTCTCACCTGTGCTGCGTGTTGCTTTAGGGGCTCTCAACATACATCCGTGCCATGTTGTCTACTCAAGTAAGCTTTTTCTGTGACACCTTATATCATCCCTTGACACACTCTTTTACCTGCACGCTTATTGTTTAGTTTGTACAATCTGAAGTAAGCCATTAACATTTGGAGTGGACTCATCCAGGCTCTTTTAGGTGCGATTGGCGTGGGAGAACAATCTGCCACTGTCATAGGTGCTACATTTCAGGTAAATGAAACGAACATAGTGGTCGAGCATGGAGTAAAAAAAAAAAAGAAATTCTTGTCATGGAAGCCAAGGGCAGGAGCACTACCGATTGATTAAGAGAGGAGGGTGACCACCCTGCTTCGAGCAGCGTCAAACCCGGGTGGGCGCGGCCGCAACCAGCGACCTTACCAACTGGGCTAAGCCCGGTTCTCATATAGGCTTATTTAGACGTCGCACATCAGATAAGACTAGCTTGTCGACCACACAATAAGTCAACAGCTCCCTTCGTATTGGAGTTCGGATTTGCTTGACAGAAACTTACTAGCTGTATAGGTTACCCCTACCTTTCATTAAGAGTCTCTTTTTTTGATAACAAAAAAGAGTCTCCTTTTAATGGGGCTATGTAGAAATGTTAATCTTTCTGCAATTTTGCAGTGGTTTCTGAGGGATTTGACAGGAATGCTAGGAGGGATACTGTTCACCTTTTATCAGGTACCCACCTATCTTTCTTATTTAATACCCTTCATGATATTCATGCAAGATCAGTTCTGACACACTTTCTGGCACAATATGTTATCTAGTATATTCATTTTCTGTGCCTTCTTTTCCACCAGGGATCTAATCTTGATAGCAATGCTAAAATGTGGCGTCTAGTTGCCGACTTTATGAATGATCTTGGTAATGTTCGATTGAAATCACTGAACTTCATGCCTATTATCCTCCTGATCTCCCTCTTATGCTTCTCTCCCACAGGGCAATTATACTCATGCCAAATTGGATTGTTCTCTTTACCTTCTACTGTAGCACATCAAATATTCTGAAAGTTAACTTTACATAAAATCTGGACTACATAGGGAATACCTCTACCTTATTTGTATGATGGAATCCTTTATATTTTACACGCGTCTTGTATTTCTGCAGGAATGTTGATGGATCTGTTAAGCCCTTTGTTTCCTTCTTCATTGATATATATAATGTGCTTAGGCAGCATATCTAGGTCATTCAGTAAGTCAATGTACATTTTTAATTTATGAACCTGTCAAGACAAGACAATTTCTGAGTGGTTCACTATTCTTTTGCCTAATTTATTGTTCCTACTATGGTCTAGCTGGTGTTGCAAGTGGAGCAACTAGAGCGGCACTAACACAACATTTTGCACTTGCAAATAATGCGGCTGATATTTCTGCAAAGGTATCTTTGGGCATTCTTCATGAATTGGAAGATTTGATTTGGTTATCAAATTATTTCTAAAGTATAGCAGAAGAAGCATACTCAACTTTTCAGGAGGGCAGCCAGGAGACACTTGCAACAATGTTAGGAATGGGATTGGGTATGCTGTTAGCTCACATTACCAGAGGACATGCTTTGAGTGTGTGGACATCATTCCTTTCTCTCACAATGTTCCATATGTATGGTGAGTATTCTTCCATCGTTTACTTCTCTGTTCTTTTTGTCGCTGGCTAGCTCAATTTTGAGCTAACCAATGATAACAAAATCAGAATGGTGGGAGTAATTGTTTCATGTATACTTTTGTCTTATTGCATTTTATGTGAGAGGACCAATTATAACTAATAGGTCTGTCCAATTATTTGATGAGACTACTAGGGCATACAAAGCAAATAGCATTTTAAGATTTCCTATTTTGCATCTAGTGCTGCTATGAGTTTCTAAGCTGCTAGCTCCATTCTTAGGTATATGAAGTTTAGGACAGATGATGTAATTCTTATCGAACTAGATTTGTTGTCCCTAAACATCATATATTTAAGAATGGAGGGAGTATTTGCTAACAAAGAGCATAGTTTTTATGTCACAGAGTATGCCATATGCAATGATCTAAACTTATCCATACACATCAAATGACAGTAAATGGAGAGTAAAAAAAATTTAGCTGGAAAATATGGGAAAGAACCAATTATTTGTTGGGTGCAGGAATTTTAGATTGATTATGTTTGCTGGATTCTTTAAATCTAGAGATGCAGTAAATTGGATTCTCGACCTCCAGTCCTTAAACCTAATTGGTTCCTCGAGTTAGTGTTTTCACACACAAAAAGAAACTATGAAAAATATCCAAAAAAAAAGTGTCCTATTATCCCATGGTTATCAGTGTCATCTTTCAGTATGAAATTTTTATCTTTCCTATTTGATGTTTCCTACTGCTAAAAAAATATAGTTTTAGAACTATTCTTCAGACTCATGTTTGTTTTGTTTTTGCCGACTCAGCAAATTACAAGGCTGTGCAGTCACTTTCACTCACTACACTGAACTATGAAAGGTCTTCCATCTTGCTACAGTATTTCATGGAACATGGTGAAGGTGAGTGAGCCCCATTTCTTTGATCATCAGTTGTATTGTTATTACAATTTATCAAACATATATCATATGATTGTTGAATGATTTTTGTGTCATCTATTAAAATAATGACAAGCCATTTCATGATATTGTTCTGATTTTCTTGTTTTATCATTTCCTAGCTCTTGCACCACAGCAGGTTTCTCAACAGGAGCATATTCTTCCTTTTCGGTCAAGCTGGAGGAAACTGATTAGAATGAAACTGCCGCATGAGTGTGTAAAGTTAGGTGCTAAAGCCTCAATGCTTACACACACTGACATGTAAGTGTTTTTATGTATTTCTCAATTCTCATGAATCTGGGATGAAATAGACATTTAATCTGTCAAATTTTGACAGGTTGGAGATTGCAAAAACGGCATCCTACTACACAAAAGGTATGGTTCAGCTCTTGGTTAATTTAGAATTTTTCTTAGTGTGTCGCTGACTTTTCATTTGTTATCTCAAATTTATTCAGCCAACTATTTTTTGCTGGACAAGGAAGACACTGTTTATGTTTTCATCCACAAGCAGGCAATGCCAGCTGATGTTTTGAAGTCCTTCATACATGGACTCGTTTTAGTGAGCTCGGTGCAGAGGGGCAAACCTCAGCATGCAGAGGCTCGTAAATGGATGGACGAGAAGTATGGCACATTTGTTTCAAAGGTATATCATACAACATATATGTTGTATCCATTTTACATTTTACTTAAGTGATGGGCGTCACGGGATGCTTACTATACTGATTCTCTATTGTGAGTTGCTAGGAGACTCCTTTATTTTTCAGTTAGATTTGTTTATCTATTATGATAATGTTATATCTATTTTCCCTTTACAGCTGCAAATACAAGGTTACTCAACACAACGACTTCTGTCGCATTCGATTGTTTGGAGGGCACACTGGCTTCATAGCCCCTTCGATGATAAGCTAAAATAGGAAGCTAGGCGCCTACTCTCAAATCTCAAATTAATTCGGACGAGAGCTTGAGAATTGTCATGAGCATTCCATGAATAAAGGTGGCGACCTGATTTAATTTCGAACACGAAACATGGACATAATTGTAAAAGGCGAAGCATAATGTGTGACTTAGTTTAATGGTCAACTAATATGGGTTAGAAGTCAACTCGCAGTGCTCTTCAGAGATACCACCTTGATTAGTAAGTATAATATAATCCCACCAATCACGGAGCACGGAACCCTCTCGGTGAAGCACTGAAGCGCAGTCGCACTACCTCCTACCGTTTTCTTTATCTTGGTTTGTTTGACGATGTACGCCGTTGTTTAGAGCGAGACGCCCATTCACCTTTAGCCTCTTGGCTGTATCTGCAAGAGAAGGCTCTGGTGGTTCTTGCATGATTCTCTTTTCTGGATGCCTCTGTTTCTCTGGTTGCTCCGCCGCTTGAAATTTGTCAGCCAGGTTTGAAGATACAGACCGGCAAACTTCAGTGCAGCTCCGAGGCCTACTATACAGTTCCGAAAGCCGCCTGATCTTCGGAAACTCCCGCTCCTCTGAATTTTCATCGTCTTCTACTGTTGCCTGTAATTCGAAGAAACATATATTGGGTTGTTATGTTACTTGTTATGGAAAACAAAATATTTTTTGGAAGTTGCTAATTTTCAGTTGACTGAAAGTTGTCCAAAACATAAAATAACCACTTCTTTAAGCCATTAGATCTAGATCTAATAGTTTATAATTATTATATAAAAAATCCTATAAAAAATAAATTAAAATATAAAATAACAAACCATCAACTAAAATCTTTCAGGCGATTGAAAGCTAGCTTTTAGTTAAAGAAGAAACAGGACCTACCTCGCCACGTGTGATACCATCCGCTTTTCCGACTTTCATGACTGAAGATGTACCTGGCGTCGTCTCTGTAGCCTTATCAACTGCAGGTGACTCAGGTTCCTTTTCCACTGCGTTTGACTTAGTAAATCCAGGTATAATTTCCGTTTTCACAAGTTTTGGAATATTTAGAGAGAACCTAATGAGTGGCTTCTTCTCAGTGGCAGGGGTAGAAACGCCAGTTTCTGGTTCAGTGGATGTAATTGTGGGCAGCCGACGATCAGCTTCAGTAAAGCCAGGAGGAATATTATTAGAAAATTCTCCGGGAGTGTCCATGACTAGATTGGGAGGAGCGTCGACATTGGGCAAATCATTAACTTCAGTCTGACACTGAGCTTTTGTGAGGCCAGGAGGAACATTTAGGGAATACCCAGGGTGCGTGTCCAACATAAGGTCTGAGCCAACCGATGATGTGTTAGCAGGTTGACATATGGAATCTGCAAAAATTGCAAAGTTAAAAGAAGCTATTAGAAACAAAGGATTGATAAAACGAAGATTCAACTGATCAGAGCAATGTCGTAACCTGAGACACTAAAAGTGCTCTTGTTCCAATCACGGCCAAAACGTCTACTGAGAGGAGAATCAAAGGGAGCTGCGCAACTGGATGCAGGGTTTGAATTAGGAGTTCCGGAAACCACGTGGCACCCATTGATCCTATCAATCTTTGGAGAGAGCGCATTGGGTGTGTCCAACATAAGGTCTGAGCCACCTGAAGATATGTTAGCAGGTTGACATGGAGAATCTGTAAAAAGTGTAGGGTCAGGAAAAAGCTTAGAAGAAACAGAAGACATCAAACAAAGAATGGAGCAATCAGAGAATGTGTAACCTGCTAAGCTAGAAGTGCTCCTGTTCACAAAGCCATGTCTGTGACATCCATCGAGAAGGGGAACAGTAGCTGCGCCATTGGATGCGGAGTTTGAATCAGGAGTTCCAAGCACCACCTCACACTGATTAACCTTATCATTCTTTAGTGAAAACCCTGGGGGGTTGTCCAGTTCAAGGTCTGCGCCAGATGAAGTCACGGTATCCAGTTGACTTGGAGAATCTATACAAGTGTAAAACCAGAAGAAATTAAGTAAGAAACAAGGATTTATCAAACAACTCTAGAATTGACAGGAATATTGCAACCTCCTATGTTGAAAGTGCTCTTGTTCGTAGGGTCACGGTTGCAACATCCATTGACGAGAGAAGCAGCAGGAGCTGCGCGAGCGCAACTGGATGCAGGGTATGAATTGGGTTGGGCAGTCTCTATCTCTTTTTCTTTTCTCGCATCCAATTTCGTAAGAGTGTCCTCAGATTTGTCATCAGAGTCCTCATTTGGCTGACTTAGATTGCTGTTTTCCATACTTGTTATATGACTATTGCAATGGCGCCTATTCTTTCTGAGATGCTTCCCAAAAATACCCCAAAAATAGAATTTGTCGTCCTTTCCTGTTATAAAAACAATAATTTAGATTAGATGAGATGATAAACAATTGTTTACCTGCATTCTATTTTTTTTTCACAGATATCAGTGTCATGTTTTGTAAACGTGTACGTGCAAATTACATGTGCCAAAAGCTATCTGACTGTGCGAACCAACATTAGCAACCAAATCATCAACTGCATGTTACCAAATTTGGCTAAGAAAGACATTTGTACAATGGCTAGCAAGAACAGTCTATGAACTAATGATGCTCACAAATGGAAATGCGTGATGGTGGAAATGGAACTTGACTGCGTGAGCCAACATTAGCGACAAAATCATCAACTGCATATTAATCCCTCAGTTCTTAAATTGTTGTCGTCGTTGACCTTTTAAGTTCCGTTTGAGTTTGACAATTCATCTTATTCAAAATTTATTATTTTTTAAATATATTTTCTTATGATTTTTTTATCACTAAAGAAAATTTAAACATATCTTACAATTTTATATATTTGAACTAATATATTGAATAAGACAAGTGGTCAAACATAACTACAAAAAATCAATGTTGACAACAATTTAAAAACAGAGGTGAGTATCAAATTAAGCTCAAAGAAAGACATTTGTACAATGGCTTGCAAGAATAGTCTACGAACTTGTCAACCATGATGCTCACAAATGGAAATGCATGATGCTCACAAGTGGAACTGGAGCCTCGGAATAACTGGCAAACATACTCTGATAGTCTGGTGGCAGCAATTCGGATGAAAATATGGACAATTCAGTATCCCCAATGTTCGTCCACAGGCCAATATGTGAAGAAATTTTTTCTAGAAGATGATCAAAGCTCTTGTGCGGCCTGTAAGAGATGATTATTAAGCTTATTAGAGCACACAGGTGCAGAAAAACCAACAAGGGCTCAACCAACCATAAGAGAAATTGCATTCGCTCAGAGCATTATATACATGGAAACACATTCAGTGCAAACCCGATCATATGCAGCTTGAAAGTACTTGACCGAACCATCAATGGTACATGTAGAAACTATCATTAGAGTACACATACCCTTGGTGAATGCTTACAAAGCGTAGTCCAATGTCTTGCTCATCCGGGGGTTTCATCTTGAACTTTTTTGGCCATAGCTGGGAAAGAGCTACAGCCTCTAGCTTTAAAATTTCAGGCATTTGTTTTGAAGCTTTGTAAACTCTGACAAATATTTGAAATGGGAACTGGGCTTCAATTCCATCACAAATGTGTTTCAAGTCTCCAGTTACATGGAAGTTTCCCCTAAAGAAAATGGAAACCGAATGTCAGTTTTCTCAATTGAAAGGAAAGCAGTAATAGCAAAATATTTTTTATTTCCAAACACAACATTATTTGAGAAAATAGATGCTTCCATGTTCCAGAGTGATATTATCACATTAGATAATTATTGAAAAGTCATAACTGCAGACAGTTTCGCTAATCTCTTATGAACACAACTCTGTGCTAGAAATTAAATTTTTAGCCTAACCAAAGTTAAGGTTCATGGCTTACAGCACAGTCAGAGTGTTCTTATTGATAATTATGCATTTCAGCATGGTTGGGCCATATTACCATCCATAAATTAAGAAACTTCATCTATACACACATGTATATGGAAATGCACAACAAAACAAGAACTAACAGAACAAGCCTACTGCTTACTTCCACGGGGCTTCTGATTGATAATGTTTCCTGTGCAACTTTGTATGTAAAATTGCTTGTGGCCCTGTTTCCTGAACACCTTTATGACGAAATTCTGAAAAGAAAATTTATCAGTAGATAAAAACAATACACTTAGTACTCATGTTTCCTGTAACTCAGTCCATACGAAATACAAATACCGAAATCTAGATGCTAAAAAGTTCTTGTTTCTTACTCAACTCTCTTTCCAAATCGTAACATGGGATATATTCGATGAAGGCAGAAAGGATTTTTCAATACCAGTTCTAAAGTAAAGAAGAGAACTAGTAATCAACAGGTAAAAGGGGCTTCCATGAAGCAAATATTTGATGCATTAATTATTCACAGCAAAAATTGTCACAGTTTTAACAGTATTAGCAGTGTTATTTTGCAGCTTGAGTTACAGTGTTAAACAAGATGCGGACGGGAATAATATATTTTTATACTTTTCAGGTTCACCTAAGAGAGTAACGCCATTTAGTTCCATAGATTGTCTAGATAACCGGTTAAATCTAATGAGACTCTAGCAAGATATCCAGTAATGCAACAGTTGACATGAATATCAACAAGATAAATCATTCACAATATGTGACTAAAGCTGGAGTTTGAGATACATGTTAGGATCCTCACTGACCTGATGATGTGTCACAATTGATCAATGAGCCACATTGTGTGGGAGCCGTGGACTGCATGCTGTGAGTCTGGGGAATTCTTTTGTGCTGCAGGGAGACCATGTCACATTTTTTCTTCAATAAGTTGTTGCTGCTACAAAGCCCTGTCGAACTGTTTGGATGTGCTTCAGTGGATCTTTCACTGAGCAAGGATGTTGGGCTTTGGGATACATGCTTTGCAACGGGATCCTGCTGAGTAGGAACTGCACTGCTTATTCTATCTTGATACACCCCAGTGGACGTTTTACCAAGCATAGGTGTCGGGCTTAACAGTTCCGACTCCAAAACTGGTGATTGCAAGACAGGACCTGTAGTTCTTGTAGCTAAATTGCAACTTCTAGTACATAACTCATTCTCAGGTGTGTGCACACTATTGGAAGAAGGACCTGCCTTAGTACCAAGACGACCCTCACTTGAACATGGAGCAAGCAATTGCTTCGGACTAGGAGAGAGATGGTTTACCACTGCCTCTTTTAGCCCTGGTTTGCTGTTTGGATATACGTCTGTACATCTTTCACCGAACAAGGATGTTGGGCTCAGCAATACATGCTTCAGAATTGGTTTTTGCTGAATAGGAGCTGCTGCAGTTCTTGATCCATCTGGGCATAACTCTCTGGACCTTTCATCAAGCACAGGTGTTGGGTTTAGCAGTGAAGACTGCACAATTGATGATTGCACGACAGGGGCTGCAGTACTTGTAGCTATATTGCAGCTTGTACTAGTCGACTTTCCATTCTCAGGTGTATACACACTCTTAGAAGGAGCTCCAGCCTTTCCATCAAGATGATGACTTGAATGGGGAGAAGGCACTTGCTTGGGTCTAGGAGACATAGGGTTTATTGCTGGTTCTTTTGGTCCTGATTTACTGTTTGGATATACCTCAGTGGACCCTACATTTAGCGACAATGTAGGCTTTCGCAGAATAGGAGCTGGGGTTCTTATTCTATCTGGAAATACTGCAGTGGGCTGTTGGCGAAACACGGATGTTGGGCTTAGCAACTCTTCACTCTCTGGTGAGCATACACTGTTGGATGAATGTCCTGCCTTTGTACCAAGATGATCCTCGCTTGACCGTGGAGCAAGCACTTGCATCGGACCAGTTGAGTCAGAGTGTATTGCTGCTTCTTTTGTCAAACTATCTTGCCATTCGCTGCTTTGACCTTGAGAATGCAAAATATGTGAACCATAATACCTGGAAAGTGCTTCTGTGATACCCATTCTACCAAAATCTCTCTCAAAAGTACCAGTATTGGAAGAAGTGTTTGAAGGCTGTGAAGATCTATAACTTGGTGGTGCAGGATTCTTAAGAGAAGCAATTTGGTGAGTGACGGAGCTTGTTATGTGCTCCCCAACAAGTGAGTCACCATTTTCAGCAGTCTGAATCCTCGGAGATAATTTATAGGATGGCGCTGATGGCATAGGCACAACGGAAACTTTGCGTGAACTTGGAGGCGGTGTGATACTTCGTCTGCAATGCTTTTTCTGTAATCCAGCTGACCCAGCAGTTCTACAGTATGGTTTCCGATGTTGCACATAAGTTATTTCTTCTACAGGAATGAGCTTCACTCTTGCATCAGGTTTTAAATATGTACCGCCAGAAGATTTAGGCATCCTCAGCTTTTCTGATGAATCAGGTCTTAACATACCCTTGGTGCTGGGCTTTGCTCTAGCACGATGAACTTCGTTCTGCCTGAAACGGTTTAAAATAGAGAAAAAAATGACTACAGTCCTCAAATTGATACAAGTAGAAATAGCATAAAAATATAATGTGAACGTCAACAAATTAATAAATGCATGATATTAGTACACAATTAAGGCTGCAGGATTGAGTTAATAATCTCCCAAGAGTCTACAAACATATGATATATACATGGTTAAAAGACAGTGTGACATAATGGACTCCTCCTTACAAGAGATATATGATAGAACCTCCACAGAACGAAAAATGTAAAAATTGGAAGAAACTACATATCATGTGTCAGTGCACGCCTACACTTTTCAGAATAACAATGGACTAAGCTCAGGGTTTTGAAAAAGTACATTACAAGAAAGAAACCATGTAAGTGTGATGAAACTTATGTGAAGAGGCGTCATTCTCAGAATCTTGTTCTACAATGCAACAATGAATAGCATGGTATAAAAGGCAGATATGATCATATGAGATACCTTCTTGCATATCTATCAGCAACAAGTTATACAAAGCTAAGTTTCATTCACAGTTCTTGTACTTTTTGACGGGAACACAGTTCTTGTACTTATGACCAATATCCTGCAATAACTTATATCGGCTGCGTAGGAACAATTTTCTATTTACAAATTCAAATATCGGCTATTCCCCAAGTCTGTCATCACTCCAAAATGGTTAATATCAGAACATCAGTCGGCCAGATAAGGGAAAACAACTAGACCAGGTATAATATGTTAAATCAGTGCTTTCCCAGAAGAATATGATACAAGTTGATATGGACAGATGAACAAATTTATCCGAGGACATCGTTAATGTTATAGATGGGTTAGTGGAGAACCAAAAACACTCGGGAATGATCTATGCTTAGTAATGTTCCAAACTGTCCATTGTATTTTGCTATAATTACTTCCAGGTTGTATGATACTACAAGCTATCTGGACACTTCTAGAAAGTGGTAGAACAAAGAACAAAGACATTGAGAAAATCACTAGTTCCATAGGGTATACTCCCATAAGTGCAAGGAAAAAACGTTGATCAACAGAAAACCTTCTATAAACATGAATGCCAATAATAAGATCAACATAGAGAAACTTTATATAAATTTCTTTAGAAACGAATAAGTTCAAATTAAGCAGAAAGGAACCTACGTATGCTTTGAAGCTTCCTGACAGTTGGACACATCTCCTGAAATTCTTCCTGTGACCTGAATAGTAAACAAGGCCAAATAAAAGCTGACTAAGATACAGGATAGTCAATAGGCGTCGAGAATCATGGTAACAATCAGAGGAAATAGTTTGATTGTTTCCGATTTACCTGTTTATTCACATAAAAACATTATAGTAAGAGACCTAGTCTGATTATAGGTGGTGAGAAGTGAGAGAAGCACAACATCAAGATACAATTCTTAGATGTATGCCCCGAAATCGTGTCCTTAAAACTTTTTTGACTCAAAAGGGATTTTATTTCGGTATCATCTGCGAGAAAGTAAGATACAGGTGTTCTGCAGGTAGCCAACACAAACCAATCACGCATTACGCAATCCTGAGAAACGAATCAGAAAACAGACGCATTTCCCTGATAAAACAAAGATGCCGCACACATACATTTGCTCATAACGAAAAATGATTCACAAAAACTGTAGATGCAACGATCAAAATACACAAGTGTGGTGAATAACAAGCTGGAACAGAGCTAAATGCGAACCCGCATTACATAACAAGGCGATATTATACAATTTCGAGCGCGTGATACTCCGCGCGAGTAGAAATTTCACTTCCGTCCGAATAAATTGCCCGAAGACTCGGCAAGAGCAAGCAGGGTCAAACAGAGATTAAAAGGCATCTCATCGCTCCACTATTTCACCACACAAAACCCTGACAGAAAATGAACCCACCTTTAATTCCAACAAAACCGCACCGGAAACCCTAACCTACCTACCTCAACGGCTCAATCGCTGTTAGATTTTGGGGGAAAGGGGAGCGCTTGGCGCGGGAACGGGGCAGAGTAAAAGGGGTGATCACCTGCTCGCCCCTTCGCTGCGGATCGGGGCGGCGAACCGCTGGCGTCGCCGGAGGCGGAGGCGGCTCCGGCGCTGGCCTGGAGATGGCGGGGCTGGGACTCGGTCCGCGCCTAGCCACTTCCGCCATTGAGATTCTCTGATCGCCAGAGGGGGGAAGAGAGAGGGGGGTAGAGGAGGGTTTTGCTATGTTTGTGAATGAGTGGGTGGTGCGCTTTAGAGGAACGCAGCAGGGACGGTTTTGCACGGAATAGGGGAAGACTCAACAAGGCCGTCCCCCATTCGCGCTTCGCTGCTTTCTACCCGAGTCCAACCCGCCTTCTCCACTACGTACCGTGACACACTGATTTGTGGGATCCATATTATGGGCCTACTTATCAGTGACATGCCTCCGCCATGTACGTATTGTGTGCGGAGTGAAATGTGTGCTCAGCTTTCTCTGTACTCCTCTCACTTCTGGGCTGGAGTACCGTCCATGGGCCTCGTGGTTTGCCAGGCTTTTCTCTTTTCGGCAGGGACATCGGGGCTCGACAGCTGGCTGGGCGATCCAACCCAACGGATGGATGTTCATCGACGGTCGACACCAACACCACCAGGCGTCATCGCGTTCCCCCTCTGCAACGAGACGGCCTGTTGTGGGATCCCACATGCCATGCATCCTCTAGTTTGACGCGTGGCCGCGCGTCCAAGCGCGTAGCTCGCCGATCCAACGGCGGAAGCTTGACCGTTCCATTGATGAATGAGACAAGGCTAGCGGTCAAAGAAGCAATCAATTCAGGTATTAGGTATACTAATTAGAGTAGCCGAGTAGAAAATTACCGATGGAGCAATTAACTGAAAATAAAAGTGCACACTCACGAGTTCACAACTGATACTGATGGAACCTGGTCACCCGGAATTCATTGCATTGGCACTCTTGAGCCGAAACTATAAAAGGCAGTGATGGCAGCGATACAAGCGGTTGGTAAGTGAGTTGCGCAAGCGAAATGCTTTCGGCAGAATACATTTTGGAGGAAAAAAAAAAGAACTACAAAACAGAATGGATGAAGAAAGAGAAGTATTGGATCCTAGCTTTTAATTCATGTGTTTAAAAACAGTGCCCTGTAGTTTGTGATGGGAATAGATAAAAAAAGAACAAACAAAAGCATGGGTGTTGTGCCAGGGAGCTAGAGAAGTGCATAAGGTGAGAACGAGAGAGATCGTCATAACAAGAGAAAGAGGTAGCAAACGGCGGGGTCAACAGAAAGATCATCGATCACGATGTGAACATGGCAAGAGATAGATGAAGTATATAGGCGGTTGAAGTGAAAATAGAAAAGTACATTTCAATCAAAAGAAAATATAGAAAAGTGCATGGAAGATTTTGGCAGGTAAGGTCATGAATTGTGCAAGATTTGATCTTATATACTGTAATTAACATACTACTAGTATTCAATGTGCAATAAACATAGGAAAGGTAGCTATGACGTGGCAGCTCGAAACAACACAATCTCAATCTTGATATGAATTAAAGATACTAGTAACAAATGCTACCAGATACATTGAAGAGATGAGATCGTTTGAGATAGCTGCTAGAGAAATGCAGCATAGTGCCGAACTATAGACAAACATTATAGAATGAAATTCTTATCTTATAAATGTTTATGTTGTATATAATTAATGTTTCTTAGAGCATCTTCAAAAGCCCCTTAAAAAATTGATCTCGAAAGAGTGTTTTTCATAGCAGTCAAAAAATTATTATAGAGAAATTTTCTTGTCTTCTCAACAGTTTTTCTTAAAAATAGATAACGAAAATTTTTAATTGAGCCACGTTAGCATCTCGCATCATAACAACATTAATTCCTTTATAAATATAAGGATTAGGATCCCTAATTTTTTTATTTAGCTATAAATAAGAAGAATTTAAAAAGAAAATAAATCTGTGAGTTGTTTTGAAAAACTATTGAAAATGGTTTTTAGATTAAACATAACATTTAGAAAGAAAATAAATTTGATTTAGAGAGAGTTTATAAGACTCTCTTGCAGATGTTCTTAATCGAATCAATATTAGTTCCAAGTCAAATTTGAAAAGAAAACAAATGAATTATCGAGAAAGAAAAGTAATAAGGGAAAAAAAGGAACATATGGGCCGGCATAGATCGATCTACTTTTCCTCTCGCCCTACCGGGATTCGTCCGCGAACCTGCGTCTTCCTGTTCCTGTAGCGATCTGCCTCGCTCCCCCTTGTTGGCACGTCACCTCTACCTCTTCCATGGCTCCCGCACGCATCTTGCTCGATGTCGACGTGCGCCTCGTCGCCAGCACCGGTGTAAGAACGCGCGGCGGCGAGAGCATGTCGTCTTACATCGAGCCGGCGGCGGCGCCTACCTCTGACCCGTTTAGGTGGGCAGTACAGTGACGGAGCCAGAATTCTAAATATGGATGTTCAAAATCATATAAATGACATCAAAACAAAGTAAATAGTAGAGTAAATATTGTTAAAGTTTTCTAAACCAAAAATTATGTGGGCTAGCAAACAAATATACATCATATATCTCTTCTTATTCTTTATTTTGAGTGTAATATGTAAGATAACTTATAAATTGATAATTATGTCATAATTTATGGGCCCGTTGCAGTACTAGAAAGCAGAGACGACAAGAGCGACGAAGAGGACGACGAGCCGAAGGCTCTGGTGGTGGACTGGGTGCGGAAGGGCACGGCTAGGCTCGTCGCTGACAACCTCGTCGAATCACTCGAGATCTCCACGGTCTCGCTCCACCTCCCGGCGCCTCCCGGTGAGATCGCCGCCTAGCTACAGTGCGTCGACGTGAAGAGCGCCGATAATGGCCTCCTCGTCCTCTCCATCGGCCCCAAGTTCTGTGACTTCGCTTCGTCCGGCCATTACCTGGTCTACGACGCCGCCGCCGTCACCGACTCCCTCTTGCTGGCGCCCTCGATCGACCGGACCGAGTTCCACGACATATTCGGACGCGGCGCCGTCGCCATGCGCCGCCAAGGCAGCAACGACTTCGTGCTGGCCATGGTGGTACTGTCCCGCCGAACCATGTGGCACTCTCTGATGTTGTGGCTCTCCAATTCCAAGTCAGGCGAAGGGCAATGGCTGCGTCGGGACGCGCGCCTACCGATGCAGTGGTCGAGCACGAGTTTGTCATGGACGCGACGTTCCCGTTCTGAGGCCGGTGGGCTTGCTGGGTGGACCTTGTCAGCACGGGCATGATGCTCTGCGACGTGTTCTCCCCTAACCCGTAGTTCCATCACGTGCCCTTGCCGGAAGGACGGACTTAACGCGTGACCCGTAGCGCCGTAAGCGGAGCGCGCGACCCCTCCTCCACCGCGCGCCTAGGAGCCGCTGAACGCCGCCGTTGTCCTCTTCTTGTCGGTCATCTTCAACCTCGAGCTCCCACCCCCGCCCTGGCGCGCCGCCTTCCCCGTGCCTCTCTCGCTGTCCCCGGTGACATCGCCGGCCGCCGCACTGACCCCTCCCCCGCCCGCGACCATCTCTAGCGGCCGGCGACGCCGCGCCGCCTGCACTTGCCGCCACCGCCCACCATGCCGCCGCCGTCGCCGGCCGCCACCACACTAATTGGTCGGACCACCGCCATTGTCGCCCCCGAGCTCGGTTCTATATCCGTCGGGAACAGTAGACCCTGGCAACCCAAACTCCTGAAGTCCGGCGACGCTCACCGCCCTCCTCCGCCACCGGCGGCTGACGGCGCCCTCGCCGCCAGCCGCGCCGCCCGCCCTCGACCTTCGCTCCGCGTCCATCCCGCATGCCTCACACCGCCTGCGTTAACCCTAGACCGACGGCGCGTGTCGCCACGCTGCCACACCGCCCGCCCGGCCCGGCGCTCCGCCATGGCTGCGCCAGCACTCGCTCGTTGGGTCCACCTTCTCTCCCGACCGAGGTGGGCCGGGCCTCTTGCTCAGGCCGAGCCGCCCGGGGTCACGCGCTAGCGCTAGCGCGCGATAGGGTTTCCATTGCCGGAAGGCTACCTCTCCCTTCGGTTCACGCGGGGCTAGCCGGGCTTGTAGTTGTACAGCACCATGGGCCGTGCCGGCGACCAGATCAAGTTCGTGTACGTGGACGGCTACGATGACGAGAGCTGCCCCCGGGACCAGGTCACCATCAGCGTCTGGACCCTGCAGCAGCTGCCGGCCGCGACGGACGCCCAGCCTGTGGAAGTGGAGGAGACGACATGGCGATGCGAGTCGGAGGCCTGTGGGCGGACGAGTCGTTCCGTGCGATCCCGGAGCTGCCACGAAGCACGCCCGTGTGCCCTGTCCTGAGCCCCGAGGAGCCTGACACGGTCTACTTTTTCCTGAGCGACCTCGGCTGTGTCGATGGGCACGTCGTGATCAAAGGCGTGTACGTGCTGGAACTAAACATGCGCAGCAAGAAGGTCCAGTCGTGGAGCAAGTACCCGCCCGGGAGACGCTTTGAGCGGTTTCCAGGTTTCCTTGCAACTGCTACTGCGGCGTGACACTGTTAGCTATTGTTATGCCCAACAATGGTTTGGTGGTTCCCTGGAGTAATGAGAATTTTATTTTTGAGTAAAATACACGAGCGGTCATTAAATTTGTTCTGTAGTGTCATCTATCTAGATCCATAAATTTGTAAATTGCATAAACACATCTCTAAACTTGTCCCGTGATGTCATCTAGTTCCTTGAACTTTTAAAATATAATAGCATACCTCTAAACTTGTTTTATTGTGTCATCTAGGTTCAAATATCTAATATACCATAAAAATTTGTTATCTTTTTTTTTTGCAAGGGAAATTTTTTTGTTATCTGTATGACACGTCATATCAACGACCTATCACACTTGCTTGTCTCATCTACCAATCACTTTCTAAACAAAATTAAAAGGATGTTTAAATGGGGTTTAGACACTACACGGGCACCCTCGTCTTGGCCTAAACGGTCATTTAGCCCAATTAAATGGCAGATGGACATCCCATGCCTTATAACACTTCATCGATCCCCATAACATGACATCAAAGTCTTTTTCCATTATTCTCTTCCAAAAGTATTAAATCTACGGCAAGGTGTCAATAGTGACATATGCAATGCCACCTAGGCATATTTTTCTATTAAAAATAAAGATTTGGATCTAGATGATACCACAAAATAAGTTTGATGATGTGTTTTGCAATTTACAAGTTCATGGAACTAAATGATATCATGGAACAAGTTTAAAAATGCGCTTGTGAGATCTGCAAGTTTATGGACCTAAATGATACCTTGCAACAAGTTTAAAGACCGTTGGTGTATTTTACTCTCTCTTTTTAACCAAATCAGCTCGAGAGTAGGGAAGTTTAGAGGTGTACAGTAATTATATGCTTGTGTGTGAAATTTCACTATATCAAATATTGTCACAACAGAGTTTTTTTTAATACGTTAGGTGCATATCTTTATATTAAAGAGAAAGCAATTTATTCACAACACAGACATTTCATCCGACAACACACACCATCTTGACTAATAAAGTTTACAAATAGAGATCTAGTTTGTCAGTTCGACTACTCACCAAGGCTTAGTTGGGTAGATATGGAGAAGTAGTGAATTGGAAGGAAATGAAGTAGAATCAATCCATACATGACTTGCTATGGATTTAATCCCCTCCAATCCATGGCAATCCACTTAGAGAAGTGGAACAACGGAACGAGTTCTAAAGGCAGTATCAATTATCATTTGTTTAACAATTAATTAGATGTTACAACAGTCATAATAATAATATGAAAAAGAATTTATTACGAAACAGAGGAAAATCATCTCTATGAAAGGTTATAGACATCCTTTTCAACAAATTGAAAGCCAAAAAAAAATAGACTAATTTTTTTTTTCTCATCCCAACCAAATACCCATCATTTGACCATAACCTTATGAAAGGCACTCTTAGAAAGAGTAAAATGAAGCTCACAGTTGACACCAATCACACACCCATAGCTGTTTTTCGTCCGATCCTTTCCCTCGGCTGCAACATCGAGTACCGGTAGTGCTTTTAGGTTTTAACAATGCATCACG
The DNA here is from genome assembly GCA_030378355.1 of Eleusine indica. Classification (NCBI taxonomy): domain Eukaryota; kingdom Viridiplantae; phylum Streptophyta; class Magnoliopsida; order Poales; family Poaceae; genus Eleusine; species Eleusine indica. Next base: position 5,881,994 of record CM059498.1, on the reverse strand, counting down.
ACAGCTTTTATTATTTGGAAGTGTCTAATTTTCAGTCGATTGAAAATGAGGTCTCTTTTAATTAACGCTTTTGACCCTTAGATCTAGATCCAATAGATACAAAAAGACAAAACTTTTCTATAGCCTATATATAACACTAATTAATATAAATAATCCTAGAAATAAATAAATAATAAAAATAAATAAATAAATTGAACAAATGTAGGCGCACACAAGCATTTTGCACGTCGACTGAAAGCCTCCCTGATTTTCAGTCAACTGAACAGGAGCATTCCTGTTATTATTTTGTACTCAAGTGAATCTGTGAATGATCACTAAAGTGGTAATGGCATAGGTATCGAGTAGTGGAGTGACTCCTCACAGCCTTTATTAATGTCATCATAACATATGACTTTTTATTCTTAAGATACTACTATATGTCAATGAAAATTGTTAGTCAAAGTGTTATCTTAATGGTTGGAGATGTATTTTGTGTTACAAATGACTTAGGTACTGTTTGTATCTCTCTAATTTTTAAGAAACTGGTTTCTAGAAACTGGAGAGTCTTGACTAGTTTTTATGTCAGTTTTTATAAACTAAATTATAAGTTTTTAAGAAACTCATACTCTAGCTTAACCCAACTAATTTTAGTTTTACCTCATTTTAATATATTAACTATCCAAAACTAGTTTATAGATTATAAAAATAGGATCCAAACATTCTCACCTATTTTTTATTTAGAAACTCGTTTCTAGAAACTAAAATAAAAACCAGTTTTAAAAAAACTGTTATGGATCCAAACATGATCCTATTCTATAATCTTTTATGGCTTATGTTGAAAGGTGGCATATTGTTTTTTCTCATCAGGGCTTTCAATGAAGAGTTAGAGAATGCGATTAAGATTTCACCACTAGATAACAGATATGTTTAGCTTGTATGATAGGTTTAGACTAACTCCAACAATACATTGCAAATCGTATTACAAATCGAAGAGACACAGTGTCATTTGCCTCACTTCCACAGTGGCCCGAAGGGAAGGTATTCGATGGCGTCTCCAACAACGAGAGGCATATGGGAGGAGACCGGCAAGCAGCTCGCGTTCTTCTCTTCGGTTCTCTTCGTCGCCCAGAGCCAGAGCCAGCCAGCCAGCCATGGTCGTCGATCGGCTGGGCCACACGTTCGGCGGCGACGAGCAGCTGGCATTCCAGGAGGCCGCTACGGCGGGCTCCAACGCGCAAGAGGAAGGTTGGCTTCAACGCCGCTGGCCATCAGCCCCCTCGTGCCGCCCTTCCTCGCGCCTGTCGTTCGCCTCGCGCTGCTGGCCATCAGCCCGCTCGCGCCGCCCTTCCCCGCAACGTACTGAATCGGGCGAGCCAACGCCGAATCCGCGTCACCCGTCCTGCTCCTCGTCTCCACGCACCGCGCGCCGCTCTTCCTCTGCCGCTTCGCTGCCGATGACAACGTCGGTGTCCCCTCGCCCATCCCGCGCGCCACCCGGCCTCGCCCAGTTCTGCCGCTCGCGCCCCGCGCGAGCTCAAGCCACTGCTCCCGTACACGCCGGCGGCCCCGCCTCCACGTGAGCTCACGCCGCCCCATGCGCGCCGATGACGTCGTCTCGCGTGAGCTCTCGTGCTCTGCTCAGCCTTGGCCATGGCAATGGCCGAGAGAGAGGAAAAATGGGAGGGTAGCGAGGCAGCTAGCCCCCGAGCTCTGCTTGCCCTGCACGCCGGTGGCTCCGCTCGCCCAACACTCCGCTCATCCTGCGCGCCCGTCGCCGTGTTGGCCAAATGCATTTGAGGAGAGAGGAGATGTATTTTTATATCTCCTCTCTCCTTCGAGGCAAAATAGATCGGGCTTATGCCTTATCTGTTGGAGGACGAAATGAAGATGCACAGTGTCAAATGAAGATGCAAAAATAAAATTGGCTCATCTGTTGGAGCCAATCTTATAAACAGCTATCACCGAATTTTTAGCATGGTGGCACCCAACGGCTGTGTGGTTGTTTCATTGTCACATGGTCAATCGAAGAAAAATACTTCCGACCTCTAGGAACTTTGGATCAAATGTGTATATCTCGTTAACGTAAGAATCAGGAACCGTCCTATATACAAGTGATGTATTATTACATATCGTCTACATTTATTTTGTAATTTATTAAAATATGTATTATTTTATGTTATAATTTTGAGTACAAAAGTTGTCACCATTTTTCAGTTTAAACTTGACCAATAGGTGTTTTATTTAGATGAACATTAAATTGTCCTTTAACTTACTTCTGCTTTACAATATAAGGAAATCTATGACTGGTACATGAATATTCTTTTCTTGAGTGTCACTGGTACATGAATATTCTTTTTTTGTAAAAACTTCTTTGGACTTACTAAATAAAAACAACTAAAGAGCAATCTCAGAATTCAAACCAAATGCTTTAGGAATGTTTGAAGTTCAATTCAAATTCATACACTTATTAAAAGATTATACTATTTCTTATTAGGATTTCGGGTCCTATAATTCGGTCGCACGGGGGACGGGACGGGTGCGATCGAGCCCCTGTCGAAAGGGCCTACCATTTCGAGAAAACTTCAGGGCCCGGGCCGCCGGGCGCACGGGAAGCGAACGCCACCAGGCACCAGACCACCACCACCGCCGTCCACCGGCGTGTTCCATCTTTCCGTGCGGCGCAAGCCCGGCGCCGGAGGCATCCTTTCCTACGCCGCGGATCCAAATAAAGTCCAAGCCATCCACGCACCGCTTCACAACTCCATCGCCACTTCCCCTTCTCTCCCTCCAAAACCTTCGCTCCCCTCCCGCACCGGCTCGCCGCGATCCAACTCCCAGATGCTCGCGCCGCTCCCGCGCCTGACGAGCGCGCTCCGCGGCAACTACGACGCCGACCAGGCCTACCTCCTCCGCAAGCCCGTTCTCCAGGCCCTCGCCCTCCGCAGGTTCCACCCCTTCCCCTCCCTGCCCATCGATTGTGGCTCGTCGTCACCGAACCCCAATTGCCGCGGCGAAAATTCCTGACGATTCCGTGCTTTTCGTTGTCTCTGCAGGCCGCATGACGAGTGGGAGCTCGCCCGGAAGATCGTGCCCGGCTGGGACGACGGTAAGGTCTCGAGAACACTCGCACCTTGCTTGCACGAGTTTGGTTGCGCGTGCTTCTTTGGCAAACATTGTTGTGGTTGGCGTGTCTCACTACGATTCTGATTTTGGTTGAACTTGTTGGATTTGCCACTTGTGTTGCAGCTCCCAGCGACGTGCGCCAGGCTTATAAGCAATTCATAGGGGCCGTGGTTGAGTTGTTGAATGGGGAGGCAGTGTCTGAAGAACTCCAGCAAGTTGCTCAGGCAGCGTATGCCCTGTTTGGTGGCGATGACGTAGAGTATGAGGCCACCAAAACAGCCCTCGGGAAAAGGTAGAAACAAACATACCGTGGTTAAAAGTTTTTTGGTTGAGGCGACTTGATTTGGTAGTTATTTTGATTTTTGTGCTGCTAGGACCTTATGCTGAGAATTTTAAAACAAAAGCTTGTGTCATATTCTTCAAGTACTGTTAACCTGATTTATTGCATATAGTATTCTGAGATCTCCTGAGTAGATCAGCACTATGTTACATCAGTTGCTCATAATATTATCTCTGTACATGCCTTTGTCTATTGCAAATGCTATAATTTTTTTTGTTGGATTTCCACTAATATTGTTCACATGTTATTGCATCAGGAATGAATTGGAGAACCTTGTGGGCTACTCTGTACAAGGCTCAGTTTTAAAGAAGATAGCTCAGTTAGCTCATAAGCTTGGTTCCCTTCAACGGACAAACACCCATGAACTAAATGTTCACAGAAAAGCAGAGGGCGCAGAGGAAAATGACAGAAGTGAATTCGGAGCAGACTTTGATTTCAAGCCACCAGCACGTTTCATTGTTGATGTTCCTCTTGATGAAGATCTACTCTTAGAAAGTGGTCAATCAAGCACAAAATCCTTCGAAAAAGGGCAGTATGCTGCTTTTGGCACATCATCAATTCATGATTCAGCTGCTGTTAAGGGTTCTATGAGTTTGAGGTGGCTACAAGACCAGTGCGCTTTGATAACGACAAGTGGTGGCTCAATACTTTCAGGAGACGAACTTGCAATGGCTTTATGCCGAGTGCTCATATCAAATAAAGCAGGCGACGAGGTTTCTAATATCCTACTGAACTCTCTCTCTCTTTGTGGGTTGGGGTGGGGGGTTGTTTCTCACCAACCAGTTGAACCTAAAAGCCTAAGCTAATGGGAAAAGGTGGGCAATACATTTATACTTCAAAACTCCTCCTCACGTGAAAGGTCTCAAAGGCCGCAAACATGGAAATAAGAGTAATAATACTCCGCCTCACGTGAAAAGCGCCAGAGACCACAAACATGGAAAGTAGGAGTCAGGAGCAATTTAATAAATTGCGCCCACCAGGATTCGAACTCGAGACCTCTGGCTCTGATACCATGTTAAGTTTGTATGCACCAACCAGTTGAACCCAAAAGCCTAAGCTAATGGGAAAGGGTGGGCAATACATTTATACTTCAACAGTTTCATCATCTAATGTTCCAAACTTCCCATGTTGCAGATAGCTGGTGAATTGTTGGACCTGGTTGGTGATGCTGCCTTTGAAACAGTTCAACATCTTCTTTTGGTAAGAGATACATCCCTTCTCTTTAACTGATCATTTTATTTTTAATAGTCCTTTCATACCAATATACGGAGTTCATATGACTAAGATAGAATACGGATACATACTCTATACAGTTTACAATCAATCTTTTTGTCCTGCATCTCTGTACTTGATTTGATTGCTGGTCAAAACCACTTTTTAACGTTAAGCGTCCATTTTTACAAAGTTACAATCTACCCAGAATTAGGTACCAGACGCAGGGAATTACCAGAACATTAGGTGAATGCATTGAAGTTAGTACCTTTCCCAGTCTGGTAGATCCGTAGATGAATTCTGAACAGGGCATGAATTTTCTTCATTCTTTACTTCAGAAGCTTTAATTTGTTCGTTTTGATGGCACTGTTAAAAAAAGGCGCCTACAGTAACAGCAGAAGCATTGGATTTAGGAGCCAAGAACCATGATATGAAGGGAGCCTCGATGTGCCGTTTTAGTTTTTTTACTTTCCATTTTTTTGTTATATCTCCAGTTTCAGATTGAATTGTTTCACTCCAACTAGCAATGTTATACCACTACCCAAAAAAATGTTCCACTAGTTTGGAGAAACATTTTTCCACGCTTCTTACTAGTTCTAAACTAGTTAGTAAAAAAGGGGGAAAAAGGAACCGAGGCCCAGTTTTGGGTTCATGTGCTCTGCCAGTGGAACCAGGCTGGAAGAGGGCTTGAACTTGGGTTGTCTGGGCATACCACTCCCTTGACCAACTGATCTTGGCTAGGTATATTAGAACACAAATTGGTTTAACAAGTAGCATCCCAAGTGGCAGATAAACTTGTAGCAATTATTTTTACGCGAATTGAAAATGAAATCTCAAGTAAGATGTATGTTAAGACTACCATAGCAAGGGTTTCCCTTGCTAAATTTTTCTAAAAAACATAAAATGTATGTCAAGTTTATCCCACACGAGGACTGGGAATTTGTGTTTTTTTGGAACCTAGAGTGGTGTAATGCCTGCATCTATTATATTCACGCCTTAAAAGATTGATTTTCCAGCAACTGATATTTCAGTGACCAACTGGAAAAGTGGTGTCGGTAAGTGACTGATATATCTGCCAAACTTGTCTTGCAAATTTCTCCCTGAATGTGTGCTAGTTAGGCTAGGATTTCCTTTCATGACCATAAAATAGAAAAGCTTCCATTGTTGTCGATTATCTTGATTTGCTTTTCGATACCATAGGGCAGTGGAGTCTTATGATTGTGTCATGTACTGCAGCATCGGAAAGAGTTGGTAGATGCGATTCAACATGGATTGATGATATTGAAATCAGAGAAAATGTCCTCAAGTAATCAACCAAAGATGCCGACTTATGGCACACAGGTATGCCAACTTCCTTATGTGAGTGTCTATTGTTGTCATATATGGCAGATACCTGGTTAAACGTTTAATGATTTCTCATTCAGCAAAGGGGCTCACAGCGCAGTGGCAAAGGCCACTGGCTGGAGTGCTCCCTCCCAGAGTTCGAACCCTGGGTGCTGCACCTGCACCTCAGGGGCCTCCCTTGGGGTATTCCTTTTAAAAAAAATGATTTCTCATCCATCATGGCTGCAGGTGACTGTGCAAACAGAGCATGAGCGCCAGCTTGATAAGATTAGGAGGAAAGAGGAAAAACGTGCCAAGCGTGGTGCAGACACTGGAACTAATGATATTGGGGTTGATGATTTCTCATCCCTCCTCCTGGCAAGTGAAAGAAAGCAGCCGTTCGATGATGCGATCGGGACTGGAGAAAGAGGGGATAGTTTAGTAACTTCCCTTCCTCAAGGTACCACAAGAAAACACATGAAAGGGTATGAAGAAGTTAAGATTCCACCAACTCCAACAGCATCACTGAAACCGGATGAGAAGCTGGTATATAATCCTATTTTTTTATGTGCATATTATTTTAGCCTACCCCAACTTGCTTGGGACTAAAAGGCTTTGTTGTTGTTATGTTCTTCTATTTTTTGATGGGACCAGCCTTTTTTTTTAAAAAAAAATCATTAAAAAAGGTCTTGCATTAAAGTTAGTTTTATATGATTATGGAACCTCAAAATTGATCTCTTTTCTAATTTGTGATCTCTTTATTAAACTGTGACATGGTAACCTTAGGACTGAGTGTTGGCAGTGTGAAATGATGAATACTGAGTACCAACGATCAATTTTTTTCCTGTTCTTTCATTGTTTTTATTCATAGGTAAAGAACTCACATTTGCATCTACCCAATATTACAATCGTTCTTTTTCTGATCTTTGTTTTTGTTGGTATACTGTCTTCATTCACATCAATCAATAATTTCTCTAGCATTAGCGCTTTGAACAGCGGACTGGAAGCCTTTTGTGTTGATAACTGTGGATTTGTTTTTTGCCAGATTGAAATAAGAGAATTGGATGAGTTTGCTCAAGCTGCCTTCCAAGGATACAAGTCGCTCAATCGTGTGCAGAGTCGTATCTTCCAAGCTACTTACTACACCAATGAGAATATTCTAGTACGTAGCTAAGTCCACATCTGTACAGTTGTGCCTTCTTTTTTTAACTACTGACTTGCATGATTATTGTATACTTCGCTTTTTTAAGCTACTAGTTAACTTGCATAATTTTTCAGGTTTGCGCTCCAACAGGTGCTGGCAAAACAAATATTGCAATGATTGCAGTACTTCATGAGGTATAGGGTATATCATAACCTGGATTTTTTGTTCCTAAAGTCTGCAAGTTTCTGACTTTTAGAACTTTACTTCTGTGTTTCTTTTTTTTATTGAAAAAATATTCAAGCAATATTGGACTGACACATTTCTTCTATAGGTTAAACAACATTTCAGGGAGGGCATTTTGCACAAAAATGAGTTTAAGATAGTCTATGTTGCTCCAATGAAGGTATTCTTTATGTTCTTGAATCTGTTATCATTGGATATTCAGGCAATTGTTACATTTTGCCTTTTTTTTTATGCTGACATTGGTTGTTATTTAGGCCTTGGCTGCAGAGGTGACAGCAACATTTAGTCGGCGCTTGTCTCCATTGAACCTTGTTGTTAGAGAACTTACAGGAGACATGCAGTTGACCAAAAATGAGATTCAAGAAACACAAGTACGCCTTTTCTTATCATTTTAACTTGTGCTCTGAACTATACTTATCTGGTACATCACACAGATGATTGTGACTACTCCTGAGAAGTGGGATGTCATTACACGCAAAAGCAGTGACATGTCACTATCAATGCTGGTCAAGCTGATAATCATTGATGAAGTGCATCTGCTAAATGATGAAAGAGGTTCAGTAATTGAGGCATTAGTAGCTCGGACTCTTCGCCAGGTCTCTCTCTCTCTCGCGCGCGCGAGTGTGTTCTTCCTTTTTCTTGCTTGTTGGCTTAGCTTAACTTCTCTCTCTGGCGATGGCAAATGAAGGAACACATCTCTTTTTAGCATATATTGTTTCTTATCGCCCACTTATGCCCCCTATTCCTACTGTTCTATTGTCTTCAACTTCTTTTTTTGTTTCTTTTCGCCCTCTTTCAACCTCTCTTTTGCTTCACTTTGTTTGTTCTTGTGGATTTCATCTCTAGTGTGCCCTAAGTTTCTCGGGACTAAGAGGATTAGTTGTTTGTTACCTATGATTCATATTTATGAATCTACTGAATGTAACAGGTTGAGTCGATGCAATCAATGATTCGCATTGTTGGCCTATCTGCTACCCTGCCTACTTACTTAGAGGTATATTGCCTACTTGCCTTAAAATATCATTGACGTGTGCTACCTGAGACAATTACAAAACATTTTCAGGTTGCACAATTTCTGCGGGTTAACCCGGAGACTGGCCTTTTCTTTTTTGATTCAAGTTACCGTCCAGTTCCTCTTGCTCAGCAGTACATTGGTATCAGTGAAAGGGATTACGTAAAGAAAAATGAACTGTTTAATACTTTGTGCTATGAAAAGGTATGTCTTTCTTTGATAACATGGTTCCGTATCGACCTCTGCATCCATACCTATTTTAACATGTACCTCACATTAATAGGTTGTGGAATCCATTAAGCAAGGTTACCAAGCATTAGTTTTTGTTCATACTCGTAAGGATACTGGGAAAACTGCTAGAACTCTGGTAAGTCATGTATTTATTTTTTATGAGGCATCACCTTATTTGCTTGACTGCAGTGGCATTATTAATATTGTTTCTCTACTGTTTGCAACTGCATCATGTGTAGAAATGTATAATTCTGATGCCATACTTGTATATATTCAAGAATAGTCCTACATCTTCTTAAATTGTATTGTGGAGCGTGTTGGAACTATTTGTTTGATTGCAGTTAAATATCTTATTCATCGATCTGTATATTATCACATGCTACTCCTGGCAAACCTGGTCTCCTGATCTTCTTTACTATATTATTTTAAACTGATGATGGGCTATTAATAAGACACTGTTCAGGATTTCAGATCCTTCTGCGTGGTATCTTTTTCCTTAAGTGCTATTTATGCATTTGTTACTTATATTATACAACTATATGATTTCTCATTCATTCTGCATGTTATTCAGATTGACCTAGCTGTGAATGCGGGGGAGATAGAGTTATTTTCAAATGCAGATCACCCCCAATTTGAACTCATCAAGGTATGTAGTTACCTTTATGGTTCCAGTGTTAACCTTGACCTAGTAACTATTGCTTATTATTTACTAGTCTTATGGTTGCAGAAAGATGTCAGTAAAGCAAAAAGTCGTGAAGTTGTTGAATTTTTTGAATCTGGATTCGGCATACATAATGCTGGAATGATGCGTTCTGACAGAAGTATGATGGAGCGCTTGTTCGCTGACGGGCTTTTGAAAGTAAGATCTTATTGCCTACTCCTGTTTTGCTGAGCCACATGCTAACTTATTTCAATTTTAGGTACTTGTTTGTACAGCAACATTAGCCTGGGGAGTGAACTTGCCAGCACATACAGTTGTTATAAAGGTTAGTACATATTTGCAATTGTTTTTGGGATCAAAACTGTTGTGCATGCATAACTTGTAGAGTGACTTTAATGCATGTCCATGTTTTTTTTTTGACATGAACAGCAGGGGAAGCCCCCACTGTGGTAGTTATATATTATATAAGAAAACGCAAAGAAAAACTTTACAACTGAAACCCCTCCCCCCTACTGGAGCGGATAGGGAGTCCATGTTTTATTATTAGTATTCTATTTTGTTTACTAGTAACTTCCACTTTTGGTGATAAATTCACACAAACAGAGACATTAGTACATAACAGCCGTAGTAGACTTCAGCTTGTCAACTCAGTCATCGCCTCCATGATCACTTACCCCATGTGTGCTCTCTCTGTCCTGGTTGCGGTACTTGAATACATTGAGAGAGCTTAAAAACATTGCCTCTGGAGGGGACATGAAAGCAATGGCAGAATGAAACCTCTAGTGGCCTGGTCTAAATGCACTCGACCTAAGAAGAAGGGGGGACTGGGAATTATCAGCCTTCGGCATCAAAACACTGCATTACAGCTCAAGCATCTTGATAAATTTTTCAACAAACGAGATATCCCATGGGTTAACTTACTATGGAACACACACTATAGGAATGGCAGACTGCCACAAGCAGCAAAGGACAAGGGCTCATTCTGGTGGAGGGATGTTCTCAAGCTATGTGACACTTTTAGGGCAATTGCACAGTGCAAGCTTGGTGATGGTTCCACGGTCCTGTTCTGGTCTGACATATGGAATGGAAACCTGCTCCAACAAAAGTTTTCAAGGCTCTACTCCTTTGCTAAAAACAAGCTAATCACGGTGGCCAACTTCATTCTCCATAACTCAGTGCAGGAGCAGTTTCACCTGCCCCTATCGCAGCGAGCACATCAAGAATACAATCAGCTTCAGGAACTCCTTCAGGAACTACAAATGGAACCCGATACAAAAGACACTTGGCACTACATCTGGGGTTCCATGAAGTACTCTTCTTCAGCTTTTTACCACTACCCCTACAAATTCCTACAGCCACCACAACCATTTCTCTGGATATGGAACTCCAAATGCAGTAACAAGCTTAGAGTGTTCACCTGGCTACTCTTCATGGATAGACTGAACACAAGAAATATTTTAAAAAGGAAGAAACACAAGCTTCAGGACGATGACTATAGGTGTGTCCTCTGCGAAGGCAATTATGAAGAAACTGCCTTTCACCTATTCTTCAGCTGCACGTTTAGCCAACAATGTTGGGAATACATTGGCATCATGTGGAACTATGCAACCAACTTCTTTGACATGGTCCAGCAAGCAAAAAGAAGCTACCAGAACAAATTCTTTATGGAAACCTTCATTATTGCAGCATGGCAAATATGGAAGGAAAGAAACAATAAGATTTTCAATCGAAGCACTCCAAGTCTCCTTTCATGGAAAAGGCACTTCAAAAATGAATCCTTGCTTCAAGCTCATAGAATCCCAGAAAAAGATAGGCCCTATTTTCTTCATTGGGCAGATTCCCTCTCTTAATAGGAGGTGTTGTTGTTTAGTTCCACCCCTTGGGTGTTGTTGTGCAGTTTCCTGCTTTCTTTGGTAGTCTTGTACAATGCTTTTCTTGTACAGCTTTTATGTTGTTTTCTTGTTTCCTTTATTTATAATAAAATCTAACAGTAGGGGTTTCCCTACTGTACATTCCTCAAAAAAACAGCCGTAGTAGGGGCATACAGAAAGTCTCAGGTTTTGCATAGTTTCTTTTAGTTTTTTTTAACTAGTTGATCAGATGCATGAGCATCACTACCCTGAAGTTTCTTGCTTACATCTTCAGTTTATGAGGATTCCAAAACATGCATGTTTTCAATTATAGCATCTTTGATAATTTGTATGGTACTGAGTAAATGATGTATTCCCACCTACAGGGAACACAGCTATATGATCCTAAAGCTGGTGGGTGGCGAGATCTGGGGATGCTTGATGTGATGCAGGTGCCTGAACTACTTGTATTTTTTTCTGCTCATTCCATTCAAAGTTTCTAATGCTCACATTTTCAACTTTTTTTTTTTTGTTTTGGGTAGATCTTCGGACGTGCTGGAAGACCGCAGTTTGACAAAAGTGGTGAAGGAATCATCATCACAACACATGACAAATTGGCTTATTACTTGAGATTGTTGACAAGCCAGCTTCCAATAGAGAGCCAGGTTAGCTTAACAGGATGTTGGAAACACCAATAGAACTTTGCCCATCTAGGAGGGAGGGAGGGGGGTTGGTAGAACAAAACTTCATGTGTCCTAGATGTTTACTGTTATCTTATTACTAGATCTTTGAACAGCGCTAATTTGCAAAGTTTTACTTGTGGTGTACGCAAATTTGTTTCATTTGTCATCCTCTATCCACAATTAATTTGTTGTTAATGATATTCATCTTGCAGTTTCTTGGGTCTTTGAAAGATAATCTAAATGCCGAGGTCGCCTTGGGCACTGTAACAAATGTGAAGGAGGCCTGTGCCTGGCTTGGATATACATACTTATTTATAAGGATGAAGACAAATCCTCTGGTGTATGGGATAGCTTGGGAAGAGGTAAATCTCCATCATTCACATCTTTAATGCAAATCACTATTTATAGACTTATCTGCGAAGGATAGATTTTGTAGTATGAGATTTGTGATATATTCTGAGTAATACAAATGACAAACAGTATAATTGCCTCATATTATCGAACTTTCTATCCATGAGTACATTTGGAATGTTCCCTGTATTTTGCTAACAATTACTACTCCATTCTGAAATTGTTGTCATTAGGACAACAACTCTAGTTCCTTTTTGAACTAAAATTCTTGTCCTAACGACAACATTTTCAAAATGGAGAGGAGTATCTTTTTGTGTCACAAGCAAATCTTCTGGAGTGCTTCATTGCATGTGTGATGCCCAACCCTCCTTATCTTAAGTTTCTAAGCTCTAATTTGTTGCTCATTATGTTTGATTAAGGTCCGTGGAGATCCTTTAATGGGTTCCAAGCAAAGAGCATTCATTGTTGATGCTGCACGTTCGCTAGACAAAGCTAAGATGATGCGCTTTGACGAAAAGAGTGGCAATTTTTATTGCACAGAACTTGGTCGAATTGCAAGCCACTTTTATCTTCAGTACTCCAGTGTTGAGACTTACAATGAGATGCTTCGACGCCACATGAGTGAAAGTGAGGTATGACATTATTACCTTTTTTTATGTTTCTTAGGATCTGATCTTGATTTTGAGGATTTACTATCCTGTCTGCACTACCTCAGGTGATTACTATGGTGGCCCATTCCTCTGAATTTGAAAATATTGTAGTAAGAGAAGAAGAACAGGATGAATTAGAAACCCTTGCCAGGAACGCATGCCCGCTAGAAGTTAAGGGTGGACCGACTGACAAACATGGGAAAATTTCGATTCTCATACAGGTTATTGTTTAAGAACTGTTACTCTTGCATTAAGTTTGAACTGAAAACATCCTAATTAATAAAGCATTCGATCAATTTTACAGGTTTATATTTCCCGGGCTCCAATCGATAGCTCCTCATTACATTCTGATGCTCAGTACATTAGTCAAAGTTTGGCTCGCATTATGAGGGCATTGTTTGAGATTTGTCTGCGTCGAGGGTGGTCTGAGATGTCATCCTTGTTATTAGAATATTGCAAGGCTGTGGACCGCAAAATATGGCCCCATCTCCATCCACTTAGGCAATTTGATCTTTCTCCTCAGGTTTGCTCTCAGCCATCAATCTACTTCATGTTTCATTGCCCTCCTCATTTTGACATGTAATTCTTGCTCTCTGAATTAGATATTGTGGAAACTTGAGGAAAGAAATGTTGATCTGGATCGTCTTTATGAGATGGAGGAAAATGAAATTGGGGCTCTGATCCGTTTTTCTCATCAGGGAAAAGTAAGCCTCACTTTACAAGTGGTGCTTTAATGTTAGTTTTGAAATTTTTGTTCTATTGACTAATGAATTTATCATCCTTTTGCTGAAGTCGGTTAAGCAACACGTTGGATACTTCCCCTATGTCAACTTACATGCTACAGTGAGCCCAATTACTAGGACAGTTCTTAAAGTAAGGGCTGAAAGATGTCTCAGTTTTGTGTAATTATTTATTATAATTTCTCTTATGTTTTAACTTCTTCTTTTTTTCTAGGTGGACTTGAGTATAGCTCCTGAATTTGTGTGGAAAGATCGTTACCACGGCATGTCCGAACGATGGTGGATTATTGTTGAGGTGTGTTAGGTGGATACATTCATACTCAGACTATGGCTAAGCACATGTAGCTTCATCATTGTATAGATGTAACAGAATCAAACTCATTTATCTGTTTTCCACCATATAATCTTATTTTTTTCCGTGCTGTTCTGTTAGTACGGAATCATATATACCACAATTATTTTTGTTTGATTAATGTTTTGAGGAGACTACTTATATGGCATTGAGCAATTGATACAAAGATAGCAAATGCAGACAGCCATCGTCATCTTCAGGAGTCTTTAAAAACATCAACTGCAATCGGCATATAGTTTATTATTATTGTTATTAGTTATATAAGCTAGGTGTCTTCTCTTTACATCATTCAAGAATTTTGTCATACAATTCTGTTGTTGGCATGCATTGGCAATAACAATAACATTTTATTTTCCAGGATTCTGAAAATGATACCATTTATCATTCAGAGCTATTCACACTAACAAAGAAGATGGTGAAAGGGCCCCCTACAAAGATATCTTTTAACATACCAATATTTGAACCTCATCCGCCACAGTACTTTATACGAGCCATATCAGACTCATGGTTACATGCTGAGTCGCTCTTTACTGTTTCTTTTCATAATCTGACCTTGCCACAGGTAAGCTTAGTACTAGGTTACTAGCTTATTGCATCTCCATATTGTTTTTATTGTCATATACTGAGCTATACATTTGTTTTCCACACAGACACAAATAACGCACACTGAACTTTTGGACTTGAAGCCTCTTCCACTCAGTGCTCTTGGCAACAAAATGTATGAGGATCTATACAGGTTCTCCCATTTCAATCCGATACAAACTCAGGTGCATTTTGGAATCCAGTTATCTTTAATTTTTTTTGCAATCTATATGTGTTTGTGGGCTACAGACCTTAATTACATCTTATAGCCATCTACTTGCTGTATAGTGCTTATGCATATCTTGTATACTGTTATAAGAGCTGTAGACAGTTTGTTGATGATTTCATTGTTATTATATTTACATTCTTAAATTGTTACCTTTTTTCCCAGGCTTTTCATGTTCTCTATCACACCGATAACAATGTACTCTTGGGAGCTCCAACTGGAAGTGGCAAGACAATTTCCGCAGAACTAGCAATGCTTCATCTTTTCAATACACAACCAGACATGAAGGTTTGTTTCTTGAATTGAGATATAAAGTTGGCACCTTTTGTGGATTGATTTACTTTAATACCTTTATAGGTAGTTTACATTGCTCCTCTAAAGGCTATAGTGCGAGAAAGAATGAATGATTGGAGAAAGCGTCTTGTAACACAGCTTGGAAAAAAAATGGTACATAGCCCTTATAATTTCTGTCTCTCCACTACATCATTATATGTATATTTGTTGATGAGCTTGTTGGTAGGTTGAAATGACTGGTGACTTCACTCCGGATCTGATGGCCCTATTATCAGCTGACATCATAATTTCTACCCCTGAAAAATGGGATGGGATTAGTCGAAGTTGGCATAGTAGAAGTTATGTTATGAAGGTTGAAACCCATCCCATCATATCTTAGTTACCCTTTTTCCTCATTTTACAGATTATGTATTCAAAAAAGATGATTTACCTATAAGATTGTTCATAGGTCGGGCTCATGATACTGGATGAGATACATCTTCTGGGAGCTGACCGTGGACCTATCCTTGAGGTATCCTTTCTGAAACTTACATATGAACATCACTGACTTCGATGAGTTCTTTATGGTAGCTACAAAAATATTCTTGCCTATACTAGTATTCATATGGCATTTTTTTTGTTATGCTAACTCACCTTTTTTTAAAAAAACTAATATGCTGACTCACCTCCACCTTATGTTTGTTGTGTGTGTTCATTTTTTTTCTTTTGAAGTTGTTCGCAACCATAATGGAACTTTGGATTTCAGGTTATTGTATCAAGAATGCGATATATATCATCACAGACAGATCGTTCAATTCGTTTTGTTGGTTTGTCGACAGCATTAGCAAATGCTCGGTATGTTTATGAGCGTTGTATTTACGATTTTTTTCTCTACCGATACTCCTTATGTGTCGCATATCAGATAGTTTTTATAGGGCATGCACATCATAGTATCAAAATAACTTTCCCATGAACAGTGAGCTAGCACGAACAGTCTTGCAATCCTGGTCAATGATGTATTGACATAGGCTGTAATAAAGTGTAATATCCTAGTATATGAAACCATAATTAGCACATTACATGTACATGAGCTTTTTTCCTTCACTGTCTAATGACTTTATCCTGTCACTATATTTCAGTGATTTAGCTGATTGGTTGGGTGTTATGGATGACGGTCTGTTCAATTTCAAGCCTAGTGTGAGGCCTGTTCCCCTTGAAGTACATATCCAGGTATGTATCATTCCTGTTATTGTCTTCAGTTCATATCGCATTGGCTAGGTTGCCTGGAAAAGGCCTGCACCCACTATCTTTAAGTGTGCCCTTGAGGTGGCCCTTTTCTGAAAAATGCACAAACAGTACTTTATGGGCAATGTAATATTCAGTTCATTATAATTTTGATGAATACTCCCTCCGTACTTAAATTGTTGTCGCGGTTGACTTTTTGAGTTATGTTTGACCATTTGTCTTAATTTTTATTAAAATTTATTATATTTTGTTTATGATTTCTTTTATCACTAAAGAAAATTGAAACATAACTTACAATTTTACATATTCGAACTAATATTTTGAATAAGAGGAATGATCAAACATAACTCAAAAGTCAACGGTGATAACAATTTAAAAACAGAAGGAGTATAGCAATATTTCCAAGTTTCCTACTATGTGGAACGACAATTATGATTTTTGTTCTAAGCAGGAACAATTTGATATCACAGCGTAAAAGCTTTGTATCATATATTCACGTTGCCTTTATTCTTGCAACAGGGATATCCCGGGAAGTTCTACTGCCCAAGAATGAATAGCATGAACAAACCAGCATATGCAGCCATATCCAGTCATTCACCCAATAAACCAGTTCTCATTTTTGTGTCATCACGTCGACAGACGAGACTTACTGCTCTTGATCTCATTCAGGTAGAATACTGCTTTAGATTTATGGTAGTAGATGGATATATGTTGCTGCTACCTTAACTGTTTAATATGTTCTACATGCAGCTGGCAGCATCAGATGAAAAACCAAGGCAGTTCCTGAGCATTGAGGATAACTCTCTAGACATGATTCTTTCACAAGTTTCTGACACTAATTTGAGACATACTCTGCAATTTGGCATAGGTCTGCATCATGCAGGTTTGAATGACCGAGACAGGGCTTTGGTTGAAGAATTATTTTCAAACAACAAGATCCAGGTGTGCTATGTTTGATACTATGTTTCTTGTTAAGCACATTACCATTTTCAGCACAGCTGATCTGTTTTTCTCCGCAAAAACTATCTTAGTATTTTTAAGTAAACATTTAGCTTTTGGTGTTGCTTGATTTGATGTTTTACCAGGTACTGGTATGTACTAGCACATTGGCTTGGGGGGTCAATCTTCCAGCTCACCTGGTCATAATTAAGGTGACAATCCTTTTGTCTTAATTCTAAAATGGTGATATACATATCGACTCATTCTATATGTTTCTTATAGGGCACTGAATACTTTGATGGTAAAACAAAACGATACATCGACTATGAAATTACAGATATTTTGCAAATGATGGGCCGTGCAGGTCGACCTCAATATGACCAACATGGCAAAGCTGTTATTCTTGTTCATGAACCGAAAAAGAGCTTTTATAAGAAGGTTGCATATTCTGTTCTCATCTATGCTAAGGAACAATCTGATGCATATTTCTGGAATTTTAACATGACATTATAACTTTCAGTTCCTCTATGAACCATTTCCCGTGGAAAGTAATCTGAGGGAGCACTTGCACGATCACATAAATGCAGAGATAGTTTCTGGCACCATCAGCAATAAGGAGGAGGCAATTATTTATCTCACTTGGACTTACCTATATCGCAGACTGGTATTTATCTTATATAACATCTGTTTTAATATATTATTTTATGTAGCTGCAACTTACTCAACAAGCTAAGTTCTGGAACAGGATCTTTGGCACACTTCAGAATAAAACTCATGCTTATATTGATTGCTTGGAATGTACTTTTTCCTAATTATTTAGTTTCAAAACCAGGGCCATTACCACAATGGTGGAAATCATATTATGGATGATATTCGATGATTGATGTAGGGATGTATTATCTTGTTGGCATGGAGATTGAAATCTATGGCTGATCAAAGTGATCTGCTATTAGGGAAGGAAAATGATTTAGTCAGAGCCTCACATACATGGAATTCATTTAATTCCATTTTGAATTCAGATAAATATCTGCATTTTTTCTTGTTCATGACGTTGTTTTTGCTACGTGGCAGGTTGTTAATCCCTCTTATTATGGATTGGAAGATACTGAAACAAACACCTTGAACTCTTTTCTCTCGAGGTGGAAAATGAGTACTTCAAGCCTATGTCTTGACTAGCTTACAGCAACTAAATGACTTTTTACCTATATTTCATCTACTAAACAGGTTGGTTGAAACTACATTTGAAGATCTTGAGGACAGTGGATGCATAAGAGTGGATGATGACCACTCTGTGAAATACTTGATTTTGGGAAAAATAGCTTCACAGTACTACCTTAGTTACCTTACTGTTTCAATGTTTGGGTCAAATATTGGTCCCAACACATCATTGGAAGTAAGTTTATGCTCTTGTTCCTAATTTCATTGTTTACTCTAGTTGAAGTGCCAGTTAATTTGGAATGGCAAGTAACAAAACCTTCAATTGTGTTTCTAGGCCTTCGTTCACATACTGTCAGCTGCTGCAGAATTTGACGAGCTTCCTGTTCGCCACAATGAGGTAGTTTTTCCTTTTCTTTTTTTTCCTTTTGAAGAAGACAATAGTTAATCCGTACATATTGTAGAATCCATTGAGTTGATAATTTTCTAACTCATTTTGGTACCTTTCCAAATCACAAAATGACACCCTGTCAATTTTTTATAGAAATGAAAGTTGACAAGACTGATCAATACTGTAATTCAATATCCTCATTCCTCAAAAAAAAAAAAAATCAATATCCTCACCTTCCATAGCATGTGATCAGTGTTTCAGTTGAATTTATTACAGCTTGGTCCATGATTCATGTCATTTCGTAATCTCTTTTTGCATCTGTGCTCTTTGCTGATTCAGGATAACCTGAATCGAATACTCAGCGAAAACGTCCCCTGTCCAGTTGATCAGCACCACCTTGATGATCCACATGTTAAGGCCAACTTACTCTTTCAGGTACTGGGACCTACACACCTGAAACTACTGTTTTATTCTTTGTTTGCTGGCGGTTTTTTTTTATAGCATTTAGATGCACGATTCCATTATCATTATTCTTTCTATTTCTGTCCTGCAGGC
The DNA here is from genome assembly GCA_030378355.1 of Eleusine indica. Taxonomy (NCBI): domain Eukaryota; kingdom Viridiplantae; phylum Streptophyta; class Magnoliopsida; order Poales; family Poaceae; genus Eleusine; species Eleusine indica. Next base: position 5,862,734 of record CM059498.1, on the reverse strand, counting down.
TCATTTCTCCAGATCAGAATTACCAATTAGTGACTATGTCACAGACTTGAAATCAGTTCTTGATCAGAGCATCCGTATAATACAGGCCATGATTGATATATGTGCCAATAGTGGATGGCTTGAAAGTGCATTGACTTGCATGCATCTCTTGCAAATGATCATACAGGTAAATTTTGTTGTCCAACTTTCCTAAAACAGTATCTTTGTGGCGTGTTGGAGGATTGTATTGTACTATTACCGGTATCAGAATTCAAAACTTTTTTTTATCTACATTTCAATTTTGTCAGGGGCTCTGGTTTGAGAGGGATTCATCACTTTGGATGTTACCATCCATGAATGCTAATCTTCTGGACCATCTCAAGGGACGAGGATTTTCAACTGTTCCAACCTTGTTGAATCTTTCCCATGAAGAACTGCGCCGGTTACTTCAACCATTTTCTGCATCAGAGTTGTACCAGGTGCTAATTTGAACCCATTTAACTTTTGGAGAGCAATTTATTTTCCAATTGATTTTTGTCCGCTTGTTGAAAAAAAAAAGTGGTCTGCAACACCTGTGAATTGGTCAAGCCTCCTATTAAGAAAAGCAAGCACAACAAGCTGTTGTTGTGAAGTCATCAGTATCCTATGATTCTGGTGTTCTCATCATTTCCATAGATTGGTAGGAATTCTAAGAAATCTGCTAAATCAAATTAGTCCCCCAAAATATTCTCTGTTGACCTCAGCAGACTTAGGCCCTGTTTGTTTCAGCTTTTGCTGGCTTTTCTAGCTGAATAGCCAGAAGCTGAATCCAACTGGGTTATGAAAAGCTGAAAAGTTGGCTTTTTGAGAAAAGTGAACTAAAATCTGAAAAGCTCATACCAGGTTGCTTTTCTGGCTTTTGGTGTGCAGAGAAGCTAAAAATCTGTTACAGAAGCCAATAGCAAAACCTAACAGCCAAAAAACAATTCAAAATCTCCAGTCCAAATAAGCAGGCCCTTAAGCATTTGATGTTCATTAAAAGAAACTCAAGTTGACATACTTTAGCTGTACAACAATGTCACAATGGTACTGATATTTTTCCAACTTCTCTTTTTCCCGTGCAGTGTGTATGGTTGACAATTTCTTTGTGATAATCTTATTGAAAGTATTTTTCCTTGTACTTCTGGATGTTGATCATCACTCTGTTTCTCTCCTGAGTGCCCTTATTTGCATTCTGCAGGACCTGCAACATTTTCCTCGTGTCGATGTGAAAGTTAAGCTTCAGGATGAAAAGGAGGGGCAGTCCAAACCTCCAATTTTAAACATCAGAGCACAATTAAAAAATTCACGGCGTTCAACATCAAGAGCATTTGCTCCTAGATTCCCCAAGGTCAGTAATGTAAAATTTACCGTGAGAATAAATGTAACTTGGAGAGCTCATGTGTAAAGATATTACATCACAGATAGCAAGGGAAACAAAATGAAATAAACTTGCAATCTCAGTGTTTTATGAATCCCATTTGAAAACTGACCTGGAAACAAGCAGTGGTACTTTTTTACATTATGTGATATGGCAGCAGCATAGTAGGTTGAGAAATAAATTTTTTGATGTTATAACCTGCAAAGTGTGTATTCCATATGGAACACTGACTAAACAAAATCATATAGTTTATTCAATGTTTGATAAATCTGAGCTGCTTCAGGATGGTTCCCATTTGAATCTTCGAAATGGAGCAAAGGTTTATAAACCTTTTTTTTAACAAATAAACCTTTATTACTGCAATTGGAAACCTAGTTCACAACTCTTGGTTGACTGATATATCAAACGGCATTATGACGCTCCAAACTGAATAATGAGTATACTGCAAAACTGAATGATCATTTTTTTTTTGACCGAAGTGAGTATGGGAAGCCCCCAACCTATTTTTCTTATTTTTCTTTATTTCAGACCCAGTTAATTCGCTCCCATAGGGAGTCGAACCCAGGTCTGCAGCATGTTACCCAAGTGCTCTAACCAATAGGCTAGAGACCCTTTCACTCTGAATGATCAATTCAATGCTATATAAATTCAATTCGAATGAGTAGATATCTTTCCAAGAAGTTTTGCATGCTCGCTGGAGTTTCATGATAATAATTAACCATGATATCAAGCTTAGTAATTTTCTCTCCAACTTGTTCCAGCTAATGTCTTTTCTTGAGCTTAATGAATACTTTTTAACCCTTTGATATTCTGTAGGCTAAACAAGAGGCTTGGTGGCTGGTCTTGGGGAACACTGCTATTTCAGAGTTGTATGGTCTAAAAAGAATTAGTTTTGCAGATCGTGTGGTTAACACTCGCATGGAATTGCCACAAATGTTCAATATACAGGTAACAACATCATTACCATGTGTGAATGATTTTTGCTAGGTTCATTGTACAAGCTAACATAGCTTATGCACAAGATTTCTTTTCATGGGGTAGTTGGCTTGTTAGTTCTGTCATTCTTAGCCCATTTTCTACTCGATAACAAACTGAGTAGCACACTGAATTTGACAAGCCTTCAGCATTATGAAATGAGTCCACCAGCATCCCCTTTTGCAAGTATAATGCTTTGTTCCGTTTTCTGCTTCAAGATTGTTTTCAAATGAGACAGAAAGCTGTATGATCTCCCATGTCTCTTGATTTTGGAACCTTTCCTTAAAATGTGTTTTCAGATATTAGATGATAGCTGGCTTTTCCCCTTTATAACATTTTATATGTTCTGACGAAGGAATTTCGTTTCAGGAAACGAAACTATTTTTGGTGTCGGATTGCTACCTAGATTTTGACCTCGAGTACTCCCTTGAACATCTCACCAAGGGTTGAGAGCTCTTTTCCAGACTGCGGACTTTGGTGCTGTTTGCTCTGTAATCTGTAGGTTCGATTTAGCTGTCTCCCTCTCCCTTCTGGGTAGCCTATGATGGTCGCATGCTGATGGCGTCGCTGTAGCCACTTCAGCAATATGTATATAACTTTTGAGGAGCGACTGTCCCTTATACTGGCATTGTTTTATTATTCACTAGTCAAGTATCTTGATTAACGGTGTAGCGACTGTTCTACCGGCATTGATGCTTGTTCCGCGCGTTTTGTTGTTTGTTGAGCATGATATACCATTTTCACTGTTGTGTTGAGATGTTCACGCTCAACTATTGAAAATTACGTGGCCTATCGTTTTTGGCCATGAATAAGGCAATTTGTGCAAGATGTTGCTTACAACTGTGCTAATGTTCTTCTATTTCAGTGTAGCATGTAAATTTGAGTCCTCAAATCCCATTTCCAGGCTGGCCTGTAAAAGATAGGGTCCCAAAAATTGACACCGAACTCAAAGGGAAGAAGCCATCCAAACCCCTATTTCCAGTGAGACTTGTCTGTAAGAAAGAACCATCGCTTGGGGCTTTGGGAGAAGACAGGAGAGAAATGAAAAAAAAAATGTAGGACCCACATTTTGGGAGGGTGGCTCTCAAACCTGGGAGCTTGGAGACGGAATTTGAGAGCCCACTCAAAATTGAAGTCCAAGTAAGAGTCCCTAATTAGGGGTCCTAGAGTTGAATTTTTTCCTTGGCATGGAAAAAATATAGTAGGGGCTTGGATAAGGTCTTCCACTAGAGATCTCCAATGTCATAAAAATGCAATAATTGTCAAGACAATTTAGGCAAGAATAGTGAGCAGACATGGTTTTTTTTTAACCATAATAGAGGCTTTTGGTGAACATCACAATATTAAAATATTAACTCAGCAATGTTGTCACTTTAAATTTACAAGAACCCGTTAGCGTTTTAACAACACGGGTACATCACATGAATTTCACCCGCCACTTCCATGAATCCTTTCAGCACTACATAATACTAGTAATTAACTGCTGACTAACAACGGTGGTGGTCAGTTAGGTTGGACACACTAGCCAATTTGCATCCCATCCTAAAGAAACGAAAGAACCCAGAGAGGTTCACATTATTATCTCCCACTCTAACCTGCCAACACTCCATCATGGATTGATAGAAAGATGACAGATAGCAAACAAGTTTGCTAGATGTGCTAATCTAGTAAGCATCGATTCCTCTAACAAACTCTGAAGCTACTCTTCAATTCTTCATCAGAAAAATGATGGAAGGTCCGCAGTTTTTTCCTTAACTTTCCACAATATACAGGGGCCTATACTCAATACAAGGGACTAACAACGGCAGCCAGCACCCGAGTTCATCGGCTGGAAGGAGTCCCTTGGCATCTTCCGTGGTGTTGTGATGGTTGCATCTCTCAATCTATCCCCCTGATAATATGATTTCTGTATACCAGACCATGCTTCGCATGGTAGCAAGGAGCACTGGGTATCACAGAGTGCAACCCAAGGTGATCTGAGCAGCTGTGAAACAATGTAACGAATCAGAGCACTAAAGCGACAAACAGTACGCCCCTTCAGGAAGATTTCCAGGCACGGCAAAAGACATCACATGTCTTTCAGGAAAAATTCTCCGAGGAATCATTTCTGAACCTGATGACCCCTCAACTGCTGCTGCATGGTTCCGGCCATGGAACCTTCCCAAACGATTCACAATAGAAATCCTCTCCAAATCTTGGCACTCAAGTTGCACATCTAGCATCGAAGCCCTCTTGTTCAAGCTGCAACAAGTATGATGAAGTATATAAAAATAGTGTTCCAAAGGAGCTATATAATAGACACATCAACATGAAACTGACTTGGACATCCTAGGGGTACAGGAGGTAATAGCTGAAACATGCTAATAAGTGGGTTGGGGACAGGCATCAAGTACTCAAGTGAAATAAGATTACAAACATACTATCAAGATTAAAAAGTTGAATGTGATTTACATCTTCATACATAAATAAGTATTGCTAGATATTTTCCTACGCAGCATATGAAAGGCAAGAGAATAAAATGAAAATGATGATAAAATCACAGGAAAAGGGAAAGCAAAGTGTTTAACAATTTGCAGCTTGCAGTTTCGCCCGCTGCTATTGGCAGTATATCAAGCGCAACAACATTTTGAAATTATATTTTTCTTGCATATTGAAGCGAAAACATTTTGATGTACAACCATGGCATCAAGTTTTTGTTAGTGTATCAAGGTAACATGAATTTTGAAGTTTTGTGGCACGTCTAGAAATGTGGCTTGAAGGTCAAACTGGTCAAGAGAATCAAAAGGATATGGCTGCTGCAAGTAATAACGTTTTTATTTCTTTTCCTCTGGTTTTACTAAATTTGGACCAGAAACTTATAATAACATACAATGTATGTTAATTTTTTTAAGAAAAAACTTTGATCACATGATTACACCTTAAGAGGTCATTGCACTAGATATTTTTCAAAAAAAAAAAAAACTTCATTCTAAAAGAAATGATGTCAAGACTTTTCATTTTTCAAGGTCACGCTCCAAGGTATAACTGGTGCTGCTACACGTTCCTCTTTGGCAAGAATGTACGCATTAGAACAAGCTCATTGAACATAAATGCATCACACTAATACTCCTTTTCGCCAGAACAGTAAAGAGTAAGATTTCAACAAAAATCAGAACCCACTCTTCATACCTTATGAAGTCATTTTCCATTTTCTGGATTCTTCCAATAAAGACTTCCGCAGCCTTTGACAATTTGTCTTCCATTTTCTTGGCACTCATTTGTTGAGATGAGCTAGTCAAAGATAAAGTAAAATCAGAAAGGAAAGATAAAAATAAAACAATAAAGTTACCCAAATAAGTAGTATGTTTGTATAATACAATTAATTAAAACAATTAAAAGCACATAATCATAAAATAAATTAGTTACTTAAGAGAACTTACTTATTTTCACCATCCGCATGAGAACAAGAGTTAAACAATGAAGATGATGTCATGCTGCATGCGTCCCTCAGTGTCAACATAGATAGAGTGTATGTTGCACTTTCATAAGCTGATACAGCTTCTGCTCTGAGAATAGTTGCTGGTATAGCAGGGAGAAGTTGCTGAATCAACTGGGTGGTCAAAATCAACCTTTTCCGTGGTAAATAATTTAGAGGACCATCGTCTAAAGTTTCTGCTTCATCCTGTAAAGAATTAAGTTGGGCAAGAAGCTTAGACTATGAAACAATATGAAAACGAAATTAACTGAAACAGTAAAGAGTTATACCAACCTTCTCAGTTAATCTATTAGCTGCCCAAGCCCAGTCCGCCTCGCAAGAGCTGTGAATAAAGTGAAGGTTTTCGTATTTGTAAGCAATTTCAAAACCAGAAAGTGAAGGCTTTCATAAAGATTTTCACATCCCATTGAATAAAGACAATTGAATCACAGGGAATGCATTGCAAAGATACTGAAAACTGCAGAACTGCAAAGGTAGAGCGTTTACCTGATGTTTATCGTTTTCTGTGAGCCTTCAGTTACTTTATGCCAAGAAACAAGTGCAGACTCCATAGACTTACGCTTCTTAGGCCTTCTCATCACAGAAGCTGCTTTTACATTGGAAGAAACCAAAGCATCCATTTTTGTTGATGGTGGTAAATGCCCAGGCCTAACAGGCTGGCCAGATTCAACTCTATGTTCAGCAGAGTTATTATCAATGTTCCACGAAGCTTTTGCAAAATTATATGGCAACGGTGTAGTCTTCTGTGCATTGAGCACTGCAAGATTCTGACCATTTCTGTAGTTTCCATAATGTCCAAACCAAGAAGGTGCCATTTGAGGGTTTATCCTAGGCCTCTCACTTCTTTCAAGAGAATTTGGTGTTGTAGTCATGCCAATAGGCTGAAGTTGGTTTTGATGATCATTCTGTGCAGTAACCATAACATGAGACTGACGCTCTCCAGAAGGAAGCTGAGAAGGTATGCCAGTATCTCTCTCTTCACTCCTAGAAGCAAAGCTCAGCATTTTCATGTCTGACGGGAATGGCCCTGGGACACCAGGGCTTCCAATGTTATCTGTGGACAACTTTGTTGAGTTACTGGTTACATGTGCAAACCTCTGTCCAGACTTCCAGTCAACAGGTGATGCATCAGAACCAATCTCAGGACTAATCGTCTTCCCAACTGTATTGCCTGGATCAATATCCGTATGCCTCATGGCTTGCATTTGATGCAGAAGAGAGAAATTTTGCTGCTGGACGTTTGAAGGTGCTGGGCTTCCATGTAATACAATGCCACCACTATTATGTGTAGTATTGTGGGAAGCATTCATAGCCTGGAAGTTAGCCCCTGGGTTCTCCCCTTGTTTAGCACTCATGACGCCTTGCTGACGCATTTGTGCAAAGGATGCAACAGGATTGGTATAATTACCATCTGAAGAGGTCTTTTGTAAAGACCCGTTCCCAGTTCCTGTTGACTCAAAGGTTGCCTTCTGAGAAGAGGCTAATCCTGAATCACTGTCTGTGCCTTGTTTTGTATCTTGACTTTGTGAGTTTGCTGAACTTGTTGTGACATCAGGTGGAGTTGCTGCTTTGTTCCCTTGGTCATCTGTCTTTTGAGAGTTCCATAGGTTAGAAGCTCCAGTATTATTCGGAAACATCATAGACTGGAGTATGTTGGGTGTAATCTTGTTAGCCTGCATACCAGCTAGGCGCTGTGCTGAGATATTTGTCCATACATTCTTGAACACTGTTGCCGAGCTGCCTTGCTGAGGCTGCAGCAGCATGGATGAAGGACCGGATCTTGCCTCCGCTGTAGGATATTGCTGTCCTGAACTTAACTGGGGAAAACGCCCAACCGGCTGTCCAGTATTGTTTGTTTCTGAAGAGTGAAATTGTGAAGATTGCGAGTTTGGATGGGGAGGCGTCATAGACTGGCTAGTGGTGGAAGGTAGCTGTGTCTGGTCATCCTCTTGTGCTTGGCGGTCTGATTGCTTGCCATCAGCGTTAGTCTGACTAGACCATAAATGACCCGAAGATGATTGTCGCTGAGATGGTGGAGCTAGTCTCAATCCAAAGCCTTGCATTGTAGGTTGGTTAGGTTGTTGTTGCTGTGCAGAAACAATGCCAAAAGAATTGTTCGACATGTCAGCAGCAGCGCTGTTATTTCTCGAGTTGTCCACCTTATGAAGAAGCTGAAGCATATGTTGACTACAGAAAGAAAAAAAAAGACAGATATTTATCAGCGTACATGTAAGTAAAGGCAAGCATGCTATGGCTAAAGAAAAGTACAAACAATATTTCTATGAGTTAATTGAGCCACAAAAGAACTCCCATAAAGCAACGGCAAGTTACTGAATACTGCAAAACATGTCAGTAGAATGCAATATAAAACAAATACTCCACTTTGTTCAACCGTGGTGGAACAGTGCTGGAGATGTTTGGGTTTAGCTTCTTCAGTAATGATGTGTTTCAAAACAGCCTAGTACCACAAATTACACTCTGATGAAGTAATGACAAGTAAGTGCAACCGTGCAGGAAAACATGTTGCCTATGGAACCAAAGCTTCAAATGTTCACAAGTGAGATATTGGAAACTTATTACAGAACAGCCCAGTTAAGTGATTAAATAAAGTAGGGAATACCTGTTTTGAACTGCTCTATTCTGAGACAGACCAGCATCAGGCCCTCCAAAAGCACTTGAGCTGTTAGGAAGACCATGTCGAGATTGAAGCTGCTCTTGTGCCATCAGCATTTTCTAGAGACAAGATAATTGAGATCAAAAACATATATAGGGTAGCTATACAGAAGTGTATGACAAATATATCAATTCTGTTTATCATGGAGATAACAGATACATACCTCATTTACTGAAGGTGTATTACTGGAAACATGGGAGTTGGTGGCAAAATGATGCTGCAAGTTGTTCCTCATTTGATGTGACTGAGGTGGGAACAGACTATTTGGTACTGTATTGCTTGGAGAATGACCGAAGTTCATTCCTGAACTCCCCATAGTACGATTCTGCAACATGTAAGATCCCATCGCTTGCTGGCCAGATTGACCAAAATTCTGTGATTCCTTTCCAGCAAACGTAGGATGTTTCCTCGCAGCAGAATCACTTGTCATAGGTTGTCCATGGTTGAAATGGTGTGCCTGCCTTTCATTAGAGTTTGTGTTTGGATATTCCTGGTTGCAGTCGCTTGATCTTTGGTCTGTACTATTTCCTGGTGACTCGGAGGTTTCGGGACCCCTATGTCCCATATTACGGTTCATTCCAACTTGCTCCCCAGTCCGTCCAGCCATCACCTGATAATGATCCTGAGTCACCATTGGCATGCTTGACCCAACCACGTTCATATTTTTACCATCTGAACTCTCATTTGGCATTTGTGCAGGCCTTATATCAGACTTCATCTGCTGAAGCCTCTGAACCGAATTGGCATTACCTCCACTAGATTTCCAAGAGTTCTCCCCGCTATTAAAGACATTTGGAGTGTTATTTATGTCTTGTCCAAGTGCATTGTTGGGTTTCCAATCATTTTGGTTATTACTGGTCTCTCTGTTGATAGTGTGATTAGCTGGATTTTGTTGTGACATCCAAAATCCATGAGCACTTGGTGGTGCAGCATGGGTACCAGTTGAGTGTGAATTATTTCTTAGCAGTTCAGATTTCTGATGTGCCCACATCCCATTAGCTACATGCAGCTGTTCCTGTCTCCTATCAGATTGATTTTGCTTTAAGGTCTGCTGAAAATACCCGTTGTTAACTTCTGAAGTTGACTGATGATTGTTGACAGTAGCATTAGGAGATTCATGAGGCATCTGATCCCTTCGCTCATAGGAAGTTCTTACAGCATGCTGAAAATTGGCAAGATTAGGGTTATTCATTGTTCCATCACCATACCCGGAGACTGGCGACGGACGTGCATTTTCCAGGTTTGTGCCACTTAATTCAGCAAGCTTATTCTCATCACGACCTGATAAAGTTGAGTTATTAGCAATGGCTTGCTCATTTTTTTGGTAACTCAAGCCACTCCACTGTTCCTTGGGACTATTTTTTTCACTGGTCGTAGACTGTAGAGCTTCCTGCATAAGGGCACTCCAGCTCCCACTATGTAAAGATGAGTATGCACCAGCACCACCAAGATTATCATTGTCCAAAGAACTACCATGATCATCATCACCCCTCAACAAGGCTCCCCAATTACCATCCTCATCACTTCCGAATAAGATTTTCTCCTCAGTAGGGTCAAGGCTAGCCCTACCACTAGCTGGCCCTGCCTGTACTGTTGGTTTCTCTTGTATACCAACTTGAAAATCGACTTGGTTTGCCCTACCATGAAAATCTTGGGCTTGAAAACCAAGTTGTAGGTGATTCATTGTAACAGGGTTGCTGGTCTTTATATGATCCCCTTGACTTTGCATTGGACTATTATTTGAGAAACCCCCTTTCCCAAAATTCTGCATCAAACTGGAGGTGCCTTGCACATGAAGACTATGTTCATTCATTGAAGAATTGAATGGCTTGGATGTCTTTTCAGACTGATCTGGTCCCACCCTAGCCATTGCACTCTGGGAATCAGCAGGAATCCCTAAAAATTGGGAATACTGGTTTCCAGACCCTCTGCTGCTGGCAGCATGCATTGGGTAAAAAGATTGGTCCACTTGGTGGTTAGCTAATCCCATTGGTCTCACGGATTGATTCTGAGCATTCATAAACATTGAACCGTTTATGAAATTGCCCATACCAGGAGCACCACTAAGCTGATCCCAATTTGTGCTACCATTATTCAGCATTGGAGAGTTGCTCGTCAAATTCGGGTCACGACTAACAAAATTCTGTTGCCATGCAGAACTTGCGGCCTCATTGTTGAGCATTTCATGTGACATAGACGAGAATTGATCATCAGGCAATGGTTTTGCAGGAGCATGAAACTGCCCGAAAGGGGGCTGCATCCTGGCCCCATGATCAGGCTGCTGAAGTTGTTGTTGTCTCTGAAACTCCTGTAGTTGCTTGTACATCATCTGCTGTTGCCACATCTGGAAATCATTATCACCCACATGCTGTGTCGGGTGAAACTGTGACATTCCTGGAGTGTCCCTTTGGTTCCTAATGCTTGTAAAAGAGTGGCCTCTTTGCAGTAGATAAATCCCACACTTTCATATCATATGAAGCTACAGGGAGCTGTCACGATAGTTTTCTTTCGCGCCAGGGAAGATAACTCCACGAACCACAGGAATTCACTAAAGGATCGTAAAAATAGATTCTAGCTGCAAGCACCCTGAGCCCGTCTCCTATTTCTCCACAGGCTGCAAATGTTAAAGAACCCTTACATCAGTTAATTGTAGATCATGAACTAAACAAGGGAGTAACAATATCCAGGTTGCATAATGCAACTCCTCAATTTTAGGAATATTTCATAAGGGCACACAAATAAGCAAAAGTAAGTCTATTAAGGAAATTCGCCAGGAGCAAAGGCATGCAAGGCATTGGCAGAATACATATTTGCTCCCACTTTTGTTTATTCGTTATAGGGACTTGTTCAAATGAAACGCAAAAGGTAATTATGGAGATAAAAATTCCATGCTTGCAATAACTAAACCTACAATAAACATTGAACAGAAACTGACCTCCTCAGGTCCTAGTGCGTAGAAATTAGAAGCACAATTGATGTCCTATTGCATAGAAATTAGAAGCACAGTTGGTGTCCTATTGCATACAAATTAGAAGCACAGTTGATAAATGAAAGAAGAAAAGTTCAATAAGGGCATGCAAAAGGGCAAACACAGGTCAGACAAGAACAGTGGTAACTAATTCACAGTGGTACAACTCTATTGGACTAATAAACTTATTATATACTAGTTGAAAAGAAATCAATTGTAATTGACAACATCATTTAGGTTGATGTGGATGGCAGGTAGTCATCATATAAGATGAAAATAGGATCTTCATGTAGCTCATTAGCACGTATTCTAATATCCTAGAGGTAGAGTTCATCCAGACATGTCTTAATACTTTGACCAGAAGAGATTTTGAGCGACAATGACAAAAGTTTAGTAAAATCTCTGAGCTTCCAAATTAGTACAAGTAAACGACATGTCTGGCAGCTGGAAAAGGAAGCAAATATCAAGCAAGACTACCGTCATGATCCCAAACAAAGAACAGATTACTCGCATCATCCAGCAAACTGCATCAGAGGGTTCACAAAGGATACTGGCATTACTACAGCCATATCGGACTACACATGACATGACAACCAGCTGCAGCTCACAACTACAAAACTTGGCAACTAGAGGGAAAGCATAAGAAATATCACACATATACTTGTAACCCCAAGGATGCGCCTACCCCACCCTTCCCTAACACAGCGTGCAGAGGCCAAATCTTTGAAGATGCACAGAATAAATAGCCTGAAGCTGCTTGAATGGTATCACATCACTAAATAGAACATTATACGAGAGCTATGAGTGCCGTGAAACACGGAAGGCCAAGGAAAAAGAATGGGGGAAAACAGGGACAAAGCGTGCCGCACGGAGACATCCCTAAATCCCCACGCTTCTCTCCCCACCTGAGTCTTGGGGCCGCCAAATCCCGGAGCACTCAGCAGAGGGCAGCTCAAGCTAAGCAAGCTCCAACGCTCCATGACTCGACGAGCTGCCTGGAGCGAGAGTATAAGTTGAGAAAAGCTGAACCCGAAGCTCGAATCCACCAAACCCCCTTCCCTCGCGCACAAATTACTCTCCAGAATCCTAAAATTCAGCAACCAGTTGATCACTCGCGACCGAAACACCACAAGATCGAGCAGCACTGAGCTCCTAATTTCACTACCCACACAGATCCCCCAGGAAAAATAAACAAGCTTTCCCCCCAAAAAAAAATCTCAAGACCCGATTACGGCGCGAAACCTTCACGCAAGCTTCCGGCCACCCGATTCACACCCAACGAAAGCGCGCCCAGGGAGAGATCCCGCGAATTCAGGCCCGATTTGGGCGAGACCTACCTCGATCGGTGCGGCGCAGCGCAGCGGCGTCGGATCGGGATCAGCTGCGCGGCGCGGCCCTGGCGCTCCCGCGGCCTCCCGCAACGGCACCGGAGCTAGGGTTAGGGTTTCCCGCGACGGAATGGCGAGGGTCTCGAGCTCCGGAGCGCGAGCGAGCGGGCGAGCGGAGGAGAGAGAGAGAGAGAGCGCAAGCGAAGCGAGACTGCGAGAGATAGAGCTGCGGAGGGGGCGCTGCAAGATAAAGCGTGGCGTACTGGCCCTGCGAAGTTTTCAACGAAGGCGCCCTCCCGTCCGGTCCGGTTCGGTGCGCGTGGGCCCGGTTCGCGCTGGGCCGGTGGAGGCAGATCTGAGCCACTGATTCGTGGTAGGCGGGAGCGTCGGCCGTCAGATCCGGGGGTGCGGGTGACGACGGAAGCTGACGGCGTTAGGGGGTGGAAAGGGACGCGGGTTGGGGAGTGGGAAAGGAAGCGAGAGAGGCATCGGGATGTGAGCCCGTTTGGGAAAGTGGTTTACTGGTGAGTAAATGGAGGCCGGCGGCTGTGGTGAAAAAACGTGATGTTTTTACTCGCCATATATATACACTTTGTCTTGGCAGAGTATTCATTGGGTCTTTGTTTGACGAAAAATCGTAACGTGAATTTTCCTGTATTTCCCGGAGTTTCAGGAACGATTTTCCTGTATCAAATGCATTGCGGATAGGTAAAACAAAATATCGTTCAGCAGCATATATATTGCTCGGTGAAACTCTCTCTAGCTTAGGCATTCCTGTTACAGTTGTCTTCTGCCACTTTGGTGTTGCAAGACGTGGCTTCATCAGTCTAAAGTTCCACCGAGAGTACCTCACATTTCTAGCATTGCAATTCACAACATATAATACATAATCCTTCCAATACCAGCATGTTATTACACACGTATAGGTGTGTCGCATGTAAATCATATCAAGATAGATGAGTAGTTTCAAAGCTATTTCTTTCTTGCAGAGCTTCAAGCTTGAATTTTCTTGGGTGGATGCCAAAGCTGCTTACATTATTGTTCTAATCTTGGAGTGTCTTAATTTTTGCCGGTGAGGTCACTAATTGCCTTGTTTGTTGGAAGCTAGTTTTATGATGGTTTAAAGTTACTTACTATTAACTGCATGTAGTTAGTTTGCTTGGTGTTGCATTTAATCAAGAGCTACTCAAATGATTTGCACCATCTATTTACCACCGGTGAAAAAAAAAATGCAAGTTCCCGCTAGAAGTAATACCGACTCAACAAAAGGGCAACGGCTATCCTAAAGGTGCACTTATATAGATGCATATATTTACTTGAATCGGAGGAACCATAGCCACAATTGACATGTGACAAAACTAGTTACATGTAACATGCCACCTAAGGATCGGAGCATCTATCTCGTCTTGAATTTCTCCTGTAGTTGTAAAGGCCAAAGGACTCGTATACCCTTCGGCATGGTACCAGCTCATAGCAAGGTGACCGACCATAATTTTCATTCAGTGCGCATGCCTATATCAGCATGACTCTACGGTAATTCCTTTAGGGGCCACACTGTACGTACTAGTACATCATATATATAATCCCCACTTTGAATGACTCGAGCCACCTCTCTTATCCAAAGTATAAAAGGCCCTGGTAAAAAAGATCAGAAAAAGGAGGCACCATCCACACTCCTGCCAGACGCGCCATATCCAATACAATCCGTTAGTAAAAGAAGCTGACGACAATGACAGTTATTCGTATCACGCAGCCCTCTGCCGTTACTGGTGGGTACTACTGCTCTCTCGCATACTTTGTTTACATTTATATGTCATTCTAAGATTTCAAATTTTTCTCTAATTACATGTCATTCTTATTTTCTAATGCACTTTTCTCTCTTTCTAATATAATATTTTTTTTTCTTACTATATCTCTATCTTTATCTCTCTTTCTCGTTTTTATTGCATGTATATTTTTATTTCTCTTTATTTCTTATGTCCAACTCTAAAACAACATCTAAATATGAACGGTGAGAGGGAGTAGAAAAAGTACAACGCTTTCCCTCTCGTCATCAAACACACACGCTCGCATGCACGGTCTTGGGACTTGGGCGTGCCGCTATTGGTTTCACGTTCCGAACATTCCCCTGGCGTCGATGCCAAAGCAGATGCTGTCAGTTGCCAAAGTTACCGACGCAGCAGCAGGAGGACTAGTACCGGCAGTGGCAGCCGCGCCGCAGTACTGCACACGGAGGAGTATACTGCTGCTGCTGCTACGAGACAGACACAAGATGTGGCAGTTTCTGTTGCTGCCGGCAGCCGCTTAATTGCTTGTGGCACACTGACGGGAACCAAATAAAAGCAGGAGCAGCAGGAGACAAAACAAAACCGTGTACACACACACACACGACTGCCGCTTCGGTCAGCTTCGTCCATGCCGCTCAGCTCGCTGTCCAATGGCGTTCCTGAGGTGCGTGCGTCACATGCCACTGCGTGCGTGGGCAATGGGCAAAGCGACATATATGCGCCCGCCGACCTTTCCAAGGAAAAACAAGGCGCATGCTGTGTGCTTCACACGTGTAGTGATGAGATGCTGGAGTAATCTTTCTTTCCGCTTTTTTCCATTTGCTGTACTTGTGCATTGATAATGCTGACCACCCGAGTGGACCGATAATTGGTCACATCATGAAGTCATGGACGACATTCCCTTTTTTTTTGTGTGTACTCCTTTCTTTGCTGCGTAGGAGGATCCATCCGCTATCCTCGTCCACCCTTTTACACGTTCCAGTCTCCCGTGAATTAAAACTGCTTCCGAGGTTGACTCGAGCTTCCCTTTTCAAAAGACAAAAAGCCTGCCTGCTGATTTGGACACCAAGATGAGGAGGACATGGTGTGGAGTATACAAGTATGCAAAAATTAAAGAGGACACGGGACCTTTTAAATTAAAGGCACCTCCTCTCCTCCTCATCATCATAATTAACAAGTGGATTCTTGCAGCACCCGTGCGTGCGTTTGCACTGGACTGCCGCACTTTCCGATGACGTTATGTGGCGTTGGAGATCTGATCTGACGGCGACGTACCCGCAGGTGCCGGGCTGCATGCTCCCGTGGCATCAAAGCACCACCACCTGGGTCTGGGGTGTGTCCTTGTTGTTTTCTTCGAAAAGAACATTGAAAAGGGCCAAGTGGACAGGAACATTCGGGGGCATTGATTAGTAGTTGTGGTGGTGCGAGCTGCGAGGGGGTACGGCCGTGATTGACTGGCTCGTGATGGCGTCGGCTGATGCTGATGCTGCTCCGGTCGCCGCGTATATCTCTCTCTCTCTCTCTTCCCCACGGTCACGGAATGTCTGGACAGACACGGAGATGCGTGCGTGTGTCCTGGTCATGTGAGGCCGAGAAAAACTATGCTTTGTTTGTAGCGGCATGGTCTCTTTGTCGGTCTCACACACAGGCAGATCAGGGTGATGATGAGAGAGAAAACAGAAACGGCCTGACCAGTTCAGTCGGAATCGACACCGCTTAAAGTATTGTCGCAAGTCCAAGGGCTCTGTATGCAAGGATGGACAGCAGCCAGCACTACAGGCGAGTCCTGTAGTTCAAGGGGGCACGTGTTTGACTAGCTTAGTGTGTCCTGGACTCCTGGGGAAGAGAATAATGTACTACTGCTAGGATTCTCAAAACGGCAAGGAACGTCCAGGCATCTGGTCCATACCCCTGCCTGGTCCATATTTTAACTCTCTATATCCGTTCTCTTTACGAATCTTCCCAAAAGTTCCAATCATTACGAATGGATATGGCATCTCAAGCGTTGGGCCCCTAGTACTCGTGAAACTGAATTTCTCCGGCATCTCAAGTCTTTACTTGTTTTTTGTGGCAGGGGCCGGAGGCGCAGGCAGGATCATCCTTGCCAGCACTTTAAGCAGCGCGCTCTCACACGCGCAGCGCTTGAAATCGGAGAAGACTTCTGTGCAACAACTTGGTTAGTCAGTGTCAACGAAAAAAAAAGGACATTTGATTTTATTTTCCGGATATATATGTTGAACTAGCTTTACTTTGTAGTGCAAGTAAGAACTGCCTCCAAACTCGGTTGAGCTCATCGTTCGTCGCCTGTTAAATTGTCTCACGAAACAAAGGAGGAAAATGAAAAGGGCTTCAGATTGGGAACAGCATTGATAGGCTGGCCCAATCCGCCATGGCCCAGTCTGCTTCCTATAGGGGCCCAAGTCTAATGTACTATAGACAGGCTCACCGGCAGCGACGCTTACCGAAGCTCATGATGGATCTCAGTACCACAGACACCACCACCACCTTTCTCTTTCCCTTAAAAAAAACAACAATACGACATATAGTATTTCACTGAGAAAAGACAAAAGCAAAATTAGGATTTTGCACGATCATGTTACCAACACCAGCTATGCACCTAATAGAATATTAATATTTCACAATATACCTGAGCAAACTATAAGCTAGTGCTACGCATGACTCAAGGCAATCCAATATTCTCCAAATACCTTTCCAAGGTAAGTTCAAGATTTGGGTATCATCTCTAGCCTACTCCAGCCCCCTTCGGACTAAAAGGTCTTGTTGCTGTCATTGCATTTCGAGGGTGACCCAAGGGTGATTAAGATGCTTTTATTCTCGCTTAGACCTTTCTGCAGTGAGCACTGCTAACTCCTTCTGATCCCAAGAATGTCCAGAGCTACAGTCGTTCAAGAGCTCACAAAACTTAAGACTTCTATCATGGCAAAGAAAGTCGCTAAATAGGAAAGCAGATCAATTAAACAAATTCTTATCACTTGAATGGCCAAACAAGATACGTCAAAATCTTCAAGACAATCTGACTGGCATCCCCTCCTCAGTAACAGCAAGCTCAAATATTTCATTAAGTCTGCAATAATGAAATGAATCATTATTTTTACCACACAAAGTTGTGAAGCGTTCAAAATGAGATCTATTTAATGATACCTGCTCTTCTTGACGTTCACATTAGCACGCCAAGTGACTAAATAAACCTGTAAAAGAAGGCAACAAGATAAAATCATTGTTTAGGAAGCCCAATAGCTTTGGCTGATCATATGTGATTTAATCCAAAGATGATCCTTTCATAAATACAGGTTGTAACTTTTTTTGTTTCTCCATCATACAGCTCACAAACTTACTACTCACGAGCCTACCAATCGTAAGACAGATCCACCAGGAAAGACTCACTTTTGTAAGCCAAATTCATGGGGCCTCTGCAAAATTTGATTATAAAAACACACCTGTAAAACTTCATAAGATGGGGCATCTCCACGTCGCTGAGTCCCTGAAATATATTCACGCCAATTTTCAGGCAGTCTGCAGGTCTCTCCTGTTTGAAGGCCAATACTCTGAAATTCATTTGATTCTCCGTCATATAGCTCATCCTCCCAATCTAATGATGCCTCATATTCACCAACATCTTTTAAAGTAATCCAGAGGAGTTCCAATACTAGCAGTCTCTACAAATGCAAACGATTTTCAGCATTAGGAGATTTTTTTTTTCTTTCCCGAAAGGATCCCTAGAAAAAAGAAAATAGGCTAAGCTATTTTAGTCTAACTGCACAAGTTAAACCGTAGCTGAACTGAATATGATAATTTCTTCTGGAACCAGCAAGCATCATAGAAAAAGGGACGATGTACCTTCAACATTAGCTCTGAAACAAACATATCAACAAGCTCCTGAGCAAGACCCTCTGAGATAATTCAAACAATAAACAGAATTAGCTTGATTCTATGATGTTCCATTAGAAACATCAAACATGCAGATATGACTGTGAGCAAAGATCTCAGAAAAAAAGCAAGGATAGTTTCTCAATAATGAGACAGTAGAAATTTATTTAACGAGTTATTCGATAAGGGACCGCAGAATGCCAGAGTGTATATTTGGATAATATATTTGAACTAGAGTCGTCATGTTGGTATATGAAACTCATTTGACTTCTTGAGCCTTTGTAAGTTGGTGATTATTTGAAGTTTGCATGTCCAAAGAAAGGTCTCTTTGTCTTAGCACATTAATCCAGATATGAATGAAAGAAAAAAGAAGTAACCCACCAAATTCCAATATGGATAACCACTTGAACACTGGGACTCCTCCACCATCCCCTGAGTCATTTACATCAGCTTGACAATCAGAGTATCGTGCAACGGCAGAGTTTGCAGGGACATTAGAAAAGCAGCGCATAGAGCGGGAGGCATTAACCAAGTGTGACAGAGCATGGACCTATCAACAGGGTAAATAAGAAAGCATTAGTAATTCTCATCAATACAAAATTTCAGACTCGAAGCAGCAATGCCGAGTAAAATTACCATCTCCTGGTAGGATGACAGAAGCATGCTACGGTATTGCTCCTAACACAAGCAAGAAGCAACTAAATCAGGAGAATTCAAAGCGATGGAAAATACATAAATAAATCATGAGAAGGATCACTGAATTGCTAGACATAGCGCTACTACCTCCCTGAGAGCTAGCTTGCCCCTTGCCTTGTCGCGAATCCCCGGCATGTCCTTGAGCGCCCCCAAATCCGTCCCTGGCATGAACCTGACAAGCCCAGGCAAGGTGTGGGCCAAGGCCATCAGCCGCTGAAATCCCAAATTCCAACATGCTGAAATGCAGAGAAGATGGGGGAGTTACCTGAACAAGTAGTGGGCGTTGGCGAGCGCGGTGGCATGGGAGAGGCCTTCATCAGCGGCGGCTAGCCAATCGTCCTTGGCTTTGACCAGGCGCGACCACTGGTTGCGTAGGTTACGCTGCGCCGCCGGCCGCCACAGCCGCAGCGAAGAGGGCGACGGCGACGGGGAGGCAGCAGTGGGGTTGCGGTGAGGCGGCCGAGTTGGCGTGGCTGCGGAAGACTCCATTGGCCGTGTTTGGGGGAGCTTAACTGCTTAAGCTTTTCCGAACGTGCTTGCGGGAGAAGCGCCAGCCGCTGGTGCAGGAAGCAGAGCTTTTCTCAAGCCTGTTGAAGAGAAGCGAACCTGTTTGACGTCAGCTTCTTTTGCTCGGTCCGGCCATGAAGGGGAGGAACACGATCTCAATTCCGGCGGCTGAGGAGGTCCAACCCCGGATCTGGAGGCCGTAGCTTGGTCAGGGATGAGGACGACGGCAGGAGAGCAGCTCGGGGCGGCGGAATCGGAAGGGCGGTTCAGGGTTTTGCGTTGCTCTGTTCTCCCGGCCAGCGGAAGCAAAATGCTGTGTCTACTTGAAAAACAAAAATTCTCTCTAATAAAATGTAGATGTGGCAGTGAAAATGTGAAATAGCTTGCCAGATGCCACACCTTCCGTGAAGTGAACCTCGAGCCGGATTTTTTTTTCCATTTTTCAATATTTTATTTGAAGTTGAAATTGCACAAAAACACACTTGAGACTGAAATATAAAATTTTGGGCCTGATATATTTCGTCCCTGACCATAGAGCAACATGATCTTTAGTAACCATTTTTTTTTTAATCGTAATCTTTAGTAACCATCAACAACGAACATAACCTTCCACAAAAGAGAAAAAGAAAAGGAACACAGAAACATGCCTTGAATGTATTTTCCATCAGTTTTAAAAAAAAAGAGTATTTTCCATCTCCTTTGTTCCAAGGGGCGAATCAAATAGATTAGAAATCTGTTCTGAAGGATAAATAAGGTCGATAGTCGCAAACTACAAAACTATAAATATATTCAGTTCAAACTTCAACTGAAACTGGTACCAAAACATTAGGTTACTAGTTCGGCAGACAGCGGAAGACAGACGATGGCAATGACTATTGTGGTTGTCATCAACCTAGACTGAAAATTACCCACAGATTCTGCCAATGAACCTAAAGATACTTCTAACCTCTCCAATTACAATCAAAACAGCCGGCCAAGTTGTACTGTAACTTGCAAGAAGATTATAGCCAAGCAGTGTTCTGGAGCTACCGATCAAAACCCAAAGAACCCAAGCTCTGTCGCCCTTTCTTTCTCAAAGGTCTCGAAGTATTGGTATATGATGGTCACGGCAAGCAGTATACCAGTTCCTGAACCAATTGCACCCATGAAATCAGCTAGGACAGTCAGTGCCCCAATGCATACTCCACCAAATGCAGCAGCAGTAGGAATATATCGGTTCAGTTCCTTCTGCAAGTTCGACTCACGGTGACCCGGCATGACCATTTGTTGATCCTGTTAAATTTTCAGTGTCAGAAGTTTGCAGATAGCTCTGGCATAATGAGTATACATGAACATAATATAAACAGTATATTCACACATTAAACATTGAAATTATTCAGAGATTCAAAACCATACTCAAAATCATCCATGATCATTTGTAGACATGCTATTACTGCTCACTAACAAGGCTTCGAAAGCCTCCAACCATTATAATGTTTTTAATGTAGAGTTGTAGACATCATACAAGATAATATGATTCAATGAGCTACATCAACCTGAGAGTAACTACATAAAAGAAAGTGTAGCATGCATGTGCAGTAGGGAAAGCCCGTCCTGTTTTTCCTCAAAAAGAAAGTGCAACATACATATATTTTTGTTGGAAACAAGATAAACCTACTACCATTCCAACTAAAACGGAAGTCTAAAAGTTGATTGTGTCCTTACATCACCAGCAAAGACTGAGATAAAAGAATATGTAGCATGCACATGAATGGTTCTTACCTTGAGCTGCTTAGCAACATCCTTCGCTGACGAACCAGAAACCTCAATCCATGTCTTTGAGAACAGTGCACAAGCTGATAGCATGAAGACCACATAAAACAGTGCATGGAACGGATTTGCGAGAACATCAGCCAAACTGCATTTTTCCAATAAGTATGGTCAGTCTAAAGAACAGTAAATCATTTAGGAACAACAGAGACCAAAACAACAATCATAACAAAAGGCAAGACCACCAACAGGAGCTAGCTTTTCACCTTGATGGGGCAGTCACATAGTAGGCAAGACCACCAACAGGGATAGAATGCCCAGAGTACTCAGATTCCTTCCATTTGCCAAGAAGGTTGACAAGGAAATTTCCACTGTACTTCCTGTAAAGAAGCTGCATAGCAACAAAAAACAATTGGTACTTGCACGTACATAGAAGATTTATCATACTAAAATGAATTTGAGATGTGTACCTGGGATATGAAATAGAGGTTGGTAATCAGTGCAGAGTGAAGGATGATGGGCATGTTTGAAGTATAGAACAACTTAATGGGATATGAGCCTTGCTGCCCACGAGCATTCTTTGATCTCACTGGAAGCACAACACGGAAGCCTTGGAAATAGATAACTATAAGGAAGACCAAGACAGTGGCAAGAAGATTGGTCACATTTGGAAGATTCTGGCGGTAGAAAGCCTCACGAAGGGCACGGACTTTATCAGTTCTAGTAATCAACAGATGGAATAATGCAATGACGGCCCCTTCAAATTCAGCACCACGACCACTGTTGATGGTTGTGGGGCTAAACGCCTTCCAGATGATATTCTCACTACATATAAACAGTTGTACCATAAGTCAAAGTGAAACAGAATAGCCGATGAATAAGAGAAATGAAAACATGCTTACCAGATATTGGTAGCAATGAACAGAGAAATGCCAGAACCCAAACCATAACCTTTCTGGAGAAGCTCATCTAGACAGATCACAATGATGCCAGCAAAGAAAAGCTGAAGTATGATGAGAATAGCATTTCCAGTTCCAAGCTGGCTTACGCTACCATACATTCCAGACAGAACATAAGCCACAGCTTCACCAATAGCAATCAGGATACCAAGCAGCTTTTGAGCACCATTCCTGATTTAAAAAAAAAAAAGGAAGTGCAACATGCATCACAAGATAGCTCTCAATAGTTACTTGATATAAGAGATAAAAATAGCTATGTTTCATAGCTTCCTTTTAGCAGTTCAATGGAGGCAAGATAGGCTACCAAACTATATAAAAAAAATTATCCACCAATACCGGGACTATGGAAATTGGAGTTCGCAACTATTATTTTATAGTCAGAGATAACACTTACAGAAGAGCACGATCCTCTCTCACGCTGTTATCAACTTCAATAATCTTGGATCCCACAAGAAGTTGCATTACCATTCCAGATGTCACAATTGGAGTGATACCCAGCTCCATTACAGTACCACGGTTTGAGGCAAGGATTACACGCATCCAGTAAAAAGGATCAGCTCCAGTAGTTGAATGGATGCCATAGAGCGGGAGCTGGCTGCACACCAGAAAAATGAAGAGGGAGATAACAGTGTAGATCACTTTTTCTCTGAATGGTATTTTCCTATCCGCACTCTGTACTTCAGGCAAGAATGCCAGAAAAGGCCTGACAAGATGCAGTACTCTAAAACCACCAGCCATCTTCCTGTGGAGAAGTAATGAAAATCCATCAAAATTTGGTATAGTGAGCATGAAAACTCTGATATGAAACTCTAGAAACTCTCAGCTTGGTATAAAGATTTCCAACAGTCAATCCTGCTTTTGGTAGAAGTTCCGGAGTATACATTTGATATAAAGTGCTAATTGACGTAGACCAAGCTTTTTTATACATGAACGCAATGACAATGTAAATTATCATGAATCATCTTAATTTTCTTCCTTCAAAAGCACTCAATTAAAAGATTGTGTGGAGTCACACTGATATGCAACTGAATAAGATAATGCTTACTTCAACCGCTGGTTAGTTCCACTCACAAGTACTTATCATTAGTTAAAAGCAAAGCAAAGTAATTATTTCATCAATATGATTCTAACCGAACGAATTAAATCCCAATATGAAAAAGGTAAGCTAGTTCCAAGCTTCCACTGTCGATGAATAACACCCGCAGTTTCAACACTTCAGCAGTTCTTTTGCGATTCGGTTCGTCTAATAACCTCAACCAAGGTAAGGTATGAATGAAGGCATAAAAGTGAACGGCTAGTTCAGTAAATAGCATGTATAACACAAAATTACGTTCGATTAGCTTGGATCCCAAGTAATTTAGGTACGATATCAATTGTACATCCGTACTGGAATCGACCGCGGCAAATTCTCTGGCCCTCAAAACAGACACAAATCTATCACCCAAACACGGCCTCCGTCAATCACGCCAAATTGAAACGGCCGTGAAATCGCAATCTTAACGAAATCACAGCTGAATCTGAAACTCATGCAGATCCGAGATCCACACTAGAAGGCGGGTGAGGAACAGAAGCAGGCAGATTTACCTGACCGCCGCCGACCCGACGCCAAGGAGAGCAGAAGCTTCTCCGCCGCAGCTCACCGACGACGGCGTGAACCCCTATGCCAACGGAAGAGAGGCCCGGAGAGAAGGTGACAGAGGGAAGAGAGACGGGATGTGCGCGAACAGCGGGGTTTAGAGAGAGAGAACGGGGACGAAGCGAACGGCACGTCGTTGGTCCTACGCCTCAGTCGCCGCTCACTGCAAGTGGGCCTCCGTAGTCCTGGACGGAACATTGGCCGTCGGATCTTGAGCGGGCGGAAGCGATCTGCTCTCGTGACGTGTTTGGAGAGTCGCGTCCCGGACAAGGCACGGCCCACTGGATTGGACGATAAAGACACGCTTCGCGGTTAGGGGATGACCTGGACACAAATCTGTTCAGATAAAAAGTCCTGCATTGCACATGATATCGTACACGGATAAAAAGTACTATATAGCTTAAATTCATATTTTCCAGTATCTTAAACAGATAAGTATACGGGATGATTTTACATGCGTTGCAAAGAGCGCAGTCCTGATCCATCAGGCTGCTTCTCCTTCTCCGCGAGAAAGAGAGAACGGAGTCGACCGCGACGGTCAAATTCGGGGAGCTAGCCGCTAGGTCTAGGTGTGTTCGCTTGCAGCTTGCGAAGGAGAAAAGAACGTTTTTATCCCAAAAGTTGAAAATTTTGACTCGTCAACTACTCAACTCTGCTGGCACGAGTGAGAGTGTGATAGAGTTTGGCCTCGTGCGGCGTGTGTGGGAGTCGAGCAGACACCACAAAAATCATGAATCGACGAAAAATGGTTGAATTCATCGGGGATAGGGATATCAGATCCGGACGCTAACTGGGCCGGATCTACTACCAAGTGCACCTGGGGTTTTAGTTGGGCCTAAGGAATCGTCGACCACTATGTATTAGTTCTGGCCCAGGTTTTTCCTTGACGCCGTCATACTCATACATGCCGGCTGCCGCTAGCTCGCACTTTACTCGGAACACAAAACGCTTGGGCAGCGGAAGCGCGACAATCAGCAATTTAATCCTTAACAAATACAGGATTTCATCAAACATTTTATAAACAAATAATCACCTATTCACCTATACTACAAATCAAAACAGTAAAGCTATATAATTCATTAATAATATACTTAAAAAATTAGCTCACAACAAAAAGTAGCACATATATCTAAGGTTTTGTTTGTATCCACCTCCTAAACTTTAACTGATTAAATTTTAGTCATTTTTGCTTTAAATATGATCTTTTAAAATCTCCTAAAGTTTAGTCAGTCCACCTCCTAAATTTTAGATCTCTGGTCAGCTAAACTTAAGAAAAAACCAACTAAAGTCAAAATTATCTCTCCTCATATGTGATATTTTTCTTCAACCCACACATATATTCACTTTTTTGGTTAGTTCATAAAGAACAAACATGTCTACTTTTCGTTTAGATAAAGACTTTAGTCATGAATCCAAAATTTAGTTGGATGACAAAATTTTAGTTTGTCAACTAAAAGATCCAAACGAGACTTAAGAACATGTATGTGTTTTATGCTTCAAATGTAACTCATCCAAGACCAAGAAACAATTTCTTAACATATGACCCAATAAACACTAAAGATGGTGACTTAATTCACTTTATACGACAAAGAAAATGTGAGTCAATGGATGACACAAGAATTAACTTAATAAACAGAACAACCATGGCTTGGTTATTGGGGTGAGTTGGCAATGTTACCAGAAGTCTCTTCAACTTGCAGTATTATAAGCAACATGCCTCTATTCAACACATTACATTTATAAAGCAACGTTTTATATAATGCATTGCATTGAGTTAATTGGGATCCGAAGTATGAAAATACAAGATGTGCATCACCCGATGACCATAAGATGCAGAACGTCGGCGATGGCGCATGCCGTGCGCGGATGCTTATGTCTCCACAGCTTGGTGCTCCCTGTTTTCTTCAGTCATATAAATCAAATGCTTCTTTCTTCTTCTCTATACATGTAACATGAGGCACATAAGTTTTGCGCCACTCACTATGGGCTTCTGTTTATGATATGGAAAATCCGGTGAGGAGCATCCCCCCCTTGACATTTTAAGAAAAAAAAAAGAGCTGCGGTTTTCCTCTTTTAAAACACGTGAAGAACCAAGCACGCACCGGTGACGTCCAACCGTAGAGGCGCTATCTTACACACACAAAGAAAAAAACCAACTGAGTAACTCCCAGTAACAAAATGTGAAAATGTCATCCGCAGGCAAGGTCTCACATATAGCTGTAGGCTGACCGCACTCAAACGCGTAAGACCTTGCAATGTCTGCTCTATTGAATCATGGCCTGAATATTACTGCACGAGGTGGTCACTGATCTCGGACCAGACAAAACATAACAGCGAAGAATATATACGCCCACACAGGGCCAAAGCTTCCGTTCATACTACATGCTAAATAGCAACAGCATCCACATCGTACACGCAAATTGCGCAATCAAAGGGTTGTGGATATGCTCGATGATACGCTCTAACTAATCAACAATTAATCGATGCCATTTCAGACTACCTCGCGCCTACGCTTCAGCAGAGTTTCTGGATATGCTCCATGATACGCTCTAACTAATCAGAGTATAATCAATCAGTGACATAGCAGAAGGCCGTCCACAACCTGTCCTGAAGAAGGGACAGAACGCATAGCGCAGGAGGCCGTCGCCGTTGCCGTGTGGACGAAGGACGTTCGGCGTCGGAATGGGCGGAGGAGATCTGGGGTTGACCGGTTGGGCCGTCGCCGTTCCCTTATCTTCACGAGTTTGCACTGCAGTCTGCACACAGCAGCGGCGGTGACGGCCTTTTCTTCCTCTCCTCCGTCCCAAAAGAGTTGAGCTGTGCCGGCCGGCAGTAGCTTGAGTTCAGATTCAGTTCACACTCCTGTTCAGACTTCATCAAGTCGATGACCGGGACGGGACCAGGTGATTGACATGGGTTGTATGCACCGTGATCATGAGCAACGATCAGGTGATCTGTCTCTGCTATGTGGCTGCAAGCTGGCAAATAACTCGTTGTTGGCAACGAGTAGTAATTTGCATGGGTTCACATGTGTCAGTTCTACACAGCCAGATCGAGCCAAGTCGCCAAGAAAACAAGACTAGCTGAGGTCCGCCTGTCTACACTGCCGTGACTAGAAAACACAAGTGTGCCGAAAAATAAATACGAGCGTGTATGTGCAGCCATACTTATTCTAGGGAGTAGCGTGTCCTGTTCTCGCGCGTCGATGATCCGTGCAAGGAATGCTGTTTACCAAGTGCGGGTTTGTTTATGGCAGATACAACCATGAGTCATTCGACACGGGCAATAGGAACAAACTTGATGCGATCGATCGTGCCAAAAGACTGAAACATCGACGCCGTCGAAGAAGTAATAAATTATGCTAGCAAATCTGTAAATTAACTGATTCATAGATCTAAAATAGCTCATGTTCCACTTACTTTCTCCGTATTTTCTTTTGTTGTCGTCCGGACAGCACAGCTAGTTCATTTTTTATTTGTCGATTCTGTCCGAACGTCAACATTAAAAATCCGGAGGTAGTACCAGGTAAATCAGTGATAGTAATGCAGACGCTGTCGCTTTCAGATAGCAGGTGGCCTCATGCAGAACGTCGGAGTATGATTGCTTCATCGATTGTTCTGGCAGAGTTTAAGCAATGCGGTGTTCTCTTTGCCGCATGAGCAAAGACTGTACCAGTCTCTTACCTATAGACGTTTTTTTTTTCTCTGAACAATGCTTAACCTTTTTTTTTTAGTAAAAGTACATTATTGATTCTTAAATTTGTTCTCATACTCTTAAATTGTAAAACCTTGTCATTTAGGTTTCTATACTGTTAAAATATAAAATTAGCTATTTAAATTTAGCTTATTAAGGCGTTATCTAGGACCTATACTCTTAATACAATCTATTATTCTAAATAAATTGATTAAATGCAATGCTAAATGAGCCAGTTCAGTAATGTCATGATACAAAATAACGAAAATACTTCATTTTGTTCATTAACCTGATTGGCTAATCCATGAGCCACTTTGTTTTTGTTTTTGTTTTACTAGAAGCCTCTCTTTTTTTCTATGAGAAGCCACTTTGTTATTCTTCATTGTCTTGATGTTACTAGTATAATTCAATCAAAAGGGCAGCAACCAAAAGTTGCTCTTACTCCACGTTTGGTTTAACTATTTTTATTCAAATAAAATGAAGCAGCAGAGTTGTTAAGCATTGGTATGTAAAAAACAAAACTCTATTCATAAATATTAGTGCGGACAAGCCTGTGGTCCGGTGGTAAGGCGCATGGGAGCGCTCAAGCCGGCGGGGATTCGAGCCTCCGTACCGCACTTGCCTCAGGAAGGCAGCGGCAAAAGTATCGTTTATCTCTAAAAAACAATAAAATTAGTAAATAATACATATATATAATATGTAAATTTATAAATAATACATATTCACTCCTTAATTTAGTCGAAGAATAGTGTGCATTAGGATGGTCAGATCTCTACATTTACTCCTGCAATTAAATTAATTTAATTGAGATAACAATGTATTTATAGAGTGTAGCATCTAGATGACATGTGAAGCTAAATTTAAGAATATAGATTTGTATTTTAAGGGTATATGGACATAAATAATATCCAACACTAAATTTAGGGAGTTGAAACTGTAATTTAAGAGTAAAAATTGAAAGACTGACCATGCACTTTACTTTTATTTTTATAAATCATGAACAATACTTACCTACTGGCATATCATTTCATAAAAACTACAACATCCCAAAGAACACAAAAGTTAGAAAGCGTAGACTATTTATGTACTCTCGCTATACTTTAAAAAGAAGTCAATCTAGACTTATAGCTGATTTTACAAAAACAAGTCATCCTCTCAATAAACAAAAAAAAAATATTATGGTCAAATCAAACCGACAACTTTAGAGATTAATTACTTTTGCTACATAGCAATAGCAACTCAGATGAACACGTACTGTTGATTGGGCTAGTTACAAGATGTTTGTTGATTAGGCTAGTTCAAAATGTCTTTATTAAGAGTATGAAGTAAAAATATCTTACAATTTGTGAGTACTTGACATAGTAAATTATGTCTTAAACAACATTTTTTTAAAGTACGAAGAAAGTATAAATCATTCATCCTCGTCGTGAACAATCTGATGTTGCCCTTCATTCCTCATTGTTGTCCCTTCGATCCGACAGCATATCGGCATCCTGTTGCATTGCTTGCCTACTTTGATGGGACCACATAAATTAAAGATGTTTCCCGGTCTCGACGACGCAACGAAGTATGGCCGACGGCAAAACATTGAAAGCATACACAAGCCCGCACACTAATTCCACCTCTTTTCTCAGGCTATCAATTTCTGTATATTTTGGTCAAGAATATCAATTTCAATGGCATCCGTCCTGGTACGTACCGGCCCTGCATGTGCATGTATTGCATCCGATGAAAATACAGCTATCAATGCTGCTATGGAATGTGACTCCATTTAGCATTAGCAATAAATTATTGCTACTGGTATGATCAATCATGCATGGTACACAGAGAAAATCAGGAAAAGTTTCAGACATATAGTCGGTGCATCCCTTGACACACTTGCTTGTCTCCCTCCCTTAGCCAACCTCCATATGGGCAAACTTCAGTTCCTTAAAGCAAGAGGTCACTGTTCCCGATCGGCTGATCCTCATCAGCCGGTCAGCTCCCAAGCTTCCCTGTGAAATCGGTTAGTGGGGGTGCCTGGGTCCAGTCCATTTCCTCTTTTCTTATAAATACCACTCGCGCATTGGCAGTTCGGCGCACACCACGCCCACCCACTGGGCAGTTCTTCTTTTCATTGCGCTTTGGAGCCCCACCTCTGCGTCTCTCTCTCTCTCTCTGGCCACCATGGGGAGGATAAAGAGTGTGATATCTCTGATGCTTCTCCTTGGAGTGGCGCTGCAAGGATGCATTGCGCAGGGAGGAGGAGGGCTCACGCGGGGGAGCTTCCCGGAGGGATTCGTGTTCGGCACCGCATCCTCCGCTTACCAGGTAAGTGCTGGTTTGTTTCGTCATCTCTCTGGTATTCCTAGCTGCTAGCTACTCCTCTCCCTCTTATTCTTACTAGATTGGTAATGGAGATTCTTGCTTATCCATGGCACTGCATGCGGCGCTCGGAGTGGTTACAAACCTAGGCTTGGTTTTTGAAGTAATCCCCTGTTCTTGAAACATGCAGTCTTCGCTTTGTGCTTTCGAAGCCTTTGTTTGGATTCGTGGTACACCTGTGGATTTTCTCTCTCTCTCTCTCTCTCTCTCTCTCTCTAGCTGTCTTGTAACAACACGCGCGAAAATTAGTAGCAAACATGTCAACTGGGAAAAGAAATTAGTGATATGTCTGGAAGCCTAAAACCAACTCCTCCCAGTAGCCAGTAGGACGATGGTCGCAGTAGGAGGAATAAGGAGTGGGCCATGGCCTCATCCTTCTGGAAGGGACAGAAAAAAGGTTGTGCTTTGGATGTGTTTTCGTCTCCCTTCCAACAAAGGTACTAGTAGCAGTATTCTTGTCTTGCACCCTTGGGTCTGCCCGATTTCCCTTTGGACGGTGCCATTTCTCGGACCATGTCCAGGCTCCAGCCGTATACAATATCCAGTATCCGGTTTTCGCCCACCTCAAACATTACTTTCAGCATGCACGCACATACTCGCGACAATCAATTGAAGTGTACACCCGCAACAAGCTAAAAGCATTACTATCTCCTCATGAAGCCAGAACCGACGCGTAGGCTACCGGCTACAAAGTGCAAACAAATATCAATATGAATAGCCGTTGATCGTGCTGTTTTTTTTTTCTTTTTTCAATAGCGATCCTTTCTAAAAATACAGCAAAGCATGCACGGTCGGTTGCATCGTACCACACTTCCTATCTAGAGCTACTACCTCAGTGCCGCGGCCTCGGCACTCTGATGTGCTGTACGCCTCGCCTCTTGTCTGGTTGGGTCGTGGAAAATTCGGTGGAAACGACCGAAAGAAACCTCGATGCGCGTTCACGTGCTGCGTCCGTTTGCGCCGAAGCAGACGCGTACGAGAGGCCCCGTGCGTTCATCAAGCCGGCAGGCAGGCAGAGCCCTACCCCCACCCACCCCAACACCACATGGCGCCCCCGCATTCACCGATCGATACGGAGGTTGGAGTCTTTTTTTCTTTTTTTTTCGCGTGTGGGTCGCGAGCGCATGTCAGATAGGAGTATACGTACTCGCTTAAATTGCTGGTGCTATTACTCTAACCGAGCTCTCTCGGTCATTCAAGCAGCCTAACCGAAATGTTTTTTGCAGCACGAAGGAGCCGCGAAGGCGGACGGGAGAGGGCAGACCATCTGGGACAAGTTTGCGCACACTTTCGGTATGTATGCTAACTAACGATCCATCTCTATCTGTTGCATTCCAAGCGTGTGCTCTCATCCCAGTCCGGATCAGTTTGGAGTCTTCATTCTTTACGGAAAAAGATTCCCCGTTCAGGGGGGGTGAGGAAATCTAGCTTACACAGCTGGCACGTGGCAGATGAATGCCCCACTACAGGCAGCACACATGTCTGTAAAGACATGAAAGATGCGAACCTGATAGGATGATCAGAAGCCCATCTAATCTCCTTGTTATCTATAAGCGTAAACACTTCGTCCTGTTTACCAAACTCGCACGTTTGCACTCCCTTTCCACTTTCCGTCCTTCCTGTGTATACTTCACCATTCTTGCAACGTCGCTAAAACCTGCCCTTTTCTGGTAAAATTTCGTGACCAAAAGAAGGGATTTCTTTTGCTTGTGGTTAAACGGCTAAATGCACCATGAGTGCAAGACACCGGGGCTAGAAAAACGGCCCATCGTTTTCTGAATAGTGTGCTAGGCCAATCACTGGTCCACAGCGCTTTTGTAGCTGCAGGCGTGCGATCGTGTACTTTTGCATGACTGACAGTGGCGCGCGTCGTAGTGGAGCAAACAAGGCCACAATCCTGCTCGATCGTGCCAAGTGTGATAAATCCATTCCCACCTAACCGTTTGCACTCACTACATGATTTGTTGTCCAGTGATTGGCCTGAAAACAGTGGTCTAGAATCAGTTGAACGCAGAATTTGACACTTTGTAGGCATTTGTTCTGGCTTCACAGTGCCGAATGCTGACTCATTTTTTCCGTTATGCAGGCAAGATTGTCGACTTCAGCAATGCCGATGTTGCAGTTGATCAGTACCACCGGTATGAGGTGAGCACCACGCTTTAAGAAAACATTACATACTTGCAGCAGCAGCTTCTGAACTGTATAGCTGTACCACGATCCGCATGCCGTATTGAAATGTCTGTTTTACCAGGAGGACATACAGCTCATGGCAGATATGGGGATGGATGCGTACAGGTTTTCTATTGCGTGGTCCAGGATTTTGCCAAGTACGTGTGTTGAGACTGAAATTGTCCGTGTTTCTTATATTGTCAGAATTGCAATCGCGGAATGGTTCAAACGTTAGTGTCTTCGATATGAACACTTTATCACTCATTTCAGCCTTGTCTTGCTCTTGTTGCTTCAGATGGCACTGGGCAAGTAAATCAAGCTGGCATCGACCACTACAACAACTTTATTGACACGCTGCTAGCAAAAGGTGAAAGCAGCTAAGCAAACATAAACAAATGTACTGTTGAATCCAAAAAAATAGTCTGAAGTCTGAACTCCTTGCATTTGAAATCTTTCAGGTATTCAGCCATATGTAACCCTCTACCACTGGGACCTGCCCCAGGCTCTGGAAGACAGGTACACCGGATGGCTGAACAGGCAGATAGTGTGAGCTCCTATAACCGTATCACTTTAGCTGCACATGTTGCAGAATTTACTTGCTCTTTACGTGAACGTAACCAATCATTTTCATGCTTAAAATGCAGTAACGATTATGCGGTTTATGCCGAGATATGCTTCAAGGCGTTCGGAGACCGTGTGAAGCACTGGATCACCTTCAATGAGCCGCACACGGTTGCAGTTCAAGGGTACGACTCCGGGCTTCAGGCGCCAGGACGTTGTTCTGTGCTGCTCCATCTGTACTGCAGAACTGGAAATTCAGGCACTGAGCCATACATTGTCGCTCATAACATGATCTTAGCTCATGCCACTGTTTCAGACATCTACAGGAAGAAGTACAAGGTGAACACCTCTTCTAACCATGTCATCATCTGAGAGTTTTCAGCTTCATGTCCATGCTTCAGTGCTAATGAATTACTGTATTCGTCAGGCAACTCAAAACGGGCAACTTGGGATTGCATTTGACGTCATGTGGTTCGAACCAATGACAAATACTACAATTGACATCGAAGCTGCCAAAAGAGCTCAAGAATTTCAACTTGGATGGTAAGAAGCAAATTAGCATTATTTTCCTTGTAGTTTTTAAGTTTTAAGGGAATGTTTGCTAAGTCGGTTTAGTGTGGCAGGTTTGCCGATCCATTCTTCTTCGGAGATTACCCTACGACGATGAGAACACGGATCGGAGACAGGCTGCCGAAGTTTACCGCCGATGAGGCCACCCTTGTCAAGGGGGCGCTGGACTTTGTCGGCATAAACCACTACACCACTTACTACACCAGGCATAACAGCACTAACATCATCGGAACACTGCTGCATAATACCCTTGCAGACACCGGAACCATCAGCCTCCGTGAGTCAACGTCATAATTTCCGAGTTAATTTCAGATCAATAGGAAAACGTTTTACGCTACTTCGGTTACTTCAATTCCGAAACATGTTTACTATCGTAATTCTGACATCTTTGCAAAATCTGCAGCCTTCAAGAACGGAAGACCGATTGGAGACCGGGTAAGTTCGGCACCATTGTTGCATCATATGTGCAGAGCAGTATCGATTCTAATCTATCCATGTGAAAACTCTGACATACTATGCCGTTGCGCAGGCCAATTCAATATGGCTGTACATTGTGCCCAGCGGGATGCGCAGCCTGATGAACTACGTCAAGCAGAGGTACAACAGCCCACCGGTTTACATCACTGAAAATGGTAAGAACACATACAGAAACCCTGGATCAATTACTGCTGCTATCATGCTGGATTACTTGTGATTTCTGACAGTTATGCTGACTGGTGCAGGCATGGATGACGGCAACAGCCCTTTCACCTCGATCAAGGACGCGCTCAAGGATAGCAAGAGGATCAAGTACCACAACGACTACCTCACCAACCTAGCCGCATCCATAAAGTACTAAAAGATCGTAGCTTCTCCTTGTGCTAGCATCACATTTACACAACAAGGGCGTCGAGTTTTTCTGACGCGATGTTTGTTACAGGCAGGACGAGTGCGACGTGCGTGGGTACTTCGCGTGGTCGCTGCTGGACAACTGGGAGTGGACAGCCGGCTACACCTCTAGATTTGGGCTGTACTTCGTGGACTACAAGGACAACCTCAAAAGATACCCCAAGAACTCTGTGCAGTGGTTCAAGAACCTGCTGAGCTCCAGCTGAAGAGTACACGCACAAACTGTCATTTCTTCTGCAGACTAGCTGCGTCTGCTGTGCTGTGCTAAAAGCATATAGTGTGTTGGAAGTGAGCCAAAGCTTCATTGTACATGTTGGATGTATTGTGCTTAGCTTTTGATTACGAGCAGCATACGAAATCAGTAGAGGAATATTACATCATGAACTTCCAGATATCAGCTTGACTGACGAAATCCATCAGACTAGTACATGACTGAAAATAACCAGCTAGCTAAAAAAGCTTCCGGCAAGTTGCTCAAAATACTCTTAAAAAAAAATTCGACCCACTGAGAGTAAGACCACCCCCGAGGTATTGTATTAAGAAGAAGACCCTCTCACGCAGGCCGAGAAAACCCTCGAACCCCCTCCGCCCCTTACAGAGGGCCACATGATCCCCATAAGAACTGGGCTGGCGCTTAGCACCGTTACCCGCGACCGGACCGGGCCTTAACTCGTGCTTTGAGATTACGGAGAGACAAGTGAATTTTTTTAACCCATGCCATACTTCGTCCCATCTAGGGATCGAACCTAGGACCTCAGAGGTGCTAATCGGAAGCCCCAACCACTACGCTGAAGGCCCTTTTGTCAAAAATACTCTTAAAATCAAGAGAGAATTTCTTCTGTGCCATTGAATATTATCAAACTACTCGATCTCTCCCTGAAAAACTTACGATTCCTTGTGTGCCACTTCTTCAAATTTTCACAGCCTCGCGTGTCACTTCCATCACTCCCGTTTCATCGGAGTCCCGTTACAAAGGCAAGGGTTGTCAACCTTTTGGGATGACCATATTGCCCCTAGTCAAGGTGAAGAAAACAGAGTAGTGGGCGCATCCCATTCAACACTTGCCTTATCTGCACCGTCGGCTCCAGGACACCGAACCTGAAAGTGCCTAGAGCGGGGAGGGGGGGGGGGGTGAATAGGCAATTATCCCTGAAATTCACTTAATAATAAAAGTCAAATGCGCAGTGTCGGACTTGTCCGACGATTGTAGGGAAAGTCCGATGGCACAAGATAAAAAAGTAGATCGACCGAGTAAATGTTAAAACTAGTGTAAGACAAGCTAGGAGTAGGTGAATATAAGTAAGGGGAAGCTGTAAAAATAAGGAGAGCAACTAGCAAGCAAATTACATAAGTTAATCTAAGAAATACGAAGCAAACCCTAACTAGCAAGTTTATGAGCAAGAACAAGTAAATGAGACACGAGTAATTTAAAGCATAAGCAAGGCACAAGATTTGTTCACCGAAGTTCAGCTCCACCAAGAAGCCTACGTCTCCGTTGAGGGATCCACAAAGTATCGGGTCTCTTTCAACCCTAACCTCTCTAAGTGACCACAAAGATCAAACTTGGTTTTCCACTAGAAACTACACAAAGGAGGGGTCAATACAAACATCCCGAAGCGTCACCACACAAGTTGGGAGCTCTACGGGCACCTCTAACCGTCTAGGGGAAGAATCCCCAAGAGTAACAAACACAATAGTTGTCGGCGGTGAGGATGAACCAAGTGCTCAAGAGGATGAAAGCTTGGAGTCGATGGAGCACTTCAATCTTCTCTCAATCCCTTCACAAATCAAGAGTGAAATCAAGGGAGGAGAGTTGGGGAGAGCAAGGTGAGCTTGAGAGTGATTTTGAGTGGAAATGAGTGACCAACCGGCCAAAGGGCGAAGAGGGGTTCTATTTATAGCCCAATGGGGAAAAGAGTCGTTGGAGACCCAATTTCTGAGATCTGTGTCGGACAAGTCCGATGGTCATCGGACATGTCCGATGAATCAAGGTGGCGCAGAACCTGGAGTCCGACAAGCTTGCCCGATGCCTCGGATAAGTTGGCCATCGGACTTGTCCGATGACCATCGGACTTGTCCGACGGCACAAGAGGGGAAGAGGAACTAGAATCCGATGGACTTGTCCGATGGCTCGGACAAGTCTTGTCCATCGGACAAGTCCAATGAAAGAGGGTGGCAGGGGAACTGTACTCCGATAAAAGTGTCTGATGCGTCGGACTTTCCTCTAGTCATCGGACAAGTCCGATGACCGTCGGACATGTCCGACGACCCAGAGTGGCAGAGGTACTGGAGTCCGATGGACTTGTCCGATGGATCGGATAAGTCCGATGATTTTGCCCTGAAAATTTTTGTATGGCCTAGAAATAGGAATTTTGCACTTAGTTCACCTCCGCTTCACACTTTTGTGTCCCTCTTAATAGTACGACTTTTCCTATACTCAAGATTTAAAATAAAATACTATGAACTTTATTCTTGAGCATATTTTGAATTTTAACTTGAAGCACTTTGCCATCTTCTTTTCTTCCTTTCTATTTCTATGCATTTAATCACCAAACTTTGTACCATAATCTACACACATGCTCATTAAAAGATTAGTCCGTTCTTGATTGTATTGACGTCAATCACCAAAATAAAATTAGGGGCCTAGATGCACCTTCAATCTCTCCCTTTTTGGTGATTGATGACAATACAACTAAATTTCATAAAAATATGCGATGAAGGTTCAGTTTGTGATGAGGAGCTCCCCCTAAATGTGTGCATGAGTAAGAGGATATGAGATAATAACAAGTGCATATATTAAAAAAAAATGTGAGAGCTCCCCCTAAAACTATGCATACATGTTAATTTACACCAATAGATCACACAAGATAGACGAAATACAAACAACAAGATGATCAACAAAATACCAATACAATAAGCAAATAAAGTGCACAAACCAACCACATAGATAGCAAAAATAGAGTTTTACAAACCAAATAGTGTCATAAATAATTCAACTCCAAACTCACTCACAACTCACAAACTAAGATAAAAAAAACTGAGATAACTACACTTCTCCCCCTTTGGCATCAAGACACCCAAAAAGGAGAAAAGTGCGGGTAGAAGGTGATGAGAGCTCTAGTCGTCGGAGAAGTCGTAGTCTTCATCATCATCATCGCCTTCTTCCTCTTCTTCCTCATCAATAGCCGGTTCTTTCCCTTTGCGCTGGCGAAGAGCATGAGCAGCTTCATCTTCACCACCTTCGCCGTCATCATCCTCAAAGCGAATGTGTTGAGCACTCGAACCTGCGCCAGAAGAGAAAGGAGGAGGAGTCGGGTAGTACCCAAAGTAGTTCATCTCCTCGGCGGTGAAGGTGGGGTCATCATGAGGAGTGGGGTCATCATTAGTGGGAGGAGGTGAGCCTTCAGCTAGGGACGGTGGAGGAGGAGTCTCAATACCAAAATGGTCATAGAGACTCTTTTGATTCCTTTCAATGACGTCGAGCCTCTGATTAATGCTCCTGCACATGCTCATAAGGGATTTAAACATCTTCATAATCCCGCTTCTCTTGCCGCGAGGAGGCGGAGACACATGAGAGGATCCAGTGCTCCGAGGGGCAGCCTGAGGTGGCTGAGGTGGTGCAGCTGAAGATGGAGGCTGAGCTGCTCCAAAGAACTGGCCAGAGGTAGTGTCAGGAGTCCAGTTAGAAGGAATCTGAGGTTTCAGGCTCAGATGCTTCATATCCTTGTTGAAGGTTAAGCCGGACACCTTCTCAATCATGAACATGATGTGAGGAGAGTATCCACAGCCACGCTTGGGAGAGATGGAGATGTCCCACATTTCCTGATAGACATAGTCAAAGACATCAAATTTCCTGTTCCCATGAACCCAGTGCAGAATATCCCTCTGAAAGACAGGAATACGGTCAGAGTTGCCTCTCCTTGGAGCTAAAGTACTCCTGCAGATCCAAAACAAGACTGAGAAGAATGGTTTCAGTCCATTGGAGTTGGGAGGAGAGCAGTTATCCGGGTCCACATACATGTACCTCATGTCCTCAGCATCCATATGATTTCCCTTGTGAACCTTGTGCCTTTCCTTGCGTGTGTGCTTAAGTCCAATCATACCAGCAAACTAGTTCTGGGAGCAGGTATACTTGGTGCCATTCGTCATCCAGGACATCGTTCTGGCATCTTCATCAAAATAGACAGTTGAATAAAACTGAGCTATGATTTTCCTATTCCAGGAGTATTGGAAAGTCAGGAAGGTCTTGAGACCATGATGTTCATAGGCAGCCAGCACTTGATCGAGTAATGGATGCTTCCTTGTCTTCATGTGATCCCAATCAAGCCACTTCATCTCAACCACTGCATTCTTCATGCGTAGATAGGTGGAACGGTACCAATCCGCATGAAAATGTGCATGAAAGCGGAAATCAAAAGCTTCTTTCTCACCATCATAGAAGTTAGTTAGCCTTGCCGCAGAGCAGGTCTCAATGGAGGCATGAAAATAGTTCACCTTGTCACGGTCAGAGTTCCCCATTTCCGCTGGAGGATGCATGACACTGTCAACCCCATTTGTCTCTTCCGGCTCCTCTCTAGCAGTTGGGGCTTTCAGTTTGGTGCGGCGGATCCGCCCAGCAGTGGCCTTCCTCCTCTTTGGGGGTTGGCTTTGACCTTAGTCTTCGCCGGTCTTGGGCCTCTTCTCCCTCAAGGGGGATGCTTCCACGTCAGACATGCTGAGAAAATATGGCGAGCAACAAGTTAGGAGGGAGTCAAAAAGAGGAATAGGGGTGAGGAGAATCAATGAAGAGTTCAGGTTTTT
The DNA here is from genome assembly GCA_030378355.1 of Eleusine indica. Lineage (NCBI taxonomy): Eukaryota > Viridiplantae > Streptophyta > Magnoliopsida > Poales > Poaceae > Eleusine > Eleusine indica. The sequence goes on along the minus strand of CM059498.1, from coordinate 5,823,669 downwards.
AAAGAAACTGCAGGTCATCGGACATGTCCGATAATCATCGGGCAAGTCCGATGCGTCGGACTTGTCCGATGGTCGTCGGACTTGTCTGATGACACACAGTTTTTCCAAAAACCTTGATCCTTCACGAATCCACCTACCACAAGTACCCAAACTTCTTCTACTCCACTAACAACTAACTAGAGGCAACCTCCATGGATCAAATATGCAAGGGAACAAGATTTGGCACTAGCATTAATCAATAACCCTAACCCTAAGGGTGAAACCAAGAGAGAGGAGATTAGGGTTAAACCTTGCAAAAACGATGGGGGATCGGACTTCTTCGGTGGAGGAGGACCTCTTGATCTCCAAACTTGCTCCAATGGATGGTGGGAGAGGGAGATCTCCTTGGTGCCGCCAATGGGGGTGTTCTTGAGGAGAGAGAACGTGAGGGAGATGAATGAGGAAGTGTTGACTGAAGGGGTAAATCGGGCTGGGTTAAATAGGGTCGAACCCTAGACCGTCGGACTTGTCCGACGCCATCGGACATGTCCGACAACTATCGGACTTGCCCGACGCCAGAATGACCAGAGAGATTAGAGCCCAGCCAGGAAAGAGTAGAGGATTTTTATTTTCTTTAAAAATAGTTTGATGGAAAGTCTTGACATCTTATGGTCAGCCAACAATCAACAAAACATAACAATGGCCATATTTTGTCAAGATTCGACCTAGTGATAAAAAACCAGCTTCAATAGCACAAATAATAGGTTTTTGACATAAAACAATAATAAATTTTTATAATAACAAAACAGTCACCATTCAGATATGCACATTCTCTACAACACATTGCTAGAGTCAAGAATATTTAGTTCACTTCTAAGATAGCAAAATCTCTTCTCATCTAGGGGCTTGGTGAATATATCGGCTAGTTGATCTTCGGTTCTCACATGGCTAACTTCGATATCCCCTTTGATGGAATGATCTCTCAAAAAGTGGTGGCGGATATCTATATGCTTTGTGCGTGAATGCTCAATGGGGTTATAAGCAAGCTTTATGGCACTCTCGTTGTCACATAGGAGTGGAACACGGTTCAACTTGTAACCGTAATCCCTTAGAGTTTGTCTCATCCAAAGTAGTTGTGCACAACAACTACCGGCTGCAACATACTCCGCTTCGGACGTGGAAAGTGCAATGGAGTTTTGTTTCTTGGATGACCATGAGACTAGGGACCTACCCAAGAATTGACATGTCCCGGAGGTGCTCTTTCTATCTACCTTATCCCCGGCATAATCTGCATCGGAATAGCCTAATAGGTTGAACTTTGAGCCCTTGGGGTACCAAAGCCCTAGGTTGGGTGTGTGAACCAAATATCTCAATATTTTCTTAACAGCCACCATGTGACACTCCATAGGAGCGGCTTGAAAACGTGCACACATACATACACTGAGCATGATATCGGGCCTAGATGCACAGAGATAAAGCAAAGAGCCAATTATGGATCGATATACCTTCTGATCAACGGGTTCCTCCTTTTTGTTGAGGTGGAGGTGACCATTTATCGGCATGGGAGTTTTGATGGGCTTTGCCTTGTCCATGTCAAATTTCTTCAGTAAGTCTTGTGTGTACTTTGCTTGACATATGAAGGTGCCCTCCTTGAGTTGCTTCACTTGGAAGCCTAAAAAGAATGTCAATTCTCCCATCATAGACATCTCGAACCTTTTGGTCATTATCTTGCTAAATTCATCACAAAAGGTTTGGTTAGTAGAGCCAAATATAATGTCATCGACATATATTTGGCATACAAAGATATCATCACCAAAACGCTTAGTGAAGAGGGTTGGATCGGCCTTGCCAATGACAAAACCCTTTTTAACAAGAAAATCTCTAAGGCATTCATACCACGCTCTCGGGGCTTGCTTAATCCTATAGAGCGTCTTATGGAGTTTATAAACATGGTTAGGATACTTAGAGTCTTCAAAGCCCGGTGGTTGCTCCACATATACTTCTTCCTTGATTGGCCCGTTTAGGAATGCACTTTTCACGTCCATTTGGTACAACTTAAAATCATGGTGAGTAGCAAAAGCTAGTAATATTCTAATAGATTCAAGCCTTGCTACGGGGGCATAAGTTTCATCAAAATCCAAACCTTCCACTTGAGAATACCCCTTTGCTACGAGCCTTGCCTTGTTTCTTGTCACAACACCATCTTCATTTTGTTTGTTGCGGAACACCCATTTGGTGCCCACAACATTCTTGTTTTTTGGCCTTTCCTCCAGTGTCCACACTTCATTTCTTGTGAAGTTGTTCAACTCTTCTTGCTTGGCCATCACCCAATCCGTATCCTCAAGTGCTTGCTCTACCCTAAATGGCTCTATAGAAGAGACAAAAGAGTAATGTTCACAAAAATTACTAACTCGAGATCTAGTAATTACTCCCTTGTCAACATCTCCAAGAATTTGCTCGACGGGGTGATCACGTTGTACATTTTGATGCACTCTTGGGTGCGGTGGGTGTGAGCTTTCTTGACTACCATCTTTATCAACCTATTCATCATATCTTTGAGAATCATTGTTTGATGCTTGTTCATGATTCCCAACATCTTGATCTTGATCACTTGCGTGATCTAATTCCTTATTCTCATTATATTGGTTTTGTCTTGAGGGAGAGGGTTGATTTTCTATACTTGATGTTTCTTGTGGTCTCACATCACCAATGGCCATCCTTTTTATTACACTTCTAGAAGCTTCATCATCTACACCATCATTAACAACTTGCTCTCCTTGAGAGCCATTAGATTCATCGAATGTCATGTCGTGTGAGATTTCAACACAACCGGTGGTTTTATTGAATACACGATAGGCACGAACATTCGACCCATAACCAAGCAAGAACCCTTCATCAACTTTTCGAGCAGACTTAGAAGTCTTGGGTTTCTTGTTTAGCATAAAGAATTTGCTTCCAAAAACACGAAAGTAGGAAATATTAGCCTTGTTACCGGTTAGTAGCTCATATGGTGTTTTCTTCAATAGTCGATGGAGATACAACCGGTTGGAGGCATGGCATGCGGTGTTGACGGCCTCGGCCCAAAAACGGTCAGACGTCTTGTATTCATCAAGCATTGTCCTTACCATCTCAATGAGCGTGCGGTTCTTTCTTTCGGCTACCCCATTTTTTTTAGGGGAGTAGGGTGCCGAAAATTCATGCATGATGCCTTCTTCATCGAGATACTCTTCAACTTGAGTGTTCTTGAATTCGGTGTCGTTGTCACTCCTAATTTTCTTGATCTTGACTTCATATTCATTTTGTGCTCTTTTCATGAACGTCTTGAGCACATCTTTTACTTCACCTTTATCATGCAAAAAGAATACCCACGTGAAGCGAGAAAAATCATCAACAATTAGTAGACCATATTTGTTACCACCAATACTTATGTAGGAGACAGGGCCGAAGAGGTCCATGTGCAACATCTCCAATGGCCTTGTGGTGGTCATCACATTCTTGGCGGGATGTGATGCTCCAACTTGATTTCCCGCTTGGCATGCACTATAAATTTTATCCTTCTCAAAGCGAACGTCGATTAGTCCTATGATGTGGCCGTCCTTTTAGAGTTTGTGAAGATTTCTCATACGGCTAGCCTTCTATGCCACAACCATCCCATGTTGGATTTTGCTAATAAGCATGTACCAAGTCTAGCTTCATCCGTGGAGAAGTCCACAACATAAAGCTTTCCTTTAAGCACACCCTTAAAAGCAACCGAGCCATCACTCCTCTTATAGACGGTCACACCACATTCGTTGAACAAACAATCATAGCCCATTTTACAAAATTACAAAATGGACAAAAGATTGAAGTCAACGTGATCAATAAGCATAACCTTAGAGAGGGAATATGAAGGAGTCAGAGGGACTTTACCATAACCTAGTACTTGTCCCGTTCCATTGTCACCAAATGTGATGTCCTCATTTTTGTCATGACTTGGCTCGAATGACTTGAACATCTTTTTGTCTCCGGTCATATGATTGGTGCATCCACTATCAATCACCCAACTTGATCCTCCGGAGACATAGTCCTACAAAACAAATTAAGCTTTGTTTTTAGGTACCTAAATTTGCTTGGGTCCTTTTACATTACTCACAAGCACTTTGGACACCCACACACAAGCTTTTGGCCTCTTGTTGCGTGGCCCAACATATTTGGCAAACACACGTCCGTGCATGTTTCTCATAAGCACATATGAAGCATCAAAATCATAGAAGAGTGCACAAGTAGCATTAGGCATATTAGCATGAGAATCATTAACAAGAGAAAGATGATTAATATTCTTGCTCTTGGCTTGCTTCTTTTGGTCCTTCCTTGGTGAACTTAAGGAATTCCTTTCCATTCTTGTTCTTCCGAGCATTATGCTTGGCACCCTCAACATAACCAATTGCATCCATGACATGTGGCATTCTAGTATATGTGTATGCACCTCTTGCATACTTTGCCTTCTCATCATCGACAACATCTTTCTCATGTTGTATTTTGCTTTCAAGAGCCTTTACTTGCTTGTTCAAATCATCAATCAATTTGATATTAGTAGCACAAGCATCAACATCAATATTATAGCATCTATCACATCCTTTATTAGTGGAGGCATGAGAAAAATTGTTTGAGGTGGATGTGAAAGTTGAAAGAATCCTATATTGTTCTTCAAAAGACTTATGAGTCTTTTCCAAATCCTTATACTTCTCTTGAAGTTCATCTTTAATGCTCTTGACATTTTCACAAGTATTTTTAATCTTAGTGAGAGACATAGTTAAGTCATTATTTTTCTTTCTCTCTTGTTCTAGGAGCCTCTCTAGTTCAAGGTTTCTTTTCTTTTCAAGAACAAGCAAGTCTTCTTGTTTCTCAAGTAGCTCCTCTTGCCTATCATTTTCTTCCTTTTGTTTTTTAAGTAATTCCATGAATTCAAGCATTTTAGGAAGTGAAGCATTAACATCATCATCACTACTACTAGCATAAGAGGAACGCTTGGGTTTAGATTTTGTTACCTTCGATCCTCTTGCCATGAGGCACTTGTGAGTGTTATCGTCATCATACTTACTCAAACTCCCAAATAGAGAAGTGTTGGTGGGAGTGACGCCAATGGCAAGTGTAGCAATGCCTCCCTCATCCGAGTCGGATTCAGAGGAGGAAGATGATGAAGAGGATGAATCATCGGAATTCCATTCTTGACCAATGTGAGCTTCACCTCTTCTATGCTTCTTGTACTTCTTGTCTTTTCTATGGTGCTTGTCTTTCCTTCTTTCATCTTTGTTCTTCTTCTTTGGATATTTCGCAATGAAATGCCCTTCATCACCACATTCATAGCAAGTTCTTTTTGATCTTCTCGCTTTGCCCTTGTCAAAGCTTTTCTTCTTGTAGCCATCTTTCTTGAGAAATGACTTGAATCTCCTCACAAGCAAGGCCATCTCATCATCACTATCCTCACTACTAGAATCAATCAGGTTCTTTTTCTTCTCTTGTGTGGCTTTGAGTGCCACATCCTTTTTGTCACCATTTGCTCCCTCAATTTGCTTGATCAAGGAATTTATCTTGTTGGCTTAATCATTTTGTTGCTTTTGGGAAAGAAGCTTTCCAAGCACTTCATCGGTGGAGAAGGTTTTGAAGTTGTCCTTCTCTCTAATGTTTGAGAAAATGTTGTTGTCCCATGGTCTCAATGCTTGTAGTAGTCTCTTGTTGATATCTAAGTCGGTCATTTTGGCTCCTAGAGCTCTTCTTTGATTCACAATCCTAATGAGCCTATCATGAACTTCTTTTGGGCCTTCTCCCGGATCCATAATGAATAGGTTGAACTCATTTTGCAGTTCTTCAAGTCTTGCATCTTTGACGGAACCAATGCCCTCATAGATAATCTCAAGCTTTCTCCATAGTTGGTTGGCATTCTTTATTCCGGCTACCTTGTCATACTCGGTGGCACTAAGTGCGAAAATAATTGCACTAGCAGCCACGGCATTACGATGAATGTTGATTTGATCCTTACGAGTTGGATTGTCTCTATTTTCCAACAAGAAACCATTCTCGGTTATATTTGCAACATGGAGACTCATGGATTCTAAATAAATCATCATCTTACATTTCCAATGATCATAAAATTGTCCATCAAAGTAGGGGAGTCTACCGGACACTTGTCCAATACGATCTTCTTTGAGATCATCATAATCAAACATAACATTGTTGTAGGCTTTTGGTAGCTCATACTTATCAATATCTTCAATCCTTGGATTTTCTCCATGTGCATCACACTCGGACCTTGCTTCGAACGATCCACTAGGTGAAATTTCTTTTTCCTTTGTCATCTTTATCTTCAAGCGGTTAAGCCTTCAAGAAGATCCTTGCTCTGATACCAATTGAAAGTGCCTAGAGGGAGGGGGGGGGGGTTGAATAGGCAATTATCCCTGAAATTCACTAAATAATAAAAGTCAAATGCGCAGTGTCGGACTTGTCCGACGATTGTAGGGAAAGTCCGATGACTTGTCCAATGGCACAAGATAGAAAAGTAGATCGACCGAGTAAATGTTAAAACTAGTGTAAGGCAAGCTAGGAGTAGGTGAATATAAGCAAGGAGAAGCTGTAAAAATAAGGAGAGCAACTAGCAAGCAACTTATCTAAGTTAATCTAAGAAATATGAAGCAAACCCTAACTAGCAAGTTTATGAGCAAGAACAAGTAAATGAGACACGAGTAATTTAAAGTACAAGCAAGGCACAAGATTTGTTCACCGAAGTTCAGCTCCACCAAGAAGCCTACGTCTCCATTGAGGGATCCACAAAGGACCGGGTCTCTTTCAACCCTAACCTGTCCAAGTGACCACAAAGATCAAATTTGGTTTTCCACTAGAAACTCCACAAAGGAGGGGTCAATACAAACATACCGAGGCGTCACCACACAAGTTGGGAGCTCTACGGGCACCTCTAATCGTTTAGGAGAAGAATCCCCAAGAGTAACAAACACAATAGTTTGGTAGCGGTGAGGATGAACCAAGTGTTCAAGAGGATGAAAGCTTGGAGTCGATGGAGCACTTCAATCTTCTCTCAATCCCTTCACAAATCAGGAGTGAAATCAAGGGAGGAGAGTTGGAGAGAGCAAGGTGAGCTTGAGAGTGATTTTGAGTGGAAATGAGTGACCAACTGGCCAAAGGGCGAAGAGGGGTTCTATTTATAGCCCAATGGTGAAAAGAGTCGTTGGAGACCCAATTTTTGAGATCTATGTCGGACAAGTCCGATGGTCATCGGACATGTCCGATGAATCAAGGTGGCGCAGAAACTGGAGTCCGACATACCCACGAATCCGTCCCAGAATCAAGCCGCGCACGAGGAGGAATGAGGTAGGGAGGAAGCGGATCGTACTCGTGGTGTTACATACCTTTCAAAGCAAAGAGAAGCAATGGGGGGAAGGGAGATACAAGTCCTGCAGACCTTGATATAGCTGGTTAGAGTGGAAACACTTCTGGTAGAAAAGAACAACACCAATGTCCTATATGTAAGAATTTTGATAATCACTTGCATAATTGGAAAGATGGTGATCCCGTAGACATTGTAGCTATGTTTGCAGAAAGGTACAAGTTTTCATGCTAATCTTACTTTCTATGCTACAAGCTTCTTGTTATGCTATTCAACTAAACTAATATTTCATTCTATGTAGGGTCCACCTAAGATGAGAAAGAAAAAGGAAATTAAAGCTCCTAGTGAGATAAGCATTGTACATGTACTTCCCACAACCATGGTATTCCCATCACCACCAACTTCTCTAATCATGAAAAAAAGAACTACATATCAGGTAACTAACATAAATATTGTTGGTACATCAATGCCAAGAAAAGAAGAACTGCATCTTTCTTTAGTTTTGATGACGTCAAAATTGTTGCAGGTCCAAAGGTTCAGCCACACCAGTTGAAGTTCAAACACCGACAAAGAAGACAACTATGCGAAAGAAGGCAGACAAGGAGAAGAAAGTGGGCAAGGAGAGGGTGAGCGAGGAGAAGAAGGCGGACAAGAAGAGCAAGAACAAGTCAAAGTGAAAGAAGCAAGCAACTGCACCTGACAGTCCTGCCATGGGTATTAGAAGCAAAGTTAAGCTATGATGTTGCAAAAGAAATGACTGTTTATTTTGTATATGACCGATAGTACTGAAACATGGTCATGTATTTTTAACTATAATAACAGTATCTGATATTGTTGGCACCGGAATTTGGACCGATCCCGTTGGTCAGAGGAGGAGAGTTGAAATCGGCCAAAGTCAGCGAAGCTCAACAGCCGAAAGGAATAAAGTGGGCCTAATAGGGTTATTTTATCTCTTTCTATTTTAGTTTAGATTTTGTTTAGGAAAAAATTTAGTCGGTTTGTTTAGGAGTCCTAACCGAGTCGGGTCAGAAGCCCTTGCACGGGGCTATAAATATATAATAGTGTTTGTACGAGAAAAATAACACTTTCGTTCAACATAATTCGACGCATCGCCAAACCTTTTCTCGACGACATCCTCGTCTCGCATGGGCTGCATCGGCTCCGATCTCGGCGAGAGACTTAGATTAGTCACCCTCAGTAATTCTATCGACTCCAACTAGTACTTTCTCATTGATTTGATATTCTAGTTGTTATCTTTAAAATTGCTAGTTATCTGGTAATTAGATCTTAGTTATGTTTATACTATCGACTTTTAGTTGCAATACTGTCTCGGTTAGGTCTGATCTATTGTAATCTTTAGTAGATTTTATGAGTTTTATTTAGATCTGTTATTCGAGTCATCTTATTGATTTTACCTATAATTAAAGAGTTTTTAGTCTTATTTGCTTCGTTTGAGCACTATCTCGATTAAGTTCGATCTGCTCGAGCCAGTGAGGCTCTATCGATTCTGACCTCTCACTGAGTTGATAGGATTAGTTACGATTCAATCATAAGTAGAGTCAATAGGTTCTGTCGGAACATTTAGCCGACAAGTTATCACGGTTCGATCGACTTCTTAGTGTTCCACTTGTTTATTGATATATTCATTGAAGTTGATTGCCCCCTTTATTTAATAAGATTTAGATCTGTAATCTTGAGCCATATTTGCAATACCAGCTATCAAATCTATCAACTTAGCACTATCGACAGGAAGAATTTGTGCATGATTACTGTATACCTATCGACTCTGGCCTATCGACTTTACTTCGTCAACAGAGCAAGTCTGGCGTGTCTCTCATAGTTTTATCGATTTTGCTCTATCGATCTAGTTCTCATCGACACTGTTTATGAGATATTTAACACTCATTTATTGAATTGCCGATCAACCGATTCAAATCAGCTAATTAGTTTATTTTAATAATATTATTCGTTGTTTATAGCCATCGGCTGGTTTTCACTATCAGTGACTATCAGCTTTTCTTCATCGGCCTATCCTAGGCCGGTGACCTGTGAAATTTAATCGTTTGTCTCTTTGTCGATTTACAGAAAAAATTGACTGGCACACTTCGGTTTCTTTGTGTTAAGGCCGCACTAGAGCAAAGCAGATATTTCGAGTCACGCGTGTGATTTTCGCGTCAACAGATGTGCGTGATGTATGACAACTCTGAATTAATGTCATTTCTTTAGGATCCTATTGGTACTCTCTGAATATTGCTATGTTGCTAGATATCTGAACCAGTTCATGAATCGATGCAATATTGCTACTTTGAAACTGAATATTGCATCGCTTCTTACGAACAGTCTTATACAGGCGGGAATTAAAAAAAAAATGTGCAAAACTAGTCCCAAAACAGTCTCCACTAGTGGCACATGAGGGAAACGAAAGATTCAACTAATGCTTTGAACTCATGAGCAATATGGTCTTCTTCACCTGAACATAAAAGACGTTACATGCCTCAGTGATGAAGTGGCACGCGCGGGAGATCCAAGTATTTTGATGACATTCAGTGGTGGCACAAAAGGAATTCTCTTTTAAATCAACGGCTAATAAAGGTGATGGCCAGCCAATTCCTGCGGAGGTGCTCGAACTCGAAGGCGAGGTAGCTGTAGTACTTCGATTTACTTTTGAGTTCCGGGTCTCAAGTAGTTCAAATTAAGCTACAAGCTTGCAAGTGTACATGAAAGCTGCACCAGGAATCATCATCACCATCATCCAAACTAAGAAAAATCATTAAAAAAACCTTAGACAATTATCGTCAAGGCAACAGCTGACATCGAAGCTGAACTGTACGATCTTTACACATAACCAGCTTCATAAAATTATTTGCGGAAATGAACTTTCAACAAAAGATGGAAAATTAAGGGTCATGATTCATCGTAAAAAACACCGGGTGGCCGCCCAAAGTCAACCACGTCAGTTGAACCTGCCTATCATTATTGACAGATTTTGGGACGAGAAATAAAACAAATACTCAAAAAATTGTCAGCACAGAGTGCGTTGGTGAGGCCATAATATACTGACGCCAAAAATGGCAATTTTATCTTTGCCTTTGAAGACTGTAAACATGGTACACCGCTGGGTCTAGTAACGGAGCATGTAGGTCCGGCGCCTGAACCAGTTGTAGTCCGGAAGTCCCTGGATTGGTCCCATTGCAGCAATAGCAACATCCTGGAAGGAAAAAAGAGCATGACAATGAAGACAGGTTTGATTCATACATTCAGGCGAACAAAAAGAATTTACATGATAAGTTACAGTTAAATCAGTAGCCGGTTGTCTTATCAAGGTACCAAACAATTCGAAAAAACAAGTCGTCTCAGTTTCCAAGTTCCTAAAATCTGGTTACAGATAAAAATCATAGCACAGTCGTAAAAATTCACAGAAATCGCATCATGAACCGGTCCTATGCATGACAAATTGGAATGAAACAAAGTGTTGCCAGCTGCATCAAAAGCAGGCCTAGAGTAAACAAGATTACGTGCGCATCAGATAATGAAGGAATAGTTGTTGACACTACTCAACATTAAGAAAAGCTGAAAATTCTACATAATTAAATGCTGCAGGTTGACAACAGTACCTGATCGAAGATGAAACGGTTAGCTACCCGCCTCACAGTGCTTGCATCAACTGCGTCTATTCTCGCAAAAAGCTCAGGAATTGGAATTCTTCGACCATAGACGAGCAACTGACAAAACAAGGGAAGTTCTAAGGAACCGAACAGAATAATATGATGTGATAAAACAACCATTTCAAAAATATTATGCCCTGGTCATACCTGACGACCAATGTCCTCAACAACAGCAGTGGAACCATCAAGGTGGAGTTGGAGAGAGGACTTCAACTGAAAGTGTCACAAAGCAATGAAAATTACAAAATAAAAAGCCTCAGATGTTCCAAAATATCCACAGGGCGGGGAATACATGAGACTCCAGTATGTAAGCATGTTTGAACTGTTTCATGTCTCGGTAATGGAAAATAAAGTTGCATGCTACCCACCCAAATAAGAACTGGCTGGAAGAATTACCTGATTACGTGCACGGATAACATCTTCTTCAGTAACCCGATATGATAGTTTGCTCATCTCTTGCATAATTGCAAAAGCCAAATCATCCAAGCAATCAGCCTGCAAAGAACATCACATAAAAATGCTAGAAAAGAAAATGAACAAGTTGACAAAACGTGTGCCAAAATTCTATGTTTTTTAGTCTTCGTCTAGGCGCTAAAAAATTATGGGCGTCCTGGTCGTCTTGCCAGGAAAGCAGCAAAAGCGAGCATGGGAATAAGAGGAGAGGAAGGGCGGGGTGAAGATCGCCTAGGAAGACCAAACAGCTGCTGCCATTGCTCTCCCTGCCAGCTCTGACGCCTCTGGCCGACAGACCCCTCCTCCGATTAACTTGGTGCAGCAGATCTAACACAGAGAGAAGAGAGTGCATGGTGGCACTACCTGGGAGAGAAGACGATAGTGTTTTATGTGTGGCTACAAATGGATAAACGTGTGGGCTAGTGAAAGTTTATTGGTCTGACTGTGGATTCGGCCTCCCTTTTCTTCTAGCTTCCTCTCCTTTTTATTTTTCTATTTTCTTTCGACCAGGATACACGTATAGCCTGTTTCTTAGATGCATACGGCGTCCTCACACCTCGCCTTGTGCACGCCTAGGCGTCACCTAGGCAATTGGAAGGGGGTGAGTTGTCACGCCTTGCCTTACTACCTTAAAAACCTAGGCAAAATTTACTTATCATGCCAAGCTGAACAGGCTATTTTATTTCTATCAAAACAAAAATTATGTCACAATTAATGAAAGCTGTCAGACAACAACAATAACGTTTCAATCCTAAATTGTTGTCAACTATTAGATCCAACTCACACTAGTTGTGTTGAACTTGGATAAAGCCTAGGTGAGTTGGGAGCACCCAGTCGGAATAATATAGATATTTTGATAGAATGCCAAGGCAAACAGTGTACATCTGAGGATGTCTATTTAATCTACCATTTCTTTCAAAGGTTTTAGCATCTAATTGTGAGTACACAGTTCATTTATGGATAAGGATTTGCACTCAGGACATATATAAATAATAACAATGCAGAGGGAAAAAAGAGTAGTTTAGACAATCTATGCTAATGTTTCCTCAAAGATAGAGATGCAACACTAACCTTAGCTACAGCATAAACACCAAACAAACCAGTGTCCTTATAATTCGTGTTGAATGCCATTACACTCTCAGCAATGCCATTGATAGCTGCCCTTTGTACAAGCTCTGAACTGTAATAATTAAATACGGTAACATAGCAAATAAGTAGTCAGTGAGATTAAAAAAAACAAGGAAAAAAAATTATGTAGAACAGATGGAAAAATGAGGTAAAAAAGGATAGGAACCCACCCCATGTGCTTTCCTCCACCAACATTCTTGTTCCAGGAACCAAGCATAGATTGCATAACCATCAATGCGACTGAATCAGGATCTACCCAGGATGCTCCATTGAAAGCAACAGCAAATTGAGCAAGAGGCATGTCATCATCAATGATTCGGACCTATTGGGAAGCATTGAATGAGAAGATCAATATGAGAAGCAAATATGGGTGTCCATATATATTGCAAAACACACCTCAGAACCAGTAAAGGAGGCAGGTTCCTTGGCAACCAACATGCTAGTTGTTGTAGGGTCAGTTGATAACTTATCGAACAACTTCTTTGCCTGCTCCACAATGTCTTCGTGTTTAACATTACCGGAAGCAGTAATGACCTGAAAATATGCAGAAGTAGCTCCATCAACCTCCATCCATAGGAAACATGGATATATAAAAATGGCACAGATGTGTAACAGACATATTTCAGAAATCATGTATACCATTCTAGGAGCTGTGTAATGAGTTGCAATGTACTTCTCGAGGTCTTGTTTCGTGATTGACCTGACATTATCTGCAGAGCCCAAAATTGGCCTCCCGAGAGATGTATATTGGAATGCAGTTGCATGGAGATGATCAAATATAACTTCTTCAGACTGTCCCTCGACCTAACAGAAAAATTGTTAGTCAGTTTCAGAAAACTAAATGCCTCTTGACATTTAGCCTGGCTAACCAGATTCTCCCGTGTCAATGTGTTTCGGTACTGTCTAATCAGATAACTATATAAATAAACTGGGGTTCTGAAAATTATACAAGTCTTCGAAGGATAAGACTCAGCATATATACAGTGGAACAAAGAAGTACAGTTCTGCAACAACAAAAAAACAATGGACTCTTTGTGCACATATAAACTCATGGAAAGTTTAACAGAGGAATATGTCCTTCAGAGGTTATTAACTTTTTTTATTCTTACGAGAACTCTAGGATTATTACTTACAACATATATAACCCTATGCACCACAATGTATCTAATATGGGGCGAGCCCAATCTAATGTCAGATCACCTGGGCTGCTAAATAGTAAATACACCCTAATAAACGAGAAATATTGAAGGATGGTAGGAAAAGGATATCTAAGTGTCAGTCAACATACCTCCTCCATTTCTCGTAGAATCACATCGCGCTCACGCTCAATGCGGGCCTCATCTAGTTTAGAGTTTTGCAAGATATCAGCAAGGACCTCCATCGCACGGGGCACGTCCTTCTCAAGCACCTTGGCATAGTACGTCGTCTGCTCCCGGGACGTGTAGGCGTTGAGGTGGCCGCCCATGTTCTCGATCTCAACCTCCAGCTGCGCGGCGCTGCGCTTGGAAGTGCCCTTGAACAGCATGTGCTCAACGAAATGAGCGACGCCAGCGGATTCCTCCGACTCGTACCTGCTCCCGGCGTCGATCCACACGCCGACCGTGGCCGTGTGCGCAGCTAGCGACGACTCCGTGGCGACGCGCAGGCCGTTGGGCAGCGTGGTGACGCGCGTCGCCGGCGCCGCGAGGATTGCCGTGTGATCGGCGTGGGCCGGCACGGGGTTCGCGTAGCGGAGGAATCGCGGGTCCGGATGCTCGAGACGCCGGATGCGGGCGTTCACGGCCTCGGCGATGCGGTCGTACGGCATCACCGGAGCGCGGACCGGGGTAGAGTCCGGGGCGATGACGCCGGGGGCGGAGGCGACTGCGGTGGAGGCCTCGCGCGCGTTCCCCGCCGCCGCCACGGCGACAGCGGAGCGGCGGCGGACCGCTGCGGATAGGATGCGACGGAGCGCCATCGCGGCGGATCTGTGCGATGCACTCGCCGACGGCGGCGGAGGCGGAGATCTGGCTGGGTTAGGGTTTGGAGACGGATGGATCGCAAGAGATGGGGAGGAGAAATAGAGAAGAGTGCGATCGAGGATGCGTGCGGCCTGCCTGCCAAGTGGGGAGGGAGAAGGACTGGGTGCGCGTAGCGTTGCTTTGGGGTGGCCCACGTGTCAGTAAAAGATGATGGTTGGAGCTTTGGGCTTTATTTGGGCTGGGCCTAATCTTGCACAGAAACTTTTCCTTTGTTTGGAAGAGCACTGGGTTTTACTTGTCGAATAATTAGCGGTAAAAACCCTTTGTCTTATGAAACCCGTGCTAAATTCTAAAAAAAAATAAAACCCATGCTAAAATAGAGATGTTTCCTAAAATAAAAGGATTATTAATTGTTCTAAAAAGGGCCAATTAGTATATATTATTAAAATTTTGTCTGATTTGAAATATAACACTATAAACTTTGTGAAACCATCTTGATTTCATCATAATTGTACATATTCAACCGGTATTTTTCTTGTATCCGACAAAAAACCCTTATCTTCCTTTTCCAACCTAGAGAATTCAGAGCCACGGTCCATCTCTTTGCTCCCTCTCCCTCACTTTTGCTCTCATCAACAGCTTCATTCCCACTGTTGAATCGACAAAGAGCAAATTTGTTGATGGATATTATTTAATCATGGTATTTGCTATAAGACAATAAAATAGGTTTTATTTGTTGCATGACACTAAAATATCACGTTTTTTACCAAATTTTATCAACAAAATAAGAACGGTTGTAGTTGTTTAGGGTGTGGTTGGTAGCCTGTGCCGATTTTCCTAGCCAGGCTCTGGTGAGACAGGCTCATGCGAGACAGGCTAGCTTCGGTCAGCAATATTAAAACTCCCTTAGTTTGGTTGCATGAATTAGTTGAGTCTGGTGGAGCCCATACAGTGAACCAAACACACATATAAGTCAAAGATGCTGCATGTGTAAGAGTAGAAGGAGAATCTGGACCGCAAATCAGTATTGCTTTGAGCTCCGCGCTGGCCTGGCCCAAGAGAAATAGATTCCATCTGCGTTAGCCTAGCCTGGTTGAAGGTGCTTTGGAGTTCGTGCGGGCCAGGCTGAAAAGATTGGTGCAGGTAACCAAACAAGCTAGAAAGTGAAAGATGATGCATCATGCGGGCCTGGTCCAGTCTCTACACCCAACCAATCACGTCCTTAGGGTATTTTGGTCTAAATTTTTATATAATGACATGTTTCAAATAAAAGTTAAGTGGCATATGGATCTAATTGACCCAAAATAAAAAAGGCCAAAACTTTGTATCGTTGGTTGTATTTTCTTCAGTAGGAGAATTAATATTTATCATTACTTATTGCCCGTTCAGAAAACTAGGACCCATTTAGAATGTAGGAAATTTTCAAATCTTTGCTATCAGGCTATCAGCCATTTTCAGTTTGGTGCTATGTTTTAACTCGTCAGCAGAACACAGCCAGTCAACAAGAGCGACAACTGTCAGCTGGTAATATTTGTACACATAACAAACACTGGTATTACTACTGTCATGAATAAACAAGAACCAACACTGGAGCTAAGAAATACCACTGAAATTCATCTTTGAATTTCACTTGCGCAGTTTATTGTACAGCAAATTTCAAACCTTGGTGTGACTGCATCTGAAGCACAGAGCCATTGATATGCAACATGTACAGAGAGAGAGAGAGAGAATTCAACTGTAGCATCTTTTTCACATGGGTGGATGAAATGAATAAATCTTGAGGAGACAGGGAACGGAAAATCAAGCGTGTCGATGCTCTCCGTTCCTTGATAGATACAGTTGACCTTGACATGGCTTATGAGGCGCTCGCTTTAGCTTTCCAGATTCCATGCATTGCTGTCGACAGTAACTGTCAGCCACCATTGACATAACCAAGCATGGTGAGCATGCTTTGTATATATGAACTGAGAACCCCAGAAAAACTACAATACCTTCAGTAGAGGATGAAATCTTGGTTTCTCCAGAGAGCAAGAAACTCACCATGATTCTTTTTCTGGCCGGGGATGAAATCTCGGTTCCACTGGAATCGTAGCAGGTTTTGTAGACCTTCAGTAGAGGAGTTTAAGAATCATCCGTTAGTATACTCCCTCTATCCTCAAATTGACAACGGTAGGACAAATAATTTAGTGTAATTTTTATACTACTAAATCCTTTGCCCTAACGTCGACAATTTGAGACTAGAGAAGTAAATGGTACGATATCTATCAAGTAATGGAAACCAATAGTGACTAACGCATTGAACTAGGACTCAAAACATTTATAGGAATCCCAGAGTGGAAAGCTTACAAATACCTTACTGAGACAGTAATCAGTACAGGAAACATGACATTGACACGTACCTTTTGGGGACAAAGGGGCGGTCAAAGTAAGGCATTGGTTGGGCTTTAGGAACAAGCTCTTTCCTCAATTGTCTTATCCTTTCTTCTTCCTCCAACTCTTTCTGCCGCTCCCTCTCCAATCTCATTTGCTCAGCAAATTTATTTCTCTCCAACACCTAGATTTTCAAACAGACAACAGATATCACTTAGCTCCACTGAGATTAGGCTTCACAGAAGGCACTGTACAAAAACGAGCTTGTAAGAGGCTTACGTATTGATCGAATTCAGCACGCTCAACTGCACGTACATCGCTATGGAGAACAAGATCAACGGGCTCAGTTCTTTCCTTCACGGGTGGCTTCAGCAAGCACTGAAAAGGAGTTACAGTGAATACGACGTTGTTATTTAACTAAGAAGTGATAACAGATTTCCCCTTAGTAATCCGAAGGAAAATTTAGGTCAGAGAAACTGCGCAATCATTCCAATAAAATTCCAGCAGTATGTCAACTTTCCAAATAAACTGTCGCCATGAGAAAAAATAGAACACTTAAAAGATAGAAACTTCAGAACGTGTTATCATCACATGGGATATGCAAGTGACGAGGCAACTTTCAATGAAAATGCAGCAGTTCCCCGCTGAAAAATATAATGAAAGGTTAGGCAGACCTCTGGTTCATCCGTAGTCCATGGCAGTCCTTGGGCAATATGTACCCGTTTCTTTTCTTCCTCCATTAGCATTTCCTGCACCTTTTGGACAAATTGTTGTTCCTTGGTCCTTCCTCTTTGCTGTCATGCAGGTCATTGCGATTTAGAAAGAAAAGCATATGAAGTTGGCATAAACAGAAACATAATCTTTCAAGATAAGAGAAGTGCACATCTAGTTTGTTTTTTCTTAGATATAGCATACACATAAACAAGATTCTACAACTTACAGAATGGCACACTTCCTCCATTTTCATTGAAAGTTGGTAAGTTCAAACCGTCATATATCTAAGATTATCAGAAATGAATTTCAGAAGATATGCATGCGAATGTATTTTGTTTAGTCACTAAAGTATAGTGAGGCAATAGCTCACATATATTTAAGTTTTTTCTCCTAATCATTATATTTTGGCGTCTAGGAAACACTGCAAGTAAAGAATGCCACATGATGTGCAGTTTAGGTTCAAACCTTCAACCTAATGTAACCTTGACAGTGGGATCGGAGAAAGAAATAGGTCGCATATAACAGGTAAAAATCATTGCAAGCTGTTTCTATTGACGGGCAAACAAACTTTGCAATTAATTAACAAAACAAGTAAAAGGATTATATAATTAACTGCTCTTCTCAGCTGCCAGTTCAAGAAGGCTCATCATGACAGTTTCAAATCTGTAATCTCGTTTACAAGCAGATAAGGGTTAATCCACAAATTATTTCTGGTGCGTTCCTGATCTAATTTATAAAAAATCACACAAACCATCTTATGATTCAGGAAACAAAATCCTACAGCAATCGATTCAGTTAAACTTTAATAGTGCAAAATAATCTGGGTAGTTCTTATATGCTAGTTTACACTCTGATACACACATTGTACAGGCACATACAAAAGTCTTATGCTATTCGTTAAAAACAAATTGGTCATACAAAGAAATTCCACTCTGACATGTGCACTGATGAACATTCGATACAGAAGACTGTGATTTGTAGACACGACTGTGACAAAAGGGAGTATGTGCTATTACCTCTGTCCTTAGCTTGAACGGATGCTGACTTGTGACCTTGAGTTTCTTGTTCCAGCTGCTCCTTAGTGACTCAGATGACTGCCGATCAGAGAGGAAACATACATTCACATAAGAGAACACGCTCCAATATGCACAATTCAAATGAAAAAAAAATAAAAGCTTAAACTTTGGTAGGCTTACATTTCTCCTGCTCCTGCGACCTCCGGCTGAGGTCCTGCTGTCCCAACTCGACCTACAACGAGGTACAGGCTGTGGTCAGAACATTAAACTGCCAAAAACATCAAAACACTTGTGTTGCTTTTTTGACAACATCAACTAACCTGCCGCTGTTTCCATCGAGTGATGAGCAGCGCCTATTGGGCCCTGCGTTCAGGAAATCCGTCGACGAACAAATTGACGCTTGTGGGAGCCCCAGATCACCCTTGCCCTCCTCCTTCCACGGCTGCAACCCCGGCAGCGCCCAGGAGTCCTCACCAACCTTGTCGGCGTCGGAGGTGGCACCGGAGATGGTGAGCAGGCCCTCGAAGGCCTGCACGAGGTGCTTCACGCGACCGGAACCAGGATCTGGGACGCTGCTCATCGCCGTCGCCATCGCCTTTTTCCTCAGCGCCCTGACCTTGCTGCTTCCCTCCAACTCCGCCTCACTGTCCTCCTGCACGGTCTCGAGGGCGCCGCCCTTCACATCTATTTCAGCAGCCATCTCCTCCTCGCTCTCCTCCTCCGGATGCAATTGCTCCTCGGTGGCCGTGGACTCGGCGCGCTCCTTGCGGAAGAACTCCTCCTGGGAGGCCCGCAGCGCCTCGCGAGCGGCCTCGCGGCACTGCTCGAAGTCGAACTCGCCACCGCTCCCGCCACCAACGCTCCCGGTGTTCCACCTCCGCCGCGCGCCCTTTTTCGCCACGATGAACCGCCGCTCCCGCTGTCGCGGCGGCTGCGGGGGCGCGGGCGTGGTGGGCTTCTTCTTAGCGGAGGCGGATTTGGCGGCCGCGGCCTCCGGGGACTTGGCGGGCTTGGACGGCGGGGGAGGGGAGCCCGGGATGTTGGGGTGGGAGTTCTCGGACGCGTGGGAGAACCGCGCGCGCGAAAAGCACGGCGATTTCGACGGCGTCTTGCCCGGCGTGCGCGCCGCGGAAGCGAAGGGCTTGATCGGAGTCTTCGCCGCCGCCGCGGGGGCCAAGGGTTTGGTCGGAGTCCTCGGCGCCGCGGGGGGCAGAGGCTTGATCGGAGTCTTGGCCGCCGCCGCCGCCATAGCTAGGGTTTCGAGCTCGCACCGCGATGGGATTCAGCTCTAGGGTTTGGAGTCCGCGGGTGCCGTGGAATTGTTTCGACGAGTTAATTCGATGGGAAAGGAGGGAGAAGGGAGAAGGGGATCTGGGATGATGGGAGGGGGAAAAGGAACGTTGCGGGCGTAACGGCTAGTTTCTCCCGAGGCGCTCCGCCCGAGTTGTTCGAATAGTGGGTCCGCGGTCCGAGTTCTCGGACCCTATGGGCCGTATTGGGGAAGGATTTGTCTGTATGACATGTTGCCCGGTATCTGTGTGTGTACCCTGTCGTCAACGGTGTGTGTTCGCCCTGTGTGTCGGATGCGGCGTGGTCGCCGACGTGGAGGCTGACTTGGAGAACCAATAATCGCGATATTATCAATCATTTAAAAGCTAAATATGTTGATTAAATATAAACTAAATATAGAACTAATTACATAGTTGGATGTTAATTTAGAAGATAAATCTATTTAGCTTAATTAAATCATCATTAGAAGATGTTTACTATATCATCATATTATCTAATTAGTTTTAATAGATTCGTCTCGTCGTTTAGAGAGTGGTTATGGACTGAATTTTATTATTAATCCATATTTAATATTTGTAATTAATATCTTAATATTCGATGAGACGGATCTAAAAAAAATTATTAGTCAGGTCAGCAGAACTGGAAATGGTCATAAGCCAGACGATGTTACAATGACAGCCGACAGGGAGTATATAATTTTGGGTAACATGACTCCATGCCGCAAGACGCGAACAGTGAGCAGAACTCCAAAGTCCAAACGAACAAACTTTGTCAAGTATTCGGAGCATGACGCTGTGCCACAAGCAAGACGCGACTACTGTTTTGCACCTGCACCTCTCGTTGTCCCCCGGTGCACGGTACTCGACGGCAACCAAACAATTTCCGTGCACGAGCTTGTGATGTGCCACACCAAATCATGTTCTGCAACATTGCTGCTACTCGCCAACTAGCAAAGCAAATTAACACGGACCCGCAATAAGATGAAAAGGGGAGAGAGAGACCGTTCTACTAGTACATTTTACACCACTGGCTGATGGATGATTCAGGCCACAACGATAATAAGCATGCTAGATGCCTCCTCGCCGGGCGCCGAAGAACGCGCCCTTGATCTTCCTGAAGAGCACTCTGGGAGCGGCGAGCCAGCTTGCCCCGGCCCTGCGCGGCCGCCTCGCCTCCCCGCCGTTCAGCACCCGGTTCAGCCGCGCCACCATCGCGTTGAGCTCGAACGAGTCGTACAGCGTTCCCCGCTGCCCGCCGACGGCCACCGCCACCACGGGCAGCAGCCGGCCGTCGCGCTCGGCGCTCGGCCGCTCATCGGCGCGCGTGCCGCGGCTCGTCTTCGCCGTCGCGCTCGCGCGCACCACGGCGCGGTGCTCCCGGGGCGCCATCAGGTTCACACCATCCGGGAACATGTGTCCGCGCGCGATGTCGGTGCTGCCTTTCGCAAGACTCTGCCGCGAGGATAACGTTGCGTTGCTCTGCGCAGGGTCGATGCTTGCAAGGAGAAAGTTGATGATACTTACAAGGAGTAGGTGGCAGAGCGTTCAGTCCAAGGGACACCTCAAAGAACAACAAAACACAAAGGATATGCTCTCCGAAACAAGCGACTTATACAGTACCCAGTACCCACCAGTGCATCTGATAGATAGGCGTTGCGCTGTTTTACCACCAGCCGGTTGGTGCTAGAGTATGTGTTTGGATGGAAGGAAGGTTGCAAGGCGACCGGGGATGTACTGACGCAACGAAGGGAGCGGTGAGGGAGTAGGAAATGGACAGGTGGGGGTTGCCCACTTCCGGTCCTGGTGCTTGATGAGGAAGGGGATCACCCGATACAGCCACCCGCTTCTCGTGTCTCGTTTTGATTCAAGCCATTCTCAGTGCCACAATCGGTTCGTCCGCTCGCATTGGGTGATACACACGGTTGATCAGACTCCCGTGCTCAGTAGTCTGTAGTACTAGATGCCAACGAAAAGCAAACAAATATACATCTGCCATGTCCACGTTGAAGCTGTAAGAACAGTTTTCCTTTTGTACATATATACCACAGATTGTAGTAAAATGCTAGTAAGGTTTATTTCCAATTTATCAAACAATTTTGACCTCCCAGTTATACAACATTGAAACAATTTTTGGGGGATAGAAACGGCATAATGGTACAACATATTTGCTCTCTATCACCAAGTAAGCAACAACAACATTTACGCCTAGCTGCAGGAAGGCGCTTCAAACTGCAAGCAATAAAAGCATCGCCGTTGGGGCTCCATGGTCTGACTCCCAAGATTTTGGGCATCACTTGCCGAGCAACCGGCGTCCCCGTTGATTCGCCCCTTTCACTCTGAAATTCAGCTCATCAACATCGTCGCTGAAAGTATCCAGAGCTTTGTTTTGCCTGCAAGAAAGATAAAGGTCTCCATCAAACTGTATGAACAGCAAAGAGCACAGGTCCAAAAGAGGCGGAACTACCGTCTCACTTCATAAATTTTTATGGTATCACTGCTAGAACTTTACAAGAATTATTACCTTTCAATTTCTGTGCCCATATCGAGCGCCATGCCCTTCAACTGTCCCAACATGTTACTCAAGTCTGAAAGTGCATCATCCTGCTTTGCTTTCTCAGCCTACAAAAAAAAAAAAGGAAAAGCAATATTGACTTTCAGACGATGTTACTCAATTATACAGTTCATACTTCATAGTTAACTGACAAAGACATACCTGAATTTTTTCCATTGCAGTTGCAGGTGAATGACGTACAGGACTGGGACATTCTTGACGTTTTGGGGCAATCCCCAGCCTCTGCCTCTGTTCCATGTGGTTTACTGTTCTCGCGCAAGAGTTATCTGCCACAGCTCTAAGGGATCAGTTTAGCAAACCAGAAGTCTTAACAAACGATTCGGAAATTTACACTACCATACTTTCTGAAATTGGTCCCTTTATTTGCTGATTTCTCTTTGGCCTCCATGTCTTGGAAAACAGGCCCCCGAGACTTCCCAAAAGTTTCTCACTCTGTAGACAATACAAATTTTGGCATGTTGTTGCAAACAAAATAGCCGAGAAAAATAATTTATCGCTATCTATGTAGTTCACCAAATAAACGAAATAAAACCAATTGTCATGAATTAGAAAGATAAATTACATCCAGAAACCAAAACATAAATAAGAATACTATTAATGAATGCCAAGTAGTCCTAAATCCTAAGGTTATGACATGTAGAAGCAGATAAAATAGATTTATTATGTGTAAATTAGGCATACTTATAAACATATTTTTTGCAAAAGTTATTGTTGTAACAAAATATAATTTAATTAAGATATATAATATCACCATGTGGAAGAACTTACCACACTAAGGTCCCTCTCGATGTCAGCAGCTATTTGATGAGAATGCATGATCTGCTCACCCTGACGGTGTAAAGTCATAAGAGTTTGTGCAGCATCTTCCCTGATCGCTTCTGCAGCCCTCACACAATCATTTACTTTGCTTGATGTTTCTTCCGCTTTGATTACAGCGTAGAGTTCCAACTCCTGCACAGATTGATCAGCACGTTGCACTGGAACAGACTGTGCCCTTGATGGTCTTGATGACACTTCAGAATCAGAGTCGGAATCAAAGGGGTTTGTCCTATGGACAGGAGTGCCTAATGAGTTTTGCTTCTTATACACTGATGTCGACATCTTAATTTATTCACTCGACACTCTGGAGCAACTGCCAGAAATCTGCTATGAAAAGGGGGGGAAAATATTGAACATGTCAGGAGCTATTACCACAGTGCACGATCAGGTGCTGATGTGCAATCTTCTTGAAAAGAATGTGATTCATTGGTACATGTAACATGTTATGAAAAGTATGGTGAACCGGAAACTTGTGCCAAGGTGCCCTCTACATGAGCCTACCCGACGATACATAACCGCACCAGGTGTAACCACCCACGACTCAGGCCATGACTTCTTGGACCTTCAATTACGAATCCATGATCACAATTCACAAATGATAGATTCTGAAAGCGACTGTGAAACCATGATCATGGCTTGAAAACAATAACCATGAGTCCATGACTCCTTCATCAAGAACTGAAAAAGGCTACCAGCGCTTGAAAGAAAGAATATCCACTGGACCAGGCCAGATTAACTACCAGTGCGCAATTAGGCTAGTGCGTGGAAAGGGTGCGAAAACACCAAAAATAACATGTGCGCCATCTACCAACACAGTAACATTGAAAGAAGCGAGCAGCAGCAGCTCAACTCCAGAGCAACTGCCGTTCTTGGCTTATTGCATTGCATGTCCGGTGAGGTAATCGAGTGTTCCAAGTAAATCTCACTTCGGGATCTAAATCCGACCTGGCGACCTACCAAGTTTCCGATCTAATGAAGCTTGACCCCGAACCCGACCATACAAGAGGAGGGAATTCGACTGGGGTGCAAAGTGGGACGGATCGTACGACCGACGGCTGATACCTCCGGCCTCTTCCCAGTAACATTAGGGCTCGGGAATAGGTGGAAGGAGGATAAGAGTACTCACTGGGTAATGAATGCTCGAGGAGAAAGGCGCGCTGCTCGCCTCTGCCGCCGCCGGTAATTGCCGGAGAGATCGCGCCGGCGCCCGCCCCTTTCCGTGCCGGAGACTGGAGTCGGGAAGCCGCGGGCGGGGTTGCGGCGCGGGGCGGCGCGATGGAGGCGAATATGACCGTTGCTGGGTTTGGCGTGGAGGGGGAGGCCATTACCGTGTCCCAATACCGTGCGATTTATACGAGCGGTTCCGTTCTGCCTTATCTTATTGCCGACCTGCTTGCCTTGAAGATGCTTGCTTAATCGGTAATTCAGTTGTTAATTACTACTGCAAGACACCGCATTTGCTCAGAGTTCTACAAGACGACTGTGCATTTTGGTATAACGTATGCATGCAATCTACTACGCTGGTGTTGCGTAGCTTTTTTTTTAAGGTAAAGATTCCGTTGGAATCCAGGTCGTGCCAATATGCTGCTCAGACTAGCAATGAGACAGTGGATCAGTTTCAGGTTGCTGCAGAACCAAAAGCTAATACAGAACAAAAGAGCATAATCCACTTACAGGTAGTTCATAGCACGGTGCCTTCAAGAACAGCTCCACAACGAAGTGCTGCCATGTTAGATCTAACAACATACTGTACAACTCCTTTCAGATCAGGATACATGTACAGATGCATCAAGATTCAATCCTAAGCGCAAATCTCATGGGATGATGGGAACAGCGTCGCTAAGGAAAAATAACAGTTTTATTACATGACCCTCGCTATCACATGGAAAAAATGCTCAGGCCCAGGAACAGACACATAACAATACATACAGCTACAGACTACAGATCATCGAAAGATGACAAGATCATAGACAGATTTACATTAATCATTGGAATTAAATCGCCTTTCTCAAGCAGATGTTCCAGGGACAGATGAAATTCCTATGAAGTGAGGCATCAGAACAAAATGAACTACTGCTGTACAAATTTTGGAAGCAGCTGTGACAGCTTTGGATGTTCATAAGAAACCTGCCTTGGCTCAGATAATGTCCTGACCACTAGCAGCATCACTTCCGTTTTCCCAAGATCCCTTCCCAAACACCTCTTCTATAACATTGTTTGTTGACAAAAATTCATCTTTCTCCCACCCGCTAGAGAAACTAACTTCCCACACTTTTGAGTCACAATGGTCACCGAAGAACCCATGTTCTGCAACACCACCATAACTGTCATTCCTGTAGTGGTGATCTTCAGCAATGTCAGTAGGTGTACCAGCTTCAGCGGTAACCTGATGTGCCTCAAATGATGTGCAGGAGTCATCTTGTGCATCTGCATCCATCTTGAATGTCTGTTTGTTATGATCAACAAATGACATGATAGGAACACCCTGAGAGAACATACCACCCTCCTGGACAGCATCATGCTTATCTCTACTGGCACCAAGCTCATCTTCCTCGTCTGAATCTTCATAATAGTTTCCCTCTGGAGAAACTTGATTGCATGCAACATCATCTTGATCAGTAAGGGACTCGGTAGGCAAACATTCATCAGCTCTTTCTGTGTACACAAAGTCGCCGTCACTAGCTACATGCCATTCGTCATCGTCACTGTCAATGTTCATTGGATCAAACCTGTTCTGCTCAGCCCTTTTCCTCAACATGAAGACATTGAAGTAGTAGCTCACGAGTTCTTTGGTGGACTTAGCTGGGAAGGCAATAGAGAGTTCATCCCAAAAGTTTCTGCGCAGAGAAGCAGGGTTAGAGGAGACCACTTCCTGGAACAAATGCTCCTCCTCTTCTGTCCATCTAGAAGCTACCTCCTCTCCCATATTACAGAATCCCAACTCCTCAAAGGTGTCAGCACCAATGAAAACCTTCAGCTTTTCTCTTGCTTCCCTCACATGTTTCCTCACACAATTTATTGAGTCTTCATCAACACAATCACAGCCTTCCTTAGAATGAACTGGTTTCAGCTCCGAAGATAACTCATCAACACTAGGCATTGGCATGACAGTGTTTCTGATCCACTTCTCACTCTCATCTTCTTCAATTCTTTCATCAGATATGTGAGAGGGTGCCGAAACAACTTTATCAGCTGTCAAGCTGCTCCTTGAACCAAATGACCTACACTCTGGAAGTTCAGCTTGATGATTTGGCCCGATAGGAACAGGCTTCCTTGTTGGGCAAAGACCCAAAGGTTGATGAAAACTGGCAGGCCATAAGTCGTCTTCAACATAAGTATGAGCACGAGAAAAATGGACAGGTGAATCTACACCCTCATCTTCACTTTCCTCACTCTGATATGCTGGTGAGTCAAAGCTTCTTTCACATGTCATGTATGTAGGATATTCATGAACATCCACATCAGCATCCTTGATACAGTCATCCTTTTTAGCTGTAACTGGAATGAGTATAATATAAACCATTAACTAGGTGTCCCTGCATATGCGACTTCGAGAAAATACAAGCTTACTGACAGAGGAAGGTTGCATGTCAGAATTCTTACTCTGATCTTCCTGCTTCATCCGCTTGCACTCAACTATGTCCAGCAAGCCATTGGATGCAGGTCGCTTGTTATGATCAATCTTTGGTGCCTCTCTGACACCGCATTCCATCACTCCCTGCTGAACAGCAGCATTTGCTAGATGGACACCATGTATCAACTCTTCCTCGAATGAGACAACTTTTTCACCCCTTTGACAAACTTTGGAACAAGCATAAATCAACATTAGAATCACAACATGTGCCTCCATGCCTTGTGCAAGGCAAATAAAAGCTGCTCAGTCATTACCTGCAATCCGGCACTTCTCAGGAAGGAAATTGGGACGACCACTGTCTGCTCCCCTCATGTTGCTACATGCAAGCTGTTCGGTGTGGTGCCTCACAAAAGCCTCACTGTTTTCTTGGTGCAACATTTCCCCCTAAAAGCATATAGAATAAAAGTGTCACAATTACGTACTTAACAGTTGGTAACAGGCGCAGGAGCAAGGATGCTATCCTAATTATAAATGATTGAAATAAATGAATTTCCATCTCTAGTGATACTGGAGGGACAATAACTAGCGCGAGCTATCTTAATTATATGAATGACACCATAATGAGGGCATTTCTGACCAATTGCAATGTGTATGTTAACTACGAAACTGAAACACAAAAATGAATAACCATACTGAGTCAGCAACTTAACAATCATGTACAGCACCAGACTCGAATATCGCCGCACAGAAGCCCCTAGCAAATTCGTGAAAAAAAAAATCGAACAACTCGGGCTCGAACCAAACCCTAACCCGCACCCAACCACCCGAAAAAATTACGCGAAAATAGCGCACCAAATCGAAATAATCCGAAGCGAATCCTACATATCACCTACAGATACATCACCACAAGGTCAAATCCCGCCTCAATCGAGCGGATCGAAACCCGATTCCCACGGGCGGAAGCCCTAACCTCGCGACCCTAAGGAATCAGAGAGAGGGGGCAAAGCTGGTACCAATCCAGAGATCTCGTCGGGCGACGAGCAGATCCGGGGCCGGATCGGGGAGCCGGGGAAGAGTCCTTCAGGGATCGAGATTGGATCGAGTGTTCGTTAGTTGCGGGGGGGAGGGGAAATTTTGGGGAAAGGTTTGGTCCACGAGACCGCGTCCTTTTTTGGGGCGATTTATTTATAAAAACGAGAAAAGAAAAAGGCAGCGAAATCGCGATTCGCGACCGTGCCGAACCGAGTGCCGACCGTGTTTTGGGCCATTACCCCACACGGCAACATACACAAACAGGCCGAGGCCCATATGATCCACCATGGGCTGGGAGCCTGAGAATATCACCGATGAGTAAAACAATAAGCCCAGTACATAATAACTTCGAAGGTCCACATGAATACTCTGAAGTTCCTCAGGAAAAAAAACCACGAATACTCTGAATGATTTTCAGGACCTTCTGAAATCTGAAAGAAAATATTTTCGGTAAAAATAAGAAAACAATCTACTCTTAAAACACACGCACAAGCTTCTAAACATCACATCACGTGGGAGCTGTCATCTTGGTTACCTCCAAAAGAGAAACCTGTCAATTTAGCTACCTAGGTGGGTAAGGGCATAGACTGGGACCGGGTAGCACTGCACCATTGCACGTATATGTATGATGGCATGACGCTGCCCGGCGGACCTGCCATGATGGCCGGGTATTCCTGGGAATACCTAATTTTTTAAAAAAATATTGAGTATATATTATGTACATATGTGCTTATTTAGGTTGGACTAAATTTGTCTTTAAGGTGGCCTGTTTTTAGCTCCAAACAGACTGTCTATATACCACAACCCAATTGATCAATGAGAGGCTCATACGTATTGTTGAGTGGCTGATAGTTGAGGCCGAAGCAAGCAAATCGTTGCTGAATTGCTCTGCTACTCTTGTTCTCGTCTCGCACTAACACAATCTTGATAGCACGAAGCCCACTAAATTACTGAGTGACTGAATTCGAATGCTCTGTCCAAAGCAAGATTATTTTTATCCTAAGGATTTGTTCTCGAGCATAGTAACGCTCCGTCTTTCTACTTTCAACTGCTAATGTTAAGTGGGTATTCTCCTCAATAAATTATGCGAGAAACAAGTTGAGAAACATGGAGACTCATATTTGAATGGTTGTATGGTTTACATACAATGATTTTTTCCTAAAAGTTGAGGATAATGATATTTGTTAAGCGCTTCTAAGCTGCGAGGAAACCTAGAAAATTGTAATTTCCATTAAGTAGTTTGAGGATATGTGCACACTTCATATTATAAATTATAGTATTGTAGACAAAATTTTCTCTTAAGAAATTTCTCTATTTTTGGTTCCATGAAGTTTTTATTTTCTTGGCTAATCAGGAATACCCAAGTATCAGTTGTTGGGTCTGCCACTGGACGCTGCAGGAAAGTTGATGGCTACTACCTGTCTGACCACAGGCCAACTCAACCCGGGATGCAAAGCTTGCGCAAATGCTGCAGGTACGGTGCATCGATGGGATGAAGTTTGAAGTGCGTCCCAACCCATTTCCTGCAGGCGCCGGATGCCCGGAGTCGCATCCAAGGTGCTCTCCAAGCACCCTACGGCCTAGGCGATCTGGACTATACATTGAACCAGCATGGATGTCACTTGTAAAGTGACTTTTCATTTCGATGGGTCGAGATACTTTTCATCAAAGTCTGAAGAGCACGCTTGCTCGAGTCGTCCATGAAAGCAGTGATGAAGATCATAATCAGTGGGGATCTCATGTCCCCCGTAAAATCCACTAATAACAGATGAATACAGAGATCAACTCAGCATGATTTCTACGGGTCATCAACATATTAACCGCACAATGGATAGACTAATAGTCTACCAATACTGCTCGATTGTACTACTGGTCATCAACGTCTCGCCGGCGTAAGCGACCCGGTGTGAGTAGATCAGGCGACGAAGGCGCCGTCCTTCTTGCGGACCTCGACCTTGAGCACGTGCTCGTCGTCCTCCTCTTCCTCCTCCCACTCCTCGTGGTCCTCCTCCTCCTTGCACTCCTTGCGCTCGCGGACCACCCGGAAGAAGCAGGTGTCCCCGACCTCGAGGCCGTTGTCGACGCAGAACTGATGCCAGCCGTACTTGAACGCCGTGCGGTCCCCGAGCGCCCGCTTGCCGCGCTTCAGGTTCACCGTCCACGACCGCCCGCCCATCCGCAGCACCACCTGCCGCCGCCGCGCGTACCCGTGCGCGTCCTGGAACTCCACCGGCACGTTCTGCACATTATTATGCCCATGGTCGGATCGGATCAGTCAATCTCCATTTGATGAAGCAAGAGTTTCGATCGAGGTGGCAGTGATGCTGCTCGCGGCTTACCAGGTACTGGTTCTGCTTCGCGCCCAGGTTGCACTTCCTCAGCGTCACGGCGAAATGCGCCGGCTCGTTGATGTGCGGCGCGTTCCTCCCGGCGCTTCCAGCTCCTGACGATGATTGGCAAAAGCGTCATCACCATCTTTTTTCTTTCACTGTCAGCTCCTGTGCGAACAGAATCCAAGGAACAAACGTACGTACCGGCGCCCTGCGGGTAGTGCTTGCGGCAGGTGCTGGGGTCGAACACCGTGACGGTGAGCACGGCGGCGGTGTCGTAGCGGAAGACGAGCGTGTGGCCCTCGCCCAGGTCGTAGGTGCGGGCGAACTGCCTCCAGCCGCGCCCGAGGTACACGCCATCGCCGCCGGAGACGAGCTCCACGTCCCACAGCGGCATGGCCATGGCTCCTGCGCTGGCCAGCCGCATCTTCAGCTCCCGGCGCTCCCCGAGCACCTCCGCGAACTTGGAGGGCAGCCTCTGCGCGCGGGACGATCGAAGAAGAAATTACGCGCTGCCCTGAGCTATCTGGAGCCTGCCTGGTTAATTTCAGCAAGCGGAACAGGGAGTGAGGCACTTACCAGCTTGTTCTTGGCCATCCCGGGGAGCAGGATCTTGAAGAACTCGAAGTCGCCCAGGCGCAGATCAGCCATCCCCTGTTCCATCTCAGTTCCTCTGCTCTTTTTGTTTTTCTGAAAACAAAGCAAACTTCAAACACTGCAAAATACAGAGAGATGGCGCGATTATGTATGAGCAAAAACAATCAAGAGAGTACACGGACCGGCGCAGAGAGTGGTGAGGAGCAGAGGAGAGGAGTCGGGAGAGTGGGAGGGAGGGCCGGAGAGCGAGATCGAAGAGAGCCGCTGCAAAATAAGGGCGGTCACCTCCTCACCTGTCGGACCAGGGGAAGTAAAAGTGATCGAACAGAACACACAGACGGCTTGCTTGACCTTCCCCCCGAGTAGAGGCTAGAACCAGAAGCCCAAGAACTACTACTAGACGGGAGGAAGAAGATGACAACTGATTTCTGCTGGAGAAGCTGCAGGACCATTCAATTGTGAAGAAAAAAAGAAAAAGAAAAGGGTCCCTTGTGAAGAGTCTTCATCAAGCAGGTAAACCCCAACCTCAGCTCAGGCCTTGTGAAGAGTCTTCATCTAGCAGGCCCAGCCATTGCTGGAATTAGTAAGCAACACTTTTGGCTTGCACTACCATTTTCGTGCAATGAGCAAAAGACGTTTAAATGCGGTGAACTACTCTGGCAAAGTTGTGCATATTATTGGTGGCAACACATTATTGTATTCTCACAAAATTACCTCAATTTTTGTCTGTAATTTACCACGGTACAATGCCGTTCCTCATTCCTGAAAGCATGAAGGTTTTTAATTCACTTGCATCTCCCCTTTAAACAACCACGAACAGTGAAAGAAAGAAGAGACATGACTAAGACCTAAAGCGTTGTGGCTTCACATAGCACACTGTCTGAAATGAGTCCGCCACCAATAATTCTCTGTTCACATCACATGCCTTTTCTCCCTCGCAGCATGGAGTGAAGCCTGTGTTGGAGCTGCACTGCTACTCCAGCCTCAGTTTCCATTTCCTCGTATGAAGCAACATTAGTACCAGAAATGGCCATCACTAGCAGTAGGCTGAAGATGGTGACGTGCAACAATTGCAATCAATTCATTTCAACTGATACACAATACCCACAGGGGTACTTGATGCAACTTGCAAGTGTTCAAGCAAAAAAAAAAAAAACATGAATTTGGATCGTTTGCGTATGTTATGCCTTATTGTTTTTCTTTGCCACAGCAAAAGTATGGAAGAGATTAACATGTACAAAATGTACAAGGGGAAGTTCTAAGAAATTAGAAAGAATATATGAGGCAAATCAATGCTAGAAAACTAGTGAAGATCGATCCCTTCATCCAGGGCAGTGGAGCTCATCATGACATTTGAGTCGATCTGCTTGTCAAATTTCTTCTTTCTACGAGCCTCAAAGTCTTGAAATCCATCCATCTGCAACATATGAATAACAAAGGAAATGTAATCAAGATAAAATTGAATCCAGTGTAGGAATATTTCAAGGCTTCATGTCACTTACTTCCTGGAACTGATCCATCGTGATTGGATTGTCATGCAACGATATATTCTGAAGGGCCTTGCAGTCTTTGAGTAGGGTTTGTGGAAGCTGCAAAGGCAGAGTTGAAGTTGGGTGACATGCTGTATCTTATCTTTTGAAGGCATAATAAATATTCAGCAATAATAATATAATCAAAATATTTCATAGCTAAACCGATGGTTGCTGCCTTCAGGTGGTATTTCCATACCTGACGAATTTTGTTGCCATTAAGTGATAGGGATTTAAGGCAAACAAGGTTGCAAACTGACGAGGGCACATCTTCAATAGAATTTCCTGAATATTTTGCTTAAAGGTCAGTGCTTGAGATAACAGATGATCTGTATAGATGCTTTAGAAATGATAAAATATGGCATTTGTTTCTGTTTACGATATCAATGGATAGGTCTCATTCCATTAGTTCCACAAGAGTCGAAAATAATGTACCAAATAGAGTAAGGGCCAGCTTTGCTAAAGTCATAATCAGGGAAAACATCTAAGGGGATATGACTGTGACTTCCCTTTTCTTTTAGTATATTGGAAAATGATAAGCAGGTTAAAGTGCCAAAAAGGTTTGGGGTGCAACAGTATAACAGTCATGAGTGTGCATGCAAGGAAAGGGGTAAAAGGGAGAAAATTGAAATTATAAATGTACCATTGGCCTGCAGTTCTTCCAGAGACTTGCAACTTCCAATAGATTCTGGAAGTTCCTTTAGCTTGTTATCAGATACATTGAGTAGCGACATCTGCATCAGGCAAAACAAAAATGATATTAGTAACCTAATGCTCACATGGAGCATGGGTCAATAATAAAACACTCAGTGATTTTTTTATTGACAAAGAAAATCGATGTAATTTATTAAATCAAATTATTTTCAGATAACGATAAAGCAAAAGGTAAGAAGTACTTGTTTTGCTTAAGCATAATTCAAGAGAATACTTTTCTGCTTGGAGAACTTCCATAAAAGAAGATGAAATCTAGTACACCGAACAAGATTATCTTACATTTCGCAGGTCTCCTATACTCTTAGGCAGGCACAGTAATGAATTCTGAGAAACAGATAGTTGCTGGAGATTTGATAGAGAACCCACTGGAAGGAACACAAAGGAACATATTAGAAGACGGAGACAATACTAATCAGACTATTAAGAAGTCATAACTATACTTCCTATAACGAGAGTTTTACACCTAGATGAACACAAAATTATTGTTCTATAAACATATACTATATTGCACGTTTCACTTATGTTCTTGAAGGAAGAGGATCATAGGAACTAACATTCTTCAGGCAAGGTAGCTATCTTATTTCTATCAAGCGTGAGGATTTTAATCTTCCGCAGGTATCCAATGTTAGCTGGGATGTTTTCGATCAAATTGCCAGCCAAGACCTACAAAAACAGAAAGAAACAACATATTTCACTACAAACCATCCTTATCCAACACCAAAACAAAAGAAACGTCGTAATGAAAGAACCACTTGTTGCAAAACAGATCTCAGGTAAGATAATCTTCTACACATGCAAACATTTACAACTTACAAGTCTTTGCAAATTTACAAGTCTGCCAACTTCCTCAGGAATCTCAACTGCAATATGAAAGAGAATCAATTAATATTGCTTAGGCGAAACATAAATATAAAACAATATAAAAAGGGTGTGTGCAATTTTATAGATGGTTGGGCTATTAGGATTCAAATTAAAAAATTTCTATGCAGTTCCAACTATGATGATAAATTTATATGCAGAAATCAGGAAAGAAATTCCTACGGGACAAAAAAAAACAAAGAAAGGAACCCAATTGTAGAATTCATTCTCAAAATATATGTCCTTTGCCCAAAGAGGCAAGTGATAAGTTGTTCCCATCTGATACTGCTACGCATAAGAAAGGAGAATGAAACAACAGATAATGCTCAACCAGCTCCTTGTTAAGTACAGACCGGCAAAAGGGAAAACATAACATCAAACAGCAATGTTGCATATTAGTATAAATATTGAAAGCCATTTTTTAATTTTGATTTGTCCACTGAGTGCTGAATGGAACAAATAGCTACATGAAAAATCTGACTACCTAGTTTGTTGTTTGTCAAATCTAGAATTCTCATGGAATTGCCCACTTGTAGAACTTCATTTGGTACTTCCTGCGAGATAAAGATGGCAATAAACGACTGTGCAAGAGAAATATATAATGATATTAAATTTTAAAAAGTGTCCAAAGTTATCATCATGTGTTTAAAGACAGCAAATGTAAGTACGAAGATAACAGTTGAACAAGTGTTAACAAAAACCAATAATATTCTATCAAGAACTCCTTCAAACAATTAGCTATCTATGTCTGGTTGTATACAAGCACAAAAGCCGTCACTGAGTAGTGATTAAATTCTTAATCATGAAAGCCCCTTCAAATCCCAGATTCTAAGAACACATATAGAGAATGGTGTGAGGTGGTGATATGTCAAGGCCAATGCTGTAGATTTTAAGCAAAACACCATAGTCTCCCAATAAGCTATGACAGGAGATTCTCGTATAGTTCTGCTCATTGCATCTCCCTAAAATGTCTAGGTTTTGAGTGCTTGGTGCAAAAAGTTCCTATTTCCACGATTCTTCAATAGATTCCTTTGAATCATCAAAATCTACTGTTCCCAAATAAAAATAGCACACAAGGTACATCAAATGCTCCTTCTGTAAAGGCACCAGCTGCTTATCTATTAATGAGTTATGAGCACCACACTTTTCCATTAGATAAGAAAGGTTATACAGCCCTCCCTGATCCTTGGAGTCTAAACTCTCCAAACTGATAAACCATGGCTCTAATCCTCAATAAATATATCATATATAATCAGAGGTCACAAAATAATAAACCAAAGCTTTGCTCCTTTTCCTACTCATGTTGTCAATGGGCGTATGTAGCAAACAACAATCATCACTTCCACTGTGCGATAACTACGGCATGTCAAGAAAACAAAGTATAAATTGGAGTTAACTCATCATTGGGAACATTAATACCATTGCTTCCAAGACGACCCCTTTGTTCCACCTAGTAGTCCTACTGAAGCAGGATGCGAAAAAATTACCTAGCTTTGGTCAATTTTAGGACATTACAGTAGGAACATGAAAATACCCAGCAAAACAAACAAAGGCGTAATTCCCAAGTGCTTCACCGTTCAATGTTCAAGCAAGGACCGTGCTACGAAAAGCAAGAAGGGGGCGGAAAATCGGCTAAGCCTACAAAACAATTGAGAGCGAATCGCAGGAAAGAAGATTCTAATTTCAGTGGGCAAAGGTTGGGGCAGAGCGCAGGAACCTTCAACCTGGCGTCCCGGAGGGCGACGATGCCGGTGGAGCGCCACCGCGCGACGCGGCTGGCCGGCGAATCGGAGCTCCGGCTGCTGCAGCAGCCCATCCCTTTGGTTTGGAGAAGACCGAACAAAGGTTTTCGCTGGGGCCGTCGTCAACGAACAACTTTCAGGCTTTGGAGGCGGACGGCGGGCCAGCGGGATCGGACCGGCGGTGGGGTCGACCGATGGGGGAAGGGCACGGCGCCTCATTCTGCCACTGAGGTGTGGGGCCAACTCTGATTCTCCCCGCCGGATGGTGGGCCCGGGGTTGCTTCACTGGCGTTTCGGTGTTTCTGACGTTTTCTTCGCCAGAAAATTGTCAAAGCTTTTGCGTTTAGCCAGAAAATATATCTACGAAAATTCTGCCAAGTATGGATCAGGTGTTAAGACTGTTTTCTTTTGTCCTTCTAGAAGCTATAACCTCGATGCTCACAGTTCATTTCATGTTTTCGAAAAGCTAAGAAAGCAGATACATTTGACAGCATCGATGGTGCCACGTAACTATAAGTACATCCATGAATTTGACAATTTCGCGCCGCAAATTTGTTTCGTGGGAAAGCCAATACCACACGACACAACACGTCAACACGGCGGCCATCGCATTCCACCACAGTGGAGCTGGACACCCATCGTGACTCCCAGGCAGTTCAAATCAAAGCAGCTGCCGGCACCGTCTGCCCACCGCTCTCCTGCCGCCGCCATCGTCGCACGTCCTCCATCAGCGCGCCGACGGCCAGGTACGACGACCCGCCGTCCTCCACCGCGCGCCGCGCCAGTTCGCCGACCTCCTCCGCCCTCTGCCGCAGCGCCCCGTCCGCCACCGCGGCGCGCACCCTCTCCGCCACCGCCTCCTTCCCCACCACCACCCCGCCCGCCGCCTCCGCTCCCCACACGTACCCGCGCTGCGCCCCCACGGACGCGCCCGTGCCGGCGACTCCCACCACCAGCGCCTCGTTGTAGAACTGCTCCGCGAAGACCGGCCACGCCAGCACGGGCACCCCCGCCGCCGCGGCCTCCGTCACCGCGCCCCACCCGCAGTGCGTCACGAACGCCGCCACCGACGCGTGACGCAGCACCGCCACCTGCGGGGCCCACCCCCTGACCACCATCCCGCGTCCCGACGCCACCGCCGCGTCCACTTCGTCGCCGAGCGGCGGAGCGGAGTTTTCTGTGACCCCGCCGCCGAGGACCCACACGAAGCTCGCGCCGGAGCGTGCCAGGCCGACGCCCAGCTCGGCCACCTGCTCGTGCGGGAACCGCGTGAGGCTGCCGAAGCAGACGTACACCACGGACCGCGCGGGCTTCGCGTCCATCCACGCCATCACGCGCGCCGCCTCCGCCGCGGCTTTGGCCTCCCCGCCGCGGCCGCGCAGCACGACGTCCTCCCCGTCGCCGTTCACGAGGCACACCGGGCCCACCGCGAACACGGGTTTCCCCGTCTCCCGCTCGTAGTGGTCAACGTACCTCCCCTCCAGCCCCGCGAACGAGTTGACCACCCACCCGGCCGTGGCGCGCTCCACGTCGAACATCCGGTTCAGGAACTCCCGCGAGTGCGCGCCAGGCAGCGTGGCCTCGGCGAGCCTGGATCGGGTCAGGCGCACCGGGTCGGGGAGACCCGGCACGAGGAACGGCTCCTCGGCGTCGGAGTCCTGCGGGGCGTGGGCCAGCAGCGCGCGCTGCACGGACAGCGCGAAGCAGCCGGTCCCCGTGAACGCGTACCGCGGGACGGTGGCGGCCAGCTCGGGGGCCGCGGTGGCGGCCCAGGGGAGCACGCCGTCGAAGACCACGGCGTCGGGCGGGTGGCGGCGCAGGAGGGACGCGAAGGGCGGCGCAAGGAGGTCCACGGCGGCGGCGAAGGGCCCCGCATCGGCGCGGGTCGGGAGGTCGTCCGCGCTCTCGTGCCCGCCCGTGAGGCCCGCCGCGTCGGCGGGGAGGGTCAGCGCGTGGATGCGGATGCGGTGGCCCTTCGCGGCCGCGCGGGTCACGGGGCCGCCCAGCCTGGCCGCGTTGCCACGCGTCAGGATCAGGGTTGCGTCGGCGCCGCGGGACGCGAAGAGGCGCGCCAGGTCGGACATCGGCAGCGCGTGGCCCGGCGTCGGGAACGGGATGAAGTACATGCGCAGGGGCGCTTCCTCGTCCCGCGACGGCGGCACGGATGATGACTGCTGCATGGTGCGGGTCGGTGCAACGACAGCTGCGGCGGCGATGACGGTGATGATCGGACGTGTTGGGACGCTGTGAACGCTGCTGAAGTTTATATATCGCTCAAACGCTGTCATCTTGAAACGCAAAGATGGTGTTCTCTTCCAACGAGGCAAAGAAAGAGATGATGTCGGTAGAGAATGCCGGGAAATACGATTCGCGTCTTAAGAAAGACTGTTCAATTTGTTAACCGACAGGACATGCTTGTGGCATTCCTTGGCTTTACCAAACTTACAGGTAAATATTCAGGCACACTAAATAGATCAGTAAATAATCTGCCCTGGTCAGCCCATATTCCATTTTCTGGTTTCTGCAGTCCTTCAGAGGAATGTTCTGCATCAAACGCATAAATAATTGGATCCTCCAGTAATCATCTGCTAATAATCTGGATCAACCAAGATCTTACTGACACCAAAAAAGTTCGTCTTAGCAGCAGTTAATAGTACTGAGTTTTCCATTGCACATTTCCTGTATTCTACAATGATAACTGCAAATACACAAAAAACTAATAACTCTTGCTATTATTCATTAATCTGTATTCCGGCAGTAAAATACAATCCATATGGAGTACATTACAGTCAAAACATGTGCCACAGTGACCTATAGGACCCGCTATTGCAGGTGAAAGATGTAACGCGGATGTGGAACAGGCAACAAATGTCTAGGATTGCTAACATTTAAGCCACGGCAGGCATGTCCTTGAGCCAGGGGTCAAGGGGCTTTCCGATGGAGTAAACAATAAAGCCGATTTCCCGCATCTTCTCAGCATCGATGACGTTGCGGCCATCGAACAAAAATGCCGGCTTCTGCATGCTGTCATAGATTTTCTTGTAGTCGAGTGTTTTGAACTCGTCCCACTCGGTCAGGATGCAGATACCATGCGCCCCCTTGGTGGCTTCATACGCATCCCAGGTCACAGAGACCTGCTTCACTGCGCTTGGGCTCATTGGCTGCAGGTGAATCGGGTGGTCCCAGTCAAATTTGTTCATCGCGAGGTCACGCTGGATCTGATCCTCGGTCACCTGTGGGTCGTAAATGCTAATCTTGGCCTTGTCTCCAAGAAGACCCTTGCACACATCAATGGCAGCAGTTTCCCTTGTGTCACCGGTATCCTTCTTGAATGCAAAGCCAAGCACTGCAATCTTCTTTCCAGAGACAGTATTGAACATGGAAGACACCACTCGGTTCACGAATCTGCTCTTCTGGTAGTCGTTGATCTTGATAACTTGCTTCCAGTAGTTTGCAACCTCAGGCAGTCCATTGCACTCGCAGATGTACACAAGGTTGAGGATATCCTTCTGGAAGCAGGAACCTCCGAAACCAACACTAGCATTCAGGA
This sequence comes from Eleusine indica, assembly GCA_030378355.1. Classification (NCBI taxonomy): domain Eukaryota; kingdom Viridiplantae; phylum Streptophyta; class Magnoliopsida; order Poales; family Poaceae; genus Eleusine; species Eleusine indica. The sequence goes on along the minus strand of CM059498.1, from coordinate 5,784,399 downwards.
ATCTGGGTCCAATCCTCGAATCCTTGCCAACAGCATAGGCCACCTCTGCCACATTAGCTCCTGTGGCCTCACATAGAGCTGAGATAGCATTGACTGAAGAGATTCTCTGAGCCAAGAAGGCATTGGCTGCAAGCTTTGACAGCTCAGCCGACCACAAGTTGGTTGTGAGAATGCGATCCTCAGGAACCCAATGAGCATAGACATCCTTCAGGGCTTTAACGGCCTTCTGGCCTTCTGGAGTCTCCCGACCACCAATGAGCACACGGTCAGGCATGAAAAGGTCCTCAATTGCTGTGCCCTCAGCAAGGAATTCTGGGTTTGAGAGGATCTGAAACTTGATTCCCTTGCTATTGTGTGTCAAGATCTTCTCGATGGCCTCAGCAGTCTTGACAGGGACAGTGGACTTCTCAACAACAATCTTGTCAGATTTCGCCACATCAGCGATCATGCGGGCTGCACTCTCCCAGTAGGTTAGATCCGCAGCTTTGCCAGCTCCAAGACCACGTGTCTTTGTTGGTGTGTTCACAGAGACAAAGATGATATCAGCCTCAGCAACATGCTTCTCAATATCATTGCTGAAGAAGAGATTCCTGCCACGACACTGCTTGACCACATCATCAAGGCCTGGTTCGTAAATAGGAAGCTGATCACTATTCCATGCATTGATGCGTGCGACAGAAATGTCAACGACGCAAACTTCAACGTCAGGGCATTTCAGCGCAATAACAGCCATGGTTGGGCCGCCAACATATCCAGCACCAAGGCAGCATATCTTCACCATCTTGCTTAAGCTATTCAAGTGACTGCATCCAGAAGATGAGACTAACAGCATTAGTCATCTCAATAGGAATACTTCATCGTGACAAGAGGCATTGCTATGACACATATTATGCACAAAAAATCTAAACACATGTTTGTTCACAAAAAAACTAACAAGCCACAAAAGAAGTTGTAACATGAACATAGAGAATAAATTACTTCAGATACTGTATGTTAAAGATGTAGAACAGTAGAAGGTCCCAGTTGTCATTAACAAATCAGTTTTCTTTTTTGCTGAAAACATGACAGTGACAAATAGTTGATGACAAATTTTTCTTTAAAAAAATGGATTACTGATACAATAGAAGAAACAGGGTATGTGGGCATCCAATTGATAGCTGCAGAAACCAACTCTACGCTAGTGAAGGTGAAGCGTATCTGAATTTACAGTGAAGAGACCAGTCACGAAGTTCTTGCTACAACTACAAGCCACTGGTACAGCCAAGAGCAGTCTTGGTGTGTATGCTAGTTCATGTACTACAGATTACCAATTTTAGCCAACAGTTGCTGTGTTTTAGACGAACTCTGAGCCCATATCATTCACCATGTTAGCCATCATTTGATTTACAGTGAAGTTGAGTCAAGTAAAGACTAGTGATCAATAACAATATTCAGAGCACCATTTAGACATATGCCCAGCATTGATCAACGACGTTTGGCAACAATATGTCACCAATCTGACGCACGTGCTGCAAGGGCATCTTATCGCTACCATTTCTTCCTCATTGATTTTGTAGAATATAAACAAGTCTTGCACATTAAAAATGTTACAGACGAACTGGTTCAAGGAACTCATGAAATCAAATAAATGAACTGATCCCGCTGGTCGTAGCTTGTAAACGAACGGTATTATGCGTTTCCGTATCCCCTGAGGCTAGTGCTACATCTACAATGCGCAGAGCATGAACTGATCCCCCGCCCCCAGAATCAGTTGACCATCGACCCCCTAAAATATAACCCAGAAAATGAATGAAACAAACTTCTTTCAGTTATTCACAAGACAGCAAACTATGTGACACGACTGGATGGATCGGAGCACCCACCCCAGCAAAAAAGATTTCGATTTCAGTGCCGACAGAGGTCGCCACCATGACAAAGAGACGATTCTTGCAGAACGGAAATGGACTAGTAGGCGGAACTGCCGGACTAGATATCCGAGACGGGGAGAAGCGGCGTACCTATTGATCGATCCGGCAAAGGCGGACTGTAATCCCGGTCGCCGCGAGATCTGGATCTAGGCGGGAGGAGAGAGGAGTCTCCAACGGCTTAAATAGGAGATGCGAACGGCGAACGGAAGAAGACCGGCGCCACGCGGCGTCTCCTTCTCAGCACATTTTTTTTTCCCCACATGGCGTGTGGTGGGGTGAACTGTGGGCAAAAGGACTCTGCCCCAGCTGACCTACCAGCAGCGAACAGCATGCTTCGATGGCACGTCTGAAAAAAAAAACGTACTGTAGTTTAATTTGTGTCTAGACATTGAGTCATAACCATGAAAATCTGAACTGAGCTGCCAGAAAATGCTGAAAAACTATACTACCTGCCAACCACAAGTTCGGCATTGCGACCAAACCAAGTCCTGTCAGAATGATTGGCAGATTTTGACTTGTGCTGCAGAACGGAACCGAACGCGTCGGAGTCGGTTTGTTGCGGCGAACGGCGGCATGGTGTATCGGTGTCGGTGTGCTACCGCGTGGTTTGCTGTTGCGGCGGCCAACCTGTTCTGACGGACCGCGGATACGGCTGTCTTGCACCGACGCGCGACGCCTCGCCGTGCGTGCCTTCTCGTGCGGAGTCTGCGGACGCGCAGCGGAGCCGCGTGCACGAGGTGAAAGCGCAGCAGATTGGGCCTCTCCGTTTCCCCGTGTCGAGTGGGTGTCCTGATGGCGGGAGCCCATGTTCGGCTGGGGGGAAACGGGCTGGAGATATGCTCCTCCGACTCCGAGGCCTCCAAGGCTCCAACTCCAGCTTCTTCGCAGTCCAAAACTTCTCTTATTCTGATGATACTACTGTCTACTGTACTGTATCGTAGTATACATTCTGCAGTCGCCTTTGTTCTCTGCGCTACACAGAACCGAGTTCCTTAGCACTATTCGAAACCATTTTTGTTCTGGCGGTTCTTTAAATACCGTGAGATTTAAAGGCTCAGCGATGTAAACGCCCCTACGCCCGGAACGGTAACTGGCAGCGATATGGATCGGCAGATCGCAACAGGCGAAAAGCGACGCGATCACGCGAATTTCCGCCCCGGTTTTGGGGCCGTTCGGCGGCATCGCACTCGCACCACCTTTCTCCTCCGGCCTCCGCCCCCGGCACGGCCAGAAAATCCGGTCGACGAGCACGGCAACGCGCCGCCAAGCGACACGTTCCGGTGCGCCCCCAACGAACGCACGGATCAGACCGGCCCAAACCCACCGACGTGGCCAGTGACACACGACACGAGTGCGGCCGCGCCTGTGTGCGCGCGAACTCCCGTGACAGTGAGTGCCCACCCGCCCGCTCCCACTCGCCACTCCCCCACTGGCACCGGCACGGCGCCACCTTCCCCCCTCCCCTTCTCCTTATGCTGCGTCGCCACCACCACCACCACCAGTAGCCCGCTGCTGGTTCCCCGTCCGCCCATGGCCGCGGCGTCGTTCGTTCGTCCCTTGTCCCTCGTCTTCCTTACTCTGCTTCTTGCGGGCGCTGCGCAGGGCAAGACGGTGAAGAGAGACGGTACGTGACTGCTGCTCATTCCCCCCTCCTCCTCCTCCGTTCCACCTCCGATCTCGTCCGTGCTCCCTTTTTTGCCCCCGATTACGGGACGGCGAGAGTGCGGAGAGACCATTTCTTTAGAGCGCGCCATTAGAGTTGGAGATCTGACCCAGCTTTGCCTATGTCCGGGACCATGAATTGCCTCCTCAGATGTGATGAACTGAGGCGTTCGCTCGGTTGGTTGTTTAACTTGGGATTCCCCTGCAATCGCGGGCTCAATTCTGCGTGGATCCATCGTTAGCTTCACTTAAGCTCTACCTGGAGTCGGGTTACATTGCAACATAGGCATTTGCAGATATAAATTGGGTCGAACCTGTTCAAAGCAATACTTGTCCAAATGTCCACTAAGTTATGTGTTATCTTGCAATATCTATCTAGTGTTTCATATCCTAGTTGCATAGAACATCTCTCTGGTGGTGCTTGATTGCGTCAAGACCTAGGAGAGTCGACATATCTGTTGCTGTTCAATGATCAGAGTTAACGACCCGTGTTAGCTATTCAATAGCTTCTCGGTGTTTAAATGCTGGAACTAAGCTTAGCTCTTTTTTTTTCCTTTCTTGATGCAGTGAAAGCATTGAATGAGATTAAGGCTTCACTAGGCTGGAGGGTTGTATACTCATGGGTTGGCGATGACCCTTGTGGACATGGTGATCTACCCCCATGGTCTGGTGTGACATGTTCTCAGCAAGGAGATTATAGAGTTGTTACAGAACTGTAAGGCATCCTTCTCTTGATTGTAAAATCTTCTGCTGGCGTACAGTAAGATTCATTTTATGGTTGCATGGTTGCTTTTCGAAGAGAGAAGAAAACATTTAACTTTTGGAGCCTCAAAGGTTGAAACCTTTGTCTCGCTCCATTATACAGAACCATCTTTCAGTGCTTAGTAAATTGAAATGCTGGATATATCATGCTCCTCAGCTCACAAACTCTGGAAGAAAATTATTTGGCATATGCTTCAACTAAATGATGTGCATATCTGGAATAGTTTTTTACTTTTTTTTTACAGTAAATATCAGGGAAAGCTTGTATTAAAGCTATAAAGGTACTTGTTTCTTAAGAAAAGTAGCAGAAATAGTTGGACTCAATCAGCGCAATCTCAACCTCAATCTCAAGAGCTTATCCTTTTTGTATATGTATGAAGAAGGTTTGTTTTTTATTTATTTGGAATACCTGATATGTCACTCCGTTCACTTCTGTTGCCCTAGACTTTGACAATGTTAACCACTAGAGTACCAGTTTCAGAAACAACATGACCCACTTCTTGACTACTTGATTTTTTAGTTTCATGCTTGTAGATAAATACACATTTGCATGTCTGTGACATGCATTATTTTTTGCTTTCTGGAGTTTTATGTATTGATTTCTTACTTGTACCTTCCTAAGTAACAACGCTATGTATATTTTTCAGGGAAGTCTATGCTGTGTCAATAGTTGGTCCATTCCCTACAGCAGTAACAAACCTTTTGGATCTAAGAAGATTGTAAGAACTTCTTCCTTGTCGATGTTCCTTTTTCACATAATTACTGTTAGGCTCTGTCTAGTTTTAGGATAACATGGTAAGGTATCCACATAGTGCCACATACCCCTTTAGAAGTATGAATGAAGTTCCATGTCCATTTTCTTATGCTCCTTGCGTTTTGAGAGATCATTGGCCATGATGGATGAAAAAGTTTGTACCCGAAACTTGTGAGTTATATCAGCGTCATTTCATTTCTATCTAAAAACAATATGTTATTTTTATTGGATGATCATGTGAAAGTCTGCAGTCTAGCATCCTTATAACTTTGATCATATCCACTCAAACCAAGAGAGTAATTGAAATATCCAACTGTAGGGATCTCCACAATAACAAGTTGACGGGGCCAATTCCTCCACAAATTGGGCGGTTGAAGCACCTCAGAATATTGTAAGTATAGAATACTTTTGTGCTGAGAAAAATTAGATCTGAATATGCACTGTAGAGATTTCATTTCTGTTTCATATAACATAGTTCTCTCGTTTTGCTTGTAATGATCCAATATCCTTGGATGATGTTATGTCAAATAAGTACAAGATTTCCTCTTCTTTATGCTTTCTGGGTCCATGATGATTTTTTGCATACAGATGCTTTTCATCTAAATCAAGTTTCCTCATAACATTAGGAACCTAAGGTGGAATAAGCTTCAAGATGTGCTTCCGCCAGAAATTGGTGAATTGAAAAAGCTTACACACCTGTAAGTTCTTTTTTTTTTTTTCTGTCTGTATTGAGCTTGGGCAAGTAAATGCTTTTAGTTGTAAACTCTCTAAATTTCTTTGAATTCTGCAGGTACTTAAGCTTCAATAACTTCAAAGGTGAAATTCCTCTCGAGCTTGCAAACCTACCAGAACTGCGGTATCTGTATCTTCATGAAAATAGGTTCACTGGTCGGATCCCCCCTGAACTTGGAACCCTCAAGAACCTACGTCACCTGTAAACATCCTTCCTGATTCCTTCTGCCTCATATTCATAGAAATAAAGATTATATCAGTTGTAACAAAAATATTTCCTACTGGAAAATATTCACAGCCTCGATTATGGTCATACGGATCTTGAGATATTGTAGCAAATGACGATTTCTCCTTTTGCAGTGATGTTGGAAACAACCACTTGACAGGCACTCTCAGGGATTTCATTGGCAATGGAGATGCTTTCCCCTCCTTGAGAAATCTGTGGGTAGAAATACAACATTCTACAAGAGTTCATCCTTCTCCTGTGAATGGTGGATACTGTCTTGCTAATCTTACTCCTACATTGTGTTCCACAGGTACCTTAACAATAATGAATTGACTGGTGTGCTGCCAGATCAGATTGCAAATTTGACGAACCTTGAGATTTTGTAAGTTTTCACCAAAGCTGAACACGATCTGTACACAGACATGTTACTCTAATTCTTTTTAAAAGATGATATATAACATATTGTCTTTACATTATGTGCAGCCACTTATCCAATAATAAGCTAATTGGATCAATATCGCCAAAGCTTGTTCATATTCCGAGATTGACCTATTTGTGAGTCTTTCTTCTTAAAGTTTTCTGATGTTCTAGAGATGAATTGTCAGTATAGTTTCTTAGCATTTATTGGTTTCTGATGTTTTGATACAATGGTCTGTGGCAGGTATTTGGACAATAACAACTTCATTGGGAGAATACCTGAAGGCATATACAAGCATCCATTTTTGAAGGAGCTGTAAGATGGCTTCAGAATTCAGCACAAAAAATATATATTTCAGTTGTTTTCAGACAGAAATTCTTTTACTTAGAAATTGTTTACTGTACCATTACTGAAGCTCATTTTATTTTGGTTGCTGCAGGTACATTGAAGGAAACCATTTTAGACCAGGGAGCAAATCCAAAGGAACGCACAAGGTGCTTGAATTGCCTGATGCTGACATTTTAGTTTAGCAAAGCTCATATACGGGTTTGTGTTTGTTCTACTTACCCTTTCGGGGTAGTCGATGGCTATTCACATGTCACACGATTCATCATCTCACCAGCGGTGGGCTATAGCGGAGGTCACGATTCTAGACCTCTCCATGCAGCTGTGAAATGCCCGCATGTTCTTAGGTCATATATGTAACTATTTTTTTGACTGGATTGTAATGACAAATTTGCATATGCAAAGGACCTTTTGCAAAATGAAAAAACTCAGTGAATAGTTGAAGCCATAGTGTCATACTGCCACCATCATTAGATGAGTGTACAGGCTGTATTGTTCCTTTTTTTTAGTCTCTGGCTGTATTGTCTACTGTGTCTTTGCTGTGTGACGGAGATGTTCTTCAGATGTTGTGCCGACAGTCCACGTACAACCAGACCCAGTGGCTGCTGATGTACCACTGGATATGACCTGGCCTTTTTGGAAGCAAATTTGGTGACATCAATACTCGAGTGCATTGGGGCATGTGGGACGGGGAATCTGCTAATCCAGGCTGGATCAACCCAAGAAAAAGGGACACTGGAATCTCTTCGTAAGGCTGCAGCCCATGGCACCGTTTTCAGAAGATGGAACGATTTCTTCTGAATTTTTACGTGAAATTCATGTAATCGAAGGATCCTAACAAGCGTTCACCCTGACAAGGAGAGAAGCATATTGAATTCAGTCCATGGCTTCAAGTTCATCCATGGAATGGAACTACTCCATTTTTGTCCCCCAGAAAAGCAAAGTTCACACGAATCTAATACTCCCTCCGGTTCTAGAATTCAACTTATTTCAGGGGGGGGGGAGCAAGATTTAACAATTCAGTTCGTTTTAGAAAATAGACTTGATTTTGGACGATTTAGAAAAACCTCATCTAATTAATGACTCATGGGTATGCTAAATGCTATCTAAAACAAATTGAATTTCAGAACCAAAGGGAGTACATTATTTTTCACTGCTCTAGCCTCTGGCACCCTAATTTCTACTCCCTATGTTCAACATTATACGACACTTTGGCCTTCTTAAATTTTCTCAAATTATATGACACCCTTGCATTCTAATGCATTTTTCTTTTTTTTCCTAATACATCTCTATCTCTATCTCTTTCCTCCTTGTTTCTTGTGCAACACATCTTTTCATCTCTTCTTAATTCTTATATCAAAAGCCAAAATATCATATATTGTTGAACGGAGAGAGTACTTGGTTCTGATTGTGCCCCATGCACTCTGGATCGACCGGCTTCAATCGAGCTAGCTGCACTTGGTCATTCTTTCAACTCACCAAAAAATTATGTTATAAAATGTAATTCATGTTATAACTTATTACCCCATTTTCAGCCTAAAAACAAGTTTCTTTGACGTGAAAGAAATGGTAGTTTAGAAGCTACGAGTCTGAAGGAAAATGATGAGATACAGATGTATGGATGAATATGGTATGTGTGATATTATAAGGGCAGTGGAGAGTATAAAGGCGGGAGAAGAGAGGAGTGTGGCATTATTTGGTGGAAATGATGAGGTACAATACCTGCGAGAGATGAAAGCCGGACGAGAGATACCGGCTACAATTAATATAGACATCCAACTAAAGTGAAAGGCAATATTGCGTGAAGTTAGGATGACCATACTACAGATGCAAAACAAACTCATCAAGCAATGGCTTGGCAAATTCATCAAGTAATGGTTTGGTTTAGGGGTATTATATATTCTTTGGCGCACAACTTTTTCCATGTGTTGATAGTAAGACAAAAACATCTGTGAAAAATACAATCTGATCGTTGATCTTTACAAAGAAAACCTGGCCAAAGGAACATAAGGAGGACACAAAAACTTTATAATGAACTCAAAAGTTTATTTTCCTTTTCCTCGACTCACCACTGAACCACTTGCAAGTTTGTAACTGCCTCCTTTGTTAACTTGTGTCAGGATCCTCATTCTTTGATGTATTTGTTTTATTGAAGCTCAAAATTTTCGTCATGCAAAATCTAGTGCTTTCTCCTAAAATTGAGTATTGAAAGAGTATACTTGCAGGTTGTTCAATCGGCCATAGCATGCACAAAAGAAATAGGCTATTCCTCCATCATATCAACAGAACCCAGCAAATAGTCGATATCAGGGGTAACAACAGCACGCTTGCTGACCTCTCCCAAGGTACAACAATGCTTTTCTCTGATGTTCATTGCTGCAACCTCCTGGACAAACATGCAATTTGAGCCAGCCGAAACCTGCACAGTTAATCCTTGATTTTTTAGTACTGCATCAAAAACCAAATCAGAACATACTACAGCTTACAGTTTTGATTTTTTCTATACTGACATTATAAAGAGTGTCTCCAATCTTCATCTTCACTTTACCGCTCTTATATACAAGTATCTTTCCCATCAAACCTCCAGGCAGATCTTTGAGTTTTGTGCCACCGATGGTGCCCTGCCGTCTCCCCTTGGTGCTTGTACTTGCAGGTTCAGCATTCTCCTCAGGGCCTTTACCTGGCTCTGCAACTGATTGTGGCTGCTGTGGTAAAGGAAGAGAGGAAGGCATCTGGAAGAAAAGCAACTGTGGTGTGTTTGACCTCTCCTGTAAACGTAGAGTCCATATTAAGAATCAGCTATGGCCCTCACAGTTCTGAGTTTTCAGCAGTAAATGAATAGCACAAGATACTTGTATTATTATTAGAAATGAATTTACAGAAAAGTGACTTTGCTTTTAGTGCACCTGATCAGAAATGAAAAGGTGTTGGAAGCATGTAACCATACATACCATTAATCCAAGCTGTTCTGCCGCAGTTAATTCGGCATCTTGTGCTCTGGTGCCAGAAGATTCTCCAAATTCTTCCTCATCAAGGATTTCTGTGTTAGGGATAGGAGGGAAGTAAAGGGTCAGACAACGAAAAACAGTCAACAAATTCGACTATAAAGACCAACAACATACCAGGATCTCCTGAATAGGGCCTCCTCAGTGGGAGAGTAACAGGATAATCAGTCTCGTCATAGTCCTGTCATAAAAAGGAAACAATGAATACTGTCTGACTAGGAATTGATCCATTATAGTAATTTAATATTCTCACTGACCCAGGGCTCTGCATATTTTTTTGGTAATTTTGCAGCTGATTCACCTGAATATGCAATGGAAACAGGGTGTTAACTGTTAACGCCCAAATGCTATGATATGTATGATTAAACAATATTATACATCCTCTATTTTTTCCTTTTAAAAGAGAGAGAGAAGCAGTTGACCCAGCCAACTATAATCCAAACTTTAGAAGCAGTCATTACTGGATGGTTCAGTAAGTCACAAACTAATCAATACCTGCTGAAAAATTTCTTGATGTGGGAAAAGATCTTGCATAAGAAGAGTTCCCTTGTCCGAATGCAACCTGTGTACGAATTTTTGCTATGCCAACAAAGAAATACATCAACACAAATTGCATTGACATTGGAAAACTTGCATGTTTATCAACACAAAGTGATACTAATCTAATAGTGCTACTCATCTGATCCATCGCCTATGAAAGAGCAAGTTATGAGATGTATCTGAACATTCTCTCTATAATTCTTGGTCACTTTAGAGTTTGTACAATATATATGATTATTAGACATGCCCAGCAAAATGCATTTTTTTTAAGTCAGGACAGCATATGAAGCATGAGTCTGTAGTGAATAGTGATGAATAGAGTTCAAACCAAAGAGTACAGTTATAGCTAGAGAAATGTGATCTTCCTCAAATGCCAATAATATCACTCCCTTACCAACCATGAAGCTACTGGAATTGCACAAATACATTTTTAGGATTACTTGTAAAGTAAGAAGTAACTTTGTCTGCATTTTTAGCTGAGTTGGTAAGAAACTGACTAATCACCTCCAATTTGAAGGTTCCAAGATTCACACTTACAACTATTTTAGGCTGCAAATGTAAAGCATTTCACGAAGTGCATATTTGGCAATGACAGAAAGTTGAAAATATTCTAGAGCATGCTTATGGAACAGTAAGTACATATAGAATGGGTACTAAAGGGGTTTAGTCTAAAAAGCATGGAGTGAACATAAATCAGCATTCTTACGCTTATCCTCGGTCTTGATTCTTCTTGCAAAGGGATCCGTGATCTACAAAATGAAACAAGGCTTTTTATATGTCAACCACCCTCAAAGTGCTAAGCTTGCAGCTACAACAAACGGCCTCAGTACAAAGACACCAATTAGTACCATGGATGTCTTAAGTTTTGTCAACAATTCCTTATCGATAACGTCATCTTTGCTGTCCTCCACCGGTTCCCTGTCAAATTACAGTAGTTCTCAATCCACCTCATTGAAAGTACCAATACAGAAAATCTCAAATGGAATGCATCCTCATATTAGAAAAATTAATAGGACTGAATCACATACGTTTTTGGGACAACCTTTGCTGCTTTCTTTGGAGGCACTTTGGGTGCAAATTTGAGCTTGCCCTTGCATTATTAAAAATAAACCCCGGAAATGTGAGTGCTAAACTCAGATAAGCCAATCTCGTGAACAAGGAAATACCAACCTTGCGAGGAGGGGGCACAAGGGAGCCATCTAGTTCTTTCTTGACTTTAGTCTTGTCGTCCATGATATTCAACAAGCACAAAACCTACAAAGAAGTGATCCAGCAAACTGATGAGGCTTATAAAAATTGGTGGTTCCCTGCCCGGCACTGGTGGCGTCGCTACCTGCCGCTTGATGTGTTTCCAGTGACTACAGTTCTAGGAAGTCCTCATCCCTGATTGGTATGACATCTTCCCATCCGTCGTCCCTGCCCACGGCCGCCGCGCAGGGATCCATAGGGTACATACAGCCTAAGCGTCAACTACAGAAGCAAGGGGGAGGATTAGAGGATCACCTTCCGTTGTCACCGTCGACGCTGGAGGGGCAGCCCAAGGCGGTAGGCTTTGTGCTGTAATATTGCACGAATTTGGACAGAGAAATAGGAAGAAAAAAGAGAAATCAGGGGTTTAGTGTTTCTTTTTGTTCATCCGGTTCACTCCCACCCCGGCGGCTCTTATAAACCCTAATAAAACCTCCACCCAGGTTACACAGAAGTGAGCTCGCCTGTGCACTAGGTCGGCGGCGGCAGGAGGAAGAAGAGAGACCGCTGCAAGATGGGCCGGGCCAAGCGGCTCTCCACTCTGGAGCTAAGTATTAAAGCCCAGTAACGCGTAGCGCGCCAGCCCAAGGCCCATACACTGAGGTTAGTGGGTTAAGAGTGTATTGGCTGCCTCGTCCGCCGCGATCATGGCGAGCTCAGTGATATGGCAGGCTGAAAAGAAGGCAAAGGTCCTTCCAAAGCCCACTATTAACACACCGTTTTATACTCCTCCATTTTGATTTTATTGTCATTATAGGACAAGGTAGAGGAGAGGAGTAAACATTTTACAGCTGATCTAGAGTAAAATGCCCGAGCGCCGGAAGCCAGATTCTCCGCTGAGTGACGCCGCTAGAAGGCTTCATGAAGAACAATGTTACGCTGTGGTAGCCAAAAACTCGAACGTGGCACACATCTGCTACGTGGTATCAGCAATTTAACTAAGTATTATCTGCTCTCCTAATTGAAATATCTATACTTGATTCCGCATGGACGAGAGCTCATGGTTGGAGGCAATATACCTTGAGAGGGTTTCACTTCCAGTTCCAGCCGACGTCTCCTTGGCTTAATCTCAAGGGGAGGAGGGGCGCCGCCAGTGTCGCCGTCTTGTGCCCCGCGCGCGACGGGGTCCCGCTTCTGTCGTGCCAGAGGGAGAGGGAGGAGAGAGGGGAGGAGAGGAGAGGACTGAGGAGAGCCGCTTGCGGCGTTGGAGGCGGAGCGCCGGAGCCGGACGAAGGTTAGGATTTTATACGCGTCGTAGAGTTGGACTGGGACTGTATGGGCCGAGAAGAAAAATAGGACGTGGGCCGCATGAGAGGTCCCAGACTCCCAGTGTTGGGACGCTGTCACGCTGATGTTAGTGGCCCGACATTGATGTAAAAACATACAGGGCCGGAAACGACCGATACTGTTGTGAAAAATATTTGTTACCCGACTTTTTGAAAGAAGTCCAATTCGCCTCTGTGAACTATTATGGGAGGCACGAATTTTTTTTTTGGATAGGTCAGTAGCCGTCAAAACCAGCGAGAGAGGATATAAGAAAGGATTAAAGAGTTGAATGAGTCGTTTTACTCAGTTCTATAATTGTAGGATAAAAATTGTACTCCCGTGATAATTTAGGGAGACGAATTCTTTTTTTTTTTTGGAAGCACATTGCATGGCACCGACAGTTCTGGTACAACCAGTGGCTGCGATATACCACTGGATATGATATGACCCTTTTTGGAAGCAAATTTGGTGCCATCAATACTCGAGTGCATTGGGGCATGTGGGAAACAGAATCTCCTAATCCATGCTGGATCGACCCAAGAAAAAAAGGACATTGGAATCTCTTCGTAATGCTGCAGCCCATGCCAATATTTTTGCCCGTTTTGAGAAGATGGAACGAGTTGTTTCTTCTGAATTTTCACATGAAATTCTTGTAATCGAAGGATTCCAACAAGCCTTTCATTTCTGATGCTGTAGAGAGTGCAGTTGAGGGGGGGGGGACTGAAGTGAGAACAAGGACATTTTATGGTGTATAAAGCCTCAAAAGCGCCGTGCCTCTGCCAAATAAAATTCACAACAGAAGATCTTTATACGCAGCACAGTTTGATTGGACGAGTTTTGCAGCAAAGAATACTGTCAAGGTCGCATGAATTTCATATAATTTTAACAAAAATTACTTTTGCAGTTAGTGGTCCGCGCAATTTTTTCGGAGTCCTGTGTCCTTCTACCTCAAACTGTAGTATCATGATTGATTCGTTTCGACAATTATGCTACAGTTGCGAATGAGAAAATTGGATGCATCGAAGAACCCATGTAGGCATTGCTGTTGTCACTTTAGCACATACTTATATATAATACAGTACCTTCTCTGAATTGTAGAGAAAGCCAACATTCGTGTCAGTCAAATTTTTTTAACTTTGATTAAATTTATAAAAAATATTTGTATCTCTAAATAAGTTTATTATGAAAATAAATTTAATGATCTATCTAATAATACTAATTATATACAATAGTAATATATATTTTTGTCAAAAGTTTTAAAGCATTTGACTTCTTAGGAAGCGAGAATGACACTTCCAATAAAAGAGAGGGAGTAGATTGTACTTGTAAGTTGTATCCGTTATGATACCAATGCACAACCAACACCGGGAGCCAATTGACCTGCCATACGATTTCTGCGACCATTGCCTCGTCAACACATGAGCTTTTCTTCAAAATGTGAATAAAAAACTTAGGGTGTGTTCGTTTCCTGGAGTTTAAATTTTAGTGTTGTCATATCAATCATTCGAATGCTACATACGGTAATTAAATATAAAGTAAATATAAAACTAATTACATAATTGAATTTTCTATAATTTTAGGAGAGATAAATCTATTAAACTTAATTAAGTTATTATTAGGAGATGTTTACTGTAGCATCACGTTATCTAATTATGGTCTAATTAGATTTAATAGATTTGTCTCGTCATTTAGTGAGTGCATGACTGGGTTTTATCATTAATCTATATTTAATATTTTTAATTAATATCTCAATATTCGATGGGACGGATCTAAAAATTTGTGGGTAGGAAACGAACACAAGCCAATGTCAGAGCACAATGACAAAGGCTTGTGAGTAATTTTTTTAAGGAAATTATCATAAGTAATTCTAGGCAGCTTTATTAGTAATAAAAAATATTTTTCCTGATGGTTGAGAAAAAAAAGGAGCTAGTATGTCATTTGTTTAAGGTAAAAGGTTGTGACGAATGATGATGCATATACCACGTGAACGTGATCTGCAAAGCTTAAAAAAAAACTCGATCTGTGGGGGGTATGACAGCCTCCGGACATTTTTCTAAGAAGAAGACCTTCTCACGTAGGTCGAGAAAATCCTCAAACCCTCTTCTCTTTTTATACATAGAGACTCAGCTGGCCTTGTAAGTAATAACGCAAGTCTTTACCTATGCTTTGGAATAGAGAGGAGTGAGGAGATTTTTTTTTGCTATACTGCAACTACTATTATTTCGCTACAGTGCAAGTACGGGAACGGGAGTCGAACCCCCGCCGGCGGGCTGCCAACCCGGCGCTCTCACCACTGAGCCGAAGGCTCATCCGCGATCTGCAAAGCTTAGGTAAAGCTTTTTCATCAATTAAAATAGCACACCATTTAAGCAGCGTTAGAGGATTAGGTTTGCTGACATAATCATTTGTGTGTTCATCCTAAGATTGGATGTTTATGCTTCTTGGACAACAAATAGCATCAAGCCTCGGAAACATAGGCAAAGAGACTTGATGCATGAAGTGGTGCGTGACTGTATGTATGGCCATATGTTGAGAACATATCAGGTGCTCCAAGGTGTTTATGTGCTTCCATGTTTTCACTGTTAAAAATACATCATAATAGTGCATGAAAAATTCTAACAAAAATAGTACACGCTGTCATAATATTATCTTGCAAAAGTTTAGATGCCAACATTAATACTTGTGCAAGTCACAATAAAAACGAGAGCATTAGAGATGTTCTCGACATATGTTGGTTGCAACACATGCAGCTCGAGGGAACCTATCCAATCCACACTTGTTTTCTCCTTCGGCGAACGAGTCAATCAGAGCGCGCATAGGCCACCCTGCATCTGCATGATGACGATGCATGCCGTGGGACAATTCCTCAGCGTATCCAGAATTCCAGACCAACGTCATTTTCTCTGCGATACGGTTTGGAGATATAGGCTTTGGTAGGGCTTGTGGAGTTGTTTGGAGCATACTTGTAATAAAAAACTAAGCAACAAATAAGAAATGCTTTTTTTGGTGATCTTAACAATACTATATATCCAACTTGTTTATCTCCGAGGTCTGTTGGTGGTCTAGCGCCCCGTTTCTGAATCTATTGAATGGTGACCAGGTACCAACCCAAGACCACCGAAACCACCACCTCCACCAAACCAAACGACCTTCACCCTGACAAGGAGAAGCATATTGAATTCAGTTCATGTCTTCATGCCATGGAACTACTCTATCCGTTTAATATTATATGATGTTTTGACTCTGGACACGAGAATTAAGGAGATATGAAAAAGATGGGTGCATAAAAAACGAGAAAAAGAAAGATAGAGATAGAGGTGTATTAAAAAGAGAGAAAGATACATTAGAAATCGAAGATGTTTTATAATTTGAGAAAATTTATGAAGTCTAGAGTATCATATAATGGAGGAAGTATTACATTTTTGCCTCCCCCCCCCCCCCCCACACACACAGAAAAACAAAGTGCACACAAAACAAAGGGACCCAACACCGCTTGTGCTCACAGTTCACCAAACCGGTGCACACAACTTATTACTTACTCCGGCAAGTAGGTTGGAGACCACATCAGCGTTACGGGAAATTTTGCCATTGGGGTGTTCAACTGGGTGAAACTCTGAAAACAAGTGAGCACAAACCTGCAACTAGAAAGAAACAGAGCACTGCAGCTGCATGCTTTGGGGCTACTGGCAGTGGTACCACCACCGGTATAGCTTAAACAAGGCAGGCGGCGCTGTATTTTACGTTGCGGGCACGTGGTTAAGCCCAGCAACGACGATTAGCCAGATCTGAGTGCTCGGAAACGGAGGAACATGCACGTTGGTGTTTGCGCCCATCACTGCATGAACAGTCTCGGTATTACTACTAGTACAGATATAAAAATGAACGAATATACCTGTTTTTTCTGTTCAGAGCATTCGTATTTATTCCATGAATAGATGTGGACGTGCAATCACGTAGGTGCCACTTCTACAGGTTACAAAGGCCTGGACCATTTTGTATGTAGATGGGTGGGCACTACACACCTGCACTGCACATCAGACATCTGCGAAGCACTGCTACAACATCAGCATATGCCAATCACTACAATCCTAACTCGATGATTTTTATCCACATGCATCTATTAGTTAATGGCTGGGAAAAACTTGTCATGCAATAAGCTGGAAACGTGGTAAGAACAATGAAGTGGTAATTTTGACGATGGAGCGATAAGCAAGCACTGATTAAACGCTTCAACATTACTCCACTAGTTACCCCGGTCAAATCTGAAGGGGTAAAAGAAAAATCTTGAGTAATAAATTCCCTTCCCATGTCAATTTGCAGCCTCCATCGATGCGCGTGTACAAGTCAATTTGAGCTCCTTCCTTCATGCTCTTCAGCACAACTGCGAAATCTCTGTCGGTGCAATTTTTCCCCCCTTCTATCTCTCTCCCTCTCAACAACCCTCACATTTTCCATGCCGGTTGGACGACTTATATGCTATAAATAAAGTATAAATAAGAGGATCGTTACGAAGGAATTAATAGCTGCTCAGTGTACATATACGTTTTTTTATTCGTGGTCGATGAGGAGTTGCTGTCAGGTGAGTCAAGTTGACAGCTTCGAGCGCGTTGATTGTTTAGTTCTACCAGCTCACTCGATCTCTCTTTGTCTCGGCGCTGATCTTTTCTCATCCTCTAGCTTGTTCCTTCGCGCTCCAAGAATTTTATCGCGAAACGTTCATCAGTGAGGTTGGTTGACATGCATGGGCGCCGGGTCACGAAGTAGACGGTTACGTTGGCACAAGATGAACCTAGGCGAATCATTGAGCTGCATCACATGGAGATGAAGATGGGCATGATATCACGTTATATCTGTAGACTGGGAAATTCAGCTGAATGTTGGTGATTATGCTTCATTAATTCAGACCATTGACAATTGCTTTTGTTCATCATTGCTCTATTATATAGCCATAAATGCTTTACAGACGTAGTCTACGTTATTATTTATCTTTTTTGTGCTACTTTATAAGGGTACGTTTTCTTTGTGCTACACTTCCCCTTTTGTTTTTTATGAAAAATATAATTAAATTGAATCCACTATTAGTGGTATCACTCACTTGTAAAATGTTGTTTGATTAATACCATGACTTCAATGATACTCTGTATTATCAAAAGTGGAAACAATCACTTTTGATGAAATTTTACATTTATACATAATTTCAAACACCATACTCCTAAACCACACCCTTCCATTTTAAGTATATAATTGTCGCGGATATAGAAACCATAATAAAAAAAAAGACTTGCTAATTTCAGCTGACTGAAAATCTATGCATCTTTTAATCATCGTATTAAGCCATCAGATATAGATTCAACGGTTTATAATTAATATACAAATAATTCTATCAAAACACAAAAGAACAAACCATCGATTTATAACTTTCAGTCGATTGAAAACAAAAAAA
The DNA here is from genome assembly GCA_030378355.1 of Eleusine indica. Taxonomy (NCBI): domain Eukaryota; kingdom Viridiplantae; phylum Streptophyta; class Magnoliopsida; order Poales; family Poaceae; genus Eleusine; species Eleusine indica. The sequence goes on along the minus strand of CM059498.1, from coordinate 5,766,091 downwards.
TACATACATATATATATAAAGAAAATTGACGCTCAACAGTCACTGATACAACCAATCATACTGAACAATAGATACTTCGAGAGCTCTAAACAAAAATCAGCAAGAGTAAAAAATAACCTAGCCACTAAAGCAAATCTCAAAGCACATTTTCAGGGAACAAGAGAGCGAGAGAGAAGCATAATTAAGAACCAAACAAAATCCAACACCTCTGCTTCTCTCTCTTCTGTCTCCCTCCCTCCTCCCAGACGGAACACGGAAGAGGAAGGGGAGAAAGCAAGCAACACGCCAGCCCAGCCGGCCATAGCCTAGCCGCCCGCCTCCCGGAGCAGAAGAGAAATCCCCAAATCTCTTGCCCCCAAAATCCCCTCCCAGTTTCACCGATAGACCCCCGCGCCGCACCGTATTTGCACGCAGCAACGCGCATTGCTGTTCCTTTCCTTTTGATTTTCTCTTTCTTCCCTATTAGTATCACCCGTGCAATTAGCATGTCTCTGCCCAATGCCACCGCCTCGCCGCCGCCGTCGCCGGAACCCTAGGCCGCCGGAGTCTGAGCTCCCGTCGGCGGGGGAGGGGGAGAGGGAGGATGCAGCTGCGGATCTCGCCGAGCATGCGCAGCATCACCATCTCCAGCAGCAATGGCATCGTCGACTCCATGAAGGTGCGCGTCGCGCCGCAGCCGCCCCCGCCACCGCCGCCGCTCGCAGGACGCCGTGGAGGGGGAGGAGGGGGAAGCTGGTGGGGCTCCGGGTGGTACTGGCGGGCGGTGGCCTTCCCGGCCGTCATCGCGCTCGGTTGCCTCCTGCCTTTCGCCTTCATCCTCGCTGCGGTCCCGGCGCTCGAGGCCGGCGGAAGCAAGTGCTCCTCAATCGGTAAGATCGGCGGGCGCGATCTCGCGGCGTTCTCTTTTGGGCGTGGTTGCCGTGGGGCGAGTTGTTGATTTGGTGCGTTTGGGGGAGGTAAAGCTCGGATCTCAGGGCCCATGGGCGTAGGATTTCGTGGTGTCGGTGGGAATGTGGTAACATTGAGATGGTTCTGGTCTATATGCTGTGCGTAGAACAAGTGATTTCTTCATTGATTGACTTGAGATTCGAGGTATAAGGTGTAGGTGATCTCATTTATTAGATTTGCTGATTCGAGCTGAAATCAATAGAGTTGACTATTTGCTGTTGTGACGATTCAGTTTTCAGATGAGTAATATTTTGGATCCTTTTGTATATAGTTTTCTGCAATCGGCCAAAATGTGGGATTGTTATTATATAGTTTTGTTCGGCCATCGCTTTGGTTAGAAGTGAAGAACTGGATTTAGTGCTGTCAGCTAGAATGTTGGCTTTGGAAGAGTTCGTTATTGTGGTTTTGAGCTGAATCCTGCAAGACTAGAGTATAGCCCATATCCGGATCCTTGATAAATGCTATCATTCTTCCATATGTAGTGACCATAAGTTGGAACTGGCTCTTCTCCCCCTGGATTATTGGAGCACCGAGTACAGACTTATAAGTGACATAATACAAACCCTTAATGCATTTGATTGATTTATGATGGATAAATGTGCTTTGCTTGTGCCAACGCCTTGGTGGCGTGGACCTCCCAGTAGGAGGGAACTAGATAGTGTGCGTCCTGGGCAACTGGCCTTTGTGGTCTTTCTTGGTCCTGCAGCGAGAGAGTTCTTCTGCTTGCAGTACCTTGTGGGGGGTCTTCCCCTAGAGCAGAAATTTTTCTTGTGCACCATAGGCACAAATTCTTCTTTCATACCTAACCCTGCTTTGACTAGAATAGCTAGTAAATTTAGTCACCAATCACCAATCGTTGTCCTTCTCCAACTATTTAGAAAAGCTCTGTACATTTTTACCGAAAAATTATACTTGATATTGATGCTGGAATGCAAATATTCTCTCTTTGGGGAGACTTGACCAGTTAAGGATACTTGTTTGGAGAGGTTGGTTTTTGCATAAGATTCAATGTTGGTTGTGTGCAACTGAGTGCTGTAGACCGTAAGAAGCTTCATTTCTTTATAGGATTGAAGCTGAAGCATGATTTTTTGTTGCGATGAAATGCTGCTGATCCTGGTCACAATGGCACATTCGTTGGCATAGCAAAGTGGGTTAGACCATTATAATTTAGAAAGGAACTATTTGTATAAACATCGAGACTTGTACAGTTGTATCCATCATGGAGACTTGCAATAAAACTGATATTCACGGGTCTTGAATTACCACTTAAAACTCTGATGCTTCTAATGGTTTAAATTGGTAACTTCTTCCTGGGAAGTAAGCTTACACTTCTAGGCACTTGAGCTTCACCAGTTCCTTTTGGACAACTTGTCTAAATAGGCTCCTAGGGTATGTCTGTTGTCGGCAGATTGTTATCGATTTTTACATGTCAGGTTTTATATTGTTGTAGCGATCTAGTTGGGATGCAGGCTGTAACTTTGTGCAAACTGGTAAACTTGCAAGATGATTGCTTTTACCCTGTGTCATTTGTATTCTGGATTTTGAGCACAGGTGCTTTTATGCTGGTTAGCTATCTTGTATTCACGGGAGGAACTTTACATTTTCTAGTGTGTGTGTTAATATAAGTGTTTCAATCTTTTTGCAGATTGCTTGGGAAGACGGATAGGGCCTAGTTTTCTTGGCAGGCAGGGGGATGATTCTACTGTAAGTTAATCAATTCCTTGTACTTTTATTTGTTATTAGTGAAGCATGTTGCTTATTAATTTCCTTGAAGATAATTCAAATTTTATTTACTGTTCTTACTTAATTTGAACAGAGGCTGGTGCAAGATCTGTACAGAATTTTTGATCAAGTTAACAATCAAGAATTTTCTTCCGACACTAAATTACCAGAGTCATTCAGGGATTTTCTTTTGGAGATGAAGGATAACCACTATGATGCAAGGACGTTTGCTGTGAGGTTGAAGGCTACGGTATGAAACTAGTTACCTTTTTCAAACTATGCAGTGTCACATACATAACTAAAAAGTTGTCTTATGTTATATAAGTGCTTTCCTTTAAAGTATCTGACATAAATAACTAAACTGTTTTTTCTGATGCATATTTGGTAGCCCCAAACATGGTATGACTATCTGGGTTTCTGGACATAGCCAGAATACATGAATCTTCTATGATGTGCTTTGTTTAATTTTATGACTTGGTCTTTATTTTCAAATTTTCTTTAAAGGGATTATACTAACTCTGTTTCTCAAAAGAACAAAACTTCCCTAATTTGTTTGTTATGTGCTCTCTAGATGAGATGCTTTGAAAAATTGTTTTGAATTAAATTACTTATATTTCTTTTTCAGATGGAAAATATGGATAAGGAGGTAAAGAGGTCAAGGTTGGCAGAACAACTGTATAAGCATTATGCTGCAACTGCTATTCCCAAAGGCATCCATTGCCTGTCCCTCCGCCTTACTGATGAGTACTCGTCAAATGCTCATGCACGGAAACAATTGCCACCACCTGAATTGTTACCTTCGCTTTCTGATAACTCTTTCCAGCATTATATTTTAGCCAGTGATAACATCCTTGCTGCGTCAGTTGTTGTCAGCTCAACTGTACAATCTTCCTCAGTGCCTGAGAAAGTAGTTTTTCATGTTATTACTGACAAGAAAACATATCCGGGGATGCATTCATGGTTTGCTCTTAATCCTATATCGCCTGCAATAGTTGAAGTAAAAGGGGTCCATCAGTTTGACTGGTTGACGAGAGAAAATGTCCCAGTACTAGAGGCTATAGAAAACCATCGCGGAGTCAGAAATCACTATCATGGAGATCATGGAACAGTTTCCAGTGCAAGTGACAATCCAAGAGTGCTTGCCTCAAAGCTGCAGGCCCGAAGCCCGAAATACATATCCCTTCTTAACCATCTCCGCATTTATTTACCTGAGGTGCTTCTCCATCAGAAATATTCTCTGTTTTGACTTTCTATCTGTTACTGTGTGGCTGTTTGAATTTGTGGAACATAATGTGCTGCTACAACTCTACTAACAAGCGAATGTGTTTTGTGTAGTCAACTTTTAGATAGTTGTACCAGCTGAAGCATTTCAGTATTGACGTGCTGTTTCAATTCTCTGGTTCAGGCTTTTGCATATCATCGCAGCAAGGCATTAGGTTCAATAGGTGGCTGACTTGAAAGCTCCCGTTGATCAATTGGTCTTTCCAAATGTTCTGCTACATGACGCGGAACCTTGGAATGGAAAGTTGTTGTATGCCGTTAAATAAAGAAGTGGGGCATACAAAAATCAATTCCAATCTGTTGAATATGCTTTGATCCGCAGATCCAGTTATGCATATAGTTTAAACTGAATATCTACAACGCTGGTCGGGCCACCTTCATAATTTTCTTTCTTTCAGTGCCAAGGGCGTATGAATAGCATTACAATGGGCTGAAACATTAGAAATTGGTTGGTATTACCTTTACGTCTACCAACCAATTAAATCTATGACCTATTCATACATATTCTCAAGTGATGCTTGCTGAAACTGCCAGAATACATACCCAATCAACAATCCAATACTGAGTTACATGTTTTTTTTCCCCCTCTATATGTGTTATAGAATGTAGACATCCAACGGGGTTCTGTTTTTCGTATAGTGATTGTATGTTGGATGGCATGCTGCTAAAATCTGCCATGCTGTCATATGGCATCTTCTCTATTAGTTTCCTTATCTTTTGTCCAATTCTGGTGACAATTGAGTTGTGTTTTATTTTTTTCCCTAGATGATTGAGACATGTTAATCATGCTCATGCACTTCTGCTTGCTGCAAAAATATGCCACACAGGTCGTTGCCCCCTTAAGTTTCTGTTAACCTTTTGTCCAACTCTGCTAATCATCGCAGTGCATGAGCTTGAACAATACTGTTAACTCTAGTTATAATGCGCTCATCAAAACAGTAGTAGTATCAGTTCTTTACCTGATCATGTTTTAATTTGTTTAATCAGCTCTTTCCGAACCTCGACAAAGTGGTCTTCCTTGATGATGACATTGTAGTTCAGCGTGACTTGTCTCCACTTTGGGAGATCAATCTTGAAGGCAAGGTAAATGGGGCTGTCGAGACATGCACAGGCGAGGACAGCTGGGTGATGTCTAAGCGTTTCAGGACATATTTCAACTTCTCTCATCCTGTTATAGCTCGAAGTCTTGACCCAGATGAATGTGCATGGGCATATGGGATGAATATATTTGACCTGGCAGCTTGGAGGAAGACAAACATCAGGGATACATATCATTTCTGGTTGAAGGAGGTAATGCATTTTAACTTCAAAGATGTCTCATGTTAATTAGGTAGTTTGATATATTTAAGTTGAATGTATGAGTCTAACATCCTTTTATGCTGTATTTTATGTTCAATAGTTTAATGCTTATGTTTCAGGACTATAAAACTTGACATGTTATTTACATTTATTTTGCCATTTTTTTTAAAAAAATCCTTCATTTTTCTGCTATTCTACTTTGCTCAGCATTTTTTCTACATATTCTTCCGGACTTATAAAAGTGAATACATCATGATTATAGCAACTTAAACCTAGACCTGTAAAACCTGAAAGAGTTGTTGGCAGTACTACTTGGCTTATCATTATAATTTCTTTTGCAGAATCTAAAATCTGGTCTTACTCTCTGGAAATTTGGTACATTGCCACCTGCGCTTGTAGCATTCAGGGGACATGTGCATGGTATAGACCCTTCCTGGCACATGCTGGGCTTAGGATACCAAGAGAAGACAGATGTTGAAAGAGCCAGGAGAGCTGCAGTGATCCATTACAATGGCCAGTGCAAGCCATGGCTAGACATTGCTTTTAAGAACCTACAACCATTTTGGACGAAGTACGTAAACTACTCCAATGACTTTGTTAGAAACTGTCATATTTTGGAGCCCCAGTATGGCAAGGAGTGAACTTCAACAAGTTGTTTGGGCACAGCAAGGGGCTACAGTTTATGGTTCATTTGTTGGCTGGAGAGCTGATTGCTTTTGGACAGGAATATCTGAATGTGGTTATTGTGGAAAGCAAACAGCGCGGGATATATACATCTGACCACTCCCTGCATCGATCGGCATGCAAATACCTCTAGAGTTTTCACCTGTATCATATGGGAACACTATTCTTTCATTTGTATCATATCGGAGCATCATTCTTTTCCATAGTAAAACAGTGAAAGGGATAGCTTGCTTGTGAGCCTTCCTCTCTAGCAGTGGATCCTTCATCGCTGAATAATGCAGTTGACGGCTTGAGGATTAAATGGTTGATTGATCATGACGAAGAGGTGGATTTAGGAGTTCACGGGAGTTCATATGCTGCTTTCCATCCATTTTAATTCTTTTTTCCTTCTTGATACAATCTAGTCATTGAAATTTTGCCGTATTAGCTTTGTGATTGCTTTGGTAGGTTGGAGATGATTGTAGTAGAGAAGCCATTGTTTGTGAGTAACCTACAGGATATTGTTACAATTGTTGACATATTAAGAATGTGCAGATAATTCTTTCAGTAGTTTTTGTGCGAACTATGTGATAAAATGGAGAGAACTGAGATCTACGACACTTGCGAACCTACAAGAGCCTGACGCCGCTCAATCTTGTCAGCCGCTCGTGAAGTTTGCATTACTGTTCACAATAATGTTTGGCTTATTTGCCAAATTTCGCCCTTTAAAAAACAAGTGCGCAGATCAATACTGTAAATCGTGAATAATAAAAAAATATCGGGCTGTGATAAATATCGAAGCAATGGCGAGCCGGAACCGAACGGATCGGGCCGTAGCCACGGTTAGCATGTGGGCTGCCACCACTGTGGGCTCTTTGTGTCGGCCAGTCCAACTGGTATCTGATATGCTTTAAACTGAAATTTATAAATAAAAATTGACTTGATAATTGTGAAAAGGTAAAAAAGGTTATATTCAACCACGAATTTCCATATAAATTTCTCGACCAGGGGTCATTTTCTATTCGTTTAACAAGACTAAACTGGAGGTCATGTCGCTTCCACGGACTATTTTATGTTCTAGGGCAGGTTTGGCAGAATACAGTGTAATTTCTTTCCTAAGTGCAATTGCTATTACAAGGGCAGATGGTCTTACCGCTTGAACCGGATATGTTCTATAGGATAGTGCCACTTCGTCTTTTACCAAAACATGGGCAGATGGTACAGTCTAAGGCATACTGCAGTCAATATGTTTGCTTCAAGAACAAGCTTTGGCCTCAAACATCGGTAGAGCTACAAAGGCAATTGATGTTGGTGCCAGGTACACTGGCGAACTGACATCAACAAGCACTGGGCTCAAAGCTGGAATGCTGCCATCATCTCCCAGCTCCAACGGGGCACCGTTGAGCAGCATTGTCTTGCTCTGAAGGTCGCCATCCTTGGCAGTCAGATGATACTCCTCCCTTAATTTTGCGTCACTTGACGGTTTACTTCCCAGCCATGAAATTGCTTTCTTGAGTCTGGTTGTGAAAGAACCGTCCCTCTTGAGATCCGATCTTTTCTCAAGGCTGACGTTAATGTCATTCTGGAGAGTGACATTGTATCTAGTCGTGTTGCTTAAATTGATCAAGAGAAGAGTGATGCCTTGCTACATTTTGAAATAAGCACGTTCAGAATGTCAATAATTCTCTCGTGAAGGTAATACACAATTTACATAAAAGTGCAGCTCATACCTGTTGTTTCCTACAATGAGCATAAGCACGTAGCCGACGTGGGGCATTAATATCAACTGAAAGAACTCCATTACCCATAAGTTGATGCCATAGTAGAGCACTGACAACAAGAGTAGTGGATAAAAAATATATTAAACTGTACTGCATAAAATCAATTGGGTCATCTACTAGAAGTTTACTCTAGCCTCACCTGTAGTAATCAGGATTTGGCAAAAATGTTTGTGTGTCAAGCAGACCATAGTTTCCACCGATGAGAGACTGCCTACAGAATACTTTCGTATTGTATTTGGAAGCCATTCCAAGTTGATCTAAATACCTGCATGTATCATAAAATCCTTTACAATTACTTTCCTGCACAACCGTCTGCATCAGTGTATACTAGTTGATCTTGAAAAAGAATGATGACTGACCAAATACTATTGATGAATGTGTTTGACACCAGCAAACGACCACTGTTGAATACACCTCCACTTTCACTGACCCATGCAGAAGCCCATGTTCCGTGCCTTTGGATAGTAAGTTGCATGTCTCTATAAGTGTCATCAGCACGATCCAAGTATTTTGGATCTAAGATCTTCCTTATAAGATGAACATCATTCCCTGAAAATGAGGTGGCATTTTTTATGAATGTTGTGTACTAATTAAATAAATTAGCATTGCTAATAATAAACATTGTATCAACATTTTCAATTGGATAAATATGAATAATTATTTGCCTCCTGAGCAGGATCTTGGTATTTCAGAGTGAAAGTTGAAAGGATTTACTTTTAACATTTTTTTAATGAAGGTATGCTCCTTAACTCTTACAGTCATTTGTATATCACAAAATAGAGCAACCAAATTAGTATAGCATGCTGTTCCTTATCAAATATATTGATGTTCCTTATCTAGCAGGACGGTATTTGTTTTTTTATATTCCGTATTAGAAAAGTATCAGTAAGATAGAATTCATGTTGGTATAGTTCCGCTCGCCAACAGGCAACAACGTTCCCAGATCCCAGCCAGTCTTTCAGATTCCTTTAGCCTTCAGGACAAGTGTTGTGCAATCTGTATGATCTAGGAACACACTCAGATGGAGGCAAGGAGCTTTCTAGGATGCCCATAGAACTAAAATAATAATTACATCTCGCAAAAATATCATAATAATCGCATACCTCCACCAAGATTATATACATGATGTGTCAAAGCACTAACAACACCATGACCCGAAGTCTGAAGTAGCTGCGAGTACCACTGTTGATCAAAGAATCCACCAGGAGCTAACAGGAGAGGCTGGGACAGTGGCGCCTTATATAATTGCTGAAACATGGATTTAAGTTCAACTACATCCCTTCCATAAAGTTTAGCATCGACTTTCGCCCCAATTCCATGCCCACTCAGCTCATTGCCTGAAAGATACAAGAACCTGTATGAAACTGCAGCTCTTGCTGGAACCGAAGGGGCATTGCAAAAGTTCTGTAGTGAACAAAAATTGTGTAGTATTACCAAATTCCCATGAGTCAACTGGGTATCCCTTTGAGATCGTATATTTTACAAAATCATACGCATTTGTGGAGTTCCATTTGCCTGCCCAGATAGTACGTCGAACGTTGTACCTTCCATACAGCGCATTAAGGCCAAATGTGACAATTGCACTGCAGACAGAAGTTTGCTTGCCCATTAGATAGCTGTGATGGCATGCAAAAGCCTCACACAAGATGCTAAACAAACAAAGCATGAGAATTTTTTAATCCATTTAGAACTCCCTCTTTATACGCATGTCATTCTTATCGGCATTCCTGAAAATGTGCAGGCTCTTTCTGAAATGAAACATGTGCAGAAATGGATAGATTTTATTTAGTTTTTCAAAAATCACTAATCCATATACTGTTAGAGCCCTAACATATGCATAAGTTGTCCAGATTGCATTTAATTTCTCATGCGAGCGGCAGCAGAATGAAGCTTCATGTAGACATAGAGGCTTCACATAGAGGTCTCACCCTGTTTTCTGGAATAGATCATTCAGCTCGTCCCACCTATCCATACTGAGGCAACCGACTGAAAAACCGAACAGGCCATTAGATACGTTTTGGAAGGGAGTGCATGGACTATCTGTTCCAACATCATAAACAACCCGGTCTTGCAAAGATCCTCCCAGTCTAATTCTCAGATTACCAAATGCTGCAGACAAAATGAAATATGAATTTTTTTAATACATGGATAAAAACAACCAGCCTTCTGCCTGTCTAGCAGGTTCCTATATGTAGCAACAAAGGCTGATAAATATAGAGTGAGAAACCGCTGAATGTAACTCAAGGACATACCTTGAATGGCTTCAGCCAGAAATGGGTGATCCAAATCCTGAATTGGTCAGTTGGTGGAAACAAGTCGCGTGGAAACAGAACAGGATAGGTCAGTTATACACAAGTGCAATTGTAGCATCATAATAAGAGAAGAAATAAGATAAAGCGTACCAAATTTAGAATTGAAGACTGACCCCATGAACACTGATTATAGTTACACTTTTCCGGGGGCCACCAGTCCATCGTAGCGCACACATAATTGTCATCCGTTTCAGCAATCCTAGTTGAACCTTTAACAATGACTGTAGCTTCCTCCGGCTGCTCAGCCAATGCTCGACAAGAAGCATGTATACAGATGAGCGCAAGAAGCAGCAGCCTGACATCCATCCTGTTTCCTACCAAGAACATGAGAAGAGGGCAAAAATCACTATCCAAGCATGGTGTTAACTTCTGAAGGCCAGCATACCAACATTGCCTTTTGACTCTCCAACGAGGGGAAAATTAACGAAACAGGACTCTACCAAACTGCCACTCTTCAAATCCGCTCTTGAACGAGTTGTTCTATGATTGTGATTCGACACCCGAAAAAAGAAAAGTGAATGTAACCGTTCACATGGATGTTCTTCGAATTCACCAACCAAACACCAGATACTGGGCAACTAATGCGAACCGAATCAACTATTCGGATCAGTACTCAGTAACAGTCCGAACAGATGTTAACAGATGACCATTATTAACCCAAAGACGGCGGAGAAAAGGAAGCAAAAATCTCACCTGTTGTCAGCAAAACTTCACATCTGCCGGCGCCAGAGATTCGGAGGAGGCGGCGCGGATTTCACCTCTCCTGCTCCGCCGATCCCACCGACGCAACGTTTTATCTCTCCCGGTCCCGGCAGAGACGCGCACGCATGGGAGACCCTCGACTCGGCAGTCCGCCGTGCGGATCCGAACTCCGGTGCCGGATTGGGAGCTCAAGCCACGATGCGTTGCTTCCAGCAGAAACGAGCTGTCGGCAGCAAAGAGCCGCCGAGCCCGGAGCACGTGGCAACGTGGCAATGCGCGGACAGGACAGGATGGTATGTATAGTTGTATACCTATACCTTGATATGCCTACTCCTCTGGTTAGATGCGAGCAGGATCTTAATAATCACGATTAATCAGCTGGTTATTCCTGTTAATCAGAAAATCGGACCAGATCAATTAGTAAAACCGACGGATTAGTTAGAGAAAACCGAATTTAAAACTATAACAGTTTGGTTAATTGATCGATTTCGTTAACAAACTAATTTTTCATCGACTCGAGCCAGCTAACTACATGGGTTATGTGAACCCTGGATGCGAGACGGGAGAAATTTTTGTGCAGATTGCTATAACAGAGACGTATCTGGTGGTTTGGGAAACGGGTGGAGTTTGGTGGACGTGAGAGCAGCCGACAGTGACCGCGTGCCCACCGCTGGGAATGAATGTAGCGGGTTTTATGCTGAGGATATGTGTGATTAGTTAACTGTAAACGGAGATGATTGATTGGGTGTGTCGTGTCCTGGATCAATAGCCTCTGACGTACGTGATGGGTTTTGCTTAACCAGAATCCTGCTACTAATGGCGTCGCCTAGCATGTGTAAGTGCTTCTGTAAAAGCACGAACCTGTTGATCCTTGACTTTGATTGTACGCTACTTCCTGCGGATCAATCTTTTCTTTAGAAGTTCTCTCGACGTGCATGCAAAAGAAAAATGTTTGGAGGGACGAAGGTTCTTGTTTTCCATTTGCGTAAAGAATTACCAGAAAAAAAATAATCAGGGTACAACCGTACGAGCATTCATGAGTTGCCTCAGCTTGATGAAATGAAGGTGTTAATCTCTTTCTGTGGCAGTTGGGGATATGTACTTTCTTGTCACTTCAGCTTTAATCCAACTTTGCAGGTGCTGCACGAAAGTATTACTAGATGCCAAGGCACTTAATTTTTGCTGGGAACAGGTGAACAAAATTCGTTGAACAAAGTTTGTCCTCTTTTGCCATGTGCTGTATTTTATTTCGCAGATTATATTACGTTGTCTCTTGGTCACCCGATCTTTCAGTATGACCATCTGCATCTTGCAAGAAAACTTGAGTATCGCTCATTATGCTCGTGGTCCGCCAATGACAGCCTACAGGCGTCTGGAGTCACACGTCAGCGTAGAACGGAGTTGGAGCCAGGACCAGATACGGAAGTAATAAGCTAGAAATGACATGAAGGTTGTAATAAACTTTTTTAACAGGTTAAACCATTCTACCACTACATGCAACATTACCGCCACTACGGGCAAGGTCCATGAACATGAAAGCACCTGGACATGACTAAGATCCAAATGTCCTGTGTCATGTTACTCTGAATAAAACTAGACGCAGGGTCGGTCTGTGGATATGTTGAACGCACGAATCTTGTAAATCTTCCAAACGAGAATAATAAAGAAAATCCTCAAAGATATTAGGACAGGCGAAATCTGGTGGGCTTAGCTAACTGAAAATGCAAAATCAACAATCTAACAAAACCGTGATCTTCTATTGAATGCTGAGAAGACCATCGGATAATATCTATTCAAAATTCATTTCGTCAGGCAGTTCTCAGACGTCAATAGCAAGACAAACCATCAAGCAAAAAATTACGTGTAATAATAATCTAGTCACTGCTAATGTTAGAGGGAAATTTACATCTGTTTACATGATCTCAACCTACAAGATTTCACAACCAATCAGCGTTATTCTGCTCCAAAATAAGAAGCTCAGCTCAATGGAACGGATCTAAGAAAGAATTGTGTTACATCTCACGCCGAATCCTCTAAAATCACAACGAAATCGTCAGAGGACCATCCCTTATCTCTCAACAACACACAAGAAACAGAGAAAAAAAATTCGCGAATATGAATGGGGACCGGAATACAGCTGCGGGAATGGAAGAGGCCGGGGGGCGCGGGCATCAGAGGAAACCAAGGAGCACGGCCGCGCCGAGCACGAAGAGCCAGACAATGTGGACGAGCAGCAGCGCCTGCCCGGAGACGGGCGCCGAGCCGGCGCCGACCTCGCAGAATCCGCGCTTCGCCACGCGGGCCCCCGCGCACGCGGCTTCGGAGCAGCCGCACCAGTAGGTGACCCCGTCGGTGCCGCAGACCGGGTCCGGGCGGAAGCAGCGCACCGGACACGACGGGTTGTCGTCGCCCCCGTCCGACACGGAGACCGCGCAGGGGTCGCCGGATTCGGCGGCGGACGCGGAGGAGGCTAGGGTTTGGGAGAGGAGTAGCGCGAGCGTCGCGAGGAAGAGGATGTGGTGGAGGCCGACGCGGGAGGGAGGGGCGGAGTGTGGCATGGTGGCGTAGCCGGCGGCCCGGTGGTCGCCGGCGAGGGGTGAGGCGGTGCGGGGATCGTGGTTGGAATCGGAATTGGAATTGGACGGCGGTCGCTTTGAGAAGTTTCTTTCCGTTGGCGACGCGTCGGTGGATGGGTGCGCACTGGGCTGGACCTGGCTGGCCCGAGTTGGCATTGGGCTGGCCGCCTACTTTTGTCTCGTTTCACAAGCAATGGGTTGCCATGCTGGCTTTCTTAGCCATCGCTTTCCCTTCCATCTGAATCTTACTGCTTTCTTAGCCAACGCTTTCCTCCTCTGATGGGTTTGGACAGTCCTCTTTTCATGATTCCAATTTAAGCCGAACACGAAAACTACAGCAAAAAATGATCATTCGCATAATTCTGCCAACCATACAGATACTTTTGCAAGTCAAGGCGAGGGGGAAATGAAATTCATGCACAAGCGCATTTCAGACTCGTACGGTCCTGAAAAATGCAAGCATTCATCAAGGCTTAAGGGAGTAACTAGTCATTGGCTTGGTCCTAAAGAGACCATTAAGTGGTTCGTTTTCAACTGAATCCAAACAACACAACCCTGATATGGCTTACTGTCTATCTTCAAATGTCCAAGAGGGAACATGGTTTAATCAAGTGCATATATGAAGTATTCCAGTACACTGAAATATAATCTGACAACTCAACCCAAACGGGATCAAAGATTTCAGCAGCGCACACAGAGGAAATAAGTTTGGCCCGTATTGGTGATTTCTTAGTCAGCATCCATCTCCTCAAGAGCTGCCTGAGCTGCAACCTTGGCCTGCTCCAACAGATCATTTGGAACCTGCATGCCAAATAATTAAGTGTTCAATTTCAAATTAACATAATAGAATGAACATTGCAATTTTTGGTTGAATGTCCAAGTACCTTCTGATGCTGACGGTTTGATTCATCACAAATCCAGCTCAGCTCCAACTCAAAAGCTTTGTCCTTTGCTTCGTCATGCACTCCATAAATTCTACATTGAACAGATTGTTAAAACAGGTTTTTCTTTTCAGGTTCACCAGTATCACATAAGCAGAAAGCAGAAAAGAAACTTGACAACCTCTCAACGCTAAACACACACTAATAGAATTGGTTCTGGCTAGCTTTGATCACAAGCATCACTTGATGTAATAATCATCTACCATGCACCTCTACTGACTGGAGTTAATTTTAAAATTTAAGCTTAGTGCTTGGATTGTTATTGTAATGCAAATGCAGTCTTCAAATTTCCTAGTGTAGAAAGGAATGTATTGAAATAAGTCTTTGATGATTAATATAATAATTATTACAGGAGAGCACCCTGTGCTCGTTATATAATTAAGATCACTAAATTTTTAGAGTAAACATGGAACATAAGTGAGACTAACTAATCTATATCAAACGAAAGCGGTTGAATTGAAAATAGCATGTGTGCATGGACGGAAGAATATGAAACAAAAATTCATAAACCAGCAAAACTGTACTGTTATGGGAAAAGAGACTTCAGACATACATCTTTGCGACTTCAACAATGCCTTCACGGCAGGTAAGCTCTGAAAGCTTTAACTTCTCTATCTCACTGCAAGACAGCATTTAAAGAGTTGGATTCAGAATCATTCTGATAGCCATCAAAAATGAAAATTTGCATATTAGTCAAAATAATCAAGCTGAAGTACATTTAATAGCAACTGCTCAAGTATTCTTGTTAGTAATGGATCACAAAAGCTTAAGTCTATATCTACCTCATTCAAATTAGGTTAAAGCTAGTGGTTCGCTAGGAATAAGGGAGATATACATAAAAAAACTAATGTAGCATACAAATCAAACCTGCCTTAATGCTTTGGCGGTGAATGTGGTCCACCAACTATAACAAAGAAGGTAGAAGTTTATGCAGAAAAAAGGATCTGGTCATGTAATGGTGCATACTATGTAGTCATTACTCTATATCAATACAATGGCATTGGCTTGTCCACTTTAAATTTCTGTGTTAGGGGGACAGAAGAATAAACAAATGTTATAACTAACAAATAATAATATTTTAGATGCTATGATGATATGGGGAATTGTATTTTGTTTCTCAGGAAAATGAGTCGTGTTAATATATGCCTTTACACTAGAAGACAATGATACCTGTATCGACAAGTATCATAAAATAGCAGAACAAAAAGGAAGATTGACGATGGATAAACTTACGTTTTTGCAGCCTGCCTTCCCTTGCCCAATGCAGCACCGAAGTATTTCTGTTTAAGGTTAAAATTCAATGAATATTACGTTGCTTCAAATTCACAAGAGTTCTAAAATGTGATACCATTAATAAAAAAACACCATCCTTGTTTAACATAATGTGCAACTGATTGGAGAACATAATTAAAAAAAAAAAAAGAAAACAAGAATGAGAATGACAACTTACATGGGAGAGTCCTGAGGGTTCTATCATGTAGAGCTGTGGCCCATCCCTATCATAACCTCCAAGAATGACACCACAACCAAAGGGCCTAACATAGCAGAAATCAAGTTAGGGTTGACTACAACAAATCATGTATCCAGTAAATTATAAGGCACTCACACTACAGTTAAATGCATTACCTGAGCCACCAGTATAAAGTACAGAGATGAACATAGCTTGACACACGATCTGCCAATTCCTTAACAGAAATGGGTTCACCATAGACCCTGGTGCAGAACAGTTTTATTGCACAATCATATAAATAAATTGTGTGGTATACCGTATAAATGACGAACTTTGCATGGTCTAAAGGATTATGCACTTACTTCTCATAACTGGCAGCTTCAGACTTGGCCCTTGAAACAATTTGCCTCCCATCTGCTGCTAAGCCTGCAACAGCCTGAAATGGTAGGAGTAATTAGTAGTTACAACAAATAAGTCGTAAAAGGGGTGAGTATGATATGAACCGTCAAAATAGGAATCAATGCAAGAGACTGAGAATTATCCCAATATAAAAATATTCACCAATTTTTGCACTAATAACAATAACTACATCGACAAACAGATAATGAAACATGTTTTATAAATCACCTACGAGTGGTACTCATTAGAAGCCAAAATAAGAACCATTTGATCCTATATTCATTTGTAAATAATACATGTTTTTGCAATCAAACTAGTATCAATATGGAGTGACTTGTAGAAACTTTACCAAGCCAGAGTGCCGGTGGACTGAATGGATCCTCCGGTTAGACCCCTCTAGCATCATCTTTGAAGTTACCAGCTTCTCCACACCCTAAAGGACAAAACAAAACAAAAAATAGCAATTCAGTCGAGACATAAGAGTGACTCCAAAAACCTACAGACTGGAGTGAGAAAAAAGTGCACATGACCAATCTTACCAGGACAATCCCGTCTTTGCACTTGATCCCAACAACAGTCCTGTTCACAAATACCAGAGCATCACCATAAAGTCATACATACAGGAACAAGATCATGTGAAGCGAAAAAGTAATGGCAGGGGAACATTTTGAATCGAACCCGCTGTTGTCGACAGCCTTGGTGGCGTATTCCACCTGGAAGACGCGGCCATCTGGAGAGAAGGTGGTGACGGACAGATCGTAACCTGTTCCTATGCTGCTCATTGTCAACTAGTGTTGTGTTCTCTACGCCGCAGCTGTAAACAAAATTTCAGAACCCCAGTGAATAAGCTCTGCATAACTCGGTGGATTTAATGTGGAGCATGAAAGGATTGTAGAAACAAAAATTCAGTAAACAAGCTGATGTTACGTCTCCAGTCCACCATGCGGTAAACGAATCCGCAAACCCTAAACTGGATGGATTGGGGCGCAACACGCACTTGGACTTCAGAGCTCAGCGACGGAAGGCGTGAATTCCGCAGGAAAAATTAAACGAACCTTCTAACCAAAGCATCCAAATCGACGCAGGTATGAATCGACTCGAGTCCCGACGGATCCGCACTCCAGCCCACAAGTCGATAGCAGGTCAGGAGAGGACGGCGAGGACGCCAACAGGGGTCCTTCGAAGCTGGGAGCGGGCGGCGGCGAGCTCGGCGGAGTGGCTCTGTCTGGGGGAGAAGGACGAACGAGATCGGCTTATGCGTGTACTTTTTCTTTCTTCAGGCCCAAGCCGAGACCCGAGACGGCGAGACCTGGGAGACGGGCAGCAAAACGGACCGAGCCAGAGCCCAGAGGCAGTTCGACTCGGGCCCGGCTCGAGAAGTGAATAGTGAGAGGAACGGTTCAGCTTGGTTCGATCGATGGTCTGGATGTTCTACTCTTTCTTCCTGACACTCGAGACACTTGCAAACACGAGTTGCACATTTTGTACGCTAAATTGCACCCAACGTTTCTGTACAATAGATGCAGAATTTCTCATACGAGTTGCTGTCATAGACAGATAGGCTCATCGTTCAGCGCATTGTTGCTGTAAGCCTGTAACCACCTATTCTCGGTGGCAGCTGCTGTTGTGTAGCCTTTTGTAAACAGTTCGCCGCATTTTTGACCGCGGATCAATGACCGTTGTAAACAGTGAAATCTTGTTTAACTCATGCTAGCGTGGATACTCTTCTCTTTAGTCCTTTTTTCCCCTGAAAATAACTTACTTGAAAGGTTAGGTTGTCATCAGTATTGATCTGACATGAGAAAACTGATGAATAAGTTGACTGGTTACTATCTGAGGTTAGGTTGTCATCAGTATTTCTCATGTCAGACATGGTAGGTACCCTGACCCCATTGAAGATCAGAAATGGAGAGGAACAGTTGACTGGGCATGAACTGATCAAAATCTTGAGCAACTTCAAGCACAATGTGGTGGCCCCTCTATTTCCCTCTACTCTCTACAATGCAACATCTGGGAGGGAAGCAATTGTTGTGAGTAAGAAGAAAAATCAGCATTGTAGCCAAAAACTGATGAATAAGATCAAATCTCAGAAGACAAATATTAAGGTGGTTCGAGATATGTTAGCTAAGAAATGGATCTTCACTAAGACACATAAACGGTTGCCTGTTGTGAACTTAAAGCGATACCTGCACACCTACAAGAAGTCTATCAATGCGAGCAACATTGAAGCTTTCAAGCAACTAGTTGTGTTCATAGAGTCAATCAAGAAGCTAACAGAACTGGCAGAGGAGAAGAAGAAGAAGAAGAAGAAGAAGAAGAAGAAGAAGAGAAAGAAGGGAATCAATGACAAATGAAGGTGTTGCAGTGTTAAGTTGTTTATTCACTATTCCTAAGTTGTCCAGCAGTTCATATAAAGGCCATGCCGTGCTCCATTTAGGCATTCTTGCCTAAGGTTGTGCATCATTCTAGTTGGATCATCAACACCAGAGTGATCAACAATTCAACGCTCTCACAAAGAAGTGTCTTGCTCACTAATAAATAGGAGAGGTTCTTTGGTCAAGTGGTGCCTGTGTTTGTTGGCAATATTCGTCAGTTTCATAGATTTGCCTTTCAGTTCTGTCGAGTAGTTGGTAATGTTATGGATCTTTGTATTTTATTACCCAAACTGTGGTTGGGTTTAGACTATGTCATAATTAGCTTGTAACTTTTCTCTCTATTTTAATGAGCCTTATTTTCAACCAAAAAAAATCAGTATTGATGTGATCTATCAACCTGATTTTTTTTTCAAAACAATTCTCCATCAACCTGATTCAACTAAGCAAGGAAGATGGAAAATTTGAAACAGTTTTCAAACCAAATGCAATTCAGACTTCCAGTCATATAATGCTAATTGAGCTAGAATAGTTTACCACCCAAAACACACGTTGCGAAGATTCACATTTACCAATATAAGAGCAAGCAACAGCAGATATCCACCACACATTGTCACATTCGGAACAATATGAACCACTTTGGCTACTATCTGATGTTTTTTTATCATGCACACGGCCTATTTGGAATGCATGAATTTCAGGGGGGAAAAAAAACAGTTCGTTATAGTCTGAATGTACGCGGGGAGGGGGGTTGGCTGGATCAGCATCCAATTTGGTACAGCAACCTGACTACCTGGTTATGGATAGGCCTCTTCCAAGAATCAGTATATGCTAATGCTGCCCAAGGTATTACGGCACATATCAAGCTAAATGCAAGGAGCCGATCACAAATAACAGTTACTGAGCTGGGAGCTGTACCGTTTGCTCTGCACTCGAGTAGCTGGGATGCAGTCTTTGTCAAGATCACACGAAAATGGCTGGTCTTGGCACCAAGATCAGCATGCGTTCTGGAACTTGATGGTGTACTGACAAGATTGTTAATGCACCCTGGAGTTTCTACGTCATCATCTGTCATGCGAATTTGATGCCCTGGTAGTGTGCAGCAGCGATCCACAATTCTTTCAGTGACAAAACTGGCATTGCACTTAAGTCCATACAGCAATAGAACTGGAAAATACAAAATATTCAGAACAGAGGAATAAAATTACATAACTTTCATGCAGAATATCAGCATATCGCTGAACATAAAACAAGAGTGGCAGAACGCAAAACTAATTTACTACTGGAAAACAAGATTCTATTCTCTGCTATCAAAAGATTGACAAGAATTGTGCTTAAGGCTGACTGGTAGAGATGGGAAATTTTGAGTAGATAAGACTGATTTGGTCAATGGCTCAGAGGCACTTAAACAAAATACCTTTGGTTCTGCATAGCTCTTGAACTACCCATCATCCTATTTAGGCTATTTTTCCCAGCATACGTTTTACATTTTAAATTTAAATTTGAATGGTTCAGAATAATCCAAACACTGTGCATTTGTCTCCTAGGCACTTAGTTGCTCAAGCAATAATCATAAATTCCATCACAACCCCACCCCGTATCACAATGGTTACCATTAAATTTTCATCCAGCAACAAATAATTGAAAAGCTGGTTATGAGAGAGAATACCTGAACTAGCAGATATGCTGCAGCATGAATGACCTAGTCTTGCCATCTGGTGTAAGACCAAGGCTCCGCATTTTGGTGTACACCTTGTTGGCTAATTCTATCTTGCCTCGCAAACAGAGCCCATGGATGACTGCATTGTAGATTGAAGAATCGGGTGCCACCTCCTGTAAAGTCAAAATCTATCAGCATACAAAGCATGAAATGCTATTGAAAACACCAAAAGAGCAACCGAAATCCAAGGAATAATTTGATGTTGAAGATAAGCATACAAAGATGTTCTGGAAGTCTACATCATGCATGGATACATTATTGTTTCAACGTCCTTATAATTCAATAATTTATACAGTCATTATCCCTAATGTTCAAATGAAAGGTAAGACAAGCACCAGAACCCTTTCATATTACTTGAAACTTATTTGGAACTAACTGCTCCCATGGTTTTGCTGAAAACATTAGGGATACAGTGTTGGTACTACCCTGGAAGATTGATCAAGCAATAACACTATGGCTTTGAAAAAATAGAGTACCACCCATACAAGTTTATACCAACCCACACCAGAGCAAATGGAAATTTAGTTATTTTTGTCTAGTACAACAAAATAGAACAGCAAGAATGAAAGTAGTACCTGTAATATATCCTCTACTTCATTCCAAAGAGATCCCCAGATGCAAGCTCGTATAATAGATAGAAGTGTAAATGTATCCGGTGAACAACCTTGATGAGTCATGCGGTGGTACACCTTAAGAGCAACTTTTGGCTTGCAAGCAACCTCACAAGCACGTATCACATGATTGTAAGACACTGCTGATATTTTCAGTCCACTTTTCTCCATCATCCATAACAACTGCAAACCATGTTCCCATTGACCAAGTCGTTCACAGGACATCAAAGCAATGTTGTAGAGATGATCATTTAAGACAGATGGATGCTTGGCTTTAATTCCCTGGAAAAGCTTTAGGGTATCCCAATATCGACCAGACCTATATAACGCTGACAATAATGCACTCCATGTATATTGATCAGGCTTTAGGCCTGAAGATGTTAGCATATGGTACATCCTGAAGGCAAGTTCATCTTGACCAGCCTTTCCAAGTGCATTGATCATTGAATTCAACAAAATGATATTTGGCTTCATGCAAGCACTCAGCATTCTGCTAAATGTAGTCAGAGCAAACTCCCAATTCCCTTCTTTGGTGCAAGTTGCAATGATGGCCTTCATTATATCTTCACTTGGTTCAAGTCTTTTCAGGAGCATTTCCTGGTAAGCAGCAATCGCTAACTCAGACTGTCCACATTGCACGAATGTGCTGACTAGCAAATCATATGTCATCAAGGTTCCGTTCAAAGAATTTTCCTCTAGGCTTCTCCACAATTTATCCACTTGCCTCCAATCTTTTGCTCGTCCACACGCAGATATCATAGTATTGTAAACAATCACATCAACCATTTTCTTTGAATCTTCCTCCTCTTGGATCTCATGGAACATTTGTAATGCAGAAAGATAGCCATCAGTGCTTGCAACAGTCTTGAGTATCAAGGTATATGTGTGTCCTGTTGCCATTCCTTTCCCCTTCATGAACTCAAATATCTTCATTGCATCCCGCAAAGAACTTTGACGCACAAAACATGCCAAAAGGGAGTTGCAGGCATGCGCACTGGGCTGCAGTCCTGACGCCCGCATTGAATCGAACAGCTCTGTGGCGCTCCTGATCTTGTTGGACTGGCTGAGCTTTATCATCCTTTTGGACAGCGTCTCCTCATCCCGCTCCTCCAAGAAGTGCAGCCTCGATCGACCATACTCAGATTTACTCTCCCGTTGCGACGCCCGGGGTGAGGAAGCATTTCTTGCGCTGTCCTCTCGCTTCTCCACAACGGCTGGTTGCCGCACGGGACGGCGATGCGGCCCTCGCATCTTGCCACCATCGAAGCCGTCAGCGCCGTATACTTCAGCATCCGCGCCCCAAACCCCCACACGGGCGTCCTCCTTGCCGGCGACCTCGGACTCAAGAACGCATGGAGCCGCCTTACAAACGCAGACTCCGGCCGTAACCATGGTGGGTTTTGGAGCTTTCACCTGGAGGCAGGCGTCGCCTCTGCACCGGACTCCGTTTCGCGGACGGAATCTTGTGGCGTTGCCGCGCCGATTGCCGCGCAGGGGCAGTTCTTGGCCGAAGGAACCGCAGCTCGTGCTGCAGCCGCTCCAAACTGTAGCCATGGTCGCCGCGAATGTTAACGAAATCCAAATATTTCATCAACCGGAGAGGCCTCTCTTTGCTAGTCCGGAAGAACAGCCAATTCAGGAAAGTGAAGTTTGATGGAAATTTGGAGAAAAAACTGGTGTTGCAATTTAGGTGGATTGGAGGAGAAAGGGGAGCGGTAGCCGCGCGAGGAGCGCATTGCAGGATGGAGCTGTGGACTGTGGAGTGGATGAGGGAGGGGATTAGCTGAGGCGGCTACAGCGTGCACCAAGCAGTTTGGGCCTTGCTTTGCATTGACTCGTGCCTTGGCTGGCTTGTGGTGTTCAGTGTCACGAAAGTTTGGGCTTATGGGATTCTAGTGGGCTCCAGCTCTGCTATTTCAGTTGTGGGCTGCGATGATAAGTACGACTAGGCTGGTAAAAGGGCCGAATAGATTTTTTTAGGGCCGGGTTAAAAAGAGCTGAGCTGAAATTTAGTTCATTTTTAAACTAAAAATATGTAAGAGCTGGTTAGGGTCTTTAAAGGACCCGTGAGCCACGACCCATTACCAGGCTTGAGTACGACGGCAATAAACATTATCGAGGTCAACCAGTAATCAGAATCTTTTGTTAGTACGAAAAAATAACAAGTTTTCTCTTTAATTCCTACTTCCAAAAGAATAAATAAAGTACTTTGTTTCAAAAGGGGCAAATCTGCATCCAACTACCATAACAGAACAGATTCAAAAGCAAATTGCTTTCTTTTTAGATATTACAAGGTTTGAACAAGAAGAAACAGGGTTTGAACAAGAAGTTGCCATCTGTAACTGATTAGCAAGCCCATATGATGCGCTGTTAACGCTATCATTGTACAAGAACCTTGCACAGTTAGCAAACGTGATCCACAAGGATGCTGATGTGCATCAAGGAAAGTTATTCCCTGGATTGTTCGAGGTACCAGGCTACCAGCTAGCTGTTTTCAGAATTCAGGCAGCAGCGGAACTGCGGAAATGGTGGGAGGAAGCACAATGCATGGAGAGAGGAGTATCAAATGCTATGCTAGGTACACAAGAGAGCGCAACAAAAAAGGCGGATTCTTGAAGACTTCTATGGGGTAAAGCAATACCATCTCCATCCCTCTTTCCTGCGTTCAGGACAACGGTTTCCTTGCTCACAGCCCTCTCCTTCACCACCTCTATATACAAGCAAGCAGTTTTTAATACCAGGCTCTCGCTTAGTTCTCAAGCTTGGTGTTCCTTGGAGCTATTGGACTTCTCTACAAATACGTTCGCACGACATGGATGGTGACTTGAGGACACTGAGGTAAACAGGCGCATGCGACATCATCTAAAGCTGGATCTGCTCATAGATCTGTTTAGCTAGCTGATTGTGAGCTTCGAAATGCTTTGCTTTCATGTCATGATAACTGTAGTTTCAAGTTGTTTTTGTTAAAAAGTTTTGATTTTTTCCCCTGACATATCAAAAGTTCACTGCTGCTTTTTTGTACTTTTGGATCAAGAGTTCTTAATTCAATAGAGCGAAAAGAAATAGATGAGTTGGTTGTGATCATTTCATATCAGCTGATACAGGTTACCAAACTTTTTTTGCAGGGTTCGGTTTCCTGAAGTAGGAAAGGGCAAAAGAAGTGGTAGCCAGGCTTCAAATCTACCACCGCAAGAAAGCACTGCTCTTGGACGAGGTAACAGATTATTTTTTTTTCAAAGACATCGAGAGCATCTCTCTGCCTTGATGAGCATAAAACATTGTTATTCTAGTGCACGGACTCTAGATGCAACAAAAAACCATTAGTAACATTCCAGTGCTACAAAGCGATAATCAGACCACTTAATATATGTTGTAAATTAGGGAATATCCAAACGTCTAGATGTTCTGAATCTTTTCCCTTAAATGAAATTCAGATATCTTCAAATTAGACAAATGCAGAATCCAACCATAATATCGGCAGCTTTGTATTGCTCATGCTCAGTGAACCGAATTTCCTTGAAAGAAGTAAAATTAAGAAAAATATCACAAACTAGCATTGCAACTTCCAGTGGAAATGAGGAGCGGCGGGGAATATGACACTGCATTTGCAGCTACCATAGCTGCAGCAGCATATGCAATTGCTGCACGAGAAGAGAAGCTTGCAACTCAGAAGAAACCTATACCCATCGAGGGGGCTCCACCTCCACCAGCCCTGACACCAGCGAGGAGAGCTCAAAGCATAAAAAAACCTACAGGAGGCAGTAAAATCTCAAGATGGCTTAGTGGCAAAGAGCCTGTAGAACAAGATGACGACGGGCCAGGTAGTGTAAACATGACCAGATTTACCCAATATTTGTCAAAATTTCTACAGAAAAATCTGCAAATTTCTAGTCACAATGCTGCAATGCATTATAATTTCAGTCAATGTGTCAGTAAGGAGACCATTGAAACCAACACTTGCAAAACCTGAAGACACAGCTCCAGATTATAAGGTGCCACCCAAGATGATTGAATCTTCTCTGAGTGTAAAGAAGGGTTCAGGTTCCTTCAACAAATCAGCAGACAAGAAAGGGAGCAAGAGGTTCGAGCAAGAACAAGCAATTCAGAAGGTGCCATCAACCGTCAGGCCAGCGACATCATATCATTCTAGACGAAATGAGGACACTGCAATTGGTGGCATTGGAAGTAAGACGGATGGATGGGAAAAGGCAAAGCTGGCAAGAATTAGGGAGGAGTAAGTATGATCTATTTTAGAGAAACATGACAATTGATGGACATTATACTGATGTAGTTTGTAAAATATAGGTACGAAAAGATGATAGAGACCATAGCTGAATGGGAGACTGAGAAGAAGGTGAAAGCAAGACGCAAAAAAGAACTGAAAGAGGTTTCTGTTATTCATGGTTTAAAGGAAAACAATGCATTTTTACTCAATTTTCACATCTTTGAAACTACTTTTTATTAAAGCAATTTCAATTTCAAATATATTTATGGTAAAAATCATGACCATATGAAAGATGAATTAAGTAAGTTATCAACTTATCATGATACATTGATTAAGTGAGGGCATTGAGGAAACTGATAGTGAATTTCTCAATTGCAGACTGCGATAGACAGAAAGAGAGCAAAAGTACTGGAAGAATACAACCAGGAGATGTCAAGGATCAACAAAATTTCTGGAGGAGCAAGGTCAATGGCAGAGGAAAGAAAACATAACGATGAGAAAAAGATCAGAGAGAAGGCAAACAAGATGCGGTCAACAGGAAAGCTTCCCCGCACAAGTGGTTGCTTTTGAGAACAGTTCTATGCTGCAAAATTTGAAACTATATTAAGGACGTGATTTGAAGGTTGTACGAAACACAAAATAACCACACACTCTATTGTATTGTAATATATGTACAAGAGGGTTTACAACTAACATAATTCCAATCAGAGCACAGAATGAATAATTACTTTGCAACATTGTAGCTGAAGGTAGATTCATGGCTGATGAATGTTCCTTATGGCTGCATTGATACTTTGACATTCAAAATCCATTATCTTCATCCAGTTCTCGAAATCTCCAATTTCCTGCAAGTAAAATAGTAAAATAGATGCTTCAGCAACTACAAATGGAACAAAAATCCATATCAAATGTTTATATGATGTGTTGATATTACTAAAAGAAAATATAAACTGCTGAATAACAGTCAGTTTTCTAGCTTTACCGATCGCATATCATGCATAAACATGGTACGATTCAGATATATCGTGGAGCTGAGAAAGCTGAAAGTGGCAGCTTCAGATTAATATTCACCCCAATTGTATTTATATATGACGTTGATATGATCAATTTTGAACTGATCAACGTCATATATCAAAAACCGGAGGGAGTAAGTAATTTTGAGGCATATAGTATCTGTTCTAAAATTGTGTCCTAGTAGTAGTCCATACAATGGTAAGGTTTCCCTGAGTTTGTTTATGTCAGACAGAACTGCTGTAAGAACACAGATCGTGAATGAGTGAGATGTAGTCCGCGAAATTGGTAAGAGCCTAAAAACAAGTCTGGAGGGCATGCTAGTGGAGTAAGGATCAGGCACCTTGAGAACTGAGTTGATTTCGTTGGTGGCTGCTAGCCACTGATCCGTCTGCCTCCTGTACCGCGTCACGGTACCAAGCAGCGTGCGTGCCTCAAGCTCAATGCGCTTCTCGTTAACGTAGAGCTCCTGCACGCCGCCGTCAACCGTGTCCACGAGGAGATCCGCGACCCGCGCAGCGCTTCTCATGGCATCCTTCTTTGCCTTCTCTGCGAGCGCGAGTACGGGGAGAAAGGGTCATCGATTTGTTTGTGCATTTTCGAGTAATAAAAGTCATAGTAACAGACAATTGTAGAGAAACTACTGAAGCTTGCAGCAATTAAACCAAGGGAATATGCAGGAATCGATCACAGGAACTGATGAGAGGAAAGAAGGGGAAAGGGCAACCAGTCTGCTGGCGTTGGCGGAGCGATTGCTGGCGGTGCTGATGCACGATTTGGAGCAGCGCTTCTTCCAGGTCCTGCTTCCCACCTGTCGCCGCGGCTGGCTTGGCTCCGGCCATCCAGTCCCGTCCCCGCTCCCTCTTCCTTCCCAATCGCCGGCCGTCGTCGGATCAACTTGAGATGCTTGGGCGCCCAATGGCACCGGAGCCAAGTACCCGTCGTACGACGGTGTCGCTGGCTCCCCGGCGTATCGCTGGTGGCGGCTGTTTCGGCGCCGGAGTCCGGAGAGCGGCGCAAGATGGGCCCCGGGGCTAGGCGCGAGCGAGGCTGGGCGACAGAGAAGGCGGCCACTGGGGGCAACCGAGTACCGGGATTCGGTGGGGAGTCGGGGCCGGTCAAGGGCGTGGCCGCGGTCGATCGCTGAACGGGGCGAGCTGTTGGATCGGAGGGACAACTGGACTGTATTTTCTACAGCGATAGTTTGCATTAAAAGTCTGATGACCCAACAGTCTGATTATGAGTGTGCAAAACTGCATCCAGCGTGCAGCATATTGATACATTACACTGGAAAAAAATGTTTTAAGGATGTGGAATTGAAAGGGATGAAAAAAAAAGTACACATATGGATTGAAAGAACAAATTTAAGAGTTTGACCACACCTAGGTCTAGGTGTATGGCATGTAAGAACTTTTGTTCACTAATTAATAATGCATGCAATTATTAGATGCAATTATTATTTACTGAAGTGAAACAAAAAAGTTGTCACTCAATTTTATTATCAAGGATACTTTAAGCATGTCTTCTATTTCCATCTAATTGCATAAAACCTATGGAAAAGACGAACAGTCAAAAGATGAATTGTAAAGCCAAAAATAACAATTATTTATATATATATACACATTATACAATCACCATTGCTAAATTTACAAACCTAAAAGTAAGCTAAACTATAACGTTCTATTATAGCATTTCGGAAATCCAAGCCATACAAAAGCACAGCAGTTTCTGTGTCAATCTGTTTCGCAAGGAAGTGAACACTCTGTGAAACATATTGACTACATATTGTCTGTAAACCTTTTCAACAACTGTCCTTGTATAGGATAAATCTACTATACAAACTATACAAAATCCACTCCTTCAGGTCAGATCCCGGAGCCCATAAAAGAAAAGAAGTCCAGCGGTTGAATGCAAACTTAGCAACCTTTGAAAGAAACACATTTTCTATTCACATTCCTCAGGTGCATTTCCCTCCTCGTCGTGAACTGAATCTTGCGAATTACCAGCTTGCGATGTGGGTTTGCCATCCTGAAGAGAGATCACTGTTTCAAAAGCACCAACTAAAGCCTTTACTTTACTTTTCCTGGACTCCACAAGTTTACTTGCAGTTTCTTCAATCACGTTATTGAACAATCCTTGAGCATCTTTCTTCTCTTGTGCATCTTGATGTCGCAGCTTCACACCGGAAGATTGAACATCTGGGTTTGCAGGAACCACATTGTCTTTGCTGCTCCTTCTGTATATCCTTCTTGCTGATTGGCTTTGACTATTCAAAATTTCATTGGCAGCCTTTCTTCTAAACTTCAATCTCCTTGGGCCACTACTGTCTGGTGGGAGTTCTACAATTTTACCCCTCTTGAACTTCAATTTATAGGGTGTTTCATTAGCATCATCCAGTTGAGGAGCTGCCATTCGTCTTGGTCTTTGATCACTAGCCATAACAGATTCATCCCTGTTTCCATTGATACTTGCCTCCACATATTCTGTACCCGATTCATCTGATTCACTGAATTCAAAATCATATTCTTCATAAAACTCATCATCTGATAGTTCTTCCGGTAATTGTGGAATGATAATCCTTGATTTCAGTCCTTCTGATTCAATAATTTCATTACTAACACTAGCTACGGCAGCAATTTGTATGGTAGAGTCACTTAGTTCAATTAGCATGGACTTAGGCTCATCAAGAAGTTCGCCATCTGAGAAAGTTTCTGAAATTGAATTGCAGTAAGAAGCACAATTATCAGTTCTGCTGTCAAGAGCTTCATCAGCCTTGTCATTCTCTGCTGCATTTCCAGAAGCAAAATCAAGGCAAGACTCAGGCTCCTCAACGTGCTTCTCAAGTACCAGTATTTCTACAGATCTTTCAACGTCTTCATGAATATCCATTTCTTCCTTACCATTAGCATTTAAAGACTCCACACACACGTTAACTTTAACTTGATCATCTTCAATTTCTGAATTAATGTGAGTTAATATAGGGTCATAAGCATTTGCAACTTCCATAGTTGTTAAATCCTCTGGTAATCGGCAAAGAGATGCATCATCTGTTTGGCTGTCTTCATCCTTTGAAGCTCGACCATCCATGCCATTCTGCTCTGCCAGTTCATTTTCTGGATATTCATGTAGCACAACATTGAATTCCTTGTCATCTAATGATTCCTGAAACTCAAGAACAGTGTCACCTTCGATGGAAGCTTCACACGCCAGTGCTTCACTCTTTTCAGTGTTTCCCAACATATCATCATCAGAAATGGATTTACTTGATTTTTCTGGTGCTAGTCGAGAGTTGCCTACGCATTCTGTGTCACCTAAAGATGCTGGTGCAGGTATTGACTCCGCAGAGTAGCCTGAATGCTGCAACTCAATAACAGTGTCACCTTCGATGGAGGCTTCACATGCTACTGCTTCGCTCTTTTCAGTACCTCCCGACATACCATCATCAGAAATGGATCTGCTTGATTCTAATGGTGCTGGTAGCGAGTTGCCTATGCATTCTGTGGCATCTAAAGACGGTTGTGCAGGTATTGACTCCACAGAGTAGCCTGTAACATGCAACTTTTCTTGTATTTCAACAGAAGCAGTCAACTTGGATTCCATAGAGAAGGATGGTCTGGATGCGTCAGGGTCTCCCTTCCCATGTGTAGTTGCATTGCTTGACCTCATAGGACTTCGTCCAGGTTTTGCACGCACTTTAGTGATAACTGCTGATGGAGATGCAAGCTTTCCCTTCGCTTTCAGAGTACTTCTATCTTTCTTAACCATGTTGAGCTCAGCGGAAGATGAAGCTGGCCTCTTAAGCAATGAATGCTTAACTGATGTGACTTTGTCCACAGTTCTTGATTGCTCTGGCAATGCCTTCTCTACCTTCAACTTCGCAGAATATATGGCCAC
The DNA here is from genome assembly GCA_030378355.1 of Eleusine indica. Lineage (NCBI taxonomy): Eukaryota > Viridiplantae > Streptophyta > Magnoliopsida > Poales > Poaceae > Eleusine > Eleusine indica. The sequence goes on along the minus strand of CM059498.1, from coordinate 5,736,184 downwards.
CTTGCTTGGCAATGTTTCTTTTTTATCACATTTTGGAACTCCATATGAATACCTAAGATTTGCGGCAGCCTTCTCTGCAACCACCGAGTGCTTCTTACTGCCATCAGAGTACAAGATTTTATGCTCAGCCGATGCAGTAGTCCGCGGAACCAAATTCTTATTGGATGCAGCGTCTTTACGATTTGATGATGTTAACTTTGGTGCAACCCGTTCAGCTTCACCCAGAGATATACTCGAACTGGCTAGTGAAAGACTCTTGTTCCTGACATCCTTGGACCTATCCAAGATAGCTGATCTGTGCAATGCCAAGTTATTCAGATGAGTAGGAAGTTTCTTTCGTCTTCCTCCTGAAAACTTTACCTCCTCTTCCGAAGGATTTTTGTGTCCATGCTTGCATAAATCATGGCATGATCCTGTAGAAGCTCTGAGATAATGTGGTACGGTCTTCTCACGCTTTTTTGACTCTAGAGGTGAAGCTGAACTCGTGGGAGTGGTGCCACCGAGTGAACCTTCTTCCAAAGCTTTGGACATCTAAGCCTTCAAGAGAGGGGATAGAGTCGAAAAGACGTTACTCCTTTTGCATCAAGAAATGTCTAGCATGTTGCAATAGGCAGTCTTATGTTATTTCAAGACTTTGCACAACCACACACTAAGAGAAAACTTAATAGGAACTGAAAACGATGAGATAATTTAGCCACAAACGATTGGACAAAAGATCTATAACACGTCATGAGAACTTCTCAATTCAAAGCAAAATTATCTTTATCTTAGTTACGTTGATACTTTACTATGCAAGAAGTGCTATCTAAAACATTATTTAAAGAAATTACCCTCACATTAGTAGCATATACACCACATAAAGAGTAGGAAAATGTGTTCCTCGATCAGCAACTATGAAAGAGTTAATCAAAATTCCATCATGAATGACTAACCTGAATTTGAGAGGAAGCAAGGTCACAGTCTACTATTACCATAGCAATATCAATAGTTTCAATAATGATTGGCCAGGAATGAGGTGGTGGTGTTCTTGTTGAGGGGCCATTTTTATGTAGGAGGAGCAAAGGGTAAGGATAAACATAGAGAAACAGCCAGAAGTTAACAGAAGACCAATTAACAATTCACTGTTCCAAACCTAGCGTACAAGAATGACAAAGGAAAACATTTGAAAATAGATCTATCCCTGTCATACTTGATACTATTTTTCTCTCATGCACGTCATTGTTGATACTATAAAGAGGAAAATCAGTCTTACATGCCTTAGAGGAATTCGGATCTAGATGACCAGATCCTTAGCATTTGGTTGAAAATTAAATTAATACCAACGATTCATAGAGCAATCCACCCGTCCGAACGCTGAATAGAAATGCAGCAGAGATCCTCCAAGATCCCATTCCACGCATACTTAACAAACATTATTAAGTATCGACCAGTGCTTTTTTTTTTCTGTCCTAGGACACAGCAATGTTCCACTGTTAGCCTTTCCAGCTCGAATTGCAAGGACTAAAGGAGTAAAAGTACCCAGATGCCAACCAAAACCCCCACAGAAACAAGAGGACCACGACATTATTAATCCAAAAGAAGGCACCTGTTACATAGCTAATTCTTGGTTCTTGGAAAAGAACCAGGGACCGGTGCTGGTGAAATTGATAATGAGAAAACTCTGCATCTTTCACTGTTAAATCGAAGCATAAATAATCAATAACTTTCGCACCATACCATCGTCCAGATAAAACTATGAATAAAAGAACAAATAAAATGGCACGACGCAACGATTTCACATCACGAATTAATACACCAATGAATCTTACTAGCCTTCAACAATGAATTAATACAGAAACAGAGTTCTTCATATAGCCGAATCAGACCTAATCAACCCCAGGAACCAAAATAAACCACAGCGCAGAACGCAAGAAATCATCTTAATAGCCGAATCAGAACGAGCACAGAACCTACACTAAAACCCCACCGGAGCAAGCAAGACAGGCCGTACCTTTCAGACGAGGCAGAGGCCCCCGAGCGGAGTGCCCGGCCCTTGCGGCCGCAGAGGCAACGAGGGTAGCGACGGCAGTGGAAGAAAAGGTGGCGGCGGCGACGCGGCTGGACAGGCAGGAAAGCGGGCCGGTAGCTCTGCCAGCAACAGCACACCGCCCTTTTCTCCGGGCTACAAGGAGGACGGGCCGACGGGGGCAGAGCAAGGGGGTGAAGGGGAGTCGTGCGGACTACTAATGAAGAAGGCGTAAACCGACTGGAGCGCGGCCGTTCGTTTTGTTCAGTTTTCCGCGTCTCGGCAGCGTTATTATTTGGCTAGGCTACGTAACGCCTGTGCTGTTAAAGACTTTCAGCTGGCAGCTGGGAGCATTGCCGGACCAGCAGTTCTGCATTTGCTTTGGCAATTTTCTGCTTTTTCAAAAATATTATGTTTAAACAGTATTCTTGTGTTGACCTGATCTATTAAACCATTGAACAGTCTTTGAAAGGAAATGGACGGTAGAATTTATCTGTGCTAATGACTCCTCTTTTTGAAGCAATCCCCGTCATTCACACTGATGGATTTTAGTGCACTGTCACACGAGGCTGTACCATGCAGAATGGACCGTGCGGACTAATGTGAGGTAGTAGATCACTAACCAGAAGGTCCCATTATTTTGACTTGCTGGGTGTTCACGAAAAAGTTAGGGGGAAAAAATGTGCGTGGTGTAGCGGTACACTTTTATGTGAATGAAAACATTGGTGTCTAACACAACCAGTTACATATACGTGCTGATTTTACACTTGTGCGCACAGAGGAGATAATGTCGGCATGCAATTGAAAGGTAAGTTGATCGCTCGTGTCACTAATGACCGATGGGCATGCGTCTCCATCTCAGCAGGTGCGCAGCCACCTCTCGCGATTGAAAAAAAGGTCATGCGACTATGGTGAGGCATCAAACAATCAATCAGGAATGAACTGAACGATATCGATGGATCGAATCGGATCGCATCTGTTTTTTTTTTTTTTTTGGCCTTTTAACAGCGCATCTGTTCTTTTGTAATACCTCCTCTGCTGCTATTCAGTGTGACTTGCACGACCTGCAGATACCAAGGTCATGGCGGATACCGATTGTTCGTGCAGGAATGCTCTAGAGTTTCCCCAACCTGAACAAACCAAACCTTTGAATTAGCTGTCCCCGGAGATTATTGATTAACTGGACCGATAGCAAAACGATGGTAGATGAACGGACCAGAAAAAGTTGACGTGCCGGCCGAAACGACCTAACAAATACTATTAAGCGGCTGCTGAACAAAGTTGCGCCGACGGCTTAGTTGGGTCAGATTAATTAGCACCTTAACTCAACAGCGTAGTTCTAATCATAACAAGGCGCTTCACTTTGGTCGCAATTCATCATCAAGAATCAAGACCAAAGACGTGTAGCCGACTGGTAAAGCCGGACTGATTGTACAGCAATTAAATCAAATGAAAAGGCATGCTTAGGGGGCAAGCAAGGGAGAGGGAACTGATCATCAGAGAACTTGTCTCGAGATTGTTCAGTCATTGGTGGGGGTCTGAGATTCTGAGAATGATGGCCATACCCTTTCCCCCTTCGTTCTGTTGTATCTTTTATTTGTTGGTGAATCATCGCTGTTGACTTGTTTCATTGTGCTGGATTTTATCATGCAATGATTATGGGGTTATGCAGATATTTTGTCCGGTTCGCATCGCTAAGAGGTTACTGAAATACTGTTACATCGCACTGTTCTGGAACTTCATAAGCAAAAAAACTAGATCTCACTTGCATATATTTTAAGAAAAAAATTATTTTTAATAGAAAAATATTTTCCTATATTTTTTTCTGATGCATATGTAAGTGAGATCTAGTTTTTTTTCGTATCGTTACGTAAAACATAACAGTGAAAGCGAAATAAAAAACGAACATTATATGAGGGATTTATAACATTTTGAAAAAAATTAAGACACTTTATTCGCTTATGTCATCACGAAAGCGACATGACATATTTTGGTCTCATTGAGACAGGCCAATCGCTTATTTGCGTGTCTCCTCTATTAATCACGTCAAATAGATTGGCGTGTCTTAATTAACCTTAATTCGCGTCTGGACCGTCCAAAGAGTATTAAGTCTCAAAGACGCCAATCAGTATGGTATATTTCATGTATTGTGGTGTTTAAGGTCAACCTTAATTCTGGTTCGGATCCGACGTGACAGTCGAAACTGACGTGATGTAGTCATGTCAATCGGTATGACGTATTTTATAGAACAAACACGCCAAAGTAATTAGCGTGTTAAAACGAATAGAATTTGCAATTTTAGTTTTAGGTAGACTTTTTCTGAAATTATAGATTAAAAATGATTATTTTAAATAAAAAATTCCATATACTCCGCCTGAAGCAGTACTTCCTCCATTAGTTTTTTCCTGCCATTTGGAATTTGCCATTTCCTATTTGCCAGCATATCCTCGGCGCCCGACCCACCGACACCGTCATACGGGTGCATCCCTCCGCCTTCTCTTCATCAAATTGAGTAGTGTTCTCTTACGGTTTTGCTATTTAGTGGTCAACTGCTAGAATAAACTACAGTGATAGATCTATTTTTAGTTAATTTTTATTTTACTTCTATTTCAAAAATATTGGCTCAGATATTATATTTTGCATACACAATGTTTTTTAATTTAATCTGAATGTTTTTTCAATATTTTAAATGATCATATGATATTATTTATTTTTCATTGACATTTTTCACATGTATCCAAGAGATGAGATACAATCACCGACTCCTGACCAAGGATTAAAAAACTTTTTGTATCCAATAACTCGAAGCAGGTCAGTTTAATGCAACTCATAAAAATCTAAAAACGGACCACTCAAATATGAAAACATGATTTCGTATGAAATTTAAAAGCAAACAATCGGTTTTTTGATTTACCGTTCATTTTTCAGTTTATCAAGAACATTTCTTTTTTTAAAAAACAAACTGCTTGGTTTTCTCTATTTACCATCGACTTCTTCGGTTTACTTCTTGGTTTTCCTGACTTTCGAGATTTTAATGTTGGTCGAAAGCCAAAAAACCGACCGGTTTACGTCGGTTCTGTGAACCACGCTCCCGACCGCGGAGCACGGCCGGCGGTTTGCTCTATCTCATTCCCCAGCTCAAAGATCCTCCGCACGATCGGAAGTCTCAGAAGAAGCGTTTGAGACGTTAGCGGTCAGGTCCCGCTCGCGGCCTCCCCCTTCCCGGTACATCCCCGCGTCGCAAACCAAACACCGACCCGCACGTCTCCTCCCCTGACCCCGACTCATCCCTCCCTTCTCTTCCCTCTCACTCCTCACCGCCGCCGCAACCGGCCCCGTGGCCGCGCCGATCCATCGCTCGCGCTGGGGTTTCCGCCCGCTCTCCACCTGGCCATCCACCGTCTCGGCTCGATTCGCACGGAGGGCGGCTGCTCCGTGCTCTGAGCCACCCTGCTGCAGCGCGTTGTTGCGGGGGGTGTTCTGCGGTCGGCTGTTGCTGGCGGGGAACTAGGGTTTTGGCTCCGCCAGGCGTAGGGGGCCATCGGTTTGCGGCGCGCTTGGGGATGGTGCCCAACGGGCTCCTGCCCAATGCGTCTGGCGGGGTGAGGCGGCGGCTCGACCCCGAGCGCTGGGAGGTCGCCGAGGGCCGCACGGCGGAGTTGATCTCGTGCATCCAGCCCAACGAGCACTCCGAGGGCCGTAGGCTGGCCGTCTACCACTACGTGCAGCGGCTCATCACTAGCTGCCTCTCGTGCCCGGTATGGATAGTACCTGCCCACCAAATGGTCCGATTGCTCTGCCGGGTGGTAATATTAATGGCGTCTAGTGTCGCTTGTGTGCACACGTAGTAGATTCCTAAGCATGGCTTGAGTAGAGCGCTGTTGCTTTTGGGGATTGGAGTATGGGTAATTGAATGAGATTGCTACCGCTGTACTGAGGAGGCTAACCTTCATCTCCAATAAACCATAAATGATGTCTTGTTTCCTTATTATACTCAAACGAAGCTAAGTTTGGAGAGAGAGCTCGTAGAACTTCGGTGGCTTTTGGGATACAGAAGAACTCAAAAAAACCTGTTCGTTTAGCATGCATGCTTCCTGCCCTGTTTTCTCACAACTTGTTTAAGTTGTCATCCATTGGAACTGTTGTATATAATATGAGATGAAAAACTTGCATGTTTTCGTGAGACTATTTTGAGTATCCCTGTTTGATAGTTATATGTCACTTACATATATGGATAAGCTAAATTCCTGGCTTCCCAGATAGAATGAGTATTTGTAGCGTTCTAGCAGGTGCATCAAATAAGCTAGTTTCACCTTATTTCATGTGTTTAAGATTGAAGTCGACCTTTTTTTTTTTTCCTTTGTCGTGTGTATGCCAAGGATACTATTGTATTGGTGTTGGAAGTTCCTCACACTTGCACTTACACAGAGAACTGATCTCCCTCTTTCTCCAGGTTTTTACCTTTGGGTCAGTCCCTCTCAAGACTTACTTACCTGATGGTGACATTGATGTCACTGCTGTTAGTCATAGCGAAGAGTTAAAGGAGATTTGGGCAAATCTTGTCCGTGATGCATTGGAGCGAGAAGAGAAGAATGAAAATGCTGAATTTCGTGTAAAAGAAGTTCAATATATTCAGGCAGAGGTACTGTTTATACCTTATGTTAGTTTAGTTGTGTGATTTTGTTTTTGTTATTGTATAGTCATACACAATTCTGAATAATGAGTCCACTCCTCTGTTAAATATGTTCACTCCTGTGTTCACTATGTTCAAACAGTTGTTTTTCATCTAGCATTGTGCCTGCATTTGCATCTTAACTCATGTGTTGAACTCAGTAAGAGAAGTTGCTTGTTGTGTTTTGTGCTATGCGTACAAGAAGATAGCACAAAATCTCGAGTTAGACTTCTTTTCATTTATGTTGAGCTTTTGCACGATATAACAGGTAATTAGAAAGATAAATTCGTGTTAGTTTTGCATTTTTGGTATTGACATTTAGAAGGATTATGCCTTTGTATATACTCATTGTTCTTTTAAGAACACTAAAACGCATGCGATGTAATTTGCTCAATCCTGTAGCTCTCATTCTTCAGGAAATGTATCATGTTTTATGATTTGTTACTTACATTATATTGTTTCTCATCTTTCTGTGTCATCTTATTTTTGTATCATGTATCATGCACAGGTCAAGATTATTAAATGTCTCGTGGAAAACATTGTTGTTGACATCTCATATAATCAAGTTGGTGGATTGTGTACACTTTGTTTTCTTGAACAGGTGCGTTCTTTTCAAATGCAGCTTAATGTGCACATACTAAAAATCTGCTCTACCTTTTTACTGACACTGTAAAAGTTCATTGTTGACTTATAACTACACTTATTGCGTATAGATCTGCCTATACTTTGCTATTTCTTATGATTCTGCACTTTAATAGGCCGACAAGCTGATCAACCGGAACCATTTATTCAAGCGGAGTATCATATTGATAAAAGCATGGTGTTTCTATGAGAGTCGCATTCTTGGAGCTCACCATGGTCTTATATCTACTTACGCATTGGAGACCCTGGTTCTTTACATATTTCATATTTTTAATAATTCTTTTACCGGACCACTTGAGGTGATTTACTCTCTTGTCTTCTATAAATTTCTGAATTTACAAACTTGCTTAATTTGCTATGTGCACATGCAGGTGTTGTTCCGTTTCCTAGAATTTTTCAGCAACTTTGATTGGGAGAAATTCTGTTTGAGCTTGTCGGGCCCAGTTCCTATAAGTTCGCTTCCAGATATCACTGGTAACCTAAAGCATATTGTTTGTTCTGCGAGATTGATTAATACAAGAATTGTTCTTTTGATCATTATAATGGCATGTCATGCAGCGGAGCCCCCACGGATGGATTGTGGTAAATTATTGCTGAGCAAGGCCTTCCTTGATTTTTGTAGTTCTATGTATGGTGTGGTGCCTCACACCCAGGAGAGCCAGGGCCAACCATTTGTTTCAAAGCACTTTAATGTTATTGATCCTTTGCGTACCGGCAATAACCTTGGAAGAAGTGTAAGTAAAGGTAACTAGCAACCTACTTTTAGGTTATCGTGCTCGTGATCGAGTGGAGTTGATGTTTTGCTTGACATTTTGACGTGCTGTCAATGGTAATTTACTTCAGATTGTACCATTTTTATTGTTAGATGACAAAATCATAAGTGAACGTCACTGAGTAAGAGGTTGGTGAACATCATTAAAATGTTGTTGCGGACTAATATCGCTATTTTAGAATGCATACCATAGCAATTTCAACAACTGTTACTGTCGTACTTTATTTCTAAAGTTTCTTGCGTAGTGATGTATTGTACGTGGTTGATTAACAACAGCACTTTGTCTTTGATCCTTTAGCAACTTAATTATAGTGGCTGTCTTTTTTGGCCGCTTGATGCTATTGATATATCAAGTAAACTAAGAATATGTAAGTGTGTTGTTTGGTCAATTACCATTGTTTTGATTATTCTCCTGGGAGAAGTTTTATCTCTGCATGAACAACAGAAACATATCACTTTTTGAGCTATGTACTTCCTGTTTTGCAGGCAATTTCTTTAGAATACGTAATGCTTTTGCATTTGGGGCTAAAAGTCTGGGAAAGTTACTTGAATGCCCAAAAGAAAATTTGACTGCCCAATTAAACCAGTTCTTTGCAAATACATGGATAAGACATGGGAATGGTAGTCGTCCTGATGTGCCAATCCCAAATCTTCTTGATGTGCGGTCTCTGAAAGGTATTCCTGCTGTAGTTTCAAACAGTCACAAAACTGCAAGGACAATCAAGAGAAAGACTGAAAACCCTAAGCTTCGTGCTAATGAGGATAATCTTGCTGAAGCTGGTCATAGTTATCGCCCTTCTTCTCAGGCACCTCACAAAAGTGACCTACACAAGAATCCGCCAAGAATAGTTTATCCTTCTGATTCTCATGCTCAGCATAAAAGAAATTATGTTACACAAGGAAACACCAAGCTTTACGAACATCTTGAAAGAAACAACTCTGCTGGATCGATGCAAGGTGAAAGGGATAGGAGTGCGCCAAATAATCTCTATGCCAACGAGAGAAATGGGGAAAACAGGACTAGGTTTGCCAGATCACGATCTAGTCCGGAACTGACAGACTCTTCTGTTGAAGGCCTTCGTGGTAGGCGGACTAGAGTGATTGATATGGAAAAACCTCCAATGGTTGATTACAGTAGCAGAAATGTTTTGGTTCCAGAAATGTCTGGCAACCACAACACTAAGTCTTCACAGGATGAATCAGTGTCTTCCATGAACAGCTCACCACACCCTAGCGCAAAAGCTCCTTCAGATTCGAACAGCGTTTCAAGCAGTTATTGTAAAGATAATGCTTTTGTGATGAATGAAGAACTTTCTTCTGTCTCTGAATCGTCCGAGATGCACCATGATGAACAAGTTCTGGTTGATTTAATGGCATCGACAAAGTTGCATGGCTTAAATGGACAGGTTCAATTACCGATGCAAATACCTTCTCATCTGTCTGTAGCACATTCCCCTTTACTTTCTCCAACAGTTTTTTCACAAAATCACCTGGCCGGGATTCCACCAGCTAGCTTAATTGGGACACCATGGTTGCCCAATATGCAGTTCCTCCATGGGTTCATTCAACCTCCTATGGCCCATTACATACACAATCCAACTTTTGCACCAAAAGCTGAGGATTGTAATGAGAGCGAGAGACCTGTTACATCAGATGAAAATCATGATACTGGTAACAATTGGCATGAGTATACTGTTGGATTTTCTGGACACTTCAGTTCTGAAGGAAGAGATCCTCATATCTATGATGTTGATGGCAATGAACATTCCTCTTTACCTAATGGTGTACCTGTTGCCCCCTTGGAAAGACAGATGGAGTTTACTATTGAGGATAATGGTGTAGGTGATGAAAACTATACCCACGTTCTTCAAAGTCAAACAGGTGGAGAAGCCAGTGGATATGTGAATGTTCCTTATTCATATGCTAGTTCTTCCGGAGACAAGTCTATGAACGCGAGTTCATGGGATGATATGTCTGTAAATACATCAAGATCATTAAGTGACAAATGGGGGAAAAGGCCTTCCTTTGCAGCACCCGCTCCAACCACACATAGCAAAGTTGGTTGGCAGATGGGAAGTAGTTCGGAGCATCTCCCAACTGAAGTTGATGATTGCCCCAGAAATGGGACATCAGGATCAACCATCAATGAAGCTTCTGAGATTGTAGCAGGGCCCAACCCTTTATCTATGCAATCAAGAGCTGGCCAAGTACCTAATGAATTTGATCAATCACAAATGGGTGTCCCTAATCCAATGTCTGCTCCTTTTCTTATCGGTTCCCAGCAGAGGCAAGCTGATAGCTCAGGACTGACTCTTGTTCCGACTGCTTCACCTGTTCCTTTTGTCGTGCTCCCATTTTTTCCAGGGACCAGTGATGGTTCTGTTCCCCAGTTTGAGCAAAGTGAAGGAACTGATCAGCATCCTGCAAATATTGTTGGTAAAAATTTTAGCTCACTTAATGAAGTTCACCAACCTGATACCAGTATTACCTCGACAGCGTTGTGTGGTATTATGGCTGAGCCACCATCTGATGAGCACAAGCCTGACATCTTGAACAGCGATCTCATTGGCCATTGGCGCAATTTACAGTATGGGAGATTTTGCCAAAATGCGCCCCCAGTGGGTCCTGTTTTCTACCCTTTTATGGTCCCACAAATGTATTTACAGGGTCATGCTCCATGGGATGGGCCTGGAAGACCAGTTGCGCCAAATGTTAACTGGACACAGATGGTGGGCCCTGGTCAACGAGTATTTCCAGTGATGCCAGTACAACCTACTACAGAAAGACTTACTGGTGGTCTCCAGCACTACGGGGAAGATGCTCCCAGATACCGTGCAGGCACAGGAACCTACTTTCCGAATCCTGTAAGATCCTAAAGTTTGTTTCAGTATCAAATCACATCTTAGACATAGATTGATGAAAAATGGAAAACTGAATGACCTTGATCCTTTTGTCATACTGCATCACATATTACCATACCACTATAATATGTGTCTACAAATTGAAAGTGGTAACAAATTATCAATGTACTTATACCAATTTTACTTTATAATAGTCCCAGCTCGTTTAGCAGCTGTTATGGGAATTCAGTTATTGACCACCAAGTTCTGATTGTTATCTAAAAATCTAGTTGGAAAAGGTTACATGATTAAAAAATATAACTAGTCTCTTGAGCTTGCACTGGAAATTGTTGTTGCAGCTGAATGTATATTTCTTTTAAACATCGATGAGGAAGTCAGCTAAGGAAAATGTAAGCTTGGGATAAGGAAGTAGGCTAATCCTGACCATCCAAAGTTTCCTGTTGAGGTTTAGATCATAACAGTTTATAGTTTTGTTGGATTGTAAGCTTTGGTGAATTTTAGACTTGTTAATAAGACTATGAATTTACCTGCCATATTCATGGGAAGATCCCCTTTATCTTACACTAGTTTCCTAGAGCTTCGGCTCCAGACATGGGCAGTGAGCTACTGAGCCGTTCTCTATCAGATGGCTAGTTTTGAGTTTCTTATTGGTGAAACTTGGTCTATATTCGTTAGTTTAATCAATATTGAAAGTTAGTGTAGATCGTTCTAAAGCACATATGCTATTCACAGTTTTGGCCAGAACCAGCTTTTATCTTCCAACCATCAAAATTGATAATTCTGGATAAACTAGACTGGAACCATGATCTTGATAGTATTCTGAGCCAACAAAAATTAATGTGATCTGGTTTTCCCCTATTGTGCAACCTTTATTTGAAGAAAATTTTCCTCGTTATTAAGTATGCCTGGTACTCAACCTGAATGACTTGCGATGGTGTGTTACCTGCTGACGATGTGAGATCATAGTGAACTATGTATCGATGAATTGTCAGCTAACTTTAGTATGGCTAGTTATTAGACTTATCAGTTACCGAATTATGGCAATCATGAGTTCATAGCATGGCTGAATTTGTGACTTCTGAATATGGGATTTGTTGTTTTCTTCGTTTGGTAGTTCTACCTTCTGTTCCTGTGGTGCATGATGTTATCTTTTAGGAAGAGATTAAGGAATGACCTATGAATTTGATAGCTTAAAGTGCGGAATACTAAGTTGTGAATTATGTTCTGTTCTCTCAGAAGGTTCCATTTAGGGACCGGCACTCAAGTTCAAGAAACTACAGAGGAGGTTACAGCAATGACAGGAGTGACCATAGTGATAAGGAAGGAAGCTGGACAAACTCAAAACACCGAAACCCAAACCGCAGCTATGGACGTAGCCAGTCAGAGAGGTCTGGCATGAGGCCTGATAGACATGCCACTGACGACAATCAGTCTGATAGGCAGCGGCGAACCTATAGAAATGATTCATACAGGCACGAGTCAGGGGCTCAGTATCTGATGCAGGGCCAATACTTTGGATCCACAAACTCTATGCGCAAGCCAGCAAATGTAACACATGAGGTTTATACACCACCATCTGCAGCTTCAAACGGTGGTGCTTTATCTGGCCCTCCAGGACCACCATTTTTAATGATGTGCTCATACAAACATGGTGTAAATCATGGTGCTTCCTCATCAGAACCAATTGAATTTGGGTCACTTGGGCCATTGCCCACAGCCAATGGTGATGACATGCCCCGTCCCACACGTCAAGTAATGCCTAGTGGATTTTATGAGCAAAAGCGTGGTCCGTATAGGGGTGGTTCCTCCCATTCATCTCCTGATCAGCCATCTTCACCGCAGCCTCGCCGGTAATACTTTGTGCTATATTTTCTTTTTATCACTGTTTCCATTTTCAGTATTTTTTAGTAGGCAGTCAGATCATTGCTGTGTACAGAACTTTATTTTTTATTGTTAAAATATGTGTGGTGCTTTCCTGTGCATAAGCAGAGTAAATGCTTGGTAGTAGTTGCCATTAGTAAATTTTTGTTAACCTAATAGCTAAAGGTGATAGATGACAAATATTGCTTGTGAGGAATCTGGCACATGACCATGGGAGTCATGTGCCAATAGAGAGGATGCAGGGATTGAAAAGATAGGCTGCTTCCAAATTATTGATGGAATAGATAAGAGAGTATATCCAAGTTATACAGAAATACTCCCTGTTCCAAAATTGTTGTCGCCATTGACTTTTTTCGCTTACTTTGACCATTCGTCTTATTCAAAAAAGTTTAAAAATATCATATATTTTTTCATAATTTGTTTTATCACTAGATAACATTTAAATATAATTTATAATTTTTCATATTTGAACAAATATTTTGAATAAGATGAATGGTCAAAGTTAACGAAAAAAGACAATGGCGACAACAATTTTGGAACAAAGGGAGTAAAGTTTAAGTTAATTTAATGTAGTTCTCATTTTCTTTTACTTCAGATTTTACTACAAACATTTCAGATTTACATGTTTGGTATTTTTGCATAAGATCAGTTATTGTTATGTTGATGCACCACTATGCTTGTTTCAGTAGCTTGTCCATCCGTAATAAAGTACTCCCTCCGTACTTAATTTGTGACGTTAGTACAATGGAATTGGTGCAAAATTGAGCTACTCCCACTGTCCTAACGTCAACAATAAAAATTGGACGGAGTATCTATGGAGTGCTGTGTTCAACTGCCACTTATAATGATCAGTATAGCTATTAGTTAATTGGCTCCAGATATCTTATTAGGAATACTATGCATTGTGTAATTATATCAGCCAATAGGCTAGCTTCTGTGAACTGATTTATGTATTTACATGCTGCCATTGTTGTCACCAAGCTGAAGTTTGTGCTTCTTTACCCATTCCAGGTAGTTGAGTCCAGACATGGAGGCTTGCTTAGGTGGTTGGGCATCAGCTACAGCCAAAAACACATCTCTAGCCGGTGTCTTAGTGCTTTGTGATGTCTCACCAGTAGGCAATATCTTTGACAAAGACAACAGTCATTGGCAGGTGTTTCACAGGTCACTATTGTTGTAGTGTTTCCCGAAATCAGAGCAACAATCTTTTGAATAAATCATGCAACAATCCCAGAATATCTTTATGAAGAATTGAACTAAACATTATGAGCAAGGTAACAGAGGATTCCACCATTCCCATGCAGTCATGCTGTATATTGGCTTTGAAGATATATGCTGAAAGGACGGGAACAAGCATTTTCTCGTTAATACTAAAGTCAAAGCCTGGGAAATTGTTGGATTCATTTTGCTACCATTGTTTGGACATGTGTAACTGAAAGCTAGTATAGGTAGAGAAAGATCATGTAATCACATACAGCCATTTTAGATGAATTGGGACCTAGCTGGACTCTAGATAACAAGTTCTCGTGATGTTGTAGCTGGATGAGCACAACTATTCCAGAATACTCGGTCAAGAGTGAAATTGATCCGTGAATTCTGCTGAATTCGTCGTTGGATTTTCTGCTCATTTCGAGTCCTGGGCTTTCAGATTCATCACCGCCGGGAAGATTTAAACTAGTATGTTCTCATCATGGAATGGCTGGAAACTGAGGCACTCTGTCTAATCACAGTAATTTTGTCATTTTGTTTCATCGTGAAGTGAAATTTTTTCCAGATCTCGCTATGTTGCAGAATGATACAAACAAAGGTGTTGCCCAAAACAAATGCATCTTGCGCACGTTATACTGAAATTCGCATTGTCTATGTTAAATCCTGAATGAGCATGTAGTTCATCTCCTGGTGCCCTCTTAAAAACATTCTGGGCCAAATTATCTGTCTACACTCATGCTTTGCCTCTTCCTCAAATCAGATCTCCCTTGGTAATCAGTCGGCTATCATGAATAAAGCGGGTCATTTGGCAACACACTGCATTGTGATGCACCCGTCGTTCACCGCCTCAGCTCTTTATTCTGCCCCGGTTCTTTTCTTGAGCTCCGAAATGAAGTCCTCCCTCTCCTGGTCCGTCATTCCCTCCGTGGAGCAGTCGCCGACGCCCCACTCGGCGCCGCGCAAACAGTACTTGTCCTGGATCTGCCTCTCGTTCCTGCAAAACCACCCGCCGATTCAGTCAAGAGCGTCACTAAGATCTATCCAAAACAGCAGAGATCTTCAGGAATGTAAAGCAAACAGAAGTATTACTTCTCTTTGTTCTTCTTGGACCTCTCGAGCAGCTCCTGCAGCACCTTGGAGTTCTTGAACCTGTTATCAAACTCGGTGTACTTCTTCTGGTTCTCCGCTGGAGACCACAATGGAGAGAAGGTTCTTCCTCAGTCAGTGGGTTACTTTACATAATCGGAAGTAGCACTGAGAACAAGTCCCTGGTGTTTGCATGAACTGAACAGTGTGGCCGAGCAGCTTACCATTCCATTTCTCCAGAAACTCGACCCGGGGCAGGTCGGGACCTGGAACCGACTCCAGCCCGGTGAAACCTGACAAGATGCCGGCGTTCACTGCAATTCGCAAAATTAAAGTTCAGCAGCGAGCAAGGGCTATGGTGACTTAGTCATAAGCGTGGTGGTGTTGGTGAACTGTACCTGGCGTGGACCAGAGGACAAGCGATAGCGAGGCGGCCGCAGGAATGGCTAAGATCACCCGGCGAGTCCTCTCCGGCGGCGTGGCGGCGTTGCACCGCGTCCTCGACGGTGTTACGGCGGCTGCAGGTGCGGCGACGAGGCCGCCGAGGCCAAGCATGACGCTTACTGGACTGCTTGCTGCTGCAGTGCGTAGGAGATGGATGGAGGAAGCAATGCGAGTTGCGGGCGCGGCCAGTGGAAAAGATATGTGCCGACCTGTTCTCTTGTGAGCCACTAGCGGTGGGATGATCTTGCAGATTACTTCAGGGATCTTTTGGGTAAGGGGATTACTCACGTGTCCAACCTAAACTGCCACCAGTATTTCAGTTAATCCTACAGCAGGTTACGGTTATTCATATTCACAGTATAACAAGGCTCTGTATATGCTTGAGTGTGCTTGTGTGACCGTTGGGTAACTGAAGATTAGCGGAAAGATATTCCTACTCTAAACTGTAGAATTTGAGATTAGCATCCCCACTAGCAATTGGGCGTTTCAGACGCGGCTCCAACGCGGAAGCAATTGCACGGGTCGCGGCTGCGCGCTGTTCCAGAGCCTGACCAGCGAACAGCAACGCGTGGAACCGGCAATAGACCCGTGGGCTTCCGTCCCGAACGACAACGCGCCACGCAGCGTCAAACAGCAAAGCTAAACCCCCTGTTCATCGCCCCCAACTGTCTAGATCCAACCCCACGGAAATGGCCTCCTACGACGGCGACGAGGACTCCGGCCGCCGCCGCCCTTCCCAGCACCGCCCGTCGGGCGGGAGCGGCGGAGGGGGCAGCGGCGACCTGGCGTCGAGCGCCAAGCTCGTCGCGGAGGCGGCCAAGCTGGCCCTCCAGGACCACAACCTGGAGAAGGTGGACAAGGGCCGCGTCGCGGGGGCGGCCGCCGACCTGCTCCACGCCGCCTCCCAGTACGGCAAGCTCGAGGGCAAGCCCGTGGGCGGGTACCTCGAGAAGGCCGAGGAGTACCTCCACCAGTACGGCCGCAAGGAAGGGGGCGGCAAGCATCAGGAGGGTGAGGAGGGTAAGTATGGCAAGAAACCTGGCGGCCATGGAGGAGGGAGGTATGAGGAGGCGGAGGAGGGGTACAAGAAGAAGCCTAGTGGTGGTGATGGTTATGGAGGAAAGTATCAGGATGAAGACGACTATAGGAAGAAGCCTAGCAGTGGTGGCTATGGAGGGGGAAGGTATGAGGGTGAGGATGATTACAGGAAGAAGCCTACTAGTGGAGGTTATGGAGGGGGAAGGTATGAGGATGAAGATGATTACAGGAAGAAGCCTACTAGTGGAGGCTATGGAGGGGGAAGGTATGAGCAGGAAGATGAATACAAGAGGCCGTCAAGTGGTGGTGGCGGCTATGGTGGAGGAAGGTATGAAGAAGATGAGTATAAGAAGAAGCCTAGTAGTGGCGGCTATGGAGGGGGAAGGTACGAGCAAGAAGATGAATACAAGAGGCCGCCAAGCGGTGGTGGTGGCTATGGTGGAGGAAGGTATGAAGAAGATGAGTATAAGAAGAAGCCTAGTGGCGGGGGAAGGTATGAGGACGATGATGATTATAGGAAGAAGCCTAGTGCTGGTGGATATCAAGGTGGTGGAAGGTATGAGGAAGATGATGGTGGGTACAAGAAGCCTAGTGGTGGATATGGGTATGGGGCTTCTAGTGGTGGAGGCCATGGAAGGTACGAAGAAGACAACTACAAGAAGAAGCCTAGTGGCAATACAGGAGGGGGATATGAGGAAGAGGAGGGGTACAAGAAGACTAGTGGCCATGGGGGCGGGAAGTACGACAAAGATGAAGATGACAAGAAGAAGAAGAAGCAGGAATCAGAGGGGGCTGGCATTGGAGATTACATTAAGCTGGCACAGGGTTTTATGAAGAAACATGATGGGGATGGGGAGGGGTACAAGAAGACTAGTGGCCCTGGGGATGGGAAGTATGGCAAGGAGGAAGAGGAAGACAAGAAGAAGAAAAAGCATGGTAGTGATGAGTCAGAGGGTGGTGGCATCGGAGATTACATGAAGCTGGCACAAGGTTTCATGAAGAAGCAGGATGGAGAGGGGGAGAGTGGGGGCGGAATGGGAGACTATATAAAGCTTGCAGAAGGGTTCTTGAAGAAGCGTTGATTAATCTTCACTGTGTTATTATTACAAATGACTTCTTGTGTTTGGTTAGTTCCTCGTCCTGTTTAACGTCTGCAAGTTGTGAAATGTCTGACATTTTCCATACTAGGATGTAATAAAAGTGCATTCCTCATGTTGTCTGTATGTGTGTGACTGCTTAATGTGCTACTTATGATGCTGGGAGAATAAAAAGGTTGGATGATTCTCTTTCATGGTGTCTGTTAGTGGCTCAAAATAAGTGCTAGTATATTGTTACATTTTGCTGCTGTTGTTTATGAGTTTTGTTTGGACTGTGTCCTATTACTTAAAATTACTGTACAGCTACATAATTACATCAGTGCTCTATATTATCATGACGAGTACGAATGCAGTTCTGTAGATCTGTTACTGGACAAGATTTAAGTGTAACTAGTCTTAAGACAAAGAGGCTGTATATATGTTAAAAATTGAACAGTCGTGCTTTTAGGCTGATAGCCTACAAAAAGGCCTCTGTATTGGATAGATTGAAAATATTGTTCTCATGTGCATCTAAGTGCTCCTTTGCTGCCTGTCAATTATTGTGTCTTCAAGTTTTCCTTGCCCGGCAACTGCCTAATGTTTGTGGACTTGTGGTATAGATCAATAACAGGCCATATAACAAAATGCTAAGAGGATAATTAAATTAAAACCTCAAGTATCTTGCTCAACCATTATCACAGTTATGGCTTTCCTTGGTTCCGTGTCCGGCAGAAAAGGCGCATGCATATCACTCTATCAGAAGTCATCATCTTTCTACAACCGAGCAGTTTCCTCCTCTAATTTGTGTGATCCATCCATGATCTGATCAATGAACCCTCATTATTTGACAGCTCCAGATGATTGAACAACTAGAAACTTTGTGGTACTATTTCAACCCAGTGACTTCTGATTTCTTAGTGCTATATTCAAACTATATCCATTCCTCTGAACTATGATAATGGTGGCTATAAGAGCAGCCATAGCTGCCAGCCTGCCACGCTTCCTCTGTCCAGTGCTGGGCTGGTGTTGCATTGCCTTCTAGTATACCACCATGTGGACAGCTGACTTCTTCCATGGGCCGATGCTTCCCATTATAGCCAGGCCATTGCCAAGTCACTTGGTCAGTATATCAAAATTGTAGAGGGCTACTCCAACCAGTTTCACAAACATCAAAGGTTTCTTTCAGTTACTGGCTTACTGCTGCTGGTCAGGACCATGGCCCATGGAGATTGAAATGGTCGAACAGCCAAGAAAATCCTTCTTGCATATTCAGGTGTGCACCAAGCTAGCAAGTTTGATTTGTATAGGAAACCTGATAGATGTTCCTGAAAAAGCAAGATCAGCATGCTGCATGCTAGTATGAAGTCAAAAAATTGTGGCATTTAGAACTACATGAACTAGCCCAATTGGTCATGACCGAGCTGATTTCTTCCCCTGATTCATTGATGTCTGCAAGTTTTGTATACTTATTAGCTCACCTTATAGGTTTGCTTGATTATGGGTCTTTTTGGTTAATAATATTGTTGTTCAGGTGGGGTTCAGGACTACATAATGCATTATAATTTCTAGAACAATGATCTTACTCTGTTTTTATCACAGGTTATAGTCGTCATAGTTACCTATTTCATATGTACCGCACTACCAATCATTTGGCCAGAAAAAAAAAAGAAACAGAAATCTAACTGCTTGTTAAAGAGATTTTCATTAGGGTTCATACTTCATATACCTATATGGAAACGTTAACTGGTAGTTAGGCAATTAAGAAGGGTTATTTTCAGTATTAGTAGACTTGGCTTGCGTTTTGTTCAACTGAGATTACTAAACTTTTAAGACCAAAGAGAACATATACAGGCGTCTATAAACCAGAGATCACAGAGAACATGGCTCAAACTGGTTGGAGTTGTTCATGATCCAGGAGACCTAGCAATTCATCTAAGAAGAAGCCAGCTATCCCAATGTTGACAATTCCTTTTGATGCCACCTGATTCAGTCTTCATTCACTCATTCATGCATTTCACTTGATAATACAGCTAGACTGCTGTATAATTTGGTCTGCAGATAAATTGTTTCGTGGAGTTTTTATTGAGGCCTGTATCCATTTTTTTACTCTACTATATTTGAAATCAAACATATGTAGCACCACTATTAGTTGATTGCTGAAGTCATCTGTTACGTTGTGCAGTTCTCTCAGGATAATAAACCACTTTATCAGAACTTCATCGATCCAGATATTTTAATTGGTCATCACACAGATGTTTGTATACTCAGATTTATTTTCATAGTTTTCTACTCCTTGGGATTGGTTAGTCGTGTATATCTAATACGTCAGTGTAGTTGTCCCAATGATGGACATGGCTTATCTGTTGCTAGTTGCTACTGATTTCCTGCTGTCTGTGGATATGTTCATGTGGGAAAATATACCCAAATCATTCTTCACATTGAATTTTCTGTTGCAATTCATTATTTGTGTACCAATAGAGGTTTTTCTTTTTCCTTTTTTAAACCATACCACTAGAGGATGGGTAAATTCCTTATCTACCACCCAAAAAAAATCAACTTCCTTATCAACCACTCAAATTTTGAAGTTCCTTATTAGTTATTAGCCGCCAGTCTTATCTTTTATTCCTAATCACCACCGTCATCACTTAACTGTGTTAAATAGAAAGAGGAAAGACTTATTTACTCCTGTTGTTAATTTATACTAAAATTTTCTAACCATTTCAGTGCATATGAAGAAGTCAGTTTTGACATCCATATTTTACAAAGGAAACAAAACTGACCATACAAATAATAATATTGTATTAGGGCATGGAAACAACAATATTGATATTTTTCAAATGAGAGAGTATATTTAGCATTGTATAAATTTACAATAAGGGCTAATCAATCTTTTTCCCTTCCGTTAAGTGATGACGGTGGTGACTAAGAACAAAAGATAAGGCCAATGGCTAATAAGGAACTTCAAAATTTTGAGAGTGGTTGATAAGGAACTAGTTGATAAGAAATTTGCTCCTAGAAGATTTACCACCACAGTTCACATAGAAAATCACAGTTCGTTGTTGTCTGCACCTTTAGTTTCCTTTATAGGTGACGTATTGCCGTTCCAAAGTACCAAAACTTGATCCATGCTACTTATTCTTCAAAGTTCTGTGATGAGTACGAATCAGAGCCAATGATTTACGATCAAGGATAATTCTGTATGTTTGGAAGCTTGTTGAAGCAAACTGCAATTCAGCAACCAACCAAACCACAGGCAGTACAATATAAAACAGGAACACATGCTATGTTGACATTGCTGGGACATCAAACATGGACTGATCAGAGAACATGACGGATGTCTTTGACAGGCAGAACAAGTGCTCCATGTTTGCAATATACAAATCTACCGAATCACAGTGCACCAATCACAATCTATCCTCAGGAATCACACATTGTAGGGACCAAAAAAATGGCAAGAATCATACAACGGATAAGGTGAACCAATCATGCTCAGAACTCTTCGACAGAGATAGCTTCCCGAGGGACCTCATAAGCATCCTTCTGTCTCAGCTTTTTCACACCGGCAATGAAGCACACCTTGTCAGACTTGTAGCTCTCGACGCTCACACTGGTCACCTTCACCCACACAACCACCTTGGTCTTCATGCCTTCAATACCAGAAAGCTTGCCTCGGGACAGTGTTGCCTTGACACGAGTAGCATAACGTATCGTGGAAGAATCCTTGAAGCTCGCCTCGCAGGGCTTGGCAAGGTGCACGACTAGCTTTGACTTCGTTTCGTCATATTCATAGCAGATGATATTCCGCGGGAAGAGACCTGGAGGGAGGTTGTATTCGCGCAGGAGATCAGAGAGTGGCTTGGTTTTGCCTGGATAAGAAAAATTACGGTCAGTAAAATCTTTTGCAACATCAGTTTGCATCTGTTTTTCATATAAATAGGTACTCCCTCGGTCACAAATTCCTGTCGTTTCAGACAAGGAAATTGACCTACAAAACAACTACAAATGGCTGTCCGAACGACAGTATTAAAAAAACAGAGGGAGTATAACTGTTCAGTGGTGCAGCAGATTGAGGTTAGTCTTGAGGGAAGTTAAACTTCAGGAGCAAGTTCAATAGCTAATTTTGCATGAAATGTACAACTGGAACTATGATGCTACAGAGACTAAAAGATCTCCACAATATTTTGATTGTTTGTCACATAAATTGTAACCACACAAACAAAGATAGTTGCGACAATGTTCTACGAGCAATGAACAACAGCCATAACTGGGTAAGAAGAAACACAGCAAACAGTAATATATAATATAGTGCTACAAGAAAATGAGATATCTCCACTATGACACATTATAAACATATTATTTAGGACCTGTAACGGGTCAAAGAAAGTAAAATGGAAGTGTCCATTTTGCTAGAGCACATATATATTGTATGTGCAATGCTTTGCGATAACAAGTTAATTCTTAAGTTGCAACACTGCTTGCAGCTTGCTTCAACTGTAGGCTACACCATCAATACATAATTTGCAGGCTGCTTACAAGCAAGTATTGTGATATCAGGCATTACAGGCTGGACGATCAAGTTGTTATAGTTGATGCTTCATATGACAAAGACATATACTGAACAACCTTGCTAATACCGCCAAATACTTCAGGAGGAACGATGCAAAGATTGCAAGTAAAACAAAGCTGTTAGGTGAGCAAGTCCCCAGTCCAGTCCCCATCCAGTACTATATGGACTTCTGAACAATGGCATGAACCAATGCTGAACCGTGTAATATCACAAAAGTCACATCAGTTTGGCCCCCCATGTGCGGTACACTTTGCAGACCAAAAGGTCACAGAAAATCATGGAAGGTTAGATCCAAATCCGAGAAAAGGTTAGGGAATCAGGCAGCTAGTACATATAATCATATTAATGAAAGCTCTCTTTTGCATAGCTTTGGTCTTACGCATGAGGCAAGAAAAGCTAACAGCAATGGACACTTGTACTAACGATGTTGCCAAAGCAACATACTATGTAACCTCGCTTCAAGCTAACTCTATTTTCACAGCCACAAAACCAACCGTGGAATGGAGCAGAGCAACAATACCTTTCAGCTTCTCAAACACCCATTTCGCCTTCTCCTCCACAGTGCTCGAGAACCGCTGCACGTCAGATTAAAGAGTCAGTTTAGCATTGAAATTGCTGATTGAGTAATTGTGGGAAATTTGAGACAACTTTGAAACGATCTAGATGACAGAGAATGTTCCTTTCCTTCATCTCCATCAGGAACCTTTTCTTCTTCATAAAATTAGGTTAGGCATCAAAGTTTTGCTGCTGAAGCATCTAGAGATGAATCTAGTGTACACTTTTCAGAGGAACCAATCTAATCTATTATCAGAGAGACAAAACAAATGCAAACGGGAGAGATCCGCGAATGAATGCTCTACAAGAACTCGAAATTGAGCCCTCAATTCTCGACATTGCTAGGAAGAACTGGAAAAGAAATCCGCGCATTCTCCGCTGCCACAACCAAAATGTTACTACTAACGCTTGTATATAAAAAGGTGATATTTCTCACTGTTATTTCCTCAGAAGAAAAAAAACAAAAACATGAATCCAACGCAATGCCCTGATACTGAGTAATCGATCGATTGAACAGCAGAACGCAATGGAAAGGAGATACAAAATGCCAAGAGATAGCTGTGGGAACTCACGGAGATGTCGCCGCCGATGGCGGAGAGCTCCTGCTTGGCCTTGCGGGAGATGGTGAAACTGCCGAGCTTGGTGAGCGCCTTCTCCATCCTCCTCTCCCTCCTCCGCGGGGCGGCCAGCCACTCACTCGGCTGAACTGGACTGGCCAGAGGCGCGGTGGAGTGCAGCGCCGCGCTTGTGTGAACGCGGTGGCCGAGGGCGGCTGGCTCTGCGTCTGCGCCGCGGCGGGGTGGGGTGCCGCAGGATGGGCGACACGGAACCTGGTTCAAGGCTGTCAGCGCTCAGCGGAGAGCGGACCCCGCCCGATATATAAACAACGGGTCGGGAACCGAAATGGTGGAGGACCTGCCCGCACCGGATCCTTTGCGATTCCCTATTTGCTTTTTTTTTTTTTTGAGATGATAGAAAATCGTTCCGGCCTTCCCCTCATAAGACGTTAGAGCCAATTTGCTGTTGTACAATCGTCCCGTTTGTTTGTTTTGATTTGATTTTTTCTTCCGTGTGGTTTTGGATAGCGATGAGTCGATGACCTGAGATAGAAACGACATGATCACATTCACATGATTTTGCAGGTTAGCGTATGATGATATGGTTGCCGAAATTTAAGCAGATTTCTGCTCATTTCATTCTGTGCCAGATTTGGCGGAAGAGTGATAGGAGGTTCGTCCGCAGAACCGTTACTTATTTCCACGGGGAGAGTGAATCAGTTGAACGCTGAACTGACGTTATCCCGGAGCAGATCGCCCTAGCAAAGGCAAAAGCGGACCGTTGGCGACCGGCCCGGGCGCGCGTGCCGCGCCCCGTTCGTCACGAGATGCGCCCGAGACCCGACCGCGCCGCGCAAAGCCGAGCCTTTGCAGGAGCGGCGGTGACCGTTTTTGGCCAAAGCTCCGCCGCGCGCATCCACGACCGAAAGTTTGTTGATACGAACACGGGCGGGGACGCGCCTGGCCCCCACCGTCCCAGCCGGAACTAGAACTACACGTTATCCACCCAGCTCTTCTTTTTTCAATTTTGCTGATAGATCCACCGGATAGGATAAGCGGCTGCCTCGTGAGTCGTGACCTCAGTTTTCACAGCATATCGGTTATGAGCCAGGCAGTCTTTCGGCTGGAATACATCTTGCCAGCTGCCACTCCGTCGTCGTCGTCTACTCGTCTCCATCTCGCGGTAGCGGGCGAGCAGGACCGTGTACACCCACAGCTGAGACTAACCGCACTTGTTATATTTTAAATCTATTTTTAAAAAAAATATTTTATCCTACTCATCGATATTCTCTTCTTTATATCCAGTTTTTTCGCTGAAAGTTGCTTAGAGATGGGTGAATAGTCAAATCTAAAAATCCTACGAAATTAGACTTAAACAAATTTATCAGTCTGACCGGCAGTGTCGGTGATAGGTATCGGCAATGCCGATAGCCACTACCAATGGATGAGCAGGCAGTCGAATGAAAAACTAGATTTAAGTGGTTTCGTAGTTACTAGATAATATTTGACTACAACAATAATAGAAAGGAAGTCCTACAATAATAAGAGATAACTAAACAAAGGCTACACAAGTAGATCTAATAATTTAAGTAAATACAAGAACAAACCCTAGAACATAAATAAGTAAACAACAAGTAAAATAAGGAGCACACGAAGACACAAGATTTGTTATCAAAGTTCGGGCTCACAAAGAACCCTACAGTCTCCGTTGAGAAGTTCACAAAGAACCGGGTCTCTTTCAATCCTATTCTCACTCAAGCGACCATAAAAATCGAGCTCAAGTTCTCCACTATCAATTCCCTTACGGAAGGGTGATACAAACTTCCGAGGCGTCACCACATAAGTTGGGAGTTCTACGGGTACCGCTAACCGTCTAGGAGAGTAATAAGCACAAGTCACAAAGATGATTAAATCGAATGCTCAAAAGTGGAATGATGCTCTTTTCACTAGAAATAATGGCTCACTTAAACTCTAGCTCAAAGAATGAAGCTTTGACTTGGAGAGGGAGAGTGAGGAGAGTGAAACTCAAAAGTGCCAAATGATTTTCAGATTGGAGAGAGTGGGCACGAAGTGGGGTGAAAGTCTTTTATACAAAGGGCTCAATAAAAGCTATTAGCCTGACTAGACGTCCCGCACCGGCACTGCCGATCAGCCCATCGGCACTGTCGGTAGGGTTTCTAACACATTGTCATAGATCACAGACAAGGAATAGGCCCGCACCAGCACTGTCGATCAGCACATTGGCACTGTCGATGGGGCAGCCACAGAGAAGATAAGTGGTCTTTGGAGACCTTGACCGGCACTGCCGATCGAGCAGACCGGCACTGCCGATCACAGTCAGCCAGAGAACCCGAGTAAAAATAGTCTCTGTGGGGAGGGGACCGACACTGCTGATCTGAAGATTGACACTGCCGATGAGCTACAGCCAGAGCCAGACAGAGAGAGTGACTTTCTGGGAGGCCCGACCAGCACTGCCGATCAGGGTAACCGGCACTGTCGATGAGCAACAGCCAGAAAGTCAGAGAGAGCAGACTTCTCTAGAAGGATAGACCGGCACTGCCGATGGGACCATCGGCACTGCCGATGTTGGCAAGACAAAAGCCAAAGAAGTGTCTCGACAATACAGCGTCTCTGGGAAGGGGGATCGGCACTATCAATGAAGGCAAAAACAGAGGGCGACAGAGGGTGATTTTTATGGAAAATTTGAGCATTTGACTTTACATATTTGTAAATTATACCCCTCTTGATAGTACGGTTTACCTATACTCAGGAAATAAAAATAAAACTCTATGATCTTCATTCTTAAGTAGATTTTTGGACCTTCGACTTGCGACTAATGACCATCTCCCTTTCCCTTTTTGTATCAATATATTTTTATTCAATAATTTGATATAGTCATCTACACACATGCTCAATAAAAATATTAGTTCATTCTTAATTGTATTGACGCCAATCACCAAAATAAAAATAGGGGCCTAGATGCACTTTCACCCGCACTCGTTTATACTCTATATTCATACTTTATATCAATGAGTAATTGCGTGACTAACCTGTTTCTGTTTCCAATTATACGATTGACCCGTTTTTTTTTACTTTACATGTTTGACCCTATTTTTTTCAAATTGAAGAAGCCGATCAACCCAATTTTATTTGAAGCGGTTAACGGTGTTAAAACCAAGATAAAAGATTGTTTTACCCTTGCTACAATATTACACTCTTGACTCTATTTTCTAGCCAGCTACATGAATGATCCTATTTTGGCAGCAATAAAACATAATGGCTCTCAACCATCTGATTTGGATCGAACGAGTGTTCACCTTTGTGATAGTCCTGAATTTTTGCCAAAGAAAAAAAAAGAATTAAAAGAATTAAATTTACTTTTACCTTTAACCGTGGGACCCGCTAGGCCCCACCCACAGCTTCTCCATCTCCCGTCTCTCTCTCAGCAGAGCGGTGCCTCAGCGCTGGTGGCCGGCATGCAGCCCAGCCACGCAGGCTGCGTGCCTGCCTTGCTGGCCCTGCGCACCACCTTCCCTATACGTCTCCATGGCCGCCAATCGGTTTCTCCCGCCTTAATTTACGAGAGCAAGGCCGTTTTTCCGACGGAGTCCAGAGCCAACCTCCTTTTGCCCCCTTCTTGATTTCTCCTCTCTCGGTGAGTCTCTTTGCAATTCAACTTGGAAGAAGCTCAATTGGATCATTGTGCATCTTGTGATCAAGTCCTTGCTCAAGTTCATCGAGTGTTGCCTTCGAATTTTGTAGTTTGGTTGTCGCCATTGAATTCCTGAAGCCACACGCCTCCCTGTAAGTCATAACCAGCATCGTGTCCCCGCGCCCGGGCAGAACGCGCACGGTCACCAGGAAGTCTCGTGCCTCATTGGCGTAGAGGTCGCCGACGTTCACGAACCCGCTGCGCTCATCGGCGGCCACACCGCTCGTGTACCCGCCGGACCTGACGGAGGTATGCGCCACGCCGCCACGTCCGCGTGGCACGCCGTTGGCCCGCCACGCCTCTCACGAGCGCCGTGCCCACCTGTGCGAGCCGCGATAGGGAAGACAAGAAATCCAGAGGGCATTTTTGTGTTTTCCTTAGCCTTTTCATTATCCAAACGTTTTTTTAATTTTTTTAATTCCTAAAATCGGCCGGAACTAACTGACGTTACATATCAGGGTTAGACGGAAATTTCAATTTAAAAAAATAGGATCAACTATGCAAAGTGAAAAAAAAGGGGTCAATCGTGTAATTGAGAATAAAACTAGGGTCAGTGGCATAATTGCCCCTTATATCAACTACCTCTATGTGGAATTCACATGTCAGTCTCTCCCCTATCTTTTTTCTCTCTCATCTCTCTCTTTCCTCCCTTTCCAATCTCCCTCTCTTCTCTTCCTCCTCCCCTACGCGAGGCCCTCCTCCTGCCCCACGCGCCGCCGCCGATGCCATCCTCCTCCCCCGCGCGCGCAGCCGCCGCGGCCCTCCTCCTCCCCCACGCGCTCGTCGCCTCCATCGCGCGTGCCGCCGCCGAGGCCCTCCTCCTCCACCACGCGCGCTACCGTCGAGGCCCTCCTCCTCCCCCACGCGCTGCCGTTGATGCCCTCCTCCCCCACGCGCAAGCTCGCCGCCTCCATCGCGCGCCGTCGCTGAGGCCCTCCTCCTCCCCTACGCGCCGCCGCCAAGGCCCTCCTCCTTCCCCGCGCACCGTCGGCGCCGGCCTTCCACGCGCGCCTTGCCGCGGCGCTCCTCCCTCGCTACAGAGGCGAGGTGGGGCTAGATCCGGCCCTGGTCTACACGCGCCTCGCCGCGGCGCTCCTCCCGGTGGTCCTCGCTATCCACCCACCCTTCCCTTGGCCCTTTCGTCCATCCTCCTCCGTGGATCCACCGCCAAGCCCCACCTCCACCGTCGAGCTTCACGCTGCCGCCCTCGTCCTGCGCGCCTCTGCTCTCGTTCGGATCCGACCCCCTCCGCGCGCCTCGCCTCGCGCCGCCTCTCCCCTCTCTCTCTCTCCGCCCCAGCCATCCTTGCTCGGCTCCCCTCCTCCCGCGCTCGTGCTCCCCTCCTCCTCGCTCCGCTCCTTCGACGTGTGGGTCATTGGATGGCGCGTGGGCCCCATGCCACGTCGGTGGATAGCGTGCACGCTATCCGGCCAGATTTGACGTGCGGGAGGCAGTGCGCTACGTTTCAGTACTGGGTAACATACCTCGGTGCAGGCTATTTTCTGCTAAATGTACTGGAGGACGGGGTGTCGTTCCCTAGTGCGAGCAGCCAATCGCTGCTTGTTTGCAGTTGCTCTTTCGGCCATGGGCTCGAGGCGCCGGTCCGACGCTCAGACTATGGGCCGTAGGCAAAGTGGATACGGCTCAGAAGCTCTAGCTACCTGCCCGGCCTTCCCAGGCGGACGGCCCACTCCCCCAAACCTTGACGATTGTTGTTCATCAATCATCACCTCTGCGCTTGGGTTCGATTTGGGGCTTTTTTTTAAAACAATGGCAGGTGCTCTGCCTTTGGTTACAGCCCGAAGCAAAGGTGAATATTTACAGAGAGAAATTCAGAAAAAAAAAGGCAATGTCGTGGTGTTGATTGCTTTGTTGAAGAAATCCTGAAAACACAAAGGAAAAAAAAAAACAGCAGCTCTGAGGGTGGTTCACAGGTGGGTGAAACCAGCTAGGGATGTGTTAAAGATCATTTGTGATGGTTCTCTAATAAGGAAAATGGGGTTGGTGGATGAGGCGTTGTCATTCCAGATCATGAAGGAGAGATAATTGCAGCTGCAAAGGGGCCATATTATCCTAGAGCGAGCTGTTGACGCTTTACAAACTGAAGCAGTGCTGCTGGCAAGGTATCGATACAGCTATGGAGTTGGGGATGGACCATATTGTCCTAGAATCGGACTCGCTAACTCTGAAGAAGGCACTGAAATCAAATGAAAAACATGTTGCGCGGTATGAGTTCGTCAGTTCTAGCCTCCAGTGTAAACAGAGAGATGGCTAGGGTTTAGAATGCGCATGACTATTTTACAGTTCAGATTGCAAAGTACCAGTTCACGATGTACAGGGATAGATACATTTGATTTGGTTCGTTTTGTAGTTCTCAACTTTTGCGTGATTGGTTCAGACTTGAAATTTTGCGTGACTGGTGTTTCAAAGGTTCAGACATGGAATTTTGCGTTACTGATTCAGAATTCTGCGTGACTTGAATATACCAATCCACTTCATGATCTTTGAAATACCGACTGGGTGGTCGGGATTTGATTTACCGTCCACCCCAGACCCAGAGTCGCTAAATCGTTCGATCCATATTGCACGATTGACGTTAATTAGCAGGGAAACTAACCTGGGGCTTGCGAGCTGGCCACGATCGGAAGCAGCTGCCTGAACAGGCGCTCTATATTTTCCCCCCTTTTGCGAAGCTGTTCCCTCACTGTAATCATGTATAGGAACATAATTTGAAATGTAAAATTTTGATCGTGATTGTTACTAGACAATGTAAAACAGTGCCAGAATTAAATCATGGTGTGCACAATTACGCTCTTCAATCTCCGACAAATATCTATGCTCTGAACTCGGAACTTCGAATCGTTTTGCAATCTGGGTAGCTTACATTCGATCCAATTCTTCTTCCATAGCTCGTTGGCAGCGTCTGCACCTGTCAAGGGCTGAACTAAAACAAATGTAGGACCACAAGTACAGAACAATATAAAAATAAAATAAGCTTTTGAAAACAGACAAAAATGAATGCTAAGTGATTCATCAACATATATATTAATAAACATACGGTTCTAACAGAATTACTGTCCATGAGAGCTAGTGGTGCCATCAAGTACATAGACATTTCTATGACGGGGAGCAATAAACTGCACATTTTGGACAGCATAAATTAAGCGAAGATCTCTCTGACTAGCCAATCCAAACTGGGATAAGCAAAGTAGAGGATCAAAAATGACGGCAACGCAAACAAAAATGTCACAAGGACATACAGGACCAGCACAGCAGCACTTGCAGGGACAGCATAGAGAAGTATGAGAAGGAAGATTATCACAAGCGGGAACTTGGCAGTCAACTGAAGGAAACACACCATAACCTTCTGGAGAGATGCACTAATGTTATCAGTGCGGAATATGTTGCGAAGAAAATTTCTATCTCTGGCAGGCGAGCTCTCTGCCTGTATCACAGTGTTTCTTCGTTGATGAGGATTGGAACTTGGGCCACTACTAGAAGGCCATGAGGTATCATGATTAGTGGAGTGGAACTTTGCTCGCTCACCATTCATGCTCTCGACCATCCAGAGCAGAAAATAATTCTTGCGCGGGAACTTGAGGTTGCCCTTGTAGACCAGCCGGAAAGACAGCAAATTGCACCAGGGGCATGAGATGAAGAGTGGCAACTGGATAGGAAGGGTTGGGAACTTGACAACGGCCCAATGAAGCCCAAGGATACAATTCTTGCACATTGTGTGGCCACACCACAAAACATATGGGACATTCTCCACAAGGTTGAAAGATTCACAGCATATTGGGCAATCAAGGCCTTCCTCTCTGCTCGTACATGAAGAAACTTCATCATCAGAACAATCAGGATTGGATATGCTGCATCTTGATGGCTGCGCCTTTTTCTTTAAGCTTCCAGCTATGGCATTTGATGCAAAACTCCACATGATATCTTCACAAAACAAACCTGAAGAAACAATATCAAGAATCAAATACAACATAATCAATACGTAAGAGAAAAAGAATGTTGAGAACTTGCTACGATACAACCAATGCTACTAACTTCAGTATGATTGAGTAATGACCACTAATCCACTATACGCATATAAGACAATTTTCAAGTGCAAAGCACTAAAGACATGGTAATATAGCATCCAGTATAATTTCCAGGCATTTAGATAAGCGCAAGCATGATAATTTCTTAGCATTTAGATAAGTGTAAACATATCACTAAGCCGATCTCAGGCAATGAATTATAAACACTCAGCCAATCATATTTGACGCTTGAATATGAGTAAAAGGAGTCTGACACAAGAACAAACTTGGACAATGTCACACAGAAAACAAACTGCAATACAATATCGCAATGACCTGCTTACAATTAAAACTTCACATGAATGGCAAAACAAAACGTTGGAAGTTTTATTTCCTTTAATGAAGGAGAGGAGCAACAATGCATGTCTCAACAATTTCAAAAGCAAAGCTTCTCCTGATTCCTACCACTTCAGAAGAACATTATGATAAAACAAAAGGCTCCAGTCCTACAAGATAATTTGCTTTGACGTCCAATAGCACTTGACTATCATTCATGTTGACTAAAATGAAACTGATCAACGTCTCCAAAATCACAAACAGAGAAGACAAATCAAATTTTGGATCTCATAAGCTGTAAGAACTAAGAAGCACTGATTACAAACAGGTGTAAACTGGAATAAGCAAACCGACGCTACAAGCCTACATAAAATTTGGTATCATCCACGGTGTGCTTCAGCCTGCAGACACAATACACCCTACTGGTTATTTTATTATGTCATAACATTATACTACAATTCTAAAACCAGGATAACACCCGAAACTGGATTATTTTATTATGTCACAACACGCATACATCAATTCTGAAACCAGGACATGATTTCTGCTCAACCAAATTCGATATATGGCTATTTGCAACAGTAAAATAATAAAATTTTCATCTGTCATAAAGTATCCAGAGCTTATTTCTTTTCTCCAATCGATCTTACCGCACCTTCACTCCAACAGAACCCCCCCCCCCCCCCCCCCCAATTCCCCAAGTAGGTAACAGATCTCCAGAAACTTATTTGGGGGTGATGGAAGCCATATTCTAGCTGTTTGTAGCCTATTACAAGCCACACAAGGACTTTAGGTCAGTGCCGTCACAGTGACTACAGGAAAAAAAACAAAGAACTAAGGTTTTAACACAGACGACGGTGGGGAGAGTCCGGTGCCAGCAGAGGCCCTTTTGTTTCTGCTTGAATTGGTATCTTCATTTGTCGTCGATGCATGGTGGGTCCAGAGCCTATTTCTAGGAGATATCAATCATAGATTAACAGACAGCTTCCACAAAGATGGGCACATCACCTGTGAATAAGCCTAAGCCATTTTGTGTAGTTTTACTCAGCATTAAACATGCTTATAAAAAGTTGGATTGCGTTATGATCTACACTCTCAAACTTTCAGTTAGTACGACTAATCTAGATGAAACTACAAGTGTATCTGGATATGACTCGTAACTATTCAGTCACACAATCCCTGTGGAATTGCAAAATACTCCAAAGTATTTGGAGAGGACTCGTACCTACAGTTTGTGGAGTACACATGTATGTAGTTTGCTCCAAACTCCCATCCATAGCCGTGATGAATATCAACCACAGATGACCAGCGGCCATCACACCCCACTGTTACCGCTCCTATCGAAACATGGACCAACCCTAAACTAAACAATGTCAGCCCATGCCTCCCCAGTTGCTGTGCTCAACAAGGCACCCACTCACTTGAACCGCCCATCCTAGAGGCAACTGATTACCCCGGACGCAGAATCGCAGATCTTCAACCTCTTCTGATGGTGCAAAATGGAGATGTTAGTGAGGTTGTGGACGTAGCCACACACTACTTCTAAACAAGCGTTCAATGCTCATCCATCCATCAAACTGAAAACGCGGACGTCCCCCGTCATTACCGGCGCTGGGAAGAGAACTGAATGCCACAATCGACACAACACAGGCACCGAAATGCCTGATAACGATAATTACCCAACCATAACGAATACGCAAGCAGTAATTGGATGCGAATCTGGCAGATTACTCCAGGATTAAGCGAAGTCAGAAGCGGGCGTCTTACCAGCGGGCACCCCGATCTCTCTCTCTCTCTCTCTCTCTCTCTCTCCTTTTAGCAGAGCGTGGAGAAGCGGAGGGATAGGAGATGGCCTTGAGGGAGATCACGCCCGGTTCCCGGGGTGGTGGTCATGACGTCGAGGCCGCCGCCGCCCGTTGCGTCGGAGGGGTCGAGGTCGAACGATAGAGGGGAACTGGGGGACGGTCGGGCCTCGGGCGGAAGACGACGACCAGGCCTCCCGCGGCCGAGTGTTCTCGTGTATGTACACGCTGCTACATCGCGTGGAGTGGTGGCAAGATCTGGACCGCTGGCACCCTGCTTTGGACGGCTTGGATGAAGCAGCTATCCTTCTAGATCAATTATTAATCTTCTCGTCCATGGAAAAAAAAATGGCGGATAACATACGCCGGCGCCACATCATATTCATAACATTCCATGTTTTGATACTGAAAATTTTCATTATCAGAGTCATGTAAACACATTTTTTTGACAGCTCATGTAAACACAGTCGATTGAGCACTGAAGCAGGCGTTTAGTTGTGCCGACATCTCTTCAGCACTTGACGTGTTTTCAATTGTCACTAAGTAGTCCCCTCTTGCTGTCTTGTTAGCTGAGACATGGACATGGTGCTCACAAGAAGGGCGTGGTCACTCATACATCATGCTCGATGTCATTGATGAACGAGATCTCACACTGACATAATGATCCTTTTTCGATGCAACACTGTCATAATGATCTTGCTTCCTAAGACAATTGAGTCTACAACTGCTGTTTAACGGATTCTAAGATTCGAGCTATCAATTGATCCTAGTCTTGATGATCGAGCTATCAAGTTCTGAGACTGTCATTTGACACTCCCATCTCATTCCGGAATCATATGCTGGCAGACTTCCATCTTCTGCCCTGCACGCTTGCCGCTCGCCGCAGCGTAGGGCGTCGCGAGCACCGCCTCCCACGGCGTCGCTGTGCAGGGGAACAACGCCGTCACCCCCGACCAGGTTTGGCTTGATGGGTGAGTCCACCATTTGTTCACAAAACTGATGAAGGTACAAGTAACATTCTGGTTTTACTTCAGTGCCTGAATAGATCGATACAAGTGTGTTTTTCAGATTCTAAGATTTGTTCCTGTCTTCAGATACTGAAACTATGAGGGCCAGTGAGAGCGGCACGACGACGTATGCGCCCAGCTTGAGCAGCTCCTCGGTGTCCTTGGAGATGGCGCCGATGCGAGACCAGTCGCCGCTGTACCTGCAACCACCGGGTACGCGCGTCGGTGAGATGCCGTGCTGCTGGCACAAGCAATGGCGCAGGGCAGACGAGCAAAAATCTCGTCATCAGCTCGATTAGCGGCTCACCCGGCATCGACGAATCCGAGGGCGAAGAGCGCGACGCCGGACCGCAGGAGGACGCTCTTGGAGAGCACGCCGCCTCCTGCCTGCTCCTCGTTGTTCGCTGGTTTCTTCGCGCTGCACTTGCACGGCCGGACGAGGAGGCGGCTACGGGGCGCCGGCGGCAGAGCGGGCACGACTGTACTGGCGCCGGCGCACCACTGCAACATTGTTGTTTCAGCTGTTGTGTGCAGTGTTCACAGAGCTTCTTCTGGATTTCCTTATCGTTCTTTGTCGTCCACACGCGTGTTAGCACTTAGCAGCAGAAAAAAAAAAAAAAAGGCCATGCTGTAGCCTGTAGGCTTTAGCAAGGGCCTTGCGGATCACAAAACGTGGCTGTTCTTCAACCTTCTGCTGACCTCCTTGCTGGCGAACGATCCAACGTTAATTTGTACTGCAGCTCAGATGATGAAGTCGAAGTTTGTGCGTGTGACCCCAGACACATTTACCGTTTTCATACTTCTCATCAATCTCAAAACACGCGGACTCACAAAAATCCTCGTGTTTGACTGGTCAGTGATTTTATAATAATGTTTTGATTTAAAATGTAAGCTCGAAAGATTGCACTCCTCTTTCTCTTTCTTGATTCGTTAATATGGATATGGAGGAGGACATTGGACTTTTGGAGTTGTCTTAAATTAAGGGGGATACATGACAATCTTATGAAAAGGTATGAAGCTAATAAATGCGTCCAGTGAATGAAAAGGGTAATATGGATCGTTTGTCATGTGGAACCACTTTGTCAGGTCTGCAAGTCGATAAACTTACTAATGTTTTGTCATCACCGTTCTCCACTAACATGTATTTTTATCACGGTCTAGGTCCTGAGTTCGATCCCTTAGTAGCACCTTCTAGCTTTTAGATTCAATTTCTAGTGGGAACGAATTTTTTAGACTATGTTAAAAAAAATTTCTCGCTTCTCCTCTAAGCCAAAGCATGTATAGATTCTGACTAGAGCTAATCGGCGCGGGTTTTGCTTTCGATTCAAAAATTGGTGCACTATAAAACTCTCATACAGACCGAAAAAGGGGTCACCGTGTATAGAAAAAGAGAGATTCGGGAATTTTCTAGACCTGCGTGAGAAATTCCTCTCTTCTTAATACAATATTGTTGGGACGATTTTACCTCGATAGGTCTAGTTTTCTTATCACGTTCTAGGACTCTAGTGGTGATCATCGTGTCATTCTATGCACTTCTTGATTGAGAGGATGACGAAGATCGAAGTCACACGGGGAGGGATAATAACGTGCAAAACTCCTGGCATCGGTCTCAAACGGGCTGTTGATGATTCAGACACACTTTGTCACTTGTTTGCCCTGATACAGCGATACACCTTGTCAGGGGACTAGAACTGCACTACTTTGTAGTCCAATTTCTCACCTGAAATCGGTAGACCCGACCAAATCACCAAATGAGGAAATGCTACCCACTTTCCCATTTCACACGCATCTAGTATCAGGAGACGATAGAGATTCGCAGTCGCGACTCCCGACCACGGAGCACGGCGGCTCGCGCCAAAAGAAACACTGCCCGTGCGTTCACTCCACAACGAAGTGTCTGAGACGTTAGCGGTCAGGTGATCAGGTCACGCTTGCGGCCTCCCCTTCCCTTCCCCGTACATCCCCGCGTCCCAAACCAGACACCGACCCGCACGCCGCACCGCACGTCTCCTCCTCTGACCCCAACTCAACCCAACCCTCCATTCCCTTCCCCTCTTCTCGCCGACCCCCCTCCCCTCCCACTCCTCACCGCCGCCGCCGCCGCCGCAACCGGCCCCGTGGCCGCGCCGATCCATCGCTCGCGCTAGGGTTTCCGCTCGCTTGCCACCCGGCCATCCACCGTCTCGGCTCGATTCGCATGGAGGGCGGCTGCTCCGTGCTCTGAGCCACCGTGCTGTAGCGCGTTGCTGCGGGGATTGTTCTGCGGTCAGCTGCTGCTGGCGGCGGGGAGCTAGGGTTTTGGCTCCGCCAGACGAAGGGAGGCATCGGTTTGCACCGCGCATGAGGATGGTGCCCAACGGGCTTATGCCCAATGCGTCGGGTGGGGTGACGCGGCGGCTCGACCCGGAGCGCTGGGCGGTCGCGGAGGGCCGCACGGCGGAACTGATCGCGCGCATCCAGCCCAACGAGCACTCCGAGGGCCAGAGGCAGGCCGTCTACCACTACGTGCAGCGGCTCGTCATGAGCTGCCTCTCGTGCCCGGTATGGATATTACCTGCCCACCAATTTGTCTGATTCCTCTGCGGTAGTTATATTAATGGCCTCTAGTGTTTCTCTGCTGTGCACGCTTAGTGGATTCCTAAGCACGGATTCAGTAGAGCGCTGTTGCATTTTTGGGGATTGAAGTATGGATAGTTAAATGAGATTGCTACCACTGAACCGAGGAGGCTAAAGGTTACCTCCAATAAACCATAAATGATGTCTTGTTTCCTTATATTCAAACAAAGCTGAGTTTGGAGAGAGAGCTCATGAAACTTGGGTGGCTTTTGGGATACAGAAGAAGCCGAGCAAAAATCTGTTCGTTTAGCATGCATGCTTCCTGCCTTGTTTTTTCACAACTTGTCTAAGCTTTCATCCATTGGAGCTGTAGTATATACCATGACATGAAAAACTTGCATGTCTTCATGAGACGATTTTCAGTAATCCATGTTTGATAGTTATGTCACTTCCATGTGGATGGCATGAATTCCGGGCATGCCAGATGGAATGAGTATTTGTAGTGTTCTAGCAGGGGCATCGAGTGGACTAGGTTTACCTTATTTCATGTGCTATTGGAAGATTGAAGTAGAGTCTTTTGTTTCTTTGTCGTGTGTATGCTAAGGGTACTATTGTATTGGTGTTGGAAGTTCCTCACACTTACACTTACACAGAGAACTGATCTCCCTCTTTCTCCAGGTTTTTACCTTTGGGTCAGTCCCTCTCAAGACTTACTTACCTGATGGTGACATTGATGTCACTGCTTTTAGTCATAGTGAAGAGTTAAAGGAGATTTGGGCAAATCTCGTCCGGGATGCATTGGAGCGAGAAGAGAAGAATGAAAATGCTGAATTTCGTGTAAAAGAAGTTCAGTATATTCAGGCAGAGGTACTCTTTATACCTTATGGTAGTTTAGTTGTGTGACTTTGTTTTTGTTATTGTATAGCCATACAGAATTCTCAATAATGAGCCCACTTCTCCGTTAACTATGTTCACTCCTCTGTTGTTCATACAGTACTTTTTTCATCTAGCATTGTGCCTTCATTTGCAACTTAATGCATGTGGTTAAGTCAGCAAGAGAAGTTGCTTGTTGTGTTTTGTGCTATGCATACAAGTAGTTCTCATTCTTCAGGAAATGTATCATGTTCTATGATTTGTTACTTACAATATATTGTTTCTCGTCCTCCCGTGTCATCTCATTTGTATCATATATCATGCGCAGGTCAAGATTATTAAATGTCTCGTGGAAAATATTGTTGTTGACATCTCATATAATCAAGTTGGTGGATTGTGTACACTTTGTTTTCTTGAACAGGTGCGTTCTTTTCAAATGCAGCTTAATGTGCATATACTTATAACTATGCTTATTGCATATAGATTTCTGCCTATACTTCCCTACTTCTAATGATTCATCACATTAATAGGCTGATAAGCTGATCAACCGGAACCATTTATTCAAGCGTAGTATCATATTGATAAAAGCATGGTGTTTCTATGAGAGTCGCATTCTTGGAGCTCACCATGGTCTTATATCTACTTACGCATTGGAGACCCTGGTTCTGTACATATTCCATATTTTTAATAATCGTTTTACCGGACCACTTGAGGTGACTTACTCTCTTGTCTTCTATAAATTTCTGAATTTACAAAATTGCTTAATTGCTATGTGCATATGCAGGTGTTGTTCCGTTTCTTAGAGTTTTTCAGCAACTTTGATTGGGAGAAATTCTGTTTGAGTTTGTGGGGCCCAGTTCCTATTAGTTCGCTTCCAGATATGACTGGTAACCTAATGCATATTGCTTGTTCTGCTTGATTGATTAATACAAGAATTGTTCTTTGATCATTATAATGGCATGTCATGCAGCGGAACCCCCACGGATGGATAGTGATGAGTTATTGCTGAGCAAGGACTTCCTTGATTCTTGCAGTAATATGTATGGTGTGGTGCCTCGCGCTCAGGAGAGCCAAGGCCAATCATTTGTTTCAAAGCACTTCAATGTTATTGATCCTTTACGTACAAGCAATAACCTTGGAAGAAGTGTAAGTAAAGGTAACTATCAACCTACTTTTCGGCTATCGTGCTGGTGATCGAGTGGAGTTGATGTTTAGGTTGACGTATTGACATACAGTCAATGGTAATTTACTTAAAATTGCTTCGGTTCTTTGGGGTTTCATCTCTAGCCTACACCAACACGCTTGGGATTAAAGGCTTTGTTTTTTTTTATTGTTTTCGATGATGATGGTGATTGTTAGATGGCAAGATCATGCACTTTGTGCAAGATAACTTTTTGCTATTTCACTGTTTGTTTGTTGTAATTTCTTTTCTTTTCTTTTTTTTTTCTGGAAAATATTATAGTGTTAAGTGAATATCAATGAGTAAGAGGTTGGGGAACATCATTAAATGTATGCATACCAGCAATTTCAACAACTGCTATTGCCGTACTTTATGCATTAAGTTTCTTGCATACTGATCTTGTACGTTGTTGATTAACAACAGCACTTTGTCTTTGATCGTCTAGCAACTTAACTATAGTGATTTCCCCCTTTTTTTTATAACATTCTCTGTGAAACTTTTGGTGCTAATGGTTTGCCTTTTTGGCCATTTGATGCTATTGATATATCAAGTATCCTAAGAATATTTAAGTGTGTTGATTAGAAAATTACCATTGTTTTGATTATTGTCCAGGGAAATGTTTCGTCTCTGCAAGAACAGAAACACATCACTTGTTGAGCTGATATACTTCCTGTTTTGCAGGCAATTTCTATAGAATACGTAGTGCTTTTGCATTTGGGGCTAAAAGTCTGGGAAAGTTACTTGAATGCCCAAAAGAGAATTTGATTGCTGAATTAAACCAGTTCTTCGCAAATACATGGATTAGACATGGTAATGGTAGTCGTCCTGATGTGCCAATCCTAAATCCTCTTGATGTGCGGCCTATGAAAGGTATTCCAGCTGTAGTTTTAAACAGTCAAAAAAGTGCAATGACAGCCCAGAGAAAGACTGAAAATCCGAAGCTTCGTGCTAATGAGGATAATCTTGCTGATGGTGGTCATAGATATCCTGACCCTTCTTCTCAGGCACCTCACAAAAGTGACCTACACAAGAATCCGGCAAGAACAGTTTATCCTTCTGTTTCTCATGCTCAGCATAAAAAATTGTATGTAACACAAGGAAATACCAAGCTTTCTGAACAACTTGAAAGAAACAACTCTGCTGGATCAATGCAAGGTGAAAGGGATAGGAGTGCGTCAAATAATCTCTTTCCCAATGAGAGAAATGGGCAAAATAGGTCTAGGTTTGCAAGAACACGATCTAGTCCGGAACTGACAGACTCTTCTATTGAAGGCCTTCGTGGTAGGCGGACTAGAGTGGTTGATATGGAAAAACCTCCAATAGTTGATTACAGTAGCAGAAGAAATATTTTAGTTCCAGAAATTTCTGGCAACCACAGCACTAAGTCTTCACAGGATGAATCAATGTCTTCCATTAACAGCGCATCACATCCTAGCGCAAAAGCTCCTTCAGACTCAAACAGTGTTTCGAGCAGTTATCGTGAAGATAATGCTTTTGTGATGAATGAAGAACTTTCTTCTGTCTCTGAATCGTCCGAGATGCACCATGATGAACAAGTTCTGGTTAATTTAATGGCATCGGCGAAGTTGCATGGCTTAAACGGACAGGTTCAATTACCAATGCAAATACCTTCTCATCTGTCTGCAGCACATTCCCCTTTACTTTCTCAATCAGTATTTTCTCAAAAGCATCTGGCCGGAATTCCACCAGCTAGCTTAATTGGGACTCCATGGTTGCCCAATATGCAGTTCCTCCATGGGTTCATTCAACCTCCTATGGCCCATTACATACACAATCCAACTTTTGCACCAAAAGCTGAGGATGGTAATGAGAGCGAGAGACCTGTTACATCAGATGAAAATCATGATACTGGCAACAATTGGCATGAGTATACTGTTGGATTTTCTGGACACTTTGGTTCTGAAGGAAGAGATCCTCACATCTATAATGTTGATGGAAAGGAACATTCCTCTTTACCTAATGGTGTACCTGTTGCCCCCTTGGAAAGGCAGATGGAGTTTACTGTTGAGGATAATAGTGTAGGTGATGAAAAATATACCCGCATGTTTCAAAGTCAAAGTGGTAGAGAAGCCAGTGGATATGCGAGTGTCCCTTCTTCATATGCCAGTTCCTCCAGAGGCAAGGCTCTGAACGCGAGTTCATGGGATGAAATGGCTGTAAATACGTCAAGATCATTAAGCGACAAATGGGGGAAAAGGCCTGACTTTGGAGCACCCGCCCCAACCACACATATCAAAGTTGGTTGGCAGATGGGAAATAGTACAGAGC
Organism: Eleusine indica; assembly: GCA_030378355.1. NCBI lineage: Eukaryota > Viridiplantae > Streptophyta > Magnoliopsida > Poales > Poaceae > Eleusine > Eleusine indica. The sequence goes on along the minus strand of CM059498.1, from coordinate 5,695,039 downwards.
ATCTCCCAACTGAAATTGATGATGGCCCCAGAAATGGGACATCAGGACCAACCATTAATGAAGCTTCCAAGATAGTAACAGGGCCCAACCCTTTATCAATGCAATCAAGAGCTGGCCAAGTACCTAATGATTTCGATCCATCACAAATGAGTGTGCCTAATCCAATGTTTGCACCATTTCTTATTGGTTCCCAGCAGAGACAAGCTGATAGCTCAGGACTGACTTTTGTTCCGACTGGTCCACCGGTTCCTTTTGTTGTGCTCCCATTTGTTCCAGGGACTAATGACGGTTCTGTTCCCCAATATGAGAGAAGTGAAAGAACTGATCAGCATCCTGCAAATATCGTTGGCCAAAATTTTAGCTCAATTAATGAAGTTCACCAACCAGATACCAGTGCTACCTCAACAGTACCGTGTGGTAATATGGCTGAGCCACCATCTGAAGAGCACAAGCCTGATATCTTGAACAGCGATCTTATTGGTCATTGGCGCAATTTACAGTACGGGAGACTTTGCCAAAATGCGCCCCCGGTGGGTCCTGTTTTGTACCCTTTTATGGGCCCACAAATGTATTTACAGGGTCATACTCCATGGGATGGGCCCGGAAGACCAGTTGCGCCAAATGTTAATTGGGCGCAGATGGTGGGCCCTGGTCAACGCGTATTTCCTGTGATGCCAGTACAACCTACTACAGAAAGGCCTACTGGAGTTCTCCCGCGCTATGGGGAAGATCTTCCCAGATACCGTGCAGGCACAGGAACCTACCTGCCGAATCCTGTAAGATCCTAAAGTTTGTTTCAGTATCAAATCACATCTTAGACAGACTGATGAAAAACAGAAAACTGAATGATATTGATCCTTTATCATATTGCATCATGTATTACTACTTTAATACATGTATACTTGAAATTAGTAAGAATAATATCAATGTACTTGTACCATGTTTTCTTTTAGTCTCTTGAGCTCGCCCTGGAAATTGTTGTTGCATCTCAATGTTTATATCTTTAAAACATCGATGGCGAAATGGAATAAGGAAAATGTAAATATGGGATAAGGAAGTGGGCTAATCCTGAGGTTTAAATCCTAATAACACTTTATAATTTTTATTTATTTTTTGAATTGTAAGCTTTGGTGAGTTTTAAACTTGCTAATAAGATTACGAGTTTACCTGCCAGATTGATGGGGAGATCCCCTTTATCTTATCCTAGTTTCCTAGAGCTTCGGCTCCAGATACGGGCAGTGAGCTACCAAGCTGTTCTCTATCAGGTGGCTAGTTTTGAGCTGCTTATTTGTGAAACTTGATCTGTATTTGTTAGTTAATTAATATTCAAAGTAAATGTAGTCATGTAGATCATTCTGAAGCTTGTATGCTATCACAGTACTGTCTGGAGCCAGCTTTTTTCTATTTAAAGTCCAACCATTAAAACTGAATTCTGGATAAACTAGACTGGAATCACAATCTTGATAGGATTCTGAGCCCAACAAAACATAATATATGATCTGGTTTCCCCCTATTGTACAATCTTTCTTTGCAGAAATTTTTCCTTGTATTCAACCTGAACAACTTGTGATAGTGTGTTACTTGTTTACAATGTGAGATCATAGCATACTATGTGTCACTCTCACTGATAATGATTGGTGTTATCATAATGATGTAAAGGTGTGGAGAGCGGTTAGTAGTCGATGAAGCATTAATTTTGTCATGTGAAATGGATTGGTATGTTAACTGAGAGTTCACATGCGACAATGAATTGTCAGCTTTGTGAGCTAACTTTATTTAGGCTAGTTATTAGACTTATCAGCTACCAAATGATGGAATTCATAAGTTCGTAGCATGACTGGATTTGTGACTTCTAAATATGGGATTTGTTGTTTTCCTTTTTTGGTAGTTCTACCTTCTGTTCCTGTGGTGCATGATGTTATGTTTTAGGAAGAGATTAAGGAATGACTTAAGAATTTGATAGCTTGAAGTGCAGAATACTAAGTCGTCAATTTTGTTCTGTTATCTCAGAAGGTTTCATTTAGGGACCGACACTCAAGTTCAAGAAACTACAGAGGAGGTTACAGCAATGACAGGAGTGACCATAGTGATAAGGAAGGAAGCTGGACAAACTCAAAACACCGAAACCCAAACCGCAGCTATGGGCGTAGCCAGTCAGAGAGGTCTGGCATGAGGCCTGATAGACATGCCACTGATGACAATCAGTCTGATAGGCAGCGACGAACCTATAGAAATGATTCATACAGGCACGAATCAGGCGCTCAATATCTTGTGCAGGGCCAATCCTTTGGACCCACAAACTCTATGCGCAAGCCAGCAAATGTAGCACATGAGGTTTATACACCACCGTCTGCAGCTTCAAACGGTACTGCTTTATCTGGCCCTCCAGGACCGCCATTTTTTATGGTGTGCTCATATGAACCTGGTGTAGATCATGGTGCTTCCTCATCAGAACCAATTGAGTTTGGTTCACTTGGTCCACTGCCCACAGCTAATGGTGATGACTTGCCCCGTCCTACTCGTCAGGTACCGCCTAATGGATTTTATGGGCAAAAGCGTGGTCCATATAGGGGTGGTTCTTCTCATTCATCCCCTGATCAACCGTCTTCGCCGCAGCCTCGCCGGTAATACTTTGCGCTTTATTTCCTTTTATCACTGTTTCTATTTTCAATAACTTTTTGTACACACAATCAGATCATTGCTGTCTACATAACTTTATTTCTTATTATAAAAATGTGTGGGGCTTTCTTGCACATAGGCAGATTAAATGCTTGTAGTTATTGCCATTAGTAAATTAGTTATTAACACAATAGCTAAAGTAGATGGCAAATCTTGCAAATGAATCTGGCACATGACTGATAGAGTAAGCAGGGATTGGAAAGATAGGCGACTTTCAAATTATTTATGGAATAGATAAAAGAGTATATCCAAGCTACAGAAATAAAGTTTCAGTTAATTTAATTTAGTTATTACCATTTTTGCTTGCTTCTGATTTTACTAAGAACATGTCAGCTTTACATGTTTGGCATTTGTGCGTCAGATCAGTTACAATTATTGTTGTGTTGATGCACCACTATGCTTGTTTTGCTACCGTGTCCATCTGTTATAAAGTACACCCTCCGGACTTTTATTATTGATGTTTGGACAATGGAATTAGTTCAAAATGAGCTAGTCCCACTGTCCTGACATCAACAATAAAAAATGGAGGTAGTATTTATAGTGTGCTGTGTTGAACTGACACTCATGTCAATCGGTAGCAATTAGTTAATTGGCACCAGATATCTATAATTGTGAGGCGGAAGCTAACACAGAATCAGTTACAAGTAGTGACACATCTGGGAATAATGCATTGTGTAATTATGATTTTAGCTAGGCAATTAGCTTCTCTGAACTGATTTACATTTTTACATGCTGACATTGTTGTCACCAAGCTGAACTTTGTGCATCTTTCCCCCTTCCAGATAGTTGAGTTTAAACATGGAGGCTTAGCCATTTGGTTCTGGCTTTGAAGCCTTGTGATGACATTATTTTGCTCCAGTGCTTAGGTGGTCGGGCATCAACTACAGCCAAAAACACATCCCTAGCCAGTGTTTTAGTGCTTTGTGATGTCTCACCAGTACTGAATATCTTCGACAAAGACGCCAGTCATTGTCAGGATGTTTCACAGGTCACTATTTGTTATAGTGCTTCCTGAAATCAGAGCAACAATCTTCTGAATAAACCATGGAACCAACAATCACAGAATATCTTTATGCAGAGTTGAACTAAACATTACGAGGAAGGTAACAGAGGATTCCACCATTCCCATTTCCCATGCAGTCATGCTGTAGATCGGCTTGGAAAATATATGCTGAATGGAGCAGGGAACAAGCATTTCCTCGTCAATACCAAAGAGTCTGGAAAATTGTTGGATTCATTTTGCTACCATTGTTTGGACGTGTAACTGAAATCTAATATAGGTAGAGAGAGATCATGTAATCACATACAACCATCTTAGATGCATAGATAACAAGTTCTCGTGATGTTGTAGCTGGATGAGCACAAGTGTTCCAGAATACTCGGTCAAGAGTGAAATTGATCCTGTGCTTAAAAAAAGAGTGAAATTGATCCGAACTCTACTGAATTCATCGTTGGATTTTCTGCGCATCTCGAGTCGTGGGCTTCCAGATGCATCAGTCAGGAAGATTTCTAGTACTATTTTAATGTCCTCATCATGGAACGATGGCTAAAAATTGAGGCACTCTCTCCAGTCAGTAATTTTGCTTTATCGAGAAGGGAAGAATTTCAAGATCTTGCTATGCTGCTGCATAATGATACAAGGTTGCTACTTGTAACTACTAAAAAAATGTTGCCAAAACAGGTGCATCATACACACTCGTCATACTGTGACACCCATTGTCTACTGGTGTTCTCTCAAAAACAATATGTCTCTCTTGCTAATGAGTCCGCTATCATGATTAAAGCGGGTCATTCTTGGCAACACACTGTAGTGTGATGCACCCGTCGTTCGCTGTCTCTGCCCGTTCTGCCCCGGTTCTTTTCTTGAGCTCCGTCATCCTCTCCGTGTAGCAGTCGCCTACGCCTCGCAAGCAGTACTTGTCCTGGATCTGCCTCTCGTTCCTGCAAAATCTCAAGAGCATCGCTAAAATGTAGTATCCAGAACAACAGAGATCTTCAGGAGTGTAAACAAACAGAAGTAGTAACTCGACGTACTTCTTCTGGTTCTCCGATGGGGGCCACAATGAGAGAAGGTTCTTCGTCAGTCAGTGGGTTACAGTATAGAATCAGAAGTGTGTGCATGATGAACTGAACAATGTTTGCATTGCATGAACGACATTCCGTTTCTCCAAGAACTCAAGCCGGGGCAGGTCGGACCTTTGAACCGAGTCTAACCCGGTGAAACCTGACAAAAAATAATATCTATATAAGCGTGGCAGTGTGCATAAACTGTACCTGGAATCCTGGCCTGGACTGGACCAGAGGATGAGAGGACAAGCGAGAGAGCGAGGCCGCGGCGGGGATTGCCAAGGACGCTCAGCCGGTCCTTCCTGGTGGCGTGGCCGAGGACGCTCGACGGTGTTACGGAGTCCTTCTCCCGATCTCTCCCTCGCAGGCGACAGATTTCTGAGGCCTCGTCGGTCATGCATGCTTGTGCGCCGCGGGGGCCGCCCGGGGTGCAGGCGCCACGTGGGACCCTGTCGCCTCTGCCGGAGCAGGAGGGTGGGAGTCGCTCCCTGCGCTCAAGGACGGGCGGTTCAGCAGGGACGCGGCGGAGGCCGTGTGCTCCGGCGGGAATGTGTGCATGGTCAGCCTGCGAACCCGCGGGGGCAAAGGAGGGCGCCGTGTTCGACCTCCAAACGAGAAGGTGGGAGGACATACCGCCGGGGATGCTGGCCGGGTGGACCGGGCCCTCGGCGGCGTCGTCTGATGACTTGGGCGAGACCATCTTCGTCGTGGACGAGGAACGAGGAGCGTTGATCGCCTACGACTGGGCACGCGACCGGTGGAACACGGTGCTCGAGTCGGAGCGGCTCAAAGGCGCCGCGCGCAGATATCACGGCGGGCGGAGGAAGGGTCTGCGTTGCGGTCAACGGCGGCGAGAAGGTCATCGTCGTCGACGTCACCTCCTCCTCCTCCTCATCGAACTCGAAGCCGCCGCGGAAGAAGATGTGGGAGGTGGCGCCGCCGGCCGGGAAGCGCTGCACGTGCTGCCCAGGATGACACGCGCCTCGGCAGAGTGAACAAGCATGCACGCATGCCTGTGGGATTCCGCTAGTCGACCTCGCCGACGGCTGCGCGGGCTTGGCGGGCCAGATTTCTGAGGCCTCGTCGGTCGGCGACCGGGCGTGACTTCAGCCTCAACCTCGAGGAGGAGGCTGCATGCCTGCATCCTTGCAGCACGATTACAAACCAGAGGCTGAGCACGGCCTCGGCCTCGGCGGTTCCGGCAGGGGCTTGGCGGCGGCGATATCTAGTGACCAGCCGACCAGGGCTTGCCGCTGAGTCGCGATGTCGTCGCCGTTGCCCAACACCAGTGAGCTTCCCGGCGCTGCCATGAAGTCCGACTCTGCCTCCTCTACAGCAACTGTCTGATGGCCGCAGGGTGTTTTGGTGGCCACCCAACACCAGTGAGCTTCCCGGCACTGTCTGATATCTAGCTATGCATGGTCGTCAATGCTTGGCAGCCAAGATGAACGCGCCAGCCATCCCTCCGCGCATTCCCGCGAGGACACTGCCTACATGTATTGGATGGTAACTGACACTATAAAGATACCATACAGCAGTGAATTTATCCAAATCAATATAAAGATACTTTTATCATGACTGACACTACAAAATGTTTCGTACTCTCAGATACCATACAGCCCAAGCAAATATTGAGCACTAAGCCCCTCACTGATGAGGGACACAATGATTACAACAATAACCATTGAACTAACGACTGTAATTGCAAACGAATAATTTTTTCCTTCGATTGTCAGCAGCACGCCATCAAGCCTTGAAACAGAGCACAAAAGGGTCAGTAACGACTGATAACAAAAAAAATATATATTTTCAAAGTAGATGTGAATGTTGAATGGATGTATTTAGACATCAATCAAAGAGTTAATATACTATTTAACAATTGCGTGGCAGTATGATATTTGACATTTTTCTAATTCAAAAATGCATGGCATGGACGTGTTGCCTTTGATGGAAGCTATACGCCATCACATGATCACTTATACAAGCCGAATACAGCTTGGATTCGAACTCAAGCTTGTGTCTGGAATTCTCTAGTCATCTGAAGAAAAGGTGCAGACCACACAACACCTCATTAACACTATAAAATACAACTTTATGCTTGATATTTTATTATTAAATGTTGAGAAGAATGCTTAGTGGAGAAATATGTTCCCAATTTCTCGGTCAATCCTTCAAGCAACAAAATTTCTTGCGAGAAAATAAATTGTAGACTCAGTTGGTGAGTCATGATGGTCGTCGGTCATCCATTTTATTTCTTGCTAGGTTGTAATCTCTATCTCTATTATCTTAAAAGACTCGGTGAGTCATGATGGTTGTCGCCCGTCGGGCATTTCACCTTGAGGACAAGCCAGCATGTGGGCGCTACATTCCTCCTCTCCGCACGCGCATATCTGTTCACCTTTAGCTGCTCAATATTATAAGGTGTCAGTTCGCCTTCTCTCACCAGTCACCACTGTTGTCAGCCCCTTCCTTCCTTCATGCTGCTTCCATCCAACCTTCTCCTCAGCAAGCAGGTCTATCTACAGCACGGCCTCCTCGCATCCTTCTTGTGCCCCTAGATCTGCTAGAAAAGGCTTGAAGTGCTAGTGTTTAGGAATTTGTTGAGTCTGCCACCGCTGCACACCGCGCTGCCGTTTGAGCGGCCATATATATGATCATTTACTTGGGATCAAAACATGTTTTAGTCTAAGCATTGCCCCGCAATGAGCATTCGAATGCAGCAAAAGAAGCCTAAGAAGCTTTTGTTTGGCAAGGAAATCAAGTCAAACAAGAAAACAAGACATACATAAATGGAATAGCAAGAAGGTTGGATCTTTCTTGTGACCAGTAGTGACATCCGCTGTTGCAGTGTGCTGCTTGCAGTGGGGCGGTGTTGGTTTGGTTCAGGAGAGAGAAACATGAGGATTGCAGCCAAGACCACTGAACCAGGGACTTGGCACGTGATTTGCTTATATTTAAGGGCCTTGCTAATTTTCAGTCAGCTGAAAGTTTGGATAACTTTTAATCAACACTTTAAACCTTCGGATCTAAATCTATTAATTTATAAAAAATAATCCTATAAAAATAAATACTAGTACGAATCTAATACAACTCCAACTATTTTTTAAGTGACTGAAGGTTTCAATAGCTTTCAGTTAAGAGCATTCGAATATGAATATTTAATTATGGTGGGACTTGGCGCATGATTAGCTTATACACAATTCTGAGGGGGGGGGGGGGGTCACAAGGGCGGTAGCCTATAAATTCATAAAAAAATATGAATTACAAACCTGAACAGGAAAGAATGTAACATGATGCAAGATTTAAGAGTTTGTTTTGTGTGTACATTGTTTAACATTTCAGGAATAATGTTTGTTTTTGTCAAAATGAGTCACAATAGGAAAAGGTAGATTTTTTTTGTGCACTAAAAACCTATTCTACTATGCACATACAGTAGTAGGTCCAATAAAAAATGGCTTTTGCACCAAAATTTTGCACTTCCAAGCCATTGAAAGATTATATCCACTATCAAGGGCAGACAGCCAGCCAAAACTGACAATAACAATTACCAACAAGAGAATCTTCCATCATCAATCTAAGTATTTACTAAAGAACATATTAATTATGATATTCTATAGCAACACACAGAAAAATCAACTAACATACAAAATACCAGCATAAACCTGAAACGCAGTCCCACCTTAACATTTACAATAGAATGCTCACTTGCAAAGGTTGTAACTATACCCTGTTTTGAAATTTATGTAGCATTGAACCAAACTGTATGATGTTTGAGTCAGTAATAAGCAAAAGTAGGACTACGAACGAGAGGATACAGGCAACAAGGCACACAAATTAAACTTACCCCGAACCGCATATCTAGCTTTGTCGACCAAGTAGGGTCTGTTTCACTGCAATACATGAGTCCTTTATTCCTACAGACACACAGGGAAGTTATGTTAGCTTGAATGATGGGAAAAGAACGGATGTTTTGCCAGCAGTTATTACTAGGATGAACAGAGAATACTAGAATCACATGTTGAGTGCTTGACTTACCAATACTTACGATGGCAACAAGTAAAGATATGATGGATGAGTGTATGAGGGCTTGGCGGTGGAGCTTGTTCAACATCTCCATCACTGGCTATAGTCCAAATGACAGTACCTAGGTGGTACTGCTCAAAACGAAACACTAGATCACTTGGAGCAGATGGCAAACGATGATTGCAGAATATAGTGTTAGAAGGAATGGAAGGAAACCCCTTACTCCCCTTGTTATGTGAGAGACAGAGACAACGTTCATCAAGGAACAAGGTGTGGTCTCCGATACTCGTTACGGGCACAATTTTTCCATTGGCAAGGTCAGCAAGTCTGTAAATCACCAGCTTTGAAAAAGAATCATCATTGTAGGCAACTAGCAAGAGTTCAGAGTCACATTCTACTAGGTACACAGTGTGCCGAAGTATGTCCAATGGGCACTCAGCAATTTTCACTGGTGATTGGATATGTACCAGTCCCTCAGCCATGTCTGAGCATGGTGGGTCAATCTGGTAGATGTGAACCTTCCGTATTTCCTTAAACTTAAACTGTATGGTGTAGAGTTTGCCTTTGAAAGACACAGGGTTGAGCAAAGGTTGAAGCTTCCAGGTTGAGAGAGTCCAGCGCTGATCTCCAGTGCTGGCATAAGCTACACGGTGCAGTAGGTCAAGGGCCAGCATGACGGTGACGGTCCCCGTGGGGCTGACAGAAACGGCGGTGCAGACCCTCATGAGGTAGCCCCGCTTGCTTGCCTCGCTGTAGTAGTGACCGGGTTCCATCTGCGGCAGGAGGGATGCAAGCGGTGGGAGCTCGACGATGTCGCCGGTGAAGGGGTTGAGGAGGCGGATGGCGGTGTCCTGGTCACGGTGAAGGAGGAGAAGACCGTCGATCGAATCAAGGATGACGTGGTCGTCGAGTAGCGGGAGGTGTACACGGATGATATCACCGGTGGAAAGATTGTAGAAGCGAACGAATCCATGAAGGTCGGGATGGCCAGGGTAGAGGCCGTGGCCCTCCGGCAACATCATCCAGCGGTGCGGGTGGAAACGGGAGTCCACGACGCCACGACCGCCGGGGCGCATGGTGTTTGCCCGCCAGCTGGGACAAACGGCGCGGAAACGGATGTAGTCCAGCACGTCGACTAACAGCACCAGCGATCCGATCAGCTCAACCAGATCCTGATGCAGAGACGCCCAATCCACGGACATCTTACCGGCGTTGCGGCCCGTCAGGCGGGAGAACTTTCTACTGCACGCCGGCGGCAGTATCTCCATCGCATCTGCAATCATCGACAGCAGATCGACTCGATTCACAAAATCTACCCGGGTCTCTGAAAAACTATGATGTTAGAATTTATTTGTAAGGTTCTAGACTTCAGAATTTCACAAATGACAGGGGATGGGTGGAAAACTGAGCCTGTGGATGATTGTCTTTTCCAAACACATTAGGTCAGGATTAGGCAGGACGGGAATAATTGGCGGTGCATCTGGGTGATTGCTTAAAAAAAAAAAAAGAACGCTTCTGTTGCATCCCACCGGTTTCATGATTTTTGAAAAACCAGAAATATAAATCGATTTGCTGTTTAAACTTTAAAATCCAAATTTAGACAAAATTAACCACTCGACTTTTATTATTATTATCTCTACTCTTTATTAATAAGATACTCTTTCCGTCCCACAAAATATTTTGTTCTCAGCTTCAAATTTTATTCTAGAGAAAGTATCGGTTAAGACATGGGTTCCACTAACACCCATTGAATCTTCCTTCTCTCTCTCACTTATCTCATCAAGCTGGTTCGGTCAAGCTCGTCCTCACTGGCAAAATAGACTCATAAACGCGCGGACGTCTTCCACCTCCCTGCAGCGAAGTCATTTACCTCCCTGCCACTGTGTCCATCAATGAGGAGTAGTGACTTGTAGGCACAAATCTGGGTGTGGAGCGGTAGTAGGCCTTGGAGCTAGGCAAGGAGCAACCAGATCTGTTATGATTGGTTGCGGCTGCAAGGGAAAGTAATGCGCCGACGACCAGATGGGATGGCTACCGACGACTAAAAGGGTCGGCGTGACACGAAATAGAAGGTGTGGCGTGAATGTAGCTAGATTGGGCATGCGCGCAGTGATGTCGGAGACATGGCTAGTTATAAACGTGGTAGTGTGCATAAACTGTGCTTGGGCACATGGACTGACACGACATGATCAGAAATAAATTATATATCGATGTCGATCTGAAATTAGATGGGCTAAACCATTTCGTATTCGGGTTGTGCTGTGTCAGGTAGCCTGTTTGGACAACACTAGTTGGGAGCTTCGCCAGTGCACGGCTGCTGCCTTGTGGCCTTGGTCTCGAGACGCCCATACGACGGTCAGATCGTGGGCCGTAGGCAAAGAGGATATGCTTTTGGGCACTGAAGCTGTGAACCTTTGATTTATTATTATTATTTATTTATTTTGAGGAAAGTGAACCTTTGATTTGATGATAAAATATGGGCATAGTACCTCGTATGTTCGACGACATTTAAGGAAATTGGAGTGCGACGTAAAACTGCGGCCGTTTAACCGAGGACGACTTGATGATTGGTCTTTGTCTCTCTGTGCCAAAACACGCGCCTTCAACTTGAAATACGATGGCTCTGCGTTTGAGCATTGCCTTGCCTTGTTTACTTTACATCCTTTTCGTGATCTGTTTAACGCGACTCACAAAAAAGGTCAAATGCATTTCGGGGCCGTAGCTAGATCAGTTCCATTATTGTAGTAGTACTATTATTTACCATTGATTCCACGTTTCCCACAATGCACCGGTAGTGCCAGCTTCACCTTCACGGGCGGAGCTGGGCTCAGGCCCCCCGTTGTCGCGCGTAAATCTTAAAAGAATTAAGTAGAGCAAGGACCATTAAACAGAGCACAAATGGTTAATCGCAAGTGCCCAGCTTGCTATAAATAGCGCGCCAAGAAGCCCCTTCATTTGCTATAATCAGCTCTGTTAGTTATTTACCAGTACATCACCTACTCGAGATCAATGATGGCTCATGTGCTGATAGACGAGCTGGTCCAGGAAGCAGCAGCTCAACAGCGAGCATTATTCATCCTCGTCCCCCTGCTCTTCTTCTCTCTTGTGCTTCTGCCACTGCCGCTCCTCCTCCGCTCGCTTGCTTCGTCAACCAGGACCAGGAGTAGAGCGAGAAGAGACAGTGATGATCCGCTGAGCGAGTTCCCTTCGCCGCCGAGGAGGCTCCCCGTCATCGGGCACCTGCACCTGATGGGCGCTCTGCCTCACATCTCCCTCGCGGAGCTCGCGTTCAGGCACGGGCCGGAGGTCATGCTGCTCCGCCTGGGCTCCGTGCCCACCGTGGTCGTCTCCTCGCCGCGCGCCGCCGAGGCCGTCCTGCGCACGCACGACCACGTCTTCGCGTCGCGGCCGCGGACCATGGTCGCCGACATCATCATGTACGGCGCCACCGACTCGTGCTTCGCGCCCTACGGCGACCACTTCCGCAAGGCCCGGAAGCTGGTCACGCTGCACCTGCTCAGCGCCACCAAGGTGCGGTCCCAGCGCCCGGCCCGCGTAGAGGAGGCCCGCCTGGTTCTGGGCCGGATCCGCGAGGCGGCGGCGGCGAACGCGCCGGTGGACATGAGCGAGGTGCTGCACTCGTTCGTCAACGACCTCGTCTGCCGCTTCGTGTCCGGCAAGTTCTCCCAGGAGGAAGGCCGGAACAAGCTGTTCCGGGAGCTCACCGACATCAACGCCGCGCTCCTGGGTGGGTTCAATGCCATGGAGTACTTTCCCATCCTGGCGAGGTTGTTCGAGCTGTTCAGCAAGGTGGCGTGCGCCAAGGCCAAGGCTGTGAGGAAGAGGTGGGACCAGCTGCTCGACAAGCTCATCGATGACCATGCAACCAGGCTGATGTCCCGTGACCGTAAGGACGACGCCGTGACCACCGAGCAAGGAGACACCGACTTCATCGACGTGTTGCTGTCTCTACAGGAGGAGTACGGGCTCACCAGGGACCATATGAAGGCCATCTTGATAGTGAGTCCATATATGCTGCATCTATCCTTGTCATAAACATCTTCATCAATACCTTTTTCATTCTTTATCTTATGAGATGCGTGGTGGATTGATTGTTGAACACTATATATGTATTGATGATATTTTCAGGACATGTTTGAAGCAGGCACAGACACATCGTACGTGACTCTGGAATTTGCCATGGCCCATCTCATGCGGGAGCCACATCTTATGGCCAAGCTACACGACGAGGTGCGGAGGACTGTACCCAAGGGGCAAGAAATGGTCACAGAAGACGATCTGACCAACATGACCTACCTCAAATCCGTCATCAAGGAGACGCTCCGGCTACACCCACCAGTTCCTCTCCTCATCCCGCACTTCTCTAGAGACGCATGCAACATTGGTGGCTACACAATACCTGCAGATACAAGAGTTATAGTCAACGCCCGCGCACTTGGAAGACACCAGAGTTATTGGGAGATTCCCAATGAGTTCCTACCCGAGAGATTCATGGATGGGGGTAACGCCAACAACGTCGATTTCAAGGGGAGAGACTTCCATTTCTTGCCTTTCGGGTCTGGTCGGAGGATGTGCCCAGGTATTCACTCGGCAACAGTGACCACTGAGATAATGTTGGCAAACCTGATGTCATTTTGATTGGGAGTTGCCGGTAGGACTAAAGAAAGAGGACGTAGATATGGTAGAGGTGTTTGGAATAACTGTGCAGAGAAGGCAGAAGCTCGTCTTAGTCCCAAAGATTGCTTAAGTGCATATCGCGTGCCACAGATATATAGTGATGGGTCAAGATATATTTATTCGGGTCATATGTACCTCATGCCTTATGTGACCCTTTCTTCACGAAACAATAAATTGTTGGTCAATCCCATGAAAATTTTATTGTTCTATTAAACTGTTTACCAGGGCACGTGGCATTAACATGATGAATCGACACAAATTTAGATGTGTCCATTTTATACATTCACAAATTATTAAAGAGAAAATTTATAGAACACTATGGACCCTTGGATCCAACTCCGATGTTTTGGATATACCTAAATTCGTTCTCAACCCTTCGGCATCCCAAATTGGTCAATCAGCGTCTCAACTCCTGTTTCTGTTCACACTCTTTGTCAGTGCGACTCTTCATCTATCTATCTATCTCTGTCGTAATGCACCATCGTTTGGACGAGCCTCGTGTGATATAGATTGGAGGAGATTTACTCTTCGTATATAAAAGGTATGTTCCACATATTCTAATTCTCTACATCACCCATTGAACTTCTTCTACGCGAAGTACGACAATAATTGTTACCTGCAGGCATGACGAGAAGAGTAGCCTCAGATTCAACTGTTCAACATTTTAAAGTAATACAAATAATTATAAGCTATAATAAGTGTTGTTAAACACGTGCAATAAAGTAGTTTTGAAGAGTTTTATGCATATATGGCTCATTGTGCTAGACCATTTTGCAAAAGGAGAACATCACTCTTCAAGGAAAAAAATGTGTAGTCTTATACCAACTTAACTAAAATGAGATATAAACAACAAATTGTTCACATGGTTGCTTTTCGAGGTTGATTGGCACATATAAAAGGCACTATGAATGAGAAAAAAAAATCATCACATAAGTTACAATTGCAGATTGGTCCAAGGGCCTTTATTAGCCTGCTCTCCCCAAAACACACACCGCCGCCGCCGCAACTTGCTGCAAATCCATTTGAGAAATGTTGTGATTCTTGCTATGAATCCCGATAGATAGAGGCACAGTGTGTGGCAGGATTCTTTCATTGTACTTGGAGTACCTTTTCTACATAGAAACGTGTGATGGAGATAGCAGATCATGTTTCGAAGGAAAACGGGTTGGTTTTTTATTCCTGAAACCGTGTTTGTTCAGGTTTGATGAAAAGAAAAATGATTTACTAAGGGGTGCGACGATTTACTAAGGGGTGCGACCAGCTGCTCGACATGCTCATCGACGACTGAGGACGACCATGCAACAAGGCAGCTGACGCGCCGCGAGGATCATGATGCCGTGATCAAGCAGGAAGACACGGACTTCATCGACATGTTGCTGTCTCTACAGGAGCAAGGCTATCTTGATAATGAGTCTATGCTGGATGTCGTCGCTCTCATATATATCTCCAGGAATATTTTTCATTCCTTATTATTTTGGGGGTGCGTGGTTGATTTTGGTGTTTAAACACACATGTTTGAATTGTGTAGCAGGCACATAGACACGTCATATGTGACTCTGGAATTCACTATGGCCCATCTCATGCGGAACCAGCACCTTAATTATGGCCAAACTATAATATGAGATGTGGAGGGCTGTACCCAATAAGGGACGAGAAATGGTCACGGAAGACTAATGAACATGATCAACCTAAGCCAGTCATCAAGGACACACTCCAGCTACATCCACTAGTACCTCTCCTTATTCCATACTTTTCTAGAGATGCGTGTAACATTTACTAGTACAAAACACCACTGCAGTGGCCGTGAAAAAGGAACTACACTAACAGATATGAGCCCTGTCACTGAAAAAATAGCAAAAATCCAAGTAAAGTTTCCACCACCACTAGAATTAAATTAAAAAAAAAAACTAGGCTTGGATGGACCGAGCCTAGCCAAGTCCGACACCAAACCCTAGCTAGTTGTGTTGATTGTCTCCACGTCACCACCGCTCGCCCACAGTCATTGCCTTGGGCCCAGTCTCGCCACTGCCGCGCCTAGTACCTCGAGCCCCGTTGCATCGTGCCCGGAGCCATGCATCATCGCCTCTGCCTCAAGCCTATGGAACCATCGCCTCCTGACCTCGAGGCCCCAGATCCGCGTCTGAGGAGAGGCGGTTGACCGAGTGATAGAGGAAGGGAGGGGAGAGGACCTCACCACACACATGAGGAGGGAGGACCGGCGGTGCGTGGGGAGATAGGCAGCACGCGGGTAGGGAAGGGGACAGTGGCGTTCGAGAGAGAGAGAGAGAGAGAGAACAGGTGTGGAAAGAGCGAAGCAAATTTTAGTTTAAGTGTGACTTATATATGAACGGGGGTGGAGAGGCAATTATACGAGTCTAAATAGGCCAATGGACTAGTTAGTTTCTAGTGACGGGTCGATGATGTCATCAACCGCCTGCAGCACGGTCACTAATATTTTGGATCATTCTCAGTGTCGTTTTTGTTGACATTAGCATCCACCGCCACTAGTATTTATTATCAATAGTAGTTTTTATGTCCACTGTCAGTAGAGAAAAAAGACCAAGCGTCACTGCAGGGTTGTTTTGTACTAGTGATTGGTGGCTACACAATACCTATAGGACACGAGTTATAATCAACGTCCAGACACTTGATAGACATCGATATTTGTGATTAGTGACTACACAATACCTATAGAGACGCGAGTTATAATGGGAAAGACTTCCATTTTTTGCTATTTAGTTTCAGCTAAAGGATGTGTCCAAGCAGTTACTTGGCAACAGTGACGATCCATACAACGTTGGCAAACCTTGGACCCTGTTTGTTTCAGCTTATAATCCACTCAGATTAACTAATTTAGCTTAATTAATTTAGTAGACAAACAAACAGGATAGATTATTAGGCCAGATTAATTAATCTAGAGGGTAGATTATTATAATCCAATAATCTGTTATAGATGTGCTTATTTTGGATTATTTTGAACAAAAATCCACTTAAGTTGGTATTTTTACATAAAAAATAACTTGATCTAGATTAAATAATCTAGAGAAACAAACACTTTCTTCAGGTTAATTAATCTAATTTAAATAATTCAGATTAAATAATCTAGTATTATAATCTAGATTAATTAATCTATTCATGAAACAAACATACCCTTATTTACTATTTTTTATTGGGATTTGCCAGTAGGACCAAAGAAAGAGGATATGATAGAGATGCAAGGAATTACCGTGCAGAGAAAGCAAAAACTCGTTTTAATCCCAAAGATTTCGTGAGTGCATATTGTGTGACAGAAATATATAGTGATGGGTCAAGATATATTTCGTGCACATGGCCATGACACAAATATATAGTATATAGGTCAAGATATATTTATTCAGGTCATATATCCTACATATACGCACCTCTCAATAAATTAAGTAATAAATTATTTGACAGGAAAACTTTGTTGTTTTATTAATTTGTGTATCAAGACCATGCACATTAACATGATGAATCAATATAATTTTTGTTGTGCCCATCTATTGCGTTAACAAATTAAAAGAGAGAATTTGTAGAACTGGAGAGAGTAACCTCATCATCGATGGAGTTCATTGAAAAGGGGAAGGTCATTAGATCTCGGCGTCAAAAATGAAATCAAAATGCTATTTTATTTATTTAATTTAATATTGATGGTATTATATATAATTTTACTACATACATCGTCTGATAACCATGGGTGGAAGTGGAATTGGACAGAGCTCGTGGAATCCTCGCATACTGAAATTTTCGTTAATTTCCAAACTTGGGCCGACACGCATGGCCTGCGGCCTGTCCAAACGGAAAGGTTACCCGAGACTCCGAGAGACTCCACCTCCCTCCCTCCTACTCCGGCGGTCCGGCCCACACCTCCAAGATTTCCCTTCCTCCACAGTGATAGCCTCCGATCCAACCCTAACCCCTCCGGCCTCCGCATCGCGCCACCTCGCACCCAAGCGCCGAACCCCTCGCCTCTTCGGCTCTTCCCCGGCGCGTCGCCGGCAGCTCTCTGGTGTGTTCTCCTCACCTTCCCGCCCACCCTCACACACCATACCTCCATCCACTTCTCACCTGTCAATTCCACTGCTCCGTTAGGGCTTCGTAGGTCACACGATTCGCCCCCCTGCAAGCAATTCGCCCGCGATGGAGCAGGATCAGAGCGTCGCTGCCGGCGTGGATTCCGGGAGCGCGGAGCCTGGTGCCGCGGCTTCCTCCGTGGCGGGTTTCGATTCGGCGGGCTACGTTGTGCAAGCTGACGGGGCGCCTCTCGTCGGCGGGAGCACCGTTGCCCCCGACGGCGGAGCTCAGGGAGCTGACGCCTCCATGTACACGACTGAGCACGCGTCGTTGAATGGGACAGCTGGCCAGACCGCGAATTACCAATCTGCTGGGGCTACGGAGAACGGCGGCGCGGTCACAAGCGAGATGGGGGAGCCAGTTCCTGAGCCAGCATCCTATGAAGAAGGTAATGTTGGGCTCGCACGTTCGCGTTATTTGGTGTTCCCTCCTGCTATTTTTTTAACGCAGCTCTCTTTTTGCAGCTGTGCTTTCAGCGGAAGAGGCTAGGTTGTGGAGTGTGGTTACCGCAAATTGCTTAGACTTCAATGCTTGGACCGCACTTATTGACGAGACAGAGAGAAATTCTGAGGTAAAGTTTGTATTGCTGATTGCGTATTCAAGCATTTTTTACTTCCATTGTTTGGCTTGCAAAATGTAGAAGATCCAATATTTAAAAAATGTTTATGATTATGTGCTATTTATTCATGTTAAACCGAATTAGTTCTGCAATTGTTTTCATGTGGATAAGTGGATTTGATTTGGGTAGATCAGAAAGTTCTTATTTAATTTGATGTTTGCTTCCTTTGCTTTCTTAGGATGTGTTTTCAGTCTCAAGTGTCTAGAAAGTATACTTACTGCCCTTTATTGTGTTAGTAGACTTCATAATCCTTTTGTTTGCCTGAGTTATTTGTAGTGTTTGTTACTGCCCCTAATGCTTTATTTTGGCCTATTGTATTCTTGTGTATTTGAATTGTGCATGTTGTTCAATTTCAATCTGATTATAATCGTTAACAAAAAAGAAATTTAGTTTGATGACAATCTTTATGCTAATGCCACCTTTTTGTATATTCTTTCCAGAGCAATGTTTTAAAGATACGGAAAGTGTATGATTCATTTCTCGCCGAATTCCCTCTCTGCTTTGGTTATTGGAAAAAATATGCAGACCATGAAGCACGGTTGGATGGGGCCAATAAAGTAATAGAGGTTTATGAACGGGCAGTTCTTGCAGTTACTTATTCAGTGGAAATTTGGTACAACTACTGTCAGTTCGCAATTTCAACATACGATGATCCAGATATCATCAGAAGGTAGTAATTACACTCAATAATATATATGCATTATCTGATGAAATTTCCACATCTATTTTACTGACTTCTGAATTATAAATGATTGATAGTTGTAAGCCATTACAGATTGGAATGCCTGTTTAGTGCTTTAGAGCATTATATAGCTCTATTTGTGCAATTTATGTGGCAGCATAGTCTATGTAAAATTTTAATATATTTCAGTTACACAGTATTATTAGAGTGATTTCATGTGTCTGAATTGAAATAGGCGAATGGCTCGTTCATACCTGCATCTATTAACTTATTTATGGGACCTTCCCTGGACTCAATATCTCAGTGTAGACATTTTCATTTAAGCCAATGTTATCTCATGGATGAGCGAATTCTAGTTTTGACACACTAACAAGCTTGTTTAATAAAATATACGATCTGTTAAAAGATGTCTTTGTTATAGATGTCTTATTCTGAATAGCGTTGTCTTTATTATTGATGTAAATGTACTATTGTAGCCACTATCGTTTGCAGCTGCCAGCCATCATTCATCAAGTGTTCCTTATAGCCATTCTCTGTTAATAATATTTCATTTTTGAATCATTAACTTTGTTCTCCATTTTCATGACTTTATCTGCCACTTTATGATTTTTCCAGACTATTTGAACGGGGTTTGGCATATGTTGGGACAGATTACCGTTCCAATGTGTTGTGGGATGAGTACATTAAGTATGAAGAATCACTGCAGGCGTGGAGTCATCTCGCTGTGATATATACGAGAATATTAGAACATCCTATACAGCAGCTTGATCGGTACTTTAATTGGTAAGTTTATTTATGTTATTTCAAGTGCAGTTTCTTTTTGTTCTTATGGGTCACCTCTCATGCATGTTATTTTGTTGTTGTTTATTATTATTATCTGTGGCTTACTAATTGTTAGCTATATTGTCTGATGGGTGGATAAACAAATTATCCAGTATGCCATTTTATCATTTCTTAATCCAGCTATTTTGAGGCCATTCAATATTGAAACCTGCTTGATAATACAAATTGTTGATTTTCTCTTACAATAATGCATATAATTATAAATTTCTTATGGTGCATACTGTAATTGTTGTTCAGCCTCAAGGAGTTGGCCTCGACACGGAGTTTTTCGGAAATTGTTACTGCAGAGGAAGCTTCTATGTATGGTGCTACTTCTGAGAATAATGCTCAGGCTCTTGATGGGGTGGCACAACCTGATGACACAGATAAATCTGGTCAACCTGAAATTTCGTCTTCAGCAGATGCTGAGAACCTTGCGAAGTATGTGTCCGTTAGAGAAGAGATGTACAAGAAGGCTAAAGAGTATGAATCTAAGATTATTGGTTTTGAGCTAGCTATTAGAAGACCATATTTTCATGTCGAGCCTCTTGACAATCCAGAGCTTGAAAATTGGCATAACTATCTCGATTTCATCGAACAGGAAGAAGACATCAACAAGGTATGCTTTTGCACTTCTAGTAAGTTTTATCTTTCTAATTTGGTAGATTTCATGGAACACTTGGAATCTTATAACTTACAATCCAGTCTTGTTGGCTCCATTATATGCTTTAACGGCTAGTATTTGGACGAAGCTTCCTTTATAATGGGGAGGATAGAGCATGGACATAATGTTTGGTTGCGATGAGGCTAAGTACTCCAAACTTTCATTTGTCAGTGGCCGTTCTGGGTTAATGATATATGGTAATAAATACCAATTGTTTGAATTTTTAATCTCATATATGCAGGTATTTGCTTAATGCTCACCTTCTTAACCATCTATGTATCAAGCAAGGATGGTCCCTCCATATGGAGGGGCCTCCGTAATCAGCTAATGGAGTAACCTGTGTGAACTTCTCATTTTTTGTCAATATCAAATTTTTATGTCGTGTACTTTTCTTATTTTTCAGGTTGCATCAGTTTTCCTGATGGTACACTATTCTGTTTCAGGTTATCAAACTGTATGAAAGGTGCGTTATTGCGTGTGCTAGTTATTCAGAATTCTGGATCCGCTATGTGCAATGTATGGAGAATAAAGGAAGTCTAGAACTAGCAAACAATGCTTTGGCTCGTGCCACTCATGTGTTTGTCAAGGTAATATCTTGATAGATTCTATCACAATCAATTGGATGACATCTATTTTTTATGTTGCAACAATTTTTTTTCTTTTCTTTATCATGCATGTGCATATACTCCTATGTGTACACACTAGGGTTTCAATCATCCAGTGTAAAGAGTGGGATGAACACGCATGGGGCCACATTACAGCTTGCTTTTTGCACATTTTAAATGAGTCTTTGTTTACTTCAAATTCTTTATTTCCATGAAAATCAAATCAAAAGAACAACATAGAATGTACTCGACTCTATAGGATATTTCAAACTGTATATTTACTATTCCGTTGAGTTAAACACTAGTTATCTTCTCATTTGGGAAAGGCTAGATTTTTAAAATCTCATTTGATTTTTGATACTTTGAGGACAAGGAAACAAAATAGTACTCTGTTTCTGTTGCCAAGAGTTGAAACAGCCATGGCTCTAAGATTGTGTGACAATAATATGTCTTTTTCTGCATATTACAAGTTTATGCATCAGTTATAGTAGCTGTTATTAATTTAATTATAGCTACATGCAGTTTTTCATTATGTTCAATTATTTTGTTATGTTTAACAGAAGCAGCCAGAGATCCATCTCTTTTGTGCACGCTTTAAGGAGCTTAATGGAGATGTTTCTGGAGCACGTGCAGAATACCAGCATCTTTACTCTGAACTATGCCCTGGCTTTCTAGAGGCCATTGTGAAGCATTCTAATATGGAGCTCCGACTGGCATGTTCACTAAACAAATAACCATTTTGTTCTTTTTTTGTAGTGTCCAAGAGTTTGTTTATTCTGTCTCTTCTTGCAGGGAGATAAAGAATCTGCTTGCTTAGTTTATGAGAAGGCCATTGCTGCTGAAAGGGAAAAGGAACAGAGCCAGCTTTTGCCGACTTTGCTGATTCAATACTCACGTTTCTTATTCTTGGTAGGTTTTTATGAGTTTAGCTTATCAGTATGTGAAAAATCATGATTTTACACGACTGTCTGAATTTATATCTTCTGAATATCTTAATATGTCAACTGCACGTGCATATTGGTTAGTCAATAAAGAAAGTGTTTAAAACTGTACTTCTGAAGTTTTCGTTGATGATTTCATTCTGGTATACATCTCACCATGTGCATTTTATGCACTACAACATTATATTTTTTAAGCTTTGGAGAAGTTGCTTTTTTCTTCTGATGATGATTAGTTTATTAAACTCAAAGCCTCTTGCATTCTCTTATTTTTCTCTCTGATTCAATTAATGGGATTTATGTTTCTCAAATTGTATAGGCCATCCAAGACATGGAAAAGGCAAGAGAGACCTTAACTGCTTTTCAGGAGCAGTTCAACATGACAAAATCAATTATTGAGGTTACAGCTCTGAATTCTTTATGAAATATTTCAATTTCCCTCTTCATCATTGCCTCTAATTTCCTCATATAGCACCTATATTTACAGGCTATTATTCATCTTGAGTCGATCTTTCCATGTGAAAAACGCATTGAGTTTTTAGACTCACTTGTTGAGAAGTTCCTTACACCGGAACCATCTCAAGGGGAGGTGGCAACTCTAGGTGATAAAGAAGAAATATCTTCCATATTTTTAGAGGTAAACTAGTGTGAAGCTGCTTGTATAATGTATTTCCTTCTTGATTTAGCTATACAAAGGACATGCATCTTCAAATTTGTGGGTCAGGAGGTATTAGAAAAGTGTGCTGTAAGATCATATTGTATCTAACTTGTTTCTTTATTCTGACAATAAGGACACTTAAAGTCAAAATCATTTTGGTTGCACGCATTTGAATTAGTGTCTTTTTTAACATATAGTATAGTTACAGTTATCAGTATATTATGTTATTCTTGCTCTTAGGTTCCAACTAATATTTGGGGAAACATGTATATAACTTTGGTAGATTGTAGTAAGAGAAATTTTGGTTAAACGGATCTGTTCTAACCTGTCTTTTGTATTGGAGTGGATGGTAGTATGCACATGTCCACCATTACACTGTTTTCCTGTTTGTAGAGTTATTGAACATGGTCATCGGCTACTGTAAACGCTATATAAATAAGTTTTGCAGCAGTATTATTTTTAACTTTTTATGGACCATCTGACTTTATAGTTAAAGTTATTGACACATTTACAATTTCCCAGTTTTTGGATCTCTTTGGGGATGCAAAATTGATCAAGAAGGCTTTAGCTCGGCATACAACTCTTTTTTCGTGTAAGAGAAGCATTCTGGCAACAAAGAAACGAAAAGCGGATGATTCTATTGTGTCAGACAGAGACAAAATGGCTAAAACTGGGGGTGCTCATCCAGTCATGGGAACTGATCCCAATGCTTCTAATCCTCCCACTTGGCCTGCGACTTCTGGAGCATCAGGGCAACCATGGGGAGCTGCTTATCCACCACAGGTTGCATATTCATATAAATCTACAATTCTACATGTTTTAGTTCGATGCATCTTTTCTTTGCGCACAAATTGAGAGAAGAGACCAACATGGAATGGAATGGAAGTAATACAGTAATGATATGTCTTCCTGGACTTGTGCTAATATTTAGAGCTTGGTGGTTATTTATATTAATGTATCTCATTATATCTTCTTGAACTTGTGCTGACGTGCATGTTTCCTAAACCATTATAAATGTGAAAATCATGATCACGTTATATTTTTTATTTACCTGTTCCTTGTGTTTTGTTTAATGTGCTCATTTAGACCTGAAAGTTCTTATGTTTTTTACCATGAAATTTAAATATTACATGCAAAAAACTATGGATGATGTGATCTATTTCTCTTGCCACTAGTCGCTCTACCATTCGTTTGGGTATAAGGATTTAGCACGCTCAAATATATATTGTTGGGTATTGAATTAACCTTTTTTTTTTTTGCATGCAGGCTGCATATCCTGCATATGGAAATTACGATTATAGCCATCAATTGCCACAATCTGCTCCTCAAGCAGCTGCATATGGTGCATATCCTCCAACATACTCTGCTCAGGTACTGAAACTATTCTCTTTTTAGTGCACATTGCAAAATGCCTTAGGATATTCAAAGATTATCAGGAAAATAAACATTAAGCTATATAATTTTCTTTGTGTTGCAGTTGTTTGATCTTGTTTTGATTACTTATTTTAATAAGTCGTACATCACTCAATTTGTTACATATTTTGCTAGTCAGTTTAGGTTATTGATGGTATCCGGACTTGTAACCTGTCAAAAAAACTAGGTGCTATAGTGAGACTTTGGCAGTAACCCGTGCTCTGTTCTTGTCGCATCATCTTTAGTTGTATGTGTGCAATCAGTATTTGGAATTTAGCACTAGCCTTATCTTTAGTTGTATCTGTGCGCGTGTTAGGTGTTGATCAGTCCTGGTAGAGTTCCTGTGTGTTAGCACCAATCGATTTTAACTGGAGTCATTTTCTGACCATTCTGCTTGCACTGCATTTTATTTCTTAAAGTACTTACCCTTATCTCTGATACGTTGAGGTACCTTACCCGTCTAGGGAGTTCTTTCCCTCTATCTGCATTTCAGTAACTTGAATTACGTTGAAGGCCATCTGATGCAAAATTATGTTAATACTACTGTAGGCTTACACACAGCAAGGCTATGCACAACCTGCAGCAATGGCGGTGGCAGCACCGACACCAGCAGTTGCATCAGCACAAGCGCCAGCCCCAGTACCAGCGGCAGCTTATCCTCAGCAACCAACGGCAGCTCCTCAGCCCTATTATGGCACAACCTACTACTGATCAGTAGACTGATCTTGGATCATGATTTAAGGAGCGTGTGAATCTGCCTTTACATACGTTTGATTCATAGTCTAACAGGCAGGTTTGACCGTACCAGATCCTAGGCATGTCAAGGCCCTTTCGTACTGCTTGTTCCTGGAAGATTCAGTCAGTGTTCAAGGTGTTGCTTTGCTGTAGTGTGCCGACGATGCATCGAGCCCAAAGATTTGTATAGTCTACATTTTGTTGCTAGCATCAATCACCCTAGGAATTATCATTTTTGTTGTTGAGTAAATCCTTATCATAGACGCTATATTTGAATTAGTTGTCCACGATGCAAATGTGTCGCCATTAACATCATTGGTTTGGTTCAGGAACCATGGCATGTAATTGCATTGAGTTATTTTTCAAAAAAGTGGCTTAGAATTATCAGCGCATGATTATTAACGTGTTAACCAACTATATTGAGATTTAGTTGTTTACTAGCGTGCACACCCTAACCTGAAATTCACTCCCTGGGCTTTTTTTGTTTTGGGTATGGTACTTTTTTTTATAGGGGGAAGTATGGTCGTTATTAGCGTATTCTTGGGATTGAATTCCTTCTTTGTAAACTTGAATGGAAACCGATCCCGCAGATCATTCCAACGAATCAATTTGTACTAACTAATAGGTGATCGTTTATAGCAGGGATTGATTGTTTTGATACAATTCGCGTCAAACCATTCTATATCACATTGTATGCTTTCACAATAATTTAACAAAAACAGAGATTCCATTGCTCCTCTGCCCACCGGCGCAGGTCTCACACGTCACACAATTCAAGAAAATTCCATCCGACCCTAGATCGACCTCTAGGAAGTAGTTATCTGCTGGAGTGCCAATGGACAGTGAGGTGTAGTAAAGTCTGCAAAACAACATGATTTTCAGGTCAGTTAAATGAGTCGTAATAGACAACAGCGTGGAGTAGAAAAATTGCATAAATCAACTGGAAGTTTGATATTCTCGTAAATTTGTTCAAAATGATTTTGCATCACACATGCATTGCTTAATTACTCTCACCCAGTGTCCCTGGTCGGGTTGCCGCCGATAGCAAGATCGACGCCGGCAAGGTGGTGGCGACTGTCTTCCCTCCGAAGCTTGACGAGGTAGTTGCCTCCACGGCCTCCGTGGTGCAGGAGTGGGGACTTACGGCGTACTGTGAAGGAGGCCCCGGCAGCCGCCGCGCTGCCGTGAGCAAAGCTGGACACCACAGCATCCAGCAGAAGGAAGAGCCCCAAATGGAGGTTGCGTAGAGAATACCCCATCCCCATGGATCTGGCCTTGATTTGCGCTTGGGGCCTGGGCGCAGAGGGAGAAGCGAAGGGGAGGAGAGGTGCTTATCCTTTCTTGAGTTTGGACGGAGCCGCTGACGAGGGTGAGAGGGTTTTCACGGTGAGGAGGGCCGGCGGCCGGCGTGAGGCCGTGTTCATGGAGGTGGCGCTGGCATGTCAATCGGCTGCTGCGGCCGGTGGTTGGATCTGCAGATGGGGAGAGGAATGGGGATGGAAAGGGCAGCACTCCGGAGAGGAGTGAGGCCGACCGGAGGGACAGAGGTGAGGGGAGAGGGACTGAGGGAGGCGATGGGGTGCTTTGTTATATTGCCCGTCTCGGCCAAAGGTGGAAAAAAGCAATAGCATGAGATTCAGTCCGATTTATGCAAGGACTTGGCTGCTAGCCGCAGCCTACTTCTGACGCTGCCCGCCTGCTAGATAAGAGCTTGTGACTCGCTGACCAGACATGAGCTTCTGAAGTTTGAAATGCTCGTGATAGCTGGTTTCTAAGCAGATGCATGTATCAAGAAGTCATGCTTGCTGTATTGGAACGTATTGCGCTCAATGTAGAAATCTTTTATCTGTTATATCGAGATTCCTCGCTCTCGTTATTAGTCATAGTCCAGAAACTTGTTTTTTCTTTTGGTCTTTAAGCCATTACCAGGCGATTTTATAAAGTTCAAATATATTTCATTTTCCAACACTACCAAAATAGCATGCCTGATCGGATACACTACTGTATGAGAATTCTTTCCAGCATGATTATTATCGAGTAGGTGCAAATTTTTTCCAAGGAACTTCCCACATTAAGCAAATCAGAAGTCACATCAGAGGATGAATTGTAGATCAATTACCGAATAAAGTATTAGCAAAACACATGGCTGTACAAGAATCACACAATCATTCACATGGGAACTGATTTAATTCTTTCAGGTTTCCTTTCGTCAATCATGATGTGCACACCAAAGTAGAAATGATACAGTGAAAACCAGCTCCTTGGGGCTTGCATATCTACATCTAAACTGACAGTAACTGCTGTTACAGAAGAAAACATATGGTACAACACCTCTATTTTTAAGAGCATCTCTCTGTGGTCGTATTTTCCCATAAATATGATTGCATGAGGACTTCCTTCAATATATTTCACAAGGCGAGTCACATTCTGGTCCTGAGGAAAACAGAGGAGGTTGGAGGGTGCAATTTACAAAGAACGATCCTCCGTTAACTATAACAGGTAAAGAAAAGGCAAGGACTGGACACTGGCGTAACACATGGCACTGTTGAGAAAATCAATAGCCACATCACCCAAAAAAAAACAGCATGGGAGCTTGCTACACTGGAACTCGTTTTCCTCTGTAGCGATCAAGGAACTGCAAAGGAAAAATAAACTTAGTCAGGCTATGCAACAGACCTGGTGCAAGCCTCTAATCTCAGGGAAAATGGGGGAAGAATATAATGTTCTGAACTACTTACTCATGTGACAAATGGTTGTTGAAAAATCCATCCAATTATAGGAATCCTTTGCAGGAAAACAGCAAGCGTTGGCCAGAATCCACTGCAATTAATCCGAGTCAGCAGCCATGTACAAACAAATGCCTCGAATCAATGACAAGAGCTTGTAAGAAATATATTTAGTTTTATGATAGAATATGGCTAATACATCGAATACATGAGGTTGGTGTTTCAAACTAAATTGCAGGCTGCTCAAGAGGAAATAACGAAAAAGAATCATAACCTGAAGAGTACAACAAAGCCATACGTCTCTAATAGCATGCCAATAAAAGGCCACCCAATGAGAACCAGAAAAAAGCCAGCACCAAATGATATAGTACCCTGTTCATTACAGCAGAAAACTAGATATCACAAAATCTAAGGGAAATAAGTACAGGAAATTTAGTGATTGCCAAACCTTGTAATTCTTAGGCTTGGTGAAGAATTGCATAGTTGATTTCAGACCAATCGTCAAACCCAGACCTGATAGGAAGAGAATATGAAATGGTGCCATAAAAAAAGGTCAACCATATAGTAATAATTGAGTTGACTTATCTCAAACAAAAGATAAAAGAAAAACATTGAGAAATGAAAACATACATTGCCCATTGCAATGAGACCTTTGTCAAAGAAGAAAATGATTCCCAGGAAGGAGAAGAATACTCCAAAGCCCGTCAGGCCTAGCCAATTCTCTATTTCAGAAGAAAGACAGAATTTAGCAAGTCACAAAACAAAGAGCAGGATAAAGAAATCAAAATTTTGTTACAGACATTTAGCCTGCTAGATGCATAACATCATTTTCTCAGTGAACTGGAATGAACTTACAATATCAAATTCGAAAAATGATGATGCCATCGTACTTCATCATACTCTATGATTAAGAACAAATATCAGAAGAAATTCACATAAGTTTTCACTTGGATATAGCCCTGAAGAGATTCTTTTGCAGAGTTGAATTTATTTGGCATCCCTGGCACATCTTGGATTTTTCCTTTAGTTCTCAAAGACAAAGATTAGTATTGTTATCTTTCTGGCTTGTATACATATCCTGAATGATCCTACCTCTGGGTGTTAGTCTGTTAGATGGTCTTTCTGTTTCCGGTTCTAGCTATAGTGGAACAAGTGAGATTTGCCAACAGATTGCATCAAATCTTACTCAGTAAAAAGCTAGTTTCTAACTGAAATTTGGCAGGCGAATGTTTAAATTTCTGGTTGACAATATCACAGAACTGTTGAAGACATTGGAAAAATACAGTATCACCAGAAGTTGACTAGAAACAGCTACAGACCATTAAATGGGACCAGCCAATGCTAAGTAACAAGTCATATCCTAAGCACGCCAATTTTATGAGATAAGATTATTTGCTTTTGCTAAAAAGGCTTAGTTGATATGACTCCAATTTTCGAGGTTTATTTACTGGTCCAACTCATTTGTAATTAACTATAACATACTGAAATCCTAATCTAATAAAGGTATCATATATGTCATCACCCAATATTATATCTTCATTCACAAACCAGGATGATTCTTCCACTCACAAAAGCATTTTAAATTTGAAAAGTAACTAGATGATTACTTCTGATTTACCATATCTGGTGGTCACACGAATAAAAGTTTGTGATTTTGACATAGGCTGTATGGCATACATGGAACAGTTTCACTGAGTAAATTAACTTTTTATTGGACTTGCACCAAACTATCTATCCCATCCGTGAGTAAGCTAGGGAATAAAAGAAATATATGAATCATTTATATCATGCTTTCAACATGCAGCCAAGTTGTAAAAACTGCAATGTATGATAGTCAGAATTACAAATAAGTGAAAAAAAAAGAATTGCATACTCTTAAGGTCATTCATCTCGAAGGAAACCATGTCTTCAGCGAAGAGCAGCAGTCACACTCCCCAGGAACAACACAGAATCCTGCAACTGGACAAAGTGTAGAATCAGGCACCGAATGAAAACAGAATTGTATGAGCACTAGAGCCCAGAGGAGAACCCTAAGTTAACAGGCAGATAAGAGAGTCGAATGCTTCAGAGGCGTGAAATCGTCGCTAATCGACGTTTTCCAATGGGGCCTAAATCGAAAAACGGCGAGGAATTGCATCTGAAAAAAAACTATATAAAAACGATTGGCGAAAATGATGCGGAGGAAGTAGTCCCCAAATCGAGCAGGCGAGATCTAGAAGCTCTGCTCGAAACACCCAGTCCTAGATGCGGCTAGCGCCTGAATATTTCTCTCATGCAGCCGAATCACGAACACAATTGCAGCCAAAGACTGGTCACAATCGAGATTCGCCACACGTCAACACCAATATTATGGGCAACAGGAGGGGACGAACCGTATGGCGGTAAAGGGGGAGGCAGCCGAGGGGATACTCCGCAGGGGAGAGGGTACGATGTCACGTGGCACGGGGTTGCCGGAAGCCGCGCTGCCGTCCCGGTGCTCGAACTCGCTTGTACTAGCAATGACAGAAGAGGGATCTAAGACGTTGGGTCGGGCTGTCGTCATTTGTGTGATCTAAGACGTCCGATCTGTTTGCAATGGATGGATAAAAAGTATCCGCTGCAATGTCTCCGTAGCACGGACATGTCACGGTCACAAATCACGCTAATACTAATTCGCTTCATTGACCTGTTGGCCATGTTGCAGGACAGCAACACCCCTGAACTCTGGGATCCAATTGAATTCTACGATTCCTTCTTTGAAAACTTGAATGAAAACCGATCCCGCAGATTATTCTAACGAATCAATTTGTACTAACTAATAGGTGATCGTTTATAGCAGGGATTGATTGTTTTGATACAATTCGCATCAAACCATTCTATATCATATTGTATGCTTTTACAAATATAACCACCTAATCATTTGGCAGTGCTGCCGAGGCTGAGCCCTATATAAAGACTCGATCCCTGTCCTCTACAACCACCAAGCAAAACCACCTCATCAAACCCAAACGAAATCGTCATCAGAAGAAACCACCAGCCATGAGAAGCGGCCAAGTTTTTGTGGTCGTCGCTTTGGTGACACTGCTTGTCGCCTTAGCTCCCGCTACAGCGATCCGTATACCACCCCATATCCGTCCCGGAGGATTTTTCTCAATCCCAAATGTTAACGACTCGCACATCGAGGACCTCGGAAGATGGGCGGTGGCAGAGCACAATAGGCAAACGAACTCCGAGCTCACGTTGAACAGCGTCGTGGGCGGCGAACAACAGGTGGTGGCTGGAACGCGATATCACCTCTTTATCGATGCATCGAATCCTAATGGTCGGTACACGGCAGATTTGGCTGAAGATTTGACCAACAAACGGATTCTCTTCTCCTTCACCGGCTAATTGATTACAGTAGCTTGCAATGTTGCAGCCATTTTGATGTAATATAATAAGCGATGAACTTATGTGATTTGAGAAGAGTGTAATCTCGTTTTTACTATTATTATTACTCTTATCAGTATATTTGGTGATTATTAACGTGTCAACTGGCTATACTGAGATGTACTTGTGTAGCCGCGTGCACACCCTGCCCTGAAAATTCCACTCGATCTCTGGGCTTTGACGCGTCCATTACCGGTGGACACGAGGGAGAATCTGTGCGCCAAGGGGCAGCACGGACTGATAAGCCGCGCTCGGGCGTACGTGCCGAAGAGTCGAACCCCAGCATCAGACGAGGGAGGAAGCGTCAGATCAGGCAAAACGACAGGTTGTAACACCTTGGACTCACATGACCGCATCGGCGTCTCCACGCCCAAAGCGCCCCAGTTTCCTTGGATTGGATGGGAACGCCTCGTCTTCGGGCGCTCCGCGTGCCGCCTGCTCGGTCGCGCGGGTCTATATCTGTCTCCCTTGCCATTGCATCCCTCGTCACACCACTTATTCGTGCATACTTGCAGTGAAATCAATCATCGATGCCCCTGTGAGTGACCTGCGCTGTGCTAGGTACGCAATCTTCCATTCTTCCCTCCCCTGTCGATGATAGAGCGGAGGAAACAGAGTTGTCCTGTTCCTGTGGGTAGAGAAGCTCCCTGCTGTTTCACTGCAATTGTCTCCATCGCAGTGATCGTTATATTTGTTGATCCCTTATCTAGTAGGAGCTGTTGTTGATAACTTATGTATGCTGACGCCGATAGAGCTCTAGTTTTTTTTTTCAAGAACGACGTGTATTTCAATAAGAGGAAAACAGAGTTTACATCTGCCTGACCGGCGTCATCCAAACTAACCTGAGTGATGGGAGAGCAACTTACAAAGGAATGCACTAAGAAACTACCAAAGCTATTGTACAAACGGTTCTAATCATTTGTGGTTCCCAGTGCAGCAGGGTTGATACACCGTTGTTTTATCGAGTGCAGGGATTTGCGCGAGGAGCTGATCGATGGCTGAGATCGGCACCAGGCCACTAGACTCCGTGCGGGAAGCAGTGACGCTCTTCGAGCCGAGGAGCGATCGGCTGAGCAGGTTCAGCCCAGACAGAAACGTGCGAGATCCATTCTGTAAATCTGTAGTTTCATTTCAGTATTAATGTATTATTGTAAGCCTCCATGCATCGTTCTGACGCAGCTAAATCTATCACCTGCTGTTAAAATTAAACACAGCAGCAGCAGGAGAAGGAGGAGGTCGACTTCTTAACCAAGGAGCTTGCAACTTGTAAGCTGCAGCTCGAGGTGAAACAGAACGAGACCAAGCAGGCCATTCTGAAGATGGAAGCTCTCGAGAAGGCCATGCAGGAGCTCGCCGCGGAGAACAGCACGATCAGAATCCGGCAATCCGAGGCGGGGGACGAGTGCAAGGCGCTGAGAGCCGAGCTGGCCGTCGTGAAGGGCGAGCTCGCCGCGGCGAATGCGTCGATCGCGTTCGCGCTTAGAGAGGTGGAGATGGTGGAGACGAGGGCGATCGTGGAGAGGAACAGCACCAAGGACGCGCTGATGCGCATCCTGCAGCTGAACGAGAGTGTTCTGTCGTCCGCGGTGGCGGCGATCAGGGCGGAGGAGGAGAGGTCGGTGTTCTTCCAGGAGGTGACGCGCGAGTTCTTCGACTCTGACAGGAACCTGGAGGTGATAAGGAGGCAGACGGAGATGATGGAGCGCATGGAGAGGGAGCTGGTGGCCAAGACGGTGGAGGTGGAGTACCTGCGGTCGGAGCTGAATGAAGCCAAGGAGAAGTACGTGTCATCGTCACGAGAAATTTCTGATGCAAAGGATGACATAGGTGTTCAGGCCTGCGGAACAGGTTGTGTTGTAGACCAGGAACCGGAAGCAGAGTTCACGTTTCACCACACACCGGAGGAACGTTTTGTTTCTGATGGAATCTTCAGAAAGGACTGTCCGGTCGTTCCATCTGATGGTGTAATAATGCCTGAAGATGTTAATGTGGAGGAAGATGAACAACGAGCAGTAGAGGTTACGGTTCAGGACACGACGGCACGTGAAGGCAACTTCGATGCTCGAGAGACAGTGACAGTGTGCGTTGTCGATGAAATGTCTGGTGGAAAAGATCACCGTGATTTTCAACAAGACGGCGAAAATACCGACGTTGAACACAAGGGTTGCGAGAAGGTGAATCTCTGTCACGATCAAGAGGAGGAGCCAAAAGCTGGCCCCAGTCTTGTCCTGGAGAGCTCGAGAGATGATTTCCAGGGCGTGCACTCGGACGTCAAGGACATCAGCATCGGCATGCCGGAACACGTCCAAGAAGTAGAACCAGCAGGTGCAGAAGCCGCAGCGGCTCCGACTTCCACGCCACGCGAAGGCAACTCGAGCACCTGCGTCGTCGGCACCAGCAACGAGTTCTACACGAAAGAGCTGCTGGACCCGGAGCAGGGAGGAGGAGACAAGCTCAAACTGGTGGACAGCAACGACAAGCAGCTGGACGCGGCGCGCGCGGAGATCAGCGACCTCAAGTTCAGCCTGGAGGAAGCGATCCGGCGGGCGGAGCTGGCCGAGGAGGCGAAGGCGGCGCTGGAGCGCCAGCTGAGGGAGGAGATCAGGAACAAGCACCCGTCGCGGCGGCGTCCGGCGCGGGAGGGGCTTCCTCCTCTGACTCCTGCACGGCCACGGCCGACGCCGACGAGGGAGCCGAGAAGCGAGCGGCAGGGCGGGGAGGACATGCCGACGCCGCGCTGCGGCGTGACGCTGGGGAGGGTGCTCAATATGAAGTACAAGTGATGCTCTCTTTTTTCCTTTCGTCAGATCGTGTTCTGAATTCCTGGGTAAGGGAATCCCAGAGACTACTCCAGTGTACTAATTTGAAAAGAAAATCGATCCCACAAATTACTCCAGTGTACTAATTTGTGCGTGATCTTCTATAGCAGGAATTGATGATTTTGATACAATTTGTAGTATATCAACACATTCTATATTACATTGATAGCTTCCATAAATATTCAGCTAATTGTTTGGCAATGCCGCTGCCGAGGCGGAGCCCTCTGATCTGAAGTCTATATAAAGCCGCCCTCAATCGTCCTCTACAATCATCACCCGGCAAAAACCATTTCAAACTCAAACGACAAGCCAGCCACCGACCATGAGAACCAGCCAAGTTTTTGTCGTCGTCGCTTTGGTGACACTGCTTGTCCCGCTACAGCGATCCGTCCCGGAGGATTTTTCCCAATCCCAAATGTTAACGACCTGCACATCGATGACCTCGAAAGATGAACGGTGGCAGAGCACAGCAGGTAAACGAACTCTGGACTCACGTTCAACAGCGCCGTGGGCGGCGAACAACAAGTGATGACTGGAACACGGTATCACCTCTTTATCGATGCATCAAATCCTAACGGCAGGTACACGGCAGATGTGTATGAAAATTTGAAAAACGCACGTACTTCTACTCCTTCACCGGCTAATTGATTACAGTAGCTTGCAGCTATTTTGATGTAATATAATAAGCGCTGAACTGACGTGATTTGAGAAGAGTGTAATCTCGTAGTTACTTCTATTATTATCAGTATGTGATTGGAATTTTTAGTTATTCCAAAGTTATGCGGCTGGCGTTGGACTCGGAGGACCCACGGCGTCCGGCGCGGGAGACGCCGCCGCCGCCTCCGCCCGCGTGGCCGTAGCCGATGCCGCCTAGGGCGGCGCCGAGAATGCTGATGCCGCGCTGTGGGGTGACGCGGTGGGGTAGCGCAGGTTCTGAATTCCTTGCTGACAAAAAGAAGTAGTGATTCTCTTTCTTTGAAAACTAAATATATAAATGAAAACTGCTTCAAATGACTTCAATAAATCCATTTGTACTAATTTATAGGTGATCATATCTAGAAAGAATTGATGGTTTTGATGATACAATTCTTATCAACCCATTCTACATCACATTGATATTAGCTTCTAGCCAGCTAATTGTTTGACAATGCTGCTAATACCGCGGCCCCCGAATCCCCGATCGTCCTGTATAACCATATATAACCCAAAAAAATTACTTCAAACTCATCAAATGACAAGGCACTACAGCGATATGCGGCCACCGTGCCGGAGCATTTTTCCCGATCGAAAATGTTAACGACCTGCACATTGAGGAGCTCGGAGCTCGGAAGATGGGCGGTGGCACAAAATGAGAAGTAAGACTGACTCCAACGAGTGATCTATATGATCATCTAAATTCAAATTGGGTCTAAAAACTTAAAAAACAGCTCCCAACGGAGGAGGATCTAAACAGTACATCAAAATTGGGAGAGGCGTGGGTCGCGACCCACAAATAGGGCGCCTTCCCCTGAGATCCAGTGCGCCCGCCTCCGCTCGAGCCGTCCGCTCTGCTCGTCGTCCGCCGCATCCCCCGTCGACAGCTCTCGCCCCCACCTCCCCACCCGCCGGCGCACCCCGCTGCCCACACTCCCTGCGTCGCGCCCCCGCCTCCCCCGCCGCCGGCGCCCTCGCCCCCCGCTCAGACGCGCCCCGTGCCTCCGCCTCCCCCGCCGTCGGCCGAGCTCCTAGCTCCGTCTCCCCTCCGCATTCCAGCCTCCCCACCCGGCTGTCGCGAGCTCCACCACATCCTTGCCTCCTCCCGCGCCGGCGCGTGCCTGGAGCTGCAGCTTTGACGCCCGTCGAGCTCCAGGAGCCGTCGGACGAGCTCCGCCTCCCCCGCCGGCGTCGCGAGCTCCCCCGCCGACCGTCACGCAGATCCCCCGCCATGGTCATGCAGCTCCCGTGCCGGTTGAGCTCTGCCGCCTCCCCCATCGGCTCTTGCGAGCTCCGGCCGCCCAAGCTGTCCGCCCGGCCCAATTTTTGGTCTCCTGTTGGAGACAGTGATTTTTGGGTGTTGCTCTAGGAGCCGTTAGACTACCCATTCACCTGTTTGGTAGGGCTCCTAAAACGCCTTCTCAAACTGATTCTGCTTCTATAGTCTAGAAGCCGACCAAACAGATCAACGAGAAAACAGATTCTGCTCTTTGTAGGTAGAAGCGCTTCTCTGAAATGAATAGGAATCCGAAAGCCACAAAAACGTAGCTCCGTGCGGCTCCTGTCGCTCATTCCCGAACTGGCTCCACGGCCTCCATGTCTTTGCCCCTGAACTTGATGGATAATTACAAGAACGTTCGTGTGTGTTGTGTTAATTCTAAAGTTTTGTTGCATTACAAGTTTAATGCCAATTATCAAGTCATTCAGACATGCTCCATCAAAAAAGTCACGAGACCTGGAATATAGAATTATTAGCACAATTTAGTAATAATTATATAACATACTACTTGTCATGTGCAATTTTCAGATACAAGTGTATATGATCATATTTCTCATCCAAATCTAGCATGGGCATTATAGACAATTCTTCTCTTTTATCATATTTCAAAAGCCATGAGAATCCTGTCAAAAAAAAGCCATGAGAATCCATTTTGCCAAACACTTCAAAAAATACTTTTTGTAAAGAATCCATTTCTTCAAGAATCCGTTTTGTTAAGAACCTGTTTCTTAAGAATCCATTATCCAGAGAAGTGCTACCAAAGGGGCCAAGTGCTTTCAGCTCCCGGTTCAAACGATGGAAGCACTTCTCTGACAGCAGGAGCAGAAGCAGTTTTAAAACGAAGTGTTTGGCTGGATTCTGAGCAACTAGAGGAGAATCTGGTGTAGAAGCACTTGTAGAAGTCCTGCCAAACAGGGCCAAATCCCAACTTTGGAAGTTACACTAGCATATAACACACCATAAAAACAGAAACTTTCAGTCACACAAGTGCACAACGGGCCTTCAGCAACATGGAACCACCGTGTGTCCCATTTTAGCGCTGGTTGACAGCCTATTTGTTACATCGATGCCCAAGAAGCAGTGAATCTTCATGCTGCAGCAAGCCAGCAACTAAATTTCAGTTTCGGCAGTAGTTGCAAGAATACATACATCTCCCTGTGCAATTGTCCAGAGATTCAGATAGTGTAGAAAGGACCTTCTTCTCCTCAATCCCGGTCTGATTTGTTTCGCTTCTCGTCGATCGGGTCATCAAGCCACCTCTTAAAGATATCTGAGTTGCGGAGCCTTTCTCTAAACTCATGTGCTGATGTTATTCTTTTGTTGGGTCTATGGCCCTGGAACAAATGCAGGAAAAGATTATAAAACTTTGACTGAAATTAAGTTACATGGTCTGAGATATATACTTATGTGTCATGTACCGTTTTTTTCGAATCTCTCTCGTTCCCAAAGTAGCCGTCCTCTCTCTTTAAAAGCACGAAAATACAAGAGATTCAAAATTCTCACAACCAACTGGAAGCTCTCAATCACCTCAAAAATTAAGAACTGGAAGATCTCATTATCATAATTCCTGATTGCGCCTTCTAGCTGCAAGAGGAAAAGCATCTCAGTAAAAGGTACTGTAGTTGGCTTGCTTGGATACTTAGGGAGCTCATTGACTGACCTGAATATGTAGAATGCAGATGAAGATGCTAGCAATAGGTAACCAACTCTCCTCAGGCGACAATGAAAAGTTAGTTCTGAAAAAAGAAAAAAGAGTTTATAAGTGAACTTAATACCCTGCATGAGTCTAGTTTAGTGCACAACATGAATCTAACCAGCTCTCCTCTTTCTCGCACATAAAAACTAATAAGGATAAATCACATAGTAGGATACTGGCACAAATTACACTTGAAAAGTGACTGTAACAGATGAATATACCTGTTGCTTTGTTATCTTTAGCAGAATGCTCAGGACAACTTTAAACACTAAAAGTCAGCTTTTGCAAATTGTACAATTCAAACTGTGAGAACTACCACGCACAGATGTAAAACTACAGAGTACAAAGTAGGGCAATTGATCCGTAGCATAATATCTGTAAATCAACTGGTAGTATCTCAGAATTCAAAAATTAGAAACCTCAGGTAAGGAGACAAGTACACGGCCGCGTAGACCAGATACCGCCGCTTCCCGCTATCCCACCACGCAACGATCCAGCTCTAATCGCATGTTCAAAAGACAAAAAAAAAAACTCATCAAAAAATATGGAACAATAGATAAAAGGAGCAGGAGGTTTTGGTTCACCAGCCAGTTGAAGTAAGGCAGGAAGGAAATGATCTCCATCACGCCAATCCTCATGTCCGTCGCGCCAAACTCCCCTTCCTCGTCCTGATCGTCCCCCGCGTCTCTTCGGGATCTCCAAGGGGTAACGCGAGCGAGGCGAGCACGCAGGCGCCGATGGCTGCCGCGAACGGCGCATCCTGCAGCAGGTCGGCGCGGCAGACCAAGGCCCGCCGCCTGGGCCTGGGGCGGAGAGGGTATAACCCTGCCGCACCTCCATGGGAAGCGCTTAGGGTGGCGCCGCGCGGGAAGCGGCGCAGAGGCGGCGGGAGGGAGGCGGCGAAGGAGGCCATCGTCGGGGGTTGACGTGTTGACGTTGTCGGGGTTGGTAAGCTAGGCGAAGGAGCATACTGTATTTGTTTCCGCCTTTGACGACCAAATTGAGGTGTATTGGGCCGTCTAGACAATAGTCGCGGATCGGGCAAGATCATTAGAGTGAGCAATCCTGGGATAGGGCCCAATATTGATTTTTGTCACTTCGTTTTCAACCCATACGCAATTTGGAAAACTCAGCTTTGGTCAGGTTTGACTTGTTGTTCACTGTATGTGTGACTGACTGACACTGTTTAAGAAATCTCATGTGGTGAACTGATGGTAAGTGAGAAAAAAAAAACTCATCTGCCTCAGTGCTTGCCCAACCACTTCAAACAGAGCGAGCCGGGCAGATGACGCAACACGCCCCAGCCCTTTTTTTGTGTGCGCGCGCAGCAGCCGCGTATGCGTATGGTTACAAATTGAACCAAACAATAAGCCAGCATCTGACTGAACAACACAATCAAAACAAACAGTAAAATGACACATCTTGATGAGGACTCCCGAGTAAACCTTGCTGCAGCAGAGGCAGAACTGGAGACTCCATCAACAACATCCCTTCTTGATGAGAACTCTCGACATCCTCTCTCTCTCCACCATTTTCTATCAGACAAGTCAAAAGTGTGATTGGGGTTTTCTCAACATCACTCGCACGGTTCATCATATGTATCATGCGATATAAAAACTTATCGTTGTCTTCAAGTCTGATGAGACGCCCACACCTCACCCTCCTACACCATTCGCACCACTACTCGTCACTTGGTCCGCTCCCTCTAGTCGTCGCTATGCTAAATTCTTCAACCTGTTGTCACGCTAAATTCTCTAACCTCGTCAGAACCCTAAATTGTCTGACCTACCGCCACACTAAATTTTCTACTCGGCCACTATTTTCTATGTCCACGAGAAGGGAGAAGAGATTTGATGTATAAACCTACACATTGAGGGATTCTCCGAGCACACTCAAGAACAGCGTCTGGCAACGATGACGTTGTGTTTGCATCGGAGAAAAGAAGGAGGTAGAAGAAGACAAACCGGGCCCTACCGCACATAGTGTATATGAAATCGTGCCAGACCGTGTGCCACTGGCAACATGGACAAATTGATGTGGCCCACATGGCAGCAGACCATTTTTTTCCTTCGTCATTCTTCTTCCTCATTAATCAATCTGGACCCAAGCATCTTAGCGTTTAGCTCATGGAAACGGTGTGTTGTGTCATTCTCATTTGAAGAAAATGTAAAATTGAATGGTAACACACATTTATAGGCTTTTTCAGTAGTTTTTATTTACAACCAGAGCAAACTTTGATACGTATTCCTTAATTTGTGCCAGTTCTGAAAATGGATATCCAGCCATCCCTGATAAACAAGCAATTAATTCATACTAAATCACCAAATAGAAATAAATGAGAAATTATCCGCTACTTTCTTCATGTTTAAAAAGAACGTCCCTCTGTAAATTCGTTTTCAGTAGGATTTCATTTACAAAACAGGGGCAGGCATGGATGTGTATTCCTTAATTTATGCTAGTTTTGAATGTGGATATCCAGGCTATCCCTGACTGCAACCATTAAATTCATACTAATAAATCACAAAGAAGAGAGTGAGAAATATCCCCCTACCTCCATTGCAATCCTGGTGGCTTTGAGCCATTGATTATTAGCGCTATATTTATACGGCCCCCATTTTGTCCTCTACCATCACCACCGCAGCAACACCACCGAGATCTCGCAAAGTTCTACCGCTCCAAGACGCCACCTGAAAGCCCAGCCATGTGGACCACCACCAACCTCCTCCTCATCGCCATCGCCACCACCGCCGCCGTTTCCGCCCTCGCAGCCCCCGCCGCAGCGGGCCTAGTAGGCGGGTGGCAGCCTATCCCCGACATCAACGACCCCCACGTCCAGGAGCTCGGCTCGTGGGCGGTGGCGGAGCACACGAAGGTGGCCAACGAGAGGCTCCAGTTCGTCAAGGTGGTGAGCGGCGAGCAGCAGGTGGTGTCCGGCATGAACTACCGGCTCGTCATCGACGCGGCGAACCAGCTGGCCGGCCAGGACTTTAGGTACGACGCGGCCGTGTACGAGCAGAGCTGGACCAACACGCGCAAGCTCGTATCCTTCACCCAGGAGAGGAAATGATGAGCGGTAAACGATCATTTTGTTCTGCCAGGATTCGGTTTTAACCGCTGATTTTGTTCTCGATGTGTAATAATAAGGGAGGCCATTGTATCGTGGCATCGGCTTAATTTTGATGAGATGTTAAATCGTTGATCAAGTGTCATTTTTGTTCTGCCCACTTACTCCCTACAGGAGTTTTCCTTCCGCCGGAGCTATATGATTATGACAATAAACTGCAAATAGATAGTAAAAAGAAAAAACTACAACTCTACAAACGACTCTATCATATTTCATTTTTATTGCTCAACTAGCATATGAACACCACCTTCACCTTTGTAACAAGCTCTGGTTCAAAGTTTGGGTGATTTTTGGTTTCGCTCAGAAAATCTCAATTATTGAGTCGATGTTCCAGCTTAACATGAAAAAAGGAAGCCAGTACAAGTACATTCATGGCTGACAAAACGAAGCCTGCTCTTTGTCCAGCCAAATGTCGTGTAGTTAACGCCTGTTTAAATATGTTTTCAACAAAGGATGTTGATTTCTTTTTTCACAATCAGCACGGACAAAATATTTTAGGCAAGATTAATAGGTTGCTAAACAAAGTGAGGTGAATATAGCGACACTTGGGCAGATTTCAGGCCATCTAATTAATTTCGTACTAAATCACACCGAACGCCATGCAGAACACACTGAACGAATTACTACAGCAAAAATATCCATAGCTTTCGTTCACCACTCTGCTCCAAAGATGTTTACGCGCAGACCACAGATAGAACATCGTTTAAATATCCCACTAATAGAGATGTAAGTGAACATGCCCGCAAACCCACATCTAGTAAAAATTTTACCCATAAAATTTTTACTAGATGTGGGTTCGTGGGATCTTTGCCCGTGAAGTGCCGTCGTACGAGTAGTTGTTTGATTTGTTTAATGATACGACATCATACCAATTGGAGAGATGCATCATAACACATGATCTTTTACATTTGTATGTTAATTATAAAAATAACCTCTTAAATGTCATGTCTTTACCCTAATAATCTATAAAAGCTACATGAGAAGATTCATCTCATTTTGGTTTGGCTAGAAGGAGGCAACAAGTCAACCGGACTATCAATTTGTTGGTTAGTTGATTCTAAAAATAAGATACTTAATCTGTTTCTTCTGTTAGAGTTATCTTTAGGAGTGCATGTGCGAGGCTTCTAGTTCAAGTTCATAATGTTCTACTATATATTTTACACTTGGCTAGATGGACAGATTTTTTAGTTAACTAAGCACATCAATGGTTTAAAATGTTGTGAATCTTTATGCATACAGGTGGATAGCCTATCAGAAGAGCTAGATTCTAGGAAATCGGACACTAGTTTAAGCAAATCTTTCAAATATTATAGTAGTAATATTATGCATTTTACAAACAGCTCTCACCTAAATGTGTATAGGATTATGTTGAACATTAATTGTTTCTCTTTATCGGCATGAATACTATTGATTGTGATATATATATACTATTGATTGTTTCTCTTTCCCAGCATAAGGATCAGCACGGTAGGCACCATTT
Source organism: Eleusine indica (assembly GCA_030378355.1). NCBI lineage: Eukaryota > Viridiplantae > Streptophyta > Magnoliopsida > Poales > Poaceae > Eleusine > Eleusine indica. The sequence continues at coordinate 5,653,119 of CM059498.1, read as the reverse complement.
TTTGAGTTAATTCTTTGAGTGCTTGGTAGTGTTCTTGTGATAGGAACAATCATTCTCTATGAATTATTGAGGCAACAATATGTGATGTTATAATCATTGTCATAACTTGGAAGTAGGAGACAAGAAATCATTATTTTTTCAGGTACAAATCAACGATCTCTTTGCTATATTTTCAGGAACAAGATCTTTGCTAGATTATGTTCATGTACATCAATGTAGTACTTCCTATAAATTAAAAATGCATCGTTACATGTAAATTATGAATGAACATAGGAAAAATGTGTGTTGCTAATTGTAAACTTGAAATAGTAAAGCATATGTTGAGAAGAATTCTACAATCATGTCAACAAGCATTTCGAAACTATATTCCTAATCAACTTGCACGTGGTTAGACTAGGTATACAAATTTCAAGTTCACAGTAGCAACGTGTTATGGTTACAAATCCAAAACAAACCCGAAGGGACCCGTCGAGGGAGGAGCTGGTGACACCTTTCGATGAGTCAGCCCCCTCGAACGAGCCTAGAGGAGTGAATAGCACGAGAGTAACAACACCAGGTCAAAGGCCCCGAATTGGGCTCCTTCGAATGTAACTTTTTTTACTGCTTAAGTTTTGTACCAATTGATTCATACTGGTGACGTGACAAAATTAGCTCTTCTCGAAGGAAACATGAGAGCATTTATAGCCTTATGCTCACCTACCTATCCGGGGTATGTTTATATGATTGTCCTATATCTACTCAGCTACCTAGTACTCATGACCAAGAATATTCTAGTACTTCAGTCCTCAGTTGGTACATGTCCTCGGAAGTCAACCTTCGGTATCTTTGCTGATGCCTCGCCCGATCCATAACCCCTTTGGTCGTACCAGCCAGTTGAGTCTGAATTGGGCCGTTATCTTCCGAGCCTTCAGCCCATTTTCACTTCTATCTATTCATTGATGGACTCGAATTAGGCCCAACAGAGACTAGAAGGTGGGCCTCCCCCAACACATCGTGCAAGGAGAAACCTGTAGTGTGGAAGGTAAAAGTTGGATCTATTTAATGACACATTGCATAAGAATTTCAAATTTATCTGTGTTCGAGGGAGAGAAGCATAAGCAGACCTCTTTTGTTGCCCTATGCCATGCATCATGGAGCTTCATCCTGTGACTCGTCAGTGCACGAGCACGATGCAAGATTATCTTTTTTTTTTAATTATGTTTTTTGGGGCATTCACGCTAGATTGTTTTTCGAACTTTGGTATCTGTCATTTCGTTCCAGTAAGAGAACAATTACATCTTTTGCAAGTTTGGCGACGATAAAGCTAGGTGGATCATGAGTCCATCTACCATCTAATTTCATACTAAAGGCAACTGCAGCCAACTCATGCGCTACTTCATTTGCTTCGTGATTACAATGTCCAATTAATATGTCATGGAACCCCATTCAGATCCTTATGCAGGAATCGTATACTGCTGCTGCCGAAGTTGCCGAGAATCTACTATCCTTCATAGTATCCACCACCTCCATACAGTCCGTCTGGACTATGAATCGATTGCACCCAATACTCTACGCCAACTCCAAGCCTTCCTTCAATGTTATAAGGATTATAACCATTGAGGTCACCCCAAGGTATGATGTTTTGGTGATGAATAATAAACATGAAATGTGACTAATGTCTATACAAGTGTTGTCTATGTAGGAACCATCATTAATCTCTACTCCAAATCATATGGATGACGATTGTCTTGGCGATTGATGACAATGACCACAAGCATGGAGGCTTGTGAGCTTGATGGAGTTCAAGGATTGATGAAGATGGATCAAAGCTCAGGACAAGCTACGGAGCAAGTGTTGGGAACACTTGTCTAGTTGTTAGGGCTTTGAGTACATAGGAAAAACCGGACTATCAAGGGGGTCTAGGTCATTTCTCTTAGGTCATGTCTAGTCGGTGATGTGCAAAGTTGCTCGGTGAAATCACAGGCACTAGATGACAGTGGAGAAGCCAAGAAGCTGTTCGGAGAAGCCGGGAAACGAAGTCAAGCGAGGACGAGAAGTTTCAGCTTCTGGACATAGTGACCGGACAGAGGGGTCAATGGTGACCGGACTTTACGGTCACTAGATGAAGTTGTCCGGGACTTATAGCGAAGAAGCAAGGAAACTGCTAGAGTTGAGGTTGTAGAGACCGGACAGTCCGGTCTACAGACTGGATGGTCCAGTCTGTACAAGTGACTCTGGGCAGCGAGGAAGCGAGCGCTAGAAATATTTTTGGACTGGAGAGAGAAATAAACCAGACGGTCCGGTCAGCTGACCGTACGGTCCGGTCAACAGGAGATCAGCAGTGGGCAGAGCTGTTGGAGCTGAAGTCTGCAGTGACCGGACGGTCCGGTCACGCAGTGACCGGACAGTCCGGTCAGTAGGCCCAGAAAGCTGATTTCATGGAGCAACGACTAGTTTGAGGTCGGAAACCTATATAACTTCGTTGCTGGGGTCTTGGAGACCTCTCTTGGCTAGTGGAATATTTGAGAGCATTTGGTAAGTACCAAGAGCAAAAGAGGAGAGCACTAGGAGAGGATATTGGATATCTTGAGAGTGCTTGTGAGAGTAACAAGGAGCGATCTTGCACATCTAAGACTAGGGTGTCATTGAGGGTGTTATCTAAGTTGTTACTCTTGGTCTATGGTGAGACCTAGACTGGTTAGGTGTTGGTGATCGAGCCTATCGTGATTGGTTGTGAAGGTCGTTACACGTTTATACATGGTTTGAGCCCACCAGTAAATGGGACATCGCTAGTGAGCGTCCGTGCCGGCTCCTTGAGTCCGGCAAGTTCTCGAGGGAGGCGAGCTTATGCCTTGGTGGCAGCGGTGACGCACACCATGTCTTCACTCCGGAAGTGATTGTGGGCTCGTGTGCGAGAACTCCACTTGGTGGCGGGAGGGACCGGGACTCCGGCGGGAGTGGTCTAATGAGGAGTAGGGGAGACGCCATCCTTCCGAGACCTCAGGAAAAAATATCATGAGCCATCTCTTACTCTGCTCTTTACTTTGATGCCTTTCCTTTCAGTCTTTTTATATCGTGCTATTCATGCTTGTATGCTTGTCATATTCTAGTTAATTATCATGTAGACTTGCATGTTTAGGTTCCTTGCTAGTAGTGTTTAAGCTTTTGCATGTGATCACTAGTATGTGTAGGAGTTGCATTGGCGTGCTTGATCACTAGAAGTGCATAGAAGTTGTATTGACTTGTGTGATCCACTAGTATGCATAGGTTGTCTTTCCTTTCATAGGATTATCTTGTTAGTGTAATCACCACTACAATTGTATAGGAGGTGTTTTGAGTGTATTGGCATTAGGAATTGGTAAAACTGGTACATAGAGATAGTGTCCGATTCACCCCCCCCCCTCTCAATCACTATGATCCTTTCAAATGTGTATGCCTCCGCCATTGGTGCATCAATCATTTGAGGGATGTACTTGTTTGCCGCCACGATGCATCCTCCAGTGGCGTCTCTAATCACCGCGCCTGTGCTACCACAGCCCCAGTCAGCATGGAAGGTGACATCCACATTCAAGCAAACTTTCCCTTCTGATGGCTTATTCCATTCTTCCCACACCTTTGATATTTTTCTCAAGGAGTTCTTATAATTAGAAGTCAGAGCCAATATAGACACACTCAATATGGGTGGCTGCTGGATAGGTTCTCCATGAACAACTTGACGTCGTTTCCACCAGAAGTAGCATCCTCCTGTTATAATGAACTCTACGAATCCCATATTGAGAGTCGTTATGTGTCTGTTTTCCTTGATATTTTTTGCCAAGATCACAAACCCTAGTCTATCAATATGTAGCATATCGTGAATCATGTTTCACACTCCGATCAGATTCCATACTTCTCGAGTCCTATCACATGTGAATAGCAAGTGTTTGATGTCTTCGCAACCCGAAGGACAGATTGGGCAAGTCCCAATATTACTGATATGCCTATTTGCAAAGGTTTCTCCACAAAGGATGATCCCATGAAGTGCTAGCCATCCAAAGAATTTTACCTTGTCTGGACATCCAACTTCTACAACTTCTCCCATAAATCACCACTTCCTGAATCACTCCTCTGATCCATCACATTGTCTCGTGATCTAAATCTATACTCCCATTGTTTATGATAAGCCGATCGGACAGAGAAGAGGCCATTTCGGTTAGAGCAACCACAATGTGTGGTAAAACTCGGTAGTAAGTCCAACGTGAAGAAGCTTCAACCCGGTTATACATTGTGAAGGTCGGTATTAGTTAAAAGATTCCTCAAGTCGGTAGTAGCGTTGCTACGAAGTCGTATGGAGTAAAATAGTTGTGTTCTCTCTCCATTCTCGTCTTCGGCATGCATACATATTGCTGTTGATACCTTGTGGTTGAAAAGAATATGATTCTTTTTAGGAAGAAGTCCTATTTACCTCCCTCAACTATTGAGGGAGGTACAGATTATACCTCCAACTACAAAACTAGGTAACCCGACTCCCTCAACTCAGTGGTGCGATGCGGTTTTCCTCCCGGGGTGGTATTGCGAGTGGTTTTGGCTGACTCAGCATAGCCGGGCCCACATGTCAGCTGCCACATAGGCAGTCTCCCAACATTTTTTCTTTTCTTTTCTTTCTCCTCTTGTCTCCTGCCCTCTCCTCTCTTCTCCCACCGACGGCACAAGGCACAAGCTTAGCGGCGATGCGAGGTGAGGCCGGGGCGGGGCGGGCTTGGTGCGAGGCTGAGGCGACGACGACGGATAGGGGTGGCGCGAGGTCGGGGCATGGCTGGAGCAGCGGAGCCACCAACGCGGGCGCTGAGGTGCGCGAGAATGGTGAATGGGAGGGCGAAGCGGCGGGCTCGCGCGACTGGGGTGCGAGGCAGCGGTGTTGCCATCCGCGTTAGAGTCAGAGCGCGGGGTGGGGGAGCGCTCACGGCGGCACCTCGAGGACGCAACGCGCGGCATCGGCAAGAAAGGCAGTGTCGGGAGGGCGAGGCGCATCCGCTCTTGAACCTTCTAGAACCCTCCGAGCACCTCCCACCTCCCTTCCCTTCCCACTCCGATGGTCGTCGTCGAGACCTCCGTCGACCACGCCGCACCATGCACCGAGGAGCCGAGTGCCACCTTCGACGCCGGCGAGCACGAGATGAAGGATGTGGAGGACCTCCTCTCCAAGCTCAACCCCATGGCGGAGGAGTTCTTCCTGCCCTCCCTCGTGTTCTCCGTCGCCGCCGTCGCAGGCGCCACTGGCTTCACCGTGCCCGCGCCGGTCTCCCCCGCCGCGTACGGCTACTACCCTGCTAAAGCCGGGTTCACTGACCCCTCGCCGGCAGGCCATAGGGGTGTCGTCGGGTTCTCCGCCACCACCCGCGAACCCGCCCACGGCGCTGCCACTTGCCGCGCTGCTGCCGGGAGTAGGAATGGCAATTCGGGCCGGGTTTCAGATACCCGCAAGGTACCCGACCCGATGGAGCCAGGCACGGGGCATATTTTGTACCCATGGGTGGCACCCGTGCCCGACCCGAAGCGAATCGGGTTCGGGGCGGGTTTTTTCCCGCACTCGTGAGTGACTCGACGGGTATCCAAAATTAATAAGTAGGCCTTTTCCTTCTACAACCCAGCCCACGAAGCCTCCTAAAAAGTCCAAAACTTTAAGTCTCTAACCCTAGCCTCGTCCCGTTCCCGTCTTCCCTCCCGCTCCCCGCTCCTATGCCCCTTCCTCGCCGCCACTCGCGCACCGACAAACGCCGCCGCCGCCAGGCGCCAGTCCTCGCCTCCTCGAGCCTCGACGCTGCCGATGTGTGTTGTACCCATGGGTTACCCGAAACTCTCCCCGATACCCGACGGGCACGGGCACGGGCAAGGATTTCGACCCGTGGGTACGGGGTCGGGTCGGGATTTCGACCCGACACCTATGTCGGGGCGGGTGAGGGATTGCTCGACCAGCCCTGAACCTGACCCATTGCCATCCCTAGCCGGGATATGAGAGGAGAGGAGGGGAGAGAAGAAAGAAAGAAAGAAAGAAAGAAAATGTTGCAACTGACATGTGGGCCCCATCATGCCTACGTGGCAACTAACATGTGGGTCACACCATGCTGAGTTAGCCAAAACCACTCACAACACCGCCTAGGGAGGAAAATTACACTGCACCACTGAGTTGAAGGAGTCGGGTTACCCGGTTTTGTAATTAGAGGTATAATTTGCACCTCCCTCAACTAAATAGGACTTCTTCCTTCTTTTTAACTAGAACATGAGGCCTATTTAATGATCAATATTGTAGAGATGTAGAGATCGTAACAACAAATATCCACTTTTTTATGGGCTCCAGCTTACTACCAAACTCAGTAACATATATTGGTGATGTCCTTATAGTGCCAAACGACTAGGTCCTCTCTCCCTGCCAAAATCGGTATTTGCATTATCCTGTTTGCATCAACCGATCAAAGATGCGAGAACGAGCCGTAGCTTGATTGGCAAGGACGTGCGAGTGGCACACCGCCCACCAGGGTTCGATCCCTCGGATCGATCCTGGTGTTTTCACCGGGCCTTAGTCCCCATATATAATTTCACAGGTACTACGCGATGTCTGGACTTGCACATCGCATCGCTTGGAGTGGGGGAGGGAGGGTGGTTGGACCTTCATCGATTTCTAAAAAGACGTACAGTTTATATATAGTTGTGTGAGTGTGTAGTGGATGTTACATGTGTTTATGCGTGCGTTTAGATACTATACCATAGATATCCAGACTAAAAAAACCGACCAGAGATGCTCGCATGTGGCACAAACCCCGTCACGTGTCTTTCCACCAAGCGTTCCGAGGTGCAAACCAAGACGCTTGCGGACGGCATAGATGCTCTTCCTGGGGGTCGACGCTTCCCCAGCGTCATGTGGAGTTCGGCGTTCCAAGCTTGAATACAAAATTTGTTGAAGTTGGATTTATGTAAATGCCTCTGCTTTGTACATGTACATGCCAATCACCGGTGAAGCTTCAACTGAAACTAAGGGGGGACCGGTCTATGTAATTTGACAAAAAACAATGTCATAAAGTTTTTACTGTTTGTTTAATGATAATTTGATAATGGCAGGGGGGGGGGGGCTAGGGCCCTAATGGCCTCAACTAAGTTTCGCCACTGATGCCAATGCTGCTGCGGTTCGAAGTGTGCCCGCCGGTGCTGGGCAGGGGACACGGACGCAGTCACCAACAGCAACACCGTCCGCATCCATGGTCGGCAGCGCAGCAGGCCGTGAACCAATGCAACGTCCTGCTTTCGAACCACTCCGTCTTCGTGTCCTAGCCGAGCAACGGTCGACGGGGTAGCGACGGGCCGTGGATTGCTAGAGCGCGCCGGCGAACGCAGCACGCAGGCTGGCCGAGGGCGGAGAGGGTCGGTATTTCATTTCCCGACCTCGGTACTTCATTTAACATCGGGGGTTAAGGTCCTGAGAACCGTTAGATCTGACTTTAGCGGCTGCGATTGCATGCGGCAAAATCTTCGAAAAAGTGCTCTCTGGGCCAGGCGGAGGCCCAGCCCATCTAGATCGTCACGTCCAGCCCAGCAACGGCCACCATCCTCCTCCACAGCCAAGCCAACCCCAATCCGCTCACTACGCGACCCAAAAACCTCTCGCATCCCCCTCCTCTGGTCCTCGACCACCATGGCAGCCGGGCGGGCCTTCCTCGGCGCCCCCTGCTCCTCCCTTGCCGCCGGTGCCCGCCGTTTCGCCTTCGCGTACTCTCCGTATAGGGCCTTCGTACCCCCGCTCCGCTGCCGCGGCGGCGTCCGCTGCGTCGCCTCCGCCTCCTCGTCCCCCGACGCGGCCCCCGCGCCGGAGCCCTACGTGCTCACCACGCCGCTCTACTACGTCAACGCCCCGCCGCACATGGGAAGCGCCTACACCACCATCGCGGCAGACGCCATCGCCCGCTTCCAGGCAAGCCTCTCCCCACCAATGCAATCGCTGTAGTATTGATCAGTTAGGGGCTGGACTAGTGATCCTGCAGGGGCAGAATGACAGCGATTCGCCTGCAGCACTAATATTTACACGCATTTTGTTTAAGTAACCGTTCTGATGCTGTGATATATGGTGTGGTTTACTGTTGTAGTGTTGTATCATCAGGTAGTGTTTGGGCCAGTCCGTTGCACACGCGTTGAACTAATATCCTGCTTCTACCCATTTGAGCTAATATTTCATAACTTACTTCACTTTATCGTCACGCGCCAGATGAAGTTCTTATGGGGTTACAATCCTACTTTAGAGTTAACAGCTTATTTTACATAGTATATACACATATTTCTTTACTTGAATGTGGGTCCCTGAATTTTTACTATTTGAGCTACTGGAGTGTGATGCGACTTCTCTAATTCTGTGTTTTACTCTACCGTCTAACAGTCTGTTGATAATTCTTCTGTGGTTGTAGAGATTGCTAGAGAAGAAGGTTATATTTATCACTGGAACAGATGAACATGGTGAAAAAATTGCCACATCAGCGGAGGCTAGTGGCAGAAACCCAAAGGAGCATTGCGATACAGTTTCAACTTCATATAAGATGCTCTGGGCCGATGTATGTCCACACAATCATGTTTTACTTCACAATACTGTTCACCACAGAGTAAATTATGGTCTCACTTCTTGTCTCCAAATTCTTGCAGCTGGACATAGAGTATGACAAATTTATTCGGACAACAGATCATAAGCATGAGGCTGTTGTTAATGACTTCTATTCTAGAGTTCTAGACAGTGGTGACATATATCGAGCTGATTATGAAGGCCTTTACTGTGTGAGCTGTGAGGAGTACAAGGTAAGCTTCTGTCTCAACCATCTTATATGGTTGTAAGGCCTTCTTTAAATCCAATGGCAGTACAACTAACTATATTAACCAGTCAAAAAACTTGATTTTCTGCTGCAATTGTTAATGATAATGCCTACTTAAAAGGGTACCAATCAATATTTCTTTTCTGTCCTCACAAGTTTACATTGAAAGGAGGTCTTGGCTATTCACCCTTTTCTTTGGGAACTGGTGTCAATGTTTGTTACCATGTCTACTGTATAAATTACGAGTTTAGAGTTAGGCTGTGGTAATGTTTGTCAACGTGTAGGAAACTAGTGCAGCTATAACATGTGAAATGTGCAGAAGTGAAAAAAGTTGCTATTTTAATTCTGATAGTTACTACATTCTGGTTTCTTATATGCTTCATTTTCTACTTTCATGCTTTGCTGTTAGATACATATTTTAACTTATGTAGCTCGATCCTCCTTCTAAATATTAGTAACTTTGTACTATGTTTGTTTTGTTGGTTGAACATAGGATGAAAAGGAGCTATTGGAAAACAATTGTTGCCCTGTGCATCTGAAGCCTTGTGTACCAAGAAAAGAAGATAACTATTTCTTTGCCTTATCAAAGTATCAGCACAAGCTGGAAGAGCTACTGACAAGAAATCCAAATTTTGTCAGACCATCACATCGCTTGAATGAGGTGAAGTTCTAAACCTCTCGGTTATATGCTTTTGTTTGGTCCTTTCTGTGATTATTTACTTAGGGTGCGTTTGGCACAGCTTATGCAAGTGCTTATTGGAAGTGCTTATGCTCAATAAGCAGTTTGGATAGCCAAACAGCAAAATAGCAAAAGTGCTTATGGGGTATAAGCACCTATAAGCACTTTGCTATTTTGTACTACCATAAGCACTTTGGGCAAAGCAGCAAAACATAGCTTTTAGTGCTTATGGTGGTCCTCTCTCTCAGCATAAGCAGTTTGGGCAAATAAGCATAAGCAGTTTTGCCAAACAGGTTCACTGCTTATGCTACAATAAGCACTATAAGCAGTTTTGACACAATAAGCACCATAAGCACAATAAGCATTTTATGTATAAGCCGTGCCAAACGCACCCTTACTGTACATCAATGCATATCATGGTAGCTTGTTTGTGTAAAAATAGCGACTCTAATCAGACTGATTTGAGCATAAATTCGAAATGCATTAATGAAATTATGTTGACATGTGTCTTTGTGTCTCTTTGCCACTATTTTTTTTTTCTCTTCTTGAACACACATGTGAGCTATGTATCATTGCATTAATAGAAGAGTAACTGTACAAGACACCCACACCCCTCATAGCAGTTCATAGACTATTTTCTTGACTATATCTGTGTTCTCATGTATATACTGATTGAATATACGAGCTTGATCAAGTCACTGATTTTCTGAAGTGCTGTTGGCTTGCTGAACAAAACTCCACACAATACATTGTCTATGGATATGCCAAGTGGTTACTCAAATGGCATCCTAACTATGTTAAAGATGGAAACTAAGATGACAAATATTTAACACTTTGACCTTTATTTTTTGTTAAATATTGCTTTACATAGTGGAAGAAATTTAGAGTAGTTAGTAGACAATGAAGAGGTTCTGTGGACCATGGCTGTTTCTTTGTATACTTATATAATGCAACTAAACCGATACATGACCTTTTATGAATGTTATCCAAGCCTACTCAGCTTTGAGGCTTAACCTCGCGGTTCCAAGGTAGGACTGCCATGCATTGGTGCATCTTAAAAGCAAGGATTGGCTGTAGTATTAATGCCTTTTATGTTACCAATCCTGTAGTTATTTCAAGAAAGGGTTGGGAACATGTAATTAACGGTCTGTGATCACTGCTGCACTTTTGTTGGATTTAGTTATCAAGAGAAAAACATATAATTCCTTCTTGCATTTTTCACGTGGGTTGCTTGACTATTTGTTAGTCCTGCTGTTTTTGATATGCTTATTTTTATGTTTTTAGAATGTACCTGTTCTTTCATTTGTCTCATGAAGACACAGCTTGTAGGTCCAAGGCTGGATTAAAAGTGGATTGAGAGACTTTTCTATTTCCCGAGCTTCTGTGGAGTGGGGTATTCCTGTGCCAAATGATGCTAAGCAGACAATATATGTGTGGTTCGATGCTCTGTTAGGGTATGTTTCTTGTTTCACACCTGCTTCTTTGTTTCTAAGAATGGATCCTTGGAGATCTTTTTTTGAATCTTCTGTATAATTATTCTTCTAAGGTCGATTTATGCTGTTTACTGTTACCATTAAGTATAGAAGATATTCAATTTATTTATTTCAACAAGTTGTGGTTTTCTCATCCAAACTGTCAATTTGCTATACATAAATAAATACTGCTTCTTCCTGATAAACTATGTACATTTCAATGATAACCTGATGACTTTATATGTGCTTTTCGTGTGCTTTGAGTTCTGATGATTTATTGTTTCTAGAAAATTTTCTTCTTGTTGTGTCCCTTTGTCATATTAACTGTAGTCTAACTGCTTGGTGTTCGTCTCAGAGTCTCACTGAAGGCTCTTCTTAGTGATCTCCCAACATGAAAATGATTATCAGATCTCCTTGTGTCGTACACTGTGCACTGTTCATGCATGTTGTGTTTCGTCTCATTTTGCTAAATAAATAAGATATACGTTTCTAGCTTGTTGTAAATTCTGGAGTCGTATACCCATAACACTGTAGTGGTCTCACTCAAACACATATATGCTATGGAATAAAATGATAGGTTGCTCTTAGTCTTTATGTTATTGTACTATTTAATCGAACCTCTGAGTGCTTAAATTTTAAAACGTGGATAACATTATTTTTGTCTTGTAGTATTCTTATTCTCAACAGCTCAAGTACCATAATCTTATGCATTGCATATATTCTTTCATTTCACGTTGATTGATTATTCTGTTTATTTGACTATATAGGTATATTTCAGCATTACTAGATGATGGTGAGCAGGCAGGTTTGCAGCAAGCTATTGATCGTGGTTGGCCGGCCTCCCTGCACTTGATAGGAAAGGTTTGTTCAAAATTCATGTTCTTTGTTGCTACTCATAGCAAAACACTGTATTATTCTTTCCTCATAATTGACACATTTATTTGGTGGTAGTTTGGTATTTTCTTGTGATTTTTCTCATATGCACCATCTTCCTCAAATTGATTAATGATCAGTAGTTACTTCCCCCATCTTTCTATTTCTTTTTAATTGGATGCAGTCTGTTTAAACTCGTTTCTACGAGTCTTGCTGCTCAAGAGCAATCTCATAACTCAAAAACAATTAAACAAGTACTCCCTCCGTTCACATTTACATCTCATTCTTAGGTTTCCAACTTTTCTCCAATTACATGTCATTCTTGCTTCCCAATGCACCTTTCTCTCTTCCCAATACAATATTCTCTTTTCACACTACATCTCTATCTCTATCTCTTTCCTTCTCGTTTTCAGTGCACCCATCTTTTTACTTCTCCTTATTTCCCGTGCCCAACTCCAAAACGACATCTAAACGTGAACGGAGGGAGTATATACTTGGACTGATAGTACTCTGATGTCTGATAGGTTCCATCTTAAACAAGTATATTTGTGCACTATTTAAAATCACCTCTTGGAAAATTAGCCAGTGCTAACAATTTTCATTGATATGGTCATATACTGTTTGTAAAACATTGTTATATATGTTCATGTTGCAAACAACTGTATTGGGTTATGCTTTTTTCTTTATCTAGTAGATTATGGTTTTGAACTGTTGTGCATGTACCTCAGGACATATTGCGGTTCCATGCAGTTTATTGGCCAGCCATGTTAATGTCAGCAGGGCTAAGTCTTCCTGATTCAGTTTTTGGTCATGGATTCTTGACAAAGGTGATCTTACTTATTCTTAAAGGTTCCTGCTTCTACTTCTACAAACCTGTTATATGGCACTCTGCTATAAAGTGAACAATAATGAGAAGAAAAGTAACTTTGTTATGCCTAACGAAACGGAGACCATTACAGTGTAATAACCATATATTTTCTTGAACTGCTTTTCCTGCAGCTTTATGTGCATTGTCCCCATCTAAACCATCTGGATATTTGTTGATGAATCATTAGCTTTACTGTGGAGCATAGTGTCCAACGTATTCATCACTATCTTTCCTTTACACTAAAAAAAATTGTTATTGCCTTAGCTTTTTATCCTTGCTGAATTTGAAAAATTTAACTTAAGTAGCATGAAGAAATTGAATTTATGTTATCCCGTGTCAATACTCCGTTTTCAAAACTATTCATGGATCCTGGACTAGCTTTATCCTGCAAATAACTTATCTACCTTACAACACATCGTCTTTTACTACTGTTGATTGTTAATTGTGTAATGCCAGTATGTTGTACTTGCGAATAATGGTATTGTGCAGGGTCTCTGTTTGTATATATGGCTTTTGGCTTACGTTGGTTGGTGTCTCCAAATTAGTTATTCATGTAGAGAAAATGGATCTGGGTGCTTTTTTACCATATTCGTCATTGTTTTTGAGTTGGTGATCAGAGAACATAAAACACAGATCTTGATTCTCAGTCACTTTTTTTTTTCTCATCGAATCACCTTTTTTACGCCTTTTATTTTGGAAAATTATAGGATGGCATGAAGATGGGAAAGTCGTTAGGAAACACTCTTGAACCAAAAGATCTGGTAGAAAAATTTGGAGCTGATGCTGTGAGATACTTCTTCTTGCGGGAAGTAGAGTTCGGCAATGATGGGGACTATTCAGAAGAACGCTTTATCAATATAGTCAATGCTCATCTTGCCAACACAATAGGTATTTTTCTATCAAGGGACAATTGTGTTGTTACCCTCACTCTCAATTCTAATTGTGATTTTACCCCTAGTAGGGGCAAAGGAAGGCTTCATTTTGAAAAAAGTAAGGGCAAAATTGCAAAATTAGAAAAGTGGGGGTAAAATCACAATTAGAATTGAGAGTGGGGGTAAAAACACAATTGCCCTTCTATGTATCGGAATATCTTTGTTTCTTAAACATCTACCTACTTTTAATGTTTGCTAAAACTGTTATGGCTTTTGCTTGTTTTATAACTTGGTACTCCTTCTGTTACCTAAGCTTCTTTATGTATACATTATCGATTCACTTATTTGAACAGGAAACCTCCTTAATCGTACACTTGGCCTGCTAAAAAAGAATTGTAATTCCATGCTCGCATTTGATTCAATTGCTGCTGCTGATGGAGTTTCATTCAGAGAGAATGTAGAAAACCTGGTAAGTAGATTTTCTGTGCATCTTAAACCTACAATGAGGGGAGTGTGAGATTTAGTAAAAGCCAAGGGAGTTTATGATTGTTTCTGGAGTCTACCACATATGAAACTGGCTGTAGCAAGACGGGCTAAACATAAGGTTAGATACTATAGACAACTTGCTTTTATAAGTGAAATAATTCCATGTTATACGTCAGTTTTTAACTTTTATTTCTTAGCCTATGGCATATATAGGCAATGACCATTATCATTGTCCTAGTTAAAATTGTTTATGTTTTTTTGGATATGCCATTCAACCTTTTATTAAGTATGTGTGTCAAAAAAGCTTTACATATTGTCAGCATCTGTTGTCACTTGTCAGTGATGTGGTTGTTCCATCTATTGTTCAAACCCGTTATGTATCTGACTATTATTTATTCTGCCTAATGATGCCATATGTTTGCATGTTCTATTTTGTATCTGTTGTTTCACAGTAAACATATTTTTTTATACAGGTGGACAAAGCTATGCAACACTATGCGAATCTTTTGCTATCATCAGCATGTGAAACTGTTTTAGAGATTGGCAACTTGGGAAACTTATACATTGATGAGCAGGCACCATGGTCTTGTTTCAAGCAAGGGGGTGATAGTGCTGAAAAAGCTGCAAAGGTAAACATTTGAAACTATATTTTGCTTTACCACCAGCTTTTTATGTTTGTTTATACATCATTTGTCAAATCTTAAATGCTGAAATTTTAACTATGTATTTCAATCCACGTCAGAATGAGTTTGGAATCTCTGCAAGTGACTACTCTTGGAGCTTTATAATTATTTTGTTCTTATACTTCAGAACTTATAAGTGTTTATAATTTTGAAGTTTTTTTTTATTCTTTGACTTGCCTTGTATTTGATGTGACTCATGATTGAGTAATTGTCTCCAAAATGGTTCCATTTTGTGAAGTGTTTGGGCGGAGCCATATATGTTTGGCAATTCAGATATTTTTTGTGCAAGATAAAATGATAAATTACATGCCATCTATGTGTGCCTTTAATATTAGAAAGTTGAGTGGCATTATAGGTATGACGTGCTAAATTCTGTCTAAACTTGTGTACAGGATCTTGTAATTATTTTAGAGACGATGAGAATAATTGCGATTGCATTATCTCCTATCACTCCAAGCCTTTCTCTGAGGATTTATACACAGCTGGGTTTCACAGAAGATCAATTTAAGGGATTGAGATGGGTATGTTCTTGTATCAGAGAAATGCTATATAATTTGATTTCCCTACTTTTTGGAAAGTGTTTCATGTCTATCCTTCAAACTAGGCGGTCTAGCATCCTCAGAAAAATGCAAAGTTGTTTTCTTGTCTTTTGAAAGAAATTAGTGTGAGCCTGTGTCAATTTCTTTTCATATGCATATGACTTTTGCAACTTTATCCTTAGGAGGACACGAACTGGGGAGGCCTTAAAGCAGGTCAGGTAATGGCGGAGCCAAAGCCAATCTTTGCGAGGATAGAAAATGAGACAGAAACAGGAGCTGAAGCTCAAGCAGGTTCAAAGGCAGCAAAAGGAGGGAAAAAGAGAACTCGCAGTAAAGGACTTGTGGAGGCATAGGCTAGTTTCTGTTTGAATGCCTTATTTGGAATCTGTTCTTTGCAGTAGGTAACCACGTGCAAATCTTGCACGAACATTCATTGCCGAACCAACCTGCAGTTTTGTTTGACCTGGGCTCATAGCTTTCCAAATGAAGAACATTGAGATTGATAGGTTTAGGTAGCACGGCTGCTTTGATGGAAATTAACGAAGTTATTTAATTTTTGCAAGCTTGCAAATCAGGAATGCCTTGGGGCAGATAAATCATTGCGTGGAGATTTTAGACATTACAAGACAACAGATTGGCACAAGAAGGTTACAGAACCAAAAAAAAAAAAAATGAGTGAAATGACAGTGTTAATCGTTCCGTTGAATCAAGATGTTTGCACAATATTCAAAGATGGGAAAATATTTTAGTGTAAACGGGTAATTCGGTGCAATGCTGGAAACGTTAGGTCTAATCTGTTGGATATCGATCCAAAGGTAGTGGCTTCTCTCACAAAACTCACCATCCGCTGGCTTGCATTTTTAAGCGTAACCCCTTCCAATCCCTACGTGTTGTTCCTTATCTGGTCTTTCCTATGGGATGCCGGCCATCGTCATGAACTTTGGAGTCGTCTCATCAAAATTCAAGAAGGCTCCGTCCATGATGCATCCAATTGCCTTATGGATATCTAAGTACAACTCCAGAAGCATCCATTTGCAATGCAATAATTGTTTTGTTTAACGAAAGGTTATTCCAAGAATCACCTTGGTTTACCAAAAAAAAAAAAACTTCAAATTTTCCGTGACAATTTTGAGACCAGCATCATTCGAGACTACAGTTCATGAACGGCAAAGAAAATTCATACATGGGTACAACCTTAAACCTATTGAGTAATAAAAAAACTTTAAACCAATTGGAAAAACCCTGTCATACTGAATAATCTTCTCACTTACACAACGCATGTTATCCTTGACCTTTATGTACAGGTGATAATCCTTGTTCCGAAGTCCGAACTGACGTTAGAAAACAGAATGTCTGGGAGCGATTCTCTTTCAGGTTATGCAAGAGGAAGGGGGCAATCCACATGAGAATTACCGCACGGCACCGGATTAGCACAAGCCGCAGCGGTGCTCGAAACCAGCCGCCGGATTGGGATTTGGGAGAGGAGAAAAGGTAGTTTGGAATAAACAGAAATGGTGGGTTGAGCTGCTGCCTCACGATCTAGATCCGATGGATGGAGTCCCATGTTTGCACTAAATATTTCACTTACATATTTTCAAAGTCCGGTACATTATTATTAAAAAAAGAGAGGAGATATATGCACAATTTTATTTGCACAGTCTAATCGAACCAGCTTGTAAATACTCTAAACCGGAGCTAATCAAATCACACGAGTTGAGTTTCCCTGGTATTCCTGCGGTGGTAATAATGAGACTAAATTAGTGAGACATTGCGTATTTGCGTTCATGTGCATGGCACATGAACAGGGCATGCGGGACCTGTAAGTGGTGGCAAGGATTCAAAAACCGTTTGAGCCGGTGAAACCGCTCCGTGCCGGTTTGTCGAGAATCATGAAAACCGGCAAAACCGGTCGGCTAACCGGTCAAAATTCAAAAACGGCACCGTTTGAACTAGAAAACGATTAGTCGACCGGTTTTGCCGGTTAGCCGAGCGGTTTCAATGGTTTTCTTTTGTAAAGTCACAGAAACCAGAATTGAAATAAATAAATAAAAAATAAGATGAAAAATGGTGCAAAAATACTGAAAATTTTGGTATGAAGTTTGTTAAATATTTGTAGTACGCATAGGCATACATTATCAATATATGTTTCATAGAACACTCATAATATAAATTTCACAAGGATTTAAACATAGTTCATACATGTCCATTTTAAAAGTACATAGTTAAATAGAACATAGTTTATGTAATAATACAAGTGATGCTATGGCCTACACTCAAGACCATGGTGCCTCATTTCAATTGTAACATGCCCGGTTATACTCCTCGGTAGACGTGACCGCAATCCCTTGTTCTTGTAACAAATCCACCTTATATTGTTGCCAACTTAATCCCGTCCAATGTGAAGTTGTTTGCCATTATGAAAATATCTGGTTATAAAAGTCTGGATCTTGCCACTCATAGACCCATGTTGGAGGCCGTTCAAGAGTTGCATCAAGAAGCATGTAATGAATGTAACCAGACGTTGTGTCACTAGTTGGGGTAAATGAAGACTCACTTTCGTCAAGAGAGAGGTAGGATCCGTAATGATGTTGCCTACCCTTGCCTCTGTCACGATCCGTAACGGTCATCTTTTGTGATTGTGGAGCGCCATGATCTTGATCTTGGACAGCATGTGTGAAGTCTTCGTCACCTATAAATGGAAGGCTAGAGTTAGTGATTAATCTTATGAACTTAATAAATATTACAACAAGATATTTGACCTGTGAACTGAAAAGTGGACGGTGGAATCGTCCTACCACCCCCCTGCCAAGTGTTCTTTGAAACGAGTGGCACCACCCCCCTTCTTCTGTGTATTGCAATACTTGCATGCAAAGCCTGGATATATGTTCTCTCCATGCTCCCAAAAGATATCGCTTTGACTACGATCCCCCATGGCGACTATTTCCTCTGTCCATATAACATGTGCATTTTCTAATTAAAATCTTTAAATGATCTAGCTACCTATACTGGTTAATAAAAGAAATAAAGCTCAAAAAAACAAGAAACACTTACCTTCCTGTAAACCGACGTAAATCGCGGCTAGCCGCCCTGCTGGCTCGGCAAACCGCCACACGGGAGCGACTAACCGCCACCCATAACCGGCTAGCCGAGCGGTTATCCACTGGCGCCCCGCCTCCCTCGGCTAGCCGTTTCGGCGCCCGGCTAGCCGGAGAACTCGGTGGTTGCCGGTGCTGGTGGCCTGCTAACCGACACCGATTTAGATTATTGAGGAGGATGAGCGAAGGGGATGGCGATTTGGTGAGGAGCAAGCTTCGGGTCGCGCAGGGAGTTGGGGAGAAGAGAAAGAATGAACCGGGGGGGGGGGGGGGGTAGGGAGAAGAGGATAAGGTGAGTTTTCTTTTTTTTTTTTCTTTTTTTTCATTTCATCTTTCTACAATTTTTTTCCCTGCCAAACTTTGTTAATATTATAAGGTTGTTTCATCATAATTCAAAGGTCTTCCTTTAGTTTTTTGTCATATTTTTTAATACAAATTTTTTCAAAGTTTCAAAAATTTGAATTTTGTCCGGTCGAAAACCGATTGTCCGGTGAAACCGGACCGGACCGGTTTTGTCGAAAACCATGATTTTCGACCGGTTTCCGATGGTTTTTGAACCCTTGAGTGGTGGTTTGTGTATTCACATCCGCGTAGCCGTCACAATTGATCGCAAATGGGTGAGGTCAGCTCGCCATGGACTGGGAGCAGGAAAGCCGCATCCTGCAGGGATCTCTTATGCTCTGCTGTGGGGGGGGGGGGGGGGCACACGCGCTAAGATGTGGCACAATACAAGTGTGGAGCTTTTGGATATTAGAGTGCAACCCTCGATCTTAGATGCAGCCTGATAATCTCTGCTCTCCCTCTTCCTTCCTCTCGTTCTCGCCTCGTATTTTGTGCAAGTACCTTTATTCCTCGCTCGTATCTGTTCCATGAGTGATTTATTTATTTGTCACTCAATTTGTGTGTCTCAGACATCATGTTATTATTTTTATGAGCCTTTACCTTTTTGACATTGTGCATGTGAATTAGTTGGCTCGTTGGCTTGCGCGCGGCCAGAGCGGAGGCATGCGCTATGTCTCGCTTAAGCTGTGGCACAACATAGATGTGGAGCTTTTGGAGATTAGAGTGCAGTCCTTAATCTCATATGCAGCCTAATAATCTCTGCTCTTTCCCTCTCCCTTCCTCTCGTTCTCACCTCGTATTTTGCGCAAGAACTTGTTTATATGCTATGGATAATATTGAATTAAATTATAATTGTTGATGTGCTTTTAATAAACCTTGTGATTTTGAAAAGAATATAGATCTAAAATTTGTTGTGAGATAGATCTAAAATCTTGTGATTAAATTATAGCTGAACAAGAAATCAACGCGCGCATGCGGGAGGGGGGAGACGAGGAGGGGAGGGGGGCAGTCATGCTGTTGAAGCAGGGCTCCTTGATCCTTCGGTGCCGTTGAAGCAAGGCTCCTGTGAGGATTTTCAAAAGTTCGGGGAGGGGGGGGGGGCATGGCCCCTGCCGACTCCCCCTAACCCCAGCTCCGCCATTGGAGAGAACCTAATACTTTTGTTGTGCATTATGAAAATAAGTGCATGTGATTTGAACAAGCCATATGCATGCAGCAATCACTTGATACAAGTTTGTTGAGTCTTACAACAAGTTGTTCTTGATGAATGCAATAGCAAACCAGCCAGTAGTCGTCAGCATTGATGGTCTAACAACGAACTTTCAATACTATGAAGGTGTCATATTGAAGATATTTTTAGCTTCTTTCCCTTTTAGTTAGATTACAATAAGTTAAATTTCTAGCTAGTGCAAAGTGATAGGTAAATCCACATGAATTTTATGCTATTTTCAAGTGCAACATACATGATGTTATTAGTGCAAAAAGGTGAATGATTATATTCAAGATTGATAATGTCTCCCTATAGATTATTTTTTGTTAACTGCTATCATATATTTGATCTTATTCAGTCGTCTTTTGTGCGATTCACACAACTCACTAGTTTGACTCTCATAGCAGTAACTAAGTAATGCACCCTTGCAAATATTAATAAGTTGAACGACGTGATGTACTTCCTCCTCGGCCTGCTCCTGCTATAACAACGTGCTGGACGGGATCGCCTGTTGCGGAGGCGGCATGCATAGCTTGCTACGTTGGATGGTTGTGCATGGTGTACTTGGATAATATGAAGTACATCAACCAGTTCAACACAGAGGTGACAGCCAATGGCGGATCTAACAGTAGAGCAGGGGGGCTCAAGCCCCCCCTCCCCTACTGGTTGTTGGATAGTGGAACCCTCTTCGAGCCCCTCATATATTTTTTTGCGCAATGGAAGAGGGGTTGAGAGTCAGAAGATTGAAGACAAGCAGAAAACGTGTTGTGACGATGAGTTTGACTTTAACTTAGAGCGTCAAGCCCATAACAAATTAGCCTAGCAATAAACGGCCCAAAAGCGCCACAAGGTCGGCGCAAGGTCGGCGCAGTGCGGCATGGAACAAACAACTGAGCGCGGTGGTAGGCCAGTAGGCAAGCTAATGCCAAATGCCCAATTAGATGTGTAGGTTAAAAATCCTATTTTGTTCCATTTCAACATATTAGTAAACATTGGTGTTGAAGTTTTGTTGCTCATATTTTGAAAGTTCACAATGGAAGCTCAATTTTTAGCATGAACGAAAAAGAAATTTTTGATCAGTCTAACACCTAAGAATTATAAGTTTTGTAAGATCAAAGTCCTCTATCAACACGTAATCGTGTTATGCACGAGATAACTCATCTATCGTTTCAATGCCTCGCACTGAATAACAGGAAAAACAAGAACCTTTTATTTTATTCTCTTACGATTGGAACAGTAAGAACCTCACCTAACATGAATCATGGCAGTGCGTGGCTGGCACTGTTGCAGCAATCTAAGACATGGAGCAGACAACAAGTTCCAAAGAACGAAGCGAAGGTTTGTTGGGAACAAGATTGTTCGGCAGCGAGCAGTGCGTCCGTCCGTTCCGAATCTAACAATCTCCCGCACGTTCCCAACCGACTACTGCTTTACCTAGTTACTGTGTGTCTCGCCATTGACTGGCAATTGATCATTTCTCCCTCTTTTATGTGGGACTTGTTCAAATATCTCTCTTCTCAACAATTTTAATAAAACATTCTAGATCTTTATAAAAAAAGTTTATAAAATATCTCAAAAATACCAAATCATCTTATTATTTTTTAAAAACAAATCATCCACTTTAAAAGCCAAATCACCTTACTTTTTTTTTTCTGACGTGGCATCACCATTGGAAAAGAAATTTCTGCCCCTCCAGAGAAGTAAAAGGACCTCGACCGCCCGAGCATCACGGCGTTCGGCGCGATGTGGTTGAAGCCGCCGGCGAGCGTGTGACGTGCTTCGGCGCCGGTACGTGCCGCGAGCTTGACTCGGTACACGTTCCCGAAGCCGCCGCTACCGATAAGGTTCTCGTCGCGCACACAGGATAGCTTCGTCTCTTCCTCCTCATGCCAGCGCTTCTTCTACTTCTTAAGGCACATGCCCACGCCGAGCGCCGCGAGGAGCACGGCCATGGCGTCATGAGCGATGGCGAACGGCTCTAACATGGGGCCCACAAGGTTGTCTTCAGACACGTTCACGGAGCTCAGCTTCAGGCCGGCCAGGTTCACCGATACGCCGCCGGACATCTCATTAGCTGTTTTTTTCAGTGCTCACAAGGTTGGTTTTTCCGTGCTCTGCATGGTTCAGGCCAGGGTTCGAATAACCGGTGAAAACCGGCCGGTTATTCCGGTAACCGGATAACCGGTCTCGGTCGGTCGCGCTAACCGCCGAAGAAAACCGGATCTGATATTATAGCAATACGGTTAACCGATCGGTTATCCTAATTAACCGGTCGGTTTTTTACCGAACCGAGCCGGTCGGTTATCCCGGTTATTTGAACCCTGGTTCAGGCTCACAGGGAGCATCCAATGTCTGACATTTTCCTTAAACAATGCACTTTTTTGGCAAACAACAGTTTTAATTCAGTTGCTCATACCAATTCAATAGAAGCATACAACTGGTGTTTCTTGCCAGAGAGATGCAGCTCACCTGTGCATTTCAGTGTCATTGATCTTTTGTTAAAAAATGACAGAGATAAAATAAACAAGTCACATTAGTCTATTTTTTGGCACTGCTATTTCTGTGCAGTGGCTTGGCATGGCAGACCGGCACAAACACTTTTTTTTTTTAATTGGCCGGCAGAAATACGGTCCAGTAACTAAGCCTGCCACAGCCCACAAATGAACACGGGCTGTTGTGGTGGTCCGAGCAACGGGCTGATTTGGACAGTGTTGTCAGCTATTTCTTTATTTTTTATCCTAGTTGTCGGCTATTTCATTCATAGGAGTATGACTATGGAAGGACTAGGCATGGGAGTATTAAAGTAAAATGTGATGACGATTTCAACAAAAAAAAAAGTAAAATGTGATGACGCGTTTAATTCATCAAAAGGCATGGTTGTGTAATAATAGGGATGAACTCGGAACATATCATGTCAGAAAAGTGTTAAATCTTGCAATAGGATGGATAGATGAACCCATAACATTAGAAACGGAATCGATTTCAGGATGGAAGATAGATCAAAGTACTCCTTTTCTTGGTTACGCCTTCTTCACACACAGAATGACAGGACATGGCGTTCCAACTTGTTACATGTTGGTTCGTTCGTTGATGAATGAAGACCAACCAGACGTGTCCGATGTCAAGAGAAAGAAGTCGCGGGGTGCACTTTGATGGATCGTTCGCTATACCGATGTGGCGAGCGGTCTGCCCAAAACTATCCTAACATCTGCATCTAGAGAGAGGTTTAATTTGCGGCCGGAAGCATGTCGAGCAAAACCAAACAAACAAAAGTATATGTAACGGAGAACACCACAATATCTTCATTAAGTTATTATTACATCCAAATGAAGTTGGAACAAGCATATACTGCTCGTTGCCTTACTCATTTAGCCGGATTGAACGAGAAGAGAACACGTGTGTTGGTTTTGGTCCCTGCTTCGTCGACCAACACCGCCTCGTACTTGCCATCGGGGTTCCACGTTTTGATGACGAGGCGGTACTTCAAGCCTTGCACCACCTGTTCATCACCACCCACCACACGATTGAACTTGAGCCACTGATTTGCAATCTTGTTGTACTGCTCCACAGCCCACATACCAAGCTCTTGGACCAGCGGGTCGTTAATATCTGGTATCGTGAGAGCTGCGCTGCGGTGGGGGTCGAAGCCATGTAGATAACCATGACAAATGCAAAGGTAAAGAGAAGGCTAGTCCTCATGACGAGCACTTCTGGAGATCCCTTTGGGGTGGATATATAGTTTGCAAAGTCGAAATGATTTTGCTATTCTTCGATCTGACGACGATAGAGGACAATGGAGATTATACTTGTATATATAGCACGTTGCCTTCCGCATTGCCAACAACAAAAATAAATGGGCCAGAGAGACAGTTAATTGGCTGGATGCATATCTTGCATGATTAACTCCTACTATAAATGAACGTATATTATTTATCATGCATCGGTTCTTGACGTGATTTTAGGCTGTACCTGCTTCTACGTTTAGGAAAAATAGATTTCTAATGAAGAAAGAAAGATTCAGATATAGTTGGGGTTGGTGAGGGCTGCTGATATTTTACCTTATTTTTTGATAGAAGTAATTAAAAAACTTCAAAAAGTTTATTTTTTCTGTTTAGGTATGTTATGGACAAATATCATAATTCATAATGTCCACGAGACAAAATCAAGTTTTGTTGTGTCCTACATAAACAAAACTACTATTTTCCAATACCTTAATTATAGACGAGCGTCACATGTTCTTCACGCACAATACATGGTCTAATTTGTTACAAGTTAGTTCGTTGATGAAGACCGGCGACACGTGTCCATTGTGAAAAGGAATAAGTCGAGGGATGCACGCTTTGACTGATTTTGTTACACTGCCTTGTCTACATTTTAATTTGGAAGGAAAAGAGATTTTCTTGCCTTTTATAAAATCCAATCTATATCTATAAAAATCGACCCGGTTAAATATTGTATGTGAGTATGTCTCGAAGTCTAACATGTCACTAACATGTGTGAAATAAAATCTGCACACATGTTCATATTTGTCGGATCAGATATACTAGTGAAAAGCCAGACTCACGTCCGTATGGTGCAAAACTCATGAGCCCCGTACGCATGGGTGAAATGAAATTGCCATCCTTGGAGAAGACACCCGTAATCTCTCGCTCGCCCACATCTCCGCAGCCATGGCAAGGTCGCGGCCGCGGCGTCAGCTCGCGTTCCTTCAATTTCTTTCTTTCCTTTTGACCCATTTGTTCCATTTATTTTATGATGAAGCAAACCAACGGGGCGTACCTGCTTTTGAGGCAGCCAAAAGGTACAGCACTGTGCGGCGGGCCGTAGAGCAGCCCTCACTCAGCGTGCAGAAAGCTGGTCTCCTCCTCCCCCCAAACTTTTGGACGTAGCGGCGCATTACTTAAAAAATGCTCTATCCCCAGTCTCTGCTAAAGTGCTTCTTATATTGTCTAATGATTGTTCTTAGGCACATCCGCACATGGAAAATTGTATGCCATTTCTATTATAAACTTATGCTAAAACTAGTAACTTGTTCTCGTCTAAACTAACACCGGGTAATCATCAGCCGTGACAATCCTAGCGAAACCTCTCGAGCAGAAATTCAAGGTTGTAGAGAGGTTCATCAAACCTAGGCCCGCAATCGCCGGTTCTTTTTGGAGCGCTGCTCTTTCTTGTCTAGCGTGTTTGTCTGCTCTCTCGCCAATGTTCTCGCAGGCAACAAAGTTTTTTATCTCGTTTTCTTTTCTCCAAAATCTGTGAATATTCCATCAATAAAATTCCGAGGCCCAATTGCTACTGCATTAGTACCAATTTACAGTAGTACACCACATAACAGCCGGGAAACGAAGCTCGCGACTGCGAGAGAAAGGAAAAGACGAGAGACGATGTCTCGGCACTCGGCAGCAGCAACAGTCTGCCGCCGCTTCTACCCTCCGCAATAAATCCACGAGACGCCGGACGGGCGCAGAAGCGCAGCCGTCGTACTCCCCGAGACGGCGCTTTGGATGCTCAAGCTCTACCCAGTCTTTCCTCTCTCCATTATCGGAGCCAAGTCAGCCAACAGCAACATTCCCTTGCTCGTGGACCTTGGCTTGGCTTCCTGTTCTTGGCTCCTTCACAATCTCCTCCGGTCTGGGCAGCGAGGGAGCTGAGAAAGAAAAGCCATGGTTCTTGAGGCATCCGGGTGGTCTGCTGCTTGGTAGCCTTTGGCATTGCCATCCTACCCTATCCCATCGTTCTTGGACTCGAGGCTGAGGTTAATCCGGCCATGAGGAAGCACGGGTGGCAGCTTCCTTACCACCCGCTCCAGGTATATTCCCTTTTCCTCGCAACGTTTGTGTTGTTTTTGGTATTTGCCATTCACGCATTTCTGTTCCTGTCTTGTGCAAACGAAAACTGCAGGTGGTGGCGATAGCTGTGTTCGCTGCTTTGGGTTTCGCCTTCTATGTCTTCTTCGTGCCGTTCGTGGGGACCAGGGCGTTCCAGATTGTGGCCATGGCTATCTACACTCCATTGGTGAGGTTCCTGTCCTTTTTTTTCTGAGAGCTTAAATTCGCTTGTAAGGATAGATCTGGCATTAGAAGATGTAACGGGTCCGTCAGACATTGCGAGTTCAGTAGTATGCTTTCGCTTGCATGTTGAGTACATATCTGCTATAAGTGACTGATAGAGGGCCGTTTCCATTTGGAGAGTAATGGGTGTCTCCTTGTTGCAGATTACATGTGTCGTTCTGTTATATGTATGGTGTGCTGCAACAAATCCTGGAGACCCAGGCATTTTCACTTCAACCAAGGATTCAAAGTTGGATGAGGATGCAAAACACTCCCATATAACTTCAGAACATGGAATTAGTCACGGAGGAAAGCCATTAAGTGAAGATTTTAGTACTGTTGATAACAGTGAGAGACTGAGCAGCATGCTCAGGAGGAAGGATTCACCTTCTCGGCCAAGATTTTCTGAAATAATTTACCTGATTTGCATCCCCTTTTCTTGCCTTTGCCAAAGATGCCTCCATTCAGATAATCAACGTTCAGGGCAGAACACAAGTGAAGAAGGCATGTTTTTCTGCAGCTTATGTGAAGCAGCGGTATGGCTACCCATGCCCATCATATCTGATCCCGTTGTTGTGTTTCTTCAAGCTACTAAGGCTTTGTTTTCGAGGTCACCTACAAATTATGCAGAAATGTAGTAAAAACTGTGCAGTGAATTTCAATTTTTCTTTCAGCAGGTTATTCTTTTTACTGACATGTGCTCATGTATTAGGCAGATGGGTGGTGGCTTCATAATTAGACCTTATAAGTGTTGTTAGTATTTGGCTGGGTGTTCACTAGAGCTTTGACACACACTAATGTCTCTGTGAATGTATTAACTTTTAGGATAACCAATGAACTTGTGACATTACTGTAACTAACTAGATTAAATTTCAGAAGAACAGGATATCAAGAAAATTCAATCAAACTCTCTTTCAATGGCCTAAGCTTTGTTTGCTTCCATGAAACTAAACAATAATCCAGTTATACAAATAATTTTTTTTTGGCCATCTGTCTAGTTATGCCCTAAAATGATGACATATCAGGCATATTCTGTGCTGCCTATAAAGGATCCATATCTTATAAAAAAATACCATAAGTTATTCTCCCATTGGAATTGGATGCCATTGTGAAGTTTTGAAAAATTGTATTATGCAGGTTTTGAAGAACAGTAAGCATTGTAGGGTGTGTGACAAATGTGTTGAAGGTTTTGATCATCACTGCAGAGTAAGATTTGTTATTATTTGCATTTCTATTGATCCTTGACTCATTGTTAAGGATATAGTAGTTGTATAGGATATATTGCCCCATTGGCACTACTGTTCAATACAAGTCATATTCATAACAATACTAAGAGCTTAACACTCGTCATAAGAAGTATTTTCTTTTTTCTGAGAAAAGAGGCTTATTTTTCCTACTGTCTCTGTTCTTTTGTAGTGGCTTAACAATTGCATAGGGAAAAGGAACTACAAAGGGTTCTTCATTCTAATGGCCTCTGCTGTTGTCCTGGTAAGTGTGGATATCTCAGCAAACTGACAAGATTAGGAGTTTAAGGAGCATTGTATCAGTGATAGGTACCCTATGTAATAGCCCTTGTGTAATTGCATTTGGATATGCGTGATCAAGTGACAACCTGCATTAGTTGGCAATGTTGTTCTGTGTCCTTATTCTGTTAGATCATTGATAGATCTCGTATGTACTTGTACACCTTGGACCAGCTTGTGATGCAGTGGCTTACGGGTGCCCTTGTGCTGATTCTCTGCATTTTGAGGCGAGGGGAGTTTTCCAGGCAGATCGTAACAAAGCTGGGAAGTAGCTTTTCAACAGTAGCTTTTGTAATTGTTGTGGTAAGTAGTAGTATCATTTTCTTTTTCCTTGTATAATATGTGTTTGTTGCACTGAGGTTTAGATAATTTATTGGTAACATAACAAATGACACTATGCTTTTGGAAAGCGTCACAACATTAGTAATTCAATCTTTATTGCAGGCAACTTGCACCATTTTGGCAATGGTTGCGACCATACCACTTGCGCAACTTTTATGCTTCCATGTCCTTCTTATCAAGAAAGTAAGTTGGTCTTGCGATTTAATTGAAAAATCTTTTAATAACAGCATATAATAGATACGCTTACAATTCATGCTTGGTTCATCTCCTCCATCCTTTTGATTTGTTCCCAGAAAATGACATGCTGGGTTGCTATGTGATTTGCTGCATGGCTGCTTCCTGTTCTAAAGAAACTTAATTTATTTATTCCTT
Organism: Eleusine indica; assembly: GCA_030378355.1. Classification (NCBI taxonomy): domain Eukaryota; kingdom Viridiplantae; phylum Streptophyta; class Magnoliopsida; order Poales; family Poaceae; genus Eleusine; species Eleusine indica. The sequence continues at coordinate 5,624,909 of CM059498.1, read as the reverse complement.
TAATTAGTGAAAGCAACAATCACTATTTATTTGTCCTGCTGCCTTTAGCACTGGATTTGTTCAAATATGCTATTGAAATAAGTCAGATGTGTACTATAAATTGCTTGGTCCGGTCAAAGAGTTTTGTATGTTTGTCAAGAAAAATAGAAAACGTGCACATTTGAATTTGATGTTCCTTTTTCCGTATTGCTAGAGACCGAATTTCTATACCTTTTTATATTTTTTTTGCAGGGAATCAGCACATACGATTATATAATAGCTCTGAGAGAGCAGGAGGATCAGTTAGAGGTTCCTGGACATCATAGTCCACAGATGTCTATTATTAGCTCTGTTACTGGATTTAGCACAACCAGTTCTTTTGGACCACTTCATCGTGGTTCATGGTGCACTCCGCCACGATTATTCCTGGAAGACCAGGTGCGTAATTATGGCACATTTCTATAAAATGTGATGTAATGAAAAAAGAACACTGCTATACATACAGCTGGGTTGTCTGAGCCAGCCATACAACCAGTGCAAATCACAACAGATTAGTGGGTAACAAGAATGGTTTTGCACTAGTCAGACAGCTGGGTCGGACACTGCAGTATGCAGCTGTACGTGAAGCACTTCTTATCAAGAAAACAAAGATCCTGGATGACATACCACTGAAACATGGATCTTATGTTAGGGTCTGACTAATTTATCTTATGGGTATAAAGTTAACTTAAACCAGATGACCTATATTTGAAAATGACTATTTATGTAGTTACATCTGAAGTCCTCAAGTTATCACGATTAGTTACGTAACTTGCTAAATTTAAGTAGCAATCTCACTTAGAAATATTTTGTGAAGACTGTATTTCCACTAGCACTCATGTTCTCCAAATTCAGTAAGCATTGCTCCTATTGAGGGGTGAACAAAAGGGTTCCTAAACAGTTAGGTTCTTTTTTATAAAATATCAAATGACAACCATACAGCAACCATTATCCTTCTCCATCTTTAACAGTTGATACTAATTGTTTGCTTCATTCTTTCACAGTTTGATGTAATTCCTCCAGAGGTCGGTGTGTCACAGAACTCAGGAATTAAGAAAACTAAAGAAGAGGAAGGATTAAGGAGAAAAACTGGAACAGTAAAAATCAGTCCATGGACTCTGGCACGCCTTAACGCAGAGGAAGTTTCTAAGGCAGCTGCGGAGGCAAGGAAGAAATCCAAAATCCTGAAACCAATTGCAAGACATGATGCGCCAGACAATGGCAGTAAACCAGATCATAAGCCCAATAACAAGAGACGACCAGACAATAGAGGGCATTTCGCAGCTCAGCTTTCGCTGGACCCCATTGCAACTTTATCTGCAAGCGGCACCGAAAGCAACTTCAGCGATGCAGGCATGGAAATTTCGGGCAGTTTAGCCCCGTTGCAGCTTGAAGCAAGAAGTGCTTTCCAACCGAGCACTGCAGCATCCACCAGAAATGTAGCCTCATCACCTGAAAGTAGCTTTGACTCACCTGATCTCCACCCCTTCCGTATTTCGTCATCAACGGCTGATGATATGCAAGGAGTCATGTCACATCCAGCTAACAAGAGCATTGAGTTTACCAGATCATCAAGCGACGGATATGAAGCATCGGGAGGGGAAGATAGTGACCGGATCCCTTCAAGAATTGTGCACAGATCATCAAACTGGGCAAATGCCATTATGAATTCTAGCCAGGGAGGGCCTATCTGATTTGCACATGCCATCATCTGAAGGTTTTTTTTTACTAACATGAAGTCGAACTAGTTACACATGCCTTGCTGCAGCCTGCAGGGTGGCGGGTGATTTAGTTGCTAGATTCCATCATATGTGGGGTTTTAGATTAGTTCTAGCCTTCTAGGACCTATGTTTCTTTGTATGTGTATAAACTACGTGTTGACGTTCCTTTGCTATGATTTGAGATTCCGAAGTCTAGGCAAAATGAGGTGCAGTTCAAACAATCATTGGCTGGAGGTTATATACTACAAGCTTAAAAGAATGGAGGCACCTAAGATAATTCGCTAAATCGTTTCCCACACAAGCTACTTCGCTGTCCCAACGTCACAATTAGTGTCATGCTTGTTTTTACAAATAGCATCTTTTCCCTGCAAGCCAAAAGTACCTTGAGCATTTGAAATATTCCTAATGCATTCTTAAACTTAAATCAGGAAATACTCTTAGCCTAGAGAGAATATAAAAACATCTGGAGAAGTTAAAATTAACACGTTGAGCCATGACTAATTGCCTAATTGGTATGATACATGAGGCAGCATAAAAAATAAATATATGAATACCTTCGATTCCTCGTTACCGTGTCCAACGATCCCAGCAAGATCTACACTCCTATGAAACGGCTCGGCTTATCCCTGCTAGAATAGTGGAATGGACAGCCAAATCAGATTATAACTGAGTAACTGACCAACACACTTCTGAGCGATCAGTAGGTGTTCAAATTTTGCGTACCACGGCTGCATGTCTGCATCCTCCCTCATTCATCAACACTCAGCAAGCGGCTCTTCGTCATAAAGATATCCTCCAGAAAGGTAGAAAGCCATAACAAAACCAAAGTAATTAATCAGTAATCTCATCAACGCGTGCATTGAGGTCGCATAAGGCTTGTTAAACCTCTGTTTCAGTAGAGCATGGGCAGAATCACAAAGGGGCTTCCTAAAGTATCAAAATCCCCTAGTGCCTTCCCTAACCTCTATCTGGTCTTCTCACTTCCAAACCAAAACCTTTTCCTTTTTTCCCAAGAGAAGGGAGACTTTCTCTAAATTTCATTACTGATGAAATATAAATACGATATAAAGTCAGCTTGTACTATCTTTACATGAACTGCCGCAGAGCGAGCGAGAGAGAGAGAGAGAGAGAGAGAGAAAGAGAGAGAAGAGGATCGGCTTTTGAGCACCATCGTCTCCGGTCTTTACTTCAAGATGGTCACCTCATAAACCTAACGGGCCAGGAGGACGCGGAACCGGGGAAGGAGGGGACGCGGTCAGCCCCGTGGGCCAGGCGCGCGGCGAGGGCGTGGACTGGGCGTGGCGCAGGTGCCGAGCAGAGCAGGGGCTGGTGCGGCGCCTGCGCGCGGCGCAGTCCCGACGTAGAGCCACGCGCCTGGGGCTTGGCAGGCGACGACGCGAGGCAGCAAGGCCGCAAGAAGCTGATTAGCGACGAAAGCGAGCCCACGCCCTCCACGCGCTTGATCCTGAACGCGAGACAGCCGGGCTTGATCATTCAGCCCTCTTGATGCCAAGTAAGGTATATACATATTGAAGCTTTCCATTGATCTGTTAGATTGGTCTTCGGCAATCTGAAGGCTTCAGTAGCCAATTGGGGAGCAGAATGGTAACTGTGAACTTGGTTAGTATACACAATGTCTTCAGAGAATTATGATGGATCCTATATCTGATAATCCGATTTGCAAGGAAGATAACTGCTTACATCAGTTGTAGTCTACCATTGCATTCAACCATCGATAGATTTGATATATTACATCAAAATAAAAACAGGACGACTATTCCCACCTTGCATGAAAATGGTTTGGAAATAGATATTTCAGTTCAGAAGATCAATGGTCTTAATTGCAGTTAGCCAACAGTCACCCTTCTTCGAGATCTAGGTGATCAACTTTTATGGACCAGATTCACTTGGTTTATCCAAAATTGAGGTGGATTTCTCTATGACATTTCTTCCATATTCACATGAAATTATGGATTGAAGGCACCTGTAGTTATAACATGAGTTTACATTTAAAATTATCCCTGTCGCAATAAATCAAATGAATGATTGGGCAGGTCAATTTGTTACTAGTACAATTAAAGACCATCTAGTGGAACATTTGAATTCATTTGAGATAAAAAATATACTAACATATTTGAGCAATAAGATTGAATATATTTAATTGATAAAACTGAAATTAGTATCACATGCATCCATATTCATGAACACCATCAAACCCATACCTGGCTAAAGGGGAAAAGAAGAGAAAATAATGGCTGCTTTGGCTCGCACACACGCCCTAATTTTGGTCATCTTGCTCGGATTCTGAAAGGAATTTCTGCACCAAGTGCAGCAGTTAAGGAGCCCAAATATGCATTTTGAGAGTTTGAGTATCTAGACGACACCCCTAGATGAGTTTAGGGGCCACTAATATATTTTACTCTATTTTTTATACTAAACGAACCCAAAGGTTCCACTAGGTTATATTTGATATACGAGTCACGAGTGATTAAATAAGCAGGCATCCTTATTTGCTCCCACCTTTTCTGTCCTGTTTTCTTGCAGGTATGCTGTTAATTCAATAGTTTCTCCTTCAATGTTACATCTGACAGTGAATGAGGGAAAAAAAAAAGCCAGCGAGGAGAGTTTGTAATTATTTAGTGATTCGTCAAGAGAGATAGTGAGGTTCTGCTATTGCCATTGTACAATGTCAAAGGTGAAGGCCAGTAATAGTTATCTTGGCGTCACTGAGCCAATCTCACTAAGTGGACCGACTGATAAGGATGTTCTGCAGACAGCTGAGGTTGAAAAGGTAAGGATATCAGATAATGAACCAAAGAAATATTCCAGTTTCATTCTTTCACCTTGGGTTTATGGCATTTTCTTAATGGCATGATGTTTTGTTTTTTATCAGTATCTTACAGATGCGGGCCTGTATGAGAGCCAAGAAGAGTCTGTTTCTCGAGAAGAGGTCTTAGGCAAGCTGGACCAGGTTGAAAATTTTGATTAATATTCTTCTATTTTGGATTGTCATTTATCTATGTGCCATATCGATTATTTGAGAATGTTGGATGCTGTTGCAGACTGTGAAAGATTGGATTAAGAAGGCTACTAGGCTCAGTGGGTATGGCGAGCAATTTGTGCAAGAAGCAAATGCAAAGATCTTCACATTTGGTTCATATCGACTTGGGGTACTTTGCAGGCTGTTTCTTCTTTTCCATTTTTGTTTTTATGACGAAATCATGAAGTTGTATTTTTTTCTACAAAGTAGAATTATCATTTATCACTACTTCCCTTCCGAAGTTTGTTGTGAGCTTTGCTTGTTTAATCTTTTGTTATACAGGTACATGGTCCTGGTGCAGATATTGACACACTATGTATTGGTCCAAGGCATGCGACTCGAAATGTAAGAGATCTTGTACTTTTTAAAAATGAAATGTATTACATGACCAAATTGTCAAATGAACAGTTCTGTTTTGTCGCAGGAATATTTTTTCCGGTGGCTTCATGATATACTAGCTGAAATGCCAGAAGTTTCGGAGTTACATCCTGTACCAGATGCTCATGTGCCTGTTCTGGGATTCAAATTTAATGGGATCTCTATTGACCTCCTATATGCAAACCTTGCTCATGTGGTGATTCCTGAGGTATTTCTATTATACAACACTGCCGTTTATTGATTCTCTCTGTATTGCATGCGTTCCTTGTGTATTAATTGAATCTACAGGGTAAAGTGTTAATGATTTATGCTTTTTTTTTTGAGGGAATACAAAACTGGCTGGATCTTAACCTTCATACCTTTGATTTTTTTTATTTGGCAAGTGAATTATCTACTTAACTTTTCTACACCTCTGTTTTTGTCACCAAGCAAATTAGTTTAATTTTTCTTTTATGTTTGATATAATTTTCTAATCATTATATAGCATTTGATTTCAGGACCTAGATCTTTCTCAGGATTCCATACTGCACAATGTTGATGAGCAGACTGTTCGTAGTCTAAATGGTTGTCGAGTTACTGATCAAATTTTGAGATTGGTCCCAAACATCCCGGTTTGTCTCTTTAGCAATATGCCATAAGTTTGAACTATATGCTCGCACTATTTTTATTTTGGGATTAATCCCATATGTTTTCTTATTCCAGAGTTTCCGCACAACCTTAAGATTCATTAGATATTGGGGAAAGCGTCGTGGGGTTTACTCAAATGTATGATGCTCTTCTGTTTCTTTGTTGCTGCATTGCATATAAGCTTGATAGCACATACTCCCAAATTTATGTGCATGTTTGAACAAATGGTTTATTATCCTGTATAGGTTATGGGCTTTCTTGGTGGTATAAACTGGGCAATTCTTGTTGGTCGTATATGTCAGCTGTACCCAAATGCATCACCTAGCATGTTGATATCTCGGTTTTTCAGAGTCTACAGCAAGTGGAAGTGGCCTAATCCTGTTATGCTTTGTCATATTGAGGAGGGTTCTCTTGGCCTCCCTGTATGGGATCCAAGAAGAAATTTTAGAGATAGAGGCCATCACATGCCTATAATTACACCTGCTTACCCTTGTATGAATTCAAGCTATAATGTATCTGTAAGTACAAGGTATGTGATGGTCCAAGAATTCACACGAGCATTTGAGATTTGTCAGGTACATGTTTCTGATTTTATTTTATTTTTATTTGAACACCAAGCTGTAAAGTAAACGTGAGCAATATTTGGCATTTGAGTTCAAAATGTGTTCTATTATGTAGTTGGACAACATTATCTATCCGATAGTAGCATTGTAGTGCCTTTGTTAAATCTGTTCTGTTATAAAGTTGGACAACATTACTCTATCTAAAAAACTCGATGGTAGGGGTAAGACCGTCCCCACGGCATTTTTATAAGAAGAAGCTCAACCTTCTCCTGGTGGAGAAACCCTTGAACCCTGGCATCACCCTATAGGGCTGTGCAGATACTTGGTCAGGACACCGTTGACTATGCTGGTGACTACTGCAACTACCCCCAGGTAGGAGCGCCTGAACCAGCGCACGGCCCGGATACTGGGCACCCAAGTTGGCATCGTCGTCACTAAATTTCAGGCTGCCAGCAAGGGGAGTTTTTTAGTTTCACAAATTGTGCACGCCAGGATTCGAACCCTGGTGGAAGGCATCACACCTGCAGGCTCTAACCAACTGAGCTTCTGTCAGTTTGCAACATTACTCTATTGAACAGTAACGTATCAAGCTTCTTGCGATCAACAACCATTTATGTATCACGTTCTTTGAGGCTCTGTTTTATCAAAAACTTGACCAACCTAGGATAAACTAGATGGCATTGCAAATAAGGAGACATAGGCACCCAAATTCATATCAAAGAGGACTTGAACTTTGGTGGTTCCGGCATACATTGACACTAGAAAACTGAGCTAGGCTTAGTCCCTTGTTCTTTTGGTAGATCAGCTTACTTAGTTCTTTTGGTTTCTCTTTATGTTTGGGAGTTATTTTTCCTTGAGGAATCGGCCATGTAATTTTCATTTTAATACTATAATGTGTTGCCATTGTAAGTTGTAACTTTGTCAATGTGTGTCCTGCTGTACACATCATTAAATTTGCTTTGCGGACTACCTGTAGGCAATAGATGAAGGAAAAGCTGACTGGGATGCATTGTTCGAGGCATATCCATTTTTTGAATCATATAGAAATTATCTTGAAGTTAGTATCACGGCAAGTAACGAAGATGACCTCAGGAATTGGAAAGGCTGGGTGGAGTCCCGCCTACGTACTCTTGTATTAAAGGTGAATAATTTATTTATTTCAAAAATTTTAACTATGTGCAGTGTTTTTTAATATACACTTTTGTTGCTTATGCAGATTGAGCGATACACGCATGAGATGATCCTGGCACATCCTTATCCCAGAGATTTTTCAGATAAATCCAGGCCATTACACTGCTTTTACTTCATCGGTCTTTGGAAGAAACAACTCAGTCAAGCTCAAGAAGCTGAGCAATTTGATATCAGAGGAATTGTAAATGAGTTTAAGACCTCTATTTGTGCATATCAACATTGGAAAGGTGGAATGGATATTGAAGTATCCCATGTAAAAAGAAAGGAAATTCCTTTATTTGTTTTCCCTGGTGGAGTGCGCCCTTCTCGTTCTTGTAGAACAACAAACAAGATTGGTCGTACTGTTCCTAGACATGATGTTTCATCTGATAGCCGGGTAGGAAATCAGTTGGGCCCTGTGAATTTTAGTGGTGTGCAGCCTGCACCATCTGATGGCAGTTATACGAAGAACATGGAGCCAAGTTTTTTTGGTAGCTATCAGTTGCCAGGAAGTATCTCTGTATTGACTTCTTGTTTACAGAATAAAGATGCTTTGAATGGCCATATTAATTGCAACACAGAATCTGTTCAGCATGAACATGCAGGGCATTATCAGGGAAGCACGTCTGGTCCTGAGAAGAATGCTGCGTGCAACGTCATCAACAAACCTAACAGTATGCTGCCTAATTCAACCAATGATTGGCAAACAAACAAGTTTGGTTCATTTTATAAAAGTTCACAAGGAGAAAGTTCAGACAGTGCTACAAATAAGTTACAGAATTTGTCGGTAGCAATTCCTGCCGCACCTGATGAACTAGCTGAACTGACATCCAACGAATTTACTGCTAATCAGAAAGATGCTAATGTTGACCAGAGGGAATTTTTGGATGGTTGTTCTGAAAAAAGCCAGGTGCAAACAAGTAGTTTGGGCTCCCATGGTTATACTCATCTGAAACGAAAGGCTGCTGAAGAGCTTGAGGTATTATCTTTTTTTTTTTCTGTGAGTAGTTTTTCAACTTCTTTTTTATGAATGCTTAGGATGTAATAATAATTTTGACAATATTACCTGCTTTTTCTCTCGAATATGTCCAATGAGCTATGGCATTGCATTATTCTCTACTTAATATGTCTTTAGGGTACTATAATTTATGACTGCTAATCATAGCAGCTAACAAATTGTCAATTTAGCTGTTTTACCTTCATTTTGTTTGTTTCATGCTATTACAACAGTAAAGAACATCTTGTTGTGGTGTGCAATGAAGAACATCTTGTTGTAGTGCATATATGCAGCATGTACTTTTGTTATAATTATTATCTAGCTTCTACCACCACCACTACTACTACAGATAATATATTTGCAATATTCTTAGGCAAGGGATCTAGGGTATGGTAAAACATGCTTTAAAACATTCCTGTATAAGCTTTGATCAATCATTTTAAGCTAAGAAAAAGAACCGATTTCAAATAGTTTCTTTCGTTTACAAGATGTTTTTGTCATGGTCGTGGGAAGTTCTTATACATCACTTTTGCAAATAGTATGTCACTAATCAGTTGGCTTTTCTAGAAATTCTTGTTTTTGCTTACCATAATAATAACACTATAATGCATAACATTTTTTTTGTGTGTGTATTGGTTGGTTTCCATTTATGATTGTACCCAACTTGGTTGGGCCTTGAGGGCTTTCTAGTTAATTTCAACAACCTTGCGGAGTCATGCAGCCTTTGTAGTTTTCCCAACAGCCTAGTACTAGTTCATAAACTCTTCAATTTTCCTTTTTGAGGACCTTGCAACACAGGTGCAGTAGGTCTATAAACTATGGAATTACATCTGTGTCCTTAAATTTCTGAAACCTGGTCAGGAACATCCGAAAGTGGTTTTAGGTCGTTGATTTGTCATCCATCTGCATAGGAAATGCTGGCATGTGCATAAGTTCTGCAGGAACTCTCATCTCCCGCATGGAAGCAGGAAGCTGCTCCTCCGTTAGTTCAGAAGCACCCACACCTAAAGCTTCCAGCCTTCCGCAACCACGTAATTTTCACTTATAACTGGATAAGTGGGAAGATTAAGCTATTCAGCTACCCTCATTCCTCTTGGATGTGATGTCAGTACTGCCTGTTTTATTGCTTGGCTCTTCCTTCTAGTATCTGTTGGTCACTTTTAAACTCTTCCTCTTTACCTTCTTCAAATAGTGCATGATGTCACCATCGAAAGCATTTTGTTAACCTACCCAATAGCTTGACCACCGGCTAAGTAACATTCCCCTGCCTACTGATACGACGACAGTTATCATGTGCACTGGTTTTGACCCTTGGCTTTGTGACTTGTGGCCATGCCAGCCAGAGCAGTAATTATGTATGGAGGCCTCAACCGGCTTTGGGAGGTGAAGGCCTCAATAGTCTGGGAACCAACATGCATAATAAACCCAGTTTCTGTGAGAGGCATGTTGTTAGGTGGTTTATCTGACTCGGGTGAGATTGGGCCTTCCTGGAAATGTTGTACAGTTGTGTGCCAATTGTCCAATTTACTAACTTGCAAACCCAAATGCATGACACTTTTTGTGTAATTTACTATTTTCTCAATCTGTATCTGACTCGGGTGAGATTGGGCCTTCCTGGAAATGTTTTACAGCTGTGTGCCAATTGTCCAATTTACTAATTTGCAAACCCAAATGCATGACACTTTTTGTGTAATTTACTATTTTCTCAATCTGTATTGTTATTTTATATTTCCACTATTACGTTGCTTTGTATTGTTTTATTAAACCGTGCATTTGTCCATTTGTTTTGATGGGGTAAAAAAAAGTCACTTGAGCTTGCTGCTCCGGGTGTTGGTGCTGCTTATGCATCAGTTTCAACTGCCCCAAGAAGGCAAATCAGGTACTTAGTACAGCACCTGAATCAGTCAATTTTAACATCTGCTTCAACATGCCTTGTGGAGAACTGCTGTGTTAGTTTATGCAATCTGAATTATTCAATTGTTTTATCTACATCAACATCTTAGTTTGTGTACCATACTGAAAATTATTTCTTTTGAAGATTGAGACTGACGACTCTAGGGAAATCAAAGCCAGCTGAAGAAAGTTCCTGAGTCCTTTCGAACTAACGATCTGCCAGACACTCAGAGCAAAGGGAAACGGATAGCACAAGGCACAACACTTGGTGCAAACCTGCAACTGTAAAAGAGATGTGTATGTTCCTAATCTTGTTCTTGACGTAGTTGTATTCGGTGATCCTAATCCCCCCCCCCCCCCCCCCCCCACAAGAGCTTTGTGCATGATCTGTATTAAAATGGGCAAATGCTGTAAGCAAGAAATGAATAATCACCACTAAATCTGTTGTCCCTACTGTTAACCACTATGGTTTGGATCTCAGATTTGCATGGATCAATTGAATTTTCAATCAAAATCTAGGAAGAATTGTAACATGGAAAGAGTCCTTCCTCAAATCCAATTTACGTTTGGCACAACAAGAATTGCATCAGATCTCCCCAAGGCTGAACTCTTGCCTCGTTGTCAAGTTCGTCTCTTTTTACTTTCGAAAAAAAAAAAGTTCGTCTCTTTTTTTTTCTCTCTCCAGAACCAGATCGATCCCATCGGCGAACCAACGGACTCCAGCAGGTTGCAGCAATCTCGAGGAGTCGAGGAGCTCCTCGAACCTGAAACAACTTGCAACTACTACATTTCCGTAGAGTCGAGTTACACAATTCTGATTCTGATTCAAAGCTGCAACCAAACAGCTGAAATGTGTTCTCCCGCCATTTCCCCAATTCTGTGAACCAGGCGCGGTTCAACAAGTTTCTTTTTAGAAAAAAGAGAAAAAGAATCATGTATCAAATTTCCACCTATCCTTCGGACATATCCAACAAAGAGGATGAATCATGTAACAGTGGTCACCAACTTCTGGGAAGCATTTATAACTAGGTCCTCATGTCACATGCAACTCTCCAAAGCAAAGCGCACGAGAGACTTTGAACGAATAATTGAACGCAGTGCAGGAAGCAAAGTACTCCGAGCACAAAGAAGAGTCCTTGAAAGAAGATGCATGAAGCAAAGTACTACAAGTACAAAACAAAAAGAATCATTTTTGAAAGAAGATGCAGGGAGCAAAGTACTCCAAGTACGAAAGAAGTGTCCTTTTTGAAAGAAGATTCAGGAAGCAAAGCATTCCAAATAGGAGTACAAAGAAGAATAAAGAAGGTGCAGCAACCAAAGTACTCCCATTACAAAGAAGAATTCATTTTTGAAGAAAAAGAAAAGAAAAGAAAAGAAAGGTGAAGATTCTCATGGCATCGACACATGGGAAGGGGAGAGAAAAGCTACTGGACTACTTCCTCCGTTCATATTTAGATGTCGTTTTGAAGTTGGATATGGAAAATAAGAAGAAATAAAAAGATAAATGCACTGAAAACGAGAATGAGAGAGATAGAAATAGAGATGTATTGAGAAAAGAGAATATTACATTGGAAAGAGAGAAAGATGCATTGAGAAACGAGAATGACATATAATTAAAAAAAAATTAAAAATCTTAAAATGATATGTAAATTTAAACGGATGGAATAGCTAGTAAAGTACGTGTCGGTCACGTGTACGTGCGGTTCTTCATGCCATCAGTAACCGTGTCCCGAGTCCGTACGTGTGCGCTGGCGGAGGAGATATGTGTATTGCTTTTCGGTAGATGAGATCATACCATCACTTTTCCTTTTGTGAATGATCATACCCATCGTTTGAAACCACGTCAGAAAATCTTTGCCTCGTTGTTTATTAGGGGAGATCTTGTTGAATGTACATTCATCTATTTTTTGTTAGATACATTCATCTATTGCTTTTCGGTCGACACTACGTATATATAGGAGTACCACTTATGTTAGTGAAATTACTCGCTCCCAGCCTGTTTATCGTTAGCTTGCCGATGGAATATATTATCTTCCACAGAATGATTGAACTGGGAAAAGAACTAGGCAAAATCCCTTCAAAGCCACTAGCTTAAACCTTAAATCTATTTCTACCACCGAGAAAATTCTAATCCCCCAAATGCTAGCGATGCTAAAATTTTATCCGCTGCCTGCCATGGCCGTAGCAGCTGTTAGTTTGAACTGTCAATGAATTTTCATAATTCCAACCTTGCCCCTATCGATTCGTGCTTGAGCTCTCTCTCCCTCTGCTCTCCACCGCACTACTCAAGTGTGAAATCGAGCTACAGCCAGTATTGTCACGGCGTACCTAGCGCTCGTGTGTGCCTCAGTTTGATGCCCTCCGATGAGCCTCGGTGGCAGAGGCGAAGCCGGCCACTCGCTGTTGCCTCTTCTTCCTCCTCGTTAATTTTATTTTTTTCCTCTTTCCAAAATCTATAGGATATTTGTCAATTTTGGTGGTTAGTGACCCACATCCGAGCAGATCCTTGGCTAACAATGGATCTCCTCTATTACAACTGCAAATCAACGACAACAGATGGATCAATTTTGGGCCCTTTGATTCATGACAACAGGAGCGTTCAACAATCCTAAAAACAAATCCCCACTGCCCCGAAACAAATCCCCGCCGCTCCCGAACAATTCACCATCGCCCTCCACGAAATTGCTGCCGAAAACCAAATCACCCCACACAAATCGCTTTTTCTCAAGCCAAGGTTTTGCAAGGATCCTCCTGCCGTATGTGAGGACTTGCATTTGGACCTATGGGGAATCTGCTTATGTAGTTGTTTTTAATAGATGGAATAAAATGAATCAGTGTACTAAAATTCCTGTATAGTTTGTATCTAACATATGAATGGTATGAGCAAATGAGTTTTTTTAGATATCTCTGTTAGTAAAAATTATCATACTACAGTCAATACTGGTAACCAAGAGATAAAATTTAAAAGACAATGGCATTGACGGGTTTCAAGTTTTCTCGGTGGCAGTTAGGAGATTATAGTTCAATTTGATGGGTCTGAAATTGCCCGAAGAACTACTACTAGCACTGTTATCGGAGCGTCGTCATCAAATCAAAAAATGGAGTGAGACTATAGGAAGCAAAGTGGAACATGGACCCACTAGCTAGTACTAGTAAGTAGATACGTAAATAACTATCGTTCTCCTCAGAATTTTCACAGACGTGGACCACCTAAAACATCAACACATCAGCTTTAAGCATCATGGATGGCTTCTGAAACGAGCACGTCGTCCCACCATCGCCCGACTGTTGACATTATGGACCATGGGCCGCTAAATCTACAGTAAGCAAGCTTGGCCCATGTGTCATCCTTTTTTCTCTTCCCCCTCCTTCGTCTGCTTTAAGCATCGTGGATGGCTTCCGAAACAAGCACGTCGCCCCACCATCACCCGACTATTGACATCATGGACCATGGGCCGCTAAATCTACAGTGAGCAAGCTTGGCCTGTGTGTCATCCTCTTTTCTCTTCTCCCTCCTTCGTCCACACGCACTAGCGGCTAGCCCATTGCCATGGCATTGGAGGCGAGTGACAAGAAGGGGCAGTGAGTGCGACCACACAGCAGCACAACGACGCAAGGGGGAGGGGATAAGAAGGAGGAAGATGGGGATAAGAAGGGAGGCGGAGTGAATACGGAAGACAAGGGATGAGGAGACGGAGTAGCCATAAGGCTGCATCATGCAGATGGGAGTGCTGTTTTTTTTGTGTGGGTTTAGCGGTGGAATGAGCGACTGAGAATGCTGCAGATTTTAGCAGAGGGGCAACCCTCCACTGCTGTCTCCTGTCTGCTCCATGTCCCTTCAATTGTCTATTTTTTTCATTTTTTTTACTTATGATCATTTCTTCACTCTACGAGCAGCGAAGATATTTGCTAACGTCCCTCTCAACCACAACAGCAACTAATTCTCACCAACGATCAGCGCCCACTCACAAGAATTTTTTTTATCCCCAATTGAGCGCAGTGTAGCGCGCCTACTTAGCTAGTACTAGTATATCTAGCTAGTAAAGCGTGATGGTGATGATGTTTCCTGTTCTACCGTATCGACACATGGCTCAGAGAAAGCAAAGTGGGGAACCGCCGCGCACCAATGTGTCGAGTCCTCGCTGGTGCTACACTAGGAAACCTCGCGGGGCATGGATGCCGGAACCGTGGCACGTTGCGTAATGCACCATCCCGTCAGGTTTATTAGCTCAAGGACAAGGAATATACTATCAGGGCCGGCCCTGAGGGGAGGGCTGGCAAGGCGACGGCCCAGGGTCCCTAAATTGAAGGGGCCTCACCCTATGACATGTCTATAAGTCTCATCATTCAATAAAACAGAAAGCAACTACACGGGTATGCAGTTTTATTTTCTTTTTTCTCCAAACATCCTGTAACATATTCATTTTATACATGTCCAATAGAATTGTCCTACTCGTTCGTTAAAAAAAGGGTGATGATGGCTGTCATCGACACTCGATAAGAAATGGTGAAACGTTGATTGTGAATCCAATGCTAATTTAGTACATGACTAATCGCCTCCTTGACCCTTTTACCGCTCTCTTGACGGTCTGATCGAGTGATCCCTATGCTAAGTGTTGGCCTTAGTTCTTAGAGCATGATAAATGAATAGATTGATTTATTTGATCGAGTTTTTTCACAAAATTTGGGAATGTCATGTTGACCAGAAAACTTGCATAAGAAATCATAAAAAAAATCTTACAAAGAGGGGCCTCGGCTTTTAGGTTTGCCCCTGGGCCTCTAAATTCCTAGGACCGGCCCTGTATACTGTACGTACGGAACGGACGTGGGCCCCCAGCCGAACGTTCGACTCTGCTATATCCGAAAAGTGCCAACACTAACGGAGTGAACCAAAGGGATCGATCGACACGCTACGAATCTCAGGCCAGGCAGATAAAAAGGAGCGCCCGCGCCGCAGCCCAGCCACAACCACACAGCTGCTGCATCGGGCAGCAGGAAGCGAGGAGGAGGACGAATCACGCTGCTTCACTGCTGGTTTTCCTTTCGCTCATTCCTTCCTTCGATGATCTTCACCTCTGCCGTCCTCCTCCTCTGTTGGTTCCTTGGTTAAGGTGTTGATTGCATTACGCAGGGTGCAACAGGAGGCAAGCTGAGGAGGAGTTCGGCTCGGGTGCAAGGTACCCTGCACATATTAGGTGTAGGGAGAATACCTACGTGACATCTGTCTTATGTGGGTCTAATAAAAGTCAATAATTTAGAAACTAATCCTTAGTATACGGGGGTATATACGCACCGGCCACGCCTAATACTGGAGCCGTCAGCGTGCGAAAACGGGATCGTTCAACGCCGTTGTCGTCGAGATCGTTGTGATCCAATTCTCCATAAGGAAAGCCTAGGAACTCTCCTTTTCGTCTAATTGACTGGTATACATTCTACAAAATTAACATGATCTTGCTTCCAGAGTGTTGTTTCATGGCGGATTCCTCATCCAATCTCCCGTCTTTACTAGGTCTGTTCTATTCAGTTTAGATCAGTTTGATGCTAGTATGTTTGTATAAGAACTCAGCTGACAATAA
The DNA here is from genome assembly GCA_030378355.1 of Eleusine indica. Classification (NCBI taxonomy): domain Eukaryota; kingdom Viridiplantae; phylum Streptophyta; class Magnoliopsida; order Poales; family Poaceae; genus Eleusine; species Eleusine indica. Next base: position 5,608,926 of record CM059498.1, on the reverse strand, counting down.
AGTGTGTTAAAAAATCATCTTTATGTATTGATGTTTGATCATATTTTGCCTTCTCATATTATTGAGTTTAGTCACATGATTATCACAAATACGTGCAATATGTGCCCACTCATAGACAATGTTGAATTATTATCTGCCTAATTACCATGAGGATACGTGAATGAGAAAGGCCTGGCCCAACAGCCTTTCGGCCTTTGTCAACAAGCAGCAGCGCACAGCAACGTATAGCAATACGTATAAATACATATACACGGCAGCATGTCCGCCGGCGTACTTACATTCTAGAAGCTTCCAATGGAGGAGCGAAGCTCCATGGGCAGTCACACAACAACTTGCCGATCGCCATTCCGCTTCTCCAGCGATCAATGACGACTGATGGCAGTGAACAGAACAAAGCCGGATATGCGCGTGCATGAACTAGCGTCGCTGGCCAATGGGGTCATGCCTCTTTCCGGTTCAATCTGCAGTTTGAATTTTTAACTGGGTTAGCGAACCGCGCGTTGGCGATGAACGGCCCTCGCTTATCCCGGCCGCGTGACTCGCCCATTGAAAACAGAACAGCGGCGGCACTGGCCTGCCATTCCTCCCCCACTCTGCACCCTAACACTCCTCTATATAAAGCTTGCACCTCACAGCGTTGAGGGGGAGAGACCATTCTCACATACGCCAGCACACGCTCACGATCCGTCCACACACAAATCAAAGCCGCCGCCGTCCATTTCGTCACTGCCACTACGCCGTTCATCAATTCCTCCACCGCACCACCACAAGACGCAGATCCACATCAGCACCGGCCGTGTTGAAGGGGATCGCCACACCGCAGGCCGCTGTCGCCCTACCCGGCCGGCCGATGGCACCCGTCGTCATTCCTGGTAAGTAATCCGCATGGCTGCACAGCCCTTGTGTTTTCTGTTTTGCAGGACATAAGCTGCTACGGCAGCAGCGCATCTTGCGCCTACAGGTCGAGAAATCTCAAAGGAATAGCCGTTTTTACGGCAGCGCATATGCGCTTAACAGGTCCGGCGAATCCCCATGACCCAAACAAAAAGCCACTTGATGATGGCTGGGGTGCCGAGTGTCCAAAAAAGAGAATTTTGGGAAAGATTACGCATCCGTGCAATTGGCAGGTCACAAGATTGAAAATAAGAGCCATTCGGTGAAGGCAGTGCATATGCACTGCACGAGTGTTTGATGGCCTAAGGGAAAATAAATCGAAGTCAGTGCAAAGCTGTAAGCAAGTGCCTTGAAGTTTGTTGCGTACATGCATCATCCTCTCAAGAACATATAGGCTAAGCGTATGAAAAAGCATGAGAAGAAATGACGCGCATGGTCGTGAAGAAATATGGCCATGACAAATAGACAGATCGTCTCTCATATGGTTTTGTCAAATAATATGAGCATGAAAAGAAAGAGAAATAAAGTATTGTTATGTTCTATTATACCGGAGTTCCATCAGCAAGGTGAGAAATTTTATCACGTCTTGACCGACGAGGCTGACATACATACCATGCCCGTGACTGACGAAGCCGGGCATGGATCACATATCCTTCCGCGACCGACGAGGTCGGAATGTTTCATAACGCTCTGACCGATGAGGCTGGGCATATGTTGTTCACGACCGACGAGGTCGAACATAGAATAGATATTGTTGTTGAACTCCGTGTATAGTCGAACATGACACATGCTTTATTTGAGAAAAGACCCAGCGATGTCTTCTTGTTTCTTTTTTTCGTTTTTATAGCATTCATGCATGGAGTACAGGAGAAGAGGCTATACGGTGATCGTTGTCACAGCTTAATCGGAGATAGTCCATGGGCCGTAGCCTACGGATGTAATTAACTAGAGTTCTCGCAAGGCTCTAGGATCCATAAATCGCACAATCGTCTGTGTATCGAGGCGCCTTTAAGAGATATATGTAAAAAAAGGATTTGTAAATTCTCGATGATGAATAAAGAATACGAGTTCCTTATTTTGTTTGTGTCTCTATGAAATGAATTGATATATTTGTATACTAAACATATACTGGCACGTCCGCAAACTTATTGATGCCAACACAAAGAAATTGAAAATTTCTTTCGCGTAAAACAATTGAAAGACCACCTTGTTAATTATTCGCCGAATCCTCTGATGACAACGATCTCGAAGACGCCAGCTATGAACTAACAAAAACTCTCCCGCGCGCGTAGGTGTGACAGTTGAGTATTTCACACGGCCGGGTGCGTATACTCCGTATAATCAGAATCAATTTTCAGATTGTTGATTTTTATTGGACCTACATAGGGTACGTGTCGCGCAGCTATTTACCCTACACCTAATATATGCAGGGCACCCTGCACAGGGCCCAACTCGAGGAGGAGGAGGCCGGGCTCACGCGTAGAAGCAGCGCCGTGCAGGTTCGTTCTTTCCTCGTCTCGTCCTCCTCCTCTCTGTCCCGTTCGCTTGATTTTCGCTTGTAGTTTATATGTTGTGAGTACTTTCTCTACATACTGTACACCCGTTGATCCGTAATAAAAGCTTACTCCATCTGTTTCAAAATTGTTGTCGTCATTGACTTTTTCATTACCTTTGACCATTCATCTTATTCAAAATATTTATTCAAATATGAAAAGTTATAAGTTATATTTAAATTTTGTTTAGTGATAAAATAAATTATCAGAAAATAAATTATATTTTATAATTTTTTTGAATAAGACAAATAGTTAAAGATAGCGAAAAAAGTCAATAGCGATAATAATTTTGAAATGGAGGGAGTATTGTACAGAGAAGATCGAAATAAATGGGAACTAGAATTACCCATGGTGTTCAGATTCATTAGTTAGGCAGTAGCGCACCATGGTCTTTGCCTCGGGAATTATCCTTTTCTTTTGCCGTAATTTTTTAAAAAAAAACGAGAGGCAGGAGCAAAACCGTTCCAGCCTCGTTCGTTGTTCTTACGGATTCGAGTAGCGCACTATGGTCTCTGCTCTCTAGCCCCCAACATCACGGTTTAATTAAAAGCCCCCCTACTCCTCCACTTGCACCGAGCCATATGCATCCTCCTCCGCGTCCCAACATGGCACCATGTTCGTGTTCCGCCTCGGCGGAGGAAAACGACCTGGACGTCGACGACTACAATTCTACTACGACGTGAACATCTACGCCGTGGGCCGCAGCCACGGTCCTGTTGACGGCGCACTACATCGCAATCATTTTGTCATCAGTAGTAGGAGAAAGAAAGCAGCAAAATATAGGCCTGGGTCATGGGAAACCTTTTTTTTTTAGAGTTCTGTGCCATGGGAAACTTTTTCTCTCTGGGACGTGTGTCGCCGGCGAGGCCCTTCTGAATTCCTTCACCAGTGACCAGACCTTACCAACATCACGATCACTGAACCTAGGATTTTTTTTTTTTTTTTTTTTGCTGTCTTGCGTGCTCCTGTTTTGTTTGCTGTCTTACCAACAACACCAGTCCTGCTTTATTGTTCTCTGATGAAGAAATCCGTGTTTTTCTATCACAATTGCAGTTGCCCATCTTTTTGGTGGGTGAGCACATGTTTAGATAACAAGAGCCGAATCGAGACTGAATCTTTAGCGCAGCAGGCCGTCGACCCCACCATGTTGATTACTCTTTCTTGCAACCATACATAGGTGCACAGAGATGGCGAAACTAATGTCGCCGTGGCTGTTGGTCCTGGTCGTGACAGCAGCAACACTCTGCAGCGGCTCAAGGGAGGAGGACCTGCACTCTTTCAGCCGATGGATGGTCGTTCATGGACGCACGTACAGCACGCCCGAGGAGCAGCAGAACCGGCTCCAAGTCTATCGCTCCAACATGAAGCGCATCCAAGAATTCAACAGTAACCAAGGTAATAAATAGCCATATTGTGCGGGTTGGTAGTGGATTAGTGTGTGTTAAGAGTACCGGATTGCAAGATAGCCAGTGTGCTATTGCAGAGAAGTTTTCATATTGGGATTTATTCAATGCTCGTGAATTGTTTTGTAGTACTGTCTCAAAATCTTTGACTTGGCAACATAATAAAATAGCATCTAAAAACAAATTAGTGTAAAATTAGTATGAAAATAGGCAAGTAATTACACGTTAAGAGAGAAAATTTTGGGTCAAATGTAACGTAAAAAAAAAGAAACATAACTTTAAGCTCAATGCTATCAGTGCAAAAAAAAGTTAACATAATATGTTTTCAGTTATTACTCTATAATAAGATTCATCATGGCACGCTATTGTTGAAACTGCAATTGCGGCCTGCTAAACGCTGCTGCAGCCACTAAGCTACAAAACGCTTCCATAACGCTCTTTCTGCAGGCGGCAGCTACCTCCTAGGAGAGGGTCCCTTTACGGACCTGACAAATGAGGAATTTGTCACACTATACCTAAAACCTCGCAGAAGACCAACGGTGCACATTGCCACCGCCGAGATCCACGACACCGAATCATCAGCTGAGGTGCCGAGGAGCGTGGACTGGAGAGAGCCTGGGGCGGTGACCCCCATCAGAGATCAAGGACTGTGTGGTATGTGCATCTTATACAACCATTCATGCGTGCCTATCGATCAGATATGGTTTACAGTAAAATACGTGCAGGTGCATGCTGGGCTTTCGCGGCCACTGCAGCTTTAGAAGGAGCTTACAAGATTCGATACGGGGACTTGCTCCCTTTCTCGGCGCAGCAGCTCGTTTTTTTAAAAAATAAGTCAGGAGCACTGTCATTCATTAAAAAGAGGAAATTGTAACATAAGATTACATAGACTAAACCGGCAGAACCGGCAGGCCCGAGGCATGAACATCACAAGCTCGAGATCATGAAACAAAAATAGGAGAACACCAATATAGACAGATAGACAGAACCTGCAAAAACAAATAAGAACAACTAGGGAGGCAAACACAAAGCCTCCAAGAGTCTAGCTACTTTGGACAAAACCCGGAATTGATTATCCTTCTTGACGAAGATCCACTTCTTCGTCAACATGTCACGGACCACCCTAAAAGTTTGTATCTTCGGCTAAATTTTGGGCTTCTTATTGAGACCACGAGCCTGAGTATCCTACAAAGGCACTACTCTTGATTTTTTTTTCATAAGAGATTTATCGAGGAGTCGAGGTAGCTGTCATCAACTGTTTGAAATTGCCCAAAGCCTTGATCAATTCCTACCCAACCATTTGCTCTGCTTCACTCCTAAGCAACATTGGAGTTTGCGCTTCTTCGAAGGAAAGGCGGGGGCTGACATCGCGCACAAGCATAGTAGTCGGCGTGGAGGAGCTCACCTCTGTGAAACGCTTCTGGCTCGTAAGGACGGCCTCAAGCAATATTGTATCTGATGACCACTCGCGGGCAGAAGGTGGAGAGCAGTGCCCTATAAGAAGGCTGTCGTCGGCCATGGCGCTGTCGGTGTCACTGGAGAGGTGTGACAGTGTCGGAGTGCTCTCAAGGTTATGATTGAGTAGGCTCGGATGGCTGCTCAGGACTGCTTGAAGGGCATTCTATGTCTGTGGCAGAGCAATGAGAAGGGCACTGTGTAGAGATGTGGCCAAAAAGATGGTATCGCCAACATCTTGCTGGACCGTGATATGATGCAACCTTGTGATCTCGAGCAAGACAATTGAAGCATAGTCCCTTCATCCTGTTCAAGTAGAGCGAGCGCTGCTCCTCCAACTGCTGAGCCACATTGCCTGGTCGAGGCTTTGTGCGCTGTTATGGATGCTTTGCCTTCACTACTTGCCAGCCCTCTTCGCTCTTTCCTAGCTTATTCACCTCACGAGCAGCTTGATGGTCAGAGTCTCTTCGACGCAGCAGCACATCTTTGTAAGACTCGCTATGCCGTTGTAGTTGGGGTTTGGCTTCAAACTAGGCAACAAATTGTTGGTGGATGTGCTGATACCTGGATGCCGGCGGCTTGCAATGTCCACAACTCTCGCTGCCCACACGCCCGGCCATGGAAGGGCGATGATGGAGCGCCTGGAGGCGCAAATGTAGGAGACTTCCCGGCTCGGCGCTCCTGCCGCCCGTCACTCTACAGCTGCCCCTGGTCCACCGTCGGCGGATACGGGCTTGAACTCTGGCAGACGACCGTCGTGTTGATGGTGTAAGTTTAGCCCTCACCGGAAGCCGTGACGATGGCGAACGGCCGCCACCACGACGGCCTCTAGCAGCGCATCGACGACGGAGCCCGGGAGGCGGCCCAATGTCTTATGCTAGTCGGGGATCGACATGCTCGCCCCCTTGAGCACCCGCAGCTCCATGTACACCTTGCCGCCCGAAGGCCTGCTTGCCGCCCAAGAAACACAAGCGCTGGTGCAGTGGAAAGGGGCGCGACGACGGCCGCTTCGACGTCGGACATCGGCGACTGCAGCGGCGTAAGGAATGCATCTCGATCTGCACATTGGAGGGGTCTGAGACAGAGTTGTTTGTGGGAGGTGAAGCAGGGGAAGAAGAGGGGTCTGGATCTGCAATTCGGCGAGCTGGGATGGCCGGGAGGGTGGTCGTCGCCGGGACGGGTGACGCGCGAGTCGCCAAGGCTAACGGCTAGCGCGAGACCTGCTTTTTCACATAGATTTGACTCTCCGCAGCTGCTCGTGACTTGTGACGTATTGGACCAGGGCTGTAAGGGTGGGCATTCTTGGACTGCATATCTATGGATCCAAAACAACGGTGGAACCGCCACCGAGGCAGACTACCCGTACACCAGCAGCACATTCAACGGAGATCCAGGTAGCCCTTCCTTTTCCACTCTTTAGCCAGTGATACGATATTTCTTCTGCTTGCAATATTCCTTCAATAATTTTCTTCTGTAAAATTGCAAGTTATACTGTGGGGCACGAACAGGCACACAAAATAGTTCATTCAAAAAACAAATGCACACAGGATATGATATGACATCACTACGCAACATAGTCTCGAAAAAGTATGACATAATTCAAAATTAAATACCAAACTAAAGGATTAAGCCACCTCCATGGCTTGTAAAATGCTTGATGAGCACGGCGGCCTGGAACCAAGACTTGGGCCATGGCGCCCTAGGCCCAGGTTCGCCCCATGTTAGAACCAAATACGGTATCATGATCATATCAATTTGGATCAACGGACTCGGACGCTGCATGTAGTGACACTACTAGTGTGTTGTTAATGACTCTTTGCTACACCTGTTGATGCACACCATAATATTACATACTGAATGAGGTGAAACATTTAGTTTTTAACGCCAATTTTCAGTTAGATAAACAGTGCACATTTTGTTAGATTAAAGTGTCGACAGCTTCACATTCTCATTAGTTTTATTAGCACCATGCACTTTAAAGATTTGTGGTCTTAATATATACATCTTAAAGCATAATATCCATTTAGCAATAGCATCGTTTGATAATATGGTACAAAATGTATATTGCCTCAACTAGAATGAATGACACATTTCCATATATCTATACCTGTTTGACACATCTCCATATGTCTGGTTTACTGGGTTTGAACAAACAGGTGTTTGTGACAAACTTAACCTGCCTCACCTGGTTGGCATTGCCGGGTACAAGTTCATTGAGCCATACAATGAGGATGCGCTCATGGTCGCTGTGGCTCGCCAGCCTGTGGTCGTCCCCTTTGACGCAGGTGGTCCTGAGTTTAAAGACTATAAAACTGGAATCTACGACGGACCATGTAGCTTTTCCGTAAATCATGAGCTTACACTTGTTGGGTATGGAACTGATACAGATGGCAAGAAGTTTTGGATTGGCAAGAACTCATGGGGAGTCGACTGGGGAGTCAACGGATATATTTTTGTCAAAAGAGATATCCTATCACAACCATGGGGTCTATGTGGCCTAGCTACTCAACCCGTGTATCCTATCATATAGGGTGTGTTTGGTCTCACTCGAGCCTCCTAGAATATAAGCCTGGTCAGACCAAGCCTGGCTACCGCAATGCATTTACTTTATGTTTGGTTATCTGCACAATTTAGCCAGCATTGCACAATACTGAGTTTTGTTGTATGTTTGGTTATCTGCACAATTTAGTCAGCATTGCACAATATTGTGTTTGGTTGTATGGCTTATATTGTATTTGGTCACCTCGTCCAGGCTGCGGTGAGTTCAACTTTCAATGACCTCTTCTTTTCTCTACTCTATCAGTGCCACGAGTTTGTTCTCTCGTGTAGTTATTTGATTCAGCAATTCGAAAATAAAAGTACATGTTTCCTAGCTTTCAATCAACTAAAAACTTTCAGTCAATAGTTTTTTATTTTATGTTTTAATTTTTCTTTTGTAGAATTATCTGTATAATAATTATAAACTATTAGATTTAGATCTAATGGCTCAAAGAGGTGACTGAAAATTATCTAAATTTTCAGTCAGCTAAAAAATTAGCAAGTCTCATAAAAGTAAACTCTACTACAAACAAGTCAATTTCAAAGAATAATGGGTAAGTGGATGCACTTGTCGGCCTCCTCGGATTGACGGATTCTGATCGTGCTGTTCTCTGCTTCGAGCTGGGATATGCGGCTGTGTGAGTCCAGGCACGCCCTGTCGTACCTGTGGGAGAGCTCCTGCATGGCCTTCTCGAGAGCTTCGACCTTCAGAATGGCCTGCTTGGTCTCGTTCTCTTTCACCTCGAGCTGCAGCTTGCAAGTTGCGAGCTCCTTGGTTAAGATGTCGACCTCCTCCTCCTGCTGCTGCTGTGTTTTAATTTTAACAGCAGGTGATAGATTTAGCTGCGTTAGAACGATGCATGGAGGCTGAGAATAATACATTAGTACTGAAAATGCAATTACAGATTTACAGAATGGATCTCGCGAGTCACGCATGTTTCTGTCTGGGCTGAACCTGCTCAACCGATCGCTCCTCGGCTCGAAGAGCGTCACTGCTTCCCGAATGTCGATCTCGGCCATCGATCAGCTCCTCGCGCAATTCCCTGCACTCGATAAAACAACGGTGTATCAACCCTGCTGGACTGGGAACCACAGACGATTAGAACCGTTTGTACAGTAGCTTTGGTAGTTTCTTGTGTATTTCTTTGTAAGGCTACTCTCAATGAAAGTTTTATTTTTATTAAATGAGATGTCACATAAACAAATTTGGTGATATGACAAGAATTTTATAAAGAGAGAGATGAGAATAGTTTTATCTAGATGAAATTGATATACACGATTTTCTAAAATTGAAACAGCATAAAACTAGCATTAAAGAGGAGTAAATTCATTTTATTCTTTAGACAACTAATAAAATCATATAGAAGTAAGTATTATAAAATACCAAAATGAAACTATGCATTAGAGAAAGAGAAATGCTTCGGTGGAGCTTTTTGGAAAACCAGCACGAATCTTAAAGCATCTTAGTTGATTAAACGTTTCCATTACTTTTCCTAGTCTGAGGACCTATCTATCATGCCACTCTAGTTCAACCCAGCCCAGCCCGAAGGATCAACTGTCGTCGTCCCCACTGATTTACGCCCGGCGAAGAAAAAAAGGAAGAGAACGGAGTTCAAGATCGATGAGGCCTCTTCATGGTCACTAAGAAGTTTAAGGTCTCAATCCAGCAGGAGACATCGTCCGCTGTTCCTATTGATTAGCAGCGATTTGGCCGTCGTTCAAGTTTCTGGCTGCGTGCAACTTATATAAGATTTAGACATTCGCAAGGAAATCATTGGATGGGGAAGAACGGGAAGACGAGCTTGGTGGAGTACGACAGCCAAACAATAACAAGCGTAATTTATCCGTGTCGGCGGTGTTTTCCAGCTTTTCCGCGCAATTTGGCGACGCCGCCGATGTTTTTATGCCTATCCTCTGTCTCCACGGCGGACGGCGGGAGAATTGAGCGACGGCCGATGATAGCACAATGCTTGGTCCAAAATTTTCTACAGGGTTGGGCTGGGCTGGGTTTGGTTATGATCTGGGCAGTGCGGGCCAGACTCAGTAATTCATAAATTTAACTAAAACACTTAATTAAGCCAAGATGCTTCGGGATTCGTGCCAGCTTTGAAAAAAGCTCCACAGGAGCATTTCTCTTAGAGGAATGATTTCATTCATAGTTTTAAACTAATAAAAATAACATAACACTTTTGAAAACATCAAAATGAAACTTCCCATTGGAATTAGACTAAGTTGCTCTCCCATCACTCAGGTTAGTTTGGATGATGCCGGTCAGACAGATGTAAACTCTGTTTTCCTCTTATTGAAGTACACGTCGTTCTTGAAAAAAAAAACTAGAGCTCTATCAACGTCAGCATACATAAGTTATCAACAACAGCTCCTACAAGATAAGGGATCAACAAAATATAACGATCACTGCCATGAAGCCAATTGCAGTGAAACAGCAGGGAGCTTCTCTACCCACAGGAAGACAACTCTGTTTCCTCCGCTCTATCATCGACAGGGGAGGGAAGAATGGAAGATTGCGTACCTAGCACAGCGCAGGTCACTCACAGGGGCATCGATGATTGATTTCACTGCAAGTATGCACGAATAAGTGGTGTGACGAGGGATGCAATGGCAAGGGAGACAGATATAGACCCGCGCGACCGAGCAGGCGGCACGCGGAGCGCCCGAAGACGAGGCGTTCCCATCCAATCCAAGGAAACTGGGGCGCTTTGGGCGTGGAGACGCCGATGCGGTCAAGTGAGTCCAAGGTGTTATAGAACCTGTCGTTTTGCCTGATCGGTCTGTGCTGCCCCTTGGCGCACAGATTCTCCCTCGTGTCCACCGGTAATGGACGCGTCAAAGCCCAGAGATCGAGTGGAATTTTCAGGGCAGGGTGTGCACGCGGCTACACAATTAACACGTTAATAAAAAAACTTGATCTGTCAGAAAAAGAAGCCACCTTGACTTTATATTAAAGAGAAGAGTCTTCTCATACAGGCCGAGAAAATTTCCGAACCCACTCTCCAACCATACATAGGGACTCAACTGACCGTGTGAGTTATGACGTAAGTCTTTACCTTTGCTTTGGTCCGAGGAGAGCGAGAGGATTTTTTTTTCAACCGGCATTGTTAACACGTTAATAATCACCAAATATACTGATAAGAGTAATAATAATAGTAAAAACGAGATTACACTCTTATCAAATCACATAAGTTCATCGCTTATTATATTTGGGGGGGGGGAGATGAGAACTCCCCACCTGAATTCATTATATTAATGGTAGTGGCCCCATAATGACCTAAAGTAAAGGTTACAACAATTGATTTTAACGAGCCAAACACAGCGGCACACACATAAGAAAGACAAAGAGTACAAATCCCAGGCACACACAGAACCAGCCTTAACCATTAGCCGAAGCTGAAGAACAATCATCGCTCGTCAACAAAGCATCACCACTGAACAACTTGCTTGCCTTCACCACAATTGTGACCATTGTGAGCCGAAACCTCGTCGGTCTCCCATGATGCTGATGGGGACACCCCTTTTCTGGTGCATCCGGGTTCCAAAGCACATGGAAACACCCGTCATAAGATCTTGATGATGCCATCAACAAGGAGTCTGACGACAAAGTAGAGACGCCAGCAGCTTTGCCCGTCGAGCCACGATAGTTGCCAATAGAAAAGCCAAAGTCCATAGGCCGAGTCCGAGGCCTAGGGGGGAGGAGGAACAAATGGCACAAGCATCCAAAACATCCCAAAGGTACCAGTATGAGCCAAAACAGAGTTTTGATCACTGCAGGAGGACTTCTATAGCAATGCCTCATTAGGAAATGGCTTTGGTTCGCCATCATTGTAAGGTTTTCACCCGAAGTCAACGGTGCTAGATCATTCTATGATAACATCTCCAAGAAGATAGAGACACCCAAGGTGCCGCTGTCGTCGTCACCAGCAACTGCCGGCAAGGGCGTTAGCCCTAAGATCATCATTACACCAACAATAATAGAGAAAACAAGCCCATGACACTCGACCGTCAGAGAGAGACAGCACACAGACAGCTTACCCTAGCCCCTGGATCACAACGAATGTCGCCACCGCTAACTGCAGGTCCATCCGCTGTGTGCATGAGTGCAGGCACGCGCTCAGCCTAGCCCAGCCCCTAGTCGACGGCAAGCGTCGCAAGCCGCTGGCTGCGACCAAGGCCTCCACGCGCACAGGAGATGGCACTCCTTGCTCTCCACCGATAGCCGCTCGCAGTCCATGCCATGCCGCTTTCTTGCAGATTATGCGGCAAGTGGATTCGGCGTCCGACCGCCCTCCTCACGACGCACATAGGTGCAAGCGGGAGCACGGGGCAGCCATGGGACACCAGATCCAGTGTCCAAGGTCCGCCAAGCTTCATCTTGGACCGGCCACCTCATAGCGCCCATCAGCGCAGGCAAGAGCACGGGGCGGCCGTGGGCCACCAGATCCGGTGAGAAAGAAGCCCGAAAGCCTTGGGGGTGGCTGCAAAAGGCAGGATTCCGGAACGCAACCGATGGTGCCGGGATTCGATCGCTGAACCCTCGCCGCCCACCTCAGATTGCATCGGTGCAAGTGGGAGCTCGGGGTGGTAGAGATGGACCGGATCCCACATGCGAGAACCCAACGACAGCTGTAGGACGCCCAAACGGGCGCAGATCTGGGCAAAGCCCGACCCGCCGGCGTCCATGTTAGTAGCCGCATCGAGGCCACACCCTGACGGGCGAGTACAGCAGCGTGGCGACGACATTGCCGGTGTGCACCGGCAGCGATGCTCCATTGCGCCAGGACGGGGATCGAAAACAACAGACGAGGGAGGGGGGGCGGCGACAGGGGATGACACAAGGGGCTTTGGGGCGCATGGACAGCAGCCATTGGGCGCTGCCGCTGGCCGCTGCCGTCGACCGACAGCGGCCGTCGATGGAGTGGCGGCGGGGTGGGCTTCGGCTAGGGTTGGTCGCCCCCGTGTCGCCTTCGAGCGAGACAACACGGGGGAGTTTTTTCCATCAGCCTCCGAAAATGACCCCCATCGCTTATTATATTACATCAAAATGGATGCAACATTTCAAGCTACTGTAATCAATTAGCCGGTGAAGGAGAAGAGAATTCGTTTGTTGGTCAAATCTTCAACCAAATCTGCCGTGTACCTACCATTAGGATTTGATGCATCGATAAAGAGGTGATATCGCGTTCCAACCACCACCTGTTGTTCGCCGCCCACGACGCTGTTGAACGTGAGCTTGCCTATTGTGCTCTACCACCGCCCATCTTCCAAGGTCCTCGATATGCGGGTCGTTAACATTTGGGATTGGGAAAAATCCTCTGGGACGGATATGGGGTGGTATACGGATCGCTGTAGCGGGAGCTACGGCGACAAGCAGTGTCACCAAAGCGACGACCACAAAAACTTGGCCGCTTCTCATGGCTGGTGGTTTCTTCTGATGATGATTTCGTTTGGGTTTGATGAGGTGGTTTTGCTCGATGGTTGTAGAGGACAGGGGGTCGGGTCTTTATATAGGACTCAGCCTCGGCAGCACTGCCAAATGATTAGGTGGTTATATTTGTGAAAGCTATCAATGTGATATAGAATGGTTTGATGCGAATTGTATCAAAACAATCAATCCCTGCTATAAACGATCACCTATTAGTTAGTACAAATTGATTCGTTGGAATGATCTGCGGGATCGGTTTCCATTCAAGTTTACAAAGAAGGAATTCAATCCCAAGAATACGCTAATAATGACCATACTCCCCCCTATATAAAAAAGTACCATACCCGAAACAAAAAAGCAGTTTTGTACCATTAATTGAGGGGAGAGGGGAGAGGCGCGGGGAAGCGAGAGGCAGGCCAAACCCGAGCATTCAAGGTTGACGTGGGCCGAAGACAGCCCACTAAAACTTGGGCTCGGACCTCGGTGGATGACGTGCACCGCAAAGGGCCTGGTTCTTCGTGTGACCTGCGAATGACTTGCTACACCGGCGTTTTGGACCTCGGTGAACCGGAGCTTAGGACATGGCCGCATCAGCTAACTCACTGACCCATGCTAGACTGTGAGATGAGGAAATCGAGTGATCATATTGCATCTAAAGTGAAAAAAGAATATCAACTATAGGATAATTAAATACTTCCATCAAGCATGGTTCGTCGATACTTGTACATACACCAACTAATCATAGAATTCAGTTGAATCCCAGAGTTCAGGGGTGCTGCTGTCCTGCCACACGGCCAACAGGTCAATGAAGCGTATTAGTATTAGCGTTATTTGTGACCGCGACATGTCCGTCCTACGGAGACATTGCAGCGGATACTTTTCATCCATTCGTTGCAAACAGATCAGACGTCTTAGATCGCACAAATGACGACAGGCCGACCCAACGTCTTAGATCCCTCTTCTGTCATTGCTAGTACAAGCGAGTTCGAGTTCGAGGACCGGGACGGCAGCGCTGCTTCCGGCCACCCCGTGCCACGTGACATCGTACCCTCTCCCCTGCGGAGTATCCCCTCGGCTGCCTCCCTCTTCGCCGCCATACGGTTCGTCCACTCCTGTTGCCCACAATATTGGTGTTGACGTGTGACGAATCTCGATTGTGACCAGTCTTTGGCTGCAGTCATGTTCGTGATTTGGCTGCGTGAGAGAAATATTCAGGCGCTAGCCGCATCTAGGACTGGGTGTTTCGAGCAGAGCTTCTAGATCTCGCCTGCTCGATTTGGGGACTAGTTCCTCCGCATCATTTCCGCCAATCGTTTTTATATAGTGTTTTTTTCAGATGCAATTCCTCGCCGTTTTTTGATTTAGGCCCCATTGGAAAACGTCGATTAGCGACGATTTCACGCCTCTAAAGCATTCGACTCTCTTATCTGCCTGTTAACTTAGGGTTCTCCTCTGGGCGCTGGTGCTCATACAATTTTGTTTCCATTCGGTGCCTGATTCTACACTTTGTCTAGTTGCAGGATTCTGTGTTATTCCTGGGGAGTGTGACTGCTGCTCTTCGCTGAAGACATGGTTTCCTTCGAGATGAATGACCTTAAGAGTATGCAATTCTTTTTTTTTTCCACTTATTTGTAATTCTGACTATCATACGTTGCAGTTTTTACAACTTGGCTTCATGTTGAAAGCATGATATACATGATTCATATATTTCTTTTATTCCCTAGCTTACTCACGGATGGGATAGATAGTTTGGTGCAAGTCCAAGAAAAAGTTAATTTACTCAGTGAAACTGTTCCATGTATGCCATACAGCCTATGTCAAAATCACAAACTTTTATTCGTGTGACCACCAGATATGGTAAATCAGAACTAATCATCTAGTTACTTTTCAAATTTAAAATGCTTTTGTGAGTGGAAGAATCATCGTGGTTTGTGGATGAAGATATAATATTGGGTGATGACATATATGATACCTTTATTAGATTAGGATTTCAGTATGTTATAGTTAATTACAAATGAGTTGGACCAGTAAATAAACCTTGAAAATTGGAGTCATATCAACTAAGCCTTTTTAGCAAAAGCAAATAATCTTATCTCATAAAATTGGCGTGCTTAGGATATGACTTGTTACTTAGCATTGGCTGGTCCCATTTAATGGTCTGTAGCTGTTTCTAGTCAGCTTCTGGTGATACTGTATTTTTCCAATGTCTTCAACAGTTCTGTGATATTGTCAACCAGAAATTTAAACATTCGCCTGCCAAATTTCAGTTAGAAACTAGCTTTTTACTGAGTAAGATTTGATGCAATCTGTTGGCAAATCTCACTTGTTCCACTATAGCTAGAACCGGAAACAGAAAGACCATCTAACAGACTAACACCCAGAGGTAGGATCATTCAGGATATGTATACAAGCCAGAAAGATAACAATACTAATCTTTGTCTTTGAGAACTAAAGGAAAAATCCAAGATGTGCCAGGGATGCCAACTAAATTCAACTCTGCAAAAGAATCTCTTCAGGGCTATATCCAAGTGAAAACTTATGTGAATTTCTTCTGATATTTGTTCTTAATCATAGAATACGATGAAGTACGATGGCATCATCATTTTTCGAATTTGATATTGTAAGTTCATTCCAGTTCACTGAGAAAATGATGTTATGCATCTAGCAGGCTAAATGTCTGTAACAAAATTTTGATTTCTTTATCCTGCTCTTTGTTTTGTGACTTGCTAAATTCTGTCTTTCTTCTGAAATAGAGATTGGGCTAGGCCTGACGGGCTTTGGAGTATTCTTCTCCTTCCTGGGAATCATTTTCTTCTTTGACAAAGGTCTCATTGCAATGGGCAATGTATGTTTTCATTTCTCAATGTTTTTCTTTTATCTTTTGTTTGAGATAAGTCAACTCAATTATTACTATACAGTAGTGTATCCGATCAGGCATGCTATTTTGGTAGTGTTGGAAAATGAAATATATTTGAACTTTATAAAATCGCCTGGTAATGGCTTAAAGGCCAAAAGAAAAAACAAGTTTCTGGACTATAACTAATAACAAGAGCGAGGAATCTCGATATAACAGATAAAAGATTTCTATATTGAGCGCAATACGTTCCAATACAGTAAGCATGAGTTCTTGATACATGCATCTGCTTAGAAACCAGCTATCACGAGCATTTCAAACTTCAGAAGCTATGTCTGGTCAGCGAGTCACAAGCTCTTATCTAGCAGGCGGGCAGCGTCAGAAGCAGGCTGCGGCTAGCAGCCAAGTCCTTGCATAAATCGGACCGAATCTCATGCTATTGCTTTTTTCCACCTTTGGTCGAGACGGGCAATATAACAAAGCACCCCATCGCCTCCCTCAGTCCCTCTCCCCTCACCTCTGTACCTCCAGCCGGCCTCACTCCTCTCCGGAGTGCTGCCCTTCCCATCCCCATTCCTCTCCCCATCTGTAGATCCAACCACCGGCCGCAGCAGCCGACTGACATGCCAGCGCCACCTCCATTAGCACGGCCTCACGCCGGCCGTCGTCCCTCCTCACCGCGAAAACCCTCTCGCCCTCGTCAGCAGCTCCGTCCAAACTCAAGAAAGGATAAGCACCTCTCCTCCCCTTCGCTTCTCCCTCTGCGCCCAGGTCCTAGGCGCAAATCAAGGCCAGATCCATAGGGATGGGGTTTTCTCCACGCAACCTCCATTTGAGGCTCTTCCTTTTGCTGGGTGCTGTGGTGTCCAGCTTTGCTCACGGCGGCGTGGCGGCTGCCGGGGCCTCCTTCACGGTACGCCGTAAGTCCCCACTCCTGCACCACGGAGGCCGTGGAGGCGACTACCTCGTCAAGCTTCGGAGGGAAGACAGTTGCCGCCATCTTGCCGGCGTCGATCTTGCTATCGGCGGCAACCTCCGACCAGGGTGAGAGTAATTAAGCAATGCGTGTGTGATGCAAAATCATTTTGAACAAATTTATGAGAATATCAAACTTCAAGTTGATTTATGCAATTTTTCTACTCCACGCTGTTGTCCATTACGATTCATTTAACTGATCTGAAAATCATGTTGTTTTGCAGACTTTACTACACCTCACTGTCCATTGGCACTCCAGCAGATAACTACTTCCTAGAGGTCGATCTAGGGTCGGATGGAATTTTCTTGAATTGTGTGACGTGTGAGACCTGCGCCGGTAAAAACAACAATGGTGTATGTTCTGTGCACACAACCACTTCTGTTGATGCAAATATTTCTTGGGCAGAGGAGCAATGGAATCTCTGTTTTTGTTAAATTATGGGATAAAAACTCTGAAATTCTTGTGATTTTAGTGCACGGTAGTTGTTGGCTTGTTAGTATGGCTTGCGCTTCATATACCAATGTGCATTTTGTTTGTTACTCCCTCCGTCCCAAAATAATTGACGTTTTGGATTTAGCCATGGGAATTAAGGAGTGGAAAAGGTATATGCGTAGAAAACGAGGAGGAGAGAGATAGAGATAAGGATGTATTGGAAAAAGAGAAAGTTGCATCGAAAAGTAAGAATGACAATTATTTTAGAATATTTAAAGTTGACTAAAGTGTCAAATATTTTAGGACGGAGAGAGTACGTTTTTGTAAGTACCTAATGTAGTCATACCTTCACATTGAAAACAGAGGACTAAATCGACTCATCTCTGAGGAAAAAAAAAGACACTTACATTGGTGATGTAATTGAGAAGCGAAAATTTCATAAATCTCCAGATTTTGTTGCGTTAGTTCCTCAAGACCCAATTGCTATCATTCAGCCCATGATACTTTCGTTATTATTTTTTATCAAAGAACTACAAATATGGCACATGAATCTCACTTTAGTTTTACTGAGATATTATATATGTGGTGATGATCAAATGAATGTTTGACTCCTTGTAGTGACCAATCATTAATTCCATAGCTATATATGTACTTGTCTGGATAACTTCACTGGATGATGGATCCTTTTGCCTAAGAGTTCTTTTCTGCTCGTTTCAGATGAAGCTAAAGAATTATGACCCATCAGCATCACAGAGTTCAAGTACAGTGTTGTGCACCGACGTCTTCTGTGTGGCCGTCAACAACGGCGCTCCACCTGGTTGTAACGTGAACTCCCAGGCCTGTACACGACCACCTCCGGAGATGGGAGATCCATAGATGGCTTCTTTGTCAAGGATTTAATCCAGTACAACCAAGTCTCCGGTAATGATGAGACTACTCCAACAAGCGCAGATATCACATTTGGGTGAGTTTCTTAGCTCTAAATATAAAAGAGACTTGGAAGAATTCTTACATGTCATTTTTTTTTCATTCAGAATATCCACTCCAGTATTTATATGTCATTAGTTTTAGAGGAGTTTTACTATCCAAAATAAACTACTGGCCAGTAGTTTGGGGGTAATTTCATAATTATATTTTTAATTAATAAATTTATATTTATTTTCATAATAGAATATTAAGTCTACCAAATTATTAAAATGTTAGTTCAACTTTAAAAAAATATAAAATAATAGTTATTAATTAGATTATTAATATGACTTTATTTATAACAATAAAAATTAATTACTATAGATCTACAACTCTTATTCTTTCCAATATTACCCTTAAAATAAGAAACTACTAGCCAATAGTTATAATTTTAGATTATGAAATCTATACCGTTAGATCAAACTACTAGCAAGTAACTTTAAGTTACAGCTGGAGCCTTAAATATTATTTTGGATGTCCTACATATCATGTCATTAGGAAGGAGCAAGAAATTTAAAAACAATGTCATATAAGGGAATCATATATTTTAGATTGCAAATAAGAGGTAATTATAAGTTTTGATGGCAATAAAGGAATTCTCGACTTGTGTGATAACATAACAATTAAATCTGATTTGTAGGTGTAGCGGTAAGCCAACAGGGGATTTGTCACAAGCATTTGATGGCGTTGTTGGTTTTGGTCCAAATTCCTCCATGCTTTCGCAGTTGGCTGCTGCAGGGAAAGTAAAGAATGTTTTTTCTCACTGTTTCGACACGAGAAAGGGAGGCGCAATTTTCGCTGTGGGAAGCGTGGTACAGCCAACAGTGAGAATGACAACTTTGGTGCCTCACACGTGAGCTTCTTGTACTCGAAATTAGTGAATATATGAACTTAGACGTTCGCCATTGTTTCCAAATATGAACCTATTACTTGTATAATTGGTATAAATGAAAGATGGACCTACTTACTAAGTAGTACACGCTAAGTAGATATTAGAATAGTTTATGTTGTTATGATAAAATTAATTGAGTGTTGTTCCAAACATATAGTTTGACTTCTACTAAAAACATGATGATTCACATTTCTATTGGAAGGAGTGCATCAATCTCGTTCATCCATATTTATTTCAGCTTCTGTGTAGCTTTCTTCAACTGAGTATTTTTTACATAACTTGTGCATTAATTAAACATTCTGTCATATTTTTACTATATCATTGACACATTTCTTAAATCTGCCATGTAGACTGCATTACAGTATGAACTTGACATCAATAGATGTCGCTGGTAGCACTCTACAACTGCCTAATAGCACTTTTGCTGGGGAAGTGAAAGGCACCATCATTGATGCCGGAACAAGGTTATCATATCTTCCGGAGGTGGTTTACAAGAACACAATGAATGCGGTAAAAGAAAGTATCTTTAATTGCATTAGTTATCATGGTGGAAAGAAGAATAGGTTCGAGATTTTAGAAGTTGAATTGCAAACTAGAGGTCTAATACGTCATGTCACAAAACCGTACATATTTAGAAAGGAAATTGTATTTAGCACTATACAAATTGAGCTCACAAATTTAGCTTGTAAATTTACTCCATAATTATATATTTAGTGTGACAATTAATGCACTCGCAATTTACAAGTTTTTGCTATAGAAAATCTATTGTTTTGTGATATATTGGCATACTAAATATGTAGTTTTATGAACTTCAGCTCAAGAAATCCATAGTTTAAGCTATGATGTTAAAAACAACATATGTATATATAGTTCATGATGTTGTGTACAAATCTGTAGATTTATGGCACAACTAATTAAATTAGTAGTTTTGAAATACTTCTGCTAACTTATGTGTAGCTTTCTGAAATTTACTTTAGAAAGATATACTTGTTCATAACTTTTTTATTATTATATTGCAGGTTTTCTATAACCAACCTAATACAGCTTTCTATGATTTTCAAGACTTCCTGTGTTTCCAATTTTCTGGAAGGTATGTTTGGAAATGTTCGAAAAGGTGTCGTTACATGTCTCTTGAGCACATCAACATGCCTTAAACCTTATTTATTTTCTTAATTGTCTCCTAATGCAGAGTGGATGAGGCATTTCCAACAATTACATTCCACTTCAATGGAGATCTTGCATTATCGATGCACCCACACGATTACCTTTTGCATAATGGGGTATACCCTTGGTTTAATATCACACACGTCTCTTTGTTATTGTCATGGTGTGCATAGTTGATTAACGGACAAAACCTTTTCTTTGCAGAGTGATTTGTACTGCATGGGGCTCCAAAATGGAAAGTCATTACATGACGATAAGAAGGACACACTGATACTGGGAGGTACTAGTTGTGTCTGCCATAAACCTATTCGTTTTTTTAATCAATTGCTTCTGACATGATACAAATTTTAACCAGATGTATCGCTATCAGACAAGCTTGTAGTATATGACTTGGAGAAGCAAGTCGTCGGATGGACAGATTACAACTGTAAGTTATCTCCTATTGGAAAAAGTTTATTTTACTCTACCAAATAATTTACTTTGTCTAATTTACTTCTCGAACAAAATCTTAACTTAATTTACCTTCTCAAACATTTCAAGTTGGTGCAATCTACTCCCTTATATCATTTATCTTTTTTGTTTCTCTTTGTACAATTTAAATTCGATGCTCACATTTTGCATGATAAAAGATTATAACAATCACTATGTTAAAAATATATATATATTCTATTTTTATAAATATTTTCTATACAATTTTAGAACTCTATAGTTAAGATGGTATTAGACATTATTAAAATATAACCAATATGCGTAAAATCATATTTTTTTGGGCAATTGTGTCTCTATTCCTCGTTCGATGTCCAATTGTAATTTTACCTTCGATTTTTCAACTTTGTGATTTTACCCCTGATTTCCCCTAGTGGGGTAAAATCATAATATGCTTATTGCTATTTTAGCCCCCGTAGGATAAACTTTGTCTTCAGTTTAGAGAAACAGAGGTAAAATCACAAAGTTAAAAAAAGGTGGATACAATTGAGCCTGGAATCAAGGATAAAAACACAATTGTCCATTTTTTTTAACATAAGATTTCATAAAAGTTATCACTGTGCAAAATTTCAGTAGTAGATTGTACAAAGAGGAACAAAGAAGACAAATTACAGTGGGGAGTAAATTGCACCAACTAGAACTTTTTGAGAGATTAAAATAAGATAAGATTTTATTCAGGGAGCAAATTGGTCAAAGTGAATTGTTCAAGAGAGTAAAATGAACTTCCCCCCTTTGAAAATTGTAGTTCTTAAAATTGTTAGGGTGTGTTTATTGTTAATCAATCTTTAATTTTTCTTCTTTTATTTAGGCTTTTCGAGCATCAAAATTATGGATGAACAGACAGGCTCAGCGTACGATGTCCATGCACACCGTATCTTCTCTCAGGGAGGCCATTGCCATGTTCCTGTCGTATTGTCTATGTTTCTACTGCTAGGAAGCTACCTTATTTAGATGTGCGCTGCCAGCATATTAGTACTTGTAATGCAATGGACAATGTCGATGATCGTATTAGCTACTTTATTTAGATGTGCGCTGCCAGCATATTAGTACTTGTAATGCAATGGACAATGTCGATGATCGTATTAAACCAGTGTTGGTAATGCGACAATAAATCGTGTACAATCTCTAGGCAGCAGGGTATCACCATATCAGGTGCAAATGGAAAGATGCCTCGTCATCGTTTGAGAGTTCCTTATCCAGTTAATAATAATAAAAGAAAACGGTCTCTGCCTATCTGTGGATCCAATTGTGAACAACAGAGACCTATCTTAGCCACGGCAACATATGAATCTTCGATCTTGCTACTTACTTCCTCTGTTTTTTTTTTAATACTGTCGTTCGGACAGCTATTTGTAGTTGTTTTGAGGGAATTTGTGACCGGAGGGAGTAGCTATTAGTAGAACCACAAAAACTGCGCCATACTGCAGAATCATGCAAGATCACAACTCGGTAGATGTAGAGGCAAATCAAAATCCAAAATTTGAGCATATTACTTTGATACTTTCCCAACTCATGACCCATATTTCTGTGTTTCTGCATGCATCCATGTTTTTTCATACGATGGAGGAAACACGCTCACCAGAACTGATTTTAGGAATATATGATGACAATAATCTGAAAAGGTCACCAAATACAGAAGAAACTGTATCTTCTGTTTGTACTCTTTCTACATCACCAACTTGCTACCAAGATGACTGCAACAAGACAGGTAAATTGCACCATACCACATCTCAAGATGGGTACAAGTATAAGCAGATTAGTTAGCTCAACCTAATGGAAGATGACATGGTGAGAATGAACAGAGCACTACACAACTGGTCATCAGACCTTATTTGGGGTAGAAAAGAAAATAATATTATGAGGAACGTTATTGGTTATAGAATGATCTCTTCTTGCACACTGACATTGAGAGTTTTATTTGGGAGCACGATGCTGTTAACTACAACAACTTCATCTTCAACGTCAACGGCTTCACCTGCATTGATAAAGGATGTCAATTTAAAAATAACATTAGCACAAAGAATTCTGCAGGAAGATAACTAATATCTAAGGTCTTACCAAGGATAGTAATACCAAGTTTGGCGTTGTGGTCACCTTCTCCCTGAATTGAGAACAAAACTTTTATTACATGATGAAGGTTAACTGATGTGCCCAGAAAAGATTGGATGAGATTGCATCTTTGATAATGGAAATTCCATTGATGTGCAGCTATACTGCTTTGAAGGGCATAGCTAAACTATTTGCACACAGGTTTACCAGTGGAACTTATTCACATCGAACCATACAACCCCAATTCAGGGAGCTACTTAGATGTGCTGCGAAGTTCAGACACATAACCTTGACAGTTAAAGAATTAATATTGTAACAGAGACATTCCTCCGCAAAGCTTTAAGTGTTCATAAGCTTGGGGATGAAAAGGAACACAATAAAGGTTTTATCCGATTCAAAATAGGAGGAAAGAGTGATGAAATGGTAAAGGGAAAAGCTTGCCTGTACACGTGACCATTTTCCTATGGATGACTTCCACCCCACGATTGAGTGAATAACAACTGCATTCTCCTACCGAAAAGGAACAACCATAAGTTATTCACTCTCCCAAACATGGCTTAAACTTAGCACATAGGGAAAAAAAAAGTACTGACCATAATTTCAACATCATCCAGAATAATGCAATTGATAAGCCTGACACCAGCTCCAATGCGCGCATTTGCTGATATTGAGACATTGGGACCAATCTGTTTATATAATATCAAAAAACAGGGTTAACTACACTTTTTCTTTACTATATTCTATTACAAATGCAAGCTACTTCATTCTATAACAACGCCAGCAAAATGACTATGGTCTACCCAAGTCATGCCAACATATGTTCAAGAAATAGGTGTGTTACCTTTGAAGTTGGATGCACCTTTGCAGACGGATGGATGTACACATCGCCTACAACAGTGGCACTCCTTTTGCCATCTCCGGAGGCTAAAAGGTGAGGTGAGGTATGGCGATACTGAGACAGGTACAGCCCAGAGCATCTCAGTGACATCCTACTCAAGTGAAACCACCAGTTAAACAATTCCAGCTACCAAAGTTAGAAAGAAAAATCAAGAAATAGTTGTGTACCCTGGGGTCTTAATCTGTTCCCAAAAATCAAGTGTCTGGTATGTGTAGAGTTCCTTCTTCCCTGCTAGAGGGGATAAAATATCTTGATCTAACCTAACATAGTCTGCCGGAAGTGCCCTGTTGACATTAGATTTATAAAATATTGGGTTTAACTAGATATTTCTCTATCATTAATAAAAGCTCTATTAAATATATACTAATGCTTAGAAGAATCACCAGAAAATGAAGAAGCAAAAGGTTAAAATTGTGGCCGGTCAAAAAAAAATTGTGGCCGGTCAAACAAGTTTGTTAAATAAAGAAATATGCACCAAACTTAATCATTACAGAGACATACTTGGTTGCTGATTGAAGAGCTTCAAAGCTAGATACACGGCGTAGATTGGCTGAAATATAGCATTTATTTATAAGGATTAAAGTTTCTTTTGTAAGTCATAAATATCAATCAAGGTTCAAGAGAACTAAGAATATCATCATACTTTCAGAGAATCCAAGTTACACTTACTGGTAGAGAAATGAATATAACCGTTGCTAACAAGATTTTTTTTCATTGACACATAGCAAAGTAAAGAAGGCATGTCATATTCGCCTTTTTAAGAGAAATTGCCATTCAAAGCGGTGGAATAAACAACAGTTTGAAACTATTCAACATTTTGACAAGCAGAAAAGGTAGCAGCAGATAAAACCTCTGTCTTTCTTCTGTCTTAAGACATCCTCAATGGCGCTAAAGATATTGGGAGTAAATATATATACTCCACAGTTTATGAGATCACTCACCTACAGATTGATAAACTGCATTAGATCTAGCATCTATGCTAACTAGTGGTTGAGAATATAAAAATGCATGCAAAGTCTCCAATGCAAATATACAAGAGTAAACCAAATTATAAATATCAGTGTACTCACAAAAGTTTCTGGCTTCTCTGTATAGTGTAGCAGTTCGTTCGTTTCAGGATCAGCAACCAACTCGCCAAACTGGTTTGCTGATTCTGCAGAAACCTGATAAAGTTTTGGCAGATCAGATTAGAAGTGAGAATGAACTAATGATGTTATAAGTCTCTAATACATTATGCATGAGAAGTATGAGCATTAATCTGCAAAACTTTTACCATGTTTTCTCATACCTTATTAACTAGTAAAGTACCCATTCCTCCATACTTTTTATGGGCCTCTGCATAATGAAAAAGTGATGGCATGCAATGACTAATCCAGAAAAAGAAAAAGAAAGAAACAGTGGAAAAGCAACACAAAGAGTCCATCTTAACTTCTTACAACAAAAAAAAAATGCTTATTAAACTACTACTTCACAGCTGGAGCAAGTTCAACATATGTCACCTATTTTTCAAATAATAAAAATTATAGACAACAAATCAAGATGAGTTCAGAACTTTATAGTGTAGCATTATATACATGGTCAGGTACCCATGAATGGGGCAGGAAATAGCTACTGGTGACTAGTGAGAAGCTCGTGAGTCCAGTTTTCAAATCAACACTCGCCACTACACCAAAGGCATAAGATCAAGCTCCGACTTGACATTGATCACAAGTAGATTCAGTACTAGTAGCAACCAGTAATACAGTACAAATCAATGAAATGCTCGTTCAAATTGTGTGTAATGCGTGTATTAGATAAAACCAAAAAGGAGGGTCTCTAAGATTACGAAGCATGACATCGACCTGTTGAATAGAATAGCAAAGTGTTGGAAGAGTAGCTTCAGAAGGACATTTGTGACCTACCTAGCATCTCTGGTAGGGGGAAGCTAGAGCAGACGTCACAGTTCAGCAAAACAATGTGCGACTGCAAAGCAACAAGTTAAAAACAGTGAATAATCCCATTTTCACATTTTAGACTGGTAACATGTAATCGAGCAAGAGCACTAGGGCAGACCGGACTGTCCTCCATGATGTAATCCCTGAAGCTGTAGAGTCCACCAGCCGACCCGTGTGGCTTATCCTCCCTTAGGTACCTGAAATTGAGAGCACAATGTCAATGGCACCGCCCTGAAATCCAGAAACCCGAACGCACCTCGACTGAAACCAATCCAACCCACCCACCCGGAAGCAATGACCAGGGCACGGAACGAACCTGACAGGGATCCGGAGCTCGTTGGAGATGGACGAGACGTAGAGCGCAAACTCGCGCTCCTCGTAGAACCCGACGAGATATATCTGCACCAGGTTGGGGATCTGCAGCGGCGGGATCAAAGAGCTCATCTCACATGAACCGTACACAGCAAAACAGAGACACCATGATCCCGTCAAGGGGAAAGGAGCGAAAGGGACTGGCGGCTCACCCGGCGGCAGGCGGAGATGGGATGGTGCACCATGGGCTGGCCGGCGAGCGGGAACAACGGCTTCGGCACGTTCAGCGACAGCGGCCGGAACCGAGTCCCTGCAGCCAACAAAAGCCAGAAACAGAGCCGACCCGTCAGAGCAGCGCGATGGAGGGGCTTCGAGAAGCGCAGAGCAGATCTAGCGGGAGCACTGACCTTTAGTTGGACCGCCGACCATGATGACGGCGACGACGCGCTGCTCGGAGCCGGCCATGTCTGCCTGCTCTGTTCTGAACTCTGCTTCGCGCGGCGAGGCGAGAGGGTGGTCCTGAGATTTACGGCGAGGGGATTTGGAGCGGAGCGTGGACCGCGGGTTTTTTTAGAGGAGGCGATCAGATCAGAGTACTCATGTGATGAGACAAGGCCAAGGCGAGGAGGAGCTGCACGGCAGCGCGGCGGAAGCGAGCCATTCTGAATTTCTGATCCAAGTTGTGTGACTCGCGGAGTCCGTGCGCGGCGCGCGGTTGGATCCCGTGCCTGACGCGGCACCACCGGGTTGCGGGCGGGTTCAACAGGCGGGCCCGATGGACAGACAGGAACCTTCTTTCTCGCGTGAATGCGAGATACGCGTGCCGGGCTGGCGGCGGCTGACTCACTCGAGCCTTAAGCTACCAATTCTGTAAAAACTTTTACTCCTGCAGCCAGGACTTGAAAGGACTTAAAGCCGTAATGTAGGAGCTGCACTGGCCGTGCCTGCCCGTGGACGAATCTGTGAAGAAAATCGACGCCACAGCACAACGAGGACCGAGCACACTGCCGTTAGCCACCCGTTTAGATGGCATTGTCGCCTTGCCGGTGCTGCTACTACCCTGTTTCGGGCAACGGCAAGGAAAGAGTTGGTCAAATCTGAAAATACTATACTCAATGCGGAATTTACTCTCGTCATTCAGACTTCCAACTGTTCCTGAATCGATCATTCAAGTGCAAATTTATTTCCTATCATATCCTCATTCGAACCTTGAAATTCGAACTCAAATGGAAGGAAAGAGGACATGATGGGCCAACGGAAACGGGCACTGAATGGTAAGAAGCCGAGCCACCAACCGTTTGATGATTGCTCGTGGCGTTTCCCGTGGCATCGCACTTCCCTTTCTTGAAGCCACCGCAACAGCCGAACGAATCCTGATCAATTACAAGGACGCACCACCCCACCTTCCCCCCTTCCGGAACGCCACCGATTTAAAATCCCGCAGCCATCGCCCCATCGACCGACCAGATCCCGCCCCCATTTCCCATCCTTCCTCCTAGGGTTTCCTCCAGCTTCCAGAAGCTTCCACACCATGGCCACCGACGAACTCACCCCCGCCCCGGTCGCTGGGGCCGATTCCACTGGGTTCTCGTTCAGCATCTGGCCGCCGACGCAGCGCACGCGGGAGGCGGTGGTGCAGCGCCTAGTGGACACCCTCACCGGGGACACCATCCTCTGCAAGCGCTACGGCTCCGTGCCAGCCGCCGACGCCGAGCCCGCGGCGCGCGCCATCGAGGCCGAGGCCTTCGACGCCGCAGCCGCCACCGGCGGGGCCGCCGCCTCCGTGGAGGACGGGATCGAGGCGCTGCAGTTCTACTCTAAGGAGGTCAGCCGCCGCCTCCTCGACTTCGTCAAGTCCCGCTCTGCGGCAGCCAAGTCCCAGACTCCATCCGTGGACGCCCCTCCCGCTACTGAGGTCGAGGCCGCCGAGTCACAGGCCACGGCGTGAGCCTCCAATCCATTTCGTTTGCGTCGCCTTGAAGCATTAGAGTTGGTGTCGCTGTTCGTTTGTCTGTACCTGATTGTCAGTCTGTCTTCCGATTGTTTCACTTTGGAGAACGAAATATGTTCCATTCGTTTCAACGAGGATCAGCGTTGCTACTGTCTCAATGATTTAAGTTGAGTTTTACCCCTGAATTTCAAATTGGTATAGCATCTATGTGGTCCCGAAGCAATGATTTTGTGATTGAATTGATCAAATTGACCACCACGTTAAAGAGTGCCGCTTCTGTAAGAGCATCTCCATCCCATCCGGGAGACTAAACAGGCCCTTAAATTCCATTTTAGTCATTCACACATAAAAACTCAATTCCAACTCATGGCTATTCTGTTGATTAAATTTATTAGGTTACCAAATTTTGGTCCAAACACCCTAGATTTGCTCATTCACTATTCCCTCCTCCAAATGTAGGCCCTATCTCTTTTTTTCCACTTTCTCTCTCTCTCTTTCCTCTCCTCTGCTCCCGAAAAATCCAAAGGAGATGGCGCCGCTGGCCATCGATGCCGCCGCCGTCGCCAGAGGGCCTCCCCCACCTTCGCGCTTGGCCGGAGCGCTGTCGCTGCTTGGCCGGGGCGCCGCCGCCGCGTGGCGTCTCCGACGGCTGGCATCCCCCTCTGCTACCCACGACCAAGAAACACAGCAGTGGCCGGCGGGTAGGGCGCGACCAACGGGCAGGGCGCGGCGGTGGCCGATGAGCAGTGCGTGGCCAGCGGGCAGGACACGGCGGACAGGGCGCGTGCGCGGGAAGGATGGCGAGGCACGGGGGCGCGGGGACAAGACGGCGGCGGCGGGACGAGGCGCCGCCGGCAGGGCGAGGTGACGGCGCTAGAAGGGGAGGAGAGGCAGAGCCAACGGACGCGCGCAGGGGGGAAGAGGAGATCTGACGGCCTGAGCGGGGGAGGAGAAGGAGCCAGCGGCCGGAGCGGGGGAGGAGAGGGAGCCGACGGCCGGCCCGGGGGCTCTCGACCCGACGGTGCGAGCAGCGAACAGGGAGGGAGGAGGGAGCCGGCGGCGCCGAGCAGGGGAGGGAGGGAGGCGACGTCGGCTAGCAGAGGAGGCGTCGCGTGGAGAGAGAGAGAGGCAGGGTCGATGGGGCCCACTATCAGAGTATACGGACCCGGATTTACTCAGTTGGGCTGGAGCAGAAAATTATTTTAGCCCCCTAAAAAATAGAAGTTGGTCCTCAAAATGTTGAATAGAGACCCAAATTTCATTACTGGGCTGGAGTTGCTGTAAGTGCCACTATTCGTTCTATAATCTGATCGCTGGCTATTGCCCATGAGGAATCTGCACTCCAACAAAAATGTGACTGAAGGGTGAAGAGTATGGCCCGACATAATTCTCCTATCTTCTAGTATTATATCCTCTGTGAAGTGATCCTTTGTGAGATAATGTGGAAGTGTCACGCTGCATATGCGTCCTACTATAATCACCTGAATCACTGAAAACTACCTGCAGCTTTACTTTTACTCTTACCCTATGATCGACACCAAAGCTCTCCTTGTGTGCAATCTAAAGTATGAGGCCGCGCCGTCTTCGTGGCCTTCGAGTATGGCCACCTTAGCCTAATTTAGTTTGCTCTCTTCGATGTCCTTTCAACGGCTGTGATAATGCCATGCTTCGCTTAACTGTGAGATCAGTGGCATCTTGTGCCGGCCACCCATGCCGTGTTGTCGGCCTAACAGTGTTCCATCAATTTCATATGGCAGACCACTTTGATTTGGTTGTCTGACCAACGTTGGCTCATCTCACATTAATTTTGCATTGTTGTAAATTTGTTTTGTTCCTCTTGAAGGTTCATGCACTGTATGATGCTTCTCTTTTCTATATAAGCACAGTGTTGCGTTCATTCTTCTTCACCTCTCCACCATTTCATGTGTTTCATAGTAGATAGAGTGACTCAAGGTATATCTTCAGCCAATTTTGTAGTTTTGAGCCCCTGTTGTGCTAGCTTCATAATACAATTGTCTCATATAACCAATCAAGAGGTTTCATCATTCTAGGTTCAAACTATAGTTTCTATATATGATACCGTAATACCTGTTAAAACTTGATGGGAACAAGACTCATATTGTAGCTTACCATATGAATGTTCAGTTCTAGGAGTTGATGATAATATAGTCAAAATGTTATGCTTTACCAGCAGGCACAACGTTGATTTACCTTGGCATTTTATTTGACCCAAGCTATTTTTGTTACGTATTTTTTTTTATTTATTTTATTCTTTTTGGCTTGCCTTGCAGTGCTTTTGTATTTGTTCTTGTTCTTGTTAGATCGTTCTACAAGTGTCCTGATGTGGCATGGAGGGTGCAGGTAAATTTATCAACAGGTAGCCCTGCAGCGAAGCGCGCGCATCAGTGGCTAGTATTCTAGTATTGCTCATCTCTCAAACTCAACAGTTCTATCAACCCACAACCCAGTACACATAGCAAGATCTGAAACCCAAAATCAGAATCATGCTATTTCAACTGTTGTATGAACCTGTAACTTGAAGTGTTGATCGCCTGCATTGAAGTCTCACAATGGACATGATTAACTTGAACTCCCTAGTCAGAACATAGTATAGTCTCAGACATATACTAGCACAAAAACGTTGACATCAGACATTCAGACCACGTTTGTCAGATACATATAATATAAATAGTGTACTCTCAGATAACAGAGTAATTTGCCGCCACAAGCCAGTATAGCGCAATGTCAGACAATTTCCATCCTGCAAAGCACAGCACAGTAGCACACTACCATCTACTACAGAAACTAAATTAACTAGACTAATGAATTCCAGTTACATTTTCACTCTGACTGCTTGATCTTGATGCTGGAGGAGCCTGTACAAAAATATTGACCAAAATTAACAAAATAAGCAGCAGCATAGGCACCATTTGCAATTTAAACATTTATGAAAGATTATTCCAACCTCCAAAAATCACCATATCTCTCACATCCTTTTTGTCATGATCTTCCGTTCCTAAGCCCCACATAGTACCAGTCACTCTGCATAAACAAGATCTAGTATTAATCATGCATAATGAATACTAAACATGAAGCATTAACACTATTTATCATGCATAACAGAAATTCTGTTACCGCATCAGGGAAAATATAATCAGTTGCATAGATGGTTAACACAAGATCTCCCTGAAAATGTACGGTGATATCAGGGAATGCATCATCCACCCTAGAAAAACGAATTGGAATAGAATAATTGAATATGGTATTTCAAAACATAATCACGTGGATAGCTGGACAAGTACAAGCTCATGTATTTAGAAAACATTTACATACCTTCCAGAATGCTTCATGTATAGAATGCCTTGAAAATCTTTGAATAATGTATCTCGATTATTATTGAATACCTAGTGGCAGTGAGAAAAATGATGATTTCGTTTCTTTAATCACTGCAAAGATTGATGCAAAGATAATATTTTATACCACAGTCATCGTAGCGTTATAAATCTTCTCTGTCAGATACGAAAAATTGGCCCCACTGTCAAAGACGACACCAGCTTCAAATATATCTTCAGGCAGTCCTAATACAGTACCAGCAACATCTATCAAATCTAGCTTGACAATGCAGTGCGGGCTGCATGTAAACGTTTTTTGAAACATGTTAGTAAAATGCCAGTTGCTAAATTACGTGGAATATATTTCTATGGCCATAAGGAAATAACAGTTCACATGTTACTATACTACTAGCCTGATGACCGTGCTTTGCCACAGGGAAACAATTAGTCAAGAGAGAGATTGTTTGTGCAACAAGTTTTTTTTTTTTTTTGAAGGATTGTACAACAAGTTTTAATGAAGAGAAAGACTGCGTAAGACATATAGCTATCTGTCTCAAGCTCAGATTGATTAAGTTGCATATGAAGGTTGAGAAAGACTGCGTAAGACATGTCATGCAACTCAATTGGATGCATAGCACACTGCACACGTCTTTTTTTTTTATATGTATCACCTCACCTCTAAATAAGAATTCCAGTGACAAATCGATTTGTACCTAGCAAGATAACAAAACTCAATCCTCAGCTGAAACGCCATGTTTCAAATCAATATTTTTGTACGTAGTTAGGTAACGAAGTAACTTCCGTGGGTTGCTTGGGGGCAGGGGAATGCCGTCTCTTGCTGGCATCCATTGAAATTGTGAAACGACTTTTAACTCCTATTTTCATTTGAAAATGGAAGTGAGCTTGTTCTCGTTTAAAAAAAAAGTTAGCAGAAGCAGCAGCATGTCTGGATGGGGTGCGACTGGCGTCTAGGTGGACTGATCGGGGGGTGATACTGGAATCAGACTGCATATCGGTGGTGACCAAGCTCGTTGCCAAGGAGGTGGACAAGTCGATGATTGCGGCCCTGATCGAGGATGCCAAGTGGGAGGGTCAGCAGTACTCGCCGTTTGCTGTGCTGAAGGTTGCTAGGGAGCAGAATAAGTGTGCGCATGCGCTAGCGTAGCTGGCCGTGCATTCGAGTCAGAGTTGTGTGTCGTTCAGTCGTGTCCTGGACTGCATTAAGGACTTGGTCCTGGCAGAACGGAGTGTGAGTCTGAGTTGTAATGGTGAACCTTTGATTTAAATAAAACTCTTTTCCCCCGCAAAAAAAAAATCCTAGCTCAACGGCCGTGGCAATGCATTACTATGGAATCTATGCTGCAAGTGCTATTTCTTTCTAAAGTGCAATAATATTTTGAATTTGTGATGTGAATATATACAGTCACTCTTGCCTAATCAACGATATGGGTATGCCATTCTTATGTTAGAGTTTGTCCAAAACATTTATACAGCATGCATAAAGTACTATGATAGGAGTTAGGAGATATATATTGCCCGCTGCTGTGAGCAACTCATAATTGTTTCAATAAGAACTCCACTACTTGAAAAATCAAGTTTTTGTCAAGAATCGATTCAGGGTGTACTCCACCCTACTGTTCTCTTCCTACTCTGTTATGGAAGTTGCTTACTCTATATATAACTTCTCATATTTTCTTTGTATCTCTATACTATAAATACTAAACATCTATCCATCTAAATCCATCATAAAATTCATGTATCCATCATATCTTAACTTTTGATTTTTGATCTCATTTAAATTTAGTCATATGATTAAGTCCGGACCCACTATGACATAGGACAATTACAATCTTTCCTGTACAAATCCGGTGTAGTCTGCCACCCAAATCATGACTTTTTCACCCGTCAAATTGACTCGCCTGCACTTACCCAGAAATCATGGCACTTTCTTCAGCCCACCGCATTGTACACATTGATGGATCTATACTATATCTTCTTCTTTCATACTATAAAGACTAAACATCTACTTATCTAAACCTACCATAAAATTCATATACCCATCATATCCTAACCTTTGGTTTTTTATCTCATTTAAATTTAGGTATATGATTAAGTCTGGATCCACTATGACATAGGACAACTACAATCTTTCATACAAATCTGGTGTAGTCTGTCATCCAAATCGTGACTTTTTTCACCCGTCAAATTGACTGCCTGCACTTACCCACTTCCAGAAATCACGGCACTTTCTTCAGCCCACTGAATCGTACACATCGATGGAAATCTTTCTTTTCATCCATTCTCCCCTTCTGATTTCATATCCCTTCCTTTCTTCTTGCCCTGCTGGTCGAGTTGACCGCGTCGCCACAACTTCGAGCGGGTCGACAACGTCGATGTTGCCGAATGGCTGCCCAATTGCAGGCTGCTCATAAGGATGACTCGGATCTGAGGGGAGGAGCAGATGGGCAAGATCCAGTGCAGTGGCTACGAGCATGGCTTCAAGCAGGTCAATGTCGGCGTGCCCGCCTCCACGTTGCAGGAGGTGTCGCTGTTGTCGTAGGCCCCGCACGTCGTGTGTGCACCTCATTTACCTCAAGCATGGCCAGAACAGGAAAAATCAGACCATCCTCTACCTCGAGTAAGGGGACACCAATCTCCACAAGTTCATCGGCACTACGACAGCAATCCAGACATTCAACATTGTAGTTGATTTTGCGATCCATCAAAATTGGGGATGATGGAGCCGCAGAAAGTGTTTGTTAGGCGGCGTAGGTCTCTAGCACTGATCTGGCCATCTAGTTCAATTGTGATCTCGTACGTGTACTCTCTAATGGGTTGAACACTTAAGTCTTAATAGGCTAACACCAGAAGTTAGCATGTAATTTACGAGGACCCATGCAGCCATGCTGCTTATAATCACATAATTAGGTCGGTCATTTACTCATTTATCGTAAGGTAGAAAAAAATTACTACGGTTGTTATGGGGGGGGGGGGGGATGGCCCCTCCCTGACTCCGCCACTAGATACCAAACTTAACATGTAAGGAGCCTTATAAAGAGAGACACGAAAAGGATTCAAGTATCGTCAAAGAGACTATCCATGAACAGCAGTGCTTGGAAACCACAAATCACGAAGAGCAGAAGCCCAACACGAGAGGAGAAGGTCATCATTGGTTCTCGTGGCTTCATCGCCGGAGAAGAGTGGGAATGAGGATTTTGGAGGCGTTGCACAGCAAAAGAACTTGTCAGTTTTGTAAAGAGCAGTGGAAAGGTCGGGTCGAGGGAAAGCAGAGGGGACGCGTGTCGATCGTGGCTCGCCTAGTTGGGATGTGTTTGGGTTAGGGCTTCAGATATGAAGCTTACGGTAACTGAATTGTGCTCTACAAAATATCATCCAGATCGTGATTAGTGTTGCTTGTGTTGTGATTTTTGTTTTTGGCAAATAGCTTGTGTTGTGATGTAGTATGCAAAGTCACTGAATTTTACTGCAGCGATGGATAGATTTAGGCCAATGGTCATTGGTTTTTTAGATTCCAATAAACTTGTCCAAAACTCCTAGTGATTGAAATAGAAACGAAACATACTGCCCAAAAGGTTTAGCAGAATATTCGTTTATTTCCACGCCAATGCAATCCAAATGGATTTTTACCACTGAAGTAACATGATCCTCGCCAAAAAAAAAAAAAGACACGCAAAACCTTGATGTTGGTTCAACACTTAACGGTTGGTACAAGGTTCGTTGAGTACCACAAACATTTTGTCTCAAATTAAGTGAATGCAAAAGTCTGAAAGAGAAATAATTGAAAATGGATCTCTTCTTAAGACTTAACCTTGCAATCCCTTTTGGCCAATTGACCTTTTCTTCTCAGGACAAAACTGAGTTCCTAACAAAATGTCACAGGTGAGAAAAATTGAATTTTAATCTACAACCGTAGCTTTATTTTAGATTTTCTAACTTGAGAAGTTGATCTATTTCTTAACATAACAGCATACATAGATACCAACAGTGGCGGAGCAAGAAATTTTATATAGCAGGGCCGGTAAAAAATTTCCAGCTTTGGATGAATGCAACTAAACATTTGTAGGATAAATTTAGTAACATTTTCAGCTTATATATATTCATGATTGTGTATGAAGATTACTATTAATCCTATTTTAATATTAACACAAGAATGAAATTGAACTTGTGTTAAAGAATAACATTCTGAAAATATCACCTTGCCTAAGCACTAACCGGTAGTATTGAAGGTACAAAAAGTCGAATTCGCTTGGCTTCATCGTTACATTACGTATTGCCATATGGTTCGTCTATGTTGCTAACTGATGCCGCCTGCCAGCGCCATGCACCCTGCGGCACTACGACAACAATACAAACATTCAACATTGTAGTTGATTTTGCGATCCATCAAAATTGGGGATGATGGAGCCACATAAGGTGATCGTCAGGTGGCGTAGGTTTCTAAGCCGATCTGACCATCTAGTTCAATTGTGATCTCGTATGTGTACTCTCTAATGGACTGAACATTCAAGTCCTAATAGGCTAACACCACAAGTTAGCCTATAATTTACGAGTGTCCATGCAGCCATGTTACTTATAATCACATAATTAGGTCGGTCACTTACTCATTTATAGCAAGGTAGAAAAAAAAATTACTACGGTTGTTAGGGGGAGGGGGGCATGGTCACTCCCTGGCTCCTCACCGAATACCAAATCACGTGCAAGAACCATGACTTTGGCTTTTAGCCTCACCTTTTGCACCAAATGTTGTCTATTATTTTTTCTCATTTATTTCTTTCTCTCCTTTTTTCTATCTTTGTTTACTTTCTCATGGCTTTTCTGCTGGTTGTTATTGGTTTTTGTAAAGTTAATTTTTATTGTGAACATGGTTCTGCAATATGTACGAGCGTTCTAGCACTACTTACAGTTTTATTATGATGAAATAAGTTTTTAAAGCAACATATCAGTGGTAATTTGTCGACCTGACTACCTGATTTCCCAGTCGTAAACAACACCTTTGCAAATTTCAAGAAACTTCTTTCCAGTTCGTACTTTGCGATGCTATGAATGGATTTTTGAGGAAAAACTATCAACGGATTTTGGATTATATGTGTATATGATTACCAACCTTCCAAAGCAAACAAGCGACCTTTGTTCAACGAACAAGAAAAAAAAATTGTAAACACATGGCTGTAGAAGAGACATGAGTTCATTTGTATCACAGCTAATTTAAATAATAACAAGTCTCTTTTCTTCGGTTCACTAAGTGCACCCACAGGAAGCGATAATGCAACAAAAGGAACACATGCATGGTCCTGGTATTTACATGTCTGTATCAAGAGCAACTACTGTTACAAAAGAAGACATGGTATATAAACTCTTCTACTAGGCACGTTCCGCCACATCTCAAATATGCTTGCGAAGTTTCATCAATGCATTTGAATGGGGAAGTTGCATTCTGGTGTTGACTGAACCATAGATGGGAGGCTCGAGGGTGTAATTTACAACGAACAATCGTACCACTAACTAAACAGGTAAAGAAAAGGCAAGGGCTGAACACTGCCATGGCAACGTAGTAGTGTTGAAAAAAAAAACAGTTCCTACATAACAAGAAAGGGTATGCTACACTGAAACTCGTTTTCCTTTGTAACGGTCACGGAACTGCAGATAGAAACAAAGTTTACTTGGTCAGAATAAGGGTGTGTTTGGTTGTGCTATGACTGTGAAAAAAGCTGTTGTGGGCTATGAGCTGTAGTAAAAGTTGTTGTGAGATTTTAGCTGTGAAAAAATTAAAAGCCGTTTGGTTAAAATGACAGTGGCTGTGAGTAAGTACCGGAAATGACAGTAATACCCTGACTTGATGAGTAACAATTAGAATAAAAATTCATTGTAAAATATTGTCATGTTCATATATTAAAATATAAATAACTTTTTAAAAAATAAATTTAATATGTTTAAGTTTGCTTCCTCATTATTTTCCAAAGTTCATTTGCAGCCCAAATGAGAAAAAAAAAATACTAGAAAAGGAATTTGAGTAAAAAACAAAAATTAAAAAATGAATTTATCATCGCTTATCTACGGATTTGATAAATCCAAAGCATGGAGGTAAGAGAAAAGACATCCTGTCTCCTTTTCTTCTTCCATGCGAGCCACAGAGGAGCTTCCGATCCACCGCCAGCACCTCCGTCAATGGCCAACGACTACGAATCTGCAGTTGCACTCAAATCAGCACCACCACTCCACCAGTAAGCTCCTATCATCAGCAGGATTTAATTTGTGTGCTTCGAATAGATCCTATACTCCCATCGATCCTTCTCATTCCCCTTCTTCTATCTCTTGTTCTTCTCAGATATTTCCAAAAAATATTGTAGACCGGCGATGTGAGAGGTTGGAGGCAGCGGCACGCGCCATCCGCTGATGACATTGGCCTTCGCTCTTCCTTGGCCGCCGCGGTTGCCGGTTGGACGGAGAGGCCAGTCGATGTACAGGGTGGCTGCCGGAGGGGCGCCAGGTAGGATGCAGATGGGCGCCAGCGTCGGAGAGGAAGGGCTCTAGATAGGAGAGCTTCGCGCTGGAGAGGAGGGCCGCCGGTGAGAAGAGGCCCGGGATGCGCTGCCACCACCCGAGCG
The DNA here is from genome assembly GCA_030378355.1 of Eleusine indica. Lineage (NCBI taxonomy): Eukaryota > Viridiplantae > Streptophyta > Magnoliopsida > Poales > Poaceae > Eleusine > Eleusine indica. Next base: position 5,570,774 of record CM059498.1, on the reverse strand, counting down.
GAGCTCCAGGGGCTCGCTCCATTGCGCGTGCGTTTCTGTCGGCGGAGAAAAATAGAATCGTCGAAGCGGTACGCATAACGGATGGCATTGCGGGTAATTTTGAGGAAAGCTATCAAGTTAAACCAAACACACCCTTTTTTTTTTTTGATAGGACCAAACACACCCTAAGTCCATCAGACAAGGTGCAAGCCTCTAATATCGGGCAAAAGGGGTTAGTGTTTGTTCTGAACTCCTTACCGATGTGACAAAATGGTTGTTGAAAAATCCATCCGATGATAGGAATCCTTTGCAGGAAAACAGCAAGAGTTGGCCAGAATTCATTGCAATTGAATCCAAGTTAGCATCCATGTACGGATAAATATTTTGACATGAAGTTTGTAACAAACACATTAGTTTTGCAGATAACTATTCATACTGTGAATACTTCAGATTGACATTTCACAATAAAAATGCAGATTGCTTAAAAGAAAACAAAAAGGAATCAACAACCTGAAGAGTACAATGAAGCCATATGCTTCTAAAAGCATGCCAATGAAGGGTCACCCAATGAGAACAAGGAAAAAGCCAGCACCAAATGAGATAGTACCCTGTTTCATTACAGAAGATTGCTTGATATCACAAATTCAAGGAAGCGATAAATAACAAATTCAGTGGTTGCCAAACCTTGTAATTCTTAGGCTTGGTAAAAAATTGCATTGCTGATTTCAGGCCAATTGTCAAACCCAAACCTGACATGAAAAGAATCTGAAAAGTGTCATTATAAAAAAAAAAGTAACCATATGAAAATCAGACAGAGTTGACTTTTGGACCTCACAAATTCAAACAATAAACATTAAGCAATGAAAACATACATTTCTCATCGCAATAAGGTCCTTGTCAAAGAAGAAGATGATTCTCAGAAAGGAGAAGAATGCTCCAAAGACTGTAAGGCCTAGCCCAATCTCTGTTGAGACAAATATCAAAATTTAGTAAGTCAGAAATCAACAATAAGAATAATAAATTAAGACATATAGGCACTGCCACAGTTTGTTAAGAGTGAACTTTACAACATCATATACTGATCCATCACAAATGAGTAAATTTCACAAACCAGCAACTAGTTGCACCTTGTAACAGAGAACTTTAATTCCAAGACTTAAGTCAGAAAGCTATAGCCACTTATGTCCTCTGTAACGCAACACAACTTTTCAGTCTAGTCTAACCTGTCAGCGATAAGCAATGTTTCTTCCTGTTCTACTGACATGTATAGCTGATGAGTGAAGCAGACAAAAATTAATTTGCTTTCTATTAGACTGTTGTTTAGTGCTTTGATAGTGATGTGTTAGGCCAGCACTCTAAACAAGGAGGTCGTGATTCAATGAATAAGGCAAGCAATAAGTGAACTATCCTCCTCCCTCTCTCTTGGATGAGGTTGGGCTTTGGCGTCAAGCACATTTACACCCAATGTCATCTTGGTCCAGCCCCAGTAGACAACAGTTGAAGGTATGTGGCATATTCTAACAGAATTTAACGTGAGTTTTTTGCATCTAGACACGATCCTAAATGAAACAACGAAACTAGTGATATTTGCATGCAAATGGCATCAGTATCAGTAGCAAATTCAAGCAGAATATTGTTACAATTACTGGTGTTAATGTGAAAACTTAACTAGATCATATTATCATAAAAAGCCGGGATCTCCTGCTGTAAACTTTAAACTTTAATGCGGAAGCGTAACAGGATCATATTAGCATTAATTGATTTAACCGCATATAGCAACATTTCTCTATGTGTTATGCATCATAACACTTGCCACATAATCTCCAGATAGAGCATTAGTGACTCCCTTTCATGTGCTATATGAAGAACCGTACCTTGATATCTCTGTATGAAGAACGAAGTATAGTTTTCTCCTCTCTTACTTTTGACTTTCATTGTTCTCTTGATGATAAGAGAGCTAACTTTTATGTGTGTATATCTTTTATTCTTATGCTTCATCTTTCATGCATAAGAATCCTTTAATACTTTTATATTGTATGCTTATGCTTTTATGCATACAAAAGAGAGCTCATTGCCTTATGCTATTACTTTTATGCATTAGAACAAAAGCTTAAACTTTGATGCTCTTGATCTTTTGCCTTTATGCACAAGAACACTTTCCATGGCAACTTTAATTCATTTATGCCCTTATTTGTGTGCTATGCCTTTATGCGCACAAGAGAGCTCTTGTTAGCCATGTTCTCCATGTCCCTTCACCTTGGGCATATGCACCTATTTATAGGGCAAGTTTGAGCATCAACTCTCTTATGCATGAAATCAAGGTGGGTACTCAAATATTATTTGCTTATGCGTCAAATAATATTGCATTCATGTGGCAAATATTATTTGCCCTAGCACATCTCTTATGCACTTTCTCCTCTCATATTCTCTTAGTGAGGTGGAAAGGAAAATGAGAAGAATAAGGAAGTGACACTCATGTCTCCAGTAGTGGATATTCTTTTCTAAGAAAACTCCTTAATCCATAAATGCATGCATATTTGGTGAAGAACCAAATATTATCTCTATGAGTTTTTTCTTCTTATGCATATCCAAGGAAAGAGCAAAGCTCTTTGATTTTAGGTGCACCGTGCATCTCATAAGCCTAAAACCTTTCATATAAATGCATTCACATTGGCTTCCCTTTATCCAATGCATTTCTCTTATACGGATGAGAAAAAATCCATCATTTATGCATGCAATAAAACCTTTCACATTGCTTTGGCATTATGCAATGCATTTCATGCCTATGAGGGGAAAATCATCCTCTTGATGTATGAAATAATATTTGATAGTGCATCAAATATTATTTCCTTTAATTCATCAATATTTCCCTCATGCATGATTTCTTTTCCTTGCACACACATAATGAGAGAAATTTCATCCCTTATGCATATTTGGTTTTGCACCAAATATTAGCTCCATGATTTCCCTAACGCTCAAGTCATTTATTCTTTCATACATGTGCATATTTAAGTTGCATGGCAAAATTCATTCATATGCCATTGAAGTAAATACTCTTGCAAATTTTATGAGTATTTATTTTCTTTATTTATTCACATGACTTTCATACACACATATCACCTTTTATTTGATTTTGAAGTGAGAAGAGAGGGTATTTCAACCCATGATTCTTTTCTTTTCATCTAAGCAACCATCACACATAGATCTTTTATAAGAATCATCTTTCTTTTATTTTACATGGGCCACAATAATGCTAGAATGATCTAACAAATATCACATGGGTTTTGCATTTACATACAATCCGAGAAATAATGAAACTAGTGAGATCTGCCAACAAACGGCTTAGTGAGTATCACTCTGGTTTTCAAGGCACCCTGTAACTAATCCCAGCACTCTATGGAGATCAGCCAACACTACGTTGTTTCAAGTAACAAACCATGGTCTAACCTCACCAACTATAAAGAGCTTCTTTGCTTCTGCTAAAAGGCTTAGTGAGTATGACTCTGGTTTTCAATGTTTATTCGGTCCAACTTATTTGCAAGTACCACAGCATACTGAAGTGCTCATATATGACCTGAGTATCTTATCTTCATCAATTTACCAACCGTTTTATCCACAAATACGTTGCAAAATTAAGAATAGTAAATAAGTGATCGATACCTGATGTATCATGTCATGATTCATCATGACACCAATAAAATTTTGGGCATGTGATGCTGGTTATATGATATACATGTATAGTCACAATGAGTTATTGAGTACATGAATTTTGCTTGAAGGTGCACTAAACTATATGTCACATCCGTGAGAAAAGTTAGCCTATCCAGAACAACCAACAAAAGAAACGTGTGCTATTCTTTCCATATGCACTGCATTGGTAGGTCACATCGCAAAATGCAACATATGACAGCAGAAGTACAAAGAAATGAAATACAGATTATATGACCAAGTTCAGTACCCATCACCGCATAGTAATGTTACCACTAGAAAAAAAATGGAATTAACAATGTTGAGTGCATACTCTTAAGATTATTCATCTCGAAGGAAACCGTGTTGACAGGCGAAGTGACACTCTGTAGGAACAGCACAGAATCCTGCAACTGGACGAAGTGTAAAATTAGGCACCAAGCTACGTAATGTAAACATGAGCTTTATGATCTAAAGAAGAGCATGGAACCCTAAGTTTCGTAAAAACAGGTTAAACTCATGCTTTAGAACTACAGAGGCAACACGCTCAGTAACCGCCACTTTTCCAGCACTGGCGCATGGCGGTACGGTGGAATTTGGAAGACGAGCCGTCTTTTATGAACAGCTGGTGCATGGCAGCCATGGTTACAGTCCTCAAAGCACCACAACGAAGACCATGAAATTTCCTTGAAAGTTGAAACACCCTAGACAAGAGAGGAAAAGACAGATTACTCGGATCAAGGTAAACAAAAGCGAAGAGAAGACGATCAGTTTTTCATTTCATTGCTTGTTGTCAGATTCACAACTCACCCGAGACCCCTATCAAGATTTCACGACACTAAAAGCAACACACGGAACAATCAAAACTTTTTTTTTTAACTTATTATCCACTGTTCAGAGTTGTTGTGCAAGATATTTATCTTGAAAACTTTCATCAGAGATATTTTCATCATGGTACACAGGCTGCTGCAACAACTTTATATATATGTGCACATGCCGGTCCAATGACATGGTTTCGGTAGAGAAACAGTGAGCAGGAAGAATAGATATATAGTTGGACACGAGCACATAACGCAACTTTGACAAACAAAACAAAGACACCACGATTTTCTGATCAAATTTGCAGTGGAAATATGCTGCCCTAAATGACTAAACACTTGCAGCTGCTGGTTCATGCTCTGACGATTGATATGGTTCATGCTCTGGTTCGATCTTGCCGAGTAACTAAATCAGTAAATCTTGGGGATGTTGAGTGGCACCTGGCCAGTCAGCAGGCACTTGGGATGGAGGTTGAAGTCGCACGCGCCGCAGCAGTAGCGAAACGCACAGTTGGAGCCGCACCACGCGCACTTGGCCGGGGCGCCCACGGTGAGCGTCACGACGTGCTCCGGGTGCAGCGGCGACACGGTGCTCGCGGACAGCTGCGAGCAGACCGGGTGCACGTCGAAGCTGCAGGGCCGGCAAGCATAACGCATGCCGCGAATGGGCGTCTCGCAGATGTCACAGCAGCGGGGTCGATCGACGCCCGCCTCGAAGGTGAGCGGGTGCTGGCCGTGGAAGAAGAACTGGGCCGTGGTGGACGGTGGAGACGCGCAGAGCACGTGCAGGTCGAAGTCGCACGCGTCGCAACGGTACCGCGGCCCGGCGCCCATGCAGCCGCAGCCGTCGCAGCGGTACCGGCCGAAGCAGTGTTCCAGCGGGTGCATCGCATGCGCGTCGTGCAGGATCCTCTTCGCCATTTCGCTCACAACCCAACTGGCTAGATGATACTCTGATGTGGCCGTCCTGGATTCTTTCCTTCGAGAGGTGGACTGTTTATATACAGATTGCATGTTAGTATCTTGTATCTCAAGCAGTCGTAGAGATAAGATCAATCCCATGAAATTCTCTCTGCCATAACAACCGGATCCTTTTAACATAGGAGCATACCTTAACATTTATAATCCGTGCAGTAAGCCGGGAAGCTGCATTCACTCTGCTCTGAGAATACAAGGAGGCGAGCGTGGAAACGTGGAAGTGGAAGACGAGAAGCCATGCCCGTTCTGCTGCCTGCGCCTTTCTTGTTTTCTTTTGGACGTCTTGTACTCTGCCTATCCCTCCGATGTCACTAAATCCAGTCGCTGCAGCTCAAACCGCACTGTTCACTGTTCATATGTCATTCCGTGCGTCTAGTCCCAACTAAGAGATAATCAGTGGCATGAATAACTTCTTCAAATTTTGGTGGATGAATAGCTTCTTCAAATTTTGGTGGCATGTGTGGAAGGAGAGAAATCAGCACATCTTTGAGAACAAAGAGACCTCCTTCATACAGGTTTCCTCCCTCATCCTAGATAGCGTCAGCCGTCAGGCAGTACAGTACAGCGTTGTTTCAGCAATCTAACTAGTGCTTGTCTGCCGCTGCTGTGACTTGGGTTAGATGATGTGGATATTAGGATGTATTCTCTTTTTCTCTCTATCTTAATGAAAGGCAGTGCTCCTCCTACAATTAAAAAAAAATACCAACTTCTTCAAATGTTGAGATTTAGCTCCTAAAGACAGAATCAATGGCATGAATACTGTACTATGTTTTCATCAGTAATGTAAGGTCGAATGAAGAATCATCATGGATGTAAAATCAATTAACCATGGAAAAGCCAAATGTTGTTGAGGCACTTTGAGTTAAAGAATCTTCCCTTGTAGTTCAAGTGTACATGGTAAACTATGCTGAAACTTGCCTAGATTACAAAAACTAGTGTATAGAGAAGTTATTTTGACAAACTTACATGCAAGTAGAAACCATTCAAATGATCATTTCATAGCTAGTCTAGAACCTCCTACATCTGGGCAAAAGGATGTATGGCAGTATTGGAGTACCTGAACATGACAACAATATGTGTTGTTTTTATCTCGTCTGCAGCTTGACAGTTTATGAGTTTGGATGAACAAAAGATATCTTGAACCTTGAAGAGCTTTCATCGAACACATCTTGCTACACAACTCAGAGAAGTCAAATGTTTATGTATCCGTTCGACCAAATTTGTGGTCGCCGATCCATCATCGTAATCATCCAAATATATGCACTAAGATGCTCTCATCGGATCAGCATCAGCTCTGTCACCATTAGAAGGCCTGGCTTCAGCTGAATGATGGACCCTTTGGCAATCCTGAGGTGCCGACCGACCAAATTGCGCCATTTTTTCGGTTAACCTGACAATAGACTCTTCCTGTTTGGCAAGCTGCATAAGTATCTTGATCCTTCTAAATGCAACATTGCTAGGTTTCTGCCCAATTTCGACCATTTGATGGAAGCATCTCTCAGCTTCCTCCAACTTCCCCTCATCACACAACAGGTCGAATAGCACATCTGACACCAAAGTGAATGATCCAAACCCATTGCTAACCATATCACTCCACAGCTCAAGTGCATGTGCCACTTTCCCATGGCGACGACACAGCCTGATGATAAACATGCAAGACTGTGTGTTGGGAAAGCATCCTTCAGAGCGCATCCTCTCATACAATTGCCATGCACTGCCAATGTCGTATGCCCAGTAGTACAACCTGAAGAACAGGTTATAAGTTGTGGGATTAGGCATCAGTCCCTTTGAGGTCATTTCATCCATCAACGCAAAAGCATCCCCAAGCCTCTTTGCTATAACAAAGTTCCGTATCGCCGCATTGTATGCAGGGACATCTGGGTAGCATCCTAGCTCATGCATCTCCTTCAGCAGTCCCTTGGCCTTGTCGGGTTGACCAATCAGCCCCAGCCCACCAATCAGGCTCGTGTAAGTGATCACGTCTGGTGAAATGTCCTTCTCCCGCATTTCGTCGAGCAGCTGGTAGGCCTTGTCCACGCCCCGGTTCTTGCAGTGGCAATCGATCAAACTGTTGTAGGTGACCAAGTCCGGCTCCACGCCGAGGTCCCGCATCTCGGCGACGAACGCCTCCGCGTCCTCCGCTGACTTCCACCCGGAGAGCAAGATGTTGAAGGTCTGGAGGTTCACCTGGAACTCGTACTTGAGAGCGTGGTAGACGTTGCGCGCGTCCGACATGCTCTTCTCCTGGCAGAGCGTGCGGAGCAGTGCGTTGAACAGTCCGGCCGGGTCGGCGTCCTCCCGGCCGCGGAGCATCCGCGCGAGGCGGCGGAAGGAGTCGACCGTCTCACGCACGGAGCAGACCTTGGCGACGCGGCCGAGGACGACCATGGCGGTGCGCGGGGTGACGGCGTCCGGGTACTGACGGCGGATGGAGCGGAGGAGCCCCCACATGTCGTCGAACCGGCGGGACCGGCCGAGCACGTAGAGCGCGGTGTCGAGCGCGAACGGCGAGGGCGTGGCGACGCCCCCGCGGTCGGCGGCGAGCGTGAGGAGCGAGAGCGCGCGGAGCGGGTCCCCGTGCGCGAAGCGGAAGCGGCGCATGACGAGGTCGAGGATCGGGGCTGTGAGCGCGACTGCGGAGACCGCGAGCGCCGATTCCATCGCGGACGGCGTCGGCGCAGACGCGACGATGCGGTACACCGCGTCCGCGTCGGCATCGGTCGCGACGGGGGCGTGGCTCACGGCGGCGGGGGAGGTCTCGGGCGCCGCAGAGGGAAGCGGTGGCGGCTTCTTGCGGGACTTGTTGGAGATGTACTGGAAGATACGCGGCGGTGGCTTGGGCGGCATTTCGAGCGAGGCCGGCGGCGATTTGGAAGGCTTGGCGGCGTCGGCGCGCAGCGGCGTCGTGGAGGAAAGGGGGAACCGAGGGTGGAGAGCGGTGACGATGGGCTACTGCCTACCGAGTCTTCTAGGCCTAATTCACTCCGTTTTAGGCCCGTTAATGAGTCTTTTGGGCCGAGTGCATGTACGCTGTGATTGGAGCAGACGCCTGTTGCGGTTGCGGCAATTCGGATGCGCCGGCGCCCCGGCCGGAGCGCGCGCGCAGCCGCCGCGTCGACATGATTATTTTCAGTCATCGTAAACTCTCGAGTTCAACTTAACAGCAGGGAAAACGACAGACGTAATCTTCTCGAATTTTATTACACGAGTCTTCAAAGAAACAGCTGCAGCTCTGCTGCTAGTAGCATTCAGCAACTCAACTAACCGGCCTGAAGGAGAAGAGAACGCGCGCATCGGTGCCATCATCCGGCTCGCCCACATCCGCCACGTACTGGCCATGAGGCTCCGACGCGTCGACGACGAGACGATACCTCGCACCAACCATCACCTGGGATTCACCCCTCACAACCCTGTTAAATCTGAGCCCAACGCCGGCTCGCTTATCGTACTCCGCCACCGCCCACGCGCCGAGCTCCTGGACGTGCGGGTCGGTGACGTCCTCGATCGGATCAAACGCCATTTGGAGCTCCATGGCGCGTATCGCCGCGACGGAGATAACGACCATGGCGGCGGAGACGAGGAAGGAGAGGATGATGATGGGTCTCATGGTTGGGCCGCTGGCTCTTGGTAGATCCTTTTGAGATGCGGTTTTGTTTGGTTCCTTGGGATAAATAGTTGGGATTGAAGTTGTTTCCCGTTTGGGGGCACAGACAAATGGCATGTGCTTGGCTGGCAATTGATATCGCAGCTAGCTATCGATGTTATTCACGCTGGACCTGGATCGATTGTGTGTACGAGTATACATAGTTTTAGTAGGCGTCGATTCTGCGACGCGGTCTCTTGATTCAATTAGGTCAGTGTCAATCTAAGTTTCATATGGAATTTTAAAGTTATTAAATAACATATCACATAAGTAAAATCAATGATGTGATATAAAATTTATGATGAGAAAGAGGAATTAGGTTTTATAAGGATAAAATCTTATGTATACGGTTACCTAAGCTATGAACCTAGAATAATTATCATTGATCAATAAAATATAGCATTAAATTGATATCTTAGCCTATAAAATCGTTATATGAAATTTTACATTGAAAAAACTTGTTTCATTTACTATTTCAAATATCTTTATATGACATAGCATTTTTTAGAACCATGTAATGAAACATTGTATTGAGACTGGCCTTACTATCTTTTGTTGGTGAGAAAAAATCTGCCCCGAAAACAAAGCCACGAAAATTGTGCGGAATCGTTGAGGAGGCTCGGGACAGACCACCAATGGCGTGCCCGGGCTTTTCGTCGACCAGTTGGCGGATACGCCGGAGTTGAGATCGCTCGGGCACTTCGCCGCTCTCTGGTGAAAAGGCAGCACCGATGTCGCCGCGTCTCTCCAGTGGTCGGAGATGATGTGGTGCTTCAGCTCCAGGAGCCAGTTTGCACCCTTTGTTGCTCTGTTCTATACTTCTTTGCACTGTCCAGTGACCTGATTATGCTGGGCCAGATTCACTCCGTTTTGGGTCCGTTGGTGAAGTCATGATCACTGGGCCTCGCGAGGAGCATGATATCGTGCCGTGCACGGGTTCGGCTAGTGCTGCCTGCCGATGATGCCACAGAAGTCTTTGCAGATGCGATGGCGCGCGTCGCCATCATGTCGACATGATTCCCGTCGCCGTCGCCGTCGTCTGCCAGCGCTCCATGAATAGTCAAGTCTCCTGTCAGCGAGAACAGGATAGACCAACGCCTTCCTAGATTGCCCTGTTGTTTGGCGAATTAGGGTGCCCTGTTTGTAGAATATGCAGGGTTGTTGATATGGAGCGCCAGTTCCCAGCTGATCTTTTCTTTTCTGTTGCGCGCCGACGCATAGGGTTGTTGACATGGAGAAACAGAGTCCCGGGCCTCCCGGCTCCCAAATCAGCGAAACCGCATCCGGTTCTCTGTTTTTTTTCATAACAGGGTTGCCCCTGAAACCACAAACATCTGCCATCGGTCGGTTCTTCTTTATTGTTACAACAATACCAGATGTAGACCATACAAGAGTGCATCCTTGTCACGTTGGCCTTCTGGCCTATGCCGCTCCTGCTCAATGCAATCATGCAAACAAGCAAGAGGGGAAGCCTGCACTGTGACTACTCAAGTAGCAAAGGCCATCTGAAACACAGGTCGCTTTATTATCTACACATCTGCTCCTGTTTTCCGAATGAAGCTGATCGAGATTAGCTCGCGTTCCGTGTGTCTCTCGGCCTGATTATATCCGCCCGTCTAGTCAGCGTATGCTGCCGCAGTTTAGTGTTACGTGCGGATTAAGTGCATCGAGGTGGTCTGAACAGTCAGAAGTAAGGTAAGTGTGTCGTTTATAAATCGCAGTATTTCCTGGTGCTGACAGCACTATGTGATCGGGACTTCGGGAGAGATGAGCATAGAGCACTAGTACGTTGGCTATGGATAGGCTTTTGGAACGCAGCACTGACTATTAGCGAGAAGCATTTTGTAAATCATCCGTGTCACTGTCACTCCGGGACTAGCACTAGCATCGAAACATAGAATGTCTCGTGTCCATGTCTGTCACGAACATCAAAAGTACAGTTCTCGGGAAAGAAGAGAGCACGTCGGGAGTTGAGATGAGGTGTTGGTTGCACCCAAATGTCCGATAACACTAGAAGGCAGGTTCAATGCATGAAAAGTAAGTGAAGAGTCCGTTTGTCCATTACTCTGCGTTCTCGACTGAAACATAGGGTCCGTTTGGCAACCAGAATCGATCCAGATTCTGAGATGAATCACTTGAATCGCCTCCAAACAGCTAAAACTCGAATCGTTTCCGTCTAGAATCACCTTAAAACGTTTCCTCAATTTGTACTGCATCGTTGAATCGGTAAAAATGGTGTTCCGCGCCATTTCGCGCCGATTCACGCCCAAAAGATTTTTAACCGTCCTCCAACTTGCTCACGTAATTACCAGGATTGCCACTGCCTCCTTCCTCCTATTTCCACTTCACGTGGCTCCAACCTGGGAGAGGATAAGGTGCGCCTCCACCACCGGCTCTTCGTGTGCGCCCAACACTGCTCGTCACCGGCGCGTGACGCCCCTCCGCCTCCCGGGACACCGCTCCTCTCCGCCTCCCGAGACGACGTCGCGCCCCTCTGCCTTGGTCGCCGCCCTCAACGATGGTAGGACGCCGATGCCGCACAGACAGGTGTCCCGTTCCTCTCCGCCTCCCAAGACGACGCCGCGCCCCTCTGCCTTGGTCGCCGCCTTCAACACGGTAGGACACCGACGCCGCGCGGACAGGAAGGTGCAGCAGGGCGCCCTCCGCAGTCGGACCTGCACAGGATCTGTAGGTTGTCCCCTGCACCGGAAGCAAAGTTTCCTCTATTTCTTTTCCCTGTTTCCCCTCAATTGTTAGGCCTGTAACTTGATTGCAAATACTTTGTTGGTTGATTGGTGCCATCAGTTTACATACTAGTATTGATGATGAACATGTTTCACATGTATTTGGACAAGTTTAACATGAATATTTGTATAGATGCCTGAGACTGATTGGTCAAATGAGGAGCATGTTAAACTTGTTTGTGAGTTGTTTGCTGAACAAGTGAAATGTGGCAATCGATCAAGTACCCACCTGAACAATGTAGGGTTCAAAAATATAATTGAGAAGTTTAAAGAGAAGACCGATATTGAGTACACCAGAATGCAATTTAAGAACAAGTGGTCTAAACTGAAAGTTGAGTATACTTGTTGGAAGACATTGCTCAAGCAAACAGGGATAGGTTGGGATGAGAGGAAGCAAAATATCCAGATGCCAGAGAGTTGGTGGAAAAAGGCTAGAAAGGTAAGTTTGTTTTTCGTCAATAAAAACCTTTATTACCGAGATGTCTAAATAATTTTTTGTTACTTGTTTACAGGATATTCCAGGTTGTGGTAAGTTTAAACTGCAGAGACTTCAAAACGAGGATGAATTGAGGATTATTTTTGAAGACCTTCGAAACACGGGTGATGACCATTTCGGTGCTTCATCGGGTCTAATACCTGAAGAAAGTCCTCTTATCAATTTAGATGTTGATGAAGAGGGTAGCTCCGACGATGTTGACAGTGAAGAAGAAGAAGAAGAAGTCAGCCCTCCTCCCAAAGGCAAAGGAAAAAGGGGTATTGTTGCTGCCACAGATGATAAAGGAAAGAGGTCTAAGACAAGTGGAGGAATATGGATGCAAGATCAAGTTAGTAAAATTATATCTTCGGTTGAGAGATCCGCAAATTCAGTTGAGTCAATGGCAGCAAGAACGGATTGTGGATCATCCATAAAGGAAGTAATGGCCATTGTCAAGGAATCTGGAGCTGCTCCTGGGACAAAGGAGTTCTTCATTGCTTCTGAACTGTTTACCAAGAGGGCAGAGAGGGAGATGTTCATGACATTGGACACTCCACAAGAACGCTTTGAGTGGCTCACTATGAAGCATTTTGTTAAATATGGCCACTAGATTGTTCAAGATGTTGCTATAGCATGTGTATTATACCTTTTATTCCCCTTTATATTCATGTGATTATGATATTATGAACAATTTTTTTTGTATGTCTGAACCAGTATTGTGAAACAATGGATATGTTTGATATTCTCTTGAAACTTGTTGTCTCTAATGTGATTGTATCTTATTTTTGTTGGAAGCATTCATGCTTCAATTATCTAATGTGATTGTATCTTATTTCATACAGATGTCATCTAGTAAAAGTGACAATAAAAGTGATGTGACTGCCTCTGATGATGATGATGTCAGTGCATCTGATGTACAAGTTCTGAAAAAACATTTGGAGCTACAAGCTTCATTGGTCTCCACTGTCAGCATTATCTATGATTACTACATGGCATATTATGACAAGAATCCCTCAAAAACTTCTCAGCTCAGTGGATATGCATGGGTGTTGGAAACACTGAACACTCCTGGTGAAAGTCATAGGATGTTCAGAATGAATGAAAGGCTCTTTGTCCAACTTCATGATCTGTTGGTGAGTGATTATGGTCTGAAATCAACCATTCATATGAGTTCACTTGAATCCCTTGCTATATTCTTATGCATCTGTGGTCAGAATAGATCAAATACTTCAGTTCAAAACACTTTCAAACATTCAGGTGAGACAATTAGTAAAAAATTTGATGAGGTCCTGCAATGTCTAATCAAGATGGCTAAGCAGTATATTAGACCTCAGGATCGTAATTTTACTACTGTGCATAATAGAATCAGAGGTGATCGCAAGCTATGGCCACATTTCAAAGGTTGTATTGGAGCTATTGATGGCACTCACATTGGAGCAGTGCCACCTCCACGAGATTATGTGATATATATTGGCAGATCAGGTAGTCCAACTCGAAATGTGATGGCAGTGGTTGATTTTGATATGCGCTTCACATATGCATCTGTTGGGCAGCCAGGATCCATGCATGATACAAGTGTCCTATTCCATGCTATTGACCACGATGACACCTTCCCCCATCCTCCACAAGGTATATATTTCTTGATTTATGTGCTTCAGTTTGTCTTCTATTTGCTCTTACATTTATCCATATTTGTCCATCTAAGAAAATACTACATGGTCGATGCAGGTTATCCGAATAGGCCCGGACACATGGCACCTTATAAGGGACAGAGGTACCATGTTCCTGATTGGAGGAGGAGTGCTGCTCCTCGTGGTGAACAAGAAATATTCAACTATCATCACTCAAGAACTCGCAATGTAGTTGAGCGCACATTCGGTGTATGGAAGCAGAAATGAAGCATTCTTTTTAAGATGCCAAACTATCCAATATCCAAACAAAAGATGATAGTGGCTGCAACAATGTGCCTTCATAACTTCATCCGTGAAAACCATGCACTAGATAGGCATTTTTGGAGATACGATCCTGATCCAGAGTATATACCTACAATACCACACAGGTATGCAAGACATGCACCACCTCCAAATGCCTCTGACGCCTCCACGTCCTCTACAAATGACATAAGTATGGACATGACTCGTGATGATCTTGCAGCTGCGATATTACAGTCTAGTGCATAGATAGGAGATATTCGATCTTTTGGGTTGTATTTTGAAAAAATGTATATGGCTAACCATGTTTGACATCCGAACATGTGGATGATGACATGTATTTTGCAATAACATTTCTAAGTAGTATATTAAAGAACTTCATCTCGTATTGTAATGTAGTAGAAGCAACAAATTTGATCAGAGGGTAAATGAGTCATTTTGGTCCCTCTCCCCTATTTGTTGAATCTGAAACTGTCCATCGAGCCAAACGGTTTCTAAAGTGATTCTGTTTCAAGCTCTGAAATGTTTATAGATTAAAACTGAAACGTTTCTGATTCACAGTGAATCTGGAGTTGTACCAAACGCACCCATAGTGTCGTTTTTCTAAATACAGATAGTGACATCTTTGGTCATTAATGGGAAAAACGAGAGACACGATAGCAAATCTTTGATGCAATAATTTCTTGCTGTTTTTATACACAAAAGGAACGGCAACAACTCTTGTACAAAAAAACAAATAATACTCGTGAATCAGTTAGCTGGGTTAAACGAGAAGAGAATACGAGTGTTAGTCCAAGTTTGCTCCCCCACATCTGCCCTGTACTTGCCGTCGGGGTTCGACACGTCGATGATGAGATGATACCTTACGCCGGAGACGATCTGCGATTCGCCGCTTACAACTCTGTTGAATCTGAGCCCGGCGTTCGCTTGCTTATTATGCTGCGTCACCGGCCACGCCCCGAGTTCCTGGACGTGCGCGTCGTTGATCGGAGCAAACCCTCCCGGGCGCGCCATGGCGGGCATTGCAGTGATGTATATGACCACCGCGGCGGGCGACGAGTAAAATGTAGCTAGATGGTTCTCATGGTTGGGCCCGTGGTGATTACTTGGAGACAAATGGTGTTTCCGATTTTGAGATTGAATATTTTGAGGAGGTTTTGCTTGGTGATCGTAGTAGGGGACGACTGGTGGGACCTTATATAGCGCTTTGCCCTGCATAGGCAGCATTTCGCCAAACAATTGGCTCCATCCATATGCTGGCAATTGATGATGTGATTTGGCATGGATTGATTGGGTATCAAAATCAATCAGTTCCTGCTATACATGACCACTGAAAAACGGTACGGTTTGATTCGTCGAGGTTTTTGACGAGAAGAGGAAACTTGTATCCAAAGATAATGGCACACTCATCCGAAGTACACGAGATCACGTCAGAAGTATGCAATCGTATGTGCCCGTTTTTTTACTAGCCCCGCCAAAACCAGGTTAGAAGAAAGCTTGCGTCTCCAAGTACAGTAGAGAGTACCAATCGAAACGCAGAATATCTCTCGTCCGTGTCCGGCTCCGGCGTCGCGATCGTCACCGCAACTACAGTGATGGGCGGGCGGGGTCGATCGAGATATTATTTACCTGCCCGTGCGGCCGTCGCGGTCGAACTTGATTCCGCTCACACTGATCGAGCCGGACAACGAAACTCTACCGCAGGGTCTCGGGTGCGCACCAAACTCTCGATCGGATGAGTAGCCGCGTCGCATCATAGCATGGGCTGTGTGTAGTACCGTGCTGGTAGCTGAAACTGAAACTCGCGTGTTCGTCGATCGGGACCGTTTCGGGCGGAAGTCCAAGTAGCACGCACGGACCATACCCGAGCCAATCGAATTTCTCTCTCTTGTCCCGGCGGCTTTGTTTTTATTTTTTTTTGGTGATACTGAGGCGGCTTTGCTTTGCTGCAGGACCAGAGTATTAGACGAGTACAGTATCATATTACAACAGAGGTGAGCTGGTCAGAGCAACCTCTGCTCTGCTCTGCTCTTCCGGGGCACGCACGAGGCCGGCCCGTGGCGCCACGCCGCCGCCACGGTTGAGACGGTGGCGGGAGTGCTGCCGGCGCGGTCTTGGACCAGCTCCACGGCCACTGGCGACCGGGGCCCACAGGAACGGGTCCGTCCGCCGTGTCCGCCACGTACGGTCCAACAGCTCTGTATGCAGACTGACAGGTCGGAATTGAGCCCATGGTGTTACAATAAACTACTGTAGTACTACAAGTACTGTACTTTGATATATTGCGCTGGTGGTGCCGCTGATGCCCGGTGCTTTTGATATTGCGCGTGATCCCAGGCCGATTCTTCATTTCCTCAACCGACGATCCCAGTATACCAACCACGTGGGCAATATTCTTCTGAGCGCGCTTTTACTGGCCGTCGGTTGATGAGTCAGCTACCTGTGTAAGTATCCGGTTTTTTTCAGGACTGTGAAAATGGTGAACGTGCGCAAGCGTATAGTTTTGGCCGCGGGATCTCACTCTCAGGTGGCGGCAGGACGTCGTCGTCGTTTCTACGGCACAACACGTTATGCTGTGTTTTACTACTTTCAGAGAGCAGTCTGGAACTCGCAGATTCATAATCTGAGAAGAAGAAGAAAAAACTCAATTAACTTCGGTCCTTTTCAGATGTGTTGCCTGAGCGATCACTCCAAATAGTGATTGGAACGGGGAAGTGACAAAAAAAGAATCATCGAGAAAAGACCAACGGCGAAGACGGTTAAGAAACTTCGCAGCACCTACTTGCTAGGTGACGGCGCCTGAATCGTTCCCGGCTGCGTCGAGCGCTCACCAAGTACGGCAGAGCTCGACACGAGCGCCATGGTCACCTCGCTTTATCGGAAGAAAGACCACGTACAGTAGTTGTTATTCCACACGCAAAGTTTGCTGAGTGTGATGAGTGGACGTCCAAGGGGTCATGCATCTCGAATTCTCGAAAACAAAAAAGAAACAGAGAATGGGAAAAGGAGAGGCCACGGTCTCTCGAGTCTTGGCTCTTCGATTTAGCTTTAATAGCCTTTCGGAGGAAAAGCGAGCTCTCGATTGATCGTTATCCGGCCAACAACTAAGCCCCGAGTTGGCTAATGGGTACATTTCCTAGCTAGCTAGGTGCCCAGGCCAATGCAACAATGACAATCTAAACAACGGACCGGAATGTGCAAGTCACTAGTAAACTTTTTTCTCAAGTGTCTAAAGCTGAGGCCATTAGTGTTCACACTAGTACTTCACAATTTTTCTAGAGTTTAGATGTACAATGTAGGATCTTTAGTGAGCTCCACATACTTTCTCCTTGTTCATGGATCTGAAAGTACTTGGTTGAAACTATCAAGTTACGAGTATCTCACAACGTGTACATAACGCTTTTGTTGCAGTTAAAGTATCTATAAAAATCCTAAGCTCGTTGTGACAGACTAAATTATATATATCCGAAGTCAACCCAACGGTGTAAAAAGGGAATGTTGCAGTTGTTAACATTCCGTGCCAATCATAGCGGTGGCTTAGCGCTTACAAAAGTCTACAACGTGGCACCCAACTTGTCATCATGCTGCCTAAGCACAGTGATAATTCGTCTTATTCTGAAAGCATTGATTTTGAAACAAACTGAGTTTTTAATTTACAAAAAGCAAACTAATTTTCTGTGTTGTTTATTCAAGTTTTAGTTAGCCAAATAAAATAAAATACTGACAAAGAAGTCAGCCACGGCGGCAAGTTGGGGAAAATAATAATAACTGAATATAAAAAAAAAACAGTATAAATTCCTTCGTAAACCAATCCAGATTCCCAAAGCATAACTTCCTTCCGCCTCCCACTCACTCGCGCAGGCCCACTCGCCAACGCACGCATCTCCCTCCCCATGGCGTCCCGCGACCTCGCCGAGAGCCTCCTCCCCGGCGGCGGGAGCGGCGGCGCGGGCGCCTCCGCCTTGCACGACGAGTACGACGAGCGGGCCTACGACTCCGACGACAAGGTATCCATCTCCATCTCGGATTCCGACGACGACAACGACGGCGCGGGCACGGCGCGCCCGCCCTTCTCGTGGCGCAAGCTCTGGCGCTTCACGGGCCCCGGGTTTCTCATGTGCATCGCGTTCCTGGACCCGGGGAACCTGGAGGGAGACCTGCAGGCGGGCGCGGCCGCGGGGTACCAATTGCTGTGGCTGCTGCTATGGTCGACGGTCATGGGCGCGCTGGTGCAGCTCCTGTCCGCGCGGCTGGGCGTCGCCACGGGGAAGCATCTCGCCGAGCTCTGCCGCGAGGAGTACCCGCCCTGGGCCACGCGCGCGCTCTGGGCCATGACGGAGCTCGCGCTCGTCGGCGCCGATATACAGGAGGTGATTGGCAGCGCGATTGCCATCAAGATCCTCTCTGGCGGCACCGTGCCGCTGTGGGGCGGCGTCGTCATCACGGCGTTCGATTGGTGAGTTCCTCCGTACTAGCGGTTGCTAGAACGCCCTTACATTTGTCTGTTTTTCACTTCGGATTCCGAACCCAAAAGTTATACTAGCAGATTTGTGAATTGACTTGTTGTGGGTCTATGATGATGAGCAATTTTATTAGCAAGCTTGTGAATTTCGTGAACTGCTTATGAAGTTGAAAGATCCTTTATTGGAAAGGGGAGTTTGGTGCTTCCTTCATGTTGTTTGAATTGGCGCTTCTGTTTGCCCTTCATTGCTGTTCTTCTCTCTAATTGAAACTAGTAATTTTTAATGCTGTTCCGTTGCTGGTTCGATGCGGCGGGTGGAATTTGTGCTATCTTATCTTGGACGTGAGCGAATGGCATCGGGGTCTATTTGATGTTTCCACTTCGCAATATCAGTTGTTTTGGTTACTCTTTCAGGGATCCGATCTCTGTCTTGGATTCTTTTGGTTCCCTCTGTTGTTTGGTAGTAATAAAGTTCGCTTCTTTCTGGTGTAGTGTGCTTGGAGTCATATCAATTTTGAGTGGGTTCAACCCTCTTGTTTGCTTCCTGGTGTTATTTTGCTGGTGAAACTTTAGGACTTTCGGGGCATCGTTTCTGTGTATGGCTTCACTCTTCTTCTTTTTCTTCTTCCTTTTTTTTTTTGAGAAAATTACGGTAGGCCCACACTTGCACAGAACATGAAAATTGTTTGGAACAAATATTTCGGCTATTCGATGCTCCAAATCTTGATTGGAGTAAGCTTCGAGAGATGCCTGCTTCTGCGTTGCTTGCTGATTGGACTGAAGTTGCGTCCTGAAATTGTTGTCGTTTGCGTGCTCTGCCTATTCTCTCTGACTCTGTTTTGTTGGTTCAGTTTACGAGTTTACGGCAGCATGTTTCAGGCTGTACAACGCTCACGAGTTGTTGGCCAGTTGTGTGGGCGCAATCATTTCGGTTTAGGTCTCATGTGGTCAGAGGATAATCTGTGCTTATTGGTCAGTTTGGTACTTATTCTCTTCACTTAAAAGACTTGTAACTATCATCTGTTATTATTGATTAAACTTCTTTATCTACTATTCGTACACTTCTCTTGCTGCCTACCTGCTCCCTTTTGTTACATTTTTTTTCCTTTTGCATTACTATTGCCATTTGGGTTTCTGGAGCTTGATTAGTAAATTGGTAGCTCTGAAAGCAACGAAAAGGATTAAATTTTCAATAAAAACGAAAAGGATTAAATAATGTTTTGAAGATTTCTGCTAAATAAGTGTTTGATGATGTTGAAGTGAGTCAAGTGACAATGGATTTTCTTTTATCTGCCACTTAATCCTTACCTATGGGATTGCCAACTTCGTTATTCCTTTAATTGTTAGGAACTTTTTAAGAAAGGTATTGTATATTTAATCATGTGACATATCCTTGATGCCAGCTTCATCTTTCTTTTCCTGGAGAATTACGGAGTGAGAAAATTGGAAGCATTTTTCGCTGTATTGATTGCAACGATGGCTCTTTCATTTGCGGTTATGTTTGGTGAAACAAAGCCCAGTGGAAAGGAACTTCTGATTGGTAACTCTCGCTCTGACATATCGGCAAAATTTCTTATGTTTGTATTGTATTCTTGAGAAGCCAAGAAGTTTATTCATCTGACCCGTCATACAGGTTTGGTGGTTCCAAAACTGAGTTCAAAGACCATTAAGCAGGCTGTAGGAATAGTGGGTTGCATCATCATGCCCCACAATGTTTTCTTGCATTCAGCACTAGTGCAGTCCAGGAAGATTGACATAAACAAGAAATCCCGTGTTCAAGAGGCAGTTTACTACTACAACATCGAGTCGATTCTTGCACTCATTGTGTCCTTCTTTATTAACATTTGTGTCACAACGGTTTTCGCAAAAGGATTTTATGGCACTGAACAAGCTGACAACATAGGCCTTGAGAATGCTGGACAGTACTTACAGGAAAAATACGGAACTGCTTTCTTTCCAATCCTCTATATCTGGGCTATTGGTTTGTTAGCATCTGGACAGAGTAGCACAATTACTGGTACATACGCGGGCCAGTTTGTTATGGGAGGTTTCCTTAATCTTCGATTGAAGAAGTGGCTACGGGCACTGATTACTCGAAGTTTTGCCATTATTCCAACTATGATTGTAGCTTTATTTTTCGATACTGAAGATCCTACCATGGATGTTCTGAATGAGGCACTCAATGTCCTCCAGTCCATACAGATTCCATTTGCACTAATTCCTCTCATCACCCTTGTTTCAAAAGACCAAGTCATGGGGTCATTCGTAATTGGTCCCATCACCAAAGTAAGTCTTCAGTTTGAGTTTTGTTTGTGAAAAGTTGGTGTTTGCAGAGAGTTAATTAATGACAACTGACTATTGCTGAATGAGACAACAGTATTGTTATTTCTTACGTCCTGCCATTTCAATATATGAAAGAACTAAGAGATGAGTGGAGTCTATGAATCTTTAGGGAACACTTCTTAGTTTCAGTTTATGATTTTACTTAATTATTATTAAATGTACATTTGAGACGCCTTTAACAAGATCCATAGATATTTCCAGAACTTACTTGGGCATGACAGCTCTTAGTATACCATGTACATGTTATTGTGCCTACCTGCATCTGTATATGAGCTCTGTTCAATATGGTTGTCCTACCGCTCTAGCAATTTAGTTGTACTGATTTTTTTTTCTCTCTCGATGATAGTACTGATTGTTTTCTGGTTATTCGCTTGTTTAGTAAGTAGTAACACTGTCCATCCTAGTCTCTTATACTAATCCTTTTCTGCTCTCCTCAGGTGATTAGCTGGATTGTTACGGTATTTCTGATGCTCATCAATGGATATCTTATACTATCTTTCTATATCACTGATATACGGGGTGCATTGCTTCGCTCAAGCCTGTGCCTTGTCCTGGCTGTTTACCTTGCATTTATCATCTACCTTATTGTGCGTAATACTTCGCTGTACTCTCGCTTTTGTTCATCAATATCAAAGAGCTCATGAGTGTTCCAACACCATCATTCACTACCATGATGAAGTGGAACAGTGGGTAATGCTGGATGAAAGATGCTCCTCCATGTAAAGGTTGTAGCACTGTCTATTTGTATCGGCTCCAGAGAAGAAGTCAATATTTGTATATCCCTTGTATACTTATATTTGTGGGATAGGTAATAGTAGGCTTCTCCTTAAGGATGGACTAGGCAATACCAGTATTCACATATTTGTGGTTACAGGCACTAGATAGATTCTTATTGATGATTTTCTGGAGGATGATAATGATGCGCAAAACTTTCTTGACACAATAACTTGCCTGATTAATCAACTCATCTGCTGAAGTTTCATCCCGAGAAGAAGGAATTAGTGATTCTTCCATACAGTTATGCCGAAGGCCTCAGGCCGTCAGCTTATACCTGAAGAATTGGGCCTGTTTGGGACAGATTCCTGGCAGCTTTCATTGGATATAATCGGGTGGGAGCACCAAACGGCCTGATTCTATGCCAGCTTATTTCGGACACGCTTCTCCTCAAAGCAACGTTTATACTAAAACGCGGAATTGGGACTGGGAGTCAATTCGGTGGAACGCAGACCCCCGCTCGCCGTCCTCCGCTAGCGGCAGGAAGGGAGCGTGCCCTGGGAGCCGGCGAAGAGCTCCGCCGCGCGCTGAGCGGCCCCGCTCGCCGTCCTCTACTCCTTGGATAAATTACGTCCTGAGACGGAAAAAAAATCCTTCGATTTTTGAACACATGGACGTGTGGATTACTAAGAGCTGCTTGTGGTATTATTCTAGTTATATATATGCTCGCGCTCAAACACACCAAAAATGATAAAACAATTAAGGAAAAATCATGTGTGTGAACCATTGAGAATACGTGTGTGTGCGCGTGTGTGTGCCACTGAAATTTTGTGTGCATCAGGTTAACCTTAATATGGACTATGTGGCATATGCACGAATAATAAATCTTGGACTACACTAGAACAAGGTAACTCTTACACAAGTCCATGTGTTAAAAATCGAAGGATTTTTTTTCCCGTCTCAGGACACAATTTATCCAACGATATAGTGTAGACCAAGCACACGACCACTTTCATGTGTTAAAAATTTATCCAAGAGAAATCAAGCATCTCACTTTCTAAATCTTTTGACGTCAATCGTTGCACTGCCTTATTTCATTGACACTATGCACTATCGTCATACACTACCTTTATTGATTTAATCACGTGTCCCAATAGTCTAAAGTAGACACGGGAAAGATTTACAACTCTCACAGATTTTTGACTGGCGTAGCCATCCTCCGCTTCAACCATATTGACTGTGTTGGATTTTTTCCGTCGTGGACGCCTCCTCAAAACAATACGGGCCGTGGGCCGCTTGGCTAGACGGTCGTGGCAAGATTGGCCCATGCGCGGACGTCGTTTTGCCTCCACCTCCTTCACCACCATGGACGCGCAACAAGAGCCGACGGTCCATGTGTGTGTCACGTTGCTTCCACATTCTTGCCGCTATGGAGATGCAGAGAGAGGCGGGGATAGAGAACCTAGGCGGGGATAGAGAACCTGGACAACATTGCATGGGGATGGCTAGTTTCTAGATCCGCCGCGTCCTTCCTCAATTAGCCGTCACCATCATCGTGTGTCATCCTATCTTATTCACAACCACAATGAGTCCTACTTTTCGGTTTCCTTGCCATTATGTGTCATCCTTTCTTGATCTATTATATAGTGTGTCATCTTTTCATGGTTCATCGATGTCACATATACCTATCAAGTTGGATTGTGCTAAATAGGTCGGTCTGAAGGAAGACCACTTTAGCCCGATCCAAGCACGACCTCGCATGGAGGCCAATGGGTTGTGTCAGCACCAAACCTGTTATGGGTCATGTTTGGGCTTAGGGCGCAGGTCGTGCCAACCCGAGCATGACACATTTAGGTCATCCTAGATAGGCATGATTTACGACCCGTGTAGCCCATTGGACCTGACACGGTCTAACACGGCTTGTCTGGCCTATTTAGCATCCGACAGTCGGCGGATTGGCCTGCTTATCATCACATAGTCGCACCGTCTACAATCGTTGCCCCACCCTCGCTTTCGCTCGCGCCGCCGCCTTGCCCTTGTTGGCTGTCACGGCTCCCGCCGCCCTTGTTGCATGTCACCTCATCAAAGTCATCGCTCGTCCTCCCCATCCTTCCCTCCTCCGCCCTCCTGTTCTGGTGCTCCCCACCTCTCCCACCCCCTCGTCGATGCGGCCACTGAAACACGACGATGCATGGCAGTCCCTGATGCCAGATCTGGTGAGGAGCCTATGACACATGTCGTGGGTCTCCTTTCTTTCCCCTCCTCCCTCGGTCGTAGTGTGTTCTTGGTTTCCTTCCCTGTTGATTTGTTGTACATCGTCCCTATCAATTCATCGTTGTTGCTTATCTTACTTTCTCGATTCTTCTTTGTTGTGTGTTCTCTTTCCTATTTGCTGCATTTATAGGTTGTTCTTTCTCAATTCACAGCTATTGTTTATCGCATTTAGTTGATTTGATTTGTTATTGTAATACCTTTTTGTCCCATATTACTTATTATCCTAGGAACTTCTTTTTTTTTCAAATTACTTATCATACTCACATTCCGATACATATTTTACTCTTTTTGATACATCTTTATTTCTATTTCTTTTCTTCTTGTTTTTTTTATGTATGTACCTTTTTCATCTCTTTTTAATTTCATATCTAAAACTAAAACAAGTAAATCAGAACAAAGGAAATACATTCTCTTTTCTCCTGTTATTCTCTCTTCTCAGATATATCTTGTACACATTTTTTTAAAAAAAGATATGTCTTGTACACAAAGGAGGCATTGTTTTTGTTTCCTTTCGGAGTCGTAGTCGCATATGTTTGGCACACTTCGCCTGGTACCAAGTGTCCACATCTTGAGTTAAAAAAGAAGTGTCCAAATATTGGATGGCAAACTCGGTGGAGTAGGGAGTAGGGAGCGCGCCTCGCCTCCGTCGCTCGATTTCACACCTCTGCTCCGCTTCAAAACGCCGTCTGTCCATACGGGCCACGCGGCTCTTCGCTCGTCGCCCCGCTCCTGCCTTCATCTGCCCTTCCCCGCGAGTTTTTTTAGGGCTTTAGGACCGCAGCGTAGGCGAGTGCTCTCCCGTCCCCCATTCCCCCGTCCTCGTCTCTTTGGGATTGCGCTACGACTTGCTCGTCCTTAGCCTCGTGAGGGCAGCGTCGCGGCGGCGGCGCGATGAACGCGCCCATAGTCGGTGAGCTATCCTTGCGATCCTCGTTGGAAATTCATTTAGGTCGGGCACTCAGGACGAACTTGTGAACTCGATGATTTGGTTAGTTCTGATGGAATCTGGTTGGGTAATTTGTGAGGTTTGTGCTGTTTATTGCGCGGATTGGGGGTGGAATGTTAGGGTTTTAGATTGGATTTGCGGGGATTAGGGGGTGCTCTGTTTCAATCCTAGAATTTCCCCTCCTTTATGGGATCTGAGAATTCGAATTTTGGGTTGCGTTATGTCACGGGTGAGTGAATTTCCATGTGCGGCTAACCTACAGGTTTTGGGCTACAATGTAGTTAGTATGTGGCTACTTCGCTGATTATTTGTTTATGGCGAGTGCTTCTGCTGGTTTTGGTGTCGTGGTAAACGAAGTGTTATTTAGGGTTGCAAAGAGGGTTTTAGTTAGCCATGTTTCTGGCAGGATCACTGCATTCTGCTATGTCCTCCTTGGCAATTTTTTGCTATGATGTATGCTACACCTCAGTCATTGATCTCTACCTTTTAGGAGATCTGTTTTTTTTTAGAATTTTAATTAAATTATTATTACTAGTGTGGACACCAGCTGATTCTCTGAAGTATCCTGAGAAGGAGTTAAGCTATGCCCTCAAATTGCGGACTTGAGTCTGTATTTTTTTTTAGATTGATATTTTGGTATCTAAGATACTGAAACACTCTATGTTCTGTGTTGTTGCAGATCCGTATCAGGGGGAATTTCCGGAGACAATCGAAGAGTTCCTGCAGCATGGGAGTATGAAATGTATCTCATTTAACCGTACGGGAACTCTTCTTGCAGGTTAATTTTTCTGTTTGTTCCTCTAGAAGTATTTTGAACTTAGTATTCTTGTGTAATTATATGTTGCTAGTTCGTAGATAACATGCTGATTTGTTATTATGTGCTTGATTAATAGTTTTCTTAACATGCTGAAAGTTTATTTTCTTTGTAAAATTGGAATAATTTTTTTGTCTGGCAAAACATGTCTTGTGTTGTTGCTGGATGCACAATCAGTCCATATTCACAAACAGTGCAGCGGGATTGTCTGCTTTATGTGTCATTTAATAGTTCCCCCATTTGTTTATAGTATCCTTGTGGAACATGTTTCTATTATCTCCCATCTGCTTACCCGCAACTAGTATACAATTTATTGTGGGTCCATCTGATTTGATTAACCTTTTACTCTTACATTCCTATATCAATTACTGTCAGTTATCCGATGTGCTTTAGAACAGAAAATACTTGCGGTGATGTGGAACTTAGTATCCTGGGATATTTGTTATATAATGAAACGAAGATTTTAGTTGATGGGCATCAGGTGATGCGGGATAATGGTAAGGCAGAATAAGAGTTTATAGTATCTTTTGTATGCTTCTGCATAGCCATCTTGTCATTGTCGATACCATGATACAACATTGTGATGTGAAAAGAGGAATTATATGTGGACTATTCTGGCTAAAAGCTTTGTTTCATTTTAGGTTATTATCCTTTATTCCATATGAAGTTAGTGCTGAAGCTTGCGATGCTGTATGCCAAAACATCGCATTTATGAAATGTGCAACCTAATCTCTGGATGTTATTATAGAATACCTTTAAGCAATTGATTTTTTGGTAGATTTCCATTATTCCTCTAAATTAAACTCTGTTTTTGTTCCCCCAAACGGCCGATGACAATTTTCTGTTACATAATTTTCAGCGGGGTGCTCAAATGGCAGCTGTATTATTTGGGACTTTGAAACAAGGGGGCTTGCAAGAGAATTTCGTGATACAGATTGCACTGCACCCATAACATGTGTCTCCTGGTCCAAGTATGGCCACCGTTTGCTTGCCTCTGCTACTGACAAGTCATTGACACTTTGGGATGTATCAACTGGGGAAAAGATTGCCCGTATAACTCTTCAGCAGACTCCATTGAATGCCCGTCTTCATCCTGGTTCCCCCACCCCATCTTATTGTTTGGCATGTCCGCTGTCATCTGCGCCTCTTCTTGTTGATTTAAACTCCGGAAGTATCACAGTTCTCCCTGTTTCTGTATCTGAAAATGGTAACACCCCTGCACCTAACCCCCGTAATAAATTTTCTGATGGTTCCCCACCCTATACACCAACAGCTGCAACGTTTGATAAGCATGGGGATCTGATATATGTGGGCAATTCCAAGGGAGAAATTTTAATCGTAGATTCAAAAAGCATCCAGGTACATGCAGTAATTCTCACCCCTGCTGGAACTATAGTTAAGGACATTGTTTTCAGCAGGGATGGCCAATACCTCCTGACAAATTCTAGTGATCGGGTCATTAGAGTGTACAAGAATCTTCTTCCTGTTAAAGGTTCTGGAGAGGAGATTAGAAACATAAGCAACAGCAATAGTGACTATGAAAGTCATTATGATAAGCTTAAAGCAAACGGTACAAGCTGCCTAGTTCTTTCTTGTGAAGTCTCAGATGCTGTCACAAAGATCCAGTGGAAGACACCATGTTTCAGTGGTAATGGTGAGTGGATTGTTGGTGGTTCTGCTAACAAAGGAGAGCACAGGTTGCAGATATGGGACCAAGCAGGGCGCCTTGTAAAGATCCTTGAAGGTCCAAAAGAAGCTCTCATCGATCTTGCTTGGCATCCTGTGGAACCTACTATTGCCACAGTATCTGTAACTGGTGTTGTCTACATTTGGGCCAAGGAGCATGTAGAGAATTGGAGTGCATTTGCTCCTGATTTTGTGGAATTAGAAGAAAATGAAGAGTATGTTGAAAAAGAGGATGAATTTGACCTGAATGGAAAAGAAGAAAAGGTGAGTGGAATTTCTTCACTTGTTTTACTGTTCTTCATGGTATGTGCACAGACATTTTATCTCTATGTTCATACATTCTCTCTGTTTGAATGTCTATGTAGGAGGAGGAGGTAATCATTGACGAAAATGCTGAAATTGATATTGAGACATGTGAGAAGAATGCAGTGTTCAGTGATTTGGAGGATTCAGTGGATGAAATCGTCCACCTGCCTGCAATTCCTTCCCCAGATGTTCCTGATGAGCAGCCGGACAAATGCCTTGGAAGCTCTTCAAAATTGGAGGACAGCAATCATTCTGGTTCCCCGTCCTCAATGGATGCTGTACAGAATGGTCAAGCCATTCCACCTGCATCAAGCCCAATTGAAGGTAAAAGAGGTTCACATTTGTCATTTCTTGTTTCTGTCGTTTCTTGTTTAATGCAACTGTTATTTAGCACTTATCTTTTGTTTTTCAATTGGATACTACTATTTCTTAAAGAAGAAAAATACGAACTACACTTAATTGGCAGTGTAGTTTATTTTGCATCGATATGTAAAACTAGCAGACCAGTATATACTTATAAAAGTTGTTGGTTACCTATCAGGGTGGAACATAATTCGGTCATTAGTTCAGTATATTACGTATGATATTTTTTCTGTTTCAAAATCAGTGGTGCGCTATAAAAATAATATGGGTTAGTAGGAACCTCTCATACTGTATAACTATCAGGAAAAGATAAAAATACAGGTCAATTCAGAATAGAGAAAGTTACATTTGTAGCTACTGTATAGCTTTTCATGTTCTTTTAAGTATTTGTGGGCATATTTATTGTAAATATGATGCTTGCTCACTCATGGATTTATTTGTTTCATTCCTCCTAGCAGTGGATAATTCTACTGCTGAAGACCCTGGGGAAGGGCCAAACTCAAAGCGGAAACGGCGGCTGTCAGCAAAAGGGCTTGAGATGCAACAGTCTGAGAAGGGCAAAAAGCCACAAACGAAGATCAAGGCCAATGGAAAGTCCACAAAGTCCAATGGCAAGCAGATGGAGATCACCAATGGAAACAGTTCTGCCGTCGATGATGAAGCAACTGAGGATGATGAGGTGAACGTTGAAAACTAGTGTTTGACTGTTAACTGTAGAGAGGGGGCATAGAAAAGCGTGGTATGTCCCCCAATAGCAAAAGATCTGTGACAGTATACTGAGACATGATAAACGCGTGGAATTATGTGTGTTGTTGACTGTAAGTTGATGATGTCTGTTGATTCTCTTCGCTGTTATATACAGACGTATAGTCCTAGATGTTTGATGGGTATGGCTTTGCATGCCCCGTTGGTTAAGCGTAATTCCTCGATGCTGGAGCCTGGAGGTGATCCTACAGGCGGTTAATTGGTTTATGCTCATATGTTCTGTTCTCCTGCACGCGTGGTTTATGTTGCCATGTTTTCTAGCTTTTAGCTGATTGAAAGCTTTTAATCAATGGTTTGTTACTTTGAGTTTTAATTTTTTTTTGTAAGATTATTTGTATAATAATTATAAATTATTGAATCTAGGTCTGATGACTTAAAATGGTGATTGAAAGTTATCTAAACTTTCAATCAGCTGAAAATTAGCTGTCCCGTTGTTGCACGTTTGATCTCACAAATGTACGCTTTGCGTCACGCCTGTTGCTGCAATCATTGTGCCAGGTGCCGGCGTCGTATTACTGTACAAAAAAATCAGGGATCATGCGGCCGATTTGTTCTGTACGGGGTCCCCATATATTGTGCCATATATTTCTGACGGGTCGCTTCTATATCAGGAAAGCGCCCACATAGTTTTGCTCATCATGTGCGCGCCTAAAGCACAAAGGCTGCGAGTTTAATATTACGCGCTTAGCCACTTTGAGCGCTATCTAACCGCCTGTCAAATCAAATCATTCCTGCTTGCTTATTTGCTTAGGGCATGGATATACGTGCAAATTGCGTGTACGATCTCTGCAATATTCTTCAGTTAATTATCAAGCTGAAGGACATGGTCAGCACTTGGCTACCTCCTAATCATGGGTCCTTGTTGGTTTCGGCGCATCCTAGTCACCCACTCAAATCTGACGATCTTTCCTCCGGTCGTGATCTGTTCTTGCTATCTTCTCTCTCACAACCGTTTCTTCAGACCGCTTTTCGTACCTCCAGATGGGATTTTAAATGCAACGATTAAGGGAATGAAATATGGTCCTCCTTGGGCAATCGGGAAATCATGCGGAAGTTCGAAACTTTACAACACATGCATTGTGTATGCTTTGGGGTTGCATTGCATGCATGTGCTAAAGCTCTGACTGCTGATCATACTGCATGTGAGAAAAATGAATGTTCCAGGTAAAAACCATGAAATCCAGAGTGCAGCATCAACGAGTTGGATGCAGGACTAGAGTAGACAAGGGACCTATGATTTGCCCCTTTATTCTGCAATCATTTCATCGTTTTGCACAAGAAGAAAACTTCGATCGAGTTAAGTAAACCGTTGGCTTTTCTACTATCAAATTTCTTTGGAATTTATTATACCTCTTGCTCTTAGGAACAACTTTATCTTCTAATTCATTTTGTTTGGACATATATTTGTGTTGAGCTTATGCTATTGTAGCTTGGATTATATTCAGTAAAGATCCAATTGTAATGCAGAAACATAAATGCCCGGACCGGAAGAGAAGAGAGGCGAGATCATTTCGGTAAATTCAGTAACTGCGATTGCTCCCAGGGTCTTTATGGGAGTCCCATATAGCCGCGCACAAAGTGTTCGCTAGGGGCAGTTTTTATTTTGCACAATTGCATGCAAACCTAGCGGGATTGACTCTGACAGTGTATATATTGATCTGCCGAACAGTGCATTGTGCATGATACATTTGGTTATTAGCACAGTTTCCTCTCTCTTTCTGCTCACTATTTTGAGTATTTTCTAGTTTATATAGGATTTAGTGTCGAATCAATGGTACAAATCAATTCGTAGTTGAATATTTCTTCAAGAAAATTGTCATTTTGCTAAAGTCCTCACCTATATCTCAAGAGTTGTCTGCCAAATGAGAAATATTTCTGATAGAAAGCAACGAACTCCAACATATATATATCTACATAATATTAGGTTATTAGTAGGTGGATCTGATTTGCATGGAGGGGCAAATGAAGCTGCTTATCCAAAGTGCTTGAATTTTGTGTTATGCTTTTTGAGTAAACTGAACTTAAAAAAAAATACGCAAAAGGAGCAATTACTACCATTTGGCACCTGTGTGGTGTGACTGATGAGTGGGGATTCAAGTCACATGTCCCATATGTGACTGACGACCAGGCAAAAAAGAGCTATAGGTTCTCCTTAGCACGGAGCAAAATACCTGTACTTTTGAAGCTCAAAGTTTCAGCTATGTAGTACAATGGCGTCTGTGAAACTTATTGTATGCTACCCTTGCCCTACTTCCTTGCCAATATTGTTCAATCGAAACTAATCAATCTTGCAGTATGAATAAATTGTAGGTGGCAGATCGAGGAGAGAAACAGTTCTATTCGATGGGTATTTGATTCACAGTTACCAGCACAAATAAGAGATCCGGTGTAGAGATACTCAAGGTCCATTGAACTCTTAGCTGAGAAATTAACACAAAATTAAAGCGCTGTTCGGATCACAGGCGATGGGAAATTGTAAAGAAGATAAACTAGTTGCTGGTTGCGACGAACGTGAATGAAGTTTTTAGCAACTCATGCTCCTGATTGACACTCGGCACATGAACCTAGAACGGCATGCTGACTACCATCGATCATGAGATAACTAACGGGTTGCAATTTAATTATAATCTCCGGAGCAACCTCCTCCAAGTATCTCCCTCGATGATTGGCAAATCCCTACCTGCTTCATGATGATCAACAGAACATTATCAGATAGGATAGCAAACATAGGACGATGTTGTACGATATATAAAGTTTATTCGTTGCTCTTTAACCTGATGTGCAAATTTTTAATCCGTCATCCGATAGCTCCTCCTCGCTTCCACCATCATCGTCAGGATCATCTTCGTCGTCCCCATCGTCGTCGTCGTCGTCGCACCGCAGCATGCGATCACCACCACCACCACCTAGCTGCTTGTCGCCGTTCGTCTTGGCCATGGCAGCGAACAGCCCCGTGACGCTCATCTGCTTGCTGATCATCCGCGCGACGCAGTACGGCAGCTTCGGGTTCACGCTGCCGCCGCCGCGCGCCGGCCTCCGCTTCCGTCGCCGCCGGTCGAGCCACGCGCCGGCGAAGGCAAGGCAGTCGAGGAGGCTCTCCCTGGCCATGCCCTTCATGTCGTAAGCCTGCGCGCGGCGCCACAGGCTCCTGGCGTGCGCGTTCGCGGGCCGCGCCAGAGCCAGCGCCCGCGTCGCGTCGCTCGCCGCCGCGTCGGCGTCGCGCCGCGCGAGCCGGCACTGCGCCCGGTTGCTGTACAGCACCAGCCGCTCGGTCCTCCTGCTCAGCGGGCACAGATCCAAGGCTTGTGTGTACAGCTCGATGGCCTTGTCCACGTCACCGTCCACGAACCTGTCGTTGCCTTGTCTTCTCTTCTCCTTAGCTAACGCCTCTCTCCTAAGCAGTTCATCCCCAGGCATTCCTTCCTCTTCCTCCTTCCTCTCCACCTTCATCTTCCTCAGCTCGGCAATCGCCTCTTTCGCTTCAAATCCAAGTTCTTCGACACGATCAACATCAAGAAGCAAAAGGGCACTTGCAATGGCATCGCCGATCCGTTTCCTCGGACCGAGCTGCCGGACCTCGGCCAGGTCAACGAGGCGCGACGCCGTGGCATCAGCGACGGCGCGCCACGTGTCGCGGTCGTCGAGGAGGAGCAGCAGGCAGTCGACGGACATGTACTGCCAGTCGTCGGACGACCGCGCGAGGTCGCAGAGGCCGCCGAGCGCGTCGCGGTTCGCCGCGACGGCCCCGCGGCCGACGTCGCTCCGGCAGAGGATGCGCACGAGCCCGACGCCGGCGGGCGAGTCGCCGTTCGCGAGGCCGCCCCACATCCGCGAGAGCTCGCGCAGGAATGCGGCGTCCTGGCAGATCATGGCGTGCGCCGACGCGTCCCGGGACGCCAGGCAGCTCAGGAGGTACAGCGACCAGCACTGCAGCTGGCTCGCCCACTCCTCCGCCTTCCTGTCCTGGGCTTCCGGGCTGCCACCGGCGGCGGCCCCGTCGCGCCGGCCCAGGCCCAATAGCAGGTCGCGCTGGTACGTGGGCCGGCGGGCCGGCGGGAGCGCGACGAAGGTTTCATAGACGTCGGCGACGCACGCGGACGCGGCGCGGGCCGCGAAGGGGACGGCCTCGGCTGCGTGGCGCGCGAGGGCGGGGAACGTGGCGTCGTAGCTGGCGAGGTGGCCCAGCGCGCGCGCGGCGGTGCGCTGCTCGACCCACGTCAGCGCGCCGCCGAGGAGGGCCAGCAGCGGGCGGACGGCGCCCGCCGCGACGGCGAGCTCGGCGTGGGCCGGGGAGCGGAGGGTGTAGGAGCCGATGGCGTGGGCGGCGAAGTACGGCACGCGCGCGTTGCGGTGGAGCCAGTCCTGGTCGGCGAGCGCGCGGGAGAGGAGGAGGGACATGCACCGGATCGCGCCGAGGGAGGGGAGCTCCGGGTCGTCGGGGACGGCCATGGCGGCGCGCCACACGGCTTCCACCGCCGCGGAACACGACTGGCCGTTATTGCCGACGCTGACGTCGTCATCGTCATCCTCGCAGTAAGGCAGGTCCCGGAAGAAAGAGGCAAGGCTGGCCCGGCGGAGCCTGGCGTCCGGCTGCTTGATGATGCAGGTGAAGCAGTCGCAGTTGCTTGAACTAAAGTTATCAGCTTCCTCCTGCTCCAACACCAACTCCTCCTCCTCCTCTAAGATCTTGGCCATGGTTTTGGCTTTGCCCTTGCTGTTGCTAGATTGCTTAGTGCTCCTGGTGTTTAGCTCCATTGACGGGCTAGCTGAGAATGAAGTCATCTTGAGCTTGTGTGAGTTAAGGGAAAGCTGAAGGAAGAAGGGGATAGTAGGGTTTTGTAGTAGCACTAGTGGGGGTAGTGCAAGTAGTAGTAGTCAATTAGACATGGATTATACATGTCCTTGTTAACTTCTTTTCATGAAAGGGGAAAGCCTTCTTTTATATGTATATGATCACTAGGATGCAGAGGGCTTTTTCTAGAGAAAGGCCTTATGTTGTTTCGCCTACTAGAATGTGCTATACCTTCACTTGTATTCCAAGCAGGATTTTGCCTTGTATTTTAAATCTGCCAATCGAGTTATTTCAATTTTCCTTAGGCTCTAATCTAAAATATAGAAACTCTTCTATTAACAAAGGAATAATTAATTAAAAAAAAACGAAGGAATAGTCTCTAAACTCCCTCGATGAGAAATGTGTGAATTTAGGAGTGGGTAAGCCGACCTGTGAAAAAACAAACATGTTTATGAATAGTTTAAGCATATATATTATGTATAAAATGGAGCGAATTTTTTAAAGTATTTTCCAAAAACAAACACCTTTGATTTACTCCTAGCTCCAGCTATAAAAAATCTTTAATCTAGTGATACACAGCTCCAAGAATTAGTTAGACCTGGACGTCTGTACCAAGCATACCTCAATGTCAGATCAATAACTTGGCAATCTTAGTACTAGCTAGACTAGATTGTGCTTTTGCCACCACCTGACCACAGTGTGTGTGTGTGGGTGGGTGTGCGTGCGTGCGTGCGTGCGTGTGTGTGTGTGTGTGTGTGTGTGTGTGTGTGTGTGTGTGTGTGTGTGAGGGCCTACGAGGTTGCAAATTTAAACTGAAAATTGTTATTCATACATTGTTTGATTTCCTTCAGGCGAATGGATTAGCAGAATTTCTAGCCATAACATTTGCATGGAGATATTCGTTACCTTGGGGTCGTCAACTTCTTCAGCTTGATTCAGGGTTCGAGCCATTCGAGGTACAATTCAAAGTTGGGAACTCTCTGCGTTAGAAATTCATCTCTTGATCGGCAAGGAGACAAGGCGACTGGCGGCGGTTCTGGTTGGGGAAAGGGTAGGATTGAGGAAGGGGGATTGGAGGTGTATATGGCGGGTGCAGTTGGAGATGCCAATCAATTGATCAAATGACCATGGAAATGGCTGGTTTTCTCAAAGTTCTTGATCGGCAAGTAGTCATCAAACATCAGGGGTCTATCTCTATAACCGACAGCAAAGTGCGTGCCGATCAGGATAAATCACATGAATGAACCTAGTTACGTTCAAAATGGAGATTAATTAGTTAGGGCCGGCAGGGCAGCACTAGGGCTACATGGCGTGCAACTGCTCCGCCCAATCCCAGCAGGCAAAGGATTCGGCATCAGCTGCTTTCACGGCCGAGCCGGGCGTAGACTGAGACTGAGTTCGTGCATGACGCACTTATCGCGAGACTGAGTTCCATTGCTGATAATTTGCGATGCGGCTAAGGTCTAAAGTTGCGGCTGTTAATCCCCACAAAGCCTAGTTTAACCAAACCATTTTCTGCCAGCGACTACTTTAAGAAGCCAACGCGCGTCAGACTCCACTCGGTTAATTATTCTGATTAGCTTCGCGTAGCGGCTAGTAAGTACAAATTTTAACAGTAGTAGCTAGCCTGAAAAGTGGAGAACACACCTTAAACATTGCATGACGGACCTGAGATATCTGACCATAACTAGTAAGCAGACTGCACATGCATGCATGTGTTCTCTACTATGCTCGACGATGCACCAATTATAACTGACCTTCCAATCAGTTAACCTGTGAAGTGTGCGATAGTACTTTATTTTAATCCATATTCCTTTCAGAAAGTGACCTTCCAACTCAGAAAGGGTACAGTGATAGTATGTCGCAAAATTTGTGTTGTGGACTTGTGGTCCTTCAAATGAAGAGTATGATTTGCATGCATGCTGTCTGCCGCCCACTCATCACAAGAAAAGAGGAGGGAATAGACGTGAACAAAAGCAGCTTTCATCTGGTAGACAACACTAGACTATTGCTAACAGTACTTGGTTAAGAGCAATTAATTAAACAATTGATAAACTCGAGCAGAACAAACTGTTCAAGGTGGCCAATGACAAGAGCCTCCATGGATACGCTTTTTTTTTTGACAGGCCATGGATACGCTTTAGTGATGAGTTCCTATGACAAATGCATCTCGTGCCTAGGCCTAGCTCTGTTCATGTGGCACATAGCATGCATGGCAGCATGGGTTAGCTGGAGTTTGAGCCCATCTAACATGAGGGCAAAGAGGTCCAGTGAGACCGATGTTCTGATATGATGTTATTTCAGAGAGTTCCACATGATGAAGATGTTTAAACAATGTTTAGACGTTGCAGGCTTGTTACAGATTTTTAGATAATGTTTGTTTCTATTTCATTGAGTAATTGTCTCAAGCTCTAATCATCATAGCCAATAATTATTACAAAATTACTATTTTATTTGTATTTTGTTGTCCTTATGACAAAAAGCTAGTATATACTTGAACTAGTTTTATTGTCCTAACGACATCAAAATAGAAACAGTGTTCTGCTATAACATGAACTCGTTATATATATCTTACATTCTTTCTCTAAAATTGCGCTCACCTGTCGTTTTTCTACAATTCCATCTCTTTTTCTGCTAAGGAAAGTTAACTACAATCTCTAAGAAAAAAGACGCATCGCATGGATGCATATAAAAGAAGACAGGGATGACATGACCGTCGAGCAATGAAAGAAGTCACATAAAAGCATCAAAAAAACACTTCCATGGTTTTGTCTGGTCATCGCGTAGTCAGCATCCAACGGCAGTCTGGTCGCAAGGGATCCATCAGTACACAGCAGCAGGTGTCTGCATGCAGTTGATCTAACAAAAACATCTGGCAGCACTCGGCCTGACACACTGACGCTCGTGACGCACTGAGATGAAGGGGCCAATTGGATTCTTGTCACCCCTTAACCCTTAAGAGGTGGCATCTTAAAAATGAGACCCTTAACTAATGCAGCTTAAAAATGCCACCCGTCAGTATGTTTTACTCCTCCCCCATGCCACATTCTGATTTTCCTCCAATTTTCCTTTTTCTTCAATGCAAAACAACACGTGAACTGCCTATTTTGCCCCTGTGCCTTTTTCCTCTCCCTCGCCGATTCCAATCGATCGGTAGTTGTACGAGTCGAACAAAAAAAGAAAAGCACCCGAGGTTAGGGTTCCGTCGGGCGGGCCTCCGTCGGCGGCGGGGCGAGCGGGCGGACATTCGCCGGCGGCGGGGCGGGCAGACCTTCGGTGGCGGCTGGGCGGGCGGGCCTGCTGCTCCAAGCGGGCGGCAGAACTCCTCACGGCGCGGGTGGGCGCGGCCTGCCGGGCGGAGATCCAGACGGGCGGGAGGCAGACCTCCTCCCGGTGCGGGCGGGCGCGGCCTGTCGGGCGGAGATCCAGGCGGGCGGGCGGCTGCTGCTCTCGGTGGCTGCTGCTTCGGGGCTACTGCGACCGGTGGCGGCTGCTCCAGGCTCCAGGCAGGCCTGCTGCTCCAGGGGGTGGGTTCAAGCGGCGAGCTGGTCAGGCGGGCTGCTGGGCGACCGCCATGGCGACCATAGGCAGCAGCGGGGACAGCGACGGTATCCAGCACGTTGGAATATCAATGGAGAAAACCGGAAGTAACCATAGTTTTGCATTTGGGTGAGTTTGTCTTGGCCATTAGTTCTTTCTTTGTTTAGGACTGATTTTGCATGCTAAAGATGTTTCTAATTATCTATAGGAATGCCTCAGAACCAGAGATTAGCATCAGTTTTAGAGTCCCCAGTTATATTTCATATGTTGACGATAGTAGAACAACTGAAATTGAGGCTAAAGATCATATTGTTGAAGTGAAGGATGTTAATGGCTACTCTATGACTCATTTATTAGCTGATCTAGCAATGAAAACTAAGTGGGGGACATGTCAAGAACCTTCATTTTGGTATTGGGACACCGAAAAAAGGGACTAACATGTGTGCAAACAGATGATGATTTGAAGTTGGTATTTCAGAAATTTATGACTCAGAAAATAGTTACTTTTGTGGTAGAGTTTATTATTAAACCTGCTTACAAGAATAGGTTCAAAGCTAGCCATGAACCAGGAGCAAAGAGACAACAAAGGTGTAGCAAATGTGGAGAATTTGGACATCATGATTCAGGAAATTGTCCCTTGAATGAGCCAACGAAGAGGTGAGTTCAATCTGAATTTTGTTCATTTATGTGACCATGCATGTGTCTAATCATTGGTTAATAATCTTTTCATCTACATGTAGGAAGAGAGGGCCTCAACAAATTAAAGAGAAAGCCTAAAAAACCGAAGGTAATACCAGCTGAAACCATTTCACCGGGTTCAATCACTCGAAGGCTTGTTGATTTAGTGCATGGAGAAGATGGTGGTACCTCTAGCGGTAGCATTTCAGCTAAGCGTTTGTTGGTCCTTCCCGACGAAGGAGGCGACTCAGTCTCCAAATAAATAGCTTTGTATGCTTTAAACAATCTGTGTGGCAACTTTGTATGTTTGAGACTTTGTGTATGCTTGAGACAATTTTTATGTTTGAGACAACTTATATGCTTGAGACAATTTGTTTATTATGATGTGTAAGTTTGTAAGTTTCTATAAGTTCAATTCTCATGTACTATATTGTTGCATTTATGCGCATGTCAAGGTCATGTCAAATTTTCAAATTGGGTTATACAATTTTTTTTTTGTAATTTTTGGTTCAAAGAAAACTGAATTTTCAAATTATTTTCGATTTTAAACATTTTTCCGATTTTAAGATTTATTTTCGAATTTTTCTATTACAAATAAAAGAACCTTAGTTTTTTGTGTTCTCTACTGTGACTCACGCTGCAGAACAGAAACCGGCTTGGGGGGGGGGGGGGGGGGGGGGGAGAGGAAAAGGGCACAGGGGCAAAATAGGCAGTTCACGTGTTGTTTTGCATTGAAGAAAAAAGAAAATAAGAGGAAATTCAGATTGTGGTGTTGGAGAGGAGGAAAACACACTCAAGAGTGGTATTTTTAAACTGCACTGGTTATGGGTCTCATTTTTAAGATGTCACCTCTTAAGGGTGGCAAGAATCCAATTGACCCGAGATGAAGAGATTCCGTGTGATTTTGGTAATTTTGGAGGTTATCAAGTCACGCACTCATTCATGATGCTAACAGAATAAGAGACTCGGACTTTCGCTACCAAAGACCTAGACTCGGTCCAAGTCAAGAGGAGTCAACGCGTGGATAGAGGAAGCGCCATGCCATGCCGTGGGCAGGGCTTGCCTTGCCTCCTGTCCAGATTCAGCAAAAGTTGTACCGCAAAAGCCTGAAATTTCTATTCCACGTGCAGGTACGACAAAAGCTTAAACGCGTTAACCTCCCTTTGCTAAAGTCTGCACTTGCGTATGAATTCGGAAGGAAGCAAAAGCTTTGTTTTCTTCTGTTTTACTAAGTGAAAGAAGCTAATCAGTGGAAGTGTGTTGTTTTCACGCAACCACGGCAGAAAAGGACCCGGCTCAGTAGCAACAAATATTGAAAGCACACTTATTTATCGAGTTCATTTGCCCTGTCTCGGGATCTAGATCGTGGCAGGCCATGGGAACATAAATGCCATTTGGAAGATATGAAAGACTTTTTGACTGGAGAAGTCTTGGATCAATGGTTGTTGAATCGATCCACGATAGTGGCCCTGTCTTTCAACATCGTCCGTATTCGGAGGCGGACCGTCGCCAAGACTGTGACGTGATTGATAGTCATGAGTACAGTCGTCGGATTGGAGTACTGATTTAGGATGTGACCATCTTCGTTTTTCTGTGTGCAAAACCCACTCCCTGTCTCTGTCTCCTTGGGTGAACAGGTCTAAAGAACACGGGCGAAACAGACTGGGAGTTGGAAGCCGAAGGTTCACCATTTTCTCTCCTTTGGAAGGAACGAAGGTTTACATTTACAACACTTACATGAGACGTTTATGAATAATTCTTTACAAACAAAAGGTTGTAAAACGGAAATCCATGGAACTCTCGGTGGTTTAGACAGCAAACAATCTCAAGAGCGCGAGGAATGAACGCAGCTGGTCGATCAATGCAGGACCGGCCTCGTCGGGTCCTCCAGCTGCTGATCAGGGCTGAAGGAGTATACGTCGATGGGTGCGTAGGTGCTGTCGAGGCTACTGGTGGGCTTGTTGGCCGCCCCGTTGCACCCGTCGAGGAACAGCACAACAACAGTGATATCATCATGGAACCTCCTCCGGTGGCCCTTCTCCACCGCCCGTATCGTCTCGTACTTGACCTCCTTTTTTCTCGCCACCTCCATCTGCGCCGCGCGCACGAGGCGCATGGCGACGCCCTTCCTGGGCCCGCGCGCCACGATGGCGACGGCGGCCTCGTCCGAGAGCTGGTCCCACAGCCCGTCGGACGCGAAGATGACGAACCTGTCCCCGGGCCTTAGCCTGCGCGTGCGGATGGACGGGACGGCGCTCATGACGGGCCGGCGCAGCGGGAACGGGCAGAGGTTTTTGGTGCAGAGGTCGGGGCGCTTGAGGTACGCGTCCCCGATGGAGCGGGAGACCTGGATGATGCCCTTGATCCGCCACACGCCGTGGCTGTTGAGCACCACCCGCGCGTCGTCCGGGTGCATCGACGCCACCTCCCGCCGCACCGACTCGTCCGCCACGTTGTGGTCGCGCGACAGCCGCTCCGCCACCACCTGGTTCCTGTGCTTTTTTGTGCCTTTGGAAGTGGTGGTGTAAGTAGAAGAAGAAGAAGATGATGGTGAAGAAGAAGAAGAAGAAGAAGAGCAGCGGCGGCGGCCGAGCACGGCGCGGGAGTCGCCGAGGTTGGCCACGTAGAGGGTGCCGTCCTCCACGGCGCCCACCAGGCAGCAGGACCCCACCGACATGATCCGCGGGTGGGACTGCCACGAGTCTTGTACCACGCCCAGGAACTCCTCCTCCGTCGCGCCGAACGCCTTCGTCAGCACGTCCGCCGAAAGCCCGCCGTTCTCCGCCGCGAACTCTGCGCAGCACAAGTGGGTTCCATATATTCATCTTTGTTTGCGCTTTGGAATTGGAGGGGCCACACCAAAAAAATAAATAAAAAAAATGCAAGTAGCTAGGTTCGGAAACCTTGGATGAGGGAGAAGAGGCGCGCGTTGACGAAGCGCGCGGCCTCGGTGCCGCCGTGGCCGTCGTACACGCCGACGAGCGTGGCCTTGGGGGCAGCGAGCACCTGCGCCTGGTCCTCCAGCTGCTCGTTCGCCTGCGCCACGGCCACCGAGTAATCCCCCAGCGCGTGCGTCTTCAGCGCCACGTCCCACACCAGCCCGTCCGCCGCGCCGCCATCTCCAAAGCAGCAGCAGCACCAACGCCGCAGAACCCCCATGCTGCCTACAGACTCGATCCAGTCACCTATTCGCCTTCCGCGAGAACGAGTGTGTGTCTGCGTGTTGCTCTGCCTGCGCTCTGCGGCGGGGGCTGGTGGTGTATTAGGCGAGCCGGGCGCGTGGACCGCGGGCGCACGGCAAGACAAAACGGGGCGGAAGACGCGTTTGTTAGCGGGGCCGGCCGTCCCACTTTTTTTTTTTTCTCTTCTTTGCCTCGCTTGCCCTGGCGCTGTCTCGCGTGCAACGAAAGCAGGCGTATCAGGAGTGTCAAGAAAAGCAGAGGCGCGTGTGAACGAGGAGAGGAGCCCGACCCGCTGCTGCGGTGGAGAAAGCTCCGACGACGCCGTGTTGGGCGAGTCATGCATGGATTCAACTCGTTTCCCTTCCGGCGCGTATCTCATCTCACGCTGACACAGCAGATACGGCAACATCGATACTAGTAGGCCTGTAAGGTTTATTAGGTGCGAGCCTGTGATTAACAACTGTTGCTCAGAGGCTTGTGCTAACGGAATGGGATACACCTACAGTTCTTTGATGGAGGGGCTATATCTATATGGTTCTTTTTACTATGTGTGGACTGTGGAGGCTATGAAAATGCGGTGAAAAGGTTGTATTTCAATAGATAAATCATCTGCCGCACCATCAAAAGTGTCAACTCTTTTATGGATCTCACACATAGGAGTATTGTTTTATTCTGCACATCTCATCACGCAGAAAAAAAAAATCTCTCTTTTTTTTTAACAGTGCATGCAATATGTGTCATGCCTTAGCTTGGCTCTATTAACATAGCTGCTATTGTTTATATTCCAACCATTGAAGCAGATTGTCGGTTTTATTTTTTGTTTTTTTCTTCCACCTTTACAACAACCTTCTACAAGCATGACTTCGCATATCCGTTTTACCCTTTTTTTCCCCGTAACTTTACATATTTAATTGTACCGGCCCTATCATGTCTTTTTAGTATTATTGGGTCTCAATTGCTCTCTATAGATGGTTGTTAAAAATAGTATTGTGGGATATGTAAAAAAGTATTGTACCGGCCCTATCATGTCAAGTAGATTTTTTTTTTTTTAGAAACCTCACGTATAGTGTGCCTTGCCTAACGTGTTCCTTGCTGCCAGCTGTTCCAGGAAGCTAAGAATTTTTTGCCTCGTAGCGCAGTTAATAAACGGGCTGACAGATCAAAGCATAGGAACAATAGCAAGAAAAATGATGACGTGTCAGTTTTAAATATAGAGATCAAAAAGTGTAGAGCGTCTTTTGGAGTACTCCAGTTTTTAGAGAGTATTCTATTTTAGA
Source organism: Eleusine indica (assembly GCA_030378355.1). Lineage (NCBI taxonomy): Eukaryota > Viridiplantae > Streptophyta > Magnoliopsida > Poales > Poaceae > Eleusine > Eleusine indica. Next base: position 5,528,377 of record CM059498.1, on the reverse strand, counting down.
GAATGACTAAAATCTGGAAATTTAGGATTAGTTTTAGCTAGGCTCTTAGAGGTGCTCTTAGTTCAAATATTATACTGTTCTATATATCAATCAATAGCTCATGTATCTCATTAATACTTCCTCTGTTTTAAAATTGTTGTCGCCATTGACTTTTTTCATTATCTTTGACCATTTATCTTATTTAAAAGATTTTAAAAATTATCAAATATTTTTTTATAATTTATTTTATTACTTGATAAACCTAAAATATAATCAATAATTTTGTGTATTTGAGATATTTTTTTGAATAAAACGAATGGTCAAAGTTCATAAAAAAAGTCAATGGCGACAACAATTTTGGAACGGAGAGAGTATGTTAAATCATAATTTTTTATATAAAACATCAGATTTCAACATTTTATTATCAAATTCAAAGGACTCTCAAATTATTCGTGTCTGACACATGTCCATATGCTCGTAAAAGTATTTCTGTTTTTTTTATTCGAACCCGAGGCCATGCTAGAAAAACAAAAGAGCTGAAGCTTTCAGCTGGTATCATGTCGTTTCTTTTTTCTTTTTTCTTTTTTTTTTTTGAGGGAGAATGTCATGTCGTTTTCTGCATGGCTATCCCTAAAGTTCTGCTGGGTTCAGAAATGTAAACGCAAACTCAAACAAAAATCCACGCAGTGGGCTCAACTCAAAGTTGCGGTTTGCCCAAAGGAAATACTCATGTGAGCCGAAAACTACTGGGCCAATGGATCTCAAAACCAGCCCAGACGAAGTCTGCTCCGCTGGGCTAAACCCTAATAACGAAAGCATACGGCCTCCTCGCTCCAGCCACCACGCCGGAACGCCGGAGCCTGAGCCGGAGCCGGAGCCTCGTCGCCGTCGCTTTCGCTTCGCCCTTTCCCCCTCTACCACCGCGGAGACCAGCCTCTCATCCCCGTCCAACTTCTCTGGGTCGGACCCGGGAGCGGCAGAAGGATGGCGTTGAGGGGGGTCTGGCAGCTGCAGAAGCTCGTGGTGAACTACTGCGATTGGGGAGGGAGCAGCAGGGGGATCAGGTACTTTGATTCCTCTAATGTGTTGTTAGTTTGCTTTGATGTGAGGGTTTGGCTAGATCCGAAAGTTGATGTGGGATTGGGTCTAGTAGTCCATCGATTCTGCGTATCCAAAGATAGCGCGACGAAATGAGGATTTCGTTTTTACGCGGACTAGTGTGGCGCGTATGTGATTGTGCGCGACCGTAAATTGATACATCTATGGGATTGCTTATGGAATTCCTCTTAAGTAAAATTTCATTTGGAAAGGGAAATGTTGAAACTTGAAAGATTATATCAGGATGACGTCTAAAGAATTTTAGAAAAAACCATCAATTGATCACGCTTTCGGTAAATAATTTGCTGGTTGCTGCATCAGGACCATGATCTGTATTTTTAGTCCTTGAACATAACTTCGCTTGTTGTATATCTTATTTTCTTGTAGAGCTGCATGATATTGTCAATCTTAGTTGTTTGGAACTTTGGATGTTATTGTGGGCGAATGTGGAGAGATGTCCTTGTGGATTCTTCTTAGGAAATCCTCTGGTATTCGTTTTTGAAAAGAGAAACGTTGAAGGATAGCAGGAGTGATAACTTCAAAATTTTGGAGCAATAAAATCGGTCAAGGTTTCAGCCTTATCTACTGATTGCTGGCTTTCTGCATTAGGACCGTGATCTACATTTGTAGTACTTGAACACCCAATCTTAAAACACATATTGTTCTGTTAGCTGAATGATTTTGTTAGTCTCAGTTGTGTGTGTTTCAGTTTAAAGATGCTGCTGCTAGTAAGTGTCTGAATTTTCGTCGTGACAGCCAGCACTTTTTGGAATTGCAGGGCCTTTATGGAGCAACATCTTCCAGCCTTTAGGGAAAAAAATCCGCATTTAGAGGTAGTAACAGAGCTTGTCCGTGGTCAGCACCCTAACTTGAAGGGCATTTATAGTAAGATGATCTTCTCTATTTGTGTTGTCCTAATATATTCAATAAACCTTATGCTGCATTACTTCACTGTTCACTCTGTGATAGTGGGATCAGATGTTATTGTTTGTATCGTACTGAGCAAATGCCGTTGGAAGTGTCACTTCCCCCAAGTTTCACCTATTTGTGTGAATCATCTGGAGTCTGTTGAAAATTGCACTCCGTACTCAGTTGTCTGTCTTGCTTCATATTCTATGCTTGTGTGCCTGTGAATTGTATTTGTTAAGATAAACTAACTTTTGGGAATTGTTGGCCTTTTTGGTTTGGTAAATCCACATATGCAAGGATGAGTACATCCATGTTTGATTTGATGGGTTAGCGTCATTCAGAAAAAGTTTGTGTGATGAAAGTGATTCAACACTGTCTATGTCTTTGCCCGATTGAATTAATTCTTTTGATTTCTTCAACTTGTAGGATGAGTTGGTTATGTAGCGAGGCCATTCCATTGCAATAGACAAGCATAATCTTGTATAAGTGGATTGCCTTCTACTGGACAATAAAATCATAAAACCTTGTAGGATTGAATTGTAGAATGATTATACTTTTCTCAAACCAAACTTCCCAGCTTCCCTTTACTTCATTGCATTATTTTTATCAGTTCTATTGGTGCTCTTGTCCTTTTGAAAAGAACGGTTTAGGGCCCCCAATTATCTAACCAGAGCTGTTCTTGTCCAGAAAATCATAACGAACGGGTGGTCTGTGTCAGAAATTTACCACCTGAGGACATACTACTGCAAGCTACTAGGCTAAGGAACTCCTTGGGCAGGAAAGTGGTGAAGCTGAGAACCAGGCACGTAACGAAACGCCCCAGTGTTCAGGGAACGTGGACTACAGAAACGAAGATGTGAGCAAGAAGTTTCAAATATGTGTTGCTGATGGCGTGGTTGCAGAAATTGTTTAAAATGTCTCGATCTCGAGAAATTTGTTAGCCAGATAATAACATGTACGCTTGGGATATTCTTGTTAGCGTCAGCCTGTCAGATTTCAGTCTTTCATTTTAGACCATTACCTTAATGTTTCCAGAACACCATATATGTTTTACGAAGGAAGTCTGGAACGTATGACTTTCCAAAATATTTGTAATTGTTGGTAACGGGAAGCAATTAGTCTGATAGTGTCAGTCAGCGATATAATATGCTGGCATTCCGATTTCTTGTGCTGTTAGTCGAGTCTTGACTCCGTCTCTTTCCTTGGCGTGTATACCATTTGAATATTTGTCCTAGATGTGAACATTGAACGTATGAGGCATCATTGCCTAAAACAAAGATTACCCTGAGTGCTAAGATAGCAGTCCAAGATTTTGGGTGGCAACGGACGCGGTGAGCACCAGGCGATGGGCCGCCATCGTTGAAGTCGTCAGCGCGCGGCGCCACCCAGCCAACCGGCGTCGATTACCAGCGCCAGGCCAGCGTGTCGGGTTGCCAATTAATAAACGAATAAATAAACGTGCAAAACTGCAATTCCAACTCGAACAGCAGAGAATCGGATTATAGCATCGAGTGCCAATAAATAAACGTGCAAAACTGCAATTCCAACTCGAACAGCAGAAAATCGGATTATAGCATCAAATGCCAATAAATAAACGAATAAACAAACGTGCAAAACTGCAATTTCAATTCGAACAACAGAGAAGCTTTTAGTCGATTAAAAGCTAGTAGAAAATATGGCAACAGCTTTGATATGATGATTGATTGGGGCCTGATGCTAACCAGTGGGCATCCCCGTTGGCGCACGGCAGTGGCCACGTCCTTCGCACCGAAATAATAGACAGCCGAGGGAGCCACCACCACGAAACAGCGGCGAGCGAAAGAGGCAAACGAGGAAAGCTGCAGGCTCGCCGTTCCCCACCCGCTGCTGCCTGCCCAGCCAGAAATCTGACCTGTTCCTCTCGAGGTTTTCGATTTCGATCGATCCGGTGAGGGAGGCTCGTGATGGCGACGTCGTTCGACCGGTGGGAGAAGGACCCTTTCTTCCGCGCCGCCGAGGAGGTCCAGGAATCCGCCGATCGGTGCGTTGCCTTGCGCCGATGGGAGAAGGAACCCCTTCTTCCATTCCCCAGTTAATTCTTGCTATCCCGTCGCGTTTTTGTGGATCTCGTGCTGACGTGTTGCTGTTTGCCCCCAATTTGTCTTGGTTTGCGCTCGTTGCAGGATGGAGTCGATGTATAGGTTATGGATGCAGGAGAGGAGCGGAAGCGATCCGGAGGCAGCGCCCGCCGGTGAGCTTCGCCGCGAGCTGCACACGGCGCTCGGCACGGCCAAGTGGCAGGTGATTTGGATGCTATTTTCGTTCATTTCGCATTTATGGTTTTAGGGTCCGATTGCGGCAATCCCTTTGCTGAATTCGTGAGCTTTTGTGAAGTAATGGGGTATCCTTGATATTCAGATGTAAGATTCCTCCTGAAAAGGTTCCTTGCTTAAACGTGTGTAAATATTTTAGAGGGAGGATGTCGTTCTTGAGTCAAGCATTTTGTTGGCTGTTGACTAGCGCACGCTGAAAATTGAGCTTAACATAAGTTTGATTCATTTCTTACCATTTATGAGTTGTCTTATTAGTAATTTTTTTGTTCTTGAGTCTGCTCTTTTGTTGGCTGTTGACTAGTCGCTACTGACAATTGAGCTTAACATAAGTTTGATTCATTTCTTACCCCTTATGAGTTGTCTTACTAGTAAGTTTGTCTATAACATTTATGATGATGTGAATGTGAAAGAATTCAAGGGTGGATGTAGTTTATATCCACTTTATGTCAGTAACCTAATATTGTCTGTCAAAAAACGGGGTTTTCACACCTCTAGATAAAACATGCGAAAGGTTGCTGTTAATATTGTTTTCAACACAAAAGCTCATTCCTTGTTTTTTCTGTTGTCTACTTTATAGCTTGATGAATTGGAGCGGGCAATTAGATCGAACGATATGGTTTTCCTAGCAGGAAAGGATACAAGAGCTAGGCACAATGACTTTGTTGCTGCAATTGCCTATCGTATACTGGAGGTTGAGAACAGCTTGAAAGAATCCAACATTACAGAGGGAAGAGGCCCATTACGTTGGGTTCATTTGGATGAGGATGAACGGGACGACCTTGCGGCTTTCCTATCTGCCAGTCCTCTTCAACAGAGAGACAAAGTGGTCTCTATTCCCTCTGCAGGTGATATTGAAGTGGGCAGCAATACAAAAAGGGTCAAAATGGATATGTCAGCTGAGAGCTCCAAGGATTCGTCTGGCTCAACTGAATTGGGTTTAGGGAGAGTGAAGGAAGATATGCGTCCTGGGCACAGAAGGGCTGCTAGTGCCAGTGCTGATATTGGATCGTGGAGTATCTCGATTCCTAGTGACCTTGAAGCAGTGGCAGAGCAGTCGTCTGATGCTTCGCAAAGAGTGCCTTTGCTTAATATAGTGAAACCATGTGCATTGACGAGTGCCTTACAATCTAAGCCTAGAATGAAGTGCAAAACTGGAGCTGTGAGGTGGGCAGGTGTTGATCAACAAGATGTCGAAGAGGCTGTTCCTCTGAGAAATTTTCAGTTGAGTCAGGTAAATAGAAAATATTGAATGGTGCAAAGAACTCTTTCTACAGTTTTTTTTTTTTTTTTTGTTGTTACATCTTAGTGATCTAACTTTTGTGTTTGCATTCCTCATCATAGGACTTAGATGAATGCTTTGAAAGGAACAAGAATTGCTTGAGTACTTGTGATGAGAGTGCATACAACAAGAAACTTTATGGTTGGCTCGGAGTCCTTCACAGACAACTTCAAAGATCACATTATCAAATCCGATATGGACATCCAGTTCAATTGATGTTTGTAACACTTGTTGCTCTTGTAATAAGTAAGTTTATCCCCATATCTTGTTTTCCTTTGATTTTTGTTTCTTGGTGAGGTGAATAGAAACAAAGTATGTATAGGTAGTTGAGTCACATTTGACAACATATTGTTTAAGGTGCTATAAATTCGTTTATTTTAAATATATTTTTAATCGTTGGGTGAGATTAAATAATTATTGTGTTTTAAAAATTCTGCTAGAGTGCTTTTGTCTCATATTTCTTGCATGGTTGTGCATTTATCAGTTGTTGTAGTTATCCTACAGACCTAAATCAAGTATTGACATGGAACAATCATATGGAACCCTTGTTGCCATATTTACGTTTTATATTTCATGTTTCCTAGCTTTCAGTTGATTGAAAGCTTTCAATCAATGGTTTGTACTTTGAGTTTTGATCTTTCTTTTATAGGATTATTTGTATAATAATTATAAACTATTGGATCTAGATCCAATGGCTCAAAGCGGTGATTGAAAGTTGCTCTAACTTTCAGTCAGCTGAAAATTAGCAAGTCCCTTTATATTTTGACTGACCAATTCCCTTCTTTTTTTGGTCAGTTGTCCTTTAGTACTGTACAACCTTTTATTGTTCCTATTGTATTTACAATTTCTTCTATTTTGCAGTTATATGCATATTGAAGACAATCTGGTGACCATTTTTATCCGGTCATGATTGGGTTACAAGCCCGTCCAGATCAGCAGCTTGTAGGTTACCATTCATTGGCTGTTATGTAACATTTGGTCAATAACAGCCTGCGGCATGCACAATGGGTAACTATGGGAGACCCTTCCTGGTAATCAAAGGAATGAATGCTTGTAGAATGATCGGGTTACAGCTAATTATCACACTACATGTTTAGTGCAGTAACCTCATCATTGAGTATGCACTGTGCATCACAATGCATGAAGCACCTCGGGAGGTTGATTCTCTATTACAACCATTTGATGACAGTGTTTAATGTGTGGCATGAATTAGTGCACCGGACTGATGAGAATATATGTGCCTATCTAGCAAAGGAAATGTATGTCTTCATGCATCGATGCTAGTGCTTCTGCTGCGGTGCTGCTGACACGTAAGGTTGCTCAATGTTGGTGGTAGTTGTTGTCTGAACTGCAGTAGCTTACTTCCACAGTGATAGATTCTGAAACGGAATGAAGATGCCAGAATATTAATGTGCTGGTATCTACTTGTACTTTATCCCATTTACACAAAGAACTGGAAACTTGATGGCCTTGTTTGTATTTACACTGAAAATCAAAACATAAAATTATCAGTGATTTTTTTGTTACTGCAGTTGTTGTCATGTGCCACTGTTTGTTTGTGCAGAGTTACATATTTCACTAAAGAATGACAAATTGTAATCCATTTTGCGCCAATCAATCTTTTGGGTCCAAATATTCATTTCTGCGGTGAATTATTGTGCATCTGGTATTCGTGAACTACTGTTGAATGTGCCGCCAAGCCGCAGCTTATCTCCATTTACCATTCTTGGCAAGTGCTGAATGAACATCCAACCTTCTCGTGCAAACTTGGTGTTGTGTGCTTGTCTTGTGTTTTCATGGATTCCATGGAAGATTAGGCTGTAGCAGGCGGCGTTTGGCCTTCTGCAGCTCGTGGACGACCGATTAGTCAAGGGCCCGGTTCAGCAAGCGAAGAGCTCGTTCTTGCCAAGCGGAAAGGAGGATTTGGTCCTCGCCTTCTCGTGCCACAGAGACGCCATGGTGAAATGTCCGTGGCCCACGGGGTTCTCCAAGTCACCGTGGTCCGTGGACCTCTTCCAGAGCTCGCAGCATGTTAGTTCTGTACTTCTGTGGTAGTTTAGTTTTTTTCTAAACTAGTTCCGTGATAGTTACTGCAGTTCAGTTCATGGGATCATGTCGTGCTCCGAGTTCCCGACAACTTTAGAGGATGCTAAACGCTACACAGCGTCGATCTGGGCCGTGTAACGTGGATCTAACCTCTACTGGAGCTCCATTGAAGATGGACTCAGCCGGATTCGATCGCTGATGTTGCCGGATCGTCATCATCATTCGCTCCCGGTGCTGGCCGCTGTCTTTTGCATCGATCGATGCCATTTATAGCTCTATTGTTATTAGATGTAAAAAGTATATAATGATACGAATGGCTCCAGAACGCCAACCAAGAGTGCTGAAAGAATTGTCCTTGTGCCACTGACATTTTGCTTGGATCATAGCAGTGCTTCTTGCGTTTGAGTGGCTCGTGTTAATTGCGTCATTGCACCTTCATTGGGAGTTTGATCTAGCAAACTCACGTTTCTCTCTCGTTGCAAGACGCATGCCGTACAAACTGAAGTTTAGACAGCAGAACATTATCCTGGGTGCAACAATATAGTTTGCTCTAATTTATCATAACAAACACAGAAAAGATTGTTTGGCTGTTTTCTATACTATACCGATAACAGCCTCCAGCCTCCATTTACACAGTACATCAACCTCATTAGGTATTAGGTGAGGCACAAACACAAGATATACAGTGGGCTCAAAAGAAAGAGAAGATATTCAAGACCGTGAATGAAATTTATGAGAGTACATCACAAGGGCACTGGATTAACAGGCATGCCCAAAACATTATGTTACAACAATGCATCTGGGTTTTAGTTATATCCTATTCAGAACCAAGTGACTGTTGTCAGGACCGTGATCGTATCTTTGTTCGACAGTATGGGCAGTCTGCGCATTTCCGCACCCATGGCTCCAAGCATGTGGAGTGGAACCTATGCCCACAACGCAGCCTTATCAGCTCATCTCCATCATAGAATCCATCAAGGCAAATGGAACACTCTGGTGAGGGCTCCCTATTGTCATCTTTGCTAGCCTCAAAAATCTCAATCTGTAGCCGGAGGAAAGCCGCCTTGCTCAGTCCATGTGACCTGTGAAAGTTACTTGAATTGATGGTTGCAATTTCCTCATCTGATTCACTGCTTGTGTGAAATGATGATGAGTTTGGCCCATTTGCCTCATATGGGGTTTCCCTGTTCCTAAAATCAATGATTCTGAACACATCGCTAGCGGAAAACTCATCTAATGAGATTGATGGCCTGGAGACAGATGAACCTAGAGAAATGCCTCTTAGTCTCTCTAGGACGCGAGCTTGTGCCTGCAGCACAGCACCTGGAAGCCGCTCATTTGTCCTGAACATTAATCTGTCAAGCCTGTTCCTCCGAGCTGCAGAATCCCCAATGTTGTTATTGTCTATGTACGATAAGATCTGATCCTGAAAGAAGAAACATTTCATATATAAATGGTAGCTTATGGCATCAACTGAAGTTCGTACAGAAAGGAAATGCAAAGAATAGCATCAATTTGGTTGTAATTAAAAAAATACAAACTACACATATCTGATAGCTCAAAGTACATGGTTGATTTTTTTTCAAAAAAAAAACAAAAAAAACACATGGCTGATCAATTAAGCATTTAAAGTTATTTCAAGGTATATAAGAAAAACGGTGATGAAAAGTGCAGGACGCCCCAGGTTCTAGTAAGTAATACTGACAGGAAACAAGTTCCAATGTGGTGAGGTAATGACAACATTGGCCACATAGTTGGAGGAAAATGCATTGACCAATGGTGTCCTTGCAATAGATCAATCCCCACAACAGACTGCTGAGGTAAAAGTCGCATAAGCAAACTGCAACCGCCTACTTCCGAGAAAGCGTCCCACAGCAAACATCGGAGTGGTTTCATACATGATACCCTTCACTGAAGAAGCTAACCCCACAACCACGCAAAGTGGTTAGGACACACAAAAGGCACCTCTGCCACAAACGCCAAAACCATGAGCGAGACCCATTTCAACTCTTGTTTCAGCGTGTGGTGGTACCGCTACCGGTGGGATCATGAAGCTTGGCTCGGACTCAGAATGTCAGATAGCGTCATCGTGACTCGTCCGTTGGAAGAGTAAAATTTAACCTCAGAGCAAGCGCGAGTGTGTGATCCCTATATTTTCACAATCTCCAGGGCTATTTAATAAGGACACTAAAAATCTGAAATGTTCGCGATGCGAATTGCCCACATCCGCATGGCGTTGCCGTTGGGAATACGCACACGAAATTGAACGGGGTATATACGGCACGGAGATGCTCCGATCTAACCAGAAAACAAACGGCACATCAACAGCAATCAAGCGAGAGATGGAGGAGGCTCGAGGGGGGCGAATTCTCACGGTGTACGATCCGCGGCGGCGCGGGGGCGGCGCTCCGGTGTGCAGGTGCTGCCGCACGTCCCCTGCAGCGTCGAGCTGGCGTCGCGGGCGGCACCCGCGCCGCGCGCGTCGGCGCCCGCCGAGTCCGTGCGGGTCCCGGAGCGCGTCGACGCCGCGCGGATCCGGGTCCGGGGCGGGGTCGGAGAGGCGAGGGGCTCCCGCCCCGCGGCCGGCGCGGCGCGCGGCGAACAGCTCGGAGGCGCTCGTCATGGGTCTTAGTACGGATAGGGGTGGATGATGGATGAGGGAGGCGAACGCGCGTGCGTGGCGGTGCGCCCCTGTGCCCGCGCGGAGACACGGAGACGACGGATCTTTGTTAGTGGTTCTTAGATTAGCCTTCGTCGTGGCCTCTTTTTTTAATGTAGCCAGCGGCGTCCTCCTGTTCTTGGCGCTTCGGTGGTGGAACCGTGGAAGGTGCGAGGCAGCAGCGTGGTGGGACAACACCGGTGGACCGGATGATGACAATGACACTGGACGATGCCCTGTGCCGACCGGAAATTTCACGCGGATTTTGATTGGATTTTTCGTCGTCGGACTGGAACTGGGAGAAATCTGGGTTCGGTCTTCGGTTCTTCACGGGACGACAGCCGTCAAGCATTGCATTGCAGGATTAGCTAGCTAGTCCCTTTGTGGGCCGGTTACTTGCTCAAGGCCGTGGGCTGACACCCTAGTGGACAGACAGAGGTTTGTTTGGGCCCAAACCTCTGGGCCTGGCACAGAAATGCCGAGCGCCTGAGCGAGGCACGACACAAGTGTCGAGAAAAAATTTGCTCAAAAAAAAAAAAAAAACCAACGACAAGTCGTTGCGAAAAGGACACCAGAAAAAAAGGCAGCAAGAGGTCGGAAACATCCCCTTCCTCTATCCATCCCCGACGAGATGCGTCAATGTGCGATGGCGCCAGCGTGTGGCATCGACCAACCAACCAGTGGCAGCCGCAGCTCGATCCGGGACTGGAGCACCGGCTTCACTCGCTGTGCATTGTCGCGATTTCCTGACGGCGACGGAGATGAGGAGAGTGTTGGGCGTAGTAGAGGGGACAAAAGGGATAGAGTGAGAGAGGGTACCAGCGGCTTGTCTTGTGAGGATGGAGAGCCGGTTCGATACGCCGGCAATGAAGAGAACCAGTGACTGGTACTACCCCGTTCACCCCTTCTTCTTCTCCTTTTTTTTTTTTCCTTTTTTGGCGGGAGTTTGTTTTGCCTCCATTGACATGTTGATGTGTTAGTCATTTGATTCGATAGGTTCTTGTTTAAGTTTTCTATGACAGCTTCATTCGAATTGTCTATCATCGAAACATCAACTTTTAATGTGCCTAGTACTTCAGAAGTTCACCTAATGGTCCACCAACACTGTAATACAGAACTTTGTCACAATAGGTTACTTGCGAATTTGAAGTTCTTCTCCTTGATTGTTACAGGATCCTTTCACAAGAATTCCCGAGCGATATTACCATCCAGGTCGGGGATTCCACCTTCAACCTGCACAAGGTAACATCCGCGTCGTTCTTCGGATCGTTTAGACAAAATAAACACAAACATTTCAGTTCTGATGACATCTTTGCGAACGTCGCTACAGCTCCCACTGTCATCTCGATGCGGCTACATCCGGAAGCGGGCGTCAGTGATCAACGGCTCGACGCCCATCACCCACCTCGACCTGACGGGCATGCCGGGCGGCGCCAAGGCGTTCGAGCTCGTCGTGGACTTCTGCTACGGCGGGGACCTGGAGATCACCCACGACAACGTCGCGATACTGCGGTGCGCCGCCGAGCACCTGGAGATGACCGACGACATGACCATGGCATTCAACCTCATCGGCAAGACGGAGTCGTACCTGGACGCCGTGGCGCTGGCGAGCCTCGCCGGCGCGGTCGCCGTGCTCCGTAACTCCGAGGAGCTCCTCCCGGCGTCGGAGCAGGTGGGCCTCATCGGCAGGTGCGTCGACGCCATCGCGCGCATCACCTGCAGTGACATCCAGTTCAGCATGTCCCTCGGCGCCACCGTGCCGTCCGTGCTGCCGCCCAAGACCGTCGACGACTCGTGGGCCGACGAGATCACGGATCTGCGCATCGACACGTTTCAGAGGGTGCTGATCGCGATGAAGACGAGGGGTTTCAAGGGCGTCGCGTTGGGCACGCTCATCATGCTCTACGCCCAAAAGTCACTGCGGAAACTGGTGAGTTACTTGAACACATGAACAAAAGTCATCAGTGTAGCATACATACAGTTATTTTGAGTGGTGGTGCAGAACATCGTGCACGGACGGGAGATGAGGAAGATGGAGCCGCGGTTGGAGCACGAGAAGCGCGTGGTCCTGGAGACGATCGTGAGCCTGCTGCCGCGGGAGAAGAACACGGTGTCGTTGAGCTTCCTGTCGATGCTGCTGCGCGCGGCGCTGTGCCTGGACACGACGCTGGCGTGCCGGATGGACCTGGAGAGGCGCATGGCCGCGCAGCTCGGCCACGCCGTGCTCGATGACCTCCTCATCCCGTGCTTCCCTCCCGGCACCGCCGGGAGCACCGCGTTCGACGTCGACGCGGTGCAGAGGATCCTGGTCGGGTACGTGGAGCACGAGGCCGAGGCCGCGCGGCGCCTGGACTACAGCACCGACGACGACTTCGACTCGCCGGCCAGCGACGCCGGCGTGGTCGGCAGGCTCATGGAGGCGTACCTGGCCGAGATTGCCTCCGACGTGAACCTGTCCATTGACAAGTTCACTGGGTTCGCTGAGATGATCCCGGAACGCGCCCGGTTCAATGAGGACGGCATGTACCGTGCCATCGACATCTATTTGAAAGTAAGAACATCATAGTACCATTTTTTTTTCGCAAATATATTCGTGGTCAACCGGTTCGGTACAAGAATGCCAAAATCGTTTCAATTGTTTCCGTGCGCAGGCGCATCCGCATCTGAGCGAAGCCGAGAGGAAGAAGGTGTGCAAGGTCATGGACTGCCAGAAGCTGTCGCGCGAGGCGTGCGCGCACGCGGCGCAGAACGACAGGCTGCCCGTGCAGACGGTGGTGCAGGTGCTGTACCACGAGCAGCGCCGCCTGCGTGAGGCGCCTATGCGCGAGGCACACCCGCCGCCGCCGCCGTCTTCGTCGGGTAGCGAGTCGCCGGGGATGTCCTACAGGCCGCCGCCGCCGCCGAGCCTCATGAGCCGGCACCGGAGCGTGCCGGACGAGGTGGCGCGGCTGCAGCGGGAGAACGAGGAGCTCAAGATGGAGATTCTGCGGCTCAGGATGCACCTGACGGACGCGTCGGGCGGCGGCGTCCCGGCGTCTGGACGTCCCCCGCTGCCGCCGAAGAAAGGCGGCGTCGGGTTCGTGAACTCCGTGTCAAGGAAGCTCGGGCGCCTCAACCCGTTCATGCGTCTGGATTCCATGGCTGGCGGGAACGTGCAAACCAAGCCTCCCATTAAGGATCGGAGGCACTCCATATCTTGATGATCAAGCACCACGTGTTTATAGACTTGCTTTTGTCTTCGTAGTTCGACGCACGGGGCGAATGGCTTGTGTTGTAAAATATTGTCTGTAACAATAGGATCAGTATCATACTAGGGAAAAGTGGATGTATGTACTGGATGGTTAAAGTGCCATCTGCGTTTTCAAAATATACTGTATCAATTTCAGAAAATTCTAAACTCCATCAGCTTCAGTGGACAGGCTTTGTAGTTTGTAGTACTAGGGTTCAACTACAGAATCGGGCTGTTGCAATTTTTTTTTTTTTGAAACATGCTGTTGCAATCTTGCAGATAGCTACAGGCCAGGTGACGATGCTCTCGGTGTATTTGTATATAGAAGTTTTGCAGATTAAGCGACTGAAAATACCAGAAATCTGTTCCATAGACATGAAGACATAAATTCCTATAGATTTATAAGCATAAATCGGATATACTAGTCGTTTCTCCTTGCTAGTCCACTGCATTGGGTTTGAACTGTGATTCAGCAGAATAAGACAGCACAGACAAGTAGACAACATCCAGACTAGACCTATGATATTGATTCTATTGTTACTGCCAACACATTTTTGCAAGCAGATTATCAGTTGTGCCCTATATTTTGGAACGCCTATGCACCAAATCAAGTTCAGAATGCAACCAACCTGCTACTCCAGACAGCAGCAGCAGCTGAAAAATTATAAGCTGAATTTTTCCTATAGCGTGTAAGCAGAACTAAAAAACGTATTGAAAGTTTGAAACTAAGCAACCTTTCGCGTCCGCATTGCTTCAGGTAGCAAACCAAGCTTTGCACAATCAGTCAATGGAGAGACCCAGCCTGGATCTAGTTATGGATTGCGGTGTCAGTGTGACTGCCGGCCCACCTGGACGGCGCTAAGAAGATGCGGTTGATTGGCGTTGTTGGTCTTCTCCGGGTGTTATCTCCGCTCTCTCCTCGGCGTCCTCGCTGCTGGAATCCATGCAATGTAAATATGATAGAGGCCTCGGCTTCCGCAGCAAGCTTGCTTGCTTCCCAAGGTCCCCGACAATGCGATGGAGACATCCTGCAATTTTCCTGCCGCCGTGCAAATTAAATTTGACGAAACAACAAATCGACGGAACAGGGATTTTCCCGTTGACAGGAACCGCATCGCCCGCGACTGAAATCCAAAGGGAGGAGACGTCAATTCGAAATTGCGATGCTAGATGATGCTTACATTTCCTTGCTCAGCTCCCGGCACCGGGTAAGGTGGGCGACGGCGGCCTCGAAGGACGAAGGGTCCTCCCGTCCAGCGTAGCCTCCGTCGGCGCCCTCGAGCGTCTCGCCACTTCCATCCTCTGCCGGAGATGGTGAGGGAGCTCTAGGGGTGCTTCAGGGGCTGTGAAAGCCCGGGCTTCGCTACCAACACCGGGCGCCGGCGGCGCGCGGCAAGCTGCAACATTTTGCAAAAAGCCCTCTAAACTGGATCGCAACTAAGAGTCGCCATCCAACTATTTACAAAAAAACTCCTAAAATAGATCATAATTAATAGCTGTAATCTAAAATATTTACAAAAATACCCCTCAATGGGATGACGATTAATAATTGTGATCCAACTTATTTTAGAAATCCTCCCCTGCCGGCTATTTCTAGAGTTCTAGTAGCTAGGCACGGATGCCTGGGAGGGTCCCCCCTCTCGTTCAGGTTTTATTCTGCTTCTTAAACCAAATTGTTGTAATGATCTCCGTTCTTTTTAAAATGGAAGTGGAGTAATCTGATTTGAAAAAACTTATTTCAACCCGCCCCCCTTATTTAAGAGATATTACACATCTAATCCGTATTTCTATCTCAGGGCCATGGCCCTCGTGAAAGTGCCTAGAGAGGAGGGGGGGGGGGGTGAATAGGTAATAATATCTGAAATTCACTTAATAATAAAAGTTAAATACGCAGTGTCGGACTTGTCCGACGATTGTGGGAAAATTCCGATGACTTGTCCGGTGGCACGAGATAGAAAAGTAGATTGATCGGGTAAATATTAAAACTAGTGTAAGGCAAGCTAGGAGCAAGTGAATATAAGCAAGGAAAAGCTGTAAAAATAAGGAGAGCAACTAGCAAGCAACCTACATAAGTTAATTTAAGAAATACGAAGCAAACCCTAACTAGCAAGTTTATGAGTAAGAACAAGTAAATGAGAGACAAGTAATTAAAAGCACAAGTAAGACACAAGATTTGTTCACCGAAGTTTAGCTCCACAAAGAGGTCTACGTCTCCGTTGAGGGATCCACAAAGAATCGGATCTCTTTCAACTCTAACCTCTCCAAGTGACCACAAAGATCAAACTTAGTTTTCCACTAGAAACTCCATAAAGGAGGGGTCAATACAAACTTCCAGAGGCGTCACCACACAAGTTAAGAGCTCTACGGGCACCTCTAACCGTCTAGGGGATGAATCCCCAAGAGTAACAAACACAATAGTCGTCGGCGGTGAGGACGAACCAAGTGCTCAAGAGGATGGAAGCTTGGAGTCGATGGAGCACTTCAATCTTCGCTCAATCCCTTCACAAATCAAGAGTGGAAGCAAGGGAGGAGAGTTGGAGAGAGCAAAGTGAGCTTGAGAGTGTTTTTGGGTGGAATAAGTGACCAACCGGCCAAAGAGCGAAGAGAGGTTCTATTTATAGCCCAATGGGAAAAAGAGTCGTTAGAGACCCAATTTCTGAGATCTGTGTCGGACAAATCCGATGGTCATCGGACATGTCCGATGAATCAAGGTGGCCCAGAAACTGGAGTCCGACAAGCTTGCCCGATGCCTCGGATAAGATGACCATCGGACGGACATGTCCGACGGCACAGGAGAGGCAGAGAAACTAGAATCCGATGGACTTGTCCGATGGCTCGGACAAGTCTTGTCCATCGGACAAGTCCGATGAAAATAGGGTGGCAGGAGAACTGTACTCCGATGAAAGTGTCCGATGCGTCAGACTTTCCTCTGGTCATCGGACAAGTCCGATAACCGTCGGACATGTCTGACGACCCAGAGTGACAGAGCTACTGGAGTCCGATGGACTTGTCCGATGGGTTGGACAAGTCCGATGATTTTGCCCTAGAAAATTTTATTTGGCCTAGAAAGAGGAATTTTGCACTTAGTTCATCTCCGCTTCACACTTTTGTGTCCCTCTTAATAGTACAACTTTTCCTATACTCAAGATTTAAAATAAAATACTATGAACTTCATTCTTGAGCATATTTTGAATTTCATCTTCAAGCACTTTGCCATCTTCTTTTCTCCCTTTTTGTTTCTATGTATTTAATTACCAAACTTTGTACCATAATCTACACATATGCTCATTAAAACATTAGTCAGTTCTTAATTATATTGATGCCAATCACCAAAATAAAATTAGGGGCCTAGATGCACCTTCACCCTGTCCGCTGGCGCCGCTATAAGGATCATGACCATTGAGGTCACCCTAAGGTATGATGTTTTGGTGATGAATGACAAACATGAAATATGACTAATATCTACACGAGTGTTGTTCGTGTAGAAAACTTTCTCTACATTATGATGATTATAAATGGTTGCCTTGGTGATTGATGACAATGACCGCAAGCATGGAGGCTTATGAGCTTGATGGAATTCAAGGGTTGATGGAGATGGATCAAAGCTGAAGACAAGCTATGGAGCAAGTGTTAGGAACACTTGTCTAGTTGTTAGGGCTTTGATTCCATAGGAAAAACCGGACTATCAAGGGGGTTTAGATCATTTCTCTTAGGTCATGTCTAGTTGTTGATGTGCAAGGTTGCTCGGCACAATCACAGCCACTAGATGATAGTAGATAATCCAAGGAGCTATTTGGAGAAGGCGGGAAACGAAGTCAAATGAAGACGACAAGTTTCAGCTTATGGACATAGTGACCGGACAGAGGGGTCAATGGTGACCGGACTGTACGGTCACTAGGTGAAGATGTGTGGAACTTACAGCAAGCAGCGAGGAATCTATCCGTGCTAGAATTCATAGTGACCAGACGGTCCGGTCTACTGACCGTACAGTCCGATCAGTAAGAGTTGCACAAGACAGAGAGGAAGCCGAGACTGAAATGTTTCTGGACTGGAGAGAGAAACGGACGGTTCGGTCAGCTGATCATATGGTCTAGTCAGTAGGAGATTAGCAGTGGGCAGAGCCATTGGAGCTGGATTCTGGAGTGACCGGACGGTTCGATCAGCCAGTGACCGGACAGTCTGGTCAGGAGGCCCAGAAAGCTAATTTTGTGGAGCAACGACTAGTTGGAGGTTGGAAACCTATATTACTTTGTTGCTGGGGTCTTGGAGACCTCTCTTGGCCAGTGGAATACCTGAGAGCATTTGGTAAGGTCCAAGAGAAAGAGAGGAGAGCACTAGGAGGAGATATTGCATATCTTGAGAGTGTTAGAAGAGAGTAACTAGAGCATCTTGCACATCTAAGGCTAGGATGTCCTTGAGGGTGTGATCTAGGCTGTTACTCTTTATCTATGGTGAGACCTAGACCGTTTAGATGTCGGTGATCGAGCCTATCGTGATTGGCTGTGAAGGCCGTCACAAGTTCGTATCCGGTTTGAGCCCACTGGTGAAAAGGGCATCAATAGTGAACACCCGTGTCGGCTCGGAGAGTCCGATAAGTTCTCAAGGGAGGCGAGCTTGTGCCATGATAGCAGTGGTGACATGCACCGTGTCTTTACTCCAGGAGTGATTGCGGGCTCGTGGGTGAGAACTCCACATCGGTGACGGGAGGGACTGGGACTCTGCCGGGAGTGGTCCAATGAGGAGTAGGGGAAGGCGCCATCCTTCCGAGACCTCGAGAAAAAAATCATGAGCCATCTCGTACTCTATTCCTTACCATGATGCTTTACTTTCCGCATTTATATACCGTGCTATTCATGCTTGTGTGCTTACGTTGCTCTAGTTGACTACCTTGTAGACTTGCATGAATAGACTTCTTTATTTGCTAGTAGTGCTTAATCTTCATACTTGATTAGTAGCTTGTATAGGAGTTGTAATGCCTTATGTGATTCACTAGTATGCTTAGGTTGTTGTACTTCTCATAGGTTTATTATCTTGCTAGTGTGATCACCACTAGAATTGTTATAGGAATTGCTTTGAGTGCTTGGTTTACAGATTGGTGAATTTTGGTACATAGTGCGAGTTCCCGATTCACCCCCCCCCCCCTCTCGTTCACTCGGTCCTTTCAGCCGCCACCACCAATTTGACATGGATTCGCCGATTCGTCGGAGATCTGCAGCGTGCCTGTTCTGTCAGTGATGCATTTATGCCTTCCACTCCTTGTTCTTCTTCGCTATCCTCCAAATTCCGGCGTCCTTCTTCCCCTCTTCGATGTCGATTTAGAGCCATTTCCCTGATCGGCGGTTGGCGACGGAATTTCCGCCTACCCTGGCATTCTACTACCTAGCAATGGCCAATGGCAGTGTAAATTTTGGCTCAACTGAGGACACCATGGAAAATTTTGCGACGTCGATGCGGCCCTTGATGGTTTAGTTGATCTGGACCATAGCGGTTGAGTTTTCTTCCCCTCGTCGGTGTTGGTCACCTCGTACACGCACAACAGTTCCAAGCTCATCTTTCTCACGCCTACCAACCTGTGCTTTCTGTAAACCCGAACCTCCCTCCCGTGATCAAATTCACGATGCCAACCATATAGAGGGAACTCAACAAGAATTCCAAGAGCTCCCTAAAAACAACTCTTAATTTAAAATTAATGGAATTTAGTCTAAAAACTTTCTCTAACAGCTCTCCTAATTTTGATTCCTCTCAAAACTCACCCCATTTGCAGCTAAAAACAGGAAAACAATTGGTCCCCCAATCCCACTGTTCCCGTCTACGCGGTAACTTTTGGCGCCAAAATTAACAAGTGCCACCACATTCTGCCGCTCGCACCAGGGCCGCCTGGCCAACACCCACGAAATCATCACGGGAACCAGGTCCTCACAGATCTGTAGAGTGCTAGATGTGAGTTGCATCTCCGTCAATCCTCGCCGCCAACCTGCAGTGCCCCTACTGCCGGTGGTGCAGGCCTGCCGGGCGTCTAGGCACTCGACCCTGCCACCGGTCTCCGCCGACGCCTCCAGCAACGAGTCCCCAAGACCCATCCCCTATCTGGATTCCCCCACAAGCGGATGCACCACCAACATTTGCAAGCATCCACCTGAAGCATTGCTCCCATCGTCATCAGAAGAAGAATACAACTCAACTAATTGCTTCAGTAGGATTGATGATAGCTCATGCTAGCAATCGGAGGAACTTATCTACAACAACAAACAATTGCTTCAACAGCTATCGTCCACAAGTTACTGCTGCCATAACAAGAAAAATGCAGTGGTAGGGGAGCGACCCGCGTGTGCCGACAACGTACTGTTGTAGGAGAGCGATCGGCCGCTGTCATATATAGGTGACTTGCAATTTTAGTTATGTATCGGGTTGAAACAGAGGCCTAGTTGAAAGAACCGAGTGATCGTGATGGGGGGGGGGGGTGAATCGGGAACTCGTTATATGTACCAAACTGCCAATTTCTAAAAACGACCACTCAAACAACTCCTACACAATTCTAGTGGTGATCACACTGGTAAGATAATAGTCCTATGGAAGGAACAACAAGCTAAGCATACTAGTAGATCACACAAAGGCAATACATCTCCTATGCAAGCTAGTGATAAAGATACACGGAATAGTATATTACATACAAGGGTGATCAATCAAGCCAAAATAACTCCTATACAAGCTAGTAATCATGTATGAACGCTAAGCACTACTAGCAAGTAAAGAGGCCTATTCATGCAAGCTATAAGGTAGTCAACTAGAGTAAGGTAAGCACATAAGCATGAATAGCACAATATATACTAGAGTGATCAATCAAGTCAAAGCAGCTTCTATACATGCTAGTGATCAAGTATGAAGGCTAAGCGCTACTAGCAAGTAACGAAGCCTATTCATGTAAGTCTACAAGGTAATCAACTAGAGCAATGTAAGCACACAAGCATGAATAGCACGGTATGTAAATGCGGAAAGTAAAGCATCATAGTAAGGAGTAGAGTAAGAGATCGCTCATGATTTTTTTTCTTAGGCCTCGGAAGGATGGCGCCTTCCCCTACTCCTTGTTGGACCACTCCCACCGGAGTCCCGGTCCCTCCCGCCACCAATGTGGAGTTCTCGCTCACGAGCCCGCAATCACTTCCGGAGTGAAGACACGGTACGTGTCACCACTGCCACCAAGGCACAAGCTCGCCTCCCTCGAGAACTTTCCGAACTCTCGGAGCCGACACGGGCGCTCACTATTGATGCCCCTTTCATCGGTGGGCTTAAACCGTGTATAAACGTGTGACGGCCTTCATAACCGATCACGATAGGCTCGATCACCGACACTTAACTGGTCTATGTCTCATCGTAGACCAAGAGTAACAACGTAGATCACACCCTCAAGGACACCCTTGCCTTAGATGTGCATCAGTGCTCATGTTACTCACACTAGCACTCTCAAGATATCCAATATTCTCTTCTAGTGCTCCTCTCTTGGCCCTTTGGCTCCCAATAGATGCTCCTAGTAATCCCAATGGCCAAAGGCAGTCTCCAAGACCCCAACAACGAGTTTATATAGGCTTCCAAACTCAAACTAGCCGTTGCTTCATGAAACAGCCTCTCTGGACGTACTGACCGGACAGTCCGGTCACTATCCAGACCGGACAATCCAGTCTCCATCGGACGGCTCCTCTAAAGCCGTTGCTCTCTGTCCGCTGTTTCCTCCATATTGATCTGACCGTCTTGTCTTCATAATTCTGGGTCCTAACAGAAACTTCTCCTTTGTGTTTTGTCGCCTCCTCTGATGATCGTATAGTCCGGTCTACAGACCGTATAGCCTGGTCCATTTCTCTCTCTAGTTTAGAAACATTTCGCGCTCTGCTTCCTCGTTGCCCAAGTCCCACTTCTACTGATCAGACCGTCCGGTCACTCGAACTTTCCAGACTTGGCAGTTTCCTCACTACTCGCTGTAGGCTCCGGACAAAACCACTTAGTGATCGTACAGTCTGGTCACCTCTGACCCCTCTGTCCGGTCACTTCGTCCAGAAGCTGAAGCTCTCCGTCCTCGCTTGACTTCGTTTCCCGACTTCTCTGAACAGTTCCTTGGCTTCTCCACTATCAACTATGGCCTGTGATTTCATTGAGCATTCATGCACATCACCGACTAGACATGACCTAAGAGAAATGACCTAGACCCCCTTGATAGTCCGGTTTTTCCTATGAACTCAAAGCCCTAACAACTAGACAAGTGTTCCTAACACTCGCTCAATAGCTTGTCCTCAGCTTTGATCCATCTCCATCAACCCTTAGACTCCATCAAGCTCACAAGCCTCTATGCTTACGGTCATTGTCATCAATCGTCAAGGCAACCATCAATGATTATCATAAGATAGATAAGGTTTTCTACACGCACAATACTCGTGTAGACATTAGTCATATTTCATGTTTGTCATTCATCACCAAAACAATCATTTGGGTTCAGTTTTAGGGGAACTATTGGAGGAGGGGATAGAAATTGGCCCCAATAGTTTTTGGGCTGCTCCAAAAAATAGGTTTGGGGAGTTAATTTTTTTTGGCCTCTCTTGGAGATGCTCCACTAGATAATTCCCATGTTGCAGTACGCTTTGGCAAACAATGGTCTCTCCAATGCAGCTTTCTCATAACAAGTAAGAGCCAATATCAAATTGCATCATCTCTGAATAAACCACCCCAAGGTTGTAATAAGCAGGCTACATACAACAGATGCAAAACATTGTCACGATATAAAATTGTCCAATGAAATAAAATATTAGTGATATGGATTCAAGAAAGGGTTAATAATGGCACCGCATAGTGGTTGTCCACTTCCAGAGCTTCGCAATATTTTTTGATTCCCTCTACAGCTTCGATCAGGTGACCCCCATCTTTGTAGATCATTCCACAATGCATGAGAGCGCGTGCATTTTGTGGGTCAATTTTAACAGCCTTTGTGAAGCACTCAATGGCCTATCTTGGCAGGCTCTGTGACCGGAGGCAAATCCCTTTCCCAATAAGGGCCTCCACATTGGTGTCCTCCTTCTCAAGCACAACATTGTACAATTGGAGGGCATCAGGAAACTTATTGCGTGACCAGAGGATGTTTGCATATCGCGATGCCTCCTTTCCTTCTAACTGCTGCTTACCTGGAGATCCAACACCATTGCAGTTAGAAACAACACCATTGCACTCCTTCCATTGAACAGAGTCTGCCCCAGGGTGCCCCAGAAAGAGGAAGCTCGGATACTCATCAACGCCCCCGAAGTAGAGAACCAATCGACACTCGGGTGCGATGCCCATGCCTACGCTATGCTCCATAGCTGGGACCTAGGATCGGGAGAGTCTAAAGGCGTGTTTGGCATGGCTCTGCTCCACAACAGAGCAACTCCACTCCAAAACTCTGCTATGGAGCTGATCTACTGTGGAGCTGGAGCTGTTTGTGGGGATGTTTGGCTATATCACAGACAGCTCCAGAAAAAAGAAGTTTTAGGCTGAATTATCCTTCTTGTCCTTGGTTTGAAACAAACACATGAAAATGATAAATGAACTCGATATTCGAAGCAAACTTAAAATTTAAACAAACACATGATAATGATAAAGTGCCATGATTACATAGTTGATTCAAAACAGATAATCAAGTGGAGCATTGGTGCAAATCCCTAGCTAAAACAACTAGTCAGAGGAATTGCATATTGCACATACAAGAGGCGGCAGTGCTCCGAGCTCAGGGGCGTCAATCGACTCGGTGGACGAGGAGCAGTAGGGGCGTCGGTGACCAGCTCAGGCGACGAGCCCAATCGGTGCTCCGATTAAGCCTTCAGACCACAGACGGAGGTGCTTTGGGCTTCTTCCTCTATGCAGGGTGGTGCAGGACGGAGCAGGGCCGTGCGGGGATGGAGCAAGGTCGCGCGGGGCGGTGCCATCGACTGGAAGCGGCGGTGCTCCAGGCTTCATCCTCAATGTAGGGCGGCACGGGGACGGAGCACGGCCACGCGGGGCGACGCCAGCGACTGGAGGCGGCGGAGCTTCGGTCGAGCCTTCAGACCATAGGCGACAGTGCTCGAGCTTCATCCTCGATGCAGGATGGCGCGGGACAGAGCAGGCCGGTGCAGGGAAGAAGCAGGGCGTCGTGAAACAGAGCAGGGTCGCGCGGGGTGGCGCCAGCGACTGGAGGCAACGGTGTCGACCCGAGGCGGGGACTAGGGTTGCTGAGGGAGCGATTGGGAAGAGAGATATGATGCGGGGACGGGGATGAAAGGAAAAGGCGAACCGTTTTCTATGTAACGAGTGGGTTTAAGGTACTCTGAAAAAATGAACTACAACTCCATGAAATCTTCAGAGTGGAGCTGCTTCAAAAAAATTTTGAATTAGGGTGTTTGGCTGGTTTTGGGCTGCTCCGGACTAGAGCTCGGCTCCAGAGCCATGCCAAACACCCCCTAAGCCTGGGCTCCGGGAACGGAGCGCGCCAGCAAAGGAGCGAGGAACAGGCCGACTGCAGCCACTCCGTTCTCGACATGGACTTTTTTAAGTTAACTTTGACCATTTATCTTATTCAAAATTTTTTAAATAATATTGTATATATTACTATAGTTTATTTTATTATCAAATAAAATCAAAACATAACTTAAAATTTTGTACATTTAACATAATATTTTGAATAAGATAAATGGTCAAAGTTGATTAAAAAAATCAACAATAACAATAATTTAAGAACGAATGGAGTAACCTTTTTGATTTACTGCAACATGTCATTTTGAGTCTGTTGTATATTTGGATCAAACTTGTAGCTGTTTAATATTTTGCATAGCCGAATATAAACCACTTTTTACTATCAATGTTTTCCTTCTTCTTATATACAAGGGAACAATTGAACGATTCAAAAAACATGGAGAGTGAATGATTCTCATGGGGATCCGAAGACGGTGAGGCTTCGTCCTCTCCACGCCTAACCGGCGCGGGGATAATCTACAAAATAAAGAAAAGCAAATTATGAGTCTAATAAACTATATAATTACGGTGCGGTCGTCTACGTCGAAGTCGTTTGGTGTCCACCCAACCGAGGCAGTGTTGTTGTCTCCGTTTTGGAGTCCGTTTCTTTTACGCACCAACCGAACGGGAGCAATCTCTTGTGCCTTCAACCTCCAAATCGGGTTCCTATTGGTCCATGAATCAATTTCCCCTCCGATCCTCAGTACCTTAGATTCATAGGTCTAGCACGGTGTGCCATCTCTCTGTCTTCTCCTTTCTATCTCTCTCTCCTGGTTCGTTGTCTCAAGTCGGGAGGAAGAAGATGAAGTGGTCGTTGGTGGACTGGGTCTGGTTGCTGAGCTCAACAATAAAACGCATAGGTCTAGCACGGTGTGCCATCTCTCTGTCTTCTCCTTTCTATCTCTCTCTCCTGGTTCGTTGTCTCAAGTCGGGAGGAAGAAGATGAAGTGGTCGTTGGTGTACTGGGTCTGGTTGCTGGGCTCAACAATAAAACGCATAGGTCTAGCACGGTATGCCATCTCTTGTCTTCTCCTTTCTATCTCTCTCTCCTGGTTCGTTGTCTCAAGTCGGGAGGAAGAAGATGAAGTGGTCGTTGGTGGACTGGGTCTGGTTGCTGGGCTCAACAATAAAACGCCGAACAAAGTGACTAAGCAAAGATCGTGGTGGGTTGGGCCTGCTTGCTCTACTTTTTCTTATTTTATTTATCAATATTTTTATCAACAATTGTGGTTCATTGCTACGTTATAATTAATTAATTACATAATCAGACTGATAACAAACTAATATTCCTGTGAATATGACACTAGAATTGACTTCATGTACTTTATTTTTATTTAATCAACCAACCATATAGTTGTCGCAATGTGACCAATAACATTTATTTCTTTATACTGTAAATATAGGCAGTAAATTTTTGTTTGATGTTGAGATTTGAAAACATTTTTCTTGATATATTGGGTTCAGGAGTGGTTTGCCCCTTTTCAATGATATTTCTTACCTCGTAGTATGTGGTGACATTGAAGTCATAAATGCAATTACCTATCTTCTCCAATTCAATTTAGTTAAAATTGTTCCTCGCGCAATGGAAGTTATAAATTTCTTCTCTCATAACCATTAGTTTAGCAATTACCTGTTTACAAATCCAGTTGACTCTAGAAGTATATACACATAGTACATGGCATCAAGATATATATGATTTATTACTGTGAAACTGTTATTTTGATGTACTTTAGAACCATCAAAGGGAGAACCCATGAACCATATGTAACTATGCATTGTAAGCTACTCCCTCCGTCCCAATTTATTTGGCATTCTGGTTCTGTTTTTTGATGTTCAGGTTCATAGCATCTATTATAAATTTGGACAAAACCGCTGTCCAGATTCATAGCATCTTCTATGAATCTAGTATATAGCTAAAACGTCAATTATTTTAGAACGGAGGGAGTACATCTGTAGCAACACCATAGAAAAGACGAGGCACAGATCTGAGCTCCCAAGAAAAAAGCTATAAGAAATGTGAATGAACAATAAGGAGTATTTGAGAGAAAGTGAAATACAAAAATAGAAAATAAAACATTTCGTAGCAATATACGGGCATTTTACTAGTATACATAGAAAAGCAGTTTCAGTTTTTGAGATCATGTAGATATCAGGCAAATGACAACACTAGCGGCTCATGCTGAACTTCGAAGGAGATGGCTTGTCATGATATTGTGAGAAATCTTGCTATATTCTTCCTCTACTCATCAAACTGAGAATATAGGAAAAGAAATTAGTTAAGTTCTGCCCCTGAACAGGAAAAGAAATCTAATATACCATGCAATACACTTGTACACCTCATAAAAAATTCAAATGAAGGCTGAAATTTTTTTAGGCTGAATTTTTTTTCCCAGTGAGCAAATGACATTGCGAACAAGGCCCAATGGAGACCAGGTTTGAGTAAAAGACTAGGTTTTACTCGATCCGAGATTCCGAGCCAGGATAAGAAACACCCCTGTTTTGAAATCACAGCAATGAACAGGCCTAAACCGTCCAAACCCGTCCGACTGGTTCGGTTTGGGCTGGGTTGACGGTTCGACCGGGTTAGACCCAAACCGTGTTCATTCAGATTTATTCGATTCGATGCGGAATATCACACATTTCATCTCCGACTCCTTTCCGTTGTTCGTTTCCCTCGCGGATTCGGCTGCTGCGTGGTAACCCTAGCTATAAGAACCTGGTCAATCCGCCGCGTGCTGTGTTCCTTGGGGACATTTTTGGGGAATTCTATTCAATTTAGTCGCGAGCTTTAGGCAGATCCCGCCGATCGAGATGGCCGGTCGGTTTCTGTTCCAGAAAGTCGTCCCCCGAATGTCTAGATCAACAAGCCTCCTCGGTGCTCAGGCGTCGGCTCCGGTCACCCGCCGTTCTTCGGTCCTCTTTGGGGAGAAGGGACAGTGTTTGGACAGGATGGAATTTTGGGTAACTCGGATTCATATTCCTGCTGCATACACACTTTTTCGAGTCCAGCTGCCCGATTGCTATTTTTTTCTTCACTCCGTAGTTCATTACTGGAATTATTTGTTTTTCAGAGGAACACCAAAAGTTCATATCTTCTTGAATATTTCAGGAAGGCGGCCTTATAACCCTAACTAATTTTTCTCATGGACCTGCTGCACATCCGACCACGGTGGTTACCAATAACCCTGGGATTCATGGCTATGTAAGACTCACTTCCCCTCACTCCATTCTTCATTGTTTTATTTTCCTAAAAAAAAAATTCCCCGAAGGTAACACTAATGCCAGTTCTCGTCTTGTCATCACTTTCAGGGAGGCGGCATTAGAACACTATTCAACCTTCTCAGTGGAGCTTATGGTCATCCTAACGTCCCAGTCCCCAATATCGGAGGGATGATTAATGGCTCCATAAGTTGTAGCAACTAGAATTTCACCCGGCATTGTCTGCTATATAGAATACTGGAATCAGATCCCCATACATTGTGGAGTAGTCACAACGTGAGATTCCCTCCATCCAGCCCATCCACTCCTTATACCAAAGGCTAAGGATTATTACCTAGCAAACCTCAGGCGCTCAGACATAATTGATTTGTGCTGGACTAACCGTCCTGGCTTCTTTTTTTGACTTGAAAGTAGAGTCTCACCTTGATAAAACATTGGAACGAGCATGATAAGATGAAAACAAATATAAGCCTGTTTCCTTGTTTTCTTCCAATGGTGGATGGTATCACCAGAAAAAAAAAAGGATAATTGATGCATTTGATTGATCTGAGGACTGAGGTTGAAGCAACTTTTTTGGCGCCAAATAGCTCCCACACGTTGATAGCATCAAAAAAATAGATATAAAATAATGTGAATCAAAAAATAAAATTGTCACATCCATGCTTTGGTCTCAACAGTGATTAACACAATAACAATCCTTAGCCATTGATTTAGAAGCGGTGATGCTCATGAAATGCCACATGATGACATTAGTGTACACTATCTGAGGAAATGAATCTGTAGAATGCTACCATGACAATTGCGTAAGGACCTGGGTTCCATGTTAGTGACAAATGCTTGTTTCGACCTGTCCTTTCATCTGTGCTTGTTTATGTGGGAAAATGGTGGTTTGCTTGATTAATTTTTTTAATCACTTCTATGCAACTGCTGGAAATTCTTCTTGATTCAATTTATTTGTGTATACATGCTTTAGAATTTTTCCTAGTAGTCTTGGAAATATAATTATTTGTCACAAATTCATGTTTTAACTTCTCACCCTGCCCATTGCAGCCTGCAAGGTACTTGAGCACGTTGCATTGCACTCATGCTATCATGGGTAGCATGAAGCCAGCACTTGTGGATTATGTTAAACCGAGGCGAATTTTTCATCAAGTCCATCAGCCAAGCACTGGGAACATAAACTGTCAGCTCATGAAGCTGAAAGGGAAGCTAAATGGGAAGCTGTTAGGGTATCTTACAAAGCTGACTTGGCAGCATGGAATGCTAAAAAGGATGCGTAAGTCTCTTGATTATTCATAGACGATCATGCTAGTGGGCATCCTCTTTTTTATTTTATGTTTTCTATGTAGCTTTGCTTCATGTATTTCCCTTTATCTTCATCCACTCTTTGTCTATATCGACTTGGAAAGTTCAAACTTCTGTAATTGGCACCCGGTTGATAAAATCTGACATAATATAAAAGGCATGAAACAACACCTCTTTAGTGAAAGCAAATGGCACCTAGCAATGAATTTTGAAATTTTACCATAAGTATATTTTATTTGGATGTAGCTTTCCTTGTTCGAAACCTTTGGATATTACTACCGTTGATTTAATTTTTTGCTTTGCTGAGGACAGCCACATAACATAAACATGCCATAGCTTGAGAAATGTAAAGCCATTGTATTATGTTTTGAATAAAAAAAAATATCTGAATTGAATTTTTTTAGGTTCATTCATTTCATAAAAAAAAATCCTGAACTGCAGGGAGGCTGCTGCTTTCTCTAGATTTATAGCAATAATCGGATCTTCTTGGTGTTTCATTTTTCTCTCTATGTTGGACTCTGGTTCTTCACACAACGGGACAACTGTAAAGGCCAAAGCAGCCCTCGTTGCTGCTCAAGTTGCTGCAAGTGCCTGACCGGCTGTTCAGAATCCGATTGTTAAGAGGAGGGGTGGGTGTGGTTGACAAAAACCTGGAAGGTGTAACCCTGTAGCAATAAAGAAGTGGCTTTATCTATCTGTAATATTTTAGTTATGCCCAACATGTGGGAGAAGTATGCTGTAATCTACAGGGCCTGGTTTCTTTGTATGCTGCAAGAGGCGGTTTTATATCCTTGTGATTGTCTGATGGACGTTGTAATTCTTTATTGTAGCTGAATCCTTCTGTCTTGCCATACAGAACTTAAAATCCTTTCCTAAGGGTACTTTTGTTACTGCCGCTCTTTTTGTTAAATCTGACCCTCCTGATGCCGTCTAAACCTGGACATATTTGCTGTGGCGGCATGATGTGTAGTTGATGCTGTGGAGATCAGTCTGTTTTCAGTTGAATTTGTTCATATGCCGAGTGAATTAAAATTAGGAGAAGTATGCCCAGCATGTGGGAGAAGTATCTGAGTTGAATTTCTTCTGCTTTGTTATCTGGTTCATTGTTTTCTTGTTCATATGCCAAGTAGTTGCTGTTTGTCCAAAAAGCAAAAGAACGTGAGGCAAGTAGGTTCAAGTGCCCTTTGATAATATGTGGGAATTCTTATCGTATAATTGGACTACTTATAAGCTTACTAAAAAGAGCAATCTTTCATGGACACATATTGGTATAAATACTTACGCACATACGTGGGAATTCTTATCGTATTGGACTGCTTAAGCTTTATACTTTTTTCATATATACTCTGGCACCTGCAGTCATCCTGTTGCCAGGCAATTATCTAACAGGTGGTCAGGTTGGATTGGACTGAGAGAAACCAACCTCAGAGGAAGTAAGTAGTTTGAGTACGTACAGGCCGTTGCTCATGACAGCATGTTGACCGTGACTTCAGAATTCCTGGTCCAATCCAGATCCCGTCAGCTTAGCAACGGCCAGAACCTCCGATTGATCACGAGCAAACGAAGAAAAGCAAAATACAAATATAACACGGGCAAACACATCAATCTGCCATCGTTAACGCTTTTCCCAACTTTGTTATCGTCAGTAGCCGTGAAACTTGCAGTCCACACAACAATCTTCTTCAATCTTCTTGTACACAGCAATTACTCCTCCCACTATTGTAGCCATTCCACCCATGCCCTTGTAGAAGGAGTACTTCATGCTATCAAGTCTCATGCTGCATAGCAAATCTACTACATAAGATTGTGTGACCATCACAAGAACAAATTAATCATTAATCAAATAGAGCACATACTCAGACGAATTTTTGAACTCATCGTATCTTTGAGATAGCAGCTTTGCAGAGGTATCGGCTTCATTTACCCTGTCCATGGACTACCAAGTTCCAACCAACACACAAAATGTAAGTATGCAAATAGTATGCAGATTATAATAAAAGCTCAGGGCGCGCGCACACACCTCCTTATGATTTCCTTCAACAATAGCCTTTAAGGTATCAAACTTCTCATCCTTTTCTTTACCCAGTGAAGCCAACTTCAGCTCATATTCCCTGCGCAGTTCAGTGAGCTTTCCCTCAAATTCGGTGCGCATAGCTGCCATCCGTACCTCATGATCAGCACTCTGTGAAGCGAGTTTTTTCTCAAATTCAATGGTACAGCAGACAATTTAGTATCATTGTCCCTCTGCTGTGAGGTGGACATGATATAAAAGTCCTGCTGCTGAGATGAAAGGGCTTTTTCAATAGCCAGGTCTTGCTCAAGGAGATAGTACTGAATGGTGTCATTTGACAAATAAGTTAGTTGTATAATCAAAATCAAGAAATAAATCTGTGCTGATTTGGGAATACCACTTAGCCAGGTCAAGTTTGATAACAAACCGAAATAAGACATGCAGGTGTATCACAAGAACGGTTAAGGAGTAACTCAGCTAGTAGTTTATTACGACTTTTCGCCGCATACACAAGATACAGCTATCTGAAGCAATGACAGCACAATCTAAATTTCAAACTAATATTAGGAATGAACGTCCTTTTATAGGCTAGCACAATTGCAAAAAACAACAGAATAACCATGGTACAACTCTATAACTCCAAAGAGAAAAATATATTGTACAGCCCATACCAACAGTTAAGTGTTGTTGGTTGATTAGCTTCACATGTCCTTTCTAGCTTGTCACCTTGACAAATTAAATCACATTTAAGCTCTAGAATTCGCATCACAGATCCATTTCTTGCCCAATTTCACTACTTCATCAATATAAAAATGATTCATATATAGACATGACCTTAGTCAAATCAAATCAACCGATCTTTTAGCTTACCAAAAGTACACTACCAATCTAATGCCAGGTTCCACAGCCAACATGTACCGATCTCAAGTTCGTTTTGAATTTTCCACTAAAGTCTCAAGTAACCAAGCAAACTATAGCAGTATTCACCTTGGTTGGGCACCACTAAAGTCTCAAATAACCAAACAAATAAAAGCAGTATTCACCTTGGTTGGGCAAGGACTGCAGTTGCTTGGGGTTGCCACCGCCAACCCTTCTTCCTGTTTCCTCTCCTTCTCGAGCTGGTCTTTGAGTGCCTGTTAAATGCCGATTCGAGTGAAGCCGCATCACGCACCAACCGGCACCGGTGCAAGAAACAAGGATTTGGGCCTTTGGGGTTTACGAATTTTGGGTGGTGCTCCTCACCTGTGGGTAGATAACCTTCGTTGGCGGCTGGCAGTCGTCGCCGAAGGCGCGGCTGCAGGAGAACCGCACGCCGCGGCGCCATGGTCGCTCGCAGGAGCGCGGGGAGGGTGGCGCTCCGCGCCGCGTTGTCGCCGAGGAGGCCATTCCCCAGGTCACCGCGGAGCTGTCGAAGGCTTCCACGGGTCGCCGCTTCAGAGCCTCTGAGGTGCGCGGCGAGGAATGCTACGGATCGCGCCATCGCCGCGACGCCGCCTTCGCTCGCTGCTTCGTGGGGTTTGGGAGGGGTTGGGCGGGCTGACGTTGCGTGTGGGGGGGGCGTCTCCGTGGGTGGGAGGGGGACGGAGCCCTTTCACCGTTCCGTTTCTGTTCTTGTTGGTGTCACTTGTTGATTCGACCACCGAATCCTTCCGTGGGCCCAGCTTGGTAGCGTGACATTCCTTTTCTTTTTTCTCCTTTTGTTTTGGTTAACAATGATTATTACGCCAGATACAAATGCTGCTCACCCTGTTTCGCGACAGCTGCTATAGTGAGCATGACGTGTTAGTGAATCCCTAACTAGATAACCTCGACCAGGACTCTAGGGATGTATTGTTCCAGTTTTTTAATATATTATAATTGGTAACCACGACATTGGTGTAAGATTATCACCAAGAAGAGGCGCCCGGTAAACGCTGTTCGAACATTTTTTTTCTTCATAAAAGTAGCACGTGGAATAGCAAAAACACCCACATTGTACAGATTACATAGATCAAAAGATAACGTCAGATAGGGTAAAATGCCAAAGAACCACTCAGGCAAACCCTGTTTAAGGCAATTTTGTTAAACAAAGATAGCTGAGAACAGGGAGTTATTATTCTGTAAACATCAATAGTGCACTAGGCCTGGATGCTGAACAGCATTTTTTACTTATTGCGTTTACGTAAGCCATAGCCTTTCAGAAGACCGATATCTATTATGCTTTGTCATGTATTCATAACAGTAGATACAGAGGAAGTAAAGTCATTGAGAACTCTTGGTTTTACCGATTGCAAGATATTTGTATTCCCTTTCAGCTTTTCTGTTTTGTACATGAGGAAACATATGCATTTTTCACTTACGACTCATCACAATGCTTGCCACATTTATTTTACCGTGTTTCATCAGCTAGACAATACTAACACAAAACCACAGTGATTTACTTCAGCACAGAAAGAGAGACACAAAAAAGAGATGGCAAACAGCAAAGGATGCAGTCTCAAACATATCCAAGGCACTGATAAGACAAGAAAGTTGTTAATGCTTTACAGAATTTATTTATTCTGTTCATGTCCAAACATGTGGAAACATTACATGGCTGTGCACGGGGTGCATCTGAAATGATGTTGGGAAGGTTGCCTTCAATCGCACAAAGTCAATCCTAGTTGGAACCCTCTGCCTTCTGCAAAGATAATGGGATGTAAATTAGTACACAATGTATACTGATGTCATAAAGAATTAGGTGAAATGGGCAGCAAATCGTCTATAAAGATGCAGCTACAGTTCTGCAGACAATGACCTTTCCATCAGTTTCCAAAATGTCTGCAACATAGGACCATAATTTGAGACTTTAGTTCCATTTAATCATCCAAAAAAGACATATTCATGGTCATCAGTTTAAGGCGTCACCTAATAAATATTAGCTAGAAATTACCATCTATTACAGCAGTGCATCAGATGAGGTAAAATGCCAAAGAACTAGGCAAATCCTTTTTGAGGATATTTCTTTAAGCAAAACAGTTGGAAACAGTGATACAATTCTTTAAACATCAGGCACTTTTTTTTTTTGTTTATTGTGTTTATGTAAGCTATAACTTTCAAAAGACCAATTGCTATTATGCTTTATCACGTTGAATATGCCATTCCTAATCCTAAGCTTTCAGCCTTGCGCACATCACAACAAGGTCAAAACATCACACAAGTGAGCCACTCTTTGTCCCTATTTACCTAATCTAAATCACTTCCTATAGCATTTCCCTCTGCTCTTCTGAGTCCAATATATTGTTGCCCAATAGCATTCAGTAAACAAAACGCCGCTGTCTGCATACAGAGGAGATCAATCAAAAAGAACCTTTCATTAACAAAGTCGATACTCAATAATCATGCACCAGCAATATTAGTCATATCCATAAATAACAAGAGGCCAGCACATTTCAAGGTAAATCACTGCTCCCCCAACGCTGATAATGTCCTACCATCACAAGTCTACATATCCCAGCCCCATGAACTGAACTGTTTCTACCAGATGACAGGCAACAGGTGGTCTGGCAGTAGAGGTGCCGCACATTTGCAATTCATTGAAATGACTAGCAGCATTGACCATTTGGCCATTTGATAAGCATAGTGCAGACTGTACACACAGATTTTCACTTAATATAAGTATATAGTGCAAAATGTACATTTAGATCATCAGATAACTCAAAAAAGTCTCCCGACGCTATGATGATACAGGCAACGATGTTAGCTTGTCAAACTCGGTGACTTTGTTCTTGTCGGCGTCGGCCTTCTCCTGCTCGACCCTCGCCATCCTCTGCTTCTCAAGGCGCTCCCTCTCCATCTTCTGCTCCACGCCGTCCGCCCACCCAGATCAAACGGAAACACCATAAATCCCAAAGGATCGGGTCGGATAAATGGTCAACGAGACGGGGGTTTAGGGTTTGGATGTGCTGCTGGGTGACGGACCTGGATGTAGACGCTCTCCTTAGCACGCTCCTCTTCGTTAAGGACGCGGCCCTTGCCGTTGCTGAGGAGGCGCCGACCAGCCGCCGCCGCCACCGCGGAGGCGGGCGGGGAACGCGGATCGCATCGCCATGGATCTGCGTGGGTTCGATCGGATTCAATGGCTCCCAGTAGCGGATGGATGTGAGTGCTCCCGTGATGGGTTGGATTGGACCGCAGTGGGTCGCGCGGCGCCGGCCGGTTATAAACGAGCAAGCAAAGCTTGAAGGATGGAGGCTGGAGAGTGGAGACGAGACTCGAGTGGTTCGTTCGAAAGGTGGAAGACGAGATGAGGCGAGACTCGTAAAATAATTTTGTTGGAATTTTAGGAGTTTTGTGGAGCGCTCGATTTGTTTTTCACCCTTCTTTTCTACTTCTTTCTCAAATACTGCCACGTTAGACCCCAAAAACATCAGTACATTCACCTTAAACTGTAGTCTCAAAATGATCCCTGCTGATACTTATTAATCAAGTGCTTACATTGGATTAAGAAAAATAGTCAACTTGAGAAGCTGGACTGATCCTAGAACGATTCTCCACGGTCAGCGCTTGTTAGAACGATCCATCACCCCCAGGCACTTCTCTTCTCGCAGCATTCGAGATCGTAGCAACTGCAACAGAACTTCGAAGTGAACTTTGCCAATTAACCAATACCTATTCCTAAGACAAACTCTCTATATGAAATTTACATAATTTAGGAGTCATGACACAAAGAAACTCAAGAAAGCTCCAAGCATTCCCCGTTTACAGGAATACGTGCCTTGCTCAATAGAAATGCAAAGTGCAACATCAATGCCTTTGCCAAACAAGCCATTCCCTATTCTCTTTACAGAGTTAAAACTAGTGACGTTGAGTCATAGCCTCACAGGCGTCCATCAGCTACCAATTCGTTTTAATCCTCTTCCAATCCTACTGCTATTATAAGGTGTGTCCTCTGTCCTGTATTCCAGCTTTCACTAAATCACACGGTCGGGTAGATGAACTGTCCAAAAAAATCCACCACCGAACTCCTCTTCTTTTCACTGAGGTCTGAGCATCGACCACAAGTTCAGCAAACAGGTAGGTGCCATAGAAAACCAGCACATGAACGTCATTGCAACAGAAGACTGGAAAGCGGCACAATGATTATCTGAACATATGTCCAGATCGTTATCGATCAAGACGGTGATCGCTGCTGCGGCGCATGCTCCAGCCAAGGTGAGTCCTCCTGTGATCTGTCATCAAACAACAATAGTCATTAAACCGGAATACCAGAGATCAAAAGAGAAATGCACCCACAGATCCATAAAGTTCAGTAGGGCAATTTCATTCACAAACATGATCTAACTACTTGTTTGTCTCGCTATGCCACACAGTTTTTTTTTCTTTGAGAACTATGCCACACAGTTAATGCTCAGCATTAGAACAACCCTGTATTCTTAACAGAATGTGTGAACATCACAGGTTATATGGTACATTTTCTTTCGTTCTTTTTTGTGGTTTAGTTCACTGCAGAAGAGACAAGAAATTTCTCGACACCTACAACTTTGCAAATATTATGGGAGACTGCGTGATTGAACTATTGATTTTGCAATCATCAGAAAAAGGACATGATTTAGCTTACCATATCTCCAACTGCAAACAAACGAACAGCCCGACGGTTTCGTAAACAGCGCTTAACCATCAGTGCATATACATCCACGATGGCTAGCATAAAGCTCCACAGACCTTGCAAAATAACCGCTGCAACAAGGAAGCTGGTAAAAGAGAGAAAAAACGAAACAAATCAGTTTTTCACAGCTGAAAATAAGCAAATCATGAGGGAACACAAGGAGAACACTTGAGTGTGAATGACATTAAAAAGAACCAGCATCTATACAAGTAACATTTCCTGTTATCCATAAAGCATATGCACATGTGTACCAGTCTACCAGGATAATATCCCTTTTTCAGATTAAAAAACTCACCAAGCTCTAAACGTTCAAAACTAATACTAAATTTTAAAGTTTGCATTGTTTCCTAAGGAAGCAACATATTTGTACCACAGAACACCATTTAGAAAGGTAATTAAGTGCTATAATATGCCATGCTTGGTGAGTTTTTCAATCTGAAAAGGCAAGAAATTACTAATTCCTAGTATGCAAAAAAGCATTGGATAAGGTTGCAGAATTACAGAAACAAGCATTGGATAAGGTTGCATACTACAGAGTACAAATACCTTAGAACGAGCTTGTAATGACAATATTACCTAGTAATATATCAATACTACAGAGCCTGTTATTTTTCCATCCTTAAGCCTTGTCAACCCAGCTTCCCTAGGCCCAACCCAGGCCAATTCGATGATTCCATCTAAGTTCTAACTAAGCAGCGCCCAGATTAGGAAATGATCTGAGAAATCAGATGGGTTTTACTCACTCAACTTAAACTTTTTCTTTTGGTTTGGTGAAAATACAGCGGAACGGTTTTAGTGTGTCAGGTTCTTAACTTTTAACAAGGGATACAGATTTGTTTGTCCACATTTCTAATCCACCATGATATTGAGGTTCAAGTTCTGGAATTTGCAAACAAAAGATAATGTCCTTTTCTCTATGTCAGCAATCCACTGTATGATCCCCCAAAACACCAACTCTTGAACTACAAGCATATAACTGAAACGAACGTTGTAAGCATACAGTTTTTTGGAACTACTAGATTTGCCCATTTACTCTCGCATTCTTCTCGTTTAGGTACTCGCAATGACCAAAGTGTATTACGGGTCTAAGGCATGGCGAATTTGCACTGACGCAAAGCAAAGAAAACTTGAAAGACGGTAGCAATTAGGTGTGACAATAAGATTTCAATTTAGTTGGCAGCATGGGGTTTTGTCCAATTTCACGAGCAAACCAGCCCCCATATGGTGTTAATTGTGGAGTGAAGCAGGATGTGTCCTCAAGCAAAACTTATCCATACTACCAGCTAGAAAAGGTGCTTCCAAACTGTGGCTGAATTAAGCAAAAATCCAACAGAAGAGTTCCCTGACGCTTTACTTCTCAGCAACAAGTTCCCAACCCACCCAACTGCCCCTACTTCAAATTGTACATACCACGTTACCCGATAAACAGAACAGATCGCACCATTTCCATTGT
Organism: Eleusine indica; assembly: GCA_030378355.1. NCBI lineage: Eukaryota > Viridiplantae > Streptophyta > Magnoliopsida > Poales > Poaceae > Eleusine > Eleusine indica. The sequence goes on along the minus strand of CM059498.1, from coordinate 5,490,746 downwards.
CTAAACCAACAATTCACACCAAACTACAATGCAATTCCCAGAAATCCTAATCAAGCTGCAGATGGAGAAGTAAACTAGGGAGGTAAAAAGCTTAGCGGAAGGCGAGAGGCGGCGGGCGGGAGGGCTTAATTACCAGAAGGCCGAGACGGAGGGGAAGTCGTTGGTGGACGTCATGACGGCGAGCGAGATGCCGGCGAAGAGGAGCTGCGCGATGCGCAGGCCGAGCGCCCCCGGCGTGCCGGGCATCCCGGGCAGGTCCTTCATCAGCACCCCCTGCGGATTCTCCACCCCCTGCGGCTGCTCCGCCGCCGGCTCCTGCGGCTGAGGCTGCTGAGGTTGAGGCTGCTGTGGCTGTGGCTCCTGCGGCTGAGGCTCCTGAGGCTGTTGCTGGTTAGCGGGTGGGTCCGCGGGCGGCGGCGGCGGCGGCGGCGCTGGCGCCTCCACCTGCAGCGGGTGCACCGCCGGCCGGCTCGCGAACATCTTGACCCGCGCACTGCCGAGCACACCACCACCACCCCTCAACCCGACGAAACAGCAAGCCCTTCCTCCCTTCCCCTCAAGCTGGACTAGAAGGCCAATGCTCTCAGCGACCTGGCCTCGGCGCGTCCTAGCTGGATCTGGATCGGCAGCGGGGAGCGGAGCAACGGCGGCGGCGGCGGAGGGCAGCGAAAACACCGGCGCAGCCTGCTGCCTGCTGGCTAGTGGAGTGCGTGCGCGGATGTGCCCTGCCTGCGGCCGCGCCGTTTGTTTACTCTGCACTGGCTGAAAAAAGAAACGATAGCTTAAGGCTCGAGAGACGCGAAACGCGGCGTGCTGCGCCGTACTACGTGGGGCCGAGCCGATCGATGGCGACGGAGCGAAGCGCTTGCGCATATGGCTCCGAGAGCCGAAACGGGCAAGATGCGCCGGGTCCGGCCGGCCGAGGCTGACCGCGCTGCCGCTGCCGCTTCGGGGAACGCTGAGCTACTAGCCTAGCCACCCCGCGGCCGGAACGGAACGCCTCGGTTCTTCACACGATCGGCTCGGAACTTCGACGCAAGTTCACGCACGCCAAGGCTTGCTTGGACCGAACGCCTCGGTTCTTCACACGACACCACCGCCAAAGCTTCAGCAGAATCCACTCGGGTCACAGTACTAATAACCAGTTGCCAGTATCATCAAATTAGGGCCGTTCGGCTCGCCGGCCGCCGGCTGGTCCACGCGGACGGAGGCCACCACCGATCCGATCGACTGCTGGGCTTGGCTACCGCGGTCAGGTCACGTGTGTGTGTGCGAGGCGTCCGATCTGGTGAATGGTAGCTAGGCTTGGACCGCGCTGTTTCGTATCGTTTGTCCGTCCACGTCGTTTCGGAAACGTGTAGTGATAATGATCCGAGAAGAGCATTGATCAGAGATTGCAAGCGAAATTACCCCAGGATTCCCCCCGAACATGGCGAAAGGCAGCACCGCTTTTGCTGCGACCTGCGGAAAATGCATGGTAGCTCGCCAACTTTGGCCGACGCGGTTGTCGTGGGATCCTTTCCGTTTGGGGTTCCGAATGCTGTAAGTTGTGTGGTAACAACGAGATTGACAAGTTAGTGTTCGTCAATCAACAACGCTCCAGGCTCTAGCTTTTTTTTTTTTTTCAGCCAATCCCGGCTGCTTTACTGATTTTTGGTTTGGGCCGAATCTTTCAGGAGATTTGCTTTCGTCTGCACATGGCCGCCTTATTACCGGCCACGCCACGCGCTCCGATGCGTATGCGCTTTGATCTGGTTGAACTACCCCGGACCAACCAGATAATACTAAGCCGTTATAATTTCAGTTAGGAATAATACCACGTGTAAAGCAAGAGTATTTTAAAGCTTTGTCAAGGACTCATCGTATTTGTGAATCTGATTTTTTTGTGTTTATTCCCAGCAGGCAGCTAGCGACGGATAAACAACTCGATTGCGTTAACCGCTTTTTGGAGGTTCTCGACGTGAGAGGCCAATTAATCTTTGCACTTGAACTTCTGAAGAATTTGGCACGTCCACATTGGATGGAACGTGGGGCATGGCATTCGACTAGATTGGACGACTAGTCAACTTCGCAGGAAAACTTTGGCTGACTAGTGCTTGCAATCGTGTAGACAATCTCTATGCCCTTTTATACGCCTATATAAAGCTTGCTCATTGTTGAATATGCTGTCTTCTCAAGTTCCTTTTAAGTTCCACTGAACAGTTCAAGGGATCATTCGGTGGTCGACACCTTCATATGATCCGGTTCAAATCAGTTCGAAAGTATGTGAACAGCAATAATACGCCATTGTTTACTAGGCATTGAATTTTTTCCGCGGTTTCGGAGTCATGTTCGAGTTTGAACACCACAGATGTTGCATGCACTTTATTCACGCGTCAAGAAGTCCAATCTACATAATCATATTTCACTTACGAACTTTTTTCAAAACCACATTTCAGAATCAGCTTTGCAAAAGGCCAAAGCTCAAACAAACAAGCTATCAACACACCTACATACGTAGGTGAAGAATTGTGTGTGAACATTATTCGTCGACGAAGAAGGGATCAGCTCTTTATCAAACTTTTCCCTTCCCTTGTCAAGTCGAATTAATTGCTACCTCTTGGATGGATCATGATCCTATTCATCTCTATATATCAAGTCATATAGTAGCATTTTTGCGCAAAGGAGATACGTGTTCACATGTTCATATTGCTTTATAGTTAGCTATATGCCAACAAATTCCACAACAAGAATCATGAGATTCATTATTTGTTACCAAAACGCAAATTTATACTCACTCCTAGTGGAAAGGAATGATGCGAGAGTTCTCGTTAATACCATATCCTCTTCCATGTAGATAATGGAATTCCTACGGTGGTAATAATGATGTCGCATTCCCTCTCATTATCAGTCATTTCAATGGTGTAGAGAATTTCTATGTTCTTTTCCTACCTAATATTGGTTGGCTATGTTCTATTTCTTGTCATCTTCATTATCCTTTGCACTCAATGGTTCAAGATTGGTTTGATGATCGACATACTTCTAATCAAAATCAATTCATACTCCATATAACTAGTGATTTTTGTGCGAAGCCACTGTACCGGCCCATGGATGCTAGCTGGAGACTTCAACATGATATACAGCTCTGAGGACAAAAACAATGCTAACCTGAACCGTGCACTCATGGGAAGGTTTCGGCGGTTCATAAATGATATGGAGCTCAAGGAGATTCCTTTGATCGGCCGCAGGTATACTTGGTCCAATGAAAGAGCCTCCCCGACACTAGTTAAGCTCGACAGAGTATTATGCTCGACGATATGGGAGGACGTCTATCCTGACTGTGTGCTGCATAGCCATGCAACTGAAATGTCAGACCATTGTCCTCTCATACTGGGATTGAAGGACAAGGTGGCTAGCAAAAAGCGCTTCCATTTTGAGAGTTTTTGGCCTCGGTTGCCGGAATTTGCCGAAACAGTGCAGCAATTATGGGATGCTCCGGTACAAACCACTTCACCACTTGAGCGCATCTCAGTCAAGTTGAAACGGCTAAACCGAGCTCTCCAATCATGGAGTGCCAAGCGGGTCGGACATGTCAAGACTCAACTCACCTAAGCAAGGGAGGTTCTCCACAGATTAGAAATGGCACAAGATAGAAGGGAGTTGTCAATGGAGGAAGATAGCGTGAGAAAGGAGCTGAAGCGGTTGTGTTTAACTTTGGCCTCACTAGAGCGAACCATTGCAAGGCTTCGCTCCCGGGTGAAACAACTCAAAGATGGGGATGCCAACACCTCATACTTCCACAAGCAAGCAGCCTATAGGAAGAGAAAGAATTATATACCAAAATTGTTAGACGGCGAGCAGATGGTGACCTCGCAGGAGGACAAGCATCGAGTATTATTGGAGTTCTATGAACAGCTGCTCGGGTCAGCTCCGGACAGGTCGACTTTCTTAGACCTTGAGTACTTTCATAGAGCCTGTATGGATCTTTCTATCCTTGACTCCCCTATCACAGAAGAAGAGGTGTGGCAAACAATTAAGAGCATGCCAGTCGACAAGGTTTCGGGACCTGACGGTTATACTGGCAGGTTCTATAAGTCTTGTTGGGAGATTATCAAAGCAGATGTTATGGCCGCAATCATCACATTACAACAGGGGAACGCAAGAGGACTTGGCCTGCAAAATTCAGCATATATCACACTTATCCCAAAGAAGGAAGAGGCAGTTAAAGCAATAGATTTCAGGCCTATTAGTTTAATACACAGTTTTGCTAAACTAAAAATCAAAATCCTCGCTAACCGGCTGGCACCCCTGCTGGATTCTATGATATCCACGAATCAGAGTGCATTTATAAGAGGAAGATGCATACATGATAACTTTATGCTTGTTCAATAAATATTTAAGGTGTTACATCGATAGAAAACTCCTAGCCTCTTTCTCAAGTTGGATATTACAAAGGCCTTTGATTCAGTCTCTTGGGCTTTCTTGATGGAAGTCCTCCGACACTTGGGTTTTGGGAATTCTTAGTGCAACTTGGTATCTCACCTTCTATCCTCCTCCTCGACCCAAATCTTGTTGAATGGCGAACCGGGGGAGCCTATCCAGCTGTAGCATGGGCTTAGACAGGGGGACCCTCTGTCCCTAATGCTCTTTATTGTATTGATGGATGTGTTGAACAGCTTGTTCGTCAGGGCAGACCATGAGGGGTTGCTACAACCTTTATCATCAAGAGTGGCCGAGCAAAGGTTGTCCTTATATGCTGATGACGTAGCCTTGTTCATCAAACCGTCGGCTGAAGAAATGAAGCTCACCGAAGACATTCTCAAAGCTTTTGGAGACGCCTCAGACCTGCACACAAACTTCCAGAAGAGCAATATTATACCAATCAGATGTGATGAAGATTCTTTGGCAACTTTACAAGAGAATATGACTGGCAAAATTGCTGAGTTCCCATGCATTTACTTGGGCTTGCCCCTCTCTAATGTTAAACTCAGGAAAAAATGATCTAATGCCTTGGATTGAAAGAATTGCCAACAAGCTTCCCTTTTGGAAGGTTGCATTAATGAACAAGGCAGGAAGGGCCACACTTGTGAAGTTTGTGCTATCAGCTATGCCCATTCACTTGCTAATTGCCATCAATGTACCGAAGTGGTTCTTTAAAGCTATTGACAAAATCAGAAGGGAATTCGTTTGGCAAGGCAAGGAAAAGGCTAACGGAGGGTGCTGTTTGGTAGCCTGGGAAAAGGTCACAAGGCCCCTGGACCTTGGTGGTCTGGGAATCCCAAATCTGGAGGTAATGGCTTAGGCATTACAAATTAGGTGGCAGTGGTTTAAGAAAACACGAACGTACCGGCCATGGACTGACCTAGAGATGTCTAGCCATCCAAACTCGCTAGCCTTATTTGCTCTGGCAGTCACCACCCAGGTGGGCAATGGCGCCAATACCCTATTCTAGTCTGATAGGTGGATACATGGACAATCTATTCAGAGCTTGGCCCCCATGGTGTTTGAAAGAGTGCCTGCAAGAATTCAAAACAAAGAACCGTAGCAGAGGCTTTCATTGATGATAGTTGGACCCAGGACGTACAGGGCAGTCTCTCAATGGAAGGAACCACACAACTGTTCAGATTGTGGGACTGCCTCATGAACATTGATTTGAATGACAATGATGACCAACATGTATGGAGGTTGGATGCCAGTGGATGTTACTCTGCCAAGTCAGCCTACAAAGCTTATTTCAAGGGTGCTATAACCTTTGAACCGTGGAAGAGGTATGGAAAAGCTGGACACCACCAAAATGCAAAATGTTTTTATGGTTGACCATCAAAAATAGATGTTGGACAACTGAAAGATTAGCTAAAAGAGGAATGGAACACCCAGAAAAGTGCCCACTGTGCGATCAAGTTGAAGAGAATGTGCAGCACTTACTGACGACCTGTGTGATGGCAAGACAGGTCTGGTTTGTCGTGCTTAGCCCGCTGTAGCTTGGGTCTTCCGTGCCGCGGCAACATGAACGAAGCTTCTCGGAGTGGTGGCGCAGAACAATGAAGAGAGCGCCACAGGAGCTGAGAAAAGGGCTGAATTTCTTGGTCATCCTGACAGCATGGAAAATCTGGAAGCACCGCAATGACTGCGTCTTTGACAGAGCCTCTCCCTCGATTAATACCATTCTTGTTGCCATCAAAGATCAACATAACCTATGGTGCATGGCAGGGGCCAAGAAGCTGCGAGAACTCAGCCTCGCGCTAACTTGACCTGGTGTTAGAAATCGGTCCAGGGGCGTGTGTGTTTTTCTTCTACAATGTGGTTGTTTAATCAGGATGACCTTACTCATGTTTGGTCCCCATATGAGTGAGGATCATATAGGGACCCTCATGTTTTCTCTCTAATTGCAATAAAATGCAGTTCTCCTGCGTTTTTTTTAAAGTGGATATCTTTTTCGCAATTGTGTATGATCTTTTTAGATTTATTGTTTTCGATTGTTCTTTTTGCTTCTACATCGCAAAATTATTTGTAACGTAATATCCACATGTCTACCCAAACATTAATGCGGAGGTGTAGGTGCCACGCAAAGTGAATGTTATACATATATATTGATTTATTCATAGCATCGAACTTGGAATCGATTTACCTTAGGCTTATTAATGTGCAAGACACGAGAGCTTTCTTAAATAGGACTACCACCAATATAAAACTATATTTTTCAAATTCACACTAGTACAACGATTTTTAAAAATTAAAACTCAGATAACCGGACACTCAAACCCCCTAGGTAATAGGAGGGAAACATGATGCGTGAACACTCTGTCCGCAAGCAAAGTTTCGGTTCTCACCAAACTTTTTCTTTCCTTGGTCAAGTCAATTTCCTCACTAGTAAGCGGATCAAGATCCAGTGGAGCACTACCAGGGGCGAAGCTTGAGCATCAATCTAGAGGGGATCAGTCTTTTTAATTCTCTCCCAAAAATGTGCAAATAATAGAAATTACTATAGATTTAGTGGAAAATAAGATCGTCACCGAGTACTACTGAGTACTGAGGCTCACACAACCCTGTTCGTCCAGGCCTACGTATCCGTTTTTTTTTCTTTTTTTTCATGAGGATAATAACGTTATTCAAGTTGTTACGTCTTGCCTGACGACGACGTATAATCTGCGAGCAGTCTCATTTCCTTTTCGAGAATTTATTTACCGTTGCAAAGGCTACACTACACCAGCAGCTCGCTGGCGCGGGTGACCTAACTCCTTCCACTGACACACCACCGCAACGACCACTCAACCGCCACATCGGCAGACACACCCGCCGCTCGACTAGGCTGCCGCGCATGAATCTCCGTGGCGGGCCCCGCTTTATGAGGAAGCCGCGGCTACGTGTACGACGCCGCGTACCGCCACCGGGCACGTGCCCGCCGCCCCCTGTTAACAAACCGCACGCAACCACCGACCCCACCCCACCCAACTGAAGCCAACGCCCCACGCACCACTGGTGCTTAGGCCCACGGGTCGGCGTCTGCGGTATCGCGAGGGCCAGTCCCTCTCCCGTTGCGTTGGTATACAAATAGAGGCCGCGGAGGTCTAATAATTTGAGGCGAGGAGTGGAGGTCCGGAGACTTCCTCCTCTGTTTAGCTCGCGCCGAGCGGTGGAAGTGGTCTCGGGTCTGCTCTTCGCCGGCGTGAGTCCGATGGGCTACTGGTGGGACCGCGTGGTGCTGCCGGTGCGGCGGGTCTGGCTCGGCGTCGCGTCGCGCTTCGGGGTTCGCCAGACCGGTAAGCTAGGCAGCGGCGGCGGCGGAGTAAGTGTGGTCGAGGCGGGGCTGGGTCTGAACTCCGGCGTTGCTTGGTTTTTGCAGGGCTGTGGAGGCTGCGGCAGGAGGTGAGCACGTGCGAGTACGAGGACGTGCACGTGATGTGGGAGATGCTGAGCCGCACGCCGGCGGCGCCCAGCAGGCGGCACAGCCGGTTCCGGCCGCGGGACCGGCCGTGGACCGACAGGCTCCGACTCCGCCGCGGATTCTAGTAGATCGAGAGAGGTCGCCGCTTCAGCTCTTCTACTAGCTGCTGTCGCTGTGGAGTACAGTAGTTCCCTTTTTTCTTTTTATTCCACTCTTCTTCTTCTTTCTCTGGTTTTCTCCTCTGTATCTAATGTCAATCAATCTCGCTGCGCTCTGAGATGTACTTCCATTCCTCCTCGTGTATCGATCCGCTTCCGCCTGCAGACGATGCTGGGGTATGTGAATGAACAGAGCTGTTTCTGTCTGTGTCCTTGTTTATACGGCTGTTATACTGCTCCATCTTGCTCTGTTGCAAAAGCATACTCTGTTCTTTTTCTTTTTTTTTTTTTCAAATTTCGATTGTGCGTGCCCATAATTCGTCGACATAGTACTCCGATTAGAAATTTCCGCAGCCTGCTTTTTCAGGTTTTATTAGACAAACCAATATACTACTACACAGGAAAGCTTCTGTTCAGAAAAGAAACTCGTCAGCCGACAGGATCAGAAATTTAGAAGGGGGTAGGTTTGGAAAATTTTGAATACTCCATAAAAAAAATTGCCAGTTGCTACAGAATACTGCCAATTGAAGTATACCAACAAAATTCTATCGCAAATTAATCTATCCGGTGCGTGAAGCAGGTAGGGGTATAATAACGGAGTATCTAGTTACCAACAAAGATTTGATGTCTCACCCTTATTACTGACTCGTCCTAATGCAACCTTCCATGATGTGTGCTGTAGCTTTCGGCGATCACTAGATTGGGCTCTCACAAACCATCGCTCAACCCAACCAAAAATCAACGTCCCTTCAACCGCACTTCAACTAAACAATGCTCTTACTTCTTCGATCAGTAACTTAAGCTATAAGTATTCTTGAAAACAAATGAAAAGAGCACAGAGCTTTCGGTCGTTGGACTGACTTTTCGCCTTTTTAGCGGCATCTCTCGAGGAAAAAGTCGATGGCATCGTGATTTTTAATGCTAAACCACCCTATCCGACCGGTGGTCACGACGGTTTCCGTCGGGTTTTCGATTCTGCACGGATATCCCGCGAAAATCCGCTTGGCCGCAAACGCACGCACGGGTTTCTGTCAGTTAGTAGAAGCGGCGCCGGGTGTTCGTGAAGTTCTTCAGATTGGGCGGCACGTTTTGTTATACATTCCAATCAGAGGCCATAATGATACGCATGAGTAGGTGTGCAGCTTCATTCACAGATCGGGGATTGAATGAATCTTCTCAGTGTTAGTTAACACAAGGGACGATCTAAACAACATCCACAGACTACTTCTACTAGTACTAGCTAGCATAAAATGAATTTGTCGGTACAGGTACAGCACTGTAGTAGCGTTGTTGGTGTGAGTTGTTTACCAGTAGCTCGTCGACATCTAAGAGACCAAGTCATTAATCAGTGAAGTCACGATCTACTCAAACTGAAAAAATAATCACTGTTCGAAAAGAATAATAATGCAATGTCAAGCCTCAAGGTGCACACATCTTCTTTTCTCTGACAAGTCCCTCTTTCCAATAAAACGGACCGTATGATTAGGTCTGCTTTAGTTGTGTGTGTGTTTCTGAGGCTGCAATCGATTGGGCACACTCTCTCACTGTTTGATTATGCAGGCTGCACTCTCGTGGTATGAAAACAATAAAGCCACGGGTCTATGATGAGTGGTCCTATACTTGTCAAGATTTTGCCTCGAGGACACTCAACCAAACATTATCCAACCTAGCTAAATGACATGCAACCATGATTAAATGAAAAATACAGACTATTTACAAAAATGTTATATCACTGGAGATATATGTGTTAAATGTGGACGGTCGGCATGGTTTAGCTAGCTTGTTGAAAGAGCATGCGCACGGTCCTCTTTATTTTTCAATGTGTTGTCCTTGTGTTTATTTAATTAGGTCTATATCGTCATCTATCCAAGATTCTACTAGCAGGCAGTACTATTAGCGCGCTGCCGTTGATTATATTCTTTGATTGACGCACGCAACCGAGATTTGCACATTCCAATCAGCGGCGATATACAATACTGTTAGCGCAGCGCCAAATTAGCGGCCGCCCGAGTCTGATGGAGACGTAACAACGGTACTTCATCACGTACGTCGTCGTCGGCCATTTTGTTTTGTGCTGGCTTGCTCGCTCGGCACTGTTTGGTCCATCCGGTGTCCCGTGTGCTTGACCTGCTCGTGCTGCCTGTCGGTAGCTTTTCTTGAAATATCCCGATGAATAAACTATACAGATGCCGAAAGTGAGGCGGCCGTGTAGTCGTGGCTTTTGTTTTATTTTTTTCTAACGAGGTGTAGAGGCTTTTATATCTCGCAGCTCTCGTATGCGTTGGTCGTAGAAAAATTAAACCGAAGTGCCGAACCAATTTGTTGTGTGCCTTGGCGAAGTAGCAGCCCCGCGTCGCACGCTCTGTGTCCCAATGAAAGGTTCCATCAAATAGTGTGGATCGGCCCGGCCGGCCGCCAACCTACGTCGTCTCGTAGTCAGTTCCGATTATTTCCCGGCCGCGCAGAGCCTGCCGCTTGGCGCGTCGTCACACGGGAATCGCCGGCAGGCGCGCGTGTATCTGGTCGGACGTACACGTACGGTAAGTCACGTGCTGGCGCGCCTCGGTCGCACATGCACGTGGCGGCTGGCGATCCCCGCCCCGAGACGGCGGCATTCCGGTTTCATTTGAAGCAGCCACGACCCCCTCGTCGCCGTGCATCGGCATCGATGGGTGTTTACCGTCGCGACGAAGTGAACAATTCCAATTTCCAATCACAACATCAGCACGGGGCCAGTACGAGTCAATTTACAGAATAGCACTCCATTTGGTATGGCTCGACTCATAGTGAGCAAGTTCACTCTAAAACTTCAGTGTAAAGCTGTTTTATTATAAAACTAGAACTGATTTTAGAGCTGTTTAACTAGCTAGAAAATATAAAGTTAAACATGTAAATAGGTTTTTACGCTTTCAGAGTGAGTTGGGACAACGTGGGTACGGTCATGTAGTGGCCGCAATGAGGGCGCGAGAGCAAGGTGCAGCGCCGTTCGACCCCACAGTCATCCTATGACGGCTGGAGGTGGCGATGACGAAGCCTGTGGAGGAGGGGACGAGCAACGCAATATGAAATCGATTTTGTCCTATCGAGCCCCTTCCAAATCGACTAAATCAGACACCAAATTGAGGAGGTCGGGGCGGCCACAGCGAGCTAGGGCGGCACGGCATCAGGGCAACGTAAGGTAGGGTGATCGTAGCGAGCTGGGGCGGCGGAGCGAGCTCGAGCGACGCGATCGGCGACGGAGCTACTGCGGGTGATGATGGAGCCTGCTCAGTCCGTGAGGGTGACGGCAGGGCCAACTTGGGCGGCAGGGCGGTGCGAAGAAGAAAGGGGGAGGTGTGCGCCGACGGGGAGAAAAGAGAAACAAATCATTTTTTTGTGTAACCAATGGCAGCGTGCGTTATTTTCTCCAACTCTATGTTTCCACTGGTCTTCAGAGCTAGGTCTGAGGTGCTCTGAAAAAATAAACTGAGGCTCCTCAAACTTTTCAAAGTTGGTTGCTCAGAAAATTTTTAGAGCCGAGGTGTTTGGCTGGCTCTACTCCGCTCCCAACTGAAGCTGGATTCTGGAGCCATGCCAAACACCCCCTAAGAATGTGTTTGATTCAAGATACCGGGATGGGAGTGGCCCGCCCGTACTTAAAGTCATGCTTCTCCAAAATGACAAAGCGGCGCCATAATTATAGTTATCTTTATATCTCAACATTAATATATTATCTCGTTCTTAATTTGTAAGTCAAAACAGATATAGAACTAACCCTTTGTCCTTTGCATCTATTTAAGCTCTACATGCAGCAATTTAGGAAAATAAATCTTTTTGAGCGTGCAAAAAATATTTCTTTTTCTCCATCGAACCCCTATTTGACGTGATAGCTGTGACCATGCACGCGGTCTTTAGTCCGATTCATGATCGGAAGTAAGACAATCAATTTACATCGTAATTTGAGTTGTAGAGAAAAAAAAATTACATAATACTATGATACAAATCTCCCTTATCTTATCTATTATATCTCTGGCCAGTTCGTAGGTGCATATGCTTTCCCCTCCAACCACATTTTGCTCGTATGATACTTGTTAGCAATAAGGAAGCCTACATGGGCTGCACCTGCACTATGTGCTAGTTAGGTTGTTGTCCTCATGTACTTCCCACGCATGTAAAGTCTGAAGTGTTTGGTTGCAATTTCTATGTGAAAGGAAAGCATAAGGATGGAATACATTTACACAAGGAAATAAATAAACCATTTACTTATGTTTCACTCTATCGTCACTTCTCATAATTCATGCTTGTCGGTGTACCGGAAACCAGGGTCCTCCACATCACCTAATATTATACAAGCAATGCACAGAAGATCTCAAAGGATTTCAAGACAAGGAGAAAAGGACAAGGCCTTTACATGCATAAAAAGTCACCTATGGTTACATGCACAACAAGTCAATAATGGAAGCATGCATGACGGAACCGCACCCACTTGCCATCTCTCCCTCCCTCTCTCTCTCTCTCTCTCTCTCTCTCTCTATCTCTCTCTCTGCTGTCACACAAGGGAGCACAATGCCCAAGGCAAAGGCAGTAGCAGCGGCACGTTGCGGAAGGGAGGGGGGGCCTGAACCACTTAACAGCAGACAATTAATCTCCTTTGTACGGCCTGATGTGGGATGCCCCTTAACGAATAAAAGGGAGCATCCGGGATAGGCACAAGGGGGACTTCTTCTTCCTCCTCCTCCCAACTCTCCATGCTCAAAAACGTGAGTTTTTCCCCATGTACTCCCGGATCTGTACACTCCATAAATAATATAAGAAACATAGACAAACAGGATGTAGGGCTGTTAGCCTCCGGGTGGCCTGAACCTAGGCGAATTCCCGTGTGTTTTATTCGCTCTTATTTGCTATCTATTTTGAAGATTACGGCGTATTCATCCCTAACCGAACCAACAAGGGGCGGTTTTGCTAACCCCCCATATGTGAGGTGTCCAGACATCCACATTTGGCGCGCCAGGTAGGGGGTGAGGCATTGTCTTCCTCTAATCTTGACTTTCTTGGCTATTCTCGGTGAAAGTTGTCTAGAAGGGGGGGGGGGGGGGTGAATAAGTAAATACTCCTACGAACCACTAATTAAAACAATTAGTTCAGACTGAGGTCGGACTAAGCCGCAAGTGTTGGCGTCCTAGTCCAGTCCGCTAGAGACAAGTAAGGATAAGTACTAGGAAGTTTAAAAACAGAACAAGATAGCTAGGGAACAAGCTAAACAAGTAATATTAGAGAGTCATAAAAATATGGCATAAAGAGTGAAGTAGAGCAATAAGAACAAGAACAAGCACATAAGAATTTGCCCACCGAAGTTCAGTCCCACAAAGGAACCTAAGTCTCCGTTGAGGAGTCCACAAAGGACCGGGTTGCTCTCAACCCTAGAACCTCTTCCGAGCAACCACAAAGGTCAAGCTCGGTTTTCCACTAGTAATCCTTTGCAAGAAGGGTAATACAAACTTCTCGATTCTTCAACCACAAGCTTGGGAGCCCCGGACGACGCCTAACCATCTAGGGGATGAATCCCCAAGAGTAACAAACACAAGCAATACCAATGGTGAAGAGAAACTGAAGTGCTCCATTGCAATATGAGGTGGCTCACTCAAATCCTCACAAATCTCCTCTTAACCCCTCACGAAATGGAGTAGCAAGCTTAGGGGAGAGTTGGAGAAGCTCAAGAGTGCTCAGATTTACTTTTTTAGCTCAATGGAGTGGCCAACGGCACTTTGGGGATGAAGGGGTATATTTGTAGGAGAGGAGAGGAAAAGAGCCGTTGAGGGGTTAGACCCGTCTTAGTCCGGTATCGGGGCCCGGACTAGTCCGCCCCTGCATTTCAAAATTAACACGGAAGCTATACCCATCCCCAAAAATGGCTAAGTGTTAGTGACCCGGACTAGTCCGAAAAAACCCAGCCTAGTCCGGATCAAACATCTCCCCGAAGGTTAAACTTTCTGGAATGGTTATTTGTCGTCTTAGTCTGTCACCAGCCAATTTAGTCCGGATGGGTCATCTATCCGGCCTAGTCCGAACAAAGCCGGCCTAGTCCAGAAGAGCCAACACCAGAGATATCATTCCCGTGTTTGACCCTGAACCGGTTTAGTTTGCCTGAAGCCGTCCTAGTCCGGGTTCACCTGGTTCCCGGCTTAGTCCGGAACTTGGCGTCTTAGTCCGGCCAAGTCGACTCTAGAACCAAATTGGTTCTATTTTGACTCATGCCGACCTAGTCCGCCCATTTCCAGACTAGTCCACATCCCAGAGAAATCAAGAGGAAGTTAAGGGATTTGGGAATGCAATATGGTATTAGAAATTTGAGCACTTGGTCAATTTCACCATTTTCTTTGTTGTGTCCCTCTTGATAGTACGGTATACCTATGACTCAAAAATTAAGAGTAATAACTAGAAGTCATCGGTTGCCTTCACACCTTTTCCTTTTTCATTTTGGAGGGTCATCTTTGATTCATTAATTAATCGCCCTGCTCATATACTTAGCAAATATCATTAGTCCTTTAATTGTTCATCATTAATCAACCAAAAACCCACACAGGGGCCTAGATGCACTTTCAATCTCCCCCTTTTTGGTGATTGATGACAACCAATTAAAGCTTATATTTGAGATAAAATGAATTTGATTCCAACAAATATATGTAGAGCTCCGCCTAAAATTATGAATCAATGATTCATACAACAACAGTCCATATGCATACTAAGAACATCAATTTTGAGAGATCATTCATATATTCATTGCAACCATGGGATGCCTAAAAAGTGTGATCAAGAGATATACAAGAGTGAATAAATAAATGACAAGTGCAAACACATAGCCAACAAACATCACTCATCAACACATAACATCCAGAGAGCATAGTCATTACATAAAGATCACAAATATGTTTTACAAGATCTTACAAAAGCAAATGATGATAGAGAGGCACACCACAAATAGTCTTAACAATACAAATTTTTGAAACTAAAATGAAGTCCATGATCAACTAGATAGCTTTCTTCTCCACCTTTGGCATCAAGACACCAAAAAGGAAAAAGAAATGGTCGAAGAGGATAGTCACTCGCTCCCATCATACTCACTACCACTAGGCTCACCCTCATCATCCTCATGTCCATTTCCAGCCCCATCACTCTCACCTTCACTCTCACCAACAGCACCGGTAGCCTCCTCTATGTCTCTCTTGATGATGCCAAAGTACTCACGATCTTCCCTAGTGAAAGAAAGAGTGGGATGCGGATAGTGACGTGGAGGAGAGTCATTGTCATCAGAATTTGCCAGAGAACAAGTGGGGCTGAAGTTGTACTTGGTAGAGAGTTGCTTGAGGGTCCTTGTGTTCTTCTTCCTTTGTCTCCTCTCATTGTCTAGCTTCATGTTGGCATCATGTCCAAGACAAAACAAGGTGGAGAGGAACTTGAAGAGTGTTTTGCTACCTCTAGAAGAAGATAGAGCGGCTGAACTAGAGCTTTCACCTCTAGTGGACCGAGAAGAGACCAAGGAGACAAGCTTCTGAGGCCTCAAGGGCTTGTGAGGCACATCCTTGACAAAGGTGAGCTCGCTAACTTCCTCCATCATCTTCATTAAGTAGGGTCCATAGCAGCAAGACCGAGCCGGAGTGATAGATATAGCATAGATCTCTTCCCAAATGAAGTCAAAAGCATTGAACTTTGCTTTTCCATGAAGCCTAGCAAGCAAGTTCCTTAAGTTGGTGGGAACAAATGATGCATCTCCATCTCTAGGGCTAAGGGTCTTCCTCACACATCGGTTGAGAACCATGAAGAAGGGAAGGAAGCCATGAACATTAGGAGGAGCCGCTGCAACTCCTCTCTCATACATAGAGAACATGTCATCTGGGCTCATCACTGTCTCCTCATGAATGCGCTTGGATGACTTGAGGCTTTGTTGGAGACCAAGAATGGCAATAAACCTCTTGTAGGTGACGGTGTATTTCTCCCCGTTGGTCATCCATGTCATCTTTGGGTTGCTACCTTGAGTGGTGAAGTAGACAGTGGAGAAAAATTGAGTGATTATTTCCTTGTTCCATGGGTATGAGAGAGTCATCAAGTCATACACTCCATGGTGCTTACAAGCCTCTGCCACTTCAAGAAATTCCTGAGTGCCTTTCCTTTCCATGTAATCCCAATCCACCCACTGAGCCTC
Source organism: Eleusine indica (assembly GCA_030378355.1). Lineage (NCBI taxonomy): Eukaryota > Viridiplantae > Streptophyta > Magnoliopsida > Poales > Poaceae > Eleusine > Eleusine indica. Next base: position 5,474,545 of record CM059498.1, on the reverse strand, counting down.
AATCACGGGTGTCACCTCGTGAAGATAGGCGGAGGAGTAAAAGTCTGCATGAAAGTGACTCCAAAACCAAGGGTCAGGGGATTCCCGAGGCAAAGCATACAGGTCATCATCCCTCATCCTCGATGCGGCAGCCAGATCTTTGGTGTAATCCTTGACACGCCTTGGATTGTTAGGGTCCTCAACTGGCGGTGCCATGACATGAGGACCAATCTCCCCCTGAGGGGGTGCATGCTGCTGTTGTGGAACATCCGCAATTGGCTGCTCTTCAATCATATCATCATCATGGTGCTGCAAGAGAACATCTTCGATTGCTGCACTGCTGCTGCTACCTCCACGGGCGGACTTTGGCTTAGGGCGGTGTTGATAACCGGATATGTCCGCACGCTTCTTGCTCTTGCCATTGTCTCCATCACCGGACATAGTTCCTGAGGAATATGAGTAAGATAGATAAGGGACACTGGATAGTGGTGATCAAACAGTACCCAACACAACATATAATGGAGTGCTTTCTACGAGGAGGCGGACTAAGACGCCCTTGGAGCCGGCTTAGTCCGGGTACTGACAGAAGGAACTTCAGAATCTGTTGGCATAAGTACCCAATAAGGCAGAAAAGATGGTGTGTTGATTTGAAGCAAAAATCAGGGCCTTTTGACTGACAGCACCCGGACTTAGACGGGACACAACTGTCCTAGTCCGGGTTCTATCAGTGTCGAACCCAAACAGTTGCTAGCAACTCAACCAATCAACATCCCCTATTCATATGAAGTACTAGGTACACACATGATGACATAGGGAGCATCTACACCATCTACATTGCAATGAAATTCTAGGACATCTAAAGATTTGATAAACTAGCAAAGAGGAGGGCCCTAGGTACCTTGGGGAGCAGGAAGAGAGCTCCAAAGCAATGGGGCCCCGGACTTGGCCGCGCCCCTAGGTGAGATCCCCCCAAAAACTTGATCCACTTGATAGAGGGAGGAGGAGATCGCCGGAGGAGTTGCCTTGGTCGCCGGTTTTGCCGTGGAGAAGAGAGAGGGGTTAGATGGGGTGAAAGGATAAGGTTTGACCGAAGGGGTAAGTCCCTAACGGTTATAAGTGAAACCCGATGCCGGACTAAGATGCTAGGGTTGGCGTCCTAGTCCGACTTCTGACTGAAGCCCACAGAAGAATTATAGGGCCGGACTAAGACGCCGACAGGGCCATCTAAGTCCGGCAACTGTTGATACAGGGAGCATATATATGGGTAGAAGTTAGCTATTAGATAGGGAGATCTTGTTGATCATATTAGACAGTTTTTCAAAATATTGTATCATTAAATGAGACCAGCAATCAATCAAACAATTCAACAATGGTCACATTCAAATCAACATTAAACAAGAAATCAAATTCAAAAGGATATTTAAAGATAGACAAGTAATTAAAATTTTTGCAATTGATTTTCTTTTGCAAACATCTATCCTATGTCATAGCAGATGTGCAACCTTTCAAACCACATTCCTAGAATCAATGATATTTAGCTCATTCCTAAGCTCACAAAATCTTTTCTCATCTAGTGGCTTGGTGAACAAATCGGCCAATTGTTTATTGATGCGCACATGACTAATCAAAATATCCTCTTTGATACTATGATCTCTCAAGAAATGGTGTCTAATGTCTATGTGCTTTGTGCGGTTGTGATCAATGGGGTTATTGGCTATCTTTATGACACTCTCATTGTCACATAGGAGAGGAACTTTGTTCATAGTGTAACCAAAGTCCTTTAAAGTTTGTCGCATCCATAGAAGTTGTGCACAACAACTACCGGCTGCAACATACTCCGCTTCGGCTGTGGATAGGGCAACGGAGTTTTGTTTCTTGGATGACCATGATACGAGGGACCTAACCAAGAATTGGCATGTCCCGGATGTGCTTTTTCTATCAACCTTACACCCCGCATAGTCAGCATCGGAATAACCAATAAGCTTAAATGCGGAGCCCTTTGGATACCAAAGCCCTAGGTTGGGAGTATGAACCAAATATCACATAATTCTTTTAACGGCCTTTAAATGGCATTCTTTAGGAGCAGCTTGAAACCTTGCACACATACACACACTAAGAATGATATCGGGCCTAGATGCACAAAGGTAAAGCAAAGAGCCAATCATGGAGCGATATACCTTTTGGTCCAACGCTTTGCCTCCCATGTCGAGGTCGAGGTGCCCATTTGTTGCCATGGGCGTCTTGATGGGTTTGGCATTCATCATGTCAAACTTTTTAAGAATATCTTTAGTATACTTTGTTTGACTTATGAACGTCCCTTCGTTGAGTTGCTTCACTTGAAAACTGAGGAAGAATGATAGTTCACCCATTATAGACATCTCAAACCTCTTGGTCATGATAGAACTAAACTCATCACAAAAAGCTTTGTTGGTAGAACCAAATATTATGTCATCGACATAAATTTGGCACACAAATATATCATCATCAACTCTTCTTGTGAAGAGTGTGGAGTCGGCTTTACCAATTTTAAAACCATGATTAATGAGAAAATCTCTAAGGCATTCATACCATGCTCTAGGAGCTTACTTAAGCCCATAGAGCACCTTTTTAAGTTTAAATACATGGTTAGGATATTTTTCATCTTCAAAGCTGGACGGTTGCTCCACATACACTTCCTCCTTAATTGACCCATTGAGGAAGACACTTTTCACATCCATTTGATATAGCTTGAAATCATGATGAGTAGCATAGGCAAGTAATATTCGAATTGATTCAAGCCTAGCTACGGGAACATAAGTTTCATCGAAATCCAAACCTTCAACTTGTGAATAACCTTTTGCTTAGTCGTGCTTTGTTTCTTGTCACCACACCATGTTCATCTTATTTATTGTGGAACACCTATTTGGTGCCCACAACATTTTGCTTTGGTCTCTCCACCAAAGTCCATACTTCATTTCTTTCGAAGTTGTTCAACTCCTCTTGCATGGCCAACACCCAATCTGGATCACGTAGTGCATCCTCTACCTTAAATGGCTCAAAAGAAGACACAAAAGAGTAATGTTCACAAAAGGTAGCGACACGTGATCTAGTTGTTATCCCTTTTTCAATGTCACCAAGAATGTTGTCCACAGGGTGATCTCGTTGCACACTTTGATGTACTCTTGGATGTGCAACTTGTGGTCTTGTATCGTCTCCATCTTCTTCATCTTCTCCCCCTTGATCATTGCCATCATCTTGATCTTGATCATCATCTTGTGTGGGTGGAGAAGCGTGATTTGATGATGGATCAACTTGATCATCACTTGGATCACATGGTCGAACATCACTTATGGCCATTCTTCTCAATGCGTCACATGGAGCTTCATCATCATCTAGCACATCAAGATCAACTTGCTCCACTTGAGAGCCATTAGTTTCATCAAATTGCACGTCACTCGTGACTTCAACACAACCGGAGTCCTTCCTGAAGACACGGTAAGCACGTGAATTCGAATCATAACCAAGAAAGATGCATTCATAGGCTTTAGGAGCAAACTTTGATGACCTTCCTCTTTTGTTAAGCGCAAAGCATTTGCTTCCTAAGACACAAAAATAAGATACATTGGGTTTTTTTACCGGTGAGGAGCTCATATGATGTTTTCTTTAGGATTCGGTGAAGATAGAGTCGGTTTGTGGCATGAACGGCCGTGTTGATAGCTTCGGCCCAAAAGCGGTCGGAGGTCTTGTATTCATCAAGCATTGTTCTTGCCATCTCAATGAGTGTGTGATTCCTTATTTTGGCCACCCCATTTGACTGTGGAGTATAGGGTGTCAAAAATCCATGCTTGATGCCTTCTTCTTCAAGAAACTCTTCTACTTGAGTGTTCTTGAACTCCGTCCTGTTGTCACTTCTTATCTTTTTGACTTTCAACTCAAATTCATTTTGACCTCTTCTCAAGAATTTCTTTAGTACTCCTTGTGTTTCACGTTTATCAAGCAAAAAAAACCCCAAGTGGAACGAGTAAAATCATCAACAATTACTAAACCAAATTTGTTACCGCCAATACTTATGTAGGAAATTGGACCAAATAAATCCATGTGAAGTAATTCCAATGGCCTTTTTGTAGTCATCACATTTTTGGTGGGATGTGGTGCTCCAACTTGTTTTCCGGCTTGACATGCTCCACAAGGTCTATCTTTCTCAAACACAACATCGGTTAGTCCTTGGATGTGACCTCCTTTTTCAAGCTTGTGAAGATTTCTCATACCAACATGGGCAAGGCTTCGGTGCCATTGCCAACCCATGTTAGCTTTCGCTATCAAGCATGTGTCAAGTTCCGCTTGGTTCGAGGAAAAATCCACAACATAAAGCTTCCCTTTTAACACACCCTTGAAAGCGAGCGAGCCATCACTTCTCTTGTAGACGGTCACACCCTCATCGTTGAACAAACAATTGTAACCCATCCCACAAAGTTGTGAGATGGACAACAAATTGAAGTCAACACTATAAACAAGCAAAACTTTAGAAAGAGAATGCTCGGGAGAAATAGAGATGTTACCACTTCCCAAGACTTTTCCTTTGCTATTGTCACCAAAAGTGATCCATGAGTTTGAGTCACTTTCTTGCAATGTGTTGAACATACTCTTGTCTCCGGTCATATGATTTGTGCATCCACTATCAACCACCCAACTTGATCCGCCGGAGGAGTAGTCCTACAACAGAAATTAAGCCTTGGTTTTAGGTACCCAATTTTTCTTGGGTCCTTTCACATTAGTAACAAGTGCCTTGGGCACCCACACATAAGTCTTAGGACGCTTGTTGCGTGGCCCAACATATTTAGCAAAAACATTTCCATACTTGTTTCTCATTAGCACATAAGAGGCATCAAAATCATGAAAAAGTACGGAATTCACTCTAGAAGTATTAGCATTATAATCATAAGAGAGATCATTAGTGGCTTTGGGCTCTTCTTGCTTCTTTGAGTACGTGCCTCCTTTGGTGAATTTTAGGAACTCCTTTCCATTTTTCACCTCTCTAGCATTGTGCTTGGCACCATGCTTGAAACCAATGCCATCCATGATGTGAGGTCGCCTTGTGTTCGTGTATACACCTCGTGCATACTCAATTTTTTCCTCATCACTTGATTTCTTCTTTGGTTGTGCTTGGCTCTCTAGACCTTCAACTTTCTTTTTCAAATCTTTAACCAATTTGATATAAGTAGTACAAGCATCAACATCAATATTGTAGCACCTAGCACATCCTTGACTTGTGGAGGCTTCGGAAGATTGGGTGCATTTGAGGAAGAAAAGGGTTTAGTGGACCAAAGGACATCAAATTACACTTTAAGTTCCTCATGTTCCTTTTTCAAGAGAACATGTTCGCCTTGAAGAGCAACATTTGAGTCCTTGAGACTAGTAATAGTCTCCTTGCTTTTGGCAAGTTCTTGGACCAACTCCTCATTCTTATTTTGCTCAAGTTCTAAGAGATTCTCAAGCTCAAGGTTTCTCTCCTTTTTAAGAATGAGCAAGTCTTCTTGTTTCTCAAGAATCTCATCTCTTTCTTCTAATTCCTCCACAAGCTTCTTAATCTTGTAGAGAGTATTTTTACTTAACCCTTTGAGTAAGGGTTCAAATTCATTGTCACTATTATCATCACTTGAGGTATATTTGGAAGAGGGGGACGATTGTGATGATACCTTGCGTTTGCTCTCTTTTGCCATGAAGCACTTGTGGTTGAATCCTTTCTCTTCGTTGAGGTTGGAGAAGAGAGTCTTGCTTGATGAAGTCTTGTAGATGATCATGGTTGCCACATGACCACTATCATCATTGGAGTCCTTATCATTGGAGTCCCATGTTTTTCCAATATGTGCTTCATCGGAATATTTCTTTTTGTTGTTCCTTCTATCTTTATCATCCATTTCTCCTTTTCTCTCATTTGGATAATTTGCAATGAAATATCCGGGCTTGCCACACTTGTAGCAATTTCTCTTGGTTTTTTATCTTGACTTTCCCTTCTTATCACCATGACGTTTTTTTCTCATGAACTTCTTGAATCTTTCATGAAAAGAGCTATGTCTTCATCATCGCTTTCGGAACTTGAGCTTTCATGAAAAGAGCTATGAATCCCCAAGAGTAACAAACACAAGCACTACCAATGATGAAGAGAAACCGAAGTGCTCTAATGCAATATGAGGTGGATCACTCAAATTCTCACAAATCTCCTCTTAATCCCTCAAGAAATGGAGTAGCAAGCTTAGGGGAGAGTTGGAGAAGCTCAAGAGTGCTCAGATTTACTTTTTCAGCTCAATGAAGTGGCCAACGACACTTTGGGGACGAAGGGGTATATTTATAGGAGAGAAGAGGAAAAGAGCCGTTGAGGGGTTAGACCCGGCTTAGTCCGGTATCAGGGCCTGGACTAGTCCAGCCCTGCATTTTAAAATTAACACGGAAGCTCTACCCATCGCCAAAAATGGCTAAGTGTTAGTGACTCGGACTAGTCTGAAAAAACCCGACCTAGTCCGAAAAAACCCGGCCTAGTCCGGATCAAACATCTCCCCGAAGGTTAAACTTTCTAGAATGGTTATTTGTCGTCTTAGTCCGTCACCAGCCGTCTTACTCCGGATGGGTCATCTATCCGGCCTAGTCCGGAAAAAGCCGGCCTAGTCCGGAAGAGCCCAAGACCAGAGTTATCATTCCCGAGTTTGACCCTGAACCGACTTAGTTTGCTTGAAGCTGTCCTAGTCCGGGTTCACCTGGTTCTCGGCTTAGTCCGGAACTTGGCGTCTTAGTCCGGCTAAGTCGACTCTAGAACCAAATTGGTTCTGTTTTGACTCATGTCGACCTAGTCTGTCCATTTCCAGACAAGTCCGCATCCCAGAGAAATCAAGAGGAAGTTAAGGGATTTGAGAATGCAATATGGTGTAAGAAATTTGAGCACTTGGTCAATTTCACCATTTTCTTTGTTATGTCCCTCTTGATAGTATGATATACCTATGACTGAAAAAGTAAGAGTAAAAACTAGAAGTCATCGGTTGTCATCACACTTTTTCCTTTTCATTTTGGAGGGTCCTCTTTGATTTATTAAATAATCGCCCTGCTCATATACTTAGTAAATATCATTAGTCATTTAATTATTTATCATTAATCAATCAAAACTCACACAAAGACCTAGATGCACTCTCACTCGGCCACTCTTTTTGCTGGATGAGGGATCCGCTATTTTTCACCGTCAAACCCTTTTGTCCTTTCGCTCGGATCTGAGGAGCCTTTGTTCTGTTCCTCCGTGGCTGGAAGTCATTGCGAGATCTAAGCTCGTTGTGAGCAAGGAGCAGGGATGCTCGCACTCCTGAGCTGAGGTCTGGTTTTATTCCGAGTTTAAATTTTCTGTGTTCTGATTCCGAGCACTTATCTTCTTATTTCAATCCTTCCGTCGAACATTTTTGCATTATTTCTTGACGGGTACAGCAACAGATGCGCAGTAGCTCCTTGCCTCCGCGCGCGCACCAAAGCCTGCTGGTGTTGCCCCCAAGGAGCCCCCTTGCCATCGCTGCCCGCCAAGGCTCAACCGGCCACGGCACTTCCTTTCTTGGAACTTGTTTGGTTTGGTCCTCTATCATTCGAAGACTGAGCGCCCTTTTTCTGGGTTTTTTACTACTAATATATTCGCTTGTTGTTTTCCCTCGTGGCGCGAGCATGCGCGGATGCTGTGCGTGGCTTTGACTACTTCTCGCATCACGGGCTCGCAGCAGAGGCGCGTGCGCGCTCACATACGGACCCGTCTACCTACATGTTCATCTTCTTCTGCGCGCCTAGCCCAAGCGCGGTGTCTCGTTGCCAGTACTAGGCCAAGGCTCCGCTCGGGGTAGCGAGCTCCACAGCAACCGCCCTCGGCGAGGCTCCCGCGACAGTGCGTCCAAGCTCGCGTCGTCCGCAATGACGCCGGGTTGGGCACACGCGCGGGGGCAGGATTGGTTTCCCGGCCACGATGTCAACTCGGACGGCAGCGCCCCGACGCGATGACGACCCGGACGCATGGGCCCGGCCATGATGTCAACTCGGACGATAGCGCCCCGCCACGATGACGACCCGGACGCATGGGCTCGGCCACGATGTCTACCCGGACGGCAGCACCCCGCCGCAGCTCCGACCGGGAACATCAGAGCACTGCCCAGCTGCCGACCTGGCGACTCTACACTGGCTACCCGGGGCGTCCCCGGCTGGCACGTGCTTGCGTGGCTCCGACGACCCGGGCGGGCACCCGAGTGGCTCCAGCCCCCGACCATATCGCACGACGACCCAGAATGATGCCCGAATCCATTACTACGTCATCAACCGACCCAGGGCTGCGACCAAGCTCGAGGCTCCCTCAACGGCGACCTCCGTAACTTCCGCGGCAACTCGGAGCTCCGCCCGACTCCGTCCACGTTGACTCGGGTCGCTGCCCGGGTCCCTGGCGGCGTCGTACGGCTACCTGGAACCCCGTCCGCGTCGACTCAGGACGACGCCCGAGCTGCACCGGCCATGGCGACCTGAAGCCGCGTCCTACCTCGCGGCTCCGACCCTGCCGACCCGGAGTATACTCCGATTCTCGGGCCGTGTCGCGCCGCGACCTGCAGCGCCAACTACAGCGACCCGGAGAGCCGTCCTCCTCACCAACGCACTGCCACCCGATGAGCCTTGCAGGTCCGCGCTGTTTACACACGGTGATTCGCCGCAAGTCGACGGAGGAGCAGGGCCGCGTCCCAGCTCGCGGCACCGCCTCGGGGTCTTCGGCGGTGACCCCTTGCCGCGTCTCAGCTCGCGTCCCGACTCGGACGAGAGGACCCGGGCGCCTCCGACAACTTCGACACGTCGACCGGAGCAACTTCGGGAACATCGACTCCGCCGATTCGAAGGGAAACACGGGCACCGACCCGGGTTCAAGCCCGGTCACTTTGGGTCGCAGCTCACACACACCCCTACGGCCCAAGGCCTACACCAAAGACTACGCCTTTACACTCTGAGCTTTACGCTTACTCGGCATCACAGGCATGGCCACCATTGCCGCCAGCATCGCCATGACATCTGACTCGAGAGGCTCACTCCGCATCCTTCACGGCGACCTGGGGTGCCGTCTCCAACCCGCGGTGCCGCCTCCGACTCAGGGCCGAATCCAGGCCCTCTCGACTCCCCCAACGGCGACTCGAAGCGATGCGCAAGTCCACGGTCGTGGCGATAGCCAACTCGAAACGACGCGCCAGTCGTCCTGGCACGGCTCGCGGCTCCACCGACGGCAACCCGGGTCACCGGCCACCTCAGACGGCCCCGAACCGGAGTAGCGCCCAAATCCCCAGCGACGGCCGAGTGGCAACCCGGGGCCGCGTCCGAGCTCGCGGCTCCGACTTGGAATGGCACCCGGCTCCCTGACGATGGCCGAGCGGCATGACTCGATGACAGGCGAGCCCGACGCGACTCCTCCACTAGGCGCCTTGGAGTTAGGTGATGCCATCAAGCTGCGCGTGATGGCGTGCAAGCGGGAACGGGTCACAACCACGCTCGCGCGCCCGCGAGATGCTCGGCTGCCGGAGCGGTTGCACACGGCTCCCCACGACATTGCCTCCGCTGACTGGGCGCAAGAACTTGCGACTCCTCCATGACCTTGACATAGCGAGTTGAGCCGCTCGAGGGTCCTACCCACGAGCGCCTCGGGGGCTCTAGTACATGACCTCGAACAATGACTACGACCATGATATCGCAAGTTCTCGCCCTATGCTACTTCCACTCGTAGCTGCCACGTTATGCGCTCTGCGTGAGGTGGCTCGGGGGCTTAGGACACAACGTCTTACCTCACCCAAGTCTAAACAACTGTAAGTGTTTTTTCAATAAAGTTTTCTAACCAAACTGTCTCACGCAGTCGAGTTCGCATGGCGTGACAAAGTCGGGTCATCTCAGACAATCGCGCCAGAACTACCACCGGCGTGACCCGCACCAAAGCCGACCATCCTGTATGGTTGCACACAAGCCGTCGTGGCACCACCACGCACCCTAGCCGTTGTTTCATCACAACGCAACACAAGTCATCATGCCACCACGATGCACCCAGCCGTTGTCTCACCACAACGCAATGCAAGTCGTCGTGCCACCACGACGCACCTCAGCTGTTGTTTCACCACAACGCAATGCAAGCCGTCGTGCTACCGCGACGCACCCCAGCCATTGTTTCACCATAATGCAACACAAGTCGTCGTGCCACCACGACGCACCCCAGCTGTTGTTTTACCACAACGCAATGCAAGCCGTCATGCCACCACGACGCACCCCAGTCGTTGTTTCACCACAATGTAATGCAAGTCGTCGTGCTACCGCGATGCACCCCAGCCGTTGTCTCACCACAATGCAATGCAAGCCGTCGTGCCACCACGACGTACCCAAACCGTTGTCTCACCACAACGCAACATAAGCCGTCGTGCCACCACGACGCGTCCAAGCCGTTGTCTCTGCACAACACAACAAAGCCACATGTATCGAGACTGCAGGGCAAGGTCTTATTTTCGTGCAGCACCTGGCGTAAACATGGGGAGTATTACGACACCATGGCACAACTTATCCGGGTATGTGCCTACACCCTAGTCGCCTAGCCTGGCCCTGCGCCCGTGGCACCAGTCTGCTGTAAGGCCACCCTGACAATCAAGCATCATGCCTATGTCAGATATTCCCCCAGAGATGACGAGTTAAAGCAGCATGCTAATTGGCCATTTGCCTAGCTCGCGAGGCTTGTGAACTTAGGATTGACGAAAAGTCATGGCGAGAGCATCACGACTCGAATAAAGATCAATTAGGCCTCATCACCGGTCTCGCTCAGCTGCTACGCCCAGCGACGAGCCCGGGGGCTCCTGTCGGTGTACCGGGAACCAAGGTCCCCCACACCACTTAATATTACACAAGCAATGCACAGAAGATTCCAAGAAATTTTAAGACAAGGAGAAAAGGACAAGACCTTTACATGCATGTAAAGTCACCTACGGCTGCATACACAACAAGTCAATAAAGGGAGCATGCATGGTGGAACCCACACCCATTTTCCATCTCTCTCTCTCTCTCTCTCTCTCTCTCTCTCTCTTGGCTCTCACGCAAGGGAGCACAAGGCCCAAGGCAAAGACAGTAGCAGCAGCATGCTACAGAAGGGAGGGGGGCCTGAACCACTTAACAGTAGATAATTAATCTCCTTTATACGGCCCGATGTGGGATGCCCCTTAACGAATAAAAGGGAACACCCGGGACAGGCACAAGGGGGATTTCTTCTTCCTCCTCCTCCTTCCAACTCTCCATGCTCAAGAACGTGAGTTTTTCCCCCATGTACTTCCGGATCTGTACACTCCACAAATAATACAAGGAACATAGACAAGCAGGATATAGGGCTGTTAGCCTCGAACGGTCCGAACTTGGATAAAATTCCCATGTATTTTATTCGCTCTTATTTGCTATCTATTTTGAGGATTACGGCGTATTCATCCCTAACCGAACCAACAAGGGGCGGTTCTGCTAATCCCACATATGTGAGGTGTCCGTACATGCACAATGGTCTTATGTCATCAGAAGATCGAGCATCGGTGGTAATGCCCAACTAGATTAATGTCCATGACAACCAAAATGGATTCGTTATAATGTTTAGAAGCAAAGGACGTGATCAATTTAATCTATTTTATTGCTTGTGCTTTCAATTTCGCGGATTTATAGCTTGCAATTGAAAAGGGGGGAGAAGGTCAATGGTGAGGAAGACTTTGATTCTGGTCAACTGCATTGCTAATCGATGACAAAAAATTAATCGAGAAGATGAGCTACTGCGTGAATCAGACACGAACTAACGGTATCGAGCTCTGCTGGTTGGAGCAGATGGATTTCCGTGCGTGTCGTTGTGTGGTGCTCATGTTATGCTTTGATGCATGATAACTGGTGGATGCAACTCAGCTCTGCTGACCGTAGCAACAATTACTCAAGATAAGTGCGGCGGTGGCTCAACTCAGAAGCCCTTGACGACACTGAAATCTTCACGATAGTCACGCGCGAAGGGAAGAAGAAGAGCTTAGGCACCAAGGCTGCGTGATGCACGAGCTCGTGCATCCAAAATCGAACGTCTGAGCGTGAGGAATGTGCTTGAGACAAGCAGATGCTCAAGGCATTAACCAAACACCAAACCACCTACTCCATCCAGACGTCGCTTAGGCAAGCAAATCCTGTGAGGGTAGCAACTAAACTAACCCTATATATTCCACGTATCTAACAGTAGAATCTGGAACAATCCAAGCCAGGTGGCCCTCACGACGTGGCCCCCCACCTTCAGGAAAATCTCAGAAAATCCTATAGGTAGAGCGTGTGATGAGAAACAGTAGGTACATCACTACGTCACATTTTGATTGAGCTAGAAAGCCAATTGATTTGCAAATTTCAAATGCATTTTTCTTCTCAAACGTAACTCCATATTCGACATTCATCATGTTGTTTAGAATTAATTCTATGAGATTAATATGAACATTTTTAATTTATTTTGAAATTTAAATTTTCAACAACATTTTAAATGCACCATATCAACATGTTTTATACTGTGTCAACATTTCATATGTTTTATATTAATATTTTTTTAAAATGTTCATTTAGTTTTTTAAAAAATATTGACATGTTTCTATGAAAGTATTGATGTTGAAGCATAGATATTTCAATACGTTAGAGTTAATTTTTTTATTTGAACTTCAAAACATAATTAAAAACCATCTGTACAGTGGTGGTGGCCGACAATGAAGGGTGTTGTTGGGCCGCAATGATGAGCCGTGGGCTTGATCTATCTCTCACGCCTCCCTTCACTCGATCTGCGTGCAGGAGGCCCCGAAATCCCAAACAATCCACGGCATTTCGCCTCGAATCCGCAGATTTTGATTGCTCGGCTGCCGCTGCGCTGCGGTCGCCTGCCCGTCGGCCGTCGCCGCGCGCCGGCCTCTCCTCCTCAATCCACCGCCTTCGCTCGCACGGTCGCAACCCCGTGTTGCCGCATCCCGCTCGCGCCACACCTCGACGATGCCGCTGTCGGGCTCCAACCCTCTGGCACCCATCCTCCAGACCGTGGCCGCCTTCTCCCGCCGTCTCCTCATCGCGCCCGACGCCGGCCCCGACGACCACCGCCTCCGCCCGCTCCTCTCGCTCTCCCTCTCCCCGCCGCAACCCCTACCGCCGCCACAGCCGGAGGCCGTGAAGGCAAGTCGTTCCCCGCGTCCTTATCCTCTTTTCGTTCCTTCGGCTGGATGAGGCTGTTACTAATGTGTTCGAGGGAATGCGCAGGAGAAGGATGCGAAGGTAGCGCCACTGACGAAGGAGGAGGTCGGCCGGGCAACGTGGATGCTGCTGCACACCATCGCAGCGCAGGTGCTCCATCTCTTGCCTCTGTGAATCGCGTGATTAGTTCAGCATTTGCCTTAGGAAAACCATTTATTGTACTAGCCAGCATATCAACACAAGCCGTTTACCGAAGCGCATAGATGATGCATGAATTTGCGTTGATTGATTTCGCATACTCCTGGGATGTGGATACTGGATGGGATACACATTATTTTTTCCTATATATGAATTTTAGGCCACATTTGGCTGCATATTTGACTCCCCTTTATTTATGACTTCTTCAGTTCCCTGACGAACCAACAAGGCAGCAAAAACGGGATGCGAAAGAACTGGTAAGCAAAACTATACAGAATTTGAAAAGATGCATAGTTAGTGCTTGAGGAATCCTCTGGCGTGGCTTTGGAACATGGGTGAAGACTTGCCGTTACCAATTATATAATACAAAAAATGCCCATGTCTGTTGGTAGGAGTGGAACCTATTGAAAGCAGCCAAAACTAGTGAATGAGTTATTTAAATAAATCAGATTTTTAAAAGATTATGATGCTTGGTTTATCTTCCACTTCTTATCACTCCTTGCTTTCTTTGACTTTCGCACACAAGATAACGCTACTGCTGGCTTGCATGTTCAGATGCATATATTGTCAAGACTTTATCCTTGCAAAGAATGTGCTGATCACTTCCAAGAAGTTTTGAAGTAAGCTTTGCTCTACAACAGCTTCAATAAACTTTAATCTCCATCATAGTTGTTTTATTCATTGGGATGATTTACATGCTATAATTTGTTTTGTCATTTATATTAAAATAGAAGCCTATCTTAGTTTTCATATGAAAATTCTACGTTTGAATATGAGAATACCATGTGAAATTGTGAATCTGTATAAGTCATGCTAGATTTGCAATATAAAAAATGTTCATCTGAATCTATGCATTGGTTGCTGCATCTGATTTTTCAATTTTTTACATGCATGATATGCCTGCTGTATTCACCAATCCTTTAGGTTTCTGTTCAAGGGCACAAAAACTATACTTGATGTGGATATAACAATCGAGCATGAGACCATTAATGTTTGTATTTTTTAAATCGATTTTACCAATAGCTGAGGAGCTACATCGTTTAATATTTGTCATGTTCTGTTGTTAGATTTTGTGCAAAGTAGATTTGAAGATGTTCTAGTTGCATGATGTTATTTGGTAGCCCCACATTCATATACTCATATCTCAGTTTGGAAGGAAACAGCTTGTGTTTTTCTAATCTAAATCATTAAAGAAGTTAGATATTCCTTTTTTGCTGTAACAATACATGATAACATTAAACATTTATGTTTGAATTAGTATTAAACTAACTTTACGATGTTCTATTTTGTAGAGCAAATCCAGTGCAGGCAGGATCTCAGGCTGAATTCTCTCAATGGTTATGTTATGTGCACAATGTAGTCAATCGAAGGTAATGCCATACGGCCAGCTAGTAGTGTTATCTGTATTCCCTTTGAAACCATCTTAGATTATCGTGATATAATTATTTTGTATGACCTGGAAAGTAGTGTTTTTAAGACAACAGAGAAGCAAGCTCAAGCACTTAATCTATTTTGAACCCTTTAATTTGACTCCTACATCAAAAGAGATACTAGTACTTAAGAGTAGATGTTCTCATCTAGTAAGCATTTACAGAATATTCTGTTCTCTGTTGATGAGGTACCGATCTAAGCGTTTTATGGTTGTCTTGGGCAGCCTTGGAAAACCAATATTTCCATGCCAAAGAGTAAACGCAAGGTGGGGCAAGCTGGATTGCCCTGAGCGCTCGTGTGATCTAGAAGGCTCCAATGACATCATGCCAAATCGATGACACAACCAAGAAAGATTTCTACTTCAAATATGATTTTTTTTTGCGGGGGGGGGGGGGGCTATCATATGAATCTGGCTCTTGATGTTTGTACTTTTGTATAGTTTACCAACGGAGCAATCGAATGTTGACTGAGATTCATATGAACCTTTGCTAGGTTCTGTGTATGTACTCTCGCTTGAGTCTGATGACGATCCTCTCTGTCTGCTGAACCATACAGTCAGTAGACTTTTGGTGGCCATATATCTGAACAGGAAAGTTTACTCCCTTCTATAGAAAATTAGGGAAATAAAATAGTCTATCAATGGGGAAAAAGAGGCAACGGATACGCAAGATTCAGGACCAACAACACCTGCAAGCATGGCACTTAATGCGAAGAGGTGCAGCGCCAGGGAGGAATGCATGGAGGCCACCTTCCTTGCTTTCTCCGGCCATTTTCTGCAGCTCCTCTCCTCGGTGTTGGCGATGACATAAATTCTACCGTCTTATCATATAATTTTTAAATCACATGCTGACATCTACAGTAATGCGAGTGAAATTGCATCCGGCATGGACCTTCCGTTGTCTTAAGAGGAGCTGCAGGAAGGCAGGAGCACGAACATCAGCGCAGAAAAGCAAGGGTATGAGATGAAGCGTCCCTCTGTGCTCGTGTTGCTAGTATTTGCATTTGCTGGAGGAAATCTGATCGTGGGCATCTCCTACAACTCAAGAAGCATCAAGGACTCCTCAGGTACACGCGAAGAAACCATTCCGTCTCCTCTCATCTTGCGTATTCATTCTCTCTTGCTATTTTGTTCCATAAGGTTTCCTGTTCGTTCTTTCTAGTTTCTGACTGATAATTGTAGTTTGAGCAACTATGTTGTTTGGAATAGCCCCTTTCTTCAAGCAAGAATACCATTGGAAGCATATATGTATGTTTGGTGAAAAATATCTCCGAAGCTAGTTGCAAAGTCCTCCGGTAAATTAATAGTCTGGGAGTTCACTTGGCCAATTTTTGGTCACTAAGCAAACAATTTCTTGCCTCTTACAATACAAAGCTCCATCTATTTTGTATATGCATTTTATCCTTGTTCCCTGGCTCCCGGATCCTTGAATTGTTGACAAAATTTTCAAAGTATGGACTCCTAGCTGTTGTTGGCATAAAATACTCGTTTGGATGATTGGATTCTATGTTGTTTTGGTTGGTTGGTTGAGGTTTGTGTCTCAGACATCAGGAAATAGGTTCATCCTTTTATTGAAGAATAATTGATATTATGTAGGGAATATGTGGTCAATGACTGAATTTAGCTGCATTCATTGTTGATCCAGGCTATGGAGGCATTGAGCTAAGCGGCAGGAGACTAAAGGTGTGTTCTAGTATCAAGCAGTATGTGGACAATTCCTGCATTCCCAAAACAACAAAAGAGTGTACCAGCACTGACACCCCAAATTTCTCTCTTCAGTTTTCCCTATTGAACCTGCATTTCTTGATATGACTTCTTCACTATCTTCAGGGATCCATTATGTATCAGAACCGAAACCAAGTTCTTACAGATGTTCCTTCATATGTATAATTTTCAGGAACGACACACTGTTACCATTCGGAAGACAGGGAGCCTAGAGAATGTTACGACCGACGACTATCAACCCGTGGATCCGAGCCCAAGCACGAAAGCAAGTATCAGGCCAGGTCCAATTGAGCATGGCACTCCGATTCTTCCTTACATACCGCGATACCCGCCGCCTCCTGGACACTATATGGATGTGCCTCCTGCTGAATCCCCTGCGCCTCCTTTCAGGTAGGCGCGCACTGAAATACCCGACCCAAATATGACGCCAGCACGTGTATGATAACCCATACTCGAGGTTTCCCAGTGAACAGATGTCCCAAATATTAGTGTGTTGCCTAAGTGCATGACTGGAGGCTGGTTCATGTCCCACATCATGAGTATGGTGGTAGTGTTTTATTCAGTTGTGAATTGTTAGGAGTTAGCTTCTCTGTTCCCAGATATTTGTCATGTGCAAGATTCTGTTTTGAACGAGTGGCTGCATTACGTTTCCGCTTTGGCAAGGCGTTACTTGGTGTCGAGCTTTTAATTTTCACTTTGTAGAGGCTGATCGAATAGAATCGGAACGGACGAACGGTTAAAGCCCAAGCACACCGACGGCTGAGGACTACAAGTTGTTTGGCACTCAAGCGTTTGCTCTGCTGGCACCAGTCAGCACGCACGCGTCCGGCGTCTACGCCGCGTAGGCTTGGCAACTGTCCGTGCTCAATTCGGAGTTCCAGAAATCGGCGCCTTCGAGGTCGACTCCGTGTCGGATCAGATGTCAGGGGAATTGCGAAATTCGATGGCCTTTATATATCTTGGCGCCAGTCCTTCCCCCGAGACTTTGCGTTTCGATACCGCCGAGAGGCAAACCATGCCGAAGCGGTACAGGCGCGATGATGATGAAGAGGACGACGGCCGCGGATCCAGGGACCGGCGCCACCTCTGCATCGTGCTGGACGACTGGTAGGAGGGATACAGCCTCTACAAGCTCGATCTCGACGATTTGGACGGCGACCTGGACCTGCGCGCCGACCGCCTCCCGGACCCGCCGCTCTTCCGCCTCGAGATTCCCCCCGACGAGCGCGGCCGGTTCGCGCGCTTCGCCGCGGTGGGCAGCCGGGTCTTTGCCATAAGCTACATGGAGGAGGACAAGGAAGCCCCCGTGCTGGTTCACGACATGGCCACGGGCGCCCTGGCCGTGGGCCCGGCCACCCCGTTCGATCTGCAGCACGGCCCGGAGCTCGTCGTGGCCCGCCAGCTGTACGCGTTCGACGGGTGGAAGGACAACCGGGGCCAGGCCCACCGGAGCTTCAAGGCCCTGAAGCGGCACGGGCGGCGCGGGTGGGTGTGAGCCGGCGTGCTCGGCGCCGCGCCGCCGTTCGACGTCAGCCGGGCCCGGTGCCACGCGGCCCACCCGGACGGCCGCACCGTCTTCTTCTCGGCCCACGGCCGCGGGAGCGGCACGTTCTCGTTCGACGCGGAGACGGAGAAGTGGGCCCGGCACGGGGAGTGGACGCTGCCGTTCGATGGCGAGGCGTTCTACGACGGCGAGGCGGACGCGTGGGTCGGGCTCTGCCGTGACCACGTGGACGAGGGCCGCGTCTGCGCATGCGACGTTGTGGATCCAATTGGTAATAATGGGGACGGTGGCTTGTCTCAGTCTCGGTCGCCGCCGGCGTGGAAGCTGGTGGAGGAGGAGATGACGCACGGGAGAGAGAGGTGCCTGGCCGTCCGGCTCGCGCACCTGGGCGACGGCAGGTTCTGCCTCGTGGAGTACATGAATCGGAGAGGCGTGCCCGACGACGTGTTTCACGAGCACTGCCTGCTCTACGTGACCAGGTTCCGGCTCCGGTACGACCGGAACGGGGCGCTGCATGCCGCGAGGCGCCGGGCCCGATGTTACGCGGTCCGGAAGAAGTCCAACACGTTCTCGTTCCAAGCGTTTGGAGTCTGAATACTTGCGTGGGGACACGGGGCATTTGTTCCGGCGTGTCAAACTGTAAACGCTAGTAGTACTTATACTAGTACCCCTGGATACCCTGTACCGTTTTCGCAAATCATATGAGCCTGCTGAGACGAGCAATTAATAGCGGCTGCAGAAGAAAAGACGTCAGTACGAGATGCTCAGCTGCTCTCATGTAGGGCGTTCTAGATGAGATAGTGGTAGTTTCTGTTTGTTACACGGCGCAAATGTAAAAGCAATCTTGGCTAGAGCATGACACTGTATCAGATTTTTTTTTTCTCCTTAGTATAATGACGTGTACTTCCTCCGGTTTAAAATGTAAGTATTTCAAGTATTTAAAAAATTATTCACAAATAAGTATTTATAGGGATAAGACAAAATCTGATGGGTTGGTGGGTGGATGAGAAATTGATGAGGTAGTATAAAATGAGGGGTATCTATGACTTTTCTTACCGTGACTATTTTAAAATTTAAATGCTTAGAATGCTTATATTATGAACCGGAGAAAGTAGCTTTTCTGAGTGTTTGAGAAAAAAAAATATTCAGCTGCCGATTCAATTTGTAGTTTGCTGATGGCTGAAATCTGATTGACAGAGAGGACTAATTAATGAGAGTTTTCATTACTAATTTATAAGTGTTCAGCGTTATCTTGCAATTTATTTTGAGATAAAAGAAGAATTATATTAAATAATGACTGAGTATATCTTCATGTTACAAGCACTCTGAAATATAAAGATATTATAACTAAGTGTACTCAGTATGTAGCTTCAAAACTCAATACTAAACCTGTATGAAGATTCATATAGATGACCACACAGGTAAAACACTCTAAACAAACTAAGAATAGATGACTAAGAAACGGTGGCCAACATTCCTGTAGGTAGAATTGAGCATAATACTCTTCTTTTTCGTGTCTTTCTTCTTCTTTCTTCTGCCACTGAAGAAGAAGAAAAAACATTGAACTTGATCTCACAAGCCCTTCATCGCAGTTGGGATCAACCACGACAAAACGAAGAAGGGACCGGAGAATTTTATTCCACGCCAACAACATCTCCGTCTTGATGTCGCCGTCCGGAAACCTAAATCTCCATGTCGTCATGACATGAAAGTTGTTGACAATGTCGTCGCCGCCATCATCTTCATTGATGCCGCCATGGAGAAACCAAATCCACCCTTTATCCTCGACGTGATCGACGAGAAAAAGGAGAAAACAAATTTCCAATGTCAAATAACTCAATATGGAGAAGACCTCAACCCTAATCTAAGACTCGATCTAAGAAAAAGAATAATTATACTAAAAAAAGAATGGATCCTCACTTCTCCTCGCCGCCGGTGTGGGCACCGGAGAAGGAGGAGGAGAACCAAACGACGGCGACGGCGGTGCTAGGTCAGGAGCAGGGCGACACAGTCTGCATCACGCGTGCCCTGAAGAGATCGATCTCCATGATCTCTACCGGGGGCAGTGCCAGCGTTATCTTGCAATTAAGAGAGAGTGGCATGCACCTGATTTTTTACACCACATAGGACGACAGCTTTCATCCAAGAAATAGTGCAGATGGCATCCCCTATTCCCATTTGTACCAAGAAAGAAGAGTTTCGGTTCCTCGTGCAGGTCACAGCCCGTGGCAACTAAGAATGTGTTTGACAGAGATTATATTTATATTAAAAACAGTTTATATTTTAATTTATTTGTTTTATCTGTCTTAGTGGTATAAGTTGTTCAATAAAAGTGTATTTATTTTGTAGGGTCTAAATTTTAAAGCTCTCATATTAATCTTTCAAACGCTAAATATGATGGTTAAATATAAACTAAACATAAAACTAATTATACAGTTGAATATTAATTTATGAGACCAATCTATTAAACATAATTAAACTTAATTATGCTTAATAGATTCGTCTCGTCATTTAGACGGAGAGTTGTGAAATGGATTTTTATCTTTAATGTATATTTAATAGTTCTAATTAATATCTCAATATTCGATAGAATAGATCTAAAATTTAGAGAGTAGAAAACTAACACACCTTAAATCAGTCCATAAATCCTGTCAAACACGCACTAAAAGACCCATGTTTTTCTACGGCCCATCCAGGTCTACGCCAGGTCTTGCTGGCCGAGTGATGATCATGCCAAGAACGGAAAGGCGTCGGGTGTAAGCAATCCCAATCCAGCGATCCAACAACTTTCTCCTCCACAATCATCAGTCAGTCACGCCACAAACTGAGCCGGCGATCACGCCGCAACGCCCGCCGGAGAGAGCCGACAGCCAATCGAGGGTTTCGCCATGCCGTCCGCGTCCGGTCGCCGCCGCGAGTCCGCCTCGGCTATCGTCGCCGACAAAGAACGCGGCCGCCACGAGCTCAAGGTCGACGCTTCCTCGCTCGCGGTCGCCGTGCCCACCGGGGACGGGAGCCTCCTCAAGTCCTGCCCGTTCATGGTGGGCGGCCACCGCTGGCACATCCAGTACTACCCCAACGGCAACAACGCGGAGTGCAAGGGACACGTGTCCGTCTCCCTCGTGCTCGACGAGGACGTTCCCAAGCCCGTGACCGTGGAGTACCGGCTCGGCATCGTGGCCGAGACGCGAGCTCTGTTCTTCATCAACCGGAAGGAGAAGCTGGTGTCCAAACCAGAAATCGTGCGCAAATTCCGCGGCCGGGAATCTTGGGGGTACTCGAATTTCGCCAAGAGGCAGGAGTTGTTCAACCGAGTGCGCCGCCGCAATGTCGACGCGTTCACCATCAGGTGCGACCTCGTCGTGCGCAACGGGTTCCGCACGGAGGCGGCGCCGCCGCCGCCCAAAAAGGCGGCCCGCGTCCCGCCTTCCGACCTGCACAAGCACCTCGGCGACCTCCTGCAGAGCGGGCGGGGCGCCGACGTGGTGTTCGAGGTCGCCGGCGAGAGGTTCGCCGCGCACCGGTGCGTGCTCGGGTCCCGGTCCCCCGTCATCAGCGCCGAGCTCCTTGGCGCCGCCGCCACGGATGATGCCGGCGTGGTGCTCGTGGAGGGGGTGGAGCCGAGGACGTTCAGGGCCCTGCTCCGCTACGCGTACACCGACGCGCTGCCGGAGGTGGACAGGGAGGAGGCGGACGGCTTGCACCGTGAGCTGCTCGCCGCAGCGGACAGGTACGAGCTGGAGAGGCTCAAGCTGATTTGTGAGGACAAGCTCTGCGACACCATTGATGTGGGCACGGTGGAGACAACGCTTGCGCTAGCTGAGAAGCTGAACTGCCACGTTCTCAAGGAGACGTGCTTGGAATTCCTCAGCAGGCCGGCGAATGTGAGGGCGGTCGTGGCCACTCGACGGCTTCATCCAGCATCGAATTCTCGTGGCCAGTGAGTGACGGCTTCGATCATCCAGCATCGAATTCCGAGCTGATTGATCCTCTTCGTTCTGCAGAAATCTTATTAATCCAGCGATGCTTAGTGTTTTAACGTCAGTATAGTTCATGTTTCGTGCACTGAACATTGTCTTAGGCCACCTTCCTAATCCTAGTTGGTATGGTATCTAGGCTGATAGTTAAGCTACTACCTTCCTATCTGGTGTTAGTTGAGCTACATATCTGTCCCTATTCAGATGCAAAATTAGTCTCGTCTTGCCTCTGTTCCGATAGTTAAATGCACTTTCTGTCCTTGCCAATTATCTTCTGTGTAGCTATATGTTGATTGAATCACATCTCTGATTATTTCAGTGCTTTTGGATGAACAAACTGTGACAGCTACTCTATTTCATATGACTGCAATCTTAGTTGATCCGTGAATCTTGAGCAATGGTGCTTGCATTCTTACGTTTGCTTTTTCTTATGTGAAAATGTTGTCTTATCAGATGTCAAACACGTTGTATTGGCAAAACCTGTTCCTGATTCATGTGTTGATCAATCAATTTAGCAAATGTAGTCTCATCACTATGATTCAGACTCTGTTTTCCTTGTTTGTCATGTCTCTGTTACTCTACCAAATTAATCAGGAATAGTCGTTTCTTCAACGAAAACAGACGGGAGGATTATTGCATGTTTGATTGATGTAAAGTTTACAGAATGCAGTCAGCTAGCTTTGTCTCTTTGCCATATTGATGCGCTACCTAGTTACTGAAAAATCCTTACCTATCATGTTCTATATAATAGAGGAGAAAAAGAAAGTAAACAGCATTTAAGCAGCCGAGCTACAGTGACCACCCCAATACACTAGTACATGCTGCCAGCTCAAGGCAAACACCCAATTATTCCAAAGCAAAGCATACGTGTTACATTGTATTCTCCACATGCTGAATCTTTAATTGCTGATTTGCCTTAGAAACTAAGAATGTTAAGTTTCAGGATGATTCCATACATGATTGTTAGTCAGAAAGTGAAGCCTACTTAGTTTTAAACTGTTAACATGACCTGCAGCATGTGTTTGAAACGAATAATACATTGGCAGCAGAACAGGCGACAATGCATTACCACTGGACTGCTGTTCCGATTGGGACAATAACTACTTATTTTGACCAATCAAGTTTTCAAAAAAATTTCTTGAAGAAAACCAAGTTTACATTTGACTCTGCCCGTTCTGATCCATCCACTCACTTACTCAATTTGCCGACAAAAAAAACAGATATAAAGAACAGCCGCCTTCTTAGGATAGTGGTGATAACTTAGTTATATGGGCGCATGATACCAGCCGTTATGATGTTCAAATGTAAACGTTACTGGCTACCTATATGATGCAATCTTCCCAGTTCCGAGTAGAACTGGTTGTTAGGATTTCCAGGATTGCTTTCAACTTAAGTTCAGACAAACAGAACGAACTAATGGCGATGGTTTTCAGTACTGCCCATTTCTTTCAAGCTTCTTTCACTTGTCCCATTGATACGGACACATCACACGATTCCACATTATTTTTTCTTACAAGGGATCTTAGTGGGTACTTGTCAAAAGCAGATTTGACTAAAATGAACTTTGAGCCAACTCCCAGAAAGTACGTTTCTGTTATGCTACACAAAGACTGTGTTTAGGTAGATGAAAGCGTATTCCAAGTTGAAAGCAAGTAGAATGAAACGTGTAGAATACCTTCTGCTAGACTCTAGAGCACACCCGTGTATTAGAAAACGCCACACTTGAAACACATGCTGAGAAAAAGAATCAACGTATTGTCATCAACTTGGATAAAGCTAGAATGACATGAGACCTAATCACCAAGCATCACTGGCAACAACTCTGATTACCATCATGACATGTATGTTCCTTCTGTTTTAAGGTATACCATCATTAGCATTCTTGTTAATTCCACATATACACCATGCATGCGATCTTTAGACCATGATGCATCGCCAATTATTTGAAATATTTACATTCCATTGTGCATCTACTAGGCAGTGAGATATAATGACCTCTCCACTGACAACATCCATTAGGATTTCAAGAACGCAGTAAATTGCGCCAATGGGTTCTGGTACAACGTGACCAAATTGTAGGTAACACTTACTTTCGATGGGCCTGTTACTAACAAACTAACTGGCTACCTGCATTGTTAGTGGACAATTATGATTTTAAGCACCAGTGTTAGGACGAAGCAATCACAGGTTGCTCCTCAGCTACAGCTGAGCTAATGCTGACGCTTGTTGGAGTGAAGACCCCGGTGGAATTGCTGTTGTGCCTTTCAACACTGTTCCTAGTACTGCAGACACAACCACAGAAGCTGTTGTTCCACTCAACAATTTGTCTCTTGTGTCAAGCAAATGGGTGTTTACATGCTGATGCCCTTCTGTACTTTGTCTTGAATAGCTTTAATTACGTAAAGCTCGTTAGGCCTCGTGTCCAAAGTAATATCTATGATAATTTTGCTTATAAGAATGATGGTTTCTTTCAAATGACATCGTCTAAAATAGCTGACTCAAGTCTGCTGTCCAGGGTCCTTCGGTTTTCACTCTCTCATTCTTTTGTGACATGTTTGTATTTTTCTGGAACTAAGATATGAGTAGTGATAAACAATGATCATAGATATTTGATATTTCGTATTACTCTACAAGAAGACCCACCTGTTCTACTGATTTTCTAAGCATGTAATTAAGGCTGCATTACTCCATTCAATAGAGCTTTCAAAGAGAAAAGTGGATTCCACTTTGACAAACTCCTAAGTTTCAAATGAGAATAGATTCTAATACAAGTCAAACACTACACGGTACTTTCCTTCGGCTATATGTGAAGCAACTGCATTTAGATTCTTTGAATGGTTCGTCCCACATATAAGCAAAGATTATTCGGAGGACTAGAGACTGGGTACTTCCTTGCCATGAAGTGCGAGCCTAATCATACAGCTAAATGGAATGATCACGATAAGGGAGCATTGAAATGCAAGCTTATTAAACTAAACTTTATGCCATCTTCAAATGGAATCATCCTTCATAAGCATGGATCATGAAAAAAAACATGTATCAAGCAATGCCAAAGGGACACACAAGATGAACTTCTGAATAATGCAGCAGTGGACGTAATGGCAAGCAAAGTGTAGGATATTCAGAACCAGGCTGATGAATATCAATCTTCCTGTGAATAAGGGCGTTTAGAAATTGCATGCGCTTCAATAAATGCATTATATTTTAATGAATTCTGCGAGCCAATGAGTCAAGTTTCCACGCACGCGCTTAGCTGTTGCCGTTACAAATTGTGGTGCTCCTTACTGTATCTCGAAATCATAAGCATTCTTCGTAGTCACGCTGTGCTGATGCAAAGGCATACGCATCATAAACAATTATTCCAGCCGTGCACAGCTTAGCAAGTAGAGTATGATTGCACATACAACCCACGGATCTTTATTTCTTTTAGTAGTCAGTATGAAGTCATGTTAAAAATCTACTACTACTCTATGTCCCTCTTTTCTTTCTCCGGATACCTTCTGTTTGTACAGTAAGTACTACGTAGATAGTAGTTAGTTATTGTAATGCTTTCGGAAAAAAAATAGTGTTATGATTTGTTAAGAGTGACAGTCTAATAGTACATGAGTACTTCAAACTATAAATGTTTCATGTCCACTGAAGGTACCTGAATACAGCGCAGTGTACCATTTGCTGAAGCAACAAGGCAGTTCATCAGTACAGTACCTCGAACTGAACTTTCCAGTTGAGTTGCGTGTTTGGCTTCTTCAATTTTTCATCTTATGTGCTGAATCTTTGTACTAACCAGAAGTAAGATGCTGTAACGCTGTTATGGTTCCATAACAATTTCTGTCCTTTAAACTAGTCTGCTACTGCATAAACAACTGTAAATCTCCATGAACTCACTAGTACAATGTGGTCCTGATCTTCCAGGATGCTGCCACTTTTACCGTTTGAGGCAGCAGCGCCAGCAACTAGAGATGTCCGTCGCCTTTGAGCACATGGCAAAATGCTGTCCATAGTATTTGCAAACTAAAACATCAAAAGGGGTGTGTGTGTATTTGGGCAAGTAGATACACAGTTCTAATCTGTAAATTGAAAGGCCAATTCTATGACCACGGACTGAATTTAAAAGGTGGGAGAGAAAAAATATATAGTAGCACCTCCTTAGAAGCAAAGGGGAGAGGGAAGACAAGGAAAGGTATGCAGAGCAGAGAGATGAGGGAACAACGTGGGTCCTCACGAAGCTTAATTTGCAAATAATGGCCACTTTTAAGGGCACTAAAGCTGATGCTTGCTCTGTTTTGGAGACTCAGTTGTGAGGATTGTGTGTGAGGAGGCCGGGTCGCTGCTGCTAAGCTCCTCTTCCTTGTAGCATCTCTGGTCTATGCCCTCGCTCTGCATTGCCACCTAGTCAGGTACTGCTTCTGAAACCTTTTACTTCTCAAAGTTCAGCCTCGCTTTCTGCTCATGTGACAGTTTCGTTTTTTGATTCGTTTTCTTTGGAATCTTGAGATGCTCTATCTCTTGGTATGATCTTACCCGTTTGCCTTTGTTGTTCTTTGCTCCTTTTTCTCCCTTTTGTGGAGCATCGATCTCAGTCTATGAACTGGACGCGATGCATTTGAGCTGTTAGCTGTCAGTGAGATGGACCTCTCTGATCCTATCTGCTTGACGAGTCAGCCAGTAATAAGCGTGGCTTTTGATTTGTATTAAGAATGAAGAGCAGCTTTATGGTCGCAGCCTTTTAGGTATCAGTCTAGTAACTTTAGATCAACGAAATAAGAGACTAATCCCATTCAGGCACAGTGTAGATGGTAGCAGCTTTAAGGCAAACATTATATATATTAGTGTATAAAACAGTTGAGTCATACGTAAAAGCATTTCTGAAATTTAAGTGAAGAAAACGTAGTCTACAAGAGTATGTGACGCTTTTTGTTCGTCCGGATCGATACCTACAGCAGTTGTGGCTGTCAGTATCAGTATCAGGCGAGGGCCGAGGGTACGGTGGTATTTCGGCGCTTTCAGAAACACGTCGGTGCGGTAGCAGGTTTCCGATGTCGCATACGCGAAATCAAATCAAAACGGTGTGTGAAGCAAGCACTCGTTAGCCAGCCACGCAAGAAAATACACGAAACGTCCCGGAGACCCTCCGATTTTGTTGCCGCATCATTGTCACTTGGATCATCTGTGTAAATCGCCGTCATAACACACTCGCATAGCTTCTGAATAACTACTGAAGCTTTCGTCCATGAATTCTTTGGCGCTGGTGACTTTTAGCTCGTGGCACTAATCTTGGCATGTGAATGAAATTTGACACGGTGATCTTTTCACACAAGCTACTGTAGGATTAGAAGCACATGGGCGGCATCTTATCCTGGCTACAGTACTTGCAAGTACAGTACATGCATGTTGGGAGCATTAACATTAGCGACCAGGAACGTAGGTAATAATCATGGGCGCCTGGCGCGTTCCCTTGTCCGATCTCGTGTCGATGCATTGCCTTTGGTCAGAAATCGAAGGGTGGTGGTGCCGATCATTGTTTGGGAGCGGATTCGTTTCCTGTCCGAGATCTGGGAGAATATGCAATGTTTATATATCATGGAGAGTCAGAATCTTTCGCGGGTTCATATATGCTGGTTCCGAGTGGACCCAATTTGTCAGTAGAACGTTAGCTTAATTTGGTTCGCACTGCTCATGGACGACATTGAGCGAGCCCACATGGTTTTGCATCATGTGTGTGTAGAAGGAATACCGATGGAAGATATACAGAGTTCCACGTAGCTTGGCCCGAGCACATCCGTTGTCGTCATGTTGTCGATGCTGTGCCGGCCAAAAAATTCAGTAGGTTAACGGGTCAATTTAGGCTCTAGTTCTACTAAGAACGGGTGAACTGAGAGAGAGCAGAGCGAGATGGCAGGATCGGAGTACTACAAATTACGCACGCAGTTACTACCTGCAGGCCACACAATGTTGGTAAAACACAAGGTATCTGCAGCGAAGGGTCCAGGGCCAGGTGTACGTGCGTGCGTGCCAGGACCATGCTACTTGCCGCATGCGGTTAAACAGATAACGACGGGGAAGGGGAGGGGCAGAAGCCGAGGAAGACGGCGAGATGGAAGAAGAAGAAGAATGTGGTGGTGGTGGTGGTGGTCCAAGTCGGAGAGAAAATCCACAGAAATCCGTGCGGCCTTTGGCCCGTGTTTCCCCGTCCGTTCCCGTCGCCGCCCATGGCGTGGCGTGGCGTGGCGAATGCGGGCGAGGCGCATGTGATGTCGAAACGGTTGGATATGGCCTGGCAACTGCAAGTTGACTCCTCCTTCCCGTGGTGACCAATGCCATCACTGCCCAATCACAATTTCTTCAACCGCCGTTGGCCAATCCATGGTCGAATAATCTCGTCAAGTTTACGCTGCGGAGGCACCCTCTCCCAGCCCGTCTCCCTGAACTGAAGTGACAACTGGTCTTTACTGCTCCCGGAACCAAGCTGGTCCGCCACTCTGACCCGAGCTGGCAATTTCCCTCGAAAGAAGAGGATTCTTAATGCCATCTGGGGGCAGGCTCGCTTTACAGCGGCAGCTTTTGTTGTGCGCGCCCGGCGAGAGCTGCCGGGTAGTACTGTTGCCGGAGCCCGGGACGGGGACCAGGGTGAAGATAACGTGCTGGTTCGCGATCGCCACGAACAACAAACAGTTTTGGCGATAAGATGGCCGGCCGAAAGGCAGTGTTCACCGCGCGCGCAAAAGGCAGCGTCGTGTGCGTGAGGCCTCCCTCTCTTTGCCGGTTGGATTGGGTTGGGGTTGGGTTGGGTTGGGTTGGCACGTCCGCTTTACAGCCGCGGCCGCACGGATCATCCATCATCTCTGGTTGTGCTTGTGCGTGCGCCGACCCGGGAATTACCGTTGGCCACTGTGTTAGATTCGGCTGCAGCATCGGCACACCGGAACGCAGAGTAGCGGCAAGACGCCGAGAGGACATGTCACGCGTGGGCATGGTTTCGCGCTACCGGCTAACGGTTTGTCGCTGCTGGCGGTCACGGTCAGCTGAGCTACCGTGTCGAGTCCAGAGTCCACAACGGCCAAACCCGAGTGTCGGTCAGGTCGGGGCTTGACAGGTACTACTCGAGCCGGCCCGTGGTGACCATCAACCTGTCACCAACGTTTTCGTCAGGTTAGGTGCTGCTGGTCACCGCGCCGAGTAACACAACACGCCTTGCCCTTGCCCTTGCCTTGTTTTGTTTTGTTTCCTCCTGACGTGGCCTTTTTTCTTTCTTTGTACCCGACTAATCTGCTTACGTGCAGCAACTGCCAAATACGTACTACGTAGTGCACTAGTACTCTACCTTTTGGTTTGGTAATTAGCTTTCCGCTGCTGGTGATCATCGTGTTTGTTTTTTCAAGTCCTCGATGCACGCGCGAAGACAGACACGTGCGCCGTCGGCGGGTGTCGAGGGGGAATAATAAGCTAGTGTAATAAGCAGCGACTTTAGTTGTTCAAGCAACCATGATGGATGATGCTGGAATTTAAGATGCTTATCGTCGCGGGTAGCTAGCGTAGGATGCACAGCAGCGAGATACGACTGTACGCGTACCCTGCCTCTGATCTCTCAACAGCACCGTGGACCAGTACAGTACTCTGTTTTTTGACCTTCACGCATGGCTATGCATGGGAGGAAACCCGGACCTGTGACACGTACGCTACGCTGTAGCAGCCAATGTACTCGTGCGCACGGCTTCAGCTGCGTGTCAAGTAGCGGCTGATCAGCTACCACACGGACGCGTCTGCTTACTGCTGCGGCCCCACGTGCAAAACACCGGAGAAATGCCGGCCGCTTGAACGACACACGCACACACTGATGTTAAGCTGCCGAGTTTGGTGAGCAGTGCCTGTCCAGCTACACGTATTAACAGGCTTGATTTCTTTTTTCACGTTCTCTATAAAAGATGTCAGGTTTAGTTAATTTAGAACAGGTTCGTGAGATGATGGTGCACTGGGCAGTAGTGGTTGCGTTGCGCGCCAACAAGCTCAAGTGTTGGTCATGGGGACAGACAAGGCGGTGGTCACAGTTCGAATTGATAACCGACTGTAGCGTACCAATTCATCATTTTCGCCATCTGCATTTATTCACGCACTGGACGTTTCAGGACTAACGGTATATAGCTAGGCAGATTCTGCATGCATATATATAGTACTGCTGGTATGCCCATAATCCCGTGAAGCAATAATGTGCAGTGTTAGTATCTGCATTTTCAGTTATCAGCGATAAAAAGAAAAAGGAACAGCTCGATCTGCTGCCGGGCAAGTCACATGGACATGCGATATTTTAATCAGTAGTCTGATGAGGAATTTGGCATGTGATTGGCGTTTAGACGTCATGTGGCCTGTTCCGGCTACAAACAGAGGAGCATGGCGTTGGGTCGTGGCTCCTGAAAGGATCAACGTGCTTGGTGTGCTCCCTAAATACCACTTGATCCAGTACTAGTATTACAGGTTCGCATAATACCATTGGTCTTCTGCAATTTATATCTGACAAAAGTCACAAACTAAGCAACCGACGTCTTCAGTTATCGGATAAACAAATTCTACATCTTCAGTTAGTCAGAACAGGATTTCTGTTTCGATAGCAGCACGAGGTTAAGGGAGGACTCGCTCGTTGACAATGATAAATTTAAGGTTGTTCATATGACCTCTGGTTTCCATCATGACACCATCATCTTCGTGGACAAATTGAATAGACCAAAACACCCTTTGGAATTATTCTTCTTACTCGATATATAAAGGCGTCTCTGTTAATAATCGCCATCTTTCACTAGGCCCTGCAGTGGCGCCTGCTGGACCTCACAAGACGCTCTCTCGGGAAAAGAATTTTGGAAGGTTAGATGCTAAGCAAGCATGCGACTAGGAAAAGAAAGTGCTTGTCTGAGGACGACTCCTTAGCGAGAATACTATAATAGCCACACCCTGAGAAAGATCAGGCAGAACCGCGGGCACTGGAGCAAAGCTAATAACAATGCGCTACAAATTGTAGTTCCCATCTGTTGTTAACAAGGTATTGTTCACCTAAACCAAAGGAAAAAAGGAGGAAAATGACATTACTACGTGACAGTGTACGACTTGCTTTGCCTGAATTTGGGGGTCTTTGTTTTATGTATCTTGGAATATTAGATTTATGTATCTTGGAATATTAGAAGCTTTTTTTTGTACAGCTTTATAAGTGTAATTAAGCAAAGTGTACCAAGTCGATTTTAGGAAGAAAACAACCAACCTTTTCTGAAAAATTCTTATACAACACGTATTTCTCACTTTTCCAGTAATGATGATCACACTTCACGGTTTTGATGTCATAAAGAAACCAACTAGCAGGTGCTAGTGGCAAATGTGCTGACTTTTAGGAGGATCATTCTTACTGGTCACACAAGTAATCATATTGTAAAAGACCTTATCCCGGAAAAATATTTGTTAGCGTCCATTTGATTATTTTTCAGATTTAGGACGTATATCCTAGGAAAATTTTAAAAATAAAAATAAAAGAGCAGCCTTCCCATGTTTGCATTTGACATTACTTCTAGCGTTGCGAGAAAAAAAAAGGATGATTATGTTACACACAACATTATCATGCGAGGTCATATGTATATGTTCCAGCAAGCTAGCTTGTTTAATTTTAGGCCACATTTTTTTAAAAAAAAATATGGGTCCCAAAAAAAATGCTCATGTCACTTATAAGTCACATGACATGAACCGATACTTTGTTACGGGTAGTTCTGGTGGGTCGCCCATCAAGGAAGGTTGGGCTTCGATTAATGATTTATGTATTCAATAATTGTGACGTTTAATCTAAGTAAACCCAAGCACCCAGCTCAAGAATTGAGATCAGAAGTAGCCATCAGGATTAGACCACATTGCGCAAGCGGTTCGAGTCATGAATCATGAGGTGGCCACTAGTGTTTTCTCCCATCAAATCTCCTATCGCCCATCGATCGCGGCGTCCAACCATATGTGCAGCTCACTAATCAGTCCACGGTGTTTGATTTTGGTTAAATCCATGCATGGTGGATGACAGTTTTATTTAGTTTATCCCCGCTGTTATCAAAAGATTTTTTTTACAAGTGCAATTAATAATCACTGTTCTATTAATTTTAGTCTTCTAAATAGTTTTATGTTCAATCCTTAATACATCCAGTTTAACGGTGTGAACAATTTAAATGTTCACTCATTTTTTTTAATAGAGAGGTTCTGCGCTTGCATGTTACTAGTAGTACTAAATTAACCCTTAATTGACCTTGGTACCTTGGTCCCTCACCGATATTGATGGATTACGTTAATATCCCTGCAAATGAAGCAAAAACAATAGGACACGAATTTCCATGTTCATCTTGGTACATGAGTAAACACCAACTAAACTGTCCTTGCACTGTTTTAGTGGCACCCTCAACCAAAAGGTACTGCTCCTACTAGTAGATGACCGCAGTTTAGCTAACCTACCCGTAGGTGCATGTCAATTGTCATTGGTTACCAGAATCCAAACTATTATATTTCTTTATTCCTTTTGTCCATTATCTTTATGTTGTTTGCACGAAGTGTTTTGTTACATACTAATCCAATGCTTGCTTGTTGACGACGAATTGAAAATCTCAAACTAAAATACAACCATTTTGCTAAAAATATTTCCCACCGTTGCAACTTACTTCCCCAGACACATTTGCATCCTTTTCAGCATCTTTTATAGCCAAATTCATGAAAAATGGTAGTAAGACACATGACAGAGCAAGGAATCTCGTCATCTTGCTTCAAACCATATGCAGAAATGTCGTTCTCCAACTGGAGTAATTAATTGACAAGACAAAGCAGCCTTTTTAATGAACTTTGTTGACATCTAAATTTGTATATCTCTTGTCAAAATGTCAAATCACAGCTACCAAAGCCAGAAAGGGCTGTATTTCTTCAGCACCCTTTCTAACCAAACTCCATTGTATTCTTTTACCTGCTACCCCACTGAGAAGCTGTTGTTGCTCCCTAGAAACGGCACTGTCACACTCGCTACACAAGGAAATATTGAAGAGATTTTTATATGGAAAGGAAAATGAAAAGAAGAAAGAAAAAGGGGGTCACACATGGGCCATGGCTGTCTCTCACACCTCTCCTTCCTGGGACTGGGACAGCGTCACGGCCACACCAAACGAGAGGAGGCCACACAGGCGCAGCCCGGAAGAATCAGCGGCTGTGCGGAGCTGAGCTGCACAAGCAAAGATCCCCCAAAACCAAAGCCGGATACCAAAAAAAAAAAATTGAATTAAACAGCCGCAAAAGGAGTGAAAAAATAAAGAAAAAGTCGCAGAAAATCCCCACTTCACTCCTCCCCTGCCTCCTACCCCCGCAAACTGTAACACTGCTTCACCAGTTCGCTGCTTCCCCTCGTGCTCACAGGTAGAGGCGCGTCGTCGATCCGAAGGCCGCCCGCCGCCGCCGGAGCGGAGGCGGATTCTGGAGCAGGTGCGGCAGCGGAGGCGGCGAACCTGGAGCGGAGGGGACCTGCATTGCCGCGGGGCCGCCGCGCGTAGCCAGATCTCCCGCCCCGCCGCGGCACCGACTCGGCATGGTGGCTGCCACTGCAGCGGCCACCGCGCCAGATCCGGCCCACCCGTCGCGCCCTCCGCTCACGCCGGCACCCGACAAGCCCAACTCCGCCCCGTCGCGGCGGCCCGCGCGCTCCACCAAGCCCGTCTCGTCGAGGTACCTGTCTTCCGCCGCCGCCGCGTCCCCGGCGTCGTCCACGTCTTCCTCCACGTCGTCGTCTTCCTCGACCTCGTCCCGCCGCTCCCTGTCCGCCCAGCGGTCCCGCGCCTCCACGCCGCCGCCCCAGCACTCCACGTCGCCCACCACCACCACCACCGCGGCGGCGGCGGCCGCCGCAGCGACAGCCACTGCGACCACGATGCGGAGCCTCTCGGTGTCGTTCCAGGGGGAATCCTTCTTCTACAAGACGTCGCGGGCGCCGCGGGCCTCGTCGCCGTCGTCCCCGGCCGCGCGGCGGGGACCAACGCCGGAGCGCCGGAAGAGCGTGTCCTCGGTGCCGGAAGCCGAGAACGCGCGGCCGCAAAACCGATGGCCCGCCGCGAAGCCCAAGGCGTCGGACCCGCTCGCCCGCAGCCTCGACTGCAGCCTCGACCGCAAGGACTCCATCCTGGCGGCCGTCCACCTGCTCCGCCGTTCCATGGCCTTCGACTCCACCACCTCGCTCTCCCCGTCCGACCCGGCGGCTGCAGCTGCTCCCGACCTCTCGGCTTCATCCGACACCGACAGCGTCTCGTCTGGTAGCAACTCGGGCGCCGGGGATCCCCCGCGCCGCGGCATCAGCGTGCCGGCGAGGTTCTGGCAGGAAACAAACAGTCGCCTGCGCAGGCTTCCGGAGCCTGGGCTGCCACTACCGTCATCTGGCCGGAGATCGTTCTCAGACAGTCCAATGTCGCCGAGGCTACCAGGTCGGACCCCATCTCCAAGCCGAGGAAACAGGGGCACCGCGAGCCCGTCCAGAGGGCGTGGTGGGGAGGCGTCACCAAATGGCCAAATGGTGCAGTTGACAGCAAATGCACCTTCTATCATCAGCTTTGCGGCGGAGGTGAGAAGGGCGAAGAAGGGGGAGAACAGAATTGAGGAGGCACACAGGCTGCGGCTGCTGGATAACCGGCATTTGCAGTGGCGGTGCATCAATGCTCGGACAGATGCATCGCTTCTGGTTCAGAGCTTCACTGCGGAGGTAAACTAAACTTTGCTATTGATCTTTAGTAGACCTTGCACTTTATGTATACTGCTAGGTAACATATTCAGTATATGGCCATTTGCTTGAATCAGTAGTTTGCAATGGAACAATTCTGTCTCTTATTTGTTTTATTCTAAAAGGATTGGTAAGTCTTTTGGGAACCTCCTTAATATAATCTCCCAGGAGGCCAGGACATCGTCCTCCATTCATAATAATATTGGTAGCATAGAAGAATGCAAAACTTTCTTTGTGTTCCTGTCAATAACCTCGGGGTTGTCAAGACTCTAGGAGTCAAAAGTGATTAACCACAACAGTTATTATGTTAGAAAAAATGGGGGTGATATTATGTTGCAAGTCTGCTTAAAAGAGAACAGAAGGAATCACCAATAGCGCACTTGTAAATCTGGTACTTGTGGTGGATTTTCTTCTGTGAGAAGTTTACTATAGTGTCATCTGGACTTGCATAGATTTCAATATATTATACTCTGGGCTACATCAACTAGCTTGAAATTTGGGCATACAAAAGAGTAGATCAGCCATGCATCAAATTATAGGGTCTATTTATTTGAAAAGTATGTAACACAGCCTGGCAATTGTATGAGAATTGAGAAAGCTTGGAAACTGTAGGACTGCATCTAGTGCCAGATAGCAAATTATATGAAGCAGAGTTTATTCTATTTGATACGAATGGGAAGAAAACATACAAATTCAGATCATTGTTGTGTTTGTGTCAGGACATGCTAATAATAACATTTGGTAGTTATCAAGGTTACTTGATTGAAATAGAAGAGAAAAAAAAAACTAACAGAACATTTTCATGAGTAGTGGTACTGTCATGGGCTTTTATCAGTTGATTCAGTTCATCATGGCACTATCCATTACACGAACAATCAATTTAGCTGTGGTACTTGTGTTACGATTACTTCCATGACCCAAGTGCTACCCTGGTGTAGATTGCCAATATCTATATCCAGTCACTTTGAGCCCCTATCCATTGCACAAAGGCTTACAACTCGAAGGCTTGTTAGATTGATTTTGTTCATGTCGCCAAAGAACTCGACAAGATGCAAAGACCCTTTTTGTTGCTGTACTCATAAGTCATAACCCAGTGAAACAAGCTTAATTCTATAAGGGCTCAGTTTTAACTTCTTTCTCTTTTCTTCAGAAAACCCTGCACAGTGCATGGAAAGAAATTTCAAGGTTGCGTGACAATGTCAGTTCCAAAAGGTGTAAGCTTCAGCTTCAAAAACAAAAACTCAGGCTGTTTGCTATTCTTAGGGGACAAGTAAGTGATAAGAGTTGTTTAAACTGTTTATGTGCTATACACTAGGATTTTTTAGTAATGCTTGACGACTTTATATCAATAATGTATCTATGTCATTTGACGTTGTGCAGATGTCATATCTAGAGGACTGGTCTCATATTGAAAAATATCATTCAAGCTCTATGTCAGCAGCAATCAAAGCACTGAAGGCTAGTACTCTTCGTCTTCCAGTAGTTGATGGCGCAAAGGTTGGTCTAATCAGATCTAGCTACCTGACTTGATTTGATAAGCTCCAACTAATGGTTACTTATCTATGGCAGGCTGATGCACACTGTGTGAAGGAAGCTGTTAACTCAGCGGTGGATGTAATGCACACTATGACATCCTCGATATGTACTTTGCTATCGAAGGTGCATATATTTGCCTCCCAAAGTGCTTCAGTTCATTTTTTTTTTCTTTCTGCCTTTTTTTTATCATAATATCAATGGACCATTATAATGCCCAAATGTTCACATGGACACTCGTACTGTATTGTGTAAAAAGGCTGTGTTTCTGTTTTGTATGCTTTTGAGTACAGACTGTTACTCTAGATCTTGATCTATGCTGTACCTTCTCAAGTTCATAATTTCAATTAGACCAGTGCTGTGTTCAGTTCAAAGGAAAAGCAGCAACATGCACACAGTTTTTCATTTGTTGGAATATAATGCATTGCCTAGATGTTTCCGAATAAGATGCCGCTGCTTTGTGGGTATATAGTTAGCATACATGGGTGCCCATTGGATAAGTAGCGTCTTCAAAATTTTGGAAATTAGTGATTCTGCACTCCTGTTTTAGTGAAAGAGATGCAAGCTTTGCCCCAAAACTGTAGGATCTCCTAGTCACAATTGTTCTTTTTTCCTTACTGTTGGCATTGTTATTTGTAATCTAAATGAACTCAATCTTACATTTACATGCATTGCATGTCAGCTAATGTCCGCTTTGGGGATCTGAGTGATAATTTTGTTCATCTTCAGGTTGAGGGAACAAGCTCTGTGGTGTCTGAGCTTGCCAAACTTGCAACACAAGAACAAATGTTGTTGGATCAATCAAGGGATCTCTTGTCTACGGTCGCAGCAATACATGTGAGGAGAAACCCTGTGATTCTTTTGCTCAGTTCTACTGTTTCAAATTGTTATTAGATCACATTGATAACTATATGTCTGAAAAAACAGGTTAAGCAGTGTAGTGTGCAAGCTCATATGCTACAACGAAAGCAAAAGCAGAGCCCGGCACAGTTGTAGATCAGTTTGTCTCGCCACGTTGGTGGTCACTAACCTCACACGGCCTCATCTTTTCTCACTGGAGACTGTGGTCACAGGTAATAAAAGCTGTAACCATTTGTTGGGTGTGAAGCGTGCCCTAAAATCTGCTTGATCTCACCGAGTGTAGCTGATTCATGTAATTTTTTGAGTGCATATCACCATAGAAGCGACCCCTTTTACCTGCAGTCGTTGCAGTGGATGTATACAGAAACCTTAGCCTTGACCCAAAGATAAGCTTCCTTGTAGATATGAAAAAGCTTGTCGTTTGCCCTGAGTGTTGGTGAGTGTTTGTATTGTGAAGTGGAGATGATTGTTGGTTTGATACAGGTGTTTTATGGCAAAATTAACACGGAAGTTGTTTGATAGCCATGTGTGCTTTTTTGATGCATACGGCAGGAGTGGAATCTTTGTAGTGCTGTAAAGGTTTCTATTGTTGCAATGACCATCAGAATCTATGGTTGGGTTGTTGGTCCTGTTGAATTTCGAGCCGTGGTTGCTGCATCTGTTTCTTGCATGTTGTGGACTGTTTGGTGTATGCTGGTCCAGGAGAAGGGTGGTGATACTGAACGTTACGCGCCTTTGCGGTGAAAGTTTGTTTGGCAGGAATGCAACATTAGGTGCGCTATCCGGTACAACATATACTGTGATTTGCAGTGACTGCATGAAAGAATCTCAGTAGTCAGTATGCTGTGAATGCACTGATTGCATGAAAGAATCTGTGTTCGAGTATGATCATAAACAGTGGTGTCTTCCTGAACAAATGTACTGTAGTCTGCAATGGTTCAACAATTCTGCTGGCATTATAATGGTTATTACGGAGCCTAAAAAAACTGGGAGACTAGATCAAGTGCGCCTCGTGGCTATTATGGAAAATAAACATATTTTATAGTCTATATATATAGAGAGAGAGAGAGGTTGGATTGGATGCATCATGGACGGCTCCTCTCAATTCACCAGGCATACGCCGGTGGGGTCATCACGTAAAAACGCAACGAAAAAGCATCAACGGTCAGCGTCCGTTTGGCGCGTCGTCACACCATGGTGACATCGTCTGTCCCCTGAGCAGACGTGGCTGAAACTAACTCACCACCTTGTTCTTTTAACGGTACTAGTAACTCAGAAAACACAGCACCGTCGCCATCCCGTCCGGCTGACCGAGAGAGCGACGGGGATCAACTGGCAGCGCCGAACGAGAAGGCCACCCACCGGTTCCGTGGCGGCACAGCAGCACCACCGCGGCGCGCCCTGCAGTGCAGCACGATAACAGCATGTCATTGGTCCCGTCAGGTAGCCAACCTACTCTTTGCCGGTACTGGGCCTCCTTCTGTCTGTGGGCCAAAGACACCACCATTGTCGACAGTATGTGGCCCTGCTCTCTATTCTGAACATGCAAAAGTTAGCCCACAGACCGAACCGTATATTATTAACAGTATAAATTTGTTTTATGAATTGGTTGGGGTGCGCCAGGCAAGGGCAGTAGTGCAACGCCCGAGCGACGCTTGAGGGCCCCAGTGGCAAGCCACTGTAGTGGACCCTCCCCCACAAAAAATAAATTTAATATCAAAGTGGGCACATGGCCCACATATCAGATATTAAACTGATAAGAACAGATACTACACTTGATCTTAGCCAAAAGGCCGAGAAAGGTATGAGCTGTTCTGGCGCCGGTGGTGGCATGTTATACCCGTGCCTGGGTTTCGTTTCAGAAGAACGGCCGAGGTGGTAGTAAACTGAACCGCCTCGAAAGAACCCTGAGTTCTGTTCGGCTACTGCTTGGGCCTGTTGGGCGGGGTACAAACTCTCAAAGCTTTAGCGGGCCGGTGGAGTAGTTGGGCCACCCGGCTTTTTCCACCTCCAACGGGCTGCCTCGCTCCGTTCGTTCATGGTCCTCTCCGGTCTCCGCCACACGCACCGTTCGTTCTACGTATCTCCACGATGCTCTTTTGGACTCAATAATATGTTTATCTGAAACTCTCAACTAATAATAATCGAGAAGAAATTTCATTGAACATCTCTTCTGAGAGTCCATGACATGCAACCCACAAAGCAGGGCAGTTATTTCTCAAAGCCATGGCTACGTTCGAACGCGTTCGGTTAGTTCTGTTTGCTGCAACGACCTGGTGACGGCAATGCCGCAATGGCATCCGGAAAGCGTCAGAGCGGTTGCATGGTCGGCGGAGTTGAGCTCATGCATGCCTACCAAGCTTCGGTCACACCATACGCAAGGCATTCGACTTTGAGCAGCAAGATCGTTATCGAGCGAAAAGGTCCCCGATCGAGTCCGTGATATATCCCCCCTGAAGATCGAGCGAAAAGTACAATGGCTCCCACATTCACTCTTACTGCTTCGTGGATCGTGAACCCATGATCCATGCATGACATTCTAGTAGGTAGCTAGGTTCGTATACCTCTCGACACTTTTCGGGTTTGTGTTAGTTTGGACCCCGGCGACATGACCGTGCGGGGCACCAGGACAAAATCTGCACAGGTGCTGTTGCTTCCTGCATCTCTCTGTAACTGATCGTTGATTGTCGTTCCTGACTATTCCACGCTCTGGCGACATGGCCAACTGAAGTGCATGCTTGCATGAAAGCATGCAGCGATCTGTTGCCATTGTACTTGAGTCCAGCTAGTAGTGTATGGCATATAGCAGCATGCCAGGAGCGTGCATGTGTGCGCGATGTTCTAGGCTGCCACGCCTCTGATCCAGTTTTATCCACTCGATCGGATCGTCACTGCGGCCGGTCGGCCAGGCACGTCATCGGATGAGGCCACCACTATCTCCCCCGTCTCCATCTCCACCATGTGTGCTAGTACCAAAAGATCGTAATGAGATAGCTCAACTTCCACTTCACACATCGACCGACGCCTGGTAGGATACAGACGCGAGCTGGTTAAGACGAACGAGCACGACGCATGCAGGGGACCGCGGCGTTCTCCCGATCCACTGACTGGGCTTTAACTCGCGGCTTAGTGCAGTCGCGATTGCCAAATCATTGCCTGATCTAAAAAAAAAAAAAGAAGAAGAAGAAGAAGCGCGCGTCGTCGTCCATGGCCCTCCGCACCCCGTGGCGCCGGGCCGTGCTCTCGGGTCGCCTTCCACCGTTGCGGTCCCTGTCCGTTCACGTCGGAACGCGCAGCACCTAAGGCCGCCTGCTTGGCTGCTTGCGTTCCCCGGGTGCCAGGGCAGAGCATAAATTGAGTCGGGTCTGCCGGATACGCATATGCAGAACTGGTAGTGGTGCCGCGCTCTCTGTTCTCCCTCGATTCGTTCCGTCCTTTTCGATGTTTATATGATAACTACTGAAGGCCGATCAATGCCGTATGTACTTGTAATCCACTTGCGCACGATGGCTGAGTGCTGAACCAGGCGGTAGTACTTCTTCATGCGAAAAATCGATCGGAATCCAAAGAAAACCCATCGGCGAACTTCGTCAGAGGCGGAGCAATCTGTCTGACTGGCCAAGATAAGCACTAGTGCACTTGAATGAACGAAATGAAAATGAGGTCCACAGTCGTCGTGTAGCTGTGGAGATGACGATGCAGACGTACACAGGCAACACGCACGAGAGTTTGGGGGGCCAAAGTGGCTATAGCTAGTGCGCCGCCGTACCGCATCGGTTTTCTGTCGACTGAATGTCCCGTATCACAATCTTAACTGCGCTAGAAGACGATGGATATGTTGCCCACCACCGCTGCGGGCGCGCGTCCTCATCCACCCGCCGCCATCCTCGCCATCCGGCGGCGCAATGCCGTGCGCGCGCCCCCACTTCTGTTGCCGATCAGCTTTTTTGCCTGCCGCTACCAGCGTCGTCGCTTTTACCTGGAGGGTCAAACCACCAAAAAGTGTGTCGCCTCACGATGTCGTTTTGCTGATTGACGGCTGCAGCCTTCCACAGTATTCTGCTGGAAGCCCGGCTCAGATATTACGTGAAACCCGGATGTTGGAGTCCACATCACGTGAAAAAAAGATCCGAACACGTACCTGGACAGCCGCAAAACTGAATCCAACCGCGACGGTAAACCGCTCCGCGCTACGGGACGCCGCCCACCTTTCCACTTGTACTCCCTCCGTCTCATAGATAGTGACGTTTTAGGATTATGAGGGATAAAATAGCATAAAATGGAAAATACATATAAATATGCACCTTTATGATATAAAAGTCAAAAACACACAATTATTATGTTCATTCACCACCGTAAGCTAATTCGCCAAATAATGGCGACGCTAAAGCAAATATCAAAAGTTTAGCGCCAAGTTCAAACATTCAAATTTTTGGTCTCACGATGTCTTTTAAGTGCATCACGCTTGACCAAGAAGCCAAAGCTACCAAAACACATGAAACATAAACCATGGTTGTAGGAGTGAATCTAAACTGACCACCAGTAGAGGAAGAGGAATATGGCTTGCCAGATCTCAATCAAGCAACAGAGATGATCACCAGGAATATGAGGACCAACAGTAAGTCAGAGTTGATATCAATGGAGGAGGTCAAGAAAACTTTTCCTTTGATCTCAACTTTCTTCAACCTGAACAAGAAGAACATATGAACACAGGTGACAACTGTGCTTATACATGGTTGAGTTAATAGTGGTTTATGTTCTAGTTTCAGTTTACTACTAGATTAGTGTTGATCCATTTGGAAATATTCATTTTCCTTCAACCTGTTTATTCCTTCTTTAATTGTATAAGCATCTTACATGCACATATGAACACAAATAAACACATATGCAGGACAGGATTATCATACATGTATAAAAATAATTTTATTTAGATCTTGGTAAGATAATTTAAGTCAGGATACTTATCTGTTTTTGTAGATGTTAACATTGGCTTCGACAACGAGCTGCCGATAGATTTACATACCATGGTGCAGGAGATGGAAGACTATGGGGTCTATGATCATGCTATTGATGTCAACTTTGATGTAGAGCAGTTACCAGACTCAGATGATATTGCAGATGAAAATTAAAATAAAAATCAGAATGAAAATCAGTCAAATCCATATAAGAATACGACGAATAGGCAGAGGCAAAACATATATGAGGCACTGCTTGAAACAAGTCATCGTGGAAAGTTAAAAAAGACAAGCACAAGAGAGCTAGCACAATTATTTCTAGTCAGCCAACACACAGTGCAACACATATGGGATATAGCAAAACAATGTCGTCTGGAGGACCGACCAGTTGATGTTTCCTCAAAGAAGTCAAAAAATGGTCGAAAAAAATTCGAAATTGACCTATCAAGGGTTGCTACTATTGTCTTGCACAAGAGGAGCACTATAAGAAAATTAGCAAAAGCACCAGAGGTATCAAAAAGCTCGCTGCATAGATGGTTCAAACAGGGACTTCTACAACGCCATTCTAATTCTCTAAAGCCTCATTTGAAGGAAGCAAACATGAAAGAACGGCTTAGATGGTCCTTGTCTATGTTAGACCCAAGTACTTTGTCAAATGACCCTAAGTTCATTAAAATGGATAATATTTTTCACATAGATGAGAAGTGGTTTAATGCCACAAAAAGGAATAAGAATTTTTACATGTTACTTGAAGAGGTTGACCCACATAGAACAGTGCAAAACAAAAATTCAATTGATAAAGTCATGGTCTTATCCGCAGTTGCTTTGACTAGGTATGACGATGCAGGTAATGAAACTTTTAGTGGCAAGATAGGTGTGTGGCCTTTTATGAGAAAGGTATCACATCCTTCTTACCAATTCATTCATTTATTAATTATGCAATACTTTTATATTTACAGTTTGTCATATGATTGCCAAGTGTAATGTGGTTCTTATATTTATAGGAACCAACACATGCTTCTTACCAATTCATTCATTTATTAATTATGCAATACTTTTATATTTACAGTTTGTCATATGATTGCCAAGTGTAATGTGGTTCTTATATTTATAGGAACCAACACAAAGAAGAAGCCGCAATAGAGAGAGGAACACTAGTGACTAAAAGCATTAATTTGGTCAGAGATACAATGCGGTCTTATTTGATCTCTAAAGTGCTGCCAGCTATTGTGGAAAAGTGGCCTAGAGAAGATAGAAATAGGACAATATGGATACAATAAGATAATGCACGAACCCATATTCCAGTCGATGATGAACAATTTGTTGTAGCAGTACTTCGAACTGGTCTTGATATAAGGCTCATGAACCAGCCTCCAAACTCCCCAAATATGAATTGCTTTGATCTTGGGTTTTTTGCTTCTCTACAGTCCCTTACATTTGACACAGATTCTAGAAACATGGATGAATTAATTGACAATATTGCAAAAAAATTTAATAAATATTGTAATGGCAGTAGGTTTAGTTTGTGGAAGGGCACGAACTTCTTTTGGTGTAAATATT
The DNA here is from genome assembly GCA_030378355.1 of Eleusine indica. NCBI lineage: Eukaryota > Viridiplantae > Streptophyta > Magnoliopsida > Poales > Poaceae > Eleusine > Eleusine indica. The sequence continues at coordinate 5,430,852 of CM059498.1, read as the reverse complement.
AATATATAATTGTAATTAGGCTATACAATGTCATCTAAGTTTAGTTTGTGGAAGGGCAAGAATTCCTTTTGATGTATATAACTATAAATAGCCTATATGATGCCTCATTTATACATGTTGTCATACAATACTTGTTCATCATAATATAGGAGAAAAACAAACAAGCATATAATTCGGTCATTAGTACTTGAACAATTGACACATAACAACGACTACTATTTTACATAGCCACAACTTAGCCTCAACTACTAGTTCACATAACTATTTACACACACCAAAAGCAACACTTCATCATTTGTCACTACAAAAGCCCTAGGTTATGGCAGAAACCTAGACATATAATCCAAAAGCAACACTAATTGATCAGTGCTTATTAGTCCTTGTTATGTTTGAAATGCTCCTTCACAACAGGATGTGCCCATTCCAAATAAAAATTAAGGATCCACTCCAATTTAAACTCTTCAAAGTCTTGGTCAGCATACCTTACCTTCCTCTGTTTTGATGTCTTCTTACCTTGTTTTGAGATGGAGTCATCATCAGTCTCAGCATCAGGATCAACATCCCTAGCCATGTCGTCGTCCTTGCTTGCTTCCTTCTCCTTGTCTTTCAAGTCCATGATCTCCTCAAATTGAGTCTCAGGAACGACTTCATCGTCATCACCATCATGGACTCCAAGTGCATCGACCACCTTGGCACTGGAGTCAGTGCCAAGAATGTCCTGTGAGTCTGTCTCTGGAACAAATTCAATATCATTAGCATCGGAGATGATCCAGCCTCTTGGAGCTTCCTCTGGTTACAGCTGGACGCAGTGGCGGGGATGGACGGGGGCACATGAATTTCTGTCGGAGGCGAACAGATCCCACCGTCGCTGTCATGGATAGACCTCCCCACCAACCCTTTTGTACAGCTCGTTGCTCTGGCGCTCCGAGCTGAGGCTCCAATCACGCAGCTTCGGTCGATCTATGGAGCCCTCCTCACGTCCCACTCCATCGTCGCCAAGGATCCAAACCGCCTCGCTCGTGCGGCTACTCCCACCGCACACATCGATCTCGTACAGGTCGCACAGATCTCGCGTCCAAACTGCATCAGAACTAGACGCTGGCACTAGAGGGGTGGAGGTGGAGATGGGGTTGGAGCTGCTTCAGAGGTCTTCTCCCTCCTCCTCATTGGTTCGAGCCATGGATTTTGTGGAGGAAGTCGATGGAAGAGAAGGGAGCAATAGGGATGGAGGAGAGGGCTCGGAGGAGGAGACGAGTGTGGGGGATTTACTTTTTTTTAGTCTGTAACCATGTGAGATAGAAAAAGCGTTGTCCACTTATCCTACGCTGCGCTGCAGTCCTATAGACCGTATGAGCTACTACTCTAAAGCGACACTATCATGAGAGCTTTTTTTAAAATCCAGAACGCCACTATCTATGGGAGGGAGGGTGTACGTGTTAACACGGGCGGCCCTTTTTCCATGACAGGAGCCGAACCCGGAGCGCGCGTTCAGCAGGAAACGATCCCAAGGCACGGGCACGGGCGCCGGCCCGGGACACGCGCCTGGCGCTGCGGCGTTGGCGAACCAGGGGCCGAAACGACACGGCGCGGCGCGTCGTTTTCCTTTGCATTGGCGGACGCGAGCGTGCGTGGCCCCGTCTGTTGCAAGGCTCCTGGAACTCATCATCACCGATCAAATCCGCTTCGTTGCGGCGCGGTTTGTTGGCGCGCGCATCAGATTCGGTCGATCGTGGCTATCTGCAAGGTGGCCTCGGCGGCCGCCAGTTGCATTGCCTCGCTCGCCGCACACGTCCTTTCGCCGGTGCTGCACAGCACGGGCAAGCTACTACTGCCAACAAAAAAAAAAGTGGATAGGGATGTCCTGCAAATAATGACGTCGTGACAAGCCCGGTCGGTCTGTCTTCGACGGACGATGCGCGGTACTCCACGAGGCATCTCATTTTTTTTTTCGAATATAGGAGTACAATACTACTCCACTTGTTCAACCGGATTTCTGGTGATCCCCAGATCCATCCATTTCAAGACACTAGTGCCTTCTTGATTAGAGGCTTCCAAGTTTTACCTTTGGATTTATTCGCAGCAAAGAAATGAAAGATCTCCTTCCTTTTTTTTTTTTTTGAGGAACAGAGGAAAGATCTCCTTCCTTGGTGGACCTTCTTCAGAATGTGCGATTGGAATTCCTTCCTTCCTCTGGCTGCAGCACAAGGAAGTAAGGAAGGGGGTCACGAGCTCACACTGGCCGGTCAAGGGGTCAAGCGTTCTGCTGCAGAGTTATACTACTGTAGAACGGAGAAGTCAGTTTTCTATCCGGGTCCTAGTCAACCAGTCCAGGTTCCTTGTCTGACAGAAAAAAAGAAAAGAAAACACACCTGACACAATTTGTCTTACTATACACAACATTGTCGTACCGACCATGCTTTGCACCGCGACAGCGTTGTCGATAAACAAACCTGGGCGACTGATCGCTTTCAGAAAGATCTCCAAGTTGGATTGCATGACCAGATCGACATGCAAAAACAAATTATAAACCGGAGGCCAGATAAGCTTAAGTATCGGGCAGTTGTGCCCTACGGAGACATCCACAGCTGCTGCTCCATGCGGGCCTAGCTCAGCTCCGCTTCCTTATTCTGACCGGGTCACGTATCAGGAATCCGTCATGGTAAAACCGACCGTTGTTCGTGTCGTAACGACGCAGCCATTGCGATCACCGTACCGCGTATTCCTCCACGAATCTTTTTTTTTTTTCCTTTCGCCGACGAAGCCCCCCGAAGGGACACAGGACGAAAAAGCGAGCAGAGAAAAAAAAAAAGGGGGGGGGGGGGGGGGCGGTTTGCGCACTTCTGCCACTATAAGTATGCAGCACTAACGCGAGAAATTTAAGCTGCTGCTTAATGCGCAGTTAATCCGCCACACCAATCATATGCTCCACTCTCGCCACTGCCATCGCCAAATTGATGAGCGGGGGGGTAACCATTCATTTAGCCACAGGCAACGGCCGGCTTCCCCGCGATTGGTCGATGCGGAAACTTAAAACTTGAGAGAAACCAAGAGGCAGCAGCCGCGAGCTCATCACGGGCAATTAAGCCGATTTTTCCGTCGCTCGTCATGAGCTTTCCATGCATGATGATGGCTTTCCAAATTGGCCAGCACTTTCCGTTGCGGCTCACACGATTCAGGAGAGAAAGAGGCGATCCGCCCCGGGTGGGTTTCCACTTTTCAACTCCACGATGAAAATGGGAACGGTTTTCGGCACAGTACGAAATTAAAAGAGGGAAAGGGGAGGCCGAAGGGCTGGCTAATAACCTAGTAGCTTTATTATGACGGGCTATATATATACGGCTACATGGGTATGCAGTACGAGTCGACCTTTATTCGCTTCGTCGGCCGAGGGGCTGAGTACGTCAGCGGAGAGGCCGGGTGCAACTATAGCTAGAAGAAGAAGAAGCCATGGCTCCGCCGGTGATCCGGCAGTACGATCCGTTGAAGGACAGGGAGGGCACCGAGGCCGTGGACGGGGAGTGCGAGGTCGGCCCGGCCGGGGGCTTGTCGCTGCACGCTGACCTCCTCGGCGATCCCGAGGCGCGCATTCGCCACTCGCCGGACTACCTCATGCTGGTACGTACTATCCCTACTGTATATGTATACAGTGTACGCCGCGGGCGAGCTGCTTGGTTTGCTTGTTTGATTCTTTCAATTTTGCTGGTGCTGGTGGGTTGCTTTTTCTCAAAGAGAAATGTATGCGCTGATTTGATTTGGACATGATAGGTAGCTGAGACGTCGGGGCCGTGCCGCCGGATCGTCGGCGTCATCCGTGGCACCGTCAAGGACGTGGCCACCGGCAAGACTGGCCAGGCTGGCGCCTCCGCCTCCGCCAAAGTCGGCTACATTCTCGGCCTCCGCGTTGCTCCTTCCCACAGGTACAATTACAAAACGTTGGATGATCGAACCTTCCATCATCCTCCGTAACTGTATTCTGATCGTTCATCATCAGTGCTGCACAATGAAGAAAGGGAGCTGATCTGATGGTGTCGCCTCTGTTCTGTTCTGTACCGTGCGTGCAGGAGGATGGGCGTGGCGCTGGGCCTGGTGCGTGAACTGGAGAAGTGGTTCGAGAGCAAGGGCGCGGAGTACGCATACATGGCCACGGACAAGTCCAACGAAGCCTCACTGAGGCTCTTCACCGGCCGCTGCGGCTACTCCAAGTTCCGCACCCCCTCGCTGCTGGTGCACCCGGTCCACTCCCACCGCCTCCGCACGCCGCGCCGCGCCGCCGTCGTCCACCTCGACGCCCGCGACGCCGAGCTTCTGTACCGGAGCCGCTTCTTCGAGGACGTGGAGTTCTTCCCGCGCGACGTCGGCGCCGTGCTGCGCAACCCGCTCTCCCGCGGCACCTTCCTCGCGATCGCCGACGAATCGTACGAGTGGCGCGGGGTGGAGGACTTCCTGCGCGCGCCGCCGGCGTCGTGGGCGGTGGCCAGCGCGTGGGACTGCGGCGGCGTGTTCCGCCTCGAGCTCCGCGGCGCGTCGCGCCTCCGCCGCGCCGCCGCCGCCGCCACGCGCGCCGTCGACCGGGCGGCGCGGTGGATGCGCATCCCCTCCGTCCCCGACCTGTTCCGCCCCTTCGCGGGGTGGTTCGTGTACGGCCTTGGCGGGGAGGGCCCGCGCGCCGCGGCGGCGGCGGAGGCGGCGTTCGCGACGGTGGTGAACGCGGCGCGGGGGAAGGCGGCGGCCGTCGGCGTCGAGGTGGCGGCCTGCGACCCGCTCCGCCGCCGCATCCCGCACTGGCGCAGCCTGTCGTGCGACGAGGACCTGTGGTGCATGAAGCGGCTCGGAGACGTGGAAGGGTGGGATTGGTCCAGGTCGGCTCCGGGTACCTCCATCTTCGTGGATCCCAGGGAGGTGTGACAGACAATCTCACAGCCCGTCGCGCCGACCGCTACCAAACAGAGTGTCTACTCACTCTGTTTTTTTGGCCGTGGACTTTGTCGTCAAAGGCTTTAGACCAGTTTTCTTATCTCCTTGTCCCTGGTAGTAGCTTTTACTTTTGGAACTCGAGCGAGATTTCGTCGTAGGGAAGGCAGTCCTTTTTGTACAAGAAAATGAGTCAGGGTACGTCGTCGGTCGATTAGGCGGTCATGTACTAGATACCTGTCTCTCTGCTGCTACTAGCAGTACCGAACGTGGTGTTCTGTCCGCCATTTCGCCCCAAGACAAGTGTGGTCGCCGTGCCGTCGTCCCACGAATATCATTGCGATGGCAACCGATGAATGCCACGGCAACCACCGTGGAATATATGTTCCAATACTGGCCGTCGTGTTGCGCGAGATCGTCCAGCTAGCTGCTGCTGGTCCATGATCTATGATCTATCACGGACGAATCATATGCGTGGGACATGCACCTAGCGTTTGCATTGCTTTGCTCTTTTGACCGGCCATGACGCGCACTGTGCGTGTCATGTCAGCTCCGCGAACGAACCTAGCGTAGGGCTGCATCTTGTCCGAAAATGGCAACGAGCTCGTCGCGACGCCGATCCGGCGCGCGCGACAGGAAACGTAAACCCTGTCGAGTTTCGACGGCGCCCAACGGCACAATGATTGGGGCCATTGGCACTCTGGCGGCGGCGCTGAGGTTTCTGCTGCTTGCTTGTCGTTGCGCGCGTTTCGTTTACCTTCTGCACATGCGTCGGCGACCGATCGATGCACTCACGGTCTAGCCGATTGATTGCCAAATGCAGTTAAATGGTGTACGTACCTGTCTTCTGTCTAGTCCCGGTCAGGCGGGTCACAACAACAATCTGCCAGTCACGCAATGCCGTACGCCGCACGTAACACGACTCAATTAGAGCGCGAAAAGGGCTTCCTTCAAATCTAACAACGATGATATCCCCGCACGGCGCGATCCTTAGAGGAAAAAAAAGGGTACTAGCTGCAAAGCTTTCTTTTTCAGGGTCACGGTCTCACGGATAGGGATTAGACAGTCTCGGTTGTTATGCAGAGCCGTTTCATCCGAATCGTCCTTCACCGAGGACGAGGACAGACGATAAATGCATGTATCGACCATCTCCCCCGCTGCACGATTATCCGTGTCGATCGATTAGCTACTGGCTACGCGTGATACACATGTGCGACCTCGTATGCACGTGATTTGTGACCGGGCGGTCCCTTGCATGCACGCGCGCACACTGGCACATGCGAACGACATTACAGAGAAATGGTCGGCACATGTGCCACTCCGTCCCCTCGTTTTTTTTTTTCGTCAGACAAACTAGCTGACTTTCATTAATCCGGGTGAACAGAAAGATCATCTAACAGCAGGTCTCACCAACACACAATGGCCCGGGGCTACCTGCCACGTTACCGTTCTCTTCGCATTCGTGACCTGTTTTTTTTTTTTTTAGAATAATAGGTTTCCTCTCATTTCATTCAAACGAACAGCATTCAGTTTCGGATACATTCGCATGAAGCGACACTCTCTCCAACCTCACATCTCTAACATGATCACACGCATCATCCCGAGAAGCACAAACTTCATCAGCCGCCCTGCTTAGCTCATTCTGCCGACCAGATCCTTCCAGCTGGGGATTCCGCCACCACTTTGTTACCAATAACGCAGACTTTAAAGTTGCTCTTTTCCCCTATTTTTCTATAACCGTTTCTAGGCTTCCAGCTAACTCCTTCCTGCAGATCAATCTCCATCTTCTCAACATTCTTAGCACCATGAGTTTCACCTCTTGAATCCTCGACCACTGCTTCCCCTGAAAACAAAACATGTTACGCATTTCCATAAGGCCCATATTATAGCAGAGGAACATATATTTAACACACTATTCCTCTTCTCACTAATCCACCATCGGGCTACTGATTCAAAATCAGAGCCAATATCAATCCCAAAGATCAAATTGATATCGCACCATAGTAGTTTAGCTACTACACATTCAAAAAAATAGATGATTAATGCTTTCTTGTCCATTACAGGACACACATGTCATATCGGCCACTTCTCTTCTCTTACTCAGGTTATCCCTGGTGAGTAATTTATTTTGCGCCACAAGCCAAAGAAAAATGTGAACTCGTGGTGGTATGTTCAGGTTCCAAACTACCGGTGAGTGCACCGGCTGTACCCCCCTGAAATTTATAACCGCATACAAGGACTGCACAGAATACTTCTCTGTCGATTCATAAGTCCAGATTATCGCGTCAGACTTGTAACTGAGACTAACACTACTAGCTATATTAACAAGTTCCATCCAGAGCTGTTACGCTAAACCAGACACAGTTCTTCTAAAGGTAAACTTAAGATTTACCCCATCCCAGACCTCCTCAACGGTCGCTTTCTTTTCATTCACAATTTTATATAAGTCCCAATACTGCACGGCCAGGCTTGAATTGCCAAACCACCAGTCCTCCTAGAAACTAACTCTTTTTCCATTGTTAACCTGCCATTAAAACCAATTTTAGTTGCTTCAGCTGCCCATATTACCCCTTTCATATAGGGTGACATGTTGATAGTCCTGCAGAAAAATAAGTTGGGTTTGTTTATCTCATATTTATCTTCAATAATCAGTTTTTACAACCTATCCTCTTCTTTATAGTACCTTGCAATCCAGGAGGCTAGCAAGCATCTATTTAAACTTCATAGGTCAGGGATCCCCATTCCTCCATACTCCTTCTTCTGGGTCATCGACTCCCAATTTGCAAGGTGGTATTTGTGGTTGTCACCCACATTGTCCCAAAGGAAATAGGCCATTTGGCTATTAATAGCCTCAATTGCCCATTTTGGAAACTTAATGACCGAAAGTAAGTAAATTGGAATACTAGCTAGACACGATTTTAAAAGGGTCAGTCTTCCTCCGTAGGAGAGGAGCCACAAAGCTACTTTTTTAATAATTTTGTCTACCACTGGTTGAATATCCTCCCTCCTTAGCATGGCATGGTGTAAAGGCACCCCTAGGTAAGTAAAAGAAAATTTTCCTATCTTACAACGCATCACTTGTGCAAACCTATTTGTGTCATCCTCATCCATATTAATGGCCACTAACTCACTCTTGTGGTAATTAATACACATTCCTGAGATGTTTTTAAAACAAGTCAGAAGCCACTTAAGGTGTGTGGCCCTGTTTATGTCATTCTACATAAAAATGAGGTTGTCGTCTGCATATTGTAGACTTACTACCCCTCCTTCCACCGCACTAGGCATAAGACCTTTAATTAAGTTATTCTTTGCTGCTCTATTGAGCATTTTTGTGAATACATCAGCTACTAGGTTAAAAAGCAGGAGGGACAAGGGATCTCCTTGTCTCAGTCCTTTCCCAGGTCTGAAATAACCATTGTTTCTATCATTTATCCTAACACAGATCGAACCTCCCTGCATAACTTGTTGAATCCAATGAATTCATTTTTCATCAAAACTTGTAGAGCTTAGCATTTCTAGAACAAAGCTCCAACTTACTCTATTGTAAGCCTTCTCATAATCTAGCTTCAAGATCACACCTTGTTCTTTATTTCTAATAACCTTATGAATAATTTCATGGGCTGACATCACACTTTAAGGAATGAACCTCCCTTGAATAAAAGCAGTCTGGTTCATGGCTATAAGCCTGTCAATAATTTTAATCAATCTATCATTTAATGCCTTGGTAAAGATTTTAAAGTTGCAGTTTAGAAGGCTAATCGGTCTGAATTTCTTCAGATTTTTTGCCTCATTTTCCTTTGGAATTAGAGTGAATATAGCCTAGTTAAGTCTAGCTATATTCAGCTCGTCATTCTGGAACTCTCTTACCAGGGCCATCAAGTCATCCTTAATGATGTGCCAGCAATTCTGGAAAAATAGGAAGGGAAGACCGTCTGGGCCTGGTGCACCGTCTACATAGGACCCAAAAAATGACCTCTTTAATCTCCTCCTCACTAAATTTAGCCTTTAACAAATCATTCTCTTCTTGGGTGACCTTCTCATGAGGTTCCCAGAAGTCCTCCTCTAGTTGCAAGCCTAATGTTGGTTCAAAACCAAATAAATCTTTATAGAAGTTCACCGCCAACTTTAACATGTCTTCGATCTCTTGGACTGTCCCTTCTGGACCCTCTAGTTCAGCAATATTCTTCTTTCTTCTTCTTTGATTAGCCACCGCTTGAAAATAGGATGTATTCTTATCACCTTCTTTGATATCCTTCTCCCTTGATCTCTGTCTTTCCCTAATCTCCTCTTGTTTCCAAATATCCTCCAACTCCTTAGAAATGACCTTCATCCTCTCCCTGTCCTCCGCATTTAATTGCTGAGACTCAGAGAGGATATCTAAGCATTCAAATTCCCCCAATAAGCTTTGTTTCTTCTTTCTAATCTCAGTCGTCCTGTTCCAGCTCCATCCTTTAGATTTCTTCCTAATATTCCTGATTTTATACTGTCATCTATCTATTGGATTGGTAGCAGTACACGGGGCATTCCACACCTCTTCCACTATTTTATAATAGTCCTCATGCTCTAGCCACCATTTTTCAAATCTAAAGAAATACTCCTTCTTCTCAACTATAATACCAAAGTCAAAAAGGAGTGGGACATGGTCACTCCCTGCTCTAGACAGGGCCTTGACCATGGCCTTTGGGTACTTAGCCTCCCAATTTATTGAAACTAAAAATTTATCTAGTGCAGCCATAATGGGTCGATCCTGGTTATTAACCCAGGTATATGATATGCTTGAGTTTTTAATCTAAATCAGCCCCTATATATTGATTCAATCATTAAAACATAAAGCCCATTTATGGTTAACTACACCATTACTTTTCTCCTTTCGATCTCTAACTAGATTGAAATCTCCCCCTACTACTGTAGGGCCACCCCAATAGCTCATAACCATGTGGAGTTCATCAATGAACTCCATCTTCCCTTCCTTATATGGAGACCCATAAACCGTTACTAATCTCCAGATAAAGTTGTGAAAGTCCCTTAATGTCGCCTAGAGGGGGGGGGGGTGAATAGACGTTTCTAAAAATTAACAAAAACTCGCAGCGGAATTAAAACTGTCAAAACCGATTGCTCCGGTTTAGCAAACCGGTTACACCGGTTTTGTCAGAGAGCTTGGAATAAAACAACTAATGAAGAGAAAGAACCAAGCACTCAAGAAAAGCAAGCTATCAAAGCAAACATAGAAACCACCCCAATTAGATTCACAAAGAATCAACCTCAGAAAACAAACTTCCAAAACCGGACCCACCGGTTTGGCAAACCGGTTACACCGGTTGTCCTGGAACAGATAGAAATAAAACAAGTAACACACTAACCAAAGGGACTACACTAGTGTGAACTACATAAGAGAGTAACCAAGATACACACAAACTAGATTCACCAAGAATCTATATAATTGAGCACTGATCAAAACCGGTCCCACCGGTTTGGAAAACCGGACCCACCGGTTTCCTTGGGGTAGAGAGTATAAAACAGGAAATAATCGCGTCCCACTTAGTTCTAGCAAACTTAAAGATCTTAACAGAGCATGCAAGATCTAGAGCAAGTAATCACTAAGAGTACTAGCACAACTATACATGCAACCTATAAATCACAAATAAAAGAAACAAGAACTAAAGAAAGCAAACCAAATGAAGCACGCGGAGATTTGTTTACTGAAGTTCAGATTCACCCGTGAACCCTACGTCTCCGTTGAGGAAGCTTAAGCTGCCTACAAGGCACACTCCAAGCCGGGTCTCTTTCAACCGCTTTCCCCGATCCACTATCTTGGCTTCTTTCCTTGCGGAGGCGAAGCGGACCTTCACAAACTTTCCCATGGCTCACCACAAGCTTGGGAGCTCTAGGACGACGCCTAGCCGACTAGGAGGATTCACCTTCAAGAGTAACAAATGCTTCACGGATTTGTAATACAATGCTCAAATGCTCAAGTGTAGGATTTTCTCTTTTGTGCTCTCAATCTCAATCCCTCTCAACCCAATGCTTAGGATTTCTCAGAAATCACTCAAATCTCACAAAGAGGTGTTGGGGAGAGCTCTACAAGGTTTTGGATGTATTTTCTTCGTGTACACAACCAGCTCCCCTAAAAGAGGGGTGGAGGAACTATTTATACTTGTCCCCCAAAAACTAGCCGTTATACTGAACCAGTCAAAACCGGTCCCTCCGGTTTTCCTGAACTAGCCGTTAGAGGTTTAAACCAAAACTAGTCCCTCCGGTTTGGTAAACCGGTTACACCGGTTTTCCCTATCATAGAGAGACTCGTGTTTTATGTGGCCATTGTGTTTCTCTCATCTCACTTAGGTTTTTCTTTGAGCATTGAGACATTAAATGCAAACCATGTAGCATCCCTCTTGATAGAGCGGCATGCCTAAACTCAAGATTAATTAAAAAGACAATTCTTCTTCTTGAGCTTGCATGATAATGAATTTTGCCACTTCTTCTTTTTAGTGCTTTATGAGGAGTGTCACATGTGCTTTTGCTGAGCGTCATCACCTAGAGTATGTGACTTAGAAACTCTTTATTCATAAGATCCATTTCCATCTTTTAGTTCACAAGTCACATTATATCTCATATTCTAATAAAGATTGATACTTGGAAATGTGTGACCACTTGTAGTTTAATCGGTCCATCGCGATTGTGATCCACCTGCCCTTCACCATGTCTTGGGTCCCTCGGCGTCAAGACTTCATCTTGCCCTTCTCTCGTGCATGGTCCGTCGTGGTCAAGTCCTGCCAATCCTTCACCATCTTGCTATCTTGAGTCACACACAACTTTGTATCATCATTATGCCTTTATTTGAATTTCTTCTTTGAAATATTGTTTTAATCAAGTTGCTTCCAAGAATAATGCATAGAAGAATAACACTTGATCACTTCTTTTTCTTGACAACACCAATTTGTTGAGACCATCTCATATCAATGGTTTTCATGTCCCACATTCATTTCAAACCTTGGCTTGTCATAATATTGCTTTATATGGACCTATTTATTTGACACTTCTCCTTTTCAACATATAGACCCATTTTTCTTACATAATTGTATATTATCGAAGATTATCATTTGGATTCATGAAAAGTATATTCTTCATGTTCAACCTGCTCATATACTCACAAAGAGGATTAGTTCTTTAATCACGTTGTCATACAATCACCAAAACCCACTAGGGACATAGATGCACTTTCAAGTTGTCATTTCTATTCCTTACAATGGTTACCACACAAAACTAATAAATTAAACAATCAACTATGTCAAAAAGGGTCTCTCTGAAACCCACAAGGATATCCCCTGCTGTTTGCTTTGCAGGCAGATACCTCCACATGAAATCCCTATATGCTGCTTTTAAAAAGCTTTCTGAAAAACTTTCTTTCTTTGTTTCCTGGAAACCGACAAAATCTACTTTATTCTTTGTGATAAAATCAGTCGTTCTTTGTAACCGACCTGACTTGTTCAGGCCTCTAACATTCTATATAGCACCTATCATTTTTAACTGTTTTACTTAATTTACCTTTTCTTTTTTTCCTATTACTCACCTCGACCCAATCACCAACCTTATCTTGCTGACTGTCTAAAGAACAGTCATCACAATGTTGGGATACCTGGGCTACCGCCTCCTCTATAGCACTATCAATAGATGCAGGAAGCATAATCTCAGGGTTATCATCAATAAACTTCTCTAATTTTTCATTTTCCTGGTTCTTAATGAAATCTATGTTTTCAAGGGATTTCACGTTATCACTACTTTCAGTCTAAGAGTATGAGATATGTGAGCTAAATACTCATTATCTAGTACTGAGAAAGAGTTGTGGTGGGGTTTACCATTTTTTGGAACTTCTAGGTTCTTGTATTTGACATAGCCTTATGCTTTTTCCAGGGTTGTCCTTCCATCATCTTTAACTCGTGAGCTTTTCCTGCTTGGTAGAACAGGTCCCCATTTCTTGTCATGCTTGGGCTTCTTGTTAGCTTTGGTTTCTTCTTCAGTTTTTGAGCACTTGCTTAATTCTACCATTAGATTCCTCTTTGCTGACATCAATCCCACTGCTTCGGCAGGTAGATTGTCCATCTCCACTTCTTCACCATCAGATTCTGAATCAGAATTTGTCAACTCCATTGAGTGAAGGAGTTGAGCACATCTAGAAGCAGATAGATTTCCCCCCTCTTTGATGTTTTTTAACCATTCACTCTGTTGAGAACTCTCACCCTCTGAATTGATCTTCAGGTTCTTCATCTTATCTAGATTATCTTTGCTTTGGTATAGATGAGCTCCCACCAGGAAGGCCTGCATCTCTGGTGTTTGTTGATTGTACCCTGTTGTCATCTCAAAGGCCAGATTCTTTCCTGTAGCAACCTTTCTGCTCTCTTGCGGTGGAGTGTCATTCTTGTTTGAGCATTAGGCTGTGTGTTCTCACTTGGATGAGTTCTATTGTTCAGATCTTTTCCTTCATTCCCCTCCAGATCATCATAATCCTCATCATTGTCATTGTTATCCCCTTGATCGTCATCACCTTGGTTATCTGGTTGCTCTTGCACATAGTCTTCCACTGAGCAATATACCTCGTAGAGCTTCTTTTTCATTTCAACCAGCCTTTCAAAAGGAATTTTGCTTGAGTCTCTACAAGCCACCTTGACCCTTACATGCTCATAGAAGGATTTAAACAGGGAAGACCAGTCAACTTCTGTCATGATTCCAAAGCATGATGTGGTTTGTGCAAAAACCAACCAGTCACACCATTTTGGAGGAATTCCACTTATCTGGACCCATGCCTCTACTAGTTCCCTGAAAGGATCAAGTTCACCAACCCACTCCAGAACCTCTACTCTGACCCCTTCCTTTCTCAAGTTGAAGGAGGGGTAGTTCTTTATGTCAGCAACCTTCTTATGTGGAGGGAATCTCACTAGATACTGATCCTTGTCAAGTTCACGAATCTGTCATGACCATTCTTTACAAAAGATGTCTGACAATTCATTCTCCATTTCTTCTATACCAATCTCACCTGCGATCACTTTCACCACTCCGCAATTTTTAAAATTGAGCCATTGAGTGGTTTCCACATCAGCTACATCCACATGGTAAAATCCTAGACCTAGGCCAGCGCTACCCACATACTTAGCTATTGGATGCATGGAATTCCACTTGGGGCAGACAGGCATGTAATGACCAGCTATAGCACAAATGAAGCAGACCTTTGGTTTTGAGCAGATCCCCACAAAGTGACCTGGTTCCCCACAGTTATAACAAGTGAGGTTCCTATACCTTGGGTCGATTGCAGGCATCATATCAGAAGGCGCTGGACTCTATTGGACTTGTCGTTGGTTTTGACCCTTCATTTTATCCTGACCTTTGACTTGATTTGTGATTGGAGGCGGTTGATGTGGTTGAACCTCTGCTCCTGCTACCCACGTCTTCTAAGGCCTCTGCTCTTGCTGAGGACCGCACCCTCTGCCTCCAGCACCTCCTCTGCGCTGTTGTGGTTGTGAATGCTGTTGTGGAGGTCCCCTATGACTAGCGCGCTCTGGCTGAAACTCCCGGTAGTGAGGTGGTGGTCGGTGCGGCCTCTACTGTGGCTGGTTCTGTGGAGGCTGCCACACCCATCTACCTCGGCTTGGGTCCTCCGCCATCTTCACCACATCCGCGTACGGGATCCACTTGTTCCTCCACACCCAGAGATCTCGCGAGTACCTGAAGGTAGTTGGTGGATCAACAATCCTGTCTGATCTCTTCACGCGGAAGCAATCCTCGGGCCCGAATGCTTTAGCCCTAACCAAATCTCTTCTCACCCAGAATAGGGCCCCAATTTCTGTGTCAGCGGTAACCCTAGGTCAAAGAGGAGAAGATGGGATCATCCATAGTTGCCCGAAAACTCCTCCACTGATTCCTCTAGATGGACTCGGTTCACCACGCCATCCCCCTTCCTCTAGATCCTGGACCCATGTGTTCCACCATGGGTGGTTGGGTGGGTTCCATCCGCCAGAGGGGAAGCTGATTTTGAACTTTCTCCGCGCGCACCTCCCTCCCATGGTGGATCAGGGACCGGGGTTGGGCGCTGTGACCGGGAGATACCCGGCGTGGTCAATCTCACATCCAGCTCACCAGCGACGGGCTCGGGAGTCATCGGCGGTCTCATTTGGACTTTTTCCATGCATGAGAATTCGTGACCTGTTTCGCTAACACATGGGCAACCAGGTTACAATTCCTAGTAATAACATGATTAAAAAGTGAAACTGTGAAAGGCTAGGCTAAGATTTTGTTGGATCTCCAATAGAATTGCTGAAATTGCAGGCCGTTGTTGATCCCGCTTCTTCCATAGCTTTCACCACCCCCGTGATGATATCCTTGTGCGCGATTTGCTGTCGGTGAACATACGTATTCACGCGACCAAAGTGGTCGTGTAGCACTTGCCGTTGAGTGCACGGCCCTAACTCTCTGCTGATCGTGTAACTGCGTAGTGGCTGCTGCTGATGCGTAGGGAATGTGATTTGATTTGAGTGCTTTGTGGCGATGATGATAAACCTTACTTAACCAATAGGGGCGTGTTACATTCCGATAACAGAGAGGGCCTGTCAAGTCAAGAGTTTGACGATCTCTCACTAGCTACTTGTGAAACGAGGTCAACATTCATAAGGCGTGATTGTGGATACAAACTTTCTTGAAAGGGAGAGGACAGGAAAAGCAACACTACGACCGTGTAATCAGTGAGCCTCTATGGAGTCCTAGGTCTTGGAAAACGGTTTCAGGCCACATTCTTGATGATTGTGGGATCAATTATCAAATACTTACGCAGGTGATGCTGCATTCTTTGGGAGCTCCTACTAAAATAGGCTGTTTTGCAATTTAGTTTTTTTTATAGCCAAAACGGAGCTTCATCACTGAATCATATCATATTTACAGTCGTCATCGATCAAGTTCATGAGAGCGATCAGTCTCGTGAAACCTGATGTGCACACAGATGAGCTACCTTGTTACATGATCTAGTTGCAAAAACAAAGGAAAACTCACCAAAGCTCCTACTCAAGCTCTGATCTCGTTCAGAACTAACCAAACTGATGGTCGCTGCTCCTCTTCAGAGTCCCACAACTGAATGGGTTCCATATAAAAGACCTAGCTAACTAAGCATCAACCAAAACTTGAACAGACTCTCATATTTGAAATGCAAGAATTGCATAGGAATCGTATAGGAATTCCAGAGAAACAGTCAATAATATATAAAAAAATGCAAGTTTCTAAAGAATTTTAGAAATTCAAAGAGGGTCTTATCGTAGTTCCACGAAGGTTGAAAGCTCCCACCAGACTTCGGCTCAAGCATATACGCGCAAGAAAATTTGCATTCTTTTTTTTTTTAGAAAAATTGCATTCTCACTTCCTGATGAAAATCTCATGGACTAGATTGTCGACTGTAACGTGGGATCAGTAGCCGGTAAGCAGGCAAGTTTGCTTGACCATCTGACACGTTAAATAGAGCTTTGATACGAGTGATTTTGACTCGAAAAAAAGGTCAAAGAGTAACACACAAAGATTAATACTATAAGCTTCCGTAGTGCATGGCCGGTCGCACTAGCAGTGGAAAAGGCAACAGTGATCTAGTTAGCAGCAGCCTACCGGCAGCCGCATGCGCCTATATGTTTACGCGACGTGGTCGTACTGCCTCTACTGGTGATGGTGAACCTGACCGCACCATCGGCAATGCAATTCGTGTCGACCGCGGAGCACGAAATAATTTACTACGCCAGATGGGAGTTGGGAGGAGCTAGCGGACGTGTGACGTGTCGACTTGCCGCGATGAACGACCGCATTGTGTGTACAACACCTACGCGCGGCTCTTCCTGGCTAGCTTTTGAGTGGTGGAGGTCACCGGTAACTCCATGGATCTGTCAAAAGTTTCACATCATTAAGTCCTCCACGCTGAATGTGAATGGTCAGGTATCGACGACTCCCATTGTTGACCGGACCACCACTTTGGGTTTTCGTGTCCGGACGCGCTGACTAACTCGTTTTGCATGCCGAGCTGACCAGAAGCCGGTTAACACGTCTTGCATTTCATGCCGTCCAAGACTCTGAGCGGTGCGGCATTCTCTTCGGTCGCCGCTCTTCAGCAGCACCTGAGACACGAGACATTGATGTGGACAGATAGAAAGACACAGATCCATGCATCGGCACTCACAAGATTTTCCCAAAGACAAGCTTTGACATTTTTATGGTCACCTGATGACGGCTGACCGCATAGAGACTTTACTGAACGTTTTGTTGGTGGTGACCGGACTTTTATCTAGGTCCGTTGTACAACATTTTTTTTTTAAATCTAGGGCGTTAGAGGCAGGGGCGTAGGGTACGGTCAGCGTACCTAACAAATCACAAAGCACAATGCGGCGTGCGTTACTGTAGCGCAAACAGTACCGCTACACGCTACCGTAACATGCTGCATGCTGGCGGCTTACCTAATGGTCAACGGAAACGCCAAGAAACGATCAGCGCTGTCCTCGGCGGCGGCCGGCATCGCTCCTCGTCAGCCAGTAGAGTCCAATGAATATACCAAAAAGTCTAAAACACACTTTCAATGGGACGGAGGTAGTACTATCAAGCTCCACTGCCCACTAAGCAAAAGCAAGCAACCGATTTTTTTTTTTTTTGAACTGAACCGATTTTTTTTTGAACTGCCCACTAAGCAAAAGCAAGCTCCACTGCCCTCGAAAGAACGCTCGTGTTGACTCGACAAGGATTAAAATCCGGAAGACGCCAACCAAGGTGGGTAGTTCTCGACAGCGATAAGACAAAGCGCACAGCCTTTGGCCCTTTTGTCCCCGGCCGGAGCCTCGCCGTCTCGCCGGTCTGCCTGCCTGCCCTGTGCCCACCACGCATGGGTGGCTAGCTGATGAGCTACGCTCTGTGCACTGGCACTGCGCGAATCCTGCGGTGTGTGGCCCAGCGATGAGACCAATCAAACCCCGAGAGTCCCGGGTCTGACTGTCTCAGCCTCGTGTCTTTCTTTCTTTCGGATCGAGGACGTTGCCGAGACCGACGGGGAAAACCGAACCAGCGAGGCATCACTTCAACGCTTGACTCTGAAACTGAACCGTACGGTCAAATGCAGTGTGCACGCTTGACGTATGACGTGCCGTGCATGCGCGCGTACGTTTCCCGTCCTTGCAACGCGGCAGGCCAGCGGCCGTGGTACGAGTATGACTGCACGCTGCTTTCTTTTTGGTCAAGTACGTGCGACGGACCAGGCATCATGCCTGCTCTACTCTCTAGTCCCTACTAAAGAAGAAGAAAAAAAAAACGCTGGGGTAGTGGGGGCTCGTCCGTCGGTCTGCCGAGCTTTGTTCTTCAGGGTACTCTTTCGTGAAACTCCATGGGTTTTCAACTTAAAGCTGACTATAGGGCTGATAGCTTATTTTTGTGGTAGTAGTAGGTACGCTAGGGGGTGGTAATGGATCACGGACCGCAGGTCCTAAGAGGACTCTAATTAGTTCTTATATATATTTTGAAGTCTAAAATGAATAAGATTTTAGTTCAACATTTTTTTGACTCAGTTCTCAACAAATCTAGTACAAAATTTTCTACCCATTACCATCCCTAGGTACGCGTGACATGATTGGCACCAGGAAAGGACGTTGTTGTGCTTCCGTCAAACGAGAACCGAAAGTCTGAATTTCGGTTCTATCGTGAAAATCGGACGGCTCGCGTTGCTATAACCAAGCGCCGACTTGATTCAGTCCGGTCCAAGAGTGGGCCGGGCTGATTTATGAACTGTTCAACTAGAAGATGCCTAATTCCATTTCTGGTCCCTTAATTTGGTCTCAGCTGTATAATATGACATTATGACAGGCCTGGCATATCTTATCACCCGGTAGCATATGCATATGTTCACCCAGCAATGTAGTAAGTTCCCCTCAAAAATAAAAATAAAAAAATAAGCAATGTAGTAAGTGCTTGATCATCGTTCTTGCTGGCTCAGTATATCTTACCAGGTAATCTGTATGGTCTGAGTTCTAATGACATCTCCAGGTAATAGTCACAAGTTTTTCGCTCAAGATACGATCACAGTGAAGCTTATTTGAGACTTGAGTAGACTTATGCTGAAAACTTCACAGCTGCAGAACACTTGTCCTTCGATTCTAACAAGGCTTCTTATGGCTACTTGAGTACAGCATAACCCTCACATAGAACCCAACAAGATTCACAGGTTACACAGCGAAGCGTACATGCTAACAAGTTCACCTAAAACGGTCTGACATTATAACATCCCTACAGACTTGCAAAACATTAGTCCTTGCTTCTATGCAACATCCATAACAAACAACTGACGACAACTAAAGCCTAGCTCTCTTTGAAGCGTTCAGTTAAGTGCAGCACACAACTACGCAGCTGCAGACTTGGTGGTGCTCCTAGCAGGGGTCCTCTTCGGGTGCTCCTGGCGCGGCAGGATGGCGCTGTCAGACGAGTCCGAGCTGCTGCGTTCTCCAGCTTGCGCCTTGTTCGACATCATCTTCCCGATCGCCTTCTTCGGTGTCGAAGCGCCTTTCACCCTGCCGTTGCTGCCCTTGTGGCCACCGTGGTTCTTCTCTGCATCAGTACCAGCGGTGTCGCATTTATCCAGCTTTGTAGTCTTGTTCGACAAACTGAGGTCTTCCACCGCCATGACTCCATCCCACTCATCTTCGGTGTTTGTTGTGGCACCTGACCTTGAGCTCTCGTAGGAGCCGATGCCAATGCTGTCGGCGCGGATGGTGGCTGCGGCGGAAGCCCTTGTCTGCTCATGGTATAGCACCTGCACCACAATTCTCAGAGGGAGCCGCTCGTTCTGCACAGCATGAGCACAGGCATCAGGCGATAGCTTCTTGCAGTCCATGAGGCCGCAGAGCCTCTTCTTGTCGCTTTTGCCCAAGCTTGGATGCTCCTGCTCAATATTCAAGGGAGACACGTTAGTTTCCAATCAATTTTTTGGAACCACGAGAAATGGGAATCATATGGTATGTATCTTAATTCTTAACCCCATGACATTTTAGTGAAAGAGAAACTTTAGCACTACAACAATAATGTCATTATCTAAAATGCATCAGGATTCAGGAGTATTCAACTAAGCATATGAAAATTATCAGAATGGTTGGGCCATTTTAGTAGATAGTTAAGACAATACCTTCAGATACATATCAATGGCACGGTATAATCCATCATGAACTGGCCTTGAATTGCCTGACACCGTCTCAGCTAGACTGAAAAACTTGTACACAGGTATGTTCGGGTCCTTCGCAACCTCTGCGAGATACCCATCAACAATTTTTGCCACTGTTATCATTGATGCACTAGGAGTTGACACATGTCCATTCACTTCACCACCACTATGTTTCTGGGCATTCTTGTTGTCTTGTCTGACGAATTCTTCAACTATACTGAGAATCAAGTCAATGTCATAAACAGTGGTATCCCCATCCACCGTAGGGATTAGAAGATCTGACACTGATGCTTCTTCCAGTTGCCGTGCGATACGCTTCATAAGCTCTTTTCTGCACATCTCTCCACATTTCAGCAGATTTGTTGCCTTTAATAGCTTTAACAGGAAGCTGCATGAGACTGAACCTTTCTCAGATGGCAACAGACATGTGATTGTAACTAGCATTGCCCGGACTTTTGCATCACCGTGGACCATCGATACCTTGCTTAATGATGGAAGCTTCCTGTATGTGTAGGCCTTAATTGCCTCGCCGATCACATCCTTGGGCACCATACCCTTGGTCTTGATTGCTGTTATGACTTGTTTGTAGGAATCAATATCGAGATCTGTCAGATCTTCAACCCACCAATCTTTTGGAACAAGCTGCTGCTGCTTGATTCCGTTCCACGGTGAATCATGGCCATTCTCGGTTGGAAGCTTCTTACGATTGTAGGTGTATGACCATTCAACCTTTGAAACGTCAATAGAGACTTTTGAGGCAATGGAATCAATGCAGTGGCTAACCAATTTAAGATCTTCTGCCCAAGGTAGATGAGCCTTTGTTGTCCCAAGAACAATAATAGAGTCTTTCCAGCTCCGGAATATGCTTGAGCTGAGGAAGACATCAATCTTGTAAATCAGATTGCCCTTGTCAACAGTTTCATTCATCTCCAAGTACTCCGCAGCACAACGAGCAGCAATCACATTGTAGGCATTGAGTGTGACGGTCATGCCATAGCAAAACTTAGCACAGATTTCAAAAGCCTTCGCGCCACCAGGAATGTCATGGATGTGGATCTCAATATTTTCATCACCAGTAGTTGGGATCAACTTCTGAAAGCGAGCACACTTGGATAGAAGTGGAAACTGCATGGTTGGAAAATATTAAATCAGACAATACTATCAATGTAGAAAAAAAAACATCAATCAAAAGATATACTATGAAATAACAACTTAAGTATGCGTTCACAAGATTTAGGAGAATGGATGCAATTTTGGTAAGAAAATATCAGACCATACATTAAAGAGACCATGATCTCCCAACGCATGTAGTTTCTAATATACATTATCAGAAAATCTCTAAAAAATAAATGAATGGAAAGAACATAGTATTACCTTGTGAAGGTAAAACTTAGTGGTCCCTATACGAACAGTGATGTCGCTCACCAATTCAGACGCCACAATACTGCAACAATAAACAGTTCTCGTAAATAAAGGAACGGAAAATAGTTTCACAAAAGAAGAAATGGAAAATAACATGAATACAGCAAAAACATTTGAAAGGGAAAAGACAGCCTTTGAGTTCGCATTCTCAAGAACCTATAAGTATACAGAGTGTTTATGCGGTACACATCATAATGAGCGTGGATAAGGAGCAAAAAAATGGGACATCTATAGCAAGCAGTACATCACACATATTGCCGGGAAAAAATAAACTAAGGAAAAAAATGATAAGGTGATGTAGAGCATTGCAAGATAAAAACAACTTCTTTTTTTTTGTGAGACGCAAGATAAAAACAACTTGTTAGCATATCATGATGGAAAACGGTATTCAACAAATCATTTAGCTTAGAAAATGAATGAATAAATAAATAATGCTAGTACAAAAGGGACCTTTTACATGAACCAATTTCAAGAAATAAAAATATATGGCGCAAGTTGACCAGAAACTCTAACTGAAGGATTCTAAAATCAGTTCCTGGATTTCAGTTACTCTTATCTCTTTGTTGCTTTCTTGGTTATGATTTTTTTCCAGGAAAGGTAGTACTACATAGTACTAGCCTTTTTGTTTTTAATATCATGCAGCTGTATCTTTATACGAAATGAGAAAATCACAAGCCTTCCTCGCTAATGGAGGCTGAACCAGACCACATTGAACATGAATCATGCTAGTATATAATGGAATATCTGCATGGGTTTGTAAAGTATGCGCAAAATTGGTGAGTACCAAGATACAACAGCTATTCATAAAATATTTGTTAGATAGCATTTTGCAAGATACAACAGCTACTTAAACGATTACCAAACTATGGTTCTGCAAGTTAATGTACATGACAATATTCCTTCAAAAAAATGTACATGACAATAACTGTATTTTAATTTCATTGTGAAGAAAAAAAAAACCATTAACACAGATCATTTAGAAGGGTGAACAAAATAAAATTCAATCAGATATTCAGCCATGAATGAAAGGTGGCAGGCAAACAAAAGCGAGATAAACGAAGAAGCAACTCTTCCATTATCTAAATAACGAAGAAGGAAACAATCACCTGACTTCATTGCCATCATCCTGAAAGGTATCAGGGTTCGATCCAAGCTTCATGAACTTCATCTTGAAAGAAGCAAGAAGTCAAGAACAAAGGGAACGCTACAGCTTCTCTCTCCTCTTGTCCAAGGCACACACAGAGGCCAGCAGCACAACAACTAAGAACACCTCAGCAGTGCACTAGCACTACTATCCCATACTTGTCCACAGCAGCAGAAGCGGCAACTGCAAACGGGTGAGCGCAAAGAAGAAGTACAAGAACTCTGGTGGTTGCCGCGCCGAGAAGACCGAATATTGCAACGTGCCTGAGCCGGCCAGGAGATCGCTCGTACAATGAAAACAAAGAAATAATAAGATCGAGTTCTGATGCAGTAACAGCACTCCTGCTTCAAGCACACTCCACCCCCAAGCTACTTATGCGGCTAATGTTGCTGCTACCGTAGGCAATGAGGCCAGAAGGGGAGGAGCACAAGCACCTCAAGAGAAGTAAACTATATGGAGTGGAGAGGGAGGCAATGAACCAGAGGAGGGACACCCACAAAGCACAAAGCTGACACACTCCCACCTCCCCCTGCTACTTGTTAATTGCCTGTCCTCCTTGATCTGAGAAAAGATTAGTATAATTCCTTGAACCCCAGTTATTTTCTCGCTGCACTAGTAGAGTTTTAAAAAACCAAGATTCACAGCGGAGGATCTTGTGTCCAATGCACCATCATAAACAACTAGTCCACATTCCTCGCCACACCTTTCCCCAAGCAGTCCCACAGGTGATCTCTCTCTTAACGATCTCTGCAGCAACGGGGGAAAAAAAAACGTTAGCAGTACGCTTAACAAGTCGAAGCAGGGGACATCAAGCATCTTTTTTAAATGCAATATGGGGGGAGGCAATGGAGAGACCAAGAACCACTTGCTCACTCCGGTCTGGGCTTGTGCGGGAGAATCTTATCAGCACGCCAAGATCTCACAGTTTTGTGCCGCGAGAAAAAGAAATACGAAGTGGTACATGGGAGAGAGGGGAGTGAAAATCTAATAAAAGAAAGAATCAGGAACTATCTAATCAGCACGCAGCAACGGGCGGGGAGTGAGTCACAATGTGAGAGCCATGAGGAAGCATGTGGGAGGCATCAAGGTTTATAGCCAACCAGACCAGAGGGAAGGCAACAAAACAGGCTACCGAACAAGGCACACAGGAACAAAGGCAAAGCAAAGGGAGGCGTCAGCCATGACCCGAGAAAGAGGAACAGTGTGAGACCCACCCCACCCCGAGAAAAGACTCCCCCGGCCCCGAGCAATGGAGCCACTCTCTTGCTGCCTGAAACCCCTCAAGAACACCGCTCAGGGAGACGAGTGCGCCCCAGATGCAGCCACGCAAGTGTGCGCACGCTGCATCGCGCGCACATGCGCGTGTCCCTCTGCCTCTCGGGCCATGGCGTGTGCGCTCGTGTTGGGACTGAGGAAAAGACGGTGGGGTGGTGGCAATGAAAACCTCGGTGGCCTTGCAGGATGCAGGTGTCCTTCCTCCTCCCCTCCAATGGCTGCACTCAGGCGGCGGCCCCCAGCTGGCTACTACGCCGGCCACTTCCGCCGGTGAAGTGATGCAACAACATCCAACAGCGAAAGGAAAGGGAGATATATACAGACTACAGAGAGAGATCAATCAGTATCAAGAAGGGGAAGAGCCTCACCGCAAGAAGCCAAGAAGCAGCGAGGGAGCAGCGACGCTTGGATGGAAGCCTTTCCTGCTCGCCTTTGCCCCCCTGCTTTTGGTCTCGTTTGGTTCGTCGTCGGCGGCGAAGCTGTGCGCGTGTGTGTGCGCGCGCGGGTCTGCTGCTGCTTTCAAGAGGGAATAGAAAGCTCTCTCGCCGTGGTCCTACGCCTCCTGCTGCAGGTTTGGCTGCCTGCCCGGCCGGCTGTTCCTTTTCCTCCCCCCTGCTACAGTGCTTGGGTCCCCGTCTACATCCATGCTCTACAGCCCGAGGAATGCAACAGAACAGCACGCCATTAGGACCAAGATCAGGTCTGAGCCCGGCCCGGCCCGATGATTATGTTTCTAGTTGCAAAATATCAAAGGAAGATAAATATAATTATTATTTTTTTGCGAAAAGTGTATACTCTTTTCAGGATATTTAAATTATACATGTTTTCTGACCGGCTAAAAGACTATTTAAGCTTTCTCACCTTTTCTTCCTCTTAACGAAGAATGTGATTTGACACGCTCTCGAAAAAAGAAAATCTAACACATAACTCAAGATGGTGCTTCGTACGGCTTGAGCCTAAAAAGTATGAGCTAGGGTTTGCGACGATGGTACACGTATAATTTGACCTTCGTTTAGGTGTTTTAGACGGCTCGACAAAATCTAGGGCAATCTTTTATCGGACTAAAAAAGAATAGATTGTCATGAAAATCTAGCAAAATAAAATAAAAAATATTATTAGTTTTTCAAGTTATTATATGAAGTTTTAACATGTCACTAAAATTGTGACTCTTTTGTTTTTAGCGGGGCGATGACTTTTGTTACAATTAAGTAACCTATTGTTGATGGTGGTTCCATGCATGCATGTAACTCAAAATTCAAGAATTTTGGAAACTAAATGGTTTATACTTTCATATAGAGCAAATCAAAATATGTTACTCCCTCCGTTCTAATTTAATTGTCATTTTGGAGCCCGGCACTGGAATTAAGGAGAAGTGTAAAAGGTAGGTGTATAAAAAACGAGAAGGAAAGAGATAGAGATAAAGGTGTATTAAGAAGAGAGAAAGATGCATCGGAAAGTAAGAATGTCAATTATTTTAAAAAAAACTGAAAAGGGCTAGAATATCAATTATTTTAATATGGAGTGAGTGCCCGATAACCTTACTCAAAGCAAATGTTTCGGTGACAAGGAAAATCTAACCTTCCAGGTGTCACCATGCAATGAGCGCACCGTAGTTCAGAACGGATGCGCGCTCAGTACACTAACGGATCCCTCCACCACCACCAATAATAACCTCAAAAAACAGTAACATGAAAACGAATTAAGAAGGCAACAGCAAGTACAGGCATGAAAGGAGGGCGGAAAAGGGCGATGTCACAAAAGAAATAAGATCAGGCCAATAAAGCGACGCCCTTTTTAGGCTTAATCAGGCCCCCAGACGACAGAAAACCAGGGACGTAATCACCGCGATCATGCCTGATCAAAATGTCATGCTCCTCCTCTTCTGATGATAAAGCGAACTCGCCTTTCGCGCGTCGATCGTCCAACATTCCGTCCGCCAATTTTTGTTTTTTTAAAAAAAACGCAGGGTGGCCGAGATCTTTTGCGCGCACGCTCATCGCGGCGACCCAAGGCGAAAGCAGCAGCGTGAAGCTGTACTAATCTTTTTTGCGTGGATGGCCGGGGCGCTTTGGAGCAGCCCGATGACGCGTGTGGCGCGTGACGGCAGCCAGGCGCCGCAGAGCGAGGGTAAGGTATTTTTAGTTGATGGGGTCGGTGCGGCGTGCTGCGATGGTTGGCTCGGGTCAGTCTCAACTCAATCAGTGGGGCGGCTCATCGGTTTGGGACTTCGGGCGGGGGCTATGCTTCCTCATGGAATGGTCATGGACGTGAGGCGCGGGTCATGTGCTTCGTTTCGTTGTTAACGCAGGTGCTTATCTATGTCGGTAACTGTGGTTGCACGCGGCATTCGTTTTTTGGTGATCGGCGGCATCTGTACTGTACAGTAGTACTACTCGTAAACCAGTACAGTAGTAATGACGGCAAGATTTAAGAGATTGCAGCCAAGCTTGTGTTGCTGTCTCACTGATCGCTCGCCCTCGAGTAGGTTTACAGGCCATAGACGCGTAGACGAGGCTGTAGAGTGTAGATTAGCCATTACTAGCTCCTCACACACACACACACACAAAAAAAAAAGGAGCGGTAGCATTAGCGTAGCACACGAAGAAGACGGGAGTACTAACAGGGTGTGGAGAGAGACGAGTCAAAGACTACGCTCCTAGTAGTACTATAGGCGTGAAAAGTGAGAGCGCGAGAACGGCGTGCAAGGAGGAAGGAAGGAGACGCCTGCGTTTGCACGGTCTAAGCTCATGATGATGGGCATGGTATACTACGTACTACTTCTCTCTCTGGTCCGGTCCATGCCGTGGTAGTAGGGGTGGGGTGGGGCTTCTTTTGAGGCGTGCCGTGCCCGCTCTGACCGCGACAACTTATTATGATGTTGCGCTTCACGAAGCAGACGCTGCTCCCTCTCCCTTCCCTCCTCCTCTCTATAGCCTGCTCTGCTGCTGCAGCACACCACAGCGTCCCTCCCATTCTCTTTTTCCCCTTTTCCCGTACGTAGGTGAACTCGAGAGCTCCTCCAGCACCTACCCCATTCTCTGTTTCTCTCTCACTACCCACTCGCACACAAACAGAGACGGCAGCATGGTGCGTTGCACAATGGGAAAGCTAGCCGTCCGCCCACCCAACCCCCCTGCGTGGATTATTCCTCCGTCTCAACTCTCTCTAGAGACATTGTCAAAAAAAAAAAAAACTCTCTCTAGAGAGAAGAGAGGTGGCCGGGTTTTGTGGTTCAACCCTAGGCGATTAAACCCCGGCCGGTTTCCCGTAATTCTGCCTCGTTCTGTCTAGGCTAACTCGTCGTCGTCTCTGGTCACGTTTCGAGCCATCATTCGCCCGTACTACGTGCGTTGCCGCCCTTGCATCATCAGCACCAATCATGTCTACACGTTCTGCTGCGTCCCATCCCGCAGCGGGATCTGAATCTGCTTTACTTTTACTTCCACTCCCACACTCGCTTCGCTAACAATCGCGTGTTCAATTATCTTCGGTTTTGCATCTTCTAGTATATCTGTGTGAAAAAAGGCAGAATCTGCGACGCTCTTGACAACAACGCTTTACGAACCGCGTACCGGATCGAACCAAGTGCGCTCAGATTCCACGCACCACACAGCGCACCAGTCTTCAACTTGATTTTTCTCTCTGTCTGAACCAAAGGAAGGAAGGCGGTAGGAGGATCCCCGGAAGACGAGACGAGAGCAGAATATAAACACGGCGACGGCGAGGATCCGGATCCCATGATGGATATGGATCCGCTGCTTCGGCTGCGATGCGTGTCGGAGCATCAGTGATGAGTGGAGCGCGCATTCAAAGTTTGGCAACGGCCGTGAGTGTCTGCTTGCACGGGAGAATCATATCTTTCGTGCTCATGTCATGCCCCGGCCGGTGTCAGGCTCAGGCCCGTTCGGTCTCTACTCTCTCCCACCAGAACCCAGTCCTCGGCGTCGGATGGTACGGACCCGACTCATCACATCGCTGCTGTTCCGCTGCTGCTTCCTGCAATCCTGCTGCTGCTGTAGTGTTGTGTGCTGGTTACGTAGCGTGGTTCTTCAGGACATGCCATTCCTTTTTCTTTCTTTGTACTACTGCTACGACAGAAACATCGTCCTGTTGTTCTTTCTCGGTAACAAAACTTATCCAGCACAGCACACTAGAACGTAGAATGATTCAAACATAAGTTTTTGATAGTTAAGTATAGTTCTACACAGCACCATAAGAAACCAACACCAAACCACATGGATATCATTTCCTGGACAACACAGAAACAAGTTTCTGCTTCATGTGTGGTAGCAGCAGGAAAAAGGCATAATGCTGAAACGATCGTGTGCGACGCCATGTACCAGTATCCATCATGCCAGGGGGGGGGGGGGGGGGGGGGGAACGCGATGCCAGCCGTGCCCCATGCTCCTCTGGCTGTCTGGGAAGGCCTGTCCATGGCGTGACGCATCATGCAACCTTGCTCGGGCAAAGCCGGTGGGTGCAGCGCAGTGATGCAGGTGCGCGGACCAGATGAATAATTCCATCGATTGCTACTACTAGTATCCTGCGCAGGCACCACCACCTGCAATTAACGAGACAAGTGCTCCGTGGGGCCTTGTGCTGTGTGTGAACGGGTCGGGACCTGGTGTTGGGTGACGACATCCTAGGTGGTGGTGCTGCTGCATGGAAGAAACTTGTTTCGCCATCTGCTTGCTATATTCTGGAATGCAGAAAAGAGGAATGTGTGGCAAATGGCACGGACAGAAAATGTCAGTAAACCAGCAGGCCGACAGGCTTCGGTTATCGTCTTATCGGAATTCGGAGGTCCAGCTTCCCACTATCAATCTTACCCGGCTTATGATCACAGCGTGTCTTTGTGATAAGAATGCAGGTCAGTTAAACCGAGCTAAAATTCAACATAATGTTAATTCCCAATTTGTTAGCTCGTCATTGGGGATCATAGTCATCAAGAATTACCTTTCTTCTAACTAAAAAAAAAACCGTGAAATCCAAAGAAAGATAACGATGCTGCTGGTGCATCGTGCTGGCAGCTTCCACCAGTCGACAGCCACGGACCCATGGTACGGCACCTCTTACCCTACACTAATAATGCAAGTCGGTACGGCACCTCCATCATGTGATTTGATTGCACGTATCTCCGATCAATTGCGTATCTTCACTTCACAAACACGACGATGTAGGTAGGAGTACTAGATATCGACGCACTAGAGAAGGATTCATGCGCAGCTTCAACAGCACAGAAAAGAAGATTCATGATGCGTGGCTGGTCTTTGCTGAAACGTCACCGGTGTAACCAATCTTGCACTAGGTCTTTAAGTACAGGAGCAACAGTTTCGTGGACAAGGAAAGAGAAAAGTCTAGTCTAATTCACTTTGCAGGACGTGGACAGATAATCACACCCTTCGTACACCACTACCCCTGGCTTGTTGAGCTCCTCTTCCTGGAAACAGGCGCACCGCTGGCTAACTTTTCCGGTCAGAGCTATGTCGCCTGGCCTCCTTACTAATCTTGGATAGCCTGTATCGCACCAAACCTAACACAAGCCAGAATCAGTCATCTTCAGCAAAATGTAATATTGAAACAGCTCTGTTCGTTCAAATCATGGTGTAACAACTGATTAAACGACACATTCTAGTTTAGCTAGATATATTTCTAGTTCAGAAGGGAGAAAAATTTAATTGTTAAAAAGTACTGCAGACAGGTGGACAAGTGGGGGACTCTAGTTGTTTGGGTTAACAGAACCTCAACATTTTACACCAAGTTGTCGCCTCTTCCCACGGTTGTTATTTTATTGTGCATTACCCCACAGCAAACTTCGTTGCCACGTTCGTTGAGAAAAGAAATCATTTTCCAGCCAGGTTGGTTGAGTTCAATTATGAGGCAAGGACAAATCCTAAACTGGTGACATCCTGTAAACTTTAGATGCCGACCAGAAAATTGTCACCAAACTTCAAAAGCCCAACAGAGGACGATACTGCTCTACTAAGGGCAAGGTTTGAATAGAGTAGCAGGATTGTGTGCACAACCCCGATGCCTCATCTTGTTTAATGAATCAGTCTGAACCTAACTTTGCTATATTAAAGGAAAGGTTTATGTGTTCCCATGCTTTTGTTTGGATTTGAAATCAGGTATGCAGGTTTAACCCGGAAAAATAAATAATCAACAATGTAACACAACTACACAAGACAAATAGGGGCAACTGACAAAATACGTTTGAGCAAAAATGCCATGGTACAAAGGGTACTCACTTCTCCACCCTCTTGCTCGCTCCATTTTGAATTGCAGCTGGGTATTTTAGCTTCTTCGTTTTTTTGCTTTTCAAGAAGTTGTGCACCTCTCTTTGCCTTTACTTCCACACCCTTTAGATACTTCGTAGGATTTCCTTGTTTGTCGTAGTAGCGTCCAACAAGTTTGCCAGCATATCTGCATTACACATTTGAAGGGACCTTATAACAGGTAAATCATTTAGTAGTTTTTACTACATGAACAGCTACTTCCATAATGACTTAATGCGTTTCATGTGGCATACACATACACGTTGATATTTACTAAAATAAAAAACAAATAGTAACAGATTTAAGAACATGATGCATATCACGAACAAGATAGACTAGTCATGGGATCACTTAGATGTTAGGCTAAGCCTTGCCTTACGTCTTGCAACTATGAAGAAAGAAACTCACATATATTTCTCAAAGTACATTTTCCTCCAATCAACAATGCTATTTACCTGAAAGGAAGTTGGGAAATCCATGATATTGAATAACTTAATATATGAAAAATAAAGAGCAAAAAAGGAAGTATCGGCCTTACAAAAGAATGCACTTATATGAAATAACTGGTTTCACAGTACATGCTTTACTGTTCAGAGTGATAAGTAAAGAAGTTGTTTCCATCAGTATTTAATAAAGATTACAGAATACACGAGATAAAGATGTTAGTGTGTCAGACATTCCACATCTCTACCCATGCAAGCTAGAGACACACCAGAACAGAAGGAACTTACAGTAAGAAAAAGATTACCCTCATGATAGGAGCAATAACTTCATATTAACTTCTTAGTCCTAAATTTCTGAATCATGGTACATTTCTCCATGGCTATCTATGCTTCAGAACCATATCAACTACAAGAATTACAATAATAAATAATCCAGAGATAGTCTGTTTTCATACCTCCATGCTAGATAAACCCTGTAAAAAATCAGTCAGTCCATCACCTGTAGAAGCAGATTAAGGTTATTCTACAATACTGACGTACTTCAAGAATCATACTTATACCTTTTAATCCAGATGAATCTACATTTTGATTGCCCTAAATAAAATATTGCATACATCAAAATGACCTTTGTGAAAACATGTCCCATTCCTGGCATCTACTGCGACAAA
The DNA here is from genome assembly GCA_030378355.1 of Eleusine indica. Taxonomy (NCBI): domain Eukaryota; kingdom Viridiplantae; phylum Streptophyta; class Magnoliopsida; order Poales; family Poaceae; genus Eleusine; species Eleusine indica. The sequence goes on along the minus strand of CM059498.1, from coordinate 5,399,506 downwards.
TGACATTATTATTTAGAAAGATGCTAAATTAGACACTGGAAATTTAGATTAGCTTCCTGTAAGTGCAACAAGGAAAAAATAAGGTAGATCCTGCATCAACCATGAAAAAAAATCGTTCTAGTATCCCGTTAGTCACATAAATACTGAGCCATAACAACACTTCCTCTCTTTTACCCCATGTCCTAATTAACAGAGTCAGTCGTAAAGCAACCTACTTGGGTGTACTTGACCATTCCATTTTCAGTTGGTTCGTGAATAAGGCCAGGAATGTGTAAGAAACTAAGAATAACCATGTTTCATGAACAGCTCCAATAAAATTCCACATTAACACCCATATTTCAATGATTAATTCAACAATCAAATATATCACATTATTGTTTCAAATGTCCCTTTGAAGATGCATTTAGTATCGAGGTACTGCTAACAGCAATAAGACATCAAACAGAGAATTTTTATAGTATTATATAGTTCAAATTCATAGGATCAAGAGAAGGACGTAAGGTTAGCTCCACACAGCCAAGATCAATGGAAGCTCAACTAAATGATTTAGTGAAGCAGCTAACCAGCAGCAAGGTGCAGGCTTACCTGTAAAATTTCCAGAAACGAATGCTCTTGATGCATCCCTGTTACGAGAGTGCTGTTTTAACATCAGCATGTGAAACAACTAAACAGAAATGGTACATGAGTTTTAAAGTTCATCAAGATTTAGATACAGTATAAATTTGGTTCACTACAGAAGGAACTTAAAAAGGCACTACAGAAATATAAGACTCCAACCTGCCAGCAAAGTGATGATAACCTCCTCCAGGACCATAATGTGACCTTCCTTTTGTAACATCAAACACTGAGCTGCAGTGCCAAATGTACGATCATTAACAAGGTCCAACCAGTTGATAGCCAAGATAACCAAAGTTAGTGACACCATCATCCTCAGAGCTCAAAAAGCACATCATACACAAAGAAAGGGAATGTGACATGAGAGAAAAGCATGAGTACCCCAAAATCCCAAGTAGTATGGGCAGACCCTCATCCGTTCCATTGTACCTCGATAACTCATCCAGTGTCCACAGCTTCTGCCCATCGCAACATGTGATACATGTGAGTCGATGCTACAGAACCAATTCTCCCAAAAGAAAACGTCTGTTCCACACTTCCACCCTCACCGAGTTACAGAGCTAGAAAATGGTAATGTTTCTCTAAAGGGGAATTTGTTCATTTTACACTACAAGTACAAGACACTCCTCCCATTGTTTATCAGCGTAAGTTCATATAATCTACGAGATGTGGCAAGATGCATATGTAAGCTTGGATGGAGCTGTTACTACATGAAAAAAAAAAACTGAACAACAAGGGGGAGTTGCAGCACAATTTTATCTTAATTAAACTCACGTCAGGAATGAGGAAAATAGGACAGACCGGCTTCCTGAGGCGGTAGAGTTGGAGGAGGACGGCGAGTAGCGCGGCCAGAAACGCGAGAAGGAGGAGGAGGCGAGCGCCGCGCGCCATCGCTATGGTTCCCAACTCCAAAGAGATCCAGCAGCCGCTGAACCCGCCGAATTAGACTGCCGCCTCGGCGCCGCTCTCCCACTACGCAACTAGTACCGGCTTGCTGCCGATCCACTTCGGTGGACAGGGACTGCCTTTGAGACACGACGGCGAAGCTTCGGCGAGCTAAACGAGGGTCGTCGGAGTGGAAGACGGGGCCGGTGGACTTGGTGGAAACGCAGAGGACAGAGGCAATCCGCGCGGTGGACTAGTTGACTGGGCCGGGCCGAGCTCAGCTGAACGGACGCCGCTGTAATGGCCCAAGGATGCAGAGAATTTATATAGGAAGAAGTCCGATTCGATTTTCGTACTCTAATTATAAAATCGGGTAGGATGACTCTTTAACTTTTTATTCCATTCGTTTTTCCTCCCCTGTCTGTTTCAGACGGTGGTTTCGCTGATGTGGCGTATATTAAAAGTATTTTATAATGACGTGACAAAGACTGTGTGAAAATCGAAAATTGAGAAACAAATTGTGACAAACCTGATTTTTCTAAAGAAAAAGAAAAAATGAAAAATGAAAAAAAACTTACCATGACTGTACGATCCGGCCTATCCTACGTGGGTGAGGCTGGGTGGGTCCCACGGTAAAACAATAAAGATAAGTTTTTTTTTCATTTTTTGTTTTTTCTTTTCCTTTAGAAAAATTAGGAATATCACAATTCGTTTCTCAATTTTTGATTTTCACATAGTCTTTGCCACATCATCATACCAATACTCTCAATATACAACACGTCAGCGAAACCACCGTCCAAAATAGCCGGGGAAGGAAAAACGAACAGAATCAAGAGTTAGGAAAGTCGTCCTACCTGGTTTTGTAATTGAAGGATGAAAACCGAACAACCGTAAGAGTTAAAGGAGGTAAATCGGACTTCTTCCATTTATATATCAGACGCGCCTTTTCCCAATCCTGGACTCCCAATGTGTATTTCTACATTTCTACTCTATCAAACTGTTTTACTGGCACCACCACGAAACGTTAATAATTTCTTCTTAGTGAAGCTCATTGGGATAAAGCAATTTACATATATATGGATCAGTATTGCACTGCCATTTGGATGTTCCTAGCCGCTAAAGGGGAAAGGTAGAGAAACAAACACCGATGGAACCGAATTTCAGAACTGCATTGTACTATGCATAAACTGCTCTACATCAGCGTGTGTACTGACTACTGAGTAATTTACATTGTGGCCAAGTTGCCATAGGTGCACAATAATTCTGCAAACATTTCACGACTTCCTTCTACGCTTGGTGAGTGTAGGCATGGCACTTAAACCACGGCCGGCTTTAAGTCTCTGAGACGAAGATTGACCTTCGGCTTCCATATTTGCATTATCTGTACCCGCTACAGTCGTGGACGCGCTCTTACCCCTACCACCGTCCGGAGTCCCATCGATACCCCCAAAGGCATCATTTGTTCCGTGCTCCATTTCCACGCCAGTTGCATCGCCTGTAGGATCTTGCTCGTCACCTTCCTCCGTACAGAATCCACCTCCACTGAACAGGTAGTCCTTCAGGACAGAATCTGTCAGATGGTCCTCATGTAATTCAAAGCCCTGGAAATCTTCATTGATGCCTGGCTGCGTATGCATCTGATTGCTATTAGGTTCACTCGTATCATGGTGGACGAAGTTAGATTGTGTGTCTTGTCCGGTCATGTCCATGTCTGCAGCTGCTTGGCTTGAGTCATTTTTGCCGTCTTGATGAAAGGGAGCATCGTTATCATCAGCTTCATTGCCATCTTCCACATATGTTACCTGCTTCCGCTTCCTATGTGACTGCAGAAACAATACCATTATGTAAATAAGATAGATTTGCTTACAATGCACGGCGCTGCTCTTTCTATGGAGAACGACACACCAACTCAGATTCAACTCAATATGAAAGACACACCATCAGCTATTCAGCACAAATATTGAGCAAAAATGTTTCCTCATGCACATGCAAAAACGCTAGAGGTTGCAATTATAAACATGAGAAGCACTACAGAAAAACAAAGGCATGAAACAATAGGAAGAGCTTACCCTCCGTACCACCATTCCTTCAGATTTGTAATTGGTGGCATGCCTTTTAAGTGAATCCTCATCTGAAGCTGAAGCAGAACATGTTGTGTCAGATTCCTCACTTTCTGCAGTCTCACGTCCAGTATTCATCCTGATTTGTCCTCTTCCTTTGGTGCGACCAGAGAGGCTCCCTTTTTTTCTCTTATTCGTGGTGCTATTTTCTTTAGTTAGCTCAACTGTATCTGGAAAGTTGTTATCTCCTTGACTTCCAATTTTGTTGTTTTCTTTCAAAATCCCTAGTCCAGCATTAGTGTTCCTTTTTCTTCTGCCTCTAGAACCGGTAGAGGAGCTTTCCTCTTTCTTTTTGCTGGTCTTGGGGTTATCCTGATCAGGTTCATCTGTGTCAGGAAAACTTTTCCCTGTAATGCCCTTGATAGCTTTCTTAATCCTTTTGCTACGAATTTTGGCAAATCTCTCGTTGAACGAATAAAATGCCTCCATGCGCAGCTGAGTCTGCAGATATTTAAAAATATTTCACATTAAAATGCAAGAGCATGAAAGACAGAACATTTTGATAGTATCATCTCATTTCCACTTAAATCATCCCTCTCCTAGCTAAATGAAAAAAAAAAAATCCAAACAGAACTATAACAGCTATACTTAGGAAAATGCAGAGAATCATTTCAAATATGGCATTACTATAAAAGAAGAAACTATGGGTTCTCAAATTTGGCATTAAAGTTGATATATGTTTAAATGGCACTATTACAAAATATGGGTCTGAACTACAGCCAGCATATTGAAAAATGTATGCAAGACTGCAAAAAATGCCGATGAGTTTCCTTATTTTTTTTCTTTCCTTCTCTAATATTGTCAAATCACTAGAAAAAAAAACATACTCAAAATTGTAGAAGTAGGTAAATCAAATAAAAGAAATATGCATAACATTCCATACAATTAAAGTAGCAAAAAAAAGAGAGGAGAATATAGTATTGCGAACTTGCCAAACTAACCTCATGTTTATTATACTCTCTCAAAACAGGAAGGAGTAGTTCGTCAGCTTTCTCCTTGCCCCACCCAAACCGTTCCCAAGATAACCTGAAGCAACTTGATATTTTAGTATTGTCTTTGCATGAAGATGCATAAGAATAGGAAAGATTTTTTCATAGCACCCTATGTTTGTTCAATATGACAGGTTCTCTTATAGAATAAGATGACAAGTCATGAAACAATGTGAACACAAAATACAAGGAAACAATACAGATCAACTTTGATTCCTTATTGCGATCCCTTGCCGGACCTTTTGTCTATTTTTTTAGGAATAACATAGAATTTCAGTTTACTTATGCATGAATATGGTGCTCCACAGATAACTATGATTAAATGAACTATTCACGGTTAGATGTGATTCCTAACAATTCGATTTATGACATCCCATGCCTCCCCAAACATACCTTTAAAGAACAGCATGGTCAACTCAGAAGATATCACATAAGACGATAACTTTATATAGAGAGCACAATAAGTGCACAAATTAAGAAACCAATATCATTATACTGATCTTAATATACAACACAAAACCATATGCCGACATATGATCCAGGAAAACAGTACTTTCTTACACATATGGCATATATTAGCCAGTATAGTCTAAAGAGCCAGATGGATAATTATGAACCATGAGTAAATTTTGGCAAACAAAAACCATTTCCAAGAATGAAAGAAAAAAGACATTTTATATATAAAAAATAAAAATTGGCATCTTCATAGAGATATAAAAGCAGCAGCCCTGGTGATAAGACATGTAATGCTTGTGTGCATATATTTACTCAGGTTTACAATACAAAGGTAAGTATTACAAGCATAATAATGGCATATGGTCATAGTTTACCTTCGCAAACTACTAATGCCAGTATGTCAATTGTCAACATTCTAAGGTCAGCACAAAAATCCATGAGAATAGTATTGCGTAAAATGATCCATTAATCGCTTAAGAAACAGTTCCCTGTTTAAGACAACTTACTTGCGCAGTAGGCCTAAATCTGGTCTTCCCCAGGAAAAGGGTTCAGTTGAATTGTCAACTTGTGGAGACATATATGCACTTATGACTGAATCACTAGGAAAAGTTGAAGGAATATGCCAGTTCTTGCTCACGTTCCTCTGATAAATGGAAAAATATTAAAGGAAAAAAAAAACCAAAGCATGTATCTAAAATAATAAAGCAATGATGGCAGTTCACAAAATGATCCTTACAAGAAATGTACTTACATGCCTACTCATAAATGTTTCCTTAATGCGTTCTTTTCCATTAGTTGGCTGTTTATCATCAGAATCTTGAACAGAATTCGGTTCCAGTCCTTTTTCCTTTCCATCTGAAGCATTTCCGCCAGCCTTCCTTTTCTTTGATCTACTGCCTGTTTCAGTATCAAGTTTTCCCAGTATTGATGGATCCGGCGATTCGATCCATTCTTTGAACTTCTGAAGTCCATCTTCCTCGGGAAATGCATGAACAACTTCAATAGCATTCACAATGCCAATGCCACTACAAATAAGTATAGATAATAATCAGAAATGCAGAACCAACAGAAACAAATGGATCAGACAAAATGTTGTGTAAAAACTGGCTTCAGTTAAAAGTTAAAACACAAAGCATCATTCAAATAAAAAGATGATGCTGTGAAGTTCAATCGCGCAGAATTCCTTACTTCAACTTAAGCTGAATAAGCTTAATTTGCATCCGTCCAAACTTAAAACAAAACTGGCATAACTCCAGTACTTATTACTAAACTGAAATGTTTTCATTTGCAAGGAATTGAAGATGCAGTGACTTACAGTATGACGAAAAGAAAAACTTCCAAGGGAACGAAAGCCATTTTCAATTTCTGGAGCAGAAGTCCGAGAGAGCAACTCAACTAAGAAACTAAAACTTCAATATTCATACAGCTTTTGAAATATGACATTTAGATTGCATGGCATTGCATCAATTACAACTAATAAATATTGCATTGCAGAATCAGAGCTGTTCCAAGATGTAACAAAAATATAAGGAGAAATCACTGCTAGCATATCATATTACCTAACTCCTTCAGTGTAGTCACTCCCAAGAAGCAGAGCCATTCGAATTAATTGTTGTCTCGTTAGCCCAAGCTCAGACTCGATGTCCTGAAACAAATTAAAATACTAACTGAAAAACGATGCACTTCAAATCATGCATAATTTTGCCATTGCTTCAATGATAAAGGTAATGAATATAGAACTGAACCAAGATGTGGACAGAGGATGGACCTTCATAAAGTATGTTTCCACATACTTCCTATCATCAAATATGTTCTTGTAAACATGCCTTGCTCCAAAAAGAAAGACATCTGAATCATCAGTAACAACTCCATCAACCAGGTTACTCATCTCCATGTATGCACACTGAGCTTCAGCTTCCGTTGGTGCAATTATATATGGCAAGCCGAACATTTGGAGCAATTCCTGAATCATGCAAATGTACCAGGGAGGCATTTCAACATTATAGTCAAAAAGAAAAACAGGCTTCATATATATTTTGGCTACTAAACCAAATAATTAACTATACTTCTCCCAATAGACCTCAATTCAGATAGAAATCTTGCATCATGAATCTTAAACTATTCAGCCAAAAACAGATACTATATCTAACCTGGCATTCAGCAAACATCTCACTGCTTACAGACTCTGCATGACTTTCAAGCTTTCGCCTTTCATTTCCAAGATTTATTTGTTCTTGTCTAAGAAGAGACAGTTCCTTATCAAGATACATAGCTGACATGCTATAGTTCCCATAATTTTCACCCAATTGCATATTATGTATATCCAAAGCGGAAAACTCTGTATCCCACTCGTTAACATTTTCTTTTCGAGGGGCAGAATCAGCTACCAGATCATCAGTCAAAAGATTTTTTTGGGTTGACTTTGAGCTTTCTCCAACAAAAGCAACATCGTTGCAGCATTTTGACTTATCATAATTCATATTGTTTTGGTTGATACTTTTACCAGCATCCACAGGTTCTTCAGGACTTCTCGTTGTTACGATCACATCATTATTCACATTATCTTTTGACCTGTCAGATACGTTTTCAGTCGGGTTACTTATAGATTTATTATGTAAGGGAAGGGACTCCAGGACAAGACTAGATTGTATATCAACATGACTGTCATTATTCACATGTTGAGCTTGCTTTTCATTTTCTTGTCCAGCAGCTCCAGGCACTCCAACATTATGCATCACATCATTCTCATCAAAACTAATTCCAATTCTTGTTTCTTCATTTCCCTGTTTTATGATCTCAACTTCCGGATGTGAATAAGCTTTTCCCAGGGCTCCAGAAGTTTTAGGAGTATCATCAGCAGATTGCAAAAATCTTTCTTCAATAGATGGTTGCAAATCGTCTGTGATGACAGTTTCTGATGTTCGGTTATCAAAATTGTTTAAACTCAGCCTTATAGCTTCCTGTATAAGAGCTTCTTCTTCCAGATCCCCTTTTGGTACTTTAAATGGATTGTCTTTACTACTGGAAGGATCTTCAGGTACATAGCAGTCACCTTCCTCCCATTCCACCTCATCATCAGAGCAATTTTCTGGCAGAGATGATTTACAATCCGTCTCATCAACTTTCATATCCACTGTTTCTCCTTCAATAACACCTTCTTCCCAAATACATTCAGAATCATCAGATTCTTCTGTCTTTTTAGCCAAATGATCATCATCAACGAATACTTCGGATGCCGTTCCAGAAGCTAATTCCAAAAATATCTCCTCATCATTGTCCTTCACTTCATTTTGATCATCCATGAAAGATATCTCTATTGTTTCCTTGTTTCCAGGATGCAAATTTTCAGAAATGCTACCTGATTCTCCTACTAATGATGATGTCTGAAGATTGTCACTGGGAGATTCAGTAGAATTTTCATCAAAACTACCAGACCTCCGCTGCTCAGCAGTTTCAAAAAGATGTTCTGGAAAAGCAGGAGGCTCTTCATTTTGTGTTCCTTTGTGTGCATTGGTCTGTTCCCTACTTTTCACCTGCTCATTTTCTTTAATAAAATCTAAATTCCTTTGAATATCACGAGTCATTCGGATTCCCATTGCTCTGACCCTACTTACTCTAATCCGTCCTCTATCATCACGATATGTCTCAACATCAGGCCCAAAATCCCTAAAAGGCTCGCTGTTAGGAGGCTTCACTGTTCTCGAACTACTTGCAGAGTTGGATCTGAAGACAGCAGAATTAATTTCCTTTCTTGGTCTCACTGTGTCACAAATCTGCTCCTTTCCACCTCTCTGAGCCAGCATCCTGATCCAGTTGTGAAGGTATGGTCAACTAGTTGACATATGCTGGAATAGTACAACAAGGTATCTGTAGAGCTTGGAAATTTGGAATGGCCAGCCCTGAATCTAATGCACAAAAATGCAAACAAGAAATAGCATATCACTTACTGTTTATCACCCGTGAATGATGACGAGAAAATAAACTCTCTGTTAGCTTCTGATGCTATTTTTGATGTCTGGACACCCCCAACACCTTTACCTGCAGCGCACTTCTGAACTTGATCTATCTCTCGTCGAAAAGCAACTGTTTTGAGATAGGACTGTATTTGAAGCTCTGAGAATTTAGCGGGTTCCTGAAAAATGTCACATATAGGACCCTTTTTCTCAGATTTCGTTACTAAAAATAGAAAATGTTTGAAAAGTCACAGAAAAGGGGACCAAGGACAAGAAACAATGTATACAGCTGATATATTTACAAAATTATGTATATCACCTTCTTTATTTTCTGGTACTTCTGCCTGTTTTCAGCCATCACTCTTTCCCTCATCTAAAGCAAAACCAGAAACAAGGTATCTTCCTCATTATGCAGTTGAAGGTACAAGGACAATCATAAGAAATCATTACTTTGTTGCTTATTTTACCTGAACAAGAAGATCCAACTGCATGGATGGGGGAAGAGAGGCCAACACTGCAGGATCAATGTTGCCAGTTGTCATGGGCTGCAAATGCAGTAGAAATAATCATGGCATATTTTAAAACGCCTAACAAGAAAACCAATTCAACATACTGTGAAAATATATATAAGTTCTACTTCAAATATAAGAGCAAAAAAGATAACTAGTCCCAAAATAAACGAATACAAAGTTACATCACAGAAATATGCACAATATACAAATACAACATGAACGAAGATAAAACCAAAATAATTAGAGGGTAAAATTTAGCGACTTCATGGGAACAGCAAGTCTAAGACTTACAAAGATCATCTCTTCATCATCGTCATCCTCATCTATTTCCGCTCCTTCTTGGAATGGGACACTTGTAAAATGGTGTTCCCCTCCTTCAGTGAAACTTTTCTCTTCCTCTGCGGCAAGTGACGCAGCTAGCCTTTACAGAGGCAATCAAAATATCAACCCATGAACCTAATATAAAAAAACAGAAAAATAAAAGGAAATTACAGGCAGACACGTACATTTCATCCATCTTTTCCTGGTTGATTGATGCGACAGGTCCCTCGCTGTTGTTGGCATCACCATTTTGGTTTTGTTCTTGATTTGTTGTCTCACTCTCTCCTATACTACTGCTCCCGACTTGATTGACCGTGGCATCATGTTTAGCCCTGTCACTCCTAATTTGCTCTGCCAGTTCTTCAAGCTTCCTCGCTTTGAGCTGACAGGCAAAGGTAGCACACCATAAACATTTTGATCACGACTTGCGGAGTATTGGACTTAATTTATGGGGATACAACATTATTGATGAGCGAATGATGACTGAAGCACACTTTTGGGTTGTTCAGGAACAGCGCGAATAAGAATGGTATTCTCATTTTCGCTCTAGTATCGAGAAATGCGAATTGTATGTCTCACATTAACAATTACTATACACCATGTGATCCGGAATACCAAAATCCCCCCTCTGAATCAACCACCAGCAATTGTTTTTGAACAAGAGAAAGGATGGGTAGGTGAAGCGACTCACCTGCGAGAGCAGGAGCTTCTCGGCGGTCTTGCGGACCTTAGCCTGCGCGGCGTCGCGGTGCCTGCGGCGGGCAGCGAGTGTGCGGCGCTTGAGCGCCGGCGTGGCACCGTCGAAGACAAAGACGGGGCGGACGCGGAGGTAGAGGAGCTTGCATATGCGGCGGAGGAACCCGAGGAGGTGCGCGTCGCGGACCATCTCGCCGCTGTCGTCCCGCATCGCCCGCATGAACTGCACCATCCAGATGCTTGCGTCCACCGCGACGCGCTTCCCCGCCAGGGTTTCCACCGACACTCGCCGCCCCACCGGGGCCAGCAGCTCCCACAGCCCGTGCACTCCCATCTCCCTTCCCCAGAGGGAGGGACGGCGGAAGAAGCGGAAGAAGAACCGGCGCCCTCGGCGGTTGGGGAGTCGGCGAGGCGAGGCGAGGCGCGGCGGTGGCGCGACGCCGAGCAGGAGCGAAGGGCCTATTGGCTTACGGGCCACGACCCACGACTCGCCGTGTCGCGGTTCGCGGGTTTGGGCAGGAAATGGTCAAAGGCGGTTCCCATTACGTCAGTTTGGGCTAGCGTTGTGGCCCATTAAACACGGGATGAATTACGCTCGGATTCAGCCTGAGCTAACGATGTGCGCCATTTAACACGGGCGAGGCTCCAAAGGCCCACGGCCACGAGGATCGCCATTGGCCATAGTGGCTGACGGCGGTGACGCCCGGCTGCGGAATGCCTTGATCGTGGCGGCGCGGTGTCGTCGGAAGGAGCCGGCAGTGACGCGAAGGATTGCAACAGGCCAAAATTGCTAGGTTTCTTCTTGGAGATCAACAGTCATATGCTCTCTACAGTAACTGTTGACTATAATTTTAGTTGTTATTCCATCAAATTTAGGTTAAGCTTTAGAGTTGGATTCCTTTGATAATGTCATTCAAATTTAAAATTACCCTTGTGGTGAATTCCTTCTTTCATTGGTATGTTTTATTGGTGGGATTTCATTGTTGTGTACTCCTGAACTTTTGCATTTAACAGTTACATAGCTCAACAGATAATGGTGGCCTAGCCTGCCAAAAATGTCATGTACTCTTATGGAGGGAAAATGAAAATAATTCCAATGCAGCATCCAAATTCCAAGGAAGTTGTCAGTAGAGCTGTGGCTATAAAGACTTATATAAGCCGGTAAGCCCCTTGAGATTTGGTTGGTTCATAGTGCCACACATCTTCTTGACTGTTTTAGACATTGTTTCATAGACATACCACTTTCCAATAATTTTGTAGAAGGGTGGAATTGAACCTCGGTTGGCAGTTTAGTCTACTCCCTCCGTCCTAGTTTACTTATTATTCTAGATTTTTTTTAATGTCTAGACTCATAGAATGTTTAATGAGTTTGGACAAATATTTTGTACAGATTCATATAATGTTCAATAAACCTGATACAAATCAAGAATGACAATTAATTTAGGATATGGGGAATATTAGATAATAGAAGAACATATTCTTCTTGAGCCTACAAAACAAATCACTTTCCAAACACACAAATCCTGTAGTCTAAATTTGCTGATGTCTATGGGTGCCTTGACTCAATTTATCATTGTGCTAGTTAATTGGTTGACTTCCTTCTTTTTGATGTCACTGTCACAGAACATGGTTTTCTGTGTGTTTTAGCGATGTGTTACCGTTTCTCAGGTGGGGATTGCATCTCTTTCAAATGCCAATAAGTATGCCTTTTTTGGAACAGAAATTTGTCCACATTCAAATTTATATTTAGGAGAATAATCTCTGTACATAAATTTATGTTTATGAAATAGCTCTCTGTACATAATAATAGCTGTTGAAGTGCTGATAGTTGTTTAGTTACGTTAATTAGATTGACATAATTTGCTATCATGTCTACGTTTTGACCTGAGATTGTTATTTTGCCGAGCATTGATGTTTAGTTTAACTGTGAAGCCCTTTGGGTACCAATAATTAGTTTGGTATATTGGTTCAAACAGTGCAATGTAAGACTGTATTTCTTTTAATCCAAGCATCTCTTCGATATGCAGAAGAAGAACAATGTCAACTATTATTCATTTTGATGTCGGGAATAATAGCCCAGCTGTATGGATGTATTTATCAATATCAAAGTTTAAGTCATTTAGGGCCTGATTGGTTGCCTGCAAATAGAGGAACCAGGCTCATCGAGTGCAGCTACGCCATGATTGGATGGCTGGAGAGGGTAGCAGGCCTGGTTCCCATGGTGCAAAAGTTGCTAGTGAGTCTGGCTCCTAAGATGCGTATTTTTTGGTCGTTTCCAGCGAGCCTGGCTCGCGGCGTGCAGCCTGACCAGCGTTGGAGAATGTGTGTGAGATAAAAAGTTGAATTCATATCAGCTGAATGGGTAACCAATCAACTGCTCTGCTCAGCCTGGGGAGATTCATACAGCAACCAAACAAAAGTCTCTTGCACCTGACGAGGCTGGCCAGCGAGAGCCTGTATGTGACATGCGAGCCAGGCTCTCCTGCTACGAAAACCAATCACGCCCTTGTGGAATGTGATCAACAGTTACCAATTTAGCTCAAGAATAATTTCAGTGCTACTTCTGCAGTCTTGAATAAGTTACTCTAATTTGACAATTTGTGAATGTTCTCTGAAGCTGGTGTCACGTAGCTTGCTCTTAAAGTGGCTTTCAAACTTTTTCTTGTACCGCTTGCCCTTAAAGTGGCTTTCAAACTTTTTCTTGTACCGCTGCTTATGATAAGATGGCATCAATTGGCCTGTGGAGTGTTTTGCTTGTGTTTGGTACAATATTGTGTAAGCTGAGCTGCTAGTGTAGTCGCAGAACAAAATAGTCATGAAGCTTCATGAAGATTGTACCGTGTAGCATCTGTTATTAGATTTATTAACGGTTAGAGTATTATCCGTCATTCCTATTGTACTATATGTGACCTGCTGGCTTTCAAGTAGAACATGTCATCAGTCAAACAAATTCATGCCGGTAAGTGCAGTCTTAGTAGTGTATTACCTCGTGTTTATGTGCGTTCGTTTACCATTTTTACTTTTGTTTCAACAATGGGAATGCAGAACATATTGAGCTGTTTTTGCTAATACCTTTGTATGTATGCTCATTGATTTTGTTTTGAAGAGCTGAACGATACTAGGCTGACCGTATATATCGTGCATTTTTAAGCACGTTTTCCTGGGTTAGTAATTTTGCGATATCTGTCTTATTCATGCTCTGTGGTTAAAATTATATGCTTTTGTTACATAGTAGACAGTAAATAGGTAGTCATGGTATATAGAGTATTTTTCATGTGTAGCTAGGCATGCCATCCGCATGTAAGTTGTCTAGAATCAAATAATGGTCGGAGCATATTCCATGATATTCGCACAACAAGGGAATAATGGTTCCAGCAGCTGAGCACACTGATTAGCTTGACAACTACAGTTAGCACCTTGTTTTATTGGCAGCACTCCTTAGTCCTTACTATATCACACAAATTGGTTCGAATATCGAATTGATCGTATCCAAGAGAGGTATGTATTGACCAATCATTTGTTTTGACGCGTTAATATAGTCCCTAATTATCCATTTAGTTCGCTCGCAGAAACGCTATGTAGTCGTACAAAATCTTTCTCCTTTGGATCAAGTATTTTAACAACTGCAAATCCACTAATGCCCCACTAAGCCACAAGCCTGTTAATATATGGGGGCAAATAAATTATGGGTCTTGCGTTCATCCTGTATTATGTGGACACCTGTCGATTGGGCGCGATGTGGTCAAACAGAGATCACAGGATTTTTGCTAGTGGAATGTCTCTCAGATATGCTGGTGATGAAGATTTGGTAGCTGTCGTTGGAGATCTTCAGTTCTCAGTTTTCACTTGTAAACAAAATGGTGCAGTTTTTCGAGAGCTAGAATAGCTGCAGTCTACGTTTAGTACTTACAAGTGGCGCCGCATTTGGCTTAGCCAGACTTTTTATGTTTTTTTAAAAATAAGGTAGAAGTACTACCATTTATTAAGATATATAAGAAATAGAAATTATAACATAAAGATAATATCAGGCTTGAGCAATAGACATCACCAAGTTTAAGATGACGAAACAAGACAATAAAAGAAATCAAACTAGGACCAATAAACTCGTGTAACAACTTACAAATTTGCTAGAGCCAATAACTAGGATCACAACCTCAAAGCCTATAAGATCCGCACCACCTTGGTCAAGTCACTCAACTCCTTGTTTCTCGTAACAAAACCTCACTTATTTGTCAACATATCATAAACAATCTTGACATCTGGCTTCTAAAATTTGATTTTGGTATTCCGATGATCAAACTTTGAATGTCCACCAAACTCTCCACAATAGAGTTCTTTACAAGTGAGTTGAGATGTTGAGGTAGGGAAGATAGGAAATTGTTTCTAACTTCTTCAAGTCACTCAAGTAGTAAGGTTGTAATAGTCGCTAGGTACTCTCTCACCAATTGTTCCGCTTCACTTCTAAGTAACATTGAAGTCACAGTTTCTTCTGTGGAAAGGTAATGGTTGACAGCATGTAGGGGTATAGTAGTCGTCAGTAGTATGAAGGACCCCTCCCCAATGTCACTTCTCTAGATCATGAGATGGGCCTCGAACAACATTGCATCTGTCGACCTCTCATATTCTGTTAAAAAATGAGCACTGTCAGATGAGCAGAAGGTTGTAGTCAACAATGGCACCATCATCTCTCTTGTTTTGTGGCGGTGTGACAACGTTTCCTGAATTATGATAAACATTTTCTGGAGGTGTGATCAAATCAACGACAACGCTAACATCTTGCTAAATCATGATAACATACAATTTTGTAATCTGGAACATAACAGTTGAAGCATAATTCCGTCATCTTTCTTGTATGAGGGCCAGAGTAACACTGACGCAGGAGGACATCCTTATGAGGTTTTGCTGCATCGCTCCAACAGACTTTCTATGGTTCAGTTGCAAATGAGAAATAATGCGCATTTATATAGAAGATATACTGGAGCACATTTATCTTACCTGCCGGACTCGTTTGATCTATTCGAAATCAAAACTTGAGCTCGTAACTTCAGGGTAAGAAGAATCTATTTCTTGATTTATTAAGTAACCTGACATGTCCATGTGGGTGCAATTTTTTTCTGGAGGGAGAGGACCCAACCCAAGCACATCGGCATCGCTTTGCAGAGCGAACGCTTGCTCCACTGGACTCACATAGTTCATGCGGCGGCCGTCGGCCACACATGAATACTACTTTGTTTTAAAATTATTATTATTATTGATTTTTTAGTTATATCTAATATTTATTTTATTTAAAATATTTGTTTAGTATTTAAATTCTGTCTAGTCATAAAATAAATTTTGAAAAAATATATGATATTTTTTTAAAAAAAATGAATGATTAAAGATAACGAAAAAAATGAATGATGATAATATATTTAAAACAAATAGAGTAAACATGAAAATGTTAAACGTTAGTAGTTTTTAGCATAGCCTAGGTTGATCTCAAGAAGCTCCATCAGTGTTTCCCGGACAGACAGGCGCGGCACGCGTAGCGAGCAGTCGAGAAGCAAGAGCTAGCTCCTGATGGAGTGGCAAGGTTAAAATAACCGAAACAGTTCGATTTACCGGTTAACCGGAAAACTGGTAAAATCGGTCGGTTAGTTGGATAAAATTCGATTCAGAGAGCAAATGGCAAAGGACTGATTAACCAGTCAGTTAGACTGGTTAACCGGTCAGTTAGACTAGTTAGCTGGTCAGTTTCATTGATTTCTTGATTTATTTTTAAATATATATTTTAAAATTCAAATATGTCGGTTTTAGTGCAGTTAGACCGGTTAATCGATCAGTTAGACCGTTAACCTGTCGATTTCATTGGTTACATCGGATACGATTTTTTTAAAATTTTAAAAAAAATTAAATTAAAATTGAAGGTTGACCGCCCGACCGATATAACTGATCCAGACCGGTTTACCGATTAACCCCGGTTATGTTAATTCTGTGGAAAGGCGTGGCCTTGGCCTAGCCATACAAGAGTTGTAGGGGCAAGGGCGACCTACCACAGTACCACTAGTACGCACACGTGCAGAATCGAGAGAATCATGTAGCTTAGCTCTCGACATCGCCTCTAAACTACTCGTGTCTGGAAATGCGCTCTCTTTCTCAAAAACCTCGTGCGTGGGCCGCCATTATCATGTGTCATCGAGACGTTTATCTGCACATGTCAGTAGCGAACAGGATTATCAGCTCTAACCTCACCTCAAGGTTAACAAAGACTCTCTCGTCTCTCTGGTGGTAGCTGGCTAACTTGTCAGTGGAAAACCGACCAGAAGAAATTCTGGAAGCAGGTGGCAAGTTCGATGGCGTCTCTCGCACAAGCAAAAAAAGTGTCGGCGCCTGAGCCTGAGCTCCTGAGCCTGAGATATTTGTACTTCCCTTCGTATTTTGGTTTTCCGTGAACAATAATGACTAACATTTCTATAGCAAAGTCAGAAATCAGTGTACCAAGGCACTACGTTTTGTGGCCGTAACCAATATACAGGCTATATAGACAATGATGTAGTAGTACGTTTTGGATTACGCAGCGGTATTGTTTTTCAGCAACTCGCAGGGATATGTGGCTTCAAATTTTCTCTGCGTTTCTTTCCTTGCCTCTGGTTGTTGAACGTGGATATAACGTGTAGTACTCTGTAATAATTTGATATCCCGTGCCGACTTGTCTGTACTCCCCCAACAGATTAATCATGGCGAGATTGCAGAGGCATGTATGTGTCCCTTGCTAACTGGCTCAAGGCCGCCGAAGAATTGCAGCAAAATATCCTGAGCGTAAACTACTGATAAATGGTGTCGAAGTACAGATTTGCTGATCGAGAAATGTGTGGAAGTACTTCGTACAGGATTTGCGAGAATAAAATAGTATCTGAAAATATTATCAGCTTTACATTGACAGCTGTTTGTTTTGTGTCTCGAATAATCGTGCATTTGTACAGTCCTGTTTCTATTTTTCTTGCAGAAACTAGGTACGGACTAATTCAAGCTTCAAGTTCAGACGAGCACAAATGAGCAAAAGAACTTACAGTTGTGATGCTTGTCCTTATGCCAGAAGTAGTGAATGAGCGATACAGAGATACTTGCCGGCAAGAGAACTGACAATGAGTTGTAATGAACAAAGGAGACCGACCAACACGCCCCACGCACGAATGGATACTAAACTATTACCGGATGTTTACCAACTAATCAATGCTTCTATCAAAATTTAAATGTGTTTACCAACTAACCACAAACACAGTTCACTCCAAATTTGCCCCCAAAACTAGTATATATGAAGAACATACAAAATATTTAATTGTTAGTTATGGCGTCCCTATGTGGGGAGGCAAGGATCAGAATCAATGATATCAAGCAACAAATTGTCTTTTCTTCGAGAAATTATGATGAGGTAGAACTCTTTCCCACGATCGAGCCAACTCCTTCACAATCATCTTTTTTCTTTATTCCCAACTACGGTCCTACAATCCAAGTTCCTCTTTTTGCCAGGTTCATCACCAATGCAAATAACCCCCCCTCTTTTAGGATGACCACTGTGCATTACTCTAGCGGTCACCTAATCATGCTTGCTTCCTTGCTCCAATCATTCATGTAATCATCTGGGCTCTCACACGCTCACTCATTGAACCCATTCCGACGCAATCGTGAATTTTATCCGCATTATGCGTTCCATTCTTTAAAACGAATTGTGCGTCTCGTTTTTTTATTCCATGGTTGCGCGATTTTCAGCGGTCTCATTGAGCTGTGTAGGTAGCACATCCAACTGGAAATGCCTTCCCCAGACTGCTATGAGATTAAACAATGCGCCAATGGCCATTCTGATATTGAAACCGCAACGGTCAGAGTTGTACGCGGGAACATTCCTTTTTTAACTGAACTGAAAAATAGTATTCTTATTGGGGAAAAAAATTGAAACTGAACTGAAACTAAGAGTTCGCCCACACTGCACTACTTCTATAAATTCAGACACGCGCATCACCATTCGTCCAGTAGCTTGGCCATTTGTGCTTAACTAGTATCAGAAAAGGAAACACAAAAGAATGGAGTCCTCCGACGCGAGCTGGCACTCCTTTGATCCTTCAGTCGCCATGGAGGACTCCGAGGCGATGGCCCAGCTGCTCGGCATGCAGTACTTCGGCAACGAGCAGAAGCAGTCGACCATGTATTGGCCTGACCAAGACGCTGATCAGTACTGCGGCTCGGCCCCTTACTACATGCAGCACCTCAACTCGGGTGCAAGCTACGACGACCACGGTTACTACGGCGCCGGCACGGTCACCATGACCGGCGACTTCTTCGTTCCGGGGGAGCAGTTGGCGGATCCGAGCTTCATGCTCGATCTGAACCTCGACTTTGACGACCAGGACGGCGGTGGCAAGCCGCCGGCGTGTAAGAGAAAGTTGGAGCTGGAGCAGAAGGACGAGAGCACCACAGGGACAGTTCCAATTAGGAAGAAAGGGCGTTCCACGGCAATGCCGGTAAGTGACATGAACTCATGATCAGATTAAAAGGGTATTCAGTTGATAAAAAAATTAACTAGATGCCTGACAATGTGAATGTGTTTTTTTTTCTGACGCAGGCACCGAAGAAGGGCAAGACAGCGCAGTCGAAGAAGGCGGCGCAGAAGGGCGCGTGCAGCATCCAACAAGGCAACCAGGAGGAGAGCAACGGCAACCTGCAGAGCTCGAGCAACTACCTGTCCGACGACGACTCGCAGGAGATGACCGCGTGCAGCAACGTGAGCTCCGCGTCCAAGAAGTCGTCGTCGTCGTCTTCGGGACGTGCGAAGGCGAGGGCCGAACGCGGGGCGGCCACCGATCCGCAGAGCCTCTATGCCAGGGTACGAAACGGCCACGATTTCAGCACTTGCCTTTTTATTTGCTGTCTGAATCTGAGTTCTCAAGATTTTCTGTTGTTGGTGAAACAGAAGAGGAGAGAACGGATCAATGAACGGCTAAAGATACTGCAGAACCTTGTCCCCAATGGAACAAAGGTAAGTGGAACCAAATCAGTCTGAACCGGAAAAATCAGTAGTTTACATACTAGTAGTAATTAGGAGGAAACTCGACAATATCTGTGAATGGGATCTGATGCTTGTACGGATGTGTGCATTTTCAGGTTGACATCAGCACGATGCTTGAAGAAGCAGTTCAGTACGTCAAGTTCTTGCAGCTCCAGATCAAGGTTGGTTCTCTCAAAATCCCGGTCCCGATCCTATTGTTACTGAGTCTTCCCAATGCTAACGCAACGCAATGTTTCGTTGTGAGCAGCTGTTGAGTTCGGACGATCTGTGGATGTTTGCCCCGATCGCTTACAACGGCGTCAACGTCGGCCTCGACCTCAAGATCTCCCCGCCACAACAATGAGCGACTCTGGAGCCTGCGCTCGAACAAAGTTTCGCAGTGCACGATGATTATTTTTTTCCATTCATTTTCCTTTCTTTTCGTCCTTGATTTGATCTGTTCATCGGTGGAAGACAGCCAGTGGTAAGAAAACGATTGTTACGGACTCACCACTTGCCACCTCGGTCAAACAACAGAGACTCTGTAATGAGCTGAACTTTGGCACTAAGAAAAAAGAATGGTGCTAGGGGGACATGACTCCTCTTCATCATTTTTCCATGCGCCAATTGGTATTAAACATGGGTGTGTATGGATTTGACCGAACTTCTAATAAGCCTCGAGTAACAATCCATGCTGGCGATGCTACGGAGTTTTGAAATTCTAACAGCTTAACAGAAATGACTACAATAGACGTGAGCGGCATCGCCATTTATATCGTATTGGATCTCTTCAGTTTTTAAGGTGGCTTTTATACCAGTTTCTAGATAAAAACTCATAATGTGGTCTAATCTAACTAATCACGTTCCAATTATAGATTATAAAAATTAGAATCTAAACATCTCCATCTAACATTTGTTTAGAAATCACACTATACAAACCAAACCTTCAGTGATAGTGAAAAAAGATCTACAGTGACGAATTCGAGACCCGTCATTGAGTCTCAACCACTGAAACCACAAAAATCCTAGGTTTCCACCGTTAATAGGATGGAATATTTTTTAAAAAAATAACTGGGCTTGGATAGGCCTAGCCTAGCCCACCCTATCACAAAACCCTACCTAGGGTTGCTGTTCGTCACCGCGCCGCTACCGCCTCGCCCCCCCCCCCCTCTTGTCGGTGCCTCGGGCCTGACTCCACTGTCATCGCGCCCGCTGCCTCGCCCACCGTATCTTCGCGCGCCACCGTTGCCTCGGGCCTCCGCACGAGGGGAGGTCGATGGATCCGCCTCCTCCTGACCTAGGGATCGCTAGATCCGTAGCCCAGGAGAGGTCGGCGATGCGCAAAGAGGGAAGGGGAGGCCGACGGCGTGATCTCTACTGCCGCGCCCATGCCTGAGGCCTTCGCCCTGGCCGCCCTCAAATCTATCGCCGTGCCGAGGAGGGTGGGAGGAGCGGGGGGGGGGGGGGGGGAGAGGAGAGCTGTCAGTGGTGGGAGAGCTCGGGTTCGAACTTGTGAGAAGAAGGAGAAGGGAGAAGTGGGAGAGGAAGGTGGGCGACGCGTGGGGAAAAGGAAGGAGAGGGAGGGGAAGTCTGTGTGGGGAAGAAATAAACCGTTTTCTTTTATACTCAGAGTTAATTTGGACCTCTGACAAGGTCAATGAGACCAAAAGTTTCTAGTGATGATGGAATGACATCAGCAAACCGTTACCGGTGTTGGAGGTCGTTGACGCTCGCACAAGCCATCACCGATATTGATTCCTAGTGGCGGTTCTTGCTGACATCATCACACACCGTCATTGGTATTAAATCTCAGTGATGTGTATTTTCGATAATGTCAGCACAAGGTTTCACAGTGGCGGTTTTTTTATCCACCGCCGCTAATGAACTTTGAACCCGCATCACTAAAAGCCCCTTTTATACTAGTGACAGTTTCTAGAAAATATAATAAAAAAACTAAAATAGATTGAAATAGGTCTTAGTATCACTTCTATTGTGAAACAGTTCGACGAACTAATGTAAAGAATCAATGAAAAATCTAAAACCAATACTAGCGAATAAGATTTTTTTTTCTTTTGAAGGAAGCATATAAGGAAAATGTACATGCTGAATGATAAATTAGATAGAAGCATATGTTCTAATAATAAATAAAATAAAGAATTCTCTTTACTCCCTCAAATTTAGATTTTTTTGTCGGACAATAAAATTATGTTATCGTATATGAGCTGGTCAGAACAAACAACAATAATCAATTAGAGTAAGTACATGTATAAACTTGACGCATATACTGCTCTCACATACATGGCACAGGCAGACAAACAGTCACTCAGTTAGTGGCTCAGGCTCTTCTCATTCTTTTTTTTGACGAGTTTGGTGGAGTAGCTCCGTGTCTCCGCCTGCAGCAACTAGCAACATTGTTGATCTGTTGTCCTCTAAGACTATTTTGTTGGTGGGCTTGAATTAACCACGGTCCAGCCCAGATTATATATATGTTCGATTCGACTTATTATTTCGGGTTTCAAACCTAGCCTGATAGTAGAACGAACCGACACAACACCTTCATCTATTTTCTCTTCTTTCTCTTTCTTTTCTAATCGAACACACGACACGACAACGTACGACCAAACAGAGCGCCGACATTCTATGCCACCTGTCTCTCCCCTTGGCCGATTCCAACCGGTTTTCCTCTGAAGTACGCCAGCGGCCAGGTACCCCAAGGACTCGCTAGCGTCCCCTTCATCCCTGAGCTTATTCTAGCACTGGTGTGAAGAGAGACCAACCAAACTTAAATTCGTTTATTTTGTTATGAATAACCCTAACTTGGCTGAGTGAATTTTTATTAGATAGAGTCTTATTCTCGATTAAATTAGAGTGAACAATCACATTTGTCTATCAGTTGGTATAATGGATTAAAAATGATTTTTTTATTCTCATTCATCAATTCATGACTTTAGTTGGGTTTAGAGATGGAGTGAGGTTCAGAGCAACTCTAATTTATTTTTAATATAGAATTATTGAAAATAAACAAAAATTAAATTTAAGATATTATGGAGCTCTGTTACAGCAGTTCCCAATAACGTAGGAAAACATAATATGTCAAATTCGTTTTCAAAATAGAAAAAACGACCGACCAAGAAAACGTTATGCGACCTCTCCCCGTTCTCTCTTTCCCCTTGCTCCACGACGACCAGCACGCGTACACCGCCGCACAATCGAGCTCGGCCCGAGCTTGGCTGGACCGGCGCCTCACGCGAGGTGGAAGGAGGCGCATCGTGAGCGCGAGCACCGCGAGATCCAGCCGGGCGAGAGGGAGGGAGCCGCCACTGGAGCTCGGCGGCGGAGGCCTGCGCGACCTAGATCTTTGGCGCCGGCGCAACTGGTCGTTGCAGCTCGTGGCGCGGGGTAGAGGGATTCGGCCAGCGTCGGACGGAGCGGATCAGAACACGAGGGCCAAGGTACGCAGCTGCGCACCATGGCGCCCAAATCCGGACTCGTCCCCATCTCTCTCCCCTCCATGCTGCTATCAATCTCGGCCATGGCGTGGCGGGTAGGCCCGGACGCAAGCCAGCGTGAGGCGTGGCGGCGGCGCCGGGGAAGAAGCCTTGATTTGGGCGGCGGCGAGTCTCGTTAATCAATGAAACTAGGGCGTAACCCTTTTTTCCCCCAAATAAAGTACAATCTGAGAAATCACCGTCGCCGAATTTCTGTTATGTAACGCTTCATTTTTTTTGTTCTATTAATGTTGCTCCAAAAACTGGTTTTCTCTGCCTAATACCATTTCTTCCAATTTGAATTGAACTACAAAAGTATTTGTAATGACTTTGTGTTAGAATGAAAAAAAATCCTTCTAACATGCAACATAATCAAGTAGTGCTATTTGAAATGATTGCCTAATAGATCAAGTTTTGCAGGAAGCAGTATCAAGCTATTTGGTGATAATGGATCCGAAGCATTCAGCTCAAATATCCAAGTACTGTTTCTTGACTATCTTTTAGCATTATCTGAATAATATTTTCTTTCACTATATAACGGTAATGCAATCGACATTGTACAGGCATTTAGACAAGCAAAATCAAGCACTGATGGAAACATACCGAGCAATGTCCCATGAGTTGCACAAACTTCAGGTAAGTCACAGTTGGTATGAGCTTTATATTCTGATTCTATATTGGGATAGATATTCTTATATATTAACATGGCAACTGCTTTCTGCAGGTAGAAGAAGAAACAATCATGCGCAAGTTGTATGAATTGATGTCTGCAGAAGGTCTCCTTCCAAAGGTAAATTTTACACTGCTGGTGCCAATGTCTGGACCATTCTGTTGGAGCTGTTGTGCTTAGGATATCATCATTTATCTATCAAGCCCATTGTTGATTCTATTAAGTGCCCAGCCAACTGTTTGAATTCACTTAGAACTCAAAATATATAGTGGAGAAGCTATATGATAAAGGATGAGAAATGGAGTGACCAGAGGGAACAACCTGCCATTCTGCCTAGTGTGATTGTTTTCAGCCCTTACTAAATTTTCCTAACATTGTATTATATTCCGTTTCTGTTAAACAAATGGCTAGCAGAAGGGCACTCTTAAATTATAAGAAAATAAAAAAAGACCCTAACAAGTGTTCATTCAGAAACTACTTATATAACTATCATACACCGCTCTCAGACTAGCCTTTAGCTCTAAACAAAACCTTCTTAAATTATACCGCAAAGAACTGTTTCCACCTAGTTAGGTCTGTCATGCTCAAACACAACATTATTACGATGACACCTTCCAACATGCGACCATGAGCACTTCCGTGAATATGGGGGAGCCGAAACTGTCCCGGGCAGCTTGCAGCATGTCACTTGGCTCCAGGGAAGTACCCCAATGAATGTTGACAAATTGCCAGCACCATTTGCGAAAGTAGCATTCAAAGAAAAAGAAAAGATGAATAAGGTGTTAACACTTGAAATCAGAGAATTGATAAAACAACTACTTCATCCTCATTGCTGCATCAAAAAGAGACACTTCGTTTTGATTGAGTTGTTCTAGTGATGCTTATGTATTGAATGTATTTCAATTTAGCTTCATCTCATTAACCAGTTTTTAATAATTAATACAGCACAAGAAAGAGGGGCAACCGGAGCAACACAATGTGGAGTCTACTCAGGAATAGAAAGGATAGAACCATAGAAAGTTACTGCTATTTGCAATATGATCTGTAGTGAATGCAAGTTCTTCTGAAGAGCTAGGTGGCTGTTATCTTCTCCTTACTTGGCCACTTGGATAGTCGCCACTTCTACTATTTCTAGCGTGATGGATTACAGTAGAAAAGTTCTCTCAGCTTCATAGTGTAGAGATTTTGCAGATAAACAAAATCAACATTTCTCGTTATTATGTTCCATATGAGAGATTGTTCCTTTTCTTTTGATAGGTCAGGTGTAGAACTCCTTGTTCCCATATGCATGGGAAAACTTGAGAGCGTGAGTACACAGAAATTTTGTGAAGTCTGTTAGAAGTATGATCTGATTCAATCTGGTACCAAGTTGTGTGCAAAAAAGAAAAATGTATTGCTCTATATTCCTTTCTCTTGGAGCGTTTGTATGCAAAAAAGAAAAATACATTGCTCAATTCTTGGGCCTGAATGCAACCTGTACTCAGTAGACAGTTGAACAAAGCAATCAAGCCGAGCCAGGTTTCGATCCTGGGACCTGTGGGTTATGGGCCCAGCACGCTTCCGCTGCGCTACTCTGATTTTTGCGATTATATAATAACTATTTTAATTAGTAGTTCTTCAATAGATCATCACACATTACAGCTGTAGCTCCGCCCTACTGGTCATCCACTGTACAGTAAGATGTAGAGATAAAAAGATAACGCACTGCATAGGCCTTTGTTTCCTAGGTGGTCCTCTCAATCGAAATCTTGAGAATGTTTCATACTACTACTTTGTATTAGTATTTTAGTTTTCGAGTACCCTATCCATATTCCCATCTAGATGCTAGAGAATAACGCGGAAACAATGGTTTGAGAGAAAATATTGAGAATTGAGAATTTGGTGTTCCATAGTCTCTCCATCTAGAAGTGACTTTAAGCCTTTGGTGTTCCATAGTCAGGACCTTGCTATGAGAGAAAATATTGAGAATTCTGAAGTAGAGATTGTATCTTCTTTCCCTCACTTTGTATTCAATTCGACCATTAAAATTTTTAAATCCAAACTCAAAAATTTTAACAGACGAGGATATTGTCAAAAGGAGCCCTTCCACGACCCCAGAATTCGGAGAAAACTCGCCGAGATCGAGGAAGAAGCCTACTGACTTCCTAGTTCCTCGGTTGCGACCGAAGCCGTACCTCCCCCACCTCCCCCGATCCAGCCATGTCGTCAGCGCCGCCCGCCCACCAATCCAAACCCTCCAACCACCACCGCCGCAACCCCCACAACTACCATGGCCAGAGGCAGCAGCAGCAGCCGCCGCCGCAGCAGCGCTACGTCCCCAAATCCCCCGCCGCCCATGCCGCTCCAGAACCCTCGCCCCAGCCATCTCTCACGGCGGCGCTCCGATCGACGACCACCTCTTCGTCAGCGTCTGGCGCTGGCAGGAGCACCAGCGTCGGCGGCGGCGGTGGAGTCACCACCGATGCGTTCGTGGCTTACTTGCCGCATGATGAGGCGGTAGCGGCGGGGCTTGGCGGCCTCGACGCCCAGGAGTCGCAGGCCGTCGTCGACCTTCTCAACGATGCGCTCGCGGCGTTACTGCGCGCCCCGCCCCGCGAGTTCTGGCACCAAGGTAACCGAATACTCTCGCCTGATCGAACCTGTTATTACTCGGTGTGCTTGTTGGATACCTATGTGCTTAAGCGTTGCTTGATGAACTTATTGATCTCTCTGGTTCCTAGGCTTTTTCTGTGTGATCAGAATACTGTGGGTTAAGCATGAAATTCTAGTGGTAATTGACTTGTTTAGAAACGTTTGGTTCTTGTTGGACGGACAGATGTTGGGGTTCTTGTTAGACGGATAGATGTTGGGATCTCGTAGGGGTATTTTTGTGCAGAGTTTAGTTTAGCTTCGGCTGTTATTGATATGCGTCCAATTTAATTGCTTAAATTGAGGCTTCATATCTGTGCTTTTTCGGAACTGCCGTTAAATTGTTGATTCATATCTGAGCTATTAGTTGTGACTATGAGTCTATGAGATGCATTGAGTCTTCATGTCGTTTGGTTTCCACCTACCAGTTTGATTCTTGTTTTAAGCACCACTTGAATTGTTGTGAACTTGGTTACCTTCCTACCTATATGTATAGGTCAAGGTTCAACAAATTTATTGTTTGAATTTAGTTTAAATTATACCAGTTGTAATTCAACTGGCAGGCCCAGGAATATATGTCTCTAGTCTTTGCTGGTTATATTTCTGTTTGCGCTCATAATGTAATGAGCATCTCAACGCTTTAAAAGTGCAATCTGAATTGCGTTTCTTTCTGTTTTACACCTGAAGAGCCTCTGTAGTGTCTTGCGCGTAAGTTATGGAGATTGGAAATGATGAGTTACACTAGCTGAACTCTACTAGTCAGACAATTAAGAATCCCATTTGGTTTTGCACTTTCAAATACTAGATTTTTATTACATATGGTATCTTGCTGCATTCCTGAAAAGGAAGTTAAGACACATATTTGGGAATTATATTTTGTTTTGCACTTTCAATTAAGCACCTATTGGGTAGTGCTCCTGACCCAGAAGATCCATGGATTTCTTGGAGCTGCTGGTACGTTCCAGAAATCCATGGATCTGGAGCTTTGGATGGATTAGGGCTCTTTTGTTCAGTCATTTTGTTCTTATTTTTGAAGAAGGATAAAAATCTTAAATACTCTAGCTTATATGAACTAAATTCCTGCATGGATCTCGGATCTAGAGCTGTGCCAAACAGGGCCTTATAATCTAATTTCTTTTTACACTTTCAAGGATTATGTTTATAAACTTATTGGTTACCAATTTCGCTGTTTGATTAACTGCTTATGGATCTGTTTTTATGTGCTCATTCATGATTCATAATTTTGAACAGAAATTTTTCCAACAAATAATAGATATGAGGACATTCCACAATTTGTGCTTTTAAAGCTGATTGCATGCAAACTTTGTCAATGATATATCAATGCTAACCTTTACCCTTTCCCAGTGGCACAGAATACTTCTTTGCATGACTTCCTAGACAGTTACCTACAATTCAGGCACCGATGGTATGATTTGCCACACCGGGGACCAAAAGGGACAGTAGCAGGTTTGGTTGTTGGAGAGCTTGAGCTTTGCCGTCGTGTTTTTATGGTCCTCTACCGAATGTGAGATTCCATCATCTATCCTTATTTTTATATCTTTAGAGCCATTTTCATGAAATTGTATTTATATGATACCTTTTTATTCCTTTTGGTAGATCTTCAAATAAGGATCCTGGAGCAGGCCGGGGTGAGTCCCTTAGTATGAAGGAGCATACAGGTAAGGTTGCTTGTATTCGTTTATTCATTTTGTAGGGGTTATTATTTTATTAAGGTGCAGCATCTGTTAATTCAGATTTCCACAATGTTCCTTTGTAGCCCTCCTGCTGGAGAAAAAATTGCTTGATCTACCAAAATTGTTGGATATATGTGCTATTTATGAGCATGACAACAGCAAGTTGACAAGTACTCTGGTTGGTTCCTCAAGTAGTTTTTTTTGTTATTTTGGTTATCTTGCACTCATTTTGTTTATATTTTGGTCCCTCTTTGAAGAAATTTTAAATGTGAATTTGGATGCTTCTGCTGATGAAGAGCATGTTTATGTATATCCAGGTTACAAATGCTATCAACGTGCAGCCAAATGTTTTGGATGGTGTTAATATAACCATTCCCCAATTCCTCAAAATCTTCCACACGATGCACGAAAGGTGCATGACATCTTTACAGGTGATCCCTGTCATTTTCTTTTATACACTGTATTCACTCAATATAATTATTAAGAGTCCCATGCCAGTTTGTATGCTTTAGTCTTAAGAAATGGTGGAGTTTCTCATATTAATTCACATACAGTTCTTTTAAATTTTGGCCTTATTTGCAAAGGAATTTTTTTTCACTTATTTATTTTATCAGTAATTTTACTTTTGATTCTAGATTTGTAACGACATATAGTTCCGTGTATCTTCCCTTTTGTTGTGAAGGGCTGTTCATATCGGCAATAATTTGTTTACTATTCATGTTGAGCCATCAGAATATCAGATATTAATTTTTTTTGTGATGTCTGATATATATGAACCCATCTTAACGAATTATACAGGTGCTCACTTCACCTGGTTCAAATGATCATGGACATGTGCAGCTTCAGAAAGATTTCTTAGAGGTTTGTTATTGTTATCTGTGCTGAACTTGTTCGTGTGCCTACTTTATTCTCTTGATTTTATTTTTCATGTATTGATGATATATGCTACTTACCATAGGTGTTAGATTTTGTTAATGATGGAATCGTCACTCTTGATGCCTTTGTTGGTGCCTATCAACCTGCAGCCTTATTGTTCTGTGCTAATTTTGAAATGAGGTAAGCTTCTCATTCACCGCAATGATTCTTAAGCCCTTTGTGCTGCTCCATAGTTTCCATACTCTCATGGTGCTTGTGTCCTACTTGGTTGCAGCCATGGAGTTGAGGAGTTACTGAATGCCCTTTCAAGATTGCATGATTCGTTGTTACCGTCATTGCTTCAGGGGTTTAAAGTTATGTCCAAGTCCCAGAGCAATGGAGAGACATCGGAGAACAAAATTCTGAGTAATGTAGCTCTTGGTATAAAGATGTTATCAAAGAGAACTGTCAGATTTGGTTGGAGATTATTGCACTACTGTTATTTGAATGATCAACTTAGGGAGACTGATGCTCAAGCTTCTACTAAGATGTTTCCAGCTAAAGTTGAAGATCCTATGATCCGGGGAGATATCTTGGTTCAAACACTCAAGGATATAAATAGAGAAGCTTCTTTATCTTCTCAAGTCAATCATGGAAATACATTCCTCAGAGTTCTGGAACAAGAATTCCAATTAATGAGCCGTATTGGCAGTATTCGGAATAAAGGTATGCAATCAAAATTCTTATTGGAAGTACTCAACACATCCTGTGTGAATGTTTTCATGATTTGATTCATTCTTTTTAAACCTGTCATTGTGTCAATATGATCTCAATTTAACTTCAGTGAAAATAGCAATGATTTAATAGTTTTTTTCGTTGTTGTAGAAGTCAAATATGCTTCTGCATATGTATGAAATCTGTTTTTAATTTTTATCATGCTGTCATACTGATGGTGCTTGCTTTTACACAATTTAAAAGTTGACATGCTTCAGTGATGTTCATTAGAGCTTGTACTTTGTGAAATATCTTATCAACGGAAACTACGGAAGACATAAATTCTCAATTCTGAGATTAAAAGGAAGCATTTTATCGGAATCACTATCCAATAAGATTTTTGCATGCTCATAGATCTCGATGGATTTATTTGAACTGAGTTATATCTGAATTCATTTGGATGGCATAAACCTTGTGTGAAACATACTTTTATGTTCCTTCCACTCTTAACAGGATGGATATACATGGATGATGAGCAGTTCCAGTTCCTATCACGTTTGTGTGGATTTGACCACACTTCCTGGAATATACCTGGTTTACCAATCTCTTCTCATGATGGTCAATTACAAAAGAAGGTTGAGGAAGCAGCGATCATCGAATCCAAAATTAGTCAGATACGGGACCTCTTCCCTGATTACGGGAAGGGTTTCCTTGCAGCTTGCCTGGAAGCTTACAGCCTGAACCCTGAAGAAGTTATCCAGAGGATATTGGAAGGAACACTTCATCAAGATCTTCTAGCTTTGGATACTTCGTTAGAAGAGATGCCGCAGAAAAAAAACACACCAATTGCAGGGAAGGACAAAGGAAAGGGCATATTGGTGGAGACACCTCAGATGAAGAGTAAACCCCCTAAAATTGCTGAGATACATCACTCCGCTGAAGATGGCCCATCTTCTTCTGTTTCATCAGCAACGCAAGGTCCATCCTCATCTGTTTCATCCGTCCCACAAGGCAGATTTACAAGGAAGGGCAATGATGATTTGCCTGAAACTGTAACGTTGGACTCAAAAAATGCTAAAGATGCAATTAGATCTGCTGTCCTGGAATCCCAGTATGAATATGAAGATGAGTATGATGATTCATTTGATGATCTTGGCTTTAGTGTGGTAGAGTCAAGTTATGAGGAAACTGATGGTGCCAATGATGCTGAGGCGTCATCACATGGTCCAAGGTGGAGTTCACAGAAGAAGCCACAGTTTTATGTCAAGGATGGGAAGAATTACAGTTACAAGGTTGCTGGGTCAGTTGCTGTATCTAGTGCTCGCGAAGCAGCTGTCATACGCCAAACTGAAAAGGATACAATATATGGTCTTGGTCGTGGTGGAAATATTCCTTTTGGAGTTCCCAACAGGCAACATATAGTCATGGAGGAAGAGAGGGGCAATGGTGTAAACAACTTTGTCGGAGGAGCCTCAAATCCCCGTGGCCGAGGCAGAAGAGATGGCAGGGGTCTAGGAAACCCTCCACCGGAGAATGAAAACTCTAGTGGACGAGGCTTTGGCCGTGGTAGAAGAGGGGGTTGGAATCAGGACAAGTCTGCTGAGGAGGACGGTACCCCTAATGTCAGACAACAAGGTTTTGGCCGTGGTGCAAGACGAGGAGACAGGAACCAGGACCACAGGAGCCAGGACCATTCAGGAGAGGACAATGAAGATCATGATTCACCACAAGCCTTTCCTCGAGGAGGGCCAGGTCCTCGCGGCGGTGGTGGAAGGAGAGGTGGCCGGAATCATAACAGAAGAGATCGGGCTATGAAGAAGCATATGCAAGGAATGACAGGGCTTTAACTGCTGATAGGGATCAATTTTGAAGGTCGGCAACTGTAAATGACATTTTTGTAGGCACTCGTACCAGGCAACCAGCTGCATACGTGTTCCATGAATTTTATGAGTGACATGAGGCTACTCGTTTATTGTCCCAACAGCATCTGAAAAATGAGAATCCCATATAGGTCACTTATCTTGAAGCACTTGTGTGATTCATGAGTGCAAAATTATCCTGGGTGTTAATATTTCTATTTAGTTCCACAGACATTGTTGACGTCATAGGTGCTTCAATGCAGATGTATGTCGTCATATGCTTTCTGGTGAACATGTTCTGTTTTTTTAGTAGCCGTACAATTGGTAAAATCCATATGACGTGTAAACTAGAAGAATAAAGCGGAGTTATCCTTCTACACCCTTTGATTATTTCCTAACCCATTCATGCAAATTTCTGGTATGCACGTTCTTTTTTTTTTTAAGGAAATTGAGATGCGCGTAGCAGTTACCACTGACGAATGACGGAATGACAACCTACTCCAGCAAAAATTTCCCAGACTATTCTCCTATGCAAAGAACAAGCTTATCACGGTGGCCAACTTCCTCCTCCACAGCACAGCACAAGAACAATTCCACCTACCGCTATCGGACCAGTCTTACCAAGAGTACAATCATCTACAAACAATTTTACAAAGTCTACAGATTGGGCCAGACGCTAGAGACACATGGCATTATATTTGGGGATCAACAAAATACTCATCTTCAGCATTCTACAACTATCCATATCGATTTGTGCAGCCATCCAAACCGTTCCTCTGGATTTGGAATTCCAAATGCAATAACAAGCTCAAAGTCTTCTCCTGGCTTCTTCTAATGGATCGGCTGAACACTAGAAACATACTCAAACGTAAGAAACACAAGCTACAGGACGACAACTACAGTTGTGTTCTTTGTGCTGGAAACTACGAGGAAATTGCTTTCCACCTATTTTTCAGCTGCACCTTTAGCCAATAATGTTGGGAAGTCATAGGCATTATGTGGAACTCGCTTCTTTGACATGCTACAACAAGCAAAATACTCTCATCAGAACAAGTTCTTCATGAAAACATTTATTCTAGCGGTTTGGCAGATCTGAAAGGAAAGAAACAACAAGGTTTTCAATCGAAGCAATCCAAGCCTCTAATCCTGAAAAAGGCAGCTGCAAAATGAGGCCCTAATTTAAGCTCATACAATTTGAGATACCGACAGACCAACCTTTCTTCTTTGGGTTGACTTTATCCTTTAGCTTTGTACAGTTTCCTTCTGTCTTAGTCTTTTGTATAGTGATTTCTTTTGGCCTACTTAGGCTTGTATAATTTTGCTCTGTTGTTTAGTTTCATTACTTTTATTAATATAAAATCCCAACAGTAGAGGTTTTCCTTACTGTATATTCCTTAAGAAAATGACGATGAGAGACATGATGTGTTATGCGTAGATTGTTTGAAGCTCAATTATGCAGTCACACAGAGGTGAAAAAGGAATTCCAACAAGTGGTAAAGAATCAGCTGATACTCCTTTTGCAGCACTACATTATCCGTTGTATTGAAGACAAGTAGGGATTTCGAACTGCCTCGCTGAATCAACTAGCCAAAACAAAACCATGTAGGACAAATCGAATTCGAAACCGAAGATTGGGGCCAAAAGCCCGGTGAAATTGTGGGTTTAAAAACCGTATTAACTCTTCTCTTAATTAGAGTTATTAGTGATAAGCACGTCTCAGTATCTTCAACCCTGTATATTTGTTCCATGACATTGTCATTTGAACGGCAAAGTGAAGTAAACCAACTTTGATATACTTTGATATTTTGGCATCAAAATACTATTGCAATTAGAGATCTCAAACTCAACCTAATCGTAGCGGCAGTCGAATAACCAAATCCAGAATCCATCAGCGAAGAAGTTTGCCGCCACTTTTTCAGAGATGTTTGGTTCGGAAGCGAGCAGGTGTGAGTCGGCCACCGATGGAATATTCGTTGCAAATTTGCGATTCGGGTGCGGCGCCATCCCCACCAAAACGAGCGGATACCGCGGCACCTGTCTGTCCTCGTGCGTCACGTGAGCTGCACGCGTGGCTTAGCTCACCACTGTAACGCTAACCGCCACAGCGAAGAGACGCGAGCCAGTAGCCTTGGTTCGAGCAACGTAATCGAACTTCTAGGTCTCATCCGGTCCGGTGCAGGATATCGAGCAAAGACGACGACGGTTATCTATTTTTATGTCTCGCAGTGTGAGTTGACAGCCGACGGCGAGCAATCTAGCGGCGGTGGCTGCGCTGTTCCCTGAGGAGAGAGAACGGAGAAGTATCGAGGAAAAAGACGGTTGCATAGACTGAAGTAACGGTGTGATATATAATAGGCCTGGAAATTATGGCCCAAGAAGTGATCACGTTAGTTTATTTTCTCTCTTTGTCTGTTTTATCTATTAAAAACTTCTACAAACAGAAAAATGGCTTGCCCAAGAAAACAAAGCCCATTAATCTGGCCCAAGGCCTACGAAGCATCTCTTTGTCCTATAAAAATGCTCCGTCCCGATCCGCCCTGCACTCCCCATTCCCCCACTCTCCACTTGCTTTGCTTTCGCCGTTCGAGAACCTAGTTTCGACCATCATCGCCGCCGCTCACCGGTGACTGTTGGAGATATGCCCAAGAGACAATACGGATTTGATCCGTATATGAGGGTCATACGGATATTGATCCGTGAGGAATTAGTCCACTAATGGGCTAACTAGTGGAGGCCCATTAGAAGGGTCTATTTAAGTGAAGGAGGGGCTTAAGGCGCAGGTGATTCCACCAGTCCTTAACCCTAGCCGTCGTGCTCCTCTTTCTCGCCCACAAAACCCTAACCGTGTTGCCAGTGCTAGCACGCCGCGCACGGTGCTCCAACCCCGTACGTGTGGATACCGCAAGGAGGCGTTGCTGCTGCTGCGGTGCCGACGGCTGGACTAGAAGGAGACGATTAACGTGATCGACTACTTACTCTACACCGACGCGCGACTACGCTGGATCGAGCTGCTCCAACATTCGCTTCCGCTCCGCCTGCGCGTCTAGTGATAACGATCCATGATCCTCTCTTGCAAGGTTTTCTGTTGAATGGTAGAAATTAATATATGCTATCGTAGCCTACCCGTTCCCTAACAGTGACGTCCTTTGAGGCCTCTGCAGCGCGTAACCCTGAGCGCGATGGATCGGTGAGTTTCTCTCTCACGCAATGGAATTCACGCATTTGCGGGTCAGGCGGCGAGGCGGTGCCGCGCTTCCTGCTGCTGCGGGATCGGGGCGGCGACGTCGCGATGATGGCCTGACGGAGGGAGGCGAGAGCCGCTGGATACAGAAGGGCAGAGCGGGGTGGGGCGGGGACGCGGGGTCAAGCACGACTACCTTTGTGATTTGGTTTGCTTGAGTTCTCCGTTGGGGTTTAGGGGTTTGGGTGAGTGGGGTTCTCTCCTCGTGTGGGTAGGGAAGTCGTGGTGGTGGAAGCGGGTGGAGCAGACCCGGGTGTGTCGGATTCAGGGGGTGCCTCCCATTTTTATTTTTGAAAAGGGTGGAAGAAGGAACTTACTGCATTTTAATGCAATGGTAGCTTGATGCAGAGTAGCTTTGCTCTATTTGTTAGGGGATTTGCTTGCAATTTTCATCTTCTTATTATGGTGACAGATTTTGCCCACTGAAAAAAAAGGAGAAAACAAGCAAGTTCTCCTTGATCATTTTTGGACTTATGCGAAATGCATTATGATATGTTGTTACTAATATGCTCTCCATATAGTGTTAATAGAATATGATCGTCTTTTTGTTTTCAGTTCAGTACTATATAGCTGTTGTGTGTCCTGCTTGTTCCACTTAAGAGTCAGATTGTCGAACTTCTTGCTGTTTTGGATGTAATGAGATTCTCAATCACTTTCATGGAAATGGAATTTTACTCTTTGTTTTAATTTCAGTCCTACCCTGGCAAAGGCTCGGCGTAAAGACACCAGATCGCTGGCGCTTTGCAAGATGAATGGCAAGACTGAAGTTCAGAGCCCTGCTGGAGATCTGCTGAGTGCTAGAGGCAAGGTAGCAAGGCCCCTGTTCATGCACTAGAGCTATTTAGATTCTCCTGTGTGTTTGTTCAGTGCCATTTAATTTCACTGCCACTCTGGCATAGGTTTCATCGAGGGTGAGAGTACCCAAGGGACGAAGGGTGGCTATGGAGCACCAAGAAAGTGATTCAATGAAGTTTGCTACTGAGCCAAAGCTCTTCAAACTGAGGTATTGTATTGACATAATCTTGATCTTATTAGATCAACATAACGTCATAACCTTTCCTTGTGAGTTTAGAGAGCTGACATATAAGGTAATGGATTTTGAAAGCTTTGTAATCAATTTGACTACTTTATGGATATATGAATTCAGCATTCTGTTGATATGTTGTGAAAATGGTATTATAAATTGCAGTGCAATTTGTTAAGGCATGCTATATTCTCATTTTGTTGTCATTGGTAAGCTCAAAATTGAGTTAGCAAGCAACAACAAAAACAGAACAGAGGAGTAATGTCTAAGAACTTCTTTTTTTTTGGTTTGTCCTTGTGCTTTGGTTCTTGTGGGTTTTATCTCTAGCTTTTCCTAACTTGGGACTAGAAGGCTTTGTTGTTGTGTACCTAAGAGTGTCACATATTTTTCTGTAATGTCAGCAACTATAAGATTCTGTCTGCCAAATTTTGTATTCTGAAATGAAACCATTCCTTATTTTTTTTCCAACTCAGTAGTATTGCTGGTTCCAGGTTCTGTTTCTTTCATTGAGTTAGATTATCCAACTTATTATTGCTGTTTTAAATGTAATCATGGAAAGAATGTTCCAATTCGCTTTCATGAAAATTGAAAATGTACTTTATTTGTTTTTATTTCAGTCTGGGTTCTCCCAAGGCTCTTCTTAAGATCGCGAGAGTGCGGGAATCATGCAAGAGGAATGAGCAAACAGCTCAGACTAATGCAGAGGAGGAAGTGGTCCCAGATCTGACAAGAGAGAGGACTGCACCTCCTCTGAAGTTCTTCAAACTGAGGTATTGCATCCCCACTGCCATTTTCATAACCAGAATTTATACTCAGTTTTCTAGCTGTTTCAGCTGGCTTCTATGTCGAGACTAACATAAGTTCTTCCGTCTGAGACATATGTATTTCTGTTGGCTTAGTTTAATTTTGAGTGTTGTCTTATTCTTTTTTTTTTTTTTAGGAAAGGCACAGGCAAGGGGAAAGCCTTCAGGGCTGACTTCTACAGGAAGCAGTTCCTCCGCCGAGAGCTCACTGAAATGGATTACTGATAGGGGCTGCAGAAAGATGGGGAATGGGAATTCAAGCGTCTTGCCAGGGTCTGACGGTTGAGTTCCTTAAGTACACTCTATTCGGTGACATCATAAATGACTACTGATCACAAGCTGAACCTCTCTGTTGCTTGTTGGTCTAGTACTGTTGAAGACCAGTTCGAATCTTGTGTGCCTTTCTTACCGAGCATTTCAATAATGCTAGGGTGGAGATCATAGTCTCTCTTCTTCTTTTTCTTAAAAAATATTATAGAGCCGACCCATGTATCCGACTTGGTACTACTGTACACTATCTACAGCCACTTAGCGTGTGATTTAGCTAATGAATCATATCCACATCACAAGATTGTTTCAGTCGGATGTAGGTGGGATCATTTGGTTGGACCCCACTTAGCGCGTGATTTAGCTAATGAATCACATCTGCATCACACAATTGTTTGTAGGTCGGACCATTTGGTGGGACCTATAGCAGTGCTCTTTTTTCTTGTGATCTGCATCTCAAAATCTTGTTGAAACTGTTCGGATGAGCGAATACAAGCGGCTTTCCATCTTTGGACGTAGTGCGGTCGGTGTATTCTCGACCACGCTTGTTGTAGGCAGAGGTAATAAATTTGGGGTCTGTTTGGTTCAGACCCTGAGCAAATTTGGGGTCTGTTTGGTTCAGACCCTGAGCCAGGCAGCTTCGGGATTACTTTCTCCATCCCAAACTGTTAGCATTCCTACCATTTTGGGAGTTCAACTAGGAGTGGTATAAAAGACACTGCTATCCCTGATAATTAGCCTACTCACATGAATAGATTTCAGTAGCATTAAATACATGTCAGCAAGCAAGTGATATTTTGCATGGCATCAAAAGCAGAGAACTTTTCATTTACCGCCACACCCAACATCCAGCCAAGCATTTCAGTACACGTATCACTTGAAAAGTCCACATAAGAAACCTTTTCGTTTACCGCCACACCCAACATCCAGCCAAGCATTTCAGTATACGTATCACTTGAAAAGTCCACGTTCACAGGAAAGCTGAAAAGTAAGCTTAGCGCCAAATGAAAATTACAAGGATTCAAATTCAAAGGCAGCTCTGCACACCCATATAAACCGATCAAAAACTCCACCATCTCTCACTCAGTTTGTACAAGATCACCTCCTGAAAACTTCTCATCTCCTCTCTTCCATGGCCATCGACCTGAATGAGGAGCCTTCAGATGAGCATGGAGTCCTTGCTGGTCCTATGTGGGGACACCAGCAGGAGCATGAACTTGCTGCACATGCTCATGTTGGTGATCACACATGGGGACAACAGCAGTTTGAGGAAGTTGCCATGCATGACCCCAATGTGGTCATGGTGCATGCTGACCACAATCAACAAGGAAACAATTCAGAAAGTGGAGGTTTCTTTGATCTAAACCATAGCTTATGAGGAAGAGTATCAGGCGAGCGATAGAATATCTGGGTTTTACGCCGTCGAGCGAACCCTCGTCGCGCCCACTCCTCGCCGAAAGTAGTCGGAGGCTCCTCCTCCGACTTTGAGTCCATGGCGTCCTAGACCTCACAGCAGGGGCGACCCGGCCAGCGCGCTCGAGGCCGTGAGAGGTGGGGCCAGGCGACCGAGGCGGCGAGCTGAAGGGCGAAGGGGTCGACGTGGCATGGTGGCGATTGCAAGCGACGGCGGCGCGTCCGGCAGTGAGGGCAGGCGCGCTCGAGGCTGTGAACGGCGGGGCTAGGCGACTAGAGCGGCGAGCTGAAGGGCGAGGCGGCCGACGTGGCGTGGTGGCGATTGCAGGTGGTGGCGATGCGTCCGGCGGTGAGGGCAGCGGAGCGGAGCGCGTGCGCATCGGTGGGGAAGAGAGGAAAGTGGGGAAGAAAGGAAAAGATAAGGATTCTGGAGTGTTCGGTGAGGGTGGCCGGGTGGGGAGTAGAATAAAGGCTATGGGGCCCACTTAAACTAGAAATGCTAACAATTTGAAATGGAGGAAGTATTTACTAGTGATATTTTTTTTAAGTTACTACTGACATTGTCCTTACTTTTGAAACATGTTTCTTGGAACGGAAATTTTGGCAAGCAGCGCGCCATTGTGAACAGTGTACGTGAACGCTATCCACTATTCAACCAATCCAATTCTTATTTTTTTTTTCCTTTTTGTAGGCCCTAGAAACCCAATTCAGTGCAAGCTTTTGTGAGCAGCCTGTGTTCGTTCCAGACCACGCTAGAAGCCTGTGTTCGTTGTACTGCGGTGCGCTCTTGGCTATGGATAATAATTTTATTTTGTTTTAAAACTAAAAAGGTTGTTTAATATAAATAAAAAGCCAGAGATTATACCGCAATATTGACTAAATTGTCCACACGCTTTGCCAGGAACAGGTGCGGGAAACGGAACTGCAATACAAAATTCAATTTCAACTAAATTTCAAGCCATAGAAAATATTATAAGCTAGGGAGTTTTTTACTGATTGTGACAAGATTTTATCTTCTACCTATACATAATGCTACCATAGCTCAAATCAATCAATCATGTAAAAGTAATTGCTTCTCAGTAACGCCGGAGACAGCAGAGTATACATCAGTTGAACAATATTTGTATGGAGCAGAGCATCCCATTCCTTAGCTGATTCAATATCATGCCCTGCTCGTATTTATTTTTCGGAAACATTGAAGCTGTCGGAGACAAAGCCAGATTGTTGTTGACTGCATCACAGGATTCGCAGGGATCTTTGTCTTGTAAAACAATTGTCTCTAAACTGCAAGCATAGTCCATGACATCTCTAATGAACTGCACATGCTTCTTTATTGCCATGAAACCAATGAATTCAAGCCTTCTTAACTGTAAGTGCATGGATCCATTTAACTTATCACTATTCTGCCAAGGATTAATTCTTTTAGAAAAAAATCTCATGGTTCCCTTGCTATCATTGTCGCACACATGATTCCACACCTGAATTCAAAATGAGCATGAATTCAAAATGAGCATGACTCATTGTCAAATATATCTTTATTTGACACAAGCCCCATCTGGAAGTACATGTTATGAATAAAGAGCATAATCACTAACGGAACATGAAAGTAAAAGGCAACAGCAAGTACCTCAATGCCAAATGTCTTGAGAGAAGGTGCAAACCCAAGAAGAGCTATCGTCCATAAAAGTCCAAATTTGACATGGATTCCATGTATAAACATCTTGGTTAATTTATTGAATGCAGTACTTAGCCTTTTCCCTTCCGGTAGCATCCATATCTAGGAGACATGAATAACGTTAGATTTCTGACTGTCTGGACAGATCAGATGCCATCCTAGTTGTGCTTATTCAGCCTATTATTTCTTAATAAAATATTTATGTTTTCATGTTGTGCTAAATTAATAGCATCGCTTAGCATGTCCTAGTCCTATTTCCAACTCCTGCAGAAGCAACATGGTAACAAAAACTATAATAACATGCGTATGAATTTTTTACCTTCTCTCCATGAAAGTCCAAAGTAAGGGCTTTTATTTCTACAGTGCCATGTAGAAGCTCACTTAAATTGAGTCCATATTGATTTCTTGCCGCAGAACAAACAAGGCTCAGCTCCTCGAGGCATGGAACACAGCCAAACGATAAGGGGGCATTCAAACTGAACCAAGATTCACAATATAATATGGCTAGTTTTGGAAGGCACGATAACTCAACCTTCTCAAAGCAACATGATTCAAGTCTTAGATAAGAGATTTTCGAGTTTGGCATGTTTATCTTCAGTGTTGATAGACGCCCAGTATCACAGTTGTTCAACTCCAGATGTTGCAGTTGTTCGCAACTGTTTAGGAGATGACACATTTCTAGCTCATTGAAGCGTGCGTTATGGAGAACAAGCCTTGTTGTACATTGTAACAGATTGGGAAAAGCATAGAAAAAACAGACCAGATTCTTTGCTACCATGTTACCACAATCCAGATCAGCCTTCTTGGTTGGTAGGGCAAGCTCCACACTTTTAACTCTACCGTTGCCAATAGCTTTGCACACTAATTCACAAATGTCATGCAAATAACTACCTGTCAGGCAGAGATGAAGGCTAACTGTTTTCATGCTACTTTCTCTCCCAGGTGCAGCCAGACATACTCTTGCCATTTTGTTCATCGTTGACATTGCCTCATCTATCTCTGTATCATTGACCGAAATTTTATTGGAGGGCAGAAAATCCCAGATATTTAAGTTGATTTGAGGCAGGCAAGCAGGAAGGTGCCTCCATCGAGTTGACGAGAAGCTTGCCCTTATAGATGTAACAATGTTTTCTTTCTCCAAAATATAGAGTAACATATCATCTGGCAATTTGCTGAGTCTATCATCATCATCCACCTTCAAAATAAACATTGAATGAATGACAACTGATTAGTAAAGAGAATGTAATTACCATACATTCATGATATAGAGACGGTAGTTTGTTTTTCATAATACCATACCAACCGTCTGTTAGCATAGATAACGGATTAGTAAATTGCACAAGGAAGTAAACAAAAAGAAAAAGAAAAAAGAAAACGTACATGGTCTACGTCGTTTATGGACTCCATAATATCCGACGAGCCGCTTCGCTTCTTTGAACCTTCCACGCTTATGACGCAAATAAGCGAAGAAGCTTATTGAGAGTCGGCGCTTTTATAGAACTCTCGAACGCCGCCACCGAAACTTACTCGAATCAGAAAGCACTTGAATCCAACTCCAGAAAGTTAAGAAACAAATCTGAGCCCGTTTTCATTATATTATATCTATAAAAACGGATGCCAGATCTTTGGATCCCCCTCCTTCCCGGTTATTTATTAGGGAAATAATTTTAAGATGTTTTTATTTAGACTCTTTATTCTTCGAAATCACCCTCCATTTTTATTTTTATAGAAAGAGAAAAGTTCTATTTGACTCATTGAACTTTATGCGGTGTCTCACTTTCACTTCCTCTGATCTAAAATCGGACATCGGCCACCTACAACTCTTTAACCCGGTTTACTTTAACTCTCTATGCAGTTTGTCACAACGGTTTTATCCACGTGGACAACGGTTTTGTCCAACGTGGCATAGTCAGTCCCACGTGTCATGTGACATGTCATTTTTTCTTTTTTTTTCTCTCTCTCCCTCTTTTTTTCTCTTTTTTTATTTTTTTTTCTTTCACTTTCTTCTCTCCTCTCCTTCTTCTTCGCCTCTCCCTCTCTCGTCGACTCCTCCAGGACACCGCTGCCCAGCTCCCAGCCAGCACCGACGGAGAGCTACTCCTCCAGCGCCCTCGACACCAACGCCCTCGCGACGGAGAACTACCTCCTCATTGCGCCGCTCGTGAGCGCTCCGGCTCTTCTCCATGCCGCATGCCTCGCTCGTCGCCTTCTCCCCCGCCGCGTCGATGCGGTCACGCTGCCCGAACTCCGTCTTTGTCGCATGGAACCAGACATCAGGGGATGGCACGGGGACGACCCAGCTCACCGACGGGAGGCACAAGGTCATGCCTCCATGGCCACCGTGGCAGTTCCGACGGCGTGGAGGGGAGGAGCACGCGGCGCCGGTGGCTGTCATGGCGGCGCGGAGGGGAGGAGCACGCGGCGTCGGCGGCAGTCGTGGCGTCGCGGAGGGGACGAGCATGCGGCACCGATGGCTGTCGTGGCGGCACTGAGGGGAGGAGCACGTGGCGTCGGCGGCAGTCGCGGCGGCGCGGAGGGGAGGAGCACGCAACGCCGGTGGTAGTCACGGCGACGCGGAGGGGAGGAGAACGCGATGTCAGCGACAGTCACGGCGGCATGGAGGGGAGGAGCACGCGGCGCCGGTGGCCGTCGCGGCGACGCGGAGGGGAGGAACATGCGGCACCGGCGGCAGTTGCGATGGCGCGGAGGGGACGAGCACGCAGCACTGGTGGCTGTCACGGCGGCACGGAGGGGAGGAGCACGCGGCACCGGCGGCAATCGCGGTGATGCGGAGGCGGGAGTAGGAGTCGATGGCAGCGGGGATCTGGAGGAGAGGGAAAGAGAAGAAAAGAGAAAAGGAGAAAAAAAGAAGAGAGAAAAAAAAGAAAAAATAACATGTCACGTGAGACGTGGGACTAACTATGCCACGTTGGACAAAACCGTTGTCTCAAACCGCCCGGGGAGTTAAAGTGAACTGGGTTAAAGAGTTGAAGGTGCCTGATGTCCGATTTTAGATCAGAGGGAGTGAAAGTGGAACATCCCGTAAAGTTCAGGGAGGCAAAAAGTATTTTTCTCTTATAGAAATTGTTGATTTTAGATCAGAGAGAATGAAAGTGAGACACCCCGTAAAGTTTATGGAAGTAAAAAGACTTTTCTCTTATAGAAATGGAGTTTTATGGGTCTTTAGTGGCCTAGCCCAATGAAGCTGGCCCAGTAAAGAGCCCATCAACCCTTCCAAATGCCCAGAAATCTCCATTTCTGCGGGGGCGGCGTCGGTCAGGTTTCCGTCGTCCCGACGCGCCGAAGACACTACGACACGCCAACACATCATCACTCACGAACCCGCTTTGTTCTCGCCACCCTAGTCCCCGAATCATCACCGCCGGCCAACCCTTCCGCGCCGCCGCCCCCCACCCCGTGTCGGCACGATGCCTTTGTGAGAAACACTCTCTCTCTCTCTCTCTCTCTCTCTCTGGGTATGGTAGTTAAGAGGAAGGGAGGAGATCGATCATGGGAGAAGCGGGATTTTATGAGGGGGAGATCGGCGGCAAG
Organism: Eleusine indica; assembly: GCA_030378355.1. Classification (NCBI taxonomy): domain Eukaryota; kingdom Viridiplantae; phylum Streptophyta; class Magnoliopsida; order Poales; family Poaceae; genus Eleusine; species Eleusine indica. The sequence continues at coordinate 5,356,054 of CM059498.1, read as the reverse complement.
AGGTAGGGATATGGGGGGATTGGGTGGACGGTGGAGAGAATCGGATAGAGGGTTTATCATTTGGTTTGTTTTATCTGTGCAGGTAAATGGCTACGGATGATTAGTTCTTCGATTCTCCTGTGCCCTGTGCCCCTGTAGCCTACCTGTGGATTTAGTTCTTCGATTCTCATGTGCTCCGTGATCCTGTAGCCTACGTGTGGGTTTAGTTCTTCGACCGCTGGGGGAGGGCGGCGCGGAGGGCAGTCGGCTTGGACCCCGACCCCGTCGTCGGCGAGCCGGAGGATCTCCAGCGTGGCGTCCCCGGCTGCTGGCCTGGAGCGGCGAAAGGCCAGGCGGCAAATGAGCGGAGCCGGGGGCGGAGCCCGTGGGTGCCCGAGGGAAGGGGAGCATCGGACGGGTGCGCCGGAGCAGCGGCGGCGGAGAAGCGGGCTCTCGCGCGGGCGAGTGGCGGAGAAGCGGCCACAGGCGCTGAGCGGCGGGCACGAGCGGCAGCGGGCTGGAGCAGAGGTGACGGCGGGCCGGCGCAGAGGTGGGAGCGACGGAGCGACGAAGAGGACGGCGCCCGATTGTATCGTACAAGATTTTTTTTTTCTGACACATAGGTCCATTCTGGATAGAGCCAGAAATACATAAATACATGCTTTATTGAAGTTGGTTGTAATTTTGAACTTTCAAACTTTACAACTGGACTTGTAAAATGGAAATTGAGAGCCTAATTTTACATGCTTCACTATGCTCTTATATGATTGTGGTGATATGCATAACTTTTCATCTGCATCTGATTAGATGAAAACTCACGATCCATTAGTTACATAACATTTTTTTCTGCTTGTTTCCTATAGTTACATAACATTTTTTTTTCTGCTTGTTTCCTATAATTACTGTAATCAATCAATGGCTAATAATTACTGTAATCAATCTTATCTATAGGTAAGATTTCTCATTAATATATAACACATTCTGTCGATCCCTTAGTGTGGACAGACCACACACAGCCATACAAATGCTTCCTGAAAATTAATTTCTTGCATAACATGTTTATGTATTGTACAAACATGAAATTTTATATGGATCTTCTTGCATCATTTCCAATCGTTAACCTCATTACTCAAAAGCTATTGATGGCTTAACTGTTTCACAGCATCATGGCACACAACCTAAAATGATGGTTTCGTAACTGAATGGAGCATCTGGTGCTAACATGCAGCTCATATTTGCAATGTTTTGTTTATTTTGAGTTGCTTATATTTGTACATTCTATATATAAATTCACTTAGTAAACTCTAGCGCTCCTGGGAAGCCCTACCGCTGGGACAACAACAAGAAGCACAAGCCGCGTCTCGCCTCCTTAAACAAATTAAAATTATGACCGATCAAAAAATTTGTAAAACTAGCATACTTGTAGTCCAACCAATAGGAGACAAGAGCCTGTCGTGCATTGGTTGGGTGACTGGGCCTACCTGACCCGGTTGAAATTTTTGTTTTTTGTTTGATTTTTTATGTCTTAACACTTAAGCTTCTTAAAATATCAATTAAAAATACTTTTTAGTTTTGAAAATTTATAAAACTTTTTATACATATAGAGTAAATATTTATGCACCCATTTGAACTTAGAAATGTCCCTAAATTTTTATTAATTTTAGAATACAAATTCATAAATGAGGCTATTTGTTAAGAACTAATTGAATTTTTTACACACTTTAACCCTTTTTAAAAATTAAAAATCATATATTTCTTTGTATCATGAGCACTATAAAAATAAAATTTTATTAGGATTATATGTTATTCAAAATTTTTTGAGTTGTTTCAAATTAATCTTAATATATTAAAACGCGTGCGTTTTCTCGTAAAAAAGGTTCTCTACGTCAGCTAATAAACTGTTAACCATTCGATCCGTCAAGCGGGCAACATCTACCGTCCGATTGCTTCATCAGACATTTGCAAATGAGTCCTTATAGAAGAATTGAATCACGGAGTCTTGCAACCACGTCCTCGCACCCACCTCTGGCCCTGGGGCACACTTCGCTGCCCGCCCTGGTGTGCTCAACCTCGGTGAGGTCACTTCTCCTGCCTCCTGGCGCCATTTTCCCTACTCTATCAAGCACACCCTAGCTGCCCGCCCATACCCATCGAGCATGCCCGGTCGCTTCGGTTTGTGCCCACGAACTTGAACCATGGGAAGCTACCTAGATGGCTAGATGCAGCGAGCTTGAAAGATAGGTAGGCATCACAGACGATATGGCTCCAACAACGCGCTTGTCCAGTCGATGATTCTTCACTTTCAAGTGACTAATTGTTAGCAGCGCACTGCAAGGCAACAGTGCAGGGCAGGGCGGCCACCACCAGGCAACAACACACAAACAATCTACAGGTTTTGAGGAATAATTTTGACCAGTTGTACCTAGGGGTGGTAATGGGTTATGACCTACGGGTCTTTTTTGACCCTTTTCTAATTTAAGTTAAAAAATAGTTTATTTTCGATCCGATCTTTTTTTATCTGACCCTCAATTTTACTAGTTTAAAATTATGGACCCATTATCACCCCTAGTTGTACCTCAGCGAACAGCAGATACATTCTCGAGTTGGCGTCACCACCATCCATGGCGCCCTGCGCTGCGCGTCTCTATTGTTTGACGAAATGCCTAAACCGGGCTATGTCCAGGTTGACGTCATAGGTGACAGAGGTGACTAAAACACATCTCCGCATACTCTCCTTTGTCTGTACTCTGTTCAAATCAATTCATGTTCTTCTTTACTACATCATCAGTACCACCCAATCCCCTGTTATGATGCCTCTTCCTCCTTTAACATATACTCCGAAATAGTTTCTATAAGCATCTATCATGATACAGTGCTTGAGTTGTTTGAGATTTAAACTTTGAAGGTCAATCACAGTTTTTTTTTGAACCCGATCAATCACAAGTTCATTTGGGTCTGATACAATGCTATCCATATAGACTGCTTTATGCACCAGATTCAATCAATTTACTACAAAAACAACATTTGCTACATTAAATGTGAATTTTTTTTTGATATCTTTCAGTATGCCCAACTGTACCAATGTTTGACACTGACATTTGTCAAGTTTCATCAGACCTCTTCTATAGCAAAGAATAATCTTTAAAATTTGATATGATACATGCCAATATTGCAAAGTTCATGCTATTGCCGAGGCTTTTCTAGCCCTACTGTTTTACCTGTTAAGTATATATGTGTCTAAAACAAATAGATTATTTAGGTTTGTATACAATAAAAATATAGAAGCCACCTATATATTCAAGTTGTGGGCTAAGTTTGTGAACACTAATAAAGCTTCAAGTGCCCATTTCGAACAAAACATGGCTTATTTTCTTTAAATATGAGATGCATGGTTAATATGAGATAGACTGCTTAATACCTTCTAACAAAAAAATGGCGTCCTTGCCAATTTGTGTGGCTTGTAGCTATATTGATATTATAAATAATTTCTGAGAGTTTAATCTTATATCCAAAAATATAAACTTACACTTATATTTATACCTTGCACTTGGCATTGTTTCAGTTTGAACATTGGGATAGTATTTCTCTTTACACCATTGGCGTGTTCTACTGCATATATCATGGTTCTGAACCAACTCAAACGAGTAAACAGTATTTCTATAACCACTAGATATAGTAGCCTTCTACTTCTTTTTTCATCTTCTGGTGACTACAGAAAAGGTTTATCTTATTTTTGTTCTGAGGAACTTTCTATCATGTGTGTAGAATGATGCTTACTTTAAAAACAACATCGATGTGTGGCATGAACTTTCTATCATGTGTGTAGAATGATGCTTACTTTTAGTTCTGTTTTTTTTTTCAATTACAATTTTTCAGAGATGTAGTGATTATTAAATAGACAAAGCTTTATGTCCCCCAAGTACCGATTTTCTCTATCAGTGCAAGCTCAATGATTCACATAGTTGTACAACGCCAACAATTATTTTGTGTTCTTGATGTTAAGCATAACTTTGTAGCCATGCATGTCATTACCTAGAGTTTGTGACATTGTAAAACATTCTAATTTCATAGGAGAAAATGTTGACTATATTTTCTAAGCATGTATCTTCCATAACTCCTATTGCAAACAGTTTATTAGTGACCTTGCGACTACAAATAATGGTTCTGCAAAAGCATGTGATCATTGTCTATATTACAAACTATTTTGCAAAACGGGTTGAAATAACATGGTGGTCCAATTAATGTGACACCACCAGGACAAGTGCGGCAAGTCCGTGTTGTATTTCTAGTTTGAATTTAAAGTGCAAATAACTCAATTTTTAATAACTATTCCTTCTAGCACCACTTGTTCAAGTGTTTGAGAATGTGTTATACAAAATTGTGTTTTATGAAAGAGTTGTATTTTGAAACCGAATGAGAGCCCGGCAAGTTCCAAAAGTAGTAAACCGAATGAGATCTGGTGCATTATAGTCCAAAATACTAGTATTGCTCATGCCATTATGCCAAGTATATGAACCTCGAATCCTCGATCAAACCAAAGTGCTGCTTGAAAAAACATTTGTCGTCACAAAACATGATCCCTCCTCTGGTCATGAATTTCTGCCGTCATGACAAAGAAAATTCGATGTCAACTAAATTTCAAGCCAAACAAAACATAAGGGTATTTCTACTTATTCCAATAAAATTAACTGTCCATAATTGCTTCTCAAAAACACTGCTGACGTCACTTGAACATTATTTGTGCGGGGCATGACATCCCACTCCTAAGCTGATTCAATACCATGTCCTGCTTATATTTATTTTTCGGAAACATTGAAGCAGTCGGAGAGAGAGTCGGATTGCTGTTGACTGCATCACAGGATTCGCAGGGATCTTTATCTCGTAAAACAATTGTCTCTAAACCGGGGGCATAGTCCATTACACCTCTAACGAACTGCACGTGCTTCTTTATTGTCATGAAACCCACAAATTCAAGACTTCTTAACTGCAAATGCCTAGAGCCATTGAACTTATTACTATTCTGCCAAGGATTAATTCTTTTAGCAAATACTCTCCTGGTTTATTCGCTTTCATCTTCGCACACATGATTTCACACCTGAATTCAGAATGATCATGATTCATTGTCAATATATCATTACTTTCCAGTACAAGTCCATCTAGAAGTACATGTTGCATAAAAATAAAAGAGCATAACTAACCAGCAAGAGAGTATGAAAGGCAAAAGTACCTCAATGCCAAATGTCTTGAGAGAAGGTGCCGTTTAAAGAAGAGCTATTGTCCATAAAAGGCCGAAATTGACATAGATGCCATGTATAAACATCTCGGTTAACTTGCTGAATGAAGTCCACAACTTTTTTCCTTCCGGTAGCATCCATACCTAGGGAACATGAATAACGTTAGATATGTAGCTGGACAGATCACATGCTATCCTACCTAGTGCTTATTCAGCCGACTGTTTTTTTAATAAATAATATTTACAAGAATTGGTATGTTCTAATGTTGTATAAAATGAATTGAGAAAGTGAAGGACTATTCATAGCAAAACTTAGCATGTATGAAATTTTCAACTCTTACAGGAGCATAGTGGTAACAAAAGCTATAATAATGCATGTATGAAATTTTTACCCTCTCTCCATGGAAGTCCAAAGTGAGGGACTATTTCTACGGGGTCATGTAGAAGCTCACTTAAACTGAGTCCAGAAGATTGATTTCTTTTAGCAGAACAAACAAGGCTCAGTTCCTCGAGGCATGGAACGTAGCCAAACGATAATGGAGCGTTCGAAGTGATCCAAGTTTCACAATATTAATATGGCTAGTTTTGGAAGGCATAGGAACTCAATCTTCTCAAAGCAACAGGAGAAAAGTCTTAGATGAGAGATTTTCGAGTTTGGCATGTTTATTTTCAGTGTTGATAGAATAGATCCCTTGTATCACATTTGTTCAACTCCAGTTGTTGCAGGTGCTCACACCTATTTAGGAGACGACACATTTCCAACTTACTGAATCTTGCCTTATAGAGAACAAGTCTTGTTAGACAACGCAACAGATTGGGGAAAGTGTCAAAAAAACAGATAAGGCTGTTTGCATGCTGCACCATGTCCGTCATATCACAATGACTGACCTTGTTGGTCGGTAGGACAAGCTCCACAGTTTTCACTTTATTGTTGTCAATAGCTTTGCCGACTAACTCGCCTATGTCATGCAAATAATTACTAGTCAGGCAGAGACGAAGGCTAACTGTTTTCATAATACTTCCTCTCCCATGTGCAGCCAGACATATTCTTGCTGCTTTGGTCATAGCTAACATTGCTTCATCTATCTCTGTATCATTGACCGAAGAAATTTTACTGGGCGGCAGAAAGTCCGAAACATTTAGGTTGATGTGAGGCAGGCCGGCAGGAAAGTGCCTCCATCGAGTTGACGAGAAGCTTGCCCTAATGGATGTAATAATGCTTTCTTTCTCCAAAATATAGAGTAACATATCATCAGGCAATTTTCTTAATCTATCCTCCAGCTTCAAATAAACAAAAGAATGACAGTTAGTTACCAACGAAAATCTAATTACCACAGATAGTGACATAACAGATCAGTGGATTGCAGAGAGAGAGAAAAAAAAACTTACATGGTCTATGTCGTTTTTAGACTCCATAATAATAGCCGACGAGCCTTATTACAAAAAAAAAAAAAAAGGTCTCTCCTTTGAACCGATGCTATCAAGGGGCCCTTCTACGCTTCTCCCGCAAATAAGCGAAGAAGCTTATTGAGTTGGCGTTTTTCTATATAAGTCTCGAACGCCTCCACCGAATTGAAATCGACTCGAATCAGATATCCGATCCAACTCGAATCCAATTAAAGGAAGTTAAGAAACAAATCATGAATCAAAGCCCTTTTATCTATAAAGTAAATAACAGGATGGCAAATATTTATAATTCCACTTCTTCCCCGTTATTTATTGGAAGGTCGGTTGCAACCACATGTTACCTTCACTCTTCATTCTTCTGGGTTCCACGAACTCTGGACCGAAAAACGGGTCCTGAAAAAGTGAAAATCGCAGTGGACGGCAGTGCCTCAGGTCCACAGCAGTCAGTGTGTGTTTGTTTTATTGGATTGGATTAGATTGGTTTGGATAGGATTATCTAATTTAGTATTTGTTTCATGATCAGGTTGAATAGGAATAGACTAGAAGAGAAATATTTCTTTTATATGCTAGATGAGCCTGTCCACTAAAAATAGCCGGATGAGTCTATACAACTTATATAACAATAATGATTACTAATATAATTAGATATTATTAGTATAATTTATTATAATATTATTATTAATAAATAATAAGATGTTGATTAGTACATGATGAGAGCTCAATCATATTAGAATTAATAATAATTAGTGTTTTTATTACTAATTATAAATTATTAAAATATGATTAAAACCAATAAATATTAGATCATATTAATTAATGTATAATTAATTATTATTATTTAATAATAAGATATATAATTTTATTATTTCACCTTGTCCTATCTATTCTTATCCATCCAACCAAACACGAAACTGAATCATCTCATCCATCTAATCAAACACGTAACTTAAATCATTCCATTTAAAAAAATATGAATGATTATATCCAATTCAACTTTGCTCTGGAAACAAACACACCCGTAGTTTGCTTGGTTCACGGGGACGCCGTGTGGTTGGGCAGGAGATCAGCCCTGCTCCTCCTCGCTCCTCGTTCCTTCGCATCACCTTGATTGCTCTGCTTCTTCGTGGAGGAGGCCGCAGCAGAGCATCGACGCCGCAAGTGCCTCTCCCCGTCTCCGGCATCAACCCGCTGTTGAAGTGAAGGGCCCGTGGGCTCTGGATTGGTGCCTCCTCGTCGAGCAGCAAAACAAACGCAGATTTTTGTTGCCTCTGCAAACTTCACAATAATAAAGATATATAAACATTTACTTTCAAAGACCAATGTCGTTCAATGCAAAATTGTTTTGAAACTGGTATATGTGTTGCTGACTTGTATTGGTAATTCCGTTACACGAACGCTACACAAATTGTCAGCATCACCGTCCGTCCTCCTCACTGTGGATTGCGTGCAGGCAGCACGCCTTCCAGCCCCGTGCGCAACAGCTGAGGCCTGCGAGCAAGCGAGCGCGTCAACGTGAGCCCGCGTGCATTCCGTATCGACGCCGTGCGTCGTCCAGGCGGCGGCGGCGGCGGCTACGATCCGGAAAAATAAACTAGAGAAACGATTATGGATGTTACACCATGCGGAACACGATTTATGACTTGATAACTTTTTTTCCTTTTTTTTTAGGAAATTTGACTTGATAACAAAACGAAGAGACATCGTGGTTGGACGTTATAGTGGGCTTGGCCAGAATTTACTTTATTTCATCTGACGGGCCTAGCCCAATTAAGGTGGCCCACCCAGCAGGATTCCCCATTTCCTCCGTATGTGCGGCGTCCGACTCCGAGTCTCCCTACCCGACGACGACACTGCGACACATCATCACTCGCGAACCCGCTTTGTTCTCGCCACCCTAGTCCCCGAATCATCACCGCCGGCCAACCCTTCCGCGCCGCCGCCCTCCACCCCGTGTCGGCACGATGCCTTTGTGAGAAACACTCTCTCTCTCTCTCTCTCTCTCTCTCTCTCTGGGTAATGTGGTTTGGAATTTCGGATGGTAGTTTTGTTTTTTTTTTTGCTAGGTTTGGATGGTAGTTGAGGGGAAGGGAGGGGATCGATCATGGGAGAAGCGGGATTTTATGAGGGGGAGATGATGGGCGGCAAGAAGGTAGGGATATGGGATTGGATGGACGGTGGAGGGAATCGGATACAGGGTTTATCATTTGCTTTGTTTTATCTGTGCAGGTAGATGACTACGGATGGATTAGTTCTTCGATTCTCATGTGCTCGGTAGCCTAAGTGTGGATTTAGTTGTTCGATTGTCATGTGCCTTTGCCCCTGTTTGTAGCCTACGTGTGGATTTAGTTCTTCGATTCTCATGTGCCCTGTGATCCTGTAGCCTACACGTGGGTTTAGTTCTTCGATTCTCATGTGCCTTGGGCCCCGTGCCCCCTGTGGCCTACGGGTGGATTTACTTCTTTGATTCTCATGTGCTCTGTACCCTGTAGGATTTGCGGGGATGATTTGGTTTTTAGTTTTATCAATCTATCTAATAATGCATCCTTGAAAGATATCGCTCGTCTCTATTTATGCTTTATATGGATATATTATATGATTGTGGTTATATGCAAAATTTTCATCTGCATCTGATTGGATGAAAACTTAGGATCCATGAGTTCCATAACATTTTTTCTGCTTGTTTCTTATAGTAACTGATGACAAATCAATGGCTAAAAGTTACTGTAATCAATCTTATCTATAGGTAAGATTTCTCGTTAATGTATAAACACATTCTGTCCTTTTTGATTATCATCATATTCTCTTTAGAGCTGCCCCTCAGGTACGTCACTTTCGATATCGACATGGTCATTAGTCAGTATGTAACATTGATCACTTAGTGTGGACAGACCACACACAGCCATACCATTGCTTCCTAAAAATTAATTTCTTGCATAACATGTTTATGTATTGTACAAACATGAAATTTGATATGGATCTTCTTGCATCATTTCCAATCGTCGATCTCATTACTCAAAAGCTATTGATGGCTTAAGTTTAACTGTTTCACAGCATCATGGCACACAACCTAAAATGATGGTTTTGTTACTCAATGGAGCATCTGGTGCTAGCATGCAGCCCATATTTGCAATGTTTTCCCAGGATAACAGATTTTTGTTTTCATATCTGCTATTACTCCCACTTACATCGGTTCTCTGGTTTAGTGATAGGAGCATCCATTTGTTCTGGGCAGAAGAAAATTGAGAATAGGAGAAAGTTAATGTTAGAGGTCTGCTGTGTTTGTTCTGATCAACACAAGCCTGGTGGCTTAACATTTCAGTGGGTTTTGAGTTTTGACCCTTCTCTTTGTTGGAAATGCAACTAGCTTGCTTACCAGATTCTTTGCATTGCTCTGTAGAAACACACTGTTGATTTAAGCTTCTGTATTAGCAAATTCCACAACATGGTGATTGCAAATTCTTGATTTGTGCTGTCTTTATCATGCGAAAGAGACAGCATCATGCATTTGTTTATTGTCTTGGAATCTGAAAAATAATCTTGTTATGTTTATTTTGTGTTGCTTATATTTGTGCATTCTCTTATATAAATTCACTTGTAAACTCTAGCGCCCCTGGGAAGCCCTACCGCTGGGACAGCAACAAGAAGCACAAGCTGCGTCTCGCCTTCTGCATGAATGAAGAGGAGGTTGATGTGCCCAAAGTCCTCAGCCCACTGAAGGCGGCAAATGAAGCTGCCAAGATGGACTTGATTGAAGCAGCTGCTCGTGCAAAGATGGCGGACTTCACATCCCGTGTGACCGCCCTGGTCCCTGGTGCTCCGGTTCCTGCCATGGGCACCCCACCAGCCCCTGCCCCGGTCGCCACCCCCGCAGCCCCTCCAGTCCTATCCGGTTCAGCTCCTCCTGCCCCGGCACCTAGCCGGTAGGACTCATTTATCTTGCCGACGTTGTTCAACCAGAATTGATATGGTATACCGGGCGAGCTTACCAAAACCTGATGTTATGTTAGTATGGGGGTGACCAGGTGTTCTCAGTTTCTCACCAAACCTGAATGTAGCGTTCTTACCGGATCTGTGTTATTCTTACCTAATCTGATTCCATTTGAGGTTTTGGCCGCTCAAAAGTCATACGGTGTGATTGGTGTTCTGTTCACGCGATTACTTGGTTGCTCTTTAGTTGTTATAAAGATTTTGAAGAGTTCCTAGTGGCGATGATCTAGGCTAGCCGCGGCCCGTCAAACGAAATGCTTCACGGGCCGCAAGGCAATATCCAGTGCGGAGTACTTAATATTCAGCACGGATAATATTCTTCGAACAGGAGGAATAGAGAATTAACTTATTTTGTCCAGTCGTTTTAGGAGGGCAACCTTTCATTTCTTAATCTTTTGTTTTGGTGCAAAGGGCTTGAGCTTCATGGACCGTAACAAAGTACTAGAAACAGAAGAAACTGGAGTGTAACCTATTAAGCAGGCTGAGTGTCTAAGTGACTTAGGGTGTGTTTGGCAGGACTTATGCTTATTCTAAAAATAGCTTATGCTTTGGCTTATTTGTGAAAAATGCTTATTTGGCTTATTTGGTTTATTATAGCATAAGCTGTCAAGCCGTTTGGCAAAACAGCTAATTCTATTTCTGAAATGGCTTATTCTAGAGAGAGATGGTTCATAAGCCCAAAAAGTTAGTGTTAGTTGACTTTGCTATTTTAGTATAAAAAAACAAATAGCTTATGGAGGTTTATTGTAATAAGTGTTTATGCAAAATAGTTGTTTGACAGGGCTTATGGATTATTATAGTATAAGTCACTCCATATTCCAACACACCCTTAACTACACCATTACATTCGTTGGAAAATGATCTGAGCTGGGCAGCTATGGCCAACTACTCTGAGCTGCTTCAATGCCATGTCTTCCTCGTCCTTGTTCTTTGGAAACATGGACGCATCAACTGCTTCACATCGTTCGCATTTCTCTTTGTCCTCTAAAAGAACAGTCTCCAGGTTGGGAGCACGATCCATAACTGCTTTAATAAAATCCAAATGTTTTTTTACTTGCTTGAATCCACTAAATTCAAGCTTTTTTAAGTGCAAAAAACAAGCTATCGACCCACCAAGCTCTATAGCATCCAATGAACCAATTGTTCTCTCAGAATACAGTTCTCGCCTACCCAACTCGTTGCATGTATGATCCCATATCTGCGTTAATAATAAGAACAATTTGTTGGACTTCATTGTACATGCCAAGGCAAGTATAATCTGAAAATATGTTATTAAAAAAGTATAGAAAAGAGAGAACGCATGAATTTCTCCGAAGTACTGCAGAATGCTAGAAAAGCACACATGAAGAAAATAGTAGGTACCTTGATACCGAAGATTTGTACAGATGGTGCGGCTTCAAGTATGACTAGTGTCCATAAGAGATCAAATTGCACATAGATCCCATGTAGGAATAGCTTTCGTAAGGCCTTGAAGGGAGCCTGAAGTTCTTTTCCTTCCCTCGCAATCCATATCTGTGAATGAATTCCTATGAGCGTCAAACAATCTTCCTAATTCCCTTGCAAAAAAAAAAATCTTCCTAATTGGGTTAATGATTTTGCATCAAGGATGACCGTATGGATTAGGATTAGTAAGGATACTCTAGTAGATAAAAGTAACATGAGCATAAACCAAGTTCTTACAGTCAGAGTAACTCTGTTTTATAAACCTAAAAATGCCTTATAAATACAAACATACATAGAAAATATATTTCTAGAGCACAAAGAAAATACTTGCCTTCTCTCCTTGGAAATTCAAAGTAAGAAGCCGTGTGTTCGTTGTATTACCGAGGAGCTCAGTTATCTTGAATTCTGCATGATCCCTTGTTGCATCACAAACGAGTTCGACTTCTTCGAGACAAGGAACATAGTGAAAGGAAACGGGGCAAGTACTGCACATCCAGTATTCACAGTGTAGCCGAACAAGTTTTGGAAGGCAGGACAACTGAACTTTTTCAAAAGGGCATAAACGGACTCTAAGGACACGTAGTTTTGAGCCTGGCACGTCAATCTTGAATACTCCTAAGCATCCAGTGTCACATTCGACGAGCGTCAGATCTTGCAGCTGTTCGCAGCTAGTTAAAAGACGGTGCATGTCTGTTCCTCTGAAATTCGCATTACACAGATAGAGTTTCGTCAGGCAACAAAACACGCGAGGCGAGGAATCAAAAAAGCACATCAGGCTCTGCGCATGCCGTCGCATATCCAATTCGGTGGAATCGTAAACGCCGTTCACAGTGTTAAACTCAAGCTCCAAGCTCTTCAGTTTACCACAGTCAATAGCATCGCAAACTAGCTTGCCAATGTCGCACAAGCGATCGGGGATCAAGTGGACAGCAAGGCTCAATATCCTGATACATCTTTCTCGCCGGGGAGCAGCCACGAAGCTGGTCAGCAGTTCAACTAGAGCTGCCATTGCCTCATCTATCACTTTGTCATCGGACACCGGGGTGGAATTCTGTGGCATGAAATCCTCAGTTTTTAAGCAGATATGAGAGAGCAACAAAGGAAGATGTCTCCATCTTGTTGATAGGGTGCTGGTCCTTATCGCTGTGCTTACATCAACTTTCTCTAAGATGGCGATTACTATATCATCTGGCAGTTTACTAATCCTATCTTCATCCTGCACAAACCAACAGAAACCGCATATGGTTAACAAAAACTATTAGATGCTTGCATCATTTTTTTTAAGATACTACTGGAAACAAGACGAAGTAAAAGGTTTCCAGCTACATATCGTATCGTTTTTTTAATAGGGAAAAGACATATCGTATCATATACCCCTATATAAAGGCCTCGTGCTACAATGGGACAAAGTAGCAAAAAATAAGATGATGCAACTAGTGCCTTTGCTACCAGAAATCACAATGTATGATTTTGTATACAAAAGGGAGCACTAAACAACAGTAGTATATGAGATTCACTATTTTTTTCTGCGCACAACACAATCGGGCGAAATAAAAGGATAAACTTACAGGGCAGAATTGGGCGGGTTTGGACTCCATGGACTTGAGAGGGGACTTCAACATTTACAGGACAATTTGAATCACAGGAATGTCATAAGCAGTTTCAGTTCGAATCCCACAAAAACAGGGACAACTCACACACAGAGCGAGAAACTTGAGCAGAAGGCAATATATCCCTCTTGTCGGCGACTGCGAAGGAAGAGTTCCCTCCCTCTCGCGTGGAAACTCAAACACACGCGTCTTTCGTTGAGACGATCTCTGGATCCGCAAACATTGTAGGCACGTATCGATATATGGCATGACGAAGTAATAAGTTCTCGTCTCGGATACGTACTGATGAACAAGAAAACTAGGGTCGAACTAGCACAACAATAAAACGAGAATTAATCCACGCATTATTTTGACCAAACAATTTACTACTCCAGCTTGTAGTACTACCCTTGCACTCCACCTCCAAAACGAGAATTAATCCACGCATTATTTTGACCAAACCTTGTAAGTAGGACCGAGAACCTAGTGACATGCCAAGTAAAAGAGACCGTGAGTACGCGGCCATCTTCAACTTCGGCGATTCCCTGGCGGACGCCGGCAACCTCTGCGTGGACGGCATCCCGGACTGGCGAGGCTGCCGTACGGCCAGACCTACTTCGGCCACCCTACCGGCCGCCTCGTCGTCGACTTCATCGGTACGCTTTCCTTGCTTGCACATCCATGAATCCATGATCATCCATTGAAATCACAGTTCGCACGCGTTCTGAATTCTGATCGACTTGTGTTGATGAGCAGCGCAGGAGCTGGGACTGCCGCCGTCCAAGGCCCGGAACGCGTCGCGTTCCGCCGCGGCGCCAATTTCGGCATCACGGGTGCCACGTCGCTGGACACGGCCTTTTTTCCACGAGCACGGACTGGGGCACGCCGTGTGGAACTCGGACTCCCTGCACGCCCAGATCAAGTGGTTCCAGGACATGAAACCGGGTTCCATCTGCAACAACTCTTATTAACCCCGGGTTCTCTAAGATGATGATGATCAGAGTGCAGGGACCTGTTCCGTCGGTCGCTGTTCGCGTTCCGGCCGGTGGAGGAGGCGCACGCCATGGTCCCTCACGTGGTGGACTCCATCGGCCGGGGCGTGGAGAAGCTCATCGCCGAGGGCGCCGTGCACCTGGTCGTGCCGGGGGTGCTGCCCACGGGCTGCTTCCCGCGCTGTACCTGTCCATCTTATCCAGTTCGTGCTACACGCCGAGAAGTGGGGCGAGTTCATTCTCCTCTGCCTCCGCGTCTCAGATGTTCATCGTCGGCCTTGCACGGCATGGCGAGCACGATCTCATCTCGCCGCCGGTGAGGATCACGACGTATAGGATAGCTCAATGCCGATGCAGGTGTTAATCTAGCTCGCGGTTGGTCATAAATGAGGATTGGGGCCTCGCCGCGAAGGTCGGGAGTCAGGAGCGCACGGTTTGGTCGGTGTTTCGAATACCGAACGGGTGGACGGTAAATGAAATACCGACCATCCCTGGGCCTCTCCTATCCGTTGGATGTGGGACTTACGGCCCAGATTTACCTGATCGATCGGTCCGTTTCCGGTGCGCCGCGCTGAGCTCCTGACTAGCGAGCCCGCCATGGACGGCGGAGCTTCGCTAGTCTGGAACCCGGCGACGTAGTGCTTGGCGGCGCCCGGAATGGTGGGAAGAATGGAAACCATCGCGCCGTTCTCGTGCACCGCGCGGCGGCCTTTGTGCCTCGGTGCGCCGGCGGGTCGCTGGTTCCCCGTAGGATCGGATGGAGAGCGCAGAAACGGATGCATTCGATAAAAAGATTGGGAGCAAAGTCATGAATCTTGCAATCAATTGTTCGGGGGAAAGGCTGCGATATGCTTTTTTGCAGCCGTGACCGGCATCCTAACTTTATCTCCACGCAAAGAGGACATGCCGAACTGATTACCTGCGCACTGGAAAAGGCGGCGACACGGAAGAAGAAGAAGGCTGCTGCCACAATGGAGTAGACGACGATGGTAGCTTTGCTGGCAGCGGTACTCTCGCATCATTTTAGTTTTTTTTTTTTTTTTGCTTACGGTCCTACAAAGGATCAAGGATGGGTAGCAAATATAGTGACACTTTCCTCTTAACGTTCATATTTTTCCTGCGTATATTCTTGAATGTTGTGTGTCATGCTTCTTCAACATGGGTGCGCAGTGATATAAGGTGTTCATTCAAAGATGAAGGATTTATCTTTGTGCATGTATAATAAGGTGTGATATACATATTGTTCCATTAAAAAAACTATATCCATATTGTTCTGGCTATGAAAAAAAAAAGTATGTTTCATGAGTGGCTTCAATTTTGTCTGCACGGCAGAATTTACCTTCTGGTACCTTGTTTCCAGGTTATATTAGTAGTATACTGTAAGATGAGAATTTACACAAGAACACAGTGTAGCCATGCTCCAGAAGCTGCAAGGTACTACTACTGAAAGCGGAGCAGCGTTTCTAAGCCTCAAGTGTGCTACCCAACAAGTGAGAAATAACCTGTTACTATTATTCCTTTTTTTGTACAAAAAAATATCACGTGATTCAAACGTATGCATCCCGATCTCTTGTAACCTTTGTACTCCGATGAAGTCGGTTTCCGATGTTGGATATTCAGTCTGTGCCTTCGTTCCCTAATCTCCTTGCCCTATGAGAATGAACTGTCATCGTCAGAGTTATCCTCTCTTCTTTGCCCGTACAGGTTCATGACTGGCAATGAGGTTGTAGCCGATATCCGGAATGACCTGGCCGACCCAATAACCGTCCTGTCCTGCTGCATCCGACCAACTTCCTTGCAGACATGATCCAACGTCGAGAGGAAGTCCCTCACTACCATGAATATCCTAAGAGGGTGTGCTTCCTCCTTCGAGGTGTCACCATGAAAATACTCGGTGATGTCTTTTACTCTCGCCAAAGCCCTCTTCTCCTCGCCTCTGACTTGCTCCATCTCCTTTTCTGCTTCCTTCAGAAAACTTTGCATTGTCGTAAAGAATTTCTGACCTTGTGTACATTGTCTCTCGAGCTGCAAAACTGACTTGATCTTTTCAAGACCAGTTTCTAGCTTATTGACATAGCCATGTAGCACATCGAAGTCCATCATAGCTGCCTTTTTGACATTTCCTAGCTCGCTGCTAAGCCCAGACACCAGTTTAAGGCCTTGCTTACGTAGCTGCTCGTCTTTAGAGCTACTAATCATGGCACTTTCCTTCTCTGTTTTTGCATCCTCTGATCGAATAATTTCTTGGACAACAAAATGCAGCAGCGTTGTTTTACCATCAGTGCCTTTGACATCTGCAAGTTTTAGGAGAGTGTCAAGCTTGAAGGCTTTTGCTTCGCCCCGGTTTGTGCCAACATTCATCCGGTTCCCAGTCCTCAGCACTGCCTCAAGGAGTTTCAGGAACAACCTGCTGCCTCTAAGATCATCACAAGCTGCCTGAAAAACGTGAAAGAACAATAAGTCTAATATCTGCATGTGAGGACTGACATCCTAGTCAGTGATAATATCCTTAAGTTAATAATCAAAATGATGAAGTGATAAAAGGCTTCATTCACCATAGGCTAGCATTTTAGCATACCTCTAGCGTGTCAAAAGATTTTCTTAGGTAATTTATTTCAGTCTCGAAATTGGCTCGGTACAGCATGGCATCAACTCTTTTAAAAGCAAAAGGTATATCAAGCACAGCCTTGAGGAAGCGCTCTGCAGAACCCAGCTTCGATAAGTCACCATTGTAATCTCTTAGTTTGAGTTCTTCTTCTTTAGTTGGAGCCATTTTGACTAATGTCTCCAACAGCTCACTCCCCAAACATTCAGCATTACCTGTTGGATAAAACAATAAAAATGACATTATTGTACCGTGATGCTCCACTAAGCGTCCACACAGCTGACATATCAGAGCAATATCAAAAATGGTTTCGCTTCACAGTTTCAGATGCTCTACAGCTTTGTTATAAAGGTAATGGGGAATTCCTTTAGCTTGTGGTTGCTTGCATATAACTGGTGACCAACACAAACATAATCTTGGGTATGGGCCATCCAAGGATTGGGACCAGTGGCCTTGGTGTGTTTTTAGCAAGATTAGAGGCCAAATGGTTTCATTGTTGTCATGTTGTGAAGTTTCATTTTGACATTATATCATTGGGGACCAACACTTATTTTGGCGTTATATGATGCTCCATGGCTAGAGCAATTCAACCACAAGTGCTACTAATATAATCCTCTAAACTAGGCAAATGGGAAAATGTTCAACGTAACATTAAGTCAACAATTGATGGAACCTGAAAGATTGGCAAATCCATCTCTCATAAACATTTGAAGTACATGTAATTCTGTTGAGATCTTGTTATCGAGAACTAAAATTTCTGTCAGTTTCGACACATCTTAAGTACCTGTCACTGTTGAACAGGTATGCCAAATTGCCAACAACAACAAGGCTCCAGAAGAAGTAAGGAAAATTAAATAGTCGCAAATATTTGAAAAGAACATCCTAACAAAAAATACCCAGATGTGGAATGCCTAACAACAATCGATCCAAAAATATATGAGTTGGGAGATTTCGTTTTCTGTTCATATATGTGACGACAAATTAGAACAACGCAATATGAGCAAGAAAGTTGGACTTCGACCAACCAATTTCATCCAGAGACACAAAATCAGCACTGGTTCAAGGAGCAAGAGCAACATAGTAACACTCACCATCCAACAGGGCATCAGAGACCTCCTCACGCGTAACATTTAACGCGCGGAGCAGGATGGCGATGTTCTGTGCCTTCTTGGGATCGAGCACCCTCTCCTCCTGCCGGAACGGAGGCACGGTCGGCTTCCTCCCAGCGTCTCTCGGTGGCGCGGCAGGGGTGGAGTTGTTCATGAACAGGGCCTCGATCATGTCCTCGTCCAACCTGAAAGAAATCCCTAAACATCACGCATAATTCACTGACACGCTGGCCATAATAATGTGTTTATTAGTGTGTGACAAGATCTTAACTGGAATGAGCTTGACTTAAGCTGGTCCCAGACCATGGCGCGGTCGGAGGTCGCGCGCACTTTGTCCCAGTGCAGCGGCTTCAGCTTCGGCCGCGGATCGCCGTGACTCTCCTCCGCCGCCGCGACGTCATACCCTGCGCGCACCGGCGCGTTCCCGTTGGTATCGGCCGTCGTCGTCGCCGCCGTAATCGGCATCGGCATCGCAATGCGGGGCCCTTCCGGAGGCAACGGCTTGAGCAGCCGGCGTCGCGACGTGGGCCCCGACGGCGGCTCGGTGGGCTGCTTCGGGATGCTGTTGGTCGGAGGCTTCGGCGGCGGCGGCGGCGGGGGAGGTTTAGACTTCGGTGGCGGCGGTGGAGGAGGAGGTGGCGGCGGCGGCGGCGCTGGGTTAGCGCGTTGCGCCGGCGGTGGGGACGGCGAGATCACCTGTTTGATGTCGGGCGTCGAGCCGGCGGAGAAGCGCGTGCGCGGGGGCGTGCGGCGCGAGCGCGCGGGCGTCGGCGCAGTGATGGCGGACACCGGCGGGAAGCAGTCGCTGGTGAGGCTAGGCAGGCTGCGGCGCGACGCGGTGGTGGTGGTGGGCGGGCTGGACGCGCTCGCCTCGCTCCACGCCTCGCCGCCGGCTCCACCGCCGGAGCCCCCGGAGCGCTGCCGCGGCGTGTAGTACGCGTCGTCGTCGGACGAGCCCGTCGTGGCCGTGCGCCGCAGAGGGGGCAGCGGCCGGAGCTCCGGGCTCGGGTGGTCGATGGCGTCGTCGTCGGCGGCGAAGCGGCCCATCACCCCGCCGCGGCGCGAAGACCGCTGCTCGCTGCGCAGCTTGCGGTACGGGGACCCGACGAGGTCGGAGGCGGTGGGCCCGTCGCGGTGCTGGCGGCCGGGGGTGGTGGTGGTGGGCTCCATCGTGCCGACGTAGAGGAAGTCGGCGGCGGAGGGGGCCGCGGCGTGGTGGTGGGCCGGGCCCAGCAGCTTCTGCGACTCCCCGCGGCGGCGCGCGCGGCCCGTGATGAGGAACGCGCACGCCAGGCCCAGCACCGCGACGCCGGCGGCCGCGGCGGCACCCGCTGCGACGATGGCCCCCTTCGAGTGCCCGCCGCCGTGGTGGCCTCCGCCGTCGCCGGACGAGGCCGTCGGTACATTAGCGGCGACGGTGGTCGGGGTGGACGCCGCCGCGCCGCCGGTGGTGGGCGCGGTCGTCGGTGGGGACGGAGGGAAGAAGTCGGCGGGAGGGACGTCGGGCGTCGCCGGGTCGGAGGTGAAGTCCGGGGCGGGCGGAGGCGGCGGCGACGGCGGCGGGGTCCACTCGATGGGGAACAATGGCTGGTGCAGCACTCGCCTGGCCCCGCCACCGACACCATCGCCGGACGCCGCCGCAGCAGCCGGGGCGAGACGGCAGCACAGCAGCAGCGCGTACACCGCGAGGAAGAGTGGCGCGGCGGTGGTGGAGGGAGGCATTGGCGGTGCGGCGGCAGAAGGAGCAAAATAAAAAGGGAAAACGAACCGATCGGCCGCGGCCGCGGCTTTCTAGAGTGAGGGAGTGGGAAGGGGAGAGGAAGCCGCCATTTTTTGGGCGCGGAGCGGCAGCAGCAGCAGCACGATGGATGGATGTGTCACCGGCGGAGGAGATCGACGGTCTCGCTCACACGTGGCGCGGGAATCTGCGGCTTTCCGCTCGCTTCTTTTCTCCCCTGCTCGCTTTGTCTTCCCTGCCTCTCGTCTCCCCTTTTTCTCTTTGCTTCAGATCCCACTCTGCTGATGGGAAATAAAACTGATGATCCGATTCAATCAGAGACCACGAGAAATTTCGAATGCGTCATAGTACTCGATTGTACAACCGACGGAGGAAAGAAGATCCATTAACAACAACAATGTCTGGACTTTTGGTTGGGAATGCAGATTTCTCGTTTTGTTTTTGAGGAATTCCGGATGATTAAAAATAGTGTTCGTGGTAGGTTGGCTTGGTTCGTCGCGGAGGCATGAAAATATTCCGCACTGTACTTGCTACTAGTAAACACACATGCGGAACTGGAACCTGATTCTTTGCGTGCCAACAAACTCGATGAACTGCTCTTTCATCATGTATGGCAAAAGGGAGAAAACACTGTTTTGTGTCGTGTGGACACTGCCGGCGTAAATATATTCTTCTCCACTCGTTGATGGATCCATGAATTCTCTGAAGTCTATCTCCAGTACACTGGCAAGTGTCCTTTGACCGTGTTAACCATTTTTGAACAGAAAATGACACGATGGACCCAGCTCGCTAATTAAGTACCCGGTCGCACTGACGCGTGGGCCCGAGTGATAGAATGACGTGACCTTCCTGCTCCAACAGCATGCTGCAGCTACCGTGTTGCGATCTGCGAACCGCCGTGAACCGACAGCACGGAACGGTGCTGACGAGCCAGATTTCTCTCGCACGCACGCACGGCACGGTGGCGCGCAGCTGGGTGACCCGCCGTGAACCGTTGCATTCAAGAAGCAACCGTGCCGTTTCCTTGCCACGCAAGTGCGTCATTATCAGTCATCACTGCTAAATAATAATTACTACGAGTATGCTACGGTTTTACCGCGCTGCTGGTGCTTTAGTGCAGTAAACACATGAAACGCAATGATCAAAAGCGCAAAAGCGGTAATGTGTTGTTGATGCTAGCTGGGGCGGCCGAAACATATCGGTGCCGTTTCTTTTTCCTGGCTTTGTAAAAAACCATCTGGCACTTTCTCTCGCATCATTCCGTCTAGTTGGCCGCCGGGGATCTCCGGATACTTTACTTCTTTCTTAGTGCTCGTTTAGCTTTAATCCAAAGTGTTTTACGGTAGGGATTCTTTGCCCCCCGTCTTCCTACGCTTTATTAGTTTAGTGCATAATACTACTGTTTCATTACTATAGTATATAATCTCGTATGGTGCTGATTTGTATAATCGGCACGGCAAGCATCTGCTTTGGCTCGGATCACGTGGAAAGCTTCCCCGATCCCGGGGCGCAGCGCGCTGTCTGCTCTGCTCCGTCCTCTCGGCTACATCACCAGGCGCGGTGCTCTGCTTTCCTCGCAGCTTGCCGCTCCGTCACGCAGCCACTACCCTGCCCACTACGCTGCCACCCAAAATCACCGTGCCATGCCCCCATGCCTGGAGAAATACTTTGAAACTCCCGAGAAATTTATCAATGCTGCATTACAACGGATGCTTGTCTGTTGTCTCATTTCTCAACAGGAAGTGGAGTCGTATCTTACTCTAATCTCCGCTAAGAACCAGATCAAACACTCTGGACGGATCCGGACTAGAGGCATAGTAGCCTCCTACACGGCGAAGAGACGGTGGCGGTCCCACGTGGTGGTCTCGTGCTCCTCGTTGCAATTAGTCGCGCGTGTGAAGTGTAGGCCGAATTCTGCAGGTTGATTAAGGAACACACACACGAAGACGTAGGCCCGTTTAATCTCCACGGTTTCGCCCTGCGGCTAGGCTACTGATGAACCATGATCAATTGATCATGATGTTCTCCCTGCATCCAAAGGAACACAAGCACGCGTGCATGATGACCGCGATGTTGTCCAGCGGCGAATGACGAATCCCTTGACCACCGGCGCATCCCCTAGCTAGCCTTGTGAGTGGTCCTAAGGTACGCTCTCCGCCTCTCTTTGTTGGCATGCACGAAATGTGTAATCTTTGTCTGGCTCGCCTGGCTCTCGTGACCCGTCCATGGATTTTGTTGCTACGAGACACGACCGTTTCGCCTTGCTACCGACAGAGAACGGGCGTCGCGATTGGAGCAGTAGGCACGAGCGGTGGAGAGGACGCCGTACAAAATGTCGGTGCTCAGGTGCTGCGAGTACTGTACTGGACAAGTCTGCAGCAAGAGCTGCATCGACCGTGCAGGGAAATCCACGCATTCAATATGGCGATCCAGGACCAGCCTGACACTGGCACCAGTGTTTAGACTTTAGAGCCGCGAAGGAAGGAGAGCAGGAGTTGGGTGACGGGTCGCTATCTTCTTGTCTCCGCCGCTTAGGTTGTGTTGATCTGGTTAGATCAGAATCAGATGCTGTACGAGTACAAAGTGAGTGTACTTGTACTGCACGCTGCTCAGGTTCCTCTGCTTTTCTGAGTTCCGCTCCCCGAGTGTTCTCTCACTACCCAATCTTGGAGAGAGAGGTGCTATCTTTTCCAAACTCTCTAAGCCGTTCTTCAGTCCTAGGATTGCACGTTCAGTCTATGAATCTTGTTTGGAGTTAATTGGTAAAAAAAAAGTTGCAATTTCGCTATCGGTAAAGGCAGCTGGTAAAACTTGAGTATAATATGCAAGAAGGCAAGAGCCATTGCACTTCTAGTGCTAAGCTATTTTCGGCTGTCCACAGTCCAGAGTTTCCTCTGTGGACTGACAGTCCACGCTGCACTGTCAATGAATCTCGAACATGAAGCCCAGCCCATAGAAAGCTAGGGAAACAATACGGGCCCTCAATCTAAAGCCTTGTGGAGCCTGTATAGCCAACGAAGGCCCGACTCTCAGAAACAAAGCTGAATTCGTGGTGATGCCCTTGGGCCAGTTTACTCGAGAGCTCATTTTAAACGAGAGTACACACTACACAGTACAGCGCGTAGACTCTGCCGTCTCCGCATGCATGTGTACAGTCTGTACACAATGAGCTACTAGTAGCATATACACACTCGACAACGCTCGTGGTACAACATACACAATCAAAGTTTGCAGTTGGCATGACAACGTTTGCCACCGCAAACTTTGACGATGCAACATGCCGAGCTCCGACGTATCCTTGTCCTTGCCAACTCGGGTTGAACGCAGCGCGCACTACCTTGGCCTCTGGCCACGAGCAGCCTTACGTACGTACAGCCGAGGAAGACAGGTCGATGCATTGACCTGAGAAGCAGCAACAAACAACCATTACGTACCGGTACCATACCAAGCGCACGATCGATGATGTACCGCCAGAGGCAGCACGCGTGATCGCCGGAGAATCGTGGCTGTATGCGGATCCTATTTTTCGTAGACTTCCATTGCTTCCATTGGTTGAGTCCAGTCTCGAGCGAGACTCAGGACGAGACGTTCTCTTTACAGAGGGACACCCTGGTTGAAGCTACTACTCGATCTGAATCTCGCATGCCAAAATGTACGAAAAAAACTCCTGAATCCATCCCACTGTTGGCACGTTTGGCCTAGCTGGAATCACAAAAACCGCCCGTCTCTCGATCACGCGCGCGCAACGGCGCAAAACGCCGCGGCCAGGCATCGGCGTGTAGCCCATGGAATGAGCCACGAGCGTGCGTCTGGGTGAACCCCGGACATTCTGCGGAGTTCGGACGCGCGCGCGGGGGCCGAACCCGCGTCGCGTCACGTTCGCTCCGGTCGGGGGTCAAGCAAGCTAAGCCTGGGGTTGAGCTCTCGTGATCCGGATGCAGAACCCGGCGTGACGCCGGTTCAATATAGGTGGACCGCCCGAGCTACGCATCGTGCCAGTGCGTCGTACACGGAGAAAAGTTGCGTGGGTCTCTCGTACGGGTGGATCGGGCGCCAGCCATCGCGCCTTGGCCGTATCGCATGCTCCGTCGCCCGCTCGACGTGTTCCAGTACGTACACGGATGCAAGTGCGGTGTATCCATGCATTGGCGCACCCGGCGCGGCGAGGGGAGGCCCGGCCTTTGTCGTCCTCTGCTCCTCTCCTCGGGTTTCTTCCGTTGGGCAGCCAGACGGGGCGGGGGAACCCCGCGAGTAGCCGTGTGATGATGACCAGATGATGGATGGTTTGCGCTGCTTTCTTCGTTGTGCTTGATCTAGCTACAGAGCGTGCACTCTGCTCCTTGTAGTATGCCCCTGCTTCAAGACTCATTTCATTCATCGGCCGTCAAATATTCTGCTAATGTCGTCAAGCAGCACTGCAACTGCGATGCAGTGCAGGACCGATACAGTCCAGTGGTCAGCCAAACATTGCACGTTTACCGTCGATCTCATCCATTTGGTGGCATTTCACTCTCAAATGCGAGCTTCAGCTATATACGTATACCCGAGGACTGCGCGTTTCTTTTGAGAGATACTACAGTACTACTTCGCAACTTGGCAGTATTCTTCAGCGTTTGATGTGATTAGCCTTTCGCGACTGAGCGCGCAGCATATAGATGCATGCAGCCTTTCGCACTGAACTTGCACGGCTGCTAGTCCCTGCCACTGGTACTACCATGTAGCACTCCTGCTTCCTTTAGCAATTCATTTTGCCATCATTATATGTGTTGGGGGTACGAAAGACGAAAGAGATTTCCTTTTTCCATTTTAACTCTTTATGAACTAAAATTTTATATTTAGCATGTCAAAAACTATAATTTCAGAATTTAACTATTTTAATCACATCAATCAGATTGTCATGACACATGAATATAGTCACGTCAAACTAATTGACATGACACAATGACATGTAATAAAATAAATTTCTTAATTTAGAAAAGTCGTCTAATGTAATATTTGGTCATGTCAGTTAGTTTGACGTGACTATATTTATATCCAACATTATTTTGATTGACATGACTAAAACATACCAAATTCTAAAATTATAATTTATGAGAAGTTAGATGTAAAGTTTTAGTTTATAAATGGTTAAATGTAAAAATAAAATCGACGAAAGATTGTGCAAAACTCTCTAGTGGAGAGAGAGAGAGAGAGAGAGTTTCTCTTAAAAGTAATGGAGTTGAATTTATATGTCCCAAGTGGGAGGTGTAAATATCTTTACAGGACAGATTATAACTGTTTTGAACTCTAAGTTGTCGTGAGCTTCTTCTAGGTTGTTCCATATCACCATTTAAACATATATACTGGACCACACAAATTTTAAATTTTTATGAGATTGGAGCTCTCGTTGATTACGTAACATCATTTTTTCATCCACAAGAAAGTTTATTAATCAAATATCATACATACATAGAAATATACGATCCAAAAATTATGGGAATACTAAATATTTGTCTAAACTCTTTTTACACCGAAATAATTGTTAGAGATTTGCGAAACAAAAGAAAGTGTGATGTGTATCAACTTGTAATTAGTAATCTTCATCAAGAAGATTAACACAATGTATCAAGGTTAAAAGTTTGAGTCAGATGAATGAATGCTTAAACATGATAAGTTTTAGGAGAAGAGTTGTGATTAGGCTTAATTCTAAATTATTAGAGAACTAATATTACATACAATATAAATAGTGAGAGCTAATGTTTTATGTTTTCCAAATCACAATCTATTATGACTGCAAATTCATGGAAAAAGTTTTTCCTACAACATGTTACAAAAATAATAGCTATTATAATACAATATTTATTTTGAATGATGATAGAAAAATTAGGGAGTGTCTATTAATCTCCGAATTGAATATTACCTATCAGATAACCAAACTTGTAGATGTTGGATCAACATCCAGCGCTTGTCACTCTTTTTTTCAGCCTCCAACCAGCCATGCCACTATCACATAATCATGTCGTTCCCACGAGAGCTCAGGCGACACTCTAGCTCACAAATACAACCTTATTTGTGCTGCCTGCCACCACAACCATCATCATCCTCAAACCCATCCTAACCCCGTTAATGAACCGTTCTTTGTCATACACGGATCACGATGCCCTTGGTGCCCCCCATAATCGGTCACCTGTCATGCAGACTTTTCTCCCTCCACTATATTTCTAAACCCATGTGGACTTACGATACAAAATGAAATACAGAGTGAAGAGAGTGAATTAGAAATTAAAGTAAAAACTTGTGTTTCGTTGAGCAAATTATAGCTTTTTGCAAAATGTATCCACACTTATGATTAGAGTTAACCTATATTTGGTTGAGAAAATTATATCGATTTTATATAAATGTAGTGAGATAACAATTGTAATAATAACAATAAATTTGGGGAAAAAGTTATTAATGTGATGTTGAATGGCTCAATATTTTACCCCAATCATTTTCATCAAGATCAGGTGATGGTGAGAGAGAGCGTGGATTATACTTGCAAGTATGTATTGTACACAAAGAATGTTACAATGGTTCCTCGCTAGGACGCGAGCCAGTAAACCAGTAATGTGATTCACGAGAGGATGACCCACATTTCGCTCAATAACATGCACGGCAGCACTTCAGTTACATGGCCTTTGAGCCAGCACAGGCCAGATCAGAAGAGCGGACGTTACGCGTACCCAAGAGGACTGCGACGTGTACATGTGAAGGCCTTTGGCTGGCCTAAAGTGACCGCACCACACGAGCGTCGCGAGAGCGCACATCGGCAAATGGTGGCGCCTGGTCAAGCGGCGGTCGTGACGACGACATTCGTCGTCTACTGAACCCTTCTTCTCCCTCACGCCGACCCAGGCACGCAGCCAGCCCCACGCGCAGTGGGCAGTGGGCACGCCACCACCATCCCCACCACTCCTCCTCCTCGCCCGCCCCCACAGCTCAACTTCCCATTCCCATTTCTCTCGCCGCGCGTTTCTCTCCCCTTCCGCCGCGCGCGGGCTGGGTGTGGCGGGAGGAAGGAAGGAAGGAGGGAATCCCTTTTCTGCTCTTGACACCCAACTCACCCGCACACCACGCACGCCGCCTTTTCCTCCGCCCTGCTCCCGCTGGATCTTTTTTTTTCCTTCCCTTTCCTTCCCCCTTTCCTCTTCGCGCATGCACGGGCTCTTCTGATTGATTGACACCATGGCGGACGCCGCCGCCGCCGCCTCATCTCCCGCCACGCCCACCTCTATCCTCATCTGCCTGGAGGACGGCAACGACATTTTCACCGACCCCGACGACGGCGCTGACTTTTCAGTCGCCGGCGACGAATGTCTGCTGGCCGTGGACCAGGACGACGAGTATGTCGCGGTGCTCCTGTCCAAGGAGGGCGCCTCGGTCGGCGAGGAAGCCCGGTCGGAGGCAATGGCGGGATGGATGAAGGACGCGCGGTCCGGCTGCGTGCGCTGGATCATCAAGGTCGTTTGTTCGTTCGTTCGCGCCTTCATTCTTCCCCCTTTCGCCGTATTTCACATCACATTCTTCTTGCGGAAGGGAAAAAAAAAAGCGATCTTTTTCCGGTGTTCTGAGTGAGTTTCGCCTTGCAGACCACTGCGATGTTCGGGTTCAGCGGGAAGACGGCGTACGTCGCGGTGACTTACTTCGATCGGTTCATGGCGCAACGGGAAGTCGATGTAATAACGCCCCTCCTCTGCTTTTGACTGTTGTCACGTTCTCGAGTGTTTGATGTAATGTCTGCCTGCGCATTGCCGTTGTGTTCTTCAGAGGGGGAAGGAGTGGGCGCTGCAGCTGCTCGCGGTGGCGTGCCTGTCGCTGGCGGCCAAGGTGGAGGAGTACCGCTCGCCGCGGCTGTCGGAGTTCCGGCTCGACGCGTACGACTTCGACAGCGCGTCCATCCTGCGGATGGAGCTGCTCGTCCTCGCCGCGCTCCGGTGGCAGATGATCACCGTCACGCCGTTCGCCTTCATCAGCTGCTTCGCGGCGCGGTTCCGGCAGGACCAGCGCAGGGCAATCCTCCTGCGCGCCGTCGAGTGCGTCTTCGACTCCATCAGAGGTCGATCGCTCGTTCTTCACCAATCAACAATCTCCGTCAATCTGGAACTGACATTCCTTTTCTTTTTGCGCGTATTTGCAGAGATGAGCTCGGTGGAGTACGCGCCGTCCACCATTGCTCTCGCGTCCATCCTGGTGGCGCGCAACGAGGCGACCTCGGCCAGCCTCGACGTGCTCAAGGCGATCTTGGGCTCGTCATGGCCGGAACTAAACACGGTAAGCACCCACCCTCCACCGCGTGTGCTGTCGTTGTTGCAATCCCTTTCGCGAACCAACTGTTGGCGGAAAGCGAAATGATGAGTAAATGCGGCCGCTGTTCTTCCCTGGCAGGGTCATGTGTACTCGTGCTACACTGCGATGATTCAGGAGGACAAGTCATCATCCATGCACTCGACGGCGGAGATGGCGTCCTCCTCTGTCGCCGCGCACGTCGGGAGCCCGGACACCTCCGTGACCGCCAATAATGCCGCTGCCACTGCCTCGCCGGCAACCCCGGACAATAAACGGAGAAGGGTGGTGCGCTCACCTCAGCGCCAGTAGGCATTTTTAGCTCGACATTTTTATTTGGTTTCAGGCTGATTCGGTAGCCAAATGGGGGGCACGCATTGATTCTTGTGATGATGGACGCAATTATCACAAAATGATTCGATAAGTTAGGATTGGGGAGATTTTGGTTTGGAGATCTTTCCCGGGATCAAAGGTGGTAGTGTAAAGAGGACTCTGAGGAAAGCGCCTGCTTGCTGCTCAAAGTGAGCGAATCCCTCACTGAAGTGAAAGGCAAAAGTCAAGGTCTCAAGGACTGGGGTAGTGCATTCTTTTTTTTTTTTTTTGTGTGTGAATATATTGTGTACCAGCTTGTAGGCCTTCAATCCTCTTTCTGTTTATTAGGCTGTCACTCCATAGGTGACAGACAATACTCAACTAGATAAGCATATGATTGTTTACCTCTCGCTGTTGAGTCATGCAGTTTTAGCTCATCAGCACGCTCTTTAGATGCTGAACCAAACATCACTGTTCCCTTCGCCTTGATGTGCGTGCAAATGCAGTTGCCGTCCTCAATCAGTTGGGTTGGGAGTTGTTTATTGCTTAGCTTGAGTATGAAAGAAAATAGTGCTTTTTTGTTTCCTTCCTCTCCTTTCTGATGTACGAGCGTCTTGTGCAGTGTCATCAGATCCCTTGCTTCGCTATTTGCAACACTGGCACGCTGTTCTTGGAAGACGACTGGCACTATTTGCTTCCCGCTATCTTCCTGCACGGCCTTCTCTTTATGACTCACTGCATCGCTGATCACATACTGCAAATGACGTGGACAAGGTAGGAGTAGGACAGGTGAGATAGGACATTGGACAACCAAAGAGCAAAGAGGCCCTCTCCACTCTCCAAGCTTCCTCACCACACCAGCTGGCTCAGGTTGCTGGATGAGGTGTACTCTGCGCTGGTGGCAACATGTGAATCGATCAGTTCCCTATCTATTTTTATACCGTCTTCAAGAAGGCACCCTGTGTTTATTCAAGTACAGAGAGCTTGTGCAAGCTGGCTCAGGAATGTTGGCGTTGCATGGATATGGAGGAGACTCGGTGCAACCTCATGCTATGCACATCAGGGAAGTGGCTAAAAAGATATGGGAATTAAGTCCGGATCAGCAATTGCGTATTGTTGTGTGGCTATGGAGGTGGTGGACAGCAAGAAACAAGGTAAATGCCGAAGAGAGATTGCAAAGCGTACATGAAGTATGTGGCTCAGTACAATACCATCTGACATCCTTTACTAAACTGCAAGGACTGGCCAAAGCGCAAATGAACGACCATAACCAATAACCAAAGTGGAAGCCACCACAACCGGAGGTGTACAAACTGAATGTGGACGTAGCTTTCTCGCCCTCTTCAAAGAAGGGGGCATGGGGCTTTGTGGCACGAGACCATACGGGGTCGGTGTTGGATATTAGGGCGGGAAACATCCGGAGGGCGAGCAGTGCTCTGCATGCTGAAGCATTGGCAGCCCTTCATGGCTTGGAGCGAGCAGCACAACTAGGTATGACAAAAATCAACCTAGAAACGGATGCCTCAAACCTAGGTGTGGCCTTGACATCAACTGCGATGGACTACAGTCCACTAGGTGCTTTGTTTAGGCAAATTCGAACTGTAATGACAACATACTTTGTGACTTTTTCAGTTTCGGTTTGTCCTAGAAGCTGTAATAGGGTGGCTGACCGTTTGGTCAGCCATGGTGTAGCTGCCTTCCCATGCGGTCAAAAGCAAGACTGGGGACAAGCATGAGCTGAGAGAGACATGACGCAGTAAAACTTCTTGTACTGCATTGCGGGGCTGTCTTAGAGCTTGGCAGTACTGCTGGAATTTTATTCCGGGTGGTTGTTTCATGCAAGCACAGCAGGAACTGCTGCCGAGTAGTAGGAGTAACATGCCTTTGACCAGTCAAAAAATCGTCTTGCATCGGCAATGGTGGCAGTAGTGAATAGTGATGGAAGCACAAGCTGCTCGCTTGGTGTCAACTGTCCCTGCTGATGTGAGGAGAAGCCTGGGATGCCGAAACAAGGTTCTGACTGACAGGCTATGCTGTAGCACGAATTTGGTGTATCTGCTGATGCTGCCATTTGGATTGCAGCAGATCCCTGGTCAAAGATCAATATACTAGTACTCCCTATGTTAAGCATTTGGAGTTTAAATTTGTTCCAAATTCTTAAACATTCCAGCCAGGAGTTCATGATGTGCAGGGCCCTCTTCTCGACTCGATAGACTTCATATTGAAAGTGGAGGGAGGTTTTTTTTTTCTAGTAGTAAGAGGCATGTTTAATTTTTTATGAGCAATAAGCTGAATATTGGTAAGGCTTGTTGTCATGTTGTGTATGATTAATTTATCGGCTTCGGAAGCCACTACGAACAATTCCCCGGCAAATAAAAAACGTGGACCTCACATCATGACACAAACACATTTCTGTAACTAGTACATAGAAAAGGTTCCTGTATTTTGATTGCGAGGGCTCCAGAGTGTCAAAAAAAATCAGGATGGTAATCAATAACCTAACATAAGTCAGACTAAACACCTTCCATAGATATAGCATCACCCAGATGTTTGCTGGACTCTCGGATCGTGCAAATATCAGTGCCATATATATAGCTTCAATTTACAAGATAGATACATCAGAAAAACTAAAAGCAATAGCTACAGAATCTTTGAAACAATTTCTAAGAATTAAGCCCACAACCTTGGCTCATAGTCTAAGATCAAAATGAAGATAAAAAAGGGCAGAGGTTCACAAGTGCGTGAACTGTTATGCACGCATTGCTATGAACAGACCGTACCCCCTGCCAACTTCGGTTCTTGACTGAAGTCAGTTCTAGCTTCCTACCAAGAACCAACGGGGATCATCTTGACAATAGCAGCGATTGGCATGCCTATGAAACCGATGAAAATGCAGTATATCCACTGCATGAATGAGAGAGGAGTAGTGTTTGCAAACTCGCCCAGAAATTGTATTATGATGAACTGGAAGATGACGGTGCTACTTAGGACGGCGACAAACACATTGTTGTCTAGAATGCCTTCAAATACATTTATCTTCTCCATCTCTCTTGAGCTCACCTCATTGAATACCTGAACAGCAAAGATAAGAGGTTTGATTAAAATACAAATGGCATTACTACTAGATTAAGAAGAAAAATACCATGTCCAAATGTAGCTAAAGAATCTGTCAGGCATAAAAGTGGGCGCCACAAGCACTTGGAAATTTACCTGACAGAACACGAAGCAATTGAAGATGAGTGTGTTCAAGACAAGATCCGAATTGTCGCCTACAAGTCCAAATACCCGCTTCCCTTCGGTCTGTAGGTACCAAATCACAATGAACTGATACAAGGCCTGTCCCAGGATGTTCCTCCACATAATGTTGCTGATGAAATTTCCTTTCCTTCCAACAGGAGTTCTCTTCATCAGTTCATTATTTGGAGGTTCGGTGGCCAATGCCAGTGCTCCAAGTGTATCCATGATCATGTTAACCCAGAGCAATTGCACAGCAGTAAGAGGAGCACTCCCTAAGTAGACATGTATAAGAACAGTGAGAGATAATTACTTAGAAGAAAATAAGGAATTCAAAGTTGAGATCGTTGCAAACACTCCAACAAATCTCAAACTGAATCTTTATTTACTTACATTTTTTTATGAACATAGGCTAATGTTAAATTTTTTCGTCGAATTAATATACAAATACACGAGGCAGTTCAGATATGGTGAGGCATAATTAGTATTTTGTATCAGCTGGAAAGCTAACTTCGCAAATAATAAAATATCTACAGAAAGAATTTCTGTACCTGTCAAGCAGGCTGAGGAGAAGTTCACAACGAGAGCAACCACATTGACTGTCAGCTGAAACTGCACAAACTTCTGAATGTTGATGTACACAGACCGACCCCATTTTGCGACAGTGACAATAGTGGAGAAGTTGTCATCAAGAATAATGACATCGGCACTCTCTTTTGCAACCTTCAAAAACATTGAGATGAGTCAATATAGGAGTAAATATCGAATTAACTTTAGAGATCATGTAATATATTGCGCTACTTATGGACATTATTGGCTCATATATATTGTGGTGGTACTAAAAGGAGCAAAATTACACTGACAAATATAGCTTGCAATTACATTCTCAGATATACTTGATATCTGTGATACTGATACCTCAGGCATCCATAAGAGCAAATATTGAAATTACCTCAGTTCCAGCAATGCCCATTGCGAGCCCAATGTCAGCCTCATGTAGCGCAGGTGCATCATTTGTCCCGTCGCCAGTCACAGCGACAACCTCGTCGAGTGCAGTCCGAAGATGCTTCACAAGGGTGTGCTTGTCAAGTGGCGAAGATCTTGCCATCACCTGATACATTAAAAAAAAAAGTAAGACTACGTTGACAAATGAACTGCAAGGATGGGGAAAAACACCAAGGTGAGTATTAAATGAGTTACCTGTATCTTGGGTATCAATTTGGTCATTTCTTCTGGAGTCTTGGTTCTGAACTCCGGGCCTTCAATGGCAATGCCATCTTCAGTTAAGATGCCACATTCCCGGGCGATTGCCTTGGCGGTGTTGATGTTGTCACCTGTGACCATCCTAACAGTAATACCAGCAGACCTGCAGATGGCAACTGATTCCTTCACGCCAGGCCGGACGGGGTCTTTGATCCCCACAATGCCAATGCAAGTGTACCCATCCATCGGAATCTGATCATTGGCTGAGAACCCCTCAGGGACTTCCGCGTAGGCAAGGCACAGCGTCCGAAGTGCCTCGTTTGCAAAGCTCTCGATCGTGGCATTCAAGTGCTTGACGGTCGCTTCATCGAGAGGAACGACACTGCCTTCATCATTCAGGTATTTGTTGCAAGACGCCAGTATGATCTCTGAGGCGCCTTTGCAGTGTGCACGCAGCGCACCCCCTGGGAGCTGGATGACCACGCCCATTCTCTTCTTTGCCGAGTTGAACGGCTCCACCTTGATCATGGTGCTTTCTTTCCGCACAGCCGAGAAGTCCCCGCCGAGCGACAGGCCGAACTCCAGAATCGCCGTCTCAGTTGGTGTGCCCAGTATTTCCCGCTTGCCATCCTGGTTAATGACAACGTCGCCACCCGTGTTGTTGAATATGGACTGCATGAGCATCGTCATGACAGAGTCCGGCAACTCAGAGAACAAGGTTTTGGTCTCTGAAACACCGTCCAGATCTTTGACCTTACCGCAGACACAGGCCTTGACCACGGTCATATGGTTCGTCGTGAGCGTGCCGGTCTTGTCGCTGCAGATGGAGGTAGCCGAGCCCATGGTCTCGCAAGCCGCAAGGTGCCGGACGAGCGCCTTGTCGTTCATCATTTTCTTCATGGCAAAAGCAAGGCTCAGTGTGACTGCAAGCGGCAGTCCTTCAGGCACCGCAACAACCACAATGGTTACAGCAATGGCGAAGAACTCGAGCAGCTCCAACGCGTCATCTCCGGTCCAGCTCAAGTACGACCCGTCCATGATCTTCCGCCGGAACAGGCTTTCGG
Source organism: Eleusine indica (assembly GCA_030378355.1). Classification (NCBI taxonomy): domain Eukaryota; kingdom Viridiplantae; phylum Streptophyta; class Magnoliopsida; order Poales; family Poaceae; genus Eleusine; species Eleusine indica. The sequence continues at coordinate 5,321,858 of CM059498.1, read as the reverse complement.
TGAGCACCGCGAACGTGACGACGGCGAAGATGAGGCCGATCTTACCAATGATGGTGGCGACGCCGTTCAGCTTGACCTGCAACGGCGTCTCGTCGTCACCACCCTCGCTGAGAGTTGCCATGAGCTTGCCCCACTGAGTCCTCATGCCGACCGTGGTGATGAGCATCTTGCACGAACCGTCCTGCACCTTTGTGCCCGACAGGAGGAACGGGTTCTCTGCATTGACCGCGACCGGCTCGCTCTCCCCGGTCAAGCTCGACTCGTTGATCAGCAGCGAGAATCCTGACAGGAAGAGCCCGTCGGCCGGCACCTGATCACCAATGGAGAGGTGGACAACGTCGCCGGCGAGGAGCTCGTATATGGAGAGCTTCTGCCTGTACCCGCTCCGGGTGACCTGCACGGTGATCTTCTTCTTCTCCTTGTCGAGGTCCTTGAACTGCAGGGACTGGCGGTAGTCGCTGGTCGCGGTGACGAACACGACGAGCAGGATGCTGGCCACGATGCCGAGGCCGTCGTGCGCGCCCTTGGGCCACCCTTCGGTGGCAATGCCGACGATGAGCGAGACGAGCGCGCACGCCGCGAGGATCATGAGCGTCATGTCCTGGAGCGCCTCCCAGACGAACACCCAGAAGCCGCGGGACTCTGCCTCCACGAACTTGTTGACGCCGAAGATGGCCTCCCTTCTCGCCAGCCTCTTCCTGGACGAGGTGTCGACGCCGTCGGACTCCGAGGTGGACAGCTTCGACACGAGGCCCTCGACGCCGCCATGTGATTTCAGCTTCTTCAGGTCATGGCCCTCCACGATGGAGCTCAGCTCTTCGGCGCAGATGCCGAAGCCCTTGGCCTTGACGTTGTCAGGGACCGTGTACTCGCTCTGCGGTGCAAGGCCTGCGCAAGTGTGGTGGTGGTGAGATTAACAGAAGAAAACGAAACGTTAATTGCTGTCACTGGGATGGCGTACCGTGGAGGAACTGAAGTGCAGCCTTGGAAACAAGCACAGCAACACGCAGCTTCTCCTGAAATAGTTACAACATACACTACTTAAGTATCAAGAATTATAAATCACTAATTTGGTACTCTACTTAGTTTGCTTACAGGTCAAAGCGGCTAAGTATAACAAAAGGTTGATTTGAAGATATATCCACCAAACCCACAATTGCAAAACTGAAGATAAGCATGCTGATATGAAGTGTTACAGTGCAAGAATCATCTGGTAAGTTTGTTCTCTAAACCTACCAGTTCAAAAATGTGCCAATTTGATATGACTGAAAGAAAATTAGGTACGTAAGTGTTTCTAGTTGTGGGATCACTTCCCCAATATTAGCCATACAAAATTAAGTGCCCTCATGAAATTCAAAATAAATGTACAAGAATTGGCAAAGATGGCGTAAATTAAGATTGCATTAGCACACATACAGTTTAGTGCAAAAAAAAAAAGTGAGGACTATAATTTCGGTTCGTGCCACCAGTAGTTCCAATAACACATTCCAGGAATGAGGGAGCTATCAATGCTATTGGTATCAATAATTTCAACGGAGAGGGAGAGGTCTCTATCATGGTCTAAGGAAAACTCGAGTGCCACTTGATATATATATTTTTTTTCCCGAGTGCACTTTATCATGTGCAGTCTACACTTATTATATTCATAGTGTCACATGGTCATCAGAATATTGTTACAGTCGCTACGAAACAACATGCTACGCGACGTATAAAAAATGTAATACAATTCTGTTGTAAAAGGTCCTTTTCTTCTAAATGCACCCTTTCTTTTTCCTATACCGATGAAAGCATGCTCCCTGTGTTTTGACCATCATTTGATCAATTGATTGAAGCGTATGTGAAAGTCTTCTCCTACAAACCGAGCCCTCTTTCCGTGTTTCTGTTTTGACTGAAATCTCGCCGGCAATTGGAATAAATCAACCACAGTTTTTGACCGGCCCTCCTGTTAGCTAGTGCTACGGCATTATTAGCACGTTTGTATACCTTTTCAGTTCTAGTAACAGAACGAATCTTTAGGTAGTATCAGAGAACAGGAAATTGCTAGAGAAAAACTATTGCGAGACATGATTCACCCCAGTTTGCTGAGGCAAGGAACACGAGACGCCGCTGAAAGAAACGAAACAGGGGAACGACACCACGCGACGGGGCACAGAGAGAGAGAGAGAGACATGATAAGGGGAAAAGCAGAGCAGAGCAGGGCAGGCAAGTCACCTGGTTGGATCGCTTCATCTGCGCGGCCTCTGAGCGCTTGCTGAGGTTGGCCGTGAATCGGAAGCGGCGCTTGGGGTTCTTGACGACGCCGACGACCTTGCGCCATCGCCCCAGCGCCTCGTCGGACGAGTGCTTGGGCTTGACGCCCCCAAAGTTCTCGTTCAGGTAGCTCTCCATCGCTGGGATTCGACTCCAATCAATCGATTCCTTCCCACCAAGCTGAGGTTGGCCTAGTAGATATATAGGGGCACAAGCACAATCACACACAGCGCGTGGAGGTTCAGCCGCGTGGGGCCGGGGCGTTGACGCGAGCGGACGTGGTCGCGACTCCGGGCATTGCCGGCGCGTTCATGGAAGGTGCGCAGCAGCGGCGGGGCCGAGGCGGAGGTAAGAAAGGAAGGGCAGGCTTTGTCCCTGTCTCTGGGAGGGGAGGGATCCGAGCTCGGCGGACAAAAGATGGAAGGACGCGCGAAGGAGGAGGGAAAGTAATGCGATGGGAGGGCAAGGAAAGAAAGAGCGCGAGTTGCTGCTTGGTGACTTGGTGAGTGGAGTTCCGATCTCTGTGCCTGGTCGACCAGCCGTGAACGTTGCAGCGCCACGCCACGTCGTCAGCCGTGCCGTTACGTTACGTGCGTGCTCGTTGGGCCGGGCTGCGCGCGGGCCGCGGTAAAAGTCACCCACCACAGCTCCAAATTTTTAAGTGGCCAGGACCACGACCAGCGAGCGAGCGGTCCGTGTTAAAAACAAATATATACTGCGACGAAATTTGGCTGCACGAAGCTCTCTTTTGGACTTTGGATCTGGATGATGAGATGATGAGAGCGCGTAACACTAGTGTTACTTTACTCTGTGTGTGTGTGTATGTAGATGATAAGGCTCATCGGTCAGCTCCAGTTTAGTTTTTTTTTTTGTCTTTAAAAAATCATGCGCTCCAGCCTAAGACGACATGGTCCCACGATGACGGCACGTTCTCAACTGGATCGCGGCTTGAAAAGCGCGCACGTCTTGCTGCTGAATGGAGATGGTGTGCACAAACACACCGGCATCTATGTTTTGGGACCATAGATAGACAAAGAGAGCGCAACGGGTACCCTGTTTTCATTTGCAAGTCACAACGATGAAAACAACGACGTGGTTAGCACGTCCGTATGCATTATTTTCTCCTTTGTATCTTGCAAAGAGATATTTTTTTCGTTCTAAAGTTATTGTTGTTATTGACTTTTTTTATGAACTTTGACCGTTCGTCTTATTCAAAAATTATCTCAAATACATAAAATTATTAATTATATTTTAAATTTATCTAGGAATGAAACTACTCATAAAAAAATATATAATAATTTTAAAAATCTTTTGAATAAGACAAATGATCAAATTAAATGAAAAAAATTAATAACGATAAGAACAGAGAGAGTACACTTTAAGATAGTTCCTGCAAAGTGCGGTGCACTATCCGGGCCGGAGCTCGTGGACAAAAATATCTCGGAGGTGAAGTCGTGACGCGACGAGGACGGGCGTCTTTCAGGAGGAGGGGGACTTGCGACGCGTCTTCTCCGCGGCGAGAGTGGAAAGGGAGGAAATGATGAGGCTTTTGCTGCTTTGCAAATGCGCGCGTCCCTACCACGGCGACCGCGACTACTACCACCTGCCTCGGCAGGGACTGTACTGTGTCCTCACACGGTCCGCCGGGTAAGTTAAAAAAAAAGAGCGGGGAAAATGAAAGTGTTACTGCTACTAGTAGTTGTTTCCGCGTTCTGCTGACAACGCAGCGCGGCGAAGGCACGGAACTACGCCTTTCTGCCCTACTCACATCACAAGTCAGGCAGTCACCACCAAACCATGGTGTGCGTCCTCACGATCGCGGACTTTTCCATGGTCGCCGCCGGCCAGTTCAACGGCCGTGTGCGCCGGTTGGTAGAACATGCTCCCGCGCGAGTCGTCCAGTCATTAGCCGGTCCGTCTTGCCGTCGCGGGCCGCTTTTGACCCGCAACATTACAGGCCTTGAGCCCAGCCTGCGGTAGCCCACACGAGGTCGCGGCAGCCGTGCCTGGTAGCCCGTCCTGGTCTGCAACTAGTCCTTCTATTGGTTATTATACTGGTTGAACCCACCAAGTTTGCGTCCGTTCCATCAAGGAATTCCTTCGATCAAATGAACCTTTCGTTTTTTTTTTCTTTTTAGAAGATGGAACCTTACGATATGGCGGACTTTCGACGGGTTTAGCATGACCTCTTATGCATGACATAATCTTGTATTATAGCAGGGTCGTATTGTTCTACACTGCTACCGCTCCTGTAGTGCAGTATTACTATTTCTGCCCAATCCAAGACTGACAGGTCCTTCCTCAAATTACAAAAATGCTACTAGTAGCGACGCGGGACGGGCCGCAACGTCGCTAGGCCGTCCCGTGCCACAACCCATGAACAGCCCGCTTCGACGGAACGGGATGACTGCGGCGTCCTGCGGCTGTCCGCGGCGCCGCCAACTCCCGCAAACCCAAGCAGCTTCTCCTAGCCAACTATAGCCGCTGCCGGAAGCCATGGAAGCCATGGCGACGGCGAACGAAGCTACCGCGTCGCCGGACGCCGTGCGAGCGGGGCGGGATGCCATGGCCCTTCCTTCGCCTCGTCCGCATCGTCTGCAAGCGGCAAGCCTGGCACCAACGAAAGCTAGCATTCTCGTTCAGCAACGCCTTGCGGCTACTTTGCGGCCGAGCGAGCAGTCCCGTGTACTGATTGCGGCGCTGTGCGGGACGCCGCATAATCCCGCAAAACAGTTGCGGCTCGTGCGCCTCGCGGGGCGGACAGACACATCCCGCCCCGCTTGCAGCCCTACTAGTACGTACTGTACCAATTTTGGACCTTTTCAACTTATTGCCAGGCCAACCGCGACGGCCCACCTGAGCGCATCGGACATGCCCGGTAATCTGATGACATCGGATCGACAGGTGGATATAGCTCATCCTATATTCTATTATATATATATTTTTTCGGATCCGGAGTAAAAACGGGTAGTGACGAATAATTATTTCTTGATCTCATACACTGTACTTGTTTTCTTATTTTGGAGTCGAATTCAAACATGGATATCATTATAAGATTTGTATGTATAAAAAATTATATGATACACATGTAATTAGAGTGAGAATAAAGTTAACAATAGCTAATATATGAAAACAAGACAATTTATTTAACTATATACATCAAAAATTTAGATTTTTTATATATTATTAATATCTAAATGATTTAAATTAAATCAAATTATATAAATCTTAGATTAAGAACGGATACTGCTCATCCCATATCCTATCCTACTATTTTTTTCGAAGTCGAATTCAGACACGAATAATATCGAATGTCTATTAGTGTATCTCATATTTATCCATATTTATTTTTTTAATAATCAGATCATCGGATGATCGGATATTATCCGTCCACTTTTATCCCTAGTGCCAGTCCCCGCGCATAACATTTCCTTTTCCTCTTTAGAAACGAAGAGACAAGACGAACGATGAACCCACCAAAGAGCAACATGCGCGCTAAACAAACTGTTCTGTTCCACTGTTCCAGCCATTCAGCGTCAGCTTCACCTAACGTTTTGTTTTTCTTTTTGCAAGGGATCAACTCCACCTCACTGACGCAAACTTCGTCGACCTTGCATTGAGGAAAGGACGCCATAAGGGCCTCCACAAAGGTTGTTGCCGATAACCTTTTTTTGTCGGTGTAAATTCCTGTAAAGATAAGGTGAGATATGTTTGTGTGTGAGTGATCGCTGGCGCACTGAGAGAAATCAGAGTGGGACCCTAATTTGAGAGAGAGAGAGAGAGAGAGAGAGAGTAGAGAGAAAAAACAAAGATGTGGACCAGACCTCTTGCCTATACATAATGGTCACTGCCATAGGTTACGTTTGTGTCAGGTGTGCATGCAGAACAGAAATAGCTGTCGTGGCACCGTAAAGTCATGGGTTGTGTCAGTTATTGTGAAGGCCCTAAATTTCAAATGCACCTGTGATTTTTTTTAAAAAAAACTTTACCTACTTTGACGGTTTATTGTACTGTCGCATCTGTAATGTTGACAGCTACTGCGCCCTTGGTGATCGAAGCGAGAAACAAATGCTTGAGTAGAGTACGTAGCACATTTTCTACAACCGAATACTCTAGCATTTTGTAACATGTGAAAACCATGGAACATTCAATGTAAGCACTACCCTCTCATTCTTAAGAATTGTGATAACAGTCTTAAACTAAGCAACGTCATCAGCCGTGGGTCCCGCTTTTCCCAAGGAAATTCCAAGATTATGTGGCGACTCGATGGACCGTGTGCGTCGACAACACCGTACCTAGCCTGTCGTCCACCATCCATCTGACCTAGAGCCCCGCCCCCCCCCCCCCCCCCCCCCCCCCCACGGGTCCCTCGTGCCAGCGGTTCACCGGACTTGCCAACTGAGAGCCTCTGTAGCGCGACCGCGACCGGGCGACGGGGAGCTCAGGTCCTCGCCGAGTCAGAGGATAAGGCCGGGCCCCATCTTATCGCGCGGCAGATTCCTTCATCAATTCCGAGGCGGGCCCCCGAGGGAGAGGAACCTGATCGCCACCAAATCGTGGCCCACGGCACCCAGGACGGACGAGTGGGATCGCTTGCAGGCGCTGCCGCATGGGCCCAGCAGAGGGATCGCTTCGAACGGTCCGGCCCGGTAGCGGCGTCGCTGTCTCCGAGAGCCTTCCTTGCTTCGTTTTCGATTCACGTGGGAGTCCGGGAGCTTGCCAACGAGGGAGGTGTCGACCTGTTTTGTTTCAGTTGGCGCTTAGCTGAAACGGTAGCGGCGCAACCGAACACGGCGGGACGATGCCCCGATCCAAATCCGCCCAAAGGCAGGCGGGCGGGCGAAACAGATAAGAATATGCAGCTTCGATCATCGACTGGTATGGTACGTCGATTGATTAGGGCCACAAGACTCCCAACAACAAAGCGTGGGGTATTGTTAGCTCACAGCGGCACACCAACCGTATCGAAAGCTAAGCATCACGCGATCGGCTGAGGTGGCCCCCTCGCGCACTGAAGTACATAATAAATCAGAAGAAGGCTAAAGAAGCATCCGAAACAGCATTTGCGCCACTCTGAACTACTGAGGAATGCACAGAGGAAACTAATCACGGTAGCTAGTCGTAACATGCTCTCTTGTCTCTTTTGCTAAGCGAAGTTGCCACTTTGACCAAAAAAAAAAAATTGTAACGTGAAGGCCATTTCTGAAATCTGTAGGCTTGGGTGCGGGTAGAATGGCACGGTCAAGTACTTCATTATCAGCAATAATAAATCTGTGAGTGACGATAAGATGGGCCATGCATGTCGTGGGCAGCCATCCGCCACGACTTTTCCTTCCTTCTCTCTTCTGGACTAGTAGTAGGACTTATCCAAAACCCCGGATATGCGCTTAATAATAATAACATAACGAAAGTGGTAGAAACATCATTAGCCGCTCAGGTCATCAGAAGATAAATGCTAAACATCATTGTAGGTAATCAGCAGCACGAGACAAGCGAACGAACTCGGCGTCCTCGGCACGTGGCGCGACCATCCTCACTAACTCATCAGAGCAGGAGCAGCAGTGCAGGTAATAAGCAGGATGCGATCCTTGCGAACAAAAACGCAATTTGTAACAGTAAAAAAAATTCACTAACTCATCAGAGCCGGAGCAGCCGTGCAGGTAATAAGCAGGATGCGATCCTTGCGAACAAAAACGCAATTTGTAACAGTAAAAAAAATTCACTAACTCATCAGAGCAGGAGCAGCAGTGCAGGTAATAAGCAGGATGCGATCCTTGCGAACAAAAACGCAATTTGTAACAGAAAAAAAATTCACTAACTCATCAGAGCAGGAGCCGCCGTGCAGGTAATAAGCAGGATGCGATCCTTGCGAACAAATAGTACGCAATTTGTAACAGAAAAAAAAAAGTTAAAAATGGAGTACCAGTTACAACCTCGCTTGGAACAACAACGGGAAAAGCAGAGGCGTCAGGAGTAAATCGAGAGAGGGGAAGGCGGTAAAAACATGGACGCCGCCCCGAGGCGGAGCCCGCCTTGGCCATGGATGAGTTGGTAATTAGTACCGCGCGAGCGCGCGGCGTAGCACCTGCGCGAGGAGCCCCGGCGCGCTGAGGTGCGGGAGGTGTCCCTCGGTCTGCAGGAACTCGACGGTGGTCCGGCCGCCGAGGTGCGCCTTGAGGTAGTTTGCGACGGAGGCCGGGACGGAGACGTCCCTCGTGGTCTGCACGACGACGCACGGCGCGCGCACCATGCCCAGCACGCCGCGGAGGTCCGTGTTGAAGACGGTCTGGCACACGTGCAGCGAGATGTCCGGGCGCATGTTGAAGAGCGTGCGGCTGAACTCCTGCACCGCCGTCGCCACGTCCGCGCCCACGGCCAGCGGCGCGTACCCCGTCGCCCACGCCGAGTAGTTGGCCTTCATCGCGTCGAACACCTGAAGGATCTCCGGCAGCTCGAACCCGCCGTGGTAGTCCTTGTCGTGGTCGTTCAAGAACCTGCAGATTTTCATTTTGAGTTTTTTCTTTCTTTCTTTGTTCCACCTCCTCCTCCCAAATCAATTACTAATTCCAATTCCAACCAAATAAAAAATAAAAAAATTCATCGGTACCTAGGGGATGCGCCGATGAGGACGAGCTTGGCGAAGATCTCGGGGCGGCGGATGGAGGCGAGGATGCCGATCATGGCGGAGACGGAGTGTCCGACGAAGGCGCATCGCGGGATGCGGAGCGCGTCGAGGATGGCGAGCAGGTCGTCCACGTACGAGTCCAGCGTGTTGTACCGCCGGAAGTCGAAGTGCTCCGGGTTGACGCTGCCGGCGCAGACCAGGTCGTAGAGCACCACACGGTGGTCGCGGGTCAGGTACGGCAGCACCCGGCTCCACGCCGACTGGTCCGTGCCGAACCCGTGGGAAAGCACCACCACGCGCTCGCCGGAACCCACCACGCGAACGTTGAGGATCTGAAGCAGCTTCGCGCCGCTCGGCGCACCGCCGCCGCCGACCATGTTGGGATCGGAGCTGCTGCTGCTCGTCGTCCCCGAGCCGCTGCTGGGGCTGGGCGGGTGCGTCGAACGAAGCATGCCTCTGCCTACCGAGATGGGGGATTTGGCGAGCACGGGCGTGGGCGGGTGTTATATAGAAGCGACCAAAGCATGCTTCTCTCTCTAGTCTCTACACAAATCTCTGATCTCCTCCTCCTCCTCTCTCTCTCTCTCTCTGCTTTATTCTTCTCTCTCCCTGCTTCCTTTCGGTCCAACGAGGTGCTGTTGTGTAGGGCAGGCTCGCGGATGATGTGTGTCAAGGTCTCAAGGAGTGGGGACTTTTTGTCTGGATGCCCAATTATCCAGGCCATCACAACAAGCATGTGAAAAAACGAGAGGCGCCAATAATTCACTGACTGCTGGTTTTTTTGTGGTGATTCCGTTTTTCCAGTCCCGGACAAACTCGCTACAGTAGTAGTACTCTTGTTTAACCGGAAGGGAAAATGGTCCGGGAGTACGCGAAAACGGCCCGAAATTTGTCGATATACCAGGCACTCAGGCAGGCATCTCCCTCCGGGCCAAGTACACACGCTTTTCTGTTGTTTAGCGAACAAGTTGCTCTGATCAGATGCAGTCAAGTCGCACAAACCCGGCTCCAACACGCACGCTCGCACGCGTGGGCGCGGGATGCGTGAACCCCATGGCGCCGCGACCCATTCAATTGGGTCGTTCCCTTTGCCTTTGGACGACAGCTCGATGACGACCGGTGGGGTGAACAAGAGCCTCCAACCGAAACAACCTTCACCGATAGATCCAGGCAGGCCGCTCTATTGTCTTAATCCCATCCCCATCGTCGTCGATGGATACCAGCTACTAATAGCTTTCTCCAACACTTGCACTGTTTTATTATCTACTCCATCGTCATCGAGCTGAGATGCACGATCCAGCGTACGAACATCGAGAAACCAAATCCCTGTGCACTGACGCTAACGGATAAGAGCTTCAACCGCGAGGCTGTCACCGTCGCACGCCACGTGAAGCCAAGCCCACGTCGCCGTCCATCGATATCGACGGGGGCTTATACGAGAGAAAGACGATGTTTATGCGGTCCACGCGAGCCTCTCGCCGATTCTGACGGGAGGTAGCTTCAGACTCGCTAGCAGCCATTTTCCGCTGACGCTCGCCGGGCCTGCTGGCTAATCACCGATGAACGAGCTGCTCCCTTCCATAATGCGACGAGCACAGGCTTCAGCCACGCAACCCAACAAAACTTGGCTATCGTCACCACCATGGGACAATAATTAATCGATCAAATCATCCAAATTGTCTTTTGGATCACAAAGCTACGTCGTCTTGCGTTTTTTTTCAAGCTTTTATATCTGTATTCCTATATAAATCGCCCATAAGACATTGACGAAACAACGCTGTACTAGCAAGCACCAAATTTCAATCCAATAATTTGCCCCTTTTTTTTTTTCAAAGGGGCATTCTCGTTCTTGTTAGTACGCATACATACTGTAAATGGCAACACCGTATATGTGTATACCTGTGTAAAAGAAAACAGCGTATATATACGTCGCCACCGGAATTTTGACTCTTTACATGGACTAGACAGGAGAAGACGATATATGCCGTTTCAACTTTCACAAGGTGTAAAGCTTCTACGGATTTACGTCTCCGGCCACAGGACGCGCCGACCGAATCACTCAGGAGATAGATATAAAGAAAGATACCGCAGGCCTACGTACAATGGCATGATCGTGCTCCACACACATGAAAAATACTCCCGGGCCTACACCCTGCATCAAGCTTTTAATCTACATTTGCTGAAAGCTATGCATAGATTTTTTTTTCGGTCAAAAGCAGCACTGGATAGATTGTAAAAAATTACTACATGGATAATAATAGTAGTTAAGCAATGTATTATTAGTACCTACTTTGCATTGATGTAACTACTTTTCACTTAGATATACTACGAAACATATAGCAAGTCGTTGGTTGTGCAAGGTGCTGCACTTGCTGCATGCGTATATGGTTTGGTGTTGGGCACTACGGCACTACCCAACACGGCAGAGCATTTTTATGGCCTCCTGCAAGCGGCATCACATCAGTAATTGACGTCACATTCTTATGTCAAGAAGGATTCATCTGCAGCCTCTGAAAGATTTTTTTTTTTTTGTAGGAAGCAGCACTATAAAGGTTCTGAGTTTATGTTTAACATATTTATCCACCAACAAACGGCCAGTGGAGAAGAGCAGTGATAGGATGTTAAGGATCGATTGTATACATAAAAAAAAAAACAATGGTAAGGATCAGCCAACAACTAGTTTCCAGTCCCTGGATCTCAAATGAAAGAATTTTAATTTATATAAAGAATATGGTAAATTTCTCCAAATGATTAGGAATACCTGTAAATTAATTAGGCCAACCTCTACAAAGAAATGACCCATTCCTACACCACAAATCATAGGGAATAGGGGACCAGAGAGAGAGAGAGAGAGAGAGAGAGAGAGAGAGTTAAAGAACATCTTTTTTCTACTACGAGCCAATGACATCAGTTTATTCCACGAAAGGCTATACTTTGGGATTGTTTTTGGATAGTTGGCAAATTACAATATTCAATTTGATAACATAGTATTACTGTAACAATCAAGGTTAGATTGCAATTTTTCTTTTAAAAAAATCTTGCATGTCCTACACACTAGCATCAATCTCATTAAAGGCAACAGCTACTGGAAGGTGTGTAAGCAAAGAACACAAACTAGGGAGGGCGTGCCGAGGATAAGATAGTTATTATGTCCGTCCGAGTCACCCCTGATTTGATTCTTTCTTAGCTGATGTTACCAGCTACTATTTCCAGGACCAGCAGGACTCAATTCGCTCGACCGTGTCGTTCTAGAAGTCGTCGAGCACTACAGCTCACTACTTCAGCTTTATACTAGAACATTTAACTAAAGGAATTTTCGAGTAAGCTCTTGCTGTCTTCCCGGTATTTTTTGTCAGAAACCATTTTTTTGTTAATAGTGCAAATAATGAGTTTTCCCTTGATCGAAGTTTAGGATCTACTTACTAAACTTTCTCATGCGAGAATCAAGAGATGCAATATTTATAACACTCCCTTTTAGCCCCCATGCTTGTGAACGTTCAGACAAGTCACCAAAAGGTACACCAATTGAGCACACCAAATACGACCAAGTGAAGCCGTGGATTTCACCTGTAGGCTGTTGGTTGGAGAACTCCAAATTAGTAGTTAGGAATGGTAATCCTGCTTTGCTGCTATGGTTTGTGAGGTGTCATCACTAGGGGCATCCTTATCTCCGAAACCCTCATAAGAAATTAGGATAGTTCTCCCCCCTTTTCCCCACTTATATTTTGGTGATCTTCTATGCCCACCTTAGGAGATAATGGTTGATGCTATGTCAATTCAGCCGTGACCGTGAGCAGCGGTACACGTCCTTAAGCTTAAGTCTGTGAACCACCTCAGCCACCGTCGCCGTCACCATATCGTTGAAAAATACGGGCCTCTGTCATGCAACCCCTTGTGCTTAGGACCTGGTAGAATATCGTGCAAGGTGACAAAGCGACATCGGCGTAGGTAGGGGACCTCTACACTGAGCCCCAGGCTCCAGCCGCGCAATTCATCAAAATCATGAGTCGATAGGTGGTGGATGGATGCCTTCGGCGGCCAATAAATTGGACGGCGGATGGTTGGCAGATTTGCAAGTCGGGGCAATGGCAGTGTGACATTCGTGCTGAATTCTCTACATGGGTTATTTCTACCATCTTTTTGTTTGCACGAAAATTTCTGCTGCTATAAATACTTGAATTCAAGAAAATGACAGATCGGTCATATGGAATTCAGATCTCCGGTGCAGGATTGGGTGTTCAGCTCATGGGCCCCGGGACCGGGGGATGCCATGCAGACTGTGCAAGCGATGCGAATGCCTTCATATCGTTTAGAGCTGTTGTCAATCCTTGTAGTGAATTATTGATCAATCCTGTCATACACCATAAATTACAGTGTGAACACGTCAATGACTTGGTCTCTACTCTTTCCTCATTATAAATTATATCCATTATTATTAATAAAGAACATCTATTCTCATTATCTCTGAGTTCCAATTATCTCTGCAATTTATATTCTTAATACATTATCAGCATGTGTTCTACCAACCGCTAATTGGCCAGGGCCAGTAACTCGTCGGCATCGACGAGTCTTCGTTCATCCATCCGACGAGAAATAGAACATCTTCATTTTCTCGAAACTGATGAAGAAAGGCTTGTGGAAGAGGATTTTTTTTTTCTTTCTTCCTGCGGATGGAGACGAGACTGTCTTCATTATCCACGCCAAGACACTTGATCTCACCGTGGTCCTTCAAGAAAAATCTGTCGGGTAACAATCATACGTTTTACTTGTATTTGCCGATAGGATTTACTCCTGTTCTTTGTCTTCTTCACGGTGGACAACTGTTACCAACCGCGCTCATCGCTCTGGTCTTTAACTCGCCCCAGAGAATAGCTCTTTCTGCGCTATTTCTACCATGGCAGTTGCCACTGTCGTTTGGACTCCTAAGCCCATCACGACGTGGTTCTCATCGACAGCAGCCCGTCCTATCGGACACGACAACGCCCAGACTGCCTAGACGCAACGCTCGGTTAATTGCTCATCCACGCGGACAGGTCTGCGACCGTCACAGCGGCCGCCGTGACGGCTTGTCCACACGGCCCAAGCGCAGCGGAAGCCAGTCTCCACTGCACGCGGCAATCGACTGCATGCTCACGCCGACGCAACGACTGCGTGTAGCTGCATCGCTCCTCGGTGCGGCGACGACTCCTACACGCCCCACCCTCACGACGATGTTGTTCGCCACGCCATGTGTGCCTAAGGTGTCATAACGGCCTCGACATCACTGTCGGTAGTGCCAAGACAGCGACCTGTCCATGTTGGTCACAGGCCCACGGCTACAACTTCCAATCGACACTTGCGGCTATGTGCGCTCATGCAAACGCCAAATCAGCCTGTTTCACACGGTGCTCGCGACGGTTATGCGACAGTGAGTCTACGACCACGCGACAGTTGTTGTATGCCCAAGCGGCTACGCCAGCATTCCGCACGGGCCACGAGGCATACCTTTATTTGGAGGTGCCCAGACCTGACTATAACTACACCGGTCACGAAGACGGACTATCCCGGACACCAACATGGACGCGGTTAGGTCCAAGACGGTGCGACCATCGTGATGGCTGCCCGTTTCGGCTCCGGATGTTGCCCCGCGTTGTGAACATCTCAAGATACGGTGGCGGCGCACGGTGGCCTACGAATGCGACAAGACGCCTAGGTTGTCAGAACGAGCCTGCATGACACTTGGACGGTTGTGCGTTCACACGGACGTCACGGCAGCCCGTCACACATGACGTACACGTCAATGAAGCCGATGTATCAGCAGCGGCGTTACACGGGAATTTGATGGTAGTGCTCTCACAACTCGACCCTTGTTGGTTGAGGCATGATGGTGCCTACATGGCCCGAGCAACGACGACCGGTGTGGAAAAATCCAACTGCCCAAGGCGGTTATGTGCCATGATGAATAGGTCTAAGCGCCCAAAATTCGCCACGGCCTCGGGCCAAGTCGAACCCATGTGGGTTGGACTGTAACGCCGGTTAACAAAGATCTATTGTGCTTTTACAGAACAGTCTTTTTTGATTCTGTAATTGACGGAGTCTCCTTTGTGAACTCTATTTTCTTGTTTTAACCTATAATTTTAACGATAATTGCACTATAAAATTTACTTATGTAAATTCATCATATTGATTGCTCTCAAGTATTCTCAAAAGTGCAATTTCTTATGTCCAATGTGTTTGCATTTTGATGCATTCCCTATGATATAAGAGTTGTGTTTAGTGATGTTAAATGTTGTAAATTATATTTTCACTCCCTATGGTGATGTGAAAATAGATTGTGTCCGAAGATGAGTTTGTTCTATGAGCATTCTCTAGGATATAATACCGATATTTCTTGTAATTGAGATATCAGTTTCTTACAATTGATATATCAATAGTGTTTATATTTGTTTTACAATTGAGATGCCAATCTCTTGCATACCCACCACTTAATTCACTGCAATTAAGCTCATAGTGTGCTTAATTCAAGGAGAATTAAAGTTTAAACACTCCTATATTTACAATATTTTTCCTTTATAATTAAGATTTATATCTCTTGCATACTCACCATTTAATTCAACTTCATTAAGCATCATATGCTTAATTCAAGTAGAATTAAATGACAAACACAATATTCATTATAACATTGGCTTTTATTTGCAAGTGAACATTTTGTTCCTTGCAAATTTACATGCAAAATTTTAGTGTGAATATCTCCATTATATTTTGAGAAATTAGTATTTCTCGAGTATCTATATATGTTGAGGTATACATACATGAATCAGATTTTACGTAATCATTACTACAATAAAGAGTTGTATTATATGACATCAATGCAATTGAGATTAAATTTTCTTGCAGTGTCACTTATTTGCAATTGAGATTAAGTTCTCTTATAGTAATCGAGATTAATTTCTCTTACAAAACCATTTATTGCAATTGAGATTAAGTTTTCTTGCAATATCATTAATTTGCAATTGAGATTCTATTTCTTGTAAATTATCAAGTTTAATTCTAGAAGAATTGAACCATATGCAAAATTCAAGTGACAACCTTCATTCATATTTGAGAAACACAAAAGTGCTTTTCTTGAGTATCCAGCATAGCCTAACATAATGTAAAAGGAATCAAGCATCTAATGACAAATGTCATACTTTGCATCCTATACTATGAGATTGACACCATTTAATGGTTCTCTCCTAAATGTTGGCTATATCATTTGAGGTACATACTATGTAATTCAAGTCTCAACTTGAATTTACAAATTTTGCATCCATCTTAAATGTTACCATGATGGTTTTTAAATAAATCTCTAGTTAAATCCATGTTGACAAAGATGATCTCTTGTGGGTTAATTCAACTCACATATGACGGTCACAGCTACTCAACATGGGTCATGGACATTCAACGACATAGTTCAGCACCTATGGATTGAGTGTGGTTATGCATCCTCTATACGGAGAGTGCAATGGTCAGGTGTAAAGTCTTATGTGTCATAAGACGTCATATCCATCAAGGTCTCAGATTTGAGTACCTAATGGAGAAGATCTAAGTGCTTTATGGGAACATCCCATGCACCGGATTGAGGCAAAGACATATTTTAGTTCGACAAATCTTGTCATACATATGGTTGCTACACGCTGCCATCAACAAATGTCATTGCTCAAGACACTTGATTGATCTACTTACCTACCAAAGGTCCATGGGACATTGCCATCCTAGTTATGGATAAAGATATGGAGAATCTTTCAATCTGAAACATGACATCAACAGGGGAGGTCAGTTGTTCTTACAAAGTTCCAATAGAACTAAGTACCAACTATTCTATTATATACCAAGAGAACTTCTTAAGGAGAACATAATTATTGAATTTATTTCAGACAATTTTGTAGAGCTATACTACGCTCCCATCTCCTTACATACTACGTCAATCTACGTCCTATTACTATGGGATAAATCTGATGAAGGTGAAATTATGCCTATCGTGGATATATGCACCACAAACTCTATACATTGGGAAGTGAAAATTTCTATACTCTTACAAAGAGGCAAGAAAATATTTTATCGCTCGCTGCATGCGGTAAGAAAGATAGAAGGCTAACTATGCCTCTATCATCCTTCCCTATCAGTACCGAACTACAATTATGGATACATTGTTATATCCTGATTCAAGTAGTACCCTACTAAGTATATACATATCCGTTAAAAGAGTTTTCTTGTTAAAACTCATGATGGAAACAAAGAGGAATTATCCTATTTGTATAACGGACATGGTAATTTCCCTACATACCATCAGGATTATATCCCGTCACATGCATTTATTGCATGTAGAATTTTTCTTTCTTGATCACATTAAGACTTGGCTTGATTGCCTTGGTTATCCCATCATAGGGATAATGAGAAAAATTATTGTCATTCTATTGGTCATTATATATTTCCAACATTTTGGATTTAGTGTGCACGGTATAAGTGCCACATGGAATTTGATGTGTGCCACTCAAGTTCTTGAAGAAATTCAAAATTATACATGTGGTCATATCCAACTATTGATGGATTGTTCAGGTTTTACATGGTTTTTATAGATACATCTTTACGATGATCTCTTGTGTGTCTTTTATCCACACAACAACCATGTATTAATAAGATTATTGCTCACATCATAGGCATAAATCCTGAATAATTGATTCAATCATTCCAATAATCCAAAAGGATGATGCTACCAAGTTTTCATGCCTACAATGACGATTGTATGGTCCAAAATTCGGGATCAACACCGCATATAAACGACCAGGTTTGAATTAACACATACTAACCTCTTGTTAGTAACATGTGGTTTTACACACCACTAACATCATTTGCTGCCAAACGGCTCCCCCGTTGCAGTAACACGTGGATACTTGGTCCTCATGCCAAGAATTTCCCATTTATAGACTCGGTAATGTTTTACACATACCGATATCACCACCATAAGACATATATCATGAGCATTAAGAGATATTATTATCCATCAATTCAAAATATCTCGAGTCTCTTATGGGGACTCTTTTGCTCGTATGCTTATACAGAGGATCATTCCATGCATTAGGGGGAGATTTATACCATAAAGATAATGCCAAGAATATAAAAGAATGTCATATACATTCATATTCAATCTTCATATCCACGTATTAAAGGAACTGAACCTATTATTCAGAACATCCTACATTTGCAACACTTTGTAAATACTCTACCAATAATATTTACTTGTCATGAAGGTGTCATTAAATCAAATTCTCGGCCAGAAAGAATGGAGGTACCAATAAAATACCACTCAACTCCTAGTTCTAAAGCATATGAAGAGAAGTACGGTCACATGAGTGCTTTTTGCAAGCATTATCGAGAATAGGGAGAGATCATCCTCCAAGACAGTAAATGCAAACCAACACTATGTTGGTTGACACCTTTCAGATATTTACTATCCAAGACCTATGAATTTTAACGTTCAAAAGACCAGCATCATGTGTGCACACAGAATCAGGCGCTGAGTCACTGAAACATCCTTACTTACTTCGGTGTTTGGGAAATACACGGAGTTACCAAGGATAATATTTTCATAAACTTTGTTGGTTCCATTGAATTAATACAAAGACTACAAAATATCGACATATTTCTCTCCAAGATTACTCTATACTGGATAGAGGCCAAAATCCTAGGTAGAGTACCTCAGTACTCAAATTGGTCGAACCAGAGGTGGTAATTATGGAGAATAGCTTTGCTGATAGAGTGAGAAGTAATATCTTTTCCTCTCATCATATTCCATGTGAAATCATAATGGAATATTCATTGCAATAGGTGGTGCAATGGCGAAGCATTGTAGCATGTAGGTCCATGCTGAGACCCTGGATGTGTGAAAATTATGTTCCTACATTTAAGATCATTGGCAGATCAAAGATTTGGATAGATTCAGACATTAGAATACAAATTCATATCGTGATGCATATTATGTATCGTTGGAGTCACTCGATGACTCACAATTGTTAAGTTGTTGTGGTACAACTAACTAAAGAGTTCTTTCCACTGAAAGAAAGCTCGATAATTGCTTTGTGTGTTTACTGTGAAGTCTCGTTTGGATTTCAAATCATCTCAAAAGAACATACAACAAAGCAATGACAAAAATTGAGATGAATAATTTGGGTAAATCCAAATTAGACTTAAGTTTTCAAACTTGAGCACATTCCCTCTGAAATGTCATCAATCAGTCAACTAATATCCAATCGATATTTGTTTCAATATCGAATAATATTAGACTATCATATTCATCCAATATTTATGGTCTCGTCCAATCCCGAATATCAATTCAATTGCATTCACCTATCGGATTATTGATGAAAAGTGTCATCAAAGCTCTCATTAACTTGCTAGCTTAAAGCGCTACTCTACGTGTCATTAAGCAGGAGTCAAAGAGGATATTCATCCTTATGGCATATAAGGTCTTGGTAATTCTATCAAGATATGACTATGGTAGAATATGTATGACACATGTACATTGCATGGTGAAGCAGTTTTTACGTGAGGATCTACTATATTCTCATAACTACTTTCACATATCATTCCAAATATCACTTACTGTGCATGTTAGATTAAAGAATGATTAACTATATTATTTATGTAGTAATGGTTTTATTGTACCATCTGTCACTATCCGCGAGATAGTGCCTCTTGTATTGCTTAGATGTAACAGGTTACAAGAGAGCATACATTACTCCCATTTGTTTTATCCTCATATACTATAGTAGATTGAGTTGATAAAACATTTGAAAATCTTATGATTCACTCACAGATTGTCAATGTTCAGGGGGAGTATCCTTCTGAATAGTAACCTATACGAACATCATATTGCACTTTTTTTCTTAGTGAGTTTTTCCTACACGGTTTCTCATGAAAGTTTTTTAATGAGACAATATCAATACAAGTGTATATCATATCTCCTGATTTTTCCCTACTAGGGTTTTTAAAGGATGATATCATATGACATAATATTGTCTCTAAACTCGCTTGGGTCTTTCTCATATGAGTTTATAACGAGACAATATACAATATATGTTGTATCAATTTCTCCTGATTTTTCTAATGAGGTTAAGAAGTTTCCACAGCATATTACTCTATAGCTCCTCACATTTTTCCCACGGGATTTTTAGAGGAGCTGTAAGATTGTGTATGACGATCGATTGTTCAAGGAGGATTGTTGTGAACTCATATGGTGGATTATTGACCAATCATGTTATACACCATAGATTATAGTGTGAACACATCTAAGTGTAAACACGTCAATGACTTGGCCTCTACTCCTCTCTTTAGTATAAATTGTACCCATCATTATCAATAAAGAACACCTATTCTCATTATCTGAGTCCCAATTATCTCTGTAATTTATATTCTTAATAAGAGCAATGCGGGGTCGATCGCAAGGTGTGTGGGGCACAGGATATGGCGCTTTCCCTTTCGCGCTGGAGCGCTCTGGTTAGTGCACGAAGGGTGCTGACTAGGAATAACAATGCTTCGCCACACGTGGTCCAATGCTAACTGGAGGCTGAGCTTTGCACGAACTAGTGCTGGTTGGAGGAGCAGAAAAGTCAGCAGCAAAGCCGTGGAAAAGATGACTGAATGCAACAGAATTGCATTTTTACGCCAGGAACAGAAAAGTCAAATAGCAGAGTCTCGGCCTCTCGGCCTCCTCCAAGCCCCGCCTTTTTTTTTGCGCTTCCTCATGATGATTGAATGACAAAACTGGAACTAACAAATCATGAACTAGATCTTGATAGGGGAGAAACAAAATTCAGCTTGTGCACACGATGGGAAAATAAAATCAAGAAATATTGGATAGGATTGAACATGGAAATACTTAAAGGTCAACTTGTCGGTTAGAGTTGACCAACATGTTGTAAAAAAAAAGGAGGTTAGAGTTGACCAACAAATCTACCATTTTTTATAGTGGGAGATGATGCACTTACACAACTTGATGCGACTTCCCTGCAAGGCTGCAAACAATGTTCAGTAGATGAAAAAAAAATCAGCTGCCCTGTTTTCACTTGTGAAGATTGTTTGCGCTCCCAATCACAAACAAGAAAAATGACATTATAGCATGCTTTTGGACTTCAAGAATACACAGAAGGCTGCGTTCCACTAGCACAAAAGCATTCGCAACCCATAACCCTAAGAAATACAACAGAATTACTACATTTTTACGTTTCTTGCATTGGCAACACCGAAACATAACATATCATCGGTAAGCCTTTACCAATTTCATCACCTATATGTCCATGCAAACTATATAAGATCACAACCAAGCACGCAACGATAAAAATGCATGGTTTCTATTTTAAGCAGCACAGCAAGAATACAATTTGATCAAATCAATCAAACATAGCTAGATGCGCAGTGTACGCGTACACACGCATGTGGATGTGGATCAGGTCGAAGTGTCTAGTCATGACCAGAGACCCGGATAACATATCGTGGGAATCTGATTCATCACGGTGGCATAGCAAGACTTTTTATCCAATGATAGTGGCTACTGTGTGCGTGTGTGCTCCAGCTTTTGGTCCCTCTCGGCTATCTTGTTGCCGCATCCACCTAATTCCTCCTCGCGCCCCCACCACATCACACCTTCCATGGTTCCCTTATCCCCTCTTCCTAAATCCTATCACCTCAGATATTCTTTCGTGGCCGCGCGCTGACACTGACCACGACTCATCTAGGAGACTAGGACCATGGATTATCCGCAGCCTAGTCGGCAGTATTAGGTGGGACTGCGCACAAGAGTTGTCTATCTTCTAGGTAACTGTCCACACCAATCCTTAAAACTCTAGCATTGAACTAAACCCACCAACCCCTGATATATACGTACCAAAGCTCCAGATAATATTTGGATAATTTTTCTCAATGCATATTCCGGTACTGGCGCTGGTCTCTCACCTCGTTTCCTTGCTTACAGCATGCGCTTGTGATCAGCACATGCGGTAGCCTACCCATGGTGGATGGCAACTACAAGAGCTTTGTCTTTAACGCTTCACATTTTTCAATTCCAAAGGATTCTAGAAAGAGGGAAAATCATGGGAAAACATAACTTCGAGCTCGGTTCTGAATGATAAATGCGATGTAGATTGCACCAGAAGCATTTGTAAGTTTGATTAACTGAGGAAACACCAGTGAACTTAAACAAGACTGCCTTCACATTTTCTTTCGGCAATTATGATCTGTTTACAGTAGTTTAATCGGTGAAGTATTGTGAGGTGGTCAAACAATGATGGATACATATCGTACCATAATCACCCTAATACCTTAGGGAAACAAATTCAGTTGAATTGAATATTGATATCGAACTTCAATAGTACTAGTTTAATCAAAGAATACCAGTTCACTTAATATTACCATGTAAACCGAGGAACAGCACCGGACAGCTCTATACCTTTTGGACAAATCTCAAATCTGTTTTGTTCCTTCTCACTTGTATGGATACCAGCAGTTCATTTGATGGCACATAATATATTTGATATCGAGCCATAGCTGGACTAAATCTTGCCCTGATACTGAAAGTGTAATTTATAGTCACGAACCAGATCAGCAAGAGTGGTTCGGCATGGGCCCTCTGTAAACAGGAAAAAAAAGAATAGTTAGGTCATATTTGTACATGTCGAATCGAAGTTATAAATGTTAAGCAGAATGAGCAGGAGTTACGAACCACCCAGATAAGTGTGGAGCTGTTGAAAATCACTTTCCTCGCATATGTCAATCAGGGAGTACACACCAGGTCTCAAGGCCTCGTCAATTTCTCTGCCATGTAAGAAGGACAAGTCTGCTCAGACCAAAATACAAATGGAAATACAGAATGGCTTCACTGGAGTCTAGATCACAACATACCGTGTTATCCCTGTTTGAAATGGACCCTGCCCAGAAAACATCGAGATATAGCCAGCAAGGAAGTGCAGGGAGTACTTTCCTAGGATTTCTCTTTGTTGACGCATCTACAATGCCCATAACAGGAGAATAAATATACTTAGTTGGCACATGAAACATACCTTCATGCCACAAGGCCAGACATGCCACACTATCAAAGTGAGGTGTGAATTTTGCAAATAACAAAATATACCATGACTAACCTCTTCATAAATCCTTCTAAAAAAGGAAGCACATTTTACTGCCTCCTCCATGTTCCAAGCAAAATATCCTGCCATGTTAACCATCTTGGAATCTGCAGACTCCAAACAACTGAGAAGTATGTTTACTGAATCCTCCAGGAGCGCCACACACCGCCCAACCTCACTAGAACAAAAGAATAATAAACAGTATATAAGGACCAAATAAAGCATAAAAATCACAGAAGAAAACAAAAGACAAGTCAAAATCTACCGTTGTTGGTGCCGAAGAGTAGTGCATAACAACTTGCAACATGCAGCATAGATATCAACTGAAAATTGTCTGTCTAGTATATATTCATTATGATCTGCATGCTGTACACTTTGGTTGCAGCATTTTTGTGAAGTTGGTAAATTACGACAAGCCAGAAGATGTCTGAAGCCCTTGAAAAGTGTCATGGGGACATGCAGACACTGGGAAACTTGGGATGCATCAATTTGAAAAGAATGCCTCCCCACAAATGATGTGATAACCTCCACACACATTAGAACAACGGCCCCAGCATCTGGATTGAACCCACTACAATGAGGTGGCACCTTCTCAATGTAGAAAATAAATGGACTCTGAAGGTGAAAAATGATGTTGAATAAAGCACCAATTAGGCCTGGGATAGTTCTCTTAAAAACACGCTTATTTCCTGCAATTCAGGTTGAAAAAGAGTTACATTGATTTATTTTTTTCAGAGCAGGCTTGATGAAACAAGATGTAAGTAGCTAGAGAAAATGGCAGGCTACAAACATGCACCTTTATGCATTATTAATCTCGAAGTCAAGAATTATACTTTAATCAAAAAGGTCCAAAAAATCATCAATTAGCCCATGTATAATGTGCTATCGTATTTACACACGTCAGTAGAAAACGAGTTTTTTTTTTTTCAAATTCTGAACCATGTGGTACTGATCACTACTGACAAACATCAGCAATAATTCAGTAATACTACAAAGAGAAGAATGAAATATGAATGCAGTGTGGAATAAGCATTTCAATGTTCTATTCCATATTCATGCCATATGAACAACTTGATGCTCATTATGTGACATACTAACTACTCCATCTGATTTTTAATTGATGATGTTAGGACAACACTTTTAGTTCATTACTTCATTTTTGAACTAAAAATGTGTCCTAGCAACATCAACTAAAAAACAGAGGGAGTACTAAATTTACATGAAGATGCAAGTGTTAAGAGTATTAATGTGGTGCCCACTATACCACTTTGTTTGATAACTTATCATCACTATGGACAAGAACTAACTAAAAGTGTGAAAGCGAAACTCACAATGAATATATTGATATCTATTTCTGTCAAATATGAATTCATTTTGATATAATGTTGCCCAAACATAATTGTTGACTGAAACAAACTCTATGGTGACTTTGTAGTTGCACAGGGGGACATTTACCAAATTTGGCATAGCAACATATATTGTGAAATCAAAAACAGTTTCTGAGAGTTATTGTGTCTATGTAAATCTATGTCATTAAATACTTAGTCCGTTACATCAATCCCAAAAGCAATGCATAAGCCCCTTTCCATAGCAATAAACAATTAGAATTAGAACTGTATCAAAAAGACTGCTACATAAAATGCTGGCTACGAACCTGGCACGAACTCAAGAAACAGATAGAGGCAATCGATCCCAGCGGCAACATTTGAAGAAATTGCCCCGCCATCTGGATTTCCAGTGTAAATTTCATATATTGAATGGCTATACTGATTGACTCCAACTAATGCCCTTTCAATGACTTGTAGAGCCGCATTAAGATGATTGTTTGATGCAATATTGACAATTTTTTTAAGTAACAGCCGAAGTCTTGATTTCAATGATTTTAATCTATTCTGCCTATCAATCAAAACTTTTGGAAAAACATAACCAGATGCATTCTGAAGTTGCAGTGTTTTTGTACTCGAGCCAATCTCATGAGTAGGCAGAGTTGCATTCTTTCCTTGAAGTAAGATGCATTTTCCAATAGCCTTCAAGTGGGCACTTACTATCTGAGTATACACTTCTAGTGGGATGTTGAGGCCAGGCAATGTAAAAGAACTTCCTAAAACTTCAAGGTATCTTAATATCCCATCAATCCATACAAGGGAAGACATGTGTGGCCAGCTCGACATATCTGCAATTTTCTGAAGACTGACAAAAGCTGTCTCAAACAATGACCCAAATGACAACTGTCGGACAGGGCTGCATGTCTGCCCAGAATCATCACATGAAAAGGATAGGGTGCCATGTAACTTAACAATAGCAGCAGATACATTGTAGACCTCCCTCAAAGTGAATGCTATAAGTGGACATTCACCTTTCAACAGGTTTTCCAATAAAATATTTTCCACAGATTGTATTTTAGACATATCAAAAGCATGACTGCCACATGAAACACCGGATGTTCTATTTGAGTGAGCAGGAATGTCACTATCCTTTTTAACATACTTCTCCCATGCATCCATGGCTACATCAATTTTCACAAAACCATTCTCACAATACAGCTCCTGTGGAAGACGAAGAGAGACTAAATCATTAGAGCGATAATCCTTGTTACCCATGAACAACATATGAAGGCAAATGTCCACGTAAGTCTCAAATTTAGCAATATATCTGCTAAATATGGAACAGTACTGCAGCATCATTTTTCTTTCCCCTGAGCCTGCTTTTGGATAGTTCTCGAATGTGTTATCCAAAGCTGAAATAAGACCCCATAAGAATCCACCAATGCAAGACATGGTGCATAATAGTCGGTTCCAACATACAGTGTTACAACAGTTTTCTAATTTGATAACACACTTGCTATCCTTCACAGTTACAGGCATGCCAGCCGTAGTCTTCTCTAACAGATCAGCCATACTTTTGACGTACTCCAAGGCTGGATTTTCTAGTGTATCAAATGTATGATCATCATTCTCCAAAGCCTTGCTATTAATGGAGCTAACACTCAGGGAACATTTAATCTGTTTCTTGTAATCCAAGAAACAAAACAATGAATTCACATTAGCCAGAGCAGCAAATAATTCTGATGTCTTATCTACCAAGGAAAATATGGCATTTTTCACTTCATCAGTAGAATCATCAAATATTTTATCTGATGAGCCAACGATTTCCTGGACAGATCTCAAAAACCAAACAAGGGAATACGATTTACCACTTTTTTCTGAAAGAGCCATGTATGGCTTTGAGTCTGGGCGCTCTGTACCAAATTTAACAATTAGATTTTTCATTGCCATACGACAGCATATAAACAAATGTACTAGCTTCATAGTATTGCAGGATTCACAGTGAAGACCCAGCAATTTCAGTAGCAGGACTCTGCCAAGAAAGAAAACAATTCATGGTCAGCAACAAGTTAATCACATTGTTAACATTGCAGATAAGAAAATGTTCACATTAGCACTAATTTCCACAAATTCTGAAAACCCACATTCCCAGTGAACTAGTGGTATAACTGACAAATAGTCCACCACAGCAGTATCACATTAAAATTCAATTCACCAAAATAGAAAATGAGTAGAAACTACCATCCTATGAGGCCTTCTAGTCCCAAGCAAGTTGGGGTAGGCTACAGATGAAACCCACAAGAACCAACAAGAGAAGAAAAGAAAAGGTAAAAGACAAAAAAAAAAGGAGACAAGGAACAGAAGGGAAAGAGTAATAGACCAACCAAATAAAATCAAATATCAAAATTGAAAGCGCCTTAAGTTGTACTGATCAATATCGATTGTTAACATCATGTCAAAAAAATATTGATTGTTAACAAGGTTTTTGTGAAAGTTCTAAATACCAACAACATACTGATGACATTCTCAAAAATTTGGCGACCAAATTACTGCAATACAAATACCCTCCAATGTCAGTCATAACACCAAAAGCAAACAAACTAAGCAAGCACATGTGTAGCTAATGTGCTTTGCATGGAAAGTTAAGCCAGGGGTTGAAAAGGTGCAAAGTATTTGTGACCCTTTCCTGTCAAGAGCCTAGTGCAATAGTGTTTCAGAATGGAGGAAGCATGTACTTCGTCATCACTGAAATGGTGTAAGATTATATACAAAGCATGGGCATCATAAGTAGCACATACAGGAAAAGTTGTAAATTTCACACTTGCCTTTCAAGATGGAGAATATAATTCATAAGCCGTGAAAATGATTTGGGGTTTGCATAAAATCCAGGAGCTGTACTAAAAAAACGAAGTAGTTCCTCACAGATCCAGTGTCCGTCTTTGCATTGGGCATGTGCAGAACCCAAATCCATACCAATCAACTTCCCATTCTCCAGGTTACTTATTATCTTCTTCAAATCAGGTGCAGAGTTCAACAATGCAGAATCTTCATCAGAGTCGTTGACAAAAGAAGACACTGATTTCTTCAAAGCACGGCAAAAACTTGATGATAAATTCTTCAAGAGTGCCTAGAAAGAAAGTTCATTTCAGATTATATCAATCAATGGGAAAGGCATGTGGAAGAAAGCACCCCAGCCATAGAATACAAAAAAACACCAATAATCAGACAGCCAATATATTATCATTCAACATATTACTCAGTAGCATCTTTTCTTTGTAGGGAGGGATTAGGATGACAAATACCTTTTGATCATAGATAATAGTATCGCAAAGTAGCCCCACTGAAATACTATGCAAATTTATTTCTGTGTGTAAAGAAGATTGAGTGCCATTATTCACATCCTTAACTGTGCAAGATCTCTTTGGCACAAAAGAAAACCTTATCAGATTAGAAAAGAAGTTCTTCAAATCCTTTTTACATGCATGAGAGCTCCAAATATCAATGTTGTCACACAGAAGCCGCCAAGTTGCTGTAGGGAAAGAACCTTTATCTAAGGAGCATAGACTCAAATCCCAGGAACCACTTCTTTCATAGCACCCCAAAGGGTCATTTTGTCCTGACGAAGATAATAACCTTACATAACTCATCATAAAACTGGTCAGTTGTGTGGCCTCGAGACTGCAAGTCTCCTTCCAAAGTTGAGGGTTTCCTGTATCCTCGTTACCAAGTTGCTGTGCAGCATCTTCAGCAAAATATTTGAATGCCTTAATCTGCCTATTAAGGTCACTAAGTCTCTGCAGAATCATCAGATGAAAGCTATAAATAACCGGAGCAAACGAAGGACAGGTTCTTGAAATAGATTGTGATAAACTCTCAATAACATCAACCAAGGAGCTTGAACTTTCCACAATCCAAGCAAAATAACCTTCTCCGACAATTTTGGTTGGATTGCTCCATTCCTTTCCTGAAGATACAATGAATGGATTCCCCATTAATTCTGTTGTTTCTACAGCTGCATCAGGTGGCATGAGACTAATACATTGCTGACACAGGCTTCTACATGATATATACAGGCGAAAGAAAATGACAAAAATCCAGGAAAAGCTTGGGATCTTCTGCCATTTAGAAAGTTGTTTCTTAGACATGGATTCTCCAATAACTGAGGAAATGAACCCGCTTAAATTATTAGATTCATTTCTGACCAAGTGACTGAAGTTTGGTCGAATTGCACTTATCAACCTTCCAACAGATTTTCCTACTAGTGTACTATTTGAAGATGTGACAGTTACTGACTCAAGAACACTAGCATATATCTCAGATAAGTGTCTGCCTAGAAGTTCAGCTTTCTGATAAAAAATGGGTTTCCTGCCACTCGACAGGGATTCTCCCGGTTCCTTTAAATCATATTCAGAGCTGCGACCTTTGGTCCATTTCAATGTCTCTGTAAGATCAAGTGTAAGCTCGTCTATGCATCGACTAGACTGCCCTTCTGGCATCGATTTTATTGAAGCACGGATAGCACCCATCAATGTTTCATCGCTCAATAATGTTGTCAAAGATGCCAAACATTTCTCCGAGGATAAAGAAGCCACCGAAAATGAGCCCTGAACTACACCAGGACCACCAGTTCCAAATGTTCTCACAGCATAGCACAGCTTAAATATTGAGCGGGAAACCTACATAATGAACCAAGTAGAAGAGTCAGAAATACAAGAGGATGCAACATGCAAGTAGAATGTTAGATGCATATAAAACCTAAAAGAAAGTATCAGCCGTTTGCCTTTTTTTTCAAATAATAATGGAGCAAAATCAATGATAGTAATAGCAGAAAGAACACATGACCAACCTGACGAAGCTCACTGAATGTGCAAATCATCTGGGATGAAAGGCTTGAAATTTTTGAAGCTAGCAGGGAACAGGGTTTGATGTCCTTGGAAGATGCATTAACAGCAGACAAAGCAAAAATCATTAACCACAATTTCACAAGGTCATCCCCCAATACTTTGTACTCAATTTCTAAAAAATGGCCAACTGCAGCAGTAACCTCTGCAAACATTAAAGGCAATATCTTCTTAATGCTGGCATCTTCAAAGTGCAGAGCTGACACCCAAAACTCGTACATCATTTCAGATATTGAGATCAAGAATGTGTAAATATCTTGCAAGAAATTGAGGTAAGATCCCTCTGATGTGTCCTCTGTAGGCACATAGATCTTCTCTTCAATAGCTGTTTTCAACATGACATTAATAGACTTTAGCATGCAATGAACTTCAACTAGCCTTGTAACCCCTAACTTGGAAAATTCCTTTTGTGAATATGATTTACACTCTAAGACCAAGGGTTCCATAAACTGCATAAACACTTCAAAAAGTGGTTCTCTATGTTGCTGGGATTCATCAGAATCCCCACTTCCTCTTTGCAACCAGCTCAAAGCTCCGCTTGATGCAAAAGCTGTTTTTTGATTTCTCACCCTGCTAACAAATAACTGAAGCAAGTAACCAAACCCTGCCAGCAATACAGCCTTGTTGTCAGCTTTTATTCCTTTAAATCGCTCAAATAGATGCCTATGGTAGCTTCCTTTGATATCCTTGGCCGCAGAGGTTTTAGTCAAGCTCTTGAGACCAAAATATCCACTAAGATGCTGGGGATGAAACAGTCCATTTGATAAAACATCTTCAACTATTTTCAAAATTTCACCTGCCTGAGTGGTCTTGTTGGAATTTACTTGTGAATTAAGCAAAACTAACAATTCCAACAATGGCTCAAGAATCTTTTCAACAAAAGCATGGAAAATATTCTTCGGATTAGCGTAAAACCTCAGGAAGCTTGAAAATTGCCCAAGGAGACAAGTTGCAAGATTCCGGAGAACAGGACAGCAATTCCTCTCATTAATTGATACCTTCTGTGCAAGATTGATAACCTCAATGACACAAGAGGCCCACAAATCCACACCTGCATTGAAGAAAGCTCTTGTATTGGAGCAGAAAAGCAAAGATATGCAGTCTAAAACTCGTTCAAAGAGCTCAAAAGACTCATTGTCTGCATGTGATTCATTGCTATCCACTCTGCTCAAACCATGTCTTGCAACACGGCTAAGTGACTTCAGTAAATTCAGGGATATTGAGATGGATGGCTTCTTTTCAATACAAACCCTCAATATTAACCAGCATCTACTATCCAATGCCGGATCAAAAGGTTGTGGCACCTTTTTACTGTTCTCAGGAAAATTTAAGATAGACTGTACCCAGTTTCCAATAAAAGATATAAGACGTGACAGCTGAATGTTGTGCCCCTTGCGGCCATGGCTTGAGTTATCCGATTGTATCCTTAAAAATTCAGCTGCTAGCTCAATCTTTCTGTAGATTCAAGTAGTTAAGAACATTATAAATAACAAATAGATAATAAAGTTCACATAAATAAGGTTTACAAATGTGTTTCATCACCAGTAAAATAAGCACTGAAATGCAATTGTGTATGAATGAAACAAATCCTATTCTTACATTTCTTTGGGTGGGGAAAATCCTATTGGGTGTTCATGGACAAAAATGTGGTGCATGCAGAAATATGGCCGATTTTTTTCTATCTTACTGCTTAAATCAATACGGAGAACTACTGTTGTGACCATTGTGCAAAACCAACAATTAGGAAGCACTAGCTTACAGATGCCTACACCAAAACTGTAACATGTTTTAAGATA
Organism: Eleusine indica; assembly: GCA_030378355.1. Taxonomy (NCBI): domain Eukaryota; kingdom Viridiplantae; phylum Streptophyta; class Magnoliopsida; order Poales; family Poaceae; genus Eleusine; species Eleusine indica. The sequence goes on along the minus strand of CM059498.1, from coordinate 5,290,823 downwards.
CTCCCTGCACTGAATTACATAAATACCAGTGTGCATTTTGTTACGGCAGTAAACAAGCATTGCAAACACCTCAAATGAGTTAGCTAAAACAACGAAACCAGAGAAGCATAACCGCGACTAATTGAAATTCTTAGAATAAAACTACATGGGAACAAAAGTTCACATAAACCGAAGCAATACCTTTCGAGGGAGAGCTCCTTGCCCTGTAGCGTTAGAACGAGGTCCAGGTGTTCCCACGCACCTCCGGCGCCGCCACCAAGGCGAGGCCTGGCGGCTTTGGGCTCGCTTGGTCCCTCTCCATCGCAAGACGGCGATCGGCCCCGCCGCCGTTTTCTCCCTGTGCCGGTGCTCGGGGTCGCAGCAGCCGGCTCCATAGAGATGGCGGTGCAAGGGCGGAAGCGGAGGGTAGGGTTCTGTCTGGGTTTTGCACCGCCACCACGCGGTCGCTGCACAGTTCTCGTTCGCTCCTCCACAATGCTTCAAGGTACGCGCCGTGTTCATCTGCCGCGTCCGACCAGCCACATAGCACGAATCTCAAAGCTGGTTGGCCCGAACGACTCGAGTCTTGGTTGAACCCAACCCACCTAGTCCTGGGTCCATCCAGATAGGAAGGAGAAGGGAAACCCTAGCCCAGCCAGGGAGAAACGCTCCAAGCTTGTTGTGGGCTGGAGTGGAGGGGAGAAGACGATGACGACGGAAGAGCAGCGCGAGGCGTCTCGGCATGAGGGGCGAGATTCCCACAGGAGACGCCACCACTCCTCGTCCCGGTCGCGGCGGGGCGATCCCAGGTACCACCAACCTGACTGCGTTTTGATTGGATTAGAGAATGCTGGTGTTTGGGTTCAAAGGGGATTGTCTCTAGTACTCGCGATTGGTTTCAACATAGTACGATTCGTGTCCCTGTTGACCAATTTAGCGATTTACTATTGTACAAGATAAGTACGAGTGTGTCCTTACATTAACCCGTTTTTGGAACCGCTCTTGGTAGCCCAAGGAGAAGGAGAGACGACAGGAGGCATGAATCGGATAGGGGTCACCACAAAAGTCAAGATGAAGAAAGTGTGAGGGTGGCAGACCGTGATCAGAAGAGGAACAAAGATGTTGTGGGGGGCGATGGGGCTCTGAATGATGAGGTGAAGTCGCTGAGCCATGTGAAAGATGACCCACCTGCGAGGCGTGACAGATCTCCAAGGGGAACCAAACGATTTTCGGAGTCGAGAGAGTCACGCCAGTCTCAATCCTTCTTTCAGGTTCTTGTCTTTTCGCCATTATAAAAACAGAATATCACTAATGGCTTCCGCTCTCTATGTTCCAAATGGTTTAATAACTACCAATTGCATGCCTGTTGGTTACTTAGAGTTAACTATCATTGCTGAAGAACTTTTTTGCATTTTGATTGTTAAGAGATCTCTCTTACAACATCACTGGAGTACTGGGCAATTCCACATTTGATAGGTGTTCAATAATGTACCTTGCGGGTTTCATTAGAGCATGGCTAGTGGTTACGGTGGCTGCTGGCGAAATGACTTTGCCAGGTTACATTTCGCCTGCACAGCAGTTGGTCCATATATAGAGCTAGCTATATGGCTGCCGAATAGATTGATTGCAGCAAAGAATTAATCACTTAATGTAGGCATGCTGATTGGCAGGGAGCACTTAACACCGGCTCAATTGCTAGCAGCGGACTGGAAGCGGGCGATTTCCCCTTGGTTACGACGCCCGGAGCGAGCGAGTCGCGAGTCGCTCGTTTTCGTCTCTCTCCTGTTTCCGCTCTCCTCCACATAGGATTTGGCTGACGTGTCTGCTCAATTCGCCGGCTGATGTGGCCTTAGTATACTTGCTCTTAGGCATATTCATTTGGTCGGTAGTTGTTGATGGTGAAAACTGCAAACCATCTGATTAAATGTTACACTATATCTGCTCAGCTCACAATACATGGCTGTGTGTCTGTTAAACATAGTCAATACCACATTGTTTGCTGCCCTTATACGTGGTATCAATGAGTAGATATAAAATATTGGCAAATATTCCCTATTGGTGCCATTTTTTATAACTGCTATTTATTTCTGTTTAATTTTATGGTTAAGCAATTCTCATTTTTAGGTTCAGGGGCTTCAGAGTTCACATGATTTCTGTAATAACTATAGCTGCTAATATTGTGACCATTTAAGGTGTGCTAGTATCATCTATAGTTAAGTAGTTAGCATGAGAAATACATCAAATACGGTTTTTTCTCGTTCGTAAATCATGAAACTGTAAGCACCAAACATATTTTAGTTTATAATTAAAGTTCAACTCCACAACCTGACTATGATAAGATTATGATATTTTTTTATTTGTACTTTTTTATATAAAAATGTAGTGGAGCTGTACCTGTGAATTCTTATGTTGGTTCTTCGTGTAGAGTTGCTATCTGTTATCCTATCAAAAACTTAGAAATCTACATGTAAGCTGATCATCTCAGATTGCCACCTATATAGGTTCATTTTTGTTCCCATACTTGTTTGCTTAGGCATATGTTATGTTCTGTTTGTCAGCATGTAGCAATTTCTCATTGTCATATTATACTGATGTATCTTCTCTCGTAGTTGAAGTGCTCGGAGTAGTTGGATTTATTGTTTACCAGCTGTGTGAGTAGCAACTAACAAGAGTTCCTTGTGATGTCTCGTGCTTTATTTTGGCCTAAAGTGTGGAATTAGTTTTATCTGGCTTGTTGCTAAATCAATATCTTTGACATTGACTCATGATGTAGTTGAACTTCGTACATTCAATGCCCACAGTTTATAACTCTGTTAGACTACCTGTGCTTGTATGTACAGCACGATGAGCGTCGAAATGCTGGGCAAGGTGGTCGACGCTATGACCATAAGACTAGCGGTAAGCTGTCTTCTTGGTTCTTACTTTGTGCACTTATTTGAATCCCTATCGTTCTTGCATGATAATTTATTATTGCTGTTTCCAAGATCATGGAAGAAAAAGGGACGAAAAGGAACATCTTGTTGATAGACATAAAGAAAAGGCCAGTGGAGACAATTTGCTGGTAAATGTTGAACAGGACCATCAACAGAAAGATGGTGATTCTACTTGGAAGCATGATGGATTTTTCCAGTTGGAGGAAGAAGCACCCCTTGCCAAAAGGCGGCCACCATTTCAGGAGATGAAGATGTCAGTAGAGGAAGAGTCTGCTCCCTCTGTTACAGAACTGGATTCTAAATCAGGAAAACCTGATCGACCTGGGACAACTGCTGCAATGGCAAGAGAAGAAAGGACACACTATCGCTCACAGGGATTTGGAAATCATAGGGCATTTGTGAGGCCAGATGACCAAAGTTTCAGAAGAGGATTTGCTGACCACAGGAGTGATGGCCATAGACCTGGATATGATTCAAGGGGAAGATTTCCTGGCAGGGGAAGAATGGACAGAGACAGGTTTCACAACCCAAATGGTTGGAGAAGCAATGAATATCAGGCTACTAGTGATCAGGGAGAAAAATGGAAGCACGACCTTTATGAGCAGACAAATGGGAGCCCAACTCCAAAGACTGAAGAAGAGCAGATTGCAAAAGTTGAAGCATTGTTGGCGCTGTAGTTATCTTTTATAACTGAATGTTGTTATTTGTGATTGCTAGATTATCATGAAGTTGGTTTTAAAGGTCTTGAATGCTACATGTTTAATTTGATTACTTACACCAAGCCACTTCATTTGGACTAAATGTTTTCTTGTCCTCTCTGGGGTGAAGATTTCATACTGAATGTCCAGATGATGCCTTTTGGTGTAGGATCATGCCACAGAGAACGAGTGACCAATTTGTCTCTCATCGATTGTGCTTCAAGATTGATATAATACTTTATTGTCATGTTAATATCCTGGTGAAGTTATACTATGATTGGTTGCCGAGTTGTATGTAATAATGCTGATGTCTACATACTACGAAATTGCTGCTCCTTTCACCTAAAAACAAAATGTCGAACATATGTTCTATGTCACCTCTCTAGTGCCTGGAAAAAAGAAAGGATATATGGGACTTCCGAGTACATTTTCTGCCGAGAGCGTGAGGCTGAACTCACGCAATAAAGCTTGTGCTTTGCTCCCTCACGTTCTTGATGCCCATATGGCGGAGGCCTATGCTCTGAGAGAAGGTTTGGTATTAGCTAATCGTCTGGGAGTGAGTAACTTCATAATCCAAACTGATTGTAAGGAGATAGAGGAGACCATGCTTAATGGCGGCTTCTCTGTGACTGCGTCGGCGGCAATTTATGATGAAATTAATGAGATATGAAGGGAGTTTGCAGATAAGAAGATTGTGCATTGGGACAGGGAAGCTAATATAGTTGCTCATGAGCTAGCTCAGCATGCTTTTTGTATCAAAATGTTCTTATAGTTGGCTAGATGAACCTCCGGACTTCATTCTAGGTGCTTTTGATAAATGATGTAACTATACTTTCAAGTCAATAAAGCTAGCCGACTGGCATTAAAAAAAACACCATTCCATATTACACCTTCAACTATCAGAAAGGGTTTGATACTTTGCTCTTTGCTTTGAAACTGTTTACCTCCCAACTCTTACAAATATTAAAATTGATCACTTTTTGAATTTAAAGCTTTGTACAACAAAAATGCGAATAGTTTATTCATATTTACATGTGGAGTATTCATAGGATGAGTATTCATTTGTGTTTTTAAATTTTAAGTGATATATTTCAAAAAAAAAATAAAATCATTCAAGGTTAGTTAAAACAAACCTTTCAAAGTTTGTTTTAAAAAAATCTGGCGGCACTATTACGGTATTCATATTTTGTAACAGTTTTGTTTTAAGGGAAGTCATCTAACGCACTTTATTGATCAATTAACATTGTTACATCGTTTACTAGCAGCTCATGGATAACTCTAGGTGAATCATCAGTCCACGTACAAGATTATTTTATCTGGAAGGCAACCTTTGTTAATTCATGAGCTATCTTGTTACACCCTATATTACAATGCTCAATAGGAATACTATCAAAATCATTCCACATTGCACTATATTCATCATCCATTGATAGCTGCTCCTGCCGTTGCTGAAAATCCTCCTCCTTCCAGCGTCTTTATCACTTCCATGCAATCTGATTGAACAATAATTCTGTTACCACCGATTTATTGCGCCAGACGTAATCCTTCGTTTAGAGCACATTCGAAACAGTTTCTTCTATTCAAAGTCACTTCAAAACGGTTTTTTTTTTTAAGTCCCTTCAAAACCTTCATCAGTCCACACTCCACACCACTGCTTGAGCCTTGAGCCAACCCCAAATCCGCCGCGTCTCCTCAGCCCCTCTCCAAAACCCGAATGGCATCGGCGGCGGTGGCGGCGCCCTCGCGCCGCTCCGTCTTCGACGCCTCCTACATCCGCTCGGAGTTCGCCGCGGTCGGCATCTCCGCCCACTTCATCCCCCTCATCTGGAAGTACGCCTCTATATCCCATACCCCAGAATAATCCTCCGCACACGACAGCTCACGCCCGTCTCGTTCCTCTCCCTCTATCCATGTTTGATTTTTAGAAGAAATTTTTTTTTGATCTCATCTCGTTCTAAACGTTGGTTCCGTGCGTGCGCAGGTACGTGCTTCAGAACCCTAGGTGCGGGGACCTGGATGGCGTCCCGTCGCTGCCGACGGCCGCGTACGCGCTCCTCCGGCAGAAATTCCGGCCGACCACGTCAACCCTAACCGCCACCGCGGACTCCAAGGACCGCACCACCACCAAGCTCCTCATCCGTCTACAGGTGATTTGGTAGATTACGCTATCTGCACTGGCTCAATATGTGAGCGCTACATTTCGGCGTGCAAGGGTTTGCGATCCAATGACGTTTCTAGGATTTGGTGGAATCCATGATCCATTTTGGTCTCCCTGTTTGTTTCTTCACTATTCGTCACAGTTGCATATAGTGTACATCGGTAATTTTGCCTTGGCGATTTAAGGTTTACCTGTTTGAATAGTAATGTTGGATGCATGCAGATGTGGATGAAATGACCCATACTTGCATAAATGATATGCCACATGCGTCATGAGTGCTGTTTTATGTGATTTCGCCCTAATTGTCTGGTGTAAGCTAGGGATTATAAAAAACACTATAATTTGGTTTTAGGGTTATTGTTTTGTTGTGTTTCTGGAAGATAATAATGTATATTGATATTTCCCCTTCTACATAATTTCTATTGCATGAAGAGAGGATACTGTCATTACTTTGTTATCTTGGATGCAATAGAGCTGAAATATGAAATGGAGCACCAAGATGCAGACACATGTTACACCAAGATAGGGGTAGCTGTCGTTGACTCAGCACTGAAATCAATTTACAAACAAGGCTGATTGGCTTGGTCACCCGTGCATCAGTTGCATTTGCAATATGCCAATGCAGGGGCGTTTCTTTTTAGTTGATAATTCTTTTTTTTTTTTTTGTCTAGACAGTGGTAGGTGGTGCTCAATCCATCTTCATAATGAACAACTCAAGCTATAATTGTTACATTTCCAGTATTTATAATTTGGGATTTCTAATTCATTTCTGTTAACAATATAGTGGGAACTTTGTGCCTCAACTCTCAATAGTTTCTATAAATGCATTCCTACTTGAGTTGTTGGACAGGCTATTTTGGATTAATAACATTATGGTTGCCACTGCTATCATGTATATGGCATTACAGTGGCCAATTTTCTAGTGTAATTTCAACCGAACTTTTGCCCTAGTCAATTCATTTTGTTATCCCTTCTTTTCTTTGTCATGTCTTTTTGGTTTATTGCTTGCTGTAATGTTTTTCAAATAGTATCTGGACCATATAAATCAAGTTTCAGAATATGATACAGAACTGTTTCCTTCTAATGATAGAAGCTCAAATGATCGTTATGTGAGTGGATATACATGTATAGGTGTTATTCAAATGATGAATCGGTGCACTGAGTAAAATTATATCAACTCTGGCCTAGGATGTTTAGAGATATGTTTCACATTGATAAGAAGTGCGCTAGGTGATTCTAGTGCAGTGGATGGTGCGAGCATCATCCATCAAGTGTTTTGTGGTTGACAAAATGTTTGAACAAAGTACATTTTTTTCATGCGTATTTTTACCTACCCTAATAAATCATCTAGTTGGCAGCTAATCATACCATAACACTTTTGTTACAAAACGCATAGCTCAAATGCTTGAACATATGTGACTTACTCATTATGATAGCTTCTCCTGTGCTAGTTAGTCTGTTGCAGTTTGACTGAAAACTTTTTTCCTCACAGATCATACCTCATGCTAGTTTTTCCACTTTGCGTGTATGCTATATTTCCATTTCATGACGAACACCATTCTACTTGACCTAGGTTGTCCTTTTATTTCATAGTCAAATGACTTAGGGCCTGTTTGGCATGGCTCCAGCTCTGAGATCCATGCTGGACCTGAAGTTTGTAAAATAGATTAAAATATTATATATTTTAATTTTAATCTAAACCAAAGGTAAAATGACTCAACAAAAGACCCTTGATTTATTTACAGCTTCAGCTCCAAGAATTTCTGGAGCTGGGTATGCTCTAAGAGCTCCATGAATTTTCTGGAGTTGGAGCCATGCCAAACACATCCTTAATCCCTGTCAGTTATCTATTCGTCCTTTTTTGTTGTCAGAAAATTTGCCATTTCATATTTTTCTAATTTGTGGCACAGAAGAATACTAACTTAACATAGCTGTTTTTTTTTCTGTGAATTAGAATGGGGAGTCTGTAGAAGCAGTGATCATGCGATATGACACGCGACTGGGAAAGTATGATGGAAAGCCTCGTTCTGGAGGAGTGCGGTCAACTCTCTGTGTGTCATCGCAGGTAAATACAGTTTCCTTCCGACATTTGATGTCAGTTTCTTTAAGATCGGATAAACTTGTTTCTGATGGCTGAACCTTCTGTCACAATACCTACTGGTAACTGTATACAGTATACTACCTCCATTATAGAAATGATGTCGTTCTGATAAAAAAATTGACCTGCTGACAGTGCAAACTGTATGTCTTAAACGACATCGTTTCTTGAATGGAGGAGTACACAATAGTGTACTGTGAGTTATGAATCTTGGTAATCTTGTTTCTCTCTTGTTAATGGTGTTGTCTTTGCCTCTACAATACTTAACAGGTGGGGTGCAAGATGGGCTGTAGATTCTGTGCCACTGGAACAATGGGCTTCAAAAGCAACCTGTCATCTGGAGAAATTGTGGAGCAATTGGTCCATGCATCCTGTTACTCTCAGATTCGAAATATCGTTTTCATGGTAATTTGAATTCAACTTGTTGTAAGCTGCCTGAAGTATATATTCAAAAGAAAATCATGCTTCCTGAATAAACTAAAATGATGACGCAACTTTGTATTTTCTTTTTCAAATGTTTTCACCATGATGACGTTGATCGGATTTAGCTGTATTGCTTGGTTTATTTGCTGATTCTGTGAATAAATCCAGTGAGATCATAAATGTGTCACATGCCAGCCTTATATTAGAGGGTATTTCTAAGGGTCCCTTTGGTTGGGGTTTTCAACCTGCTTTTGCTTTTGCAACAGCCAAAAGCCAACCAAAGACCTCAAAAGCTAGACATGCTTTTGCCTCAAAGCAGCTTTCATTCTAGTACAAATCCAAAAGCACCATCTCCCCTGCTTTCACCGGCTTTTGAGGTGGGTAACTTTGAGTTATTTACCCGCCTGCCACTGGTTATGTGAAAAAAACGATTCGTTTTCTTTTCTTCCTCCCTTGTCGGCGCTCATCTCTCTTCTCCACTCTCGATTACGGTGGCGGCGGGCCACGCGAGAGCAAGTGGCGGCGGCGGGCTCGCGCGATGGCAAGCGGCGGTGGGTTCGCGTGAGGGCAGGCGGTGGTGGGCGCGCGAGGGCAGGTGGCGGCGGCGGGCGCGCAAGAGCAGGCATCGGCGGGTCCACGCAAGGCAAGGGCAGGCGGCGGCGGCGGGTGTGCGAGGGCAGGTGGCGGGTGCATGAGGGCAGGCGGCGGCACTCGCGCGAGGGCAGGCGGCGGCGACAGGCCCACGCGATGGCAGGCGGCGGGTTCGCGAGAGAGATCGAGAGAGAGAGATTCAGGGGAGGAAGAAGGAGCTGACGAGTAGGGTCCACTCGTCAGTGAGAGAATGAAAGAGTTGAATGGTGAGTAATGTGGATGACATGTGAGGTCTATTTGACAATTGTTACGAAAGCCACAGCCGGTTAACCAAACGATTTTCTTTTTTTCCCACAGCTGCTTTTGCCACAGCCCACAGCTACTTTTTCAAAAGCCACAGCTCAACCAAACACACCCTAACTGATCTCTGAGATGATACTCGGGCATCATAGCCTTTTTTTTCTCGGTCATTTATGTACGGACAGTGTTTGGGATGATTCTGGGGCATTATAAAGTATAAGGTTAGACCAGAGGAATTTTAATACCATCAAAGCCTGCTTCATTTTGCAAGAATTACGTTTGTACAATTTGATGCATATTTTCATTTTTCATGTGTATTATCTTATGCAAGGCTTAGATGTATTTTGTAAAGAATCTATCATTAGAATTTTTTGTATTAGCTTGTTTTTAAATGAGTAAGGATTATCTCTTTTCTATTCATGCTTATAGCACCTGTTATATCAGATGGCCTAATTTCATGAGGAAATTAGAAATGTCATTGTGATGATTGCTGAAATAAGGATGGGTTATGCATGAATTGGTATATGTTTGTGGAAATTCGAAATTGTAAGTTGTTATCTATGTAAGTGAGCTAGCCTTATGAGCTCCTTGTGTACTCTCCTCTCATTATACAAAAATGTGTAACAATGATGTTTTTTATCTGATGTCTGTTAAACAATCTTTGTGTTCCTCAGAGATGGTAGAACTGTTTCGTTATATTCTCATGTAGTATTTTGTATGTGCAGGGAATGGGGGAGCCGATGAATAACTATAATGCTTTGGTTGAAGCAATCCGAGTGTTCACAGAATCCCCTTTTCAGCTTTCACCTAAGAGAATTACTGTATCTACTGTAAGCATAATTGAATAATACTTCTCTCATTCTTAGGATTGTTTTTGAAACACTATTTGTTAATAAAATATTTTGTAAACTTTAAGCTGTTGTTACATTATGCTACCTGCTGTCTAGTGGCTGCTGCCACTTTTGAATGAAATTATTATGGAAAATGTTCATTCTAATCAGGAAATGTCACTTGGTAAATAGTGTAATTGGGCAGACTTGTACTCTGTTTTATTCCATAATATAGTATTTAGTGTTTGTCTCATATTTTGCAGTTTAGAGTTTGAATGCTAGCACTTACATGATATTCTTGAAAATCTATGATTATGTGGTTCTTATGCCAGACCAATTTCTCCTTCCTGTCATAGTAGTTTTTAGACCTGTATTGTAGTATTGCATTTGCATGGTTTCTGTCATGTTGTGGTAAAAGCTTTGCCATGTTGCCGAACTTGCTGTCTATGTATATTTCGGTTCTTGCTAATAGTTAATTGAAAGACAGTGTGTATGATTGGTGAAGCTGAAAGATTTAATGGTTGGTGTGGCTATAGTAAATTTGAGTGTTGATTGTCCTTTTATATATTTGTGTAGGTTGGGATTATTCATGGGATCAACAAATTCAATGGTGATCTTCCACATGTGAATTTAGCTGTGTCATTGCATGCTCCTGACCAAGACATACGTTGTCAGATAATGCCTGCTGCACGTGCTTTTCCTTTAGAAAAACTAATGAAAGCGCTACAGTCCTATCAAAATGAGAGGTGAGTTTACAATAATGTCATGTTTAGTCAGTGTCAAATATTGATGTCTGATCACACTTTCCTGTTCCACAGCGATCAGACTATCTTTATTGAGTACATCATGCTTGACGGAGTCAATGATCAAGAGAAGCATGCTCATCAGCTTGGTGAACTCCTTGCAACATTTAAAGCGGTGGGAAGCTGTTATATTACTAGTTTACTACCTTGTTAATCTCCCTTTTTCTGGTTATATATTTGACATGCTCAAATTAGATGCCTGTTTAAGTGTTTTTTACTGTGCCAACCTCCCTATGATTGAGCAGTTCTCTGTTATCCCCTATCTGTTTGCTTTGCATTTCAGTTTGATAAGTTTGGCACTCTAAATTTCCTCTAGGTGACATGAATTAATGAATTCACAACTTCAATTGGTCCATCAGACATTGTCAAATATCTTTTTATTTTCTTTTTACATTCATGTTGCAAAACTATTGCCTGTGGCTGCATATTCATAAAATGTGTGCTTCAAATAATTTTTGGTGAGCAATCGCATAATGCCACAACCATTACGAGAGCTTTTATCTTTGGATGGTGTCTTACTAAGTGATCTTTATCACTAACAGGTTGTAAATCTGATACCATTCAACCCAATCGGATCATCGAGCAATTTTAAGACAAGCAGTGATCAAAATGTGAAGAAGTTCCAAAAGGTTTTAAGAGGTATCTACAACATCAGAACCACTATTCGCCAGGAAATGGGTCAGGACATAGCTGGCGCTTGTGGACAATTGGTGGTTAGCCTTCCAGATGAAAGATCAGCTGGCGGTGCAACCCTTCTGTCAGACATCGAAGACCTTCGGATCTGACCTGTCCTCCAGTTATCTTTATCATCGCATCAGAATCAAATCCTTACTGATTAGGGTATTGTAACTAGTGCTATAGTTTCAGTGAAGCTTTAAAATATGGAGATGATCATTTTGGCCATTGTAGTGTTTCCCTTCTGTTCTGGGATGCACAATTTTGCTGTAAACACAATGGTGAAAGACCCCAGCTTTTGTGGATAGGTGGTAACTGAAATGGCTGGTTACTTGTTATGTAAATGGGACAATGCCATTGCGACGTTGCCATGATTGGATAATGACATCGGATCACCTATAGCTGTGTATTATCTGACGACCTTTGGTCTATATCTGGCTCTTATCTTCTTGTTATCTTAGAAAAAAAAATTAGATTTGCAGCCAGTCGTTTTCCATTTGGAGCGGGACCTCATGGAATCGAGCTCTCTTGCTGCTTGTTTGGTTACTACCATCGGATTCTGTGTCGGTGGGTGCTGGTGGAAGTGTTAGGGGACTCGCGGCATGCGTGATCTGTTAAGCTGGTAGTTTTCTTTTAAAAAAAAACATGTTAAGCTGGCAGCTGCTGGAGAGCATGTGTGATACTAGCTAGGTGAGGCATATGAGCAGATGAGTTTGGTGCTCGGTTTTCTCCTAGTTTATTCCGCCGTCCGGAATCGACGGATGTTGTGGGAGCATTAGTCGAGCTTTTTACGCTTCCGAAGCTCTTTTTCTTTTTACAGATGCATATGCATCGAAGTTGTTTATTTTAAATTTGAATTCTCTCTCATCATATTTATTCTCTAGTGCATTCTGGCAAGTTTGATATCGCTTTTCACGCTGTTACAGTTCGTTCGCTGATAGGTTCGACAATGTCAGAAATTAGATTAATTATTAAAGCAGCTTTATTTTTCTTTGAAATGTAAACATATTTAAAACAAAAGGAGAAAGTGTTTTTTCCCCCGATACCCTCGGATGTAGACGTGCTGTGAATGCAGGCTGCAACTGAGCGGAATCAATCAACCAGCCCATCTCCGTGCTCGTCATTTCTCAGTTGTCGCGCTCCAAAGGCTATATACTCTTGGCGGCGCCCTCTCTGACCTCTCCTTTTTCCTCTCTTCGGCGGCCGCCTCCCTCCCCCTCCCGTCCCCGTCCCCAAGCCGCCGCCGCCGCCGCCGTCGCCATGGCCATGAAGGGACCCGGCCTCTTCTCAGACATCGGCAAGAAGGCCAAGGGTACATCCTCGTAGTCGTCATCATTATCATCATCGTCATCATCTCCTTGTCTAATTTGATTGGTTTGCGGTGGTGATCTGCAGATCTGCTCACGAGGGACTACACCTACGACCAGAAGCTGACCGTGTCCACCGTCAGCGCCTCCGGAGTGGTAAGGGTTCCTCCGATCCGATCGCGCTCGTGTGATTCGGTGCCGTTGCATTCGTGTTAGCTTGTCTATGCCTGCGAGGCATTGACCTAGCTACGTTTATGGTTGTGGTTGTAGTCTGCCTCGAGTTGTCGCAGTGTGGGAGGCCCGCTAGTTGTTAGACGTGGTCTTGCGATTTCAGTTTCTACTTCATCTGGCTTTTTCTGTCGTTTACAGTTTCCGTGGTTGTTGCATCGTATGCTAATTAATGACATGTTTGATACATGTTGGCCTCGAGGTCGAGGACAATCGGAATCTGGTTATATCCTCGTAGAGCAATGCAGTTACTTATCAATTATCATAATTGGAAAGATGATTTATGAGTAAGAGTTTAAAACCATTGCATCCAATTTATGATGAACAGCCAGTGTGAATGAGATGACATATTTCCCTTCGTTGTTCAGTTGTTCCTGTTGCATTGGTCCTGTTTTTATGGAACTTTATGTTCATGCATGTGTGCTAAGAAATAAAGTTGGTTATTGCCTTTTTTCTTTTGTTATCTTCTAGTTGGTGCTGTATTTTGCGTCAACTTATCATATTAGACCTGCTTGCTGCAATTCTAATGTAATTCTAATTATGGAACTGCTGAAGGCTTATTAAATATATATATTTAATTGTCTGCTTAGTTCTTCATTAATGTTGATTCCTCGTCCCTTTCATTATATGCCATAGAGAACTTTATTGTGAAAGAATATTTATTGGGGCCTCAGGCCTCTTGACTTTATATCCTATTTTGGGCCCCTGTAATTAGCATGACCTTTGGTAAAACAACTAAATCATCCCTTCAACCATGTTTCATCGTTTCATGGAACGGTGGAAGTCTAAAAAAGGCTCTCAAGGTTCAATAGCCTCGTTGAAACTGGTTGTTGGACAAATAGTGAAACCTGAAATGTAGCTGCATGGATACTTGACGATTTATTTATGTCACTGTAGGATTGGTTTGTGTAGAAAGTTAGACACGTTCATCATTGCTCTAAAAAATTGCTGTTACTAGTAGATTTTGTCTTTTCTGCACTTTCTTCCCCACTAGTTTGGCTTATGTGCTTGATGGCTTGATGTATGTAATCTGTTCTTTACCTTGGTTGTTCCACTTGCGGAATTCTTGCTTAGTATGTGATCTGCATAAATACGTTCTGATTTTCGTAAGTTTAATGTGTCTGAGTGTGGATACTTAACAGTTGGCGTTTCCTTGTTTCTGGGTTGAAATTCAGGTTTATGCAGTTACACTTTCAACCAGATTTTAGGTTCAAAATTGATTTATTTGGTTTACTGTTTTGAAGAATCTTGGCCATGATCAAGGATTTCTTCTAGAAATTCTTAATGAGCAGATGCTCTCATAGCATCTTCTGAATTATTAATTTCACTACAGTGGGCTGTCACAGCTGTGTAATTACCAATTATGCTCCAGTTTGCACAGTGATATATCAAACTATATGCATGTCCTTTTGAATATATGGCAGTTGAGTGACTAAACTACAACCCCCATCCTCTCATGGTGTGACCTGGCGTTACTGAGTTTGGATATTTATTGTGTTGGTCGTACTTGGATGTTGATAAGTTTTCCATGCATTGACAAGCAATCAATTGGCAGCTGTAAATGTGTGCCCAATGTGCATCCTGTACTCTGGAAATTCTGGGCCTTTGTTTTTTTACATGGATTCTGGATCATTTTGTAGTAGCAATGAATGGTCGAGTCAATTCCCTCAGTAAATAAATAAATGCTAGAGTCTAACAACAAAGATGTTGAAAATAGCTGTATTAGTGTTTTCTCAAGGACCCCCCCCCCCCCCCACCCCAACACACACACCCCACTCCCACCCAGCAGTAGTCTGTTTTTTTTTAATAGTACACATACAGGCAACGAGCCAATAATTTTGTTCTCTTAGATTTGAAAATATCACTAAATGTACATGTAATTATATGGATATTGAGTGCCAACCACCTTGTGACTTAATCAAACTAACACTGGTACTCTATTTGTATTTAGCTTATTTGCTTTGTGCATTTCATTTCTAGTTAGCCTATGTCATGTCACTTGTGGTGGTAATACAGATGTACTGTTTATTATTTGAACTTAATTTACATATGCATTTCATGGATAGTCGTTTTGATTCAGGGCCTCACTTCCACAGCTGTGAAGAAAGGAGGGCTTTATTCTCTTGATGTCAGTTCAGTTTACAAGTACAAGAATACTCTCGTTGATGTCAAAGTGGACACAGAATCAAATGTTGGTGACATACTGATCAAATTTATGCATTTCTTCTTTTTAGCTTATGGAGTTATGGCTATTAAGCATGTAAAACATTTGTTTGATTTCTGCAGATCTCTACCACTTTGACTGTTTTGGAAGTCCTGCCATCCACAAAGCTTGTGACATCTGTCAAGCTGCCTGACTACAATTCTGGAAAGGTAATATATCAATATATGATTGTTCAACTGGAAACAGTCCTTGAATTTCTGGGTTCTTAACAGGTGGAGGTGCAATACTTCCATGAGAATGCAAGTTTTGCTACTGCTGTTGGCATGAAGCCCTCTCCTGTGGTTGAATTATCTGGGACAGTAGGTGCTCAAGGAATTGCATTTGGTGCAGAAGCTGGGTATGACACTGCTACAGGAAAACTTACCAAGTACAGTGCTGGAATTGGTGTAACCAAGCCAGAATACCATGGCGCATTCATTCTGTAAGTCTATGCTTCACTGCGACTTCGTGCGATTTGGGTTGTTGCACACCACACGTTTTGATACAGTAAACCTACTTGTACAGGGCTGACAAAGGTGACACCATTAAAGTCTCAGGTGTTTATCACCTTGATGAGAAGCAGAAGGCCTCAGCTGTTGCTGAACTCACCCGGAGGCTCTCGACAAATGAGAGCACGCTCACTGTCGGTGGCCTATACACAGTTGATCCTCAGACAACCATGAAGGCAAGGCTCAACAACACTGGAACGCTTGCTGCTCTTCTTCAGCATGAGGTTAAACCCAAGTCAATTTTGACAATCTCTGGCGAATTCGACACCAAGGCCTTGGACAGACCCCCCAAGTTTGGTCTGGCACTTGCACTCAAGCCCTGATCAGATCACCTGCGGTTGGTTGCTGGTGAACTTTGAATTCTTTGGTTGTTTTGCAAAGATATAGCCAATAATTTGCTCCAGGACACGTTCTGTTAATCTGGCAAAGGTTTGGTGCCCTGTGGGGTGGGTCAGCTACAGGATTTTACCTATCTGCTTATTTTGTTGATTAAGACATCTAATCGTCGGTAGATGTACGCTGCTGCTTGTTTCATTAGCATTAAGCTCCCCAGTCTGAGTACCGAGTGGCCATCCCGGTAACCTTTTGCTTGAAGAAAGTACATGTGATTTTTGTGCGGTTTTGATTGATTGACCGCCCATTTTTACAACCTGTTTGGAGCTGATTTCTTCTGTATGCGTTGTGGCACCTTGCTGATGTCACGTTATTCATAGTGTTTTTTTTTTCCTTGGAATGATTGATCTGGCCGATTAATTGGAGAGCACGATGTTTAGGGAAGGATAAGGACATGCGGAGTATCCTTTAGCTATCTTCTGTGAAAGCTCCTGTGAGTTGGTCTGTGGTTTCTTTTCCGTCACGCTTTCATGTACCAATCTGCAATAATAGGGGGAATGGGGATGTGTCAATCGACCGTGACAGCCGCGTACCACGTGGTTATGTATACCTTTCACTTGATAAGGGAGCTGCTTTAGCTCAATCTTGGTGGCCTAAGATTCATGGAGGCCGAGCTTGCGCAGCCAGAGAGACAAACGGCAACGTGAACCACATGACATGAATCTTTTATTTTTCCTCGAGGAACCGCAGGAGTTCTGACTTGCACATTGATCGCGCATGTGCTTCGATTCATTCCGTATTTCCGTGCATGGTGGAATCGGTTTGGGATCCGATGGCACGGAACTGATGAATCGGCAAAAAACAGCCGGGTGGCTTGCCCATTTCGGCCGCGGAGCAGCGCTACAGAGGACCGCATCGCTGTACCAGTGTGCCACCACCACCAGACCCCGTGTGAGTGTGAGGCGCAGATCATCTGCATTCGCGGCGCATTTCTCAGCCTTGGTTGCCCATCGCGGTCGCCGCAGGCTCACGCCCCCAAGCGCGACGCCAGCGACATCTCCTACGGCGCCAGTGTAAAACTCGCGCTGCGGACACGTCTCTCCGCAGTCGCGCGTGCCAGCCAACTACCCGCGCCCGCATCGTCGCCTCCAGGCCCGGCCGGCTCCACGCCGCCTCTCTCCTCCGCTCCCCACACCCGTCACTCGTCATCACCCCGACGCGGACGCCGGGGCCGGCCGCCCATCAAGCGCGCGCACCCTCCTAGTCCCAAGGAGATGCGCCGCCCTCCGCGCTTGTGACGCCATGGCCTCACTCTCCATCCCGCCCACGCTCCCGCGGAACTCAACCGCCTCGACGGCGGCGGTGGCGGTGGCGGGCGCCGCGAAGGGGAGGCGGGTCGCGGCGCGCGTGAGGACTCCCGCCGCGGCATTGGGCGGCGGCATGGAGCACCACTGCGGGGACGCACCGCGCATCCCAGGTTCGTCGCTTGCTCGGCTCCGGTAGTGCTAACGTTGGGGAATATTCTAACGGGAAATGTGTGTGGGGCAACGAGGCATCGTGAGGCTGTCCCTCTTGCTGCTTTGCTAGTCTCTAGTCACTGCTGCTACTCCAGCTTATGCCGATCAGCCAGTGAGGATGTCACTTACGTGCATAAGACGGAGATGTTGAGGTGAAGGATAAGTTTAGTGAGATGTTTTTTTTTTTTTTTTTGAAAGGAAAAGTTTAGTGAGATGTTGTTATTGATGGAACTGCAAGTAAATGCGTGTAGAATTGGAACTGAGCCAACTGGACACTTGACAGCGATGTGTCTTGGTTCTTCGTTTTCTTTGTCCTCTTTGTGAAGGCAAATAGGGAAAATTGTGTTAGTTTTCAACTCTTCAAATTCTTTTTTGTCCGCTGGTGATTGGTCGTAGACGTGGTACATTTATTATAGTCATTCCAATTAGTCTGTGTTTCCCTTCAAATTGTCTGGTACCGTGTACCAGTATAATTCACCAGGATGAGTCTAGATGTGGCAGGTGTGGTGTTTGAAATTTTATCAAAATAAGTCCATGTCATGCACATCATCTTACATTACTGCAGGTAGAAAGCTAGTTCACAGGGGCAATAAGAAAATGGAGGATACACGGTAGAAGTAATTAGCATTCTTTTCTTTATGTGTTTTTGTGGAGCATGTACGGCTCTGCTTATTCCTATGGCGTACATAACAAATAGCTTGAATGCTTGCTTTTTTAGTACATGGTGTGTATGCCCTGGCTGTGCCTATAGTTCATGCATATTATTTAGTTTGTATTGCAGTGCAAAATGTTTTCAGTGAACAAGAGGAATAAAGTTGCACTAACCTTTTATTGATATCCATCATCAGTGAAGGAGAAACCTGTCATGTCAAACATTGGGAAATCAACCAATATTCTATGGCATAATTGTCCAATTGGACAGTCTGAGAGACAAATGTTGCTGGGACAAAAAGGCTGTGTCATATGGATCACAGGACTCAGTGGCTCAGGTATGTTTTCATGGATTATTCACTTGATCTACATCCACGTTATGATGTTTCACATTGTTGTTTAAGTTTCTGTTGGAAATTTCCCACTACTAGCAAAAAGTGTGCCATGCTGCTTTTGTTGCGGCAACTTCCTCATTTATTTTTGTTAGCTTGGTTTGTGGTAGGACATAAAGTTTAGCAATGTTGCACTTCTACTGTATAAGAGGTATTTCCTTACCATGTTTCTTCTTAATATAATGAAGTGCATGCAGCTCTCCAGCGTTTTTTGAGAAAAAAAATTTCCTTACCATCTATCTGGCTTTTTTTATTCTAATCAAGATTGAGATTTGCCATTGGTACAATCTAGGCACCTCCTCTATAACATCTTGGCTTTCTTTAAGTTACCTTAGCGATATGAATTGGAATTACACTGGAGACTGTTGCTCTGTTGACACATGAATAAGTTGCGGAGTTGTATATTGTTTGGTTACCACCTTCATGATATGTACCGAATCGGCTTGTTCCTTACTTTGTTACCATCATAGTAATTAATTTGGTTCTTTCTCTCACACCTTGCTTCTACTAAGTTTATATGGAAATGCATTTCTTTTACTTTTTAGCACTTCCATCTGGTAGAATAATATACCATGAGCATTTTCTATTCGAAACTTTTAATAGAATGTTGCTCTGTGTCAGTTTGTGAGCTATTTTTT
Source organism: Eleusine indica (assembly GCA_030378355.1). Classification (NCBI taxonomy): domain Eukaryota; kingdom Viridiplantae; phylum Streptophyta; class Magnoliopsida; order Poales; family Poaceae; genus Eleusine; species Eleusine indica. The sequence goes on along the minus strand of CM059498.1, from coordinate 5,271,557 downwards.
CTACCTTTCCGTTTTGTAAAAGGTGTCATATTTTAGCTGATTATTAGTGCTACGAACTGTAGTCTGGGATCCCTTGATTATCTTGTAGCTATGAAATTATCCAACAAATAAGGAAATTAATATAAAGAAGCCATCACGAGGACCTTCCATCTTTTCATATGTCAGGGAAAAGTACTGTTGCATGTGCATTGAGTCGGGAGTTGCATTGCAGAGGCCACCTTACTTATGTCCTTGATGGTGACAACCTCAGACATGGCCTCAATCGTGATCTAAGCTTTAAGGCAGAAGATCGTGCAGAAAACATCCGAAGAGTTGGTAAGTTTTGAATGAAGAACAAGAGATTTACTACAAGTGGGCTTGCTAAAGTAAAATATTCTGTGCAGGAGAAGTAGCAAAGCTTTTCGCTGATGCTGGTATCATATGCATCACCAGCTTGATATCTCCATATAGGAAAGACCGTGATGCATGCCGTGCTCTACTTCCGGATTCTAGATTTATTGAAGTATGCTTATCTTATGATTCTTTTATGTTTTTTTGTGTCAACAATCTAACAGCACACGAGCTTTACAGGTGTTTATGGATTTGCCCCTGGAAATTTGCGAAGCTCGTGATCCTAAAGGTTTATACAAGCTTGCACGCTCAGGAAAGATTAAAGGTATGGACAGCCTTTGAACCTTTGGTAGACATTTGAGGTTTTTTATCTGATAGACACCCTGGTGAGACCATCAACTGAGTTGATGATCAAGTATCAACAAAACGTGCTAAAACTGTGAGATTGTGTTTTTTTCACTAAGCATTTTATAAACAGGTTTCACTGGAATTGATGATCCATATGAACCACCGTTGAATGGTGAGGTGAGCCTTATAACACACATTACCTTCCTACATGGTGAAAACTTACCGTTACATCAAACAGCATCTTGTGTTTTCATAAGTTGGAAACACCTTCATTGGTTGTTCCTTGGAGAAATATCAGTGTCATTGGTTACTTATAGCTTATCGTACACACAATAACTGTTATCCAAGGTGTTGATGGATAAAATGTGGGGATGCCATGCATACTTCTTCTTAGCAGCTTGACAATAAGAGTAATATTATCTTCTGTTTTTGAGATCCATATAAGGTCATAACTGAACTGATCATTTACTCCTCAGAACAATTTAGCTGTTGCCATCAGTCACCAATAGCCCTAAACCATTTTACTCCTATTGCTCCCACACAAATGCAAATGTAGGCCTTTTACTTATGAAACCTATTGGCATTTGTGTTGTCTTATACAGATAGTAATTAAAATGAAGGATGGGGCATGCCCTTCGCCCAAAGCAATGGCCAAACAAGTTTTATGGTACCTTGAAGAGAATGGATATTTGCAACCTTAGCACATTTCGAGGTGATTGATCTGATTCTTGTGTGTCCACCACTTATGGACATGATCTGATTCTTGTGTGTCCATTACTCGTGGACTCTAGTATGATCCATCGGTCCAGAATAAGAGGCATCACCATGCAGCAAGCAACAGAGCACCTTTCATTATGAAAGGGATACTTATTTATTCAATTGTGATGATACGCAGCTCTTCTACGTGTTTGAGAAAAAAAAAATTGTGACGATACTTTGTTTTGTGTGCATCTTCCTTGTGTAGCTGCAATATTTATTGGCTTCGTTTCAGTTAATAAGGGTGCATGCATTATGTTCATTCAGTGTGTATATATATGGTGTTTGCGAGTTGTATTTTATTGTTGGAAAATCCAAGCGATGTTGGATATCAATAAATTCAAATAAGCTGTGCAATTGTTTCTTAATTAATTTGGAATTACATATTTCTTGGATTTGTTGTCTCTTTTGCTGCTGTAGTTTCTCAGTCAAATTGTGAGGAACGGCCTAGCAAACATTTTCCAGGGATGTAGTTTCAACTTTCCTTTTTTTCACACTTGACATGGTCATCACTCAGTGATTGTTATATTCATATCTTCATGGATCATGTTGGTCCTTGTTTTCTCCCCGTAGGGCACACATTTTTGCGTCCAGATATCTCGAGCAATTATTTTAATTATGATCACCCGCACACTCAGAGCACTGACACAGGGAGGAGCCGCAAAGCAGCTGGAAATGAACGCCTCACTCACATTCGCATCAGGTGCCAATACGGCCGACCAATACCTGATCCTGGTTTTGACCGATAGGGCTTGGCAGAATGGTGCATTTCATTGGACAGCAGTACAATCTTTTTCCAAAGAGCTTAGGCAGTATGATGACCTGCAAAGCTGCAAGTTGCGGTACTAATTGCCTTTGATTGATCATTCCACTGATCAGTGGGCTCCCCACTTGGCTACTCCGACCGGATTGTCGCCTTTGATTCTGTCAAGCTCCAAGTCATAGCATACATGGTCTGAACTTGCTGGGTTCTGACCGCCTTTTCACTCCTACTTTGAGTTTGGGTGGCGGTGACTGGTGAGGTTAGGGCACAAATCACATTTCTGTAGGTCCGGCCAAAATTACCTAACCAGCAGAACAGCAGAAGGAAACAAAGGAGAGAAATGTCTTCACTCTAACCGTTTTCTACCATTTGAATTCTCTGTTAGCGGGCGTGCATGTACACCGTAGGCGTCTCGCCAAAAAAAAAGTGCAGCGTAGGCGACGGTGTACAATGTCTGCAGAGAAGTAGCGGCTGCAGAGAGCTGTCCAAGTCAAACCCGTGCACGCCGTCGATCACTGCCCGCCTCTACCCGGTCTAGGTTCGCGGAAACGAGACGAACGAGAAACGGGTTCCGTTTTGACCTAACTTTTGTTTTGTCGCTCGATCCGCACTAACCGGGCGATTCAACCACGCAGGCCCTGAACTTGCACGCAGCATGGCGCGACGGAATAAAATTCGGCGGCGCTGACGCTGATCGGGTCGCTAATCACGCGAAAAAGGTTAGGCGAAATCTAATTAGCACCTGAACAACAAAGGTATGTCGTAGAAGTAGAATTCGACACGAAATGGTACTGGTATAACCTGACTGAACCACTCGAGCACCAGGCCAATTAACTAGCTCCGGAACGTGTGGTTTGCGTCAACGGGCGTCGGTGTTTTTGACATTGTAGTGATCGGGTCTGGCTCGGAAGGTCAATTCCGAGGTTGGGCAGAACGACGAAGAGGGAGAGAGAGAGAGTCTGAGCGGTGTCTCGCGGCCTGACCAGACCAGCGATCGAAGAACAAACCCAAGCTATCCTGTGTAATCAAGTCAGCTAGCTCGCCGCGTTCGACCTGGATCTCCCTGCCGATTTCGTTGGATTGAACGGATGGACTTCCTGGGCCCCGCCCGCCGTTGGCTCGGGGAGGTTGCCGTGTGCTCGGCTGCTCACGTCCAACGCCCTCCACCGAACTTAACCGCCGTGAACTAAATCGGAGTCTAAGTCGATATCCGTGTCGTCAGCGTTGCGTGCAGAGCGCGCCGTGCAAGTCAGCGGCGGAGGAGCGCAACGGCACGGGAGCGTAGCTAGGTAGGCTGATGATGATGCCGACCCGGGCGGCGTGAACTCCACCTCGCCCGCACGGATAAGCAATCTAAGTAAGGAGTATATCACAATTGCTTAGTAGTATGTTGCTATGTTGCGTAGTAGTGCTAGTGACATCAGTTTAGTGTGTTTCCCTAAACTGATATCAGTTTCGCTTTCGAAAAAAAAAATAAAGATATCAGTTTATTAGTGTGTTGCACATTATTTTTCTCTTCGTCCTCGGAATGGACGAAGGGAGGATGAGGCAGAGTTTGTAACACGAAACAGAGGACTGAAATTGATGGATGAAGCGTGCGCTGCCCTGGCCATGGACATCGCTGTCGCGATGCCAAATTGATTCATCAGGTGTCCATATGCGCGCAGCGCATATTGGCAGGAAGCCTAGAACGATCTTCACCTGCGGTGTGGACGAGCTCTGGGTATTTCCGGCCAACAAAGAGAGGCGGGCAAGTATCACGCATTTTGCAGCTAGTGATTGAAGCTGAACCAATATGAGAAGCAAGATAATGTCTTGAAACATATATATCTTCCGTTGCTTGGTAAGCTGCTGAGGCTGAAGCTGAAGACTCGCACTGCAGCATGGCTGGCTTTGTGTCAGCAGTGTTTGCCCCCACGACACATCTCCACGGGCCGGGTGCACACGAGCGAGAGCCACGCGCCCATGCCCGTGGTGTAGCGTACGCTAGGGCGATGATTCTCCCGGCCGTCGTCATCGAGCGGTTGCGAACGACATGCCGAGCTCTCACCTCTCAGGTTCTCCAGATGAGGAGTTAACCGTTGTTTGACCTCCGCTGGCCACGGCTCGCACATCCAGATGCGCAGCATGGACGCCATCACAGGTGAACTGCTGCTTCAATGGGCGGGTGCCTTGGTAAGTGGTAACCTACGAGAAGAACCATCAACTCGCCGTCATCAAAAAGTCCCCCACGTTCTAAACCAACCCAACACATACAGAACGGCAGAAACAAATTAATACTATTACCACCGTAACACAGCCACGAGATACAACGGAACCGCTGAGATAATAGTCTCCATAACGGGAGCCGATGGTGATGGATAGTACAAATAAACTAGGGGATACTGTACAAATTGAGCTCGTTAATGGTCACTTACACGGACACGAAATGGCTAGCTATAGGGAGATCGAAGAAACGCCTTCGATCGAATTCCGCAGAATTCGGCTACCGAACCTTTGTTGGACTGACGTAAGTTACCGATGGATCGCATGATGGAGCATCGTCAGTGGAGACGAGTGACGAAACGACGGGTCGGAGGTCAAAAAGGAAAAGCTAGCGCCACACGCACCAGGCAAGAAGACCGGTAGCCGTAGCGATTCAGTTGAGCGCCCGACGCCACACGCGCGGCAAATGCAAATTGCAAACCACAGCAGCATACTAGGTCACGCAGCCCAAGACCACCCGTTTCCATTTGAACGTAACTAACCGGCGCGGGAACCGCGCAGCCTAGCTAGGGAACCGGCGGCCGCATCGCGCGCCTATAAATACGCCGCATGCACGGTGCAATTAGCCAGAGCTAGATAACAGCCTCATTCCTCTCCCTCCTCTCTCTCCTCTGACCTCATCGCGGCTTCCTGATAAGGAGTTCATCTCATCAGGGCAGAGAGCGAGAGAGAGAGAGAGAGAGAGAGAGAGAAGAGAGGTGGTGGGTTTCGGCAATGGAGAGAGCCTGGCTGTTCTTGCTGCTCTGGGTCGCAGTACTGTTGAGCGGTGAGTAGTCCCGTCTCTATGGCTAGCAGGCCATTATATTGGGCCTCGCAATCTGGTTCAGCTGAAACCACCGATTGTGATTTGTGAGTTGATGAACATCTAATTTATCGCGTCGAGGTTCTTTCTCTTCTTTGCAGCTGCTCGCGTGGTGCAATCTCTTCCTTACGACTACTCGTCCAGCTCTGAGGTATGAACATACGCGCTGCTTCTCTCCCTCCCTCTCTCACCCATTCCTGTGACATCGCCGATCCTCCATATCCGGCGGCGATTGATTACACGGTGCTCATCGCCGATCGTCCAATCCACCACAAGTATCACCAGCGCCACATCGCATTGCGCGTGTTCACGCACCGTATCTCTGCCCATCCGATCCACACAGGCGGCGCATGAAAACCATCAGCCTCCACATCCCCGGCCTGTTGCTCAAGTTAGTGCTGCTGTAAATTACTTAAATCCCAGTAGCCGTCGTGTGTTTCGACATGCATGAACCTGGCATCCTAGTTAAGCTACGGGGCAAAAAAATATCAAAAGCGCGGTTAACGCCGGCCGTCATTAGTTGCCTGTGCGCGCGCGTGACATGTAAACTGACAAGTGACATGCGTGTGTGTGGGGCGGGTGGCGTGGGCCATGCACACTAGCGACCTGCGAGCACACAAGAATATTTGTCCCGCCTCCCTGGCCGGCCGGTCTGCGCCCACTGATGATCAGGAGCACTCACTATCTAGTGATGATCGAGACATGTTGCTTAATGGTGTGATCGATCCATCGACCATGTGAACACAAGACATCAGTCCTTCAATTCAATACCGGTATCTTTCTCCATTCGTTTAGAAAAAATATTAGTAGCCTTTTTCATCGGTTAAGTAGTAAGCCAAGGTTTGGTGCAAATAGACCGAACAAGTAGGAGCAAGACGACGAACACGGACAAGAATTTACAGTTCCCTGCCAAAATCCTTCCAGAACAGGGCTAGATACCAACAGAACACGGAAAAAAAGGTTGGCCAGGTACCTAACAAGTCAACTCCGATCCGACCCAGCCTAACAGTTTTTTTCTCCCCCGAGAAATATGCTTCATCCTGAGCTCCTGGCTGATCTGGTTGCCTCAATCCTAACCTTGAACTCGTCATTCAGGTGTAAAAATTAGTACTAGTAGCTCCAAAAGCCGGTCCCCAATGTGACGAACTACTGACGGTGCACCGTGCAAATCCGCCGACCCACTTAATCAAAAGCCCAGCCACTGATCAGCTTATGCACGCACGCACATAATTTTCTTTTTTGCTGACTGTATTGTGAACACATCTTTATGCATACCGGTGTGCTTCATGATCGACGGTCAAAATCTGTAGCCTTTTTGGGGGTTCCTTGTGAACGCCAAGCAGGGGAGGGCGTGTGTACACCAGTGTCTGCCACACATTGCATCACTCGTGCTCATGCATGCGCCCCACTGAGTCGCTTATTGGACAGATCATTAATTCAACTTCACTTAGCTTCGCGATAACTTATTCTGGCTAATTGGTTGGTGAAGATATTATGCTCACCTCACCTGAGGTACACAATGGTCTACTCGTGTCTGAAACAGAGTCCAAAGGCAGCAGAGCCAAAGTCAAGGGGGCCTGTAAAAGTAATTTGTTTTTAGTTAATTTTATTTTCCACCGAGAAAATCAGCTTGTCCCGGGTGTATTTGCTTATTACCAGTAATAACGGTGAGATACGTTTTCTTTCGTTAGTCTTATGTTAGGCCAGCAGTTAGATATGCGATCACGCGGACTTATGTAGACGAGTCAAACAGTATTCTTGTAGTTGCAGGACTAGGTGGTACCCAAATCAAATCCTGGAATAGAAATTTGAGGTAGGAGATGAGTGACAATGTGCCAAACCAAATCAGGCATGTGCACTGCATGCCCGGTCTTGTACTTTATTCGACAAGTTGGTTACCGTACACAACCTTTCAGTCAATGCCTTTTACTGAGATTTTGACAGGCCCGGCGGTTTTGACAGTTACATGGCGCTGCAGTAAAACACCTTTAACGCAACGTTACCGTGCTACCGTTGGTAAACTAAGACTTGTTGTGCTGAGCTGGCCTGTCCACGTGGATGCAGTGCTTGCCGGAGCCGCTGGAGGCTCACTACGGCGGCGGCATCATCCGCAACTCCGACTTCAGCGCCGGCCTGAAGGGGTGGTCGTCTTTCGGGTACGGCGTTATCGCGGAAGGCTCGTCGGCGTCCGGGAACGTGTTCGCCGTGGCGGTGAACCGGACGCGGCCGTACCAGAGCGTGAGCCAGAAGGTGTACCTGCAGAACGACACGCACTACACTCTGTCAGGTGAGAGAGGCCGGATCTTTGCCGAAATGAAGGTTTGTCAGTTCCTCGTTTCGATGTTCCGAAAGGTGAATTAAAAAAGCTGTGTGTTTTTTTTTTCTCTCTTTTGTGCAGCTTGGCTTCAGGTAAGTGATGGCAGCGCTGACGTGATCGCTGTCGTGAAGACCAACGGCGAGTTCATCCACGCCGGCGGGGTGGACGCGCGGTCCGGGTGCTGGACCATTCTCAAAGGCGGCCTTACCGCCGCCGCAGCCGGGCCGGCAGAACTCTATTTCGAGGTAAACGAACAAACTTCCGCATAGTCTGTGACCTTTGTTGCTCTGTTCTCACAAGACAAACTCTATGCTCTGTTTCTTACGACAAGACAAACTATAGTAACTCTTTGAAATTTGGTTGCAGAGCAACGCGACGGTGGATGTGTGGGTGGACAACGTGTCGCTGCAGCCCTTCTCCCAGGAAGAGTGGTCGGCGCACCACGACGCGTCCATCAAGAAGTCGCGCAAGAAGACGGTCCGTTTCCATGCCAAGGACTCGGCGGGCAACCCGGTCCCGGGCGCGCAGGTGCGCATCGAGCACGTCCGGAACGGGTTCCCGCTGGGTTCGGCGATGAGCGGCGAGATCCTGTCGAACCCGGCGTACCAGCGCTGGTTCACGTCCCGGTTCACGGTGACCACCTTCGAGAACGAGATGAAGTGGTACAGCACGGAGCGCGTGCAGGGTCGCGAGGACTACTCGGTGCCCGACGCCATGATGCGGTTCGCCAAGAGCCACGGCATCTCCGTCCGCGGCCACAACGTCTTCTGGGACGACCCGAACTCGCAGCCGGCCTGGGCAAAGTGGCTCTCCGGTGACCAGCTCAAGCGCGCCACGGCCAAGCGCATCAGGTCGGTCATGTCCCGGTACGCGGGCCAGGTGATCGCGTGGGACGTGGTGAACGAGAACGTGCACTACAGCTTCTACGAGAACAAGCTCGGGTCGGAGGCGTCGGCCGCGTTCTACCGCAAAGCGCACGAGATGGATAACGTGGCCAACATGTTCATGAACGACTACAACACGCTGGAGCAGCCCGGGGATTACAACGCCATACCAAACAAGTACCTCGGCAAGCTGTGGCAGATCAAGAAGTTTCCGGGGAACGGGAACGCCGCCAGGATGGCCATCGGGTTGGAGGGCCACTTCACGGTGCCTAACATGCCCTACATCCGCGCCGCGCTCGACACCATGTCCAAGGCCAACGTGCCCATCTGGCTCACGGAGATCGACGTCAGGAAGGGGCCCAACCAGGCGCAGCACCTGGAGATGATTCTGAGGGAGGTGTACGCGCACCCGGCCGTGCACGGCATCATCCTATGGACGGCGTGGCACCCGCAGGGGTGCTACGTCATGTGCCTCACCGACAACAACTTCAAGAACCTCCCCACGGGCGACGTCGTCGACAAGCTCATCCAGGAGTGGAAGACAAACTCGCACGCCGGCGTCGCGGACGACGAGGGGTACTACGAGGCCGAGCTGTTCCACGGGGACTACAACGTCACCGTCAGCCACCCCGTGGCCAACTCCACCGTCATGCAGAGCCTCAGCGTCCACAGGGACTACTCGTCCGACAACGTCTTCACCATACACGTCTAGTCTAGTGTCTAAGCTAGCTTCTAGGAAGATTGGTATTATACGCATACGCGTGTCTGCATGATGATTGTTGTTCATGTATTGGTGTGAGTCATACATAGGCGCCCAACAAGTGATTGATTTCCTTGTGTGGCGAATGTGGTCAGATGATCGATGTCCATATTAAGTATTCAAGGAAGAAGGAATTTCGATTTGTTCTTCTGATACATACAACTTGCTTATCACATTCTAGCCCTTCCAGGTGACACCACTCGTACGTACAGAGAACATTCTCCATTCAGTGTTGCTTGTAGGCAGTGTCGGGGCAAGAATTACGACAGAAATAAGATATACAAACAATTTAATCTAGTACCATAACGATTTTCATACTTGTGAGAGAAAAAAAAACACTGCTCGAAATTTTAACACCAACCACACGGGGTGCTAAAGAAAAGCAGTCACCATATTTGTTGCCAAGTGCTAAAGAACTCTTGGAAATTTTGACATATACCCACTGACACGGGTGCTACACTACTATTCTAGCAATGTCATTACGTACATGTATTATCTTAACATTTGATCAAGAGAAACAGTCACAACATTTGTCGTTAAAAGCTAGAAATTACCACATTACTCAAAGGACAAAAAAAATGAAAAATTAACCACCACCGCAATTAGAAAAATAGCTCAAAATACGCTAGATTTGTTTAAAAATTATCCACCACTCCTAGTATAAAATAATTAACCTATATATATATATATGAAGCCTTTTTTCTACTCACACATGTATATCTTACAATCTAGAGAGTATCACTACATACTTGAGGTTTGTAAATTAAGTATGTAGTCATACTAAAGGGTATGTGGACATATCCACTTTTTTTTTGATACATGAAGTATGAGGATATATATATATATATTGTGTGTGCGCGTGTGTGTATGTTTTTATAAATCATATATCTATAATTTCTTATTATAAAAACAAATAAAAAAAAGCCCATGTACATGCTTATAAATACGAGACTCTGTACGAAGAACATTTCGGAGCCAAGAACATTATGCTGTCACATTTGCGACAGCTTGATATTCTGCTCCCGCACTTGATCAGGACATTGTTGTCTGCTGCTTGGAAGACGAGCTGATGAGTGAATCGTCGAGGAAGATGCACTAACCTAATGTCGATCTTCGCGCATCTGGGCATCCCGCCTAGTCTGCATCAGAGTATGCTATGATGTCACATTCTCATTATGTGGCGAAGTGTTGATGTGAACACCATGTCCAACTGTGTCGCGAATGTATCACAATATTCGTTTGACAAGGTTCCAGTGGGTATCGCATGGAGGGTGCATATGCAAGCAAACCTGATGAACTGCATATGCCAGCAAACCTGATGAACTGCATATGCTAAATCAGGACATGTAAGGGTCAAATATTGCAGAGCGTCTACGATACTACTGTAGAATGCAATAGCGTCAATTAGAGCACCATCTGTGGATAGTATGTACCCGGGATACATCGTGTGATATGATTTGTCATACAAGAAAGGAGATATAAGGAAGGTTAGAGATAGAGTTCTACTCGAACATCATGTTGTAACCAACTAGAAACTTGCCATGTAACTCTGTTTCCCAGGTATATAAGGCGGTCAGGGGCCTCTCTCATAGTTGGCTCCATCATCAATAATTAGATCTAGACACAATCAATACAATATACAACAGAACACATGACGTAGGATTGTTATCCTTCGATAGGCCATAACGTGTATAAATCTTACGTCCTGTAACTCTTGATCACGTGCATGGCTACATCGATAAATAAAGATAGGATTATCTGTCCTATGATCTACTGCTCGATATACTATTAACACCATAAGTGGAGGACGTCTTGGGCTGTGAATCAAATGAGTTGCGGCTGGTTTGTAGTTAGACATTCCAGCTCGATCAAGAACATGCTATGCATACTTGGCCTGATGGAGAAAGAATCCATAATCTCTCTGTTGCACCTGAATACCAATGCAGAGGGCCGAGTCTTTCATGACGAATATAGAGCTGAGGTGATTGACAATGTTCTGTAGAAGTGTAGAACTGGATGTTATGAGAACTATATCATCGACGTAGAGGAGCAGGCATGCCATTTCTGTGCCTTGTCGGAGGACAAACAGACATGAATTCAAGCATGTTGTGAGAAATCCCATCTTCTTCAGCTTGCTGGTGAAGCACTCGTACCATGCTCCGGATGCATGTTTCAGTCTGTACAGGGACTTAGAGAGCTGGTCGTTCCTTGTCGATGAATCTGACAGGTTATAGACAATATACTTGCTCGACTAGCTCGCCATGGAGAAAGGTGTTTTTGACGTCCAACTGATGAACAGGCCAGCGATGAGAGGCAACAAGATGGAGTACCATGCGAATCGTCCCAGGCCTGACAACAGGAGAGAATGTCTGATCAAAATCCATGCCATGCTTCTGATTAAAACCTTTGACCATCCACCTAGCCTTTTTGCACTCCAGAGACCCATTAGGATTCAGTTTGTTCTTGAATATCCACTTCCTAGTGATGACGTTGACTCCTGGTGGTTGTGGTACGAGCACCCAGGTTTGGTTCTGCTGCAGCGCGTGGAACTCTTCCTCCATGGCCTCAAGCCAAGCAAGATCGCGCATGGCCGCACGTAATGAAGATGGTGGTGGCGGGGCGTGCACGGTCGTTGTCTGAGCATATTTTGGGTTTGGGAGGCGAATATCCTTGGCCCGAGTGACCATGTGATGTCGTAGCGGTTTAGGAGCTGGATCAGTGGAAGTGAATGATATGGCTCGGTGCATTTGGCGTCGGGATGCCGCGCTGAGATACTGTCGGGCACGGCGGCAGGCGGTGTCAAAGTGGTGTCGGCCCTGCCGGGAGGAGAGGTTGCATTGGAGCAGGGGCGGCAGGAGACGCGGTGTTGACTGTTGAGTGTTGGTTCCGCGACCACAGCGCCATGAGACCTACAATCTAGCTGAACGTGAGCTACATGGCCGGTCGTTGACTAGTTGCAGCTAGGAGACGTTACTATCTGTTTCTTCACTTGAGATATAAAACTGATTTATTTCAGCTTTCTAGATAAATTATTCCACAACTACAATTGATTTGTTCCACCAATACAATTGATTTGTTCCATCTTACTTGACAAATTATTCCACCAATAAAATTATTTGTTCCATATTATTTGATATTTTGTTTCATCAATACAATCTAAATATTTTGTTATACAACTATGAAGCTTTGTTGCATAGGGTATCTCAAAAGAAGATTCGCAAAACATAGACATTGCATTATTGGAACAACAAGATTTCGTAGCTGGAACTATCTGAAATATAGTATGGGACAGCTCAAATGGATACACAGATATCAGAATTAGTAATATTTTTAAATTCATTAGAAATAACTAGAAATGGTATGTGAAATGTTCTAAAAATATGATTTTTAAAAATAAAGGAAACGAATAAATATGATACAAACTTTTGTTCATGTAGTAGAGTACATGACGCCTCTAATTATATGCAAAGTGTGCATATATTTTACTAAAATATTATTTGAATTATATGTATGAATGATTTAAATTATGCCAAATAACTATTAAACAAAATAACAAACTGTAATAAAAAATAAGAAGAAACCAAAAGGAGAGATGCATGAATGAAAGAATAAGAAAAGAAGTAATACAAATAGAAATTTGGGTACTGTATACTGGCTGGTCTAGTTTTATACGTTATATTTGGACCATAACCCAATTTGGGCTGAGAGCATATGGTAAATGGGCCGAAAATCAGGCTGCCGCACTAAAAGGCCCACTAGCAACCCAGTTTCCGACAGCAAAAGGACAAGCACGCGGCGGGCTACAGTTCCTCGTCCGCCTCACTCCCACGGTCCCACCTCCGACAGGCACAGCTCCTCGCCACCTCCTCTCGAGAGAGAAGGGGAAAAAAAAATGCAATCCCTGACCTAATTCCCAAGATCCGATCCCCGACCTAATTCTCAAATTCAATCCCTCGCCCAGATGAATAATCCAATCTCCTCTGCCCACCTCGAGAGATGGATCGATGGATCCTTGTCCTCCTCCTCCTCCCCTGCCCAACAGCGCATCGATTCGGATGCTCCCAATCCCAATCCCGGACTCCCCCCATGGGTCCTCCTTGACCAGGTAGCTTACATAGACTATGACGGTCGCGAGAACGCGACCACAGCCAAGGCCGGGACGATCTTTGGGACCGTCAAGGTCACCTTCTTCGCCGCGGAGCCACCGCACTTGTCGCATTTCTCCGTTCACTGCTCTGGCCTCACAAAGCTCGACTTCATGGGGAAACCGCGGATCCATATGTCTGTGGACAACATGGCACTAATCAGCGTATCTTTTGCCTGTGGGTTCACTACAGAGTATTTTTTCTACAGATGTGGGCATGGGCGGCGGCCGACGCTTGAACATCTAAAGCTCATTGGAGACTACCTCAAGAAGGTGCCTTTAGTGGCCTCCATCGGTTTCCTTCCTAGGGGCCACGGCGGTGAGGATTTCCTTCTCGCAGCTTTGGCTTTCACCAATTCTGCTGACAACTATCAGCTCCATGTCTTCCGGCCTGAGGATCATGTGTGGACCAATAAGGCTATATGCCTTGGTAAACACTACAGTATTCGCAACATTGAAAAAGTGATGACTATTGAAAATAATGTTGCCTTTGTTGATCTCTGGAAGGGTATCTTGATCTGCAATGTTCTCGTGGAGAACCCAACTGTCCGGTTCATCTTATTTCCACCATTGCTCGCCGGCAACCAAGAGAAAGACCAAATGAGCTCAGGGAGATTGATTCGAGACGTCATGTACAGCAATGGTTTGCTGAGATGTGTGGAGATTGAGCATGTTATCAAAGAGACATCACAAAAAAACACCAAAACTGAACCCCAAGATTTGCTAAAGCTTGAGGTGTTCTATGATCGAGATTTGATGCAAGATAAGAAGGTTACCAAAGAAGAGAATTTTTTGCTGTACGACGGCTGGAGGGTACTAACCCGAAGTAGGACATTGTCTTCTTCCGTCTGTTGGTTCAGGGATGAGGGGTTCTCTGTGAATGATATCAATAGTGCACCTTACACCCGTTTATTGAGTGATCTTGGTGGCAGTGGATGCACCCTCAAAGACTTATTCGTAGCAGCTCCCACGCTCACCATGGGATGGACAGACTATCTTTATATACTCTCCATGGTGAGAACAAGGAGCCAAAATTGCTGTGTGATTGTAGTTGATTTGGTGCAACGCAGATTGGAAGGTCTGATACCCATTCCCACACAGAAGGCAAACTTTTTTTGCCCTACTTATGTGCCAAGCTCTTTAACCAAATATTTGAGCATGGATTCAGGTAGTTTCTTGTTCATTGTTGTTTGGTCTTACTAAAGCATGCTTGTTACTTGTTTGCTGATCTTTTTCATATTATCTCAATAGATGAAACTTGTATTGATGAGCAGAATGAGTTGGATTCTTCCGATTACCAGGTACATGCCTTCATCTGGGATCAATTGTTTATGTGACCATTTTTTACTTCTCACATGATAATAAGATAAAATTGTTGCAGGAGTATGAGGAAACTGTTGATGTGAGCGCTGAAGCTATTAGGAATAACTATCCACCTGCACAACTTTATAGCGATTATTCCACCTTAACTACCAGTTCTGATATATTCCCACACAGCCATCAGCGCCAACAGTCGCCAGTAGAAGTGGCACACTCATCATGGCAACGATCATTATCGTCATCAGGTACCTCTCTTCATTCTAGTTAGTTTTTGCTAATGTACATGAAGCAAAGTGTTCATGGATAGTTCTTGCTCAATAGATGAGTTTATTCACTTTATAGTTTATAGATATGGCCTTGATCATGGTAGATTAGTGCACTGTAGCAGTTCATTTCAACATGTGAAGTTCAACGATTAGCATGTGGGCCCTGTCCTTTCTTTTGAATTGACTTTTAGTTTGTATAATCTGGATGATTTAAAAGTTTGTAAAACCTTTGTTTGTTCTGATGCACTAGGAGAATCCCAAATTGGTTCAGGCAATCGATCATGGTCAACCTCCTCTCCACAGGTGCATGCTTCTATTACTATCCTGTTGAACATTCTGGTGATCTGTTCGTTTGTTATTCGTGCAATAATACCAAATTTACCATTGCAGCCGATCAATGAGAGTGGCGGCTCCTGCGCCACATCGAGTGCTCGTTACCCATGGTCAGCTCAGTATCGAGACAGTTCTCCTATCACCCCAACAAGCTTAGCCCCCTGCTACCACCAACATCAAGAACTGGGACACTTGTCAGGTTCCTTGCCCCGCTCTTCTCCTCAGGTATATGATTTTCATTACTCTCCTTTTGCTGTTACCTTCATTTCCTATTCTTTTTACAATAAGATGCAATCTGCCTTCGCAGATGACGGAGGAAAGTATTCGCTCATGTATTACTACCAGTGGTCACAATTCAGGAGTTCAATTTAGTCTTGATAGCTCTCCTGTTACTCCTTCTGGTGCATTTACATTCTATGCCAACCACCACCACCACCAGCAGCCTCCCCGAGAAGCTGCATGTCCATTGTGGCAATCTTCACAACCGTCACGGTCTTACTCTTCAACTCATCAGGTATGAGGTGAAAGTTGTCTCCGATGCCGATTTGTACATTTTGTGCCTGGTAACTTGTAATGATTATTCTTTTTACAATAAGATGCAATCTGCCTTCGCAGATGACGGAGGAAAGTATTCGCTCATGTATTACAAGTACCAGTGGTCACAGTTCAGGGGTTCAATTTAGTCTTGATAGCTCTCCTGTTACCCCTTCTGGTGCATTTACATTTTGTGCCAACCACAACCACCACCACCACCAGCAGCCTCCCCGAGAAGTTGCATGTCCATTGTGGCAATCGTCACAACCATCACGGTCTTCCTCTTCAACTCATCAGGTATGAGGTGAAAGTTGTCTCTGATGCCGATTTGTACATTTTGTGCCTGGTAACTCATAATGATTAGCTTGTCTATGTGATTAATAGGAAAAACTTGGGCAGAACTATGATGGTTATTATCACAGTTCCATTATCCCTTCTGAGTCCCGCTACTGTCAGCAGCCTTCACCACTGTCATGGTATAGCTCGCCTTCTCTTCAGAAGCAACAGTTGCAATCAGGAGCATGCCTGTTTCAGGTACATACTATCATCAATCTGTTTGGTCCCTAATGTGTATATTTTTTTCTTTATACATGAAAAGGTGATCTATCCTTTGCATAATTGCAGAGTGCTTCACACTTGAGCTCATCAAGATTCGCAGCATGGAAGCCCAGCAGGCACCTCTAGGTAACCAAAAATAGTTGAAAAAATAAGGAATGGATGTCTAATCACAAAAACCATGCAGCCAGAAAACTATGTATAATCTATTGACATGTAATGCTGTCATGCTACTCAAACTAAACAAACCCCTGAATTGAGTGAATTCAACATGTCATGCTTGTGACTGTAAAACATTGTTGCATACTTGTAGTTTTATTTATGCATTCTCAGTTTAACTTCATAGATATAACTTCTTAGTTTTTTGAGTGTAGATTCTTGACTGAATAGGCCCTTCGTTTTTAAATTCTCTCAATACCTTGTTATGCCTTGCATGTAGAATCCATTTGAGTATGCTTGACATTGTATGCATCTGATCGGCTTCTTCGTGTTCCTCGCGCTCACCATGTGCGCCGCCACGATGGTCCCGATGGAGTGCGAGGCGTCGTCATCGCCACACATAGCGCTACTGCAGGACAGGAGGCAGCGCGTATGATGCATGCATCAGTTAATAGTGGGTCTGTGTAGTGTTGTGAGAGCTTGATGAGCGTACGTCCTTGCCGTTGACGGTGCAGTGGGGCTCCTCGATCTCCAGATATACAGCGAGACATTGTGTACGCCGGTGCGTATATTTCGCTTGTCGTCGACTCGTGTAGTACTTACGTAGCACATGCGCCGTACAGGCTGTAGGGTAACTGCGTCTGCAGTCGCGGGAGGGAGGCAACGAAAGTTACACAGTACATCAGCGTAATGCTGCTGGGTAGAACGCAGACGCGTGAATTAAAAGCACAAAGTGTATTAATCTGCGTGCAAACAATTAAACCGTCCAAGAAATCTGCAAAGTTTTGGATTGTCATCAACCGAACAACAATGTTTTCATATGAGTTACTATAGTCTATGGTTCGAGAACGAAGGCAAACTGAAGCATTCGAAGTTTGAACGGAGAAGGTTCAAAAGTCCGGAGACCCGATACGAAACGAAACGCGCAGCAGATCGATTGGATTGGGTCCAGTCCAGGAGAGCACCGAATTAATGGGCCAGCGTTTCTAGCCCAGAAACACACAGCGGATCGCCGATGGAGGCCCAGTCTAATTAAATTCCGCACACACGGAAGGGCCGAAATGCCTAGGGCAACAAAACCATATCCTGAGTCCTGACAGACTTGCTTGCTTCCAAGGAGGGAGACACGCGGGCGGCGCGAGACATCGACAACGCAACAAGTCGAGTCATCGCCCGGTGTGTTTAGTTCGGAATGCCCGCGCCTTGACAAAAACGTTTGGCTATCGCTCGCCACTCTTGTCTAACACAGGCACTTGCGTCTGTCGATTTAGTGTTAGTTTCAGAACACGTATGGTATATGTCGTGTGTCAGTTTAGTGTTGCACTGTACTGACTAGACACGGATGTAGCACGCTGGTTCTGCTGGACCGTTGGCCGTTTTCTGGTACCTTCAAACGTCGATGCGTCGGACGGCTTGACTTGAACCAATTACCAGCAACACATTTCTGACGAGGTTGTAAATACTACTCCTTTTTGTAACGTCAACGGTGCGTCGCCCTACTAGTTTCTTACGATCGGTAGCCGCCAGAAGTGGAAATAACTCGGATTCTTGCCGTACTTCACAAATTCCTGTCCGTGTATGTCTGACTTAACCGTGACCATTTCCCACGAGCAAACAATTAGTGGTCATAAATTAACTGCTGAATAAACCTTTTGACCAAGTAGCAGAAACCTCAAGGAAGTTCCAACACTGGCTAGTTAGCTCGTCCAACTACCAACAGAACATGGACATCATCCAATATTATCAGTACTGCCGTTACATCACCTGGCCGGACGGTTCGCTAATAAAACCCGCGCAAAAAACTGGACCGTGACCACGCATCACTAATCGGACCATTTCACGGCCACAAAAAACTCCCGGCCCCAGCTTCCTCACGCTCACACCCAAAATTAATTAACAGCTGCATCGTCTATTTATACCCAACAAGCTAGCGCTACACCATGCATAACACACCCGCACCCAATTAAGCGGCGCACCACAACTTCCAACCTTCAGCAGCTGCAGCTCATCAGATGGCTTCCTCCACGGTAACACTGGAGAAGACGACGACCATCAGTAGCGGAGGCGTCGATGTCCCATCATCGCCAACGACGATGAGGACTCGTCTTCTCAAGAAAAAGGGACGGAAGGGCGGCGAAAAGGGGCGGTGCTGCGGGCACAAGTACGAGCTCGTCGGCTACGAGGCGCTCCCGGAGTTCCTCAAGCATAACGAGTTCGTCCTCGACTACTACCGCAGCGAGTGGCCCATCAAGCAGGCGCTCCTCAGCATTTTCTCCGTCCACAACGAGACCATCAACGTCTGGACGTAAGTGTTCGTCCGTGCCTCTTTTTTTTTTGAAGAAGAAGAAGAAAAAAATGCTAGATTATTAGCTTGAACTGATAGATGACGTTTCCTTCTTGATTAATTTCGCTATACAGGCATCTGATCGGCTTCTTCGTGTTCCTCGCGCTCACCGTGTGCGCCGCCACGATGGTCCCGATGGAGTACGAGGCGTCGTCGTCGCCACACATAGCCATCTTCACGACCTCCACCATGGCCAACAACACCGGCCCGGTCAACCAACTGATGGTACTCATCGACGGAAGACGAGCAGTCATGGCAATGCATTCCTATTCCTTGCGGAACGCGTCCATGGAGCCAGCGTTGACGATGACGTCATCACCGCCGGTGGTGCCCCACCACCACCGCCGGGTCGCGCGCTGGCCGTTCTACGCGTACCTGTGCGGCGCCATGTTCTGCCTGCTGATGAGCAGCCTGTGCCACCTGCTTGCCTGCCACTCGGAGCACGCCAGCTACGTGCTGCTCCGGCTGGACTACGCGGGCATCACGGGCCTCATCGTCACCTCCTTCTACCCGCTCGTCTACTACACCTTCCTCTGCGACCCGTTCCACCGGTCGCTCTACCTCGGCTTCATCACCGCCTCCGGCGCCGCCGCCGTCGCCGTCTCGCTGCTGCCGGTCTTCGAGGCGCCGCGGCTGCGCTGGGCCCGGGCCGGGCTCTTCGCCTGCATGGGCCTCTCGGGCCTCGTCCCCATCCTGCACAAGATGCTCGTGTTCGGGGCGAGGCCGGAGGCCGTGATCACCACGGGGTACGAGATGGCCATGGGCGCGTGCTACCTCGCCGGCGTCGTCGTCTACGCCACCAGGGTGCCCGAGCGGTGGATGCCGGGGAGGTTCGACATCGCCGGACACAGCCACCAGTTGTTCCATGTGCTGGTCATCGCCGGCGCCTACGCGCATTACCTCGCCGGACTGGTCTACTTGAGCTGGAGGGACATGGAAGGCTGCTCATCATGATTCATGAGCCCTCGCCAAGCTGCTGTACAAAGTTGACCGGCTTTACGCTTCGTCGATTTTCTTTCTTTAGTTCGTTGCATCTTATTAGTATTGTTTTGCAGAAGTTAAGTGAACATACATGTATCAGCTCAAATGAGACACTGTATATCAGTAATTCGGTCATTGAATTCGCAAAGAAAGTAATTCGGTCATGAAACGGGTGAGCGTGGCATAATTGTCAGTTTATTTTGCCCTAATGTCGAGTGCATAGAAGCAGTACGGTGATCTGACCAACCAAATAACGCGCCTGAACTTGCGTACCAACGCAAACAAAACGTTGCAATAAGCATGATCTCGTAATGGGATTCTGATGAGCAGTTCCCTCGTTCTGGGGACAAAAGGTGTTTTGCTACTGCTAATCTAGAGAAAATGGAGCGTGCAACGATGACAAATTAAGCGCCATGTTTTTCCTTTTACCAAAGGACAAAGCGTCATGTGTTTCATTTTACGAAGGGACAAACGAAGCTCCTCGTCAGCTCCTTGCATTTTGGCGGGCGGAGTAATCTATGCACCGGCGGTTTGGTCGTCGAGCGAGCGAACAAGACAGAGCAAGTCCGGGCTTCCACGGTGGCGACGAGGGTCAATTTCAAAACGCTGCTTATCGAAGTGGTGTCCGACCGGCCGAGGCGTGTGAACTGGGCTGTGCCGGCCGGCGATCGCGAACCGGTTCAAGAGCGAGCGCTGCTTTTCGTAAAAAAACACGTCAACTTTGGGGTTCCGGACCGGGTCAATTTCAAAACGCTGCAGAACTGTGGGCATATGAAACGAGGACGTTTAAGGTTTGGTTACCACAGACTGGAATTCCGTTTCTGTTTTTAGGAATCGAACACAGTACAAACTGGACTTCCTGATGCTCAAGAAAGTTGACCCAGCCACGCACGCCTTTGCAGCTGCAACGTGGCAGAACGGTTCAGAGGATTGAGGTGCCCCCGTCTTCTTCAGTTTTCTGAAACTCTTGTGCTTCAGACCTTTTATTTGTAGATGTTTTAGCAACTGGAATTTCTTCCAATTACTTTTGGAGTTTTTATACACAGAAATTGCATATTAGAAGCTAACCTGCACTTCTCCAGAACCAATGATTTTTTATGCACCTACATGGAAGGCCCATTGTCATTTTGCTGAGCTAAACTGCACTTTTCCTAAACTGAAAGACGATACTGAATTCAGTCATAATGTGTTCGGCAGCAAATTTTAGTTTGTTCGTTGAAGAGAATCAGATCTTGCATCACTAGTCTGATCAGCTAATTCGATGCTAAATGGGTTATGGAAGAAGGGACTGCTTTCATAAGCTCACTGCAAGTCTTATGATCTTGAGATTTTAGTTGGAAGATTATCGTATACCTGAGGCCATAGCGTGCTAAGTGTCTGCATTTGGTACCCAAGTGACAAAGTTTCAGATTTAACAGATCTCCCACAAATAGTCAATGAGAGATGTATGTCATCCCACAGACCCTTGATTTCTCCTATAATAAAAAAAAAAACGACCCTTAATTTCTAAAAGGTATAAACGAAATTTGACAGTATGTTCAAGGGTGAGTTTGAAGACAACATATTTTGGAGAATTCTCAGTTTTGTTCTGCTTTCGAAATTAAAGGTAGCATTTAGGAGAAACGTGCGTATCTGCTTATTCAAATTGTTTTGAAAGCATTCTTTAGTATCTGCTTGGCAAGCTGAACTGGACTGAACACTGAAGCCATGGAAGCTGAACCCAAGCTCCGCAGTTTTAGATACATGAATTCAATTCGGACTGTGAGAGGCTAAAATCCTCGGAACGCATAAACATCTTCATGACACAGACACTCTTGCGATGCACAGTTTCTGGATGTGGCGGCGAGCAGATCCATAGCTACCGCAGCCAGGGATCTTCACGTTCTATCTTCTCCATCGCGAGGTCCCGGCGGTGCGATGGAGACAAGTTGCCCTCTTTTTCAGAAAAAACCCTAACCGTGATACAACATTTATAGACTGCCCCCTAATTTAGATCGCGATCCAATATTATGCAGAAACCCCCCTAAATTGGATCGCGGTTAATAGTCGTGATCCGATTATTTACACTAAGCCCCCTAATTTGGATCGCGATCCGATATTTTTCACAAAACCCCCTGATACGGCTACTTTTTCACAGAATAGTCCATCTTCCTCTGAGCTCCCCTCCGTGTCCGGCGACGACGGCGAGGCGACTTTTTATCTCAGGTCTTTGTTTCAGTAACCTGAAAGTTCCCATAAGCTCTAGTGTAAGATAAAAATTGGAAGGCAGGTAGACAGCTCAATCCGAGGTGTTGTCTTCAACATGATTGTTATGAACAAAACAGAATGCAGAGTGCCTAAGTTGCATTTAACCAAAACCACAAGATCCCAGTTCATAGATCACCATCTAACAATTCAGTTATATCATTGTAAGTAGATTGCTCGAACACAAGTTTTCAGTGATACCAAAACTATTAACCAATTAGTGATGTCTTGCACGTGATTCACT
Source organism: Eleusine indica (assembly GCA_030378355.1). NCBI lineage: Eukaryota > Viridiplantae > Streptophyta > Magnoliopsida > Poales > Poaceae > Eleusine > Eleusine indica. The sequence goes on along the minus strand of CM059498.1, from coordinate 5,249,208 downwards.
TGAAAAGCAAGATTGCTTCCTGCTCCCAGCTATCTTAAGTTTGAGAACAAACATGTAACTGATGTCCGATAAATTTTGTTTTTGATTAGAAGAATCATTGTGGCGGGCTGCCAAGAAATCTCACAATTACAGAAGTTATTTTCACTAACCTTCTCAATAGCTAATTTCTCTGTGATCAGTCATAACCTGAGGAATAGCAGTACCGAATGAGCAAATCATAAAGCCTATCAAAAATAAATACAAATTTAACTAAATAAAGGAAGTATTATAAGAGACACTGAGTTGTTTGATAAGCAAAAGAAAGCAAGAACACTTGAGGCCCTTTTCCACTGTCCTCCGTGGTTGGAACTGATGGTGGCACTAGATGCTCCGGTGATTAGTCACACTTTCAGTATTGGGCCTGTTGATGCCACCAGCTACTACTCCTGTGTTATTTTTTAGACCAAAACTGCTTCTGCTCCTGTGTGACACCGGAGCATCTAGTGCCGGGGTAAGCATGCTTCTGTTCTTGTGTGGTTTAGGCATGCTCATGGACCGCCTGTCAATTTGATGGGGTAAGCATGTATTTTAACAACAAATAAAAATTTGTTGTCAAAACAAAAAATAGTTCTGGCACCCTATAATAATTATATGATTACTAACATGGCACTAAGAGCATTTGCCTTCTTTTAACAAAAGGAAGGAATTCTATGAATGCAATCGAGACTGAGACTGATCCCTTTTACTGTAAAACTGTTTTAGCAAATTATCAGTCCACGAAATTATATGTTGTACAGTACAATGTGATCACCGATACTTTTTTATAGTATGTATTTGCAGACCACTGTGCATCGTTATATGATAGTAAAGGGAAAAGCAGTGGCTTGACATGGGTAGAATATTGAAACTTTTCTTAATCACAATTTATTGTCTAACTTTCAGCAAGCGTCCAGGCAGCATCGGTTCCTCAATCTACTTTATTTCTTAGTTCCCGAAAAATTCACAACTGAGAAGCATGTTTTTTTGTATCTTGAGATCATGACAGATTAGGAGTATCTTAGGCAAGTTAAACGAGACAAACTGATTGCAACTTGGTTGAATGACAAATTTTGGCCGATCAACCCACCGCCCTTCAGTTTTCTGAAACTCTTGAGATTCAATCTTAGTAACTGGAATTTCTTCAGCTTAGTTTTCGAATTTTTATTGCATATAAGAAGCTAACCCGCACTTCTCCAAAATCTTGATTTTAGATGCCCCTGTGTCATTTTGCTGAGCTAAACTGCACTTTTCCTCAACTGAAAGAAGATACTGAACCACTGTTCCTCAAAAAAAGAAGATATTGAACCACTGATGTTTCCAGGGTCACTGACTTGTTACCGAAATTGGTGATATCCATGAATCCCTGACACTGTGATTTTCCTTTTATGATGGCTCATCAGATCTGTTGTTGAATATGCTCGTTTTGTGGACAGGTCTTCAGTCTATGCTGTTATTTCTGTTATATAAATTTCTCTTCAAAAAAGAAGTTCTGTAAAAAATCAGGAAATAGTTTGAGATGATCAATCACCTTTAGGAGCAAACTGTTTGAGCAAACTGGTGGATTCCTTTTACCAATACCTTTTTGTTTGGAATTTTGTCAAAAGATCTGGTATGAAGGCCCTATTTGAATTGTTGATCCTTTTTCCACCAGTTTTTCTGGCTTTCCCGGTCACTACTGAATCTACACAAGTCATACACGTGAGAAAGTTTCAGAATTTGGTAGATGCATGCCATTCTACACATCCATGAACCTGAAGACAACATAAAGGCAAAGGGGCAGCATTTGGGAGTACCAAGGATTAAAAAACCGCTACAGTAGCGGTTTTTTTTCTCGCTGAAAACCGAGCGATAAACCGTTTTTGCTACAGTACCTAGGTTCGGTTTTTCTGATAAACTGGACGTCCGATGAAACCGAGCCGGACCGGTTTTGCCGAAAACCACGAAAACCAGCCGGTTTCCAATGGTTTTTCAATCCCTGTTTGGGACTTTGGGTACTCGCAAAATTTTGGAGAATTCTCGCTTTAGCTCTGCTTCCAAAACTAACGCTAGCATTTTGGAAAAGCTTGTCCGTTTCTTCAAATTGTTTTGAAAGAAATCTGCAGTAGCTGCATCTGGCAAGCTGCATCGACCAGCAGGTGAACTGGACTGAAGCCATGGCAGCTGAATTGAAGCTCCGGAGTCTAACATATTTGAATTGAATTCCGACCTTGAGAGGCTAAAATTCTCGGGAAGCGTAACAACTGACCGGTTAATGACACATACACTGTTGCGACGTAGAATTTCTGGATGCGGCGGCGTGCAGATCCATGGCTACCATAGCCACGGATCTCGTTTCTTACCTACGTCTCGCTTCAGTGACGGGAGATTTCGAGATGGCGGAAGGCGCGAATGCTCTTTCCTCGGGGAGTGCGCGGGATCTAAACCGAACGCCGCAGGCCCGCAGCGGCGAGATCCCCGGCGGCCGCGGCCGAGGCCGCCGCCATGGCCATGGCGAGGTCCCAGTGGCTAGACCGAGACAAGTTGTCTGCTTTTTCAGAGAACCCCCTAGCCGTGATTCAACATTTACAAAATGACCCCTAATTTGGATCGTGTTAATGGTCGCGATCCAATATTATGCAGAAACCCTCCTAAATTAGATCACGATTAATAGTCGTGATCCGTTTATTTACATGAAGCCCCCTAATTTGGATCGCGATTAATGACCGCGATCCAATATTTTGCACAAAATTCCCTAATTGTGTTATTAGTTTTACAGAATAGTCCATCTTCCTACTGACCTCCCCTCCGTGCCCGACTGCCCGGCGACGGCGGCGGCCGCCTCGTCTCATCGCGAGTGGGCCTCCGTTCCAGCAGACCTGAATCCCCCCTTCGCCTTCCCTCCCGATGAACTCCTCGGGATCCCGTACACCACATCTGCGCTCTCGTCCCCTGAATCCCGATCTGTCAAGCCACGCCGCTCTCGACGTCGACGCGGCCTTCATTCCTCCAATTGGTGGCGCTAGGGCGCACCTCCAGTGCTTCGATTGGTCTCCTCGACGATGCGCAGCCTCGAGTCGCCTCCAAAGCACACGCACCTGAGACCACGAGAGTGGCAGACGCACATCCTCAGGCGAGCGGCGCTTTCCAGCATGCGCCTCTTCTCCACGCTTTTGTCCGGCGAGTGAACCGCGTTCTGTCGTCTCGCGAGTTCTTGGCGCCCTCGCCTTGCCGGCTCCGGAGGTGGTGCGTGCTGTGCACGAGAAAATTTCCGCACCATTTCAGCGTTGAACTGGTCCACAAGCCCAACGCTTGACATTCGTTCTGAACTTCTGACGGCGCTGCGACAAAATGCAGCGCCGGACGCTGTTCGCGATCGATGGTCGGCCTCTCATCCCCGTGTTTGGTTGCCTACGTTCACTGACCAGCAATTGTGGCATGCTGTGTCAAAACCTGATGTGCTGCTAACACTTGTACTCTACTCACCATTGAGATTGGTTGTAAGGTGTTAGGCTTCAGGAAAAAAAAAGTGAGGTCAAATTCAACTTTCAGTAATCTAAAGTAAAAAAAAAGATAACATAACTTGTTCGATTCCGGTTGGCCTAAGATTTTCAAAATTCATATTCAAGCAGGGGTCCGAAATTAATAGCGAGGGAAATTGACTGATATTTTTTTTTGAAAACCCAGAACATTGCCGGTCATTTTAATTATAAGAAGAAGCAGAGTTTACATGTACCAGATGCACATTACAACTATTATCGATTGATCTAGAAGCACGGGCTAGATCAAGCGGTCATCATAGCTGACTACTCACTAATATTAGGAGCAACTAGTCCTGCTAGATGTTTTGCTCCCGTCATGCACCAAAGTCCTACCTCCTCCTTGATCCCTGTGAGAATGCTGCTCATAGGGCTCTCTTGCATTAAAAAAATCTAGCATTACGTTATTTCCAGATGTGTCATATGACTGTAATGATTAGTGAATGTAAGCCTTTTGATGTACTGTCATGCGTGTCATTTGAGAGTGTTGCAAACCATTGTGCAATACTGCAGCCTGTTGGCCAGTTAGTTGGGTGTAAACCTGGTGCAGAGATCAATAGGCTGATGGCTGTCTAAATTTGCCTAGCTATCAAACATTCTGAAAACAGGTGATGCGCCATTTCAAGGTTTCTGTAGCACAGCGGGAAAAAAATAGTAAAGTCGATCTGCTGTCCATACTCGATTTTGCAGTAGGAGCCATATGAAAAATTTACACCTCGGCGGTGCCCAAATTCTCCATACCTTGTCTGGCAAGAAGGACTCTGTGCCGCCATCAAATTGCATGTTATAAGCTGATCCTCCGGTATACTCACCAGATGTCGTTCGTGTCTAAATGATTTCATCTTCCCCGTTTGATGCTGGGTCGAATAGAACATCATCTACCATTCCCCAGAGCTGAACATACTGCGCCCACAATTCTGCAGTCAAATCATGCAATACGTACCTGATCCAATTTTCATCGCTGAGAGCATCAGCCACCGTTCGATTCTTCCTCTTGTTGTGTTTGTACAGAGCTGGATACATGGCCACTGGTGCAAGTCCATTTAGCCAACTGGATTGCCAAAATTTAGCTGTCTGCCCATTATGAATTGTTACCTTTGTGGCAGCAGCGAACAATTTGATATCCATATCATCAGTGGGCAGGTCCATACCATGCCATGGCTTGTCCGGTTGTTTCCAATCAAACCATAACCACCGCAAACATAAGGCACGACCAAAGCTCTCAAGATCAGTAATTCCTAGTCCACCGCGGTTTAAAGGCCGACATACTCGAGCCCAACTAACCCTGCATTTTCCTCCTTGAATTGATTGTGTGCCCGCCCATAAGAATCGCCTTCGAATTTTATCAATGTTTTTTTAAAACTTCTTTGGAGGCTTTAGTGCAATGAGAAGATATGTGGGCATGGAACTAAGCACCGAGCGAACTAGCTCCCTGCGACCCCCAATGTTCATCAGTTTGCCCTGCCACCCGGATAGCTTGGTTAGAGCCCGATCTAATATTGATTGCAGATGGACCAGTCGTAAACGGCCTAGTGTCAATGGCATTCCTAGATATGTTATTGGGAAGGTTAATTGCTGGCCATTGAAGTTGCATAGTACTTCATTCAAATCAATGATGTCGCATCTAATCGGTGCCACAGAAGTCTTCTCTACATTGATTCTAAGGCCCGTAGCATCTCCAAAGATGCGTAATATTTCCATGGTCATATCCACATCAGCTTGAACTGGATTAAAAAAAAAGGCATTGCGTCATCCGCATATAAAGACATGTGGAGTTTTGCATGACGGCCACGGAGCGGGGTGAGATAGCTTTGTTCTATTGCTAAGATGAAGATTTGTTGCAATGTATCAATTGACAAAATGAAGAGGTAAGGTGATAATGGATCACCTTGCCTCAAGCCACGCTCGTGTTTGATGGATGGGCCTTGGACACCATTGAGTCGAACTGACGAGGAGGACGAGGTGAACATCAAAGCTAACCAATCCCTCCACCTACTAGGGAATCCTCTCTTTTCAAGGAGCTCGAGCATATATTACCAAGAAATGGAATCAAACGCTTTAGATATGTCTAACTTCATCAGCAAAGCAGGTATGTTGGTTTTGTGGTAGGCACGAGCTAAATTGCGCACATACAAGAAATTGTCCTCTATACACTTTTTCTTGACGAATGCGCTCTGTGCCACTGAGACTAGTCCATTGATTTCTTTAGCTAACCGAAGGGCCAGGACTTTTGATGCTATTTTTGCAAAAGAATGGATCAAGCTGATGGGACGAAAATCACTTGGTAATTCTACTACTTCCTTCTTCGGCAATAACATAATTGACATTCGGTTCAGCTTCGGCAGTGATCCTGTGTTCAGGTTGTATAAACATTGGAATGTCGCCACCACATCATGCTTGATCAGTGGCCAACATGTTTTGTAGAAAATTCCAGTAAATCTGTCTGGGCCAGGCGCCTTTTCTATGGGCATGTCATATATTGCTGCCCAGATTTCCTCTTCTGTAAATGGGGCATCGAGACCAGAATTCTGAATTTGTGTGAGTTCCAGCTCATCCCAATTCAAGGTTTGTTGTCTAGGTTGCTTCGTGCCTATCATCGAAGTGAAGAAGTGGTGAATTTCAGCTTCTTTTGCTTCATGTGTCCAGATGTAATTTCCACTCCCATCCTTACGGCATGGAATGAAGTTTTCTTTAGTTCTTGCATTGGCCTTGAGGTGGAAAAATTTTGTACATGCATCACCTTCTCGTAACCAAGTGACACATGAGCTTTGTCGGCGTCTCGAACATTCTATAGCCGCTAACCCCAACACACGAGCTTTTAATTCCTTTCTTAGTTGTATTTCATCTTCAGACAGTTGGCGTTCCTCTTGAGCCACATCCAACCGATGGATGACTTCATTTGCTATATGGAGTTGCATTCTCGCATTACTGAACAAGCCATTGCTCCATGTGCATAGAGCTTTTGCTATTTTTTGCAGTTTATAATTGAGAATGTTCATGGGTGAGATGCGTGGTACAGGTTCGGCCCATGCAGTTTGCACAATCTCCATAAAACCAGGTACCATAGTCCAAAAATTTTCAAACCTGAAAGTTGCTGCCTTCACCGGGCGATGTTGTGCTGAGAGATATATGGGACAATGATCGGATACAGAAGAAGACAAGGCTTGTAGACAGAAATCAGTGTGCAAAAGATCTCATTCTTTGCTGCAAAAAGCCCAATCTAAACGCACAAGTGTCAGGTTAGACCGTTCATTACTCCATGTATATTTCTTGTTCTGCAGCGAAATTTCTAGCAGTTCAGCTGAATCAAGTGTGCGCCGGAATGAGCCCATGAGGCGTCGATTTAGGTTGAGATTGTTTTTGTCCTTTGCTTCATATATGAGGTTGAAGTCTCCAACACATAGCCATGGAGTTCCAGATACCAGTTTGATGGATGATAGTTCTTGAGTAGTTTTACTGTTTAAAATATTGACTATTAGTTTTGAAAAACTATTGGCCAATAGTTTGATCTAATGGTTTAGATTCGATAATCTAAACACATAACTACTAGCCAATAGTTTATCAGTTTGAGGGTAATATTGGAAAAAAATAATATTTCTAGATTTATAATAATTATTTTATATTGTCATGAATAAAAAATATTTTAGTAATATGATTAATAATTGATGTTTTATTTTTTAAAAAGATCAACTGACGTTTTAATAATTCGGTAGAGTTAGATTTTTATTGTAAAATAAACATAAAATCATTTATAATGATGTAATTATGAAATTACTCTCAAACTATTGGCCAATAGTTTCTCAAAACTAATGGCCAATATTTTTGATAGTAAAACTCCTCTAGTTCTTGTAGAAACCGTGGTTTGTCGACATCCTCTAAAGGTCCATAGACTGTGGTGATCAGAGATTTTGTATTTGTGAGGCGCTCTGTAATGGTCATCGTCAGTGAGAACTCTTTCAGTTCCAAATCATATGCATCAATGTAATCTGGATTCCATGCTAGTAGAATGCCACCCTTCGTTCAACCCTAGTGACAATCCAGCCCACCATGGTTTATGTTTTTCTGGCCTGAGATAGATAGACCAAAGCAATAGGAAAGCCCGTGCCTCCATCTCCATGGTTGTATAGTTTTTTTTTTAAAAAAAAGGTTCATAGTTGCATGAGCTGCCTCTGTTCGGGTCATCAACGTCTCCAAAGCCAAAGCTGGTAGATAGCAATTGACTGAAGTATTTCTCCACTAACCCACCACTCAAACTGTTGCTCTTCCATATCCACATTGTATCCATTATCAGTTCTGTAAGTGTATTTCTCCACTGAAACGCTTATTCTAAATGTTGTATCCCGATCCATCCTACCCGACGCCATCAACAACATACAGAATAAAAACAAATAAAAATGGAGTTAGGGTTCAGACTAACTCCAATTTTCTTTGTAACCATAGAAACAAATCAAAATACGACAAGCAGACTCACCAAGGGGGACACTCGGATGCAGCCATGATTCCACGTCCACGCCCCCAACCTTCAATCAGAACCTAGCTTATCCAATTCCTTCAAAGATGGAAAATTTTCAGCTCCAATCCAACGAAATCGACTAGGGCAGCAAATCAGAGCAACAAGATTTAGTACCTGGTGTAGATCCAAATGTCATCGGGGGCATCGATCCGTTTGTTCAATCCACCGCCGCCGCAGCGTTCTTCTGGCGCAGCTTAGGGTTCTACGGGAAGGGGGAAAGAAAACGGGGCAGAACGGTGTGGGCGACTGGTTCAGGCCTGGCTGGAGCTTATGCGAGAGGTGTAGGGGCAGCTTTGTCTTTTTTCCTTGTATTCCCATGTTGGACAGTAGTGATTAAAAAAACAAATACACGTGCCCATTGCTGGAGGATTACGGTGGCATAGGACAGCGTAAGTTCTAGCTACCGGTGGTCTTTAGGCCGTAGGATGACAATCGGGAATAACCAGACATGTCCAAAGCTTGACATTCATTCATTCTGCACTTCTGACAGCGCCGCGGTGAAATGCAGCGCCGGACGCTGTTCGCGATCCATGGCCAGCTGCCTCTCGTGCCCGCGTTTCGGCGCGTTACGTTCATTGACCAGCAACTGTGAAAAGCTGTGTTACAACCTGATTCCATGGTTGCATAGTTTGTTTTTTTTTAAAAAAAAGTCCATGGTTACATGAGCTGTTTCCAGTGGTCAACGTCTCCAAAGCCAAAGCTCTAGATAGCAATTGACTGAAAGGTGCAGCCATGTTCCTCCGGAAGAATTACAGCGCAGCACTCTTAGTTCCGGCATTGGCCAACGCTTTATTGGTTGATCACGCATACTTTTCACCCGAGTAGTTAGTAGTGCTTGATCGAGCCATCCAGGAATTATCCAGCTCAAGGTCGTTATAACTTGCGCCGGATGCAGGCTCCCATATGAAGCAAGTGAAGCAAGCAGCGAGCGACACCACTCGCCACGTCGCTCGCGTAGAACCCCCCAAGCTCCCATCTCCAACGAGAAAAGCCGGCCGGTTCTAGCTTGCGCATTAATCCACTAAACGCGGCAAGAGAACAAGCAGATACGTCCGCCATAAACGCACAGGATTGTGCGGTTGCCGATCGGCAGGGACCATCACCGGCGCAAAAAAAGCCAGGTCCAGTTCCAGTTGCTGTTGCTGCGAGAAGGCAATTCGTGTTGCTTGCTTAGGCTCGCAATAACCTCTTATCCCTTCCTGTCCCGGGCTCTGATTCCCGGCCATGTGTTATTCGGTTCTTGTTCCCCAGCGATGCGTGTAGACGAAAACGAAACCAGTGCTCCTTTTCTGCTGTCGTGACCTCAGGGTCTCCATGGCGTTTTGGTAGATCAGTCGCTAGGACACAAGAAACACCAAAACTGGTAAGGGCTTTTCGGTTGCTTTAACACTAATCTTTCGTTTTGCAACGGGACAAATGCAGCATCCCCGGTGACACGCCCATCTCAACCTATGCATTTCACGGAACCAGTCCTCCTGTGCCATGCGATCGTCAGAGACTTGTTGTTGTTATAATTAGTCTTGCCTAGGGTAGCATCTTAGAGAGGTAATCATGGGTAGCAAGGTTCTGTGTTCGGGATCTAGAGAGAGAGAGGGAGGTGACTGATACCTGGGTTGTGTGGAAGTGGAGCGGGAGCCGTCACGGGGTCGACGGCCGGAGAGGATGCAGAGGCAGCAGAGGCGTCGGTTCCCGTCATCTCCACGGCGAGAATCTCGTCGAGGGCGTCAGCGAGGTGTCGGGGAAGAGGTGACGGGCGTCGCCGGTGTCGAAGGCCTTCAGGTCTCCACCGGCACTGCCCTGGCACGGCGGCAAAGTGGGGAGTCGTGGCGGCGAGTTCTCGTCGCTTGCTGTGCCCTAGATCTTTGGATCGGATTAGCGTTTCTGTGGGGTGAACAGTGGCGGCGGTCAACCTCGTATTCCGTGCCCCGGCTTCACCCCTTCTTTTATATGGCGCAGTGCGACGGGGCCCACCAACCAGAGGAGGGTTGGGGCGCCCCCGATCAGGGCGCGATCTGGGTTTTGGACCGTTGGGCCCAAAACGGAAGATCTACTAACATTCTCCCCCTAGATCTCTTTTACCATTACTTTACATTTTCCATTTCATCACGGATTTACGCCTAGAGCATGTTTCGTCGTCACAGCTAATCGCTGATAGACTCAACAACCACTACATGCATCTCCGTTTAGAAATAGATACTTTTCTTTGGGCCTTAAGTCCAGAATCATAAGGCTTCCCTTAACCCCATGCCGGCTACGTGCTCCTTGAACACGCTGGGCGGTAGGCCTTTCGTGAGCGGATCCGCAAGCATTCTTTTAGTCCTTATATGCTCGAGACTTATAGTGCGATCCTGAACTTTATCTTTCATAACATAGTACTTTATATTAATGTGCTTGGCGGCACCACTGGACTGATTGTTGTGAGCATACATTACTGCTGGTTCATTATCGCAGTATAACTTTAGTGGTCTCTCAATACTGTCAACCACTCTTAATCCGGGTATAAATTTCTTCAGCCAGTTGACCTGCCCCGTGGCCTCATAACATGCTATAAATTCGACATACATGGTAGACCCTGCTGTGATAGTTTGTTTGGAGCTTTTCCATGAAATGGCTCCTCCTGACAGGGTGAACACATACCCCGATGTGGATTTCGTGTTATCTGTTGCAAAGTCTGAATCAGAATACCCCACCACTTGGAGTGAATCCGATCTTCTGTATACCAATTTGAGACCTTTCGTTCCTTGCAAATATCGCAAGACTTTCTTTATTAACTTCCAGTGTTCAGGGCCTGGATTACTCTGAAATCTGCCAAGTAACCCGGTGACAAATGCTAAGTCAGGGCGTGTGCATACTTGCGCATATTGCAAGATTCCCACAGCCGAAGCATATGGTTTCGTTTTCATATCATCAAGCTCGTACTTATTTTTTGGTTTTTGCCAATCCCCAAAACGTTCGCCCTTGACTATAGGAGCAGGTGTGGCACTGCATTTGTGCATGTTAAATTTCTTCAATACCTTTTCTATATACATCTTTTGAGACAGTTCCAATGCGTATTTTCTTCTATCTCGGTGAATCTCAATGTCCAAAACATATGATGCTTCACCAAGATCTTTCATATCAAAATTTGAGGACAAGAGTTTCTTTGTTTCTTGTAGTAGACTGATATCACTACTGGCCAGTAAAATATCATCCACATATAAAATAAGAAAAATGAATTTTCCATTCTTGAACTTTGCATAGATATAATTGTCCTCAATATTTGCTTCAAAACCATATTTCTTTATTGTTACGTCAAACTTCAAGTACCACTGTCTTGAAGCTTGCTTTAATCCGTAAATGGATCTCTTTAAACGACATCCCATCTTTTCCTTTCCTTCCATAACAAAACCTTTCGGTTGTGTCATGTAAACTCTCTCTTTTAAGACCCCATTTAGAAATGCCGTTTTTACATCTATTTGATGTAATTCTAAGTCATAATGCGCCACTAGTGCCATTATAATTCTGAAGGAGTCTTTACAGGAGACTGGAGAGAATGTCTCATTGTAGTCAATTCCTTCTCTTTGCGTAAAGCCTTTTGCTACAAGTCGTGCCTTAAACTTTTCTATATTCCCTCTAGAGTCATATTTAATCTTGTAGACCCATTTACAGCCTACTGTTTTGGCTCCTTCAGGAATTTCTTCTAGGTCCCAAACTTCATTGAGACTCATTGATTTCATTTCATCCTTCATGGCCTCTAACCATTCAGATGAGTGGGCACTCCTCATAGCTTCTTCATATGAGGTGGGGTCATCCTCCATATGATATTCTTCTATGTTATACAGTTCATACTCAGCCGGTATCGCTGACTTTCTAGCTCTTTGAGACCTTCTAGGGGCCTCTTCATTTGGCACAATCTCTGGCTGAGGCTCTCGTGAAGCCTACTCTTCTGGCACATTATCTGTGTGTGGCTGCTGTTGCTCCCCTTCATCAATGGCAAATTCCTCTTGTACCATAGATGGAATAACAGCAGGTGTTGGCGCTGCAACGTCAGGCATCACAGACTCAACATCAACAGGCAGTGAGAAGAAAGGTTCTTGACTCATAGAATTGGGTACATACACCCGCTTCTCCTCAAGATCGATCTCTCGAGCTACCTTGCTCCCTTTAATCATTTCATCCTCTAAGAAGATGGCATGTCTTGTTTCTATAAATTTCGTGTATTTATCTGAGCAGTAGAAACGGAAACCTTTGGACCTTTCTGGGTAACCAATAAAATGGCAACTCACTGTCTTGGGATCCAACTTTCCAAGACTTGGGTTGAAGATCTTAGCCTCCGCGGGACTCCCCCACACTCGAAGGTGTTCCAGCGAAGGCACTCTTCCAGTCCATAATTCATACGGTGTTTTAGGCACCGATTTGCTTGGAACTCTGTTAAGAATATGAATAGCGGTTTTTAATGCCTCTATCCATAAGCTCACTGGCAGTGTGGAGTAGCTCATCATGCTGCGCACCATATCCATCAAGGTACGGTTACGCCTTTCTGTTACTCCATTCTGTTGTGGTTCGTCCGGTGTAGAATACTAGGCTACTATACCATTTTCTTGTAGGAACTTAGCAAAAGGTCCTGGGACTTGCCCATAAGGCGTATGCCTCCCGTAGTATTCCCCGCCACGGTCGGACCTTACAACTTTAATCTTTAAATCATGTTGATTTTCTACTTCTGCTTTAAATATTTTGAATTTATCCAATGCTTCTGATCTTTCTTTGATTGGATAAATGTAACCATAGCGGGAGTAATCATCTGTGAATGTTATAAACGAGTCATAACCATCTACACTCTTGACGGGGAAAGGAGCACAAATATCCGTATGAATGATCTCTAATATTCCCGCGCTTCTTTTGGCGTCTTTCTTGATTTTCTTTACGTATTTTCCTTTAATGCATTCAATGCATTGTTGTAAGTCTGTGAACTCCAATGGAGGAAGAATTTCATTCTTTACGAGTCTCTCAATTCTCCCCCTCGAAATATGGCCTAAGCGACAATGCCATAATTTCGATGAGACCAATGGAGTTCTTTTCCTTTTCTTGTTAACTTTGATCGACGAGGACGTGGGGACATTTGTATCACGTACATTATCATTATGTATCGTATTGACATTATCACCAAGTGATAATAAATAAAGCTTATCTTGTAGAGACGCAGAACCAATGCATTTATTATGAAACACAAGTTCACATTTGCCATTACCAAAATGACAATCATAACCATCATAGTCAAGACGCGATATACTTATTAAGTTTCTTTGCAATGAAGGTACATAAAAGACATCATGAAGCCTAAGAATAAAGCCATCTCTAAGCTCTAGGTGAAGATCCCCTACAGCTTCAACTTTGGCTTCTACTCCATTAGCTACTCTTATCGAACCTTCGTCTCTTTCCATGGTTCTCGTCATACGGAACCCCTGTAAATAATTTGCAACATGAATAGTCGCTCCTGAATCAATCCACCATGTGGATTTCGAATAATTAATATACAAGGATTCATTTACAAAAGTAATAATGTTCTCACCATTTCTTTGCATGAACAGCTTCAGCCAGTCAGGACAATTCTTCTTGTAGTGTCCCTTTTGGTTGCAGTGAAGGCACGTGTCCTTGTCCACTACAACTTGTCCCTATAGAGGCCTATGTTGTTGCTTGCCCATGGGCTTAGAATAAAAGACCGGTTTCTTTTGCTGCTTGCCCTTGTTCTTGTTGTCTTTTACATAGTGGACAGAACCACCATGCTTGTCTTTGAATCTGTCCTCCTCTTGGACACTGTTGGCAATGAGCTGCTCAAAAGTCCATTTTTCTGGGTTCATGTTGTAGTTGGAAACAAAATTGTCAAACTGAGGTGGTAAGGACAACAACACAAAATGAACCAGGAGGTCTTCTTGAATCGTTAGATTCACAGTCTTTAGCTTCGTAGCCAAACTGTTTATCTTCAGAATGTGCTCCCTTATGTCACCACCAATGTACTTTTCATTCACCAGTTGTCTTATCATCTGTGTGGCATAAGTCTTAAAAGACCCAGTAAACTGATTCTTCACCCTCTGGAGATAGCCCTTTACTGTGTCTTCATTCTGGATTGAGCCCATGATAGCGCGCTCAATCGTGTTCTTGACAAGTGCCAAGCACTTCTTGTTGTCAAGAACCCATCTTCTGTGCTCAAGTTGAATTCGAACTCTTTCGGAAGCATCATCCCTCTGTCTCTTTTGCCAAGCAGCATCTGTTTCTTCTGTGCCTCTGACAAGCTCAGGAGGCTCTGTGGGACACGGGGTAGTCACTACCCACTCCATCTCACCCATGACAAAAGCAAGATCAATCTTTCTTTTCCAATCCCCATAGTTGTCCCCTTTCAACACTGGGATCTGGGGAAGAAAAGCCATCATGGTTGCTCCTCGAATTAACCATGAGAAATGAGAACAAAACTAACATATAAATTCTACCATGTATATATTAAACCTATATCACCGTTGGGCAGAAAGTAGGCATAATACATAAAACATTATTAATATGACATTACATTTAACAACGTTAGTCAGAAAATTACAATGACATATAATCTGAAAATTAATGCTCCTAAAATTGAATTCTCCCGTTAGTTCGAAATTTAATTTTAGAAAACATCAATTTTAACAATAATTATGAATTCTGGAAACTTGCAGCGGAAAACATGATATAAAGCATGCATAAACAGTAGCAAAATAATCTTATTTTACTCTCTGAAAATATTCATGTTGGTTCATATTTAACAGAGACAAAATTCTATACTATTCATTCATAATTCTGTTTAAAAAACTGAACTACTGTTCACAGCCTGCACATTTTGGCCCATGGCCCCCCGACCAGCAGTGGCCCATTCTGGCGCGTGCGCGAGCTGAAATCAGGAGTGGCCCAGCCCAGCCGGGCGCGTGCGCCCGCTTGCGTCATTTGCCTTTCGGCCCAGCCCGTCCAGGGGCGTGAAAGAGGCAGCCCAGCCCAGCTTAGCCCCTTTCAGCCCCGCCTCGCCGCCAGCCGTCCATCGCGATGGACGGCTGTGCGCGCATCTCGGCCGATCAAAACGGCCAGTGCACCCGCCCACAAACCCTAGCCTCTCATTTCTCCTCTTCCCCGCCTCCTCTCCCTGCTCTCCCGTGTGCGGCGCGCGATCCCGTCAGTGAGGCTCGTCGGAGCAGCGACGACGGCGAGCGACGGCGAGTGGCCTTCGGCCCGAGAAAGGAAGGCGACGCCGTCGTCGAGCTTTTTGCCGGCGCGCGCGTTCACCCGTCGATGAGCGCGCCGCCGTCGAGCAGCTTGGCTGCGGCGTCTTCGAGCCCGTGCGACCGACGGCGTCCCGGTGGCGACGGCACCCGAGGGCCTTTCCGCCTCCGGCAAAACCGATGGCGGCATGGTGGAGGTGAGGAGTCCAGGTAGATCCTGGATCCCCTCGTCTTTCTTTTCTTGGGTTCGTAACCCTAACCCTAGGGTTAGGGTTTGGGTGGGGCTTCGGGTTTCGTTGAGGGATTTCTAGGAATCTTTCCTTTTCCCGATCTGAGAACGAGATCTGCCTCATCTAGATCTAGCACTAGGTGGCTCTGATACCAAATGTTATAATTAGTCTTGCCTAGGGTAGCATCTTAGAGAGGTAATCATGGGTAGCAAGGTTCTGTGTTCGGGATCTATAGAGAGAGAGGGAGGTGACTGATACCTGGGTTGTGTGGAAGTGGAGCGGGAGCCGTCACGGGGTCGACGGCCGGAGAGGATGCAGAGGCAGCAGAGGCGTCGGTTCCCGTCATCTCCACGGCGAGAATCTCGTCGAGGGCGTCAGCGAGGTGTCGGGGAAGAGGTGACGGGCGTCGCCGGTGTCGAAGGCCTTCAGGTCTCCACCGGCACTGCCCTGGCACGGCGGCAAAGTGGGGAGTCGTGGCGGCGAGTTCTCGTCGCTTGCTGTGCCCTAGATCTTTGGATCGGATTAGCGTTTCTGTGGGGTGAACAGTGGCGGCGATCAACCTCGTATTCCGTGCCCCGGCTTCACCCCTTCTTTTATATGGCGCAGTGCGACAGGGCCCACCAACCAGAGGAGGGTTGGGGCGCCCCCGATCAGGGCGCCATCTGGGTTTTGGACCGTTGGGCCCAAAACGGGAGATCTACTAACAGTTATGACTCTAGTGTGCTAACAATTCTGATGAAGCCCTGCAGACTGTTTCAGCTGACGATTGATTGACTTGGCGTCCCTGATACGGAGCCAACGGAACTGCCCCCTTAACACGAAAGCAATCAGGTAACCACCGCCTGGAAATATGTTGGCCGTGGAGGAGGACGAGATCAGGATCGCCGGGGGTTGGTTGCTTACTGCAGCCTCCGGTTAGGACAGGGTTTGGTCAGTACGCCTGTGTACGGTTGCACCGGTCACTGATGCGCACGCGCGCGGCTGCACGTGTCCACAAGGGCTCGGGCTCGGCTGACGCTAAACGGAAACGGAGGCGTGAAATGATCATTGGTGACTGAGCATTAGCGTCCGATGGAGTTTGACACGACGACTCAAATAAGCTCAGCATGAGTACAAAGTACGTGAAAAATGAGGCGACCGTTTGGTTGTTTCTTATCCTTGCAAACTGTTGTACTAGTCGAAATTGAAGGCAAGGCAAGGACTGTTTGAATTTTTAGCAGGAGTCAGGACGTTGATATATTCTGCATTTTCACGGAACAACACGTTCAGTTTCGGTTCTTGACTTGTGTTTGTCGGACAGCTTTCAAAGCTGTTCTATCTGGTATATTCATCAGTTGAAATCAATTGAACCGGAGTTTGCATAACGTGTTTAAAGCTCTCTTTTGTTTACCCCTTAAATTATACTACTCCCAAGCTCCCTATGTTTGCCCATTAAATCAATTAAACTGGAGTATGAGATTAAATAAGCTAATCTATAGAAATGGTTTGCAAGCCCAAGACAGGCATACTAGATTGGCGGCTCGCGGCTACGTATAAATATATGTTTATTAGGGTCGGTAATGCATGACCGCACAGTATATTATAGCAATATAAACTATAACAGTGATTTCCTTTTGACTGAAATCTGAATTTCAATAATGACTTGTGTACAATCACAAATTGTTTAATTTGACCAACCATATATATATATACTCCTATAGTCGTAGAGAGGAAGCAGCATAAATCATTTTCATATATAGTACGTACTATACATGTACAAGTTTGAATTAAAAGTCCCATATGTTTGGCACCGAGTCGCGCGCATAGAATTTTTGCAGCAAAAAAAGATCTCCATTTATTTCGTACTTGAGCCTCATGACGTATACTTGACTCAATTTATATATATTTTTTCCCAGTTAAGTATAAAAATTAAAATAGTCGCACCGTAAGCGGAAGAAAATGTGGCGTATCCGCCACGTATCGCGCTTGCCCGCTACTATATAAAACCAGCGAAGCGACTCGACGGGCAGGGCAGGCATGTACCGTGCAACGTTGGCCATCAAGCGGAACCGAGCTGAGACCTGAGAGCTCTCTCGCGCCGCGGACACTAACCAGTACCAGAGTACCAGACTTTTTTCTAAGTTAAATTCGTAGTTTGTCTTACTTACCTCCTCGTCTTCTTACTTGTGATATTGCTTGTCAAATGTGAGTGAGTGTGTCTTCTTGGTCCATTGAGGGCGGGCGTTTGATCCAACGGAGCAACGAGACGACCCTAACATCCCCCTCATAGATCGCCCTAATTTGTTCCTCGCATGGCACTCAAGCGGCCATATGAGCCATTGGACGCCCCCAATGCCCTCCCTGACGAACTCATCCTTCATGTCATGCACTGCTTTGTGTCCCCCCCCCCCCCCGACCGTCGTATGCATTGGCGTCTCCTCACTCTAGCGATGTCTCTGGTTTGAGCTCGATCTGCCTCGACTCCATCCTCACAGGAGTCCTAGAACCACACCGTCGATGATGCGCTCATCGCCTGCTCTGTCATGATCGTCGGTAGCCTTAGGGCTTAGGGTCTCCGTCAACCACTTCCCTCCCCAAGGTGGTGCAGCGTCTCAGCTGCCCGCGTCACCGCTGGTCGGACCTGGTGGGTTACTGGACTACCGAGAGACATACCTCAAGCTCTAACTAAAAAAAAAGTAATAGTCTATACGCACGCTTTGACTTTTGATGAAATGGACGTTAAACTTAGAGTTTGAGTTTGTGCCGTCCGTGAAAACTGACTTCAATATAGAAAAAGACTATGTAAAATCAAGCCAACACTAAATCATCAAACTAGACCAACATTAATAAAGTAGAGATTAGTTTTGAAGAAAAAGTAAGTATGCAAAAGTAAAATGCAGTTTGGAAGGAAAAAGAGGCTAACGCTTTTAGAGGCACTAAATTTCATTAAAAAAATAATTAGTATTTCACAACAAACTCCTACTCTCAATGCATGATTAATATCACATAAGACAATCGCCGTTGAAATACAGTCTTGCAACCCTCAGTTACTTGAATCTGCATCCAAGTGTTTGAACAAGGAACATGAACTAGCACACGCTGGTTTGTAATAATCTCTTCCCTCCACCAGAACTGGTGAAAACCCTTCCAATGTCCTTTTCCCCATATCAACCAACATCACACGTAATTCTTGATCTCGCGATTTCACCTTGGAGGTGAGGTAAAGATAGTTTGTATCATACATGCTCAGGATGGGGACATATGTGACCAGATCCTTCAATGTCAAGTTGTTGATACCGAGGTCACCCAATGTGGAAATATGAGTTGAGTCATTGACATGGATGTCATCAACGTGAAACAAGCATTCCTTGTGCCAAGCGGTCGAAGATGTGCTCCTTCTCCATGCAATGACCCTCCAGCCAAGGTACTTGTAAGTTTCCTCTTCCTCTTCCGTCTCTGCCTCTCTATCCTGCATCAAGTCAGAGTCGTGGAGCACGTCTGGTATTGAGACATCATCAGTCACTTGTTCTTTTGAGGCCTGGCGAGGAATCTCACGGACAATGCGTTGAAAACAATGTTCCAGTTCGATGCATTTCAGTACACCATCCTTAAAGACAACATCCCGAAATGTCCGTGCATCGCACAGTCGATCGTTGTTATCGGAGAGCAAGATGGGAAAGGGGATGAAACGAACTTTAGGGTCGTCAATGCGCACATCACAGACCAGAATTCCCTTCCGGAGATCAACAAATCCAACCTCGCTATCTCCAAGGACCATTATCTTTTCTATATTACTGACTGTATGATGGCTTTTAAGCAACAATACTTTGCAAGTCCATGTGCTCTGCTTGGACTGGAAGACATGGAGCTCCTGTTTCATAGCTATTGAGTAACTGAGAGCAACCAAAATAAAGTCATAGCCGCGAGGGAGGAAGCCAATGAAGGCTACCAGTGACTTTGTGTTCAAATAAACCCCAATATCCTTGAGATGTTCGAGGGAAGGACGGCGTCCAGATATAGGTCCTGCCTTGTAGAAGAAGTACTCAGTCCTAAAGCCTGTGAAGGTGACGCTGATGAGAGCGACATTGTTCACCATGCAGTGAATGCGTGAATATTCGAGATACCCAGTACAATAGACACAGAAGTAGGAGAGACGAGGCGGTTTGGCAATGACGAAGGTGACCTTTATAGATTGCCCATATGTATCGCAACACTTAGCCGTAGTGTTATTCTCGCGGTTTTCTATGCGCGCCACCTGCTCAAGAAGACACCAGCCCGGGAGGAGGATGGCCTCAGAATCCATGCTCGGTTGGGCGGGAGCGGGACAGGGAGGAGGAGGGGGGCATCCAGGAAGGATGGAGCCCTGGAGGATGGCTTCACAATCAGAATTTGTGTATATTTTATTTTTTTTATTAGATGGAACTGGGTGGATAGGAAGAGGCTTGCGCTTCAAAGCAAATCCCGTAGTTGAATCGACGGAATTCATTGAATGTGTTGTGATTTGACTCTTAACTAATACTCAGACTAGAAACTTTGCCTTTGGTCTCATTATATAGGCGCTCCTATGCTACACAATGCGCAACAGATTCAGACTCGGCGCGACCATCCGATTCCGATTCATGCGTGAGCGCGTGGAGGAGGTTGTCTGGCACATCAAACTAGGCGTACTCTGGCCCAGTGCGGCATATTGGCCCATCTCAGCGCACAGCAAAGCCCGCGCCTGAAGGGGCGCAAGGGTTAAACTAGGGTTAGGTCACGTTCGCCCGACCGCCGCCGCCGCCGCCGCTCCTTCGCGCTCGCGAATCTGCGTCGCGCTCGTCCGGCCACCGCTCCATTCGCAGGTGAGAGTGTTCTCTATTTCTGAGTCAGGTCTTCTATTTGGCTCATCTCCGTTGGAGATAGTTTCACCGTCTGTCCATCTCATTCGCAGTTGCTGCCGCTGTCCCTCCCCGACGCAAGCAGAGGAGCGCTCCCTCAACCACCTACCTCCACGTCGGCGCCCGCGCAGAGGAGCCACCCTCCACGACCGAGCTGCACCTCTGTTCCCGCGCAAAGGAGCCACTCGCTGTACGACCGAGCTTTACTCGCTGGTCATCACGATGAGCAGCACGCTCGACGTTGAGATTCCGGTAAGAATCATAGTATCGTTTTCAGTTTGATTGTTTGCAGTGACGGAGCTTGATTGTTTGCAGTGACGGAGCTCAGCATCAGTTTGATGGCTTTTTTGCTCTTTTTCTTTTGTAATATGACCCGATGGTGCTCCCCCTAGTCATTAGTAAAAACGAAAAATCATCTAATCTGTAAAATCCCCAGTTAAAACTCCAATCCTTCACATAGCTGATTAGTAATTTACCTAAGATATGAAGGGAAAACACTGAATATTTGGCTGCTTCGTTGCTTCCAATCAGACCTGTGACATCCTCTTGGCCATCTCAGTCGCACGATCTAAATCTTGAGTAGATCTTGGCATTGGAGACTTGGAGCAGTTCACTGTTGGTGATCGAAGAATGGAGGGAAACATGGAGGAATGGCTGAAGCAATCAGTACTGGAAGCAATGAAGCAGGCAGGTGCATCGAGTGCTGGCCGCATTGATGCCTCCGTGCGCCGGTTGGTTATAGCTCTGCAGGCTGCTTCACGTTGTTGCCTTAGAATGGGCTGAATCCAAGCAATTAGAGGCCCAATGCTGGACAGAATAAGACAGGCGGGCCGGCTCTTGGAGGCCCATTGCTTGGCAGGGGGCAGCCATTAGAGAAGAGAGCAAATTACACTATGTATTTAGGTGATCTTTGAAAAAAAAATTGAACCCAGGGGGCGCCACAGCCCATGTTGGCCATAACCAACCTCCGTCACTGATCGTTTGGTAGGTTTTAAAACCAGCAGTCAAGTTATTGAACTTGTTTTGCAGGGAGAGGGCAAATTCCCTACCATGGTTGAATGGAAGCATAGTGCAGCCTCAGTGCAAGTTTGGGGAGATTGGGATGGTGTTTTTAGGCCATTAAACTGCACTGGCCAGACGCACTGGATTCTACTCTACCTTCCACCTGGAAAGTACCATGTACATTTCTACGTTGATGGACAGTACATGGTGACCCCGAATATGTTCCATGAATACATTGATGAAAATTTCCCGGTCAACGTATTGTATGTTCATGTAAGTTTCGTTAGAAGTCTGATTTGGAAGATACTTTTAGGTATATATATTGATGTATCCCGTTGAATCCTTTTGCAGCTACCTGAGTCTACTATTGCTGTTTCCCATCCCCAGCTGGAAGCGTATGATGTGGGAACCCATCTCGCAAAGGTTCTTGTTCCAGTTACATTTCATTGCGTAGTTGGAGCAGATGAAGTCATTTATATTGAGGGCTCTTGGGATTCCTGGAAAAAAAGGTAACTTCTAAACAGTATGTTCTGATTTTGTTACTTATGCAACTATGAAGGGTGTTCCATTCAACTATGTTCTGATTTTGTTACTTATGAATATTATGCTTTTTTAGGCTGCCAATGATGCATAGTAATGGTGCTCATTACTTACTTTTAAGTTTATCTCCGGGAAAATACCCGTTCAAATATATCGTGAAGGGTGAACGGAAGCTAAACAAGGATCTTCCCCTTGGGGCTGGCATATACGAAGGAAATAATATACTGGATGTTAAGGTAAGTTATAGGATTGCTGCCAAACCCATCTTATGTACTGCAGAATGTTAACTTATTTACTTCGCTGTCCTCAAAGTAGAATGTTTGTGTATGCTGTTACATGTTTTTTTTTTTCACTTGAGTTGTCCTATGTCTTCTTCACTTGACTATTGCTTTTTGTTAAATGCACGTTTATTTTCATTTTCAGCCTGATCATATCACTGCCATGCCCCAGGGCATATCTTGTATGGTACTGAATGAATTCCTAAACGTGGACTCAAATCAAATTACAGAATCATTTAAATTTAATGTTGGTACTCTTTTTGGAGATATTGGGTCTGAAGTTGAGATATTTCCTTGCACCAACCTTGGTTATATGTTAACCAATGGCTTTTCAAGTTATGCTAAGGGAAGGCACTTTAAACAGAAGTCTTGGGCAGGCACTTTCCAGCCAAGTGATATGCTTGTGATTGATGACAAATACTGTATTATAAATAAAGAGGCTATATATCCACTGACAAGGGTTAATCTGTTGCTTGATAATTACCAGATGAGAAGGAATTTGCTAGAGAAGTTTGGAAGGAATGGAAAGTACCCTCCTCACTTCTTGAATTACTTCTCACATCTTGAGAAAGTACCAACAGATTTTGATACAAATATAGTTGCTAGAAATGAGTACATGGACTGCTCAAGGAAGCCAGCTGCATTGGCTACGTCTTCGCAAAAAATGCATTTATTAATCAATGTTGCTCAGTACTTCAAACAGTTGTCTGAACATGACAAGAGTTTGGCTGCCCTTCTCTTTGGCTGTTTATTGCCTGATCATCCTGAGTAGCAGAAAACTGTGCGCTTAGATGCACTCATGGAAGCCGTCTTCATGGATAGAAGGAAAGAGAAAGTAAAGGATGGTGTAATTCAAAACCAGGTTTCAAACACTGGTCTGGAATTGTCATACTTTTTAAGAGTATTTTTTGTTCATGTCACAGAGTATACACTGGTATGTACTTTCTGACTCCTGTTCTTTCCAGGGCTCCAAATATGTCTTGTAGCAACATTGTTGGCTCTCATAGGGTGCTTCTGAATTTGCAAGACACCAAATAGGACAAATTTAAGCATTTTTGCATGATTAGTTGTAGAATATCATGGTTCTAAATTAGAGAAGTATAATTTAACACTTATCTTTCATGTTCTAATTCTACCTCAACTTAATTTTTTTCAGAAAGATCCTTTAGAACCTTTCAAGCTTCCTTATGGTGGAGATGGCAAGCGCCCCATCAGAAGAAGGGCTGACCAGATTAAGGTAAATATGCACCTAACATTTTATTGAGAAATTCTATTTTTTCTCACTTCAATAAGCTTCAACAGGGTCTGGGACTGTACCATTACCCCCTGTACCACTGGTTCTGACTTTTTATTTTTAATTTTAGGACTCAGACATTCAGTATCTGAAATCTCATGTGGAGTCCGACTTGATTACTTGCCATTACTTTGAAAACTGTGTGGCAGAATTAGTTTTACTTGTAAGAAAATTCAAGAATAGTCATCCACTGTAAGTACCTCATGTACTATATATCCATATAAATCTATCAATTTAATATTGTTCATTTTCAAGATGCTTTTTTTTGCACCAATTGTAGACTGCAAGCTGCTTGGGAGTCATACACCGACGCTGGCCCGCCTCTTCTCTGAATTAAATGTAAGAAGTTTGTTTAAAATGTTTTGTTTTATGGAGACCCTCATTTTTTTTTGTTTCAATGCTATCCATTTGTAGTTTTTGTTTTAACTATATATGGATGTATAGACGATTATGTCTAGGCAGACATTGAAGAGACATGTTAGAGGGGGGGGGGGGGGGGTAATGGTACAAGGGGGGCTGTACCATTACCCCCTGTACCATCTAGTTTGTTGAACAACTTCTATTGTTATATATGCTCATTTGAGTTATTATAGCTCACTACGAAATTGTTCTTTTGCTTATTTAACATTCCACTTGACCATCCATGTGTGAATACTTGAACTGTAACAATTCAGTTAGTGCTTTCGAGTCATGTTGAAATGCTTGCATAACTGGCTTATGACTTTAAAAGGCAGACTCTCAGAGTATACAACTCATGTTAATTGGTCTTGTTTTAGATTCATGTCCCTGTTCATGTCTATGCAATTTGGTGAATATTTGTTTTTATTTTCGTGAAGGAAGTTTAAATTATCTGACTCTCATGATCTTGGTATTGCAGGCTTCCACCTGCTTGTCTGACAACACCAAGTCAAATGTCAGAAAGAAGAGATCTGCTGGAAGAAGTGGAGGTGGACGTTTGAAGTGATGGTCGATTTGCTGACAGCTAACTACTATTGTGTTCTGGACGTGCTCTCCACAAGAATGTCAGCAACCAGACATCTGAGGGAAGATGCAGTGTAAAGAATGTCAGCAACTGATTATCGTTTTGCTTCATTGTGTTGATGACACAGACATTACTTCTTAATTAGTGTTCTAATGGTTACTTTTCAGTAGGGACAGGGGGGTGATGGTAGATACTGTTTGGAAATGTTCCCCTCGTAGGGTGTGTGCTGTCCCTAAAATGATTTTTTCGTCTGCCTCCAAATTGTGATGCCGTAAGAGGCAAATTTCTAAAAAACATGGAAAATAGTTGGAAGGTTCAAGAAACACTAAAATGCCCTCGTATATTTATAGTGTCCCATGTTCCCATCCCATCTCCGCTCTAATCCTACCTGACGGTGGTTCGATTGGTTACAGCGGTGTGGCTACGGGTATAGCTGGGGAAGGCCAGCAGGCTCCTGTGTGACGCCGGTGCATGCAGTGCGTGAAGGAGCCGGAGAAACCTCTGCGGTGGCGGCATCATCAGCGGCACCGACCGGCGCCCCGGCTGCCAAAGAGGCCCCTGGCGGAGAAGAGCAAGAGCCCCGCGCCGGTGAAGGGGTTCCGTTCTCAAGGTCGAGCTCAAGACGGACCATCACTACGCCTTTTAAGGTACTTATATATCGATCGTGTTCTGGGACGACCAGAGCCACCAGATGGACTGGGTCAGCAAGCTCAGCCTGCCCAAGCTCAAGGAGGCCGTCGCCAGGCGCCTCAAGAACGTCGTGTCCCGCTACGCCGGCAAGCTCATCCACTGGGACGTAGTCAACGAGAACCTCCACTTCAGCTTCTTCGAGGACAAGTTCGGTAAGGAGCCTCCGGGGAGATCTTCAAAGATGTTGCAAGATTGATAAGCCCATCCTCTTCATGAACGAGTACAACACCATTGAGCAGCACTGTGACCCAGCGCCGCTGCGCTGCCGACCAAGTACATCGCCAAGCTGAAGCAGATCCAGTCCGTCGCCGGCAAGCACATCAAGTACGGCATTTGATTGGAGAGAGATTTCGACAAGCCCAACATCCCGTATTCCCAAACATGAGGGGATCCTTGGACACGCTTGCGGCGGCGAAAGTGCCAGTCTGGCTCACCGAAGTGGACGTGACCAAGGGGCCAAAGCAGGTGGAGTTCCTGGAGGAGGTGATGAGGGAAGGGTTTGCGCACTCGGGCATGAAGGAGGGCATCGTGCTGTGGGCGGCCTGGCACGCCGAGGGCTGCTACGTGATGTGCCTGACGGACAACAAATTGAAGAACCTCCCGACTGGTGATGTTGTGGACAGGCTCCTGGAGGAATGAGAAAGGTGCCTGATGTAGGCCAAGACAGACGACAAGGGCGTGTTCGAGGCCGAGCTCTTCCACGGTGAGTACAACATCACGGTGAAGCACAAATTGCTCAAGGAGCCCATCGTGTAGACCCGGACTCACGTAGCAGCCCTCGGAGGCCAAGATAAAAGCGTGACCTTGTTGACCTTAGCATATGTCGCTGTTCTGGTATAATTAGGCTAACTGAATTTGATTGTTGCAAGAGTTAGAAGAGAGCAGGCAGGGCCAGTGAGTTTGAATGGTGCGTCTTGTCATTGCTAATCTGCAGTCGCTACCTTATGATAGTGATGGGACTTGCATCTACCTGTCAAGGAGATGGTGTGTTCAAGCTATTTGTGGAATTTATTTGAAAATCTCTTCTGTAAATTATAATAGACCATTACTTCAAAATTATGCATCCAAATCAACCTTACAACTAGACAATAACAGTTTGAACTCTTCGGTGGAAAAAAAATAAGAGACGTACCACTGTGCAGTGGTAAAAAATTCCTTTCGTATTGCAGGTCTAGCACATACAAAAGTGCATAGAATCCACTCGAGTGTCATTTTGTGCTTCAAAATTGTGCCAATTGACAAGGTGATGCAGAGTATGCACAAAGGAAAGCACACAAAAGATTGCATTTCAAAATAAGGTGAAGTACTCATACATTGACTAGAATTCATATGTCCAAATCATCATCTGGGTCTTCATCTGAGTCAGGTTGCTCGTCATCTGAATCACGAATGTAATGTATTTCACCCTTTGAAGTTCCAGATTTGGTACTTTTAATTTCATCCACAAGGCTCAGTGTGGATAAATTGGGATCTTGTTGAAGCTCAGGCAGGGATCGGCGGCCATCATATATGCGAATAGGCTCCCCTTTTCCTGAGATATATGTGGAAATGTTTATTTTCAGATGCACCATCAGTTCACCTCCCATAGTCAGAAATGCAACAGCTGGTACTTTCAATTAACGCTACATGGAAAGTAACTTGAAAGTCATAAATTACCTTGATGTTCAAAAGGAAGAACAACATTTGCTCTGTCACTGCGCTCCTTTTCTGATAGCTCAAGATTGAAGTGAACCTGTTGAACCAAAGTTCAAAACAAACATTTGTACAGCAGGTCAAAACAAGGACTAATGCGTTAGTATTAAAAAAAACTTTAAAACAAATTTAACGTATAAGTGGTACAGAACAGTATTTAATTGTGGCACAGTTTTTTTCTCAAAAAAATAAATAAATTTGTGGCACAGTTTTAGGAACTAACCTTAGGCAATAGACTCTGGCTCACTTCAGTATTTATAGATGGAGCAGAAATAAATTTGACATCATTTCCCTCAACATGTATTTCCTCATACTGCAAAGGCAGGGGTTGTACCAAACAATCAACCACAATTTAAGGCATGAAATTCAAAACTGAACATAGAAGTGAATTGGAGCCTTACAAAGTGCTTCACACGTCCATTTCTTCGCTTGAGACGGAAAATAAACTTTGCTTTTGTATAATTTTGCTCAAGGAAAGACATGGTTCCAGAACTTTCTCCACATGCAGGATCCACAAGTGCTGGCTCCACACAAACAACCATGGTAGAAAGGCATTCAAATGCTTGGGGCACCTTAGGTTCATGGAGGTCTGAATGCACTAACCAAAAGATCGATGATACTTGATCTGCAATATAAGGACAACTTTAATTAAGTTACTTTACTGTTAACTTGATGTCATTTAGGCTTTCATTAAAAAGTACCAGTGCAAACTATGTAAAATGCTATGAACATTAAAAGACAGATTATTCACATCCCTAGACCACTACTTTGCCTCTGGAAACTCTGTTTCAGCAACACATGAAGGTTACACTATCGTACACAAGAAAGAACAAATGAAAAAAAGAATACCATGGCTTCGAAGATTACTAAGAAGGCCAGAAATTGATGGCACTGATGCATGCCTTAACATGGAACTAATCTGAAATAACACAAATGATGTCCGGTGTTAAGCATCAAACGGAAGTAAACATATTATACAAGTGTGATGAACTTTCAATTTTCAATATGGCTTATACAAAGTAATCAAACAAGGCTTTGTTTCAAAAGGTAAACAAAGGCAACTAAAATGAATAGAGTAATACTTATAAATAATTCTATATACAGCTCCAGTGGTTCTGAGATAATGCTTCAGTTGATAGCTTCAACTATAGCAACTAAAATCTACTTAAAATAACTGAAATCCAATAATTAAACCCCTGAAGACTATGTGTTTTGTTTTATTTTTTTTTTCTAGAGCTTCCAGAAGTGGCAACCTAATTTTCAGTCACCAGGCCGAGACAGTTCCACAGTTAATTAAATATGGATGATAGAAACTATCTTCAAAAGAATAACAATAATCTCTAAGCTCAGAGTGTTTGTGTTTTACCCACAAAAAGGAGTTCAGGGAAAAGCACTCAGTTCTTACCGAGTCAACAGCAACAGAAAAATACGGTTTGCCTTCTCCTTGAAACCCTGATCTCCATAGCATAAAAAAGCAGGCTTAGGCATAGTAAGCAAAGGATCACTAAAAAGTAAAAAAAAAAATGTGCACAGTACCTCCTCCGAGTTCAGTAATGGAGTTCATTAGCATTTTAACATCCTTCACGTTTCTGAAAACTGTAACATTCTCTTTGTTTGTTGATAACTTTTTTCTATTCCTCTCTTGATGCGGCTGATTTTGAATCTTATGCTTCCATCCAAGGGGATCCGAATAGCAATCTAAGATCCGAACACTGTTGAATGCGTGTAAACAATCTTATTCACATGTTTTACCAATAATAATATACTTTAATCTAACAGACTCTGTGACAATAAAGCGAATCACAAGCTTGAATATTTATGAACAGTTGCAATGGCAGGCCAAACTGCAAATTACTCAATCATCTTTGCATAGAAAAGAAGATTATTATATAAATATCAATGAGCCATGCCACAGTTACATTTGGTATTTTCCCCTACCAAAAGAATCTCAAATCTTACTTTGCACAGACTGAGATACCAATTGTTCAAGTTGTGCTGTGGCAATCGAGACAGGTAGAAAACAAAAAAGATGGTGAGATTTTTGAAGTATCAATAAATATATCATATCTGCGTAAGCTCTCTGTCCACAAAGTTAATGGATATAAGCATCAACCTATCTACACTGATAGAAAGGAGGTTCTGAATTTACAATCCATCTGAGATTTATTAAAGAGACACTCTTGCTCAAGAAAAAAGTTCTAGTAAAAAAATTGCTGAATAAGGTATTCAAATCAGAGAGGGATTGCACAGCCATGACCATGTCCATGTGTGAGAAACATTCCCGTGTCTGTAAAATATTTGCTGACTCTACCGTGTCCAATTAGCACATTTAATTTGTAGAAATGGTTCTGTGAGATCATACCATCGGTCCAGAGCATTTGAGTCAAGGCCCCGACGGCGTATGAAATTCAGGTACACCTCCGGGTTGTGATCAAACGCCACAATCACCACCCCCCTGCACAACCAAAGGTTCATAATCAAACCAATTCACATCGCCAGCCGAATGAATTTTTAGACAACCCTGAAGCACAGTATGGAGAAGAACCTAGGAATACCTGGCCTGCGCCTTCCCTGAGGCCACCTGAGAGGCGAGCGCGGCCGCGACGTGGAGCATCGCGCCCGCGGCGAGCGGGCAACACTGCAAGGAGCCCTCCATAGCCAGCGCCGGCGCGTGCTCGCCGTCGAGGCGCCCGTCACGGAGGCACCTCACGGCCGCCTCCGCCATCTCCGCTCCTGTCGCCGCCGGCTGCACTCCAGAGCTTAAACCCTAGCTCGCGGAAGGGTGTCCGAAGCGACTCGCCAAACTCCCGGAAGCCTGGAGAAGCGAGGGCCCACTTGTCAGCTAAACACTGCACATCTCACCCGTGTCGGATAATAGTCAAGGCGAACTCGTTTGACCCTCCTCGAGAGCTCACCTCCTGTTCCTCAGCTGTTTGCCTCCGGGCTTCTTCCCGGTCGCCGGCGCGGGGAAGAAGAGGAGGGGAGAAGAGAGATGAAGGCGTGCGCGAAGGCTGCGGGGGAGAGGCTCCCCTTGGTTCGTCCTCCCACTGGGCGGCCGCTGACTCGGAGGTATTGATGCGCTCCAATTCGTCTCTGCTTGAACCCCAATTGATGTGTTCCTTTTTTGGTTCTCTTTCGTATGCTTAACGATTCAGTTAGTCCATGTATGGAAGCCCCTGTTTTCCATATAACCAGATTTATCATGCGTTGAGTCATTATGAGCTGGTCTGCTACCTCATCGATTTTTTTTTTTTTTTGGATAATGACCTGACCTCATCAACATCAATTAACTAGTTTACTGTGTTTCTATACTCAAATTCCTCTTAATATAATGACACACCGTTCTCCTATGCATTCGGTTAAAAAAAAAACTAGTTACTACGTTTTCCTGCTCATTATTTTTTTTTGTCCTGTAATGTCAGTAGAAAATGCAAATTAGCATGAAAATTTGCACTGCCCTTGTTCTTATCACTGAATCTGGACAATAGTATTGTTCGCCAGTAGTATTTTTTGCTGATTGTGTCATCGACTTGGTACCAACTTTATATTGCTATTATCAACTGCATCTGTGAAGTATTGTGTGATAGTTGCTTTAATCATAAGAAAATTAAGGTCGTCTGTACTATTCTATTGGTTTGATAAAAGAATCACACTGTTGGATTGTACGGAAAAAACTGAGGCGTAGAAAACTTCATCCTAGGCTCTCAAAATTTACAGTTGTGCATCTTACTTATGGTCCTTTTAATATTACTAAGCATTATGGACACTTCATTCGATTACTGCATGAGTTACTGACATAATTGTTTTCTTCAGCTTTGTCAAGTTAAGCAGATTATCTTCTCAACATGAGTCAAGGTCTGTAGCGTCATGCTCAGTTAGGCTTTCAGAAAACATTACACACAGAGTAGGCGCCAGTGCAGAAAACATTTTTCCAGCAACAAATGACCATGTAGTGAAAGCAACCGATGCAATCAGCAGAGGGCAAGTGATCGCAGTGCCAACTGACACAATATATGGGTTTGCTTGTGATGCCTGGTTAGTATTTTCTCACACCCCTGCTGTGTTAAAAACATTATTGTGTTGGTTGCTTTCTTTGTTCAGCTGAGTTCATGTTGATTCCAAATCGGCATGCACTGCAATGATGCAATTAGATTCTGTAGCCCAGTAGATCTGAAAGTGCTTTCATAGTACTTCAGGATCAAGTTATGAGAAATCAAAAACATTTCAGAGATCTTCCATTAGTTACTCTTGAGTATTGATTCTTGCTTTTATCTATAGTTAAAACTGTTTTCACCCTTTCAAGATAATAATTTCATTAGGAGGTTCTTTCACTGCATCTCCTTTCCAGTAAGAAAAATCATGTGTCTCTTTTATAAGAGGATCCACATTGAACAAACAGTTTATAATCATCCTGCTCCGGAACTAACTTTTCACTGCATTTCTACTTTCTTTATTAATTCATTGTCCACTCAAAGAGATGCTCTTCATGACAGCTCTGCAGGAGCAGTTAATCGCATCTATGAGATCAAAGGACGCATAGAAACACGCCCTCTGGCAATCTGTGTTGCCGACGTCTCAGACATATCACGTTTTGCTTTAGTGGATCACTTGCCACATAGCTTACTTGACAGTCTACTTCCGGGTCCTGTCACTGTTGTTCTAAAACGAGGTGCAAATACCACACCTTTTTAGAGTTTTATCTACATCTTTCTTGAAAGCATCATGGTTACTGAACTTACTCTTTACCTATTTTCATTTAGGTGAAAACAGCATATTAGAGAGATCACTTAATCCTGGATTGGATAGCATTGGAGTCCGTGTGCCAGATTTGGATTTCATACGATCCATTGCCCGTGGTGCTCGTAGTGCGCTTGCACTTACCAGTGCCAACCTAAGCGGACAGCCCAGTAGTGTCAGTGTAAAAGATTTCCAGGATTTATGGCCGCATTGTTCATATGTCTTTGATTGTGGAATACTTCCTTCTGGACGTGCTGGTTCAACAATTGTTGACCTTATAACACCAGGAGTCTACAAGATATTGAGAGATGGAAGGTAAGCTATAGCAGCAATACTAATGCATCAAAATCTATCTTAACTAAAAAGCCCATCCTGAAGATGATTTTTATGTGAAAACTTTGACACCAAATATGCATTTGCAGTTCAAGGGAGGAAACAACAGCCGTGCTTGGCAAGTTTGGTTTTGTTGAAGCTTCATTATAAGCCCCGGTGCTCAACAAAGTTAGTAGGATCAAAGAGTCTCTTTCTTAACCATCTTGTTTTTTTGTTTCATATGATGATGTCTCAGAGTATATTTCCTCAAAGAAAAGATGTCTAAGAGAATAGGGTGTTGTTTGTTTGTTCCTCTTTGAACTTATTGTGCTGATGTAATTTTAAATAGAACAGTATAAACTGACATTATGTAAGTCGGCGCGACATGGATTTGTTTTGCTTTTGCTGCAAATGATACTACTTTGGATGTGCTGTGCACACGACTGAACCGCTGTTAAGAAATACGACAGCATCTTGTTTGTCTCTGTTTCACTTTCACCCGTGGCTTTGCCTGATAGCGTCTAAATGACATGACATGCATCTTAGCATGGCATCTATCTTTGCTTACTAGACTTGCTAAAAATATAATAGAAGACAGATTCATGAGTGAATATGATATCATCTGAAGGAAACGTTATCTGGAGAAGATGATGGTTAGAAGAGGGAAAGGATTT
Source organism: Eleusine indica (assembly GCA_030378355.1). NCBI lineage: Eukaryota > Viridiplantae > Streptophyta > Magnoliopsida > Poales > Poaceae > Eleusine > Eleusine indica. The sequence goes on along the minus strand of CM059498.1, from coordinate 5,216,658 downwards.
TGCTTGTCAATTTATATTCCAGCAAAAAGGAAACTTTATGTGAGAAAGATAAGCACCAAGTAGCCGCACACAGGTAACTTTGCCCTGAAGCCAAAGGCAATGGATTATCCAGATAAATAGAGCATGGAATGGAATATTTCACTTTGGAATCTTGGGAGAGTAGTGGAGTAAAAATGGCCTTTTTCTTCCATTTGCCTACATGCCTTCCATTGCAACTTTCCAAGGTGAAAACTGATAGTACATGGACGGCTAACAATTCTGACACAACTTGTGAACTTTTTCATCACAACTAGAGTAGTAGCAATTGACGATTCATCACAGCTACTAGTCTATAGTGTCTAGACCCGTATGTCGATGAAGTGTTCTTCACTCTCGGCGCTGAGCTGGACCTTGACGCTCCTGGACACGGAGGTATTGAGCACGGGGTGGCTAACGGTGACCTCGTACTCCCCGTGCGGCAGGTCAGCCTCCAAGTAACCCTGCGCGTCGGTGACGGCGCCCCGCGGCGTTGCCCTCCACTCGGCGATGAGGCGGTCGACGACGTCCCCCTGCGGCAGGTTGTTGAAGCTGTTGTCGGTGAGGCACATGACGTAGCATCCCTCGGGGTGCCACGCGGACCAGAGCACGATCCCCTGCACCGCCGGGTGCGCGTACGCCTCCCTGAGCACCTCCTCCAGGTGCTCCGCCTGCGCCGGGCCCGCCGCCACGTCCACCTCCGTCAGCCACACCGGGATCCCCGCCTGCGCCAGCGTGTCCAGCGCCGCCCGCATGTAGGGAATGTTCGGGTTCGTGAAGTGGCCTTCCAGCCCGATCGCCATCCCCGCCCCGTTCTCTGGGTACGCACCGATGATCTCCCGCAGCCGCTGCAAGTACCTTTATTTGTCCAAAACAAAAGATTTCCGTTTCATCTGTTCCAATCCAAGTACTTACTTACTCCTTTGTCCCCCCCCCCCCCCCCTCTCCATAAAAAAAAAGAAAAAAAAGAAGAAGAAGTACCGTACCTGTCCGGCAGCGCGGCCATGTCGCCGGGTTGCTCGAGCGTGTTGAACTCGTTCATGAACATGAGCGCCGACCCGGCGTCGAGCAGCCTCGCCGCGGCGTAGAACGCCGTGGACGCGTCCCACCCGAACCGGCCCTCGTAGAAGTCGAAGTGGAGGTTCTCGTTGACCACGTCCCACCCGATGACCTGCCCGGCGTATCGCGACACGACGGAGCGGATGCGGCGCGACGCCGCGGCCAGCAGCTGCGGGTAAGGCAGCGACTGCACCCACGCGGGCTGCTGGCTGGGCTGGTCCCAGAACACGTTGTGCCCGCGCACGGCCACGCCGTGGGCCCGCGCGAACGCCATCATCGCGTCGGACACCGAGTAGTCCTCCCGCCCCGGTGCCGGCTCCGTGCTGTACCACTTCATCTCGTTCTCGAACGTGGCCACGCCGAACCGGGCCGTGAACCAGGACTGGTAGTCCGTGTTGGTCAGGATGTACTTGCTCACCGCCGCGCCGAGAGGGAAGGCGGACCGGACGGCGTCGAGGGAGACGGCGGCGCCGGCCAGCGGGTTGCCTGAGGAGTCTGTGGCTTGGAGACGCACCGTCTTCTTCCTCGCCGAGGCGGTGGACGCGGCGCGGTGCGCTGACCACTCCGACTTGGTGAACGGGTGCAGGGAGACGCTGTCCACCCACAGGTCCACCGTCGCGTTGCTCTGCCCACACATTATGGATGCTGTTATTATGTCTCTCCATTGTTGTGTTTTTCCGTGCAAAATTCCATTGTGTTTAGTTTCGTGCAAAATTTCATTGTGTTTAGTTTCGTGCAAAAATTGGAGCAAGTTATTAGTATCGATTTGGTGTAACCTCGAAGTAGAGCTCGGCGCGTCCCGGGGCGGTGGCGGTGAGCCCTCCCTTGAGCATGGACCAGCACCCGGCCTTGGCGACGACCCCGCCGACGTGAACGAAGTCGTCGGCGGTCTTCACGACGGCACGCACGTCGCCGATCCCGTCGCTCACCTGCAACCACGCTGCGACACACAGGAAGGTCACATCAGTAGTAATTTTCCCAGTCAGTCCCAAATTTTGAAGATGGACATCGATCACGGAGCGATGATGGGTCGTCGTACCGGAGAGGGTGTAGTGCGTGTCGTTCTGCAGATACACCTTCTGGCTGACGCTCTGGAACGGCCGCGACCGGTTCACCGCCACGGCGAACACGTTCCCCGACGCCGACACGCTCTCGGCGACGCTGCTGTACCCGAACACCGACCAGCCCTGGAGCCCGGCGCTGAAGTCGGCGTTCCGGAGGATGCCGCCGCCGTACTGAGGCTGCAGCGGCTCCGCCAAGCACTGCAGGCACATCCATGGAATCGAAATATTAAACACAAAAGGCAACAGTTACAGTTAGTGCTCAAAGACATACAGTGCAATTCACAGTATGTCGTTAACTTTGCCCCTTTTTTCAACTTATCCATTCGGCATGACGCCATGTTCCTTCGATGACCTTGCCAACATACAGATGCTTTGCTTTTCCTCTAGAGACATCTATGCCGACGACTAAATTATCAGTTTCTTAAGGATAAGGTGTGTTATTAGCTGACTTGTCTAGTATGCCAAGTAGACCTACAACTGAGCTTAGTTTCCGTTGGTGTGACTTATATGACACGTAAATACAATCTTACGCTGTCGTGCATGGCAGTTAAAAGCATATAACCAGCGTACGGGCAAATTAACATGGAAACGGGAGTTCCATCTCAACTCGCACGGGGAAACGCATCGCGTGCCGTGGATTATTCCTGATAATCCCGGGCAAATTATTATATGCTACTAGATTAAGCAGCAGGAATTCCGCCCCGTGAAGCTACTAATGGACCATGCACGCAAGAGCTGAACAAGCCAAAGCAACAGGAGACGAGACGCCAGTGGTAGGACTTGCCTCGATGGACGCCGAGTAGTCGTAAGGAAGAGATTTCACCATGCAACCTGCACCGCAGGGAACTAAATGTCAATTGAATGTTGGTACTACAATTTTCTGACAGAACGGTCGAGTTGACACATTAAGACAAGGCTCACCGACACATGAGACCAGCTCCACCGGTCGACATGAACTGAATTAAGCTGGTAGTACTAAACTGTAACAGAAGCATGTACCTTGCAGCAGAGCAATCCAACCGAACCAGAACACCAGCTTCTCCATCAGATTGCTAGCCATCTTCATCCTCGCTCTCTCAGCGCGCGCCACTCTCGATCTGCAGTAAGAATCAATGCCGATGCCACTCTGTAAGCATGTCCTGGCGATTAATGACAGGATACTAACAGAGAAACAGAGCTTAGCTTGCTCTGACAACAGTATATTACCCTACAGAAACCAAGGTCTTTGCCAGTACAAGTGTGGAGGAGGAAGACGACCAATGTGCAAGTCCTAGGTTGTCTCTGCTCTAGCTCTGTTCAGTTATGCGGAGAACGAAGAGTTCGGGGCCACGGAATGATCTTTGCGTGGCGTCGCATTTATAGGCGGCGAACACCCCCGCGGCAAGCCGTGGGATATCCGTTGCATTTGCTTGTTGGGCGTGGTCACCTACGAGCACGGGAGAGCTTGCTGCGACCGCGCGCCAAAGAGTGCGCGCCGGGGCTTTGACTTCATGCCAACACACTTGGCGCCCCTTTCATATTGCAGTTGGTAGCGCGGTGGCCCAGCCTGCAAAAATCCTACGAAGTGTGACTTGCCTGACGCAAGCAGAAATATTTTGAGTGCCCCACCAGCCTGCAGCACCTGTGCTCCAGTATGTTTAACTTGATCCTTCTTATTTTAGCTCATTATGTCATGAAGGTGGCATCTTCTTGATCGAGCTGAAACTACACACGTGGCGCCCCACGGATGACAGATCCGAACGGATCCTGGTCCCTCCAACATGCCATGGCCGTATATACCAAAGTCCTCCAAGCCAAGCACCACAAGCTTTGTTTACCTGTGCACGGGCCACTGCCCAGTACTTGCCAAAGAAGCATCTACCGGTCCCGGCATCATGTGAATGTTCGGGTCATTCTCAGTTTTAACTTACACCATGAGCTGCTTCTGCTCCTGCCCGAGACCCTGAGCTCGTGATGATGGATACCATTCCTAACAATATTTAGGATGTACAACTGTACAAGGACAAACAATGCACTACTGATTATGATCGCATAAGAAATGAATGTCCCGATGATAAGTGAAAAAAGTGATTTCCTCCTGTGTCTGCACTTCCTTGCTTGGATGGATACATAAACACGTATACCTAACGTGGTGATTTGTTCAAATTTAAAGAAATTGTGCTGCTTGCCTAAAGACTTTATTATGTCTGTCTATTATTAATTTTTAAATGCATAAAAAGAGCATCGTGCAGAAGACGTGATACAAACCACATACTTATTCGCCATGTAGAATCTCTCATGCCTCGATAATCAACGGCTTATCACAACACATATAGTATAATAATAATATCCACGGTTTTAGGTAACAACATTTTTCATACAACATAAACAAGGTGATCTCATCCAGACAGCGGTTACCTCAGAGTGATCACCTATAACCTAACCCTCGACAGGACATACCGGCCGTCAAAAACTGCCAAAAAAATTGAAGCTTCAAAGTTTGAAGTCACAATCACAATGCAGCCAATTGCTTCTTGCAATGACGAAAAAGAAAAATACAGATATAGAATAGAACTCCATAGCCACAGAGCGGACAAGAAACAGAGAAGGATGTGTGCTCAAAGAGACGTAGACATGGCTACTACACCGCACTAAGGAAGTCCCACGTCATTGTTGGTTGATGGAACTGAAATACTTGCAATTTAGTATAGTGAACAAAGGCAGGAACCAGACAGCAAGGCTCAACCAACGGAATATACAGGGAAGTTAGGGAATGGCTAGGAGCTTACAGGAGGAATCTTCCCTTCCATGATCGTGCAAGACCAACAGAGCCGGCTTTGGGATGGAAACGGCAGTGTCCTATGCCTGGCTCCTTTTGTCGTGAGGAACAGAAATGTCATCTTTCTACCAAACAAAGCATTCATACTTATTTAGGTATGAGACTATGACAGATTAAAATGTCTGGTCCTTTGCCTGCTATTGCACAAGCATTTCTGTTGTACAGGTCAGTCAGACAGCTCTGCCAACTATGTTGTTAGCTCTACTATTCGTAGTGTAGATTTTATCTTCAGCATTGTTCAAAAAAGATTTTGTCTTCTGGACAACTTCAAGCAGGTCGTAAATTTCTGTAAGTTAAACTTACTAACAAACATAGTTGGCAGATCTGTTTCGTGTTTTCTGGCAGGCGTATTGCAGCCAACAACAGGTGGACTTTCGTGCTGTTCAGCATACAGTATTGCTTGGTGCATGCAAGGAGTTAGGGACCAACACTGAACACTACCCTGAATGTCAATATGTAATCATATTGAGTAATTGATTAACTGTACTTTTTATTGCCAACTTGCTCTGAGTATCAACCAAAAGAAGTTTAAACTTCAACTCACACTCTAGCTGCAATGAATCAGCACCCCATATGCATCACAAAGTTGTATTACAAGAAGCAATCTTACAGAAAGAAGGGATGTCAAATTTGTACATGTCACATTATGGAGTTTCAGATAGAGCACTAACCAAATGATTGATGACAAACCCACGCACACGTTCTACAAGGAAACATCCCCCTGAAAGCAGCACAGGACCAAGGTTTCTTGCTTTCAAGCTTCTGTAAAAAGCATCACCTGTATTTCAATTAATCGCCATCGGCAGAAGAAAAACAAAGATTTATTGTATTGATAATACCTTACTGTTCCATACCACTTATCCTTGGTATTAGAAATCTACTAGCATAAACTGGAGTTATTCAATATGGACTATGATATGCATTCCCCCTTGCTCAAAAGTTTGGAATCAACCTCGCTAATGCCTGATGATCGAAAGGGGGAATCAGTAAAGACAAAAACAGAGCTTCAACAGGAGTATATTTGACTTGAATAATATTCAAGTTATGAATATGTGGGACAAGAAATAACTTAACTGTATGTTTTGAATGTGAATTCTAAGTTCTTAACAAAGATATGACGTAAAATGCATTTACCATTGGTTCATTCCTGTCTGCTCCACACCAGAGAAACAAAATTATACAAAGTGAAACATAATGATATACAATGAGTGATGTATTTAGTTATCAATTTATCATAAGAAAATAAGCACTGTTCCAGCAAGGTTTTTCAACTCGGACAACCAGACAGGAACCAGGCTTTTGATGTTTTTATCTTCAGAGCATGTAATTGAATAAAACTTATATTTCTTTGTTCAAGATGGAAGTACTGTCACTACTTGAAGAGGTAGTGGTAAGCAGTCTATCTCTTACATTCCACTATCATTTACTAGATGCATATCATCACCACATTTGTTCTTGTTGCTAAAGTTGGATAGTTGGAATCTAATAATGTTTCCTTTTCTTTTCAGAATTTCAGGAATAATTCATAGGTTGTCATCATGGGCTTGCACATAATATATGCTTTGATGAATGACATATATATTTTACTCTGAAGAGAACTTACAATTTACTCAGCTTCCAACTATTGTTACGTTCCAATAAATTTAACTATTGCTCACACTATTTTAACATTAAATATATTTTGTTATAAACAGAATTGATTTATTTGGTACTGAGAAGTACTCCCTCCATTCTGGAGACGATGTCGTTCCGACTGAAGAATTTGAGCTATGGCCAGTACAAACCACATGTTCGGAACGACATCGATTCCAAACGGACGGGTAACAGAGACTCTTGTGGACTTGCGGTGCAACAGTACCAAATCATAAATCTACTCTCTCTTTTTTTTTCTTTCATCATCCTTCTAGAAAGTTATGGCAAAGCCACAAATATACATTTATGCACTATACTATCCAGATCCAGCTGCATGTGTTAGTCTTTTCTGTCTCTTGATAAACCCCTCCATCAAAGTAATATAAGTTGAACTGTCAACAGACATGCCTTTTTGCATCATCTCATCCAAAACAGCCTTAGCTTCTTTGAATTGCCCACCAGTGCATAGCTCATTTACACGTTTCTTATATTCTTCAGAACAATTATCCTCTGCATGTTCACAATGTTCAGTACCAGAATTATCCTCATGGTTCGTCACTGTCTCTGTTTCATCCACAGAAGATTTTATCAGAGAGGAAAATCTTTCAGATAATTTTCCACTCTCAGCTAACTTATCCAACATAGTCTGGGCTTCATCTGATTTCCCTGTTTCAAATAGTGCGGATAACAAAACATTGTAAGTGAATGCATCAGGTTGCAATCCCCCTTTCTCCATATCAGCAAATAAACGCAAAGCAGGATTAACATCGCCATTTTTGCACATAGCTTGAATTAGAGTGTTATATGTGATAACATCAACCTTCCTTCCTTTCTCTATCCAAGATTCAAAAAGCTTAATTGCTTTATCAATCTTGCCATGCAAGCACAGTCCATTCATCAAAGTGTTGCAGGTCACAACATCTGGCTTAAAGGAGTTCTCTACCATCTTGTTGTGAAACTGGAAAGCGTTTTCCAGGTCCCCTTCCTTGCAGTATGCATGAATTATGATATTATATGTAGTCTCATCTGGTACCAGCCCCTTCTCCATGAGCTCATTCAACTTATCAATCGCCTCTTTTAACTTCTTTATCCTGCATAGTCCTATGATCAACGTGTTGTAAGTAGAAGTGCTCGGTGTTAACTTCCTCCCAATCATCTCATCCCACAGACGCAGAGCAGGCTCTGGGTTATACTCCTTGAAGTAAGCTGCCATCACAGTACCGTAACTGACTTCATCAGGTACAAAACCCCGCTGCGGTGGTGATCGCAAGAGCGCCTCAGCCTCTTCATAGCGTTTCTCCTTGCACAGATTATACAGCAGAGTATTTAGAGTGAAAGTATCCATTTTGAGTCCCCTCCCCACCATCTCGTCCATCAACACATATGCTTTGGCAACATTGCCAGCCTTGCAGTATGCATCGATCAACGTATTGTACGTGATCACATCTGGTGCCAATCCCTCCTCTACCATCATCTTCAGACGACCCAATGCCTCCTCCAATTTCCCCTCCTTGCAGAGGCCCTTCACAACAATGTTATGTGTGACCAAACTTGCCTTGATCCCCTTGTCACGCATTTCAACGAGCAGCCTCAATGCATCCGACAAGCGCCGCCACTTGAAGCATGCATCAACAAGTGTATTGTAGGTCACTACATCAGGAGACACTATGCTGAGCCGCTCCATCTCATCCTTGAGCCTAAAGGCATCATCCACCTTACCTGCCTGGCACATCCCTGCGGCGAGCACATTGTAGGTCCTAAAGTCAGGTTCGATCCCGAATGCCGTCATGGCCTCCACGACCTTGGTCGCCTGCTTGATCCACCCGAGCCTTGCATAAGCTGAAACGAGGGTATTATATGTCGAGCTGGTGGGTGAGATCCCCTCCTTGTTCATCCTGGCAAGCAGCCCCCGTGCCTCGCCGAGCATGCCCTTTCTGCAGTGCGCGTTGAGGAGCGTGTTGTAGGTGACAGCATCGGGGGATAGGCCGAATCCCTGCATGGTGGAGAGCGTGCCAAGAGCGTCGGCGAGGGTGCCCTTGGAGCAGTGGGTGTGGACGAGGAGATTGAAAGTGTAGTGGTTCGGGTGCAGCCGCAGGGCAATCAGGGAGCGGAAGGCGTCGAGCGATGCTTGCGGCGAGGTGGAGGGGCTGCGCGCGAGGGCGGAGAGCACGGCGTTGGCGGCCTGCAGAGAGGGGCGGACGCGGCCGCGGCGGCGCAGAGAGTGCAGGAGCTGCGCGGCGAGGTGGGGGCGGCGGAGGCGGGAGTACGCGGAGAGCGCGGCATCGGCGAGCGCGCTCGAGGGGAGGTTCATCGAGAGGAGGTGTCGGTGGAGGTGGTTCAGCGGGTCGAGCGGGACGAAGGCGAGGAGGAGCGGGAAGAGGTGGCCGTAGGGGAGCACGGGGAGGAGCGGCAGCAGGGAGGGGAGACAGGACGGCGGCGAGACGAGGCGACGGTACGCGAGGAGCGGCTCCGGAGAGGCGAGCGACGGGTTGGAGGCAGCGAGGGCGAGAACGCGCGGGTGGTGCGAGGCGGCGAGGCGCGGGAGGTATGGTGCCAGTTGGGTGTCCATGGGCGGCGGGGTGCTTTGGCGGGAGGCGGAGACCAGCGTGTCCGCCACGGCTTTCACGAGCTCCGAATCCTGGTCGGATTTAGCGCCGGATGCGACCGCCGGCGAGGCGGCGCTGGAGGTTGGGGTGTCCATGGGAGTGGCGGCGCTGTGCAACGGCGGCGCCGGAGGGAGGGAAGAGGAAAATGGGTGGGGATTGGAGAAGGAATTGGAGAATGGAGACGAAGCCTTGGTGGGCTCAGCTTTGGAGGCCCATATGAGGAGGAGCCTGGAGTGGTAGGCTTTAGCCCATTAGATGAATTGGCAGTTTCAAGCTCGGCCCATTTGCCTCTCACCTTCAGGCTTCAGCCTAGCTAGAGCCTACAGCTGGAAATACTGAAGGTTCTCAAAAAAAAAAAAATGAAAGCAGTGAAGGTTTGTGTCATGTTTATATAATGTATACTGCAATAAATGCTTGAGACAAAAATGGATTTGTTTTCTGACTCGTGTTCATACAATACAATATACTAATTCAATATCATATCAGAAATTTAGAATCCTAGAACGTTACAGACAGAATCTGGTACAATTTAATGGAAAAAGAAGAACATTTGTGAGCTGCATTCTCACTTAGAGCAATCGTTAAGCTGTTCATCCATGCCGATCCCATTCCCATAACCATAGTACTCGGTAGAACACAATAACCAACCGGCACGTTGAAAATGTCATGCCAGCACGTGGGACATCATCGCTGCCGTTGCTCCCAGGCTTTTTCTTCCTGCTCAGGAAAATGCAAAAGTTCAGTAACAGTCTTTGTTCACGTCACTTTAATTTAGCTCCCAAAATATCAATTTATTTCTTCATATTGTGATAACAGTAAGATAGTAGCAACGAAAACATGAATTGTGTTATGTATTGCACAGAACTAACCTTCATTTGTCTAGCAATAGAAGGAAGCCACTTCTCTCCCCTAACCTTCTTCAGTTCCCGTACCCTTTCTTCCTCCCTCTTTGCTTTTGCCTTTGCTGCAGCTTCTCTCGCTTCCAATCTAGCCACTGATCGCTCGGATGCTTTCTTTGCGGAAACAAGTATGTCATCGCCATCAACAACAACAGACCGGAGCATATGCCTGAACTGAAATTGAAGTAAGTTTAGTAGAAATAACGACAAAAAACTTAAAGAAATCAAATTGAAGTGAAAATTGGTATCCAACCTCCTTTGATTTTTCATCGACCTCTTGCCCGGGAAAAATTCTTGGTCTCTTCAGTTGCACATGCAGTTTATCTGCAAATATATGCAATTGTTGCACAGCAGACCACAAGGAAAGAACATATGCTATCAGATTCATAAGAGAACTTGTTACTTACCCATAGCATCAATTTTGATACCAGGTGGCGCTTTTCTAAATAATTTTATCCCTCCTTCAGTTTCCATAGGGTCAGTTAAGTTTGAGCAAGGTGCTCTTACTATTTCAAGATTTTTCTCTAACATATCATCCAACATATTTCGCGCCTGAATCAAAGAATTTTAAGGTTGAGAGATAGTAGTATAACATTCTGGAATAATATGCAATATCGCCTTAACAGAAAGGAAGAGAGTGAACAGAGGCACATCAGGACAAAGGATAATGGACTAAAACAAAGAATGGAGAAGACCAAAGTTCATCGAGTGGAAATGGTTAGTCCATCAAATAGAAATGGTTATACTACAGATGACAGTCCCATATCCAGTGAAAGATTTTGCCAGCAACATTTTGTAGCATATTAGGAAAGCTGCTCAGATCACGGCTCGAATATGCAAGCAAATAATATTTGCAACTTAGGTGAAGAATACAAGCATATACAGAATCCACAGATTTCATCACCAAACCATTGTTAGCTGACAAGCTGTCTAGTAACTACTTAACCAACGATATGATTAAACGATAGAGTACCTTTGTTATTCTAGAAGGCATAAAACTGCACTTTCCACTTTGGGACTCACTTCGTCCTCCATGTTAACCTTTTCTTTTCTACATTACTCATGTTTCCCCTACGCACACTTAACCAGCAAAAATGGCAATTGAGCTGCTTGGAACAGCAATGCACCACTCCGGTGCTTGGCGATAAGGAGGCAACTACGGCATCATTCGGTACCATCGCCGGGTTTATTTTGTGGTTTCTTTTTTTCCTTGTTGTTTGTATGTGCACTATTTAGGGTGTGAGAGCTTAAATGCTCCTTCCTGTAATAACTGGTTATGTACACCTCTTCAAAGGTGTAGAGGCTGGGTCTGTACCCATTAGCTAAAAATATCATTAGTGGTGATACGACTAGTAGCAGCTACAGTAATACTTTTCAAGCCCATGACTTGTGCACTCGAACCAAGCTCATGACCTGTGAAATGTGAACTCGACCTAGTAACATTTATCACTACACCACATCAAAGAAATCTAATCAGGCTAGCCGAAATTATCTTGTAGACAGTAGCACCAAATTTCTAAAGGAACAACAAAATTCACCAAATAAGCGTTGTTAACCAGCATAAAGAAAGGAATGCGAGCAAACGGAGATACCTTGATCTGGTACAGCTTAAGCCCAGGCGTCTGCGGCTTCTCTGGCTCCCCGCTGCGGTTCGCCTCGCCGCTGTCGCCAGACGCCGCCTTCGCCGAGCCGTTGGTGGCCGGGACTCCGAACCCCACTGCCGCTATCGAATCGATGGCCGCCCTCCACGCGGCATCCCCGTCATCGTCGCTGCTGCTACTGCCGCTTGCCGCCGGGCTCCCGCCGCCGCCCCCCATCCTGCGCTGCTCGAGTCGGCTCGAGTCGTGCCTGCCTCTTGCGGGCTTGCGGCCAGTGCCAGTGCCCAGTCCCATTTCTTATTTGGGCCTACAATGGGCTTTTCTTGAAGGATGGGCCGAGCCCAAACTGTTTCAGCCGACTTAGCGCGGCGGCTCGAGCCTACTCCAACACGGCGCTTGAGCCGCGGACGAACCAGCCGCATCTTCTTCTCCGAACCGCCTGCCGATCCGGCCCAGCGCCTGCCACCGTCGAGTCGCCGCCTTCCCCTCGTCGCCGGCGAAACTTCCGGCGGTACCCACCAGCTGTAGAACGTGAGGTTGCTACTGGGGCGCGAAGATGGGGAAGAAGCAGCACAGCAAGGACCGGATGTTCATCACGAAGACGGAGTGGGCGACTGAATGGGGCGGCGCCAAGAAGAAGGAGGTCGCCGCGTCGTTCAAGCGCCTACCCTTCTACTGCTGCGCGTAAGTAGCTGTCTTGCTACTCGTCTCTGTTTCCGGAACCAGCCGGAACTGATACTTTTAGGCGTCTCCCTTCTGTCACTTAGGATTTTTGGCTCACGTTCAGCTCGAGCTTTAGGGCTTGGTCTCTAGGTCGTGGACATAATTTCGTTGCATGTATTAATTACTAATGATGACATTCAAGGCTTTAAGCAGCTATTCTTCTGAGTTGTTCTGTTCCTATTACAGGGCAGACATGTTGGTTGTGGATTTAAATTTAGAGATTTAGTGTCAGACTAACTAATGTTGACTCATCTTCTTCCTTGGCTGATTATGATTTTTTTTTTTTTTTTGAGTGGTGCAGGCTCACATTTCTTCCATTTGAGGATCCAGTATGCACGGCTGATGGAAGCGTCTTTGATTTGATGTGAGTAGCTAAGCACTGCAGTTCAATGAGCTCCTAAGATTTTTCTCAAAATTATAACGGCCGGAAATATTGTGAATTCTGATTTTGTTGCTTGTGAATGTAGGAGCATAATCCCATACATTAAAAAGTTTGGGAAACATCCGGTAACAGGAGCTCCTCTCAAGCAGGAAGATCTAATTCCTCTCACATTCCACAAGAACTCAGACGGTGAGTTAAGTTAAATCTAAGATATTAGAATGCAGCCTTTACAATGTAAATGTGTTAGGAAAATATATTCCTTTAGGATAGGAGAATGCCAACGTCGCTCGTACCTGGTCAACCTGCTAGTACCAGTGTATCTTCCTTTGATCCTGAGATGCAATCTTATTTCTTATTTATATGTAATCTTTTTGCAGGTGAGTTTCAGTGTCCTGTGCTCAACAAAGTTTTTACAGAATTCACACACATAGTTGCTGTAAAAACTACTGGGAATGTCTTCTGTTATGAGGTGGGGCGTCATAAGCTTTCTCGGGTGTTCAGCTTAATGCTATGCTTTATTCTTAGTTGACACGGTTGTATTTATAAACACAGGCAATCCAAGAACTTAACATCAAACCAAAAAATTGGAAAGAGTTGCTTACTGATGAGCCCTTCGCTCGAAGTGACTTGATAACGATTCAGGTAACCGCTCTGAAGAAACTAAATTATGCAGTTTCTTGTTAACATTGAACCCCTAAGCCGAATCGTGTTCATCTCTTTTAACTTGGTAGAATCCAAACGTAGTTGATGGCAAGGTCCTTGGGGAATTCGACCATGTCAAAAAGGGCCTCAAACTTGAGGATGAAGGTTTGATTTTTCCCTCTTTTCCTTTCCTTGTTCCGATTATTTCCTATTTAACTTACACAGTTTGAATCTTTTGCAGAGTTGCAGCGCATGAAAGATGATCCAACCTACAACATCAATATTTCTGGTGATCTTAAGCAAATGATGAAGGAACTTGGTACAGAAAAAGGAAAGCAAGCATTTCTGCAGGGGGGTGGCGGGCAGAAGGCTCAAAAAGAAAGAGCTGCTGCGCTTGCTGCTATATTAGCAAGAAAAGAGAAGGATGACTCAAAATCTGAAAAAGAACCTAAACATCAACCTTTCAGTATTGTGGATGCTGCTTCTGCTTCTGTTCATGGCAGAAGTGCTGCAGCAGCAAAGGCTGCATCTGCTGAGAAAACTGCTGCAAGGATTGCTATGCATATGGCAGGGGATCGAGCTCCTGTAAATGCAAAATTGGTATACTGTTTTCTCATCCTCCTGTCTTATGTTATCTTTGTTTTACCTATCTCATTTTGTTTCCTTACAGAGATAGTTCAACGGTTTCAGGTCAAAAGTCGTTACACTACTGGAGCAGCATCACGATCCTTCACATCAACTGCCTATGATCCTGTTACCAGAAATGAATATGAGTATGTTAAAGTTGAAAGGAATCCAAAAAAGAAAGGATACGTTCAGCTGCATACAACCCATGGTGACTTGAATCTGGAGCTTCATTGTGATATAACTCCACGGACATGTGAAAATTTCCTCACACATTGTGAAAATGGTTACTACAATGGGCTTATCTTCCACAGGAGCATTAAGTATGTTCTAATTGCTAGAATCTGTTGCCTTCTTTTTTTCACTCTATCTAAATCCTGTCGTTTTTACCGTTTCTTTTTTACAGAAACTTCATGATTCAAGGAGGTGATCCAACTGGCACAGGAAGCGGAGGAGAGTCCATATGGGGTAAACCTTTCAAGGATGAGGTGAATTCAAAGCTTCTTCATTCAGGTCGAGGTGTGGTCAGCATGGCGAATTCTGGCCCTCATACCAATGGATCGCAATTTTTCATCTTGTACAAGTCTGCGCCACATTTAAATTTCAAGCACACGGTATTTGGCATGGTGGTTGGTGGTTTAACCACGCTTTCAACTATGGAAAAGGTTCCAGTTGATGATGACGATAGACCATTGGTTAGTGTCCCTCAATCCTTTTATGCTATGCTGATGTTTGTTCTTTTTAGTATTATCTTTCTCATTCCAGTGTCTCAGAAATTCATAGTTTCCATTCTTTAATTTGAAATTTATGTGTTGTTCTCTATATTGTATAATGTGTACAAAACTCTTCTGAACCTGATATTCCGATGCCTGTTATCTTGATTTACAGGAGGAAATAAAGATACTGAAGGTTAGTATATTCGTGAATCCATACACGGAGCCAGATGAGGAAGAAGAAAAGGCAAAGGAGGAGGAGAAGAAAAAGGATGAGGATTATGTAATGTTGCCTCTTATCTTGTGTTACTTATAATTATGGGCTCTTTGCAATTTAGTTTATGATTGTACTAATATTCATTTATATTATTTCAGGATAAGGTGGGATCCTGGTATAGTAACCCGGGAACTGGTGTTTCTGGTTCTACTAGTACTGGCGGTGGAGTTGGCAAGTATTTAAAAGCTCGGACTGCTGGCTATGTTGATGTAACTGGAAATGCTGGCGCAATTGATGATTCAGGCAAAAAGAGAAAAGTGAATGCTTCTACTGTAGAGTTCAAAGATTTCTCTGGATGGTAGATGTTGTATGTATTTTCCTCTTGCTTGTTACAGTCTTACAGAAGAGCCATCTGGTGGATAACACAGTTTTTTTTTTTTACCTATTCAACATGCTGTGGTTTGTTAGTAATCCAAAATGCACCTGCACACATTTGGGTGTGTAGCTCTGTAAGCTTTGATTCAAACCTTCTTGTTACTGAAATGTCTCCAGTCGTGTACCGTGTTCTAATCTGCCATGGTCAAATTGAAAAAAGAAAGAACAGAGACCCAGTTTCGACTTAGGACGGTTCACATGATAGTTTCTGTAATGTTGATACTACCATTAGTTTCTATAATATTGATAGTACTATGAGCTTAAAATTCCAGTATTGCGGCTCAAATTCCCGCACTGAGCTTCAGCTTCTTGTTGCTTCCCACCTGCAAGAAATACATAGTAATCAGAACAAAGCATGACCGAGTGAATAAAGATGGATCAGTTGTGTCAACGGGTTATAACTCTGCGTGGACAGTGCAAAAGCGCTGCTCAACTCTTGGCCCGTGTATCAATGACAATGTTTATAGCATTCAACATGAATCAACTTTTTCGAAACATGAACATGAATCAACTGAGAGCAGAGTCATCAGTACATGATGGGCGGACATTAACTGAACTGTGTTAAAAACCTTATAGTTAGGCACCACTCTAGCAATTGATTTCAGCAATTAGTGGCGCAGAATATACTGTGCGGAATAAATAGTAGATTCAGTTAGATGGAGGTAAGAGCTTGTCTGACTATTGAGCCAGGAAATTAGCAAACATTGAGAAGATTTCCCGTGACTAGGCTTACAGTAACACGAGGTCTAACACCCATGGATAAGGATCTAGCACAGCAAAGGGAAATCAGTGATGGCACGTGGACGACTATTCCCACCATGGTCACAAGGATTTAAAAAAAAATTAACCGGGTGAAAGATGCTATGCATCAGCAGAGTAATCACGTGAATTAAGAAACAGTTCTTTTTATCTGCCAAAGTATGAATAATAACGCTTGAAAAATACAGGGACAAGGATATCTCAGGGTTCAATCCTAAAGCCTCATACAAAGGACCTATGCTTATCAGCACCAGTGATGGCAAATGCAACAAGCTTTTACTCAGTTTGCATCACAAGTAGGACAACACGGCATGAAAAAGTAGAGATAAATTGTTCCAGCACGACATCGTTTCAAATCAAATATTGAAATATGCAAGCTCCTTCAATCAAGTTCATAATACAAAGTAACAGGGTGTACTGGAGCGATGCTCATACGTTTGAGATTGCATACGGTTGGTAGGTTCGATCGAAGCAACAGATTCCTACTGTGGGAAACGAGGAGAAACCTTGCAAGCTTTTCTCTCTCGTGTTAATTGCAAGTATCCAGATTGTTTCGTCCGTGCCTTTCACCTTACACATCAGATAAACAACATCCGCGTCTTTCATCATGCCCAGAGTGGGGATCGTTGTGATGAGCGTCTTGCTCAGTGTCAATCTTCCTGGATGGCTGCTGCTTATTACTAGCTCCGGCGGCAAGCCGATGAGACGCCTCGGATCGATGGCGACGTCGTCGACGTCGACCTCGCGGTCCTTGATCCAACAATCTGATGTGACCAACCTGTTCCATGTGACAAGAGACAAGCCGTCTGGGACGTAGACATCCTTGGTAGTGTCAACAACAACGGTGTTGGCCAGCTCCTCCAAATCCGAGTCGTGCAGGACACGAGCGTTGTATCTGGGGTCGTTACTTGGTTCGGGGAGAAGACGTCTAGTCCTGGGTCCAAGCTCGACGAGCGTGATCACGCCATTGATGCAGACGACGTCCCGGAGATGCGACGCGATGTTCAACCGGCCGGCATTGACGGGCAGCGGCGGGGGCAAACAGACGTGGTGCAGCAGCAGATAAGGTGATGACTCGTCAAGGACTCGGCAGAGGAGGATGCCCTTCCGGAGATCCACGAAGCCGAGGAGGTCCCCGTCGAGCACGATCACCGTGTGAACTTTACTGAACGGGATTCTCGCACCGTTGGTCGCCCGTCGCGGCAACCACGCCAGCCGCGACCTCCACGTCCACGTGGCGGACGAGAAGGTGTGGAGGTCGTAGTAGTCAATGTCCCGATGCGGCGGGCAGAGCGCCGTCGGCGCAGGGGAACAGGGCGACCTTGTGGGTGTCGAAGATAAGCGAAGGAGGTGGGCGAGGCAACGGGTGGAGCGACGGGTGCGCGCGATCGGCGTTGAAGACGAAGTAGTCGCGGGGGCCGCCGGCGAAGCGGATCTCGAGGATGGCGACGTCCTTGTCGCAGCAGAGGATGCGGGGCGCCCCGACGAAGTCGGCATCGGTGAGGCCCGGGCAGTGGACGCACAGGTGGGAGAGCGCCGGCGGGTCGGCGAGCCAGAAGGTGACCTGGACGGCCTGCCCGGTGAGCGTGAAGCCTTGCACTGTCGTGCCGTTGGGACGGTCGGCGATGCGCGCCTTGTTGTCGAGGAGGACCCAGCGGGAGGAGGCGGCGGCCTCGGGGTCCGGCATGGAGGGCACCGGTACTGGTTTTCACTTTTCACACAAATCAGAAATCACAGCAACGCGGGTTGTGAATATATATATATATATATATATATATATACCTGATATATATATATATATATATATATATATATATATATATATATATCAGGTATATAAAGGATTCCCGCAAATCACAACGACGCAGGTGGAGAGCCACTGTGTACTATTCCGGGTCGGCTTCACAGCACCGCCTCCGACACGGAGCCATAACGCAGACCAGAGTTTTTGACTAATGATGACTTGTGAGATACGTATCACGCACATCACCAAGGCACATGGTGAGAAGAAAAATTACCACTCGTTGAACCTACGCCACGCAGTGACATTGGTACATCATTCCTTAGAACCACAAGACCAAACCTCTCACTCCCTAATATAATATCCATGCAAATCGAAGTTCCAAACAAACCTTATTTTTGACCTAAACGCGCTTAAGCAAAACTACCATGATCGACGCGATAGCCAGGAGCACAAAGGTTGATGGCACATTGTTTGCGAAGTCATTGCTGGCGCTCACGACCATGGTCTTCAGCTTCCCCTTGCATCGGCCCTCGTTCGAGGTCGCCACGAGGTCTTGCATCATGTTTGACAGATTGGAGACCATCTCTGACACCAGCGCCTTCATCTTCTCAACATAGTCCTTTATTGATTCACCAGACATTGGAGACAAGTCATTACTGTTTTGCGAGCTAGCTGCATCGTCATCAACTTCCATCTCGTCTTCGGTGACGCTTGAAGCCACGCTAGAGGAGTCGCTGAGCTCTGTAAGACGGAAGGTAAAAAAGCATTAAAAAAAGATGTGTTAACACGACTTGCTGGATTTAAATCACTGAAGGATCATGGCACTAATGCTTACTTGTCTCTAATCTCTTGTAGAACTTCATAACCTTTTCGTTTTTCATCACAGCATCCCAGACATTTTTATCCGAAGCAAGTGAGGCAACAACATCCTATAAGCATTCAAGGTTATCTTGCTGGGACTAAAAATGAAGGGTGGAAAAAGATGAGAAATAGAGCTTGTAACTGTTGCAGTCAGTTGTAGGGAACGAATGGGGATATAAGTTGTTTACCCTAAGTCCAAACTAACACAAAAGACGGCAAAAGTAGTAAGGTACTGAAATGGTATCTTTATAATGTGCTCATTTATCCCTAGAATCAGGTTAAATATTCCAGAAAGAATTCACCTACGAAAGAGTAGTTTTAAGGAGCTCTAGGGTCCCTAGGTCAGATTGAATAAAACCAATTAAAATCTCTCCAATACATATGATAAACGACATGACCACTGCTGATACTAATAAAACAAAACTGACAATGAAACAAGAAACAGAGAACAGTATGATACAGAGCTTGTGTGTTAACTAGCAATGCAAGATCAGAGAAATGAACCTGAGCTTCAGGGCTCTCATTCAGCATTGTGAATGCTTGCACGATGCGCCCAGGGGCTCCAGATGAAACGAGCAAATTTTCGTAGTTATCTTCCTGCTTAGAAACGTCCTGAGGTGTTTCAGAGTGAGAAACTTCCAGAAGTGCGCTAACCGGAGCAACCTTTGCATGCGCCTTGGGGTCAGACTTGGCACTGTTGTGGTATGAAAATGACTCCTCAATTTGATAAAAAAAAAAAGGTTTAACAAATAACTAAAATAGAAGGCACAATGAAGCTAACAAGAGGAATATTGATGAATGAATAATAAACGTTATGTCTTTGGAACCTAATCATGGTACGGTAGCTTCTCTATGTGCTCACTTGAGATTGCCTTAATGTTTATATAGGAAAAAAATCACCGAGATTATCCATTAAAATGTAATGCAAAATCCTCGTGCTACTTCCAATTAAAATTCTTTCCCAAACTTTACATTATGAGCAGAGAAAGATCTATCATGGCAATACAAGAGATATGCCAAATAACTGATGTTTTTACCCAACTGAAATCTACCAGAAAAGAACTCTATCACTAACAACGCACCATAGATAGTAGTAATGTGTCTCTTGTTCCTCAAAAGATGGCAACAATTCCTTATCTAAATGCAAAACATGTCATCCGCATCACTGTGAACTTTTCACTATGAACAATAGATGGATGAGCGTTACTATTATACTTCCACCAGAGTGGAGGAGTTTGAACATATTGTTCGAAAGGCGAGCGTGAACATTTTGAAGATAGATCACAAAAGCAGAGACGGGCAGGAGCTAGAAATGAGAGATGGAAAGGAAGTAGTTACGCACATCTGAAAGGCTTCACTGAGATCGAGCGTAGCGGCCATGGCCTCCTCGTGGGTTGGCACGGGCCCGAACACCTCGTGGTCCGGGATGACCCAGTCGTCCATCGCGATCGTCGTGGACGCGCGGCGGCCATCTGCGGCCGAGGAAGTGTGCGGAGGCTGGGACGACGACGGAAGGACGGAGCGCCGCACGGCGGCGGCGGAGCGGTAGCCGCCGACCATGGCGGCCTTGGCGGCCGCGCGAATGCTTCCCCCGGCCATGGCTCCGTTCGCGAGATCGCCCTTAGGAAACCAAACGAACCCCGATCAGCGAATGGAGAGAAGGGGCTTTTCGGGGATGGAGACGCGGGGAGTTTGTTGCGATCCTGATATAGATAGCAGCGGAAGTGGTTAGGGATAGGAGCAGAAAAATAAAATGAAATATAAATAAACAATAACGAATGGCGACAAGAGAAAGAAAATTGTTTTTTTTTGGTTTTATTAAACGCTTTTGGAGATAAGAACGGCAAGAATCTTCGAATGCTAATATTGAAACGGAGTTGTATTAGCCGTCCGATCTGTAATCGACGATCAGTATCGAGGACGGGTGGTAACCCTAAGCCTGGGCGTTTGGCCGTTTATGTCGAGGCGGCGGAGTTTGGCCGATGTCTTCCGGAACGGACGCGTGGGCACCCGTTAATTGCTCTGCTAATCACGTCGTCGTCAATGATCTTTGATCCAGCCGATAGGATCGCGCCGTCACCGGGCCTGGGCCTCCTCGAGCTTCAACTTGAACTAGGAATAAGAGCAATTCGCAATTCCTCGGCCCAGTTCTGACGTTGGCAGCAAATGTAGTGTTGCCACTTGGCACTTGCCACAGTTCTGTTTCTTGCTTCTTGCAGATCATCAGTCGGATGCAGAGGATGACACGCGACTGCCGACTGGTCTTTGAAATTTGCACATCCACATTATGTATCTCAAACTATGGATGCAACGTATGCACATGCACAACAAATTGCCAACTATGGACGAAGTTGAAGCAGCTATTGTACACCAAGTATCTGTCAACACAATTTTCACACCTGACCACAAGGATCATCTGATGGTGCAGGCGTATTATTCTGAAACTATGAGTGTGATAAACAACGCCACACTTCCCCCTCCAGGCCACAAATTTTTTATGTGATTTCAGAGCAAACTCGAAACCTGCAGATTTACAACTATGAATTTACATCTGACCTATACAGCACAACCCAATATGTTAAATGTCAGTATTTTGGTATCTATCAATGTAACAGCGTATAGGAAATTCCTATTCTCCAGAACTTTTCAAGAGTCCCTCCACCCCTCGGGAAGCCGCCACTGTTTGTGCCAGTAAATAGACACCCGGGACCAGAGAGGGAACATGAAGCTGTAATCTGCAGCTTCGTCAGGTACTCCCCCTACTGTCAAAGGCAGCCAGACGTATCGCGAATCTCTTAGGTCGGATGGGTTCCACCGATCAGCCATGAAGATGAATGAACCTGGTAGCCCCCGAAGTGGCAACACAAATGTGCTCTGGGAGAAGAATGTTGTTGATCTGAAGATATCGTTCCCGCCCACGCAGGGATTGCCCAGTGTCTCCCAAGGGCCCAATATTGATGTTGCCGCATGAGCTAGTGCCATATTCGGTGCCCAGCCTGTGCAACCAGAGGTTATCATATAGTAAGTGGCTTCATGCTTGAAAAGTGCAGGAGCTTCTCGATGCTGTGCAATCAGAAGCCTTCGCATTACACTGGTGACATCAAGGTAGTCATCAGTTAACTGACCAATGTGGAGCTCGCTGTTGTCTTCAGAAGAATATATCAGGTAGGCTTTCCCATCATCATCCTTGAAGATGGTCATGTCTCTACTTTCACAGTCATGTGGACGCTTGCTGTAAAGGTAAGTGAATGGGCCTGTCGGGGAATCACTGACGGCCACACCAATTGATGCTTTGGTGTAGTTAGCATCATCTATGTGCATCCACATCACATATTTGCCAGTCCGATCATTGTATATCACCTTGGGCCTCTCCAGGACATTGGATTTGTAGAGGTCGTGTGTCACATTATTCTCCTCACCACGGAGGACAACTCCTTCATTTTTCCATGCCCACAGGTCTGACGAAGAATAGCAACTTACTCCAATGATGTCCACCTGGAAAATAATTTGTCCTCGTTAGTGGCTACCGAAGGAAAGACAAGAAACACAGTATCAAATAGGATGTAAACGATCAATTGAAGTACTGAAGTAACAGAAGCATGTAAAAGTTCCACAGCCGAAGCATCATTCTTCTGTCTGTCAGCACAAAAACTCTAGCCTCTATTCATATTTATCTGGCGTTGGGGGACCTAAAGTGTCAAATAAATATGGATGGAGGGAGTATCTATTGTTCACACTGTTGTGTTTTTGGTCGCTGGGAAAGTTTGTAACTTTGCTGGTTCCAGAAATCTATAGAAATATCCATTTTGGTATTCTTTGTCAGGATAACTGCGTCAAACACGATCAGGTGAATCTTTCCTGAACTTGAAATGCCTCAGATTCATAACAACCAAGTACATATTTTGCTGACCATAAGGGGCCATAAATGTAAAAGAAGAGGGGGGAGGATCACTTCCTCACTATTGAAACAAGGGCATCCCCTACTTCCATTCCTTATGAAACGAAGATCAAATTTTTTACATCATGACGATGCACAACAAAAGAAGGAAGGAAGGGGAAGAAGACTAACCAGCATCTGCCACACGGCCACACCCCTAAATACTACACCAGGTCTCTAAATGAGCATCCAGGAATGCGGACAGAATGCACCCTCACTACCACAAGAAACTTATAGGATCACAAAGTCACAGTTAACTACAGAACCAACTTCCTGACTGTTGGTAGATATTATCATTTTTTTCAGATTAAATCGATGGAACAATTGCCATCACACTGCACAACACATTTTAAAAATGCACCGTCACTGGTGTGCATCTCTAGCAACTAGAGGGGTGGACGCATGCGCATACCTCTGCTTGTAACCCCCTAAAATGGCTATAGAACTGTTCTTATGCTGATTTAACCTTCTAATTTCAAACCACAAGGTGGAGGCAGCGGAATGAAAAGAAACCAGGTTTGCTTCTTGCATGTCTGCAGGCAGCAACATTGTGCAATAACGAAACTCAAACCCCTACCTACTAATAAACTCATTACAATTCGGAGTACTATGGTTCTAAGTTCTGACACTGCTTGGACATAACTATTTGTTAAGCAAATATAAACCTGGACTCGAAACTATTCTCGCATGACGAAACTGTTGATATCTTTTTATCTAGCTATCAACTAACCCTCTTCAATAGCTCAGGCAATTTTCCTACCTTACCAACAGCTCATAACTTCCAACATGTCCCCTAGTATTTTGGCCTCACCGATAGAATCATAAATCTAGACATAAGGAAATAGATGTATGCATTAGCACACATTGCTAGACATGCACTGAGTTTTTTTATCATATTAAGAGAAACTAAGATTTCCCTTTTACTTATTTTCTAGCCATCTCCAACATGGGTTATCTAAATGAAAAAGAATCACTCTGACTAGTTAATCTTGAAGCAGGGACAATGGATAATAATGTAACGAAGTCCTATAAGAAAGTAGTAACAAGCGGAAAACTGATGTTTTCTCATCATTTTTATTAGCCTTTCTAGCATATGAAGTCTACTTGAGTCCGCTCTGGACATATACAATGTGTGGTAAACACGAACAATCAGTATGGTTTCTATATGTAATATATCTGCCTCAGCTCTAAGACTAAAGGGTGAAGTTCTATTAAAGTGTACAATCTGATACCGCATGTTATGGGCTGTTCATCCCCATAGCATGCCCATATAAATACAGCGCATCCAGCTACAAAAGTGACACAACCACATTCGCCTATATTTAGCTAGTACCTTTTCAATTTTACAAAGGAATGTGACATTAATTAAATCACTTTTGTTAAATGCTTCTGCTGCCACATTTCAAAGCTCAAAAGTATCTGAAAACAAATAGTACTACTATCATCAAAACAGTTCAACTCACCCGGTCAGCGCCCTTTGTATGAGCTTTGTAGGTTTTGCCATCTTTGTTCTCCCCGTACCAGAAATAGGTCTTGGTTCTCTCGTCATAAAGTACGCCTCCTCCATGGGCTTGGATTGGTTTGCCGTCAGTGTCAAGCCAAACGTTCCCTGGATAGTAGTAGTGCATGCTGTCGTTCCCACCATTGATTGGGTCCACAGCCGTCTTCTGTTCTGGGAAGAACATATCGTGTACCGCAGAAGACTCATCCAGAAACTCATCAACTATGGATGGCGGCTTCTTGTCGCCCTTGCGCCGCACAGCCCGGGGATTCCTCCGGCTCCGGAGAGGAGCCACCTTGAACTGCTCCTCCTCCACCACCTCCAGCTCCCTCATAATCGATCGACGGATCTCGTGTGTGCTGATACTCTCACCCTCCTTATGAATGATAAGGAGGAGGAAATTGACCACGATGACCAATGCTGCTAGGCTCCACAGTACCAGTGTTAGGGACCGGTGGCTCGCCGGATTGCAGCGGAGCGCAAACGCCTTGGGGTGCCTGCTCCTCATACCCATGGCGCCGCTCACCTACTCCAATTAATACGCGCTGCATCGAAATAAAGACAGCACCAATTAGACTCCAAATCAACAGTTTTTGCCCCATTTCTGCAACGAACAGGCCATATTCGAGAAAAGTGCGATTTCAACAACCAAATTGGCAATTCTCAAGTAAAGCATGAGGTTTGTCGGGATTCAAGCTACGCATTCAGCAAACAACATGAGTTGGATTTGTCCCTAGACCAAATGGTTCTACAAGAATCAGAATCACCCAGCTCCGCTGGCAGAGCAAAATGAAATGAAAAAGGCGGAAAGAGGAGGAAAAGTAGAGAGAAGAACTGGATGCTCACCATGGCAGCTCGATCCAGAGAGCTACAGATGATAAATGAAATGCTAAACTAAACCCAGTCCCAGTCCCATCAAGCAAAGTACCTACTAGTTACCAGCTAGCAGTACAATCATAATCTGAGCAGCTAAATAAAAAACTCGGCACAACTCACCATGGGCTAGTCCTGTCGAGATCTCGGCGAAAGGTGGTTGGGTACTCCGCGATTAGCTTTAGCTCGAACCGTGATCCCCTGGAGATTATGAGGCTGTCTTGGCTTGGCTTGAGCGGCTGGCAACGCGAGCGAGAGTGGTTTCACGGACAGCGAACTGTGGAGCGCACTGGAAAGGTCGCCGGTCACATATAATGGTGGGTAGCGTGAGACTGGATTCGAGGGGGCAGCGGCAGCGCGGCGGGCGGACACCTGGGCAAGTGTGCGCGCGGCGGGCGTGCCTGCGCGGTTGGGTTGGGTTGCGGTAGGAGCTGGGTTGGTCTTCCGCGGCAGGTGGGCGCCGTGCTTGGTGTGTCGCCGTTTTATTCCTCTCCCGGTCTCCGCCCTTGTGGTTGGGGAAGGACAGGAGCGCCGAGCAAATTTGTCTCTCTATGTTTCTCTCTCTTTTTCCCAGGATGTGTGCATTCTAACATCTTCACCGGAATTTCACCGAGACATTTTCTTGATGAGAAAATGAAATTGTTACATTCATACACAAATGCAAGTACTTTTGAGTTTTGACAAATTCAATTTATTTTTAACATTTTCAGAGAAGAGAAAAACATAAAGATTGACTACATCAAAATTGGCGCTGTGAAACCAACTATCATACTAATACACAAGTCTTTCTATTTGAATAATACTTTAGGAAAACTGCAAATACCCACCTGCATGTTAGGGGGTTTCATATAAGCACTTATAAATACTTTTGTTTCTATAAGTTACACATATAGTTTTCAAATATTTCCCTGACAACTTTAATTGATCAATGTGGTTCTTGACAAGCATCTGATACAACTCAAAATAGTATATTATAACTAAGTTACTTATACATTGTTTGAATTATATAATTATCTTAATCCTTAAGATTTATCCCATCTACATTTAGTCATGACGTCTCATAGCATCTTGTATAAATTTTCAAGCTATTGATGATAATTAGACAAAAAATAATAATGATATATTCATCTAGTAGATCATTACTCTGTGATGAAACATATTGATCAACATTGGAAATCAAACATGAGCCATAATATCTGATCAAAGTTACCAAGTGGATATATAAAAACTAAGTGTAAATTATAGGCATTAGATTGAAACAAAAATACTTGCGGGTGAGTAGATACAAGTAGACATTTACAAATTTTCCTAACATTTTTATAAATATTGTTGATTAAAGGAAAAAACTGATTATAATCAAATCAATAATTCCTGATATTTTTTAGAAAGAGTAAGAAAGAAAGAAAAGAAAAATCTAATAAACTTAAAAAATCCATTTTTGGTCGTTAAATATTATGGAGCATAGACGGTGTATCTCGTAAAAGCGAAAGGTGCATCATAAACATTTGCATGAGCTGAAAGCCTCAAAACTGATATAAAACTTGACCCCCAAAAACATGTTATGATTCTCCGAGGAAGTCTATCATAAACATTTGTATGAGCTGTAATGCTTAAACGGATATAACTCGAGGAAGGCTATACTAATTGTATCACATAAAGCTCATCGCTGAACCTGATCATGACAGATGAACTAATAACCCGCTTGGAAGATCGAAGTTGCCGGCGCACATGGTGGTGCCTGGTCATTAACCATGGATGATGTACGATGTACCGAAGGGACCACGTTCTCGAGATGACGGCGTTTGCCACTGGCGGATGGCGAATTCGCCGTGCACCCCATCGCCCTGTCGATCGGTCATGTAACATGTCGCATTTATGCAGAACACTAGAGTGTCTGTACTCGTCGTACTTTATTTATATCTTTTAAAAAAAATATTCTGTTCTAATTATTGATATTTTCTATTCTAAATTTATTTCTATCGCACTTGTCATCTTTTATATTTCGTAATTTATATCAACTATCATCTTCTCTCTTCTCCCTTTTTTTTTTCTTTTTTTTTTCTTCTTATCTCTTCCCTTCCCCCACCCCTGAGTGCATCGCGCCCCATTCTCCGCCTCTGAGTCTCCGACTCGCGCATCCTCCGCCTTCGCCGCCACGCGGGACGATGCCGTCACCGGGCCCCTCCACCTCCCCCGCACTGCTGCCGCCGCTGGGCCTCTCCTCCTTCTCCGTCTCCAGGTCGCTAACTCGCGCGTCCTCTCCCCCCGCCGTCGGGCCTCTCCTCCTTCTCCCCACGCTGGCTCGCCTTCGTTCTCCTCGCCTCCGTGCGTAGATGCCGAGGCCCCTCCTCCTCCCCCGCAGCGCGCTGCCGCTAGGACCCGCCTCGCCCGTCGTCGCCGCACCGGCCGTCTGCCACTCGCGACCCCGTGCACTCTCTCCCCACGCGCGCCTCCACCGCCACCTCCCCCTTCCCCTGCCCGGCCACGACGGAGGTAGCCTACGGGCGCACCTCGGCTCCACCGCCCCTCCTTCTTCCCCCGCACCTCCTCCTCTTCCCCACCATGCCAGTCGGGTTCTCATTGGCCGGATCTAGGTCATCGGCGGCCGGAGGTGGGTCCTCGGCGTTCGGATCTGGATCCTCGACGACCGGAGCTGGGTCATCGATGGAGCTCGCCGGCCGAGCGGAGCTGGGTCCTCGGCGGTCGTCTTTCTCTCTTGTCGCCCCTCCTCTGCTCCATGCTCCCTCCTCTGCAGCGGCACTCGCGGACGACAACGGCTGGAGCAAGGTGGGCCCAGAAAGAGGGTAGCGTTGCTCCTCTATTACGCTTGATTTGACGTAGCGAAGATGGTGCGGGATGGTACCGTAAGGGATAGCGTACCTCGGTGCGGGAGAAAAAACGCTATCCCCATACTAGAGGATGCAATAGGGGACGCCGGTGCGAACAGTCTTATGTGGACGTTGCTGTTCAATCTCACGTACGGACGCCCTGCACAGCTGCATCGTACGTTGTAGTGCTTGCCGGATTTGCTATAAAATCCGACAAATCCGTGCACCGTCGTAGAAATGCAGCTGGCAGCTTGGTGCTAGCATTTTTCTGTCCGGTTTTTTTACCTTTTGAGGTTGGCAAGAGTTGCTTCCACTGGTGCCCGGAATAAAACTGACAGTAGTAAAGCGCAATAGCACAGGGCAGTAGTTTAAGGCTCTGTTTGTATACTTTAGAAGGTACATGTTTGGATCCATAGCTAAGATATTTAGCTAAATAAAAAATAGATATGTCTATCCTTTATTAACTAATCAAAAAGTGAATATGTGTTGGTTGAAAGAAAATATTACATGTGAGGAGAGGTAGTTTTGACTTTAGTTGTTTTTTCTCAACTTTAGAAAATTTTAGGAGGGTTGAAATGACTAGAGATCTAAAGTTTAGAGGGGCTGACTAAAGTTTAAGAGATTTTAGAAAATCATATTTAGAATAAAAGTACTAAAATTTAAAAGATAGATTCAAACAGAACCTAAGAGTAAGAAAGTAGGTCATCATCCGTAAATCTGAGCCATCCGATGGTGAACCCCGTGTCAACACAACAAGTCGTCAGCACTCAGCAGCACGTCCGAGCGGGGTAGCTCTACCTGGATCCTACTGGATAGGCCCACAGCCCACTCGAAAAAAAAAAGCCCTTATGATTGGCCCACCCCCAGTATTACCCGGACGGAATCCCGTTGGAGAAAGGAACGGGACGGCACTCGTGGCCGCCCCGTCCAATGACCAGTGGCCACGTGATCTCTTATCATTGGCGGAGCGGGCGCCAATAATACCCTCCTGACCCTTCCTCTCTCCGCTCTCTCTCGCCTCATCGCTGTTAGCTCGCGGCCGCGGCGTCGCCTCCGCCTCCAAATAAAGTAAACGCGGTGACGACAGGCCACCACCGAATCCTCCATCCCCCCTCCGCCCCATCCGCCTCCGACGCCGCTCGCTCCCGATCCCCACCGCCGCGCCGCGACCGGACTACCGGAGCCCTCTCGGAGACCAAGCGAGGCTTTCTTCCTCTCTTCGTCGGTGGGAGGAAGAGGAGGCGCCATGGGTATCTGGGAGGCCTTCCTCAACTGGCTCCGCAGGTATATATATATGTCCACGCGTTCAGCTCGGTTGTCATCGTGGGCGTGATCTGCTGTGCATTGCGGAGAGGGAGAGGGGGATTCGTGGGAAGGGGATCTGTGAGTTTTTTCTGGTTTGGTTTAGGTTTGGTTGAGATAGCTATAAAGGAGATGAAGCTGTTGAATACTGGTAGAAAGGACGAAAGGATGGAATGAGTAGCTAATGTGTTCTTGTGGTTGCTCCTCACCATCAATAAAAATCACGATTTTAGAGCTTTGTGAGTGCGCTGTGCTGTCGTGATATCAATTCAAGACATGACAATCAAACTACTGATCATACGAGACAACCAGTAGTAAAATCAAACGCCAGGAGACTAGGACTCTTGAAATTGGTAAATTCATAGTGATTTGTTCTGTGTTAAACTGTCATGGCCATCTTTCGTGTTTTCTCGTTCTTGCTAAATGCCTAAATTCCACTTGTAATACTAATGTATCACAGATTCCATATTACTCTGACACGTGCTAGCATTCTAGCAAGTTCTCTGATGGTACAAGTAGAATTAACCTGAGTGGTGAAAATTATTTTTTGAGCTTCAATCATTGGTATGGAGTATAGCTACCGGTAGACTAAAAATTATTCATCTCTACCTACCAGCCAGGTAGGCTTTGGACTAATTGCACTAAAGGGCTTGCGTTGGAAGAATGGCTTGCACATGAGCTCATTGGGTGGTGGAGCATTACTTTTACGTATGTTATAACTTTCAAGTAGAAGGATGAATCGATGCAATCTGTCTTTTGTTTTGTCTGATGAAGCTTGCATAAAATAATCTCCTTTTTACTCCTGCAGCCTCTTCTTCAAGCAAGAGATGGAGCTTTCCTTGATAGGGCTCCAAAATGCTGGGAAAACATCGCTTGTGAATGTCATTGCTGTAAGTATCAGGCACTTTTTTGGCACCACTCCCATACTAGATATGTCTGATGATTTGTGGATAATTATTTTTTGTTCCTTTTTTTTTTTGCAGACAGGAGGCTTTAGTGAGGATATGATTCCTACTGTAGGATTCAATATGCGAAAGGTGACCAAAGGAAATGTCACCATAAAACTGTGGGATCTTGGGGGCCAGCCACGTTTCCGGAGCATGTGGGAGAGATACTGCCGTGCAGTTTCTGCAATTGTGTATGTATCTTTCATTTCTATTTCGATACGTTACTATAGGAGTAACGCTTCTCACCAGCTGTCATGCTTCATTGTTGGCCTTTTGCGAACGCCTTGTTTCATTAGGCCTCTTTTATCATTCTGATTTAATTCTATCCATTATCAAGGAAACACAGACTACGGGATTATCTGTTATAAACACATAATGCCATTATTGTTAATCAAACTGCCAGGCAGCCTGCATCTTAAGTATACATTTCTGTATTGGCATTGCTGCTTATAAAGTTGACATTGACAGATTAGGGTGAAATTAAAAGAGTACTGAATCTTATGGTTTATATACAAACTCTTTGTTTTTCAACTGTCATACTTGTAAGTAAGTCCTTTGATGTTACTATTATATCTAGTTTTATTTGTTTGGCTTATATAACTGTCCTTGTCATCAGGATAGGGCGAGTTTGCCTTGTACCAGTTTTTTGTATTATATATGTCCTGGATATTGATGTCGCCTTGCTGATTTGTTTCTTTTCTCCTTTTATTTTGTTGAAGATAATGTTATTATTTCTATTTGTTTGACTTTTTGTTGATGATGGCGCCTTGTTTTATTTGTCGCCTTTTATTACTTTTCGTTGTGAGCTCTCTACCAATATAATATCATGGATGTGTTCTTTCCACCCATTGACCAAGTTTTTTTTAATTACTTTGCAATTTTTGTAGAAAACCCTGAAGCACTTCGTTATACTTTCTGACTTTTTGTTATTTTACTTAGTTTTTAGCTCAAAACTGTACCAGCTGTTCGGTGTATCATTCTAATTTATTTTCACAGGTTTTGTATTTAATAACTACCAGCATTGAAACTTAACATATACTATTTCTTACTGGGTGTTATAGCTGATACTAAATACATGGTTGTGCAGGTATGTTGTTGATGCGGCAGATAGAGAAAATATGGCAATTGCAAAAGGCGAGCTTCATGACCTCCTGAGCAAGCCATCTTTGACAGGGATCCCGTTACTAGTCATTGGCAACAAAACTGACAAGCCTGAAGCTTTCCCTAAGCAAAGCTTCACAGAAGTGATGTGAGTTCTTGCAGCCAGTGCACTCTAGTTATTCAGGGGCTTGAAGAAAATATATCTATCTGACAATGTATACCCTCTAAAATATATCTATTTGACAAATTATATTCTGTATTACAGGGGCTTGAAGACAATCACTGACAGAGAGGTGGCGTGCTTCATGATATCATGCAAGAACTCGACCAACATTGATTCTGTTATCGACTGGCTGGTGAAGCACTCAAAAAAGAAGAATTGATCTAAATCAGTAGCTTTTGAAGTACTCCGTTTTGTTCTCTCTTTTTGCATGTCGCGTAACATTGGGGCTGTAAATTATGCGAGAGCTATTGATCAGGGAGGTTATGTTCATAATTTTGTTAACCTGGTTTGGCAATCTGTTGGTAGACATCTTCTGGAATTGTGCACGCGCGTGCTTGTTACAAACATACAGGAGGCTGCCCCCTCGTGTTGCATACTTGCTTGGTCAATTTGAACTGTGTGATTTTTGTTTCACGTTGCTTGCTGCTTACAGGACTGAAATGTAAGTGTGGAGGGGACATGCGAATGAACGTTTGTGCTGCTTGTGCAAATAATGCCAAAAAGAGTAAAATAAGTAATATAGAAAAGAATGGGATTAACCTGATAAGTCTTGTGATACCATCCCTTAAAGAACTTTCAAAATTCGAAAGATGAAGTTTTCAAATGTTTCATCATGTCATATTTTTGGTTTTCTGAAATCTGAAATGCAGACGTCATGACAACAGATACGAAGGAATTGCATAAATTTCCTTACCCGCTTCTCTGAATCAAATTTAAATTTAAAAAATGATATCCAAATGAAGATACATTACATGTACACAAAGTCAAAAGAGAGAAGAAAATGAAATTTGGCTTCTGCGGTTCTGCCCTTTGCTCCCCTGATGTTTGCGCTCTGTGAGTCTGTGACTCTGTCGTGGTAGAAGGTCCAAATCCATTCTCCCCCCCCCCCCCCCCCCCCCCCCCCCCCCCAAAAAAAGGTCCAAACCCCTGATCCCCCCTCAAGAGATGGCGGCGTCGCTCTCCAAACACCTCCGTCTGCGCGGCGCCGGCGGCGGGCACCGCCTCCTCGCTTCCCGCCCCTCCATGTCCCACGTCTCATCACCAGCACCTCCCCCTCCTACCGCCGCCGCCGCCCCGCCGCCCCCAGGTATCCATCTACCTCTACCCCAGCCACCTTGCTAAATGCTTTGCAGTGTCCACAAATCGGGTCTCTTTCTAATCGCAGGGGCAGGGAAGGAGGCAAGCGCGTGGTCCAAGCTCTTCCTCTTCGCGCCCGGCGCTATCACTTTCGGCCTCGGCACATGGCAGCTCTTCCGGCGGCAGGAGAAGGTCATGCCGCGCGCGCTTGTTTCCTCCGGCTTTGTTTGCTTTGACGAACATGGTCTGACTCGGTGTGTCTTCCTGAACCTCAGATAGAGATGTTGGATTACAGAACGCGGAGGCTGGAGATGGAGCCCGTCGCGTGGAACGATACGGCCTCCTCTGCTGCCACGCGCGGTCCTACCGAGTTGGAGTTCCGGAAGATCGTGTGCGAGGGCGATTTCGACGAGGAGAGATCGGTGTTCGTTGGGCCTCGCTCCCGCAGCATCTCAGGCGTGACGGAGAATGGGTTTTATGTGATCACTCCTTTGATCCCTCGGTCGACCGAGCACGACAGGTAAATTATATCAAAAATGCTGTATCACAGTCACGTAGTTATCAACATATTCTGAGAATCAGCATTTCATTCTTCTTAGGAAATTAGCAGGATAGTTAACTTGATATCCTTCATTTAATTTTGATGGTAAATGTATGGAAGTATGTTAGAGGATAAATGGTTAGCAGAAGTGAAACCTCACTATGGTTTCCATTGCCAAACTACAATATGGTTCAGTAGAATGAAATTTAGAAAGTTTTTCACAAGGGACAAATGAACACAAGATCCATTGATGGAAGATTTGAAACAGCTAGGATGATGCCTCGAAAGGGTCATGACTATCTTTAGAGGAGTCTTAAGTGACAGAACTCTTATTTGATGAGATCTTCATGATATTCGATCTCAGACCTATATATTCACAGTTTTATGAGATCTCCACGATATTCAAAAGCTCAGACCTACACACCTCCAGTTTCATTGTATGGATATGAAACATCAGATTCTCTCTCTTTTTTAAGAATAACAACAGTAGTGGTCCTCAGAACAAGTTCTTTCTTTAACTTCTCTGCTGCTCTGTGAGTGAATCATATGATAACTGTAGTGGATGGCATTTTTTTTAGAGGTTTAAGTTATAACTTCAAAGGATGAAACTAGTTATTAAATTAGAATTATACATAGAAGGAACCCATACTTGAGTTTTTGTCCATTCGTTGTGCTATATGATAGCTTATTCTCGCTTGGACACGCACAAAGTTGTGGGTGACCAGGATGCAAGCTTGTTTCCAATGTCCATTTATCTTTCTACCGCGTACTCCTGTCATATAAAATGCATATGGTTGAGTATTGTCATTGTTCTTTGTTCGACCTGTTAAAACTATTGAAATTAGAAATAAATCTTAGTGTTGTACTAAGAAAATGTTTCAGTTTGCAGTCACCTATCCTTGTGAATAGAGGATGGGTTCCTCGTGGATGGCGTGATAAAACCATGAAGGATGATCAAAAGGTTGATGAAGCTTCAGAACCGCAAGAGGCTGTTAAAAAGACGGATGAAAAAAAATCATGGTGGAAATTTTGGTCCAAAGAACCTAAAACTTCTCCTGAGGTGGTTTTTGTCCCCTGTCCCTCTGTTTTGCATAACATCTGATCTTTTACCAAAATCTGACATCAAACTGTCAATAGTTTGCTACTTTGCTTATCAGATGAAATTATCATGTGTTTTTTGTGTACTATTATCTTTTGTTTGCTGTAACGTGAACTCCTTGTGCATGATAACGTTGTGACAACCCTTTGTTGGAATAGCACTCTTTGTTACTGGTATTTATACCTGCCATAGGTGACCTTGGGCCATGGCTCAAGAGTCATACTGGGTTCGGATGTTGTATCAATTGAATATGTGAATCAGTGTTATGCTGTCATATGATTATCCATGTCTGATAAACATTAGGATTGTCATTACCTTATTCAAAGTATCTCTATCCCTTTAAGTTTTTTTCTTTTGATTTAGTTAGGCACAAAATTTATGGAGGTTACATTTTGCAGATTGAAAAACCTGGAAAACCTCCTGTAAAAGTTACTGGAGTAATCCGAGGAAGTGAAAAGCCAAGCATATTTGTTCCAGCTAATGACCCTAGCAGTGGCCAGTGGTTTTATGTCGATGTTCCCATGATTGCTGGTGCTTGCGGGCTTCCTGAAAATACTGTTTATATAGAAGATATAAACGAAGATGTCTCTCTGACAAATCCTTATCCTGTTCCAAAGGATGCCAATACCTTGATTCGTCACTCAGTTATGCCAGATGACCATCTTAGATACACTTTTACATGGTAAGCATGTAACTCCAAGCCTTTGCTCAACCTTTGCTGCTGTTGGGTTTTACATTCTATGTTAGCTTTATATTTTGATTGTTGTTACTATGTGTTTCATACTTCCTGATAGGATTTAGTCTGGTAATGCTTCCTTCTGGATGGTTGACTGCCAATTTCTTGCTTGACGTGGCATACATAGTTAGTTAAATTTGAAGTTCATTTCCTCTGTTTCTATTACTTGGACTTTGGGTTTGCCAGTTCATCACTGTCATGATTGTTGAGATTTTGTCAGCAAGAGCACTTATGCTGAACATAGAAAAAATCTTTGTTGTAGCAAGCTATAGGTACATAAGATACTGGTACTAAGAGAAAATAGCTTCACTTATATCAATCCATCTCATATTGTTGGGCGATGAATTTTCTCCATTGCAATATTGGTTGTCTCACTTGCATTGCATTCACAGTTTGCTATACACTTGGATTGATGTACCTGGAACAACAGGATCTAGGATAGCTCGGTTAAATTCACTACAATAAGGAAATAAGGCTGTGGTGGAGAGGGAAAACAAAACGTAATATGGGGCTCATCTCCTGAACTCTCTTGAAGGTTCCGACTTCCTAGTCTGTATGCATGAGCACATGTCCTGACCTGACAGATGACATGCTGATTCACCACTAATTAAATTAGTATGAGATGACATTGATTATCAATTGTTGACTCTATAACTAATATTGATTTTTCCTTGGCATCTTACTACCACCTTATATGTTCCATTTGCTCTTTTAGGTACACTCTTTCTGCTGCTGTGACTTACATGGCTTTTAAGCGGATAAAAGCAAGGAAGGTTAGGTTGTAGCGGGAATGGAGTCCAAACTTCTGAATTGTCAGGTGCTTGCGTATTGAAACTTATGCTGCCCCAGCTATTGTCTCATTACACTCAGGCGAAGTTTTTCTGTTTGTTTTGATAGTGTTTACTTATTATCAGTATCTCATGGTTGATCTCAGAGGATGCAGCAATTTTGTTGGTCTAATTTCCTTCGAAAGCCTGTGAGGCTATAAGCCTATAATTTCCTTGCAATATTTTGTCAGGGAGTTGACATACATTGGTAGCCAAGGCATTCTCCTTGTTCTTTGTTCTTTTACCGTATTCTTTGTGGTGGTGGTTCCACCACGCACTGCGTTGGTTCCTAACTTGTAACAACATTGCATATTTAGTCTCTGGGCAGTTGTTGGCTTGCTCTGGGGGCTGGGGCAACTGCAATCAGAGTTTTATGATGTGCTAATTGTTCTTGCACTAGTAGTTCTATTCTAGTTGTTTGTGGTAATTCATATGCTTTTTGCTAACCTGTTTCTCTTTCATATTTGCTCCATTGTCTCCAAAACTGGTACTCGCAGAACTCCATTTCGTATATCTGGACAAATTCAGGTTACTTTTGACAAAAAAAACAAACATCAGTTACTATTTCAGCTTTTTGACCAGAGATGAACTGCAAGCATGTGATGCTCGTGAGCCGTGTTTCTACTGCAAGTTATGCTTGCCCTCTTCTGACCTCTCTTCTTCAGTCTGCGTATACAGTTACACGCTGCTGCTCTTTCCTGTTTACAGTCGGGAGCTGCATCGACCCACGTTCCGATGGATGAGGTACTCGTGAGTTTCCTGTGAGTGAATTCCTCTCGAGAGAGGTGTGAGTGTGAATGGGGAAAGGGTTTGGCTGTCCTACAAGGCGCCTCTGGCAAAAAGCTGGTCAGCAATGCGTTGCA
This sequence comes from Eleusine indica, assembly GCA_030378355.1. Classification (NCBI taxonomy): domain Eukaryota; kingdom Viridiplantae; phylum Streptophyta; class Magnoliopsida; order Poales; family Poaceae; genus Eleusine; species Eleusine indica. The sequence continues at coordinate 5,180,012 of CM059498.1, read as the reverse complement.
TGTGATGGTGCCTGGAGGATTTGATAGCTCGTCTTACATTACACGGACGCTGTACGCCATGCGGCTTAAATAGCCGTCTTTATAGTCTTCTCGTACCCTTTCGTCCGGTTTTCATCGTGTGCACTAGTAGTAGTAGTACTCAACTCCATTCCTGGCAAATAGTAGTACTAAAGCTGTAGCAGGACAAACTGACACCGGCAATCAGCCAGACACTAATCACGCTGTTAACCAAACCCACACCAGCCGCGCGGCGTGAAAATGGATGGCACGTGCCTTGGGATCTGGGATTCGCCAATCGCCGCACATCGGATCCTTCTGTTCTTTGGATCATACGGAGGACTACTCCTACTCCGTAGTAGTACGTGCAACTGGCTGCAATCGCAATGAGTGATGTGTCCATGAGGCGTAACTTTCAAAGTGGGGGTAGAGCTGGGAGCAAGCGCTCACATGATCTGCAGCCTTGTTGCAGACCAGTGATTGGGAACCGGCTGAAGAACACGCCAAGATTGTGACTGCAGCTCGAGTGGGGGAACCACTGCCGCGGTCGCACGAGATCGGTCGGTCGATCCGGTTCGAGACAGCAGGGGGGACAGATGTATCTGGAGGAGGTGCCAAAATGTCAAAAGCCTAACCATCCTAGTTCCGACTTCCGAGACCTCCTTGTTCATGCTAATCAAAGATGGAATCACTGACTGCCTGCCTCTTTACCTTTGTCAACAAAGCAGGGGAGTAGCAGGCCACCTGCTCGCCAATTCGCTTCTCTTCGACATCGTTCCTGCTGCTACTGCTACAATGGGGGCGAGTAAATGCTTTCGTGCTGTCAGACCAGTGCGTTTGATTACGCTTAAAGGCACCGCACTTTTGTAGGAGTATCTCGATTTGGAAGAAATTCCACATTCAGGACCAAGACAACGCATATGGCAACTGATCTGATGAAAGCCTTCAAGCATAGCATTGCTCAGTTGCAGGTCTTAAATTAATGACGATGCACCACACATTATACGGCATTCGATGACAAGATCCCCCCACAGAAATCATTCTCCTCGACGATGGGCACAATCATAAGGCCCCACGTATAGGGCCAGTTCGGGGGCGGGGCCCGGCCCGGCGCTACCCCTCAAAAGCATCGCGCACACCAACGCCATGCCCTCTTCACCTCAGCAGCCGCCCCCGCGCTGCGGAACCCGTTGTACTACCCCGCCTCCAGTCCAGGCTGCTTCCACCCGAGGCACGCGCACGCGCCACGGCGCCAGCCAGGCAAACGCAACCGCACCCAACAAACTCTTCCCTCGTAGCACTCGTCCCCGTCACCACCCTCATCTCCGCGCCGCCCTCCCTGCTGGTTGCTGCCGCTGCTGAACCGGCGTGGAGCGGGGATCCATCCGCGTCGAGTTGGGACCGATTCCTCTCTTTGTTGGTAAATAAACAACCCTTGTTACTTCTTCGAGATGGAATTTCATGTGTGTTTCTGTTCTGTGAGGAATTCTGAACTGCACTGACCGATGAAATGCAAATCGTTATCTCGCTTCAGTAGGCGGGGATTTTATTCGGTTCGGTTTGGTTTTGTTTGGCTATTCTTCAGCGGCTTCTTCAGCAAGCCAAGTTGACGCCTGTAGGCTTTGAATCCCCAACCGGCTGGTACAGTTTGTTTTCCGCAAAATTCTGGGGGTTCAGTCATGCCGCTCCGCTAGGTGGTCTCCGGTTAAGAGCGATGCATTTTACTGAAGTTTGCAGTGCACGCCAGAATTCTGGTTTTTGCCGCCGCCGTTGATTCCTGAAATACGAGCAGTAGATTTTTCGGTTGGCGTATCATGTTTTTTTACCCAGTTCCTGCTATTTACAGTAGGCTTCGGAGATGGATTTGCGCTTGTGATCTTACTGGAAGTGGGGCCTCAAGTTTGCCTCTCTCATGTACTATATGCGTGAGTACAGATGATTAGCTGCATTAGTGGGAATTGCCTTGCTGATCACCTACCTACTTAGTTCTGTTTTACTGTTTTGTGTCTGAAACTCTGAATCTGCCTTTCTGTCAGCTATAAGCCTGACACTAAGTTTCTAGCACTTAACCGTTTTAGTTGATCCCCTTTTTTTAAAATAATCTGAGATGCCATGTTTACTTGAGCAAGTTATTTGTTAACAGGTGATTGTTACATGAGCAAGGAAATTGTTCTTGCTAGGATGTTTCTCACTGTGCTGTATGCATTTATAGACCTTGTCTGTGTTCGTTATCTGTGCCTATTTGTAGTTTTAGAGGTTCTGACTTCTGTTAATTCTGAGTTTACTGTTTTAGAGATTATGGACTTTTTCCAAGATCAAATCATGTAGCTGCACTTTATGGTGCTAAAATTCATTTGATTTTCTTTGGCTTAGTTTGGTTACGCTCTTCTTCGCATTTGGGGGGGGTTGGGGGGGGGGGGGGGGGGGGGGTTCAGTCATGTAACTATGTCAGTCCCTGGTTCAGAGCTCTTCTGGCTACATTTTGCGGCACTTTGTAAGGCGTGCCAGAATTCTGGTTTCTGCCACCGTTGATTTCTGAAGGCATTCCTGAAATACTAACAGTAGACCTTCTGTTGGTGTTTCATGTTTTTTGCTAACTATTTGAACACGAGGCGTTGCTGCACCTTACACTAGGAGTCGGTCTGGCTGCTTTTGCTGAGCATGATGCCTGTAGGAGATAGTTTTGTGCGTGTGATCTTACTGGGATTTGGAGCTCAAGTTTGCCTTTCTCATGTAGAACATGCCTGAGTGCAGATATTGTCTTGCTGCATCAGTGGGAATTGCCTTGCTGATTACCTGATAGTATATCTGGTTATGTTTTCTGTTTTGTATCTGAAACTCAGAGATTGCCTTTCTGTCAGCTTTAAGCCTTTAGTGAGTTTTTAGCATTGAACCATAGAGTTGATTTTTTTTTCTAATAATCTGAGATGTCATGTACTTGAGAAAAGCTATGGTTAATAGGTAACTCTTCGGACTAAAGAGCTGCTAAGATTGTTTATGTTCAGATGTTTCTTATTGTTCTATATGTATTTTTAGACCTTGTCTTTGTTTTTGATATGTTCTTATTTGCATAGTCAGTGTGACACTCCCATTTTCCAATGTGCACTGAGAAAGTTCCATTATCCTTGCTAGGTTCTGCAATCTACCTGATTGAATGGCCAGTACCATTGGCCCCAACAGAAGATCTTAAGGGAGACGGAGCTATGTATCTAACTTAAGTCCAAGCAGCAGAAAATGTCTGCAATCATGTTATGCACTTGCAGTGGTGACCAGTCCAGGTTTGAGGATCTGCCTCGGTCGCCAGAATCTCTGGCGACACGTGATTTCTCGGCAAATGGCTCTTCTTCTAAGATACCAAGTCGAGAAACAACGCCTGATGATAATCAAGTAAATGAAGTAGAATCAGACCTAAGAGAGACCCTTTCACTAAATTATGAGGTTCGATTGAACTCCTTTGCTCTTTAAGGAAGATATGTGTTACCTCATAATTCATATGCTGTGCTCACTGTTGGATTTGTTTGTCCATGTAACAGGAGGCCCGGGCATTATTAGGTAGACTGGAACATCAGAGAGGGAACTTTGATGCAGCATTGCAAGTTCTTCAAGGAATCGATATAAGAAGCCTGCGACCACGAATGACCACTGCTATTGCTGAAAGTATCAAACCAAGAACACCGCCTTCAAGAAGGAAAACATCACAAGTAAATGGAATGCAGATGCAGATGTCAATGCATTCAGTAAGCTTGCTTCTAGAGGCCATATTGCTTAAAGCAAAATCTTTGGAAGGTCTTGGTAGAGTAACAGGTATCAACTGGAACTTTTTCTAAAGTGCTTTTTTGTGCTATATTTGCATATTCAGCTTAATAAATCTGTGTAGTAGCTCCAGAAGCAGTGTGTGTTCCCAGTTGTCCTATGTATGTGGGCCTGGTTATTTTTTTATAAATTAATGAACCTCTTTGACAAACTGAAGTAAAAGGTTGTCACTCTTCATATTGTTAATTTATGCATCTCAAAGAGCTTTGTTATATCCAAAGAATTTCACTTCATTCTGTCTTCATATGGCAGATGCTGCAGAAGAATGCAGAACCATCATAGATATTGTAGAGTCTGCATGGCCGTGTGGTATTCCAGACGGTACATCTGAAGAGTGTAAGCTAATAGATATATTCCATTCTGCTCTGGAATATCTTCCCAAGCTGTGGATGAGAAGTGGTTGTTTTGAGGAAGCTATTACTGCATATCGAAGAGCTCTTGCAAGGTCATGGAATTTGGATCCTCAAAAGTCAGCCAACTTACAAAAGGACTTGGCAGTGACTCTACTGTATTGTGGTATTGAAGTTAAGCTCCGTCAAGAATTTGGTCAGAACAGGAATCTGGTAACTCCTGGGAACAACATAGAGGAAGCAATTTTGTTGTTGCTTATACTAACAAGAAAACTATCCCTTCAAGAAATCAAGTGGGATCCTGACCTTGTGAATCATTTAATGTATGCACTCTCACTATCTGGGCACTATGAAGTTTTGGCTAGCCATCTAGAAATGTTGTTGCCTGGAACCTATAACAGATCAGAGAGATGGTATATTCTTGCACTCTGCTATAGTGCGTGTGGCATGGATGACAGTGCGCTAAACATCATAAGGAATGGTTTTGGCGTATTGCAAAGAAAGGGAAGACCTCATATTCCATCTCTGCTTTTAGGAGCCAAGTTGTGCTGTAAAAACCCAAAGCATGCTTCTGAAGGAATAAAGTTTGCAAGTAAAGCCATGAAGTCTTTCAGAAGCTGTGATAGGCACTTCATCAGTGTTGCGAACCACTTCCTTGGGGTTTGTTATGGACCTTTTTCTAGATCCTCCACTTCACACATGGACAAGCTGAGGTTACAAGATGAGGCACTGGGCTTGCTGCAGGATGCTGCTACAATGGCAAAGAATAACCCTGGAATAATATATAGCCTTGCTTGGGAAAATGCAATGCAGCGCAAACTCAATGCAGCTGTTGAATGTGCGACAGAGTGTCTTGAGATGGTGATGGGAGGTTCAGTTAGTGCCTGGAAGTTATTGATTTTGGTATTATCTGCGCAGCAGAATTTACAAGAAGCCGAAGCAGTGGCAGATATTGCAATAGATGAAGCTGAGAAAGATGATCAGCTGGATATTTTGAGGCTGAAAGCACAGATTCAGGCTTCCCGTGGGCAATTCAAGTCTGCAGTGGAATCTTCTCGGGTTTTGCTTGCAGCGATTCAAACAAAGAAGGAAGTATGGAAATCAACCACTAGTGACAAGGTACAGCCCCTTCTTTTCATGATTCCTTTTTTACGAAAAGCCCTTTTGGTCTGCTTGTATTGAAAGCCATAAGATGCCTCTTTTCTCTGTACTTGAACTCTCTAATTTTTAATATATGCGCAATTAGTAGGGGGCAACGCCTCCTGTACTCTCTCAAAAAGAAAACATAAGATGGTCACAGACTCACAGTAGAGGTCTGCTGGGTTGCCAGCTTATGGAATGCATGCCATCTCCTGCAGAGGGTTCTAATATTTAGAGCTAAGAACCATCAGCTCTTTAGATGGACTAAGCAAATCAAACAAAAAGGATTTTGCTCAAAAGGTTCTTCTTCCTCTGGTCTGCTTCTATCCTTTTACTGAATTTCTTTTGGATGGCCATCATGTTCCTCTCCTTCCAAATGGCCCATTCTGGTGCTGCAAAACAAAAATACCCTATGCCTTATTGTAGGGATTTTGTCCCAGCCTAGTGCTTTCTTGAAGCTGTACCGCACAAATGTTGCCAAAATGCACAGAAACATGATGTGGTCTGTTGTTTCAGGATTTCCACATACTACACAGTTTCTGTTGCTTTTCCAGTTTTTTTTTTCTTTATCTCTACTGTGTGCAATTTCTCCTGAAAAGCTAGTCATCAAAGGATTTTCAGTTCCATTGGCATTTTGCTTTTCCAGAGTTTGTCCATTCGCTTGTTTATCACTCTTTTAAAGGTCATTCTATATAGAGATCTTGTTGTGTAAATTCCTCGTTTTTCAAGGCCTATTGGACAGTCTTTATTTATGTTGTCTTGGCATTTTTCAAGACTCCTCTCTGGCTTCTTTTTCATTATTGAACCTCAATGAAAATCTCATGCTTCTTCTTTGCTGATTTTTCACTTGTCTTGACAGGTTAAGTCCCTTCAGAAGTTGGAGATGGATGCATGGTTAGATTTGGCATCGATATACACAAAGCTTGAGGCATGGCATGACTCGACCATCTGCCTTGACAAAGCCACATCCATTGATTTATTTTATCCCAAGTGTTGGCACATCAGAGGTAAAGATTGCCAACTAATTTACCATGCTACTTTTTTGTACAAACATGGAGGTGTTTGGGCAATCATGATTCCAAGATATTGTGATCAAACTATAATGCTCTTTATTTCTCAAACATGAAGGAACTCAATAAATTGTATAAATTTGACCATCTTAGGCTTGGGCTGTTTGGATTGGTTTATGTTGAAGTTTTAGTTCTGGTGTCTTTGGATATTAAGAAAATAGGGATGTCCCTGTAACTTAGAAGCACTATTAAATTTTAGCTATTATACTCCGTGGGCTCTTGGTATTTCAAACTGCTAGGATTCCTCTTAAAAATTGTTTCAAACTGCTAATTTTATTATCGCATTTCCAGGTCTTCAATTGGAGGCTCAATCCTTGCACCAAGAAGCCCTCATGGCATTCTCATTCTCCCTCGCCATAAACCCAGACTACGTCCCAAGCATGGTTTGTATGGCAAGAATTCTAAGAAAACTTGGAGGAAAGACGTTATCGATCGCAAGAACTTTTTTGAGGAATGCCCTCCGCTTAGACCCTACAAGTCATCAAGCCTGGATGGATCTGGGTCTTGTCCTGAAATCAGAAGGGTCGTTGCTTGAGGCTGCAGACTGCTTCCAGGCAGCATATGAACTGAGAGAGTTGTCACCGATTCAGGACTTCTCTGAGCAACTCCCAATCATGCTGCAATAGGAACCCATACCAGAAGCTCACAGTTTTGATATTGTATCTCCTCCTGTTCTCAACCGTTACCGCTGAACATATGCACCTTTTTATGAATGTAGATCGATTCATTTTTGGTCATGTTGCAAAGTTGTCGTTCACTTGATATGTCAACCATTTTGTTCGCTGGTCACCACGTTTGTAGATAATTTTTCTTTCTTTTGAGGGAATACTAAATTCCATTACTCAGTTGCTACAGCGAATTGCTGGCTAACAAAGGTTCATACAGAGCCTCTACAAGCGGCCACACCATCTATTCAGAGCTATATGTACGTGTACGTCCATTTAAAAGAACCCTCTACTTCTCTTCAGAAACAGTACTAGTTGGCCCGTTTTCTCGGAGTCTATGAGATTCGAGAAGGCCTTTGTAATTCACGTGCCATGAGCAAAATCATCGAAATTCTCCTTGAGATCCTTAACAAAGAAAACAGTCACTATGTGAAAAAATACATCTATCATAAACCGGATTCTAGGATTAGTCATGGACAAACGAAGCATGACCTGGGCAACATCCTGGCCGGAAGTATCATACCGCAACTGAGCACCCAATGATTAGTCATTGGACCAACTATCCTATCATGCTGCAATGGATTAGGCCCGGACCGCGGTGCTCAGTCCTCTTGCAGTTGCACAATATTGATTTCCTTTAAGAGCTTCACTATGCATGAGAACAGCACTACGCAAGTTGCCATCACGAAAATGATGACACACGATCTCTCTGATAGATTGAGACGCGTGACAAGCAGGAAACACATTCTTCCAGTTCCTGGGATGATCTCCCGGGACCAGAGGGTAGAACCAAAAACATATCCCAAACTACGCACAAGCAGTGAAACAGACCTTCGAAAATCACACCAGAACGAAACAGAGGGCCACTGCATCAGCATCAGACAACAAAGCAAACACAGAAGAATTAACCTACGACCAAATTGCACGGGAAACATTCTTTAATTTATCTGCCACTGGTCTCAACTCATCGTTCAGGAAAACAGGCATAAAACTAAACAGTGCACGTCACCCAGCTAGGCTCATAGTACATAAATCTTCCAGACAAGAACAGTAAAAATAAGCAACCCCAATCACTACTCAGCAGCAACCTCTGGCGTCGCCATGACCTCATCTCCCTCAGCTGGCCTTTCAAGCTTCACACCAACATCTTCCTTGTAGTCACCATGGACCTAGGAGTCAATGAAAGAGTTAGAATTGACATCACCGAACGCAAATTCTTGCATAAACCTCCTTGCATGCATGCAGCAATTACCTCCATCAGCTTTCCCAGGTCAAACTTCGGCGCCTTCAGGATCTTCACCTTGCGGATGAAGACATTCTGGAGTGGGAAGATGCTTGAGGTCGCCTTCTCAATTTCCTTGCCGATGACTTCAGGGATAAATTTGGACACCAGTTCCTTCAAGTCACACGATGAGGCTTGGTTGACCATGATCTCCACCATTTTCCGGCGGATCTGCACACATTACATAACACAACTATAATGAGACAGCAGGCAAACATACAGATTGTGTTTCCTTTTCTGAACATGACATGGACAGAAACATTACCTGTCTGATTTGGCTGGACTGCGCGTAGCAAGTTCGCTTCACCTGATTAGGGCGCCTCTTGGTGAACCCAATACAGAACAGGCGGAGCATGTAGTTATCAGTGGTCTTCACATCCACGTGTGCCTCAATAAGTGTCTGCCACTTCTTGACCAACGATCTGAGCTTGTCAGTCGTAAAATCCATGCCCTAATAATAGAGTGAAGTAGTTAGAAACCTGAAAGAAACACAAAGGCATCAATTGTGATTACAAACCAGAGGTCATTACCCAGAAATTTGTGAGCACGTTCCTTCCTTGCACATCTTCAGCACGAAGCCTGATTTTTCTGTAAGCCTGATCCTCGTCACTCTGAAGATCAGCCAGGGACACTTCGAAGACACGGTGCTTCAAACCTTCAGAAGCAATCTGGAAAATGACAGCATACTTGAATCAGCAAAGTACAATAAAAACATTTTAATTGTCAACAGTACAAAAGCGTAAATTGCTTGTACATACTCAAAAGAAATAACAGCTCTACAGAATTCTATCCTTCCATTATAGGACCCTTTTTACACATCCTTACAAAATCAATCAATCAACCTGTGAAATGTAAATACCAAGGACAATGCATGTTTCACAACACAATTAGGTATGAACAGTAAAGCAACGCAACTGTTTGTGAGTTGTAGTTTCCTTGTTTGGTTTAGGAAAAAGTGATTACCAAGAGTGCAAACATAGATGAACGTGCCAGTGATAACCACAAGTATAAAGCAATCATCATAACTCAAACAGAACCAACGACACAATATGCACTTAATGACCTGCCAATACAACAACGTGAAGACACCCAATCGACAAACAAGCAGAGACTCACCACAAAATACGAATTGAAAATAATTGGAATTCACACCACAGCGTTCATTATAAAAGTACTAGCATTTATATTTCCAATCGGCCTAAATCAATGGGCAGTTGATCACATACAAATATCATTCAGATACATTCATTCTCAGAGCTAGACAAGCCATGTTCAGGAACAAGACTGAATCAGCTATCAAGCTAGTCTGAAATTGTGATATAGTACTGGGAGTAACATTAACTTTCCACAACATAACAATGGAATAAAAAGCAACGTCCACGTCTAAATTCTCAGGCAACTAACTGATGGATCTCAGCAGCCAGCACAACAAAGCACAGTGCAGCGGTAAAACGTGGAACGAGAACGAAGGACAAACCTTGGTACCCTGAGTCCTCGACACCAGGGTCTTGCCGACGTTGCGCACGCTGAAAACTGATGGAGCCTTGATGTCATACCAGTCCTTCTTGGAGAAAGGATCGACGCTGTAAGAAAGATGAGCAAGCGCGAACAGATGAATCAGTGCAGGATGAAATGGCGAGAAGATGCGAACGATTCAATCTAAGAAAAGGTGAGCAGAAGGTAAGGGGGAGGAAACTCACGTCTTCTTCTTGCCTCCCTTCTTTCCCTTCGAAATCCTCTTGTTCTTACCGACCGCCATGGTCGCTGCCTCTGCCGGAGGCGCTTGAAGGAGGGGGCTGGAGCTCGCAGGCGATGGCGGCGCTGCGTCTGGGGGGACTCGGGGAGAAGGTGGGAGCAGCTCTTATATGGAGAAGGAAGTAGGGTTTCGATAATGGGCCTGTCGAGGCCCAAATATTAGCTCACACTAACTGGACCTAACAATGTTGACCTCCCTCCACAGGCCGACGCTCCGCACCGCCTCTCCCAGCCTGTTGGATTTCAGCCCATGTAACTTCGTCATCCCCATTTTTTTTCTGTGTTTTCGTATTTGTTGTGCTTTCCAGTTTTCAGTCTTCTCTGTGCTCATTGATCACGGTGACAGCGTGACGCTGTCGTCTATACTCATTGTATTTGCAATTTGCAGGTATGTCATGATTAGAGAGAAAAAGAGTTCGTTCGCAAAAAAAAAAAAAGTAGAGAGAGCAGAAAATTGTTGTTCGACAAACACGTCGCTACGTGATGTATTAGCCACTGAAGAAGATATCTGAACAAATCTGTATTTACATGAGAACGAGCAACTCCATAATTTGAACAAGATGGAGCACCCAACCACCCAGTTTCTACGGTCGGTTGCCCATGGTGATGGTCTGGTTTTCTTCAGATTCCCTCATTGACAGAGACACGAGAAGGACGATGGTGTTCGCGTCATCTCCAGGTCAGAAGCATGCGTCCAGAACGCAGCAGCAACATATGGCTGCAAGACTGGCCAAGAGAAAGATTTGAAAACACAGCTGTTAGGTCGTATTAGGAGCAGAAAGAACATGGCACTGTAATAATATCCTATTGGAACCAACAGAAAAACGTCATAATCAGGATAACATGCTTAATTTGTAAGTATCTTTCAGAAGTTTTAACATTCGGTTCTCCGAAGCCGACCATGGCACATCGCAAGCGACGTAAAATATGGTACAGTAGGCCTTTCAATAATCATAGTTTCCGCAGCAAGTGTATCAGGCTACTATCACTGACAATCCGGGAGTCGTGTCGGTGGCTCAACAATTTTGGCGTGACAGTTGGCGCTAAAAAAGAGAATCTTAAACTGCAGAAGAGATGGTCAAAATCAAATACGTACCATCCTTGCGTGAAAGACGGGCCGCCGTTCCTCGGCGGAGGGGGCGGCGGCGGTTGCGCGTACGGCGGGTAGGGCTGCGGCGGCGCGTAGCCGTATGGCTGCGCGTACGGGTGCGCCGGGTAGCCCATCGGCGGCGGCGGAGGAGGAGGCCCCTGCTGGCTGTAATGGTGGTGGCCGTCCATGCACGGCGGCGGCTGGTGAGGAGGGTATTGCTGGTGGTGATCCATGCCGCCCTGCGGGTACGGGTCCATCGGCGGGTACCCTACCGAGCCAGAAGAAAACGGGGGAAAATAATCAGAGGCAGCAGCCAACATGCAATTTGCAAATTAAGCGTCGGTCGGTCAACAACCGTTCATGGAAATCGTTTGCAGCAGTCCAGAGGAAAAATAAATGATGGATCACGAGTGAATGGTGAGAAATGAAAAAAAAAAAAAAGAATTGATTTAGAGACGTGGGTGCGGATTGGCATGGCAACCTTGAGGCGGGGGCACGCCGACATGGGGGTTGTGAGGGTTGTAGTAGCTCATCGATCCGCCGTTTGTTCAGAAGCAAAATCAAGTCTGAAATTGGAATCGAGTAGTTGTGTGCGTTGATCTGTAGAACAGAGGACAGAGAGGGCGCTTGAGTACTCTTTAATTAATCCCCAGGAGGAAGACAAAGAGGAACAGCGGAGAGGGATGCCAGGGACAATGATCAAGATCGATTATATTCTAATTCGGTCGAGGTCGTTCCGAGACGAAGAGGGAGCCATGGCTATTCTTGGCAGCAGGGCAGTCCATGCACATGCCACACTCGCTTCAGCGTAGAGTGCGATGCATGGTCGATTTGCCAACTCGTTGCCGGTCAGGCGTCAGCAACTGACCCGGCTTCAACTGTCCGACGTGAGCCTGCACGCACCACAGCAATACCCAGGGCCAGAAGAGAACAAAGCGGTTCCCGGCAGCAGCTAGCGTCCAGCACGAATCTTTCGTAGTATCGTGTAGCGTAGGAGTAGGAGGAATTTTGCCTGCAGGAGGCCGTGTACAAGCAGCGGACGCCGCAGGCACTTATCTTGTCGCAAAAAAAAAAAAAGGCCGGCCTGCCTCGAGCTATACCCGCGTGCGGCGTGCCACAGTAGGCAGCACAGCCGCGGCGGGGCACAGGGGCATCATGTCTCCCGGCCATGCCCCTGGAGCCTCTGCTGATCCGGTCACTACACCCGCAACACATCTCCCTCTGCCCACGCATCCGTCCGTCGTCTGGAGAAAGGCTGATGAGACATTGCACAGCCCCATGCTTTCGCAATTCGCAGAGCTCAGCCCGGAGACCAGAGGGAGGCTTCACGTCACCACGGCCACGGACGGACATCACCGCGCACCCGTGCCGTGCGCATCCTTGCTGTGGCCTGTGGATAAAAAGCCGCGAAAGTTCCCGGTTTCCCTCGCGTCGCACGAGTGCACACATGCTGCTTCCCGGCCAGTAATCAAATCGTGGGTTCAGAGTTTCAGACACCGATGCGATGCGACGCGAGGCGAGCTTCCTGATCCGTGAAACTTGCTAGTAGCACAGGAGGGTCCGCCCTCCAGTCTCATCATACCGGACGGCCTAACAGACAACGACTATTCGCCATTCAGACAGCCAAACACCAAACCAGTAGTAGCTCTGATCCATTCGAGCAATCGGGCACAAAATCTTCGCGCGTAATCTCACATGCTACATCGGACGCCTACAACCGCATGTGCTCATTTATGACGCAGCGCAAAGTCCACGAAAAATCGAAGCCAAATCACGACGTTGTCCGGTGTTGTCCATGATTGCTGATCGATTAGGCCCTCGTAACAGACTACTACTACCACCACGTACTACTACTGGGATTTTATGCGATACTGTGTGTGCTGATAATTGATCTGCCACCTTCCCTTACTACTCCCAGTGCATATTACAGGCATCATCATGTAATGAATGATGGATCCTCCGTCGAACTGCCGCTGTCCAACTACAACAACTAGTACCACTACTACAATCAACTTATTTTACAATACGCTGTCGGCCTTGCAAATTGCAATTTCGCAACGCCGTAGCTGCTGCCTGGCTCTGGCTGGACTGACTTCAACTTCAACTGTGCTGAGACCGAACCCAGTGGAGTGGAGCTCGATCGATCAGGCTTCGGCAATGCTCTGAAGCGCGGGCCTCCATTGCCGGGCGAACCGCCGGCCGACCATCACCCCGTGCGGCTGCACCAGCGCCTCCAGGTCGCCGTCAAGGTCGGACGGCGCGTCATCAGCAGCATTGCCGCCTGCTGGTGCATCGGGACCAGACGTGTGGCCCGGTTCGTGTTCCGGCCCCGGCTCCTCCGCCTGGCGCATGACCTGCACCGATGGATACGTGAGTGAATGCGTGACGTGACAACTAGTACGAGCACAGAGCAGGTCGTCGTCAAATGTGAATTTGTGATGCAGCGACGGCGACCGAGCGGAGCCGGTGGTTGCACGCCGGAATACCTTGGCGAGTGACCGCTCCGACTCCTTCCTCTCGCTGTCGCCGCTGGTAGCACGCCGGCGGCGAGACTTGGCTGGCTTCTTCTCCACCTCGCCGTCCTCGTCCTTGGCCTTGATCGTGACGCGGCTCAGCTTGACGTGCCGCTTGGACGTGAACTCCCGCAGCACCTCTGCTCATCCACACAGTTCATTAATTGGAGCGGCAAAAAAAATAATAATAGAACGAACCACACGAAAAAGGTGTAAAACAAATCAGAGAAGAAAAAAAACGAGAGGGAATCGGGAGCAGAACCAAGTACGGCCGACGGGAAAAGAAAAGTCCGGAAAGGCGCTGGCGAACCAACAGTGGAGGAGTATCAGCATCGGCTTATAGTCAAGAGTGGCATTTAACCGAACAAACAGGACGCGAAATCGCATCTTTATCCGTACGCGATCACGCAAAGCTTCTCATGCGTACCAACCGGAGCCGGCCGGCCTAACACGGCCAATGCGAGCGACACCGTGCTACGCGCTTCAGAAAGTTAGAGGGCGCAAATGGCGAGGACAGGACATGACAGTACCTTCGAAGCTGACGAGGCGGTAGACGCGGCCGAGCAGGAGCGTGTCGTCGGGGCGGAGCAGCTTCAGGTGCTTCACGGGCGCTGCGGCGGCGCCGCCGCCGGAGCTGCAAGAGGAGGGGTCGGGCGGCGAGGTGATGACGGCGGCGACGTAGTGGCCCGGGTTGGCCGCCATGACGGCGCCGGCGGAAAGCGCCAAGTACGCGCGCTCCGTGCGGCCCTCGCCCGGGTGCTGGATCACCACGGTCGCCACCTCCGCCGCCTGGCAGTTGCCCATTGCTCTGTGTCTGTGTCTCCGAAGAGGAGGAGGAGGAGGAGGAAGAAGAGAAGAGGTGGGCAGCGAGTGGACCGCGCGCGAGCGGCAGCGGCGCCGAACTCGAGTTTTAAAGTCTGGTACTCTGGTACTGGTTAGTGTCCGCGGCGCGAGAGAGCTCTCAGGTCTCAGCTCGGTTCCGCTTGATGGCCAACGTTGCACGGTACATGCCTGCCCTGCCCGTCGAGTCGCTTCGCTGGTTTTATATAGTAGCGGGCAAGCGCGATACGTGGCGGATACGCCACATTTTCTTCCGCTTACGGTGCGACTATTTTAATTTTTATACTTAACTGGGAAAAAATATATATAAATTGAGTCAAGTATACGTCATGAGGCTCAAGTACGAAATAAATGGAGATCTTTTTTTGCTGCAAAAATTCTATGCGCGCGACTCGGTGCCAAACATATGGGACTTTTAATTCAAACTTGTACATGTATAGTACGTACTATATATGAAAATGATTTATGCTGCTTCCTCTCTACGACTATAGGAGTATATATATATATGGTTGGTCAAATTAAACAATTTGTGATTGTACACAAGTCATTATTGAAATTCAGATTTCAGTCAAAAGGAAATCACTGTTATAGTTTATATTGCTATAATATACTGTGCGGTCATGCATTACCGACCCTAATAAACATATATTTATACGTAGCCGCGAGCCGCCAATCTAGTATGCCTGTCTTGGGCTTGCAAACCATTTCTATAGATTAGCTTATTTAATCTCATACTCCAGTTTAATTGATTTAATGGGCAAACATAGGGAGCTTGGGAGTAGTATAATTTAAGGGGTAAACAAAAGAGAGCTTTAAACACGTTATGCAAACTCCGGTTCAATTGATTTCAACTGATGAATATACCAGATAGAACAGCTTTGAAAGCTGTCCGACAAACACAAGTCAAGAACCGAAACTGAACGTGTTGTTCCGTGAAAATGCAGAATATATCAACGTCCTGACTCCTGCTAAAAATTCAAACAGTCCTTGCCTTGCCTTCAATTTCGACTAGTACAACAGTTTGCAAGGATAAGAAACAACCAAACGGTCGCCTCATTTTTCACGTACTTTGTACTCATGCTGAGCTTATTTGAGTCGTCGTGTCAAACTCCATCGGACGCTAATGCTCAGTCACCAATGATCATTTCACGCCTCCGTTTCCGTTTAGCGTCAGCCGAGCCCGAGCCCTTGTGGACACGTGCAGCCGCGCGCGTGCGCATCAGTGACCGGTGCAACCGTACACAGGCGTACTGACCAAACCCTGTCCTAACCGGAGGCTGCAGTAAGCAACCAACCCCCGGCGATCCTGATCTCGTCCTCCTCCACGGCCAACATATTTCCAGGCGGTGGTTACCTGATTGCTTTCGTGTTAAGGGGGCAGTTCCGTTGGCTCCGTATCAGGGACGCCAAGTCAATCAATCGTCAGCTGAAACAGTCTGCAGGGCTTCATCAGAATTGTTAGCACACTGGAGTCACAACAAGTCTCTGACGATCGCATGGCACAGGAGGACTGGTTCCGTGAAATGCGTAGGTTGAGATGGGCGTGTCACCGGGGATGCTGCATTTGTCCCGTTGCAAAACGAAAGATTAGTGTTAAAGCAACCGAAAAGCCCTTACCAGTTTTGGTGTTTCTTGTGTCCTAGCGACTGATCTACCAAAACGCCATGGAGACCCTGAGGTCACGACAGCAGAAAAGGAGCACTGGTTTCGTTTTCGTCTACACGCATCGCTGGGGAACAAGAACCGAATAACACATGGCCGGGAATCAGAGCCCGGGACAGGAAGGGATAAGAGGTTATTGCGAGCCTAAGCAAGCAACACGAATTGCCTTCTCGCAGCAACAGCAACTGGAACTGGACCTGGCTTTTTTTGCGCCGGTGATGGTCCCTGCCGATCGGCAACCGCACAATCCTGTGCGTTTATGGCGGACGTATCTGCTTGTTCTCTTGCCGCGTTTAGTGGATTAATGCGCAAGCTAGAACCGGCCGGCTTTTCTCGTTGGAGATGGGAGCTTGGGGGGTTCTACGCGAGCGACGTGGCGAGTGGTGTCGCTCGCTGCTTGCTTCACTTGCTTCATATGGGAGCCTGCATCCGGCGCAAGTTATAACGACCTTGAGCTGGATAATTCCTGGATGGCTCGATCAAGCACTACTAACTACTCGGGTGAAAAGTATGCGTGATCAACCAATAAAGCGTTGGCCAATGCCGGAACTAAGAGTGCTGCGCTGTAATTCTTCCGGAGGAACATGGCTGCACCTTTCAGTCAATTGCTATCTAGAGCTTTGGCTTTGGAGACGTTGACCACTGAAAACAGCTCATGTAACCATGGACTTTTTTTAAAAAAAAAACAAACTATGCAACCATGGAATCAGGTTGTAACACAGCTTTTCACAGTTGCTGGTCAATGAACGTAACGCGCCGAAACGCGGGGACGAGAGGCAGCTGGCCATGGATCGCGAACAGCGTCCGGCGCTGCATTTCACCGCGGCGCTGTCAGAAGTGCAGAATGAATGAATGTCAAGCTTTGGACATGTCTGGTTATTCCCGATTGTCACCCTACGGCCTAAAGACCACCGGTAGCTAGAACTTACGCTCTTCTATGCCACCGTAAGCCTCCAGCAATGGGCACGTGTATTTGTTTTTTTAATCACTACTGTCCAACGTGGGAATGCAAGGAAAAAAGACAAAGCTGCCCCTACACCTCTCGCATAAGCTCCAGCCAGGCCTGAACCAGTCGCCCACACCGTTCTGCCCCGTTTTCTTTCCCCTTTCCCATAGAACCCTAAGCTGCGCCAGAAGAACGCTGCGGCGGCGGTGGATTGAACAAACGGATCGATGCCCCCGATGCCATTTGGATCTACACCAGGTACTAAATCTTGTTGCTCTGATTTGCTGCCCTAGTCGATTTCGTTGGATTGGAGCTGAAAATTTTCCATCTTTGAAGGAATTGGATAAGCTAGGTTCTGATTGAAGGTTGGGGGCGTGGACGTGGAATCATGGCTGCATCCGAGTGTCCCCCTTGGTGAGTCTGCTTGTCGTATTTTGATTTGTTTCTATGGTTGCAAAGAAAATTGGAGTTAGTCTGAACCCTAACTCCATTTTTATTTGTTTTTATTCTGTATGTTGTTGATGGCGTCGGGTAGGATGGATCGGGATACAACATTTAGAATAAGCGTTTCAGTGGAGAAATACACTTACAGAACTGATAATGGATACAATGTGGATATGGAAGAGCAACAGTTTGAGTGGTGGGTTAGTGGAGAAATACTTCAGTCAATTGCTATCTACCAGCTTTGGCTTTGGAGACGTTGATGACCCGAACAGAGGCAGCTCATACAACTATGAACCTTTTTTTTTAAAAAAAAACTATACAACCATGGAGATGGAGGCACGGGCTTTCCTATTGCTTTGGTCTATCTATCTCAGGCCAGAAAAACATAAACCATGGTGGGCTGGATTGTCACTAGGGTTGAACGAAGGGTGGCATTCTACTAGCATGGAATCCAGATTACATTGATGCATATGATTTAAGAGTAATTTCATAATTACACCATTATAAATAATTTTATGTTTATTTTACAATAAAAATCTAACTCTACCGAATTATTAAAACGTCAGTTGATCTTTTTAAAAAATAAAACATCAATTATTAATCATATTACTAAAATATTTTTTATTCATGACAATATAAAATAATTATTATAAATCTAGAAATATTATTTTTTTTCCAATATTACCCTCAAACTGATAAACTATTGGCTAGTAGTTATGTGTTTAGATTATCGAATCTAAACCATTAGATCAAACTATTGGCCAATAGTTTTTCAAAACTAATAGTCAATATTTTAAACAGTAAAACTACTCAAGAACTATCATCCATCAAACTGGTATCTGGAACTCCATGGCTATGTGTTGGAGACTTCAACCTCATATATGAAGCAAAGGACAAAAACAATCTCAACCTAAATCGACGCCTCATGGGCTCATTCCGGCGCACACTTGATTCAGCTGAACTGCTAGAAATTTCGCTGCAGAACAAGAAATATACATGGAGTAATGAACGGTCTAACCTGACACTTGTGCGTTTAGATTGGGCTTTTTGCAGCAAAGAATGAGATCTTTTGCACACTGATTTCTGTCTACAAGCCTTGTCTTCTTCTGTATCCGATCATTGTCCCATATATCTCTCAGCACAACATCGCCCGGTGAAGGCAGCAACTTTCAGGTTTGAAAATTTTTGGACTATGGTACCTGGTTTTATGGAGATTGTGCAAACTGCATGGGCCGAACCTGTACCACGCATCTCACCCATGAACATTCTCAATTATAAACTGCAAAAAATAGCAAAAGCTCTACGCACATGGAGCAATGGCTTGTTCAGTAATGCGAGAATGTAACTCCATATAGCAAATGAAGTCATCCATCGGTTGGATGTGGCTCAAGAGGAACGCCAACTGTCTGAAGATGAAATACAACTAAGAAAGGAATTAAAAGCTTGTGTGTTGGGGTTAGCGGCTATATAATGTTCGAGACACCGACAAAGCTCATGTGTCACTTGGTTACGAGAAGGTGATGCATGTATAAAATTTTTCCACCTCAAGGCCAATGCAAGAACTAAAGAAAACTTCATTCCATGCCGTAAGGATGGGAGTGGAAATTACATCTGGACACATGAAGCAAAAGAAGCTGAAATTCACCACTTCTTCACTTCGATGATAGGCACGAAGCAGCCTAGACAACAAACCTTGAATTGGGATGAGCTGGAACTCACACAAATTCAGAATTCTGGTCTCGATGCCCCATTTACAGAAGAGGAAATCTGGGCAGCAATATATGACATGCCCACAGAAAAGGCGCCTGGCCCAGACAGATTTACTGGAATTTTCTACAAAACATGTTGGCCACTGATCAAGCATGATGTGGTGGCGACATTCCAATGTTTATACAACCTGAACACAGGATCACTGCCGAAGCTGAACCGAATGTCAATTATGTTATTGCCGAAGAAGGAAGTAGCAGAATTACCAAGTGATTTTCGTCCCATCAACTTGATCCATTCTTTTGCAAAAATAGCATCAAAAGTCCTGGCCCTTCGGTTAGCTAAAGAAATCAATGGACTAGTCTCAGTGGCACAGAGCGCATTCGTCAAGAAAAAGTGTATAGAGGACAATTTCTTGTATGTGCGCAATTTAGCTCGTGCCTACCACAAAACCAACATACCTGCTTTGCTGATGAAGTTAGACATATCTAAAGCGTTTGATTCCATTTCTTGGTAATATATGCTCGAGCTCCTTGAAAAGAGAGGATTCCCTAGTAGGTGGAGGGATTGGTTAGCTTTGATGTTCACCTCGTTCTCCTCGTTAGTTCGACTCAATGGTGTCCAAGGCCCATCCATCAAACACGAGCGTGGCTTGAGGCAAGGTGATCCATTATCACCTTACCTCTTCATTTTGTCAATTGGTACATTGCAACAAATCTTCATCTTAGCAACAGAACAAAGCTATCTCACCCCGCTCCGCGGCCGTCATGCAAAACTCCACATGTCTTTATATGCGGATGACGCAATGCCTTTTTTTTAATCCAGTTCAAGCTGATGTGGATATGACCATGGAAATATTACGCCTCTTTGGAGATGCTACGGGCCTTAGAATCAATGTAGAGAAGACTTCTGTGGCACCGATTAGATGCGACATCATTGATTTGAATGAAGTACTATGCAACTTCAATGGCCAGCAATTAACCTTCCCAATAACATATCTAGGAATGCCATTGACACTAGGCCGTTTACGACTGGTCCATCTGCAATCAATATTAGATCGGGCTCTAACCAAGCTATCCGGGTGGCAGGGCAAACTGATGAACATTGGGGGTCGCAGGGAGCTAGTTCGCTCGGTGCTTAGTTCCATGCCCACATATCTTCTCATTGCACTAAAGCCTCCAAAGAAGTTTTAAAAAAACATTGATAAAATTCGAAGGCGATTCTTATGGGCGGGCACACAATCAATTCAAGGAGGAAAATGCAGGGTTAGTTGGGCTCGAGTATGTCGGCCTTTAAACCGCGGTGGACTAGGAATTACTGATCTTGAGAGCTTTGGTCGTGCCTTATGTTTGCGGTGGTTATGGTTTGATTGGAAACAACCGGACAAGCCATGGCATGGTATGGACCTGCCCACTGATGATATGGATATCAAATTGTTCGCTGCTGCCACGAAGGTAACAATTCATAATGGGCAGACAGCTAAATTTTGGCAATCCAGTTGGCTAAATGGACTTGCACCAGTGGCCATGTATCCAGCTCTGTACAAACACAACAAGAGGAAGAATCGAACGGTGGCTGATGCTCTCAGCGATGAAAATTGGATCAGGTACGTATTGCATGATTTGACTGCAGAATTGTGGGCGTAGTATGTTCAGCTCTGGGGAATGGTAGATGATGTTCTATTCGACCCAGCATCAAACGGGGAAGATGAAATCATTTGGACACGAACGACATCTGGTGAGTATACCGGAGGATCAGCTTATAACATGCAATTTGATGGCGGCACAGAGTCCTTCTTGCCAGACAAGGTATAGAGAATTTGGCACCGCCGAGGTGTAAATTTTTCATATGGCTCCTACTGCAAAATCGAGTATGGACAGCAGATCGACTTTACTATTTTTTTCCCGCTGTGCTACAGAAACCTTGAAATGGCGCCTCACCTGTTTTCAGTATGTTTGATAGCTAGGCAAATTTAGGCAGCCATCAGCCTATTGATCTCTGCACCAGGTTTACACCCAACTAACTGGGCAACAGGCTGCAGTATTGCACAATGGTTTGCAACACTCTCAAATGACACGCATGACAGTACATCAAAAGGCTTACATTCACTAATCATTACAGTCATATGACACATCTGAAAATAACGTAATGCTAGATTTTTTTAATGCAAGAGAGCCCTATGAGCTGCATTCTCACAGGGATCAAGGAGGAGGTAGGACTTTGGTGCATGACGGGAGCAAAACATCTAGCAGGACTAGTTGCTCCTAATATTAGTGAGTAGTCAGCTATGATGACCGCTTGATCTAGCCCGTGCTTCTAGATCAATCGATAATAGTTGTAATGTACATCTGGTACATGTAAACTCTGCTTCTTCTTATAATTAAAATGACCGGCAATGTTCTGGGTTTTCAAAAAAAAAATATCAGTCAATTTCCCTCGCTATTAATTTCAGACCCCTGCTCGAATATGAATTTTGAAAATCTTAGGCCAACCCGAATCGAACAAGTTATGTTATCTTTTTTTTTTTTTACTTTAGATTACTGAAAGTTGAATTTGACCTCACTTTTTTTTTTCTGAAGCCTGACACCTTACAACCAATCTCAATGGTGAGTAGAGTACAACTGTTAGCAGCACATCAGGTTTTGACACAGCATGCCACAATTGCTGGTCAGTGAACGTAGGCAACCAAACACGGGGATGAGAGGCCGACCATCGATCGCGAACAGCATCCGGCGCTGCATTTTTTCGCGGCGCGGTCAGAAGTTCAGAACGAATGTCAAGCGTTGGGCTTGTGGACCAGTTCAACGCTGAAATGGTGCGGAAATTTCCTCGAGCACAGCACGCACCACCTCCGGAGCCGGCAAGGCGAGGGCGCCAAGAACTCGCGAGACGACAGAACGCGGTTCACTCGCCGGACAAAAGCGTGGAGAAGAGGCGCGTGCTAGAAAGCGCCGCTCGCCTGAGGATGTGCGTCTGCCGCTCTCGTGGTCTCAGGTGCGTGTGCTTTGGAGGCGACTCGAGGCTGCGCATCATCGAGGAGACCAATCGAAGCACTGAAGGTGCGCCCTAGCGCCACCAATTGGAGGAATGAAGGCCGCGTCGACGTCGAGAGCGGCGTGGCTTGACAGATCGGGATTCAGGGGACGAGAGCGTAGATGTGGAGTACGGGATTCAGGTCTGCTGGAACGGAGGCCCACTCGCGACGAGACGAGGCGGCCGCCGTCGTCGCCGGGCAGTCGGGCACGGAGGGGAGGTTAGTAGGAAGATGGACTATTCTGTAAAACTAATAACACAATTAGGGAATTTTGTGCAAAATATTGGATCACGGTCATTAATCGCGATCCAAATTAGGGGGCTTCATGTAAATAAACGGATCACGACTATTAATCGTGATCTAATTTAGGAGGGTTTCTGCATAATATTGGATCGCGACCATTAATCACGATCCAAATTAGGGGTCATTTTGTAAATGTTGAATCATGGCTAGGAGGTTCTCTGAAAAAGCAGACAACTTGTCTCGGTCGAGCCACTGGGACCTCGCCATGGCCATGGCGGCGGCCTCAGCCGCTGCCGCCGGGGATCTCGCCGCTGCGGGCCTGCGGCGTTCGGTTTAGATCCCGCGCACTCCCCGAGGAAAGAGCATTCGCGCCTTCCGCCATCTCAAAATCTCCCGTCACTGAAGCGAGACGTAGGTAAGAAACGAGATCCATGGCTATGGTAGCCATGGATCTGCACGCTGCCGCATCCAGAAATTCTACGTCGCAACAGTGTATGTGTCATTAACCGGTCAGTTGTTACGCTTCCCGAGAATTTTAACCTCTCAAGGTCGGAATTCAATTCAAATATGTCAGACTCCGGAGCTTCAATTCAGCTGCCATGGCTTCAGTCCAGTTCACCTGCTGGTCGATGCAGCTTGCCAGATGCAGCTACTGCAGATTTCTTTCAAAACAATTTGAAGAAACGGACAAGCTTTTCCAAAATGCTAGCGTTAGTTTTGGAAGCAGAGCTAAAGCGAGAATTCTCCAAAATTTTGCGAGTACCCAAAGTCCCAAACAGGGATTGAAAAACCATTGGAAACCGGCTGGTTTTCGTGGTTTTCGGCAAAACCGGTCCGGCTCGGTTTCATCGGACGTCCGATTTATCGGAAAAACCGAACCTAGGTACTGTAGCAAAAACGGTTTATCGCTCGGTTTTCAGTGAGAAAAAAAACCGCTACTGTAGCGGTTTTTGAATCCTTGGTACTCCCAAATGCTGCCCCTTTGCCTTTATGTTGTCTTCAGGTTCATGGATGTGTAGAATGGCATGCATCTACCAAATTCTGAAACTTTCTCACTTGTATGACTTGTGTAGATTCAGTAGTGACCGGGAAAGCCAGAAAAACTGGTGGAAAAAGGATCAACAATTCAAATAGGGCCTTCATACCAGATCTTTTGACAAAATTCCAAACAAAAAGGTATTGGTAAAAGGAATCCACCAGTTTGCTCAAACAGTTTGCTCCTAAAGGTGATTGATCATCTCAAACTATTTCCTGATTTTTTACAGAACTTCTTTTTTGAAGAGAAATTTATATAACAGAAATAACAGCATAGACTGAAGACCTGTCCACAAAACGAGCATATTCAACAACAGATCTGATGAGCCATCATAAAAGGAAAATCACAGTGTCAGGGATTCATGGATATCACCAATTTCGGTAACAAGTCAGTGACCCTGGAAACATCAGTGGTTCAATATCTTCTTTTTTTGAGGAACAGTGGTTCAGTATCTTCTTTCAGTTGAGGAAAAGTGCAGTTTAGCTCAGCAAAATGACACAGGGGCATCTAAAATCAAGATTTTGGAGAAGTGCGGGTTAGCTTCTTATATGCAATAAAAATTCGAAAACTAAGCTGAAGAAATTCCAGTTACTAAGATTGAATCTCAAGAGTTTCAGAAAACTGAAGGGCGGTGGGTTGATCGGCCAAAATTTGTCATTCAACCAAGTTGCAATCAGTTTGTCTCGTTTAACTTGCCTAAGATACTCCTAATCTGTCATGATCTCAAGATACAAAAAAACATGCTTCTCAGTTGTGAATTTTTCGGGAACTAAGAAATAAAGTAGATTGAGGAACCGATGCTGCCTGGACGCTTGCTGAAAGTTAGACAATAAATTGTGATTAAGAAAAGTTTCAATATTCTACCCATGTCAAGCCACTGCTTTTCCCTTTACTATCATATAACGATGCACAGTGGTCTGCAAATACATACTATAAAAAAGTATCGGTGATCACATTGTACTGTACAACATATAATTTCGTGGACTGATAATTTGCTAAAACAGTTTTACAGTAAAAGGGATCAGTCTCAGTCTCGATTGCATTCATAGAATTCCTTCCTTTTGTTAAAAGAAGGCAAATGCTCTTAGTGCCATGTTAGTAATCATATAATTATTATAGGGTGCCAGAACTATTTTTTGTTTTGACAACAAATTTTTATTTGTTGTTAAAATACATGCTTACCCCATCAAATTGACAGGCGGTCCATGAGCATGCCTAAACCACACAAGAACAGAAGCATGCTTACCCCGGCACTAGATGCTCCGGTGTCACACAGGAGCAGAAGCAGTTTTGGTCTAAAAAATAACACAGGAGTAGTAGCTGGTGGCATCAACAGGCCCAATACTGAAAGTGTGACTAATCACCGGAGCATCTAGTGCCACCATCAGTTCCAACCACGGAGGACAGTGGAAAAGGGCCTCAAGTGTTCTTGCTTTCTTTTGCTTATCAAACAACTCAGTGTCTCTTATAATACTTCCTTTATTTAGTTAAATTTGTATTTATTTTTGATAGGCTTTATGATTTGCTCATTCGGTACTGCTATTCCTCAGGTTATGACTGATCACAGAGAAATTAGCTATTGAGAAGGTTAGTGAAAATAACTTCTGTAATTGTGAGATTTCTTGGCAGCCCGCCACAATGATTCTTCTAATCAAAAACAAAATTTATCGGACATCAGTTACATGTTTGTTCTCAAACTTAAGATAGCTGGGAGCAGGAAGCAATCTTGCTTTTCAAGTGAATCACGTGCAAGACATCACTAATTGGTTAATAGTTTTGGTATCACTGAAAACTTGTGTTCGAGCAATCTACTTACAATGATATAACTGAATTGTTAGATGGTGATCTATGAACTGGGATCTTGTGGTTTTGGTTAAATGCAACTTAGGCACTCTGCATTCTGTTTTGTTCATAACAATCATGTTGAAGACAACACCTCGGATTGAGCTGTCTACCTGCCTTCCAATTTTTATCTTACACTAGAGCTTATGGGAACTTTCAGGTTACTGAAACAAAGACCTGAGATAAAAAGTCGCCTCGCCGTCGTCGCCGGACACGGAGGGGAGCTCAGAGGAAGATGGACTATTCTGTGAAAAAGTAGCCGTATCAGGGGGTTTTGTGAAAAATATCGGATCGCGATCCAAATTAGGGGGCTTAGTGTAAATAATCGGATCACGACTATTAACCGCGATCCAATTTAGGGGGGTTTCTGCATAATATTGGATCGCGATCTAAATTAGGGGGCAGTCTATAAATGTTGTATCACGGTTAGGGTTTTTTCTGAAAAAGAGGGCAACTTGTCTCCATCGCACCGCCGGGACCTCGCGATGGAGAAGATAGAACGTGAAGATCCCTGGCTGCGGTAGCTATGGATCTGCTCGCCGCCACATCCAGAAACTGTGCATCGCAAGAGTGTCTGTGTCATGAAGATGTTTATGCGTTCCGAGGATTTTAGCCTCTCACAGTCCGAATTGAATTCATGTATCTAAAACTGCGGAGCTTGGGTTCAGCTTCCATGGCTTCAGTGTTCAGTCCAGTTCAGCTTGCCAAGCAGATACTAAAGAATGCTTTCAAAACAATTTGAATAAGCAGATACGCACGTTTCTCCTAAATGCTACCTTTAATTTCGAAAGCAGAACAAAACTGAGAATTCTCCAAAATATGTTGTCTTCAAACTCACCCTTGAACATACTGTCAAATTTCGTTTATACCTTTTAGAAATTAAGGGTCGTTTTTTTTTTTTATTATAGGAGAAATCAAGGGTCTGTGGGATGACATACATCTCTCATTGACTATTTGTGGGAGATCTGTTAAATCTGAAACTTTGTCACTTGGGTACCAAATGCAGACACTTAGCACGCTATGGCCTCAGGTATACGATAATCTTCCAACTAAAATCTCAAGATCATAAGACTTGCAGTGAGCTTATGAAAGCAGTCCCTTCTTCCATAACCCATTTAGCATCGAATTAGCTGATCAGACTAGTGATGCAAGATCTGATTCTCTTCAACGAACAAACTAAAATTTGCTGCTGAACACATTATGACTGAATTCAGTATCGTCTTTCAGTTTAGGAAAAGTGCAGTTTAGCTCAGCAAAATGACAATGGGCCTTCCATGTAGGTGCATAAAAAATCATTGGTTCTGGAGAAGTGCAGGTTAGCTTCTAATATGCAATTTCTGTGTATAAAAACTCCAAAAGTAATTGGAAGAAATTCCAGTTGCTAAAACATCTACAAATAAAAGGTCTGAAGCACAAGAGTTTCAGAAAACTGAAGAAGACGGGGGCACCTCAATCCTCTGAACCGTTCTGCCACGTTGCAGCTGCAAAGGCGTGCGTGGCTGGGTCAACTTTCTTGAGCATCAGGAAGTCCAGTTTGTACTGTGTTCGATTCCTAAAAACAGAAACGGAATTCCAGTCTGTGGTAACCAAACCTTAAACGTCCTCGTTTCATATGCCCACAGTTCTGCAGCGTTTTGAAATTGACCCGGTCCGGAACCCCAAAGTTGACGTGTTTTTTTACGAAAAGCAGCGCTCGCTCTTGAACCGGTTCGCGATCGCCGGCCGGCACAGCCCAGTTCACACGCCTCGGCCGGTCGGACACCACTTCGATAAGCAGCGTTTTGAAATTGACCCTCGTCGCCACCGTGGAAGCCCGGACTTGCTCTGTCTTGTTCGCTCGCTCGACGACCAAACCGCCGGTGCATAGATTACTCCGCCCGCCAAAATGCAAGGAGCTGACGAGGAGCTTCGTTTGTCCCTTCGTAAAATGAAACACATGACGCTTTGTCCTTTGGTAAAAGGAAAAACATGGCGCTTAATTTGTCATCGTTGCACGCTCCATTTTCTCTAGATTAGCAGTAGCAAAACACCTTTTGTCCCCAGAACGAGGGAACTGCTCATCAGAATCCCATTACGAGATCATGCTTATTGCAACGTTTTGTTTGCGTTGGTACGCAAGTTCAGGCGCGTTATTTGGTTGGTCAGATCACCGTACTGCTTCTATGCACTCGACATTAGGGCAAAATAAACTGACAATTATGCCACGCTCACCCGTTTCATGACCGAATTACTTTCTTTGCGAATTCAATGACCGAATTACTGATATACAGTGTCTCATTTGAGCTGATACATGTATGTTCACTTAACTTCTGCAAAACAATACTAATAAGATGCAACGAACTAAAGAAAGAAAATCGACGAAGCGTAAAGCCGGTCAACTTTGTACAGCAGCTTGGCGAGGGCTCATGAATCATGATGAGCAGCCTTCCATGTCCCTCCAGCTCAAGTAGACCAGTCCGGCGAGGTAATGCGCGTAGGCGCCGGCGATGACCAGCACATGGAACAACTGGTGGCTGTGTCCGGCGATGTCGAACCTCCCCGGCATCCACCGCTCGGGCACCCTGGTGGCGTAGACGACGACGCCGGCGAGGTAGCACGCGCCCATGGCCATCTCGTACCCCGTGGTGATCACGGCCTCCGGCCTCGCCCCGAACACGAGCATCTTGTGCAGGATGGGGACGAGGCCCGAGAGGCCCATGCAGGCGAAGAGCCCGGCCCGGGCCCAGCGCAGCCGCGGCGCCTCGAAGACCGGCAGCAGCGAGACGGCGACGGCGGCGGCGCCGGAGGCGGTGATGAAGCCGAGGTAGAGCGACCGGTGGAACGGGTCGCAGAGGAAGGTGTAGTAGACGAGCGGGTAGAAGGAGGTGACGATGAGGCCCGTGATGCCCGCGTAGTCCAGCCGGAGCAGCACGTAGCTGGCGTGCTCCGAGTGGCAGGCAAGCAGGTGGCACAGGCTGCTCATCAGCAGGCAGAACATGGCGCCGCACAGGTACGCGTAGAACGGCCAGCGCGCGACCCGGCGGTGGTGGTGGGGCACCACCGGCGGTGATGACGTCATCGTCAACGCTGGCTCCATGGACGCGTTCCGCAAGGAATAGGAATGCATTGCCATGACTGCTCGTCTTCCGTCGATGAGTACCATCAGTTGGTTGACCGGGCCGGTGTTGTTGGCCATGGTGGAGGTCGTGAAGATGGCTATGTGTGGCGACGACGACGCCTCGTACTCCATCGGGACCATCGTGGCGGCGCACACGGTGAGCGCGAGGAACACGAAGAAGCCGATCAGATGCCTGTATAGCGAAATTAATCAAGAAGGAAACGTCATCTATCAGTTCAAGCTAATAATCTAGCATTTTTTTCTTCTTCTTCTTCAAAAAAAAAAGAGGCACGGACGAACACTTACGTCCAGACGTTGATGGTCTCGTTGTGGACGGAGAAAATGCTGAGGAGCGCCTGCTTGATGGGCCACTCGCTGCGGTAGTAGTCGAGGACGAACTCGTTATGCTTGAGGAACTCCGGGAGCGCCTCGTAGCCGACGAGCTCGTACTTGTGCCCGCAGCACCGCCCCTTTTCGCCGCCCTTCCGTCCCTTTTTCTTGAGAAGACGAGTCCTCATCGTCGTTGGCGATGATGGGACATCGACGCCTCCGCTACTGATGGTCGTCGTCTTCTCCAGTGTTACCGTGGAGGAAGCCATCTGATGAGCTGCAGCTGCTGAAGGTTGGAAGTTGTGGTGCGCCGCTTAATTGGGTGCGGGTGTGTTATGCATGGTGTAGCGCTAGCTTGTTGGGTATAAATAGACGATGCAGCTGTTAATTAATTTTGGGTGTGAGCGTGAGGAAGCTGGGGCCGGGAGTTTTTTGTGGCCGTGAAATGGTCCGATTAGTGATGCGTGGTCACGGTCCAGTTTTTTGCGCGGGTTTTATTAGCGAACCGTCCGGCCAGGTGATGTAACGGCAGTACTGATAATATTGGATGATGTCCATGTTCTGTTGGTAGTTGGACGAGCTAACTAGCCAGTGTTGGAACTTCCTTGAGGTTTCTGCTACTTGGTCAAAAGGTTTATTCAGCAGTTAATTTATGACCACTAATTGTTTGCTCGTGGGAAATGGTCACGGTTAAGTCAGACATACACGGACAGGAATTTGTGAAGTACGGCAAGAATCCGAGTTATTTCCACTTCTGGCGGCTACCGATCGTAAGAAACTAGTAGGGCGACGCACCGTTGACGTTACAAAAAGGAGTAGTATTTACAACCTCGTCAGAAATGTGTTGCTGGTAATTGGTTCAAGTCAAGCCGTCCGACGCATCGACGTTTGAAGGTACCAGAAAACGGCCAACGGTCCAGCAGAACCAGCGTGCTACATCCGTGTCTAGTCAGTACAGTGCAACACTAAACTGACACACGACATATACCATACGTGTTCTGAAACTAACACTAAATCGACAGACGCAAGTGCCTGTGTTAGACAAGAGTGGCGAGCGATAGCCAAACGTTTTTGTCAAGGCGCGGGCATTCCGAACTAAACACACCGGGCGATGACTCGACTTGTTGCGTTGTCGATGTCTCGCGCCGCCCGCGTGTCTCCCTCCTTGGAAGCAAGCAAGTCTGTCAGGACTCAGGATATGGTTTTGTTGCCCTAGGCATTTCGGCCCTTCCGTGTGTGCGGAATTTAATTAGACTGGGCCTCCATCGGCGATCCGCTGTGTGTTTCTGGGCTAGAAACGCTGGCCCATTAATTCGGTGCTCTCCTGGACTGGACCCAATCCAATCGATCTGCTGCGCGTTTCGTTTCGTATCGGGTCTCCGGACTTTTGAACCTTCTCCGTTCAAACTTCGAATGCTTCAGTTTGCCTTCGTTCTCGAACCATAGACTATAGTAACTCATACGAAAACATTGTTGTTCGGTTGATGACAATCCAAAACTTTGCAGATTTCTTGGACGGTTTAATTGTTTGCACGCAGATTAATACACTTTGTGCTTTTAATTCACGCGTCTGCGTTCTACCCAGCAGCATTACGCTGATGTACTGTGTAACTTTCGTTGCCTCCCTCCCGCGACTGCAGACGCAGTTACCCTACAGCCTGTACGGCGCATGTGCTACGTAAGTACTACACGAGTCGACGACAAGCGAAATATACGCACCGGCGTACACAATGTCTCGCTGTATATCTGGAGATCGAGGAGCCCCACTGCACCGTCAACGGCAAGGACGTACGCTCATCAAGCTCTCACAACACTACACAGACCCACTATTAACTGATGCATGCATCATACGCGCTGCCTCCTGTCCTGCGGCGAGCCTGCAACATCTTCATTCTGATTAACTGATGTCGCGACACACAGCTGCCGTACATCGTTGCTCACGTCTCCTCGGTAAACGACGGCACGTACTTGGAAACTTTAGCTGGCTTGCTGGCTAGCGTACATACGTACTCACGTACTGCTATTATACCATATCGCAGCTGGAGATAGATAGATGTACCAGTGGACGACGGGACAAAAGATATGCGCGCTGGTGCCAACAAACAGTGCATCGCATCAGCGAAATAACTCGCGCACATGGAAAGCCATTACCGTCGGTAGCGATATGAGCGATGATGGATCCGTCAGATCGATCGATCGATCACAAGCAGGCAAGGCATCAACCATGCACTCATGCCCATCGAACAAGTTGCCGTCGCACGTCGTAGGCCTTTTGCATCGCATATATATGCACCATATGGTCCCCGGAATCCGTTACGGCAAGCCAGCTATGCATGCCTCGCTCTCGCATGTGTGTGTGTGTCCTTTACTGTGCGATATGTACTAGCCAGAAGATTATCCAGCAGGTCTAGCTGATATCTCTCTTTCGGAGTGAGGCTCGAGCAGATATTTGTACGGTTCTGTAAGAAGCGTCCAGAAGAACGCGAGCGGATTGCGAAAACGAGAGGTGCATGCATGCATGCGCCGTGCGATCCGTCGTCGATAGCATTGTTCGATTGAGACTTGGAGATATTTTCGGAATAATAATCCTTTATTATTAGTGTATATGCACATGCAGGTCGACATGCGACTTTGGTGTTTGATGTACAGCTATATATCATCACTGACCAAGCTCATCATGACCCTGCTTCAATTCTGAAATATCTTCCAGCTGAGCTAACTGATGGTATTCCTAAACTCAAGGGAGTATTTATCAGAAAATAATTCATTGTATGTACGTGTACTACTGGATTTGAAACAATATGTACATCAACACTATATGTGGATGACACGATGCCTACTCTGCTCTTAATTTTCTAACAACAATAATTTAAGAATGCTAGATACATTTTCGCATCATCAACTCGCAGCAGAGGCGGCATTCGCCACTGTACCGTACATCATATCGTCAAGTAATTAACCCTACCCCGGTAGCAAAAATCCAGCTTAAGGCAAGTCACCATTCGTAGCAGATCTGTGATCGGGGATAATACCATGATTAGTTCAGGATCGGAGGAGGACCACCTGATCCGACCTCTCCACCAATCCTCTACCCTTTTTGCATGCTAACTGCTGGTCTGTCGAGCGGTCTGCCATCTGCAGCAGGCCAATCGATCTCCAACCTTGTTCCGAGACGACCGCGTCAAACAAATACTTTTAGGCAATGAAAGATATATGCACACGCACGTAGTATTGGACATGAGAAACAGGTCAACCACGAACCTCCCCCGGCCGTGTCCATATATTACGTGCACGCGTATCAGCCAAGAATCGTGATCGTAGCCGACGTCGACCTGTTGCAAACGTAATCATTAGCATGACGGCTACTAGGTACCTGGCCATGATTATGTTCGCGCTATCAACTGACGACGTACATATAGAAGTGGCTAAGATTTGCAATCTCCAAACATGCAAGCATGACCGTGCGTTTTATCGCCTCATATATGAGCGTCTGTGGTAGCCAGGCTGTATATCTGGCTACGGCCGGCATCAAATATCTTGGCTGACAGGTCACGCGAAAAGGAGTTTAATGTGTACTATAGGTTCACTGCAGCATGCAAGTTGCAATACTAGACATATGGTCATTTTCTTTCTTTACTGTTTTATTTACATCTTCCCGGGAAAATTGTGTGCCCTGACGAAGCGAACTGTTTCATTTAACGCACTCCAGTCTCCAGTGCTCTGAGTCGATCAAGAAATAATTAAATATGACACATATGAATGCCGCTGGAGCTCCAATAATGGCTTTCACAACCCATCCCTTTGTTGGTGTGCTCTTGGTGTTTTTACTAAAATGGTTTCTTTTGGAACGCAAGAATAATTTTAAAATATAGGAATAGGAAAACATGTAGAATTAGATCGAGTGTCCTTGCATCTCAAATCTTATGGAACGAAAAATATAGGAAAATGCAGGAGTGTCTGTTTGGACGATGGCGCACAGGAAAAATATAGATGAGAGAGATAGACACAATCGCACATGAGGTTGGGCCTCATCTTATAAATCCTATAAAATTTCCATGAAATAAGCCATTCTCCATAGGAATTTCATAGGAATTTGATATGCAAAAACCTTTGTTCCAAAAGATAGTACTTGTAGGAAAATTTCGTACGAATTGAAATCCTTCAAAATTCTTACGAAATCCCTACAATCCATGGAATTGGCTGCAGTTGAAGAACACTTATCTTCCTATATTATTGTTTTTTTTGTATCATTACACTCTTTTTAATATTTTTTTTAAAGAAAACACACATCACAAAATATATATTGCCAAGACATAATTTTGGAAATTGTATACTTTTTGACGAGTCGTTTTGAGAATGATTTTGCACGAGTGGTTGTTTTCACGGCCGGTCAGGGTCTAGGATGTTGACATTACGGATCTGCTAGGAGTAGAAACAGAGAGGACATGATCTTTGGACGGGCGTATCTTTTTGTTTTGAATCAACAACTACAACATACTCCTCTGTTTTAAAACAGATCATTTAACCTTGGGTCTCTTATTGTTCAAAAATATAGACTATATCATAAAACCCATATCGACTGTGTGCTCTCCGAGCACACTGGGTGGTAAGTCTTTAATGAGCAGATCTGCTAACACTTGTCTATTCCTTTTATGCTCCAAGCATTCCAATATAATTTCGGACTTTCTCCTCAATAACGTATAACTTGCGTCAATGTGTTTGGCACCACACTTGACTCGTTGTCATAGGAGTAAAATACTTGATGGTTATTGCTGTTATTAACCATTATCAATTCCGGGTATAGGTTTTATTAACCATTTTACCTGTCCCTCAGCCTCATATCATGCTAAGTCATATTTTTTCATCGTATTGATGATAATTCTTTCTAATTCGTATCTTCTCATCACAATGATGACAAATCTTTTATTCTTTGAAGCTTTTTCACACAAAAACTCCAAGTGTGAAAGTTAGTGATAATTGTGGATTTCGCTACATATTTCACGTGTTTTATCTTTGTGTTCACAACCTTTGAGGGCACTTGTACATATCTATCTTTGCACTCATAACCTTTTGAGAGTACTTGTTTCTTTTAGCATGAGGTTGATATCTTTAAATTCATTCTAGCGATCTATATCTGGATTGGACACGGCCAAAACTACCCGGATACATGAACTTCATTAGGGTAATATCAATCTTCCAACAGCTGAAGCATATGGTACCATATTCATTTGATCTTTTTTATATTAATTTTTGGAACACTAAAGTTCTCAAATTCATTACCCTTGACTATAAGAATAGGCGTATATTTTTCTTGTATGCATACTCTAAAGAATTCTCAGCATGCATATGCAGTATTTCTAATACCCCTTCTCTTTATCTCGGTGAATCTCGTCTCATATAACAAGAGACATTCAATCAAGAATATTGTTTTGAACTTTAAGAACAAGAACTTCTTCTTCTTCTGCATTGGATTGACATCACCATTAGCAAGTAGGACGTCATTCACATATACATGATTAGGAAATGAATTTCCCATCATACATCTTTTGCAAAAATGCAATTGTCCTCTTACTCTTTAAGAAAACCCAAATTTCTCATTAATCTATGAACCTTTAAACATCTCTTTAGAAACTTGTCTTCAGTCCATAAATAGATTTCTATTGACGATGTCTAAAGTTTCTTTTTCTTTTATGACAAAACTTTTAGTTGTGCCATGTAATACATTTTTCTTGGATACTCACTAAAGAGAATCGACTTTGTTTTCGTGTGATGTAACTCACACC
The DNA here is from genome assembly GCA_030378355.1 of Eleusine indica. Lineage (NCBI taxonomy): Eukaryota > Viridiplantae > Streptophyta > Magnoliopsida > Poales > Poaceae > Eleusine > Eleusine indica. Next base: position 5,145,373 of record CM059498.1, on the reverse strand, counting down.
ATGATGTGCCACTAATGCCATTATAACTCTAACAAAATTATTACACGAGACATCAGAAGAAGTCTCATAGTAATATTTTCTTCTCTTTGTATAAAACCTTTTATCATACATCTTCTACAGAGTCACATTTAATCTTATAGGCTCATAACGGCCTACTGTTTTGACTCTATTATGGTCTGTGTTCTCTTTGAGGTCATATTCATTATTGTAGACCCATTACAGCCTACTATTTTGACTCCTTCAGGAATTTTTTCTAAATCCCAAAATAATATTAAGATTTATCAATTATATTTTATCTTTGCTCATCATGTCTTATCAATTTGGGTGAGATCACCCTTCATGGTAACCAGAATAAACTGATTTTTATTTCTTTGACCCTTAGGATCCTCTGTTATTGGCACTTCTTTCATATGGGACTCTTTTTTATTGTCTAGAGGCAATTAATTCTATAATCTCTGTGTAACCAGAAATTTATTGTTCTTGAATCATTAAAGTGGATCCATAGTCCTACTTCTCTTCAAGTCTTACTCCCCTAGATTATCTATTTCTTTCAAAGGTGGCGTATCTCTGAACTCTTTAATCTATACGGGTTTTCTCTGTTATAACTTTTCTTCTTTATGGCACTTTAAGCACCATCATTATATTCTTTCATCAAAAAACAGGAATATATCTATTTCTTTACTTTAGGGATATCACTAATATGATCGTTGTACTCCCCTAGGTGATCGTATTTTTCTTTAGTAGATCACTTTAGATGCACAATATGCATCATATTATCATCTTTAAAGGAGAGTTTCATCATTCTTCCTCCCCCTTGAAATATGACCAGAACTTTTCTGCCATAATTTTGAAACATTCAGAACTCTTATGAATTGAGGAAACTTTGATTGTCTACTTTATTCACATGATCATATTATGTGAAATGAAGCTATCTGTTAACTCGTATGAGAGTACTTTTTCCTCATTCCATTTCAACGACTCAACAGAGTTCTTTATCATTGGTACTTTTGCAAGCCATACTTGCATATCATTCCGATCTGTTGGTTCGTCTTCTCTCTAGACTTATTAAGTGCTTAATAACTATCACACATAAAGTATACGATCGATGCTTGAAAAGCAAAAGAGCTACTCCATACTTTTCTCTGAAAGCAAGATACATTAAAAGCACATGAGTCAACACATCTTTCTCCCGCCAAAGCAAGATAAAACTTTTCTCAAACTTCTCCCGTCATAGGGGATTTTCATGATATAAATACTATGCCAACGTACCCTGCCTTGTGGGTATTTTCCCAGACTTTGCCCGTTATACGGGTATAATCATAATCATCTCTTTCCTGTCGTGCGGGTAATTCCCTCGAAAGAACATAAATGCTTGTATTGGCTCAAATTCATAAATGAATCCGAAATTCTGTGACACATACATACTTAATCCAACGTTGGTCAAATTAAATATGTATGTGTCTTATCATATCATAATCATTAAAAAATGATAATAAAATCTTGTTCATTGAGAGTACATGGAAAGTAATTTCTCAAGACTCTCAATGATACATCTATTTTTTTTCATTTGAAGCCATTCTTTAGAGGGGAAATACTCTCTCACACTATGACCCTTTTCATGGTCATCTTTCGGATCACAAGTATTCAATCTTTTGCTTTCACAAGTGAAAGCGTCAAAACCTCTTAGTCTGAGAAAATTAGACAATAATCAATAATAATGAGCATAAAATTAATCCTACGTTGGTCTGATTAATGATATGCACATTAAACTTTTAATACTTTATCTTATGTTCTAAATCACCGTTGGGCAGAAATAGAATAAACATCATCTTTATACATATATTCTAAATCACCGTTAGGCAGAAAAAGAATAAATACATATAACTCATAAATAAAGTGATGACATATCTATTAAACAACTTTGCTAAGAAACCAACATTGTCATCAATTTTATTGCAGCGGAAACGTGAAAAACTTTCTCTAGTTAAAGAGCATCACTTGATCTTTTGTCTTTTCTCTGAAAAATTGATCACTATGATGCAAAATTTATTCCTTTACCTTTTCTACTGTTTATTCCTTTACCTTTTCTGGCTGGAGCACTGGCGTGGCCCAGCGGCCGAAACGACCCAGTTGCCCCACCCCTCACCGGCACCATGCAGCGCAACAGGCTGAAGCGGCTTAGCAGCCCATGTGCGCATCAGTGCGGCCCAGCGCCTGCTCGCCCGGCTTGGTGCCATGGCACATTGTGCTTGCGAGGCCCAACCAGCTAATGCCGCAGCACAGCCCATTGGCGTCACGGCCTAGCAGGCGGCCTCGCGGGTAGGCCTCCCGCGCACGCGCCCTCATGGCCTACGGTTGGTTGCTCCTGACCGTCCATCAAGATGGACGGCTGTCCGCGCGTTTCATCGGATCAAAACCGGCTCCCGATCGTTTCCCCTGGAACCCTAGCCATTTGTTCCTCTTCTCTTCGTTTCTCTCGCGCCGCAGCGGGCCGGTCGGCGGCGGTGACGGCAGGTTCTATTCCGCGGTGGCGGCGGCTGATGGACGCCGCTCGTGCTCCTTGCGCGCGTGTGCCCGGCACGGCGCCTCACCGCTCGGCCGATGAGCCTCGTCGTGCTCGGCTCGGCTGCCGTGACTAGCCCCTTGCGCGCGCACACGCAGCTCAGGGCCGCAGCCTCATCGCTCTGGCCGGCGAGCGTCGTCGCGCCGCAGAGCTCTGCACCCCTCTCCACCCTTCTTTTCTCTGCCCTCCCCCACTTTTCTAGACCGCAGAGAGATCTAGGACATCGGCTGCATCCATGTCGGCCTAGAGGAAGGTGGCAGCGCCGCCGCGTTTCCCCTCACCTTTGAGCGCGTTCCCCACGAGGGAGAGTGCGCCGTCGTCGAGCGGTTTCGCGTCGGCGCCCTCGCCCCGAGCTCGTGCGGTGGCCCGGCTCGGCTCCTTCCCCGCGCGGCGGCGGGTGCTTCCCCGACGGCATCAAGGTGATGCCGTCGGTGTGATGGCGGTAGGTGAGACCCAGGTAGGGTTCCTCCAAACCTCCGTACTTTTCCCTCTTATGAGATCTAGGGTTAGGGTTTCATGTTCTTTCGCCCGTGGCGTTTGGGGAATGACGGCGCCACAGAGGTGGCGGCGTCTTTGGAGCCCACACCTCCACATCTTGCCCTAGGGTTAGGGTTCTTATCTTTTCTTGTTCGATTCAAAATCGAATTCTTTTCCTTTTTGATTCGTGACCAAATCCATTTCTGTCCCAACTCTGATCTACTCGCTAGACCTTTGCTCTTGATACCATTGTTGACATTACGGATCTGCTAGGAATAGAAACAGAGAGAACATGATCTTTGGACAGGCGTATCTTTCTATAGATCCCGTTGTCGGCCATGGCGGCGGCGTGGTGGTACCGGCTGGTGGTCCATCCCGTCGCTCTAGCGCCAACCTCTTAGATCGGATCAAGGATTGGAGGTGGGGATTAGGTTATTGTAGCGACGAACCTCGTGTTTCGTGACGTGTTCCCCACCTCCTCTTATAGGCACACCAGTCCTTCTTGAGCTGGACGCCCTCAATCAAGGCGTGGTTGAAGAGTCCAATGGACCGTTGAGCCTATTGATGAAGATCAATCTAACATAGGGATGTTAATCTTTCTGACACCAGGCAAGCAGGCAGGACAGGCACAAAACAGCCAGCGTGTGTGACGATCGATCTAAGTCGCGCACATGCATGAATGTCCATATTCGCATTGACTGTGTCCCAAGTGAAGTGTCCCGCAACGTGTAAGTACGGACGTCCTTGCATGGCCACACACGCGCTGCCCTTTCCCCGCACTGTACGTGCGACGCATGCATGCAGCCAAAAGCTCGATCGGGAGAAGCGAGCCCGCCACGCCAGTCCATCTCCATGTGAGCCGTACGATGTCACACGTGCAAGTTAATGTGGCGATAGTAGAGAGCACGTAGCATGGCATGGTGGGGCGAATTACATAGCATGTGGAGTGGGGAGCGGATTCATTTACGCCCTGCTCTCGTTCGAGCAGTGTGGTCGATCGTTCGGTAGCGCTGATATCATGCCCCTGATCACGCCGGCCCGGGCCGCCGTGCCAAGAGTAAGCGCGGCCTAACTGTCGCGTGTCAGAGCTCAATGCAGACACTGGTCGCGCCCTTAACGCCGGAATAGTGTCGGCGCGATTGGTGTCGCGACGCGCTCGGAGCTGGACACCTACCCCCAAGTTAAAGCCCAGGCAATATTTGCGTGCACATGCATCTGCATATCGTGGTGGACCGACGACACTGCTGGAATGATTATTAGGTGGTGGTCAACCTAAGCAAAGTTACTGTAGGCCAGTCCACCTGCAACTATACAACTCTCCCGTCGTCCCCCTTCATCAAATTGAGCTTCGTCTGAGGTATGCTGAATCAGGACTAAAGAAAAAGGGGTTGGGAAGAATCCTAGCCAATTCCCTGCTGCTCGTGCTCTCCGGGATGCCGTGCGAGTGATGACCCGGTTGATCGTTCGTGATGGCTTACATACGTACGCTACCCTCTTAATCACGCTCATGGCTCATCAACTGCGCCGGTCCAGACGTGGTGGGCATGCCGGCCCCCGCGGCAGCATGCTTAAAGCTACACAGCCATGTAATGTAACCTGCACGCATGTGGGCCGTTCGATCGTGCGGTCCAGCAATGCATACATCACACGTACGTACACGGCGCAGCTCTGTGCCTGTCACGTCCTTGACTTTGGCCTGCCTCTGCCGCGCCGCGCTGCTCTGATCGGCGCGACTGTTGCATGCCCGGGGAGGCTTTGCAATCGCATCGCGCGCGTCCAGCTAGCCGGCAGGGGGCAGAGATCCAGATGTGTTAACTCTGTCTCGTGCTCGCATCGCATGGGGTTCATCGAACACCATGCATGCATATGCCCTCAAAAAAAAAAATGCATGCATGCATATATGCATGCTGTGGTTATTAATGTCTTTTTGTGATTCAGTGCTTTATGATTCCGTACTGCTCCGACGTGGGCGCAATATCTCTCGGCTGGCAGAGGTCAGGAAGTCCAGGACGGATAACCAGGAAATAAAACACAATTACGGCCTTATACGGGTATCGGTGATGTTAGTTAATCTTGATTGTATGTAAGATCTAAATCACGCTACAGTATGTACTCCAGTGATTTCCTAGTAGAGTTCTCGTAGCACCATCGTCCTGTCTCTGTTCCGGACCAGCGTAGGAGTACCATTCCGTGCATTAATTTTGCCAGTCATGCTTGGGCAATGGGCTAATCTTGTTCCCCTAATATAATAGAAGGGCGTGTCTAGAAAAAGACTGTTCAGTCTTCAGTGCAGCATTGGCCCTGACGAACTGGGCATGGCGCTTTGATCGCCAAATTAAACACCTGGGGCAGGTCGTAAACGCTGTGCCCAGGGTCCATTCTGTTCCCCCTGCTTGGTAGGCGTTTATTTTTTCCTTGTCGTCTTCTCTGCCGCGTCCTCACCTGAGCTATGTGTGGGTGTATGGTCGATCGATCGACCCGGCCGGCAGCAGACGCAGCTGGCTCGCGTGCTTTTAATCGAATCGAACTGGGGTGTACGTCTATCCCACTAGCAGCGAGTTTTTTTTTCATAAACGTTCGAAGCTCACCCATGCACCAACAACATTTTGAAAGCAGGGAAGCTCACCCATGCACCAACAACATTTTGACCGTCGTCACCTGGATCCTCGACGAGCGACGACCGTGCATGGCGATATTCACTTTTGGATCGTAGGAGGAGTAAATCTGCGTTGGGTGTGTACATATATATATATATACCAGCCACAAGCTAGGATTCGTGATGGTAACGCGCATGGTAGCCGAAGTCCGTGTTCCAGGCAAAACCAAATCACCACCGGGCCGGGGCTGGGTCACGTACTCAGTTCATGCCCAACAAAACCCGCAACGAGAAACCACCTGATCATCGGGTGGGCGATATGCGCCAAAGCGCGGGGACAGCTAAGGAAATCAACCGGACCGGACGGGCGTTGCTTAATTTGCTTGTTGGCTCTTGAGGTGAGAGTGAGACGGGCGCGCGGCACGGTTTTGGACGGTCCGGGTACATTGTGGGGAGCTGGCACCAACCGACGCGCGCTGCCCCCCGGAGCCGGAACCCCCACCACCGAGCTCCGAGCAGATGCAGAGCAGAGCAAAACCCCAGACCAGACGAACCCACAGCCTAGCTCGCTTGCTGGCTCGGCCCATCCACCCGCATGCGCCGTACGGCGTGGTGGTGGCGACGCGATGCGTTTTACTCCATTTGAAGCCCCTCGTCACGGGATCCGCCCGGACCACGCACGTAGTAATTCACAGTGCGTGGCGTGGCGTGGCGATGGATGGCTTACGCTTCCCTCCGCAACGCCCCTGCCTCGCTGTCGCGCACGTGGTCGCCTCGCCGACGCTGGGCCCGTCTACGCCCACACCCCACCTGTCAGCGAGCCCGAAACCGTCTCCTCCTCCCTTCCACCTCCTCCTACTTAGTGGCAGTACCGCGCTGCTAACGCTCCTGTACTACTAGTGCGACTCTAATCACTATACTCTCTGCCAGCCACTGCACCTCGTGAGAGAGTATTCGTTAGTAGTAGTGGCACAGCATTCCACAGAGTATACGCGCGCGGGTAGCCGGCTACGGCATTGCCCAAGTGGGAAGGAGGATGCTAGCGCCGCCGGGGATGGAGCTGGTCGCCGCGGCGAGCTCCGACTGCAGCAGCGGGTGCCAGTCGGGATGGACCACCTACCTCGACGACGACGACGACGACCACTCCTCCTCCTCCTCCTCCTCCCGCTCCTGCAGCGCCACCGCGCCGCGCTTCTTCCACGCCAAGCAGAAGAAGCAGCACTGCTGCGACAACGACGACGACTACTACTACTACTACTACTCCGAGGAGGACGACCTGTCCATGATCTCCGACGCGTCCTCCGGCCCGCGCCAGCACTGCTCCGCGGGCAATAATGACGGCGTCCAGGCGGAGAGGAGAGGGAGGCGCGTGGCCGACGCCGCGTCGGCAAAGCGGCAGAGCAAGAAGGCCGCTGCTGCCGCCGCGGCTCTGCTCGAGGACACGGCCAGCTCCCCGGCCTTCTTCGGCTACTCCAAGGTACGTGGAATGGATTCCTTCGCGCCATGGACCATGGTCGGTTGCTGACGCGTGCTTTACTGTTCGAAGGCGAGGAGCCTGTTGGGACTGGGAGATGCCAATGGCTACGGCGACGAGCCGATGATGGAGATCGGCAATGCGGCCGACTTCTCCTGCGCCTTCTCCGCCACCACCACCGGCTTCAAGGTGCGTCGCCAATACTGTCAAATGCTTGTTCGTTTCTGTTTCTGCTCTGCTTACGGCCGGTCGTGACAAATTCGCGTCTCTGTTTCCCTCCCTCTCTCTCTTCTTGTAGTCTCCCTTAAATGGAACTGCTTTGGACGGCTACCTGCAAATGCACTACTCCCCGGCTGCTGCCAACCCGATGATGCCCACAAGACAGGTGACCGCTTCTTCCTACTACTACTACTACTTCCAAGTTCCAACTTGCGGCGGCTCTGTTTCTTGTTCAGATAAACAGAGTCGTATATCTCCTTCCAAGTAATGCAGACATGTCTGGGGAACTTACCAAGGAAACCGTACTATGTTTTTGCATAAAGCAGGTGTGCAGAGACGCGGGCGAGACGAGGAAGAGGTGGTGATTGATGAGTGCCGGGAAGGAAGGTCTCGCCGCTGTTGCGGGTTCCGAGCATGTTCGCGGCTTGCTTCCTCCGGCGCTGTTCTGTTCCTGGGAGCAAGAGGAGATGGGCACTTCCCGCGTGTTTGTTGCCAATCTCTTCTCCAGATCTCCAGCAGATTATTCCATCAATCGCCATCATCTGTTTCCTTCTGCCTAGCCCCCCCTTGTGTGTTTTCACTGTGACCCTACTACTGCCCCCCCTCCTCTGTTCCTCCGCATCTGCAGTTTTAGTCTTCCCACTTTTTAGCTGTCAATGCTGTGGGAAACAACAACCTGAGGCGAAAACAAAGCACGCCAACGTGAGGTGAAATCCTTTTTGCAGTCATATGCTTCTGCCGCTTCGTCACTGACTGTGTGGACAATGAGTATCTTATGTTTATTTATTTTTTTTCTTTCGAGTGACGACGCCTGTCCCTGTTTGGCAAACGTTGACGTCAACCGCTCCGTGCCACCAGCTAGCTCTAGCTCTAGTACTAGTACTAGTACTCGATCGATCTGGAGCTGATGATGGAATCGTCTACTGCTCCCTCCTCTTCCTCTTCTTCTAGTACTAAGATATTTGCAACAGAAGATTCAGCGGAAGCCATGAATGCCCGCCAACCAACCGACGAGAGTGTCATTATCCGCCAAGTATTAATCTTAGGACCAGCCTGGCTTGTTTAGCTTACGCGCGCGACGACGCTCTATCTGCGCTAAACAACAAAGATCTCACATGCCATTTTTTTTCTCTGTCCGTAATCATAATATAATCCAACCCGTCCCAATTAGTACCAGTAGTTTTTCTTGATATAATAATATAATTATTAGCATTGCCGGGACATATGCTTGTCGTTGGTGATCCTGCCAAAAGGAGCGGAGAGGAAGCGGCAGGCAGGCAGGATTCATCGTAGTCACAGCAGCAATGCGGATGCGGCCCCAGGCGCGGAGTTGGAATCGACGGACGAGGACGACGCGGGATTTTATTAGTGATGATGCCCGCTGCAGTTGTGCATTAGCATTAACAGTGGATGACATGTGGACCCGCTGACTAGCTGGCTCACACGTCGCTCGCTTAGCAGTAGCAGCATGGCGACGGAGCATGTGGCTCAGGGCACGTACTGCTCCAGCACAAGATCTCTCTGGCCAATTCTTTAAAGCCGCGGGAACGGCATGTGCGCGGCAAGTACTTGTGTCCGTCTCTCGTGGGGTTTTGTGCACGGTTGCGGTAAGGAACACGCCGGCGAAACCAGCGGCCAGAGCTGGCAGCTGATGAGCGAGCGGCGGCATTCGCTCCGGCAAAACCAATGCACGCCCTTTTCCCTTCCTCTCTCTGTCTCTCAGCGCAATGCACGGCCGGGTTGGAAAGCATCTTTCGTTATGCTCGCTCCAACAGTCGAGAACATGCTCTGCAGTTCCTGTTACTGCTGAAGGAATATATTTACAGCCTCGCGTCGCGTTGCCCCAAACGGTGACTGATGGACACTGTTCGTTCCACTTCCTCGATCTCGTTCTGGTCCGCTCATTCAGAAAAAAAAAACTTACTCCAACAGGTTGGCCAGTTGCCATTTCCGTGATGCGCTCGCCGGCATGGTCGCTCTCAGAACCAGGGTGGCCTAAAGGCTAAGGAGCGGGTCGTCAGGTCACGCATCGAGCGACGCGAGGAGCGGCCATTTAACACGGCGATGTGCTTGGCAAAAAGGGCGCGGGCGGCGCCGTGGCGGTTTTCCGGAATTGGGGTTGCGTCGCCCTGTTCACATCGCGCGCGTCTATGATACCAGCCTGTACACATACGTACTGGCCTCGCTGGCACTCACCATCCACATCCATCCACCGGGATCTGTGCGCCGTCCCCTGTTGATTCCTTCCTTACCACCTGCTTCTGCTGCTGCTGCTGGTTCTACTCCTCTAGTTTTAGTAGCCGTGCTAGGGTAAAGAAAGAAAGCCGGGGCGCCTGGCTTTTGCCGCTCGCTGGTCTCAGCTGAGCGCGCACTGTCCGTGAATCGGAGGACACCGTTATTGTTCATTTACTCCTGCGCGGGCACCGCTTGGTGGCATCATGCCCGCGCTCCAGCGGCAGGAGCGGATACTACTGTACAGTGCCACATCTACTACTGCTGCTGCTGCTGCTGCCACAGAGACTCAGAGAGCGCCGCATGCATGGCAGTACTAGTATAGGAGTATTTATACCGGCAGCACCGCGTACTGTTGGGCGTTGAATTGCCCTCATTTATACGCCAGCGGCGTATGCATATGTATTCAAAGCCGGGGTCTCCTGCCTCGCCATATGCTGTGCACCTGCTGCTGCCGCCGATCGCAGCAGGAATCAACCTCGTGGTATGGTATGGGTATCCGCTGCCAGCGTACAGTTACCGCGTCAACACAAGCCCGGTGGTGTGGTGGGGATTCATACACGCGGTGACAAAAAAGTTGCTGTGCATCCTAGTCCCCGGCTGTTGCTTTCGTTCAAGGAGTGGGCACGAGTTCATCATCTTACGCTTGATTTGTTTTTTTCGTACGGCGGAAAATGAAACTTTCCGGTTCAGAATAGTACTAGGAAGAAGAGTGAAAAAGGAAACTCAAAACAGATCGCGGAGCAGTACTAGTAGGAGATCGAGGAACTGGAGTTCCTTGCTTGCAATGGATGGATGGATCGAGTAAGACTAAGACATCCCCGTGCACAGTGCGATAAGATTCCCGCTACATTCCCCGCCAATGCTTCCAGTTTACAAATGCGTGGCGTCTCCGAAGGCTGTCCCCCTTGGCTCCATCCGGCGCTGAAGCTTGCTGCATTCATTGTAATATGACAGCCCAAGTCAATCCCTGTCCCCTAGAAGCGGATGGACTGGCGATCCGTGTCACGCTGGCCGTCGGACGGATCTTCTTTGTTTCAAGTATAAATTGCTGATTCTGGCTTCGCATGACAGAGAATCTACAACGTTTGGCACACACAATATAGAGTAGTAGTATGATTTTCGAAGTACACTCTGTTGACTGAATAATCACAGTTTTGTTTTTGTGAAGTAGGGACAGTGTAGTTTCATGTATCCCGAACTTTTGAGACATGTCAATTCCCAAAGCCTATCCGAATCGTGGACAGAATCATCTCACGCGCACACATGTATGGAGAAGATCAGGGAGCACGCATCAGAGCATGGGAGACAATGCATCCGCTTACCTAACTGCCTGCGGCCACCCCATCCATCATCATGCTGAGTGGCAGCAGCTTTTATCTCGCTCTCCTGGGTATGGACACGGAATCAAAACCTCCCCTGCTTCCGATCCCATTATCCGGTTCTGATGCCCACATGCGCATCATGGATCGCCGGAGAAAAGTCTTGGTGTGCCCAGAAACTGTAGTAAATCATCACAGTGCATGCGCAAACATGATGTTTCTTTTCCTCCTCCTCCCCTTTAATACCTGAAAAGGTTGGTCCGTTCCAATTTCCATGGACTGGGGAATCCTCTGAATCGGCCCCCGGGATCGCTAGTGTTGTGTTGCGTTGCCACTGGGGCGTGCGTTGTTGCATCAAAAGAACACATCACGTTCCTGCTGTGGGTTCCCATTTTGGTACAGGTCGATCACGTTGGATCAGCAGGTTCAGCGAATGTCCGGGTGGCAGCACTGCACGGGTCTTGACCTGACAGCGGCACTGTTGGCAGGTCTCGTTTGAGTTGAACTGGTACGACCCTGCATCTCAGTGACATGATTGCGTACTCTTCCAACAGTGCCGTACTGGCGGGGCGACGACTTGCTTGCCCTGACGCGCTTGTTTTGCACGAGCATCAGTTTTTTTTTTTTTTTTTTTTTTTTAATGCCGACGACGTTGGCTCGAGAGCAATATGCAGCGGATAAGGCCGAATCCCTGTGCTATACTGCTATTTCGCACTCGCGTCTTTATCAGCTGAAGGATTGTTTTCGGTTCAGACTTCAGAGACAGTGCTAGTTATGCTTCAACTAGAATTAGCATTCTTCCTCTGCTGAAACATGAGGGGGTTCTGATAATGTTATTAACGTTGTTGGATCGGCGGAGGTAGGTTGACCTCAGTTTCTCCCATCCTGCACTTCAGCCGAAACCAAACAAGCAAGCAGGTGCGCCGGCACGCACGGCCGGACTCGCCGTGCCCATATCGGCGGGGCACGTGCCGGCCACCGCCCCGGATTCCTGCAGCCACCACATGCCCTACGCCGCTGTTCCGCATCGAGGGACGCGTTCAGGCTCGCCAGAACATGCGTGGCCACGGCGGAACGAGACGCCGAGCCCTAGGAGAGGAGTCCATCGGCGAAAACAAAAAACCCGGAGGGAGCGTGAGCTGACATGGGGTTCGGCTAACAAGGGAGGTTTCACGTTGGTAGGGTTCAGTCCTAGGCTGCTAAGGCCAGGGGGCGCGTACACCTCCAACGTGGAGGAGCCACACGGTGGTGAACAAATTAGCATGTCGACTCGCCGCCGGGGCGCATCTGATCTAAGGTGTCGCTGGTCCAAGCCCAGCATCCCGGCTGTGCACAATCAAGATGGGCCGATCCTATAGAATCCGAGGCAGCCCATCCAACGAGAGCACGTCCCAAAGTCACTCGCGTGGCCCACCTTCGGCGTCAACGGCCCGTCTGCACGACACGTTCCAGTTAATTTCCCAACCCCAGAACGGCCGGCTCGCCGCCGCTCCCCACCGGTCGCCCTCACCGCACCGCGAGCATTTCCCAGAGTGGGATGCTTAGGCTGTGAGCAGCGACCGGCGGAAGGATTTGCAGGGCCGGAGACGACTCGACTACTCTCCTTCGGGTGAGCCAGAATAATTTGCACCGCCATCCCGACACATCTCGTGGGTTCTTTCCAGGAACACTCCCACGGCCCACCACTCACCCACAACAGACGCACATTGAAGCAAGATCAAAGTGATCAATCAACACTGCAACAGTACCCAAAGGAACTCCACCAGTGCGCGCCAGCAACAGTCACCAGTGTAGATCTAGCCCTGTCTTCAGAGGGGAAAAGGGCGCACAAGTCCTACCCAAATTTCAGAGTTCAAACAAATAGGTACAATAATCCCATTGACACAAACTGACAAACAGCACATTTCACACTCTGATTATTATGCTAGCGAATATAGGGATGCAACCAACAAGTGAAAGAGTACAGTGCTGTGCTAAAGACATAGCGACAACAAAGAAGAAACAATGCTGGTCACAATGATAAATAGTAGATTTTTTTGGGACAGGGGATATATAAGTTAATATAATCACGATTCTTCATTAAGTCTGAGAGCATTGTTTGTTGCTTCAGGACAACGATCGCTTTGTTCATTCGCTTGTCTAAGCTACAGACCTTTTCCATCAGCATCGCTGTCATCGAAATCCTGCATAAACCATTGGAAACATGATGAGTGGTCAAACTTCAAAGATTTCTTTGTCAACAATAACTTTTTTTTGTCATAGAAACGTGTTGATATGATAGCATAGAAGCAGATAGTGATGATGTTTGAGTAATGTGAAAATTCCAATATTTCTACATGTTATAAAATTACAGTACATGTTAAATAAAAGTTGCCAGTTTTAATCCAGGCATGATTGATAACTCCATGCAGTCAGAGGAGTTTTTGGATATTTCCGGAAGAAATCCTAGAGCAAGTACAACTACAACAGTTGCAGCTACTGTTTTGCTGAAAACTGAGGGATCTTAACAGACAAATGTCACAACTCAAACCACTCAGATTCCAGCCACATTGAGCATTAGACTGATGAATACATCTATGGAGTTAAGATACATGATATTAGGAACAAGATGTGATGTGTTGGAATCCAGTAGTTCAGATGGAACAAGTGCAGTAACTCACAAGTCCATGCAAATTGTGCAGATATTCTTTGTGCTATAACATGAAAAACGATATCTGAAGATGTTAAGTACAGAAACAGGTATACAGGCCAAAAGCATATGTAGTCGATTGAGTATAACACGGATAGAATTTGCAAGAAGTGCACACAATAGAGCATGAACATTGTAACTGGGTAGTGAATAAACCAAAAGTTACATGTATCTGACTCTAAAATGAATTATTTTCTGTTACCAGATGTTTCTTCATATATGTTTCTAGAAATCCATTACTACTTGAGACTGGGGACATTTTACCATTGTTCCGTACTATTAAAGAAAGACAAAGGGATCAGTACTGAGATATTCTCTTGTATGATAGAACTTCTTAATTTAGATCTCCCTTCACTTGGAAGCATAGATGACTTCAGAAAACCACACAGACAACACCTACACGTCTAGAATACAGCAGCAGCCACAAAGCCTAGACAACGACCTTTTATTTTTCTTTGTCAAGAGACTAGAGAAAAAATGGTCATTTGAATACTTCAAGAAACGTGGAAGTTTAAGTTCAATTCTATGATTGTTAAGTGCTAACTCAGGCAAACCTTTGTGGATCATGATGATGACTCAAGTATTGCATCAGCACTAACATACTAGAGTTTCTTTGTAATACATTCACTTACAGGAAGAACTGTTTCAAGGAAAAATAAAAGAGGAAGGAAACTGATGAAACCAAAACATGAGGACAAATGCAGAATGCTAATCTTGTACAGCGCCAAGAAAAACACACACAGATATACTATAATCAGATATGACAAGTACAGATAGCATGGATTAAATGATATATTCACTCATCCACTTTCAACATGGTACATCTCTTATGTACATTCCACAACTTCATCAAGAGTACATGACTATAACTTAAATATCCATACCTTACAGTGTTCTTTTGTTTCAGTTTGGATTCCTGATGATCCTTTGTAGCACGACAGTCCTTGCTCGACGGATGTCCCGGCTGCACCGGTCCGCCTGCTCCCCCAGATCCTCAACACTTTTCATGAAGTTTTCCAGTTTCTTCTTGATCTCCTCGATGCCGAATTTGACTGCGTCCTCATCTCGCTCCGCAAACTCGATGCAATCGACCATCGAGGTGATCTCCACTTCCACCCGGTTGATGAGGACTCTGATACTGTCCAAATCCTTGATGGCAATGAAGGTGCCAACCTGCATTGAGCTCACCACCTCCTTCTGCCCACGGAGCGCGTCCTGGTACCCTTTGAGCAACGAATCGATCCACTTCCCCATGGAGCCCACCGGGACCGAAGCAGCTGCGGCCAATGCCGCAGCAACGGGCGGGGCGGCGATGGCCGCGGCGACCACCGAGCAGATGAGCACGGCGGCGAACGTGGTGGCGAAGATGATGCTGGACACCCGGCGCCACGCCTTGATGGCCTTGACCTTCTTGTCGAGGCGGTGCTTGCGCTGCTGCAGCTTCTCCAGCATGGCGAGCTGCTGCCTGTACACGGCCTGGAAGGCGACGAAGAACTCCTCGGTGAAGGGGTCCCCGGCCGCCTTGAACTGGCGCAGCTCGTGCAGGGTGCGCTCGTAGCGGGCGGAGGGCGCGGAGGCGGCGGCGTTCTCCTCCTCGTCGTCGAAGCGCTGGAGCGCGACGTGGAGGAGGAGCTGGGAGTCGCGGGCGCGCTTGAGGCACTTGTCGAGGGCGGTGCAGAAGTCGAGGGTCTGGAGGCTGCTCTCGAAGTAGTCCTCGACGAGGTCGAACAGCTCGGGGCTCTTCCAGATGTCCTTCTTGCAGTCGAGGATGACGCGCACCACCTCCTGGTTCATGTCGAGGAGGCAGCCCGTGACCTCGCGGAGGGAGTCCAGCGACATGGACCGCACCTCGACGCCCACCGCCAGCGTCGAGATGGCGCGGCTCGTGCGCCGCTGCAGCGTCCGGTCGAAGGTGCGCAGCTCCGGGTCCGAGAGGCACGCCGCCTCGTACGAGCTCAGCTCGTCCGGCGCCGCCTCGGGAGGGAGCGCCGACTCCGAGCTCGCCGGACGCCTGCCGCCGCTGTTGGTGTTCCCCATTGCCGGAAGAAGAAACGGCACTTCACACACTCGAATCGAACAGGTTTTTTTTTTTCTTCTCCCCTTTGGAAATCGGAACGGATCAAATCGAGAAACGATGCACAAATCTTAGGAAAATATAAAATCCCGACGGGATGGAGGGAAATCGAGAACTGGATTTGGCGGAAAGCCGCGAGTATAGCTTTATCTCAGCCGCGTTGCGAGGTTTCTGTGAAGGAAGAGCTAGGGAATGCAGGGGCCGGGAATGGTGGGATTCGGGTCGGGGTCGGTTTTTGTGGAGCGCCGCGGCCGCGGGTGTCGTCAGGCGAGGAGGAGCGGTGATGTGGGGATGGCTTGTACGCATGACGAAGGAGGAGGATGGGCAATGGCCATCGCCGGAAGCAATCCACCCAATGGCTTCTCACTCCATCGCCCGCCGCGTGAGTGGATGTGGTGTGTACTGCTGCGCCGATGTGTGGAGTAACTCACCAATTGCGCGTGTTTCTTTTTTCTCTCTCCTCCTCTCCTCTACAGGCAGGGGCTCAAGCAGCAAGCCGCAGGATGGAGACTTTCGGTCTTTCGCTTGCTGACCGGAGGAAGCAAGCAGCCAACGAGAGGAGAGAGCGAAAGAGCGTGTGTGTTCGGCATGGTGCTTTGTCGGGCCACCACAGCCAAAAGCGAAAAATGGGAACGGATGCAGCGGACAGAATTTTCAAACCAAATTCTGTTACAAGATCATGTGCATGTCCGGTGAGATTCTTGTCAAGTTCCTTATTAGTACTTATTAGCACTCGATGGCACCTCGAATCTGTATTTCCTGGCCGGAAAATCTCTCGGGATAAAAAACTTACTTCCTGCTAAGCTTGTTAAGCTGATGAGTGGAGTGTCTGAATTCTGCAAATCAGCTAGGCTATCACTTCACACTACCTAGCCCCATTATGGGTTACTATCAAAAACGTGGAAGGTGTAATTAGACAAGTAATTTATATTCATCCAACTCATCAATACTATCCACATTTGAGGAAATCCTATTTAGAAAGCATCAGCCAAAGAGTGGCCGTTTTTATTTTTATTTTCCTTTGAGTGATAGCCAAGCCTCAATTACTTATGCCTTTCAAACTTTGGACGCACGATCTTGACGTCTTCAACTTGACAAGGGTACTACGCACCACCAGACAGTCACCTCTCGCTGCTGTAAAGTGTGCAGCGTGATCAGGGAGAACGCTTTGATGTTTTTAAGAGGAAGTGGTAACAAGGGTTAAGCAAGACCAGGTTTGACAAGTGTGAACAGCTGAAAGCGGAAACAGCAGAAGAACCGGAAAAAGAATAAAGCCGACGGCACGCACGGCCGGCCAAACCGAATGGGCACGGCCACCAGCAACGTGGTGGTTTCCCAGGAATCTTCGAAGTTGAGTGAAAAGGACATCACGTGGACACGGCTTACGTTTTCTTTCCGTGCAAAGCCCGCTGACATGTGGACCCGAATTTTGTCTTTGTCACATGATGGTTGACTCCTTTTCTGTAACCTGAGCAGTGTTGTCAGACGTTCCAGATCTTTTCTTCTTTTTTTTTTCAACGTTGCTTTGCATTTACATGTTTTTTTTTTTCTTTCAAATTAGTCAGTGTATTTCTCTCAGCATTGGCACCACTATGACTTTGTAACTGTTCGTGTTCATTCCACAACATGAAGTTTTCAACTCTGATGGAACCTTGGCACCTGAGTTTTGACAATGCAAAGTCTCGCTGCGAGATTCTTGTGACAGCTGATTCACCTAGCATCGGAACAACCTACCTACAGTAGCTAGGATACACACGCCCATACCCACTATTCATGCGTATGTTGGTTCACGAGATGTGCGTGCCATGCGTACCAACAACAGGTATACAAATCGTCCACTATACAATCACACAATATATACTACATAGTTTAATCCGAATACAGATTTACGAGACGATCAGGGAGATATAAACACGATCCGATCGATCCTGCGCAGATGTGCTGTGATTTCTTTTGCGTGTTGATTGTGTTGACCTGACCTGACCCCACACCAACAAGATCTCGAGACGACATGATCTCACGTTGTTGTCCTCACGTCGACTGATTAATCATCATCGTCACCGATCCGCAGTAGCTAGCCGATCAACACGTGTTGACTGATGGCACACGGTAGCTGGTCGCTAGCTGCGCCCGGCTCGGCGAACACGCTCGCTTAACGGTTTCTCCTTGCTTGCCTTGCTACACCATGAATGATCATCATCCATCGATGGGAGGTTGCTTCGCTTGCATCCCCAGTCACCACCTTGCAATGGCATCCCAGGTCCAATATCATCATCCATCGATGGAATATGCTATTAGATGCAAATCTTTTATGATAGAATAGTGAGTGGTTTCCGATTCAATCAAGCACGTTTGACGCATGACATTTGGGGAGTGAAAAACGTGCCTGCCTGCCTGCAGGCTTATGCTGGACTGTGGATGGCAACCTCTACGCCAATCGTAAGCAATGGATTGTGTGTGATCGTTTCAATCTCTTGACTTTGCATGGATAGGTTGGGTACACCTAGCGCCCTTCTTGTTTTCGTCTTGGACACAGGGGTCTTAGCTTGTTTCTCACGCCCCTGTATTTTGAGTTGTGGTACAAGTCACAAGACGAGCAAAGTTTAGAAACCAGATAAAGCTTTTTGTTGTGTTGATAAGTGATAACTATAAACAAATAACACTTCGATCTGTGATGAGGAGCTTGCCGTCTGCTGGAACAACATATCCCCATTTCTTCTCTCGTATCAGCCATCCATCGACAAAGCTGGATAATCTTCAATGTTACACACACTAACGTTTCACTAAAACGCATTTCATTCGGGCTTGATCCACAACTGCCACATCAGTGTTTGTAAGAAAGGTTACAAGAGTTATCTCCTTTTCCGCGGACCACGTAAAATAACCAGGAGTTCACAAGGACGCAAGGTCGCAAGCGACACGACCGACCGGAGCATTTTCCCCGTGCCAAAACTGTAGCACTAGAAACTGCAATGGATCGGCAATTCGGCGACATTCCTGTAGTTTGGTTATCGTATTCGCAAAGAGGTTTCTTGCTGGAACACTCCGGACCAAGATTTCCTGCCAAGGAAAACTCATGCGTACTGGTGAAGGGTTGTTTTTGTGCCGCTACAGTTACGCTCAAAGTATCTGCCACGCATCGCTCTCCCCTCCTCGCCGGCTGCGAGCGTCACCGCCTGCTTACCATTCTTCGGATAGACGGATTCCGAGGACGGATTTGCATGATCAGGACACAATGAACGCATACGTATGACAAAGATGTCACTTGACTTGGATAGCGGCCGAAGTAACTAACTCCGTCTTGTCAACATTCTCTTTCACTTGTCGGCGTCAGGAACTTTGTCCGACAAGTTTTGGTGGCCATGATGACAAAAGATAAAAACCTACAAGGCAACGCTTACCGTATTTGGGTCTTCAGTTGATTCGCACAAACCTTGAATCAAGCATGCAGATCTGTAATTTGAGTTGTTTGCCAACAGAGTTGTGCGAGTAGAAACAATCCTCATGAAGAAAAGGCAAATATAGCTGCTGAGTCACATTTTAATGTCTATCATCAAGCTAACTAGATATTAACTAACAAAAATTAAAACAGTTATAGAACATCACAAATATCATGAGAACAAGTCAATATCAATTTAACAAAAAAAAAGCATGTCCTTAATTCATTACCAAAAAGTAAGAAGGTGAGAAGAGCTATACAGTCAATGAAATTGTTGGAAGCCTTACTTGCCTGAAAGTAGTTGGATAGATACTATTCCTTCAAAAAAGAATTGAGATACAGCTAAGAAACCATTAGGATTTTGTTAGGAGCTGAAACGAGACTTAGGATGTATGAGAATGCCCCCTTGGGTGGCGTCTCAAATGTTTCCAGTTCTTCAGCCCACTGTCAACAGAATGCATATTCTTTCTTGTGTCAATAAGAACCAAAAAGCTTCCTTCGTTCTTATACCATCCGCCGTCGCTTTAGATTAGTCTTTCTTTACTTGCTCGGCTGATTTTTTAGGAAGGTTGTACAGAAGCAACCCAAACACTAAGGTAGCCACACCAATCAAAAACGATGTGTTTAAACTCGTTGCTTCAGGTAAATATGGCAGAGGCAATGACAGGACATATATAGAAAGAGGTACTGCAGGGAATATAAATAATAAATAAAGTTAGAAAAACATTAGGAAAACATAGAACTGACCAAAACAGAATAATCATGTGGAAAATTTTTTAGCTTAAAAGGGTCTGTTTCCATTCCATGATCATTTTGGCTGTGAACAATATGAAAGCAATCTCGATTAATGGAGTGCTCATATCTGGTTTCTTAAGTGTAGTCTGCCAACTGTTTCTAGGAATAGATATCATTCTAGCACAATCGTACAAATTGATTTCCATGTGATCTCAAGTTTAATCTTTCAGGAACTTGTAGTCCAATAGACCTTTTCCTGATTGCATTGAGTTACTACTTTGGCCCAACATTACAACAACAAACAACTGAGCCTTTAATACCAAGCAAGTTGGGATAGACTAGAGGTGAAACCCCCGAAAAACCAAAGCATAAGAGCAAACAAACAAAAGAAAGATGGAAAAGGAGAGATGGAAAAAGAGCAATATAAAATCCAAAAAGAAAAAAATAAAGAAAAGAGAGAAAATAAACCAACAGAAAGTGAACAAGAAAAAATAGAAAAGAGGTGGGAAAAGGGCGTTATAAAATCAAACCAAAAAAGGAAAAGAGGAAAAAACAAGAACCTGCTAAACTATGAGAAAACAGATTGTTACAGAACCTGCTAAAGTTGATGCCAATGAAGCAACCAGCGCAGTAGACATCTTCACCAGATTGAGTGAAGAAATGTTGAAGGCCATGTTCAGAGTTATGTAGAGAAGTGGTATCAAAGGAGCTCCATCACAATCTGAAAAAAAAATCATCATCATATGACAGCAACAATAACATCACCGATACGAGCATATCGCTGATTACCAGCAGCTCCTATGACTCGAATACACATCAATTTTCGAGTTGCATCATAGGCTACAAATATTGGTCAAGTGACTAAGGGCCCCAAGCACTTTTGATTTGAAAAAGAAATAGCTAGCAAAGAGTGGTAAATATGTTTGTTGTGTGCGTTCTCCAAGCATGCCTGAACAATCTCACTGAGCAAACAAAAATATTCAAATAAATAATATTCATTTATTCTATATTCATGAAAAGCCATTTCATCAACAACCATGTATTTTAAGTTACATGCTCCATTTATTTACTATTTGAAGGAACTACTATGAGGTACAATTACTCACCCTTCAGATTCCCTCCAATATTCAGAAAGCATGCAGCACCACGGTTTAGGTATGCAGGGAGCTCAGCAAAAGGAATCCCTTTCAAGTTCGAGAGAAATGGAAGGAGTAGAAAAACAAAAAGAGCCTGTACAATCAAGTGAACAAAGGGAGAAAATTGTGTGGAGCTATAGAAGAAT
The DNA here is from genome assembly GCA_030378355.1 of Eleusine indica. Classification (NCBI taxonomy): domain Eukaryota; kingdom Viridiplantae; phylum Streptophyta; class Magnoliopsida; order Poales; family Poaceae; genus Eleusine; species Eleusine indica. The sequence goes on along the minus strand of CM059498.1, from coordinate 5,124,271 downwards.
CACCAGGATCTTCCAAAGAAAAACATCCAAATGAGGTCTTGGTACATAGTACCATTACAGTAATATAAAAGAACCAAGCTCCATTATCATACCTGAAAACCTGAACCAAAAGAGTTGACTACAAATATATCAGGCCGCCTTCCCTGTGCAAACAACAAATAATCAAATTCATCATGTTTTTAATACCAGAAAGTAAATGAAATAGATAAACAAACTGCTCATGGAATTATACAAACCTCAAGGCGTTTTGCACCGTCAATGAAAACAAACTCCTGCAATAATGCAAAAAAGAAAAAAATATTATAGAGCTGAATTAACTAATAATTTCACCAGATAGCTAATAAAGGTCACTCAACCTTGATAATGGAAGCAGCAGCTTGAAATGCAGCTGAAACTATCATTACTGCTGGCCAGAAAAAGTTGATGCCAGATAGAACTGGACCGCCATTTGCTCCACTGTATTCAAAAAGAAAGAAGAAGAAGAATGAAAAATAGATACTTAAAACAAAAGCAGATGAACATATGTGCTTAATACATGCTCCATAATGGAATCGTGTATATATGATCCTCCATTATGCCACCAAGTTTGTGTTCATCCAGGGTCTCATTTATACATTTTACCTTGTGGGAACAACAAGTTGTTCACAACATTATGCCACCAAAAACATGATAAACAATGGGTCAACTTTATCATATTAATTTTGTGAACCAAAATCAATGCCATTGTGGTAGTCTAGTGCACTCTGAAACGGCAAATGCAAATTATCTCATTGCCTGACATCCTACAATACAGTGACACCAGTAGTATCTAGGATGAATCAAGGTGCCGAGCATGCGCCATAAACAAACATTGCGTCAAATAGAATTGACAACACGTAACTATTTAGTGCATACTACGGAAGCGAAACAGAAGCATAAGCAAAATTAACAGGCTAACAATTCCAGTACACACCTAGCCACTGCCAGAACTACACCAGCTGTGACAAGAAAGCAGCCAATAATTTGGTTTGCTCTATATTTTCTTCCCAATATGAGGACAGATAAAATAAGCTGCCAAACCAGAAAAGACTACAAAAGGACGACAAGCAGTTAGAATATGTATGCCGCTAGATATGAGAAAAAAAATACAGTTAATTAGCAGCTAATATTGGGTACAAATATGATTATTAGTAATCATTGATTACTGAATATGACCACCAGAAAGGAAATACTGAATGAGCATGCAGAAATGCTTAACCCAGCATTGTTTCTACAACAATTATCTTAACACTGAACTAATCCAAGTAACTAGAATTATAATTTTAAAATATGGCATTCATGTAACCAACTGTCAGGGGTAGATCGTAGATATGAGCAGTTCATGAGAACGTCGGAACTTCTCACAGAAGTTTCAAGTATATATATAAAATAGTAGAAGTGACCATACCTGAGACAACACTGGAATAGAGGGCCCGGGCAGTATAGCTGTGAGGAGGACAGGTAAACATACATGATGTTTCATTTAGTTATGATATCGGGAAGTCATTACACATTTGAAACAGCACATTGTAGCAAAGTAGAAACATAACAAATCACCTGCAGCAGCCATGCCTGAAGCAACACCTAGCGCTTCAAGTAAGCCAATCAGCATGAACCGTGACTTCGGAAGTGCTAACATTTCTCTTGTGACAATCCCAGCACGATATCGTATAAAAAGAATTGAAAAATACACTAGCACATACCTGCAAGGAACAAGTGAGTAATTTCCTACTTATATGAATCATTTAAAGGCAATACTAAATTATGTACATATAAAACATGAATTCTGCCGATACCAAATTGTACAGAAGCGTTGAACAACTCGCAGGAAACTTATGTTTGACCCGCTACAACCATCAGAATGCAACACAATTTAATCAATCAATTGAAAGTATTAAAATTACCCAAATGTGGTGAACTGGGCGAGGAAGAAGGGATAATTCTTCATTGGTACTAGTGCCAGCTTGTAGAGCACCCTGTTCATCACCGCGAGCACCACTGTGGCCGCCGCCGCGGCGGCTATCCCCGACCCACCACCACCTCCGCCTTCGCCCGCGATCGCCGAAACCCTAACTCCCGCTTCCGCGCGCTCGCTCCTCGAGCCAAGCGTCTTGACAAACCGCCCCCCATCATTGAAACGGGCCGCGCGGCGCGGTGGCGGGAGCGGGAGGGAGGCTCGGAGGAGCGTCAGGCACCGCCGTGGAGCAAGAAAGGGCGGCGGCGGGGAGCTGTGGAACGACAGCGACGGCGAGAGGAGGTGCGCGAGGAACATGTTGCAGCGGCGCTCGATTTCGCTCGAAGATTTCGCGGGGGTTGCCTCGCTTCGCTTCTGTGGACGGCCCCTCCCTACTGTGCCGATGCCGATGTCGTGTGAGCACTGAGCAGTGTGGGCTCTTTGCGTTACTCTAGTTTCTGTCTCTCTGATCAGTGGGACCACCGAAATTGAGTTGGAACCCCAAGCGGCGGCGCCTGACGTGACGCCCCGAGCTACACGCTCGGGCACTTGGCGGCGGCGCTCGCCTGGGGGAGAGGGAGGCGGCTGGCGCGCTCCAGCGGCGGCGCTCATCCCGCAGAGCAGGTTCGAAGAAAGGAGGCCCAGCGGCTCAGATTGAGGATCCCAAACCCTTGCCGCCGCCTGCGGCGGCGATGGAAGTCCCGGACGAGTTGCAGTCGTTTATGGCCACCGGAATCTACCACCTCGGAGGCGCCGGCACCGGAGCTGTCTTCCTCGACCCAGTTCGCCTCCTCAGCGAATCATATCAGCGCTTCTGCGTCGTCCCTTCTGCCTACTACTCCCGGAGCTTCGTCCCGCCGCGGTCGGGAGGCGATCAGGAAACAGAGCAGCCTGAGGAACTGAGGAAGCGCAAGCGGAAGCGGAAGCCAAAGCCCAAGGAACTCAACGCCATGGAGCAGATTGCTGAAGCGCGGCACCAGGTGAAGGGATACGTTTATTTTGGGTCCTCGAGGATTTTAGTGTTTATATTTGTTCCTATTCTAAGGTTTTGCTAGGATGAGCAGGTAAAATCAGTAGTGACAAGCATTTACTGAGTAGAAATAATGCTAAATCGCAAGTAGTGCTTAACGGTACTAAATACGTAATGCTAATGACTAAATATCACCATAATTCTGTTTCAATTGATAGTTTTGTTGTTCTGGAGTTGCTTTCTAAAGAGTGTTGATAGGTTAGCTTTGGCTACTTGCCTGATCAGAATTTAAATGTGTGAGCATGGAACTTAAATGCTTTTAGGAACTACGGGAGAACAAGAATCAGTCCAAAGTGTTTGTAGGTGTTTGAACTGCTTGGATGTTTTGTGGTTACTCCTCTGTTTTTCTATTGTTGTCGTTCAGACAAGCAGCCACGAGTCATTTCTAGTTCTTTCTCCTTGTCCGAAACGACAACATTTTGTGACCGGAGGGAGTATCTTTTACTAGGAAGCAAGGCCATTACTGTTGAGTGCTCATGAATCACTACTCAAGACTAAAAAACTACTTGAGTATCTTTCCAAGATGGTCAAGGTTGAGGAGCAAACAATTGATGCGGAAACTAGTTCCGAGAATAATTTTGTGGAGCTTGGGAGTTCATGGCGGGCACCTTTCTATGAGATCACTGTTTGCTTCCAGAAATCCCATGGTCTGGGCAAGGAGGAAGGTAAAATAATGATACAGCTGATATGCTTCCTTATAACCATGTTTCTGCATGAATCATGATGCATTACTGAAGCAGAGGTTTTAGGTTGCTTCCATGTTCAAAAGTCATCCTTTCCTCTATTCAATAGCATAATCAGTGTTGAAGCTACTGGTGATGCGGAAGGAGAATTTCAGTACAGGCGTTATATTTTACCACAAGGAAGTTGCTTCTTGATGGTAGCTAAATCTTATTTCTCTGTTAAATTTAGTTTCAGCTAATTTAACGATTCACCCTTATAGATTTGATATGTTTTTTGCATGCTCTGGATGATCCATTAACTTAAAGACTGACATCAAACATGTTCGAAATCTCATTCCTGGTATGTGACACTGCAGCACCAAAGATGGCTAAATATGTACGTTGCTTTTGGTAATTGTATTAGTAATTTACTTGATCCCTTATGTTTCCTGTGTATGCCCTTTATTCTTCAGGTAATCCTAATCAAGGGTATAACCTTATAGTTGTTGATCCACCTTGGGAGAATGGATGTGTTCGTCAGAAAGAAGCGTAAGTTCACCCTTATTTTATTTTTTGTCTGCTTCGTCTGCGGAGCTAAGTATCGCAAGTAAACAAACGTATAGATAGAAGTTTTGTGTCACTTTTGATGCAATTTTTCATCTAATCAGCCCTTTAAATGAACATACCACATACATGACAGCAGGAGCTTCTCCCTCTGTGTTCCAGTCAAAAAAAAAACTTACCCCATACATCATTGACTAGCTTGATAGTACAGATAGAAGTTCCCCGAAAGTTATGTGGAGGCTGGTCTTGCTCTTTTGCAGCCCTCTAGGAGTAGTCTCAGATATTATTTTCATCTTGAAATTATCTAACTCATCAATGATAACTTGACTCCATATTTGTTCCATTACGTTTAGTTACATTACATTATTGGATTAGCATTCAAGAAAGAATACTTTGCTTGCATGGTAGCATAGCCAAGAGATCTGTGCGGTGTTATATTTGCAATTTCTAGATTCTTTCAGCATACTGTGCCCTAGTTACTGAAGCCTTTTCTCCCAAATGCAAACCTTAAGTTTGCCATGCAGTCTCCTCATCCAAACTAAATGTCCTTCCTTAAAAAAAAATGCTATTGGATTACAATGAGTTCATGTTCATCATTGCCGTCTTAATTGTAGTATATGATCTATAGATTGTTTGTTAAGCAACCTTTATAGTGAAAAATCATTCATCCAACAATTTATGCCAGGTATCCTACACTTCCCAACAGATCTTTTCTGTATCTTCCAGTGCAAGAACTTGCCCATCCAGCTGGAGCTCTTGTTGTTTTGTGGGTCACAAATAGGGAGAAACTACGAGTGTTTATTGAGAAAGAACTTTTTCCTTCTTGGGGGGTGAAAGATACCACAACATTTTATTGGCTAAAGGTTTATATCTGAATCTCATCTGGCAACTACTATCATTCAGCAAGTACTTATTATACATTTGTCACCATTGCTATCGTTACTTCTGAATTTAGTTTAAAGTCTACAGCTAACTGTAGGTGAAATCTGATGGTTCACTGATTGGCGATCTCGACTTGTTCCATCATAGACCTTATGAGTGCCTCCTTCTTGGCTACATAAATGTTGTAAGTTCATTCGACTAGCTTATATGAATTTTTTGGGCTGTAACATTTTATCTGTAGCTGTATTCTAGAGATCATAGTCATAGATATCCTGATTTCTTCATGTAGAATACAGAAGCTGATTGCGGATCAAAAGACAAGCTACTGAAAGGCAGTCAAGTAATTATGAGTGTTCCGGGTGCCCACTCCAGGAAACCACCTCTTCAGAGTATCCTTCCCTGCAATATCTCTGTTTGCTCTCTGTTGTAGCTTGGAATATACACTCTGCAGCATGTCTCTTTATATGCGTGAATATAATAGAGTATCAATAACCAGATCCTTAGCTTGTAAAAAGAACTACTTTCAGAATATATTCCAGGTCCTAAACCTCCAAGGTGCATTGAGCTTTTTGCCAGAGAGTTGTCTTCTGGATGGACCTCTTGGGGAAATGAAGCACTCCATTTTCAGGATTCGATATACTTCTCAAAGAAATAATTTGACTGGCAAGAGCATGACATGAACAGCTAGATTGGTTGCCGCTGCAGCTGCAACCTTTAAATTGGATACCTTGAGGTGCACTGTCTTATCATTGTAGCTCTGAGTTTTTCTTCAAGTTCCGCCTTTATATGGTATTAAAGATCCCTGCTTGGATTATTACGCTATTGTATTTAGTTTCTGTATTGTACTGTTATACTGAGGGGCTCCACTGGATGTCTTTATTCAGGTGCTGAAGAAGGGCTCCAGTTAAACTTGCGGGCTGCTACTAGTACTACTGCCCCTACAATCTCAAAATTTTCAAAAGCTGGTTATGGTAGGCAATCTGAAACAGGAACCCATCGGGTAGCAGTTGATTGGCAGCGCGAGCTCATTTGACAGGAACTAGGAGGTTTGGGATATCCTATCTAAACTGGTTTAAGAGCTGGTTTTCCCGGGCTGATTCCTAGTTCCACAGCATTGCAGTTCTCCTGGAAACTCGGAGCAATGGGGGTGCTCCGCAGGAGCAAGTGGTGGTGCACTCTGAAGATGAGAGGAATTGCACAAATGGCAGTCTCAGTATCAACTGTTGAAGTAATTTGGGTCCTGAATAGGACCCTCTCGTAGCATGCTTTTCCATGTAAACTGATGATCCTCTGGTACAATGCAGTTGCCTTGAAGAAAATTGATGTGGGCTAGTGGGTATCCCTTTGTCCACACATCACGTGCTTTGCCCATAAACTGTGCCACCGGTTGCCCTTGTCACATCCTTGACTCAATGCTCAGAGTCAGAATGCCTGTCGAATGTACATGGAAAGCTGTTTGCGGACGATAGCGCTGCTGGAAGCAAACTCGCGGAGCCATCTGTGGTTATGTAAACTGGATGAGACGGAGACTGTGACTGGCTAGCGGCTACGTGTCGCGCGACGACGTATGGCATTGGGAAATGCTTGTGCGTAACGGTACGAGGCGTGGTGGCGACGCCACCCTTGGTGCCGAGGCCGTTGCACCCGCAGCCGACGGCGACGCGTAGCCCGACACGGCCGCCCCGCCGGTTCGTATCGACGACCCTCGTTCAAGCCTCGAGAAGCAAATGACGTCTCTGCCCCCAGTGAAATCTCTGCACACGCACAGCTACTCTACTCTCGACGTTGCCGCCGGGGGCAACTCCGTCCTTCCGCGTCCGTTTCAAACAATGTTAATAAGCCGCTCGTCACGGAGGAACTGAACAGCCACTGCGAAGCTTGATCGTCTTGGCGCTGCAATCTGCAAATGCCGGGCGTCAGGTCTGAGTCCCCCGCGCCGGAACCCCGCCGCATCCGGACGACCCTGCCTGCTACTTCCTCCAAGGTAGCCAGCGGCAGTTCTAAGCTGGCTGTGAGAGCCAAAGCACCTGTCAATTCGAAGGAGAAGGGATCGGAGGATCAAGAGAAGCGGGGTGCGAATGGTAGAGGTAGGCTCGCCTCGTCAGCGAGGCGTAGGAGCCCGGCGCCACAGTCGCCTCCGGTCGGCCTGGAGGTGGCGAGGACGAGGTGTTCCTGGATCACTGCGAACTCGGGTGAGTTCGCTGTCTTCACTGTGTTTTCTTAATTCCTCTTCGTTTTGTTTCCATTCACCAAACTTCTGAAATAATTTCAAGAATTGAAAGAAACCACCATTTCTTTGTCCCTTCCCTAATCCTAGCACTGTAAGTATATCTATGTGCTTTGGAGTCCATTGTTCGATTTGTATTATATGTTTTCCAAAAGGAAGGTCATGGGTCCTTCTGTTTCTGTATCGATTAATTAGACATTGATGAAGAAGTAGGTCTGAATGTCCCCTGTTCTGTCATCCGTGAATGTTACATGTTTGATGATCACGGTCTTCGGAATATAAAAGTACAAAGGCAACAAGAAAACGCCTGAATTTTCATTTTCTTGCAATTATAGGCTTGCAATTCTGAAGAAAAAAAAAACTGATCCCAAGCTTTTGATGATACCTTCATTGCTACAGATCCCCTATATGTTGCATTCCACGACGAAGAATGGGGAGTTCCGGTCCATGATGACCAAAAGCTGTTCGAGCTGCTTACATTATCACAAGCCTTAGCTGAACTCACTTGGCCTGATATATTGAGCAGGAGGGTGGAATTCAGGTGCGTTCGCAAACTTGGTAGTCTGCTCATAAACAGATGTTGGAAACTCGGAAATATCTACTCATACTTCAATTTTTCAACAGGGAGATGTTTGATTGTTTCAATTATACGTCCGTATCTGAGTTCACGGAGAAGAAGATAAACCAGCTGAAATCAACTGGAAGCATGCTGTTATCAGAGCAAAAGATTCGAGCTGTTGTAACAAATGCCAAGCGAATGCACAAGGTAGAAAATCTGAAACATTTTCAGTTTGTTTTTCCTTCAAATTGGTTTGTATAGTTCAGGTAGTGAGCATCGAGGTCACACAAATGCCAAGCGATTGCTTTCTGATAGGCTGAGCTACATTATTCTTTTCCTCTCCTATTTGGCATAACGAATAACAGAAAAAAAGTGGTATCAGAATTTGGGCAACACGAGAACGTCCATCATTTTCCCAATGTGTATAAAGCATTGGACTATGTTTTAAAAACATGTTCGAAAATCCATCACCTTTTCTACTCAATGGACACATAATGTTACACAATTGCCAAATTTCTTTCGAATAGACACTAAAATAAAAGGCGGAGCCGTTTCCTATGCATTAAGCCCAAGGCCTGGTTTATATGGGCTACATCTTCCCCTTTTTTTCTGAATCTGAACAATACAATACATGGGCTTTGCATCTACATGGGCTTACGTCATCTACACATTATTGGCATTTACCAAGATTTCAACAGCTGAACTGCTGAAGTATATCTACTTCGTTTTCTTCTATTTGAATAAAAAGAGCAGTGCTCCTGCTTATTGTTTTTGTTCAAAAAAGGATATATACCATGTGTTCGATAACTTCTCAGAGTTCATATTTTGAATAACTGCAATGGACGTCAGGTTGTTCAGGAATTCGGATCGTTCAACCATTACTGCTGGAGCTTTGTGAACCACAGGCCCATCACAAACAGTTTCCGCTATGCTCGCCAAGTGCCAACCAAGACGCCCAAAGCTGAAGCCATAAGCAAGGACTTGATGCGCCGAGGCTTCCAATGTATTGGCCCTACAACGATCTACTCCTTCATGCAAGTTGCCGGGATCGTTAACGACCATATATCCTGCTGCTTCAGGTATCAGGCTTGCAGAAATGTAAAGAATGGGAGCGCAGAGCCAGAGTTGCCTGAAAGGAGGGTGAGCTCACCATCTTCAGAGGATTCAGATATCAGGGAGATGTAATTAATCACTGAAGTTAGCCCGAACTGTGTCAGGACCGAAGAACCACATGATTCCTACCTTCCAAGCGTGGTTGTTTTTGTGTGTTATAGTGAGGATAGTTTGAAAAAGTGCAGTGGTAGTGGAATGTATAGTGATCATGTGGTGTATGTATATATTGCAGTTTTATCTTGTTGTATGCTTTTCCCACATGTATCATATTAGTGAGGCAGAATAATGCACATTGATTGGCCCTGATGTAAAGTGACTCCAGTTGCGTGTTTCCTGAATGCAAAACAATGTTGTAGTAGTTTTCTGTTTCATGACTGTTCTTTTGTTTGCCAACAGAAGAACCTTGCATCTGATTTCCTATCATAAGCTTCTTTATTCCAGAACATTTTGCGATGCCAATTAAAACGGTGAGTGGATAGGATTGTGGATAGCAGAATGTTAATCATTCCTTCGTCTTTTCTGTAACCGAATATTACCAGATACATTTAACATTTTTATAGCAATCACTGCACGCATAGCTGTCAACACAGGCACATGTGTTTATTTTTCAGTTTTCATTTGCATATATATCAACACGCAAATTCGAAACACATTGTATGTACTAGTGCATGGTACATAAACATAACATGTGCTGCAAATCTAAAACATGCATGACCTTAGCCAAAGGAAGGAGAAGTTGTATTGACATGATTATGATGCGTCAGCCCATATGTCACTCACTTGCCTTGTGTAGCAAATCGCACGATAAAGTTTTTCCTTGAGAAGTGAGCCATTAAGAAAACAAATAAAGTGATCACAAGAAAGTTCTCGCCCCTTTCAAATGCTTAATGAAGGTTAATTGGACAGCTAACTAAAACGGGCCCATAAACTAATCACAACACGACGGCCACGTTTCGCCTCGCCATGATCGTGCTCTCCTTAACCCTCTCATATAAAACCATTTGTTTAGCCCAAACACTTGGTCATATTTAAGCTTGGAATCCCAGCATTTCCTCTCCTAATAAAACAATTCATCGCCCTTCTCGAGAGCGCTTCGGTATCCGTCCCGGGTCGACCCCTTGCTCCGGCGACGCCGCCGATACAATCCGCCATGCACTTGTCAGTTATGCGGGCACGCCAAGTCAGCGGTTCGCGTCCACGTCATGCTAGAGTAGCACTTGTGTGAGCTTCGCGGTGTGGCCGAAACCGGTGACCACAAAGCTTAACGAGTTGTTTAGTGCTGATTAGCATTAGCCTTTCGCCTTTAATTTGTCTGAATGTTCCAAGGTCCCCCACGTCCGGAGGTCCCCTACCCTAGCTGGTACAAGCTACCCAATGCAAAGCCATCCTTTGCGTCTGTGGCTGGTGGTTTAAGCTTTACCAAGCAACTGGGGATTAGTTTAGGGTTTAAGTGTGGTGAAGGTGGTGCCATACGAAGGAAGGATCCTACTAACAAACACTGCACGCGCCACAGGTTTTGGAGCATGCCAAGTGTGCTTGCTGCCTTGGGGTTGAAGCTTGCTTGCTTGCCATCCAATCCGCCTCCTTAAAACGTGGCACAAAACTTGGCGCTTTTCGGGGGGAAATAAAGCCGGGGCCTTGATTCCGGTTTAACTTGCATGGCACCATTGATGCTGCAGTTAAAAACAAAACATCGAGTTTACACTTGTTGCCATGACGCGCTATAGCGCGCTTGTACTCGCTTTGTTCGACGTGTTGCTCGGAGAGTGGTTACTGCTAACCAACCTTGAGCAAGCAACTGGATGGATAATGAATATGGTTTACTAGCTCCAACACAACATGATTCTGGGTGGTCAAGTGTTCTTTCTTTGGTTGTGTAACAAAGTGAAAAGTGGCGGTATATAACGCTCTTGGTTGCCCGACTTCTTGGACTGTGAAAATACGCTGCAATCTAGCATATATACCTTTTGTTTTTAAAGCCTGAGATGATCGGAATTCAGAACCAGCATTAGTAAGAAATAAGAATGGTGTCCTGCCGCCACACTCTATAATCCAGTAAAAAACTATAGGAGTAGTAGTAGTACGAGAGAAGAAACAACAAATAGTTAAGGTGGGAGAAACCGAAGAGTAAAAAAGCCCGCGTGACTATTCCTCTGAATATCTAGACCAATTGACCCACGACCACGACTGTTAACAAAGACAGGTCCAAAGCTGACGATCAAGCCAGTTAAGGCAGGCGTGAAATTAGCTGCATGCGCGCGTAACGACGACGACGCTAGTACCATCGGTATTAGCAGCAGGCGCTATTCTACTCCCTCTCCTAGTTTAAACCGAGCTGCCATGCATTGAGATCGAGCTGATCACGCAAAGGCGAATCCGCTCACGCGCTTCGAGGCGTTTCTTGCTGCTTTATCCATCACAGCCGTTTCTTATAGAGCCCGCCCGGCCGGCCGGCCTCCCCGGCGCGCACAAAGGAAATCCGCGCGCGGCCGCGGAGATCTTCCCCGATTAAACATGTGGATTTGATCTCGTCAAAGCAGAGGCCTAATAAGCTTAGCTTATGAGACCCGTACTCCTATCATAGCTTAGCCAGCTGGTTAGGCCGCGCTATTCAAACAAAAGGAGGTAGCCCGTGTCCCGAGGAGATTAGGTTTGGTCGATTAATTAGGATACGTCGATTGGCGGAGATTAGTTAATTGCGTCGGGATTCCACAAGTTGGAGATGGGGAAACAGGGCGTGGAGGTGTCTGAGATAAGCGTGGCAGTGACATTGTTTAAGGCCAACGCGAAAGCCACCTCTCTATAACTAATCAAACGGCAACTTGCGAGGACTAAAAAAATTGCCAACCGGTGCAGCTTATGTGTGGTGATGCGTGCAATGCCATGACGAAGCTAGCTAGGCATGTGACAGGCTAGGGACGAAGGAATCACCCCTGCTCTGCTCTGCCCTGCCCAGGTAATGTGCTCCACACTTGGCATCTTATTCCAAACTTTTGTTACTACCAAACCTTTTGTTTAAAACAAGCCCCCCCCCCCCCCTCGAATTTCGCAAAATGCTCGGGGTTAAGAGGCAGATTCCATGCCAGGAATAGTATATTGGCAAGCAGACGAAACAGGATGCGCATGGTTGTTTGTAGCACTATAGCACTGTAAAAAGGATGCGCATGGTTGTTCTTATAATCAAGTTGTTGATGAGGAACTAACGAAGCAATTTACCGTAACCTAAGGAACGCTGTTGGTGATCCTTATCCGGTGTCCAAGGCATGGGGACGGCTGATTGGCCGGTGCAGTAGCGAGGTTGGTGGCTACAGGGGTTGGATCATGGACGCACGTGAAGGACCGGCGAGCCGTACGCTCGTCAGGCCACCAGATGGGTCCAAATCTAGGTGTACCACGTAACCTGTTGATTATAGTACGTTAATCCGATTGTTAAAGTGAGCGGGGCCTAGATTTGCACTAGTGTGGGTGGCATCTCCCTCTATCTCTGCGTGTCGTCCTATCAGAAAGGGGAGAGGATACGGTGATTCATCACTCCGTGAAGTATTTTAGGCTGATATGCTGATGCGGCTTGTTTCATTTTACACCTCACGGTTCAATTGTACTAGTAAAGGTGGAAGCTTTTTAGTCAGGGCAACATACAATAGTTTTTTTTTTCAAATAGAAAATGGAGCAAGAAAGAAGCATCACCAAAGTAAGGGATCACACGAAGAAGGTGACCATTTGCGCATGCAGCATCCTAGCTAGTTACAGAAGCTGGATTTGAAGCCATGCATTGAGCTCGCTTTAGACAGTGTGTAGGCAGACCGTGCAACCATGAAGGCTCCAGCGCTGCATGGCCAAAAGAAATTTGTACCCCATCCATATGCATCTCCCCTTCTCGCCCTCATCTATTGGACGTCGTACATACGTTCCTGTCCGTCCGCTGACAGGTTTCAAAGGAAGCTAGGAGTAGTTGAGTTGCTCCAGTGTGCACATGATGGACACATTATCATGTATAACCAAAACTGGAACATGAGGAATTCCAATTGTGGACGTGAATCCCAAAAATATCAACCGTCGCAGTACGTAGTAGGACAACCAGACAGAGATAAAGTTATTTTCTTTTGCAAAGCTCGCGCAAATGTTACATTCTTTACCACTACTAAGAAATTCCAATTGTGTATGGAGTGTCGCAATGCTGTGTGGGTAATATCATTTTTTCTATTCCCTCCGTCTCATATTACTTATCATTCTACACTTATCTAGTTTTTTCAATTTAGTTATCATCCTCGTATCTTAATGCATCTTTTCATTCTTCTCAATATATCTCTATCTCTATCTCTATCTCTCTTCTTCTTATTTTTTGTTCAAAATCTAAAACGATGCTCTCTCCGTTTCAAAATTGTTATCTCCATTGATTTTTTTAATAACCATTCGTCTTATTCAAAATATATTGAAAATTATCATATATTTTTTTATGATTAGATTTATTACTAGATAAACTTAAAATATAATCAATTATTTTATATATTTAAGATAATTCTTTGAATAAGATAAATAATCAAAATTCACGAAAAAAATCAATAGCGATAATAATTTTGAAACGGAGAGAGTAACTAATATGAGAGGGAGTTACTTGAAAGTCATGGCTTCAAAGCAAAGCACCTGTTTAACAGGAGTACTTGAAAGTGAAGCCGTAGGCAACCGCTTTAATTTCACAGTACAGTAGTACCGACTCCTACGTACTTTGACGAAGCTGATATGATGGAGCGACCGACCGACTGAAAGACGACGTCGTCCTGCGCTATCTCATTCATTCGCCGGGATCGGAAGAGCAGCGCTACGCGGCAACTGCTACGGCCATCACCTCCAGAACGACGGAAGCTGGATGCCTGACGCAACCACCATCTGTTCTTTCCATATGGCTACCTCCATCTATGTAGCCATGCTTGTTCTTTCCAAGAAATAGAAATGCCCGGCGGCTACGCAAAAGGAACCCGCCGGCACTGTTCAACCCCCAAGAAAACGTTGGTTCCTATTTCCCATTCGTGGACCGAGCTGTCAAGCTCCTGTGGTCTCCTCCTCCACTGGTACTGGGTGGCCACCATGGCGATGCGATGACGAGACAGCAGCAGGGTGCGCCCGGGCCCGGGTGTCTAGGTCACTGCCACCTGGCGCGCCTGTCATCGCACCGGGCGGTCCGTTATCCAATGACGATGCATCCGAGTTGCCATCCACCCGGAGGTGGAACTGGATGGGGTCATGAATCAGGTCCAGATGCAGTGTGCAAAGGCAAAGCACCCGCGTTGTCGGGGCAGGCAGGCGCCAGAGCAAAGCGCAGGGCGTCCCAGCCCGCCCGTCCTGCGATCGATGCAATGTCCTGTGCGCGCGGTCGCTCTCGCCCGAAAGCTGCTACGGATAGAGATAGGATAGCTCTGCTCGTTTCCAGGCTTTTTGTGGACTAGTCGTCCCGCTCTCCCACTGGGTGATGGAGCGGCGCGTGGCGGAGCGGCGAGCAAGCGGCCCCCCCGGGCCCCGGGGACGTGCTCCTCGCCTCCACGTTCGGTCCGCGCGCATCTCTCTGCCTTTTCCTACTCCTCGCATCATCTCCTTTTGGTTCTATACTACTACTGCTTGGCGATGGATGCTCTGGTAGCTCCCAACCCGGCAGTACGAGCACGCACATCCATGCATGCATGCCGCGGCTACCTTCTTCTCCGTGCCGTACGTGGCTCTGGGCCTGCCTAGCGGCGGTAGCGCTTGAGCACGATGTTTTCCGGTCCACTGCTCTGCTCGGTGCTCGCCCCCTCTCTCCCTCGAGACGTCAAATCTACGCGCTGCTCGGAATGGTAAACGGCTTACGCTTCACGGAAAGTTCTATTGTACCACTACTACCATGCACATAAAACTTTCTCACCGATTCCTTTGGGACCCATCTTCACTCCAAATTCTTTTTTTTTTAAAGATCAGTCCAAATTCTTAAAGAAGTTTTACTATCCAAAATACTGGCTAATAGTTTGAGGGTAATTTCGTAATTGCACTATTAATTAATAAATTTATATTTATTTTAACGATAGAATATTAAGTCTACCAAATTAGTTTATCTTAAAAAATATAAAACATTAGTTATTAATCAAATTATTAATATAACTTTATTTATAACAATAAAACTAATTACAATAAATCTATAACTCTTATTTTTTTTATATTATCCTCAAATTGAGAAACTACTGGTCTAGTTACAATTTTAGATTATAAAATCTATGTCGTTAGATCAAACTACTTAAGTGCAGGCTAAAATTCTTTTTCTTAAAACTACTTAATCAGTATTTTGGATAGTAAACTCCTCAATTCTTCAGGGCAGGTTAAACGTCTACAACTTAATTGCTTTTAAGGAAAAAGAATTACATCATTTTGTGCTGATAAATTCTACTCCCTCTGTCTCATATCACTTATCATCCTACACTCTTCCAAATTCTCGATTTACTTGTCATCTTCGCATCTCAATGCATTTTTTCTCTTCCCAATACATCTCTATATCTTTTCTTGTTGTTTCCTGTGAAACTACTTTTTTTTTTATTTCTCCTTAATCTTCGTGCTCAAGTCCAAAACGACAAGTAATATGAGACGAAAATAGTACCTACTCAAAAAAATCAAATGTTCCTAAAATAATACTAGTAACAAATTAACAATGCCATGTCTGCAATGTACTAAGAAGTTTCTACTTAGGAACAATTGTGTTTCTACCACTGGTTCAAATCCTAATTGTGAGTGATTTTATCCTTTATCTTTCAACTTTATAATTTTACCCCTGGTTATTTAAACTAAAGACAAAGTATATCTCTATTGGAGGTATAATTGTAATAAAAATATTATGATTTTACTCCTGCTATGGGTAAACTTTGTCTTCGTTTTGAAATCACAGGAGTAAATTTACAAAGTTAAAAAAAAAAGGTAAAATCACAATTGTACATCAAACCAAGGTTAAAAATGCATAGAATATGCTATAAGAGGAATCCACTTACCCACCCATCCTTTGACTACTACTAATAGTATGCGGTAAGTAGTGCAGGTCAATGTGCGCACGGCACCATCGCTCTCATGCCAACTGCACAAATGCTCTAGGAATATGTCATGTCCAAATCTATCAACTCAACCAAAACAAAAAAGAACAGTAAATTAAAGGTTGACGAAACTGATCAAGCACTACGCTACGCATCGCCAAAGAGTGAATTTCACATCTATCAATCTGGCATATTTTTAAGACTTGATTGACAGATACATGTAGTACTATAAAGCAGAGCAATATGTAAAGTCTTCAGCGTGCGCAGACAAAAACTTCATCAAAAAATTTACCATAAGTGGTATACTTATTTTGTTAGTCGGATTTTATTTCTTCCAAGAACACAACTTTGTACGTACATTGGTAAATTATCACTAATGAAACAATATAAGCTTGTGCATTCCTAGCTTTGTTTACTGGAGACCAGAGAAATGACAAGGAAAACTGAATTCATGTGGCTCCGTCCCTGCTTGCGCCATTGGTTGTTATTATGTACGTACAAATTCCACAATATATCCACCCTACTATGCCATGTAAGTTCAAACCCCATCGCTATCCATAGATCATCTCATTTATTTTTGTTGTTTCTCCCACCACACTTTATAATTACTTCTTGCACGTCCAGATCGATCAATCAACCATAAGGAATAACAACAGTAGACTAAAAGTTGAAAACCAAGCCTTAAGCATCTCTAAAGGGCACTTCACATCATCATTATTATTATGGCATTTTAGCTAGACATGACACACACATACATATATGAAAAATCAGTATTAAACGGGTTAGTGGATAACCTAGAAACGACAAGGGCGCCTACCACTTCGTACCCTATAGCTAGTCATTTTGTGACATACCATCTCTGTACAGAGTCTTCAAATGAAATACTAAAAAGTACTGCATGCCTACAACATGATCCGCCGATGTTTCGGAACATAATCTTTCTCATCGAGGATTAAATATCGTACTTGCTTTAGCAACCATGAGATATTGGTCGGTGTGAACCGGAGGCTTTGAACAGCTCCTTTTTACAAATAGAGCACACGGAAAAGCAGTTGTACCTACATGCGCGGCGTGTGCACGCAACACTCCGGCCGCAACTAGTGATCCGGAGTACTCGTCTCGGCGGCCATGGTTGCAAAGAAATTAACTTCGTCAGAACAGTCATTATGCCAGATGAATACCAGCGCACGTCTCTCTCTGCAAGCAGGTTGCTGTCTGGTTCCAGAAACCACCCACCAAAAGAGCAAGCTCACGGAGGAGGAATTCTCCAAGCTCCGCGCCACATGATGCTGTCGTCCTCCAAATTAAACTGCCACCTCGAGGCCGAGGTAACACAATTCAAGGGGGGGCTAGCCTCACTAATTCTCTCTGAAAATCTAGAAACTATGTCAAAATTACTGTTTAATTTGTGAAGTATTAGTAGAGCCCCTCCTTGGCCACAACTAAGCTAAACCATTGAACCGGCGGGAGGCTTTGAACAACTCCCTTTTACAAATAGGCCGGGCACATGAAAAAAAAAGTTGTACCTATATGGGCGACGTGTAGACGCAACACTCTGCAAACAGTGCTAGCTTTACATACTGGTACAATGCACGCACCTAACCCTAGTTCTCTTTTGAGGAAGACGAATTCCGGTAGCTCCTTTTCAAGTCGTTGAGCAGGTCGGTCGTTGAAGCCGACTGACCGAGGACCGAGGCTCAAGCGCAACTTTTATTCTTGCAGTTAGCCGGTTACTCACTCCTCGTCCCATGTACAGTACTACTTGCGAATTAAATCCAGTTCAACTGGTAGATCAGAGTGGTTGTGATTGTTAAGTTTTCATAAATAGATTTTGACTTTGACCACATGCAATGCGTGCTTCGTTCCACGCATGGAACTGCTAGTCCTCTCAACTGCTTCGATCGCATTTGATTCAGTGACAGTACGTACGTGCCAGTAGTAGTGTGCTAGGACGACTTGAGTTTCTTGAAACAGTGGGATACCTGCGTGCCAATCCGCTAGGAATCCGCCGTGGTGACGTTGCTTTAGTAGCTTATGGCAAGCACGAGCCAGCACGCAAAGCCTTCTTTATGCCCCGGGTTTCCAGAAGCTGTGTGGCCGTCATGCATGTAACGCGCGCGGCGTGTTCGGTTTGGTCGCCATCGCGTCCAAGGAAAGCGCTGTTCAAACCATCTTTGAAAGCCGCGCGTGCGCCCAACTCGAGGACAGAGAGAGAGACAGTGACAGATCAGCTGCGGCAACGAGAGAGAGCAAGCTGATGAAGCAGCAAACGACAAGAAGAGGGGGGAAAGGAGAGACCACAAGAAACCCCCTCGTTCTCTCCTCCGTCTCCGTGCGAACACGTCCCGGTCAAACATTTACACGTCGGCGACGACGGCCGGAAGGAAATGCTTCACGTGCTTGTTGATAGCTCCCTCACCGGTCGTCTGCCTGTGCAACGTACAATTAGGATTAGGAAACGGATATTTGTTTAGGTTATCAGTATTTTTCTTCTGTAAGGAAAAGTAGGAGTACATCCTATAAGCGTGCGTGCGTGAATGCAGTTGACGTCAATTGGTTTGGAGCTGCTAGGCGCGGCGCATCGCTTGTGTCTCCTGGTCCCGGACCCCGGAACCCGATCACGTGGCCATCCTATGCGCTTCCCCCTATCGCACACGATAACTTGTGCATCTGGAACTCCCAATTTCAACCAGCCGCGCGCTACTCTTTGACATCCGCTTGCTCAATTACTATTACTATTATTATTATTTTTGAAAAGAATCCGCTTGCTCAATCAACGCTGAAATGATGAATCACTGCTCGTTTCAACGAGCAGAGTTACTCTGCATCTTTCATAGTGTTAATTTCAACGATGAGAGGAGTTGCTTTGATTTGAAGCCGAAACTTTCTACTTTCCCGGCACGCGTGCGGCAGCGAGAGTTGCGTCCATCGGCATCGGCAGAAAGAGACGAGGTAAAAGGCCTCCTGGAGCAGGAATTCACAGTCTCCGCCACGAAATTCGACCGTTCCGTCTCCACCGGGCTCGGCGCGTCCCTGTCTCCATTCTCCAAAAGGCGGCTCTGTTAATATAGTACTCCTAATCAGTGGCTGGTGGTGAGTTAACTACACTAGGACTAGTTAGCAATTGAGTTCGCTAGCTTTACGGATACCAACTCCCCTTTCCTTTTCCATTATCCAAAACTACACTCCCCACGCAAAGCACTCACATCAGTGACACGCACTCTCTTCGCTCGCGGCTCATCAATTTCTCGCATCTCCACGCCGAATTTATCGAGCCAGCCGGACCCAAAAGCACACTCTCATCTGCTCTCCCGCCTATAAATCTCCGGGCCAGACTCCGAGCGCACAGACTCGGGCACAGCTAGCTGGTCACCGGACGACAGCACAAACACCTAGAGAAATATCCAAACCGCAGAGCACGGAGCTATAGCTGCGACTACTAGTAGCATATATACGACCCATCATCAGAGCTGATTAGAGTGAGCATTAGTCGACACACAGCAACAGCTGCAGCTCTAGCAGCACTTCTCTTGTGCCTGCAGCTTTACAGTCAGTAGTGCACTCTCTTGAGAAGGCGAGAAGCTGAAGAAAGATGGGTCGCGAGGAGGAGGAGAACCTGCTGTTCCCGTCGTTCGCCTACGTCACGGCCGAGAGCTTCACGGAGGCCGCCGACACCGGCTCCGGTGAGTGCTTGCTTCTTTACTCACTTATTACTATTTGCATAGCAATTAGCAAGTCATGGATCGATGATCTTGCGTGCGTGGGAAGTGGGGGTGGCAAAAAGATTGGGAGCTCACGGCAATGCATCTATCCGTGCAGTTGGTTCTTGCGTGACAGGTGATGGCGAGCCGAAGAAGGCGCGGCAGCGGCGGCGCCGGAAGCCGAAGCCCGCGGCGGAGGGCGAGGGCGTGGACGAGCAGGCGAAGAAGCGGCGCCTGAGCGACGACCAGGCGCGGTACCTGGAGATGAGCTTCCGGAGGGAGCGGAAGCTGGAGACTCCACGCAAGGTGCAGCTCGCCGCGGAGCTGGGCTTGGACGCGAAGCAGGTGGCCGTCTGGTTCCAGAACCGCCGCGCCCGCCACAAGAGCAAGCTCATGGAGGAGGAGTTCGCCAAGCTCCGCGCCGCGCACGACGCCGTCGTCCTCCAGAACTGCCATCTGGAGACCGAGGTACTAATCAACTAGGAGTACATGATCTGTCTCTGGCTTTTCGTGGTGGTGTCTCGTTTCTGCTTGCCCAGTTGATGCTAACTTCATTCATGAACGACGACGTACGTACGTGCAGCTGCTGAAGCTGAAGGACAGGCTGGCGGAGGCGGAGGAGGAGAAGAAGAAGCTTATTGCTGCGGCGGCGACCGGCGGCGCGGGCAGCAGCAGCCCGAGCTCGTCGTCGTTCTCGACGGTGACGTGCAACCAGCCGGCGCCGCTGGTGGGGCAGTTCGGGGTGGAGGAGGAGGCCGCCAACCTCAGCTACATGAGCGATTACGCATACAACAACTACATGATGGACTTCGCCGCGGGCTATTTCGGGGGAGTCGTCTACGATCAATTCAACTGAGAGTGATGAGCAGCTGGAGGATTAACTAGCTATTTTGTGGTAATCAGATTGCAGGTCACTTATTAGCAAGAGTTAGATCGAAAGGGAAATTACTAAGCCAGTAGTAGTATCAGTGTGCCTGTCAGTCGGTCAATGTCCTAACGGGAATCAAGCCTATTCAGCACGTAGTAACTTGTTAAGCCGTGTAGATTAATTAGTTGGTGTTCCTTGTGAATAGGTGTGGATTGTCATGCAAGTGCTTAATTGTGATAATCTATGTGATGTAATATTGGGGGTAATCTGAATCAGAAGATGTATGTAGTACTGCATGTTTTGTTGTCTTCTGTCTTCAGTTAGCAATTTTGTCTCTGAATCACTACTGGAAACGTGTAGTTGACCGGCCCAATTGTCTGGGCTTCATTCGAATTCTGGGCTGTTTTCTTTTTTTTTTTCTAAAAAAAAAAGGGTTCCTGTAATGTAAGCACTGCTGCTTGATCTTACTAGGACATCTATCATCAGTTCTTTGCTCCACTAGAATATCATTAGAAATGGTGATAAAGACAGTACACCGATTCTAATGTTCATTATACAGTTCGCTGAGCAAGTAGTAGCGTAATAACAACCTACACTTTTAAACAAGTCCTGTGTCGTTCGCAAGACTCTTTGAGTGCATTATCCGTAGCTAATGATTACATCACGGCCTTCAGTAGAGTTAAAAGCCTTTTCTTCGGAGATAAGCCCCTACAAAGAGCGGATGACATGATCAAAAGCGTCCTTTCTTACCTGGCTCCCGTCACACTGCACGACCGAAGCGAACAACGCAACCCCCATCCCAAGCCGTTCAATCATCCGCCGCACGACGGCGACGTGCGTTTCGTCGGAAGCGAAGTGATCGAGCGCAGCGGAAAACATCGGTCTCCTCGCGCACGTCCCTCTCGGATGCCGCTGTCCTTTACCCGGCGCGCTGCGCTTTCTCTTTCTAAACGGCACCTCGACCCGGTGCAATGGCTGCGAGGCGACAGGTGTGGGGGAAGTGATGCAGATGCAGTGCAGAACTGAGACCACCACCAAAGGGACTAACGATTAGTGCCTTTGCTTACTCCTGGAGGCTATGGATGGGTAGGGCATTCTTATCCGGTGTTCTTCCCTCCTGGAACTGTACTATGCGATAGAAACAGGCATCAGCATTTTCGGCACCCATATTCGTGCTACTGTCCAAGCAACTTTGCCCCTGCTTGACAAAATTGTGCACTTGTATGATTGAGATGCTGGACCAGAAAAAACACTTCAGTGTTACGGATTAATACTAGTTACCTGGCTAATAGCAGCTGGTTAAACTGAATCCAGCCAAGATTTTACAGTATGTTCACAGCCACAACGCTGCAGAAATCAAAGCATTTGCTATAACGAGATGGGCCGAAAAATTGAGTCACGGACAGTGACAGGACACTTGAACAGCTGAAAGAATAATGGATCAATATACAAATCTGCACGAGTACATAGGCGGGTCGAATCGAGTGAACATTCACCCCAACAGATCTTCAGAGGCGAATATCAGCAGTAGTTGCTTGGGTTTTTACATGGTACAACAACATCAGGCATCAGACTTTTACCGAGCAAAAAACAAGCACCTGACAGAAGCTACAATACGGTAGTGCCATCCAGATGTTGACACTGCATGAATTAGCACAACTTGGTTGGTATCAGATGTTACACAAGGGACCAAGCTACCTATGTCTCAGTGATGCACTGCTGGATTTCCTCGATGAACTACGGGCGAGGCGCTCTTTCACAGGCGACAGTGGGAAGGGAGAAGATGAGGGCAGCTGCCTCTGACTTGAGATCGAAGAGAAACAACTAAATGGGTTCCTCAGTCTCCTTTTATCTGAATCTTCAGATTGACTATTCGGATCATGCCCAACTGGAGAGATCTTGAGTGACTCCGGGAGAAGGCAGTTACAAATTGCGCCTACAGAAGAAAAAATACCACTTCACAATAAGAACCTAAAGAATTTCATGTCAAGATATAAGTGCTATTTAGGACTTCAGAATTTCAAGCAGTTGCTACTTCAGACTAGGATGCAAAAATGGCCTTAGCCTACGTGGTGCATTATGTGCTTAGTTTGGCATGTTGTTGATGCAAAATACTTGACTCAATAGCGCTCTCCGGATCAATCCAGAGAGGCAGAGAAATCATGACTATTAACCAGATGATTCAGGTGCCAACTGCCCAGCGCATCAGGTGTCACCATTATAGAGTTAGTACACAAGATGATGTGAAAGAAAACTACTTGTGCATGCAGAATGACCCAGAAGAAGTTCATAAAGCCAGAGTAAACTACTTTCACGTGTAACCAATAATTGATGAACTTTAGAATTTACCCATGCATTGTGACTATGAACATTATATCTCAAGTATAAATAAAGCTATGATACCTATTCTGGCAAGCCGGTTTACCCATTTTGGGATTTTGTTTCCAGTCAATTTGAAACACATGTCCTTGCAAAAATGGTTGCAGTTCTTCGTGATGAGATGGTAAGTATCTCCATTGTAGTTTACTGACTGTAGCTCCATAAACTGCCTAACTTGAATCGGATCTAAGCATGTTGTACCGAGCAATATTGACTTCCTGAACCTGAAACCGGGGCATTGACGAGGTTCTACCTCAAATACCCCACTTGTGGGATAGTCATGTGCTCCGAATGCATATTCAACACCATGAACTGCAAATCAAACCGAAAAGCAATTAAAGCATCTGAAATGTAATTTTTCAAAAAAAAAAAAAATGTGCAGTCTAGTTCCCCAGAAATGAAACTCTCCACAAAAAAAATAATATTGACATAAAAAATAGACAAATTGCTGCATACAGATCAATCAAATTTGTTGTAATATAAGTAACAGAAACATCCATATTGAGATGTGATACTGCCAAGAGCCAAAGCTGGACCTAAAGAAAAATCTAATCTAATCCGCAAAACTTGCCTGTTGTGGACAATGACTAGCAAAGTTAGATAAAACAACAGATCATGTGGACATAAATTTACTGAATGGATAGTTCTACTAGGACAAGTTAATACTTTTAGGTTCTTATAATCATTCAACTTCCTCTCTCCAGACAGATCTGATAAATTTTACTCTAACTCCTCAAGTAGTCAAGAACCATACATGGTCATAAGGCTAATTCACATAAATTGGTGCACCTTCCCTAGTTCTTCTCTCCTAGATCCGGTGGACACAAACAGCGCACCTCCACCAAATGTGGATATCTTAGATTTTTCACAGGTCAATGAAAATTTCACTACACTAGCTCTACTCCAAAGGTCCATGAGATGCACTCAAGGGTGTTTTAAAATGGAATCTCATCTTAATAAAATAGCCATTTGAGATCTTATGGTGTTTGATACATGGAAAGTGTTTTAAGATTTTTTTTTTAAAAAAAAGAAAAAAACAGGCCAACCAGCACTAAGATATATGACAACCATCTTCTGAGTCTATGAATTTCTCCAACATTTTGTAATCTATAGAACTTGAGCCATTTTAGAGCAAAGAGAATCCAGAGGCTGTCTATTTTTGTATATATAGTAAAATGATACTTATGTGAATTGTTCAATGTTTGTTGATGACATAAATGTCACCAGCAAAGAATATTATGATGTAGCTCATCTAGGCTTGGCATACGAAATGGCCTTACACTACTGATGGAAGTTGATGCTGACTGTCAGGTCACTAAGACAAAATGTCCTAATGGCCAGAATCAGTATTGTATATTAATAGCATAGAATTTTTCAAAATAATAATAATAATAATATGGAATGATCAATGTGCAGAGAGGGGTCCTTCATATACCAAAAAAGAATTTCTTTCCTACTGTTTCTACTTGAGTAAACAACAAGTTCATAGCAGAATGTCAGTAGTCAGTACTATAGTTCATTGATGACTTAATATAGGAGGGTTGCACACAATAGTAACATGGCAAACTACTTCAAGTGTTCAAACATGGCATAATATAGGAGGGTTGCACACAATAGTAACTGACATTGGATTACACGCATGAAAAATAAAGAGTTAAACAGAGGAGAACCTTCAATTCCTGAGTGAAATATACCAAGACCTGCCCAGTATATATAGCCATTCATGGGTGTCAAATCGTACACATTAAGATAAACTGGAGTATCATCTGGTGATTGAACAGCCGATTGAACTTTTGGAAACAAAAAGAAACGCATAGCAGATTTCCTGCTCAGTTGTAGAGGCATGAGGGACTTCCATTCAGGCCGCTTCGTCCTTAACTTCATATTCCCTGCACATAACCAAGTGATGTATCAACATATGTAGTATCTACTTCAGCAAGCATTAGAACCAAACTATGTTACGATTCTTCCATAGTTATTTCCTGAAATCCTTCTCTTGCATGTGGTTTAACAACTTGTATTTACAGATCAATACAACAACAACAGCAAAGCCTTTTAGTCCCAAGCAAGTTGTAGTTCCATATCAATGAAAAGGAACTTTTACAAGAGGCATCAAGAAAATTATCCAAACGGTATGCATTATAGCTACTGTGAGAAGCCTCATCAGTAATAGAAATGCCAGGAGGCTAGGATTCCGCCAGTAAAATCTCGAAGGAAGGCAATTCACTCTATTATGCATAATCATATGAATCTTTCTCAGCTTCAGTACGGAATGAACAATGGACGGCAAAACTAATACAGGTAGTGATATGCTGCATTACACAATGTTCATGCAAGAGCTCGGCAAACAGCAACAGCCACTATGGTTTGAATTTTGAACTCTTATTTCTGCAAGGACCTAGTAAGCTCTAGTGTGAACCTTAGACTAAAAGAGAGTCGACAGATCGGATCTACTTCTCACTTACCCGCCAAGAGTCCACATCCCATCTCCACTTCCCTGTTAAAGAATGCTAGCTAACACTTTTGTTGTGGATGATGCAGCGCTTTTACTCAGTCTAGCAAACAATAGAAGAAAAGAGACGTATCCTTCTGAAAGACGCAACCAATCAGGCACTAAATTGCCGTTTCTGTACCATTTCACACCATTACTACGACGAATTAACGCTTTCAGAGCACAGTGAGACCTGTACACATCACCGCATTCACCTAAACTCTAACAGCTGTTTCAGTACTAGCAGGTAAGCAGCACTATTGCTACGAAAGCAACGTCTGGTACTGCTACCAAACTCAACTGAGCCCCAGAAATAATTCCACGGCCGTACTCGTCTCAGATGGGGAGAAAGAGAGCAGCCGACGTTGACATGAAAGACAAGCCGTAAATCCCTCGCCGGACCCTACCCACATAATCATCAAGAACCGAGCAGGTCGAGAATCGAACAAGCAAAGAATCCCAAGGCCAGCGCAGATCCAAGCCAAGATCTTGCTGCATTGGTGGCCAAGAGTCAAAGAAAGCAACGACTTACCAAAGAACGGAGGAGGCCGGCGTTGAATGGCGCGGCCGAGGATGGCAGCGCGGTCAGGCACGCGCCTGCGGCGGGGGAAGCTGGAGAGGGGGGAGGGAATCCAAGGACGGAGGAGGAATTCTCGGAAGCGCGGCTGCAGTAGTAACTGGTGGTGGGGTGGTGGTGGCGTTGGTTGGTTTCGGGGAGGTCTCGTGATGGCTGGGGAAAAGCACCCTGGAACAGGGGCCCCATTGGGGCGGGGTTCTTTTGTAATTTATCGCCTTGTCTTTTTTATTTTTTCTTTTTATCTTCCTTTTTTGAAAGCTCTGCAATCTATTTTGTGCATCGATGGGAGAGGGGAGACAGAGTAGTGGCTAGTGAGAGAGAAGACAGATGGTCAAGCCACCATGGAGTCATGGACCTGGAGAGCTGTGCTGGGGCGGGTTTTAAGGGCAAAGTGCCAGAATCTCCTCTGTTTTGAGTGAAGATTTTCCAAAGTTTCGTCAAAATAATACCGTATGTCACCGGTTTAAAAAAAACGGTATGCAATATTTCATTCACTCAAAACCAGTACTCCTTGCATCCTAGTTTATTTGTCATTCATAGAATGTTCAGTGAATTTGAACATACGATTTGTTCAGGTTTAAAAAATATTTAATTAATTTGATAGAAAGATAAAATGCTACTCCCTGCCTCCTAGTAAATAAGTATGTGAGTATTACTGTAAAGAAAGATCCTATGGGAATGACAACAGGCATGAAAAAACAAAATTTGACGTGAAGATAGTTTTGGACTTGTCGTTTATGCTCTCATTGCCAAGCTAGCTCATTTCCTTAGGAATATATTCAGTATAGTTTAGACTGGTAATTTTTCACTCACAACAGAACTTTTTAGTGGCCCAGTGCAAGGCATCAACTGACGAATCAAAACTAGTATGATGTTCATAACCACTTACCCTCATCCGTTTGGGATGTTTCCCTATTTTACAAGAAATTTAAGTAGGAAACAGATTATGAGGTTCAAGTAACGCATACGTTAGACCACTTGGAAGCAACCCGGAAAAAGGGTGGAGGATCTTGAACCCGATTGATTGACCAGCTTGGCACTGATTGTCCCTTTAGAAGAGATGGAACTTCTGTTCAACTTAATCGAAAATTAATGGAAACCGTCTGGAATCTTTAGCTAATTAGTGCCATGTGAGACTCAATAATTGGAAAAATAGTTTAACTGTAATTTAAATGAACATAGTTTACAAATTTATTTCCGGCGGTAGCAGGGATTGTACTCCATTTCATTAGAACCGCGAACGTACTGGAGTAATCTGTCGTCATCGCGTTGACTGCATACAATGCAGCATCGTACTGTTCTACAAATGATGTCTCGTATGGACGAATTGACAAGCCGCTTACCTAGGAACCGCGAGTTCGTATGGAAAAGAAACACAATTATTGAGAATGAATCAGCGGAAATCATTCTGTCTAGAGAAAAGCTGCGCACCGTTTCAACATGAGAAAATGCCATCTTGTTGACTGACGGCGAGTTATCATAATCGGATCGAGGAACGTGGCCAGCACATCTGCCTTGCTCTTGGGCCATCAAAGCACGAGCTTAAATCTCCTTACCGAATTCTCTGTCTTGTTTATACCCTTTCTATATGAACTTTGCTCAGCATTTTCTGTTAAAGAACTAACAACATGTTCGTTACCGTTCCTTGGCATGGCTCTGGGGAGTAAGCACGCATTGATTCTCCACGGCCCTCAATCTCCCCTCAATTACAGGGTGATATTCTCTAAATCGCGTGACCAGTGCCGTAATGACGCGCGGGCCTGAACAACCTGATGGACCCTTGTCTCCGTCGTCGTCGAGAATCATAAATTTTCATGGCTCATCTTGCCCTCTAGGACGAGAAAGGCTGATGGCCCAGCCATTTCGCCCTTGCATCTGGGGAACCTCCTAAATTCGTGATCCTTCGACGCACGTTAATCCTCGTGAAAAATGTATAAGAAAAGTTCCACAGAATCTCGCAGCAACGACTACGATAACGCAGCGTGGAATTTCTTTTTCACGTATAGTTGCTGCACTGTAAATACACAACTAGCATGCAAGAGACCTGATCTTGAAAAGTCACCTTTCTTATCGCATAATCGCAGACTTATTAGCAGGAAAGCACACACATGACGTATCATGTGTCCAGCCCAGTCTCCAGAGTTACAGTCATCTTGGATGCTGTAACAGGCGAAAAAGATAACGAAAGCGTTCAAGCAAGCCGGCTCAAACGAATTACTACGGTCCCACTGAGCAGTAAAAGCCTGGAACCGAATAGTGTGGCAACTGCGTTCAGTAAAGGCTCCTGTGTAGTATAGGATCGGAAAGTAGTGCACGCGAAATCACCATTTCAACACGATTTAAAGTTTATAGCCACAGTACCACTAACGCCACTAGCAGGGCATGCCTCAGAAATTGCTCAACCAAGACATCCTTCCAGCCAGTTTCACTCCGCCCACCGGATGTCACAGGTCATGGATTGTCTGAAAAAACTTGCCGCTAAACACCTCAGGTAACGGTGACGGTGGTTTCAGAAAATAGAACACAGTTGAGTAGCAACTGCCGACATAATAAATACCTCGGGTTCCCTTTTGAACCACAGGATCAAAACTTTGTTGGCCATAACAAGCCACCACAACAAACTATTAGTTTATAATTGACGACGATGTAAGGACATCTTTCTTAAGTAAAATAAAACTAAGAATGTTGTCACCACATCATCAATTAAAAACCGGTAGGAGTAATTAAGACTTTTTAATTAAAATAGAAATAACAGCATTAGTTGCAGTGCAGTAGCATGCCCAATTAAGCATAAGAACATTCCTCAAAAGAACCCGCAAATGAGCAAACACAAGAAATCAAAATCCACTTAGTAAATTAAAAGACATACTATGCAATATCTGTGTGCAAGTACACGATCAGCTGCTGTTGTAGTAACTAAGACACAAAAATGGGCAATCGCGGCAGCAGCAATGTCATGCTATAATACAGATAGGCTCATAAATTAATACAACGATAGGCCAAGTTCCCAAAAGCATTAATCGCAGATCATCCTTTTATCAAGCTCAAGGAGCATTTCCCTGTCAAAAGAGGACTCAAAATGAGGAGAATGAATTAAGATATTTTCTTTGGAAACAAAAGAGCAGAGGCAGAGAAAGACCTTTGCTTTGGACTTGTTTGATTTGGAATCAGCAGCTTGTTTGGTATCCAGAGGTTGCTTGAAAGGAATAAACTCTATCCCACACATGTACGGCTGCAGTGCCTTCGGCACTTCCACACCATCCTCCCTCTGGTAGTTCTCCAGAATACAACAGAGGGTCCTCTCAGTGGCAGTCAACGTAGAGTTTAGCATATGAACAAACTGCTTGGACTGCTCATCATTCTGCATTCGGTTTATACACACCATTTAGTGATAGTAACAGGTTGCGGTTGGTAAAGGCTAGACAGAGCAATGAAACATGTAGAAGAATCAAAGTCAAAAGCAATCTTGCCTTTTTCTGCCCGTAGCCGATTCCAAGTCTCCTTGCTTGATAATCTGTGCAATTTGAACAGGACACTAGTTCTCTGTAGGTTTTTGATGCAGGGAACCATGCTTCTAGATCATATTTTTTAGCTGCAGCATCATTAAGAGCACCAGATACAATGGAAACAACTTGATATGGTAGGCCAATCTGCATGATTGACGTTATGTTTAGACATGTCTGGAAAAAGAGAACCAGGGTATAATTGTGGGGTTGAATAATCACAAAACACTGATGCTCACCTCCTTATAGAAATCTTCGGAATTTTTAAGCATCTCTTCATGCATCTCCCAGGAATCATTGCCGTTTGGGCTCGTAACACAGAACTGTTCAATCTTCTCAAACTGGTGGACTCTAAAGATGCCAGCTGTGTCTCTTCCATGTGAACCAGCTTCTTTCCGGAAGCAAGTGGAGTATCCAGCATATCTATATGTTCACATAACTTATTTATGATCAAAATAATTATCACACATCAATTAAAGACACACTAAATGAAGTTAGAGATTACCCACCTGATTGGCAGTTCAGCAGGGTAAATCCTATCACCTAGATGATAAGCACACAGTGGTTGCTCAGATGTGGCTATAAGATATTTATCTTCTCCATCACCAGTTACCTAGCAGATGAAAGAAATGGTCATGAACTTGGAATGGAATATATTCTTTTCTCAAAATATCACTATACGGGTCACACAGTTCATCAAACAATGTGGGTAACTATCATACCGGCAGTAACTAAACAACCTTTAGGATAACTAAGGTTCATGTAAATTCAACAAATGAATTGAAAACCACAAAAGTGACTCACAAAAGTATAGATTTACAAATACCAAACCCATTCACATGAAGTATTTTTCTTAACAGCGGGAATTAGCTCTAGAGATTGAATGATACTTATCAGACGACAAAAATGTATCAATTATTGGATAGAGCATTAATCATCTGATAAACAAGGTGAACTTATTGAAAGTTGTAGCACGTGATCTTATTCATGCAGCATAACAATGTGTTACATTTCAGAAGAAACACAAAAATATAACTTAACTAAATAATACAGGAAAAAATGCTTTGTTACAACATGATATGGAAGTATGCAATACCTTGTAAAGCTCCTCGTCAAATTGCGCCAACTGTGCACATTTTCCCATAGTTTCCTTTCTCATGAAAAAGGGAGTTTGCATTGGTTTGAAGCCTCGCTTTCTCAGGAAAGCTAGCCCGAAATTTATCAATGCCAGATTCAGTAAGACACCTTCCTCCTTCAAATAAAAACCCCTTCCACCAGCGACATCAGCACCTGCAAATTTGAGTAAGCAATGGATAATGAAAGGCATACTAAAAAACAAGATCCAGAACACAATTGTCACTAAAAGTTTCTTCATAAATGCATACTGAAATACTGAATAGATTCCAAGAGCATGCAATACCACAATGGGGAAAACAATGTTTATTTAATTACAAGCAAACAACTTATGTGCACAAATTGGGGCACCCTATCCCACTTTGGAGTTGTTTGGATCATATGATTTGGAAATTATCCCCTTGTACCCCTTGCCATATTGGGTCCGTCCCACCTGGCATGGCAAGGAGAGACAAAAGCACGAAAAGTGAGACCTTTGGTTCCTTTCCCATCATCTTGTTTTCCCTCATTCGTCAACTAGCCAAACAGCCCTGATGTAAGACTCGATTGGGCATCCAGCTGCATGGAGCTCCGGAAGAATGGATGGACGCTTGCTCAAATCTTCCAGGATTTTGATGTCAAGACACTCAACTTAGGCACATTAAAACTTGATTTGGCAAAGCGAAGGCTAAACCAGGCTCCATGAGGCGCTTGGCTGCAGCAACTTCAATACAGAAGGTGCGGAGCTCTATTTCGACCTTTCCTCACAGCTCTGTGAGTCCTTGGCTCCTAACTCAACGCTACCTCAAGCTCGATTTGGGACTTAGGTGTTGATTTCTGTCGTGCATGGTTGGTTTTTGTTGCATGGCTAGGTTTGTTCTTTGTTGATCTACAGACAGGACCAGAGGTTGTGTGACAG
The DNA here is from genome assembly GCA_030378355.1 of Eleusine indica. Classification (NCBI taxonomy): domain Eukaryota; kingdom Viridiplantae; phylum Streptophyta; class Magnoliopsida; order Poales; family Poaceae; genus Eleusine; species Eleusine indica. The sequence continues at coordinate 5,092,668 of CM059498.1, read as the reverse complement.
GACAGAGAGGGAGCAAGCACATTACCAAAGCTTGCTCACGCAGGAAGCGAATTCAGCTCTCCTGCTTGGGCAAACGATTTTCTTGCCCACCCATGCTAGATTGCTGGCAATGTAAGCTTTTAGAAGAAAACCAAATATCATTGCAGGGCAAGGAGAGGCAAGCCGCTGTCCCAGCTGTCTGGGTTCCAAATGTACCCGCAGGCTCTTGTGAGAACGTGGTTTCTTTTCTGCTATCTAGATACTTGGATGGTTCAAATTTAAAACACAACAGACAGAGAAATGCAATCTAGCAACATCGTTTCCACATGAAAAAGTCATATGCTAAAAAAGGGTTTAAATATCCATTTCTACGTGTCATTGTACATTCTACCAGTTTAAAGATGTTTTTTTTTTGCGACATGCAAGGCGGCACAAAATCAGATGCAGCAGTACTAAAATGGCAACAACAAATCAAATCAGCAAGATGCTCCAACAACAATGCGTAGGGAAAGAACTACAAAGGATTATTAGAGATTCAAAACAGGCCTAAATAAGCATTATAGTCAGTGACAAAGCACTCGAAAAAAAATTGTGAGGATATACCCTTCTCCAAATCTGCAATGTCAAGCATCCTGCAAAGATCCACATGATTCTTCAAGTTTTCCTCCAACCTCCGCTCTCCCCATGTCCGTACAATAAGATTGTTTGCCTGTGAAAGGCAGTACTACTAAATCAGCTCAACCAAAATTTATAGCCACATATGAGCGTAATTCAGAGGGGTTGGTTTCAATTTCAATAATTGAATAATTCAGAGGGACTTGTTTCAACTGTGTAAATTGGATGAATAGGAAGGCTCACAAGCAATCAGCATATAAAATTAAGACCATGATGTTCCTTCTATTGATATAGGCCCTAAAACGCACTATTATTTCCAACAAGAGATGGGAGCCAATAATCCTACTACTTTCACATTACAGTTTAACAATCACCAGTGTCCAACAAAACAGAAATTGGCTAAAAAGTTTCTAACGCACCTCGTCGTCGCTGATGGGCACCGATGCATGCACAATGTTGCCAATAGTCATCAGCTTAGCGTCGAGCGTGCCTTTGGCCTCCTGCACCTCAGCGTCCTTGGCAGCCAACCTCTTCTTGATCTCGTCCGTGCTCTCCATCAGCTTTTTCGCTTCCTCTTCTTGCTTGCTCTGCACAGCGACACGAGATCACAACACCGAACCCCGCGGACCCACCGCAGACCGAGGCAAAATAAAACTTACGGCTTTGAGCTTCCCGATCTTCTTGCTGGTGGCATTGAGCTCCTGCCGAATCTTGTCCAGCTCGAATTGCCCTGCAGTGTCGAGAAGGGTAAGAGACGGGGAGTGGATGTGGGACAGTTTCGAGGGGTTTGGGCAGCAAGTTCTTACTGGCTCGCCATGCCTGGTCGAGGGCGATGATCTCGTCGACGAGCTCGACGTTGGCGAAGCGGTTGCGCTGCGACTCACGGACAAGATCCGGATTTCCGCCCTTGTCCACGCGGAGGAGGTTGATATCCAGCATGGTTGCGACGGCGGGTCGGCGGGAGAGTGTGTGAGGGACGACGAGCAATAGAACCAGCAGCGGCGGCGGCCGGCGGATTAGGGCAACTAGGTAGAGGCGCCCGTGGATCAGGGTGGGCTTCGCTGACTCTTGTGTTGGTTGTGTTGGGCTGCTTGGCGGGCCAAAGAAGTAGCTGTGGATCTATGGACCGTCCGTCACTTCGACTCCCGTGAACTGCTGATGAAACGAGGCTGGCCAGTGGCCACGTATTAAGGGAATTTTATTTTATCACCACGGTAGTAACATGGCAATGCAATTGAGATGAAAAAGAGCAAATGAGTTTCATGGCATCGTATCACATACATGAAATTTCATTAAAATCCCCATTTGAGGGTATAAAGATTCATCTAGCATGTTTTAATCAATTTTGATGTGACAAATTAATGTTATACTCCGTCTATAAAATCATGTGACAAAATTGTGCATCAAGAGATTTTATTTATCCATCAAACTATTGTTGAAAACTCTGGAATGAAAATATCTATTGAGACTGTTCCAGAGTTAGAGATTCACGAACACAGGTTCAGAGCATTGAGCTCCATTCGCAACTTATGGTGGTGCAGAGTATATATAAAAATATATCGTGCCGCCTACAATTTTTACATTTCTTATGATCTGTTTGACGCGTGAAATAAAAGAAAATCCGGTATTATAATAAAACATTAAAAACATAATAAATATAAAATGGAAAACACCAAAAAGCTGATCTTTGTCGCCAAATTCCAATATGCAACAATATAGAACCGGTATTTTGAAAACTGACACGCCATAGCAAAAAATAAACAGGCCACTAGTTGATTGGGTGACCATGCATGTAATCTATCTCACTACCATAAATATGCTCTATATGCTCTGTATAGGGGCGGCAACAAAAACACCGTAGCGGCGCGAGCAAAAATGAACCGTCACTACAGGGTCCAGAAGGCCTGTCCTGATGCGAACCGCCGCTACAGAGGTCATTTTAGCGGCAGTTGACATTGTCAACCGTCGCTATAAACCAGTATTGATTTTTAGCGGCGGTCAATAAAGTCAACCATCGCTAAAAATTGATTTTTAGCGACAGTTGACTTTGTTGACCGCTGTTATTGTGCTCAAGTGGCCTATTTACAACATCCAACCCAAATAACCCGTTTGCTAGATGTAGAAGAAGAGCTAGGATTTCAAAAACCTAATTCTTCTTCCTCTCTACTGCCTCCCACTCCCTCTCCCCTCATCCAGAGCTGCCGCCTCCCTCCCTCCCTGCCCCTCCACGCGCGGCAAGCACCTCCCCCTCCCTCTCCCTCCATGCGCGGCACGGTGGCGAGCGCCTCCCCCTCCACGCGCGGCGCGGCACCGAGCCCCTCCCACTCCACTCGCGGCGCGGCGACGAGCGCCTCCCCCTCCCTCCCCCTCCAGGCATGTCGCGGTGGCGGCGAGCACCTCCCCCTCCCTCCCCTTCAGCACAGATCTGTCGCCTCCTCCTCGCTCATCCACTACAGCGGGCTCGGCGGCGGCCTGGCGTGCGAGGAGGCCGAGGCGGGCTCACGGATCCGACCGGGATAGGTGGCGATGCGTCACGGGCTCGTCATGGGCTCACGGATCCGACCGGGATAGGTGGCGACGCGTCGCGGGCTCGTCGTGGGCTCACGGATCCGGTCGGGATAGGCGGCGGCGCGTCGTGGGCTCACGGATCCGGCCGCCATCCTCCTCCCCCTCGAGCGCCGCCCCCTCCTCCTCCGACAGGCGAGCTTCCTCGCTTAGGAGCCGTTGGAGGCCGAGGTAGGCCGAGCACGCTGGCTCAATGGCAGGCATCTTCTCCGGTGGTCAGATCCGACCATGGCGCGAGCGGGCCTGGTGGTCGGGTTGGGTCATGGGGTTATTTATTTATTTTTTAAATCCATAGCGACTGGTGACAATGTCACCCCCGCTACAATAGGGTTTTTCACCGACGGGTGGTTCATCCCAGAGACAACCCGCCGCAACAAATAATTATTTATAGCTGCGTTTGTATAGCGGCGGGTGGGCGGGCTCGCCGCTACAGTCTGTTTTGACTCGCTGCTATAAGCCTTTTTTCTGATAGTGTCTGTTCCATAAAAGCATAACTAGGCAGTAGGCACTACTTTTCTTGCAACATACTCCGTCAATGGTTAACTTGGGCATGTCCACTATAGTTAAACATGTGCGTACGTTGTTCATTAGTCCATCAAGGTTGCTTGAAAGGAAGGAACTCTATTCCGCCCATGTATGGTTGCAGTGCCTTGGCACTTCGACACCATAATCCGTCTGGTAGTTCTCCAGAATGCAGCAAAGAGTTCTCTCTGTTGCAGCCAACGTGGAGTTCAGGATATGAACGAATTGATTGGCTTGTCATTCTGCGATTTATCCATATTGTGTTAGTGACTCTGTGACAGTAATTGGTCGAACATTCTTTGGCTGATATGGCCATATGGGTGCAGTGAAAGCAGTGAGTTGAAGAAATCAACAAGAAGAAACAGATCTTACCTTCTGCCCGTAGCAAATTCCAAGCCTCCTTGCCTTGTAGTCGGTGCAGTTTGAACATGAGACTAATTCTGTGTAGGTCTGTGATGCAGGGAACCATCCTTCCAAGTCGTATTTCTTAGCTGCAGCATCATTAAGAGCACCGGAGACAATGGAAAGTACTCGATATGGTAATCCAAGCTGCGAGGTGGACATCAAATAGGTTTAGACGGGTCTGGGGTCCAGTTTATAAATACACACTACTGGATTTTTGGTTCACAAAATCAAAAAAGCACCAATGCTTACCTCCTTATAGAAATCTTCTGCATTTTTAATCATCTCTTCATGCACCTCCCATGAATCATTGCCATTTGGGCTTGTAATACAGAATTGTTTAATCTTTTCAAACCGGTGGACTCTGAAGATGCCAGCCGTGTCCCTTCCATGTGCACCAGCTTCTTTCCGGAAGCAGGTGGAGTACCCAGCATATCTATACGTGCAATATTCATTTGTATAAATAGATTGCTAGCGGGTATTAACTAAGCCATATTGATGAAAGTTAGAAATCACCCACTTGATAGGCAGTTGACCAGGGTTAATTCGATCACCTAGATGATAAGCACACAATGGTTGTTCCGACATGGCTATAAGATACTGAAAGGACCTTAATATCGCCTAGAGGGGAGGGGTGAATAGGCGATCCTATAATTTTTTACGAAATTAGACTCAAAAAAATATCAGTACGATCGACAGTGCCGATGGTCACTGCCGATGGGGCAACCGACAGTGCGATAAGGTAAAAACAGACGCGAAAGATTAAATCTAAGCAGTTCTACTATAATATCAAATAAGGAATAAATAATAAAAGACAATATAAGTCAATTAAGCAAGCTTACAACAACAAGATAAACTTACATAAGTAGATCGAGCAATTTAGAACTAGCACAAGTTCAAACCCTAGAACAAGAATATAATGCAATAAGTAGTAAAAGGATCATATGGAGACATAAGATTTGTCTACCGAAGTTCGGACTCCTCAATGAGTCATACGTCTTCGTTGAGGAGCTCGGTCATACTTGAGCCAGCTCTCTTTCAACCATTTTACTCGAATTTTATTCTCTTGATTCCTTTCCTTCGGAGGTCAATTAAAATCTTCACAAATTTTCTGCGGCTCACCACAAGCTTGGGAGCTCACCGGACAATGCCTTGCCGTCTAGGGAATGAATTCTCAAGAGTAACAAATGTCACAACGATTGCTTGCTTGCTCAAGTGCTTAACAATGGAGTTTTGCTCTTTCTCTCTCAATCTCTCACCCATAAGGTATAGCACTAAGCAATGAGGAGTGGATAGATGTTTTCTTAGCTCAAATTGATGTTTCTTTGATGTATTTTCTGCACCCCAATCGTTGGGAATAGAGGGGATATAAATAGGGGAGACTCAAAAACTAGCCGTTTGGGCTCTAAACGTCCCGCATTGACACTATCGATGCCCGGATCGACACTGCCGATAGGAAAGGCTCAAAAACTGACCGTTAGGGTTCTGGACGTCCCGCATCGGCACTGCCGATCCCTGGATCGGCACTGCTGATGAGTAAGTCACAGAGGGCAAGAAAAAGACGTTATGTTGAGTTTCGGATCGGCACTGCCGATGCCCGAATCGGCACTGCCGACTGAAAAAAAATAGATAGACAACCAAAAGAGAAATATCCATAACTTTTAACTCTGGAGGTCGATTTAGGTGTTCTTTGACTCTACGGAAAGATAATTTAAAGTGATATCCAACCCAGCTATTACCAAGCTCGAAAATCACACATAGGTTTGCTAAACACTCTCCCGAAAGATTATTAGATTAATTTGAACACCGAGACATAAGCAAAACTATCAAAGTTGCATCCTTCTTCATAGTACGACGTTCCTATACTCAATAGCAATTAGAAAATCTATATCAATAGGAACACGTTGATATCATCTTTATTTCTTTTTTTTTTAGGGTTGTCAACTTTATAAGTAATTGATCATTTTGGATATTTATTTGATTAGTCATCAATAAACATATATATCTAATATTATACCTTTGGCTTGAACAATATCCATACGAGATAGAGTTGATGTTCATCCACTTATAAAGTTTCACAACTTGTTATATTCAAACCACTTGATCTTCTTTTGACATTGTATATTTACATTTAGCTCTTTTGTCAATTGCACTCGTTGTGACATATCAACATCATCTTCTTATTCCATTAAATGAGTGATATGGATAATCCATAGCTTTACATGGTCTTACATGGTTCATCGCGCTAAGTCTTAACTCACTCTTCACCATGGTCCTTCGGCGCCAAACCTCTTGCTTGCCCTTCACCCTCGCATATGGTCCATCGCAGCCGAGTCTTGCCTAACCTTCACCGCATTTTCATGCAACACTACTTTGAATCTAACATCAACAATGTATCTACTTTATTAATTTGATCTCCAAGATGATATTTTCAAATTCATGACTTATATCTTTTTGTAAATGGTCACTAGAAATTCATGTTTCATTTTTATAATATATGATGTTTAACATTTGAACATGTGATGTGTCTTCATCTTTAAGCACGGATGTTGATTATGTCCACCGATACCTTTATCAATACATTGATTACCATCATCTTTTGTCAAACATCTTCACCATATAATATTATAATTTTCAACATACGATCAATCAATTATCTCGTAATAGGTCCATAGCCTTTATGAATATGTTATTCTTGATCTTTGCTTGATGCCAAAACATAATCTAACATTGATGCCAAAACATAACCTAACATTGAACTCATAAACTTATATAAAAAGTTAGTTCTAACATGCATTGTCCTTTATCACCAAAACTCATCATTAATTTAAGGCTAGAGACCTAGACCTTTCAGATACTTTTCTTCTCCATCACCTGTGAACTGTCAAATACAGACAATGTTCATGAATTTATAATAAATTATATATTTTTATAAAAGAACATAGCTAAAAACATTCATATCATTTTTTCTAAGAACATTTATCCAATGAATCCAAACAATTATGAGGAACCTTCACAAGATGAAAGTAATTGAATTATTTTTTTGGAGAAATGTGAGCAATAAAAACAACTTATGAAATGATAGCAAAGTTCCCAAAATCAGCACTCTACAGAACATAGATTTTTCTAAAACAGTGCAAGGGGAGAAAATGTGATATTTATGTTCTTTTGTGCTACACTTTAACTACCATATAACCCAAGCTCGCTTACTGAAAAATGATACTAGTTAATTGATAAAATAAAAAATGTCTATCACCTTTTCCCAAAATAAAAACATGTGCGAACTGAGATGGAATTATAACCGTTCTAGTAAAGGTACTCGGTAGCAACATGATATGCATGCAGGCAATCAACCTTACTTTGTAAAGCTCCTCGTCGAACTGAGCCAACTGGGCACATTTTGCCATCACTTCTTTTCTCATGAAAAAAGGAGTTTGAATTTCCTCGAATCCTCGTTTTCCCAGGAAATCTAGAGCTAAATTTATCAATGCCCGGTTCAGTCGGACACCTATACCCTTCAAAAAGTAAAATCTTCCACCAGCTACGTTAACACCTGCAAAAAATTGAATAGGCAAAAGATATTGGATGTGGCCCTCATGAGAAACAAACACAATAGTAATAATGGATTTCTGAATATAACAGCATGTTATTTTTTGTTCCCTCCAAGGATATGGCTCATAAGCAAAAGAAACAGATATAGAAAGCTGTTAAAGCGTTGCGGGTTATTAAAAACAAGTTACATATATAAAATGTATAATTCGATTATATTATGCGTTATCTATGTCATGAACAACATAATGCATAATGCGATGCGCCAAAATAAATAACCAAGTTACTATGAAAGAATAAGCAGGAAGAGAAATTCAGGTGACGGATTATATTATACCCTTCTCCAATTCTACGATGGCAAGCCTACTGCTAAGATCCACGTGATTCTTCAGGTTTTCTTCAAACCTCTGCTCACCCCATCTCTGTACAATAGCATTGTCTGCCTGCATAAGAAACCAACTACCAGGTCAGTTCAGCTAAATTTTGCATCATCTAAGTCGTTCAGGAGTGACTCCAATTTGCATTTTTAACAGTAGTGTTGTTTCAGTATCTAAATAGAAACAGGGGCTAAAATACGATCACACAGTTACTACAAGTCTACAACGACAAAAGGATATGGGAGCGCAGATTAGGATTGGACTGGAGCGCTCTTCTCTGACTTGCACCCGCAGTGGTACAATCTAGCGACTAACGAAAAAAAAAATAAATCGGAATCGATTTCTCCCTAAACCAGCACAAACGTAGTTTTCAGCATACCTCGTCGTTGCTGATGATCACGGACTTGTGAACAATATGAGAGTGTCTAATTTTCAATCGATTAAAAATAAGGGTTCCTTTCAATCAACGCTTTTAGCCCTTTAATCTAGATTTAATAGATATAAAAAAATAATTTTTTTCTATAGTCTATATATAATACTAATTAATACATATAATTCTATAAATAAATAATAATAAAAGAAACAAAAAAATAACAAAAGCAACAAGTACCTTCGACTGAAACAAAGTCCATTTTCAGTTGATTGAACAATAGGATTTCCGAAACAATATTGCCAATAGCCATAAGCTTGGCGTAGAGGGTGATCGTGATCGCCTGCACCTCAGCTTCCTTGGCAGCCAACCTTTCCTTTTATCTCGTTTGTGCTCTCCATCAGCATCCTCGCTTCCTCCTCCTCCCGCTTCATCGTTTCGTCCTCTCGCTTGCCCTGCATGTCGACACAAGTCACGGTCATCACACCAAACACCCAAGACCCTACCTTAAAAAAAAAAAAACGGAGATGTACGGAACATACGGCCTTGAGCTTGCCGACCCTTTTGCTGATGGCATTGAGCTCCTGGCGGTCTTGTCCAGCTCGAACTGCCCTGTGAGGTCGAGAATACGAGAGGAGGTGAGAGGCTGGCCGGGAATCTGGAATGGTTTCTCGACGGGTTTAAGCACGGAGGAGGAGTCGTTCTTACTTTTGCGCCGTGCCCAGTCGTCGTCGATGGCATCGTCGACGAGCTGGACGTAGCCTAAGCGGTTGCGCTGCGACTCACGAAGGAGCTCCGGATTGCGGCGAAGGAGGTTGATATCGAGCATCGTCGCGTCTCTCTCTCTCTCTCTCTGTTGGGGGATTCGATGGGTCGAGCTGGTTACTTGTTGGGCTTACGGAACTTAGGGCCTACGGAAGCTGGAACGTCCGACTCGTGTCGTGTCCAGTTGCTGCAGCTCCGTTGGATGCCGTGGTCGGACATGGTTTGACCAGTTGACTCGTACTTAAAGAATAATACGCATAGTGCTTTTTCTCGATTAAAAATTTCGATTATCTCTGATATTTTTTTTGACCGAATTATCTCTGATATTCTGTTCAGTGATGGCAAATTCTTGTTTTCAGATTATTTTTATTTTTATTTTTGTTGGCCGAATTACTAATGCAACTAGTTATTTGCAGTAGCAATAATTTATCCGAGAGGGGCACCTTTTTGCTTTCTGTGTAAAGAGAGTTCTTATTCAATAGCTCGAACACATGCTGCAAATTACTATTCTCAATATAGGTTAATACAAACAGGCCACATTCTCAATACGTAATGCAGAGCAATTGCTTTAACATTAGTATAAAAGCACGTTGCAGCTGGTAGACATCCACCTTCATTACACTGGTTCACTTGCATATTTATTAGGATGAAACATCAGAGAAGCAATTTGTTGCTTGCCATTTCCTATGGTGAAAGCGAGTGAAAGACGAGGGCATGGTGTTGGACGCTCATCAACAGGTGCCAGCAGTTATGACTGATATATAAGTTCATGAATCACGATTCAAAACTTCACTAGAGGCCAGCAATATTGTCTGTAATAAACAAAAAAAATGCTATCAATCTTATCGTTTGTCACTATATTTCTTACTGTGGGCTGTTTCAACAAATTGCGATGGCCATCAGATCTGCATGACGGAGGGAGTAGATCATAGGGCCAAAACAATTATTTGAGCTATTAAAACTACCCAAAAGTGACCGAGTTGAATTCCTTCCATGATTCCTGCAGATATACGAGAAAATGCCGATTGTTACCAAAAAAAAAACATTGTTTTATATCATCAACTAGAAATGCATATTTAGAGAACTGAATGTCGCAACACCAAATCAACTAAGAATGCAGAACTAGCCTACTAGAGTACTGCAACAAGGAAAAGAATAATAACTCCAGAAAACGTTCAAATAAGGTATTGCCACTTAAATTTGGATGGTTAGCAATTACACAGTTGGGATTGACAATGCATTTAATATAGTTTTGGAGACCACCTGCGTATTATTCTTTAAGTCAAGAAAAGATCGGATACTAAAGCTCAGTAAAAACATGTCTACATAACTGTGTTATATCAGGTGGAGCCTGGAGGAAGCGTGCCTATGTAGATTGCATTGTCAATGTTGATGCCTCCACTAAACTTTTAGTCTATTAGAAATGTACTTTGTGATAAGTCCGTTGTACCTGTAGAATGTCAAAAACCTTCTCTGCTACATGCTTCTGATGCATGGTAGCTCCTCGCTGCTGCAACTTATCTGGGTGAAGGCATAATAAAGCTTTCTGGTAAGCTTTCTTGACTGCTGCTCCTTCAATTACATCAACAAGAGGAATTGGTTTCCATCCACTCTCAGGCCACAGGACCTATGAAGCATGAGATATTTTCAATGGAAAATAAGACAGGAGATATAATTTATAGCTAGTTTCAAAGGGATAAAAATAAAAGGAAAAAAACTTTTCATCTAGGAAGCATACAGCAAGATTAAAAATCTGACAATATTTTTTCCTTCCATTATTTAAAAATCAGACTGATCTCATCTCATTCATCATAATATATGATTGATACTTTTGCACTTACATACTGTAGTGTAGAAAGCAACGACCTAATATTTCCTTCTTTTCCCCGTGACCATTCACGGATTTTGGATTCAGCAATCTACATTCAGGGAAAAAATACAATTGGATAAACAGAACATAGGAGTGAAATAAGAAACATGTTGCTGATTTGTCCTCTATGGTGTACCTTCATTTGCTCCTTTTCTTGATCATTATGAAGAATAGGATCCTCAGTGATGTGCTCAACCTGGTTAATGAAATATACATTCATAAGTCAATGATGCCATAACAAGAAGAAACTTGCAAATAACAAGGAAATAGGTATTAGTGTACATTGTACAATTATACATTTGACAGAGCAATATTAACTTACACCTTTAGTCTCTAGTTTATAAAATTTGAAGGACACGGAATGTGGTGATCCTCTAAGCTATGAACTAACACTAAGTTAGCTGAGGTTTTTATATCAAATAAATACATTTGTGCCAACTTATTTTGGCATGCATGACTGTAGGTTTGCATTTATCACCCTTTGCCACAATTCTATTCAGTAAATTTGCTTAACACAACAGTAAGCAGAATTCACGTGCCAGAACCTTGATTCTTTGTTTTCTTCTTTTCTTCCGTTTAGTTTTATATCGCCCTTTTCGCACCTCTTCTCTTCTTTTCCTTATTCAGTTTTATTTCCTCTTTTTCTCAATTTTTTGTTTGGTTTTTTTTTATTGTTCCTTTCCTACCTCTTCTTCTTTGCCTTTTTCTTGTGTTTGTTTGTTTTGCTCTTGTGCTTGGGTTCTTCGGGGTTTCATCTCTGTCCTACCCCAACTTGCTTGAGATTAAAGGCTTAGTTGTTGTTAATGCATATTTGGATTCATGTAGGCACACTTGCCGATACCAGGGTGCTGGAGACGTGTTTTCTAGTACGAAGGAGTTAGCCCTGTATCAGGGGCGTGCAACAACTAAATCTCAAAATCTGCACCATGCATCAGATATTCAGATGTGCAGCAACTAAATAACGAGTGGCACTATTAAGTCTATAATGCAAAATGTTTGTTTCATAGCTTAGTCTCTGAGTCCTTGAGACGCTGTTCCATTGAACAAAATGTTAGTTCATTGTTGGCTGGAAATGTATGCCAGTAAGTCACCTACAGTTCAATGTTGTATTTCAACATTCAAAGTCCTGTAGGACATTTGAAAGGAGAAGTGTTTGGTTGGCAAATCAGTTGTAAGAACAATTTGGCTCATGGATAGACCAATACTTGTGTCTACCAATTATACCACCTATAAAAGAAAAAGAAAAAAAATGGGTGTACTGGTGCTGAAAGCTCCCACATATTGTGGGGTCTGTGGAAGGGAATTTCTAGGCAGCCTTCCCCTTGCTTATTTCGCAAGGAGGCTGGTTCAACTCCATGATACAATTGGAGAGATTACTGATATCTACTATAATAACCAGTCTATGATACAAAGACTTATTTTCGAATAAGCTACAGAGGGTAAACAGCCCTTGTGAACGATCAAATTGATGATTAAATCAGACCTGCCAGGAGAGAATATAAAAATGTACGCACCAGAAAATCATCAAGATCTTCAACATATATTTCCTCATGATGAATAGTGTTGTCCACGTTGTCTTTTCTACCACCACCAATTGACTCTGAGAAATAGAAAAAGAAAGAATAGTGATTTTGTAACTTCTTCATGGGAACATGAATACAAGTTGCAAAATAAGTAAAACTGTGCATGGACATAATTTCTTAATAACTAATGGTCGATCCACAGACAGACTGATTTGCACAAATTTCAAATGTAGCCAGCCTATGCAGTAAGAAGCCCAAATGTTTGTAGTGTCACTCCAAAAATTAAGAAAAGACGGTTGTGATCTTTCTTTTGCAGAAGGAATAATCAAGGAAAATCAGTACAATGGTTATGCTGATTTTAAAAGGTTCAATCTAAAAGTTGAGGCAAATTTATCGACTTGTTCACAAGCATAGATAGCATAACCCCTCCTTCCCTTCTTCCTTGTCAGGACATACCATTACAAACAGCTTCATTCCTTTCTGAAGTTGTACCCATTTTTCCTTCCATTTTGCTATTTGTTGTCAGGACAGGTTTCTCCATCCTCTCTTTCACTTCACTCATCTGCAACAATCAAGATCTTATCTTACTCTCTACTTTGCTGAAGATGGTATGGTACTAAAAGAATTATGATTCATAAAATTAAATTCAGAGAATTGTGGTTGACATACTGTAGAAGACACATCAATAAATGCATTCTGATTATCCTGGATTGTTCTTACATCCTCACCGGCCTCAGAACTGGATAGGGTAAAGTTATCTTGCAGTTCAGTTTTGCTTTCATTTTTCACACTGGATGTCTCGCTCTGCGCTTCCAGTGCCCGTTTGCGCTTTGGTGAAGCCTCGGGGCTGAATATTTTCATGAAATCCTTCACTTTTCCCTTTATTCTGCTACTACGACTTTTCTCTCTTGAAGGCAGTCGAGAAGTTTTGGTGCTCAGGCTATCTGATGAAACATCATTCTTTGAATAACGGGTGCTCTGCCTCATTCCTGTAGAGAAATTAAGATGTCAACTTGTTCACAAGCACAAATAGCATAATCCCTCGTTCACTTACTCCGTATTAGGACTTACCATCAGGAGCAGCTTCATTTCTTTCTGAAGTCATTTTCATTTTTCCTTCCATTCTACTATTTGTTGTCAGGATAGGTTTCTCCATTCTCTCTTGCACTTCACTCATCTGAAACAATCCAGATCTTATCTTAATCCAACATGTATATATGTCTAATGTCAAACTCCCTACTTTGCTGAAGATGGTACTCAAAGAATTATAATTCATAAAGTTAAATTCAGAATTATGTGGTTCACATACTGGAGAAGGCACATCAATAAATGAATTCTGATTGTTCTGGATTGTTTCTGCATCCTCATTGGCCGCAGAACTTGATACGGTAAACTTATCTTGCAGTTCAGTTTTGCTTTCATTTTTCGCAGTGGGTGGCTGGTCCTGCACTTCCGGTGCACCTTTGCGCTTCGGTGAACCCTCGGGGCTGAATACTTTCATGAAATCCGTCACTTTTCCCTTTACTCTGCTACTACGACTTCTCTCTCCTGAAGGCGGTTGAGAACTTTTGGCACTCAGGCTATCTGATGAAACATCATTCTTTGGATAATCAGCGTAATGTTTCATTCCTGTAGAGAAAAAGCATAAGCTGGGATCCATCTATTCATGAAAAGGGGATGCCAACGAAAATTTAGATATTTTAGACAGTAGCAGCTTGATTATTCCTTCAGTAGCAGCTAGGATAGGCTGAGCGCACTTTGTACTCCACCTTAGCAATGGAAATAGAGAAAACATACATAAAACAGATAGGTTAGTGATATGTATGCAGCATTCTGAATGCTACCTTGAATATAGTCATCATCAAAGAATAAAGGCGCCGGTCCTTCTTTGGTTGCTGAGTTTGTACTATATTTTCCAGATTTGGAATCCTCATAGTCTGTCTGACTCTTTGATGCTCCAGTGGCAGTTGACATTCGGTCCTCCTCATCAATTAGGTCAAAGCCTTGGACAACAACTTGAGGGAAGCTTTTGAGTCCAATAATAGCTGCATCCTTTTCTTCCATGGTACCTGGCAACACTAACAAGGCCCCTTTGCCAGCCCACTTGTAGAATGAAAAATGGAACTTGTTAGTGTCCATGATGCTTTCCATGCTAGCAGGAGTCCCTTCACCTTCACTCTCCATAGAACTGATATGATTAGAGGTGTCCTTCTTGTCCCCACTTTGAGAACGAAACCTAGATAAGAACGGGTAGCGATGCCATGAAATGGGTTTCTTCCTAGAATCTTGTTGGGGTGTTTCTTGGGCTAGATAATTGTTCATTTGTGAGATTGGTGAAGTTGGAATGCTGTAAGCATATGATGCCCCGTCATCATTTCTGTCAGATGTTTGCCGAGACGGAGAAGTAGGCATCAAAATGTCTGTGCCTCTGTTGAACTTCATGGAGAAGCTGGAAGAAACAGGTATAGGTAGACTCAGAACAATGTTGAACATAACACTATTCAATCAGGTATATTAGAATTCGCCATGCCATGTCAAGGTGGAACTTAAAATATTGATTACAAAAAAGAAAAAAATATGACCAGTTAGTGGTGATGCACCTGCTATCTCTAGTACTTTTGTATGGATTGCCAAAAGCAAATAATCTCCAACTAGGAGAGAGATATCTGGTCGTTATTCATTTGATTCGGGACAGTGGTATGTACTTATAAACTTATGCAGACATTTCATAATCATAGTGCCCACATTGTCTGAGATACTAGTACGATTGTTCATATCAGTTCGCTGAAAGCTTCATTGGAAGCTAAATAGTACCTCGATGGCGGGCGCGTCGTGGAGCCAGGCGACGCCGGCCCTCCGAACACATCCCCCCAATCCCCGGCTCCGGCACGCCTGGGCAACGCCGCCTCGCTCACGGGGAATATATCTCTGTAGAACTCCTCCCCAAGGTGCCTCCGCCGGTCTCCGCTCCCCCGGTCCCCGAACACGGGCGTCCCCGTTTCCCCGCTCCGCGCCCTCTGCGCGGACGATCCGAACGACGAGGTGTCCACAGAGCTGCGGCGCGAGCTGTGCTCGTTTCCCGACGAGCGGCGGGGCGGGCCGCCGAAGACGTCGGCGAAGACATCGGCGAAGTCGAGATCGGCGCTCCGCGGCGGCGCGCCAGCCATGCTAGCCCGCCTTGCGGGTGCGGCGAGGGGTCGAGCACGTGCGGCGTGGCAGCCTCTGCTGTGTGGCCAAGGCAGCTGCGTAGGCGCGGGTTTGTGGCGGGGGGCAGCGCTGCGGATTTCGCATGGCTGGCGTGTTCGCCGCGGCGTCCGCCCGCTCGGGCGCTCCCATCGGCGGCCACGACTTGCTTGTCCTTTGCGCCAGTCGCTTTCGTCACATCACGCCTGCCGTTGCGGCGTTGCGAGCGAGCGGCAACCCGCGACGGAATCCTGTCCTCCAGTATTGCTCCGTATGACCTCCATCTCCATCACATCAGAAAAAGGTCCACACCTTATTGGGCTCCGTGGTAGATCTTACCTGTTCGGGCTTTAGTAAACGGGCTAACTATAGGGCCATATGGGCCTCATAGGCCCATTGAGAAAACCCTAACTTCCCCTCTATATACATAGTACACCCTAGCAGCACAATGCACTACCGCCGCCGCCGTCCCTCTCTCTTCTCCGCAGCGCCCCCTGTTCTTCATGTCCGCATAGCTTTTCGATCGATCTTCTCTTTTTTTTTTTTGGTATAAAGCTTTGCTGTTAAAATCTTTTCTCCATGAAGAGAGTCCAAGCAGACGGGCGGTCTGAACTGATGCCATGTTGATATGTCTGCAGTTTTCATGCCTTCCTTCGGGTTGGCATCCGAGAGAAATCAGCGATCTGCGTGTTTTCTTCTTTTCCTTCGAATCTTTTTGTTTGTCGAGAAATCAGTGCTATGATGAAGATGCTTTAATTATTTCTATGTCTGGACATCTGAGATTTATGTCTACGATTAGAGTACGCATCAATCTGAGCCTCAACAACTAGTTTTATCCTTTGTTTTTTTATAAGTTTCGCATCTGCTTTACTTCTTCCTGATGCTATTCAGTCTCAGGGTACAACGCAGGCGCAAATAGAGACATGGTTAACTTACCAACCCTTTGCAGCTTTTGTATTGCTCTGGAGTCAAATGGTTTAATCGAAATTTATTCGAATCTGTATAAAATTTTTACATATCCTGGCAGATGATGAGACAATTATATATGCTTAACACTTAATGGCATTTGCCATATGTGGACTAAAACTCCGCTTATTATCTGATGCCTTAGATAGCACTTTGTTTTGGTTTTTTGCAAATTAAACTGTATTTATTCATGGAGCTGAATGTGGCATGTGATGAAGAAAAGAATCTTATCCTACACACTGAACTTAACGTGTGGACTACAATTTCTGCTTATTATCTGATGTCGCATCCGCATCAAACCATTCATTTGTTCAGAATTATAGCTCTTGAACTTATCTATTTGCGTCAGAAAAAATTCTGTTGTATGTTGACTTCATTAATAAAAAATAACATCAAATTTCCTGATAAACATGAATATGGTATGACTTAGAAATTTCAAAGTATATATTACCAGCTGCCAATACACAGTATAAGGCTTTGTTTGTTTCTGATTCTCTGGTTATGTTTAGATTCATAGAAAAGCAAGGATTTTCTCGCTTCTTGCTTTTCGATTATCGTAGTATAAAACTGTGAAGCGTTGGCCAGCAGAAGCGAGAATAAGCGAAAATAAGTAGGATGTTTGATGGGATTATCGCTTATTTTCATCGATAAGCCGCTTATAAACGGAAACAAACAGGACCTAAAATGCACTAATCGCTAACTAAACTGCTACAGGATGTTCAATCGTCACGCTAAGCTGCTACAGGATGGAGGTGGGCTTTATAAACTTCAACCACACCACAAGGCGGAGGTGCGCAACCCAGAACTACCGACACAGCCACAAGATTTAATTAGCAAGATTTACCAACCCAATAACGACAATACTTCCAGACGGCTCGTAACGCTGAGGGCAAACTCCCAACGGGCTTACGTGCTTACGGGTCTAATGGGCCGGCTTGTCACGGCTATCACATTCTGTGTCGTGTCGTGGGCCGATGGGTTATCAGGATGGACGGCACGGCATGGTCTGAGAAGAATTTCGTGTCGTGCCGGCTCGAAATGTATTGGACCGTGTCTTTGCGTGTTTAGACCGAACCGTGCCGGACGATCCGTTTGAACATCACGGTTTCATAAATGTTAGTATTTATTGACTTTTAAATATTATTTTTGATTATTTGTCTTATTTAAAAAATTATAAAAATATAAAAATAAAAAATAAACTTAAAATATATCTAATAATAAAAGATATTATAATAAAAAATTAATATTCTTATTATAATTTTTAAAATATTATAATTTTTAATTAATATTCTTATTATGATATCTAAAAATCAACCTTATGAACAGAGCGAGTACTACGAATACGAAACAGTCGAACACATTCGACTTCGAGAACAGAGCCTATGCTTGTCTATTGGGCCATCTCGGTTCTGCCGACCGAGGCCTAATGGGAGCCTGTCTATAGCCTGTGCAGCCCATTCTAGACCATTCCAAGCAGCCCATCCCAGCCCAAAGATGCTTGATCCTTGCAGCCCATGCGGTCCCTATTCGCTATCTCGGGCTCAATTCCCCTCGTCCGACTCACAGGACACCTACCGGCGACCTCCTGGGCGTCGTTGATTGATTGGCCCCTCTTCTTCCTGTGAACACGAGCTGGCCACAAAACCATGGAGAGCTCCATGAGAAACCGCATTTCGTTGTTCAAGAAGAAAAGGAAAGGTTCGAATCATAAGCTCTTTTTGAACCATTCGCTGCTGGTATTTTAATTTTGCCGGCCGCCGAGGTCAATCTTCTTCCTAAACCTTCCTGCACGGTTTCAACCGGAACAAGTCCAAAAGCTACAGTCCGCGCTGCACCTTGTCGTACTCCACCACTGACGGCCCTGGCTGTGGATTGAGAGACGTTGATTGACACGACGGCTAATCTCGAAACTCCCCCACACTGACAGTGGCGCGCCAATCAACCAGCCATGAGTACTCTAATCGGTGCCCGGCAAGCGCAGCAGGCGGGTGCGTGGCCCGTGCCATTGCCCGGCGGATCTCCTCCGGGCGCGGCCGGATTATGGACTGACCCCCACCCCGGCCGGCGTTCGTGCGAACTGCGAAGCAAAGGCACCCGAGAAACCCGGAGGCTGGAACGCCATCCGCTTTGGAGATCCGCGCATTGGCATGGGCGCGACAGGGGCGCCCGGACAAGCAGCTCGCGAAGGCCCGGGACCCGGGACCCGGACCGAGTCCGCGTGCACGTGTGTGCTCTGGAAACCGCAGCAAACCAGCGAAGCCTGGCCTGCGCACTGTCGCTTTCGCGGTCGCGGTCGTCGCTAGCTAGCGATAGCTGCGCGGCACCCGGGCCATTCCGGGCAGCAACCGGCACGACCCCGTTCCCGCGGCCTCGCATTCCTCGGTAGTCAGGGCCATCTCGCATGTGACCTTGCGCTAGCACAGGTAGCATGGGCATGGCAAATGAGGTCAGGACGCGGTGCTGTGCAACAATACACGACGACCGATCGTGCAAGCGCGTGCAGACGGCGCGAAGCGCAACCCCTCGTCCCTCCCAGGTCCAGCCGGATCCATCGATCGATCGCCCGTTATTTTTGGAAATGGTCCTCCAGTGCGCGTCCGTGGTGTTTGCGTGTTGGGTAGCAGTAATAATAACTGACGTCGAGTGATGGCGTATCGCTCGACTGCCCATACGGTACGCGGTACACGCAACAGGGAGATCCAGGACAAGATATACCAATCCGTGTTACGGAAGCAAGCTGGAGGAGTGGGCTAAAAATCTCAGTATCCCCTGGAGAGGTAGGGACGATGATTAGCGGCCACCGCCTGGGGAACAAGTCTGCGTGCTCACGTCGCCGTGTTGTCGTCTGTTAGCAGTGCTCGCACCCGGAAATGTGGCCACCGAAAGTTGACCATAGAGGATTAACTTATGTTTTGTTTCGTGAGAACTGGAACTACTAGTAACAAATCTTGTGCCTGGACGTGTTTTCCGCAGCCGGCATTCTCCGAATTGCTAAACTGGACCATGTACAGCCATTGAAGCTTTCCCCTGCCCCACGAATTCTCGTAGATCAACACAAGCCGTAAGTGTATCTACGATCTGGAAACGGATTGGACGAGCCTACTGAGAATCCTAGGAGCAAGGACGGCAAGACCGTCCGTCCGTGGCTGTCCATCCATCGTCGCTCCTCTCCCTTGAAGCATCCTTCAAGGACCATGATGAAACGCGGCGTCCAGTTTCGAATTTTGAACCCAAAAAATAGACACCGGTCTGGGACCTCGAACACGGATTAACGATGTCTGTGATTTCTTAAACGATCCGTACTTACGCGTAGGTGTACTGAGAGCCCGAGTTATGGATCAATGAACAAGCCGTGTTGCGCATTGGAGTTAAGCAGCTGTGAAGCAAAACAGTAGTCGTACATACAATACAGTACACACGAATTCTGATCAGCTGGATGCACTCCACCATTACAGTCTCTGTCAAAGATCGATCACTCACACAAACACAAACAGTTCGACACCCCGGAAAGCCAGCAAGCAGCAGGTCCATCTGCCGGCTCCCTCGCACGCGTTCCAATATAAAACCGCCAACCGAACCCCCGCCTCATTTACACCACTCAAACCCAGAGAGGTCTCAGCAGCTTCAGTTCATCGCCGTGCTCCGCTGCCTATGGCCAAGCGCCTGTTCCACTCGTGCCGCTCGCCGTCCGCCGCCGCGGCGATCACCCCGACGACCACGCTCCTCGCCGCCAGCGACCACCAACCTCACGTCGTCCCGGCCCACGCGGGCGCCGCGTGCTGCCCGCGCGGCGTTCCTCGTCGCCGGTCTCTGCCCCCGGCGCCGTGCGGCAGCACTGCGGACTGCCACGGCGCCGACGACGACCTCGCCCCCCCGGCACGTGGCACGCCGGCGTACCGGTGGCTCAAGAGCTCGCGCTGGCACGTCATCGAGGCCAACGCCTACGCCACCGCGGACGGCAACGACGACGACGAGGCCCCTCGCCTTAAAATCGACGCGCGGCGCCGGGTGCGCCGCCGCTCGCTCCGCCGCCGCAGGAGAGCGCTCCACCACCGGCGGGCCGCCGCGGCGAGCTGCTCGTCCGACGACGACAGCGGCTGGTTCAGCACCGACGACGAGCAGCCGTACGCGCGCGGCGGCGCCGAGTCGTCGACGCTGGTGTCGTCGTCCTCGTCGACGGGCGGGACCAGCGCCCCCGGCACCGCCGGCGCGGCGAGGGAGGAGGTGGAGGAGGAACGGGAGCCGGTGGCAGCGGTGGCGGGCGGGTTCGCGGTGGTGAAGCGCTCTGAGGACCCGCGCGCCGACTTCCGGCGGTCCATGGCGGAGATGGTCGTGGGGCGCGGCATCTACGACGCCGACGGGCTCGAGCGCCTCCTTCGCTGCTTCCTCGCGCTCAACGACCAGCGCCACCGCCGCGACATCGTCGCCGCCTTCCGCGACGTGTGGGAGGCCGTCTTCGCCAACCCGTCCCCGTGCGACGCCCAACAACCCACCAACGGCGATGATGTCGCGTCCTCCCATGCTGCCTCATCAGCTGGCAAGGCCAAGGCCGCCGCAGCCGTCGTGTGTCCGCCACCGTAGTAAGGCGAGCGTGTTAAACACGTACCTGTGGTACAAGGTTTATCAGTAACAAGCAAACGTGCTCTGGTTTGTCCTGTACAGCGTCTGTAAATTACAATTATGACGTTTCTTCTTCGGGTTATCGCCTCTGCCTCCTTTCGTCTCCATGCTGCCGTCGTCGGGCTTTTGAGATGTGGAGAAATTGGAAAACCGGGATCACGGCCCTGATCTGATGTGATGTGACCTGGAGGGACTGTGTGTACGATACTGTTCCTCGATGTCAGTCTATCTGCACTTTTCTCCTTTATGTTTCGACGTGCATTGCCCCCCTTTCCCACCCTTCTCACGAAGTTCTTGCATTGAACGCTTTTTAGCGTGCCGGCCTAGCATTGCCATTTCGTGCAGCATGATCGCGGACACAGGACAAGCGGAAGGAAATTGAATTCCTGTCGCTTACCCGCGCTGTCGGTTTATCTGCTCTGCTTTCTTCCATCATCGCAGGCACGGTAGCATGATGTGACGCGCACTTGCGCTACGGTGCAACACTGGGGCAGTAGGTTACATGCATGTGCAGATAAAGTATCCTTTTGCTAGTTTAATCTTTACTACAAAACTGTTTAGTTTCGATCACATAAAAATCACCCCGCGATATGTTTTAATTGACCGAAAAAGGATGTGCAGAAAGAAAGCCAGCACTGATGTGATATGATTTGATGGGACACAAGTTTACGGAGAGGCTAGTACTAGTACCTTGCGCATTAGCGTTTGAAGATCTCAAAGCGTCTTTATTCACGCGGCCTTGACCTCGCCTGCTTGGATTTCTCTTCTGAATTCTTATCTATTAGCAGGACGTCCAGTTTGGTAGCTGAAGCTTTATATATATATATATATATATAACATTCATGTCTTTATTCATTCACCAAAAGATTCAGACATCGGAGTGAGTATATTTTGAAAACTGGACACCTCTACTCGGGTGTGGATTACACTGCTCTTAAAAAGCAGAATACATAAGACAACAAAAGCTGGGTTAATAACATATTGACTTCTAAGAAGTCATCGAAATTCGAGAGAGGCTCGCTTTAAACAAGCATGCGGCCTTCGTGAAGGAGCATCGTCGTCGAAGTTGATATAGGCGAACACATATACAAGACATAATCTGCACTAGTTCACAATAACTTAGTCCACTGCATCCGAATCGCAAGCACCGAACATCCATGGCGGTCTGCGTTTTTAGGGTCGTGACCATCTAGATAGCCATGGAAAGGAGATTCCATTCTCAATATATTGTACTAGAAAACCTGACGCGCGACGTTGCGTATATAATTTTTACAAAAGTTTAGAAGTGAACTGGAGAAAATATCGATTGAAAAGCATGTAACATATCTGAAACGAAAATTATAATAATTATAGGGTTTCAAATGTATTATCAAAGACTAAAAGCAGATGTGCAAGTTTTTACGTAAATTCAAAAATAACTTATGTATTTCCTTACAAAGTTATCAGGTACTCACGTCCTTCGGTTGTCGTTGGACCGAAGTAGCTGTGTTCTGGCCCAAAAAAGGTCCACTTCTATATAAGCATGAGGGGTGAGCGGAGGTTTAACCCTAATATTCTTCACCCAGATCGCCTCAACGCTGCCATGGCTCCTGCAGCGTCACCTACGGCAGCTGGTGCGCTCCCTCCACCCTCTTGTGCGCCATCCCAACGTCATGTGTCGCTATTGCCGCCGTGTCACCCGTCTTCCACACTGCTCTCCTCGTGTCATCGCAACGCACCCACTTCCTCTCTCTTATGCAATTATGTTTGCTCCGCTTCCGCATCTCGCGTCGCTCGCGCGTCATTCTCATCCAATTATCCCCCACGCGCTGATGTCCCGAGAAATAGGGGAGAAGGAAAGTGAGGCTCACACACGGGCCTTGCTTGGCACGGCCGTCTAGGCCGATGGCCCACGGTCTGTGGCGCGAGAGGGCGACGTACTCGTCTTTGAAAGCATCCACGACATAAAAAGACCTCATGGGATCAGAGGCAAAGTTTTGCTTCTCTGAAGACCGCGATGAGCGATGAGCAAGGAAATTAGCAGTTGGGTATTGCGAAAGAAACAAAGGGTCAAAACTGAGTTCCTTTAATTCTGTAAAGAAAAGGAAGAGTAAGTTCAATTTAAAGTGATACAGAAAAGAGATGTGCGGTACCCGACCCAATCAGGATGCAGTTAGAGAAACCTACACATGTTGAATTATTCTTTCTTGGTTATCGCTTACAATCAGAGTTACAAAACTAAACGCAAACAACGAAGTGGATTCATGGAGACAGTAGGGCCCAGAGGATCGCGTAGGCGAGCCTTCCAACCGTCGACGCGGGCCAGCCCTCCTTCCTGTGACGATGACGATGACGACGACGTCGCGGAGAACGGACGACGATGGGCACGATCACCTGGTGGCGAGGCGACGCGTGCACCAAGACGCGCATTTCGCCGCCGCTGCCGTTGGCCATGGAAACCGCCGCCGCCAGCACCACGAGCAGACCGCGAGGAACTTCTTCCACGTACCGCCGGCGGCCTACCTCTTCCGTGCGCACCTCCATGGTTTCGTTGCGGACTTGCGCCCGCTGTGCCTCTCTACTATTTTTGCAGAGTTGCAGTTGCCGGTGGTGTGAATGTGAATGTATCCGAATGTGTGGAGATGTGATGATGACGCGTGACGTCTCGTCGGGGTTGGAGTTTTAAGGCCCGCGAAAGGACGCGATTGATGGGTGCCCCCACCCGTTCCCGTTCGTTAGTCGTCGTCCTGTGTTTTTTTCGTTTGGCCCAGTTGCTCGTTAACTGGGTCAGTTCTGCGTTGTTCGGCCCGCACAAGAAAGTTTCCTGCTTTCGCCCAGTAGGCCGAAGCGGTAAAAATGAAGAATCGGCCCGTCGTTTTTTTTGTGTGTGTGGTTTTGCACAAAAAATAAAAAGTACATGCGGTGAGCGTGGATCGAACACGCGACCTTCAGATCTTCAGTCTGACGCTCTCCCAACTGAGCTATCCCCGCTTAGTGTGCCGAGATAACTCTATAATAAAACAATCTTTGTATCAAATCATCTTCCCATAATCCGCAGCTCTGTTCTTAACCATGACAAACCTTCTTGGAATTTAATATGAATTCTCGGATCAGTTGGTCAGGTTTGTAGACTATCGGGGAATTTACTATCAACCAAGATTGCTATGCTAGGCATACCAAATGTGAGCGACATGATTTTGTTTGGCGTAACACCATCTCCGGCATTAACAGGTGTGTTTCTTAGCGTTACACCATGTCCAGTCCATGTACACATTCTTACTCACGTAACACGTCTGTCACCTGGCCGCGATCCTGTTGTAATGATAGACTTCCGTGTTGGGGAACAGGTAGGCTACGATAGCATATAATAATTTCTACCGTTTAACCAGGAAACCTTGCAAGAGAGGATCATGGATCGTTACCACTAGACGCGCAGGCGGAGCGAAGCGAATGTTGGAGCAGCTCGATCCAATGTAGTCGCGCGTCGGTGTAGAGAAAGTAGTCGATCACGTCAATCGTCTCCTTCTAGTCCAGCCGTCGGCACCGCAGTAATAGCAGCGCCTCCTCGCGGTATCCACACGTACGGGGTTGGAGCACCGTGCGTGGCATGCTAGCACCAGCAACACAGTTAGGGTTTTGTGGGCGAGAAAGAGGAGCACGGCGGCTAGGGTTAAGGACTGGTGGAATCACCTGCGCCTTAAGCCCCTCCTCCACTTAAATAGACCCTTCTAATGGGCCTCGACTACTTGGCTCATTAGTGGACTAATTCCACACGGATCAATATCCGTATGACCCTCACATACGGATCAATAGCGGCACCTAGCAGCATATACTGATTCTCGTGTACACATAAAGATCATATCGGCTGAACCTTTGATATACGCAGTCAGCGATCCCTTTGTCTCACGATATCGGTCAAGCTTAAGGTGAGATACGTGCCATCCCTATAATAGCTCGACCATTTACTCGAACGTCTAGTGGATTTATCATGACTAACTTTTAGTCATTATGATTAACTTTTAATCATATTGGCATGATCATGCACTTTCAAATCCATCTAACTCGAGAGTCCCAGAGATATCTCTCCTGTTATTAGGAGGGGCAAATTCCATCTTGACCGCTCACACCCCACGACATGTTTCAGAGCATGTCCGAAAATTACCTTTATAACTACCCAGTTACGGAATAGCGTTTGGTAATCCCTAAATATGCTATTACACATTCTGGGAATAAATGACAATCTCAGGTCTAAGGATCCCAAAGGTACATCATACAAGACAACAACTGATGGCACAACAATAACATCTCAGCAAAGTCTATTAGTGGGTCAGTCCAACACTATGTTCTCCAACATGTGTCCATATTATTGATTTGATATCTCCATATCAATGATCTATGAAACATGATCATCAACCAATACATGTGCTAGTCCATAAATCATTATTGTCCAACACAATGATAAGGAACTAGGGATCATTTAGGATAATATTATGAAAGAACAATGAGTTTCACAAACAACTCACGCACTTGTCAATCAATGCAATATTTATTATCCATAGAATAGAATAACACTTTATTCAATCACACATAAACATAGACATTACCCAATCTCTCATACATTAATCATGCAGATATCTAATACCCATGGATCTCATATATGCCTCATGCTTGGACTGAGAGAGAGGTTTTATCAACGGATCAGCGATGTTTGAGTCCGTGTGCACGTTGCATATCTTTACATCACCTCGAGCGACAATGTCCCGAATAAGGTGATAACGCCGTAGTACGTGTTTGTTCTTTTAATGCGCTCTAGGCTCCTTGGCTTGCGCAATGGCACCACTATTATCACAATAGAGGTCCATTGGACTGGATGCACTAGGAATCACACCCAACTCAGAAACAAATTTTCTGATCCAAACAGCTTCCTTTGCAGCTTCTGAAGCGGCAAGGTACTCAGCCTCCGTTGTTGAGTTAGCAACCGTATCTTGCTTGAAACTCTTCCAGCTCACCGTGCCTCCATTGAGGCAAAACACATATCCAGATTGCGATCTCGAATCATCTTTGTTGGTTTGGAAGCTAGCATGAGTGTAACCATTTACAACGAGCTCTTCCTCACCTCCATAGACTAGGAACACACCCATAGTCCTTCTCAAGTGCTTTAGGATATTCTTATTAGCTCCCCAATGAGCTTCTCCTGGATTTGACTGGTATCTGCTCACAGCACTAAGAGCGTAGGCTACATCTAGGCGAGTACTTATCATGGCATACATGATGGACCCAACAGCCGAAGCATATGGAATCGCTCTCATTTTCTTTTGCTCATCTGATGTCGAGGGACACAGAGTCTTGCTAAGAGAAACCCCATGTGACATGGGCAAGAAACCTTTCTTGGAATCCTGCATATTGAACCGTTTCAATATCTTGTCAATGTACGTGTCCTGGCTTAATCCAATTAGCCTCTTTGATCTATCTCTATAGATCTTAATGTCCAAAATGTAAGCTGTCTCTCCTAAGTCCTTCATTGAGAAACTCTTTCTCAAAGAAGTCTCAACAACTTCAAGCATTGGAATATCATTACTGATCAGCAATATGTCATCCACATAAAGGACCAGAAAGACAAGCGCGCTCCTACTAGCCCTTTTGCAAACACAAGGCTCTTCTTCATTTTTAATGAAGCCAAACCCTTTGACTACCTCATCAAAGCGAAGATTCCAACTCCGAGATGCTTGTTTTAGTCCATAAATGGACTTTTGAAGCTTGCATATCTTCCTAGCATTTTGTGGATCGACAAAACCTTCAGGCTGTGTCATGTACACATCCTCACTTAGGTTTCCATTAAGGAAAGCCATTTTGACATCCATTTGCCATATCTCATAATCATAAAATGCGGCAATTGCTAGAAAGATTCGTATAGACTTTAGCATAGCGACAGGCGAGAAGGTCTCATCATAATCAACCCCTTGAATTTGCTTAAAACCTTTCGCCACCAATCGTGCCTTATAGATGTGAACATTTCCATCCATGTCTATCTTTTTCTTAAAAACCCATTTACACTAAATGGTTTTTACACCATCAGGCGGATCTATCAAGTTCCAAACTTGATTTTCTCTCATGGATTCTAGTTCGGATCTCATGGCTCCAAGCCATTTCTCAGAGTCTGGTCCCATCATTGCTTCACTGTAAGTCTTAGGCTCATCATTGTCTAACAATAATATGTCTCGCTGCCCCGTGGTTAGGAGCGTGAACTTTTCAGGAGTGCGACGTGCCCTTTCTGTCCTACGCGGGACTGGTGTTTCAACAATTGGTTTAACAACAATTTGTTCATCCAATTATGGTATAGCGGAAGAAGAAACATTTTCTGGAGCTTCTTGAACTTCTTCAAGTTGCACCGTTCTCCCACTTACCCTTTTGGAGAGAAACTCTTTCTCTATGAAAACACCATTACGAGCGACAAACACTTTGCCCTCTTCCCGGTTGTAGAAATAATAACCTTTGGTTTCCCTAGGGTATCCTACAAAGAAGCATTTATCAGACTTGGAAGAAAGCTTATCAGACGTCATACGTTTTACATAAGCCTCACATTCTCAAATCTTAAGAAAAGACAACCCGAGACGCTTCCAAGTCCATATCTCATATGGTGTCCTTTCCACGGATTTAGATGGAACCCTATTAAGTGTGAAAGTGGCAGTTTCTAGAGCGTATCCCCAGATGGACAATGGAAGATCACTTTGGCTCATCATAGACCTAACCATGTCTAACAAAGTTCGGTTCCTCCGTTCGGATACTCCATTCCATTGGGGCGTTCCTGGCGGAGTCCAATGTGGAACAATTCCACATTGCTTTAGATGTTCACCAAATTCATGGCTCAAATATTCACCACCACAATCAGATCGTAGGAGTTTAATAGTTTTGCCCAATTGATTTTGTACTTCATTTTGAAATTCTTTGAACTTTTTAAAGGATTCAGACTTATGCCTCATTAAGTTGATGTAACCATATCTACTAAAGTCGTCGGTAAAAGTTATGAAGTACTGAAGACCACCTCTGGCCGTGCAACTTATTGGTCCACATACATTCGTATGTACAAGTCCCAATAGTTCACTCGCCCTCTCACTATTTCATGTGAAAGGCGACTTAGTCATTTTGCCAAGTAAACAAGACTCACATGTATCAATTGATTCAAAATCAAAAGAACTTAGAAGACCATCTGTATGGAGCTTATTTATGCGCTTCTCATTTATATGACCTAAACGACAATGCCAAGTATACGTGGGATTCAAATCATTAGGCTTGATCCTTTTCGCATCAATGTTATACATAGGCTTATTCTCAAGATCTAAGTAATATAATCCATTCACCAATGGGCAATTACTATAGAGAATATTATTCAAATAAATAGAACAATACTTGTTTCTTATTATGACCTCATAACCATCATCTTCCTCCAAACACTTTGAAGAAATAATGTTTTTGCCTAAGACGAGAATATAATAACAATTATTTAACTCCAAAACTAATCCTGATGGTAATGAAAGTGGATAAGTTCCGACGGCCAAGCAGCAACCTTTGCACCATTGCCGACGCGAGCATCCACCTCGCCCTTTGCACATTTCCTTGCTTCTTTAAGCCCCTGCAACGATTTGCAAGTATGAATCATCGATCCGGTATCAAATACCCATGAATCATAAGGACATGTAGCAACATTATTAATTTCAATAACATTGATACCTGAATTAGAAGTATCTCCACCCTTCTTCTTCAGCTCTTCCAGATAAAGCTTGCAATTCCTCTTCCAATGACCGGGTCTCTTGCAGTGAAAACAAGGATCACTAGCCGCCGGTTTAGGCTTAGGAGCTGCTGCAGACTTAGGCTTAGTGCTAGAGATCTGATCTGTAGCCTTAGCCTTAGTCTTGCGCTTTCATTTCTTGCTATCCTTTTGAACCAAGTTAACTTGACTTGGACCAGATTTTTTGATGCTAGCCTCAGCTGTCTTAAGCATCCCATGCAACTCAGCCAATGTCTTCTCTAAGCTATTCATTTGAAAGTTCAAAATGAAAGGCTCATAGCTCGCAGGAAGCGACTGGAGAATCACATCTGTGGCCAAATCAGGGTGTAGAGCAGCACCAAGTTTCTCCAAATTCTCAATGTAACCAATCATCTTGATCACATGAGGACTGACAGAACCGTTTTTAGCTAGCCTGCACGTAAACAAGGACTTTGAGATGTTGTACCTCTCAGACCTTGCTTGGTTCTCAAACATGCCACGAAGTCCCTCAATCATATTGTGGGCATCCGCGTTCTCATATTGCTTCTGAAGCTCAGAGGACATAGTGGCAAACATGAGACAGCTAACATCAACCGCATCATTGGTATGTTTCTCATACTCCCTTTTCTGAGTGGCAGTACCATTTTCTGACAGATCATCAGGATAGGGAAGCTCTAAAACATATTCCTTTTTCTCCTGCTTAAGAACAATTCTCAAGTTGCGATACCAATCAATAAAGTTTGTTTCACTAAGCTTTTCTTTTTCAAGAATTGAGCGCAAATTGAAAGTGTTACTAGCGGTTGGTGCCATGATCTACAACGGAAAATATGCAAATATAAGCACTATGTAAATATAAAATTCTTATAAACATTTTAACAAAAGTTCATTATTCCACTATATGCTTGGAATCGTTTTCCCTCAAAACGACATATAGTGGTTCAAGATCCATATTCAACTTAGATCCTAGTGAGCTTGGGCATCACCGCTAGAAATCTAGTGACATAGGTCAGCAACACTTTACTAATCACATCCCTATATGACTCTTGTTTGTTGGGTGACATCACATGTCCCGGCGTCAACACCATGCCCCAAAGCCCAAAACCGTTTTGATAGCTTTGTTAATTAAGCCAATACTATGCATGTAAATGTCCGACATTTATCCTAATAATTAAGATAGTTGAGGTACTCTACTTTGGCAGACCTATCATACAACAATCATAATTTTAATAGGTGCAACTATTGGAAGGGCATATAATTTAATTTTTCTTGAGGGAACCTATTCTAGCATGTTAATCATATCTAATATAAATAACACATGAAAGAATAGGATGATAGGAACATCATCACAGACAGTCATATTAACTGTGAAATAGTATGCCCCCTTTCAATTGATGATCTCCATCTCCATGCGATGTCTCCCGTCCCTTCAACCATCATGCTTGAGGCCTCCATGAACTAACACTTAGCTACTACACCTAATAGCTAGTAATAAATTACATGAGAATATCAAGCATCACAGGTCGACACGCAGGCCGTTATACAATAATATGACAGCCTCAACCCAGCTGTAATTAATCATGGCACGCAGGCCATGCAAATCACATATATACATCACATGCATCTTTTGGGCCATACCATTCACAACATTCTCTGCAAAAACAAGTTAGGCGAGAAGTGAATGCTAACATGTGGCCAAAAAGGGTTGTAACAATCTAGCCGTGTCCGTAGGCGGTCCCGCTTTTGACTCATTCACAATGGCTTAGTCTACTCATGAAAACCTCACAGGATTTCACAGATCGTATCTATAAAATCGCAATGGAAATCCTATCTTTGCCTGATTTTGACTCATTCACAATGGCTTAGTTTTCCATTAGGTTTTCATGAGTAGATTGCGATACATGATTATGATACTATTGGCTCCTCTACTGGCGCACGCAGTTAGTCCCGATGGTGATTCCAGCCGGTAGGGACAAGTCACGCGCGCACGGAGAAGAAACACAAATAAATCAATGATGCATGTATCGCTATCCGCGCATTACCTTGTGAACCTCCCTATCATCATTGATCTAATCAATCCGAACACAAAAACATGTAATAGCATCTAGTACATTAACATATCAACTATATGTACAAGATCTAGATCACAAACTATACAAGGTCGGCTCTGATACCACTGTTGGGGAACGGGTAGTCTACGATAGCATATAATAATTTCTACCGTTCAACCAGGAAACCTTGCAAGAGAGGATCATAGATCGTTACCACTAGACGCGCAGGCGGAGCGGAAGCGAATGTTGGAGCAGCTCGATCCAACATAGTCGCGCGTCGGTGTAGAGGAAGTAGTCGATCACGTCAATCGTCTCCTTTTAGTCCAGCCGTCGGCACCGCAGCAATAGCAGCGCCTCCTCGCGGTATCCACACATACGGGGTTGGAGCACCGTGCGCGGCGTGCTAGCACCGGCAACACAGTTAGGGTTTTGTGGGCGAGAAAGAGGAGCACGGCGGCTAGGGTTGAGGACTGGTGGAATCACATGCGCCTTAAGTCCCTCCTCCAATTAAATAGACCCTTCTAATGGTCCTCGACTAGTTGGCCTATTAGTGAACTAATTCTTTACGGATCAATATCCGTATGACCCTCA
Organism: Eleusine indica; assembly: GCA_030378355.1. Taxonomy (NCBI): domain Eukaryota; kingdom Viridiplantae; phylum Streptophyta; class Magnoliopsida; order Poales; family Poaceae; genus Eleusine; species Eleusine indica. The sequence continues at coordinate 5,060,979 of CM059498.1, read as the reverse complement.
CATACGGATCAAATTCGTATTGTCTCTTGAGCATATCTCCAACATTTTATGCTGTTAATAACTTGGACAGCAATCAGTGTATGCAGCAACCACAGGTTGTAACAGTGAGATTCCGCAAAAGCCAATTCACAAAGCTTTCCTTGGGACGCGTCGCTGGGTGCAGGGTGGTCGCAGGGTGCATCTAGCACATCTGCGGCATCACTACTGCCGGCCCTCATCCGGCACCTGCTGAACAAGGCCGGACGAACTGATGACCAGGCTAAGAACAGTACTACAGTAGGCAGCACGTCCCCGGTTTCCCTCTCCATCCATGCTCATGCTTATGCCGGTATGTGTACGCCCTGTCTTGGAGGAGCGCAGTTTTCATACGTACAACGAGCATATATGCTGGCTGGGTTTGCCTGAGCCTGACGCGGTCGGGAGTCATGCATGAGCGGCCGCAGGGCGGAGCCGGATAAAAAATCGGGCAGGGAAGAAGGATGATGAGTCATGACTTGAGTGGGGTGGGGCTAACTAACGTGGCATCAGCATTTACTCTTTGTTCGTATACGATCGTACTGCCCCCCTACTCGATCGACCGGTGGATCCACTTTGATCGACGGCATTCACTTCCAGCTGACGCGTTTGACTGGACAGGACCCGGGGTCAGGTGAGGTCGCTCTCACAGGTTGCATGTGAGCGCTGCAGACCGAGCAGGGCACCGTGCGAGTCGACGCCGTGGCCGCACGCGTGCGGAACGCGCCAAGGCGTCGTGAGCGTGGATGACGGACGGAACGGGTGACCGCCGCCCCGGTGCCACGGAGGTGGTCCGCATCCGCCCGGGCCGGAACTGCTGCTACGGCCAGTCCTGAGTCCTCTCCTCCCATGGATGGTGAGGTGAGGTGAGGTTGTTTGCGCCGTGGAGCACGCGTTCCCAAGCGGAAATCGGGGAAGCTTCCACATGACCACATCCGACAAGCCATCGCGTAGATTTTGAGCCACACTCTAGCCCGTTCGGGGCGGGGGGACAAATTCGTAGGCCGCGACATCATCAGAACGGGAATCACGTGGCGCCGATTACGCTGTGGAAAAAAATGAACCGAGTGTAGTACTACTAACCGGCCGACGGAAGACCTTGGCGCGGCGCTTCAACGTGTGCAAACAAACAAGGGGGGCAGGGCACAAGGAAATTTCAGCTCGTAGCCACAAAAACTGACCGACGGCTGCGTTGGCAGCACGCACGTCCAGAATGGAGGCTGCAGCCTGCCCCACCTGGACCGTGCCCAACAAACACAACGCGGCGGTCCGTGCTGGAACAAGACGGCTCCGCGCGTTCCGCTGTGGAGCGGGCCAGGGCGCGCTGAAATATTGGACACGCTCGTGCAAGAACGGTCAAGCACGCGCTTACTGACAAAATCCACAACCGATGCGGAGTGTTCCCGGAGACGCTAATTACAAGCTAAACCCGGGTCGCACCACGCGCGCTGGAAGACAAAAACCGACAGCATCAGAGGGTTCGCGGGGCTGCCTATATCAGGCTATCCCAGATTACAAGCACAAGCACGCGTGCTCATGGACAAAATTGACAACCATCAAGCATGACCCTACCCTGTTACCCTGCTGCTGAGAAGAACAGCTTGTGGTGCGCATCGAAATGTACTTCAAAGCATGAATTCAAGTTGTACTGAAATAGTGAGATGCTTGCTAGCGCTGCCCAAGCGAAACTGAACTCGCCCTACATGAATGTTGGTTGTTCCTTCTCCAAGCCAGAAACGCCGCAAATATCTGAGATGTGACAAACCTTGCCGCCTCAACCTCAAGACATAACTCAATGTCAAATCGAGCGAAACAAGCACGAATATACACCGATCCGATGTTCATTCGCCAGTCAGCGACACTTTAGAATAGACGAGCCCACCCACTACTTTTTCCTCTTCTCAGTTCCTGCAGGAATTCCGAATAGGCACTCACAAGTCGCAACCCAAGTACACAAGCGACCAGCCACGCACATGCAGGCCACTCGAGCACAAACATAAAGCCTGTATCATGCACAGGAAGACGTTCAAGTCTTTTCCTCTCAACGAATCAGCCATGTGCGATTTAAAAAATGAAAAAAAAGATTCAACCGAGTACTGACTGAGGTGTTGGAAAGGATTGCGATCCAAAAAGCTGTCCAGAAAGAACCGCAGAGACGGGTCTCCGTTCTCCGATCCGCAACTCGAGGGGAACTCAGCGAGCACAAGATGATCGTACGATCGATGTGTCCTATCCTTTTCCGCTCATTCCCACGGAACCCCTTCCCATAAGTTGCGTGCGCTAATGATAGCTGATAGATACCGCTGACATTTTCATCACAGGAATCAAATACCGCAGTCTTGCCGTTTGAACAACTAATACTCCAAATGTGAGCTTTCGCTGAGCTTCACCTGTCTCTCTGGAGTTGTTGGTCTGATTCTGATATGTCCCGCTACAATGATACTGAAGGACGACATGTCAAACTAGTACTACTATTTGTAAGTATTCACAATGAAGTTAACCACCGGAAGTACTATATCAAAGTATTAAAAGATATATTTAGGATGCTGCAGGTTTCTGAGACGTACTTCAAAGATTTGCAGCCCTAAACAATAACCCGGTCAACAGAAGATGGAGCTATGGAGCCAACGACCGCGAAAGGAATAGATACTCCAAGCAGATAACCTATTTAAAGCAGCGATAGGAAAACATATGCATGCACCTGGTGCCACAGAACCACAGCATTGATACAAAGAACAGTGGGTGAGAGAAAGAAATGACACCAATCTGACGCTGACGGACGCTTAAAAACCATTCAGGGGGAGCCTGAATATTCATGAGTCATCAACCACGTACTACTACTGCAAATGATCGTCCCCAAGGCTGCAACAATCCCATTTAATTTCCCTATCCACCTTTTTCCTTGCACCAGTTGCCGCGCTTAAATGACGACGCAGTGGCAGCAAGATGACAAGAGCTAGGAAGCAAACAAGAAGAGACAAAAGGCAAACGACGGGAATGAAAAGAACAGCTTAGTTGTAACTTCCGTTCTCTAAGCTAAAAGGAAACAAAAGAACAGCGGGAACTGACCGACAGTGGAAGGGACTATAGCCGCTAATCCAACCTGGCTTCTACAACTATTTCCTCTTCCCTGTGTAGCGAAATTTTCACAGTGCTAGCTACGGCTAACTGTTACAGAATCGGCGAGCTGCTCGGATTTCTTTCCCATTGTTTCGCCTGCGCGCCATGGCCGGCACCGAACGCCTCCGCCGCGCCGGCACCACTCCCGCCAATGCCGACCGCGCCTCCGATGGGCTGGATGAACGCGGAGAACCCGCGGCTTGCCGATGCACCGGTCGGGCTCATCCCAAGGCCCAGGAAGTCCAGCGTTGCTGGTTTGGCAGTGAACAATGGCGACTGACCCATCATCAGCTCCGGCAGGCACACCGGGGCGCCGGTCGAGTCGTACGGCAGCCCTAGCCCAAGCCCGGCCGACAGCATTGGCGCCGCCTCAGTCTCCAGCCGTGGGGACCATTGCTGCAGCTGGCCGGACGACGAAGGCCCCGGCGACGAGGTGGACACGTCGAGGCCCAGCCCGCGGAGGAACGACGAGCTGGACGACGTGGCGCCCATCTGCGCGGCCTTCTGGAGCAGCGCGGTGGCGGACATGTGCGGCGACGGGGACGGCGGTGGCGGCGGCGCGAACTGCTGCCGGTTGTCAGAGGCGACGGGCGCCGAGAAGATGGAGGACGAAGCGTCCGTGGCGAGGCACAGCGGCAGGGGCTTGTTGGCATTCAGAGCGCGCTCCGGGCCGCCGCCGAGGTTCGTGAACTGCGGCGCAGGGGCCATGGACGACGGCGCGAACATGCCGCCGAGCAGGCTCTGCGACGACGCGACGACGCTGCTTCCGGTGCTGCTGGTGGTGGTGCTGACATTTGCGGCGGCGGTCGGAGTCTGCGAAGCCACCGGCATCGGCAACGGAGGCGGCGGCGGCGTGAACTGGACGGGCTCGGGCGCATTGGTCCCCCGGTCTGCATGCAGTGCGACGAAGGGTTAGCAAATCAAAAGGCAGAAACTGGATTCAGTCGAAATTGATTAATGGTAAAGCACTAAAAGACAGATGCAGAAAGCAGCGAGCGCTATGATGGGATACTTTTTACGTGTTCATGGCCATGCTGATCCCCAGTGTCCCAGGCACTCACACGGCAACCTTTGCATGTTCCTATTCCCAAAAGAAACTGACAAAAATCCAATCCCCGAGTTCCTAGATTGAATCGCCGTCCTCTCTCTTGTGTGGAGTTATGGCGCATGTGAGAAATGGTGTAATCCGATTTCGAGGCTTTCACCCCAGCTCTGGGACAAGGTTTGCATTTTCTAGTCTAGGACCAGGATACATAGAAACAGTAACAGAGAATTCTCCCTCGTCAAGTTCTCACATACACCGTAGTATCATTCCTAAGCATCACATGCGTATGTTTCTCAAAAAAAAAAAAAAAAAAGAAGCATCACATGCGTAAACAAAACCGTAGTAAGTTTACTTGTACCACAAGTAGTACAAGTTTTGACCGAAGTAGTAACGCAGGCAAAAGCACGCATGAAACTGAACAAGTAGAGTGCACTGACCGTTTCGTTGCTCCTGATGATGCGGCACAGGAGCCGCCGCAGGCAACGGCGGGGGAGGAGGCTGCTGCCTCAGCGGCGCTGGTGCGACGGGCGCTTGAGTGGGCGGGGGAGCAGGTGGCGGGCCGACGGGTGCCGAGCTCCGGTCCTCCTCCGGCGGCGCGCCCACCCGCGCCTTGGCGCTCTCCTCGGCGAGCGCGTCGCAGAAGGCGCGGTGGGTGATGAAGCTGTCCCTCCTGCGCATGATTGATGAGAACCACAAGCTCGTTAGTCAAACCGAATTGGATTGTGACAAGCAACTACTGATTGGGAGGAAGAAGAAAAGACCTGGAGAAGAGGGTGCCGCAGTCGCATCTGTACTCGCGGGAGCCGCAGGTCTTGACGTGCGCCTTCCAGTCCGACTGCACGGCGTACTTCTTGGAGCACTTGTCGCACTTCCACTTCTTCTCGCCGTGCTTGCGGCAGAAGTGCTTCTTGATCCCCGTGAGGTCCCCGAGCGCGCGCGCCGGGTCGTGATGCACGCAGCTGGGCTCCGGGCACACGTACACCCGCTTCCGCGCCTCCTTGCCGCTGCGCTGCCGGAGCTTCCAGGGGAGGTTGTGGCCGCGCCGGTGCAGCTGCAGGTTCTGGTCGCGCTGGAACCCCTTGTTGCAGATCTCGCACACGAACCGGTTCGTCGCCAGCAGCGTCTTGGGCGACAGCGCGATCACCTCCGCGTCAGGATCTGCAGCACCACCATCGCCATCGATCACGACAAACAACACGCACCTCGGCGCGGACCACTAGACGACTAATTAAGCAGATTTTTTTTTCAAAAACAAAAAAAAATAAAAGCAATCAATCACCTGGCATGCCGGGGAGGGCACGCTTCTTCTTTGCGGGCGGGCCGGGCGGCGGCAGCTGCTGCGCCTGCGCACCGCCGGAAGACGACACGGCCGTCGTCGTGGGCGTCGCCTCCACCTCCATCCCTTCCCCACCACAATCTTGTTGCTTTTCCCTTGCAGAAAGGTCCAATCGAGGCCGGAGGGGGACGGAGCGCTGCTGCTAGAGTCCAAGAAGCAACAAGGCCGCTCGCGCTCCAAGCATAAAAACCAACCCGTCTCTACTCTCTACTCTCCTCCCGCGCCGAGCTACCGGTCGCGGCCGCGTCAACCACCGGTCAAGTCGCCGGCCGCTGCTGCAACTTTGCCTCGCTGCTTGTGGGGGAAACAAGCCAGGCAACTGACGAGAGGAAGGGTGCGAGCAGAAGCTGCTAAAAGAAGAGGAGAGAGGGGGAGATAAGGAAGGGGAACCCGGAAGCGGTGCATTAAGTACGGGGTGGTGAGCTCACCGGGGCGGTGAGGCTGACGTGGAGGGATCGCTGTCGTCCACGTGGGGGCAGGAGGCGGAGGGGATCGGCATCTGGCTAGTGGACTCAAGCGGGGCGCCGAGCTTGCCTGCCGCCTTGTCGTTTAGCGCGGGTCCAATATTCTTTCGAGTTTCGCGGATTTTTTTTTTTTTTGAGCCGAGGTGACTAGAGGAAAGATGACTGTTTTGAGTGTACAGGGAGGCATCAACCGGCTGTCACTCTCTCTGCTTTGATTGGGTTGCTTGCAATGGCATTCTGGTGCTTCTGCTGAAATTTGGCAAGTCGGTCACGTACTGTCTGAAAAAAGCAAACTTGTCGTTCGCGTGTCCATGTGCAAACCGCGCATTTCGGTGAAAGCGTTCCATCCAATCGTTGCACGTTCCGAGTTCAGGTCGCTGGTGCAAGAAGAGCTGCCTGCATGAGCGTCGGAAAATTCCGTGTGACTGTGTGCTGTTTGCCCGATGCGGTACACGGGCGGAAGACTGGCGCCTTTGACGTCAAACTCTGCTAGTGCGCCGTAACATCGCCGTGCGCGATCAGGAGACTGGAACGGGACGATAGGGATGGCCGAGGACAGAGTACACAAAGGACGTGGACGGATCGTGCCTGGTGAGGAAGGTGGAGATGCTAGACTAGACGGGTGGACCAACGCCAATAATTCGGATCAAAGGAGACGACATTGCTTACCCTCGACGGCCGGATGCACGCGTGAGTTTATCCACTGATGAGATATCCAACCTGGACATAAAGGCAAAAGCATCTCAAGTTGTTCCTGCATCATCGTCGTCAACAAAAAAGAACACGTTGTTAGGCTCGTCTGCCACGATCTGACGACAGTGAGGAAGGAGGCAATCGCTGGGGAAACAACGTTTAACTTCTAGTACTACGGGGTATGGGTCGTTTGATCGGCAAGGTTGTCTCTCGTTGACCAGTGTTTCTGTTCATGTGTGGTTGTACTTCGGTTGCATCTAGCTTTCGCCAGCAAGCAAAATAAGGGCACAAACACTTCGGATTATCTACGTATCAGTATTGTAGTACGTTACCGCCGTCTTTGCTTTTATATATTGTTTGATTCAAAATTAAAAGAATGCGAGGGCAAAGCAGAAAGCGACTCGTGAAAGCTGCGACTTTTTTTTTTTTGTTAGACTGTGAAAAGGCTAGCACCTCTTTTCCTCCGTATGTCAACCCTTTCTTGGAGATACCATGTGGACGGGTCCGGGTGCAAAGGCGGTCTGCGCATCGCGTTTCGTCTTCCAAATGATCGGTTTTTTTACTCTGAACTGAGGTTAAGCAAGTACGGCAAAAACCTGCACGATTCAAATCAAACCTAAAGTCATTATGTTCAACCGAGAGCGGTCGAAAAAAAGGCCGTTTGCATCCGAGGTTGCACTGTCGGCCTGGTTCGGCATGTCCGACAAGCTGAAAGCAATGGTTTCAGACTTTCAGTCCCCGCAACTTGAGAAAAAAGAAAAAGAAAACCGATCGAATCCAACACGTCCCGAATTTAATAACACGAGCCTAGCCCGCATAGCGTTTGAAAAACGCATCGCCAGGCACTGAGGCACGCCGCGAAGCTGATTGAGATGACGGGGGCGGCGACAGATACTACCAAAAAGCCGGCATGGGGTTGCTTCTTCTCCCCGGGGGTCGCTATCATCGCTCTCGTTGACTAGTGAGGCTGGTGGCGCTTATCTTTTGCGCTCCAGCCAGCGCATCAGTCTACTCGGTTGCATTGTTTATGGTTTAGTTTTACTTAACCTCTCTTGAAGTTTGGGCTGGGCGATTAGCTTACCATAACCTCTGTTATCTTAACCTGTAGCTGTCTCTGTCCATGAACATACCACTAGTAGCAATCATAAGTACCGTCCGGTGCCACTGATTTGTGGGACCTGTAAAATTCCTGGCCCACTTGGAGGTGTCACGAAGACATGATCCCGGGCAGGATTAAGTGTGCCGTTCTTTTTTATATTAGACTTTGTTTTGTGGGGGGGGGGGGGGGGAACCAACTCTATTGTCCTCATCTGCTTATTATTCTAATTGAGTCTAAAAAAATATATACTTGTTCTATGTGTTTAATTTGGCTTGCGTGTTAGTAGTAGTACTATTGTTTAACGTGGACAAGGAAGATTCGGAGCTTTTTAAGGGCAGCATATATAAACAACTTGGTGAATCTTGGAAAGCACTCGATGCTCATGTTACGTAAATCACGTAATGAAGGTACCTCTAGTGGAAGCCTTTTCCATCCGTCACTCTCGCTCGACTGAATATTTTAGTGCCCGGCGGACCGGTGTTGGCATAGTACAGATAAGATAGATTCATCTTGGAATTTTTTTTAAAAAAAACTATCTTGGAAAATTGTTACTGTACCAGTACCTATCTTCTCGTCCATAGACATGTGTTTGATGTGGCTGCATGGTCCGCCCGGCATGGCGGCAACCTGAGTCGACCTAGGTGGGGTGGAGACTTTCCGTGTACAATCATTCTTGCTATGGAGTTCATTATAGCATGGTGAACAGATGCGACCTTAGGTAGCAGTCAATTGCGGCATGCATTCAAAGTGCACGTTCAAAATGCAGGCACGTTTTTCCTTAGGGCACGTTATGGAGTACAGTACGTACCACTCTCTTTCCGGAAGGCCAGGCATGTGTCTTGGCTTTGAGCCTGTGACGAATCGACCTATATGAACGCGGACTCGTTCATACTCCAGAATTCGTCGCGGCGGTGTCACTGTTGCATTAGGTGGTGTCGGCCTTTCAATTAATCTCACTGTCGCGACGGTGAACTATTCTGATCCGATCTCAAGGATTCATTCTTTTGTGAGAACAGTATCAAGGCTCACTCCCTTTCGGGCACGTTGAGCGTTCTGTACATAGATACTCCCTTCGGTTCAGTGGCAGCGCGCACGAGTGGCTGCGCGCCCGTCCGTTTTTGATCTAGGATAGGCTGGTGGTGTTACATCGTGAAAAAAAATCTTCTCGTCCTTCCTAGTCTAAAGTATATGATAAAGATTCGCGTCACAGCTCATACGATTAGCTGAGTCTCTATGTATAATTAAGAAGGAGGTTCGAGGCTTTTTTAAACCTGCATAGTAAGACTTCTTTTTTTTAGTAAAATACCGTTGAGATGACTTCTTTCCTGATAGATTGAGTTTTTTTTATTCTTTTATTTTTTATGTTGTTGTCACTGACTACATCAATTTGAAGCTAATCAACCATAATAAAATGAGAATGAAGTAAGTATGTCTGAAAGGCTGAAAGCCATCGATCCAGTGCTTCGTTAATGTCTGTATAACTTGTGGGGTCCATCGCTCTCCCACCTAAATCCAATCCTGCTCAATTAGCTTTACCAACTGCAAGACTTCACCCAGAAACAACCACATCCCGCACAGACGGGGCACTCACGATTCACAGGTCCCTCTCGGTGACCTGCCGACGCTCAACATTTTCGGCAAGGCCTTGCACCAGCGAACCGACGAACACAAGTCACTCGCGCGCACCATTGTGGTCAAATCGCGTTAAAAGCTCCGAGCCGCCACGAGCGAACGGCCGGCCACACGCTTGGCACATCTTTGACACTGTAGACCGTCCGTCGAAAGCAATCGGCGCAGGTTGATGATGAAATCCCTCTGCCTGTGTTGTCACCAATCATCAGATGCCTCTCTGCCCCGTTGCCGCCCGTGACGGGGGGCACTGTAGCCTGCGTCCGGCCGGCTCCCGTCCCGCACGCGGCCGGGCTCGGTCCCCGCCCGCCCACGCGCACGGGCACAGCCACCGGTGAGCCGAATCCGTGCGCACTCCCACGCCGCTCCGACGGCGACGGGGAACGCCGTCGCATTGAACTCGTCCGCCAGGCAGCGATTGGAGCGATCGCTGAGACGCTGCCGCCGGCGCGCGTGCTTGTGCTGGTCTGGTCCCGCTGGTTGCCGGCCTGGGCAGCGGGCGAGGCGCGTTGCCACGCACCATTTATGTGTTGTCACGTTGGACAAGGAAGCGTGCAGCTTTTATCGGGGGCGCGAAGTTATTGAGCAGCCGGTGGGTGCACCAGGTGGAATGATGGTGGGCGTGTCGGATTGCTTCGCCCGTCGCAGCGACCAGGGTGGTACCGCCCGCCAGAATTAACTGCTGGTTGGCCGCCTGCCAGATCGGTCGTCGTTGAAACAATACCACGGCCATTGCGGCTACAACAACTACTGGTCTGGTGTCGTGTGGTACCACATGATGGGAGAACGGGGGGAATGTTACTACGAGTACAACTACGGACCGTAAAAAGTGAGCCACAATGCAAAGGAATCAAAATGTTACTGCTAGTAATGGATGCTAGCTTCTATAACCTCCGTACCAATTTACCACATTCTAGGCGAAATCCTTTGGCAAAATTACCATATAAAATCGATCATTCAAAAGATAAAGTGACCTGCTTCTTGTTTTTTATTTTTATAGGAAATACTTCTTCTTGTTTTAGGAAAGGACCGAGTTTATCACGCGTTAGGGGATCGCGTGATCAATCCCGCGTCGCGTCACGTGCCCTCTGCCGGCTCCGACTGTTGCGGCTGTCATATCTGTCACGCGTTACGCTCGCTCTGCCCCTTTCAGCTATGTCCGCCTCGCGCTCCTCCATCTACCGCCCGCGGCTTCGGTGACGCCGAGGGCCGCTGTTCGCCACCATGCCTATCGCCTCCCCCTCTCCCCCCCCCCCCTCATAATAACTTTCTAGGGTTCGCCGGGTTGTCTCGGTCCCCGACAACCTGGATCCCATAACCCCGCCGACGATAACCGCCGACCCCGTCGCGGTGGCGCCCTCACCGTGACGACGCCCTACACGCCCCGCCGCCGCTCCGCGTCTCTCGTCGCGCTTTGTCATTATCGCAGCCACAAAGATCACTGGGTGCCGCCTCCACCACCGACGATAACCGCCGCCCTCGTTGCGGCGGCGGTCCTCGCTGCCATGACGCCTCGCCTGCTCCGCCCTCTATCCCGACGCACCGCCGACAGTAAACCACCGACTAGCGACGCGATGGCGAGGGCTACATCGCCGCTCGCCTCGCTGCCCCGCCCCGCCACGTCCCTGCCTCACCGCTGCTCTTTGCTCTTCCACGCGAGATGGGTCGGGCCGGACAGGTCGCGTGCTCACGCTATTGCGTGACCCGTGGCTCGATAGAGTTTCCCTTTGGGAAAATGATATTTCGGCTCGGCCAACTGGGCCATCTAAACTCTTTTGTTTTTTCTGAAGCCGAACAGTTGTTTTGGACTAAATAATGCCCAACAGTGTATCGGGCCGACAGTGTATAGAACCCTTCGTACAGCCTACACATGGTCCACTTCGAAAGGCAGCCCATGGCTGTTACATTCGACCCCGTTCCGGTACTTCGCCGATAATTTCACACGCAAAACCCAGGCAGGACCGCAGGAGTTCTAATACTTCTCCTCTCACCGTCGCCGCAGATCGGCGAACACCAAAACCCTAGCTCCACCTCTCCGTATCCGGCGCCGGCCGCACCCAGCTCCTGAGAGGCGGACGAGGCCATGGACGCCGCCCTCGCCAGCGCGGCGGCGATCGCCGACCAGCGCCAGAAGATCGAGCAGTACCGCAACATCCTCGCCACCGTCCTCTCGGCTTCCCCGCCGGACATCTCCCAGGCCAAGGGTTTCCTCGACCACAGTAACACTCTCTGCTCTAGAACCCTAACACTTGATTTAGGTGGACTTTGCTCTAGTTGTGGTCTAATTGTTTGGATTGGTGCGAATGCAGTGGTGTCCGACGAGGTGCCGCTCGTAGTGTCGCGGCAGCTGCTGCAGACGTTCGCGCAAGACCTGGGGAAGCTTGAGTCCGACGCGCAGAAGGAGGTCGCGCACTACGCGCTCACGCAGATCCAGCCGCGCGTGGTCTCCTTCGAGGAGCAGGTAGGACCTTGACTTCCTGTTGACCCAGATTGCTGTGAAATAGCTGCTATGCTGTCCTGCAATTGTTAGTTCGCACTGTCGATTTACAAGTCTATTGTCTGCACTGACCTGATAATTAGTTTGATGTTGGTAGAAGGAGAAGGTGGCAGATGTAGCTGTTGCATCATGCTAGTTACCTTGATTTCTACACATTTAGCATAGAGGAAGAGAATGGAAACATTAGGGCTTGCGAATCATCCTGAACTCTCTATAGGTTTTATTGAAACTGGTCGATTGATGGCAGTTATGGACTGGTGACGAAGTATATAATTATTTAATTATAGTGGACATCATCTATCCAGTGATGCTTTGTAGTTTCTGTGAAAATTTGTTAAAACAAAATGGTAAACGTTGAAAAGATACTGAACCTATTTTAAAAGTGGCATTGCAATTAATTGGGATGCTTCCGTAGTGAGTTGTGGACTTGATCTTGTTTCGTACAGCATCGTTTCCACTTTCCATGTTTATACAGAAGTACAGAACCATTTGCCTATCATTGCTGTAATTGAGACGGTAAACCAGGCATTAGATTGATACTAGCACATGTTACATGCCCTATTTATGTTCAGTGCATTACGAAATATATGCATCGTTAACCTCTATAGATTGCTTCCACATCTTATTGTTCACCTGTTCTCCTCGGTTGAGTTGCAAATGATTTCCGCTAGCTTTTGAATACTGCCAAACTATAAAGCACAGTCTTTTGATTCAGCCTGAAAACGAAGCGGGTCGACCCGCCGAACCTCAGGAACCCAACCTCAAATTTGCGTTTGAATCGATTAGGCTCGAACTGGCATCAAAGCTGACTCGACAGGTTTGTGAGCCTCTCGACCCTAGGTGTGAATAGGTGTGAATCGGTCCCTGCAGCAGCAACGCAGGTCGCTCAACACCGCCTCCGTCGCTCGACGCAGCAGCAACGCAGGTCGCTGTCCTCTCCCAGTTCTTTTTCCTTAAAGGCACGTCCGATAGAAGCCGATAGATTGCCATGCTGATGAATGTGGAGGGGCGAGATCGACTCGAACCTGGGTTCGGTGGTTTGCATCACAAATCAGGAGCGGGTCGATCCTGACCCGCCTGTTCGTCATGAGGGGTCGCAGGTTCAGTAAAAGGTTTGCCCCGAACCAAACCGTTTTCAGGCTGACTTTAGATACCAATGACAATCAGTAACCACTTCACAGAAGAACTATATAATAGTCTGGATAAAATTGAGATTTGTAATCACATGAGCAATGTTTATTTTGTTCACCCCTTAGTTTCTATCACTTGAAATTTTTGGAAGTTGGTTTACTTTCCATGGCTAATATAATTATACTTTGATTGATAGCTCTTATAGAAGTTAGAAAAGTCTTCTTTCTTAATGCATAGTACTTTTCTAAGAAAATATCCTACCTTTATGCTAGACTGATAGCAGCATTTGTTGAATGAAATCCTACATTAATTTATGTGATATTGTCCCTGTGTTTTATTTCGAGATTCTACAGGTGCTGACATCTGTCATATAACTTGTGTATTGTGCTTTTCATCTTTTTTTTTATTTGAAAAATAACTGCTGTAACAATCTATTACACAGCGTGTCTGATTATGTATTCACAGGTAGTAGTGATTAGAGAGAAGCTTGCAGAACTATACGAGTCTGAACAACAATGGTCCAGAGCAGCACAAATGCTAAGTGGGATTGACTTGGACTCGGGAATCAGGTAGAGGCTTGTTTAAATCATAATTTGTAAGTATGCAATTGGTTATCACCTTTGACATGGAAGTTTTGAACCTGTGTTCTTTTTATCAGGATGCTTGATGATACCAACAAACTATCTAAATGCGTCCAGATTGCACGACTCTATTTAGAGGTTAGAGCTGTTTGGTTGCTCTTGTCATCAACATATCGCATCTGCTGTACTAAACTGGTTTTTCATTTTTTTTAGGATGATGATGCCGTGAATGCTGAAGCTTTTATCAATAAAGCTTCATTTCTGGTCACCAACAGTCAGCATGAAGTTCTGAACTTACAGTACAAGGTATATTTCTGGAACAGGCAAACAGCACAAATTTAGTTGCACTTTTAGGCAAAGGCTTAATTTTCTCTTGATATTTATGTTCCTTTTGAAGGTCTGTTATGCGAGGATTTTGGATCTGAAAAGGAAATTCCTAGAAGCTGCACTTCGGTATTATGATATCTCTCAGATTGAACAACGGAAGATTGGAGAGGAGTAAGACTCTTGACTCATTCTAGCAATATGTTCTTTTGCTATGTGCAACCTTCAAAGTTGTTCGTCATTAGTTACCCATTGTCTTGGTTGTATGATCCTTTCGGTGTTTTTCTGTTGGGTACTATTTCACCACTTTATGTGCAAATGTTATTTTTGTTATTGATTAGGCTAGTTATAAGACTTGCCACCTAGTTTCTTCTCAACTGTGTCTAACCAATGCATAATTCTAATGGAGACCACTTTGTGTATGATACTAGAGAGATAGATGAAAATGCTTTGGAGCAAGCTCTTAGTGCTGCTGTTACATGCACAATATTGGCTGGCGCTGGTCCTCAACGTTCTCGTGTTCTTGCTACGCTGTACAAGGTATTGACTTCATGGATTCATCTCAATGTTCTTGGATTAAACAATGGTCCTGTCTACCTCCATAGTTCTTGCTAGACTTTTACAGCTCACTTGTTCCTTCCTGTTACCGGTTAAGTTTATCTGACAAATATCAATTAATCATGATTGTTAACTGGTAGCTTTAATTGTGTTATAATTTACAGATTATAGCATTAGGTTCATTTTTTGTTGTTTTAGATTATTTCCAATGCCAATCATTCTGTACACCACATCTTTTAGGTCTCCCGTTTAGTCATTTTTTAAAATGTCTTAATTGAGTTCATCAGTTCATGGCTTCTTGTACCTAACCTTGTTTTCTCACTATTATCTGAATATATTATCTGGTTCATTATTCAATTGATTTAGGTATTTACTTTGTGATGTAACGTCCACTTTGTCTCTTACAGGATGAAAGATGCTCCAAGTTGAAGATATATCCGATACTGCAGAAGGTTTGTGATATACTGACATTATTGTTATCCCCAAGCATTATACTGTCATGCGGTTGATATTTACCGATACTCTTTCTGTCATCAATTGGTCAAATTGTCAGGTTTATCTTGAAAGGATTTTGAGGAAACCAGAAATTGATGCATTTGCAGAGGAGCTGAGGCCGCATCAGGTCAGTGACACGTTCATTACAAAAACAACTTGTAATCTCTCTTTCTTTCACTTGATCCAACCTTGTTTCTATCATCTACAGAAAGCTTTGTTACCAGACAGGTCCACTGTGCTTGACCGCGCAATGATTGAGCATAATCTGCTTAGTGCCAGTAAACTGTACACTAATATCAGGTCAGTTGTGTATTATGTTTGTTGAAGATTGCCATAATGGTTCAATCATCTTAGCCAACTGTCTTATTTCTGTAGTTTTGGTGAGCTTGGGACATTATTGGGTATTGATCCATTGAAGGTATGTTACTTTGCATGATGTGCATCCTCAGTATCATCAACTCTACTGTTAATCTTATGTTTGATTTGTCTTGATATTTGCTTTTTGATGGACTGTGAAAAGCTTGAAACTCAGAATTACTTTTCGTTTATCAGGAGTTTAGAAGGTTTACCTTTTTTTCTTGAAAGGTCAGAAGGTTTACCTGAGCTAGCTTGTGCCTCTAGTGGCCAGATTACATGTTTCCTTAGCTATTTCAACATGTTTATCTCAGTTGTGTTTGTGAGGTATTGAGAGGTTAGATACTTAGGATGTAGATGAATCCTGCATTGCCATGATTACACACCGAACCCAGATTCCTATATGTGGATTCAATTATCTAAATTCAACTCTGAGCACCAGCATTTTAATACTGCCAGGCTGAGAAGATAGCATCTCGAATGATTTATGAGGATAGAATGCGGGGTTCGATCGATCAGGTACGTAACTCCTTTTCTCTTGACGTTATGTCTTTGATGCTGAATTGTATGATTATGTGAAGGTTTGCCTATGTGCTATTGAAGTGACAGCCCATTACAATCTTTTTGCTGTTACACAGGTTGAAGCTGTGATACATTTTGATGATGACACTGAAGAGCTGCAGCAATGGGACCATCAGGTTAGACCTTTCACTTCCATGCTGTTTGTGTCATGGGAAGAGCATCACACACGCACACCACGATTGCACTCACCAACTCTATTGTTACTTCGAACCAACTCGGTTATACTTGCTTAATACTTGCAGATTGCTGGACTGTGTCAAGCCCTGAACGACATCCTTGACTGCATGTCAAGCAAGGGAATAGCTATACCTGTGTGAAAGTCTACTCGTCCGTGGCTTTGAATGGAACCCGCGAGGACTTTGTTCGCCCCCAGAATATTCTGTATAGATATTTGCTAGTTTCTGTCATGCACACATCTGACGTGTAATGCGGGTTGAGTATGATGGATGTCCAAGTTGCTCCAGAGTTTTGCCTCGTCAGATGCTTTGACCCGCTGCACAGCCACGTCTCTGAAACTTGACTGAAACTAAGATGGTTTCGTTGTCTTATTATGTTCATGTACTGTGTTCCTATGGAGAAGTGTCCCTCGATGCCTCGTCTCCACCCTGTGGCTCACGGTGTTCTATTCAATAGAATGCGTCGATTTACTGATCGATGTTTTTAGTCAGCTGGCTCCATCGTGTCACGCCTTTGCTCTTCCATCTGATACTGTCATTGGATCCGGCTCTTCGATATCGTTGTTGGCAGCTGGTCTGGTTCTTCCCGTACAATTGTACTCCTGTCCTGCGAGGATAAGGCTAGTTAAGTTGCATGGTTTCAGAAGATTTTGTTGATGCGTAACAACTTTAATACCAGTTTTTTGTGGGAAAAAGCTGAAGACTGGTACACAAACATGAAGATCTCATTCATGATATACTAGCAAAACCTGTAAAACCTTTGACTTATTCACAAGCGGGATAAAGCAGGCCATGCTGATACACTAGCAACATATAGTTCGACTCGCAGCACAGCACTGAACACAGAGCGCTACACAAGCTGATTGGCCCTCAAAGAGTAGGACCACCATTTATTCATGCGATGCAGCAGTTTAAGCAACTGCTCAGCCACTCCTGAAGAAGGCGCGCTTGCCAACACGGTAACGGTTGCGCTGCTCGAGTTTCTTGGACAGACGATATGGCTCGTCGCCCTCTTCTTCCTCCTCTTCCCTCTCTGGCTCGTCGCCGCGACCGCCTTCGCCGCCTTCTTCCTCCTCCTCCCTCCTCCTTTCTTCCTCTTCCCTTGCTCTTTCTTCTTCCTCCTGCCGCCTGCGTTCTTCCTCCTCTCTCTTCTCTCGCTCCTCTTCTTCCTTCCTCCTCTGCCGCTCCTCTTCTTCCTTCCTCCTCTGCCGCTCCTCTTGTTCTCTCCTCCTCTCTTCTTCCTCACGCTCTCTCCTCTCCCTCTCTTCCCTCTCTCTCCTCTCTTCCTCCTCGTGTTCATCCGGCCCCTTCCCTCCCCCCTCTTCCTCCTCCCGGCGTCTCCTCTCCTCCGCCGCCTTCTCCTCCAGGTCCTCCGCACACGAAATGCACGACAGTATGGTTGAGTCGCGCTGGCCCGACAGCAGCTGCTGGACGACGGACGCGTTCTTCTGGCCCAGCGACAGCGCGAGCACCTCCTTCCCGATGGCCTGCAGCACTGACTGCTTCCCGGCGAGAAACTGCGGGTGGTTCTGGCCCATGTGGGTGCTGAACCCGACGAACACGAACGAGTCGTTGTTGAACGACATCTGCGCCATCGGGTGGAACCGCGGCACCACGAACACGTCGCCTTCCTTCACGCGGAACACCGAGCTCCTGCACCGGGCGCCGCCGTGGCCCTCTTCTCCGCGGCCACCTGGGTGCTCCTCCTCCTCTTCTCCGCGGCCGCCCGGCTCGCCCCACTCGTGGCGCCTCTCCTTGTGGTGGCCATGGTGGCCTCTCCTGCTCTTCCTCTCCCCTGATGGTGACGGGCTGCTGCTCGGGCATACGGTTTGCACGATCCCTTCGCCCTCGGTCACGATGGCGATCTCCGTCGCCTTGGGGTTCCAGTGAGGCCCCATCATCGAGCCCTGCAAATAAATCGAGGAAAGTTTGCCTTCATGAATCTGCACAAGGTGCAATATGAAACGGTTATTAAACACAGTAAGCCTGAATTACCGCGGTCAGGTTCACGATGAACATGCCAATGTTGGACCCCTCCAGGGCGTCGAGGTCCTTGTTGGTCATGGTCCGGCTCCACCCGTAGCAGTTCTCGACGTCAGGCTTGCCGGAGTAGAAGTTGAACGTCTTGCTCTTGGACTTCTTGGACTTCTTCTCCTTCTTGTGCTTATGCTTGTCCTTCTTCTTCTTCTTGTTCAGGAACTCGTCCTCCAGGTCGCGCACTCCCAGCAGCGCGTCAACGATTTCCTCGCTCCAGTTGGACTCGTCCTCGTCCTTCTCCTCCTCTTGGTTGTACGGTATGATGGAAGGCGGGCTCTTCGTCGATTTGATCGCTTCCGCAACTTCTCGTGGAACCTTCCAATATGAGTTCATTTGAACTCATTAATTGCAAGTGTCTCATGAACATGTAACACTATATAATCTTTGTACGTACCCCGAAACCCAATCGAAGCACTTCCACTTCAAATCCCTTGAGCAGGTTACTGACGCTGGAAAAGGCTTCCACCATGGGATTCTGCATGTTTGTTGATACAACATGAGTAAATTTGTTAAAAAAAAAACAGAACAAATAGCCACCAACAAAACTGCAAGCATCCACGAGGAAATGAAATTCACCATACCCTGGGGTCATCGGCGTTGATGGCGTCGCTACTAAAGATGGCGTAGATCCGAAGACGGCGTCTCGTGGCGTTGGGGTAGCTCCGGATGTGCAGGACGGTGCCCTGCCCGAAGTTGTACACGTCCCCTCGCTGCACTTCCAGGGAACTCTGTTCGTTGCTCCCTTCTTCTATGTAAGTAATCTTACCCCTCCCTGTGTGTTCATCCAATCACATCACAATTTTATAATGCTCAAGAAACCAACTAACATGGATGGCATTATGAGACAAGTGGATGGATGGATAATCCAGCATGTATAAATAATGGCACACGTAGCTACATACCGCTGTGAACGTAGAACACCATGTCCGCATGCAGCTGCACGGGCAGGAACAGCGCGCCGGGGTCCATGGTGATGAAGTGCAGCCGGTACGCGGTGCCCTCGGCGTCGGCGACGTCCACGGCCGTTACCGAGCCGGCGTCGCTCGCCGCCACCACCCTCCGCCTCTCCTTCTCCACCACCTGCCCACCTATACCGCCGCCCATCCTCCTCCACCGCTCGTGCTTCCCCGTCGCCACCGCCGCGGCCGAGACGGCCAGGAGCAGAGCGAGCCACCGAGCCAGCGCCATGTCCTCCCTAAGCTAGTCTAGAGAATCTTTGCCTCCCTTGCGGGTGTGTGTCTGCGGAAATGGTGGGGCGCTTGGGCGACTGATAATAAGCAGCTGGCCGAGGGGGCGACGTGGGAAGCGCGGGCGGTGTGTGTTCGTGCATGGGCGAGACGTGGCCTGGCCACGGCGACGGTGGGGGTAGCTGCAGTGTCGTGGCTCGTGAGGTGTGCTCGGCGGTCCGCCACTTGGCCCCAGCACGCACGCGCCGCTGAGGTGGACTGCAAACTGCGGCCGGATAGAGTATGTCTTTGGCACGTCTACGCTCTATAATAAAAGTGAGATAAAATTACAACATGCTGCTGCAAAGCGGTGCATATCGTGTTTGGAGCTTTTATACCGTCTCCAGCCATTATCTAAATAAGATTTTTAAACTAAAATTTAAAAAGTTATTAAAAAAAATAAGATGGTTTATGTCGAATGCGATCATATCAGCATTAAAGCACTGAATCCTATCAGAACTTCGAAGTTAAACGTGCTTGGGCGAGAGTAGTACTAGAATGGATGACCTCCGGAGAAGTACTCGTGTTGCATCCCTTTTTTTCTCTACTCTCTCATTTATTTTTAGTTTTATTTCTATGCGTTTACTCGAATGAAGTTATTTTACGGATCCACGTGTGATGTTACTAGTTATGAGACCATGAGCTGAACAGCACGACACGCGTTCAGCGGAAGTGAGGTCAGCCATTGCGGCATTGCTCTGAAAAGCGTGCATGAGGATATGGGTCAATGTAGGAGTTGTGGTTAAAAGAAAAAAGAAGATGGTTTATGTCGGATGCGGTCATACCAGCACTAAAGCACCGGATCCCATCAGAACTCCGAAGTTAAGCGTGCTTGGACGAGAGTAGTACCAGGATGGGTGACCTCCAGGGAAGTACTCGTGTTGCATCCCGCAACTCTCAAAATAAGGTATATGACTCTCCATATTTAGCAATCTAATTAAAACTTCTTAAAGCCAGATTCTCATAGTTCCAATAGATTATTGAGCCATATATAATATGATTTTAATTTTTAGAAAACGAATTATTAAGAACTGTTGGAGGACGTGTCTTATTTTTACTCTCAATAAATTTAGAAACCTCCTAAATCCTATAATTAAGGAGTAATTTTTTATATAATGATTAGAGAAATAGGCTGGCAGGTTCCAACCCGAAGGGTCGTTCGGAATAACTGGATGGATAATTGTTCGTGGAACCTCAACTTCACATTTGAAAACCGCAAGGCGGAGCTTTGTGTTTACCATAATGCATGTTATTTACCATTAGATAAAGATTCTGAAAAATATATATTAATTTTGCCGTGTGTTAACAACAAAGGTCATTGTGAAAAAGGTGTGGGAGTAGTAACAACAAAAAATCATTGTGAAAGATGGGACTGACAACAACAAGTAATGCAACATTAACATTTGGAGAAGTGTTATTGGCATGACGACAGAAGTACTAATATGCTCGATACTATTGACAAATAAAACTATGAACACACATGGCAGCTAACATAAGTAATAGATAGTTTGTTAAAAAAGGAGTCATTCCCTTGGCAAATCTAGAGCTTATAGATTCGCCAGAACCAAGAATCCTATCAAAAAAAATTCTTTGTCAAAAGAACAGAATGCTTCTTCATAACTGGTAGTATAGATAAATCAACTTAAACTATCAAAATATAATAATAACTTGCACCAAACGATAGAAACATAAATAGAATTCAATTACAACACATTGAGAAAATACATATATCAAAAGTGACACTATAACTAGGAGATGAAGCATAGCATATTGTCTTAAATTTTCATTATGAGAAGATTTTGCGGTTTAATTACTGTAGATGATAAATCATGTAACACAAGAATAGATATTAATTAAAAAAACATAGCATACTTACATATACGGCTCCATGGACATGATGATTAAAATTGGATTTGTTATTATTAATATCTAGAACTCAACCTACTGTACTATGTTCTAACAAACTGAGTGGTTGATTGGAGTAGCATGGAAAAATCAACAAGAAACGAGTGCTAACGTTCAAACATGACAATCTTAGCCAAGATCTGCTACTTTTTGCATATTTAATAAGACAACCTTATTACACATCTCCTCGCCATTAAAACATCAAACTGGCACAACCAAAAACATTGTTACAGTGCTGTTTAGTTTATATCACAACCCATACCAAACAAGGGTTTCCTTACGAACGTCCAGTCCGTGCAATGAATTGAATCACCAAAGGGGCGTCCCATCCCCAACCGGAGGAATCTAAATTCCGCAGATCTTCGCCAGGAGCTCTTATAAGGACTATAGAGTCACTACTTGAATCTGAACCCACCAAGCAATAATAGTCACTGTTGACCAGTCAACACCCTGGACGTCTTATTATGCTGATCATGTTCATCTTCCTTGTCCTGGCCATGACGGCCGTCGCCACCACCGCCGAAGAGCTTCTCGGTGTCCTCCAAGCTCCTACCCCGCGTCTCCGGCAGAAAGAAGAACATGAACACCCACCCGGCGGCAGCGATTCCGGCGTAGAGGTAGAAGCTTCCCGCAAACGTGATGGCCTTGTAGAGCGAGATGAAGGACATTGTGACCGCGCCGCTCATGATCCGGTTCATCCCCGTTCCGAGCGCGCACCCCTGCGCGCGCAGCCGCAGCGGGAAGATCTCGGAGCTGTACACCCACGCGATGGGTCCCATGCCGATGGAGAAGGACGCCACGAACGCCAGCACCGCCGCGATGCTCAGCCCGGCCAGCGCCGTCGCCGACGACGAGTCCGCGGGCAGCCGGTCGATCGCGTGCAGCGCCGAGGCCAGCGTCACGAGCGAGGCCACCATCCCGCCCGCGCTGGTCAGGAGCAGCGGCCTCCGGCCCACCCGGTCCAGGAAGAAGGTGGCCACCAGGATGGAGAGCGTCTTGCACGCGCCAACGGCCATGGTTGCCCCCAGCGAGTTACCGTTCGAGCGCAGCCCGGCCTTCTCGAACACCCGTGGGCTGTATAGCACGACCGAGTCGATGCCTGAGGCCTGTTGGAAGAACTGGAGGCCCAGGCACGCGATGAGGATGCGGCGGACGGGCGGCGTGGGCCGGATGAGCAGGTCCCGCCACACGCCTTCCCCGTGGGTGGGCTTGTTGCTCTTGCGGGCCACGACGACGTTGACGTCGTCGTTGGCGGCGATGCCGACGGCGTTCTTGATGCGGAGGAGTCGCTCCTCGGCCTCGGCGGGCGAGTGGGAGGTCTTGGCGAGCACGCGGCGCGCATCGGCGAGTCGGCCCTGCATGACGAGCCAGCGTGGGGACTCCGGCATGGCGAGCACGGCGGCGGCGAGGAAGACGGGCGGGACGGCGCCGACGAGGAACATGACACGCCAGCTGAGGTGGACGGGGAGGGAGTGGAAGGCGTAGTTGGAGACGTAGCCGAGGAGGACGCCCGTGTTGATGAACACCTCCGGGAAGGACGTCAGCAGGCCGCGCGCCGACGTGGGGGACACCTCGGCGGTGTACACGGGCGCGATCATCATCGCGTACCCGACGCCCACGCCGGCCACGAACCGGCCCACCATCAGCACCGCGTAGCTCGGGGCCAGGCCCATGATCAGCGCGCCCGCAAAGAAGATGGCCGACGCGAGGACCATGGTGTACCGCCGCCCGATCCAGTCCGACGTCCGGCCCGCCGCCAGCGAGCCCACCAGCGAGTAGATGTTGATGATGCCGGCCAGGACCTCGATCTGCGTGTCCGTGATCTTCAGGTCCTGCTTCATGAACAGCTGCGCGCCGCTCATCACCGAGATGTCTGTGGCAGCCAACAGAGGAGGTCATCGATCAGTACGTGCATTAACAGGCTGCAATTGTTCTTGGTTCTCTACATACAAGTATGTACGAAACTCAGTGAATATATGGAACTGTAAGCTGGCGCGTACCATAGCCAAGGAGGATGGAGTTCATTGAAGCCAGTATGGCACAGGCCAGAGCATACTTGTTGAGCGGAGGGCGCTTTGCCGGCGCCTCGGCGGCAGGGATGCCGTCCGAAGGGTCCTTCGGCATGGCGATGTGCATAGGAGAAGCAAATCAGTGCCGCTGCCGGGTCTCACACTTATCTTCGTTCGCAATATAGAAGTAATAATACACTCCCTGCCGGCTACATATATATCGCTATCCTAGATTAGAAAACGATGTGCAAATCAGTGAGGTGCCTTGGACTGGTAGTCTATTGCTGACATCAAAGGACGACTTTGACTGAAACGAGCTAATTTGTATACAAGTATAATTGAAATTTGAAAATTCTACATAGTGTCCTATCACTTAAGCTAACTAACAAGAGTGACCTTTTTCTGATTTAAATTTGGAAATACCAATACCTAAAGCTGATTGCTGTTTTGAATATCAAGTCGGTCGATCACGAAAATTCAAGATTTTGTCTTTACTTTAGTTGTATTAGCAATTTAATTAAGAATAAAATGCACATGCGGGCTGCGGTCTCTAAACTTCACTCATGAATCATGATGTTGTAGGTCTTCAAACTTTCAAATTTTTATTATGGCTTGTTTGCTGCGGTGAATGTTTTTATTAGATTTTTCAACCTGGTTTATTCATAAATCAGAAGACCAATAATGCGTTGTGTCGACCTCATGAGGACGAAATGCGTTGAACAGTACTCCCTCTGTTCCAACATTGTTATCGTTATTAACTTTTTTTGTTATCTTTGACCATTCGTCTTATTCAAAATATTTATTCAAATATGAAAAGTTATAAGTTATATTTAAATTTATTTAGTGATAAAACAAATTATTAAAAAATATATAATATTTTTAAAATTTTTTTGAATAAGATAAATGGTCAAAGTTGATGAAAAAAGTTAATGACAACAACAATTTTGGAACGGAGGGAGTAGTTGTATAGAGTAGCAATCAGCAACACTCCAACAGTGCCACGTAATCCAATTTCTGTATCATCACGGACTGATATTCTTCAGCTGGAGATCATGCTCCATGCATTGTGGAACGAAGCTGTCCACTCGATTGATCTCTTGAAAGAAAGTCAGATTGACTGCCAACCAAAAGAGGAGAATTCTCTTACGAACTTGAACTTCTGAAGCCTCTCTGTTGAACAAAGCATGGCAACACAGTTCCATCGATCCGTTCCAAATTTCCAGCAAAATAGAGTCTGTCTCTTGCTACAAAGCAACAGTGTAAGCCATGCACATGCGTCGGTATTCAGAAGATGACGGGTGTGACTGAAGGACTGAGCTCGTGGCGGAGACTAAGAACAGTGACCTGCGTATGGGTAAACAATGGCTGCACAGGCACCAGCTTCAGCGGAGCAGACGTCGTCGCCGGCCTCAACGAAAGCAACCGGAAACGACATGGAAAACTCGCTCGTGTTTAGATTGCAGGTTTTGTCCACTTGCGAAAATTAGGGAATACGGTTCGTATGGCTCTGTCAATAGCCATTCTTTTCACGGAGATTCAGTCGGATCGTGGCGAGAGCGCTGAGCAGCTAGTATAGTAGTGTTTACCACAACATGCCTTCCTATGCTGCTGGCGTGCAGGGTATCGCCAACACACATGTGGATTTTCCTCATTTCACGTCAGAGATTTCAGATTCGTACTCGACTACGACGTTATCTACCCCTGATGCAGGCTATCAAGAGACGTACATTACAGGGGCTTCACGATCGGAAAATGCACGAGGCAAGAGAGACATCTTCGCGTGGATATCCCTCTCTGTTCCTGGCGTGTAAAGGGGAAAGGAACTGACTGAATAGGACGGACACCGCGCGTGCTTTACTGGTGCGATCTGCCGAGTAGAGAGGAGGACAAGAACGGCATAAATCCAGGCATCCACGACCACCATTTCAAAGCATATCGGGAAAACGTCTCTCTGGCGAGAGCAACTGACAGTGATCACCCCTACGGCTACACTGACTCACTGAGGACCGACACTCAGGCGATCTTGCACTAATCTCTCGTGCAATTGGGCTAAGTGCAAGAACGACAGCCTCAAATCTGCCGTATGGACGTGTACAATCCTCTGCCCTCACATCGAAAGTTTGGTAGATAGTGAAACAGCTCTAGTACAAGGCCCTACCTGTATAATGAAATCATCAAAGATGTCACTCAGCACTCTGAAAATATCATTCAAAAACAAAACGCAGTCTTAACTGAAATTCGAACATGAGTTCAGTCAGAGCCTCAGAGGAGATCAGAAGAGATGTGTATTTTTTTTTTTAGAACAAAGGGATGTGGCCCGGTTTTGGAGAAGGCCGAAGGGTGACCGCGGCCCGATATGAAGCATGCAAAATGGCCACGGCCCGAGTCATCCCTTCTTTTGATCACACTGTCCAGAAGAAGCGGCAAAAGGCGTGCGCCGCCAGCCCAGGAAGAGTTGGCGCTCGGACCGGGGCACGGCACGTTGAGCAGACATCACTGACCCCGCCGCGGCTCGACGCATCGTCTGTATTACTCCTTCGTCTCAAAATTATTATTGTTATTGATTTTTAATTATTTAATTATAAAAAATATATAAATTAAATTCAAATTTTATATAATAATAAAATAGTATATAATTTTTTTAAAAAATAAGATGAATAATCAAAATTTATTGATAATAATTTTAAAACAGAAGAAATATTGACAATGCTGCTCAACGCTTGTGTCTCCGGGAAGCTGGCGCGGTTCCGCACCGATCAGGTGAAGTGCGATCTTAGCAACGCGTCGATGATGATCCGACACGACTTGAAAGGATGAATAGGGGCTCCATGCTAATAATTGCACTACCTTTCAGAGTAGACAGCGTATGGAACTCCCGGATAACTCCCTTCCAGTACTGCTGCTTTGGCTGATTGGCTCATCGCAAACGCATGATGCACACATGCCTCAGATGTCTGGATTCAGTGGCAAGCGTACAATAGACATCGTACAACAGGTACAATTATTTTGGTCTGGTCTGACAAGAACGGCTACCCGCTGGTTGTCGCGTTCGACCAGGCAGTGTGCCAGAGCATGCAAAAATATCTCTGTTCCAGTGCACTACAAACGTAGTTTTTCGTGAGTTGGAAGGTAGAGATTCTCAAAACTCGACTTGTCGGGAGAAGAAGCCCTTCCGATGATATTATATTAAAGAAAAGAGTCTCTTATACAGGTTAAGAAAATCTTTAAACCCCCTCCCCAATCATATATAGGAATTCAGCTGGTCTTATAAACTGTGACGTGAATCTTTAACTATGCTTTAAACTGATGAGAACGAGAGAATTTTTTACACTACACGTAGCTACAGTACACAGCGCTGCAAAGCTCTATGCGCGCTACAGTACGGCAGCGCAGCAGCAGTGCGGTGCGGGAGTGGGGGTTCGAACCAGGCCAAAGGCCTGTCCGCGGAAGGTACAGATTGTAACACGTGAATAGATAACAAACAGCGAGAAGTAACAGATTTATGTACATTGGAAGGTACAAATGATCATGAGTAAGCATAGTAGTTACACAGCAGCATCTGAAGAACGGAGGCGGACCTGAAGATCAGAAGAACTGTAACGGTGGCTGTCAAATGCTCGGTGTCCCTACGTGCAGGCTAAGGCCAATAGCGTGTGCGCACGCAAGATATAGAAGTACTAGAGAAAAGAAAATGTAACCAAGGTGGTGGGTACTGGGCAGGATCTAAAGATTCACCATACGGAACAAGAGAGAAATATCATCGAAGCTTTACGGAAAATAAAGCTCCGGCCACGCGCGGAAAAGACTACATGTGTGTGTACAGCGGACACGTGCACGCTACTTTAATTTGGTCACTGCTGAGCGGTCATGAGCTCAGTGGATTTCTTGCGGTCGTGACGTCGGCTGAGGTCGTCGTCGTCCGCGTCCTCCTTGCCGAAGAGCTTGGCGGTGTCCTCGAGGCTCCTGCCCATGGTCTCCGGCAGGAAGAAGTACATGAACACCCAGCCGGCTGCCATGACGCAGGCGTAAAGGTAGAAGCTCCCGGCGATGGTGATGGAGTTGGAGAGCGAGAGAAAGGACATGGTGGTGGCCCCGCTCATGATCCTGTTGATCCCCGTCCCGAGGGCCGCGGCCTGGGCCCGCAGCCTGAGCGGGTAAATCTCTGAGCAGTAGACCCACGCGACGGGGCCCAGCCCGGACGCGAACGACGCCACGAACGCCAGCATGGCCGCGATGCTGACGGCGCCCAGCGCCGCCGCCTCGCCCTCTGGCCGGCGGTCCATCATCATGAGCGAGGTGGCGAGCGTGAAGAGGAAGACGGCCATCCCGCCGCCGCTGGCGAGGAGGAGCGGGCGGCGGCCCACGCGGTCGAGGAGCAGCGTGGAGATTGGGATGAAGAAGGTCTTGCAGGCGCCGACGGCCATGGAGAAGCCCAGCGAGTTGGTCTTGGACTTGATCCCGGCCCGCTCGAACACCCGCGGGCTGTACATGACCACGCAGTCCACGCCCGTGGCCTGCTGGATGAACATGAGGCCCAGGCCCGCCACCAGCATGCGCCGCACGGGCCGGGACGGGTTGATCAGCAGCTCCTTCCACACGCTGACGCCGCCGTTACTACTGTCGACGTTGCCCTTGTTGTTGTTGTTGGCGCGGATGACGGCGACCACGTCGTCGTCGTCTTCGGGGATCCCGACGGCCTTCTTCATGTCAAGGAGTCGCTCCTCCGCCTCGGCGTCAGAGTCGGAGGTCTTTCGCAGCACGCGGCGCGCGTCGGCGAGGCGGCCGCGCATGACGAGCCAGCGCGGGGACTCCGGCATGGCGAGGACGGCGACGCCGAGGAAGACGGGCGGGACGGCGCCGACGAGGAACATGGCGCGCCAGCTGAGGTGGACGGGGAGGCGGGCGAAGGCGAAGTTGGAGACGTAGCCGAGGAGGATGCCCAGGTTGTTGAACACCTCCGGGAAGGAGGTGAGGAACCCGCGGGCGGAGGTCGGGGCCACCTCCGCGGTGTACACGGGCGCGATCATCAGCGCGAACCCGACGCCGATGCCCGCCACGAAGCGGCCCACCATGAGGAGGGTGTAGTCGGGGGCCAGGCCCATGAGGAGCGCGCCCGTGAAGAAGATGGCGGCGGCCAGGACCATGGTGTAGCGACGGCCCAGCCAGTCGGAGGTGACCCCCGCGAGGAGGGAGCCGAAGAGGGAGTAGATGTTGATGACGCCCGCCAGGATCTCGATCTGCGTGTCCGTGATCTTCAGGTCCTCCTTCATGAACAGCTGCGCGCCGCTCATCACAGAGATGTCTGCGCGATCATCACGTAATTTATTAAGAATGTCGTTGTTATTACCATGCATCTTGTCGATGATCGTTGCAGTACGTGCTGCTCGCAGCATGAACGTGTGCGAAACGTGAAGAGAATAGACAGACACACCGTAGCCGAGGAGGACGGAGTTCATGGAGGCGAGAAGCGCGCACGCGAAGGCGTACTTGTTGATGGGCGGGCGCTTCGCCGGCGCCACGGCCACCGGGACGGCGGCGGCCTCCGTGCTCATCGTGGCGAGGTGTCGGTGGTGTTCTGTCGTCAGTTTACCACTACTACTAGCTCTTTACTGGTGTGCCGGCGGCCTTTCTCTCACACACTCTTCGATTATTATCGCTCTGCTCTCAAACGAATGAATGGACGTGCCCGTCCTCAGTCCTCACCACTCTCGACTGCTACACTGCTAGCTACGAGCAGTAGTGGTGGTCCGGCCGTGGTTCGCATCTAGTCCTTGCACCCCTGTTTTATATAGAGAGCATCAGCCATGGCTGTGTGTTAAATAAGTGCGTCGTTATAATGACCCGGTTAATGATTCAAACGGCCATCATATTAGCCGCCGCACTGGGCCACTGGGGCTCCCGGCCCCGCGCCTGGTACTCTGGTAGCGCCCGTGTTGCTTCATCTGCTCTCCGCCAGTCCGCCGGCGGAAGCCATCAGGACTCAGAGGCCTGCCCTCGGAAGCGCCCGTATTGCTCCACCCAGTTCACCTCCGATGCGTCAACTCGCCGTCACCGTTGCATCCTACGGTACGGGCGAAACATCCTCACGTGCTGCCCCAACCATGACCATCTCGTCGCTGTCCCGATTCCCGTCTCGTCCAAGCACAGCCGTCTAGATCGCCGTCAGTCCTGAGCTCATTTGCCACACATCGGAGTCGGAGCACAGCCGTTCTGTTTTTTCTTTTTCAGATAAAAAGGATACAGCTTTAGACTGTAGCTGTTCTCGAGAAAAAACGTTGCTACTTTGTATATCACGAACTTATACAACAAGATCTGTTTTCCGTGTGACCTGGATTCTACAGGTTTGCAAGTACTTACTTGCGATCGAGACCGTGCTGAAATTTTTTCTACTCATCGTCACGCCGATTTTGACATCGCAACGCACCCTAGCCTAGCTTTGCCTCGGCTGTCTAGCTACTAACCTCTCGCAGTATGTGTGCTAGTACTGGATCATCGACCGATCTATCACAAGATCGTACGCGCAAGTGTAATCCACACGCCATTACTCCGAATCTCTGATCACGATGCGCCGAGCAGTCTGCTCATCAAATCTTCCGGCCGGATTCCGTGGTATTCCTGACCCCCCGCGATGCCACGCTCTGTCACTCGCCGACTCACGTTGATTTGAGGCCATGGGGAGCATCATCTGTTTCTGACGATATCCAGTTGTTCATCAGCAGTACTACTTGGCGCGAATTAACCCAGAGTACCATGCATGCACCGGCACATAATCTTGTTCATCAACAACGAACTGAGACCCCTTTGTTCCTGCGAACCTGCCCAAGTATTCAATTCTGTTCCGCTAGGCATCATCATTTCTGTGCCAAGCGCCCTTGTCCTGTGTGCTGTGTGGTCGGAGACGGCCACAGCGGAACCCGTGTCCGTGTGTGGCGCCAAGCCTCTCCGTATCATGCGCTGTGGACTAGCCGTGCCGAGCGAAAGGGACGCCATGACCGGATGGAGAAAGCACGCGAGAAGCAAGCGGCTACCCGGCCTCCCCTGTTTCACCGAGTCCATTTGCCATTACTGACGCTTGGCTCTTACTCCACCGGTTTTTACTCCCATTCTTTTTCATGGCGTTCTCACCGCATCAGCGGGGATTGTGTGTGATCACACGGCTCCAACACGGTGCACCGCAGCCGCGGACTCCAGGGGATTCAGAATCTCGCCGCTGGATTCAGACGGTCCAGACTACCAATCCCGGTTGCATCCAGTGAGCCTGTACCTACCTATCTTTGCCTCGGACATGGTAGGACCGCGACGTTTCAAATTTGATACTTACGTCGGGCCTGCCAGTGCCACTAAGCTCAGCTCGCCCCAGTAGATACCGTACACGTCGTCTCAGGATTCACAATCAGCTCCGCTTTTTCAAGCCGTCAGATTTAAATCATTCATCTATCTATTAAGATGTTTCAGCTTTAGCATCATGTTACTCCACCCATATTATCTTATGTTTTTGAGATATCCGCTCCAGGGTTGCAGGCTTGCAGCCCTTTCTCGTGCAAGGAAACTTTTCCTATCTTAAGATTATGCTCTGAAAACTAACGCCATCATCGTACATCGTTGCTCTGATCTTTTATGCTGAAGAACAGGGAGCACCATCCAAAATATCTCGGATCGATCCAAAACCTTATATGTCTTCAATCCAATACAAATGTTCTGAAAACGTCAGCCCACAGTCACAGCGAATCCTTTTCTCAGCTTGACAATCATCGATCGTTTCATCGTTAACATCTTTTTCGTTGGCGCTTGAGGTAAGATTGGCAAGACACCATGTCACACTCGCAACAGCAAAGTTCATTTCAGTGGGAGCCAGACTATTTTGGTTTTTAGCCGATTTATGGATCCTATTTCCGAACTTGTCCTACAGTTATCTAAACTTCATCCAATTGGTGTAACATCAAAGTTATGTGGCTGATTGGCTAAATAAGGCACTACAAGCCACTGGAAGTCCATCTATTAGTCAGATAAATTTCTGATTACGAGAATTGGATATTGCAGGTGTAGCGTTGTATCCGTCAATACTATTTCGACTGAATGGCCATGACGGCATACCATTTTCAGCACTTACACAAAGCATGTTTTCCAACTCCGTGGTTTGGATTACTCCCTCCGGACTTCTTTTGTTGTCACCCGAACAGCTTGTTTGGTTAAAAATGAACTGTGTTTATTGTCCGAACGACACCAAAAAAAAGTACAGAGTATGTCGAGATGTGACATGGTAGTGAACACGTGTTGGAGCTTCAGGGACGGGTGCAAAGGCATCCGGAATTCAAGACCCACAAAACAGATGACAGTTCTGATTGCCAAAACACCTTTTCTCTTTTGGTCATGCCTTTTGAGCCCTCTGATTCTTTTGCGTTGATGTGTACATGAATGCCACTCTTGCTTAATCTTTGTGCGGCGTTAGGTAACAAACTGTTGTCTGTCTCCAGGCTCCTATGCAGTAAGGCAAACAGGAAAACCAAAATGATACAGCACATGACTGTTGACCTGCCGTTATTACTGCAATGGGACGGTAATATGAAGGATGCACAACATGATCAACCCAAAGTTTTATGATAACTAACATAATTGCTTTACGATTCATGTGTGCTACTATACAACAAAATGACTGGATGATCTTAGCAAATCGTTTTTGCTTGCTTCACCAGTGCAGGTGCAGCAGATAAAAGCAGGCAGACGGGGATCACGATCACCCCGAAAAGTTTCAAATGAGGACATGCAGATCAGGCCAAGTCGAACTCGACACGTCACACGTATGGATCATCGTTAGCTTTAGCACTTGCTCGAGAAGATTGTATGATCAAATGCGCCACGCGCCCAGTAAAATATGCCGGAGTGATTAGTACTACACGGATACGGTTGTTTCATAATCTGAAAATCAGTACGCGGACATGACGTCGTCCTCGAGCCCTGCCGTGGAAAGGCTAAAGCGTAAAGCTGATTAGAAGCCGAGATAACTGGCCCCACTCCGCGTGCAGATGCGAAGACAAAAAAAAGAAAAGATTTAGAGACATAGCCGCCCGTCCAATTGCGTCGATGAACCGTTGCGATCAGCACGTCAAATATCCTTGGAACCTGTGGTTAGCGGCCTGCAGAAAAAAGGTCTCCAACGAGAGGGATCGTTAACTGAGTGGCCACTGCACTAAGCTGCTGCATCATATCATATCATCGACCGGGCGGGCCTAACTAAATACGGCGAACGTGTGATTCGCACGCGTGCTACCTTAGATCCAGCACCTGCCGTCGGATCAACTCATGTATCAACCTCTCACAAGTTCTTGGTTCGCTGAAAGGGAAGGGAAACTTTAGCATTAGCATTTACTAGCAAGTGTTTATGCAGCCTGCATCACACTTGCTTGGTGAGCTTACTGCATCAGTACTATTGCATCCTTTCTCGTTCCTCGACATTTGCAGTTTACTCCCCACCCGATGGTTAAGTAGGTTGTCCTCTCGTCGTAACTCTACAGGAGTAGTGAAATTCAAGATGCTAGTCTGAAGCTTCACCTGCAGCTGTAGATGAACAGCAAATGCTGCCATTACGATGTCATTTCGCACATGCCACTCGTCTTCCTCGTGCTGTATGCAACCATCTGTATACAGTTACAGAAAACTTCGATTTCCTTTCAGTTGCTTTCATCAGTGTCTCGCGTTGGTGCAAGGCCGAGGCGTCGTCCTCGGCAACAGAGGACCATTAAGCCATGAAAGGGTGTTGCATCCGAATCGGTACCAGTCCCCAAATTTTGATGGATAGCGCGACACTATGTTGAATGGAACAAGACAACAAGTGCATATTGAAGCAGTCATTCTCTCCAAGTTAAACAACAGAGAACTCCTCACTGTAAAGGTGCTCTACAATATCTTCTGATAAAATCTTGCAAAATACTACCGCTGCTGCAACCGAACTGCCTCTTGTAAGCTTACCGATGAAGTTAATACATCAACATTGATGCCGGTGTCTCCTGGCCGAAAGCATAGATTTCATGGACCACTATCAGTATTATGCTGGTGCGCGCGCTGTGCTTGTCAGATAAAGGCCATGATCCATGAATGATACGACGCATACTTGTCGCACGATGGCACATACCATTTTTACTCGAATAAGTGCAACGTGCTGATACTCCCTCTGCACTCTTTATATTCATATGGAATGATTGCAGAGCAACCTGGCATCTTAAAAAGTGCAGAATCACATCAACATAGTAAGAGAAGACTGCAAGCGAATGAAAATGTGATCGCAATAAGCACACACATTATTTATTGGGATAGCAATGAACAGAAAAACTTAACAATGCCATTATTGGGATCTTTTTTTTTTAGATAATGGATGCCATTATTGGGATAGATACCTGGTCCACTCATATATGCGAAACTAACAATACTGAAGCAAACACGAATGAAAATGTGATCGCGACGATGAGCACACACATTCTTGACAAAGCCTGTCAACAATTCCCCTATTTGATACCGCGCACCATGGACCGCCTTCGGATCAGGTTCACGCCCTTGTAATATTCGGCAGACGGGTTCTGACTTCTGAGTGGCTGAAACTATTTACACCTAGACTGTCTAGCACACTGCGCGGGCTTCTGAGTCGCGATCTAGCACACTGATTTTTCTTTTTAGAACACCGAATTGTTTGATTCTTTTCGCAGCTTGAATTGTGTGGTTTTTTTAGCACAAGCAGCTTGAATTGTGTGGTCGGCCCATTTGAGGCATGAGCTAGCCCTAAGGCTCAAACTTCTCTTGCTTGCGATTGCAGATTGGGCCACATACTACTGATTGGGCCGTTCATCTGTTACATTCCAGAGAGGGGTGGGGTGGATGCAGGATGCGCTCATCCCCACAGCGACATGGTAGGTGTCAAGAATTTGGTCACATGGGTTGGCTGTAACTTGGGTCCAAATTTGGTCGTCGGGTCTAGCTTCCGGCGTCGGTAGCCCAGATCGTGACTCTTGCCTTCTTCCACCGGCCGTGGCAGCCGCAGCAGCCTCCGCTTCGGCGCCCGACGTCGATGCGGCGGTGACTCCTCCTCCGGGCCCGGGGAAGCGCTGGGCACCGGGTGTCGCTCGCCTCGTCTATTAGCAGGTCCGTGAAAAATCTTCGTTTCGTTTTCCTTGGTCTCCATGAAAAACCTTCCCTCCATTCCATATACTGTGGGCTTGGCTGCGTGCGCGCGGGCAGGTCGCACGCCAGGCGTTTGTCAAAATGCGCGAAAGGAACCAGGAACTTGATGCGAACCAGATAAAATTATTGAACTCGCAATGTGCTGCTGTACCGAGTTCGCTATGCGAATCAGATAAATTATTGAACTCGCCTTTTGAGTTTGCAATACCAACGCACCACGCGTTCGATGCCTTCCTGTAGTTTATTCTGCTAGCGTTATATGTCACACCTGCGGATGTAAGCCCATACCTGCAACCACGCCGTGGATGCCGCTCAATGGCTAAAGCATGATATTACAAAGAAAGAGAAAGTAATCAGAGAACCTTTGAAAGCAAATGGCATGGAATTTTGTGAAGTGTCTAGGCCCTAGCAAAGAGACAGACAGGTGAGCCAGTAAGATGTGACACATGAGCCAACAACTCTTATTAGGCTTTCTGTGATTACAGTTTTTTTCTTAGTACAAATAAGTTCCCCGGACGCCTATTTCTTTCTGCTTCCGCTGTCTGCTCCTTTTGCTGGTCATCTCTCTCTCGGCCCAACTGTGGCTGTCATTGATTCCGGACAGAGGCATGTTAGATTTCTTGCTTGCCTATGTTTCTAACTTCATTGTCCTTTTTTCTGCAATCAGTGTTTTACTTTCTCTTTCGTTCCCGTGTACTTTCGTTTAGCTTCGACAAGTTCAATTTAGAACTTTCTAAAATTTTCTGCAATAAGTGTTTTACTTTTCTTTCGTTTCTCTCTTGTTGTTCGGTGCTGCTCATGTGTTCTGACTGAAACTTTTGACAACCATGACTTCAGAATGATCACTGCTATTTCGCAAGGTCCGAAACCCATCAAAATTAGTGACCAAGAATGAACTGAAGCTATCCAAAGGCCAGGTGATAATCCTAAAAAAAAAGGCCAGGTGATTGGCCATCTCGGTCAAACTTTTTGAGACACGAGTGGTAGTTTCCCGACGGTAGCCCGACGAGTCTGCCTAGTCCCTACTTCCACTGGTTGTAGCAGCCGCAGCTGCCTCCGCCTCCGCGCACCGCGCTCGATGCCGATGCTGCTGTGACTCCGCTGGACCCGAGGGAAGCGCGCGGCATGGCAGGTCTATCTCACTCACCTTTCTCCTTGCCTTCCCCACGCCGCTCTTTTGCAACGGGCGGGGCTTTGCCCCTATCTTCCGCGCGCGTCGCACGCCAGGTGTTTGTGAGAATGTGCGGAAGAAGAACTGGGTAGCCATTTGATCCCCCTCGTGTCACGCACACCTACACGATGCTCTACTTTGGAGGCAGTCGTGCAAGGATGTTGTGATGCGCATCAGATAAATTATTGACCTGGTCTTTGATTTTGCAATATAAACGCACCACGCCTTCGATGCATTCCTGTAGTTTATTCTATTATAGCTCGATTTATGCCTGCAAATGTGCGCACGTCCTTGCGACTACGCCGTGGATACCGTCAATGCCTAAAATATTTCAGAAAAGGACGAACAAAAATACTTGATAACTTTGGAAAACAAAACTCTAGCAAAGAAACAAGGAAGGTCACCAATCTAAAGGAGAGTTCAATACATAAGATGTGATATGCAACAATAACCCCTGGAATTTTCCTGATTATGTTTCCATTCCAAGCCCAGCTGCAGCTATAAAAGGATCTTATTTGCTTGCAGTCACCCACATTTCTTGCTGCCTCCACTGTTTCCTCCTTGGCTGCTTGTCTCTCTCAGCTCACCTGTGGTTATCATGGATTTGGATTCCCATGCCATGTTAGATTTCTTTGCTTGCCTATGCTTCTAACTTCACTGTCCTTTTCCCTGCATCATTGTCTTCCTATCTCTTTCATTTCACTGAGCCATTTACTATAGTTTTTTTAAAAAGATTTAACCTTCCAAAATTTGATGTTCACATAGCTGTCGTGTATGGTGGCCTCATTTCCATTGTCATGGAAAATATTAATTTCGTGGTTCTTGTGCAGGGAGGCATTACTGGTCACCGAGACTGAGGCCCTCGTTTTCTTGAATCAGCGTCGTTCACAAGTACGCAGCAGATAAATTTGCCCCTTTTTTAGCTGTTGCTATACTCGACTCTTACTTATAGCATGTATGTGTGTGTAAGTGATTGAGGGAAACTTAGGTCTCATGAGTGAATGTGTTCTGTGAGTAATGATGGATAGCTATGAATTGAGCAGAAACACACTAGTAAGTTTATCTTCTTCCTTTCTAGATAGTTATCATATTGTCTTGATGCGGGAGGAACACTATAGGAGAAAAACGCCCAAGTTATTTCACAGTGGTTTTCTTCGATTTATGTACCAATGGATTGATAAAGTTTTTATGAGTTATCTTGTACATTTATAATAGTTTATTTTCTGAAAGTTTGATGTTCACTTGATCTAAAATTTGTAGTTCTCTGAACTTGTCAAGGTGCATGTACGACAGTAATAGCAACTCCATTTCAATTGGTCTAAGCCCTTGGAACTATGTTATGAATATACCATGGAAATAATAGTGGGCCGTACACACAGCAATGTTCACTTTAACAGATATTTATTTCACTCATGCTCAGCCATGTTTTAGATTATCATGTGTTCATCAGGCAATTGATAGTTGAAACACTAATAGTTTTACATCCCTATCTACTATCCTTCATAACTGATCCTTCGGGAGAGCATGACAAATCATATTTTCTCTCTGTAGGTACAGATGTCTCAAACATCAGTTATAGTCAAGCTCATTTTGGGGTTGCTCTGGGGCATTATTCACTTAGCAATCACCATTTTGACTTTATTGTCTCATCTGATTTGTAATCTGGAATGTTATATGATTTCCTGTGGGTTGTTGTGGAAGTATTGGAATCTCAACCTAGGTAGACTCAAGTATTTGGCTATTGTGGTTGATAGCAAAGAAGCTAAAAATACTGCAAAGATCAAGCATTTATTACGCTGGCTTTCAACTATTGGTGTGAAGTATGTCTGTATCTACGACATTGAGGGTAAGAGAGCACATTCATGATTTGAATTTCGAGGATTTAGTTATTTTCAGACTATAGTTATCTGCATATATCGTCTTTTCTTTCTATATGAACAAGATTATTAGAACTCAAATTATTTTAAGCAAACAACAATACGTGGTTATGATAATATTTGGGTCATTCACAGAATAAAACAAGCTTGCACTGTTATGCTTTACACATTGTTTTAGTCTATAGATGCACAGAATCTATGTAGCTTACATAAGCTCACCTTTCTACTTACATTACACTGCAGGAGTACTGAAAAAATCATTTGATCCTGCTATGAATGTTTCAAGGGATGGGAACTGGGGGGAATATTTGGTAATTTTACACTATTTATCTTTCTATCACTTAATTTTCTCTCCTTAACTTTGGGTACATTCTCTGCGGTTTATCCTGTTCATGGCTTTTTTAGTGAATATGGATCATGTTTGATGGCAACATGTAGGATATTGGTGCAAACATCAAAGCTGTACAGTTTAGACACAAAGAAATGATGATAGACTGTATTTCTGGTTCTGATGGCAAGGAGGGCATTGCTAAAGCAGCCAATTTGCTTTGCTCAACTTACTTGAATGGCAATACTGAAGAAAACGGCAAAAATGGGCCAGTTTTTACAGAAGCTGACATGGCCAATGCGCTAAAAGCAGTTGGTATGCTTGAAACAATTTCCCTTCTCTTTCTGCTCTATCTGATATACTAATTTACCCATTTGTTCATGATTTTACCATACTTTACTATCATAACACCAAGGGAGAACTAAGTTTTTGTTTTGTCCATTAGGATGTGGTGGACCAGAACCTGATCTTCTTCTCATGTATGGTCCTGTTAGATGTCATTTAGGCTTTCCTGCATGGAGGTTACGGTATACTGAAATCATGTAAGTCTCTCGATCAACATACTAGGATGGTACTTCCATCCTCTATTTCCACGATTCCTGAATATCTAATATTCTTGTTCCAGGCATATGGGATCACTGAAATCAATGAAATACGGCGCCCTTGTGAAAGCTTTATATACCTTCTCGAAGAAACATCAAAACTACGGTAAGCTTGGTTTTCAACTTTGCTAAATCAACCTTTACTACTATCTATGCCTAGATGTCTATTATATTAGGCTGTACATCTAACCAGGCGATGCAAGTATTCAAAAAGAGTCATGTTAAGGTCCGCCTTGCGCCGCATTTGTTACCATTTTTGTAGATAATTTACACCAACTCGGGTTTCACATGCAAATAGTTATGTCCATGCTTTGCAAATTATGCCCGCCAAAGTAGTTTGTTCTCACCTTTTCCAGTGGTTCCCGCACTTACCATGTTTTGAGATCTGATGAATCAGTACCCCAAAATATACCGATTCAATTATATATTTTGACGAATTTCAGCTGTTTTCCTTTTTTGCTTCTCAGGTAAATGAGAGTAGATACTTATGTAGAGAAGAACAGGCAATCATGCCGATGCATTATTGAAATGGCAACCTCCCGCCTCTTCTGTATCTGATTATACCATAGCAAGGATAGACACAGCCAATAGTTATTGCAACACCCACTTTGTATTTCCATGTAACAAGATCTGTAGTGTTAATTGATACTAGAAAATACGGGATTGTATCCCACTGTAAAAGTTTCATCCGTGATGATGATTAAAGGAGCTGGCTTCCAGCGCACAGATGATTTCTAATTGGGATTGCCATTATGTGTACATGAATAATGAAATCTTCCCTTGTTATGCTGCATTGCTGCACCAGCTGACTCAGTTTTATCTGTCCGATTTTTTAATGTCGTGTACCTGATCAAATACCAGAGCCTTTGCAGTCTTGCTACACTATCTTTGATTTGATATTTTGTCATGGTATTTCCATATACTGTAATTGCTAAAGTTTTATCTGAATGTGGATCATGGAACCGTTGGCCTGATATTTGAGAGATTTTTGCTATTATTACACTGGATAGGTTGCGCTTCTCATATTTACCATTATAACATTGGGTTTCCCAGTTTTACCATCAAACTGTTATTCGAACTCTTCGTTTATTATCATTAGTTAGTATTTTAGTATCTTAACCTCTATTAAGGGATATGAAAAGACAAAAATATCCCTAAGTTTATATACAAGCACATTTTTTTATCTGAACACACATGATAAGTCCGAAATAATATAAAAAAATCAAAATTTAAATTTTTTTTGAATTTTTTAATATTATTTCAGACTTATCATGTGTGACCAGATTAAAAAATGTGTTTGTGTATACATTTAGAGTTATTTCTATCTTTTTATGTTCCTTAATAAAGATTAAGATACTGAATTACTAACCAATGATAAACAAAGAGTTCGAATATCAGTTTAATGATAAAAATAGAAATTCAATATTGTACTGGTAAATATGAGAAGTCCACCGTATCCAGTTTTATAATAGCAAAAAATCTCGATATTTGAGCATATGGAACTCAGTTCTCCCAACCCAAAGGCCCAAAGTCTGCTGTCCACCCTCTTCTCCAAAGTCGAGAACCCCATGTCGTCGGCGCAATCGCAGACGATGCAGTGCCCCTACTGCCGCGCGTCCGGCCCGGCGCGCTGCGCGACGACGCAGCCGCCGCTCTCGCGCGCCGTCTCCGAGTGCTCCGCCTGCGCCCGCATCGTCCTCGAGCGCCACCTCCACACGCATCCCTTCTTCCCCCTCCTCCCCTCCCTCCACCCGCTCCCCCTTGTCACCCCCGACCTCGCCGCCGCCACCGCCGCCCAGGCCTCCCCCGACGCCGAAGATGAAGACGACCCCTTCCTCCCCGCCGGCTTCGTCTCCGCCTTCTCGACCTTCTCCCTCGAGCGGCACCCCGTGCTCGCCCGCTCCGCCTCCGCCTTCTCCGGCCTCCTCGCCGAGCTCGAGCGCGCGCTCGCCGTCGATTCCGCCGCTTCCTCCACCCCGGACCCCGCCGGGCCCATGGTCTCCGTCGACAGCCTCCGCGCCTACCTTCAGATCGTCGACGTCGCTTCCATACTCAGGCTGGACCGGGACATAGCCGACCACGCCTTCGAGCTCTTCAAGGACTGCTCGTCTGCGACCTGTCTCAGGAACCGCAGCGTGGAGGCGCTCGCCACCGCCGCGCTCGTGCAGGCCATCCGCGAGGCGCAGGAACCTAGGACGCTACAGGTTTGTGATACACACACTGTCTGTTTGTTCTAATGCTCTAGTGGACAGTCCTGCTAGTGGAAGACAAATAGACAATAAGAGATGAACAGGCTTAGCTGTGTAACCATGCATTTCTCCTATGAATTAGGATTAGGATTTAGGGCCAGTTAGTTGGAAACCATAGTTTCTGAAACTGAACTTTCTGTACCACAAGATTGCATTGCATGAATGAAAATTGAGAATCCGGGACTTGCAACGCCTGCTTTGTCCGGAATAACTCCGACAGCTTTTGAAGAAGGCAGTTTATAATTGTGTTCCTCAATTGATCAGCTAGTGTTTTCACTTCTGAATATGTGCTCCTTTACAGTTTATAATTATGTTCCTCAATCTGAATACATTCTCTTTTCCAGCATACCGAAATAATGGACCTGAGTCGTCAAATTTATTTAGTGTTAAGAAAACATCCTGTTCAAGCTCCCTTTTTAAGCCACACATAAACATTTGCAACTTATGACTGATCATTAACATGGATGAAAGAGAAAAATAAGTGCATATACATTTTGTTTCATTTCATCAAACCTTTTAGATTTTTTCCATCAAATATGGAAGTTATTATTTGACTCCAGTTTCCTCACCATATCCAACATTGTGTTCTAGCTACTACAGATTAGGATAACTATAATTGTGTTCCAACATTGTGTTTCTATAACGTTCCTCGGTTTGATGTAAAAACACATTAGGCAAGCTTCACAGGCAAAATGCTGAACCAAATGTTTTTTCAGCTTCATTATACACTTATACTCAATTCGTGTTGTAGAAAGACTTGGTGTGGCATTTCTGCCTAATAATAGCTTATCATTTAGTATTGATTAACCTTGTGTTTGCTACATGGTCAGGAAATCTCAACTGCTAGCAATCTTCCCCAGAAAGAGATAGGGAAATACATCAAAATACTTGGTGAATCTCTGAAACTGAGCCAACCTCTTAACAGCAATTCGATAGCTGTCCATATGCCTCGGTTTTGCAGCCTGCTCCAGCTGAATAAATCTGCCCAGGTATCAGATGAGCTATTAAACTGTTATTGAAACATTATGCCATAAAATCAACATCTGCGTCTAACATATCGCCTTTTGACTCCTCAGGAACTTGCAGCTCATATTGGCGAGGTGGTGGTTAATAAATGCTTCTGCACACGGCGAAATCCCATAAGTATATCTGCTGCTGCTATCTACCTTGCATGCCAGCTTGAAGACAAGCGCAAAACTCAAGCTGAGATCTGTAAGGTAACGGGCCTTACAGAGGTCACCCTACGCAAAGTATATAAAGAATTACTGGAGAATTGGGATGATTTACTCCCTCCAGGCTATACACCAGCCACACCACCAGAGAAAGCTTTCCCGATGACCACCATTTATTCAGGGCGTTCGTCAAGTGGCAAGGATCTGTATCAGGATAAGATATTGGATAGTATGAAGCAAAAGGTCCCTGAACCTCCAGAGCCTGATCATATGGTCATCGTAAAAGAAGAGGAAGACAAGAAAACTAACGCACTTGGTCGACCTGCAAAACTTGAGCCCCATGACATGAGCAAGGCTTTTTGGCAGCCTAATGCCACATTCTCAGCATCTACAAAATGTGACCGGGACAAGATGGAAACTAATGTTCGTGGGTTCAACCTTAATGAGGCAACATGCGCAATGGATTGTGATAGAGCAGATATGACGCCCAATCCAATTCCTGGTGACAGATTTTTAAATGAATCGAAGGTTCTCCCGTCTCCTCTGAATAGGCAGGCTGCTCCATGGCAGCTTAAGCAGGCAGCACCTGCAACTGGGTCATCATACTCTCGACTTCGTGAGCAGCAGTTGGGCTTGGACCTTGTGGCTGCACTAAAAGGGATTGGCAAAAGGAGTGCTGGGGATGGTGGTGACGGCCGGGATAAAGAAGGGAAGTGAATAGTTGCAGCTGTTTTCCCCATTATTACTCAAGAAAATGGAGATAATAGCTCTGTAAATATAAATGTTTGTTTGTAGCAGAGTTAAATTCGGCTACCCCATCATTCCTGTCTTCATGCCTAGGCTGTGACATGTTACTCCAAACTCTGTAGATTTTGTGCTAAATGTTGTACTACTACTTTCAAATTTAAATTACTTATCCTGTGCTGACTTCGATTCACCATGTTTCGTGCAATGAAGTCGTTATTCATTTTCATCTGAGCTTTGGTATTGCTAGTCTATTGAAAAACTGTGTTGTTGCCTGGAACGGTACACTTCAGTCCAGTGAGTCTAGGTGTGAGTGTTATGTCAATATAAAAGACTGGAGGCGCTCAAACGCAAAAAAGATGCCCAGAAACGGATAATATACTGCGATAGCAAATCAGAGGTCTTCCAAAACCCAACGCTCCCACTGCTGCTGCTCATCGTCTCCCCTTCCCTCCCCGCGCCATGGCCGTCTCCACATCCACCACCTCCCAGCTCCCTCTCCTATTCCTCCACCGCGGGGCCACAAACCCTACCCCCTCCACTCTCTCCTTCCCCTCGTCCCTCCGCGCATCTTCCCTCCGCTCACGTGCCGCGGCCGCTCCGCCTGTCGAGACCCTTTCGGAAGACGGCATCCCCGACACGCCGCCGGTACGTGACTATACTGATGTGTCAACTTGTGCATTAAGGAAGTTTTGTTCAAAACATGCTGGAATTCCTGGGATTCCCGCATGGGCTGTGCTACATTGATTCAGTTTGCGTCCATTGCATTCGGTGACTAAGATTGATGTGCTTGCTTTCAGGAAGGGGAGGGAACGGGAATTCCGTTGCCATCGTCGATTGGGGATGATGGGGAGCAGGTACCTTTTCTGACTGTTAATTTTCCTAGTTGTATGTTGTGGAATGTTTCGTTCTAATGACGTCACTGTTGTGATTGTACTGTGAGAAATACAATAGCTATGTGTCTCTTAGATGTTAATGCTGCATAATGCGTATTTTGTATGTATAACCATATAAGGGCAAGGATAATATACTTGAGTATGTTGGTAAGTTGAGCTAAGAATTGGTTCCATGCTTCTTGACATGGTTACGGCCATGGAGTGAATAAACTTTCGGTGACTTAATGATTAGTTACATAGAAATGGCGGACTACATCTCAGTCTAAACATGTGTTAAGCTGCTTGAATTATAGTAACGTATTGCTGGCTTGACTGATTTGGATGTAAATGCCGTTGCTGATGTCAGTTTTGGAGTACTCGATTCTTGAGTTGTCTGATTAACAGCACATTATCTAGAATAATGAAACATGGTGTAGTCTGTCTCCAAAATTTTTTCCAGCTCAACTGGAATGATGACTCCCTGGGAGACCATGAACAAATATGAGTCTTATTTTGTATATGATGTTATTGTTTGTTGGCCTATGGCTGTGAAAGGTTGTAGCTTTCCATGTTGAACATATTGCCCTCCTTTCTGCTGAGTGCTCCTGGTAGGCTGTTTCTTTAGTCAAGGATATTTCTTATAGGATCTCTGGGACTAATATATTACCTATTTGTTACTAATCAATAAATCCTTATATGAAACGCCTCTTATTGAACTT
Source organism: Eleusine indica (assembly GCA_030378355.1). Lineage (NCBI taxonomy): Eukaryota > Viridiplantae > Streptophyta > Magnoliopsida > Poales > Poaceae > Eleusine > Eleusine indica. The sequence goes on along the minus strand of CM059498.1, from coordinate 5,016,797 downwards.
CCTTGGAGCCTACTTTATATAGTTCTTAATGCTGTTAGAGTTGGACAATCACCACTTATATTCTATGGCCCAAAATTTGACATAAAATTTGGAAAATTAACATACATAAATTCTTTAGATTTGGAAATTGAATTGGTCTATGTGCATTGAATTTGTACCTACATATAATTGGAAAGTAATTGTCGAAGCGTGCTGGAGGCCAGATGAACTAGTAAAGAACAATAAATAATAACGAGAATGTTGTGTGATTCTCCAGCAGTTAATCCCTATCATTATAGCTATTGCCTGTTCCTTCATGTCTCTATTTGTTAAGGATGTCCATGGTACATATTTACGTGCAGTTGCTGTTTGGTGCTACTGCTGGAAAAGAAACTGTTGTGAGGCCTTATTCACAGTTGTGCTCCTCTTTTAGTGATTCATTTGGCATATCACAAAAGAAAATAGTAATAAGGAACAGAAATGGAGGGAAACTTGTTGGTGTTTTGCATGAAGCTGGATCTAAGGAGATTATAGTACTATGCCATGGATTTAGATCATCAAAGGAAAGTAGAACTATATTAAGCCTCGCTGATGCATTGGCATCAGAAAATATTAGTGTATTTCGTTTTGATTTTTCTGGAAATGGAGAAAGTGAAGGTACATTCCAATATGGCAATTACTACAAAGAGGTAGATGATTTGCGCGATGTGATCCTACATTTCAAGAAACATAAATGTGATACTCGTGCTATTGCTGGCCACAGTAAGGGAGGGAATGTGGTTATCCTTTATGCATCCATGTATCAAGACATACCTAGTGTTATTAATATTTGTGGAAGATTCAATCTGGAACGTGGAATTGGAGATAGATTTGGAAATGATTATATAGAAAGGATGAATCAGCATGGTTTCATTGATGTGGGAGATAAAACAGGTCGTTTTATGTACCGTGTAACCAAAGAAAGTCTGGTGGATCGTCTCAAGACAAATATGCAGAGTGCTTGCACGTCTATTGACCCCAACTGTAGGGTTTTAACAGTACATGGTGCTAATGATGATGTTGTGCCATTGGGGGATGCTCTAAAATTCAATCAATATATAATCAACCATGAATTGCATATCATTGAAGGGGCTGATCATAGCTATACGTCGCATCGGCTTGAGTTAGCTGACATTGTACTGAAATTTCTTAAATCAGAATAAGTTGGAAACAAACGTGCAACTTGTGTTTGTCCCAATTCTCATTCTGCTAATATATTGTATTATTATTTTTGGTGTATATGTTCATGTAACTATTAATTGTCTGCCATTTGTGCATTGTATAAGGTTATGTCTACCATACAAGAAATTGAGGTTGTTTGAACTCTCCTTTTCCTATTGACAACTCTTTTTTCTCTTTATTACATGATTCGTCGAGCCTAATCAGCTATATGTTTTTTATGTAGTGTGTCTTTACTATTGAACTTATATGCAGAAGTTGCTTATCTCTCCATGACTAACAGCAGTTCAATGTAAATGTTATTTGTTTGCAGCTGGCACCTAAGCAGAAGATCCGGATCAAGTTGAGGTCTTACTGGGTGCCTTTGATTGAGGACTCCTGCAAGAAAATAATTGAGGCTGCCAAAACAACCAATGCAAAGACCATGGGTCCTGTTCCTCTGCCGACCAAGCGGAGAGTCTATTGTGTGCTGAACTCTCCCCATGTGCACAAGGATTCAAGGTTCCATTTTGAGATCAGGACGCACCAACGGCTGATCGATATCATGTATCCAACAGCCCAAACGATTGATTCATTGATGCAGCTCCAGCTCCCTGCCGGAGTGGATGTTGAGGTGAAGCTATGATTCTGTTGGAATTAAACTTTTCAAAAGTTTAATGTACGATAATGCCCTTTGCTCAGACTTTTTAGCTGGTCTTTTTGCTGTCTGAGACTGAAAGCATATGTAGTCTGTAATAGGGGGAAAAGATTCTGGTATGAATTTTCTTGCATTTGAAGTATACAAATGATATGCATAATTTAATTAAGTCGTCTGGACTTGTTGAACTGATTCCTTTGAGAAAGGTAAAAACGTCTGATGTAGAGGGTTCGAACAGGCCATGCGAATGAGCATCCAATTTGGTTTGGTATTTGTGTGTGATCATCTAGGTAAAATAGGTTGATTCATCCGGATACATTATTCCTGCTGGTAGCAAAGCTGCACTAATTCTGGCATGACTTAACAGATTGATAGCCCTCACCCCTCAGTATGTGTTTTCTCCTAAGCTCAAAAGTTAGTTTTTTTTTTTGTTGTTGTTGTGGCACATCCAGATCAGTTTAACGATTGTTCTAAATATTTGAAGAAAATTCATTTCAAGTCTATTTCCAATTAACACAGGATGTCGTTTCTGGATGTGGTTTTCGTTTTCTTTCCTTTTCGAAAATAATCGATTCAAAGTTGGTCATCAGCAGCCAGCAGTACGCAGCCCCAGCATCAATGGTCCACGAAAGCGTTGTTTAGTTTTTCCCCTTTCCCCCTCCGAAAGCGACCCAAAACATTGCGGAGACTTGAGACGAGACGAGCGTTGGTCGGCGAGCGGATCTGTAATCTTATTGCGGATGTCCCATTGTAATTTTGTCTGCATTTTTAAGGGCTCCGGTCTTGTTTTTCTTTGTCCCCGGCTGCTTGCATACTGATCTGAGTCAGATGCTAATCTTCGATCAGTGCACTGAAACCACATTTTGCAGGTGCAAAAGCGGAAGAGATCAGGGAAGTCTCCATCAGATTACATTGTCTGAGTCCGACAAATCGAGCTTATAACTGTTGCGCTGAAGTTTGAAAGATGCTTCAACCTTTTTCCATTATAGCGTGCTAGAGTAGTCCACACTGACTAGGGTTGAGATCCTCCGCCTTTAGGGACTTTAACCCTCTTTCACATCATCAGATCCCAAAAGAACGGTCTAGATGTAATGCTAGAGTGCGTACACTACACTGTTTTTGCAGCAGTAAAATCAGCACATTTTTTTGCTAAGGTACCCGAATGATCAGTAAAGTCACTAGGACTGTTTGCTACTGTTTATGTAAAGACAAATTACTATTCTTTTGGTGCCTTTACCTCTAAAGGCAGAGGAGTCGGTTGCGGCTGGATAAGGTTAGTCGAAAGAAAAGCAAGCTAACCCCCCCCCCCCCCTCATACCCTGTGTCAAATCTCTTTCAGAACAGTAACCAAGATCGCCATTATCTACAGATTAATTAGATCATAGAGTCGCAGAATACGAGTTTCAGTGCTTCACCATGCGGTTTGGACAGCAGCCAGACCTCCTATCTCTACAGAATGGACACGATAACACGATGTTCACTTTTGTCCAGTCGTGCAGCCCTTTGCTCGCTGTTCCGTTGCGTGCTACGAATTTCAACGCAGCTTTTGGACGAATTTCCCCTATTTCTATTTACGAAAAGAGGCTATAAGAGATTTTGATTTCGAGTGCGGCAGGTAGCTCTTTGACCCTACCTTCACTGGACGTTGCTTTCAGTGGTGTCACTTGTTACGTTGCCGGCAAATGATCGTGGTGGTGGATCGACTGCGGCCCAGCAATTCTGGGGTCCCGATTCTACAAACGCACCGTGTACCAATGTGATAGCTGGAATTTTGGTTGAGCTTTGGTTCTTTTTTATATACAGAAAAAACCCCTTATTGGCTGCTAATATTATTGAAAGCTATAAAGTTTTAGATAACATTCTCACAACCCGGGGTTGCCGGTTTACATGATACGGGTCACAGCCAGCCAATAAAAACAAAGAAAGCACCGACTAAGCCACGGCCAACTATCCTATTATTGCAATAAAAAAAACTATCCTATTATTACATGAAGTCTCCCTTCAATTCAGCGCTGCCTTTTTTGAAGAAAGAAACTAGATTTTATTAAATTAAAATTATTTTATCAATCGAGATCTTAACATAAAATAAAGAGTGAAATGCACCACAAGTCTTTAAACTTTTTTGTAATGGTCATATAGATGCACGAACTCTCAAAGTAACAATCTGGGTTCCTAAACTATTATCGTATGAGCATCTACGTCCACAATCATTATAGTGACCCTCTAGATCTATGATCTATTTATATTGTATCAATTAAATCCATAATGCACAACCGCTCTTCACGCTCCATACCGTCCCACAACCGCTCTCCACACGCATCATTACCACCACACAACCACTCTCCATACGGCCACTGTCGAGGCTACACAACAATGCCAGATAGCAGCATGTGCGGTGCTCGTGGTGGCCTTGTCTTCCCATCCGGTCTCGCTCTCCCTGTCATAGTCTCGTCTTCCCGTGCACGTTACTCATTATTTACGATGATGATCTTCCCCTTACCCGTGACAATGACTTGCCTTTCGTGCGTGGTACCTTTCGCATGTGACATGATGTTATCGTCACCGCCTGGTGAGCAGACAGACATGCCCGCTATTGACGGGCATAGGCCCCGATAGGGATAGTAAGGCTGCTACACGTAGAGTGCATCGGCTGCTAGCTGGCATCGTTGTGTAGGCTTGGCGACGCTCATATAGAGAGCGGATCTCGTTGGATCACGCATACAGAGCAGTTGGGTGGCAGCGGTGTGGACCTAGTTGACGCAAAATAAATAGATCGTGAAACTATGGAGTCACTATAAAATTTGTGGACCTGAATGACCATCCGAGAATAGTTTATGGACCCATATTGTCTGTTTGAGAGTTTATGGATCTAGATGAATATTTTTAAATAGTTTAAGGATCTACGGTACATTTTACTCTAAAATAAATTTGCATTGAAGAATACCACTAGATTCTCATACTTCATCTTCCTCACATCTAACAACATCTACCACTCCATAAAACTCCATTACCGATATGAAAGTACCACATCTGAACCCGGAAACCATAGTTCTTATTACAGAAGACCACGGACACAGAGACCGTAAAAGATGTGCGGTAAGCTCAACCACTATAGGAAGTAAAGGATACCGAAAGCATATTAGTTATATCTTCTAAAGATTGAACCATATATAAGAACTGTCACTGCTAGTATCATCACAAGCGACCAAAAGGACACATCCGCCACCGCACCCGTGGGTGAAAAGACTATCCTACGAAAAGGAAGCGGGGTTCAATCCCTCCTCGAAAAGAACTAGAACTATGTAATCTCTTTAAGAAGAGCATGCTATCACTGAAAAAGACGATACATCTATCAGAAATCCGATATGAAACAAAAAGTCGGATAAAAAACATTAAGACTGCCATCTAAAATCTAGTCCGAATTATTATTGAGGAAAGAAAAATTATTGAAAAAAACACCTAAAGAGACTGTCGGTTGAGTTTTGGTGAGGAGGTGTGTGCATGGCGGTTGTTAAACTATTGCGATATCACACGCGGTTCACGTCATTGAAACATAAATCTTACTATATTATTTGCATAATATAATACTTACGTAACATTTTGTCCGTCAGTTATGTACGATACTGTTTTATGGATCGGGAATGAAAGTGCGTCACTGCCGTCGATGGATGTTCGATCTGGCCACATACGCCCTTGCATCATCATCGTCATCGGATAAACGGATGTGTCCCTGTACATCGGGCCCACAACAAGCATTGAGACCTCAACCGCTTGATTCTTTCCTTGGCCATCAAGGAGGCGTAGGATTGGGGGAGGAGGAAGAAGACCTTGGTCAAAAGTCCACGATTATACTCGAGCTCCCATGTGGATTATGTGTCGATGCTGTAGGAAGCTCAGGTCTTAGTGAAGGAAAAAGCTCGACGACTTTTTCAACACCTCGTCACTCCAAACGTCACGGTTGCAGATCCTCTGCGGCAGCTTTCTGAAGGCTCTTGGTGCTTTTTGCCCTCTAAGCCGTGCACAGCGGATCCAAGTGATTGTTTAATTTTTTTGAAACTCAGTGATTGTTTAATTGTTTTGACGCAAACACGTGCAAGGCCCCGTCGTCGTGTTTCATGTTACTTAACCGCCACTTAATGGTCAAGGCTGGGGGATTGACTCGACTCTGTCAGGGCCAGCAGTATGCACGAACCTGAATCTTCGTGCAGCGGATAACCCTCGGTTTCACATTTTGCTCTTTCACTACTCCGTAACAAAACGAATTCATCTGGGACTGAGATTCCGTTTGGGATGGTCGTGCTCCCCTGAACCACAAAAACAGAGACATCAGCAGGGGAGGTCCGAGGTCGGTCATTTTGCAGCAAAATACGTACCGTAGCTTTCTCAGGGTACAAAAAATGGTGTGTGGTGACTCTGGATCTGTGGCGTGGAACTGTGCCGATCGCGCATCTCACCAGATTTGATTTTCAGTGGTCTCAGATAACAAACCAACAGAGCGAGAAATGAAAAGCAGGGAGGACCTGACGGCGCCCACTTGCCGGACGGGGACGCGACCCGAACAATCGCCCGGCGCACCCCTTTTCGCCGCGGGCCATTCGACGCTGCTTTGCTTCTACCTGGAGTCCTCGACGGCAGCGGCTAGCGCGTCCACACCCAACCAAACTCGTAGGGCGTGCGGCACGCCACACCGAAATCAAACGTCATTTCCATCGCCGGAACAGTCGAGAGGTGGCCACACTGTGGAAGCGTGTCCCTTTTTTTTTTTTCTGGTTGCTTTCGGGATCTTTTTGCCGGGCGCCATAGGCTACTGAATTGGTCCAAATTAACGGATTAAAGAAATGGCAAGGTATCCTTGCAGGATATGCTCTCCGGCTAAACCGATCGAGGCTCCACCACCGTTCTTGTCCGATCGTCCACTCTGTTTCCGTTTTCCCTATACAGATCGTGAAGTATAGTAAGCATAAGGACTAAATACATGACTGGTGACTGGTACGATAGGATGGATTTCTTCGTATCTCCAGGTATCGTGTACTATTCCATATCAATGTGGACCATTCCAAATTGGACGTTGGCGAGGTTCAGTCGCCTCGTGTGAACGTGGACATGCCCGTTGCTGAGGTTAACGCATCGATCTTTGCCATCTTGGCACATTACAAATTGACGCGATGAGGCACGCACTCAGCAGGCGCAGCTAGTTTATCTTAAGCTTGCCACGAAGGGAAGACAAGATGCCAAAAACAATTGGGAGCAGCCGCCTTCGCCTCCTCCAGGCTCTCGCTGACACCATTAGCTCACGTACGACGTGTCCCCGAGCGCGCTTCTTCTCTGAAGCTTCGGCTTCGGCTCCGCCTCCCTTGCCATCCGCCGGCACACACGTATATATAGGAGTGCAAACACTTGACGCCTCGAGCAACCACAGCCTCTCCTCCTCCTCCTCAGCGCAGACGCAAACGCCAGGCCGAGACCTTCTCCTCCACCACTTCTACCTCCTCTGCTCAAAAATGGCTGCCTGCGTCGACAAGTGGCACCCCACGCACCCCGGCCGCCTCTCCAAAACCTCCATCTACCGGTACCCGCCGGACCTCACCACGGACCGTCCCCCGGTGGCGCCGCCCGCCGCGAGCCGGAACAACGGCGACGAGGTCTGGGACGAGGTCCGCGCGGAGGCGCAGGCCGACGTGGAGTCGGAGCCGCTCCTCCGCAAGTTCTACGCGGACCTGGTCCTGTCCCGCCCCTCGCTGGAGTCCGCCCTCGCCGCGCACCTCGCCGCGAAGCTCTGCGTGCCCGGCGCGCTGCCGCAGGACGCGCTGCGGGACCTCATCGCCGGCGCGCTGGCGGCGCACCCGGAGGCGGGCCGGGCCGCGCGGGCCGACCTCCTCGCGGCGCGCGACCGCGACCCGGCATGCGACCGCATGGTCCACTGCTTCCTCTACTACAAGGGCTTCCTCGCGCTGCAGGCCCACCGCGCGGCCCACGGGCTCTGGGCCGACGGCCGCGCCGCCGCCGCGCTCCTCCTCCAAAGCCGCGCATCCGAGGTGTTCGGCGTCGACATCCACCCGGGCGCGCGCATTGGCGGCGGCGTCCTCTTCGACCACGCCACGGGCGTCGTCATCGGCGAGACGGCCGTCATCGGGAACGACGTCTCCATACTGCACGGCGTCACGCTCGGCGGCACGGGGAAGCAGTCCGGCGACCGGCACCCGAAGGTCGGGGACGGGGTGCTCATCGGCGCGGGGGCGAGCGTGCTCGGCAATGTGCACATTGGAGCAGGCGCGAAGATCGGGGCGGGGGCCGTCGTGCTACGGGACGTTCCGGAGGGGACAACGGCGGTTGGGAACCCCGCCAAGGCCATCGGGAAGAAGGCGACGCTGCAACGGCGGCCGGAGGAGCAGCCCGGGGTCACCATGGAGCAGAGGTGGTCGGATTACGTGATTTGAATTAAGTTACCCTGGTGCAGATATCTGCAACGGAGTTGTTTTACGGTTGATGATGACCTTCCATTGACCGCTGCTGCTGTTCTGCTGCTATAGAGAGCTCCATTGCAGAAGAGGGAGCTCAATTAGGCATTGAGCCCTAGTGCAAATTCATACCGTTTGGTTTTGTTTTTCTCTCTCTCTTTTCTTTTGGAAAGCAGAAATAACAAAATACGCATCTCATCAATTATTGGGTTCCTGCTGTAAATATACTCTAGTTTATTTATTCCACCCTTGATATGTATTTTTCGTTCCAATTTGGGAATAGATGCTTCCGTCCATGGAACTTTCTACTGTTCTGCACTTCTGCTGCTATAGAGAGCTCCACTGCACAAGAGAGAACTATTTTTTTTTTCTTTTGCGAAAGCACAAGAGAGAACTCAATGTTGGATATTGAGCCCTGGTGCAATTTGATACCCTCGGGTCTTATTGAAGAAAGGAATAACAAAATATGCATATCATCAGTTATCGGTTGCATGTAAATATACTCTAGTTTATTCCACCCTTGATATGTTCAAGTTGGTGGTCCAATTTGGGAACAGATGCTTTTCGCACATGGGACTTTTATATACCGTTCAATTACGAATTTTGACGAAGTAGATGTTCGCCACTAATAACTTGTTGATATATATTCAAGTTCGTGTACTAATTTCGGAAGAGAGATGCTTTCGTGCACGGGGCCTGTTCAATTACAAATTTTGACGAAGTAGATGTTCGACACTACTAACCCGTTTTATAAGAGGTCAACGGATTCTGCTCACACATGTTGAAGGGCTGCTATAAACAAATCGGAGCTAAAAATCAACAGCAGCAGCAGCTCCATCACGACTTTGACTGCTTGTCTGTAGTCGCAAAAATCAGCACATTATGTAGTAGTAGTTGTATTTACATTTAAATTTGAGAAACAAATGACTGGCTTGAGATCCATGAGAAGCTACGCAGAGAGAGCAGTTCGGAATCTCTTGCAAGTGGACGCAACTGACGACCACCAAGAAGAGGCGAGGGTGATGTGGCGGCATGCTTCGATAGGGAAAAGTGATATTTCAATACAGCACAGTCAACTTTGTAGACTGTACATATAGCTAATTATTATTATTATTTGAACTGCATAGAGCTAATTATTGATTGGCGGCACTGCGCTTGGCTTGAACGTTGATTCTCCGATGAAGTCCAAAGGAATCGAGTTGGTTGCTCTGGTTGACAAGGTCAGGTCAGTGTCTGAAATGGATAGATAGGCTGCTTCGGCATGGGTCATAGGGGAGGCTTGCCGAGCTGCGGTCCCTCGCAGCCGCCGGAGGTGGTGGAGAAGAGGGATGGGGCCGGCGGCGGTTTTCATGCCACTAGCCGAGTAGCCATCACCCGTCCCATGACTGTCGTTGCGGCGGCAAAACTAATCTAGCGTGAGATTCAGACCAGGGTGATCACTGAAAATTGGACCAAGACTGACTTTGTACAGGATCGGTTGGACTGTAATTGATGAAAGGGCCAAATTAATTGAGTGCGGTCCAAACTACGACCTTTTTTTTTTTGAGAACAAGTCCAAACTACGACTGAACCAGAAAGTCGCTGAGTGCCAGACCAGCCCAAACAAACGCACCCTTTCGTGTTATGGGCCCTTTCATGGCTTTTACAGGCCCACATGGACAAGAAATGCAACTACTGGCCCACGGAACGAAATTTCGAGTTCTATCGTAGCAATCCATACAAATACGGCCCGTATTCAGCGCTACAATTGACAGGCCGCCGAAAGAGCCGAAATACCAATAGAAGCCCACAATATCTGCGATCTACAAGCCCAAACTTGGCCCGTCTCCTGCTATTTGCGTTCCTGATCCCCGCGGCGCTTGGAACGCCGGATCAGGGTCTCCTCCTCCTCTGTTTCGGCTTCGTTGACAGCGCGCTCGCCGGAGATTGTCCATGGCCATGCTCGTGTTCCGCCGGTGTGCATTGCACCCTACTCGTCCAGCAGCCGAATTTCCCTTTTCCCCGTTTGGCTCGCCACGGCTGCATCTGTGAACGGTGACTCTCTCTGTCTTGCATCTATGGCGTCCATCCGCCCGACAGTCAACTCAATTTCCCCCTTCCATCACAGGTTTTCCGTCAGGCTGTACGATCTCTCCCACATCTATCAGACGCACGTATTTTTGCCGTCCGACCGGCGATGCCGTGGAAGCAACTTACGCCCGCCGCGCGCGTGAGGCCAAGCATGCGCTCCCAAGGCGAGCCGCACCAAACCCTTCGATTCCTCCTCCCCGTCACACGGCAGCGAAGCGAGGACAACACGAAACCGCATCGGGGCGTGAGCCAAGGGACTCGGGTTCAACCGCTACGGCCCAACGACGCCGACGCGTCCACCGTCCCGTTACGTTGTTCACCCTCCTATCCCATCTCCCCCACCTAAACACGCACCAACGCCCAACAGTAGACGTGTTAGCCGCAGTTGCTTGTCGCCGTGATCTTTGCAACTGTTCCTGTAAGCAGATCGCCCACTTCACCAAGTTGCGCGCGGAAACTGACGACGTCCCCAACAGGTCCCTTCTTGATCACAAGAGAGAGCTTGCTTGGTACGAGCACACGGACCACGTTGATCTCGGCGTCAGATCGAACAGGGCGCTCTTCATCCACTTTACGTCGAGTACCCACCAATCAGTCGGAGTCTATCATCAGTCAGGTGTAGCTTGCTGGGACGTCGATCGTGGCTTCTTCGATCAGCCCCTTTCCCCTTGTTGCCGGCCTCCTTGTTGTCTTGCGACTCGCACGCACCTGCCTGAAGCCTTGCTGATTGGTCGTAAAGCCCACTCATGGCTACGTTGCCTGCTCATTTTCGGCTTGGGTCCATCTACAGAGTACATATACCTCCGCGCTTCTTTAATTTTCCACTCGTTTTCTTTTGTGACGACGTGACATTGGCTAGATCGAGCTTTATTAATAATTGGATTTTGCTGCTCGCTGTATCTGCTGTCACGTCCAGCCCGAGTGACTTAAGAACTAATGCGCGTATATACTAATCGGTTGACTCTTTGCACCATCAGGTAACGCTTCCAAACGCTACGCGGCGAACTCTGAAACCGATGAATGAATGAACAAACAAGCAAACAACGGCACGCAGCTGGCGAGGCAGCGCGAGCAGGGGGCATGTCGCGGCCGCAGTAACAGAGATTCCAAGCACAAACGCAAACTCCTAAACCTAATTAATTAGGGGCGCAGGTGCAGCAGGGGGACGCGTCCAAGGCAGCCCTCACGTGGGGAGGCCCGTAAACCCGGCGCCACTGCCGGCCCGGCGACAAATTAAACAAACGCACAGCGATGACTCCAGCACCAACGAACGATCACCGGCCGGTTCGGTTCAGTGGCCATGGGAGTCAAAGAGGCCAGGCGCCCAGGCCGGGAAGCTCTGTGTAGCCAGCTTTACAGGTGAATGCATGGTAGTAGCATGCATACGTACGCACCGCCTCCTCGTCAGAACGAACAGAGCTTCTCGCCTTCTTCCGATCCTCACGAGATCGCTCTGCTTCCGGCGCTGCATGGACAGACCCGAGTGGAAGAGCAAGGCAACACGGAGAAATGGCCAGGGAGACCGGCGCATGGCTTATGACCATGCACGTCGAGCCGAGACCGCACAGGGCCTCTCAGGTCTCAGCGCTGCGCATTTATCATGGTTTTGTAACCATGCTTATCTAAGGGCCTTGGCATGACCTGTTTGACGTGCTCTCCTTCATGCAAGAACGCATCAAAGTTTCTTGGATCTCGGATCCTGATGATCTCTAATGGTTCATGAAAGAGACGATCGGACACAAGGCCGGCAGTACGACTCCTGTAGTGTCCTTGGAAACTTTTCAGAAAGTGATGGTCGATTCACAGTCGTGTCCTCTGAGCTAGTTGTCTTAATGTTCAGGCCAAGAAGCTTTAACATACCAGCATGATTTAGGTAGGAATTAGGGCTTCGCCTCAGTTTGCAAGTACTACAAATGAGTTAGGTGAAGTGTGTAAGTTGTGAGGATCTTCTATATCCACATTTATTCTCTTTCGTCAATGATGAAAATATAACGGTTCTTCAAATCATGCAAGCAACACATTTGTCTTCCAACTGCGAGATCTTTTTACAAGGAATTCAATTGATTTATAACATGGATACTTGGTCATATATCTAGGGTAATGTCAAATACTTTCCATTAAAACATACAAACAACTCCTTGGATTTGGTCAGGTTCACCCAGCCTTTAAATGGCTTTGGAGGTCGACTTGCCAGCAAAAACACAAAAGTCTTCGGTTGGCTACTAATGCAAAATAGGATCAACACCAGAGGCCTATTGCAAAGAAAGAACATGGTGTTGGATTCTTATGACTGTGAGTTGTGCATTCTACAAAGGCAGGAAACTTTGAGGCATCTTTTACTATAATGCAATTTTGCAATGAGATATTGGCGCTCCATTGGGATTGTGTTTCCGGGACACCTTCAACCCTTGCAATTTATAATTGTAAAAAAAAACTTACAATTTATAGAGCGGGTTAAGAGACTCCTACATGTGCCTTTCTTCGTGTTTCCGGGACACCTTCAACCCTTGCAATTTATAATTGTAAAAAAAAACTTACAATTTATAGAGCGGGTTAAGAGACTCCTACATGTGCCTTTCTTCGTGGAGGTAATTGTTCTCATGGCATGGAGTATATGAGTGCAGCGAAATGATTGGATATACAATGGGAGAGACCCTTCACTCCAAGGCTGCCATGACCTCTTCAAAAAAGAGTTTGTCATGGTTATCCATAGAGTGAAAGAGAGTTATAAATCCCAAATTGTATAATGGCTAGAAGATATTTCTTAAATCTTGGTTCTTTTGTTTTCTTTTGTTGTTAGGTTAGTTCCAATTTCTGTTGCACACTCCTTTTATATTTTGATTTAAATTCAATTAGTAGGGGGATACCCGTCCTGTTTCATAAAAAAAAAAGTTGTGAGGTTCTTTTGAAAAACCAAACGCTGCGTTTGGTTGTGCAAATTCACTCTTCTTTTTACCGTTACAAACTAAGTAACTAATATGTACCCCTGCAAACAAGACTACCGAAGCCTTTTTAATTGTCCCGTGACCTAGAGAAATGATCTGACCTAAATGCTGACTCCATCTGTTCGAAGGTCCAAGGAACAGTTACCTTTTTCATGGCGATGCTGAGCTGACAAGCTTTATTTGTAGGTACGGATCGGACTCTCCCAATCAATTTCCTCAGCGCATGTAATGCGTCGCTGCCTCTGCTTGTGCCGTAGCTGTTGTTGTTCTTGCATGCTTGCATTCAGGGGGCGAGGCGGTACGATCTCGGGATGGGGGGCATGCAACGTACTCCGTATTGAAAAGCTGGTCTAAGCGAAAAGGCCACGTTGCCTTTCTCGGACGAGCAGCAAGTAAACAAACTGCGTCGGCAGGTGTGGCGGGGTGGCTCGGTGGCCGTGGCCAAAGCCCAAGTCACGGGTCACGGCCACGCATACGCAGTTCTTCCACAAGGCCGGCCGGTTCTGAATTTATTTCAGTGTGTGTGGATTGTGTTGTACAATTAGTTTATTTATTTACTGGAAAATATTAATAAAACAAGATCTGAAGCAGGAGTTTGAATATCCAACCTTTCAGAATTTAATACTAGTGCCGGGCAGCGTAACCTGCATTGAGGCATCGACATGAATGTTTGAATGCATTCCTTGGACGTTCTGCAAACCTGCGCATGCAGGTAGACCCAGAGCGCGACCGGTGCACTGTAGTACCGTGTACGCGCAGTGCAATTACACCACCCCTGCAACCTCTGTTCGTTTGGTTACTCTCGGCCGTGGCCGCCGGTGCAAATTGAAGTTACGGTTCCAGACTTCATTCTCTCTGTTTATCAGAGGAGTTTTGATTTAAAAGTCCTCTAACTCAAACCGGAAGACCATATGCAAATACTGTACGACATTTGTTATCGGGTGAGCAGCGAATCAATTAGATGGTGACGCTCCTCGTCGCTCACTACCCTACTCCCTTCATTCATATTTACATGTCATTTTAGAGTAGGATACGAGAAATAAGAAAAAGTAAAAAAGATAGGTGTGCCGAAAACGAGAAATAGAAAAATAGAGATATAATAAGAAAAGAGAATATAATATTAAGAAAAAAGAAATATGTATTGAAAAGCGAAAAAGACATATAATTAAAAAAAATTAAAACTTTAGAATAACATATAAATGTGAACAGAGAGAGTATTACTGGGATTACACGCATGAAAAAAAAAATTACTAGTAGTATCCACGAACAATGATTGCTTCCGTGACATGGCACCAGGAATAACTTGTACCTTTTGACCGCCACATGGAGATCGATCTTGCAGCGCGCACAAGGTTGCCGAACACATGCAACTCCCACGGAACAGGGGAAAAGCTGAAAAGGAGCCTGCTCATGCACAGAGAGCGGCGAGCAGCCGAGCAACTAAACAAACGGAAGATTCCACGGCTCGGGTTGGGTTTTTTCCCCTAATCTCGCTCGTGACCTGACGCCGCCGTCGCCGCCCGTGAATCGTGTCATGTGCGGCCGAGGCGGGGAGCGAGCACAGAGGCAGCGCTGCTCGGCACAGCGCACCGCCGTTTCACTTCATCCCTTGGTGGTGGTGGCACCCCACGGTTTGCCAACACGGAGGGATCGAGATGGGAGAAGAAGAACCCAAAGGCTCTGGATTCAGAAGGAGGGCCGAGCCCCCACACGCTGCTGCGATTCGTCACCGGCCATGATCGCTTTTGCGATTGCCGGTCGAGTAGGTCGCTGCTTCCACGTTCAGGGGTGATTATTGCGGGGCAGCTTTATCCCAATCATTAGAAGCTCTCGATCGAGGGCTCCATCGCTGGATTTAGAATTCCAGGCGCTCGGCTCCTCTCTCTCTCTTGCTGCAGAATTTCAAAGATGCCGGGGGCTACTGACCCTACGTAGATACTAGGGGATCATCAGACTCAGGAAGCATGTAGGCTCATAGGTGCTCCATGCATCGCGAGAGCGATCGATGGCAGCAGAGACGCATGTCCTAGAGCATCTGCGACAAGGACGAGCTGGTTACATACAAGCCTCAAATCAAAGAAAACAAGGATCGGCTTGTCAAGCTCAGCTCGGCAGCAGTACTGCTCACCTCGTTTCGTGGAATCCTGTCCGAGCGAGTAGCGTCCAAACCAGGAATTAATGGCTGGGGTCCCATCGCTTCTGCTTCGCTCATGCAGAATCGACGACGACGAGGCAGCTGCTAAATTCTCAGAGTAGCGACGAGACGTTGTACGCGTACATCCACGGGGATGGGGTGGCACGGCCTAACACAGCCGCTATTCATCAGAAGCTCATCATGGCGGGCGTTCCGCCGGTAGCGGCAGGCGGAGGCGGTCCACCGGTTTGCCATTGCAGCGGCTAGCGAGGCCTGCATATGGGATACCTAGATCAGCGCAGCAAATTAAAGTCTTTTGGTCCGGCTCGCCGGCCGGGCACCGGTGACGCGCGAGAGCACTGCTGGTGCATGTGCATATGCATGCTGCGATGTTTGGGGTGGATATCTAGGCATGTTCTGTACTTTGACCCTGCGCGTGGATCGAGACGTGTACTCGGCTCGTCGTGAACAAGACGTACAGTATCGCTGTGCTCTGTGCGTATCGTCCAGGTTGCAGGTGGTCCGCGCGTCTTGCTCAGTTCATCAGACCGTCAGTGGTGGCAGGGTGGGATCATGAGATGTTCATGACCGACCGATCGCATGATCTTGGCTGCCAGTGGTTTCATCCGACGGTTCAAACACACTCGGCCCGGTCCCTTTGTTTTGTTTTCTTGTTCCGCGGACTGTGGTGTGAGTCCCCCTCTCACGGTCACTGGACTGGTCTGCGGTAATACTACTATCATGGATTGGCATTGGATTAGTTTGCTTTTTTCTTTAATTGTTGATGCGATAGATGGGATTAATCAGGTACACATAGCGCCGTGACTTTTGCTCTTGTTAATTACGTGATCATCATCTATCTAGCTGGGACGCTGGGCCGACCCCAAATGAAAAGTCCATCGACATGAACACAAGAGTGTGGATATCACCTAGAAACTTGTAGTATCACACAGGCTTCTGATACATGTTGTACGTATATGTATGCAGTGCCTCGGGAAAGATGTGCTGTACTACATATATATGGATGGTTGGAGCTAGCCGTTGCGACCTCGTTCCACTTTTCTCGGGGGAACGCGGACCAAAAACCAAACGGCAAGCATCCCGAAAAACCACACGAACGGGCGGTCACGAAATGCGGCTGTCGTGAGCCTAGGCATCATCTGTTGGACGGCTACGGATTAGTTTATCAACATATATGCGGTTCCTGAATCTGAATTCCATCTCAAGTGTATACTACATCTTTTTAGGGGTAGTAGCTGGGCTGGGCTCACTAGTCCCTTGATTGTATATAGAGACATCCAACTAGAGGTTAGTGACGCCATGTTGAATGTCTTTGACCTCAAACATTTAGCTGACTGTCAGCATCTCGCAATTCTGGATATCGAAGCATGTATTTGGGCAGCCACTACTACTTGGATCTGAAACACCGTTGATCGATATGGTCCTCTCTCGCGGACAGTTTCTGGCTGTCCGACTGTTGAGAAGAGACACGGGTTGATTCAGAAGTAAAAAAAGGTCAATCCAAGCATGTAGTATAGTACAAATAAAGCAGTTCGAAGCGTGGATGGACCAAAGTGCAAAGTGGCAACATATTACGAAAGACGTGTCCATGTCAAACAAAGCATGCATATTTGTGCTCTCGTGTTCCCATTAACCCGAGCCGTAACGCTTTCGTGAGCAAGCACGCAACACTTTTCTCGCTAGCTTGCGACAGGGGTACAAGTTGTTTTTGAGAGAAATGTTTTCTCTAGAACACCAGAAACCCTCACGCCAACAGGTTCGGTCACGTGCAAAATATTACTGGGAGGTACTACTATACCGTGCAGTTCATCAATCTCTTAGCGATAGGGCGACATCGATGCGTGCATGCATGCTGCCGATCGGGCGACATTGATGCGTGCTCTTTTAGTGTGTAGTAGGACTCTTTTGACCAAGCTTTCGGTGCATGCATGCTATGATCATGCCGCAGCGGCCGGGTAAGGGAACTCTGCCTCAAGCCATTACTCATCATCCGAAGTAAACCGCGTATGTTTCTGCAGTTCTGCCGTGCTTGCTCCGTCGTCGTTGCCGAGGACTGTCCAGCCCGGCCGGGAGGATCGCATCGCACCACCGCTGGCCTGGCGTCGAAACGGCAAGCAAAGTGGGAGGGCGAATACTTAAATCGCAGAGCAGAGTGGCAGCGCCTACATAACGTACGTCGCGCATCTCCACGCACCTCTTGGACCGTCCCGCTTGGCCCCATCCCCCACCCTCCGCTCGCCCACCAGATACCCTTCCTTTACTACTTCGGATGCTTTGCCCATCGCAGCGAGGAGGATTAATTAGCGCAGCGCAGACGACCCTGAGCTTTGCTTCCACGGCGAAGACCACTGCCATTGGTTTCCAAAGAAGCTTTATTAATCGCCTTTTGCGGGTGGTGCCCCCACACGCGCGTAGAAACGGAGTCAAAACCCCGCCGCCTTCCCTATATATACATAGCACACACTTGACACTACTCCACCCCGACGACCCAGTCTCGCTCGCCGCCTCTTCCTTTCTCACAGCTGTCTCGCTCGCCGCACTTGTTGGGTAGTAGGTGCGACGGATGGGGGCGGCGCCGAGGAGGCCTGACGCGGGGGTGGTGGTGGAGCTGGAGCTGCGCTTGCAGCTGCTCGGCGGCGGCGCCGCCGCCTACAACATCAACGACAACGCCGACCTCCTCGCCGAGATCCTCGCGCGCCTCGACGGCCGCTCCCTCGCCGCGGCGTCCTGCGTCTGCCGCCTCTGGGCTGCCGTCGCCCGCCGCGACGCCGTCTGGGAGGCGCTCTGCCTCCGCCACGTCGGCGGCCCGCCGGCGGCGCCCGCGCCGGGGCCCGCCACCCGCGCAGTCGTGGCCGCCCTCGGCGGGTACCGCCGCCTCTACCGCCTCTGCCTCGGGCCGGCGCTCGACCGCCTCGGCCGGGCCCAGGCCCAGGCGCGGGCCCACCTCTCGCTCTCCCTCTCCCTGTCGCTCTTCTCCATCGACTGCTACGAGCGGCTCGGCGGCGGGAGCGGGGCCGCCGCCGCCGCCGGGAGGCAGCCAGCGCCGCCGTCGTCGCTGCTCTTCCTCTGCAAGCCCGTCGACGTGTCGTGATCACATTGCTGATGAGCGCTTGTCGATCGATGATCAGTCCCGGCTAGGGCCCTAATTTTCTTTTGTCTCGTCGTACGATCGGTAGCCGTCGTCGCGTTCTTGTTTGGCGCGTGCTAGCTCTAGCTGGTGCCTAATAAGCTAGTGCTATCTTTATTCCTGCTCGCCGCCGATTTTAACATAATTATTATTGGTTGGTTTTTATCATTCGCAGCAGCACTTCATCATCTACTACGAAACAATAATAATAATAATAAGATTGAGAGTGTTGGTTGATTCAATCAGCAGGGCTGTGCTGTACTGTACTGTACTGTACCGAACGAAGAAGAGACGTTCCTATATATTACTAAGATATGTGAAATAATTGATTCTTTCTTTCCTTTCTTATCGTTCCCCGGTGTACGCTTGGGCTTGTCCGCGCCCGCTTGGCGAGTTGCTATTTCGATGCACGCGCCTTGTATCGCTTCCTCGTGTTGTTGCTTCGGCTGGATGCTTGCGTGCAACTCGCGCGTGCAAGCCTCACCTACTGATCACCTTCCCTCTCTTCTCGCCGTATGGAATTGGATGCGTCTGCTTTGTGTGGGGATCGACCGAAACATCCATGATCGCCGCACCCGTCCGTCCTAAACGCCTTTCCGCCGCGAAAAGTGAGTTGCCGCTTCTGTTGGAGATATGCGCTGGGCACGGCGCGACCAGCCGTCAACTGCCCGGCCGGGACCGCGCGCCGGCGAGGAACGAATTAATGGACCACCGGTGCATTCGAGTTGATAGGTTAAAGGTTGGCATGCACTTCATCTCTGCTTTTGGAAGCCCATCATATATGTTGAAAAAGAAAAACTAAATCCAAAAAAATGCTCTGTTACGTAGTACGCTTACTAGTACTCTAGTGAGAAAAAAATGTTCCGTTTTTGCTAACGTACTCTACTACTGCGCGGTCTGCAGTTCCATCTTTCCAAATCGCTCCAGAAAAATTTCCTGGTTCTTTCGATTCGCGGCAGCGGCCCCCGTTCATCACCGGCTCCGAGGGCGCCGGGAAATTTTCACTGAGGCGTGGCAGAACGCAGGCGAGGCAGGGCAACAGGACTACTCAGATCCGCTGGGTCGGCTCCTGCTCCACGCATTATTTTAGGCTTTCCCCGACGGAGGCAGCTGAGGCCCGCAGTAGTGTCATGCCATGCACCCAGTCAAACGGTAAAAACACGCGACGTGTAAAAGTTCCCCGTCCTTCCTTCCGGCCGGGTTGGTCGACATGCCATGCACTGCACGGGCATCACAGCCCTGACGGAGCAAAGGCACTTCGTCGTGGTGCTGTCTGTGTACACTGTGTATGCAGTGCCTGTAGCTCGATCCCGTGTTGGCCACATCAAGAGCCCATGTAACGTGACGGCTCTCTGCTGCCGACTCGAGTCGCGACGCGCGACATTCCGGATTGGGAAATCGGCTTTCTGGAAAGCCCGTTCCTCTCGTCGCGTTTGCTTTGCTATGTTCGTTCTACAGTTGAATTCACGATTCACGAACGAAAAAGATGTACATCGTCTTGTCGCGTCGAGCAGCTACAGAAAACAGCAGCAAAAAGGCTTTGAGCGTTACTGTTACAACGTTGCTTCCACGCGAGATATCTCGAAAATACTTTGATCTGACCTGAATTATTTGCGCAACACTTGATCTGTTGCCGCGCGCATGCGGGGGACACGCAGAATTTCAACAAGAGTTCACGAGCCATGGATAAAGGAGTCCTTTTGCAAAGCTAGCCGCATGCTAGCCATATAGCTAGTACGGCCAAGATTTGCAAGCGGCGCCATCAACAACGACGCGAGCTTGTACGTATAGACACATTTGTATTGTATGGTTCAGGAAAAGAAAGCCGAACAGCACCCATATCCGCCCGTCATACGGGCAACGGCACACTCCGCGCCATGGCCATCGACAGCCGGCCGTACCCGGTACCCGGCTAGTTTACGAGCGTGTCCACTGCCCGAAGAATCTACGGCATCGTCGTAAACGACATGGAGGCTGCATCTTCGCGGTGTTCACGAGACTGGCAACAAGCAGACCACCTGTCATCGACAGCATGTCGCCAAGAACCGAGCGATCGAGAGGCCATCCTCCTCACACGTCAAGTCTATCTCTCGTACAAAAACTTCCCAAAAAACTTTCACCTTGCAACGCATGCACAGCGCACGCCCCTCAAACGACACCGGCCGGGGTAGCTGCATGCGCTCATCGTCTCATCGACCACCATCAGCTCATCACCAACTAGCAGCCGCTACATTGAAACGAGTAGTACACGCGTGGGAGACACCGCCACACAAGCAAGCATGGCCGCGCCAAAACTGTGCTCACGGGGCGGGCACGGAGAGCATGCAAGCGGCCAAGCAATGCATGCCGGCGAGCTGGCCGGAGACCGACATGCCTTGGGTACGATATACCCTAATTGGCTTGTGCATGGTTTCGTCATGGATGGATCGAGTGCGCCAGAGAGAGGGGTCACGGACTGGCTCACGTGTGAGAAGAGGCTGCGCGCAACCTCCCAAACCATGTCTGCATCGACCCTGTGCATATGACAAGCTCCATGACAGAGCAGCTCTGCGCAGAGCGCGCCGCGTGATGAGCGGCCACCGAAACCAGCAGGACGGACCGCTCCCACGCAGCGATGTGTTCGCCGGATAAAAAAGAGCGTGCAATTGGTAGACTAGCGGGGGTAAAGTACTCCTACAAAGTACCGTCCGAGCAAACAAGATACTCCTGCTGTACTGTAAATTTCAACGTCCGCTTGAGGACGTCCAAGACGCTCAACAGGGTGCTGCCAGAAATGCAGAATACACATGTATGCAATATATCTTCCTAGTAGTAGTAACAAATAGGCTTCTGAACTTTCTGTGGCTGGGTCCGTTCGTTTCTAGGCTATAAAAGCCTTTAGTGCTAAAGGTCTTTAGAGACCTCAAATCTTTAATGTCTCAAGAGGCACTAAAAGACACTAAAACTTTACTTTATTCCAAAAAAAAGAGAGTTTTAACACTAAGTCTAAGGATCTAAATATTTTATCTAAGAAATAAAATCTCTACCTTCCTCTTAAAAAAAAGAAAGTAATGTTGTATGTATGTGCTACTTTTTATTAGAGTAAATTTTTTGTAAAACCTCAGGTTTTGTGTTTCTTGTCTCACAAAACACCATATATTCCTAGTTTTTATGGTTATATTATTTCACAGAACCCCATGCATTAAGAAATAGTTTTGAATATGACATATGAATTCAAACTCTACGTTTGCATGACACATGTACTTCGATCGATTCAATTGTTGAAATCATTAAGTGAGATGCACAAGAGTAAAATCTTTCAATATGAAAGTTAAATTTATAAGTAGAGTAACATTCACATTATTATGACAGGGGTGTGGTTTTGTGAAAAAACATGACCAGAAACCTGAGCTTAAGCAACACAAGCCAAAACACCTGGGGTTTTATGAGAAAAGGACCACAAAACCTGGGGTTTTCTGAAATTCTCTCTTTTTAGTGTGATAGAAATGAACACCTCCATTAAAATTTAGTGTGTTAAACTTTTAGTGGCCTTAAAAGTTTGACACTAAATTTTTGCCACTTTTACAGGTAACGAACAGACCCACATTCAGTGGCGGAGGACCATGATGGCAAGGGAGGACAAGCCATACCTTGATTCGATCTGCTGATGTGTGTCTCCATGACTTAGTATATGCTATGCTACAACCAGGCTCTACAACTAATTTACCAAGGCATGATCCAATATTGCCACACCTTAATTTACTCTTGTCACCCGCCACTGTTTACATTTGACAAAGCAATATAATGTGTTTTGTCTTACTATTTTCTTTATGTGCACACTCCATTCTAAAAATCATTACCATTCTTTCCGTGCTCCTGGAAGCCGCCGTTTTAAATAAATGCAATTCTCTGTCTGTGAGCACTTTGTTACTTTGAAATGAAGGGAGTATCACTCAACTGTATACGGACCCAGGTTGTTGCACTAACATATCTCGTAAAACTGTTGTTGCACCGATCTGTGGTTTGTGGAAGTTTGAAGAGCTCATATGCTAAGGACGATCATAATTGATTAATTGCTAGAGCTAGAGGAAGATTTATCGTCGCTAGATCCGGTCACTAAAGAACTAAGGAAGGCCATGATTGTTTGAGCTTCTAGATAGTTTACTTCTGGAAAAGACAAAAGCTGAAACAAACATACGCTTTTATTTGAATGTTGCTTTAATGAGGTAAAAGTGAAATTTAATTTGTAACGAAATTCATAAGTAGTTCACCCTCATATGCTTCTAATCACATTACTGTTGTATTTTTTTTATAGAGAATAGAAAGATTGTATTGATCCCAGTTTTAGGTTTTATTGTAGTCACTTGGCAGCGTGAAGCTCCAAATTCCAAGATAGCTCGCTAGCACCATATACCTTTGTTGCAAGCCACCGCCTCCACTGCTTGGAGATGAAGTATTCAGATTCATCTCTTACCAACACAGATGCGCCATGGAAATTGCAGAAACCATCCCTGCCTCACAAATGCTCCATAACACCTCTTGGGAAAGAACAAGAAGTCAGACGAACAACAGGGCCCGTCCTCCGAACGCTATGGCTAGAGCCTCTCGCTCGTCAGGTGTTCAAAGGAGGAAAGGACCTCCAAAGTAGGCCCATGGCTATCTTGAGAGCCCGAAGGACTAAATGTCACGCGAGGCCCAATACAGAGAGGAACTCTGTATTTGCTAATTTGGCCCATCTTGTACATGCAGGCACGTGCTTCAGAAGTGGAGGTCCCGTCCATATGAAACGGCTCATCAGGAAGCAGTTACAGTCTTTGAATCTACGACGTGCCTCACAATATGTGGCACTCGAGGTGAACGCGATGGCACCACCACTGGTCCTGAAACAATAGTTCGCTGTTGGCACCAGCTACTAGTACCCGGCCGCAGTGAAGTCGAGCTGGAACGGCAACTAGACCGACGGCCGAAGCAGGTGCGGCATCACATCACGCCAAAATTGCGGTGTGACACGTTTTGTGATCGATGTAGACGGGAGCTGCTATATGTACTAGCCGTAAAATAATTGCAACCCGCACTATATATATGTTACAAAAGTAGCGCGGAAACAAGTACGCAGCTAATTAATAATCCGTCAGTGCACACAATGGACCGCCAGCTGTTGTTCATGCTGCCTAACCATCTGTCCACTAGTTCCTTCATCACGTTGTGCGTCCTCTTCCTCACGTCCGCTCTTGTTGTTGCGCTCGAACTCCGCCGTAGCCGAAGCGGCAGGGGGCAGCAGAGCAGCAGCCGGCGCGGGCTGTCCGTGCAGGTGACGAACCGGGCCGTGGCGCACCGCGCCCTGGTGCAGCACAGCGCGGCGTTCCTGGACCGGCCCACGGGCGCGGTGCCCAGCACCATCCTCACGCGCAGCCGCCACCACAACATCCACTCGGCGCCGTACGGGCCCTACTGGCGCGCCGTCCGCCGCAACGTCTCCGCCGTCGCGCTGCACCCGTCCCGCCTCCGCCTGCTCCGCGGCGCCCGCGCGCGCATGCTGCGAGACCTCGTGCGGGAGCTCAGCGCCGGCGCGGCGCCCGCCAGCGAGACCCTCCACTTCGCCGTGTACCGCGTCCTCGCGGAGATGTGTTTCGGCAAGGACGTCGTGGTCGAGGTGATCGGGGAGGCCCGGCTCCGTGCCATGCACGGGTTCCAGCGCGAGATGCTCCTCGCGCTGCCCTCGTTCGGGGTGTTGCTCAAGTACCCGATGGTCCTCGGCAAGCTGCTTTACCCGTCCAGTTGGAAGCAGCTCGTCGCCCTCCGACGCCACCAGGAGGAGACGTTCCTGCCGCTCGTCGCCGAGGTCAGGAAGCGGAGAAGAAAGTGGGACGACAGCAACGACTTGTTGTTCAAGAGTTATGTCGAGTCTCTCCTTGACGTACGCGTCCACGAAGAGGACGGTGATAATAGGGCGGTTACCGACGGCGAGCTGGTCAGCCTCATCTCGGAGTTCCTCGGCACCGGCACCGAGTCCACGGCCACCACGCTGGAGTGGACCATGGCGCGCCTCATCAAACACCCCGAAGTGCAGCGGAAGCTTCGCGACGAGGTCGACGCCATAGCCCCACCCTCACCAGGCGCGGGCGGCGTGATCCAAGAGGAGGACCTGCCGCGCATGCCGTACCTCAGGGCCGTGGTGCTGGAGAGCCTGCGGCGCCACCCGCCCGTGCCGTTCGTGCTGCGCCACGTGGAGGGAGGCCATGACGACGACGCCGCGAGGGTGCTCGGCGTGCCGCGCCTGCCTGACCACGGCGGCGGCGCGACCGTCAACTTCCGCGTGGGCAAGATCAACCGCGACCCGGCGGCGTGGTCGGACCCCGAGGCGTTCAAGCCCGAGCGGTTCATGCCCGGAGGCGAAGCCGAGACCGTGGACCTCACCTGCACCAGGGAGCTCAGGATGATGCCGTTCGGCGCCGGGCGGCGCGTGTGCCCCGGGATCGCCATGGCCATGCTCCACCTTGAGTACCTGGTGGCCAACCTGGTCAGGGAGTTTGAGTGGAAGGAGCCCGACGGCGAGGAGGACGTCGACCTCACCGAGTCCCGCGGATTCTTCATGACCGTCATGAAACGACCGCTCAGGGCAAGGCTCCTGCCGCGGGACGACGCCGCTCAGTAGCTGTTACTTTTATTTAAACAAGAAATAATGTGGATGAAGGTGAAGAAGGCTTTCGAGCAACAGCAGGAGAGCCACCAAGGACTCGCTATGCTGTTCTTGTGTAGTGGCGGTTGCACTTATTTATCATGTAATAAGCACATTGTACTAAATCATAATCTCTTTTTTCTCTTAAATAAAAGACTAGTGCTCGTGTTCGAAAAAATATAGGCCAAAGATTTCCAAGCCTTGTGTTTCGCGGTGTCAGTTCTAATCACCATGGGTCACGGACTCACGCGTGTCAGGAAGCTGCGTGCGTGGAATCTCCAAAAGCCCCGATATCCTGTGCATATGACAAGCTCCCATGAGAGAAAAAAAAAAAAGAGCATGCAATTTGTAGACTAGCTCAGCGTAACTACAAATATACAACCTACGAAATACCCTTGAATTACTTGCACAGTTAACTGTAACATCCGCTTCAGGATCCTGCAGTACATTTGACAAAGCAGTGCCGTTTGTCTTATCTTTGTTACGTTGTACCCCCTTCATTTTAAAAATAATTATCGTTCTTTGTGTATCACATGGACACACTATTCTAAAATAATTGCTATTCTGTCATAAATGCAGCATGTTATTTTTTTAAATGAAGGATGTACTATCACTCAACTGTACGTGGAGCCAGCCTGTCGCACTAACACATCTGGCGAAACTGTTGCACGATCTGTGACCTATGGAGGAGCTCATACGATATTCCTTCATAATATGTAGATTCAATGTAAAACAAACTTTCATAATATGTAGCTGTATATTTTATTTAATTTTTTTAGTTTATACATATATCATTAGTCCAAATTAAAAAATATCAAATCCAAAAATACTTATATTATTAGAAGGAGGAGTCTAATGGAAGGATGACATAGACTATCCTTGTGGCAAATGATCGCTAGATCAAGAGGATGTATTGTCACTAAACCTGCTAGGATTAAGCCACATGGGTAGCTGAAATCAGGTTGCAAAGGACTATAACACTTGTTTTTGATTGGCTGGTTAAATGAGACTTGTTCAACAAATCACATGTTTAGTTGATTGGCCATAAGTCTTGACTATCTCAAAATCCACTTTTTTACATGGCGGGCCCTAACTAACTGGAGCATGCCTAAAGATAAACGACCAATTCTCTCGTCCCCCGTTGGTCTGGCTAAATAAGCCTGTTTGCATTGATCTGTCTGGGCTGGCCTGGAGTGAGTTGTGCAGTCAACCACAAATCCACAAATCACATGTTTGCAGTGAGTTGTGCAGTCAACCAAAAGCATGAATCATATGCTATGCTGACCTGTGTGACATCCCCAGCCACAAAAATGTTGGTTAAGATAACACCATGTTAATTTGCTGCTTAATTCAAAATTTCAAATAAATAAAGTGTCAAAGAAAAAGGGGAATTAACTTGAATAGAAATTCCACTAATTGGCCAAATAGTAGCTTTTCAAAAACCTGGCAAAACTCAATGGAAGTGTGTCCATATTTTTGCATATTCCAGCAGGGCATATCAAGAAAGAATTTTGGGGAATTTACTGGAATTTTTAATAAAGGTTAACCCCCCTAAAAAAATTCCCTAAGTGCAGAAAAAGCACCTATGTTCCAGGAATTTTAGTTAATTCTCCAGAGGGAATCTCGACGGGGCCACAAAAGAAAAGTTGGCAAGTCGGATTTGCTGAACCCGCACAAAAATTTGCTAAGGATTTGCAGCAACGTAATTGGAGAATTTAGCAAATTACCGAACACTGTTCTAGTCAATCGAGGTCAACCCCTTCCTGTCCTTGAGCCGTTCTCCGATCGACACCGCCGTCCTCTCCCGCCGGCCACCGCGCGCTCTCTCTCTCCCTTGCCCATTCCGGCCACTGCTCCGCCTGCCAGCGCTGTGCCACCGGCGCCGCCTTGAAGGCGACCACCGTCGAGCCAACCGCCTGCTGCCAGCTCGCCCCCGCTCTCTCTCCCCCCTTTTCCCGGTTATAAGCGCCCGGCGGCAAGAGCCCCTCCCCGCGCTCCCGGTAAGTAACCGCCCCCCCCACACCTTCCTCTACCCTCTCGCCCCACTCCAGAGGCTCCCGGCCCCTACATCTCCATCGCCGACGAAAGCAGCGGCGGGATTTCGAGCCGCGCCTCTGTTTTCGGCCGCCATGATCGCCACCCCGTCGAGCTACGCCTAGGCCGCCTCCCGTCCGCTCCTACCTCCTCAAATCGTTGCGCAAGGGTCTCCCCTGGCAGTTCCCTAACCCGCTCCCCCTCTGCCGCAGGGACCTCGCCGGAATCGGTAAAGGAAGTAGCCGCCGCCGTCGGATTCTTCCCCACCCCGCCGACGAGACCCCCCTTCCGGCCCTCCCCGTCGCCTAGCTCCCCCACGCCGTCA
Organism: Eleusine indica; assembly: GCA_030378355.1. NCBI lineage: Eukaryota > Viridiplantae > Streptophyta > Magnoliopsida > Poales > Poaceae > Eleusine > Eleusine indica. The sequence goes on along the minus strand of CM059498.1, from coordinate 4,989,191 downwards.
ATCTCCACACCGAGGTGATGCTCTCCCTCCACTCCCCGACCCTTCTCGCTCGCCGTGCTCGTCGCGCAACGCCGCCGTACCCCGCCTCTGCTCCGCCGCTCGTCGCCGGCCGTCTCCGGCGCTTTCCGCGGGGTACCCACCGGACCCACGAGGTCGCCGTGAGGTGCTGAACATGTGGGCACACGAGGTTGGCCGGGCCGCGCTGCTGGTTTGGCCGCTGGCCGGGCTCGCCGGCACCGGCCACCGCGCGCGCGCGCGCGCGCCCGCGAGGGTTTGAAATCGCTGGGTGGCAGTTCTGTAAATTGCCCCCAACTTTGCTAAAAAACTTCAAAAATTCATAACTCAAAAAATAAAAGTCCAATGAGCATGAAACCAATTTTGCTGGATTCCTAAAATCTTCCTCTACCAGAAAAACAAGATGAGATCCAAGGTTATGCAGTAGGTTAGTAGAATTAAATCACCAAAGTTAGGACCTTGCTAAGAGTATTAAATTAATAATTCAAAATCTACAACTGATAAAATCATGGGATTTGGTCAGTAAGCACTTCATGTCATTCCTAAACTTTCTGCTAAAGCACATTTCCATCTTTTATGCAAATTTTAGTGTTATTGCATAATCCCCATTTTTAGTAAATAAATTTCTATAAATGCTTGGGTAGGATTTTAAATTCTGAAATTTTGCATTCCTACTCTTTGAGCATTTCTACATAAGTATAAAATCTCCATGAAAAATGTTTGGGCACCATCAGTGTGCTTTTGGCTGTTAAGGTTACTCATTCCTAATTAACTTGAGAATTTCAATATAATTGTTGCCTAATATATGCATATGGTTATTATTAGTGGTAAATCCATCCTTGGGACAGCCCATGCGACATGTTAATCTTGACTTACAGTGAAGTTATGATTTTCTTTTGCATAATAATGATTCACAATTAATGTGTATATTTAGATTAGTCAGGGCTACAATTAAAAGTGAACATGTAAAACTCTCGGAGGTTGCAATTAACCTTGCAAAATAAAATTTCTATGTTCTCTGCATAGGTAGTTTAATTGGGAAATGGGCCCTGGGTAAGTGGGAAGTCAAGGAGCCTTGCATGTTTGCTAAGTGGGCCTCGATGGCGTACTCGTAATTGGATATAGGTGATATGCTCATTTATTACTATGCCTCCCATTTCCCTAATTAGAAGTTTGTCCCCTGAAAGTTAATAATTGCCAGAGTGTGGTACAAACATGTCATCTCATGCATGAACATCATTCCATCAAATCCTATTTATTGAGGAAGTGTCATGCATCATCGTCCAACTCCTGACCATGCATTGCACTGCATTGACTAGGGAACGAGACTGGGAGCAAGGACGTGGCAAGCAACCCTGAGGAGCCCGAAGTTGAGCTCAACCCCGTCGAAAACTTTAACTACGATCACTCCCAAGGCAAGCCCCGGTGCACACCTACTGATTTCCGAGTTCTTTTATTTTGTCACCATGGAGGGATATTGTATTGTGCATTAGGTATAGGGCTTGGATGGAAACCCACTTGCATACACAAACTGTGACCTATACTTAGTTACGTCAGTAAGCCTTTCGTTAGCAACTGCTAGGCTTAATTTAGTGGAGTCAACGGTAGGCTATGGGATCACTTTATTCAATCATGATCCATGTGAAGAATAAAATTGGTTAAAATTTGGGGAACCTATCGTTGCAACCACGCGGACAAGTATTGAACAGTACCAAGTGCATACCTCTATATGGGAATTGGTAAACCTAGTAACTTGGGCGCCGTATTGTTGGACGGTATTACTCATCGATCCAGAGGTGATGTGAATGGCACGGTGGATGCACGGGTAGAGGACCGCTGGAGAGTGCACGGGTTAAGCCCCGGATACGAAGTACTGTATCGCGGGGAGGACGTGTACTCGGGATCGATGGCCCCGGATCGACTTTATCGCAACCTCGTGAACGGTGGCCATACGTGTTCTTAAATGATGCGTATGTCGTGCATTTGGGTTATTCTCCTGCAGGATGTAAATCAATTCGAATTGCCGTCTCTCGCGGTCATGAGTATCGCTTGTTCGAGCAGTGGCAATTACACTTAAGTAGAGAAATTTGTCTAGGATGCTGATATTTATTTACTCTATGGGTACAAATTGCTATGTTGTATTGTTCTGTATATTTGAACAGTCTTAGCAGCTAGCTAGGGTCCACTAGAGTTCTTTTTCCGCAACAAGCAATTAAAATCTTGGTTAAGAAATAAGCATCGCAACATAGAATTAAGAGGCGCTTTTACGCAAATATCAAACAAACCTGGTCGGCCCCCTGCATACTAGGAGTCGGTTTTAGTAAACCCCTTTTGGACGGGTAAGTCTTGCGGAGTATGCTAGATACTCAGGCTTTGCGATTATGTGATTTTTCAGGTTTGCCTCAAGCAACTTATTGCGATTGCTGTAACAAAATTGTGTGGGAAGGCGAGGAGCCCCAGAATTGGACCATTGAATGGGTCCCTGGCTCCCCTAATCAAGACAAGTGAGCCACTACCCTAGGGCCGGCGTGGCTTGCTTAGGCTTGGCGGAGTGTTTGTCGTATTCCCCACCTCCGCATAATTATGAAATATGAACCAAGAACATATGTATAATAATGTAACTCAATTTGCTTCCGCCATGACTCTTGAGCTGTAATATTATACCCTTAATGCTGTATCTCTGTAAATGATGGATGTTCTGTGTGAATGCTATGTATGGTTACTTCGTTAACCATCTCCCGAGGCGATCCTGTACGGCACACTCTATACTTCGGTATAGGGTCGTGACAGCTGGTATCAGAGCCGACTCGGGATAAGCATCACACCAATGAACATTTTAAAAGACCTAAACAACCCGTTTTACGCCGCACGGTGAGGTACGAGCTAGTAGTGCCCATATAAGGACCTTATTAGTAGATGGCAAAGCTAACCCTGGGTTATGTTTGTTAAGTTACTCGCCTCTACGGATTCTTCCCCGAAGGTATGTGTCTGTGCGCGGATCGGTTGCGCAAGAAACACCGAACGCCTTCCGGGTGGGCAAAGACCTGGATTTTGTTTGACGCGCGGACCGATTGCGCTTAAATATCGGCTGCCTTCCGGGTGGGCAAATACCTGGACATAACTGTCATTGTTATTTTGGCTTGTTTCTTTTGGATTTGATGTATTGTTTCTGAAATGGATCTATTGCAGATATACTAACCACGGGTAGATCGCTTAGAAACGTGCGAGAAGCGTGCGTGCCATCGGACGGATCGATCTATATATTCGGTCAAGGTTTTCCTTTGTGAGGACGTAGGAAATCGGCATATTGAGCATTTGGCATTCATGCATACCACATGCATTTATCTTTACCAAATTATGTAAAAGGTCACAATTATCACAAACATGTGAAATAATCAAACTCCGGGCGACTGCGAATCCCTAGGGCGCTTAAAACGAAAGTTCGAATTTAATTGGGACGAACTCTGCCAGGAAAGTCAGTCCCACAAAAAATGAGCATAACTTCCTCGATTTTAATCCGACGAAGGCGAATAAGTAGCCGTTGGAAAGCTAATGTTTTCCCCTACGAGTTTGGTATAGTGGGTTTGTCTCAGAAAAATCTGTAAATGGGGCGGATTTTGCAAAAACAGCAAGCTTTCGGAAAGTCAGCAGCAGTCTCATTTCTGTCCTCTGTTTTTGGGATGATCATAACTCTCGGAGATGTTATCGGTTAGGGATGGGGGAGCATGTGTTGGAAAGGTACTGAACTCCTCTACAATTAACAAAAAGGGATCAAAAGGTTAAATGGTACAGAAGCGACGTGTTTTTGCTCATCCCTGCAAGTTACCCTGTCGATCGTAGAACTGCATCGTTCTCCCTCCCACGGGTTGGACACCCTACGTTTTTTTTTCCCTTAACCGTCAATCCTTATGCCACTTTGGACATGTATGCTTAAAGGGATATTAAGTTTTGACTCATCCTCGCAAAACTTATTCCGACAGATGGTGGACGACAAGCTCCCGAAGGACTACGAGCCCCTTCCCGCACGCATTCTCGAGTTGGAACGAGAGCGTGAGGCGCTGCAGCTCGCACTTGCCGCCCGAGACGCCCAGCTCGCCACTCGCGATGCGGAGATCGCGATCCTCAGGGGCAAACTGCACACTAGCGAGTTAGAGCGGGCGGACCTGTTCGAGCAGCTCCATGACGCTCAACTTATCATCGAGGGTGACGCTAGCGAGCAGTTGCAGGAGCAACTGAACCAGCGTAATGCCCAACTCACTGCTGCCCAAGAGGAGATCTACTCCCTTCATGGCCAGGTTGACGCCCTCTTGGAGGAGCGAAGCGAGCTCCAAGCTCAACGCGAAGAAGCCCAAGATGCGAGGGATGTCATGGAAGGGAACCTCAACGACGCACATGTCATCATCGCACAACAAGAACAACTTATTGGGCATCTCCAAGTTGCGAATGCCCAGCTGAACGCGGTTCTTAATGCCCAGCCACCCATGCCACTCGCGGTGATTCCCCCAGACGACGCCGACTTGAGTGAGGACGGTGACTCCGGCGTTGACTATGAGGCGCCCCCTGGACCGGGCGACATGGAATGGGAGTCCGATGGTAGCAGACACACCGAGTGACTGAGGCGTAGTAGGTCGTGTAGGGTGGAAGCTCGTGAAGACTTTGTGCTCGTATGTGGATAGTGCTAGTAGTGCTAGGTGGTGTTGTAACCGAAAGCTCTTCCAGACCACGTGCTATCACGAGGTAGTAAGGGAACATAAGGATTTCCATGTATTGGAAGACGTGTCGCATGTACCCATGGTTTGATCATAAGTATGTTGCCTATGTTGTTGAAACTAGTGGAATCCAAGTGACCACCCGTAAATTGCACCGTGCACTGTCAACAGTTCCGTTATGAGCAGTTAAAATGTTATTATTGTCACTGAATTATAGGCTTATTACCATAATGTTGCAGGCGATAATCGGGCTAATATGCTTTACCACTGTGACAGATGGTGCAAACCCGCCGTGGTGGAGAGAACCCCGGTGAGGCTCCCGGTGCCTCCAACGCGGGGGGAAACCAGCCGCCACCCAATGCTCCGCCCATGACGCCGATGGAGCAGCTCATCCACAATCAGAACGAGATGTTCCGCATGTTCATGGAGAACATGAATCGCCAAGGAGCTCCCGGACCACCACCGCTGCAGCCCCGCGAATCGTCCTATAGCGACTTTTGGGCAACTCATCCGCCCACATTCGGCGAAGCTGGTGATCCGCTGGAAGCGGATAATTTCATTCGCACTCTAGAATCGAAGTTTGCTCTACTCCACTGCACCGACCACCAGAAGCCCCTCTTCGCAGCGCAGCAACTCCGCGGTTCCGCAAGTGCTTGGTGGGCAAGCTACACCACTGCTCTTGCCCCTGGCCACCAAGTCACTTGGCCGGAATTCTGCACCGCCTTTCGTGCACACCACATTCCGGCCGGTCTTATGAAGCGCAAGTTGCAAGAATTTCTCAACCTGAAGCAAGGCGCGGGAACTGTGCAAGAGTACGCACGGAAGTTCAACTACTTGGCTCAGTATGCGTCGTATCATGCCGACACGGACGAGAAGAAGAAAGATTGTTTCCGTTCGGGCCTTACCCCGAAGCTGCAAGACCGTCTAGCACAAGTTACCGCAGGGTCATTCAACGACCTAATAAGTGCCGCCATTGTGCAAGAAGATGCCATCCGTGCTAACCAGGAGGACAAGAAGAGGAAGCGTGCTATGGGAAGTTCGTCCGGATCCGCACTGCCCAAGTACAGGCTGGCAATCACCTCCCCGACGGGGCAGAAGTTCCGAGCTGCGCTACCGCCAGGAGGAGGGCCTCGTCCGACCTACTCGCAGCAGCACTTCCATTCCCGTGGAGGCAACCTGCAGCCCTCCGCTGGTGCCCGCCCCCCGCAGCAGACTAATCAAGTTGTGAAGCACAACACCCCGCAGCCATGCTACAACTGTGGCCGAACCGGCCACTTTGCCAAGGAGTGCCGCTTTCCGAAGCGCAACCAGGGAAACAACAACAACTCCAACCCCTCTGGAAACGTCAACAACCACCCCAGCAATGGTAACAACTACGGCAACAATGGGGGTCGTCCCCAGTCTTCTGCCCTTACCCACAAGAATGGCCGAGTCAATTATACCACGGTCGAAGAGATTCAAGTCGGAGAGCCCGTTCTCGCGGGTACGTTCTCGATCAACCAACACGCTGCCATGGTTCTCTTTGATTCAGGAGCAACGCATGATTTTATTAGTCAAGCATGTGTGAATCATCTGAAAATCACCCCCACCACTACGGGAACCCCATACATCATCACATCCCCCGGTGGGAAAATAAGAACTCACCTTGAGTTGAGAAAAGTGCCACTTAAGTTAGCAGGCAACGTGTACCCCGCTTCGTTAATCATCTTAGATGGTCAGGGTATTGACATAATTCTTGGTATGAGGTGGATGACTAAACATAGAGCCGTCTTGCACATTGAATCCCGGGAGGTCCACTTGAACTCACCCCTCTATGGTCCGTCCATTCTGCGGTTGCCGAGTCCTAGATTGTCCATTCCTCAAGTGTGTCATGCTGAAGGGAAAAAGTTAGAGGATATTCCGGTGGTACGTGACTTCTCCGACGTGTTCCCAGATGAGTTACCAGGAATGCCTCCGGACAGAGACGTCGAGTTTAAGATTGAACTCCTACCCGGTACGGCGCCTATCTCTCGCAGGCCGTACAAGATGGCCCCTAATGAGTTAGCAGAATTAAAGGAACAGTTACAAGAGCTTATGGACAAGGGCTACATCCGACCGAGTTCATCTCCCTGGGGATGTCCCGCCCTCTTTGTGAAGAAGAAAGACCAGACCCTACGTCTGTGTGTCGACTACAGGCCCCTGAATGCTGTAACCATTAAGAACAAGTACCCTTTACCCCGAATTGATATTCTGTTTGATCAGCTTGTTGGTGCTAAAGTTTTCTCCAAGATTGACCTCCGATCCGGTTACCACCAAATAAAGATCCGAACCGAAGACGTTCCAAAAACTGCCTTCTCCACACGTTATGGTCTTTTCGAGTATCTCGTCATGTCTTTTGGTCTCACTAATGCTCCAGCCCATTTCATGTATTTGATGAATTCCGTGTTCATGCCAGAGTTGGATAAGTTCGTGGTCGTGTTCATCGACGACATCCTTATATACTCCAAATCCGAGGAAGAACACGCCGAACACCTCCGCATTGTCCTGCAACGACTCCGAGATCACCAGCTTTACGCCAAATTCAGCAAGTGTGAATTTTGGCTAAAGCAAGTTCCATTCTTGGGTCATATCATCTCCGTAGAAGGGGTAGCCGTTGATCCTGCCAAGGTAGAAGACGTGTTGAATTGGAGAGCTCCGAAATCGGTCAGGCAAATTCGCAGCTTCCTTGGCCTTGCTGGATATTACCGGAAATTTATTCCCAACTTCTCAAGCATTGCCAAGCCTATGACCAAGTTGCTGGAAAAGGATACGAAGTTTAAGTGGAGTAGTGCATGTGAAGAAGCCTTTCAATCACTTAAGAAGCACTTGACAACTGCTCCGGTTTTGGCTCAACCTGATACTACCAAACCATTCGACGTTTACTGTGATGCCTCCGGCACTGGGTTGGGTTGTGTGCTCATGCAAGAGGGCCGTGTCATTGCCTATGCCTCTCGACAGCTCCGAAAGCATGAGCAAAACTACCCCACTCACGATTTAGAATTGGCATCCGTAGTCCTGGCCTTAAAGATCTGGCGCCATTACCTGCTTGGTAACCTTGTCAATCTCTACACCGACCACAAAAGTCTCAAGTATATATTTACGCAGCAAGAACTGAATATGAGGCAGCGGAGATGGTTAGAATTAATTAAGGATTATGAATTGGAGATTCATTATCACCCCGGGAAAGCCAACGTGGTTGCCGACGCCCTAAGTCGTCGGGACCAATGCAATCACGCAGTTGTTTGTTCCATAGGAGCGTGCCCGAATTCAGATTCAAGCGAACCAAGTCTTCGTATCATTCCATTTGGATACTTGTATAATCTAGCTCTCATCCCTACCCTTCGCGAAGAAATTGCCGAGGCCCAGAAGGGAGACGAGGGGATGGAACGCATTCGACAAAAGATACTCCAAGGGGAAGCTACATGTTTCCGACAGGACGAAGATGGAGTGCTATGGTTCAACAATCGCCTGGTTGTCCCAAAGAAGGAGGAGTTAAGGAAGAAAATTTTGGATGAGGCTCACTTGTCCAAGTACTCCATACACCCCGGCAGCAACAAGATGTATCGTGGGTTAAGGGAAAAGTTTTGGTGGACGCGCATGAAAAGGGAAGTCGCTCGTTATGTTTCCGAATGCGATACGTGCCAGCGTGTGAAGGCCGACCACCTGAGGAAAGCCGGTCTTTTACACCCTTTAAAAATCCCCACTTGGAAATGGGAGGATGTTGCTATGGATTTTATTGTCGGGTTACCCCTCACCCCCAAGAAACATGATTCCATATGGGTTATCGTGGATAGGTTGACCAAGTCCGCTCACTTTATTCCCGTCCATACCACCTACTCTACCAAGAAGTACGCTGAACTCTACATCACAAGAATTCTATGTTTGCACGGTGTGCCCAAGACTATTATCTCCGATCGAGGTCCCCAATTTATTGCTCGTTTTTGGGAGCAATTGCACGCTTGTCTCGGCACCACTCTCATCCGAAGTTCTGCTTATCACCCGCAGACCGATGGTCAAACCGAGAGGCTGAACCAATATTTAGAGGACATACTAAGAGCCTGTGTTTTGGACAATCGGGAGAATTGGGAAGATTGCCTTCCGTTCGCCGAATTCTCATACAACAATAGCTATCAGGAGAGCTCGGGAATGTCCCCGTTTGAGGCCTTGTACGGCCACTCATGCCGAACGCCGCTGAATTGGTCCGAATCAGGGGAAAGAACTAATTTTGGTCCCGACCTCGTCATACAAGCCGAAGAAAAGGTGCGGCAGATTCAAGCTAACATACAGGCAGCACAATCCCGTCAAATCAGCTATGCCAACAAAAGGAGACGCCCATTGGAGTTCGAGAAGGGGGACCATGTTTATCTACGAGTCTCTCCCAATAAGGGCATATCTCGCTTTGGAATCAAGGGCAAATTAGCACCCCGCTACATCGGACCCTTTCCGATCATGGAGAAGCCTAGCGCCGTTGCTTATCGATTGCAACTACCGGAAACTCTTGAGCGGGTGCACAACGTGTTCCACGTATCCCAACTAAAGAAGTGTTTGAAGCCTCCGATCGATGTAGTTATCTCCGACACCGAGCAATTGGAAGAAGACCTCTCCTACCCCGAATACCCCGTCCGAATCATTGATCAAAAGGATCGGGTAACGCGCCATCGCACCACCATCTTCTACAAAGTGCAATGGAGCAACCATACCGAGGATGAAGCCACCTGGGAGCAAGAGGAGTTTCTGAAAACCAACTTCCCTGAGTTCCTGACCTCGCAGATCCGGTAAACAACCGCGTTCTCTCTCTCTTGTGTTCAACTAGTAACAAATCTCGGGGCGAGATTTCGTTTAAGGGGGGGAGTGCTGTGACATCCCCAGCCACAAAAATGTTGGTTAAGATAACACCATGTTAATTTGCTGCTTAATTCAAAATTTCAAATAAATAAAGTGTCAAAGAAAAAGGGGAATTAACTTGAATAGAAATTCCACTAATTGGCCAAATAGTAGCTTTTCAAAAACCTGGCAAAACTCAATGGAAGTGTGTCCATATTTTTGCATATTCCAGCAGGGCATATCAAGAAAGAATTTTGGGGAATTTACTGGAATTTTTAATAAAGGTTAACCCCCCTAAAAAAATTCCCTAAGTGCAGAAAAAGCACCTATGTTCCAGGAATTTTAGTTAATTCTCCAGAGGGAATCTCGACGGGGCCACAAAAGAAAAGTTGGCAAGTCGGATTTGCTGAACCCGCACAAAAATTTGCTAAGGATTTGCAGCAACGTAATTGGAGAATTTAGCAAATTACCGAACACTGTTCTAGTCAATCGAGGTCAACCCCTTCCTATCCTTGAGCCGTTCTCCGATCGACACCGCCGTCCTCTCCCGCCGGCCACCGCGCGCTCTCTCTCTCCCTTGCCCATTCCGGCCACTGCTCCGCCTGCCAGCGCTGTGCCACCGGCGCCGCCTTGAAGGCGACCACCGTCGAGCCAACCGCCTGCTGCCAGCTCGCCCCCGCTCTCTCTCCCCCCTTTTCCCGGTTATAAGCGCCCGGCGGCAAGAGCCCCTCCCCGCGCTCCCGGTAAGTAACCGCCCCCCCCACACCTTCCTCTACCCTCTCGCCCCACTCCAGAGGCTCCCGGCCCCTACATCTCCATCGCCGACGAAAGCAGCGGCGGGATTTCGAGCCGCGCCTCTGTTTTCGGCCGCCATGATCGCCACCCCGTCGAGCTACGCCTAGGCCGCCTCCCGTCCGCTCCTACCTCCTCAAATCGTTGCGCAAGGGTCTCCCCTGGCAGTTCCCTAACCCGCTCCCCCTCTGCCGCAGGGACCTCGCCGGAATCGGTAAAGGAAGTAGCCGCCGCCGTCGGATTCTTCCCCACCCCGCCGACGAGACCCCCCTTCCGGCCCTCCCCGTCGCCTAGCTCCCCCACGCCGTCAATCTCCACACCGAGGTGATGCTCTCCCTCCACTCCCCGACCCTTCTCGCTCGCCGTGCTCGTCGCGCAACGCCGCCGTACCCCGCCTCTGCTCCGCCGCTCGTCGCCGGCCGTCTCCGGCGCTTTCCGCGGGGTACCCACCGGACCCACGAGGTCGCCGTGAGGTGCTGAACATGTGGGCACACGAGGTTGGCCGGGCCGCGCTGCTGGTTTGGCCGCTGGCCGGGCTCGCCGGCACCGGCCACCGCGCGCGCGCGCGCGCGCCCGCGAGGGTTTGAAATCGCTGGGTGGCAGTTCTGTAAATTGCCCCCAACTTTGCTAAAAAACTTCAAAAATTCATAACTCAAAAAATAAAAGTCCAATGAGCATGAAACCAATTTTGCTGGATTCCTAAAATCTTCCTCTACCAGAAAAACAAGATGAGATCCAAGGTTATGCAGTAGGTTAGTAGAATTAAATCACCAAAGTTAGGACCTTGCTAAGAGTATTAAATTAATAATTCAAAATCTACAACTGATAAAATCATGGGATTTGGTCAGTAAGCACTTCATGTCATTCCTAAACTTTCTGCTAAAGCACATTTCCATCTTTTATGCAAATTTTAGTGTTATTGCATAATCCCCATTTTTAGTAAATAAATTTCTATAAATGCTTGGGTAGGATTTTAAATTCTGAAATTTTGCATTCCTACTCTTTGAGCATTTCTACATAAGTATAAAATCTCCATGAAAAATGTTTGGGCACCATCAGTGTGCTTTTGGCTGTTAAGGTTACTCATTCCTAATTAACTTGAGAATTTCAATATAATTGTTGCCTAATATATGCATATGGTTATTATTAGTGGTAAATCCATCCTTGGGACAGCCCATGCGACATGTTAATCTTGACTTACAGTGAAGTTATGATTTTCTTTTGCATAATAATGATTCACAATTAATGTGTATATTTAGATTAGTCAGGGCTACAATTAAAAGTGAACATGTAAAACTCTCGGAGGTTGCAATTAACCTTGCAAAATAAAATTTCTATGTTCTCTGCATAGGTAGTTTAATTGGGAAATGGGCCCTGGGTAAGTGGGAAGTCAAGGAGCCTTGCATGTTTGCTAAGTGGGCCTCGATGGCGTACTCGTAATTGGATATAGGTGATATGCTCATTTATTACTATGCCTCCCATTTCCCTAATTAGAAGTTTGTCCCCTGAAAGTTAATAATTGCCAGAGTGTGGTACAAACATGTCATCTCATGCATGAACATCATTCCATCAAATCCTATTTATTGAGGAAGTGTCATGCATCATCGTCCAACTCCTGACCATGCATTGCACTGCATTGACTAGGGAACGAGACTGGGAGCAAGGACGTGGCAAGCAACCCTGAGGAGCCCGAAGTTGAGCTCAACCCCGTCGAAAACTTTAACTACGATCACTCCCAAGGCAAGCCCCGGTGCACACCTACTGATTTCCGAGTTCTTTTATTTTGTCACCATGGAGGGATATTGTATTGTGCATTAGGTATAGGGCTTGGATGGAAACCCACTTGCATACACAAACTGTGACCTATACTTAGTTACGTCAGTAAGCCTTTCGTTAGCAACTGCTAGGCTTAATTTAGTGGAGTCAACGGTAGGCTATGGGATCACTTTATTCAATCATGATCCATGTGAAGAATAAAATTGGTTAAAATTTGGGGAACCTATCGTTGCAACCACGCGGACAAGTATTGAACAGTACCAAGTGCATACCTCTATATGGGAATTGGTAAACCTAGTAACTTGGGCGCCGTATTGTTGGACGGTATTACTCATCGATCCAGAGGTGATGTGAATGGCACGGTGGATGCACGGGTAGAGGACCGCTGGAGAGTGCACGGGTTAAGCCCCGGATACGAAGTACTGTATCGCGGGGAGGACGTGTACTCGGGATCGATGGCCCCGGATCGACTTTATCGCAACCTCGTGAACGGTGGCCATACGTGTTCTTAAATGATGCGTATGTCGTGCATTTGGGTTATTCTCCTGCAGGATGTAAATCAATTCGAATTGCCGTCTCTCGCGGTCATGAGTATCGCTTGTTCGAGCAGTGGCAATTACACTTAAGTAGAGAAATTTGTCTAGGATGCTGATATTTATTTACTCTATGGGTACAAATTGCTATGTTGTATTGTTCTGTATATTTGAACAGTCTTAGCAGCTAGCTAGGGTCCACTAGAGTTCTTTTTCCGCAACAAGCAATTAAAATCTTGGTTAAGAAATAAGCATCGCAACATAGAATTAAGAGGCGCTTTTACGCAAATATCAAACAAACCTGGTCGGCCCCCTGCATACTAGGAGTCGGTTTTAGTAAACCCCTTTTGGACGGGTAAGTCTTGCGGAGTATGCTAGATACTCAGGCTTTGCGATTATGTGATTTTTCAGGTTTGCCTCAAGCAACTTATTGCGATTGCTGTAACAAAATTGTGTGGGAAGGCGAGGAGCCCCAGAATTGGACCATTGAATGGGTCCCTGGCTCCCCTAATCAAGACAAGTGAGCCACTACCCTAGGGCCGGCGTGGCTTGCTTAGGCTTGGCGGAGTGTTTGTCGTATTCCCCACCTCCGTATAATTATGAAATATGAACCAAGAACATATGTATAATAATGTAACTCAATTTGCTTCCGCCATGACTCTTGAGCTGTAATATTATACCCTTAATGCTGTATCTCTGTAAATGATGGATGTTCTGTGTGAATGCTATGTATGGTTACTTCGTTAACCATCTCCCGAGGCGATCCTGTACGGCACACTCTATACTTCGGTATAGGGTCGTGACAACCTGGCTAGGAGATAACTAGGCAATCAAACGCATCCCTAATGACTAAGTAAAGTCATGTTCGTTTCAGCTTCTAGATGCTTTGTTTCTCTATTATACTTGTATTGAAATTCAGAAGTCGTATGAAGGAGTTTCTGCTACATTTTGGTGTGATCTAATGATTTACTATCACTACAAGCTAACATATTATAACATTTTATTTCTGTCACAAAACCTGAATATACATCACTTATTAAATTTTGTAACAGTTCAGTGACGAAAGTATCTTTGTCATAAAAGATGTGTAATAAAAGATGTTCTGTGAGCTTATTTTCATCACAATTTTTCTCTGATGATATGTCCTTCGTCATTGCTTTATGACAATCATTGTTTTGTCATTAGTTAGCCTCAGTACATCATAAAACCTGAAGCTCAAATATAGCCCTTGTAGTGCACCATGTGTTAGCCATTTTATTTGGCCTAATAAGGTTAATTAGGCCAATAGTTTTATTTGGGCCTAGCTCAATTCTTCAGTAAATTTGGTTTTTTATCGGTCTACAATTCTTTCATGGATCTTAGATCTTAATTTAAAATTAATGTTCTGGTCCAATCCTAATCCACTTGAGTCTCTGCACATAAATACAAATTTAGTATATTGTGCCAACAGTACAATCCCCATATACATATTTTTTTTTCTGAGCCGGGCAATAATTGAACCCAGTACAGACAAAACAAATACAAAAAGGAAATCACAAACAAATTGCCACTTCTCAAGAAGTTCCATGTCCAAAGAAAAAAAAAAGCAACACTTGCAAACTCAATTGACTGTCTGACATTTCATCTTGGGTTGAGCAGCTTCTTCTCATTGTCTTTTTTTTTTTTTAATATTCAAGAGCCTCTTCATTGATCCTGTAGTGGATTACAGTCCTTATGCAAAATTTGCATTAGGAGCTTCTTCTCATTGTCTTGCAACTGTCAGTTTTATTCTTCCGTAGAGAACACCACCCATCTTAAAGCTTCCATACTCGTGCTAAAAGGTAATAAAAGATGTCAGATTATCACCCTGTGTTCAAATAAATTGTTGTACTCATGGTAGGAGTTTGTTTATGCAATTGTACAAATGATGCATTCAAGATTCTAAAGAGCACATCAGCCAGCTGTATTAATATGACGTAGCTCACACAATTAGTCAGCCAACTGTATTAATTACATGAGGCAGATCACACAATCGGCCAGCCATCCAATTGTACAAATGATGCATTCGAGATTCTGAATCCGTCAGCTCTATTAATTACATAAGGCAGATCACACAATCAGTCAGCTGTATTAATTAATTTGTTATTAGTAACTAAGGAGCACATCACACTTGCTGTGGCAGTTGAATAATGAGCACATCACACAATCAGCCAGATGTATTAATTAATCAAAACATACACATGCTAACATTATCAATGTAGTTTGTGATAAACGAAGTCACTTAATATAGAAGCAAAAGCTAAGCTAAATGGTGCAATAGCTTTCAGCACAAGTTTTAAATCGGAATTTACATGAGCACAAGATAAACATACACATGCTAACATAATATTCAGCAACAAAATTTAAGTGCTATGACAATTATCATTAAAGTATAGCTAAACAACAGTATCATGTACACAGTCAAAATGTATCCCTCTGGCAAATTGAAAAACAAACACACGGAGCAAAAATTCAGCTCATTGCACACTTGTACCTGTGAGAAGAACATTGTTACCAACGAACAAAGAAATACAGTGCGTTACTAAAAAAAAGAAAAATAAATGCAGTGTGTGATCCCCGTCGCTACCTCACTCACCTGCTGGAGCCGCTCGGTTGCCATTCGTTCACATGAGGCAAAGAGCAGGTTATTCCAGCATGATGGGTCCCATAACACATCACGTTGCGTCACAACCACGTAGGGCCAGTCTGCCAACCCCATGATAGTGTTCTTTTGATGTTCTTGAGTCATGATTTATTTTTTTATGATTCGTATTTAACATTTCAAACTTATATAGAATTTGCATATGACGTCCAAATGCATCGATTTTTTTTCATAATGTTTTAAAAAATGTTCTACATCATAACAATGTCTTTTCATCATGCTCATTAGCTCAGTTTTACAATGATTCATCAAATCATTAATAATCACTATTTAACAATATCTTCATGCCTTTAATTATCTTTCAAATAATTTGAATCTTTATACATTTTTATGTACGTTTACATATATACACTTCTACACAAGTAAATTTGTTATATATAGTTTAATAAAAAAATAGTGCAATAATTAAGTTAAATTGGTTCACATTTGACCTAACAACACATAAATTAAAAGTGATTCAGTAAAATTTGAACACACTTGAATGTAAATATATTCAAAAACATATAAAAAAATATGTAGATTGGTGTTGTAAAGGAGCAAATCCATGCCCAAATTTAACTTAAAATTCAGTATATCTTTTGAGATACAAAAATGCAAAAAATCTAAAGATACTAATAACGTTTTCTGTCAACTGCAAATGGATTGTCGGGACATACGTATGCAACGTTATTGCGATATTGGGCCATCGCTGGGTAGGGCGAAATTGGTGTGTTGGGCCAGATTGCGTGCTCTATTTTTTTGGTACGTTGGGCTGACTCTTGAACGTTAGATTAGGCCTAGGCGCGTAGGCGTGACCGAAGTCCGTCGAACACAGTTGCTTTCTGATTTTTAATTTATCTCTTTATTTTATTTCTCATTAAAAATCATTATTAAAAGAACATAAATAAAAATTAGAACCATTATTATTTATTATAAAAACAATTCATTTTTCGAAGCTTATGTGGTTTTTTGAAAAAAAAATAAAGTATTATTATTTGAAAAAACAATCACTTTCATCGAAAAGGGGTGCTAGTTTGACTATTTAAAGTGTAGTGTTTTCATGGTTCACAAAACTAAGAAGATTAATGTTTAGAATGACAAATTGTAGAAAACAAGAACCTTATGGGTTGGAATCCTAACAATGCAGCTAATTTTAATTTTATTTTCTTATCGCAAGACCAAAAACTAAATGATAAAATCTAAATCTCATGAAATTGTGACAGCTAGCACATACATTCACATGACAAAATATCATTCATCACAATATAACATTATCTTACGTTGTTCCAATTTTTTATTGGTTTTTGTGACACAACTAAAATTCATCATTATATCAAATCGATCATAACAAAATAGTGCACATTATGATGTTTTGATAATTGTCATTCTATAATCGTCATAGAATGTCATATTTCTTGTAGTGTATATTCAAATAAAAACAATGAAGTTTTTCTAATATATTAGAAAAAGTGTATTTTACTCCATCAAACAATTTACTATCCGAAGAAAATCTTTGCTCAATTTATTTTCCCAAACAATTAAGTTGGTGTAATCTATTCTCACATTTGTCTTTATTTCTCTCATTGTATAATTGCAATTTTAGGCTCAAATTTTGTGTGATAAAAGATTATGACAATCATAGTTTAAAGGCTTAATTGTATAAACCACCCCATAAACTACTTAGAGTTTGAGATTCTCACCCATAAACCTTTTTATTACAACCCCACCCACCCAATGAGTTTTGTTGCAAAAACCACCCCAGTTGACACATGTTTAATTAATTTTATATATTTTTATTATTATAAATTTAAAAATAAGTTAAAGTAAATATGTTTAACATTGTTAAAGATTTTTAGTGAGTTTAATTTCTCTTATTTTCATATAAAAGTGTATCCAAATTTTAAATTTTATGGAACACCGTTCAAACTTTAATTGATATTTTTGTTGCATATTCCCTATAGGAAAAATATGAAGATTACATTTTCAAAATTTTATATGTTTCATAAAATATTATTGGCTATTATAAATAAACAAAAACATGTTACATTAATTAAGCATGTGCACATTAGGGTGGTTTTTGTAACAAAACTTAATGAATGGGTGGGGATTTGCAACTAAATGACTTATGGGTGGGAATCTCAAACTCTAAGTAGCTTATGGAGTGGTTTTTACAATTAAGCCTAGTTTAAAAAAATATTTTCTATTTTTTTGATAAATATTATGTATATAATTTTAGAACTCTATAGTTAAGATAATAATAGATATTGTTAAGCTATAAAAATATGTGTAAAATATACCCTTTATAGCATAATGGTCTATGCAAATTATTACTTTGTAAAATTTTAGCACTAAATTCAAATCGTACAAAAAGAAACAAAAAACACAAATTACACGAGCAAGTAAATTGCACTCACTTGACTTGTTTGAGGGAGTAAATTGAGTCAAGATTTTTCTCAGAAAGTAAGTTGGATAAAGTGAATTGTTCAGAGTAAAATAAATTTTCTAAAATATTTTATACAAACAAAACCTTTTAGAAAGCCTCTTGGTATAGAACAAACATACGAATAACAGGACCCTTAAAACTTATTTTTAGGACTTCAAAAAAGATTCCTAATTAGGCCCATGGCAATACAGCCTGCTTTTTACTCGAAGGACTCAATGTCTTTGCTAATTTGGCCCATTTGTAAGTTCCCGTGCGTCAGAAGTGGAGGTCCAGTCCATGTCAAAAGGCCCATCAAGACCAATTACTCTTTTAAGCTGCAATTACACTATTATATGCCTCTCAATTAGTGTTGTCCAAACTGACCAAACAGACCGCCCGGCATGACCGTCCAAACACGGACCATCAGTCCATGTCCACAAGCATGTTAGCCGTGTCGGACCAACCCGTTAGGCTCGTGAGCGTGCACGGTCCATTGAGGCCCGTGACCGGTGACAGCAGGGCCCTTGACGTGGTAGCAATGTCGCGGAGGGGAGCTCGTCCTCACTGTTGTGGGGCTGCGATGAGGACCTCAGAGGGGGCCTTGTCCTCGATACTTCGCGACGACGTAGGGGAGCTAACCTTCGGTGTCCTCCGCGCAGCGCAGCAGCGAAGGTGGCGATTTGAGGCAGGAGTGAGTGGCACGACGACAAACGAGGCAATGCCCTTGGTGCCTTCTGTGAGCTCACTCTTGGTGGTCTCTACGTGTGGTGGCGACGGAGAGTGAGCAAGGTGGGAGCGGATGGGCGACGCGAGGCTAGGGCGGGCGGGCGCCGTGAGGATGATGCGAGACTTGGACCGTTGGGCGAAGCGGTGCAGGGAGAGTGAGGTGGAGTGTGGGGACAAAAAACTTTAGGAAGAAGTCCTATTTGTCTCCTCGAACTCTTGAGAGAGTTATAGATCGTGCCTCTAATTACAAAACCGGGTATCCGGAGTCCCTGAACTCTTAGGTGTGGTACAATTTTCCTCATTTGACGGTATTTTGAGTGGTTTTGTCTGACTTAGCATAGTAGGACCTACCTGTCAGGTGCCAAGTCAACACGGTGAGCCCATCTGTCAGGTGCCACGTCGACAGATAGCATTTCCCATGGCAGGCGTGAAATGCGCGGCAGTGGTGAGACTTGGGACAAGTGGAGACACACTCTAGGCGAGCCGCGACGGCGGGTTCCGAAGCGGACGGCGACAATGACACCTGGGGCAGGTGGAGATGTGCTCCAGGCGGGCAGCGATGGCGAGTCCCAAGGCAGGCGGTGGACCCGAGGCGGGTGGAGACGCACTCCCGGAGAGGCGCGACGGTGGCTGGACCCGGGGCGGGTGGAGACGCGATATGGCGAGCCGCGACCCGCGGCGGTGACTCCCGAGGCGGGTGGCAATGGCGGTTCCAGAGGCGAGCGATGACGGCGAGACCTGGGGTGGGTGGAGACTAGGCCTGCGGAGACGGCCCCGAGGCGGAGCGGCGATGATGGGTCCCGAGGTGGGCGGCGGCGACTACGAGTGGTCCCGAGGCGGGCAACGATGACAGGTCCCGACGCGTGTGCACGACTGGCAGAATGGCCGGAGTGGAGGCGAATGGCCGGTGGGAGAGGACTCAGAGGATAGGAGAATGAAAGGAAGTAAAAAAAAAAATTGGTGAGACTGTGTTGGGTGACTATGTGGCATCTGACTGGTGGGCCTTACCGTGCTAAGTCAGATAAAACCACTCAAAATACCATCGAGGAAGGAAAATTGTACCATGTCTAAGAGTTCAGAGACTCATGATACTCGGTTTTATAATTGAAGGCACAATCTGCAACTGACTCAAGAATTAGAGGAGGTAAATAGGACTTCTTCCAAAGATTTATACTTAGGAGTCGTAGCACGGTGTGTCTCATGAACTACTGTTAGCAGGCCGTGCTTCATGGATCGTTTTCGTGCTCATCGTACCGAGGCTAAAAGGGTTATGTCTGTGCCACTCAGCCCATCCACAGTCCATAGCCTGACACGAGATTAAACTTATCAGGTAATGCTTGGGTCAGGCCAAAATTTATATGATACGGGCCAACCTGTTTAGACAGCACTACTCTTAATATGTCGTTCGACGCAATATCATGAGATAAATATCAGATGTGAGACACTCTGTTGAGGGTCTTTCTAAAACAAAAAATGTAGTTCAATGTCGACACAGCATCAACATCAGCAACCACTGAGTAAATTTAGCTGAACCGGCTACACTGCAGGTGAGCGGTTGACTCGGCGAGACCCCGATGAGATGAGTACATCGCTTTCTCGCACGTTTATTACGGATACTACATACACATACACCTTGGATCACTTCACATCATATACATGGGCGTCCCCAGAGACCTACGCTGGCACTGACAGCATTGCCACTTCAGAAAACTCATACGGCTACGGTTCCAGACTGGGTGTTAAAACCTAGAAAAGGGCCGGCCAGCAGGGATGCTGTTTTCCCTACAAGGACAAGCGATCACTTCCGGCCGCCTTTGCCGCTGCCGTACAACCGGAAGAGGTTGAACGTCGAGATGAGCGCAATGGCCACCATGTTGACGCTGGCGGCGATGGCGCAGGCGACGCCGCCCCCTGCCTGCGCGCAGAACCGCTTGTAGAGATGGCACGTCTTCATCCATTGGAACTGCTGCGTCCCGTACTTGCCGATCAGCGCCGCCTCCATGGCCACGGCCACCGCCGAGATCGTGAAGTAGGCCATCATCTGCGGCAAAATAGTGCAGAGTTACAAACAGTTTTATTAATAATTCGTAGAAGTAAAATCAGTCATTTGCAAGGACAACAAGGGTGTTAGGTGATGTACTACCAACAAGATCTACAGTACGTTAGAACAATTTAGGTGCTTGATGACATAACCACATTTGTCGGTTCGGATCTCACCAACTACCTGCTAATACTGCCGGTCTCTATTCTAGCTGAAAGACAGCTAATGCTGCTGCATTCAGGCAGCGGATGCACATGCCGTCGGCTCGGCAGCGAACCACTATGGTAGGGAAGCAGGATATATGGCCACAATCTATCATGTCCTCAAGATAACGCAATCCTTAATAACGTTTCTTATCCTTTATCTATACTAGCACGAAAAGTATATGACTGCAAGGCATACTGAAACACGTATTTCTATTCTGGGGATGGGATCTGCGGTTGATACATAAGTTTGGGCGGCTGATAACTAGTACAATTGAGGGCCAGCAAAGTTTTGTTCACTTAACAATGAATTGCCAATTTCAATGCATGTGCCAACCTTAGGGTCAGCTCAAAGTTCGATTGTGATATGTGACCTGCTGCACTGAAACCTCTTGATGCGAGCGCTGAGAAGGATGTGACTTAACCATAACCTAATTACTGTATCTTTAGTACAACTTTCAGCGTCCGGAAAAGGTGTGCAGTGTGCTATGAATGCAAATTAATCAAGGTCTTCCTCTTTTCTCCTATTTTAAGATCAGTATATCTTCCTCTGTGCTATGAATGCAAATAAATAAATGTTGTTCCCATCAGCATTTGACAGACCCAACAGAAAAGGTATGCATGGTTTTTATTCAATCCCTTCAGTCTGCTGTGAGGCGAGAATACCAATTGACATTGTTGTATTACTGTGTGAATATCAGAGTTCTCCAATATATAGAGTTAAAAGAAAGAGATCGGAACATGGATTACACATGCATACCTTCGATTCACAAAACCAATGCTGCAATTTGTAGTCTGACATTATTTTGGACCGAATCACTAATCGGCTAAGCATGTTTCATCACAACTATTTTCTCCTACTTCAGCACCAACCCAAACCTTACAGTATATTTATCAAAGATTTTTGGGTAACGCTTTACTATAGTGATACTCCTACAACATTCTTTATGCACAGTACAAACATGCACAATGCTATAGTACAATACTGAACTGAAGCATTTACAACTAAAAATTCAGACATAGTAGCTGAATAATAACACTTGACAGCGACAATCACACATGCAAGGACATTTAGCGAATTAAAGCCTGATGGCGACAAATAATAACAAATACTACTTGCCTGGTCACAAGAGAAGATAGCCCAAGCCAAGGGCCTGCTGACGAGGACGCCACCTGTCAGCATGCTCACCAAGCACCTCGCCCCCTGAAGCAGGCTGTAACACGCTGCGATCCCATTTGCTATTACCAAAAACCTGCATGACAGCAAATGAGATTTAGCAGATTCCATACTTCAATTATAAGGTGTTGATAAATTTATAATCAGTTTCACATCAGTGGTCGAGCCACAAGTTCAGATTGGTGCATTTTTGGTGATTTTCCTTGAGGTGAAATCACTCCATGCGACTTTCAAAAATTCACCAACTTGGTGGACTTTGGCTCGTTCTTCAGCATGTCAGTGCTTTGAACGTTACTAGTACACGATTCCATGCTACATTATTACTGTATGATTTATGAAGATGGTCCTTCTGGTAGGTGTAAATGTGTACAGCAACAGCAACAATAATAAGTGAAACAGAGTCGTAGTAGTACTAGGAACTTGCGGTACACGTAAACTTGTAAACAGTGATCACTGTTGACTGCCAAACATAATCATTCGCATCCTAAACTTGTACTAGTATCCAGGTTCAGGCTGGAACATCGTTTTCCCTTGTCTAATAAAAATGTATCCAACTAAAAAAGGAGTCAAGGTCACCTCTCGTAGTTGACCATGAAAACAGTGCTGTAGTAAAAGAAGACGAACAAAAGTGAAACACAAACACGGTGGGGATGCGACTGACCAGCGAGAAAAAAAAAGGCAGTGAAATTCCAGATTTGCCGCAACCTTGCCGGTGGGCGAGAAGTAGGTTGCATTCATGCGTGCTCATGAATGATGTTTTACTAACCATTAACACTGGCATCACATCAGGCATCTACCACGTGGTAGTTGCCAATCGTAACTCGCCACAGTGAAAGACCCGGATGCCTTATTTCACACTCGAGGAAAACGAACAGAAAAAATCTACGACACCGACGCGGACAGCACCATTAAAAGCACCTGCTACTCCGGGTACGACACCACACGGCCTCCTTGGACGCCAACCACGTCCGAGCTTCCCCGGTGCAGCCACGGCAGCGGCGCGGCGGCCACTGGCGGCTAACTGTGCACGCCCCTGCTACGGCTTTGTGTGTTTTCCTCTGCGTCGCCGTACGTGTAGTTGCCCGTTGGCCTTGCCATTACTACTCTTTTGGCTTCATCACCAGAGCGCAACCGCATTTCACGGCGGCGGATAGGTTGGTGACGCAGTGCGTGCGGCCTGAAACCAGATATGGTCTTAACCTAAGCCAGGCGCCGAATCAAGGAAGCTTTCTTTTACTGGCTAAGTGGCCATCAGTCAGTCATTCAGAAGAGCCTTGCAATGGAAATGGTAAGTACTAGGGCATCAGCCAAAGTCACTGGTTGCCGGGGCAGAGCAGCGTCTCGAATCTGGGCAAACCGCAAGGCGAGCAATTCTCGACTGGTTTAGCAACAAGTGGCACGCATCAGTGACCAGTGGTGGGGACTAATAATTCTGCCGGATAACGACGCTGGAAACGGAATGTCACTGTACTACTCGAATTCGAGACTCGTGAGGATGCGTGCGGGGAGTGAACTTTCAACAAAAATAAATAGTACTGCACTAAAGAAAATAAAACCCAAAAGTCGTCTGGCTGCTGTGGCTTCTTGCAAGCATAATCAGGATTCAGGAGGCCTTCAATAGGGATAATCTACAACTACAATATCCAGCGAGAAAAAAAAATTAAAAAGGCAAGGAGCTGACGAAGGGGGTCTTACACGAGGGATTGCATGTCGGTGTACCGGGCGACCTTCTGGATGGAGAAGAAGACCCGGGACTGCCGGTCGGTGGCGAGCAGCGCCGCCGCGAGCACCGCGAACCCGCACGCCGCGCACCGCATGAACACCTCCGCGGCGCGCACCCGCCGCTCCAGCGCGACGGGCACGCGGCCCCCGAGGCCGTAGTAGCAGACGGGGACGTTGCCGGGGCTCACCGCGTCCGCTCCTGCTCCTCCGCCGGAAGCCATGGCCGGTCTCTTCTCTGGTCAGCAGTGTACCGGTGCCGCCACTGAAGAAGAGCGCGCGAGGCAGAGCAGAGTGGGGGGGGGGGGGGGGGGGACTGGGCCGATGTGTGAGCCGAGGGGGTATTTAAAAACAACAGAACAGAGAGCAGGGGAGCGTAAATGTGCAGAGTTTTCGCTAGGTGTACTCCACTGGCTCGGCATGCTCCGCACCCGTCCGGTTGAGGAATTAAAACGGGTGAGAAATCAGATATGGAGCAATTTATAAATAACAATTAATTGTTTTTAGCAAATTCGTGCCATTAAGCTCTAATAAAATTGTTCACAATATGTATTGTATGAAGCATGCGTCAAAGATTTGTATATCTGATATGGAGACGGATTTTAGCAAATTGTAGCATAAGTATTGTTTTTAGCAAATCTGTCCCATTAAGGTCTTGTTCGGTTCCAACGGATCGGGCCGGAATGAGGCCCAATCCAGCCAGAACATGACCCAGAATGAAACCTGTTTTCTCAAAAATTTACTGTTCGGTTATATGCTGGGTGAAATGAAGATCGGCCCGTTTCAGTCATTTCCTATAGCCCAACGGCCGGAATGAAACTTTACCTCCCGAGGTTCGGATTCGTTCTCTCTCTTATTGAGTGACTCAATCGGATTCACTCAATCCGGACCCAAAATGATTCTTGACCCAAAATCATTCTCTGGTAACCGAACAAAGCCTAAGCAAATCCGTCATCATGATACTAAGTGAACTGGTTAATGAAAGCAATATTAGATATCAATCCAATTGACCTATAAAGCGATTTAAAATGATGTTGTTTTCTTGAGCTGGTCTCATATGGATGCAAGTAGGTGTACCAATTAACTAATTAAGTAGTTATGAATCACCTCCTTAATTTATTTGCACAATTATTCTGTAAAAGATGATGGGCAAATTTATAACTCATTCATTTGAGAGAGTTTTTGAAACGCGACGAGCCAGAAATTTTACCATCACCCTATTCACTCATCGCCCAGAGTCTTTTGCCATCACCCTATTACTCTCACATAAATTTTCTCTGTGTTGCCTAAAAAAAAATCCGTGTTGCGGATTTCAGTGTACTGGGTGAACTTCTCATGTTTCAAACAAACCGTTAACGCAAATACCCAAAAAAATACTGTACGTACGTATGTATGATGTCTGAATGGAGTGCGTGTAAAACTTCGGTGCCCTAGAAGGAGCCTGGAGCTCTAGACCTCAGATGGGGAGATGCATTGAAGATGAGCCCCTTGTCCGGATCTTGGAGGTTGAGTGGAGTGGAGCAAGTGCCTCCATCCAGAGTCCAGACCATCCTGTGGAATTGTTAAAGAAAGGTTGAGAGGTTGAGTGGAGTATCTCGTTCTGTGGAACAGTTAAAGAAACGTTCCTGTCAAGAAAAACTGGATCAGGAAGAGTTGAGATCTTTGTCCTTTGTACGAGTAGAGAGGTAGAGAAAACAAGCAGCCAAGTAGGGTATCTATCCATTGTTTAGCAATGTTTAGAATTCTGCAATTCATATGGTCACTGTCTTTTTTTCTGCAATTCATATGGTCACTGTCAAAATACTAACCGTGAAATCTTTGCCGTTCTACTGTTCTAGACTTCTTCAGTACAGTCCATATGGCGGATCCTGATTGCAGTCACAAGCCCCAGTGACTAGCTTGGAACGTGGTACAATAATGCAGCACACACATAAGAGAATGATGCCGAAAATTGCGTCGGCAAACAACCGACTGGCTACTGCATGCAGCCATGCATTTCGCGAAGAAGTCCGTGTGCTGCTGACCGAAGACACATAAGAGAAAGATGCCGAAGATTGTGAATGATGTCAAAAACTCATTATCATGTATATATCTCTTTGTTTGGTTCCAACATCGAACTGCGATGAGACGAGATGTCGTATATTTGAAGATGGATTTCTATTGATTTGGGCTATATTAGTTTAACATATTTTCTATCCTTCAATTGATTGAAAGGTTTTAGTTAATGGTTTATTACTTTGTATATTGAATTTTCTTTTATAAAATTATCTATATAATAATTATAAATCGTTGAATCTAGATTCGATGACTTAAAATAATAATTAAAAATTATCTAAACTTACAGTTAACTAAAATTAACAAGTCTCTTACTTTAAAGGTTACTGAGATGGACTTATGTCCGTCATCTCATTCATTCTAGCATGGGGAAAATGGTGATGCGCCTATGTGCATGGACATATTGGGGGCAACGAGCACTGGAAATGCTGGCGGGCGTGTTGCTTGCGGTATGTTACAAATTATATGCCATATGCACCAATGCTGGGGTGTCTTCCCCTTGGCCGAAAAAAGTATGGACCAATGCAAGTCTGAAACTAGCAAATCTGAAAAAAGTTCATATGAAGCCATTCCTCTTGCCCTTTTTCCATGTAAGAAAAACTTAGTGAAATTTATTACTAAGGTTCACCCTCATGTCATGTCAGGGATGAGATATTTGTTATTTTGTCAATGATAAGAGTGGACTTCGCCTAAATACCCATGTAACATTAGTCTTTTTTTAAATGGTCATTGAAACGTGGACTCAATGATAAAATGCTCATGGCTTTTATGTGACAAAAACGTCCTTAACTCTTTTTCTTCCTCCCACCAGGAGCCAAGGCTGCCCCCTGCCTCTTCTGTTCTGGGCCGGCGGCGAGGACACGCAAGGAGGGACCGACGCGGCGAGGCAGGGCTGCAACGGCCCGGTGGCCAGCGACGAGCACGGGTGGGCGGGGCTCCGACTGCGCGGAGGGGGGGGGGGGGGGGGCGGCGGCTACCGTGGGCGGGCAGGGCTCCGACGGGCCACGGCACGGGTAGGCGGGGGTGGCCGACGGCGAGCGCGGGCGGAAGGGCTCCTGTGGCGCGTGGAGGCGAGGCCCAGCGGTCGGCGGCGAGCGCGAAGAGCGGGGCCGCGGTGGCCGGTGGTGAGCGCGGGGAGGCAGAGCCGCGACGGTAGGTGGCGAGCGCAGGGAGGCGGGGCTACGATGGTCGACGGCGAGCGCGGGTGTCGGGTGGGCAGGGCTGCAGCGGCAAAAAAAGGCGTTGGAGAGGCAGAGCTGCGGTGATGAACTTGGGAAAGAACGTAAGAAATTTCGTCTAGAAAATTACTCGTGGGTATTTTACCAGTGAGTTCACGTTTCAACGTATATTTAAAGAAACCCAATATTACATGGGCATTTGAGCGAAGCCCAGTCTTATCATGGGCATAATAACAAATATCTACGGGATCATTGGACAATTGGACTGATGCTGTGTTCATCTATTCCGGATTTTTGGGCTTTGTTCTCTGATATTGGTTTGTCGATTCGTCTAAAAAAATATTGGTTTGTGGATAGTTAATTAGCTACTCTAACTAAGCATCAGATTAGTAATCAGTATACAACTGCAGTGTACTGTTCTCATAATTTCCTATCTGCTACCCTCAACACACCCCAACTGTCATTTGTGTTTAATTATATAAAAAACTGTCATTTGTGTTTTTATCAGTGCCTGAACGGCTGCTTTTAGCAAATGTTTTGTGCACACAATCAATCACCTGAAATATATAAGTTGTATACTCCCTTTTGAACTTGCAAAACCAGATGCAGTGTGTATATAGCGTGATTGGTGATCTGGCAATGGTCTAGTCGACCTTATACTCTCATCACTTCTGCAAATTGTGATACAGTACCGAATATTGGGACCATGAAGTCTGCATTAGAGCATTTTTAGTGGGAGTAGCTAAATTGAGCTCCTAAAATCTAATTTGCAAGACCACTTATAAAATTTGGGAGTCTAATTTTGCTCTCAACTCCAGGGGAAGTCTTCATATGGGCTCATATTCCGTATGGAACCCATATGTGAGGGGAAAAAAAATCATCTTCTTCTCTCCCTCACGCGTCTGCTCCAACCTGCCCGCACGCGCTACTCCGCCTCCTGCTCGTCGTCGCCGCCTGCACCGTGCTGCTCTGCCTCCCGCCGCACTCGCCGTGCCGCATACACTGCACCTGCCCCCCGTCCCGCCCCGTCGCCGCCTGCTCCCACGCCGGGCGCACGCCCTCGTCAAGATCCCCCATGGAGGGGAGGGAGGGGAGCTCGGTGACCGTGGAGGAACGAAAGGGGAGGGAGGGGAGCTCGGCGCCATGGAGGAAGGGAAGGAGAGGGAGGGGAGCTCAATGAACGTGGAGGAAGGGAAAAGGAGGGAGGGGAGCTCGACGCCATGGAGAAACAAGAGGGAAGGGGAGGGAGAGGAGCGGACGGGAAGCCTTGCCCTATCAATCGGGCGTCGTGGGGCCCATATCCGGCGACATTTGGTTCATGTGTGGAGATTCGGCGCCGGCGACGGCTACAGAGCATCCGGCGGCGGCGGCAGATGACCTGTGGGAGAGAGGGGCGACGCAGGGAAGACGAAGGAAAAGAAAAGAGGGAAAAAAGAAAAAAAGAAAAAAAATTGAGAAAAGTGGTGGGACCCGCAGGTAGGAGGGAGATTGATAGGATCCAATTTCTGGAGAACTGGATCTAAATTATAGGAGGACATGAAAAATAGGATCCCATTTATAATCTCTACGGGAGTTAATTTTTACCCTTCCCTACTAAAATTTAGAATAGAGTTTTGGATAGAGACCTCCACTGGAAATGCTCTTATGGTGGCATACCATTCCAATTGAACAATCGTACTTGGTTCAGCCTGGAATCCAAAAAGATAATTCTTGCTGGGGATGGAAGATTACAAATCGGAATTGGAGATCTGAGCGAGACTTCCCCGACGGCTTGCCATGAAATGACGGAGATGGTGTCGAGGTTGTCGTGGACACTACGAACGGGGATGGAGGCGGCGGCTGGACAACTGAAGTCGAAGGGGATGACCACGGATGTAGGCGGGGGCTAGCGAAGGTCATCGATGGCTGCCCCGACTTCGTCGGCCGCCATGGCGTCGACCCTCCAAAGATTTTATGAAAAGCCCCCTGATTTGGATCGCGACCATTAATCACGATCCGATTCAGGGGCCTATCTGCAAATATTTAGATCGCGGTTAATAACCACGATTCAAATATATGCAAAAACACCCCTACTTATTTGTAAATAGTTACCTGGACTACGATTTTAGCTGCGAACCCTCCTCGTCTTCTCCTTCGCCCGCCCGTTCGCCACGGCGCCGCCGCCGCAGCCCTTCCCATCGTCTCCCCTCGGAGTGGGAATACCTAACTAAGCCCGATCCGCGGACGAAATCCTAACACGATCTCTCTCCGCTTCGTTCCGATCCTCTCGAAAAGCGCAGCCAGGAACAGAGGCGCACGAGCAGCTGCGACCTCGAGCTCATGCCGCGGGGGAACGGCGGCGTCACGGAGCGATTGGATCCTGTCGAGACTCGGGAAGGACGACCAACAAGTTGCAGTACGCGTCGGCGAGCGCTCACAGTCGTCGAGCGATATTTTGAATGCGGTCCCGGGATAGGGGACCTGGCCATGAACGCTCGTCGGACCACTACCGCGCGTTCTGGCCGCCCCCGGCTGCTCTGGTCTGATTTCCTCCCCATCGTGGCCCGGCTGCGGTGCTTCCGCCCAATCAGGCTGCGCGTATCTACGAATTGTCACGACCACGAACCCTCTCAACGCGGTCTTCACGGCGGCGGATCCGCTTCCCACCGTGAGGGGGTCAATAACCTCTGTAAAGTTCGGCCGCCTATCAACATCCAGAGCAGCCGGGCGTGGCCAATAACTCTGTCTTGCAAGTTGCAACAGCTCTAGCTTTCCATTTCCATTACAGCGTAGTACTGGATCCAACCAATTCGTTATATTATGCACGTTTTTGCTTATCTGCAGTGATCACTGTTACGTGAGAGCGAGATCACCCGTGTCGCCAAGCTAGGTGAACAATAAACCGAGACGATTTCACAGGGCAAAGGACGAGCACAGTAACTAGTAGTACTAGGTCAGGGGCAATAATGAGATGGCAATCCGTATACGGCTGTGATCTCCTCATAATGTCCACAATTCACACGATTTCACAATGTCTAGATTCAGTTGGCCTAAAGCAAATGGACAGGGATCTTCTGGTCCAATATTCTGCATCTTGTCTAGATGCAAGCACCTTCCACCAACACTCAGATGTGGTAGGCGCTGGATTTAATCGCGCACAGGACCAGTAATGCTTTGGATGGCATTAAGAGGTTGCTTATCTGAAGCTATAGTGTATACATTCGTTTTGTTCGATGACAGAAGCTTTGAACTGGCTTCAATAGGAAGCCGGCCGGTGCGTGCAGCACTGCTGATGCTACATGCATGGAGCTAGCCTCTCTTGTGAAAAGTTCAAGGTACCTCACGGAGGGGTTGAACTATGTACATGTCCGACGACGCTGACGCAGCGAGTCAAGCTTGCCCCTGACGCCACCCAAAAAGAACTGCACAAAAGGCTTACCAGGACCACCCACCCTCTAAACCCTCCCATGGGCCGGTACGAATGAATGCCCACCGCCCGTTTCCACTCAACGATCCAACGTAATAGTGGTTCTACACAGAACGACCCAACTGATGTTCCAAAATGAACGCCCTATCAGTATCAGAACCCTCCGTTGAGCGTGCAACCATATAATAACTGTTGATGAGGCAACATTGATGGGGGAAAGAAACAGCGTTCAAGAATCACCAGTACTACTAGCTAGTGATTAGAAAGCGTTTTTGCTTTGGACAATAGTATATAACAGCCACTAGCTTATTAGCTTGATGAAATCAACGCCACGGCTCCAGCGTTTTAGGCGTGCCGGATTTGACGGGCGAGCAGATGAGCGTCCCTCTCGTGGAGTACGGGGGTCGTCGCGTTCATGACAGTGCGCTAAGTATAGCTTAGTTGACGAGAGCGAGCATCGTTTTCATCATATTCATAGAACAAGTAGAACAGTGCGCCACGCGATCACATTGATTCTGTCATTAAGGATGCGCAAGAACAAGTAGATGGTTTGGATCACTTGGCCAAATGGGGACAGGTACCTGCACTACCATGAACAGACAAACCAAACCCACAGCTTTTAAGTTGCTTTAATTAAATCCTACCAATTTTTTCATTCATTATCGGAGATCCGGAGGTGCTTCCTTGTGCAGCCAAAGCAGTTGCTCGATCTCTGCAGTTTTAAGCGGCTCAAACAGCCGTGAAGTATCGTTCCGGCGGCCACTGTCGGCGATTTCGCACGGATGGACTGGAAGTGGCCGGACGAGCGAGAGGCACTGGAGAGTGGAGACTGGAGAGCGTCGTTGCCTCGGTGGTCCGTTTTTTTTTTTTTGGAAACTACCTCGGTGGTCCGTTTAGGGGGAGAACGACAGGTGGGAGAAGGTTGAAGGCCATTGGAACATGGACCGTGTACGGAAACTGTGGCGCGCGGCCCGCTCTGTCTTGCGGCCCGATAACTCGACACGTCGCGCGGTGGAGAGCAGTTCTTGGGCCCTCCTCTTCGTCGTCTGACCGATTATTTGAGAGCAGCCCATATCCCCGGCAGTGCGCACATGGTGGCCCAGGTCGACGATCGACATGACATCCCGCGGGTCCAGTTTCACACTGCTTCGTGGCCCGGTGGCTTCTCCAGGGCCCAATCCGAGGGCAACGCATGACGCTCCAATTATGCGGGATGCGCGAGTAGTAGAGAGTGGGGGGAAAAGTTGGTTCAATTTCGAAACGAAATTCAAAAGGCGCTCGGTTTTCATCAGCAGTAGCACGGATGGCGAACCCAGGAAGTGTTGACAGCACTTGTATCTTAGCTCTATGTTGGTGGTACCTGTTTGATAGTACTACCTTCGTTCTAAAATATAAGTATTTGTTGATTTTTTTAGACTATATTTAATTGTTTATTTTATTTAAATATCTTTTAAAATTATAAAAATAAATAAGTCATATTTAACTATATTTAATAATAAAACAATTTATAAATAAATAAATAATATTCTAACAAATTTTTTGAATAAGACAAACGATCAAACATAGTATTTAAAAGTCAACAAATGTTTATATTTTGGAATGTAGGGATTAGTAGTAAGAAATAGGGACAGCCGACCAGCGTACCGCGTGCGGCGTGGGGAGACCTCGTTGCCGTGCTGGTGATGCTCGTAGAACAGCGGACCACTCCTAGGCACGCCGGCATGTTTTGCCATACTGCACTGTTGACCGATCGGGTAGCTACAACGTGCGCAATCTAGCTCCGACCGAGCAAGGACCGCATCAAACTCTGTTTCCATTTTGAAATTATTATTGTCGTGACAATAATTTTAATTCAATTTTTTTTTGACAGGATTTTAATTCAGTTTTGAGCTAGCTAGACTCTAGAGACGATATATATAGTGATGAGTAGGTAATTTAAAAACGAGCGAGGGAGAGGAGTACCAATTAAATTCCACTGGCTGGCTGATTATATATATATATATACCATGGTGACGCGCGCAGACATACAGAAGCATACGTATTGTACCAGTATGTTAATGCTTCGTCCAAAGCATCCATCCATGGATGATATATCGATGTACATGCTCGGACGTCTGCCATCACCAGATGGATGGATCGATCGCCGACCGGCCCGTCGGGAGAGAAGAGGACGGCACAGTTGCGATCAAGCGCAGTGGCGACGGTGGTGTTGTACGCGCGCGCACGAGATATTCTGCCACGGCCCCGCTCTCGGGTTGCTACGCGCCACGCGGGCGGGCCCCGCGGGCGGCGGACCCGTCGGCCTCGCGTATATGCAGGGAACAGCTCCGCGCCAAGCGAAAGGCGACGGCCCGCAAAAGGCTACTAAGCAGAGAGGAGGCGTGTGCAGCAGCAGCAGCAGCAGCAGCTCAGGTCGACGTCCGTCGTCGCGGATGGATCGATGGACGGGTGCCCGTCGCGCACGCCATTCCCGTCCAAATTAGGAGTACTAACCCCGGGCATGCAGGCGCCTCGATCTTCCCCGCCTGATGATGGTTTCACCAGACTGCATCATGCATGATCAGCCCTCTCTCGATCCCACCGGCTGGAGCTGGAGCTGGAGCTGGACTGCTGGAGGAAGAAGGTCTAGTCCAGGGCGGCAGGGCGAGCAGACCAGTCGTCGCTAGCTGCATGCGCGGATTGGAGGGGACACTCGCTAGTCGCTGCTGCGTGCACAGTTGCATCTCTGGAGGTGACGCCTGACGTGCGAGCTGCCCACCCGGATGGCCGCACGCACGGTGACCGGGCATGTCGCCTCGTTATTCTTTTTTTTTTCTTTTTTTTGCGAGGGAGTCGCCTCGTTATTCGATAGAAATGCATCTGATTTCTGGATCCAGTTTTTTCTTCACAAGACTTGCTCGCCCTGAAGCACAATTCATCAGCTAATGAAACCTTTTTTTTTTTTTTTGAGACAATCAGCAAATGAAACCTGAAGCTGTAACAAATCAAAGCCGCAGGACAGGACGGTCAATAAAAGCGGTGCTCCCATCGAGAAATATCTTGCATGCGTATTACTCAACTCACAGAACTCTATCATTACTTTTAGTACTACAATCTTGTTTTGTTCGTACAAGGTGGGAGTTTCCCCTTTCAATCAGTTGATCAAGCTAAGGTGTTCGTACTAAACTAATGATAATGTCGGCTAAAAATAAATCTAGTTTAGTATCATTAATGCAGGAACGCTAAGTTTATCATAAAAAAACTTATACAGACCGATCGATCACTTCGTTTTGAACTAGCTGGCGTCAAATATAAGAAAACAGGGCTACCCCTATACTATGGATCAACAACACAAACAAGCACGGCACAAACGCCATCAAAACAAAGAATTGCAATACAGTCTGACTCAACTGCACTAGCTTAATCTGTCCTGTGGAAACATATGGTGCCCAACTTATTAAGTAGCTTTTCAGTTCAGTCAATCTTAGCCAGATAGCTAGATACACTCAAGCCACATATTATATAGCATATATATAATTGAGTTCAGTTTGGACCCATGTGTGGGACGACTCTGCCAATGCAATGATCGATCAACACTAGCATCGATTACGACCTTGACAATGTATTCATGTAGTTACACGATATAACAGATGATTGATGCATGGAGCCCCCAGCAGCCATGACAACATAATTGAGATGGATCCGCAAGTTATGACACATGATCGGTCCCTTTCTCACGAACAGTCACGCAAACCTCATTTGACAACGAAAAGGAAGCGCGCACACCGCCTAAACATCCACACATGCACGCCTGCGCCCACACGGCCAGGGAACACCGGCAAAATTTTCAGTGCTAAGATAATTGATCGAGTGAGATAACGTAAAAACGAGCCATATATTGCATATAAAAAACATGAGAGCTTTGCCTGATATATGCTTACAGGTAGCATAGTCTGGAGATCATGCGCGCAGCTTGTAGTGTTTGTTTGTTTCCTCCTCACGGCATTGGTAGTACATGATTTGGTCCCATATATGACTCTTGAATATATACTTGACCTCATTTAAAAACACCATAGAATATGTAATCAGGTTAAACCTGCCCCTTGAAAAAGCTCCAACAATTCAACTGTTCCTAGCTAGTAAAAAACAGAATCCACGGATCAGAGCTGGTAACGTTAATAAAACCATTCTTAACTCTTCATCTGGCTGGTTGATTGGTTGGAGCACTAACTCATGCTTCGCCCCCACACTAGAACCCTGCAACCAAACAACAGAAAGCATCAAAGTGAGTCGCAACCCCTACACAAAACCCCAAGGTTAAAGAAAGAAATCAGAGTTGGAATGGTTCACCGCCTAGGGGCGCTCCTGTCCCAATCCATGACATCAAACAAGGCAAGGATAAACATTGCGATACAAAGAGCGCACGGACAAGGAGAGCCAGCAACCCTTGAAAAAGAAAAGTTTCAAGGCCCCCACTCGCTTCCATGGCAAGAGTTAGAAGACAAAGACCGTCACAAAATCCTATATGGCCATATTCCCCTCCACAATCTCAGGCCAAGCGCTAGCCGCCACGCTGGTTTGTACTACCTCTCCACCCTTACTCCGCCACCTTTAAAAAGTGGCTCCTCAGCCCTCACATCCAATCACCAAACCCCCTACACTGCACCACTACCCCGCGAGGCCCTTTCTCCCTTGGACTTTCCGTCCCTCACCCTGATTCCCTTTCCTTCTCCACTGCGAATTGTTTTGCCAACAAAGTGTCTTGGATTGGATCCATTGGAGTTGGCACAGAAACACACGCAATCAGTATGAGTGAGTGCAAGAGGACACCACTCCACTCCCCCTTATATATACCCCATCTCAGCTCAGCCCCCTCCAAACCCTCTCCTCGATCAGCCACGCCCTACGCAGTTAGTAGTAGCTTGCTAGTTCCAAACAGAACGCACCACCGCCACACCAACATACAACCTCCACATCACACACTGACCAACAAGCAAGCGAAGGTAGCACACTTGCCAACCTCTCCAACAATGGGAAGGCACGGGAATGAGGCTTCCCCTTCCATCATCCACACATCTTCCATAGCTCTCCTCCAGGAGAGGTTCAGAAACCTGCAGAAGGTGAAGGAGATGAGAGAAGGGAGAGAGTTGCAGAGGGTGCACGCTCCAGATACTGACCGCGCCGCGAGCATGTCCACCCTGAACCTTGGCCTGCAACCGGCGCACGGCA
This sequence comes from Eleusine indica, assembly GCA_030378355.1. Lineage (NCBI taxonomy): Eukaryota > Viridiplantae > Streptophyta > Magnoliopsida > Poales > Poaceae > Eleusine > Eleusine indica. The sequence goes on along the minus strand of CM059498.1, from coordinate 4,953,730 downwards.
ACGAGCAGCCGAAGTGGTTCTTGCATCCGGACTTGATCCGGCCGTCGAGGCCCCTGCACGGCCCGACATATGGGCTCGACGTCAACGGTGCAAGGATCTCGTCGCCACCACCGAACTCGTGGGGAGGAATGCAGAATTCAAGCTTTAGGAGTGATGTAGATGTCGATACCTCACTTCATCTGTAATCTACGTATGCCCCTGCTGTTCTTTTGTTATTTGTACGCCTTATGAGTCCCAGGCTTATTTGCAGTACTTCTGTTGCATTTTGGCCTTGTAACTTCTTGGGTATTTACTACATATCAGGTTTCCTAGCGATATGCTCCTATGTCTGCATCTGAATGATGTTTAGCGCTGATCAGAAGTAGAAAAAAGATTTCGTGAGACTGAAGTAATATAGTGAACACAGAAATTAAAAGATCATAAATGAAAGGCACATGCTCCACTTTGAAGGCGATATATTCCAACAATAATCCTGAAAAGGAAGGTATGTATACAAAATGATATCTCCTCGTCTATCTGAGTTGAAAAATAGAGAATCCTTTTATTTTGGGGAAATAAAGTAGAGAATCCTTTAGCAACGTTTAGATCGCAAGAGTAAGAATACCAAGTCAAATGCTGATCATCTAATAACAAATATAAATAATACAAAGTTACTATAACATGCATGCATAACATGGGCAAACTACTAGAACTGACATGATGTCACTTTAAGAATGTACTGCTTCTTCATCAGAAACTGAAGTAGATCACGGACAGTACGTGAGCTGCCAGTACGGTACTGTCACTCTATTTAATAGTGTGCCCACATATGTATTACTCCTACATATAGGACGCTCAACGGAACAAAATTTTAATAATGCAACACTGAACAGGAAAATGAAGGTCATGCACAATACGTGAGTCGCCAGTTCTACTGGCCACAGTATTTGATATTGTTGCCCACTGCCCAGTTTTCACGTGATAAGTAGAAGCTGCTTGACAGGTGGCGCTAGTAAAAGAACAAGCATTTGATACGAACAAGTAAATGATGAGTGATTATATGCCTGAGAAATTAAACATGCATGTGTGTCCATGACCATAAGTTATTTTAGTTTTAGGGCATGGAAAACACACATCAAGCACATTTGCAGGCTTGATTGACAGAAACAAAGCTTACAACATAATTGATTCTAGGTTGCAGAACAACGCCATGCGATGGCAGCCACGACGTGCCATATATGATGCGAATGACATCATTCCTTTTCTTTTGAAACTGAGTCATTGTAAAATCTATGTTCTTAGATTAATAAGGCGTTTCCCTTGATTTTCCACAGCTCTGTCGTTAACATTGAACAATAATTTTCCTTGATTTTCCAGCCTAATCTTGGTGTTGGAGATCGATAATCACAATGTACCAAAAGTTATGTTGTATTGTGAAAAAAAACATCTTCGTGCAGATTATCTTCCTTGTTCCTCCATCCCTAGAATGCACACACGCACTTTCAAAATTTTGACCATAGATGTGCATGAAAACGTTTTTTTTTTCATGTAAGATCAATGTGCCTGTTGATTTTCATTGTGAGTACATTTAATTAGTTTTAACACGTAACTAAGAAAAACAATGAAAAGAACTGTAACAAAAATTCTTTAAAGACCCATCGATATCTTTAAGAGAAGTAAAATGAACAGAGCTAGGTACCTCCATCTGGGCATAAGCCACGATCCAATCTTGCATCGAATATTACAGAGCAGAATTCAGTTTACCCATCACACACAAACCAAGAACCAGAGAAAGATCAGTCATCAGTCAACCCATCATCCTACACGGACTTTAAGATCTTGAATGCACCGGTATGTAATACTACATTTTGCCAGCTCAGAACTGAGAAAAACACTGATAACCTGCAACCAATGTTTGTTTCTTGAAGGCAAAGTTGAGATCTCAAAAACGAAGGAAAAGATAGGTATGATACCTTCATGTAGGCATAAGCCACGATCCTGCAGTTCATGGGACATTAAAGAAACCAAATCAGTTCAGCATTTCAGTGTAAGCCCCTCATCATCAGACCGTAGTTTCACAGCCATTTATCCTTCATTGACTCCGAAATCCAAAGCACTCTTAGAATTTACTGAGCCACAGTAACTTTCGATGAGGATGTTTTATGTCAGATAAACTCATGTGGCTGTCTGAATGTTCTCATTCAACTTATCAACACTAACAGTGCCTTCCTGATATCACCAATAATACAAAACCCTTGATCAGTTATGTGCATATAGACCTATCCTAAATCCAGCAAGCTCATTAATCAATGTGTGTACATGTTAATGTATTGGAGACGGGGTCACCTGTTGCCCTGCCGTGAAACAATCCACAACTCGCTAACTCAGACCCACAGAGCCTACAAGCAAGTGCTCTGTATGTATACACATTTGCTTTGCGTTCCCTCCTGATATCGAAAAATATATTTACAGGAATCCGATAGTGTAGCCTTTGAGGATTACAATTGCGTAAGTTTCCCTACAATAAATTGCAGAGGATCCCTCTCAGGCCGGAGAACATGGCCATTCATCTGCATAATAACATAATCAAACATTTTAAAACCTCATTCATCCTCCCAGCTACAGAGTATCGATCCCAATTGATTAGCGCCAAGCGTTGCTGTGTTTGGGTCACAAGTACCCTCCCTACCAATCATCCGATTGAATAACTCAAAAGCTGAACCGAAGTCACGGTTCACAAGATGCCCAATCATTATACATGTGCAGCTGAATGTGCTTGAGCCGACGACTGATGCCACGATCCAAAACTCTCTTCATGATTGGCACAGAATCTTCAGCATTGGCATCCTGCTACAATTCACTGATCACAAGATCACGGCATTGTAGATAACTCGAAATTTGGCCGCACACCCTTGCTAGGTATCTGATTGTACCTGCCCATGACAGAGTCTCGCTTGGATGGATTAACAGGGCTCCTCTACGCCTTGCATCGTATCCTCTTTGCATCCGCTGTAACGATCAAGTGGAATTCAGGCGCGTCCAGTGGTGGCATGCCTGGGGTTCAGTAACGTAGGGCACGGCGAGCGCAGCAAACATGCACGGCAAGTGTTTGTGGGAATGCTCCAGCGAGAGAAGCATGAACTTGAGAGTGCGATCCGCATCCTGGAACAAGGTTGTCCCGTAGAGATCCTTATTGGGGGGTGTTGGCGTGCAAGTTTGTGCCACACCACCTCGGCCTCGCCAGTTCCCAGTGCGCAAGCATAATCAGGGAGGCGAGTGGCGAATGGTCTAATGCCTCCGGCTGCGGCTGCGGCTGCCCCCAGTACATCGTTGCGCGTGGATTCTCGGGTACCGATCAAATCCGCTCGCGGAAGGAAAGGAGCAGGCAGCAGAGAGGCGGTGGGCGGCGACAGGTCTAAGGCGGGCGGCGGCGAGAGCGAGGGGAGTGAGGCAACTGGAAAGGCGGCGCCATTCGTGGAGGAGAACGTGGGAGATCCCAGATTCTCATGGATCGCGTGATCATGGAACGGCAGAAGGGAAGAGGGGCGATTTGGGCGGCGCCCGCCGATGAATTTTGTTGGGGAGGGGAGTAGGGGACGCGCGAGGAAGAAGACGACGACAGTCGATAGGCGACGTTTGCGGTTTGGTTCGTGAAGGCCCACGAGGAGGCCCTATCCGTAAGACCAGGAGCCCGGATGTAAAGACAGCCCAACAGGTAGCGACGCGAGGCCCGCGGCTGACCTAACCGGTCGTCCCGTGTGGGCCAGCGTCGGCCGGACGCCAACTGAAGCAGCGCGGCGGCCGCGGCGCACCCGCGACTGCTGCGAGTGCCGAAATCAACGGCGGAGTGGAACCATGGCGACTGCAGACTGGTGGTGGGGCTCGCTGTGGCGATGCTCCCTGCAGTACACCGGCGCGCCGCGAGCTTCGTCTGTGTAGCTGTGTTACAAAGGTCTCAATGGTGGCACGGCAGCGACTGTTTCTCGGTCGTGAGTCGTGACTGACCGACGGCGGCGATCAGCGATTGGCCTACCCAACTCCGTTCTTACAGGCGAGGTGAGCCTCGTATATCTTTGCTTCGTCATCGCAGCTGGTATTTAATTACGCCTTACGCGTGGTAATAGTTGCTCTAGAAGGCTTAAACTTTCTCCGTGAGTTCTCACCAAAGGTTTAGTTTTAGTGCACTCAATTGTCAAACTTTGTCATGATGAATGATGACACATGTTTCAGGCATCAAGAATACAAAAAATCCAAGTGTAAAACTTTATTGCAACGGCGAAATTACAACATAAGGGGATAATAAATTGCTATACAACAGAACCAATGACTGAACTTGCAAACGTAGAAATCTTTTCTTTCTAGATATGACGGGTCGTTGTCCAATGAAACCTCTCCAAAGTGCTTTCCAACACACTCCACAACCACAAAGCACTCATGCTCATACCCAAGTAAGCCATCATCTCCATTTTATCCAACCATATCTCACAAACCTGATGCGGCACAACTCTGGTGCATCTTCTTTATTCACCATAGGCACACCATGCTACTTTGCTCCCGTTTTGCTTTGCGCTCTCTATAAAACCACACTGGCAAACTTGGAGTTAGATGAAGAGCAGGTAAGACTTTTCTTTGCTCCATCATTACATACTGTATGCATGTTCTTCAGACATTATCCACTGCCTTTGGAGCAAATTTCTTCACTGCGTCGCCGACAGTCAGGAATATCTTATCTTCACCAATGAGGTCTGTGAATCTCGCTGCGCGGAGCTTCTGAATCACCGTCGTTCCCGGATTCGCAAGAACAAGCTGTAAGTGATTGGCAGAGATTTTTCTCTTAGTTAAGGGTTCTTCCATTGACCACTGTTACCTCAACTGCCAAATTTTATAATTACTTTGGGCGTTTTACCTGAACTTTGCGTTTTTCAAGTGCTTTCAACAACTCCTCCAAGGCATGGATTCCGCTTGTGTCGATGTCAATTACAGCTGTGGGGATTAAGTACAATGTTCTCAATGTATCTGTACCTTAATAAAACTACTGTCTGATTTTTTAGATATAATAAGTTGGCTGTATACTTACGAGATAGGTCGACAATCAGAAAATCAATTTTAGGCAACTTTTGGTCCATTAGTTCCTCCTCCTCATCTCTAAGCCATCTCAGGATTCTGAAAAACGGATGGTAATGAATCCTTTAATTCAGTAACTATTTTGGAAGTCATAGGTAGCTGCTATTAGGACACTCAACATGACACAACAATTCATCTAATTTAATATTAAGCCATGAGAAAATTCATCAAATGTGGTGCTTGCGCCTCTAGCTATATTCTAAAAGAGCTTCTAGTGTAATCTTGCACTTTATTTAAAGGGAAATGCAAGTTGAGTTTCTCTACTCAGATATCAACCCTTAATATTTAAATAAAGAAAAAACCAGTTGGATATATATATAAACATGAATCTGATAGTTGTACCGCCTGGTTAAGTTCTGAACATTTCAGAGTAGAATACAATGGATGTATTGAAAAAATGTGGTACGCCTGCCTGGAATGCCGCATCCTAATATTTCTTTTAGATATTTAAATGTTTAATGTTGCATTTCTTGTAATATCTAGCTTCTTGTTGTTTCCTTTCTATACTTTTACATGCAATTTGAATTGTTAAATTTATGCCTCAAAAGCACGGTTCAACCTATTTTGTCAAAAGAAAATATGTCTATGACAATAATGAAAAAGAAAAAAAAAATCAGATATACCATTCTATAAACCGTTTACTTTGAGTAAGTGAAGCTAACTTTGAGTGCAAGTATTTTTACCTCTCCTTAATGTAGTTGGAGTTAGTGAAGTAGATAGCTGAGTCTACTCTAACAATTAGCACCCCTGGAACCTTGGTAGCGTCTGGATATTGTTCAACATTCCTATATATAGTTGTTCTTGGAAGGTTTCCCAGTATAGCTGTTCTTGGTCGTGTCACTTGGAGAAGAATTTTGGCAAGCGATATTATAACCTGTTCACAAAAAGTACAACAGCATCAAACCTCTGTCTACTATGTAGGAAACTCAATTGTAGTTACTGTGTAGCATATAAAAAATGGTTGTGAGTCACACCGCAATGAGCAAGCCGTACTCCACAGACGAAAATACGACTCCAAAGAATGCTCCCAAGCATGCTAGAAAATCTAACTTGTCAACTTTCCAGATTAGGTAGGCCGACTCATAGTCAACTAGGCCAATCACTGCTGATATGATGATAGCAGAGAGGATGGCATTGGGAGTGTACTTGAACAACGGAGTGATCACCAACAGTGTTAGAAGTACCACAATTGACATAACAACATTGGATATTGCTGTTTGGCAGCCAGCCATGTAATTGACTGCAGATCGTGAGAAAGAACCTACAAGGAACAATTTCTTTAGAAGAATGATACATCTATTTGGTGATGAATTGCTTTTCAGCTGAATGATCTGTTACCAGTGGCTATGTAGCAAGAAGTCATTGAACCAACAATGTTCATAGTTCCGAGGGCCACCATTTCCTTGTTCCCATCTATCTGGTAATCCTTCATGGCAGCAAATGTTCTTCCTATTGCAATTGCTTCCTGATAAAGTTCCATGAGTTTATTAATTAGCTCATTCCTATTATAGAATTCGTTTTCCTTGTTACCTACTTGAACAAGGTTGTGTTTCTTTCAAAAGAAATATCATCTTACCGTTAGGGCTATCATCCCAGCTATCACCCCAATTCTGAATCCTTTTGCCAAGTTTGGGCCACTGAAGTATATGAGGCTAGCTGAAGGTGGGTTGACACCTTTGTGTAATTTCTTGACCTGTAATCAATCAATCATACATTTAGATTATTGACTTCAGTTTTAATTTGATGCACCTGCGTATCTCTTTGATAGAGGAAGGATGGGAGTAGTCAAGTACGACATACAATTGCCACACCCTGCTTGTCTGCACGAGTGATGTAGACAAAAAAGGTGGATATGATCACTGAAGTAAGTGGTGCAATTGCAGCGACCCAGAAAAGCTTCCTATTCTTCTTGCCCTGAAGGGACACAATGAAACAGTACGGTCACTACAGGTCGTAGAAGCCTAGAAGGACAGCCAAGATGAATTTCTGGAACAAGTTATTTTTGTCTTACAATGTACTTGGCAACAAGAAGGAATGTTAGGAAGGATGCTCCGATCAATATGGTCTGCCAGTTCCACTGCGTGAACAATGGAAGCATGAGTTGTCTAGAATATTAGTTATCTTCAGACAGGAGAAGAGCTCCGATCAATAAGCATGAGTTGTCAAGTCTCACCCCATGGTGAACATTTCCCCAGACTGATTTCATGACTGATACGATGTCAGTGTTCTTAGTGAACTGAACAATACCGAGGAATCCCTTGAGCTGCTGAAGACTAATGGTGATTGCGGCACCCGCCATGAATCCGATGATGGCAGCATGAGACAGGAACTCTATGATAAACCCCAGCCTGCAACAGGGTGTTGCCATAGACTTTTAACTGTTTTGTGCCAAGGCGAGAGCATAAGAGCTGTCAGCTCGACAGTCACTAGCAGTAGCAACTCACCTGAAGAATCCGAGCGCTGCCTCCGTGACCCCAGCGAAGAAGGTCGCTGTGAATGCTAGGCGACGATACTCCTCCGGATTTTTGACCGAATCAATCTCAGCGTCGAGTAGGGTACCGAGCAGCAATGACACGACGGCCACTGGACCAATAGCTATATCCCTGGAACTGCCCATCAGTGCGTATATCAAAGGTGGCACGAAGCTGCTATCTGCAATCGGTGGTGGTGTTAAATAGATGGTCAGTGGAAGAGCAAACTCTGTCAGAAGTTCTTTAATTTCGTGTATGCGCGTTGGGCCAAATGGCAAGTATAATTCAGCCCAGAGAGGATCCGGTGATGACAAACTTACACAGTCCGTACTGTGGTGGCAGGCCGGCAAGCTTCGCATAAGCGATGTCCTGGTTCAAGCCATGGTTACTTAGATCGTTGTTACAGAAATGCATGCATGTGCTGTGCTAGCTAGCTGCTGGCGGATCAGCCAGAACACCACGTCCGACTAAGATCACTCACCTGTGGTATGCAGAGACTAGCAATGGTGAGGCCGGAGATGAGGTCGCCCTTGAACTTGCCGAGGTTGTAGCCCCTTCCCCATTCGAGCACCGGGAAGACCTGCTGCAGGCCGAGCCAGATCTTCTTGGACCTCGGCTGGTCCCTGTACTGCCGCAGCGGATCGTCCGGGAAGAACGTCTCCTTGATGGCGTCGGAGAACTCGGTGAGGACGTTCTTCTTCGGCGGGACGCCGACCTTGTAGCCGTGGTGAATCTGGGTGCTATCCATGCGGCGGTGCGATGACGTCCGGCTACCGATGATGTCAGCGTCGTCGCCCCCATCAGACACAGTGCGCGGCATGGTTGTTGCTGCCTGATCGACTGCTGATCTCTCGGAACGACACTGCTACCTGTTATGCAAGCAGGGAACCGCGACGAGATCACATCGGCAGCATGGTTGTACATAAAAGTGCAAGTCATGCATTAATGAATACTTTCAGTTTCAGGTGAAAAAGGCAATATTTCTGTGTAACAAAAGCACAAACATAGCTGCATGCATCATGCAACGAAGGAGCTAATGTGTCAAACACTGAACAAAATGATCAACAGTAAGAAACGAAGCCAAGATCTGAGAACTCTTTGTTTCCAAAGAACTCAAGCACTATTAATTTCTGACATGTAGAAGCATTTCCATCGGCCATGATGCACAGATGTACTATAACAATCACCCAGCACAACTCATGAGCCGTTTTGTATGCCCAATTTCTGGCATGTAGAAGTATCAAGGAAGATCTAGTTAAAAAAACGTACAGGGTGAAGCCTAGCAGAAGAGACGAACCCACGAAGGCCGTGCGTTTTTGCATTCTCAAGGAGCTACATACGGTCCATTATATACACACGCAATTGCATAGGCTCTTCAGCTACGATCAAGGTCAAACCTTTATTTTAATGGTGCCAAAATGAGAATCAAACTATGAACCTGCGTCCAAAGTTGTACTAGATGCAATTCCCTGCAGGGAACAGCTCCCTGACGAGTGATGAATAGGTTATTCCACAGCTCATCGCTGTTGCTGAAATCCATGTCAAGTTGCAAATCATTTTACTAACATATAATAAGTTGTTGAAAGAATGTCAGAGGATGAGGTACAACAACAAAAATCAATGCATTTTCAAGTTTGTATTTCATGGGACGAACTTATTATATATGATAGAAAGGTTAGAGTGGACTGAAACTCATAGAAAGGCCAATTTATAGTATTATAATAAACATCTTTGAATCATCTAAGAACAACATCCTCTAAAGCTGCACGGTGCTTCTGGATCTTATCAGTTGTCCTCGGCTGCCAATGATGACGTAAATGTTTGTTGTTGTTTGATATTCAGGGCTCAGGCGAACACCTTATTAAGGCGTGTTGGACTTCTCGTAAATTTTGACATTTAGCACAGCAAAAAGCGCATCAGTGACAAATGAGGATATTACGTGGAGGGTTCTGAACTCCACTAACCCTGGAAAGAAGTTTGGTTGATATTCAGAGCTGCAAACACCAATATGACAAAAAAAAAAAAGAGACTCCTTACACTATTTGACATTTGGACCAGCACGATGCACATGTATTAGTGACGTATGAAGCTATTAAGCAGGGAGGTTCTGAAGTCCACTATCTTTGGAACAACAATCCCGAAGAGACGATGCGGCACTTTCTATGGCTCTCATTAGCTTGTTAAACACTATCTAATTGTCGTGTGCATTAACTTGGCCAAAACTTTCTATACTGAACTGATAGTCAGTTTTCAAGTACTGTAGAACAGAATAATATGAACTAAGAACAAAGTTATGAATGAGTTTCCCTAATCACGCAAGTTTACAATTGTCCACGATACTTCAAATTTTCAACATCGACTTAGAAAAAAGGCAGGTATATTGGCATATAAAGAAATGCTAAAGGGACGAAAGGCAGACATTCATTTGTCAAATCAAATCCCTTTCAAGGTAACTACATCCTACAAAGAACATCGAGTTCAACTTCTTTTATATATATATAACGTAAGGTTAGCTCGCGCTACTTAGTCCACAGATTAATTCACAAGGAATTATCTAACTATCGAAGCAATCATCATAATACAACCAAGTGTGCCTCAATAATGCAGTTGTTAATTCTACTTGCAATCGTTATCGACAGATAGTCGTCGCAAACACCAATTAATTGATAAACTAGTGGCCAATTTTGCATTTCTTGGGCTATCAATTGGATCAACTTAGACCAAGAACTGAGTCTTTGGTCAAAAGGGAAAGTATCATTTCAGCAATTCTTAAGTAAGATCCACACATGCATAGGTGACGAGGCAACAAATGGTGCAAGGTTCGAAAGTACATAGCACCACTGCTAACAGATTCTATGCACTCTCGACGGCTCTCATCCGCTGTGTAGAAGAGAATCCTAGCTCAGAGTCTCATACTGCCTTCTCTCTCTTAATCTTTCCATGCCAGCGAGGTTGTGTCTTCCCCAGTGCTCAATTACAGAACAGGGCTTCTAGATCAACTTGAATGTTCAGTCAACTGCTTGTCAAGATTGGATTTCAGGCACGATAATGAAAGGCAAACTTACCAATTCTTTCCTAAAAACCATTAGGAAACTTGACTTTATGAACGCGTCCATTGACCCCAAGTTGAAAGTTCAAGAATAACGGGAGCTTGCTAAGGAAAATGGCAGCAGGAAGTGTGGTCTCTGAAAGTCTGCAAACCCATCAAGTCATACGGATCGGTAATTTCTATTAACAGCACTAAGTAAGTGGCCGACACTCATTTCACCTAATCCCATCGTTCTGATGGAGCCGAATTACAGTCAAAGTGAACACCAGATTCACCATAGTGCTGAATAAACGTCAAGATCTGTTCTAACAGCAATCCATAAAGCAGTTCACTGAAACGTGAACCAATCACCCAATGAACAGGGGAATGAAGAAATTTCATCTTGGATTTTACCACCCAGGAAAGTAGGTTTAAACAAAAGAAGCGAGCAGATGAAAGAGAACAAAAATAATCTTTTTCTTACTAACCTATGATGTTCCTCTGGAGCACTTAGGCAGAGCTTCGAGACCTTTTCTTCCTCGCGTTTCTTTTTGAGTTCTCGGGTCCCACTAATGGAGTGCTATTACCGGCCAGATTGGGTGGCGGACGGTTATTTGGAATGTAGACGCAATTGTGGGTCAGGTGATGGGAGTTCCTCGGTTTTTTAAAAGAACAAAGAACGAGCAAAATGACAGAAGTGAGGTAGGCAGGAAGCCCGAGGAAGTCAAAACGTGTCCAGGTTCAATGTATCGGGTGTAGAAGCGGCAAACCGCTATAGAAAAAGATCAGAGCTGATAATCTGTTGGCCCGTTGACGTTGGTGGCTTTCTCTATTGGGGCTTACTGTAGATTTGTGAAATGCCTAATGGCAAATTATTTCCAACACTGGGGGATAATTGACACATGATCAAGTTGGAAAAGAAGGTAGAGAACATATTTGTGAAAATTCTGCTTGTAGCTTGCGGCACTAATGCTTTCTTTCTTTCGACCGGAACGGGGATCCTACTGCTGTACGATCGATATCAAAACCAAGCTGGAAGAATCTTTTTTTTCTTAGCCATACATCAGACCCTGTGTGACCTAGAATTTAGAGTGCATAGCTGATAGCTCTATGAAGGAAGCCGGGGACAGACTTAGCAATGTCTAAAGAGAGATCAAGAATATGTTAGTATGGAGCCAGAATAGTTAACCAATGTTGGTTCACCATCCAATTGACAACACATCAAACGAAAATATTTCAGGTTTCAACTCTTATGACGCTCGTCACCTTGAGTAGATGGATAAGTTAAAAGGCCAATGACATCAGCTATTATGTATTGAGAGTTGTCTCAACATGATGCTTCGTCCAGGTCCAAGCCTGCTTCAAAAAAATAAAATAAAATGTTGGGTCTATTGCATGATCTTGAGATTGTGGCAATCTGTTCTAAACGAAGCATGAAGTGGTGATGGAGCAAAGTGATATATTAGCTGGTTTAGAAACAACTAGAAACACTCTGCAGCATTGCCGCGCTCCTCTTGGTTTTCTACATTTTGAATGGCCCCATTCATGAATCAAGAAAATGGATCTGCTTCAGGAATAATAATTGAAGAATCATCTAAATGTAAATGGATGCGTACTATCAATATGCATTATTTGATGCTTCTGTTTCATAAAATTTATTGTGAAAGAAAGAAAGACCAGCCGGCAAATGCTATGTAAAATAAATTGCCGAGTTTTTATATATGACAGTAATAAACGGAAATGGTACTGTTTTGAACAGGCTTCAATTAAAGTATGATCAAAATTTTGAGAAACGACGGGGAAAAAAAAATGGAAACTAGCTGAACTTGTGCAAATATATATCAAAACTGAAATCTATAGGTTACACGAATGAATGTGCTATAGACGAATGAAGAGAATCATTGCAGTAACATGTGTATCTTGGTGGTCAGCATGAAAGGTAAATGTATTGCATCTGGATCGTTTAATATCCTATCAGGAGATGCCTTATCATCATTCTAGCCGCAGCTAGCTACAGCTACAAAACGGACCTGCAGTACACAAGAGATGTCTTACTATCACTTTGGTCGCGGCCAAATACATAAGGGTAACAGTAATTTCATAGACGGCGTTTTACATCCTCTGTTAATTCCTTTGTTGCATCTGAACCCTTGTTGTATTCTTCATGTTATGCATTTTTATTTTTGCGAATTTCATGTTATACATGCATTGACTTTTCTCATGATAAATAATTCCCTTTACAAAGTGATCCAAGCACCAGTCCTGGCCCTACGCTTACATATATATAAACACAACAAAAGTATCAATAGTGACGTTGCAATCGAGTGCTACTACATATATACCACCGAGTGGGGCAACATGCAGCATGTGCCATTTTCGACACGCAACTGCATCGTGTTCTTCCTCGGTTTGAAACGAACCCCTTTCTTTTTTTTCCTGGTACCACTACATATTCTTCCATGTTGCGCGCGGGCATATCGAGCGCATTTCTGCTCACACGTTATTTCCAGGTCCGGTCCCATTTCAGATCCACGCGACGCGATCAACAAGCTAAGCACGGCGGCAAGAACGAATGTAATGTTTCTCACTCATCAGGGTCGGGGTTTTGATTCGTGGGCATGAGCTACGAGGCTAGAGGAATCATCACGTGTGCTGCTGATGCAGGCTGGTGGAGTGCAGCCGGTAGAAGTACGTCGTCGTCAGTACAGATCTGAAGCTTAATGTGCTCGACGAAGCTGTCGAAGGCCAACAGAAGGACGTGCCGTCGCACGATCGCTGACCGTGCACTTGGCGCCAGAGAAAAGCGGCATCTGCGATGACTAGTTTTTGGACGTGGGGAGAGGGGGGCCCAGCCAGCGACAGGACATTTTGTATCAACAAAGGAGCATCTCCTCTTTATCTTGAACAGTATTCACTGACTAATTTTATTTCTTAGCAGCAGGACACTATATCCACCGTCAATCCACTCCAATATCCGATACTGCCGCATGAATTCCTTTCCGAGCTTATCTCTTGTGTCGAAAGCGCACTCGGTTCTTGAGTCTTTTGACCACTGTAACGTACCATTGGGGGGATACGAGGACACGTTTTATCAAGAGAAAGACCATATATAATGCTCAACTAAGGTTTCGGGTAAAATGGTCGATGAATTATTATGATCATTACAGCTGGTATACATGCGTTCATCTAGGCATACATGTTAGATGGAAAAGGAATAGAGACAATTCCTTTCATGTCCTCAAAAAAGTTGCTGCTTCCTTCCTTGACTCTCTCTGAGTTGAATTTTCCTGTGCGACCCCAAACCAATTTTGCCTTCCCTCCGTGGCCTTTCCGTGAACTTTCACAGTTAATGGTGTTAACTTGAGTGTAGAAAGATATTTTTACCCCTCATATGAAATGAATATTAATTATTTGTTAAAAATATCTGAAAAATATATAATTTTGTGGAGGGTAAATCTGTAGATTTGAAAATTCTGAAACAAAAACTCTGAAGATTTAAAAAAATCTGATGGTTTAAAAATTTTGGAAAAATATCTGAAGGTTTGAAAAATTAAAAAAATATCTCGTTTAAATCTAGAAAAAATCTGGTTTGAGTTTTGATAAAAATAGTAATTTTTTACTATTGTTACTATTTAAACAATATTTAAACACCAAAAAAATTCTTAATTTTTTTTGCAATTTTCAAACCTACAGATTACCCATGAAATTATACATTTTCAGATTTTTTAATAAATAATTAATGTTTATTTCATACAAGGGGTAAAAATGTCTTTCTATCCTCAAGTTAACACCGTTAACTACCAAACTTCACGGAAGGGCCATGGAGGGAAAACAAAAATAGTTCGAGGTCGCACAGGGAAGTTCAATTCAAAGAGGGTCAAGAAAGGAAGCAACAACTTTTTGAGGGCATAGAAGGAATTTTCTCAAAGGAATATGGCTACACCCCTGTTGTTAGGGCATCCAACTGCATACTCTCTTCCATTTTACTCCCTCCATTCTAAAATTGTTGTCGTCATTAACTTTTTTCATCGAGTTTGACCATTCATTTTATTTAAAAAAATTTAAAAAATATTATATATTTTCTCATGATTTATTTTATTATTATATAAAATTTAAATATAACTTATAAATTTTCATATTTGAACAAATATTTTGAATAAGACGAATGATCAAAGATAACAAAAAAAAGTTAATGACGATAACAATTTTGAAACGGAGGGAGTAATAAAGAACATTATTGTTAGGAGAGAGTTCAAATGGAGTGAGAGAGAGAAAAATAATGAGATACCCTTAGCTGCAGACTACCCTAGATAAGTACGCATTATTGGAATTTGCCACATTTGACTTCCAGATGCGATTGCGATACATATATTTATATGTATAAAAGGAAACAGGGTGTGTTAGTCAATTGTCTGTCTGATGTGGAACACGTATATTCAACTTGCATCGTGCACTATATTTTGCTGAAATTATTGGCTTAAACTATACTTATTGATCAGGTAGGCACCTTAACAAACAACACACTGGATAAGCTTCCAGCGCGTGTATGTGTTGGAGAGAGCGAGAGAAGCGTGGACCGCCGGGAGAGATGCGTGCAATCAGTTGGTGTGACAGACTGATAAGTCGCCGTTGTTCACCTGCTCCTCCAATAAAAGTGTACGAAGTTTCTTCATTGACTTCTGGAATTATTTCTACGCTTCCATGATTGGATCTGCTTGATGGCATTTCTTGATTTCAAAGAGGGTTTTTAAAATGCTGCGATTATTTCAGGCTTGTAGTTGTTGTATTATGATGCTCTTTTACTTGAAAAATTCGCTATTTAAGGTGCATTTTGTTACGTAGAAGTTAGAAAGAACTAATAAAAGATGCACTAACCTTAGTTGTTATTGTACCAGTGATCCACGTAACCCATTACTTATACACCACTTGAATGAAGAATATATAATTGGATAAATAGGTACGACTTTCTTTCAAATGCATGCAGATAAGATGGTTTGCAGTGCTTATCGTCTGCTTTCGTACTCCGTAGCTAAGGTCCTATTTCGATCCCTCAAGTTTTTAAGAAACTGACTTCTAAAAATCAGAATGTCTCCAAAAAGATCAGTTTTTATGCCAGTTTCTGTAAACCAGATTATAAGTTTTTAATAAACCCATAATCTAATTCAACCCAGCTAATGTTAGTTTTTGCCTCATTTCAATGTATTAATTACCCAAAGGCTAGTTTATAGATTATAAAAACTAGGATCCAAACATCCTCACCTAATTTTTATGTATAAACCAGTTTCTAGAAATAAAAAATAAAACCAGTTTTTAAAAAACTGCCGTGGATCCAAACAGGACCTAACACGCGATATCACATACTAATTTCCTCGTGCAAAATTAAGGACTAGAATACAATTTCCAGAACATCACCTAAGACACCAACACTGAAGAGATCGAGACGACAGTGTAGTACTCCATCACACATGTTCCTTAGTCGTCTGTGATTCTCATCACGTAATCCACGTACTTTCATCCAATCAGTCGCAAGCAAAATAGTACTAGACAGCGCTAGTCAGTCACAACGAGGTGATGGCGATCGACGTGTTTACGATACCTGCAGTTGGCAATGACTAGGCCTGTGATTGTTACAAATCATACGATGCATGGTGGCAGCTCGAAAACTCGTCTAGAATCAGAAATTAAGAGAATCAAATGCTGAAAACTTACTCACCCTGTTTTAAAACTTATTATCCACTCTTATTTTTCACTACTCTCAAACTACTAAAATATACTAAGTCAGTAGTAGTGATTTAGATTATCAAATCTACAACCCCCCCCCCCCCCCCCCCCCCGCAAAAAAAAAGACTATCAAATCGACATCTCAAAGCTACTAGTCACTATTTCTTTTCTGGAACCTAATGCAACGCCTCCTTTCTCTCTTTGCTTAAAACAACAAGATTCCATCAATTATATTTCGGAGCATAATAATAGAGGATCAGATCACGCACAAGTATATGGATCGGAGTCCTAGTAATTAAATGAGGTAGCGCCCAAAGGTCGTATATCCAAGGGACCCCGAATTAAGAAAAGATCGATCCATCTGAGCTCAGCATTGGACCTACAAATCTGACCGACCGAATATGATATCCTACTCCACGTGTATTAATCATAAGATCGTTTGTGTTCACCGCCACCAAACGCTAGCTCATGAGGTAGAATAACTCTATCATTTTGAAGCTATTCATGGTTGATTAAATTAAGTAGCTACAGCCTTGTACAAATTGTTCTACTCAGCTCTCCTTTAATTTATGGTTAATACACTACCCCAATGCTATGGACCAGCGACGAGGCTTCTGTTCTACATAGTGGGCAAGCTATGGCACTGTCATCACCATCTTTTTAGTAAAGTCACATGGCTGCTTTGAAATTTGAGCGTTCCCCGTTGACATCTTTTATTAATTGAGTAACTTTTGCTACGTGCCTACATCTCAAGAGTGCCTTTTTTGCATAGCTAATGCCATTCTTTCCTGCTTCTTTTGGAAAAGAAAAAACAGGAGTAATTGTCCCAAATAAGTTCCACGAAGAAACCCAGGACTATAAGGAGGAACATCCCTCTCAACTCCACGTGTTTCACTTGCTTTTTTCTTTCTCAGAGGGCAGTCTGTTTCACTTTTTTAATTACCCATTCATTCGTAAATATATATGTTTTGCTCGTGTACACTATAACCATGGCCACATGTCTGAATCATTGTCAGTTGCTTGTGCGGTTTGTGATGAGCACGGTATACTCACGCCTGCAAATTCTTTCGTCATCGATGACACAAATTCAGTGTTAGGTTGAAACTCACAATATAAGCATGCATGGCCATCACTCAACATACGGTGCGCCACACATTTGGTACAAACTAACACAGATAAATACTGGCCAGACAAATTCGAACTCAGGTCGCTAACGAGCTGTATGATTGCCACGACGGCCTTATCATGATCCAGTGTTGTGTTTATCTGAACCATCGTATGGCTGTATCTTGGTAGCAGGACCGAATGCTCACACCAAAGAGAAGTTGGCATTCTTGAGGCGGTTCCCTATGGCCCTTCAGATGATGTGAAATTAGCTCCTCTCTGATTCTTTATTTAATTTACTACTATTATTGCAAATCATTCTTGTTCACTTGATCATATATATGTATATATATTTTTTAAAAATAAAGCAGGAGCTCTGCCATTCATTAAAAAAGAGAATGGATCAATTACATCCTAGCTGGACATCGATCTAAAGCCAACAACAGGTTGAGCATTAAAACAAGAAAGGTAGAAGTTACAAGCAACTACACGTTAAAAGTCTACTTTTCATCACTTGCTCATATGTTGAAGGTGCATGAGCAACACGACACTCGCGCTACTAAAAAAAACAATTTCAGGCACAGTCCAACTCTACTGCACAAGCAATTCATATGGGCCATTGCTAGAGACAGTCCACATATATAAGCATCCGGTTATGTAAATTATTTTTCATATGGGGATGCTGCTTCTGATGATGTTGGGCCACTGTCTAAAGGTGATTCACATTCATTAAAAAAAGGTGGTTTGCATAAGACAAATTTTTGGTAATTGCCCTCATACATGATATATCCCACCTTTGATTTTGAGCAAAAGTGGCTCGAGGCGGCCTGAGAAATCTTGGGTGGTAGTGGTGTGCGCGGGTATGCTTGCGTGTGTATGAGAGAGAGATGGGGCGATGATAAACATTAAAAAGGAGTTATGAATGAGAATATCATATTTAAGTGATATATATGGTGGTTTATATTTTTTTTGTATGAAAATGATGTATCATCCTCCGCAAGGACTACTTGATGTTGCGATAGTTAAGATTTAAGCACATGTATTGGAGACATTAATACAACAAAAATTCAACAATTCATAATGTTGAGATGTCATAAGGGCAGGTACAATGCTACACGTAGGCAGTCTCATAGGTCGTCTCATGCATTACCACATAAGATTTTTGATGATGTGAAGAGAGAGAGGGTGGCGAGAGAAAGAGGTGGTTATTTCGCGTAGCAACCACCTCATGCACTTAAATTTAGGAGTATGAGACGGCTCTCACACCATTGTACGGGTTCTAGTAGTCTTTTAATCTATAAATATTCCTTTTTATATCCATAAATTAAGTAGTCATATAATTAATAGAAGACAACTAATAAGACCATTCATTATATAAGTTATTTTATAACCCATCTTAAGATTAAGTGACATACATGAGACGATCTATGAGACAACACCATTGTACTTGCCCTAAGTACATTAACCTTTCAATCAAGATTTCAATCTTTTGCGTGATTGAGGGGCCGGGAGTCTCTAGACAAAATGTATGGTGCCTTTAAAATCGTAGATAATATTTATCGCTCTCCCATGAATTGCCAACTTCCTTTCAATAATTTGGCTTCGATTCCGTTCCATGTTTGTACACGTGTTTGTGTGTGATTTTTCTATTGTATTATTGGGGGTGGTACTCGCTTCTCCAGCTGGTCGAAGATACCCATGTATTCTACCAACCTACAAAGTACGTTGTTTATCTACTGCAGTTGTACGCCATTTTACTAATCGAATTATTGCACAGACGGTCTTCAGCGAAATGAGCTTAGCCGTTTCAGTGCTTGGCATCCCGGTACTGCATCGCCTGTTGGACCTGAGCACTCCCGGTCCCCATTCCCCTGGCATGTGAGTGCCAGGGTTAAATCTCCCGTGCGGCTGGCTGGATACACGAGCAAATTTCTCCTGTGTGCCCGAGCTGTTGCCACGTATATTGCACAATATTATAACCTTTAGAATCTGTATGCAAGGTGATAAGCGTCAGCAAGCTGAAAACTTCCACCGAGTTCTTATAAGCAAGGACAATGAGCACCTTCGTCTACGCCTCACCAGAAACCTGTGATTATGTGGCTATCTACAAATTGATTGGAGCATGAGAGTGCGGAAATATATTCTTTGTTTTTTATTTAAAAATATAAAACGGCCCTACAATGCCACACAGATCGAGTCGTAGAATCCCCTGGTCTAAGTAATGATTTGCGGAACCGACACCATTCTTTTTTCAATATAAGAACCGATGACTAGTCCTACTGTGAAATGACATCTTCCAATCCTTTGTTATATATTCTTATCACCTCCCTACACAAATATTATAAGAGCATCTCCAAGAGTGCCCTAAAACCTCTCCTTAAATTGAATAATAGAGGATTTTATCTAAAAAACCATCTTCAACAGTGTCCCTAAATCATCCCTATATTTATTTTCTCCCTAAACTCTCCTCACTTGTAGCTAGAAATAGGGGAAGAATTGGGAGCCCCAATCCACCTTTTTTGAAGGGAAAGTTAAAATCTGTAGACCCAAGTGCTGACATGGACCAATAAAAAAACGTTTTTACATCATTTTAGGGAAGAACTGTTAGAGGAGGAAAGAATTTTTTTTCCCTAATACTTTTTGGGCTGCTCCCAAAAGAAGGTTTTTGGGACCTAATTATTGGAGAGCTCTTGAAGATGCTCTAAAGGGGTTATTGTGTTTCTACCCCTAGGCCGGCCTTCAATTGCGATTTTATCTTTTGATTTTTAATCTTGTAATTTTATCCCTACGATTTGAAAACCTGAAGTTTTGCAGGTACATGACTCGAATGCTGCGCTGTACAACATGCAGAAGGCGTGGAGGCGAAGCTGTAACGCGGCCGGGCGGGCACGACGCAAGACGGGGGCACGTCTGGGCGTGCGGGCGGCGCGAGGCGGGCATGCCGGCCGGCGGGCGCGACGCAGGCGTCCGGGCGTGCGAGCTGCGCGTGTGGGTGGGCGATGCTTGAGGCATCTGTGAAATTGCAAAAAAGTCTAAAATTTGGGGTAAAATTACAAAGGTGTTTTAGACTTTTTGTCTCATATTTAGCACCGTTAGGAGCACATAACTAGATAGGGGTAAAATGAGCCTTTATTTTTAAATCGTAGGGGTAAAATCACAAGATTAAAAAATAGGAGATAAAACCGCAATTGGAGGCCGCCTAGGGATAGAAATATAATAGCCCCTATTGTAAAAATAACGATATATCTCAACCATTCATTATACTTCAACGCTAGTCGTAGCACAACTCCATGATTTTAGAATAACATTTGAACGAGCTAATTTCACGATCCTTAAATATTGGCTCTTGCGACAAAGACCATAACTGTCATTCACCATCTTTTTTTGGAGTAATTCGGAGGGAGAGCATCTCACCTTTTCATTCCATAACAAGCACATACATGAGCAGGAGTTACATGTCGTTTGTAGAGAAACTAGCAAGGGGAAGAATAGGAGAACAATAACACCCACGAACGGGGCACAATAGAGACTCCAGGGTACAACACAGAGAACTAAGAAACTACGGAGAGGACTAAGAGAAGCACAACTCTTGATCACCCAAAGATAAGCCTGAGTCTTAACCACAAGCCAAAGATCAATCATCGATCATCTGTAAAGTGGCACCACCGAACAACATACTTGCCTTCTTTACAATAGCCATCGCATCACCACATCACCCCTCGTAGTTGCGCCGATCTATTGCTGCCATCCGTCTTCTAACAAGGGGAGGAATCCTTAAAGGACCGAGGAACCGCCCAATAGAAAGGGGACTAAGGGTAGAGGCAGCACAACCATCACTGCATTTCTGGAAACAACGACCTCCTTTGAAGCTGATAAGGACATCTTCTCGAGAGCATCCGGTCTCTATAAGCCGCTATCCGACGCCCTTTATGGGGAGTAAAACACAAAGGAGAGAGAGCCAGCAAGCATGGACGCACACGACATATGATATTATTGAAATCCTCAACAAGGAGACGAACGATAAAGCAGAGACGCCGGCAGCAAGCAGACACCCACCGAATCACAACAAGAGCCAACAACTAAGCCAACACAAAGAGACAGCTTTGATGCAATGAGAGGAGATGGGATACAAGTACATAAGTTTTCCAAAAGCTTTATAAGGAGAAGCACAAGAGCTATGTTGGATCATCCAAAGGTAGAACACCTCCCTACAAATCTTGTAGCATTTTCGTTGGACAATATCCATGTTTTCTTCACAACCGCGCTCAGCCCACCATCAACATGTAGAAGGGAAGCACAACCACCACAGATGCACAATCTACCAGGCACACATTGGAGCGAGTCTGAGTCCCCAATGCGACCATTGCATCAGGATCAACAAATATGAAGCAGAATACCTGAGCTTTACCATGAGTAAGACAGGTCAGGATGCCACAGCAGTGCCTCCAATGTCGTGAACGGCGCCCTAGGACGTCGTCATTGCTGATGCCGACATGTAGCCGGGGTAGGCTTTCGCGCAGCCTCCCTCGCCGCCTCTGAGGTGACAAACTAAACAGTGTGCAGCCATCGATGCCGCCGATCTGCGTGTCTAGCCATGGAGCGGCAGCTCCACGTGCATTGATCTGCATGCCTCACGGCACCACTACTCCACCAAAAAGCCATGGACGCACAAGCTCGTGTCACCATGCAGCTCCTCAGGGCCTCCTCTATGCCACCGCCCCCAAATAGCAGCGGCAGGTGAACTGCCGACACCCAGCTCGAGGAGGATCTTACTGGCCAGCATCGGAGAGGACCAGATCCAGGTCATGGGACCCCGGATCCGGCCATGAATGACGACCTCAAGCTCTTGTGAGATCCTCTCCAGCAGCAATGGTGAAAAACAAGAGAGGGAAGAAGAAAAAGGAGGAAACACGGGGGAAGAGGGCCTGCGGACGGCAACCATTGGGCGCCGCCGCTGGCCGCCGTCGTCGCCACCGATCGGCGGCGGTGGCCGCCGTTGATTTACCGGTGGCCGGAGTTTTTTTGGTGGGTGCTGGTGTCGCCCTCGAGTCGCCTCGAGCGAGACGACGCGAGGGGCTTCACTGTCATTCACCATTTCAGAGAAGCAAAACAACTTGTGATCTCTCGTTACCACAAAACCTATAAAACTTATACTATTATGTCATCCTTAACGAGATCACTATAAACGTCAGAACCATGACCAATTCTCAATGTTAGGGGGGGACTCGAGGGGTGAACCCCGCCGTCCCCGTCCACGTCTCTTCCCCCAAAATGGCTCAAAAAAAAATTACGTCATTCTTAACGTAAAACCACAACTTTTGGCACGTGAAAGTGTAAAGCTATAGATTTTATGTGTTAGAGCTATACCTTGAATCTG
The DNA here is from genome assembly GCA_030378355.1 of Eleusine indica. Lineage (NCBI taxonomy): Eukaryota > Viridiplantae > Streptophyta > Magnoliopsida > Poales > Poaceae > Eleusine > Eleusine indica. The sequence goes on along the minus strand of CM059498.1, from coordinate 4,930,926 downwards.
ATTCTGAAAGTTATGATTCTTTGTTACCAAGAACCAAATACTTTCTAGTCATTTTTTTAGTTTCTTATACTAAAAGGTAAGTTAACAGCTATCTATTATATTGTTTGGCCAACAAACAAAGGCACAATGCTTGGTCTCAAGGCATTACTAAATTTCTACCTAATGCACTCTTATTTTTATAAGTCACACATCACAACTGTTACAACAGATTTAAACCCCCAAAATTTGTTTATCAATTAAAATACTCACCAGTGCTATTACTAAAAGAATACGAAAGTTGTTTACACATTTCATGCGAGTATAAGGTTAAAGTTGCGATTCAAATAATGGCAACAGAAAGAGGGATGATAAGATAGCCACACAGTATAAGATATATATAAGTAATGATTTATACTAGCCACAAAAATGAGCAAGTCATCAAGCCACAAAAACGATTTACAGTGTCTATGTTACGATGTTGAGGAAATAGAGTCTTCGTTTTATGCGTCTGGGTCTTATCTGGTCCACCATTTCTAATTTTCATTGCCACAAAGAAAACCTGCATGTGTCAATGGATCAAGGTTATTTAAATGAACTGTTTCGTTTGGAATTATACTAGCAGTCACGCACCAGGCAGCACAATCAATCATGGAGGAATAAGGGAAAAAGAAAGGCCGTCCACCGCTGCATGTGGCCAGTTTTGCGTGCCTTGTCCATCGCCCCACTACCACACCCAGCCCATAAATAGCAACGCGTCAATTTGCTGGCTCACCCGCACCTCCAGCTCCGAGCGAGCAAAGCATTTCCCTTCCTGGGGAGCTCATCCATCATCCATGCATATGGGTGTCCCCTACTCGGTTCTGGAGAATCATATCGCAGGCAGTATATGATCTGTCTCTCCTGCGGTGATGTTTACAGGAGAGGAAATCTAGCCCTCTTGTATTGATCCTTGTCACTTGAGCTTCAGCCGAAGATTCTCACTACCAAACGCCAGCTCCAAACTCCCTTTAAAACCAGGGCACTCTCGAGCTACGAGTTTCCCCAAACACTTCAGTTCTTCAGTTATGGAGACCTCTGCAGCCGTCGAGTCGTCGGCCACCATGTCTGCATTCGAGGTATCCAAGCGGCCGGAGACGGCCAAGCTTGTCCTGAACAGCCCCAAGCCGCCGAGCCTGCGCGAGGAGCTCGTCGGCACTGTGGGCAAGGCGTTCCGGCCCCGGGCCTCATCAGGAGGCCGGCAACCGCGGTGGGCGTGGGCCCTGACCGTGCTGCAGTGCGTGTTCCCGGTGATGCAGTGGGGAAGGACCTACAACCTCAAGGCCTTCAAGAGTGACGTCATGGCTGGCCTTACTCTTGCCAGCCTTGGCATCCCGCAGGTAGGTTCCACTCTTCAACTACTGGTGATGTCACACGCTCTCTGCATGATCCGCCCTTCAGTTTCTGTTTCTTCCCAACTTCATAGCAGTAATGATCTCACAAACAAATAACTTAGACTTGGATTCAGAACATCATGCCCTACGCCCTCTAACGAAGTTACTATGAGAAAATAGTCAGTTGTCAGCATTACTTCGAGCATGATAGGATTTCTCCTTGATATCTTCAGATGTGCAGAGACATCGATGACTGACATATGATTTCTTTTGGCATGATGTTGCAGAGCATTGGATACGCCAATCTAGCCAAACTGGACCCTCAGTACGGTCTTTGTAAGTATCATCATCACAAGCATCCATGATTTTTCTAAAACAAAAAGTAGATGCCGTTTTTGTTTCCTTTTGTTTTGGAACTCCTCTGAAATATTGCTGCTTTGTGGACAAATTCAAATTGAAGACACGAGCGTTGTGCCACCTCTGATCTATGCCGTCATGGGGACGTCGCGGGAGATCGCCATCGGCCCCGTCGCCGTGGTCTCGCTGCTGCTGTCGTCGATGATCCAGAACGTCGTCGACCCGGCCACCGACCCGGTGGCTTACCGGTCGCTCGTCTTCACCGTCACCTTCCTCGCCGGCGTCTTCCAAGTCTCGTTCGGCCTGTTCAGGTGCGCAGTACGCCGTTCACGTGCAAATATGCTCTGTTCTTATTCTACGTTGAGCTGCATGTTTTTTTTTTAATCTCTGTATCTGGTCGGCTCGTGACGTCTCTCTCTCCCAGGCTGGGATTTTTGGTGGATTTCCTGTCGCACGCGGCCATCGTGGGATTTATGGCAGGCGCGGCCATTGTCATCGGCATGCAGCAGCTCAAGGGCCTGCTCGGGCTCAGCCATTTCACCAACAGTACTGATATCGTCTCCGTCATCAAAGCGGTGATCTCCGCGCTTCATGATCCGGTAGGCGTCTTTTTCTTACGGCGACCGGTGAATAATTCAGTCAAACACGATATAGATGGATGATTTCCCTTTCTTCTTGTTGCTTACAATTTATGATAACCAACCCATATCGTTTTTTTTGGCAACCATGTAAAATACTGTGTGTGGCATGCAGAAAATTATTAAAACTATTTCCATTTTTTTTAAAAAAAACGTAACTCTGGAACTTGCTTGCAGGCTCGTCAACAATAAAGAGAAATAGACAAACTATAAATTCATTTCGTTCTGCAAGTGATAGTGTTTCAGAGTTATTTAAAATGATTGGCAAGACTCATGAACTTTTTAACATCTGGTGTCATAATTTCTTCCTGTCTGCGAAAAGTGAACGGCAAGAAGGAGACGATTTTGGAAATAAAATAACATAGGTAATTCAATGCATTCTACGCTTAAGTGCAGTTGTACCGGCACTTGAAAGACTCTCAAGATATTCATGCATCATGCATCTCCCCAAATGAAGCTTTTGTTCGTTCACAGAAGTTTCATTTCTCTCTTTTTAAGTTAAAAAAAAAATAGAGCGCATTTCTGCGCAAGCAATGCATGCATATATTTCATAGATGATAAACATGCAAGAAATATCTAAGAACTTTTTTAGGTGCACAAGTGCACGTATCAGACATAGGTCTAGCTAGATCCAAATGAGCGATTTACATTTCTCATCATACACTTTCTGAAGCATGTATTTCTCAACGTACACTTGAACTGCTTGAGACAAGGAAAGTCTGCCCGTGATGCAGAAAAGTTCAAACAGCATAGACAACAACCTTTTTCAATCATATTTTTCATGTCGTAAGTCGTATCATGAAACCACTTTTTGGAGTTATCGTAAGGAAAAAGGAAAGGAAGTCTCTTTCCGTTCATCTGGTTAAGAATTCAGCGCTCACTTTACCTGTCAGTCTACAAAACTCAGTGCGCAGAACTAAAGAAATATCAAAACATGGAATTGGTTACAAGCTTATCCCAGCTCAGTTTTGTGGTCATAGCGTGAATAATACTATGTTTTTTTTAGAAAATAATAATACTATGTTGTTGTCGGTACACGGTTGAGTACAGGGATTTCACGAGCACATCCACCCTTGAACAAAAAGACAATTATTCAGGTTTCATTCCTTGGAACGATTATTCAACTTGACAATATACAGTATGAACCTTTATCGGATGAAGAACATGGTCACATGCTTGCACACTGTGTTAGTCTTGGAACACACTATTCGGACAACAATAGCACGCGCCCTCATGTCAACGGGTCCATATTATACCTGGCTTTACTGATGTCTGCATCTAACGTAACCCTGTTGTCATTTTATCCAATGGCAGTGGCACCCTGGCAACTTCTGCATCGGATGTGCGTTCCTCATATTCATCCTCACCACACGGTTCATCGTAAGAAGATTCAACCTCTGTTCTGTTGGCTTACTAACTAATGAACAGACTGTAATACCACTGATACTGACCCAGTAGCATGAATCCTGCATCTGAACACAGGGGAGGAAGTATAAGAAGCTCTTTTGGCTGGCTGCAATTTCGCCTTTGCTCTCGGTCATTTTGTCCACTACTGCGGTGTATGCAACAAGAGCTGACAAGCACGGTGTCAAGATCATACAAAGTGTGCATGCAGGCGTGAACCCAAGTTCAGCCAAACAGATAAATTTGAATGGACCACACATTGCTGAATGCGCCAAGATTGCCATCATCTGTGCTGTCATCGCACTTACGGTAATTGACATAAACAATCCATCTGGTGCTAAAGGTGAAATGCAGATAAACTGAAAGAGCAAGTTTGCATTACCTGTCTCAGGAAGCCATTGCTGTTGGACGATCTTTCGCCTCGATAAGAGGGTACAAACTTGATGGAAACAAGGAAATGATTGCAATGGGGTTTTCAAATGTTGCGGGATCTCTGTCCTCATGCTATGTGGCAACAGGTGATCTATGGATTGATGCATATGACCTTCTCAAAACAAAGGAAAATTTGTTGTGAATATGGTGTCTGACAAACATTTTGCAGGTTCATTCTCCCGAACAGCTGTGAACTTCAGCGCAGGGGCCAGGTCAACAGTGTCAAACATCGTCATGTCCATCACGGTGTTTATCGCCTTAGAGTTGTTCATGAAGTTCCTCTACTACACACCGATGGCAGTGCTCGCATCAATCATCCTATCAGCTCTTCCTGGACTGATTGACATCAAAGAAGCTTGCAACATATGGAAAGTTGACAAGATGGATTTTCTGACATGCCTCAGTGCATTTGTTGGTGTTCTCTTTGGCTCAGTGGAGATTGGCCTTGCAGTTGCTGTAAGATTCTCAATTTAACTAATTTTGAATCACATTCACACTTGTTCTTCTGTTCTCTGACTTGATTGCAACTGATTGGTGCAGCTTGCCATCTCCTTTGCAAAGATCATCATACAGTCGCTGCGTCCTCAAGTAGAAATTCTTGGTAGGCTACAGGGAACAAACATCTTCTGCAGCATCAGGCAGTATCCAGTAGCTTGTCGGATACCGACAGTGCAAACAATACGTATCGACACATCTTTCCTGTGTTTCATCAATGCCACATTCATCAAAGAAAGGTAAAAGTTATGGTGCAACCAGCTTGATGAAATTTCAACGTAAATTCTCAATATGTGCTTTATTGTTTCAGGGTCATAGAATGGGTTCGGGAAGAAGTGGAAACATCAGTTGAAAAGGCCAGGGAGAGGGTGCAGTCTGTTGTAATTGATATGTCAAGTAAGTGCTTACAATGATGCCTAGCATGGTACGGTCAATTGACAATGAAAAACTGAAATACATGCTCCTTGTTTGCAGATGTGGTGAACATCGACACTTCAGGGCTCACAGCATTGGAAGAAATACACAAGGAGTTGGTGACTCTTGGCATACAGGTGATGCGCTGTACTTACAAACGAAAACCGAGTTAAATAAATAGTCATGTATTGCTAAATTGGTTGATACAATATCCTCATTATCGTATTATAACAAATTGTGTGCAGATGGCTATTGCCGGTCCAGGATGGCAGGCAGTTCAGAAGATGAAATTGGCGCAGGTGGTTGACAGACTAGGAGAAGATTGGATCTTTCTGACAGTAGGTGAAGCAGTAGAGGCTTGCTTAACTGCACATAAGGGTGCTGCTCTGGAATGCTGAGCGTGTATTGATTATTAGGAATAATCCCATAAGTGATGCGGTTTTGCATCCTATGAAGATGGTTTGCAAATGCTTATAAACCAGTAAGCTCCGCTAAAGCGATACGGAAATTTAGAAGTGTATGTTTGAAGTTTTCCGTAATAGCGATCAATAGCAATCGATTTCCTGTATGATCTAGAGTGTAGTTTGTTGTGGAAAATTACCTGTTATGGGAAGGATAATATTGAACTGCAAATATTTCCGAATTTCCCCTCCCTGGCTAGTGATGGAATCCTGAACTTCAAATCTTTGGATTGTTGTATAAAAGCGACTAATTTACCCCTCAACATACACAAATTATGAAGGAATTGTCCTCTATCCAAACAAGCCGTAGAGTGTTATGTGGGGTGAACAAGACTACTCGCAGAAGCATACAGTCTAGTCTGAACCTGAAAAGGATGGATGTAAGAAGATGTAGAGAGGTGCGTACCGGGAAGCTGGCATTGCCGCTGTCCAGTCCCCGGCGCCGGGGAGGAGAATGGGGTTCTTCGCCGCCGCCGCCGCGCCGCAAGTCGCAAGAGCGAGCCGTAACTCTCCTCCGTACACGCTTCGCCTTCACTGCATGGGCCGCCGTCTACTCTTCAAGTCTTCATGAAGATTCAGCCCAACGTAGCCCAATTTTTTCGTACAGGGCTTTCTGGACCGGCCCACCAGCTTGCCCGCACTGCGAGCTGCCGTCGTCGACGAGTAGTCGGGCCCCTTGCACAAGTGACCGCCGGCGCCCGGCGTGACTCCCCATCGCGTCTGCTTGCTCTATCCCCGACGACTCCCGCCGCCGGATCCGCTCAGTTAATTAGCTGCTGCTGCTGCGCTAGACTGCGATTACAATTTCCACGCCGATCATGAATGCTGATAGGCTGATCAGGCGCAGGCGCTGTACTGACCAGAGGTTTACATTACAATTACACGGAAAAAATACTTGCACAGAAAGAAGCAGAATGTCAACACTGCATTTCCATCACTACAAAGCCTAGTGGAACAGTCATGATTGGGCATTTCATGCAGAGGTGGAGTATTGCATACTCTAGAGAAGCACACATGTCGAGCTATTAAAAGGTTCATCATTATCCGTTCAATTATCAGAACACGTTGAACCTCACTTGTCATACTGAGTGTGACTTCAGAATCGTAACCACTGACGTTTACAATGCATTGGCTCCTTTCTTCAGCAGTGTTCATCACAAACCACGGAACAAAAGCTAGTGGCACGTCCTGAACTGTTCAGCCCTTTCTTCAATAGTACCCAGCAAAGCCAAGAGCTGAAGAGCACTATAAATTGTAGATTCGGATGGCCAGCTTAATGCTGTCAAATTCACCTGAGGCCCCTGAACATAAGTTGCTTTCCTGAAATCTTGGAGGCCCCAGTTTGACATGGTGGAATCTCGGCGGTTTACTCAGGAAGTTCACCCAAACAGTTCAGAACCAGCCATGGCTTAAGCGTGGGGCATCTGCACTGAGAAAGGCAGAATTACAGATCTAGTGCTGCAAGTCAGCGTCTCCAACCATGTGCTATAACCTCATTGACGCACTAAGGAAGGCAGTGTATTGTCCAAGCGCAGATAACCATGTATTTCATTGTGCGCAACATCAATCCTGCATTGTCTGCTTCCATGACTTTTTTTTTGGCGACATGTTTCCATTACTTGAATAATTGAACTGAATGGTAGACAGCCTAAAGTCCTTCCGAAGTGACCTCTCGGCTGGCTTTACTCCCTTAGCATTCCACAAGTAAAACATTTTATATGAGAAGCACATTTTTACTGCCCATACTTATATGAAGAAACGTACAGAATGTTTTACTGGCTTTCTTGGACTGTACAGCCCTGTATCTGCGACTTTGTCGAGGACTGTAAGCCTGTAAAGCATGGGTCTGACGGGCCGAAATCACACTTCCCTTTCGGCCCAGTTCTTTAGTAGGCCTATATTTGCTGTCCAGATATGGCCTATATTTGGCCCTAAAAAAAGATATGGCCTATATTTGCGACTTGAAATGGGCCGGCCTGCTAAGGCGGCAACGAAGGCCCGCAAATACCTCTCCGCAAGGCCCGCAAAGTTCTCCCGTGTGCTTGACAGTGCCTGCGTCATCGTTGAGCTTGGGTTCCTCTTCTCCCGCCGCCGCCTACGCCGCCGCCGGAACCAGTGCGCGCGCGCGCCCCGCTAATCAAGATCGCAGCTAGAGCGCTAGTCCAGAGCCCCTCCCCCACCTGTACAGGAGTCATCTTATCTTACCAACAGCCCATATACCTCTCTCTTGAGTTTGAGCCGACCAGCGCCGCCGCTAGGGTCCCGAGGGCGGGAAGCCGTTCGGGATGGGATACAACCGCCACAGGCGTGGCCGCGGATCCTCCTCCTCGTCCTCACGCCGCACCAAGCAAGAGGCCTCGTTGTAATAACTCGTGACTTCTGGCTTTGCTTACACTAGAGTTTACCTGTCTTTAGGAGCTAGCTATTATAGACGAATTGATTGAACTTAAGGTTTTGATTAGAATTCTTTGGAGCTCAGTTTTGTGAAATGTTTCGATTTTCATTTGCCGTTGCGATGTATGCATTCTGTTTAGTTAGTTTCATATCGTGTTGTACTTTCTGTAGACAGTGAAGAGAGGATAATTGCTAGTTGAATTTTGAGATTTTGGATTATAATGCTATATTTTCACAAATGGTAGTTAAAATAACCCTTTATGTTTTGTTTCAGGGATGATGGTCCTGGGACGTCACTTCCAAGGCAGGAAGGTAACATGTTCCTTGTTCTGTATAAGTATAAACATGTGGATTGAAGTATTGAACATGTGAGAGGCCGATAAATACTATGTTGTACATAAAGTGATACAGATACATGGACATGCTAAAAAGAACAACATTACTGATTGTCTTAACTGCTTACCCAACTTGCTCGGGACTTGGCTTGTTGTGTGACTCGTGAGTTGTGGAGTATTGCTAAACTAGACTAGTGTTGATTCCATTGACAGTGAGTTGTAAGCAGCAATAACATCGAGTAGCCTTGTTGCATTGCATCATTGCAAATATGATGTACCAGTTGCTGGCATATCTTTTAAGAGATCACCTTGTTCATAAAATATATGTACGTCATTCCTCCAAAGTTAAGACTCAGTGCACACTAGTTATAACATAATCTTGATTTTCATCCAGAAGACACTGAAGATGAAATTAAAGGTTCGAGAATTCAGCTGGCAATGTGGGTAGGTCCAGTGTTTTACCTGTGATCATATTATGGTCACATAGCATTGTGAGTTAGCTCAATTTGTTTTTTGTTTGCTCTATGTCTGTATAACAGGACTTTGGGCAATGTGATGCTAAAAGATGCACTGGTCGTAAGCTTTCAAGATTTGGGCTTTTAAAGGTAAGGCACCACTTGCCTCACAGTATGCAAAGCCTTTCATCTTCTTGAAACAAATTGACATGCTGAAACCAACACAACAAAATACATTGAAATACACAAATGCTGCACACGCATGAAAATAGGGCTTGGATATCTGAAAACCCATGTCTTCAGTCTTATTCTGTTTAGATCAAACACCATCAGTCTACCATATATTGATCCTTGGATTGTTATTTGTCTTCCAGGAGTTGCGAGTGACCAATGGTTTTGGTGGTGTTGTTCTCAGGTACTAGGCTGTATAGTTTTAACATTTTCATAGTTAGTTCTTCGTTCGCAAGTTTTCTAGAAGACACTAATGACGTTCAGGAAAAATTCTTTTCCATACACATGTTGATTCTGCTGCTTGTGTGCTTTACTCTTTTCTTTCAGCCCTGTTGGGACACAGTGTGTATCCAAGGAAGATCACCCTATTGTGCAAAGAAAAGGACTGGCTGTCGTTGATTGTTCCTGGGCACGTTTAAGCGATGTCCCTTTTGTGAAACTCCGCTGTGGCGCTCCTCGTCTCTGTAAGTTATCCTACCTAACCAACTTTAAAAACGCAAGGCATCATATATTTATTGGCCTTATGTTGTAGGTACGCGGTTATTGATCCTATTTATTCTGCATGAATCTATCAGCAGATACAAATAAACTACTAGCTTAAAATGATTTTGTGAACCTATGTAACTAATTAAGTCCTCACACATGGCTTAAACTTGACAAAAATTACAACTATATATGTCATTGTATCAAAAAACTAGTTGACAAAACTTCACAAATAGTTGTAGTTTCCTGAATAGTGAATAGAATGACACGAATAGTTGTGTTTTGTGAAATTTACTCTATATATTACTACCCAAAATTGGATTTGTTAAATCAAATATGATCATGTAGCTACCAAAATTGGATTTGTTAAATCAAATATGATCATGTAGCTATATTGTAAATTGGTATTTGAATGTAAAATGAAATTTGTGTTTTATTTAATGTTTGCAGTGCCATGGTTGGTAGCAGCAAATCCTGTGAACTATGGACGCCCATGTCAACTATCATGTGTGGAAGCCTTATCAGCAGCCCTCATAATATGGTAAATTTTCCAGCCTTGTCTAATCATACTTTTGGGATACGGGCAAAGAAAAGGCAGAGTTTGCCAGCCACTGATGGTGAGGAGAGTGGCGATAGTTCAGTTAGCTTGGTTGAAGTGCTCCTTGCTGATCCATGTGGCTACAGCTGTAATAGTTGTGCGCTTTTGGTTTCTGTTGGGTACTCTTTGCTTTAAACTTACAGTTACTTCGTAATTTTGTTACGTTAGTAATGAAATTCCAGGGCGAGCCCTGTTATGGAAAAAAAATAAGCTTGTAGCTGAGTATCAAAGTTACTGTCAGGCATCAACTTATGTTTTCAACGTATTTGTAGTGGGGAGGAAGATACTGCACATTTGCTGCTTGGGAAATTCAAGTGGGGTCACTCATTCTTGTCTCTAAACAGGTAAGTCTGGTGAAATACTTGGAGGTATTTTGTATAGATGGGTTGTCAATTTTTTGTAAGTGGGGTCACTCATTCTTGACGATCTAACTGCAGTAATGGATGCTTGGACCTGTAAACTAAAATTGGATGAATGCAAGTAATTTCTTGTTCTGCATTCTGAAATGTTTGAACCAAGGGTGGTGGGATGATCCATGCTATTATGTGTACACCAGATACCACAATGTTACCCTTATTCAGGAAATGATTCTTCTAACATTTAGAAATGTTTTAATGAAGTATGTTGCCTACATCATTGTACTGCACTGTCACCATTATCTGGGACATTTCAGAAGGCAGTGTGCCATCATGTTAATTCTAGAGGGCATTTACTTATCTCTTAGTATTATATTCTGATTTTGCAATTTCCTTATCTTATTATTACCTCTAGATCTAAATGCAGTTAGATCGTCAACCTTAATCCTCCATTGTAGATATCCCTTTTACAAATGTTTAGGTCAAGTATTGACACCTCCTCCTCTGGTAACAATGGACAGAGACCTCCTTAAAGCATACTCCCGATGTGAAAATGGCTCTGAGATAATCAATGTGCAGAACTCCTGGTTATCAAGCAATTCAAGTGTTCCGAAGCCACCTTTAAATGGTAACATGGTTTTCGCCACTAGTTATCCACCTGTAAAATATGTAGTTGATTCTTCAGGTATTTAGTTTATACTGATATCATTTTGTATGCGGCTGCAGCAGAGTCAGAGCAAACTACAGAGGAGGGATCTGAGGGTGATTCAGACGACGATCTGCCACCTCTAGAGAAGAACTTGAACCACCTGAACCTCAACCAAGACGAAGAAGAAAGTGGGGAAGAGGAATCAGAGGATGATTCAGACAATGATTTGCCACCTCTTGAGAAGAATTTGAACCACGTGAACTCCAACCGAGATGAAGCAAGCGAGGAAGAGAGAGAGTAGAAGTAAGGAACACATTTGCTGCTGTGGCAACTCTGTGTCAGATACAAAATAATTGAGCCAAGTGAACTCTGTAGATTAATTGAAACACTTGTGTTGTAGATTATCTGAGTCTAGCGCAAAACAATGAGGCATCATGTTTGTGTGTTTCCCGATTTGGTATTCATCTTTTTATATGCTTGGTTAATGGTTGTTCATTGTAAGAGATCTTTTTTTAGTTTGATCTGCATACATTAGAGTTAAAATTTGTACAATATTGTAATTTGTTGGGTATTCATAACATTGAGAAATAAAGTTAACCCATGTTTCATGTCAAAAACAAAGCACTTTTCCCCACTTTTTGGATATGGACAAGTTAGGTGTAGTCGCCTACCCAGTTTTTTCCGTATCCGCGTGTCTCCTTCGTAGAACAGTTTACTATTCATTTCTTTTTAGAGAAAAAAATAGTATGAATTTTCTCATTGCAACTGCATGTGGAGGGATGTAGAAGGAATAACGTCTTTATATTCCCATCAATGAAAAGGGACAAAATTCCATATATTTTAAAAATATATAGATGAATTGTTGGCCGTTGCATTTGTTGGACATTAGCCAAAGTTGTGCAAACAATCTTTCTAACCAGTGGTTTTTGAAGAATTTATTTGTATGGTCTAAACATTGTCCGTATATATAACTAGACGCATTTCAATTTTAAACACTGAATCATTTGAGAGATGATATGCAAGCCTATTATAAAATAATAGGAATTCACAACTTAGTGTTTTACCTAGCAAATTTCTATTTAAAGATATAAAATATTATTATATTTTTTTATATTTTTTATAGCCCGTAGCAATGCATGGATACTTTTCTAGTGATAAAATAAATCATAACAAAATAAACAATATTTCCACAAATGCTAGGACACCTTACATGTGAGGTCCACTATTACATATAAGACCTAGTACTAGTAGAAGTATCAAATAGTACTAAAAAAAACCGTGTAAGATGCAAATTGGACTCCAGAACTCTACCGCTCTCTCATCTATCAGGTGTTATATTTAATTTTTTCAGAAGGGTTAAAGGCTACAAATGGACAAGTGGTACCCGGCCCATGGTTCAGCCCGAGACAAGCGGACAAGAGGATCTGCAAAGTCAATGCCATGCATTAGAGCATCAGCAGTGTTGGGCAAAAGCGAACCGTCCGCAAGAAACACCGAACTAACAACATTGTGGCCATCGTCAGATGCCCAAAGCGAACCGTGTTTTAAAAGAATATTTGTTTAGAGATAGTTAGGGATTTGAGGGAGGAGATTTCACCCTGGCCACCCAAACTGGAAGCGGAGAGTACCAAGAAAAAAATACTTTATCCTGTGTGAGACCCATACACATTGAGGAGATCGAACTCAACAAAATCAAACCGAACCGTGTTTGTTCGGTTCGCACCACATTGTGGGTGCTCTAATAATACTCCAGTCAAATTAATGCAACCACCACGAAGCAGGCATCAGATACCAGTTTCATGCTAAAACAATCAGCAATAATAGTTTAGCCACTTGAACAAAGACACTATAATACATTATCGCTCATAGCTAGGATGGCACAATTTACAATTATATAACGTAACCAGCTCTAACATTACACTAAACATCAATAGGTCCAACACAATCACCATACATAACATTCCGACCGGACTTTACATGAAAGTCTCTAGGGTGCCAACGAATGAAGCTTAGCAATGACTCAACGGAACCACTCCTTTGAAATTATAGACCAATTAACCTTCACGAGGAGGCTAACAGAGCCGCACGTGATTTCACCTTTAGCACCACCGTTGACTCCTGGAGTGAACTCGATGGTCTTTACAGTTATATTTGCTCCTGACCGGGCCACAGCAATCACCATCAGCTTCTCCTGTAGACAGACAGCCATAACAGGCCGCAGCAGTTGAACAACTCTCTTACCATCGTGGGTCACCACACCAGCTACTTTGCTAACATGAAGCAAAAGTTTATCCTGGATGCAGGTAGTGAAAGCAGAGATTTCTCCGTAAAATTCTCCCCGAGCAACTTCAATTGCAATAGTGGCCTCCACTGCACACTTCACAACTGCAAACGTCACCTCCACCTTACTGAGCTGACCAGTAAGAGAGCTCCTTTCAACCAGTATTTTGTCCATATAACTGCGAGGTACACCATCCAATGTTATGAATCCTTTACTAAGTTGTGCAGACCTTTGACCACGCTTGATTTTCAAATCAATCTCAAAATATATTGCATCTATTAACGCAAGTCCTCGTTTTGGACCAATCAAGAACAACGATTCATCCTGTGAAAAGGTCATATGGCAAGTTAGTTGCTACCTTTCACTAAATATTATAGCGGATGAAGAAGACTGAATAGAATAGAATCCACATGTGCGTTTGGACTTAACCATGGTACGTAAATGATACTAGAGCATTTGATGATTTCCTCTTACAAGAGTAGAAAGAGAAGTATCTAAATGAAGTTCATCAGAACTCACGCTTAGATTTTTGTATCATAAAAATAAAAGTAGGTTTCAGAAATCTACAACAATTTTGATAACTGTTGCAAAAAAATAACAAGTTTTGCATTTCAGAAACCTACAGCTATTTGGAGGCTTGTTGCACAAAAGTACGTCTTTTTCAACATGTGTCAGAGTAGTTGTAGATTCGTGAAGTGATTCAAAAAGTAGTAACTCAAAAAAATAAAGAACATGCTCCAACTTATTTATAGTGAAAATAAAGTAATTGGTTTCATACATTTTGCATAGTAATCTTACTAAACCCCACAATGGATTAGCCTCAGAGGAACTTCAACCACTACCATGCGCCAACATATTCCACATTTTTGTCAATGTCAAGCACAAACAAATAGGAAGCATAAGCTTCATATGATCATTTGATATTATGATGATACATTCAAGTGTAACTTTCCAAATTTCAGTACCACATAATTTTAGAACCGGGAATAAGAATATCCTAAGCACAGCAACTCAAAATTCTTATCCCCTGGGGGTTGTGGATGCTCTGATTAACTGTTATTGGCTACATTACCAATCAATATAAAGCAAGGGTAGCTCAGTATGTGCTTTGCAAAAATAAAAAATATAACACACGAGGAAATGCAATGTGATGTTAGCCATATGAAATGTGTAACAGCAGCTATGGACATGTTTCAAGCAAAAGTTGTATGATCAACTTACTGTGGAATTGATGAGCTGGCTGTCATCAACATCACGGCGGAAGAGATAAACACACTTGAGATCAAGGCTGTCTCTGGCAATGACAGTCCCATACACTTTCATAGGGAAGCTAAAAACCGAGGAGGCTATCTTTACTGAGAAAATGTTTGCAGAGTCACATGGAATAAATCGTTTTCTACCCGGTTTGTTAACAGTCTCATGCATGTCGGTTGGAGTCTCAGTGTATCTCATTGGACCAAGGGGTGCTGCAGTGCAAGAAAATAAGCGTAAGAAATAAGATTAATGCCTGTTTATTCTTGATGATAAATCAAGAGCCAAGTATAATACAAAGGTCACCCGTCAAAATTGAGGGACTGAAATTTACTAAGATTACCTACACTCAATTTAGTTAAATTCATGAATGGACGAGAAAAAGCAAAAGGTGCATGCACAAAGGCTATCAAGTGCAACCAGTTTTCCAAATGTTACACATTGTATGTACCACTAATTTTCAAAAAAGAAAAAAAGACGGTAAGATTATAATTATGACCAGTCTCAAGAGGTACCACAAGGTCAAACAGGATATTCTTGCTAAACCCACAATTTTTAGTGTGCTGGACTTAACAGTTACCAATGCTTCTCTGCTGGCGAAATGGATTTTCAAAATCAATAGGGATACTGACCATTGTTGCAAAATGCTAAGCTGATATGGTGTCGGTGATCTGAACTAGGTGCAGACTAACCCTAACTCGCCCTCTTTTGAGGCTCTGAGTATATTGGATTAATTCTGCTTGCTTTATTTCATAATACTCCTAGCATTATATAGCCAGGCCCTGAATACATGTGCTACTCGAAACAGGACTACAGTCCTTGACCAACTCAACATCTTGACTAATACTTTCTATAACACTTAACCGACTCAAACTCTAATTCAACTTCTTTGACAGCAAGCAACCAAATCTACTATAATCCTGAGTCCTAAGTAAATACAACTCAGCCACTTTGATTAATTGATATGGACGCCTCTTTCTTCTGCCTGCTCCTATACTGCTTGCCGAAGAAGGCGTCCACAACACTACCTCCCCCTGGCGAAACAGCTCGTCCTCGAGCTGAAAATCTGGATAATCAGACTTGAAACTATCCAAATTCTCCCATGTTGCATCTGCAGCTGAACCACCAACCCAACGAACAAGCAACTCCCATGAATCTCTTGTTGGCCGAACATGAACAACTTGCTCTGGCTGCGGAACTGCACAACCACGAACAATGGAAGGCAATGGAACTACTGATGTCGGTACCTGTCCCACAAACTTCTTGAGGAACACCACATGAAATACATTATGAATCCGTGCCTTTAGAGGAAGCTGTAGACGATATGATACTGCACCAATGCGTTCAGTGACTTGATAGGGCCCAAAATAACGAGGTGCAAGCTTGGAATTCCCTCCATCATTAATCCCAACAGCCGACCTATGATTTAAGCGAAGCCAGACCCAATCACCAACCTGGAACTGCAAATCACGGTGATGGTGATCATGGTTTACTTTCATGATATCCTGAGCCTGACGCAACCAGTCCCTGATTTCAGTAATAAATTCATCACGGTTTCTCAACTGTCGATCCAATGCAACCACTCGAGAGGAGCCAACTTCATAAGGAATCATAGGAGGAGGGTCTCGACCATAAACTACTTGAAAAGGTGTAGTCTTCAGGGCTGTTTGAAATGATGTGTTATAACAATATTCAGCCCACGGTAGCCAACGAAGCCAACTACGAGGTCTGTCTCCTGCTAAACAACGTAGATACACTCCAAGAACTCTATTTGTGACTTCTGATTGCCCATCTGTTTGAGGGTGGAAAGCTGAACTGAGGCGCAATAACTCCAGACAACCGAAAAAGCTCAGACCACAATTTGCTTGTAAAGACAGGATCACGATCACTAACAATGAAACAAGGAATACCGTGAAGACGCACAATCTGGTCAAAGAATGCTTGGGCAATTGACAGAGCAGTA
The DNA here is from genome assembly GCA_030378355.1 of Eleusine indica. Taxonomy (NCBI): domain Eukaryota; kingdom Viridiplantae; phylum Streptophyta; class Magnoliopsida; order Poales; family Poaceae; genus Eleusine; species Eleusine indica. The sequence continues at coordinate 4,914,380 of CM059498.1, read as the reverse complement.
TAGGGATGCCCAAGTGCTATGAAGTGTGCATACTTAGAAAACCGATCAACCACTGTCAGCACAACTGATTTACCACCAACCTTAGAAAATCCTTCCACAAAATCGAGAGCAATATCAGCCCAAACTGAACATGGTACATCCAGCGGTTGTAAGAGGCCAGCCAGATGAAGATGCTCAGTTTTATTTCTCTGGCAAACAGCACAACTCTTGATGAAGTCACGTACCAATTTGTTCGCTTGAGGACAAAAAATGTGGCACGGAGTCGATTAATTGTCTTTTGAACACCTTCATGTCCTGCCTCATGACCCACGGCGAGTATCTGTGGCCACAAGGAGCAAGAAGATGGAACAAATATACGGCCCTGAAATAGAACCAATTCGTCGACAAGGGACCAGCCGGCGGCTGCTGTACCACCTTCAATTTCAGCACGCTTGGCAATGACCTCAGGTAATGAAGCAGCCTCCAGCCGAAATTGAGCGTAAAGCTCAAAATCTGGTAATGACAAGGCATAGGCCAATATGTCCTCTTCATCACGCCTTGATAGTGCATCGGCCGCCGCATTCTGTTTACCAGGACGAAATTCCACAGTGAAGTCAAAACCAAATAACTTGCTTACCCAAGTATGCTGCGGAATTGTTGAGAGGTGCTGATCCAAGAGAAACTTCAGGCTGTAGTGATCTGTCCGCACAAGGAACGGTCGAGTCCACAAATAAGGCTGCCAATGTTTAACTGCTTTAACCAAGCCAATAAGCTCTCTTTTGTATGCCGCCAATTTAGCGTGATGAGGAGCCACAGCTCTACTGAAGAATGCAATTGGGCCAGCTCCCTGATGTAAAACTGCGCGAAACCCAGAACCTGAAGCATCACAATCTACCACAAATTGCTTGCTGAAATCTGGCAACTGCAGAACATGGGCAGTAGTGAGAGCAGTCTTCAACATGACAAAGGCTGCATCAGCTTCTGGAGTCCAATGAAAAGCTTCACGTTTGAGCAGCTGGGTCAATGGAGCAGCGGTGGCGCCATAATCCTGAATAAAGCGTCGATAGTATCCCGTAAGGCCAAGGAAACCCCGTACTGCCCGCACTGTTCGTGGAGTAGGCCAAGCCTGGACAGCAGCCACCTTGTCGCAGTCCATGGCGACTCCGTGCTCTGAGATAACGTGACCCAAATATGCCACTGATGTTGCTCCGAATGTGCATTTGGATTGCTTGAGGGCCAAACCATGCTCACGAAGAAGCTTGAAGACAGCCCGAACATGCTGCAAGTGCTCAGACCAAGATGAACTATAGATGAGGATGTCGTCGAAGAAGACGAGGATAAAGCGACGAATGAACGGCTTGAGCACTTCATTCATGAGGACCTGAAAGGTTGCTGGCGCGTTTGTAAGGCCAAACGGCATCACCAAGAACTCAAAGTGTCCATGATGTGTGCGGAATGCAGTTTTAGCCACGTCGTCAGGAAACATGAGCACTTGATGGTAGCCACTACGCAAATCCAATTTTGTGAAGAACTTGGCCCCTTTGAGCTCATCCAACAACTCTTCGACAACAGGAATAGGGAATTTATCCTTGAGTGTCTTCGCGTTCAAGGCCCAGTAAACTACACAGAAGCGCCATGAGCCATCGCGCTTCTTGACAAGCAAAACAGGAGACGAGAATGGTGACGTGCTAGCGCGAATGATTCCTTGGTCAAGCATAGTTTGGCACTGTTGTTCGATCTCATCTTTGAGCAGTTGGGGATAACGATATGGCCGAACAGCAATCGGTGTTGTCCCCGGTAGCAAATGAATATGATGATCTTGTCGACGGCGGGGTGGAAGGCCACTTGGAGGTGGGAAAATATCAGCAAACTCGCCCAACAGCAGCTGCATTACGTCCAGAGTGGTCATGGAACGGAGGTGCATGCTGGGACTTGCTGAAGAACCATGCCACTTGACACGGCGATCTTGAAGCCAGAACGCCATGGTCAGTTTGTCGAAATCCCACAAGATTGGACCCAGCGAGCGAAGCCACTGAACTCTAAGAACTGCTTCATGACCGCCCAATGGAATCACATAGAAATCCACCTTGAAAGCCTCTGACCCAATGACAATTGGTACATCTGCACAGAAGCCAGAACATGGAACACGATCACCATTGGCGGCACTGACAGACGTCCCAGGCCGCGGGTTGGGTATGATTCCAAGCTTCTGAACCATCTCTATGTCAAGGAAGGAGTGGGTAGAGCCGGAATCAACCAAGGCAGAAACAGAATTGGTACCAAAAGAGACGGGCAACTTCATGGTGTCAGCGTTGGTGATCCCTGTCAACGCATATAGGGACACCTCAGGTTCCTCATCGCTCCAATTTTCTTCTACCGCACCACTAGTGTCAAGCTCCAGCAAGTAGATGCCTTTCATGGTACACTTATCTATATGGTCGTGCGAAAACTTCTCTGGACAATTGAAGCAGAGACCTTTGAGGCGACGATCCGCCATCTCAGCCGGCGTGAGACGAGTAAAGCGTGTGCCTGGACATGGCCGTGGCATGGCTGGCTGACCCGCTGGTAGCTTGGTCTTGTCTTTAACATCATCCTGTCTTGGAGGCGGTGACGGAGCGCCGGCAGAACGGTCAAAGGGAGGGCGGTAACTGCTACGATAAGGTGTAGCGGGCGGTGCCATGGTAGGGTCAAGTTCTAATCTTTTCTCATATGCCCTTGCGTACTCCATGGCTTCCTCGAGACCGGCTGGATTCTGTAGTTCCACATCAGTTTGGAGAGGGTTGCCTAGGCTAGACATGAAGATATCTCGCTGTTGAGCCTCTGTGACATCCTCGCAGCGAGCCAAAAGTGTGAGAAATTTCTCTTGGTACTCAGCAACAGAGCCGGTGCGACGCAAACACGTGAGTTCACCAAACGGATTTGCCCTGATAGGAGGTCCAAAACAACGATTGATTGCCTTCTCAAACTATGCCCATGTCGGAACCCCACGGTTGCGTTCCAAACTGTAGTACCACTGCTGGGCTGCGCCATCAAGGTAAAACGAAGCCAGCCAGACCTTCTTGCCCTCATCGGATCGCTGGGCACGAAAATACTGTTTGCACTTGCTCAGCCAAGGCAAGGGATCCTCCGAACCATCATAGTGTGGAAACTGCAGCTTGTGCGATATTGTTGAAGACTTCCCGATGGTGAACGTCTGAGGACTGCCGTCACCAGATGACGATGACTCATGCTTGTCAGATTGAAGCTTATTAACTGCAACACTGATGGCGGCGTACTGTGTCTTCATCTGATTGATGTCATCGCTGTTTTTCTGTAGGGACTTGATCATCAAGTCCAGCTTCTGGTTGGTCGTCAATGGCTCACCCATGATCGAACAGCCAGCAGAAAAAGACGACCCGGCAGCCGGATGTGTGAAGAAGCTGACGAACTCGTCAAAACAGGGGCAGGATCAAAAGGAATCTGATACCAGATGATATGGTGTCGGTGATCTGAACTAGGTGCAGACTAACCCTAACTCGCCCTCTTTTGAGGCTCTGAGTATATTGGATTAATTCTGCTTGCTTTATTTCATAATACGCCCAGCATTATATAGCCAGGTCCTGAATACATGTGCTACTCGAAACAGGACTACAGTCCTTGACTAACTCAACATCTTGACTAATACTTTCTATAACAATTAACCGACTCAAACTCTAATTCAACTTCTTTGACAGCAAGCAACCAAATCTACTATAATCCTGAGTCCTAAGTAAATACGACTCAGCCACTTTGATTAATTGATATGGACGCCTCTTTCTTCTGCCTGCTTCTATACTGCTTGCCGAAGAAGGCGTCCACAACATAAGCAGAAACTGGATAAGTATTTGACAGATGCAGGTTTCTTGTAGTCAATGAAGAGTTATCTATTCTGAAAAATTCTATATGCTATTAAAGATTAAAACCCTAGACTAGAGGTGCTCATACTTTTGTGATTGGAAATGGCAAAAAGGAAAAGGATTATAGGAGGATGTACTGACGCTTATAAGGAAGGTTATAACCAAAATGCTATGGTGAAACAAGTAACACAATAAGGGGACATTAATTATCTTTCAGAAGGTATTTGGTGCTCAAAATTTGAGATATAGATGTAGTTAAGCAGTCTCTTAAAAACTACCGTTATTTTTTTTGTACTCCATCCCTTTACAAATGTAGCACCTTCCAAGGGTTAGAGAAGTCAGAATGATGGAGATCCGGTCAGTGAAATTACCTCTCGAAATAGGAATTTCTTGTGGAGGGATGTTCACCAAACTGGATTCAGTTTTATGAGCAGCTTTCAGAAAAGAATTGGCCGAGGAATGACAGGTCTAAGGTTTGCAAGGTGTCAGAAACAACAGATTGCATTATGTTTTACTGCCACACAATTTTAGTCCAACGGACCCTCTGTTCAGAATGGTGAACCTTTTAGAGTTTGCCCAGGCGTCCAGAGTTTGGATATGTTGTAATTCAGGTGATGAACAACTAAGCTGGCCTCTCCAGCAAACAATCTCTGACATATAGGATCATATCTATTTTACTTTCAAAAAGCAGGGGGCGGAAAGCCTTTGCACGTTTCCCCCAAAAATTATCAGCATGCAGAGATAGAATATTTTGTTCGCGTATACAATTAAGAATAAATCAAGGTTTGTGCGCGCTAACATTTTATAAATGACAAACACTAAAAAAATGCAAAAATAAAAATTACTGCCAAATCGAGTGAAGAAAGAAGGCTTACACTCCTCATCGAGGTCGAAGGTGCTGAGGTCGACGGAGTAGAATCGAGTGAAGGGTCCAATCTTGCGATCGTAGCTTCGGATCCGATTCAAGGCGTCCATGCGGGCTTGCGACCTCTGATCTTGCAGCTCCTACTCTCGCGCCTCCATCTGCTCCTTGTTCTTCCTCTTCTCCTCCGCCGCCGCGTGCTCGGCAACCGCCTCCGCCTCGTCGAAGAAAAAAGGTTCCAAGTCGGTGCACTCCTCCTCCTCCGCCTCGGCCTTGTCGAAGAACTGGGGTTCCAAGCGAGCGCACTCCTCGTCCGCCTCCACTTCGAAGAAGAAATTCTGCAACCCTTCCCATGTCTCCTCCTCATTCTTCACCACATAGGAGCCTTCACCGGAGCCCAAGTCTTCGCCGTCTGCCGCTATGAACCCGTCGTCCTCCTCCGCCTCGGCCTCGTCGAAGAAGGGGGATTCCAAGGAAGTGCACTCCTCCGCCGCCGCCGCCAACGTCGAAGAAGAAACCATGTTCTCCTTGCCGGATCCCAAGTCGTCGCCGACCGACACGAGGAACGCGCCGCCCGACGCCGCCATGAACGCCAAGGGGGAGAGGAACACCGATTCTTCGGATGGTTAGGGCACACGCACACGGCCTTTGTGATTCAGGCCCGGGAACTTTTAGAGGAACGACGGGGCTGATCGGGATATTAAAGCATACTCCCGATGTGAAAATGGCTCTGAGATAATCAATGTGCAGAGCTCCTGGTTATCAAGCAATTCAAGTGTCCCGAAGCCACCTTTAAATGGTAACATTTGTTTTCGCCACTAGTTATCCACCTGTAAAATATGTAGTTGCTTCTTCATGTATTTAGTTTGTACTGATATCATTTTTATGCGGTAGCAGCAGAGGCGTCAGAGCAAACTACAGAGGACGACGATCTGCCACCCCTTGCGAAGAACTTGAACCACCTGAACCTCAACCAAGACGAAGAAGAAAGTGGGGAAGAGGAATCAGAGGATGATTCAGACAATGATTTGGCACCTCTCGAGAAGAATTCGAACCACGTGAGCCCCAACCGATATGAAGAAAGCGAGGAAGAGAGTGGGTAGAAGTAAGGAACGCATTTGCTGCAGTGGCAGATACAAAATAATTGAGCCATGTGAACTCTGTAAGCGCCTGATCTAGTTCAGGAAGAATCCTTGTACACCTCTCTAGCACAAGAGATGGAAACTGAGTTTTCATGTCCAGTAAAATCGAATCATCTTTTATAGGAGGAAAATGGAATCCAAAACCGTTGATGTACCAAAATCCAGAATTCTGAGAAATGGAAGTGTCGAAAGTCTTATTTTACTCCAAATAAATAAAGCAGTGTTATTTACGTTTCGATGTCTCTGGCCTGGGTACATTCATACTAGATTTATCTGTACCGATCGAGCATTTACTAGTAGTATAGCAATGTTATTATTGATTATACGTTTCATCTATATATTTGAGAAATAGGGGCCGAATCTGTAAGTAATCACGTCGCGGTGGTCAGGCGAGGAATTTCTTGAGCCTGGCGGCGGCCTCGACGACCCTGTCCCTGCTGTTGAACGCGCTGACCCTGATGAACCCCTCGCCGCCGGGTCCGAACCCGGTGCCCGGCACGGTGATGACGTGCGTCTTGTCGAGGATCTCCGCGAACACGTCCCACGATTTGCGCCCCGGGAAGCGCACCCACACGTATGGCGAGTCGGCGCCGCCGTACACCTCCTTGCCCAGGTCGGCGAACGTGTCCACCAGCAGCCGCGCGTTCTGCTTGTACACGTCCACCACGCGGCGCACGGCGTCCCGGCCTTGCTCCGACGAGAGGCAGGCGAGGCCGCCCGCCTGCGCGACGCTGGACGCGCCGTTGAAGCAGGTGCAGACGACGCGGTCGAAGTCGCGGGCCACTGGGCTGCCGTCCGCGTACCGGAGCTCGTCGGGCACCACGGCCCAGCCCAGCCGGACGCCCGTGAACCCGGCGAACTTGGAGAAGGAGGAGATCTCGATGGCCACCTCGCGGGCGCCAGGAACCTCGTAGATGGACCGCGGCTTCTTGTTGCTGCCCTCTTCCTCCTCCGACACGTACCACGCGTACGCCGAATCGAACACGATGATGGAGCCGTTCCGGCGCGCAAAGTCCACCAGCTCCCGCAGCTGCGCGTGGGACGCCACGTGGCCCGTCGGGTTGTTGGGCGAGCAGAAGAAGATCACGTCGGTGCGCGGCACGGAGGAGAGGTCAGGGAAGAAGGAGTTCTCCGGCGCGCAACGCATGTAGGCGATGCCCGCGTACTTGCCGGACTCGTCGGCCTTGCCCGTCTGCCCCATGATCACGCCGTTGTCCACGTACCCCTGCACCGCACATATGATATGTGCATCATCTCAGATCTATAGTACTGCAGAATCTGAAATTAATGGCACCATCTCGCATCTGTCGCAAATTGTGACGTACCGGAAAGGTAGGATCTTGGACGGCAATGGTCACGTCTGAGCCGAACAGCATCTGCGCACACAGGGAAGAAAATATATGAGATTTTTGTAGCATTCCAGACAACTTAACTGCTTCATCATCTAGTATAGCACGTACCTGAAGCCGTGCAATGTCACATTGTGCTCCGTCCGAGATGAACACCTCAGATTCTTTTATCCCCATGTTTGGATATATTTTCTCAGATATGACCTTTCGCAGACTCTGCACGTATTTCACCAGAGCAAAATTAATAAGACTTACTTATTAATTAAGTTAGTGAAGTACAACAATTAGATTTCCTATACCTTTTGCCCTTGCTCCGGCCCATAACCCTCATATCCTTCTGGAGTGGACAACGCAATTGCATACTGCAAAAATGGGGCATCAAATTTTAAGCTTCAACACGAAAAGTTTATTTTAAGAAGAAAAAAAAGCAAATACCTATATAGTTGCCCTGGCATACAGTCATGGAAATCTCTAGAGAATTAAATTTATATAATGCACTGGATTGGGAATCCGGGATTGGTAAAAGCTGCATACACATACGTAGCTCGCACCAAAGTCAAGTAAGGAAGCTAAAATGAAGGAGCACTGCTCCCTGCTCATTATTTTTTTTTCCCTAAAAAAACGAGGGGTCAAGAAATCAAGCAAAAATTTAATTCTGAGGTCGCTGTCACGAAATCAAGCTACTTTTTGTCCCCTGATGTCAACAGGCGGCATACTATGATCTGAAAACTGCCGAAGACATGCCTTGACCAATGATTTGGAAGCGCTTTCTAGATTTGCTATGTATCTTACGATTGGACAGAGAGTCAGTCAGTCCACAGATGCTACCGAATCAGTGGGGCCATCAAAAGCAAATAATAGATGAACTAGCATGTGAGTGGTCAGCTAATTAAACCAGCCATGCACGGCACCTTATCCTACCCTGATCTTGGAACGTTTTAGTGAGATGACAGGTACTCTTCTCCTAATATACTTCTACTAGAGATCTGCTCCTGTACTTGATTGCAGGAGCTACATATGGCGGTATGTGTGGAAAATAGCGAGAACTGGGAGGCCATGATGTGGCTGTTGTGACATCATCAGGGTCCGAAACAAGTGGAAAACCTTGAAGAGGAATTTTCAAGTTGTTGGGTAGAAAAAGCGTAGCATGTAGAACAAAGGGCAGTATATTATAGGTTCTGACAAGTCAAAAGATGGGTAGATACAACTGATGTTCCAGATGATGGAACAGAAGAATCTCCATCATAACGTGATCTTCGTCTCTACTAGGTCGAAAGTTCTTCTATGTAAGTAAAACGTGCGAGAATCAAGTAGAGAATTGATATGTAACCGTGCAGAGTACATAGCATTCATGCATGATGAACAGCGGAAGCAAACACTTCGATACTGATAGACAACCTAAGATAATGGCGTATTCTGAGTGAGCGCAACATGGACAGATAACAAATTGGAAAGCTAAGTATGTGGTCCAAACAAGTACATCACTTCTTGTTCTAGAGGATGGCAGGTGAGACTGCCATGGTTATTACCTTATCCTTCAAAAAAATAAATTTCTTCTTCCACGTGCTAAAATGGCAAATGTACTCTGATCCAGACTATTTGAATTATATAGTCAATGTTATGTCTGTCCAAAATTGCAAACGGGTCATCACACTTCCTCGCTAGTCTTTGCTTAATTTATCAATATCCGAACGATTATCCCAATGATGTTATGATATATTTTTTTGTCAAATAACATTATTGTTTAATGGATTAGACATTCAATTTCTGGTATAGTTCTGATATCCCAATTAAGTTTTTGCCTAGCATGACAACCATTTTCCTGGTTTATTTATCTGGTCACTATCACCAGACATATCACTACGGTGTGGTTAGGTATTCGCACAAAGAAATAGATCGAGGTAGCCAGATTTATATCATAATTGGAATGATTGTACATCATGAAATATGTTTTTATTTGAAACACATAATTTTGCTTTGAAATGTGATCTGCTTTCTTCTTTTTATAAAAAACAAACATACTTTTACTTTATCTTGGCTTAAAGCTGTTTCCATCCATTTATATTCTCAGGAGAAAAGAGAAATGGCATGGGAGTGCAAAACGTTAGAGAACAAGAAAATACCTCCGCCATGGCTGATGTTATGATGCTTGGTATGGGTTCAGTTGTGTCTCCGATGCCCAAACTGATGACCTTAGCGTCGGGGTACTTCTTGAGGTGAGCTTCATGCCTAATGCTTATCTAACGGAGGATCAGACGACACACGCCAAGTTAGTGAAATAAAATGGTGACGAAATTATGCTTGTACTAGGTCGATAAAAAGCGGCTGGTACCTCGGGGAACAAATACCCCTTCTTAAGCTTCTCCATATGCGGGTTACGAATGACGCTTGTCCGAGGAACTGAATTTTAGTAGCAACATGGAGGAAATCGTCAAACATTATGAACTGTCAAGAATGCACCAAGGAAAAAAGAAACAGCCATGTCATGATCATGGTGCTACCTCCAGTCTTTGCATGAGGTGCAACGTCCAGTGGAACGACAGCCTTCTCAAGCAGCCTGCATGAAGGACCAGAGAAAAGAGAAAGAGACAAATTATATGACTTCAAGTAATCACCCATGCAGCATCCACAGCCACTACACAGGCTAAAATTAATAAAAGTAAGTAGTTTGCTGGATGCAGTACTTGGAGATCATATCTCCCGGCATGATGAATGGATCGAGCTTGAACTTGCGTGTGTGAGAAAGAGAGCCCTGGAGCAAGACTCTGATATTGCTCGCACTTGAGGGCAGAAGGATGGGCTCCTGGATGCGTTAGCACAAGCACAACCAAAGGTGGCAACTGGCAATAAGAGCACAATGCGAGCAACGCTACATTTATAGAAACCAGAGAGCCTGCTCTCGGCTCGCTCTGGGGTCGAAATTCTAAAAGGCTGGCGTTGAAGAGTCGTCCGCTGCTCGAGTGGTCCACCTTAAAAATATTTTCCATGGTCCGAAGCCAGATCTTAAGTCGAGTTTAAACAGATTCTCTAGTTGTTTAGACGGTCCTGAGCTAGGCATCATATGGTCTGTCCCTTTGGACAAGCAGCTCGGTTTGTGATGTCCACACCTGCAATGCTCACCGGCATGCCACCTGTACAGTCCCCTGTGTGCACGGAGAGGATCAACTTTGCCGTCAGAAGAAACCCACCGGCATGCCATGCTTGCGTTCCATCGATGACCAAACCATGATTACCATGACAAAACTCATATGTTGAAATCTTCTAAAGTCACCTGGAGGTAAAAGTTTCAGAGCAAGAACGTGGCCTGATGAAATTCAGTTCGCTGAACGTTGAGAATATTCAGGAAAACTTCCCATTAAACGCAGGTACATTCATACTTAATCGCACACCGAATATTGGTGATTCGATTTTGATATGTAGAATACTGATCATTATATATTACAAGTTACGTCTTCTTTGGATTTGCTACGTCCTCATGTGAAGGAAGCACTGACCATCTGCTGAGAGATTCTAAACAGTTGGGAGGTTTGTGCAAATGCTTCAGAAAAAGCTGTGCTCCGGGCGATAATATAATTCGATGATTCCTGTACAGAATAGACATGTCCATGTGCAAATTTCCAGACAAATACTTGAACTGTTCCAATTGGGATTTTCACTAGCATTCCTCATGGTTTGATTTCGTGCCACGCTTGATTTAATGCATGTCACACGCTGATCCTGGAGGAATTTTCTATGCGGACCCGATTTTCTAATGAGTTGAGTAACCGTACTAAACGAGATTTGTTGAACATCCCTTAGACTAGCTAGTAAGAGGTTATCTACACGTCTTTTTTCTTTTTGGATAAAAATGAGTTTCTTAACAATTGCGAAAAAAAATGCATGGCACTATTTTTATTTTCAGGGAAGGAAGCCTCATTTTGTCCTATTGGAGGCCAGAAATTCAATGGAACAATAAATTTATTGCTCGGTCACGACCTAACCTAAAAAATAACAATATCTCTAAGGTGCAAAATAGATTAAGGGAGCTGACTCCAGTTTCTCCCTATGGTTTTCAGGGAGACCTCCTCATAGCCGGAGAAGTCAGGTCACAAGTTTCAGTTCGTCCGAAGGGTCAATTTTAGTGGTAGTAGCTACGAGTTGTTGACTAGTTCAGGCGGACACTTGGTCCTCTACTCCTTGTTCAACTTTCTACCGATTTTGCATTTTTATATGTTTGTTTGATCATTTTTAGTTCATCTTCCCAAATTTAGTGGGGCTGGAGTTTTTCCAGAGTCATCTGGACTCCTGAATTCAAGAAACATATTAACATTGTTTTTTAGAGAAACAAATATATTATCATTCATGTTTCTGTATCTACCGATATATGTAACAAAAGAAACAAACGTATATGGGCATATGGCAATTTAGCATGCAATTCCAGCTTTAAGATCTATATGTGTTGGATGGATTTCAGTTTACAAAAAATAAAATAAAATGCTTTAGATTTTTATATTTAGTTTGATATAAGAATGACTCATTCAAATAATTTTAATTATTCATAGTTCCTGCTCTATATAGATTTATAGATCTGTGTATGATATGGACTATGGAGACTAAGGTAAGAAAAATGCGTGCTTGCAAAAAAAGAAAAAGAAAAGAAAAAGGGGGCTGCTAATTTTCAGGCGACTGAAAGTTTTTGGAACTTTCAGTCACTGTTTTTGAGCCATAGATTCTATATCCAATGATTTTTAATTATTATTTAAAAATCCTATAAAAAATTAAAACATAAAGAAGCAAAGCATCGACTGAAAGCTCAGACAACTGAAAGCTAGAAAATTCGAAAGAAAAAAAGAGAATTAATATGTTACTTGAGTGTGGAATATGTTGGTTAGTAAATTACGGATCATGCAGCTCGCTTGTTTATCATTTATGCGTGGTCAATAAACAACTCATTAGTGGTCATCCATATCGTTCATATTCATGACTAGTGCATATGATTCGAAAAAGAAGGTATTCATGTGTTGCATATAGCTTGCATAATTGTTCTTGTTTGATTAGCACCACCAGCTTGCAAGTTCTTCGCCACATGAGTTGCTGGAATCTGCCTTTTTTCTTTGCTTTTTTTTAATGCATATGTTTAGATATAACATCTCAACTGCGCTAACAATCAACAAGCAACCTATACTCTGAGTTTGATGACATCCAGATGTTAGTATGCTACAAACATATAAATAAATAAATCATCACAGAGAACAAAAGAACAGGACTCATGCGGCACAGCAGTTAAAAGATAAACAAAAAATTCTACCTGGAATCGTGTAGTTCCGTTGTTTGGTTAAACTTTTCACGTTTGAAGTCCGCGGGGAGAGTAAGGCTAAGATCTTCTTCTCTTTTGGCAAAGGAACAAGGCACGACCCTCGTTGTTCCCTCTTCATCGTGTTCGTGTTGTCATCTTGGTTGGGAACTCTCCACCTACACATGTCCTGCAGTTTTGTCAGCATAATCTTATCTCTGAAATGTATGTCGTCATCGTACGTAATAACAACATTTCAAATGTACCAAGCGGCTGAAAAGCATTAGGAGTCAGTTTTCTGAAGTACGTTGGTGCAGTTTGCATTTTTTTTTCGACAGCTCGTGCTGCTTGTACTTTTTGACATAGTGGCTTGAGTAATTGCAGTCAAGTCACGTGCATCATGCATATGTCACTTTCATATAGGGATGGCAATGGATACATTATCCGTTGGGCCGGGAAACATATATATTCCTACTTGGAGTTTTACACACCGTCATCTATATTGGGCCGGGAAACATATATATTCCCACTTGGAGTTTTACACACCGTCATCTATGTCCATACCCATTTCGAATTGTAAATTTCCTCCGTACCTATACTCACATGGGTATGGTTTTCCACACCTATTAATAATATAATAAAAATAATTGATCAATAAAATATAGCTTATAAAATAATGGTTAAAAATACGTCCAGCGAAGATGAGGTGGCGGCGCGACGATGATTTGGATCGTACTGGTATCTGCAGATGCCACAGACCAGGGGTGTGTGACGGCGGTGGAAAATACAATAATTGTTTTAAGGTTCATTATTTTATCATCTTTATTTATGTAAATATTATGAACCCACCTGTTAAGTTTTATAGGGCCCATGGGTAGACGGGTATGGGTTATAAAGGAATGCCCATACCCATTGTACTCACTGGGTGATAAAAAAGCCCATTAAAAGACTCATGGAGAGAAAAATTGATCCAAACCCATATCTTAATAGAGTAAAAAATCATCGGGTATTGGACTATGGGTACCCATTGTCATTCCTACTTTCATGCTTATATTTGTAGTCACCATTTCCTAGATAGAACAAAGAAAAATGTTAATAGTACATCGGATCCTGCATTACGTTTTTGTCTACTGTTTTAATTCTCAAGCCTTAATAGATTGAGCTGGAAATGTTTCTGAAGAAATGGATATTAATTGCCACAACATGTTCCTGGAAATGTGTGTGAATATTCAGGCACTAGCCAACTTTGCATACACACGGACACATTAACTTCGTGGCAAATAGGCCACAACTTCGAAAATGCATGACAAATGTTGGAGCTCTGATCCAATATCCAGCATTATTTGTGTGGATGCATTTTCAGTTTTTGATATTTGCTCGTTCAACACATACACACAAAAAAAGGTTCTTATTTGTATGCTCCGAGTAATGTGGAAAGATGCAATAATAAAGGCATTGTGTGGTCTGCTGGCACTGTCAATCAAACTATGAAGTCAAAATGAAAAATACAAATAGTATACGGTACGATGCGAAGGAACGTACACCTGTGTTTTCTGGATGGAATGTCTGCCCTTGCACTTCTTGGAGTTGTAGCAGTGCAAAACTTCAAACGGAATTCCAAGTGGCCAGGGAATCACGCGCGTGAACAGGATAAGATTGTTACTACATGACGTGCTGTAATTGTGGGAGGTAGGCGACCGAGTTTACCTGTCACTGATGGATTGTCCATGCCTTGTTGGCTTAACAAGACATCTTGTTTTTTACCGAGACTAAAGATGGAAAACTTAAACTAAGCAGGCAATGACAAACACCAAAGACCTGCAGAGACTTGCAGGTAACAAAATCTCGAGTGAACACAACATGCCGCGATGGCAACATCCGACGGGAAAAAGGGAGGAAGCGGATAAATTAAGATCCTTTGCTTGTGTCCAGGAACCGTGAGAGCCTGTCGACAAAAGCAAATAGGATGCTACAGCTAGTAATATCTTTCCGGCTCTACTAGCATCAGCATCCATACACATGCACATGCGTGACATATTTCCATCTGTTCGTACAGACGGACGGCGACGCCTCCGGGCCGGTTACCCGAGCTGGATAGATATCTCATATCTCTGTACTTGACCAGTAGCTCACCAGCGCGGTCAAGAGTTTCCATGCAAAATGCGCCTCCTCGTCGCACCGGCGGCCGTGTGAACCAGAGCTTATTTTCCTCCAAATTTCTCGATGGTCTCTGTCTGTGCTCCAGCCCATGCCCCGTGCACGTGCACGCATCGGCACGCGCTCAGCGGTGCCGTCCCGGACGAGGAAGACAGTTTCGCTCTCAGCTCACCCGGCCAGCAGCTGGTCGCCGTGGAAAAGCATGTTTCCCCACAATTGGAACAGGCGGCGGTGCTCTGCCTGACCAAAAATGCAAGGCAAGCTTTCGCGGTGCCTGACTCGATCTCGTGGTGGAATCCACAACTCTCTCGCGTGCGCTGACGTAACGTCCGTGTAATAATCTAGGAGTAGAAGAAATACCTTTTCACGGTCCTGTACCGAACGAGCGCATGTGCCATTTTGCCACATGCTGGCAACTAGACGCTGGGACTGTATAGCATTGAATTTGAACCGCGTGCTGAAATGGACCGAATTATGCAGGTGGTACTCTGAAACCAATGCTGTTACAGTCGAGGTTGGACTTCAAATATTTTTTTTTAAAAATCCGGAACACTTAGTATCCGCATATATTAATAAGAAGAATATGCCTCATATTAAGAGAAACGAGATCAAACCGTACAACAACCTTCAATTAAAACAAACAACAAAGAAAAAAGAAAAAAGTTTCCTAATCACAAAGCAGCTTTAACTTCGCTCCAGTAGACCTCAACACAGCCTCTACATCTCTTCACCCTAGGTACAAACCACAACACCATGCTCCACATCGCTTCACCCTAGATACATCCCATAACACCGTGCTAGTGTCATCATCGCCAAGCTCAATCATACGCCCACGATGCAGCAGCTACGACTTCAAATATAAACGTGGTGTAGTTGCACTAGAAACTTTACCATCTTCAAGATAACCCCTTGAGGGTGTTTTGCTGAACTTTGACGTGGTGTCCTTTTTGGTCGTTCATGGAAGTTCAGAATTTGTTGAGACCGAACGTATCACACTTTGTTGTAGGTTCTGGGAATTCAGTTGCATATAAGGTCTTCACACATTAAAAAAAAAAAGAGGGAAAGGGGGGGGGGGGTCATCGTTTGATCTAATTTAAACCCATTCCAAAACGCATGGATGTCACATTTATAATTTGGCAAACATACAAAAAGTAACTCGGTAAAAAATTCCTGCAATCCAGATAAGGTAAGTGGCCACAGCACCGACTTTATATTGTTCTTGCAACTGAGTGAAATAATAGACACCTGCATCGTGGTGATGTGCAAGGTACTACGCAGAGAAACATACTGTTTACATTTCTAGACGCAGCTGCGGAAAAATGACAAAGCCAAGGACATGATGAAGTAATGCAAATCTTCGCACGCCACGGATAGGGATTTAATAATAGAATTTGTAATTAATAATTCTCATTATCTAAACTACGTGGTGTATTGTGTGCTGAGTTTTATTTCTACCCATGGTGATGTAGACGGAACTGCTTTAGTATTGTTGTAATAAGCTGGTCGTAACCTTCCAGTGAGATTAATGTTAGGTACTTTTCTCATTATCTAAAAAAAAAAGACACTGCATACATGTTGACAGAAACCAAAAGAGCCCACAGACAGAAGAAAAAAGCCTACAGGCTCAAGAACATAGCACTATCCGTCAAGCACTTTGTTTTCAAGGCCCAGATGATTCAACCCATACCTGCCGAGCACTACGGGCTGCGGTCTGCGGCTATGCAGACCCAGCAACCTACCGTGGTCAGTTTGCGTCGTGGGCCTCCACCATTCAGGGTCCATACCGTTCGCCCGTGGGATAAAAACAGCTTATAACAGTTACGCGCCAAATATGTATGGAGCAATTGCATTACAGGACTTGTTTCCAATTTTTGCAAGAATGTATCTGTTTCCTGAAAATGAATAATCAGTCAGTAAGATTGTAAGTGGGGTTATTTAGGAAAAATAGATCCACTCTTACAAAGATTTAGAAAACAAATCTGTTCTTAACATTGGAGTTAAAATCAGGTCTTGTAATACAATTTTCTCAACATTGGGATTTGGCCATATACGTCATCGAAGAGTCATGCTTGCATATGAGAGAACGCATGGGCAGATTGAAAAGTTCGTTAGCGTGTCAAACTTGGTTGCAACTAATCACAGACAGTTGTTCCTCCCAAAGACCGTAGGTTTTTATTATTGACTATATACAAAACCCAGCAATACTCAATTTTGCTTCCCTATTAAGTTCCAATCGACCAGGTGAATGAACTTTCGTGTATAGAACAGTAGAAGGATGCTCGACAAGGAAAACAAATGATAAATGATATACTAGTGGTACTTCTTCTACCACCAGCCATCACCTCTTTTTCTTTTTCTTTTTTGCAGACTTCGTATATATGCTGAGATTTACAGCGTGTTAAGACGCCTAAATTTAAACATGACTAATGGTGAGTAGAGACAAGATTAGTTTGTGTCCAAACATACTGTAATTTGTATTGTCAAATTTTCAAGCTAACAGACGCCTAAATTTTATAGCTAGCCCCCTTTTCTCACCATGGATGGAACTGGAGAGCCTAGCGCATTCGTCCTCTCTAGCTAGTTCCATCGCCTGGCTTAGCTGTCGTCAGGAGGAGCATACCCTTGAAGCGTCATTTTCTGGACTAGGTCATGTGATAAGCTAAGTGATCTTATGGAAAGCTGGTTCCACGAGCCAATCTTTGAAGCATTTGTTTTCACGCCTCTACGTAGGCTGCGATGTTGTCAAATAGAAAAGGACAAGGAGACGGCTTCTAAATTTCCTCTGCGTGGTGATGTCCGTCTAGAAAATTTCCCCTCTGGGCAGTACACGACCACAGCCGTAGTAGTTGGCTGAGAACTATAGTTCAGTGATTTCTTTGCCACGGCACGGTAGTGACAAAAATCATAAAATGTATCAATCAATGCAATGAACTTGGGCATTAATAAGAAAGCGGTCAACTGATCGAAACCATACACTATGCATGTAAATAAAAGTAATCATACACGAATATCAGAAGAAAAAAAAAATGTGTACAAAATGCTCTCTAAAGAAGAAGAAAAAAAAGAGAAAAAAAATAAGAGAGGATACTACTCCCTAGAGAATCAGTAAGAAAGGAACGAAGATACAGCGATGTCTCTCAAACAACCTCACATCGATCGATCGCAGCAAAACTAAGAACAGATGCAACACATAAATGTGGTCATTATGCGCCGTTGTTCCATCCGTTGGAGCCGTGGGGCGCCTTGTCGGCGTCGCGCCTCCGCCTCCGGAGGACGATGACCCACGTGATGAGCTCGAGGCAGAGCGCGATGCCGCCGAGCGTGGCCAGGATGACAATGTAGGCGGTCTTCCACCCGCTGGCCGGCTTGAGGATGTCGAGGCCCTTGAAGATGTTGATGGCGGCCAGGACGATGACCGAGTACCCGACGGAGTGGTGGTAGATGTTCCAGTACAGCCTGTACTTGTTCTTCGGGTCGGGCCTGAGCAGCAGCGCGAACACCTGCAGCGTGGCGAGGCAGAACATGGCGATGCCGATGTTGCGGTGGGGCTTGTAGGTGATGCCCACCGACTCGCTGCCGAGCTTGAGACCCAGGCCCCAGCCGGCGACGCCGAGGATGTAGCCGGAGCACTGGCACGCGATGTGGAGGTAGAACCATGCGGGGTCGGCGGACTTGAACACGCGCAGGTAGCGGGCGATCATGGCGCCGAGGGGGATCAGGACGCCCCAGGCAACTCCATTCAGCACTCCGTGGATCTGTACACACATTTAATTTGGAAACGTGTCACTAGTGTTATTAGAGTTTAAATATTGACAAAATCAATGCTTTTTATTTATGAAAAAAAAGAAGTAAAATCAGTGTTACATCGTCAAAATAATTAAAGGCAAGAAACTGTACATGAACGTTTGAGGTGGTTCAACTACTCTTGTATCAGCATCTGAAACTGACGCATATGTGATTAACTTTTGCGCTAACGCTGCTTGCTTGTTGGAACTGGATTCTGACCATCTTTTGCCTAGATCAACCCGATCACGGGAGCTAAAAGTAGACCACCTCCCAATTAACAACACCTATCCGGTTGGTGAAGTAAGCACATCGTGTTTTCCACAATCCTAGAGCGTCAAAGCAAACGTCCAAATCTCAGCTGACGTACTGTTCTCTCTTATAAACCAATAAATATACGACGTCGCCATCCTCTACTTGATCGATCACCATCCTAACTGACCTAACCTCCGAACAATGAGACGCGCCAATATTCAAGCGTAGAACAAGCAAAGAAAAACATTTTCTCCGTGGTTCTGAATGGCCGCCAGTAGTTGAATAGCCGAAGATGGAGGGAGGGGACGAAGAGAGGCGAGGAGGAACTCACATTACGGCGGCGCTGCCTGGAGTTGGATGCTCCGACGGTGGACCCGGAGAGGAAGTCCAGGTTGAGGGTGCTCTGCAAGTTGGCACCTCCGAAGTTGTGCGCCGCTACCTCCCCGTTGTTAATCGGGCCGGCCTGCCACACCGTGTTCTGCTTCGTGTTGTTCCCGGGCAGCGCGACCGTGACGAAGATGGTGTATGCGCCGCCGGAGTAGTCCACGCTGGGCGTGCCGACCACGGTGAACTTGAGGTTCCCTTTCGTGAAGGTGGGCGACGTGTTCTCCAGGTAGGTGTCCAAGAGGGACACGCCGTTCCCGTTCTGGGAGGCGATGAACACGCTGCTGCCGCCCATGCTGCTGGCCTTCTCGGTGTTGATTCCCCATGCCACCCAGCCGTTGGTGCCCGACGGCCCGCGGAACGCCACGTCGGCCGTGCCGTTCTCCGCGTGGTACGTGTAGTAGATGCTGGCGCCGAGCACGGGCAGCGCGTTGCACAGGCGGTAGGACCGGCCGTTGCTGAACGCCCTGGACGAGCAGTCCTGCGCCGTGGCCGAGGCCAAGAGGAGCAGCGCCGACGCCAGGAGGAGCCACGCCATTGGAGCCTTGATGCTCTGTTTTTTTTCGTTTGGTTGCTCTTGGGGGTAAACTCCGAGGCGCGAATGTTGCCGGCGAGGGAAGGAAAGGCCGGCAAGGGTCCTATATGTACTGGTGGCAACACGGTAACGGAAGCGCGCGGTTGTTGGGAGGAGGTGGCGTGTGGGGTGGAAGGTTCCAGGTTGACCGGGTCAATCATTGTGCAGTCTCATCTGGGGAATTCTCAACTCTGTCACAAAATGCTATAGTGCGTGTTCATCTGACAGGGTCTTCGCCTAGTCGCTGAGCAATCGACCTTGCTATGTTTCGTTGGGGACAAGCGTCTACTGAATGTTCTAGGGAACATACATAAATTATCCTGCAGATCACAGGCTGTTCAAAACTCCCCATGTGTCCAAACAGAACTTAAACTGCAAAAGAAAATTCTCTCCAAATCTTTGCCATAGGACATAAGAGTACGACCATGCCGAGTGGAGATCATTGTTGTGCGCACTGTCATGCACCTGCCCCGGATTGCAGGGCGAAACCTTTCCACGTTCAGAGGGGCGTGGCCCGAGTAGCCGAGAGTTGGTGAAGGCAGGCGACCGAATTAAGCAGCAGCTGTAAACAAACGACGATAACTAGTAGGAGGATTAGGTGAGGATCAAGTTCGTGACCGGAGACCGTGTTCCGCGCTGCCTGCTCGGTCAACTCCACGGCTGCTTCCTTTCGTTCTCGCCCCGTTTATCCTTTCCTTATGTTTCCTGCAACAGTATTGAGCATGTGTGTTCTTTGCATTTGTTTTGTTTGTCGAGCAGTCGAGTAAGCTTGGGAGCCGGGGCACCTTATTTTAAAATCATCCAAAGCTGCCACTGTTATACAAAATATCTCGGGCTTTGATCTTCTTGCAGAATCTGCTGGGCCCTCCTGCGGAAATCCTAACATTCTCCCACTTGCATCGTTAATTTGCACAAGCAACTTAATTGTGAATTTTATTGGCCGGCAACGCTTTCTCCCCTGCACTTGCAGAATGGAGTAGGCGACATGCCCGGGGGTGGACTGATTCGTTTCCCAATTCCCAATCTACTGCAGAACGCACGTTCGACACAGTTGTTGGAGGCTGCTTCTATCGCTCTCCACGCTTCGTCTACCTCAGGCGCGTGCCATATGGAGGCCGGTCACGCGGCAACTGATCCAGAACAGGTACCGCCACTTGACCGTTAAGACACTCAGACGTGACTTGTTCATCACATAGACTATTCTTAACTCCAATACGCCTTTTTTTTAACAAAAAAATGAAGCCCCCTCGTGTTCATAGTTTCATGTATACCAAATTTCGCATACAAGATCTTTGATCTATTACTAAATTTCACCTCAAAATGTCTACAGGTTTTGTCGTCATACAAACATCTTTGATCTTCCGCGTATTTCTCTTTGTTGGCTTGCATGGTCGACTTTGACTGCATGCGTTGTGTCTGAATTAGTACCAGACTGCATGCATGAAGAAGATCAGGACAGAGATGCGACACTGGCACTATTCTACCGTGGCTTACTTCATCAGGCTCTAAGACATAGTCGTACATGTTGACAGGCCAATTCAGCTCTAGGTTTGGTTTACATAATTACATCGTCTTTAGTGGCTCCGTATATTGTCGAATTTGACTGTTTTGAGCAGAGCGGAAGGTTTCATACTCTGGGAGAAGACAAACAAGAAATCACTATGACGACAAAACCTGTAGACCTTTTGAGGTGAAAGTCGCTTTCATGTACTACTAAATTTCGGAGTTGGCCGTGAGGGTTGTTGAACTAGCACACGCTTATACTAAGCTGGTTAAATACATTAATTTTTGCAAGATGAGAACGGTAAACCAAATCGGTTACAATGACCGGATGGGCAGTTGCTCAGTCCACGCATAGCCAAGGACAGACTGAAGACGCCACACAGCTTGACAGCTTGTTAACACTGGCTTCGGCGTGCATATTACAAAATAAATTTTTTACATATAGATGTTAAATATGTACTATCTAATTTAAACCATATATAGATGAAAACGGTAAATAAAATTTTCACATGTGATCGGTTAAGATGGATTGCTTGATTGTCATTCTTGATGTCTACTACTAGTCATCTCCGGCGATGGCCATCAACAGAAGCGGATGTGGCTTGGGTGGTATTGGTTTAATCAGATATTATTCGTCTTGGATTAACAATCATATATTAGCAGTCTGTAATCTGTATTAGTTGTAGTTTCGGTCCAAGAGACCCAGTAGTGAAGTGAAATTGTAGACTTAGTTTCACATTGAAAGTTTAGGTGAATAAGAGTTACCATATAATTTCAACTATATTACCTTTTGGTTAATTCTTTTTTACATGAAACAAGGGCAAATATATATATATATATATATATA
Organism: Eleusine indica; assembly: GCA_030378355.1. Classification (NCBI taxonomy): domain Eukaryota; kingdom Viridiplantae; phylum Streptophyta; class Magnoliopsida; order Poales; family Poaceae; genus Eleusine; species Eleusine indica. The sequence goes on along the minus strand of CM059498.1, from coordinate 4,892,398 downwards.
TAATTAATACTTTCTGTGAATGTGTGTGTCCGCCTTTCAGGTGGGCTAAGGCGGTAAACAGATTTTGAACACGAGATGTTACACCAATGAAGTTGTAGCATCTTAAAAGGTTAAGGTTGAATGTAATGTAATCTTTCTATTATCTTAAAAAAACATTTATATTTATTTAGCAGCCTAGGCTATACCACAGTTTGACGCACAATTGAACAATTGAGCGGGTCCACGTCGATGTCAAAACTCCCTTTTAACTTGCGATAACTATCTGACAAGATCACAAGACTATTCACACAATTGACCAATTGAGCGGGCCCACGTCGATGTCAAAATGGCCTGTTTGGAGTACTTCTAAATTTGACATGTCAAGTCTTAACAAATCATGTCTCTACTGCTGCTGCATACTAATTGCTTAGTCCTTTTTATGTAGCTTTCTGATGGAAAACCGAATCAAGATTCAGATTTCAGTCTGTTGACCTTTTTTTTTTTTTTGCGAGGATGCTAACCTATGTATGTTCTCTTATACTCTGGACTAATTCCTAACCCGCGAGAAGCATCATTACTTTTTTTTTTGCGGGCAGCGAGAAGCATCATTACTGACATCAGGTACTCGCATTATGATATGGTCTAATTAACATACTAGCTCTAGCTGTGCTGGTACAGCTCTGACCGCAGTTCTTATATGTTGTTCATACTTTAATCAAATGAAAGCGACTTAGGCCTCTATTCTTGAGCACCTTTATAATGGGCTAGAATAGATATAGACCGTTTGTTTTTCTTAATCTAATAGTTTAGATCTATCTATACTATTTTATCACTTAAGTAGTATGAAATAGTATTTTAAAGTAGTATTAATAACTATGGGTATCATAAAAAAAAAAGATAATGACATATTGTAGTTTTATGGATTTCTCCCGTTCTTGTACCCCTCTTCGTCTGGCGGCGCATGGCGACAGGTCGACGAGACAGAGCAAAATCGATGGCGCCCACCACTGCAAAGATGGACGGAGCCACAGTCAAGAGTGCTGAGCGGCCAAACCCTTTGCCACCCGCCGCTGTCATTGATTTCGTTCCTTCGCTTTGGATCTCGGCAGCAAGGCGACGGCACAACTTGGAGGATATGATGGTGCACTCGTAGGCTTTCCTTTGTTCCTCCTCTCCCATTGCTCGGTATCTGCACCTGCCCACAACATCATGGTGCCCACAATCGCTGGTGACGAGGAGACCTAGTGCTGGAGGAGCTTGCTGTCTTGCTGATCGAGACACCATTTGCAGAGATGGCGGTTGGTCTTGTTCTTATTTCATATTCGTGTGACAATTGTTGTGTTTTATTTAGACTCTTTCTATTGTACTGCTCCTGCCTTTTGTTTTATTGTCACTGCTGTAGTTACCAATTAATTGAAAGAATATATACGATTATTAAGATTATTTCCTTCGATCTACATGCATTTGCCTGTGCGTTGGCATGACAATTCGATATGGACTCCATCTTCTGTGTAAATTGAAGCTGAACCAACCAGGTTTTTGCCCAGATTATCACACACCATGCATCCCAGGTTCAGAGCAAAATGGAATAAGTGTTGTATGGTTCTCATTGGATGGAAGCAGGCGTCTATGTTCGTTGCTGTAAAAATAAAAATGAAATCGAGGTTTGAATGCAGTTCACTTCAGCAAACGATGTATCGAAATCACTTCAACAAATGCTTACGCCTCGCATAATGTCTCCGGTGCCGGTGGCAAGATGTTAGCGGCCACGCATAAGTATGGTGGATCCGACGGGAGTGTTTGCTGATTGCCGGCAGCGCAATGCTAGCAGCTGCTGCACCACCGGCTGCGGCGCAATGCGAACCTATGATGCCGGAGTTCTTATTTTTCTTCAATGGCGGCGGTGAGGAGTGCGTCAGGTGGCGGAGTTTCTTTTTTTTTCAGAGAATAACGATTCGTGGTGGCATAATCTGTAATTTATCGAATTACCTAGTCAATTACAAATTTCTCCCTATAAATCAACGGTCGGATTTGATTTATATTATTTTAATGGTCTAAGTAGTATAATCCACCGTAATAGGAGTACCATTCTTTCTTGCCGTTGCCCATTGTTAATAATCCCTCCGTTCGACAACTGTTGATGTTCCCAATCAACAAATGAACTCAAAAACAACTGCAAACAATTTATATACACTACTGTTGCTTTTCGTTCGAGACACGGAATTATTTTGCTGTATTATAGCTGTTTCGACTCTACATGTAAGAAATTTTGATTCATCATTATTATTTGCCTACTTGGTACTATCACAAGAACATCTGACCTTTCGTTTCTCCCAGATTAATGAAAAGCAGGCAGATTCTCAAAAAAAAAAAAAACAACTGAGGGGTTCACCTAACTGTAACGAAGCTTATATAATTAAAAATTCTCATGTTCAGACTCCAGAACATCGTACAATCCCTGTGTGTCGTATGACACTTTCATCTAGAAGACTAAGTGATGACCATCTTCAGAATTATCTTTCGGCACCTGCAACCTACTACAAGGACGTGACGGCCATATCTTAGCCACGCATTTCTTCGAAGCTTGATCTAGCCTATCCGCGTTAGTTAAGCTCCGTATTGCACCAGCGCTGACGAGTTCCCTGTCACGTGTCATGCACACGTCTTGAGAGGTTGCGGTCTGCAGCAGTTATATATGACGAAAATCTCGAACAAAAATCGTGCCGTGCACGCAGAAATGTGAAGAAAATCCATGGTCGGGAGGCGCCTGGTGCATGCATCCGTACGCGCCGTAGAAGGTCAGGCGATTCTGACGTCGCCCCTCCGTACTTTTTTCCTTAGCTTGTAGAAATGATGAAATGGCCACATGAACGACCTGCATATTTCAGAAACCAAATTAAGGTGCTGACTGCGGCAGCAACGCCAGACGTGGTGCGAAATTGAGTCATAGGCTTCGGCTTTAGGACAAGAACATTAAAATTTGAATTATATGCTATAATTAACACCACGTGTATAGGCGTGGATACGGCTTTACAGGTAGATCGAGCAGCTCGTATTATAGATTTATAGCTCGAAAGAACGATACTTAGGCACCTGGTTACGCAAAGGTGGCGGCGTAAACGGAGTCAAGCACCCGGCGATCATGTCGGCTTCAGACCTTTTCTCATGTTTGCTTCACTGAGGATCAACGAAAATGAGGACTCTAAAGCCTCCAAATCTCCGACTGCTCTGGTGGACAGTCGACTGGCTGGCCAGTGGCCAATGGTGTTGTGCGCCGTGCTGAGCCGCCCCACCTGGGCGAGCTGGACTACTCCTCCGCAGGCGGGTCGCGGATGCCGTTCCGGACCACCGCCTCGGCCGTGAAACTGATCCAATCTGAATAATGTTGATTACCGTTTCTATTAAGACCAAATTGTTTAGTACACACTAACAAACTACAATTTCATTCTGAACGCACCAATAAAGTAAAATTTAGCTAGAACACACTGTAATTCTAGATATTCTCGTTTGTGACACATTAGGGTAGTTTAACAATTATTTTCAATTTTTCTATTTTAATATATAAAATATAATAGAATTTAAAACTTGACACAAATATACATTGTTGCATTTTTTGTATTTAAAAAAGAGCTAGGTGATTGTTTGCATGATTTGTTCGATAAATTAAATATTGTAGTGCTCCAGAAATATCTTCAACTCGATGACCGGGCAACCGCGAGGCAGAAGAAGCGTCCTTTAGTTTAGTGCAGCACTGAACCGCGTAAAAGATTGCACGTCCATATGCATGGGCTTGATTCTCGCTTTCATAGCTTTCGAAGCTTTCGCAAGGAAAGCACAGTGAATAAATCAAAGCAGAGAGACGCCATCATCGCAGTGACCTGTACGCTTAAGGTGAGCACCATCATCACCAAACATATCCAAAGCAATGAAACTTCATAGATTCTTCTTCTCAAAATTTATAAAGGCGACGTGCAATATTTTGTATAGTAGTTTACTAATTTACAATGATAACATCTAGTTCTATACATAATATATTAAAACCAAACATATGTATAGTTTAAGAAGTGCATAAAAGACGAGATCCTGAAAAGGCAGACAGAAGTAACCTCCAGTAAAGTGCACTTATTTGGGGTTGTGCCCACCGTGGGAGGTTGCTCACAGCAAAAGATGGAGCTCCTAGTCACAGTTGACAAAAGGAAGCCAAGCAACATGATGCACCGTACAATGCTTCGCCGCACGATGTAACTAGGGGTCAGGGAAGGCTCTAGTGCAAGGTCGTACCAGAGATCAAGCATGAGAATCCCACAAACATAGTCGTTTTGAGTCCTGCTGAAAGAAGCAATAGTGGGATGCATTCCTTATATTCCACGCCTAGAAAAAAGCCAGTCCAATAACAATAATGGCAATGATCTTACTAAAGGCTGTAATTATATATATGCAGTGTGGATTTCTTAGCATTTTATTTATGTGACGCTTTACTACGATAACACCATATTGCGGGCTACTTCTATTTATCCAAGCCCTCCACACCGAGATTCTTTGCCTCCATCTTCCGGAACTTCAAGTATCGAACAGCTTCCTCCAGGAGAGCAGGAGTATCCAGTTGGTCTCCACCAGGGATTATTCCTCTAAGAGCAGTGAGCATATTCCTGATCTTTTCGTGAGTTACATATTTTCCTTGGATCCATGGTGAACTGAACTTTTCCTAGAGAAATGCCTCATCTTCTTAAACCTGGGTGGTGAAGATGAATCGAAAGGACCCCTATCCAAGGGGTCAGGAGTACGTCCAGTGCTCACAACATCATCTTCGTCGCTTTCTTCATCAGAGCTCAGCAGTGCATCGATTTCTTCTGAATCTTCCTTGAAAGATGACAACTCTTCCTGCAGGTTTCCATTGTCTTGACTGGAACTTTTGCAAACTGCCTCACCATGGCACCGGAAAATATCGTTCTTTCAGGAGCTCAGTTTGCCCACCAACGCAGGATGATACATGATGTGTCCTTTGTCATAAGTGAGATCAAAGATGACGATGTTTTTGGGGGCATACTTTGGAGGGCCGGAACTCAAATACAGGGCTTTGAAATTTTGGGTTTGTCATGCCCGCAAGAGTAAAGGCAGGTGAAGCAGGAACCCTACAACCATCAGCCTTGTGTCCATACGCAAAAGAGGGGTTTCCAGTGAAAGCTGTCGGATCCCTCTGCATGGGTGGATGACAGATGATGGATAGAGAATGCACTTTGTATGCAATTTTTTTTCGAAAGACCACTTTGTATGCAAATTTAACCAATTTGGTTTTGTAGCTTCACATCCAAAACAATCGGAATTCTAAAGTATGGTTGCGGCAGTTTGCAATAACAAAGGCTATATATGTCCTACCGCAAGGCAGCCACCGTCACAAGTTGTACCGATATGTTCGTACAACTTTCTATTAACTAAGTACTTTACACGTGCGGCACATACATGCTATCCGTTTAATAAAGATACGTGTTATTATTAAAATCAATATTTCAACTCCATATTGCTGGAAGTTAATATTCAATTCTAGGCTCCCACTTCATAATCCTATTTTTCTCAAGCATTATGATTTTATTAGATTTAATGATGTTCAATACAAATATTTGTTATAAAACACATGGCACAAGAATATCAAATTATAAAGCTCTCTAAAATCTAAAATATGATGCTTTATGTTCAGTACAATCGATGGCAGCTGACTTCAACACCTGAGTAGCGTCATGCAAGAGATACAGAAGCCATACATGTTACATCAAGTAAAATATTCTACCACTATATATTGGACTTCTTGTGCCGGGGAACTTCACCAAGTTTGCCTGTCATCTTAATCCACTTGGTCCACCAGGTTTGCCTGTCATCTTAATCCACTGGGTCTGCCATCAGAGCACACGACGAAGCATCATAAACAACCCAGATTAAAAAAAGAAAACTGAAGTTAGCTATCTGTTCTTTATATTCCCTCCTTTTATCCATGCTATATAAAAGCAAAAAGCTTTTGGGGCATCCGGAATAGCTTTGTTTTGGAAATATGCTTCAAATCTGCACAAGCTGCACGATTTGAGCATCGGAAAAGTCAGTACTTTTGATAAACCTATAGCATGTCAAGGTACTATTCATAATTCATCAGCTAATGTAGAAGTGGAAATAATTCTACTTGTGTTTGCAATCGTGAGTCATGGTCCCATAAATCCTCCTGTTTAGTCCACCACATGGTACGTTACCCTTTTGAAATAACCAGTGTATCATCTTCCACATATCCTTGTTTAGTTGCCACAAACTAAAGCTCTGTTTTACCAAATTCACCTCACATTTCATCCAAATCAATATTATCTATGAAAGTTGCCGACAAAATTCAATATGATAATTTTTTGCATACGCAAAATTCAACAGAAGTGCTAAATAGCAAGCCTTTCATCCTGACAATGGCTGGTGTGACATTACATATAGTGTTGCAGGTCCTTTCAAAGAAAAAATGTAGAGACTCAATCTTTAGTCATCAATTGGCTTACCTGAGAAGATAATATCATGTCAGCAATTAGTTACCCTGCTGCTCTTCGTGCAGTCTGATGCATCACACTTGGATTTTGTCCTATTAACAAAATGATACTGGAACAATGATGAAATGCTCAAATGTCGGTACATAACCTTATGCAAAGATGAAATATAGTGAAAACCTTATCGGTTACCATTAAAAAAAGGATAATTTACTGAAATCTTCTAGGAATATTTTCCAACATGTTATGATTATAGCAAAACCAAAAAGTAGCATGTGTACAGGTTCTTGTAAATGCAACATAGAGGTGATCATAAAAAATATATAATTGCCTATGCAACATAACATTAACCCCCCGATGATATAGAACAACTCAATAGTCTCTTACTGACCTATACTTTAAAAAGTGCATTACAGATGGGTTCAATAAGGAAATCCACTGAAAAATAACAAAAAAATTCACCAGCTAAACCGATCAATGAATCCAGTTAGTGACATGTGTGTGTGTGTGTGTGTGTGTATATATATATATATATATATATATATATATATATATATATATATATATATATATATATATATATATATATATATATATATATATATATATATATATATATATAGCGTAGCAGATAAATAGTAAACAAGGCAATATCACATTCTAAAGCAAGCTAAAATTCCTAAGCATGAGCAGTAGTGATACAAGGAATCCAGTTAGCTAAGTCAGCAAACAGAGCAAAAATAATCCGAGGAGCTGGACAACTACATGATATTTGGTTTACTATTAACAAGCAAGAAATAGGAACAGTGCCATAACTGATTGAATAACCAAATGAAGTAGTCAGACATGCAATCAAAGATTGGCCAATAAAACTTCTAGTAGCAACTAACCTGAGCTGTTGCCGTGAGATTGTAGAACAAAACAGAGAAAAATATACATCATTCTTTACCAAGGACACCATAGCTGCATCTCAGTTATATTAATAGTGCTCTTTATCTGCAGGAACTCAAGGAGCAGAACGCAAAAAAAAATATAAATATTGAGTAAAAATAAGGAAAGGAGAAGCAAAGAACAACTCCAAATCAGATCAAAAAGTGGAAAAAAGTCCTGCTGTCATGCTTGTCAACGCCAGTCAACTGGCACCGGCATCCATCAACACCAGCATTAATCAACATGAACCAAGATAATGATCAGCCTACACATTACTGTTACACATGTAAGCAAATTTAACATCCATGTACTCCTAAATCAAACAAAATAGATGACATTAAGAAACCCTGGTAAAAAAACCATACAATCCACCATTATTTTAAAGCAATCATGTTTATTTTGAGCATAATCCATAACTATTTGTATCATAATTATATGTATCTCTCATTTTTTAGGTTCAAAAAAAATCTCTCATTTTTTCCTACCTTTTTATCATTATGCTACTGGTGTATAAACCATGTACAAGGTAAAATCTAAGTGGCAAATTAGCAATGGTTTGCAAAGTGAAAGAATGAGAAAACAGAACTCATTTGATGTTTTATGATTTATCAAGACTTTGTCCAAATTATTCTTTGCAATTCAGACAAATATAAAGGATGTTGCAATATTGAGCATCAGTGATCTACTCATGGGCAAGAAAGGATTCAAGGACAGCAATAATATTGTAATTAAAAAAAATCCAATTACAGGCTTCCAATAGGAACTCTACATACTATGAGCATTTTTACTGAGGATGGTAACTGGTATTCTGCATAGCCATTCCACCGAGCAAGTAAGAGGCACTTTGAGCATATCAACTATAAACATTCCCTTCCTTTCTGGTTCTTGCACTCGTGTCCAACATACAACCACTGGAACCAGCTAGCATGAATCGAATGGGGTGACGACGACGGGGATCCAACCTTCTCGGCTCCTCGCGCTGCATACGCAATCTCTGGATCGAGGAACAAAGGGAAGGAAACGGCAGCTCCATATGTGGGATGGAAAGAAATACTCCATATTTCACGAGAAGAGAGCCGTTGGTCGGTGCCTCCGCCCGCAGCGCCGCCCTACTCCCACGCGTCGTACCGGCCCTCCTCCGCTCGTCGCACCGCGCCAATGCTCCGTCTCGTCCACTCGCTACGTCGCCGCGACCGTGCCTAGGTCCGGCCTGCTCCCCCCTGCCGCGTCGCCACAACCACGACGGCCCTCCTCCTCCTATCGCGTCGCCACGTTGTGGCCACTGCGCTTGGATCCGCCACCGGCCGCCTCCTCCCGCTTTGCGTCGCCTCCGCGCCGGTTGGGACTGGTGGAATAGAAAGGAATGCGACGAGGGGGAGCGATTCGGAAGGAGAGGCGGAAATATCGAGGCGCTGTTAGGTCAAGTACAATGATGTTGTCTCATAGGTTATCTTATGCATGCCACGTAATCTTAAAACGGGTTATGAGACGACTTATATAATGGATGGTCTTATTAGTTATCTTCTATTAATTATATGACTCTTAATTTGTGAATATTAAAAAGAATATTTATAGATTAAAAGACTATTAGAACCCGTACAATAGTGTGAGAGCCGTCTCATACTCCTAAATTTAAGCGCATGAGGTGGTTGCTATGCGAAACAACCACCTCTTTCTCTCACCACCCTCTCTCTCTTCCACATCATCAAAAATCCTATGTGGCAATGCATGAGATGACCTATGAGACTTTCTACGTGTAGCATTGTACCCGTCCTTATGGTCTGGATCTGGCTAAATTTTTGGTGTAAAAAAAAAACTCTTTGATCATAATTTCAACTACGAAGCGTAAGACTCGTAAGACTCAGCGTAACATCTGTAACGCTTCAACACCGTTTAGGTGGGCCACTTCTAATCCGACGTTTAGAGGTGTTTTAACTGTGTTGGATGAAAGGTGGATCTATTTGCATAGGGATGTTTAGGTCTTGTTTGGATCCTTTCAGCTTATATAAAAATTAGTTTATGATTATAGATTTTATAGCATTGTACTTGTTGCATCATTTCAATTTGGCCATTATACTCATAAAATTATAAATTATGGTCACTAAACTAGCTTTTATATATCAATACGGCTACCATCTTTCCAATCTAACGTATTTTGATGACATGGCACAAGTACAATGTTGACACCCTCCAGCATGAATTTAACGTGTCAAAGGGATCACAAGTTGCAAAAAGAAAAGGTAGCCAAGCAAAAAAGTTAGAAGAGATAAAATATATTAAGATCATAACTGTCAAGAGGGAAGCTGCACTTGCAGCAAAGATTAAGGTTGCAGAAAAAAAGTAGCAGAGGCGCAAGGAAAGAATTAAAGAAAGCTAGGGCCACAGAGAAGAAGGCTCTGGCACAAGCAAAGAAGATTCAGGTTGCACTAAAAAGATCAGCAGATTTAGAGGCAAAGAAAATTGCAGCTGAGAAGAGGAAAGCATCCGCTAGTGCTAACAAGAAAAAGAAGTATGTAACTACCAAGCGATGAGTTCATGTTCTTGCAAGGGAACAAGCACAAGCTATTGATAAGAAAGCAAAAAAAATTACCTTTTTTCTTCTTATTTTGAACTTGATTTCTTAATTTCTATTTGTTAGAAGCGGAATGTCAGAAATAGCATTTATGCATGGCTTTAGTCAATTTTGAATTTGAATTGTTACACAAACTAAACACGATAGTTTTAATATTCCAGAAAGTTATTTGCTGAACCTAAGGCCAGTCTTACTGCATAGTTTTATTTCAACATGCTCAAGAGTGTCATATCAGATTTAGATTTTTGATTTGATAGATGAAACTACCTCTCTCAGTGCATAATTTTATTCCATGATTTTATAGAGAAGCCATAATATTAAATTATTATATTGAGATTGGTCAAAATAAGTTAGGATGAAACTTTTTACTCTCAATGAAAGTTTCAATAGAGTTTCATGCATATGAAATTATGTCAAATGAGTTTCATCCTAATGAAACCCATTGCAACTCTTTCATCTTAATTACTTTGTCATGTCATCGTTTTAGCTGATATGACGCCTTATTTAATACTTACGAAACTCCCACTAAGACTGGCCTAAGTCATAAAAAAAATATCATCATGTGCAGTGTCTTATCGATTTTTTGAATATTTGTTATTATTTATCTTGAATTTTACACCATCGTAACATGTCTGAGCAATGCATGAAATAAAAAAATCCATGCTGGAGGGTAAGTAGGCGTTGTACGTGTGTCATGTCATCAAAATACATAGGATTAGGATGATGGTGGTCGTATTGATGTAGAGAAGCTAGCTTAGTGACCGTAATTTATAATTTCATGAGTACAATGGTCAAATTAAAATGAAGTGACAAGTACAATGGGTACTCATGTATTTTACTATTTTTATAAACTGGTTTATGAACAAAAACTGAATGTTGGTGTTTGGAGGTCAGATTATATAAATCATAAATCAGTGTTTCTGTCTTTTCTAATCCATAAACTGGCATAAGTTGGTCTAGAGTAGATTATGAGTTTCTAATAAACTAGTAATCTAGTTTATATAAACTAAAAAAAAACTGCTCCGTTTGGAAGCCTCTTAGTTTATAAAAACTAGTTTATTATAAACTGAAAGGATCCAAACAAGCCCTTAGTCTTTATAGGGTAGAAGTGTAAGTTAAAACAGCAGATTGAAAAACTTATCCCAGGTCCTTCGATTAAACAACGTGACAGACTTAAGCAATTGACGAAACTACTCAGCCTGCAATTTAAACAAGCTGTTAGAATAGGAACGAACAAATTGCACAGCAGCAAGGTGCAGAAAGATGTGCCAAATACCATGGACATTAATCATTTCAAAAGAACATGTAATTAGCTTTATTATAGGTATATAGTATATTTGATTCGCAAAAACATATCCGAGAAAATTTGTAACGAGCATATGTACTAACAGAGCAATGAACTATCATTCTATTAGCAAAGCTAGATAAAAAAGTTCATAGTGAAATAAAAATAATATTTATTTAACACATTCTCCTGCATAAACGAAGGGAGATCAGGGTGTTATGCCACATGATAAAATGGACAACAAAACTAAATCCAGAAGCGAATTAATTTAGCATATCCTGCCTTTGTTGATGGATGATTCTATTATGGGGCAGATCAAATTATCATCATCTGATCCACTGAAATCTATGTTCATTAGTTCCTTGTTGAGAACGATTATTAATTTATGCTTTACAAATATAAATGAAAGCGCACCTGGCACACTTCAATCAACAGGTAACAAGCAAAAATTCTAACATTCATTACTATTCTTCCCACTTCCTTCACAACACGGAATCTCTTAAGCTCAAACTTAACATACATTCTCAATCTTTTTCACACCAGAAATAAAGAACGACCGAAGGAAAAAAGGAGTCTTCGGTGGATGCCGTCTCCTTACATGCAGTGCATGACAGACAAAGCATTCTACATTAGTGAATATTCAGATGATGAACATATGAAGTGCTTTGGAGAGAAAGGTCAGTATACACAATCACACGAAAAAACACAACATGGTGAACAGACATCCGGCAGCCATGGTTGGACGAGTACAGGGGCGTCCACGGAATACAGATAGTGGCTGCTCAACTTTAACTGTACTCTTTATGATTGTGAATCTATTAGTAACAAACGGAGATATAATTCAGAACACTCAATTCACGTCCTGCAAATAACTAAATCTGAATGAAAAATCCATTGAACTTCAGGAGTAATTGCATCGGAGAATACAGAGCCAGTCTGATAATTCAACCGTATACACACAGATCATTCTTGTTGAAACAAATTAACTGGACAATCGTATCGATTTCAGCATAAGAATAACACTAAACAAATTGTAAAACCGAATGGCAAGCGAAAACAGCAGTATTTTGCCTACATAATAAGAAACCATGAATCAGGGTGAGAAAATTAGGAGCAGGGAGAGGGCGACAGAGAGATCAGCTCGGCGGATCTTGACGAGGAATATCGCCGTGGCGATCAAAATCTGATCTTGGGGACGATCCCGAGATGACGAGCAGGAAAGAGAGGCGATCGTGCTGCAGCACCAACAAAGAAGAGAGCAGATTTGTGGGGTTATACGGTCACAACCCTTGCCAAAACTGTAAAAGTTTACTTTCACAAGTCAACGAATCAGCTATAACATACAACACTTAAACACGGCGTTGGTGGCCAGCAAAACACCGAGAAAGACAAACACACATGCTACACTCAATTTCATTCACATACAAGGGATATATGCACACGGGACCATTGCACGCAGCAGTCTACGACCCGCGGCTACTACTTGGGCAGATCAACGGCTGCGGTGGTACAGGGAGTAAGCGTTGAGGATAGCGAGCAGGACAAGGATGATGGAGGCGATGAGGGAGACGACAGCAGAGGCACCGATGTGGCGACAGAACTTGCCGTAGATATTGCAGATCTTGTTCCACCTTGTGTGCGAGTTACCCTTGAGACCAATCCACGCCACGCCGCCCGCCGAGCCGGTTGCCGAAGCCATGATCGCTGCGTACAACTGCATGCCGTGCAAGAACAGCAAGCACCATGAAAATATTAAATACAATCCGTTCCGGTTGATATTGGATACTAGTTCGCTGCACATATGCTACACGAATATTTGTTCCTTTTTTCATTATTAATAGTCCTGTCATTGCTGAGTATATATGTCAGACAAAATTAAAGAAATCTCTTTCCAACAAATCCTCGTAAAAAAGATTCTCACCACATCGAGCACGAGGAGGAGGAAGAGCTTTTTCGTGGTGGAGACCGAGCCCGCGACGAACCTGAGCGAGCTCACCGCTGTGAGCAAGCTGTACAAGCACGTCACACACAGAGCCACGAGCAGATATCTGCAGCACATAAAACCAAAGTCAGAAACTCGTGTTAAACAGAACAACAAGAATCTGCCACTTATCATTAAACAATAACCATCTTTCTTTATATCTCACATGAGCGCCGGCGAGTCCTGGAACTTGGCGTCGTTGGGTCCAAAGGTTAGCTGCGGCAGCAGCGCGATGGGAATGATCTCGGTCTGCTTGGCAGTGACCAGCACTACGAGCCCCGACAGCGTGGCCGCGAACAGCAACGCCCTTAGGGACAGGTCGGCGCCGGAGAAGTTGCCGGCCGGAGGGGCAGCGGCCTTGCCGGTCTCCGTCGTGGCGTCGACGGTGGCCATGGCTTCAGGCTTCAGCTGTCTTCGAATCGGTCAGAAACAAGCAGCTGTATAATAATTAGGCGAGGTGGCTGGTGGAAGCACGAGTGTTGCTGTAAATATATAGAACCCGTCCCAGCAGCCGGGTGGCACGTGAGGTGAGAACGCGTGCGGGACGTCAGGTTGCTCCAGTTCATGTTTATCCGATTAGTTGGGGCTTCGACTAGTCTCTTTGCTCTGACTACTGACTAGTCGATGCCTTGCATTATAGTGTCATCGGAAGATCGTTCGTGGACGCAAAGCAGGTATACACACACCTCTGACCCTTCACGATATATCTGCATGCGGCCAAACGTCGCTGTCACGTTGCTCTGTTCATATCCGAGAAGTCAAGGTGCCCGCGGCTGTGCACGCATTATTCTGCACATCCGTGCAAATGAATGAAACGTCTGTAGCTGGAACTGAAACTTACCGGGGCTAGCGATTTGGAAAGGTCATCTTTGGTTGTTTCTGCGGATTCATACAACACAGCCGGTATCGGCATATTCATGACGACAGTGTCCCAAGTCAAGTGGGCCGCTAATCTGAGGCTCAGGATGTGTTACCCATGTCACAACACGGGCTTCCAATATATCGAGCGCTTGGTTTTAAATTCGGTGCACAACACTGAAATTCGTGCGCGAGGCGACGTTCAACTGCCAGTTAGTCCATTCTCAGTGGGTTTTCATTTGCATTAAATAATATGCTATATCAGTAAAAATAATAACATGATAGAGTAATTAATATAAAATTAGGCAAATGAGTTTCAGAACACTAAGGTGTGTTTATTTCTTGGGGTCTAAATTTTAATATTGTGATATCAATCCTTCGAATGCTAAATACGGTAATTAATATAAAACTAATTACACAGTTGAATGTTAATTTACGAGATAAATCTACTAAGTTTAATTAAGTCATCATTAGGAGATGTTTACTGTAGCATCATATTATCTAATCATGACCTAATTAGCCTTAATAGATTTATCTCGTCATTCAGAGGATGGTTATGGACTAAGTTTTTTTATTAATATATATTTAGTGCTTCTAATTAGTATCTTAATATTTGATGGGACGGGTCTAAAAATTAGTGAGCAGGAAACAAACACACCTTCATATGCATGAAACTTAATTGAAACTATCACTGAAAGCATAAAGTTTTATCATAACATGTATTACCAATTCTAGTGTAATATATTTAATGTTATGGGTTGTCTATGAAACCGTGAAATGAAGTTGTGATTAAGAGAGACTATTTCATCTATAGATCAAAATTCTAAAACTAATGTGACACTATTGAAATGTGTAAAATAAAACTATGTAATAAGATTGACGTTATGACTCTACTTTCTCCTCCGCACATGCACACGGAGACGGACGGTGGCAAAGCACAATGGTGGGACGGGCGATGCGAGGGTGTTGGGTTATCGAATTGGTGGGTGAGGGTGCTGACGGTTAGAGTTTTAACGAGCTTCATTATCCTCTAATCAAGGGTTTCAAGGGTGATGGCTGTGACCCAACGGTGGGCCATGGTGCGACGATGCGGTGAGGATGACGATGGAGCTCCATTGCGACGAGTTAGGGAACAATGTTTGTTTTCATGAGAGCTAATAATATTTAGCTCCTAAAATTTGAGCTAAACTTTAGAACCTTTTGAGAGGCTAAAATTTTGCTTTTTTTTTTATCTTTTTTTGTCTCTAGAGATAAAGTTTAGCTTAACTTTTAGTCCTTCTATTCGTTCTATTAGAACTAAAATTTAGGTTAAAGTTTAGTTTTAATCTTTTATTCCATGAAAACGAACAGCCCCTTAGTGTGATTGGGTATAGCGGCAGACCTAGAGGTCGAGACGGAAAGGCACAGGCGCGACCGCTCGACGCGGTGATGAAGACTTTGATGGGCTGTCGACATTGGAGAACGTTTCAGATGATCGATGTATAGACGGTCTCTCACAACTTCACAAGACATCGTGTGTTGTACGGCCAGGTACCAGATTTTGTCTATTTTGATGTAGAGCATCTCCATTGATTTCTTTCTAAAGCTAAATATTGGAAATACATCATAAAACTACCCCTTCAATAGTTCTCAATATGTACTCCCAAATATTACATATTCAAAAAAAAAAAAGAACTCATCTTGATTGCTATATTTGACTCATGTTTAACAACTCTCAATTCTGGAATCTTTCCATATAGTGGCGCTAGGATTCACAAAACAAGTTGATATGAAGAGATATAGTAATATTTGACAAATGACAACCATATATTACAAAATGTTGGAGGACATGATTGTTTTTTACTCCCAATAAATATTTCTTTAGAAACTCTCTGAACTAATATTTTGAAAGTCATTTTTGCATACTAACTGTTAGAGACGCTCTTAGGTAGATAAATTTGATTACTGTCACCGTCTGAAGCCATATGACATATGTAACTCGGTATCCCCAGCTCATTAATAAAGGGTGGTGTTCCTGTACCCGTTTCTGTCAGTGTCGTATGAATGAACGTCTACAAATGCAAGCATTCGACTATATCGAGAGCACTAGAATTTTACGATAGAATACTTTTGAAAATTAAAAAAATAGTAACGGAGAAGTGTTAAAACCATATTATTATTATGTAATGAATCGTAATGTAAATACACCAGCACAACAAATTTAATTACAAGCATTTATCCACAATCCAATTCAGACTATACATACTAAACTAGCTATACTAACACTGGCAACAGTTTATTATTTGAATATATAGAAATGGGTCGCCATCGAAGGCTGTGATGTTCTTCAGGGGTTCGCCTAAAGATACAGTAAACGCCGGTACTGCGGAGGCACCGGATCCTCATCCCTGAATTTCCCTCAGGTTACGACGGGGCAGCGTGGAGTTGGGCGCCCCTGCAGTGGTTCTGTTGCCGCCGGGCAGGAAGTCGAGCCTCATGGTGCTCTGGAGGTTCGGCGCTGACATCGGGTGTGGCGATATCTGCCCGTTGACGAGCGGACCCGCCTGCCACACCGTGTTCTGCACCGTGGAGTTCCCGGGCAGCGCCACCGTCACGTAGATGGTGTACGCGCCGGCCGAGTACTCGGCGGCGGGCGCGCCGGACACGTTGAACCTGAGGTTCCCGGGCGTCAAGCTGGGCGCCGTGCTCTCCAGGAACGTCGGGAGCACGGTCACCACGCCGTTCCCGTTCTGCGTGGCGATGAACACGCTGCTGCCGCTCATGCTGTTGGCCTGCTCGGTGTTGATTCCCCATGCCACCCAGCCGTTGGTGCCCGACGGCCCGCGGAACGCCACGTCGGCCGTGCCGTTCTCTGCGTGGTACGTGTAGTAGATGCTGGCGCCGAGCACGGGCAGGGAGATGCACGAGTGGAACGAACGCCCCGCCTGGAAACTGGCGGACGAGCAGTTCGTCGTCTGCGCCGCCGCGCCGGTCGCGAACAGAACCGCTGCCGCGAGGAGCAGCCACGCCGATGATGAGTGGCCTGATCGCGCCATGGCAAATGGAACGCTGAACGCTAGCACGTGTCTCTTCTCTTGTTGTGCGCGCGCCTGAGCTTTGATCTCTCTCACTCGAAGCGCGAATGCAGTCGCGAGGCGCGGTGGTATGCTCAAATGCTGGAGCTTGTGATTTGTGAGAGCAACAGGGCAATGGAGGTGTGCTATATATAAGCTATGGATCGGATTATTTTAAGCTCAGTTGTGCTCTAAAAGTTGCCTAACTACATCGACATGGTCAATCTTTTGCAATCGGAAACTAGGTCATCTAAACCAGTAAATTCCACAGGCTCGTCTAGATACTACTGGTGACAATTTATCTTCGACGCCGTACCGTACCATCGATAAGTGCTTTTAACTCCCACCTGAACCCAAAAAAAAAAAAAAAAGGAAAAACATCGTGATGACTCTGTCTTCTCGTATCCGTGTTTGACCTGCTCCTGCTGATATCCTATCACAGGAACTTACGTACAAGATTTGCGGAAGAACCCCTCCGTTTTCCAACCCCAATATTTATCTCGATTCTGTCGCGATGCCAGTCGCTTTCATTTTTCTTTTCGACGAGAGCGTCAGTCTACGCTTTTCATCCGTTTAAAATGTGTTTAATCACAATCCTTCACGTTGCTGATGAGCGAATACACAACCATCAACAATGACGCCCTGCATCCTGTTAGCGCTGCTGAAGATGGCGGGAAGCCGAGAACGAGCTTCCGCCCAATGAAAGCAAACGTGCGTTTAGCTGGGTCTGAATGGACCGCTTCTTCGGTAAGGTCTTCGACAGCCCAAGCGTGAAGGATAAAAGGGAGCGAAGCCTCGGATTTAAGGCAACAAGAGATTAATCATTATTGTAACCAGTCATCTATTTCTTTCCCAAGCACATTATGTTCTTCCTTCCGAACACAAACTTCTTTCTCTGAATCCCTCTAGCTACTCTGTAAACCTAAGATCTGGAGTGATTCGTGAGAGTATATCATCCCGTGTGCTAACACATCCGTCTTTGCAAAATATATTACGCATGCCATTATTCAGAGCGGCTATGAATACGGGCCGAATCGATTGCTTGGTAAAGTTTATTTCGTCTTCAACGGTGGCCCCGAGAGAGAGCATTGCTGTCGGTACGTTGGCAAATGGCGTTGCTGGATCAGGAACAGTCGGCCGATGCATAACTTATCGTGGACAGTATAATTAGATGAGCTCTACTGAATCAACAACTAATGTTCGGCGAAACCGAAGTGTTGCTTCAGTCTGGAAGCCATCATTCTGCGTCTGAACTCAACTGGACCCGTAACTGCCACTGGTCCGGGCAGAATTGTAAGTGCAAAGAAGAAGATTCGACTATCATCAAGGCTCTCATCATCCAGGAAATATTTTACGATGTTAATGTACCATACCCGTGAAACCTGCATTATAATCAAGAAAGAACACGCCACAACCGAGAAAGAAAATCCAAAAAGTTACTCGAAGCAAATCTAGGTAGGTTTCAGGCACGTTCAAAATTTGCTTGAAAACAAAATTTACATATCTTCTGCTAAGTCTACAAAAATAAAGAACTGAAGGCTGAAAGTCGGCTTTCAACATCATCTCTCCCCTATGAGTCTAGTGCTTAGGCTTTACTAACGCTTGGCAGCATGAAGCTAAAGCATCAGATGCATCAAGAATTGGTGGAAGCGTAAATGGGGGCAGAACACCGCCTTTCTCACATGCAGTTGTCAATGCAGTTCCGCCAAGTGTGTGAGCCATTGCCGCCTGCTGCTTGTTGAGCCCCTCCATGATGCAGGAGAATGCTGCAAATGTAGCACAGCTCTGGAGTAGAGCTTGCGGTGTTCCTGGTACCAGGAAAAAAAGTATAAATTGGAGGAGGTATTAATAATTGAGTTATCAATAGCCGCTCAGGGCAGGACATGCATATTAAACTGATCCAAACACATCCACCCAATGTTCTCAAAAAAAAAAACAGCCACCTCATCCTCTTAAACACTGAACCAAATAATAGCAATCAAGCACATGTCACAATGGAATGACCAAAGCAATGAAGTTGAAAGACAGTAGTTTATCAGTTATCAAAAGAAGTGCATAGTGTGAGTGCAGTGTGTTTAGCAAATCAGTCAAACCATCCTAGAGTGCTGATATTCTATTGCAAAAGTGATATTGAAAACAACATCTGACTGGTCCTTGCAACATATTTATATACCCAAACAGAACTAATTAGCAACAGTGAATTGAAGTTTAGTTGCACTGTAAAAACATGCAGATATGAACCAAAGATTTGTTGACCCCATCTCAATATTTTTCCAATACCAAGACCTTGAAACAATTGTCTTCAGAATTCAGATTCATTTCAAGAATTGAAGTTAGTAAATCTATGCACATCCGAAAAATGGTACTCCCTCCATTCCAAAATTGTTGTCGCTATTGACTTTTTTCGTTACCTTTGACCCGTCTTATTCAAAATATTTGTTCAAATATGAGATATTATAAGTTATATTTAAATTTTATCTAGTGATAAATCAAATTATAAGAAAATATATTATATTTTTTGAAATTTTTTGAATAAGACGAATGGTCAAAGTTAACAAAAAAAGTCAATGGCGACAACAATTTTGGAACAGAGGGAGTATATGTTAAATCTTTCTTCAAACATATAATAATACTATAATTTGTACATGAGGTGTCAAATTAACAACACCAGGAACAAGGAACTTCAATCATACACAGGAAGCACTGAATGAATGTTCCTAAAGTGTTGCGTCTAACACAATAAATTGTAACAATATGAAGTAACAACTACTCAATTCAAGAAACAATGCATAGAAGTTCAGATTCTCTAGGTTTAACTGAAATAACATTTACAAACCATATGACAATAACACTTCCTCCAGCTCATTTTCTTGTTGTTCAGACTGACTTGTTAATTTTCTTAACTACTTTATCCTGACTACAAGTAAATGGAACCAGAGTGGATAACATGGTAGCGGCTGCTACTGCTACCATGTTACAAAGGAGTACAACCACTACAATTTATTCTGAAATGGCTACATAAAACAGGCAAGTCAATATTGGATACATCATACAAAACCATTCTTGGCAAATAGTGCAGAATGTATAGTGTCAATGTACCTGGAAAGCTCAAAGCCAAGCCAGTCGCACAACCAGCTACGCCAGCATTGATAACTGCAAACAAGCATGTTAGTTCATACTATACATTCAACTCAAAACATTATAACAAATCTGACCAACGCAATATACATACTGTCATCTTTCCCACGCAGCCTTCTCATCAAACAAACAACCAAACTCTGAACGCCCGATAGAACTGCAAAAGTCTAATCCAAGATACTCTGTTATGGGCAGCTGAGGACATTCCAATGTACCTCTTATCAAAGAAAATGTTTGCAATAGCACATGAACAACTAACCTTAGCAGATGACCCTGCGTTGCTGAATGAGCCCTTGAATCCCTTCTTAGTGAATAAGCCTTGTCCTAGGAGAGGAAAATGCGGTAACATAAGTATTTATGCCACAAAAATAGCTTCAGTACAGAACTCGGTAAATTAAAGCATTTTGATGTGCCCTAAGCAACTAGACTAACAAGATCCTCGTTGTTTCCATCACAATAAAGATCTAAAATTAAAATTGAGCCGGAGAACTGGCAAGAGGCCAGCAATTGTATACACACTTAATAGTAGTATATTCAGGGAGAACTCAAGCACACAATTGGATGGGAGCTATTATCAATCTCGAGTAGCATATCCACATAGATGCCAACAGCAATTTGGCAAAGCCTAGAAGGAGGCCAAAGTTCATATATCCTTACGTGCCTTTACAATTAGAAATAAATAAGAGGAAAATTCAACGCGCCCCCGGAAAATCAAGGGCAGTAAGACAAAAGAATCGACAATCAGGGAGTACCATATCCGATGATGGATCCGACGAAGGCGCCGCCGGCGAAGTCTCCCGCGGAGCGGATGACGCAAACGAGTGGGGCTACACCCAGGGGCGGCGGAGACGTACCACCGCCACCAGGGTTGGTGCCTTCTGCGCCGAGCTCTTCGCCGTCGGACTCGGTCTCGCGCTTCGCCGCCATCTCTGCTCTTCTCTCTCCTCTCCCTTGGTCCTCTTTCGTTATCGCGTTCTGTTTTGTCTGCCCAGGGTTTATACCCGAGCTGGAGTGCAGACTGGGATGACCGATGACGGATAGGCCCCACACGTCAGATCATTAGCTGGGCTGGGTGGCTTGACTAGGCCCACCAAACAGCTGTTTTTTTTTTTCTTTTCTGAATTCCACCAGACAGCTGTTGGGTTCACTGGTCACGCCTTTCAGGCGCGATTCACCACTGCCGGCCGTTCGGAGGTTTCTCCCCTCATGCCAGCGACGGCCTAGTGAACCCAGCGCGCCGCAGTGTCCTCTTACCTCCTCTCTTCCATCACCCCATCTCCTCCTCAATGACAGTAAGCCAGCGTGTTCTTCCTCCTGTCTTTCCTCACGCCAGCGACAGACAGCGCTCCACCAAGCGAGCTCACGACACGGCCGATGACATCATCAACATCAAGAATCCTTTATTCTCTGCATGAGTTTGTACCCCCGACATCATCATCGACCATCACAATCGACTACGAGTTGAAAGGTTTAACATGCACAATCATAAATATGGCCTTTAGCTACAGCAAGCCAAAAGTCGTAATTCCAAAGTAGACTATCGTTATAGAGTTCAGGGGTCTGTCCCGAGACTAGCCACCGCTATAGAGATATCTTTAACGACGGTTAACAATGTCAACCGCTGCTAAAGATGGTCCTTATTTATAGCGGCGATGGACAATCTCATTTCGCTATATAATATCCTTTAACGACAGTTAGCATTGTCAAACGTCTTTAAAAATTGTCCAAACTATAAAAACCGCGCTCGGACAGTTCTCATCCTTATTGAACAGTGCTGACTAAAAAATTTGAGTAAATCATCAAAATAAAAGGGGAAAATTTGAGTTTATTTCTTTTACGGTCTTTTGTTATATAAAATAAGAGAAACTAGTGATAACAGACGTGGTGATGTCGTTGCCATGTCCCTAGTGAGAAGCAGCAGGAACGGGGACGTGAAATGTCCATGAGTTAGCATAGCAACGGTGATGGGCGGCGGCGAAGGAAGGGACGTCATGTCTGGGCAGTGAGGAACAAGGTTAGGGGCTCAACGGACATCGGATTTCCTCCGACACGAGCAGAAACGACAACACCCCTTTCAGCGCATAGGTCGCAAGCATGTGCAACCGATAAGTTAATAAAACATCTCTTTAGTCTTCAGTTTAAAAGAGAATGAAATTCAAATTGCCTCTCTCAGGTGTCAATGAGAAATTAAAGCATGATTCCCCGGGGTATGTACATAAGGGGGATCCATAGATAATAATGCTGTTCAGACTCGGGTTTTTCCTATATATAGATTAGGAAAACTTTTATTCTATTTTATTATGCCATTAAAGGAGAGAATACCGATTTAAGAGTCGTTTACTACTGCAATTCAAAAAAAAATCGAGTTAATGGTTCCAATTTGTTCTGAATTTTGCACTCTGTGACTGGAAATCCACTTTTGCTCCTTTGAAAATTCTCCTTTCCCTGTATCATAACGAATGTGTGAATAGTTTTTTTTAATGTAATGTGTGAGTAGTTTGATTATATAATCCCAAATACTTTTTGTGATTACTCCAACTTGATCCATGTTGCCATACGAGGAGCTAGCAATGTTCAACAACTTTGAACATTCCAGCAAGAAAGTTCTGCAGTCAGCAGATGGCTTGTTGCCCATCAGATGTTACCAGCTCTCTACGGTTAGTGGGAATCTCAACGGGAGCGCGTCAGCAGATGCCTCCAGTGTCACCTGAGAGATTAAAATGCGTTTGAGTAACTATAGTAATTTATGCTATCTCAAGGGGCAAATAATACATCTGTGAATCATTGAGACTTGCGCACACATCAATGTCACTATGTAGGGAATAGGATAACGGAACCACCAAAAGAGCCTCTAGGCTGACATACTAGTACTAGTTTACTCCCACAAGACATGGATGAATTATAATGTGCTTGAAGAGAAACAATCCGATATTGCTCAAATGTTCTATGCAAATGTGATAAAGCATCACAATACATACCTCCTTAAACACTGCACTATATGAAGCATCCTTGAATCCCTGCATCCAAAGCAGAGATATAATTTGTTTCTTGTTTAGAGAAATATAATTTATTTCTTGCAAACTGCTAGAGAACAAATGAAAAGGGTGCTCACCAATTTCCTGAAAAGCTTAAGCGACGCAGTATTTGATTCGCTAATTTTTGCCTTGAAAGTATGAATCCTGTATTTCTCTACTGCAAATGCCATCATCATTAAGATTGCTTCTTGACCAATTCCCTTTCCACGGCTGTAACAAGAGTCAATAGATTTGTGACTAACATGACCATTAAACACACTACTCTCATGTGACATCTATTATTGGCATTAATAATAGTTGCTGCGAATGGAGGTGACACTGATAGAGATGCTGCTGTCTTATGAGTATATGGTGAAGTCATGTGAGCCCCTGAGGCCCTGAGCCAGATGCTAAGATCACAAAGTCACCATTTTTTTTGCTGGATTGATAAATGATAACCATGGTTCTCTTGAAAACGAAGAGTAGGGGGGAAAAAATTCCCTATAAAATTTGGCATCTATTTTCAACTCTGTTGACTACACATAAATGAGATCATGTCAGAAATTTCAGAAACAGAAACCATTGCATAGAACCTGAAGTAATAGATTTTTTCTACTAAGCAGAATTCTCTTTCGTTTGTGATTCCCAAATATAGCATATTTTCACAAGATTAATAGGTACTTGTACTGAAGTAGGCTACAATATGGTTGTTGGTGCAGCCCAAACCAGATAGTTAAAAAATAATTAGTCAAATTAGAAGCAACCAAGTTGTGATTTGTATAACTATTTAGAAAAAAAAAGTATGGCATGCTCACATTGGAATAGTGAAGGTAGTTGGCTAAGGGCCTGTTTGGCATGGCTCCAACTCAGAGATCCATGCTAGAGCTACAGTTTGTAAAATAGATTAAAATATTTATATTTTTATTTTAAATATAAAACAAAGGTAAAATGAATCAACCCAAAGACCCTTGATTTATTTACAGCTCCAGCTCCAAGAAATTCTGGAGCTATGTATGAGTAGCTCCAAGAACTCCATGAATTTTCTGGAGTTGGAGCCATGCCAAACACACCCTAAATAGTAACCAAATTCGGAGCCCAGCGATGAACCTAGAAGGGAGGACCGGCCCAACATGAAAGAAGGCGAAAGACGATGCGTAGGCATTTGACAAACCCAACAAATGTCGTGAGAGAGCTCTGTTTACTTCTGCGATATAAACTAGAGATTAGATATCGTACCTCTTTTGTTCAGCTATCATAATCTCAATCTCTGCAAGTTGTGAATCATCAGGATCATTCATATATATGTTCACATCACCAACCATGGCTGCATGATAACAGAAGGTATTAATGCATGAGAACAGACATACCTCCGCAATGAACTTAAACTATTGTGCTATCAGACCTACAGAATTGAAGTGATTGCATAAACTGAATGAGCCAAAGTCAGTGGAAACTTGTATGATTTCAGTACTATGTCGCATTGGCTTGTCAGGTGCGTTCTCATTCAAGCAGTCCAACAGATATAGAGCACTGCTAGGTGATGGGAATACAAGGGCCTTTTGGGTGTCCACCCACCTGATAGTACGAGATTATTTTGTGTTGCCCGGTTGCCCCGATATGGCCATATATACTGCATTTAGAAGTGACCATTTGTTCTATACGAGCAACTGAGCAAGCAATACCATTCGCTTGCTTGTGACAGGTATTCAGGTTAACTGATTGATCAATTATCCATTAAGCAGGCCTACATCGAAAATAGGCATGCCTTTACAGTCAAAACTTCTGCAGATACATTAGTGTAGTGCTCTGTGCGACTGTGCCAATTGAAGATGCAAAAGTTTTACAGTACAGAATAAGGCATATTAATGGCATGTTTTCAGGTTATATACGCTCCGAACATCTTATTTGCAGATTCAGACATAATTTGTGGTATTCCCTAATCCCTACAAATAATACTGTTCAACAGAAAGTCAAAATGAAGTCAACATGCATGAATCTTCAGTGTGCAGATGTGCAGGACGGAGGAATGAACCTTCAGTGTGCGGATTGCCGGGCTGGAACTCCCCCTCGATCAACTCCTTGTCCAGCACTACAAACGTGTGCTCTGCGACCAAACAGGCAAGCAAAAACGAATTCCACGGATGAATCACCACACAGCAACACCAAATCGAAGCAGACTAGAAGCAGTAGGGAGGGTACGGCGCGCAACTGAGGGGGTCGAGGGTCCACGAGCGGTGGACGTCGAACTCCTGCGCGAGGGAGAGGGGCTCCGACGCGGTGGCCTCCAGCAGCGCCGGGTCCTGCATCCACTCGTGGTACCGCGGCACGTGCTCCCGCAGGTACGGCACCAGCACCACCCGCTCCCCCAGCGCGTACCAGCTGCCCTTCCCGCCGCTCCCGTCCTCTCCTTCCGCGGCAAAGGCTGCCGCCGCCTTGGGCGCTTCCATTGTCGCAGCAACGGAGTCGCGTCGACTGTTAAAAAAGACCAAAACTGCTCGCGTAGCGAACACGCGAATTCCCTTTGAAGGCGGATCAATTGGTTTACGTATAAACTCTGTTCGGAACAAGCCAAGATGGTGGTATGGGCTGGGTTGCCCTGTAATGGGCCAGGTCGTAGAGAGGGATTTCCTTGCAACACCAGTGGGCTGGATTGAGACTCGAGAGGGTGGTATGGGCCACTCAAGCTTTCCCCCAATCATTTCTACTCAATCAAAAAATCAAAAAGGTAAAAAGGCATAAAGTTATTGACTTAGACAAAGAAATATCATAATTGAACTTGAAAACTATTTTAGTCGATCCTGCGACGAAAATACTTTTCTGAGACCGTGCGGAACACTAGCACTGTTCCGATACCGTAGCCGTGCCTTTGAAGCCAATTATAAGGACTATCATCATCATCATAACAGCATGAGCACTAATGAATAAAGCTCCATCTAAAAGGATTGGCTGGAGCTCCTACTAGGGGAAGTGGTGACTTTGTGAGTGAGTGGCAGATGCCTCTCAATTGCGGCCACCAAATCTTCCATTTCGTAGCTCGAAAAAAAAAAACTTCCAATTTGCAATCAGTTACTCCGCTGTTGAGATCAGCTCACACCTAAGATAAAAAAAAAAAAAAAACGGTTTGTGCCTGGAATCATTGCTCCCCACTGCCGACCGGTCGGTGGTCACGACTCGAATGAGTGAATCAGATAAGTTTTTTTGACATGTAATCATCGAGAACCTGTCCCAAGCATATTTTATATACGCCGAATAGCTAGCTTCCTGGTTATATTGAGTCGACCGCTACCTTCAATTTACACCTACTGATCCAATACCTCAGTGGACGAATGCAATGGGGACCCAAAGGTCCGGCCGGCACCACACAGATCCAGATCACAGCACGCCGCGGCCTTCTTTTTGGAGCCTTCCGTCCCTTGCCTTCGAAGCTAAGAACACATCGAAACAAAGAGAAAGGCGCGACCAACAAACGCACATCGCACAAAGCCACCATCATGATGGCGCGCGCTTGTTCGTCGCACAAACGCTCCACTAAAACCCCGCTTACGCGCGCAGGCACAGCAGCCGAATTAAGCACGTACGCGCCAGGGCCAAGAACACTGCTTCCGAACCACCACAGACACTAGTTCCTGACATTCGCCGTGCGACGCAGCAATGCGGCAGACGTTGCTGCTGCTGGTGGTGGTGGCGGCCGCCTTCGCCATTCTTCCGAGCAGAGCGGTGGCCGCGGCGGCGGGGCGGTGCACGACGTCGACGCCGTGGAAGACGTACGACAAGTGCATCGCCCTGCCGACGCAGGGCGCGACGCTGGCGTGGACCTACGACGCGCGCAACGCGACGCTGGACGCGGCGTTCACGGGCTCCTTCATCTCCCCCTCGGGCTGGGTGGCGTGGGGCCTCAACCCGGACCGCCCGGCGATGACGGGCGCGCGCGTGCTCGCCGCCTTCTCCGACCCGACCACGGGCGCGCTGCTGGCCCTCCCGTTCCTCCTCTCCCCTGACGTGAAGCTCCAGTCCTCCCCGCTCGTGTCCCGCCCTCTCGACATCCCGCTCCTCTCCTCCTCCGCCACGCTCCTCTCCCCGTCCCGCACCGTCCGCGACGGCGCCTCCGTGACCATCGCCGTCACCGTCGGGCTCTCTCCCAACCGCACCAGGCTCCACTTCGTGTGGAACCGTGGGCTCTACGTGCAGGGCTACTCCCCGACGATCCACCCCACCGACGCGTCCGACCTGGCGTCGCACGCCACCGTGGACATCCTCACCACCGCCACGGAGGCCTCCCCGACCGCCTCCGCCGCGCTGCAGTGGCTGCACGGCTCTCTGAACGCGCTCTCCTGGGGGCTCCTCCTCCCCGTGGGCGCCGCGTTGGCGCGGTACCTGCGGCCATGCTGCGCGTCCCCCGCGTGGTTCTACGCGCACGCGGCGGTGCAGGCCACGGGCTACACCATGGGCGCCGCCGGGTTCGCGCTGGGCCTGGTCATGGGCTCCGCGTCGCCGGGCGTCACGTACAGGCTGCACCGCGGGCTGGGCGTCGCCGCGGCCACGGCCGGGAGCCTGCAGACGCTGGCCGTCTTCTTCCGGCCCAAGACCACCAACCGGTACCGCAAGTACTGGAAGTCGTACCACCACCTGCTCGGATACGGCTGCGTCGTCGTCGGGGTGGTCAACGTCTTCCAGGGATTCGAGGTCATGGGGCTCGGCGGATCCTACTGGAAGCTCGGGTACTGCCTGGCGCTCGCCGCGCTCATCGGCGCGTGTGTGGCGCTGGAGGTGAACGCGTGGGTCGTCTTCTGCAGGAAGCAGGAGGAGGACAAGCTCATGAGGAGGGAGGTCGAGGACGTCGTCGTCAAGGACAGGACAGCCGCGTTCTAGCTACTTCTCCTCCTCTCGTGCTAGCGTAGTGCCAATGGCAGTTGGCAGGGCACGCCGCTAGGGACGCACTGGAGAGCGACGCCACACGTCCACCGTGGCGGTACATTCGCTGGCAAGTATGACAAGCCGTGAATGTTCTGTCCCATTGACCGGGAGCGCGAACAGCAGAGTGCCAGTTTTTTTTTTCCCCTCCTCTTTTACGTGTACAAGAATCATGTATAAGTTAGTACATGTTTGACCTTTACTTGCTCAACGAATTTTCTCTGTTCTTATACAGTCCATTCTAAAAGCAAGCTTTTTGCTCACAAGTAAAGAACAAGAGCTTATTGTGTTTGACTGTAATCCGTTTACCACTGTTACCCGGCCGAGGTTACGCCCCACGTCCCTGCTTCTAGTTCTAGCGTTTATTGGATCCAGGCTCCGGTGGCGGCGGCTCCGAGCTTGGATCACACAAACATATGCCTCCGGACATGGGCCTCAGCGTGGCCTGGGAACGCTGAGACCTCATGATTTTGCAACTCGAACAGAACACAGGAGCATTGGACTGCCGACCGGAGACTCAAAACAATCAAATAACTAGAAATCGACCATGTTGCTAGCGATAACGCCGTTGAGAACTCAACATCGACATTAAGTCGACGATGTTCCAAGCAGAAGAGGGAAAGGAGTCTGATACGTTCTCTTAAGTCCATATGTTGAAGCGGAGATGAAAATGAAAGAAAGTAATCGTACCTGATTATGATGAACAACTACAAATTTGACTGTTAACAGTTGACTAAAGATTGCTCAATTACCGCTACAGCCATAGACCAACGCACGAGAGAGCAGTCAATAGACGCTTTCTGTGAGAGCATCTTTAACCATTATCTAAATGAGATTTCTAAACTAAAATTTAGAAAGTAATTAAAAAATCAATCCTCCAACAGTTTTTTAAATGAGATCCCTAAAAATAGCAACTCTTAAAACAAGGTCTATAACTCTTCACATTTAAGTAACTCGATTAAAACTCACATGTGATATAATTTTAATTTTTAGGAATGGATTATTAGAAGTTGTTGAAGGACGTGATTTTTTTTACTCCCAATAAATTTAAAAATCTCCTAAATCCTGTCTTTAGTGAGTAAATTTTGACCTAATAATTGGAGATGCTATGATATTGCTATGCCAACGCCTTCCTTTTGACCGGATAACAGTTATTGTACGGTTGTGAATCGCAAAACTTTGTTTTATCTAGATGATTGTGATCTGCTGAGGTATGCGCTTACATTGGTTAATCCACCACTTAGGGATGGAGTTTATCCATTGGTCAGCACTTTGACCGGGCCACTAAACTTGTTCACACGGTGTGTTGGAGTGCAACAAAGGCACGCTTTTTTGCCAACGTTCGTCAAAGCTTTTCTCGTTGCAAAAAGAAAATCAGTGAGTTAAGTGTGGTGTAATGTGCTGCACGAGCTTTACTCGCTCGATCGTGTCTCCAAGTGGCATACTGGATTATGCACGTGATTTTGAAACGCATTCTTTGGTCGCCGAATAGATAAGAAAATGACAATTAGCCGAATAAAGCAACTTCCCATTTTCAGTGGCTCAAGCAGAATCATGTTTTTTTTTTTATAAAGAAAATGCTTTAGCCCCCTCTAGAAACTCATCTCCGACAAAAATGCTTTGACGGAGTGTTGCATAAAGTTTGCGCTACTTTGTTGAAGACAGCTTGAAATCAACTCGGTGACTAAGCTTTGATTTTCTTTTTCCGAGAAAGATGGACGATGAACTCTCTGCAAAAAATGCAAGCAGACAGCCACAATATACTCTCTGACCACTGCCGCCAAAAATTTCAAAGGTGCCGCTTCTAGAGAGGTCTTTAGGCTGAACTTCTTGGGTCTGACAATGTCGCGATGGGTTGACGGCACTGAAAATAGTATGTGGCTGAAAAAAAAATGAGCATATTACTAACCGTTGGGGTACCGGCACCTGCATTTCTGTGTCGCATTCGTGTTCCACATTTCTCAAAGCAAAGAAGTCTTGCCGCCAATTGTTCAGGTTTCGATGTCCAAATCTACCGGAAGAAAGTGCGTGCGTGCGTGGCGACGACCATAGGTAATGTTACTGTACTGTCGCCGTTAGATGATCCCCCACCCCCGACTAGTGTGCATCGCAGCTGACTCTGACCTCCGCGGCTCCGCCAGTTTTCTTCGCGATGGTATCAAAATAAAAAGTTTTCCTACCGGTTCCTAACACTTTACATAGAGGACCTCAAAGATATTTAAAATCACAAACACGCGCCACCAAATCACGTGTCACTGTGAGGCAGCGGCGCTCCTTTTATAATTCAGCTTTCCCTTCCCGTTCCGCACACCCAGTCGCGGCGGCTCCCTAGAAATTCTCCGGCAGCGCGACTTGTCCGCCTCAGTTCGCCCCGTTTGAATCCCCAGCGAAGAAGGTAATACTACCATTTTCCCCTTGATTTAGCAGTGTTTGCAGTCCCACCTTTGCTACGCTAGTGGCAAGACAGACCAATTGCTCACGCCGCGCGTTAGTTAGTTCTGTCGGTTCTTGATTTGGGAGCTTTCCCGTGGATTTTTCTTGGCTTCTGCTAGGCAGTAAGAAGTATGTTAGAACAATTGAACTTGACCGCTGTTAGGTTTTTGATTTACGAAGCGTAAACGTTCCATTCGTTTACAAGTATTCCCCACCACTGTTCTTGCTGTCTGGTTCCAGGGAGGGAGGGAGGGGAGGGAGCCAGCATTTTGCACTTAAGCTCTGCGATGATCCAGCGAAGTAGTACCAAACTAGTGTGTGTGTGTTTTTGTTTTTTGTTTTTTTTGGGAAAAATTAGTATAACTTATATCTTTGATTGTAAGTACTTTGATCTGTACTATCTATCAGAAATGTGTGTTCCCTTCAATTTGCATCTGTCTTTTACGCTTCTGCGAGCCATAAACCTTGGGTCAGATACAGTTCCGTTCCTATCACCGTGAGATTGGGGGCTTTGCTACAATTGGGGATCTTTGAGCTAATTTTTTCAGGTCTCTTTTCCATGTTTTTCTCTCCCTCATTTATTTGTTTTTTGAACGATGTCTCCCTCATTTATTTTCCTGATTAGATAGTAATCAGGGCTCAAGGTAACTTAGCTCTTTCGTTTGAAATGTAAGTAGTGAGTACTTCGTTTTCAGTTTTACTTCATTGGACATGTTTTATAAATGTGAGCCAAAGATGCCCCCCCCTCTGCTGTAGGTCCCAGTTGTTTTAGTCAGTATTTCAAAACAAACTTCTGTCCTCAGCTTGACTCAGCCTGAAGTTTGATTGTTGTTTTCTGATTTGCAAGGATGCAATTTGCATTAGTTCAACATTTTGTTTATTATTTAGCATTAAATTGAACATTTTTTTTCTCTGCTGACTGCAGAATTAGCATACCCACAATGGCTTCTTGCCAAAATGGTCTTGCTTCTGAGCCACCTATGCTCAACACTGAGATTATCACTCAGAAGACCACCAACATTGTTGCTGATGCTGCCAGCAAAGACACGTCCATTGGCTACTTGGATGTGTTTGTGCACCAGGCACGTGATATCCACAATGTTTGTATCTACCACAAGCAAGATGTGTATGCAAAGCTGTGCCTCACAAGCGATCCTGATGTTTCATGTTCGACCAAGGTGATTAATGCTGCTGGGCGCAACCCTGTTTTTGAAGAGAACCTGCGGCTCAATGTGCGGACTGTGGATGCTTCACTCAAGTGCGAGATATGGATGTTAAGCAGGATTAGGAACTACCTGGAGGATCAGCTCCTTGGCTTTGCCCTTGTTCCTCTGGCAGACATTGTAATGGGTCATGGGAAGGTGGTCCAGGAGTTCTCCCTATCATCTACTGACCTATTCCACACACCAGCTGGATTCGTGCAGCTTTCGTTGTCATATATTGGTTGTTCCCCAGATGTAATCATCATCTCATCACCCCAACAGTCGGTATCAAGCATAACCGATTTTGGAAATGATAGCATGGTTCCTTCTGAGCTTGAAAAGATTGAATTCTTAGACTTAAATGTGGTGAACGAGAATGAAATTATGGTCTCAAAGTATCTCGAGATGAGTTCTTTGGATGCTGTGAACCCTATAAAACTTGAAACTGGCAAGTTGCTGGAACCGGCCACTTCTGTTCCTGGTGCTGCAACCAGTACTGATAAGCTGGGGGCATACCAAGATGAAAGCCCTCTCAGCTGTGTCTCAACTGCAGGATCCTCTGCTGCACTCTCTGCAACACGACAATCGGTTTCAGAGCCAACTTCTGAACCATCAGATACCACAATTGAAGCATCCCAAACACAAAGCCAGAGTGCTACTGATGGTGAGGCAGATTCTTCTGAGGTACCATCCAAGAATGAAGTTGTCAAACCTGTGATTAGCATTAACCTTC
Organism: Eleusine indica; assembly: GCA_030378355.1. Lineage (NCBI taxonomy): Eukaryota > Viridiplantae > Streptophyta > Magnoliopsida > Poales > Poaceae > Eleusine > Eleusine indica. The sequence goes on along the minus strand of CM059498.1, from coordinate 4,859,800 downwards.
AGTCCGAGCAGCCAGTTGTCCAACAAGATATAGTTGACATGTACATGAAGAGCATGCAGCAATTCACAGAATCTCTTGCAAAAATGAAGCTTCCATTGAATGCTGAGAATAAGAGCCCCTCAAATGATGGCGTTGACTCCAGTACAACTGAGAAGCCATCCCCATCTCCATCGAAGAATTCTAGGGTCTTTTATGGAAGCAGGGCCTTCTTCTAAGTTACTGATGCTAATTAGTGCACTAGCCTGTAATCTTGTGTATATACAGTTCAAGTTTGTCATACAGTGGCTGATAGGGTGGAATGTATGGATGCACTTTCTGTTGTCACATCATGCTGCTAGGATTCACTCTTTGTGTTGCTAATTGTGTTGTTTTTAGTTAAAAGATAAGAAAATTTCTGAATAATTTATATTCAGAGTTGTAGATTCATCCAATGTGCTAGTACTTACGAATGTATATAATGTCATGATACTGCTGCTGGCCTTGAATTTGTCTGGAATGTTATGTGAAATGCATCAAATTTTTGTACTAGCTAATTTGAGCTACTCATGTTCTTGTCAATTGCAGCCTGCCATGAAACGTTTTGAAGCTGAACACTGCTGATCAGACATGGCATAAGCAGGATCATGACAAAATCTGGTAAGAGATTCATTCTAGTTTATGAAGAACCTGGTGTAATCTGGTATACTTGTGCTGCTGGTTTGGAAGCTGTGACCATTTCCGTGTCATTTTATAATGAAGTTCTGACCATAGGCTATGAAATGATAGCTTGGTGCAATCGGTCTTTTTGTGTCTTCGATATACTTAGTTACACAATAGTTGGCAAGAAACTGATCGTCTGCATAACTATATGTTCTTCTCCAAATATGATGGCTAATGTTCAGTAGAGGGACCTTTTTTTTGTTGGTAAAACCTTTTGTGTACTCCTGCTTTTCTCTTGATGGCATATATAGTGCAAATTCTTTGTCCTAAACGTTATGAGAAGAAACCCTGGAGGTAGGGCGTGTGCTTTGTTCAAGTATGTATCAGCCCTGATGATAAATTGAAATGTGTGATTGATGTCTTATCCATTTTTTATTTTTTATTTTCTATTCAATAAATCAACAGCTTAGATAATGTGCCAGCACTGTTTGTTAATGAGTGATGCACAGATTGTCTTATCCTTTTTGTTTCTTTCCTATTCAATAAATCAACAGCTTAGATTGTCTTTGACCTCTTACCTCTCAATGGGTAAAAATAGATGGTCATAGAGGTACCGTAACACAACCCAAATAATATCATGAAACTGCTTCCGCTCTCGATTTGTCTGGAAGGTTGTTTCTGTGTGAAATGCATCAATTGCACGCTGTCATGAGATGTTCTGAAGCTGAACACTGCTTCTCCGACATGGGGTGATCAGGACGCTAGTGATGTAACTGGTAAGTGAATCAGTCTAGTTTATTAAGAACCTGATGCACTCTGGTGTACTCGTGCTCCTACTTTGGAAGCTGTGACCATTTCTATATCATATTATGGCGAAGTTCTGACCAGAGGTTGCAAAATGATGGCTTGATTTAGTCGTTCTTTTATAGGCTTGGCTTTCACAATTATTTTATTTCTTTCTTTTCCAATATCATGACTAATGTTCAGGGGATGAGCCTTTTTCTTGTTGGTTAAACCTCTTGTGTACTCCCTGCTTCATGTTGATGAGGTATATAGTGCGATTTCGTCATTTACGTCAAATGTGGAGGTAACACTTCTGTAGGCACTTGCTTTGTTCAACTATTGGGTTACTGTCCTGATGATACAAATTGTAATGTGTGACTGATGTCTTGTGTGCAAAAACATAGTCCCACCTTGTGTATTTGCTTTACTTTCGGCTGGAGAAGATTTTTTTTTTCTTCTGTACTGAATCGCATGGTTAGGCAGCAATTTTTCTGGAGAGCCTTGAAACCATGATGCCGATTTATGGTCAGAGATTCAGATATTCGGTTCATGTTACTATATTGATGTCTCGCTACATTCATGGACATGATGAGAAAGGTAATTTATCAAGTTGAACAAACAGCAAAAAGCCTCAGGGAGTGCTGGGCGCTTTATTCCATTAGCAAAAAGCACATCACAGGAAGTGCTGCAGCAGAGAGCCGGTCAGTCAGGCATTCAGAAGACTACAGCGCATATGAACAACAAACTTCCTCAGAACAGAAGCATATGAAAAACGGATCGAAGTAGGGTGCGACGAAGCCTGAAATGCACACACAAAAAAAGGGCCTTCACAGAAAACTGTTGCGTTCCAGTTTACTCCATTGAGACATGGCTTGTCGACTTAGCATCACTCATCTCATTTGACCTGCAGAGAGAAGCAAATCAAGATATACTCTATTTTCTTTTTCCACCAGGCGCAGTTGATGAGGTGGTAAGTTTTGCTCATGAACAATTCACCTCCACATGGTTGTCGTACTTGCCGCGGACCTTGAACTCTTGGTTCTTGAAGACGCGGTTGATCATGATGTCTGCAGAGTCGATTCCTGAAACAACATGCATGCCACGGATAAATACATCTCTGCGTTCACTATCATAATCATATACTCTATTTCATAAAAAAGAAGAATTTTACTGTTTAAAATACTGACCAATATATAGTTTCGGAACGTAAAACTCGTTTCAAAAAGCAGACAAAAGAAAACGACTTCTCACCTGCAAGATACGCCCCGTGGACATAGCCATTGTAGTGCTCGCTGGTGTGCTCACCGGTGAAGTAAACCCTCCCAACCGGCGCCTGTCGCCACACAAACATCATCCAGCTGCTAATAAAGATATACAGTTGCCTTATGAGTAACGAATTGAAGGAACCGTTAAGTTGTTACCCTGAGCTGGTCGTATTCGTAGCGGTTGACGCCGATGGGCCAGTTGGAGTAGGACCCCTTGTAGAACCGGTTGGACCACCACCTGGGCACGTAGATATCCGTGGCGTCCGGCACGTCGACGTCGGGGAACATCCTCCGCAGCACGGCCACGGCCTCCGCCATTGTCGTGTTGTCCGGCTGCTGCTCGATCCGCCGCGCCTCGTCGTCGGTGACGGTGACCAGCAGGACGTTGGCGCCCGGGTACTCCTTCTCGAAGGATTGCCACATCCCGTAGTAGCCGCGCCTGCTGCTCGCGTACACGAAGAACTGCTTGCCTTCGCCCACGGGCCAGAACCGCCTGGGGAACTTGAGGAAGATCTTGGTGTACACGCCCATGTCGAACCGGTAGATCGCGATGGTCTTCCAGAACTGGTTGGTGGTCATAAGCAATACTACTCGAATCAATTCACTATATATTTCACTGGGAGAGTTAATTATGGCCGGCAGAATTCAAGTATACTTAGATAGTAGTAGGACTGACCGGCAGCTGGGGCTTGAACTCTATGAGGTCGCTCTGCAGGACGCCCAAGCTGGTGGAGACCATCACGTAGTCCGCGCTGTACGACGAGCCGTCCTCCGTCGTCACGACGACGCCGTAATTGTTGTAGGTGATCTGCCGCACCACCTGCATACGCGGTACGTTAATCATGGCTTCCGATTTCGTTCAAATCCTTTTGTTCGTAAATTTGAACGAACCTTGAACATTAGTATTCAATTTTGATTTGATTCAGCCTGTTTGAGAATCGGTCTGATATTTTTTTTTTGACCGGAGTCAGTAGAGGAAATCTCAACCTATTTTTTATTATTTATTTCAAACCCGGTTAATAATTTGCTCATATAGTGAGTCGAACCAAGATCTGCTGCATGCTACTCAGATCTGAAATTAACAAACTCCATTAGATTTGGTTACTTTTTTAGGGTCTCTTTTTTTAGATTTGGAACGAAAATCGTTATCCCTCTCTATTTTTTTTTTGTTGGCAGGGTATTTGTCGTCGTCTCCACTTCACAGCCACTATCTACTCACCTGATTCAGCAAGACCCTCCTGTCTGCGATGTTCCCGTTGTTGTCGGTGTTGAGGTAACTGCTGCCGACGTAGTGTATGATGGACTCGAAACCCCTTTGGTCCGCGACGAAGTTGTTATCGTCGCCGAAGTCGGCGTTGGTGGGCGTTGGGTTGGTATTCTGCAGACTGGTCACGCGCGGCGGCTCGCAGAACTCGTAGTCGTAAATGAAGTAGTCCAGCGCCATGTCCAGCGGCGACGCCGGGCCGTTCGGCTTGCTGCACACGAACCGACGGTACGTAGAGCGCGGTTAGTTAGTACAATACTACTAGATGTAGAAACCGTCCCAAACTTGATGAGGGGACTCGTGCACTAAAATTTTTCTCAGGAGCCAGCCACATGAAGATGAAACAAGTGGTGAGACGTACTGATTGAATAGCCGTTGCATAGCCATGATCGAGATGTCGTCCTTGCCACTGGGGTCCATCAGTTTAGAAAGTTTGCCGCCCAGTTCTTCAACCTCGTAGGCACGGTCCATCCTCTTCTGCACATAGTCCTCATCGTAGAGGCCACCGCTGCAGGTTATCAAGGATGAAAATAAAAAAATGATTGAAAAGCCCTCCTGTTAATTAGAACTTAAAATAGTGTAATCATATATACTGTTTTCGTTTAAAAAAATTACATTTTTTTTCAAGAAAAAGAGCAGTAGTGATGTCAATTCTCTGTTTGGCGTTATTAATTCCCATACCTCCTCTCCTTCACAAAGAGAGAAGGAAATAACAATCGCGTGCTTGATATGGTTGAAAACACGTCTTAGTCATATATATAGTCATGTTCCTCTGGTATCAGCATCATGTGTCTTTCAGTGTCATTCTCCCGATCTCTCTTCTTTTCATATATATTTTCAGTGGTAATGGGACCTAGGACCACACCACACACACGTTCATATATATTTTCAGTCGTTCGAGAAATCAATTACGAAGATCATTGGCAACCTTCGATAACAGTCTCTGTCACTGTCCATTATTAGTTGTGTGTTGTTATATTCAAGTTCCACCGAAATTAAACTAAACGTTAAAATTTTCATTCTTGTAGTGCCAATAGCAGTATGTCCTTTATTAGTTGTGTGTTGGTAGTTTAGCACACGACAGAGAGCCTCTTTGCCGTGTGCCCGACCTTTGGCTCATGGTAAGGAGAGAGGCACACGGCAAAATGCCGTTTTCCGGTAATGCCTGCAACATTCTTTTGCAATCTTGGCAAGTTTTAATCGGTCATCAGCAGATTTTAGTGTATATATATATATATATATATATATATATATATATATATATATATATATATATATATATATATATATATATATATATATAGGCATACGTTGCTGACAACACTGTCGAATTCGGACCGGAAGTTCCTGAGCTTGAGCGTGGAGTTGACCATGGGCCAGATGGGGTTCATCTTGTCACCGCCGACGCCCTCTACCCAGTTGGCGCCGATCTGCACGTTGATGCCGCCGAAGTTGTGCTTGTGCATCCGCCCACCCACGCGGTCCGTCGCCTCCAGGATCAGCAGGTCCCGGATGCCGGTGTCCCATAGCCGCTTCCCCGCCGAGATCCCTGCACGCATGCAGTAGTCAGAAAATATAACATGCCTGCAAATAAATAGCAGAGATTTGCAATTGCGGTGAGGCAACGCGTGACATGCATGCGTGAACGTTCACGAATTCTTACCGGACATGCCGGCTCCTACAATGATGACCCTGGGACCGTAAGCGTCGGAGAGAGAGGCATACTGTGCTGCGAGCAGCACAACCGCTAGAGCAACTGCAACGGAGGGCCTCATCGTTCCTCTCCCGATCGACTACGCTATGCTCTCTGCCTTGGCACTCTGTGAGTGCACTTATATAGAGACGCTTGTACGATATAGGCACGTGCAAGCAGCTCATTTGTAGGTAGGATGCATGGTCAGCAGAGCACATACCACACAACAATAATGCACGGTTGCTACATATTTTCCCCGACTAATTGTGACACATAAAAACGTGTATATAAAAAATGGCAAAAAAAAGACAACGTATCCATCTATCTAGGGCCGGACCGGAGCACGTATAGGGACTACAAAAATTATAAGATTTAAATTTGTTATTATATCCTAAAATGAAACTTGCCATACAACAAAAATCTCAAGTTGGTGAGAACTAGTGGGCAGGCACAATGCGTCAATGCTACATGTAGATAGTCTCATTCCTTTATATAGTGTCACATAGGATGTTTTATAACATAGAAGAGAGAGGATTTCACACCATGTGCTAAATTTATGCTTATGATCGATACGACTTTTCACACCACTCTCCGGGTTATAGTTTTCATGCAACTCATACATATTTATTTTTATATTTATAAATTAAAGAGTTGTATAATTAATATGAAATGATTAAAAAGACTATCCATATATAAATGGATGATAAATGATCTTACGATGGCATATCATGTATGGGACCATTGTACTTTGGAAGGTAGATGAAACTTGTGTATAAAATACATGTGTTTAACCTGACACTACCGGAATCCTGACGTTCGCGTGTGTCAGGATCTTTGTCGTGTTTCTTTTATCGGGCACATGGTGAACAACACCTTTGCCGTGTGCACTTTGTCGGACACACGGCGAAAACCTGGCACACGGCAAAGCACCGACCATTCCTGGGCACCTGGAAGGTTGCTTCTCCGTGTGCCAAAGCTCGACACATGCTGAAGTGACCATAAATTTGTCATGTGCCAGAGCCCGATACGCGATAAAATGACCATAGCTTTGCCGTGTGTCAGAGCTCTGGCTCATGGCAAAGCCCCCCTCCCCCTCCCGGCTAGGGTTTACTATTTTACCGCGTGCTAGAACACAACACACGGCAAAGTAAAATATACTTCACCGTGTGCTCTGTCAGATAGGCACACGACAAAAGAGGGTAATGACGTCAACTCGTCATTAGACTGCATTATTTGCCATGTGCCCTGTCAGGCACACAACAAAACGTGTTTGTCGTGTGCCTAATGAAAGTCACACGGTGAAGAGGGCTTGGCTTTGGGGCTTAGCTGTGTATCATACTATAATCTATCAGTCTAATGTCTTTGGCTTGCAGAGCAACAAGGCGAGCACCGTCTGGTATCTAGTCACTTCTCAAAAATGTCATTGCAATAATACGTGGACAACGAGTACTCACTAGGAATTATAACTCATAGTCGTTCTCTCAACAGATATGGGACCATCCAAACAAAAGAACGGAAAAATTAAACACACCGAAATTTGCAGATGAGGAATTACCTTCGGCATCTTTTTTTTTTTTGCGAATGCCCTCAGCAACTAATTAAGGCCCTTTTTCAACACCGTAGCTGTACTATATAGTATACTAGCAAAGTGCCCGTGCGTTACTATGGGTTTAGAAAAACAAAACACTCTTTATGATTTAAACGTATATTATTTATATAATATAATTATTGATATTTTTTACATGAAAGATCATATTTATATTATTATTGGTGCTTCTTAGTGTACCATTTTATATATCATAAGCAACAATTTTCCTATTATTTTTCATCGTATTCTTATCATAAATATTTTTTTTTACCTCTAATGTTAACAATTTTCACATGTAGTGTCGTTTTGAGTGCTATGTTGCAAAATTAAGTGAAATGACATTAAAAAATGCTCAAATATAAGAAGTACCGATATGAAGCCTAATTCACCATGCAAATAGAATTCTCACAAGCTCATGACGTTTACAAGACACCACTAAACCTCTGTGAAGCCCAACATGCAAGATCAAGGTCGTGATCTAATGCCTAAAGATTTCTAGAAGTTTTATCTGATAGAAAAAATTAATTCACGCAGAATAGAAACATTATTGTATTGTGACATGATTTTGGACTTGAAAACATGCTCTAATGAGAAAAGTTAAAACACGAAAGTTGTAGATCTCATCAAGACCTTTTTGGAATATATGTGGATCATATTATTTGTACTTTGGAGGTAGGAGATATGAGCCCCGCACAGAGACCTGCACATAGGAGTCCGACTCAGAATAAATATTTTTTGCATCATAAATTTGGAAACCAAAATGGCGAAATCTTGACTTCCATTGAATATCAAAGTTGTAGAAGTTTTCAAGGACTACGAGATAGAGCCCGAGTTTGCCTCATCTAAACTCCGGACGAGGGATTTATGATTTTTTGAATTCAATGCTTGATATGGAAGGTATGAAACCGATTTAGATTCAAATTTTTTGATGGTGTGAACGTTTCCACCTGATACTAGCCTTAGGAGCCGAAGCCGGTGAAGACACAAATTTGTGGGTTCACCGTTCACCGGCTTCCTAGTGGGTGGTTTGTTAATTCATTTGAATATACTAGGAGAGGAAAAAACACTTCAATGAACAATGACACTACAACCATATATGGAACAATATGATTCGTGGAGCAGCGGAAGCAGTTAGCAGGAGCCATACCAAACACAAAATATACCAGAAACTTTGGGTGTTTGTCTAGGGTCTTCCACGCTCGCTGCCCAGAAGCTTCGGTACATAGCGCCATGGTTGCAACGGTGAGGACCGCTTTTGCCCCCCGCCTGTCCACAGTTGCCACAGACGAATTCGCGAAGCTCAATGAGATGCTTGCCGCCATAGAGCTGACAAATAATTCGGATGTCAGGAGGTGCCCATGGGAGGACAAATAAAGCACGCTGTCTCAGCTCATGGAAAATTTACAAGTCAGTTGTCTCCAATGGTGAGGGGTGCAATGAGTACTACAAATTCATTTGAGAAAACCGTGCGCTGCCTTTGGCTAAGATCTTCGGATGGTTGCTGGTGTATGATCGTATTCAAACTAAAGAAAACCTTCTCAAGAAACATTATGTTGACTCCGACACCTGTGAGCTTTGTGGGACGCACACCGAGAGCTCCGCGCACCTCCTTACTGGATGCACGCGCTTTCTCCTCTGGTTTTTGGCACCGACTCGACATCACACTTGGGAAAGAAGATGTGACCACCTTATGGCAAGTGCAGCTGCCACACGGCACACCCTCCCTAAACTTCAATGCCTTTCTTTTCCTATGCTGCTGGTGAATATGGAAGCACCGTCATGATGTTGTCTTCAGATCGCCCCTCCCCCCATGTTATGCCCGCCACTTCATCGGATGTCGTGAGGATGCGGAACTCTGATCCTGCCGACTAAGCTGGGCAACGATATTTCACTCTTGTATCTTTGCTGTAAACATCTCAAATGACATGTAACAATATGCTCAGGTATGCACTTTGAATGAAATGAAAAGGTGGGGATGTACTCCCATCCCCAAATTTCTTAAAAAAACATCTTTTAGCGAACACACGTCAAAGATCAAGCTAGGAACATGTGAGGTGTGATGAATGGTTTTGCGTGATCTTGAAGATTTATGTGAAATGGCCCTTATTTATCACTACTATAATAACAGTCTGCAATATCGGTCATTTTGACCCTACAATAGCGGACAAGCTATACAATATTGTTCCAACGATATTGCTGGCTTCACATAACAATATCGGTCCACAGTGTCCGATATTATAGTCTAAACAACAATATCGGGCATGCTGATGTCATCATATCCAATATTGATGTAAAACACATCAATATCGGTATGATGACATCATGTTGTCAGTTATTGTTGTGAGTTTTCAAAAAAATAAAGAAAGCCCCTATTACCTCTAATCTGCTCAGATAGCATATTAGAGGTAATAGAGGCTTAGCGACAAAGAAAAAAGAAGATGGAAGCGCCATTGCTCACTACAACATCAGAATATACACCAATTGATAATATTACTATAATCTACTCTAATTATATCTCGACATCCCTATTGCATTGAGTTGCATCAAAGGTAGAAGCGCACATCCCAACTTTGAGCTGTGTTCTTGCAACACAACAATGGTGCACGTCTCAAATCAACAATTTATAATCTAAGACATAGATATATTTAAATAATCTAGTGCTTTCTACTTGGCAATGCAATTTAGAAGAATATGAATATTCATCTTTAAATAATATACTAGAAGATATTCACTTATTTAAATAATCTAGGCTATTATTCACTGATTTTCATCTTTACATGACAAGAAGCCAGTGTGCTTTTAAAACTAGAAGATATTTACTGATTTAAAAGTAACGAGTAATCTAAAAGCTCAACTAGTGTGTACTTTTTGTTACTACAAACTAGTACAAAGTGCCCAAGTTTTGGATCGTCGGTCAATTCACAAGGAGAGAAGACATTTAAGTTTATCGCAAAAAGGAAAACGAGGAGGGGGCAACAATACCGCTGGCCGAGTCGCTGGCCGCACCCGCACGCCGCGCTTGGAGATGCTGCTACCGCTGCCTGATGCTCCGCCCGTGCATGGAGACGATGCTGCCGCCTCGCGCATGGGGGCTGAAAGAGGCGTCCGCCCGAGTGCCACTGCCCGAGGATGCCTTTCCCGCATGGGAGCTCCAGGCCGCTACCTCAGTTGAGCCCCCGCATGGGGTTGCCGTCACCCGTAGCCATCTGCTCCGTCACACCCGAAGCTGCCGGATCCAGACAGGCTCTACGCTTGCAGGAAGAGGCGCTCGGAGCCACGCTACCTCGTCGGAGAACCGTGGAAGGCAGGTGCTTGGGGTAGAGAAGGCACCATGGTGGAGCCCCTCGATGGAGCCGCGCGCGATCTCATCACACACGCGCGCCGGGGAGAGGGTCAGCCATGGTTGCCGAAGAGAGAGGAGGGTGGATCTGGATCGAGAGAGAGAGAGAGAGGGCGAGAGAGAGGGAGAGAGAGAAAGAGAGAGAAGGCTGACGGCAGCTCTAAGGGAGAGAGGGGGAAGGTGAGGAGAGTGTTAGGGTTAGGGGTTTATATACTGTGGACACATGGGCCAAAAAATGGCTCTTGTATTGAGCTAGTTCATTTAAACATCAATATCGGACAATGCAATATCGGACAACACTGACACCATCACCTGACCGATATTATAGTTGACCACTCCAATATCGGATAATGCTGACATCAGCACCTGACTGATATTAATGTCTAGCCCAGACAGCAATAGCGTCGTCTTCGCTGATGTCATCGGTGTCCAATATTGTTAGGTGCACTGCAATAATGTTTTTAGCTGCTGACATCAGCATATGTGTACTGTAATAGCGTCTTTTATGATGTCCGCTATTGTAGTAAAAAATAAAATGATATTAAAGACTCTTATTGTAGTAGTGTATGCAATGGGAGACAATCTTTGAATCAATCTTCAAACACTCCATGGTGTGGCAGATCTGGAAGGAAAGAAACCGGGACAATGTTGGCAGCAAAATACAGAGTGATATGTGACCAAGAGTGGTATTCTTTCTTAAGCATGAGATTAAAAGTTTGCTGCATTCCATGTCCTCTTGCCATAGCGTGTGGCATATTTTGATCTGAGATACATCCTCAAATGAATTGATATAAACAATATCAATTTCATAGTTAATTGTTGAAGCTTCGTACTGTTAGTTTTCTTTTTCTACGAACACTATGGTGTGCTAGGGGCCGACCTGATGAACTATTGAAATATACATATATAGGTCGTGAGCTCGATCAAGACACCGAAGTTGGCCGAAAAGGAATGTGCCGGGATCGGCCATCAGGATGGTAGACGCCTGTGTTACGAAGGGGGAGGGGGGGGGGGGGGTGACGACGAGCAGACGAGCAGAAAACATTTAATTTGTTGGTGGTCACAAAAGTTAGGCAGACGACGCCATTGCAGATGACATTGTAACCACGAACGAGCATCGCTAGCAGCTGCTAGGGTTGCGTTCATCACCCTCTTAGCTAGCGAGAGGGGCACGGGCTTCCCTGTGCATGAATGGACGTCAAAACCCCGAGGCGCCAGAAGAAAATATTTTCTAAGTTGGTTACCTATGCATGAAAATAATTTTTTATTAGCATTTAAATGCTGGTGCCGGTAGAAGGGAATAATAAGATACGGAGAGCTCAGTGCACTACAAGAGAAAAAAAAAACTTTTCCAATGGTTTGCTTATAAAGTGTCCGACATTTTCTAGTATATTTAGCTAGTGTATTGATACCTGTGGGAGAAAGCCTTGTCGGGTATGACATTGGTGGGACTTTGCAAAACAAAAACAAAAAAAAACTGTTAGAAATATATGAATTTGTATTAGGGAAAACAGATGGCCATTTGCTGGAAATCATGAAGAGTAGTGAGACTGTTGGCCACCTCAAGCAAACTGTCAGCAAAATTGTATACTCCTATCTTGTAGTGGTGTGAACTGTGAATACATGCGGCGCAAGCGCAACCGTATCCATATTTAGCAACCTAGAACTCCACTTTCTCCAATCGATTGTACTAGCAGATAGTTTAGCTCCAATTACCACCCTTATAACTTATAGGAAAATTCGTCTGAGACACACCAATAAAACATGGTTTTGTCCTGAACACACTGTCAAAATTGAATTTAGCTGAAACACACTTTGATTGTAAAAAAATTCGTCTGTGATACACTATGATCATTTAACTATTATTTTTAACTTTTCTATCTCAATATATAAAAGATGTTAGAATTTAAAACTTGACACACATATACATTGTTGCATTTTGTATCAGTAAAAAATAAAGCTAGAATTTTTGTTGTTGTTTGGATGGCTTGCTTGATAAATAAAATATTAAAATAATGAGCCAACAATGAAAATAGTCAAAAAAATTCTAGCTCCATTTTTTATTAATAGAGAATGCAACAATGTATATGTGTCAAGTTTCAAATTATAACGTCTTTTATATATTAAGATATAAAAGTTGAGAATAATAGTTAAATAGTCATAATGTGTCACAGACGAATTTTCCCATAATCAAAGTGTGTTCCAGCTAAATTCGATTTTGATGGTGTGTTAAGGATGAAACCAAGCTTTGTTAGTATGTTGTAGACAAATTTCTCTAACTTATAATAAGCTGCATTCTCCTTGTCTTTCACAATCGTCAAATTGTGCAGTTTTTATTCATTGTGTTCACAATCTTCATCCAAATTCAATTGATGCATACCTAGGCATGTCACAACATCCTTGTAAGATAATAACTAGGACAATCCTTCTCGCCCTCTGTAAGTAGTCCTAGTGTGCCAACCAAATCACCTAAAAGAGAAGGTATAGCTGATCGAACTTAAATCATTCTAACAAAGTTTATGTATCACAAATAGTAACATACAGAAGAAATATAGTGTGGGGGCTGTGGGCACGCGCACACGTCATGCCCTCTGCGTCTCTGCCCAAGATAATATAGTTGTGGCCAGGGGAATATGTCTTAGCCGGCCGGTTGTCATCTTGCGCACGTACGTACAACCATCATAATGTCTGTTGAAACGAGAGAATCAACATTGCTTTCACGGAAATTATTGCTAGGGCACAGAGCTGGACTCATGCGAAAAAGAGGGAGCGTGCCGCATGGCCTGATGGTTGCGATCTTGTGGAGAGAACACCACGTGAAAGCGGCAGGCGTCGTCTGGTGTGCCTGTTGTACAAATGGTGACGCGATGCATAGATGTTTTATGTGCTGGCTATCGTTGCCAGCGCTGTCAACCCTACAGTAGTACAGTGTACACATGCCGCTGCCGATCGAGTCGATTCTTATTGTTGTTGTTGTCGCAAATTTGCTGGGCCTGCGCGCTGGATTGGAACAGCCGAGACATCAGAATACTGGAAAGGCCACGTGAAAGCGGTAGCCATTGTCAGCGGTTGCGATAACCATCCATTTGATTGTTCAGAAAGGACGCGAAAGTGTGAAGAACGTGTTCGACATACAGAAAAGAATATATCTGGACCATAATTTTTCTAGTTCTAAACATAAAAGAAAAGGATGAAAGATTGTCAAATCTCATTCTCGGTTACTTTTTTTTTTACGAATTAAAACACTACAAACACAAACATTCACATACACACATGAGTCTAGAGTCCTTAACACATGCACGCACACCCTACCCCTATAAGCGTATCTGAAAGACTGAGCAGATTTGATCTTGAGATTCACGAAGTCACCACAGTCGTCTCGCTATCGACGGGGACGTCCCCTACCACTGAAAGAATAGTTAGCCGTAAATGTAACATCCATGACAAATTTAGAATTTGAACCTAGATGAGTTGATTCCACCACAATGAATCTGACCACTTGAACTAAGCTCGGTGTTTACTAATCCTTTCGATTCATTAATTGTATGAAATATATGTATTTTAACATTTTAGAAAATCCAACTCAACTTTTTCATGTATTCTACTTTAACATTTCTAAAACTATTGAATTAGTATATACAAAATATTAAACTTTTGATTGTAGATAAAATAAAGGCTTAAATGAAATTGAAAATGGATCTATGGTTTACGAGAAAAATAAGTTTAAAATATTAGTTTTAAAATAATTAAAAGTCATGCCACATCCACACAAGAGCTTGACTACGGTTTAATGAAGGTGGAACATCTCTACTTATTAATAAGAGAGGCGTGGTTGTCGTTAGTTGTTTGTATGCAAAATGTTTTTTTATCTGTCTCTAAGAGAAAGAGCCTATAAAGAATCAATTTCTGATTCAAGAAAAATCAATATATTTTTAAGTTTGGGTGACAAGAGTGATAGAGGAGGCAATAGACACTCAATTTTAGTATTTTATCTGCGTTTTGGACCTTCAATACTAAGATGTGCCAGCTCACATGGGCAGCTATGGTGGAAGAGAGAGGAATAATGGAGGTCAGTTCGTCTGGACGAGTGCCCGTGCCAAGTAGGCCGGTTCAAAGCACACGACTTTAGATATGGTCTAAGCACGACACAACCCGCGTTTTATTTTGTGTTGAGCGGCGCAACACGAGGCTGCATGTCATGCCGTGGGCTATTGACGTGGCATGACACGGTTCAAAATACATTTCATATAGTGTCGGTCTAAAATTAAATTAAATGAATCATGTCGTGTTTGAATCATGTCAGACGGTCCGTTTGGACATCACTAATCTGGACGTTGAAGGAGGAAGACTTGGACAAGTTGGACTAAAAAAGCAAAGAAGAATGAGCCATGTAGACTTGGGCTACGTTGGGCCATAAAAGTAAACAAGATAGAGTTAAACCTCATAGACTATTTTTCTTGAACAATGACTGCGCTATGTTTGGCTAATTTTGCTTTAGCTTGAGTTAATTTCTTAGAAAAAAATGACACGTACTTCGAAATTGCTACAATTTTTATTCGTTTGATCTATTAGGTGTTGGTTTAGTTGTATATCTTTGTTACAAAATTTTGTCACTATGATAGTGCATGATCATTCAGCTTCATGCAAATTGATTATTCGATCAATTTGGAACTTTTTCACCTACATATGTGAATGCAAATAGTTTGTTATAACTTTTTTTAAAAAAAATCTGTAGCAATATATGACATTTTGCTTGTAATGTATATATGCGTGGAACTTGTTTTTCTAATAAGTGGAACTTTTTTTAGAAAATAAAATATTTTGTATTATAAATCTAAAACTTTTCTGATATTTATATGTAATCTTTTTATATGAAGATGGAACTAATTTTATTAACTACGATATAAGAAAAATCTCAATCACCTGATATCACACCCTTTTTATTATTACCCAAACAAAAAATATTTGATCTATCATGAAACCTTTTGTATTGAATTTGGAACATTTAAAATTAATCTATGGGACTTCTTGTATTAAATTTGGAACATTTAATATTAACCTATATAACTCTATATATGAAATCTGGAACGCTTAATGTCAATTTATGGAACTTCTTATATTGCATTTGTAACTTCTTAACTTAACTTATGAAACTTTTCACTGAATATCTCGATGCATATATTTTAAATGTGAAACTTTTTATCTAATATATATGAAACTTTTCATCTTAACATGAAACATCTTGTATTGAATTCAAAACATTTCATCTTATAACCATACGATTTTTTTTTTAAAAGTGTATAACTTCATATCTTAACCTATGCATGGTCAAGTCCTGTATTTTAAATTTCTATGTTTGTTGGGTTGCATAACATGATAATTTAATTAAAATAAGTGACAAGTAGGGAGTTAAAGCTACATAAGAAACAGTCCGTGTTGTACGCAAGAAACATTCGTTGTCTGTATTTCAACTTGGAACCACTACTACAATCAGTGGCGGAGGACGAAAAGAATTTGAGGTGTCGCGCGGCAATTGCAATGAAAATTTTTTTGGCAACCATGCTATGAACTCCGAGCAGTAGCAAGTTCATGCAGATCAAAAAAAAAAAGAATTAAGTTTTTTGAGCTATGTATAGTGCACACAAGTAGCAGAAAGCACACCACCATTTGATCCTACCTTGGCACACCTCTCGGGAAGGCAGCACCTGTAGGTCACCATCATCCGGCTATTCGTACCATCTGGGATTAGCAGCATATTATATTGATAGTTGTTTTGATTTGTTTCCTCTAATAAGGCCCATCAGGAATGACCAGCTCCCCAATAGACCATGGCCTATAACTCCAATAACGCTTCAATGAAGCCTGTCTTCCTCCTCTCCTTGCTGATTTGATTTGCTAGAAGCTCAATCATGGCAAGTGGTGACGGGCGACTGTAGAGGGTTATGAAAAAATCAAGGTATGGCAAAGGTCCTACCTTGCCAACCCTTGCCATACCGAGTCCTCTGCCACTGACTATAATAACTATTTGTTGCAATGCTTCCTAAGTGGTGCTAGAATGAATAAGTTGCTAATTTTCATTAAAAATAATGATGGGTCGAATGCTCGTCACTAAGTTCATACTTTTAACATTAAAAAATCATCTACCCACATAAAAAAAGCACCAAAAGATGTTGAACCCCGTCATAAATCCAAACCCTAGGCGGTGATTGCTTCTTTTACGTAGGCTATGTCGGTAGGCGGGGTCTGTCGCGTGAATGCCCGACGCCCACCATTATGGGGCGGGTCGAGGGAGAGGAGGCCATGAGGTGGTGACAGAGGAGCGCAAGGAGGAAAGGATTGGCTGTGGAAAGGGAGCAGGTAGGTTTACGCTCTCTAATGTCCCTTGTTTTATAGTTGGTGACGTTATGTAAGCTTTGTGACCATTAGATCCCTAAGATCTGAACGTTTGGTGATTAATGATAACTCTGAAATGTAGCTATTATCTAAACGAGTGTTGTGCATGCAGAAATTATATTCTCTAGTATTATACAATTCCATTGATGATGGTTGTCTTGGTGATTGATGACAATGATCCCAAACAAGGGACAAGCTAGGAGAGCTTGATGGAATCCAATGGTTGATGGAGATGGATCAAGACTTAGGACAAGCTAGGTTTAAGTGTGTTGGATTACTAGGCTAATTATTAAAGCTTGTCTTCACAGGAAAAATCGAGCTATCAAAAGAGTCTAGATCATATCTCTTAGACCATGCTAGTGAGTGATGTGTGTGTATGCTTAGTGAATCAGAAGGCGCTAGATCACAGTAGATAGACCGATGAACTATTGGAGAAAGCTAGGAAAACGAAGTCAAGGAAAGAAAGAGAAGTTTTCATCTTCGAAGAAGAGACCAGATAGTCAGGTGGTGAAGACCGAACAGTATGGTCGGCTTGGATCAGGGTAAACAGAGACAGGAGTTCTCTACTTTGGATCGAAGATGAAAAGACCGGACTATCATGTTGGTTGTGAAGGTCAACACAATTTTATACATGATTTAAGCTCGTCATTGAAAGAAATATCAAGAGAGAGCACTGCGACAAGTACTTGAGAGAGGTGAGATTATACTTTGATGACAGCGGTGACGCGATCGTGTCTTCACTTAGAGTGATTGCGTGTTCGTGTGGAAGGACTCCATTTTGCGTGGCGGGAGGGACCCACACTAAGTGGTCTAAAGGGCATTAGGGAAAGACGTCATCTTTCCGAGACCTCGAGAGAAAAAAATCATGAGCATTCATTAACCCTTCTCTTTACTATTCCGTAATTGTTTGTTATAGTTGATAGGCTGACTTGTGGCTTTCGTATCCTAGTGTGACTTAGTTTTCACATTTTATTCACCATGAACACTAACATGTGTAGGTTCTTAGTCTCCTAAAATTGTTAGATTATAACGATTTTTAGTATTGAATGCGAAAATATGAAGTATTTATTTTGATGTTTCGCTTACCGATTCACCCTTCTCTCGGTACGTCTTTTATCCTTACGTGTTACTTGGTGACGAGCCGTAGTAGCGATCCATTAGTAAGTTGCACCATCCCACCGTGCCATAATGGGGCGGCAATAAAACTCGTACCTTAATAGCTCGCTCGACTCGGAGGCGAACTCGGCTCAACTCGACTCAGCTCGTTCAAATTTCAAACAAGTCGAGCTAATTTATTATGTTAACGAGCCAACTCGAGCTGGCTCACGAGCCTAACGAGTTGTGTAATGTTTAAAACTATAACCTACCTATGGCTATGGACCATGGCCGAGTCTATCACAAGTCAACTCAACGGTACAAGTACAAACCCATACACATATAAATATAGTAATAACCTACTCTTGATGAGCTAGATTGGTGAGCTTGATGTTGAAGCACTACTATTTTTCTCTTATATAGCTAATAATGAATATTTAGTTATAAATTTTGCGTGAATGTATTATCTTCCTATAAAAATATTTAGTGACCAAGATCAATGAACATATGGATAAGTAGTGTTTGATTTATATCTTAAATATATTTGATGATTTAAAATATATAGTATTTTTATATGATATATGTTAATTTTTTATTTTTTTATTGATGACTAAAATAATATGGTTTTTAAGTAAAGCTCAACGAGCCATAATGAGTTAGTTCGTGAGCATAATGAGTCAAACTGAGCTATAAAATTAACTCATTAGTATAATGACCCAAGCCGAGCTAGCTCGTTATACTAATAAGCAATAACGAGTTGGTGTCGAGCCGAACCCTAGTCCCATTTAGTGGTGTGCATCAAAATATCGTTTACTAAGTTCTCCTCGACCCATTTTAATAACGAGCATTGAAATACCCACTACTAAGACCCACGGAAGCGCATCAACTGATCAGCCAAGGCCCAGCCTGAGCCCATCTTCTGTGTATATATACTTTGGGCGGAGTCCAACTTATACTGAGGCTCGTAACGAGCGTGGCTCTCTGCTCGTGATACAAGATCACAGGGGACATGAATGAACAACACAAAGATTTACTGACTGTTGAGAACTGTTTGACAAAAGACAAACGATTCACTAGATGATATCCGGTAAAATTAGAATCTAAACAACGACACATCTCACAGACTCCTAGTGAAGAAGTCTTAATTCTTGGAAGAAAAAATTATGCAGATCTCAACTGAGAAATGGAAGCAACGGACGTTATGAGCCCATAGCTGTGTTTTCGCTCCTGGTATGGTATGACCTAGTCATACTTTCCCTGGACATGGTACTTGCACCTCTTCTTCTGGGCGCAGTTGATCAGAATCTCAGCAGAGTCAATGCCTGACGACACAAATAACGAACATGTAAGCACCGAGAAGTTGACAAACTTAAGAATTTGTAAATGAAACCATATACAGTTGTATGTGCACATTTACCTGAAAGATAAGCGCCATGGACATATCCGTTGTAGTGCTCGCTGGTGTGCTCACCGGTAAAGTAAACCCTCCCAACCGGCGCCTAGAATACACATGAAGAACAAGAACCAAATTTCACATACGTATGAACCAAGCAATCACAAATTCAAACTATTATATACAGAAGGATTTTTTTATAATAATTTTAAACGGAAGGATTTGGTGTACCCTTAGCTGGTCGTATTCATAGCGGTTGACACCAATGGGTCAGTTGGAGAAGGTGCCCTTGTAGAACCTGTTTGACCACCACCTTGGCACTAGGATGTCGGTCGCATCCGGGACGTCCTTGCCGGGGAACATTTTCCTCAGCACTTCTACGATTTCTGCCTTGGTTTGGTTGTCCGACTGCTGTTCGATCCGTCGAGACTCCTCATCAGTAACGGTGACAAGGAGGACGTTGGCATCAGGGTACTGCGCCTCAAACTCCTGAATGTTTCACCATAAAAGTTTAAGTTATTGCATGCTGATATATTTATTATTTAAGTTAAGTGGCAATGCTACGAATTGAGGTCTGAATTTGCGTTATGGTGTACCTGCCATACTCCATAGTAACCTCGCCTGCTACTAGCATAGAGGAAGAACTCTCTTCCTTTGCCTTCAGGCCAGAACTTTGTGGGGAACTTGACAAAGATCTTGGTGTACACGGCCATGTCGAACTGGTAGATCGCCACAACCTTCCATGGCTGATAGATTAAATGCAGGGAAAATTGGGATAATGAGATGACGGAAATAGGACAGGTCAATGTTTAGTTTATTGAAGTGATATATAGGACATGATGAAGAAGTGAGGAACTGACAGGCAGCTGTGGCTTGAACTGAATGAGATCACTTTGCAGGACACCCAAGCTTGCAGAAACCATGACATAGTCCGCCTTGTACACCGAGTTGTCCTCTGTCTTGACGGTGACCCCACTAGCGGAGTAGGATATCTCTCGCACAACCTATGTATATGACCGTGTTCAGCGACGTATATAACACATTAGTGAGTTATAGCCTGTAACTTGTGCTTCTAACGTTTAAATAAAACCGGAGATTTGTGGCTATATACCTTGTTGAGCTGGAGCCGGGGATCCACGATTTTGCCGGACTTGTCGGTCTTGAGGTACTGCCCGGCGATATAATAAACGACGGACTCGTAGCCTCTCTGGTCAGCGACGAAGTAGACGTCGTCCCCAAAGTCGCTGAACGTCGGGAGAGGGACCGTGTTCTGCAGGCTGGTCACGCGCGGCGGCTCGGCGAATTCGTAATCGTACTTGAAGTAGTCCACCACCATGTCCACCGGCGTTGCTGGGCCGTTCGGCTGGCTGACATTGCATTTGCATGCGCCCAACAATGAAAAAGCATCAGTATTCGTCGATTACGCGCAGCTCTAACTGGAGTAAATTAGTATGAGCCCTCTTTAGGAAACTTTTTCCGAGGCCAGTCTCAATGCTCTCATTTCACGGACTGCCAGATTACCACGTCACCACTAAAGGCTCTCAATGCACTTGTAAAAAAAAAGGCTCTCAATGTATAGTTTCCTCGCATGGTTTTATAGATAAAAGTCACAACAATAAATATTACTGCATTAAGATTAATAAAAAAATGTTATGATAAAATATTATACTCAATGTGAGTTTTTATAAGTTACATGCATATAAAATAGTGCTAAATGTTTCTCTCCTTTATCTTATAATTAATGTTTCTCTCTTTTATCTTAATTAATGCTGTGATATCTAATTTAATGTCAATGAAACTCCTATTAGACTCGTCTAAGAATATTTTCACGAGTGAATTATGACTTCTATGGGACTGTGAAGTACTCCCTTCATCATAAAATAGTTTGTACTTTAGTCAACTCCAGTTTTTCTAAAATAGTTGTCATTTTCAATTTCTATGTATCTTTTTGTTTTTTTTTTCCAATACTTCCTCCATCCTATATTACTTGAAGTTTTAACCTTAGGCACGAAGATTAATTAAAAAGAAGTGAAAACCATGAATGCACATGAAACAAGGAGAGAGATAAAGACAAAGATGGGATGGGTATTAGAAAGAGAGAAATTTGTATTGGGATGTGAGGACTACAAGTAAATTAGAAAAATTGGATGAGTATAGGATGACAAATAATATGATCTGAGTACATCCTTATCTCTATCTTTCTGCTTATCGTTTTTTGTGCATCTACCTCTCTCCTTACTTCTGTTGGTATGTAGTTTGATTCTATGGTGTAGATCGATAATTTGAAACTATAACCACTAAACAGTTTTTTATCAGTTTGGGGATAATATCAAAAAATTAATAGTGACGGATTTATAATAATTAATTTTTATTATCCTGAATAAAGTTAAATTAGTAATATGACCTATAACTGATGTTTATATTTTTTTAAGATTAACTGATATTTAAATTAATGATTCGGTAAAATTAGAATTCTACCGTAGAAATAAACATAAATTTATTAATTAGTAATGTAATTATGAAGCTACGTTCAGGCCAATATTTTTTAGAAACTATTGAATAATATTTTAAGCAGTAAAACTTCTCTAATTAATATGTCTAAAGTTAAAATAAGAATTATTCTAGGACAAAGAGAGTGATATTATTTGCGCCTACAAAAGCTGCAAGCATCAACACGTTTATGGATGCCCATATTATTAGATGTACAGCAGCGGATTGGTCCACATTTGTCAGCATGTGTGTACTTGATTTCGATCACATGCGCTGTCGTTCAATGTTGATAGTGACACCAGTATTTTGTATGGATCAGAGACGCTGGTTAAGGACCAGGCAACAGTTATTTCAAAGCTACAAGGGGCAGCTTTCATTATCTTACGCTGGTAAAGTAAAGATTTCAGACATCTAATAATGGTCCTAATTTGGTTGCTTGCTTCCAACCAAAATGCTCGGATGCATCGTCATCCTCTCCTTGCGGTCCTTACGGTTCAGCTGGTCAGGGCCTCGAATGATTGATATTATCTATAATTTTGGGTAAAGTTTGCTACTGAAACACTGTAAAAATGTGTCGTTCGCTACTGAACACTGAAACGTGTTTTATTTGTTGTTGAACGTTGTATCTAGTTGTTTCTTAGTGTTTAATAGAAAATGATTCCTATCTCAGTGTTCTATAGCAAAAGTCACAATTGAAAACTGTCTATGAGAAAATTTGATCATAATTTTGTACTAATGTGATAAACAATGGAGGACAGTCCATTTTTAACAATTTATGATTTTTTCTTGTTTCTCAAATCATCCTTTTTTAGCAAACAAGGACGCAGCGTAGTACCTCGAATTCTATTTTTGGTTAGCCTGAGTAAGAACAATTCATAAAATCATGACGATTTTATTTTTTAATAAATCTTTAAGTTACTATGCACCAATCAAGTTACATCTCAAAGTTTAAACCGAAAGAAAAGAGTATTAAATTCACTTATACTTTAACTATTCCTCGCAAGTGAAGGCTCTCTTAGACCTCTTAAACCTTAGACGTGGAATAATCGAGAGTTGGTTGCAATTTCGTTATAAATAAATAATGTCCATCAAGATCCGAATGAGACTGTTATATCTTATACCATATTAAGGTACCATACAGTGTATACACTGATTAATTACATCAACAAACTTAAGTTGATTAAAAAATGAACGTCCACTTATAATACTATTTTTGTTATGTTGTATAAGACAAAAACAGTTGCTTTCTCGTTTCAAGAAAAAACACACTTGCTTTGTAGTATAGAACAGAAACAGATTTTGTGAAAAAATAATAATTGATCGCTTTTGTGTACGTACTGATCGTTCAGGCGCTGCATGGCAAGGATGGATGTCTTGACTGCCGCTAGAGTGCAATGTGCCGGAGAGTTTTTCCCCACTCTCTTCTACCTTATCCGCTTGGTCAATTCTCTTCTGGACGTAATTTTCATCGTAGACCCCGTCACTGCATGCAGTTTATATATACATAAATAAAAAAAATGAACTTGTAATAACACAGGAGAAAGACAGCATCTTCAGAGACAAATTTAAATATCAATAGTAATGCAAAATAGTTTGTTCAAAAAAGAGTAAGGCAAAAATAGTTTTGAGTACGTTCACTTAACAATCTTGACGTATAGTCGGATGATATAAACATGAATAATAATCTTAGAAACAAAAGGTCTCTATTCGTTTTAAAAATTAATTAAAAGTTAAGTCTATACTACTGATGTATACTTCCTCTATTCTCATGTGCCGGATAATATTTATAGAACTTTTGATTACTAAAACAGTACATAAGAACAATTATATATGCTTATAATAGTTAATGTTGGTAGGTTTGTAATCAAAATACTTTCAAATCATCATATAATATATTTCCATTAACAAATGCTTATGAAAAATAATGATATCTAAAGCATGTGATTTTTGTGTTAGCGCAATAGCATGTTCCCACACTAGTTCGACGTGTAGCAAGGTTTAATCATGTTGGAGTAAATTAACTACTGCCATATGATCCCCTGCATATATAGACTACTGCCATATGAGCCCCTGCACAAAAACTACTTTTTTCCGATGTCTAAATCATGTAAAAGAGAGCCAGTTATCTATAAGAAACGTGTGTTTAGCTAGGTGTATTTGTTTCTTTTGGTGAGAACGCTTGTTCAGCTGTGCGCTCAACGTACTCCTCCTTGTAGACGTTTTGGGCGAGGTAGTCAAAGTCAGAGCGGAAGTTCCTGAGCTTGAGCGTGGAGTTGACGATGGGCCAAATGGGGTTCATCTTGTCGCCATTGACGCCCTCCACCCAGTTAGCGCCGACCTCGACGTTGATGCCGGCGAAGTTCTGCTTGTGCATCCGGCCGCCGATGTGGTCCGTCGCCTCTAAGATCAGCAGATCCGTTATCCCAGCGTCCGACAGCCTCTTCCCCGCCGATATACCTACACAAATTTCATTGCAAACCAAGAGTTATAGTACATTCAAGTGCACGTATAGGAGCTGAAGTGCACAACATGCGCTCTGGTGTCTGTCAGAGCATGCGTATGAGCACATCGCTTGAGGTAACCAAGAGTGTGTGATGATTATATGTGTTTACCAGACATGCCAGCATCGACGATGATGACCCTTGGGCCGGCGGCGGAGGCATACTCTGCTAGGGCTAGTGCTAGCACGAGAGCAACGGCCGTGGAGGGACTCATCTTTCGCAACTCTCAAATGGATGCAGAACCATGAGAAGTGAACACACCGCACCTTCAACACTCACACACTGCACATATATAGTACTCCTTACAGTAAGAGTAAAACATGCTAGTGATAGGCGGCCCTCCCAAGTGAATTGATGGGGTTTGTTCTGTAAGCCATCCTCCAAACTAGCTAAGGATGAAATCGGATCGGATACGAGCGGATATAGCTCATCCCATATCCTATCTTGTATCTTTTTTCTTGGATCCGAAGTCGGAACGGATAGTGCTAGATAATTATTTCTTAATCTCGTATCCCTTCTTGTATTCTTATTTCGGAGTCGGATTTAGACACTGATATCATTATAAGATTTGCATGGATGAAAAATTATATGATACACATGTAGTTAGAGTGAAAATAAAGGTAACAATAGCTAATATATGAAAACAACACAATTTATTTAACTATATACATTAAATTTCTAGAATTCTTTTATATTTTTAATGTCTAAATGATTTAAATTAAATCAAATTACATAAATCCTAGATCCATTATGCTCATCCTATATCCTATCCCACTAGTTTTTCTCGGACTCGAATTCAGATATGAATAGTATCAGATGGTTATTTGTGCATCCCATATCTGGCCATATTTATTTTCTCGGTGATTGGATCGTCGGACGGTCGGATATTATCCGTCCTGTTTTCATCCCTACTCCAAACGAGTAAAAAATGCTTAAAAAATAGGGACTTATTAATTTTTAGTTGATATCTCAATCAGCATTTTGAAACAGATTTATAATTATTATATAGATATTTTAAAAAAATAAAATATAAAGTAACAAATCAGCTTTGAGTCCATTGGAAGATAGAAAATATGTAAAAAAATATTTTAGACTCCAACAAGATAACCTCCGTGATCCTGAAGCCCAACTGGGCACAGCAACTCGTCAAATCCCTTCTACAGTAACACGTAGGTAAGAATCTCACTGACCAACAATTTCGCGGATGGCAAGAAGTCATATGTCGCTATCCTTTTTGCATTGCGCTCGCGCTGAACTGTCGCCCCACGAAGGCATCACGCTCGCGGCTTGTATATTAATTGTACAATATGTGATTACTGGCATGGTTGATATTACATATAACTTTTTTTTTTGTTTATGCACGAATCCTGATTGAATGATTGATCTATTTTGTTTCATGACTGAATGAACTATGTCTCAAGAGCGGTGAAACGTTTTGACTGCTTTTCACATTGAATACAAATTGCTAGATGAGATTAATATTCATACCATACAACTGACTTAGGAACCGCAGCCATTCAAAAAGTTATATCAATCTGATTCGAAATACCAAGATTTGAAGACCTCTGGGGCATATCAAAGTACTTTCACTTGCCCTACAACTAGAATTTAGAGGGTATGTGAGTGGTGGGACGCTATAGGAGTTTGTGTATTCACATCAGGAGAAGAAAGAGGCTCTCATTGCTGCTGGGATAAGACAAAACCTATTGGAAGAAAATTTTAACAAGGTATAATGTATATTTAGATTATTGGTATAAATTATGATTTTTGATATACTATAATGATTTATTACCAACACTATATACTAATAAGGCGAATTCCTTTGTATGATATAATTTTTTATTTTATGTTTATGGCGAGGGGATCTCATTTTATTGGTTCACTCCAGGGGCCACTAAAATCTCAGGACCAGACGATAAGATTTTTTTCCTAATCGTACCGACGCCTAGTGGCCTGTTACATATTATCAGGATATATAGTATAAGTTGTTCAATATGTTAGACTTATATAGATAGCATATGATATCTGCACGTCTAATTTACATATAGTCTCTATTAGAGATAGAGTTTTGATCGTGTTCCACTCAAACTCGCGTACCACATATCTACGTAGACATGGACATACAGACCCATCGTGGTCATTGCGAGGCTTATCATCTTACACAACCCAGACCAGCCAATAGCCTTCCAACATGCAAGTTTTGATCTTGTTCTCTTTTTTTTTTTCTCATGTGACGTGCTTTAGATTTTTGCAAGTGTATTTTTTCCTTTTGATGAGGACACTACTTTTTAGGCGTTGTTTTTTTTTCGAACTGACTTTTTAGGCGTTCGTGGAAAAGAAAAGTTCTGTTTCACATCATTTCTGTCCCGTCAAGATACGCTAGGTTAGCAATATCCAGCTGGCCGCACCCAAAGCATGCAAAGGGCGGGCCCGAGAATAGCGAACGGATTGACAAATCAGTTTGCCAGGCCACGTTCAGTTCCATCCATGGCAACAGTTAAGAGATAGAAGTAATAATATGGACATGAACAAAACACCATCTATATAATTTATCCATTATATGCATATATTTGGTCAGTGAAAAAAGCTACTACCATATTTGCTCTCAAGATCTAAAAATTACTAGTTCAATTAATTGGTGAAAAATAAAAAATAAAAATTACTCCCTAGTGTGATTATAAAAATATTAGTCCAAAATAACCTTCTACATCTCGTAATTAAACATATTACCCAGCGACATTATAATCAAATATACTAAAATACCATATATAAATGTGTAAAAAAGAAGTTTATTTTACTCTCCTCAAGTATGTTGAGAGCCCACTTAATTAACATCCTAATCTTTTATTTAGTTTATTTATCCGCTTGGGTTCCAAAAACCGATCCATCATTCACCTTGGCAATATATTTATCCCAGATTTATGATGTTAACTCATCGTTTAGGTGGTTTCACTAATTCGATTGGCCATATGTGTCGTTCATCATGGGTGGGATGATGGGCAAAACAATTTGGCCTTCATTGAAATGCTTCACATGGATGCCAACAATAGTTTCCCATCGTTTCTCTAGTTGATGCTAGAGAGTAGCATTTCGACAAAGGGTGGAGGCAACCCACAGTTATATGGAAGCGATGGATCAAATGATCATCTGTTTATTGTCCTATGCATGAAAAAAAATCTGATTGTATTACAGTGTTCCTGTTTTGTTTTCTACATCTACTTCTTTGCATCAGCTATTGCTATTCGATGACTGGTTGAAAAACTTTACCAGAGAATACAGAACAGTCTGGTCCTAGCTAGTGGGGTGTGCGGCCACATGTGTGTTGGTCTGTTTGGAAATCTCCTGAAACTTACCACGTTTTGAACATACTAGATAAATTCGCGCGCTACGCCGCGCATGTTTTGTCTCAATAAAAAGTAAATTTAGTTGTATATGTGTTGATAATTATATCGGTTAAATGATAGAAATATTTATCTAAATATAGTGAAATATCATAAATTGTGGGAATTAAACCATAAATATACGAAACAATAAACTAAACATTGAATTGAAAATATGGAAGGGACTTATATGTGTAAAATGCCCATCAGCCTTATCCTCACCTGAGTCGTGAGGTTGCCTTCTTCTCCATCGTTCCTCTCTGGCCCAGCTTCCTCCCTCTCTTTCTCTCTTGCATGTCGACTGTCGTAGCCTGGTAACTGGTAACGCTGATAACGCCTGGACAGAAGCTAGCAGTTTGGGTGCGCCTGGAGAGGGTCACTCCTTCCGTAACCTCTCGTCGTGCTAAGGCATGGAAGGGGTCACTCCTTCCTCATCTTTCTTGTCTAGATGTCCTTCTTCTTCACCAAGCTTTCTGACCTGCCGTCTGCCTGGTTTACAGAAATCCAAGGTCGAATGTCGGACTGCCGTCTACCTGGTCTACAAAAATCCCAGATGCCCTTTGCCATTATTGGCGGCGAGCACTGGCGGGATTCAAGACACAACCGTCTTCCTTTGGCCCTTCTCTCTCCACATACATGAGGTCGAATGTTAGATTGGGTCATTGTCATACTTGTTTGCAGTCAGTTAGACATGTAATAGCAAAATTAGGCTCAGCGTCTGGCTGACCGGTGTCACCATAGCTTGGGTGGAGAGACATGCCTTGGTCAGGCCAGGAGTTGCCGAGTTGGGACTTTGGACGCTGTTGAAGGACTCAAGCGACCAGGAAGGAGCAACGCGGCACTTGAGGAAACAGGTCACAATAGTTAACGGTGACGTGTTGACCTCTAAAAGTGACCACGTCTGTCAAAAAAAGGAGAGCAGCGCTAGTCATTTACGCCTATACTTACTAATACTAATATAAGCTGTCTCGTGGCCCCAGTTGTTGTTATTCACGTTGTACTAATTTGTTACTGTATGTGTGAATCGATCTTCGGACATCATTGAACAAGTCAGAGAGAACAAGGGGATGGCGCAGGAGGGTGCTAGAAGACTCATAGATGTGATACTGGCGATAGCTAGAGAATTCAAGCAGCGGGCTGGAACGTGATGAGGAAGACAGGCGGTAAGGCTCCAAGGTGGAGCCAGCTGGCCGGAGATCCCTGGCTCTCATAAAGGTCTTAAGGACCTATCTTCGAAGGAAAAAAAAACAGGCAATAACTGTTTAATGAAGATGGACGAGCTAGATGAGCGAGATTGAGGGGTTGGGAACTGAGATGAATCGATGAATAGCTATATGCAAGAATGCGTCAGTAGTAGGAGTCATTCGGCACTACAGGAAATCACATATTTGCCGAGTGGCCCAGACGCTCGGCAAAGCTCAGATTATACTCGATAAAACGTTTGCCGAGTGTAACTCTCGGTAAAGAACTCACGACAGCCTCTCATTGGTAAAGAGCTCTTTGTCGAGAGCCCTTTTTTTCGGGCATGCATGTCTTAAGCTAGTAGAATTAATTAGAGTTGCTTTGTTAGCGTCATGTGTCTTTTCGTTTTGCTTCAGTTTCTTTTTTGTATGCCCGTGTATACTATTTCTTGTAATTAAAGACCTCTAGTCAAGATCCTCTTTGTAAAGCAAGATATTTCTTTTGTATGGTTCATCCGCCTTCTGCCAGATCCTGCCAGTCGACAAATTTCCCTCCGTTCTCCTGGCCATATGTGGACGTGTGCATGCATGCAAGCTCTGTAGCTGTAATCGATGGTGCTGGTGCCCAAAACATATAGCACGAGACGACGAGCATGTAGGGCATGCATACGCCGGAGCTCTGTGTGTATGGACATGACATGCACTGCAAACGCCAAGATATATATCCCATGTATTCGGTATATAGCACGAGACTTTTTTTTATTTTGAGCTTGTGAGATCTGCTTTAGCTTGGAGCCAATTATAGCTGAGCTGGTGTCGGGGGGATGGTACACCTGCCTGCCACTTGTAGCCAATTATAGCTGAGCTGGTGTCATGTAAGTAATAGAAGCGGCCTTATTTCCAGCATCGACACAATCTTTTATGCTGTTAACGAAATCTTGGCTTTTACTACTTTCCTCACACTAAGAGTATCGCTTTTTACTTTTTTTTAAGTTGTGTTTGACTGTTTGTCTTCTACTCTATAAAGGCTAAACATCCCTATATATTTTTTTACCCTGAACTAATCAATCCACCGGATGATCAACCGTCCATCACAAATCTATTCTATAAAGGCTAAACATCTTCATATATTTTTTGTACCCTGAACTAATCAACCCACCGGGTGATCAACCGTCCATCACAAAGAGATCTAATAACCTAAACCGTCCAATTTTATCGGGCCCATCTGGATTACGTCGAGCATTACAAATGTTACGCTGCAATCTTACAGTTCTTACGTTGTCTACACTGATTTCAGTTCGTGTAGTCAGCGAATTCCTGTTTTTTTCCCACTGAACTCTGCTCTACCCGCCTGGTACACCCGCCCGCAAATTTTGCCGATCATTGTGTCGCATGCGTCCGGCAACGCTGCTCTTTCCAAATTATCTGCCGAAAATCAGGGCTCCGATCCTCCTTCCTTTGAGCTAGGCACGTACCAAAAATCAGGGCTCCGATCCTCCTTCCTTTGAGCTGGGCACGGAGTCCTGGCCTCTTGGGATGAATGCCTCTATGTGGCCGTTAGTAACGTCGCTGAGGCTGCCGCCTCCCGCTCCCGCTCCTCCTCCGCAGTTTGTTGCGGCTTTCATCAGGTCAGAAGCAAACTGAGTATACCTTGATTTCTCTGCCATTATCCCCTACCTGCAATCAATTTTATCGTTGTGTCCCCTGCCCGCCATTGATGATGCCGTGGGAGCTTAGACCGATGGAAATAGAAATAGATGACAGAAAGAAGATAATTGAGTTAGGACTTGAATCGTTATTTTGCCTCTGGGCTGTGCGTTGTTAAAATTTGACCGTGGGCTGCTGTCAGTTGAGGTCCATACTACATTGCCCAGGGAAGGAGCCACGGAGCATGGCTTGAACACCCATGCTTGAAGCTTTATTGCCAGTTTGTCTCTTGATTATACTGGCATCTTTTGTCCCTTGACTACTCGTCAAACAATTCTATTTTTTCACATAAAACATGCCGGTGATTGCGTATGTATAGCATATTTGGGTTTTGCATCATGATCTATGCTATCAATTTTGCCACACCTTAATTTGTTTATGTCCTCCGCTACTGATCCAATCTTTGTTGTTCGTCGCAGGTATATCTCGGGTTTCTCTTTTATCGCTGGTGTTTCCTTTGTCGCCTGATTGAATTCGCCATGAGGTAACACCGTTTTTTAGTATTGCCCAGATATACCTTCGATCTGAATGGAAAGTTCGCTACCTGGTCGCAAGCGACCCCCACGGAGGCCAATGGTGGCATCGAATACTCCATTGGCAGATTGAACAAATTTGATTTCTGATGGTTGTTACGTAAATTGTGTCTCAATATCTTGTGTGGCAAGACGACGGAAGACTTGATGTTTGTTTTTATTTTGTGCAGACGTAATTGATGATGTCCTATCCGCATAGAAGAGGCAATAGGCTAATGAACGGGTTAAGAGGTTCCGGGAACGGTCCAGGTCTGTCTTAGCCGGCAAGGAAATCCAGGCGGAACCTTGATGTGAAGGTTGGAGTGCAACACTATTTTTGGTGATCCACCTCAAGACTGATCCAACTCCACTTACACAACGTGATGTGCAGATCCAAAACAATCAGAGGCCCAAGAGGTGGCAAAGAAGTGTCGTCAGTCTGCAGAACGGATGCGGAGACTACGCGAGAGGAACCGGTGTAACAATTCAGTCATGACGACAACAACAGACATTGGTTCAGAAGGTAGCGTAAACTTTCATTAGTAACGTTACTCAATGTTTCAATATTATAAAACTATACTATAATTACCGGTTCACAGTGTTAGGTCCATACTATTCTCATTGTGTCACATTGCTTTTCAATTTGGATATTGCATTGATCATTGACCACATTATGTCATACCTGTGCCACAGGCCTTGAACGGTCGGGCACTGTGGCGCAGATCTCCACGGCATTGGAAGGCCATTGTCAGATCACACAGGCGTCCAATCTACTCCTTGGTAACGATGATGTCGATAATGATGATATCTTGCTTCACAGTAATAACGGTTTTGAGCCAAAAAGGAGACCTATAGTGAAACATCGCCTGGTTGTGTTACTGTGTCGGAAGAGGACCTAGCAAGAAAGCGGCAAAGAAATCGTGACTATGCACGTGAATGGCGGAAGCGGAAGAGGGAAGAGAAGGCGAGATCAGAAACTCGTAAGAATGGATTTTGAAGTTGATTATTTTTTTAATTTTTTTCTAGTTCTTGTGGAATGCAAATATACACTGAGGTTGTTTTTCAGCTAACAGGGCTAATGGTAGCCGAGACGCAGCCCACGGTGATTAGTGTGCTCACAGGTACGTGCTTGAAACATAAATCGAGTCCATTGTCAAATACTGCCTTGAACACATAAACAAGTGCTGAATTTGAATATGCACTTCAATATAGCTGTTAGACAAGATGTATTTACTTTACCCATGCACTATATAAAGTACTGGTATAAGGGACATACACACTTTCTGATTTTAAAAAATAGATAAATTTGGCTAAGTGCATTAATGTAATAATACATCTTGTCTCTTTAGTTCGATTGTTTGTTGAATGTTGATGTGGTTCAAAGTGTCTCTATATTTTTTTTTATATTTGCTGAAAAGCACGTAAGTACTACTATAATTTCCAAGTGAGAATAATAAATTATGTCACTAATGTCCATAGCATGTGCGTGTCGCACATGCATAGTACTAGTACTTTAATTTATTTTATATAAATGATATTTATTTTTTATAATTTATTTTATTTTAGGAGATACTTCAATCATAATATATTTATTTTGATATTTATATAAATTTTTAAATAAGACAAAAGATAAAAAAAATAATGAAAAAAATCAAAAATGACACTCTTCATGAGACGAAGGGTATCAATTTTGGGTAAATTTATTGTTGAAGACTTTTCAAATGTGACCTTTGCTCTTGGATATTGATATACTAAGAAACAAACAAAGATATAGTGTCTAACAACAAATAAAATTTTTTTAAGTACTCAGCAGTAAATATCACGTTTTTACAGTGTCCACCAGCAAATCTGACCAATTTCAAATGCACCTAAACGAACAACTACCACACCTATCTATTGTCGGATATAGATACCTACAAATTAGACAGTACACACATCAGCATGGATAAACAACGCGCCTTAAAAAATACGGGAGTAATAATATCTTGAGGAATTTGTTTGAGAGACATTGAGAATTTGGTGCACGAGCTCTCTCTCCTGGAGCTCCCTCTCCTTGACCGCCTCTTCACTTGGTCGAACAAATGGGATAACTCTGTCCTTGCCTAGATCGGGTCTTCTTCAATGGCGACCTCGACACCGTCATGCCGAATACCACTCTCACCTCCCTCCCGCATGCTACCTCTGACCATACGCCCCTCCTCATCACCATGGACACTGTCGTCCCCAAAACTAATTGCTTCCGCTTTGAGAATGTTTGGCTTCATGATCCCTCTTTTCTCCCTACCATTGGACCGGTTTGGCATGCTATGACTGACCATGCAGGTGGTGCTGTGGGTGCGCTCGTTGCTCGGCTCAAGGACACACGCCGCGTCGCCAAGGTTTGGTCGAAAAATAAACACACTCCTCTGTTGATTAACAATTGCAAGTTTATCACTAGGCTACTTGATCTGCTCGAGGAGCACCGTCTTTTGTCCACAGGTGAAAAGGAGCTACGCCTGCTGTGCCGGGAGAAGCTCTTGCAACTCGTCAAGGCACGTGCGGCGTACTAGAAGCAACGTGGGAAATTCCGGGCTGTGCGCGAAGGGGATGAGAACACCAAATTCCATCACGCGCGTGCCTCGCACAGGATGCGCAAGAATCAAATCAAAGCCCTAGAAGTGGATGGCACCCGTTACACACGGCATGAAGATAAAGCAAGGATCTTGGATGCCCACTTCACTGCCCTGCTGGGAACCTCCGCCCAGACAACGTGGGATTTTGATGTTTCCACCATGTACATCAACCTCCCCAAGGTCGATCCAGTGCCTCTGACTGCCCCCTTCACGGCCGCCGAAGCCAAAGCTGCCATCTAGTCCATGAACGCATCTAGTGCGCCTGGTCCCGACGGTTTCGGCCCAGACTTCTACAAATCAGCATGGAACTTTGTCATGCCCGCGGTAATGGGATTCCTCTCTTCTTTCTACGATGGAACTGCTGACCTGGAGCGCATAAACCGGGCGTATGTGGTGCTGCTGCCGAAAACTCCTGATGCCCTGTCACCAAGTGCCTTCCGCCCCATCTCACTGCAAGGCTGCCCTATAAAAAATTGCTGGGAAAATCTTGACTACAAGGCTGCAGCAACAGGTGTCTACACTTGTGGATGTTGATCAAACCGGCTTCCTCAAAGGGAGATCCATATCTGAGAATTTTGTCTACGCAACAGAACTCGTGCAGTGTTGTATAAGAGAAAAGCTCCTACTGTTGTCCTGAAACTGGATTTTGCCAAGGCCTTTGACAGTGTTGATTGGGACAGCCTGTTGCGAGTACTAGATGCACGGGGGTTCCCAGAACAGTGGTGCGCCAAGATCAAGCAGCTCCAGGAAACAGCTAAGTCTGCCATTCTTCTAAATGGAGTTCCCGGGAAATGGATCTCGTGCCGAAGAGGACTGCGCCAGGGGGATCCTTTGTCCCCCTATTTGTTCATTCTGGTGGCCGATGTGCTTCAACAGCTCCTTTCAAATGACCCACTCTTGCGTCATCCCCTTGCTGTAGATCGCCCGTGTACGGTACTGCAATACGTCGACGACACCCTAATTGTGGCGTGCGCTGATGAGCCGGCAGTCTCGCGCCTTAAGCATCAGCTTCAAAGGTTCTCCAATGCCACGGGCCTCTGCATCAACTACTCGAAGGGCACGCTGGTTCCCATGCATGTCACGAAGGATGATGTCGCAGTCTACGTCAATATTCTTGGCTACACTCCCGGCACATTCTCTTAGACCTACCTGGGGCTCTCCCTCTCCAATGAGAAGTTGAAGCTCTCCGCTTTTACGCCGATCATCTCCAGTGCGGACAAGTACCTCTCCGAATGGTGGGCTAGCCTTCTCAACCACCACGGGTGGCTCATCCTGGTTAACGCTGTCCTCGACAGCCTACCGGTCTATGCCATGGGCGTGCTGCTCCTGCCGCAAGGCGTCGTGGACGCCCTTGATGCCCGCCGATGCGCGTTCCTCTGGGCCGGCGAGGAGTTGGTCTCCGGGGCCCAATGTTGGTGAATTGGGAGCACGCTTGCTTGCCCAAAATAGACAGCGGGCTAGGAGTCTGCGATCTCAGTCTCCAGAACACTTGCCTGCTGTTGAAGCTTCTCCATCGCGCCCACGCCGCCGTCGACTCCGCTTGGGCAAGGGGGGTCAAGGTGGAGTTTGGCGGCCCCCTCAAGGCACCGGTGACGACGGCTGCCGGAACACACTAGTCCTCCCTACGGCGCCTCCTACCCGACTATAGACTCTTTACCACCGTAGAGGTGGGCGACGGCCGATCTACGGTCTTCTGGCACGACTGCTGGCTTGTAGCTGGTCCTCTCAGCAATGCGCTACCAGCACTCTACTCGCATGCTCATCGCCCTGAAGCCTCCACAACGTCCTGGCCATGAGCCTCAGCTACGCCTTTGTTCCTCGCCTGTCTACAGTGGCTAATGAGGAATTCTCCAAACTGACTGACCTGCTGGCTGGCTTCCTCCTCACTGAAGAGCCGGACCGTCGCAGGTGCCCATGGGAGGATGGTGACCATCGCCTCAGCTCCTCAGCCATCTACAAGTCTGTGGCCTCGAACGGGTCTGGTTGTGAGTACTACAAGTTCATGTGGGAGAATCGTGCACCCCCGAGGGTGAAATTCTTAGGTTGGCTCTTGGTGCAGAACCGAATTCAAACGAAGGAGAATTTGCTGAAGAAGCATTGTGTTGACTCTGATCTCTGTGAGCTGTGTGGTGCACATGTCGAGAGTGCCGCTCACCTCATTGCTGGGTGTATGTTTGCGGCTGGATTCTGGCGCCGCCTCGGTATCACGCTCACCGAAGAGGATGTCTCCCAGCTATGGACGGTCCAACCTCCAGCCACCATCCCCCGTGCGCACTTCAACGCCTTTCTGCTCCTATGCTGCTGGCGGCTATGGAAGCATCGCCATGACGTTGTGTTTCTCTCTATGCCCCCCTGCTATGCTAGGCTCCTCGCGGGGTGTCGCGAGGACGCAGAACTTTGGTCGTGCAGACTACCGCAAGCCGAGCGGCCGATCGTCAGTGTTTGGGTTTCGTTGTTCTCTCCTCAACCTCCCTCTGTGTTTATCACAAACGACATGTAACACCCTGCTCATGTATGCACTTATAAAATGAAAAAATAAAAAGGTGAGAATGCTCCCCCCCCCCCCTCCCCTTGAATTACTTTAAAAAAAGAAATGATGGTTTTGTCTACAACACACTCATAATCACCTTTTCGTCCAAAACACACTATGATTTTGGGTGCTCTTGTTAATGACGCACTATCATCATTTAACAATTATTTTTAACTTTTTTTTTATCTCAACGCATAAAATAAATTGAAATTTAGATCTTTGCACAAACATACATTGTTGCATTATATATCATTAGAAAATAAAGATATTTTTTTTGTTATTGTTGGTATGGCTTGTTCGACAATTTAAATATTAAAATAATAAGCAAATCTTATAAATAATAAAATAAATCTAGCTTAATTTTTTAATGATAAAGAATGCAACTATGTATGTGTGGTTAAAGATTCAAATTTGAATATGTTTTATGTGTTGAGATAAAGAAAAGTTACAAATAATTATTAAATAATAATAATAATATGTCACAGACGAGAGCACTAGTGTCTTAGATGAAAACATGAGTGTGAGCATATTGTGGACAAAATTCCCCTTGTATCATCCATCTCAATGTCACTCCCGTGTATTTTATACATATATGGCACCAAGAGGGTCGGTAACACGTCACTTAGGGTCCATATATAGAACTTTATCAGGTAAACTGAACATAGCTCAACTGGTTAGATTTTTTTTTTCGGAACCAAACTATTCATATTCCAATCTCATATTTGACATGGATGTTATACTTACAATTAATTATTTCTATCAACAGAAGGCTATACAAATTTTGTGAATCTTAAAATCAAGCCAACATAGTCTTTCGGAGATGGCTATATTCAATTAAAAAAATAGAGAGCCTCATCAGAAATACTAAAGGAGTGATAGTATCTCCCATCTCATTATCACTTCCAAGGCGGTCCGAGACTGAGAGGACTGAGATTTACACATTGCTTATAAGAAGAAGTCCTATTTACCTCCCTTAACTATCATGGGTGTCTCACTATTCCTCCCTCAACTACAATACCGGATATCTAGCCTCCCGTAACTTTTAAAACCGTTTGTTTTTCCTCTCTGGACCATTTTGAGGGCGGTTTACGCTGATGTGACGCACACGTCAGCTGACACGTCAACATCTATTTTATTTTTTTCTCTCTTTTAACAACGGTTTTTTCTTCCAAACACTAACTTTCAAGACTCAAAAAATTATGGAACTTTTTGTACTAGTAGGACAGAAGCTAAAAAACAACTATTTTTATTATAAATTTCCAAATTCAAAATAAATTTCTAAATTAAAAATTGTTAAATTTGAAATAACAAAGTTGCATCTATAATTTTTAGTTCAAAATTTATTTTGAATTCAAAAAGGCCTAATAACAAAAATGATTCCTTACATAATATACTATGAGCACAAAAATCACATAATTTTCTAAGATTTGAAACCTAGTATTTGTAAGGAAAATCATCGTTAAGAGAGAGGAAAAAAAGAAAATGTTGACGTGACAGTTGACATGTGCGCCACGTTAGCCAAAACTGCCCTCAAAACCGTCCAGTAAGAAAAAACAAACGGTTTTAAAAATTAAGAGAATCTAGATATTTAGTATTATAATTGAGGGAGGAATAGTGAGATACCCATAATAATTAAGGAGGTAAATAGAACTTCTTCCTTACTCATATCACAATGGTGGGCTTTTACACGAGCTGGAGTTTACTCAACATGGGCCTGTGCCGGTCTGCCGAGTGCCGACTCTGCCCTCTTCCAATCCTCCTCAACATGGGCCTCGGCCGTCTTCCACTTCATTCTGATGATGTCTTCCAGTTCTAGGTTCCAAGTTCCAGCTCAGGCCTCGAACGAAGAATAGGAAAGGGGGCTGCTCCACGCTTATCGACAGCTTCCAACCGAAGCACACGCCGCCGGTAGATAGGATTTCCGCCGCCGCCGGGGCAGCTGCCATGGCCAACGCGGCGCCGTCCATTCCCACAGCGATCGCCTCCCTCCAGACCTATTCCACCGCTCTCGCGGCTTTCACCGCCGCGTGGCGCGCCCTCGAATCCGAGGCTGTTGGCCTTGACTCCGCCCTCGCCTCCCGCCTCGCCGGCTATTCCGAGCTCGAGCTTCTGTGCTCCGCGATGGATGGCGACGGACTCCGCGTGCACCTCATGGAGCACAGGGACGAGCTCAAGGAGCCCGCGCGGGCGCTCGACCCGGCCCTCCTGGTGGCGCCCGACCCGGGACTCCTGGTCCTCTCCGCGGCCGCGGGGTTCTGCCGCGCGCCGCCGGAGGAGGCCAGGACCGAGGGGGACGTCAAGGTGTCTTGCCGCCTACTCATCGGCCTGCTGGACCGATTACGCGCGATTGGGGTGAAGCCGTCGCCCCAGGCGCGCGAGGAAGCCAGAGCTGTCGCGGCAGACTGGAAACGAGGTAAACGGATCGGGACGGAGGCTGTGTTTAAGCAGGAGACCTTCGCCTTCCTGCTTCTCGTCGGGGTGTTTGGGCTGGTGGAGGATGTTGGAGGTGCCGGTGAGGTGCTCGATCTGGTTGTGTCCATCGCGGGCAGGGAGCGCGCCGTTGATTCGTTTGTTGCCCTTGGGCTCGATCTAGACCAGCATATGCCAGGTAAGCCACGGTTTACTTGGTTGTGTTACAATAATTTAATAGCTTAATGGTATATGAAATGTTTGGCTCTTGCATTGTTTATGTGATGAATTTTGCAAGCAAGTCCGAATCATGAATGTTTATTGTGTTGTTCAGGTCTTCAAGATGATGCATATAGTGTAATTGGTTATATGTTGGATTCAGTGAGTAGTATCATAGATCAAGATGTTTGGAGGTGCTTGTAGTGTAGTTGGTTATGCTTACTTATTATTTTGGGCCAGTATGGAAGTGCTATGCTTCTGCCTTCACCTCCATGAACTAGCATCAAAAGTATTCAGTTGGCAGAATTGTTCATGAGGAATGAAAGAGAGTTTTACAGGCATATAGACCATGCTACTCCTAGAAATTTGTTGGTGACTAGGGGTTCTCGCGTCCCCCTTTATTGAACATATTCAAATGTTTTGAGAAAAAAAAAATAGAAACCTTGTTTGCAGTCTACATAGAGTAAATAAACTTGCACGGAATCAATTTTAACCTCATTTTATGATGAATTTAGGGTTTCTTGTATATTTTATGTTTTGACATGTAGGATGAATTTATGCTGATTTTTTACAGATTTATTTAACTCTCTGTGTTCTGCATATAGATTCTTTAACGAATTTTGGAAACCTTGCAACACACTGACATTGTTAATGGGGATGCTGGAATTCATGGACACAAAGTTCACGTCTGTGTTAAGGGAGATTTTGTTATGCTTTTCAGGAGGTCTTGATTGCCCTTCAATGCCTTCCCTTAGCATCAAGTGGTGCTCAGGAGTGTTTTTAGTAATACCGCTTAAGAAGATTTATCATAACTGTCATTTCTGTTCATATAACATGTCTTGTGCATTTGTTCAATTTTTGGCCTTCCTGGATCAGCTCTATGTTTGTTATTTTAAAAATCATTGCAATAATGTTGTTTCTTTTCCCACTTGTAATGTTCTTAACTGTTCTTCCAATTGAGATAGATGAAAACATTAACATGCCTTTTCTTTGAACTAGTTCTCATTCAGAAGATGACACACAAAGGCAAACAGTTAGAGGTGGTCAAATTCATTCAAGCTCTTAATTTAGCGCACAAGTATCCCTTGTTACCTGTTTTGAGATCATACATCAGTGCTGCTGCATTAGCTGGGAAGATGACCCGCATCAGGGGAGACGATCCTGCCTCTCAGGTACATATCTGTTGCAGTATTGTTTATTATGAACACTATTTGTTAAAGGTATAGAGGCACTTTTTATTTCTTAACTAATCTTTGCACTTTGACAGAATGCAGCTGATGCAAAAGAGCGTACACTGCTTGGAACACTGCAAAAATTCATTAAGGAACATAATCTAGATGAATTGCCTGTTTTGGAAGAAGCTAACAAGCGAATGGCAGAGTTGGAGCGACAAAGTGCTGAGAGAAAGCGAGCTGCTGCTGCAGCCATTGCAGCTGCTAAAAAAGTGAGTGAGAATATTCAGCAGCAGCAGAAGCTACAACAACTCATGCTGCCTGCTAAGCGACCAAAGCGAGATAATGTGGTGCAAGGTTCTTCGGGCCAGAGCATCCACCCAGCTGGAGGATTAAATCAATACCAAACTACTTTAGCCCAGAAACCTGCAGTCGCTCAGATACCACAGCTACTAGTTACGAGCCATCATCCAGTTGGCACCCACAGCCAGGTCTCAGTTGCACCTGTTGTTCGGACTATGTACGGTGGATTGGCAGATTTCTATGGAGTGACACCCTCCAGGCCATATGGATCCGGCTCTGTAGCTCCTGGACCAAGTGCACAAAATGTTCCTGGTGCAGGTACATCATCAAGGTCAAAGCTTTATTCTGGAGATCCCCTCAAGGCTGTCTCCCGATCATCAGATAAGAAGGGTTCATCTTACAATTATTCGTTGTCCAATATGTCGACTTATGATCCTAAATGAAGAGGACCCTACCTGAAACCGGTGACCTTGATCACTCCGGTTTGAAGCTTGGACCTGGTGCAAAGGAAATGCTAGAGAAAAAAAAGGAAACGCCAAAGGAAAGTTTAGGTCTGAAACAGGTCCCTTTGTAAATGCTAAGTATTCATTGTAGATAACGAATATTCTTTTTGGTGCAAAAGAAATGGAATTGAACCTTCTAGGGACATTTTCCCTACGTATAGCCAATGCATTAGCTTGGAAATGGCATTGTGACCATATGGGAAAAGATGCTCTCGTTTTTTATTTTCCCATGATTGGGTTTGAAGTTATTTGTGTTATCCTTATTGAGATGAAACGTTTATTGCTGGTTCTTTTTGCAGACACTGCGAGCAACGCATTTTCGGCGCAGAACAGAAATGGCATTGTGTTTCTCAATTCACATGAGTTGTCTAGTTGCGGTCTGGCTTGAAAGCGATTTTTACTCTGTATGGTTTATTAGGCGGAGCGTTAGTTAATTTGTGCTTAGCCGCTTTAAGTTTCGCCATGAATACTTATACATTGCTACTCTATTTAAGTACTATGTTTTAAAATTGTTGTTTCGTTAATTATTTTTGTTAGGATAAGTGGACAATAACTTTAGTTCTTCAGCACTACGGAGGGATTGGAGTACTGTGTTAACTTTAAATTGCTTTATTATGCCAAATGCTAAAGAAAGTACAACGAGGGTACTAATACAAGAAATAAATTATCAAAATTTGATTGTTTGTATTGCAACTACGAAACACGATGTTTATTGCTGATTTCATTTTTTGAACTGCAACCGAATACAGTTCCAGATCCTCTTGATCGGAACTACAACCGAAGACAGTTCTCGACCAGAAATACAAGCAACCATCAACCGCATCTGAAACCTACATTATAGAAAAATTAAGGATCCGAAGACGTCCGCCGCCGCTTAATCTTCCCGGCGAGTGAACATCCTCCTGATAGCCTTGACAGTCTTCTTGGCGTGTGTCTGTTCCAAAACCGCCTCCGGCAACTGCTCGATCCGGTGCGCCAGCTCGCGCGGCTGTTCCTGCCCCAGGAAATCCTGCACCGAGGAGGGAGAGACGCCAAAATCAGAACTCCAAAAACCATGCATCTATCGGCAAACAAGTGAGACTCGTGATCGAACAAACACCAAAATGCATTGCGCTCAATTACGTCTTTGGCGGCGGTTTGCAGGAACCTCTGGATCACGCAGCTGCCGTACTCGTCCTGCACCAGCTCGGCGAGCTCGTGGTCGCGCAGCGCGGCGAACGTGGCCGCCACGAGCTCGCGGTCCAGCGGCGTCGGGCACTTGAGGATCACGCAGGGCTGCGCCGTCGGCGTCGAGATCGCCCGCCGGCTGGCTCGAGCTGCTCGATCTTGAAGAAGAGGAGCTGCCGAGCCGCGATGCGTTGTTGGAGGCGGAGCCGCCGAGCGGGGAGGAATGAGCGGAGTGATTGTTGGTATGCATTTTTCGTTGTGTGATTGAAACGACTGAAGGGGGAGAGCAGGCGTTCCTTATATAGCGAGGGTTGGGTGGGTAGATTGTGGGATTTGGTAGGTGTAAAAATCTGATTTTACAGGAAACCCTTGATGTCATCATCATAAATGAATGATGTATCTATCCTCTATATTCACATCTATCAATATCCACTTAGTAATAAATGCACGTTATCGAAGACAAGAAAAAAAACGTTGAATATCAATCTGCTCGAAAAACATAGAAATTTTCTGTGACCGACATCAATTTTGTAACCATGCATGATGATCTCAGAAGCAACAAAACATGCATACAAAACACATATGCTACTAAAACTAAAACAGCTGGCCTCCCCTAAAATTAACAAACACACAAGCTGAACAACCACACATGACACACATACGGAGCAGCGCGTTCTCTTAAGCCTTAGCCTACATGACAAACAGATACAATAACACACAGATGAGCTAGCTAGTGATGCGTCTTCCTGGGGAAGAGCTTCTTGACGACCCGCATGACCCGCTGCGCGTACATCTCGCGCTGGATTGCCGCCGGCAGCTTCTCGATCCGCCGCGCCAGCGCCGTCGTCTCCTCAGGGAAGTTCTGCGTGATGGCCAAACAGATGCAGTTTATTATTTGCAAAAGACACACAATCGTGACACACGCCGGCGGCGGATCAACGAAGGCTACTAGTAGTGCTATAAATTACCTTCTTGCCGGCCGCGAGCAGCTTGTGTACGACGTAGTTGGAGTAGCCGCCCCGCACGAGGTCGGCGAGCTGGCCGGCGGGCAGGTGCAGGAACGCGGCGAGGACGCGGCGCATCGGCGCGGGCGAGCAGGTGAGGAGGAAGCAGGCCTCCACGACGTAGCTCCCGAACTTGTCCACCGACAGGTTGGCCACGTCCGCCGCGACGCGCTCGGCGATGCGCTCCTTGAGAACCTGGCTGCCGCACTCGAGGGCGCGCTGCATGAAGTAGTTGCTGTACTGGCCCGTGGCGATCCTGCTGGTGTTGTCCAAGAGCATGCCCTCGAGCACCCGGAGCTCGTCGTCCCTCGCGTTCGCGAAGCACTCCGCCAGGTATATCGACCCGGACGCCGACGAGA
Organism: Eleusine indica; assembly: GCA_030378355.1. Taxonomy (NCBI): domain Eukaryota; kingdom Viridiplantae; phylum Streptophyta; class Magnoliopsida; order Poales; family Poaceae; genus Eleusine; species Eleusine indica. Next base: position 4,816,298 of record CM059498.1, on the reverse strand, counting down.
GCATGGTGTTGATGTTGTAGATGGCGAAATGGATCATAACCTGCCAAAACAGAAATTCGATAGAGTTTGGTTATTAGAGGCGAACCGAGATCAATTAGCTAGCTATAGCTAGTGCGCCGTGTGTAGTGTCGATTGTTGGTGTACCGCGCAAGCCTCGTATGGCATCCTGGCGAAGCAGTGGTTAACCATCTCCCCGCACTTGCAGTGCTCCGGGAGGCGTTCCTCGAGGAGCCACTTGACCAGCGGCGTGCTGAGTTGGGGGTGCTGCCCCACCGCCATGATTAAGACCTTGAGAGCTGCCGCCCTGCACGCCAGTACAGGCAAGAGTACTATTATTATTACATATTTTATTTTTGTTTTGATTTTTTTTTATTATAAGATTTTTTATATAATAATTATAAACTGTTCGATCTAGATCTAATGATTTAAAATAAAAGACTTAAGAAGAGACAAGTCAATAATGGGTACACACGTACCCGTGGTCGTGCTTGAGGATGTGCAGCAGCACGCCATTGCCCCGGATCACGGCGGCGACGACGTCGCGCAGCTCGTCGACCCGCGGAGAGCAGGCGGCGATGAGCGCGCGGAACACGTCGCGGGCCTCCCTGCACTGCATGACGCCGTGCACGGCGCGCGCGACCCCGCCGAGCAAGCTCCGGCGCACCTCCTGGCCGCCCTCCTGGAGCAGGCGCACCACGTGGGCCGCCGTCTCCGGGGACGCCACGAGGGCCGGGTCCATGGGCCCGCGGAGCAGCCGCGCCCGCAGCTCCGCCAGCGTCGGGACGCGGGGCACCGCCGGCATCATGCCCGGCCACGGCACCACCTGGTTGTTAGTCTTGTTGTTGTTGTTGTTTGCGTACAGCTGGCTCAGGTACTGGTCCACGATGCCGCCGGCATTGTTGTTCTGCGCAACAGACGAGGTTGATGCTGCGGAGGCGCGGGCGTACGGGTTCATCATATTGAGGCCCGCCGATGGCATTATTGCGGATGATGGCGGCGCGGAGGCGAACGGGTTCAGCCCGATCAAGTTGTTGTGATGACGATGATCCCACGCGGGGGATGCGCTGGTCATGGTGGCAGGCTGGTAGTAGTGGTCAGTGCTGGAGCTCGGTATGGATGGCGGAACCAAGGGGTGGGACATGATCGACGACACGGACGGGAACTGCGCGGCGAGCGGGTTCAGGCGCGGACTGTACGCGCCGAAGTGCGACGACGACGACGACGACGCGAGGAAGCTGCTGCCAGGGCTGCTGCGTGAGGAGCCTAGGAGGATCGACGCCTGCTGGGGCCAGTGCTGCCTCACCATCTCAAACTGTTGCATCGCGTCGGGCCTCGCGGAAGGTGGAACGGGCACCTGCAGTGGCTCTGCTGGCTGGGACCGCCGCTGCGAGATCGGAACCGGCTGTTGGTTCCTCGCCGAGGAGGAGGATGAGTCTTCGAGGTCGGCGGCGGCCTTCATGGCCTTGGCGCCGGCGGCGTCGCTCCGCTTGCTAGTGTCCACCATGGCGGCGTCGAGTATTGTTCGGGACACGCTGGATTATGCGCTCGTTCGCGTCGGGGAACCAGATATTGTGAGATGCGTCTGTGCCGGTGCGGGCGCGCTTATATCGACCGGATCTGGAGGGGACTCGTGTCGTGCGACGCACAGAGTCCGACTCGAAACCGTCGCGTTGAGACGGACGGGTCGGAATTGATCACCGTCGATTCAGAGGTGACCTGCACCACTACGAGATCATCTATCCGCCAAATCAATCTCTCTCTGCACTGCCGCAGCAGACATGTTTCTGTGTAGCCCCTGCTGCAAGCCTCGCTTTGGTCGCTTCGGGATTAATACCGCATTCTGTCTGTGTTACTCGAGCTAGCTAATACAAGGGGCTTTCACTATTTTGAGCTTTTATAACATTTTCTTTTTATGTTATATTTAGGTCCCCTTGGAACCAAACTTTCACATGATTTCCCATGGGAAACAGTTCAGTTTTCGGGCATCAGGGAAGATACGAGGTTCCAAACAACACAAACAAGTGACTTACCAAAATTTGAGCCCAATCGTTCTCCAAAAAGAAAAATTTGAGCCCAATCGTTTGCGGTTTGCCAAACCTAGCCCCCAATTTTTATATATATATATATTTTTTATTTTTGAAAGGCTCGGTCAATAATTTCGTGCCTTAAGATCAGAAACGGACGGTTACTGTTACCACATGTGTGGCCGTTTCCTTCTAAAGGAAGCGGCGGTACACGAGATTACCCTTCTCTCTCCAGTCTCCACCGCGCGGTGTCCTTCCTCCCGGCGATCTCCGCTCTCTTACCGCCTCCCTACATTGCGGCACACTGATACCGACGCTGGCGCGAGTATCATCCTGGCCGGGCTGCTCTATACTCGCCGTACCCTTTTGGATGTCGCGCGGAAGGTGTTCGACGAAATGCCGACAGGTCGTTGGCGCTGTTGAATATGGCTATTGTCAGGTGCAGGCTCTTCGTAGCAACAATTGCAATGGCTGAGAAGCGGAAACAATGGGACAAGCACCTGACACTGGTGATTGCTAGCAACACGGAGTCAGACGTTTCCGCGTTTGGCAAGTGCGCAGGTTTAGCGGGCACCGCTTCAGAGATTGGGAGAGGGAAGGGCGACGAGGATGCACGGCCGCATCAGCACACGCAGCCCGGTGGTGTCGAGCCGGGTGGGCTCCTGTCATCTATATAAGCGTGCCGCCCCGGCCCCGCACCACACCCACCGCCCGCCCCCCTCATTTCAAAATCCCCAACCAATTCCAGGGTGCGATCAAGCTCGGCGCCTCCACCGCCATGGAGCCGACCAAGCAGGGCGCGGCCGACGACCTCGATGCCGCCCTCCAAGCGATGGGGCTCTTCACCCCATCCCCGTCGCGCCCACTGCCGCCGTTTCCGGCACCGGCCTCGCTGATGCTGCCGGGCCTGCCGCAGCCCACGCCGAGGGGGCACGCGCGGTCGGCCGCCGCCGCCGCCGAGCCTGAACCCGCCCCTGTCGGAGATGCTCATGCCGACCGCGTCGCCCCACACGCGGCCTCTTCAGGGCGCGCGGCAGTACTGGCCTCAGCCGCCACTGCAGGGATACCGCGAGGACGAGGGCTCCCACTCCCAGGGCGCCGGGTACGTCTCAGCCGCCGGCTCCTGCTTCCCTAGCAGCGTCTACGCCTCGCACTTGGGCGTCCTCGGCCCGCGCTTCGACGCCCCCGCCGTGCCGGCCACCCAGTTGGTGGTGCCCAAGTCGAGCGAGCTGAGCGGAAGCGAATACCGCCCCTCGGTGGTGCAGTCGTCCACGACGCTGTGCGCTGACGCCAAGCCCTACCGCCCCACTACTCCGGCCCGCCGCACGGTGGTGTTGTCGTCGTCGACGCCTAGCCCCAGCGACATCGCCCTCCCTGACGCCAGCCACAGACAGCCGACGCTGGAGGAGAAGATGGCGGACCTGATTCGCCAGCTCGAGGAGGGCTCCGAGGCGGCGCGCCTGATGGTGCTCGCTTGGGTCAAGCGCAACGTGCACAGAGTCATGACGAGCGCGAAAGGGCACGTCGTGTTCCTCGCGCTGCTGCGCGCCTGCGAGGGGCGGCTTGACGAGCTCAAGGGCATCGCTGAGGCCGCGGCTGTGTCTAATGGCAACGGCCTTGTGATGATGGTCAAGGAGCAGAGCCACGGGTATGTTCGCTGATCGCCCATCGATTCCTCTATGGATTCTGTTTTCGAGTTAAAAAAAAACTCCGTGCATTCTGTGAAAAAACATCTTGATTCCCCTTTTCTCTTTTCCTGCTGTTTGCTTGATCACTAGTATTTCAGCAGCGGTTCTCATGTTCACTTACGTTGCAATTCCAATCCTAACAAGTGATATCGCAATACAAATGTGCGCTGCATAGATTCAAACATATTGTGGTGTTGAAACCAACAGATCATCTGCATGCTGTGATTGAGTCTGTACTCTGCAGTTACTAAAATTGAAAATGGATAGTTTGTGCTGAGTATTTACCTTGCTGTTGCTTACACGGCGCAGGGACATAGCTCTGAAGGAGCTCATCAGGGTCATGGCGCCATACCCCAAACTGTGTTCGCCGCTCATCGACTGCCTCCTGCGTGAACGCCTGATGGAACAAAGCAGTGGCGCGTCGTGGCTTTACCATTTCTTCACCACAATGCCTTATGATTACAGCATGGTATGTTGCACTGACTGCATCTTGGCAACTATGGGGAAGGGAGACATATGAATGAATTAACTGAGCATTTCTGACGAATTCCCGTATTACTGCTAGACTGTTGTTCAGTTCGCCATTTCGACCTTTGATGACTTGTGCTTGTCCGTGTCCGGGTTGAAGTGCCTTGAGGAATGCTTCCAGATAGCGAGAAATGGTGACCTTGAAGAGCTTGAGGAGATGACTTTGAGCCGTACCAGCCTAATCGCAAAGTCTGACTTCTGGTGCGTAGTGGGAGCATGTAGTTAAAACCCGTGTCGTCTGTCATTATTCTTGTTATACAGATTTTTAGCGTTCTGAAGATAGAATGTAATGTCAAATTAAAAGTGAAGCTAACCAAAGGTCGTGCCGCAGGTTCCAGTTCTTGAAGCGACTCGTCCCGTGCGGCAGCAAACATTTCAAGGAGCGCTTCGTGGAACGCGTCTTGGAAGACATCATGAGCCTATCCATGCACCATAACGGACATCACGCAGTGCTGGAGTGCTTCGTCTGGATGGGCCCCGCACTGTTGCAGCGCATGATCGCCGTCTTCACGGGCCTGAGCGATGACCGCCTCGCCGAGCTGGTGCAGGATCGCCACGGTTGCTGCGTCGTCAACAAGCTACTGATGGCTGGCAAAGATGTAAGTTAATCAACTCTTCCTGTCAAGTTGACGTGCTCGCCGTTACTGCTATTTGATTGTGCCGAGTGCGGCCTGCAGCATTTCCCCGAGCAGACCACGGCGCTGGCGAGACAGATCGAGAAACTGCTGGCGGCGCGCGGTCCTTGAGAAGATGCAAACCGTACTTGGGAACTTGGCGGAAGATGTTGGTTCTTTGAAAGGCTGTTCCCCCCGGGCAGCCGCTCCAATAGCTGATCGTTCTGTTCATAACTCACAACGATGAGGCCGTGAAGAGTAAATGGAGCCTCAACGATCGGCTCCTGCTAGAGGCGACTCAGAAGGCGATTTCCTCACCGAGCCACCAAGATCTCAATCTTCACCGAAAAATCACCAAAAATCCACCACATACAATCAGATCTCAGCCATCCCACCAAGCCAGAACCGATTTTTCCCTCACTCTACTACCTCAGCAACTGAGCGGAGCTTACGGAGGACGATAGATCGGAAGTCACATGGGGTGAGACGCGACTCACCTGATGATTCACGAGGAGGCCATCTCCAATCATCAAATTCCTCCAGAAATCCATCAATCCTACTCAAGTCCACCCACAACCCTGACCTCCGCAACCTCTACAAGAGTAAGCTTTCAACCAGGGAAGAGATCCCCCACCCAAAGGACAGATCTCGAGTGTTCCCATTGCTGCGACTGCGAGAAGAAGATGGAAAGGGAGTCGGCCCAGGGGCGAATCTGCTCCATGCTGATATGGCGTGTGGACGATGGGATTCCTCTGTTGTGCGCTCAAACAGTGAGCTCGAAGGCCATCGATATTGGGGAGATGAAGCAGAGGCTCAAGACGAAGTGAGGGAGACAAGGCAGCTTTGGCTTGCTTGCGAGGGAGTTCACTCCGCCTTCCTACGCGGATGTGGTTCGGGCCGGTTCGGCACATCCAAGGGCGCCAGCGACGGCACGACCAATAGCCTGGGCCTCCTCTTCACCGGTCAATCGTCAGAGAAAGGTATCATTCGTCGACAACCCAGATGTTGCATACTTTCATCAGGGCTATGCTCCTTTTGTCCTCTGGACCATGGTTGCTCCGCGTCCTGCTGTGTTGGTGGATTTGGCGAAGTCAGAGCTGGGTCGCGTCTCTCACCCATCATGTTTGAAAACAAAAGAAAAGCTTGCTCGGGCGTCGTCGCACACGCATGAAGCACAAAGCGAGATACCTTATCTGCCATGGCAATTGGTAAGGGAAAGGTTCTGGTGGAGAAAGGAGAAGAAAGTGAGTTGTTCTAGAACACCATTTAACCCGGTGTTTACTCAAAACTATCGAGAGAGAACTAAGGGCAGGTGCTTCAATTGCCTATCTCGAGACCACCGCTTGGCCCAGTGCAGGGATCCTCCTGCATGTTGGACATGTGGTGCTAGTGGTCATATTTCATCAAGATGTCAACGCAAAGCTTCAGCTGCTCGGCACTCCTCTGCTCAAGCTTTGATGGAGAGGGAGTTGCATACGAGGTTGTCCTTTGACTGCAAATCTGAGGCATCTCTCCCCTGCACTTGGGGTGCTGCAGCAAGTCACGTTCGAGAACATGCCCCGGAAGCAAGAGACCAAGCAGTTGGCTTCTCTGGGAGCCCTCGGTCCAGACTTAGGGAGTTTGATTCCCCGATGGCTTGTCGTGCAAGAGTTCTCCGTCGCCTACCAAGAAGCAAGAATGAAGATGAAGAGTGGGATAGAGGAAGGTCGCGCACAAGAGAATCCCTGTACAGGCAAAGCTGGTTTGATAGAAGGGGTAAGGGTAAGGGCAAAGCTCGAACACAACAAAGATACCATGACAATAGCTGGTACAGTTGTGAGTCATCAAGGAGTATTGTCAGAAATAGAAGCCCATCTCCACCTTCAACCAGAATCAATGCTGCACCTGACGAGCGACGGGCATTGCATAAGTTGTGGCAATGTAAGGGTTATGATTTTCTTCCTTTCATGCTAGAAATCAGTCGATGGACAACCTTATGTTGCTACCTCTTAAGCACGCTACAGATGTAACCCCAAATAATTCTGACGTAATTCAGATCATACCCCAGGAAACGATGCAGTTGCATTTCCATGAACAAGATGATGAGGAGGTAGAGAGTGAACTTGGTTGGCTCCACATGAGAGCTTGTGATGCCATTGTTATTCCTTTGGTCGATAACCTGTCCATGCACCTAACTGTAGATGAGACGCAACAGAGCACAACTAAACCCCCAGTTAACTGCAATGTGACGCAGACTTCACCAAGCACTGATCAGCAGCATGTGATCGTTTCAAAAAGGGATTGCGGCTCAATCAATTTGTCCAGTCACAACCCAAAACTCCAGATCCATGTAATTGATGCGATACAACATACTGAGAATATGGTCAGTACCCATTCTCCATCTGTGATTAGAAGTGAAGCAGAACAATTGTTTGGACATGAACTGATTGAAGCTTTGAGAAATTTCAAGCATAATGGAGTTGCTCCTCTATCTCCATCCATTCTCCAAGATCCATCACCCAGGAAGAAAGCTTATGCAATGAGTAGGAAGTTTATTCTTCGTTGCAGACCAAGACTGAAGACTAAGATCAAACCTAAAAAATGTGCCATCAACTTTACTCCAAAAGTTTTGGTAAAGAAACAAGGCATAATTGAGGAAGTCAAACGGTCAACTGAGCTGGACACAAACAAGAAAAAATTAAGTGAGAAAAGCATAGAACCCATCATTAAGCTAATTGAAGTGGTCGAGATGAGGAAAAAGAAAAAGAAAACTGGTTTGGGTGACACATGCCCTTCCAGAAAGGCTCAGAAGAAGAAAGAGAAGACGGTTGCATGGGGTAAGATACACAACACCAAAAGTCCAAGAAGAAGTCGAATGCGCAGTTGTGCTAAGTTTCTTCCATGGTGGCTAGCTGCTCAATAGTTCAGCCAGACAGGAAGATGTGAAACAACCTTCCTGCCTACTTCACATGAGAGGTGGCATCCTCCGTGGTTCCAAACAATTGCATCAATGTGATCCACATTCAGAAGAAACAATTTGTTGGGCTCTTACTCACCTTTGATGGCATATTTAGAAAGAAAGGTTTGCAAGAAGAATAGAAGAGTGTTTGAGTCTTTCATCCAAGCTGCCTCTATCGTTCTTGGCCGACATCATTATGAGTGAACAACAGTTTAGCTTGTAGTGGTTCTTATCTCGTAGCCGAGCTTTCAAAAGCATGTTGCCTAGGTTATATCTATGTTTTTTTATTTAGTCTTTGTACATTTAGATTGTAATTCTTTTTTCCTCTATCTTAATGAATGGCAGTGCTCCTGCCTTATTTCAAAAAAAAAAAAAAAACTCACAACGATGCGTGCAAGCGCATGCGAGTATCGGTGTTTGTTCATGATCTTATTGCGTGTTTCATGTAACGAGGAATCGTGGAGTGCGTCCACAGTTTTGGGCGGTCTAGTACGTATGTGTGTATTTTAGGTTACTATACATTGCGTCTATGCACGAGCCATTCCGTATGTGCATTGGGTTGCATCTATAAAAAGACAACTTTTTGTGAACTTTGATGTCGTGTGTTTTTCTTTGGAAACCAAGCCTTACAGATCTTTTGGAATCAATTTCATATTTACACGTTGGTATACAGGTAATATTGAACTGACTCGACTTTGAAAAATGTCGAGTCAGGTTTGCACCTTTTCTATTTTACTAAATACCTATAGTTAATAACCATGCACGGCATTATATTTTTCAGCTTTAAAATGTTAATTTAAAAACATTCTACATCAAGTTCCACGCAACATTTTCATAGCTTGCTTATCACTAGGCCTCTTTTACATGTTGGGCCACAACCACAACTCGCTGGCTGTTGAGTGATGAGTTGCACAAGAAAGCCTAATTTCCCTCCAAAAAAAGTGTCGAATAGCATGTACACTTGCTGTTTTGCACGGCCGGCAGAAGAGCAAGATCACCACCAGCCCCAGCAAATGGAAAGAGGAAAACATGTACTGGACTTACATCCACTTCCAGACACTGCCAATAGGCAACTGCCACTCAGACAATGTAGCGATGATTTATCTGACACAACATCAGCAGAAGTACAGAGTGGATACTACAGAAGACAATACCCTGCAAAACCTTTATTTGCCTTTGTTCATGAAATGAATTCAACCACCAAGTTACTTACGCAGCACATTGCACAGACAAAACGCATATATAGGTACCTGAGAACACGGGCTGAACGAATACAAAAGACAGGCGGCAGTACCGTTTTGCCGCACGGCCTGGCACGTACCTGGCTACATGACAGACAGACATGCATTGGATTGGATCGGGACGCGCACGTACCTAACACGCATCAGTTGCGATATCAACAGAGATCAAGCTGGCTACTGCGGCTGGGGTAGCACCTTCCTGACGACATCCATCACCGACCAGGCGTAGTAGTTCTGTCGCTGGACCGTCGCCAGCAGCTCCTTGATTCGCTGCGCCAGCGCCACCGTCTCCTCCGGGAAGGACTGCATGCCGCATTCAGAATAAATCAATCAGGTATCGATCCTCGCCTGGTGCTTGTGACGACGTCACAAATTAAAAGATGCGGCTACTTACGTTTTCACCAGCCTCAAGCAGCTTTAGCTTGCGCACGATTCTGTGGGCATAGGAGTTCTGCACCAGTATCAGGAGCTGGTCGTCGCCCAGCCCTCGGAACGCAGCAAGCACACGCTGCTTGCGGCGCCGTCCCGTCCGGAGGAAGCACGTCTGTACCACATAGTTCCCTGGCCAGTGCACGGACAACCTCACGAGGTTATCCACGACGCGCTCCACGATGTTCTCCTTGATCGAATCGCTCCCGAGCTCGAGGACTCGCTGCAAGAAAAGGTTGCTGTGGCACGACGGAACAAGGTTTTCGTTAGTTTCATTCCGGCACGACGTTCATCTCGACAACGCTAAAACTGATCCGAACAAGTATGTCAGAATGAAGATTTGTAAATTGGATAGCAGCTCGAACCTGTATCTGCCCTCGGCGAGATAGATGATCTGACTCGAGACGATGTGCTCGAGCGCGAGGAGTAGTTCGTCCTCTTCCTCAGTGGCAACAGCCTTGAAGCATTTTGTCAGCCACAACGACCCGAACTGGGACAAGCTCAAGACACCAAAGTTGTCGATAGCAAACTGGATAATGATCTAAAGGGAAGTTCGATCGTCATCAGAACTTGTGCCCTCCATATAGTCGCACTCGCAAAGCTGTGGGCTGTGTGGTACATACCTGACGAGATGAGTATGACAACGTGGTAAAGAGATAGTCAAGCAGCACCACACCTTCGTTCTCATTCATCATCCGTTCATCTCTCAGGAGGCGGTTGATGAGCAGCATATACAGTTCGTTGTACGGTGCAGCCACCCTGATGAGCTCCTTGAGAGCGCTGCCTTTCTGCACCGTGCAAGTTAAAAGGCATTGGAAACACTATTACCAACAGTTTAAGACAAACAATCACAGCAACTGGTCTGGTATCACAAGTTCACAACGGAATTTAGTCTCAGAACTCGAAAATAAGTAGAGTTACGCAATCACAGCAAACACTAGTATCTAACCGAGATTCGATTGCAACTGCAACGCAACCATACAAATGAACATGTGAATAGCTGCGCTAAACTAGTTCTGACCAAACCATGAGAAATTAAATGGGAGATATCAGTTAGAAACTTGAAATCCTGAAATGACTATATTCGCTGAATCGAAGGAAAATTCATTCGTGAACGTACCCGTGAGCACACTTCATGAGACGTAACAGAGGGGCTCGGCCGTCGCACGCGGCCTCGACGATGGGCCGGAGGTCATCGAACAGATATTCGCAGGCGCGAAGCAGCGCTATGAACACGGGACGCCCCCCGCGGCTCTCCATCATCGTGTGCACAACCGAAGCGACCCTGTCGCGCACAAGACAGCGCACCCGCGCGTTGCGTCTCCCGAGCTCGTGGATCACTTCCCTCGAGGTAAACGTCGTCGGCGACATCAGAAGTGCCAGGTCCTGGATGCGGCGCGAAAGGAGGGTGGCGCGGGTGTCGTACCTCCGGGACCGGGCGCTGTGGCCCTAGCGCCCAGAGCTGGAGCTCGGCGCGGAAGACCACCACTGCGCCACCGAGGGGTAGGACGGGGCCAAGGGACCGTAGTACCCCGGCACAAACGCGGGGCTGGGCACGAGGTAGACCCAGATGACGCCGCCGCTTGGGGTGGTGGCACCTACGGGCCAGGCGTGCACGGCATCTGAGGAGCTCTCTCCCACGCCGTAGTGCTGCGCCACCTGGAGCTCATGCTGCGGCTGGAATTGGGGCGGGATCATCAGCGGCAGCGAAGAGGAGAGGTCGCCGAGCTGCATCGCTTGGAGTCGGAGGCGGGCATCACAGGCAGCAGGGGGCTCTTGCGGCGAGGCGCCGAGGCTCCGCTTGGGCGGCGAGGCGCTGGGGTTGGCGGCGAGCTCCGACGAAGAGGCGTCCCCCGACTGCTTCTCCTTGGTCGGCTCCATGTCGGTGGAGGCGCGGTGCTCGGCGATGGGCTCCGACGAGAGGAGGCGGGCGTCGCTGCCCTGCTTGATCGCGCTGGATTGCGTCCCCAATTTTTTGAACTGAGTGGTGAACGGTGCGGAGCGGGCGTGCAGCCTGCTTATATAGAGCTGGCTGGGACTTGAGGACTCGTGCATCGCAGGAGACCTGCTAGGCCGCTCTGCTTGTACGATTGCGGCAGCCAGCGCTGCATACAGTTGCGCCCTGCGTTTGTTGGTCCTGCCTGCCCGGCGGTAAGCCATGGCAGTTTAGTCACTTGTAGCCGAAAAAAAAAAAGGAGGCAAACAAGTTCTCAAGAATCAATTAGACGGTTGCAGGCCTCAATCGTGACCATTCAAGTGAAATTAGCAGCAATTTGATTTACTCACCAAAGGCTAGCACAGCACAACTGCTACGAGCATCCGGGGTAAGTGACATTATCCAAATCACAGCTCCGGCTGCTAGTGTCCCGTCCCAAGCCTTTTCACCTGCCGTTTACCACCCAGAAATCCAGGATGCATCAAATGAAAAAGGTATACAACACTTGAGATGCTGAGTGAATTGCATAAAAGATCTTGAGCTAGAATGTGAACAATTTGCAACAAAAAGGCTGGATATGATCATCTGAAGAATGGCATCCTCCTACCATATCTTGAGATGCAATCTGCATTCAACTAATAAGCAGTATTTCTATTATTTGGCATTGGTTGGTCCTACTAAATTCTTCTATTCTGGACAGAGAGACACAATGTAAAGGAAACAAGTTAGGTTGAAGAAATAGAGCAAGTGCCAGCAGTGATAGAGGCAAAAACAGAACACATCGGGTTTATCACATTGGGGTCTTCGTTTAGCACAAAAGAATGGAAATGTTTGACGTTACTTGCCAATAAATAGTGCTCAGGTCTAATCTTGTCCACTTGATTTTTCACTCCACCTTTCCTTAACCATTGGTCCATCCACCATAGCCAATTGTTCATTTTCTGCCATTACCAACCAGTGAAACATCATTGAGCTGACCACGGTTACATCCCAATTCCATAGAAACCATCATCGTCCGATAAGGTTCAATCAGCTGCTATACCTCTGCTGCATTCGAGAAAGGACAATGCAGTACAGCACGCTCTCAGGGACCCAAGTTTGGAGGCCTTCCCACTGTGCCGCCCAGCACTATGCATCCTGCTGATCGAACTTCCCAATCTCCTTGTCTATACCACATGCGACTGTCACCAATTCTGTTGCTCTGGGTGTGAGACCTCTTCCCTTCATCTTGCGAACCATCACGACTGCTTCCAGGGAAGCGCCGGCACCTGATCGGCCGTAGCAGGCATTTCGTCGAACACATACCGCGCGACAGCAAAACGCCCCTACAGGATCTCAGCCGTGAGCCCGGGACGAAGACCGCGCCGACATTGGCGTTGCAGGCAAGATAGGTAGGCATGGATGCGCAAAGTTGCGAAGGATCCGCTGGATCGGACAGGTCTGAGATCGGAGACCACCGCGCGGAGAGGCGAGGAGGCGAGCGAGGCAGCAGGTCGTGGACATGTGTCTTGCACAGTAGCAACAGTTCAGGACGGCGGGGGCGGGCTACTATCGTTTCGCCTGGAGTGTGGGCTGAGCCGCGCCAGAGCCTTTCCCTCCTTTCGCAAGGTAGGTCAGCAGTTGGTGTCTTGGGTGAGTCTCCACGACCCAACTGACCTGCAAGTAGCCCAACCCGATTAGGCACTTCTTCCGCTTTCCTTTTATCGATTCCACCTGATTCCGATTATTCTTTTACTGGTTTCAGTCAGATTTCCGTTGTTCCGAAAATTGACGGCAGTCGGCAGGGTTAAACGTTGACAATACCGCATTGCAAGAGCGAACGAACATGCCCATGCAAGCAGAGGTGATCGATCTGCCTCTGCCTGGACAGGGCAAGTAAACGCATATACCATCATAAGAGATGAATTTTTGTGAACTTTTTTTATGACTTACCTTTTATCATGGAGTTGGAACTTTGCACAACCCCCCCAAAACCCATGGATACCATATCATCACTTACCAACCAAACACACAAGCTGAATGAACATACGTGACATGCAGGCGCTTTGCAGTTGCAGCACACGGCCAGGCGCCAGGCGTCAGCTGCTATCTTTCATATCACAGTTACCAACATTGAGACATCAGATTTTTGTTATTTAAAAAGAGAATGAAACTGTCTCTCTCAATACTGATTTTTATTTCATAATTTCATATGTTTAATAGCTGGATATTAATTACTACATAGTATGATGATAAAATATGTCATACAAAATATGAGAGCTGAAAAGAAAGAGTCTCAATTCACTTTCATTTGTCTTTCATTCTCTAATGAAAATTGTAAATAGGCTTTCATCTAAATAAAAAGGTATTTTATCTCTCTATTTAAATTTCATGTCATGTCATCTAAAAAATCTGATGTGACAATAAATTGGCAATAAAAAACATCATTGAAATGGGGCTAACAATCGGATGCCGACGGGCTGAGGCGGCTGGATACATATGGGTTTGCCGGCCTTGAGAAGGTTGTGATTCTGAATGACGACGTACTTGGAGTGGCTGCCCTGCATCAGCTGAGCGAGCTGACCGATGTGTCAAAAAAAAAAAAAGGAATGCCGCAATTCAAAATTTTCATGCAAAACTTCATAAATTCCAACTCGATGTGTCATCGAAAATGTACATTTTTTGGAGTTTGACCAATAATTGAACGAATATTATCAATATTTAACAAAATGAGCGTTTGGGTCAGGGTGCATTTGGCTGTGCATTGTTCAGCCACGTCGTTGAGGTACACAGTTTCCTGCCGTGGCCGACCACGGCACCGTTGAGGGAATCAAGCTCGACCACCCCTCGTCGTCGTCCATCCCGTCAAAGACCGAAGTCTGCCTTGGTCGTTGGGGCGGAGCAGCCTCGGACGAGAGGACGAACGCGAACGACTCGTCGGGTCCAGGAGGCTCGTGCAACGGAGGGAGGTCGACCTTGGCCTGCAAAGCCAGGTGCAGCAAACAGCACTCCGTGTTGGCGTCGACCTCCACCATCAACAGCCACTCCCCGTGCCAACCAAGACATCTCTTCCCCTGTGCCGCAGGTATCTCCACCTCGTGGGAACTTCCGTCGAACCGATTCAACAAAGACTAGTAAACGTTTTCCGAGGTCGCGCTCAACTGAACAACGCATGGCTTGGTCATCAAGTCAGCAGGGGAGAAACCCATCTTCGGCGCACAATGCAAGGTGGCCTCTTCTTGCTGGTTGATTTTCGATTAGGAACGTAGGTCAATATATGACGAGAAGCTTACTTTGGAGACCGTATCGATTTAGTGACAGAAGAATACGGGGAGGAAAGGAAACGGAGTGTGCGTCCCGGTCAGCATTGATCGTTGTTGGGCCACTGCTTGACCCACGGAATTACTTTTGGGGGAGGGTTAGTTAACGGAGTGTTAGCGGAGCGCCCGACCCCCTCGCGCGTGCTTCTCGTATTTGGATTTTGACAAGAAAAAAATATTGACAATATTTGACCAAAATGAGCGTTTGGGTCAGGGTGCATTACCGGCCACGTCGTTGAGGTACACATTTTGGACCGTCCCAGTATACGCATACACAATTGATCTTTAGTACTATATATCTGACATGACATGGCGTTGAGGTGCAACAACAGAGACACTTGCACGAGAAGATATGAGTTTATATTACAAAACCTTGCTAATTTTGACTTTTTTTTTTATCATGGATGAAATCACTCTATAGCCATATACAAAAACAGTAACGCTATACCTGATACCTTTGCACAGAGACATGAATGAGTACGAATACTAGACAACCCCAAAGCCATGGACACAATCACCTAGTACTAACCAAACACACAAGCTAAGCGAACAGTTGCAGCACCTTGCTGATTTGAGTTGCAGGCACTGAGCAGTTGGTAATTTGATATGCAGGCACTAAGCAGTTGGTAATGTGACATGCAGGCACGGTCTGGCGCGTCCTTGGACTACATAACAGACAGACACCATGGCGCACCGATCCCTATGTACATGCCTACAGGGCTACTAGTAGTACATCCGTTTGGGGATCAGCTTGTTGGCGATCCTCATCACCTTCCCGGCCTGCGCGCCTCTCGGGACCGTCAGCGGCAGCTTCACGATCCGCCGCGCCAGCGCCAGCGTCTGCTCCGGTAAGAGCTGCATGTCGCGTTCGGCACAGTCAAATCAAACAGCAGTCAACTAACGCGACAGGTTGAGGCGGCTGGATACATACGGTTTTGCCGGCTAAGAGCAGCTTCTGGACGACGTAGTTGGAGTGGCAGCCTTGCACCAGTTGAGCCAGCTGGTCGTCGTGCAGGTCCTGGAACGCAGTGAGCAAGCGCAGCAGCGGCATGAGTGAACACGTCAGGGCGATGCACGCCTCCACCACGTAGCTCCCGGACGGGCGGTCGGAGAGGTCGATGATGCTGTGCGCGACGCGCTCCGTGATGCCCTCCTGGAGATGCTTTGTGCCGCTCTCGAGGACTCGCTGCAAGAAGTAGTTGCTGCGGCACGACGGCGAGTTTTGTTAGCTCCGGTCTGACATAACGATCCACCATGGGGATTGCGGACGCCAAAATAAAATAGACGGAAAGAATCATCACAGGAAGACAGGCATTGCCATGGTACGTTGAGCTCGCACCTGTATGCGCCCTTGGCGAGTGCGTAGGTGTTGTTCAAGATGAAAAGCTCAAGATCACGCAGGTCCTCGTCTCTGGCGTGCTCGAAACACTCTGTCAGGCATTTCGACGCGGCCATAGACCACACCATCGTATGGCTGGGGGAGATGGCGAAGCGGACAATGATCTAAAGAAGTTAACCAGGAAAATAGGGGTGGTCAATTGGCGTGTCACGTGCACAGTCGTGTATCGCACATAGAGGGGCACATACCGAGCAATCACTGGAAGGCAGAGTGGTAAAGCAATGGCAAAGCAGTTGCGCTCCTTTTTCATGTTCCATCACTTGTTCGCGCAGGAGACAGGTGATGAGCACCTGGGACAGTTGGGGGTACGGCGCCACCACCCTGATGAGCTCCTTCAGAGCTTTCACCCTGTGTCATGTAAAGAAGCAGAAAGGTAAACACACATTATCCACGATTTAATTGAACTGCTCAATCAATGACAGTAGATGATCTGATTTTTCAACAGCACCAGAATATGTTTGGATTTGTGGAGTGTACATTTGACTGTTTAGCACTCTATCAGGCATTTCGGCCCGGAAACAGACGACAGCAATCAGCAACAAGACAGACACATTAAGTCATTAACTACAGTTTAGTTTCACTATAGGATGAATCACGGCAGATGTACTGAAGTTTCAATAGGATTTGTATGTGCTTCAATGCATGTAGTACAACACTTAATGCTTTGATTTCCTTAGCCTCGACTTGAACTGCTAAATTGCTTGTGACCAAAACATGGCAATCAACTGACAAGAACAAATTCCCACAAATTTTCGCCAAATCAACGGAAGAAATTAATCCGCAGACGTACCCTTGGACCTCCGTGGCGACGCGCATGAGGGAGCCGTCCCCTGTGCAAGCGGCCATGACGATGTCAAGGAGCTCGTAGAACCTCCCCTCGCAGGCGCGCAGCAGCGCCAGAAACACGACGTGCCTCTCCCTGCACCCCATGATCCAGTGCACTTTGCGCTTGACGGCGTCGAGCACACTCAGGCGCTCCTCGTCGCCGCCCTCCGCGAGACGGTGGACAACGTGCTCTGCCGCCCCGGCCAACATCAGATCCGCCGGCTTCCTCTGGACCTCGTCCAACCACGGCAGGCGGTCAATCGCCGGAGGCACGCGACCCCACCGTTGAGGCTCATCCTGGTAAGCATGCCCCGCGGTCGGAATGACGGATGCGTACGGGTTGAGGCTTGCATTGTCATGACGAGCGGAGGAGGCCGTGGCGGCGCCGAGCGGAGGATGGCACTGGCTGGCGCTGGAGCTCGGCGTCCACGACGATTGCGTCATCGAGGGGTGGGACTGGGGAATGGACTGGAACTGGAAGTCGTCCGCGCTTGCGCTCAGTTTGCTCGGCTTCGGCACGGGCTGGATGTCTTCCGCGCTGGTGCTCATCCTGCTCGGCTTCGGAGCCTTCGGCGGGAAGGGCGGGGCGGAGGCGTTGAAGCGCGGGCTGTGCTTGCCGTTGAGCGAGGCGAAGGTACTGCCGGAGCTGGTGGCGCCCGCGGAGCTCTCGCCCCCGCCGAAGCCTAGCAGTTGTGGATGCGACTGCGGCCAGTATTGCCGCACCGCCTGGAACTGCTGCAGCCCGCGCACATCGAGCGAATTGGTCGGCACGAGCACCTGCGGCTTGGGCTGGGGCGGGTTCTCCAGCGGCGGCCGCTCCAGGAACGTCGCGGTCGGCACGAACTCCTGCGGCGGGGACGGCACCAGGGGCAGGAGCGGCCGTGCAGCGGGCGTTGCGGTCCTCGGCGCGAGCTCCATCTGCGGATTCGGAAGCAGCAGCGGGGTCGGCGCCGGATTCCGCGCCTGCACCAGCGACGAGGAAGGGTCGCCGAGCCGCATCGCGAGGAGGCGGGCGTCGAGGTCGGAGTAGGGCTTGGACGAGGCGGCGCCGCCCTGCTTGGTCGGGTCCATGGCGATCGGCTCTGATCGCGCTGGATTTGGGGGTGCGAATTTTGATTTCAGGCGTGTGCGGCCGCGCTTTATATACAGCTGGCGTCCCGCTTGGGACTGCACTGGACTGCCTGTTTGAACCAGGCCATTAAGCTCAATGGGCAACGAGTCGTTTTTTTGTTCTTTTAGAACGAGTCTTTCCAGCTGCGTTCTGGATCAGATCACCAGTCATTCACAGTTCACGACAAATGTTTACTAACACGGTTAGCTGGCTGCCCATTGCTACAAAGCTACAAACATTCTGATTGTTTTCTTGAGTCAATGATATTCCACAAATCACAGCTTCTGCTGCTGGTGCCCATTGGTCATTTGGTCTTCCTAATCGGCAGCAACCGCATGCTGCCGAAATACTTGGATTTTTCAGTAGTAACAGCAGTCCAACCATCATCATCAGTCTTTCACCATTCTACCTCGTTCCAGAATGAACTTCCCTTCCTTGTATTTCTGGCTTTCGTCGTAGGCTTTCTCCTGCAGCATGCCACTCTGGAATTAGGATGCATTGAATGAAGAAAAACTCATTCGTAATAGGAATTATTATTACTGGCTCATGCTGAATCAGGTGCATGAATAAATGTGAGCCGTTGACAACTAAAGACAAGAATAGTAGTAGCATATGATATTCTGAGGGGGTTCAAAATAATATCAGTTCTACTTCTAGGCGTCTAATTCGTCTTCAACATTAGAAGCCACCGTTGGACAAAGTAAGTAAGTAACCATGGGATTTATCTTTGACTGTTTGGCATGGCAAATAATTCAGTTATCCATTATTAGCAGTACCAGTTACTGAGTAAACTATTTATCATATTCTAATTTCTGGTACAACAGCAGAGATCATAGCTCAAAGGTGGATTGAAGATACAAAAAGACTGGCCAACTCATCATTTCAGCACAAATGAAAAAGTTAACAAAATCAAGTAGGCCTAAACAGGTACATGGGCGAATTAGACGACTGAATTATGTTGTTTTCAGTTTGTGCTCTTAAATGCATCTCTTTACTTCTGAAATGAAAATCAGAGATCAACAGGGAGACAAGTATACAAAACTACAAAAGTACCAACAATGTTATTTTTGTTCACATCTCCTGTATGCAGATAGATGTCAAATCATTTTGCTCCAGTGATTAAGCGAACAAGTGATACAGAGTTCACTTCAGCATTGGCTAAAAGTCCCAAGAACTCAATGAAGTACTAATTTTCTCTCCGACTACGACTACATTCATGTTGGCTTGACCTTCAATATATATTTGATGAAATGATATGAATATCTCCTTGATCTTTGTTACATTGTCAGTAACGTCATAAATTGGTGTTTCTATTATATTTATTCAAATATAAGAACTTAGGTAACTGCCTAGAGTCAAGCGAGTTCCTATGGAAATGAGAAAATCATCATTGCAGGATAAACCAAGTTAAATTTGTACTCACATATTTCCAGCCTAGAATCTGTTGGCAACAGCTACAGTAGATGTCATTCACTGTGTGGAGACCCGTTATAAGATAGCGATCCTCTTTAGGGCCTAGGCATATGTTCACACTGAAATATTGCACAGAAAAGAGAATAAGCATATCAGAACAGGTTTGCATGAATCAAAAGGCACATAGATTGAAGTGCTGCAGAGTGCAAATTTATTTTTGATCTGGCAGCTAATTTATCAGAAGGACTCTATAAAGGTTCATTAGTCTTTAATATTGTGTTTATTTATGCATATAACTTATGCCAAGTACAGTAATAACCACGAAAAAATCAGATGAGCTTTGCTACAACATGTCAATGGTTTCCCATAAAGGTAGCTATCAGCACCACCAAATGCAATCGCTTGGGCGGGACCTTCACCAAACAGCATGGTGATATCATTCGTCTTAGTTATACACATGTATCACTTTACTTTGTTAACTACCGCATCAATGTGATCCCCAATCCTCCCTCCACCATCCAACAGCCAGCACACTGTTAATTTGTCAAACAAGTCTACAACTTATTGTTGGATAAGCGTCCACATCCATAGGCATCAAGTAAGCTATGACTGGTAATCATCAAAGGTGCCCAAAATCGTTATCAAAATACGGACACGTGAAAAAACATGTAGACATGTTGTAGTCCCTGCAAGAAAGCCGAAACGCGTGCTATGCGCAGCAGCATTGCTAATATTGGACACATCTGTTACAAACCACCATGGAATTTAATCGGATCGAGATAAGAGTTTCTAATCTTGCTACAATTTCCAACGGGTGGATCAGTTGCAGTAGCAGAATTGCAGAACACAGCCCAGCCGAGTACAACTACCGATCACATTGGGAGGTTAAGCAAAGCCCAATCCGAACCTGAATCAAAAAGCAGGGCGCCATGTCCACCATGGCCATGGGCACTGGGCAGAGGCCAAGCATGAACCATCAAGGAAAATCATCTGGCTAAAGAGGCAAGAACCACCAAAACTAACAAGGGGGAGGAGAACTAGAGAGGATGTGGAGGGGGGCGTGGCGTGCGTACACGTGGTCGAAGAGGTAGGCGCGGCCGGTGCGGCCGTAGAAATCCCTGGAGATGATGGAGTCCTTGGAGGCGGCGTCCACGCGGCACTGCCGGCACCTGAATATGCCCTCCCCCTCAAGCCGCTCCACGAACAGCAACCCCATCCCACTGCAACCGCCGCCTGATCAATCGCGCGATTGAAAAACGAACTCCAACAGCACTCTCAAGAATCAGGAATCAAGGGGGGGAGGAGAAGTAAAGAAGCAAGAAGAGGAAAGGAAAGGCGCCACTCCCAGCTCCCAAGAAAGCAAGAACCTTTCCTTTCCTTGAAGAGATGGCTACTGAGGGGAGAGAGATGCGACGATTGATGGCTGGACCGATTGGGGAGGGAGGTGAGTGAAAAAGGGAGAAGAAAATGGGGCGCGGGGGTGGCAGCAACAAGCAGCGGCGGACGCATGTGACATGCGTAAGCGTGGAGCCGTGTTGTAGTAGAGCGTCAATGCGTGGGGTGGTGAGTGGAAATTTTATGGTAGCGATGATCCACTGGGCAATGGCGCCGTGAATCCATGCCCTTTCAGCGATTCCTTACTCTTTTTTCTGGAAAGACAACTGATTCGTAACTCTAGCCTCTTCAAGAGCCGCTCCGCTGATGGAAATACGATCAAGCGATCCACCTAAACGCATTACAGTAACAGGCAAACCAAGGGTTCTAAACCCATCCAGTGGCAGTATCGGCTTTCAACACTCTTTGGTGCTTAAGAGTGGTTTAGTCATGCATCAGGTGTGTGCTGCCATCTTATTAACTAACCACCAGAAGGCATTTGCGCATCACACTCCACATATTGCTCCAACCATCTTGGCTCAGCATTTTGTGCCCGTGCAGAGCAATATACATCAATTTAAACCCATGGTGAATGATCTGCTATCCATACATTTAAGGCAGAAAAGAACTGCGAGCATAGTTAATCACCAAATTGTATTGAAGTACTACAATACACCATAAGATCGTACACAGAATCTAATAGCACTCCTCGTGCTTATTAACATTTAACAGGGACCAGCATAAGCTTCAGGACCACATAACGCGCAATGTACATGTCAACCTAAGAGCATCATAATCCTCTGGGTAAGCCAGGTTTCATAATTGACCCAAATTCTACCAACTGTGGGAAACCACTGTTTGCACCTAGTCATGATGAGTACTTCAGCAATAACCCTTGGAGTTCGTAATATGGTGAGCGTAGTAGAGTTTGAAAGCTGGGCAACAGCATCAAGGAAGCACCCAACTTGTTTTGGATTATAGAGTTCTCTCTCCTGCAGGAAAGTACCTTGGATTCATGAGCTGAACACAAAGCCATGAAAGAACCTGCAGGAAAGAAGGAAAGGAAATAACTAAGCAGCAGGGCTACTGAAGTAAATATAACTTTTTTAATAAATGACAATAATAGTTTGTGTACTGTTCCGTTAGCTCAGTATAATTTTTTTAAACACGTTAGTGCAGTATATAGTAAAGACCAATCCTAATACTCTCACACTTGTCCAGGGACTAGGGTAACAAACCATTCAGGCTAAGGCTACAAGTCTAAATGTAAACCTGCAAGGAGAAGTTAAATGGGACTTATCCCTTTTCTTTTTCTTGCTAGCCTAAATCCAGAAAATAAAGTACCACCTATCCTGAGACAATTGCAACCTTGGAAACTATTATCACGGTATGAAGTATCACTAATAGGTTTCCTTGCTCAAATAGTACTGTGCCTAAAAAACCGGATGTGTTTACAAGCTTCAAAACTAAAAAGTAGTGATTGACATGCAAAGTTGGCATAACTAACTCAGTGAGGTGCCAGCAACATACCTAAACTAGCTTCTTCCAAAGTTGGAAATGTCAGCACCAGGCAGAAGATACAACCAGCTTTCTGTTCTTCCAGCCAAGATAAAGGACACCATCTCTCTCCTCTAGCCTATAATAGGTGTGATAACTATCCAGCAGAGTTTTAATGGTACTGTTTACAACTGGACTTAATGGGTACGGTCGAAACCCAGCCATTGCAAGCCTCGCCCTCCATTTTCCAAAAGGTTCATGCCTCTCTACTCTTTCCACACCTTCACAAGCAATTAGATTGACAATATCTCTTGCAACACAGTGCTGCTCTGCACTAATGCGCTGCCTGTCATCTCTGGGACGAGCAACATCTATTGACTCAAACATGGCTGTGTAATAATCAAGAGTTTCCATGTATCTAAGAAAGAAAGGTGCCGTGTTTGTATTCGCCTCCTGCTCTACAAGAGTTACCACCCTAGGAGAAAGGCTCTTAACCATCCTCAATATCCTATCGCGATGGTTTTCTATTCCCACACTCTCATCAGGAGTATGATGCAGCTGGTAAGCAAAATTGACAGCAATAGCCTCTCCGGGTCTTATAGCAAGATGCTCAAACATAACCTCATGACTAGCTGCTGGCACAGCATTGAACTCAAAGGACAGACCACATGACTGGGCAACGTTGTGTAATCTCTGCCCAACTATATTCAGTCCACCGCCTCGGGCATGAGCAGAATTTGAGTCATCAATACCAGTAATTCTTAGGTGTGGTCGCCTCCCAGGCCTTGCAGCAAGGGCTTGTATCATAGTTATCCACTGACTCCCTTGAGCAATTTGGAAATCAATGATGTGAATGAAGTTTTCGCCCTTAACAGCCTCCGCTATTGCACCATTGGCAGACATGTACCCAAACTTGAAGAATGGACAGATTTCATAAAGAAGATGCATATATGACATGAGCTCAGAACTTGTGGGTTCTTTACACTTCAGAGATTTATATAGGGCATGTCCAGTGAAAGAAAGCCTTGCAACGATGCCTTCCAACATATAGGCTCCCAACCGTTGCATCGGTTCACCGGAGACGGAAACCAACTGTCTCAACTCAGATATCAGTGCGTCCATATAACAAGCATTCTCGTCAACAGCCCTACCACAGGCTATAATCACCTGCTTCAAATCTCCAGTATTAATTCCCAGAAGCTCTTTCCAGTTGTTTTGGTCCAAAGTTGTACCAGATAGCAAGGAGTTGTCAGAGCTTATGTCAGAATCAGGTCCAAACATCATGTTTTCTAGATCCCTGAGAGTAGCATCGAAATCAGGAACCTGAGTGACACATGATGCACTTGGAGAGGAACCATATCCATGATCAGAGTGGATCTCCTGCTGAGATAGAGGGCTCCCACTTATGCTCTGAGAAGATGCAGAGCTATTTGCAGGATAAACACAATCAGCTGAGGATGAATCAAGGGTGCAGTACTGTTCTTGAAACCCTTGAGTCCTAAAGTTACTGGTCTGCGACCCATCATCAGAAGATAAGTAGTGAATATCATCATGATTTTGTTGCATATAATAATTAGCATTTCCCCCAACATGCATTAAATTGCCATTGTAGTACGGTACTTGAGAATTGTCTGGATATCTGTATGACCGGTTAGAAGCCTGTGTCGTCATGTTTCCAAAGCAACCCTGTCAGATGAATGTGTGTGCTGGAAACTGGAGAGGTGATACACTTTAAAACACTCAACAGGGAGTTGATCTCGTCATCTTCAGTATAAAATGTTCATCACAACGATGATATCAACTGTACAGAACAAACAGATTAAGGTAAGACACACTAAAGCTATAGAAAAAGAAGAGCCTTATTCACAAAAGTAGAAAATAGTAATTTGCTGGTATAGAAAGGTAACGAATAAATAATATTCTGCTTAACACTAACTATATGTCAATTGTGGGCTAGAAAAATATCCAGTGGGGCTGCATTTAATAATTTGCAATACGGACAAACCGCGAGACTGGAGGGTGAGTTCATAAAAGGACTATCCTGGTTCAGATATAACTATATAAGCAATTCAAGTGCTAGAACAGATTACATTTTTTCACAAATGAAAACGCTATAATAGCTCTCATCTGCTTATAGAAGATCCACTGATACAACTTAACAAAATTGTTGATCTGAATTAAAAAAAAAAATGTTGATCGGTGAACTCACTAGGATATGTACCTTTTTCTTATGACTGTTGCACTGCAATTGTTCAATCAATGCCAAGAAGAAAGAGTGAACTAAACTGCTTGAGTGTAAGCAAGTTTTTATCTGGGAGTTACTGTATTATGGATATCTAAGATGCCTAGTCTTTTGTCAACCAAAGTCATCAGAAAATATATATTAAAAGTGATCAGCCTCTAAGTTTCAACAAAATATTTGAAAAACAACTACAACAAAAGCATAAAATATTGCCCAGCATGCAGAATGCAAAAAATAAAAGATAACATGAGAAAAGCATATTAAAGTTTAACTATGAAATAGTGGGTTCCGCATTGGCCGTATATCTCATGATCCATACCATGGTTTGGGCGTGACAATAAGAGAGAGAAAAGGATGTGAAAAGCATAAATGCATGTGCACTCATTTAATAGGTTCAGATTTCAGTCTGAAGCTATTTAGAATCATGTAAAGATTTGTCTTCAAATGGCAAATGAGGGGAAATCATACTTCTGCCACATATACCAGCATGTAAGGAAATCAGGTCCGTGTAAGCATTCACATTTGTGGGATTACTTCAAGGGAAATCTGCTGATGTTACTACAGGAAAGTTCAAATGGTGAAAAGTGTGTGTATGCATACCCTCGCCACTAGTTCAAATACGTTCAGGCGCATGTGGTTGTCTTTCTTCTTATTATTTAAAAAGATACCTTGTGTGTTTTTGTCTAAGGCGAGGAAAAGATACCTAGTTCTCCATAGGTATTATCCTTTTTCTTCGCTACCGGTGATATGTAACAATTGGCTTTATAGTGCAATGCAACCACTGGATACCGAGATAACTTTGATGCAAGCAAAGTGTCGTTAGTGCAAGAACAGATTTCTGGAAGGTTTTATGGAAGGCATAATGGCATATGATGTTGGTCTCGTGAAGTTCAACTTCAACATAAAGGAGGGAAACAATTGAACACAAGATTTACGCCATAAGCACGTGTAGAGCATCAGGAATTGCTGTAGGTCTGACCCTGTTGCCCGACTGAGTTCCATCCTTGATGAATCTAGGCCGCTGGGTGCTTAACTTTCCAAGGGATCGTGCCTGGTTCGTATGATGACTAGAGTCGGACATGAGTAGTATGTCCTACCAGGACATATAACAGGGTTCGTAGAGCATCTAGGCAGGGATTTGTTCTGGTGAAATAAAGACGCCTCAGATATTCATCTCTGAAGGGCCACAGTCTAGTTATTTTTTCATGCTATTATGCCATGTAAATTCGTGATATTCTTATAGATCAGTAAGGAGCTTTTTTTTTGTGAGTACATCAGTAAGGAGCTAAGACAACATATTTAATGTACGCATATAACTGCCTAATAATCACCCAATCTTTCTTCTGAATAGTCTGACTTAATTTGCCGGACATCAGTCTCTAGTCTGCCTTGTCTAAAAATTTACTAAAACCCGGTGCCCAAAGTCTCTTTCAGCCTTGATGGTGGAGTTGGATTAAGACTGCAATCCAGCTGTTTAGAACAAAAGCAGAAGGAGAGAGGAACGAATATGGAAGAGACAGGTACCGTTTTCCAATCAATTGGAGTGTCAAGTAGCGTGTTCGTGCTTGTGTCCAAAGAAAAAAAAAAACTAAGCGGGTCTAAAGTGGAGACGAATTTGAAGAGGGGTCCTGACGCTCGTAAATCGTATATAAAGATGAAACACGGAGCGAGAAGTCAAAGGTTGAGGGAAATGTGCATCATGACGTCAACACTCCCCTTTCTCCAGATGAAATGCAAGGATTTTGTTCCAAAATTCACAAAAAAAAAAAATCCTAAGGAGAAGACCTACTCCTATATGGTAACAGCAAAATGGACACAGTTTAGGCAAAGACTCATGAAGGCTCCACGTGGAGAAGGGGGGTTCTGTTGAACACCACTAAATCTTCAGGAAATAAAAACAAATTGCTATTAGCAGCCCTGATCTCACAGAAAACAAATCCACAACAAACTGGGTGCATTTGTGCATCTAAATTCAATCCTAGGAAGCAGGATTCGTACCCAACAGCTCAGACTAACAAAAATATTATGATCCCTACAAAACAAAATTTACAACAACATGCGCCAAGCAAGACAGCTCTTCCTTACCAAGTCCGAATGGATCTCAGTCCAAGCCGGAGCAGCCACTCAGGGGGGGCACTTGAGGGAGAGGACTAGTGTACTACGGAACAAGAAGAATCTCTCCTAGGTAGCAAGCTACGCCTCCTCGCCGGAGGAGGACGCTTCCGTGCGCAGCAGAGCGGGCTCAACGACGGTGCGGTGGGGCTAACCTGGGGAAACGGAGAAGGCAGGCAAGACGCGTCGGGAATTTTGGTGGTGGTGGCCGCTGCGAGAGGAAGGAATGACGGACGAGGAAGAGGAGAGGAAAGAGGGTTGTTCTTGATTAGTTGAGGGCGCCAGGGGTATTTTAGTCATTTTCTCATTGATTTGTCGAGCAAAGATAATGTGGGAGCATAAATAAAGGGAGGAGAAGAGCCAAGTGCAGGGATGCGATGGACGGATGATTATCGGCAGGTGCAGTACAAGCAAAGAAGGGCTTAATTAAATTCTGCGATTAATAAAAAGCAGCAAGCATTAAGTATGGGATAACTCCACCACCAGGCTCAGAATAATGACCAGGCAGGCACTACGCACCTAATTGATGTACAGTACTATATCGTCGCTAGTGGCTGTGCTTTAGTTAATTAATCGCTTCCCATCTCTCCACAAGCTAACACCGATGCATTTCTTTGAAGCTAACATCAATGCATTTCTCTTTCGCCCTAATTATCCATGCTTTCCTCTTTTGTGGTCGAGCGTTGCTTTTGTACGGATGCGTGTCGCCGTTTCCCTAATCACGATTTGCAACCCCTCAATCTGATGGATTTGATAATTATTATGAGGTTGTTGCTTCACGAAATGATAATACTCCCTCCGTCCACTTTTACTGTGCGTATTTTACAGAGGCACAGAGACCACCGTCGTTGCCGCAAACACCGTCACTCTCCTTTTAATTAGCAATGTGACGCTTGGCCGCTCCGACGTATCGTATTGTATGATGGATGGGTCCTCATTATTTTCTCTATGCCGATGTGCCGCGGAAGGAGCGAACATTAACCAGCATGGTTAGCAAAGAGGCTTCCGAAATTAACTCTCCACCAATGCGAACAGCTGCTTGCACACTAAACAATGCTATAACTGAAATACGCACTGTAAAAGTGGAAAAGTATTATTTTCAGCAAGTATGCCTTGTAAAAGTGGACGGAGGGAGTAGTTTGTAGTAATTAAGGTGACGGTGGACTTGTGTGTGTCAGGAGGTTACAAAAAGTTCATCTTTGTGACGAGGTGTGCTGGAGCATGACGTGCTAGCTAGTCTAATTACTGTGCTCTGAATTTAATGGCCTGCGTGTTAGTTGAAACGATTAACAAGAAGGACCGCAGTGCATTAGTACTCCTCTTACGCTGATCCAGAGCTGGTTTGCATTAGTACTAATGCAAACCAGTCGTACCAAATCTTTTCTTACACTAACTAGTTTGCATTAGTACACAGTTCAGTAAGATTCTCTTACGCTGATCCGTGTGGTCATGCACGCCTCGACGTTTCCAAGAAGCTACCAGTGCAAGGCACCTTTTGAGCTTTTGACAATTAACCAGAATATGTAAAAGTTTACCGACTAAGTCGGTAATTACGTGTCCGCGAGTGTGTGCGGTTATGACATAGACACGTGCGTGCCTCACACCACCTTATCAGGAGCTGGGCACGCTGTCCGATCGACGAGCTGCTTTTGCCCTCGAAAATGGCCGTAGTCAGTATTTTTGTGATGCAGGAGCCGCACAGGGAGCTCGGTCCGGTCCTTTTCGACCGATCTAGGCCTTTGTCAGCTTGGGTACCTATGCTCTCGATGTCGCATTTGTGTAATTCCAAAAAAAAAATGGTTGTTCAATTCAAGTTAACTAGTACTATGTCATATAGTACTGTGTCAAACATGACATGTGCGAGGACGGTAATAGTTAAAGTGCAGTGCACATTGATTAGTACTCGTAATAGTAGTACTTAAAGTGCCGTCAAGGGCATGTTAGTCAGAAAGCAAAGAGGGAAGCGGGTGACGACAGCCGGACGGCACGCGGACGTAAGCCCGTGTACGCCAGAAGACCACGCGCCGCCGTTGATTCCACGGAAAACCGGCTGTGCCGAGCTGAAGACTTGAAGAGTGAAATGAAGAGCACGAGCCCGCCACATTGACCGGCTGGCTCGTTTGACTCGGGCCACCAAAACGCGTGGTGGCCGCGTGGGCCGCGGCTCGCACCGGCGCATGTCTACGACAAGCGAACCCTGCTTATTTCTGTACAACAAACGTGCACGTTTTTTTGCTTCTTGGTTGCCGCGTCAGTCATGCCGCTATTTTATGCCGCGGCTGTTGCGACAACTCGTCACCAGATAAATCATAAATGGACAGATTATTGGATTGTCCTGCCCAATATCCAGCTCTGGTAAATGGATCTGGACATTATATTTTTTTTAGATAATAGAAATATATTTCTGTCTCTACATCTTACGGTATACACAGCAAACAAAATAGTTCAACCACCGTAAACAACAAGAGTACAAGTACTCCAAAGCTCTCACATGAGAGGAAATTAAAAGGAGGAGGACAACAAGTGTGACACAAAAGAAAACCACAAGAGTCCCTAAAATAGACATAAAACTAGCTTGCTAATCTATTTGTGAACCTCCAACCGAATTTTGCAAAAATCTCCATCACTATCGACTCAAGTTTCCAGCAGTCGTTCTTAAAATCTCTTTGATCCTCCTCCTTCTTATGCAACAATGACCATGTTCGGATCCAAAAAGTCATCCTGAAGATTACCTACAAAAGAGTATTTGGTTTGGCCTTGTTAAAAACCATATCATTCCTATTCAACCACAAGACCCATAAGAGTGCGGCTACACCCACTAGAATTTGTTGCTTGAGCTTGGGCGAAAAACACTCAAGCCAAGCGCCAACCAAGTGCGGGAAGCTAGACGGTGGTTGAAATCCGAATGAGAAGAAACAAGCACTCCAAACAAAACGTGCAACATGACAATCAAAGAAAAGGTGTTTTATGGTTTCGTCTTCATGACAAAAGCAACACTTTAAACTACCATGCCAATTACGTTTTGCAAAGTTATCTTTGGTGAGGATGACTCCTCTTAGGAGGAACCAAAGAAAAATTTTAATTTTTAGAGGTACCTTCACTTTCCATATTGGGCACTTGAGTGGTATGGTTCCTCTTTGAAACAAAAAGTCATACATAGACTTAACCGAGAAGAAACTCTTACTATTTAAGTCCCAAATAAAGATGTCTTTGCCACTAGTGACAGGAGTTGCCATGACCTTCGAAATAGGTTCTAGCCATGTTGTTAGATTGTCCCGAACAAGAGCTCTCCGGAAAGAAACATTAAGAGCGATGGAGTTTACCACTTGAGCAACCGTAGCGTCTTTTCTCCTAACTATGTTATAACGGTTTGAGTATGAGATGCCCAAGAGCTTGTCCCCAATCCAAACATCTTCCCAAAAATGAATTTCGGTTCCGCTATTCACCTTGAAATGACCACATTCTAAGAATAGGTCTTTTATCTTCAAGAGACCGGCCCAAAAGTGGGAATCCCCCGGTTTTCTTGTAACTTGAGTTAGAGTTTTGTTAGACAAGTATTTACTTCGTAGAAGGTCTTGCCACTTGCCCTCCTCATTCAGCAACTTAAAAAGCCACTTGCTTAATAAGCAAGTATTTTGGATCTCCAAGTTTTTGACCCCTAAACCCCCAAAATCCTTTGGTCTACACACAATGTTTCACTTTGTTAGTCTATATTTTTTTCTTATGGTCATCACATTGCCAAAAGAATCTTAAATGGTAGCAGTCCAATTTCTTGAGGATGCCTTTAGGTACCTCGAAGAAAGATAACATGTACATTGCTAGACTAGTTAGAACAGAATTGATTAAGACAAGACGGCCACCCACGGACAAAAGTTTTCATTTCCAACTAGCTAGCTTCTTTTGAAACTTCTCTTCAATGGCTATCCAATCTTTATTGGAGAGCTTTCTATGATGCATTGGGATGCCAAGGTATGTGAAAGGGGTGAAGCCAATGTCACAGCCAAAAAGTCTAGCGTAATCCCGCTCATACTCCTTGGCTTTGCCATAGCAATAAAGTTCACTCTTATGAAAATTGATCTTTAAACCGGAAAGTTGCTCAAAAGTACTTAAAACTAGTTTAAGATTTTTGGCATGGTCTAAGTCATGTTCCATAAAGAGGATTGTATCATCGGCATACTGGAGAATGGATAGGCCATCATCCACTAAGTGTGGGACTACCCCGTGGAATTCTCCATTTAACTTAGCTCTCTCAATGAGAGTTGCTAACATATCCACAACCAGATTAAAAAGAAGAGGAGAAAGAGGGTCTCCTTGGCAGAGTCCCTTTTGCGTTTGGAAAAAATGGCCCACATCATCATTGACCTTAATACCCACACTTCCACCTTTAATAATTTGGTCAATCCACTTGCACCATAGAGGGGCAAAACCTTTCATCCTCAAAGTTTGTTGTAGGAAAGACCAATTAACCTTGTCATAGGTCTTCTCAAAATCTAGCTTCAAAATCACCTCATCTACCTTTTTCCTATGCATCTCATGTATAGTCTCATGAAGGATAACCACCCCTCCATGATATTTCTACCCTTCATGAAGGCGGTTTGAGATGGTTTGATCACTTTTTGAGCCACTAGGGCTATCCTATTGGTCATGACTTTCATGAATATTTTAAAACTGACATTGAGCAAGCAAATAGGATGAAATTGTTGTATTTTTGTTGCCTCCTTTTGCTTCGGAAGCAAGGTTATAATACCGAAGTTGAGGCTAAAGACAGGAAGGTTGCCATTATGGAAATCTCGAAAAGAGCCATAAGGTCTTCTTTAATGAGATCCTAAAAGACTTGATAGAATTCAATCAGAAAACCATCCGGGCCCGGAGCCTTGTTATGCTCCATTTGAAAAATAGTCGTCTTAATTTCCTCTTCGAAAAAGGTCTCGGTAAGAATACCATTTTCCTCTTGAGAAATTTGAGGGATATCCTCCGTCATAGACTCAACCAGAGAGAGTCCACTATTTTCTGATGGACCAAAAAGTCCTTTGTAATAGTTGGTAATATAATGTTTTAAATTGTCATCCCCTTCTATTACTCCTTCTTCTTGGTCCATTCTTCTATGTTTCCCGCTTGCCAC
Source organism: Eleusine indica (assembly GCA_030378355.1). Taxonomy (NCBI): domain Eukaryota; kingdom Viridiplantae; phylum Streptophyta; class Magnoliopsida; order Poales; family Poaceae; genus Eleusine; species Eleusine indica. Next base: position 4,784,506 of record CM059498.1, on the reverse strand, counting down.
AAGTTGGAAATACCTCGTGTTACAATCCCCATGTAACAACTTAGTTGTTTTGGCTCTTTGGTACCATTTTATCTCCTCCTCCCTAAGCATTTGAACCAAGCGTTGCTTTAAGCAATTCTTGAGATCAAGTTCAGTAGGGGTCAAAATTTGTCGTTCCGCTTTCTTGTCCAACTCATCAGCCCTTTTAATAATTTTCTCTTTTTCTTTTTTGTAAGAACTGCTAGTGTTCTTGGCCCATCCTTTTAGGAATTGATGTATTCTTTGAATCTTGGATTGCCAACGTTGCAACGCCGTCCCACCTCTCTTTTCTTGTTTCCAAACATCTTCCATCATTTTTTGGAACCCATCTCTCAGAAACCACCCAAGTTCAAACCTGAATGGTGGCTGTTTGGAAGAGTGAGTACCCATTCCGGTGTCAAGGAATAGCGGCGTATGATCCGAAATATCCCTGTTAAGTGCTAAGACCGTGGAAAGGGGATATTTAGCTTCCCAATCAGTGCTCACTAGGATCCGATCAAGAGTTTCAAAGGTCGGATTAGCAAGCGAATTGGCCCATGTAAACTGTCGATTAGATAGCTCTAATTGTCTTAGATCCAAGCTGTGTATGACTGCATTGAACAAGAAAGGCCATCTATCATTGTACTTGTCATTGTTCTTCTCCTGCAGGTTCCGGATGATGTTAAAATCACCCCCCAAAGGATTGGCAGATTCTCTTTTGAGCATGATTGCACCAACTCGGCCAAAATGGCCTGTTTGTATTCTTGTTGGGCTGCTTCATAGACTGCAACAAGGATCCATTAGAAGCCATCCACTTTGTTGCGAAGGTGGAACTTGACATAGAAGTCCCCCTCATCAATACTACCTATGTAAAAGACTTCTAAATTAATGCCTAGCAAAATGCCACCCGACCTACCATGAGGTTGACTCTAGTGCCACAAGATGTCTTGACCCCCACAAATGTGGTTCAAGGTAGTTTTGGAGTAGTCTTTTTTACTAGTCTCCAAGAGAGCTATGAAGTCTAGCTTCCTCTCTCAGCTAGTGTCTGCAAGGAACCTATGCTTAGCCAAGTCAGATAGACCTGTGCTATTCCAAAATATTCCTTTTATTTATAACTTTTGTTATGTTTTTTGACTACCTTAATTTTTTTATTCCTTTTTTTCATGCTTTATTCTTTTTGAAAACAGTTTGAAAGTCACAACTAAGGTGATCACTGTCATCATCCAGTACCTCCTCCATAAAGTCTCCACACAAGTGGCCTAAGGAGAGGTTTTCAAATTCCATATCGCTTTCCGCTTCCATGAACTCTTCAAACTCTAAAACCTCCACCTCACTAGTAGGTAACGGAAGTATCGTATGAAGTTCTTTTTGTTTGAGACAAAAAATAGCATCACTAGTGTTGCACGAGTTGTTTCCTAAGTTAACTCCTAGGTCGGTAATTTTAGAGGTGACAACATGATCTAAAAAGGAGAGGAAGGAGGAATTACCTTCTTCGGTGTCAAGATTCTTCCTAGTCGCCCTCTTCGTTGCACGGTCCATGACATGGCTGTCCGCCACCCCCACTAAACATGGGCTTGAACAGGATTGAACAGCCACCGCCTCCTTAATGGCAGCCGCTGCCCGGACCGTCTCCTCCAGCACCTCAGGTGCTCACCGTGTTGGCGAAAGCCGCTGCTGCAGCATGCCCGACTGGGCCACCGCGCCAGCTGCCACCAACAGAGTAGAGGCCTCCATCCCGGCATCCCCGGCGTCCTGAGGCCATGCCGGCCGGGCTGAGGTGGCCGCTGCCGCCAGCTCCACGCGCTACGCCAGCCCACCCAACCGCTCCTCCGAGGCCGTCGCATCCCAAGTGGGAGCCGAGCTCTCCGCACCCAGGCCCGCGGTCGGCATCATCGCCTCGGCTCCGGAAGTGCAGCCCATGCCCGGCAGCAGCCCATTTGGCCGGAGCAGCGAGGAGGCCGCCGCTTGGTCCACCGCCGGTGCCATGGACTGCTCCAGACGACCCAGCTTGGCTGTCACGCTACCAGCGTCAACCAGCAACCCTGGAGCATGAGGAGAACCCTCCAGGACCCCAAAGCTCACCTGCACTATAGCGTCCGGTGTCGACATGAGAGGAGGGAAATCCTCCTCCAAACAGTCAATCACATGTGCTCCCCCACCCAGGAGGTCTTTCATCTTTGCAAGAATTGTTTGGAGGCTATTAGTCGTAGTGGAGAACATTTCGCCCTCTTCATCGAAGCTAACATCTTCAAACGTGCCTTCCACAAAGGCATCCCCCTCCTCGGCTAACACCCTCTCACAACATTCAACCATCAATTTATCACATGAGGCATCAATAATACGTTCCACCAAAGAGCGGATTTTTGCCTCCATAGCGAACTTATCTCCAAAATGAGATTGCTCCCCGCTCCCATCATTGTTTGGCCTATTATCACTTGGAGGTTCATTGCCACTCTTTGCTCTCTTGAGATCTCTAGCCAAGTCATTATCATCATAAGTGGCATCATGGTCCATCTCCTCATTGCCTTTATCCTCCGAGTTCCCAAAGGTAAAGTTCACTTCCTCCCTATTTTCATCAATGCCTTTGGATTCATATTCGAATTTGAGCTCAAAGAAGTGGTCCCCAATGACCACATCGAGGGTAGGAGGTAACAACTTAGGATCCAACACCGCGACTTGAAACCGCCCAAAGTCACTCTTCCTTGTTGTCTTCATATCCACTACTTCGGTAGAACCAAAAGTCGATCCAATGGCCCAAAGAGTCAAATACTCCCTCAACTTCTTGCTAATGCCCTTGACGCGAACCCAAACCTTTGGGAGTAAGAAACCCTCTTCCTTGTCATGCCACTCTTCAAATTCCAACCGAACACCTGTGGGCACACCGTTTTCCTTCACATCCATCACACCATACATAATAGAGCGTTGGAGCTCTGTTTTGGAAGGAAAGGTGATGACAAATGAGCCATCCTCTTGAGTGATTGGATCCCACCTATATTTCCCGGGCACCAACTTTTGGAGATGAGCTAATATTTGCTCCAGGGAGATGCTTCCCCCAACCATCTTGACAAGAGCTGTCCTAGACTCCTTTTTCTTGGACCAAGCGACATGAGGGATATGGTAGAATCCCAAGGCCTCCACAGCATAACCGACGGCATGGGCAACTGGCTTGGGTAACTTGAGAATAGGGCACTTGTGATTCGGATGCTCATGACCATCACAAATGTCACAATAAAATTCCACCTTGCAATCACCGGTCAGATGCCCCTTCTAGGAACACCGACCACACTGTTTTGGCTTGGAACGAGCATGTTCAGATTCCAGAGCAGCAGCACCTGCACCAAAATCCAGCGTTACCTGAGGTTGAGACGCCTCTGAACCACCAGCAGCCGGCATGCCACCAGGTCTGCTCTGCGCATGGCCGGAGTCAGCTCCCGCCACCTCCGCATAGGTGCCTACCCCATGGCGGCCAGAACGGCCAGCAAGGCCCCCACAATGAGCGCCAGCACCACGAGGCTCTGAAAGTGCATCTATGTCCCTAGTGGGTTTTTAAAAGTGTCTAGAGGGGGGGGGGTGAATAGGCAATTATCCTTGAAATTCACTTAATAATAAAAGTCAAATGCGCAGTGTTGGACTTGTCCGACGATTGTTGGAAAAGTCCGATGACTTGTCCGATGGCACAAGATAGAAAAGTAGATCGACTGAGTAAATGTTAAAACTAGTGTAAGGCATGCTAGTAGTGGGTGAATATAAGCAAGGGGAAGCTGTAAAAATAAGGAGAGCAACTAGCAAGCAACTTACACAAGTCAATCTAAGAAATACGAAGCAAACCCTAACTAGCAAGTTTATGAGCAAGAACAAGTAAATAAGACACGAATAATCTAAAGCACAAGTAAGGTACAAGATTTGTTCACCGAAGTTCAGCTCCATAAAGAAGCCTACGTCTCCGTTGAGGGATCCACAAAGGACCGAGTCTCTTTCAACCCTAACCTCTTCAAGTGACCACAAAGATCAAACTTGGTTTTCTACTAGAAACTCCACAAAGGAGGGGTCAATACAAACTTTCCGAGGTGTCACCACATAAGTTGGGAGCTCTACGGGCACCTCTAACCATCTAGAGGAAGAATCCCCAAGAGTAACAAACACAATAGTTGTCGGCGGTGAGGATGAACCAAGTGCTCAAGAGGATGAAAGCTTGGAGTCGATGGAACACTTCAATCTTCTCTCAATCCCTTCACAAATCAAGAGTGGAATCAAGGGAGGAGAGTTGGGGAGAGCAAAGTGAGCTTGGGAGTGTTTTTGAGTGGAAATGAGTGATCAACCGGCCACTGGGCGAAGAGGAGTTCTATTTATAGCCCAATGGGGAAAAGAGTCGTTGAAGACCCAATTTCTGAGATCTGTGTCGGACAAGTCCGATGATCATCGGACATGTCCGATGAATCAAGGTGGCGCAGAAACTGGAGTCCGATAAGCTTGCCCGATGCCTCGGATAAGTTGGCCATCGGACTTGTCCGATGGCCATCAGACATGTCCGACGGCACAGGAGGGGCAAAGGAACTGGAATCCGATGGACTTGTCCGATGGCTCAGACAAGTCTTGTCCATCGGACAAGTCCGATGAAAAGGGTGGCAGGGGAACTGTACTCCGATGAAAGTGTCCGATGCGTTGGACTTTCCTCTGATCATCGGACAAGTTCGATGACCGTCGGACATGTCCGACGACCCAGAGTGGAAGAGGTACTGGAGTCCGATGGATCGGACAAGTCCTATGATTTTGCCCTGGAAATTTTTGTACGGCCTAGAAATAGAAATTTTGCACTTAGTTCACCTTCGCTTCACACTTTTGTGTCCCTCTTAATATTACAACTTTTCCTATACTCAAGATTTAAAATAAAATGCTATGAACTTCATTCTTGAGCATATTTTGAATTTCATCTTGAAGCACTTTGCCATCTTCTTTTCTCCCTTTCTGTTTCTATGCTTTTAATCATCAAACTTTGTACCATAATCTACACACATGCTCATTAAAAAAAATAGCCCATTCTTAATTGTATTGACGCCAATCACCAAAATAAAATTAGGGGCCTAGATGCGCCTTCAATCTCCCCCTTTTTAGTGATTGATGACAATACAACTAGATTTCATAAAAATATGCAATGAAGATTCAGTTTGTGATGAGGAGCTCCCCCTAAATGTGTGCATGAGTGAGAGAATATGAGATAATAACAAGTGCACATATTAAAAAAAATGTGAGAGCTCCCCCTAAAACTATGCATACATGTTAATTTACACCAATAGATCACACAAGATAGACGAAATGCAAATAACAAGATATTTAACAAAGTACAATAAGCAAATAGAGTGCACAAAGCAACCAATAGATAGAAAAAATAGAGTTTTACAAACCAAATAGTGCCAAAAAAAAAGTTTAACTCCAAACTCGCTCACAACTCACAAACTAAGATAATAAAAACTAAGATAACTACACTTCTCCCCCTTTGGCATCAAGACACCCAAAAAGGAGAAAAGTGCGGGTAGAAGGTGATGAGAGCTTCTAGTCGTCGGAGAACTCATAGTCTTCATCATCATCATCGCCTTCTTCTTCTTCGTCCTCATCAATAGCCGTTTCATCTTCACCACCTTCGCCGTCATCATCCTCAAAGCGAATGTGTTGAGCACTCGAACCTGCGCCGGAAGAGAAAGGAGGAGGAGTCGGGTAGTACCCAAAGTAGTTCATCTCCTCGACGGTGAAGGTGGGGTCATCATGAGGATTGGGGTCATCATGAGTGGGAGGAGGTGAGCCTTCAGCTGGGGACGGTGGAGGAGGAGTCTCAATACCAAAGTGGTCATAGAGACCCTTTTGGTTCTTTTCAATGACGTCGAGCCTCTGATTAATGCTCCTACACATGCTCATAAGGGATTTGAACATCTTCATAATCCCGCTTCTCTTGCCGCGAGGAGGAGGAGGCACATGAGAGGATCCAGTGCCCCGAGGGGCAGCTCGAGGTGGCTGAGGTGGTGCAGTTGAGGATGGAGGCCGAGCTGCTCCAAAGAACTGATCAGAGGTAGTGTCAGGAGTCCAGTTAGAAGGAATCTGAGGTTTCAGGCTCAGATGCTTCATATCCTTGTTGAAGGTTAAGCCCGACACCTTCTCAATCATGAACATGATGTGAGGAGCGTATCCACAGCCATGCTTAGGAGAGATGGAGATGTCCCACATTTCCGGATAGACATAGTCAAAGACATCAAATTTCCTGTTCCCATGGACCCAGTGCAGAATATCCCTCTGAAAGGCAGGAATACGGTCAGAGTTGCCTCCCCTTGGAGCTAAAGTACTCCTGCAGATCCGAAACAAGACTGTGAAGAATGATTTCAGTCCATTGGAGTTGGGAGGAGAGCAGTTATCCGGGTCCACATACATGTACCTCATGTCCTCAGCATCCATATGATTTCCCTTGTGAACCTTGTGCCTTTCTTTGCGAGTGTGCTTGAGTCCAATCATACCAGCAAACTAAATCTGGGAGCAGGTATACTTGGTGCCATTCGTCATCCAGGACATGGTTTTGGCATCCTCATCAAAGTAGACAGTTGAATAAAACTGAGCTATGATTTCCCTATTCCAAGAGTACTGGAAAGTCAGGAAGGTCTTGAGACCATGATGCTCACAGGCAGCCAGCACTTGATCGAGTAATGGATGCTTCCTTGTTTTCATGTGATCCCAATCAAGCCACTTCATCTCAACCACTGCATTCTTCATGCGTAGATAGGTGGAATGGTACCAATCCGCATGAAAGTGTGCATGAAAGAGGAAATCAAAAGCTTCTTTTTCATCATCATAGAAGTTAGTTAGCCTTGCCGTAGAGCAGGTCTTGATGGAGGCATGAAAATAGTTCATCTTGTCACGGTCAGAGTTGCCCATTTTTGCTGAAGGATGCATGACACTGTCAACCTCATTTGTCTCTTCGGGCTCCTCTCTAGCAACTGGGGCTTTCAGTTTGGTGCGGCGGATCCGCCCAACAGTGGCCTTCCTCCTCTTTGGGAGTTGGCTTTGACCTTGGTCTTCGCCGGACTTGGTCCTCTTCTCCCTCAAGGGGGATGCTTCCACGTCAGACATGCTGAGAAAATATGGCGAGCAACAAGTTAGGAGAGAGTCAAAAGAAGGAATAGGGGTGAGGAGAATCAATGAAGAGTGTAGGTTTTTGAAGAAACTGCAGGTCATCAGACATGTCCGATAATCATCGGGCAAGTCCGATGCGTCGGACTTGTCCGATGGTCGTCGGACTTGTCCGATGACACGCAGTTTTTCCAAAAACCTAGATCCTTCACGAATCCACCTACCACAAGTACCCAAACTTCTTCAACTCCACTAACAACTAACTAGAGGCTACCTCCATGGATCAAATACGCAAGGGAACAAGATTTGGCACTAGCATTAATCAATAACACTAACCCTAAGGGTGAAGCCAAGAAAGAGAGGGGATTAGGGTTAAACCTTGCAAAAACGATGGGGGGTCGGACTTCTTCGGTGGAGGAGGACCTCTTGATCTCCAAACTTGCTCCAATGGATGGTGGGAGAGGGAGATCTCCTTGGTGCCGCCAATGGGGTTGTTCTTGTGGAGAGAGAACATGAGGGAGATGAATGAGGAAGGTTTGACTGAAGGGGTAAGTCGGGCTGGGTTAAATAGGGTCGAACCCTAGACCATCGGACTTGTCCGACGCCATCGGACATGTCCGATAGCTGTCGAACTTGTCCGACGCCAGAATGACCAGAGAGATTAGAGACCAGCCAGGAAAGTGTAGAGGATTTTTATTTTCTTTAAAACTAGTTTGATGGAAAGTCTTGACATCTTATAGTCAGCCTTCAATCAACAAAACATAACAATGGCCATATTTTGTCAAGATTCGATCTAGTGATAGAAAACCAGCTTCAATAGCACAAATAATAGGTTTTTGACATAAAATAATAATAATTTTTTGTAATAACAAAACAATCACCATTCAGATGTGCACATTCTCTACAACACATTGCTAGAGTCAAGAATATTTAGTTCACTCCTAAGATAGCAAAATCTCTTCTCATCTAGGGGCTTGGTGAATATATCGGCTAGTTGATCTTCAGTTCTCACATGCCTAACTTCGATATCCCCTTTGATGGAATGATCTCTCAAAAAGTGGGGGCGGATATCTATATGCTTTGTGCGTGAATGCTCAATGGGGTTATAAGCAAGCTTTATGGCACTCTCGTTGTCACATAGGAGTGGAACACGGTTCAACTTGTAACTGTAATCCCTTAGAGTTTGTCTCATCCAAAGTAGTTGTGCACAACAACTACCGACTGCAACATACTCCGCTTCGGCCGTGGAAAGTGCAACGGAGTTTTGTTTCTTGGATGACCATGACACTAGGGACCTACCCAAGAATTGGCATGTCTCGGAGGTGCTCTTTCTATCTACCTTATCAACGGCATAATCCACATCGGAATAGCTTAATAGGTTGAACTTTGAGCCCTTGGGGTACTAAAGCCCTAGGTTGGGTGTGTGAACCAAATATCTCAATATTCTCTTAACAGCCACCATGTGACACTCCATAGGAGCGGCTTGAAAACGTGCACACATACACACACTAAGCATGGTATCGGGCCTAGATGCACAGAGATAAAGTAAGGAGCCAATTATGGAGCGATATACCTTTTGATCAACGTGTTCATCCTTTTGTTGAGGTCGAGGTGACTATTTGTCGGCATGGGAGTTTTGATGGGCTTTGCCTTGTCCATGTCAAATTTCTTCAATAAGTCTTGTGTGTACTTTGCTTGACATATGAAGGTGCCCTCCTTGAGTTGCTTCACTTGGAAGCCTAGAAAGAATGTCAATTCTCCCATCATGGACATCTCGAACCTTTTGATCATTATCTTGCTAAATTCATCACAAAAGGTTTGGTTGGTAGAGCCAAATATAATGTCATCGATATATATTTAACATACAAAGATATCATCACCAAAACGCTTAGTGAAGAGGGTTGGATCGGCCTTGCCAATGATAAAACCCTTTTTAACAAGAAAATCCCTAAGGCATTCATACCATGCTCTTGGGGCTTGCTTAAGCCCATAGAGCGCCTTATGGAGTTTATAAACATGGTTAGGATACTTAGAGTCTTCAAAGCCCGGTGGTTGCTCCACATACACTTCTTCCTTGATTGGCCCATTTAGAAATGCACTTTTCACGTCCATTTGGTACAACTTAAAATCATGGTGAGTAGCAAAAGCTAGTAATATTCTAATAGATTCAAGCCTTGCTACGGGGGCATAAGTTTCATCAAAATCCAAACCTTCCACTTGTGAATACCCCTTTGCCACGAGCCTTGCCTTGTTTCTTGTCATAACACCATCTTCATTTTGTTTGTTGCAGAACACCCATTTGGTGCCCACAACATTCTTGTTCTTTGGCCTTTCCTCCGGTGTCCACACTTCATTTCTTTTGAAGTTGTTCAACTCTTCTTGCATGGCCATCACTCAATCCGCATCCTCAAGTGCTTGCTCTACCCTAAATGGCTCCATAGAAGAGACAAAAGAGTAATGTTCATAAAAATTACTAACTCGAGCTCTAGTGATTACTCCCTTGTCAATATCTCCAAGAATTTGCTCGACGGGGTGATCACGTTGTACATTTTGATGTACTCTTGGGTGCGGTGGGTGAGCTTTCTTGACCAACATCTTTATCAACCTCTTCATCATGTCTTTGAGAATCATTGCTTGATGCTTGTTCATGATTCCCAACATCTTGATCTTAATCACTTGCGTGATCTAATTCCTTATTCTCATTACGTTGGTTTTGTCTTAAGGAAGAGGGTTGATTTTCAATACTTGATGTTTCTTGTGGTCTCATATCACCAATGGCCATCCTTTTTATTACACTTCTAGGAGCTTCATCATCTACACCATCATTAACAACTTGCTTCCCTTGAGAGCCATTAGATTCATCGAATGTCACGTCACGTGAGATTTCAACACAACCGGTGGTTTTACTGAATACACGATAGGCATGAACATTCGACCCATAACTAAGCAAGAAACCTTCATCAACTTTTGGAGCAAACTTAGAAGTCTTGGGTTTCTTGTTTAGCATAAAGCATTTGCTCCCAAAAACACGAAAGTAGGAAATATTAGGCTTGTTACCGGTTAGTAGTTCATATGGTATTTTCTTCAATAGTCGATGGAGATACAACCGGTTGGAGGCATGGCATGCGGTGTTGACGGCCTCGGCCAAAAAATGATCGGACGTCTTGTATTCATCAAGCATTGTCCTTGCCATCTCAATGAGCGTGCGGTTCTTTCTTTCGGCTACCCCATTTTGTTGAGGGGAGTAGGGTGCCTAAAATTCATGCTTGATGCCTTCTTCATCGAGATACTCTTCAACTTGAGTGTTCTTGAATTCGGTGCCGTTGTCACTCCTTATTTTCTTGATCTTGACTTCATATTCATTTTGTGCTCTTTTCATGAACGTCTTGAGCACATCTCTTACTTCACCTTTATCATGCAAAAAGAATACCCACGTGAAGCGAGAAAAATCATCAACAATTACTAGACCATATTTATTACCACCAATACTTATGTAGGAGACAGGGCCGAAGAGGTCCATGTGCAACTTCTCCAATGGCCTTGTGGTGGTCATCACATTCTTGGCGGGATGTGATGCTCCAACTTGCTTTCCCACTTGGCATGCACTATAAATTTTATCCTTCTCAAAGCACACGTCGGTTAGTCCTATGATGTGGCCGCCCTTTTGGAGTTTGTGAAGATTTCTCATACCAACATGGGCTAGCCTTCTATGCCACAACCATCCCATGTTGGATTTTGCTAGTAAGCATGTACCAAGTCTAGCTTCATCCGTGTAGAAGTCCACAACATACAGCTTTTATTTAAGCACACCCTTAAAAGCAACCGAGCCATCACTCCTCTTATAGACGGTCACACCACATTCGTTGAACAAACAATCATAGCCCATTTTACAAAATTGTGAAATGGACAAAAGATTGAAGTCAACGTGATCAACAAGTATAACCTTAGAGAGGAAATATGAAGGAGTGAGAGGGACTTTACCATAACCTAGTACTTGTCCCGTTCTATTGTCACCAAATGTGATGTACTCATTTTTGTCATGACTTGGCTCGAATGACTTGAACATCTTTTTGTCTCCGGTCATATGATTGATGCATCCACTATCAATCACTCAACTTGATCCTCCGGAGACATAGTCCTACAAAACAAATTAAGCTTTGTTTTTAGGTACCAAAATTTGCTTGGGTCCTTTTACATTAGTCACAAGCACTTTGGACACCCACACACAAGCTTTCGGCCTTTTGTTGCATGGCCCAACATATTTGGCAAACACGCGTCCATGCATATTTCTCATGAGCACATATGAAGCATCAAAATCATAAAAGAGTGCACAAGTAGCATTAGGCATATTAGCATGAGAATCATTAACAAGAGAAAGATGATTAATATTCTTGTTCTTGGCTTGCTTCTTTTGGTAAGATCCTTCCTTGGTGAACTTAAGGAATTCCTTTCCATTCTTGTTCTCCCGAGCATTATGCTTGGCACCCTCAACATAACCAATGCCATCCAAGACATGTGGCATTCTAGTATATGTGTATGCACCTCTTGCATACTTTGCCTTCTCATCATTGACAATATCTTTCTCATGTTGTATTTTTCTTTCAAGAGCCTTTACTTGCTTATTCAAATCATCAATCAATTTGGTATTAGTAGCACAAGCGTGAACATCAATATTATAGCATCTATCACATCCTTTGTTAGTGGAGGCATGAGAGAAATTATTTGAGTAGGATATGAAAGTTGAAAGAATCCTATATTGTTCTTCAAGAGACTTATGAGTCTTTTCCAAATCCTCATACTTCTCTTGAAGTTCATCTTTAATGCTCTTAACATTTTCACAAGTATTTTCAATCTTAGTGAGAGACATAGTTAAGTCATTATTTTTCTTTCTCTCTTCTTCTAGGAGCTTCTCTAGTTCAAGGTTTCTTTTCTTTTCAAGAACAAGCAAGTCTTCTTGTTTCTCAAGTAGCTCCTCTTGCCTATCATTTTCTTCCTTTTGTTATTCAAGTAATTCCATGAATTCAAGCATTTTAGAAAGTGAAGCATTATCATCATCATCATCATCATCATCATCATCATCACTACTAGCATAAGAGGAACGCTTGTGTTTAGATTTTGTAACCTTCGATCCTCTTGCCATGAGGCACTTGTGAGTGTTATCGTCATCATCATCACACAAGCTCCCAAATAGAGAAGTGTTGGTGGGAGTGACGCCAATGACAAGTGTAGCAATGCCTCCCTCATCCGAGTCGGATTCGGAGGAGGAAGATGATGAAGAGGATGAATCATCGGAATTCCATTCTTTACCAATGTGAGCTTCACCTCTTCTATGCTTCTTGTACTTCTTGTCTTTCTTATGGTGCTTGTCTTTCCTTCTTTCATCTTTGTTCTTCCTTTTTGGACATTCCGCAATGAAATGTCCTTCATCACCACATTCATAGTAAGTTCTTTTTGATCTTCTTGCTTTGTCCTTGTCAAAGCTTTTCTTCTTGTAGCCATCTTTCTTGATAAATGACTTGAATCTCCTCACAAGCAATGCCATCTCATCATCACTATCCTCACTAATAGAATCAATTACTTTCTTTTTCTTCTCTTGTGTGGCTTTGAGTGCCACATCCTTTTTGTCACCATTTGCTCCCTCAATTTACTTGATCAAGGCATTTATCTTGTTAGCTTGATCATTTTGTTGCTTTTAGGAAAGAAGCTTTCTAAGCACTTTATCGGTGGAGAAGGTTTTGAAGTTGTCCTTCTCTCTAATTTTTGAGCAAATGTTGCTGTCCCATGGTCTCAATGCTTGTAGTAGTGTCTTGTTGATATGTAAGTCGGTCATTTGGGCTCCTAGAGCTCTTCTTTGATTCACAATCCTCATGAGCCTATCATGAACTTCTTTTGGGCCTTCTTCTGGACCCATAATGAATAGGTTGAACTCATTTTGCAGTTCTTCAAGTCTTGCATCTTTGACGGAATCAATACCCTCATAGATAACCTCAAGCTTTCTCCATAGTTGGTTGGCATTCTTTATTTCGGCTACCTTGTCATACTCGGTGGCACTAAGTGCGGAAACAATTGCACTAGCAGCCACGGCATTACGATGAATGTTGATTTGATCCTTACGAGTTGGATTATCTCTATTTTCCCACAAGAAATCATTCTCGGTTATATTTGAAACATGGGGACTCATGGATTCCAAATACATCATCATCTTGCATTTTCAGTGATCATAAAATTGTCCATCAAAGTAGGGGAGTCTACCGGACCCTTGCCCAATGCGATCTTCTTTAAGATCATCATAATCAAACATAACATTGTTGTAGGCTTTTGGTAGCTCATCCTTATCACTATCTTCAATCCTTGGATTTTCTCCATGTGCATCACCCTCGGACCTTGCTTCGGACGATCCACTAGGCGGAATTTCTTTTCCCTTTATCATCTTTATCTTCAAGTGGTTAAGCCTTCAACAAGATCCTTGCTCTGATACCAATTGAAAGTGCCTAGAGGGGGGGGGTGAATAGGCAATTATCCCTGAAATTCACTTAATAATAAAAGTCAAATGCGCAGTATCGGACTTGTCCGACGATTGTAGGGAAAGTCCGATGACTTGTCCGATGGCACAAGATAGAAAAGTAGATCGACCGAGTAAATGTTAAAACTAGTGTAAGGCAAGCTAGGAGTGGATGAATATAAGCAAGGAGAAGCTGTAAAAATAAGGAGAGCAACTAGCAAGCAACTTACACAAGTCAATCTAAGAAATACGAAGCAAACCCTAACTAGCAAGTTTATGAGCAAGAACAAGTAAATGAGACACGAGTAATCTAAAGCACAAGTAAGACACAAGATTTGTTCACCGAAGTTCAGCTCTATAAAGAAGCCTACGTCTCCGTTGAGGGATCCACAAAGGACCGGGTCTCTTTCAACCCTAACCTCTCCAAATGACCACAAAGATCAAACTTGGTTTTCCAATAGAAACTCCACAAAGGAGGGGTCAATACAAACTTTCCGAGGTGTCACCACACAAGTTGGGAGCTCTACGGGCACCTCTAACCGTCTAGAGGGAGAATCCCTAAGAGTAACAAACACAATAGTTGTCGACGGTGAGGATGAACCAAGTGCTCAAGAGGATGAAAGCTTGGAGTCGATGGAGCACTTCAATCTTCTCTCAATCCCTTCACAAATCAAGAGTGGAATCAAGGGAGGAGAGTTGGGGAGAGCAAAGTGAGCTTGGGAGTGTTTTTGAGTGGAAATGAGTGACCAACCGGCCACTGGGCGAAGAGGAGTTCTATATATAGCCCAATGGGGAAAAGAGTCGTTGGAGACCCAATTTCTGAGATCTGTGTCGGACAAGTCCGATGGTTATCGGACATGTCCGATGAATCAAGGTGGCGCAGAAACTGGAGTCCGACAAGCTTGCCCGATGCCTCGAATAAGTTGGCCATCGGACTTGTCCGATGGCCATCGGACATGTCCGACGGCACAGGAAGGGCAGAGGAACTGGAATCCGATGGACTTGTCCGAGCCATCGGACAAGTCTTGTCCATCGGACAAGTCCGATGAAAAAGGGTGGTAGGGGAACTGTACTCCGATGAAAGTGTCCGATGCGTCGGACTTTTCTCTGGTCATCGGACAAGTTCCATGACCGTCGGACATGTCCGACGACCCAGAGTGGCAGAGGTACTAGAGTCCGATGGGTCGGACAAGTCCGATGATTTCGCCCCGGAAATTTTTGTATGGCCTAGAAATAGGAATTTTGCACGTAGTTCACCTCCGCTTCACACTTTTCTGTCCCTCTTAATAGTACGACTTTTCCTATACTCAAGATTTAAAATAAAATGCTATGAACTTCATTCTTGAGCATATTTTGAATTTCATCTTGAAGCACTTTGCCATCTTCTTTTCTCCCTTTCTGTTTCTATGCTTTTAATCATCAAACTTTGTACCATAATCTACACACATGCTCATTAAAAAATTAGTCCATTCTTAATTATATTGGCGCCAATCACCAAAATAAAATTAGGGACCTAGATGCACCTTCAGTTTTGGTGGTTGTATGACAACGCAATTAAAGAACTAATCCTCTTTGTGAGTATATGAGCAGGTTGAACATAAAGAATATACTTTTCATGAATCTAAATGATCATCTTCGATAATGTACAATTGTGTAAGAAAAATGGGCCTATATGTTGAAAGGGAGAAGTGTCAAATAAATAAGTCCATATAAAGCAATATTATGACAAACCAAGGTTTGAAATGAATGTGGGACATGAAAACCATTGATATGAGATGGTCTCAGCAAATTGGTGTTGTCCAGAAAAAGAAGTGACCAAGTGTTGTTCTTCTATGCATTATTCTTGGAAGCAACTTGATCAAAACAATATTTCAAAGAAGAAATTCAAATAAAGGCATAACGATGATATAAAGTTGTGTGTGACTCAAGATAGCAAGATGGTGAAGTATTGGCATGACTTGGCCGCGACGGACCATGCACGGGAGAAGGGCAAGACGGAGTCTTGGCGCCGAGGGACCCAAGACATGGTGAAGGGCAGGTGGAGCGCAATCGCGATGGACCGATCAAGCTACAAGTGGTCACACATTTCCAAGTATCAATCTTTATTGGAATATGAAGATATAATATGACTTGTGAACTAAAAGATGGGAATGGATATTATGAATGAAGAGTTTTCAAGTCACATACTTTAGGTGATGACGCTCAGCAAAAGCACATGTGACACTCCTCATGAAGCACTAAAAAGAAGAAGTGGCAAAATTCATTATCATGCAAGCTCAAGAAAAAGAATTGTCTTTTTATTTAATCTTGAGTTTAGGCATGCCGCTCTATCAAGAGGGATGCTACATGGTTTGCATTTAATGTCTCAATGCTTAAAGAAAAACCCAAGTGAGGTGAGAGAAACATAATGGCCACATAAAACACGAGTCTCTCTATGATAGGAAAAACCGGTGTAACCGATTTTGGTTTAAATCGCTAACGGCTAGTTCAGAAAAACCGGAGGGACCGGTTTAGGAAACCGGAGGGACCGGTTTTGACTGGTTCAGTATAACGGCTAGTTTTGGGGGGACAAGTATAAATAGTTCCTCCACCCCTCCTTTGGAGGGGGCTGATCTTGTACATGAAGAAAATACATCCAAAGTTTTGTAGAACTCTCCCCAACACCTCTTTGTGAGGTTTGAGTGATTTGTGAGAAATCCTAAGCATTGGGTTGAGAGGGATTGAGATTGAGAGCACAAAGGAGAAAATCCTACACTTGAGCATTTGAGCATTGTGTTACAAATCCGTGAAGCATTTGTTACTCTGGGAGGTGAATCCTCCTAGTCGGCTAGGCGTCGCCCTAGAGCTCCCAAGCTTGTGGTGAGCCTTGGGAAAGTTTATGAAGGTCTGCTTCGCCTCCGCAAGGAAAGAAGCCAAGATAGTGGATCGGGGAAAGCGGTTGAAAGAGACCCGGCTTAGAGTGTGCCCTGTGGGCAGCTCAAGCTTTCTCAATGGAGACGTAGGGTTCACGAGGTGAATCTGAACTTCGGCAAACAAATCTCCGCGTGCTTCATTTGGTTTGCTTTCTTTAGTTCTTGCTTCTTTTATTTGTGATTCATAGGTTGCATGTGTAGTTGTGCTAGTACTCTTAGTGATTACTTGCTCTAGATCTTGCATGCTCTGTTAAGATCTTTAAGTTTGCTAGAACTAAGTGGAACGCGGTTATTTCCTGTTTTATACTCTCTGGCCCGAGGAAACCGGTGGGACCGGTTCTGGCCAGTGCTTAATTGTGTAGATTCTTGGTGAATCTAGTTTGTGTGTATCTTGGTTACTCTCTTGTGTAGTTCACACTAGTGTAGTCCCTCTGGTTAGTGTGTTACTTGTTTTATTTCCATCTGTTCCAGGAAAACCGGTGTAACCGGTTTGCCAAACCGGTGGGTCCGGTTTTGGAAGTTTGTTTTCTGAGGTTGATTCTTTGTGAATCTAATTGGGGTGGTTTCTGTGTTTGCTTTGATAGCTTGCTTGTCTTGAGTGCTTGGTTCTTTTCTCTTCATTAGTTGTTTTATTCCAAGCTCTCTGACAAAATCGGTGTAACAGGTTTGCTAAACCGGAGCAACCGGTTTTGACAGTTTTAATTCCGCTGCGAGTTTTTATTAATTTTCAGAAACGCCTATTCACCCCCTTTCTAGACGATATTAAGGGACTTTCAGGCCCTCTTGGACGGAATCCCTGGCGTGCTCCTCTGTGACCCCGGCCGTACGACCGGAAATCCCCGTAGCCAAGATCGAAGGCAGCTGAAGACGCATGGAACTCATGCTCGTAGAACTGCTCCTCCTGCTCCGAGCTTCGCCCGCCCGGGAGGTTGAGACTTCGGCCCGTGCCATTGTTGGTCCTGGCGGCATCGAAGCCAGACCGCATGCCTGGGCCACGACGGTCCATCCCCAGAACACCTGAAGAAGGTTTTGGTGGAGGGAACCAACTAGGACATACGGCGGCGGGTCGCGAGGCTCCGATCGACGATGCTGTGGAATTGCAGTCGGCGATGAGAGACCTAGCTTGATGGCAGCCGCTTCTGGCAAGGAAGCTTCCGATGGAAGCCAACAGGGAGAACTGGGCCTGTCTATTGCCGTTCTGAAATACAATAGGCTGGCCCAGCCCAGCTTTTCCTGAGCAAATTGCTTCTCGACCGCCGAAACCGGGAAAACATGGGGTCTGTCCCCTTGATTTGAAATTCGAATTGGCCTGCTCCGGCCCCATCTGACGCGACTCTAGCAACCGGAGTTGGGGCATGCTCCGGAGCACCTGACCCCTTTGGCGGCCGGACGGCCCCTTCCTCCTCAGGTCTGACCTCTTGTGCTGAGCGAGCACACCGCCCAGGGTGATTTGTGGCGACACCCGCCTTGCCGACAAAGGGCCCCACCATGGCTTACAAGCGGAGGACCTCCTACCCGGCCACCGCTCAGCCTCCTCCACCGTCTTCTCACCCACACTATCTGACCTGCACAAAACCGAAGAAGCAGCAGCGGTGAGATCTGCTAAAATGCAACGAACACTTACCTCCGTGCTTTCGACTTCCCCTGGGATCCCAAGCTGGACCGGTGAAGCTCGAAACGGCGGCATTGAGATGTCCGCCCCTTCCTCGTCATTCGAGCTCAAATCGTCCACAAGTGCCCAAAAACAAGAGCCAAAAGGCCCCGACGACGCGTTGGTTACTACATCTACAGCAGAGGCAACCGCGGAGTGGACTGAATCCCGGCTCCCCTGTCTTTGGCGGCATAGCCGGCGCTGGTGCCAAGGTGAGGCGTCGGGGTCGCGGGCGCTCAAAGCTCATTCCAATAAGTACTTACTGTATTCACTTGACTGGAGATTTTATGATAGTGACGAAAAAAAATTGTGTTGTGAACTCCTCAGGAATGAGTATCTCAAGGGCAAGCCCTTTTCATTAGCTAAGAATATAGGAGCTTCTCAGTTTTGGAATGGGCTTTTAAGTGTTAGATCAAAATTTAATACTGGGGTAACATTTCTAGTGAATGATGGCAGGAGCATACAGTTTTGGGAGGATGTGTGGGTGCCAAACTCCCCACTCAGAATTTGCTTTCCCAGGATTTATGAAATTTGTAGATATAAGAATTGCATAGTTAGAGATTGTTGGAAAGATGGGGGGTGGCAGATTGATCTTAGGAGAAATGTGAGTCTTGTGCAGTCTGATGAATTAAAGGAACTTCATGAGATCCTTGGAACAGTCTACCTTAATGATTAGAGAGATAAAATTAATTGGGCTTTTGAGAAAAGGGGGGTTTTCTCAACAAGATCTCTGTATAGACACCTTTCCTTTAGAGGGATTAAAGCAGTAAGGATGAGAAAGCTTTGGAGAAATAAAATGCCTTTAAAACTTAGAGTTTTCATGTGGCTGGTATTGAATAACAAATTGCAAACAGGGGTACAACTTAAAAAAATGAATTGGAAAGGAGATAAAAACTGCATTTTATGACATGTTCCTGAAACTGTGAATCATATCCTGTTCCAATGTCATACTGCCCAATTTGTTTGGGCTTGCTTTCAAGAGGCCTTGGGTTGGGGGAGTAGACCGACTAACATCAATAACCTACTGGAAAACTGGATCCCTTCAGGGGATAAGTTTCATCATCTCAAACAGTTTTGTTTTGCCATTGTTGCATGGGGTTTATGGAAAAATCGGAATAAGATGACAATCGAAAAGAAACTAGTCTTTTGCACATGCGACACGCACGTGCTTCTATTAACTACAACAACCAGTATTCAGTGGAAGAGTAAAATGCGCCATGGTCGATCACTAAGCTCAAAATTAAGCATTATCGTCACTGGATTTTACATTCCTATTATTTTTTATTTCCATCACTATGCACATCATGGTCGAGCTCTTTCTCTGGTCCTCCTACACGTATACAAACACCACATTGAGATCAATTAAGATGCGATAACAAAGTCTATGCTACCACTATACTCGTCACTACCGGGTTTCAAGCATGCTCATCTGACTGAGAATGTCCTGAATGAGTTTGTGATCCAGTTGCCATAGTGTACGACCGAACTACAGACATGACCATTGGAATCCCTTGCTGATTATCAACATTGACCAGAAATCTCTTGCTGATTCTCAAATGTGTTGACATGACAATTATCAACAGTCATCTGACTGTAGTCTCTTGCACAAATAGCTTAGATAACAATTAACTCAATTGATTGAACACACTCAATCCAGGTTACTAATATTTTGTTCCCATGGAACCTAATCACTTGGTCTGGATATATATGATGCTTGTACTTGCTAGTTTTTGCTGCTACTGAAGCCAACTAAAGAATCCCTAAAGCTAATGTAATAAATCATAGCTAGAAAGTATGCTAGTTTGGTAAGGTACAAGCTAGCAATTGGAACACAAGCCCAGAATTAAGTCAAGCCCACTGAGAAAGTTCAGGAAAATACCTTTGTGATCCTAACTTGGCAAAATTCAGCACTGCTACCAGGACAGTGAATAAAAGTAGCATAGCAATGGAAATTTCTTCTAGCACTCTACCCATTTCGAAAAGCGTGCAGTAGATATTGAATCTCATATTTGAAGTATTTACAAAAAAAAATCTATGTTTTAATTGCGAACCCCTTTCCTGTTATGTGTACACAACACAACAATACTTTATTACTTTTTTGTTGACAACAAATTTACAGACTTCAATATATAATCCAACCCACTCAAAGCAACATGCAGAAATCATTAATATTCTTACCACTTACATATAACTGCAAAAAAGAACAACATCTCAGTGGTTAATCTTTTCTATATTTCAGTCATTTCTCTAGAAAAGACTTAGATTACTTGCAAAATGATAAATCAAAACACAAGAATAAGATATGTCAGCTCAAATGACCTTCCTCTGACATCTCCTCTGTATGGCAGTTGAACTGAATTTGATCATGGTTATCTCTTACCGAGGCAGCATTGCCAGCCTTGATATTTATATCTGCCCCAACTATGTCCGTGGGACTGTGTAGTTTGCAAAGCATTTAGAGCAGGGGATAGCAATAATAAAGATAGTTACCTTGAGAAGCAACCTAAGAAAAAGGTGCAATTTTTTAGCATAATGGTCCATGTGAGCTTCACCATTTTGTCACTGCATGAAACTAAAAGAGTCACTGATGGAGGAGGAGAAGCATAAACACACTCAGTACACTTAGTATGAAACAGGAAATTATCCACTATCTCATCATGCTTTCTACGATAAAGGCTCAAACTGTAAATGCAGATGATGATTGAGATAAGTATGTCATAGATCATACTTTGCTCAAACTGGGTGTTTGGCAAGCACCTTCATAACTGTAAATGCAGATGTCGACTTTCAGGCTTAAGGGCTCTCTATATATTCTCGTCATGTCATGTATAGAAAGCTTATTTTACATTTGGTAATGACAGAAACCATCCAAGACTGATCATTTTTTTGCTATGATCATATGTTAATGTCACAGTTTGAGACACAATATCATCTTATTTGTACCAACATAGCTACTGCTAGTTATGGTTTGGAGGCTACTAAAATATTGTAGACATACATCAGAGCCATAGTTGCAATTCAGTAAGCTTCAAAATCATTCAGATGTGAGGCACCATTGGCATTTGTAATGTGCACTTGCAGGATACTACAGCTACAGTTCAACCACACCCATCACAAAGAATACGTACCAGCGCACATCGAAACACCATGGAATAAGCTCTGACGAACAATTCACTGAACAGTCCATGCCCCATGGTGAGCGCACTCATCGATTCTTTTCAAGCAGAATTCCTAGTGTTCTGAACTCCAGATGTGATCCCTGTGCTACCATACTGCTGGAGCCTCGCCTTGACGTTATCATCTTTGCCACTACACCTCCGGAGTCACGCCGACCAACCGACGCCCTCCTCGTCAGATGTGGCCGCAACACCCAGCTTGTAGAGGACAGGAAAATTTTTGAGAAGGTCGTGTATGCCATATCGCTCGACCGGTCGACCCCTCATTCATAGCAGTGGTCCTCCTAGTATGAAGGCAGCACAAGATCCTGGAAATGACAGAGTTAAAAATATCAGATTGGGGTCAGCACAAGAACCCAAGTTTTCATGACTCAATGCAATATCCTGTGATCGGGAGACAACAATCCGCATGGAAATTGAGGAGTGGAGAATGCACCTTCGATGGGGAGAAGAAGGAATCCCGCTTGGTGTGGGGGCAGCCCTCCCGCTTCAGCCTGGTGGCAGCGGTAGCTACGGGCATAGCTAGTTCAATTGCTGGCAGATCGGCGCCCGCAATGCAGATCTTATAGCCGCCCAAAGCAACATGGATTCCAACACCTGCCTCCATCCTCACGTGCACCCAACACTTGCCTCCATTGTCTTCCTAGGGTAGCGTAGAGGATGAACTTGCCGGACCTCAAAGCGGCGGCGACGGCGAGCAGGCAGGCAGTGAAGACATTTTGACGAGCAGACAGGCGTGCGAAGCATGGAAAAATGGTCGGGATGCAAATGAGGATAGAGATCGAGATGCCGGCGGCACGCAGGACGGAAATCCAAAGTTCCAGACGAAGGATAGAAGGAAACACGCGCGATTGACGGACGGGTACGCGGGCGGGTACGCTCCAAGCTACGTGAAAAAAGTCTGAGAAAAATGGACGAAACGTATTGGAATTTCTGTAAAAACCGTGACGATCGTCACGGTGGCCCACAAGTTGGTTTAAGTACGCTTTAATCAGATGGTTACGAATAAAAACGCAATTAAGATCTAAGACTGAGATTAGAGGGGGTAAAATTACTCAGAATATGTGGTTTTTCTAATGATGTTTAGCCTTTATAGTAGAGATTTTATGGTTCCTCTGATGCTATCTTGCACAAAATTTTCTTTACATTGCAGAGATGGAGGGTGTTGCTAAGAAGCCAAGAACAAGAAGTGTTGGATTGCGTGTTGGGCACTCTGAAGCGGAGGTTCCAGGAGTTTAGAGTACAAAGGATTGAGATTGTACAAGATGACTTTATGTAATTCTCCTGTGTGTGGGAGGTTTAGTTTCTGATGTGTGCTCTTGATTTGTAAGCCGGTACTCCTGGTAAAACCTTTTGTACTCTTCTATATCGCTTTCAATAAAAGCGGGAGAAATCTGTTTTCAAAAAAAAAAATCCAGCTCTTGTCCCTACTACAAATTTGTACCCACACCAGGCTTGATCAGGGTCAAGGTGCGTCAATGTATTTTATCATATCGAAAGGTGCTGCCACGATGCCATCAATGTCCAGAAAATTTTAGTATTAAGTTTTGCCGTATTCAAGCATGAAACTGTCGCAATTCTCCCTTTTGTCCTTCCAATTCCAATGACTGGACAAATTGAAACAGAATTCTATTGGCAGTCAACCGAAGTGCCGCATCAAATCTGATAGCCTGACATTCAGGTGTTCAAATACACCAAGCAAACTTTAACAGCCTTTGTCAGTGAATCAAGTAAAACTCGAAATAAAACTGATCCGATTTAGTTTCTGGATGAAGAAAAATTGCCTATGATGGTTCACGGAGAGAGAATCATTTGTCTCGCTCTTTTCTATACTATAAAGGCTAAACATGATGTCTAAAATCTTTCACCTTTTTTTATATCCATTTCAAACTTATTAGTGATTGATTTGTACCTCATTACGAACCCTGTTATTAGATTCCTTTGACGTTAACAACAACTAGGCGTATGATTAGTAGGTCTTGGTTTTGGAGAGCGTAACATCTTACGCTTTTCATATTGCGTGTCCGTCGTCTTTGGAAAAATTTTCTCACCGGCTGCCTCCCCTGCCCGCCCGCACGTCCCCGCCCGCGATTCACGTCCTCTTTACTCTCTTCGTCCTTTTTTCATGGATCGTGCTATCGCCACCTCCACTCTCTCGGTCTCGATCTCGATCTCCATCTCTGCAGCAGCACTGTCGGGAGTGGAGGCTCATGCGCGGCTGTTGATCTCGAGCGTGGAGGCGGCACGACCTCGGGCGTGCATTAGCAGCAGCCTCCGACGGGCGCGGTGGATCCTCCGTCTGCTGCTGCCCCTGTTGCGGCGTCCGTCCTCGAGCGCGGTAGGCGGCGCGGGCTCTGATGTGCATCGGCTACTGCTTCCGGTGGATCTGAGCCGAGGCGCGGTGGCTCTTTGCACGCGGCATCTTGATCCTCTGAACGCGGCTCCGCCCTCTGCAACGCAGTCAAGGCAGCGTTGTAATGTGGTCTGGGGCTGAAAGACGACAGAGCCGTATCACGGTTGTTCGAAGCGCTCAGCCCGGTGGTCCAGCTTCTCGATCTGGCTTGTGCAATGATCAGGTTGATGTGCTGCTGTTCCACGATGGCCTGGCCTAATCCCCGCCGTCTTGCACCTCTCTTGTCCTCTTGGTAGGCTATTATTTCTATCCCTAATTTCCCGCATGCCAATTGCTTTCATTTTTCTTCATTTATTTTTCAACAACATTGGGTGTTGATCTACAAATCTGATGTGCACACAGCACACATGTGTTTTAATGTGTATATATATAGTTTTTCATGTCTCCAAGGTGTTCAACAAAATGACAGTAAGGTGTATATACTCTTGTTGCCTATCTTTATTTCTCATCTTATATAGAGTTAGCTAAATTTTAGGATCAGTCTGAAGGAGATAGAGTTTGTGTGTTTGATTGCATATACGAAATAAAACATTCAACCTTTGAATATTATTTACTGACACCAGTGCTATCAGTTAATCACGTATAAGTACTTGCTTAACAAACAAGGAAAGTTTGTTGAGCTAATTCAGTATACTCTTCATATTTCGTTTGCAGTGTTCCTACCTTCAAATCAGTAAATTGATGCTCCCTTTCCTGTTTATACTTTACATGTTTCTTAATTAGTGCCTTATATTTTTGTTCAAGCAACAGATAACGTCCTAGAAAGGTCCAAAGAAGAGTTGCACATAATTTTTGCTAACATTAAAAGTTGCATTGCTTAGGTGACAGGTAGGTACAATGATGTATTTGGGTTAAGAATTTGCCTGGTAGCATGAATGTATAAGTTGGCATTTTTTTTCTTTTTCTATAAGTTAATTCACCATCTTGTTGCACCTAAGCCAAACAAAAATGATGGTGCTTTTTTGGTCATATAAAGAACAGATAGCTAACTCTAGTTTTCTTTTTTTATCTGATTGTTTGTGGTATACATTAGTAGTGCGATCGAAGCTGGGATCGTACAACCCAATCCGGTGTCACCGCCTCCTCTCCATCGCAAACCGCGCCTTGGCTCCCCATGGCCCCATTCCTCCCAGCGCCGCCACCCAGTCGCCGTACGCCCCCTGATTGCACTGTGAGATGGCGTTGTCCGCCCTTGGAATATGCCCCAATGTTGCAGAGGCAGCAACAAGCAAGCAAAAGCACTAACAGAGCACTCGATGGTGGTATGGCTGATGTTGCGACATATGGAAATTCAATCAGGTAAACCAAGAATCATTACTGTGCCATAATATCTAAATATCTAATAGACATCCCTTTGATCATCCTTTTTTGGTTCTATTCGATTTATGCTAGCAGGTTCCAGTGGCTGTGTGCTAGACTCGAATGCAAGAACCAGAAAGGAATGGGATGTTTGCCACTGATATGCTCAAAGTGCCTGTTATCTGCTCGGTGGAATGGCTATGCAGACTGTCAGGTACCATCTTCAGTAAAAAATTCTTATAACATGTAGAGTTCCTATTAGAAAACTGTAATTGGATTTTTTAATTACAGTATTATGGCTGCCCTTGAATCCTTTCTTCCCCATGAGTACTTCAGTGCTGCTCAACATTGCAGCATCCTTTATATTTGCCTGAATTGCAAACGAATAATAAAACATCAAATGAGTTCAGTTTTCTTATTCTTTCACTTTGCAAACCATTGCTAATTTACCACTTAGATTTTACCTTATACATAGTTTATACACCAGTAGCATAATGATAAAAAGGTAGGAAAAATAAGAGATTTTTTTTAAAACTAAAAAAATGAGAGATACATATACTGAATAATTATGGATTGTGCTCAAAATAACATGATTGCTTCAAAATAATGGTGGATTGTATGGTGTTTACACCAGAATTTCTTAATGTCATCTATTTTATTTGATTCAGGAGTGCATGGATGTAAAGTTTGCGCATGTGTAATAGTAACATGTAGG
The DNA here is from genome assembly GCA_030378355.1 of Eleusine indica. Lineage (NCBI taxonomy): Eukaryota > Viridiplantae > Streptophyta > Magnoliopsida > Poales > Poaceae > Eleusine > Eleusine indica. Next base: position 4,758,731 of record CM059498.1, on the reverse strand, counting down.
CTGATCATTATCTTGGCTCATGTTGATTATCCCCGGTGTTGATGGATGCAGGTGCCAGTTGACTAGCGTTGACAAGCATGGCAACAGGTACTTTCTCCACTTTTTGATCTGATTTGCAGATGTTCTTTGCTTCTCCTTTCTTTATTTTTATAAGGTATTTATATTTTTTCTGTGTTCTGCTCCTTGAGTTCCTGCAGATAAAGAGCACAACGGCCACAACTGAGATGCAACCATGGTGTCCTTGGTAAATAATGGTGTATATTTTTATCTGTTTTGTTCTGTAGTCTAGCAGCAACAACTCAGGTTAGTTGCTAATACAAGTTTTACTGGATACTTCATTTTGTTATTCAATCAGTTCTGGCTCATTTGGTTATTCAATTAGTTCTGGCACCGTTCCTATTTCTTGCTTGTTAATAGCAAACCAAATATTATGTAGTTGTCCAGCTTCTCAGATTATTTTTGCTCTGTTTGCTGGCTTAGCTAACTGGATTCGTTGTATCACTGCTCGTCCTTAGGAATTTTAGCTTGCTTTGGAATGTGATATTGCCTTGTTTACTATTTATCTGCTAAGCTGCTATCTATATACATGTCACTAATTGGATTCATTGATCGGTTTCGCTGGTGGATTTTCTTTGTTATTTTTCACTAGATTTTCTTATTGAAGTCATCTGTAATGTACTTTTTTTGGGTCTACTTGTCCTCCCTTTGATATTTTTACTATATTTATTTATAGCACCATAAAAATTCTTATGCAGTGTGTATCATAAATATGTACTTTGCATGTATGAGGCCTAAGAGAAAATGATGGTACTTTTTTGGTCATATAAAGAACAGATAGCTAACTTCAGTTTTCTTTTTTTTAATCTGATTTGTTTGTGATATATGTTAGTAGTGCTGTTGAAGCTAAAAGTTTGCATGTGCAGAGCTGCCAAGTCGAGTAAGACGCTTCGTTGTGTGCTCTGATGGCAGACCTAGTGGATTATGATGACAGGCAGACCTGGTGAAGTTCCCCAACACGAGAAGTACAATATATAGTGGTAGAACTTTTTACTTGATGCAACATGTATGACTTCTCTATCTCTTGCATGACGCTACTCAGGTGCTGAAGCCAGCCGCCGTCGATTGTAACAAAGATTTCTACTGAACATAAAGCATCATGTTTTAGATTTTAGAGAGCTTTATTATTTGATATTCTTGTGTCATGTGTTTTGTAACAAAGGTTTGTATTGAACATCATTAAATCCAGTAAAGTCATAAAGCTTGAGAAAAATATGATTATAAAGTGAGAAACTAGAGTTGAATATTAACTTTCAGTAATATGAAGTTGAAATATTGGTTTTAATAATAACATGTATCTTTATTAAATATTTATGACCAATGGATAGCACGTGTGGCAAAAGTAATAGTTTTTCTTTATAACGAGTAAAAGATGTGAATGATGTTACTATCACTGACAGTTTTTTTTCCTTAATAGCGTATACCTATTACCTTAGACCGGGCATGAACAAATGGGCCAGCACGATAAAAACACAAAAGTTATCAAAAGCCCCTCTGATATCAAAATGGATTGGGTGGGCATACCAATCCAAAGGATGCGTCGGGTGGCGGAGGCGCGACTGGCTGTTTGCGTTCCTCGAAGCAGAGTTTGGCTGCAGCGGGACCTGCGTCCTTCTCCGGTGGTTCGCTCGCGGCTGCTACTGCTACGCCGGCCGGCCGGTAGAGACTCTCGAGTCGAGTCGGGCCGGTTTGTATTTGGGCCAGTCCGTTACCAGCCCAACGTGAGTAGCCCGGAAGCCCAGGACGTTACTACTGACACGTTGTCTTTTCAATTCAGTGCTTTGTCGAAAGCCTAACATCCTAAATAAGCATGTTTTTCAGCTTTGATTATCAAAAATTCAAAACTAAATAAATAATATTATTATTTTCAATGTAAAATCTACCATATACCGTGATAAAGGCAAAACCATACTCCTCAAAATGCCAGAACTAACTGGACATACGTACTACAGCCAAGAACTCACTGGATGGTGCGTGAGCTTCAAATCGGCAGCCCCGTCCTTGTATCATGTCCTAAAGAATCTTGTAGATGATGATGGCCTTTCTCTAGCCACGACCGTGACTGCAGTAAAGGCTAGTGACGAGCTAGTAGACCGTTGCAGTCACCGTGAATGTGCGAGAATTTTGGCAGTCATTGTCTAGTCCGTCCATGTCAATCATCTCTTTCCACACCTTTTTCTTCTTCTTCCAATTTGATCTGATTTGTCCATTTTTTGTATGGTCTTGACTCTTCGTCCAAGATTCCAGAGGATCTCGTTCGTCCCCTGCTTCACGCTAGAAACAAGCTGTAGAGCTCAGAAGCTACTACCGACCATTCGAAATAGTAATTCGTAGTGCATTTGGATGGCACGCGAATTGTCTTTAAACTTGTTTCCAACACACAGGTATACATACTTGACAGGTTGATGACTTTCGCATGAAGTAAATTCATGACACTCACACCAGATTGAGGCATATATATATAATCCTTTTTTCTTGGTTCCACCATGCGTGGCAATGCAAAATAGTACTCTCTCCGTTCCAATTTAGTTGTCACTTTGGAGTCTGGCATGAAAATTAAGAAGAAGTATAAAAATTAGGTATAAAAAAATAATGAGGAAAGAGATAAAGATAGAGGTGTATTGAGAAGAGAGAAAGATACATCGAAAAGTGAGAATATCAATTATTTTAGAATAAATAAAAAATTAAAATACTAATTATTTTGGAACGGAGGAAGTACGAGTTTGCATTGGTTTTTGCAGACTGGCAATCAATCCATGAACCGTCGTCCGTCGATGATGAAATTTGCCGGCCTCATACGTGGGTCACTATGAACAGTAGCCGCGCATTCCTTTTCGCGCACCTCACACTGCTCATCGCATCGAGCTAGGACGTTGCTTGTGTCTGTGCATTACTAGCCCTAATACGCAGACTCGCTGACCGTATGATCACCTCATCGATGCATGGATCAATGGGCTGCAATGATACGACACTTTGCGCTTGTTTTCTTGGCGTCCTCATATATCTTGCCTGAGCTAGGCACCCATCTCAGATGCTCCATTTCGAGAACCTCGGGCTCAGATTGATGCCTGTGGGTTGCCTCTCGATAAGCAAAACAGGCCATTATGCAGTTATGCTCTATGCACCATATCGTGTGTTTCCGGACTTGGCAAATAAAGTACTCTTTTTTAATTTTAATTGTTGATATCACTGACCTTTTTAGTTACATTTAATCATTCATCTTATTTAAAATATTAATATAAATATTCAAAAATTATAAGTTAGATTTTAACTTTATTTAGTGATAAAATAAATTATAATAAAAAATCTAATAATTTTTTTAAAAAAAATAAAATTAAATAAATGATTAAATATAACTAAAAAGATCAACTGCGTCAATAATTTAAATCCGGAGGAAGTACTTGCTACTTGAGTACTCTCTAGCTTTCTAATCATGGTATTATAATAGATATTTTAAATATGTAGAATGAACTAAAAATATTATCATGACATCATCAATTATCAATTGAAAACCGGTAGCGCCGAGCGGAACGACTTGAGCAACGGAGCATGAATAACATGAATGAGCATGTAGAGGGCCACAAAAGTGCCTCAGGCAGGCCTCAGCTTCGTCTACCAGCAGCCCAAATTGAGGGCACCGTGTCCAGCTTGAAGTACGTGAAAGCTGGCCCAAGAAGATCGACTTGTTTAGTGTTACTCTTTATATTTTTCTACTAGCTGAAACCAGCGTCATTTAAAAAACACGGACGTGGCAACAGGTAATGATGTGTTTTCCATTTTGCTAAGTCGAAGTTTCTTGAATATGGATGGACGGGTTCCAACAACCAATTATTAAACAAATAACTAAAATTAATGATGTAGTACTTAAATTTGTACTGACATATACTACTGCATAATAGTATATCATCTAATTTGTCAACACTTATTCTCGATACTAAACATAGGATAGTTCAACTATAATGATTTATATGTAGAATAGGGGTATGCGCGAGATCAAGAGACAATGGTAACACAAGACGCTGATTTATACAGGTTTGGACCTCTCAGAGGATAATAACTCTACGTACTGTATTCTGTGGTATTTGTATTGATATGATGATCTAGACGAGGAGGGTTGTCCTAGACGATGATGTCTAGTTGTGGGATCTATCTAATTGAGCATGTCCCCCTCTTGTATATCAGAGGGACAGAATTATATGACGGAGTCCTAGTCGGTCTACTATACATATCCAAATAGGACTCTATCTCTACTTTCCTTCTATATGAGGTACCCCGGGTACATGTCATCGATAAAAGCCGCCGAGAGTCTTGCAAGCTTGATGATAATCTTTAGTAGCTTTCCGACTGGTTTATGTCATGTAGAATGCTTCAGCTTTGTATCAGCGAGCTTGTGATGGTCTCAAAGATCAATATGTCTTCAAGAAATCAACTTGTGTGTCGAATATGTGCACCTAATTAGGTGTAGCCCCCAACTCTTGTATCATTTATAAATTACAAATAATACAAGAGTCCAAAACAAGAATAGTCATGTTGGCTCTCTTTAAGGAAAAATCGGTCGAATCATCAAATTCGAGTGATAAATATCTCAGTAGAATGACATCAATCACTACCGAGTGATAAATGATTTAGACGAGTGACTTTAATCGCCGTTGACTGTTCGATGACTCAAACCAATGACTGAGTGGCAGCCACGCTCAATTCAGAATATCATGTCCGAGAGACAGCGACGCTCAACTCAAGACGATAAGGTCGAATGAAAAAGATAGTCGAGGTTGCTATAGCCACCGACCGCTGATGTAGTACAAATCATTCAAAATCGTGATGACCGAGTGACACCGATGGTCTGATGTCGCCGACTGATGGCGATGGTCAGATGTGATGTGGCAGACCGATGGTGGCAGTCGGAGCTGATGTCGCCGATCGATGAAGACAGTCGAAACTGGCATGGTCGACCGATGAAGACGAGAAAATTACTCTATGCCGAGTGGTGTATCCGCCTATCCATTATAAATGTTACTGACAATAAAGAAAAATAGAATAATTAGTTATAATTAACATTGTTTGCTTGATCACTTATTTTTATAAGCCAAACAAATCAGTTGACTGAAAAGTCAAGTCTGTATCCATTTTTCTTCTGTAAATAGACCGACTGACGCATAGCAACGTATTCACGCGTTAGCCATCAGACTGATGCACCATAGGATACTTAGGATAAACTATAAAGAGTTTGGAGCTCGGTCTATCACAACAATATCAGTCATAATTATTCTTGCGTAGTAATCAGAACCAGTCGACACATGACCTCTCATAACTTTGGTTCTGGGTTTAGTGTCGTGGCAGTCTGTCACGTAGCAAAGAATTTTTATGCCTTGTATCGCGTCGCAAAGAAGACCAAATCGCAAATAAAATGCAATATATCGGTCGAGACTGAAACCAAAAAAGATGAAACTAGAACAAACGACATGGATCATATGATATCAGGACTGAAGCATTACTCAAAGGTCATCGATCGACATGGATGGTGTCAGGGCCGAGGCACTACTGAGAGGTCACCGACCAACATGTATACTGCCAGATTCATAAAAAAAAGTGGAAGAACACATGTATAGATACACAAATAGCCCCCTAGCTCGATTGTTTAATACGAAGGATTAAAGAACCGAGACAATAAAAAGAGCACTGATTAAGAAGCCCAACTTTACTCATAAAAAACCTACGACCTCCTACTCAGAAAACAGAAATAAATGACCGTGGGAAAACAATATGAAGTACATGAGCCCAAAATCTCGAAAGTAAATCGAGAAAGTATAAAGATACTTAGCTTTGATATTCGGCGAGTTGTCGAAGAGCCCCCGAGCATGTCGATGTTGTTGGCGAGTGATCGAACATCTATGTCGAACCATCATATCGTCGGAACATCGAAGCTCAGAGTGGTTGGCTTGTGTCGCTAAGTAGTCGAGTATCAAGTCACCAAGTGGCTGACCGACACGCCGAACTGTCAAGTCGTGGAATGCGCTATCGATTAACCGAATAAGTGGAAACCCAAAGCGCCAAATCATTGACGGCATTGTTGAGTAGCTGAATAGCCGTCGAGTCGTCATGGGGCAGTGATGTTGCCGAATGGCCGAGTCGATGCGATGTCGCCGAGTGACCAAATCATGGTGATGTTGCCGATGCGTTAAGTTGTCGAAGACGTCGTCGAGTGGCCGGATTATCGAGACATCGAGTAGCTAACCGAGATGCCAAGTCACAGCGATCGCCGAGCGATCAAGTCCACCGAATCATCGAGTAGCCGATGCACTAGTTCGTCGAAGACGTCGTGGAGTAGCCCCCGGACAAATCCTCGTGATCATCGAGCGGTCAAACCGTCGAGTCACGACGATGTCACCGAGTCGTCGGTAGGTGTCATGTCGTGACGATGTTGCCGAGTGATCGGAGGCATCGTGTCACTCGGTGATGCTGCCGAGTCATCGGAGGCGTCGTGTCGGTCGGCGATGTTGTCGAGTAGCCGAGTGGCTGAAACACCAAAACGTCAAGTCTTCGAAGCCGTTGCCAAGTAGCCCCGGACATGTCATGTGGCCGCTGAGCGGACCGTCAAGTCGCGGCGATATCGCCGAGTCGTCGGTAGACGTCGTGTCGCGGCGATGTTGCCTAGTGACCGAATCCGTCGAAGCATCGTCGTAGTGCGATGATGTTACCGAGTGGCCGAGTCGTCAAGTTGCGGTGGTGTGGCCGAGTCGACGTTGTTGCGTCATGACAATGTTGTCGAGTGACCGACTGTTGTATCGTGACGATGCTGACCAAATACCATGATGACGAAGTGATGGCAAAACCGGCCTCCAGCAACTCCAGAAACTTTCTTGGCGTGCGACAGATGCAAAGTCGAGTCGGAAACAAGTCGTAGTGGACCCGAACTTGTGAGTTTTGATTGTTGGCTGAATTGCCGAGCCACAGTGATGTCCAGATCAAGAGACGTAGAGACTCGAGACATTCAACCCCGGACTCAACTCATATGCATCCAAAAAAAGCATCACGTTATTAGTATTTCACTAATCAAGATAATTGATATATGGAAAGGAATAAATAAAGAGATAGCCTTCCCTGTTGGCTGTGGGCATAGAGATGTTGGACTCGTACTCGATTACCGAGTACAATCCTAACTCGACGAGTCGTTGTAAGTTTTGACGAGTATCTCCGTGAACTCCCCTGATTTGCCAACTTCTTGTGCAGCGATTGCAGTCGGACAATCACAACACGTCATCGCATGTTGCATCGCCACCATGCACGTTTGCATGCCGCCTTGTTTGATGAAGTTGTTCTCGCTCGATTGGCAAGATCTTAATTTGTTGCCGGCACATCATTGGGTCTTCTCATGAGAAGCAACCGTAAACTGCCGCATAAAACCATGATTAACTTGAGCGATGACAAGGCGTTTCAACGCTGGTCAGCTCGTCATCGAACTCAACAAGTCGACCGTCGCATTTTTTTTACGGACGGTGCCAAATATCGAGACTTATTCTCGGCACTAGATATAGGATAGTTCACCTATGAAGATTTATATGTAGAATAGGTGTATGCGCGAGATCGAGAGACGATTGTAAAATAAGATGTCGATTTATACAGATTCGGACCTCCTAGAGGATAATAATCCTATATCCTGTATTTTGTGGTATTTATATTTATATGTCTAGATCATAGATCTAGACGAGGAGGGTTGTCGTAGATGATGATATTTAATTGTGGGATCTATCTAATTGAGCTTGTCCCTTGAGGGAGGTTCCTGTCCCCCCTTATATATTCGGGGGATAGGGTTACATGACGGAGTTCTAGTCGATCTACTAGACATATCCAAGTAAGAGTCTATCTCTACTTTCCTTCTATATGAGGTATCCCGGGTACATGTCATCAATAGAAACCCCCAAGAGTCTTGCAAGCTTGATGATAATCTTTAGTAGCTTTCCGACTGGTTTATGTCATATAGAATGCTTCAGCTTTGTATCAGCGAGCTTGTGAGGGTCTCAAAAATCAATATGTCTTCAAAAAATCAATTGATGCGCCGAATAGGTGCATCTAATTAGGTGTAGCCCTCCAACTCTTGTATCATTTGAAAATTACAAATAATGCAAGAGTCCAAAACAAGAATAGTCATGTTGGCTCTCTTTAAAGAATAATCGGTCAAATCATCAAATTCGAGTAGGAGTTTATCTCTACTTTTCTTCTATATGAGATACCCTGGATATATGTCACTATGATCATCATTAATTTGTTGACAATCAGGAAAACATCACCATCTAATGATGTGTTTTCCATTTTGCTAGATCGATGTTTCTTGAATGTGGATGGACGGGTTACAACACATTAATGTAGCCAATAATTAAGTGAACAACTGAAATCAAGTACTAGTACTTAAATCTATACTGACATATTGTATAAGAGTACATGATCTAATTATTGCATTATGTAGGATGTGTTCGTTTCATGGTCTCTAATTTTTAGATTTGTTTTATTAAATATTAGAATACTAATTAGAAGTATTAAACATAGATTACTGATAAAACCTAATCTATAATTCATCTTTTAAATGATAAGATGAATATATTAAAATTAACTAGACTATAATTAGATAATATAATGTTACAGGAAACATTTCCTAATAAGCATCGCTATGATCATCATCAATTTGTTGACAGCAGAAAACATTCAGATTCCTAACGCGATCAATTGCAGTGTACTAGTAGTACTAGACATCACATCAGAGAATCATCATCCTGTACCCTTTCTGAATCATAGAGATTGGGGTAGGAGTATCGTGCTCTTCTCGAATTTGCATGCAAGGACAAGAGGCTTTACATGCAAGGCCAAGCCATTACATGCAAGGACAAATAATCAAGGCGGGACCCACGGCGGCAGGCCGCCACATGGCACCCCTGCGCGTCACACGCCGAGCGCCGTGCCGGCGAGCTGACACCCACCACATGGCCCTGCGCATTGCCTACGGGTTCAAGGTCACAGGACTCGCAGCCGCTTCCTCCTCGGCGCTCGGCGCGTTGGAGTGGGTGCCCCGCCGCGGTCCATGGACCGGGCCCAGGCGGCCGCGGAGGGCCAGGACGAAGCTGCACCGCACAAGGGGGCCGAACCTGACGGCGTGAGGGCGTGGGCCCGGGTGTTCTAGGGACTTCTGCTACGATCGAGTGCGCTGGGACCCGGAGGTACCACGTGACAGCGCCCACGGGCTCCACGCCACCAAAAGCGCCACATGGTGAGGTGGGCTCGCCGAGCTAGCGCATTCTCAGCCACGCATGCAGCGTTCTTTTGCATGTTGACCCTCGTTGTTGTTTGGAATCTTGAAATGTTTGTACAGTATACATTTTACGTCGAGCTCACCAAACCCTGCACCCACAGCTTCTCTGATTGTCTCCTTCGCTCTCCCTGTCTTTCCTACCGCACGTACAATCGTTTGCACCGCGGGGTCCGCTGGGATCAGCAAAACACTCCTTTGCCTAGCCTCTGGTCACTCATCCTGAATCCCGAACTAAAATGTGTGTCAGTGTTTCACTTTTCCATGGTTCAAATGAAACTAGCTAGCCAACACGTAAAAAATTATGAATGTTCAGTCCAAAAATGTACACATACTGTTGCTGCTTTTATTGGCATTGGTTCAACTATAAACAGTGTCACTTGTATCTTCTTACTGCAAGGTTGTGGGTAGGACTTGAGCAAGGTCTATCAGAATGAAATCAACCTCGTTCTTCTATACAAACTTTACTTTTTGCCTGGAAGCCACCAGTTTGTTTCCACGATACGAGTTCAATCAATCTCAACCGGTTTAACCCACAACTGAATGTGTCTTCGTAGAAGGAAATCAGTTGTTCTAGCTGTTTGTTTTTATAACCATTTCATTTGAATTTGTACCCCAACAGTTTGCAGAAAAAAAAATATGGCATGTATAGTAGCAATACTTTTTTTTTTGTAAAAAAAGGAATTACTGCTGTTGATCGAACAATGCCCTGAATTACAAAAGTTACTGATGTGGCATACCACCAAGTTGTGAATCTTGATTAATTAAAAAAAATACAAAGATATAGTTTTGAGGAAAATTCAAGGGAATCAATTCAATCCTGGTGAGACGCGACGAGATTCACAAGGTTTAGACTGACGACTCCTTTGATGCTTTGTCATGCCATTTACGATCAACAGAAAGAAACCTGTTGAAGTGTAACTAACTGTGGTCCATTCTTGAGATCAACCAGGCATCTTTTTGACGCTGTTATAAACAGAAAAAGAAGAAGGATGAATCTGCAAACACACACAAAACGCCATCATTAATTTTGCAATCAGAGAGAAAATTTACCTCCGGTTCTTCTCCCCGTTCCCTCCCGACGCCTCGTCGTCCTCTCCGGTTGGCGCCGCCGGCCGCCGGCCTTCCACTCCATTCTGGCATTTTCCCCGACGCCGGCAATCGGGGAGTCCCTTGAGGGCAGTCTCCGGCGGCCGGGCTCTTTCTCGCCCAGGACCTTCCGCCGGCGGGGTCCGCCTCCTTCCTAGGGGGCCCCGCAGTGACAGCTAGTCGCTCCCGCCACGTGGCAGTGGGTGCCGCGGACGGCTATAAATTCACCCACCCCCGATCACACAGCTCACACAAACGAAGCCGCCATCTCCTTCCTCTTCTCCCTCTCTCGTGCTAGCCAGCTCACCCGTTCCCGTTTCGGCGAGAAAGAGAGAGAGAGAGAGAGAGAGAGAGAGAGAGAGAGGAAGAAGGCAAGATGTTCATCGAGAGCTTCCGCGTGGAGAGCCCGAACGTGCGGTACGGCCCGTCGGAGATCGAGTCGGAGTACCAATACGACACGACGGAGCTGGTGCACGAGGCCAAGGACGGCGCCTCTCGATGGATCGTCCGCCCCAAGTCCGTCAAGTACAACTTCCGGACCAGCACCGCCGTTCCCAAGCTCGGGTAAGCACTAAGCACGCCGCCTCTCGTCCTTAATTACCCTCCCCTCGAACTCGATCGATCGATCGCTCGGGCGTCCTCATCACTCGCGTCCGTCGAGATCAATCGGTGGTGTTCCCCCAGGGAATCTAGCTTTGCCTGACGACCACTCACTAGTCGTAGTTGACGCTGACCGCAGGATGCGTTGAACCGGGTCGTCTTTTGAAGTTTGGTGGACCCCGTTCTTTCCATTTTCCGTTTTCGTTTTCGTTCTCGTTTTTTTTTTCCCATTATATTTCGGGTTCATTTTCGTGCTCCGGGACACGACTAGAAGAAAGCCAAAATGCTTTGTTCTTGCTTGGGTTTAAGAGAGAGACACTACTCTGGATTTGGATGCTTGTTGGGTTCGGGACCAGGCATCTCGATCCCGACTGCTGAATACGACGTGTTTTCCCCTGCACTCTGGCTTATTAGTTTTCCCTTGTGCACGTGAGCTGGTTGCTTATTGTTTATGCAAGATCCGACCCAACAGGGAAGATGCTGCCGTTCTCAACGCTGCTTCTTTGTTTTCTTTAATTTTCTTCTTGTGTTTTTCCTATCCATGTTTGGCTACGTGCAGTGTCGTGTGAGCCACTTGTCGCGTCAGACTATGCTGATCTTTGTTCTGGTCGTGCAGGGTGATGCTCGTGGGGTGGGGCGGCAACAACGGCTCCACGCTGACGGCCGGGGTCATCGCCAACAGGGAGTAAGTTATCCGTACGACATTACCTCCCGTTCCTGCGTTCCTCGTGCATTTCTGTGGTCTGAAACCTGAAATCGGTGATTTCAGAGGGATCTCATGGGCAACCAAGGACAAGGTGCAGCAGGCCAACTACTACGGCTCCCTCACACAGGCCTCCACCATCAGGGTGGGAAGCTACAACGGGGAGGAGATATATGCGCCGTTCAAGAGCCTCCTGCCCATGGTAATCTACATCTACTGGTCTACTAGTCTTCTTTTATTTGCAGACACACATGCAAAGCATATTCTGTAAAACACAAGTTGATGTCGAACAAATTCGTGGCTTTAAGACCACTGGTTATAAGCGAAAGGAATGCTAAACTTTGTGCAAATGGGGGAAGGTTCTGAATGGCATTTTAACTTTTCATTAAAAAGATAAATAAAGATAAACAAGTTGGAAAAGTAAGACGCTGCTATGTTGTCGTCCTACTTGTACACAAGTCAAAAGGTTGTGGGCCAGCCGAAAAGGTCCCAGAATCTTTGGATACGATTGCACCATCTGATGGCTCTAGTTGATTGCATATTTTCAGAATTGGTACAGGTCTTTTTTTTTCTCCCCTCTTTTAATTGAGTTGAACTTATTTTCAGGTGAACCCTGATGACCTTGTGTTCGGGGGCTGGGACATCAGCAATATGAACCTGGCTGATGCTATGACCAGGGCCAAGGTGCTGGACATTGACCTGCAGAAGCAGCTCAGGCCCTACATGGAGTCCATGGTGCCACTGCCTGGCATTTATGACCCAGACTTCATCGCTGCTAACCAGGGCTCCCGTGCAAACAATGTCATCAAGGGAACCAAGAAGGAGCAGGTGGAACAGATCATCAAGGACATCAGGTATACAAACATGAAAGCTAATGTGTCTTTGTACAATTAGAAAAGTGACACTCATTGGAAACGTAAACTAAACAGAGCACCACTCCGAATTTGTACATGCTCCAGGGTTCAGTTTCTTCAGATATTCGCTTACAACATAACATACTGGTGTAGTAAAATTTTTGATGGCATGTTAAAAATGTATCATTGTGTACAGATTACGCAACAGTTAGTTCATGAGTACTTCATCAAAGAGTTGAAACTACAGAAACATTAAACAGTTAGTTCATAAGCATTGTTTTTGTTGGTGGGGCACAATTCATGGATCTACATTAACATAGTTACAGCTACATTTTTCAGTACTATATAACTCATGTGGCTAGTGAAACAGGGAGTTCAAGGAGCAGAACAAAGTGGACAAGGTAGTTGTGCTGTGGACTGCAAACACTGAAAGGTACAGCAATGTCAGTGCTGGGCTCAACGACACAATGGAGAATCTCCTGGCATCCGTGGACAAGAATGAGGCAGAGATCTCGCCATCGACTCTGTATGCCATTGCCTGTGTCAAGGAAGGTGTACCGTTCATCAACGGGAGCCCCCAGAACACCTTTGTGCCAGGTTTGTAGTTGGCCGCATTCAAGTTTCCTGTGCTATCCTATTTAGTGACTCATACCAGTTCCTTATGTGCAGGGTTGATTGATCTTGCTATTAAGAATAACTGCTTGATTGGTGGTGATGATTTCAAGAGTGGACAGACTAAGATGAAGTCTGTCTTGGTCGACTTCCTTGTTGGTGCTGGAATTAAGGCATGACCAACGAAACCTACTACTTCTCTTTGATTAAAATGATGAGTTCCTAAAGTATTTTTTCTTAATCTGTTCGTGCAGCCCACCTCAATTGTCAGCTACAACCACTTGGGAAACAATGATGGCATGAACCTTTCTGCACCTCAAACATTCAGGTCCAAAGAGATCTCCAAGAGTAATGTGGTAGATGACATGGTCACTAGCAATGGTATCCTCTACGAGCCTGGCGAGCATCCTGATCATGTTGTCGTGATCAAGGTCTGTCAACTGATCTTCCACTGTGTGCTGAGTCAATATAAAATGTTATGTTTGTTCTGAAACTTGGCCATTTTTTTACTGCAGTATGTCCCATACGTTGGAGACAGTAAGAGGGCCATGGATGAGTACACCTCGGAAATCTTCATGGGTGGCAAAAACACCATTGTGCTGCACAACACGTGCGAGGACTCGCTCCTTGCTGCACCAATCATTCTTGACTTGGTGCTCCTGGCTGAGCTTAGCACCAGGATTCAACTGAAAGCTGAGGGAGAAGTAAGAGACCGGAGATCACACACTGAATGAGTCCAATGTCATTTTGCTGCCCCATTTCTCCACAGCTAACTTGTCTCTTATGCAGGAGAAATTCCATTCCTTCCATCCAGTGGCCACCATCCTGAGCTACCTCACCAAGGCACCCCTTGTAAGTGCACGCATTTTGGCATCAGTCTACTGCACTTTGGTCTAGTCCAATAACTAATCATCTTCATGGAACAACAGGTTCCGCCTGGCACACCGGTGGTGAACGCTCTGGCGAAACAGAGGGCCATGCTTGAGAACATCATGAGGGCGTGCGTCGGGCTGGCTCCTGAGAACAACATGATCTTGGAGTACAAGTAACTAGAGAAGCAAAGTTGATGCAAAAGGCTAGTGGAAAGTGATCAAGAAAGACGAGAATGGCTGCTGGATTGTTTGGGTCGTCTTGTGTTTTTTGGTTTCTTTCCTGGTCATTGTTGTTACGTTTCTGTACTCGTGAATTATCAGGGCTCTGCTACTTAGCGGCAGGAAGCTTTAATGGTATCTTCTTATATTAATATGATTAATCTGGGTGCTAGCACCCTTCTCTGTTCGTGTAAGATAAGGAATTTCATGTATTGCAATTTTTTGGTTTTTCTCTGACTCTCGTAGCGTGGAATACCAATGCCAAATGTTCCTTGCTCAGCGGGCACACATTAAGAACCATTCTTTTTCCAATTAATAAGTAAAGTAAATCCTTTACGTTGAGTCATGTCGTGTATAAAAAAAAGGGTATCCACTAAAGTTGACAAGAATAAAATCACCACCGTCATCATATTGTAACAAAACTCGAATATCCAATTAATAAGTAAAGTAAATTGTTTCCGTTGAGTCATTTATACTACATGTACAAAAGAAAGTGGTACCTATTAAAATTGGAAATAAAATCACCACCGCCATCCTATTTTAACAAAATTCGAGTATTTTCTCAACAAAGAAAATCTCAAAACGGTACACACTTTAAAATCTGAGGCACACGCATATCAGGTTTTTTCGCGGTGTCTCATTTCCAATGCGGTTGCTAGTGTAACGTCAACGATGAGATGCAAATGTAACGGTCATGGTTGACCCAAGTTACTGTAGCATAACAATACAAGAAAAATACTATAGCGCAACACTATTTGTTAGTACTATAGCAATTAATCTTAATCGTTGGCTATTTCATCATGTGGTTGAGATTATGTGTTGTCTTATGTTGTAGTTGCAAGTATGATAGCACTATATCTTAATGGATTCGGCTCCTCTGAATTGGTGTTTTTAATGCAGAGAAACTTCTCTCTGCATTAGGCACCATCTGGACCACTCATCATGAAGGCAAGGGCTGCTATTTATTGTTAACTTTTCTATTAAAAAAATCAACAAGGGCTCATTCTTCCTTTATCGGAGTAGGCTACAAAACTGAGTATTACACTACAAGCTAGCTAGTTGTCGACACCCTGTTGCTTTTCAAGTTCTACGACCGTGGCCACAAAATGCATATGAGCAAGTTGAGGTTCCTCATATCACACTCAAAACCAGGATGTGTAACCAATTGGCGACTACCAACCCTTAATAATATTAACACAAGGAAAAATTTCACTGATGTATTTGGCTTCTTTGCATTTTGTTTCACTGTTTTTTTAACTTTGAGTTAAGTAGCACAAGCTTTAATTGGGACCATTGCAGGCTGTGGAGATCGATTTTGGTAGGAAACAAGATTTGGTAGATGTTGATTTAGATTTAGGCGGAACTAGTATCTGATTTGGTTTGTCGGGTCTCCATTCGAGGGAATGTAGAGTCAATCGATGCGTTCTCTGACGAGCAAACACGAGTGTGGCCACCAACATGCGCGGGACAGGGATGCGACCGCCAACGAGCACACAAAGTTTGTTGATTTTTATAATGTAAGAAGTTGCAGCAAGTAACATCCTTTGCCTTAGTGACGAGTGGCCTAAATGACGCCGCCTTAGTAATGAGTGGCCTAGATGGTGGCTAATACGGAGGGAAAGTTCTGTATATTTAAAGGACTAATTCACAAGATCCTGGTCCGATCTCAATCCAGCTACATCATATGAGCGTCTATCATTCTGGAGTTAGTAAATCTATATGATGTCATTGTTTTGTCTGTGATAATATTCTAATTATGTAATTTTTAACTAAAATATATTCAAAATAATGAAACTTATGATAGTATTTCACTTACAAATCCATACTTCGGAATAAAGTACCAAAAGTAGATAATATGATTGTGATAATTACCATCATGTGTCATTTTTTACGAATTAATATGAAATGCAAGAGCTCTTAAAAAAATTCACATCATTAAAAAACTCCAATATATACAATCAAGTACATACTACATAACTAATTTAGAGCCAAATAAGTATGATCACAATTAAGCCCGTAATAGCAGAGGATGTAGTACAAATGTTCTCTCGCGATAACTCAAAGGAATGCAAGTAGATCACTTTGGGAAAAGAAACACACATCGACTCTTTACCAATCTGAAACAAAGTTCATGAACTATTAGGGCATACCCTCCTTTTTATGTTTATCACAAGCTTTCTTTTTGCAGGGTAACCACTTCCAATAAAGATCAAGCAATTTGATTCAGCAAAACCATTAGACATGTGACACGAAAAACATTTTTAATAATGAAAATAAAAATCATGTGAAAACCATGTGAGATGCGTGACACAAAAGGCTGCGGCGGATCCTTGCCGAGATAGCGCGTGCCTCGCCTGGAGCACGGGATCTGATACGAAACAAGGAACCAACGGAATCGTAACAAAATCTTTACACACGGCAATATCTCAACTGAACGAATGGAAAGAAAATCGCAGCAAAACAGGCTAGTTTAAATTAACCAAGTATATCCCCAAAACAGACCAACTCGCAGAGTCGCACCCTATATATGCCGCGCCGTCGTCTACGTTTTTCTTTATTGTCTGACCTAGCCCCGTCGCCGCCATGTCTAGACTACAGCAGACCAGCGTCGCCGTTCTGGCGCTGGTAGTGCTCTGCGCCGCCACCGTCGCAGAGTCCTGTAAGTGAACTCGCTACTGATCGTTGTTTGTTTCGCGTGAGGTGTTGCGCTACGGGATGCCAGTTGATCATTGTTTGCGTTCAGTTTTTCTTCATGGAAACTATATATTCTCTTGTTTATAGCTTTTCAAATTCAAAGTACTTCCCTGTTTCTCCGTAAGGGCTAACTGTTGTGCGTACTACATGTTTTATTCTTCTACTATATGTTGCTGCAGATGATTTCACCTTCCCGGTGTACGCCGTCCAAAGAACGTCCCACCATCAGCACAAGGCGGCGGCCCAGCAGCCCACCGCTGGCCCGTCGATCGCGCCGGCTTCGGCGCCCACTCATTCCCCGGCACCGGCCCAGCCGCCTTCTGGCCCCGTAACGCCCGTCCCGTCTGTCTCGCCTCACCCGGCTCCCGCCCCGCTCAAGCCCGTGAGCCCGGCTCCCGCCCCGCACATGCCAGCGCCCGGCCCGTACATGCCGTCACCGTCGCCGGCGGCCGCTGTTCCAGCCCCGCTGCCCGGTACGTGTCATTTTTGGTGGCACAAAAAATCGTGCACCACGTGCAGATCGGTTCGAACGAGCCGGCCCATGGGATGGATCTCATCTTGGGCCAGAACTTCAGCCCAGATGGCCGATCTATTTTCTCCCCTCGCATTTTTTAGATGTGTTTGTGTTTTTAACTCGTGCCCTTCCTGTTTTGCAGCTCCAACCGCACAGCCTCCCTCGATGTCAGCTCCTGCACCAGGTAATTAAAATCTTCCAACGGCAAAAGTTTGATTTCTTTCTAGATTGGATCTTAAACTAATTAACCTTCAGTAAATTCTAATGCATCGTGTGCCAACGTGTCGTGCAGCTCCTATGGTCCCGTCACCAACTCCCGTCCCAGGACCGGCCACACCGCCGTCCGCGCAGAACGCTCCATCGTCCGTTCCACCGCCGGCGAACAAGGTGTCTTCCGGCGCCGCCAGTCTAGCTGCTTCCACGGGAGCCGTGGTGATGGGCGTGGTTGCCGCCATCGCTCTATACTAGGCCTTTTATCGTAGCCATGCAGTTAGTATACCAGATGTTATAGTTGTTGCTAGTAGTCCCCCTAGATTTTTTTGTTGTTGACGTTCAGACATGATCGTTAGTTCAAATTTGAACTAACAACCTTGTCCTAACGTCAACATTTTACATCATCCGGAGGTAGTAAGTTATTGGGGCTAGCTGTATTATTTTGTTAGGATTAAATTTAGATATAGCTCTTCTGAAACCTGAACAGCTTATTCACAAGAAATTTTCGTGTACTTGCAATGGTGACGTTTTACTTTCGTTGGCCGTGATGCGAGGCCGCGTGTCGGTCGTTTGGTTCCTACTTGAAAAGAGGAGATGGAGTCTTAAGGTCGGCAGGCGTGCGCCACCTAGGCTCACTTTGGTTCCGCCTCTGGTCCCATGCTAAAAAAGACCTTTGTAGATTCCATGCCCGTGCAATCGTGCGCCCGCTTGCTTTTGTTCCGTTTCACACTGTTAAGCATACATTGCCACCCACCGCTAATCTTCAAAAGTACAGTATATGTTCTAATGTTCTCGCAACTTGTTTGTTGTTCGACAATGTTCAATGTGTGTCTGCTAGTTTTTTGAACACAAACTTATTTCAGCTCGTATAAGATACGACTTATATCGGCTAACATTGCAGAGAATCATTATTTTTTGAATTAATCCGCTCGTTCACCACCACCGAACCACGGCCGCAACGCACCTCATCATTTCCGGCGCACCGCCGCTTGGAAAAAGCAAAGCCGCCCTTTCACTTTGTTTAATCGCCAGCTCTATCAGCAGTGCATCATTTCATTTCTGCTATCGATCATAGCCCACTAGATGCTCGGTTATCTGGGACCAGAAACGGCATGGAGACATCGCACTGATCATAGGGCCAGCAGCCATCCTACTGCACGTACCGTGTGCAAGTGCCATGTGTGGTGTTCCACTACCAAAGCTCCACTTTTCCTTTTCCGGGATCATCCGTCAGCGAGACACCAACCAGAACTTCCCACTAGCGTGGCGTGGCGTGGCGCGGCGCGGCAAATGGCACCAGCCAGCCAATCTCAACATAAACCCCTACCCTTCATCGTTTCCATACCACAATCTTCGTAGTCCTGTTAGCCAGCAGCAGTTGTACTCGTATTCTTGCATCAACACGACCGCTGCAAAGCCGGCAAACATCAATGGCCATGGCACGGGCACGCCTGCTCGTCCTCACGCTGGCATCGCTGCTGTCCTCCGTCGCGCGCGTCGACGGCGCGGGCGCGCCGGCTCCGGCGCCGGGCGTGGACTGCACGGACGCGCTGGTGAGCCTGGCGGGGTGCCTGAGCTACGTGCAGGAGGGGAGCACGGTGACGACGCCCGACCCGACGTGCTGCTCGGGACTCAAGGACGTGGTGCGCAACGAGGTGGCATGCCTCTGCCAGGCGTTCCAGGGCGGCCAGGACTTTGGCGTCGCGCTCAACATGACCAAGGCCCTGCAGCTGCCCGCCGCGTGCAACGTCAAGACGCCGCCCTTCAGCAAGTGCAACAGTACGCCCTTTATTTTTATTTTTGGATAAAAGGGAAACAGTACGCCCTTCATCATCTCTTTCCCCCTTGTTGCTTTTCTTGGTGTCTGATCTTGTTCTTGTGCTTTCTGCAGTTTCTGTTCCCGGCGTGACTGGAGGGGCACCAGGTACTACGCTTTCTCTTCTTGATTCCACTTGAACAAGATTTCAGTACCAGTGGGGAGAGCCATAGCTGAATTAAATTGAGCACCTTATTACGGCTTCAGACGACTGATTACACTTGTGCCGTTGTTTCAGCTCCTGCTCCAGCCTCCGGGGCTCCTCCGTTTTTCGGACAGTCTCCTTCGTCCTCAACGCCTTCGGCATCGCCCTCATCGGCGGCGGGAACCGGGAGCGACTTCCCCACGGCCACTCCGGCCAGCGCCCCCTCACCGGCGCGTTCTGATGCCGTCATGTTCCCCGCGCCAACACAGACCTTCATTGCCTCTGCAGCTGTCGCCGCCGCGACTCTGCTAGTGTGCCGCGTCTTGTGAGCTGGCTCGCCGTTTGTGTTCGCCAGTTCATCATGAATACATCGTGCTCGTTTGTGACCACAGATGAGAAACATATAGCCGAGATGTATGTTGTGAGAGTTTCTGTTTTATTTCACACTTTTGAGTCAGCACGATAAAGGACATTTCATTGGTATTGCTCAATAATCTTGCATTTCACACAATCTTGCATCTGTCGGACAAGAACATGTATGTGTACATCAAGTTTTGACACTCGTAATTCTGTACCCAGTCACCACATTTAAAGTACGCTTAAAACGGCTCCTGGCAGCCGTGGTTGGAGAGAAACTAGTATACGACCTTAACATGTGTACACGTGTGGTAGGGCGTGGCCCAAGGCTGTGCTCGTGCAGCAGCAAAAACTCACGAGCATTCGCCAGCCAGTGCAGTTGTCGCAAAAAACTCAGGAACTGCACTGAACTTAATACTTTGCTTCTTTATAGTTTATTATACTTCCGATTTCCGAACAATAGATACAACAACCGTTACATCATCCAGCTTGCCCCCTGAGTAACCCAGATACCCAGCATCACGAGCTGCGTCCGAAAACGGGCTACTTCCAAACCCACACCGCCCAACTTCCTTTGCTCTAGCAGCGAGGAACTCAGCAATCTCCTGCAGTTTTCACGCAAAACATGTCAGTATAACTCTTGCTCGTCAGTTTTCTAACAGGACGAGTTTACTAGGTGCCTGCTCCTGTACAAAAAGAGAAGGAGTTTGTTTGGTTCTGACCGTGGGCTTGAGTTCGGCTTCCAATGATTTGGAGACTATGGCTGCTACTTCCTCTTCATAGACATTGTCGAAAAGGCCATCAGTGGCTGTTACAATGACATCACCTTCTTGTAGATCGATGGTGTATTTCTGTAAATCAAGAAGCACATCATAAGTTAAGAAATTATTATAAAACTGACAAGAAGGAATAAATAAGACCAGAAATTACTGTGGCACCTGAACTAGTTTCAAAGGATCATCACCCTTCTCAATTTGCAAGGGAAAATTGAAACCATACGTCATGGGGTTTGACTTTTTATAAATCTCTCCATTCCTTACCACAAGGAATCCAGAATCTCCAATATTAGATGCATGAAGTACCTGCAGTATCGAGACTATAAGCATGAATATATCCACAGGTTTCTTTGGAGGAAATATGCTTACAGTTAACCAGCAACAGACAACAAAAACGAGTGTCAGATCTTGACAAAAGGATGTACCTGGCCATCGAAATGCGCAACTAAAACAGTTGAAGAACCAGGAGACCGTGCTTCGTCTGCAGCCTTAGCAAGAACTTCCTCGGTACTTATCTCGGAAGCCCCTTGGCTCTCTACAAATCTTTTGCAGCTATCCATCAGTTCTCTTGCATAAAGCCCTGCGTTGATTCCTGTGAATGAAAGTTCGATCAACAATTAGAAGTGCTCACATTTCGATGTAAAAAGTCAAATCCTGAGTTTCTTAAAAAAAAAGGGGGGGGGGGGGGGGGCTAAAATGAGAAATACAATGACCAGAAATGAACAAACTGTATTTCTTCAGATATTCCGATAACACATATGAACTGTACTAACAGAGTGCAAATTTGTGTGTTCCCAGTACCCATGGGGTGTCTATATATATAAAGGAATGTTCCCAGTGGATACCTTTGTGCTTGTGTGCAATCTTTTTAAATAACTCAATGCCAAATTGGAAGAACGGTTAAGGCTTCCCAAGTGGCTGTATTTTGCAATACAACTAGAGGTTTTCATCTAGCTTCTTTATTCGCTGGAGAACAAATACGGTGTTATTTTATACAAACTCGATCATGGCACTTTCGTTGCAGCTATCTTTCTATTACGTTCTATTTTAACTCCTGTAAGTTTTTATCATTTGATTGTCAAGATATTTTTTTAAAAAAAAAAACCAGGCTCCTTATCTACATTACAGGCTAGCTACAGGCAGAAAGACAGGATGGCTGTTGCACTTATATCTATCAATCTACAACTAATTGAGCTGCCAATTGATACAATGAGCATCTTAGAAAACTACAGTAGCACTAGTGATTATTTATGGTTTCTTCAACGACTACGATTAACACAGAAACACAGCTATCACTGTTTACGATTATGGTCGGTATCTCCATGTCAGATTTGGTCATCGCATCACACTTCACCTGGACCTCCTAGCCTTAGATGACAACCTTTTATCTAGTTCCAGTTCTGAACTTATTTCACCTCTTTATCGATTGCCAAATCTTAAGTAGCGAACAAATATCCTGTATCCCAAAAAGAACCAACTTCCAAAGAGTCACTATATCTGTATCAGGCACAAACTAGTTTCATGTGACTAAAATGCATAGAGATTATACATTCACTATAGTCAGCAATTATTTTCTTACTGCTCACCAACAGTTCCAGGGGTTCTAAATTTCTTTTGATATCAAGTGATCAACTTCAACCCTAAATTACACCCATTGGATGCAGAAATTAGGCAAACAAGGTATGGAGTGGGCATTCACATGCTTGGGATTAGACTTCAAAGCATTGACAAGCTTGAGCACAGGGCTGCAGTGGAGAAAAAGATATGGTTTACCTTCAAATGACCACTGACCAACTCCATCTGCCACACCAAACCAACCGTCATGAGCTATAAAATATGCATCTTCACCACCTGTCAATACCTGGGCACATTAACAAGCACAATGGTCAAAACAATAGAAAAGATGGGATTGCCTTAATGCATTTTACCACAAATAAAAGCTCGATTACACATGGCTGTATTTTGCAATATAAAGTATCTCACACAGAGAAAACCAATCAATGCGATGTATAAATTTCATAAAGTAACCTCATTAAAAAGGCATATCTCATTAATAGCACAATTGTCATTTCAATAACCATTTCTAGGTGTTCTGAGAGACATTATATAACAGCACGGAGTAAGGTGCAATAAATGAACCAGAAGCATGAGAGATGACAGCCCACTATGGGTCAGTATGGTAAAGCATACACTAACTATATGCTGATATCTTCACAGAAAAAAACATGATGTTACCTTTGCAGGATGTGGTAACATGGCTGCACCTGATGCCAGTACAAGTGACGATGAGGATACTGATGTCATCCTACAACGCAATAAATAGTATAAAATGGATATGTTAAGTCCTTTTAAGCTCCACATGTTAAAGAGGAAAAAAAACACAACAATGAGACCATCAGACTCTAACGGGAAGTACAGTATACATTAAGCCTTGAATATGCCAATAGGAATGTGTTCGATCAAGCTATCGGCTGACAGTTTGTACTGTAAAAATGCTTAAAGCAAAAAAAGGCAAATTAATACCTATCTGAGCTCTTCATCCCTGCAGTGCTGTTTTCTCTGGCCACCTTTTGGATTGCTTGACCCTACGAGAGAAATGAAATTCATATTATCATCCACTGAACAGCAGAAATTCAGTCTCTCGACCAGTCCATTCATTTAACAATAAAAACCGATTTAAGAAAGGCACATGTACAATTCCAATAAAGCTAAGGCAGTCTTTTGATGAAAACACCTCAGGTCACCAATTTCCAAATAAGATAACTGTGCATCCAGGTCAAAGAGGAAGGCTTCTTTTGCTAGTTGAACAGATTGCCATTCTATATAAGCATGTCGTCCCAAGTCTCAGAAAAAGAAGATGTGTGGACACTGGACAGACTAGGATATATAACCATACAATGGAAGGACAAACAAATATCTGACTAGAAACTGATCCAGAATAACAATAACAGAGAAGAGTACTGGGTCAAAACAGATTGAGAAAAAAAGGATGTCATGTCATAGATGAACTGTATAAACAAAAAGCATGTAGATAAAATGAACTGCAAGTCACTGCTTGTCACCTACTCACCTTATAAATTTTATCAAACCGAATCTAGGGAGAATTCAAAGCATCAACTATCTAGAAATAAGAACTTTTACCTAGGGTAGATTAAACCTACCGCTATTTTTTACTGATCGACGTTAGGAGCTTCGGTGAATTACAATGAAAGTTCAAGAGGAGCAACTAAGAGGAGTTCCAAACAAAAAGCATGACCGCAGATGCTATTGAACACGCAAATGTTGACAGGCAACTAGAGGAATTTGCAAGTAATACATACCACTCGAGTGATGTGGGCTCCGTATCCCACGTCTTGTTCCTCTGAACTAGAACCACTCGACTCCGTATCGACGTCGGTATCAGAATCCTGTGTGGTTGAGCCGTCCGAAGGCTCAGAGTCATCCAAACTCGTCTCCATCCTGTCCACTCCTTGCTCCAAATTCGTGTCCATCCCCTCCACTCTTTCATCACACAAGACACTCGAATCAGCAACCTCCTCCACGGCATCGTCACCATCAGCACGCAATTCCAATTCCCCTTCAGCCAGGCCAATTCTACCATCCACTTCATCTTTCGTCTCCACTCCTACCTCAAAACCATCACAATTGGGGAATCCCATGGTAGCAGGGGTCCCCCTTGCCTCTGGCTCACATCCTCTGGCGCCACTCTCCTCCAGGGGCCCAGAGCCCTCAACGGTGGACGAACCACCAATCAACCTAGTCGCATCAAAATTCGAACTGGCATCTGATGGGGACACCTCAACCAATGAAATATCATCCATTGCACCGGCTTCACCGGAGCCCATTCCGGCACCATCCAGCTTCCGCCCATGGAGCGGAGCCACGGGAGCCCCTAATCTCACATCCAAACAATCGGGATCCGCGGATTCGAGTTCGTCAATACCCTCCGACCTCAGAGCCCCTGTAGTTCCGGCATCACCGCCGCCAGGGCGTTTCGCCGCGTCGCCACTGGCGGCCTGGCCCTCGGAACCGGCCAAATTGGACCCTGGCGAGTCCAACGCGACGGCGCCTGCGACCTTCGAACCCGGGCCTCCAGGCACCTCTTCGGCAGCGCCTGCATCCAGCCAACACCAAATTGAATAAAATAGAAAGAAAAACAGGACAACGGCGATCAACGGTGAGCCGGCAAACTAAAGTCTTTATTACTCCCTTCACCGGTCACGGACTCACGGTAGGGGGGTTGGCGATCCATTCACCGCCGTGGTCTGTATTCCGTTGACCGGAGACGGCGGGGGGTTGATGTTCCGTTCAACGACCACGGCGAGGTAAAAAGACCGTCGACTACTTGCAAGTCTTAGATGACGGGGGGTGAAAAAAAAGAGAGGCTTTACCGGCGTCGGGGCAGCGCTCCGCGGCGTGGAGTGATGCGGCGGAGGCGCCAGGAGGGGAACCGCGCTCGCCGGACCGGAAGTCGAGGGCGACGGGGACCTTTTCCATGGCTAGCTTCTCCCAAGGCGCCGGCGGCAAGGATGACGATGCCTAGGCTCTGTCTCGGCTCTCGGGCGATTGAATCGGAGGAATGGGTTTGGGGAATCAGTGACGGACACGAGACCCTGAGCGCAGCAGTGTCCGGGGAATGGCGGTGAGACTGATGAGGGAGGGGAACGCGGAGGGTGCTTAATGAGGCAGTAACGAAGCTTGTGTCTGAGGTTTTGAGGCTGCGCCGCGGGTTGCGTCGAGGAGCTCGGCGGCCGGACGCCGTCGTTTTCTAGGGAGCTCGTTCGGATGTGGTGGGGGCGGAATGGGGGTGGGGGTATTCGGCGCGGGCAGCTTGCCGTATTTCGTCTTTCTTTTTGTTGCTTTAGGACAAAGAGCCTCCCGGAAGCTTGTATTGGCGGGTTCTACCGGTGCGCCGCCGACTGACCTCTGTTGTTACTGGGTTTGCTTTGCGTCTCCTTGGTTTTGCTTGTTGTTTTTGTGGTTCTGTGGGAGTATCATGTGAAAGTACTGCTAAAGCAGGTGAAGGATGGTTTACTAGGTACTTAAGCGATAGATTTTGTATTAATCAATTCTGTTAAAGCAGATGAAAGATAGTTTATTTGATACTTAAGCAATAGATTTTGTAATAATCACCGTCTACTGTTTATGGAACTTTTGATGGTATTATGTAGTATTTAGAAAGATAGGTGCACAAGACTATTGGACTACAAAAATAAGACTGTCTGCAATAAAACAATCGACATCACTTTCAAGTATCTAGATTAACATTCGTGCAAATAGACCTGTGCAGCTTTCATGGGATACGAAAAAAAAATGTTATGGTATTTTAGCCACATAAAAAGATCAAAACGTGAGGACACGAATTTAGCAATACAAGAAAACAAAGCATAAGTTGGAGAGTCAACTTCTCCATCCACACATAATTTCTCATTACTCGATTCAGATTTGCTACCCTTCAATATTATTTGCATCGCTTTCACTTTGGATTTGACATTAAGAAAAGCATTATGCCATTCATTTGATGTAGCATTTTTTTCAAAAAAAAAACTATGAAACAATCTACCTATAGTTTTATTTTATCTTTGGTACCAAACAAATTCTCTGGACCATTCTTCTGCCATTTTTCAAAAGAGCTCAACCCTTAAAAAAAAACTCAATAAACTGCTAAGGTTAACAAAACAAATAACATATTTATGCGATCGCAGGTCCTTACATTTTGAAATAAGGTAAAACTGAAAAATGGTTGAATCAGGGAGCACCCATGCACTAACCTTTGATTAGTCGTCGCTTCCTTTGGTCTGGATAATTTTTTTGGATATCAGAGCCGACGTCGCAGGGTCGAACCGCCACGTGTCCCCACGTCCTTCCTACGTGTCTCCGCTATCCCAGCGACGAGAAGCACAGGGCCCATCTGACAGACAGGATCGCACCGCGTAACTTGTTGAGGGCACCCAGCGACCTACCCACCATGAGGACGCACGCGATCCGATCTCCACGGGTGTGTTGTGATTAGCAAACAAGACAAGGAGGCTTATCTGTCAGGATAAGGCCCTAATAATTCACTTGGACCAGAGAAGCAAAAAAAAAAATTCTTCGAGAATATAAGGAAGCAGAGATTTCAATCAATTGATGGTGTTGATACGACTATTAAATTGTTGATGAGTTGGTATGGGGATGCATTGATCTTGGCTTGATGGATAAGCTCGCCCAAGCAATCATTCATGCCCGTTTCCTTTTCTTTCCAATCCTTTCCATTTTTTCCTGTTTATTAATTGAGGGTATTGTTTTCTGAATTTGAAATTAGAGGACCGCTTGTTTATAATAGTTTCAGTTACGAGAAGGCGAGAAATCGATTCAGTTATCTGTCGGTCGTACCTTCCATTTGGATTAAGTGATCGATACAGAACGGCGGTAGGTCGCATAGAGATTTCGTTTGGGCAAGTGGAGAAAGACCATTTAGCTGATCAGATTGGTCTGGGCAAGTTTCATTCCGAATTTGTTTTCTGGAAGGTAGGGCACCTCTCGATTACGACATGTTCCTGTCTTTAATTTAATTAGGGGGGCTACAATTTACGAGATAGACGGTCTATGTAGATGTCTGTGAGTTAAAAAGTTCTTCCTTCCAAGCAAGCTGCACTTCTAGTACATGGAAAAGTACTACTACAGCTCATCATTTTACAAATTAAAACAAAAGGTTAAGAAATTAGATGTTTGCTGATGAAAAAAAATGATGCTGAAGAAATAGTTTTGCGCCATCAGAATCAGATACATAATCATATCATATCATATATTTACTAATTGGAGGCTCCTTTTAAGGCCTCCATATTAATCACATAAAAACTCTAGAAATTCTCACAAAAAAGCAAAACATCCGATCATTGAATCATTTACACAACAAATCATAGTCATTAGCTCTAACATGATTTAAATTACTCACCTTTGTCATTATAAAAATTATATCCCAAAATACCCCTAATAACATTAATAAATTAGCTACCTTTTACCACTATAAAGAAATAAACAAATTTCAGCCCTTTTTTAGTCCAATTTTATCACGTATACAACCCATGCCATGCTCAAGTAGGATTTCAGTCCGATTATTACCCTCAATCCCCATGTATTTGGGGGTAATAAACATAGATCGGAGCTTCCATATATTTGTTAATGCACCTGTAGAAATTAAAGACACACTAATTTTAGATAGTGTGTCTTTCATTTAATAAAGTGGTGGTTTGACATCATATTAAAATTGCATATTGCTCTTTTCAACATTTTATTCCTATTCAATTAATACTTTGTAGAACTACAATACCATATGTTTGACAATGTCTTTAATTTGACAACATGATGGTTTTTGTATTTTACTCATTTTAATTAATGACAGCTAATTGCATTGTTGCATTGCACTGATATGAAACTATCGTTTTTTGTTTTTCTCCAAGTCACGAACCACACTCACTCAACCAATTGCAGTGTTTATCTTTCCTTCATTATGTGAGCCCAATCAAAGGCAAATCTTTCATAGGTTGATTACTCTTATGTGTTGCTGGATTCATTAGGAATGGTCACGGTTAAGTGTTGATGGTGACATCATTCATCTTAAATCCTGATTCCGCCTCTGTAGGTACCCTTGGCCGCGACATAAGAGTTGTACTTATAATCATTCTATAGTCAATATATATGTGATCTACTATATCATAATATTCAAGTTTTTTTAAAAAAAATTACGGGCCCCTGCACCCACGGGTTTAATGGCCTAGTATACAAAATGAGACATCTTCAAAACAAAAGGGAAAGGGAAAAAAAAAAACTAGGTGTGGTGTAGTGGTAAGCATCATCGTATTATAAGATATAAGATGATCAATCAGTGTAGATACGAGGTCACCATCTGTCCGTCGATTCGAAACTTATGAGCTTCAAGACGGATAACGAAAAAGATTCAGCAGCAAGGCGTGTGGTACAGAATAGAGACGAAAGATATGGTCACCGTTTTCCTCGCTCGCCGAGACTTCTTTCCACTGTTTTATTCTATGGGGAAGAGCATATCCCCTCCACCAGCAGTCACCGCTGATCGTTCTTCCACCCAATGCAAAGTGACAAAAACTCCATTTCTCCTCCACTCCCTAAGATTCCGTCTCCACTGACTGCCAGTGGGATTACTGTTTGTTGCAAGCCGCAGGAATTTCTTCCCTTGGAAGACGCACAGCCCATGTGGAGAAAGTGTTATGTATTCCAGGGAGGGGAGAGCGCCAAAAAGTTAATCGGTTGCTTCTTGGCAAACTCTGATCCGGGATTGAAATTTGTGCAGTGCTCTGCTGCTTTCTTGGGGCAAAAGTGCGTTCTTTTGTGGGAAATAAAAAACAAATCTTTTAGCAGCCGCTGCTTTACCAGTGTCGCAAGTTGCTGGAATACGAATAAACCTGATCCTATACGGGGGCGTGCAATCTGTTTTACAGGATATGGTTACCTCGAATTCTTACGGTTGCTTATTTCATTGGTCGGTGAGATAGATTCTCTCGATCCAGCTGACATGACACTGCTACACTGCACAATTACTAATAGCGGCTTGAGCTGAACGACAGAAGATTCGTGCAACGATTCCTTGCTCCATGTTGGAGGCATGACCGTGCAAGCCATGCCTTTCCCTTTTTATTTCCAAACCACCAAAGGATAGATAAATAGGAGTTTTACTGTCTAAAATACTGATCAATAGTTTTAAAAAACTATTAATTAATAAATTTATGTTTATTTTAACGATAAAATATTAAGTCTATCAAATCATTAAAATATTAGTTTATATTTAAAAAATATAAAATATTAGTTATTAATTGTAACAGTAAAAATTAATTACTATAAATCTACAACTCTTATTTTTTATATATTATCTCAAATTAAAAAACTACTGGCTAGTAGTTACGATTTTAGATTATAAAATCTATATCGTTAGATCAAAATAGTAGCCAGCTGTTTTGTATTTAAACAGTAAAACTTCTCCAGATAAAGCGTAATCGCGATTTCAAGTACGTAGGAGTAGTATCTAATGGAGGTGGTGCCGTGAGCACCGGCAAGAGTCATGTGTGTGGCACATGTTGTCGGAGCCACTCCAGCTCAAGATCCCGGCAGCAGACACTTAACCGAGCTTCAGTTTGTTGTGTGCGCGTTCTCAGAAGTCAGGTAAGATTTTTTTTTTTTTACTAATTATACAGAGATCTGTCGGCAATTAGAGCGTTAATAGCAGGACGGAGGTGCTCGGTCGGTCGGTCCTCACGTGTAGCCTTAATAATTTTCCCCCTCAAACGCTAATCACCGTAACACTGACCCTTGCGAACATGAAAGTCAAAAGGACGTGCGTGCCTCTAACTAATCGTGCCCGTGCTGCTAGTAACGCAGCCAAAACTTACGAGAGTCGTGAACCCGTGACGATGACTGACTTGCCCGGCCGTGTCATCGTTCCGCAGCGGCGGGTTCTCCTGCGGCCGCGGGGGGGTTTCTGTTTCAACGGCTACGTCGAAGGTAGACGCATGAGTCGTTGCCGAGGCGGCAGGGACGGAGCACGGCGGGGTCAGCGTCTCCGGGATCCCGGCCGTGTGCTGCGCGCGTTGCCGATCCAGCGGAGAGCAGCACGTTCAATTTACCGACCAAACCCGGCGGGTCGCGTGCGGTCCGGGGACCGATCGACAGCCGCTGCTAGAATAGCTGCTGCCGCCGGGCCGGCGCATCCGTGAGCCGCGACATCTTTAACCACTCGAGTATATAGGAAACAGCAAGCTGCCTTCTTTGACCTGACTCGCACATGGTAGTAGCGCTCTCAGAGTCAAAATGAAGGAGCCAACGTTCCGCTCGCTTTACAGTTTACAGGTACCGGGTTCCTTGCGTCCCTCCTGCTCACTTCAGCCGCTGAATCCACCGATAACACTACACTGTAAAGTGACTGCCCGCAACGAGGGAGCCTCGGTGGTGTGGTGGTCCGGCACGACGGGATCAGTCGCCGCCGAGATCCCGGCCGTGTGCCGCGCGCGGAACGAAGGGGGGATGGTGCGGAACACCTTTCGGCGCGTGGTCACGCCACGCGCAAGCGAGGGATGCAAAGAAGCAAACGCGCAAATAACTAAAGCTGCATCGGCCCGGCGCGCGCCGACACGGAACACCGGTCGCGGTGACGCCCCCTGGCGGCATCCTTCAGTCGCTTCTGACGATCGAGCCACGACCGCTCAACTACTCGACTCGGGCAAGCAACTTGTATTCTCTCGTTTGCTCCGGTATCTCGCTGTAAGATCCATCATTCAGTCCCCATGTCATAGTCAACTGAGCCATCGACGACGAAACATGAGGTCATCGTCTAGTTTCTTTTCTAACGGAGCTAGTGCTGCGACGTCCGACCACGCGCAAACAGACAACTCGACGAACAACAAGATTGTACACGAAAAGAACATATCGTTCATGCTTGCTGCTGCTGATTGTTCCTCTCTTTTCTCCCCGCCGCTGCTGGCTTGAATGCTGCCGAGTGTTTGTTACAGATTGTTACGGATTCGAGAATCGGGAGATATTACGAAATGAGCCCATTCGAAGTGTTGTAGCCCACCAAGAATAAGGTCCACCGAACGAATAAAGCTTTCGTGGGCCTCCAGATCAAGCCCAGATGTACCTTTTAGGAAAGAGACCCTGGAGACTACCGAAATGAGGAATTTCACTCTCTCTCGTCTCACTGCACTGGTGTCTGAGGCGATTCGCGATTCCTCCCCCCGTCTTCGTCCTCCTCCCCAAATCTCACTAACCCTAACAACACCCCCGTTCCCGACCCAATCGCTCCATCTCCCCGGAGCTCCAGATCCGCAGGCGGGCGGGCCGGCGTCCGGATCGAGGAGGCAAGATGACGGAGGCCTGGATAAGGAACAAGCCGGGGATGGCCAGCGTCAAGGAGATGCCGCTGGTGCAGGACGGGCCGCCGCCGGGCGGGTTCGCGCCCGTGCGCTACGCGCGCCGGATCCCCACCTCCGGGCCCAGCGCCACCGCCATCTTCCTCACCACCTTTGGCGCCTTCGCGTACGGGATGTACCAGGTCGGTCAGGGGAATAAGGTCCGCCGGTAAGTGTTCCGCCTGTCCATTTGCAGTTTGTTTCATCGCGGCTTGTACATTTCGTGGGAACAGCTAGTTTACAGTGGGTGGTAGTTTAGTGTCAAACGTCACAATTGATCAACGATGCTTCGAATGCAAATGGACGTGTTACATTCCAACCAATATGTAACTACTACAACATTTACTACATGTTTGACCTGCTGTAACTCCTTGCTATGGTTCCCTACATTCGTAGAAACCTAAATTTGTAGTGTCATTTTCCAACTTTGCCAACTTAAGATTAATTGTTTATACGGTCACAGAGACATCTGACAATGTTGTTTAGTGAATTAATGCACCTTCATATTGCTCAAGTTATGTGTAAGTTAACAGCAGAATAATGGCTGATGTTGTCACATATTTCTCTGATTTGTGTAATAAGTTAACAGCAGAATAATGGTGGATGTAATTGCATATCTCAGTCGATTTGTCAGAGCCAGAAATATATGTGTTATGTGTCTGTACATGAACCTAAGTATTAGCCAATTTCTCCTGATTGTTTTGATCTCTTGAATATCATCTACTCAATTTTACTCAGCTACAGTTATATGGTTGCGACATTAGTTATGGTTGTTCAGTAATAGATTTCAGTCCGACTTGTAAGAATGGTTTTGGTACTGATTGTCTGCGCATAGATATGGTTTGATGCTGATTCTATTAATTAGCTGTTTCCAATTCTTAATATATTTTGACTAGTTATTGAAGAAATTTATGATTTCTCCACATATACAGATAACTTTATGGAGTTTATTAGACATTTGGCGAGTACGGGTGTTTTTAATTGCCACCGACATTTGGCTAGTAGGAATGGCCATAAATTGGTTATAGCTGATGTGATAACTTAGGTTTTATTTGTGTTTAGTTGTATATGTCACTTTATTCTTTAACCGTTCAAAGTTTATTTGTGAAAAATAGATTCGGAGCCACTGCACAAATTCCATTTCAATGATCTGCTTGTACCCAGCTGTCAGTTCTGTTAATTGACAAATTTGAATAACACGGAAGCGTTTACTCTAAACATGTGCACCTACTCATGAACTTGTACGTGCAAATGCCTTTTGACTTATGCTTCCTTGTTTTTTTTTTTTTGTGATCTTCAAATCCACCTAAACTTGTGTTTTAGCTTTCACGAGTAGTAAATATCCATAACTACTTATTAGTTCATATGAGCTATCTGTCCATATTATATACACTTATATTGGCCTTAGCTTCATGATGTGAAATTCTGTATGTAGTGCACTCAAAGAAGAGAAAATTGCTGCGCGTAGTGCTATACTGCCGATGCTCCAAGCAGAAGAGGATGAAAGGTATGTGAATTATGGCTCAAATTTTCATGGCATTATGTTTTCTCTGCCATCCACATAACATGAAAGGTTCATGATACTTGTGTAGATTTGTCAAAGAATGGAAGAAATATCTTGAAGAGGAGGCGAGGATCATGAAAGATGTTCCAGGATGGAAGGTTGGCGAAAGCGTGTACAATTCTGGGAAATGGATGCCCCCTGCTACTGGTGAGCTCCGTCCTGAGGTTTGGTAAGGGTTTGTTACAGTACACCGAGAATGTCATCATGTCACGAGGACATTAATAAGGCTTTTAAACCTGGAAACCTTCAATTTTCCATCAAGGATCGACTGTTGAAACACCGTCTATGTATTTGTTGTGGTGTTGAAATTTGTATTTGGTTAATAATTGGACACATCAAGTCGACTTCTTGCCTCCTTTCTGAATTTGAGCTAAAATGTTAATGTAACATGTCCTGGTGTGTTATGGCGGTCAACCTCTTTGGTTTACAGTCGCGTCAAAACATGGAATCCCTTTTGTTCGAAAAAGTATATGGAATATAAATATACCGAACCAGTCATTGATTTACCCTCCATCCCCCTTTGTGAACTCTCAGCCTACACCAATGGTGTTTCCCTTGTAGGGTATTCTCTTCATCAGTGTATGTATTTTGGAACCTCATGGATGAACTGGAATTGAGAATGCCAGCTCAAGCATGTGTCACCATGTCGTGATCTTCGGTGCTGTCGTGCTGATCTGTATCCTCTGTTTACTGCTGGTACGAACAAGAACAAATGCGATGGTACAGTCAGCATCTGTCACCGCATGGCCAAAACATGCTGCTGCGACGTGCTTGCACAGTTCGTCTCTACAGGCTACACGAATCTGCTCCAACATAAAGTGGACTGTGCTGTGCAAGAATTGACGTGCCCGTGCCCGCTGCCCGCCAAGGTCCTACGTACGGCACTCCGTTGACTCCTAGCGCTGTTCATTCGTCGGCACATTGCAGCAGCGAGTCGGCGGCGAGGCTGGCCGCCTCGGCTGCAGCTTCTGTTCTCTCCGTGACTCATTCGAGCGTGGGAGGAGGGAGATGCCGAAGGTCTGATGAGGCTCCAACATTACTGCGAGCCTGCATGCATGGCGC
This sequence comes from Eleusine indica, assembly GCA_030378355.1. Lineage (NCBI taxonomy): Eukaryota > Viridiplantae > Streptophyta > Magnoliopsida > Poales > Poaceae > Eleusine > Eleusine indica. The sequence goes on along the minus strand of CM059498.1, from coordinate 4,724,370 downwards.
TATCCGAGTGGCAGGGGATACACAGAAGCACGGGATCCGAAGGCAGATGAGTGCATGGCAGTGGCAGCATGGATGATCTGAGCCTCTGAGGAGGTGTGTCCTAGATCTCTGGTTAGGTCCATGGGCCATGGCCATGGATGCCAAAGTGGAGGCCTCTTCTGGCCTTTGCGCTTTGTCCCGGCAGGAGCTGTGTCATGTGCATCCAACCGGCCATTTCTACTGCAACTAATTAATTATAGGGTGATGATCCTGGCTTCTCGTGTCCCTGGCTCCCCTGCCTTCTCTGGCATGGCTGCCGTCCTGGCTTGGTTTCTTCTTCTGATCCGTGGGCTGAGCCAGCCTTTACTCAACCGTTTCCTCAGCCCATGCTAGCGTAGCACGGCATGGCGCGTGACGTTTTGCATGCAATCGTACTAGCAGAAAAGATGTTTATAGGACCATCTTGCAAATTGAATTAGAGGCGCCTTTTCGGTAGTGTCCTGTTATTTTTGTCGTCTGTATTTGTATCGTCGGTTTCACTGGATTATGCAGGGCACAACGTCCGAGAGCATGAATCCAAGAAATGTTTCGGCTTACAGGAACCATAGTACGGAGTATATCCTGCTCGCCGCCTCTATGATGCCGCTAATCTGCACTCATTAGCCTAGCACTTGTTTCTGCTGGCCCATCATTTCGTGTCTGCCATATTCACTGCTTCCAAGGTCATGAGAATTTGAGAATCATAGGATCGGCCGACTAGTCACCACACACTTCAAAAAGATTCTTACTGATAGAATATAACGAGTACATATTTTCAATGACAACAAATATACTTTATATTTTCTTAAAAAAATAAAGATAGTTTTGTTTTGACATTGTACTAGTAGACTCTAACCAGCTTATAGTGTCAAAAAAATGGCAATGTAATCAATGCATGTGCAGAAGTAGTGATTGTTGCCCCGTATGTCCGCTTTATACTGAGCACTAGACCATTCTTTTCCTGGTATGCTGTATCACAAACTAGAGGGGCAAAGGAGCAATCTGCTTACACACTTAGGAGCCTTTCCTTCTTTGTGGACTGTAGCTACGCCCTGAGCAACATTATTCATGCAAAAGACATTGATTCCTTCTGCTTGTGCATGTCCGCAACGCTGCCCATTTGCTTCTTCTGTGCTTTTGTGCTGTGTGCATCATCGCACTCTGGGTACTGCTCTGCAGTCACTTTTTGTTTCATAGAATGTTGCATGACATAATACTACAAACAAGATCCATGTTGAATTGTTGATAGGAACTACTATGACTGGAAGACGAAAAAAAGAACAAAAGAGGTACTTAGCATCAAGGAAAAACTAGGAACGTTCACGGTGTATACTAGCTTTAGCCCCTTAACACACAAATAAACGCTACACTACAGTTCATATTTTCGCCCTTCCAACAGAATCTCAATGCAGGATGCAGCACAGGAGCAGAGTATCAGAAAAGAGCATATATAGTACCACTATCAGTGTTCTGCAATGTAGGAGTAAACTTTCGCCCTCCCACGAATTAAATATCAAGAACAGAAGGGATGCCATGCCAGAATGTGCATTTGTTTATATGTATGGAAGGATGGCAGTTGATTCAGAGAGTGCACGTAAACTTGCTAGGCCGGCTGCTATGCTAGCTGGCCATATGATCTTTTACTAGTCTAATGAAGACGCATGGCAATTCACTACTCCCAGCATCAGACCAGCTTGCAGCCATGCACTGGCGAAAGAAGAAGCCAGTCATTTTTTTTTCCTTCCAATTCATACCTCCTGAAATCTCCTTAAAGTAGCCTTGTTGTAGGGCAAGATAGATCGAAGCATGTGCCCTTTAGACTTGATGGTTCAATTCTTGATCAGTGTGGCACTGTTGATGTTGTGTTTGCAGCGTTGCATGGATGGAAGAATTGAACTGTTCGGCCTTGATGGGCCCATCAACTACTGTTAGGCCTTGATGGGCCATTGGATCATTGCTGGATTATGGTCAGTTTTCGACGACACCTCCATAAATTCAGCCGAGTTTGTTTTTCTACGCTCCCTTTTCTGAGCTCGTGTCTTGTCAGAGCATTGTTTGACTTCGGGGCAAATGGGGACTCCTCGCCCGTGATTCAACTTTAGGGGGCCGTTACGGAAGGAGTAGTTTTTACCACGGCGGTCTGGAGTAGAGATTCACTAGTCAAACAAAGGTTTTGAGAGGAGGAATGGGTTTGCATTGCACCCCGAAAGGATGGTGGGTCGTCGGAGAGGGAAGCCCGTCCAAACCTGGCATTTCACATCCCATCAGATGAGATCGCAAGCAGGCGCGCACGCGCTGCGGACTGCGCCTGCTAGTTTCCAAAAGCTGCAATCCTGCACCCTTCACAAGCGCACAAGGCCGTCACTACACCGCGCTAGAGCTAGAGCACGCAATTAGTACTAGTAGACGCCGCAAATCACACCCGGTCGCAATCGCAATCCCCATTTCGAACCGCAGCGCGACAAAGCTAGGTGAGGCGCTCTGGCCCAAAAGCGAGCCGTGCCTGCGCCCGCGGGGGTCCCTCTCCTGCAGTCCGGCCTCCGGAGCAGGTCCGCGGGGTCCCTCTCCTCCAGTCCGGCCTCCTGAGGGCAGGAAATGAAGAGTAGCTGAAGTCCACATCATTCATTCATCACGGCGGGCGGGCGGGGGCCCCGGGCGCGCGCGAGGGCGGGGGCAGCGCTCGCTACGCCGTGCGGCAGGCGCAATCAATGCGCGGCAGTACGCCTCCCATGCTTTGCTCGATGACGCCACTGCCGGCTTCTCTTTCCTCCCTCTCCCTCCCTCTGCTTCCAGAGTTCCACGTCGCCGTGCGTGTGCACAGTGCTTGAGCCAAGTGGCCGGCCACCGAGGTTAAACTAAAGCCAAACTAATCGGTCCGCAAAGATAAAGTTTTGACGAATTACACGGCCGGGTGGGGTGGTCTCTTTCGAAACCCGCAAAGCGCGCGACGCCACGCATAAAAGGCCTTGCGTCGTGTGAAAGGGAAGACTCGGCTGACGTCCCATTCCCATTCCATTCGTCTCCTTCTCGGCTTCTAGTTCTCTCCATGCCCAAAGCCTTCCTCCTCGTAGAGTAGAACCTGCGTGGGCCACCAAACAAGTCTGAGAGAGAGAGAGAGAGAGAGAGAGAGAGAGAGAGAGAGGCCGCAGTTGTGGAAGGAAAGCTGCAGAGAGTTGGTCTACTGGTGCGTGTGTCAACGGTGAGCTTGGTCCGGAGGGGAATAATGGAGGCGGAAGGGAGGAGGATGGGCAGCGGCCGGGTGGAGGCGAGCCCGGAGCGGGGCAGGCCGGTGTACGCGTCCCGGCCGGCGCCGGCGAGGCCCATGAGGAAGGTGCAGATCGTCTACTACCTCTGCCGGAACGGCCAGCTGGAGCACCCGCACTTCATGGAGCTCGCGCAGCACCCGCACCAGCCACTCCGCCTCAAAGGTACACTCCACTCCGTCCAAGTCCAACTACCACTTGCTTGCATTGCATTGCATTGCGTTGCATTCCGGTTGCATGCATGAACGGTAGGTGCTTCAATTTCTGTTGCTCTGTTTTTGTGAAGATGTGACGGACAGGCTCACCCTGCTGCGGGGCAAAGGCATGCCTGCTCTCTTCTCATGGTCTTGCAAGAGGTACGCGCTTTTTCTTCAGTCGTTCTCCTTCGCATGTGACATGCGCAGCAGTAGTGTTTGCTGGTTGTTTCAGCTCACATTTGGCTCTGCATTTTGTGTGTGTCCATTTTGAAGGAACTACAAGAACGGGTACGTGTGGAACGACTTGTCCGAGAACGACGTGATCTACCCGTCGGACGGCGTCGAGTACGTGCTCAAGGGCTCTGAGATCTTCCCCGGCTGCTCTTCAGGTACTACTACTACTAATCATCATTATCCTACCCTACAAGTCTAGCTGTTCCGGCGCCGTTTGTTCTTTAGTCGTCGGAAGTTACTTGTGTTGACCGTAGTGCAAAATGGCCATACTCCGGGCCGGCATGCATGGATGCATGATTAGCATCAACCATACTCTGATTATAGTTCGAATTAAACTGCTCTTGCTTCCTCTCCACAAAGCACAATGCTCTGTACTTGCAGTACTGCGCCACATTTTTCTTTCTTTCACCCTGGCCTCACCGTCAACTCGGTTGGACGACCGTGGCAAAGCGCAGCAGCTTTCAGACCTACGGTGCACGTTGCCCTTTCTGCACCACCTCGTGATGCGCAAAGACTTGAGAACCGTACCATTACCCAGCACTGCAACAATCCATCTCATCTGGAATAATGGCCACCTACTATCATAGTCTCTCTGCCAAAATTATTGAATTCTCGTGTCACTTTTTCCTCTCGGCCTGACTTTTTTTTTTTTTTGTTCTCAACCTGGCAGCAGCAGCAGCAGATCGGTTCCAGCACCTCCGAGTGACCGATAGGTCCCCGACCAAGGCGCTGGCCCTGCCCCACACCCACAAGCAGTACATGGAAAGCTACCGAGACGACGCCGCAGAGGATCCCGACGACGACGAGCTAGCGTACGCGTACCACCGCCGCGCCGCGGCGGCTCGGCTCGCGCGGCAGGAGAAGCCTGTAGTGACGGCTCGCACTAACCGGAGCCGCCCCGTCGAGCTGCCCGTCGAGGAGACCTCGCCGCCGTCCTCGACCTCCTCCGACAACAAGCCGCCGGCTTCGGCGCCCCAGCAGCAGGTGGTGAGACGGGCTGACCAGGTGGAGCCCGAGCCGGAGCCGAACCGTACCGGCTCGATGCTTTTGCAGCTCATCGCGTGTGGATCGACTGCGCCCGCCGCGGCTGGCGGGTCGGGCGGCAAGTGCCGGTCGGAGCCGAGGCGGAGCTGTGGGCTCGTGAGCCGGCTCTCGTCCCGCGCCGGCGCGGACGAGGAGGACGATGACGACGAGGTGGCGTGCGGCGAGCTGGGCCGGCGGTTCGGGCGCCTGGCGGTGGAGGACAAGGAGTACTTCAGTGGCAGCATCGTGGAGGGCGGCGGTGGCCGGGGCACGCCGCTGCCGGCGTCGTCGCTCAAGCGGTCCAACTCCTACAACGAGGAGAGGTAACATCACCCGTAACCCGTGCGTTCGTAGCCTTGTTTAGTTACGTCGTGATAAATAAGATGCTTGTTTCAATCAATCAACTAACTAATAATTGAGTTATCGATTGTAAATTTAATTATTTTATATTATAATATAGATAATTTTATAAAATAAAAATACAAACTAACTTACCATCGACATGAAAGTTTTCATTAGACTGAAATCTAGAAAATATGGATTAATAACCTCTAGCTTGTGTAGTTGCGTGATTACTGATTAGACATGTTAATTTTAATTTTAATCTTAAAAAAGCATATGTTAATTTTTTTACTGGGTTGGCCTTACTAAAAGGCCCTTACGAGTTACTACTACGACCATAGTCCCAACACCCAATCGTATTTGTCATGTCATGTCAAAGCTAAAGATCGATCTTTCTCCTAGTCCGTGTAGACGTAGCATGCATGGCACGTTGAGACTGATTAGGAAGCTTGGAATTTAGTCGTGACACAAACATGGAGATAAAAAATTGAGCTTTGCTAACAAGACCGAACAAAACTGTACTAGAGTACAGTACGTAGCAAAGGGGAAAAAAGTCGTCCGTATTACGCACGGCTTTACGTACGTATTGCCGAGGGAAGTACACGATGAGCAGTCTCTGTGTGATGGATGGATTCGTTGGCCGTATGCTGTTCGCTGTAGTGCAGACGTGCAGTGTGAACTGTGGACTATGCATCATGCACGCGGATGGGCACTGTTCTGTTGTGAAGCTGTTCACTGTACATTGGCGGCCGTACTAGTGTGGACTGTGTCGCTGTAAACAGTGTAACATACCAAGGCACTGCCGGTGCTTTGCAACCACGTGATTACTGTGGGTAGTGTGAATTGGCTGGCTAGACGGAGAGAACGAGATCTAGTTGGTCGATGATTAATCAGTCTTTTAATTTCAGGAGCTCGAGGCTTGGCGTTGGCTCGATCGGCGAGGAGAGGCGGGACGAAGGGATGGACGGCGACGAAGGAATCATCCGGGGAAGATGCATTCCGGGCAGGAAGAAGCAGCAGCCGCAGAAGTAGTGGGCGTCGTGCGCGCCTTGATTAGAAGTGCAGGAGGTCACACATGGCTAGCTCTATCTGTAACACGCAACTTTGTGTTAGCTAGGGAGTAGTTTCTGTCTCGTTGATTTGGTACTAGTGCCAGCTACTACCGTGTTTTAACCAGTTTTATCGACGACGGATCCCTACTGTTTACTGTAGGCTCTACTCCCTCCGGACGAAATTTGTTGTTGTCCCCAACAGAAAGTGCAGTTCATTTTTGCACTACAGATGCTGTCCGAGCATCAACAAAATTAATCGGGAGGGAGTAGTCATGGTGCTAGAACTCGCTGCGACGATGCATGATGCGCCATTCATTGCGAGCTCGATCCTGTGTCCTCGTGTGTTCTTTTTCAGACGGCTGACGCACTCAGCGTCGCCCTCCTGTCTCTGCCGCTCCAGCGTTCCAGTATGCGAGGTTATCTATGCAACATTTGCAGTGGCCCGCGGAACCATCTTTTGCTCCACCGATCTGATCGGCTGCTTTATTATTTATCCCTATTGATCTGCTTTGGTACTGTGTGCCATGGCGGTCACATTCCGAGGCTGCGAACCTGATAATATCTTCGTCTCAATGCTCAGCTGAATCGGCAAAAAAAAAGAATGTGGGCAAGATGGTGATACATATATTTTGCCAAGTTGCAAGGGTGATATTGTTGTATTGTATACAGTACTTCAGTAAAACCGGGTTGTGAATCTCACTCAGCTTATCACAAAGCCGAAAGTGAATGATGAACATGCATAGGATACTACACGGTGTAAGAACATGGGTTGTGCGGGATGCGGCACTCAGCAGGTGGCAAACACCCAGTAAGCTCGATTAGTTAGTCCCCGAGATGACACGGCTCTTGGACGATGAAGAAACAACAAGGCGACGGATGCGTTCCCTTTCAGTCGGTGGACTGCGACGGCATCGCCGGCGCCTTGGGGAGAGGCTGCCCGTTCACGAAAGACTTGAAGAGAAACAGGCCTCGCTGCGGCTGGTCGATCGGCACCATGTGGCCTGACCCGCGCACCGTCGCGAACATCAAGCCCTTGTACTCGATCACGTACCCGGCCACCTATATAATTTCCAGGAAAATTCGTGAGCATCATCATCTCGTGTGTTTGCAATGAGGAATTACTAGTACTGCGTGTATATAGTAGACCGCACCTGCTCGCCGTCGGAGGACCAGGGACGCCATTCCTCTACGACGGGGAGCCCGAGCTTCGTCATGGAATGCCTGGTCGCGGTCACCGGAACCACGGAATCCAGGTCGCCACTGCGTGACATACACGTATTGTTATGGACTGATACTAGATTGCAGGATTACGTGAACAGTGATAAATGGAAGGAGCAAATTTAGAACCTGAATATCCAGACACGGACGCCGCGGCTGATGATGTCCTTGAGGTACGGCAGCATCGTCTTGGGGCTGTCTCCAAAGTGGAACAGGTCGTACCTGCCAATGGAACATCTGCTCCATGGCTTCTTCATTTCTGCAGTTGCATGGATGGCCGCTTTCACCTTGGGATCGTTCAGGTATGCTTTCACGAAGACGTCAGCGCACGGATCGGATATATCCTGCGATCGTAGAAACCTCCCAGGTCATAAAATTATATTGATAATAAGAAGATGACACTTGAGCGGGAAACAAGAGATGACAATGCGCGCATAAATAATTAAATATACCATGCAGTTTGATGCCGTCGGCCTGACTTTCTTGTCGTAGCATTTGGGTGCGTATATGTTCAAGTAGTCGATGTTGCCGAGCTGGCCGTCGGCGGCAGACTCGGCCGAGTCGCAGAGCGGCGAGGTTTCGTCGGGGTTTTTGCAGTTCTGATCGATCAGCGTGTGCGTCGCGTCAGAGATGAAGCCGCGCTGCCACAGGAACTCGTACGCCGTGCGCTGCTCCTCCTTGAACTCCAGGATCCCGTTCCCGATCTGTTCCATTATTCCCGTAATTAATTAGCTAGTTGCGGTTAGGCTAATCATGCATGGATGGAGCAGCTTACAATGATCCCCTTGAGGTTTAGGGCTGCGTTCTTGGAGGCGAGGATGAGGGTGGAGATCTCGGGGACGTAGTGGCCGGCGTAGCTCTCGCCGATGATGAACAGCTCGCGGCCCTTGTACTCCGGGAACCGCTCCATCCACTTGACCAGGAAGGTGTAGGTGTCGCGCGTGGTCATGTTGTCGCCCATGGTCTTGTACACTTCCGTGTTCACGGCGTAGGAGAAGCCCGTGCCCGCGGGGCTCTCCAGGAACAGGATGTTGCCCTCTGATGCAACGTACATAGAGTAGTAGCTCATCCATCAGCCTTGTCGTCGATAACTAATTACTAATAACTGGCACGCGTAAGAAATGCCCCAAAAGTTCTTTGTGGACGGACCTGAGTTCCAGGCGTATTTGTTCTTGCAGAGGGTCTTGCCGTCCGTGTCAACACGGTATGGACCGACCTCCTGGAATGCTCCGATTCCAAACGAGGAGCAGCCAGGCCCTGCAGAAAGAGTACAGAAACTCCGAAAAATCATACAAGTTCAGAAGAAAACAGCATTGTTCATAGCATTTGTGTGTTCTTAATCTAATCATCATAAAACTTATGTCAGGATCTCGCTCTGTAGAAATGGGAAGTGTTGATTCTCCGTGTTAATGGGGCATTGCACGAACAATCCACATCATGAGGTTGATTTCCAGCTTTTAATTACGATATAACTGAAATAATGCATTCATCTTAACTGTATTATGTTACCCTTGCAAGATATGGATTTTTCTAAGACTTAAGATGACCTTCATCAACAGAAAAAAAAAAAAGACTGAAGTTGGAGAATGCAAGGGGAAAAAAAAAAAGAATACCTCCATTTAGCCACAGAAATAGCGGCCTTTTCGCGGCATCAGCGGCAGCCTCCACGAAGTAATAGAAGAGCGTCCTCCCGTCCTTCTCGTCGACGTTGACGTAACCGGAATACTGCTGGACAGTCGCGTCCCGTGGCTGGCCGGGCAACGCCGTGATCTGGTCCGCCTCCTTGGAGCCCTCGCCGGCGGCGAGTGACTGCCGTGAGAGCACGGACAAGACGATCGCAACGGAGAAACACAGCGCTCTGACGTTCGCCGTCTCCATTATTCTCTGCGACCGGGGATTCCTGCGTTTCGAGCTCTGGATTTATCGACGGGAAGCAAAATTTCGGGGGCGTGAATTCTGGCTCTTCACTTTTATGTGTATTCGTGATCTGGCAAGTTCGTCTTTACCAAGAATAGTTCAGCAAACTTCGCCCTATCGGTCTCCCATTTTTTAGAATGTCTTTCGCCAATAATAGGCTGTCGTAGTGTCGTTTAGTGATAATATGACTTCTTCCAGCAATTTTAATCCGCAAAAGACAAAATTACGAATATACTGGGTACTGAAATACGTACATGACCCAGATTACTGCAGCTCGAATAGACCAGAGTCCTTTGATGACGCAAGTGCCCCCAAATCTGACGTTGATTTCCCAGGCAGCCGCGGTGCGGCGACCAAAAACCAACTGGAAATCTCCCCATCTCCCTCCCGCGCGCCCTGCTCGTCCCCATCCCAAAACCTGACATGGGAAGCAAGAAGAAGTCGAAGCCGAGCAGGAGCAGGAAGAAGGCCAAGACTAGCGCCGACCAGGCCTTGGCGCTCGACTATGTTCGCGCCTGGGCGCAACCTGCGCCGCCTCCGGCGTCTGACTCCGACGCGGACGACTTCCTGCCGGCCCAGGCCGCGCGCGGCGGCGGCGGCGGCGAGGTGCTGTTCGAGCTCCACTCCCACTCCAATCACAGCGACGGGTTCCTGTCTCCCTCCGCGCTCGTCGAGCGTGCCCACCGCAACGGGGTAATACGAGCCCTCTCTGATCTCTTTCTCTGTTTGCCCGCTAACTGTTCGATGAAATGCTTGATTACTTGGTCGCATCTTTCGTGCTTAGCCGTTTTCATGTCTGTAGACCGTAGGATCCACTAGTTGTTAAGCAAATCCAGTGTGTGTAGCTATGCTGAAACGATTAACAGGAAATTGGATTGTTCGTCCATGATAGTGCTCTTGTGCAGTGGAAGTGTTATATCTTGCTGCTTTCACGCTGTAACTGGAGTCTACACATGTTGCCACAGGTGAAAGTTCTCGCCCTAACAGATCATGATACCATGGCTGGTATACCAGAAGCTGTGTCGGCAGCTTCCAGATTTGGCATGAGAATTATACCTGGAGTTGAAATCAGTGCACGCTATTCTCCAAGGTAAGAATAAGAACCTTTTGTGTTTCAGTGCAAAGGCATTTTCAATCATGTTTTGAAAGAAAATCAGTAATCACACCCTATTTAATAATTCATTATATTATTTTCGCATTCCATTATCAGTTGGAACTCCTGTTGTAAATATTATTTACATAATATTGATATGACTACGGATGTTGCATACAACGAATCAGTGTTGCAACTGCTCATTCCTACCCTTCCTTATTATTCTCAAGAACCCCTGATTTTTTTTTTTGTGACAAAAGAGAGCTTCGTTAAATTAAGGCACATCGGAGTTACATATGATGCTCGCACATATTTGTTCCAAGCTACTGCTACTAGTGCTTGCACTACTAGAGTCACCCTGGTGACTAGGAGCCTCTGACTCCACCAAAGTTTTCAAACAACTAGGGTAATCCAACCGTTTAACCAGAAACTCATTATTCCTAACTGCTCGTTATGCCAACTGATGTGCTGCTTCATTCACCTCTCTTGATTTTGTTGAACCTGCAAGCTGGCAAGAGGACATGTCAGTGTAAGTGTTGACATGTTAGTAAGCACCACAAATTAGCAGAGTGCAGTGAATGGTATGCTTCTAGCAGGGGTGAAGCCAGGGAGATTGCTCGCCGGGGGCAGTGACTTTGTTAATTTGAACTTTTGTTAGGGTCAGGGCTTGATTTGTAAGGTAAATACAATGTTTTGCATGAAAAATCATCAAGGTCAGCTGACCCCGACGGCAAATTGTAGCTTCGCCCCAGGCTGCTAGATCAGCATATTATGTGTGCCTTCTCACAAGTGAAACCTTGTCTGAACTGAAATAATTGAAACAAATTAATAGGTATAAACAGAAAAATGCTTTATAATTGGATAGAATGTTGATATTTTCTTTGTTGTTTCTAAAGATTATATTTGACGACCTTTGAAACATGCTGTTCTGAACACTTTGCTCTTAACGATAGATACAACAAAGCTTTTTATTCTTATAGATACATAGATGTGTTTTTTTTTTCACTACAGAGCTTATGTCTCTGGTGTATTACCTGCTCTTAATATTATTAATATACAATTTTACTAGAATTATCTTATGTCTAATTTACTTATCTTGCCTTTTATCCCTTCCTGACTATGTAAATTACTAACTTATCTGGAATTTCTTTGTCTATAAGGGAAGTTGCTACTGCTGGCGAGAATGTCCATATTCTGGCATACTATGGTATGTGTGGTCCATCAAGGATCGATGAGTTGGACATCATGCTATTGAACATTAGAGATGGTCGGTACTTACGGGCAAAGAGTATGTTGGCAAAGCTAAACATGCTGAAGGTGCCGATAAAGTGGGAGCATGTATCTAAAATTGCTGGTGAGGGAGTGGCACCTGGTCGATTGCATGTAGCAAGGGCTATGGTTGAAGCGGGTTACGTAGAGAATGTAAGGCAGGCATTCAACAAGTACATTGGTGATGATGGTCCTGCATATGCCAGGTAAATATGTAAAAGCATTTTCCCTGCTGAGTTAAGCCATTCCTTAATAACACGGCATGCGCTTTGCAGAGGGAGTGAACCATTTGCTGAGACTGTTGTACAGTTGATTAGTCGTACAGGGGGCATATCTGTGCTTGCTCACCCATGGGCATTGAAGAATCCAGTTGCAATCATCAGAGCCTTGAAAGTTGCTGGTCTTAATGGTATGGAGGTCTACAGAAGTGATGGAAAACTTGATGGTATGTCTCTTAATGCCTCATGTTTTTGGATGCCTTTAGATAGATTGGAGGGCTCCTATAATGCACCGAAATTTTATGTATTACTCGCATAGTCTTTTTTCCTTTGAGGACCGAGTCATCTTATGATCTCTTAAGTAACTATGGAATTTATTCTACAGGATTTTGTGAATTAGCTGAGAAATATGAACTTTTGAAGCTCGGAGGTTCTGATTTCCATGGAAGAGGAGGGAAAGATGAATCTGACATTGGAACAGTGAAGCTTGCTATTACAACTCTCAGTTGCTTCTTGAAGGTGGCTAGGCCTATCTGGACTTGTGCTATGAAAGACATCCTACTTAAATTTGCAGAGGAACCATCTGCTTCAAATTTAGGGAAGTTAGTGAAATTTGGAAGGGTTACCAATTTTGATGGTTATTCACCAACAAGCACTGTTATTGATGCTATTGATGTATGCTTATCATCATGGTTGAGTAATGATGACATAGAGGATGCGGAACTTGAGGAGGTAAGGCTGAAGCTTGCCTGTTATGCAGCTAAAAAATGATGTCAACGACATGGCCATTTTGATCAATGTTTTCCCTTTTTACAAAAATGTGTTGTGGCGACTCGATGTCTATACTTTGCTTTGTTCATTTACTGTCCATCAGAATTAGTATATAACATATCAGTGTACTATACTAGTCAATTATGTTGCTCAAAATTGATATATTGAATCGAGCTGTCACCGTCATTTTAACAAGGAGTGCCTATTCATTGATTGTATCTAAGTTTACAACATTCAAACGATGAACATATAATTCAATCATACAAGAACTTGTTTCTTAAATGAGGAGTAATTGTATGTCTATAAGCATATGAGTTGAGTGCGCCCCACAAATCTCCTGTGTGCTCCTGGTCTGTTTTTCCAACCTTGTTCAACAGATTCATCCTTTCCTATTTTCTTTCTTCTACTTCTGTAGACGACGACTGTCCTGATTATGTAGTTTCTGCATCTGTTCAGTTTCAATTTTCTATTTGAGGACTTTCGTTATTGAGGTGCTTTTATGCTAAATTATAATCAGTTATGCAAGTTTTCTGGAGATAGGCAGTTTATTCCTTTGAGTTTGACTTGAAATATCACCATGCACATCAGCAATTGAACTGGTTTGGTCAGATGCAGACAGATTCATTCCCAGTCAAACTTTAGCTAACAGATCAACCTGGATGAGTGACTGATTCATTGTTGAATGAAACCTGCTTGTGACATCCGTCTTGTGATCATTAAAAACATAGGCACTAGTAGATAGCGGAAAGTGGATAGCAATTCATGTTTAATGTCTCTGCATTGAACAGAAACATATGGTCTTCTTTCAAGTATCCTTTGCTTATTGAGGACTGGAAAGCTCCTGTGAAGGTTATTGCAATTAAGTATTTATGCATTATTTGAGTCTCTTGACCCTTTGTTAAGTTGGTTGATTATTTTTTTTGGATAGAAGCCTGATCCTGAAAGGTTTCTGAGAAATAAATAATGTATCTAAATGTTCAAACTTCACTGCCATCTGACAGGCGAGCTATTAGATAAACATGACAAAAGGTTTCTTTTTGAATCCCCTAGAAAAAGGTTTCTATTCAAATATTTAGTCGATTATAAATTATTTTGAATTAGATGATGTCTTACGTTTCTGTGACATGTGACGGGAAAGGAATAAACAGACCGGATTGCTTATGTGTATTAATTTTTTAAGTTTCAGTAGTTGTGAAATTTGATTGTAATGGGTACGTATATGTATGTAATAACATTTGCTTAACTATAGTTGTGAAACAGACCGGACTGCATCATGGTCTAACTATACGTTTGTATACCCATCATGTTTGAGGTTCAGCTCCTGTGGGGCTAATGCTCTGGTCGTTTTCTCGTGGTGCGGCAGTGAAATAATCTGCGAAGTGGTGATGTCAGTTATGTAGCCATGCCTAATTTCTTCGTAATTCTTTTGTCCATCATTCTACCTTTTGAACTCTGTTGACTTATTTCGCTATATTGTTTGAGCTGTTGCTGCGCCGCATGTCATCATCAAATTTGTCACATGTTTCCAGATGGGGCATTAGGACCTAACTATTCCGTGTACTGCATGATTAGCTTCTTGCTTGTTCGGTTGCTGCGTCATTACACCTTGAGCTTTTCCCTACTGGTACTTCGTAAGGGCCTCTCATCCTGTTGCATTTCTTTATTCCTCTTCGTAGAACAGCAGCCACCAGTTTATTTAAAAGATTATCACCTGCATGTAATATTTTTTGACTCCCACTTTAGAACATTATCTCCAGCCGTATGATGTTTGCATACACGACTGTTATATGTGGATGGACCAACTCACTAAACTGATAAGTATTGGCATCCTCACCTTTCTGCTCTTGTTTCTATTCTTTTTTTTTTTTTTTTTTGGTTAAGAGGTGATGGTTGCTTAGTGGACCTGCTGCTAGCTGTGGTCTAAGTGTTAGATTGTGATTTCTAATTCTTGAAAAAAGATGTTAAGAAGTGGTTCAGGTGGTGGTCTACTGCTATTTGCTTCCAGGTGTTTCATTAATCCTTCTCTAAACATATTGTTGTTAATCCTATCACCTCATCACTAATGCAACAAAATTTCTTAGGTTCTGACGAATGTTTTTGTGTCCTGACAAATGGGTGATGTATCTCAGGAACCATGCTGGTGAGGTTATTACACCTGTTCTATCCAGGCATCCAGCCTTGCCATAAAGCAAAACCGAAGTTCAAATTTGGCACGCGCTTTAAGACGCAAACAAAATCCCTTTTATGCTAAGCCAAGCTAACCACTGCTAGCCAACGAAGTTGTGGTGTTAGGCAGGTTCTTCCCCACTCCCGGGGATCGCGAATCAGAAAGGCCGTCATGACTGGTTCTTTCGTGCGGTGCTCTGCCGATGGGAATCCGACACGTAGATATTCCCCCTCTGAAAACGGCCTTTCTTGTGTGGCTCCGGACAAGCGTCTACCCTCCCTGCCCGCTTTCACTTTCCCATCATTCGTCCCTTCCATTCCCCTCGCCGCGGCCAGACCACGCGCGTTGGCGCTGTCGATCGCCAGACCACACGAATGCCGGTGGCTTTCTTTCGGGCTGCATCGAACGCAACTACGCTTTTGCCTCGCCTCCCCAACGAAAAGGCGTGGTACTGCCAAGCCTAGCTTGGGCGTGTCAGGAATGAAGGGCTTGTGCAATGTGCGATCGCCTTTATTTGCCTGGCCAATAATCAGGTCACCTCACTGTTGGGTGTCACCCGTCGTTCTTTTTTGTGATTGGAAAATGGAACTGTTTCGCTTGCATTTTCAATTTTCTGGTACAGGGAACGGAAAACTCACGCCATGTCCAATCAATCGGAGGTGCGCCACGATCGTAAATAATGTCCCTTATAGGGCATCAAA
The DNA here is from genome assembly GCA_030378355.1 of Eleusine indica. Classification (NCBI taxonomy): domain Eukaryota; kingdom Viridiplantae; phylum Streptophyta; class Magnoliopsida; order Poales; family Poaceae; genus Eleusine; species Eleusine indica. The sequence continues at coordinate 4,708,887 of CM059498.1, read as the reverse complement.
TCGGACGATTCGGGCGGCCTTTCGCATCGCCATCGTATTCGTATCTACGACTAGTCCGTATTGGTGTGTATATATAAACTCGTATACTACTATAGTACTCCATTCAATAGTAATTCGTTTTCTCGTACTTGATGAAGAGTAATCTAGTACTGGTCCATGACGAATCCAAGGATCTGGCAGGTGATTGGCTGGACAAACAGTTGTTTAACCTAACCATCTGCTCGGTTACGGCAACAGATACTCAACTCCGAGGCCGTAGCATCCAAGCTGCCGCGTCGATCACGGTCACTCCCTCGACACAGCCATGTGACAGCTAGATCTGGACTTACCAGGTCAGACCGCTCCTCGACCAATGGGGAGGCGCCAAGTACCCACCGTTTCCGTTTACCGGCACCTGCCCGGTCACGCGCCGTGAAAGATGACGACAGGTGGCGGTAATAACCGCGCGCGTGACACCTGGCGTCTCCCCATTGGCCAATACCTACTCCCCGCGCGCTTATAAATGAGCCCCGGCAACGGCTGCTCTTGCTCATCGACGACTGATCAATCGTCCCAAACCTTTTCTGCGAAAATCTTCCGGTAGATTCCGTTTCCTCTTCCGCTCGTTCTCTTTGGGCGTTTTTTCTCGGTGCGCGAATCCAACCCGAGCATGGGCACGACGCTGGATTGGCACGGCGGCCGCAACGGCGGCGCTGTTTTCCCCGCCGCCGCGATGTTCGCCACGATGCCGGACAGCAAGGAGCTCGTGCGCGCGCCGCCGCCTATGCAACACGGAGCCATCTCTTTCGCGTACCCGTGCGGCGGAGTCGAGCAGAACGCGCTGTTTGGCGCCACCGGCGGCCTGACTCCCGCGCAGGTGCTCCACGTGCAGTCGCAGCTCCAGTTCCTGCGCCGCCCAGCTGGCGGCTCGTCATCGCTGGCCGCGGCGGCGCAGCCGATGAAGCGCACCGTGCCTCTCCCGACGACGACGAAGCTGTACCGCGGCGTGCGGCAGCGGCATTGGGGCAAGTGGGTGGCGGAGATCCGGCTGCCGCGCAACCGCACCCGGCTCTGGCTCGGGACCTTCGACACGGCCGAGGACGCCGCGCTCGCCTACGACGCCGCCGCGTTCCGCCTCCGCGGCGACTCGGCGCGGCTCAACTTCCCCGAGCTCCGCCGCGGCGGCGCTCACCTCGGCCCGCCGCTCCACGCCGCCGTCGACGCCAAGCTCCACGCCATCTGCCACGGCGCCGACGCGCCTCCGCCGACCCACAGCCACAGTCAAAGCCAGAGCGACGCGACGGCGGCGACGGCGACGACGACACCACCAGCGCCGATGAGCTCATCGGTCTCCTCGGCGGGCCCCGCGAACGTCGTCAAGAGCGAGCCCGTCTGCTCGGGCTCCGAGACCTCCTCGTACGCCGACGGCGACGTCTCCTCGACGGGATCCTCCGACGTGGTTCCCGAGATGCAGCTGCTCGACTTCTCGGAGACGCCGTGGGACGAGACCGAGAGCTTCCACCTGCGCAAGTACCCGTCGCTGGAGATCGACTGGGACGCCATCCTTTCATAAGAACGCGCACTGCCTCTGCTTTTCTCTGTTCTTGATCGAGCTGTTCAGAGGAATCTCCCTTATTAGGAAGGAACTCATCGTTGGTTTAGGTTTTGGGTTTGATCATGTCTAGCATCAACCCCTGGTCTGCTTGGTTTTTTCAATGGCATTGCCAGGAACGAGGTCTCTCAGCACTTTTAGATTATTACGCGAATTTATTAGCACCCTGCATGCAAAAGGTTTCATGTATATATATTTCAATCTGCATTGCATTTGTATTAATCCAATAAACAACCACTTTGCCGCAAAAGGAATGGCTCGTTTTTTATAAACTAAGGGACTTGCTAATTTTCAACTGACTAAAAGTTTGGGTAATTTTTAATTACCATTTTGAATCATCGAATCTAGATCAAACGGTTTATAATTATTATACAGATAATCCTATTAAAAAAAATTCAAAATAACAAACCATCAACTGAAAGCTTTCAGGTTAGGAAATATGATCCCCACAAACTAAATAGCTGTTGGCTTCTGTTACTGTTCAGGATACCAGGAATGAGAAGTTAATTTGATATGAGTTAGGACAAATGAAAGTTGATTTCACACAGGCTAGGGGATATGCGATTATGCGTGCATGAGTATATACGTGGAGGTTAATGAAGAAGGACATTTCCACTAAGAACAGCTCACGGTGTCAAGCAACATATGTGTTGATTGTTTTTGTTTTTGGATAAAGGCTTTTTTTATTTTATCTTATAGGCAAGAAGCATTTGCGATTTACGATAGGTGTATTGTTAGTTTTCCTTCAAGTGGCCTGTAGCACAGAAGGGGTTCCATCATTGAACGACAAATATGAATCTACATGATTTTGCTATGGAACTCTCGTTGCAAAAGAGTACGGCTAATTTAGACCCGGCAGTGGCTTGGTCCGGTGATAATCAGTGGGAGACAACATTCAGCGTCGATCTGCCGCCGCCTGTATTCTTCTCGGTGAAGTCCAACAGCAAACCCCATCCCCATCCCAATGGACACAAATGATGGAATTTGATGTGCAGCTACATTGAAATTTGAACTCTGAGTCCGAAATCTGAATTTAGTTCAAATCAAAATTAGAGCAACTTTAATCTGAAAGGTGTCGATTCCTCTAATGCGCTGGTCCTGGTCATTGCAGCACATACACTTATCTTATTTCGAACGGTACCAGACGATCATATTCATCTGTGGCTGCATAGGAGGGAAAGCATCTGGATCTATTTTTGCGCCTTCTTTCTTTTTAAAGGACCAGAGTGTCATGTGAGGAGCCAGGACTGCACGCGATCACAAACTTTGCTTTGGCTTAATATAATGTTGACCCAATCCCCCAGAACAAAAAGAAAAAACAGATGTTTAGCTGCCAATCACCACAATAAACATGGTTCCTCTCCGAGTTCACTGTACCATGTTCAGTGTAACTTTTGTCGCTTCTATCAAAACAATGAGTTTGCCTTTTGGGTGGTGCATGAACCTTGAGAAACGCATGAATTGGCAGTTAGCTCTCTATCTTTTGGTTCATCGGAGAATTTTGAGCTTAATTGGTAGGTTTGTATTCTCTGGCCGTTTTTTGTTTCTGAAAATGCTTTGTGGAAAGGTACCCATTCAGTTAAGAAACTTTGTCTGGCCTGACAGGTTCCAGTCATAAGCAATCATGAAGATACATATCACAAGCTTAAATATGTAAAAAAAAAGGAAGATGATCAAGGTCCTGATAACATGTTTTCGTATTTGTAAACTACTAACCATCTTGGAAATCCTGGATGGTCTACGTCGCTTTACAGATCAGTATGGTCTATCCACAACTTGCTTTTGTGGTCATTTTCATGCTTTAGTCCACCCATGGTATTGACATTCATAATTTCTTATGTATATCCATCTTTTTCAATGAGGCTGGAGAGCTTGCAGGAAAGCAGTAATGCTCATCTATCGTCAGGTCAACCCCATAATCGGTATGTCCCAATGTCAACACGGAGCTATTAGAGGCACTCAATGAGATTGGGCAGAGGTGTCCACTACGTAGCCACCTGCACAATGTGATGATGGTCCATTGCCAAGCTTTGAGTTGACTTCTTGCTGATATCTAAAGCAGGATAAATTGACAAAAGAAGGGTTATTATGAGGTAATGCAAGGATCATTCTGAAGTTTAATAGAGAATGCTTTTCTTTAAAGAAAACAGATAGTTGGAATGGAGGGAGAACCCATCCGATCGAACCCATGAGTTGGCCATGACAACAAGATTCACTTGACAAGAAAAGGCTGCCTTCTTAGGGATAATGTATGTAATCGCATAGGCTGATAGGCTTGATTGTGACATGGCAGTGTAGCTTAGGAGAGTAAGCGTTGACTTTAGTAAAGCAGGTATTCATACTTTCCTCATGCCTTTAACATGGCTACAAAATGAAAGGCTTTGCATAAAATGTTTGGGTTTCAGTTGCTTTGTTGACCGCACTTGCATGTGAGGATGGTGCACCAAACTGCATACCTCACTCAACTTGTGGCTGGAACTGAGTAAGTGTGTGAGCCAGAGAATGTTGATCTGATTGACTTGCTCGGTTGTCACTTGCCCAACTCCAAAACCCAAACTGTTTTGAGTTGGAGTATTGATTCCGAAGCCGCACAAAGATGTGTTTTTAGAACTCTGCAGAAAGAAGGATAGAGTACTGGAGCCTTGTACTGTGAAAGTGAAGCAGTGGTCATGGTGCATGAACCCCACCTTTGAAAAAAATGCGCGTCTGCATACTGGTACACTGAACTAGGGCATGTGCGTGCGTGCGTGCCATGCTGATTCTTAACAATCACGGGGCCTTGGCTAGTGGGCGGCAGAAGGAGCTGGCCGGGCAACGGATATTATCAGTGCCCAAAGCCATGTCGGCAGCGCTCAAGTATCTGTCAGACACCACACTGGCAAAGTTGACCTGGTTGATCTCGTAACCCCGCGACAAGTGTCAGTTCAGCAATCTCAAACCCATGCTCTTGGTTCAAAGAGAAGATGAAGACATCTTAATCCGTGGTCCATTCCCACAACGTCATCAACTAACTCCGCATAGCAGATCTGAACTTCGATGGTCGATTCCAAGGAGTTCATTCCACCATTCTGCTCTGCATAAATTAAATGGGAAAGAAAATAAGAAATCGTGAAGACAATGGAGCGTTGGGGCCACCATTTCGTCGTATACCTGTGTTCAGTGTTCAACTGGTGCTCTCTGGGACATAGGATGCATCCTGGTGTTCATTTCATTTCTTAATTTGAAAAAAAAAACACATTCTGGTCTGGTAGTCTACACACAAAAAATGTTTTTGGATCAGGGAGAGGCGGGAAAATGGGCCAAATCTAGAGTTGCAAATGCCTGGGTCCAAGAAGGAACGTGGGTGCTATGTTTGGGGTGAGTTGGGCATGGGCCACCTGGCAAACTGAAACAAGATACGGCCGGCGCACGGCAGCCCATCGTTGCATTCTTGATCTGGCCCACGATTAAAATGCCAGTCGCAGTCTGATCGCCTCGTCGTCGTTGCATTCATGTGCTGACGCCGCCACTGAAACTTCAAGCACAAGGAAGCAGGAAAAGCAGCCAATGTGCTTACCCCCCGTCGCCACGCCATCGCGCACGACGCCAGTTACCACCGAAATTGAAAGCACGACTGCACGCGGCAGGTGGCACTGTATGTGCCATCGTTGGCGTGTACACCGCGCGGTGCCGGCAGGCAAGCACGGTGACGCGGCCATCCTGCATTCCGATCAGGCGGGGGGCGCCGAGCCGAGGTGGTCGGTATTTCATTTACCGACCACCCCGAGCAGAACTTCGCTTTTTCGTTTCTCTGTTTACACATGGTGTCTGGTTCTGAAACTTTGTACATTGACGCAACGTAACTTGCCACGTCTCCATGTAATCATTCCAGATTTTTCGCGCATCCAAATCTCCGTCAAATGACGATTTCCTGATAGATTCTACTGCGATTTACTGATAGAGGGGCGGTTCTGATTATGGCATTCAACGCACTCGGATGTGAGATTAAATCTCGTTTCTGCAAGATGGTCTGCCAAGCCTTGCAAAACTAATCTCTGTCGTGCCAAGTCACTCTACCAGGAATCCAAAGCAACATCCTCGCCATGGTGATCAGGCAAGACGCCCAGTCAGACCAGGAGGCCCTTTGGAGGCACCGTGGCGACGTCGGCGTGTACGCAGTGCCGCTCGGTCCACAGTAAGCCGCAAGACGATCACCTGATCAAGGTCAAACACGGCGGCGAGCGACGCCGCCCATGGCCACAGGCATTGCAACGAACGGCGGGACGAAGACGAGGGGCCAACCGGCGAAGCACGGATTTTCTCTGATAATCGCAAGCAGAGACGGCTGCGTCTTTGACGGTGAGCAGCCCAACTTGCAAAGGTTGGTGATCCAGATCAAAGGTGAGGCGCGGCTTTGGGCGTTGGCTGGGGCGGCGGGCCTCCGCCAGATCCTCTAGTTTACAACTAGGGATTTTTGTAGTGTGTTGTTAACATGCGCATATGTATCTTATATGGTAACTCTTGCCCTCTAAAGGGTATTTTCTTGTATAAAATCTTTCTTTCTTCTTAATACAATGACACTCAGTTTCTCATGCGTGTTCGAGAAAAAAAAAATAATCGCAAGCAGATCAGGGACGGCTTGGCGCAGGGACCGGAGGTGTCTCAGCGTTTAGTATGGTCTGATGGATCACGGCGGGGCGCTAGCAGATGGAGGCGACTCAAGGAAGCGCGCGTACCCGACGCGCCAAGGTGGACGGGGGGGGGGGGGGGGGGGGGTCGGTATTTCGTTCACCGACCACCCCAAACAGAAATTTCTCTTTTTTGTTTTTCGATCTACAGGTTGTCATAGATTCTGAAATTTTGTGGGTTGCTGCAACACCGCACGCCTCGTATCTTAGAAATTTCATAGAATTTTTCGCGCATCCGAGCCGTGGTCGATTGAAAATCTTCTGGTGGGCGGGGGTGGTCGGTATTTCATTTACCGACCACCCTGTGCAGGAATTTCCTTTTTTCGTTTCTCCCTGTATAGTTGATCGCAGACTCTGAAGCTTGGTGTGTTGATATATCGACGTATGTCTCGCCTCCAAAAATTCCCACAGATTTTTTATGAGTCCATGCCGTCGTCAAATGTGGTCGGTATTTCATTTACCGACCACCACATCGACCTTCTCTTTTTTGTATCTTCATCTAAAGGTTGAATCAAGGTCTGAAAATTTGTGTGTATGAGACAGGATGCATTCCGAATCTGGATGAGGAGGAGGATTGCTTGCTCGGACCTGCCCGGTAGCGCTCGGCGAGGTAGGCGTTCTCGGGCGGCGGGACATGGTATATCTGTTCCTTCTAGACCTTGACCATGTACGTGTCCTGTGGGCACCGCTGGGACGGAGGGGGAGGGAGCACGGCCACAGGCTCCAGTGGCAAGCTGAAGGCCGTGGAGACAGCGGAGGAGGAGGCCGGCTCGGGCGACGCTGGCGGCGGGACCAGGGGCCTCCGCTCCGCCATGGAGAGGAGGAAGCGAGTAGGGTCAATGGGAGGCGGCGGCGGCGATGGCGAGGAGGAGGAGCTGTGAGGCGGGAGGGCGAGGAGGAGGAGGAGGTGACGGGCGGAGGGCGTCGCATCACAGGGCGGGGGGCCGCGCGGACGATTTGGGGAGGGCGAGGACGAGCGCGCCAACAGGGACGGACCCACGCTTTAACGACGTCTGCCTATTGTTGGGTTGCCCGCGACCCGGTCAAAAGGTAGTGCTGGGCCCACCATGCCATGGCCCCACGGACGTTTGTTGGTTGGTTAGTTGCGCGCCGCGCGGCGGGCTCGCCCTCGCCCTCGCCTGTCGCGCCCACCGCGAGGCATGTCACGACTCATGCTTTCACGGCTTTTGCCTCGGTTCCTCGCGCCAAAATAAAATCTATGCCACGATTCCGGAAATGCAGGAGTACAGGGATCGGCACACAACATGGAGACAAGACAGCCGCAGCTGGCCGTGTTATTAGCTTTTGACCGCGCGTGTTGGTACGATCGTGTGTGTCTTCGTTCATGGTAATTTTGAGATCGTGATTCATTTTGGAATTCATCCTGATATGAAAGGAAACTGGAGAAGCTAAAACAAACAGAAAGGTTGGAATAACCGAATTAACCGACCATCTCGGTTCAGTAAAAAACCGACCGGTTAACCGATTAGATATAGTATCAGATCCTATTTTCTGCTGCTAACCAAACGGTTAGCGCAAACGGCTGGGACTAGTTTTTCGGTTAACCGAGTTAACCACGGGTTATTACTGACTATTCCAAACCTGATTACACTAAGAGCATCTCCACCAGGATAGCCAAAGAGTATATTTTTTCTAAATATAGATTTTTTCTCCAAAACACCGTTCCAACAGAATAGCTAAAAGTGAAGCAAAAATGGATTCTCCTCCATCCCACACTTCTTGGTAGCCATCCTTGGCGAGGTGGCCTCGCTCGCTATCACCGTAGCAGGCGCGTGTTGCCACAGAAATTTTCTCCTTCCCGCGCCTTTCTCCCGCGCCGGGCTACGCGGAGGACTCCTCCCCACGCGTGCGCTTAGCCTACTTAATCCTCGGCGCCCACGTTTCTCCAACTCATCCCCTACCATCGCCCTCAAGATCCAGTAAGCAATTTAGCTCGCCGGCAGCTGTGCTGCAACCTCTGCCGCCATGTCAATCTTTAATAAACGAACGAAGAAGCCAAGCCAGATCCTTCGCATTGGTCTTTCTCCTCCTACTCCCCACCATCTGATGCCCCATGTCACCGGACGAGGCACACAGGGCGCCATTGGAGGGGAGGGATTTACTGCAGCATCGGGTCGTTCCTCCTGCTGGTTTGGCTGGCCGGCTGCCGCCGTTCCTCACCGAGGCAGTCCAGATCGACGACAACGAATACCGATCTCGATTCACGGTAGCATGTCCGATGATAGAACCACGATGAAGTGGCTCATTGAGAGCCTCCTCTGCTATTTTGTTTGCAGCATCGAAATTAAAATTATCCTCATCATCTGAAGACGATGAGTCAATCAATTCATTGAGAACAAAATTATTGAACTCGTCTCCCGAATCCATACTGTACTGAAGCAAGAGAAAAAAATACGGTCACTCATCCATAACTATATGTAGTATATTACGTATCATTGCAATCGATGAAACAATGAAGCAATCACGTGTAGAACAGCATAATCTCGATAAACATACCACAGCAGTAAAGGAGCACCCCTTGCCGCCTTGACTGGATGTCCACGTCGCCGGCTTCAATCGATCGGAGAGAGCTCAGACTATGTCCACGTCGCTGGCTTCAATCGATAGGAGAGAGCTCACACTATGGCACGAGTAGTCATGCTCGCCGGCGTTTCTGCATTGGAGGGAGTGGCAGAAGACTTCGGCGATCAAGGCGGCGAATCGTTCACGCTAGATCGGTTCTTGCGGCAGGCCTTGTTCAATCGATAGGGGCAGCCACCGGGCGAACAAGTCGTGGGCCAGGACGAAATAGGACCCATCAATGACGCGGCAAGTTTAAAATTTGATTTGGAGTTAGTTATGGCTAGTCTGTTGGTTTCCATGATTATTTTTAGGTGGTTTTTATTTTACAGACTAGCTAAAAGAAGTTAATTTGAATTTAATTTTACCTATGCTGGTGGAGATGCTCTAACGCTTCACTATTTTTTCTTTTTAGAAAAACGAGAATTATTTGCCGTGGCATAAAAAGAGTACAGGGATCAGCACGTAACATGATCAGTCACAGGTGCTCGTAGAGGCGGGAGGAATAAAAGGAAGAAACGAAGTCATTGGAAAAGTATTAGCCCATGTTTAGATCTAAGTAAGATTTTTAAAATCTAATATTTATCTTGAGATTTTAAGATCCGACAAATTTGTGTGGTGTGTTTAGATACGTGATCTGTTTTTGGATTCCAGATCAGATTTAAAATCCAAAGTTATGGGATCTTTTTTCTTTTGATGTATAAAATTTAGCTTTAACTGAATATAATAAAATTATGAGATTCCTAAAATTTAATTATTTTAAAAATCTGAAGAACAATATTTTGTTAGAATAAAACAATCTGTCTCACATAATTTTAAAATCTTGATGAATCCAAAAGAACCTTACATGCCTTATTTCCTCACCTCGACTGGTAAAAAAAAACCACGCTCTTGTTAGTGATCCAAATCTAAGAGCATTTCCAACAGACTAGATATAATTGTTGGGAGCGTATCCTATGAAAACTAAAAAGCTGTAAAAACTATGTAAACTTTGACACGAATAGTATGATGGCCTTCCGATGGTTAGATGGAGAAGTAGGGTAATTTTTCACTTAAGCACCCACCATTAGCCCAACTAATCGTCTTTCCTTTACAAATTAACCCTTAGTAATTGTCAGCGGTTCCTGTTACGTATCCATGTCTAGGAACGCCACCGCCGATCGTTCGTCCGTCCAGGTAACGGGACGCCTCGATGCTTACACAATCAAAATCAAAATCACCAGCACGTCTCTCATTAATCTTCTAATGTAAAATTACCGACAAGACATGAAATAAGAATAGAGTTAGAACCTTGCCGCCGGCGCGTCCGGCCTAACGCCGCGACCAGCCTAGTAGCAGGAGCCACCGTCCCGCCGGGCGAAGCAATCCTCACCTGCGCACGCCGAATCAATAACTCATCATCAATTTGATTGAACCGACAAACCATCCATTGGGGAAACTTGGTTTGGTGGTGTGCTCTCTCCTCTTCGAACTTCCCTGTGTTTTCTCCTCTTTCCGCGCGGTTCTTGGCTGGATGTGAAAGACAGGTGTCACACCTTTTTTTTAAACAAAATCAAGTGCTTATCATATGTATGTCCAGTAACAAGTTTTACACATATCGATAGTAAAGTGAATAACAGTATAATCAATATTATTATTAAAGCGTACTATTAATACATAAAAATATCTTTAAAAGACTAAGAGCGACACTCTCGAATTATAACAGGGAAAGACTCCATAGTGCCACTGGCAATCGACCGGAGGCACACTCGTCTAGTAGTAGTCCTCATCGATATAGTCCATCTCTTCTTCATCTTCTGAGAAGCAGTTTATAGTACAATAACAAAAGAAAATAGTAAGGATGAGCACATACCGTACTCAACAAGTGGGGAAAAATATAACATGCAGACACTACAACAAACTTGAAGATCTATGACGTTTCTTGGGTGACGGTTAAGGTTAGTGTCACAGACTTAACATATCCGTGATGATATCTAGTATTTCATCACAAATCACTAGTTCCATGACGATACCTATTATTTGGTCACAGATCACTAGTTATCCATGACGATACCTAGTATTTCGTCATAGATCACTAGTTATCCATGACAATATCTTATATTTCGTCATAGATCATTAGTTATCTATGACGATATTTAGTAATTCGTCACTAGTTTAGAGAGGATTTATCTGACATATGAGCCTCAATATGATTTGAGTTTTTTTAATCTTATTTGAGGCACAAAAAGTTAAAATTTAATTACTTTTAGAAGCACATAAAAAATCATTTAATGTATAATAATTTATAAATCTGCTCATATTCCTTTTTTTTAAAAAAATCCTACATACAAAATATATATAGTCTATTACTTCAAATTTTATTTTTGTATATACCATAACTATTTTTTGACATTTAGGACTTCATAAGGACTACTTCAATTATGTCTAAAAATCATTAAGAAACATCGGTCTAAAACAACATCAAATTATTTACCAGTTACTTCACCAAAATACTTAAATTGCTTAAAAGAGAAAAAAGATCGACATGGGCTGTAACTGGGCCGGTCCGGCCTAAAACTCTGAAGCTGACATGTGGGCCCTACGTCTACCACACTCTTGACGTCGGCACCCCCAACCCTAGCATTGCGCCGCCGCCACTCTCTGCCCTCGCGTACTGCCGCCGCCGGTCGCTCCTCTCTCCTCGCGCGCCACTGCCTCCGGTCCCTCCGCTCTCCACTCGTGTCATTGCCGCTCTCTCTTGTCCCCCTCACCTCGTGCATCATCGCTCTCTCCTCTCTGCCCTTGCGCCCCCATTATCTTCTTCTCCGGCGAGTCATCCGGGCTCTTCTCTTACGAGCCCAGCAGAAGACGGACAGCGTCGGCTCTGGCAAGAACCGCGCGTCACGCCCATTGCTACGCAGTTGGGCAGCGGATTCCTCTTCCCCTCTCTTTACCCCCCTCCCCTCATCAGATCCACTCACTCCTCATCAGTCAGATCAACCTCTCTCTCTTGTCCAACTGCAGATGTGAGCGGCGACGGATCGAGGCAGGAGCTTGGATCTGCACGGAGCCGGGAGGGTGAGATGTCGGGGTGCACTGGACCAGCTCGAGGAGGCTCCTGGCCTCCTTTACAGCATCGCTTCCTCACCTTCCTGCACGTTTCATTCATGCGCAAGGTAATCCCTCTAGCAAGCAGGAATTACATGTTATTAGCCCTTCGTAACTTGTATTTACACCTGCATATATGTGTGCTGTGTTGATTTATTTATGTACTACGTGATTCAGTTGCTTGCTTGCTCTATTTTGAAATGTCCTTTGGAGTTCGGAAGTATTTAGAGCATCTCCAGCAGCACCGACTAAATGAGACCTCCTACTTCTTAGCTTGAAAGCTGGGACCCACTTTTAGTAGCTCAAATTTTTTCAACAACTCCAGCAGCACTGCCCAAAGTGAGGCTCTCATTTTTTTTTTCTGACGAGTGGAACCCACCCGTCAGCCACCCGACCCATCCATGGTGGAGGTCAGAGAGGACCGGGCGCACCCGCAGAGCTGCTGTTGCGCCGCCGCCGAGCTCGACCTCGCCGCCACGCCCACACCCATCGCGCCGTCGCGCCCATGTCCGCGCAGCCCCTCTGTCGGATCTTGGACACCGCGCATCGCCGGCGACCCACATCCTGGCCAAGATTGGAGGGGAGGGAGGTAGGCGACGGCCGAGTTGGAGGGGAGGGAGGGATGCGACGTCCGAGTTGGAGGGGAGGGACGGAGGTATCGCTGCTGGGCTCGCTCGCTGCCTGGGCCCGCAGCCCCAGCGCCGCCCTCGCGCCAGAGGCCACCGCCCCGCCCGCCGCCGAGGCTTGCGGCGAGCTCCTTCTCCTCGTCGTCGCCGAGATGGGCCACCACCGAGCTTCAATTCCAAGCAATAGCGGAGAGGGGTCGCGCCCGAGCCTGCCTCTCCTCGCCACGGCCGCGTCCGCGCCCCGCGCGCTGGACCCCGGCGCCACGTCCGCGGCCGCCGCTGTCGCCGCCCACGGCGAAGTCCGGCAAAGTGGCGGCGAGATTGGGGCTCGGGACTTTCGGGTCTGGGAGTGGGAGAGGAGAGAGGGAGAGAGAGAGGAGCGTGGTGTGGGAGGAGAGAGAGGGAGAGAAAAAAGAGAAAACAAAAAAGAAAAAAGAAAAAAATGGTGGGCCCCACCGTTTGAGAGGGCTGCAAAACTTAAGAGCCCAGGTGAGGGATTTGAGAGCCCTCTGAAAATGAGAGTCCAACTGAGAGGCCTGCTGGAGTTGATTTTTTGAGGTAGGCTCTGAAAATATAGTATAGTCACCCTGTTTGAGAAGCCTGCTGGAGATGCTCTTAGGGAAGGTAGCATTGTTCTAGCTGGTTTAGGAACATCTAAATGTCAATGGTCAGCGCTTAAGCTGCTCAGGAACAAATCCAAATGATTTGTATGTTTTTTATCCTTGCATCTCTGAATATGTTTATTGCACGGAATTCTACTGCCTTTAGTACTTTAGTAGTATCAGTATTTTCACCTTAACCTCTGTACATCTGAAAGATCACATTGTGGTACGTGGATGTGAAATTAGCTTATAGAATGTATATAATGATAGATAGCTACTCTTTTGTTCCTGGTTACAGTATATTAAAGTGCAATGTATATATCAATGATAGATAGCTATTTTTTTTTGTTTCTGATTAGAGTATATTAAAAGTGTTCATTTCCCTAAGTTAAAGAATAGAAAGTATTTGGCTTTGCAGGTCGATGCCATGCTAGTTTCCTCAAGCTCCAGCAGGAGCGCAAGAACAAACTTCGTTATATTTGATACAACCATCTATTTGAGGAAGCACCAGTTGAACTAATCATATGCCATATATTGTGCGGGTCGGTAGTTAATCAAGATGAGATGGATGTAAAATTGGAGCTTGTGACAAATTAGAGTCAAGCAAGTTAATCTGTAGGGTAAAGTGGTCTGATTGTAATCATAGTTTGCTAGAAACTTCTTCTAAGTATTGTGAGATGTGCTACATTAGAACTTAGGTTTTTTTGACAGGCTAGAACTTAGAATACTTGAGTTCAATGCTGAATGGGAACTCATGCTGTTGTATGTGATGCTGTATCAGAAATATTTTCATTTGATGATATAATGTTTGTTGTTGACCGCAGTCTGGATTCATGAGACTGAACTTTGGATTGATGAGACTGAATTTCTTGGGTTAGATTAAATTGAAAATAATGAAATATCAGAATTTGAACAGGCCCCAAATGTGTTGTGGCCTGAAATTGTGATGATTTTTCGTTGTCACAAAGATTTGGGCTTGGCTGGGATTGGGCTAGTTTGTGACAATATTAGAACGTCATAGATCATGACAATATGTGACGAATCTTAAGAAAACGTCATCCGAGTTAATCTATGACGTGAAATACATGACCAAATGCATATTCGTCACAGATATAACTTTGTGACGTTTTTTTGACGATATGTGATGAATAATATACGTCACAGATCATCATATTTCTTGTAGTGAGGCTTAATAGAAGAAAGGCTAATATAATAGTTTATTTGTATAAATGAGTACCTCATCTAAGACTATTTGAAAAACACTCCTATTTATTAGGTGAAAAATTCTCATAAGTTACCTTATTTATCCAACACTATAGGTTACACCGCCCGTAATCAACCATAGTTAAACCGCCTACAATACATCACACTACACGTTACACCGCCTGTAGCAAACCAAGGGTTACACCGTCCAAACCAAACTTAGCTACCCACCAAGTCCACCCATGATCACCCCACTAATCGTGTGAAAGGTCTATGCCGCTCGTGACCGTGAGCACGGCTGTTATAACAGTTTGATACTCTGCAGAGGTTGCACAACTTTACCCACAGGTTGGTGATTTCATCACCCGTCGGTGACTAAAGTCTCCATATTCCCAAATCACACTGCTTATGGTGTGAGGTCAGGAGATCACCACGAGATCTTTCAAAGAGCTTTTCAGCTCGTAAACAATCCACGTTACGGTTTCACCGCTACGGAATTAAACCGTTCCTACAGAAGTCCCCTCTGGCGCCGTGGCTAGGAGTGAACCATCCATCGCCTCAGTCCGAGAGTAAACCGTCCCGTCCTCATTTCTCGGCTGCTCGCAAAACTGAGAAAACATCTCGATACTCAACCAAGCCTACCCATATCAGCCATATGCTTTGTGCTGTTTTCATAGTTACATGTTCCACGAACCTACCCTTGTGATCCCAAACAGGTACCACCACAAGCCCATAGTATTGTACCGAGTACACATGCATACCCGCATCATCATCATCATCCTCCTGTTTGGATCACCCTAGTTCCATGTTGCTAAAAAGGATTACCCACCCCTTATGATTATTAAGTTAAAGTGAGCAATTAGTCAAGATTAATATTAGACACTTTCATACCCGACATAGCAAACTAAGCATGACGTACCCATACTAGTAAACTACGCTAGAACCCAGGCGACAAGGAATAATACGGAACAGGATAATGACACATGGGATTCAATATTAACAAGCATGCATAGAGATAGAGAGGAATGTAAAATATAGGTTCAATATGCGTCAAGAACACTTGTCTGGTTCCCCTTGCTGCTGCTCAAAGTCTTCGGGATGGAGACCTTGAAAGTTCTCTAACTGCGGATTGTCTACTCAATGTCACATCGGAAAGACAAGCATACAAACTAAGAAACAACACACACAGTACCAAACGACAATGAAAATAATACTACGAAAAAGTAAGCGTTGCTACGATAGCGTGCGCGCAAGAATTGCCTCAATCCGAATTACGAGTAAAAAGTTATTAACGTTTAAAGTTCTAGGGTTAAATTTGTAAAGGTAGCAAATGACTGTAAGACAGTATGAATAAATAATACTAATCACTATGATCGCATTGGTGCAAGAATTTTTCAGTTCTGAACTATGGTTGAAAAAGTTACGAAGATTTAAAGTTTCAGAGGCTAAAATGTAAAAACGGACAAATTATGGGTCTAAAAATAATTTTAGAAAAGTATAAGGGCTAAACTATAAAATAAAGGTATAAAATATAATTTATGAAAATTTTAGGGATGAAAATGTAATTCAGAAAAATACAGGGACTAAGTTGTAAAAATGTAGGACAAAAACATAATTAATAAAAAGTATAGGGGTGTTTTTGTAAAATTATAGGACTCAAATATTATTTAGAAAAAGTCTAGGGTCTTTTATGCAAAAAATACAATGCAAAAAATAATTATATAAAAAAAATAGAGTTCTAAATATAATTTTGTAAAGGTTCTGCAAAATTTTTAGGATTAAGATGTAATTAAATTAGAGATTAGGGGCGTAGGCGCAAAACATGCATTATCGGATAATTAATTAAATTATTTTAATTCCTAAAAACCTATGGGCTCGATCCACGGACTCGTGAACCGTGGTTGACCTAGGATCCATGGTCCACCGTGGACCGGGTCCATATCATTTCGGCTTGATCTAACCTGGACCGTTGGCCCAGATCGGAAAGACAAGGGGCTCTCCGGAAGGGGTGATGGCCGCCGGCGAGGTAGGAGGCGGCGACGGCCATTGAAGGTGGTCGGAGCTCGACGGCAAGACGCTCCGACGCGCGCGCAACGACAAGGAGGGGTCCAGGGGAGGCGGCGGCAAGAGGCGGGCTCACCTGGGGTGTACGGCGGCCGGAGGTAGCCGGGAACGTCGGCGCGGCTTGCGGCGGCAACAGGCGCAATGAGATCAAGAGTTGATTTGCAAAAGAAAGATGATTAGATAGGCTAATAGTGGTCGTTTAAGTGAAAAATTACCCCACCTTCCCATCTAACCATCGGAAGGCCATCAGACGATTCGTGTCAAAGTTTGCATAGTTCTACACCTTTTTAGTTTCCATAGGATACACTCCCATAATTGTTAGCTAAATTAGAAATTTTACCTTTTTTGTAAAAATAAAAATGCACTAAAACCATTGAGTATTCCAAGAGATTCTTCAAATCTCGACTCTCTATTCTTAAAACAATTCATGTCATCGTCGATTTCCTTTTCTACAACCGATCGTGCCTTGCAGTCCTCTTTTTTCCTCGGTCATTTTTTCTTCGCCGCCAGCTGAAGAAAACACCGACAGGAACTCAGCCTTCCTGCGTCCTGTCTCCGGCAGTAGGAATCAAATTGGTGCCGCCACTGATGTGAGCCAGTGTCCAGTGGCCCGTGCATGAGCCGGTGGCCGGGTGTCTGCACGCCAAGACGCTGCCTGCCACTGCCTGAAGGTGCTTCCTTCTGAATTCTGCTTGTCGAGGCGACGCCACACATCGCGGCACCCGGTATATGGAAAATACAACGGAGGCAAGTCTCGAACTAGGCAACGACGATTTGCTGCCTTGGCGGAGCAATTTCGCGATGCGATTTGACTCGGCTGAGGGGATTTGGTGGGGGAAAAGCACCGAGGCTCCAGTTCCTCAAATCCTTGCGAGAGCTGATGCAGAGGAGAAGACCGTGCAGCTCCTCCTTGCGAATTTCTGCTTGTCCAACCGACGCCGCACGGGAACACGCCGAGGCTTGAACCAGGTGGTGGCGATTTGCAGCCTCAGCGGAGCAATTTCACGATGCGGTTTGGGTTTGATTCGGCTGGAAGGGATTTGGTAGGAAAAACAGAGCTCACACAGGCAAAACGTGACTTGCCAGCTATGGCGAGCGAGCGCGGGGCTCGGTAAAGATGGAGAGCGGAGTTACGGGATACCAAGCGATGGAGAACAGTGAGGAGCAAAGTGAATCTCTTGGATCGTTTTTTTTTTGTTGTTTTCTAAATTTAGCAAACTGGTCTGTTTTGAAGAGGCTCTTGGAGATGCTTTAATAGCATTCTAACAGTGCATGCATCTAGCCCCCTCCCTATCCTAAATTTTGCATGTCAACCAACAAAAACTTACTCTAACAGTTTATTTAGACATGCAAAATATATGAGCTTTCAAATTGTTCTCTCTCCGCCTAAGTTTTATAGCCTCCTATTTTCCCATTCATCATGGACCTCATATTTTATTTTATTTTCCTTTTATTCTTCCTCTTTTCCGCCTCTTCTCTTCCGTTTCTCTCTCTTTTAGCATGATATTGCCGTCGCCGCCTCCCTTCCACCACCGCCGCCCTCCCAACACCACCGACTGGCGTGCCGCCTCCCTCCCCGCTGTCGCCGTTTCGGCAGCCCTCGCCTTCAACCGCCCCTCAACCGGCCAGATCTACGATGCTAAGGTCGCCAGCGTCGAGGCCCGGATCCGAGCCAAGAAGGCCGAGGCTTCACTCGTCGGCCCCGCCCCTATTTGCTTTGTGGGCGTCCGGGATCGGCCATAAGCATCACGCCACCGCTGTCTAGCTCCGGTCGAATGTGAAGCTCCATGCTTCACCTTCTTCTTCTCGGCCAGTCGGGCCGCCGCCTGCCTCTCTCCGAGGTCCGACCGTCCTTGATGCATGTTGCTTCTTGTCCATCGCCCCTCCTTGAGCCGCCTTCGCTAGGTCCTCTGCTCTCACCGCCGCCTTAGGGCGTCCGCAGTCGAAGCTCATTGACTCACCGATGCGTGGGTCCCACCTCGAGAGTGGTTTCATGTCAGCGATGCGTGGGCCTGATTCGTCAGAGTAAAAATAGGGGCCTTTGTTTTAGCTATGCTGCTAGAGTTGATTGAAAAATTTGCGTGTCGAGATTTGCATGCCAGCCCCAAAAAAAGAAAATAGGGGTTTTGTTTTTACGTTGCTGGAGATGCTCTAACAGTGTTAGAAAAATTGTTATTGTACCGTGGATGACCAACCAGCCAGCACGGGCACTATTCGACGCGTCAAGAGAGGTACTATAAGAATTCAGATTTTCTAGTTGTCAGTCACCTGAAAACTTTCAGTCGATATTTTATTCCTTTGTGTTTTGATTTTTTTTATAGAATTTTGTTATAATAATTAGAAATCATTGGCTTTATATCTAGGCAACATATCCTATAATAACTAATTTTATGTGAGAACTATGAGAACTCCAACCAAGATCACAGGATCCTCATCTGATGGCCAGGGGTAGAGGTGAGTTATTTTAGTTGGGGGTTATTTGCAAAATAAGAGATTAAGTGGGATAAACGGGGGTTTAAGTGCAAAATAACCTGACCATCGAATGAGGATTCTGTGATCTTGGTTGGAGTTCTCATAGTTCTCACATAAAGTTAGTTCTCATAAGATACGTTACCTTATATTTATGACTCAAAAGCATTCAGTCACTGAAAATTAGCAACCCTATAAAAATTTGACGAAGATTCCGATGCTCCAAAGATCTAGAACAGCTACATGCAGACGGGGAAAATTAAGAAAGTTAAGGGTGAAATCGGAAATTGGTGAAAGAGAAAGAATGCCCTCCACGGATTCTCTCTCCCCAGCCCAGTCGAACCAAATCTCCTCTTCCTTGTTGTAAAACGCTTGTTGGGCTAGGCTCACCTTCTAGAAGAAGATTTTCTGGCCCATGTAGGCTCGTTATCGAATTAGGACCCAACACGAAGTAGGGTTTCCCCCTTATAAATAGTTGAGGAGACACCCCTTTGTAAATTCACCAGAAGTATTCAATAAAGAATTTTGTCTCCTCTATTCTTGTTGTTTTTAGTTTTCGTTCTCTACATCGATCTACGTGCCTTCGATCGTCAATAACTTAACACGTTATCAGCACGCTCTAATCGAGTCGGCGCATCTAATCGGTGATTTAAGGTATGTTTTTTAAATGAATTTTTATCTTGACTCATTGCAGTCAAGATCTGTCCAAGTTCGTCATGCAAATCAAGACCCACACACGTTGCTGTCTAGATCTAAGAAAAAAAAGCAACCAAGCAAACTGCAGTGGCATCGTTGAGCACCGCGTGGCTCGGCGCACCCTGCGACCTGCGCCCAAGAAGCGTGAGAGCCATCTGGCCGCGCACGAAGATCAGATTCGGCGGTTGGCTTACCCGTAAGGGGCTCCTCCGACCGGATCCACAAGAAAAAATCTCAAGATTCGATGTCGCCGCCACCGGATACAACATCACAAGAAAGAAAAGAAAAATCTCGAGATCCGACGACTTGACCACCAAACCCTAACCCCAATAGGAAGAGGGCCAAGAAAAACGACGAAAAAAGACCGGATATACCTAACCCTAGTGGTAAAGGTGACCGGATCTACAAGAAAAAGAAAAAAATTTCGAGATCCATTCCGTGACGGCTCAGATCTGGACATTAACAGTCGAGATCCGACCCCACTAAACCCCGTAACGGGTTATATTCATTATAGAAAGTTGAAGAAAAAAGAAGAAAGAAGAAAGCAAAGGAAGAACGAAAAAGAAAAAGAGAGAAAGATTTGGCGAGATCCGTTGAAGACGACGCACGGGCACACCGCCCCGCCGAAGGCCCGCTGGACAGGAGCAGCCGCTCGACCAGGCGCCAGTGCCCCCCCCCCCCCTAAAATCACGCGAGGAGGCATTGAGCAAGCGCGCGCGCGCGAGGCCTCAGGCCCAGCCCGCAGCAGGCGGCGGCCTGCTCCTGTGCGCCAGGCGCCCCCCCCCCCCCCCCCCGCCGCACGAAGACCGATGCGAAGACCGATCTGGATCTGCCGGTGGAAGAGAAGAAACAAAGAAAAAAAGAAGAATCCGAGCGCTGGGGGCTCAGGCGCCAGCGACGCCGATTTGCACCCCCCCTGGCAAATCGCTCCTAAGCGTTTTCGGTGGCTTACGTGCGCGGCTAGCGGTGCAAGCGTAGAGGAGCTACGCCAGCGTCGGTGGGGAGAAGGAGAAGAAAGAAAGTGGCGGCCGGGAGGAGGAAAAGAGAAAGGAAGAGAGTGAAGGAAAACTAGGGTTTCAACCCTATTTATACTCTTTATAAGCAAAACGGGTCAGGCTCAATCTTTGGGCTAGGGTTCGGCCCATTAGAAGCCCGAATTAGAAAAAATATGAAAAATTTGTAAAGAAGTCCTTAAAATCTTGGCAATTTCAGTTTCTCTTAGAAACAGACCCAATTTTTGCAGAAGACCCCTGGAAATTATGAAAATTACCAGAAAATTATAGGAAAAATAGAAATTTCACGGGAATGTGTTATTTTACATATAACACCCTAGTTTTTTCCAGATTTATATCAACATGGACTATAGTCCTTATATTATTCCGTTTTTATGGTTTATTGGTTATTTTTATGCAGAAATACCAATAAAATAACTTAAACATGCAGTTTTTGTTATACCACTTTACTTATGCCCTATATTACTTGGAGATATTATTTGCATATACACGAAGTAATTTTTGCAACATGATATCTTGAAGATGTCTGACCTTGTGAAGAGAGAATTTGATGTGCTTACCCCCATGGAAGTAACTACCTGTCATGGGCTCTTGATGCTGAAATTCTCCTTAGTGGCAAAAATCTCTTAAAGATAATTATGCCTAAAACTGGGGAACCTGCTGCAACAACAGTGGAGCAAGCTCAAGCCCTGTATTTCCTGAGGCATCATTTATGTACTATATTGAAAAATGAGTACATGACCGAAAGGAACTCAAAGGTCTTGTGGGACTCACTGCGTAATCGCTTTAAGCAAATTAAAGCAGTCTTACTTCCTAAAGTGGAGTGCGAATAACAAAACCTACGCTTCCAAGATTATAAGACTGTTGAGGAATACAATACCAAGCTTTATGGTATTGTGTCACGCATGAAGCTATGTGGCAAAGATTTTAAAGATCCCGACCTCATTCACAAGACTCTCTCCACCTTTCACCCTAAGCTCACCCATGTGAGCTGCCAGTACAAGAAGGACAAATATGACTCTTATGTCGTCCTGAGCAATGCATTGCAGCAAGATCAGGGGGAGGACGAATTGATCAAGCAGAATCATTTGTCTCGTCCTACTGGCTCCATGGCACCGTAAGAAGCAAATGCCACGTCATTCAAGAAGAATAACAACAAGGGTAAAGGAGCACCGAAGACATAAAACAACCCTAATAAGTTTAATAAGAACTATAAAGGGAAGTCAAAGAAGACGCCTTCAGGGGGAGAATATGGGAAGCAGGACCAGAAATGTTACAGATGTGGCATGAATGGACATTGGTCCAAAATTTGTCGCACGCCTAAGCATGTCGTCGACATGTACCAAGAACTCAGGAAGAAGCTTGCGGAGCATGAAGCCAACTATGTTGAAGTTCCACAAACCAAAGAAGACATCAAAGATGGATTCTGGTACATTAGACAAAGCTCAAGTTCATGAAGAACCAAGCAAGGCCTCTGATATTGAATTTGATGACGACCTCATGGCAGAGGATGAGGAAGACCTGCATGGAGATTCCCACTAGTCTCGTAGACTATTTAGAATCGAAAGTTCTCCATTAGAATTAAGCAATAGTAATATGGGTGTATTAAGTTTTAGCAGTGGTTTATTTATTTAATCTCATGAAAAGAAGACATTTGTTTAATAATATATCATATTGGTGTGGAAATTATTTATATTATTATTTCTGTTGATTATACATGATTACAGAATCGTGGAGTACATGGCTATTCAAGAGGAGCTCTGTCTCGTAGACAGTGGCACTACCGCTACCGTTCTAAGGGACATTAGTTATTTCCAAATACTTCGAAAGTATGACGGAGATATAACTACTGTCATTGGCAATGACACTAAGATTGTTGGCACAGGCAGAGCCACAATCGTCCTACCGAATGGTACGCGGCTAGTAATCCATGAAGCATTGCTTTATCCCGAGTCTACTCGGACATTGTTAAGCTTTAAGGATATCCATGCAAATGGATTTCACGTAGAAACCAATGATGATAAAGGCGAAGAATGTCTCATTATGACTAAGAAAGATGGAGAACACAAGATTATCGTAGAAAGTTTTTCAACTATTAAAGAAAGCATGTACTACACTTATGTTAAACCACACAAGGAGTTTGCTGCGTTCAAGACCGTATTTAGCAACCAAGAAGCCTATCGAACATGGCACGATAGACTTGGTCATATAGGCCTCAATATGATGCAAAGAATCACAAAGAATTCAAATGGTCATAACTTGAAGACAAAAGATTTTCCAAATCACGAAGATTTTTTATGCGTTGCATGTGCAAAAGGGAAGCTTATCACTCGACCCTCAAAGCTGAAGATTCAAGCAGAATCGATGGCATTCCTTGAACGAATTCAAGGAGACATATGTGGACCAATTAATCCCATGTCAGGACCTTTTAGGTACTTTATGGTGTTGATTGATGCTTCCTCGAAGTGGAGTCATGTATGTTTATTGTCTACTAGAAACCATGCGTTTGCACGATTGACAACTCAGATCATACAATTGAAAACTAATTTTCCAGATCACAGAATCCAATCCATCAGGATAGATAATGCCGGAGAATTTACCTCGAAGGTGTTTAATGACTATTGTATGAGTATGGGTATCAATGTGAAACATTCTGTACCATACGTGCATACACAAAATGAACTTGCAGAATTATTAATTAAGAGGATCAAGATGATAGCACCACCATTATTGCAGAATTGCTTATTGCCTACCTCTTGTTGGGGGCATGCAGTGTTACACGCAACAACATTAATTCAATTGAGGCCATTTGCTACACATGAAGAATTACCATTAGCAATGGTGCGTGGTACAATACCAAATATTTCTCAATTGCGGAGATTTGGATGTGCTGTGTATGTCCCTATCCCTCCGCCTCAGCGAACTGCAATGGGTGCACAATGAAAACTCGAAGTTTATGTTGGATATGAAAGTGCATCTATAATCAAGTATTTAAAACCATCTACTGGGGATCTACACACGGCTCGCTTTGCTGATTGTATCTTTAATGAAGATCATTTCTCGGCATTAGGGGGAGAAAAGTATCTCTCTCGGGACGAATGCCGTGAAATAGAATGAGAAACTAAAGGAATTCAAGGAATGGATCCTCGCACTACAGAAACTGAGCTCGAAGTTCAGAACATCCTCCATCTATAGAGGGTTGCTAATGAACTGCCAGAAGCTTTCACCAATACAAGAGACATTATCAAGTCTCATATACCGGCTGCAAATGCACTTGAAAGAATAGATATCCCATTTGAAGAAGATGACTATATGAAACTCCAGCCTCCTTCCTCAAAAGCAACGAATGCTAGGAAGAGGGGGAGTGATCCGGTTACACGGGCACCAAAGAAGCCTAGAGTACAAGCTCAAGCTAAAGCTCCTAGGAGACGTTTTGCGGAGAATAAGCCGAAGCAAACTACTCAAAAGAAGAATATAGAAGGTGAAAGCAAACCACACGAAGTGGTGAGCATTAAAGAAGAAATCTCAAGTGAGAATGTGCGCACACTTGAAACTCACGACGGGTTATCGAAAATTCCTGATCTAAACACACCTCTAACTGATGTAGATCAAGAAAATGAAATAATAGAAAAAGTTTCAACGAAATATGTTGAGACGGGAGTAGTATACAATAGAAAGACAATGAAAGTCAACTCATATTTTGCTGACATAATTGCAACACAGATTGACTTGGAATCTGAACCAAAGTTAATGAAAGAATGCAAGAAGCGTCCTGACTGGCCAAAGTGGAAAGAAGCAATTTGTGCAGAGTTGAACTCTCTAAAGAAAAGAGAAGTGTTGGACAATGTAAGCCTTACATCAAAAGGTATCTTTTCAGTGGGTCACAAATGGGTGTTTGTCAGGAAGAGAAATGCTCAAAATGAAGTGACTAGATACAAGGCGAGACTCGTACCTCAAGGTTTCACGTAGAGACCAGGAATTGACTACGAAGGAACCTACTCTCCCGTAATGGATGGAATTACTTTCTGGTATTTAATATAATTGACAGTGAATATGAATTTGCAAATGCGACTTATGGATGTCGTCACTGGATATTTATATGGAACATTAGATACAGAAATCTATATGAAAGTTCCAAAAGAATCAAAGTCCCGAATGAAGAAGAACGCAAATTGTATAGTGTCAAATTTCAGAAGTCACTATATGGTTTAAAGCAATCTGGAAGAATGTGGTATAACAAACTCAGTAACTTTTTACTAGAGAAAGAATTCTTGAAGAATGATGATTGTCCTTGTGTATTCATTAAGAAATCAGAGAAAGGTTATTGCATAATCTCTGTTTATGTTGATGATTTGAATATCATTGTTACTACACAGGACATCGAAGATGCATGTTCTTACTTAAAGTTTGAATTTAAAATGAAAGATTTAGATAAGACTGCATATTGTTTAGGCTTGCAGCTTGAGCATACCCACGAAGGGATTAGAAAGATTTAATATGAAAGATACATACCCATTTAGATCCCCTATGGTTGTAATATCACTCAATAGAGAGGAAGATCCATTTAGACTAAAAAAGGAAGGTGAGAAATTATTATGACCTCAATATCCCTATTTCAGTGCTATTGGAGCATTGATGTACCTTGCAAATGGTACGAGGCCCGATATAGTTTTTGCTGTTAATCTACTGGCTAGATACAGCTCGGCACCAACTATGCGACATTGGAAAGACATTAAACAAGTATTAAGATATCTGAGAGGAACTGAAGATTTTGGATTATTTTTCAAGAAGAATGCAGAAGTAACCTTGGTTGGGTATACTGATGCTGGCTACTTATCCGATCCACACAAGTCAATCTCGTAGACTGGATATGTGTTCTTATTTGGTGCAATGACATTTTATGAAAGTCAACGAAGCAGACAATTGTTGCTACATCAATAAATTACTCACAGATCATCGCATTATTTGAAGCCGCCAAGGAATGCACTTGGCTTAGAAGAATATCAAGACATATAATGAAGAGTTGTGGAGTGTCGTATACTCCATCCCCTATAGTTATCTATGAAGATAATAACGCTTGTATTGCACAAATACAATCAGGATACATAAAGTCAAACAGGACAAAACATATGTTACCTAAATTCTTCCATACGCATGAATTGCAAGAGAAGGGAGAAAGTTTAGTAACTCATATCCGGTCTTGTGATAATTTTGCAGATATGTTCACAAAGGCACTACCAGCTTGCACTCTTGAAAAGTGTCGGCATGGTATTGACATGAGAAGACTTAGAGAAGTGCTTGAAACATGGGGAGAACTTCCCTAAGTACATCACGTCCCGAATTAAAGAATCATCTCGAAGATAATTCGTATCGTTCATGAAGATCAATAAGCATTAATCATGAAGATTAAAGCATTGTACTATTTTTCTCTTATAAGTTTTTCATATGAAGTTTTCTCATTAAGATTTTTAACGAGGCAATGCGTATAATACAAATAACGGTAATATGTGCTTTTTTTCCATTTTTCTCACTGGGTTTTTAAGGAGTTTTTATGAGGCATATTTATCGTGATAAAGAGCCCAAAGGGGAGTGTTGTAAAACGCTTGTTGGGCCAGACCCACCTTCTAGAAGAAGATTTTCTGGCCCATGTGGGCTCGTTATCGAATTAGAACCCAACACGAAATAGGATTTCCCCATTATAAATAGTTAAGTAGACATCCCTTTGTAAATTCGCCAGAAGTATTCAATAAAGAATTTCGTCTTCTCTATTTTTGTTATTTTTAGTTTTCGTTCTATACATCGATCTACGTACTTTCGATCGTCGATAACTTAACATTCCTAAGTACAAAAATAATCCTCATGCTTTCCTGACTCTCCCCAGCCTCGTCGAACCAAATCCCAGATCCAATGTACAAGCTTGAAGGACCTCGCCTGGATCGAGTCCGACTGAACCGTGGATAGATCGGACGCCATGGCCCCGGTCGCGGCCCCTGTGAGCAGTGTGGCGAACGCCCCGAGCTGCATCCTGCTAGATGTCCGTGCCTACGGAGCCGCTCGCCGCAACGCCACCACCGCCGACTCCAAGACAAGCACCGGCCTTCCCATCGAGGTGACCTTCTTTACTGAGCAACCGCCTGTCCTCTCCCACTTCTCCGTCCACTGCCCCGGCCTGCAACCTCAAGAAAGCACCGATTCCCCCACGCCCAAAGTCATCGCCACGGATGCCGATCTTGTTCTCCTCCGCGTCCCCATCGATCCGCGTGTTCTGTACGACGACTACTTCGTCTACGTGGCGCACCCTCAGCACCCGAAACTAGAGCTGCTTCCGAACCTCTCGCACGATCGCTTGGGAGACAAGGAGATCGCCATACTGAGATGCGCCGATGACCAGGAGTATGCCGTGGCCGCGCTCAAGATCAATCCCTTCAGTAACTGTTCTACGCTGTATCTGTACCGTCCCAAGCCGGATGGGGAGCAAGGTACTTGGACTGTGCAGCACGTTTCTTCCGAGGAGCCAACGATATTTTCCATCCCCGACATGGCGCAGAGGCTCATGTACCATGTGACGACCAAAGTGATCACGCCTGGAGGCTCAAAAGGCACAGTTGGCTGGGTTGATCTCTGGCATGGCATCCTCCTCTGTGATGTGCTTGATAAGAGTCCCAAGTTCCGCTACATGTTGCTGCCTCCGACCAGGAGCAACAGGGGACCCTTCCTCAATCACAGCGATAACTGTTATCGGGACATCATTGTGAGCCAGCACAAGGACTCTATCAAATATGTCGAGATGTTAATCGCTCCGCCAAGTTTAGTGACCGCCATACCTTCTGGCACCCCTGATCCTGATTCATACCTCGAGTGGATGCGTCGCAGAGAATGCCTGTCACGGCAGATGAGACCCTCCTTGGTTCCTGGTCGCTGGAAGATCATGACGTGGAGCATGCCGATCTCTTCATGGGGCAAATGGTGCATTATCTGCAAGGCCAGTTCAGTCTACACCAGTGATGACAACCTAACAAATTCTGAGTTGCTGTATGAGCTGAGCTGCAGTCACAAAGACAAGGAGCAAGCCTCACAGGCAACCTTGTCCCTGGGATCACTGTGCATGGCTTACCCTACCATTGACATTGATGATGATGTTGTTTACCTGTTGACCAAGGCTGCCAGTGCAAAGTATAAGACTGGAATCGTGGTGACGGCCCTTGATGTGAAGAAAAATAACCTGCAGGGGGTGGCCAAGCTTGATAGCAACATTTTCACTCGTTGCTACCTTGCCAGTGGGATATCCAAATATCTCAGCACAACAGGTACCTATGCCCTGGTTGTCATTTATGTTTTCTAGTGATACAATAACAACAACTAAGCCGTTAATCCCAAGCAAGTTGGGTAGGCTATTATGTTTTCTATTGATGAGAAATGAAAATGTCATGTGTTATTTGTAAACCTGCTGTTACAATAATGTAGGATAGGGATCAGAATGATGATCATCAGGATTGCTGCAATTGAAAATGAAAGACTGAATTTTGTTGTATCAAACTATTGCGTTTACTGTACTGCCTGTTCTAGAAAATAAAAAACCTTGCAGAAAGTAGTCAACTTCAGTTTTTTTAAGTAGTTGTTAAGTGTGGAGTTATTTTGACCTTAGCAATTTAGTTTTGGAGGATATGGGCCGCTGAAGAACTGATGTTCAGTTCGTTCCTAGACCAATGAAGCACCATATCGGTATTAAAATGCCAAGGTTCTATGGCCTGATCATAGTTTATATTGTTCTGAATGAGAAGAAAATACTGGAACTTAAAACATGGTGACCTAATTTAGGATAAAAAGCCTGGTGAGGTTGACATGATTCAAAGGTAGAGTTGTTTGAAGACAAATTAGACGTGTTCTATGTGTGTTTCTAGTTGTAGTTTGAGATTTTTTTTTTTAAATTGTAGTTTGAGAATTAAAACTATGATGAAATGAACACCTGCTTTTGTATTCTTAGAGAAAAACAGGACAGCTGTAAAAACAGAGAATACCACATCTTTCAGTTCTGTTTGATTGTTTATTAAGTGTATTGTTTATGGTGGTCTGTATGGCCAAATGAGACTAGAACCTGCCAAGTTTGTGAACTTAATATAGGATGTTAAACTTATAATGTTTATATGATGCTATAGTATAGTTAAGAGAGATTTTACCAAAGTTGGCAAATAGAGCTTGAGCTATACTTCTAGAGAACAGCAGAAGTGCGCTAAAAAGTAGAACATATCACATCTTCCAGTTTTTTTAATGGTTTATAAAGTGTATGGAAATTTTTTGCCTTAACAAATTAGTACTGGAGATATGCATCATAGAGTTTCAAATAAATACCGCACCATGTGGGTAATGAATTTCTAGTCCACGATCTCAAGTTTTGTGGACTGGTCTATGAACTTATTTGCACTCATAATAAAGACTGGTGTCAGTGAATGAATTTTGAGTCTTCCTTATTATTGTTCTCCTAAATCGTAATACATTTTGTTAGCATGTGTTTATCATATGTGATGTCGGTTTTTGGCTTTGCTTGCTCTCTACTCTCTAGGAACAACATCAATTGTATTCCCCCTTGATCCCGGTGGCAATAAATCTTGCTTGTAGGATATTTTGTCAGATTATGATTTATCTTATTTGATGTAGATACAAATCAATCATTTGGGCAAGCTGAGGGAGGAGCATACGCAGAAGCTGATAAGTAATGTTGTGCTCACAAGTTAATGCTGTCAGCAAAGGAGGATTGAGGATTTACTTGATTTAGTTGAAGTAAGTTAATGGGGTTCTGTTCTTGCTGAGCAAACGAAGGTTTGTAGCTAAAAAGTCCAACTGAGCTGTCTTGTCGCACTTTATAGGCCTTGATGGAAAAGGTTTGGTAATAAATTTATAAAGATGATTTTTGTATCTTTGCTTACCATATATAGCTCCTTTGCTCCTCATTGTGGACGTGATAGCTGTGAAGAAAATGGCCAGATCTTGAGGCAGCAATGCATGTTTTTGCTTTGATTCTGACCTGGTTACAACTTGTCGATATGGTCAGATGTTTATTCATGTAATAGCAAAATATAAACCTGAGTTTATTCATGTAATAGTATTATACCAGATATTTTTTAACGAGTTGGGGGTAGGCAAGCTCTAAAAAGGTCCATGTTATAACTCGCCAACAAACTGTATCATCAACTGGTCGTGTTCCTGCATTTCGAAGCTCTGGAGAAAGTGCATGCTATCTTGTGCTGTAGGGGGTGTTTGGTTCCCGCTCCACTTGTCATCGTTGATTTTTTTCTTCCACGCAAAAACTTCTGCTCCTCTGTCTGTAGAAGCCACTCTGCCCCGTAGAAGCCCCCCTGGGAAAACAAAACAGCACGTAGAGGAGCCTGTAGAAGCCTCGTAGGGAAAAAAAAAATAGAACATAGAGTTCAATAGAAAAAAAACATGAAGAGCAAAATCTATGCGGTTGCTTCTTGTTTCCATCCAAAAGTTACGTAGAAATTATAAAGACAGTGGGGACTGGGGACTCAAGAGTATGAAAATGGTTTATAGTGGAATGAGAATGTAACGGAGATATCTGAAGGCCGGCCTTTCAGAAGGCTGTTGTTGACCACCACTACCAGCGATGACGCGCTGGACTACAGTGGGGACTGAGGACGCAAGATTATGAAAATGGTTTAGAGTGGAATGAGAATGTAATGGAGATACCTGAAGGCCTTGTCTTTCGGAAGTCTGTTGTTGACCACCACTACCAGCGATGGCACGCTAGACTACAGTGAAGACTAGGGACTCAAGATTATGAAAATGGTTTAGAGTGGAATGAGAATGTAATGGAGATACCTGAAGGCCTTACCTTTCGGAAGGCTGTTGTTGACCACCACTACCAGCGATGGCGCGCTGGACTCCCGTGGGGACTGGGGACTCAAGATTATGAAAATGGTTTAGGGCTCCTTTGAAATGTAGGAATGAAAAAACATAGGAATAGGAAAAACATAGGAATATGATAGAAATGCATATGCATATGCAAAACAAAGGATTGGAAAACATAGGAATTTTATAGAGCAGAACGTTTGGCAAGGTCATAGGAAAAACATAGGAATTTTATTCGAATGGTTATGTTAATTAGACAAGTTGTTTCTTAACTAACCGAGCCATTTACTGCTGCTCAGTGCAGTCACAGTCATGACAACCAGCAGAGTGAGCTCTCTGAGTTTGCCAAATTTATTACTCTCATAGAGACATGATTTGCCTCGTTCCTACGCGAAGGAATGAAAAAAAGAGGTCTGAGTGGATTGTTCGGACCCTTTGTTTTTCCTGCAAAATGAACATCGAAGGAAATTTTCCTTTGCTTTTCCTATGCTCATCTCCTTCGTTCCAAAGGCTTCTACAGTGAGAATTCCTATAAAAACCGAAATCCTACATTTTTCCTTTGAAAATCCTTTGATCCAAAGGAGCCCTTAGAGTAGAATGAGAATGTAATGGAGATATCTGAAGTCCTTGCCTTTCGAAAGGCTGTTGTTGACCACCACTACCAGTGATAGCGCGCTGGACGCGAGCCCAGCGGCGCGTTCTATGAGAACGACGTGCTCCTCCAACCGCGTTATTATGCTGATTGCTGAAGAAGGCGGGTCGTCCACGTAGGTGCTTCCGTCCCGGAGCAGGAAGCTGTGGACTGTGGTGGGCTTGTGGCGTCTCTTTTTGTGGACCATCGCAACCCTGCATCGCCGGGAGCGGCGGGCTCCATAGTGCCAGCTCAGCCGTCCGCTGACATAATCCACAACAACAGGTACATGTCCGACATGTTTTTGGTTACTGGGATAAGAGCATCTTCAATTTTTTTTTAAAAAAAATTGATTTTAAAAAAGTGTTTTTAGTACTAGCAGTTTAAAAATATCAATAGTTTTTCCTAAAAATAAATCATAAAACTTTTGACTAGGTCACGTCAATATGTGGGATCATAACAATATTGATTTTTTTTTTTTACGGGTGAACGAGAACTTTATTGCTATGGAGAAATAGATGAGTTACAGTCACTGGCCAATAGCTCAGCAACGCACGCAGGCGCTTGCCATCGCCAAACAGCAGTATAAACGTTCCTCCTAGCTAATTGTGCTAATTCATGCGCCACTCTATTCTGTTCTTGTTTCACATGTAATGTTGACCTCCTGTAATAAGCGCATCATCTCTTGCGCCTCCATGATGAGAGCCTCCAATTTCTCTCTCATTTTCTAGCTACAAATAAGTAGAATTTAGAAAAAAAATAAATCTGTTAGTTATTTTAGAGAACCATTGAAAATAATTTTTTAAATTAAATCCTATTAATTTGATTTAACGAGAGTTTATGAGATACTTTTGTAAATGCTCAAAGAGAGCGATGAGCTAGTGAGACCGGACTAACACGTGAAGGTTCTTCTAGATGCACTTTTTTTCTATAAAACTGCTCTTGATCTGTGTACACAGCACTATGAAATTTAGTGACTGGGCTCTGAGCTGTCAATGGATGGTGGAGAAAACGTAAATAAGAATTAATGTAGGTGCGAAGGCCGACCGCGCGAAACAAATGAAATACGTGGCAAAACTTGTGGAAAAAACAGATTCGACCTGCTAGATTTGAGCATGAGTTTGGATGTAGGTTGGAAAACGGATATGTAAAGAGAAATAAAGAGGTCAGAAGATTCAAAATTTTTATCCATGTGTTGGCTGCAATGAATTTGCCGATTTAGATTGGCTTATATAGTATTGAAGGTGCATCTAGGCCCCTAATTTTATTTTGGTGATTGACGTCAATATAATTATGAACGGACTAATCTTGTAATGAGCATATGTGTAGATTATGGTACAAAGTTTTGGTGATCAAATGTATATAAATAAAAAGGGAGAAAAGAAGATGGCAAAGTGCTTCAAGATGAAATTCAAAATATGCTCAAGAATGAAGTTCATGGAGTTTTATTTTAAGTCTTGAGTATAGGAAAAACCGTACTATTAAGAGGGACACAAAAGTGTGAAGTGGAGGTGAACTAAGTGCAAAATTCCTATTTCTAGGCCAAATAAAATTTTTCAGGACAAAATCATCGGACTTGTCCGACCCAAGTCCATCGGACTCCAGTAGCTCTGCCACTCAGGGTCGTCGGACATGTCCGACGATCATTGGACAAGTCCGATGATCAGAGAAAAGTCCGACGCATCGGACACTTTCATCGGAGTATAGTTCCCCAGCCACCCTATTTTCATCGGACTTGTCTGATGGCCATCGGACTTGTTCGATCAACAAGACTTGTCCGAGCCATCGCACAAGTCCATTGGATTCCAGTTCCTCTACCCCTCTTGTGCCGTCGGACATGTCCAATGGCCATCGGACTTGTCCGATGGTCAACTTATCCGAGGCATCGGACAAGCTTGTCGGACTCCAGTTTCTGCGTCATCTTGATTCATCGGACATGTCCAATGACCATCAGACTTGTCCGACACAGATCTCAGAAATTGGGTCTCCAACGACTCTTTTCCCCCATTGGGCTATAAATAGAACCCCTCTTCGCCCTTTGGCCGGTTGGTCACTCATTCCACTCAAAAACACTCTCAAGCTCACTTTGCTCTCCCCAACTCTCCTCCCTTGCTTCCACTCTTGATTTGTGAAGGGATTGAGAGAAAATTGAAGTGCTCCATCGACTCCAAGCTTTCATCCTCTTGAGCACTTGGTTCATCCTCAACGTCGATGACTATTGTGTTTGTTGCTCTTGAGGATTCTTCCCCTAGACGGTTAGAGGTGCCCGTAGAACTCCCAACTTTTGTGGTGACGCCTCGGGAAGATTGTATTGACCCCTCCTTTGTCGAGTTTCTAGTGGAAAACCAAGTTTGATCTTTGTGGTCACTAGGAGAGGTTAGGGTTGAAAGAGACCCGGTCCTTTGTGGATCCCTCAACAGAGACGTAGGCTTCTTTGTGGAGCTGAACTTCGGTGAACAAATCTTGTGCCTTGCTTGTGCTTTCAATTATTCGTCTCTCATTTACTTGTTCTTGCTCATAAACTTGCTAATTAGGGTTTGCTTTATATTTCTTAAATTAACTTGTGTAGGTTGCTTGCTAGTTGTTCTCCTTATTTTTATAGCTTCCCTTTGCTTATATTCACCTGCTCCTAGTTTGCCTTACACTAGTTTTAATATTTACCCGATCGATCTACTTTTCTATCTTGTGCCATCGGACAAGTCATCGGACTTTCCCTATAATCGTCGGACAAGTCCGACACTGCGCATTTAACTTTTATTATTAAGTGAATTTCAGGGATAATTGCTTGAAGATAAAGATGACAAAGGGAAAAGAAATTCCGCCTAGTGGATCGTCCGAAGCAAGGTCCGAGGGTGATGCACCTGAAGAAAATCTGAGGATTGAAGATATTGATAAAGATGAGCTACCAAAAGCCTACAACAATGTCATGTTTGATTATGATGATCTCAAAGAAGATCGCATTGGGCAAGGATCCGGTAGACTCCCCTACTTTGATGGACAATTTTATGATCATTGGAAATGCAAGATGATGATGTATTTGAAATTCATGAGTCCTCATGTTGCAAATATAACCGAGAATGGTTTCTTGTGGGAAAATAGAGACAATCCAACCCGTAAGGATCAAATCAACATTCATCGTAATGCCATGGCTGCTAGTGCAATTGTTTCCGCACTTAGTGCCATCGAGTATGACAAGGTAGCCGGAATAAAGAATGCCAACCAACTATGGAGAAAACTTGAGGTTATCTATGAGGGCATTGATTCCATCAAAGATGTAAGACTTGAAGAACTTCAAAATGAGTTCAACCTATTCATCATGGGTCCGGGAGAAGGCCCAAAGGAAGTTCACGATAGGCTCATGAGGATTATGAATCAAAGAAGAGCTCTAGAAGCTAAAATGACCGACTTGAATATCAACAAGAGACTACTACAAGCATTGAGACCATGGGATAACAACATTTGCTCAAACATTAGAGAGAAGGACAACTTCAAAATATTCTCTACCGATGAAGTGCTTGGAAAGCTTCTTTCCCAAAAGCAACAAAATGATCAAGCCAACAAGATAAATGCCTTGATCAAGCCAATTGAGGGAGCAAATGGTGGCAAAAAGGATGTGGCACTCAAAGCCACATAAGAGAAGAAAAAGAAAGTGGTTGATTCTAGTAGTGAGGATAGTGATGATGAAATGGCCTTACTTGTGAGGAGATTCAAGTCATTTCTCAAGAAAGATAGCTACAAGAAGAAAAGCTTTGACAAGGGCAAAGCAAGAAGGTCAAAAAGAACTTGCTATGAATGTGGTGATGAAGGACATTTCATTGCGGAATGTCCAAAGAAGAAGAACAAAGACGAAAGAAAGAAAGACAAGCACCACAAGAAAGACAAGAAGTACAAGAAGTATAGAAGAGGTGAAGCTCACATTGGTCAAGAATGGAATTCCGATGATTCATCCTCTTCATCATCTTCCTCCTCCGAATCCGACTCGGATGAGGGAGGCATTGCTACACTTGCCATTGGCGTCACTCCCACCAACACTTCTCTATTTGGGAGCTTGAGTGATGATGATGACGACAACACTCACAAGTGCCTCATGAAAAGAGGATCGAAGGTAACAAAATCTAAACACAAGTGTTCCTCTTGTGCTAGTAGTAGTGATGATGATGATGATGTTAATGCCTCACTTCCTAAAATGCTTGAATTTATGGAATTACTTGAAAAACAAAAGGAAGAAAATGATAGGCAAGAGGAGCTACTTGAGAAACAAGAAGACTTGCTTGTTCTTGAAAAAAAAAAAGAAACCTTGAACTAGAAAAGCTCCTAGAAGAAGAGAGAAAGAAAAATAATGACTTAACTATGTCTCTCACTAAAATTGAGAACACTTGTGCCTAATGCTACTTGTGCACTCTTTTATGATTTTGATGCTTCATATGTGCTCATGAGAAACATGCATGGACGTGTGTTTGCCAAATATGTTGGGCCACGCAACAAGAGGCCAAAAGCTTGTTTGTGGGTGTCCAAAATGCTTGTGACTAATGTAAAAGGACCCAAGCAAATTTGGGTACCTAAAAACAAAGCTTAATTTGTTTTGTAGGACTATGTCTCCGGAGGATCAAGTTGGATGATTGATAGTGGATGCACCAATCATATGACCGGAGACAAAAAGATGTTCAAGTCATTCGAGCCAAGTCATGACAAAAATGAGTACATCACATTTGGTGACAACGGAACGGGACAAGTACTAGGTTATGGTAAAGTCTCTCTCACTCCTTCATATTCCCTCTCTAAGGTTATGCTTGTTGATCATGTTGACTTCAATCTTTTGTCCATTTCGCAATTTTGTAAAATGGGCTATGATTGTTTGTTCAACGAATGTGGTGTGACCGTGTATAAGAGGAGTGATGGCTCAGCTGCTTTTAAGGGGTGTGCTTAAAGGAAAGCTTTATGTTGTGGACTTCTCCACGGATGAAGCTAGACTTGGTACATGCTTCATGTTGGTATGAGAAATCTTCACAAACTCCAAAAGGGCGGCCACATCATAGGACTAACCAATGTTTGCTTTGAGAAGGATAAAATTTGTAGTGCATGTCAAGCGGGAAAGCAAGTTGGAGTATCACACTCCGCCAAGAATGTGATGACCACCACAAGGCCATTGGAGATGTTGCACATGGACCTCTGCGGCCCTGTTTCCTACATAAGTATTAGTGGTAACAAATATGGTATTGTAATTGTTGATGACTTTTCTCGCTTCACGTGGGTATTCTTATTGCATGATAAAGGTGAAGTAAAAGATGTGCTCAAGACGTTCATGAAAAGAGCACAAAATGAATATGAAGTCAAGATCAAGAAAATAAGGAGTGACAATGGCACCGAATTCAAGAACACTCAAGTTGAAGAGTATCTCGATGAAGAAGAAATCAAGCATGAATTTTCGACACCCTACTCCCCTCAACAAAATGGGGTGGTCGAAAGAAACAACCACACGCTCATTGAATTGGCAAGAACAATGCTTGATGAATACAAGACGTCCGACCGCTTTTGGGCCGAGGCCGTAAACCGCATGCCATGCCTCCAACCGGTTGTATCTGCATCGACTATTGAAGAAAACACCATATGAGCTACTAACCGGTAACAAACCTAATATTTCCTACTTTCATGTTTTTGGGAGCAAATGCTTTATGCTAAACAAGAAACCCAAGACTTCTAAGTTTGCTCCAAAAGTTGATGAAGGTTTCTTGCTTGGTTATGGGTCGAATGTTCATGCCTATCATGTATTCAATAAAACCACCGGTTGTGTTGAAATTTCACGTGACGTGACATTCGATGAATCTACTGGTTCCCAAGGGGAGCAAGTTGTTAATAATGGTGTAGATGATGAAGCTCCTAGAAGTGTAATAAAAAGGATGGTCATTGGTGATGTGAGACCACAAGAAACATCAAGTAATAAAAATCAACCTTCTCCCTCAAGACAAAACCAACATCATGAGAATAAAGAATTAGATCACGCAAGTGGTCAAGATCAAGATGTTGTGAATCATGAACAAGCATCAAGCATTGATTCTCAAAGACATGATGAAGAGGTTGATAAAGATGGTGGTGAAGAAAGCTCACACCCACCGCACCTAAGGGTGCATTAAAATGTACAACGTGATCACCCCGTCGAGCGAATTTTTAGAGACATTGACAAGGGAGTAATCACTAGATCTCGAGTTAGTAAATTTTGTGAACATTACTCTTTTATCTCTTCTATGGAGCCATTTAGGGTAGAACAAGCACTTGAGGACGCGGATTGAGTGATGGCCATGCAAGAAGAGTTGAACAACTTCACAAGAAATGAAGTGTGGACACTGGAGGAAAGGCCAAAGAACAAGAATGTTGTGGGCATCAAATGGATGTTCCGCAACAAACAAAATGAAGATGGTGTTGTGACAAGAAACAAGGCAAGGCTCGTGGCAAAGGGGTATTCACAAGTGGAAGGTTTAGATTTTGATGAAACTTATGCCCTCGTAGCAAGGCTTGAATCTATTTGAATATTACTTGCTTTTGCTGCTCACCATGATTTTAAGTTGTACCAAATGAACGTAAAAAGTGCATTCCTAAACGGGCCAATCAAGGAAGAAGTGTATGTGGAGCAACCACCGGGCTTTGAAGACTCTAAGTATCCTAACCATGTTTATAAACTCCATAAGGCGCTCTATGGGCTTAGGGATTTTCTTGTTAAAAAGGGTTTTGTCATTGCCAAGGTCGATCCAACCCTCTTCACTAAGCGTTTTGGTGATGATATCTTTGTATGCCAAATATATGTTGATGACATTATATTTGGTTCTACTAACCAAACCTTTTGTGATGAATTTAGCAATATAATGACCAAAAGGTTCTAGATGTCCATGATGGGAGAATTGACATTCTTTCTAGGCTTCCAAGTGAAGCAACTCAAGGAGGACACCGTCATATGTCAAGCAAAGTACACACAAGACCTATTGAAGAAATTTGACATGGACAAGGCCAAGCCCATCAAAACTCCCATGCCGACAAATGGTCACCTTGACCTCAACAAAAAGAATGAACCAGTTGATCAAAAGGTATATCGCTTCATAATTGGCTCTTTGCTTTATCTTTGTGCATCTAGGCCTAATATCATGCTTAGTGTGTATATGTGTGCACGTTTTCAAGCCGCTCCTATGGAGTGTCACATGGTGGCTGTTAAGAGAATATTGAGATATTTGATTCACACATCTAACCTAAGGCTTTGGTACCCCCAAGGGCTCAATGTTCAACCTATTAGGCTATTCTAATGCGGATTATGGGGGGGGATAAGGTAGATAGAAAGAGCACCTCCCAGACATGCCAATTCTTGGGTAGGTCCCTAGTGTCATGGTCATCCAAGAAATAAAACTCCGTTGCACTTTCCACGGCCGAAGCGGAGTATGTTGCAGCCGGTAGTTGTTGTGCACAACTACTTTGGATGAGACAAACTCTAAGGGATTACGGTTACAAGTTGAACCGTGTTCCACTCCTATGTGACAATGAGAGTGCCATAAAGCTTGCTTATAACACCATTGAGCATTCATACACAAAGCATATAGATATCCGCCACCACTTTTTGAGAGATCATTCCATCAAAGGGGATATCGAAGTTAGCCATGTGAGAACCGAAGATCAACTAGCCGATATATTCACCAAGCCCCTAGATGAGAAGAGATTTTGCTATCATAGGAGTGAACTAAATATTCTTGACTCTAGCAATGTGATGTAGAGAATGTGCACATCTGAATGGTGATTGTTTTGTTATTACAAAAATTATTGTTTTATGTCAAAAAACTATTATTTGTGCTATTGAAGCTGGTTTTTGATCACTAGATCGAATCTTGACAAAATATGGCCATTTTTATGATTTGTTGATTGTTGGATGACCATAAGATGTTAAGACTTTCCATCAAACTATTTTTTAAAAGAAAATAAAAATCCTCTACTCTTTCCTGGCTGGACTCTAATCCCTCTGGTCATTCTGGGGTCGGGCAAGTCCGACATCCATCGGACATGTCCGACTGTCATCGGACAAGTCCGACGGTCCAGGGTTCGACCCTTTTAACCCAGCCCGACTTACCCCTTCGGTCAACCCATCCTCATTCATCTCCCTCACGTTCTCTCTCCTTAAGAACACCCCCATTGGCGGTACCAAGGCGATCTCCCTCTCTCACCATCTATTGGAGCAAGTTTGGAGGTCAAGAGGTCCTCCTCCATCGGAGAAGTCCGATCCCCCATCCTTTTTACAAGGTTTAACCCTAATCCCCTCTCTCTTAGTCTCACCCTTAGGGTTAGGGTTATTGATTAATGCTAGTGTCAAATCTTGTTCCCTTGCATATTTGATCCATGGAGGTAGCCTCTAGTTAGTTGTTAGTGGAGTTGAAGAAGTTTGGGTACTTGTGGTAGGTGGATTCATGAAGGATCTAGGTTTTTGGAAAAACTGCGTGTCATCGGATAAGTCCGATGACCATCGGACAAGTCCGACGCATCAGACTTGCCTGATGATTATCGGACATGTCCGATGACCTACAGTTTCTTCAAAAACCTAAACTCTTCATTGATTCTCCTCACCCTTATTCCTCTTTTTTGACTCCCTCCTAACTTGTTGCTCGCCACATTTTCTCAGCATGTCTGACGTGGAAGCATCCCCCTTGAGGGAGAAGAGGACCAAGACCAGCGAAGACCAAGGTCAGAGCCAACCCCCAAAGTGGAGGAAGGCCACTGCTGGGCGCATCCGCCGCACAAAACTAAAAGCTCCAGCTGAAAGAGAGGAGTCGGAAGAGACAAATGAGCTTGATAGCGCCATGCATCCTCCAGCAGAAATGGAGAACCCTGACCGTGACATTATGAACTACTTTCATGCCACCATTGAGACCTGCTCGGAGGCAAGGTTAACCAACTCCTATGCTGATGAGAAAGAAGCTTTTGATTTCTGCTTTCATGCACATTTTCATGCGGATTGGTACCGTTCCACCTATCTACGCATGAAGAATGCAGTGGTTGAGATGAAGTGGCTTGATTGGGATCACATGAAGACAAGGAAGCATCCATTACTCGATCAAGTGCTGTCTGCCTGTGAGCATCATGGTTTCAAGACCTTCCTGACTTTCTAGTACTCCTGGAATAGGGAAATCATAGCTCAGTTTTACTCAACTGTCTATTTTGATGAAGATGCCAAAACCATGTCCTGGATGACGAATGGCACCAAGTATACCTGCTCCGAGAACCAGTTTGCTAGCATGATTGGACTTAAGCATACACGCAAGGAAAGGCACAAGGTTCACAAGGGAAATCATATGGATGCTGAGGACGTGAGGTACATGTATGTGGACCCGGATAACTGCTCCCCTCCCAACTCCAGTGGACTGAAACCATTCTTCTCAGTCTTGTTTCGAATCTGCAGGAGTACCTTAGCTCCAAGGGGAGGCAATTCTGACCGTATTCCTGCCTTTCAGAGGGATATTCTGCACTAGGTTCATGGGAACAGAAAATTTGATGTATTTGACTATGTCTATCAGGAGATGTGGGACATCTCCATCTCTCCCAAGCGTGGTTGTGGATACGCTCCTCACATCATGTTCATGATTGAGAAGGTGTCGGGTCTAACCTTCAACAAGGATATGAAGCATCTAAGCCTCAAACCTCAGATTCCTTCTAACTGGACTCCCAACACCACCTCTGTACAGCTCTTTGGAGCAGCTTAGCCTCCATCTTCAGCTGCACCACCTCAGCCACCTCGGGCTGCCTCTCAGGGCATTGGATCCTCTCAGGTGCCTCCGCCTCCCCGCGACAAGAGAAGCGGGATTATGAAGATGTTCAAGTCCCTTATGAGCATGTGCAGGAGCATTAATCAGAGGCTCGACGTCATTGAGAGGAATCAAAAGGGTCTCTATGACCATTTTGGTATTGAGACTCCTCCTCTACCGTCCCTAGCTGAAGGCTCACTTCCTCCTACTCATGATGGCCCCACCTTCACCGTCGAGGAGATGAACTATTTTGGGTACTACCCGACTCCTCCACCTTTCTCCTCTGGCGCAGGTTCGAGTGCTCAACACATTCGCTTTGAGGATGTCGACGATGAAGGTGGTGAAGATCAAGCTGCCCATGCTCTTCGCCAGCGCAAAGGGAAAGAACCGGCTATTGATGAGGAAGAAGAGGAAGAAGGCGATGATGATGATGAAGACTATGAGTTCTCCGACGACTAGAGCTCTCATCACCTTCTACGCGCACTTTTCTCCTTTTTGGGTGTCTTGATGCCAAAGGGGGAGAAGTGTAGTTATCTTAGTTTTTTTTATCTTAGTTTGTGAGTTGTGAGCGAGTTTAGAGTTGAACTATTTATGGCACTATTTGGTTTGTAAAACTCTATTTTGCTACCTATGTGGTTGGTTTGTGCACTTTATTCGCTTATTGTATTGGTACTTTGTTGATTATCTTGTTATTTGCATTTCGTCTATCTTGTGTGATCAATTGGTGCAAATTAACATGTATGCATAGTTTTAGGGGGAGCTCTCACATATTTTTTAATATGTGCACTTGTTATTATCTCATATCCTCTCACTCATGCACACATTTAGAGGGAGCTCCTCATCACAAACTGAACCTTTATTGCATATTTTTATAAAATTTAGTTGTATTGTCATCAATCACCAAAAAGGGGGAGATTGAAGGTGCATCTAGGCCCCTAATTTTATTTTGGTGATTGGAATCAATACAATTAAGAATGAACTAATCTTTTAATGAGCATATGTGTAGATTATGGTAGAAAGTTTGGTGATCAAATGCATAGAAACAAAAAGGGAGAAAAGAAGATGGTAATCACCCAATCCGCATCCTCAAGTGCTTGCTCTACCCTAAATGGCTCCATAGAAGAGACAAAAGAGTAATGTTCACAAAAATTACTAACTCGAGATATAGTGATTACTCCCTTGTCAATATCTCCAAGAATTTGCTCGACGGGGTGATCATGTTGTACATTTTGATGCACTCTTGGGTGCGGTGGGTGTGAGCTTTCTTGACCACCATCTTTATCAACCTCTTTATCATGTCTTTGAGAATCATTGCTTGATGCTTGTTCATGATTCCCAACATCTTGATCTTGACCACTTGCGTGATCTAATTCCTTATTCTCATTATGTTGGTTTTGTCTTGAGGGAGAGGGTTGATTTTCAATACTTGATGTTTCTTATGGTCTCACATCACCAATGGCCATCCTTTTTATTACACTTCTAGGAGCTTTATCATCTACACCATCATTAACAACTTGCTCCCCTTAAGAGCCATTAGATTCATCGAATGTCACATCACATGAGATTTCAACACAACCGGTGGTTTTATTGAATACATGATAGGCATGAACGTTCGACCCATAACCAAGCAAGAAACCTTCATCAACTTTTGGAGGAAACTTAGAAGTCTTAGGTTTCTTGTTTAGTATAAAGCATTTGCTCCCAAAAACACGAAAGTAGGAAATATTGGGCTTGTTACTGGTTAGTAGCTCATATGGTGTTTTCTTCAATAGTCGATGGAGACACAACCGGTTGGAGGCATGGCATGCGGTGTTGACAGCCTCGGCCCAAAAACGGTCGGACATCTTGTATTCATCAAGCATTGTCCTTGCCATCTCAATGAGCGTGCGGTTCTTTCTTTCGACTACCCCATTTTGTTGAGGAGGGTAGGGTGCCGAACATTCATGTTTGATGTCTTCTTCATCGAGATACTCTTCAACTTGAGTGTTCTTGAATTCGGTGCCGTTGTCACTCCTTATTTTCTTGATCTTGACTTCATATTCATTTTGTGCTCTTTTCATGAACGTCTTGAGCACATTTTTTACTTCACCTTTATCATGCAAAAAGAATACCCACGTGAAGCAAGAAAAGTCATCTACAATTACAAGACCATATTTGTTACCACCAATACTTATGTAGTAGACAGGCCCGAAGAGGTCCATGTGCAACATCTCCAATGGCCTTGTGGTGGTCATCACATTCTTGGCGGGATGTGATGCTCCAACTTGCTTTCCCGCTTGGCATGCACTATAAATTTTATCCTTCTCAAAGCAAACGTCGGTTAGTCCTATGATGTGGCCGCCCTTTTGGAGTTTGTGAAGATTTCTCATACCAACATGGGCTAGCCTTCTATGCCAAAACAATCCCATGTTGGACTTTGCTAGTAAGCATGTACCAAGTCTAGCTTCATCCGTGGAGAAGTCCACAACATAAAGCTTTCCTTTAAGCATACCCTTAAAAGCAACCGAGCCATCACTCCTTTTATAGACGGTCACACCACATTCGTTGAACAAACAATCATAGCCCATTTTACAAAACTGCGAAATGGACAAAAGATTGAAGTCAACATGATCAACAAGCATAACCTTAGAGAGGGAATATGAAGGAGTGAGAGAGACTTTACCATAACCTAGTACTTGTCCCGTTCCGTTGTCACCAAATGTGATGTACTCATTTTTGTCATGACTTGGCTCGAATGACTTGAACATCTTTTTGTCTCCGGTCATATGATTGGTGCATCCACTATCAATCATCCAACTTGATCCTCCGGAGACATAGTCCTACAAAACAAATTAAGCTTTGTTTTTAGGTACCCAAATTTGCTTGGGTCCTTTTACATTAGTCACAAGCATTTTGGACACCCACAAACAAGCTTTTGGCCTCTTGTTGCGTGGCCCAACATATTTGGCAAACACACGTCCATGCATGTTTCTCATGAGCACATATGAAGCATCAAAATCATAAAAGAGTGCACAAGTAGCATTAGGCATATTAGCATGAGAATCATTAACAAGAGAAAGATGATTAATATTCTTGTTCTTGGCTTGCTTCTTTTGGTAAGATCCTTCCTTGGTGAACTTAAGGAATTCCTTCTCATTCTTGTTCTCCCGAGCATTATGCTTGGCACCCTCAACATAACCAATGTCATCCATGACATGTGGCATTCTAGTATGTGTGTATGCACCTCTTGCATACTTTGCCTTCTCATCATCGACAACATCTTTCTCATGTTGTATTTTGCTTTCAAGAGCCTTTACTTGCTTCTTCAAATTATCAATCAATTTGATATTAGTAGTACAAGCGTCAACATCAATATTATAGCATCTATCACATCCTTTGTTAATGAAAGCATGAGAGAGATTATTTGAGGAGGATGTGAAAGTTGAAAGAATCCTATATTGTTC
Source organism: Eleusine indica (assembly GCA_030378355.1). NCBI lineage: Eukaryota > Viridiplantae > Streptophyta > Magnoliopsida > Poales > Poaceae > Eleusine > Eleusine indica. The sequence continues at coordinate 4,664,581 of CM059498.1, read as the reverse complement.
TTCAAGAGACTTATGAGTCTTTTCCAAATCCTCATACTTCTCTTCAAGTTCATCTTTAATGCTCTTAACATTTTCACAAGTATTTTCAATTTTAGTGAGAGACATAGTTAAGTCATTATTTTTCTTTCTCTCTTCTTCTAGGAGCTTCTCTAGTTCAAGGTTTCTTTTCTTTTCAAGAACAAGCAAGTCTTCTTGTTTCTCAAGTAGCTTCTCTTGCCTATCATTTTCTTTCTTTTGTTTTTCAATTAATTCCATAAATTCAAGCATTTTGGGAAGTGAAGCGTTAACATCATCATCATCATCACTACTACTAGCATAAGAGGAACACTTATGTTTAGATTTTGTTACCTTCGATCCTCTTGCCATGAGGCACTTGTGAGTGTTATTGTCAGCATCATCACTCAAGCTCCCAAATAGAGAAGTGTTGGTGGGAGTGACGTCAACGGCAAGTGTAGCAATGCCTCCCTCATCCGAGTCGGATTCGGAGGAGGAAGATGATGAAGAGGATGAATCATCGGAATTCTATTCTTGACCAATGTGAGCTTCACCTCTTCTATGCTTCTTGTACTTCTTGTCTTTCTTGTGGTGCTTGTCTTTCCTTCTTTCATCTTTGTTCTTCTTCTTTGAACATTCCGCAATGAAATGTGCTTCATCACCACATTCATAGCAAGTTCTTTTTGACCTTCTTGCTTTGCCTTTATCAAAGCTTTTCTTCTTGTAGCCATCTTTCTTGAGAAATGACTTGAACCTCCTCACAAGCAAGGCCATCTCATCATCACTATCCTTACTACTAGAATCAATCACTTTCTTTTTCTTCTCTTGTGTGGCTTTGAGTGCTACATCCTTTTTGTCACCATTGCTCCCTCAATTTGCTTGATCAAGGCATTTATCTTGTTGGCTTGATCATTTTGTTGCTTTTGAAAAAGAAGATTTCCAAGCACTTCATCGATAGAGAAGGTTTTGAAGTTGTCCTTCTCTCTAATGTTTGAGCAAATGTTTTTGTCTCATGGTCTTAATGCTTGTAGTAGTCTCTTGTTGATATCCAAGTCGATCATTTTAGCTCCTAGAGCTCTTCTTTGATTCACAATCCTCATGAGCCTATCATGAACTTCCTTTGGGCCTTCTCCCGGACCATGATGAATAGGTTGAACTCATTTTGTAGTTCTTCAAGTCTTGCATCTTTGACGGAATCAATGCCCTCATAGATAACATCAAGTTTTCTCCATAGTTGGTTGGCATTCTTTATTCAGGCTACCTTGTCATACTCGGTGGCACTAAGTGTGGAAACAATTGCACTAGCAGCCACGGCATTATGATGAATGTTGATTTGATCCTTATGAGTTGGATTGTCTCTATTTTCCCACAAGAAACCATTCTCGGTTATATTTGCATCATGGGGACTCATGGATTCCAAATACATCATCATCTTGCATTTCCAATGATCATAAAATTGTCCATCAAAGTAGGAGAGTCTACCGGACCCTTGTCTAATGCGATCTTCTTTGAGATCATCATAATCAAACATAACATTGTTGTAGGCTTTTGGTAGCTCATCTTTATCAATATCTTCAATCCTCGGATTTTCTCCATGTGCATCACCCTCGGACCTTGCTTCAGACGATCCACTAGGCGGAATTTCTTTTCCCTTTGTCATCTTTATCTTCAAGCGGTTAAGCCTTTAAGAAGATCCTTGCTCTGGTACCAATTGAAAGTGCCTAGAGGGGGGTGAATAGGCAACTATCCCTGAAATTCACTTAATAATAAAAGTCAAATACGCAGTGTCGGACTTGTCCGACGATTGTTGGGAAAGTCCGATGACTTGTCCGATGGCACAAGATAGAAAAGAGATCGACCGAGTAAATGTTAAAACTAGTGTAAGGCAAGCTAGGAGTAGGTGAATATAAGCAAGGGGAAGCTGTAAAAATAAGGAGAGCAACTAGCAAACAACCTACACAAGTTAATCTAAGAAATACGAAGCAAACCCTAACAAGCAAGTTTATGAGCAAGAACAAGTAAATGAGACACGAGTAATTAAAAGCACAAGCAAGGCACAAGATTTATTCACCAAAGTTCAGCTCCACAAAGAAGCCTACGTCTCCGTTGAGGGATCCACAAAGGACCGGGTCTCTTTCAATCCTAACCTCTCCAAGTGACCACAAAGATCAAATTTGGTTTTCCACTAGAAACTCCACAAAGAAGGGGTCAATACAAACTTCCCGAGGCGTCACCACACAAGTTGGGAGCTCTACGGGCACCTCTAACCGTCTAGGAGAAGAATCCCCAAGAGTAACAAACACAATAGTTGTCGGCGGTGAGGATGAACCAAGTGCTCAAGAGGATGAAAGCTTGGAGTCGATGGAGCACTTCAATCTTCTCTCAATCCCTTTACAAATCAAGAGTAGAATCAAGGGAGGAGAGTTGAGGAGAGCAAAGTGAGCTTGGGAGTGTTTTTGAGTGGAAATGAGTGACCAACCGGCCAGAGGGCGAGGAGGGGTTCTATTTATAGCCCAAGGGGAAAAAGAGTCGTTGGAGACCCAATTTCTGAGATCTGTGTCGGACAAGTCCGATGGTCATCGGACATGTCCGATGAATCAAGGTGGCGCAGAAACTGGAGTCTGACAGGCTTGCTCGATGCCTCGGATAAGTTGACCATCGGACAAGTCCGATGGCCATCGAACATGTCCGACGGCACTGGAGAGACAGAGGAACTGGAATCCGATGGATTTGTCCGATGGCTCGGACAAGTCCGATGAAAATGGGGTGGCAGGGGAATCGTACTCCGATGAAAGTGTCCGATGCGTCAGACTTTCCTCTGGTCATCGGACATGTCCGATGACCGTCGGACATGTCCGACGACCCAGAGTGGCAGAGGTACTGGAGTCCGATGGGTCGAACAAGTCCGATGATTTTGCCCTGGAAAATTTTGTATGGCCTAGAAATGGGAATTTTGCACTTAGTTCACCTCCGCTTCATACTTTTGTGTCCCTCTTAATAGTACGGTTTTTCCTATACTCAAGATTTAAAATAAAATTTCATGAACTTCATTCTTGAGCATATTTTGAATTTCATCTTGGAGCACTTTGCCATCTTCTTTTCTCCCTTTTTATTTCTATGCATTTGATCACCAAACTTTGTATCATAATCTACACATATGCTCATTAAAAGATTACTCCGTTCTTAATTGTATTGACGTCAATCACCAAAATAAAATTAGGGGCCTAGATGCACTTTCACAATGCTAACACAGAATTCTTTCATAGCCACGCACATCATCGCAAGCGCTCGAACTTCATTGGCAAGCTGCGAGACGATGATCGCTTGGTCACAGAGCAAGAGGACAAACAAGACCTAGTGTTCAATTTCAACGGGGGTTGCTTGGCACGGCGGAGGAACGGGTTGAGACCTTTGATCTCCCATCGTTCTACTAGCCGCCATAGGACCTCCTTGCATTGGATGAGCCAATTTCCGAGGAGGAGATCTGGGCCACTATCAAGACCATGCCCATGGATAAGGCCCCTGAGCCTGATGGGTTCACTAGCCGCTTCTTCCGGTCATGTTGGCAAACCATCAAGCACGACGTCGTCGAGGCGGTCCAGTCGGTGCACCAGGGGGATAGTCACAAACTTTGGTTGGTCAATTCAGCCTACCTCACACTCCTACCCAAGAAGGCCAATGCCATCGAGGTTCGGGACTACCGTCCAATCAGCTTCATCCACAGCTTTGCGAAACTCCTTGCCAAGATCCTTGCTAACCGTCTTGCGCCCCGCCTCTCGGGTTTGATCTCTCCGAACCAGAGCGCTTTCATCTGTGGGCGATGCATACAGGACAACTTCCTGCTAGTGCAGCAAACCGCCAAGTTTCTACACCGACAGAAGCTTCCACGAGTCTTGCTCAATCTAGACATCACCATGGCTTTCGACTCGTTATCCTGGGGTTTCCTTTTGGAGGTGATGGCCCATCTTGGCTTTGGTCCTCGTTGGCAGAACGTAATCTGCAGCCTTTGGTCCACAGCTTCGACATGCGCGCTTCTTAATGGAGTGCCTAGCCAAGTCATCTATCACCATTGTGGCCTTCACCAAGGCGATACTCTCTCTCCGATGTTGTTTCTTTTGGCCATGGACGTCCTTAACGCCTTGGTGGAGCGAGCTGAGCGTGATGGGCTCTTTCAGCCTCTCGCCACACATCCAATCAACCATCGGATGTCCCTGTACGCGGACGATGCCACCCTCTTCATTAAGCCGGCAATCCAAGATCTTGAGGTCATCAAGGAGATCCTACGAAGGTTCGGTGTGGTCACGGGTCTCCATACAAACATGTCAAAATCCTCGGTGACCCCGATCCAATGTACTGAGGAGGACATTGAGGCAGTGCGCAGCTCTCTCCCTTGTGGAATCACGGAGTTTCCTTGCATATATTTGGGGCTTCCCCTTGTTGTTGGGCGGTTGACCAAGGCTGTGCTCCAGCCGATTATTGACAAGGTGGCAGATAGGCTCCCTGGATGGAAGGCCGCTTTGATGCACCCTGCGGGTCGACGTGTCCTCGTTCAGGCAGTGCTCACGGCGATACCCATCTACTACCTCATGGCCCTTGACATCCTGAAGTGGGTCATTCAGGCAATTGACAAGTTGTGACGAGCATTTATGTGGAAGGGGAGGACCCAAGTGAATGGTGGCCACTGCCTAGTTGCTTGGCCACGAGTCACACGGCCTCTGGAGCTAGGGGGTCTTGGCATCCATAACTTACAGACTCTCTCCTGGACTTTACGGATGCACTGGTTATGGTTGCGCAAGACGCAACCGGACCGCCCTGGGACGCTTTTGACATGCAGATAGACCAGAGAGCAGGGGCACTATTTGCCATCTCGGTGGTCATGGAGGTTGGCGATGAGAGGAACACTTTGTTCTGGACGGATAAGTGGCTCCTAGGCCGTTCAGTGGCGGATATCGCCTCCACATTCTTTTCCTTCATCCCCAGGAGGCTTGCCAAGCGTCGTTTAGTGGTACACGCCCTGGAGGACCAACAATGACGATGGGACTTCGGCCATAGTCTATCAGTCCAGGCCTTGTTTGAGTACTACCAGCTATGGGTTTTGGTGTTTGAGGTGACTTTGGTCGACACACCTGACAGGCACCTGTGGCGTCTGGAGTCCTCGGGGGTCTTCTCCACCAAGTTGGCATATCACGCCTTCTTCAATGGCAGCACGAGGTTCGAGCCAGCAAGACACTTGTGAAAGACATGGGCTTCAACTCGCTCCAAGTTCTTCCTCTAGCTCGCCCTTCAGAGGGGTTGTTGGACGGCGGATAGGCTTGCCAAACGTGGGCTCGCACACCCGGAGCAGTGCCCTCTATGTGATCAGCATGATGAGACGATAGACCACCTACTCCGAGGATGTGTGATGGCACGTGAAGTCTGGTTTCGCACTTTGCACCCGTTGGGATTGGAGGACTTGGCACCGATAGGGGTTCGAGGCAGTTTCTGGACTCGGTGGCGTCGAGCATCCAAGCGAGTGGCCATGGACAAGCGTCGTGGCTTCAACTCCTTGGTCATCCTAACAACATGGTGCCTTTGGAAACACCGGAATGATTATGTCTTCAATGACGTGTTGTCTTGTGCCCCCACAGTGTTGCAGATGTTCTCGGACGAGGCCCATCTTTGATGCATGGCCGGGGCCAAGGGGTTACGCACGTTGCTGTCCTAGTGTCCTAGCAGCGAGTGGTTTTTATTTTAGGTTGTCCCCTCTTATTTTTGCATAAGCACAATCTTTCTTGTACCTTTTGATGTACCTGTACACAACTTTCTTCTTTTTAATATAATGACACGCAGCTCTTCTACGCGTTCGAGAAAAAAAAAAGTCTATACAATCAAAATATTGATGTGACTACTGATATAGTGCTATTTGCAAACACGGATGCTTGATTCTTCCATAAAATAATTGTTTTATACGTATTCTTATTCATTTTTTTTCTTTCCTTCCTTTTGCTTTTTTTTTCCACAGATATCTTGGATTGAACAAGGATGTAAATCGGTGAGCAGGTTATTCCATTGGCAAGAAATTTTAATGGCGTAAACACAGATATTGAATCACAAAAGGTACCTCTGGTGCGTAGAATGCTTATCCTTGGAGCTTTGCCTATTATCTTTACCTGAATAATATTTGTATCGTTGTTACTCCATGGTTTCTCAGTTTCCATCCTGTCTTGAACAGGTTGAAAATATAGTGGAGATGGAAACAGGAGCAACTTCTCCCAGAATTGAAGGAAGAGTTGGTCAGTCGAAATGTGCTAACAACAGGGAAGCTATTGCCAGTAAGTACTCTTCTATTAGAGAACAGAATCGGCAGGCAACGAAAAAGGAAGTTTCACCAAACTCGGTGTCTTTGCTTCAAGAAAGAAACCCTGAACAGCGGTCCAATTCCGGTGTACCACCTGGCTCATTAAATGGTGTGTCATCAACATGGTCCTCTATGAAGATTGGATTTCAGAACTTCAAAGCATATATGGGTTCCAAGAAATTCCTCCCTTTGCGCCAAGATCCAGGATATGTTCCACAATCGAGTGCCTCTTCGCCTGAATCTCTTGATGACATATTCCAAATGTTAAAGCGACGACCTGCAAATATACCTGTGGATTATCTTGACGACCACGATGATGATAACACTGGAGACATGGATTTAACATTTCCGTGATCACTGAGATAGGACATAGATATTTCTTTTAGGATTTAGAATATGCATATGCAGAAATTAAAAGATTGGGTAGTGTTAGATACAGAAAGGAAGATATATAGGATGTACAGATTTGAGTGCGCTTCCTGGAAGCTCAAGAAGCCTGACGATCTGGAAAACTGCAAACATGATAGGACGATATGGTATCAGGCTTTGCAGAAAGGCAGAAGATTTTCCCACAAAGTGATGATGGGACTTTCTGCTTTACACATATACTATGCAGATAACAACCACTGTTGACTACTCACTGTATTCAAAGCGAAGGAATGCAAAAGTATGCACACAATTCTACGATGTGATGGGTAATGTGTTTTTTTATAATTGTAATCAGTGAGGATGTTGTATAAATGTACTTGATTGGGAAAATCGTGTTTTTGTTTCGCCAATCTTGAGTTCCCTATTTGATGGTAAAATTTGGAGACGTTTGTGTAGTTGCACTTCTCCCTGACTGAAAATGGTTTGTTTTTCCACTGACGTACATCGTCCTGTTGAGTGCACAATAACGCATATGGTATCAGGAACAAAAGCAAAGAAAATGCGGTGGCCGAATTAGTTGCAGGAGTAAATATTGGGGATGCCATACTACAGGAAAAACGTCTTATAAGGACGTGTTTGGAATGAAGGAATGAAAACATAAGAAGTAGCAGAGTTATTAATATCACATTGGACAGTCAATCCTTGTTACGTGACTCGGCGGCCCTGTGAGATTGTGCTGTATTACAATCAAGGTGTACTTTTCTACGATAAGCAGCGCTTGTCTACTAAATCATTGTTCATCGTAAAAAAAATCACCATACGGCAGAATCGACCAAAGTAGAGGAATATCTCGTATCCCTCTGAAGTCCTCCCCTTTCTTGCGAGTAGCCAACTAAGAGGAATACATGGTGAATGGCATGCCATCCAGCTAGTGTAATTATTACGCTATTGAATCGAAGTTAAAAAAAAAACAATGAAATGATCAATTACGTGTTCTTTGCTTTAGATCTGTACAAAGAGAGCTTGACTATTGGCTACACCCTGCATGCTCCTCCACCACACCGGCCACAACCACAACCAGAAATGCACCAAAACGAACCAAAAGAAATTTCCACCACAATAACTAGAAGAGATGAAATAATTCGTCAACCAAATTAAATTGAACCAGGACAGCACAGTCGACAGGCGCCACACCAATCATCATGCACGCGTTGCTTGCATGACCAGCAGAACCATCCGGTCAGAATCAGAAGATCACCCACTTGGCCGCGGCGACCCTCTCCTGCAGCGTCGACGCCTTGGAGTGCGCCAGCGAGCACCCGTCGTCGTACTCCTGCCGCCTCGCCTTGGCTCCTCCGCCCCGTGTCGCCGCGTTCAGCAGTTTCGCCCAGAAGCTGGTGGCGACCGTCGTCTTCCTCTGCTCCCTCCTGGCCTGCCGAAACGCCGCCATGGCATCGGCGTCGCCCACCGCCCGCTCGTGCTTCATCAGCAGCGACACCTGCCCCGACCGCCGCATCTCGTCGTGGAAGGATCCCGAGCTGGCGCCGCGTCCTGGCGACTCCGCGGCGGCCGACGAGCAGCCGGTGGAGCCCTCCGAGGGAGAACCGATTTTCTGATAATCGCGAGCAGATCAGGGACGGCGGCTTGGCGCAGGGACCAGAGGTGTCTCAGCGTTTGGTATGGTCTGATCGATCACGGCGGGGCGCTAGCAGATGGCGGCGGCTCGAGGCAGCTCGCACGCCCGGCGTGCCAAGGTGGACGGAAGGTGGTCGGTATTTCATTCACCGACCACCCCAAACAGAAATTTCTCTTTTTCGTTTCTCGATCTACAGGCGGTCGTAGATTCTGAAATTTTGTGGGTTGCTGCAACACCGCACGCCTCATATCTTAGAAATTTCACAGAACTTTTCGCGCATCCGAGCCGTGGTCGATTGAAAATCTTCTGGTGGGCGGGGGTGGTCGGTATTTCATTTACCGACCACCCCATGGAGCTTTGTATCTTCGTCTAGAGGTTGAATCAAGGTCTGAAATTTTGTGTGTCTGAGACAGTATGCATTCCGAATCTGCACGAATTGTTCTGGGATTTTATCTTTCGTATATGTGCAGCATACAAAAGGGGAGCCAGTCAGTGTTCGTGGCCACGCCATGGCCGTGCATGGGCGCGCGGCCAGTCTGTCGCTGTCGAGCTTGACGTACCAGCGCATGCCCAGCATTGCTTCGAACAAACTAGCATACGTGTTCTGTGATCCGGCAAACGCCACAGTTCAGTTCGTGAAAATTTTACAACGAGTCTCAGGAACCCGAGTTCTGACGACATGTACAGAAGACGAAGGCGCGCGCTCCGATCGATCGAGTTCACCACCAATCCCGCTCCACGGCGCCGCCGGTACCGCGCGCGGGCGCGCCGTGGACGATTCTCTCTCCACGATGCACGTACGTCGTGGTTCATCTCATCAGTTCCTGAAGACGCTCCTGCACTTTTGCGACGCGATGTGCACGTCCTTCCTTAGCCCGGTGGAGACGACCTCGCAGTCCACGGCGAGCCGGCGCTGCGCAAACCCGAGCGCGCCGATGTGCACCTGCACGGTGGCCTCGACGGTGAGTCTTAGCGCGACGTGCTCCCTTGACCGGGACTCGAGCGCCTTCTCGACGGCCCGCGGCGCGCGGCCGCCGTGCAGGACCACGGTGAAGTCGGTGGCGTCCTCGCCGCCGTCGGCGGGCTGGCCCACGACGCCTTTCGCGAGCAGCGCGCCCGACGCCTCGTGCGTCAGCCTCGCCGCGCCGCCGTCGCGGTACCAGAGCGCGGTCATCTTGTTCGGGTTCACGGCCGTCAGGAACAAGTCGTAGTCCACGCGCTGCTGCGGCTGCCCGTTCCCCGCGGCGTGCACGGTCACGGAGAGCCCGTTCACGCTGAACCCCGGGAGGCCCGGGCGGAGGATCACCACGCAGATGGCGATGGCGGCACCCACCAGCGCGGCGGTGGCGAAGAGCGCGCCGACCGTGCGGACCACGCACGGGGAGCACGACGAGGATGAGGAGGAGGATTGCTTGCTCGGACCTGCCCGATAGCGCTCGGCGAGGTAGGCGTTCTCAGGCGGCGGGACGCGGTATATCTGGTCCTTCTGGACCTTGACCACGTACGTGTCCTGCGGGCTCCGCCGGGACAGAGGCGGAGGGAGCGCGGCCACGGGCTCCAGCGGCGAGCCGAAGGCCGTGGAGACGGCGGAGGAGGAGGCCGGCTCGGGCGACGCCGGCGGCGGGACCGGGGGCCTCCGCTCCGCCATGGAGAGGAGGAAGCGAGGAGGGTCGACGGGCGGCGACGGTGAGGAGGAGGAGATGGGAGGCGGGAGGGCGAAGAGAGGGAGACGACGGGTGGAGGGCGTCGCATCACAGGGCGGGGGGCCGCGCGGACGATTTGGGGAGGACGAAGACGAGCGCGCTAACCGGGACACGGCTTTGGCCTTGGTTCCTCGCACCAAAATAAAATCTCGGCCACGGTTCCGGAAATGCAGGAGTACAGGGAGGCAGGGCACCCGCAGCCCCTGCTGTAATTAGCTTTTGACCGCGCGTGTTTAGTACGGTCGTGTTGTTTACACCGCCAAACGAATGCATGCATGTCGTCATTCATGCTAATTTTGAGATCATGATTCATTTTGGAATCCATCCTAATAAAAAGGAAAACGGAGAAACTAACACAAACAGAATGCACAGCTGATCGAATTACACAAACCCTTCACTAATGTTTCTTTTCAGAAATATAGAGTTTTTTTTCCCGTGGCACAAACTCATCCGATCGACTATTATTCAAAACTATAATATATAGCCTCATAATTTTTTTCTAGATGGAATATATGCAGCACAAGTAGCTTTTGGAGAAATTTGTCTTCTCTAAATATCGGTTAAGGATTTTATGTTCACCGTCTGATTTTATTTTACTTAAAATAAAATTTATGTTTATTTGTTGTACTTACAGGATGATCAGAGTGTTGTGTCATTTCGTAAGGTACAGGGTTGGTTGTTTTGAGATAGCTTTTTTGTTTTGGTTTTTCACGTTTTGTTCTATGAACTGTAGAGCTGATTTGCCCGCTCTAGTAATAAAAAATGCTGGAAGACACAGAACCGGAGGAACTATGGCAAGGAATCCAAGTAAACTTCTGACACTACTTTTATTGATAGATAAAGGGAAGACATTTTTTTTATACTTCCTTTTTTCAATATTATATGATGTTTTGATTCATGTCATAAGAATTAATCAGAGATATAAAATTTTGTTGTACAAAAAATAAAAAGGAAAAAAAATAAAAATAGAGATATATTGAAAAAAGAAAAAATATATTAAAATATAAGAGTGTCATATAATTTTGAAAAACTTGAGAACGCTAGAGTGCTATATAATTTGAAACGTACTCTAAGTAACAGAGAAGAGTGTAAAAAGGTCATGCCATGGTTATTGAATGTTATTCCTTAGTTATGAAGGAAAAAATTGTTCCAATTTGAAATAGATGTGATATAAAAATATTTAGGTGTGATTTTAATAAACTCAATTGTTATGTAGGAATATAATCCCGACATATTATGGCAATTCACTCACATAATATCATGCTACATCTTTATATATTTCAGTGACTTTTCGTATGCATACAAATAACAAATAAAATTCTACTCTCTCAAGAAATGTAGTAAAGAGTGATTCACATAAAGTCATATTACATCTTTATATGTTTTTTTTCATACATTAATGCTTCCACACAACTAGGGTTGAAAATGATGACGGAAATTCCCGATATACCGACAATTATTTTTGAAAAAACAAGAAATGGGAAAATGATTATGGGAAATGTGAAAACAATAACGGAAATAGGAAAACCTTGACAAAAATGAAAATTAAAATAATAGAGCTGATTTTTTATCGAATGGACGGTATACCGTATTTGTTCCAAATTTTCCGTGAAAAATATCGAATTTCTGAAGGAGTAACCTTTGTTACCCAACTAACCTAACTCAAATGGACCTTACCATCACAAGCCTAAGATACATAGCGTTGAACTTCTTCTTGGTCTCTTGATTATTGTTGCGTATACCCTACAACACCTCTTAAACCTATTATTTTTTCATACGTCATGTCACTCTAATTTATTATGTAAACTATGTCAATGTTGAATTATTTTCGTCATGGCAGATGAATGATATGATTAATTATATGATGTGTTGATGTAAGTATCTAGCATAATATAATAGCTGATAGTTATCAATCATGATTATCGATTTTTTATCGATATCGACATATTTTTGTACCGATAATTTCATTTTTGATTCCCGACAATATCGTCATTGTTTTTATTTCCGAGCTTATCGGTTTCGTTTTCATTTTTGACTGAAAAAGATAGTTGAGAAATAGTAATGCTAATTTTTTATCATTTCCGATCGTTTTCATCCCTACACACAACAAACAAAAGTTATTCAACAGAAACCAGATTTGCGTCTACCAGGACATGGAATACCGTATACAGCAGTGTTATACGGATGCGTAGACTGCTGCCACCAATGCAATGCGCAGGCAGGAGGGACTTGAGCTAAGGAAGTGCCCAGCAAAGCCCATCCAGGGGATTGGCTATAAAAACCTCGGAACCCATCTGCCGTCTTGTGCCTCTCCCCTTTTGCATGCCTCACCGGCCTCTCCACTTCCTCCCCCTCCGCCTCCCTAGCCTCCGATGGACTGCTACTGCTAACCCCTGCTCCTTCTCGATCCCCCCACCCGATCCGCGGATTAGCCGTCCCCCGACCCCATCCGAATCCCCCGATTCAATCCCCACCCCCGCAATCTGATCGGATCTCCCTGAGGCTTCGATTTCTCATCGTTTTTTTTTTCTGGTTTATTTTGGTGCGCGTGTGGTTTGGTTCGTTGCTGGTATGGAGATGATGGGCCCGAGGGCGGCGGCGGCGGCGGGGGATGTGAGGACGGAGGAGAAAGAGATGGACTTGCTCCTCAGCGAGATCCCTCACGTCACCTCGCCTCAGGGCCATCAGCGCCCCGCCGCCGCCATCGGCCACGGCAACGGCGTGCATGGCGGCGCCGGGGCGGGCCACGGCTACGCCACTCAGCGCTACGGTGGCGGGGACCCGTACCTCTCCGTGTCCATGAACCGTTGCGACGATGGCGGTCAAGTCCACAGCGCCGGCGGCGCCGGCTTCCACGCGCCGCTCTCCACCGGTATGGGCTCCACGCCATTACCGGCTTCTGGCCCGTTCATCGGTGGCGCGCCATCGCAGATGGCGCCGGCGGCGGAGGACCTGGAGAAGCAGTGGCTCGCGAACCAGCTTATCGGTCTGCACATCGGCGACGCGCCCGCCGTCCACGCGCAGGCCGCGCTCCAGCGCCAGCGCCTACTCGTCCCGCCAGTCAAGAGCGCGGCCCTGGGGGATGTCCCCGCCGCGCACAATGCCTACTATGGCTACAACTTTGGGGCTCCAGGTACTTCCGTCCACCATGAACTCTTGTATCTTGATCAGGCCAAGGCATTCGGCTACGTCGCGGCGCGCCCGCAGCGTTTCGTGTCTGACGTCGGCTATGATGGCTACGGCGAATTCGCCGGGAGCATGGACGCCGGCATTGGCGGCTTCGTGTACAATAGGGTAGCGAATTACACTGGCACGGGTTGGGGTCAAGGGTTGGTGCACCCTGATCTCGCTGAGTCGTACTTGCGCTCTGGTCAGGCTGGTGCAGAGCGCAACTGGGAGTTCTTCAGTCCTAGTCCCATTGCCCTTGATGCTCGTGGCGGGCTGAAGCGGCATTATGTGTATGGCGTCCCTGTGGCTGACAATGGGTTTGCTAGAGGTGGCTTCAATCAGTTTGAGGCGCTCCATGGGAACGGTCTGATGTTTGATGGGAAGAAGAACATAAACTTCCCAGACTATGGCAGGGACAGGAAACTCCAGCATTATGTCAATAGCAGGGCATTTGAGCTGGGAAATTCTAAAACACTGAGGTATGAGAACATGGTTGGAGTCAAGGGCTATATCTACTTCATGGCCAAGGACCAGAATGGGTGCAGGTTCTTGCAGCAGAAGTTTGAGGAAGGGAAAAATCACGTGGATGTTATCTTTGAAGGAATCATCGACCACATTGCTGAGCTTATGATCAACTCTTTTGCCAACTATCTTGTTCAGAAGATGCTGGATGTTTGTGATGAAGAACAGAGGCTGAGGATCATCGTCGTGCTGACGGAGGATCCTGTCAAGCTGCTGAAGATCTCTCTAAACACACATGGGTAATGATCTTCTCTTCTGAAAATTAATTGATTTTGCCATTATGTCTTGACATTAGAAGCATGTGAATTTGGTAATCAAACGTGGCAAATGCTGATATAAAAGAATGTTTTGATTTGTTGGGACAAGCAAGTACATGCTACGATGCTAATGTCGTCATGTAAACTCTTTTTTGCAGAGCCTGCATGCATTTATCTCTGATGATTTCGTTGTTGTGGTTTGTTTCAGGACAAGAGCAGTGCAGAAATTGATTGAGACTGTTAGGAGCAGGAAGCAGATTGCGCTCATTATTTCGGCCCTACAACCAGGCTTCATGCACCTTGTCAATGACCTTAATGGTAATCATGTTATACAGAAATGCTTGACAAATTTTGGAGCTGAGGAGAACAAGGTACATAGCAAACATACTTCTGTTCTATTTGTTTACTCGGACAAGCTGATCTCTGTAATGTCAGTATGTCACTAACTCTGATTAATTAGCCACTGTTGCATTTTGAAAAATGCACTAGTAGTCGAGGTGCCTCTTTTTACCACAAAGTCAAATCTGTTACATCTTGTCTAGATGAATTGGGGTATGAACTACTTTGTCGATACATGAGTTATGGAGCCTGCATTCATTTGTCATCCTACCATTTGAGTTTGCTAAAGTTTCCATTGAAATATATACTATACTCTGGCATGCTCAACTAAATTGCTAGTACATCATACTACTATTTCTGACTTGATTCCTTGTTGTTGACCTTTTTTCCTCTCATGCACTTGAATTTGACCATGTGGTGTTCTTATATTGTCCTCCTATGACTTTGGCATCAATTATGCGCATGCCTTGCGCATATATACAATATGATATCATAGGAATGGTTAATATGCTGAACCTCTACAATGTAGTTCTCCAGCTTACTGATGATTGATGCACAAGCAATATAGAAAGTAACTCATGGATAATCGTCTTGCTAATCTGTGTTTTGATTTTTTTGGCAAACAATTGAATGCAAGGTATGCATGAATGTTCTTTGAGTAGATAATATGTGTGATCCTTTTCAAGGAACTGCATTATGTTATATAGTTACACCTTAAACAGTTATTATATTTTAGGCTGCTGTCACTGGTGGATTATCTGCGATGTATTTATATTTACTCTCTTTAAACAGTTCGTATTTGAGGCTGCTGCAACTCATTGTTTTGAGATGGCGATACATCGCCATGGCTGCTGCGTTTTGCAACGTTGCATATCTAGTGCACGTGGTGGATATCAGGCCAAGCTGATCGTGGAAGTTTGTGCTCATGGTTTTGAGCTTGCTCAGGATCCGTTTGGGTAAACCTTTTATCTTTAGCCTGTTTATGCTGCATAATTCTGCAGAGGAGCATCATTTACTATCATCATTCATGCTTGTCTTTTCTGGAGCAATATAAACATGTCTGGTAGCTCATACAAGTCTCCTGAATAACATAACTTCCCACACAGTTACAGAGATCCCTAGAATCAGCGAATATGCATTCAGTTCTTCTTGCCATGTAGTTTTCAATACTGATGGCCATCTTGTAGTGGAGCTAAGCGAAGGCGCTCACAGCGCAACGGTAAAGCCGTTGGCTGGGAGGGTGCCCACCCGGGTTCGATCCCGGGTGCCGCACCATTTATCTGTTGAATTTGCGCCCACCTCCCAGTACGGCGCGGTGCTGCATGTGCCATGTTGGCTGCTCCATACGTGTGTGCCGGTGATGCCCCGCGACGGCTGGTTTCAGTGGGTTCCTTCTTAATACAATGTTAGGGGGACATCGGACTCCTAATTGAGTTTTTTTTTTTGTAGTGGAGCTAAGGCTGTTCTTTGTTTTATTTACACCATTAACTAAGTTTAGCCCCTTGACTGTTTAAAAAGTATATGTTTTCCTTTGTTGATATTGGTAAGAATCCATCTCTATTATCTAAAAATTCATATTGACCACGAGTGACTCAAAAACTTTCTCAGGTAATCCTGAGTAGCCATTTCCATATGATGAAAAATATCATAAGGTTGTAACTATAGATATAATCCCTTAATGTGTTGATTGATCATTTACAACATATATTGCCTTACAAGGATAGTATCTTTATCCTTTAATAAGGTACAGACAACAGAATAGGAACTTTGGGCTAACTGCTTGTATGCATGCCCTTCATTTTCTGAGACAAAAGATACCCAATCTATATTGAAAGCAGTAATTTATATTGAGTAGGTTGGAATATGACCCAGGTTTGCCATGAAAATAATTTTATTTATCTGTGATGTTTTAGGATTTATCCGTCAATAATTCCCTGATATTTTGAAGCAGAATTTGGCAAAATTAACTATATTTACTCATTCCACAAAACCAAACCTTAACCGTTTTCCCTTGTCCAGGAATTATGTGGTCCAATATGTTCTGGAACTGAAAATTCCATCTGCAAATGCGCACTTGGCATCTCAGTTTAAAGGAAGATATGTTTATCTCTCAAAACAAAAGGTGAGCAGCAATGTGGTGGAGAAATGCCTGAAGTTTTTCTTGGATAATGATAAAGCTGTGATAGTCCATGAATTGATCAAAGGGTCCCATTTTGAACAACTCTTGCAAGACCCTTATGCCAACTACGTCATTTATACCGCCCTTCTCCACACCAGGGTGAGTATGCCATACATCATTTAGCGCAAACATCCCATTCACACCCTCAATTTTTTTTTTCTGTTCACGACAGGGCCCAGTGAACAATGATCTTGTTGAAGCAATTCGCCCTCACGAAGAAGCCCTTCGAACTAGTCCCTGCTGCAAGAGAATCTCCAGGGCCCTCTCCAAGAGGTGAGATGTGTACGCTCTGTACTTGAGTACCAAGAAGGCCGCCTGTATTTGATTGTTGTTAATTTATGTTCACTAGTTGTCCACTATAATGTATTCTGCCACACCGCCCACACGACCTTTCCTGAAGGGTTCCCGAGGGCGCATTTTGGTTGCACGGTTATCGTCAGGTTGTAGAATTTTCCTCAGGTGGTACCGTCCGTCAGTGTCTTCCGACTTCCGTGATGTAGTTTTTGCCGAACACCTGTCCTGATGGTTATGCTGTAGAGTTGTAAAAAGACCCGAGTTTTCTGCTTTGTATCTGCTGTATTATTTTCTCCTCAGGATTGTGTAAGAACAGAATAATTATTACTGCTGGACAAGTGGCTATACTTGTTGCTATAATGATAATTGCGTGTTTTGAGGTAAAAGAAAAAGATGACCCTTGATTTTCTTTTTCAAGATACTAATCGCTCAAGGGATTTTTTTTCCCTGAAATGTTGATCACCCTTGGATTAAATAGAGTACATAGTATATTATCATGGTTTGTAAAAGAACCTGATTTTTCTGCTTTGTATCTGCTGTAGCTCCTCAGGAACGTGTAAAGCAGAATAATTATTACTGCTGGACAAGTGTCTATACCTGTTGCTATAAAGATAATTGTGTATTTTGAGATATACATACTGCATAATTATGGTTGCTAAAAAAATTATTTTGATGCAATGGTACTTCAGCCTGCATATTGCCCGGAAAAAGCTTAAGAAAAACAAACTTGACGCTGTAAACCAAATCGATGCTAAAGTAAAATGGGGTCTCTTGCTTCTCATTGACAACAATTCGTCCAAAAAATATTGAAAACAGTAAAAAGTAACGCCAACGACTCCGCTGGGATCGAAACAAGATTCTGCTTTCTCAATAAGAAGCACAACAGTTCGTCCAAAAAAAAAATCAAAAAGAATAATTATTACTGCTGGACAAGTGTCTATACCTGTTGCTATAAAGATAATTGTGTATTTTGAGATATACATACTGCATAATTATGGTTGCTAAAAAAATTATTTTGATGCAATGGTACTTCAGCCTGCATATTGCCCGGAAAAAGCTTAAGAAAAACAAACTTGACGCTGTAAACCAAATCGATGCTAAAGTAAAATGGGGTCTCTTGCTTCTCATTGACAACAATTCGTCCAAAAAATATTGAAAACAGTAAAAAGTAACGCCAACGACTCCGCTGGGATCGAAACAAGATTCTGCTTTCTCAATAAGAAGCACAACAGTTCGTCCAAAAAAAAAATCAAAAAGAATAATTATTACTGCTGGACAAGTGTCTATACCTGTTGCTATAAAGATAATTGTGTATTTTGAGATATACATACTGCATAATTATGGTTGCTAAAAAAATTATTTTGATGCAATGGTACTTCAGCCTGCATATTGCCCGGAAAAAGCTTAAGAAAAACAAACTTGACGCTGTAAACCAAATCGATGCTAAAGTAAAATGGGGTCTCTTGCTTCTCATTGACAACAATTCGTCCAAAAAATATTGAAAACAGTAAAAAGTAACGCCAACGACTCCGCTGGGATCGAAACAAGATTCTGCTTTCTCAATAAGAAGCACAACAGTTCGTCCAAAAAAAAATCAAAAAGAATAATTATTACTGCTGGACAAGTGTCTATACCTGTTGCTATAAAGATAATTGTGTATTTTGAGATATACATACTGCATAATTATGGTTGCTAAAAAAATTATTTTAATGCAATGGTACTTCAGCCTGCATATTGCCCGGAAAAAGCTTAAGAAAAACAAACTTGACGCTGTAAACCAAATCGATGCTAAAGTAAAATGGGGTCTCTTGCTTCTCATTGACAACAATTTGTCCAAAAAATATTGAAAACAGTAAAAAGTAACTCCAACGACTCCGCTGGGATCGAAACCAGATTCTGCTTTCTCAATAAGAAGCACAACAGTTCGTCCAAAAAAAAATCAAAAAGAATAATTATTACTGCTGGACAAGTGTCTATACCTGTTGCTATAAAGATAATTGTGTATTTTAAGATATACATACTGCATAATTATGGTTGCTAAAAAAATTATTTTGATGCAATGGTACTTCAGCCTGCATATGCCCGGAAAAAGCTTAAGAAAAACAAACTTGACGCTGTAAACCAAATCGATGCTAAAGTAAAATGGGGTCTCTTGCTTTTCATTGACAACAATTCGTCCAAAAAATATTGAAAACAGTAAAAAGTAACGCCAACGACTCCGCTGGGATCGAAACCAGATTCTGCTTTCTCAATAAGAAGCACAACAGTTCGTCCAAAAAAAAAATCAAAAAGAAAAATGACATCAACGACTTTATTTTGATGCAATGGTACTTCAGCCTGCATATGCCCGGAAAAAGCTTAAGAAAAACAAACTTGACGCTGTAAACCAAATCGATGCTAAAGTAAAATGGGGTCTCTTGCTTTTCATTGACAACAATTCGTCCAAAAAATATTGAAAACAGTAAAAAGTAACGCCAACGACTCCGCTGGGATCGAAACCAGATTCTGCTTTCTCAATAAGAAGCACAACAGTTCGTCCAAAAAAAAAATCAAAAAGAAAAATGACATCAACGACTCCGCTGGGGATCGAACCCAGAATCTCTGGTTCCGTAGACCAGCGCCTTATCCATTGGGCCACGGAGTCTTTGATGCTGCTAATTCTTAGATATATTATTACTAATTATAAGACCACATTAACCTATGGTGTACTTATCGTTTATTAAATGAAATTCAGTTTGCCAAAAAATAAGATGCACCATAACCTTGACAGATGAATCAGAAACGACATTATACTTTTTGAAAAGCATATCTGTACATGGAAATTGACACCTCCCTGCAATCCTCTCCTACTTGCCTCTTGTGAGAGAACTCAACGTAGCACTAAAACCTCGATGAATCAAAAACTCTCAGCAATAACAACCACCCGATTTCTGCTCCTGCTGTGCTCCTGGGCCTGATTGCGCTGGTCCAGCAGCAGGTCTTAGGTTTATGTCCACCATTTCTTCCTGCTTTGCGGACGACAGCGCGTCCAGTCCAGGAAGGGATGTGGCGATCTTGCGGAACAGCGGCTGCACCATTCAAAAATTCATAGTGCTTATCAGATATTTGAGCAGTTAAAGATACGCAGCACAATGGTGGTGTTTCTAAGTTTATTCTGGAACTCGGGAGAAGAAAGGGATGAAGAGATAGATTCGGGACCTTGATGTTGAACCCAGCTTTTGCACTTGTTTCTATGAACGTGGCATCGTGCTCCTGCGCCTTGGCTTCTCCTTCTTCCGTGGACACTTTCCTAGTGACATCCAACGAACAAAGATTGAGCAGGCTAGGTGGCTGATCCACATTATGTTTATATTACGGGGAGCATGTGATAAGTTGATTCACATATACAAACCTCTTGTCGACTAGGTCGGTTTTATTTCCGACAAGGAAGATGAGCACATCACCACCTCTTTGTGTGTGTACTTCCTCGACCCACTTCGACGTATTCAGAAAGGACTGCCTGTCTGCAAATTATTTGATGACATGAGACAGACATCGAACAAAAACAGAGTTACGTTTGTTTCTGCTAAGTTTTCACAACCGCTGGAAAACAACAGCTTAGTTTGATGAAAAAGAAAAACAATTCCACTGTTGTTCCCACGAAGAAAAGCTACAAATGAATAAAATGTCTAACTGTAGCATCGATTGTCAAAGGTCGCAGAAAGAAAACTGAAACTGCGTATTGTAGCATATTCGGCAATCTATTAGAGCAAGTCAACTCACCGGTGACATCGTAAACGATCACGGCGACAGAGGAGTCCCTGATGTAGCTCGGAATCAGGCTGCGGAATCTCTCCTGCCCAGCGGTGTCCCTGCACATTATCACGGTTAAAAATTCTATTTCAGTTCCTGATTTCGTTCTCCAAGTGGTTTCGGTGCATAAGCAAAGGTAATTCGACATAAAAAGTCCATGAACAACGTGTGCAGATGGGAACTCAGATCGTGTATTAAGGACAATTTGTTTTGAGAGGATTTGTAGTACCAGAGCTGGAGGCGAACGGTGCGGTCCTCGAGGTACATCGTCTTGGACAGGAAGTCGATCCCAATCGTCGCCTGTATCATCGCGCCGGCACCAAAGCAGAGCAGGGTCACGAAATTCAGAGATTCGCGGAGCGTATCTCAAAGCCGCGAAAAAAAAAAATAAGCCAGGAAGGAACAGATGAGATTATGAACAGACCTGGTAGGTGTCGTCGAACTTGTCGTACATGAAGCGCGTGATGATGGCCGTCTTGCCTACCGCCTGGTCGCCGAGGAACACTAGCTTGTACTTGGCCAGCGCTGACACCACCGCCATGGCGCTCGGATACCAACCCGCCCGGAGCTCTCCCTTGCTTTAGTTGCTGGCGTGTTGGAGCTGGAGAACTGCAGCGGGAGCTTCGGTCCGGATCGACGAGGCGCTTAATTAGAATAGAAAAAATCGCGTGGGGTTGGAGTTTGGACGCGTACAACTGATGAAAAGGGGAAAAGGGCAGACGATTGCTTTGAACGGGGAGCAGGAAGAAGAAGAAAAAGAGGTCGCCTTCGGGCGTTTCAAACTAGCCTTTGCCTTGCACCAGCTGCGAGGCGATGCAATCCTGCCAAATTAGAAATCGGACTGGCCAGCGGCAACTTGCCTACTCCGCGCGTGGTCAGCGCTGATCAGCGTACGGGGTCAAAAGGCGTCGTGACGAAGGAACACGTCCACCTATCCTCGCGTGCGTTTCGTTTCGCAATCGCAAGCAACAGCGGGCACGGAACGACGAGTTCATTGGGCCTGGTTCTCCGGGTGCCGTGACGCGAGCCCAGAGGCTCGGAATGAGACGGGTCGGGTTGCAACCGTACTGCGATAGCAGGCCGTAATGGGCCAACACTGTGAATGGTCCAAATGTTCAATCATCGGACTTAAAACTCGAACATTGACGTTGTGGGCCTGCTGTTCTTCTTCTTCCGTCGAAGAAAATCTGGGGCAAAATTCCGAATCATGTCACGATCCTGCCTTTGTACTTGTACGGGACAGTAAATGAAACCGTGCAGCTCAGCACAATGCACGCTTAAATGGGATGGGAGTAAACACAGTCGATATAAATTGGGACGCCAAAGTAGATGACATCTCTGTATATACTTATCAACCTGAAACAGTAAACAAAACAGTGGTGCAGTAGCCTAACACATGCAGCATAACGAAGTGGGAGGAGTACTGACCAATGCTAGCAGTTGCACATCAACAACCATAGATACAAGTGTACAGCCACATGTAAGGATGATGACGCATTTCACCGTGCCAACAGAGCTCAAGCAACAAGTCGTATCCGTTCCGTATCAACAGAGTTTCCCTGTACAAACTGGCAGTGGCAGAGGAGTGTAATGAGGCCGGGGTGGATCGGATGATGATTCAGATCGGTACGGGGGGCGCGTAGCGTAGTAATCGCCGCCTTAAATACGGCACCCAACATTAGCTCCGGTCGCGGCCACGCAATGGCGACTCCTAACTCCCCGTATTAACTGCCTAAAGTACGACGACCGGTCTACGTAGTACCGTAGTATACTATTGCGATACGACGACATGACAGGCGAGACTTCTGGTGATGAGGCATGCACGACGACCCGGGTGCATTTCTTCTTCGTCCATTGATTCATTCACGCATTCGTCGTCGGTAAGTCATTGGACCTTGACCGCGATCGGTTTCCATTGCCACTTATTGCCCTCCATCATGATTCATGAACTAGGAGTAGTGGTCACTGCCAGGCACACGGCTGACGCGCACGGCGCACCGCAGACACCACCGCGTCGCCGGTGTTGCTGTTTAACTAGTCCAGTCTCAATCCAAGTTTCAAGTTTTCATTGCCACTTTATATTAAAAAAGAGCTTATTTTATTTACTATTTCATATACTTTTATATAACATAATATTTTTTAAAACCGTTTAATAAAACCTTACATTAAGACTGACCTTAGCCTACGGATGGCATGAGAGTGCAGCATAAATGCTAGCCCGCTGTACTGGATTATCACTGTCGTTCCTGAACGGTTGCTAACATATATCGAGCAATAATCCAGGGCATGAGATCAGGGACGCTAGATTCTAAATCGCTATTGCATCAGCAATAATCCCTGATGATCTGAGCTGCCGTGCATGTTAAGGAACGTCGTTTTTGAGGCAAGCTCATGCAATGAAATGTTCCGATCAACTCAAATAAAAAAGAAGCGACCTAAAACCACCGTATCATGGCAGGCAGTTACGATCAGAGGTTTTTGTTTGTTCCTTCTGAATTAGAAGTTGGTAGTACCTCGTCTCGTAGTAAGTCGATCTGGATAAAATAAGACTTGCTTTCTGTTTCATGCCAAAAAAATTTAACTATCCACTCCTGAATCATCATATCCATCTCGACATGTGCGTGCTGCAGTGACCATGGACAAGGAACCG
Organism: Eleusine indica; assembly: GCA_030378355.1. Taxonomy (NCBI): domain Eukaryota; kingdom Viridiplantae; phylum Streptophyta; class Magnoliopsida; order Poales; family Poaceae; genus Eleusine; species Eleusine indica. Next base: position 4,641,341 of record CM059498.1, on the reverse strand, counting down.
AGCACACGTGCAAATCCGATCAGAACCATTCCCGCCATCAGAGGCGGCCATGACGCATCGGACGGCCAGGAGTTTTTTGCGGGGAACCGACCGGCTACAAGCGACCTCGCCACAGGCAGCAAAAATTATGGCGACGACGTTGCGTGCGGCCACGCGCATTGAAGCAGGAATTGAAGTGAGCAGTTAATGGGAGCCGGTGGACTCGTCGGGCAGCACGGCCCATATACGACCGTCTTCTTCCGGCCTTAAATGCTTCCAAGACGGGTCGCCGTCTCCGTCTCTATTTCTCCCCTTCTTTTGTTTCTAGGATCGGACGCTTTCTTCTCCCCAAGACCCCAAGGACGGCGCTAGGTTCCGAGACTGCCCCCTTCCCGAGTGTACCGGATCATCTTTTGTTGTCCAGTTCAAATTGTTCCTAAATGCCTGTACTTCAAATCGAAAACTTTACGTCCCGAATAGATTCTTTTGACAAAATGAAAACTTTACGTTTTGCAAAGTCGAAATTTCAAATCACACGTGAATGATGACAAACACGTCATAATAATCCTGGTTTCCCGGCACCATGTTCTTTCATCTGACGCAATCACACACATGTGCGCTGTGGCCCGCCCATACAGATCTTCAATTTACCTCAATCTACTGGATGTCCAGAAGCCAGGCCCGCACCTGTTCTAGCATTCTGGGGATCTTCAAATGGGGAACTACCGGATATCATTGCCGCGGCGGCATTCACTCCTCTTGCACTGGAACAGTGGAACCCAAATTCACCGGATCCGAATGAATTCAAGCAACACAGAGGTATCTACCGTGTGCCGTGTCAATGGATGAAAATGACACGTACGTTAAGCTAGAAACAAACTCTGCTTGCTCCAGAATGCACCAAGCTAATTTTCAACAGTGATCTAAATGCAAATTGAGACTAGTCAGCCTAGATGCCACCCTAGCTAGAGTACTCATACTGGCATCGATCCTAGTACACCGGAGCAATTGCGTTGCACCAGCCAGCAGCCATCATAACAATCGCAGCGGCAGGTCCATAAAGGCCACGCAGGCAGGCACGCAGCTAATCTCCTGGGGGAGGCAGACGGGGAGGGGCGTTCCTGTCAATTCAGCCGCGCCCCCATCGCCTCCGGATTTAAAGACAAGGTTGGCGAAATTTATTCTGCGGTTGTAAATTTGGGGGTTAAAAGCGGGTGTTGGGCCGCTTTAAATTGGAGTCTCTCGTGGCGACCCAAATTTGGAAGTTGGAGTAATGGCGTGGAGCTAGGCAGCCGCATTCAATCTGGCCTCAACTGTTCGCCACGCTACTACACAGCTCTCGTCTCCATCCTCCGGCCGCCAGGCCTCGTCGGCTCCGGCCACCGGCCCGGTGCGCCCGCGCGAGCTGTGACCTCCGGCTCCAAAGCCTTGTACGCGCGACACGTGTGAGGAGACGGTTGGGACTAGACATGGAAGGTTCGGTGGCGATATGATGTGACGATTTGATTACAGGTGGGATTACGGATAATCCGTAATGGTGAGGCGGTGATGATGGTGCATTCAAGCGACCGTGCAATGCTGACAGCAGGGAGTAGTAGTAGTAGAAGTACGATTTTAATTTGCTGCTGGTAGATGCTGCTCAATGTATACCACTCATTTACTACTTCTGCTATGAACAATACTGATATTCACATTTACTTCATTCAGCAGCGGGAATTAGATACAGCTTTTAAAGCGCTCCAAGTCTTGCTAGTGTAGCCGGCAGTAGTGTCCTAGGTCAATCTGTGCAGTACTAGTAAGTTTGATGTTTACTCCGATACATCGATCACTCACCGGTGCATATTAATTGAAGTATTTGTACCGCTGCCGCACCTGCTGGGCTGCCGCACCTGCTGCTTGCAATGGATCGAATCGATCGGTGCAGATGAAGCGTGTGCGAGTCGAGCCTCATTCCCCGCCGCGCCACACTGATACGTTGGTCGCCAGTGTTTAATGGCTCAACCACCTTGCTTCAAATCAGGGCAACGGAGGAACGTAGAAAAGGGGAGGCGCGCGATGAAGAAGAAAGACGATCAACCCAACCCAACCCTCGCTCGGTGATTAAATGAAGCGCCCCCGGCTGGTGTGTTTGATCCTTGTATCTTCCCCGCTAGCAGGATATTGCTCCATGACACGATCCAATATATCCGTGTCAAGCTAATGAATGCGGTCGTATCCACAGCCCCAACGGAAAGTGGAACCGCCGTTTCAAATTAAAGGGCGCTTCTAATCTCTCTTTCGGCCGCAGCTGCCCGTGGCAAGCGATACCACAACGCCGGGGTGAAGCGCGGAGAGCTGATCTGATCTGAACCTGATGGGACGGGAGAGGGATCGCGAATGGGTTAATGCGATCGATGGTGTAGCGCGCCTTGATGGCGACCTAAAACGATGGTTAACCGCAAAAGCCCATGCAGCGTTAAGAAGCATGTGAGGACGGAGAGCGATGCGACGGACGGGTGATGGATGCTGCTGTGGCGTGGTGCCCGGCCGGAGCAGTATTAATGGCGATCGGAGGAGGTGACCGCACCGGAACCCGGCGTACCGGCCGGAGAGCGAGCCCAGCTGCCGATCGCCGATCGAAGCGCGCGAGACGGCGGATAACTTGCATGCGGCGCGAGACGCAATCGAGAATTCGAGATGGATGCAATGCGATGCAGAGCAGAGCAGAGCAGAGGGAGAGCGGCTGGCGTGGCGTCGTTGGCCTCTGGTTCAGCGGTGACCCTGACCCGACCTGACCAGTAGTACTCTCGTGGGCCCCGCCGCAGTGTGCCCTTTAAGATCCTGGCTAACCACTTCCCTGCTCATAAATTTCCAGCCCCCGATCGACGACGAGCCTGAGCCCTGACCCCCCATGAAGCCCTGAATCCTCTTCCTCTCCCCTATATAAACCCCTCTGCACCCAAATCCAAACCCCACCGTGAACATCACACCGCTGCACAGCTGATCAGAAGCCAACACGATCCACATCATCGTCAGCAGCACCTCCCGGCCCCGGCGAGAAGCCAAGTACGCCACTTTTTCAACCGCTGCCGCTGCTGCATCCGAGGGTCCAACGCCAGCATACTAGTGTAGCGAAGCGGAGATGGTGTCGCTGCACTCGGCGCTGCTGCCGGAGGCGGCCAAGCCGCGTCCGCCGTGCCTCTCTCTCGGCGGCGGCGCCGTCGCCTCCACGGCCACCAGCAGGAAGCGGAAGCGCGACGGCGACGACGACGGGCAACACGAGGACAACGGCCGCGGCGAGGTGGTGGACGGGATCGAGCTCAATTTCGACGCCGCGCCGCTGCCGCCCGAGTGGCAGCGCTGCCTCGACATCAAGGTGCGTGAACGAGAGCGAATGGTTTATCTATTCCTGTGCATATGTGCAACGTTGATTGGTAACTAATCTGCGATTGTGTGTTTGTGGGTCATACAGTCCGGGCAGATCCACTACTACAACTCGAGGACGCAGAAGCGGACGTGGAAGGACCCGCGAGCCGAGCCTGAGTACTGCGCCGCCGCCGCCGCCGCGCCGGTGAAGGACGAGGAGCTGGACCTGGAGCTCAACCTCAACTTCGAGCCGCGCAAGGTGGTCCGGCCCAAGCAGCCGGCGGCGGCCGATCGTGCGGAGATGATCCCGGCCGTGTGCGTGCGGTGCCACATGCTGGTCATGATGTGCCGCGCCAGCCCGGCCTGCCCCAACTGCAAGTTCCTGCACCCGCCCACGCCGACCCGGGCCGCGCTGCTGCCGCCGGAGCCGGAGCCGCTCAAGCTCGGCCTCCGCCCGCTCTGCTGCAGGGACTGATCCAACAGAGGCAGCTTCTGTATGACCGCACGTGCACACGTAGCTGACTGCATGTGCAAGCATATCAAGCGGCGATGTACTCCAATGGGCGTTAGTACTTGCTTTGATTTGAAACAGTGGATGCACTGATCGATCTGACCGACCGATCGATCGTCCATCGCTGGTAGTACGATTAGTTAAGCGGGATATGGTGGTGATGATGATGTAGATGTAAGTGCATATAAATGTAGCTCGGAACTTTGGGTACGCGTCACTCGCTTGTCTCTGTGCGTGCTATTCCTTCGAACTTGCGATCGATCGAGAGTGCTCCTGCTCGTTGAGGAAAGTTGGTTGGCTGTTGGTGAGCAGGAGGAATTTATTGGCGTGCCTATGTCAGTACAATTGCGTTCTCGCAAAGAAAAATGCTTGTCTCGCATTAATGCAGGCAAGCTCCCAAAGTGCGATTAGCAAGTGCCCCGCGAACGGAAAAATCAGTCACGTATATGGCCATGCAAAACATGGTCAGGAGGATGTGGTTGCCCGCGCCCGACCGCTGCTGCATCCACGGCCGTTCGTAATTTTGGTCCTGGATTTTTCTAGCCTTCGCTCCTTGTGTCATACTACTACCGCTCGATCTTGTCGTCAATAATGTTTGTATCGAGCTGAGATGCGTCGCCGCAAAAGCATGCGTTAGATATGGAGCGTGAGCTGATTCGGCAACGGATCGAATTAGTGATACGGAATTTAAATGCGGCTCATTTACTACTTGCTGGATGGCGGATGCAACGAACTGTCCTCTCGCGTATTCAATCGCATAAATATATAATGTTGTCATCCTACTATTGTCATGACAGTGATATAATTCATTGGCGTCGTGAGCTATACGAGCTGGATACAGTACTCGATGGACAATATGAAAAAAAAAGTTATGGATGGATACATTTCAAAACAATAAATCTTTTTGATCCTAGCAGTCATATAAAAGATTAGTATAATCTTATAGTGTGTGCGTGCGTTCATCTGATTGTTGAGTGGTCGTACGTAGTATACTATGGATTTTTACCTTTTGTATACATATGTATATATTGTGTTACACAAAAAAAACATTGTGATGCGATCCATCTCCATTTATTAGGCAATACTCTCTCCGTTTCAAAATTATTTTCATCATTAACTTTTTTCACTATCTTTGATCAATCGTCTTATTCAAAATATTTCAAAAAAATATCATATATTTCTCATGATTTGTTTTATTAATATACAAAATTTAAATATAACTTATAACTTTTTATATTTAAACAAATATATTGAATAAGATGAATAGTCAAAGATAACGAAAAAAGTTAATAACGATAATAATTTTAAAACGAAGAGAGTATTACTGTTGAAACAACGATGTTATTTTTGACAACCCAAAAGGTACGCTCTACTATGCACGTAATGTACAAAAGCAACAAAAAAAAAAAGCTTAGCTGGTAGTACAGCCAAAAAAAAAGCTTAGTGGTCGTACAAAGTTTTAGAGTCTCTTCCAGAAACAGCGCATATGTTGCAGATATTTACAATAGCCATTTCCATCAAGAGTAAATATCACCTTAGCAATCGAGTAAGTGGTTGGACGTCAAACTCTTAACTTTTTTGGTTTGCTTTATCGTTTCCTTTAATAGTTATAGTTTAGTGGTGCTCCATGGCTATATATGTTAGAAAAGTCTATATCTTAGTAAAAATCCTGTAAATAAAAACTCCTTTGGAGTTAATTAGGAACATCTTTTATTTGCCTGGTACAAAATGTAGCATCCCACGATGTCTTTAAAATTAAGATACTAGAAAAACAAAATAAGCGTCGAAACCATCCACATTTTCTCTGAAAAATCTATATCATCGTCCCCTGTGCCATTCTTTTGCCTTGACACGATATATTTCCCTCTTTTTTTCTTGGCACTTGTTGCTAAACGCCTACCTCATCGACCTCAGCGAGGCTAATAATTAGTATGTTTCCACCGATCACCACACCTGTCGATGTGAATCATGTGATCGTATGCGTGGATCACTTGTGTGATTGGTGTCCAGTGAAGACTAGCTGAACACCCGTGTATACTTCCGTAGCGCAGGCACGATCTGCACGGTCGCTGCTTCCTTGCAAATAAACTTTGATGCGCTTGGTTCGCCTGGTAGTATATATAGTAACTCATCGTTCCTTGACCGGAATAAGCTTAGCTGTGCCATTCTTTTGCATCAAACCTTCCTTCTCCGACCTCGTTTATCCAGTGTCGAGCTGCGCTTCAAGAAACGTGGAACAGATGTGGCGATCGGCGTACAGTACACACAGTAATGACGCGACTAGGCGTTAGTGGTTAGGCCTTAATTTGCTTGGCGGGGGATGGAACAGAACCGGGCGATGGGGCCGCCGCGCCGGGCCACGCGATCGATCAGCTTGCCGTCGCCTCACTCTCGGATAGGTGCGGTAGATGAAACTATTGAATGTGAGGGTTCAATTTTTGGAGCAGTGGCAGCGTGCATGACGGGCTCAAGAGTAACGCCGGAATTAAAACCTGTGCCCGTCCGCCGCCGGTCAATGCCGGCGGCCGGGTCTGGGGTTGATGGCTGTGACAATTCACGGAACCGGCCCTTCCGTACACCGCTTCCGCAGAGCAATCGATGACGGTCCAAGTCCATAGCCTCCCCACCCACACAGTCACACCAGAGCAGCAGGGAGGGGGTCAGCTACTGGGCTAGAAAAAACAGTCTGCTGGGCTGGGTTTGGGCTGCAATTAGTCGCCTCTTTCCACTCTTTTTTTTTTCCCATCGCAGGTGGTAATCTATCCATTGTACTATCAGTTTTTTGTTTCCTTTTTTTAGACCAACTATCTGGTGCATAATAAGTCATTTTTTTTTAAAAAAAATGTCTCTTTGTGCGAGTCTGATGATAAGAGAAATATGATAAAAAATGATCACGTAGCCGCTGGATTTATGTCAGGGCTATCCGTTGATCACCTAATAGTAGACGGAAACAAAGGATTGGGATTGTCATCATCTCTGCCATCTTATCACTTATTAGCTCCTCTTTTTAAAAATTGATCTATCTAAGAAACAAACAAACAAACAGACAAAATCTTCCTCTAACAACAGACATGGTGTCAGCCTTGCTTTCTGACGATAACAACTGGTCGAATCGATGAACATCCTTGTCCTATTGTGTGCTTCTAGGAAACACAAATGCTCTCTCGAACGACAATTGACGCGGCGTGCCGGTTTCTTTTCTCCATTTCACGGAGACTGTATTTCATCTCATTTTAGTACAACACACCGGATTAATTACGTGATATAACGAAAAATAGAAACGCAAATCCAAAAACGGAGAGTGAGTCCTGGGACTATATCTGATATCCTACACCGAAGAGCTAGAACATCAGCTAATTAAGCCGGACAAAAATGCAAGCATGTTGATGTTGTCTCGTCAGGCAGTGACGTCGACTTGCCATTGCTACCACCACCAACCAATAATTTTACTACCTCCTCTAAATTTAAATTGTTGACACAGTTACTATTCTAGTTATGTTGATTATTTGTTTTATTTAAAATTATAAAAAATTATCACACATTTTTATTATGATTTATTTTATTATTTTAAAAATTGGAACTCATCTTATAATTTTTTATATTTTAAACTAATATTTTAAATAAGAAAAAATATAAATAAATTAATGACGTCAATAATTTAAATTTGAAGAGGAGTAGTATTTTATAGTGGAGATTCTCGATAGGTGAATTGTTCACAGACAGAGAAACCTCCCGAGCGGAGTAGTATTTTAAGTGGAGATTCTCGGTAGGTGAATTGTTCACAGACAGAGAAACCTCCCGAGCGTATGTCACACAAGAATTAATTCCACATTATTACTGCTTGCAGGATTCTTCTACGAACTATCACGCAGCGCCCGCACACGCTTCGGGAAGCTAGATACGCCACGCATGGGAATTTTGGTCAAATATGAGAAGCCCAATGCAGAGTTTCGGATATTCGCGTCAGCGTTTAGTATCGAAAAGAACTTGCCACAGGTAACTGCATTCTCGTGTCTTGCAAAAATGGCATTTTGTGGGATTGTCCGAATGTCGTATGAGGAAAACTCCGGCTAACGGGATAGCTTAGCACGCCAGAACGCCCAGGTAAGCAGGAGAGCAGGATCATCGTTATCTGTTCTATCTTCACAAGTTTCTCCATTTTGATGACACACGCACGAAAAAAAGAACCGCCACTCAAATGAGAGGACAAAAACTAAAGAACTCAAAATTTATTAAAAACCCCATCCTTTTTTCTTTCTTTAAAAAAAATCCCACCTTGTGCAACCTCGTTCGCAGTTCGTTGGCCTTTCCTGCCCCCGGGCGGCAAGATCCAAGTCCCCAACTGCCAACAAATCTCTCGAGCATCGCAAGAACAAGCCCGCACATCTTTATCTACTTCCCGCTCACTCGGCAGCTACTGCCCATCTGCATCGAATCGGCGGAGCGGGGAAGTCGTCGTGCACATTCCGTTTCGTTCCTGCCCGATTCGGTCCCCCTTCGCCCCCGGTCGATAAAACCGATGCCCAGCTTCCCGTCGCAAACCCTAGCGGCGGCGGCGTCGGGAAGAACGGCCTGTAGCGCGTGACCCATCTAGCGCGCGAGAGTGCGGGGTGCGTGTGCGTCCCGCTGCGATGCCGTTTCTGGAGATGTGGCTGCCTCCCGCGGCCGGCGAGGGCGGCCCGGCGGCTGCAGGGCTGTTCCTCGACGCCGGGGACGCGGCTGCGCACGGCGCGCTTCTCGCCGCGATGCCGGGCTGCTCGGTGTCGTTCGGCGCCCGGCGGCGGCGGGGGGCTCCTCCGGGGTTTCTGTCGCTGACGATGACGGTGAAGGGGAGCAGGGGGTTCGTGCCTGCCTCCGTTGGGTTGCTCCCGGGAGCGGAGGAGAAGGGCGGGGCGGAGGAGGCGGAGGCGCTGGTTGGGGCGACGAGTACGTCGGTGGCGGAGGTGGTGACGGATGGGAAGGTGGTCGTGGTGCCTGAGAAGGCGAAGGAGGCTCACGCTGGAGCTGGCGCGATGAACATGACCAAGCATCTCTGGGCGGGAGCTGTTGCTGCCATGGTCTCCAGGTATAGCCGCTCTTTCTGGGCCTTGTTTTCATTATACTCTGTCAGTCCACTGCATTTGGATTTACGCTTCAGATGGGTAGAGTCGTAGAGAGATGTACAACTCACGCATCTAACTTGATTTGAGATTCACTGAATAGGTACCGGCCTTGTTTATGTATGCTGTTTCCAGTCTGTTCAAATGAATTGAGCTTTCTGAATTATATAGTAATAGTGTCATTTACTCTCGAGACTTTGATTTATGGTGGGTTTCAGTTTAACACTTGGGGAGAAAGATGACATATGTGCTAGGTGTCCTTGACTTTAAGATAAGTTGTTTATCACTTAGTGTTACATAGTTCACAAATCAGGATGATGTAATCTAGTAAAACTGGGTCGAACTTCTCTTAGAGAGCAATGGCAGTTGCCTTTGTTTGGAATGTGGGGAATCAGTTTTGTTTGCTGGCCGCTAAAACTTAGAGGATTGAGTGTTGACCTATAGAATGGAATCAGCAAAATTGCTCCTCTCGAGTAGTCAAGTTATTGCTAGTACTCCTACTTAAGTAGCGTTTGAATAGCATATATTTTAGTGAAATGTGTTGGTCAAGTACTTAAGCTATGTATGGGTACGTGGCATTTTTTACTGGGAATTTTAAAGTTAGAACTTTGAATCTGCCAAGGCTCTATTCCATCATTTTTTTATGGGAAAACCGGATTCGTTATAGACAAAAAAAAAATAAAGAAGGAGAAAACAAATGCAAAAAGGAAAATCTAACCTGTTGAGGAGCATGTTAATTGTGTATACTCTCAACTATATGATTAATCTGTTCTTGTCTACTCATGACATAGTGGTCGAAGTTTACACTCTGCACTTAATAGGGCTAAGCTCGGGTGCTATTTGTCTATTTGATTGAATAGTTCATTACAAGTTGGTTTATTGTGAGCCTTTTCTTTTTAACCATTGAATATTTCACTCAATCTGGTCATTCTGATATGTGATTGGCTGGTTCATTGTTTACTTACTATTATAGGATTGATAGACTTGTAGTCTCATCTTTTTGAAATCCTTCCTTCTTTTTATTTCAAATCATTATGGTAGCTTCTTGACCTGATTTGTTTCAGTAACGTTACTTTTTAGAAAGCTTACTATGATACATAACAGGCTTCATATTAACCAGCAGTCAGTTCGTTCTGGGAAAGCAGGACTTGAGTGACATCAATGCAGCCTCAGTTCGACTGTTTGCTCAGTGCAGCCGACTCTGTGTTGATGATGATCCTTATATCGTGGGGTCTTATAAATCTCAAAAGAGCCAAAGCAGAAGAAGCTAGGGAAAAAAAGCTGAGAACTTACTGTACCCAGCTGAGTTTTGCGAACAGTTGGGTTTCTGCGAGCTGGATAAACCACTATAGTTAGCCCACGTTTTCATGATAGCGCTATCAAAAGTGGTACTCTTTAGTCACTCAAGCATATAGGTATTGCTTTCCTAATTTTTATATTCCATGCAGAACAGTTGTTGCACCTCTGGAGAGGCTAAAGTTGGAGTATATAGTTCGTGGAGAGCAGAGGAATCTATTTGAGCTTATCCATGCTATTGCGACAACACAAGGGTTGAAAGGCTTTTGGAAAGGGAATTTCGTCAACATCCTGCGCACTGCTCCATTCAAGGCAGTCAACTTCTATGCATATGACAGTTACAGAAAGCAACTGCTCAAATGGTCTGGTAATGAGGAAACTACGAACTTTGAGAGATTCATTGCTGGTGCCTTCGCCGGTGTTACAGCAACAATGTTGTGCTTACCAATGGATACGGTATGTTAATTTACACATTTTGCATCCCGGGTTTTCTTCTCTTTTTTTTTCCTCTTTCCTTTTGTAATCTTTTTACTGAATGTTGCCTTATTTTGAGCTATTGATTTCAGATTAGAACAAAGATGGTAGCTCCTGGAGGTGAAGCTTTAGGTGGGGTTATTGGTGTTGCCCGCCACATGATCCAAACAGAAGGATTCTTCTCTCTGTATAAGGGATTAGTACCTTCTCTTATCAGCATGGCACCCTCTGGTGCTGTATTCTATGGAGTCTATGACATATTGAAGATGGCGTATCTTCACTCGCCTGAAGGAAAGAAGAGGGTATCGATGATGAAGGAACAAAGACAAGACACAAATGCATTAGATCAACTCGAATTGGGTACCGTTAGAACCTTACTCTACGGGGCCATTGCTGGTTGCTGTGCTGAAGCGGCCACATATCCGTTTGAAGTAGTTCGAAGGCAGCTACAGATGCAAGTGAAAGCAACAAGGATGAATGCATTTGCAACATGCCTTAAAATTGTTGATCAAGGTGGAGTACCAGCTCTCTATGCTGGCCTGATCCCAAGCTTGTTACAGGTGTGTTTTCTTGAGCAGATAATCTATTTTCATATATATTGTGGGCTAGATCCATGAGTGCATCTATTCGATTTGTACACAATCACACTTGTGCAATTGCGTTTTAGCCCATGTTGGTTCATACAGGAGATATCCCAGGGAAACGTACTTTGAAAGGGACAGGGTTCATGACATATCCGTTTAATGGTTATAAGTTCTTAGGTAGTAAAATTAATTTAAGCAGAGAGGCATTCTAGCAACTTAAAGACCTGCATATATCATTTGATCCAAGAATATTATTATTAAGCAGTGTATGCAGCATGTTTATATTACCGAAATTAACTGGTTTTCTTTATTCAATTTTTCAGGTTTTACCATCAGCATCGATCAGCTATTTTGTTTATGAGTTAATGAAAATAGTCCTGAAAGTGGAGTGAGTGCCAGCTAATTCTTGAGCCAGGAAGCTGGTTCAATGAGCTCACTCACGTTGCCATATTGCCATTCTATTTTTTATAAAAGAAAAAGGAAAGAGGACAACTAAGTAACTTATCAATACACTTAGGATAAGTTACACTTAGCATCTTTTTGGTAGTCTTGCTTCACGAAGGTTTCAGATTTTGGGGGTAGCTTCATTTGGTCAAGAATCATTCATCTAAAGCTTTGCACCACTAGTGGACATGATTGTACACGGTGAGGACCCTGTTCAATATCCGGTTCAGCGGGTGAAAACATTTGGGCCTTGATGCCAATTTCAGTTGACAACATTTCCACTTTGATCGTTATATTGTCCCATTGACTGCAACCCAAAGCTGACATTTGGGAGATTCCTGTTCTAACTCAGGCCAAGTTGGCAGTGTGCTTTCGATTGGGTTTCTGCAATCACCTTATTTTCTGTTCAACTGTCCAAAGATATAACTGCATAGATGTGGAACCGTATCATGAGCATGATTGTGCATTGATGCACGTCGTGATTTATCTGCAGTTTCGTGATCTTGACCTGTTCACGTCAGACATCAGGCAGTTGGTCAGCATTTGTATGTTTTATGGTCTGTACACTATGACCCAGAACTGTTCTATCCATGGATGCTCGCCCGAGCGTCTCGGCGGATGCTTCGGCAAGCTGCCAATAGATGGACGGCAGGCAGCACTACATCACGGGCTACGATGAGCTACAAATTTCAAAGGCATGTTGGTGCTGGAAAGCTGATGTGGTTAGGTGCAAGGTCCCTGTCCCAACTCACAACTCTACCGCTAGTAGCGTACTACCGCGTGGTTGATGGTTTAACTTTTTGATGGGATTCTTGCACTTGTAATAATTCTTTAATACGCGAAAAGCTTTGGTGCTGCGGACCATACGGTGGATCATGCCTGTGTGCCGAACCACGAATTCATAGTTGATCACTATGATCACTTATCGACTAAACTAAAACTTTATCTGATACATGGCCTCTTGATTCGAAACCTGAAACCCATTATTTTGCAACACGTAAAAGCAGTGTGCCCAGTTCGCCGGTGATAGTGGATCGGGGTTATCTGCATTAGAGTTTTAAACTCAGAGAGGACACTATAGCAAAAGTTGGCTTCCTTTCAACCAACGAACCAAATCATGCTAAAATATCGGTGCAGTAGACTTTGCACAGTGGTTTCGCTACAGTACTACTGCACGTACTGTAGATTCTCTCACAAATCCGATTTTAGACCTGCACTGCAGAGGACCCCGATACCAGGTGCCAATTGATACTGTTACCAGGATGTGAACTTCTTCGTTTCACCGTGCAACTTTGACGGATCAGAGGAAAGAGAGGGAGAGATGGTGGATTAGTGCGTGCGTGCCTTGGAATGTAGCTAACTGCTCTACGACCTGTCGAGTTTCGAGTGCCGGGGTGGTGTAAAGCGTGATCAGTCATCATCAGTGCAGAATCAGCAAAGCGTGAGTTAGACAGCGCGAGCGACGGCGACAGATAACGAGTGCAGCTGATGCGCTGCCCTGTCCCGTAACCGGCCAAATGTGCCGGCGGGACTCTCCGCGGAGGCGAAGAAAACAAATTAGTTAACGTTCTCCACTGATGAGATTATCCCGAGCATCACTGGTCGCTTTCTGCATTGGATCATCTGGATACTCTGTTCTACTATGCTCTTCTGAACGACGGCTTTCCCATGGCAACTCGCCGCTCGGCCTAAAGGAGAGAGCGAACCAGATTTTTTAGCACCAGAAGTCTGACGAAATGAACACACTAGCAAAATAAAGCTCTCAAACATTGCACACAAAACCTCTCCTGGCATTAAAAATTGTATCTTGGATCAATAATTTAGATATCGCACTTACGCAACAACTGACGATTAGCTGCTAAGTAAATTATTAATAAAGAATAAATCGATGAAGTCGCCGGCTACTTTTCAAGCAAGAGCAGCGAAAGAACTACTTTGGCTAATTATTTATTGGGATAATTGTATAAATCACCCTATAAGTTACTTGAAGTACGAGATTCCCACCCATAAGTCTTTTTATGGTAAATCCCTACCCACCCAATGTATTTTGTTGCAAAAATCACCCTAGTTGACACATGTTTAATTGGTTTCATATGATTTCATCGATATAAATTTAAAATAAAGTTAAGTTAAATAAGTTTAACATTATTAGAGATTTTTAGTGTGTTTAATTCCTCTTATTTTCATGAAATATATCCAAATTTTAAACTTTATTGTTGAACACCGTTTAAATTTTAATGGATATTTTTGCTACATATTCTCTATAAAAATATATGCATATTATACTGTTGATATTTTGTATTTTAGATAAGAACATCATTGACTACTTCAAATAAATAAAAACATGTTAAATAAATTAAACATGTGCGAAGTGGGGTGATTTTTGCAATAAAACTCAATAGGTGGGTAGAAATTTGCAACAAAATAACTTACGGGTGGAAATCTCAAACTTTAACTGACTTATATGATGATTTTTACAATTAACCCTTATTTATTTAATGAACTGATAAGCTGGAATTAGCTAACAATGCCATTATTATTATTATTTTGCTATGAAAACCTTTTAAAAGTAACAGCAGACTGCACACCCAGCTCGTGTTGTTCAGGTTTAGAGTTTAGACTGCACACTAAAAGGTACTCCTCTAGGAAATTAGTTACTGATGGAAAAAAAGGAATAAGAGACGTATTGAAGTCATGGAAGGTTTTGTGTCGCAAAGTAACCGGAAACATGGTTTTGCTTTTACACACCGGTTGCTGCTTTATCAAGAGCGTCACGCCTGCACGTGCGACACTCGCAGACGTCAGGGCAACGAGGTAGAGTACGACGAGGCAGCAGTCCTGCACGACAGTGCGGGGCTCACTCGCACGGGCCGTGGCTTGCGGGTTAGCTCCACGCTTGGCGCCACCAAGCACCAACCGCCCACGTCGCACCCACCAAAAATCTCCTAGGAAGGCCCGCCGGTGTCGCCCATTCCCAGGTTTACCCCTGCTCCGCTGCACAATCGCCCCGCATCGACCCGAAGGTAAAACCGTCATTTCCACCGCTCACTCCCTTGTCTCAGGCCCCCACCTCGTCGACGGCCTGCCGTCCAGTTGTTTCCCTCGCCACCCCACCGAATTCCGTCGTAGGGTTGAAGACGTAACCGCCCGACGCCTCCCGAGCTCTCCCCAGAACCCTGCGGAAATTCGGGCGGACCCCGAGGCGATTCCTCGCTCGCCTCGGACGGACTTTGTGGGGGTTGCTTCGCGGTGCCCTGGTTCTCTCTTCTTTGGTTGGCTGCGCGCGGCCGCCGGGTTAGGCGATGGCGGAGGGGCGGCGCTACGCGATCGCGCCGCAGCTAGGTGAGCGCACTCAACCCACGTCCTGAGGCGTTTGGGGGATCAGCTGGTTTGGGGGGGAATTTGGCGGTTGGCTTGGGTCAACGCATCGGTCCTTTTTTTTTGGTTTATTTCGCATCAGCCATGTTTCGGGCATGGAATTCTCGGCCGCCGGGTGGCCTCGCTGCAACCCATGCTTGGTTTCGTGGGGAGTTGGTGGTTGGCGCAGACGTGAGAATTTACGAGGATTTAGTGGTTTCTGTGGCTGGGAGAATGGTTGCGATGATGTGAAATTGGCTTTGACCGTCGCGAGGGGTCTCACGGTGGAATCTTCTGAAGCTGCATAGGAGCTTTTTTGTGCTGGGTTTCAGTTTTCTGAAGATGGATTTTCGGGACCCTGCTGTTGTGGGACTTGTTATGTAACCGGGCGGTGTGAAATCAGTCAGTGTTCCAAAAGTTAGTACTGTGAGCTACAATTTGGGGTTTTAATTCGGCCACGATGTTCTAGTTAACATAAATTGTTCTTTCTTCCTGTTGATGTTAAGTGCTGTATTTTAAGCTTAGGTTGTGTTCTGCGAATAGATTTCAAGATTCTAAACTTTGGAACTATGATAAAGCTATCCTCATTTACTCATGAAGTGACTTGTTTCACTTTTGTGGAAATCTGGTTTACTCTTCAAGTATTATTAAGGTGGTAATGAAGATATATTTTGTGAGGGCTTGTTGGGAACCACAACACAATTTTATTTGAATAATGCTGTTATAAACCACCTTTCTGTGACTCCTTTACAATTATGAAAGTATATTGACTCTAGATATCTTGACCTCTGAACAGATATTCAGCAGATATTGAAGGAGGCTCAACACCGATGGTTACGACCCGCTGAAATTTGTGAAATACTTAAAAACTACAGAAACTTTCGTATTGCCCCTGAACCTCCAAATAGACCTGCAAGTACGATATCCATTTTCTGTTGAATACTGTTTTGGTTTGATACTTTGTTTTCATAAGGCGTTAGTTTCTTCTTTTTCAACAATTGATGTTACCCTTTGAGTAGGCATATATTCCTGAACACATTCTGTTGGTATTGGCTGTGTTTTGTGATATCTTGTGGTAACTTAATTGTCAGTATAAACAGTCTTTTATAGTGTGCATCATGTATTGCCTATTAAACCAATGGTACTTTTTCCCTCTGCATGGGGATTTATCTTTTACACATTCAGTTTAGTGGTATCTCTGCCACTGTAATGGCGTTTACATTTCCAGGTTCTATTATCTATAGCAAGTGGTAATGTGTCCTATAAATGATTTTAGGTTCACTTTTTCTTGTCCTAGTAATATATTTAATCTGTCTTTAGGTGGGTCGCTTTTCTTGTTTGATCGGAAAGTACTGAGATACTTCCGGAAGGATGGCCATAATTGGAGGAAGAAAAGGGATGGAAAGACTGTCAAAGAAGCCCACGAAAGATTAAAAGTATGCGGGTGTCAATAGTGGTTTTATATTAATTACATCATATATTCTTTGGAAGTTCTACTAGTCAGCTGGTAATATTATCATTTAAACCCATAAACCTGACAGTTATTTATAATGTTAGTCTGGAAGTATCGATGTGCTTCACTGCTATTATGCTCATGGGGAAGAAAATGAAAACTTCCAGAGAAGGAGTTATTGGATGTTGGAGGAGTAAGTGTTCATACATGCTATTTCAAATTTACATATGCTGTTTTTAAAACATTCCAAAAACTCAGAGCAAGTGCTTGTATGTAGTCTTCATGCATGCATGGAAATTACATTGATTACAACAATGAGTTTTTTTTTCCTTTTGCAGGGATTTTATGCACATCGTTCTTGTACATTATCTTGAAGTCAAGGTTAATTCTGCTTCGGTTGCTTTGTGTTTAACTACTTGTTCCTTTTGTTTTCACATAATCGGATCTGATCTTTCTATAAGATGCCCTGTAGGATGTTAATATTAAGTAAATTGCTCTTATGAATCATAGGTCGGCAGGGGGTTGGAGTGTGGTGGTGGGGGGAGGGGGGGGGGCTCGGCGGCCGGCGGTGGTGGGACCTGCCTCGACGGGGTAGGGTCTCGCCGGAGCGCCACGCCGGCGTGGCGCTCCGGCGAGACCCTACCCCGTCGAGGCAGATGGGGGGGGGGGGGGTAGGAAGGGGGTGATGACACCCGTAGTGCCGTTTGACTGCTGTTAACTACGAATCTTAAACAGAGAACCAATGGTGTGGATGTTGAGGGCGCCAGCCCTCCTGGGCACCAAATCCAGGTTATTAGTACAAATATAGGAGCTTGGAATGCATATTTGTATCAGCATATTGTTGTAAATGTTGCTTTCCATGATCATGTTCCGAGGAATTATGCAGGTTGGATTTGGGGCATTCTTTGTTATGCTGTACGTTTGTATTGGATAATAATAGTTGCTCTATTTCTGTAACACCTTAGTTCTGGATAGAAACCTAAGTTGCTAAGTAACCTAAATGAGCTTGACTGTTATTTAAGCTACATGTACACGAATTGTTCAAAATCACTCATCATCATTATTTGTTAAAGTAGAGAGATCTTGGTTAGATGGCTGCATCAAATCATATTTAATGTTTCATTCAACAAAATGGAAATGCAAAACAAGTGATAACACTCCATAGTATCTAATCTCAAGTCTAAAATTGTACATTGATTTGTCTCGAACATAGAAACACGTTATGGAGCACTTATGTTTTCAGGATGTTGGTTCAACTAGCCTATTTGGCATAAGCGCTTTTTTTCTTCCCCCTTTTTTTTTGGGTCCACTTATGTTTTGTCGTTGTATTGGTTCAAACTCTGAGCTCAACACATCATATTCCTATCTGCTGTAACAAGCTTTTCTTGCTGCAATGAGTTGCTTAAGTTTTGTTATTCTCATATACTATGTGGATATATTTTTTTGACACGCATATATGTGGATATGATATGATCAACAGGGTGGGAAATCAAGTTCTCGTATTAGACATGATGATGTGTTGCAAGCTGCTCATACGGATAGCCCATTAAGTCATTTGCCTTCGCAAACTACAGAAGGTGAAAGCTCCCTTAGTGGACAAGCCTCAGAATATGAGGAAACAGAATCAGGTAAAGATCTTTAGCCATCTTCTTCTGTTCTGCATAAGTCAACTAAAATATTTTACTGATACATATTCCAACGATGCACAGCGTATCTAAAGCAAAATTCGCTGCAGCAGATATTTACTCGGGAGGAGCCGGATACCACCCTTTCTCTCGGGTGCAGCAGCATGAAAATGGAGGTGGACCTGTGATTGATTCTTCTATTCTAGGTTCTTACATTCCTGCACCATCTTCAGGCAAGTCACTCGTCCAATTTGTTTTAAGGTGTTACAAATAATTTGTTCTATTTAAGAATGGAAGTTGAATTGATTTTAACCCTCCATTTTCTGTATAACATGTTCAGGTAATCAGCAAGGCTTACCAGCTACAACAGCTAACACAAGCTTCTATTCTCATGGTGAAGATAATCTACGAGTGTTTCATGATGCATCTGGTCAAATTGCATTCAATGGGGCTGATAGTCAATTGGATCTTTCATCACTAAATGGAATGATGCAACCAAACAATGGGATCCATCATATGTCTCTACCCCAAGTTTCTGTCCCATATGAACAATTCCCTTTTACTGAAGGCCCTGGAATTGAATCCTTCACATTTGATGAAATATATAGTAACGGACTGAGTATAAAGGATGCAGATGGTGCAAGCACTGATGAAGGATCACTCTGTCAGGTACCATGGTCATGCATTTCCGTATGGAAGTATGTAACATTCTCGTGTAGATGGTTAACCATTCCTGTGGGTGATAATCCCTACCGCACTACTTTGGTGTTAGGTAGCTTTTCATCAAGCACACAACACAAAACAGATAAACAAGGCATGCTGCTCCTTCTCATAAGAAATATAGCGAACGGTCCTTCAGCCTAGTGGTTGAGGTGTTTTAGTAGCACACTCAAGGTCCCGGGTTCGACTCCCAGTGAGAGCGAATTTACGGGTTGGGATAAAATAAATATCCCCTCTTCTGTCATCACGCCAAAGCAGAGGTCTAAGGCCCGACCCAGGTCGTGGTCGTCTCACATAGGCCACGATGCCGCTGTGTAAGGGTGGGGCAAGGGTTCGGGGGGTTTCTTGATCTACGTGAGAAGGTCTTCTTCTTCGCAAAATGCAAGGGGGCTGTCTTACACCCCGTAGGTCGAGTTTTTTTTTTCATAGGAAATATAGAATGGTGGGGAGATTTAAATCATTTCGTTTTAACTCCTTTAGAGTGTGTGAAAACATGATTTTTGGTACAATGGTAGTTTCATATTGTTATATTATAATTGCGTGCTTCAATTTGTTTATGGCACTTAACTGTAAAGTTACTCAATTTCAGCTTTCAGGTGGTCTTGGTGGCTCATTTCCTACAGAGGGCTTTCAACAGAATGAAAGATCTTTGGAGGAAGCTATTAATTACCCTCTCTTGAAAACTCAATCATCTAGTCTTTCTGATATCCTAAAGGATAGTTTTAAGAAAAGTGATAGTTTTACGAGATGGATGAGCAAAGAACTTGGTGAAGTAGATGATTCCCAAATTACATCCAGTTCTGGAGTAAACTGGAACAGTGAAGATGCTGACAATATCATTGAAGCAACAAGCCGTGATCAGTTGGATCAATTTACTGTGGGTCCAGTGCTTGCACAGGACCAGTTGTTCAGTATATTTGATTTTGTTCCAAGCTGGACTTATGCGGGCTCAAAGATTAGGGTATGTCTTTTAAAGGTTTCCACATGTTTGTTGCTCGATAGTCTTCAAAACTGTGCTCTAACTGCTTGCAATGTTTCTTGCATATCCACAGGTTCTCATTACTGGTAGATTCTTAAATCCTAATGAGGTGAAGAAATGCAAGTGGTCATGTATGTTTGGAGAAGTCGAAGTTCCAGCATACATTATGGGTGATGGAACTCTCAGATGTTACTCTCCATCACACAAACCTGGAAGGGTTCCTTTCTATGTGACATGCTCCAATAGATTGGCCTGTAGTGAAGTACGAGAGTTTGAATTCCGACCAAGTAATTCTCCATACATGGATGCTCCAAGTCCATATGGTGCGACAAACAAAGCATATCTCCAGAGACGTCTTGATGAACTATTATCTTTAGGACAAGATGAGTACCAGGCAACTATATCTAACCCCACAAAAGAGATGATTGATTTGAGCAAGAAGATAAATTCCCTGATGATGGACAATGATGAGTGGTCTGAATTGTTAAAGTTGGCTGGTGATAATGAAATTTCCACTGATGATAAGCAGGATCAATTATTTGAAAACGGTATGAAGGAAAAATTGCATATTTGGCTTGTTCACAAAGCAGGCGATGGTGGCAAAAGCCCCAGTGTGTTAGATGAGGAGGGGCAGGGTGTGCTTCATCTGGCAGCTGCTCTAGGATGTGACTGGGCAATAAGGCCAACAATCACTGCTGGTGTGAGTATAAACTTCAGAGATGCTCATGGATGGACTGCACTCCATTGGGCTGCTTTCTGTGGAAGGTATGTGGTCCATTATGTGGTATTTTGAAGTAAAATATCTTTACTTCTGGTGACGTTGTTGTTTTGCGTGTCATACAGAGAGCGAACTGTTGTTGCACTTATTGCACTAGGTGCTGCTCCAGGAGCTTTGACAGATCCGACCCCTGATTTCCCTTCAGGAAGCACTCCAGCTGATCTTGCATCTGCTAATGGATACAAGGGAATTTCTGGTTTCCTGGCAGAGTCATCTTTAACGAGTCATCTTCAAACCCTGAATCTGAAGGAAGCCATGGGGAGCAATGGATCAGAGATATCTGGTCTGCCTGGTATTGGAAACGTTACTGAAAGAAGAGTGTCACCATCAGCAGGTGAAGGTCTTCAATCTGGATCGATGGGAGATTCGCTGGGTGCTGTACGGAATGCTGCCCAGGCAGCTTCTCGAATATATCAAGTTTTCAGGGTGCAATCATTTCAGAGAAAGCAAGCAGTTCAGTATGGGGATGACAGTGGTCTAATATCAGATGAACGTGCATTGGCACTCCTGTCTGTTAAACCATCAAAACCAGGGCAACTTGATCCCCTGCATGCTGCTGCAACAAGAATACAAAACAAATATCGTGGATGGAAGGGAAGAAAGGAATTTCTGCTTATTAGACAGCGCATTGTCAAGATCCAGGTAATTGCTGTTTTCTGTTTTGATATATGACTACTGTGTTACTGAATCTGCACACTAGTATTCTCCATGTTCAGCTCAAGCTCATATATTAGTCTGCTTGTGTTTGTCTATACATTCTATACTGCATGGAAAATTTGTGTTTCCTGCTACCAAATTTTCAGGTAACTGATCAGTGCTTCAATAGTTCAAGTAAACTATATCAGTTGCAAATTATATCAGTAGTGCACGAGAAATGGGATAAATCTCATCTAGACCCTTATCTGCAATCTCTAATATATAGCGTAGGATATGGATACAGAGCATGCTGTTTTAGCGAGTAACAATTCTTGTCCTTCATGCAATTTTAACAATTAGTTATTTGCTTGAACTTTTTATGGTATACTTGGTAGGCTCATGTGCGAGGTCACCAAGTGAGAAAGCATTACCGCAAAATTGTTTGGTCTGTTGGAATAGTCGAAAAGGTCATATTGCGCTGGAGAAGAAGAGGGGCTGGGTTACGTGGGTTTCGGTCTACAGAAGGTGTTATGGAGAGCACTAGCAGCAGTGGTGCTGATTTGATTGAAAATAAACCTGCTAAGGATGACTATGATTTCTTGCAAGAAGGACGGAAGCAAACTGAAGAAAGGTTGCAAAAAGCTCTTGCCAGAGTGAAGTCCATGGTCCAATATCCAGATGCTCGAGATCAGTATCAGAGGATTCTGTGTGCCGTGACAAAATTGCAGGAATCTCAGGTGTCAATTTTACCTTTTCTTTCAGGCTCAAACTAATATTGACTGACCTTTTCATTCGCTCTGAAATGCGGAAGCTTGGGACCATTACTGAACTACGGATTTCACAATTTTTCCATGCTCGTCTGACAGGCTATGCAAGAAAAGATGCTTGAGGAGTCAACAGAAATGGATGAAGGCTTCCTGATGAGTGAATTCAAAGAGCTCTGGGATGACGACATGACAACACCTGGCTCTTTCTAGGTCCTAACAACTGGTTTATGTGCTTGTACATAACTTACTTGCTATCATGGTTAGTGTTACTGAATTGATAACCCCTAGTTGCATTGCTAAGTTAACCATAAACCATGTATCATATTTTGTGTTTGGTTCTGGTCTTGAGTTTTTCTGTAGAGTTTTATACAGTGTATATGTTTTATAGTTCATGTACATAATGGAAATGCCTTTATGGACTCGTATGAAGATCTTTGGACAAGATGGCAAAACAAAGGTAGATGCACATTGAACATGTCGAATTGTCGTTAAAGTTTGTTCATTTCTGGAAATATTGGTTTAAACCACTATTATGCACTCCTACCGATGGGTGCCAACATTTCTTTCAGTTCATACGTAAGTTAGCATACACTATGTGCTACGTATGATATAACTGGAGCAACATTCTTCTGCCATTGTTGTTTTCATTTATGCTGTGAGCTGAGCCAGAAAATGCCCAGTTTTCTTTCTTGTCTGAACCGAAACCTTTCGTGTTGATAACTACATGGGCACGGCTCTTATGCCTGAAGAAGCCTATTAAATTTTGTTGCAGTTCAGCTAAGGAGTGTCCATGCAACTGAAAGTAAACGACGACAAATAGAGACAGATGGACTAAAGAAGCAACCTGGCTTTCGAGTTCTTTCGCTCCATGACTGAAAGTGACAATTGAGCACTCGCAGTCCACAGATTTGTCTGAATGCCAAATGAATGGTCTGCATTGACAATTGTAGCATGTTTGTTTGCTTTCCCAAAACGTCCCGACTGTTGAATCAATTCACTGGGATACACTAGCTTCGACCTCTACGTAATTGCGACCGTGTTTTAATCGATTGACGTAGACGTGTAACTGAGGCGCGGCACCAAGGGCATGTGTCATGTGCAAATCAACCTTAAAGTTTCCCAGAAAAAATGTGAACCAAAATGCCGCGGAAATGGAATTTATTCGATGTAGAGGAGAATGTGCAATGAAACACTGAACTGGTAGGGGTTGAAATTTTTGCATGAAAATCTCTGGGTCATATATATGCTCTGATACACGTCATAAATTCTTCCCACTGCTACAATAACATGAAAAAAATAGCATAGTTTTATATAGATCAAACAAGAGAAGCATGTTTAGATTTTCAATAAAAATCCATAAAAGTCTTATATACCACTAAGATGGATAGGTACTTGTAGTCATAAGCTGCAGCACAAAAGCACCTCTCCGCTACATTCATTTCAAGACATCTCTCACTTTTTTTTACAAGGGAAGGTACCTCTCAATGCCAATACAATATATAGTTGAAACCATAGTTATTGACTATTGTGCCGATCTTCATTTACACATAATTGATACTTTTTGATTTTATCATTTTATTGTCAGAATGTTCTTTTTATGCATTTTTGTTTTGTAAATGAAATAACTACAAATAGAAGACATGTTTAATTAAACTGGATTTTTGTGGAAAGCTGAACTGCATTTATTAATGAACTAGCAAATTACCCGTGCGCCACGGGTTTAAATGTTTTACAACTATAAAATAATGGATTTTTAAATTATTATAATAATATATCAATTCTTTATGCACGTCCTTACCAGACAACGCGTAGCTTTTCCTTTAAATTATATTCTTTTATGATAATCTGAGTTCTAAATTATGTTAGATTATACATCTTAGTTGTCAGAAAAACCCTGCTTGTTACCTTGCTCTGATGTGTATATGTATTTTGTAAAATATTGTTTTACAATTTTATGTAAGGGCACTCCGGTGACATCTGCAACTTGCCAATGTTGTACTTGTGCCTCAACCATTGGTTGTCCCTAACACAGCAGAAACTGCATGGTGGGCACGTCGGAGAGGTAGCACTTCTAGTTTTTAAGCTTGTGCTCCATGATAGGCAAGGAGACGCTCGTCTGATTAGGGGTCCTACAAGTGGGTGTGTGGCGAGGATTCGAGGGCCACGAGGAACTCCCAACTATGCGAAGTCACATGGTAGTTGTTGTTCACGAACTCCGGCACAACACCTGTTTGGAGGATTTGATCGCTGATGGAGAATGTCGTCTGTCGTCAGTATTAGTGTCTCATCCATGGTTGTATATAAGCATCGACAAGGAGCCGAGAACCAGATTGTCGTAGTCGGTGTGGCTCGACGCATGGACGGTGCTCTCCATAAGAGGCTTTATTTCCTCGCTATCATGGCCAGCACGGATGTGTACATCCAACACCAAAGTCAACATGAATCAAGACCTCACCACGGTGCTCGAACCAAGCCTATCACGATGTTTTGACTTGGTGAAGTTTCGTGCAACACCTAAAGATTTTATAGACATAAAAATTTCTAAGTCTATGAGATGGTAAGCGCGATGTAGAGCTTAATAGCACGTGTGAAAAAAGTTATAGAAACCGACATAGATACGAAACTCCCAACACCAAAGCTAACACCAAACTAAACCAACACCAATGACGAGCTCATCTAAATTAATAAGAAGTAGAGATGCATATTTTTATATACATACTCCTGAACTGATCATCATGTTCACATGCTACAATGTAGATTTTTTCTTCGAACTTATATAAAGATCGATAATGATATCGGTAAAAAGCATAATAATTTTGAAGAGATTTGCTAATTTTCAGCTGATTGAAAGTTTGAGCAACTTTTAATCACCGTTTTATGTCATTGAATTTAGATCCAATAATTTACGATTATTATAGAAAAATTCTATATAAAAATTAAAATTAAAAAAACTATTGATTGAAAGCTAGGAAACATCAATTTTGAATAGTAGCTCGTTCTAGATTTATTACTAAACGATCATTTGGCACACGTTGAATTGCAGACGGCGCCACGGCGGCAAGTCACAGGTTCGGAGTTCCCAAAGCAAGAACCTGCCCAATTTCACCTGCCCCATTAACGCACGTTGCGCTCGTCGTTGGTCTCACACAGCTGCCGCTTCTCTACTGCGGTGGCGGGGGATCCGCGCCCTCCCCATCTCCGGCGAACTCATATCATGGCGCCCGACTTGACGGAGGATCCTCAATGCGCAGCCAACGGCTACTGCGCCGCATCGCCGGAGAAGCCCCGAGCACGTAGTTACTACCGCCCTGCTGAACCGTCGGCGCCGGTCGCCGGGGATGGGGAGCTCCGGTGGCTCCGGCGATGCCTGGAGGCGGCGGCAAAGGGCTTCGCCATCGGTGCGGGCCTGAAGGGCGGTCTCGCTCTCTTCTCCGTCCTCGTCCGCCTTCGGAGCCGCCGCACCCCCAGATCGAGGTCTCTGTCGCCCGCCCGCGCGTATCCGTTGGATACTTTTGTGAATTGGTGGGTTCTCGGTGTCCGGGCTTACAATTACTGTGTTGTGGTGTGTGCAGGAAGGCTGGATCGATGACGAACGAGGAGGCAATTGTGCTGGCAGTGAAGGAGACGGTGAGGTACGGCATGTTCTTGGGGACCTTTGCCGGCAGCTACGTCTCCGTTGATGAGTGCATCGCCGCCATATGGGGACGCAAGAGGTCAGTTCTCGGATACCACTCGCAGTTAAACAGTTCTTCTTCGTCTTGTTTGTTGCAAGTAGGATGCAAAGCTTGATGGAGGGGCTGTTTATGAGCCGTGTTTGCTTGCATGTTTTAAGCAAATAAACGGAATCATTAGCTTAGTAATTTTGGTTGGCGGAATTGTCTGTAGTTAGCAGCAATTATGTTTTAAATGATGTATGTGGGCAATCTTAGAAGAACAGTAGGGAAACAGAATGAGCAGTATAGCTTTGTTAATAACTTAATATTGGTGAGGCAAGAGGTGTTACATTGATAAGGTTTAGTTATGCTGTGATGGGCATTGCTCTCTCTTCTTTGATTCTGTAGCATACATGCAGGATTGCTGATTTTGGTGCGAAATTGGTCTAATATCTACAATTGGAACAGTAGTTGGTGCAGGAACAATTTTGTTATTTTACTGATATGGGATGCCAAATTTGATTGGACTAAGGTGTGCTGATGCTTACTACATTTGCTTGAGGCATTTATATGTGAAGAATTCTTGAAACTAAGATATCAAGGGACACTTTTGCAACTTGTGGTTCGTTGATGTTTTTATGGTTTGTAGTTCAGTACCCTAGAATTTCGAGTTACTTTGATGCATTATCAACAAAATCAGTATGCTAGTATTCTTGTCATATCGGTGTGATAATGATATTTCATTGGCTTTCTGCTGAACACAGATATCATCAGGCCACTATATGTAGCCCCTGTCATACAATTATATGTTCTGTTTGTGAAACATGGTATTCATTCTGTTGAGTAACATATAACTGATTACTCTTGTTGCTTCAGAACAGCAAGGTGGAGGTCATTATTAGCTGGGTTAATTGCTGGCCCTTCGATGCTCTTGACAGGACCGGGAACTCAGCATACTAGCTTGGCCATATATATTCTCATGCGTGCTGCTGTACTTGCATCCCGTTGCGGAATAAAGAGCAGAAGATTTGGAAAGATTTGTAAACCGTTGACTTGGTCAAATGGTGATATCTTTCTTATGTGCCTCTCATCTGCTCAAATTTTGTAAGTTTCCTTTCAATTTTCCTTTCAATCTTTATTAACTGCTGTAGGATGTGATAGTTATGTACATAGATGTAACTACTGTGTTTCCATATGGACTCCTTAGAAGTTAGAAGTTGTGTTAATATATTTAAAGATGAAATGCTGTGAATGGAGTTATAGGGCCACTTTTGCAAGTGCATCTTTGAGGAAATGTGTAACAAAGGTGCAGTTTCTTTAAAAGGTAAATAAAAAAATAAACATGCAAATTCCTTTGCTAGGCTTTGATAGATTGATGCAATGCAGCGTTGCATCTTTGAAAAAATGTTTTCGAGAGAATGGAGAATACCTATACTCAAATATGATGTATACCCATTGGATGGTTGGCCTTGTCCCATTTTACTTATGGTGCAGCCTGTACTTAAATTAGTTATGTCATCCAGAAGTAGATGCATCATGCTCAAGTAATTGGTTATAAAAATAATGGCATTTGCCTATCATTTCTTGTGAAGGTCCGCGTATATTTTGAAGCAGGACAGTTTGCCATCATCATATAAATCGTTTCTAAACAAGCATGGTGGAAAGGATCTTGTTATTCTGCAAGGTGTGAAGGAAATAGTCAACCATACTCCTTTATCTAACTTAGCGGGTATCGAGAAGTACTACAAATCTGTTGGTGTCGACCTAAAGTTAGATCCAAACATGAAAGTGCCTTGCTCAGTAAGTACCATAGATTTGTGGCTATCAATTTTTTTTTCTGTATGATTAAATTATAGATTAAGCATCCAATCGAAACAATCAATTCTATGACCTAAATGCATTTTATTTTGCTGTAAACTTGTACCACCTCTGTCCTAAAATATTGTGTCCCTGGCTATGCACCTGGACAATTGCAGAACCAGGAATGCTTATATTGACGGAGGTAGTAATGCATCTGTTAACCTGAATCTGCCAATGATCTAACATTATGTCTCTTCAATCCAGATTGTGCATGGCAATCAGTCATGTTCTGGACATTTTCTTTCATTCTTGTTGCAAGCATATGGAAGAGCGCTTCCTGTCTATGTTCCTGTCTATTTGGTTCCTGCACTTGTAGTTCATCGTCAGGACCTCATGAAAAGGTATATTGTTCTGTATTGCAAGCTCATTGACTACTTTGGTCTTAAAGTTCACGTATTTGGGGAAAGATCATTTTGGTTGCATACACCATGTGCTCTCTACTCTAACTTAGTTTGATAAGAACCAGAGTGTTCCTATTTAGGCTGAAATAAAATGAGGCGATTTGTGTAAAATTTACCTATCGATGCAAGCTGTCATGTTGTTTTCTCCAGTTTTTTAGCAGTTTCTCTAACTTTGTTGCTTCTGTCTCAACATGTAGGCCTTACACAATTATGGGGAAGAGTCTTCTAGGAACAGCAAGATCTAGCCTCTTCCTCTCAGTGTATTGTGCGTCTGCATGGTGAGTGCGCACTTTTTCAGTTTCAAACTCTTATGATAACCATATATGTGTAGGCCCTTTCTTTGGATCGCAAATTATGGTGTTTCCTTTCCTATTTCAGGGCTTGGACCTGCCTGCTTTTTAGAATCTTCCAGAGTTGCAATACCCCTCTTGTTATACTTGGCACGGTACGGAGAAATAATTGGGCACAAAATTTGTCAATTTTTTTTTTCATATCCTACAGCTTTATGATACTAAACTGTTCACATGTGGCAGTTTCCAACCGGTCTGGCGTTGTTTATCGAGAAGAAGAGTCGGAGAATTGAGATATCCTTGTACTGCCTTGCTAGGGCTATCGAGAGTTTTTTCACATGCATGACCGACGCAGGACTCTGCCCTCCAATACTGCAGATAAAGCGAGCAGATGTAGTAGTGTTCAGTATGGCTACCTCGGTCATCATGCACTGCTATGCGCAGGAAAGAGAAGTTTTCCGGTCCAAGTACCTGAATGTGCTGGATTGGGTATTTGGCGTGCCGCATCCATCCGACAGCGAGGGTAAGAATTGCTATCAACCAGCTGATGAAGCCAAGAAATGTTGAGCGACATGGATTGTGCCTTGTTGAAACTGTTATATGTCTTTCCTGTATGGTCATGTACTCATGTTAGCCGAGTGGGAGAATAGACAAGGTAGAGAATTTGTAGCTTACAGTGAGCCTGGTACAGGAGGATCTTTCCAACGATCGGAATCTAGTGGGTACAGTAAAGCTAGATTTATTTAATTGATTTGTTGGGATGATGGTCTGGTCATCTAAATGACCGTATGTAACTCATATAGTCATGTGTGTTGTAACTTATTGACCTTGACTTGAGACTGTAGCTTAATGATCTTGAAAGGTTTAAAAGTTCTAGTCGTTAAAATGAAATTGATGACAATGCTGTATCTGCGGAAACGGTCGAAGTGAAATGGAGCTGCACACTTCAATCTACAGCTTCGGCATAAAAATGCTGTAGCGAGGCCCAGTTTTGAGCATTAGCTAAACTGATGTTCCCCCAATCAACGTACAGTGATCACGTTCCATGGGCTTTTAGCACCTCCAGGAAGACCTGGACCTTCTTCATTTTTTTTCAGGATAATTACAAATCCCACCCCATATATGAACCGTGGTGTGATTTTCCACCTTAAAAATCTGTTTGTTGCACAAGCCCACCCACCCGAACGGTTCCCGATCGAAACAGCCCCCGTTGCACACGTGTATTGCCAACCGGGCAAGAAACCGTCATCGTGGATGTGAGACGCATGTACAGTCAGTCAATTCAGGCTGGACATAGGTCTCCCTTCGTGATATGGCGGCACCAGCTTCCTGGCCTTGACCTCATCTCGAATCGTGTTTGACTTATCTATAGCACCCCGTCTTCTCCAGCAGACCCGACAGCGGAGGGAACAATTGAGCAGGGCTCAGCGATGTAGCGTTAGAAACAGGGATATCCGTTGGAGGTAGAAGATGGCCTAGTCTTGCGCTCATATGCTCTCTCAAACTTGGTTGCCATGCATGTTTATTTTGAGTTGGATTGAGTGATTAGGGTTCTTACGTCAGTAATAATACGATAGGGTGGTTGGATTGGGATTGGGTGCCGTAGTGTGTGTAAATTGAAGTTCCAATAATATAAGGTCATTAGATTGGGATTGGAGGTCAAGGCGCAGCATTCTTCTGCAAACAAAACGACAAGGAGATGGAAGAAACTAGTCAGAACGAGCAGTCGAGCCTTCTGAACGATACTTTTCTGCTAGCGTTGATGGAGCACACTCGTGAAAGCTAGAGGACAGCAAGATCGCCTCCTTCCCGCAGGCATGAGGGTTCCCGTCTTCTCCTTACTTCACATGGAACTGATGGATGATTGCTACGAAACCTAGCGGCTTGGACCGAGTGAAGACGAGAGTAATGCTGGTTTAGCCAAACCGGGAGAGTGACTCAATTCTGACCTGACTAAGCACATGTGGCATGCATCCTCGATGGTAGTTTTTACCACGTTGGTAATTGACATGTGCAACGGGAGGGGGATGTTTTGGCCTCCAAAGGTGGGGTGGGTGGGTTTTTGCCACAAATAAGCTTTTGGGATGAAAAATCAAACAAAAAATAAGATATAGAATGAGATTTACAATTAAGCCTTTTTTTCCTTTCGGTAGCAAATACACTCCGCGTAGGTACCACAGGCACATGCATGTTCAGCCGTTGAGGTTTTTGGTTCTAAAAAAAAGGTGTTGATTTTATTTTGTAGTGGAACTAAATATTTTTATAATAATAGCTGATGCCCCTATTTGTTGACAGTTGACATGAGACGCTGACCGAAAAATGGATCGAAAATATAAAAACCCATAACATGGAAGTAGAGTAGCAACCCCGTTATGTCAGGTGCTCTCTACAGCCGTGGCTGATCCGCATTTGATCGGCACCGTCAAATTAAGTAAGATCGAACATGACGACTTGACGAGAACGGTCGGTTCGTCAGGCCAAAACTAGACATAGCGATGTCCATCCGCTTCAGGGGCATTTGTGTCATTGTCTTTTTTTTTTTTTTTGGGTCCATTTCTTCCTGGCCCCAACCATTCCGCCCCCAACCTCCTCCACAATCTCATCAGTTTCACTGCACCAGTACAAACGATCCTCTCCTTCCTGTCCACCACCGCCCGAAACCAAAATAGCGACGGGGCCTTCGCGCCGATCGCGCCAAGCCGTCGCTGTGCGCCGGCGGGCAATGGGAGTTGGGCGGGGGCAGTGATGGGCGCGGCGAGCTCGAGGCTGGAGAAGGCGCTGGGCGAGCAGTTTCCCGAGGGCGAGCGCTACTTCGGCCTTGAGAACTTCGGCAACACCTGCTACTGCAACAGCGTCCTGCAGGTAACGCCGCAGCCTAGAACCGTTCCTCCGCTGGTATCGTAGCCCATCGTAGAAGGCGTGGGTGGGGATTGATTGTGCGTCTTCCGTGACGAGCGGTGAGGGGCGATGCCTTTTTCTGTCGCGAGATCGTGTCGCGGCGATTGCTCTCGTGTGATGCTTGCGTTGATGAGGATAACTAGTTTGCGCCAGATTCGATATTTGCGCAGAGAACTTTTGCTATTGTGAATTCAGACTACGTCGTTCCGTATTTTGATTTTGTGAATATGATCGTAGATCATAACGTGAACCAAATGACATTTGAGGAACTCACGGTTTATGTATGTGTTGGCATGCGTGTGTAACATCATGGTAAGCTCTTTGCTTCTGATGTTGCCTGTTGGACTGTTGCCTTGGATGTGAGGTAGTCTGAACACTGATGAGACGTAGATGATAAAAAAAAAAATCTAAATGCGGGATCTAACCTTTTTTGTGTATATTTATATCACAGGCACTTTATTTTTGTGTTCCGTTCCGTGATCAATTACTGGAGTACTATGCAAACAATAAAAGCATTGGAGATGTTGAAGAGAACATGCTAACCTGCTTGGCTGATCTGTTCTCTCAGGTACCATTACAGCTATTTATTGTAGTTGTTTGTTATTCCGTCCTCAATATTTGCGAACACTCTGTTATGTAGAGAAGCTGATCTGTAATTTGATTGCGTGTGTCTTGACAGTGGTTCTAGTGTCATACCTATAGCACTATTAATTATTATTGTGGCTCTTATTCTGCGGTCAGTTAGAAATCGCATATATATCACATTCATTACTATATTTTGGTAGAAACTGGTGTAACATCGTGTCTGCTAGACTTAGTATGCTGCAATGAATGCTCAAGATTTTCGTTACATCTCATACCTTCTAAGTATTTAGAGGAACACGCTGAAAGGAGCTCTAGTTTGATATGGTTTCTTGTGAGAACATATAGTATGCTTTGGTTTTATTTGTTTAACATTATCTATCCCCTGACACTATCTATCAGTAATATGATTTAGACTTTTGGAGAAAAATAGAAGTATTTAATTTAACAAACTTAGCCCTGTTCTAGGAGTGATGCCTGATAAAGTGGGAAAAGCTCATAGGGCAGCATCCGTTGTTTCCTTATTCCATTGTGATTTTTGAAATCTGTACAATGTTAATTCCTTTTATCTAGAGCCTTTTACTTGTTTGAGGTACATTGAAGAAGGAAAAAGATGGTCTATGGCAATTGCATAATTATTCTTTTCCGTTGTGCATACAGATCAGTAGTCAGAAGAAGAAAACAGGTGTCATTGCTCCAAAGCGTTTCATACAACGATTGAAGAAACAGAATGAGATTTTCCGCAGCTACATGCATCAGGTAATGCATTCAGTGGCATCTCTCAATATGTATCTTATGTCATTGAGAAAGCTCATGGTTACTTTATGTTGTCCTAATCATCTCCTGAAGTACTGTGATTAACCCTATAAGCAGGACATTAAACCTAGATGTGATTTTTACATGACTTGCCACTGTAATTCTAACGAGAACTCCAGATGTGTCTTTCTTTCGTTGCTATGTATATGATGAAATTCAAAGTTTAAGGTTTCTATATGCAACGACTTGCATTATCTAGAAATCACAGGACCATACTACTTCAAACTTATCCATCCCAATCGTACTCGATTTTTCCATGTACCAGCTTGCTTGTTAGCACACAGAAGATGGTCTCACGTTAGATGGTCTAAAAATTTTTGGACACCTTATAATTATCTCAAATTGGCAAATGCCTTCTCTGTTTGGCTAGTTACCAATGAGAAACAGAGATTTCTATGTTGATGAAATATGATAATAAGCTTCAACAGTTTCAAATATGTAGAGCAAATAGGCAGTTTTTATTGTCTCATTGCTTTAAAAATTCTATCCACTTTCAAGACCATACCCTATTACCATCGACTGAACAGTAAGCACTACTGCATTTTTACAGGATGCTCATGAATTCCTGAACTTCTTACTGAATGAGCTAGTCGACATTCTAGAGAAGGAGAATAAATCTGCGAGGGAATCTCTTCCAAATCACTCATCTCAGAAGACTTCAAATGGCCCCATTAATGGCCAACTCAATGGTAGTGATAAAGAATTAGCAGCTACCTGGGTTCATAAGTGCTTCCAGGTGAGATTTTATCCTTTTCTGTGATGCTTGTGTGCCTATGACATGTTTGTGAACTCCAATATCTAGAGTCTTGAAGATGGGCCTTATTCTTATTTTCATTTTAAAGGGCATATTGACAAATGAAACAAGATGTCTGAGATGTGAAACTGTGACTGATAGAGATGAAACATTTTTTGACCTGAGCCTGGACATTGAACAAAATAGTTCCATCACCAGTTGTCTTAAGAACTTCAGTTCAACGGAAACTTTGAATGCTGAAGATAAGTTCTTCTGTGACAAATGCTGCAGGTACATTGTTCCCGCCCTTTTGATTGTGTATGTCCCATGTATATCTGAATCTATTGTCCTACTTGTTTGTCTGCCTCTTTTTTTAATTATATTAATTCTTCCAGTACTGTAGAATGTAAAACGTCCAGGCTTGCTACTTGGCAATTCCTCGGACTGTTAGGATACGTTTCTTTTCCTATTATCTATCATCCTATTCTTTCTACATCACTTTTACACTTGCACATATTCAGATAAAAATGGTTCCTACTTCAGTTTACAGGAAGCACAGAAAAGAATGAAGATAAAGAAACCACCAAACATCCTGGTGATTCATCTCAAGCGTTTCAAGTATATTGAGCAGCTTCAGCGCTACAAAAAGCTGTCATACAGAGTGGTTTTTCCTCTGGAGCTTAAACTTCTCAATACAGTCGACAACTCAGACTTGGAATACTCCCTTTTTGCTGTGGTTGTCCATGTTGGAAGTGGACCAAATCATGGCCACTATATCAGCTTGGTTAAGAGCCACAACCACTGGTTGTTCTTTGATGACGAGAATGTTGAGATGACCGATGAGTCCATGGTACAGGCATTCTTTGGCTCAGCGCATGAGTTCAGTGGTAACACTGATAATGGCTACATACTCTTTTATGAAAGCCTTGCTGAAAAAAGTTGATGTCCTCCATGTCATCATACAATTTTCATCCTACCTACCTTTCCTTCTCCTGACAGTATAGAAGATTCAGTATATGTAGAATAAGCTAGATGTGAGGCCATTCAGTTTCAGATGTTATGGTCAAATCAGGGTTTGGCAATAAAACAAGCTTTCTGGAGGAGCAATAGGAATAATGTTTATTGAAAACATTTATCATCATGTAAAGCGATTTGCTAGCTTGGTAGCCTGTTGGCTTAAAAGAAATTTTGTTTCGAAGAAACCAAGCTTCTGCTGATCTTACCTGGATTCCTCAACTACTTCCTGCATCAGGTGTATTTAAATATGCATACTGTTTTACATGTTTAGTGTCTCGGTATATTGCTCAGTGTGGTCATAGAGATACTGCACCACTTTGTTGAGCCTTGATCTGGATTCTGGAATGACTTCAAAAAACTTTTTTTATATATATAAGATTTTGACTGTTTATGCTGTAGAGGTTAGAAACCTGTTTCCATTATCTGTATTCGGAAGGTGAGTCACAGGTAGCGTAAAAGCCCAAATGAGACACCAAACAACTTCTTTCGCATCGGACAATATCTTTTGGATGAGTACTTGATAGCTGAATTGCCACTGAATGTTACTGTAACTGTAACTTGTTTGGTGTAAAAAAAAAAGCATTACTGACTGTTGTTTCTTCGGTCCCAATCGAGTCAAGCCTAGCCGCACCATTGTGACATCCCCTCTGAGATGATCAGGACGGTGTACATGAGAACACTTGACGAAGCGAGTTATAACAGCACATAAATTCTTATAAGTTCAAATATATTATATCATGGTATAATACAATTAGGTTTTTCAAAACAACAAACAAGAGTTTACAGTAAAGAAACATTTATTACAATAAAGTTTTGTAAACTTAACAGAAGTTTGACTAACATTACAAAAACAAGTTTTAACCCACGTTCTTTTCAACTCACTCTCGGAGACACACCTAGTTTTCTATTCTTCCGGAGACGGAATGCGTTCTCACTGAAGAGAACCTCCCTCCGGCAGTTGTCCTTCCTCTGGTATGCCTTCTGACCATCCGTAGGAGCTTGGCTCCCCACCTAAAATAATAAGTCGAACAAACCCTGAGTATCTAATATACTCCGCAAGACTGACCCATCAACGTGGCTCGCTAAGGCCGATATCTAGAATGCTTAATCCTTTGGCTGGTGGGTTGACTCAGACTTATGAAAAACAGCACTTACTAATGGTTAGCTATTTTCCAATTTTAGCTCAAGATTATGTTCATTAATAGCAAGGTTTGCATTCTACAACTATTTGCAATCATAAATCATCAAGCCAATCTAAATAATTTTAAATATTACTTCTCTTTCTCGTTACACTCGATTATCTCCGTTCGCGCCAAGCGAACAAGCGGTACTCATTGCTGCGAGGGACAGCGATTCGAATCAATTTCTACCAGCTGGATAAAACTCGACTACACGACGTATACGCACCGTATTGGTCGTATATGACAACTTTTCCCACTAACTCCAACCAGAGGTCGATCCGTTTCCAACTCCCCCGAGAATATGGAGACCCCACTAGATACCCGTCCCTAACGTTATCCATGGGCGACCACCATTTCCCTCCCGTGAGACTTCAATCTCACTAACAGCCAGAAAAAGAAAGTTGGCTACGTCCTACCTCTGAGGTAGTTATGGTACATCAGCTTACTAGGTCCCATATACCAGCATGTAGACGGTACTGTTCAATACTTGTTCACGGAACCGCCAACTGTTCGGTCCTAATTTGATACGGACGGGGCTACCACCTTGCAAGACCCAGTCTTTGCCCTTTCCTCTACGGGGCCCGTCCGGTCTCATCATCATCATCATCCACTTTCATTTAAATTCTCAAGGTCTCAATCAACTTAAAGCCTTCATGTTTTAAGATCATCCTATACAGAGCTACCGACAATCCTACGACATAAGCATAGCGCCGCCTATCGTGCTACCTGTACCTGTATAGGGTAAAAACATCATAGGATACGGTAGTGATGCAGGTGGGTGTCAATCAATTCCTGGAACCTAATGCACAGGCATGACTTGACTGACTGTGATAAAAGAAAGAATTTAAAAACATAGGTGGGATGCACCGAGGCTTGCCTTGGGTTTCGTTCGAAAGTGACGATTCAGGTGCAGGAGCGGTCTCAACAATTACCACCTCGGGCCCAGAGTCAGCAGATGGCTTTAACGCAAGTTAGTATTAACGCTGCATGAAATATGACATGTAATACATTGGAAAAGATAGCTCCAATAAATATTGAGACTAAGAATTTTAATTACTCTTGTCTGAAGTATTTCCTTCATGGTAAGAGTAATTAAGTCCATTAATAACAAGGGTTTAACATATTTTAATTCAAATTAATAACCCTTAATTACCCCATTTAAATATAAAATAAATCCATTAACAAAATAAATACTAACTTAGAAAAATAAATTAACCAACAATTAAAAGATAATCTATAAACTTACTTAAATATTTAAAAATCATATAAAAGATAATTTATAAACTTACTTAAATATTTAAAAATTATATAAAATAAATATTAAATTTTATTTCATAAAATGGTAGAGGAATTTATTTAGAACTTAACAAAATTATTTTCAATATTTTAGGAAGCCTAATTTATTTAATGGATTTTATTCAAACTTTGGAATTATTATTAATTGGAAAACCTGAGAAAAGAAAAGAATAACAAAACTCTGGATTTCGACCTCTTGGGCCTTGGGCAGCCTAGCTGCCGCTGGATCCAGCCCAGCCGCACAACTGCGCAGCGCGGGGCATGGCCCGGCTACGGAAGGCCCAGTCGGGCGGAACACGGCCCAGCGTCGCGACGGCTCGGCCGGGCAAGGCGCGGCCCAGCGAGGCGAGCGCGGGGGCCTGCGTGCGCGCGACGGCGGCTTGGCCTGGCAGCCTAGTTGTGTAATCGCGGCCCAGCTTCAAAAAAAACTCTTCGAGCTCACGCGCGCGCGCGGAGCACTCCTTCCGCCAGAGCTTGAGCTCGCTCTCGAGCTCGACTCGGCCAGCAGGGCCTGGCACGTCACAAAGAGGGGAAGAGGCTGGGTGGTGTTGGCCGTGCTCACCAGAGCAAAGGCGACTGCGAACGATGGCGGGAACAGAGCTCGGCAATGGCGGCGGAAAGGAAAATTTGGAGCAAGGAACTATCCGAGGTCAAAAGCGATTGCAAAAGATTCAAATCGAGACGTAATTAAGTTAGAAACCCTCCATTGCCAGGAATTGAGTTAAGGTAGAAGGTAGTAATCGAATTTGGAGAAGGGGCGGGAAGAGGTTGCCGGTGCTCACCGAGCTAAATGACGGCTTCACGTCGCGTCCTTCAAAAGGGGAAACCAGTCGGTGACGGGGACAGGCGGGAGATTCTATGCGGTGGTGTGGGACGACGGTTTTGGCCGGGAGACCGACGGCGGAGAGTAGGCGCGGCGGTGTCAGCAGTGGCGAAACAGAGGAGGCGGAAGAAGAGAACGAGCGCGAGAGAGAAAGTGAGTGAGAGAGAGAAGAAAGAGAAGAGAGGAGGCGGTAAAAACGCCTCCCCGATTGATAGCAGCGCCGGCGGGTCCCGCGTGCAGGGCGTCGTGGCGCCTCCGCCGCTCCCGCGCGCGCCAGCGCGGCTCGGTCGCGGACGGTGCGCGGTGGTGAAAAATCTGGGGGCTGACGGGTGGGTCCAGCGTGGCCCACCAACAATAAAGGTAAGATTTTATTTATTTTATTTTTTTAAATTTATTTTTTTATTATAAATGGGAATGTCACAACCATATACTCGATACAGTACTTGATAGGTGAATCGCACCAAACCTTCCAAACTCCAGCAAAGCGACAGCAGTAACGATGTGAGCTTTTCGGCGCAGTCGCTAGGTGTCCATACAGTAACAATCTGACAGGTGATCGCACAGATGAAGTGCATCTGCCTGCGATGAGATCCGCCTGTTGAAAGCCAGGTGCAAATGGATCAACAAATTGTCGTCGCGGACTGTAACCCGCACCGTGGAAATTAGCGTCGACGTTCCCGCGGGTCACATGCCTTACGCGCCGGAAGAAAGGGTGGAATTCGCTTCGACCCAATCATCTCCATGCACCATGCTGGACAAACAAAAGCATGGTCGTAATTCTCATCTCCAGCTCCAGCCGAGAGATCACAGATAAGAGCTCTCATGGCTTGACGCGATCAAGCTGCCCCATCCTGCCTGCTGCGCGCCTTCAAAGTGATGATAACTTGATAAGGGCTCCGTCCGTGCCCCTGATCCGACCGACCGACCGCGGTCGCGTCGGCGTCAGCGTCGTCTTGCGGTCCCGCGTTCCAGAGTGGCGCAAGACTCGCCAGAGTTTTAACTTTTTAAGGAGGAAAAAAACGTGGGGCGCGAGTTGGTTGGCTCCAAACTGAATATTCCTGTGCAGGGAGCGTCTCGTTTTCCAAAACGAGGTGGATATTTCAAGCACTGGAGCTGGATGCACACAAAGCACCTAAGCTGCCAAGCCCTCCTAGCACATTTTTTTTTTCTCCTTATTTGGACTTCTCTCTTCTGCCAGGGAAGGAGCTGTCCATGATTGACCATGAAGCTCGTCCATTCTTCGTTAACGATGATTGCAAGAGCCGAGGAGGGATATTGCTCATTCGTTCTTCCAGAGCTCAGGCATTTCCATATGTGGTAATGCAAAAACAATAGAGTACTACAGTTTTTTTGCGGGAGTTTCCGACTGCCAGTAACTATTATGTGCTCATGAGCTTAACTTGAAGATAATTTTCCGTCAGAAATTATCAGTGAGCGGTGGCCGCCAGATTATGGTGGATTCTGATGAAGCTTTTGGACCGGTACGTGTTTACCAAAAGTTTGGCTTGTGTATTCAAATAAAGTTGAATCGAAGAAGTTGACACCTCGTGATGGAATATCCCGGAAATAGGTACTAGTGAGGTTCGAAAGTAACTTGACATCGTAATCCTCGAGGTCGAGGACTTCTGTGTCCCGATTTACAAACGATTGATGACGCTACAAGAAAGGTGGATATGTGTGAACGTAAATTCCATCAAAATCTGAGCTACAGTGCCGTCTTGCGATCCAACTCTGAAATTTCAGTGTTTTTCACGCCGGTCGTCTCTGCACGTAGCGTTCGTTTGCAGCCAGCGTTCGAAAATAACACGGCTCGAACCCTGTCGATCGTGATGAATGAATTCTCCAACAAAATTCCAGTGACAGAACAAGGTAAGAAAAATGTAGTCCTTGATCACGACTTGTGCGGTCCTACTTTTTGGCTTTCCGCAACGTGCCGTCAACCGGTCGTGTTCCTGCTCTGGAGAAAGTGCATGCGGATCGCGGAAGCTCATCAAGCTGTGTGTGTCAGAAATTCAACGGTGACAGCGTCAGGGGATCGTGTGTAAAGAATGGCTGGACATCTCTCCTCGCTCTTGTCATCTTGTGATGTGACACAGGAGGAAATCATGGGCGAATCCAGGCAGGAATCTGAAGCGACGTAGCGGAATGGCAGTATCGTCCCGAGAGGAAGAATTCCGTGAGTGAACGCTTGCGTTGTTGCTGATCGTGCATCTTTTTGTTTCTTGGAGATATGATCGTGCATCTTATTCCTCAGTGAGACAGTGGCGCGTGCAGCTGCAGAAGAAACAAACGGTGCAGGAGCAATAGGCGTAAGCAACGCTGAGAGGTGTCCGAGTCGCCATGGCCTGACAAACTACACAACTGTCATTCTGGGGATGTAGCTGTGCAGATACAGTAGGCAGATCTTTCGGGGAAAAAAATTACAGTAGGCAGATGCTTCCTTTTTTTTTTTTTTTTTTTTTGGAAGCAGCAGATGCCGCCTTGGTTGCACACGATGGGAACAACGGTCGTAGACCATTCCTTTCCAGAAAGCTAAGAATTAGCATTCCGTCGTTGCGAGCCTGAAGTTTGGAGAAACGCGCACGGCTGGTCGACAGGGTCCGGTCGGGTGCCTGCATCGATAGTTCGACACCATGTCGAGCTCGACAAAGCCGTAACAGCTCGCGGCGCCTCACAAGCAACCTGCAGAAACCAGCAAGATAAAGGGACGACAACTGATGATCCGGCGAAAGGGGCAAGTGAGAGAGGATTGCCGACCGAAGATTAGGAATTGTCGCGGACGTTGCCGGTCGAGAAGCGGCGGCCAAGCACGGCACAGAGACGTGTGTCTGGCACGGATGATTGTTCCCTCCTGCGCACAAGATGCACGAGCGAAGCGGCACGTACTCCCGCCGTCATGTCCCGCAGCTGGCAGCTTGGCCCGGATCAAGGTGAACCGCTCCTTTTGGGTGTGAGACGCTCGCGGGTTGAACTTGCACGTACGTTGCCGATCGATGGAAGGATTTGGGAACAGATACGGTCCTGCCCGGGTTTTGATCGTGTTAACGATTTTTTTTACTGGAGGGGTGGACGAATGTGGAATGGGGAGCGGTCGTTCAATACTGGCAATTGGCTTGGCAAGTGATGATCCTTTTGGTCTCCTGAAACCAAAAAAAAATCCTTTTTCAGTCTGCCTACACAACACAAGGAGACGTCATCACGTTAGCCTATAGCTACATACATATCCCTAGTAGTAATTAATTCTCGAAATTAACGAGGCCTATATCTTACAAAAGTCAAAACACGAGAAAAAAAGAAGAAAAGGACAGCGTCACGCACGCATGGCACCGACCCGAGACGGCGAGATATCGGAACAAAAGCCAGAGCCGCTTCAAACCGTCCAAGGTTGTCAAAGGGAGTGTGTCTGGTGACGTGGGAAGCTGCCGTGGCCGTGCGCCAGTTTCCCGCAGCGACCACCGCTTTCCATCCGTCCTCTTATATCTACCACCGCAAACCGCACTTCCCACCCCGCAGTCTCTCCTCTGTTCCCCACTCCTTCCTTCCATCGGAAGAGGTCGAGCGAGCGGCCGCTGTTCTTCCATCTCCAGGTATTACTCATCTCTCTCTCTCTCTCTCTCTCTCTCTCGGCAATTCATTTCTCTCTTCGTGCTGTGTGTGAATGCTCGGTTCTTAATCGCCGCCTGCTGCTTGACGCATGCAGGTCTAGTGGCCGCGCGCGCCGGCTTCCCCGGCTCTCCGATCACTCTGGCCTTCCCCGTTCGGGAGGATGCAGGTACCGTTCCAAGCCTCACCTTCCTGCCTCGGAAGGGGACTCCAATGGACAACGGCTAAGTAATTCTACCCTCGTGCCTACTCTCTCCGTCGACAACGTCTGTCTGAGTTCGTTCGAGTGTCAAAAGAAAACAGTCCAAGATGAGCTGCTTCTCTTTCCTGCTTGGCGGGCAGCAGAAGAGATCAAAGGTTAGTAGTGGCAGGCAAAACTTAACTTTGGCTGCTCAACTTTTGTGTACTGGAGTCGGTGTTTAATAATGACACTGCAACTTGGTCGCGATGACAGGTTATTCGGAGCAAGGTCGCGTGCGCCAAGAAGGCTCCTGGCAACGACTGTCCGCCCAAGGTTATGCCCGTCGAGTTCATCATGGACACGGCGGACACTGTAGACGACGTCGTCAGCAGAGGCCGTGGCGATTCCCCAGCGTGCGGCACGAACATCTTCATTCACACAGCCGCCGACGAGTCGGCACGCCAGGTGCGTGACGTGAACGAAGATAAGGAGGCCTCGAGTAACAGAGACTCGTCCGACGCCGACCTCGCCGTCGTCGTCAGCCAAGACTCCTCCGGTTACAGCAGCGGCGACAACAGCAAGAACAATGCTGTCACTGTTAGCGCCGCCGAACCTGACGCCGGCGAGTCTCCCATCATCGCCCACACGTCCCCGACACCCGCTTCGCCGAAGCTGAAGCGCTCGTGCTCCAACATCGAGACGGTCCCGGAAGAGTTCGATGACCTGCCGGCGAAGTCACGTTCCTACGGCGACCTGCACATCGCAGCCCAGCAGAATGAAGGTTACACGTCCGACACGCTGGACGCGGTCACCGCTGCTAGTAGGGAGCCCAAGAACAAGGAGGTCATCCTGGAGGAGGAGGAGGGCCCGGTTCTTCCGAGCCAGTGGGTCGCGTTCTCGTCGGTGGACCGGGTCAGCGCCTGGGTGAACAGCCTTCAGAAAAACGGCTCATCGTTCCACGTCGTCAACGAGGAGGAGGATGTTGTTGCAGAGGACAACGGCGGCGTGGTTCGCGCCACCTGGTGCTCGGAGATCGAGGAGTGCTTGACGGCAGCAGCCGAGAAACATCACGCGCGGGCGACGAAGCGGCGCGTCCAGGCGAGCAGCGTCGTGCAGACGCTCAACGTGGTCTCCTCCGTCGCGCACGTCTCCGGCATGGGGCTCAAGGCCGTCCCGATGATCGCCGCGTTCTCCAGCCTCCGGGCAGTCAATCTGTCCGGCAACTTCATAGGTAATATTATGACAACCTCATGGTTGGAAACTCTTAACAATTGTCACACTTTTTCTTCGGAAGTGAACTCGCGTTGAAACTAACTTTGGTGGATTTTCTTCAGCCTTGCTATTTATGCGTGTCTAATAAACATAATATTGAATTGTTGTGTGGCATTGCAGCTCACATCCACCCAGGATCGTTGCCCAAGGGCCTGCACTCGCTCGACCTGTCGAGGAACAAGATCGCCACCATCGAGGGGCTACGGGAGCTGACGAGGCTGCGCGTCCTCAACCTCAGCTACAACCGGATCACTCGTATCGGACATGGTAAGCAAAACACGCTCCATCTGGCAATGCACCATGCATGAATTTTATCGGATGTTTTTTAACTAGTGCTCTAATATATAAGCCCCCGGTCCGGATACAAACGTAATTGTCTCTGATGGAGGAGAAATCTGGAGTTATTCGCGTCGCAGGAATCTTGTTCAATGCGCATAGCGTCGTTGGCATTTAGATCCTTGTCAGATCCGCCCTCGTGCTAACTCGTAGGATGGTCCAAGCTTCATCAGACTTTGAGGTCCTGCTTTGTGCTAGACATGATGGGTATACAGGGTCCGACCGAAACCTGCAGTTTTAGGCAGCGCGCCGC
The DNA here is from genome assembly GCA_030378355.1 of Eleusine indica. Taxonomy (NCBI): domain Eukaryota; kingdom Viridiplantae; phylum Streptophyta; class Magnoliopsida; order Poales; family Poaceae; genus Eleusine; species Eleusine indica. The sequence goes on along the minus strand of CM059498.1, from coordinate 4,598,099 downwards.
GCCTGCGTAGCTCCAAGTGCCCGTATGCCAGACGGGAATAGGATGCCATGTGCAACAGATACATCTGATGGAGACGTCTCGCGTTCTACTACAAAACGTTTCCCAGCCGTTCATTTCCGTGACCGCGTCGGCGCGTCCCATGTGGAGTAGTATGCTGTTCCGTTGCGAACTCTTGTTCATCGGTAGCTTGGTTGTTTTGAGGTTGGCAGTACTGGTGGTTCTGTCGGCCCTAGCTTTGATCATTCCTAGAAACAAATGTGCATGACTGTGTGCCACGTCCGTGAACTGATGCTGGTCCAGCCACTGCTCCTTTTGTGGCCTCTGGTTCAGCTCGTTCTGGCATCCGTTAGGTTCGGACCAGCCCTTTTCAGTGCTCTTCACCTAGCTAATCTGCACCTGGGCTGGATTTTTTTTTAAAGGTTTCCTCCCTCCACAGATACTACCTATATGTACTGCAACCTTAGTAGTAAGTAGTATGTGATCATGTGAACCGAAACAGAGCAGCAGTTTTTAATAACGTGCTTCCTTCCTGCGTTGTTCAGGCCTGTCGAGCTGCACGGCGATCAGGGAGCTCTACCTCGCGGGCAACAAGATCAGCGGCGTGGACGGGCTGCACCGGCTGCTGAAGCTGGCGGTCCTGGACGTGGGCTTCAACCGGATCACCACGGCCAAGTCGCTGGGCCAGCTCGTGGCCAACTACGCCTCCCTCCGGGCCCTCAACCTGGTGGGCAACCCCGTGCAGGCCGACGACACGCTCCGCAGGGCCGTGGCGGGCCTCCTCCCGCGCCTCCAGTACCTCAACAAGCAGCCCGTGAAGCCGCAGCGCGCGAGGGAGGCGGCCCAGGACTGCGTCGCGCAGGCCGCGCTCGCCAACGGCTGGGGTGGCGCGCGCAGCAGTAGCAGGCCGATGATGGCGCGGCGGGCGAGCCACAAGAGCCCCGGGTCGTCGGGGAAGGGGAAGAGCCGCGGCAGCAGGAGCAGGTCCATGACAAGGAGTTGAGGCGTCGGTGTGTCACATTGACACATGGATGGCCCCCACCCGTGTGTTGAGACTTGAGAGATGCCATGTTGCGATGTTGTGAGATAAATAACGCGCGGCGCAATCACTGGCCGCAATTCGATTTTGGAGAGGAACTTTTGCAGATTGAAGCATGTTTTGAAGCTATTCGTGAATATTCCGCAAACATCTTTCTACCGTTTGATTGATTGTCTACGTTACGAAAATTTTGAAAAAGAAAAAATATTCCGACCTGCCGGATTCGAACCAGCGACCTAAGGATTTAACTGCAACGACTACAGTCCTCCGCTCTACCAACTGAGCTAAGGTCGGTTTCTGGCTGCTTGATAAAATTAAGGGATTAGTATAATTTAGTACTTCCGACCTGCATCAGATGGACGGCCCAATCTACAAGACTTTTGATGTATGCTGTGCTTTTTTTTCATAAAAAGAGAGATGTTTGCCTAAAAAAAAAGTGATGTGCCCAGTACCATCTGCACTCTTCCACACACGACACCGCCCGACGGCAGAAGCCAACAACAAAAATCGCCGGTACTTGTGCATAGTGCATCGGCTTCATTCGGGCTCGGCCGCTCTGCAAGCTGCATCACACGCACGCCCTCGCATACGTACGTGATCGTGGCACCAATAAGTCGCCGGCGACAGCGCAGGTACAGCGGAACATCGCACGGCTGTTTCACGGCATTAGCAGTCGCGCCGAACTCCGCCAGCACAGACACAGCTTATTCATCCCACGCGTGCGTGTTGTGGTGCGAACTGCACGGCCACACAGGTCCTGCACGACTTCTCGCCGGTTGCCGACTGCCTTTGACTGGCTGGTACTCAACTCAATCGGGGCTTGCGCGCGTTGGTATAACCAGCTATATATCCAAGCTGCACGAACGCCATGGACAAACCTTAGCGCCAACGTGACTCCATCATAGCATTTGCGGCATGCTCGTGGCGTTCGGCTCCTCCATTTCGGCGGAAAGCTGGGACACTGAAAAGTGGGCTCAGATCTAGAATCATACCAGAAGAGATCGGATCTGCTTCATTCCTTCTTTTTGGTACTGCTATAGTGCTACATGCTGCCTGTAGTTTATGTTATGGGTTTTGGATGAGCTAAGGTAACTTTTTCGCTTTGCGCCCATTGCGTGACAAACGGGAAACTGAATCACATTTGCTGCTCCGTCAGCTCAATTATGCACGCTTAGGCTTAGCTTTGTTCTCGACAAACAATAAGCAAGCTCAAAGAGTACTGTTTTACCCAAAACGTGTAGGTGCACAAGGCGAACGAGCACAGTCAAAATTGCAGCTGAAACGGCAAACTCAGGGGCAGACTCGCCATTACACATCCAAATATCCGCTGCAGTCTGTCTGGCACCAACTTGATCCGGACGGACTTGAGCGAGACCGGTGTCGTCTCCCCCCGCATTCAAAAATCATAAAACCGACGCACATCCCAGCGACAGTCCACTAGCGCCGCTGCTTCCTTCCTCTCTTTCCCGACGCCCGGAGCCGAAAGCAGAGCAGAGCGCCAGCAGCGGCCTCGGCAAAGTAGAGGCATGGCGGGGGCCGCGGAGAAGGTGGACTACGTGTTCAAGGTGGTGCTGATCGGCGACTCGGCGGTGGGCAAGTCCCAGATCCTCGCCCGCTTCGCGCGCAACGAGTTCAGCCTCGACTCCAAGGCCACCATCGGCGTCGAGTTCCAGACACGCACCCTCGTCATCGACAGCCGCAGCGTCAAGGCCCAGATCTGGGACACCGCCGGCCAGGAGAGGTACAGGAATCTGCTACTCGTCCTCAACTCCCCGCTCTGATCCTCTAGTAGTGCTCGCGGCGTTAGCCACTAGTCTTGAGCACAACATTTCTTCGATTTGTTGCTAGTTACATAGATCACCACGGAGATGTAGCAGATATGATGCGTGCAACGGTGGATCTCTGCGCTGGAAATGTTCGCCTTTTAGCGGGTTCACACCTACCTTGCAATTGACAAAGCAGCACAATGTGATGTAGCTAGGTGGTTAGATCTGGCATGTTTCTGCTTGGCGTAGAGCGCTCTCTGAAAATTAGGCGTGCTGACGCTACAGTTATCTTGAAGTTTAAAGCGATGAGGCAGAACGAGAACACGCACACCATTCGGCACTACGTACTCTGTAGTCTGTAATCTTCCGCAACACATTTCAGTGCATGTGCAAATGCATTGGGTTACAATAATTCTGCGTTCATAGAAGATATGTTTGACTAGCGAAGCTTGAGTAAATGAGAGGAATGACATTTGTATTCAGAGTTTTTGTTCAGTTACCACGTACTTTGTGGGTCTGATGTTGGACACCTCAAGGTCTTAAATCCGTGATGCAGACAGTACCATTAAAGCTTCTGGTGAATCTGTACTACAACAAATGAAGGTAGATTTGCAAGATGTACTATGAAAAAAATAGTACCATCAGTTAGAAACCTCTTTGATGGCAAGCCCGTCAAGGCCTTGTTTGGTCACATACTCTTCCTTATACGTTAATGTAAGGAGTAACTGAACCTCTTATGCGTGTGTATATTTTCTCATGTCGTGCCAATCTCTCACCAACTGTTTTTCTGGAAAAACTGAACGAAATGGATGACTGAAAAAGAAAGTATGCTGTTTTTATGGAATATAGTATGTCATATACTCTGATGTATGCCCATGGTCTGATTCTTCATTGCTGAGAAATATTAATTATCACCCAAATCGCTTGTTTGATGGTCATTGTTCCTAACCTCTTATGCTGGATATGCAGGTACAGAGCTGTGACGAGCGCATACTACAGAGGTGCACTTGGTGCTCTGCTGGTCTATGACATAACCAGGCGCCAGAGCTTTGATCATATACCACGCTGGCTGGATGAACTTCGTGCCCATGCTGACAAGAACATTGTGATAATGCTAGTTGGCAACAAAAGCGACCTTGAGGAGCAGCGCGCAGTGAGCACCGAGGATGCCAAGGAGTTCGCTGAGAAGGAAAACCTCTTCTTCCTGGAGACTTCTGCACTCCAGGCAACGAATGTAGAGAGTGCTTTCCAAACTGTCTTGACAGAGATATTCAAAATCCACAGCAAGAAGAACATGGTGTCCGAGCCAAAGAGCAATGGTGCTGCTACAGCAATGGCCGGGAAGAAGGTCGTGGTCCCAGGTCCGGCGCAGGAAATTCCGAAGAGCAAATGTTGCAGTTCCATGTAATGCTTCTACGATTGGGTTATGTGTGTTGAATATATTTAAGCCAATACTATTTTGGTTGTAAATCCTTGTTGAAATACTTCCAAGATTTCGGCGGGCTGATTGCGTTGAAAAGCTGGTGTATTGTAGAATTTGTCACAGTTGTGACATGAGAAAAGAATTATTCCTTTGGTGTTTCTTGTTCTCCCTGTTTATACATTTTTGCCACAGGAGATCTCTATGTACCGTAAATGACAGAATTTGTATGCGCTGGATAGTAACTAGTAATGGAAAATGTATTTAGTTAGAAAGGCCAAAAATAAAAAAAAATGGTGGTCCGTTAAAGTGGGGCTCTGAGCCTGAATCGGACTCGCGGTGCAGCGGCCTGTTATCCTTCCACCGTTGGAAGCGGGCAGTGATCGCTGCTCTGTGAAACCAGCCTCACGCCGTTCCTGCCACTCTAGGTCCAGAGAGGCCCAAGCTTTCGCCTGAGTCCCAAATAGCCACCACCCAACTTGGAACGGGCAGGCCAGCGAGCGCACGCACAGGTCCAAGCCCAGAGCCCACACCAAACATCCACACCACCTTAATGCCTCCACTTGGATTACAAGCCCACGTTACTGAGCTCGGCGATAACGGCCTGTTGGAATGAATATTTAACCTGCTGTGAGCCAGGTTGAACTTCCGAGGTGGTACTAAACAGACGAATGAATCATCGGTTTGCAACTGGACTTTCTAAACAAAAATCCAGATGACTTTTTGAGTTGTAACATTTTATATCATCTCATGTGTGTCGATTGAAGAGATGGTTTAGTTTCAACGTCCTACAGTACTGTTTGTAAGTGTTACGTGTTGACCTGTACTTGTTTGATAAAACTCCATGCCATGAGCGAGATCACAAAAAAAGGTGGAGAAAACCTTCCTGGTCTGCAATGCATATGGCAGTTTTTGGTGGTACGGTGCCGTCTGAAAGTATCCTCATTATGCAGGTCCCAGAAAATATAGAGAGTGAAACAAAAATATCATGAGAGTTATGTGTAACATTTAATCGAGTGAAAAATAGGGCTGCGTATAGTAACTAAATCAGGTCCAAGTTCTTAGAATCGTGTGTGTTTGTTCTTGGTGCATTTCAACGAAGAAATAATAAAAGAAGAAGAAAGGGAATGCCATAGAGAGGCAGGCAGATTTCTGGCCCGTTACCAGTTGCTGCGGTGTTCTCACGGCCCAGTGGCAAAGGTCACCACGCGCCTGTGGGCCACTGGGCACAGACGACGTGGAACTCCTCTGCGCCGCTGAGATGGATTCCAGCACAATCCGTAATCACCAGTCACCAACCGGCGGCAACCGCAAACGTCCCGAGTTCCTGTCAACTACAATTGCCGGCGACGTAGTGCTTCGCTATCCGCTTCGTCTCCGTCAGCCTGACAGCCTTATCTATGAAGGCTCAACGGACGCCCCACCACAGCTCCGAGCAGTAAAGCCAGCGCCGGTGACCCGCTCCATGTGACGCAACGCCTGGGCTCTCCTCCTTCCAGCGTCCGCCGCAGCTGATGCCGCTCGCCGGCATTGCCCTCGCGACTGTCCTTGTCTCCCCCCTCGCGCCTCAGCCTCCCCGCCGGAGCAGCTTTGCCACTGCCGCCGCGGGTGCAAGAAGGCCGCGCGCTTTTCGGCGAGCTCGGTGCTCGGCTACAGCTGCTTCCGCTTCCGGTGAAGCCCGGGATACCGGGGAGCTTTCACGCGCGACGCTGCTCTGGAGGGCGGCCAAGCTGCCCATCTACTCCGTCGCGCTTGTTCCGCTCACGGTGAGCCGTTGCAAGCCTCACCCGCTAGTCTGATGTTATCAGCTGATAATTGTGAAGGATGCCATGGGAACCGAATTACAAATTTCGATTTTCGTTTTTCATTTATAATTCAGAACCAGATGACTAGTAGAATTTAAGTTGTACCAGGTTCAGCATACTTCTAGTTAGCTATTGGTCTGCAATTTTGAATGCATCTCCCTTACATAATTCGTATTTGCGGTTGGTTGCAGGTTGGGAGCGCTTCGGCTTATCATCATGCGGGCATATTCTTTGCCAAACGCTACTTGCTTCTGCTGGCAGCTGCAGTCCTTGTGATCACTTGGCTCAATCTGAGGTAAAAGATCTCTTTTAATGAAACACCTGATTGTTTTCGTTGCCAGTTTCTTGAACGAGCCTCATCTCTGCTTCATTGCAGTAATGATGTTTACGATTCAGATACTGGAGCTGATAAAAACAAGAAAGAGTCTGTTGTTAACATCATTGGCAGGTAATGCTGGTTTCACGTATCGAATAATATTAGGAATCCTCTGCATGGCCCGTTTCATAAATGAAACATGATATAATGATGGAATCTGGTGCGCAGTCGAGCAGTGACACAAAATGCTGCAAACATTTCTCTTTTGCTTGGATTTGCTGGGCTATTCTGGGCCTTTGCTGAAGCCGGCGATGCCAGATTCATCTTTTTGGTGATGTGCGCTATCTTCTGTGGTTACATTTACCAGGTAATATACTTCCTATCCCCTTTTTAAAGAATTAGAGCTTATCTGAATGTTCAATGTTCTGTATCCTAGTCAAAATATGCACATGCACTTGGTACTACTTCATAACTATCTGAAAACCATTGGCCGTTTGTAATTGACTTTGAATTCTTGTACTCATGATAGTAGTATTTAGTCGACATGCCACCGTTCAGGTAGCCAGTGTAAACTTCTCAATTGCTTACTTTCATTCTTTGATTATGTGCAATTTCTCAGTGTCCTCCATTCAGATTAAGTTATCAAGGACTAGGTGAGCCGTTGTGTTTTGCTGCATTTGGTCCGTTGGCAACCACAGCTTTCTACTTCTCAAACAGCAGCATAAATACTGCAAGGTATTCTCTGGAAGGTTTTCTATACGAATTTGGAGATAACACTATTTGGCTTATAATTCAACCAAAATTTCTTCTGTTGAAATACTGTAATATGGCAGCAGAATGGCGGTTCTCCCCATCACCAAAACAGTTATAGCATCATCTGTTCTTGTTGGCTTGACAACTACTTTGATACTCTTCTGCAGCCATTTTCATCAGGTATAATTCAAATTGACTCTCGATGCATTACTTTCATATCTTTGAAAAAAATAAAATATCCTTACGACCAGATGGACCATTATACTTTGTAGATCGATGGAGATCGTGCAGTCGGAAAGATGTCTCCTCTGGTACATATTCTAGCTTGAGGCCAGGTTTTAACTTGCTTCAGCAATTGTCCCTTTATTCTATGAACATTAACCTCAATTCTATACACGTGAATTTGCAAACAGGTAAGAATTGGGACTAAGGCAGGAGCCAAAATAGTGATGATTGGGGTTGTCACGCTTTACTTTCTGTTGGCTGCGTTTGGCATATCCAGAGCTCTTCCGTCAGCTTGCATTGTAAGCTACTAAAGACCAATGATACCGGTGTTAAAATGTTGATCCAAAATCATATTCGTTCACTCAACCATTGCTCTCAGGTCCTTGGTGCCCTGACTCTCCCCATCGGAAAATTGGTTGTGGATTACGTGCTGAAAAATCACGAGGCAAGTTTCTTTCTCATGTCCCACTCCCTGAGAATCTTGGAGTTTTGCACTGATACAGATTTGGGTTAAACTCTCAGGACAACGCCAAGATTTTTATGGCTAAGTACTACTGCGTAAGGTTACACGCGCTGTTTGGTTTGGCACTGGCTTCTGGTTTGGTCTTGGCTCGGAACGGCATCCTTGTCTGACTGGTCACAGATGAACAGCTTTGACGTCCTTGTGATGATCAGGATCACCCTGTAGCCTGCAGTTTTGTATCGAGTGAATGCACATCGTTCCGTAGTAGTCTGATCTCTGATCCAGCAGTAGAAATCCAGATGAACGAGTGCAGCTCTGAACTTGTGCAGTTATGCCAAAGAATGGAGACGGAAAGGTGACGAATCCAACGAGCACGAAGAACCAGCGATTCAGCAAAGCAAGAGGCGCCGGGTTAGTATATACTGACGATACTACGGGGCGGACTGGAGGGCGAGCTCCTTCGCTGCAAAAATGAACTCGGAGAGTACTTCTGAGTTATTCTTCTTCGTCCAAAGAACGCACGCACTTCACCAGGTCATGCACGGTCAGATTGCCGTTACACTTATACAGGAGGCAGGGCGGGGTGAATTGAATTCCAAGCGAGGACAAGTCATGTTCGTTCTTAACTTCTTTGTACCACGTACCCAACGATCACACCAGCACGCAGATTCTCGGCCTGATTTCACACCACTGTTTTCACATTCTGGCATTCTGCCTTGGTTGTAAGCCAACAACTGTGTACACTGTACACTAGAGCATGTATTTGCAGCGCCTTGTTTCTTTATCTCTGTCCAGGCAAGTGGCAAAGGTTGAGAAATGACAACCAAACGAATAGAGTCACATAAGACACCGCTTGAACTATTACCGCAGCTAGTGTTCCCCATACCAGCCAAGTCTCTACTGTCAAGCAGTCGAGCCCACGCTCGCACAACGTGATGGGCTTAAACAAGAGAGATCCAACCTGGACGACGATGTCAAAATGTGAAAGAGAAACAGCTGGGAAGAAATCAAAGTATGGCAAGTGAAATCTTACTGGTATAACAAGTGGACATCAGCTAATCAATACCTTGACCATACAAGGGGAAAACAAAGAAATATTAGCATCTTCTCAACATATCACTTTCCAATTGGACTTCAACTAGCTATTATCCTGTCTGCCATCCTGCTTTGACAGATGGACATCCGAGCTTTTTTAGTTCTATCTTTCCAATCAACTTGGCACTCAGTAAAATTCTCCTAAGTGGAGCACCACACCTACAGTTTTAAGCAAGTGTACAAAGGCATGGCCCAGAAAGTGATTTGAAGGTTGTAGCTCAATATGTTCATCCCACATGCATCAATAAAACCAAAGAAATGCCTTCGCTGAAACCGGATTCAGACTGAAGCCAATGCTTTTGAATGGCAGAATAAGAAAGTTCCTGCTCTTGTCAGGGATCCACCACTAGTCATATTGCCATAGCAGATCCTTACCAAATTATCACGGAGACAGCTGAAATTTTCTTCTCATATTAACTGATCCACACATTTTTTTCCTAGCCCAAATGCAGAACACATATTACAATTAGCTCAGATAGGTAGCAAAACTGACCTTACACCAATAGCAGAAAGATGAGGGCCTTGTTTTGTTGCTAATTGCCCGTGCAATTTCTGGAATCTCCACTGTCCTTCGCAAAGGCTGGCATAGTACTCATGATAAGCAAATAAAGCCTATGATTTAACAAATGAGAAGGCTTTTCCGAACGGCGATGTGTCACCAAACATGCTTCATAATTCATGTGACCATAATAGTTGAGCCATACATAGTATATACACCATAAAACAAGCAACGTCCACATCACACCAGGAACTGAATCCTAATTGCAATTGACTACCAAACAAAATCTATCATGAACGCCTCCTATCCACAAATCAATCACTGAACAAAGACCAAGTCTAAACGCCTGATCACATGCGCACCAATCTTAGATCAGATCATTGGATTTGCTCTCATCCGTTTGACCTCACAAGATGAAACAATGTAAAGCTCAATTCAGAACATTTGGAAGATGGGCCCTTTTGAAGATAATAATATCCTGATATATCATCCTAAATAAATTTAGCATATATGAGGTTCTGCCATACAAGCTTTTTGTTACAAAAAATTAGCCAAACATGAGCAATTCCATTGGTTGCCAAACGCTGCCGCATGTCCCATATACACCTTACACCAGGAAAATATCAAGGCAGGTAGAACACGCTAGAAAAAGAAAGAATGTTGTAGCTAGGGACTTGAGTTGGTGCTAACAGAATGTAATAGTATTGGTGCTGCTTCCCTCCTTCGGTCGCGGCCGCCTCGCCAGATCTCTCCTACACCGGCCGTATCTACACATCGGCAGCGACAGAGGTCAGGGGGGAGGGTTGCTTCCGTGGTCACGGGTCGCGGACGCGAGGGCTGGTCGCCGGCATGGGCACGCCGGGCGACGGCGGCGTCCGCGGCGATGGCAGGCACCCGAAGCCGAGCGGCGAGGTGGGCACGTGGATCGGCGACGGCATCCCGCGCAGCCGGCGCATGTAGGCGGAGATGGGCGACTCCGCGGACACGCAGACCGCCGGGAGCGGCGGCAACGGGGAGAGCGCCGCCGGCGCCCCCGCCGGCGCCAGGATAGGCATCGGGCGCGGCGGGGCCAGCGGCGGCGGCCGGATGCGGTGGAGGCGGGAGGGGATCGCCGTCGGCGGCGGAGGGGGAGGAGGCGCCATGATGGGGCGAAGCGGCGGAGGCGGCGGCGCCATGGCGCCAGCGCCGGCGGAGGAAGGGGGCGGGGCCTGCGGCGGGAGGAGGTGCGACGGGGAGCCGGTGAGCTTCTGCACGACGTCGCGGAAGTTGGACTTGTCGATGTTGTAGACGGGGGGCTGCGGCGGTGGGTGGTCGGCGGGGAGTGAGGAGGGCGGCAGAGGCGGGGGAGGGAGGGAAGGGCGGGGTTGCGGCGGCGGCGGGGAAGGCGCTCTCATGGAGGAAGCGGAAGAGGCGGTTGAGGACTGCTTGGAGATCTTGTAGGAGGACTTGTTGAGGGATTTGAGGGAAGAGGAGGCGGAGGACGAAGGCTGCGCCGGCGGCTGCGGCGGGAGGTTGGACTTGTCCATGACCATGGCGGATGCCGGATTGGCCGGAGGGGGAGGGGGAAGTGGTGGTGGTGGGAGAGCGAGGTGGGGAGGGAGTGTGCGAGATTTGGGATTTGGGGAGTGATGAAGAGGAGAAGACTGGCTGGATAGGCTCGCGAGCGACAGGCGCTTCTCTTCTGGGGCAAACCGACCACACCAAAAGAAGGGCAGGTCACTTGAGCTGCCTGCCTGCCTGCCTGCCGACTGGTGGGTGGTGGCTCGCTCGCTGCTGCCTCTGCTGCTCTCCGCACCGTGGAACCACTGATGCGTCCACTGCAGATTGCGGCGGAGCGTCTCGCCTTCCGCGTGTGGAACGAAATGAGGTTTCCAGAGCTTTCTGCTGCGTGGTTTACCCACTCCACTACCCAGGCAGGTCCGCAGGTGCGGCCACGATGGATAATCTAGTAGTTCCTCCATCTCTTCCGAAAATAAATTCAGCTGCATGCGCCGATATTCGTTTTTCCATGATCTTATCATATCAGGCGGCCAGCTACCGTTGCGGCGATCAGTCACTGCGCATGGCTTCCAGCTGGACCATAAACTTATCAGCACACAGCCACGCAGGAGATCAACGGCAACCTGATCTCGCATTGCTCGCCCGCCCCATGAAACCGTACACGACCCGCGGGCCGCTGGCCGCTGCACTGGACCACAGGCCTCAAAGTAAGATACTGCTGCTAAAAAGCGGTAGAAGAAGAAGAATCAAGTAGTAATCTACTACAACTACTATGATTAAAACCCAAACCCCCACCCCAACCCTACCATGCGTGCACGGGGATGAAAAAGGTGCGCGACGGAAGGAAGAGGACGCGAGGCGTAAAGACAAGTCCCGAGAGATTACGAGGACCGTAGGCGATTAGCGAAGCCATGTGAAGCTGAGGTGAGGCCACTGATTTTTTGTTTATGTTTACGATACTACTTTAATAAGCGCCTCTCCGATCGCTTTCCGGCTTTTATAAAACGACAGCACGCACGGGAAGCAGCTTGCTTTGATCGTGAGCCTGTCTTTGACCGGGCCGAGAGGGCAGGATCGTCCACCGTCTGTTCAGGTGGGCCTGCTAGCACGCAGAAGATTATCTCGCTGTTTTTATTTACTTCTGCTGTCCTCGGTGTAGGGGAAATGATGACAAGGATTTGCCAGCCAGAGAAACTCATGGGTTTTTCATCAACATCTCGTCGCTGCGAATAGTCGTTCGTTCCAGCAAGCGTGAAATGGCTATCCGTCATGGGCAACAGTACAACAACGTGCGATTCGTTGCAAGGGAACCGAGAACGAGTGGCTGCCATTACATCCGGAGGAGGAATTTTCGTCTCCCGATAATAGTGAAAGACTAATGATCGAATTGGGGCACACAACTTCCAACTGACGTGTTCAGACCGAGACGTCGCAGCATGGTGCCTTCTGTGGCTCATATGCACACGTTGTCGCACCAAGTACAATAACCAATTCTATTTGTAAAGAAAAAGGAACAAGGGGCAGGGACCCGCCGCGCATCGTGCGCACGACACAATCCTTCAAAATGTACCAGTTGTGCTCGTAACAAGTGTTTAAAAGTGGTGTGTTGGCTGTTGGCGGATTTCATGATCCATCGATGATTCTCTTTTGAGTTGGAAAGGTCGCTTGGATCCTATCTAACTTGTGCGAATTCATTATAGCAAAGAAAAAAATTGAAGAAAAGAGCATGCCAAATGCTTAAAAAAGCATAAATAAGGATAAAGCAAGAATAGATGCAAAACAGGTCCTATCAAGGACCGTCGTGCAAAATGTTTAAAAATGGACGACAAAATCAGTGTCATGGGCCCATGGTCCACCAACGAACGAATGCACAAAGGCTAGGTTCGGTCCACTGAACAACGGGCTCGGCCATCGTGGCTAAGAAGCCCAACTAGACTTACGCGTTGGGCTACGGCATATGGGCCTAAAGTTCTCATCGTCTAGACTCTCTTTTTTTTTTTTGAATAAAAGGCATGGCTTTCAATTAAACCGTGGCTTCAGACATATCGCCGGAGACCAATTCTTTTTTTTTTTTTGAATAAAAGGCATGGCTTTCAATTAAACCGTGGCTTCAGACATATGGCCGGAGACCAATTCAGATACACATCGTCTAGACTCTAGAGCAAATCACACAACCATACACACAGGGTCATTCCCCTCAAAAAGAAACACACACACACACACAGGGTCATGGAGTCACAAGTCGCGAGTCGTGACAGGACAGTGCACTATCGATGGGCCATGGACAGGATCTCAGTTACTTGACCCAGCCCGGCATTTCAGCAGGCCTACCAGGACCAGTGGGCCACGAGGCCGAGCCCATGCAGAGCCCATAAACTCATCACATGTGAGATGTGACCACCCGACCGAAAGATATCTTCAGGCGCAGACAGCGTGATGGAAAGCAGTCCAATAATTCGACACCGGTGCCCACATTAACACATGCAACTTGAACGGCATGTGACGACATATCACAATTCACATCAGCTCATGTACCTGACCGCCCCGCGCGATCTGACGCCGCCGGCAAAGCTGTTGCCACTGACTATCACAGGCACTTCAGCAGGCATGCCATTTTTTCCTCAAAAAAAAAAAAAAAAAGAGGCAGGCATGTCATTTCAAAAACACACCTTGAACTGTTACATGTAAATTGTAACGAAGCCAATTGATGGCGGAAACCATCGTTCTCATGCGTCTTCTTCCTTTGATTGTGGACGGTCGACGGTAATGCGTCAACCATCCATCTTGGACTAGCAACTTCTGGTGCGGTCGGGGATCGTTTACAATGGACCGTGCAAAAAGTCCACATATTCAACTACACTCTGCAGAACCCTTCGGTGTTCTAGACGGTGGAATAGCCCACTAGAGACGAGTTAACGAAGACCCAACCGTTGCGAGACCGGAGAGAAGAAAAGTACACTTGTCTGAAGAATTTCCCGGACGTCACGCTACAATTTGTACCACTCGCCCGCTTCCCTGGACGCTCGCTGCTCCTGAGCTAGTTACGAGTTTCAGCTGCCTTGCCCAACCATCCTCTGCAATCTCCAACTCTCCATGGAGGACCAGAGCCCCAAGCCCATCCGTTGCAAAGGTAACTTGTTTTGGCTGCCTTGTGCTGCGTCGTCAGCTCTGCCCGTTCGTTCACTGCTCAATCTGTAACCACTGACGTCGTCGCGGCCACCACCGTGCATGGCATGGCAACAAGCAGCGGCCGTTTGTAGAGCCGCTGGCGAGCCGCTCACCATCGAGGAGATCGTCGTGGATCCACCGAGAGCGTATGAGATCCGCATCAAGATCATCTGCACCTCCCTCTGCCACACAGACGTCGCATTCTGGAGTGGCAAGATCAAGGTGAGTACGATCACCTAGAATAGATATACTCTTGCTTCAGACGTCCAGGTTTTCCTTTATGTCTCTAAATCAGACCTCGCTTCGCTCGCTTCATAGGTAACAGCAGCGTTTCCGAGAATCTTAGGCCACGAAGCCTACGGGTACGTCCAGGTTTTCCTTCATGTCTCTGAATGCTAGTACTAACTCACCTCCTGATTATTTTCTTTTGGTTTTCGACGCCGGGCACGCGGCCGCGTGTGCAGGGTGGTGGAGAGCGTTGGGGAGCACGTGGAAGGCTTCGTCCCTGGCGACACGGTGGTGCCGACGTTCCTGGGCCAGTGCGACCGCTGCTCGAGCTGCGCGTCGGAGCAGAACAACATGTGCGCCGCGGTGCCGTTCGTCATCGGCCCCGGGATGCGGCGCGACGGCACCACTCGGTTCAGGGACGGAGAGGGGAACCCGGTGCAGGACCTCATGGCCGTGTCCAGCTTCAGCGAGTACACGGTCGTGGACATGAACCAAGTGGTCAAGCTCGACCCGGCCGTGCCGCCCAAGCTCGCCTGCCTCCTCAGTTGCGGCGCCGGCACCGGTGAGCCCTCCTGCACACGCCGAGTAGTGTTTATACTGAATGAAATCAGGTAGTGATTGTGTTGTACGACGTTCGATTTTCAGGGGTGGGAGCTGCGTGGAAGTTGGCCAAAGTGGAACCTGGCTCGTCGGTGGTTATATTTGGGCTGGGATCTGTCGGATTGGCGGTAAGGTTGCCAAATACTCGTTTTTTTTTTTTCGAAAGCCCCAAATACTCGTATTTTAAGTACATGACTGAATGGCACACACTGTAACTGTCGTTTTCAGGTAGCACAAGGAGCGAAATTGTGTGGAGCGTCCAAAATAGTTGGTGTTGATCTGAACCCTGACAAAGAGAAAGTTGGCGAGTACCTATGCATCTATAGTATTACGTTTCAAATGTTTCATCATTTGTTCCTCCTTTTTTTTAGAAAAAAAAAAGACTGAAGGAACTCCAATACTGTTACACAGGAAGAAAGTTTGGTGTGACTGATTTTGTCAATCCATCTCAATTGGGGGAGTGTTCTGTCATTGAGGTAAGGACAGAACCAACTGCATACAATTCACAAACAGCCAATAAGCTAGTATCTGTCGAAAGCCATAAATCAAATCCATATACATTTGTACTAAAAAGAGATATTGACTTACTAGTTCGTGTTTTGTTTTTAACCGTAGGTGATCGGTGAGCTGACAGGCGGCGGCGCGGACTACAGCTTCGAGTGCATCGGCTTGTCGTCGGTGATGACTGATGCTTTCAGATGCACCAAGCAGGTTTTCATCTTATCCATACAAACCTTCTCCACCCAACGACATGCACATCTCGATGTCACCTTTTTTTGGATGCAAATGCGTGCGGTATGGCGGTATGCTAACTATCATTCATGTTAACAGGGTAAGGGCAAGACGATCATCCTAGGCACGGAGCAGAACAGCGAGCCAGTCTGCCTGCCGTCCATCGAACTCCTGTTTGGCAAGTGCGTCATGGGATCGCTCTTCGGCGGGATCAAGCCCAAGACCGACATCCCAATCCTCGCCCAGAAATGCATGAACAAGGTTCATTATGCATGGTTTCAGATGAATTTATGGTTTGCACATTGCAAATGTTTCGATAGTTTTGGTGATGTGTGTTTGTGCACGAATGTGTGCAGGAGCTGGAATTGGAGGGGTTGATCACCCATGAAATAGGCCTGCAGGACATAAACAAGGCCTTCGACCTGCTCTTGCAAGGGAAGAGCCTGAGGTGCGTCATATGGATGGAAAAGTGATAGCAGCAAAGCAGCAGCTGGTTGAATTTGTAGTTCCGATTCCGAATAAAATCAATGGTGTGACTGAAAAAATGTCGTGTTTCTGAAGGTTTCCTTGTATGAATAAATGATACACTATCAAACAGGAGTTTATTGGAAAATCCAATAAATGCTGTGTTTCTTCGTTGGGAATCATTTATATTTTGGATGCACCTTTTTTTTTTTTGAACGTTTGAATGAATGGATTTTTTTTTTGAGCCCCAAAAACCACCCTTTTATTGATTAGTGACAGGAAGCAAATTACACAGGCCAAAGGGTGGCTCCAAGAACCAAACCTGCCTGCCCATCGAGCTGTAAACACAGCTCCTAGCTAACTTATGGGCATCAGCATTCGAACTACGATGTTCATAAGCAAAATCTAAAGAAGCAAAACTCTCTCTTCTACTCTGGATTTCTCGGACAACTACACCATACCTGCCCATCCCTTGGCCCTGAATGGACATGATGGCATTCGCGCAATCGTTTGCCACCCTTACCCGTCGGCCAAGCAGGTCGTGTGCTAGGTCCAAGCCTTCTCGAACCGCCATGGCTTCAGCAATCTCCGGGTCGGTTACTCCCTTGAATGAATGGAAATGGGGGCATCGGATGAATGCAGTAAGGATCAAAAGCCCAAGGAGAGAGGACGGCCCATTCTATAAGTAGGCCGATATTGGGCTTTATGCTTCTTCACGGGCCGTGCCACAAAATTTTCAGGCGCCTGAAAGTTGAGGGAATTTTCAGTCGACACCCCTGCCATTGGATGGACATCCGATGGCTGAGAGAGGGTGTAGTTGTATTCTGTGCGTTTTCGTATTATCGGGCCCGCAAGAAATATTTGTTAAACAATTCAAACACTAACGGGCCCACCAAATAGACCCATTAATGGGTTCAAATAGTAACAGGCATACGAACTAAGGAAAATAGACCCAATAACAGCAGAAATAGGCCTAATTTTCGACCCAGTATATGTGAGGCTGTGTTGTATTTAGTGGGCTTATTTGTCCTGATTTTTTCTTATGCTTGTGTTGTAATATCTTGACTTTGTTCAAATATTTTCGTGGGCCTGTGTAGTTTTTGGGCTGCTGTGTCTAGAAAAATTTATTGTTCTAAGACATTAAGTAACAAAATTTTATCAAATAATCCTACAAAGATTTACAATTACATCCTATACAAAAGACATAGTGGCTTTATCTTATTTTTTCATAGTCCATATATAATCAAAGATTTCCAAATAATCCTACAAAAAAACTACAATTACATATTTTACAACTAATCTGACTTATTTATTTTGCTATAGTCATTACACAATCAAAGTTTCACAAATAATCCTGTAAAGATTTAGAATCACATGTTTGACAACATATGTTGCAGATTTATTTTTTTGCAACCATTACATAACAAAATTTTATCAAATAATCCTACAAAGATTTACAATAATCCTAGCTGCTTTATTTTTCCATAGTCCATACATAATCAAAGATTTTTAAATAATCCTACAAATAATTACAATTACATATTTTACAACTGATCTACTTATTTATTTTGCTATAATCATTACATAATCAAAGATTTTCAAATAATCCTACAAAGATTTACGTTCACATCTTTCACAACATATATGTTGCAAATTTATTTTTCTAAACCATTAAGTAACAAAATTTTATCAAACTAGATGGAACACCGCGGCAAATGCCGCGGGTTCATAGCAACACCTAGAAACGAAGAAAAAAAACTTCCTATGAGGAAAATGATGGAACCCACACACACAGATGAGTGTCAATGGTTGAAAACAGATGGAGCATTATGGGGCACATACATATATATTTTGCTCAAAAGATATATAACTTTGCTGCAAGATTTACATGGCACTGGGGCATAATACCATAAGGAAACAATGTATATTGAACAAATGAAAACAACAGAAGGGAACAAATTTTACATCTTCATGTTTAATAGAGGATTGCCTATCTTCCATATATTTTACACTTACATTAAAAAAAGGTGCTTGTTCACCTCCGTTGCAACAGTGGAAACAATTATAAAACATCGTTGTTAAGAGATATCCGTCATAGTTGTTAAGAGATATGATGCATACAACTATATAGATACATTGTTCTACTTTAAACAAAGCTGCATAGATTGGATGGAGCTTCAAAGCGTGTAGAATGTGTGCCACTTCAAGCTGCAATCACCAATAAAACACAAACCATAACAGTTCATTAGTCAATAAGTAAATAGCCATTAACTAAGCATAAGGTGCTTAAACAGTTATTTCCAAAGCAGGTCACATGAGTTCATTAACCATGGAACACATCACCAGGGATGGTTGGCAAATAGGAAATAGACAACAAAACACCAAAGCATAACAGTAAAAGACACTGCCACTGCTAATTGACACAACCCAACCTATTGCAACTTACACACTATTGTAATTATATCAGACTTGATAACCCCGAAGACAACATTCAATAGATTTAGTGTGTCAACCTAGCACAAAATTAGTAAATAAAAAGAGAACAGGGAGTCTAAAAAAATCATTAACTTAGGCAACTTAAAACATCAAGTAAGAGGTTGGTAGAGAAACAATCATCTGGTAAAACATCAAATTGCCTAACATTCAGTACGAATACTTAAATTAAAATAAAAAAAATCAAAGTTCTAAATGGATGTGCAAAGCAATGAGATAATTCTCCGAGAAGATATCAATTAAGCAGCCGTGCACAAAGCAGCATGTTTCAAAATTAAAGGGAGAGAAGTACGGTTAATGGTAGGTTATTATATGCAGCAATGTCAGCCTAAGAGCATCTCCAAAAGAGTCCCATAAACTCTTTCTAAATCAAAATAATGGGGTTTAATCTAAAAATGATCTCCAACAGCTTTCCAAAACAACTTACAAATTTATTCTTCCCCTAAATTCACTTCATTTGTAGCTACTGAAAAATGTACCATAATAAGGAGAATGACATCATGCCTTTTATAGAATGTACCTTGATTTCACTTCTATTTTGTAAATCTAAAGAGAAGACGAGGGGCACATCAAATATTTACAGCGGAGGCAGTGGCATGAGGAATTTCTTCGAGCAAATAGCAACCAAAATAGTGAAACAGCCCTGAACAAAAGCAGCACGCTATGAAATTCAAGAAAGAGAGACACATTTAATAATAACCAATGATTAGAAATATTTGACCTCATTAGAAAGCACAGGTGAAAGAGGATTTTTTTACCCTACTCAAAAGGGTCCAAGAACTGAGCACTGAGGTTAATACGCAAAGCCAATCAAAGGCATACCACAATTTGTCAACTGATATTCCACTGAAAAAAAAACTACAGAACACATATTGTTTGCGTTAGCAAAAGAAAAAGATAAATGCAACTGAACCAAAGTAAGTATCAACAACGGGCCAAGAGAACCACTTAATGAGCCAAGCAAGAAATAAGGATATCTCACATTTCTACAACTACGCTTCTAGAGCACAAATCCAAAATAAACTTTGAATATAGAAATATCTGTCTGTGAGGATTAGTTCTTATAAATGAAAAAAAAAACAGTGCATCTAAAATAAAGCACCTCACTCTGTATGCTATGAGAAGAATTAGCGCCCTAGCAGCCACCTGTAGTCTCCACCAACTAAAATACCTTATTGGGTACAAATTTACCTTTACAGAAAGACAAAAGGTGATGCTATTGATTCTACCTAATCCGCAGAGAACAAATGCACCCTTTCAGCACTCCATTCTTAACAAATCTCAAATTGAAAATATTTTACACAGGAGCACAAAACACATGAAGTTAACTAACCAAGAAAAGGAATAAAACAAATCCTAGATCTTACCTTCAGTAATTTGTAAATAAAACAATTTCAGGCACGGTGAAAACTTTCAGCAATTTTCTTAGAGCTTTCATCTTCAGCAACCGTCATGTAACTGCTGACAAATACATTATCGGTAAAAACTAAAAATCCGAAAAGCACATGGCAAGATCTAAGGAATGGAGTAAAGATCTGAGACGAAGGGAACTATTTCTCACCAGCAAGACGACCCGTTGACGTCCACATCACCTTTGATCTGCCGATGTCCTCGGCTCCATGTGCCGAGCCACCATCCTGATGCCGTACAACGCCATCGCTTTGAGGCGGCTGTCGTCTGTCACTGCAGCAGCAGCCTTGCCTCGTCGCACGGTCGTTGGAGTCCTGGGCCGCCATAGGGTCCTGCCACCCGCCTTCGTGGATACCGCCGCCGCCACTGCATCAAGAGGTGGAAAGGGGCGGGGAGGCAATGGGAAGGAGGCAGCCCCGGTAGGCAAGGAGAGAGGAAGGTGGGGGCGGCTAGCTAGGGTTGCGGCCGGGGGTGGGAAAGAGTCAAAGAAAGAGCCCGAAATCCAGTACAATTTCTGGGTTGGGGTTGAGTGTGCGTGTGTGTGTGTGGGGGGGGGGGGGGGGGGGGGAGGAATCGGGATCGACGGGATGACAGGAGAAAAAGGTCGGGGAATCGGGAGGTTCATCAGTGGAAGTGGAAGGGCAAGATGGTAACGTCACAGATTTATCTTATTTAAAAGACCTAGTGGCTTTATCTTATTTTTCCATAGTCAATACATAATCAAAGATTTTTCAAATAATCCTACAAAAAAATACAATTACATCTTTTACAACTGATCTGGCATATATATTTTGCTATAGTCAATACACAATCAAAGTTTAATAAATAATCCTACAAAGACTTACAACAACATCTTTGATAACATATGTTGCAGAATTATTGTTCCATAGTCATTACATAACAAAATAATCAAATAATCCTACAAAGATTTACAATAATCCTAGCTGCTTTATTTTTCTATAGTCATCACATAATCAATGTTTAACAACTAATCCTACAAAATAATAAAATATATGTGTAAGATTGTGAATTGCAAAGAAGGTATAGAAAAATTGCAATGATTTTCAGATGCAATTAGTATTAAAGGTACATGCAATTACCCTTTTAATTCTAACATTTGAAAGAAAAACATCCATGAAAAGATCAATTTGGGTACGCCACATAGGTAGTCCATCAAAGATGACAGTACACCAAAACATGATGAGTGGCAAATGAATGAATTAAAAATAGACTTTTGTATACTTCTGCTATAGTCATGATTGTGACAAACTGCCTAACTTGGTCCATATAAATTTTACAAAGCTATAAACATGGGTGCAGTAAACAAAAATAATTATAATTCATCTCCAAGTACAAAAAATATAAATCTTCGCACTTGTGGACAATGGTAGAAATATCAGAGAGTGAGCACAAAAAAAGGACTAAGCTCTCACCTGCTCGTTGTGGCCCTGCGCGAAGCAGACGACGAGGCTAACCACCAGCGACAAAGAGATGACCAGCCCTACGCAGGGGTACCACCAGAAGATATCAGCAACCAACCAACTATTGTTCAAAGTTGCTTATTTCAAATAAACAACAATGTTTTGTTGTATTTTCATTATCAACATAACAAGAGACAAGCAACTCATGTGCCATGTGTCAAATATTTCAAAAATTATGATCCGCTGGGTTCAAGTACACTAATATGTTTCATAGAGCAGCAGGTTCAAAGTCACCTAACAATAAAATATTTCAAAACTGCAGCCACATGTAATAACAGATATTTATACATTAAGAAGATCTCAGACTCTTTAAAGTGAACACATGCCAGAAACAGCTACAAATTTATTCAAAGGCAAGAAACTATTAAGGCTGCACAGTCAAGATGATTTCTATGGTTCAGTTGAACCATATGACTTGATGAAGCTTACATGAATTGTGAAATATGGAATGGAGTAAAACCACTAAAACGACGAGACAAGTAGAGGGAAGTCAGAGCCAGACTAGTTGCAACTATAGTAATACAGTGAGTAAGACAATCAGAGACATGTTTGAAAACACCCATGAAACAGCAGGCTAAAATCAGAGACTACAAATCATACCGAGCTGCAGCTACAAACAAGCCACGCCGCTCACTTGTACACTACCTCAAAATCTGCTTTAATTTTTTCGATGGAATTAATCTGATCCAATCAAGTAAAGATACGCTGTTGTTGATTCAAAAGAAATGTGACATATACATTCATAAAACTTCCTTGCCAGATATGTTGTTTCATGTACCTACATAGCCTGTTATCTTTAAGACTTTAACACAAAGTAGCTCCAGTAAAAACACAATGATTTGCTACTACCAGTTTGCTAGCAAGCCAAATCCTATGAACATCGATTGGGCTAAGCAACTACTTATATATCGCTTATGCTAACCTGCTACTTATATTTATCAATTGCAGAGCACAACAAAAACATAAGGCAAGCTAGCAAAGTGCCTGCACCGAGAAAAAGAGGGCATGTAAGGACACAAATCCATGCTGAATTGTTGTCACACAGCTCGGCAAATCAGGTAAGCTGAAGGTCTGAAGTTTAACAAATGCTAATGCATCGATTCATCAACAAGTTAAGCACTAGCATCAAAACAAGTTAAGGGCAGAAGTACCACCAGAATATATCAGCAAGCAACCAACAAATCTGAGCCACGGGCTCGCAAGTTGTCGTTTGTTTTAATGGACCAAACACGGATTGGTTGATCTGGTAAAATGAACCAATAATGGTTTAGTAGTTGTATGCACAGCTTGGTTCCTCTAACTACCACGATTAATTTCACATCAAAGATGATGCTAAGCCAATGAGCACAGTTCTAACTCCTACATCTAGCCAGCAGCAGCACCACACACGATACCTAGTCTATAGGGCTCCTGCCTACAGTTGGGAGCTATAGCAGCAGTTCAATCAAAACGGGCATGAGGGTAGTCAGTGCTATAGTGCACAAAAAGAGTTGTAGCACGAGGCAAAGAGACAAGGCAATGTGGCGACCTTGCAACAGCAGCAGCAACGCCTCCACCACTGCTCTTGGAGGGGGGTAGGGAGGGAGAAGAATACAGATCTTACCGAGCAGCTGCTAGAAACAATGCATATGGAGCCGGAGAAGGTCACCGCCGGCTGGAATCCGGCAAGCCGCAGCGAGGACAAAACCTACAACACGAGAGAGAGAGAGAGAGAGAGAGAGAGAGAGAGAGAGCATGTGTGGTTTGCTTTCAATTTATACGGAATCGTTTTGTGGGCTGGGCTCAGAATCATCTGTAGTGGCGGTTTGAAATATGGATCGCCGCTATAAATGTTGATTAATCATTGTATAAGATTATGGCTTTGATACCAATTGAAAGTTGCCTAGACGGAGAGGGGTGAATAGGCAATCTAAAAATAATCCTGAAAAAGCACTGAGTTTTTATCAAATACCAGGGACGACAGAACTTCCGTCAGAAACGACGGAACTTCCGTCACACGGTTCGATAAGCCTTTCTCTAAAACTTATTTAAATGCAGATAACTAAGAGAAAGTAATACAATACTTGATGGTAGTGAGGCTATTGTAATACACACCTAGGGTTCTTCGATAAATAACTAGCAACACAATTAACAAGTGAATCTAGCACAATAATAGAAATGAAACAAACAAGCACAAAGATAAATACGGGAAAGTAAAGAGAGACACAAGAAATTAACCCGATGTTCGGCAACCACACTAAGTAGTTCCTACGTCCTCGTTGAGGAGCCACACGAAGTAGCCGGGTCTCTCTCAATCCTTTTCCCCGCCAAGCAATCACAAAGATCGTGCTCGGATTTGTTTCTCCACTTGATTCTTTTCCTTCGAAGACGAATCACACCTTTACAAATGTCTCCGTCTCACCACAACATGTTGGGAGCTCAAGGACGACGCCTAGCCGTCTAGGAGACCAATTCTCCAAGAGTAACAAGCAAATCAAATCTTGATGGAGAGGGAAAGATGTGCTCAAGCTTTTGAGTGGATGGATTCAATCCATTTATGGTTGGGTCTCTCTTACTTTGTTTGGAATCACAAGAACAAGTCTAGAAGTGAGAGGGGAGAGCTCTAGCTGAAGATGGAGTGAAATGCCAAAGAATCCAACCCTTCCCACGGGGGAAGGGGAAAAGTATTTATAGAGGCTCTACAAAAACTAGCCGTTACACAACTTTTCTGTGTCTGATGGAACTTCCGTGGTTACACACGGAACTTTCGTCGGTTCAAAAAGAGCCGTTGCGCGGTCAGTTTTTAACTGAGACAGAGACGACGGAACTTCCGTGATGGACATCATGGAACTTCCGTCGCTCTCGGGTTTGAAACAAGAAGAAATCAGAGAATGACGGAACTTCCGTGGAGGAGCCCACAGAACTTCCGTAACCCTCGGGTTGGCTGAGGTTAGAAGCTTGGCAATGACGGAACTTCCGTGGAGGACTCCACGGAACTTCCGTGACTCTCTGTTTAGCTCAAAATAGATTGGTTCTTTATGGCATTGGTTGACTAAACTTCTCACAAAACTTTTTGGTAGGCTTGAGCACACACAATTCCCTTCTTAGCAAGATTGGTTTACCCCCCTTTATAGTTTGGCATGCCTATGACTCAATTAAAATAAAAACTACTCTTTGAAGTGCTTTTGAGTCCATTTTCCTTTTCTTCTATTTGGGAGTAAAAGTCATCTTTGCAAATGTGGGTATAGACAATAAATTTGATTATCTACACATTTACTTTATGAATATTGTTAGCATAATTTTAATCTTTCGTCATCGTACACCAAAACCCACTAGAGAATTCTAAATGTATGTTCAATCTCCCTTTTTTTGATGATTGATGACAATAAATTAAAAAGGATATAAAGGAGATAATCAAACTAGACAAAGAGCAATATATAGTGGAACTCCCCCTAAAGATATGCATGAATCACACAGACATGTGAAGGAGCTCTCCCTATATTTTGCAATGAGTGGGGTGCTTAAATGTGTACAAGCGTGTAGCAAGGTGATAAAGCAATAAGCATTTAACACACTAGTCACAAGCAATCAACAAGGAGCAATAAAGCAAGCACCACACATGACATAAAACGATAGAGTTATTACAATAAGATTCACAAATAGTTTTCACACACAAAGCAAATAGAAAAATAACTTGTCCAAGGGTTCAACTAGCCTATTACAAACGAGATATCATCCTTTTTTCATCGCTTCTCTCCCCCTTAGGCATCAATGCACCAAAAAGAAGGAAAGAGAGAGAGAAGAAATGAAATCACTCATCGTCTTCTTCGGACCCCTCATCCTCATCTTCATCTCCTTCTGGCGCTCCATGAGGCGGAGGAGCTGCAGATGGTCTGGTAGATAGATCATCCCAATCATAGCCTGCAAGAGGGTCGGCAAAGACCGGTGGCTCACCATCGGGCTCACACTCAGAGCCATCGGGAGACACCTTATGTCCTTGAGCCCGCTGGTACCTCTTGTAGCGCCTCACTTGCTTCTTGATTCTCCTTTTGTTCTCCCAGTTCTCTTTAGCATTGAAGCAACAGACATTGATGATGCCTTTGAGGAAGGCAAGAACTGGAGAAGATGGACGACACTGCCGGTCTCGGACTGAGGAAGAGGTCCCTGTTGTTGTTATTGTTGTTGTTGCTGCTGCTGCATCTTGCTCTGCGGCTTGCTCAACATAGAACGATTGATGCCGGTTCTCTCAGAAGATGACATGCCTTTGGGTGGAGCAAACATGGGTCGGACCTTGGACTGCACTCTCGGCCTCAGTGGAACATGCTCACACTCCTTCTCAAAGATTATGCCGGTCTCAGACTCAATCATTCTCATGAGATAGGGAGCATAAGGAAGACTCCTTCTAGTGTCAATGGAAGCTAGATGGATCTCACTTGTGATGAAGTCCATGACACAGAAGGGGTTTGCTTGAGGATTGAACCTAGCAAGAATGTTCCTTGAGCTCTCTACTATAGCAGTAGCATATCCTCCCTTGGGTGCGATGGTCACTCTAAGGATCCGGTTGAGCGTGAAGTAGTAGTTGTGAAGACCATTTATTAAGCCAAAGTACCTCTTGCTTGGCTCATAGTACATGAAGGCCATGTCTAAATCCTTCATCACAGGCTCGATGAGCTCCCTCGACCGATTAGCACTGCCTTGGAAGAAGTAGCTAGCAAACCTCGAGGCAAAAACTGAGTATCCCTGACCTTGAGTCCTCCAATGAAGAACACCTTTGCCATCAAGTTAGAGAGTCGCATAGAACTGACAAATCACTTCCTCATTCCATCCATAGTTGAATCCCATCAACTCATACACATCTCCATCCTTGCATGTACTAATGATATCAGCAAACACTTGGTTTTTCTTGGACTCCATGTAAGACCAGTCGATCCATTGGTGAGATGCTAGTCTATTCTTTCGGTTCTTATCAATGAACATTGACATGTAGCAGTCCTACTGAAACCAAGTGTGGAACCTAGGATCAGTGGCCTCTTGTTCATCAATCAACACAGGGTTGTGCTTTCTTTCTTCTATGAGTGCATCCAGATCTTTCTTGTAGTCCTTGTAGATGTAGTCATCGGAGTAAACAGGTGCATGGACCTTGAGTCTCGTAATCACAGTTGCATCGTCTGTCCTTGCTGCTCCTACTTGCTGCATCTTTAGGTTCTTCGATAAATAACTAGCAACATAATTAATAAGTGAATCTAGCACAATAATAGGAATGAAACAAACAAGCACAAGGATAAATGCGGGAAAGTAAAGAGAGACACAAGAAATTAACCCAAAGTTCGGCAACCACACTAAGTAGTTGCTACGTCCTCGTTGAGGAGCCACACAAAGTGGTCGGGTCTCTCTCAACCCTTTTCCCCGCCAAGCAATCACAAAGATCATGCTCGAATTTCTTTCTCCACTTGATTCTTTTCCTTCAGAGGCGAATCACATCTTTACAAACGTCCCCGTCTTACCACAACATGTTAGGAGCTCAAGTGCGACGCCTAGCCATCTAGGAGACCAAGTCTCTAAGAGTAACAAGCAAATCAAATCTTGATAGGGAGGGAAAGATGTGCTCAAGCCATTGAGTGGATAGATTCAATCCTTTTGTGGTTGGATCTCTCTCATTTTGTTTGGAATCACAAGAATAAGTCTAGAAGTGAGAGGGGAAAGCTCTAGCTGAAGATGGAGTGAAATGCCAAAGAATCCAACCCTTCCCACGGGGGAGGGGAAAAGTATTTATAGAGGCTCTCCAAAAACTAACCGTTACACAACTTTTTCGTGTCTGACGGAACTTCCGTTGTTGCCCATGGAACTTCCGTCAATTTAAAAAGAGCCGTTGCGCGGTCAGTTTTCAACTGAGACAGAGACGACGGAACTTCCAAGATGGACATCACGGAACTTCCATCGCTCTTGGGTTTGCAACAAGGAGAAACCAGAGGATGACGGAACTTCTGTGGAGGAGCCCACGGAACTTCCGTAACCCTCGGGTTGGCTGAGGTTACAAGCTTGGCAATGAGGGAACTTCCATGGAGGAGTCCACGGAACTTCCGTGACTCTCTGTTTAGCTCAAAATGGATTGGTTCTTTATGACATTGATTGGCTAAACTTCTCACAAAACTTTTTGGTAGGGTTGAGCACACACAATTTCCTTTTTAGCAAGATTGGTTTACCCCACTTTATAGTTCGGTATGCCTATGACTTAATTAAAATAAAAACTACTCTTTGAAGTGCTTTTGAGTTCATTTTTTTTCTTCTTTTTGGGAGTAAAAGCCTTTATAAATGTGGGTATAGACAATAAATGTAATTATCTGCACATTGACTTCATGAATATTGTTAGCACAATTTTAATCTTTCGTCATCGTACACCAAAACCCACTAGGGGATCCTAGATGCATCTTCAGTAAGGTTAGTGGTGGGAAGAGGATAAGGTTTGCTTCCAATCGGGTTTGGTTTCAACCCGTTACACAGTGCGGGCCTGAAAACAACACAAAGCAGGTGATCCGGTTCCAATCAAAGCGCACGAAAATTGGCACGATCCGACGGCTCCGGCGTCGACTAAAAGAAGACGTCTGTTTCAGGCGACTGAATCAGAGGAAATACGTTAAACCTGTTGGAATAATTAGACCTTTTGATCTATTTTTCAATTAATTATAATTCCAAGTCCACAACTAATGCTATGGTGGTATTTAAGAAGGAATTAGGCCTGGTCTTGCACTATCACACGATGATGTGTTTGTGCTGATCAATTAGTGGTGCATGCCATTTACTAGTCTCTAATGGTGAGTTAGGATGGCAGTTCATGCATGCACCAGTTACTAATGTGCTTAATGAGAATAAACAAGGCACTAGTTCATGGCGTCAGTTATTTTGTGCTTTATAAGAATAATAAAGCATTAGCATGGCGTTAGTTACTAGTGCATGGCATTTAATTCTCTTCCTTCTATGAGACTATATATATGAAAGTTCTCTCTACGAGAGACACAAGTCCAGAACCACAAAGTCTCTTTCCTTTGTTGCTGCTGCTCTCAGCTTCTCCATCTCGGACACCTGCGCGCACAGGCTCTGAGAGAGCAGGCCTTCGGAACCACGCCCTGCTATGACATCTGCACGGATTGGCGGGCAATCAGGTTTTTGGAAAGCGTAAGGCGCGACTGCTCGCTGTTCGACTACTTCATCTTCGTCTTCTTCTATTGAGCTCTCAACATGAACGACTACTTTCTGGTGTTCGTTCGAGGGACTGCACTGCGAACATCTTCTTGCATCGGCTTAGATTGACTACTTCGAGCAGCCCAATATGACTGTTGGGAACGGCGCCACCAGTGCCTCTGGCACTGGTCCCGCCTCTGGGTACATCCTGAACCTTGTCTGGTTATTAATTTTGTTCCTGCTAATTTGTGAATTAGGCATGAACACATACTCTCTCAACCTTGTCACAAGATCACTCATGCTACACAATATCATGTTATATATAGAATATTTTGGAATTAAAATATGCCTTAATTTGGCTAAATTTCAAACAATCCAAAAATCTGATAGGCATTTTACGGCCAGTGGCTTTGCTACTGCACTCAAACAAAACATTTTTTATGGTTCAAACTACAAGCGCTGGCACGCTAAGATGGTTCTATGGTTGACAACCATGAACATTTTTCATGTCGTGCAGGGGAAGCCCGAACAGTTCACTCCAGAGGAGCAGAGAGCTTTTGTGGTTGTCGATAACCTGTTCTGAGGGGCCGTGATTAGTGTTTTGGCTGAAAGCCTAGTGGATGTCTACATGACATTACCATCTGGCAAAGCATTGTGGGATGCGCTTGAGGCAAAATTCGGTGTTTCTGATGCTGGGAGTGAGTTGTATGTCTTGGAGCAGTTGTATGACTACAAAATGGTTGATGACCATTCTGTAGTGGAACAAGCTCATGAGATTCAAGCACTAGTAAAAGAACTCAAAAATTTCCCATGTGTGTTACCCGATAAGTTTGTGGCAGGAGGCATAATCGCTAAGCTGCCACCTTCTTGGAGGGATTTTGTCACTTCTCTAAAACATAAGAGACAAGAGTTTAGCGTTGCTGATCTTATTGGATCTTTGGATGTTGAAGATATGGCAAGGGCAAAAGACAACCGTGGAAAAGGAGTTGATGGATCTTCTAGCGCCAATGTGGTGCAGAAGAAAAACTCCAATGCCTCAAACAAGAACAAGAACAAAAGCAAGTTGAACAATAACCAAAAGACTAAGTAGACGACCGCCTTCAAGAAGAAGAAGAATAACAAGGAGAAGGGTAATTGTTTTGTTTGCGGCGAATCTGGTCATTGGGCTAGTGAATGCAAGGATCGCAAATGGAATCAGAATAAAAAGTCTACAAATATGGTTATTAGCAAGGAAGAAGGAACATCAAGATATGGTAATCTTTTACCTACTGTTCTTTCTATGTGTCATTCACCTGAGTGGTGGGTTGACACTGGGGCTAATACTCATGTATGTTCTAACATCTCCTTATTCTCATCTTACCAGTTCGGCGGGGATGGATCCTTGTTGATGGGAAATGGTTCACATGTAGTTGTACATGGTACTGATACGGTCGATCTGAAGCTTACTTCAGGAAAGACCGTACGACTGAGAAATGTGTAACATGTTCCATCAATCAAGAAGAATCTCATCAGCGGGTCTCTACTACGTAGAGATGGTTTTAAATTAGTCTTTGAATCCAATAAATGTGTATTGTCTAAGTATGGGACTTTTATTGGTAAAGGTTATGACAGCGGAGGCTTGTTCCGATTGTCTTTGTCTGACACATGTAATAATGTTGTGAACCATGTGAGTAATATTGATGAGTCAAATGTTTGGCATTCACGATTTTGTCATATTAATTTTAGTTGTATGATGCGGTTGGCTAGCTTGAACTTAATTCCAAAATTTACTTTAGTCAAAGGTTCTAAATGTCATGTGTGTGTGCAATCTAAACAAACTCGCAAACCTCACAAGGCTGCAGAGGCGAGAAACTTGGCACCATTAGAACTAATTCATTCTGATTTGTTGCGAAATGAATGGTGTGTTGACTAAAGGTGGTAAAAGATATTTCATGATATTGATAGATGATTGCACTAGATTTTGTTATGTGTATCTCCTAGAAACAAAAGATGAAGCATTGCATTTCTTTAAGATTTATAAAGCTGAAGTAGAAAACCAACTTGAGAGAAAGATCAAAAGGGTAATATCGGATAGAGGTGGAGAATACTTTTCAAATATCTTTTCTTCATTTTGTGAGGAACATGGTATAATTCATGAGAGGACGCCTCCTTATTCACCTGAATCTAATGGGATTGCCGAAAGAAAGAACCGCACTCTAACTGATTTCGTTAATGCCATGTTAGAAACCGCGGAATTTCTAAGGAATGGTGGGGTGAGGCGATATTGACTGCATGTCATGTCCTAAATAGAGTTCCTAAAAAGAATAAAGAAATAACACCATTTGAGGAATGGGAAAAGAAAAGGTTAAATATCTCATACTTGAAAACTTGGGGGTGTTTGGCCAAGGTGAATGTGCCAATCACCAAGAAACGCAAGCTTGGTCCAAAAACCGTGGATTGTGTCTTTCTTGGGTATGCGTTTCACAGTGTTGGATATAGATTTTTAATAGTAAAATCTAGAGTACCTGACATGCATGTTGGTACAATTATGAAATCCAGAGATACTACATTTTTTGAGGATGTGTTTCCTATGAAAGAGGAAATACCTAACAATTCTAGTCAAGAATCAATGCAGTTCCCTGTACCATTTACCCTGATAGAGCATGTTGAACCAAGACTTGTAGAGCATCATGAGGAGGATAACATTGAAGCTCCTAGACAGAGCAAGAGACAAAGAACTGCAAAGTCCTTTGGTGATGATTTCATTGTATACCTCATTGATGACACTCCTAGAACTATTGAAGAGGCATATTCATCTCCTGACGTTGACTATTGGAAGGAAGCGGTACAGAGTGAGATGGATTCTACTATGTCTAATGGTACTTGGGAGGTTGTTGAACGTCCTTATGGGTGCAAATCTGTAGGGTGCAAGTGGGTGTTCAAGAAAAAGCTTAGGCCTGATGGTACAATTGAAAAGTACAAGGCAAGGCTTGTGGCCAAGGGTTATACCCAAAAATAGGGAGAGGATTTCTTTGATACTTATTCACGGGTTGCTCGATTGATCACAATTCGGGTGCTACTTTCTTTGGTTGCATCTCATGGTCTTCTCATCCATCAGATGGATGTTAAGATGGCTTTCCTAAATGGAGAGTTAGATGAAGAGATCTACATGGATCAACCAGATGGGTTTGTAGCACAAGGTCAAAAAGGCATGGTTTGTAAGTTA
Organism: Eleusine indica; assembly: GCA_030378355.1. Classification (NCBI taxonomy): domain Eukaryota; kingdom Viridiplantae; phylum Streptophyta; class Magnoliopsida; order Poales; family Poaceae; genus Eleusine; species Eleusine indica. The sequence goes on along the minus strand of CM059498.1, from coordinate 4,566,281 downwards.
TTGAAGTCCTTATATGACTTAAAGCAAGCGCCTAAACAATGGCATGAGAAGTTTGACATAACTTTGACCTCTGATAGCTTTGTTGTCAACGAAGCTGATAAATGTGTGTACTAGCGCCATGGTGGGGGTGAAGGAGTGATCTTGTGTTTGTATGTCGATGACATACTGATATTTGGAACTTGCCTTAATGTGATTAAGGAAGTTAAGGAATTTTTATCTTATAATTTTGAGATAAAAGATTTGGGAGAAGTTGATGTTATCCTAAATATAAAACTAGTGAGAGAAGGTGATGGTGGGGTTACACTCTTGCAATCCCATTATGTGGAGAAGGTTTTAAGTCACTTTGGATATAGTGACTGTAAACCAGCTCCAACACCTTATGATGCTAGCGTAATTCTATGAAAAAACAAAAGGATAGCAAGAGATCAACTGAGATACTCTCAAATCATTGGCTCACTGATGTACTTAGCTAGCGTCACAAGGCCTGATATCTCGTTTCCTGTCAGCAAACTAAGCCGGTTTGTCTCAAACCCGGGAGATGATCATTGGCATGCTCTTGAAAGAGTATTGCACTATCTAAAGGGTACAATGAGCTATGGAATTCACTACACTAGGTACCCTAGGGTACTAGAGGGTTATAGTGATTCAAACTGGATATCTGATGCCGATGAGATAAAAGCCATACGTGGATATGTGTTCACACTTGGAGGTGGCGCTGTTTCCTGGAAGTCTTGCAAGAAGATCATCTTAACGAGGTCAAGTATGAAAGCAGAACTCACAGCATTAGACACCGCAACTGTTGAAGCTGAATGGCTTCGTGAACTCCTAATGGATTTGCCGGTAGTCGAAAAACCTATACCGGCCATCCTAATGAACTGTGATAATCAAATTGTGATTGTTAAGGTCAACAGTTCTAAAAACAACATGAAGTCATCAAGGCATGTAAAGAGGCGGTTAAAATCTATCAGAAAAATGAGAAACTCCGGAGTGATAGCCCTCAATTATGTCCAGACAGCTAAAAATCTGGCATATAAATTCACAAAGGATCTTTCACGTAATATGATAGATGTTGCATCGAGGGAATTGGGCTTGAGACTCATATGAGTCATGCTTTGGTGGTAACCTGTTCTATGTGATCGGAGATCTCATGAAGTAGAATGGTGCAACAAGTTATTGGCTGACTCAGAAAAGAGAACCTTTGTACAAGGCTCATTCCACTGATGATGCAATTCTCTTTTATTCTGTATGGCTGGCTGATTCATACCTTAATATGTTCTAAGTGGCTTATGTAAGTAGAGATGTTATCCTACAGAACATCTTATAAGGATCATACCTATATGAGTTGAATTCTAGTCACATTCTATGAGACCAAGTGATCTCTAAATACTCATGAAAAGGCCAGGAGTATGACTGATATGTTCCAACCCGTGGGGATGCTTATGGTGGTCAAGTACCAGTTAAGGACTTTGGTAAAACTTGTTCGCACAAAACTGTCAATTCAAGGCATAGTTTATTTTTCAGTTGTGGATAAGTGTAGCCTCTGTTCTAGGTGGATGTTCAACTTAACAGTCTCTATCGAAACACTGGTATATCAAACAACATTGGAACTGAGAGCATATGATGTGTGTCTTGGAATTTGGTGAGGATTATTAGAATAATTAGACATTTTGGTCTATTTTTCAATTAATTATAATTCCAAGTCCACAATTAATGCTACGGTGGTATTTAAGAATGAATTAGGCCTGGTCTTGCACTATCACACGATGATGTGTTTGTGCTGATCAATTAGTGGTGCATGCCATTTACTAGTCTCTAATGGTGAGTTAGGACGGCAGTTCATGCATGCACTGGTTACTAATGTGCTTAATGAGAATAAACAAGGCACTAGTGCATGACATCGGTTATTTTGTGCTTAATAAGAATAATAAAGCATTAGCATGGCATCGGTTACTAGTGCATGGCATTTAATTCTCTTCCTTCCGTGAGACTATATATATGGAAGTTCTCTCTACGAGAGACATAAGTCCAGAACCACAAAGTCTCTTTCCTTTGTTGCTGCTGCTCTCAGCTTCTCCATCTCGGACACCTGCGCGCACAGGCTCCAAGAGAGCAGGCCTCCGGAACCACACCCTACTGTGACATCTGCACAGATAGGCGGGCGATCAGGTTTTTGGGGAGCGCAAGGCATGACTGCTCGCTGTTCGACTACTTCATCTTCGTCTTCTTCCATTAAGCTCTCAACGTGAACGACTACTTTCTGGTGTTCGTTCGAGAGACTGCACTACGAACATCTTTCTGCATCGGCTTAGATTGACTACTTCGAGTAGCCCAATATGACTGTTGGGAACGCCGCCACCAGTGCCTCCGGCACTGGTCCCGTCTCTGGATACATCCTGAACCTTGTCTGGTTATTAATTTTGTTCCTGTTAATTTGTGAATTAGACATGAACACATACTCTCTCAATCTTATCACAAGATCACTCATGCTATATAATATCATGTTATATATAGAATATTTTGGAATTAAAATATGCCTTAATTTGGCTAAATTTCTAACGAAACCTAAACCCCCACACCCCAACCCTACCATGCGTGCACGGGGATGAAAAAGGTGCGCGACGGAAGGAAGGGGACGCGAGGCGTACAGACAAGTCCGGAGAGATTATGAGGGGCGCATAGGCGATTAGCGAAGCCATGTGATTTTTTGTTTATGTTTATGATACTTTAATAAGCACCTCTCTGATCGTGAGCCTGTCTTTGACCGTGAAGCAGATTGCTTTGACCATGAGCCTGTCTTTGACCGGGCCGAGAGGGCAGGATCGTCCTTCGTCCGTTCAGGTGGGCCAGCTGGCACGTAGAAGATTATCTCGCTGTTTTTTATTTATTGTTGTCCTTCCTCGGTGTAGAGGAAATGGTGAGAAGGACCTGTGAGCCAGAGAAACTCATGGGTTTTCATCTAGCTCGTCATCGCTGCGAATAGTCGTTCCAGCAAGCAGCGTGAAATGCCTATCCGCCATGGGCAACATTACAACAACATGCAATTCGTTGCAAGGGAACCAAGAACGAGTGGTTGCCATTACATCCAAAGGAGGAATTTTCGTCTCTCGGCGATTGTTTAGTTGTGAAAGACGAGATGATCGAATTGGCGCACGCAATTAGGACGTGTTCAGACCGAGACATGGCAGCACGGTGCATTCTGCCTTGGCTCATATGCACATGTAGTCGCACGAAGTACAATAATCAATAGGATTCGATAGAGAAAAAAAAGAACAAGGAGCAGGGACCGCCGCGCATCGTGCGCGCGGCACAATCCTTCAAAACATACCAGTTGTGCTCATAACAAGTGTTTAAAAGTGGTATCTTGGGTGTTGGCAGGTTTCATGATCCAGCGATGAGTCTCTTTGAGTTGGAAAGGTCGTCTGGGTCCTATCTAACTTGTGCGAATTTCTTATAGCAAAGAAAAAGATGAGGAAAAAAAGCATGCCAAATGCTTAAAAAAGCATTAGTAAGGACAAAGCAAAGATGTTTCAATACCGTCGTGCAAAATGTTTAAAAATGAACGGCAAAAGCAGTGCCATGGTCCACAAACGAACGAATGCACAAAGGCTAGGTTCGGCCCATATAAACATGGTCACTGAATAACGGGCCGTCGTGGCTAAGAAACCCAACTGGACTTACGCGTTGGGCTAGAGCATCTGGGCCTAAAGTTCTCTATGTCTAGTTGACCCAGCGTGGCATTTCAGCAGGCCTACCATGACCACTGGGTCAAGAGGCCGAGCCCATGCAGAGCAGAGGAAGCCAACAGACGCACGTACCATAAACTGACCACATGTGACCTCACGACCGAAAGATATCTTCAGGCCCAGCAGCGTGATCGAAAGCCAATCCAATAATTCGACAGCGGAACCCACATTAGCACATGCGACATGTGACAAGACATCAGAGCATGTACCTGATCGGGCCGCGTGATATGACGCCGCCGGCAAAGCCGTTGCCACTTCTTGTCGAATCACGAGCCTGAAGCAAATTCTCAATGAAACAACATCTGGTAACATATACTACCTCCGTGCTATTGAAAGTGTCATTTTAGACTTTTTAACATGATATTTGACTCGCTCGTATTATTCAAAAAAAATTATGTAAATATAATTTATTTTTTATAATAAAATTTATCACTAAGAATACTTTAATGATATCATCTTTATTTTAATATTTAAAAAAAAATTGAATAAAACGAATAATCAAAGATAATTTTTTGAAAGTTAAAACCGACACTTTCAATGAGACGGAGGGAGTAGAATAGAAGGGGCCAGGAGAGTCTTGACCAATTGGAAAGATCATTTGGTGTAGTTGAAATAGCAGAATTGGTAGTTGTTTGGTCAAGTATAGGAAATTAATATAAGAATGAATAACTTTCTATCACAACCACTTCAGCAGTCATGTCATTTTTTCCTCAAGAAAAAACGGCATGTCATTTCGTCAAAACACACACCTTGAACTGTTACATGTAAATTGTAATGATGCCGATTGATCATTGATGGGGGAAACCATCGTTCTCATACGTCTTCTTCCTTTCATTGTCGACGGTCAACGGTAGTGCACGAACCATCTACCTTTTTTGAGTAAATTTCGAAGAACTACAGGTATATTGGAAAAACTATCAAGGAACTACAGATTTAAGGTTCAACTTCATAGAACTACACATTTTATGAACAATTTATCAGGGAACTACAGATTTTAGCCCTCTCCCGCTCAGCCCCGTAAACCTGACGAGTGGGCCCTAGCTGCAGTCTGATCAACACCCCAACAGTCCGTTTGCGCAGCTGGCAGTAGGCCCAAACAGATCACACGTCAGGTTACCTCGTGGCAAGCCAAAGAGTTACTAAAGGGCCGCATGTTCCTTCCGAGAGAAGGAAGCCGTAAAATATCGCTGCTACTGCTACCGTGCTAACTCAGCGGCAAAATCGAGCGGGGAAAAAAAGCAAAAGTAGGGCAAGCGATGAACTCCGTGACGGGGAAGCTGCACCATGATCGAGTTCGCCGGCCATCGCAGCATCCAGCTGCACTGCACACAAGGTAATCCCCTTGTTCCCCTCTACAATTGCTTCCGTTGATCCCCTATTTCTCATTTGGATTGAGTCCATACTGTTGGAATTAGTGGAGAAAGAAATGATTTGTTATCTACATTTGTGAGTGTATAATTTGTCTTTTATTTTACTAGATGGATGGAGACGTGTGGTCTATAGTGCTAGATTTTGAAGGTAATAGACATGTGCAGCGAGAGGTAACGAGAGGAATATTGTGCTTCTACACATTGGTTGGTTTGATCGAGGAGTTCGGATACACCGCACTAGACTATATGTATCACAAAGTACAAGGAGGAGGTATAGCTCCTTTACAGGATGACTCGGATGTGATCAGGATGCTTGAGCAGCAAAAGACTGAGAAAAAGGTTTCGGTTTTGATCACAAAGAAGATGGCTAAAGGGGCCATGCCACTGTCATATGTGCGACAATTAATTCCCTTGTGTCAACAACCGATTCCCTTAAGCTACGCCACGTCAAGGGACAAAGTTGCTAAATCAGATAAAGAATACTTAGGTGAAGATGATGATATGGAGAGTGAAGAAGATGCTGTAAAACTTAGGTACTTTGTAAAATGGATTTGGATTGCTTACTAGTACGTGATAAAAAAATAATGACAAATATTTTGTAAACAATGATACCCATATACATAACAATCATCGAAGTAAACTTTATAAAAATACGCACTCATGAAGAGCAGCAGAACGAATGGGCCGTAACTTAGGTGAGTTAAGTGCAACAAACGGCCCAAGAAGCAAAAGACTCCATACCATGTAGACCTGTGAACATAACCCACCACGTAGAACATAGCTCACTGCCAGCTACGCTGGGGGGCTGTTTTGTGTTTATTAGACTGCAACTAGAGTCCACTTGTCAGGGTTATGAGGCTAAGAGGGGAAGAGCTAAAATCTGTAGTTTCTTGAGAAACTGTACATAAAATGTGTAGTTTTTTAAAACTGTTGCTTAAATCTATAGTTCCTTGATAGTTTTTTTTTTCCAAATACCTGTAGTTTTCTGAAATTTACTCACCTGTTTTATTTCGAAAGACCGTGTGTACCATCCATCTTGGACTAGCAACTTCTGGTGCAGGCCGGGATCGTGAGATGACATATAATGTCTCCGTTTTTCTGTACCAAATTTTCAACCGTTGCAAAGGACAATCGACCGTTCGAAAAGTCTACTCCTCCATCCGTAGTTTATTGTTGTTCCGATCATATGTTTTGACTTGCAGCTAGCACAAAATCCTTGTCCGAAGGGAGTACATTTTCAACTACACACTGCAGAATCCTTCGGTGTTCTAGACGGTGGATTGGTCAACTAGGGACGAGTTAAAGAAGACCCACCCAACCGTCATAATTTCTACCACTCGCCCGCTTCGTTGGACGCTCGCTGCTACTGAACTAGTTCCGAGTTTCAGCTGACTGCCCTGCCCAACCATCCTCTGCAATCTCCAACTCACCATGGAGGACCAGAGCCCCAAGCCCATCCGTTGCAAAGGTAACATGTTTTGGTTGCCTTGTGCTGCGTCGTCAGATCTGCTCGTTCAATCTGTAACCACTGACGTACACCGTGCTTGGCATGGCAACAAGCAGCGGCGATTTGCAGAGCCGCCGGCGAGCCGCTCACCATCGAGGAGATCGTCGTGGATCCACCGAGAGCGTATGAGATCCGCATCAAGATCATCTGTACCTCCCTCTGCCACACAGACATCGCATTCTGGGGTGCCAAGATCAAGGCGAGTACCATCACCAAGTATAGATATACTCTTTCGTCAGACCTCTGAATAATCAATCACACCTCGCTTCGCTTCATAGGTTACAGCTGCGTTTCCGAGAATCTTAGGCCACGAAGCCTACGGGTACGTCCAAGTCTCTTTCCTTTATGTCTCTGAATCCTAGTAGTACTAAACTCAGCAGTTGCTCGGCATATCGGCTGCTGACGACGATGGTCAACTATCTGCTGAATTTCTTTTGGTTTTCGATGCTGGGCACGCGGCTGCGTGCGCAGGGTGGTGGAGAGCGTCGGGGAACACGTGGAAGGCTTCGTCCCTGGCGACACGGTGGTGCCGACGTTCCTGGGCCAGTGCGACCGCTGCTCGAGCTGCGCGTCGGAGCAGAACAACATGTGCGCCGCGGTGCCGTTCGTCGTCGGCCCCGGGATGCGGCGCGACGGCACTACCCGGTTCAGGGACGGAGAGGGGAACCCGGTGCACGACCTCGTGGCCGTGTCCAGCTTCAGCGAGTACACGGTCGTGGACGTGAACCAAGTGGTGAAGCTCGACCAGTCCGTGCCGCCCAAGCTCGCCTGCCTCCTCAGCTGCGGCGCCAGCACCGGTGAGCCCTCCTGCACACGCCGAGTTGAATTGGGAGAATGAAATCAGGTAGTGATTGTTTTGTACGACGTTCGATTTTCAGGGGTGGGAGCTGCGTGGAAGTCGGCCAAAGTGGAACCTGGTTCATCGGTGGTTATATTTGGGCTGGGATCTGTCGGATTGGCGGTAAGGTTGCCAAATACTCGTATGCAGTACATGTCCGAATGTCACACACAGTAACTGTCGTTTTCAGGTAGTACAAGGAGCGAAGATGTGTGGAGCGTCCAAAATTATTGGTGTTGATCTGAACCCTGACAAAGAGAAAGTTGGCAAGTACCTATGCTATGCGTCTATAGCAGTGCATTTCAAATGTTTCAAAAAAAAAAAAGACTGAAGGAACTCTGATACTGTTGTTACACAGGAAGAAAGTTTGGTGTGACTGATTTTGTCAATCCATCTCAATTGGAGGAGTGTTCTGTCATTGAGGTAAGGACAGAGCCAACCGCATACTCCCTCCGTTCTTAAATTGTTATCGTCATTGACTTTTTTAGTTAACTTTGACTATTCGTCTTATTAAAAAAAATTAAGTAATATCATATATGTTGTCATAGTTTATTTTATTATCAAAAAAAATTAAAATATAACTTAAAATTTTACATATTTAAAATAATATTTTGAATAAAATAAATAATCAAAATTAATTAAAAAAGTCAACGGCGACAACAATTTAAGAACGGAGGGAGTACAATTTACAAGTAGCCTTAAGCTAGTATCTATCGAAAGTCATAAGTCAAATCCATACATTTGTACTAAAAGCTTCGTGTTCTGTTTTTAACCGCAGGTGATCGGCAAGCTGACAAGCGGCGGCGCGGACTACAGCTTTGAGTGCATCGGCTTGTCATCGGTGATGACTGACGCTTTCAGATGCACCAAGCCGGTTGTCATCTTATCCATACAAACCTTCTCTCCAGCCAACGACATGCACATCTCGATGTCACCTTTTTTGGATGCAGATGCATGCGGTATGCTAACTGTCACTCGTGTTAACAGGGCAAGGGCAAGACGATCATCCTGGGCACGGAGCGGAACAGCGAGCCAGTCTGCCTGCCGTCCACCGAACTCCTGTTTGGCAAGTGTGTCATGGGATCGCTCTTCGGCGGGATCAAGCCCAAGACCGACATCCCAATCCTCGCCCAGAAATGCATGAACAAGGTTCATTATGCATGGTTTCAGATGAATTTATGGTTTGCACATTGCAAATGTTTCGATAGTTTTGGTAATGTGTGTTTGTGCACGAATGTGTGCAGGAGCTGGAGTTGGAGGGGTTGATCACCCATGAAATAGGCCTGCAGGACATAAACAAGGCCTTCGACCTGCTCTTGCAGGGGAAGAGCCTGAGGTGCATCATATGGATGGACAAGTGACGGCAGCGACGCAGCGGCTGGTTGAATTTATAGTTCCGATTTCGAATAAAATCAATGGAGTGACTGAAAAAATGCCGTGTTTCTGAAAAAATGGTTTCCTTGTATGAATAAATGATACACTATCAAACAGGAGTTTACTGGAAAATCCTATAAATGTTGTGTTTCTTCGTTGGGAATCATTTGTTTTTTGGATGAACCGTTTTTTTTTTTTTGAACGTTTGAATGATTTTTTTTTTTTTTTGAGAATGAACGTTTGAATGAATGGAAACTAGAAGGATGGCACGTCATTTGCCGCGCCTTGTTACCCTCATTGCTCCTAAGCGCATTGGAATACATGTTTTTATGTTATGAAGAGGAGCAAAACATAGAACTGTAACACTGACTGTAAATTAGGTGAATCCTCAAGATCATGAAATTGTTTCATTATTGTATACTGTTAGAGGTGAAAACAAAATTAGTAGGAAGATGGTCTACCGGAGTTACCAATTTGAAGTGTGTGGATTTCATATGCATGGGTTATTGCTGGCTTGCTGCTAATGTTGGCATCATTGAATGGGAATAGAACGTGAACATTGGGAGCTTTTGCTCGAACCATGATAGGTTGTCATTTGAGTTTGATAAACATAACCAAATCAAACCATCAAGTCTTAAATATGGAACATATTAGTGATGCAGAGATTCAAAGAACAATCTTGAGTTGTTTGCAATAACAAAACTCTTATCTCACTCTACATATGCTTTTGCAAGATGGATTTTCCTTATTTTTTTCTATACCCTAAACATGTAGCTAAGCCTCACGAAGAATATAATTTAAAGGCAAATGTAATGCTACAGTTGTTGGATAAACCAACTTAATTAGGAATTATTTTTCTTTTAAGAAAATATGAGTCAATATATGTTGTGTAATTCATTTTGTAAATATGCTCTATGCATCTATTGATCTTTTAATTTGGTAGTTCATATATACTCATGGATATTTGAAAATTAGACTTTCAGTGCATGTTACCTACGTTTGTCTAATTTATCAATCAGAACGAAAGGACATGAAACAATGAAAGAAATTAAATTTAAATAAGAAATATGACAACCGATTAAACAGCAGCAGCATCCAGCCGGACATCAGGCTCCTAAGTTCCAGACGAGATCGGCTCCTATGCAGGACACCCTGCACATATTAGGTGTAGGGCAAATAACTGCATGACACCTGTCCCATATAGGCCTTCCAGACTGGGGAAAATCACAAGGCATGTAATGGCGATGTGAAGGTGAGATATTTACACTTTGGTTATAAAACTGAAAAAAAAATTACCTTGCTCACACGAACTTTTTCAGGGAGTCTTGGCGATTTTTTTCTCTTGCTTTTGACCGGACAATGACAGTGCCGCTGTGTACTGGAAGAGAAGACGAACAGCCCAGAGTGTCCTGGGCTCTACTGCCCCCATCGAGAGACTATTGTAGGCAGGTATTTCATTCATTGCTGGGATGGGCATTCCTGCGTAGCTGCCGATGCACGACGTCAGCTGGGTCCTGACAAGTTTTAGTGAACGGACGAGATTCTTTCTTTCTTCCATCTGATGGCTGTTAAACTATAAGCTGACGTGGCATGACATCATTTCGAGAATCGCGCCGATTTAGAATATAAGACCGTTATTTTTTTTGAACGTTTGAATGATTTTTTTTTGAGAGAATGAACGTTTGAATGAATGGAAATGGAGGCATCGGTTGAATACAGTAAAGATAGAGCGCGGCCCATTCTATAAGTAGGCGGATATTGGGCTTTATGCTTCTTCACGGGCCGTGGACATTGTCTATCCAGCCAGCTCATTAGGCCTGAATTGGCTGGGTAATACATTTGAAATTTTCAAAATGTGCTTGCCTCTCGAGATGTCCAAACAGGCGGCCCGGTCCGGCACGGCCTGGGCCTTAAAAGGTACGACACGTTTAATATAAGGCCGACACAGCCCTATTTCGAGCCATGTCGAGACAGTTTTAGGGCTCAGCTGCTGACCCATGGCACGGCTCTAAAATTCAAAATCGTGCTGGGCCAGCCCACTAGGCACACGACTACATCGGCCCTATAATTCAATTACAGCTCATTAACACTTAAAAGTGATGAAAAATAAAGAGAAATAAGGTGTGTGGTGGGATCTAAACTCAAAACCTCCACTAAAGTAATAAGACAACTTACCAATACACTAGAAAATTGTTTTTTTGACTATAACATAAATATAATTATATTTAAATAAATTTTATCGGGTGGTGCAGTGCCGGTCCTGAGGTTTGACCGTCGGCCCAAGCACGATCCTTACCATAGAGCCGTACCAGTACAGGCCCTAAATTGAATGAGCCGTGCCGTGTTTGGGTCGTGTTTTTTTTTTTACGTGTTTCGTGTCGGTCCACTCGGCAATGCCTCTTTGGACAGCTCTTTGAGAGTCTCGAGTCTTGCCAGTTGCGTCACCATCACAAGCCGGCAATGCGCTAAGCATCTTCCACTTGGATCATAGTTAACTACCGCAGATTCTCAATCGTTTCGTTCAGGCTGAACTAGCGTAGCCATCTGCAGTAAGAGAATCTCACAGAAAGAGCGGAAGCAAAAGAAACTCTGACTGCAGTAGGAGTGTAGAACCAGTACTAACAACGTAGCAACAGTACCATAAGCTGAAAAAGCTAGAAAATAACAGCTTACTGGCGTAAGCAAAAAATAGCTTACCGCTACAGTGTCTTTACTATTGCTACAGTGCCATAAACCAAAGCAATAAGCTGCGTATAAACCCTCCCAAACAGACCCTTGTTATCCTATAAAATACCTCCTCTCCTTCCGAGCTAGTCCTACCACAGAGCGCTCTTCGAACACTCCAACCTGGCACCGACGACTCCCTGTCTTCGCTCATCCATGGAGAACCACTGCCCCAAACCCATCCGATGCAAAGGTACGGCACGCAGATGAAATCTTGTGCTTTGCTGCATCGATTCAGTCTTCCCTGCGCCTTCAGCCTCGTTCTATTCTTCCGTGCATTCCATTTCCGGCATGTGGCTAACCGGTTTCTTTTTCTGGCGACGAGCAGCTGCCGTGTGCAGGGCCGGCGGCGAGCCGCTCGTCATCGAGGAGATCGTCGTCGACCCGCCCAAGGCGTACGAGCTCCGGATAAGAATCATCTGCACCTCCCTTTGCCACAGCGACGTCACGTTCTGGCGCATGAAGGTGCGCTTTCTTTGTCCGTTTCACTGCTGCTCTTCTGGCCCTCGGCAGGCAAGTCTGTACTAGGCCTCACGAGTGTACATGCACTCCGTGGTGCCATACAACTTTGCAGGATTTCCCCGGCATTTTCCCCAGAATATTTGGACACGAAGCTTTTGGGTGAGTGCTCTCAATTTTTATCCTCTTCTTTAGAAAAATCTGCACATGTGCGCGTGGAATTTTATCAACTCTGCTACTACCTTCTTGCGTTTCACCGCAGCCGTATATTTTTGGCGTCCGCGAGACGTGGAGTTTGTCAGTTTGAGGTTGAAATGCCGTCTTTACCATGATGTCTTTGTTGATGACGCTGGTTAGAGGAAAATGGAAAGTTGCATTTTTTATGTGCTAAGCTCGCGAATTGACTGAGAAAAAGTGTGAACTCTGTTTAATTGTCAAACTGGCTAATATAAACTGAGGCATCAGAAAATGACATTCGTGGATGTACCGTTTACGACTTCACCTTTTTCAGCCAATATTTGGCCACTAGTACGTACGATGCACATTGACGCTGGGCACAGTACTGGATCCTTCAGCTTTTAAAGTTAACCCAGAACTACGCCACTGCTAGACTAAAATTTGCCGCCCATTTTATACAAATTTTGTTTCTTATAATTTGTTCTAGTTAGTTTTATTAGATTTTTTTTGAAAAATGTTATGGTGTTTGAAAATAATATTAACCGTTCATTGATTTAGATCTAATGGTTAATAGATAAAAGGTACCTAATGAAAAGTACTTTAAGTTGTAGACCAGTACCATAAAACGGTGAGATATGTACTAATTTTCTCTTTTTCTTTGAATTAATAAGGACAATTTAGTACTTTCCTATCGGTCCTGTAGGTAGCATGGCCTGGCATCCATGGATGGCAGGGCTGGCCAGTGGCCACAGCAAGAGCGCCATCCGATCCGACCAAAGCGAGAAGGCCTTGAGTACGTAGTTATGCGAGGAACCTCTCAAAGTGGTTGACGGTCGAAGCGACCACTCTTCTTGCCTTTCTCAATTGGGAACAGAGAGCAAGGGAGGAAGAGAGAGAATACAGAGGCGCCAATGATTTTGGCCGTCAGGATCGATGAAAGAGGGGATGGCGGCATCCGTTGGGCCTCCAGGAAGAGAGAAGGGGCGTCGACGGAAGCGCTCACGGTGAAGAAAAAGAGGCTGGAGGCACACTGCCGGAGCCATGCTGGTATCCTCGAGGCGGCATTGTTCCAATTTCTGAATTTGATCGGGAGGTAGAAGAAGACAAGGCAGAGGCTAACGTGTCACAGGCTCATAGCGGAAGCAGATCTAGATCACAGAAAAAATTACCTAAGACCCTCTCTTACCATGAATTAGAGTCCTTAACAGCCCCTTTACAATCAATGGCTCTTAATAATCGGTAGGAGAGGAAAACACCGGAACAAGTCTCCTTTTTTTTTAGAAAAGGTAGTTTTATTACATGATGTTGACTAGAAATAGTACGAAACGTTGATGGGTTAGCGGTTTGTGAGAGAAACAGCCAATGAAACCTCTGATTTCTGCCTCTCATTTGTCGATTGTTGTGGCATATACAGCGGCAGCTTGGTCACTTGTTGTAGTTTTTAATTTAAGATGAGGTCTGGCAGTTGGCCAAAAAAACTTTTTAGAGATATAAATTGCCGCCAATCAGCCATACGTCACAGGTTTTATTAGTTTTAAAATTTAGGACGGGATGCGTCAGGTGACTTAGCGAATCAACATTCTCGAGTATGTAAAGGTTACCCACAGGCCACAGACATATGAAGAGTTGAAATGCATGTATCTGATGAGCGTCGGTGAGAGCGTCTGATGGTCTCTGAACAATATGTCAAACTCACCTAATAATAAGGGGTCATCTGCAGGGTAGTTGAGAGCGTCGGTGAACACGTGGACGAGTTCGCCGCCGGCGACTCGGTGGTGCCTACGTTCCTGGGTCAGTGCAGCGAGTGCGTGGACTGCAGGTCGGAGCGGAGCAACATATGCTCCAAGTACCGGTTCATGGTGCGTTCGGGCATGCTGCGCGACGGCACCTCCCGGTTCAGCGACGGCAGCGGCAACCCGATCCACCACCTCCTCGGCGTGTCTAGCTTCTCCGAGTACACCGTCGTGGATGTGAACCACGCCGTTAAGATGAACCCCGCCGTGCCGCCGTCCATGGCCTGCCTTCTCAGCTGCGGCGCCTCCACTGGTTAGTGACGGCACTATGACACGCGCATATACTTGCCGCGCCACCTATTCGGTGGAATCCTTCAAAAATCGTATTTAACAGTTTTTAAAAATTCTAAAACTCAGCATACATATAGTTAATATGGAGATACATGTCCATACAAAATTTATGTCCATACAAAATTTCAAATCCAAATTCAAATTTATTTAAAAGATATAAAAATAACAAATCACGAGAAAGATGATAAAAATAGATGACATGTGCTATTTTGTCTTTTTCTCCCTCTTTCTTCATAATTTATTATTTTATATCTTTTTAGTGAAGTTGAATTTGGACTTAAAATTTTATGTGTATATTTCTCAAGATGTCATCTACATGTATGTCGAGTTTTAAAAATTTTAAAAGCTTCTGGATACGATTTTTGAGAGGGTTTTCACGATTTCACCGAATAAGTGGTTTCTACTGAATATTTTCTCAAGAACAACACCATATGAGAATTACTAGAGCTGTTTGAATTTCTGTTTCAAATCGGTGGTTATCTAATCAGCGTCTCCGAAATTGCAGGGGTCGGAGCCGCATGGAAGCTAGCTAAAGTGGAGCCGGGGTCTTCAGTCGCTATCTTTGGTCTTGGCGCTGTAGGATTGGCGGTAAACTGACAGACAGTTCCACGTTTTCTTGGTTTACTAATAAGTTTTTTTTTTAAGTCAGAGTTTGGCACTGACAATTTTTTTTATAAAAAATAATGAACCCCCATCCTAGCAGGACTACCGAACTCGCAGTCTTGACAAGTTGACTTATTCCTGTTTCTGATTTGGATTGATGTATATTGAAGTAGAAAATTTTACAATCAGGTGGCGGAAGGAGCAAGGATTTGTGGGGCGTCAAAGATCATCGGCGTCGATCTGAACCCGGAGAAACATGAGCTAGGCATGCAGGCCCTTCTGATTGCGCTATGAACTTTTCTGAACTTTATTTTAGACATTATGAATTGAAAAATCCCTTGCTGCAGGAAAGAAGTTCGGTGTGACACATTTCATCAACCCAAAAGACCTTGGGGAGAAACCTGTCAGCCAGGTGATAACCCATGTTGTTGTTCCATTGATGGTCACATGCATGTTTTGCTTACCTTTTATTCTGACACACACTGACATGTCCGTGCTTCCATGGTCCACAGGAGATCATCGAGATAACAGACGGTGGTGCGGATTACTGCTTCGAGTGCATTGGCCTGGCAGCGCTGATGGCCGACGCATTTAAGAGCTCCCGAGAGGTAAGTGAACAAACTCATGGCCTCATGGGGAGCTACTTCTGGTAATGTGTTCTGAAACCCAACCGTTGTTTTGGCAGGGGTGGGGCAAAACCATAATTCTTGGAGTGGAAATGCACGGTGCTCCTGTCTCCATACCTTCTCTGGAGATCCTCCACGGGAAATCTGTCATGGGGTCGCTCTTCGGAGGGGTGAAGCCAAAGGAGGACATTCCAATTCTCGCCGATAAGTACCTGAACAAGGTCGGCTCCAGTGTTTGATCAAGTAGAATATCAGAGTAACGGTTGCATGATTTATAGAGTTTTGACCCATCAGTTGCAATACTACAGGAGCTGGAGCTGGACAAGTTCATAACACACGAAGTTGACTTGAAGGACATCAACAAGGCTTTTGACCTGCTGGTCCAAGGGAAGAGTCTCAGGTGCACCATATGGATGGACAGACTGAAGTAACGGCCGGAGTTTCCAACAGAACCCACCAGCTGCATTGTGTTGTGATGTAAAGTTTGCTGTTCAGTTCAGTGGGAAATACTAGCTGGTTTGGTTACTGCCAAATGAAGTCACCGGTGTGGTGTGCTCTGCTCTGCATGTTGACATCCTTGTGTACCATGCTTTCCTTGTTTGCTTTTTAAAAGTTTCAGTGTCACTGATCTTGAGAAGTTGTAGAAAATTTACCTGATGTGTCGTCGTTCTTGGACGCCCATCGTTACTTGACAATCTGTAATAAACTACGTAGTATGCAACAAATATAGCCGGATGCATGCGAAACTCGTGCCTTTTTATGAAAAAATGTCCATGTGAAACTCGATGCTCCAAATATAGCCGCAGTGCCTCGAATGTTGCGGCAGCCACCAAACCGGGATAAACCCTGGCTCATCCTTAACTTGTCATTGCGTCCAATTTTAGAACCCCGTTCCACACCGCATATTTAGCAGACAGAAGCCCGTCCCCCGTTTTATCCCCTGCTTCCTCCACATGCCTCAAAGTTTAGCTCGTTTCCAACCGCCACACCTCCGCCGCGGCCTGAGAGATCTTGCCCCTGCCATTGTACAACATTTCACAACCCAGGGGAAGAAGAAGAATATGCAGCAGCAGCAGCAGCAGCAGGGGCGGGCGGAGATGGAGCAGCAGGTTTCCCAGCTCCGGTCGGAGCTGCGCAAGGTGCGCGAGGAGCGGGACCGTGCGCACCGCGTTCTGGAGGTGACCGAGTGGAAGGCGCTGGCGTCTGCCAACGACCGCACGACGATCGAGACGCTGGAGGCGGAGCTGGAGGCGTCGCGGGAGTCGGAGAAGCGGATGCTGGAGTCGCTGGCGCTGCAGACGAAGCAGCTGGAGCTGACCAAGATCTCGCTGGAGGAGGCCCGGCTCGAGATCGCCGCGCTGCAGGAGTCCGCGCGGCGGCTGGAGGCGGCGCGCGGGACGACGACGACGCCACGAGGGGGCCGGCACGACCGCGACCTGCAGCGCGTGCACGGCGAGCTGCGCGTGGCGCTGGCCGCGGAGGAGAAGAGCAGGAAGGCCATGGAGGAGTTGGTGATGGCGCTCAAGGAGGTGAACGCGGAGCTGCACGCCACGCGGCAGCAGCTGGCGCGCGCGCAGCACGAGGCCGAGACGGCCCGGATGGAGGCCGACCGGATGCACGTCTCCGTCAGGCGCCGGGACGACAAGCTCCGGGCGCTCTCCGACGAGGTGGCCCGCCTCCGCGCCGAGGCCGAGGAGTCGTTCGCGGCGTGGCGCGGGAAGGAGGCCGGGTTCACGGCGTGCATCAAGGCGTCCGAGGCCGAGCTCGCCGACGCGCGCCGCGAGAACGCGCGGCTCTTGGAGTCGCAGCGTTCCGGCCGGGCCGAGGTGGCCAAGCTGCGTGACATCCTCAAGCAGGCCGTCAAGGACACCAAGGTGGTGAAGGAGGCGCTGGAGGAGGCCCGGAGCGAGAACGCGACGCTCAAGGGGATGGTCGGGGACAAGGACAAGGCAGTAAAGTGCACGAGGCAGGAGCTGGAGAACCTCCGGGTCAGCGAGGCCGCGGCGAGGGACAGCGTCAAGGAGCTGCAGAGCATCCTCGTGGCCACCTCGTCCAGCCCCACCGCGGCCATGGCCGCTGCGAATAAGACGACGGACGTGATGATGGACAACAGCCCATCGCCGCATGCGAGGGTGCCGGTGCTGGACAAGTATCCCTCGGACTCCAAGATCAGGCCGCCGGCCGGGCTCACTCGGCCGCGCCGGATGTCGGAGACGTTCGAAGGGTCGGTGTACGATATCTTCGGCTCGGCGGACGACCACAAGGGCGAGGTGTTGGGCGCCTTCTCCTCGATGCCGAGGTTTCCCGGCAAGCGAAAGGTGGTCATGCGCAAGGTCGGCAGCTTGTTCCGGTGGAAGAGCTTCAATAACAAATAGTAATATTTGGTGTTTTTTTTGTTGCAATGCCTCCTGATCCTCAGTTGCTCACGGATTCTTGATGGTGTATATATGTACATTCACAGATTTCCTGTTTTCATAAAAAATCACACTGAGAAAATTTGTTGTATTTTCTGCAAGGAATTTGGTAACCGTTACTTACTTAGCGTTTCACCAACTTTTGAATGCATCTTTTGTCAGGCCTTCCAGGAACAATTTAGCATCGGCCCAAAATTTGGTTAGAGCCCACCACTTAATTCTCTCCACTTCATCTACCGATTTTCGTCCAAGATTTCGGCTTCGCTCCTGCTGTTGAACGGCAGTGCAAGCAGTGACGGAGCCAGACAGAAAATACAGCAGGGCCGGTCAGGCATTCTGCGGAGATTAGTCATTAACAAAGATTTACTGCACAATTTGATAAAAGTATTATATATAATTGGGTCACAACAAAGAGAGTATAAGTAACAATGGAGACTAATATCAGAAATTCAGTACTAAAAAAATTACTCATTCTTATTCTTTAATTCATCTTTTTGTATTTGGAAAATGGAAGAAATTGTCTATTGTGTGGCAACTCGACATAACAAATTCACAGTACGATCAATGTTATTAATGTCAAACTTGTAACACGGCCGAGTAGATTAAAGAATCAATTGTGAAAGGGATTATAGCCTAGTGTTATAAAAGCCTTAGTAGCACCTCAGTTTGAGGGTTTGACTTTCTGTAGGAGCGAATTTATTAGTATTTAACGTTATTGTGCATTCAGTGTTAGGCGACACTCTCACCTATAACGATACGTCAATGATGACTTCATCAATCTTGAGAATTTATTGGCTCAGTCTTCAAAAATACTCATAAAAGTAGAATTTGTAAACGTATGTTCATATAGGTGAGTGTACATGCGTGCGTTGTGAGTGTCTAAGTTGTACTATGTAATTAAAAAAACTAAAAAAAAATCAATTGAGGTCGAATTGTGGTGCTGGAAGCGAGAGTTCGTTTCTACGTTCATGTGTGATCACGGGAGAAACCAAAAAACTTATCAAACTTCACGAACTCGAAACTATTGAAGTGTGATCTGACTCTAACAAAATCACGGGAAAATGGCCATCGGAATCAAACGAAAACATAAATAAATCACGAACACGAAAACAAACTTCTTGTGACTCTCTGCAGTGCCTACGACTATATATATAGAGCCCTGGGCTATACTACATTGAAACTTCAATGTAGTATAGTCCTCATCTGACCGTTCATTTAGATTGGTAGAAAAGTAATTAACTATCTAATTTAACTAACTACGTAAATGCCACCCAGGGCACAGAGTAATTTGATAACGAAACGTTTTCTCAGAATCCTGCATGTACGCCGCCGCTGCTTCCGCCTTCGGCCGACCGACGATTCTCAAATCTGCTGCAGCCGCCGATTCCACCATCCTCGTCCAGTGTTCTTCCGGCATCGTCGCAAGGCCACCACTTCCGGCGTATCAGTTCTCCCGGCGGGCGCGATTTGTTCTTCCGACGGGCGCTCTTCTTCTCGCGTGACGACCGGCGCAAATCCTTCTCCCCGTGTGCATCCTGATCCTTGCAGCCCCGCTTCCGGCATCTTCTGCAAGTTCGGGCCTGGCGCAGCGTCGACTAACGGCTGCCGACGAGCGGCGAGACTCGCGCACGTTGGACGGCGAAAGGCGAGTGACAAGGCTATTGCGCCCGGCGGCGGCGACCCGTGTGCTGCAGCGATGACGGGAATGGAGAGAAATGAAAATGAACAACGACCAGAACTTTTGAAAAGATATAAATTAGTTTTTATTTTATTTTAATAAGTAATAAGTGATTTATTTATTTAAAAATTAATAAAATTATAGTCTATCATTATTTTTTCCTATAATACCCCTATTTATTTTATACTACTTCACAAAATTGATTCATACTACTTAGAGGATCAATATAGTATAGTTAAATCAAAACCGTTGGATAAAAAAAAATGGATGGCCTATATTAATTCCAGCCCATTGTAAAGGTGCTCTATATATATATGAAAGTGGATGATCGCAGTACAAATAGAAAAAGAGAAAAACAAAATCTTAAGGATTACAAACAAGCAAAGAGAAAGAAATTAGAATCATGAAAGAGCTTCTTGTCATGATTGAATAAGAGGCAAACTAGTAAGACGCCCGTCCATTTGCGCGGCTAGACTTTTTATTATGTTTGATAATGTTAGAATAAATTAACATGACAATATGAACTTTGTGATCATTATCTCTCTCTTTCTCAACTTCTTAGCTTTGATATTACACATGTTCCATTATATATATTGACTAACTTTAGCAAAACTATAGATAATTTGACAAAAGTATAAAAAAACTATAGATTCAAGGAGTTGTACCATAAACTATAGACTTAAATACTTGATCATTAATGTGTCATAAAAAACTATAATATTTTTGTGAAAAACTGACTTCTTAGATGTAGTTTTATGGATAATCAGATTGTTGGGGAGATACTTAGACTTCAGTTTATTTACCATCAATTTGCTGAGTTTATTGGTCTAGCAGACAACTTTATGTCTTTCATTAGCCCATTTCTCTCATAATATCTGGCAACAAGTTTCCTATTTATTCACTGACATATGATTTCGGAGTTTTCGCTACTTCATCTGCTTGCAATGTTTCCTTGCCTTGAACTCTCACCCATATTGAAGCGGGTACGACATCCTCATTTGGCTATCCATAACTTGTGTACTCATGCTAGTACTATAACCCACATGTCATTGCTGGTATGCAAACAATTATATGCTTGTGTTGCCATCACCATTGATGTAATTCCTCTCTTCACGCCATCAAGGAATTATCAAATATTGTGTGGCTTGTCATATTTGAGTAATTCCTTGCCATAGAATTGACATGTTTCTTTGGTGATGAGGTTGACTCTTTTTCACGATGTAACTCATGCGGGTGACTGCTAGCGGTGGATTTTTAGGATTCTAATTACGGGGGTACCAACTAAAGCAATATGATTTACCCCAACTCATGCTATGGAAAGGTCACTAAGTGATATCGATAAAGGACAATTCAATGATCCCACTATCCATGTAGGCCTTTTCTTGCAATCAGATGTGCAATTGGGTAAAAATCACTCATATTTACCAAAATATATATGTATACATCACATTAGAAAATACATGTAATCAACTTTTTTACAAATATTTTATGGGGACAACTGTCTCTCCATGCTCCTATCTAAATCCGCTGCTAGTGACTACACATGGAGAGGGGCACTGATCTAGCATGAAAGCTCATAGGCTTAAAGAAAAGATGACGTCTAGGTGAACGTCATATATTGTTTAATTGATAAACTTTCTTTAAAATAGCTGACTAAAAAATTATTGTAATAATATTTTATTCTCTATGCATGTACCGTTGTCTCTTTAGAATAGTATTTTATTTTTGTTGTATAAAATGTTATTTTTGGGCTATTTTTTAAATGTAACTATTTTATTGTACTTCAAAACAATTATGTAACCCTTAGAATAGTGACCTATATATCAAGAGGTGGCTAAAGTTTATTTTATTTTTTTGTTTCTTCTCAAAATTGCATGTTTTTACATAGAGTTTATTTTAAAGTTGTTACTAAGATAAAATAAAGAACTTCATATTTGCAGAGTTTCAATTTTTCCATTAGGTCAAGAAAAAACCCTCTCTTGGTGGAGCATATTGGTTCACGCTAATATGGTTCCCTAAATTATTTTTCCTTTTTTTTATGTAACAATACGTAGGATTTTCTTTCCTATGTTTCACGTAAGAAAAAAAAAGTATTGTGATGCTTCACCCAAGGAGGGGATAACGAGGATGCCATGCATGCATGAGCGGTTCTATTTTTTGCTTTCAATTTTCTGGTTATTTAAATCAAAAGATCAAATCAATAAATGTGGTAGGTAATTCAAAAATATTATTAATAGGTGTATTTTTGGTAAAACTTTCATAATAGAAGTTGTGGGTAATTTTAAAATTTCATGAAGGGGTATATTAGTCTAAGATTTTTATAATGGCATTAGTGGGTAATTTTAAAATTTTACGAAGGGGTATTTTAGTCTAAATTTTTATAATGATAGTGGTGGATAATTTTTTCTTTTTTTTTCTAATTAATATGGTAATTGCTAGCGCTTGAGAACGAACTGATGTCTTTTTTTCTTGGTCAAATATATATATATATATAAATAATAGATAACTATTTTTTGTCTGTGGATAACCAAGGCGACACCGGGTAAATTAACAAACAACGTTCTTTGTGGGCCATATTTCTACGTATGTATTTACTTTGTCCCTGAACATAAGGGATTCTAGGATTGATTAAACACAAGTCGTCTGATCTAAAATGAAAGTATTTTATCACGACATCGTCCGGCCAGTTTGATTTGTGAAATCATGCTCTTATCATGCTTAGCATATAGGCTATGGCACTCGCCTGAGTAAATCAACTCGCTGCATGTTCATTATCCAAATCCCACATAACCAGTACTACCCGCAGCCTAGTAAAATCAAATAATTAAACATAGTCATCAAAGTTCTAAATCTGCATATTTGCGTGCTTAGTCTGTAAGTTTAGGAAATGAGATGACTATTTCCATGAAACAATATTACAATTTACAAACATAGTAGCCCATGCAAAGTCACATTTTAAGTGACTAATAAATTATGCTTACTTGGTGACATTTCTTATATTACACAAATATATAGTCGGTGACGAGATTTTGTAGTTGTTGTAATGGTTGGCCCATGAGAAAGCAGGTGTGACACCGGGGCGTCGTTGATTCAGAGAGCGGATCTCATGATCCTGTTGGTCTGCTGCAGAGCGGCATCACCAGCAGGTGCACGCAGCAGCGTGTCCATCTCCTCCATGACCCTGTCCATGGCGGGGGCAGGCAGGCACATCGGCAAGGCGACGCATTCCTCGCCCTTGGCATTCTTGAAAGACAAGAGGAAGCTTGAAATCCAAGACAACAAGGGGATTCCGGAAACTTCTGCCGGGCCGTGGTACACCGGCTTGCCCCACCCAAAGTCGAGTTCACTCCACCTGGCCCTTACGGTGTCCGCCACCAAATACATGCATGTTGACGGTATGTTGTAGATTCTCTTCTGCAGCACCGTGATGTCGGCCATTGACCGCATGTACTCTATATCAACCTCATCCTTGGCCTTCTTTATCAGCTCCACTGCGTAGCTGAGAGGATTCGTACAGAGCTCATGGGCCGTAGATATGGCAACCGGGGTCGCGAACGCGTTTCCGTATAGCCGGTGGGGATGCCGATCTCGGTTTCCTTATGGCGGACACGGGCATCGACAGATAACATCAACCTCATCTCCTGGTTAGAGTCTGGTGAAAGTGCGATCGTGCGACACTTCCAAAGGCACCCCAAAATGATGTCAAACCTCGTGGCATTCTTCTGAAGGTGCGCGGTAAGCTGGGATCGTAAGGTGGCCACATCTTTGGGGCCAAACAAGAAGGCGTGGCACACCATCTGATCAAGAGACAAGGTGATGCTATTGGCATCTGGTACCTCGTCGAACTCAGGGTGCGGGAAACTAGGTCGTCGTGGATTGCGCGCCTCGAGTAACTCGCGTTGCCAAACAGGACGTACTGTCAGCGCCAACGCACCCCGAGCTAGCTCTGCCACAGCGCCGAGGAACTGTGTTAGTCCCTGCCCATCCAACATAGTATGGTTGATACGCACCGCCAAGATGAAGCCTCCACATGCCAACCGTCCTGAACGAGCCAAACACACATATGTTTTAATTTCTAGAAGATCAACAAAGCAATGACAAAAAAAAAATTTGACATGACAAGGATGTACCTGGAAGAGTAGGAGCGAGGCATCTAGGATGTCAGAAAAAGAACTAGGAGCATCGGGAAATAGTTCCTCAATCCACGGGAATGGCGGCAGTAAGGCATCACCAAACTGCTCTAAGCGGACGTCAGTGTCAGCTTCGACGAACAGTACACCCTCACCAGTGCAATCAACAGCGAGCTTACGCCCTGCTAGTTCTATAAGGCGCCCAGCCAACGGATAGTAGTGCACAAGAGCCTTGGCAATGGCGTCCCGGATGACCATCGCAGGATCCACCCCGCTCCTGGACTCATTCCTACGGTAGAATTGGATGGCAGAGACGTGGAACCGCATCCTATCATGGTCGTCAATGTCCGATAGCCGCTTCAGCTCACGAGGCGTCGGGGCTACCGGAGCAACGAGCACCGCAGGATGCCTACGCACAATAAACTTTAAAGCTGCCATCATTGGAGTAGTGACTAATGTGCAAGAGGAAACAAGGATGTGAGTTAGATTGGTGTCCTTGTGGTGTGTGGATTTGCGTCCTAGTGTGCTACGTTTATATATCGTGATGCGCAAAGGGTGATGACCTTTTGGGTTGGAATTAGCTAGTTAGATAAGGTCATTGAGCATGTGGAACTGAATTCTTCCTGATTAAAGGTGTCGTGTTGCACATGTAATTAAGGGTGATGTTACCAGTTTTTGGATGGAAAACACTAGGTGTAGCTATTACGAAGAGCAACTTCCACATGATCAGCTACCATTGAAAAAAACGATTTTTAATCACATAACTATGCCAGTCTTTATTATCTGTGCCCTGATTACTCCTCCAAACTGTTAAAAGATAAATCTTATCTGCTACGTATTTATCACTTGTAATCTAACTCGAATTGAAACCAAATTGTCTTTAGTAAGTAGTAATTGATTTCATTTATTGTTCATGGACATCATACCACTGAAGAACTGCATTTTTTAGAGTCGATGATTGTACAAGTCTAGCGGGTTTTAATTTGCATTGATCCCAAGTTTTATAAAGTGCAATACTTAATGCAACGACTACTGGGATTGGATTTGTGCATTAATATGCGCCTATGCGCATATCCTGATAGTGATGAGTCTATTAGATCGATGCAACGAGTCATTGTCATGAAGGACTTCTAATCTACGTTTTTGAATCGTGATACAACTATAAATTCTTGAACACTGCAATGTCAAGGAGCTGCAGAGCATCCTGGTGGTAACGTCGTCCAATCCCACCGCAGCCATGGTTACTGGGAAGATGGACGTGGTGGACAGCCCGTCACAGCGTCCACCGCATGCAAGAGTAGCAGTGCCGATGCAGGACATGTTCCCATTGGACTCGAAGATTATGCCGCCGGCCAGCCTAACTCGGCCACGCCTGATGTTGGAGACCTTACGAGGGGTCGATTATGTACGACATCCCCGACTCGATCGACGATTAGTTGATCATAAGGGAGATCTAGCTTAGGCGTGTTCTACTCGATCAGCGCCAGCACCCAGCAGTGGGATCAGCCGTTCGTGCACCGCGCTCGATGGTGCCCGTCGAGAACATGAGGAACCTCAACGAGAGTGCATCTCCGCCCTCTCCAGCGTTGAAGATCAGATCCCCTCTCCGAGCAGCTGTGCCAACCGCTCGGGCTCCTTTGCTGTATCATGGACTCATTCCTACGGAAGAATAGGATGACAGAGATGTGCAGCCGCAGCCTATCGTGATCGTCGATGTCTAACAGCAACTCCAGCCCACAGACTAAATTTAAAGCTTTATATTCTATTTTAAAGATCTAATTTTAAGTTTTAGAGGTCTAAACAAATTTTCACTCCAATCCAACTGACTAAAATTAACTCTCTATCCATCTGCCGGTAGGCCTCACGAACCTTTATTCCTCCCACCTTCCCCCGTACTCGCGCCGCCGGCTGCCTATGTTTCTCCCGCCGCCGCCTCCCTCTGTTGCTTCCGCCGGCGCTGTCGCTGAGGCCCTACCGCCGTCCCCGGCATTTGTTCCGCCGAGCCGCTCATCTCCTGGGCTGCCCCCGCCCCCGCCCCCGCTCCCGCGCCCGAGCCCTCCACCTCGTCCACCGGTTGGGACGTCGTCTGGGCGCTCGAGAACCAGCAGCGCCGTCGCCTCAACCGGATCTAGGAGCAGGTGTCGTGTGGAAGCCCTCGGCTGCCCCGGGTGAGGTCCATGCCTCGTCGGCGCCGGTGGTCTTTCGCCTCGACCACTGCTGGGAGGTCGAGTCCGACGGCAACTACCACTTCACCGCAGCACGGACGACCGCCGCCGCCAAGGCCAACGCGCGCAAGCTCAGGCACCGCGCCGTGCGCCGGTTCATTGAGGTCTACGCGGCGACCGGGCACGGCTACAGGGAGGCCGTTGACGCTACTGCGCGGCATCTCTACGCGCCAGATCTCAAGGCCAGGTGGGGCGTTCACGTCGTGTAGGAGATCAAGGTGTTCGCACCCAAGGCCGAGCGCGTTGCGCTCGACGGCCCCCTCTGCTTCGTGTGCGACCTTCGGCGTTGTCAATTGGCTGTCTCGTTGTTCGAGATCTGCACGGACAGACTCGGCGGGGATGCCCGCGTCCAGGGCAGCCATGGCCGCGGCGCGGCGACGGAGGCAGAGCTTCATGTGGGCCAGGAGGGCGGACGCCGGCCGGAGGCGCGGGACAAGTCGCCAGCGGCGGCAGAAGCTTGCCCTCAATTCGCGTCGGGGGAGGAGCAGATGAGAGGAGAGAAAAGAAAAAAAAAATAGGGGTCCATGTTTTGGGGAAGAAATAATGACCCTCTATTCCTAGGAGGTTTGCTCTAAAATTTGATAAGTCAATAAATTTATAGACTCATATAGTTAGAGGTTGGAATTGTGTTTTTGTATTTGGGTGGCTAAAAGGGGATTTAGAGATCCATTTAATCACTCCACTAAAATTACTCTAATAGCCGCTTCAGGCTTCAGCTCGCGAGGCGTAGGGGGCTGCCGGAGCAACAAGTACCGCCGGACGCCCGCCATTGGAGCAGTGGGGCAGTGGCTAATGCACGGTACACGAAGCTAGGTGAGTTTGACGGTTTTTGTGTGGTGTGTGGATTTGCATGTTATTACTATGCTAGTACGTTTGTATGCCGTGCTGAATGGAGATCACATCGGAGCGGAAATAGTACGGAAAAGTAGCTGACTTTAGTTATCAAACGATTATCAATGATCTGGTACATTTTGAAGTGTCATTTGTGTTAACTGGATAACCACGCGAAGTCATGGAGCATGTGGGAATGGATTCTTCTTGATTAAGGGTGGCATGTTGCACATGTAATAGGATGATCTTATCGTCGTAGACCTCCTTCGGAATGAAGAAAAAATATAGGATTTTTCTGGGATTCTTCCCTATACTAAAATTTCCTTTGACCAGTGTAGGATTGAATCCTACTAAATCCTTTAGAATTCTTATGGAAAATAAATATGAGGTCCAACCTCTTATAAATTAAAATTCCTATGAGTCCATGTCTCTCTTCAAATTCTGTTATCTGTGTAACCAAATATTTGTTAGAAAATTTTCTGCACTAACAATTCATGTAGGATTGAAATAGACGGCAAAATCAATTCTATGTGTTTGACTTGGAATCCCGTTTCTTTTAGAAATGAAAGTTTCAGTTCAAGATAGGCCTAAAAAGAAGCTGAAAAACATCAGTCCATAGTACCACAACGCACTCTCCTCACGCCCTTTCAAGGGTGAGATCTTTGCTGCTACATGAGTCATCTCTCCTATGCGACTTTTTGGGCCAGATCAAACCAGCCGTCTTGCTTGATCTCCTCTCTGATCTGGCCCATAAAGCCGCTAACCTTAGTTCGTCGTCCACTAGTTCCCGGCGGCTGGCTTCAATCAACACGATTACACGACATGAGCCTTGCCGCAACTTAGGCTCCCGTACTGCGGAAACCCGATCCGAAGTCTGGATCCCAGATTGCTCCGCCGAAAGAAACCGTTGTTTTTTCCACATCCACGCGCCTGCCTGCACGCTGCACCTGACGAACGCGAACAGATATGAGACCGGACGCTGTGACGCCCTAGCCACCACGGCTGGTTGCTGCCGAGAAGATTCGCGAGCACGATATGGTGCACTTTCGAAGAACGGGCGCTCGTGCAGTGCTGCCATGCTGGCCGGCTTGGCTTTCCACGTCAACGGAAGGAATCCTCGAGTCGTTCGCGGGTCCCCGTCTGGTGACCCGTCAGCCATCGCATTTTCAGGATGTGCAACTTCCACAGCCGACACGCGACAGTATGGTTTCAGGCACGCACAACAGCCGCTTCGCTGACTACTCTAGCTTGATTGGCACTTGGAAAAAATATATATAATAATGTATCCGTGCGGCTGGCCGGTTCCAGCTTCCAACGGCTGATGATGTGTTTCCATGTTTGATCGAGCTGGATGCTACCATAGCTCTCATCCAACCAGACATAACCACTCGGACAAGAACCAGATACAGAGTCTGGTCAACTCAGTTTTCTACAGCTCCTTCGCCTGTTTACGGGTTTGCACGACGAGTCAATATCCTATCGCCGAGATTTTATTTGTTTCATTGACCGCTTGGTTGGATTCAGTCATGTATGTCTACACGAATATTCTTCCACATCCTGTTTCGTCGTGGATGCAGGGTTGCGTAGATGAACGGAACAGATATACTCGAACTCTGACTTGGTTATCCAGAAACTCCACGCTCTGTTTTTCTTAACTACTAGCAAAGTGTTTGTGTTTTGCTACGTGTTTTAAAAAAATACAAGAATCTATAGACATACTATTTTCTATATAGGTAGATTATTTGTATTATGCAGTTCAGTTAGTAATATCCCAAATACACCAATTTAACGTATGATCAAGAAAAAATTAGCAGCTTTGACTTTTGACATACATGTGTGTTTTTTCTTTGATTGATATATTGCCTCAGGTTTGAACGTACTGGACATTTTTTTTTAGCTTTCGTGTTTTGCCTCTATGTGGATATGGCATGCTTCTGTCTCCAAAAAAAGAGTCCGATTGTGATAATAAAAAACTTTGTGAGTTCGATTCTGATTGTGAATTAGAGTCCTATCAACGTGTGAAAGAATTAGAGTACTGCATGTTTTCTTTTTTTGGTTAAGAAACAAATCCTTTCAAGACAAAACAAGCCAATACTAAATCAACACCAAACTAAACCAACATCATTGACGACCTCACCTAAATTAATAAGTTATAGAGATTTAAGGTCTATTACTCTAATTAATCATATGGCTAATAAAGATGCTTGTTGCTTGACAGGCCTAAGTTATTAGGTACCTAGCAGTTTTTTTCTTCATTATTGAAAGTCTTTTCCGCCCTAAGAGAGAAGCCATATTATTTCCAATCCAAGTTTTAAAAGGTCACCAACAGTTGACAAGCAACACAAACACTTGTTGCTACCTGGCAATTCTAGTTTTTCTATGTCAATACTAATTTTATGGCCCTCATGAGCCAAAAGCCCAAAACCATATGACGCTTTGGAACAACACTCTACCGACCACATATAAGTTATTAAGATGGTATAACAAAGATTTTCATAATATTTGTACTAACATATTAGTGCAACTACTGATCAAAGTTACATGCTGCTTTGCCAATGTCTAAATAAAGTGTCATACATTGTAGAGAGAGATCGAGTGAGAGAGAGAGAGAGAATTGGGCTCATCCTATGTGGCAATGCCGCTCGCCGCGGTCGTGGCCACCCATGATTGAGCGCCGCTCGACGTAGGTGTCTCAGCCTCCTCTCTAAAAGAATTGATAGTGCTTTTGCCCTTGCTTCTGTCACAAGATTTTTATTTTATATTCTTTAGAGAGAGAGAGAGAGAGAAAGAGTGCAAAATAGTCTGGCCAATTTATTGGTACATTGCTGTATCTACACTTTAGGGACCATTTGAAGGCAGCTTTCCAAAGTAGCGGCAGAAACCAACCCTTTACCATGCATCTAGGCCCATCTCCTCCTATGCTTGCTTGTATCTCTAAATGAGGAGCTTTGACATTTGCCCGTGCATGTGATGTTTTCTCGTCCCAAGTAGGTTCTTCTCTCAAAAATCACATAAAACGATGCATATGCTGCATAGAAAGAGCAGTAGGAAAGAATTCGCTCGTGGAACTAAAAATCCAGTCTCCCCGTCGGCAACATCGGATCGATGGTGTTGCTTTGTTGAGCTACCCTGCCCAACCAAACGAGATGATGGACAGATGGCCCAAGTATAAACGAGCCCAGAACAGGACAAGCTAACTTCACATCGAAACGATATGATACCAGCAAAAGAGATCATAAAAGCAAAAGAGACGCGCGAAGGATTCGGCACGCTAGGAGACAAAACACCAAGAGCAAAGAAGTTGAACTGGTCAAGTCTTGGAGTACTAAGGTGATACTCGTGCCTTAATTCCCGAAATGAAACTAGCAGTATCAAAGAGAGAACAGAGAAATGAATCATAGATGACTGTACGAGTGTACGACCGACCAATTTACTATTGTACAAGCACGAAACATTCCGTTTCTTTGAACGATTTTGTCCAACTCCGTATGTTTATTTTCGTATCTCAATCATGCAGTTGGTCATTGCAATAAATAAACAACAGAAGTGCAGACATAGAATAAATAAGTTTTTGAACGAAGTAATTCCGTTTTATTAGAATGGTTATCGCAAAAAAAAAAGTTCCATTAGAATCCCTGTAGGAGTTGAAAGAATTTCTTGCAACACAAACTATACAGAAGGCTATGCATACAGGAGCATCCACAGTACAATTCCTTGATAATATTTTCTACGTAACAATTTTTTTTTTTGCGGAATAATAAGCTTATGCAGTTCCCCCATGGCTATGGCTAATTACAGAAGGCTATGACGTACCGTTATGATGAGGTACAAAATCATGAACAGCCAATGGCTAATTACTCCGTCACAGCCCAGAAAGTTCATCCGGGAAATTAAAAACTGCAGATCAAGCACAGGTGGGGGTACTCGAAGAAAAGTCGTGAGGAGGAGAGTAAATCAAATGGCGTCGGCACCTGATCGAATTCGAAGGGAATTCAGAAGAAGACCCATCTGGACGGCGTCTTCTCCTTCATGGTCTTGGAGTGGAAGAGCTCGCCGCCGTCGCCGCCATCGCCGGCCTGCCGCCGCTTCTCCGCGCCGACGAGCCTCGAGAGGAACCTCCCAATCTTCTTCTTCCTGCCGCTCTTCTTCTTCTTCATCTCGCCCTTCCCTTTCGTCGCCTGATGAGCCGCAGCATCTAATTCTTGCCTCGTCGTCGGTTTCTTATTAACAGCAGAGGTGGGCATCAGCGGCTGCGAGAAAGCGGCGACGTTGACGAAGGATGAGCCGCCGAAGACGTGCACCGAGCTGACGTCCGCCGACAGCGCGACGTGGTGCGGCGGCGGAGAGTCTCCTCCGCCGGAGGAGTAGGACGGGGAGACGGTGGCCGACGTGGAGGCGCGCGTGGTGGTGGTCGCCGAGGAGGACGCCGAGAGGTGGGCGAGGCGGTCGCGGAGGCAGAACGGGCAGACGCCCCTCGACAGCCGGTGCTCCGGGTGCCGCTTGCACCGGTCCTCCCAGTCTGACCGCCGCATGGCTCGCCTCGCGCGCGCTGATGATGATGATGAAATGAAATGAAAACCTGCTCTTGCCTGGCTCCTTGCTACGGGTTTGTGCGTGCTGGCTGTTTAGGGTTTACGGCGTTTGTCGGGCTGAGGTTGCGGCGGGGGTGGTTGCGCAGGGATGCTGGTGGTGGATGCGGAGGCCGGGGAAGACGAGGGGAGATAAACAGGGAGGTTCTGTTGAGGAAGCAGGAAGGGATGGGGAAAGGTCGTTGAAAAGGGCGGGGGACCGCGTTGCGGGAGCTGCTGAGATATCGGGCGGGGGTACATTCAAATTCTTTTCTGGTTGTTTTTTTTTTAAAAACTCGGGCCGTTTCGTGATTCGTTTTTCTTTCCTCGTGCCGATCGAGTCTTCTCTGGGAATGGAGGATGAATAATACACGGGCTGTTGCTGGGGCTGCTGACCGTGCTTGTGTTACAGACTACAGACTCTGATGTACAGAGGTTGTTTGAAAACCAATACTGGGACTAGTTTGAGCAGCAAATCGGGCATGAATCGTCCGGGGGCGCTGTATGACAGAGACAGCAATGCAAGTTCTTCACTTGGATCCATTTCTTATTTCTAATTCCTCAATGACACGCGTCTGCCGGAGCAGGGATTCTCATTCGAGCATTTGCTTTGGTGACGCGAGCGAAAGGGAGAGATAAGATGGGCACACAGGCCACGCACGGAGGATGGTCAAAAGAAGCTCCCAGGCTTTTGCTTTAGTGGCACGTCTTCTCTCCTCCACTCCGTCCTATACTTTTTGCACCATGTTTTTTTTAACACGTCAAAAACAAAATAAAAAGGGGAAGACATGGTACCCAGGCCAGGGGCTTGTGGTGGAAGACCAGTGAGTGGCCTTGGCCCCCGAAGGGAACCTCGTGCGGGTTCCACACGCACACGGCCTTCGTTGATGGACGACGGGAGACGCGGGTGGTGGTAGATGATGACAAGAAGGAAGAACGAACGAGTAGCCGTCGCTCGGTCCACTGGTCAATCTGATGACTTTCGGATGCGGGCGTGCGCGTGTGCGTGTGCCTCGCGTTCGTGTGTGTTCTCGGCATCGGGTGGTTGAGCACGCGCGTCACGCAGTGAAGCCTTCCTTGTCCTGGCTTGCCAGCGCGTGTTTGGTCGGCATGGGTTCAGACTTGGGCCTGCCGGGCGGTCGCGTTGATGTGACATGGACCGATGGTGTTGTTCTTTATACACACAACACGCTCGGTGTACGAACCAGCGAGCAAAGGACGAATCCCCGTGTTTGATCGCGTCGGCGGGATAGTAGCTTAACAAGTCAGAAGTCACACTAGTCTGCACATGCCAGTGCGGTCGGAACGCGAACGAGTGGTAGCACGCGTGCACATGACACACGATCCCTGTACGTTTCGTGTGTCTCTGATGGTTGGTGTCTAGTACCTATTTTTTTTTTCTTCATGTGAAATCTTTATTATGCGCGCAATCCTGCGAAGATCAATTGTAAGTTGACTAATTAGGGGGTGAGCTTATTGCTGCCTCCCAACTCCGTGCAAATTGACGTGCATTCATGTTAGTATGACGGAAGAGAGACATGAAAGCTACTACTCGAGTGCAGCGTTTGGGCCAGTCTTTGTTAAATGAGAGGCCCATAGGCTCCGGTCGTGCCGGGTTGTTCCGCTATTTGGTTTCAGACATGGGTTGTATACTACAGTGACAGGATAATTTGGTCATGATTCGAGCAGATAATGAGTTTTTTTTTCTTCAACAATATGCAGGTCAGCAGATACTGAAATATATTCCCGTTTTTTTTTAAAAAAAAATGCAGGTCAGCAGGTGCTGAGCTGCATATTATTTCGTCACTGTTTGTTTGGCTGCGGCCTAAGACAGACCAAAACATGCAGGAGCCCTTTAATGGGCCAACATATTACCTATTTCATTCGGCCCGTTGCTTTCTGGACTTTTGTTGCAGTGAACGATGGGCTATAAAGTGGCCTGCTTCATGGAAAACAAAATGGGCTGAGATGGGCGAACAACGATAAAAGCCCAAATATGTAACAGTCCAGGGCTGCATGCAAAACAACTAATTCGACGTGCCGTGACGTATAGGCCCAAGCCACAGGAAAAGCGGAAAAGTGCTGTCCAAACGAGCCGTCCGGCACGGTCCAGCCCAAGCACGGAAGACACGGCCCGTTGAATTTTGGACCGATACGGCACAAAATTTAATTCAGGCTGTGCCGTGCCAGCCCACGTGCCTGGGCGTCGGCCCACGACCCGTTACGCTCGTTCGCACGACCAGCCCGGTAGAGCCCCGCGAGCACACAAGCCTGCCGTCAAGATTCAAGAGCACCCGCCTCAGCGCGACGACGAAGCCTTGCACCCTCGCCCTCGGTCTGCTGTCGTGGCTCGGGGCTCGGACGCGCGGGGGAGAAGACAGCGGCCTCGGGGCGGCTCCGGGGCTCGGACGCGCGGGGGAGAAGGCGGCTGCCTCGAGGCTCGGAGCTCCGGCGCGCGGAGGAGGGATGGGAGGGAGAAGGAAGGTGGCGCCGGCACCAGCGCCACAGCGGGGTGGCGGGAGGAGGCAGCAGTGCCACAGGAGCGCGTGGCGAGGTGAGCAGCGAGAAGGCGCGCGACGAGGCGAGCTGCGGGGAGGCGCGTGGCGAGGCGAGCTGTAGCCTCGAGTCGGCGTCACGCGTCAGACTCGATTCTAGGGTTAAGAAACGCCGAAACGGAGGGAGCGCTTGGGCGAGGATGGAGGGAGCCTTAGGCCGCATGCTGACTTTCGGCCTATTGAAAATTCGGTTGTGATTTTGTGTCAGGACGTTTATTGGACCATGTCGTCATGAATCAAATTCGTGCTTTTTCAAGCCAAAGGTTAAACGGGTCGCGCGGGTGCCACATGTCGGGCTGCCCCCTCGGTCCAAACATAGTCCGTAGCCTCGTGTCGGAACAGACCGACATAAAAATAAACGGGTCATGTCATGTTTAGACCGGATCAAAAAATTATGTTTCGGACTGGCCTGTTTGGCACGGCACGTTTAGACAGCACTATTATCGACTCTCAAGATAGCGAAGTTGCAACGATAATAAACTCTGCTCGAAATAAAGCTCGGGGATGATGGGCATTTGCAGACTTTGCACCATCGCCGTCACAAACTCACAAGGACCGAGTTTGGGACGCGGGAACGCGTCATACTTTTTTTTTTTTTTTTTTTTGAACTCGAACCATGCCGCTGCCCACCAGGGTCCAGGAAGACATAAGCGCCTGGCCACTTGCACAGTTGCTGAATGTGACTGGTAATGGTAAATGATCTTGACCTTGAGATGGTTTCATGAATGAAGTCGATTATCCTTGTCCGGTACTCACCATACATGCACACACTGTCATTCTGACCTCCGCGACACAACAACGATCAATCGAATCAGCCGTAACCCGGATCCAGGCACACATACCCGTCACGTCCTATACGCCCGTGGAAAACCACAAAATTTTCAACTAAAAAAATCAATTTATTTCAAAGCTACATAGATACTTCTATTTTACTCTATCTCTGTACCAGGTCTCGTCGCGAACTGCGAACAGCCACGGCGCCATATAAAAACTGCCACCAGTGACCAAGGGGATGTGACCCGTCCCTTTCTTCTTTATTTCGTGACGTTTCGCCCGTATGAAAATATCACCACTACACTGTTTCTTACTTGAATCCAGTGTTTATGTATGTTTGCGGTGCCTCTACCTGTCCTACAAGCGAAAAGGACGCGTACCAAACCATGGCCCAACTTTCTTCGACTTTGATCTCGTCGACATGGAGGTGGTTCGACACGACTGAAAACCACTTACAACACCATTTTCGAAAATAAAAACCATGTAAATGGAGAGCTTTGTTTCCTTGCTGATGACACCTGCGTTCAGGAATTTCTCCCGGTTTCCTATAAATGGTAACAAAGCGTCGCCGTTTCTTGTTTCACATGCTTTCTTTATTTGCTAATTTCTCAATGAAAGGTTACCTTTTGCAGCTCGCTTATGATCTTTTAATAAAGCAAACTTGATCTTATCATTCTTTTACTACTCTGCCCTACTTTCCCATTTTTTTTTTCGGACGATATGGTACATGTCTTTTGTGCGGTGGAAGGGGAACATGCTACCATGTTAGCTAGCCAGCCAGTAGTCTCAAGCTCCAAGCTGCATCACATGCCATGAATCTTCCACTAACTTTGCAAATCAAGTTGATTATTTTCTTTATTCATCTCCATATTCGTGGTATCAAAGTTGTTATGTCCTTCCATAAACAAAGTGGGGATGACGATTTCAAGGAAATAAACAAGCCAAGGGACGGGAATATGTATCCACACTTTGTTACTAGACAGAATCTCTTATATATTGATTAATGTGGAACATACTATACAAATAAATGTAGGACCTCCTGTGGTTTTGTGGAAATGGCGCAGTTCACTAAAAAAATGGCGGCAATAGTATGAATTTAAATGTTATTAATAAAAGTTAAAACAAAAAATAACTATGATCAAAGACAAAATCTTATATATTTGTCAACACAATAACAAGACTCGATCAATACTTAAAACCAAAGATGACATTCAGTTATATATATGTCACAACGTCACACCTTGGAATTGTCCATCCAAATACCTTCTTCTTACGCTTAGGTGTCCAAAACAGACACAACCAAATGGCCAATTAATAAACCCATAATTAAGTTAAGCAAAAAATATAATAATTCACCATGTCCCTACCCCCTAGACTGAGCTAACCACCAAAAATCACTTCACTTACCACACCCACGGCATGTAATATTTTCTCATTATGTCATACTCCCATCTAGTGCACCCGGGACCCGGCTATGAGGGTGAAAATGCTATTAACAACCTTTTCAGCAAAAGAAATGTATAGGCTATTAAAATTTTCGTGAGACAAAGCAGTCCATATTTTAGTTCTTTCACCTATGAACCTCAACCTCCACGTTTCCATCCAATAAATTACCTTCGCGGTTACATTCACCAGTTGTCGAGTCATGTCCCGCGCAACCCTCCTTAGGTCCAAGAAAAACTCTAGCGAAGGAGGAGCTCGAGCTCGGGCGCGGCGTCGGCGGCGGAGATCGAGCACGGCGGCGGCGGAGGAGCTCGAGCTCGGGCGCAGCGCCGGCGGCGGAGATCGAGCATGGCGGCGGTGGAGGAGCGCGAGCTCGAGCGCGGCGTCAATCGAGCGTGGCGGCGATGGAGGAGCTCGAGCGCGGCAGGCAAGGGAAGGAGCACGCGAGCGTATGGGTCTCCGTTGTCAGTGCTCTATTTGTGGGTTACGGGAAGTGCTGCTCCTAAAATGGGTATCGGGTTTCGATCTCCCGTTAGAGGTTGTATTTTGGACTTTGATTACCCATTTTCAGTATGGGATGCCAATTCGGTCTCCCGTTGGAGACAAACTAAAATAAAGTGGAGCATTGTTATACTCACTCCATTTCAATATATGAGTTTTTGTTTCTACAAACCCAGAAACATGGCTAGAACTGTCTATATATTGGAACGGAGTTAGTAGAAAATGCAAAAGGTTCTTTTGTGTATTTATCAAAATTATACTCGCTAGTTTTGTACTTTGCGGAAATACGAACTTTACTGACATACTTCAACCCGTAACTTAAGTCTTAATTTTATTAGGGAAAATGTTTATTTCATCGTGTAACATAATCTGAAATGGCGACCTGCTTATTGCTTCCCTTTGCCTCACTGGTTTTCTTATGTTACCGCCCTTGATTGTTTGCATCGAGAAGTGTGATGATTCACTCCAACAGGATTTACACCATACCATCCACCATCAGCGTCTGTTCTAGACTTTTTGGTTCCTATACTGCTCTGCTTACCCCGTGGCGGGCCGGCGTGCAACTGCGAGAAGTGCCAATACAACTTTTTGGAATTTACCGCCCATGCATCAGTGCATATACAATGCCACCTGAACTTCACTTTTTACACTAATAATAACTGCAAAAGGATGAAAACGTCGCTCAGTCCCAGCCGTCGGCGCCACTGGCGCACCAGCTGAAGTTGATGCTGGAGGCGTGCTCATCGGAGAAGAACCCGGCCGCGCCGTCGTTGCTGATCACGTCCGAGCCAGCGAGCCACTCTTCCGTGAAGCCACCATAGTTGGCACCCTTGTACGAGTCGCACGGGTATGCAATCGACCCGTGCTGCGCCCACTTGGTCCCGAACGACGACGGGAGAGACGAGCAACCCATCGTCGTGGCGGCCGAGGAGTCCATGAACGATCCGCCGAACCCCACGAAACCCGCTGGTGGCTGTGGCGGCGGCTGCTCGAACACGGAGCCGGAGTACGGCGACGCCTCGACGTCGTTGAACACCACGCTCGAGTCGCTGTCTGAGGTGCCGTCCTTGTAGACCGCCGCCGTGGCCGACGCGCCGACCGGCGCTTGCCTGTCCTCATTATTGCTGGCCGCCTCCACCTTCACCGCTGTCTCCTGCTTGGACAGCTTCTCCCTCAGCTCCCGAATCTGAGGATTAACACACACACGGTCCAATGACATGAAAGCTGCCTAATTATAACATGATGATGCAACAACATACGCACAAAGGTGATTCGTCATGGCAGCAATTTCGTTGTATATTACTAGTACCTCAGCGGCGAGCAAGTCCTTGTCGTGCCGGAGCGCGTCGCAGTCGGCGCGGAGCGCGTCGTGGCGCGCGCGCAGGGCGTCGAAGTCGCGCTCGAGCTGCTTGGTCTTCCAGCGCGCGCGGCGGTTCTGGAACCAGACGGCGACCTGGCGCGGCTGCAGGCCGAGGTCGCGCGCGATGCGGGCCTTGCGGTCCGGGTCCAGCTTGTTGTCCACCTCGAAGCTCCGCTCCAGCGCGCGCACCTGGTCCAGCGCCAGCCGCCGCTTCTTCTCGCCCAGCCCGCACGACGACGACTGCGGCGCGCGACCGCCGGACAGCTCGTCGTCGTCGTCGTCGTCGTCCATCTCCGTGTCCTCCTCGTGGTGATCCAAGCTCCGGGCCGTCAGGTTCTCTTCCTCTGCCGGGAACGCCAGCTTGTTCAGACCTGCAACATCCATGGTTCAGCGCGCTGGAGTAGAGTATTTCTAATGGTTGTCCACTTGACGTTAACAAATACTGAGATCATACTCCCAAACACACAGAACATTCCTTCTCTGACATCCCAAGTTTGTTAATTGCAAAATATGGAATGCAGACACGAGCAATACGCAACAAGCATACTTTACGGTAGTATTTCAGTCACGGACATCACATAAGCTATCAGATCAGTACGTAAAACAGAGGAGATCCGGCAGCAATTGTACCTGGCTCTGTGGATCCATGGCGGCTGGTGGGCCTCTTCGACTGCCTCTTCATTTGAGACCGGCAGCTCGGGAGGAAATGGCGGTGATTCCAATTTCGAGATGGGGGCCGGCGGAGCCTTGGAAAGGAAGACGAAGATGCGGCGGAGCTTGGCACTTGCACTCGATCTAGAGAGGGCCTTCTTTCCCGGCCCTTTTGTTGGTCGGCAGCTATGGCTCTGCCTCTGCCTCTCTTCGTAAGTCGTGAAATAGAGATTGGGTGAGTGGACTTCCTCCTCCCTTGCCGAGCAGAGGAGCGCAGGACGCTGTGCGGAGGAGAGAGGGGACTCGCTCGCAGTGCCGCAGGGGCAAACAACTGCGGCAAGACCCCATTGGTATCGTATAAATAAAAAGCGAGCGGCCCGTCGGTTGGCCGTAGCACGATGCCATGTGCCAGTGACCCCATTAGTAGGATACAAGTGTTGGCATTGCCAGTTGGGGCCAATGCCGAATTTGTTACTACTATACTAATGCAACCTTGTTCTTTCTTATTTAACTCAAAAAGAAAAAAGAAACATTTTCTCTTAAAACCTATAGCTAGGCCAACTCTAGCTAACTTACTGTACATTGCAATTGAACTGTAGCGCATAATATAACATTTCTAGCAACTATTCAACTTTTTCAGCCCATCAGTTTTCTTTTCGAAAAAGAGACGTTCCTTTTCATCCGGGTATGTTGCCCTCTCAAGCAAGAAATGTAGCAGCATAGGGTGTCTCAACTACGCCAACTGGCACGAAATGTGTTAGTACAAATAATGTAGACTTGGATGTGAACTCAGGCTACCATAGTCTACGGTTGAAAGCTGTATTAAGAAGTTTGTTCAAGCATCTCTTCACACACGGCGCCGCTAAGCTTCCTACCAACGAGCCACCAATAAGCTCCAGGGTCTCATAGAAATTCCAGTGATGCAAGGATGCTCCATGTGCATGACATCTAACACCAAATCTCCCAAGTCCTCCGCAGCCGAGTAACAAAATCTGGTGCGGTTGTGTTTCCATGTGATCTATTCAGCTAGAGATGAATTATTGTCCGTGAAACGCATGTTCTGTACGAACCATGATCTTGAAGCTCCCACGGATCAAAGAAAGAAACCGCATGTCGGTTTGCCGCTACATAGCATTGCTCTTTTGTCCGGTTAATCTGGTGACGAAACGTGTCACATACTGTGCTGGCAAAAAACGCCGCCACCAAGCCGGCACTCCAGCTCAGAACCGCGCTTTAGGAACCGTTGCGGGTCCCACGGACAGATTAAAGGCTGGGGGCTGTGAGGTCCTAAAGTGCGGCTAGCGATGCTGCAGTTGTAGCTCGCCTAAAGGCTTTGGGCAAGTATTCGTGCAACACGGCAATGCATTGGTCAGTTTAAACGTTCTAGATGCCCTCCCAGTTCGACGTGTTCATCTTGCTGTGGCAGGGCAGGAAGAAAATATCGCCGGTGTGCGATAGCGACGGGTCGAGTATGCGTGAATTCTTTAGCTTGGATTCGGCAGCGTTTCTTGTCACGGGCTTGCATGCTTTGCGCAGATGGAAGGTTTTACCACCTGTGTCAACAAAAACGTAATTCAGTCGAGCCGGTTGCCTTAGATCAACATAATCGTGAAGGTGCATGGAAGCAAATCTAGTTTGTGCTAGCTTCACCTTCAGACGCAAAAGACAAAAATGTGTCCACTTTGATAAACGTTGCATCCTCCCAACTTTTCTTCTTTTGAACCTACATCCTCCCAACTTGTTACAGATGCAGATAGTCGTTTCTGCTTTACTCCAGTAGTGCCGTGTAGTCAAGTGAACTCTTGACTTTGCTGGTTTTAGTAGTCGTGGTGCGCACTTGTATAAGAACTCGACGCTAGAGATGCCAATGCAGTGCCCATCACTTGATTTTGACGGCACGTAGTAGCATTTGGATATCTTTAGATGAACCACGTTAACAGTAAACAATGACAAATCGCCGTGAAACAAGAAGCTATCGAGTTGCGAAAGCATGTGAACGAATGAGATATGCGCTCAAACGGTGGAAGCAAGTATAGCACTTTATTTATCCAAAGTAGTGCTACAGTCCAAAGTTTCGATACTGACTCAATAGTAGTATCAGTGACTATGAAGCTGGAGAGTATTAGCAAGTTGTGGAAAACATTGTAGTCGTGTTCAAGCCTAAGCAACAAACAGCAAAGCATCAAAGCTTCATTTTCCAGCCCCTGAGAATGGGGCGAGCCGGGAATCTATTCGAGAGCTGTGAAAGGCAGGGCGGAGACGCAACCTCTTTCGGCCCCAAAAGTCCGAGGCACATACAACAGGGTGTTGATTGATGGATTGATGCATCAAACAACTAAAGCGCCAACACACAACAGTCTCACACTAGTGCGAGGACCACGGACGCTGCTGTTGCCGTGCGCCTAGGACAGCGACGCCGTGCCATGCATGTTTCCTCTTCTTTTCTTCCACGTCCAGGAGATGAACGCCCGGTTTTCCACCAGTGCATGGCAGTGGCAGGGGTGAGGAGTCGGAAAAGCTTTGAGGCGACGGGTGCGGGTGACAGAAAGAGATGCGCTATCAGTTCCCACGAAGAGAACAAAAGATAGGGAGAGTCGCTTGGGTTTCACTTTTCACGAGTCACGACGACGACGCCGTCACGGTGATCGACGTCGCCACGGCGGAGAGAACGCGCATGCGCACACCGCTCTGCACGGGCCCCAAAGTAAGTACCAGCCGAAAAGGACGACGCTGGTGGGCTGATGAAGGAGTCCTAGGGTTAAGGAGGGCAGCAGATAAACAACATCGTGTTCGCCCGGAAATTTTTAATGCCAGAGTTGGGTGTTAGGTGAACCGAGAAGAAGGATTTGTGCGCGGCACAGTCATGGGAACTGTTTGGGTCAAGTCTGGTCCCGACCGGGCTCCACCCTCTTTATCAGAACGATGGGGAACGGCGGGGAATCGGGAAAGGACGCGCCATGCAACGACACAGGCGCGGCTGTTGAGTCTGACAGGTGCTGCTGCTAGCTGGATCGGGCGACGGCAACTTTCCATCAGCTTGCACGGATTGTTCGTTCGGCGGCCGCGCCCGGCGCCAGCACACAGCACTAGTTGCTTGTGCACGCAAAAGCACAGCACCGCCGTGACCAAACATTCACCGATCCCGGTAGCGGTAGGCGTCGGCGCACATGTACGAGAGCGTGTACTCCGTGCCGAAGTCACACGGCAAGGCGTCGTGGGTCCGGACGATTTGACGAGGCGCAATGGTCGCGCGTGGGTTACTACGGAGGATGCGACGCCGTGGACGGAACGCCGGGGCCCGGCGCGGTACACGTCAACAACGGCGGCGACTACCAACCGGGGCAGAGCACGAGATCTGGGAAAGCGATGAAGCTCACGGCGAGAGCCCAGAGAGACGAGACGGCGGCACGACTAAACAGGTTTCTGTTGGCGTGGTGGAGCGCAGGACTGACGAAGTCAGGATCGGTTATTTGGCCCGAGCGCATCGGGAGGACGTGCGATTCCGTGCGTGCAGCCGTGGTTACTTTCGGCCATGTCCTCTTTCTACTGTCTCCAGCGCTGGAAGGATGCATCTGCACGCGTCGCGTCGTACGGGTGCCCGTGTCTTCCGTGCCGTCCACTACTCACGGCGACGTGATCCTGGTCTTCGGGTTTGGATTATACATGCACCAGCTGCGTCGCTGTTTTTTCAGGGCATCGTGCGCACTTTCCTTTACACTGTAAACTTTTGGACGTATTTTTCACATGCCGCATAGTGACGCTGCTACTGCACCGTTCCGCGGTCGCGGAGCCGTACGTGGTTCAACGGCGAAAAACGAACCGACAACGCATGCTTGTTAGCTAGCCTGACAAAGCTGCAAAGCCATGCGTCTGTGCTTCTCAGAAACGTGCATGTTGCTGCCTGCAGCTCATGACTGATAAGCACCGAACCACTACGCGCTGCATCGTCCCAACTTTTTCAGCGCCGGTCCACAGAAGATTAAGATGCTATGCATGAGACTCGGCTGTACTGCTACCACTGTGCTTTCGCCGAGTAGTACTAGCGACGTGTACTGTGTCTCAAAAAGACTCGTCTCTTTGCAATTGGTAGCAGCATACATGGCGCCATCATTATCCAAGAACAGCCAACGGCCGTGACGTAGCACGCTCATATAGGACGGATCTGATCGTCCACAAGCATGGAACCTTGTAGTGCCGCGCAGCAACAGTAAAGCACGCCACGTTTCCTTTCTACTTCAGCGCTGTTTACTCCGATCGAGCAGCACCACCGGTCATGGATCTATATACATTGCCTACCGGGATTGCCTATATGCCCTAGTCCAACCGCTCCGCTGATACTGAGTGACTATACCTGACATCTCAATCAACGAATGCGCTGGAGTCTAGTGATAGTGTAGCGTAGAGTAGGGGCTAGAGCTAGAGTTGCTCAGTTCTGTATTTGAAACGTGGTCCACTTGATACGGTGTCTCGGTAGTACATCTAGCGGCCATTAATTTGGTTCTGGTAGCCGTTGTAGTACACTTTTGTCAGTTTGGTAAAGACAGCATGCTGTAAAAAAATGGAACACGGTAGTACATGCACCGGTAAACTAGCACGTAGTACCTTTTGTGAAACTTGCCGCAGTACAGAACATGTTTGTTTTCGTGGATTTGACACCTGAATTCCGGTTACAACCTGAACTAAACCATGCCCGATTTTCTGTTCTATAGTGTCGGCTTACAGTTTAGTGGA
The DNA here is from genome assembly GCA_030378355.1 of Eleusine indica. Lineage (NCBI taxonomy): Eukaryota > Viridiplantae > Streptophyta > Magnoliopsida > Poales > Poaceae > Eleusine > Eleusine indica. The sequence continues at coordinate 4,522,915 of CM059498.1, read as the reverse complement.
CTCAAGCAGCCAACAACACGGAACCAGTTTTCACGTCATGCAATTCGGAGTCCCCAAACGAAAACCAAACATGGGCTTGCTGAACCAAGTAAGGCCCATCTAATTTTCGTGTTGTAGCTTACGTGGGCTTCTTAGAACGGGCTTGCTGTCGGATACTGTTGTCGTCTGATTTTTTTTTTTTAGAGAGAAAAGGCTTTCGTGAAAGCCACAATTTTGCTGGGGGTACCAGCTTACAAATCAAGATCTAGCCAACCAAACAAAGTCAATCTCACTTATTAATCTATTTAGCTAAGTGAGCTATCACTGGGGATTGCAAACAGCACGGATACACCAAAATGTTCCGATCTCACCCTACCCCTATTCTTCTAGCCTTGACGTCTCCTTACTGATGGACTTCTTTAAATCCTCAGTTATCATTGTAATCTCCTCCCTCGCACAGCCAGTACTCAACGCTCTCCATTTATGCAACAATATTACAAGCTTATGAATTAGTGAATCCGGCTCTAAAGACGTATTCATTTTTATTCAGACAATTAATCCAACACGTTGATGCTACTATCACCGCAGTAACTTCTCGTTTTTCCGCTTTCCTTCTCTGCATAATTTGCACGTTATGTCATTCATGTTAACCGGAGTACACTCCCATCTACAAATATCTTTAATGTGACTCCAGACCAGGGTTGAAATAACTGGGGTTAACCGGCCGGTTAACTCGGTTAACCGAAAAATCGGTCCGGGTCGGTTAACCATCGGTTATAATTTAAAAAAATTTCAAATAAAAAAAATTGAATTAAACGAAATCGATGTAACCGATCGGTTAACCGGAATAACCGACCGGTTAACCGGTAAAACCGTTCAAAAACCGATATTTTTGAATTTAAAAATATATATTCAAAATGTATTACTAAAACCGATCAAAACGACAGGTTAACCGGAATAACTGCCTAATTAACTAGTGTAACCGGCCGGTTAACCGACTGTAGACTGTGTGCCAACCAAAATAAGTTTTATCCGGTTAATCGGCCGGTTATACCGATGGACCGAGCTCGGCCGGTTATAACGACCCAGCCGGTTATGTTAACCTTGCTCCATACATACTTTGCTACCGGGCATTCAAAGATTAGGTGTGTGGGCGTTTCTGTAAGGCCACATATCTTGCACTTCTTTGATCCCTTCCAATTCTTTCTGTTTAATTGTTCCGCCGCTTGTATTCTATTTCTATTGAGTAGCCAAATAAAATTTTTCACTTTCACTGACGTTTTTGACTCCCAAATTGTCATCATTGTCTGGTCTATCACTCCTGCGTTCAACATGTGTTTATACTTAGTCGAAAAATTCTATGTGCTCTCTAATACCCATCTTATCGTATTCGGGGGCAGCGGTCAGTACCACATCTCTTGATAGTTGATGCATCTCATCCCACTCCATGAGTTCTCTGGGGCCGAAGTTTCTTCTAAAGGAGAGTTTCCAACTTCCCTCCTCGTAGATTTGAGCTATACATTGTTCTTGTTGTTCACATATCTTAAAGATGTTGTTGAACATGACTTTCAATGAAACCTCTGATATCCACACATCTAGCCAAAATCTGATTTTTTTTCTCATCCCATAGAATGTATTTTGTCCCTCAAATAAAGTCCTCCTTTACCTCATGCAAACCCTTCCAAAATTGTGAGCCCCCCTCTGGTTTACTGCTATAGAAACCTTTATCTCTTAAGTATGTCCGTCTTAATAACTGAATGCATGGTGATTGATCCTCCCTCTCTAATTTATAGATCCATTTGAAAAGGAGACATCTATCAGTGTTCTTGTCTTTGTAAATCTCAAACCTCCAAAATCTCTTGGGGGTACTCAAAGCGTCCCATTTAACTATGTGGTACTTTTTCTTCTTTTCTAGCTCATGCCAATAAAAATCTGCTCTAATGGTATCCATCTCCTGATGTAATTTTTCTGACAAGACATAGAAGCCCATTACATAAGTAAGAATCGAGCTCAAACAACTGTTTAGCAAGATCGAATTTCCTCTAGAGGATAGAAATTGATATTGCCACGTCTGCTTTGATGGGCCCATTGGCATCACCGCTTTAAGTGGGCCTCGGCCCGTACTTTTGGAGTGCCACAACCCACAACAAGACGTCCGCAACACTCCAAAATTTCTCTCTCGTGTCGTGACAGACCAACGATTCAACAGCACCTAAAATTGGCACTTGATCTACTGTGGAGTAGTTGTACAACATTCTACCGACACTGGACCAGGATGCAGGAAATCCCGAGAGGATGTGCCATATAGCTGTCCTCCTTCAAGGTTGCGTACCTGATCTGCCTATGAACATATCGACACGTCCAAAATCAATGCAATCAGTAAGCCGTTGCTTGAAGACGATAACCTTTCTCTACGTGTGGACACAGAACGCAGCGCACGCACCGGATTTGTCGGTTCACACAGGTCTCCCAGCTCATGTCTTGCTAGTATACCTTTCCTGAATGGCCTTGCCAGCCATACCAAATTTCGCTTTGCTCTGTCGTCCTGGTCCCTTGAGCGCTCTTTAGTCTTTACCAGCAAAGCTCTAGCTGAGAAAAGCTCATCCGCGTGCATGTGACGCGCGGCCCACTAGACCACATAGGTTGCTTTGGCAGTTTTCGTTGTCTAATTCCGTGACAAATTGACGCACGTAAAACCCAGAAAGCATTTAATCTCCGACGCGCAACGGTAAATGCAGGTGCGCGGCAGAAGCTCCGTAGTTGCCGCCTTGCCGGACAGGCAGCATTTACTACTTGTACACAGGTTCATCTCCTTGATCTCGCAACGATCATGTTCGTCCTGCTGCGTGCGACCACGTATCCAGAGCTGTTGCATAATTTTGAGGTTTCTTCAACGCGTAGTTGGACGAACGATGGATCAGATTCTTCACATGGTAGTTAATCTGACAACATTCCGCGTCCCGATGCGCTGACGCCCGTATAATACCACGCCATCTGTCAGGTCACGTCGCTTGCCCGTTAAACAATTCAAACCGACCACAACGGCTAGCTGGACTACGGCTGTGCCCGGGCAGCCAGCCTCCCCACGACGCAAGGTGGTCACCGGCAATCAAGGCGAGAGCGACACCCGTCTCCTCCTTCATCACCTCACGCGTCCGTTCCAGATCGAACGGCAGGAAATCGGACGCGTGCACGCGGCGACTAGTCGTTAGACACCGTCCTCGTCAAGCTTAGCTACCCACCCCGCCAGCCGCGACGCGGTGCCGCGGCCCGAAGGAAGATGGGTCAACATGGCCGGCGCCGCTCCGTGACGACGCGGTCTGGCCTCTCGCTGCCATGTTGTCCTACACGCCGTTACCCCACACGTCAGTGTCTTCATCTTGGTCAAGGCTTCCGCAACGGCACTCCAGGAGACGTGAACGTTACAGCTGTTGCCAAACCGACCTGAACTCGCGCCATTCTCCCTATATATATCTGCCTCGCCCATCGTTTCTCCATCACAGCTCGCATCTCAAGTCCACACAGCTTCACCAAAGAGCACAATCAGCACTCACCACAGCGCACCTTCTTCCTCCCCGAAGCTTAGCAGTCTCCACCACCACCCCAACCTAGAGATGGCTCGCTTCGCCGTGGTCGCCGCCTTCGTCGCCCTCCTCGCCGTCAGCGCCTACGCGCAGCAGGCTCCTGGCGCCGCGCCGACCCAGGCGCCACGGATGGCCCCGCTCCCGCCTCCGCCGGCGAGGTCCCCGGCCACCGCGCCCGCGCCGGTCGCCACCCCGCCCACCGTCGAGGCGCCAACCCCGATGGCCTCTCCCCCGGCCCCGACCGTGTCCGACGTCCCCGCCTCCGCGCCCGCTGGGGTCACCCCCTCTGCCGGCGCCTCCCCGAACGGTGCCCCCACTGCTACGCCCAACGACAGCGGCGCCGCCAGGTTCTCCTCCGCCGTCAGCTTCGTCGCCGTCGCCGGCGCTGTCGCGGCCGCCGTCGTCTTCTAGATGATGGACCGGTGTTGAGTGTTACGATGGTGGTTGGCGTTGTTTATACAGGAGTACTGTCATATTCTTTTTTGTGTGATTCTTTCTTACTACTAGATACCGAGACCATTCGAGGGGTTATTGAGGATGTACTGCGTTGTTACATCATGATGAGATGATTATTAATGGATTCTTTCATTTGTTACACAACTTATCCGAGGCGCTCCGTTCAGTTCTGTATTCCCTCACTCATCGTCGTTCGTTGCTCTGAAATGTGTGTGTCAAAACCTGCTGCCGTTATCATCACTCATTAGTAACCTTGCAAGTTGCTCTGAAAACGTCAAAACTTGCTGCCGATTTGGGCGTGACTGTCAGTACAACACGTGAATTGGTCGGCACATGCATGTGACATCTAGACAGCTGCTCACGCTGGAGCATGTCGACAAAAGAAAATTTGGAATCGGCAGACTGGCGGATGAGTTCTGTAAAACAGGAAAGGAGGCATCGACTCACATGGTGGCACGAGATTCTACACTGCGCATCTTGGCATCATGTTTCGTACCACTATTTTCTTTCTTTTTCTCCTTTCCCGTTGTCTCCTCGAATCTGGATGCCATGTGATCCGTTTTTGGTTGTATGCGGGTGCTGTAGTTCTACAAGGCGGTGTTGGTGAGATTTTCCAAGACATTTTGGCAGCAGCACGAATTTCTCAGAGTTATACAGAACTACATTGCTCCACGATGGCTGGGTGTACCATACTGCGTATGCAGAATGGGAATTTGTCTGTAATCTTACTCCCGATTACCTTCATTATTCACCTGCACGAGGCATTGCTCTGAAAAGTGTTTTCCGTTTTTCTGTTAGAGAAAAAAAAACCAACCGAACTGCAATTAGATGGGCCGCGTAGAGTTCTGATATTTCGCAACGTAGGAGCGACGAAATGAAGGCCCCAAAATGAATGGTCATAGGCCCAGGCTATCTTGAAATGTTCCTTAGACAAACACTTGTGGCCCATAGTCCAAGAACCACCCTGAGATTCGTCTAAAAATGGTTGTTTTGGGCCTCAGAGACACTCGCCGATTAGAAGTCTCAATATATTGTGCGTCCCATTTCCTCTCTTTCCTTTCCTTTCCTTTCCTTTCCTTTTGTCTACTACTTCTTATTTTGTTCAACTGGACCAGTAGAAGGTAGGCAGAGTATCTTATGGATACACAAATCAACAATTTCAAAACCTACCTGTGTTCACATGTACGCATACAGAAACAATCCAAGAGACGACGTGTTCATATGATGACATACACCGCAGTGTTAGCTTTGTCAAGCCCTTCGACCCCATGTCCCCATCACACCCTCTAGCTCAAGATAAGTAGTAATCTGCACAAGAAAAGAAAGCTTGCCTCTTTGTTAGTTGGACAGAAGCTGAACCACGTGTGAATCGGCCGAAATGTCAAGTGGAAAAATAAGTAGTTTTTTCTTCGATTACCTCATTGAGCTTTGCAAGAAAAAGGGCCTCGATGGTTCTCTTTGTGGCGTCAGTCGTTGCGCTTAGAGCCATGCGCCGTGGAGATGAGCTGTCTCACGAACAAATAGAACAATTGTAGCTTGATATATTCTTCTACGGCTAGAGCCAATAGGAGTATACTTTATTCTTAGGACATGCTTGCACAGATGTACAAAACTTATCTACAAAGAGCAGATAATCCAAACATGGCCATTTATATCACATCAATGTTCCGACAGATTCCCGCAACACCTGACCAGATTGGGTATGAAGCGATTGAGTGCAGACTCAGCACGGTTGCTACCAATCTGAAAACATAATGGTGGCATCACACACTATTACCTTATCAGCTCAATCTCTATCTGAAATGAAGTTTGAACCTCTTTGTAATAGTCACGTTACATAGAATATATCACCAACAACTTCTTCCGAGAATATATAAGTAGATAGGTGTCCTAGATGTGAGAGATCTCAACCTTTGTTTACTAGGGTCTTGGATTAAGAGATACTTTAGTGATGATGGCAAGCTGTGTAAGAAAATAATAGATTTTCAGATATAACACCAGTAGCCCAAATGTACTACACAGTAGAGATTTTTTTTTTTGTTTGTGAAAATACACAGTAGAGATAATGGAGCATCACAATTCTGAATTCTGAAAAGGGGTGATGTGGGCAGCCAAAGCAGTCAAACTAGGAATTAGGTGGAAAATAGGAAATGGTAGAAAGATTAAGTTTTGGGAGGCTGAGGAAAATATCACCGGAGCGATGGTACCGATCTCTAATGCTCGTTTAGAAGGTGTGAGAGTGCTGACTTTATGCGAAAATGTGAAGAACTAGTTCCGTTAGCACAGACCATAGTTTTCACCGATGAAGAACATACACCAACTTGGAAGTACAGTACCTCTGGTTTCTACTCTTATCACAATCTTTGTACGACATTGTAAATTTTAGGGGCATAACCCTCACATCATTGTAAATTTTAGGGGCATAACCCTCACATCACCTGTGTGGTCACTGAATGTTCCTCTGCCTGTGCAGTTTTTTCTTTGGTTGTTGTCCAAAAATAAGCGTGACACACAAGATAACCTAAATAAAAGGGGAAAAAAAAAGAAAAACCTAGAGGTAACTGCCTCTTCTGCTGCGAACATGAAACCATTGAGCATTTATTTTTCATGTTTGTTGTTATAAGTAGAATATGGCAAGAGTTGTATGATATTCAGGAGTACGGTTTTCTAGCAGTGGGGTATGGACATGCCCACCTCAGTTTGACTATTTTTAAATTATGATCCAATATATACATATAAAAAAAATCCATAACTGGACTATTCTATATGTCAAATCAGCTGCTCGCATGCCTCGTTAATATGTCAAACCACAATTTAAAGGCAAAATTTGCTGTGGCACACTAGAAAGGTGTGGTTTCGGGTGCAACACACTGCAACTTTTGAATTTTGCTCAGGTACACTCCAAAATTGTGGTTCTTAGCTGCAGCACACCGCAACCCATATTTTATCAGTTCCCTCTGCGCGAGGCTAGTCGAATGACCTTTATACCCTTGTTCGTTCCAGATAAGGACTCGGTCCCAGCCATCCATACTGTTCACTGCCTGCTCGACTGCCGTTGTTGATGAGACAAGAAGCACGGCTGGCGGTGGCTCCTGGGCATCCTCTCCCTCTCATGGTGTACTGTCCATGTCAAACTACTATGTTGCATGAATGAAATGAGATGCTTGTCTGCCTGTCATGAATTACAACAACATTCTCACCATAATTTCAGAAACAGGGAACGAAGCAAAGAAGATAACCATTGAGTGCATGTTGCTAAACGCCAATTTGAGTTACAGAAACAGAACAAGGTGTTTAACTTCTCATCGTCAGCATAAGTTGTCTTCTCATCGTCAGCACCCACATATTCTACTTCTACAAGTTCACCCCATGCATCGTTAGTAGCAGCAGCAGCAGCATCAGAAGGCCCTGCTTCAGTGTTCTTAAAAGGCTTGGAAGGACCTACATTCTTAGAAGTATCTACAGGTTTAGAAGAATCTGCATGGTTAGAAGGACCTGTAGTTGTGCTATCTGCATTAAGCTTCGAAGGATCTGCATCATGATTAGAGGCATTTGCATCTGTATTGGTTTGGCTCGCCTGGTCACAATAAAATCACCTCCAACATCGCACTGTTGGGTAGTGGCAAGTGCACTAGTTTGGGTGTCAGAACATGGCTCATCAATAACAATGACATTCAGAGGAAGTTTTCCAATCTCCCAGTACATATTGAAGGCCGCAAGCAAAGTAGAATCACAAGTGATTTCATTGTATTTAGATTCATTCTTGTCCCAATAAGTGACTGACAATCTCTGACCCGTGCCTAATTTCAGCTCGTCATATAACTCGGCATGCAAATCCATCCAACAAACTGTATCCTTGTCTCGAATCCATCTAATATTTTGGCTAACGTGATACTCGTATCTATCTTTCTCCCAGTATGCTCCAACACGAATAGTGATTCTGCAAGCTGAGGTACGGTCCATTCTATGCAAACGCAACAAAAAAATACCAGCAAAATAAGCCGCTGTTAATCAACTAGGCGAAACACATTCTTACTATGGCAGTTAATCAACTACGGAATACGACTCAGAGGAAGAGAATGACTCTTACCCATCGGGAACCCATGATAGGTTAATCTCCTTCATCGGCGACGCCAAGCTTGTCAGCCCCCGACTGCGCGTCTCCCCGTTCCTCGACATTGCGCGCAGATCCTGATGCGTCACCGCGTCATGGTATCTTCAGATTCGCTCAAACAGGCAGATACGTGGGGCTGGGGATGCGGGATTCCGGTCGCTGGAAGGGGGGGATGGTGGGGGTTCAGCCGCTACCGATGGGGAAGAAGCAGGAGGGATTGGTTCAAGTGGCGGCGGGTTCGGAAGGAGATAAGGTCTAGGTTTACCTGTTCAAATATGGTCTGACTCGAACCTGATTCGGGTTGCAACAGTAGCCAGGGGCACCGGCCGTTATTTTGAAAAATTTCTCGCACCTCCCGCAATAAGAACTGATAAAATATGAGTTGCGGTGTGCTACAGCTAGGAACCACAATTTTGAAGTGTGCCTGAGCAAAATTCAAAAGTTGCGGTGTGCTGCACCCGAAACCACACCTTTTTAGTGTGCCACAGCAAATTTTGCCCAATTTAAAACATCATGTTTAAACATTCTATGTCAAATCCAAGCTTATCAGATCAAAGCCATCAGATCAGAATCAACGGCTCTCAGGCTGTCCATGTCAGTGTGGGTCACATGCTCATACTTTTGTAAGCGTATAGCGTATGCTTACAAAAGTATTGTTGTATGTTTAACACTAGAAAAAAAATATTGAACTTTGTGGATCTGCCAACCTGTTGCTCCAAGTAATAAGAAGAATGTTGTGCTAAATATGTTCACAACGACTGTTAGCTAGGGTGTGTGGAAGCTAAGGAATAGTTTCTGTTTCAGAATTAATCTCCCCTGGAAGAAAAGCATACTACTCTAGAGACAAATCATGGGTATGCGGAGGAATTGGTTTATCCTGTGCCCAGAGAAGAATCTGGAGCAATTCAACACCGTGTGCTGCAGAGGAAGACCGTGGTGGAACCAGACACCTTACGATGGAGATGATGGTGATCCACAGAAAGCTTGATCCTGGAGAAAGGCGAGGAAAGGTTTGAGCTAGGGTGAGAGAATGTGAGGACTGAGGCATGTGTGTGGTGCTGAGAAACTGTGACGAGCAAGGTGGCTCTGATGTACATAGTTAGTGCTTTAAACAATGAGCTTGGTCTTGACTGCTTTATGCGTAATGGATTGGAGTTAGTCCCAGTTACTCTAAAAGGAACTTGCATATACATATTTTGATAAAAATCAAGTAACAAATTACATTATGAAATCCTGGTGCTAGGACATGCGACTGGCGTCCTTTTGACGCCCACAGAGACAGGCCGCAGTTTTACAATCTGTTTGGCGGTCAATGGAATCTCTAGTTCCTAGCACTGATCCACTCATGCTGTCTCTCTACGCTAGCTGAGTACTGTAGCTGGCGGCTGGCGCATCTTGTCTACTGAAGAACATTGTCCACCGACCCCCCCGGACTGTATAATCAATCAACCACTCATTTCTTCAGGCGGCAGGGGGAAACAGGACTGCGTGGTGAGGGATGTCGCGATGTCTGCATGCAAATTTTGGCCTGCGAATCTAAAAGACAGACTCGAAAAGGAGCTGACAACACCCTATAGCCCTGGACAAGGTTGAGTGGCTCCTCTGGTGGCCAGGGTGCAATCACAATCAGTCTCATATTTGTACAAGCTAGTAGTAGTATGGATTCCATGGGCAGGGGATGCAGAGGCAGGTGCAGGAGGGCCGGAGCGGCAGGGCTTCACATGACGGCGGTCTCCTCCTGGCGCTGTACGCTGCTCAGAATCTCATGGACGGCCGTGGCAATATCTTCAACAGAGCCCATCTTGGAATCATCCTCCACCTACCATCCAAAGGGAAAGCGATGCCATCAGCTCCTTGTTATATAGAAACGGAAATGAGTCATCGGTGCGTTCTAACTTCTTAATGGAGTGATTTGTCTCTACCGGCGGCGCTTAAACTAGCAAGATGCTGTACGGAAAAGGTGAGGTTAATTACCTTGAGGCTGAATGTGTACAAGACCATGGCGTCGACGCTGGTCATGTTGAGGTGCAGCGGCGGGACGCGCAGTTGGTGCAGCCCGGCGACGAGCTTGAGCAGCTGCTTCGGCCGACGCGGCGCCAGCACCTTGAGGCTCGCGTGGCCTTCCACCATGGTCACCTCGATGTCGGCCACCGCCGCCGGCGGGAGATGGCCACCGCTGTCTGCGGATCCAGTGGAGGCTTCGCCGTTGATGGCGCTGGTCGTACTGGTGCTAGAGCTGGCAGCGCCTGAGGCAGCGTGGGACGACGAGGTGGAGTATTGTGGGAAGGTGAAGAAGCCGGCGAACGGGGATTTGCCGGCGGCGTCCGTGCAACCGCAACCGGCGGCCCTGTTCTTGATGCTCTTCTGGACTTCCAGCGACTGGAGGAGCTGCTCGAGCTCCCTCACGTAGTTGATCGCGCCGCCAACGATCGATGCCTGGTCGCCCTGCAGCAGGAGAAGAAGTGTGTCATGTCATTGCAAATATAGTAGTATATTAATCTTCTGATAGTTATACGAATGGTGGTTACTTGTAAGATGAGAGAGATGAACCAGAGCCAAAAAAAAAAAAGAAAGAAAAAAGAAAAACAGAGCACGTACCCTGTGCGCGTATGACGGCGGCATGAGTGAGCGGAGCACGGCGAGGTACTCGTTCATCTGGCGGCGACGGTTGCGCTCGACGGCAATGTGGGTCATCCTCTGGGTCTCGATCTCCTCCTTGTTCTTCACCACCTTGGCGCGCCGCCGCTTCCTCCTCCCCGAACCCGCAGCCGCAGCCGGGTCGGCAGCGTCCTCCTTGCCCTCCGTGGAAGCCTCCGAGGACTGCTGCTGCTGCTGGTCTTGCCTCGTCTCCCACTCGTCCACCACATCGGGCGCGAGCATCCCGTCGTCGTGGTCCCAAAACTCTCCCGCCAACCCGAACCCGGCGCCGGGCAGGTCGCACCACGGCAGCCCGTACCCGAAATGGCCGCCCGCTTGGGAGAACACCACGGCCTCCAACGCCATGGCACGAAACTAACACCGCCGCGCCCGCGCGTGTGGATGAATAAGCGCGTGAACACCTGGTCCTGGTGGATGGACACTCTGCAAATTTAAGGTCCCCCCCCCGCACGCAAACGGGTGGAAAGGTGGCGCACGCGCACGCACACGGGGACGCGAGGAGGAGGAGGAGGAGACGGTGACGGCGTGTGTTGTGTGTGTGTGGTGAGGGAGGCGATGGCGCGCTTTATAAGGCGGTCCCGGGATGAGGTGAGCGAGGAGGACACGTACGCGGCACCCGGGCAGGGACCCCGCCACGGGCGGGGTTTTGTGCTTCGGGGGATGGACCGGGCAATGATTTACAAGTGATAAAATGAGCATGTTGTTGTTGCGTGGCCGATGCACGATGGAGGAGGAGGAGGAGGAGGAGGAGGGGTGATTTGGCTCGCGGTCGGAGGATGATGGTCTTGTTCCGTTGTTCGTTGCCGGAACAGCGGGACCCCCAGTGCACCAGATGGTGGTGGGCCGGCACGCCGCGTAAGTATGCTTGGAGGAGGAGCCTTTGGCGAATTTGGAGAGCCATCGAGGTGTTCTTCGCAAAGGGGATGTACGGAGGATGGTTTTTTTTAAAAGGCCGCTACAGCGGACTGGTCAAAGCGGGTGTGCAGATCGAGAGATTCTGCGCAGCATGTTTGAGGGTCCCCCTTCCCAGGTGAGCGTCTGCGCGCCAGCAGCCGATCGTGTCTTTCTGTTCGTCCAGCTTCAGTATTGTTGTGTGTGCATGGCCATGGCGTAATGACATCGGAATGGCCGAATAATGGACAGTGAACTGAATAGCTCATCTCTGAGTCGTCGTGCCCGACTTTGCTACTCGCTCACACTACACCAGTACTATAATACTACAGTACGTATTCCCTTGTGCTGATCTCGCTCTGAGGCCGTAGTACTTTCATTGCCATGAATCTGTGCCAGTTTTACATCCCGTTCTCTTTCCCCATCCTTTCCCGACCGGCCGGCGGGGTACAGGGTACTGCCGCACTGCAGGATGCTATATGCTGCCTACTGGAGCTCATGTGAGCTTTCATCGCTAGGTTTTGCTTCTGTCTTTCACCGGCCTCCAACTGTAGACACAATCTCTTGCTGGATCTACTAAATTGTGCGTTTGGCTACCTGCCTAAGTTTAAGATCACCCTCTTGTACAAGTTTGTCTAATAACTGATTTATTACTGCTGCTTTTAACGTCTCTTTCCTTTGAAAGACTCACTGTTTTCTGCAGAGTCTGAAATATTTGTCACATCCACCTTTCCCAACGGAATTGTCCACTCATCATCATCAGTCTTACATGCGACTTGATGCCGGGCGTCACGGCCTCATTAGCTCGGTCCTTCAAACACCGCGTTGTCGATCTACATCTACGTACAAAGCGTCACGCACGGCTCAACTTGCTCTCCATCATTTTACACACAGCAGAAATGGTCGTGTCAGCAACAGGGAGCAGGAGAACGAAAGGTTCATGCATAAAGTTTCTCTGACGGATCGAATCTTGCCGTCGCTATCGCTTTGTTCTTCTTTCTTCCTTTTTGTCTAACGGTAACAGGAAAAGTTTGCCATTAGTTTTCTCTTCGGCTTCAAGGGAGTACTTTCATTCCATGGTCGGAGAAATTTACGACAAATACGCTGGTCAGGTAGATATGAACTACTTTTTGTTGTCATCACTTTTTCATGTATAAAATGCATATTTCGAAGAAAGTGCCATGACTGAAATAGATTTCATCAACTTGTTTTTCAACGCATAAAATACTGCAGCAATGTGTACTTGTTTCTTAAAGATAATCGTAGCAAGACCGCACACAAGATGGTATATTAATCATTAAATTATTCTGTCTACTAGTAGTACTGTAATAGTAGCCTATGAAAGACTAGCCTATGAAAGACAAGTTGTGACTGTTTACTAACATATGCTGGAGAATAAGAACAAATGTTCCTTGCGATGCAATTTGTTAATTGTTGATCCGCACACGTTAGATCCAGTCTAATAAGGGCACAACTGAAACCGCCCTCCAGAAGCACTTCCCATAAGCCAGTGAAACCAGGGGCCGAACACCGGATTGTCCTCGTGCATTTTGTTCTGTTCTTCAGGTGCCGCAGAAAATAGTTTTAGAATATTTTCCTGCTCAGCTACAGGCTCTACAATTACATGTGGAGTACCAAACGACACCTGGCTAATTTATTTCCTGGAGATTCTTCTAGTATTTTCACATCCATCATGTGTGCCGATGTGGCGAATAAAAATAATTAAATAATTAAGACAGAATAATGTGAAGTATTATTCTATATCTTAAATATGAGAATTGATATGGTGCTTGGGTGGTACTTCAGGTACCTTCCCCTTAGTTAATCTCAACCATTGATATTAAAATTGTTTATTATGATTTTATTTTATTATTATCAGAGGTAGTTTAGTTATTACAGTTCACTAATTAGGCGTATACACCTCCGACTCTAAATCAGATCCATGACGACTCCTCTCTCGAATCGTCGTCTTGTCCATCCTCGTCACACACCGCGCCCATCCTCACTGCTCGCTGACCATCCTCGTCGTTCGCCGCCCATCCTCGCTGGATGCTACTGTTACTACGGTTTGCCGCTCTGTTTATCGTCTACCTGTACTCTCCTTTATCTCCTGTTCGTTGTCTTGTCACGCTCCGCCGCCATATAGGGGGGAAGGCAAGGCGAATAACAAGGGCAGTTTGGCAAGGTCAAGGCATCACCGGTCACTCTGCATCCGACAAGTCACCCCTTGCTGCATCCCCCAATGTTTAATGGTGGGGCACAACCGGTTGGGCCACCAGCATTGTGTGAAAAGCATCTCGTTGCGCGACGTTCTGATGGGCTTGTACTCCCACCCGGCGTATAGCCACCTCCCTCCGCTTTGAGGCCTGTGTTCGCGTGGCGACCCTGCCTGAACCCACAGTGCTACCGCGGTCGCTACCGACTTGCCCTACTTTCCGCTTTTGGGGACCGACATGACCACCGAGGCGGTGCTCGCCACCATGGCACCCAAGTGTCGGTATTTAGAATCACCGACGAGTAAATTTCCATGTATTGCACGTTTAGGCCTGGATGATACACAAGAGAACACACGAAATTATACTAGTTTGGGGTGTACCCCTACATCCAGTTCGAGACTGCTCATGTTACTTGCGTTGGGATTGAACAGAGGAGGGTACAACAATGACGAGAGAGGAGGTAGGGCTCCAAGTCTCTATGGATGAGTATGAACACGTGAGCATGAGTAATGTGAGTTTTCGTGTGTTTGTGATCGTGCCGAGAAAGAAGAAGGCCTCCGCTTTTATACTACAAGGGATTGGGCTCTTGTACACATGCGCGCGCGCGCGCGCGCGCACACACACACACACACACACAGAGAGAGAGAGAGAGAGAGAGAGAGAGAGAGAGCAAGAGAAGCAGACAGAAGGAGGAAGGGAAAGGTCGATAATGTCGTTGTAAGTCGTCGTAGGCCTCGCGCATCCCAAAAATCCTATCGCTGCGTACTCCCGAGTTGATATGTCACGTTGGACCTGTCCATCGACCTGGCGCAATCATCATTGTAGACTCTGTCAGAGCCACAACATGATCATCATACTCATCGACTCCATAAGGTATGGGGCGCAACATGGTGATGGCCATGACATCGCATTGTAGCGCGATGATGACGATAGAGATAGTCTTACAGGGTGATCTGACTCGTCCACACTATTGACGCACATGTGACATAGCATTAAATAAGGATAATGGTGTAGTTGTTGACTTTCCGCCTTGCCTGATCCTTGTCGCCCATGATCGAGTGATAAGTGCAAGGGTCGACCCCTTGAATCGAGGTCTAGCATTGTGTCATCTAGCGTTTGGAGTAACGTTGGAGCGGAGCCAACCAAACATATCAGCCTCAGCGAGCTTCTCCGCTCTGTCAATCCCTTGTAGCACAGAAATGCGGTGCTCCGTCTCTATCAAGGTGGTCAGGACCACATATGGGAGCTGTCGACACAGTGCAAGATGTCAATGACACTGTGAACACACACGTCTCATGATGGAGGGTGCAGAGCGGGCGTCCTTATCCACGCAGCGCTCGATCCCACCCGCAAGGGTCGAGCGGGATGGAAGTCACTCGACCCCACTGGTCGGGTGAGTCAGAACGTGTTAAACCCCGCTCATGGGGGTCGGGCAAGTTGGAACACACTCGATTCCGCTCGTATGGATCGTGCGAGTCGGGACGCGCTCGACCCCGCTCGTGGGGGTCGGGCGGCACGGCTTTGGAGGTCGCTTAGTCTGCGCGTTGGTCGTGCCATGTGGCGTTGTTGATTTTTGCCCTCGACACCAGATGTGCGTGCCACTTAAAGGCAGGAGGATGAGAGGCAAAGAGAGCACGTCGACAGAAGGGTGTGTTGGGGGGATCACTTCGCAAGCCACCTTTCGAGGGTTCATCCTTTTTATTTATTATTCATTATTAACCGTAACTTCGAGGTACAGGTGTTCATCGGAGGCCACGATAAATCCAAGGCTCGTCGAGCGGTACCTTCGCACCCTCGGAGGATGAAGTCGTCCTCTATCGAAGGACAGTGCACGGGGCAAGATCAAGAGCCTGTTTGGCGCGAAGAGGGCAACACGTGGCACCAAAATGTGTTCTGGCGTGCGGAGCAAGGAAGGGTACCAGGAGTGCTCAAATGACCGATTTATCCTTTATGACCATTTTGTACAGAATATTCGAAAAATATAGTAGGTAATTAGGGACAAAATGGTCATTTGCATATGGCCTAAGTACGAGGCTATAAAAGGAACACCCCTACTTATTTGTAACAGGAGGAATCTTTTTAGGAATACGTGAGATGAGCCCTTTTGTTCTGTTTCATATCCTTCGCAATTCCTTTTTATGTTCACTTTTTCTGTTAGTGTCATCGAAGCTTGTGCTCAGTGACACCAACAATAGCGCCCATCATGTTGTGAGCTTGTACACAAGCTCACGATGACTCAACTCCACGAACCGTTGTCTTTGAGTGGCACACCGCCCTCACGAAGCAGCGTTTTGGGAGACCCCCAATTGGCTGACGACCAGTCTTCATCGCAAGTAACAAAAGAGAACATCCCTGAAATGCAACCATCGCTTCAGGCAGAAGCAGCGGGCGGCCAAAAAGACCCAGTATAGCGCCCTGAACAACCGTCGAGCTCAAACCCTCCGGGAAGCAGCACCCCAACCTCGATGACAGCAGCACAAGAGATGGAACTGTTAGCCCAAAGAGTCGAGCACCTCGAGCAACTCAAGCAACAGCTGCTGCAAGAGCAAGAGCTAAGAAGCAAAGCGCTGTCAGAGAGAGAGAAAGCACTACAAGAGAAAGAGTACATAGCCTAGCTCAGACTCAAGAATCTGCAAGTGGCAAAAGAAGTCGAAGAACTCCAGAGAACCATTGGCCGGGCGAGTCGCCAGGAATCAAATCCAATGCCCGAAGCCCACCCGTACCTCGAGCAAGAGGTACCACTCACACCAAGCCATCAGCCAACAGCCGCAAAAGTGCTGCCAATTCGAAGATCAAGCACAACGAGCATAATTGATAAAGACTCACATCTCTCCGAAGGGTTGCAAAGAGCCCCATACCCACCGCAGTTCAGAATGATACTGCTAGCCAAATTCAGGGGAAATTCTGACCCATGACAATTCCTCATGAGCTACCAAGCAGCAATCATATCAACTGGAGGAGACGAGGTAACACTGGCAAAGGCATTTGTTTGCGCCCTCGAAGAGTCCGTCCTCAATTGGTACTTCAACCTGCCCCCCGGGTCTGTGTACAGCTAGGAAAACATCAGGGATAAGGTGGTAGCAAGTTTTTGAGGGTTCCGCACCATTATGGAACCATCGCACGAGCTTTTGAAAATTGCTCAGCAGGAGAATGAGCAATTACATGAGTACTACAGAAGATTCCTCACGCTTCGAGCCCAGGCCTCGAGCGTCACGGATGAGGCGGCAATAAACTCTGTACTCAGAGGCATGCGAGCATGCCAGATGTCTTCATACTGCGCGCGGATACCCCCACACACCATGCAAATGTTATGCACAAAATTCGAAGAGTACAGTAGATCGGATATGGATTATAAGAGACGCAAGCAGTCACACAGTGAAGGCGGCTATCAAGAAAGGCAGTACAGAAAAACCAAGCAACCCATCGAACCCTCCCCTTCGTTCATTGGTCACATCGAGGAAGAAAAAGAAGACACCATTGGCAGAGGCAACCAGAGCAACGATTTTAGAGGAAATAGTCAACGAGGGCGTGGCAGAGGCAGATGCCGTCAAGTCCAGACTTGGCCGGCCAGAAAGCTGTACTGTTTCTATTGCGGAGAGGACAAAGGGCACAAAACTTCCACATGCCACAAATCAAAAGAAATCCAAGAAAAGATCAAAGCAGAAAAGAAGGCTTCGTCCTTACCCAAAGCCATCAACTATACATCGCCCAACCCATGGCCCCAGCAACCATATCCACAGCCTGCTCAGCCCAACTATCACTACCCAAGCAACCATCATCATCAACTTTACGCACCATCCCTATATTTTCATCCAACTCACCCCATACAACCACCCAGCCAATACACCCAACACAGACAACAAATCCAGCAATCAAAACCCAACCAAGACCAGCAAAGGTAAAAGCAAGAGCCTCAACACCTACCACAGCCTAAACCAGAACCCACCCCAAACCAAGCCACAACTTTCCCAGTACAAGGTTACATTGGAATGATATGCGCAGGGTCATCTTCAGACTTCAAAAACAAAAGAATAAGAAGAGATCACTTTCGTATAGTAAACAACGTTTTCACAGAAGGACCTGTTATCAAGTTAAAGTGGTCTCATATTCCCATCACATTCACCGAGTCAGATCTCAGCCTTAAATCTTACCCGCATGTCGATGCATTCGTAATCGAAGCTCACATCCACACCTAGATGGTCAGTAAAGTTCTTGTAGACAACGGCAGTCAGGCAGACATCCTGTTCATAAACACCTTCGAGCAAATGGGCCTCAGCAAAGGTTCTTTGCAGCCGTCAAATATACCACTCATTGGCTTCGGCGGATAAAGAATCAATCCCATGGGCACAATCTCCCTACCAGTATCGTTTGGCAACACTCAAAATCCTCGAACAGAGTATGTAACATTCGACGTGGTGGATCTTTGCCACCCATTTAATGTTATATTTGGCCGGGGTACAATTAACACCTTCGAAGCCATCATCCACAGTGCATATCTATGTATGAAGATCCCAGCAGCCGGAGGGGTTATCACAGTCAAGGGAGATCAACAAACAGCAAGAGACATAGAAAAAGGCTATGCACCAGGGGAAAGGAACTGCAACAACATACAGATTTTCAGCCAAGAGCAGCTAGAGGATGAAGAGAGAGCTCGAAAGGCCCGTGAGCAGCATAAAGCAAATGCAAGAGAAGAGACACGATGCCTCGACAGAGAGAAGGTCGCAGTGCAGCAAGACAAAGAAACCAAAAAAGTACTCCTTGACGGGCAAGTCCTTGGCTAGTTCGTCATAGTGGGCTCTGGTTTAGACTCCGAAGAAGAGAAAAAATTGTTAGCATTCCTCAGTAAGAACAAAGATGTATTCGCCTGCTCTTCAGCAGACCTCAAAGGCGTGGACAGAAGCATCATAGAGCACAAGCTAGAAGTTGATACAAAGATCAAGCCAAAGAAACACAGGTTTCAAAAGATATCAGATGAAAAAGCAGAAGGTATCAGAGTGGAAGTCCAACGGCTCCTCGATGCTTCCATTATCCGCGAAGTCAAATATCCGTCTTGGCTGGCAAACTGCATAATGGTGAAGAAAAAGAATGGGAAGTGGAGAATGTGCATAGACTTCACAGATCTCAACAAAGCTTGCCCCAAAGATGATTTCCCATTGCCCTGAATTGACAAAGTCGTGGACGCAGCAGCTGGGAGCGAACTGTTGTCACTGCTCGATTGCTTCTCCGGCTACCATCAGATATGGCTAAGGAGGGAGGATGAGGAAAAAACAAGTTTCATCACACCCTTTGTTACTTACTGTTTTGTAAGAATGCTCGAGGGATTGAAAAATGTCGGCCCTACATTTTGCCACATGACTCAAAAAGCCTTCGAGTCGTAGTTTGGAAAAAGCGTACACGCTTATGTGTATGATATCATAGTAGCAAGTAAATCAAAAGGCTACTATATCTCAGACCTCGCGGAAACATTTGCAAACCTTCGAGCAGCAAGGTTAAAACTGAATCCGGAGAAGTGTGTCTTTGTCATCCGGAAAGGAAGAGTACTCGGTTGTCTGGTGTCAGCCAAAGGCATCGAAGCCAACCCAGACAAAATCAAAGCAATCATCCAAATGCAAGAACCCCAATGCCGAAAAGATATGCAGAAACTCACAGGCAGAATGGCCGCACTAAACCAGTTCATATCCGGATCAGCCGAGAGAAGCTTGCCCTTCTTACAAACACTCCGAGAGACTTAACCCTTCGAATGGGGTCCAGAGTAGCAAAGAGCCTTCGCAGAGTTAAAAAACTACCTCGAAAAGCAATCAAAGCTCACCAACCCAGAGCCCGGGGCTGTGCTGTTGTTATATGTCGCTGCGTCCCACTCGGCAGTCAGTGCAGTCCTCGTACAATAAAAGAAAATAATCAAAACGGTTAAAGGGGAGCCGAAGTAACTCTTGATGCAACTACCGGTATACTATGTTAGCGAGGCACTGTCTGTCTCCAAGAGGTTGTATTCTGAGATGGAAAAAATTACGTACGCGGTAGTCATGGCTTCCAGAAAGCTATGACATTATTTTGAGGCTCACCACATCAAAGTTCTCACTAGCTAACAACTTAACGAAATATTTGGCAACCGAGAAGCTTTGAGAACAATCGGCAAATGAGCCATGGAACTCTCGGAGTATGTAGTAGACTTCAAGAAACGCAGTGCCATCATGTCCCTGGTACTTGCTGACTTCATAGCAGGTTGGACAACTCCACAACAAGTAAAAAATCAAGCATGGTCTGAGCCAGAGTGGAGAGTGCACTGCGATGGAGCATGGGGACTGACCGGAGCAGGAATAGCAGCAGTAGTCACCTCGCCCATGCGCGTGAAAATAAAATACGCTGCAAGGCTCAAGTTCAGTAAAGAAACGGACAAGTGCACCAATAACATAGCAGAGTATGAGGCAGTACTGCTGGGGCTCAAGAAACTGAGAGCACTCCAAGTCTAAAGGTGCAGAATCAAAACAGATTCTAAGATCGTTGCTAGTAAATACGACAAAGAACTCACAACCAGGGACCCATTGCTTGAGAAATTTCACAACACCATCCGAACTATGGAAAAGTAATTCAAAGGCTTCGATATACAGTATATTGAGAGAAAGGTCAACACATAGGCAGACGAACTCGCCAAGTTGGCAGCAACGCAAGAGGCAATACCACAAGATGTGTTCTTTCAAACAATCACAGAACCTTCGATCAAAATAGTCCTCCAGGACCCCAAGCAAATACACGCAGTAATAAGCGAAGACTAGAGAACTCAAATCATTGCGTACCTTAAGGGTTTTTACGAGCCAGACACCGAGTCAGAGGCCAAAAGAATGCAGCAAAGGGCCAAGAACTACAGAATCATCGAGGGTCAGTTGTACAAGTCAGGAATTTGCACTCCACTACTCAAGTGTGTAATCAGAATGGAGGGTACCCAGCTACTCAGCGAGATACATGCGGGAATCTGCGGAGCGCATATTGGACCTCGGCCATTAGCTGCAAAGGCAGTTAGGCAGGGCTTCTTCTGGCCATCTATGGTCAAGGATGCCGCAGAAATAGTAACCAGATGCGAAGCTTATCAAAATATCTCCAATAGGCAGTCAGCACCTTCGCAGCCAACGCAACTGATAGCCCCATCATGGCCTCTCCAACGCTGGGGAATCAGCATCGTTGGACCCCTACCCACGGCACCGGGGAATTACAAGTGGACAGTTGTAACGCTATAATATTTCACCAAGTGGATCGAAGCAAAACCAATCACAAACATCTCGGCAGCAACAATCAGAAAGTTCTTTTGGTAAAATGTCGTCTGCCGCTTCGGAGTGCCAAGAGACATACCAGTCGACAACGGAAAACAATTCAAAAACGATATGTTCAAAGAGTTCTGTCACTTCATCGGAACCAAAGTTGACTTCGCGTTAGTATATCACCCCCAGTCAAACGGAGCCGTCAAAAGAGCAAACAGCCTTATATTCAAGGCAATCAAAAAGATACTCCTCGATGACAAGAAAGGAAAATGGGCAGAAGAACTGCCAAGGGTCATATGGTCGCACAACACGACTGAAACCAGGACAACCAAATACTCACCCTTCAGGTTACTTTACGGGGAAGAGGCAGTCATGCCTGAGGAGATTTTGCACCAAAGTCCCAGAAACTTCAATGTAAAATCAACACAGCCGGTAGAGGACGAATTGAAGGATGTGACGGAAGTTGATAGACAGGACGCAGTTCTCAACCTTGAAAACTATCAATCAGAAACACGTCACTAGAGGGATCGAAAAGTCACACCCCGAGTCTACGTAGTAGGAGACCTAGTCTTACTTCGAAGCCCTAGAACAGAAAGCAAAGGCAAGTTAGAACCTAAATAGGAGGGTCCATACATTTTGGCAAAATCAAACAGGCCCGGAGCGTACAGGCTCCAGACTTTGCAAGGAGAAGAGTTGCCGCATTCTTGGAACGCGGACAACCTTCGAAGGTTTTACGTATAAGAAAAAGCACCACTCGAAGCATGTAAAAAGCCAAGCATAGCACGAAACTATAAACGCTACCTTGAGCTTAGTTGGTAGATTTTCTTTTTCAGGCTTTTCTTTTCTAGGCAATTATGTAAAGGACCGTACTCTTTTCCTCACAAGGGGAACCCTTCACAGGGGTGAGGTTTTTAATGAGGCGGATCCTATGTAAATCCCAGCTAAATCTATAAAGTTGCCTTCCCCAAAGCAGAAAGCCTCGCTCAGCAGAGAATGTCGAAACAACTCCCATTACGGAGATTGAAACATTCGACGAAGAGCAAAAAGCTCTCAAGCCATAGCTGCCGCACTGGTCAAGCCCGTAGAGCTAAGACCCGTGCAGCCAGCTAACTTAGCGAAAAAATGCTAAGGCACTCGTTGCAGCCCAAACCCGTCAAAGGGTTCGCCCTAAAACACCTCGCCCCTAGCACTTCGAGGAGGAGGGTGGCGTTTTTCAAAAAATATAGCAAAAAAATACTAAGGGGCTCGTTGCAGCCCAAACCCATCAAAAGGTTCGCCCTAAAACACCTCGCCCCTAGCACTTCGAGGGGGAGGGTGACGTTTTTCAAAAAACTTAGCAAAAAAATGCTAAGGGGCTCGTAGCAGCCCAAACCCGTCAAAGGGTTCGCCCTAAAACACCTCGCCCCCAGCACTTCGAGGGGGAGGGTGGCGTTTATCAAAAAACTTAGCGAAAAAATGCTAAGGGGCTCGTTGCAGCCCAAATCTGTCAAAGGGTTCGTCCTAAAACACCTCGCCCCTACCACTTCAAGGGGGAGGGTGATGTTATTCAAAAAAACTTAGCGAAAAAATGCTAAGGGACCCGTTGCAGCCCAAACCCGTCAAAGGGTTCGCCATAAAACACCTCGCCCCTACCACTTCGAGGGGGAGGGTGGCGTTTTTCAAAAAACTTAGCAATAAATTGCTAAGGGGCTCGTTGTAGCCCAAACCCGTCAAAGGGTTCGCCCTAAAACACCTCGTCCCTAGCACTTCGAGGGGGAGGATGGCGTTTTTTAAAAAACTTAGTGAAAAAATGCTAAGGGGCTCATTGCAGCCTAAACCCGTCAAAGAGTTCGCCCTAAAACACCTCGCCCCTAGCACTTCGAGGAGGAGGGTGGCGTTTTTCTAAATTCAACATCAGCGCTAAGCAAATCATAGCAACACAAACATGGCAAGACATAATTTATTACAATTGCAGCTAATGAATGTTTACATTACAAATCATAATCAATGGGTTCTTCTTTTACAACAACCCTAGAGGCTAATAACTGGGGAAGGAAAACCGACCATTCATCGGCGGTGTAACCAGGTGGAGGGGGGCAAGGATTAGGTCTCGAGCCCCCGGAACCAAGTTCACCCAAATCTGAGGTATTGCCTCTAGTTGGAACCGGCGCTTGCGAAAAGGATCTAGCAATCTTCGTCGGCGAATTCAGCACGGAGCTAATTGACCGCTTCGCCACAGCAAGTCACGGACGGGACGGGCGAGGAATCGAGGTGCCGGAACCTTCGGTGCTCAAAGATTTCTCGCTTTGCTTTAGATGCGGAGACCCCAGTCCTCGCTCCCTGCGCGGTCCATCTACGGAGACTCCCCCACCACGGGACCTACCCCTACCTCGACGACCAAGTGTGGATGACGCACTAGATGAAGCACCACGAGTGAATAAGTGGGAATAATCCCCCATAGAAACCACACCAGCGTCCAAAGTCACCCAGCGCACTTTGGACGAAGATGCGCGCTCGGGGTACTCAAATCTTTCAGCCTCCGCCGCAACATCTAACGCCTCGAAGCCGCTCAAACTAGCCTCAGAACTACTCGAAGCAGGCGTCGGTACGGAAGCATCATCCATTAAAGATCGGGACCCTTCGCTCATCAAGTCCAACATGCGCAACGCGGAAGATCCACTAGAAGCATCCTCTTCGGACTCCCGCGCAGGTGACACGAAAGACACTAGCGCAGGGTGAAGTAGGCATGTCAAAATTATAGTTATAAAATTTCCCTCAGGACCTTCCAAAAAGTACGTTACATCAACACAACAACTACAAACAATCCTAAACCTTGCTCGGTGCGGCCTTTGATCCATCCTTCGAAGTTCCAGCCTTCTCGGCGGCGTTCTCGAAGTCCCTTGGCCCCCCGAAGGATCTTCAGCCTGGCCATCACTGCTTCTCGAAGAGCCACGCATCTGCACAAGCACAATCAATTTTAACTTTGAATGTTGCGCAAATAAATAAAAATACAATGCACAAACAGAAGTATTACCTGAGCCAGTTTCTCAATGGCAGCCTGTCGAGCGGCTTTGCGGTCGTGATCGCGCCAGAATTTCATCACGACGTGCTTAGCCGCGGCGATGGCCTCCAGTGACAAGCCGTCCCGATCGTCTGCCCCAATCAAAAAGTTGCGCCTTCCCAGAGCATGGAAGTGATCGCAGCCTTCGCGTTCCAGCAGCCCAAAAGCGGCCTCCGCAGTATGCAGGGCGCCGAAGTTGTTGCGCTTGTCCATCACCTCCGGAAGAGCTTCAAACTCAGACTTTAGCCACCCAAAGAAAACAGCTTCAGTGATTGCAGCCCCGTCGGTCAATGACATGAGCTCAGCACCAATATAACCTAACACCTCGCAATAGTGCTGGTGTGCGGACACAGCTTGATGAGCGAAACCGTAGTTGTGAATCGATTGGTCATGCTTCAAGGCTGTGTTCTCATTTTCCAAAGTTACGATCTTAGCCTCAGCAGCTTCTAGACGACTTAAGCCGGTTTTTAGTTCAGAAACCTCAGCCCGCGAAGCATTAAGCTCCTTTTGCATGCGCATAGCTTCAAGCGTAGCCTCATCCTTCATAGACCGAAGGCTGTTAAGCTTCTCGTTCAATAACATGTTTTCTACCGCAAGCGAATTCTTCTCCTTCTCCAATGAAGCTAGCTCCGTGCAAGTTTTCTTAGAAGAAATCCGCACGAGGGTGTGGGCCTGAAACAAAATAATAGTCAAGATAACCTTGTCACAAAACTCAATAAAAATAGTATAACATTTTTCATACACTATCAAAGCCAAGCATACTTATATGTCTCAGAACATGTCAGAGATTACGCCGCAAGTCCCCAGCTCCAAACAGCTGAGCCCCCTCGGCTATGAAAGCATCAGGAGCTGAGCATAGGTTAGCCCAAGCCTGGGGATCAACAAAATCCTCATAACCCTCGGGCAACCCGAGCCTCTACCAGCAGACCCTCTAGAGGCTCCAGCCCCAATCAAAAGTTGACTTGGACTCGAAGGTCCAGGATGAGCAGAAAATTTTTTCTTTAGACTCGCAAGGGTGTCCGCGGCCTCCGTATCCACAGTCCGACTCCGCGCGAGAATAACGGAGGGACTCGAAGCTGGCGCATCAGCAGCACCGCCCGCAGCAGGGGGAGACACCACCACCACGTTATCCTCCTCGTCGTCGTCACCGTCGAAGGCATCCGCCATCGCGCCCGCACACACCAACGTCCCAACGGCGCGGAGGCCGGGGGCAGACGAGCTCGAAGAGTCTCGGCGGAGTTCCTTAGCCAGCGCACGCTTCGGAGGGACCTTCGAAGCTTCCTCCTCCCTTTTCCTTTTCTCAATCTGGAGGGGAGGCTTCGGCGGACACTTCTCCTTCCTGGTATTTTTGGCCCCCGTTTCCTTCCCAACATCTGAACCAACATTTCCAGGGGGCCGATTCCGCTTCATCCGAGGTCGTGGCGCGACACAAGCGGGGTACTTCACACCAGCCAATGTCAGGACACGGTTAAGCCGGCCGCTGTGCGAAGTCCGCTCGTAGGTGTGCTTGTGCTCCTCACGACTGTAAGGCCCCACCACAGCCTTGTTGGCGCACTGCAGGAAAACCAAAAACTCGTCGTCACCAAAACCCCGTTTGTCCACGGGTACCTCCGGGAAAGGTATGGTAATGTCGGGCCATGCGGGGATCTTCTTCTGAATAAACCCAGGAATTAAACACCCCTCGCGTAGTGGCCACATATTCGCAGCCACAAACTCTTCGACGAGGTCCCAGCCGCTTGAGTTGAAGGTAGCGACACAGAAGGCAGCCTCGTTTTTATAGCCCTTGGACACCCTGCCTTCCGTGGACCGAGGCTGGCAATTAGTTAGCTTCAAAGCCAAGGGAAAAGTAGTCGCCCCTCCCTCTTCTGTAGGAGCATTTTCCGCGGCAACCTTCACGTACAGCCAGCACTCATGCCACTTGTAACTCCAGCGGTTTTGGCTGCACATAACAAATTGATTATCGCGCTTGAAGCGAGGCATGAAGGTTACGCAGCCAAAGTCAGCCTCATGCA
Source organism: Eleusine indica (assembly GCA_030378355.1). Lineage (NCBI taxonomy): Eukaryota > Viridiplantae > Streptophyta > Magnoliopsida > Poales > Poaceae > Eleusine > Eleusine indica. Next base: position 4,496,712 of record CM059498.1, on the reverse strand, counting down.
CCACGCCATCAATCTTGATAGTCTTTGGCTGATAGTGAGCGCAGTAGTATTTACAGAATACTTCGATGTCAGGCTGGCCCTGATAACTTAGCATGCCCCAGGCGAATTTGCTTAGCATAGCCATCCTACTGGGGCTGATGTGATGCAGCTGCACGTTGAACCTGCTCAACCTGCTCAACACGTCCTTCACGAAGGCTGAGCAGGGAAAGCGAAGGCCAGCAGTGAAGTGGTCTTCGAAAACCATGGCCTTGTCATCAACAGGGCACGGGGTAACCTCCTGGCCAGCCAGTCGAGCTCCTCCAGAGGGAAAACACCCTAACTCGGCAAGCCTGTGTAGTTTGGGCGCATCGAGGCGAGAGCGCCCAAAAACGGAGGTCCGAGGTCTGGATCCCTCGTGGTCTTTCCCCTTCCCCTTTCAGCCCTTTGGCAGGTCAAAATCATCAGCGGGCAGTAGATCGCTGATATCCGCATCCACGTCCTCTAGGTCCTCGTCCACCGAACCAGAGCTCCGAATCCTGCGGCTTGAACCTTGCCCTTGGGTGCTAGTGGTTACCCTCCCTACACCTTGGGGAGCGAAATCCCTGTCATCACCCCCTTCCTCATCGTCCTCTTCTTCATTATCTTCAACCTCTTTCGATGGTTCCCGACCATGATCATGACTCAGCCCTTCGGGAGCAGCAGTAAGGTTATCCTCCAAACTCCTAGCAAATTCTGCCTCAGAGTCGCCCTCACTTGCAGCGGCGTCGACAGCCATCGAAGGTAGGTTTTCCTCAGTGGCAGCCTCGTCAAGGCAAGCAGTTTGCATAACTCGAGCCATATCTTCTGATCCTGCAATTAAACACAAAAGGTAAGCTCCGTAGGAACCTGGAAACTAGCCCCAACTATTACTAGGAACACTTCGAAGCAAGGATCCAAGCATACCGAGTTAGTTCAAACACAGCTTCAAAAGCAAAAGCAACCAAACAGCAGCGTGAGCACACGAAGCTAGGGGAAGCTAGAGTACTGAAAAGCAAATCGTAACAAAAGCTTTGTAGACCTTTACCCCACCCCCACCCCAACCCCCCGCTTATATAGTCGGGTAAAAACGGATGAGCATTTACTGCGGAACCTCGGGAGTCAAAGCTACAGTAACACAAAATTTAAAGCGGAAGGCAAAGAGCCACGACACCCAAGACAGCCAAGTGTTACCTTCGAGAGAGCCGGGTGAGCTCCCAGAAGACGACCCGCTTTCCAAAACAATTACCGTTCGAACCCTAGTCATAATCACAGGCATAGTGGAAGCTCAACGGGCAAGTAACTAGTAAAAATAATAATTTTCCACCGCAGCTATTCTCCTTTTATAGGTAGAAGCCCTGGTACCTTCACTCGAAAAGCCCAACTTTGATGCTCGAAGGGTGGCGTTTTGGTAAGAGATCCCGGCGAAGCGAGGGTTTCGGCCCATCAAAGTTGGACCCACCTCTCGAGGGGCTATTGTTGGAGGGATCACTTCGCAAGCCACCCTTCGAGGGTTCATCAAAGTCGGGCTGCGAATAAAAGTCAAAGTCAATACATTGTTATCCTTTTTATTTATTATTTATTATTAACCATAACTTTGAGGTACAGGCAGTAAAGCCAAGGCCCTTCGAGCGGTACCTCCGCACCCTCGGAGGATGAAGCCATCATCCTTCGAAGGACAGTGCGCGGGGCAAGATCAAGAGCCTGTTTGGCACGAAGAGGGCAACACGTGGCATCAGCACGTGTTGTAGCGTGCGGAGCAAGGAAGGGTACCAGGAGTGCTCAAATGACCGATTTATCCTTTATGACTATTGTATAGAATATTCGAAGAATATAGTAAGTAATTAGAGACAAAATGATCATTTGCATATGGCCTAAGTACGGGTCTATAAAAGGAACACCCCTACTTACTTGTAACGGGAGGAATCTTTTTAGGAATATGTGAGAAGAGCCTTTTTGTTCCGTTTCATACCCTTCGCAATATCTTTTTATGTTCACTCTTTCTGTTAGTGTCATCAAAGCTTGCGCTCAGTGACACCAATAGTGTGATCGATTGGAGAACATTCCATTCTATACAATAGATTATACCAAATACATATGACAATATGAAGTTACCAAATTACCCTTTGTGTAAATAAAAAATTTAGTGCTGGGATCACCTTTTTCTCATACTGATCCATAACTTAAAGTATTTCTTAATAGGTATATTCCTATTATTAATTAACCGTTGTATCTCGTTCAATGAACGGTACATGTTACTTCCAAGCACCGTAACAAATCTCAGCGGAATCGGGTTGTCTGTTCGTTGATGTAACATACTATAATATCAAATCACCACCAGTCTTGTTTGTATAAACAATAATCTATTTCAAAAGATACGAATCAAGAACTAAGGAATATGGTACGCAAGTGTTCTCTTGGAAACGAATGCATTTTCCAGAAACAATCTGGAAGGAAGGATAGTACTGCACTTCTTTAGTCGAGTGCTTAGACACACCACGTCAAGGAACGAAATGATGCTACGAAATATAAAAGAAACAAATTGTCCTACAGCTCAACTTGCCACGTTACTTTTACTGTGTGTTATTGATGTGTTCTTATTCGGTCTCTTTCTTGTTATATGTACACGAGGAGACGATGCTGCCATGGATTCATAATATAGCAAATCGTCATCTGAATTTTTTCATCAGGGGATAGTCAAATTTTTTTCTTCATCCAGGAGTCGAGGCAGGCAGATTGCCATTGTGTTTATTTTTCCTCCAATTTTTGCAAGTACAAAAAGAAGCCAGACAAATATTGAGAAGATAACTTTCTCCAAAAAAAAGAAGTATTGATAAGACAAAAGCATACTACTACAACTTTCTGTTTGTCACGTATAGAAACGTCAGCTCGGTCGTGCCGCTCCTATAACATAGGTAGGCTCAACCGCACAAGTTATACTAAAGGTAATTCTCGGCCATCTTGTTTCCATCCTGTTCGTGGCTTCTTCTGCACCAAAAACAAGGTCGCAATGCCAGACCATTACCTTTTCCATTCTTATAAGGGGAAATACCGAATACCTGCGCCGCATTACCGGACGCAGTACTTGGGGCGCAGCCAAGATTGTTGATCGGTGCAAATCTTTGGGGATCCCGTGTGGGGGTTAGTTTGGATGGATAGTTAGGTAATGGGGCGATTTGATTTGATGAAAATTGTGCAAGTGTGAAATGCAAAGTTTGGAAGCATTACCAACCGCTGCCGTCTCTGGTCAGTGACCTACGGCCGGGTCCTACGTGCGTTAAACAAAATGCAGTTAGAGCTGCCAGCTGTTTGTTCTGGGCAGTTCCTTGCGGTAGTTTATTGCAACCTTTTCCTGCTCTACTCTAAAATTTTATTACGAGCTTTCGTTTCGCCAGGCACCGACCCCAAGTTTATTGCAAGTTGGCATAACAATGCTTGACCTTACTTGCTCGTTTCAAAGATTCTTCCAACAGGCATCATCAGGAGGACCCCTGGCCCCAGCAGCATGTATGGTCTTGTGGCCAGTACGTACTTGCGAGTTCTTTTTTTTTTCAGAAAAAAAAGAAAAGAAAAAAAGGTGGTTTCATCAATTGCTAGTTTTACATGCTTAATTGCTGCTGTGTTAGGGAGAAACATCTGTTTATGCAGTGCTCTGCTAAGGTATGTAAGCCAACAAATAGTACTCTCTCAGCTCCATTTTTTTTCGGAGCAAAGCTCGAATCTTTTGTATATACGTCGGTTAGTATAATTTTGAAATATTGTGTCAAATTCTGTGATAGATCGGAGTCCAGCTATGAATCGGAGTACGGATAGTGTCGTATGCCGCTGGGTATCGTTCTGCTTGAGCTCAACTGTGCTATAGGCACAAAAAGAAAAGAAACAAAGTACTGCATTCCAGCTAACCAATCCAACTCCTCAGTTCTCACGAAGTCATGCAACAGACAATCTACTTTCAGTGGAGCACTTATGCCAGCCAGCACCAACAAGATTGCGACCAGGTCACTAGCTAGGCGAGCAAGAAGGGTTTGTTAACTAGGACCGATGTCGGCACGAGATTCCTGTCGTTGATAATCGGTAGAGCCCCGCTTGCATGCACACATGCGAAATCACAAAGGGAATTTTGTCGCCTCGGCGAGAGTGTGTATACTCAATTGTTGCTCTGTCAGCGAACCTATATAACCTGCCAATAAGCGCCTAATGCGTCGAACCTAGTGACTACTAGTAGCTAGCGACGTCGGTTCGTTCATGCATGTGTGCGCGCCGCACTGCCGCAGCGGATGTCTGTCCCTACTACATTCTCTGGGTTCTGTGTGGCTTTGCACGATTCGGTTCAGATTGCGTTGCGTCCACACGTCGCAAGAGAAGAAACGGACAAGCTCACTTTCCCGTAGTAACAGTAGCAACAACGATCCACAGTAGCAGGCAGTGACCGAACCGTGACAAGATGTGGTACAGTAGCGCCCACAGAATTGTTCTGCCTGCACCGTACGACGAGCACTTCCGAGCCACACACACGGCATGGGATGGGAGAGCCAGTGCACCCTCCTCCTGCCAAAGTGCCAATAGTCACATTCGATTCGCGGCCGTGCCATCGGGGGTCCCCTCCCCTCTTTTCACCGTGAAGTCGCGTCGTGTCTGCCGCGCGCTCGCCGTTGCCGAGGCGCGGCCAGGCACCTGTTTCCAGTGGGCACTGCCCGGCCGGTCACTATGCGCCACACCACACGGCCCGCGGCAGAGATGCGATTCCCACGGCCGGGACGCCGCACGCGCGCCAGTACGTGCGCAGATATCGTCTGCGGTTTCACGCGCCCGGCAAGTCGGTTCGGACGGCGCGCGCGTACCGTACGACGATGCTGATGCGATCCATCGCGGCAGGCATCACATGCGACGATGCCCTCCTGGCCGTCCCGGCCCCCGCGCGTCCAGCGTCCGCCGCGGATTCCACTACTGCCGCGCACAAGCTGGTTTCCTCCCCGGCTTCTGAGTGAGGGGTGCAGTACGTGCCATGCTCGTGTCTCTCCTCCGGCTCTGCCCAACGATGGTGTCTGAACGTTTCCTCCAAGCAGCGGGCGGTGCGAGACATGATTAGCGTTGGCAGCTTCTAGCAACGATTTTTCAAATTCAAACATTAATAAAGACATCATCCGATGGAAAGAGTGCATGTACTCAACTAAAATGTTTTGTAAGATACAAAATTTAAACAATCAGAAAAACTTGTAGAGTACTAGCACAATTTCTTAAACATTTATTTAGTTTGATTTTTTAACAAATTCAAGTTATGGTGTTTATAAATTAAATTATATATATCTTGATGTGTGTAAACTCTATACAATCTCATCTAATCATTATTAAACAATAATGCCCTTAGCTTCTCATATGTTTCCTCTAAATGTTACTAAATAAAATGCTTGACTCGGCCCACTTATGCTCCACGCTTCAAGAGGAGTTGGGAACAACAGTTTAAACTGATTCTTTAATCTAGTTTAGCATCGACGCCCTCCTAGCCCTTGATGGTTGCATGACACGCTGGTTCATGTGGCATGTAGAAAAAACAACATAACTATGTAGAGCTAATGATAGATAGTGAGGCGCACTAACACATTTGCATTGAAGTAATTAGTGAGATTTACAAAATGGTTTTTTATGCATGGTTGTTTATAAGAAAAGCAATCTATTTATTCAGTTCTTAAATTGGACATAACAACGATTTAAATTGAAACTGTTATTATGTCGTGAAAGAAATAATCTATCCGTTGCTTGATGATATCAAAACTGATTGAAGAAAACTCTGCGCATCAACACATGCCTTCGTGGAGGCAGGGAAAAGAGATGACCGCGCGAGCAAGCCCCGCCGGCCGGAGACAGGAGGTGAAAGGGAAACGACGGCCACCGCGCGATCCTGCTGCCGCTACACAATTTCCCAGGTGAGGTCACGGCTTGGCTGCCGGCCGCGGGCGCGGCGTCAAATCATCCGTGCCAACAACCAGCGCAATCATATGCCTAGTCCTAGCATCGCATCGCATCGCGTCGCGCATTTTATAAGCAGGTCGGGCCGTGCAGATGCAGGCAGTCTCGTTCTTGTTCCCCATGGATGGACGGATGGACCGGAACGAACGACGAGCACGTTGGCCCGCTCAGCTCCATCGGTTAATGGTGCTCCTATGACTCAGTAGGCTGTCGTGCCGGTCGCTTCCCTACACCGGTGGCTACGACACAGCCACGTAGTGATCGACCGGCACCGATTTGCCGATGGACCCTAGTCAAGTCCCTCGGCTAGCTAGGGTGCTCTCTGCATGGTTACATCAGAGTCAGTGCACGTATAGGTCATGATTGGCGCTGCGAAGGTGGACACCGCAATGTTTTGTTGCACACAATCATCAGCAGCAGCAGTGCGGCTCGTGACACTCATTGTATAAACTCTGCTGCCTACATGCCTGCCTGGATATTCTGCCGCAGATCGAGAAATTCGGCGCCGTGCATTGCAGTTGCAGATAAAATACTGCTACTACTACTCGGAGGAAATGCTGACAATCAATGCAATCAACTTACAAACGTGATATTGAGACGCTCATCATCATATACCCTCTTTTTTTTCCTTGTCACGGTGCAAAGTGCATTGTCTCTTGTAAATTAGCCGATCAATGAGAACGACAGGACAAGCAAGCATCTAGAACATGGGGCGCAGGGCCTAGTAGGAAGGAGGACCGTATTATCATGCATGTAAGCCCTTCCCTATTGATGATGGAGAAATAGAGAGCACACAGCCCATTAGCTCTCAACGACCTAGAATTCCATCTGGCCCATCTCACTCGTACTGGGCTTGACATTAAACAAGAGACGATGCCACGGCCCACAGGTTTGATATACGAACAACTACAGCCCACATCCGACGTGCAGCCAGATTCCACAATTCGTTATACACAAGTTGCAGCTCTACAAATAAGGCATGATAGCGAAAGCCTCCTAGGTAGCGCTAGTGCCGAGTCCATGACAAAAGTACGCGGTACAATATTAGGCAGTGCGTCATACTTAAGGACCAGAACAACACGGAGCGGTAGTTGAGAGAGCAGCAGGATCGTATGGTTCACATTGCCGATGTACAAGAGACAACAAACCTTTCAACCAGACTGTATTATTAGACTCCCTCTCACGACCGTGCGCACATACGCATTATCTGAAATCCAGTTCATCCACCACCCAAAGCTTAAACGAAAAGTGCTTGTCTCGTCAGCTTTAACCTTTAGGTCACGGTAGCTGCGGCGACGGTGCGAAGAATGTGTGACAGCGACACGCACCAATGCCTGCATGACGCAGCAGGCAAAGATGGACGGAACGGCCGTGTCCGTGTCCTGAATAAATTCAACCTCCCGCGTCTTGCCGTCCAATCATCACTGCCTGTTTACCCCGTCTTTCGGTCAGATGTAGTTCAATCTGTCTTTTGATGTGCCGGTGGAAATCGATTACAAAAATTCATGTGGTGTCTGTATGATCTGCAGACGAGGCGAAGTGGCATGGCGCGGCGCTCGCTGTGCACCCCGTACCACAGAATATATTCAGGAGAAGGCTGCTAAATGGGACTTTGCTAGCTTTTTTTAATTTTCTTATTGGATGTACTAGGACAATCACCGCAAGCAACAGCAGTATCAAAATCAAGAACGTACTAGCAGAGACCTATCCGATGATTACTTCACCTGAGAATGAGATCATACACCCAGTAATATAATATTTCCGGCGAATTGACTCGTTAAACAAGAGCATTATAGGTACAGAAAGCAGTTGGGAAGAACAATTGCAGGCATGAAACCCGGTCGCAGATTGGAATGCATGGCCGCGTGCGTCATGGAGAAGAACAGGACTGCGTGTTTCTCAGCTCTCGTCCTATTCTTTGCACTCAGGCGCATCCCGCAGCCAATCAGCCGGCGAGTCAGCGGCACGGCCACGGCGCCCTGACCCACTCTCCCTCCTCGTCGACTCCCATCTGTATCCCACTGACATGGCGGGGCCAGCAGCCCGCTCGCATGCCACACGCGCGCGCCCCTGTCTCGCGTACGTTACCACGTTGCGCCTCCGCCTCCGCGCAATTAACACTTTCGTTTCCTTTCAAAACCTCTCTCTCCCCGGCATTCCCCTTCTCCAAGCGACCAGATCGATCTCTCCGGCCACCGGAGAGACGGCAATGGATCGCCGCCGTATTACCACGCCAGCGCTGCTAATCCTGGCACTGCTCCTATCCACCGCCGCCGTTCCGTCCCTGGCCCAGCAGAGCAGCAACGGCACGACAAGAGAACACCACTCCCGCACCACCGGCGGGTTCACGCCGACCACCGTGATCGTGCTCGTGGTCCTCATCGGCGCCTTTTTCATCCTCACCTTCTTCTCCATCTACATCAACCGCTGCGCCCCACCGCGCCCTTCGCCGCCGCCACGCCGGGCGTCGATTGATCACCAGGACGCCGCCGACAGCGCCGCCGCTCCCCGCCGCGCGCGCGGGCTCGACAGGGAGCTCGTGGAGTCGTTCCCCACCGCGGTCTACGGCGACGTGAAGGCGCGCGTGGCGGCCACGGCGAGGTCGTCGCTCGAGTGCGCGGTGTGCCTCGCCGAGTTCGACGACCGCGACGAGCTGCGCGTGCTCCCCGCGTGCTGCCACGTGTTCCACCCCGACTGCATCGACCCCTGGCTCGCCGCCGCCGTCACGTGCCCGCTCTGCCGCGCCGACCTCACCCCCGCGCCGCCGGCGCCGCCGGAGAGCCGCGACGCGCCGGCGGTGCTGGAGGAGGACGAGGAGGACGAGGAGTGCCTCGTCGGCGGCGGCGCGTTCACGCCCGAGTCGCTCATCAGCTTCGGCGCGGCGGCGCGGCCACACGAGTTCCACTACCGGCGGACGCAGTCGGCCATGGACGCCCCCGACCGGCACACGCTGCGGCTGCCGGAACACGTCATGAAGGAGCTCGCCGCCGTGCGGAGGCACCGGCGCGCCGCCAGCCTCGCCGGGTACCCCGACGCCGCCGCGGAGAGGACGCCGAGGTGGCTCGCGTCGTTCTGGCGGTCCGTGTCGTGGCAGCGGCAGGGCCGAGCGGACTCGGCGGACGCCGGGGAGGAGCACGGCGGCAGCAAACGCGTCGTTCCGATCACCGAATCCTCGGCGGAGGAAAGGCCCAGTGGGTCCGGGTCCGGTGGGGGCGAGAAGGACGACAAACCGGACGACGACGCGTTAAACCGGGTTTGATTTTCTCTCTCGTGCATCGGTGCATGTTCATGTATGGATACTGACTTCTGGTGGTGTAGTACCACGTAAAATCTTCCGTACTTCATCCGGGGATTGGGATGTATAGAATTGAATTTGGGATGACCATTTGAATGGCTCTCGAATTTGTAAGTTTGATCAATGATCCATATAAATAGTTCATTGATATTTAGTCCTAGTAGCATATTTTGGTTACCATACACAGAAATTGGCACATCTCAGTTACTCAGAAAGTTTTTGCTGCTTCCTGCTGGTGCCCGCAAAGATAGTACTAGCACAGGAGTGGACATGCGAAACCAGGACTGCAAGGGATGCGGCGACTATCATAAACAACAATGCTGGACGCCGAGTACCAAGTCTCTTGTCAAATTGAACTCCTGGTTCAATGTATTCCGTCAAAAACAACGTTCGTCAACTTCTCAACAAAGAGAAATGTTCGCTCTTGTCAGTACGCGCAAAAGTCGTCGCCGCCGTGACACTTATCCAGAGCTCATAGCATGCGAATGGCCAAGTCGTGGGGAACCATCGCATGAACATCATCGGTACCAAATTTTGTATATTTTAATTTATTAGATTATGACAAAGAAGAAAATCTCGCCTCTGGTTCCATTAGCGAAATCAAGCATACAAATATAGTGTTGCTTCACTTTGACAACTAACAAACTTGAGACACCATCCTCGCAAAAAAAAAAACAAACTTGAGACACCAGATAAATTAAACGAAATAGCAAAATTCAGTTTCTTCTTTTGGGCAGCACGGTGCAAAAAAACTGGATTTTTCTTTGTACCATACAAACATTCTTGTACATTACACTATTGCACTTGCACCGAGACGAGAAGAAATGTTCTCGCACATTTTTGTACATTCGCACTGCACAAAAAGATGATGTTCACGCCCAACCAGAAGGGGCGATTGCAAAATGAAATGAAACATATAATTAAAAAAACAACAAAACCACAGCGCACCCAAGCTAGCCAAGCCACCTCTGTCTTCAAGCTGCCCCATTTGTCTGCTACTTTGTGTGTCTAGACTCTGGAGCTTCTGGTTCTTCGGCAATACGGCGAAAATTGGTACTAAGACAGCACGCAGCGAGTAGAAACACGCGCAAAATCAACACACGATCCCAAGGAAAAACGAGTGCTCCTATATACACCTGAAGATCTTATCTCCCTCGCCATCACCGAACTTGTGACAGCTTGTCCATGCGCGTGCTCGCGATCATGGCCTGCCAAATCAACCACGCGATCAGCATATTACTTCTATAGCTTAGCACTCAATCAATTATAACAGAACGACTTTCATTTAGTCAAGGTTTGTGCTAGACAGCTAGCTCACCTCCTTTTCCCAGTCGCAGCGGACAGTTATGATGGCCAGAATGAGCGTCTGGACGGCGGTGCCGCCGATCATCCCCGCCCAGATTCCCTGAAAAAGTTTTCAACAAAGAATGTTTTTTAGGCGCCAAAGTAATGGAGCTATAGCATGGGTCGGTGAAGAAAAAAGTGCAGCCCGTTAAGGTGAGATGTGTGTGCAGATTGCCAGAGTTGATGTTCGTACCAGCACACCAAGGTTGAAGAGCCATCCGAGGAGGATGCCCATAGGTATGCCGATGAGGTAGTAGCAGCCGATGTTGACATAGGCCACCATGGACTGCCATCCAGACCCAACGGCCACTCCTACATTTTCATGGAAAGAAGAGGTCAGCAAGATCTACTACTAAATGTGGGCCTTTGGGCCTTGTGTCGTCATCATAGAGGCCCGTGGATGTATCGGCCCGATGGGGATACCTGAGAGGACGGGCTGGATGCTGTTGAGGAGGATGGTGAAGGCCAGGAGGACGGAGAGATTGTCGACGGCGTTCAGAACGACGTAGCTGGAGGTGAAGATGAGCGCGAACTTGTTGTGGAGGGCCATGATTAGTACCCAGAAGAAGAGCCCGATCACCAGCGAGGTCGTCGACGACACGATGGTCGCGAACCTGGCGCCCTTCCCGTTGCCCGCGCCGAGCTCGTTAGCCACTCGCACTCTGCATGAATTGACCACCATGTATATCTAAGATTAGCACATTTGAACCATACTGAGTAGTAGCAGTAGCTTTACAAATATGTTCCTGTTGATAATACAGCGCTGATAAGAAATGGAAGCCAAAACAACAATAGCCGCTCGTCTTTTATCACTAGCAAAAGCAGTCTTCCTGTTCCTGTCCCCGGTAAAAAAGAGCCCGAACAAACCGAAAAGTGATTACTACTGCTACAGGACGCGCTTGGGCTGTGGCGGGCCACGAAGCACAGTACACTTGGGCCACCAATGACCTGCACGACCGGAACTTTTTCAGGTATACCACTCCAGTTGGCCGCCACTGGCCCAGCGTGTGCCGCTGCCAAGAACACGACCTCCATCCGACTGTGCTGGGAGAAGGAACAGGTCGATAAATAATTAGGCACGTTGGGTGGCCCACACCCCTGTCCCTGCTCCACTCAACCGAGACCAGCTAACCTGTGCCCGTTGGCCCCGCCAAGAACACGAGCCAGTGGACATAGCGATCCAGGCCCTGCACCTCACCTCCAGAGCATCCGCTGGTTCGCAGCGGGCACATGCTCTGATGCTCGCTTTTGCCGGAATTGCTCTGGAGAGCTCCGGCATTTGTCCGCCCGGCCCGGAAAAATATCATCACGACCCACCTCGTCGTCTAGCTTGCTTCACGCCCTACCACGTTCTACTAGTGTAGCTCACGTTGCCAATGTGCAGTAGCAAGGCTAGTACTACAGACGAGTGTGCCTGCGAGGACGAGCTATGATGCCCATGGCACGTTTTGCAAGGCAAGATGCACATGGTCGCAGCGCGTGCCTTTGCCTTTGTGCTATAGCTGTGCAGCTCGTGTGGACTAGTCGAGACTCCAGACCCCTACCATGATTCCAGTACCAAGCACAAGCACCAACCTACATGGGTAAAGGCAGGGCGGTCCCGTCGGGGGCAGCCTACGAACGCTGCGCCGCGCGCAGTGCCACGCCGGAGGGTACAGCTCGATGCTCCAAAGCTGAGGATGACGAGCTAGGGGACAAGGAAGTCTATCAAGAGAACATCACACAGTGGGTTTCAGTGTGAGAACGAGTGACGAGTAGATGAATTGTTGTGACTGGACCTGAAAGCTACTACCCCCTAAGCATTTCAAGAGTAGTATATACTAGTACTAGCAAAAGAATGAAAGCTAATGCTAGTATTCCCTCCGTACAACAATATACTTCCTCCGTTCAATATTATATGACATTCTAGACTTCATAAATTTTCTCAAATTATAAAACACTCTCCCTTCTCAATACACTTTTCTCTCTTCTCAATACATCTCTATCTCTATCTCTCTTTTTCTCGTTTTCTGTGCACCCACTTTTTTTACCTCTACTTAATTCCCGTGCCCGGAACCAAAACGTCATATAATGTTAAACGAAGGGAGTAAGTATTTCTAGATATTTAAATTTGCCTAACAATATAAACATTTGTAGAGTGACGGGTAGATAAATTATTGTGACTAGACCTGAAAGCGACTATCCCCTCTGTCTCAAAATATAAATATTTCAAGAGTAGTATATACTAGTACTAGCAAAAAAATGAAAGCTCCCGTGCATCACGGCCAGTGATGCTAGGATGTCCTGCTTTTTCACAGCACTTGTCGATCGACCATGATCGGAATCGAAATTTTTTTGTCTACCGTAAGAAGAGCCGCCAGTCATTTTTAATTTACAGTATAACACGACCTGTGGAGAGAAGTGTAAGGTTTACCCGGTGCCCGCGAAGAATGCTAATGGAATCATCATTTCCCATCCATTAATCGTCATGCTGCGTCCACAGAATAAACACATTATTACATTGGGTGGATCAGATGACCGCTTTGCACTCACCAATATCAAATTACTATAGAAATTATTATATTATTGCCAATAATTGAAAGTGGTAAGTAGGGAAATTACCAGATGGAGAGCGCGTCGACTGCAATGGCGGCGTTCTTGAGATTTCCAGTTAGGAGAATCAGGATCCTGTAGTACCAGTTCTCCAAGCTGCACGGCACACGTGTACAAAAAAAGAATGGTTAGTCCGGTTGAGGTATTATGTAAACAACTTCAGCGCGGGCCTTCAGTAGCCAGCGTTGAAATAATGCTTTGCAGCATCTAGTTTATGCGCGTGTCTTCTGTCCTTGCGTTGTATGATAGGGAACACCGTGACCGATCGCTTTCAAGAAGTCGGCCGGTACTATAGGGGTACCCAACTCATCAAATGGAGGCATGCAGCAGGACCATGAGCCAGCATGCCCCTACTATTGGTGCATGCTATCAATATCTCACTCCTCTCAATTGAGCACAAAAGGCCGCCCATGTTTATACATAAAGTGAAATATTGACAGTTCGATGTGGCCGCTTATAAAACTGAATGTCCTTAATTTACCAATAAGGTAGTATGACCAGTGAGTATATATTTCTTTTCGAAATATAGACTATTCGTTGATATCAGATTAATAAATAATGAATGAACACCCATACGGGGGCGGCTACGTACGTACCATAGCATAACACCGGAGGCCGATGACAGCTTGACGAACTCCCACATGCCAGCGAACGCCTCCACGGAGAAGCCGTGCCACGTCTCCGGGCACCCGCCGCAGGACACGTAGGCGAAGAGCATCATCGCGGTCGCCCACCACGAGAAGTTGAGCGTGAGCGCGATGCCAACGAGCCCGAACTGGTATTTTGAGATGAAGAGCCAGCTGACAAAGATGTGGATGCAGAGCGCGGCGGCGGAGGCGGCGGCGTTGACGAAGTTCTTCATCTGGCACTGCAGGAACCGCTGCAGCGGGAAGAGGAAGGCGAAGGAGAAGTGCAGCGGGATGAACCACACCGAGACCTGCCCGGCCATCTTCGACAGCTCCGGCGACTGGCCCGTCAGAAGCAGCACGTCCTCCGCGAAGAAGTACATGGGCAGCAGCAGCACGGCGCACATGAAGAGCACGATCCATGAGCGTTGCATGTACACCCCCATCATGTGGAACTTCTTGGCGCCGAACGCTTGTCCGCACAGAGTCTCCAATGCACTCGCCATGCCAAGCTGCGTTATTTGCGGTTTGCGGGGCGGAAAAAAAATCAGTTTCTAATCCGAGAAAAAGAAAATCGGCTGTCACTGTCAATTATTCCAAATTATTAAATGTAACCCATAAATACAGAACCACAGATATAATAAATTTCAGACACAATCCAGAAACAAAAATAGTAACGTGGTGTGATGGCGTCATTGGACCGTCTGACAAGTGTAAGCGATTCAAAGGTGCGAGGGACGAGTGATTGAGATTTGAGAGCTCCGTTTGCTTTCACTAAGGACTGAGGAGTGAGGTCGACCGGATCGGACAGGGGCGGGAGGTGGGAGAGGCTGCACCTCTCACAGTGCTGTTGGACTTGGACTAATGCCGAGACCAGAAGGATCAGTACTGTTCCAGGGCCCGTAGTCCTGAGGGTCACATAATAATACTTCGACAATCTGGATGTTCCATATCAACATCAAATCAAAACTACTACATACTAATAATATCAATTGGCAATAATATCGAAAAGAAATCGCGTGCCTTTTGTAAAAAAAAAAATCCCATAGCAGCAATGATAAAGTTGGCCACAAATCTGTGCCGTGGGGCAGCATACCACTCAGACCACTCGGGATGTCATTTAATTTGCGCGGAGTCACATTGTTCTGATGACGATCGTAGAATCGATCGGTAGCAAAATTTATTACTAGTGAGAATTATAAATGGAAGTCAAGCACTACTTAACAATTCAGTGGTGCCGTACGCCGATATCTTGTGAGTTCCAATAATGGTCACAATCAGCCCTTTTTTGTCCGTGGAGCCAAAAGCCAAGGGAAAGGACAAATCAGAGGTGAGGTCAGTGAATTGCTGATCTCTAAAAAATTGCGCGCAAGGAATCAAGGATGACGACGCCGGATGCTGCTGGTCGCTCGGTAGATTCTGCAAAGAAAATCCGAAGTCATCGGCGTTTCCCAACTTCCTTGTGTATACTGAGCTTTCGATGTTTTTGACAGAGAAGGCGATGAAAGGAGAAGGCAATTGGATATTCTAGTGCGCTAGGTGCACCAAGGATACCAACCAGCAAAGCAAATAGTAAATCGCAATCCAAGTACCAGTACTCCGTATTAGACATGGACTTGACCACTCATCCATCGGTTTCGCATCATGATTATACTGGTATGATTGCAAGGGCGAGCGTATTTTCAGCTACTGTTCTACTTCGGCAGACAGTCATGCACGTGCGAGTGGCATAGCGACAGCTGGACAGAGATAAAAACGGGCAGCATGGTGCGCTTGCTGATACGTACGATACGTTGAGCAGTACTCCGTATGCGGAAATCAAGTGGCTAGGGGCAATTACTAACTCGATCAAGCGCCTCACATGTGTTCCGACTCCCGAGGTACGCAACCAGGTCAGGTCAAAGAACATTATTTCTATGTTGATGAGCATCGCATTGTGTATCTGAGTTCAGAATACCGCATAGTTTTCTATATATATCTGCTATATGTACTATGTATTTTGAGTTGAAGGAAAGAGTTTAAACTGTGTTTTCCCCCAACAAGCAAAATCAAAACCGTATTCCAATTCCAACAGTAGGTTCGGTTCGGAAGGCGGCGGCAGCCCCCGAAAATAGCTGGAGCTGGAGCGCAAGGAACGAACCAAGGGAGTAATGATAAGCGATGGCCTGGATGGAGACAGGAGCGAATGGTGGAGGGGACGCCGTACCATGAGGCCGAAGTTGAACCCGACGACGACGGTGTTGGCGATGGAGATGGCGGCGAGCTCGAGGTCGCCGAGGTGGCCGGCGAAGGCCTGCGTGATGACGTTCATCCCGTAGGTGACGACGCGGCTGAAGATGGCCGGCGCGACGATCACCCACAGCTTCCTCGACTCCTCCCATACCCGCCGCCCGAGCTTGTGGTCGCACGAATCGCCGGCCGCCGCCTGCCACTCCTCCTTCTTCACGTCGCCGTTCAGCAGCGCCACCCGGCAGTCCTCGTCGTCCTCCCTCCTCTGGCGCGAGGCCATCTTCGTATTGTTGGCGATGGAAGCTGTAGCAGCTTCTCTTCCCCCTTTCTCTCTCTAATTTCTTTTCCCTCCCCAGAACGACACTTTTTGTCCGTCTTCTGTATTCTCTCACGCGAATTTTCTGAACCTTTTTTTGGCCTTGTGTTTCCTCTCCAAAATTGAGCGTGAGAGACGAGGGTGGCAGGCGGACGCTTTTAATAGGCGGAGGGAGTTGGGAGTTGCGTGTCTGTGTTGGCGAGTCCAGCCTGCGCCTGCGCCTGCGCCTGCGCCCGCGTAAAAAGAGGAGGGAGTGTGAATAGGCACGGGCACGGCGTCCCTGCTTACGTTTCGGCACGTTGTTGTTGGCTGCGAAACGCGAACCTCCCGTGTTCCCGGGGACGCGTCCTCCTACTCCTACTCGCGCGGGGGCGGGGCCAATCTCAATGATGATTCAATAGATCGCCAGCTGGGTAGAACCCCCCGTGGATGGATCGGGGGGCCAAGCCGCGTAGTCACCAACCCGATGGATCCAATAGATCGCCAGCTGGTAGGATTTGCGTTGCGGCCCACCAAAACCTGGTCTCCGACTGTGCAAACAAAGCGTTGCAACCCGCCATTACCGCGCGGGCGTGTGAACGGACGCTTCGATTGGGCGCCCCCACGGGTCACGTCGCAAACAACAGCGTTTTCCCAAAACCATAGCGCTACTCTGTATCAGCAGAGACGAGACGACACACTGATCTCTCGGTAAGACGCCACTCTTGTCGCTGTCTAACTACGTCGACGTACTACGAACCGCCATTATTTTGTTATAATACCTCCGTTTTGGAAGCAATTAGTAGTTTTCTGCTGTCTATGGCAGCACATCGCTGCTCTAGTGCTCTGCATCAGGCTTCCCTCGCGCATCGATGAGGGAGGAACCAACGCCTGCAGCGTGATCAGAGTAGAGCTGCGTGGTCGGTCCATCGCCATATAAAACGGTCCAACGTGGGTCGCTGAATGGACAGGAACACCACGTGCCAGCCAGTTAGTAGGTAGTACTACAAAATCATCAGGATCAAATCTGACTGGGAAAATCTGAA
Source organism: Eleusine indica (assembly GCA_030378355.1). Classification (NCBI taxonomy): domain Eukaryota; kingdom Viridiplantae; phylum Streptophyta; class Magnoliopsida; order Poales; family Poaceae; genus Eleusine; species Eleusine indica. The sequence continues at coordinate 4,479,324 of CM059498.1, read as the reverse complement.
TCCGGTCACCGATAACTGTATACCAGGACAATAGACGTCTGGCCATGCGACTATGCGAGGGGCGGGCATGATTGCCTTTTGTTCCTCAAAACTTTTAGTTAGCCGACTGAAGCAATGATCCAATAACTGTTGAAAGCAAGGGGTCTGTCCAAACCTGTCAAAAAGAAGTTGCGGTGTGCTGCTTTGTCTTTCTACGGTTTCATGGTCATCTAGACTAGTACCACGAGATTTGCCTGAAATTTTCGTTGAAAATGCAGCTACAAACCTGAACAACTCCAATAATGTATCAACAACTGCACTAATTTCCGTACAGCTAGAACTTCACCAATTCGTATCTTTTATTTTTATTTGCAATGGTGCAATGCGACCATCATCACACCAAAATAAGCGTCTTAGGAAAGGTCACCAATATTTTGCAGAGAAAAAACTACTTCATTGAAGAACATGTAGGTGAACCTGAAAGGCTGAAAACTTGCTCACATATAATTTTTTTTTTTTTTGCTAATTCCTTCAAACATGTATATCAGACTACGTTTGTTCATTTCCAAAAGTAGTAAGTAATTAACAACGGACAGAGTATTTTTCCATGCGATCCAACGAAATCCAAAATACTTAGACATACGCAAAAATTTTATCTACACAGTTGGAGTCCGATGACAAGCGTCTTAGCAAGAAACTAAAACAATGGAACCGTGAATGTGTTGTCAGTAAGGAAGGGTGCAATCTCATGGACACAAGGGATTTGGATTGCACTGTTGCATCAACCTCTGTTGAAGCTCCGATTAATGAGTTAGAGGACCGTGTGAATACAGCTTTCAAAAATGCTACACAAATTTATTGTGTAAACATGATTACAATGACTGCGTTATCATCGGAGGGTGAAATCACTCGGAAGAAATCCATCACAGCCAAAACTGCAAGTTCACCCATAGGGCATGGTTACGCAATGAAGATCTACCACACATTGTGGAAGGAAAATTTACTCATCGGCTTGTCTCCTCTTTCTACTAAGTAGTAGTACTACATGAATAATAAACTTATTATGAAAAGGCCAGGAGGGCCCCGGCTGGCAGCACAAGAATGCAACGAATGAACCAGCAATATCATCAATGAGGTCTTTCGAAAAAACAATATCATCAGTGAAGAAACGGCCTATACCCACTCCAGCAGCAGTCAAACCCAAAAGCAGGCCAAGAAAAATAACTCGTGGAAAGGATAATGATTTCAGCGTGGAAAGGGGACGCACCATGAGGCCGTAGTTGAAGCCGACGACGACGGTGTTGGCGAAAGAGACGGAGGCGAGCTCGAGGTCGCCGATGTGGCCGGCGAAGGCCTGCGTGATGACGTTCATGCTGTAGGTGGCGATACGGCTGAAGATGGCCGGGCCCACGATCACCCACAGCGTCTTTGACTCCGCCCACACCTTCCTCCCGAGCTTGCTGCCGTACGCCACCTCCCACTCTTCCTTCCTCACGTCGCCGTTCAGCAGCGGCAGCAGGTTTTCCTCTGTCATCTCTCCTCTCCGATGATCCATGGACCTCTCTCTCTCTCTCTCTCTCTCTCTCTCTGAGTGCAATGTGTGTCTCAACTGTCAATATGCCCCCATTCTACCGTGCTGCCTCTTATATAGCGTGCTCGTTTTTCTGATGAGCGAGGTTTTGACATGTCACAGGAGAGAGGAGAGCAGTGTGGACGGAACGGCCCGGGGACTGGTGGGGATCGAGTGGTGTACGGTGTGCTCGCTTCGGTGAACCGCAAACAAATGAGGAAGCAGTAGCGCAGTACTGCTGCGCCATCGCGTGCGTCTGTCCGTCGGCGTCTCCCATACTTACGCATGCTTTCTACTAGTCCGCTCGCGCACCGGCCACACTTACTATTTCAGACATCCCAACAATTACATCTACGCGCGCTGACTGACGCTCTCAGTATGCAGGCGGACAGCCGAAGCTGAAAAATGCTTTCGATACCACGTGGTGATCCCCTGCGTCTAACGGGAAGCTCCGCCACTGACCTTCCCGGCCATCATGTGATGCGTGCTCACATTCATGGGCGACACAATAGATAGTTGCCGATCGATCGGTTGTGGCCGCGCGGAATGTGAGAGACTCTGGTGTCCTCTGTATTTCCCGTGCATGTGATCGTGGATGTCCTCGGGCTTCGACTTCGCGCTGATGACCAGTAGCCGGTATATTATGTCGTGAGACGCGGAGGGAGAGTCAATCCGGCGACCGGCGCTGCTTGTTGATACGTACTCAGAGATTACGCTGCCCGCGGATCTCTGTAAGTTGTTACGACCTTTTTATATATGAAACGCTTGACCAAACGCCGCGACACGACCTTATCTAAGTCAAAGTACAGTTCATAATCTCGATTTGTTTAGTTTCACTTCCCCTGTGAATCACAAGATACGGTCAGCTTGTTGCAACCAATGCAGAGACATTATCGTGAACTAATAAGGTGATCAGGGAGTAACAAAACTCTAACCACATGTCCACATGTACCTAGTGGAGCATGTGCGCAGTGATTACTTGGGAAAGAACCAGGATTGAAAGGGAGCTGATAGAAGAGATAGAGTCAATATTGACAACACCGGAGGAAGCCAGCAGACGAAGCCGACAAAAACAATTGTGGAATTGAAAAACTGACATTGCTATCCAACGGTAAGCAAATACTACGTACACTCAAACATCTTTACGGGCCAGCATGTCATCATACCGCGAGATCATCATCGCCACGGTGACCACGAGTTTGGTTGATGGCATGACTGCCTTGCAAACTGATGGATTAGAGAAGTGTGTCTTCCCACTCATCCGCCAGATATGAGGATCAACTCGTATCTCTGCAATAAATAAAAGCATTGGGGATATCTCCCACGTCCCGTTTGATCACTCCATGTTCAGTTGTTATTTCGGTAGGTTATGTACTAGTCCATGCTATTTTGATATCGATGAGTTCATGGCAAACGTATGAATCAGAAAACAGCTAGCTCCCAGGACGGGGAACCATGAGAGTGCATTGAACAAGCTACGAGGACAAAAGGAGAGTCAGCGAACTTATACCCCTACTAGTAATATTTAGGATTTACCCATAAGCACGTTTGAACAAAAATAATAAGAGCTATATAAAGTTGTCAAATAAAAAACTAATTTTGGACAGACAACAACATGAGCATGTCAGAAGGACCGCTGCCTAATGCATGAGCAAAATGAACAAGCAGAAATCAACATGCACACTACTCATATAAGGGTGCGCCTGCTCCCACACATGTTACATGTACGATTAGGAAACCGACTCTTTAACATACATAATATATATATGTGCTTGTGGAGCTTCTTGCTGAGCGAAGATCCAATGTATTACGAATGCTGACTATCTTTCATCATCAGTGGACTGATATTGAAGTGAAAAGTTGCCAAGCTTTCTTCACACTTTTCCGAACAAATAGAAATAGTTAGCAGCTTAGACACGCAACCAGAGAAACGATGCCCTTTCAGACCTCTAACTGCTCCAACCGCGGCATCCAATTAATGAAATCAGAAATACTCAAGAGGAGATGCGTCCGAGCTCGATGTCTTACCAACGAGTCATACTCACAACGTACGTTCGATCACTGAGACTGAGGCCGCCAACGCATCATAGCAAGAAACAATATGCATATGGCCGATCGTTCGCAGGGACCGCCGACACATGAGCAAAATAAGAAAGCAACACTCATGACGCAAAATTATATAGTTGATGGTGATAAGATGATCAGAGAACTATTGATTGATCCCTCAATCAAACGTCAACAATGCCAAGAAAGCTAAATCAACGCACTACGAGAGAGACGTGAATTATTGCCGCCCTAGCGGTAGTAGTTTCAATCTCCACCTACTGGACCACAAAATCTGCAGTAACTTGGACTGAAATAAAACAGTTGATTATTTGACTAAAGAAAGACCATTTCATCTTTCAAAGTAACCTAGGACGCTGGTGTGAGATGCATGTCTTGCGTCGTTTTATGAGGAAAAACGAATATATCTGGTGACCACTACTAGCGAGGAGTAGCTCAGTACGTAGACGTTGCAGCCCGCGAGAAAAAGCAAACATACTTTTCAGCGTAGCACGCAGTTTATTTTTGAGGATCATGCGCGACAGCGAGTCAGCGACACATATGTCGTGACCCCTAGTTTTATCTCGTCTGTCACTACATAAGACCCGTGTGTGTAGACAATAAATACCCATATATTGTTATCCTGTATATCGTTCCTATCCACTGCATGTCATCCGTTCTCCCGGTGCTCATTCGCCGCCATGCATGCGCATGGTGGCCTCAACGACTCATACCGTTGCGAGATCGGTAGACTAGCAGTACATCCCTAGCTAGGCGCCTAGGCCGGACCATACCTTCGCGTTGCAGCATGTCACGCGGCCGGTTCGGTTGGAGAAGAAGAAATTCTTCTCCTTGTCATTTTTCGCATGGACTCGACTCGAGAGCTGCCACGCCGTCCTCGAGCTGTGATGCATGCATGCTGCATCTGCCTGTCAGCAACTACGTATAGCTAGAGAAATCGACTACGTCGACCGGTCGACGTGCAGGATATCTCCATGATCGACCGAACTTGCGTTTCTCTATTATTAGTATATAGCTTGGGTTGGGGGGTCGTTAGTGACGACTTGTGCGCTGCCTGGTCTCAAAACAACGACAACAAAAATTGACTATTGGGTCTTGATGGCCAGCAAGAACTTTGCAGATCCATGTCTGGCGATTGATCCGTACCATGCGTGTAGCAAATTTCGCCCTGCGCATGCATGGTGCCACGATATATGTCGCGGATACATCCGCCATCAATCGACCGTTCCGTTGGCCATGGTCGCAGTACAGTTTGCACTCTGTTCATACAGGTCGCTGAATGCGCTGGTCGAGTCGATGGCGACCTCATCAGGTCCACACATAAGTCAGTGCGACAATGTTTCTGCGTTTTTTCATGGATATATACTCTTAAGTGAAGGATTGAAGCAGTAAAATCGTGCGTCAGATGGAGAGTGCGTCCTTCTTCTCATGGAAAAAACCGGGGGAAAATAAGGCGTGCTACTTGATGAGCCGTTGTACAGCACCCTTAATGTCACAACGACACGGGAGGGGGCGCGGTCGTCACATATAGATCGATCGATTTTCAGTTGCGGTGGTGCCGATAATTAAAGATTGCCTTTTGCTACGTGGACACGAAAAAACTGGTCACGTCTCGTGCAGGAGATGGCCGCAGCTGAGGACGTCCGTCAGTGATGACTTCTACTGCGTGGTCTCAACGACAACAACAAAGAAAGACTGTTGGATCTTGATTACCTGCGAGCAATTTGCTGATCGATGTCTGGTGATCCGTGTATAGCTGCGCAGTAGTGGTGTCAATCGGTGCGCAAGTGGCCTGTGCATTTCGATCTGCATACACCTGGCTCGATGATACGTGTCGTGGGTGCATTCGCCGTCGACCGATATCGTCTCGTTCATTCGTGGTCAGTACAGTTTCTACTCTGTACAGATCGCTGAATGCGGTTCGAGTCGACGTGGTAGTCTTTATTACGGGCCGGGTCGCAGTTTCCTTGCCATTTTTATGGATACAGAGTACCATTATTGAGATTCGTCGTCCTTTACACGAAAAAAAAAAAAAAGAGGAGACGTACCTGGGTCAGTGAATGAATAAAGGAACGAGCTTTGACCGTAAAAAAACAAAGGTGGCTCTTGCAAGTCGCAAAATTCCAGTCGATCAGGTTGCGAGGAGGTTGATTGTATATGACAATATGTACTGTACATATATCCCTTCCTCGGAATGATGAAGGGATAGTCCGTGCGTCGCACTCGCGCAGAGGCAGATAATGGGATACCGTATACTTCTGGTACAGGAGGCGATCTGAACTGGACCGAGCATGCGGTATCTGCCTGAGGCCCATGCAGATCTGGAAAGCCGGGCTGACGAAACGGTCCCAGGGAACCTGGCACTGATACACCGTGCCGGGTGGACCTGTGGAACCGCAACCGCCCAAGCAGGAAAGCAACGTAAGTAGGCCGTGGGAGCCCACGCCAATTCGATAATTGTTGGCGGGCTGCGTCTGATCATCGTCACGCACGGTGTCTCTGCCTCCCGGCCTTCAATCCTAATTGTGGCCCAGCAGAGTCTCTGGCAAGCACGTTCACGACTGGGGTGTGGCCGTGGGGATGAGATGATCCACGAATCACACGAAGTTCACGAGAAACCCTGAGCCTGAGTTGCATGTAACACGTGGAGGAGAGGAGATAGTACTATTGTAGCGCGCCCGTAACTTGTCAGAGTCAAATGTTGAAATGATGTGCACGTGCCTTGCTACGTAACTTGTCGTGCATCTTCCTTCCCCGGGCTGTGTGTGTCACTTTGTTTTGCTAATTAACCTGCTGTACTTTCTGAGCTCAGTCTCCAATGTCTTTTATCATACAGACAAGAGGCACATATATAGCTCAATCTCCGAGGTCAGTGCCCGTTGCCCAGTCAGTCCACCATGCGAGAGAGTTCAGTTAACAATGCGCCAGCCAACACTTCCAAGCAAACACCGCGAGCTAGCCGCCAGGCCAAGGCCTATCAGGTTCCATGCTCGCCTATTCCTCCAGCACTCGTGACAGATGGAGGAAATGCGAACTGAGCAGCAGCTCACTGTTGAGCTCTCTCGCTTGGAGCCCACCCACCAAGGCTCGAAACTTGGATGACGCATAAAATAAAAATCCTCTCATTGGCCCCGTCAAGGTTGAACTGTTTTTCCCTCTTCGAAGTAGCTGGTTGCTTCCTCTTAGTTAAAAAATATGGGAGCGGTTTTTACTCTACTGTCCGTGTTTTTTTAAAAAAATTTGAGGAAATAAAATCCAGATCAAATAAAATCAACGTGTCGGTGCTGAGTCTCATCGGTCAAAATCAAGCAAGAGGGTGAGACCGTAAGACTGGGTGCGTGATGATTCACAGCACATCTATCATTGGAGATGTCAAATTTCAGTTTTTAATTCGCATGTATAGATGTATCATTACGTAATTTTGTATTGTCATTATTGGACTCATTGGTCAATCAAGCAACAGGGTAAGACTGCGTGCGTGATGATTCACAGCACATCTATCATTGGAGACGTCAAATTTCAGTTTTTAATTCGCGTGTATGTGTGCATCGTTACATAGTTTTATATTGTTATCGTTGGACGGAGCGAATATCATTATTGTTCTCTATTATGGTGTAAGTAAACAATTAGTTGCATGGAACATGTGGAGATTCCAGTCTACGGAGTCAAGGTCCAGAGAGAAGCAAAGCAAAAGCAACGTGCCCTGGTTGCGCCGTGTGTACACTGTACTTTTTTTTTTCGTTATTTTGGGACTGCGAGCTTAGTCATTTGAAAACCTCATTATTGACGCCTTTGCGCCTCGGCCTCTATATCATCTCTACATATATATGAACCATAGTACAAAACACAAGCAAGCTGTGCAACCTTGATGATCTGGTACCATTCTATTTCTATCTAATACTACAAGAAGAGACATATATAGCTGTACCTTATTATGGCCAACACAAAAGCTAGTGTCAGTCATCATTCCATGGAAGGCAACATCATCAGTGATGATGACGATGCGCCAGCAGCGCCTCCAGTAATAAGCACCACGCCGTCGCGCCTGGTCATATTCAGCGCGTGCCTCGTCCTCCTCGGCGCCGGCGGCCCGCTCCTCCTCCGCGTCTACTTCGTCCACGGGGGACGTCGCCTGTGGCTGTCCACCTTCATTCAGCTGTCCGGATGGCCCCTACTCCTCCCACCCATCATATGCGTGCTTCTGTTCCGCCGTCGTAGCCGCCGGGAAGCTGATGATGGCCGTAGTAGTAGCATCGCCGATCAGCTCCTCCCGTGGCGCCTCGCCGGCGCGATCGCCGTGCTGGGCGCGTTCTTCGGCGTGGCGTGCTTCGTCTACTCCCTGGGCATGCAGGCGCTGCCTCTCTCCACGTCGTCTCTCCTGCTATCGACGCAGCTCGCCTTCAACGCGGTGTTCGCGTTCCTCTTCGCGGGGCTCCGGCTCACGCCGTTCTCGGCCAACGCCGTCGTGCTCCTCATCATCGGCCCCGCGGTTCTCGGCGTCGGGCCATCGTCGTCCTCCGTTAAGCCGGCGGGCGAATCCTCGAGGGCGTACTGGACAGGCTTCGTCGAGACAATCGCCGCGGCAGCCATGTGCGGGCTCGTGCTGCCGCTCGTCGAGGCCGCCATGTCCCGGTACGGCCGCCGCCGCCGCCGGGATAACCGATCGTACTTGACGGTGATGCAGATACAGGCGACGATGGGCGCCGCGGGCTCGGCGGTGTGCCTGCTGGGGATGGCCGTCACGGGCGACTTCCGGGCGCTGCCAAAAGAGGCCGCGGGGTTCGGGCTCGGCGAGACAAACTACTTTCTGGTGTTTGTGTTCGAAGCCGTGTCGTGGCAGCTGTTCAACCTGGGGATCATGGGGCTCATCGTCTGCGCGTCGTCGCTGCTCGCGGGGATCATGATCGCCGTGCTCCTCCCGCTGTCGCAGGTGCTCGCCGTCGTCTTCCTCCGGGAGAAGTTCGACGGGACGAAAGGCATCGCGCTCGTGCTCTCGCTCTGGGGATTCGTGTCCTACCTCTACGGCGAGAACAACGCCAAGAAAAAGAAGAGACGGGATGAGGAGGCGATGAGGATGACGATAACACGTCAGGATCATTCGGCAAAGGGTTTACTGACTGTGGGAGGAGACCTCGAGTCGTCTTCTGGCCCTTGATTATTGAATTGCATTGCAATGCCGTTGAAATGAGTCCTCGAGTCGTCTTCTCGAGCACCTGACGACAAAACTCCAGTACGAATGCCCAAACAAAATTCAACAGCGAAGATTGTTACACGCTCACAAGTCATTGTTACGCTTGTTGCTTTTCAGAGAGAGAAAAAGAGTCTCAGTGTTACACTTGCGAAGTGTCCCAGAACGGCAGCAGGTTCCCGGCTGACTCAGTCAGCAGGCAGGGTGGACCTGGGAGAGGTGGCGACCATGCGCCCCGATGCATAATAGTAGTACAGTACAGTACATGGTGATGGTCACGCCGACGCGTCAGCTTGTCAGCTCGCTCCGCCAGAGGGCAGAGGCAACGGTTGAATCCAAGACGATGACGTGCGCTGCAAACTCCGTATTCCCGTCACGTGCATCCCGGGCAGAACGAAACGTGGGGCGGTGGCCGGTGGGGGGCGGGCTCCATGATGGAAGCATTTCCGTTTCCGCATACGTAAGCACGGGGAAGTCGGCCGCGTCCCGTTCGATCGTCGTGCCCCGGACGTCCGACGACTACTACGTGGTGCGGAGCGGACGGACCCGCGGCGGCCGTGTTCTCGGCTCGCGTACAGGTGGAATTCATTGCGCCAAGAGGCCGCTATCTTGCAATCCTTTGCGCCGAATTCGTGTAAGTTGGCCTAAACGCCCATCAGGCATAAGAGCATCTTCAGTGGCCCGCATATCAGCTTCTATCATAAAATTTGCATGTCAAATAAAAAAATCTTCTCCAATAGGATTCCTATTTAGACATGTATTTTAGATTATCGGCGTTTAGATTACCGACGAGTAAAATTTGTTCACACGAGTGCGCGCTTTGGGTTCGGCGATGACTAAGTAAGAGGACACGAGGGATTATAGTGGTTCAGGGAAGCCCTATACGTCCAGTTCGTGGGTCTGCTCGTGTGAGGGGGTACAACGGTGGTGAGAGATGAGAGTGCTCCAAGTTCGGAGGAGAGGTGTGCGTGTGTGTGATTGCTATGGCTATGTGGTTAAGTCGCATGTCTTCTGCTTGTGTATTGTGTCTCGTGTTACCGATCCTTAGAGAAGAGTGTGAGTCTCCCCTTTTATACTTCAAGGGGAAGGGCTCAATTACACACACACAGAGAGAGAGAGAGAGAGAGAGAGAGAGAGAGAGAGAGATTTCTACCCGTGTTGAGTTGGTGGAGGCGTGCTGAAGAAGGCGAAGCCCTCAGTCGGTGGCGTGGTCTTCGGTCTTCAGGGGTCCCATCGTCTAGGCCTTGCGTCAGAGGGACAGTACTACGTCCAAGCGTGCCCCCATTCTCCATCGTCGAGTCGAGTCCTCCCGTGTTCCTGTGGCCGGCGTGTTCCGTCGTGCGCGGGGAGGTGTAGCATGGGCTTAGTCACGTCATCCAGGCAAGGTTCAATCTAGCCGTCCTTCAAGCCGTCCTGCACCCCCATCATTAGGTGTGTCATCGCACGATGGCAACGTAGCGTGCCTTGCCACGCCAGCCACAGTCAGCGGGCGCTGGTGCTGACGAAGGGGGCAGGTGTCTGGAGGGATGTGACTCCTCGATACCGTGTCAGCGTAGTGGGATGGCATTTAAGACCAGGTGGTTGGCAGTTGTTGACCGTTGGTTCGCTTGACCCCTCCCCCCACCCCTACATCGGGGGATCGCTGTGTCGGGTTGTGTCTGTCCGGACCGGCTTGGCGATGGAGTCCGTACCATCCGGACGAGGCAATCGAGCTTCTCCACTCCGCCACTTCTGGCCTGGCCAGGGTTCCCTCACCCCGTCCTGTCCGGGCTCGGGTCCCACTAATGGGAGTTGACAGAGGCGACGTTTGACTATTGATTGGGGGGGAGCCCACACCGTCGTCGCGATAGTAGTGGCAGCGGCGCGTCCGTCCTTGCCCCCGAAGTGGATAGGCTCAGGCTAATGGCTGAGTCATCTGCTTGGAAGTGCGAACTGTTTCCGCGCTCCATCAAGGCGGAGCGATCTGCCCTCTGCCCCTTTCGAGGGGTCAAGCGGGGCGTAGCGAATCCCCGACCCTCATTGAGTGGTCGAGCGGGACGCGACTGGCCCCCGACCACTCGGGGGTCGAGCGAGTCGGGGTAATGGCATGGCTTTTGCGGCTAAGACCTGACTGCCACAGGGATGCTTCCCGCAGGGGCCCACGCGAGTGGCGCCTTGGTTGCGATCCTACAGGCCCTGTTGTTTACCCTCGACAGTAGCCCTCGAGCCCCCGAGCGAGTCGGAGAGTCGTTCACGGTATTTTGACGTGGGTGTGGGCGGATGGCACGAAGTTGCATCTGGGTTGCCCGGTTTACACGGGAGAGGTGCGGGCGACCGCACCCGACGGGTGTAGCCCCCTAGCCGGAGTGGGAGTTTGGTCGAAACCCACACTCCGGCTTAACATGTTTGTGGGAAGGTTTGGTCGTTTGTCCGACAGAGTGCGCGCGAGCGCACCCGACGGGTGTAGCCCCTGAGCCAAAGGTGGAGTCCGGACGGACTCGTTCTTTGGATGTTTGCATCTGAAACGATCACGGGGGTGCCATGGGTCCCGTATTCCTAGGTCTCCGTCCCTTGGGCCGGACAGATGGCGCAGGGCGTCATTGGTTGAGGGTTCGCCTAAAAAGGCGAGCCATGGCACTGTTGACACGACATGTTTCTTGTCATGTTTTGGCGTGCAGCGCGCAGGGGCGTCTTCCGGTAGGGGGCAGATCCTCTGCGCGTCAGGGGAATCTAAGGCCGATGCCTTGCTTCAGAGCGGGTCCCTCTCTTTTTCCTTATGGCGCGATGCGCGCGACACCATTGGTGGCGCCAGGTCTTTGTCCCCATGTGGCGTGTAAGAGCCTCTCTTGAACTCGCATCGGGTTCGGTGCCCGCGCAAGGAATCCGAGGCTTGGGCCTAGCTTGGCTATTTAAGGTCACGGCCTGGCAATGTTCTGCTTCATCCCACACCCAGCTTTACACTTCAAGCCCTGAGATACCTGGCACAAGACCGACTTTCGCTAAGTGGTCCGTCGTTCTCATGATTGCCGGGTGCGATGATGTCCCTGGTGATGAGAACGGGGATGGAGACCCGCCGATAGCAAGTCCTCCGGCTCCGTCGATCATGGGAAGGTTGGCTCGATTTCTATTGTGTCCCCTCTTGTCGGGGTGAGATAGAGATAAAGGGGCCTTCGCATGGAAGGTCGCAATGGCTTATTAGGTCCCCTCGTGTTCGTCTTTGGCGACATCTGTAGAAGCGAGGTCAAGAAAAGGCGCCGGACTGGACTCCCCACCAGCGTGGGGGTCCTTGGTATCAAGAGACGGCTCCAGCAATAGCCGTACGGCATGGCCAGGCTGCTCGCCTTCTTCGTTGGGGGAAAGGCCGGCCCTAAATAAGGGCGTCTTTCCCTGATGACAAAGCATTACAGGCGCTTTACTTCGTATGTGCCCGCCGAGGTGCGGGTATCGCTTTTTCTTTGTAGTAGACCCCTTGGGTCGATCTTCTCCTCCCTTCCCCCTCCTTTTTTCACTCGAGTCGTTGATACTCGCTTTGTAAAGGGAAGAGAGGGAATCTGAAAGAGTCGACCTTAAACGGCCTTGTAAATGAAGAATAATGAATGTGACCCCGTCGTTGGGTTTCCTTTGGCGATGCCGGCCCTCGCGTCCCCGCTCCATGCAGGCGGATCGATCGAGCGGCCGTTTCGACTTTTTTGTTTTTCTCCTTTCGTGTCCTATTCGTCAGACGGAGGATAGAGCCGGGCCGCACTCTTGGCTCGGTGGCTGGAATGTGGCTGCTCGATGAGCTGCTATCGGGTTCGTTCGAGTGAGGTCTCCGGTTCCCCGTCGACGGGGTCCTAGCGAACCAGCTGGTGGTCGACCTCATAAATCCGTCTTTCCGGCTCGACTGATTGTCACAACCGTTCGATAGGTTATGATGGCTAGCTACCTCTCTTTGGGGTGATACCAAAGGTCAAGTTGGAGCGGGACTCAAACGCTACTCCGCGATGCCCTCGTTCCCTCGGGGTCGGGGTACTGGCCGCTAAGTGTGCCCATCGCTTGTGCCCCTCGCTCTGTTCGTGCCTTAGGCGGCTGTCGAACCCGCCCGTAGGGCCAACCTTAGAACTTTGCAAAGAATAATGAATGTGACCTCGCCGTCGGGTCTCGTTTGGCGATGTCGGTCCACGCGTCCCCGCTCGATGCGGACGGATCGGGCGAGCGGCCGTTTCGACTTTTTTGTTTTCTCCGCCCGCGTCCCGTTCGTGAGACGGAGGATAGAGTCAGGCCATGCTTTCGCCTCGATGGCTAAAACGTGGTTGCTCGATGAGCTGCTATCGGGTTCATTTGAGTGAGGTCTTCGATTCCCTGTCGACGGGGTCCCAGCGAACCAGCTGGTGGTCGACCTCATAAATCTGTTTCCGGCTCGACTGGTTGTCACGACCATTCGATAGGTCGTGATGGCTAGCTGCCTCTTTTTAGGGAGATACCAAAGGTCGAATTGGAGCGGGACTCAAACGCTACTCCGTGATGCCCTCGACCCCTCGGGGGTCGGGGTGTTGGCCGCTAGGTGTGCCCATCGCTCGTGCCCCTCGCTCTATTTGCACTCTAGGCAGCTGTCAAACCCGCTTGTGGGGCCAGCCTTAGAACCTCGATGCCATCGGGCCATCGGGGCAGTTTTCATCTCCTTATCCCGTCTTACCTGCGTCGCTCATCCCTTGCCGGGGTCAAGCGGCTCGCCTCGCGCCTCCGTCCCGTTTGTTGCTATTCGTCAGCCGAGTCCGCCCGGGTCGGTCGCATATGTTGCGGCGAGGCCTGACTGGTGGGGTCCGTGCGTATTTTCTGCTTCAGAATTGAAGGCGCGGCGTGGGGCCCAAATTGGCTCTGCACTGCCAGCTCCCACTACCCGAGTAAATAAGAGGGACTGGGTGGGTTACCTGACCTTTGCGTTGTGGTGGTCCCAAGTGCGGCGCATGGCCTTTCCGTCTTTCTTGGCGTGACCTCCGAAGGGACGTTTCTTATAGTGAAGACAGTAGAGGCGGGCCCGCGGTGCGCGGAGCCGTTCGCGGAAGCCGAGAAATTTTCGAGATAGTGGGAAAAGTGGAGTTATGGAGGCGCGTGGGTTATCGCTCCGTGCACCATGCGGGGTGAGTGGTTGAGAGGCTTATCACCTGGCGGGTTTTGGGCGGATTTTCCACGGTCAGTTGCGGTTGCGCTCCTGGCTCGTCCTTCTATTTAAGCCTTGGGCGCCGCCTCTTCTGGTCTTCCTTTCGCCATCCTCATATCCTCGCCCCTTTCTCTCCTTCGTCTCCAGTGATCTCCTCTACCATTGCCTCGCCGCCACAATGTCTGTCTTTACCCGTTCTCCGGTGACGTAGAAGGAGTTGGAGGGACTCGTCGAAGCCGAGCTTCTCGCGCCCCTCACCGGAGCGAGGGAATGGGCAGTGCCGGGGAACGAGATGCGGCCGGAGCCCCCATGGGGCTACATGGTGTCGTTCGTCCCTTTCCATGAGCGCGGGCTTGGGTGGCCGGCGCACAACTTCCTCTGGGTGCTGCTTCACCGCTACAAGGTGGAGTTGCAGCACCTGAATCCCAATGGGATCCAGCATGTCTCGGCCTTCGTGGCCTTATGTGAGGGATTTCTTGGGATCTTTCCCAACTTTGACCTATGGTGCCACTTCTTTCTCGTGTTCTGCATCCGACGCAGGATCGGGGGCGAGAGCTTTTCGTGCACCATCGGGTGCTCGGGGATCCAACTTCACGGCGAGCGCACGGGGGAGTACCCCTCGATGCCCACCCCGACCACCCACTCGGGGTGGCACAAGAGGTGGTTCTACTTGCGCAACGACGAGACCCGTCCCCTCCTCGAGTTCACTCGCCGCGACATCGCCGAGCCTCGGGAGAGCTTGCACTAGGGGAAGGGGAAGAGCGGGAAGAAACTGATCGAGAGCACGCTCGGCGCCATTGCTCACCTCAAGGAGTCCGGACTCAACGGCGCCGGAGTCGTCGGGTGGTATCACAACCGGCGGTTCGCGCCGCTGTGTCACCCCCTGCTCCCTATGTTCCTCGTCAACGCGGACAACCGTGGGATGCCGGGGAACATGATGGCGGAGGATATGCTGCCTGACGACGAGGTGGCGAAGCGGATGAGGGTGGCCCTAAGGCCCAGCGCGTAGGCTTGGCCTGCTCCGAATGGGCCGGTGATGTGTCCCGACCCCCGAGCGGTCAATGTGGTAAGGATTACAGTCCCTCTGCTCGTGTACTATCCACCCCCCCCCCCCATTTTTGTTATTGTGACCGTGTTCGGTCCTTGGCTTCTTTTCTCCCCTTTCTTTTTATAGTCTGAGTGGGTGTGTCTCATCCAGACTCCTTCCCTTCGACTGCCTGAGGGGGAGGCCGAGAGGGCCGTTAACCGCTCCAGGGACGTGGAACGGCGAGGTGCCAAGCAGGAGGCGCGGAAGAGGAAGGATGCCACCATCTAGGCCAAGCGTGAGAAGGAGAAGAGGTCGCGGCGACGGCAGGCGCTGCGGGAGGAGAGGGAGCGGAGGGGCGAGAACCCGAACACTCCGTCGATCGTGTCGACGGAGGAGGAGGATGAGGATGAAGAGGGGGACTCCTTCGAGGAGGCCCTGAGCTTGTTCGAGGACGCCGTTAATGATAACGGCGGTGGCGGCAACGATGGTGACAACGGTGGTGAGGATGGCGACAGCGGCGACGATGACGATGACGATGACGATGATGACGACGACGATGCCGACAACGCCGGCGACGATGACGATGATGACGGCGACGATGTCGACGACAACGCCGGGCTGGCGGCCAACCTTGGCTACGCGCCCTTGGCGCGCCCGACTCTGGGGATGGGGTCGTCCCTGATTTCGGCATCCCCGGACGGGTCGGGATCGGCGGAGGAGCCCCGTTCACCAGCATCGAGCGAGGATGTCTCCGGCGCTCAGACCCTGGCAGTAGGCTCCCCCATTGAGGGTGTGGTCCAAGCGATGGAGCAGGAGGTTGAGCCGGCGCGTGTTGAGACGTCACACATCGCCGTTGCGGCTAAGGACGCGTCTCCCGTGGCGGCTGCGAAGAAGCGCCCGCAAGATGAGCCGGCGAGCCACGATGCGCCGGTCGAGAAGCGACGGGCCTTGCGCCAAGACCCTCGTCGACCTAAGTTGTCTCTCATGAAGCAGCTCAAGGTGGGCGCCGCGTGGGAGGCACTGGCACAAGACGCCGCGGCGGCCGCAGTAGAGGAGGCGTGGGTGCGCGACGCCGCGGCAGCCGCTGCGGCCGAGGCGGCTTCTCGGGTGGTTATGCCCGTGGCGGAGGTCGAGGACGTTAGAAGCGGCGCTCCAGAGGGCGCCGTGTTGACTGTGACCCCAGCTGTCGTCGGCGCGGGAGCCATCGCGGGTGCCGGTGATCGCGGAGTCCCACCTTTGTCGGTGGAAGAGCGCACGCTGGCGGAGGGCGGGCTCAAGTCATCAGAGGACTCGTGCAGCCCGTGGAGCTTCGGATCCTCGCTGCGTGCTGGGCATTGAGGCTCGAGTGCGAGGCCTCGGCCGCGGCATCCCTCCAGGCCCTGGCCGGCGCCCGTCATGAGTTGGAGGAGGAGCGTCGGCTCGGGGAGGATCTCGGCACGAGGCTGGTCGAACTCGAGGCCACCTTGGAGCAGGTTGGGAGCTAGCTCGTCGTGGCGGAGCGTGACCTTGCCCTCGCTCGAGGGGAGCGGGACGGGGCCGTGGCACAGGCTGCGTCCAGCGTTGCAGAGGTCGACAGGCTGGGGCTCACGTTGCAGCAGGAGAAGCTACGCCGTGAGGAGGCGAACAAGATGGCTCAGGACTCCGCTGTGGTCGCTGCTGGCTATCTGTTACTGCTGCAGGCCTCTCATAAGAGGGAAGAAGGTAGGCTATTTGTGACCCCCTGTCTTGCGTGTTGGTTTTTTTTTTCAATTTGTTGACTTTTGGTGGGTATTGGACAAACCTCAGATCAAGGCTGGTGGCGGTCGAAGCTGAGTTCGGGGCCCTGAGTACAGGCCATGTTGAAGGGCACACCCCCGTGCAGATGGAAGCGATCCGCGCCCGCACCGCCCCCCACGCCGACGTCCTGGCTTGCGCGCACGAGGAGGAGGCGCTCACTAGAGCTGAAGAATAGAATGAATCAATGTGTGCTTTAGTTATCCTAGTCTTTTTGGTGGGCTACCATGCCCGTGTAATAACTTAATTTTGAACTATAGTGTGTTAAATTCGATGGCCCGTGGTGACCTTAAATAGTCTTTAATTTCAATTTAATTAAGCTTTTTTGTGTGCTCACCCTGTTATCTTCCTAGTTTTGGCTCGCAAAGTTTGAGACCCCGGGCGCTTCTGAAGTTTAGTCTTGCCGGTGATCGCCATTGTCGTGGCCGCTGGGGCAAGCACGACGTTGCGCCGTCTGACCGGCTCGACTATGAACCCCTTCGCCCGTGGCTTACTTTGTTTGCCAGTATGGAGAGGCTCGAGACCGAAAAAAAAGAAAAAAAGCAGGGAAAACGAAGAAAGTTCTAAGGCGAAATAGAGGTGTGCCGTGTAGGCCTGTTGTGCCCTTCTAGCCCCCGAGCGACACTCGATCCCTCGAGAGGGGTCGGGTGTCGTTTAGGAGCTAGCGATGCGTGTAAGGGTCGCGGGAAACAGAAAACTAAGGATAGAATTTACGTAGCTATGAGATATTCCATGCATTCTTGAGCTCGTGGCCCTCCATCGTCTTCAACTTATACGTGCCGGGTCGGAGGACTTGAGAGACGTCGTATGGTCCTTCCTAAGACGGCGAGAGCTTGTGTCGACCCCTATTGTCTTAAACCCTACACAGAATGAGGTCGTTCCCGAGGAGACCTCTGTCTCTCATGTGTTATGTCGTGATAGCGGCGAAGCGCTTGTTGATACTTGGCCGAATGGAGGAGCACGACGTCTCGCGCCTCATCTATTTGGTCCAGCGCATCTTGGAGCGCGGATTCGTTGCCTTGCTCGTCATACGCGCGTACTCGAGGCGCGCCATAGTCGAGGTCGATGGGGAGGACAGCCTCTCACCCATAGATCATGAAGAAAGGCGTGAAGCCTGTTGCGCGACTCTGGGTCGTACATAGGCTCCACAACACGGCGTGGAGTTCAGCTGCCCATCGACCACTGAACTGCTTCAGGCAGTTGAAAATAACGGTCGGGTCAAGGATTCGAGGCTTCAACCCTTGGAGTATCATGCCATTCACTCGCTCGACCTGACCGTTCCTATCGGGGTGAGCAACTACGGCCCAGTCGACGCGAATGTCATGATTGTCATAGAACTTTTGGAATTTCTTTCCCATGAACTGTGTTCCGTTATCCGTGATTATGGAGTTTGGGACCCCAAATCGGTGGATGATGTCGAGGAAGAATTCGGCCGCTTCTTCGAATCGAATTTTGACTAGTGGGCGTGCTTCGATCCACTTGGTAAACTTGTCGACCGCGACAAGTAAGTGGGTGTAGCCCCCGGACGCTTTTTTGAGTGGACCCACCAGGTCCAATCCCCAGACTGCGAAAGGCCACGTAATGGGGATCGTTTGGAGGGCCTGAGCCGGTAGATGTGTCTGTCAAGCATAGTACTGGCAGCCTTTGCAGCTTTTGACTATGCGGGTCGCGTCGCCCACGGCAGTAGGCCAGTAGAAGCCTTGGCGAAAGGCGTTCCCTATGAGGGTTTGAGGTGTGGCGTGGTGATCACAGACCCCCCCTCCCCCCGTGGATATCGATGAGTTGCCTGATGCCCTCGTGGGCGGGGATGCAGCACTGCATCACTTTGGTGACACTGCGCTTGTAGAGTTCCCCGTCGATAAGGACGAACAGCTTGGAGTGCCGATAGAGTTGTTTGGCTTCAGTCCTGTCGACGAGAAGCGTGCTCTGATCCAAGAACTCGATGTATGGGACTCTCCAGTCGGGTGAGAGCTCGGCTCGCATGACCTGGGGGTCGATTCGCTCGACCCCCGGGTCGTCCGGCTCACATGAGTCGCTTAGTCGATCGATCTCCATCACGTCCACGAGCTACGGGGCCACCAGAGGCGGTTCTTCGGCCTTCGAGTCGGGCTCAGCGGGATCCCTCGACCCCTCCATGGGCCCCGTGGGCTCCTTGGGTCGAACCGAAGGTTGGTGCTGGTCGTTCGCGAAGACCCCCGGAGGGATCTGCTCCCGATCAGACACCATTTTGGCTAACGCTTCGGCCGCCTCGTTGAGGCGCCGCGGGATGTGCTTGAGCTCCAGCCCGTCAAAATTGTTCTCAAGCTTGCGGACCTCCTGGCAGTAGAGCGCCATGGCATCGGTCCGGCAGCTAGACTCTTTCATGGTCTGGTCGACCACGAGTTGGGAGTCGCCCTGGATTTCCAGCCGCCAGATTCCGAGCTTGATGGCAATCTTGAGTCCGTTGATGAGTGCTTCGTACTCGGCAACGTTGTTTGATGCGGGAAAATGTAAACGAATCACAAATTTCATACGTACCCCGAGTGGAGAGACGAAGACCAGGCCGACGCCTTCCCCTGTCCGCATGAGCGATCCGTCAAAGTACATGATCCAGTACTCTTGATCGACGGGAGCCGGTGGGAGTTACGCCTCGGTCCACTCCACCACGAAGTCGACGAGGACCTTGGACTTGATGGCCGCTTGGGGCTGGTACGTGACGTCGTGCCCCATCAGCTCGAGCGCCCACTTACCCACCTTGCCCACCGAGTCCCTGTTCTGTATAATCTCTCGGAGAGGAAAGGAACTCACAATGTGAATCGGGTGGGAGTCGAAGTAGTGCCGGAGCTTGCGCCTCGCCACCATCACCGCGTAGAGGATCTTGAGGATCTGGGGGTACCTGGTCTTCGAGTCGGACAGGACCTCGCTGACATAGTAGATGGGGTGTTGGACTTTGAGGGTGTGTCCCTCTCTTTCTCGCTCGACGACGAGCGCCAAGCTTTTGACATGAGTCGTCGCCGCTATGTATAGCAGCAGCACGGAGCAAAGTGTCGGAGGTCTTCCGGATCGGACGTAGGGACCAAGTAACGCTCCAGATGGAGCCACAGCTGGTCACCGTAATCGGCCAACGCCACGGAGCGGTCAGTGGTGTGCAGCCTGGCCGGCTGGAGTCGGACCGCGTGCATCGCCTCCTTGGCGACTGCGATGGCTGTTGCGATAGGGTCCGGGAGTGACTCGTCGACGAGTCGTCGCGTCCCGTCCCCTGCGACTGCAGAGTCGAGCGCGTCGTTCACGTCCTCCAACCACCACAGATGCGTCGCCCTGGGGGCGGGCGTTTGGACTGGGCGCGGTGAAGATGTCGGGATGCTGACACAGAGCAGCTTCTGGTCAGCAGTAGCAACGAACTCCAGGCTCCCGAAGAACATGCTGCTGCCGGGAGCCCAGAAGGTGGAGGAAGTGGCCATCCGAACCGAGAAGTGGTGAAGTGAAGCACGTAAAGTCCCCTACCTGGCGCACCAACTGTAGGTGTTTATATCACCAACGAGTAGAATTTGTTCATAGGGGTGCGCGCTTCGGGTTCGGTGATGGCTAAGCAAGAGGACATGAGGGATTATACTGGTTCAGAGAAGCCGCCTACGTCTAGTTCTTGGGCCTGCTTGTGTTACTTGCTCCGGTGAGGGGGTACAATAGTGGTGAGAGAGGAGAGTGCTCCAAGTCTCGGGGGAGAGGTGTGCGTGTGTGTGATTGCTATGGTTATGTGGTTAAGTCGCGTGTCTTCTGCTTGTGTATTGTGTCTCATGTTGTCGATCCTTAGAGGTAAGTATGGGTCTCCCCTTTTATACTTCAAGAGAAAGGGCCCAATTACAGAGAGACACACACACACACAGAGAGAGAGAGAGAGAGAGAGAGAGATTTCTACCCATGTTGAGTTGGTGGAGGCATGCTAAAGAAGGCGAAGTCCTCAGTCGGCGGCGTGGTCTTTGGTCTTCGCGGGCCCTATCGTCCGAGCCTTGCGTCAGAGGGACGGTACTGCGTCCGAGCGTGCCCCCATTCTCCGTCATCGAGTTGAGTCCCCCTGTGTTCCTGTGGCCGGCGTGTTCTGTCGTGCGCGGGGAGGTGCAACATGGGCTTTGTCACGTTATTCAGGTAAGGTTCAATCTAGTCATCCCTCAAGCCGTCCTGCACCCCCATCATTAGGTGTGTCATTGCACGATGGCAGCGCAGCATGCCTTGTCACGCCTGCCACCGTCAGCGGGCACTGGTGCTGACAAAGGGGGCAGGTGTCCAGAGGGATTTGACTCCTTGATACCGTGTCAGCATAGTGGGCATGGCATTTAAGACCGGGTGGTTGGTAGTTGTTGATCGTCGGCTCGCTCGACCCTCCCCCCCCCCCCCCCCCCCCCCGTTGGGGGTCGCTGTGTCGGGTTGCGCCTGTCCGGCCCGGCTTGGAGGTGGAGCCCGTACCGTCCGAACGAGGCAATCGAACTTCTCCACTCCGCCACTCCTGGCCTGGTCAGAGTTCCCTCACCTCGTCCTGTCTGGGCTCGGGTCCCACTGATGGGAGTTGACGGAGGCGGCGTTTGACTATCGATTGCGGGGGAGGTGGGGGGGGGGCACACTGTCGTCGCGAAAGTAGTGGTAGTGGAGCGTCCGTCCTTGCCCCGAAGTGGATAGGCTCAAGCTAATGGCTGATTCATCTGCTTGGAAGTGCGAGCCATTCCCACGCTCCATCAACGCGGAGCGATCTGCCCTCTGCCCCTTTCGAGGGGTCGAGAGGGACGTAGCGAATCCTCGACCCCTATTGAGGGGTCGAGCAGGACGCGACCGGCCCTCGACCACTCGGGGGTCGAGCGAGTCGGGGTAACGATGCGGCTTTTGCGGCTAAGGGCTGACTGCCGCGGGGATGCTTCCCGCGAGGGCGCACATGAGTGGCGCCTTGGTGGCGATCCTATGGGACCTGTTAAGTCTGACGCATGCGAGTCCTCAGAAGGTGCCACGTGGCATCCTGTTATTTACTCTCGACATACATGAGATTCCAAATTGCCACCTCCTAGTCCCAACTTTTAGAGCCTTCCATATCTGCCCACAAAAACACTATTCATTATGAGGTCCATTTTTTTTTCTTTTTTTTCTTCTCCTTCTCCTTCCCAATCCCGATCGGGATCTCCTCCCCGATACCGCCGTCGCCCATCCCCCCCCCCCCCCCCCGCTGCGTCCGCCACCTGTCCCTCCCCATCCTCTCTTCTCTCCCGCGTGGCCACGCCCTCCTCCTCGCCTCTTCTCCACCGCACGGTCATGCCCTCCCCCTCTCCTCTTCTACCCGCCCATCGGCTGTCGCGTTGTGCCCCGCTCATCGGCCGTCGCGCCGCGCCCTGTCCGCCTCCGGCCGTCGCCCGACCGAGCAGCGCCATGCACCGGTCCTCCGCGTTGTGCCGACAGTCACTCGGTCGTGCAGCCTTGCGCCCCGGCTCCACTGCGCCGCAAGCTCCTCTCCGTCGACCGCCGTGCAGCAAGCTCCTCTCTGTGCGAGCAACGACAGGAAGACATGGCGTAGAGGCAAGCAACGGGGGAAGAGCAGGCGCTGCGTGGAGGAGCTTTGCGACGCTGCCAGGGCCGGACGTCGGCAGAGGACCATAGCCGCTCGGAGTGGATTGAAGGCAGAGGAGCTGTGCGACATCGACAGAGGGCCGCGCATTGACACCAAAAGCACTGCGCTGCGAGCCTTTGCGGAGGAGAGGGTGTCTTTGGCAGAGTCTGCGGCGGCACCGAGGACGGGCAAGCCGGGGCCTGGCGAGACGGGCGACCGCGACATGGTACTGTCGGGGACGAGCGAGCAGCGTCCGAGGACGGGCGATGCGGAGCCGGGGGCACGGACGAGCCACGGCGGGGGCAGATCCATGGCAGCGTGGCAGTCGTGCGGCACGGCGGCGCCAGAGAAGGCCTAGCGGCACGACGACGCTGGAGCACAGGAGCACGCACGATTGGGGGAAGAAGATTGGAAACCAATCTAGTCGCTGACACGAGGACTCATTGGTCAGAAAAGAAAAATAGGGGCTACTAGTGGAGCTCGCGCTCAATTTGTGGTTTGCATTTTTTGCAAGGCGACCTGCAAATGAGATTTACGGATTTAATTTTATAGGCCGGATTGGAGATGCTCTGAGTTGATCGCAAAGGCTTTTTTCTCCTTTCAATATTAGAGCAACTCCAACCCTTCTTCTTTCCTATCAGCTAAACATAAAAATCTGTCATATAAGGAATGAGGATGGAAAAAAATTCTTTATCAGTTTCCCTTTCCCATCATCTTGGTTAGGTGATCAGCTAAATCGAGTCCACCATCCCCTCTATGGAGGGGATTATCCTTCCCTCATCTAAATAGTGGATACTACCTTTTAGATAATGAAATGGTTAAATTGCTATAACACCACCACCTATAATTAAAAAAATGGGTTAAAAGGATTCCCTTTTAACCTTTTTTAGGTGATTGAGATTAAAGGGAAGTTGCTGTTAGCACCGGCCGGATTGTCGTCACTTGCTTCCTGGAAGAGAAGCCAAACGGAAGCTCGCACCGATCCGTATCCACCCCAAGCACAGCACAGCATGCCGCGGCCGCCCCCGCCGTTGTTGGACGAGCTCATCGAGGAGATCCTGCTCCGCCTCCCGCCGGACCGTCCGGCGAGATTGGTCCGCGCCGCCGCCGTCTGCAAGCGCTGGCACCGTCTCGTCTCTCCGACGCCGGCTTCCGCCGCAGATTCCGTGAGCGCCATCGAACGCCCCCGATCCTCGGCTTCTTCCTCTGGGATCTCGACGACGATGACGACGTCGCCAGCTTCGCTCCGGCGCCGTCCTCCCCACTGCGCCACGTCGCCATCCGCCACGCGCGGCCGTGCGACGCTCGGCTCGGCCGCGTCCTCCTCCACGCGTATCCACATCGCGGTGATGACAGCGACGGCTGCAGAAGCATCCGCCTCATCGTGTGGGACCCTATCACACGCGAGAAGCTCAAGCTGCCGAGCCCGCCTCGGATCCGAGGTGTCCAGAGCTGGAACGCGGCGGTGCTCTGCGCCGGCGGCGGCGCGTGCGACCACCTCGACTGTCGCGGCGGACCCTTCCTCGTCGTCCTCGTGGTCACTGGACCCGAGAAGCTAGTCTCGTTCGTCCACTCGTCGGAGTCCGGCACGTGGAGCTGGAGCGACCCGGCTTCTGGTCCACGCCGCGGTGCCCATTTCACTTGGGACACCAGTGCCCTCGTCGGTAACGGCCTCTACTTTCTCACTTACAACAATAAGGGGATTCTCAAGTTTGATTTGAAAACGAGACGAGTTGTAGATTTCATAGAGCCGCCTTTGCTGAGGAAGAAGAAGAATGGTGAGGAGATTATGACTACCGAGGATGGTCGCCTAGGGTATGTAAGACTGGCAGCATACAAGCTTTCCCTGTGGTCTAGGAGGCCCAATGAAGGTGATGATGGATGGGAACTAAGTAGAGTCATTGAACTCGACAAGCAGGAACCCATTCATAGCATCAAGGCTACCGTGCCGTATGTGGTTGGCACAGCGGAAGGTGTTGGTGTCGTATTCCTCAAGATGGGAAATGCATTCTTCACTCTTGATCTCAAGTCTGGAAAGACCACCAAGGTGCATGAGGACCCGAGTATGTGGTCGAACCAATCTGTGCTTGTGCCTTATATGCACTTCTACACTCCAGGTATTCGAAAGCTTCCCCAATTCTACCTTTTCATGAATCGGTTCTTGTCTTACTACCGATCTAAACTTTTTATTTAGGGGGACAACATTTATGTACCAATTAGGATTTGACTATTAGTTGGTTGCTCTCTAACTTTGCGGCCCATGCATCTACTTGAGTATCAAATCCATTCATTTGCCTACATATCAGTTCACAGGCCAATGTCCTGTCCTACTAAAACAAGTGTATGTTTCTTGGCTACTAAAACTATTGATATGTCAATGTAGTAGCATATGGATGGTTATGAATTCCCTCGCATGAAGTTTGGTTGTTTTATGCTACTAGAGGCGTGGATAATAAACTAATGCTCCCTAGTAATTGATTAGGATTCCAACAGTTTAATCAAGTCGATTCCTCATTTCATACATTCGGAAGTTTCTGCAGTGTTGGGAGTGCCCTCCGCAGATGATGGACCGGGAGAGATTGCCTTGAGACCTTGACAATCTTAAGATGTTAAAGTGCGGGCTGTGGTCTTCTCAATCAAGATAAAATCGTTTGGTATCAGTAGTTTATCGTATCGTTATACTGGGTCTGGGACTAGCATGTACTGTCAGTGAGGTCGTCCGTGTCACCTTCAGTATGTTTATTCAATGGAACTTTTTCTAGTCATTTGCAATTTTTTCGCTGCAGTATCTGGTTTACTGTTTTCACAAACATTGTCTTCAAACAGTAGCATTTCATCAAATTTTAAAACGGAGGGCATATAGTACATGCATTTATTTTATATTTCTGAGGGCGCTATGCAAGGTCAACCAATTAAGTTTGTCTGTAGCATGGCAACCCCTGCTTTAGGTACCCTGCTCCAAGGTCACCTGAATCTCTTTATCGCTGAGTTGCCTCCCCTCTTGAAATGATAAGCCTGGAATTTATATGGTTCCCTTGGTGTACAGATATCTATTCTAAGCAATAGAAGTCTGACAAATTACAGATTGCATGTTCATATTGCCTTGTTATGCCAGCTTGATCTTCAGTTTTGTTTGACATCTTGATGCTTGAATTGTATTGTTTAGATAATCAGAATCTCGGTAATTTATAATAGTATAGTAACTCTCTTTGTGGCCAATGTGGTAATAAACACATCCAAAACCAAACCCTTCATGTATATTCTTGGAACCCAACGCATCGGGGGCAAGGTCAATACTGGAGCTTGAAAATACTGACATAATCGAAGAATCGCAGTACACCAGTTCGCCAATTCTTACTCCCTCTGGTTGTTGCTGCGACACCAGGATGGTGAGCCATCTGTTCGGGGGCACCTGATGGAACTGTCCTCAATTTTCAGGGTTTGATAGGTTCAGAATGAAGAGCACGTTCACTTGTCACCTGATAGAACTGTCACCAATGTTCGTAATGAGGTAATACTCCTTATGAACTTCTAGGTCGTGTACTTTTATCAACACCCATCGAGCGCATTAAAAACGTCACAATTGGCACATCCACACAACTCAATATCTGTACAAGATAAACCCTAGTCCAACTGTAGATATGTCACATGCTATATACCACATACATTACTGTGGTCGTAATGGACAGCTACAAGAATTTATACTAAAAATCTCTCTCTCTTAATTGTTCTTGACAACATCAACTTTGGTGTTTCACCTCTGGGAGAATTTGGACACCAGATACACTAGAACAAAGCAGCCCAAGGCAAACAAGACAACGTGAACAAGATGGTTTGAACCGTTCTGTATGATACTCTTGTTCATTCTCCTCATGTTGTTCTTCACTCCTGCTTGGGCCTTTGTTAGAGTCATTTGCTGCAACGAAGCAAGATATGTACATCAGATGTATCATATCTATATGCCAACACCCAGGAAAAAAAAGCATAACATGCTGGCAATAAACAGGAAAAAGAACATTACAGACGTATGGTTCTTGGTCAATCTTTTGTATCAACCAAAAGAGATGAGATTGGATGACTGGCTGTTACATTAGGAACATATAAACCCAGTACGTGCAGGTCTAAGTAATGGTTCCATTTCAAATTACATTAGTAAACAGTCTCTAACATACCCCCAAATAAAAAATACTTCTTCTTTAGTCTGCAGTTTTGTATTATGTTTGTTAGGAAATAAGCCTAGCTCAATTTGACTAGGGTTCGGTTTGTGCTTTCTGCCATGCTGATCCATCTGGTGCTAGCAGTAAATGTCCCTAAATGGGTAATCAATGCGATAAATAAATTACGAAGAGGCTTCATGTGGAAATGAAGAAAGGAGGCAAATCGTGGCAGTTGCTTGGTAGCTTGGGAGAAGGTCTAGGGACCTCGTTATCTTGGTGGCCTAGGAATTTGAAACTTGGAAATCATGGGATGGGCGCTGCAAATGAAATGGCTATGGAACAGCACCTGATCGTCCTTGGACAGGACAAGACATCCCAATTCATCCTCATGCCAGAGCCATGTTTGCAATGGAAGGAACACTCTTTTTTGGTCAGACTGATGGCTACATGGCTAAACACTCATGGACTTGGCACCCGAGGTGGTTGCAAGTGTGCCTAAGCATGTGGTTAACACAAGGACTATAGAACAGGCCCCGCAAAATCACCAATGGGTCAGAGATATCAGGGAGGACTTTCACTGCATGGCTTGATTGAATATCTAGAGCTATGGCTTTATTGAATATCTAGAGCTATTGAATATCAGGGGAGGAGTTTTACTGAACTTCTCCCTCTCTGATGTGGATGGCCATCATATTTGGAGGCATGACAGCTCGGACTGCTTCTCTTCCAAGTCTGCATACATGTTATTCTTTCATGGATCGGTTCCCTTTGAACCATGCCACCGGTTGTGGAAAACATGGGCTCCACCAATACGCAAAACTTTGGTTGGATATCAAAGATAAATGCTGGAGTGCTGGACTGCTGATCAATTAATGAAGAGAGGACTTCCTCATCCAGCCCAATGTGTGTTATGTGATCAAGAAGAAGAGACAGTCCAACACATTCTGGTTGGGTTTGTGTTTGCAAGGGAATTCTGGTTTAACCTGTTATCTTCCTTTGATATGCAGCACATAGCTTCTATTGCCCATGACGGAAACTTTGCCCAATGGTGGGAAAAAGCTAGCAGACGGGTGGCCAAGATCAACCGGAAAGGACTCAACACCTTAATCATTCTTGGTGCCTGGTCATTGTGGAAGCATAGGGCACTGCACCATCGATCCAGGCAGTGTTGAACAACCTGAGACATGAGGCTCGGCTGTGGACATTTGCTGGTGCGCGTGGACTCGGATTTGGGTTTGGGTCAATTGCTCGGGAAAACCTAAGCACGAGCTGTATTTGGTCATTTCTAGTGTGTTTGTCAGCTAAAGTTTTCATTGGTGTGTGTTTTGACCCCTCTTGCCTTGGTTCCAGCTCGAGGGGTTCATGTATGAACCATTCTTTCGTCTGCGTATTCGAGGAAAAACAAATTTGACTAGGGTGGGTGTACTACTCTAACCAGTAAATTCAGAGCTCTCTTCAACACAAATTTAACTTGCATACTTTTGTTAGCTAAAAGCAAGGTTGAAGTTGAACTGGGTTTTTCCTTTTTGGTAATAAGTTTGTTACGAACATCAACTGAAAACGAATTAATGCTATAGTTAAACAACCGTAAAATTGAAAATGAGCTAAATCCAGAGTAATCATTGTTTCTTAACAATCTTAAACCAAAAGGATGATATGCATAAAAAAAAATACTGAATTACATTGAAACACTTGTTTCTTTTGATTTGTTTTTATTTTATTTTGGAATCAGCCATTAGAAAACTTGGTTTTGCAAATGAACAAGACACTCAACAAAACAAGTATAAGGCCATAATCAGTCCAAGGCCTTATTCATACAGGCACAGCTAACAGCGCATTCAACAAACTTGACCACAATCAAGGACGACTGAAATATGCCTGGAGCCATGTAAATGCTAAAACCTGTCGGTCAGCTACAACTTATATTCAATCAAAATGGATAATAACACATTAATAACATATACAAATGTTTATATGCTGATGATAAAGTATAACTGCAAAAAGGCTTATCAGTTTATCTTGGTTTAGGATTTGCACTCTAAATTATTTTGTAAACTAGTCACTCACCAGTTGGGATATGAAATCATTCTGATATTTGGCTTCTGATCGAATCTCTTGAGCAACCTGCAGTGTGCAAACAATGTCAAGTCTTAAAATAACAGAAGTAAAATATTTTTTTTTAGATAATGGAACCAAGGTCCCAGCCTCTACATTATGGAAATGTACGCAGCTGAGAACATAAGTAACATAATATAACAACTTACTACAGTAAAAAATCAGAAAGTAGGATGAACTAGTGGTATCAGAAATGGTTTAAAGTTTAGACTGGCAAATGGCTTTGCTCTTTGGTTTCATTTGACAAGCATAATTTGACGGATTTCTGTAGCAGATTTCATTCATAGTACAGGAATTTCTCAAAGAAGCAAACTTACTCCTCTTAGCCTATGGACTTGCCCACGGAGTCCGAGAATATGATCATCCAAATCGGCATTGATTGGGTCAATCTGGAGCGAAATCTCGCTGGAGCTTGATGATGCAGCCGGTCTGACCGTCAGTCCTTCCCTGCAGCACCCAAAAACGTAAACCAACGAATACAATTACATATTTACATGAACATTAAAATAGTAGGGTGAAATTTTGGGGGGTTCCAGGCTTCCAGCATGTAAGACAACGGAGACACATATTACAACAGAGACATTTTCCATAAACCGCACCCAAGCAGAAATTGGGGAAAACCTAGCTAGCTACCCCAAATGAAACTGCAGCATAGTGTACGAATCATGCAGCTAAATCACTCTAACTACAAGCACCGCCAGGAATAGAACCAGAAATCGCCCGCCATGGAACCGGGGAACAACATCGTGGTAGAGATTAATCGACGGATAGAAAGGCGGAGAAAAAAAAGAAGGCGAACCTCGGCCCGTAGGAGCTGTTCGCCATGGCGGAAGCGGCGGCGGTGATCCGGAAGAGTTCGAGACCGGTGCCAATGGACGCGAATTTGCACGCTTGCTTCCTTTCTTCTTCCGCCGATCAGTGGAGGATCAGGCGGTGGCTTTCAGGAAGAACAGAAAACAGCCAAGGCTGGGTTGCGTGCGCCCGTTTTTTTTTTTTTTTTTTTTTTTTTTTTTTTTTTTGATAATTGTTGCGTGCGCCCGTTATAACTGGATGGAGGACAACGGAGGTGCGGCGGATCTGACGGCCTAGAAGCTAGAGGCGATGACGTCGCAAGCGAGCCGATGGGCGATGGATGCTTCTGCTTAAAGTAGCCGCCTTATCGCAATTCGCGGCAAAGATTTTTTTTTTTACACGAACCGGCAAAGATGAAGCTTCCTTCATATAAAGACTAAGGTATGTTCGTTTCCTACCCTCTAATTTTTAGACTCATATTAAATATTAAAATATTAATTAGAAATATTAAATATAGATTACTGAAAAAATTTAATTCATAACCTATTCTCGTAAATTAGCATTGAACTATGTAATTAGTTTTATATTTAGTTTATATTTAATCTATATATTTAACGTTCGAACGATTGATATGACAGCTCTAAAATTTAGACCCTAAAAAACAAACACACCCTAAAAAAAAGACGATACCGTATGTTAAAACAAGATGGGCACGGAGCATGCCATTTCTATGAAATGGCGATTCATGTTCCGGTGAATTTTAGGTCGTATACCATCGGTGACACTTGACAGCACTATTTTTGACATGATCACTGATCAGTGTAGTGCGCTAGATATGGGTAGGAATTTTAGGTCATATACCATCAACGATCAGATAAAGCTACTTTGTATGATCGCACAAAGAGTTGCTGTTGCTGCATACTAGCTGGAGATTGAACAGCATGAAGAAATTTCAACACGCAAGAGAGCAGAATGATGCGCCTTTTTTTGTTTCTATTAAAAGTGGGAACCGTTCGAGTTACAAACTCTTATATGAACACAGGAACACCGAACATAGCAACGTTTCACATTGACGCCACCAGCTAACAAATTTCAGCTGACACTTGGGGACTGGGTTGCATTGTACCATGCCAACCTTGTTTTTGCTTAGCATTCATCTTAATCTTAAGAACATACTCCCTTCATACTCAATTTGGTGGGCGTTCTAGGAAATAAACAGCTTTCGAAATAGCAGGCGTCCTGCCACACCCCTCCGCTCGGCTGTTTCTGAGGCAAAAAGAAAATCAACAACAGGCGAATGGTGGACTCGAACCCGTGACCTGGTGCATCGAAGTTGGATGCGCTAGCCACTCCAGAGGGGAGAGAGATTTCTTATAAAGCGTCTCCGCGCTATATTAATAGAGACATGGGTGGAAGATTAGACCCAATTTAATTGCTCCTTTGGTATTGTAAATCATGTGCCCTCTAAACTGAGTATGGAGGGAGTAGTTCCCTTCAGCAAAATGGATTTCTAAGGCAAGTGACAGATGAATAGTGACACCAGAGGGCAGACGGAAAGGATGCACACGATCTCACATTGGAAACCAGCTTAAGTTGGTATAAATCGCAGAGAATGCCAATGTCCTATCAAGCTAAACCGGAACAACAGTCAATGTATTGAAACACGAAGTATATCACAACAGTAAAGCCATGCTAGCACCAATCTATAGACATCACTGAGCACGTAAACTCTGAGCCTCCTGAAGTGCTTCCTGCAGATTCTTCACAGCACTGTCGTAGTACACGAAGCCCATAAACCAAAACTCATGGTTATCAACAGACACCACCTGGATGTACTTCTCAGCTGTGTTTGTTCTGCTTGTCGAAGAATTAATTGACCTCAGTTGCGCAAGGGGAATGACCACCTGTTTCGAAACAGCAAATTATAAGTTGCATGCTGCTTATAATATATATATACGCAAATGCCAGCAAGCAAGACAACCAAATCTTCCAATTTATACATTGATTAACATAATGCTCGAATCAAAGGGAAAGAAGTGGCAATAACAAGTACAGTGGAAGTTAACAGATTAAATCCATCCTGCTACTTTAATATCCAAACAGTTCGAGAAAGATGATGTTTCAAGAAAAAATTATCAGCTTGATTATGGTAGCGAAATAAACTTCAATATGAACTGCATTCAGAACAGCAAGCTTTACACTACCCAAGGTAAAGCAAAATAACAGCATATGTGGCAAAAAACAGGACAATAGAACTAATTACCTTGTAATAGCTCCACTCATTTTTGTCTCCAACCTTGTATGAAAGTGGATTATCACTACAGAATGCCAGCTTTACATTGGATAAGTAAAGCACACCCATAACAGGGCCAGCCGAGGTTGATAAATAGCATGCATACGGCTTCTTGAGTTTTTCACCAGGGGCGACATCAAAAGTTTGATGGAAAATCTTCTCATATCCACCTTCCGCAATGACTTTGGTGATCTGGGATACCCGCCCCATTGCTGCATCTGTAATGCTTGGTCCAGTTTTCACTGTATAAAGATAAACAAGATCAATTCTACATGTCATACATTAGTCACTAATCTGTAAAATAAGTGCATCCAGAGGACAGCATAGGCCACATCTTTTCAGCATATATTAATTGATCTTCACCATAGAAGTACTTTATGATATATCAGGAAGATCTGAACACCCTTTAGCTATTAGCTCCTATACATATTAGGAATTTGATGAAAACAAATGGTTATGTAATCTAAGTACAAAAGAATTCATCACACTCAGTGCAATCGATAACACGGAATGGAATAAAACTAGTCATGTCTCAAGAATTCTATGACACGAGTTCAGAAGCCACATAATTTATCAGAGGCCCCATCAATGAACTGAATACATGTCAACTACGAATCCAACAATGCTGCTAAAAGGAATTGTGTAGAACACCCAAAAACGCAGTTAGTGCATAGGACTAGGAGCAAGTCACATCGTATGATCATAATATGGATTCGTCATCAGAAGTCCCTAATCATTAATCAAGAACACACTAATGAAATGACGTGAAAATTGGAGTCAACTAAACAAGCTATCCCTCATTCTGAGAACCCGGTGGACAAAGGATCTCACGCAATTTCATCGTGACTACAGCACCATGACGATGGAACTGCGGCTTAGTTCCAAAGCACGACAGCAAAACGAACTTAAAAACAAAGTACATACTGAGAATTAGACAGAAAACCCAGAACGACCACAGAACTGAATTAATTCAAAAGGAAAAGTAAGAAATCGAAACTCACGATGCTGCCAAAAGTTTCCGGTGATGGTCTCGGTCTTGCGGGCCGCCTCCCCGACCCTCTTCCCCATCTTCCCGAGCACGTCTTTCACCGAGTCCATGGTACCTGCAAACAACAAACACCACCGAAGGAAAAAAAACCGTAAGGCAAGTGCGAAATTCGACCGAACCGGCGGCTAATGAGGCCAGATTTGGAACGTTGTAGGACGCACTCTTCGGAGCCGTCGCGGAGGCGCCAGCAGGGGAAGCGACGTAGGGATTGCCGCCGTATGCAGTCGGCGTGGCGGTGGCGGCATGGTACGGGGGAGGCGGGGGCGGGGCCACGTCCTCCGGCGAGAGCCTCGGGTAGGGCGCGTACCCCGGGGCCGCCGATGCGTGGTCAGCTCCGGCGGTGGGCGCGGTCGATGCGGGCGGATTCATGTTGCCGGCGAGGCGTGAAGGGGCGGGGACGTTGGACTCGATGTCTCGTACGGTTCGTGGACAAGGGTGCCGCGTCCGCCGGGTCCAGGTGGTTCCGGTGAACTTTTCTTTTGGCCGAGGAATTTATTTGGTGATCCAGCTTCCCCAGCCCCAGCCGTGAAGCCTTGTATATGTACAATGTCACAATTATTTTTTCGAATGTACATGTCACATTTCGTGGAAATATTAATGGCCTGAACAACGCGGTGAAGTCATCGATTTGACCAGCCAAAATGCTTCGCCACGAAGGACTTTTCGTTTTTTTTCTATGCCACGGCGGAATAGAAAAAAAAAAAGAATATCCGCTCTGGCGTGTGCATTTTTCAAAGCCCGGACCCGGAACTTCGTACTAGTCCACGTGACGTGGCCCGAGCGAGGTCCGCGTACGCCGTCGCGGGACCCACATGCCGGTCGTAGACGAGCTCACAGGGTCCACACTCCACAGGGACGCGTCCACTTTGCCAACGGCTCGATTCGCCTTCCGGCTCTCGAAGGTTCCAGGCTTCCAGCGCGCCACGAAACACCCTAACGGCACGCGGCGGGCTGTGCCTCTCTTGTCCGCGAGCCAAAAGTCGAATCTGGGCCGGGAAGGCCGTTCATCCGCCAGGGCCGGCCTTGCAGTTAACGGAACGGCCCATCACGGTGCGGTTGGCCATCTGGGCCTCTAATGTGTACTACCGCGTGTATGGCTTCTTCAGCAGGCCGAAATCTGCGGCAGCGACGGACTGGCGGGGAATCTGTCACTCAGGCGGCGGGGCGCACGGGGACCGCAATCCGCAAGTCGGCAGCTTATCTCACGCGTAGCGCGGCCACGGTTCGCCGCCCCCCGCATCGCCTCCGTTCTCTTCTCCTCGCTCTGTTCCACCCTCGTGCGCCTCCGATCCGTTCGCCCGACACACGCGACCTACCCACACCAATAAAGACCAGAGCGGAGCCGCACCTTTGGACGTGCGCAAGGGGGGGACTTGCCGAAAGCGGGGGGCACCACCAGTAAACCCATTGCTCATTGGCTCCCCACGCCACCAAATTGGTTATTGCTTTGGCCTAATCGTGGATCTTTCTTTCTTATGACAACTAATAATAACTATATCTATTCGCCACCATCCTCTTTTGCCTATACCAGCATTATATACTTGTGCATATTGAATTGAAGAAATCCAATGGAGAAAGAGAACAGGTTGCAGAAAGGCAGCACGCTTTCCTTCAGAGAGCGGAATAGCGGGAGAGGAAACTGGAAAAAGGGGGTGGTCTTTCACATCCATGAAAGAGTATACCTAAATTCCTATTCTTATTATCATATTGTGGACCGAACAAACCATCTGTTCAAAGTCTGCATGCTCTGTACGAATAATTTCATACAAGTAGTTCATGGCTCATTTGTTACGTTGTCCGGTCCATCTCATCAACATCAACGTTTCATGTTAACAAATACTGAATGATGATTCGCGCAATGTAGGTGAAGATGCAACCCCTATTTACTGAAAATGTTTCAGACATTGGAAGTGGAAATAAGGGCACACTTCTTCAGAAAGAGTTCAGACTTCACTGAAGAAGCCCCTATTTACTGAACAAGTTCCTGACACTGGAAGATGCTCAATATAAATGAAGATGCAGCCCGTATTTGCTTCCAATTTTAGTCACAACGGATCAGTCCAAGAGTTCAGATTTTTACAGTCTATAAGTGCATAAAGACACCCTTTGTTCCTGTAATTGGCACCGGATATCAAATCAAATGTTCTTGTCGCTCCTCCATGTCTACATGTCGAATAAACAGATGGGCCTCAAATAAATGGAGGATATATAAGCCACATTATCCTACCTCCTTTTGTTTTTTCCTTATCTCCATCTCCTAAACAATACAAGGGTACAATGAAACTGAACTTATGGAGGAGAGAAAAAAGGAACTACTTTTCCACCACCAATAAGCT
Organism: Eleusine indica; assembly: GCA_030378355.1. NCBI lineage: Eukaryota > Viridiplantae > Streptophyta > Magnoliopsida > Poales > Poaceae > Eleusine > Eleusine indica. The sequence continues at coordinate 4,444,300 of CM059498.1, read as the reverse complement.
GGTCTGAAAGTTTCTCAAAAAGAAAAAAAAAATAGTTAGCTGGTTTCAGCTACTGGATTGTTGAATATAGTTTACCAGACATGTATTTTGGCGACATGGCATAAATGCAATGCTAAAAGAGTACTAATATGCTTCCTTTCTAAAAAAAGAAGATATATTTTTTTAGGGGAAAAAGAAGATATATTAGTATTGAGCCTGAGCCCTTAGGGATCTCTAGGCTCCGTGATATTTGGTCTGATTCCAGCTTGTAAACAAATCATGAAAAAGTACAGCGTATGGCCAGCATTATATTGTAGCAATTAACATGGGACAGATCAAAATTTATTCCCACCATGTAATAAAATAGTTTATCATCAGAAATCCTAGAGAAAATTATATGTTTTTAGTAGAGAGGCTGATATGGAGTCACATGGCACCGTGCAGTGCCATATTACAAAAGGAAAAAAAAATGCCAGCAAAGTCTGCTGGACGAATCAATCAGCTATTAGAGTTCATTGAGCAAGATCATGATTTGACATCAATAATTATTTTTTGCAAGTTCCTGAGTGGGCAGTCTAAGATCAACAAATCTTTTTAGCGAGGTAGTAATTGAACTTAATCGCACACACTGAACAGAACCAGAATATGGCATCACCTGGCCAGAAAGACCAACAAATCTAAACGAATACCTCCATCGCGTGAAGCCCCTGGAACGACGAATTTGTGCGGTACAATGTCAGGTGGTAGTAGTGCCAACGCCATGGATCGATCAGAAACAATGTGCAGTTCTATCCAGGGTCCACTGGAACTTTTTGGATCGAGAGTGTTTGAGTTGCAAATGATAAGTTCAACTAGAGCAAAAGGGAGGAGGAGAATCAAGAGATGCAGGGCAAGAAGTCCACCGAGAAAGGCGGCGACTTTTGGCACTAATTTTCCGTTTGTCCGTGCGGCAATTGCATTATCATATCGCCCAAGTCAAATGGTAGTGCGTGGCCTTTTGGTGCTCGGAGACGGACAGCTCACCTGCGGTTCGATTAAAAGAAGCCGGGAGTGCTCGTAACAACACGATCAACGATCTGGGTCCTTTGAATCTCACGCTAATAAACAAGGAGCTGGGCAGTGCGAAAAGTAATTAAACCGCAGACCAGGAGTAAACTAATGCCAACACCCCACCGCCCAACGTGATGTGTCCAACCATGATGTGATAACTGCTCTCTGAAAAAAAGAAAGAAAATTCTATATCATCCTACCAAAAATATTCTGCAGAAGATTACTCCTACTACTACTGCGTGGGTGCTATCAATTTTCCCCAGGTCTGAAACTGAAACGATGCTGAAGATGTGTGTGGTGCAGCGGAGTGAACAGCTCGCGCCTGAAATTGCCAGGAATCTGAAGTTCTGAGGACCATCAGCGAGAGCTCACAGTCACATGACAGAAAGACTGGCCATGAGATGATCTGAGATGACCGCAAGAACCGAATGCTCATTCTGCACAGCCTACAAGGAGTGTCATCGCTGATTGTACATATCGAGAGTTGATGGAGAATCAAACAAGTACAGTACCACTATGTTTTTCGCATGTAATCAGAATAGAACAGTCAAAAGGAAAACTTGCTTTGCAAGTGAGTAGTACAATTACAGTGCCGCTGATGAGGTTTCAACGTTGTTCTGAATGATCTTGGTTCAGCGTGTTTCAGGGTTGCCCCCATTACTAGCAGTAGCTCGCAAAATCGGCATCTCTGAGCACACGAGGCCCCTGCACAGCACAGCACGGATCGAGCACGGGATGATAGTATAATTTCTTTGCAGGAGAGTGAAAACACATTGAGAAGCGGGGCATTATGAGCTGTGCTCCTTGTTGTGTAACAGGGTGCGAGTTTTGTAAGCAGGGGGGCGGCTAAAACAAATGCTGCGCGCTTAAGAATCCCAATGTCTTGACTGACTGACAGCAATCCCCGCCCCGAAAGGCCGACCGGGGCGCAATAAAAGATGTGGGAAGAAACAAAAACAAACGGGCTTTTCCCTTGGCCTATATCTCCCGCCCCGCCCGCCTCCACACACTGTTGCGTTGTAAACAAAGCGGGGGTGTTGCATGTGGACTGGGCAGCAGTGGGGTTTACTATAATCTTGCCATGGCGTTTGGACCGGTTTTGGAGCCGGGCTCGTCTGCCGCCTGTCCATCGACCTGACGGGTCCAAGGATAGATGATAACATTGGTTTCTCTAAAAAAAAAAAGATGATAACATTGGTTATCTTCGTAAGGAAAACTTGTACGAGCATGGCCTAGCATTCTTCGTGGATCTGACAAATGTATTTGGTGCATTTGCGTTTGTATCCTTACTCTGTCTTTTAATTACGATTTTTTCATTGTTGCGATTTTACTCTTTATTTTTCTAAAACGAAGTTAGAAGTTACCATGTGGTTGTGATTTTACCTCTAGTTTTGAAGCAAATCAAAGATGAAATCATAACTATAAAAGATAACTCATATAAGCTTTATTCTTGAAAATTAGGGGTAAAATTATAAAGTTAAAAAAGAAAAGATAAACTCATAATTAAAAGGCAAATCAGGAGTAGAAAAGCAATATTCCCAATGTCTTTTGCCAACTTTAGAAATCAGATGTTTAGCGCTGAGTAATGCAAGTCACAAGTCAGTAAAGTGTGGATTGATTGACTGTTACGAGTGAGTAAAGCTGTGAATTGATTGACTACGAGGATTAATTAACGCGTCACAAATGATTTTTACTGGTGGGGAATTTTTTACGTGGCACCTGAAAAGGGGTAGAAATAGATCTACCGTCACCCCCTGGCAAAAAGGAGAAAAATGAAAAGGAGAGATCTACAGATCCACCAGGGGTCGTAAGCGGCGCGGCTGGCGGCGTGCGTAGACCACCTCCAGCCCCGGCCAACACAAGTACACCTCACACCCACCCCCACACCCGAGCCCAGCAGCGCCTCTCCCTCCTCTCTCTCCACTCCCCCCCCCCCCCCCCCCCCCTCTCTCTCTCTCTCTCCCGCTCCTCCCACTTGGCTCGCCAACCCGCGCGCGATGTCGGAGGAGGACGAGGACCAGCCGCCGCCGAAGCGGCCGCAGGCGGAGGAGGACGAGGACCACCAGCACCCGCCGCCGCCGCCGAAGCGGCCGCGCGGGGCGCCCGCAGCGTCGCCGCCGGCGGACCAGGTGCTCGACAACGTGCTCGAGACGGTGCTGCAGTTCCTGGACGCGCCGCGGGACCGGAGCGCCGCCTCCCTGGTGTGCCGCTCGTGGCACCGCGCCGAGTCGGCGACGCGGCGGTCCGTGGCCGTCCGCAACATCCTCGCCGCGTCCGCCGCCCGCACCGCGCGCCGCTTCCCCAGGGCGCGGAGCCTCCTCCTCAAGGGCCGCCCGCGCTTCGCCGACTTCAACCTCCTCCCGCCGGGCTGGGCGGCCTCCGCCTTCCGCCCCTGGGCCGCCGCCATCGCCGCCGCGGCCTTCCCCAACCTCACCTCGCTCTACCTCAAGCGCATCCCCGTCACCGACGCCGACCTCGACCTCGTCGCGCGCTCCCTGCCCGACTCCTTCCTCGACCTCACCATGCTCCTCTGTGACGGCTTCTCTTCCCGCGGGCTCGCCTCCATTGCATCCCATTGCAGGTATTCTCCTCCTCCTCCTCCTCCTCCTTCCATGTGACATTCCTCACAATCTCATGATTTGATGACCTGAGGACCTGATGCTGATGGTTGTCTCTTACTCAGGGGGCTGCAAGTACTCGACGTGGTGGAGTGCGACATGGCCGAGGAGGACGAGCAGGAGGTGGTCGACTGGGTGGCGGCGTTCCCGCCGGAGCCGACCAACCTCGAGTCGCTCTCCTTCGAGTGCTACGCCTACCCGGTGAGCTTCTCCGCGCTGGACGCGCTCGTCGTGCGCTCGCCGCGCCTCAAGCGCCTGGGAGTCAACCAGCACGTGACCCTCGGCCAGCTGCGCCGCCTCATGTCGCGCGCTCCGCGGCTCTCGCACCTGGGCACGGGCGCGTTCCGCCCGGCGGAGGGCGGCGAGGAGGGGGTCGACTTCGGGCAGATGGTCGCCGCGTTCGCCGACTCCGGGCGAGGGCGCACGCTCGTCTCGCTCTCCGGCTTCCGTGACCTCGCGCAGGAGTACATACCCACCATCGCGGTGGTGTGCGGCAACTTGAGGACCCTCGACTTGAGCTACGCCCCGATCACCCCCAATCAGATTGTCATGTTCATCGGCCAGTGCTTCAATCTTGAGACGCTATGGGTACCGTCTGGATTGCTTCCATCTCTTGGTTTTACCTCAGCCGCGTGCTTATGATGTCTGACTGACATGCTGATGAAAAAATTTCCTTGTTAGGTGCTCGACTCTGTGCGTGATGAAGGACTCGAGACTGTGGCAATGTGCTGCAAGAAGCTCCAGTCTCTTCGCGTGCTCCCACTGGACGCGCACGAGGATGCTGAGGAGCTAGTCTCAGAGGTTGGCCTCGCCGCCATCTCCCGGGGCTGCCGTGACCTCCGTTCCATACTGTATTTTTGCCAGACAATGACCAATGCTGCTGTCATTGACATGTCGCAAAACTGCCCGGAGCTCAAAGTGTTTCGGTTGTGTATAATGGGACGGCACAAGCCCGACCATGCCACCGGGGAGCCTATGGATGAAGGGTTCGGTGCCATTGTTCGGAATTGCAGCAAGCTTACCAGGCTATCCACATCCGGTCACCTTACCGACAGGGCATTTGAGTACATTGGCAAGTATGGCAAGTCCTTGCGGACACTCTCTGTAGCATTTGCTGGAAACAGTGATTTGGCGCTTCAACACATCCTCCAGGGCTGTTCAAAGCTAGAGAAGCTTGAAATAAGAGATTGTCCATTCGGTGATGCCGGACTCCTCTCTGGAATGCACCATTTTTACAATATGCGGTTCGTCTGGATGTCAGGCTGCAACCTGACCCTGCAAGGGTGCAAGGAGGTGGCTCGGCAACTGCCACGAATGGTGGTGGAGTTGATAAATGGCCAGCCAGAGAATGAAAGGACTGAAGGTGTGGACATCTTATACATGTATCGCTCACTTGATGGGCCAAGAGAAGATGTACCACCATTTGTGAAGATCCTATAATCTTGTCCTGTGAAGGCATGGTATATGGTTTCAGTGCTGAGTGCAGATCCTCGAACACCTATCCAGGTTGGTATGCTGAGCGCAGATACAATATTTGAGGTTAGTTGTTGGAGCTGTGGAGATGATACATATTCTCTGTTTGACATCTCAAGAAGGATTTCCAAGCGAGAGCCATGGTCTGTTCAATTCATGTTGTGATGGTAGGGTTCATCGGTGTATGCATAGTTTCTACCGCAAGATCATAAGCGCAGCAGAGCAGGCTTCTTCGAGGAGACACCTCCTCAGTTTTGTTTGCTGCTCTGAGAGCCTTCAGTTTGAGGACCATCTTTCTCTGCTGCTGCAGCCACCATGTTTTCTCTCTTTCTTTGAAGTGAACCTTGTTATCCGATTAAATTCATTAGCAGTTTCAGTCTACTGTTATTATTGCATTGTTTTACATCCATTTCCAAGTTGGAACTATGAGCAAAAAAAAAAAAAAAAACATCCCAAACTGAGCTATGTTAAATTTGAACGGTTTTTTTTTTCAGTTTTGTGATCTCTGGTGATATATTTGAGAGGCCCTGAGCCTGTCTTTTCGTTATCTCATCTGAATCCTTAACTTTGGCTGTTGCTATCATTACTGGAGGTCCTACGGTCACAACCTGAAAGCTCTGTCCATGGGTTCCTTACAGAAAGGTCAGCAGAGTGTTATGGTTCGTCCGTGGTCCATCAAGTGATCATTGCCTCGTCTTCTTGTGTTGACAGCCCTAGTTTCTCGCAGACGTGTTCGCCGTCCGCACATGGCGAAAACGACGGTGGGTCGATCAATTCCTGCAGGCTGCTATATGAGGAACTGATGACGATGTTTTCCAGTGCAAGCATCGTGTTGATGATACTCTTGCACTCGCACTGTTAGCGTAACAGCCGCGGCCACAGCCTCTCAGCAGTTTCTTTTGGTTTCTGTTCCTCTGCCTGGTGGCCCTGCCGGACACAGTTCCTCCAAGAAAAGCTAGGATGGCGACCAATCCTACAAGGAAAGAAGTGTGGGTGGAGTGGATGCACAGCAGAAGACGATGGGGAGATGGCAAATGATGAGGGAGTGATGACCGGTCGACGAGATCCGTCTTGATGGAGATCGATCGATCGGTCGTTTGACTGACCGCCACGGGTCACTCAGTCACTGACCTAATGAATGAGTGAGAGTGAGTGAATGAGAATGGGGGCAAGTAGCTGCCAAGCGAGCGTGAGGAACCGAGATTCAGAGGACAGTACAATCTGCAGCAGACGAAAGGGCTTCCCCGGCGAACTCATTAGCATCTTTGACCATTTCGCAAGAATAGCCAGTCTTGTTCTTCGTCAATGAACTAGGCACGTGAAATTTTTTTAATGTACTGTAGCTAGGTCTTCTATTTCCAGTGAAATTCTAGAGGCAGGTCCAGTAGCGGTAGGAGGGTCACTGAAAGCTGCAGCCACCGATCGTTCCCGGCAAATGTCCGGACAACACCGGTTTTCATCTCCCTAAAACAGGAGATTGATTCCATGGTCATCCTAGACCGAACTGAGTTATCGCATGATGGCCTAGCGGTTGGAACCGGTCGCTGTTCTCGCCATCTTGAGCCATCTTGTCAAATAATTGGCTGCTGCTGTTCCAACTCGACCAAAGGAAATAGGAAAATCCTGCAGATCTGGTGGCCCTCATGCTTCGACGAGATGCAAAGCGGCGGCCATGGAAAGAGCTGAGGCTCAGTGCAAAAGCAAAGACTGGTCGTTCGATATGCAGAAGTAATGGGCGTGCTTGTCCCTGTTGCGATGGATCTGAGGAGGGGACTGTTATCGATTCACCTCGCAGAAAGTTGCAACAGCTATGCGCGAACAGCGCTTCGTATGTGCAAAGCTTTATTACTCTACATTAGCACAAGGGCCATTACCACCGCATGATCATTTGGAAGTATAATGCAACAATTCAGGTTCAGAATGAATGGCGGTGAGAATAACTTACTCAGGGTAAAATTTCCACGGCAAAGTGCTATCTAGGTTCACTTGTTATGATTGATATGTCCTTTTCTCCTGTCATTACGTCTTAAATCACACCTTTTAAAGGTTCATTATGTTCAGTAAAAAGGGTAGAAATGATGGCTGAAAGCTCTGATTCGCCGTGTTTCTCACTTATTTTAACATGTTCGGTGGATCCAAAACTAGCAAAGGTGTGGTAAGTGGTAACTCCTTTTCCTCTGGTCATCGCTTGCATGGAGGTATAGATCATCTCCATGTCCACTCGATAATATCTTCAGAAAGTAAGGCACCATTCAGACAGGCATGTGTTCATTATTCCCATTGCAGAAACGTTATTAGCAGTTATACCTTTTAATCAAATCTTGTCAGTAATAGTACAACTGAATTGCATATGATTTTTAAGCCCTTTAACAGCGAGTTTGGTCACAAACTTCTGCATCTCATGATTGTTAAACAATAAAGCACAAGTTTAACTGCTAACTGCTTCCTGCAGTGTGGGCCAGTGGCAATGGGCTTGCAATCATATGAATATTCAAAACAGCGATAAGATTGGGTTTATAGGCTTACTTTATAGAGTGTCAACACCTTGGTGTTATTTTTATTTTGTCACGTCACCTTTTCTCACCCTTTGTTGATTGAGGTAGCAACTCCATGTTCCTAAACATTCAGGATTACATGACCAGCGCATCCACATGCATATGAAGCCCTAGAAAGTGGAATGCTCCACTAAATCCCAGAAAGCTATTTCACCTCTCATTCATGGGCATGGCCTTCTCTGCCCGCCTCACACTCTGATGCTTGTACCGGGAATCATCTACTGCAAATGTCAAACTTGTCGATGTAATACTGCAAGCGCATCTTTTGTCGAAACATCAGCAAAGTAATATATTGCATTGCTTTATAGAAAAAAAGGAAAAGCAAAGTGGCTTTGTATTTGTGAAAGCTGGATTGCAAGAACATATTCTGTAATCTGAACCGTTTCATGAGCAGCTAGTCAACGATTTCTGGTACACGCAATGTTTCTGGATGAGGTAATTGCCATCTGGGACTTCTCCCCGAACTTTTCTTCATACCTTGAACCTAGTTGTGAGGACTTGTATCTTTTCTTCAGTTCATTTCTGGAGTGGTATGGTAGCTGCATTATGATTTAACTTTAAAAGACAGTGAATCATCGATAATGCTCACATGAAAGTTTTATGAGGCTAATCATAACCAATAGCACGAATCCGAACTCTAGACACATAACCTATCGCAACTCCTCTGCTTCACAGCATTGATTGATCCAGTCTCGTGTTTGTTTTTCGGTGTTCACTGGATGATTCATCTTCATCCTCTCCAGATGTGATCCGGTTTATTCAATATCTCTCTTAATGTGAAAACAAATTTCTCCATTGTCGAATCGTCTATTCTCAACCAACAAATGCACAAACATTATCCAAATCAAGGAATACTTGATCAAGGGTCTACACCAAAAGTTTAATTTGTGTCATCACATTTTGCTATTGATAAACTGACTCCATCTTTAAAAAAACGACTGAGACTCCTGTATGTTTCCATCTTCCTTTTCTTTTCAGACAAAAAAAGGTTGGATGGATTTGCACTGTTCTCGAGACATGACAATCCACAAGTTGCTGCTGCTCCAGTTTATTGGCCAATCGGAGGAGAGGACAACTCAAACGGGGCATCTTTGGATCTGGAACGCCCCAGCCAATCCAGTCCAGTCGTCGATGAACATGGCAAGGCCATTGCCCTAGCAAAGTGGCAGGATTTGGTGGTGCTAAACAATGGGGCCGTGGTTTACCATGTGGTGTTCTTCGGAAGCCAGCGCCAGCACATGATTGAGCTCCTCTCTTCCTATCTCCGCTCAGAAAAGCGGGCATCAATGTTTGCACAGATCTACAGCGGAGCAGGGGGGCAGGGGCTGCTCGTGCATGCAGGTGCAGGTGACAGCCACTACACAAACAGGCAGAAGGGGATGAGGAGAAGCGAACAAGGGGAGACGTTAGATGGCAGCACAAGAGGACAACACTGAATCAATTCCTTCGTTCTTGATACCCTCTTTATTTCGATTCAAAATTGCTCGATCTGGCCTGTTGATTGTTTTGTATTATCTTTGCACAAGCATGCACGATTGACAACCAAGCAGTAGATCATATGGCAAGTATTGTATTTTAGAGCTGCGTGCATGTTGCTGCAATATTTTTCCTCCTCTCTATCTCTCTGTGTGCGTGTGTGTATTTGCTTAAAAAAGTTTTCAGTCTTCAAAGCAAGCATAAGGGAATCTTCCTCATTATTTCTGCGCCCAAGAACCATGGGTTTCTTGGAAGATGAACCGAATCAAATTGTGAAAACCCAGTCACACGGATCAGTGATAAGAGGTGAAAAAGAGGAAAGGCTGCGGTTACCAAAGTTGCAACTTGCAGATGCATTTTGCTTTTCGTCTCTACTCAAGAATTCTGAGCACTAGTAGTACCAAGTGAAAACTTTTGCATTCAGCCTTTACAGTGAGTGTGCTCCTCCACAATCTTCCATATCTGTAATCTTCGGAGATTATAAGCTTCCAAGCTGAAGCTTAGTTGGGCAGACCAGGTCCTTAGCTGAGAGTAGCAGCTCAGATTTGAAGTTGTTTGTGCAATTAGGAATGTAGTAGCTGTGGCACTGTAAGATGGTCAAAGGCTTGCCATTCAAACCCCTTGGTGGGGGCCTTTCTTTTCAAAGGCAAAGCAGTGTGCTGCCCTTATCCAATTATCAGTTCAGTCTCTGATGGGGCCAATGCATGCATTACAGATCCAAGGTCATGGATCTTGCGACCACAGGTTCTTCAAGGTGACGGATGGATCCGATCCAACTTGTTTATGTGGTCATGGAAAGGCTCAAGTATTGATCACAGAAAGACAGTAAAGGAGGGAGCAGTGAATGCTGAACAGTGATGAACAGAGCGAGAAAGGAAGGCATCTCTGTGGTTCGGTAGCGAGAGCTTGTGATGAGGAGGCATGCCTTGCCTGCCTCAAAAGAATGGAGGCTCTGCTTCTTACACATCACCTGTGGTGCTGGTGCAGATGAAGATATGCACATTGCTGGGTCCTCTCTTTTCATTGCAAGTTTGCAACCTTGTGCCATGTTTCAAGATGGATCAATATATACACGACAGTGTAACCAGACGCCTCCTTGCTCTTCAGGTTTCACAGCTAAGAAACACTTCGGGGAAGTATCAGAAACTCCAAAATTTTGAACCTGGTTATAAGAAATGTGTTGATGATCTGGTCAAAAGTTCATAAGAACTTGATAAGTTCCCCCATAAAGCAAGTACCTGAATTAGTACTGTATTTTCATAACTGCTACAGCCTGCACCGCATTACTCCTAGCAGGACCATCCAGGACACCGGGAAAATGCCTTGTTTTCAGGCCAGGTCTTTTATCTCATTGCTCGTCCCAGATCCACAGCAGGTGCTGCCATGATCTGCCTCTGCAGCTCATCCATCTCCCGGTTTCTGTGGCACATTATATCACAGCTCGTGCACACGTTTAATCAATTAGGTAAACTATGTGGCACAACTATCTCTGTTTATCACCTTGTATGGATCATTCAAATCCAGTTCAGCCATGTCTTACGTTGCAACATTTGTCACAATGGCACAGGAACATATATCTGACAGATGGGAGTATAGAGGAGCATATCTATCAACAAAATACAGCAGCATATCCAACCTATTCTGTACTAGGATCCTGACAGGTTTCTGTTTTCAGGATTCCAGAATCATGGCGACCTACAGATCAAGAACAGGTTCTGCCGCGCTGGTTCGACGAATGCCATCCACTTAGTTCACCATCTCAGAAAAGTGATTCCACGCTTTGATGTGGAATCCAGGCAATGGATGAGTGATGCATGGATCCTCCATTTGTCAAACGGCTCCTAAGATAAAATGGTCAAGGTGCCAATTTTCAATGTGTGAAACTTGAGAGTTTCAGATACTCCTCCCAGGGAATACCGGTAGTGTTTGACATTTCTTTCTCTGAGTATGGTAAAACGTTGAACATTAGAATTGGATTCTGACTTCTGAGCTAGTGCAAAGTGACAATACAGCAAGGCAGTACAATGATTTGCTACTCTAACTAGGCTTTTACACCAGGATCAAAGCCAATTAAGAATGGTCGACTTTGCTCTGGCAGGTTAGGTTGAGAGAAGCGCTTGCCTGCACTCTGACTGCATATATGCTCATACCCTACTGAAAAGGTGATAAGTAGGAAACATCCGGTACAAGTACAATCATGATCCATTAAGACAGCATCTCCCAGTGTCAACGTAGGATATTTTCGTAACCAAATCGAAGCATGCCAACAAAGAGCAGCAGCTCCAATGGAAGAGAGAGTCACAAGTGACGGTTACGAGAGAAGTCACATCGTCCAAGAATCAGGATTCGGCACTACATCAAGCTATAACATTAGGCATGCGCGTTGTTTGTTAGGCACTAAAGCATAGTAAGGTGAACTGGAGATAAGTTGACTAGTGCCAGTGCCACTGCTGTCAGCATGATTAAGGGACACGTGTCGGCTGTTGGTAGCTGATTTTATATAGTTACGGTAGAAGCATTAGTAGTATCTCTCACAGGAGAGATCCTGGAAAACTATCCAGTATGCTTTCTGGGACCTTCTGAAACAGATTCTTCTCATCAGCTCTTGCCTGGGTATTAGTACTGGTAATGATGATGTCTGAGGCAATAACTGAAAGATTTTCGCTGAGCTGGCATAAGCATGCCAATGATCTGGCAACAGAAGGTACAGTTTTTTAACCTTGTAGCAGTTTTTAAACTTATTAGCACAAAAGCACAGCAGAAATTGAACTTTATTTTCTTCAAGACTTCCGTCAAACATTATTTTTTTGTGCGAATTATTTGGCAGTTTTTCTCTCCCGTTTCATTAGAGAAAACATGTACGAGAGTGACTGCCGTGGCCCGCGGCAAAGTTCAGACAGTAACAGTAGATACTAGTCTAACAGCTAGGATTACAAAGCATGAAAGAAACACCCTGGGACAGGCTGAGAATTCTACAAACTTACTCAGGATCATTCCAAGCTAACCTAAATGTGTCAATTTTTCGCTGGGACGGATTTCCTTCCAAACGTTCCACCCACAAAATAATAACTGACGCTCTATTGTCGAGTCTACTACTACGTACTAGTACTAGGCATGTATCAGGAGATGATTTTCAAACGATTCAGCGGAAAACTACTGTAAGTCCAAAAAAAGAAAAAAAAATGTTCGTTCTAGTTGATGGGTACCTGATTGTGTTGGTCATTAGAAGTTCAGCTGATCAGGAACACATTTTTTCTCCTAGCTAGTAGAGAGGATGCTGAAATATCGAATTGGTTGAGCTATAACAAACTCCCACAACTGAATGAAACTTTCTAAAGATAAAGCATGACATGATCCGAAAACAAGCTGGTGAAGTCAAATCTAACAAAGTTTTAAATATGATCCTATTTCTGCCCGCCAGATTTTTAATAGATCATCCCAAAATTTGCTTCTTTGACAAGATGGATTATATCTGACACCATCCATGTCAAAGCATGCAGAGTTTTGTTATGTCGTAGTTGGATTTCTTTTAGCGTATAGAGAATCACAAAATCTCCAGTTGCTTCTTTGACAAGTCAAGAACTTTCCGGCATCATCGAGTCGAGATATCGAAAGTACAACTAAGAGTTCAGACTTGAAACTCATCTTATTGTTTAATTTACTTTGACAGGTAAGTCTATCATGTTCTACGTATGCGTATGTAAGAGCATAGGAGGCTCCTAAATGATGGATTTCTACTCTAAAATTTAAGAGCTCAGCTAAAAATAAACTTCACTGGGACTATTAAATTGGCTCTATATTTTGATCCCAGACCTCCATCAATAGGAGTCTCTCATCCCCTCCAAACTGTAGGTCCCACCTTTTTTTTATTAAATTTTCTTTTCCTTTTACTTTTTTTTCTTTTCATTTTCTTTCTCCTTCCTGCGTCGCCCTCTTCCCCACGGCCCGTCTCCCGCCGCTGCCGGTTGCCCCATCCCCGTCGATGACGTCGGATCTGCACCAGACGCCGGTGGATTTGGCTCCCTCTGCGCCTCCTCCCGTCGCCGCCAGGAGGGAGCTCCCTTCTTGTTGGAGAGGAGGGAGGTGGAGAGGGAGAGGGCACAAGCACCAGAGAGGGAGCGGGCGATGACGGACATGGGGAGACGGCGATAGGCATAGGGCAGCGGTGTCGGATGCAGGCCTCCGGACAGGGCGGAACCGGGAGCGGTGGCGGCAGGCGTGGGGCAGTGGCGCCGGATGCGGGCCTATGCGCGGGGCGAAGCTAGGGTGGCACGTCGGGAGCGGGGTTGGGATGGCGCGTTGAGAGCAGTGACGGGGCCAGAGTTGGGACATCGGCATCAGGGGCAGGATGTGAAGTCAGGTCGAGATGAGAACGAGACAGGAGCAGGAGAAGAGATTGTAATTTTTCTAGACATATGGATCCTACTATGAATAGGAGTGTGGGTACATGCTTTTTGGAGCTGGCTGCAAGTTTAGCCTCCTAAATTTTACAACTGAGTTTACAAAAGAAAATTTGGGAGCCCAAATTTACAAGTCACACTAGAGATATTCTAAGCCGCTGCACTCTTATTACAAGTTTGTTATCATGATCAAGAACTTGTTCTAGAAGTGACCAACGCAGAATACAACAAAAACATGTAATTCTTTTACTTCCTAGAATTTACATTGGCCAGACGGGAAGGCTCTCACGCCGTCTAGCTTGAGGCAACTCGAGGGCGACTCGCCCCACAGACCAGAACCGACCCTCTCCGCCTCAGATCTATGGCCTTCGGCGGTGGCGGCGCCCAATGGTTGTTGCTCGCAAGCCCTTTCTCGCAGTCTCCACCCGTCCCCCCCTCTTCTTCTTCCTCAAACCCTACTTCTTTCTCCATTATTGCTTCTCCACTACTACACAGATCCAGCGATATTGTGGCAGGATCCAGGCCTACAAAGGCTAGATCTGGTGACTCCCGGCCGCCCCGAGCTCCCCCCACGCGTCAAGGCGCGATCTGCGGTGGGAGACCAGACTCCCATGATGATGAGGTCGAGCTTCCCCAAGCTCGCCCCGTGGTGCTCCTCACGCATCTGCCGGGTACCATGGTGGCCAGCTCTGGCCTCCAAATGACCGGATTTAGCGATTTCCCTATTGTCTTGTGCTCTCATCACGTGCCTCGACGCGATCTGTGGCAGCAGCTGGGTACCCTTGAAGATGATAGCCATGTGCGGTGAGTGTTGACCTCTCCATTCCGCTCATGTAGCTGTGCTGGATGAGGTGCTGATGAATGGCGTGGTGGCAAGCTGGACGAGTGGGCTCAGTCCTAGATGCGGGAGCTACTGCAGTGGGCATGTTCCCCGTGGTCTCTGTGCGCACGTCATCGATGGGAAGGCACAAGGTTCTGGATGAAAGCCTTACCTTGCGTTGACAACGATGACCCCTGAGCGCCATTCACCTTCTTGGAGGCGTTGTCGAGGTGGCCTGCTTCTTTTACTTCATTGTTCTTCAAGTGAAAGCTGAGGTCCAGCTTATTGCTAGATCAGACAACGAAGTCCTCATTGATGTCGCGTCCTTCAAGGCGTTGTCTCGAAGATTCTACTTTGGTGGAGGCTTCCCCTACATAGATGCTCTATACTTCCGTTGATCATGGACATGCATTCTCCTCCTGGCTACTTGACACTATCTGATCAATAGGTTGAGATGCTGCCGTGTTGGTGTCGTGTCTCTTTTTTTTTTGTTCCTGTTTGTTGTTTGTGTTAGTGATGCTCTCAAACCTCAACCCCTGCTGGTGTATCAGTGTATCTTGGCGAACAATGTCATTTATTATACACTTGGCATTTTTGCCATATAAATGTTCAATAAAAAACCAACCAATTCAGGTGGGGATGCCCCCCCCCCCCGGTCCCGTAAAAAAATTTACTTCTAAGATATTATTGTGTGTGTTAAATATTGATAATATAATGTTATAGCAAGACTATTGAACAATATTAGTTTTTCGATGAATTAGTCCTGAGGATGCATGAAGACAAATTAACATTTATAACCCACAACCCATGACGAACATTCGACATCATACGTACATGCATGAAATAACAGAAACCTTGCTTCTAATTACCTTAACTAAGCTCGAGATTATTGGGAATGATCACAAAAGAAAGAAAGAGCAAAGAAATTTATTAGATGATGAATTTCTATAGACAGCTAGTTAACTAACGGACGATCGATCAGGCAGATACTGCACGTACGTTAGCAAATACTCTGCAGGTACAGTAATAAGCAAGCATACACATATGAACCAAGCTCAGCAGAGCTTTATCGCCATGCACGTGCATGGCAGCTGCAGAAGCCGTTGTCTACATATACATACATATACACACACTTACATTCTAATACGCACTCGTGTCACGCACTGCATTCACCAAACGAACTGATGAAACAAAAGGGCTAGCTAGCTAGCTGCTAGCTTGTGGTGATCACCTCTTCCAGAAGCTTGTACCTCCGGACCCTCGGCCTGCCCCGCGCGACACCGGGCGATGGTGGCGCATTATTGTGGTCGGCGCGGACGACGCTGCTGCCAAGGTCCGACGCTGACCGCCGCAGCAAGAGTCTTTGCTGGTGATGCTTCTTGATAGGCTTGCTCAGGTTCGACGACGCAAAATCTCCACGAGCGGCAACCTTCGGCGACCTGCCTCCACCACCCGTCATCGTGTCGCCGTTTGCATCCGGCCGGCCTGTCGCTTTGCCGGCGGATCTCGGCGAGTTAGAGGTAGAAGCGGCGCCTCCGTCCGCCCTCAGGCACCAGTTACAGGTGCCGTACGATTCCGCCTTCGGGTACCGATCCGTGCAGTATCTGATACATGTATGTATACGTTATCAGACAGGCGCACGTATATAGATCTATATGTGGCATACGTTATTTCATGCAAATTGAATCGGTGAACACGTATAGTCATGTGAGGGTTAATTAATGATGAAGCTGAGAACCGAGACTGATATAGTGTTTTAATTAGTAAACTTTTTCAGTTGCATCAGCTATTGGACGGGTTAAATCAACACCATACAGGATGTGCACACTGGACCCATTTTGTTTGACAATTTAGCGTCCCTTGTGCTAAAAGCACAGCAGAATATTTTTTAGGACGAGTGTGATGAAAAGGATTGGGGAAATATGCTAAACGTGTCATCAAACGTGCGCATCCATTCAATTCAGGGAATAGGAACAAACAGTTCTGCAAGTTCACATCAAGCCACGAACTATAGGTGCATCTCTATCTGTTCATTGTGTGGTGGATATTTCTAGAATCAAATTAAAGCTGAGTAGTACAAGTTCTATTTTTTCCAAATCCAGTAGTCTCCTTTTCTCAAGAATACAACCAGCATCTTCTCTAATCTAAGAAAAAGAGGAGAAGAACCACGTATCTTTCCGTTAAAAGAAGGAAAAGTTCCGAAAAACTAATAACGAATGCAGAAGTGCCACGAAAACCAAAATAAGCGCACGAATCCAGGACCAGTTGAATTCACATAAATCCCTGACGATCGATTGAACTTGAATTTGTTTATCTACATGCCGAAATCGATGCACGCACATCGATTTAGGGATCGACCGTGCGCACGATGCCATTCAATTCACATATACGACGAGCGCAGGCCGCAGAGCCTTAAGGAAAACTGATTGTAGAGAGACGGAGGAGGGATGCACGTACGTGTGCTGGGTGCGGACGGAGCAGGCGGAGCAGCGGAAGAGCTCGGGTAGCAGACCGCGGTCGCCGCACATGCAGCACACGGATCCCGGCGACTGCGGCGAGCCGCTCGCACCGGCGGCCCCTGGGGACACCTTGCCGTTCCCCATGGAGATCGATGCCGCCCACACTGATCAGATGGACGGGTGGAGCTTTAGCGGCATGTGAGATCGATGATTTCGACGGCTTACAAGTCACAAAGTATGATCGAGATCGAAGGCGGCTTTGATTGGGTGATGATGCTTTCGGCGAAGTGGTTTGGTTTGGGGAGGTGAGGCAAGGACGGGAGGAAGGAGAAGGAATTAAAAGGTGATGGTGGTGGTGCACATCTCAAGATCTCGCGGAAGCTGCCCTCTTTTGTCCTCCTCCTGCGGCCATGGCCGGTAAAGATTTGCTCTGTTTTTTTTTATTTTATTTTACCGGTGTGTTTTTACACTTTAGGCCCTGAAGTATCATCTAATAGTATTAGATAAAAAAATATTATTATAAAAGGCTCTAGTCTTTGTTTGAGACATGATATCTTTTCCTATGAAAATTAGATCCTTTTGTTGTAACTTTTTGCCAACTTTTATATGATGTTCAAAAGGTCCTTATAGCTTCCAATATAGGAATAACCAGATTTTTTTTTGTACAAGTTGAATCCTTTGTTCCCTTCCCGCAAGAAAACAATTATGTCTCAAATCAGTAACCATTTAAACATTTAAACTGAAGCTTTAAAAAATTGCAAAGAGTTGTTGCACAGCTTGGTATATGATGTCCATGGTTTATATTAAGATTGCGGTCTTGAATAGAATTCAGCCTATGATTATGATAACAATGGTCAATGGAAAGATAAATTAATAACCATGGCGGGCAGGTCGGCCAAGAACTATAATAGGTTCATTAATACGATATGTTTGAAGGGCCAGTCAGCAAACACCTCATAGGTGGATATAATAATCGCAGAACAAACAAGATGTCCTTCTCAGTGGCAAGACCGTGAATGACAAGCCATCGAGGGGCTGAAACTTTCCTCTGAGGAATAATTGCAGTTGGGTGGATGGACTTCCTTGGACGGCCAGGACAACGTGGGCCGACCTTCGCTCTTTGTGAACCAACTGCCCCTCCACTGTCAAATTGGACCCAGATAAGGAGCGCCTCACCTGTCAGTGAACTGTAGCGCTCAATGGGTGCTCGCTTGAAGTTCAAAAAAAAAAAGGTGCTCGCTTGTCGCGGGGGCCATGCTGGCCGGTGGGCCTGTCGGCGATGGCATCCTCAGTAAATTCGAGTGAACGCAGAGGTCTGTGTCGTGACGGGACAGAGAGAGCGTGTGGGGTCCGCGTTTGACTCCACTGCTTCCTGAGACAGCCAGTAGGTTGGATCGGGCACACGTGGATCCGATGTGGCATGTACTTTGGCGCGTTCATGCATGTGGTCAGGGCCGTCAGGCACTCCTGAACCAGGAGAGCCGAGACCCGAAGATACTGGTTTTGCTTTATATTCGCTCTATTCAAAAATATAAGCGTTTCTAGAATCTCAATGTAAAATAAGAATTAGATAAAAAGATTATTATAGTCTTACTTTTATTACATAAAAAACTTCTCTTTCATCCAAACACATCTCATTTATTATATTCACACACTTTATTTATTATATTCATATTTTACAAATACTTATATTATTAGATAAATCTAAATTTTCAAAAATACTTAAATTGTTGGACGGAGGAAATACGTATACATGACCATTTCATCGTCCGCTCGTTTTATCATGAGGTGATCGATCCCACTTCAAGCCTACTTGCAGCGGCAGGTGTGCAAGTTGCGCAGGTGAAGAGGCGCTTGCCCCCAAAGAAACTGGCATTTATCAAATCACCCGGCTGGGGCTTTGTCGTGCTGACATGCCAGGCGTCATATAGAGGGCAGTGGGCAACTTGCCGGGGCATCCGTGGCCTGAGACTCGTAAGGGCATCGGGTGCGAGCCCTGTAGGTCCTGCTCCTGCCCAAATCATCTGGATAAGAGGGGCAAGCAAGCAGCACATGGTTCCGTCACAAATTCGGGGGTTGGCTAGAATCGGAGGAAAATTTAGCCTTCATCCCTTCCTTTGAGAGGAACCTTTAGACGAGACATCAAACTTGTCCTTTTAAGGATCAAAGTGCAACAACATTTCAAATCACTTCAGTCTGCTCGCATTAGATTTATCTGTACGATGCTCATAACCATAACCTCCTGATTCTAGACTGTGTTAGTATCAGACACTACGTAGTACTGTACAGTTCAGTGATTTAGACAAGATCAAAGGAAATTTATTGCCTTGAGATTTGCTCTGTTCATAAAAAGAATCTGTAAGGAACACATTATGAAAGCATTTTCTTATATCCAGTACATATATATAATTCTAACGACCAATTTACGTTGCCAGAGTAAAGAAAGTGTCCCTTTCAAATTCTAAGACATCATATATTTACACAATCAACAAAGTCCACATAATTATGATAGCTATCATTCATAACATAGGCAGATAGAGAGCACAACAAAAAGAGAAAAAGTACGCATGACATATACAACATAAGTTTCTAAATGCCATGTTGAACCCAACGGTATTATGAACACAACACACCATCATCACAAAATAACAACGCTTGATATGAGAAAAGATTACTACTTCCAACAACATGCACACAAGTGCATCAGTGTCTTTAACTTATTACAAGACGTCACCTATCTACAATCTGTACAAGAGTAAATCAACACATGTACAAATCATCATACCCCCCAAACCAACATCATTAAGCCATTTTATTCACATCTCAAGTACCAATTTCCGCATATCATCGCTCCAGCTTAATAGCACACCTGCTTACTATGCTAAGCAGGTGCACCAACATGATACTAATCCATGGCCCATGCCTACACTCTACAATTGCAACAAGGCCTTGCAATTCCACTCATATCGAATCTTCCAGTTATTACGCTTCTCCAAAGAGCTAAAAGAAAGGCAACCATAATGTAAGGTTACAAATTTATCGTAATTAAACATGGGTACAAAGAACAAAAGTGACTGTTGCTTCACTTGTTCCTCGGGTCATAATTGTGATATTTATGTAGTGATCCATATTATTAGTGTCCATTCTTTAGGTTATAATAACTTACTCCTATAAGGGATGCCACCAGTGCACAGCAGTACCTCAGAAAAACCAGCAATAAAAAATCAACTCTGAGCACACTCGAAACCTTCAGCAAACTCGTGCATCCGAAATCGCTCCAAAAATTCTGAAGGCCTGAAATGTAGTTCATTCCACATGAGATCTCAAAGATGACATCAGCACAATGGGCTAACATCATTATATTAGATGCATGCCAGCGGAAGTTTCATCAGCCAAGGAGCTAAGCATATTGTGTTTATCTAATTCAAATTTTCAATTTAGCCAGTCTCCTACTCCAAGCTGTATGTGATAATGTCCTATGAAAAATATATGATTAACAAAATTTCAAAGATAAGCCTTTAGACTGGAGAAGATAGCAATCCGTGTCAAATCTTAAGGCAAGTTAATCCAAGACACAATGCTAAAATGTTACTCTCTCCGTTCCAAAATTGTTGTCATCATTGACTTTTTTCGTTACCTTTGACTATTCGTCTTATTAAAAAAATTCAAAATATATTATGTATTTTCTCATGATTTGTTATATTACAAGATAAAATTCTCGCTTATAACTTTTCATATTTGAAAAAATATTTTGAATAAGACAAATGATCAAAGTTAACGAAAAAAGTCCATGACAACAACAATTTTGAAACGGAGGGAGTAAGTTATTGAAGAAGTTTGAGACATCTTACAACAAAATTTGACGGTTCCGACATAACTTCCGCTGATTATTCTCTATAGCACTCAATACATCAACTTCTGGTCCAGCCACCATAGATGTAGCATTTGCATCGGGTGTCCACAGCTATAAAAAAAATAAAGAAAACCAAGTATTCAATACCACAGATATTAATATATTTTATAGAACGATTACAATGTATCACAATTCAGAAGTTTCTAGTAATCATGAGGCCCAAATGCAGGACCAGGCCCACATGTCAGTGATACATTGGCTACAGATATGATTAAAATAGTCATTTATTGCTATGAGAGAACCAGCTATATATTGTATTAATGATGTCAGACAACAAGGAATCTAGAATATATGTATATATACCTTTATCGTATTATCGATTCCACTTGTCACAACAGCACAGTCGAACGGATGAGACTGTATGCAATTAACAACTAAAGACAATAGAATATGCATGAGAAACAGTTTTGAAGGAAGCATAACAGGAAATTGAATTTTAGTTACCAGCTCCATCTCCTGCAAGCATTTTAATAAGCCTTCCTGTTTTCTTCTCCCAAATAAACCACCTACCATCATCACTTCCACTGGCAATAAACTCCCCTGTAGAGGAAGAGAGCCTGAGTCAGTAACTTGACAGAAAAGCTAAAATTCAGGATATTTTTCTTCGTAATTTGGGATATCTAAATGGGGGAGTTCACACTACAGCATAAGATACATGTACTATTGCCGATCAGAACTATTTTCTGTTTCTGATGTTTCAACTTAAGTATAATACATAACTTAACTTCAGGGCCTCCTGTAAAGTCCAACTCCATAATTCTGTTGAAAAATTGTCCGGAATGCAGAAAACAAACTCCACTAGGAAGTTAATATGCTGAATTAAGTAATGTTTAATATCAAAACGTTAAGGGCTATGTTGGTAATGAGTGACAAGGCATCATGTTACTTTGTTTCAAAACTAACTGATGTAAGTTGGTTGGGGCTAAGGCCTAAGGGTCTAGAACAAGGATATTGCCAGATCGCCCTCAGGGCTGGATTTGGAGGGGGGCAACTGGAGCGGTGGCTCTGCCCCCCTAGATCCTAGGGGCCCCACCCCATGACATGTACACATACAGGTAGTTGTGGAGAAGGCTTTTCAAGTTAATTACTTCTTGGTTATGGTTGATATGGCAAACACATCAATAAAAGTAGATTGTTTTTTAGAATCCATTGAAAAGTAGATTTGAAGAACTCCAGGTATTCAGAAGTATATTTGGTTTCTTACTCAGCTCAACAACTTTGAATCATTGAATAATACTGAACTAATGTTTGCCAAAAACACCGATGTTTTTTGTATGGAGATTTTTCAGAATCACACAGATGGATTCTCATCCTAACATTTCTATTGCCTATCTGATATTATTTACTGTGCATGTGAATGTGGCATCAGATGAAAGAACCTTTTCAAAGTTTGAAATTGTTGAAAAACTATTTGAGGTCTACAATATCTCAAGAACGGATGAATGGTTTGGCACCTTTATGTATTGAGAAGATATTACTAGACATCAACACCATCATCGCCGACTTCACAAAATGTTAGAAGAAACTTGTAAGGGCTCTAATATTTTGGTTGGCCCCGGGCCCCCAAAATCTCAGTTCCAGCCCAGATCGCCCTTGCTATTCAATGGGCTGGTTCCCAAGAGACAAGAGGCTCACAAGCTAGCAACTCGCACTTAATATTGTTTATTAATTGATACCAACCTCAACCTAGGACCTTCTGGTTTTAATAGAGCTCAGGCAACATATAGCCAATCTCACACTACATGACAGACGGACTAGGTCTCCCCAATTTGCTTAAGACTAACCAAAGAGAAAATATATGTAATACAAGGATATACCATGCTGGAATTATCTCTAGTAAACCATAACTATGCATATCAAGAATTAATCTCTGTCCAATTTATCTTGTGACCATGTGAACTCCTGCATCTAAATGTGCCCACAGCCCAAAAAAAATGTCACCGCCACATTCAAGTACAACATAGAAGTGATCTACATCTTACATGAAAGGTTAACATCACAGACGGCCAGCAATCAGAAATAGAACTACAAAAAATAAATGCAAGAAGGAACAAACTAACCCTGCTCACCAAGGAAGCTAGCTTGTTTTATATCTGTCCCCACATTGCAGTGTGCAACATATCTTTGTTTCATATCAATGGCGGCCTCCGACTGCATAGCACAATTTGGTAAAATTCAGGTAAAAGATCATGCAATAGCATAAAGAAGTAGGATCCAAAATACGAGTAGAAAGGGAATAAAAACCTGAAGAGCAGAACAATCATCACGGATGGGCTCAATCAAACCATTGTCACTAGTGTGTTCATTAGTTTGATCATCTCTTTGATGAAACCTAAAGCTTAAACTACCGCGAATGACATTTTGATCATTCTCACGACTTTCATCACCCGATACTGAGGTCTCGTAGTCTAACTCCATTTCATCATCATAATCTGAATCTTCTCGCCCCTCCTGTGATGAAGAACCACTAACATCGGCTCTAAACAATATATCACTCAAGGAGCGTAATTTTCCATGTCGTGTATCAGCTTTAACATTACCATCCTGATCTGTTTTATTTTTCTGATTTTCAGCTGCTCAAACAAGAAAAAAGAGCATCAGAATACACAAGAGCAACATCTCAATACTTTTAATTTCAATTCAT
Source organism: Eleusine indica (assembly GCA_030378355.1). Lineage (NCBI taxonomy): Eukaryota > Viridiplantae > Streptophyta > Magnoliopsida > Poales > Poaceae > Eleusine > Eleusine indica. Next base: position 4,420,913 of record CM059498.1, on the reverse strand, counting down.
TAATTTCAAGGGCCAAAAGTATAATAGAAAGTGTAAAGAAGTATAATGGATTACGACGAACAACAAAGCAAATTTGGCATGATATGCTCACAAAAAATTTCTAGTTTCATCGTTTAATCAGTGAGAAGCTAACATATATTCATGGAAACAAGACATGGAAGAATAATAGGAGACAGCAGTTCAGTATACTGGAGGAAACCACCTTCTTGATCATGCACCAGGCAAACACACAAAACAGTCTCTAAACAAACAATTCATATGCCAAGTTATGTGTGACCGTAGTGTATCATGCCGATATGGTGTGTGTGCTCACCTGACATGATGTGTTGCCTCATATTTTCCACCTGCTTCCTCAACTGAGAATGAGGTGGAAGAACACTATTTGCTGCTTCTGTGTAGTCAGATGCCTCCTTCAGTCTTCCCAACTACACAAGGCGTGCCGTTATTGAAGAGATAGAACGTGGCCATCAAATTCATTCATAAACAGTAAAGTCAACACTTTAAAAGTTCCACTAACAATTAATACAAAGGCAGGTGCAACAACAACAACAAAGCCTTTTAGTCCCAAGTCAGTTGGGTTAGACCATAGATGAAATCCATAGGGCCACAAGAACAAAAAAGGAAAGCCTTGAGTGAGGAAGCTAGATTAAAAGAAAGTGAAATGCAACAAATGCAAAGGAAGGTGCAATCAAACCAAAAGAACTGATTGGATTAATGGGATATCTAAGTGCTCATACATTCAGGATCGGTCGTGCAGAACATGCAGCAGAGAGACATTTCTCAATTTTAACAAAACAAATTTAAGGGAAGATTGGATCAATTTTGATAAGGTACATAGCTATGGGACTACATGAGCATATCTGCGTGTTTTCAGATGGCTTTACAGATTTTTACCTGCAACAATGCCTCTGCCATGTATAGGTGTGCTTGAAAGGAAGTGGGATCAATATTCCGTGCTCTGTTGCAATCTCGAATGGCCATGTAAACATCATTTTTCCACTTCCTCTGCAGATTAACATTTTACTATTACCACTGTCAATGTGCAAGACAGCTTTGAAAACTAGAAAACAAAAGCAGACAAACCTTTAGGTACAATCCTGCTCGAGTACACAAGCAATCATGCTTTATGTCATCATCAATATCAAGTCCCACCGATTCAAGTACTTCACTGCATGCTTCAATTCCATGCATTAAGTTAGTCTCTGTCTCCAGATATTTTGCCGCAACTTGCATAAGTTTCTTGCACATATCTACCTGAAACAGGCGCCATGAACGGCGGAGTGATTCAATATGTGTAACAGATCAATAGACAGATAGCATATGGCACAGCCAGGTTACAAGCACACCCCACCCACCCCACAGAGAGAGTCTCACCCTACATAAATTTCTTGAAGTTGTGTTTACTGAAAACCTCTTCTTTTCTTTCTGTTGTTTAGCTAGTTCTTTGTGAAAAGGTGGTGCATATAATCGCTCCAGTACATCATCTGCTGTGTATCTCACTGAACTCCTATTATCTGAAGTAGAACACATAAGTTGATGAGTACAATATTTAATCTATTATTGTGTATCAAAAGTGGCAAAGGGAATGCAAGCATCTAAAAGATGTGTTAACGAGGGAGGATAAAATGAGCTACGTGATCATACCTGGATCAACATCAAACAGATAAACATGTTCACCGCTGTAACTTAAAAGGACCTCCTTCCCGTTTGGGCTGAATGCAACATGTGTAAGGTGTAAATGTGTCTTCTTCTGATATAAAGGCAGGAGCCAAAAGTCAATTGATGGAATACTACCGACTCAAGGTATAATAACAAACTTAAATTCAATGGAGTAGTAAGTTCTGGATCAGATGTTCTAGCACTAATTTATAGGACAGGCCTAAAAGCACCAGAACTAGTAGTTCAATCTCATGACTAAAAGAGCTACCGACAAATAGCAGATCATAAAGCTAGCCAGATGACTGAATGATTGAGTATTGACACAATATTTGACCACTATGCAAACATAGTTTAGCAACAGAGGGGTAAACAGTAATAATTTCTGTATTTCTATAATTTCTATCACATTAAAATCATTTACAGTAGACACATATAGCATTCACTATTTGTGGTATCTTTTGGCATAATACACATTAGCTACAACGGTTGCAAACTTTACCAAACAGCAGATAATGACAGTAAAAAGAAAAAGCAACTTACGCTGTCAGCAAGATGCAACGGGCAAAACATTTTAACACATGGAGGTGGCTTCCTTTTGATTTGACATGAACTCAATGGGGGAAGCATTCTCCTATCATATAGCCGGGCAAATGAATCGCTGCATGAACATCGCGTAGTAACATTCAAGGTAGTCAGGTAAAAGAAATGCAAGACATGTTATGCACTGAGTATGAGTAACGAGGTGTTACGTTACCTCCCACCAACAATGATTTGATGGGGGCGAACAGAACTAATATCACAAGACTTCAGTGCCAATGGTTGCTTAGGTGCATCTGCTAATGACTTCTTTGCTCCGCATCGCAGATCAAGCTGACAAAAATTCAAAGTAAAAGAAGTAAAAAATTCCGAAGTAGACTAGCAAACGTTTATCTTAATTATCCATGCATTTCAAATAGAACGCATTTCAGCTAGAACTCTTAACAAAATAATGGCACAAATAAAACTATCAAGCCTAGAAGTGAATGCAAAGCAGAATGCTAAGCGCAAAGCAATACAACTCAAAAATACAACAAATGGACTATTATGGATTCATCAATTGTTTTAGCCCAATTATGAATCTACACATCTGTCAGATAGGAGAATGGTATCCATATCCACCCAAAAATGGCATAAACTCCCATTGTTTGTGTTAAGGATATAGTAGTAGATTAGGACTCTAATTGTAGAGTCCTTGTCCTAGTCTAGATTTAAGTCATCTCCTCTCTATATATGTAACCCATTGGGTCTATTATCAATCATCAATACAATCATCTATTATTCCTAACAGTTTGATGTCCACCCAAGCTTTGTTCAGAAGATAAAGTTAATCTAAAGCATGACACTTCAAGGAAACAAACTAAACCTGAACCGAAACTGGATTGCCATTATTTTGCTTCAAATCCGGCAAGAAAAAAAAGATGGTGTCAGAAATCACATTGTATACGCTGGAAAACCCTAGTTGAATATCATGCTTCATGAGAAGAATACAGCTAAGCAACCAAAACTGAAGCAAGACCAATGGAAAAGCTGAAGCATTGAATGCTCACAAGCACGTTACGGCATTCCTGACGAGAAGATCCTGCACGAGGACAGGAACTACACTCCCGAAAATCATGCTGCCTCAGAGTGCCATCCTCGCTTGCGCTCCACACAACATTAGGGTTGCCAATTTCAACCTGCGCATCAAACAAACAGAAATATGAATAACTCAACAATGCTGAGACTCATACAAGGAGTGTAAGTATGCTAGTGAACAGAATACATATTAAATGGTATGACTTAAAATACAATGCATAAAAGCCTCAATATATTCTAGCAAAGAACACCATTGAGCAGTACTGACTGCATGACATCAAGTGTTCTCCTGTGTTAAAATTATATGCAATGCTGAGAACAGTCCTCTTTTGTGCTCTAAAATTTCAGATGCCAAATAATGGCCTATCAGCATGAGATCTTACAGCTAGTTTCTTGACCCTCCTTGAATGACACTGGTAAACAGCTGCCGGTTCCATAGAAATTTCTCTAGGCCTTCTGCCACTTAAACGAGACATATTAAAAACACGAACCTGCAAAAGAATCAGTAATTCTGCTTTAGAAAGATCCAAGCATACCTTCAAGAAAGAGGAGAAGAAGAGCAATATAAAGAGTGTACCTCTGCATCTCCTGCTCCAGAGGCTACTACTTCGTCGCATGTTTCCGGGACAAATTTTGTGCAAAAGATGTTTGCAGAGTGTCCGGTATCAATATCATGTAAAAGCTCACGGTTATTATAACTCCAGATGTTAATCTGCGGTGCAAATAATTACATAAAACTAAAATCAATTGTCAAACCTCAAAAAGTCATATAGTAAATTTGAAGACTCGTACTCCCTCCGTTTTTCATTTATTGACGTTACGACAGCAAAGTTAGTATAATTTTGCACTAATTATGTTGTCTTAACGTCAAGAAATAAAAAAGAGAGGGAGTATGTTGCTGCTGTAGCAACATCTCTGTAGCAAGAAGGTGGTGTCGGTTGCTTGTATCAAAAAGACCAGCTTCCTTTTTCTTTTTTAGTTGACACCTTAAATTACAGATAAGCAAATGAAATGTCTGAGTAAGTTGTTATGTTTGTAAGAGCACATTTCAAAGATAAATTACCAGCATCAGAATAAATCTAAATGGTTCGATTCTTCTGTAAAAAGGCACAACAGAGACAATAAAATTGATCATAGCTCAGTCCTATAACAAAGAAACCTAAAATATATCAAAGCAGAGGACAAATTGTGTTCATATACATCTCAAAACCAGTTTTAGGGTAATATAACGCAGACAAAGAAGCAAGAGTCCATAAAACTCAAGAATGTGAACATATTAAAAGAAAATGTTAATGACGTGAGCTAACTAATCTAAATTTGGAACTTACTCTAGTGTCATCTGATCCTGATACAAGAAGTGAACCATTTGAATTCCACGCAATAGCATTCACGCAACCTACATGGCCCTGTTAAATGCCACAGAAAAATGCAGACATTGTAAAAATCAAGCAGAGGGTAAGAAACCGCAGCTTTCTTCTCAACAGCACACACAAAGTCCAAAATACAAATATGGGACTAAAATAAACTGGTACGCATGATGAGAAGACCAACTAAAACAATCAGCAAAATACCTCCAACTCCTTTTCCAAAGCAAGCTTTTGCACTAGAGAAGAATGGAACTGTGCCTTTTTCTTAATATCCTACAAAAGAAGGAACAGTTAGTTGTATGTTTTCATTACTATGATTCAAACCAGAGCTGAGACAACAGTGGAAAATAGTGTTCCCCCATTAATTTTTTTTGGGTGTTGATTAGCTAAAATATGAGCTATAGCCAACATCAAGGGGGGGGGGGGGGGGGGGGGGGAGATAGAGGTAATTGTACAACAAAGTACTAATAGTTACAATCATTCCAGATTTAATGTCAAGGGCAACAAAGCAATCGTGTCATATAAACATTTGCTACACTGAGCACAATCAAAATAACATAGGAAGTTCTTATGTGCACGCTTGTATCCATAAGAATATCCAATTCCGCATGGCCAAGTAAAAAAGTATTGTCCATATGAAGTTCACCCAGTCAAAAGGCAGAGGCAGCAATGTAATAGTATATGCATGATTGTCACCATTGCTGACAGATCCTACTTTATTGAGAATAGGTTAGTGTCATGTTATTTTTAGTTTTACCCTGAACATTTGAGGCCATTATTTCAGGTTTACACCGCACATAGAGCAAAGCAACCTAATGGCATCTTGATGCCTCCGCATTCAGCAGCAAGTCAGGTTCTCATAGCACACAGAGCAAAGCAACCTGCCGTCATCTTGATGCCGCCACATTCAGCAGCAATCCCAGTTCTAAATTAACAGGCAAGTATATATAACAAACAATCGACATAAGTCACACTACTGGCAGCATGTGGAGAGAACTTGAACAGCACCCGGTTCATCCACTCCACAAACATTTCCTTCTAAGTTTCGAACTAATCAGAAGGAACCGATCGGGAAATGCAACCCCAGCTCCCGCGAGCTCATTTACAACCACCTCGCCAACGCTAATCACTCCGGCTACAGCAATTCAGCCACACGAATCGGGCAATCCGCCCCCAAAGCAGAGCACGAACACCAAAATTTCACTTATAGCACCGAGAGAACTGAGGGCTCAAGCCGTTCCGAGGTGGTTCTTACAGGAGAGCCGTGGAGGCTGCGGGCGTTGAGGAGATCGGTGAAGCTGCCGTCGGAGAAGGGCCACCGCAGCTCCTCCGCCGCGTCCATCTCCGGCTAATCCTCGCCGCCGATCCCGCGTCCCCGCCGCCCGCTCACGCGCAATCGCCGCCGCCGGTGTGGGGAGGGATGCTTCTGGAAACTATGCGCCCTTCGAGGCTCCGGGTCAGGGAAGAACGGGTGGTATGGACTATGGTGTGCTGGCCTGCCGAGGTAGTGGGTTTGGGTTTCAGTTCCAGAGGGGGCGCATGCTCTCTCGCCGGTCGGGTGGCGTGCGGGGAATGGGGCCGGCATTCCAGGGACGCGTGGAGTGACGGCTGGATGAGACGTGGTCTGACAGGTGGGACCTGTTACCATACCGGAACTTCCCATTTTTTAAAAAAAATAAATTTTTTTAAACTAATATTTTAAAAATAAACCGCATCAAACTATATTTTCAGAATCTATATCATTTAAACGCGCTAAACTGTCCACAGTCACACCAAATAGAATGACATGAGTGACGCGACGTGGACTAAAATTTTCACGTCAGATGGATGCCAACCTCACCAAAAAGATTGGTGTGACCGATTCATGAGTCACGCCAAGTCGTTTGATGTGATCGATATTTAGTGAAATTCAAACATCCTAGCTTCATGTTTAATTAGACTCATTTCTCTATTTTTAGAAATTTATATATACGAAAATAGAACTCGACCGTAAAACAAAAAGTGTTCTACATAACATGCTTTCCAAGAAAAAAAAAGTTTTCAAAAAATACTAAATAATTTAAATTTTATCTTAAACAGAGCTAATCATTTTCCACTTCCCTCTTTGCTTTTCTTGTACTTTGGTTGGAGACGCACCATGGCCGTACGAACGGAGGCCCAACCGGGTGTCTGGTTGGCGTGAGACCACGGCAGAAAATTCCAGCGTATTTTACCAGAGAACCAGAATCCTTAAACCCAACTTCCTAAAGCTAACCCTGCTAGAGCCACTTATAGGCGCCTGAGAATTAGGAGGCGCGAATTATTATACACTTTGTTTACGCTCCCAAAGAGGGACAGGAAAAACGCAAGACAGTCGAAAGCATGACGAGTAGACTCTTAAGTACAATTACGCAGTGCATTGGATTGCTCCACGTTTCAAATGTATTTCAGGAACTCCGCTGCATCTGGTAACATTAAACTATTAAAGAGTTAATAATTTGGCTATAAACAATATTCCATTTTTTTCTCTGCTTCTTTCAAAACTTCTCTATTTGGTCTACATATGTACAGAGTTAGCAACTTCAGTCTGTCACATGGATCACACTAATACAAAAGCGATGTACAACGCAAGGAAAGGAGAGATCTCGCCCTTTTTTACAGGGTAAGGGGGGAAAAAAGGACAAACAACATCTACAAAGGGAACCGCCCGTTCTAGTGCCAAACTACCTGCAAAACTGCTGGTGTAACGCGCCACTTCAAGCATTAGCTCCAATCCATGAGCTCAGTTTCATATGCTCAGTGGCCCCAGCATCATGCGGAGGTGTCGGTATTGATCTTCAAACTGCCTTGACCTCCACTTATGCCGTGATTACTGTGGCATTCAGCACATTGATCGGCCAAAAACCACGGACTTAGTTTCCCGCCACTGATGAGTGCCTTTTTGCTGACATTCCAAGCCAAGCAAAACTTCTGTAAAGGCAAACATTCTCCGATTTGATGTTACTCTTCAGAGCTGTTACAAAGGCCCTTCATGGTTAACACGAATATAATGTAGTTCAAGTCCGTTGAGCATTGTTCACACGTGCTTCGAGGAAATTATTAATTAGAACTTACATGATATGAGTGCAAAGCAGTTACTCATTTGAATATGCCTCTACAAAGTCTTTAATTCTTTGCTTGATAACCTGAAGAAAGAATTTAAGTATTATAATGCAGATAGAAAAAAGAAAGGTGCAGTGCAGTAAAGTAACAGTTTCTGACCTGCAACTCCTCATGAAGCAGCACGAAGACCTTCTTCATCAATTTATGCCTCTGCAGTTGACCATGTCCACAATCAGATTCAGAGAGAATTTCAATCAGAAATCAAGAGCGAAATAAAACTGTAATTATTAGTAATAATCTTCCTTACAACCTAATCTTGTACGAGCAAGGTATTGGATAAGGATGCACATATGAATGTTCATAAGATGAAAAATACTCCCTCTGTCCTAAAATAATTGACGTTTTGGCTCCAGCCACGGGAATTAAGGAGACGTGTAAAAGGTAGGTGCACAGGAAACGAGGAGGAGAGAGATAGAGATAGGGATGCATTGAAAAGAGAGAAAGTTGCATCGGAAAGTGAGAATGATAATTATTTTAGGACAAATGGAGTTAGCTAAAGCGTCAAATATTTTGGGACAGAGGGAGTAGAAAACAACAGTGACTTAGTACCCCTTCAGTTTATGGAAAAGCTGAAGTTAGTCATGTTAAAGTATGAAAGAGGAGATAGAAAGCATACCCCTACTGATTCACGGTACATGTCATTGAGCCTTGCTAGAATGTTATAATACTGTTCCTTATCTCTCTCTTTAGCATCTTTGAGGTCCTTCTCAACTTCCAAATATTCAGACCTGTGTTGGGGAGAAAAAGAAAAACAGTTCCAGGAGAATATTATATTATACACTACTTTCAAACAGAAGAAACATGAGCATGAGCTAAGAAACACGTACTTAGTTTTCTCCAGCTGGCCATTCAAGTAAGAGTAAGCCCCATACTTCTCATTGTACTCCTGCACATAATCTTTATATCTGGAAAAAGAATATAATCAGTTCATATGCATTGAAAACAAAATAAACTTTAAATAAAAAATACAACAGCTACCAGTGCTTGACGGAATAGGTCAATATTTTCAACTAAACAAATCAGTAAAATTTACAGCAACGCGTAACTGAAATATGAGATTAACCATGACACCTCTGGTACTTAAAATGCTGAAGAAAATACAGACTACAAAAGGGCCAATAGAATACCTCCTATAAAGGGAAGTAAACTTACAAAAATCATCAACCATTGGAGTCATCTATCATAGTTTTAAGAGGTTGAACAGTGGGACTCACTAAAAAAATATAACTTATGCGAGCCTACTGAAATGTTTTGGGCAATCGCGAAACTAGACCTATTTTCAATCTCAATTCTGAAAATTGACCTCTTTTTCAGATTTTGCAAGAATGGACCTGTTTTTTCCATCTCAATTCTCAAACAGGAACATGGTTAATGAAATTGCAGGTCCAGCCAGCTCATATGATTGATAATTCAGCAGATTTCAAGCAACAGAAATCTCATGAAGTTAAGCTGAACTGGGAAGCAACCAAAAGAAAATAGAAAGCACATTCTAGTCTAATAAATAATAATATATGTAACTACATGCCTATCCTCAAATGTATCAAATAGTTTCAGAACAAAAGAAGTCAATGACTCAGCACATCGCTCAGCGACAGTGATAAGGGCAATGCAAAATTGCACTCAACAAAATACTTCAAATAGGCATAAATTTAACTGCATGGAGGATGAAAGAACTTACTGTGAGTAATCTTTTATTGGACCTTTCAGTTCTGGCTCATCTTTGTCATACTTGGAAAAAAACAGATCATCTTCGTCCGAAGAACTGTCCCTTCTCTTCCGAGTTTTATAAGTCTCAATCAAAGAGTTATTCCTACTTCTTTCTTCATTATCTGATGGGGAAATTGACTTCTGTGTTCGAGGCACTACGGCATTCTTACTACCATTCTGTGGAAGCCTTGAATTTGGCTTCTTCTTCTTATCTGCGTACTCCAGCATTCCAGCAGGTCCCATCCTTGTTTCCTTTTTGCTCTTTTTTTCTCCTGACCTATCTGTGTACAATATGTTCTCAGAATCTGAATTATCAATTCTTGGCAAATGCTGACTCTCTGGAACATCTCCCCTTTGATGAGGCCTATTATCGTCAAAATCATATCCTGCTGCCTTCCTTTGAATCCCTTCTTGGGTACCATATTCCTGAGGCGATGGCTTACTCTTATCATGAAAGGCAGTTAAAGGACCTTTCCTGTTATTCATACTGGTATACGAGCTATTTGTTAATTTACCGTCAAGCGACTTGGAAGAATTATTTCTCTCAAATTGCTTCCTCGTCCTCCCATTGTCATTTTCCAAGGAAGTCTCACGAAATTCACCTAACTCAAGATCTGAGAGCTCTCTCTGAAGCATTTTTTTACCATGAGGTGATCTCTGAACATTATCTTTTTGTGAATTTGATGGCTCACCATTACTTTTGTTGGATTCAGGAAAAGCCATGATCCCATCAGGACCGACATTGGCATCCTTCGAACGTTTGAACATTTTATCATCAACAAGATCCCCATGTCTACTTCTTTTTCTTGTGGAAGAATCATCAGACCCATCAAAATTGACATTATGATCTTCACTGTGTGAATAACCTGTTCCAAAGTCACCATCCATAAGTCGCCTTGGTTTCTGCATCTTATCTGTTTTTTTCTTGGAACTTGATTTCTCAATGTTTTCGTGTGATCTCTCGGACTGCATTGTTGGAATAGATAGATTTGGGCTTTGATCTATTTTTTGTAAATTGCAAGAAGCCGGAGGTCTTCTTGTCATAGCAGGACTGCTATTTTGTGAAGCATCCTTGATACCACTCCCTGTCTCCTTGTTCAATCTGTCATTGTACTTTTTTTCAAGAGGTAAGCTTTTTTTCTGCTCTGATAAAGAAACTGTAGTATTTGCAGATGTTGGGTCAACCTTGGCCTTTTTAGAACTTGCAGATTTTACTGTCGAGTTCTCATTACTGGAGCCCCTTTTCAATTTGGGTTTGGCACTTTTGTCGGCAGAACTCATAAGGCCGTGGTTCGATCCATCCTTGGATGTTGATTTTCTCTTGCTACCATGATGCTTTGTGAATTGGCCCGGTTCTTCCTTGGACAAGTTTTCACTGAATGTTGTTAAGGGGTCATCAAAAGGGCTGCCCTGTAAAGACATTTCATTATAACTGTTATCAACTCCAACAGGGTCCAATCTGGTACTCATCATGTTCTCATTTCCTGGAATTTCTGTAAGCTTATTAAGGTTGCTGGCATCTAAGCCCTCAGATGCTGGAACTGTATACGCTGCATCATCATTGTCAGTATTAAAATTGTTCAGATCAATATGTGGTGATGAGCTCCTATAGTCCAGATTTGTACCAATGTCAATTTGCTCATCATCGGCATCAAGTCCTGTCAAATCTTTTGGTGAGGAAGACAAATTAAAGTCATCGGCTATTTTTGTGTGTGCTATATTTGCTTTGTCATCATCACTTGTAATATCCACATATGCATCAGATCCTTCCTTGCTGCTTGATGAAGCATCACTATCACTGTCGCTGCTGCTCCCGCTGCCACTTTCGGCAGCACTTCTACTTTGACTCCCACTATCACTTCCACTGTCACTGCTGTCACTGTCGCTATCACTATCACTTCCACTCTCGCTAGAAGATCCAGCTTTACCATCACTGTCATTATTGACCTTCTCATCCCCTGCAACAGCAACTGGGGAGCCTCCAATATCAATCCTCTCAAATATATCAGGATCATTAATCTTTAAGCTTGGAGCAGCTTCCTCCATGTTCTCATCGATGGATCTGTGCATCGATAGATATCAGTTAGGCAGCTATGGTATGGTTGCAGATATGTACAATGACAACAACAAAGCCATTTAAGATGTATAGTTAAAATTATTATTATATACAAACCGTGTAAGTAACATCATGAAACCAAGTCTAGAAAGAGATAGACACAGGAAAAATAAAATACTAAAAGTTGGAATTATAGGAAGAATCACATACCTGCCACCTTCAGATGAATTCCTTTTAGAGCTTTCTGTCTCCAGTCCTTGTTTGAGAACATACCGCCCTGGTGCTTGATAGGTTGCAATCTGAAAGAATATCCAAACTTTAAGTGAGTATCTTCACTCCCTATATTTCCAAATTGGGATGGATGCTGATTTATTGTTTGTTTACTTACGTTTTTGATGATGCTCTCTATTTTCTTTGATGCATTAGGAAATGCGTCTGCAACAGCTTTCTCTAAGGCCTGCATATGTTTCATAGCATGTGCAAAACATAAGATTGACTGTATTATGTAATCAGAGAAATTATTTTCCGAACCAATAATCAGACAAATTATAAAAGGAAAAATAAAACAGAAGGTGTCTATTATGTGAATGCTATGTTTTTAAGGCGGTACCACAAGGCATGGTGACTCCACCCCTTCCAATCGCCTAGGCAACACCTAAGCGTGCATAAGGTGAGGTGAGGTGGCGCCTTACGCATCTTAAGAAACAGAATATATTTGTATCCTGGAGGCTGGGGAAAAGAAAATAGAAAGAAAAGGAAGCTAGAAGGAAAAGAAAGCCCAGCCTACTGCCAGCACAATAACCTTCCACCAGCCCACATATTGACCTATTTACAGCTACACGTAACACACTATCATCTTCTCCATGGCTCTCCCTCCCTCCCTCCCTCGGCACTCAGAGGGCGGTACGCACTGGTCAGAGACACCAGAGCCAGCAGGGAGAGCAGCGGCGGCAGCAGCTGCTTGTCCTTTCTAGCCAATTCCCATCCCGTTCTTCCTTTTTACTCCCTCCCTCGCTCGTTTTTGCCACTTTCCTGGCAAGATGACCAGGACGCCTACAAGTTTTGAGCGCCTCGACGCCTTAAAAACATAGTGAATGAAAAAAAAAACTTTGTAGAATATGCACGGAATTAGATCCAGTTAAAAATGTCAGTTGATGAATACAATAAGGTAGAAATGGGCAGTTAAAACTAGCCACAGAGAAAGGCAGGCAGAGAAAGAGTACCTTTAGGCCCATTCCTTTTGGATTTTCTGAGAGAACAGATATCAAGAGGCTTCGAACTTCACTTGCGTTATCATCAACACTTGCAGACGGAGCGGATGCTCGGCGATTTATTCCTTTAGACATCTTACTTGGTGTTACTTTCTCGATTTTATTGGTGTCATCTTTATTCAAATCAAAAGGAGTTATGATTTCATTATTAGCATCCGACCCAACAGGAAATGAAGGAATGCTTGTTCCAGGTTCAGGAGAAGGTGCAGGCGAAGTTGAGAAATTTCCCTTGGGAGTATTGTTAGGTAACTTCACTTTGGAAACTGATTTGGTTGGGGCGATCATAGCAGCTGAACCAGGCCAATAAAAAACACATAAGACTTAATTATGAACTAATGCAGGGTTCTCTAAGTGGTGGGGCATACAGAACACAATAAAAAGAAATACGCTAATGTGATCGAACAGGATTGGAACCTTGATTCTTCTTAAAAAATTCCTTCTTGTGCTTCCAGTGCATCCTCCGCATATTGCCTGGAAGAGGGAACACAAAAATTTGTAGCTAAATCTCAAAATAAATAAATAAAAAGAACACTAGCCAATTCAGAACTAGTACTGATATCTGAGCACATTCACTGTGCAATGTAAACATGAGTATGGGAGGAACAATTACACTACATAAAATGCACATATATTCTACAAATGTGAAACCCAGGGTGACAGAATATAGTGTTGAAAAAACACAGCATCATAGTTCCAAGTATAGACCTTCTACAGCTGCAGCAGCCATTGACTTGGCCTGACTCTTGACAGATGGATTAGCAGGGTCCAGCACAATCGACCTAACGCCAAAAATATTAGAGGGGTGAGTGAGCAGGAAGAGTGCAATATCTCAAAACAAAATTTTTAAGACAGCCTATATGTCAGAAATATCAATAATCAATAGAGACCGAGAGAATTATGGAAAAGGGAAAGCAGACAAACTTTCGAGATTTCGAGAGACGCTCAGCCTCCTCAGAGCGCATTTTCACAAGGTTCTTTGCTGATTCATCCAAAATACGTTGCACATTCACCTTGCGCCAAGCAGAGCCACGTTCCATAAGCAACCCATTTCCATCCTCTCCACTCTGACGTTCTTCATAAATATCACACAACTCACCACGTTCAGATGCCCACGTAAATTTGAATTCTTTACCACCGACATCGATAACCTGGTGCCGGAAAAGACAATTGAGTGCTCAAATGAAACAACAGATGCAGAAGAGTAATTGTCATGTTGATAAATTTCACTTAGCGTACAGATTAAACTTGGACCTAACAGGTTTACTTAACTAAGCACTATCAAACTGCTTTAGAACATCTGTCACAGCATGGTTCAGAGTTAGTTAGGGACCAGCCGGTGCCCGCCAGTCTCTACAAAACTTGATGTGGGCTGGAAGAGCAAAACGAAATGAACATTGACTAGCGATATTTTTGGCGCATAAGTAAATCAAAACACAAAGGAGTGTCACAACATCTGTTTCCAACCAGACAACATAAATGTTTAGTGAGACTGTAATATATCATTCTGCCTGAAAATCAAATTAAATGCAGAGAAAGCAATGAGATCACTTTAAATGGAAGCATAAGACCAAGCAATGAATGAATAGTCTAATTGCCCTAGAAAGTCAAACTACAAGGAACACAAACTTTATAATCTGTAGGAATGATTTGCTCAAATCCTAAGCAGGTTCGCAGTTCAACAGTTAGCAAACCATAACAGGGCAGAACATGTAATGTGATTTCACTGCCGTAAATGAAACAATGTAACACAAGACCGTCACACAGCACGAGAAGAAAAGAGTTATTCCCAGAATCAGATGTTTGACGGATCATTATGTCCCAACAATTCGAAGTATCTCGTTAGTATAGCACGCAGTAAATTAGATTAATATCAGCGTAAAAAACTATTAGTACAGATGCAACTATACAGAACAAACAACCCAAACTGAGGAAAAAGTGGCGCTAAAGACATAACGTAGGGGAAAACTGTCCGAATTTGTTAGGTTACTCATGAAAACAGAGCTAAACGACAGAGGTTGAAGGAGAGCTCACGTTCTCCGACGAGTTGTACATGTTAGGGTTGAACTTGATGCGGGCGCCGCCACCTGCCTCCTCCGCCCGCCGGATCTCGTCGACGAGGTCGGGGGTCAGCCGTATTATCGCCGCGAAGGCGGGTGAGCCGCCAGACTCGAGGCGGAACGCCTCTTCACGCCCGGCAGGCTGCGTCGACGCCGAGGCGGCGGCGGCGGCGCGACCGCGGGGAGGCGCGCCCATGCCACCTAGGGAGGACGCGCCTCCCCGGCCGCGGCCGTGGGGGGCCGGCGGGCGCTTCGCAGCGCCGGCGCCGCCGCGCCCACCGCCACGGCCGCCGAGCTTGTACATCGCCCCTCGGCGAGCGCCGGCGCCGGCGTGAGGGTTGGTCGTATCGGGAGCTCGCTGGAGGGAGAGTAGCCAAGACGCCGAAGAAGAGGGCGCAGAAATCGTATAAAATTTCTCCTTTTTTCTTTTCTTTTTTAGTTTGGTTTCTCTTCCGTCCCACTTGCCAGGGTCGGTTTCCTCTACGTGTTTTGGATGAATGAAGATACAGACACAAATCTTACGCGACACGTATGTAATAAAAATACGTGCCTGATTAAGTGTCAGTGAAACAGTGATGATACTAAAATCCGGTGCAAACGCTCATTTGCTATAGTTCACTGCTTGGAAGGGTATGTCAGTCAACATAATCCACGGTCGAGAGGACATGAAAAACAATCTCGCGTACGCGCTTGTGCTTTATATTAGACCATGGGCAAGTCCTGTGAAATTTAGGGTGTGATTGGTTAGCTGTTTTTACCGCAATCAGGCTCCCGAGATGGCGATGCCTTCGTGATTGGTTAGTTGAAGCAACGCCTGACTCGTGTGATACAAAACGCGCCTCCGAGCCTGGCTCCGTGGGTGCAAAAAAAATGGCCATATCTGGCGGGCCTGGCTCGCGTAAGCACATGAATTGTATCTAAATAGAGAAAACTGATATAAATAGTAAGTCAATCAATTAATTTTACTGTACATCCTGACCACATACAAACAAGCAACCAATTAATATTGTCTTTCACGCCCTCACTGCTCGTGTGGAAGTTTAGTGAAAAGATTCTCTTTTTTTCCGTAAGCCCGTCTGGAAGTTTAACAATATTACAAAATCCCCCGCAAAAAAAAATTACTACAAAATCAAGCACAAAACTCTCTTGTATGTATGCCCATATAGGAATATCGTGCAAATATTTGTGTCTTTAGGAAAGGTATCTGCGAGTTAGAGTTGCCTTGCATTGATGATGTATTGATATGACCTGTTTTTTCCTTTAAATATACTCACTCATGTGGCCTGTGACACTGGTGCATGGTCCACTGCCCACTCTGGTTTACTAATTATCAAATGCCATACATCAAGCAAACAATGCGTGTTTTAGACTACCATTAGAGGCCGCACACATTCGTGATTTTAGTATTTTAGTTATATCAGTCACGTATATTTCTTTGAATCAGTGCAAGTCGTTATCGCGATGGCTAGACAAGTAGAAGAGATCATGGGTAACTCGAACATCGTTTTGCCAAGTTCATCTCATCTGTATTCTAGACTCTGACGTGATCTTTCACTGATTCACTCAACTAACTTTCTAGTGGCGACCGTACGTGCAATCCATTTTGCATTGTGCCTCCCAATCTGGCTTCACATGCCAACGCGAGCAACACTGAGGGGAAAAAATGT
Source organism: Eleusine indica (assembly GCA_030378355.1). NCBI lineage: Eukaryota > Viridiplantae > Streptophyta > Magnoliopsida > Poales > Poaceae > Eleusine > Eleusine indica. The sequence goes on along the minus strand of CM059498.1, from coordinate 4,404,374 downwards.
GGCAGTACTACTTCTGCAAAGAACCAAAAAAAAAAACTGGAATAATTTGCAAAGCGAGCAAGGTAAACCGTTTTGTCATGGTGCATTTATGACCGTGGCTACGGACCAATAAGAAGACGCCCCGCCTCCCCCCCCAAGAAAAAAAAAAAAGAAGAAGACGCCCCGCCCGGCGATAGGCGACGGCGATCGCGTCCTCGGCGGAAAAGGCCAAGCAGGCAGGTGAACCTTATCCGCACCCGCGACTGTTGCGTCCTGAGCCAGCGCGCACATCACGCACGGAGGCGCATATTCTGGGTCGCTCGAGCCCCGCACCAATCGATCCCCGTTCCGAAAGCGGGTCTGTCTCTCACAGCAGCGGTGCGCTTTGCTGGGACAGAAAGTTGCCTGCTCTGCAAAGCAAGGCCCAGTGAAAAATGGAATGGGAATAACGATGTTGATGGCCGTGTAAAATTACAGCGTGACCGTGCTGTGTCTAGCGACAAACGGTGCTTCAGTATTGGCCAACAACGGCTCCAGACAAACGTATAGCACGCTGCAGGGCCGTTCAAACACCAAGACATTTCTGCTGTTTTACTGAGTTACCTCTTCATATTGTTCCTCAAGCTTCCTCCTTTTTTTTCTGGAATTTCGAAAGCGAATGAGCGACTGACACGGACCAGTAGCATAGCAATTAGCAAGACTGACTTGGAAAAAGGCAGGCTGACTTCCACAACATGCTTAGCGCAGCCCAAGACTTATCCTCCTTTTGAAATTCCACCCGGACAAGTTAGCTCCTCATCTCCTCCAAAAAAAAAAATGTTCCTCTTTTATGTCATAAAGTTTCAGGTTCGTGGTCGATTTTCTGAGCTGTGGTCTATTGATTTTTAGAAGAGAATTTCGCTACTGAAACATAAAAAATACATGGTAATATAATGTTGAGGAAAGAAAAAAGCTATGGCAATGTCGAACTGTAGCGTCAGAGATCCTACAGGGCGGCATCAGATGATCATGCAAATGACAAGCGACGCGAAGTGCTTTTACAATTGGAATTAGGGCCTCTCAGTCTCTCACTATTGATGTTCAGTGCGGGCCGTGCAAATAAAGACCATCAACTGATCAACACCAGACTGAATAGGAGGGGAGTATTCTGCTGCAGGGTGTACAGAGTAGATTTAAGGCGTTCAACCACACGGGAACAGTTTCCAGTCACTCTGGTCACAGGCAATAAACATGCATTAGTAACGTCGTACTAGCAGCTAGCCAGCTCGAAAAGGACCAAAACGCATGCCTGTATCATAGCCGTATTGTACCGTGCCGAATCGAACGAACTACCAATGTAAATTTCCCTTTTGTTTCCCATAAAAGCAAACGCTGTCAACCAATAGAACTCACTAACATCACTTCATCTAATGAATAGTGGTATATCATCACTTCATCAGAATCAGATGGACCATTCCTCTGCTGCTGTTGATGGTTTGCCAAACCAGTGCAAAGTACTCCGGTGGATAGTGGTATAAACGAGCAACTCCGGTGCCGATCACGCTTCAAAGAAGCAGCACGCAGTAACCACATTGAAAGGGTACCCAATTCAACGAAACAAGGCAAGTAGAGCGCCATATGTCGAGAACAATATGATACAAGCATTAGGCATGGATCACATCTCAGTTGCAAGGTCCTAAAGGTATAGGAGAAGCTCGCACACGGCAAGATAAATGTGGCATCAAACAGGCAAAACTGTGGGACTAATTAGATTCCTAGCTGCCTCTCCTGCCCCGGCCACGCCCACCACGCCCGCGGCCACCCCCTCCTCGTCCGCCACCATTCTTGTGGTGGCCATGGCCACCAGATTTCTTGTTACCAATCTTCATGTCCTCAGGGAGTGGCAGTATGTTATCAACACATTTGCGGAAGCTGAAATCATCTGCAGAGCCATCAACCCTACGGACAAAGAAGCAGTTGCTTCGCCACACCGGGTGGCTGCGGACCTCAAATGCCTCAATTCCTGTACCAATCTTCTTAGTGGGCTCAGTATGGCCTTTCTTCAGCAAGTCCTCCAACACCATGTGTTCATACTGCAAAAGTTGAGATGCAAATTAGAAATTCATTGGCTGAGCATATGCTAATGCTTGTAATGAGTTTGTTATTCCAATAAGCTGGAAGTTGGAGGATCGGAGGACAATGAAGCTAACTTTCTGGAGGTCAGGTAATCTAGTGACCTTTATGTAACTAGTACTAGTCATTTTCAAAAACACACAACAGCCAACTAACAAATAGTTCCATCGTCCAACTTGTCCAGTTATGACAGAACAAATTGTGGTCCTCTAACAGGTATGGGGCATCCAAGTTGTGCCTGAAAGTATAATCATGACTGATACAGAAGTCAGGTACTTGACTTTTCCATGCAACAAACCACAGCTGCAATTCATAGTCCAAAACAAACATGAAAAGAAATACATAAGTTTTAAAACAAGGTGCTGTCAATAGTAGTATGCCAAAAAGGCAAAGGGTTAGTCTACTTCTATCCATTTATATGATAACTTGTGTTATAAAAGGGAATATAGAAAGTTCCTTGGACTTTTTCTTAAAGACGATAATGCCCAACAAAAACAGAACCTTACATCTGTTCTCTATTTGAGCTCATGTGCATGCATATGTACCCCTCAATGTTACCCTGCATCTCTTTTGTTTTTGATATTTTCTATGTGTGCGGCATTATGTTTCAATAAAATTAAGGTAGGGATTAGCCCCTCTCGATTTCTTCTTCTTAAAAGAAAAATCTCTCCAATTAGTCTCACACATGCACTGAAACTTGAAAGAATACTTGAGCAATGTTGCAAGGACAGTGATTCATGCATTTATTTAATAGCTCAATGCTAACAGGAAATGTTAACAGCAGTAAGTACTCAAATTAATAAATGTCTACTTGTTGATGAATCAGAAATCCATTGAAAGAGAAATTGAATGCGTCAAAACTACAAACCATCCATGTTAACCAAAGAAAACATGGGCGCTTAGATGGAACCCAGTAAATGAAGCACAAAAGCTAGATTTCCCTATTAAGACATAAGTGTAGTCCAAAACATGATCTAAAAATCATACTAACCAAAAACATTCCATAATAAACCTAGGTGACATCAACCATGCTTCATCCAAACACACAAACATGTTATGAATTACCTAGCAAGAATAGGACTCGAGATGACAAACTATGCAAAAAACATAAGCAACATACTGAAACTCTAATAGTGCATTTGTGTACATGGCTAGATAGATCAAATCAAGGAACGTGAAAGGCCTGGGAAGGCCGCAATACAAGCCCCAATACGGAACATTTTTTTTCACACACTAAACTCATTAGCACTGTGCAACCTTAAGGACGAGTCCAATACATGGAACAAATCGTTGCTAAGGGCAAACATCCAGATCATGCCGTCTGGGCAACACTAACTCACTGAGGCAGATAAAATCAACCTATCATCTTACGATTATTACCGCAGCATGACTAGAACGTCGTCAGGAAGCAAATAAGGCTACCGAGGCATATCAAATCGACGTTTAACGGAACTTCCTAAAGCCAGAGGTGCACCCATAGCAAATGAGAGAGGATCGCACCCAAGTCCTCACCTTGTTAAAATCCAGCTGTGGCGACCACGAGTGGAGCAGGCCGAAGAAGTAGTCGAACATCTCCACGGACGAGGCGAACTCTTTCGGCCCCAGCTTCACCGGCTTCCCCTCCTTTTCCTCCTTGGACTCTCCCTCCACCTTCTGTTTCTTGGCCACCGCAGCTTCTTCCGCCGCCGCCGCCGTCTCCCCTCCCTCAGCTGCGCCGTCACCCCCTTCCTCCCGCTCTCTCTTCTGACCAGCAGCCGCCGGTGCATCGGTTTCCATCGCCTCCGCTGTCGCCGCCGCCACCTCGGATTCAGCCATGGTCAGGGAAGAGCGGAAGGCAGAAGCGGAGCTGGGAGTGTTGGCGCTGGAGGTGGAGGCTGCTTCGATTCGTGTAGGGTTTGGGACCTGGGGCTTCCATTGAGGCGAGGGGGTTAAGAAGACGCGAGTTGCGCATTATGGGTCGAAAAGGCGAGAATCGATAGAAGGAAGCCCAAAAGAGGCCCAGTAGGGCCCAAGAGTGGAGCGGGGAACGGAATCGGTTTGTGAGCCACCAAGGCAAGGCAAGGTTATTAGGGTGTACATAAACGTCTGCCGGTGCCGGAGATGCCACTCCCCCCTGCGCCGTTCAGAGCTCTCTCCGCCGCCGCCGCGCCCGCCCCTTCCGGAGCGCAGCGGGCTCTGCTCTACGGACGACGCGCCCCGCTCGCTGGTGCGCTCCTGTTCCTCAGCATCGGCGCCGTCGGCGCCGCCGTCGCCTCCAGGTCGGGGTGCGCCTTCTCCCACTGCCGCATCCCCTTCTTCGGGTAACCTCTCTCTTTCGTGTGTCCCTTGTTTCTTGTTTGGTTGGTGCTAGGAAGGCACTCGCATTCTCTTGGGCCATAGGTTCCGCGAAATGTTGTGCTGCCGCTGTTTGTACAAGTAATAGATTAGTGTGCGCTTAGTTTGTGGAGCCATTAACTTGTAGCTAGGTGCCGAATCGTGGTAGAATTCGTACAGGATTTCGCGGGTGCGGTCGTCGCTGCTACAATTGCAGTTTGCACTCATGTACTGAAACATCAAAGGAAGAATTAACATCAAAACCTTAGAGGATAGAATTGTTTCTATGTATGTATAATTGTATATCACCGTAACTCATGCTCGTATAGTGACATCATGAGGCAAAACTTTGTAGGGCAAGAGGTCTCAGCTCTGCTCGAATGGACTCTGCTTCCACCACCGTGCCCTCCATTGTTGTCTACGTGACGGTTCCAAACAGGGAAGCAGGTATCTGGTGCTAACTTTTGATATGCTATTGATGCTTCCCTAAACCAATTTCGTAAGTAGCTGCTAATCAATTTATGAGATTTTCTTGATTTATTAGTTGGCCAGATTAGTACCTTGCAGCCTGTGAATATCCGACCTTCATCTAGTTAATTAGTTTTGTTTATTTAATTTTTTTCCTTTTCGATGTTTTAGATAAAAGGCATCCGCCCTGATTTTTTCCTTTTTGATGTTAGTATTGTTTCATATTTTCTGTCCAATCTTGAGGCTTTTGCTTTAGATGTCTTTTCTCAAAAGACTGCTTTTAGATGTCTTAAAGAGCTGTATTTTACTTCTACTGCAGGCAAGAAGCTGTCACAGGGCATCATCAGCGAGAAGCTTGCTGCCTGTGTCAATATAGTACCTGGTTTGAATTTGATTATAACCTTTCTTTTATTTTTCTGTCTATGGATGACATATGAACGCAGTGCATATAAAATGTGATGATTTCTTATTTTGATTACTCCTCTGTTTTTTAAATACTGTCGTTCGGACAGCCCAGTGTAGTTGTTTCGTAGATGAAATCTCTTGTCTGAAACGACAAGAATTTCTGACCGGAGGGAGTATTTATTTTCCTTATACTACCAAGATTTTGTTCTCTCCAAATAAAACAATAACTGCACTTGAAAGGTCTACGATGGTGTCTCCCTTAAAGGCGATGAATGTCTTGGCTCTTGGCCTTGTCCATAGGATTTCTCAACATAATACTTTTCACCCTCTAGGCTCCTGCGTCAAACATAAATACTTTCACTTTTATAATGGGTTAAGTTGCGCCAGCTGAGGTTTAACTACTACTGATATAGTACTTTAAAGTTTGAAGGGGTGGAACTTGAGAAAATTGCAATGCCATACTTATGGACAATATGTGGCTGAGCTTACTAAAGCTTGTCGTATTTTGGTTGAATGTATGATTCTTTTGGACTGGCGTTTATAGATGGTACATTATGCATCTTAGCTTCGCGCAACCAAGACAGGCAAACTTAATCCATTTTGTTGAGAAACTGGCACTTAACTGAAATTGCTGCACAATAATTTTGAGAGAAAAAAAATTGTGAAAGGCATGTTAACCAGAAACAAGAATTATTGCATATAAGAGTTTGACTGTTTTACTGTTTAACATGATACCTTTCTATCTGTGTGTTGAGTAGAATGTTGTCTTCTTGTATACTGAAGTCATCCTTGCATTTTCAGGCATTGAATCTGTTTACTGGTGGGAGGGAAAGGTATGGTGCTAAGATTTACATTCAGACCGAACAATCTCCTCTTGTCAAATGAAGTATGTTGTAAGTGATAATCTGCCCTTCCATAGGTGCAAACTGATGCTGAAGAATTGCTCATCATAAAGACCAGGGAATCACTTCTAAATGCCTTGACTGAACATATCAAAGCCAACCATGAATATGAGTAAGCTCACTTAGTTTACTGATGATGCTGTTGTTTATATAGTGAATTCAAAAGTATGCAACAGTGCTCTTGATCTGGGGTTTACTGGTTCCTCGCTTATGCAGTGTGCCTGAAGTCATCTCTCTGCCCATAACTGGTGGTAACACCAAGTATCTGGAATGGATCAAGAACAGCACTAGAGAAACGTAAACAGTGTTATACCCTGGTGGAAACGTGTAATGTTGTTCAAAATGCTTGAAAAAAATAAAGTGACTGTTCTGTTCCAGTGGCTTGCATAATGAAGTTTCCTCCGCTGCTCAATTGAATCGCTGTATCAAATTATATTTGCCGACATCTAGTGACAAATAACTTGGGGTATTGTGTGCAAACACATATGTCGTTTTATTGATGAATCGACCTGTGTAAATAAAACCAATTCATATCTGAACATGTATATTGATGCTATTGCTTATATTGAGCGTGGAGCCTTTCTGCTGGTGCCTCAAAGTCACATTGCAATGCTCCTGATGGCCAGTGGAAAGCACATTAGGGGGCGGCAGCAGCGGCGTCGAGGTTGATAAATCGTGCGGGACGTGGTCTGCCGGCCATGTCGGCTGCCGTCGTCGTTCAGGAAGTACGCCAATGGAACTAGCAGTTATGCAACTCACATATTTCCCATGAAAAATCGCACCGACTCGTGTGACCTCTGTACACGGGGCGAGCGGCGGTGTCGAGCTAGTGCCAGTTCATTGTTGCTAAACTGGGGACGAAGAGAAGAAATCACATTTTCATTGTTACAGTCATGTTATTTTTTTCGAAAGACCGTTACAGTTATGTTTTGTCCCTTCTCTTTTTTGTACTACTCATTTACTGTAGAAATGAAATCACCTTTTCGTTGTTGCTAAAACGGGGACGTAGAGACAAACAGGAGGGCACCAGATGTAGCCCCGCCACGTCCAGATACGGTCGACAAGCAACAGCTAATGCTGAAAGCAATCCTTTTGTTTTCTCGCAAAACAAGAATCCAAGATTGGCAATCGACTCGTATATGATGAACCAGATTTCGTATTTCATTTCAAAGTTTCCATCACCTCCCAATTTATGTCTTGCAACAGCTAATAAACGAAACAAACAAAACACACACACTCTGGCAGAGCCTTGAGTGAAACTCTCTCTCTCTCTCTCTACTACCCGTGACAAACTATAATTCTCCGTGTCACGTCCCTTATTATTACACAGTGCACAGAACAATACTACTGTAGTAAAAGCTCACAGGACGGGCTGTGCAGCGCGTCCGTGAATAATATGGCGACGGGTTGAGTCGAAATTTCAGTTGCATGCCTCCCTGGCGAAGCCGACGCGGGAGTTGGCGACGTCGAAGACGACGCGGACGTTCTGCTGCTGCAGGTTGGCGAGCACATTGACGACGGAGTTGACGTTCTGCGGCGCCTCGGCCATGGCGAGGCATGCGAGCGGCGTGGCGCTGCTGTGGATGAGCGTGTTCTCCATGGGCAGCGTGAGGTCGACGCCGCCGTCCATGTGCACGGTGACCGTCGGCGCGCCGCCGGCGGCCACCTCGTCGGTGTTGAAGCAGGTGTCGAAGGCTCCGAGCGACGTGTACCCGCTGGGCGCGGCCACCTGGCGGCGGAACTCGTCCCGCAGCGCGGCGTACACGGGCGCCGTCCACCGCGTGATGACCGTGCCGGAGTCGATGACCGTGCCGGCGCCGGTGGCGGGGTCGAAGGCGAACGAGCCCGCGGGGACCCGCACCCAGGCCCGGCCCACGCTGAGCCCCGTCACGTTCACGTAGTAGAGCGACGACCGGTGCGGGTTGCTCAGCAGCGGCGTGTACCGCACGCCCCGGGGCTGGCCCGCGGGGCCCAGGCGGAGGGAGCCCGAGAAGAAGTAGGACTTGTAGCTGGGGAGGCAGTAGGAGAAGACGCCCTTGTACTTGCTCCCCGTCTGGGAGAGCAGGGCCATGGGACCCCGGCCCAGGCCCAGGAGGCCCTGCTTCGGGAGGTTGGACGTCGGCCCGGTCACGGCGCCCACGCACCCGAACGTGTAGCTCGGGATGACGTCCTTGCCGATCCGCAGCGTGTCGCTGGACAGCGACGCCTGGAACGAGGCGTCGGCGAAGGGCTTGGTGAAGGCGCAGGTGGGAAGCGGGCCCGACGAGGCGTCTTGGGAGGCCGGGCAGGGCTGGCCCTGGAAGAGCGGGCACCAGGCGGAGGCGCACGGGAGGGAGGCGTAGGAGGAGGAGCTGGCCGGGACGAAGAGGCTGGTGGCGGGGCACGTGCTGCACGGGGAGCAGTGGGCCCAGGTGGCGTCGGCGCTGGTGTCGAGCGCCAGGAGGAGCTGCTGCACGGGGGTGCCGAGCCCGGCGCGCACGACGTACGAGGGAGGGGTCTGGCCGGAGGCGATGGGGGCGGAGGTGACGCCGCCGTTGGAGGCGGCCTTGGAGGAGAGGAAGAGGAGGCGGGCGTCGTCGTCGCGGGCGAGGGAGATGATGGCCTCGAGGGGAGACGGGGATGACGGGTGCACGTTGTGGTACACCGAGAGGTCGGAGGCCGAGGTCACGGTGGCCGCCAGGAGGAGGAGAAGGATGGTTGTCGTGGCCGCCATGGCGAGAGGGAGCTAGCTGGAGAGTGTCAGTGATGAGTGTGTGAGGGAGTGAGGAGTGTGTGAGGTGGTTTATATAGCGCTTTTGGAGTGTGGCAGTGCTCTTTCATGATAAGGGTTTTAATAGCTAAGATATTCCTTCCTTTCTACTGATATTTTTCACGGCAAGTTTGCATAATTTATAGGGATCTATTTATTTGATAAAAAAAATGCATGTAGTAGCCTATTATGTGTACTTACTCCGTCCTAGAATATTATTATTTTTAGGTTTGTTTATAGTCTATTATGTTGATCTATTCACAAATCATGTCATCTTTTGCTTGTATTATTCTAGTAATAGCTAGATTTGTGGAAGAACCCGAATAGATTTGTTACTACTCATCACAATACAAAAGCTCTGCGACCCTAAGTGAAGTGCAAAATACGCCGAATGCTTGTACTACATCCCGTCAAACTCGATGTACTGCATGCAGCCGTAACCTGAAAAAGGTCGTCTGACGGTGCGCGTGATCAGATAGACAGCTTCTTCACGGGTCAACAAGGACAAAGATCATCACAACATCTTGTCAAGTTCCTAGCAAGCGCATGGGTCTACTAGCCCACAGTAGCCACCAAAAACCAGTCCCTGCCTTCCTGCACATCCGACCGCGAATCACCAGTCTGCACATCCCGACCGAATCACCAATCTGCTACATATCCACTGTATCGTAGTACTAGTATATAGTGAGGTGACGGCACGGCTAAGGTTAATTAACCGATGACCATATATTTTGTGCGTATCCTTGCATTAACTGATTGCGGAACGGAATATTTGTACCTACTGCATGCGACTGTGCGTGCGAGCACACACGTGAATACGTGATCCACCAATGAAGGACCACGGGGCGGACCGCCAATTATTCTGGCGTGGGTACAATCTTCGTTCTCTCTCTCTCTCTCTCTCTCTCTCTCTCTCTCACACACACACACACACACACACACAGAGCATCGCGACCCGTGGAAACTCGACTGTCTCTCCGTGAACGTCTTAACTTAACCGCAAGGCATATGATCCTAAATTTACCAATTAGAGGAAGCTAGATCCCAGTTAGATGGTTGATGCGGCGAGATTGGCCACTTCCGCTCCACTTGGATTGGTTGCATGTGGTGTGGTATGTGGATGGAGGCTTCATGCACCGGCTGACCGGCAGGTCCCCCGGTCCCATCGTGCGATCCATCTCCATTGTCTGCCTGCTGCAGCCTCCATGCATATACTTGCATGAAGAGTGGCGAGGTACGGTGCTGCTTTTTGTTGGCTTCTGCTTCACGAGCGGCATCTCCAGCTCACAGTGAGCCCATAGAATGTCACGCGCGTATGTATACTTGTTACTTGGGGTCAGGCTATACCAAGTTATTCGTTTTCTTTTTTTTTAAAGAAGGATTTTTCCCGCGGATACAGGTTTACAAAAGCAGCTCATCAGTGCAACAAAACAAATTACTAGTAGTATTTTCCCAGGAGAACTACATGAAGTCATCGTGCTAATTCTTCCCGCGTTCCTCCTTGAACTAGCTTACTGAACCATTGCTTCAGTGTAGCCAGCTTAGTTATTCGTTTCCCCTGTTACACCATAGTACATTTTAATTTGTTGTCCAATTCCTCCCTGTAATTTGTTGCTTGGTTAACCAAGGAGATATACATAATTCGTTCAATTCCCTCCGCGCTTTCGGTTGGTCGACGGGCTCCCGGCTAATAATCCGCATCCTCCATATCTAAACAATGTCAAACGGTCCGTGCATGAGCGGCAACTATCGACGCAGCAAAGGCCAACGTTTTGACAAAAAACGGGCTGAAAGATGGCTAAAGAATTCAATGGCCATGGCTTGAAAAGCATTCTTCCAGTGCTACGGACGAAACGTATCACGTACTGCTCCTAGCTTTGCGTAACAAAATGCCGATCTCCCATCACCTGATAGACTGTGAACGAGCACGAGAAGATCAACGGGGTTTCAGCAATTTCTTGCGAGTGTGTCGGCCAATACAGTATAATCTTCCGCAACCAGACAGACTAGACGCGGCCACGGCTATCGAGGCTAGCCCGCTGATCTTCCTGCTGACGAATACGATTCTTCCGTAGGCGCCAGGTCACGGGCCGCTTGCTCCGTAGCGATGCCGACAAGGCTCGCCAACCTCTTTACCCCGGCCTGGAGCGAGCAGCGTCGCGAGCGAGGAAAAACGCTTTGTTTGGATCGTTCCCGGAGCTGAGCTCTCGCAGAAAATGATGCAGAGATGAGATGGGATCCCAAATGTCGCGCCAATGGACAAGAATTCTGCTGTCCTCGCTCGTGGTTGCTCCTGTCACCACCGAGCAAAATCACCGGGTACGAATTGTTCTGAAAAAGGAGTACAAAATTACCGCGATCTGGGCACCGGGTACGAATTGTTCTGAAAAAGGAGTACAGAATTACCGCGATCTGGGAGAGATGAGAATCTCTCAGGTAGTAGTGAAGTACGGATCACAGTACAAAGAATTCCAAACGAGCTCAACTATCGAGATGCACGGCCAGCTCGTCTCTAATGAATCCACGCCGTTATAAAAAAAAATGCTACTACTTACGGGCCTGCGGAAGCAGGGGTGTCACGGGGACGAACAGACTTCAAAACTATTGCAGTGCCTTCAGGACACATGCAAGAAATTGCTGAAGTACCTTTTTTTTACCTTTTAAGTTATCTTTGATTATTTATTTTATTTAAAATATTTGTTCAAATTTACAAATTATGTTTCAATTTTATATAAAGATAAAACAAATCATAATAAAATATACAATTGCAACAACAATTTAAGAACAGGAGGAATAATATAACAGGGACAACAAAAATACGCAATGCTTTCATGTGAAAGTGACGTAACTATACAAGCAACCTCCGTTTGATGTTTCATGAGCCCCATAAACAGGGCAAAGCAGCAGACATACATAATGATGGTATGAAACAAGAACGAACAGGCACTGAAGGGATACACTATTTGCCAAACACGATATCAATGAAGCGATGTCTTGCCGGCGAGATGGAGCAACGCCTGCTTGTGGTAGGCAGTGCGGATCTTCTTGTACTTCTGCACAAAGGTCGCCAGGTCGATGTCCTTTTCAAGGAACTTTTGGTGAAGCTCCTCAGACTCCTCATCCAACTTTGCCATTGACGCTGCGCAAGCAACAATGTAACATGTTAGAGCCCTAGTAACTCTGTTCAAGCAAAGCTTGTATCACCATGCATCCACTAGGTTATCACTACAGCTTCTAGCTAATACTTGACCTAGGTAAATTCAACAAAACAAAAAGGTATTTTGCAAGATCTAGCAATGAGCATAATGCACATGTGTAGCAAACATGTACAACAGTGTGCAATCCAATGTACATCATATAACGTTGCAAATCAGAACGTAATCCTGCATACAAGTATGCAGCTGGCAAGGACACATAAATCACGGATGCTGTTGTAAAGAGTGCTTACCCTGGAGCTTGTCGAGCAGAGCAGCAGGGGAATAGGACCTCATAATTTCATCCTTTTGCCTTTCTAAATCAGATAACCTGTCTTGAGCAGCAGCCAGTTCTGATGTTCTTATTATGGTGCACTGTACAGATTAGAAATGCAAGAGAACATCAATGAAAGAATGTTGAAATGCTGAAAACATATGATAAACTAATAGAATGCTTCAAGGCATGGATTTTGCGTGTTTTATCAACTATCGTTCTGATCTAATTAAAATTATCTGTGATGCTTCAATTTAGTAATAAAAAGCATGACTGCAGATTGCTTCTTGAGATGGAGGTGGAAGTACTGAACCTGGTTTCTTAGCTCTAAAATCCGCTGCTCCTTCTCTAAATTTTCCTCTGCAGATCAAAATCCAAAGAATACTTGGATTAGAAACATTGAATATCATTCTTTTTGTACTCCACCAGTCCAAGTAGGCAACTATGTACAGAAACAGAACGTTGTAACTCACTTGCAAGTTGCAAAGTCTCCTTTCTTAGCTCATCACGTACCTGACCATCATAAAGTGTCACAAATGAACAATTTAACTGGATTATAGAGTAACTTTTAAGTGGCTACACCTTAACAAGACGAGATATTCAGGTAAGATAATCTAATCCAGATTAATGGTGGCCAACATCATAATACACATCATTACAGAACAATCAGGAACATTAATTCCCAAATCACTTCAAGCATACGAGTGGGCCAAACACTCGTCAGTAACAGGGTTGATCAAATAGCTAAAGCAGGAACTAGAAATATGCTCGTATAAACATCTGAAACATGTGTTGTTAGAACTTAGAATCATTACGTGCAACAACAAAAATATGGAGTATTGTGCAACAATTTGCCACATTGACTTCCTTAACTGATATATTTAGAATCTAATTCTCCTTGAGTAGTGTGGATAACAGTCTGGCTAGTTATGTTCATGTGGGAATTAACCCATACAGCAGGTAACTCTTAGCACCCCCACTATTTGTAGGAACCAATGAACAAAAACAAAAAATGCAAATGCAGTCCACCAATGCACAACAAAGAACGAACTTCAACAACAAGAGGAAGTGAGCAACAGATATATAAATAACTGCTAGAGCTTACATTGTTCTGAGTTTTCACTTGATCAAGTGAATTAAAGAAGGCAGTGTATGCCTCTTTGTCTTTCAAAAGCCTCTGTAACTCCTCAATACTGCAAAGACGGATTCAATAAATAAATAAATTACAATATTTTGTTTTTGACAACAATCAAGTAATGTATCATATATAATGTCATACAATAAACACGGCACAACCATTTTAAACTGAGAAACACAAAAACCATGCACAAGAACAACTGTTCCTTTGGAATTCTCTAGTTAGATTATAACTACACAGAGGCAATCCGATTCTACGTTTCTGGTCTTCCCTTACAACCCATCCCTAGTTCTGGCCCTTCAGGCTTTGCTATCATAACTGTAACACATTCAAGAAATGTTTGCGACCTTACCAGATCCATTCGAATTCTGCAATCTGTGATATAATGCAAATGCTCAAGTAAAGCCCAGTCCTACTTGGGTATAGTCTTCCGATTAAAATAGAGTAGCCATATGGCATATATTAGAACATAACAGAATCAATATGCTGCTATCTAGCTAGCAGGGCAGCTAGGTTCTGTTCAGTAACCTCGGCCAAATTCAGTTTCAGATTTATGCTTGTTACGGAAAGGTGTTATACTTACGTATCTGCCAGTTGAAGGGACAGATAATGGCAGCCTTGATTCAGTAGTTATATAATCAGTCATCTAAAACTTTCAAATTTAAAGCGAATAGTTATCTGAATAGCATACTTTTACAATTTCACTAAGTCCCCCATTTGGGGTAACCCGTAACCTTGAAATACATAATACTCACAGGAAGGGTTAAGTTCATGCAATCTGTGATCATCATATATATACAAAAAAAAATCTGAAAATAAACTTCCAGGACCAAAAGGAAAAGGTAGAGATAATCACAAAAGAAAATGAGTCTGATTGCTAACCTCTTATCCTTCAAACGAGCAATTATCCCTGCAGCCTCAGCTGGAGATGGTTGGCCACGTGATGAAGGCTGAGGATGATCTGAAGCTCTTTGATGTGGACTAGCACTAGAAGAGCCAGGCGTTGAAGGACGTGAAGATGAACCAACCACTGAGGGAGGGTACCAGGATTGTGTAGAAATGTCTTGGAGATTCGCATCAGGCTGCTGCTGCGGCTGTTGAGAGCTGCTATATGCATTCAACAGTACCAAAGTACGCAATCAAGAGTCACAAGCATATCAGAAGACAAATAATAAAAACAGCAGTTTGATTTCGTGCATGGTATCCTTAACAATGTGTAAACTAGTCCAAACGGCTGATAGCAACAAGGTCATTTTCTTAGGTTGACAAACTGAAACTAAAAGTCTCTTGAGTTGTACAGTAAGACAAAAACCAAACCCATGCCGCAATGCTAAGGTAGCAGCAGGTGACGATAGATGAGATAAGTGAAGTAGTGTGAGCAGACAACTTGTTTGAACAATTTCAACAGAGAGCTCCTAGATGCTAAATGTACACAATGATGTTAACATACCCGAAAAGAGGAAACCTCCAGCTCATGGTAAAGACTACAGAGAAACCTGCATCCAAATGGAGAATGTTATGGATACCCAATCAACAAATTATAGGTGATGTACTCTCAAAAATTTTGACCACTTATCATTCATCAATATTCAAAAGTTTGACCGTTTTATCATCCCTGAACATTGACGCAAGCGCTAAAAGTATTCTAGTAGCAAATAACTTATCAAAGGTAATAATCAAAATGGTTCGTTTGATTAAATCTTTGTCATATTGAACTCCATCCATAATCCAAAATGCAATATTCGTAAACAGACATGTGTTCTATTATGCTTTCCGTGGCTTCTACTCTCAATCTTCCAAAATTTACAATGTCGCAAAGGGTGAACCCATCACTACGAATTTTATGCCTCATGCTGGTAACTTGGTCGTGTAGTACAACATTAACAAGGCCAAGCAAATATCCAAAGTCCAAATGTTTATTACGGTGGCCAATAATCTGATGGGAGATGAAGTTCCACAGAAACTTAAGCGTCGAACCACCGATAGGAACAGGGCGTGGACTTGAAACCCTGATTATTATTATTTTCTGAAAAAATCAACAGCAAACGCACCATGGCTGGCTGACGGATATTACGAGAAGAGTATGAGCCCAACCATACCCTAAATTCAAGTACACGCGGATCGAATTCCTAGCGCTCACGCGCATCCAATCCCAAGGAGCAAACAATCGAATCAATCCAGGCAAGCTAGGATCACATACCTAATCAATCCACGTCCAGACGTACGGATCCCCGGCGCAGTCCACGGGACGGATGGAGGAGAGGCGATGCGGAGGCGGCGGTCGTGGACCGAGGAGCGACCGGCGGGGCGGGGGATCGGGGAGGCAGAAGGGGTTGGAGGTCGGTCTGGGGTCTGGGGTCTGGTTCGGGGACTTAAGCAGTCGGGTGCGTGCAGAGGCCGAGACGTGCGGGCGTGGTCGTGCCGGTGCGAGGGGAGAGAAGGAATCGGTTACCTCCTCAGGCAGCGGCGGCGGCGGCGGCGGCGTGCGAGTGTGTGGAGACCTGCGTGACTGCGCCAGGCGGTGGTTGCTTCGCGTCGGAGGAAGAAGAGCTGATTTGGGTGGGGTAGAGACGACCCGCGACGAGGAAGGAAAGACGCTGCAGTCTGGGAGCGACGCGGTTCCACACGGCTTGGGGAGTTTCCATATGGGCCTATACTGGGCCGCGGCCGCGCTGAAAACAACGCTCTAGTTTGGGCCTCTGCTGAGCTGGCGACGGATGCAGCTTATGCTACTCTCAATGGAGTTTCATTTTTATTCAATAGGATATCATGTCATCATTTTAGATGACATGGTAAAAAATTAATGAGGAAAGAGAAAAAAACAGTTTCATTTAGATGAAAGTATGTGTATACTTTTTTCAACACACTTTGTGTCTTGCATGTACTCTTAGGAAACAACAAAAATAAAACCATATATTGTATGGTGTGTGTTATTTTTCAAACAAATGTCTTATTGCTTATATGACAGTTTTAGAAATAACAAAATGAAACTCATCATTTAGACTAGCCTTAAAAGTTTGGGTTTTGTTGGCCACTCACTCGGCTTGGGAAAGAAGAGTGGGTCGACGAGGCGAAGAAACAGGACCATGGTCTCCAGTCGCGGTGGTGTCGAGTGTCGACGCGTGTGCCACGGGGCTATAGCGCAGGGCGGGGCATCCGACACCTATGTTGCATCTCAGCATCTATGTTGTCCTCTCTCATTGACTACTCCCTCCATACTTAATTTAGAGAGCATTTAGAACATAATTTATAATATCAAGGAGCAATTAATCAAGAGGTATGTCCTTAATAAATACAGTCTCAGATTCACTTTATTCACTAAAGTTGCTCTACCCGATTGGTTGCTGCGCTTCCACCAAGACTTGAGGTTGGGAGTTCGACTCCCAACAACCTTGTTTTTTTGCTGCACTTCTGCCGAGACGTGAGAACGCTCACCTTTGTGAAAACATTGGCTTTTGTAGGACGCCCTCTAAACTGAGTATGAAAGGAGTATGTATATACTCATAACAAAGTGTATTTAAGCCGCAACATGACCATCGGGTATTTATTGATGAGGACATCAACACCGTCGATACGCCCATACCTACACTTGCTGGACCGATTACTCGTGCCCATGCTCGTCAACTGAACTATCAAGTGAGTTCTTAAGCTCTTTTCAATCTTGTTTAGACCATGAAAACGTTTGTACTCTTGTTTTGCTTAGGAACGATGGCAGGAGCCAAAAGGAAACGGACTTGCATAGGCTGGATTCGGACTCCACGAAAGGACCAACTTGTGATGGCTGCCACGACTTCATCCGGACTCCGTTTTGGGCGTGCAAGCGCAGCTTGGAAAGCTTACGGAGTCTACTTTCCAACGGATTTGAGATCAAGTCTATATCAGCTCTGAGTCGTCTGCAATCTTCGTTTTACTATAGAGACATAAATCTGTCTAGTTTTGGTCCGATGGGCCGTGTATCAAGTTGAGCCCAATAGGAGCACGTATTAGGGTTGGAACACGACCCCAGCTTCCCTGAGCTCGTGCTTCCCCATACTTATTCCCCCTATCTAGCCGCCGCTAGAACACCTCGAGTTTTGTTTATTAGAGTTAGCCTTTGCTACTTGTTGCAGCGCGTGTGTTCCGCCTGGCCGTTCATCTTCGGAACCCCACCATATTGTGTTTTTAATTGTGAACTTTCAATTAAATCTAGCAATTCAGTGCTTGTTCTACTTGTTCTTGCTTGTTCTTCGATTGCTTGCAGGACGAGTGCCCTCGTGGCTGGGTTATCGTGCACCGTAAGATCACGACGACCATTAGAGACAGTGTATCGATTGCTAAGGCGCAGCGTCCTTGGACAGTTGTAGTCGGGCCGTGAACGTCGCCTCCATCCACCAATCGAGTTATCCCCTCCTCTCATCAAAAGATCGGGAATAAACCCTCACGGGTTCATATCATTTATGCCACAACGTGACAATTGGGTGTAGAGGCGTGACAAACTGAACTAATAACTTAAGAGCATCACCAACCGGGCTTCAAGTATGAAACCAACAGATTCGATCAATGAAATTAACAAGAGCCACATTCTAGAACGGTCACATCTTGGTCGTCCTCCAAACCAATTATATTGGCTGTATATTTTGGAACGTACTGATCCACTACTCTTGTAGCCTGAAATATGCTTATATTTTGAGACAAATGAAGTACTCATTTAATTTGCTGAATATAGAAAATCTCCTCATTTTTTCTGTAGGTCCGTATTTTGTACCGCTCCTTAATTTTCATGTAGGGACTAAAACATGAGTTATTTTCGTACGAAGGAAGTATACGTGAGAAACAAAGTCTTTATGGCTGAGCCTCCATAAACCAGATCATTATGGCTGAGCCTCCATAAACCAGTAAGCAGAATATAAGTAGCGCTCTTGGTTGTGGAGGTCCTTTTCAATGGAGATTGAGTGTGTCTCCATAAGAGGTTGAAGATCCAAATAGAGTCATTATGGGTTCTTGCTCATGATCTACAACTTGTATCTAAAAGCTCCTAAGTACGATTCTTACATGTTTCTTATGATATATAAGGAAGTGTTAAAATATGAAGGTGTTTCGTCACGAAGATGAATCAAATCGCACAATTTCTAGAAGAGTTAGTAAATATCTCGTTGTATAGTCACACAGATGTCACGACTAAAGGGACCGTTCTCTCCTTATAGTAATCATGATCAGGGTTTCTTTCTTTTCCTTTCTGGAGTTCTTTTTGCTTCTTATTGTACATGTAACCTTTTTGTAACAATTTGTATATTGTTACCTTTGTAATAAAATGTTCAGACATTCCCCCTAGAGGATTGTTGTAGTTTTCTTTTAAAAAAAAGTGGCACCAAGTAAATAATCACAGCTGTTGTTTCTACTAGAGGTACGGTGAGGCATGTTTCCTGCCAGTAAGGAGAGAACAGGATACGGTTAGGGCCTCCAGAATTTGTTGGTATAAGTAACTATTATAGTAATTTGTCAGATGTAAATAATAGAAAAATAGGAAAGAGAAGAAAGATAGCTGCTGCAGCAACGGTCATCTATAGGTAAGCCAAACGGTGTTCTATCGATGAACTTAACTTCTACTTACGCGTTTTTGTGTACTGCTTAAAGAAAAGTGAATCAAGAGAAGAATAAAATAACACTTTTATACGAGACCACAAGTGTTTTGGGCACAGTGTTAGGGCCTCCACAGTGGAGTGCTACCGGGTAGTGTTACGGTGCCATATGCCACTGCACCTTCTGCAAAAGGGTTGTAAACCGGACAGAGCATAGAGCTACTGCTTGCAGTAGCGCATATCTATAATTATGCTCACGGGATTTACATTTCTTTTGTTCCTTTCTCTTGCTTTCGAAAGACATCCAGCTGCACAGTTTATAGTTAAAATAATTATATTGATGAGGACCACTTTTAAGTTAGGCAGAGTGCTAAAGTTACCTCATCTTTTATACTACATCGCTAATTCTGACATACATTAACGCTTAAAAAAAACCTTTGTGGACGTCTTTATAGATGTCTGTTTTGTATCCTATAGTTATCCATGAGCTGGCACGTTGGCATAACCGTTCGAACCGGTATAACCGACCGAGCACGGTTCACCGGCTAACTGGTTAACCGGTATAACCGGCCGGTTAGCCGGACAAAATTTGATTTTGGTGACACATGGTTGGGGACCAGTTAACCGGCCGGTTATACCGGTTAACGGGTCGGTTAACCGGTTATAGTAGTCACCAACACGGCCTATGGAAAAAAAAATTGAAAATTGATCCAAAAAATAGGAAAAAAAATTAGACATGACATTTCTTAAATATTGAGCATAATATTAAACACCAATACACAATACATTGACTTCATACAACATACCACAACAATATTGTGCTATACAAAACATCGACATATAGTTGTACACAAATAATTATACAATCGTTCTCTACAAATATAGTTGTTGGATATATAACATTCAAATAATTACACTCACACCCATGTACGTGAGTATCATGCAATTTGTTACTTTAACATTACAATAAATTATAATATGATAGATATTTAGTACGTTTTTTCCTTTCTAAATTATCTATGTTTCAAAGGCTAAGCTATACATGACTACCTAAATTACCTATCATATTGCCTACCTAAATTTTCTATCTAAATTACCTAAAAAAAGAAAAAAAACCAAAATTTACCTCTGTGCGCGGCTAACCGGACGCCGCTGGCGGTTAACCGCTCCTTCCTCCCGTTTAACGGACCTCCCAGGACGGCTAACCGCTCGCGCCGCCGACTAGCCGGGGGAGTCGACGCCCAGCACCACCAGCGGCTAACCGGCTCGCTCGGTCGGTTAACCGACTTCCCTGTCCGGCTAACCGAGCTGGCCGACCGGCTAGCCGTTCCCTCCACGCGTCCGACGGACGAACGGATGCCCGACGGCTCCACGACGTAGATCGACGGCAAAGCGTTGGAGGTAGCTCGGGGAGTGAAGCAGACACAGGCAGGATGGAGGAAGAAGCAACGATGTGGCCTCGGTGAGCGGATAAGGTTCGGTTTTATATTTTTTCCTTTATTTTCTTTACATAATTATTTTCTCTATTAAAACTCATGATTTTGATTCTATTTTTTCACCATAAATCTTTATAATTCTTCTAGTTTTTTTTTACAAAATATTCGATTTAAAATTTTTCAAATTTTCAAAAATAATAAACCCATACCGGGGATTAACCGGCCCGGACCGGTTAGTCGGTTAACCAGGTTAACCGGCCGATTAACTCCGGTTATGTTAACCTATTACGCAGGTGACAGGCTAGCCGTGTCGAGCGAGCATATTGTTTACTGTACCTACGAATGAAAAAGAAAAAGAAAAATGAAAAAGAGCAGGCACAACCCCCGCTGATTCAAACCCTCGTGGCAAAACTCAAAAGAGGCCAAGAAGGCAAGAAACCACCCATTTACCCTTTGGTCCGTTCAATTCTTCTCGTCTCTCCCGAGAAAAACTCCCAAAAACAGTATCTTCGGAGGAGAGTTAAAAAGGGATGCCGACGAGACTCGTACAAAGCGAGCTCCACAGAGGTAACGTACAGTAGCAGCAACAGTCGAACGGATACCGGTGAGATCAGGCTGACTCCAATGTATTGCATTTTGGAGAGGCAAAAGCCTCTTTGGCTCACGTATACAGTAGCTTTTAGGAAATCTATTTTCTATCATCTCTAACAATGAATTATATTTTAGAGAGACAAATGGAGGAAGCCCGATGCTCGCCCGAGCGGCTATCGTCACTCAGCTGCTCCGCCTCGCTCCGATCTGCATCCGGAGAAGGCACCACCTGGCGCGAGCCTCCGTGCCATCCAACCGAAGAGCGAGGAAGAAGCCTTCATCAATAGATGCGTCGAGGAAGGCGAGGAGGAGACGGAGGTAGCGCCGCTGGCCCTGCGCGTGCCCGCCGCTGCCGCGCCCGCCTCCACCTCGGCCCCCGCGCGTGCCGGCGGCCCCGCTTCCACGCGAGCTCGAGGCACCGTCCCCGTGAGCTCGAGTCATCGTGTCGCCCATCGTCGCCTCCACGCCCGCGCGCGCCGCCTCCACGGGAGCTCACGCCGCCGCCGCACCCGCCTCCCCGCACGAGATCGCGCCACCGGCCCCGCGTGCGCCCGTCGTCACCATGTCCGCCTTCCCGCGCGAGGTCACATCGCCGGCGCCGCGCGCCCGCCGCCGCATCCGCCTCCACCTTGGCTATGGCGGCTCCCTTCCTCCTCGATCCCCGCACGTGCCGGTGGCCCCGCTTCCACGTGAGCTCGAGGCGCCGCCCCCGCGAGCTCGAGCCACCGTTGCTGCTCAAGTCGTCGCCGCCTTCATGGGAGCTCACGCCGCCGCCGTACCCGCCTCCCCAAACGAGCTCGAGCCGCCGCCGCCCCGCCCTCCTTCCTGTGAGCTCGTGCCGGCTCCACGGGCGCCGTCGGCAGCTCACCCGCCGCTAGTAGCTCGCTCGCCCGTAACAGCTCTCCTTGCGCTCCTCGGCGTGCTCCCACGCTCGCTTCGTAGGACGCGAGGAATGCCTCTGAGGAGAGAGAAAAGCCAATTTTGACTTCCCTCTCTTTTCGGATCTATTTTACATGTGTTGATATCTCTAGATGAAGAGGAGAGTCACAGTAGACTCGTATTCTATTTTTAGTTTTGCATTGTGTGTGTTGAAGTTGTTCTCACAAGACAAGCTATGCACCGCAGGACAGGGGCAGCGGGCGGCGTCAGGAGCGAGGTGACGCGCGGACCAATGGCGCGGACGGTAAGGGGTCACTCCTCCCTGACCACCTCGTGGCAGACACCTGGCTCCATCCGCCATTGGCTTTTGCCATAAAAAGCTACTGCTCCCCCGTACGGCACCGCTGTGCCCTACTACTCCTACTGATGCAGTGCTTGCTAGCTAGACATGGCTAGCTATAGCTAGGATGTCCTGCCTGCCTGCTGTCTCTGCCCCTACGCGTCCGTCCGTCCTCATCCGCGCTCCCTTCGCCCTTCCCTTCCTCTCTCTCTTTCTCTTTCTCGTCGCCATTGGTCTGTTCCCATAAATAGAAGTATAGCCCAGCTGCGGGCTCACTGGTCCGTTGAGCAAAAAGGAATAGGGGAAAAGATACCGGCGGCTGGACTGCGCTGCCGACGCGCGCCGCAGCAGATCTACACTCGTAAGCTTACCTCCTGCTTCGGCCGCGGCCGCTAGGGTTTTCGCTAGCTGCTTTCCGCTCCTTTTTCTCGAGAGAAACATGTGCGATTCATCTCTTCTTGTGCTCCTTGTCGCCGCCGTCGATTTGCTGCAGCGGCCGTGTGCGTGAGGGAACGAAGAATTGAGGGAGGATGGCGGGGAAGAGGGAGCGGATAGCGATACGGAGGATCGACAACCTGGCGGCGAGGCAGGTGACCTTCTCCAAGCGGCGGCGGGGCCTGTTCAAGAAGGCCGAGGAGCTTTCCATCCTCTGCGACGCCGAGGTCGGCCTCGTCGTCTTCTCCGCCACCGGGAAGCTCTTCCACTTCGCCAGCTCCAGGTACATGCCGCGGCGATCGGCTGTCTCTCTGTCGAATGCTTTGATCAATCGATCACGTGTGATTCTGGATTTCATCGTTTGTTGTTGGGGGTTCTTCCATGTTGATCTAGCTAGTTATTAGGGTTATAAGTTTGATTATGTCGAGCTGCATCCTTGTAAAGTGCGCCTGAAAGTTTGGTCTGTCGATCGATTCCTTACTTGGAAACCTGATTCCTCGAGATCGGGAATTCTTGTCTTCCAGCTTCCGATTCGTCCGGCTCAGCGTTCTCTTTATGTACGGATTTTGCTTCGTGTTCATATTCGATGGTTGGTTCTTCTTCTTCTTCTTTTCTCTCTCTTTTTCCCCCTTGTGTGCGTGAATCTATTCTGGATCGTATTCTTTGCTATAGTCGTTCTCTGTAAAACTCACGATGCTTCCAGATGAACGAAGTAGTCCTTTTATAATTATCTGATTAAAAATTATGCACTGTTATTCGCCGTGTTTTCTCCCCATGTTTCTTTTCTAAACAAAAGGCTGGTTTCCCCTCGGGAGAAGTGCCGTAATTTCTAGATCGATTATTGGTTTCTTTGACCTTTCCCCGTTTAGGTTTCCCTTGGAGTTTCTCGCTTCACGCTTCTTCTAATCTGAGAAAAACGAGTTCTTTGCAGGCAGTTGTTTCCACTGGTTGAGTTCAGCAAAAAAAAAAAAAAACTGTTGTTTCCATTTGGGACTATTGCTTTTTAAGTTAGATTTTGTGTGTTAACCTGATAAGTGCCCCGATGTGCATTAGCCCTATTTATAAAGTTTCAGAAATATGTGCTCAAAATCGAAGTCAATCAAAATTGCAATCATATCTATCATGTTCACCACTTTAAATTTATCTGATAATAATATCTATTTGCCTACTCGTTTTGAATTTTTACCGATGTAGATCGGAGAATAAGATCGAATGTCCTTTCACCACTTTTTTCTTCTGCTAAAAACCGAATAGACTAGACTGATGGACAGTTTTCTCTTAGTGTGACATAAAAAGAGATTCTCTTGAGAAAAGGTACTAGTACACACCACAGGCCTTCGTAGTGATCCGTTCTGATCCACTGGCTAAATCCGTATACATAAATCCCTTCTCCAGCTTTCTATTATATTGGCTTGGATTTCCATGTTTTTTCTTCACCTACATTTTATTTTGTTTGACTTTGCTGCAACTGTTCTAGCACATGTTGGCATTTTTCTTGACTTCTCACTGTGTTTCCATGTCAATTAGCAAGTAAACTACTAATAACCAATGCCTTGGAATGTTCATGTGATCTTCTTAACTGATTACATTCTTGTCATCAAATGGAGAGGAAAAATCTCCTACGCATGACCATGCAAGTTTGTTAACAGACCGTTTGGTTTTAACTTCGCAGGTTAATTTAGTTCATATTTAATTTGTTGGTTAGTTCAAAACATATTAACTTTTTGATGCGAGGTTGGAATCATACATTTTGAATTGTGTGCAGTTTATCTAATTTTTATATAGTACGTACTGATTAAATCTTGAGTCTTGAGGGGTATGGATGAAATGTTCCCTTTTGCAATCAGTATAACCAGCAGTCTTCCTTAAGTGATTATTGGCCAGAGAGAAATTGAGCTTGTGTTCAAGTCCTAATTCAAAATGTCAACAAGAAGATGGGAGTGTGCTTCAATTGCAAGCCTAAAGATTGAGGGTATTGAGTAAAATATCGCATCGGTTCATATCTGCACGCAGCACTACAGTAATCAAGATAAAAACAAATTCTAACGCTAGCTAGCTGATGAGCATCTCTGTAGTATGCAAAACCAAGCAAAAGCACTCACTTACTGATTGTTAATCGCATTAGTAACTAAGCATGAGATCATGACCGATTCCTATATATCAATGAGGTGGAAGAACTAAAGTGGGGAAATGGTTTTCTAATAATATAATGGACCTATGTGTGGGTGAAAAAGAATCACCTTAAACAAGAAAAAAAAAACTGTAGTATACAGAACCGCATCAATTTGCAGTGACTACTATTTCGCAAAAGATCCATTTTGCTGTCAATTATTAGCACGATGGCGCATGGTCTAGAAACCATAGTAGTGTTATGATTTTCTTTTCATGCAATGTTGCAACATTCATAAAAGTGCAGCTGCCTCTAACAAGCGGGAAGGCTGTCAGAGTTAATTATCTTGAACGTATTGTTTTGCATGTATATATAGACTATGGGCAAAACATGAAAAGTATGAAATTTAGGTGTATTTATCTGTATACATTACAAAATACTCAATATTATCAGTATTCGGCTCAACTATGCACTCCAGCAGTGGCGGATGTAGGATTTTAATTATGAGTGTACAAATTTAAACATACAGTCCACCAAAATTCAAATACTTGTAGAAACAAAATATGAACACCATTTTCTGCCTTTGTTTTGATCTCTGCTAGGCATTTAGGCTTAAAAGATTTGTATTTCACACGGTTTTCTAGTATACAACAGATTATATATAGTATAGTATATATGCATCATGAACTTGCAGAAATTTTGGGGGGACAGCTGTACCCCCATGCACCCTCCTAAATCCGCCCCTGCACTCCAGACATATGCTATGCTCAGAACTGATAGGTATACACGGTGGTTTTGGTTCCCACATAAAACACATGCAGAGCAACTAGTTTCTTTTCATGTCTAAAAAAGAACTAGTTTCTTTTCTATGTATGTGCACGCATGCAGTAGTGGATTCTGCTGACACTAGTTTCTTGCGCCTGATGTGATTTATCGAAATAGTTCTTTGTAAAAGATTGACCAGTCCTATCAGGCTATCACAGAACCATACGTGCATAGGGTTTCGATCCAAATCTGCTCCATGTGGGTGCAAAGTTATTTGTTGAAGTAACACACTACTAGCTTTGATTTGACGCTAACAGTAGTAGTATTTTGCTAGTAGTTCTTCATGTTCACTTGCAATAGGGGGTCTGCAGTAAATATTTTTGTAAATTAACTTCAAATTCGTGTACAGTCGAATTATCTCCACGATTTGAGAAAAGAGATTAGAAATTTTGGACTGCATGGAATTAAGGATGCATGTGTAATCATTCACAAACCTTAGAAAAATCTTGCAGTTGCTTAATTTCCTTAAGACTTAATTTCGAAGTTAAAAACACCATTTGGCTTCGTTGGATTTAATTACCTTCTCATCGATTTTTTTTCATGTTGCCTGTTAATTGGACCGAGTAAGCCTGAACCGAATCTTCATGGTCCATCCGTGAGCTCTGCATGAAATATTATGATGGTGAAACAGCAGTGTGCAGACTGAGTGACTGACTCCCTCATAAACAACCTCTTACCTTTGTCTCCTTTGCTCTTACATTTAATATAGGTGTTCAGATTAGTTATCTGCGCCTGTTGGTTAATTACAAAAATGAATGAATGAATAAATAAATAAATGGTGCCTTCATATCTCGATTTTAGGTGAGTTGATGTTCTTACAGTTTTCTGAAACATGTTTCTTTTTTCCTTTTTCTGAAGCATGAAGCAGATCATTGATCGGTATGACTCCAATTCCAAGACACTTCAGAGATCAGAAGAGCCTTCTCAGCCGGTGTGTTTGCCATCCATTTGATGAAAATAATTGCAGGACAACCGTAACAGTTGAGACGTTCGCACTGACAACTTCAAGTCTGAACTGTGTTAATTAGGCCGAGGACGGAGCTTGCGCAAGATTAAGGGAGGAGCTTGCGGAAGCATGCCTTAAGCTCAGGTGCATATTACTCTACATTGTACATGCTAGAGCCTCTCTTCAAATACCCCAACTGCAATATTAGTACACGGATCACTTCTGCAGATATGTATGTAATAAGTTAGATCACTACCACAAAATAGGTCTTTACTGACGGGTATCTAGCCCATTAGAGATGTAAAACGTCCCCGTCACTATTTTGTGTCGCTAAATATGAGGCTATAATGATGGGGATTTCACCGACTCTAAAACGAATCAACCAGAGATGTCATGCAATCCCCGTCCTTATAGCTCATCTTGATTAAATAAAAAAATATAAAAAAGGTGGACCAGCAGCCTATACCTGAGCATCCGGGCCACCCGGACTGGTCCGGCATGGCCCGCTTCGCAGCCCGGCCCGGTTTGGCACGACCCACTTTAGCATGCGGGCCAACCGGTCCGGGCCTAACTGTGCTCCGGGCCTACTTGCAGACCCGCAGCACGGCCCGTAAAGGCCTCGACCGTGCCGGGGCCAGCACGGAAGGCTCGCGAGCCCAATAATACGACGGCCCGGAGATGGTGACAAAGGCCCGGTGATGGCGCCACGCCGCCACAGCTCGAGCTGGAGAGGGGGGTGGGGAGGTGAGATCCGGCGGTCGCGTCGCGGGGCGGGGTGGAGCAGAGGGGACGCGACGCGCCGACGCGGAGCTGGCGAGGGCGAGCGGCGAGCCGACGTGGGAGAAGAATGGGCGGCGGGGCGGAGCAGAGCAGATGCGGCGGTGGCGCTGCGGCGGCAGTTGTAGTCGCGGAGGGTCGCGAGTCGCGGAGAGGCGCGACGATCGCACGGGGAGGAGATCGGGCGACGCCGCGTCAGGCAGAGCGGCCGCTCGGGGAGCTCGACAGTCGACTGGGAGCGACGGAGGGAGGAGAATGGGCGTGGTGGCGGCGGAAGAAGGATTGGACTAGGAGATTAAGGTTGGATTTTTAAGATGGGCTGCAATTATTTGATGGGAGGAGAAATTGGTTGGCTTAAATTGTTATGGGCTGCACTGGCTACCGGGCCTGTAACCGGGCTGCCTTCTTTCCGGGCCGTGCCGCGGGCTATGCTACGGGCTTGGGGGTCGGCCCGAGGCACGGCCCGCACCGGTTTTCGGGCCGGCATGAGCCTGGCTCCCACCGGGCCGGTCCATGTTCAGGCCATCGTTTCCAGGCCGGGTCGCATGTGGGCCCGTTTAACACAGTCCGTATGCACAGGTATAGCCTGGCCTAGCCTAGAGGAGCCCGAGATTCTCCACCGCCGCCGCCTGATGGGGTAGGGAGGACGCCGCCTGAGGGGGGAGGAGACAAGGTTGCCGCCGCTAGATCTGGTGAGCACGAGGCCGTTGAATCCATTGGGCCCGAGACCGGGGAGAGAGGAGGTTGATCCGGTGAGCTCGAGACCGTCGCCGCTGGATCCGGTGAGCCCGAGTCTAGGGGGAGAAGAGGCGGTCGAGGGAGAGGAGGTCATCGTGGGTGGAGTGGAGGGCGCAGGGGGAGAGGAGGCCGCCAGGAAGAGGAGGCTGCCGGGGGAGAGGAGGCTGCCGCGGATGGAGAGGAAGAGGAGGGGAGGCAGAATGACGGCCAGGGTTATGAGGAGGCGGGACCGCATCTAGGGTTATGAAGGGTAAAAAAGAAAAGAAACTGCTGCTTATGTGATTTGAACCCTAGTCTCTTTGAACTACAAGTGAGGTCTTGACAAGCACACTACCAAGCTACTTGGTACTTATCTCTGTCACTATATGGTTATGTAATAGATACGGCATCAAAACTACGTCACTATTATAAAAATCCGTCCCTATAGCTTTGACCTTTAGGGACGGAGATTTGAAACTCCGTCACTGCTGTAAAAATCCATTCCTATAACTTCCATCTTTAGGGACGGAGATTTAACACCGCGTCACTACCATAAAATCTGTCTCTATAGCGACGGTGTTTTAAATAGCCATCACTACTAATGGTCTTGTGTTGAATAGTAGTAACATGGTTTTAGATAGATTGTCGCTAAAAGTGATTTAGAGATATAATATTTTTACCCTTCACTAATCTCGTGTCTCTAAATACCCGTTTTGTGGTAGTGGATCCTACCGATTAACCTGTCCAGTTCGGTGATGAGGTTGCTATTTCCTGCAGGCAGATGAGAGGAGAGGAGCTTCATAGGCTAAACGTCCAGCAGCTGCAAGAGCTAGAGAAAGGCCTTGAATCTGGACTGAGCTCTGTACTGAAAACTAAGGTCTTCACAGCATCTCACGGTCAACTCGAAAATAATAATGACCCAAATATCTCATGATTGCTACGGTTTTCACAAGTTCTGAATCATGATCCTTTTCTTTTAAAATTACAGAGCCAAAAAATCATTGATGAGATCAATGGGCTGGAGAGGAAGGCAAGTACCGTAACTCCCTTTGCAATCTTCTGTTCTATTTGGAAGGCCGGTCGAATTATTTCCTATAAAATTCTTGTGTTCCAAGCTCAGCAAATTAATTGTTTGAATGTTGGGAGAGGCCAAACCTGATTTCCAGTTAAGCTTTCTCAGCTAGGTTATTCGGTAAAAAAAAAAATCCCTAGGGTGTACCACAGAAGCAGAAACCGTAAAATTAAAGCCAGAGCAGCTGAACTGCTGAAGTAATTAAATGTGGAGAAGCTTAACTGGACATCCGTTTTTTGCTTGTGAGAAGCTTAACTGGACATCCGTTTTTTGCTTTCTTTTGCTGCCATGTTACAACTTATGTTCCTGAACAGAGAATGCAACTGATAGAGGAGAATTCAAGGTTGAAGGAGCAAGTAAGTTCCTTGCTTTCTTTGGCGTTCTGTTCCGTTTTCATCTTTGTTTCCAGTGAAAATCTCATTTAAACGGACATCTGAATCTGCAGGTGTCTCGGATGGCAAGGCTGGAGATGCAGCTCGGTGCCGATTCAGAAGTTGTATACGAGGAAGGGCAGTCGTCTGAATCCGTGACCAACACATCCTATCCACATGCGCCAGTCGACAACGACGACAGCTCTGATACATCACTCAGGCTCGGGTGAGTTCCAGAGTCCTTGCTGATTGAAGCCAACGCCCATCTAATCTACCTGGAGTATCGCACAAAGGTTACATTGATCATATGAACATTGCATATTTCAGGTTACCGCTCTTTACCTCGAAGTGACGCGATCAAATCGGCCAAGGATCGGAACAAACCGCCATTGTGAATTAGGGAGCACCGTCAGCGGAGTTCCTGGCTCGAAAGCCATCGATGCGCTGCATAAAAAGAATAAAGACCTTATGGAGTGCTAAATGATGTGTGTATTCTGAATGTGGCTTGCTGTTGTTGTTCGTTGTGACAAGAACCAACCCACACCTTCTTTGATGTTACCTGCTATAAGTGTTTTCTTGGTCCTCTGTTGTTGAATCCTGTGGCCCAGATTGGCCTTTGCCGTTATGCTCTTTCCCCCTAGTTAATCGGCATGGACATTTCATATGCAGCAGAACTCGTCATTTTGGCATCAGAAACGTTTGCCCCCAGCATAAATGCCTGGGCTCGGGGATTGAGAAAGTTTGCGGAGGCGCTGCGGTGACGGCCGGGAGCTTCGAGGAGTGACTCAAGTCCACGGTGAAGATGAACGGCCGACGGCTTCGCGCAGTCGTGAGTGCTCTGCCGCCAGGATCATGGCGAGATTACACGAACTGCTGCTAGCCTGCTACGTTTGCGGCCATTGCCACTCTGCACTGTAGCCGTGCCCGCGCCACCACCGTTCGCGGAAAACGGCTCGCCGAGATATAGCCCACGGCCGCAGAACAACTACCAGGACGCGGCGGCGAGCCGACGAGACACGGCGTGGAGGCGACATAGGGGGGGTGGTCGTTATTTGAAATACCGACCACCCCTGTGTCCCTGGGAGCCGTTCCAGATCGTGCGCGGGTTGCGCTCGGACTCGGTCGTCTTCCTCGGCTCGGACGGAAGCCCGAGGCCATGGTCAGATGGATCGCGAGGACGAAACGTGCCCGCAGCCCGCGGCAGCGGATCTCGATGGGGATCCCCCGGCAAGGGTATGGTGGGATCGGGCGAGTGTTAGCATCGCCTTCCACCTTCGCTTTCGCCAGGAACAGCCGAGGTAGCCCCTGCTTTAGCCAGTGGCCATGCGCCCGTTGGTGGTGCCGTGCAGATGGCATCCTGGATTATCAGTTTCTTCAGGGATGCGCAGGACCATCGGGCAGTTCCTACCGCGCCGCGCTCCCGATTCGTCCTCCTGTGCTGAGTAAGAAGAGAGTTTCACTCCGTTTCGGAGGTGTTCCTTCTTGGCTGCTGGATGGATATGGTCATGGCCGGTGCGCGGAAGCTTACACTCCGGCGAGCCATGTGCCCTGCAGCCTACAAGCTATGGCATTTGCATTTTTGCAATGCCGACCAGGTTTCCGTGGTAACCATGCGATGGAAGCAATTTGGTGAGTCGACCGTGGCTTGCATCTGAGTTCCGTGACACGGCCGGGACGCAGCGGCGCTCCGTCAGCGCTACAGGCGGACCACAACAAAAGCAGGGGAGCCGTGACTTCCTCCGACACCTGGGGAGTAGTGCAGCTGGGAAACAGTACAGATTGCCTCCTTCCTCTGATTCAGTATCCTGTCACCACTCACCAGCCTGCAGTTTTTGCCTTGTGCCATGTCGAACAGGACACAGCCAGATTTGCAGTGATGCCGCATGGCTAACTGCTGAAAGCACATTCATCAAATCCAGTCGCGGTAGGCGCAGCAATAATCATCTCCTTATTTCAACGTCAGAAACAACATATTCATTGGCCCTATTTGATTCAAACTCTGATTCAAATCGGTGGCGCATGTCCAAGACAGGAGCATTCTCTCGGGCCCAAGCTTTACACAAGCTACCGCCAGCTATTTCAAACAGAACATATCGTACAACCAAATTCCAGAGCAAATCTGTACCTGCAAATATGAACAGAGTAATTTGGTGAGTCTACCGCCAGCTATTTTTGCAATAAACCCCCTGTCTGTATAGCCGGATCCTAGGCTCCGCTCTCCCCGGCTTCTTCCGCCCGCCAGCCGCCGCCCGCCGTCGCCGCTGTACAAGACAAGATTACGAGGCCCCATCCCAACAATTAATTCCTTCTCAATCGGGGGCACCATTCCCCGCAGCAATGACCGGAGGGCGGAAGCAGGTGTGCACGCGATTTGCTCTACAAGGGCCGAACTGTGCCCGCCGCCGGGCGCTCGAGCTCCGGCGGCCGCGCAGTGATGGCTTCTTGATCCGTACCTGTCCTGCAATCGCGAATACGAAGATGGCGTACCAGTTCCGATATCTTGATGCCTCTATTCATCATTCTAATCTGGTGCTTCACTCCTCAAATTAGTCCAACTCTACCAGTTATCAGCCTAATTTCATTTCACCATACACAGATCAGTAGCATACTGAACAGTACACACGTTTAATTTATCAGTCGTTATCGTGTTTCAGGTTTTTACCACACAAGAACAGAGCAGGACATGCTCCAAACCATCGGGCATCAAGGATGTACAGATGCTCTTTGACCAAACTATCTTTATCTTCAGCCTTTGCCCAAAGGACAGCACGAATGCTTATCTCTGATAACATCGCTGCAAAGAGTCCGATCAGGTGTGTGCAGTGTTGCTTATCTCTGAAATTTCTCTCTGATAGGATGCAAAGCTTAAAATCGAGCCAAATGTATCGTTGTTTCTACAGTCAATGTTCATACAAGTAGAGTGACTGCAGTATTTCATTTTGGGATGTTTTTGCCAGGAAGATGTTCATGCAAGCTTAAAATCGATGGGATTAACATTAGATGTTCATCTGCTTTGGTTCTTCGTACAAATTTTCAGGTTGTTGTTGGTTATGTGATTGTTGATCAACTTGCTAATTTTTAACGAACAAAGTTTTTCAAGCAATGGATCATTCTAAGTTCTAACACGAAGGCTCTTTTCTTTTTTGCTTATCCGTGTGACCGTGACTATTGGTCATGGTCGTCGATGCAAGCTGGGGCGCCATTAAGATCGCCGGTAACTCCCTGAAAAGGGTATATCATCTTTCAGAATCATTCCAGCCCCTGCAAATGGTATTCAGACCTTTTTGATTTATATAAAGAAAATCAGACATTCTGTCAAAAATGTTCTCTACAGGATTACTAGTGTGTACTGTTCTTCGTTGTACGAGAAACTTTGATCAATGTGGAAACAAGCAAATCAACGGGATTCACAGCAAGTTACCTTGAAAATCAACGAAAAGAGGGGTATTTCTACAACAAGTGAGGTACTTCTCCACCAAATCTGCACGTGCTGCGAAAAGTGTGCATGCGTGTCATTAGCCAACCTGCATCAACACCTTTCCTTGATACAGGACCATCTCAAAGACGAAAGTAAAATGAGGCAATACACTTTATAATTTTTAGCTGGAGGCTCATCATCTAACATATGAACCCCAAAAAGGACGTTTAACGAAAAGGCTAAGGGAATAACAAAATCTTTCGGTGCACTGGTGTACTTCCTTCCTTATAAGAAGCGCAAGCAGATATTTACTTGCATTGCCGGCAAAAGGACGATAGTGAAGAACAATGCAGTAGAACGAAGCTTATATGGGCCCTCTTCTTTGCCCTGCAGTAGCTAATTTATAGAGATTGAACTACACAGTTTTTTAATAATCAGTGCCTCAGTGGTGAAGAGAACTGTCAATTTAAGTTGCTTCCCTTTCTCATGCATTAGATACTCCTTTCGTCCCAAAATAAGTGTCGCTATGGTTTTTGTAACAGTCAAACTTTTTTAACTTTGACTATATTTAAAAAAAATTAGTAAGATTTATGTATCTATATAAGTTTATTATAAAAATAGATTTAACGATCTATCTAATGATACTAATCATATATTATAAATATCAATATTTTCTTGTATATAATTGGTCAAACTTAATATCATTTGACTCCTCGGGAAGTGAGAATGACACTTATTTTAGGACGGAGGGAGTACTATATTTATGCTTTTATCAGATTACCAATGGGGAACCATGGTTAGTAGAAAGGTAGAACGCAGGGGCGCAAGACGCAAAGGCAAATCGTCAAAATGTTTCAACTTTCAGCTTATTTTATTCCATAACCAGATGATACATCAGATGGCGGCGTTCCACGGCCGCGAGACACATGTGGTGCAGCTGATGGCTTCATCATGAGGGCCTGGGGCTCTCTAGCAAAGAAACTACAGGAGCCACCTTCAGAAGCATCAAACATGTTGTATGGTGCAACCTCCCTTGCTTTACCCAGCAGATGTCCAGAAAAATTATGTCCCCATATGTCATATGTGAACTCTTTCTTTGGCGTAGCGCCCTCATCTCCCTTCAAAACCTTATCTTTCATCAGATTGGAGCCAGGAGCACGAGCATGGGGAGCGATCGGGGAGGATATGGCCAACAATGGTGAGCGCCATCCGGAGGTCAGCACAGTATCTGGAGGCGATGTGTTTCTAGGTGTAGTTGAAGACGGGCGAGGTTGCTCCTTAGCAGTTTGTGACCAACTTTTCTTCCCACCATTAGTGCCAGTCGATGCTGCAGTTGCCTCAACATCAAGTTCTCTGTCAAGTTTATTTTCATGCTTCAGTTCTGATGGTGCCCCAGAAGAAGACCAACCTTGTTTTGGGGTGGAACTTGGTGACAGTGGAGATGACGGTGTCGAATTCCCACTGTGGCTGCTAGAAACCTCAAACTTTGCTGCCAGTCCTGCACCACCAACTTTCCGCCTTCGTCGCTTTCCTTTATCTCGAGAAATCCTTATGGTGAGATTGTCACTAGTTTGTGGACTTTCTCTTGAGGCCTTGTCTTCCACAGGATTAGCTGGAGATACGGATACGGTTGAAATTGTGTTCACTTGTTCACCTGGATTGTTCCTGTCATCCGCCCTTTTGGTGTTATCAAGAACAGTGGCAGAGTATTTCTCTGTAGGAGCTTCCTCAGTTCTTTTGTGTTCCTTTATTGACCTGTGTATCAGTCACAAATGATCAGATTTAAATTACATAAAATCGAGGTGAATTGGGAGAA
Source organism: Eleusine indica (assembly GCA_030378355.1). Taxonomy (NCBI): domain Eukaryota; kingdom Viridiplantae; phylum Streptophyta; class Magnoliopsida; order Poales; family Poaceae; genus Eleusine; species Eleusine indica. Next base: position 4,369,549 of record CM059498.1, on the reverse strand, counting down.
ACGCGGGCACTGGTAAAATTTACCTGGATTTTTTGTTGCTGTGCTGAAGGAAAGAGGGCTTAACAGTCTTGCTAACAGTACTTTTCCTATTTTCCTCAAAAATAGCACTTTTCCCATCATCAATTTTGATGTAATCATCTTGAGAGCCAATTGCCAAAGAATGTGGGATGTACCGGACAAAGATCAGAACAAGCAGGGTTACAGCTCCGAAGAAGAGAACCAACAACTTCCAATGAGTGGATCTGATATAAGACTTTCTGCATTGGTTAAGCATACAGACTGGAATATTTGCAGTCATAGGGATTATAAAAATGCCAGTAGTCATGGCCAACTCAAGGTCTCTCTGAACCATAGCTGAAGAAAAGTCAGCTTGAAAAGAAATGAGCATTCTTATTGATTCACTTGGCGCTAAGCTAAATCCCTTGCAGTTGTCTATAGTAAATCCATCCACACCACAATCAGCACCAGAAATTTTAACCTCTGTCACTTGAAGAGGAAGGTCGCCACTATTTTTCACGTGTACCACCTTAGACAACTGTTGACTGCACAAAGGGCTTGGGGCATCTGATTTTGATATTGTTGATGCATTCTGAACATTAGAGCCAAGGTTAAACTCTAGCTTCCATGCAGGTTCAGAGCCCTCCAAAAGAAGGATAGATTGCCATCCGCCATGTGCCTGAAGAGGTAGCATCTCCACGCCAGATAGATTGTTTCTGATCAAAGCCATGCTTGACCACATGCAACGATTTGAGGGACGGAAGACAATAGGACCAAGTAAAGCAGTCTCCAAAGGACCAACGAAAGTCTCGGTGATTGCTGCCTCATTTAATGAGAAACCAAATCTAGTTTCTGTTGAGTCAATCTCCGGAGATCTGCTTGAGAATGCACGTTCACATGCATCATTTACAATTTTGCACTGGCCAATGATTTCCTCAGAGTTCATTACCAGCTGCATGGCGGCACGCTCCAGGCTTGGGTTATGTACTGTTATCCATTTAGAAAACTGTGAGCCAATTTGCACAACTGGAAACATCAATTCATGGTCTGTCAGAACAGAAATCCCATCGTCTGTTCCATGGGATCTCCACTGTTGAAGTATTATATCATCAGCTTTTAATGCTTTCATGATCGCTGGCTGCAGAAGATTTTTATGAAATTATATAAGCAGATCCATAAGCAAAAGGATGCATATGCATATAACTCACTAGAAATAAGCAACCGAACAGCAGTAAATACTTGTGAGCAAGGAGAAAAAGAAGTGGAAACTATAAGCATTGCCGATAAGCATAGTTCTATAACACCATGCACAGATCAGATAGACTAGCTGAGAGAGGTCTCTCAAATTGCCGAATAAAAGGGTTATCTAGGGTTTAGGAAGCAAAACTGCTTCATAAACCTGTTCATTTGTCAATTCATTGAACACAAATGATTAAGGCCTAATGCGGACATGATAGGCCTCTAAACATCTCATGTTCAAAAAAAAAAAAAGGATGCAAGAGATAGGTATGCCTAGGCGCCGCTCCTAGCATACTAGCTGCTCGCCAATTAAGCATAAGACTGCACATCACTGTATCTTGCTACAAGATGAAGAAAAAAGACACCACTGGAACATAAAGGCTACATGCGACAGATTGTGTGGGATTGACAATAAATAAAATAAAAACAGGCAGCTCTCCTGTGTTTTCGAGGAAAAAAAAAACAGCATGATAACAATGGAGTAGGGTGACAATAATAATGAAACAGCACCAGAACGGTGACTTGGTGGATTACACTCATATGTCACATACGTGTAGGCATTTAGCAATTCAATGGAAAAAGTAACTCTTAAAACAGATATAGCTATTAGAAATCACTTAATAATTAATATCATAGAAGCAATGACAGTTCTACTTCTTTTGCAAACAACTGCGTGCAAGGAGGAATACCTTTACACTATGCAAGCCTTTTACTTGTAGCATGCTGCCCAAATTTCTCGTCTTTGCATTAGCAAAGGCCTCTTCATATAATAGTCCAGTAAAAAGTCTATCAGATTCAGCAACGACAGCATTACTTGTATAAGCAAGAGATGCATGCAATAAATCTTTGCACGGTATGATGATAGAACTACCAAGGGTACTGTTTGTTTCTACCACTAAATTGCAGCTGTTAAATGAAATGTCATCTGGATCTGGAACTGAATAAATATGGCTTACTAAAGCTATATGTGTTACTGTGCCAGGGAAGAGTATCAGTCCATTCAGGTACTTAACCTGAAAGATCATTGCACCATTTTGGCTGTTCTCAGTGACACCTACGACCTTCAGTAAATTTGATGCATCATTCTGTAAATAAAGTGAAAATATTGACCCACTTGCCCCACAAGAAGATGTACGCTCAAAGGTGACAGCAACCAAGCCACTGGAATCATAGTAGGTTCGCTTGTGCACCTCTAGCTCGATTGGTATCACAAAGGTATTCATTGTGGCAGCTGTGCAATTGCGCAGTTTCAGGGAGATGGCACCAAACATCTTGCCTTCAGAAAGAGCTTGTAGTTTTAACTCCACAACAGAGTTGCTCTTTGAGGGAAGCACCTCCCATTGCTCACTAGGCCTAACATAGATCATTGGCCTTCCAGATTCTGCACTGCTTGCTGTATACCAGTTGCTATTCAAGGAAGATATTTCCAATGCTCCAGCAGAATGGCCTAGCTGACAAACTATGTGAGACGATTGTCCTGTGCTTTCCAGTGAAGACATCCAAACAGCCACTTCCTCAACATATAGAGTATCATTGTAAGGGTTGTATATTGACAAGTTCCTTTCTAGACGACCACCTACTACAACATCGATCCCTGTCAATGGCAGTATCTGATAGGGCGAACTAACAGCCATGCCCTTAGCCTGTATGATAAATCCTCCAAAATTTGTCTGCAAGACCAAATGTGCCGATGAAAATCCCAACAACTTAGGCAAGAAAACAAAGGTGATTGATGCATTATCCCCAGGCTGCAGCTCCAGATCCTCATACCCATACACATAGAACTGAGGGTCAGTGCTGAATGGCTCGAATAGGCGCAGGGTGCTGTCGTTGTTTAAATTCACCACGGTCAGGGTGGCTGTGGAGGCCGCATACAAGTCACTACTGCCCCAATCCAGCACCGGGGGACTTATGGCCACATTCATGTTCAAGGAGCTGTGAACGGCAATTGGGTTGACAGCTGCGGCTGTGCCATCCAACTCCAGCGGTACCCCGGTTGATGCCCGCATCCAGTTGTCAGGCACAAGCGGCGCGTGGCACGCCGCCACATTATGCATCACGCCACCATCCCCTTCTGGCACCAACCCATCACGCACCCCGATGATCATCGTGTCAACAGACGAACAAGTTACCACGCTTCCGTCAGACATAGGAAAACCCAATGGCCGAGATGATGGTCCCCAATCCCTTGAGCCCCCTAAATCGGCCCCCTCGTTGCCATCCTCGCTCGCAAGCAGCGTCCGAGCCACAGAGGGCGAGAAGCAGAATGAGGTCAGGTCCGCACAGGAATCCCGGAAGCCGAGACAGCCGCAGCCGCCGCCGTCGCCGTCGCTGTCCCCAGCGCTATCCTCCGCCGCCACGGACACGGAGAGAGCAAGGACCAGGACCAAGAACAGGCAGCATAGCGCAACCAAAGCCCCCCTGCAAGAAACCCAAAACATCACAAATGAATCAAGAACAGGGACAGGTGATCGCCGGCCAGGCAAAGTGCTATTGAACAGCATCGCACACAGAGCTTGGAAAAAGGGCTGATGTTTTAGAGCAGCTAAATCAAACTTGGAAAGAGAAAATGAGCAAAAGAGAGGGGAAAAGGCAAGCAGCAGTTCCATACTCATCTCCGGATGGCAAGGAGCAAGAAAGTAAAAAAGGCGAGAAGGGAAGTTGGGGAGGAACTTACCGGACAGAAGAGGAGATGGAGCGTGGCAGCCGGAAGGAAACAGATGTCGCCGCCGGCGGGGGGCGGTGGCGCTGGTGGCGGCGGCGGCCGCTCATGGCGGAGACATGGGGCAGGCCAGACTTCACTGTTGTGACCATGGGAATCCACGGAGAAAAATTGAAAATAGAAAGGAGAGGAGTGAGGAAGGGGAGATGAGAGGGACAGAGGCAAGGAATGAAAAAGAAGGGAGGCCAAAAGAAAAGGGGGAAATAGAATGCGTTGGGTGTTGGTTGGTTTTGGTGCGGAAAGGAAATTCTGAGACATCGTGGTCCGAATTGACTATTTTACCCCTGCGTGTATTTCGGTTTCCTAAACCGGATTGTGCGTGGTTGAAGACGGATCATTGCAAGTGTACGAACTACCCATCGATCGCAAACCTCGCAAAACTGATTTCTTAAAAAAAAAGCACTCAACATTTATCAACATCTTACACGTCCGTCATTATGACCGGAATAATTGTTTGCCTCCGTGTGTATTTTGACTTCCTAAACTAGATTTTACGAGGTTGAGTCAGATCATTGCAAGTGTAAGGACTACTCATCCATCAGCAACAAAGCTAGTAAAATATTTTTTTAGAAAAAAAGTTCCTCCATAAATTGACCAATCGTTTTTTTCGTTGGCCTCCCGATCTTTGGTGATAGTGACGATGTAAATCTTTATCGATAATGGATGTCCGTCTAATTATACGCTATGCGCTTCTCAGCTTTTGCTCCATAGTCTCATGCTTTGTAATAATGCTATATAATTAGATTGTATGCACTAGACAGAGCAAAAAGTTGGAGACTTTTTTTCTATGAAAGTTATACATTACCATTTACATGTCATTATGACGCATGGACATAAATGACTAAAACGAATTTTCTTTATAAAAAACATGTATTGAAACTCCAAATAAAAAACACATTCACAAAATATATAAAATATGCTTCACGTGTATTCTTATAGTCATCACAGTCTCGCTTGTTCCATGTCTTTCGTGCTGCCATCACTGCACCTCTTCGGCGGTGGTGACCTCTGTTTTCTTCTACCCTCTATCTCCTCTTTTGTCCTATAAATTATTCTTCAACATTTCTTTACGCTTTTTTTTTTATTTTCTGCTCCTTGCCAATCGGAGGACGACGAGTATGGAAGTTTTCTCTCTCTTTTGCTCATTTATTTTCCAAGTTTGATTCATGTTGTTGTAAAATTCTTTTCACAAATGACATACTCTTTCCATTCTTTTTTTTTCTTATTGTTAGGACAAAGTAGCTAATACAAATTTGCATTAGAAAATTTGTCCTAACGACAACAAAATAAGAACAGAGGAGTATGTGATAGCGGGAAGGAAAATTTGTCTATAACAAACTAATAAAGCTTGGTTTCATCCTGAACACACCATCAAAATCGAATTTAGTTGGAACACACTTCGATTGTGAAAAAAATCGTCTGTGACATATTATGACCATTTAACTATTATTCTTAACTTTTATATCTCAATATATAAAAGATGTTATAATTTAAAACTTGTCACACATATGCAGTGTTGTTCTCTATCAGTAAAAAATGGAGCTAGAATTTTTTTGACTGTTTTCATTGTTGGCTCATTGTTTTAATACTTTATTTATCAAGCAAGCCATCCAAACAATAACAAAAGTTCTAGCTCTATTTTTTATTGATACAAAATGCAATAATGTATATATGTGCCAAATTTTAAATTCTAATGTCTTTTATATAGTGATAGAAAAGTTAAAAATAATAGTTAAATGATCATAGTGTGTCACAGATGAATTTTTTCACAATCAAAGTGTGTTTCAGCTAAATTCGATTTTAACAGTGTGTTCAGGACAAAACTATGTTTTATTGATGTGTCTCAGATGGATTTCCCTAGCAGAAAGAGGACACATGTCGAGAAAATCGTGCTCTACAAATGACAATTGTGTCAGGATAAAAGACACATAGAGAAGACCATATGATAAAATGGTAGTTGTGCCAAGGATGCGTGTTGGAAAGACCCTACCCGTATAGACTATGTGGTTAAAAAAAATCTTAAAGGGTTGTGGATAGTGGAATTTTAAGATAAAATGTAGTGTTTCATCAGGAGTGTAGAAACAGAGGGCATTGTTTGTTCATCATTTCACTTCACTCTTATATACAGTGTATGTGGGGCACATTTTTGAATGAAATGTTCTTATGTGATTGATGCTTTAATGTGTCATGACAACTTTGACGTTAAACATATCATTTAGTCTTGACCATTTCACTTTCATTGAATTCTTGTGTCCGTGAATACATATAAATGGTACTCCCTCCGTTTTAAAATTGTTGTTGTTATTGACTTTTTTTGTTATCTTTGACCATTTGTCTTATTCAAAATATTTATTCGAATATAAAAAGTTATAAGTTACATTTAAAATTTATCTAGTGATAAAATAAATTATTAAAAAATATATAAATTTTTTTGAATAAGACGAATTGTCAAAGTTGATGAAAAAGGTCAATGATAACAACAATTTTGAAACGGAGAAAGTAGTACATAGTAAGCGAAAGAAACATGGAAAAGAATAATGGATGAAATGAAAGCGGTGTGCTATCGTTGACACTCTAGTCATATCTTTTATGGGCATGGCCTATGATAATGTTATCATTGCATCTTGCCATCCCCGCTCTTGGATCTTTGACATGACCCAAGTCGTCATGCTAGTACACTGTTGTGGTCATATGTGTAAACATTCTAACTTGTGTAGGAGACACTCGTATGTGCACCATGTGATAGTTTAAAGTTAGTGTGTTTCTTCCATTTTACTGTTGAAACAAAGTAATCCCTGTGTTTTTTTATGATAGCAGGACATAGGACAATATGTTTAGCTCATTTGAGTTAACAACAACGTAGTCAAAACGTCATCAATAAAAAACAAAAGAGTAGCCGCACGGATAATTACTCCCTCCGTTGAAGAATATAAACATTACTAGAATCTCAATGCAAAATAAGGATAGAACAAAAAGACTACCATATCCCTGCTTTTATCATATAAAAAGTCTCTCTCTCATCTAACTATACCTTATTTATTATGTTCACACATCTTATTTATTACGTTTATACTCTATAAATATTTATATTATTGGACAAACTTAAATATCTAAAAATATTTATATTATTAGACGGAGGGAGTAATTGTTATGCATGGCCACCAGAAAACGGCATCTGGAAAAGAGATGTGGCACGTCTGCTTCATTGCGTGCTCGATGTCGTCCCTGATTCGTCCGGGGCGTCAAGCAAAACTGCAGACAAAGAAGTTGAGGCACACCGATCGAACAAGAGGGAACCGGTACAAATCCGTGTCATCTGACTCAATCCGTCCAACACACGACGGCAATGCAGTTTTTAGCCATCATCTTTCTGCCACTCTCGGGTCGGGATATAGCACCAGCGAAAGCGTACATGGCGAGAGTTTGTGGTGGCGAGCGACCAAATAAACCGGCAAACGACGAGAGACGAGATAAGCTATGGCAACTCCGGTCACTTTCTGGCGGCTACGAATAATGGGCGGTGGCAGCTGCAAGCCGTCGAGCGTCGCGGTCCTCGAAGCAGCGACTGGCTGGCTCGTGGCTCATCGCGTCGGGTTCGCGGCCAGGGCATTTCGATGGCAAGACCTGAGAGACGGAGGCTTTTGTTGCCTTGCGGAAGGGTCCATTTCTGGAGGAGAGGGGCCACGTATTGGGACGTCCTCTGCACTTGATTGGCCCGCTCTGTTTTATATGCAGAGCGTATTATGAGTGGCAGGCCGTCGGATCTCCTAGGCCGTCGTCGTCTGGCTGGGATTTTTATGGCAGAGAACCGTACTCGATTGAAATGGTGACAACCTCAAAGAATGATACTACTACTTCCCTTCATCTTATTAGTAATATACTCTACCATTCACACTTTGCATTGTACTACTCCCTCCGTCCCATAATGTTTGTTATTTTAGTTCTTGACATGAAGATTAAAAAATAAAAGAATAAATTAAATATACAGAAAACGAGGAGAACAGAGATAGAGATAGAGGTGCATTGGGAAGAGAGAAAGGTGTCTCGAGAAGTGAGAATGCCAATTATTTTAAGAAAACTGGATGAGACTAGAATGTCAAATATTTTGGGACGGAGATAGTATTAAATTACAAAGAAATTTAGATATAATATAAAATTTAAATAACTCGGTGGTACATGTTGAGTGTGATGAGCTAAAATGAGGAGTATTGTTGTCTTTTCACTCTATTATCATTTTTAGTAGTATATTTTGTTTATTATGATGAAGAGAGTACCTTTAGCGATTAGGAGACTGATGACCCTTGACATGCATTCTCATCATAAAAAGAAGTACTAGTAAGAAACAAAACACGAGATATGCAGCTTAGACTCAAAACCATGCACGACGTAACTGATAGTTATCTGATGATCGGCACAAGACCAGGAAACTGATAAAAAGGAATCAAGTTCTAATAGTTGACCTAGATTTCATCCTTTACTTTCTGGTGGGTAAGAGGAGGCGTTCACAACACTACATATAAGTCTGTTGACCGAGGAGAGGCACTCCCTAGATCCTCTCCCGGATGTCGCACTAGTTTGTGGCTTTTCTGCCACCTCCACTACGGATGCACAATGGATCCTAGATTGCCATTTGTTATGATGCATGTGTTCATGACACTGGTGTGAATCCCGTTTCAGTCAGGTTTTGATGCACCCTAGCTTCTTACTGTAGCGTCAGTGAGATATATGTCCTATTAATCGCATTTTCCATTGGTCAAAAGAATGTTACTATATTTTTCCAAGGCTGGACAAGTAAATAATGATGTCATTTTCACATGCATGATGATTTAATATTGTTTCCGACAAAAAATTCAATTGATTTGGACCACTTTAATTCATTCTTCAACAAAGTTTACTTTTGATGTGAGCCGAAGACGGTTTCTACATGTTTTTTATTCTTTCATAATAGCTAGAAAGACAATTTCTACGTGGTGGACGTAATCCATTTACATTTTCAAAGGAAATAATAATCCTGTTTCATGGTCATCGTCAGGTGAAAAATGGGGAATTAGTCATAGGTTTTGATCACGAACTTGTTATATCCACAATCATTCGAGTCGATCTTCTTTTTTAAAAAGAAAAAAACCTCTCTCTTCCTTTTGCGGGCCCAAAAAGAAGAATTGTATGCGGGACTGCATTGGCCGTCGTGCTCACCACTAATCTCAGCTTGCTTCCAGCGCGCGCCTCTGAAATCATTCGTTGAACATGTCGTCGGCTAGAATGATCCCATTTTAAAAGGTTGCTAAAACTGGCATTGGTTGAGGTATGGCAGTTTAGTTAATCTGTGGCGTCAACGTCCCAGGGAAGCTCCTGTCACAGGAGTCCTGTGTCATGCGGAATTGGTAGTGACCCGAACCGGGGAAAAAAAGAACATGTTAGGAGCTGCAGCTCACACATAACTGTAGCTCTCTCCCCTCAATTTATTATGGCAAATAATAAGTGCAAGCTGACCATTAATCATGCAGATTATACGAGCAAACTTGTTTGTATAGAGTTGAATTTGAATCAACACATATGGATTTGAAACGGTTGAGAGAAAATTAGTTTAGATTGATTTCATCCATGGACAGGCATTAGCGGGGTTTTTTTTTTCTTTTGTCTCACCAGCACTTTAACTTGCACCGAGAGGAGGGGGCGGGATGTCCAATCCCCAGGATTAGTATGATGCAACTCGACCTCCCAAGTAGCAATCGTGACGATTCATGCGCTAAATAAATTTGGGAATTGTAAAATACAGCAGGACGAAAGCTACGTGTCCGAGCAAGTTGCGAAGCCGTGGCCGCAGCTCTTTCAAATTCTCTCCCTCGTGTGGCATAAATTTAATCTACGCCTCGTCTCAGCGGCAGACACGTGTCCACTAACGGTCGATCTAGCGGCCGGAATCTTCCGGCGGCGGCGCTGTCGCCGTCCTCGCCGATTCCGCACCGGGTCCGTCCTTACCCGCCCCTCGTGGTACGCTGCTCGACTGTCTGTTCCGTGGGCCCATGGAGAAGGGGTAGCAGATTCCGGTGAGCGTAGTGCGCGGCAATGCCCCGGGCCCGTGGAATCTGACGGTCGTGTCCTGAGGTGGTGCCGTCGTGTCGCTTTCGCTTTGGGCCGGGAGTGTCTTGCCTGCAATTGGGCCTCGGAGTCGCATATAATTACCAGTTTGCCGCCGTTCAGTCCTAAAAGAAGGCAGCAGAAACTCAATACTCCCACCATTCTTATCACAAGTCTGGTGGATGCAAGTATTCAAAAGTACTGAGAGTATTAACAACATGTTTAGATGCGCTTTTGCTTTCATCATTGAAAGAACAAGCACCGATCGATCATAAGTTTTTTTTTTCTGTCCATCTTTTTGACTACTAACTGAGGTGTCAGATATGAACATTCAGTCAGCTAGTCACCAACCATGGACAATGATCGCCACAGCGCCCAGTTTTTGTGCACGTACGTCCGTACATATGTCTGGTAGGAGACAGGAGTACTTGCTGCTGCAAGGGAAGTGTTGTGTGTTCCTGACTCTTGGTTTCGTATGCTACAAGCAGTTAGTTGTTGCAAAATTGGACAGTACGCGCTCCTAACTGAGTTAGTATGTGCCATATTCATACGCAACCCGAGTGATCGCCAAGGTTTAAATATCCAGGAAACTGGCCGATTGATCGATTAATCGAAAAATCAACAGTTAACCATTTTTGCTAAGTACGTACTTTTGGTTTTCCTTGACTAACTCATCGATGATTGCTGCAACCGATCCGGCCCGGTTCCTCGGTTAACCGGTCGGTTTTCACCGGTTATGAAAACTTGGTGATCGCAACATCCAAATACGCAAAACGTCATACTCCCAAAAAGGCGACAAGCCTCAGCCTAGATTCTTAACTACGGTAAAGGCTACAAGTTGCCAGAACAGCCGAACAAATGTTACATCGATATTAATCTATCCGTTTCCTTTTTGGATCAATTTATGCAACTGGCTATATATAATCAAACGTAGGAGTGGTTACTGAATCTTACTAGTAATAGTCAATGCATTGATTCTGCAAACCAACGGTGCATGCATATCTTCAGAATGCAGCAGCTGCGTCTCCTTATTATTCGCAAAAAGACATGTACACAACTGGTCTGTCCTTGCGATGGAATGGATGCGATGAGATAAGGCCCGAACATGCATGGCATCCCCAAAACAAGCTACAGCCTTTTTTTTTTTTTTTTTTTGAGATAGGACCGAAGTCCCTGCCTTTATGAAGGCTGTGCGGGTTACAGCCCATTTTTTCCTTTCTCTTGATATTATCTGTTGATGTTGGCATCTCTAGTCTAGTCACCAGCTCGCCCAGCTTTATGTTTGTTGTGCCTGTATGGTAAGTGGTCCTCTGACCTCTGCGTGTATAGATACGTGTAGATTTCAGAGAGTCGAGGAAACGACGAATGCTTTGCATGCTGCACACTGGACGTACGCGCAACGGCCCACTCTCTCCAGTACCGGGCCCTCTCTCTCTTCTCGCAGACGAGAGAGAGAGAGAGAGAGAGAGAGAGAGACGGTGACAGAATCACAGAACGGCACTCTACCGCTGGTGTAGCCTGGTAGTACTCATTACTCAACAACACACCAATCATTTTGAGCTGTCCATATCCTCTCCGGTATCCCGGCACGGCGGCTAGCGAAGTACTAGCAGTGACTGTGCTACCACCACTGGGATCGCACGCTGCAGTTCCTTCCCGTGCTGCTTGGCCTCAGTTCCACGCTGCCTTTCGGCAACAGTTCATCCTAAAGTCGAAAAGCTAATAAGGACACGAATCCCCCATTGCCAGGTGCCAACAACCAAGGCTAGTACTAGTACTCTTATAGCTATAGCAGTTGTACCACAATATTCGCGGTGAACAACTCCAACTCAGTCCACTCCTTTATTACGCCCGCTCCTTTATCTCCCAACTTTTTTCTTTCATCAGGGGTAAAGCCCGCGGGATGGCATGCGGCATCTGTCCACGCCGCGACGACGACGACGCCATGACGGCAAAATTCGACATGGATTTCGTGGCGCACACCCGCAAAAGTTGCCGGGTTTTTACGTGTCGCTCTCACACTCTCTGATCCGCGTCGTCGGCCGCTCGTTCGTCTCGATGGCGACCTCCCCGGCTGCCGCCTGCCCGCCCATGCAGTGAAAACGTTGGCCGGATCCGCATGCGTCGCCTTCGCCATTAGGCTGCTTTTGACCAGACGTGATTATTACTAGTTATTAATCAACTACTAGGGTGTTGGGTTTACTTTTAGACCTGCAACGGAGGCCACGTTGATGATGATTGGATGCTTTGTGGATCGGAGCCGGACGGGCACAGGAAAAACTGTCCTAGTCGCACGGTAACACGTGAAGCTGACAGTGATAAGCAACAACAGATTCCAAGAAAGGTGAAAATAGAAGGCTATATCTAGTACGATAATATCTCTACACTTGAGATGTACACTCCTTAATTGTTGTTGCGACCTAACGTGTGGGCTAACAACACTTCAGAGAAGACAAAGAATTTGATTGGTTTTGCACTCTTCAAGTTCAAAGGTTGGAAAACTTGGAATCTTCGGTGGAGCGCGCACGGTGGAGATTCCGTGGCCTGTGCACGGTGGGCAGAATCTCGGATTATTGCTTCCATTGCGACGCACCTGTTTGATTGTTCGCGGCTGCGTCAACGCCCGACAATAAGTACAACGGGGATGCACTTCGCGTGAGGACACCGCGCGATTAGTAGCGAAACATAGACGGCACAGCTACAGCTTCCTCCCTCCATGAAAACGACTGGATGGGAATGGCGTCGTACAACCGTAGTCGTAGAAAGTAAAATGCAGAAATGGGCCTTTTTCGGCCTGGGAAGCACTTACAACTTGGGCCAGCGGAAGGGCAACGCATTGATCTCCAACGAAATGTACAAATATGTATGCGATTTGCACGGTTGTCCTCTGACAATCTAGACAGAAATCTGCACCCGTACAAGCATGTATATGGTACGGTACACAAGGTAAATTTCATGGTAGAAGAAAACATGCCAGGAAAAGTTGGTGTCACCTAGACACCCACATAACCATTTGTGGCACGGCACAACAAAACAGTGATTCAGGACGTGTTGAAATTCTGCGGCGTAAAGCTCTCAATTTACACAATTTTGTCATCTGGTACAAAGGCTGCTTCATGAGCAACTAGTCGCTCTCGCTCGTTCAGAGCGGCAGATAACAACATGGACCATTAGTCAAAAAGGCAACGAATTCTTCTACAGCCGGCAACAAACGTCAAGAACCTAGCTCCAGCATCTGGGACAAGGGTTGCTCGTTGTCAATGCTTTCCGGCCTATGGCAGAAATAGAGAAGGCTATGACAAAAGATCCCAAGAAAACCAAGGAAAGGGTACCATGAGCAAGGATAGGGGAAGAAGACTTCTTTGATACCTTATGGACCTCGATAGCTTCAAGGATACTTTCAACCCACCTGCCAAAAGTAACACCGGAAATCATGCGTGAGGAATACACTTTAGTCAAGGGCTGCACAAGATGTGGCGACAGCAACAGTTCTCAATGTTCAACATCCATGACGTGTCTACGGCAGCTGGATAATGTTATTCAAAGGACACCATGACATGAGCATACCCGTCCAGTCCAGGGGTGGTAGGATAATATATGCTCTTCAAGCCCAATTTCTTGGCTGCTGAAGCAGTGGTCTCACCAATGCAAGCAACAGCGTTATTCCAATCATCAACTTGCGATATGAGATTTAACCAAGCTCTGCATATGATAGGACATAGTAATGAGCAAGCAAGCAAACCACACACTAAAGTCAATCCTGGAAAATAATAAATTTCTAGTTTTGACAGACACATATAGAACCATCATATATTCATGTGTAAAAACGCTACGATAGAAGATACATTTTTATAGATTAAACCAAGTTTCCTCAAATGTATTTTGTGTTTATATGTTAGCATCATATGATCTGTTGCACGTGTGATTTGCCTCGGACAATTTATGAATAAATCGTCTAAGAAAAATCAAAGCCAAATGCAATTGGTATAGTTACCGCAATGCAGATGGAGAAGCTACTGCGACCACCGGAGCTGAAATAGCAAGCTTCAAAGTTAGTGGTTCCACATCTTGTACATGTACCTGCATGTAGGCAGAACAACTTCATGCGTATGAGAGACCAAAATATACTAAAATAAACCACAGAAAGTTATGAAGTTGATAACTACGACTTCTATGAAAACCAAAAGTTGAAGTCGTATTGTTTTCTTCATGTAACTATTTTCTGGTTTTCACAACAGTTAAAACCTGTACTCAGCTGATTTATGCCACAATTAACTTGCAGAACTAAACAACACTATCAAAGGAAAGATGGTGAGGCGTGATACATAAATACCATATCTCAGGTCTGAAGTGCATAAGAAGATTAAGCATCTACAAAGTGTATTATTCAACCAAGACCAGAATTATGTTTCAAAGCTCACAGGAATGAATTTATAAAAATGATTAAACAATCAACTATGGTTTAGGATTACATTGTTGTGAGTCACTTCATATGAAAATCGACGACCAAAGCACAAATGAAATTAATATAGTAGCGTCTTAAGGAAAACATACTCATGCTAAAAAGATGATATCACATATTAGCAGAAGACGTGAAAAAATTGTTTCTGGATGTAGTAACAAAAAGAATGACCAATAAATAAAGGAAACGGATTATCCAACATATGTAGAACTTACAGTGGTATATGTATTCAGCCTTGTCACCTCAAATCCTCGATTTGATAGCCCATTTTCTGCATTTTGCATAGGAATTAAGTACCATAAGATCTTAATCACTTATGAAGTTATGGTAGTATAAAACAAATGATTAAACACCGCGATAGGAGTTCATAGCCAATTCAAAACAAAAAATCAACTATAAAACCAAAACTTATGAAGTTATGATTGAGCATATTTATCTTGGTAACAGAACACCTCAAGCATGTGGCCTTAACCAAAAGTACTGTGAAAAAAATAAACAGATAAATGTTGGTAGTGAATATCAAACGGACTCACGAATTTCATGGCCAGCTTTTGCAGATGCAGGATACAACACTTTACAAGGACCTTCACTGCCCCTTGGAAGCTCCGACGCCAAAACTTTACCCAAAGCTAATGAAGAAAGAAAAGGACTAAGTGCCTCAAGGGCAAAACTTATTCAAGATGAAAGGTGTAATACCAATTCTTGAAAATACATGTATAGTGAGGATATCACAGGAATACAAGGCGACATACCTTTGGAAGGAGAAAATGCAACCTCGAGAGATTGACCATCAGATTGTGTTACTTCATCAAAAACTCTTGCAGTTCCTGCTCCGACAACAGCTATTCTCACCTTAGGACATCCAGCGGCCCTGATATTAAATTATTTTGTAAGTAACAGACCAAAATTGGCAGCTTCATTCGAGTGCAGTGTATTTGTGCAACATGGTGTCAAGTTTAGCGGGAACAAAATAATATGTAAAAGGTAAATAAATGTAAAATACAGTCAGTACTTTTTAGGCAAAAAGCCAGTGACAGAAAGCACACAAACCTATGCCACAGCAATTTATGAGAATGATGCAGAACTACGAGTCATAGCAGCATGCCCAAATAATTGCAATATGGTTTGAAGCTTACTTCCACCCCCGAAGGAACACTGCAGCTGCCTCAGGAGATGTTATGGTAATCCAGTCAAACTTGTCATCTGTAAATACAGAATAATATTATTGATAAATTCCCATTTAAATCTGCAAAGCATGTGTGATGAGAACAACAGCATGAGCTCAGATTCTAGCTTACGATGAACTGAATGGACACATAAGATATATAAAGAAAAAAAATGCAGTGGGCTGAATTTCCAGAAAATGTGACTTTGAAAAATGAAAGAATTTAAGTGTGTTACTGGTGTCCAAATCAGCTAAAAAAAAGGAGTGAAGCACTTACGACGTAATACATCTGCAAGCCTATCTGTATCAGGTCCATCGACGTGCTTAATAAGAGGAAGTTCCAAAGATTTTACATTATGCTGTTCCTATAAAATTAGAAAACCGATGAAAATGCTATACATAAATTAGTTGAGTGAATTGAAAGAAATGATTAGTATGAAAATTATGTGATATAATGACTTCCATATTTCTATCATTCTATGCTACATTATTTCTCGTTTAACCCAACAACAACCTATAGTTATTATCAGAAAACTAAGTATATTAATGACAAGTACTAAAGAAAAAGTTTCATTGAACTCCCAGGAATCATTTTAATCAATGAACACAAGTCAGGCCACTGAAAGAAATTTTCGAAGCTATCCGCACCAGGCCCCATAAGAAACATGATAAAGACGCAAGAGACGAAATATACTTTCAAAAAGTTACTTCTAAGATCGAATATTGAACTGGAGTAACAGAAAATTGGAAATGGCAACTGAATCTGAACACAGTTCCAAAAGATGGGGAATCATTGAGCTCCAAGTGCATAAAGGACTTATAAGGTATATAAATTCGGCCCTGAATATCTCTATATCAAGCCCCAAATCAGCCCTCATGCGAAGGTAATCAGAATGATTAAGCATGCTAACGCCAACTAACCTCCGAAAATTTATCTAAAATCACCAGTCCGACTTTCACCAAAATAGTTCAGGAGTAAATACACCACAATATCTACGGGATTCAACGCGGACGCGCAATGGGAGAAGGATCCAATAGGAGCTCACCAGCCTTGCGATGAGCTTGGCGTTCTTCCCCCGCTCGCGCGTCACCACGACGTCGGGCAGGGGCGAGGAGCACGCAATGAACCTCCCTGGTGGCGTGCCGACAAGGAGCCTCCCCACGGGGCGGGCTCGGAAGGTTATGGTTGGCGGGGACAAGAAGGGCGCCCGCGAAGAGGAGAAGGCCATGGCGATGACATGAGGCCCCAGCCCCGCCGAGTTGTGGAGAGGAAGACGCTAACAGGTGGGCCCCACTTCTCCCTCCCCCCACAGCCCCTCTTTCAGATCTGGGACTCGCGACTCGGCCACGGCCCGAATTTCTGCACGCACGAGGGCTGGTAATGGGCAGTTTGGGCTAAGTTATTCAGAACGATTCGGGCCTGTTTAATGGGCCGTCAAAGGTATGGTATGGCGTCTTGTTTCTTTCTTTCTTTTCTTTTCCTTCAGAAGTCGCACGTTTAGCGTTTTTGCTGTGTGTAAAAACTTCTTGGCCATCCTTTCTCTCTTAAAAAACAGATATGTACTAAGGGTAGGTAAAATGTTACACATAGACAATTTTATAGGTTGTTTTATGCATTGTTAGGATTTTTGAATGTTGGTTCCTTTGTTTCTCCCTCTAACCACTCTAAGATGCTTGGTCCTTTGCTTGATAGAGCTTTGACAGAAATCTAGAAGAATGGTGGAGTCATGGGTGGTCAGGCAACTACGGCTTCTAAGATGGTGAGTTCTTTGTCAAATTACATATTAAAAACAAAGAAGACGGCTTTCAATGGGTTCTTATGGCAGTCTATGGGGCAACACAACCAGAACACAAAGATAGCTTTCTTAGCGAGTTCGTGCGGTCTTGCTCGGCGATAACTAAACCGCTTCTAGTAGGAGGTGACTTCAACATTATTAGAAATCCCTCAGAGAAGAGTAACAATAGATTTGAGAGTAGATGGCCTGTCCTTTTTAATGTGTGTATTGAATCTTTGAACTTAAGGGAATTAGAGCTTTCCGGTCGCAAATATACTTGGGCTAGCTCAGCAGAAATTCTCACTTACGAGAAACTTGATCGCATCCTAGTGACCACGGATTGGAAACAAAAAATCCCGCTATCCACAGTAGAAGCTTTGTCACGAGATATTTCTGATCACATACCTTTGTTGTTAGATACTCGGAAGACCTCTCACAGAGGAAACACTCAAACATTCAAATTTGAATTGAGCTGGTTCACCCATGAGGGTTTTTATGACCGAGTAGCAAAGGTCTGGAATGAGTCGAATAAGAGAGAGACCCCGTTGAAAAAGTGACAAAATAAAATCAGATCGGTTAGAAGATACTTGCGAGGTTGGGCTAGAAGTCTAGTAGGGGAAAATATGAGAAAGAAGAAGTTCCTTCTTAATCAACTTGATGCTTTAGATAGAAAAGCAGAGACTTCGATGCTCTCTTTGCTTGAATTGGATTTCAAACATAGTTTGACAACCCAACTAACTAAATTGCTTAGAGAGGAGGAACTATATTGGTTCCAGAGATCCAAAGCAAAGAGGTTATTACAAGGGGATGACAACACAAAGTATTTTCAAGTACTTGCTAATGGTAGACATCATAAGACACGTATATTTCAGCTAGAGCAGGAGGAAGGGATTATCGTAGGCCAACAAAACCTCAAGAATTATATTACAAATTACTATAAATCTCTTTTTGGAGCTCCGGCTAACAATAATTTTGTTCTAGATGAAACCGTCAGAGAGGATATTTCTCAAGTTTCAGAGTTAGAAAATGAATTGTTAACGAACTAGTTTACTGAGAAGAAGATTAAAGAGGCAATCTTCCAGATGGAACATAATAAAGCACCAGGACCAGATGGTTTCCCAGCTGAATTTTATTAGTTTTTTGAGATACTATTAAAACGGACCTGTTACAACTTTTTAATGAATTTCATAAAGGAAGATTAGACATCTATAGTCTTAATTTTGGTGTCATCACTCTATTGCCAAAGAAAACTAAGGTCACTAAAATCCAACAATATAAGCCCATCTGCCTTCTTAATGTTAGCTTTAAAATTTTCATTAAAGTGCTTACCAATAGAATCATGTTGATTACCCATAAGGTTATCAGACCTTCCTAAACAGCTTTTTACCTGTACGGTTCATTATGGAAGGAGTAGTGATCCTTCACGAAACAATCCATGAGCTCTATAAGAAGAAAAAAAACCAGGATCATCCTAAAACTTGACTTCGAGAAGGCCTACGATAAGGTTAAGTGACCCTTTCTTCAACAAGTGTTGAGAATGAAAGGCTTCTTATCTGTATGGTGTTCTTGGATACATAAAGTTATGACGAAGGGGAGTGCTGGGATTAAAGTTAACAATGATGTGGGTCATTTTTTCAAACCAAAAAAGGAGTTAGACAGGAGGATCCTTTATCCCCTATTCTTTTTAATATAGTAGTTGATATGTTGGTCATTCTCATTGCAAGGGCTAAAGAAGACGGACAGTTCTCAGACATAGTCCCTCACCTTGTAGAGGATGACCTCTCTATTTTACAATACGCTGATGATATAATTATCTATATGGAAGATAATCTTGATCAGGCCAGGAATATGAAGTTGTTACTTTGTGCTTTTGAACAACTCTCAGGCCTGAAAATCAACTTTCATAAGAGTGAAATGTTTTGCTTTTGAGAGGCAAAAGACAAGGAGGGAGAGCTATCATAGATTTTCGGCTGTGAAACAGGATCAAATCCTTTCAGATACCTAGGCATCCCTATGCATCATAGGAAGTTGAGGAACTCTGTCTGGAAAGAGATAGAGGAGAGGTTTCAGAAAAGACTTAGTTGTTGGAAATGTAACATGCTCTCGGTTGGAGGGCATTTAGTTCTGATTAACTCTGTTCTTAGTAGTCTACCCATCTTTATGATGTCTTTCTTTGA
Organism: Eleusine indica; assembly: GCA_030378355.1. Taxonomy (NCBI): domain Eukaryota; kingdom Viridiplantae; phylum Streptophyta; class Magnoliopsida; order Poales; family Poaceae; genus Eleusine; species Eleusine indica. The sequence goes on along the minus strand of CM059498.1, from coordinate 4,349,934 downwards.
GATACCCAGAGAAGTTCTGAAGAAGCTTGACTTTTACAGATCTAGATTCTTCTGGCAAAGTGATGAACATAAACAGAAATATAGACTTACTAAGTGGAGCATTCTTTGCATGCCTAAGGATCAGGGTGGGTTAGGCATCTTGAACCTTGACCTTCAGAATAGGTGTCTACTGAGTAAATGGTTGTTTAAATTAATTAATAAAGATGGGATATGACAAATGATTCTCAGAAATAAATACTTGCGGAATAAGACTATCACAAAGATTCAACATGCTCCTGGAGATTCTCATTTTTGGTCGGGCCTTATGAAGGTCAAACAAGAATTTTTGAGACCGGGCAAGTTCAATGTAGGTGATGGTACGCAGGTTAGATTCTGGGAAGACAACTGGTTTGATGAGGTTGCCTTTAAGCATTAATATCCCAATCTTTATAATTTAGTTAGAAAAAAAAGTGACACAGTGAATGTTGTGTTAAACTCAACACATTTAAATGTCTCATTTAGGTGATCTCTTGTGGGCAAAAATCTTCTAGCTTGGCGACAACTAGTTGCTAGGGTGACGTTCATAGAATTGACTAAATTTAGAGACACCTTTATGTGGGGTGTGAGTCAAAACAATATCTTTTTGGTTCGCTCTATATATGGAGTTTTGACTGATAACAACATTCAACCACAACGTCACATGATTTGAAAACTAAAATTATTCTTAAAAATTAAAATTTTCATGTGGTACTTGATCAAAGGGGTAACTCTTACTAAAGACAATCTGGCAAAAAGGCAATGGAACGAGAGCTCAAAATGTTGTTTTTGTGACTGTGATGAAACAATTCAGCATCTCTTCTTTGATTGCCCTAATGCCAAACTTATTTGGAGAATCATACAAATTTCTTTTAATCTCCCTCCACCTTTGAATATTAATCATATGTTTATGGTTGGTTACATGGGATGGACAAGAACAATATGTATCAATCTCTAGTAGGAGCTGCTATTTTTTGTTGGGCAATTTAGTGAAATAGAAATGATGTGATTTTTAATAATGACCAAGCTTTTTCTTCCATACATGTACTCTTCAGAGGAATGTATTGGATCTGTTTGTGGTCCTTATTGCAGAACAAGGAAGAGAAGGAATGCATTCAATCGGCGTGCCGTGTCCTTGAATCTGCAGTTATGCAAATTTGTGCTTCCAATGGATGGTGCTTTAGCAATAGAATTATATCTAGTTGAAGCTTTTGTCATGGCATGCCTTTTATTCTTTTTCGGAAGTGGATATGAATCAGCAGTTGCGATTCACCACTATTTTGTTTTCCTTTCTTGTAATAATGAACAACCACATGTATTCATCGATACAGAAGCTGTAATATTAATACATATTCCCTATTCTAAAAAAAGGATTTTTGATGACGTGAAAAAGAAAAAGAATGGTGACAAAAAGAGGTGGTTGTTTCGTGAAGAAACCACCTCATTCGTTAAAATTTAGAAGTATGAGACGACTATTACACCATTATATGAATTCTATCAATCTTTTAACCTATAAATATATTTTTTACATCCCGAATTTAAGTAGTCATATAATTAATAGAAGACAGCTGAACGGATCACCCATTATATAAACCATCTTAAGATTACGTGTCATGCATGAGACGATCTATAACACAACATCATTGTACTTGCCCTAAAATTTCCTTTGGACTGGCGGGACTTTTTCTTGAACCTTGTGTTTTGCCAAATAAAAAATTGAAGTGATTCCTATGAAATTCCTCATCAATCGAGCTTCAACAACTTCAATGTCGTTTATTGGGATATTGAAGATCAATGCAGAGTCCACCTAAACCCTCGAGATATGATTAGATGGACACGAATTAGAGTAATTAAGGGTCACTGGAAAATCTCTCTTATATTTTTGGTGCCCAAAAAATGATTTATATGACCAAAAAGGGTGATACTATGTATAACCAGATGTGTCGATTCATTATAAAAGCTCTCCCAGCTGGTTCAAATTAAGAAAGGAAAATAATATAATATAACAGTAATTCGAGCATCAGTCGTAATCTAATCCGTTGTCAGATATTTGGTCAGGGCACAGGAGATGTAAGATGGTGAACAACTGGATTCTGAAGCAGAATTTGGCGCCATGGCCAGGAGTGTCTTCTTCGCCACGTCAATCGCGAGCATCCATGCATGCCTCTACAGGATCGTCCGTATTCATGATCGTGCACTTGATGTAGACTACATCCCCACCGTGAATGCTCATGAGGGCACCTCTACTGTCAGTTTCCTCAACGTCATTCGTCATATACCCTGGCCATCACCGTACGTAATCCCCCACACGGTCATGGGTAGCAACAAGGATATATGGCCATCAGGGTCGTTGGCAATGACGTCGTCGACATGAACCAAGTCTCCTTGGAGCCAGCAGTTGGAAGAAATGGCGGCCCTGTACCTGTACCACGTGATCCTCCAGCCATATGTGGTACAGATATTTCTGCGGCGGCACGTATCTTCCCAGCGTCAGCACCGAGTCGTGATCTCGTGGAGCTGGAGCACGTAGGCGGTCGAGACGTCCCGCACCTGGAAGCGCCTCAGTGGGGGCTCTCAAATGAAAGTCCATACTCTTCTTTTTGAGAGCCGGGTTCCATCTTTTATGAGTCAAAATTGTTTTTCAACTCCAACAATACTCCTAAAAATTAACTCTCATTTCTCTCCTGCTACATGGGACCCGCTCGTCATTGACACAAACATCACCTGTGTGTGGGACCTGTCTGTCATTGAGACAAAATGGTGCTAGAGTCTTCACGTGGCGGCCACGACCTCGCGGGGAGAAGGGGGTGGACGGCGGTGGTCGCCGGCTTCGAAGCTCCAGCTAGCAGGGAGGTGGATGGCGGCGGAAGGTGGACGACGACAGAGGTGGACGCAACTGGAGGAAGGCGTCATCGGGGATGGAATCGACGACCATGGTCGACCAAGGCGGAGCTCCGACGCAGCGGTAGGTGGTGGCCCGCTCGTGTTCGCTCCAGCCATCGCTCTCCGGCATCCCCTCCCGCCACCCGTCGCCCGCGCCCGCTCCATCTCTAGGCCCAGCCGCCGCTGCAGCCCTAGCCGCGCCCACTCCCTCTCCAGGCCCGGCCGCCGCCGCTGCAGCCCCGCCCGCGCCGGGTCGCTGCCGCAGCCCCGTCCGCCCCCGTTGTCACAAGGCACGAGGTGGAGATCTGGATCTTGGAGCACTTGTGGAGATCCGGCCATGGGGGGGGGGGGTGCGGCGGCGGGGGGAGGCATTGATGGAGCTCCAGCGAGGGGTGGGGGAGAGAAGAGGAAAAAGGAGAGAAGAAAAAAAGAAAAACAAAAATTTGGTAGGGTTCACCGATAAGAGGGCTCCAAAAAGTGAGAGTCTGCTGGGGGAATTTGAGAGCCCTTCTGAAATGAGAGCCCAAGTAGTCAGTCTGCTGAAGTTGATTTTTTATATTAAACTTTCAAAAAATAAAATAAAAGTCATGTTTGAGAACACTGCTGGAAATGCTCTCATGATGCTCTCCATCTCGACGCAGGAGATGGAGCCGTCAGCGCGGACGAAGACGTCGCGGTACTCGCACGGCATGCCCATGTCTTTGTGGGAGTGGTTGGAATGGAGCAGCTTGGGCAGCGGGGTGAGGCTAGGGTTGGGGTCGCCGTCGTTGAGCACGTCGCAGACGAGGATGCACTGCCGGAGTACGTCGCAGACGAGGATGCACTGCCGTAGGGTCAACCCAGCCCAGGTCGCCGCCGCTGAACGCGACCACCTTGGGCGAGTCAACGTACACGTCACTGCCGAGCACCAGCGGCTTGTTTCTACACGTGCCGCGGTCGGACCGGAAGACGTGGAATAGTTGCCGCGGCATCCGTTCGATCCTCGGGTATTAACGTAGAGCGGGCAGGGCGAAGGTGCTCGCCGCCGTTGCCAATGTGAACGACGTGGACGGCGGCGCGAAGACCATGCTCTGCGGTCGGGATTAGCCGGAGGAGCGTCGGGGGGCAGCCGGCCCTGTAGATGAAGAAATCCTCCGTACGTGTTAGCGGTGCTGCCCGAGCCCGGGACCGCGGGCAGGTAGACGCGGCGTATGTAGACGACGCTCGGACGCGGCTGGTTCCAGTAGAAGCCGTCGTCCGCGTGCTCATCGGGCTTCTTTAGGCAGGGGCAGCTGACGCAGAAGAAGGGTCACCTGGATGGGTTGCCCCGTGCTTGTCCAGGCCGTCGCGGTGGTCGCGCGTTCTGCATGTCGTTGATGACCAGCGCGGCGTGAGCGTGAGGCATTATCGTCGGAACGCGACATGGATCGAGATTTGGATCTAACGTTAGGCGTCTTGGCGCGTGACCTTATATTTCTGCAATTTTTTTTTTCTTAAAAAAGGTCGGTTTCTGTGGCGGTACGGGTCGGTGGCGAGAACGAGATCGGGTTATACTTCTCTCGCTCGCAGGATAGAAAGGTAGCAAGGTGCTACGTATCTTAGGAATCAGCATGATGTCATTACAGGACCGCCTTTGACATGATTGTGTGTAGATGATATAGACTTCAAATTTTTGCAAAATATTTCTGACAAAGAAGGTACATCTGTCAGGCATAATAACACATACATTTGTAGGGTGTCAAATTAAACAAATACATTTTGAGAGATGCAACCATGCATCGCAAAGAAAAAAAAAAGTGTATAGTTCTTCTATATGCATGCATGCAGGGCTCTTCTTATTGATATAGCCAATCCAAGTAGAGGAACCTCACCCATACATGCATGATGCATGCACATGCACGGCTAATAAGTAGAAGCAGCGACGTTGTACGTCATCTCCATTTTACGAAGTAGGGAGGTAGCTCGCTCCTGCACGACCTTCCACGCGTCGCGGACGTGGCGTTCCTCCGTAAGCGTGCTCCCGATGGCGCACCTGAGCATGTAGATCCCACCCGCATTGGCGGAGCTCATGTACGGTCCGGCTGCGTTCACCTCCTCAAGGAGCCTCCTGTTGATCTCGTTCGCCTTCTTCTCGCCGCTCAAGCCCAGCTTCTTGGGCGCCCGGAGCCGGAAGCAGACCAGCGCGAACTGCCTGGTGGTCACCACCTCGAACCGTGGGTCGAGTCTAACCATGCTCTCGAACAGCGCGGCCATGCGCACGTGCGCGCGGATGTGTGCGCGGAGGCCCTCGATGCCGTAGCATCGGAGCACGAGCCAGAGCTTGAGCGCGCGGAAGCGGCGGGTGAGCGTGACGGACCAGTCCTTGTAGTCGACGACGTCGTGTCCCTCCGCGGCGGCGTCCTTGAGGATGTACTCCTGCTCCGTGCCCAGCGCCGCCACCAGCAGCGCCGGCCGCGTCACCCACAGCGCGCAGCAGTCGGTGTTGGCAAGGAGCCACTTGTGCGCGTTCATGCTGAACGAGTCGACGGCCTCGGCGCCGTCGACCACGTGCCGAAACTCGGGGCACACCAGCGCTGACCCGGCGTACGCCGCGTCCACGTGCACCCACACGCCTTGCAGCGCCGCGACGGCGCAGAGGTCGCGGATCGGGTCCACGGCGGTGGTCTGGGTGGTCCCGACCGTCGCGCACAGGAAGAGCGGGACCAGCCCGGCGTCCACGTCGGCCTGCATGGCGGCCGAGAGCTGAGTTGGCGAGAGCGCGAACATGTCGTCGCGGCACGTGGGCAGAGCGCGGCAGTTGTCGCGGGGGATGCCGGCCACGTGCGCGGCCTTGCGGAACGCGAAATGGGTCTGGTCGGAGCAGTAGACGACGAGGTCGCCGGTCCTCGTGCTCCCGATCTCCGCGAGCTTGCGGTCCCTGGCGGCCACGAGCGCGCAGAGGATGGCCTCGCACGAGGTGCCGAGCAGCGTGCCGCCGCCGCCGCCGCAGAAGAGGAGGCGCTCGGGAAGGTGGAGCGCCTTGCCGAGCCAGTCCACGACCACCGTTTCGAGCTCGGTGGCGGCGGGGGAGGCGGCCCACGTGAAGGGAACGGAGTTGATGCCGGCCGCCAGGGCCTCGCCGAGGGCGCCCACGGTGCTGCCTGACGCCGGGAAGTGCGCGAAATGGCGCGGGCTCTGCCAATGCGTCATGCCGGGGAGGATGAGGTCGCGCACGTCTTTCATTGCCGCGGCGAATGCGTCAGGTTCCGGATGGAACGGCGCGCTCTCCGGGAGCTGCCGGCGCAGGAAGCCGGGCGTCACGTCGGGGTGCACGGGGTAGTCGCCCATGCGGGCGTAGTAGTCGGCGATCAACTCCACGACCTGGTGGCCCTGCTGCCGGAACACGGCCGGGTCGAGCAGGTGGGCGCAATGCGGGAGCGCCTTTTGCGGGTGCTCCACCTCCACGAGACCACCGTTCTGGCGGGCGCCACTGTTCACGATGTGGCTGTAGTTCGTGGTCGGCGCCATACCTCTTCTTACAACTAATTATAATTAACGGGACGACTGCCGAGGATGAGTTAGTGTACAGCACCAATGTAGCTGCACGATCTCGCAGTGTCAAGCTGGTGAAGAATATGATGAGCCCTCCATGGCTATTTATATGGGAACCGCATAGCCTACACAACAGCGCGATAATATTACTACTATATGCCCAAGCCATTGGTGGTTGGTGGATGGTTCACCTAATGGTAGGTAACGAGTTCCAATTGCGGTGTCATTTCCCAATATATGTTATATTCCGTTTGTTTGACCCAAATGGTAATCAGGTATAGCGCGCTGTAATCGGACACGGCTCTGCTCAAAGTCAATAGGCGGTCTCCACCCACCGCATCGCACTATGCTCGCCGCCTTCCCCATCGCGACTCCACCGACCCCGTCCATCTCTTCCTTGCCTCTCCGCCCCAAGCTCTTGCTCTCCTGCTACTTTGCGACTTTACGACGCTGCCAGTGCCAGGGGCTGGATCAGTTCGGCTTCGCGTATCTGAGGAAGATGGTAATGATGAGCCACCAAGCCACTGGTCATCATGGCGTAGATGGTGTGGTGGGAATTGCCATCAAGTCTACAGTACTATGCCGCCGTCTTCCATTCCAACGTGCCACGAGACCGTACGTGTACACAGAATCTGAATACGACCGCGTTTCCGTTACAGAAGTTGGACCAAACACAGGTCAAATGTTTTAACGCTTATTCCGACTTCACGGGACTCACTAATACGATCCCCATATACGCAAACAAAAGTACTACACACATTTTGGAGAATAATGAAAGGACAACTTCTTGATTAGTATAGCTGCTGGATGTGTTCTTTTTTGAAGTACAAGAGCCAGATTATTTTAGATCGGGGACTGGAAATAATGTGATCAAACTGGCTGTGGAACTGGAAATAACGTGTGTTCTTTATTAAGGTTTTGACTGAATCCATCATAGTTTCTTAAAAAACTGGTTTTTATTTTCAGTTTTTAGAAATTAGTTTCTAAATAAAAACTGAATAGGAATGTTTGGATCCTGATTTTTATAATCTATAAAGTAGTTTTTGGATAGTTAATATATTGGAATGAGACAAAAACTATCATTAGCTATGTTAAACTAGATTATAGGTTCTTAAAAACTCATAATTTAATTTATAGAAATTGACATCAAAAGTAACCTGCTTGGAGCCCCCCCCCCCCCCTAGAATCCAAACAGAGCCTAAGACCTTGTTTGGTTCCCTCCATTTTATAAGAAACTGGTTTCTAGAAACTCAAAGAACTCCAAATATGTCTGCTTTTATGCCAATTTTGATAAACCAAATTATGAGTTTCTAAGAAACTTATAATGTGTCTCAACCCAGCTAATGTCACTTTTGCCTTATTCCAATACAATTAACTATCAAAAAGCTAATTTATAGATTATAAAAACTAGAATTCGAATTTCCCCACCTAATTTTTATTTAAAAACTAGTTTCTAGAAACTGAAAGTAAAAACAAGTTTTTAAGAAACTATGATGGATTCAGTCAAAACCTTATATGCTCTACTTCTCTCCACTCTTGGAGAGGAGTATTGTCGCTTCTATGTTATTTATTTCATATAAACCTTAGGTTAGAGCATGTTTCCATCCCCTGGCTCTTTGTTTTTTAGAAAAAAGAGCTAGGATCATCTCCTAATTAGGTTAGAGCATGTTGGCATCGCAGACACCAGATAGAGCTTACAGTGCGTTTGGCAATTGATGGAAAGAGAAAAGGGACTAGGACCGGAGTTGGACTTGTAGTCTCTTGCTATGGAAGTTGAAGGAGAGAATTTAGGGAGTTCTATTTCATAGTTTGTTTTATGAGTTTATTTATGTGTAGGAAATTAGATCTTAATAAATTATAACAAAGCAGTGTGGATTTAATATTCTCCTACCAATCTTTGAACTCGATCTCATCCTATTACCACACTGATGTACTTAAAGCTCTCTTACTCACGAAACAAACAAGAGATTTATTAGTTTCCTAAACTCCCATTCCCTCTCACCTATCACTCCCAAACCAAATATGTTAGGCGTACCCAAGTTATACACCAACTGCGATATCCCGTGTTTGTATAAAAATGCCAATTGGCAAAAGTGGCACTTCGTTGGTCCTTCCATCACAATAGCTTTGGGATAATTTGCCACTTCTTTGTTGACATCTCGTGTCTTCCGTAGTAGGTGCCGCCTACTATCTACATGTAGTACACATGGCACCACGTTCACCTGGTCACAACATGATCACAAGAGTTCGTCAAATGGTAGCATTAGTCAAGGCAATATCCCCGTCAGGTAGCTATCTCTCCTTGTAGATGATCGACTAAGTGAACCGTCACATCGATCCATCTCTTGACACGAAGAGGCTGTGTGAATGGTGAGTTACGTTTGGAGGCTGCTTCGTCCTCGCGTCAAATACTTTGTTTTCCCTGCTGAAATATTGCATGTGTTTCCGTTTTGTTTTCATTACTGTTCTAAGACCAGTCTCAATGAAAAGTTTCATAAGCATTAAATTCTACATATATATATATGTCATATCAGCAATTTTGCTGACTTGACAAGATAATTATGAGAAAAAAGTATAGTTTCATAAGAAGAGAGAGAAGTTTCATCTCAATAAAATCCAAGAGGCTCTGTTACCAAAATAGTGTAATGAAACTGTACACTGAGACTCATCTAACCCATTCCCTTAGCGATACCGTACCGGTGTAATTTGAATATGACTCCTTTTGTAACCAGACTCAAGCAGGGTTAACATAACCGGGGTTAACCGGCCGGTTAACCCAGTTAACCGGCAAACCAGTCCGGTCCGGTTACACCGGTCGGCCTGTTAACCTCCAGTTTTGATTTAAATTTTTTTAAAATTTAAAAAAATTTATATCCGGTGCAACCGATGAAACCGGCCGGTTAAACGGTAAAACCGACCGGTTAACCGGTATAACCGCATCAAAACCGGTATATTCGAATTTAAAAACATGTATTCAAAAATAAATTAAATAACTGGTAAAATCGGCCGGTTAACCGGTCCTCTGTTGTTTACTCTTCCGAATCAAATTTTATCTGGTTAATCACCCGGTTTTACCTGTTTTTCGGTTAACCGTGAACCGGTCCCGACCGGTTACACCGGTCGATTCGGTTATGTTAACCTTGGACTCAAGCCAAATGTTTTAACGCTCATTACGACTTCTCGAGACTCAGCAGTACGATCCATTTTGGAGAATGAAAGGACAGCTATTGAATTCTCTTATGTTTGATTGCATATGCATTAGTTTCTTGATTAGCACATCACTTTGGTGATTTGGTAATATCATGTCGGTAAAATTTGCTGCTTAGAGGAAAAAGGCCAGCTCTGGAGGCAGGCACGTTGCACGCTATTGTCAGATTTACTTCAGTAGCATAAGCCTAGATCTGCACTTAGGAAAAAAGACAGTGTATGTAAGCGTGAGCTGATCGAGTTCCTTCTTGGTTCTGTTGGTCGTGTTCGTACCGTTCTTTGTTTCTTCTCTTAATAATTAAAACTGTGCCTAGGCAGGAGAGAGAGAGAGAGAGAGAGAGATTATTTTAGATTGACGAAGAACTAGGGTTTACATGTGTTTTTTATTAAGCATACACCATTGATTTGTTCTGTTCTCTCCGCTCTTAGAGAGTTGGAGTACTGTCGCTTGTTTCTCATTTTAGACCTTGGGTTATAATTCCATTTCTCCCTTAAGTAATGGTCGTGCTTCTGCCTTTGTTTGGAAAAAAAAAAGAGCTAGGATTATACCCCTAATTAGGATAGAGCATGTCGTGATCACGGGCATCAGAGATAGAGCTTATGTTGCCTTTGGCAATTGATGGAAATAGTATGTAAAAGCCTCACTCATATTTGGTCCCCGTATGAGTGAGGATCATGTTGGGGACCCTCTACATTTCCTCTCTAATACAATGAAGCGTAGTTCTTCTGTGTTTTCAAAAAAAAAAAAATAGGGAGTATTGGACTGCTCTTCCCATGGGAGTTGAAGGAAAGAATTTAGGGAGTTCTATTTCACAACTTGTTTCATTAGGAGTTTATGAGTAGGAAATTAGGTCTTGAATTATAATAAACAATGTATATTCAATATTAATATTCTTTTACCAATCACTCAACACCCATATCATGACCAACCATCTACTTAAAACTCTCTTCTCACAAACCCAACATGTCAGGCGTACCCAATAAGTTAGACACCAACTGCGATATCCCATGTTTGTATAAAAATGGCAATTGGCAAAAGTGGTGCCTTGTTGGTCCCATCACAATAGTTTTTGGTTAATTTGTCTCACTTCTCTGTTGACGTTTCATGTCTTCCGTAGTAGGTGCCTCTGAACGCTTACTATTTACACATGTAGTACACATGGCACCACGTTCATCTGGTGACAACTTGATCGCAGAAGTACGTCGACTTGTAGAATTAGTTGAAGCAATATTGCTGTCTCTGATTGCTATTAGAATAAAACTTTTGTCCTGAATTTATTATTGTTAAACTTGATGTCTTTCCGATTCCATCGGTCAAAAGTTTCAGTTCGTCTAGCTAGTATACAAGGGATTAAGAATCACAATGTTCGATATTTTTCCTTTAATGCCACTTGTAATAGCATCGAGGGGATCGAAAATTTAACTTTATGGTACTGCAGGGATTATCCTATTATATAATGACAGATTCGAGATTCAAAATTATTGCAATGGATTATACCTAAAATATTCCATATCTTGGATTAGTGCATAAGTTTCTCGAGTTCAGCGTGTTTTTAGGAGAGTAGTCTTTTGATAATTATATTAGAAAAAATTGAAACCACTATAAGTAGAAAAGAAGTAGCACAGGATTTTTTTTAAGGGAAGCACGAGTTTGAACCTTGTATCCAACACGGATATGAAGATGGGGGACACACTACTAATTATAATTAACAAAAAGTACCTCTAGCCATGGACATGTGCAGCCGCACAAAAATGGAGTAATCATTCAGCGAGTGGTTCCCTTTGTGTGGCAGTAGAAAGGTCACTCAATTATTACAATTATTGTCTTGCGCTAGGGGATTATAACACGTGCGTCGTCTATATGCATGCAAAACCAGCACTGATGGGTGCCAAAAGCCCAAAACCACACGACTTGTTGAATTTTCCGTCAATGTCTAGCACTGGTGGCCTGGAGGCCCGAGGCGTGTAATCCTTGACTTTGCCGGGCCCGAGACTTGGATGATTACTTGATTAGGAAGCTTCAAAAAGAATATATCCCGACGTTGCCCGACTTGGTGGAACGTCGTTTTTCCTTGTATCGATCGAGTCCTCGCTTCGCTGTGTACTGACACGCCTTTGTGGGTTCACATGCAACAACTAACGACAGGTCATCATGTGAAGTCAACAGGGCGATACCATTTGAACGACTAACTAATTAACGACTGGTCTGTTCATGTGGCGCTCAAATTCAACGATCGGCGAAGCGTGTTTTTCAGGTCCCTAGCTAAAATGCATACAGAAGTGCCGTAAAAGGAAGCACACAGAGTGACAGAGGGAAGCCAGTATAGATCGTATTTTAGCTATGAAGTAGAGCATTCCTGGCAAAAAAATATTTTGTTTCAATTTAAATGTCATTCTAACATTTAATATTTTTTCACAATACATTTCGTTCATATTTTTCACTGCATTTTTCTCTCTTTTTAATACATCTATATCTCTATAATCTATGTCTGCTTCCTCCTTATTTTTTCTATGTCCCACCTTAATTCCTGTATCCAGAGTTAGAATGACATTTAAAATTGAAAGGAGGGAAAATAGAGTATAGCAGAACGGGGACATCTTTTCTCAGTCTATGTTGATCTTCATTATTGGTGTGGTCGTCATGATATACTGTATGTATGTGTTGGTGTGTGAGACACCCACATATGGGAGGTTAGCAAAACCGTCCCTTTTTAGTTCGGTTAGGGATGAACGCGCTGCAATCTCTGAAATAATAGCAAAATAAAGACGAATAAAATACACAGAGATTTTTACCCAGGTTCGGAGCGCTCGAGAGCATAATATCCTACGTCCTGCTTGTCTGTATTTATCTGTGTATTTTTATAATGTAGATCTAGATACAAGAGAGCTCACGCTCCCGAGCAATGGAGAGCTGAGCCGAGGAAGAAGAAAACCCCTCTCTGCATGTCCCGGATACTCTCTTTTATTAGCCAAGGAGCATCCCACATCGTGCAGTACAGGAAAAATTAATTGCGTACAGATGGGAGGGCCGAACCCCCCTGCCTCCCGCAGCGCGCTGCTGCTACTGCTCTTGCCGTGGGTCTTGTGCCCCCTTGTGCGCCAGCCAAGGGAGAGAGAGGGTGCATGCATGTAGTGGGCCCGACGCTTGACTTTGGTGGCCTTTATTTGCCCGTGCATACAGGAGGCATCCGAGGGAAGAGAGGAAAAGATGCCTTCTTTTATTAGCCTTGTCTTGTCAAGTGCTCATCTCATTTGATCTTCTATGGTTGTGCTAGTGTGGCAGGCAGTGTGGGGGACCTCCAGTCCCATATCACCGACAGTATGGAAAAATGAAGAGCATAAGTACCAACTTCCACCACACACACACAGTTCCCTTCACCAAAAAAGAATTGTCGCAAATTTGAAATATGAGTAATGTAACTATGCTTGGAATTATCAGTAATATTTTGTTTCTATAGATTTAACAGTTAAAAATAGATACATACCTACTAAATAATACTTTAAGTTGTAAATCAACACGAAATTAAAATTGATGAACCTGAAACTAATATTTTCTTTTTTCTAGTTAAACAAAAGATAGATTAATAACTTAACATCAGTCTTAGGCATCCATCGATAATATCAATATGGCACAACCAACATGTTTGCCAAGGAATCATTCTCTTCTCTTCTCGACTTTCCCAGCCTCTCCTCAGCGCCGCTGGCGAGCCTCCGAGCTGGATTTGGTCAGGGATGGGTTCGATGCACTGGTGGGCGACGTCTTGGCAAAAGCCAAGAGAACCTTTGCTTGAACCTCGACGGGACAGCCGACAGGGCATGGGCGAAGCTACTAGCATGGTTCATCGGTCTTCAATTAAACACCCGTGATTTCTTTGCCAAACTACAATCAATTCTTGTCTTCTTGAATGGTTGAACTTTTTTTTGTCAATTTTCAGCACTAGTGGCCTGGAGGCACGAGGTATAATCCTTGTCTTAGTCCCAGACCAAGACTTATGACCGAAACTTTGAAAAAGAATATCCCGTTCTTGCCTGAGAGGCTGAGACGAAAAGAATCGGCCGATAGCCAGGATGCACAGATAAGGCTAATTACTCGGTCGTGTTTCAGCTTCGCGCCCCGGTTCAAACCCTTTGACGGAGGAACGCTGTCCCTTGTTGTCTCGATCGAGTCCTTGCTACGCGGTGTGAGCACACGCCATCGTGGGTTCCCAACAAGCAACAACTAACCAATGAATCGATCGTCATCATGAGTTTGTGGATCAAATGAATGGTTAAAGAGTTCCTCCACACATATGCGTCCTTCGCCAAAAGAAGAAATGCCACAAGTTTTTTTTTCTTTTTTTTGCGGGGTGAAATGCCACAAGTTTGAGATATATGTAGCAAGGTATCTTTTGACCAGCGTTGGTTTCCAAACTTTATCACACGTCCAGTATAATGCGACGGGCTTGTCATTCATTCCCCACAAGTTTGAAATCTATGTAGCAGTTATCTTTTGACCTGCTGGTTTCTAAACTTTATACCCGTGCAGCATAGTGCGACGGATTCATACCAGAATGTGGCGGGTTGGACACGCACGCTTTTTTGCGATCAAGAAATCCTTTACCGTAACTTGTGCAACTGATTTGGACACAATATACTCGTGGTGCTTATTTCGACGCTAGCACGGTATGCCATATAAAAGCAGGTGGGTATAAACTGACTGAGCCAAATCTCGCTGTCTAGAACGCACCAACTATCCATATCTCACCAACCCAATGCAAGCTCTTTTCATGAGCCCCTTGACTAAAATGGCAACTATATGTGATGTAGAGCATTTCTTAGTCTTTAGTGTTGTCAGCACTGTAAAAGAGCGTAACAACTCCAGGAAAATATGTTTCATTAGAGGTTGGGCAACGTCACGAATTTATAGAGTTGTGGCAAATTGAATTGAGGCCACTGTTTTCGTTGCTACCACAAGACTTGTGGCAATTCCCTACAATGGCACAACTTGCCAAATCATGGCAATTAACTGTGCCTTGTGCGATTCTCCCTATGCTAAGGAATGTTGGTTTAAGTTGCTCCAAGCTTGTGGATACACAGGCTGACGCCCGACGGATCAAGTGAATTGATCGACTAGTGGTTGCAATAAAGAAACTAGACCGCAAAGGGGTTACAGAAAGGATATGACGCTTTGGTCATACTGACGAGACTATGGAATGAACGCAACGCCAGGATTTTCAACAAAGCAACTCTACCTCATATCATGGTGGCGCTAGGTTTCTGTCATTATCAACTTTTTTTTTTGTCATTGTTAACTATTCTAGGTGCTCCCCGAAGTCGCCTTGAAGATGGTTCTGTTTGGTCTTATTGAGCCGGTTTTGCATTGAAAGATAATACACATATAGAGAGAATATGTTTTTCTTATTCATCATTATAACAATTGCAAATGTCTAATAATGGTCAAGTTAATTGTGTTTGGCTGTAATTATATCTTTTGAGAGCCAAAGGTGGGATTAATACAAACTTTTCTGAGTCTAAAAATATATCTTGATAGGCCAGATTCAACCAGAGTTGAGGACGTGGGTAGGGTTAAGGTCGTAAGTTTGAGAGTCATAGGTCATCCCAAAATGTTTATTATGTAATGGTCCTTAGTTTTTCTTGTAGTGGAGGATCTCTTTGCAAGGAGAGTATCTTTTTGTGACAAAATTTTCATTCTTATTTGTCACAAGTATGGCTTTGTTTTGTTGTTGCCTAATTTTGTCACCATAGTGTGCTAAGCGACCAATCGCGGGCCTCGTTTGCTGATATCTAAAGTGTGATATGTGCGCACACACAATTTGTGTGTTTAAAAAATACTTCACCAACCTGTGCAGTGATGACGGTGCAGACTTGTAATATGAAAGCAAGTGGACAAGAAAAGAGGTGCGTGTGATTTTAGGACGTGCCCAAAACTCCAAACAACGGCAAAGAGCCAGAGAATTGGTCGAAACTCGTTGCTTAAGACGCGCGGTATCAAACAAAATACCGAACATCAATCAACTCTTTAGAAATGTTTTTCGTGGTAGTGAAAAAAATTGACTTCTCGCAAAAATTCAGGTGATATGTTTTTATTTGTAGTAGTAATGTTTTTTATTTATAAATGTGAGCAATTAATAACTAGTCAAACTATATATTTTCTTTGTCTTAGAATATATGAACACTTAGATAAACGAAGACAGTATATATGTACAATACAAAAGTTGTCAAAATAGATTCATTTTAAAGTGTATAAGATATTTAGCTATATTTATGATAAGATAAATATCGAGATATACTTCTAAACGTATCACCTTTTTGTTTTTCTGGGTCATCAATGATGTAGCTGAAAAACGGTAATAATATTAACATTGTGCGCCAATTGGATGTAGATTTCAATCTTTATAACTTATTAACGTTGAAAATTGGAAGTATATTTCAATCTTTAAGTTATCATAAATATTACTTGTTTTTCTATAAATAACTTCCAAAATTTTTATTGCCTGGATACTTAAAGTGGATGAGCGGAGTAATCATGAAGTTTTTATGAACCAATAGTGATGGATTGACAATTTGAGAAACTGCATATCTTTGGTCCATTCAACGTTTGGTGAACAAACGCTGCTCACCAAACGTAGTGACGAAGCAGAATTCAGTAAGTGGTGCATTCTTTAAAGATACTCTGTTTACTTGGGTCCATTTGATTGACATGAAACGACATCTTTTAGCGTTGCCTGATGACTGGGCAGTCTTATAAAGTAATATGAAGTGTCACTATTGTAGTCGCGCACGTGTATTTATATGATCACCAAGGAACCAGCAATGCAAGCCACCGCAAAACGCACTAACGAAACAGCACTTCTCTCAAGAAGGAAGAAGCTAAGTACAAACCATGGAGATCACGATGCTGAAACCCGTCTATCTCACCCCGCACCCTCTCGCCGGCGAGAAGGTAGCTTTGACCGTCTTCGACCGCGCAGCCTTCGACATCTTCGTGCCCACCGTGCGCGCCTACTCCGCGCCGGCACCGTCCAACGAGGCACTCAAAGAGGGCCTCCTCAGAGCCGTGGCGCTGTACCCGCACCTTGCGGGCCGGCTAGTCCTCGACGACCAGGGCCGGCGGTTCCTCCATGTTAACAACAAGGGTGTGCTTGTTGTAGAGGTGACAGTCTCGGCTGACCTTGCTGACGTGCTCGCCGACGGCATGATTGCAAACGTAGAGGAGCTTTACCCGCCGCTGCCAGAGGTATAATTTTACACGTAGATTCACTAGATATGCCCGTTCTGTGCTGTGTCTCGTGGATCTCACACCGCCGCATATATGGCATTTATGTTTTTTAAATTCACTGAAAAATTATTGCAGGAGAATGTTGGGGCGCCATTGCTTCAGGTGAAGCTCAACCGTTACAAGTGTGGCGGCGTGGTGATCGGCACGATCGCCCACCACCACGTCGCTGACGGACACTCCTTGAGCATGTTCTTCACCGTGTGGGCAAGCGCAGTTCGCGAGGGAAAGGACTTCACGATCCCATCACCGCCGCCATTCCTTGACCGCGCGGCCACCGCCGTGCCCCGCAGCTCGCCTACGCCGATGTTCGACCACCGATCCATCGAGTTCAAGAAGGAAGGGGATGGCGACTACCACAGCACCACCAACAAGTCCCAGCACGTCGTCGTCTCCATGGAGAAGATCAAGAGCCTCACCGTGCACTTCACGGCCGAGTTCATCGCTGACCTGAAAGCACGCGTGGGCGTCCGGTGCAGCACGTTCCAGTGCCTCCTCGCGCACGTGTGGAAGAAAATCTCGGCGGCGCGGGAGCTCATGCCGGAGGAGTTCACGCAGGTAAGGGTGGCAGTGAACTGCAGGGGACGGGCCAATCCTCCAGTGCCGATGGATTTCTTCGGAAACATGGTGCTGTGGGCGTTCCCGAAGCTCCAGGTGAAGGACCTCTTGAACTCGAGCTACGGCCGCGTGGTCGGCGCGATCCGCGACGCCGTGTCGCGCGTCGACGCCGAGTACATCCAGTCGTTCGTGGACTTCGGGGCGGTGGCGGACATCAACGGAGAGCAGCTCGCCACCACGGCGGCAGTAGCCGGAACGATGCTTTGCCCGGATTTGGAGGTGGACAGCTGGCTCGGGTTTCAGTTCCACCAGATGGACCTCGGCACCGGGCCACCGTGCGCGTTCCTCACGCCCGACTTGCCCGTCGAGGGGCTCATGATCTTCGTGCCGTCGCGCACGGCCAAAGGCGGCGTCGACCTGTTCGTCGCCGTCGCTGAGGAACACGTCGACGCGTTCCTGCAAATCTGCCTCTCGGTGGATTGATCCGGATGGCTAGTGCCCGATTTGAACCAGCACGCATCATAACAGTGGGCCGAGGTTTGAGTGACCGTACGTGGTGTGAAGATGGGCCGATTTGCTTAGCGAATTCTCACTTTGTCAATAAAACGTCTTTAAAAACAAAGGAAGAAGTCTTATTTACCTCTCATAACTTTTCAATGAGTTGCACATCCTATCTCGAATTACAAAACCGGATATTTTGAGTCTCTGAACTCTTAGTTGTGTTACAAGTTTTCTCTCTCGGTAATATTTTGAGTGGTTTTGTCTGACTCAACACAGTAGGACCCACCTGTCAGGTGCCAGGTAGGCACCCGACACGCTCTCACTAATTTTTTATTTCTCCTTTCCTCTCCCGCTAGCCATCCGCCTCCACTCCGGCCATTCCGGCAGCCACGTGCACGCGTCGAGACCCACCGTCGTCGCCCGCCTTGGGACCTGTCGGCGCCGCCCGCCTCGTGGCCGTCGTCGTGGGCCTCATCTCCACCCGTCCCGGGTCCTGTCGCCATCGCCGTCGCTCACCTTTGGACCTGCCATCGCCGCCACCTCGGGAACCACTGCCGCGAGCTGCGGCTCGCTAGAGCGTGTCTCCACCCGCACCAGGTCTCGCCACCGTCCCGGCCCTTTTTGAAGTGCGTGTCCACCGGCCTCGGGTCCTGTCGTCGCCTGCCCGCCTTGGGACCCACTGCTACGGCCTGCATGGAGCGTATCTCTGCCCGTCCCTGGTTTCGCTATCGCCGCTCATGTTGGGACCCGCCGTCACAGCTCGCCTGGAGCGTGTCTTCACTCATGCGCACCCCGAGAACTGCTATCTGTCGACGTGGTAGCTGATAGGATGGGCTCCACTGTGCTAAGTTGGCAACTGACAGGTGGGCCTTATCGTGCTAAGTCTAACAAAACCCCTCAAAATACCGTTGTGAGAGTAAACTTGCAATGCACCTAAGAGTTTAGGGAATCAAGATACCCGGTTTTATAATTCAAGGCAAGATCTGCAACTCCTTGAAGAGATGAATGAAGGAGGTAAATAGAATTTCTTCCAAAAACAAACTATTTTAAATATAAAGGGTTACCTATTATGATAATTAGTTCTATAGTGAGGCTCAACATGAGTTTTCATGATTCACGGCCAAAATTTAAACTGTTTTTGATGAATTAAAAAAAACTTATTGAAAGTGCATCTAGGTCCTTCATTTTATTTTGGTGATTGGCGTCAATATAATTAAGAATGGACTAATGCTTTCATTGAGTATGTATGTAGATGACTATCGTAATTGATGAATGAAATGCATTGAAACAAAAAAGTAGAAAAGAAGATGTTATTTGCCTCAAATTGAAAGTCCAAAATTCACTCAAGAATGAAGGATTCATGTTGTTTTTTATTTCTAATCTTGAGTATAGGTAAACCGTACTATTAAGAGGGGTATAATTTATAAATTTGGTAAAGTCAAATGCATAAACTTCCTATAAATTCCTTTTTGTCGTCCTCTGTTTTTACCTTCTTCGACAGTGCCGGTGGTCCTCACCGGCAGTGCCGATCAACTCTCCTAGAGGCGCTGTGATGCCCAGATACTTCTCTGGCTTCTGTCTTGTCATCATCGGCAGTGCCATGGACTCATTGGCAGTCCATCGGCACTGTCGGTTGCTTCATCTAGAGAAGTGTGTTCTCTTTGGCTCTCTGGCTGTAGCTCATCGGCAGTGCCGATCACCCTGATCGGCAGTGCCGGTCGGTTCTACCGGAAAAATCACATTTTCTCTCTGGCTGTAGCTCATCGGCAGTGCCGGTCGGTTCTACCAGAGAACAACTTTTTCTGTCTGGCTCAGCCTATAGCTCGTCCGCAGTGCTAATCCCCTGATCGGCAGTGCCGGTCCCCTCTCCACAGAAACTGTCAACCATCAGGCTCTCTAGCTGATTGTGATCGGCAGTGCCGATCTTGCTGATCCGCAGTGCCGGTCAAGGTCTCCAGAAATGACTTGTCTTCTCTGTGGCTGCATCATCAGCAGTGTCGATGTCTTGATCAGCAGTGCCGGTGCGGGCCGAATCCTTGCCTGCAGATCTATGATAGTGTGTCAGAAACCCTACCGGCAGTGCTGATGGCTCGATCGGCAGTGCTGGTGCGGGGCGTCCAGACAGGCCAACGACTCTTTTTGAGCCCCTTGTATAAAAGGCCTTCACCCCACTTCGTGCCACCTCTCTAGAACCCGAAAATCATTTGGCACTTTTGAGCTTCACTCTCCTCACTCTCCCTCTCCAAGTCCAAGCTTCATTCCTTGAGCTAGGGTTTGAGTGAGCCATTGATTCCTAGTGAAAAGAGCACCCCTCCACTCTTGAGCATTCGATTTAATCATCTTTGTAACTTGTGCTTGTTACTCTTGGAGCTTTGCTCCTAGACGGTTAGAGGTGCCCGTAGAGCTCCCAACTTGTGTGGTGACGCCTCAGGAGTTTATATCACCCATCTCACAAGGGATTTGATAGCGGAGAACTCGAGCTCGATCTTTATGGTCGCTTGAGTGAGAATAGGGTTGAAAGAGACCCGGTCCTTTGTGGACTTCTCAACGGAGACGTAGGGTTCTTTATGATCTCGAACTTCGGTAACAAATCTTGTGTCTCCGTGAGCCCTTTTATTTCCTTGTTTTATCATTTCTTATTGTTATTGTGTTTCCTTTATTCTACTGTTATAGTCAATTATCACATAGTAACCGCGAAACCACTTAAACCTAGATTTTATACGACTATCTGATCATCCATCAGCACTGCCAATCTCCCATCGACAGTGGACACCGGTATTGCCGGTCAGTCTAATAAATTTGTTTAAGTCCAATTTAGGAGGTTTTTTAGATTTGCATATTCACCCCCCTCTAGGCAACTTTCAATAGGTATCAGAGCGGGATCTTCTTGAAGGCCTAACCGCTTGAAGATAAAGATGACAAAGGGAAAGAAAATTCCGCCTAGTGGATCGTCCGAGGGTGATGCATATGGAGAAAATCCAAGGATTGAAGATATTGATAAAGATGAGCTACCAAAAACCTACAACAATGTCATGTTTGATTATGATGATCTCAAAGAAGATTGCATTGGGCAAGGGTCCGATAGACTTCCCTACTTTGATGGACAATTTTATGATCATTGAAAATGCAAGATGATGATGTGTTTGGAATCCATGAGTCCTCATGTTGCAAATATAACCGAGAATGGTTTTTTGTGGGAAAATAGAGACAATCCAACCCGTAAGGATCAAATCAACATTCATCGCAATGCCGTGGCTGCTAGTGCAATTGTGTCCGCACTTAGTGCTACCGAGTATGACAAGGTAGCCGGAATAAAGAATGCCAACCAACTATGGAGAAAACTTGAGGTTATCTATGAGGGCATTGATTCCATCAAAGATGCAAGACTTAAAGAATTGCAAAATGAGTTCAACCTATTCATCATGGGTCCGGGAGAAGGCCCAAAGGAAGTTCATGATAGGCTCATGAGAATTGTGAATCAAAGAAGAGCACTAGAATCTAGAATGACCGATTTGGATATCAACAAGAGACTACTACAAGCATCGAGACCTTGGGATAGCAGCATTTTCTCAAACATTAGAGAGAAGGACAACTTTAAAACATTCTCCATCGATGAACTGCTCGGGAAGCTTCTTTCCCAAAAGCAATAAAATGATCAAGCCAACAAAAGAAATGCCTTGATCAAGCAAATTGAGGGAGTGAATGGTGATAAAAATAATGTAGCACTCAATGCTACACGAGAAAAGCAAGAGAGGAAGAAGAAAGTGGTTGACTCTAGTGATGAAGATAGTGATCACGAGATGGCTTTGCTTGTGAGGAGATTCAAGTCATTTCTCAAGAAAGATGGCTACAAGAAGAAAAGCTTTGACAAGGGCAAAGCAAGAAGGTCAAAAAGAACTTGCTATGAATATGGTGATGAAGGACATTTCATTGCGGAATGTCCAAAGAAGAAGAACAAAGATGAAAGAAGGAAAGACAAGCACCACAAGAAAGACAAGAAGTACAAGAAGCATAGAAGAGGTGAAGCTCACATTGGTCAAGAATGGAATTCCAATGATTCATCCTCTTCATCATCTTCCTCCTCCGAATCCGACTCGGATGAGGGAGGCGTTGCTACACTTTCCATTGGCGTCACTCCCACCAACACTTCTCTATTTGGGAGCTTGAGTGATGATGATGACGACAACACTCACAAGTGCCTCATGGCAAGAGGATTGAAGGTAACAAAATCTAAACACAAGCGTTCCTCTTATCCTAGTAGTAGTGATGATGATGATGATGATGATGATGATGATGTTAATGCTTCACTTCCTAAAATGCTTGAATTTATGGAATTACTTGAAAAACAAAAGGAAGAAAATGATAGGCAATAGGAGCTAGTTGAGAAACAAGAAGACTTGCTTACTCTTGAAAAGAAAAGAAACCTTGAACTAGAGAAGCTCCTAGAAGAAGAGAGAAAGAAAAATAACGACTTAACTATGTCTCTCACTAAAATTGAGAATACTTGTGAAAATGCTAAGAGCATTAAAGATGAACTTCAAGAGAAGTATGAGGATTTGGAAAAGACTCATAAGTCTCTTGAAGAACAATATAGGATTCTTTCAACTTTCACATCCTCCTCAACTAATTCCTCTCATGCTTCCACTAGCAAAGGATGTGATTGATGCTATAATATTAATGTTGATGCTTGTGCTACTAATATCAAATTGATTGATGATTTGAACAAGCAAGTAAAAGCTCTTGAAAGCAAAATACAACATGAGAAAGATGTTGTTAATGATGAGAAGGCAAAGTATGCAAGAGGTGCATACTCATATACTAGAATGCCACATGTCATGGATGGCATTGATTATATTGAGGGTGCCAAGCATAATACTCGGGAGAACAAGAATGAGAAGGAATTCATTAAGTTCACCAAGGAAGGATCTTACCAAAAGAAGCAAGCCAAGAAGAAGAATATTAATCATTCTTGTTTTATTAATGATTCTTATGTTAATATGCCTAATGCTACTTGTGCACTCTTTCATGATTTTGATGCTTCATATGTGGTCATGAGAAACATGCATGGTCGTGTGTTTGCCAAATATGTTGGGCCACGCAACAAGAGGCCAAAGGCTTGTGTGTGGGTGTCCAGAGTGCTTGTGACTAACGTAAAAGGACCCAAGCAAATTTGGGTACCTAAAAACAAAGCTTAATTTGTGTTGTAGGACTATGTCTCCGGAGGATCAAGTTGGGTGATTGATAGTGGATGCACCAATCATATGACCGGAGACAAAAAGATGTTCATGTCATTCGAGCCAAGTCATAACAAAAATGAGTACATCACATTTGGTGACAATGGAACGGGACAAGTACTAGGTTATGGTAAAGTCCCTCTCACTCCTTCATATTTCCTCTCTAATGTTATGCTTGTTGATCACGTTGACTTCAATCTTTTGTCCATTTCACAATTTTGTAAAATGGGCTATGAGTGTTTGTTCAACGAATATGGTGTGACCGTCTATAAGAGGAGTGATGACTCGGTTGCTTTTAAGGGTGTGCTTAAAGGAAAGCTTTATGTTGTGGACTTCTCCACGGATGAAGCTAGACTTGGTACATGCTTATTAGCGAAGTCCAACATGGGATGGTTGTGGCATAGAAGGCTAGCCCATGTTGGTATGAGAAATCTTCACAAACTCCAAAAGGGCGGCCACATCATAGGACTAACCAATGTTTCCTTTGAGAAGGATAAAGTTTGTAGTGCATGCCAAGCGGGAAAGCAAGTTGGAGCATCACACCAAGGCCATTGGAGATGTTGCACATGGACCTCTTCGGCCCTATCTCCTATATAAGTATTGGTGGTAACAAATATGATCTTGTAATTGTTGATGACTTCTCTCGCTTCACGTGGGTATTCTTTTTGCATGATAAAGGTGAAGTAAAAGATGTGCTCAAGACATTCATGAAAAGAGCATAAAATGAATATGAAGTCAAGATCAAGAAAATAAGGAGTGACAATGACACCGAATTCAAGAACACTCAAGTTGAAGAGTATCTCGATGAAGAAGGCATCAAACATAAATTTTCCGCACCCTACTCCCCTTAACAAAATGGGATGGCCGAAAGAAAGAACCGCACGCTCATTGAGATGGCAAGAACAATGCTTGATGAATACAAGACGTCTGACCGCTTTTGGGCCGAGGCTGTCAACACCGCATGCCATGCCTCCAACCGGTTGTATCTCCATCAACTATTGAAGAAAACACCATATGAGCTACTAACCGGTAACAAGCCAAATATTTTATGCTAAACAAGAAACCCAAGACTTCTAAGTTTGCTCCAAAAGTTGATGAAGGTTTCTTGCTTGGTTATGGGTCGAATGTTCATGCCTATCGTGTATTCAACAAAACCACCGGTTGTGTTTAAATTTCACATGACATGACATTTGATGAATCTAATGGCTCTCAAGGGGAGAAAGTTGTTAATGATGGTGTAGATGATGAAGTTCCTAGAAATGTAATAAAAAGGACGACCATTGGTGATGTGAGACCACAAGAAACATCAAGTATTGAAGATCAACCCTCTCCCTCAAGACAAAACCAACATCATGAGAATGAAGAATTCGATCATGCAAGTGGTCAAGATCAAGATGTTGGGGATCATGAACAAGCATCAAGAAATGATTCTCAAAAACATGATGAAGAGGTTGATAAAGATGGTGGTCAAGAAAGCTCACACCCACCGCACCCAAGAGTGCATCAAAATGTACAACGTGATCACCCCGTCGAGCAAATTCTTGGAGATATTGACAAGGGAGTAATCACTAGATCTCGAGTTAGTAGTTTTTGTGAACATTACGCTTTTGTCTCTTCTATGGAGCCATTTAGGGTAGAACAAGCACTTAAGGATGTGGATTGGGTGATGGCCATGCAAGAAGAATTGAACAACTTCACAAGAAATGAAGTGTGGACACTGGAGGAAAGGCCAAAAAACAAGAATGTTGTGGGCACCAAATGGGTGTTCTGCAACAAACAAAATGAAGATGGTGTTGTGACAAAAAATAAGGCAAGGCTCGTGGCAAAGGGGTATTCACAAGTGGAAGGTTTGGATTTTGATGAAACTTATGCCCCTGTAGCAAGGCTTGAATCTATTAGAATATTACTTGCTTTTGCTACTCTCCATGATTTTAAGTTGTACCAAATGGATGTGAAAAGTGCATTCCTAAATGGGCCAATCAAGGAAGAGGTGTATGTGGAGCAACCACCGGGCTTTGAAGACTCTAAGTATCCTAACCATGTTTATAAACTCCATAAGGCGCTCTATAGGCATAAGCAAGCCCCGAGAGCATGGTATGAATGCCTTAGGGATTTTCTTGTTAAAAAGGGTTTTGTCATTGGCAAGGCCGATCCAACCCTCTTCACTAAGCATTTTGGTGATGATATCTTTGTATGTCAAATATATATCGATGACATTATATTTGGTTCTACTAACCAAACATTTTGTGATGAATTTAGCAAGATAATGACCAAAAGGTTCGAGATGTCCATGATGGGAGAATTGACATTCTTTCTAGGCTTCCAAGTGAAGCAACTCAAGGAGGGCACCTTCATATGTCAAGCAAAGTACACACAAGACTTATTGAAGAAATTTGACATGGACAAGGTAAAGCCCATCAAAACTCCCATGCCAACAAATGGCCACCTCGACCTCAACAAAAAGGATGAACCTGTTGATCAAAAGGTATATCGCTCCATAATTGGCTCTTTGCTTTATCTTTGTGCATCTAGGCCCGGCATCATGCTTAGTGCGTGTATGTGTGCATGTTTTCAAGCCGCTCCTATGGAATGTCACATGGTGGCCGTTAAGAGAATATTGAGATATTTGGTTCACACACCCAACCTAGGGCTTTGGTACCCCAAGGGCTCAAAGTTCAACCTATTAGGCTATTTCGATGCGGATTATGCCGGGGATAAGGTAGATAGAAAGAGTACCTCCGGGACATGCCAATTTTTGGGTAGGTCTCTAGTGTCATGGTCATCCAAGAAACAAAATTCTGTTGCACTTTCCACGGCCGAAGCGGAGTATGTTGCAGCCGGTAGTTGTTGTGCACGACTACTTTGGATGAGACAAACTCTAAGGGACTACGGTTACAAATTGAGTCGTGTTCCTCTCCTATGTGATAATGAGAGTGCCATAAAGCTTGCTTATAACCCCATTAAGCATTCGCGTACAAAGTATATAGATATTCGCCACCACTTCTTGAGAGATCATTCTACAAAAGGGGATATAGAAGTTAGTTATGTGCGAACCGAAGATCAACTAGCCGATATATTCACCAAGCCCCTATATGAGAAGAGATTTTGCTGTCTTAGGAGTGAACTAAATATTCTTGACTCTAGCAATGTGATATAGAGAATGTGCACATCTGAATGGTGATTGTTTCATTATTGCAAAAATCATTGCTTTATGTCAAAAATCTCTTATTTTTGCTATTGGTGCTAAGTTTTGATCTCTAGATCAAATCTTGTCAAAATATGGTCATTGTTATGAGATGTTGATTGTTGGTTGACCATAGAATGCCAAGATCTCCTTCTGTCTATCAAAAACTTTTTTGAAAATTCCCCTCCTACCTTTTTCTGTTCTCTGGTCTGTCTGATCTTCAGTGGATCGGCACTACCGGTGCCTTTATCGGCACTGCCGATCAGATGTCTAACAGAGCGGCCTTCTGTCTGAGATTTTTGTCCCTCGAGCAGCCCTCATCGGCACTACCAATGCTCACCATCGGCACTACTGATGCTGGCCTGGACCTTGTGCTTTAACCCGCACCGGCACTGCCGATGCGAGGTCCAGCCTTTGAAATCCACTCGGTCCCCTGACGAGACCGAGTCTTTTCTCAGTTCCTGCCTTTCCTCGCCGCCTCTCTCTCCTCTCTAACCCTAACCAAACTCCTCCACTCCAAAAACTTGCTAATCTTCGTGGAATCAAGCGGGGAGTGGATCAAATCGTCTCCCAGGCCTTCCCTCCTCCATCTCCTCCCAAATTTGAAGGACTTTTTGAAGGTATTTTTGAAAATCTCCATCTTTTGAATCTCGTAATGCCTCATGTTTTTGCATAATTTCAATTGATAGAGATGTTCATCTAGGAGTAATTTAGTCACCCATGCAATTTGGTAAAGTTTTAGTGGCTAAATCTTAATTTTTAGTAGATTTAGGGTTTGTTTCTCCCTCGGTCGGCACTGCCGATCGCCCCCACCGGCACTGCCGATCGAGGGATCTAGAAACCCTAAGTGACCGTTGCAGCAGTCGGTTTGTACTGATCGGCACTGCCGGTGTCAGTCATCGGCACTACCGGTTGGGCCAACCAGAGAGCAGTTTCACTCGGGCTGCTTCCTGTTTGACCCACTGGCACTGCCGGTTGGACCAACTAGAGAGCAGTTTCACTCAGGCTGCTTCTTGTTTGACCCACCAGCACTACCGATGGCTCCAACCGGCACTGCCGATCAGAGCAAACCAGTGAGCAATTCAGTACTGTTTTTGTTGCAACCTTTTCATACCACTTCTTCTCTCCTTGACAGATGGCAGGTGGCAAGCGGCAGAAGCATCCGGGCACTCCCAGTGACTCGGATGAGGACTTTGATCCCGACGTCTCGCCCATTGTTCGTCGAGGTGGGGGAGGCAAGCGAGGACGAGGTGGCGACTTCGACCAAACCACCTCCCGTGGGGTTGGCCTTGGTCGTGGCAAGGGCAAAGGAAAGGCCCTTCCGCCATGGCAGCCCTCTCCTAGTGAGGAGGAGGAAGAGTCAGAGGAGGCAGAAGAGGACGAGCAGAGTGAGCAGCAAGAGGAGGAGAGTGGTGGAGAGGGTGAGGAGTCTGAGGATGAGGTCTATCAGCCTCAGTCTGGACCTCTTCGCTCCTCTGTCACTTATCAGATGCTGGCACCTCAGGTTTCTGATGACTTCAGGGTTCCTGTCCCTCTGTCCAGGGATGAGATGAAGGAGTACAGGCATACCAACCCCTGGACCCAGCCCAAGCATCCAGGGATTTCAGATGTTAGATTTTGGGACTTGACACAGGTGTCCTGTTACCGGAACATTCTCAAGAAGACTACTCACAGAGTTGTTCCCATGAAGTGCATTGACTGGCAGCGGATGGCAGCAGCTATGATCCCACTTTTGAGCTGATCCAGGCAGAGTGTGACAGGAGAAACTTGACTGCTATCATGGGCATGCACCAGCACTGGAACGATGAGATCATTGCCCAGTTCTACTCTACTTTGTGGGTTGAGCATGATGAGAAAAATCAGCTGGATTCCAAGATGCACTGGACCATTGAGAGGAACAGGTTCAGTATCACCTATTTCAACTTCGCTCACATCCTTGGATTTGATGACTCAGATATTGAGAAGGTGAAGACCACAGTGTTTGATCCTCAGGAGGACAGTGAGTGGGCTTTCATGTATGATGCTAGGTATGCTGACCCCAAGCATGGTGTTGAGTTTGGTTCATATCATGGCATGAAGCCATATTTTTGAGTTCTCAACAACATGCTCAGGGTGACATTGACTCGTAAGGTGGGGGACCATACTCACATTCACAGCTCCACCAAGACCTTGATGTTTGCTATGAAAGAGGAAGCAGAGCCCTTCAGTGTGTTTGAGTTCATGTGGACAGAGATTCTCTACAACTCCTATACTAGTAAGGCCTCTTTGATCTATGCTCCTTACATCATGAAGATGATTCTCCGTGTTGTGGGCTGTCAGTTTATTTGTGATCACAAACATCTCTCAGTCACGCCGAAGAAGTTTCCTCAGATTGCATCTCCTCCCCACGGTGGCACCCCTCCAGCTGCAGATGTGCCTCAGAGTTCTTCAGCAGCAGCAGCAACAGTGGGAGCAGCAGCCGGCACTAGTGCTGCCCCACCCCCTCGCCGTCGGTCTTCGAAGGTCTCCCGAGCCATCAGGTCTATGTTTAGCATCTACCGGGACACTGCAGTGGCAGTTAGAGAGCAGCAGCAGGCTCTTTCTCAGATCCAGATTGATATGAGGACCCTCGCCGCCACCGCCAGTGTTGAGCTTCCACCTCCCACTCCGTTCACTCCTCTGCCGGACATGGGTACTTATGATGATCCCTGGGGTATCTACACTTAGACTACACAGGTTGTCCAGGAGGCTCAGGATGATGATGATGAGGACGACAACGATGCTTCCATGGATGAGTGAGGCTTGAGGTGGTGCTTTTCCTCTTTTTGGTGTTGTG
Organism: Eleusine indica; assembly: GCA_030378355.1. NCBI lineage: Eukaryota > Viridiplantae > Streptophyta > Magnoliopsida > Poales > Poaceae > Eleusine > Eleusine indica. Next base: position 4,320,751 of record CM059498.1, on the reverse strand, counting down.
ATGCCAAAGGGGGAGAAGAAGAGATAGAGGTTAGTTAGTTTTCTTGTTTATTTTGTCAGTTGTGAGAGTGATGGATGATTTTTAATTGTTTGCTTGTGGTTTGTGGTTTGTGAAACTCTCTATTCATGCTTTATAAGTTATTGTGCTATTCATGTTCCGTGTGATGGTGTATTGTTGGTTCTCTCTTTCTAGTTGCATTTGTGTGAAAATACTTGTCATGTGCATTGTTTCATGTCTTATGCTTAAGTTTTGCAAATTGTCTCACGTGCACGGTGTTAGGGGGAGCTCTCACACTTTTATTTAATATGTGCATTGTTATTTATTGATTATTATCTCTCATATGCACACACTTAGGGGAGCTCCACATCTCTTTTATATCACAAAATAAAATTTATTGCACATTTCTATGAAATCTAATTGTATTGTCATCAATCACTAAAAAGGGGGAGATTGAAAGTGCATCTAGGCCTTTAATTTTATTTTGGTGATTGGCGTCAATACAATTAAGAATGGACTAATGCTTTTATTGAGTATGTGTGTAGATGACTATCTCAATTGATGAATGAAATGCATTGAAACAAAAAAAGAAGAAAAGAAGATGTTATTTGCCTTAAATTCAAAGTCCAAAATTCACTCAAGAATGAAGGATTCATGTTGTTTTTATTTTGAATCTTGAGTATAGGTAAACCGTACTATTCAGAGGGGTATAATTTATAAATTTGGTAAAGTCAAATGCTCAAACTTTCCATAAATTCCTTTTTATTACCCTCTGTTTTTACCTTCATCAGCAGTGCCGGTGGTCCTCACCGGCAGTGCCGATCCACTCTCCCAGAGGCGCTGTGATGTCCAGACACTTCTTTGGCTTCTGTCTTGTCATCATCGGCAGTGCCGGTTGCTTCATCCAGAGAAGTATGTTCTCTCTGGCTGTAGCTCATCGGCAGTGTCGATCACCCTGATCGGCAGTGCCGATCGGTTCTACCAGAGAACCACGTTTTCTCTCTGGCTCTCTGGCTGTAGCTCAACGGCAGTGCCGGTCACCCTGACCGGCAGTGCCGGTCGGTTCTACCAGAGAACCACTTTTTCTGTCTGGCTCAGCCTGTAGCTCATCGGCAGTGCCGATCCTCTGAGCGGCAGTGCCGGTCCCCTCTCCACAGAAACTGTCAACCATCAGGCTCTCTGGCTGACTGCGATCGGCAGTGCCGATCTTGCTAATTGGCAGTGCCGGTCAAGGTCTCCAGAAATGACTTGTCTTCTTTGTGGCTGCGTCATCGACAGTGTTGGTGCGGGCCGAATCCTTGCCTGCAGATCTATGATAGTGTGTCAGAAACCCTATCGGCAGTGCCGATGGCTCGATCGGCAGTGCCGGTGCGGGGCGTCCAGACAGGCCAACGGCTCTTTTTTAGCCCCTTGTATAAAAGGCCTTCACCCCACTTTGTGCCACCTCTCTAGAACCCAAAAATCATTTGGCACTTTTGAGCTTCACTCTCCTCACTCTCCCTCTCCAAGTCCAAGCTTCATTCCTTGAGCTAGGGTTTGAGTGAGTCATTGATCCCTAGTGAAAAGAGCACCCCTCTACTCTTGAGCATTCGATTTAATCATCTTTGTAACTTGTGCTTGTTACTCTTGGAGCTTTGCTCCTAGACAATTAGAGGTGCCCGTAGAGCTCCCAACTTGTGTGGTGACGCCTCGGGAGTTTGTATCACCCATCCCGCAAGGGATTTGATAGTGGAGAACTCAGAGCTCAATCTTTGTGGTCGCTTGAGTGAGAATAGGGTTGAAAGAGACCCGGTCCTTTGTGGACTTCTCAACGGAGACGTAGGGTTCTTTGGATCTCGAACTTTGGTATCAAATCTTGTGTCTTCGTGAGCCCTTTTATTTTCTTGTTTTATCATTTCTTGTTGTTATTGTGTTTTCTTTATTCTACTGTTGTAGTCAATTATCACATAGTAATCGCGAAACCACTTAAACCTAGATTTTATACGACTATCTGATCATCCATCGGTACTGCCGATCTCCCATCGGCAGTGGACACTAGCACTGCCGATCACCATCACCGGCACTGCTAGTCAGTCTAATAAATTTGTTTAAGTCCAATTTAGTAGGTTTTTTAGATTTGCCTATTCACCCCCTCCCTCCCCTCTAGGCAACTTTCACTTATATTCTTAAACAGTGAAAATAAAGCCTAATAGTTACAACCCAACTTATCCTACAATTCCGTATGAAGTCAAACAATGAGCAGTTTGTATACACAGTTCACACTGTTGGTGTGCCTAACATGTCATCAGGTACAATGACAAAAGAACACAACAGGGTTTTTTATTTTATTTAATAGATCAATCCTAGTATTAAGGGATAATTATATAAACCATCTCATAAGTCACTTAAAGTTTGATATTCACACCCATAAGCTTTTTCTATGACCAATCCCCACTCATCCAATGTATTTTGTACAAAAACCACCCCAGTTGACACATGTTTAATTAATTTCATATGATTTCATAGATATAAATTTAAAATAGAGCTACGTTAAATAAATTTAACATTGTTAGGGATTTTTATTGTGTTTAATTTCTCTTATTTTCATGTAGAACGTATCCAAATTTTAAACTTTATTGTTGGACACCGTTCAAATTTTAATTGATATTTTTGCTACATATTCTTTATAAAAATAATATGAAAATTATACTTTCAAAATTTTGAATTTTTGATAAAAACACCATTGGCTACTCCAAAAACATATTAAATAAATTAAACATGTGCAAATTAGAGTAGTTTTTGCAACAAAACTCAATGGCTAGGTGAGAATTTTAACAACATGACTTATGGGTGAGAATCTCAAACTCTAATTGATTTATACGAAGGTTTTTACAATTAACCCTAGTATTAAACATAATTTTTTAAATAGTATTAAACATAATTGAACACAAGAACATTGTTAATGCACCGAGGGTTGCACCAATCGGCTATAGTGACGCGCTGATCAGCGTCAAGTGAAGTGAACAGAAACTGTAAACAAAATAGAACATGGACATAGAATACATGAGTAGCATGAGTTAGCCAAATACCTACCACTAGTAGGTTCATTTATCAAGAGAATTAGTGGACTTCCTCTATTTTAGCAAGAGGATCCTTCGTTACCACAAAAACGGCCTTTAGCAGTGATATAAAAACTTTTGTAACAGCGCTTTCAAATTCACCCGTTGCTACAGTGGTAAAACAAGTTTTAGCGGTAGCTCATGTTATGAACCGTCCCTAAAAATCGATTTTTAGGGGCGGTTCACAACATGGGCCCCCGCTATAAATAGAGCTGATTTTTAGCGGCGGTCCATGTTGTGATCCGTCTCTAAAAATTGATTTTTAGGGGCGATTCACAGCATGAGTCGCTGCTGCAAATATGAGGCCCAACTCCTTCTTTTTCTTTAGTCCATTTGACCCCGCTGACATAGTAACTATAAAAACCCAACCCTAACCTAATTTTCTTCTTCCCTTCTCTTTCTCTTCCCGGTCGTCGTCTCTCTTCCCCTTTCTCTCCTCCCCCACCACACCCACACCGAACGGCGGCCATGTGCACATGGGCGGCGACGACAGCCACGGGCACACGGGCGGCGGTGGCCTCGTGCGCCATGACAGCGGCGGTGGCCTCGCGCGCCATGCCAGTGGCATCCTCGCGTGCGGCGGTGGCGGATCTGCGCACGCGGGCAGCGGCGATAACCACGCGCGGATCTGAGCACGCGGCAGCGATGGCAGCATCGCAACACGGGTGGCGGCGGCGACCTCACACGGATCTGAGCGGCATGGCGACCTCACACGCGGTGGCGGCGGCGGCCTCTCGATGCGAGCGGCGGCGGAGGCCACGCGCGGATCTCGGCGGCACGGGCAACCTCGCACGTGGCAGCGACCTCGCGACGCGGGCGGCGGCAGCAGCCACATACGGATCTGGATGGCCACACATGGATCCAGATGGGCCTGAGGCATGGATCTAGGTGCGGGCTCTTCCGGCCGACGGGCTATTTTTTTTTTATTTTTATGTTCATGGGTAGCGGCGGGTGAAGTTGTCACTCGCCGCTACTAATATCTTTGTAGCCACGGTTGATTTCACCTAGAGAATATCCGTCACTGTTGTCTTTTATTTTTAGCTGTGGTAGTATAGCGGTGCGGTACCCTACCCGCCGCTACAGTGGCTTTTGATCCGCCGCTACAGTATCTTTTTGTGGTAGTGCTTCCTATGCTATACCATCAATAATTACTGATACATAATACTTAACAGTAGAGACGGATCTCCAAATAAAGCATGGTAGGGCGACCGCCCGATCTATAACCTCACAGCGGAAGATCTCCAGCCTCTTATTCTCTTGAGCCCCGGCGCTGTGCAGCTATCCGCCATCAACCATGTTGTGGTTGTGCATCTCAAGCGTTTGTTCGGAGGAAGAAGAATCAGAGCAAAGCAAATCAATAGCTCTATCGTATGGGCCTGCTGAATATAGTTGGGCCAGTCAACTAATCAGGTAATGGGATGGGCAGGGCCTAGAGGCAGCCTGGACACATATAGCCTGCTACTGGCTTGTTGCTACCTCCAGCGACACGAAATACTGCCGGTCATTTGTTATTTGATACTTGGACGGTTAGACTGGTATCAATCCGCCTCTAAAGTTATCAAAAAAAAGTTTTTAAGGTAAGTCTTAATAAAACCTTTAATAAATATTAAATATTATATCATATATGTATTTTTTATTGGCATGACAAATTAAATATAAAAAGAGAGAATAAAGACTTTTATCTCATGTAAGAGTCTTTTTATTCTGATAAAAAAATATTGACTCACTTACTTAAAACTCTGTTTAAAAAAGAGTGTAATAAAAATATGCATTGAGATTGGCGTTACACCTTCGTGAATCTGCAAGATGTGATGCTAAGCAAGAGTGCCGGCCTAGCATTTATTTTCACATGCACTCATCGGTATTTGATCCACTAGCCTTGTGTTTTATATTTTTTTCGAAAGATGCCTTGTGTTTTTCATAGACTTTTGACTGAACATCTTCGCTCAAGATCAGTGGTTTTTTTTTTTCAAAATGCCCAACGCATTGTTTTTCCATACCCTTGGAGTGAAGTTGAGCATAGAGGAGAAAGCAATCAGACTCGATTCCTTCAGGCTGTGATAACATGGGATGAATGACGCTCTCACCGTCTCTCTTGCTGCAACCAAGGGTTTAAAAACCGCTATAGTAACGGTTTTGAACAGTATCAAAAAACCGATCGGTAAACCGAATTTATCGATCGAAATCCGAAATTACTACAGTATCTAGTTTTGGTTTTAGTGGAAAACCGACCGATTTTAATAACCGAGCCGGAGCGATTTTGTCAAAAACCATAAAAACCAGCTGGTTTTCAACGGTTTTTCAATCCTGGCTGTAACATAGTCAAATCTGGCGTACTTTTTCGATGAGTCCTTACCTACTCTGATTTTTAGGTAGCCGGTCATATAGCTGGTTCTTCAATTTTACTGGATTTCCGACAGAAAGTAGAACCAGATTTTTGTGGACTGGAGGATGTGGACGGGTTTTTTTTTTTTAAAAAAAGGGAGGATGTGGACGGTGATGTGGCTCAATTTGGACGTTTTTTTTTTTAGGCAAAGGAAACTTCATTAATTCAAAGTTCCTGGCTCAATTTGGACGTTGGGTGCAAGCGGATGGCTCAGATTGTGTAATTCTACAGTGTGGATCGGAGTCAGTCAGCCAACGCCAGGTCATTTGAACCCCAACCGATCAAGATTGCCTTGCTCAGTGATGGCTTAAGTCAAGGAAAGCGCCTGATAATGCGCTTACGAAAGATTTGACTTCTGTTAACAACTTGGACGTTGTGGCATGAGAGAAACAACAGAGTTGATAACAAGCGTTGGCTGCCACATGGGCACATGGACTAGTCAATGACGTGTAGAATGAGCTGCGCCTATGGATCAGGAGAGGAAAACACTGCCTTGTCGTTGCTGGTAGATGCCAATGCGTAGTACGTTTTTAGATGTAAGTCGTAGGCCGTTGTTTGCTTTGTAGTATAAATCCGATGTAACCTGTCGATGATAATGGAGATTGTTTAGGGTGTGTTTGGCAAATTTTATGTTTGTGCTAAAAACAAGTTATGTTTTGGCTTATCTATAAAAGGTGCTTATCTGTCTTTTTGATTTATTATACCATAAGTTGTCAAGCTGTTTGTAAAATAAATTATCATGTTTTCTGAAATGGCTTATTGAAATGGGTCTAGGGAGAGATGATCCATAAGCCCCAAAAGCTAGTATTTCATGGCTTTGCTTTCTAAGTACAAAAAAGCAAATAACTTATAGGAGCTTATTACAATAAGTGCTTATGTAAACTAGCTATTTTATAGGGCTTATAACTTATCACAATATAAGCTGTTCAATAAGCTAATTCATAAGCTCTGCCAAACACACACTAGGATATGTTTGATACAACTTATGATCCAGCTTATTAAACAATTTATGGTGTGATAAATAATAAGCTGTACCAAACATCTTGAACCTATAAGCATTTATTGTCATAAGCAATCATAAGCACTTTAACATTTTATACTATAAAGACAAAACAATCAAAATCTTGCTTTTCTAGCTTATAAACCACCTATCCCCATACTTTCATAGGATAAACACTTTTGTCAAACGGTTGGATTGATTATACTTCAATAAACTAAATAAGCTGAATAATCACTTTTGATATATAAACATAAACATATAATTAGTATGAAGCATAAGTAAAAGCTTTACCAAACACGCTCTTAGTCTTTTTTTTCGAGTTTAAGAGACGATGCCCAGTTTTACTTAAAAAGTATAAATATATAACCGTTTACAGCTTAATTTTTGGGAGGCCTTCTTTTGTATTCTCTTCTTCAGTTAATGAAAAGCATGCATGTTCAGACATGTCTAAGAAAAACACTGAAGGACAGGAAATCTATTGAGAAAAGGTGGCGACGTTTTGGCACAAGTCTTTTCTCAATCGGTGGCAACCGCATTGTGATATATCGTAAGTGAAATGATAGTGTGTGGTCTTTTGGTACTTTGAAAAGAACAGTTCATCTGTTATTCGATTAAAAGTGGACGTACAATAAACGATCGTGTCTTGGTATCAATAAAAGAACAAGGAGCATGCAGCGCGGAAGGTAAAAATACAGCAGAACCTGGAGGCTAAAGCAAAGGCTACTAACTTGACGCCACAGCCACTCTCAGACCTCGGCCTACTGTTCCGCTACAAGCGAGCGGATACAAATTCTGCGTCATCCGTGGGAGAATCCAGAGAGTGGCAGATTTGCTGGAACACATCGGCGTAGTCCTCGTTGACTGCCACGAACAGATCGACGCCGCGTCTGTCAGCCCCAGACGGCACGAAGATCATCAGCCCCTCGACGGGCAGGTCCGGCGGCAGGAACGCACACGGCGGCCCAGTGCCGAGATCCATCTCGTGAAACTGAAACCCCAGCCAGCTATCGATTTCCAAGTCTGGGCACATCATGGTGCCGGCCACTGAAGCCGTCGCCTGGAGCTTCTGCCCCCTCATGTCGGCCACAGTTCCGAAGTCCACCAATGACTGGATGTACTCACCGTCGATGCGCGACGCGGCGTTGCGGATCACATTGACCACCTGGCCGTAGCTCGAGTTCAGGAGCTTCCTGACTTGAAGCCTGGGGAACGCCCATAGCACCATGTTCCCGAAGAAGTCCATGGGAACTGGAGGATTGGTCCGACCCCTGCAGTTCACGGCCACCCTCACCTTGGTGAATTCTCCCGGGTGGAGCCCCCGCGCCGCCGTGAGCTTCTTCCACACGTGTGCGAGGAGGCACTGGAACGTGCTGCACCGGAAACCCACGCGCGATCTGAGCTCCGCGACGAACTCGGACGTGAAACGCACGCGAACGTTCTTGATCCTGTCCATGGGGACGACGGCATAGGACTTGGAGATGCCATCTTTGAACTCTATGTTCTGGTGATCGAACATGGGCTTCGGTGTGCGGCGAGGAACGGCAGTTGACGCACGGTCATGGACGTGCGGTGCTGGGACGATGAAGTCCTTATTGCCCGCACCCGCACGCGCCGCGCTCGACCACACCCGGACGAAGGAGCTCATGGCAGTGCCGTCGGCGACGTGGTGGTGGTAGATGATGCCCATCACGAGACCGCCGCACTTGTAGCGGTTGAGCTGGACCTGAAACAGTGGCGCCCCAACGTTCTCCTGTACGTACATGGCAGTACAAGATCAACATCAGCGATCCGCAAATAAATGCCATGTATATAATGAAGCGCCCATGAATCTACTAGTTGATACCTCTGGCAGCGGCGGGTAAAGCTCGCCGATGTTGCTAATCGCGTCGTCGACGAGCACGTCAGCAAGGTCAGCCGAGACGGTGACCTCTACAACAAGCACGCCCGCGTTGTTGAGGTGGAGGAACCGCTTGCCCTGATCGTCCACGACTAGCCGGCCCGCCAGGTGAGGGTAATGTGCGAGGGCTCTGGCGAGGCTCTCTTTCACCACCTCGTTCGACGGAGCTGGCGCGGCGTAGGCGCGCACGGTGGGCACAAAGATGTCTATTGCAGCGCGGTCGAAGATGGTCAAGGGTACCTTCTCGCCGACGAGCGGGTGTGGGGTGGCATAGATCGGCTGAAGCATCGTAATCTCCATGGTTGTACTGCCTAACTTCTTTCTTGTGAAAAAAGTGTTGGTTCGTTAGTGCGCTGTGGAGGATGCTTCGAAGCTGATCGCCATTAGTTCATGACCATTGCATTTTATAGTCCTGGCTCTTGGGAGTAGAAACTACTCTTCGTCAACGATTCCAAATTAAAGCATAATTTAATCGGTATACTCTCATATACTGACCGTCTTAGAGAAGTACATGCATGTCACGTGGGGGGAAAGTTACGTTAGACTTAGATTCAAACCATTCAACTATTCTACTGATTCAAATACTAGATAATATTTAAATATTGATTCAAACCAATCAATACTGACCATTCAAACACTAGATTCAAAACAAGCAACCATTGTCTGACCATTCAAACATTAGAGATAGATTCAAACCATATAGTCATAGAGGTTCAAAGTGCATGGGCTGCCAAATGACAAGGAATAATTTAACAATAAGATTTAACATGGCTTCCATGTGCTCTCTACAAAATTATGTCAACTGCGATGTCCATCTCTTTAAGCTGATCCAAGCTAGGCCTATAACGATAATAGAGTAGAAAGACGATACGGTCGAAAACGGTCTAAGGGACCTCTTCTCGCAGATGAGTGGGTGTGGGGCGGGATACACCGTCTGAAGCATTATGATCCCCATGGTTGTACTGCCTAACTTCTTGTGAAAAAGTGTTGGTTCAATAATGCGCTTTGGAGAATGCTTCGAGGCTGATTGCCATTAGTCCATGACCATTTTGTAGTTCTGGTTCGTAGAAGTTGGAACTACTTGTTTCTAACTTCAAATTAAAGCATAATCCTTCAGTTCTCAAATTGTTGTTATTAGTACAACAACTTTAGTTCATTTTGGAACTAGAACTTTGTCCTAATGACAACAATATTAAAAGGAGGGAGTGTACATCTTTTAATCGGTACTTATATCAAGTACACATGTCATGTGAAAGGAAAGTTCCACTTAGCTAAGGATAGGTCTTGGATCGGTAAAAAATACGGTTATTTTGCTTTGATTTTTTTGGTTTTAAAATATTTCAGTTCCCAAAAAGTAAAAACCTAAATAGTTTAGAGAAAATTAAAACCTAAACTAAATAACTGAAATATTTTGGTTCAATTTTTTGATTTTGGTTATTAACCTAAATTTTAAAAACTATACTCCTTCCGTTCCATATTACTTGTCATCCTACACTCCTCTAGTTTTCCCAAATAACTTATCATCCTCGTATCACAATGTAGTTTTTTCTCTTCCTAATACATCTCTATCTCTATCTGTCTCCTTCTTGTTTTCTGGCAACTATCTTTTTTACTTCTCCTTAATCTCCATGCTCAAGTCTAAAACGACAAGTAATATGAGACGAAGGGAGTACTTTTTATAAATTTCATATGACACAAAAGGTAAAATCAATATAAATGTCATACCTATATCATGGGTAACATCAAAATCACACCCTACCAATGATTTGAATGAAAATAAAAGATTTGTTACCACAATCTGCCTCAACCACTAAAGAATTAGGTATCTAGCAATGAGGTTAAGGATATAATCATATAATATATGAAAGTTCGATTATTTCAGATATTAAAGTTTTTCAATATAAAAAACACTTGTGGTTGTTGTACTAGGTTCGCAGTTCCTGCATTGTCTTCTCTAGCTTTGGTGTGTCCTTCTTCACTAGCACTCCCATTTCCCTATAAACTGCATTATTTTATATAAAATCTCATCAGTTTACTTTGACCATCAAGATTGGATGTTTTGATCAGCAAAGTGCTTCTTTGAAGCACAGCCAGAGCCAGTCAAAGTTAGCTAATTTACATCTGAACAAAATATGGTCAGTAGCTTCAGGTACTGCACACCTGTTTTCTTCAGTTCACACCTGTTTGTAGTTTCTTGGAAAGCCAGCCACAAAAATACTTGACTTTCAATGGAATCTTTGACCCCCATAGTTTTTCACTCTTTTGCTGACTCTCTGAAAGTTCTTAATCTATACATCGATTCGGTTATGTACATATCTGCCCGATTTCTCCAGTGCCCATATGACCTCATCTTGCTCTGCATTTATTTAGTTCTATGCCATGTAATATTTCTTGCAGTTCTGTCCATTCTGCTCTCCCTTGAGCATCTAAATTTCTTCTTAGATCCAGGTCCCAACCTTCCTATGACTAAAAATCATCAACAGTTGCTTGCTTGTCTCTGCAAAAATTATGAAGTGTCGGGAAGGCTAATTTCAGTGGGATCTCCTTGATCCACACGACCACACGTACTCACAAGAAGATGTGTTTTGGCCATTGTTAACTTGCATGGTTACGTTACCCCTGTTTGAAAAGATGTTATCCATGTGCAACGTAATATATTAGAATTTAGACGGAATCCAGTCTCAGTCAAAATGTGAACCTAGGATTATACTACGGTACATGCATGTGAGACACGGTCGAGTTTAGTATCATGTCACGTGCGATCTGCCGCTCCTGCTAGCCGCCACATGTCTAGTCAAAGCTCGAAGCCAGTGACTCTGACTTTACTGGTAACTCTGCTCGGCTTAATTTACTAATGGGTCGAACCGAATTTATAAACTGGTTTTTCAAAATCACAAGTCGAGTCAAGCTTCTCACGAGCTCATCTAGCACTAAAAGACTCATAAGAAGTAACTAATGATAAAATATTTAAATATTACGCTAATCCATTTTAACTTGAGATATTTTTTTCATTAATTTTATTAAATATATATTTTATATCTTACCTATTTTCGTTAAAATAAACTTTAACTTACTAGAATCTAGTGCTTAATTGTTTTGTGTTGTTTCTAGCTCATGAGTCTAACCATCTAGCTCGAACTGATTATTAAGCCGACTTCAGCCAAGTTTTTAACTTAGTTGTTTGAGGAGCCTAGCCGAGTCAAGTCAATTTTCTAATGAGTTAACATGAGGCAAACCAGTTCCACACCTACCCCTAGCGGCTAGGCATGGTCGAGCAATGAAGATTAATAATCTCATTGTTGAAGAAAATAAGCGCCTTTTAGATTTAGGTTAAGCAAGAAAATAACTTTAAATTATAATATCTATATAAATATATTCTTTTCTTAAATGTAATTACATTGAATGAAATGTAGGACAAGACACCACATGTTATTTACTAGCCTTAACGTCATAAATGTAAAATACATCTAAAGTGGTGGTTTATGGATGAGAATAGCGCAAACTTTATGGAACAGTTGATTTCAAAAGGTTTGACTTTGTCAAACCTATAAATACTTACATCTTAGAATAGATGCAGTATAACTTAATTAATAGTAAAAATCATAGAAATCCACCTACGTCTCAAGGACTAGAATACGTTGCCCTTAGCGATTCTTCAAAATGAATAATCTTCAAATGATCTATACTATATCCTTATAAGATTATTTAGACTTTTCACTGGTCATATATATACTACGATACATCTAAAGTGGTTATTTATACTATGGTAAGAAATGGTTTCACTTTGAAAATGGTGGTCAGAAAAAAGTAGTTTTAGAGATGTGGTGATGATTAAAGCATGGAACACTCGTGTTCTGAAACTGCAGCGCGATTGATAGATGCAATTTAAAATTAGACATATTTATTATAAAGAAAACATGTGAGCAGCTGGGCTGTGTCAACACTATGGCTGAACTTAACAAACACAAGAAAATGTTGGCAGATGAGTTTAATCCCTTAACGTATTGAACATCGAAGCTGAAACTAGCGAGTTGGGGGGGTGCTGGTGAAGAATAACACACCCGCCAGAGGAGAACAAGTCCTTGAGACCTTGACTGCATTTTATTGGCCGGTGTGGCGACGACTTCTATTCAATATATAGACCATATTCTTAGCTAAGTGGAACTTTCCTTCCACGTGACATATGTGCTTCTCTTGTTAAAACGGGGTATATGAGTACCGATTAAAATACGTACCTGTATATACTTTATTTAATTTTGAGTCGGAGACGAAGAGTAGTTCCAACTACCAAAGAGCCAGGGCTATAAAATGGTCATGGACTAATGATCAGCTCAAACCATTCTCCAAAGCACACCAACGAACCAACACCTTTCTTTTTTCACAAGAAGTTAGGCGGTACAACCATGGAGACCACGATGCTTCAGCCGGTTTGTGCAACTCCACACCCGCTCGTCGGCGAGAAGGTCCCCTTGACCATCTTCGACCGTGCCGCAATAGATATCTTCGTGCCCACCGTGCGTGCCTACACCGCGCCGGCACCGTCCAACGAGGTGGTCAAAGACAGCCTCGCCAGAGCCCTCGCGCAGTATCCTCACCTGGCGGGCCGGCTTGTCGTAGACGATCAGGGCAAGCGGTTCCTCCATCTCAACAACGCCGGCGTGCTTGTTGTAGAGGTCGCCGTCTCGGCTGACCTTGCTGATGTGCTCATCGACGGCGCGATCAGTAACATCGGCGAGCTTTACCCGCCGCTGCCAGAGGTATATATCAACTAGATTCATGGGTGCTTAATTATCTATATGTCATTTAATTGCTGAACTTTATGCTGATCTTGTATTGCCATGTACGTACAGGAGAACGTTGGGGCACCACTGTTTCAGGTCCAGCTCAACCGCTACAGGTGCGGCGGTCTCGTGATGGGCATCATCTACCACCACCACGTAGCTGACGGCACCGCCATGAGCTCCTTCGTCCGCGTGTGGTCAAGCGCGGCCCGTGGGGGCAAGGACTTCATCGTCCCAGTACCAGCGCCGCACGTCCACGACCGCGCATCAACTGCCATCCCTCGCGCGACACCGACGCCCGTGTTCGATCACCAGAACATAGAGTTCAATGATGGCAGCTCCAAGTCTTATGAAGTCGTCCCCTTGGACAGGATCAAGAACCTCCGCGTGCATTTCACGACCGAGTTCGTCACGGAGCTCAAAGCGCGCGTGGGTTTCCGGTCCAGCACGTTCCAGTGCCTCCTCGCGCACGTATGGAAGAAGCTCACGGCGGCACGGGGGCTCGACCCGGAAGAGTTCACCAAGGTGAGGGTTGCTGTGAACTGCAGGGGTCGGACCAAGCCTCCAGTGCCCATAGACTTCTTCGGGAACATGGTGCTGTGGGCGTTTCCCAGGCTTCAAGTGAGGGAGCTCCTGAACTCGAGCTACGGCCAGGTGGTCGATGTGATCCGCAACGCCGTGTCGCGCATCGACGGTGAGTATATCCAGTCGTTCGTGGACTTCGGGGCCGTGGCTGACATGAACGGAGATGACCTCGCTGCGACGGCTTCAGTGGCCGGCACCATGATGTGCCCGGACTTGGAAATTGACAGCTGGTTGGGGTTCCAGTTCCACGAGATGGACCTCGGTACTGGGGCGCCATGTGCGTTCCTGCCGCCGGACCTGCCCGTCGAGGGGCTCATGGTCTTTGTGCCGTCGGGCAATGGTAAAGGCGGCTTCGATCTGTTCATAGCTCTCAACGAGGACCACGTCAACGCGTTCCAGCAAATCTGCCTCTCAGTGGATTGATCCGGCGGCCAGTGCAAGATGGGCTGCTTTGCTTATACCACGGAAAATATAAAGCCTGACTGATGACTACCAGCAGTTGCAGCCTGCATATCGTCCGCCTGATTTTCTGAGTTCTCATGTATGCACAAACGCGTCACCGTCCGAAATCCGGATTTTATCTCCAGCAATTTATTGTGTCCATTTAGCAAAATTGTAGCTTGATTTATTCACTCAAACATTGTAAGTTGGTATGTGCAGTTTGACTATTTTGTCTCTCCACGTACAAATTGAGTTTAATATAATAAAGTTTAAATTTCGTATGATTCTACCTAAGACAAAGCTCTGTCTTTAAGAAAGTTGTACTGTAATATTTTTTTTTATGATTATGTCTATAGTTTAGTAACATCAAGTAGTGTCTTAATAACATATATAATTTATTTTGTTAAAAACATATTAACTGTTTTTCACTTAGTCATGTCATATATCATCTTATAAAATAAAAAATAAACTATTTGCTTTGGCACTGACGAACTGTCGATGTTTAGAATCACCGGCTAGTAAATTTCTTCATGGAGGATTGCGTGATTAGACTTGGTGATGGCTTAGCAAGAGGCAGACACGAGGATGTATACTAGTTCGGGAAGAACCCTACGTCATGTTTGGGTTGCTGCTCGCGTTAATTGCAGGAGAGAGTACAATGGAGGCAAGAGAGGAGTGTGCTCCAAGTCTCTATGTAGTTGTGCATGTTTTTTTGGTCGAGGATGGAGATGATTTGAGGTGCGTTGAGATACAGTGAGTGATGTCCGATGCCCTAAGAAAGAAGAAGGCCTCCCCTTTTATAGTTTAAGGGGTTGGGCCTGTACGCATACACACACACACACACACAGAGAGAGAGAGAGAGAGAGAAGCAGCGGTGGGGGATGATAAGCCTATGGTCAGCGGTGCGATCATCATGGGCCCCATTGGCTCGGTCTTTACGTTGCCACATACCACTGAGTCGAGGGCGTGCCCTTCTCTTCCTTTGATGGGTTGAGTCACGTCATCACTGTAGTCGATGTCGTCAGCATCGCATGCTGGCTTAACCTGGTCGACATGGCTTCATCATGGCGCCATGCAATGTCCCGTCAGACAGGGCGATAATGGGATAGGGGTAGGCTTACAATAGGATTTGACCTCCCATCATTGTTATCGTACGCTCGTTCGTGGCATTTAAGATAGAGCAGAGGGTGGTTGTTGAATTTCGGCCCGCTCGATCCCCGTCATCTGAGGTCAAGCGAGTTGAACATGGCTGAGGGTAGAGCACCTTGCCGGTTTATGATTGACGGGTTGCCCATGTGTTACTCCTTGCTGTTACTCATGTGTTGTCAGTGATGTGGTGCCCCATCTGATCAGAGTGGCGGGGACTACTGACAGGGTTGGCAGGGTTAGCAAGCAGCATCAGTGCCACTCTACGTGCACGCACGCGTGTCATCATTATGGACTGCCATATCCAAGTTTTAAGATTATGTCTATAGTTTAGTAACATCAAGTAGTGTCTTAACAACAAATATAAATTTTTTGTTAAAAATAGATTAATTGTTTTTCACTTAGAGTCATGTCATATATCATCTTATAAAATTAAAAATAAACTATTTGCTTTGGCACTGATGAACTGTCGGTGTTTAGATTCACTGGCTAGTAAATTTGTTCATGGAAAATTGCGTGATTAGACTCGGTGATGGCTTAGCAAGAGGCGGACACGAGGATGTATACTAGTTTGGGGAGAACCCCTATGTCATGTTCGGGTTGTTGCTCGTGTTACTTCCAGGAGAGAGTAC
The DNA here is from genome assembly GCA_030378355.1 of Eleusine indica. Taxonomy (NCBI): domain Eukaryota; kingdom Viridiplantae; phylum Streptophyta; class Magnoliopsida; order Poales; family Poaceae; genus Eleusine; species Eleusine indica. The sequence continues at coordinate 4,304,788 of CM059498.1, read as the reverse complement.
AATGGGGGCAAGAGAGTAGTGTGCTCCAAGTCTCTATGTGGTTGTGCGTGGTTTTTCGGTCGAGGATGAAGATGATTTGATGTGCGTTGAGATGCGATGAGTGATGTCCGATTGTATGATGCCCTAAGAAAGAAGAAGGCCTCCCCTTTTATAGTTCAAGGGTTGGGCCTATACACATACAACAGGGGTAGGGGGCTGATAAGCCTATGGTCGGTGGTGCGGTCATCATGGGCCCCATTGGCTCGGTCTATACATTGCTGCGTACCACTGAGTCGAGGGTGTGCCCTTTTCTTCCATTGATGGGTTGAGTCACGTCGTCACTGTAGTTGATGTCGCCAGCATGGCCTGCTGGCTTAACCTGTTCTGCTTGGCTTCATCATGGCGCCATGCAATGTCCCGTCAGACAGGGCGATAATGGGCTAGGGGTAGGTTTACAATAGGATTTGACCTCCCATCATTGTTATCGTACGGCCGTTCGTGGCATTTAAGACCGAGCAGAGGGTGGTTGTTGAATTTCGGCCCGCTCGACCCCCGTCATCCGAGGTCAAGCGAGTTGAACATGGCTGAGGGTAGAGCACCTTGCCGGTTTATGATTGACGGGTTGCCCATGGAATGGGTTCAGACCCATCATGACTGCCACATCCAACTTTTCTCTTCCATTACTCTTGTGTTGTCAGTGATGTGGTGCCCCATCTGATCAGAGTGGCGGGGACTACTGATAGGGTTGGTAGGGTTAGCAAGCAGCATCAGTGTCACTCTACGTGCATGCACGCGTGTCATCATTATGGGTGCAGAGTCATTGCTCTTATCTGTTGCGATCTCGACCCCATCGACGAGGGTCGAGCCAGTCGAGGCACGGTCGACCCAATCAGCTGGGGTCGAACGATTCTGAAGGCAGTTGACCCCTGTTGTAGGGGTCAAGCGAGGCGGAGTGTGCCCAACTCTTGCCCCCGAGGATCGAGCGAGGCGTGGGGCATTGACTGCGTCGATGTGGGGTTTTTTGGACCGATATTTCCTCAGGCCCTTCGTGGGGCCTTGGAGAAATAGCCTTTAGCACATTGTTAATTACTGTTACGTGGCATCATTAATATTTATCCCTGACAGTATGCCCCCCCCCATCGAGCGAGTCGAAGAGTCATTCGGAGGGTCTACTAGTGGTCTTTGGTTGAAGCGACGTCCTGATAGTTTTTCTAAGCCGTCGGGTGCGCGCGAGCGCAACGTCGGGTGTAGCCCCGAGCAAGAGGGGGAGCCATAGACTCGTGCTTTGCCTTAAAGTGTGGAGTTGGGTGTGCGACCTCGAAGTTAGGTCTCGATTGGTGATGCTGATGCTCGAGCCCCCGCGCGTTACGGTGGGACCAGTCAGGCGGTTGTTTCGACTTCATCGATTGTTTCCCCTTTTGCGTCCTGTTCGAGGGATGGAGGGTAGATCCGGGCTGCATTTTACCCCGAGGGCCAAAATGTGGTGCTCATTGAGCTGATAACGGGTTCGTTCGTGTGAAGCCACGGTTCTCCGTCGACAGAGTTCTGACGGAGCAGCTGGTGATCGACTTCATTAATCTGTTTATCCGTCTCAGGACTGGTTCTCAGGACCATTCGATTGGTCCCGAGGGATCTTAGCCTCTCGACGATCAGATACCAGTGGTTGAATCGGAACCAGACTCGGAACATGACTCCGTGATGCCCTCGACACTAGTGTATCAGGGTGCTGACCGCTAGGTGGGTCCATCACTCGTACCCCTCGCTCATTTTTGTAATCGAGGCGGTTGCCAAGCCCTTCGAGGGACCAACCTTGGAACCTTGGCTGGGTCATGCCGTCAAGGTAGTTTTTGGTCTCTTATCCCGGCTTACCTGCCTGGGTCAAATCCCACGGGGTTGATCGAGTCATAACTTACCTCGCGTCAAGCGAGCGCTGCAAAAAAATGAGTAGAGCAGGGGTTGCGGGATCCTGGATGAGAGTCAAGCCATTCCCCACATATTTAAGGAGAAAATTGGATGGGTGCGGGGATCCGAACGGTTTATGATCCATTTCACCATGTTTTTAGGAGGTAAGTAAAACAGCGTGAGAATTTAAATCGGAAGCCGATCCATTTTCACACATTTTGAAAAGAGGGCGGCACATTTACTTCGCACGCGAGTCTTGGTGGGAACAGGCGGAGCATGGAGCCGTGTTACTGCATGTGACATGGCGATCATAGTGCGGTCGTGTGATGGTAATGGTGGGCTCGCTTGATGTGGCGCCGTCTCCGTTGCGGGATGGGAGGAGTCCTGGGGCGATGTGGCATAATCTCCTCCGCGCATTCACGGTGAGGAGTAAATAGGTTCACCTCGGGTTCATCGTGGTGGATCCCACGGGTCAAATCATAGGGCCCGGGGGTCCTTGGGCAGACCGCCTATTTAATGCCAAGTGTTGGGTCCGCCCTTTATTCCTTTTGTCTTCTCACCTTTTCGTCTCCTTGCCTTTTTGTCTCTCGCCGGAGTGAAACCTTCTCCATCTCCTCCGTCTTCGTCCACCACACCCTCCCCCTAAAGCCTCCATGGATATGAGCGCCTAGAGCCATTCAACGGTGGTACTGAAAGATCTGACAGACCTCATCGCCATCGGGCCCCTTCGTCCCTACACCGAGAGGGTCGAGTGGTGCACGACGGGGAATGAGTCGGTGCCGAACCCGCCGCTAGACTACATCATCTCATTCCTCCCCTCCATGAGTGGGAGGTCAGTGCCCCGACACACGACTTTCTTCGGAGGCTTCTATTCTACTACCAGATCGAGCTGCAGCACTTGACCCACAATGGGTTCCTGCACATCACGTTGTTTGTCGTGTTGTGCGAGGGATTCTTGGGGGTCAAGCCTCACTTTGAGCTATGGCAGCATTTCTTCACTACCACCCTTCAGTCGAGTAAGTGGGGGATGACAAGTACCCCTCGACGATCGGGTGCTGCAGTGTCCACCTTAGGGGTGGTTCGCAGTACATCCCAATCGCACTCCTATCGAATGTCCCGGGATGGAACTTGAGATGGTTCTATCTTCACAATGACGAAGCCCACCCCTTCCCTCCGTTCACCGGCCACTCGAGCAGTGCGATATCGTCATTGTGGAAGTGGAGAGCGCCTAAGGATACTCACATGCCGGTTGGCGAAGCCATCAAAGCCATCGCTCGGCTAAGGCGGCGGAGAGTCGACCGAGTTGAGGTCACTGGGTGGTGGTTCCAGCGGTGGTTCGTGCCTTTGATGGCGCATTCTCTGCCCATATTCAAGGTGAACCCGACCAACTGCCTCATCGGCCAGAACGTCATGGTGCCCGAGGAGCTCGTGGACAACAAGGAGGTGGTGAGGCAGATCCAGTGGGTGTTGCTGCATCCTGCCAAAACCTGGCACATCCAGGGGGGTGCTTCCTTCTGAGGGGGCAGTCGACGTGGTAAGTGGCATTGTCTTTATCCTTTCTTCCTGTCTTCTTTGTTCCTTGTTTGTGTCCTGATTTATGTCGTGTCACATAGTCCGATATGATGAACCAAGTACGACCCTGGACCCCAAGCTACTTGAGGGTGCCGCCCAAAGGGCGGTAAACCGCGCTCGCAGTGAAGAGCAGAAGGCCGCCAAGGAGCAGCGATGGAAAGAGAAGGATGCAAAGCTCTTGAGGAAGGCACGGCAGGAGAAGGAAAGGGCACAACGTGCTGTGATGGGGGAGGACCCGGACACCTCGTCCTTGGCATCGACGAACGAGGGCGATGGTGAGTCTAGGGGTGAAGAGGTCGAGGGCGATTTTGTCATCTTCCCTCATGGTGATGACGACGACGACGATGACGACAGTAAGGATGAGGGTCTCGTCACTGGGCTCGATGTCATACCATTGTGTAGTCCTCGCTCTTTTAAGTTGAACCTATTTGTCTCTAACTTCAAAATAAAGCATAATCCTTCAGTTCTCAGATTGTTGTTGTTAGTATAACAACTTTAGCTCATTTTTGAACTAGAACTTTGTCCTAATGACAACAATTTTAAAAGGGAGTATACGTCTTTTAATCATACTTATATCTAGTACACATGTCATGTGAAAGGAAAGTTCTACCTAGCTAAGAATATATGTCTTGGCAATCGGTTAATACGGTTATTTTGGTTTATTTTTTTTGTTTTAAAATATTTTAGTTTTAGAAAAGTAGAAACATAAATATGATATAGATAAATTTAAAAATCTAACCTAAATAACTGAAATATTTTGGTTCTATTTTTTCAAATCTTGAATATTAATAACCTAAATGTTAAAAACTATACTTTTTTATAAATTTTATATGGCATAAAAGATCAAATCAATATAAATGTCATATTCTAAAAGTCTAGCAGTGATTTGAATGGAAATAAAAGATTTGTTATCATAATCTGCCTACCATGAAATAATTAGGTATCTAGCATGAGATTAAGGATATAACCATATAATACATGAAAGTTCAATTATTTCGGATATTCAGTTTTTCAATATCAAAACACTTGTGGTTGTTGAACCAGGCTCGCAGTTCCTGCATTGTCTTCTCCATCTTTGGTGTGCCCTTCTTCTTCACTAGCACCCCCTATTTCCCCAGCATTATTTTGTGTAAAATCTCATCAGTTGACTTTGACCATCATGACTGGATATTTTGACCAGCTAATTAAGTGCTTCTTTGAAGCACAGCCATTCAAAGTTAGCTAATTTACATCTAAACAAAATATGGTCAGTAGCTTCTGGTACGCCACACAGAATGCAATTCCTATCCCCTTTCTTTCTTTTTCTTCAGTTCACACATGCTTTGTAGTTTCTTTGACCTCCACAAAAATACTTTTCTTTCAGTGGAATCTTTGACCTCCATAGTTTTTCATTCTTTTGCTGACTCTCTGAAAGTTCTTAATCTATAATACATCGATTTGGTTATGTACATATCTGCCTGATTCCTCCGGTTCCCATGTGATCTCATCTTGCTCTTTATTTATTTAGTTCTATGCCATCTAATATTTCTTGCAGTTCTGTCCATTCTGCTCTCCCTTGAGCATCTAAATTTCTTCTTAGATCCAGGTCCCAACCTTCCTATGATCAATAATCCTTAACAGTTGCTTGCTTGTATTTGCAAAAATTATGAAGTCTCGGGAAGGCAAATTTCAGTGGGATCTCCTTGATCCACACGTACTCCCAAAAAGCTGTGTTTTGGCTATTGTTAACTTGCATGGTTACGTTACCCCTGGTGTAGTGGATGTTATCTGTGCTCTGAATCAAACGTAATATATTAGACGGAATCCGGTCGAGTTTAGTATCATGTCACGTGCGATCTTCCGCACCTGCTAGCCGCCACATGTCTAGTCAAAGGTCATAGCTCGAAGTCAGTCAAGCCCGCACTGCTGAGGATTCAACTAGGATGGTCGCGACTAGACATGGCGATTAGTAGGCGGTGAACGAAAAGATCGAAGCCGAGTGACTCTGACTCTACTGGTAGCTCTGCTCGGCTCAATTTATTAACGGGTCAAAAGGAATATATAAATTAGTTTTCCAAAATCATGAGTTGAGTCAAGCTGCTCACGAGATCAACGAGCATTTAAAGACTCACGAGAAGTAACAAGCGATAAAATATTTAAATATTATGCTAATACTCAAATATTTTAAAACCTATTTTAATTTGAGATATATCCTTGGTTATTTTTGTTAAATATATATTTTATGTCTTATCTATTTTGTGCTAAAATAAACTTCAACTTACTTAATTGTTTTGTGTCGTTTCTAGCTCATGAGTCTAACCATCTAGCTCGTGACTTTACTGGTAGCTCTGCTCGGCTTAATTTACTAATGGGTCGAACCGAATTTATAAACTGGTTTTTCAAAATCACAAGTCGAGTCAAGCTTCTCACGAGCTCATCTAGCACTAAAAGACTCATAAGAAGTAACTAATGATAAAATATTTAAATATTACGCTAATCCATTTTAACTTGAGATATTTTTTTCATTAATTTTATTAAATATATATTTTATATCTTACCTATTTTCGTTAAAATAAACTTTAACTTACTAGAATCTAGTGCTTAATTGTTTTGTGTTGTTTCTAGCTCATGAGTCTAACCATCTAGCTCGAACTGATTATTAAGCCGACTTCAGCCAAGTTTTTAACTTAGTTGTTTGAGGAGCCTAGCCGAGTCAAGTCAATTTTCTAATGAGTTAACATGAGGCAAACCAGTTCCACACCTACCCCTAGCGGCTAGGCATGGTCGAGCAATGAAGATTAATAATCTCATTGTTGAAGAAAATAAGCGCCTTTTAGATTTAGGTTAAGCAAGAAAATAACTTTAAATTATAATATCTATATAAATATATTCTTTTCTTAAATGTAATTACATTGAATGAAATGTAGGACAAGACACCACATGTTATTTACTAGCCTTAACGTCATAAATGTAAAATACATCTAAAGTGGTGGTTTATGGATGAGAATAGCGCAAACTTTATGGAACAGTTGATTTCAAAAGGTTTGACTTTGTCAAACCTATAAATACTTACATCTTAGAATAGATGCAGTATAACTTAATTAATAGTAAAAATCATAGAAATCCACCTACGTCTCAAGGACTAGAATACGTTGCCCTTAGCGATTCTTCAAAATGAATAATCTTCAAATGATCTATACTATATCCTTATAAGATTATTTAGACTTTTCACTGGTCATATATATACTACGATACATCTAAAGTGGTTATTTATACTATGGTAAGAAATGGTTTCACTTTGAAAATGGTGGTCAGAAAAAAGTAGTTTTAGAGATGTGGTGATGATTAAAGCATGGAACACTCGTGTTCTGAAACTGCAGCGCGATTGATAGATGCAATTTAAAATTAGACATATTTATTATAAAGAAAACATGTGAGCAGCTGGGCTGTGTCAACACTATGGCTGAACTTAACAAACACAAGAAAATGTTGGCAGATGAGTTTAATCCCTTAACGTATTGAACATCGAAGCTGAAACTAGCGAGTTGGGGGGGTGCTGGTGAAGAATAACACACCCGCCAGAGGAGAACAAGTCCTTGAGACCTTGACTGCATTTTATTGGCCGGTGTGGCGACGACTTCTATTCAATATATAGACCATATTCTTAGCTAAGTGGAACTTTCCTTCCACGTGACATATGTGCTTCTCTTGTTAAAACGGGGTATATGAGTACCGATTAAAATACGTACCTGTATATACTTTATTTAATTTTGAGTCGGAGACGAAGAGTAGTTCCAACTACCAAAGAGCCAGGGCTATAAAATGGTCATGGACTAATGATCAGCTCAAACCATTCTCCAAAGCACACCAACGAACCAACACCTTTCTTTTTTCACAAGAAGTTAGGCGGTACAACCATGGAGACCACGATGCTTCAGCCGGTTTGTGCAACTCCACACCCGCTCGTCGGCGAGAAGGTCCCCTTGACCATCTTCGACCGTGCCGCAATAGATATCTTCGTGCCCACCGTGCGTGCCTACACCGCGCCGGCACCGTCCAACGAGGTGGTCAAAGACAGCCTCGCCAGAGCCCTCGCGCAGTATCCTCACCTGGCGGGCCGGCTTGTCGTAGACGATCAGGGCAAGCGGTTCCTCCATCTCAACAACGCCGGCGTGCTTGTTGTAGAGGTCGCCGTCTCGGCTGACCTTGCTGATGTGCTCATCGACGGCGCGATCAGTAACATCGGCGAGCTTTACCCGCCGCTGCCAGAGGTATATATCAACTAGATTCATGGGTGCTTAATTATCTATATGTCATTTAATTGCTGAACTTTATGCTGATCTTGTATTGCCATGTACGTACAGGAGAACGTTGGGGCACCACTGTTTCAGGTCCAGCTCAACCGCTACAGGTGCGGCGGTCTCGTGATGGGCATCATCTACCACCACCACGTAGCTGACGGCACCGCCATGAGCTCCTTCGTCCGCGTGTGGTCAAGCGCGGCCCGTGGGGGCAAGGACTTCATCGTCCCAGTACCAGCGCCGCACGTCCACGACCGCGCATCAACTGCCATCCCTCGCGCGACACCGACGCCCGTGTTCGATCACCAGAACATAGAGTTCAATGATGGCAGCTCCAAGTCTTATGAAGTCGTCCCCTTGGACAGGATCAAGAACCTCCGCGTGCATTTCACGACCGAGTTCGTCACGGAGCTCAAAGCGCGCGTGGGTTTCCGGTCCAGCACGTTCCAGTGCCTCCTCGCGCACGTATGGAAGAAGCTCACGGCGGCACGGGGGCTCGACCCGGAAGAGTTCACCAAGGTGAGGGTTGCTGTGAACTGCAGGGGTCGGACCAAGCCTCCAGTGCCCATAGACTTCTTCGGGAACATGGTGCTGTGGGCGTTTCCCAGGCTTCAAGTGAGGGAGCTCCTGAACTCGAGCTACGGCCAGGTGGTCGATGTGATCCGCAACGCCGTGTCGCGCATCGACGGTGAGTATATCCAGTCGTTCGTGGACTTCGGGGCCGTGGCTGACATGAACGGAGATGACCTCGCTGCGACGGCTTCAGTGGCCGGCACCATGATGTGCCCGGACTTGGAAATTGACAGCTGGTTGGGGTTCCAGTTCCACGAGATGGACCTCGGTACTGGGGCGCCATGTGCGTTCCTGCCGCCGGACCTGCCCGTCGAGGGGCTCATGGTCTTTGTGCCGTCGGGCAATGGTAAAGGCGGCTTCGATCTGTTCATAGCTCTCAACGAGGACCACGTCAACGCGTTCCAGCAAATCTGCCTCTCAGTGGATTGATCCGGCGGCCAGTGCAAGATGGGCTGCTTTGCTTATACCACGGAAAATATAAAGCCTGACTGATGACTACCAGCAGTTGCAGCCTGCATATCGTCCGCCTGATTTTCTGAGTTCTCATGTATGCACAAACGCGTCACCGTCCGAAATCCGGATTTTATCTCCAGCAATTTATTGTGTCCATTTAGCAAAATTGTAGCTTGATTTATTCACTCAAACATTGTAAGTTGGTATGTGCAGTTTGACTATTTTGTCTCTCCACGTACAAATTGAGTTTAATATAATAAAGTTTAAATTTCGTATGATTCTACCTAAGACAAAGCTCTGTCTTTAAGAAAGTTGTACTGTAATATTTTTTTTTATGATTATGTCTATAGTTTAGTAACATCAAGTAGTGTCTTAATAACATATATAATTTATTTTGTTAAAAACATATTAACTGTTTTTCACTTAGTCATGTCATATATCATCTTATAAAATAAAAAATAAACTATTTGCTTTGGCACTGACGAACTGTCGATGTTTAGAATCACCGGCTAGTAAATTTCTTCATGGAGGATTGCGTGATTAGACTTGGTGATGGCTTAGCAAGAGGCAGACACGAGGATGTATACTAGTTCGGGAAGAACCCTACGTCATGTTTGGGTTGCTGCTCGCGTTAATTGCAGGAGAGAGTACAATGGAGGCAAGAGAGGAGTGTGCTCCAAGTCTCTATGTAGTTGTGCATGTTTTTTTGGTCGAGGATGGAGATGATTTGAGGTGCGTTGAGATACAGTGAGTGATGTCCGATGCCCTAAGAAAGAAGAAGGCCTCCCCTTTTATAGTTTAAGGGGTTGGGCCTGTACGCATACACACACACACACACACACACAGAGAGAGAGAGAGAGAAGCAGCGGTGGGGGATGATAAGCCTATGGTCAGCGGTGCGATCATCATGGGCCCCATTGGCTCGGTCTTTACGTTGCCACATACCACTGAGTCGAGGGCGTGCCCTTCTCTTCCTTTGATGGGTTGAGTCACGTCATCACTGTAGTCGATGTCGTCAGCATCGCATGCTGGCTTAACCTGGTCGACATGGCTTCATCATGGCGCCATGCAATGTCCCGTCAGACAGGGCGATAATGGGATAGGGGTAGGTTTACAATAGGATTTGACGTCCCATCATTGTTATCGTACGCTCGTTCGTGGCATTTAAGACAGAGCAGAGGGTGGTTGTTGAATTTCGGCCCGCTCGACCCCCGTCATCCGAAGTCAAGCGAGTTGAACATGGCTGAGGGTAGAGCACCTTGCCGGCTTATGATTGACGGGTTGCCCGTGGAACTGGTTCAGACCCATCACGACTGCCACATCCAACTTTTCTCTTCTGTTACTCCCGCGTTGTCAGTGATGTTGTGCCCCATCTCGTTGGAGTGGCGGGGACTCATGGCAGGGTTGGCAGGGTTAGCAAGTAGTATCAGTGTCACTCTGTGTGCACGCGTGCGTGTCATCATTATGGGCGTAAAGTCATTGCTCTTATCTGTTGCAATCTCGACCCCAAGGATCAAGCGAGGCGCAAGGGCGTTGACTGCGTCGATGTGGGGTCGTTTGGACTGATATTTCCTCAGGCCCTTTGTGGCGCCTCAGAGAAAGAGCCTTTAGCACATTGTTAATTACTGTTACATGGCATCATTAATATTTATCCCTGACGGTACCCCCCCCCCCAATCGAGCGAGTCGAAGAGTCATTCGGAGGGTCTACTTGTGGTCTTTGGTCGAAGCGATGTCCTGATAGTTTTCTTGAGTCGTCGAGTGCGCGCGAGCGCACCCGTCGGGTGTAGCCCTGTTGGCACTTCCCAAGTGCCCCTTTTATATGTGAATATTACCCCAATTAGAGCATAATTGATACTAATTTAGGCCATTTACCTGTGATATTACCTATATATTTATATATGCGTTGTTTTGGAGCTTTATTGTAGAAACAGGTAAAATTGGTGATTAATGCGATGATGGAGAGGACAGAAGTCCAGAACCGACGAAAAGCACTGAAGAAGCCCAGTGCGCCGATCGGCGCAGTCCATGAGCCGATCGGCGCAGGGGTGTTTTGGCCCATAGAAGTGACCGAGACCCATTCCACATGTTTATGGAAGTTTATCTGTGCAAGACACTTAAAGATATCTGTCTAAGAAGAATTATGGATCTTTAAGAAGATTTATGGAACTCCAAGATCTCAACGTGCAGTACAAGACTTTATCTCGAAGCAAAAGGCCCACATGACAGCTGTGGAAGACAAAGGAACCGACTCGGGGAAGAAATCAGAGAAGACACGGCTTGCACCGATCGGCGCAACCGCCTTATTTGCTAGAAACCGAGTCCTTTACGAGTAGAACCCATATAAATACTTGTAAACCCTCGCCGCAGAAGGGGAGGCGACAGAGGGACACCAGATCCGTGAGTTAGAGCCACCGGGGCTTGCCTCGTTAGAATAGATCTCTAGTTGATCGGCGCCACCACAGTTTCACCAGTGTGCCGATCGGCTCAACACCTGCACCGATCGGCGCCACCATAGTTTCACCAGCGTGCCGATCGGCTCGACTCCTATGCTGATCGGCACAACCCCAGATTTAATAGATCTCGCGCACTTGGCTTAGTTTCACCAGCGTGCCGATCGGCTCAATCCCCGAGCTGATCGGCGCAACGACATATTTGCTGTCTGGCGCACCTTTGCGCTGGTCAGTCTCCCCCTCATGTAACCTGACTTTGACAGTAGCATTGACTAGATCTTTTACTGTTAACTTTGTTTAATAAATCCCTAAGGTCCTAGTGGATTCGATAAACCTTGGAATACTCAATTCAAGGAAAAGAGTGCTACAATCATACACCGTCCTCTTACGGTATATAAGTGGGTGCGTAGATACGACCAACAAGGCATCAGAATCAGCGCCGGACCTAAAGACGAGGTGCAAGGGACTTGCGCCGTTCGGCGCCCTACTACGCCGATTGGCGCGGGTACCCGTGATGTTCCCAAATGGGCGACAAAAGCGACAGACATTGATTTTAAGGAATAGGTATGATTATTATGCAGGTGTTCAATGCAGGGGAGACACGGAGTTGACCCAAGGATGAAAAAGAGACGGCGCGCCGATCGGCGCGGGCCCGCGCCGATTGGCGCGGCCAACAAGACATCAGGATTCCGTGCTGTCCCCCTGCCAACCAACATGGTGTGCTAGAAAGCGACATGAGGAAGGGAAATCAAGCATCAGAGTGGTCAGAGTATTCAAAATTCTAATTGTGTTGATCGGTGCAGTATTTGTGCCGATCGGCGCGCTCTCATATTTTGAAATTTTATGGCGGTTCCTTCTCCTGGAAGTTTCCCAATAAAAGAGAGGCCAGGCGCCCCCATTCGGCACACCATCCCGGTAATCTCTCCACCTTTCCCACTACCCACGATCTCGCACATGTTCCGCATTCCTCGCAGATGGATCGTCTCCGCTCCTCCGTTGGCAAGTTGGGCAAGAGGCTGCATCGGGGGAGCAGTTCCGGCAGCAGCAGTGAGTCGAGCGGTAACTCCTCAGTGAGGGGTGGCTCTGACGCTCGCGATGACATGTCGGTGGGTGGTGCATCCACGGGCTCGACGGCGGCGACATACGAGGTCCGTGACCGCCACTTCGTCTCCGGCGCGTCCCTACCAACAGGGCGTGCTACGAGGAGCCAAACGGCGGCAAGTCATGGGGTTCCCACATCATCACCGCCGCCGACATTCATGTCGCGCACGGTGGAGGAGGGCTTCACCCTCCTGAGCGCGGAGGAAGAGCGGCACAACCTCGCGGTGAGGGGAAGGTTCGTCCCCAACTTCGACTTGGACGATACCTTTCTCACCTTGATCGGCATGTGGGAGGACATAAGGAGGATGCTAGACAACCTCAGTTGGGTGGATTTCCACCTCCTCCCCATGGACTACAACCACGACGTCGTCACCGAGGTTGCTTCTATGATGAGGCTTGGCACCGTCGAAGACGGTAGTGAGGCCGTCAACTTCCTCGTCCGCGACATCAGCCACACGGTAACCATGGAGGCGGCGGCTCAAGCCTTTAGCTTCAACACCGACGCCGACGTCGCCGGCATCTTGGGACATGGGGAGTTAGACTCCTTTTGGAAGCGGCTCTCGTTCGTAGAGGAGATGAAGCATGGAAACATCCGCAATCCGACCATTCAAGTCTTCCATCAGTGGTTGCCGGCGCGCATAGGCGACAAGGTCGACTCCAGCAATGTCACCGATGCGGACTTGCGGTGGCTCTTCAACGCCATCGTAAGTCCGTCTTATTACAATCCCATGTCAGTGATGGTGCGGGGTTGGCTCGACAAGAGGGGCAAGGCAAGCAAGAAGTTGGCCTTCGGGGCCTATCTTCAACGCCTAGCAGCCCTCGTCTGCGACAGCGACGGATCGGGAGGGTGCAATGACAAGCGGGAGTGCGCGACGGAGATCGGCGAGAATATGACTCGTGGCAATATTGTCACGGGAAGTGGTCGCACCGGCTTCCATGTTAGCGGCACCAACGTAAAGCTTCCGTGTGCGGAGCTAGGAGTTTTTCTCCCTCGCAAGATGGAGGGAGGAAATTGGCTTGAGAAAGGTCTCTTGGAGGGGGGGGGGGGGGGCGAGTTCTCAAGGACCGCCGTGGGCGGGTTCGACAGCTAGACACATCTACAGCAGCCGGCGGTGAGTGGGACTCCTGGGGGTCACGCCAGGAGTACCAGCAGTACCAGTCAGGGTGGAGCGACGCAGCGGGCGTTTCATAGCCCTCTGCGCTGATCGGTGCAGGCAACGCGCCGACCGGCACACCCTACTACAGCCCGGGCATTGACTATAGGACCAAGGGCGTGTACCAGTGGTGCCCCCTGTGCCCGGTGCAGACTTTTTCGTGCCCATGCAGGGGTACCTCGACAACAACATGCACTACATCGAGCGCATGGAGGAGGCCACGTCCCAATGAAGGTACAACCACGATGCAATGGTGGAGGAGTTCGAGTGACTCAAGGCGCCATGCTATGGCTTCGATCAGCCACCGACTCCACTTTCGGATGACAAGAGTGCCTAGGAGTTGGCACATGTATCGATTTCCCAGTTTGCGTTTTCTTTTATCTTTTGCAGTCTTTTTCTTTATTTACTTATGTTTGTACGAGCGGGTTGGGAAACCATGTATCGGGTGTGTTTATTTTCATGCAAGTGTGTTAGTAGTAGTTTTATTTTCATGCAAGTGTGTGCAAAAATCATCATCATGTATTCAAGTTTCGATCTTAATATAATGGTGGCGGTTATGCTCTATTAGGAGAATTGAATTAATTATTCTTTCTTGAAAAGTGTTGATGAAGATCAAATAGTGTTGAACATTGAATAAAATTTCGAACTTACACTTAATGATTATTCAGCAAATATGTCTTATGTGGAGCAATTTTGAGTACCCATGTGCTTTATTTGTGTTTTCTAGTTTGTAATGATAACTTAGTACCAATCTTTTCAAAAATAAATTTTCATATTGTGAACTTTAGAATTTATTGTTTTTCAAGATCCTTGCCTACCAATGTCTTATTTTGAACAACACTCATGAACCTTTGATATGTAGATAAACATTAAATTGATGGTTGAATTCGGTTAGAATTTAATTCTTTTTGGTATAAACTTTATTAAGATGACAATTCTTTGTGTATCTTTTTCTAGCCTTGAAATTATTTATGAAAAAATTCAATTCCGCTGAGTACACTATCATAAACCCAAAACATCTTGTTGAGTATCATTCCTTGACCACATCCTATATTTCTGGCTATATTTAATTCTTGAATAAATGTTGAAGCCAGACGAATCAAATACCAACAGAGATGGGTAAATTTGGGTTGAGAGCCGATCGGCGCACCCTGAGCCGATCGGCGCAGCAAAGTTGGTGAAAAAAAAAAGCTCTGCTGTTTGCTAAGGGACTAGCAAAATTTTAAGTGTGGGGGATGGTATATGACATGCTTATTCTAGAAATTCAATATAGCCATGAATCATTCCAACCATGTGCAATTTTTCAAGATCAAATTTTTGCTATGCACATGTCCACATATCCAAAGTCTAAGTCCTTTTCTTAAATTTTTCTTTCTTAATTGCGATCTTGATAAGTTTCTATAATTCTAACAAAGAATAATCTCCTATCTTTACAATATATTATTGATTTATGTTTACAATCCTTGAATTACCTCACCTAGCTACTCATATAAGCCTTACACAAATATTATTTGATCATTATGATGTAGAATATCGGTTGAGTAATTTGAAAGATGAGTTGTTGCCTTGGATTATTTGGAAGATAGATTCTATATGTTCATAACAATCTTTTAAGTGATTTTCATATGTGGAAAAGTTATAATTTATGAGTTGGACATGATCTTTTGCTTTGGGGAGAACTTTAAGCTTATGTCCATATTTGATTTATTTTGCTGAATACCAATATGAAATACACCACAATAGAACAATGCTCAACATTTGCTGATTTGAGATATCTTTTATGATAGAAAGAGTATGTTTTTCAATTTTTCTTTCTTTTACTTTAGTCGGGACGAGCAAAGGTTTAAGTGTGGGAGAACTATTGGCACTTCCCAAGTGTCCCTTTTATATGTGAATATTACCCCAATTAGAGCATAATTGATACTAATTTAGGCCAATTAACTATGATATTACCTATATATTTGTATATGCGTTGTTTTGGAGCTTTATTGCAGAAACAGGTAAAATTAGTAATTAATGCGATGATGGAGAGGACAGGAGTCCAGAACCGACGAAAAGCACTGAAGAAGCCTAGTGCATCGATCGGTGCAGTCCATGAGCCGATCGGCGCAGGGGTGTTTTAGTCCACAGAAGTGACCGAGGCCCATTCCACATGTTTATGGAAGTTTATCTGTGCAAGACACTTGAAGATATCTGTCTAAGAATAATTATGGAACTTCAAGAAGATTTATGGAACTCCAAGATCTCAACGTGCAGTACAAGACTTTATCTCGAAGGAAAAGGCCCACGTGGCAGCTGTGGAAGACAAAGGAACCGACTCGGGGAAGAAATCAGAGAAGACACGGCTTGCGCCGATCGGCGCAATCGCCTTATTTGCTAGAAACCGAGTCCTTTATGAGTAGAACCTATATAAAGACTTGTAAACCCTCGCCGCAGAAGGGGAGGCGACAGAGGGACGCCAGATCCATGAGTTAGAACTACCGGGGCTTGCTCCATTAGAATAGATCTCTAGTTGAGTTTCGAGAACCATTGGAGTCAAGAGTTGATCCGTCAAGGTAGGCCATCTCGACGGGGATGAATCTTACTCTATGTATCTCAAGGATGATTGAATATGTTGATGATGGTTTTGGTGATTTGTCTATCTTGATTCTATAATCATGCATGTGCTTGTTCCAATTGCTTAGTTCTAGGCTAAGTACGTAGATATTATCATAATCGTGGTGATTAGGATAGTATTCGGACATTGCATTGATTATGGTTGCTTGATGATGCTAGTAGTGTGGTTTAGCGGTGACAGTGCTAAGCCTGCGCAGCACTATTAGATAGTTGAGTAGGGTAAGATACTCACGTGATTAAGGGTTTCCTCCCCGCAGCGATTAAATAGGGAGCCGATCGGAAAGAAAGGTGTTCTTACTCATTATAGGTTTTCATTGATCCATGTAATTACCCATTATGATACTATTCAATTAGACTTTCTGGTTACGATCTCACTAGTAGATATGTGGCTACTCACTTACCGGCATAGGTTTACTAGATCTGGTCCACTTTGGCTTAGATTCACCAGTGTGCCGATCGGCTCAACACCTGCGCCGATCGGCGCCACCACAGTTTCACCAGTGTGCCGATCGGCTCAACACCTGCGCCGATCGGCGCCACCATAGTTTCACCAGCATGCCGATCGGCTTGACTCCTGCGCCGATCGGCACAACCCCAGATTTAATAGATCTCGCGCACTTGGCTTAGTTTCACCAGCGTGCCGATTGGTTCAATCCCCGAGCCAATCGGCGCAACGACAGATTTGCTGTCTGACGCACCTTTGCGCTGGCCAGTCTCCCCCTCATGCAACTTGACCTTGACAGTAGCCTTGATCTTTTACTGTTAATTTTGTTTAATAAATCCCTAAGGTCCTAGTGGATTCGATAAACCTTGGAATACTCAATTCAAGGGAAAAAGTGCTACAATCATACACCGTCCTCTTGCGGTCTATAAGTGGGTGCGTAGATACGACCAACAAGCCCCAAGCAAGAGGGCAAGTCATAAACATGTGCTTTGGCTTAAAGCATGGAGTTGGGTGTGCGACCCCGAAGTTGGGTCTCGATTGGCGATGCTGATGCTCGAGCCCCCGCGTGTTGTGGTGGGACCAGTCGGGCGGTCATTTCGACTTTTGCGTCCTGTTTGAGGGATGGAGGGTAGATCCAGGCTGCATTTTACCCCGAGGGCCGAAATGTGGTGCTCGGTGAGCTGATAACGGTTCGTTCGAGTGAAGCCTCGGTTCCCTATCGACGGAGTTCTGACGAAGCAGCTGGTGATCGCCTTCATTAATCTGTTTATCCATCTCGAGACTGCTTCTCAGGACCGTTCGATTGGTCCCGAGGGATCACAATCTCTCTACGTTTAGATACCAATGGTCCAATCAGAACCAAACTCGGAACACGACTCCGTGATGCCCTCGACACTGGTGTATCAAGGTGCTGACCGCTAGGTGGGTCCATCACTCGTACGCCTCGCTCATTTTTGTGATCAAGGCGGCTGTCGAGCCCTTTGAGGGTCCAACATTGGAACCTCAGCTGGGTCATGCCGTCGAGGCAGTTTTTTTGTCTCTTATCCCGACTTACCTGCGTGGGTCGAATCCCACGAGGTCGATCGAGTCATAACTTACCTCGTGTCAAGCGGACGCTGCAAAAAAAAAATCAGTAGAGCAGGGGTCGCGGGATCCAAGATGAGAGTCAAGCCGTTCCCCACATATTCAAGGAGAAAAATGGATGGGCGCGGGGATCCGAACGGTTTCTGATCCATTTCCCCATGTTTTTAGGAGGTAAGTAAAACGAAGTGAGAATTTAAATCGGAAGCCAATCCATTCTCACACGTTTCGAGAAAAGAGGGTGGTAGATTTACTTCGCACGCAAGTCTTGGTGGGAACAGGCAGAGCGTGGAGCCGTGTTACTACGTGTGACGTGGTGATTGTAGGGCGGTCGTGCGATGGTAGTGTTGGGCTCGCTTGATGTGACGCTGTCTCCGTTGCGGGATGGGAGGAGTCCTGGGGCGACATAGCATAATCTCATCCACGCGTTCTTGGTGAGGATTAAAGAGGTTCACCTCAGGTTCATTGTGGTGGATCCCACCGGTCAAATCACAGGATGCGGGGGTCCTTGGGCAGATCGCCTATTTAATGCCAAGTGTTGGGTCCGCCCTTTCTTCCATTTGTCTTCTTGCCTTTTCATCTCCTTGCCTTTTTGTCTCTCACCGGAGCGAAACCTTCTCCATCTCCTCTGTCTTGTTCAACCACACCCTCCCCCCCATAGCAGCCATGGATATGAGCACCTACAGCCATTCAACGGTGGTACCGAAAGATCAGACGGGCCTCATCACCGTCAGGCTCCTTCGTCCCTCCACAGAGACGGTCGAGTGGTGCACCCTGGGGAATGAGTCGATGCCGAACCTGCCGCTAGGCTACATCGTCTCATTCCTCCCCTTCCATGAGCGGGAGGTTGGTGCCCTGATGCACGAATTTCTCCGGGAGTTCCTACTCTATGTGAGACCCTCGGAAATGGCCATACAAAAATACACCTTACAAAAAAATCATTTTTATTCAATTTAAAAGAAAACCCATTTTCTAAATAGAAAGGAAGAATAAAATATAATTAGATATATAGCCAAATGTTCTTCTAAAGTTCTAAAAATGAGAAGTTTCAAGTGCTTGCTCCTCCTTCATTTCTCAGAGTTTAATTGCCTGATTTGAGTTGATTTGTGGTTTGATTGGATTTGGATTTGTTTTGAGAAAACCAGAAAAGAAATAAACGAAGACAAAACCCTTAAGCAGGCCGCCTCCCTTTTCCTTCCCCTCGGCCTAACCCAGCAGCCCACCTCCCCCTTCGCTTCTCCCGCTCGGGCCGTCGTCCCTCGCCTATCCATTTCCCTTGGCTGGCCTAGCTCGCGCGCACCAGCTCTCTTTCTCACGCTCGCTCCCACCTTTCCCCTTCTCCCCCGCAACGCCGTAGTCGCCAGATGTCGTCGCGCCGACACCGATCCCACCTACCCGCAGCCAAGCACATCCCCTTCACTTCACGACCCCGCTGCCTTGCGCCGCCCATCACGATGCGACCAGAGGCAGGACACACCTCACCGTAACCCGCGCCCACCGAGCACAACATGATGTCATGCCTTCACTCCCACCTGCTTGGAGGACGAGCACAGCTCCAACTAGACCTCACCCTCTGCCTGTTGATTAGCCCTCGACCGTGTGCACACAGCGAGCCGCCTTGTCGCCCTAACCCGCACCACGACACCGGCTCGGAGCCGGCGACGCGACCCTTCTCTGCGCCCCGTGACTTGACCTCTCCCTAACCTCACCGTCGTCTAGTTCGTGGCCCACGTAGCGAATGATCACGTCACACTACTCCCGGCCAGCCTACCCTGTCGACCTGACACGTCTCCACGTCGCCTTTCCCCCTCCTCGACCTATAAATAGCACGCACCTCTGCGCTAACACCTCACCGCCGCCTCTGATCACCCAAGGCAAGTGATAGTTGTTCTCTCACCCTCTTTCCCTCTTAGCCATCGAGTCTTCTCCCCTAACGCCCCGTGCTCGTCCTAGCCACCAGACCAACTCGCAACAACCCTAGGTGGACGCGGCAACCTCCTCGCACCCGCTTCGAACCGTCCGTTTGAGGTTTAGACAGCCAGAGCAACCGGCGGCGAACGGTGGAGTGGTCGGCCATGGCGCCGCCGCCTCTCCCAGCTCTAGCCGCCGTGCACTTTTGCCCTCCCTGCTCACAGCCGCCCATCTCAAAACTGACGACCGCGATTAGATTAGAAGATACCCCTTGGTTTCATTAAATCCTAGCCCTTCATCACCCGATCCATGACCCATAGTACTTCTGGTCCATACACCGTCCCCGTAGACCTGGTCCACTAGGCCCGTAGACCTATTCTATAGGTTTTCCCGTAGGAAAATAATTCGAGAAAACACAGAAAATCCTAGAACGCTGTAGTTTTATAGTTAGCCCCTCGAGCTTTAGGCTATTTCTATTTTAGTCCAACATTTTTATAGAAAAGTACCTCAACTTTTCTATAATTATATTTTAGTCCCTGACTATTTCCAACCAAGCCCCTAGAAGACTTTATAATTAAAGATAGGTCCCTAAAACTTTAGAAAGCCCTAGTTTTCAAACCGTAGCTCCGTTTTAAGCGATTCTTGCACCGATAGAATCGTTGTCTCGAACCCTAACCCTGGAAGCCCACCTCATCACCCCTTAACTTCTGGTTTTCTCACTATTTGGCTTTTCCTTTGATTATGTCTTATTTTATGTTCCACTAGCTTATGCGTAGCTCGTGTTTTCGCAGACGAAGAGAACCAGGAGCAAGAGCCCGAGGACTCGGACTACGAGGAAGACTTTGAGGACGCATTAGGAGGCAAGCTCTATTTGTCCCATGATCATGACTGCTTCTTTTATTTTAAAAATGCACCCAACTAGAGCCTAGTTCTTATAAGTATTATTTCCTTGTCACTTTATGATTGCTTGGTTCAAACCCACTTGTGCGAAAGCCAGCATTTGTACCGCCTATATAAGGTAGGGATGTTAGATCCTTGTTTGGCCGCAATTGATATCCCCATGTATTGATAAACTTAGGAAGTTATTATTAGCCCCACTAATAATGACGCTATCTTGCTAGCATACGCTTAGGACCCGTGACGCTTGTCACCACACTCTCCAGTATCAAGTTTACAAAATGGGTGAAATGGTGTTTGGTGGTGTGTGTGTAGGAACGGGTGGGTGATAAATGAACGTATTATGGAGAAGTGGATGGGATAGTGTGGCTACGGGTGAGACTCCTAGTACTGGTGCAGAGTACTCGGTGATGGTATCTCCAGTGTACGTCCACCTGTTGTGGACGAGTGCTTGCCCTGCCAAGTAGGAAACGACTAGCTAAGACCTCAACTTGGTGGTTTTTTAGTACGACCACAGAACCTATATAGGCAGGACTAACGCGGATCCTAGGTAACGCAGCAAGGAAGTATCACCCGGTGAAATAGAAATGGACTCGGGGATCAGAACGGTGATGTGATGATAAGTCTAGTACTTGGCAAAAATTGTTGGTTGTGTGCCTTTGTTGTGATGGAATCCTTGAGCTTCATGGTGGACTTGTGGGCGTGCCTGAGTGAAGTGGGAGCGCTATGTGATCTGTAGCTAATAGCACATAGCCTGTGGGTATAACGTACTAAGCTCTGCAAAGTTAACCCTAAATCATTCGGATGTCACTGGTCGTGGCACACCAATCATTGGGCTCTTAGAAATTCCTTGGCATGTGAGTGGGTGTAGTGAAACCCGTGTTTTGGTAAAGAGGTGGCATGAGATGCCAGAGTTGCTATGACCACGCTTCGAAAGGCTCAGCTAAAAATGGGAAGTGTTGGGATCGATTGAATCTCCCTGAGGTCCAAGCAACAAAAAGATATAAAACAGCTTTTCCTCTCAAAAAACCCCATTGGTCCCCTAAGTGTACCCTTGCATCCGCACTATTCCGCAAAACTCTAAGACCTAGCCTTATTCCTTGGCTACTTCCCAAATGCATATATTACCCCCTTGCTAGAGGTAGAGCTTGTGGAGTACCTTATGTACTCACCCTTGCCTTTAACTAAATTTTCCAGAAAATGAAGACGAGGATGAAGCACCCGAGGAGTTTGACAAGTAGGTTGCGTCCTATGCTCGAGTTGCATGTGAAAGTTCCCAGAAGCTTGCTTGTAATTTTCTTTTAGGGCAGTCATGTCCTCCCCTTTGGCTTGTAACTTAAGACTTGCATGACTCTTTTGTCCCTTCATGGACCTAAATAAAGATCATTGTATCACTTTGTATCATTTGTATGTGTGTACCAACTATTGATCCAGGGATTGGTACGGAATACACGACATACCCCGGGTAGGGGTGTGACAGATGGTATTAGAGCTGATACTCGACCGTAGGATGAAACCTATAGGATTAACGATTGATAGTACACCTCACTACACTATACCTATCTTCTAAAACCATAAGCTCTTATTCTCCCCAGACTCTGTGATAAAAAATTTGACATCTTCCATAAACCCTTACCCCTTCTCACTAGTGTGATGCCTGTCTTACAGATGGACGAAAACACATGGATTTACACCCATGCCTTGAATGTGGAAGACTTTCTGATGCTCCGGCGACATGTCATCCAAACATCCAACGGATTCGTGATACCTCAGTATAAATACTAGGAGTATCAAGAGAATGGAGTCCCTAGATGCACCATGGAAGTTCATGCTCGTCAGGTCTTTGGGACCCTAGCTGACCCATACTTCATCATAATGGGACAGACAGGAGTTGCCTTCGCTAACACCATATAGATCTTGGCCCGAGATGTCCTGCTATACCTCTGCACTAAGGGACTGGAGGTAACCGGCAATACGGCCATCAAATATTTCCCATTGGACGATCCAAACAACCCAGTATGGGAACATCGTACCCTCTGCCTCAGAGGACCTACTCGCACGGTAACAGACCCAACGCTGGCAGCCACCGTAGAGTACCTGATAGCATTGGATCGCCTCACGGAGACCCTCCTACATCACTGGGTAGATGAGAAGAACCGCTCATAGGCACTCGGAACAGATAAACAACATCTAGTCACAGAAATAGAGGCTAAGACCCAACAAATGCTTCTCGACAAAGCTGAGATCGAGACCCTCAAGCAGCAACTTAGTGTCGTTCGAGTCGAGATAGATGAAGCTATCAGAAAGAAGGACTCTGACATTAAGGAAGTCGTGCACCAGAAGGACGCCATATGTACGGACTTCGAGGCAGCACAGGAAGAGATAAGGGCCTTAAAGAAGACCCTCGAAGAAGCCAGACCATGAAGCCTAAGGATAAGGGACCGTCCAGGAGTGCCTGCTCACGCACCACTCTGCTGGCACATGGTACCCTGTTCACATGGCGTACCCCAGCAACCACCAGCTCCCAAGCTACAAGGGCTCTTTAGGAAATGCCGCCACCGCTCGAATGTAGGACCCGCCTCACCCCTAGGAAAAGGGCATTCATACACTACCAAGTGGACGCCACGTATTCCCAGGCTCGACGCTAGTATTGAGCCCCGAGACACACGCTGCCATTAAGTGCAAGGTACAAGAGATGGCACTCCGTACCACCCCGAGGAGCCCAGAAAGGCCACTTGGACATCAACTCAGACTCAGAGACAGAGTCTTACAACAACTCCGCGGGCTCGACCAGCCCATCCCAGGAAGAGACCGTCCCAGAAACTGAAGAGGAACCGATGGAAGCTCAGGTGGGATCAGAGGAAGATCTTATAGAAGTCGTCAACGAGTAGACCCCAGACTCTAGACCTAGATCGTTAGCACTAGGCACATGAACCATGTACCATGAATAATGAATCATGTATGCCTAGAATCATTGTGTAAAATACAAAAAGTATAGTGCTTGTGTGGTTGAGTGCTATTTGGGTCTTTGATTGAGTGAACTTATGTGCCATAAATAAGCATCAAAAATCTAAGAAATAAAGGCCAATAGGCTTGATTCTCTCTCGCCTTCATCAGAAGAAGTCAATCCAAGATGGACGGACACAACCAGCACGGTGAGAACACCTCCGAGGACAACACCGCAGTCAATAGTCACGGAAATGGAGACGGAGAGCAGCCACCCCCGCCGCCACCAGCCACTATAGCGGGCATCATGAACATTCAGCTGCAGTTACTCCAGGCCACGGGAGGAGGTCGCGGACATGGACCCTCCAAGATGTCAGAATTCATGAGATTCAGGCCACCGAATTTCGAAGGTAACGTAGAAGACCCACTAACAGCTGACGACTGGTTACATGAGATCACCAAGAAGCTGAAGATAGCAGCCGCCAGCGACCAGGAGAAAGAGGCATTAGCCTCCCATCGGTTGTCTGGACCAGCAGCAGAATGGTGGGACAACTACTACGAGGCCACAACGGATCCCGCTACCATCAACTGGACAAAGTTCCAAGAAGCCTTCAAGAAGTACCACATCCCGGATGGGATCATGGATATGAAGAAGGACGGGTTTAGGACCCTGAAAAAAGGTTCCATGACCATCAACCAGTATATCAAGAAGTTCATGAAACTGACTCGCTACTCATCTAAAGATGTAAAGACTGATGGCGAAGCGAGACCAATTCAAGAAGGGACTGCAAGTGAAGCTGAGGACCCACACCATCACCAACACATATGAGGACTTCAACACCCTATTAAAAAGGAGCATACTACTGGAAGAATCACTAGCTCTGGAAACCAAGGATCTAACACACAAATTCCAGGAGCGTCAAGACAGGATGAAGAAGCAGCGCACTGGGTACACCCAAAAGCCCTAGTATCGCTCCACGATGCAGTATTGTGCCCCCAGATCCAACCCTCCGTCTCAAGGACGTTAGAACCTAAGCCAGAGTAACACACCAACAAGGAGCAACTCCACTGTCAACCAGACCCCCACCAACCCCAGAACGTGCTATGGATGCGGAGAAGCTGGACACATGATAGCATTCTACCCCTACAAGAATCAGAGAAATCGGAACCCCAACAATGCAGGGACTAAGTCTGCAGGATCAGTCGCCCGCAACATTCCCCAAGGTTCGGGACAACAGCACAAGACCCATAGATACAACCGCGGAAAGGTGAACCACATGTCCGTCGAAGAGGCAAAAACCGCAAACAATGTAGTGCTCGGTGAGTACCTAGTCAACTCTACCATTGCAACGGTTTTGTTTTATTTGGGAGCTTCACATTCGTTCATTTCCTCGGATTTTACCATTAAAATCACATACCCACGACACCACTTAAAATACCTCTTATAACACAATCTCTGGGTGCCGTGATGAAATGTCAACATGGCTGCTTAAGGGTAGAAATTATTTTAAGTGGGGTATCCTTCCGAGCAGACCTAGTAGTGTTAAACACTAAAGGGGTAGACGTTATATTGGGAATGAACTGGTTATCCAAGCATAAGGGAAACATATCATGCGAGGACCATGTAGTGATAGCCGTCAACCATCAAGGAATCTCCGTGACATGTCAACCCCGCAAGGCCAGAAAAAGTAATATGATTTGCCACCTAGACACCCCCACCTTAGAGATGGTGTCCATAGTGAGAGAATACCCAGATGCATTCCCTGAGGAATTACTAGGAATGCCACCAGTCTACGAGGTTGAGTTTGTCATTGACTTAGTCCCAGGAGCAAGACCCATCGCTAAACGCTCGTACAAAATGGCAGCCAATAAGCTAGAAGAATTGAAAGTAGAACTCACCGAACTACAGCAAAAAAGGGTACATCCGACCCAGCTCGTCCCCGTGGGGAGCACCAGTGCTATTCGTGAAGAAGAAAGATGGGAGCTTGAGAATGTGCGTAGATTACCGCTCACTGAATGAAGTGACTATAAAGAATAAGTACCCACTACCTAGGATCGATGATCTGTTCAATCAACTGAATTGAGCTAAGTACTTCTCCAAGATCGACCTTAGATTAGGGTATTACCGGCTAAAAATCCGAGAAGATGACATAAGGAAGACAACCTTTGTAACTCAGTATGGACAGTTCGAGTTCACCGTGATGCCCTTCGGACTGACAAATGCCCCGGCTTACTTCATGAACTTGATGAACAAGATATTCATGGAAGAACTAGATAAGTTTGTGGTAGTGTTCATAGACGATATACTCATCTAATCCCAGAGTGTCGAAGAGCATGAACAACATCTGAGGATAGTGCTAGAACGCCCTAGAAGGCATCAACTATACGCCAAGTTCAGCAAATGCGAATTCTGTCTACAACAAGTGGGATTCTTAGGACATGTTATTACTGCGGATGGGATAGTAGTGGACCCTGCCAAGGTCGAAGCAGTGAAGGATTGGAAGCAGCCCTAGAACGCCACGGAAATCAGAAGCTTATTAGGGTTGGCCGGCTACTACAGAAGATTCATAGAAGAATTTTCAAAGATTGCAAGACCCATGACTGAGCTAACAAAGAAGGATAAGAAATTCCATTGGGACGCTAAATATGAGCATAGTTTCCAAGAGCTAAAGAAAAGACTCACGGAAGCCCCAGTACTTACCCTACCAGACATACACAAATATTTTGTGGTATACTGCAACACATCTCTACGCGGACTCGAATGTGTGCTAATGCAAGAAAACCGAGTCGTGGCCTATGCATCCAGACAGCTAAAGACACATGAGCAGAACTACCTGACACATGACCTAGAATTAGCAGCCGTAGTATATGCATTAAAGATATGGAGACATTACCTAATTGGTAACAAATGCAAGATCTACACAGATCATAAGAGCCTGATGTACATTTTTACCTAGCCAGAACTGAATCTAAGGCAAAGGAGATGGCTAGAATTGATAAAGGATTACGACTTGGACGTGCAGTAGCACCCTGGGAAAGCCAATGTAGTGGCAGATGCACTCAGTCACAAGGCTTATAACAATGCCATAAAGGTAATCCCCATCAGCTCGGAGTTGATACAGGAGATGGGCAAATTAAACATACACCTAACCACGCTAGGGGAGGTACAAACGCTAGAACTCCAACCTACCCTGGAAGAGAAAATCCGACAAGCTCAGCTTCAGGATCCTGAGTCACAAGAGCAGAGAATATGAGTGGATGAAGAGAAAACCCCCGGGTACCGAGTAGATGACAAGGGAACATTATGGTTCAAGGACCGGATATGTGTACCCAATACGGAGGAACTCCAAAAGACGGTATTGGAAGAAGCTCATGATTCGACCTACTCCATTCACCCCGGAACCACTAAAATGTACCAGGATCTAAAACAAAAATACTAGTGGAATGGCATGAAAAGGGACATAGCAGAGCATGTTGCCAGATGCGACACCTGTAACTGAGTAAAGGCCGAACATCAAAGACCAGCTGGATTACTGCAAGCATTACATATCCCTGTTTGGAAGTGGGACGATCATGGACTTTATCATGGGGATCCCAAGGACTCCAAGAGGGAACGACTCAATATGGGTCATAGTTGACCGGTTAACCAAAGTGGCACATTTTATAGCTATGAAGATGACACATCGAGGAAACAAGTTAGCCCAGTTGTACATTGACAATGTCTTGAAACTACATGGAGTGCCCTCTAGGATCGTATCTGATCGAGGAATTCAATTCACCTCGCATTTCTAGTAGAGTCTGCATGCGCACCGACGCACCAAACTGGATTACAGTTCTGCATACCACCCCCAAACCGATGGACAAACTGAAAGAGTCAACCAAGTCCTGGAGGATATGCTGAGGGCCTGCGTGTTGACTTACGGAGCTAATTGGGAAGATAGTTTGTCCTTCGCGGAATTCTCCTACAATAATAACTACCAGGCTAGTATCAAGATGGCACCATTCGAGATGCTCTATGGACGGAAATGCAGAACCCCACTAATGTGGTCTGAAGTAGGAGATAGATCATTCTACAGACCCGCAGTTATCAAAGAGGCATAAGAAAAAGTCGTTGTTGTCAGAGAGACACTAAGAGCCACACAAAGTCGACAGAAAAGCTATGCGGATAAACACCACAGGGAACTACAGTTCTACCCTAGGGAGTATGTGTACCTGAAAGTGTCCCCTATGAAGGTAGTACGGAGATTTCAAGTACGAGGCAAACTAGCCCCTTGGTACATAGGACCGTACAAAATCCTTAAGAGGATAGGCGAAGTAGCCTACCAGCTTTAACTACTAGAAGCTTTGTCAGAGGTACACCCAGTATTCCATGTCTCGCAGCTAAGAAGATGCCTACCGGTGCCAGAACACCAGTTGCCACTTGAAACTGTCGACCTGTAGCTTGATCTCTGCTACAAAAAATGCCCAACAGAAATCTTGGATACAGTCACTCGAAGGACTCGGACAAAGGCCATCAATTTCTATCGAGTACAATGGAATAATCACACGGAAAATGAAGCCACATGGGAAAGAGAAGACGATCTCAGGAAAGAATACTCGTACCTATTCGAGGACCAGCGCGAGTCTCAGGGACGAGACTCATTTTTGAGTGGGGTATGTCTGTGAGACCCTAAGAAATGGCCATACAAAAATACACCTTACAAAAAAATCATTTTTATTCAATTTCAAAGAAAACCTGTTTTCTAAATAGAAAGGAAGAATAAAATATAATTAGACATATAGCCAAATGTTCTTCTAAAGTTCTAAAAATGAGAAGTTTCAAGTGCTTGCTCCTCCTTCATTTCTCAGAGTTTAATTGCCTGGTTTGAATTGATTTGAGGTTTGATTGGATTTGGATTTGTTTTGAGAAAACCAGAAAAGAAATAAAAGAAGACAAAACCCTTAAGCAGGCCGCCTCCCTTATCCTTCCTCTCGGCCCAACCCGGCAGCCCACCTCCCCCTTCGCTTCTCCCGCTCGGGCCATCGTCCCTCCCATGCCATTTCCCTTGGCTGACCCAGCTCGCGCGCGCCCGCTCTCTTTCTTGCGCTCGCTCCCGCCTTTCCCCTTCTTCTCCCCCGCAACGCCGTAGTCGCCAGATGCCGTCGCGCCGACACCGATCCCACCTACCCACAGCCAAGCACAGCCCCTTCTTCACTCCTCGACCCCGCTGCCTGGCGCCGCCCATTGCGATGCGGCCAGAGGCAGGACACACCCCACCGTAACCCATGCCCACCGAGCACAACACGACGCCGCGCCTTCACTCCCACCTGCTCGGAGGACGAGCACAGCTCCGACTAGACCTCACCCTCTGCCTGTCGATTAGCCCTCGGCCGTGTGCACGAAGCGAGCCGCCTTGTCGCCCTAACTCGCACCACGACATCGGCTCGGAGCCGGCGCCGCGACCCCTCTCTGCGCCCCGTGACTTGACCTCACCGTCGTCTAGTTCATGGCCCGCGTAGCGAACGATCACGTCGCACTACTCCTCCGAGCTAGCCTACCCTGCCGACCTGCTCGCCATTGAAGGCCACCATAGCCGAGCTAGCGCTAGCCTCCGTGTAAACATGAAACATGTCCCCGTGTCACCTTTCCCCCTCCTCGACCTATAAATAGCACCCCACCTCCGTGCTAACACCTCACCGCCGCCTCCGATCGCCCAAGGCAAGTGCCTAGTCGTTCTCTCTCCCTCTTTCCCCCTTAGCCACCGAGTCTTCTCCCCTAATGCCGCGAGCTTGTCCTAGCCACCAGACCACCTCGCGACCACCCGAGGTGGACGTGGCAACCTCCTCGCACCCGCTTCGAACCATTCGTTTGAGGTTTAGATAGCTAGAGCAACCGGCGGCGAGCGGCGAAGTGGTCGGCCATGGCGCCGCCGCCTCTCCCAGCTCCGGCCGTCGTGCACTGTTGCCCTCCCTGCTCACAGTCACCCATCTCAAAACCGACGACCGCGATTAGATTAGAAGATACCCCTTCATTTCATTAAATCCCAGCCCTCCATCACCCAATCCACGACCCATAGTACTTCTAGTCCATACACCGTCCCCGTAGACCTGGTCCACCAGGCCCGTAGACCTATTCTATAGGTTTTTCTGTAGGAAAATAATTCCAGAAAATCCTAGAACCTTGTTGTTTTACAGTTAGCCCCTCGAGCTTTAGGCTATTTCTGTTTTAGTCCAACATTTTTACAGAAAAGTACCTCAACTTTTCTGTAATTATGTTTTAGTCCCTGACTTTTTACAACCAAGCCCCTAGAAGACTTTATAATTATAGATAGGTCCCTAGAACTTTTTAGAATTTGCAAATAGGTCCCAGAAACTTCAGAAAGCCCTAGTTTTCAAACTGTAGCTCCGTTTTAAGCGATTCTTGCATCGCTGGAATTGTTGTCTCGAACCCTAACCCTCGAAGCCCACCTCATCACACCTTAACTTCTGGTTTTCTCACTATTTGGCTTTTCCGTGGATTATGTGTTATTTTATGTTCCGCTAGCTCGTGTTTTCGCAGACGAAGAGAACCAGGAGCAAGAGCACGAGGACCCAAACTACGAGGAAGACTTTGATAACACATTAGGAGGCAAGCTCTATCTATCCCTTGACTGCTCCTATTATTTTAAAAATGCGCCCAACTAGAGCCTACTTCTTATAAGCATTATTTCCTTATCACTTTATGATTGCTTTGTTCAAACCCACTTATGTGAAAGCCAGCATTCGTACGGCCTGTATAAGGTAGGGATGTTAGATCCTTGTTTGGCCGCAATTGATATCCCCATGCATTGATAAACTTAGGAAGTTATTATTAGCCCCACTAATAATGACACTACCTTGCTAGCATGCGCTTAGGACCCGTGACGTGTGGGTGAAATTGTGTTTGGTGGTGTGTGTGTAGGAATGGGTGGGTGATAAATGAACGTGTTATGGTGAAGTGGATGGGATAGTGTGGCTGCGGGTGAGACTCCTAGTACTGGTGCAGAGTACTCGGTGATGGTGTCTCCGGTGTAGGTCCACCTATTGTGGATGAGTGCTTGTCCTGCCAACTAGGAAACGACTAGCTAAGACCTCAACTTGGTGGTTTTTCAGTACGACCACAAAACCTGTATGGGCAGGACTAACGTGGGTCCTGGGTAAAGTAGCAAGGAAGTATCACCCGGTGAAGTAGAAACGGACTCGGGGATCAAAACAGTGATGTGATGATAAGTCCAGTACTTGGCAAAAATTGTTGGTTGTGTGCCTTTGTTGTGATGGAATCCCTGAGCTTCGTGGTGGACTTATAGGCGTGCCTGGGTGAAGTGGGAGCGCTATGTGATCCATAGCTAAGAGCACATAGCCTGTGGATACATCATACTAAGCTCTCTAGAGTTAGCCCTAAATCATTCGGATGTCCGTTGTCACTAGTCATGGCACACCAATCATTGAGCTCTTAGAAATTCCTTGGTGTGTCAGTGGGTGTAGTGAAACCCGTGTTTTGGTAAAGAGGTGGCATGAGATGCCAGATTCGTTATGACCACGCGTCAGAAGGCTCAGCTAAAAATGGGAACTGTTGGGATCGATTGAATCTCCCTCAGGTCCAACCAACCAAAAGTTATAAAACAACTTTCCCTCTCGAAAAACCCCATTGGTCCCCTAAGTGTACCCTTGCATCCGCACTATTCCGCAAAACTCTAAGACCTAGCCTTATTCCTTGACTACTTCCCAAATGCATATATTACCCCCCTTGATAGAGGTAGAGCTTGTGGAGTACCTTTTGTACTCACCCTTTCCTTTAACTAAATTCCCCAGAAAGCGAAGACGAGGATGAAGCACCCGAGGAGTTTGACAAGTAGGTTGCGTCCTATGCTCGAGTTGCCTGTAGAAGTTCCCAAAAGCTTGCTTATAACTTTCTTTTAGGGCTGGCATGTCCTCCCCTTTGGCTTGTAAATTAAGACTTGTATGACTCTTTTGTCCCTGTGTGGACCTAAATAAAGATCATTGTATCATTTCATATTATTTGTATGTGTGTACCAACTACTGATCCAGGGATTGGTACGGAATACACGGAATACCCCGGATAGGTGTGTGACACTCTACTACCAGATCGAGTAGCAGCACTTGACCGCCAACGGGGTCCTGCACATCACGTTGTTCGTCGCGTTGTGTGAGGGATTCTTGGGGGTCAAACCTCTCTTTGAGCTATGGCGGCATTTCTTCACCGCCAACCTTCAGTCGAGGAAGTGGGGGACAACAAGTACCCCTCGACGATCGGGTGCTGCAGTGTCCACCTTAGGGGCGGTTCGCAGTACATCCCGATGTCACTCCTATTGAATGTCCCAGGGTGGAACTTGAGATGGTTCTATTTTCACAACGACGAAGCTCATCCCTTCCCTCTGTTCACCGGAAGCTCGAGCAATGCGTCACCGGCATCGTGAAAGTGGGGAGCGCCTAAGGATACTTACACATCAGTCGGTGAAGCCGTCAAAGCCATCGCTCAGCTGAGGCGGCGAGGAGTCGACCGAGTTGAGGTCGCTGGATGGTGGTTCCAGCGGCGATTCGCGCCTTTGATGGCGCATTCTCTGCCCATGTTCAAGGTGAACTCCACCAACTGCCTCGTCGGCTAGAACGTCATGGTGGCCGAGGTGCCCACGGAGAACAAGGAGGTGGTGAGGTGGATCCAGTGGGTATTGCTGCAGCCTGCCGGCACCTCGCACATCCAGGGGTGCCCCCCGATGCTTCCTTCCAAGGGGGCAGTCGACGTGGTAAGTGGTGTTGTCTTTATCCTTTCTTCCTGTCTTCTTTGTTCCTTGTTCGTGTCCTGATTTAGGTCGTGTCACATAGTCCGATCTGATGGACGAGGTACGGCCCTAGGCCCCAAGCTTCCTGAGCGCCCAAAGGGCGGTAAACTACATTCGCAATGAAGCGCAAAAGGCCGCCAAGGAGCAGCGATGGAAAAAGAAGGACGCGAAGCTCGTGAGGAAGGCACGGCGGGAGAAGGAAAGGGCACGACGTGCTCTGATGGGGGAGGACTCGAACACCTCGTCCTTGGCATCAACGGATGAGGGCAACGGTGAGTTTAGGGGCGAAGAGGTCGAGGGCGATTTCATCATCCGCCCTCATGGCGATGACGACGACGATGATGATGACAGTGAGGATGAGGGTCTCACCGTTGGGCTCGATATCATACAATTGTGTAGTCCTCGCTCTTAGAAGTTGAACCTACTTGTCTCTAACTTCAAAATAAAGCATAATCCTTCAGTTCTCAGATTGTTGTTGTTAGTATAACAACGTTAGCTCATTTTTGAACTAGAACTTTGTCCTAATATCAACAATTTTAAAAGGGAGGGAGTATAGGATCTTTTAATCGTATTTATATCTAGTATACATGTCATGTGAAAGGAAAGTTCCACCTAGCTAAGAATATATGTCTTGGCAATCAGTTAATACGGTTATTTCGGTTTATTTTTTGTTTTAAAATATTTCAATTTTAGAAAAGTAGAAACCTAAATATGATATAGAGAAATTTAAAAATCTAACCTAAATAACTAAAATATTTTGGTTCTATTTTTCAAATTTTGAATATTAATAACCTAAATGTTAAAAGCTGTACTTTTTTATAAATTTTATATGGCGTAAAAGGTCAAATCAATATAAATGTCATACTCTGAAAGTCTAGCAGTGATTTGAATGAAAATAAAAGATTTATTATCATAATCTGCCTACTACTAAATAATTAGGTATCTACCATGAGATTAAGGATATAATCATATAATTCTTGAAAGTTTGATTATTTTGGATATTCAGTTTTTTCAATATCAAAACACTTGTGGCTGTTGAACCAGGCTCGCAGTTCCTGCATTGTCTTCTCCATCGTTGGTGTGTCCTTCTTCACTAGCACCCCCTATTTCCCCAGCATTATTTTGTTTGACTTTGAGGGTCCCTGATTAAACAGGCCTCTATCTGTATTTTTAGTCACTTGAAATAAAAAAAATGCTCTAACCGACCCTCTATATGGGCCTCTAAATTTGGTAGGCCACCAAATTTTGGTCCAGGCTCCTCACATTCGCTCCCCCACTATCTCCTCCTCAAATATGGACCCCACTCAATTTTTCTGCTTTCTCTCTCTCTTCCCTCTCCTCTACTCCCGATTGCTCCTGAAATCTGAAGAGCGCCGCCGAGGATACCGCCGTCGCTGGAGTCCCTCCCTGCCTCCCGCTGGTGGCAGATCCGGGCATGCCCCGACTGAATGGAGGATTCGTAGACGGATCCGTCCTTCCACGCCACCGAGCGGGGGTAGAATAGCTCCACGTTTTGCATGGCCACGGCACCGCCATCGCGCGACATCTCCGATGACCGGCACCCGTCTCTATTGCCTCGCATGTGGTACCAAGAAACATCACCGTTCCTTCATCGCGCCGACCCATCCTCCTCCTGGTCTCACCATGTCTCTGATGCGAGCAGTTGAAGAAAGGCGTCGGCGCGTGGGGGAGGAGGGCTGGTGGCGCGTGAGCGGGGAAGCAGGGGAGGAGGGGAGAGGCAGTGGCGAGCGGGGCTAGCCGAGCTCAGCACCGCGCCCGGTCGCATTGCGTCGTCCCACGATTCCTTCGCCTGGGCCTCCATTGCTCGCTACAGAGTTGAGTCGGGCGAGAGCAAGATAGGGAGTGGCCAGAGGCGTCAGGGCGAGCTAGACAGGGAGGTGGCAGCGGCGTGCGCAAGGGGAGCCGTCGGTGCGAGCAGTAGAGGGAGCCGTCAGCGCCCAGCCCTAGGAGAAGACTACGGGAGGTGCCGCTCGACTGGGGGAGAAAGAGGAGTTGGTGGGGCCCATTGTCAAGGATAGGGACTATGTTTAGTCATTTGGGTTGGAAAATAAAATAATTTTGAGCCTCTAATTAAACAATGAAAATTAGCCCTCTATAGAAACTCAAATTTAATCTCTGTGCTGGAGTTGCTCTTAGGGAACAGGTGACAGGTCCTGCTCGCCCGTCCTCTTCCCTTCACGCCGAGACGCATATACGTCTCGAACGCGAATCGCTCGGGGAGTGGAACAAAGGTGGCGGTGGCGCTCGCCTACGACTACTTCATCTACAGGGCTAAAATCTAAAGATGGCAACGGGTGGCACAACCCGCGGATAGCAGTTACGTCTGCCCGTGCCCACGACCAGAATCCCATGCCCGTGCGCTTGAAGGTGATGTGCTAGGTTTTGCAGTGTTCTTTGGTTTCGCAGTGTTCAAGCATTGAAGCAGAGTACAAGTCATAGCTAATACGGTAATACCACAGCTCAAATAATTTGGGTGCAAACGATTGTAAGAGAATTGGAATTTCTCAGCCTAAAACTGTCTGTGTTTGGTGTTATAATCTTGGTGCTATATTTAATGCCAAACAAAATACCATTTTCAGGTGAATGATGTGAAGGATTTCCGAATAAACAAGGAGAAAAAAGCACGAATAACCAGCATAACCTGGTGGCAGAAAAAAAACGCGAATAAACTCCACATATTAGGTGCAGGGCTAATAATTATACGACACCTGTCCTAATGAGAGTCCCAACATACTTTACAGAATAGGAAGATAATAACTGTAGTACGACTGATACGGACGTACGTACTTGGCTATTGCACTGGCGCCAAATACTGTCGCCGTCACACGGGCTCGTGCGCTCTTCCATCCTCCGAGGCTCCGACTCAACGCCATGGGTTTCCCGATCGTTCTCGTGTCCTTCAGGCTTCAACCGTTCATCGTAAGCAAGCCGACATTATCTCCGCCATACCATGACAAGATAGAGAGCGCCAGGAGGGCATGGAAGATTCCTCGTCTAATCTCCCATCTTCACCAGATCTGTTCCATCGTTAGCAATAATCAATCTATCCATCTATCTATCCATCGAGCAGCATCTCGAAGACGATGTCGTACAGTTGAAAGAAGAATTGATCATACTATAGCGCGCATAACGGACGTATTTGGCGCGTTTTTGTAGCCGAAGCCTCGTACGTCCGTACGAGTCGTATTGCGATTAATAATAACTTTCAATTCTGTAATTTTTATTGGACCCACACATGACAATTGTCACACAGCCATTAGCCCTGTACCAGAGCCGGACTCAGCAAGCTAATAGGTTACCGTAGACTTCAATTATGGAGGCCACAACCACTCAGACTTCGCCCTAGTATTATGCTACATGCGAGCGGATATAAATGGGGCACCATCCTCCCGACAATCCAATGAGAGGCAGATTTGCTGGAATGCGTCAACGTGGTCCTCGGCGAGGGCGATGAATAGATCGGCGCCGCCTTTGTCATTGCCCGACGGCACAATGACCATCAGCCCCTCGACTGGCATGTCCGGCGGCAGGAACGCACACGGCGGCCCGGTGCCGAGGTCCATGTCGTGGAACCGGAACCCCACCCAGCTGTCAATTTCCATGTCTGGGCATAGCATGGTGCCGGCCACTGGAGCTGTCGCTTCCAGCTTCTCCCCCCTCATGTCGGCCAGCGCCCCGTAGTCCA
Source organism: Eleusine indica (assembly GCA_030378355.1). Taxonomy (NCBI): domain Eukaryota; kingdom Viridiplantae; phylum Streptophyta; class Magnoliopsida; order Poales; family Poaceae; genus Eleusine; species Eleusine indica. The sequence goes on along the minus strand of CM059498.1, from coordinate 4,268,923 downwards.
CCAAGGACTGGATGTACTCGCCGTCGATGCGTGACACAGCGTCGCGGATCACATCGACCACGCGGCCGTAGGTCGAGTTCAGGAGCTCCCTCACCTGAAGCCTCGGGAAAGCCCATAGCACCATGTTCCCGAAGAAGTCTGCCGATACTGGAGGGTTGGCCCGATCCCTGCAGTTCACGGCCACCCTAACCTTGGTGAATTCCTCCGGGTGGAGCCCCCGCGCCGCCGTGACCTTCTTCCAGACGTGCGCGAAGAGGCACTGGAACGTGCTGCACCGGAAACCCACGCAGCTTTTGAGTTCAGCGATGAACTCGGGCGTGAAATGCACCTTGAAGTTCCTGATCTTCTCCATTGGTACAACGGCGTGGGACTTGCTGGAGATGCCATCCTCATTTACTCCCTTGAACTCTATGTTCTGGTGGTCGAACACGGGCGTCGGTGTGCCGCGAGGGATGGCAGTTGACGCGCGGTCATGAATGGGCGGTGCCGGGACGATGAAGTCCTTGCCCTCACGCGCCGCGCGTGCCCACGTGCTGACGAACGAGCTTATGCCTTGGCCGTCGGCTACGTGGTGGTGGTGGATGACGCCGACCACAAGGCCACCGCACCTGTAGCGGTTGAGCTTCACATGAAGCAGTGGTGCCCCAACGTTTTCCTGTACGTACGTGACATTATCAAGACCAATCAGTTCAGGATAAATAAATTAATGCCATGAATCTTGCTAGTTGATACCTCCGGCACCGGCGGGTAAACCTCGCCGACGTTACTAATCGTACCGTCGACGAACACGTCAGCAAGGTCAGCCGACACCGTGACCTCTATAACAAGCGCGCCCCTGTTGTTGACGTGGATGAACCGTCTGCCCTGATCGTCTACCACCAGTCGGCCGGCCATGTGAGGGTACAGCACGAGAGCTCTGGCGAGGCTCTCTTTGACCAGCTCGTTGGACGGTGCCGGCGCGGTGTAGGCGCGCACGGTGGGCACGAAGAGGTCGAAGGCGGCGCGGTCGAAGACGGTCAAAGGGACCATCTCGCCGGCGAGCGGGTGCGGAGTGGGATAGATCGGCTGCAGCATCGTGATCTCCATGGTTGTACTGCCTAACTTCTTGTGAAAATTGTTGGTTCGTTAGTGCCCTCCTTATTATTTGGAGAATGCTTCGAAGCTGATGGCCATTATTAGTCCATGCATGACCATTTTGTAGTCCTCCTGGCTCTTGGAAGTTGGACTATTCGTCTCTGACTCGACATTAAAGCATACAAGTGCGTATAAATCGTTTTCAATAGCCATATCAAGGTTGGATGTTTTGACCAGCAAAGTGCTTCTTTGAATCACAACCAGTCATAGTTATCCAGTTTGTATCTAAACAAAATATGGTCAATATCCCCCACAGAATACAATTCCTATCCCCTGTCCATTTTTTTTAGTTCAACACTGTTTGAAGTTTATCTTGGAAACCCAGCCACAAAAATACTTTGACTTTCAGTGGAATTTTTTACCCTTACAGTTTTTCATTCTTTTGCTGACTACGTACTCCTCTGAAAGTTCTTAACCTATACAGCGATCTGGTTGTGTATCTGCCCGATTTCTCCGGAGGCCATGTGTTCACACCGGGTTTCGGACTTTCGGTAGAGAAACCGTGTAGTGGATGTTATCCATGTGCTCTCAAACACAGTATATTGGACGGAATCCAATCTCAGTCAATGTGAACCTAGGATTATAGTACATGCATGTGAGATAGGGTCGGGTTTAGTGTCATGTCATGTGCTATCGCTTGATACCCGGACGTAGCAGTTCCAATAGTCAACACGATCCTCGAAGCAGGAAGGAATCATACGGCTGATCAGATGCAACAGGACACATCTCACCATCTTCCTCGGCACATCGCTAATTGATCGAAAAAAAAATTGATGAACATATTGCTCAGCAGAGTTACATGCCAGGTATCGGTAGACTAAAAAACTTGACCTGCGGGGAGAAGAACACATCTGGCATGTAACTCTGCTGAGCAGGGAGATGGATATGCATGCTGGATTTTGTTTCCCTAGCGTCTATGCATGTTACATCCGCACCACCAGCAACGCTCCGGCGGCGCCAATGCAGCGGGGAACAAGGGCGTTCCACATCTAAAAAAAAAAGCGCGTTCCAACTGACGGTTCCCTAAAATAAAAATAAAATAAAAAATAAACGGCAAGCCTAATCGTAGTGCCTCATGTGATTCATCACCGTGCGAGCGACGCACATCATTGGAAACCAGACACCGACTCTCACGTTCAGGGCCGCACAGAGATATGACTAGTCCCTCTTAGGACCTCTTTGGTGGAGCTCAAGCTTATGGAAAATGAGCTTTAGCTTTAGCTTATGGGGTTGAGTAGCTTTTCTGGATGAGCTAAAGCTCTCTTTTAAAGTGTTTGGCTAAACAGCTTATGCCCAGCTTATGGTGGGTTTATGATACTTTTTCCAATAATTGAAGATAAGAACAATGGCCTTCATGCCCTTGTGCGCTGTCCAGACTTGGAACCTCAAGTTCAAAAAAAAAAACAGCAGTAGCAATAATCAACATGCATGGTTCAAAAAAGAAAAAAAGAAAAATCCAAAGACCTGTCCGTACTGTCCTTGGAACCTCAGGTTCATTCATGTTCCCTCACCAATGGTGATTACAAGGTTATTGGAGCACAGATGTGATTACAAGGTTAAACTATAGAAAAATTTATGTTGCCTGCTTCATGCCACCAATGAACTGCTTCATGCACCAACAGTCCAATGAATATCTTCATTTTCTATAATTTTTCAACTGATTCATCTCCCCTGTTGACTCAAAAAATACAAAAAAAAAATGTCTCTTTTACTGATTCCATCTCTACTTTTGACTGAAAATATTAAAAAAAGTCTCTTTGAAAGCAACAAAACAGAGCAAAGCATAAAATATTTTCATAGAGTTGTGAGCCACCTTAAACAAAGCCAAGCAAATAATCAAGGTCTTTTGTCCCAGGTTGCATATCATTATTTCTACCACAAACAAATAAAAAACTTGGAGACACACCATAAACAAAGTTGTATCAACACATTCCACATAGATAGAAAATTTTCAACCAAGGACAAGAATACTAGAACTCATGCCTCACTTTGGCATATTTATGATCTTCTTGCTAGACAAATTGCACTTGATAGTTCATCATGAAATGCATCCATAGTCTGCTGATTAGCTACTAGAGTTGATGTATCTGAGGCATTTTGAGAAGGTACATATTTTGCATATCTTGAGGGTATAGTAGGCACATAGTCTGAATTCCGATCACACTTGCGGAAATGTCTGTACATTGCATCATTCTCACGAATAAAGTTATGCAGGCACATGGTGGCAGCAACTATCATCATTTGCTTATCCATAGGGTAGATTGGCATCTTGAGAAGAATTCTCCACTTATTCTTCCACACACCGAATGTTCGTTCCACCACATTCCGGATACTAGAATGTAGATGATTGAACAACTCTTGCTGACCTCTTGGAGCAGGACCCCTCCTCCAGTCTGGGATATGATACCTTTCACCCTTGTATGGCGCCAAGTATCTATGCCGATTTGGGTATCCAGCATCCACATGATAGTATTTCCCTAGACACACATGGCAAAAAAAAATATAGAGATTAGCGCATGAATGATTAGAGGAAATGTGGTAGGGTCTTAATATTGGTAGTATACATACCAAGAGGAGGATGTGGAAATGACTCATCATTATCCAATGCATGAAAGAGAACATTAGTGTCATGCATGGACCCTGGTTGTCCAATTGAGGCATATGTGAATCTCAAGTCAAAGTCAACCATTGCAAGTATATTTTGAGTTGGTTTACCACTTCTGCCAATGTATCTAATCATATCATGTGGAGGTGGTACCACTGTAATGTGAGTGCCATCCAAAGCTCCAGTGCAATCTTTAAAGTGTGGCATCATTCTACGATCACGACTAATCCTTGTGTGGGTGGTAGGAAAGTTAGGATCAATAGGCTTTATATAGTTCTTGCACATAGCGACCACACAATCCAATACATCTCCAAATTTTCTGCTAAGTGTCTCTCCAGAATGCTTGAAAATATTTTGTAAAGCACTGTAGGAACAACCATGACCACAAATAACTAGAAAAATTGCAAGTGACTCTATGGAAGTCATATTATGAGATGATTTGAGGCCATAAGTACCCACTAGCAGATCATGAAGTTTGTAGAATAAAGAAGGATTCATTCTGAACATCTTATGGCTTCCTCTTGGAGTGTTAATAGTTTCCATTGTCCAACTATATCCACTTTGTATTGGTAATCTAGCAGGATTCTTATCAAGATATGTCAAATAGTACTTGCATGCAAGAAGAGATGTACCGTAAATAAGATTTTGAGCAGATTGAATCACTCCCAAAGCCTTTACAGTCCATTCATCATCAGAATCACTATTGTCCTTGTCAGAATCAGAAGAATCACCATTGTCTTTGTCACAATCAGAAGAATCACTATCATCCTTGTCATAATCAGAAGAATCATATCTACACATCAGATAACATGCAAATTAGATTGTCAGAAACAAAATTTGCCACAAAGTAGTACTTAGCAACATCATATAACATGCAAATTAGATTGTGAAAAAACAAATTTGGCACAAAGTAGTACTTAACAACATCATATAACATGCAAATAGTGCAAAGATCAAGTGTCATCAGACAAGGTCACAAAGTACAATAAGTTACAAGATTATTCCTAGACATCTACTTAGCAACATCATTCCTAGTCATCCACTCATGCTTCCTCCTCAACCACTGAAAACTTTCCTCAGAAGTGTCTAATGTCATGAACATCTTCCTCTCCGCCCTCTTGGTAAATATTAGAGATGCAACAAAGTGCTCATTGGTTCCTGAAGTAGCACCACATTCCTTGACTAATGTCATGACCTCTTCAATGGAACAGCCAGACTTGTCCTCCCTCTTTGAAATTGACTCGGCATACGATGTAGTTTTCTTATTCAGCTCAACAAGCATTCCCATCTGTTCTTGGAACCAGTGCCCTGCAGCTGTTTTTGGTTGCTTAGCATGTGTGCTATCACTCACTAAGCCCCCCTTGGTCCCTCGCCCACTCATAGGTGTAAACTCCTCTGGCTCGCTGTCATCATCACTGTCTTCATCTAGATTGATGGCACTAGAAGTTTTACAGGATGGTGCAGCACCACTAGAAGCAGACCAATGATCTTCACCTATGTTAAGCAGGTCACTAAACATAACTGCTAACTTGTACTCGTGTTGAAGGCCTTTATCCTTGAATCTGGTTGATCCCTTTATAACCTGCAAAGCATAACAAAATATCAAATTTTGTACTTGAAATGACATAATAGCACTTATATTGGGTACTTGAAATGATATAAATAACACTTACATTGCTCATTTTCTTCCACCATTCATTCGGCATGACGATGTTGTTATGATTCACATCCCATCCAAGTCCTGTTTGTTTAGACAACTTCTTCCATATAGCATAATCACTCTTTAACCTATCTCATTTATTCTTGAATTGTTTTCTAGTGTATGTAAGGTCAGTCCTTTTTTTGAATTTTTCAATCATATTTTTGTATCTGGTGTTGTTCAGATGTGTGCTTGTACGGTTTCCCAAGAGACATTCTTCAGCAAAAATTTCACATATGACACGGTTGTTTTTCTCATCAACCCAATCAGCCATACTATTTGCATTTAGATAGAAGAAATGATTGGTACCCTCATATTAATGTAGTTGAAATATAAATGCAATTAACAACAAACAAATAAAAGAAAAAATAATACATACAGTTCAGAAAAGATGATGTCTTAAGTACATGGCAAATATGACAAACATTTGCCGATTAACAAGCAAGGATATAGCTAACTAGGCACCAGGATTACAGAACAAATAATACGTACAGTTCAGAAAAGATGATTGAACCTTGTGTCTGTTGTCAGGTCAATGTCAACTTCGACCTCTGTAGCGGTAGTGGCACTAGCGGTAGTAGTAGGAACAAGTGGCCACCGTGCTCGTCCACCAGTACGCTGAGTTGAAGAGCCTCCAATTGCATGATCCTGGGTTGCAGCTATGGCACACCCTCTGCCCGTCATAGAACCTCCGACTGTCGCACTAGTTGAAGCTCCCGTGAACATGGCAGGGACAGTAGGGTCAGCAGACATCCAATGCGGCCAAGCGCTCCAGTAGCAGCGGCAACAAACCAATCTTGCAACCCCGTGGTGCCCGAGTCAGGGGTGCCGAGGAACGGGCGGGGGAAGACACCGTGGGAGCTGGAGTTGGGGAAGCCGAGCAAGGGGTTGAAGGGGGTCGTCCATGCACTATTGCTCGATGCAGGAGCAGCAGGGACGCCATGGCAAGACCTGGCACCCATCCCCGGCGACACTCCATCGAACGGGCATGTTGTACTCGAAGCTGTTGTCCAAGGACGGGGGTGGCGACCCAGGAGCCGGAGTAGGGGCAGGAGGAGGTGGTGGCACTCGGTACAGGAACAGTAGTGGAGCCCATCGCTGGCGACACCTCATCGAAAGGGGCGGCTTCCATCGGAGCTGTTGTCCAGGGGGCGGGGGCGGCGAGCCAGGAGCCGAAGGAGGGGATGTTCCATGCGGTGGCGCTCGGAGCAGGAGCTGGAGCGCCGCCCATCACCGGCAGGACGGCTCCGGCCGGAGGTGCTATCCAATATTCGGTGGCGGAAAGGCGGGAATAGGAGGGGGGGGCGGAGGAGGTGGTGGGCTATGCAATGGCGCTCGAAGCAGGAGCTGGAGTGCTGCCCACCGCCAGCGGGATGGCCCCTCTGGATCTTGTCGCTTTCATGCCGCCGCCGCCTTTAGATCTCGCCGATTTGCCACCCTTCGAGCCTCCAGCTGCAGACCCCTAAGGCTTCATGCCGTCGCCTCAGGCGCTGCGGCCTCCTCCTCCGCAAGCGCAGCCTTCCGTCACCGGCAGCCACAGGCACGAGCGCAGCCTTCGGTCCCCGGCCGCTCCTAGATTCGCTCACGATGGAGGAGGGAGGGGATCGGGAAGTGGCGATGGCAATTTCAGGTAATTTCATCCAAACTGGCAGGGGCACTAGGGTCTTTTTCTCACATGTGGGTGGGTAGTGAGCCGGGAGAAGCACCGATTTGCTGGCTTGCCCGCGCAGTTCATTTTTCTTGGCAGCATTTTCCGGCTTTGGATGACAAGCGGCTCACGGTGAAATTGTTTGGTGGGGCTTGGGCCATAAGCCGCACCATAAGCTGGTGGATGAGCTCCACCAAACAGCCCCTTATTCTTCCTTCACGCTTATCGAGCCGCATATGTCACACGTCCAGATCCATGTCGCGCCCCGATCCGCCCACCTGTATCCTCCTCGGACCTTGAGACGCAGCAGGGCAGCAGGCGCTCGTAGAGGAAAGGCAACAGCGCTGACGAGCACGGGGCAACCCGTCCAGGTGACCCTCGGCCTCGCCAAGCCCCCTGACGTCTCCTACTTCTCCGTCTACCTCAAGAAGCCCTACTATGGGGAGTCGTCCCGGTGGAGGAGGCCGGGCGACCCGAGCGTCATCTACACCGATGACGGCCTCGTGCTCCTCCGCATCACCGGTGACTACTTCATCTACAAGGTCGGGCGTCGCCCGTCGCTGCGGCTTCTCCCGCGCACGTGTTTTCCAGGGACTGGTTGCGAGGGAGGCATCATCGGAACGTCATCTACGCCTGAATGCACAAAATGTGGATCAGTCCTGCACGTTTACACATATGCTGGAAGACACTAGAGGTTCAGCAGATCAGCAGCATGACTCCGCGCGCCCGGCGCAAATCAGATTCGGTAGCGGGGTTCGCACAGCAATGTGACCGCCCGTCATCCGACGGGAAATGGTTTGCACCTTCTATTTCTATCATGCGAGGGAAATGCAGCAAAATCGAAGGAATCTGATCTAGATCATTTTTGTCACCGACTCGCATGGCCACGCCGACCTTAATTATTTTTCAAAAAAAAAAAGGTAGTATACTATAAATAAAAACAGAAACAAATAATCCCTCACGCGCCAACAGCCGCCCTACGATGTTACATCCAGATCTGATCCATGTGGCGTTCCGATGATGCCTCCCGTCAAGTCGGTCTTCCTCCGGCCTGGATCCTTCTCTTTTTTTTCAATGACTGGCAAAACGTGACCAGTGCCACGACATGGACGAGCATGGGGGAACCAATCCAAGTGACCCTCGTCGCCGGCAAGCCCCCGCACGCGTCCTACTTCCTTCCGCGTCAGCTGTCCCTGCCTAAAGAAGCGTCGTGAGCACGGGGGCGCCCAGCTGCCCCTAAGGGTCCTACATTTTACCGAGTGCCGGCTTTGACGAGTGTATTTTGACACACGGTAAAGCCTTTGCCGTGTGCTTGATAGAAAGCACACGGCAAAGTCGGCTTTGCCAATGTTTTTTTTTTGCCGTGGGCACTTTACCGTGTGTAACCCATGGCAAAAACTTTACCGTTGGTATTTAGGCCTTTGCCGTGTGCATTAGGCACACGACAAACCTTTGCTTTCCTGTAGTGACTATTATTTTCACATAACATATCCTCATGTATTCCAAAACGACATTTATCTGAGAATGAAGGTTCTACATTTCATGTAGTCGCCGCATTCTTGAGGATGGATTTCAGTCACCAAACCTGCATCATCAGTTCCCACATCTCATCTCCCTCACTCTAGCTCATCTATGTCACTAGCTCTGGAGCACGCTTTGAATGTCAAATTGAAAAAAGAAAAAAGAAAACTAGACAAGTAACGTCAATGACGCAGAAAAATATGCAGTTCAGAAATCCAATCAGCAATTCCAGATTTGTCCCCTCAATGCTGAACTTAGTACAGCCACACACACACACTGACACACACACACACATACACACAAAACCATAATTGTACTAAGTTAGAAAGGTTAGCCACTGTACTTTCCAAATGAACTACTCCCTCCAAACTGTTATTGTTGGCGTAAGGACATGTCTTCTAGTTCAATTTTGAACTACAAAACCTGTCCTAATGTCAACATAAAGAAAATGGAGGTAGTAGTTTACAAACTTCAGCACTCTTTTGGTTATTTTCAGCATTCTATTTGGATGGATAGATCCATTGTATTTTCTCTCCTTCATTTTTTTTTGTCCTGAGCAGGTCCCTAAATTCTACGTAATTGTATAAGCTATCACATTATTTAACACGTGAAAATTTGACAAATGGACCCAAAATAACATGCTTAATGGGCAAATAGAATGAGTAAACTCAGTTCAAACTACTCTCTCTCTCTCGTTTTTAATTGATGATGTTAGGACAATTATTTAGCTCAAAAATGAACTAGAAATTTGTCCTAGCGTCATCAATTAAAAACAGGAGGGACTACTAGCAAATAGCAATCGAGTCTAGATCTAAACGATACTGGTTCTTTAATCAACACAGTCAGCTAGAACCAATGATGTGGCTCTGAGGTTAAGAAAAAAGAACTACATATCAGTTCATTACTACAGCAAACAACACAAAATGATGTAGTTCTGAGGTTAAGAAAAAAGAATCACTTATTTGTTCATTACTACAGCAAACACAACACGGAACCATAACAATACTGAGAAAGGGTGACACAAAAGGCTCATGTAACCTGTTACAAATTACATATGTGCCCTACGTTGATCAAAGGTGACTTGAAGATTGTATTATCATTGCTTTTAGGCAAGAAACAGTTCCACAAAACACTAGACCACTAGTCATGCCTCATAAGGTAAAGGCAGGAATGATAGGTCAAATTAGTCATTGAAGCCATTCTATCTACCATAATATTATCAGCCAGTCATTTATTTTTCTTTAAAACCGTAATGTTGGGTGTTTGCACTAAAACCTCAAATGAGCAGCATGATATCATGACAATTCTCACGAAATTCATGAGCCTTGTGAACCTGATAGACCACTACACCTCTACGATTTGGTACATGACATCTAATGAGTTTCAACATTCAGGTTAATCTATAGGGCTAAAAGATGGCAATGTGTGACACAACAACGGATAGCAGCCATGTCTACTTGTGTTCATGAGAAAAATAGTTTCAACATTCAGGTTAATCTGTAGGGCTAAAGATGGCAACACGCGACACACCGACGGATAGCAGTCATGTCTACTTGTGTTCATGAGAAAAATATCGTGCCCCTGCCTGACATTTGTCATGGGTAAAGAGCGGTCCCCATGCCCCCCCCCCCCACCCGGTAAGAGAACACGGAGGTTTTCTATGAGGCACGTCTCAACCTTGTGTCCACGACTCGACCTTGTGTCCACCGATGATGCCGGTGAGCACTTTATCAAGGTGTGATGATAGGACATATGAAACCCCACATCTCCCAATCCGATCATGGCAAATCAACCAAGGGCTGTCGTGGCACATCGATCGAGAGCCCACCGGTGCTCAAGACGATGGCTGGTATAGCAAGAAAAAAAAAAGATTGCATTTGAAGGTGGTGTGCTAGGTTTCGCAGTGCTCAAGCACTGAGGCAGAGTACAAGTCATAGCTAATACCACAGCTGAAATAATTTGGGTGCAAACGATTGTTTGAGGATTGGAATTTCTCAGCCTAAAACTGTAGATTTTATTGACGCCACAGCGACTCCGACTTCGGCCTACCGTTATGCTACATGCGAGCGGATCTAAATCGTGCACCAGCCTCCGGACAATCCAATGAGAGGCAGATTTGCTGGAATGCGTCAACGTGGTCCTCGGCGAGGGCGATGAATAGATCGGCGCCGCCTTTGTCAGTGCCCGACGGCATAAGGACCATCAGCCCCTCGACTGGCATGTCTGGCGGCAGGAACGCACAGGGCGGCCCGGTGCCGAAGTCCATGTCGTGGAACCGGACGAACCCCATCCAGCTGTCAATTTCCATGTCTGGGCACAGCATGGTGCCGGCCACTGGAGCCGTCGCTTCCAGCTTCTCCCCCCTCATGTCGGCCACCGCCCCGAAGTCCACGAACGACTGGATGTAGTCGCGGTCAATGCGCGACACAGCTTCGCGGATCACATCGACCACTCGGCGGTAGGTCGAGTTCAGGACCTCCCTGACCTGAAGCCTCGGGAAAGCCCACAGCACCATGTTCCCGAAGAAGTCTGCCGATACTGGAGGGTTGGCCCGATCCCTGCAATTCACGGCCACCCTCACCTTGGTGAAATCTTCCCGGTGGAGCCCCCGCGCCGCCGTGAGCTTCTTCCAGACGTGCGCGAGGAGGCACTGGAATGTGCTGCAACGGCCTCCGACGCAGCTTTTGAGTTCAGCGATGAACTCGGGCGTGAAATGCACCTTGAAGTTCCTGATCTTCTCCATTGGTACAACGGCGTGGGACTTGTTGGAGATGCCATCCTCATTTACTCCCTTGAACTCTATGTTCTGGTGGTCGAACACGGGCGTCGGTGTGCCGCGAGGGATGGCAGTTGACGCGCGGTCATGGACGTGCGGCGCCGGTACTGGGACGATGAAGTCCTTGCCCTCACGCGCCGCGCGTGCCCACATGCGGACGAAGGAGCTCATGGCGGTGCCGTCGGCAACGTGGTGGTGGTAGATGGTGCCCATCACGAGGCCGCCGCACCTGTAGCGGTTGAGCTGGACCTGAAACACTGGTGCCCCGACGTTTTCCTGTACGTACGTGACAAGACCAACATCAGTTCAGCAAATAAATCAATGCCATATGTTTGTAAGCACTCATGAATCTAGTTGTTGATACCTCGGGCAGCGGCGGGTAAACCTCGCCGACGTTACTAATCGTGCCGTCGACGAGCACGTCAGCAAGGTCAGCCGGCACCGTGACCTCTATAACAAGCGCGCCCCTGTTGTTGACGTGGATGAACCGCCTGCCCTGATCGTCTACCACCAGCCGGCCGGCCATGTGAGGATACACCGCGAGGGCTCTGGCGAGGCTCTCTTTGACCAGCTCGTTGGACGGTGCCGGCGTCGAGTAGGCGCGCACGGTGGGCACGAAAAGGTCGAAGGTGGCGCGGTCGAAGATGGTCAAAGGGACCATCTCGCCGGCGAGTGGGTGAGGAGTGGGATAGATCGGCTGCAGCATCGTGATCTCCATTGTTGTACTGCCTAACTTCTTTCTTGTGAACAAAAGTGTTGGTTCGATAGTGCGCTTATTTATTTTGGACAATGCTCTTGGAAGTTGGACTATTCGTCTCTGACTCCACATTAAAGTATACTACAAGTGCGTATAGAAATCGTTTTCAATAGCCATCTTGTTCCTGGTGGGGTCGTCCACAATACCATGCAATAATAGCCCCCGGTCTAAGAAATAAAACACCTATCAAGATTGGATGTTTGCACTTCTTTGAATCACAACCAGTCATAGTTATCCAGTTTACATCTAAACAAAATATGATCAATGTATCGTTAGGGCTAATCAGCGTTTTGTTGAGTGCTCAAAACACTACCACAAAATCAGCCTTTAGAGATGGGTGAAAAACTACTATAGTGGCGGATCAGCCGAACCGCCGCTCGAGAATCGCAACTAAAGATCACGAACTACAATGGTGGACGATCTATGGTCCAAATCAACCATAACTAAAAAAATATTAGTAGCGACCGGTGACATCTTCACCCGTTGTTACCCTTCAATCCAAAAAAAAAATATGTGCCCCGCCCGCATACCGCCTGTGCTGCCTCCAGATCCACCTCTCGAGCCGCCTCCAGATCCGCCAGAGGAGGAGGGCCGCCGGAGGAGGGGGGGTCGGGTGCCTCCCGAGCCGCCTCTAGATCCGACGGATGAGAGGGCTGCCAGAGGGGAGGGCTCCGACCGTCGTCGCGCCTGGAAGACCAAATCCGGCCGCCGACCAGTCCGCTATCGTGCCTGGAGGGAAGGGCTCCGACCGCCGCCACGCCTGGAAGGCCGAATCCGGCCACCGACCAGCCAGCAGTCGTGCCTGGAGGGGAGGGTTCCGACCGCCGCCGCACCTAGAGAAGAGAGATCCGGCCATCATCGCGCATGAGTGGCCGGATCCACCCGCCATCCTGTCTGGAGGGGCCGTATCCACCCACCGTCGCGTCTGGAGGGGCCGGATCTGGCTGACATCGACCGGATCCAGGGTCTGCCCTTCCCGCCACCGCGCCTAGAGGGGATTGGGAGGGGGAGGCGCCGGCACCGGCATCGCCTAGAGGGAAGAGGGAGGGAACTGTTGTTTTATATCGGTTGGGGGCTTTGGGCTAGATCTAGTAAATGGGCTATGTAAGCACACTAGCGGCAGTTCGAGTTGTGAACCGCCTCTAAAAAGTAGTAATTTTTAGCGTCGATTGACTTTCTTGACCGCCGCTAAAAATAAAAATAAAAATTATAGCGGTGGTTCGAGTTGTGAACTGCCTCTAAAAAGTAATTTTTACCCTCGGTTGACTTTATTGACCGTTGCTAAAAAAAAATTATAGCGATAGTTGACAATAACAATGCTGCTACGCAATTTTTGACCCATTGCTATAATATCGTTTTGTGGTTGTGAATCTCAGCTGAATACAATTCCTATCCCCTTTCCATTTTTTTCTTCAATTCAACACCTGTTTGGAGTTTATCATGGAAATACTTTTGACTTTCAGTGGAATTTTTTACCCTTGCAGTTTTTCATTCTTTTGCTGACTACTCCTCTGAAAGTTCTTAATCTATACAGCGATCTGGTTGTGTATCTCCCCGATTTCTCCGGTGGCCATGTGCTCTCAAACACAGTATATTGGAGGGAATCAAATCTCAGTCAATGTGAACCTATAGGATTATATAGTAGGTACATGCATGTGAGATAGGGTCAGGTTTAGTATCATGTCATGTGCTATTGCTTGATACCCGGACGTAGCAGATCCAAAACTCAACGCGATCCTCGAAGCAGGAAGGAAACAGACGGGCTGATCAGATGCAACAGGACACATCCTCACCATCTTCCTCGGCTCATCGCTAATTGATCAGATACAAGTGACGAACATATTGACAATCGGACGCATGGTCTCAACGCCGAAAAAATTGATCAGCCACAGGTGACGAACATCAATTGTTAACCGCATGAACCGCATGGCCAGCATTGACTGACTCCGTAGTTGCTCGATTGGATGGAGAAGATTTAACTGGGATGATCCGGGCTCGTCATCCATGGGGCATGGCGGCTAGGTTTTTTCTCCAGTTGATGTTTTTCCCTTCGACTTGGAACAAATTTGGGTTGTACCATTCTTTGGAATGTTAGGGGTTGTTTGGTTTGGCTTTTTAGATACTTTTGCTTCTAAGTTAGAAGCCAAACCAAAGGGATGTCTTTTTTCCAGCTGCTTTGAGGAAAATCACGTTTTCTCTTCATTTCTCACAGCACCTCTTCCCTTGTTTTTCTTGGCTTTGGCTTTTAACTTTTCACAAAAATTATCACTGCCACTGGTTATGAAGGTACCGATTCTATTTTATTTATTTTTCCGTGTTGCTTCTTTCGTGTCAACAGAGACCGAGCATGGGAGAAGGACGAGCAGGAAAGAAGGAGGACAAGAGGAGTCGTCAGGCTCACGCGGAACAGGCTACGGGCTCGAGTGGTTGAGGCGTTGGGCTCACATGGAGGAGCCGGCGGGCTCGCACGAGGCAGGGCGGTGGCGTGCTCACGGGGGGCAGGCGACGACGGCAAGCTTGCGTGGCAGAGGCATCAGGGTCATGCGGAGGAGCAGGGGGGCGGGCTCATGCGGGGCAGAGCGGTGGCGGGCTCGCACGGGGCTGGCAGCAGCGGCGGGTTCGCGCGGGGCAGGCGGCGGCGACGTGTTTGCGCGGGGCATGCAGTGGCGGGTTCGAGTGGGGGTGGGGCTAGCGGCAACGTCGGGCTCGCGGAGAGAGAGAGAGAGAGAGAGAGAGAGAGAGAGAGAGAAAGCTCGCCTCCTCCTCTCCTCGTCGGGACCGCCGGCCGTCGGGCTCTTGACTCCTCGGGACCGGGCGCTTGCCTTGGGGCAGCTACCAGAGAGAGAGAGGGAGAGAGGGAGGGAGGGAGGAGAAGTTACGAGAGGAAGAGCGACTGTGGCTAGGATGGAGAGTGTTGTGAGTGGACTAGGGTTTGCTTTTAATTTATATGGAATAGTTTCGTGGGCTGGGCTACATCATCTGTAGCTTGAGTTGAAAATATGGCTCATCGCTACAAATGATTTGAGGTCTGTAGCAGAGGATTTATTTTGACCCGCCGCTACGTGATTTGGCCTTCTGCCGTTAAAGGTCCTTTTTATGGTAGTGGGCACCCATCGCCGCGGCTTCTCCCGCGCACGTGTTCCGACGCAAGGCCTTTGTTTGCGTATGGCGTCGGCGTCGTGCCCACCGGCGGCGACGGCGAGCACTTCGTGCTGGCCACTCTCAAGTACGAGATGCGCCACAGCGTGGAATACCAACTCCACATATACCGATCCGACCGTGGCACGTGGACCACGAAGAGCCCATTGGCGCTCGAGACGGCCTTGGTCCATGCCCATGACATCATAATTCCAGAGGACGGCGCCGAATTGAGGGACACCCCATCATCAGTCTGGCGAACGTGCAGGTTCCCACCCTGAGCGTGGACCGGTGGCGACGTTGCTTACATCATGACGTGCAGGTTCCCACCCTGAGTGTGGACGGTGGCCTTGTAGCCGAAGTCGGTGGGAACCTCCGCCTGGTCCCGAGCGCAGAGGTGATTGGTTACGCTACCGTCGGCGTCGTTCCCGTTGGCAACGACGATCGCGGGCACTTCGCCCTAGGCCGCTCTCAAGAACAAGTTGCTCTACGTCTTCCGGTCCGACCGTGGCACGTGGACCTACAAGCCGCTGGTGTTCGGGCCCGAGCCCGACGTAGACCGCCTTTTTGGTCCAACCAAGGTGATCGCGCTCGGCGGCGGCGAGCTGGGCTGGGTCGACTTGCGGCGGTGCATCCTCGTCAGCGACGACGACTACCCCACGCACCGCATCATCCCGCTGCCCAAGCTGCTCAACTGCAACCAGCCCGAGCCTGTTTGCGTCCGCGCCGACGACGGCTCCATCACCTGCGTCGAGATAGAGCACCGCCTGAGGCTATACGAGCCGCCGGACGTCGCGGCCGCGGACGTGCTCCACGACTCGGAGCTGCCGGTCGGCACAGACGCCAACAGGCTGCCGTACAAGTACGAGTACCGTACCATGGATGGAGGATCATCACGTGGAACAGGGCCGCGTATTGCAACTTCTGGCGCAAAGTGGGTTTGGTTCATGTCGATGAAATCGTTGCCTACAACCCTTTTTTTTTTTTTTTTTTTTTTCGCCTACAACCCTTGGTATGCTGCCATGTTGCTTCCCACGGGGTATTACCCTGGCCAGAGGTTCGTGGCGGACCACCTGACAGTGGAAGGTCCCACCGTTAGCATTCACGGTGGGGACGATGTAGTCTACATTAAGTGCAATCCTGCAGGTGGCGCCGGTTTCTGCGCGCGATGGATGCTCGCGATTGACATGGCGAGGAAGACAATCCTGCAGGTGGCGCCAATAATTTCTGCTCAAGAATCCCACCGTTGTTCTCGCGCCATCATCCTACATCTCTTGTGCCCTGTCCAAATATCTGATAACAGATTAGCTTAGGAACCATAGCCGTACCTATTATGACAAGGTAATTTCTTTCTCCCAGTTAGGACTGCTTTTGACAAAATGAGGTTATCATCTCGTGTTCTAAAAACAAAATAAATTCATTACTACTGGGCCCATACCGGTCAGTTTACTAAGCAGAGATTATTCCGTCGTGTTTTTCAATGCATTTTTTTTTCTACATTTGTTGCGCACCCCGCCGCCGTATTTTTTTCATAGTTTTTTTTTACAAAAATTATGGTGACTGCGCCGGCCATGTTGTTGGATTCTTGGACAGCAAACCGATCGAGAAAACGCGGCCAATGAAGGCTTCGAGGTTGCCAATTTTTCATGGAGGTAAAATTGCTTTCAAATGTCTATTTATTTTCAACAATTCTGAATAAGTTTTGTTTGACAGAGCTTATGTTGTTGCTTATTAAAAGTGCTTATGATCAATAAATAATTTGGACTGCCGAACAGTAAAATAGCATAAGTGTTTTAGAATATAAGCACCTATAAACACTTGAGAAATGCTCTGGTGAAGCTTTTTCCAAAATATACATGAATCTCAAAGCATCAATTAAATGTTTTTAATTAATTTTCTAATGACACGCCCGACCTGGCCCAGTCTATCCAACGGAGCGTAGCCCAAGCCGGGAAAGGCGGATCCAACCGAGTCAGTCATCGTCCTCCTCCTCTCGCTGGATCTACGCATGAAAGGAAAAGAAAGAACACCGTCGTTGCCCTGAATTCTTGACTCTGGGCTGCCTTCTCCGTTCTTAGACATCGCTGCCCCCTACTCTCCTCATTTCTCATCGCTGCACTCACTCTTTATCTACCGCGACACCAAAACAAGGGAGGGAGAACGAGAAAAAATAGTTTGTTTTCGTTAATCGGCGCTAATCTTTCCAGCTCTGAATTTGAAACTGCGTTGTTCAATCCTTTACATCATTAGCTATGCGAATAGATGTTCTAAAATACATTCAATGACAGAGTCAAGTAGATGTATCTTCACTCTGATTCTAGATTCTTTACAGTAGCTTCACTCTAGAGCCTAGACATCTGGTTAAGAGGCACTTGGCGAGGCTAGTACGTGCTCTAGCATAGCGGAAGGGAGGTAGTCGAGTGCACAAGCTGCCACGACTGAGATGATTGGGTTGCTGGTCCACGCCGTACGTGCGTGTATATTCTTGGCGGCAACGGTGTTCTTCGTCATGTTCGCGTGGATTGGAGAGCCAACTGCATGTGTTCTGTCTCGGCGACAAGCAAATGGAACAAGGAGAACGAAGTGCTGGAATATCGATTGGGCTGAGTTTGGAACTTTGGATCGGGGCAAGGGCTGGTCAGCGCGGGGAATTAAGAGAGTTAATTAAAATCAGAATTAATAAGCTTTAAGATTTGTGCTGGTTTTGAAAAAAAAAAGCTTCACCGGAGCATTTCTCCAAACACTTTACTATTTTGTACTACCATAAGCATTTTAGGCAAAGCAGCAAAACGTAGGTTTTTAGTGTTTATGATGGTCCTCTCTCTCAAATAAGCAGTTTGAACATATAACCATAAGTAGTTTTGTCAAACGAGTTGACTACTTATCATATAATAAACACTATAAGCAGTTTTGACACAATAAACACTTTTAGTATTGCTTATCGTAACATAAACACTATAAGCAGTTTTGACACAATAAATACTTCTACTTATCGTACAATAAATATTATAAACAGTTTTGACATAATAAACACTATAAACAGTTTTGACACAATAACCTGAGTCGTGGAGGTCGTCCGCCGTGGAGACGTCCCGCTGCTCGACGCGCCTCACGCGGCTCTCCATCTCGACGCACGTACGTGATGCAGCCGTCGCCGGCGCGGTACCTGCGGGGGTGTCCCCGGTTCTTGTCGTGCTGGTTGGAAGGGAGCAGGCTGGGCAGCGGGATGAGCCGCGGGTTCGGGTCTGCCGGAGGTCGACCCACCCTAGCTCGCCGCCGCCGAGCGCGACCACCTTGGTCGTGTCACGAAGGCACACGTCGCTCGCGAGAGGCAGCGGCTTGTTGGTCCACGTGCCACGGTCCGACCGGAACACGTGTATCTCGTGCGTCCCTTCCGTGGGCGTATAACTGATGGTGGCCAGGACGAAGTGCTCGCCACCGGCAATGGGAACGACGCCGACGGGTGCGCAGCCAACAAACTTCGCGTCGGAAAATGTGGCCGGGAGCAGAAGCAGCGACGGGACCACCCGGCAGTGGGACGGAGATGAAGTAGATGAAGTAGTCGGTGGTGCGGTCGGGGCCACCCGGCAGTGGGACGGAGAGGAGCGCGAGGTCGCCCTCCGAGTAGACGACCCTCGGTGGCAGCGGCGGCATCGTTTTCCAGTCCACGACGCCGGCTACTGCTCGTCGTCGCGCTTCTTTTGGTGGCAGGGGCAGCTGAGGCAGAAGTAGGAGTCGCGCGGGGGCTCGCCGGCGACGAGGGTCACGTGGATGGGCTGCCCCGTGCTCGTGCAAGCAGAGGCCGTACTCGCGTTCCGCGTGTCGTCGTTGATGGGGACATCTGTGTCGAGGAGGATCCACGCCGGGCGGGAGGAGCCGGCTCCATGGCTAGGGGCTGCAGCAAAGGGTCGGCCCGGTACATTGGGCCTTTTCCTGGCCCAGTTAACGCTCCTTGGACTTACTAACGCGTTGCATCCTGGCCGCAGTATTTGGATCCAACGGTACACCGGGGCCTCGGCCCGGACGGGAAACGAAATACCGACCGGGGGTGGTCGGTAAATGAAACCCCGACCACCCCCTGTGCCTGGGCGCGCTCGGCGTGGTCACCACGCCGTCATGCAAGCGTCAATTCTTAACCGCCTTCATGTCAGGTATCCATCTCGCGTGATGCGCTGTACCTTCTCCGCGTCTTCCCTCGCGGGCGTTCACCTCGCCGCGCGCGTGGCCGGCAGGACCGCCGCGTTGGCCGCTGAGGATCCACGCCGGAGGACTACCGTGGCGGGTGGAGGCGGCAGGTTCGCCAGAACGCGACATTGTTGGTCTCGATAGACGTGATGAATAGATGCGACAACGTATAATAGCGCATTTTCTGTTTTCATTCATCGAAAAGAAGAGGTCGGTGCTGTGACGAGATCGGATTGGACTTTGCTGCGTTTCCCCCGGAAACGTGCAATCCCACCATCTCGTCACGCCGACCTCTTTTTGAATTGAGGACATATATAGCATCATATTCCTTGATAATCATCACGCCGATCCGTCAAACGTTTCATCCAGATCGAATCCAGGTCGCGCTCCGATGATCCCGGCGCGTCCTCCCACCGCGCCTGTTCTCCCGCGTGGATCCTCCTCAACACCGATGCATACATCGCCGGCACGTAGAACGCGACCACCGCGACGGCGTGTACAAGCACTGGGCAACCGATCCAGGTGACCCTCATCGCCGCCGAGCCCCCACGCGACTCCTTCTTCTGCGTCAGCTGCCCCAGCCTAAACAAGTCCGATGAGGACGACGAGCCCTTCTCGTACAGGAACCCGCGGCCACCGCTGCCCCCGACCGTCGTCTATTCGGAGGGCGACCTCGCGCTCCTCTGCGTCCCTTTGCCGGCGAGTGGCTCCGGTCCCACCGACGACTACTTCATCTACAGGGCCGGCAGCCGCCCGACGCTCCGGCTTCTCCCGAGCGCGTACTCCGGCGCAGAGTTTGTTCGTCACGCTCTCGTCGGCGTCGTTCCCATTATTCGCAACGGCGACGACGACGAGCACTTGGTCCTGGCCGCTCTCAGTTACATGAATAACATGACAATGGAAGAGATGCACCAGATCCACGTCTTCCGATCCGACCGTGGCACGTGGACCAACAAGCCTCTGGTGCTCACCGCGGACGTGTACCTTGAACCAACCAAGGTGATCGCGCTCGGCGGCGGCGAGCTAGGATGGGTGGATCTCCGTCGAGGCATCCTCGTCTGCGTCTCATCCCGCTGCCCAGGTTGCTCCCCTCCAACCGGCCCGCCGCGAAAGAGTGCCGCCTTGACCCGACGTCGTCGTCTGCGCCGACGGCACCATCCGGTGCGTCGAGATGGAGCGAGTGTTGAAGCTCGTCGAGGTGCCGGACGTCTCCACCGCGGACGTGCTGCGGGACGCGGACCTCAAGCTAAGCAGATCATCTTCCAACGACACGTCACGGTACTACTACAAATACGCTGGATGGAGGGTCATTACGTGGAACAGGGCCGTCGATGACAAATGCTGGCACAAGGAGAACTTGGTTCATGTCGATGACATTGTTGCAAACAACCCTGCTCACACTGCCTTGTTGCTTCAGATGGGTGGCCCGAATTTGAGGCTCAGGAAATTGATAACAAAAGTGCCCTCCTTGAGCATTCATGGTGGCAATGTAGTATACCTCACATGGAAGGCGAATAGCCGGAGGGATTCAAAGACATGGGCGCTCGCAATTGACATGACGAAGAAGACAGCCCTGGAGGTGACGCCACTTTCTGTACCAGAATCCAGGTGCTTCTACCTGGCCTGTGCTTGTCCAAATTATCTGAAAACGGATGCTCAAATGTGTACCTAGTCTATACACATCCACTGATCTTTTTTACCTTTTGTTTAGGATGGTAACATTGTGTTCAATGCATTCATTTGATCATCACTTACTTTTTCTTTCTCCAGATTGATGAATTTTTATTGAAGTATCTTCAGTGATAAAAAGTACTACTAGTTTCACATAACAAATCCTCATGTATTCCAAAACGACATTTATCTGTGAATGAAGGTTCTACATATCATGTAGTCGCCGCATTCTTGAGGATGGATTTCAGTCACCAAACCTGCATTATCAGTTCCCACATGTCTTCTCCCTCACCCTAGCTCATCTATGTCACTAGCTCTGGAGCACGCTTTGAATATCAAATTGAAAAAAAAAAAACGAAACTAGACAAGTAACATCAATAATGCAGAAATATATGCAGTTCAGAAATCCAATCAGTAATTCAAGATTTGTCCCCTCAATGCTTAACTTAGCACAGCCACACACACACACAAAACCACAATAATTGTACTAAGTTAGAAAGGTTAGCCACTGTACTTTCCAAATGAACTACTCCCTCCAAACTGTTATTGTTGGCGTTAGGACATGTCTTACTAGTTCAATTTTGAACTACAAAACCTGTCCTAATGTCAACATAAAGAAAATGAGGTAGTAGTTTACAAACTTCAGCACTCTTTTGGTTATCTTCAGCATTCTATTTCGATGGATAGATCCATTGTATTTATCTCCTTTTTTTTGTATTGAGCAGGTCCCTATATATTCTACGTAATTGTATAAGCTATCACAGTATTTAGCACATGAAAAATTGACAAATGGACCCAAAATAACATGATTAATGGGCAAATAGAATGAGTAAACTCAGTTCAGACTACTCTCTCTCGTTTTTAAATGATGACATTAGGACAATTATTTAGCTAAAAAATGAACTATGAAATTTGTCCTTGCGTCATCAATGAAAAACAGGAGGGACTACTAGCAATCGAGTCTAGATCTAAGCGATACTGGTTCTTTTATCTATACAGTCAGCTAGAACCAATGATGTGGCTCTGAGGTTAAGAAAAAAGAACTACATATCAGTTCATTACTACAGCAAGCAACACATAAGGATGTGGTTCTGAGGTTAAGAAAAAAGAATCACTTATTTGTTCATTACTACAGCAAACACAACACAGAACCATAACGATACTGAGAAAGGGTAACACAAAAGGCTCATGTAACCTATTACAAATTACATATGTGCCCTACGTTGATCAAAGGTGACTTGAATATTGTATTATCATTGCTTTTAGGCAAGAAACAGTTCCACAAAACACTAGACCACTAGTCATGCCTCATAAGGTAAAAGCAGGAATGATAAGTCAAATTAGTGATTGAAGCCATTCTATCTACCATAATATTATCAGCCAGTCATTGATTTTTCTTTAAAACCGAAATGTTGGGTGTTTGCACTAAAACCTCAAATGAGCAGCATGATATCATGTCAATGCTCACGAAATTCATGAGGCCTATGAACCTGATAGACCACTACACCTCTATGATTTGGTACATGATGCGTAATGTGTTTCAACATTCAGGTTAATCTGTGAATAAAAAGTAGATGTCAGCAACAACATCCACCAGACCACATGATTCCATTTTATCACCCTAGCAAGGAGTGAAACTCATTTAGGAAGAAATCAGCATCCAATTGATTCCATTTTATCCAACAGGGCTAACTCAAGAGAGTACACATGGAATGGAATTCAATAGAGAATTTGATCCGTAGAGCTAACTCAAATTTTGTTCCACCATGCAAATCTCAACCAGAACCAACAACTACAATCAGTAATAAAGAAAAAATCTGCCAGATATGAAATGTGCAAGGGCCACTGGAATGGAAAAACATAACAAGCACCACCAATAATTCACTCATTCCATTCCTTGAGATTTATGAATGATAGTCAACGGTGTGGAGTTCCTAAACCATGTCACGGACTGAAGCAGGAAACACAGCACTACGATTTACGAATGGGGGAAAGGCCCCGACGGGGCAGCACCTAAAGGGGGCACGGCATGGCCACTACATGAGGGTCGAGGAGAGCTTGAGGCACTCGCTCTGGCACCTCTTGAGACAGACGTCGTTCCAGTTGGGCACCTGGTGCTGATTGACGCAGACAGTGCGCGCGCAGGCGTCAGCGCAGGCGTCGAGTTCGGAGACGCCGCAGACGGTGACGCAGGTCTCCGGGATGGGGTCCTTGGAGAAGGCCCCCACCTTCTTGAGCATCCGCTTGGAGGTGCAGACGCGCTCGCAGACGAAGACCTCGTCGGAGCTCTTCTCCCGCCCGCG
This sequence comes from Eleusine indica, assembly GCA_030378355.1. Classification (NCBI taxonomy): domain Eukaryota; kingdom Viridiplantae; phylum Streptophyta; class Magnoliopsida; order Poales; family Poaceae; genus Eleusine; species Eleusine indica. Next base: position 4,245,486 of record CM059498.1, on the reverse strand, counting down.
CGCCGCCTTGAGGCGCTGCTCCTCGTCGCGGCGCCGCTTGATGCGGATGGCCTGGCCGGCCACGAGCGCCGGGATCGCCGCGCCGAGCAACGGCCACCACGCGTCCACCATCGCCTTGTGAGCGTGCAACCGACGCCGCCTGCGGGAAAATCAGGGATGCACGGATCAGATTCGGCCAAAATCCCTAATCAGATAGCAGCAATTTCTGAGGAATCCGTGAGGCGAGATGGGTAAAGGGATGGGCGGGGAGAATTTGGGGATTGTACCTTGAGATGTGCCGCTTGCTCGTCAAGTCGCCGGCGCGCCAGAAGCCGACGATAGGCTCCGAGGGAGGCCGAGAGGTTTTAGGCGAGGACGACGATGGCGTTTGCGTGGTCTCTGCGGGTTTGGAGATGATGGCGAGGGCGAAGTTGGCATTTAGCTGGAAATGGGCCAAAAGCTTGGCAGCATCTTCACACCACCATGAAAAAGCCCATATGAAGTACCGGACTGTAAAAAGATAAGTTTCACATCTCGGGAGAGAAAATTGAAAAAGAAACTTTCAAATAATTTTGAATCAAGCTTCCGTGCAACGTGTACCGACCACACTTCGGGATTTTCGAACGGAAAATTCTATTTCTGTATGATACGCATATTATGTACTCCAGTGTCAACAAATTCAGATCGGAGCATCTTACAAAGGGGTTAACTATTCCTTAAGGCCCTATAAACTATTTACAGCTTATATCCGTTGTACAAATGTATAATGTGAGCCCCACAATAAGGTGCAAGCTTCATAAAACACAGCCCGCCCAAATTGCTTTGTTAGATCAACAACTATGTGTCATTAAAGGGGTCTCCAAAAATGGGAAACCGAAGCATTCGTGCTGCCAAAAATTTCCTCAGCAGTCGGCACCAACTTCCGACTGAACTGGTGCCTTGGCGCCCGGGAACCATGGTTTAGGATTCATCTTTTTTGAGGCGCAATTTGAAGTTTTTCTCCAAAAATCCCAAGGTTTCTGCATAAGAAGGATCATTCTTGTTCACCGGCTTACAAGAGTTGATATGATCAGTGGAAGGTAGAACCTGCCAGAACAAATATATATATATGGGTTAGAACATGAAAACATAAAAGCGTTCAGCTCAAGATACAAACTGTAAATAACTGGAACAGCAGGACAAATGAAAAAAACATATGGCGCAAAGTACATTGTTTGGCTAGGACGTCTAACTAACTAATGAGCAACCCATGTGCCTTCCCATACTACTGTCTTGTAGTGCAAATACGCAAGCTAAAACTAACTTTGATTATCAAGTATAACCGACTATGTGGTCACTAAAATTGGGCTAGGCATCCCATGCGGTTGCCTGATATGTTAAGCCCCTATGAGCAAGCTAAGAATTCCCCCTACTTGATGGTCGAAAATAAAACTCGGCCTGTGGGGGAAAGATCGCCTCCCATAGCATTTCAAAAAAAAGCAATGAAGTGTTGGGATACTTACTACGAGCTCCCCGTAACCAGGGTATGCAGATTCAATAGGCACTATCTCCATACGAAGTGCCCAACCACCATAGCCTTCAACAATTGGTGTGACCTGGGTCTGTCATGGAACCAATTAGCAAAATTAACAGTAAAACTGGTGCAGTATGAAGCTACAATAGCCTTTCTCCTTTACCTCACTAAAACTCAGAACATCAAGAAGTCCTTTACTGTGGCGCTGCCGTACAAAATCATTTAGTTCAACTAATCTTGGAGACCCACTTCTTAATTCACCGATCTGTTGATAGCTAGTGTCAGAACATTGAAAAAACAGATGAAAAGTATCAGGTGCTAAGCAAGTTTGTTGTAGAACATCATACCGAAGGAGCAGGACGAAACACCAACCCCATACGCCATGGCATGTCTGCAAGTTTACTCCCAAAATGTGGACAGCTATAGAAAACCTGTGATACAGAATAGTTAGATCCTATTAACAGTTCAAACAATAAGAAAACAAAATGAACAAATACATACTAGCCCAACAGTATTATTCAGGAAGTTGTCATAATTATTCAGCTTTGCTTGATACAACAGCTGCTTAACCACCAGCCCCCCCATGCTGTACAAAAACAGTGAGAAGGAAAGTTTTACAGAAGTGAGGAAAAGGTAGTAGAACAAATATAGCACCATGCCACAGCATGTACAGATTCCTAAACCAACTGAACATCCTTACCTGTGTGTCACAAAAATAACAGGTCGACTACCGATCCCAGCAGACACCAACTTCCTTAGTAGCATAGAGCTCACTTCCTGCATAACAAATATGATCCGGATTCAATGCTCTTCCAGTGAGAAAAACAAATAAATAATCAAACAACAATAAAAATAAGCATATATTACATCAGAAATAGATTTTTGTGACAAAAAACTATGAAAAATTTTATGGTGCAATAGCAATGCATGAGAAAGGCTAGACAAATATCAAACAGAGAACACCTAGCCTATTTAGAGTGAAAGCAATTGACACAATGACAAGCTGTGTGCATATCTACAAACAAGTGCCACACAAAATTTCAAGATTTTTTTAGGTGCCATGGAAGAGAATGTGGAGTAGGAGGCAAACGCGGAAAACTTAAGAGCCATTGAAAGTTGTTACCTGAAGGGGCAAGCTAGCTCCAGTCCATTGGGTCAAATTTGTCTGCATAAATATTGGAAACTATTAAGGACTAAGGATATCATCAAAACATTCAAAGAAAAACAACTAAATTACAAGCAGGGAAGCATCAACTTTTCAAATGTACCACAACATTTTTTCCTCGAACAAGCAGGACAATGGTGTATCATTATATAAATAAGAAGAATGGGTTAAGAACCCTTAAAGAGTACCAGAAGAACTCATGTATATATACGGGAGAAATAAAGATCCTCAACATGAAAACAGCATAGGAAGAAAGGAACAAACCTTGTACTTGACTGTAAAAAAACGAGCCTGAGGGAAATCTGCTGCAAGCCATTCTCTTGGCCAACATGTCCCCTCTTTTCCGGCATCCTCATCAATGCTTTCAACCAAACCAGCTTTGGTAGTAGATGATTTATCATCAGCTATTCGCCATGAATTGAATGGGCCACCACGAAGGCCATGAACAAACACAACATCCATCAGCGGAGCAGTTCTGGGTGCACTCTCTGCACCATCTACAGAGGCCCCAGTTTCAGAGCCAGAGTCTTCAGAACATCTTTCACCGTTACAACCATCTCTTGGGACTTTTGAAATCCCCAAACCAGTGTTGTCCAAATGAATCTCAAGAGGTAACTCTGGATTCAGCAAGAAAAGTGCATCTCCAAACTGAGGACATTTTCTTTTATACTCGCTTTCTGAATCAGGATGTTCATCAGAAACTATTCTTGTATCCTCAGAGCAGAATATGTTCAACAATGTTAACCTGCAGTAACTTTTTAGTTTTATATCATTGCAAGGAATTCGTCCGCTTGCACATTCCTCAAGCCACTTGCACCATACATCATCCAAAACAATTTCCTTCTTTGAATTGGGGAGAAGAGAGAGAATGGTAAGCAGCCGTCCAGCATGTCGCCGAATATGTGCCGCAGGAGGAATCCGGACACTTGAGAGATCAGCGGCAGCATCAGTAGAAGAAACATTAGAAGCATTTTTGTCTTGCACTTCTCGAATTCGTGATGCATCATATGCTTCAATTGCAGCGAGTTTCTCATAATCATCACCCAGGAGGATGTGCCTCAACAACGAAAGAGCTCCCAAATCAGCTAGTCTTTTTTGGCAGGCAACATCCTCAGAACAAAGCTCAGCTAGAGCTTTTATTCCCTTTAGTGTAGCTGATGCTGAGTCAGCGGCATCAAACTTAGGTGGGTTCTTTTTGTTTAGATTCTTTAGAGCAGTAGCAAATGGTTCAAGGGATAGAAAATCAGAAAGTGGTACTTTGTCATCAGATCCAGATACATTGTCCGACTGAGCGCTTGCTAGTTTAACAACAGCACTTGCTAATTGATTCAGGACCTGAGTTGCAGTGGTAGCATTATGGTAATCAACCGGAGTCTGTCGACAACAAAAATTGTATTAGGATGGTAGAACATAGTGCCAGTAATTCATGATGCTAAACTTCAGAATACAAATCCAGGTTATACTTTAAAATTTACAAGATGTTACATCAGCAAAACAGTGAACCTGGTACATGTCTGAATAGTAGTTGATAATACAATCTGTGCTGCTACAAAAATAAACATTCTAATCTAAAGAAAACCTCTGATTTTGGATTAAAGCATGAATTTTATAGAACGCATCTATGGCTTGGCTACACCAGGAAACTCTAGCAGACTATTTCTAAATAGCCATTAAGTCATGATATGCCACTATAAATATCCATGCTAAAAAATATTGGCTATTTGGGCAATGCCTTAAAAAACATCTATTTGGAATTAGTGACTTAATGAGAACATGGTAGTGTGGATGAAAAGCATTACAGTTATAAACATTCATTCAAAATATATTTGGCAGTAAACAAAACATTAGTACCTTCACTTTCTCTGGTTCTGGTTGAGTGGTTCCTTTCAAATTTTGTGCCTTGTTGTCTCCAAGAATCTCAGAAAGGGCAAGAGCTAACCAACCCTGAGAAATCGGCACAGAAGCTGGCCCATAGTCTTCAAGTATGGATGAAAGGATTTGTACAGCTGTCAGATGTGTCTGGTCTGATACAGATTTATCAAGAAGCCAACGGAGAAGAATGCCAGACCACCTCTGAGATTCCTCCAGTGATAAAGGAACTTCACCAGCATAAAGCAAACCCAGTGCAACCGCTATTGATTCTTTCATATTGTTCTGACCGTTCTGTTTTTCTATCTTTTTTGCAATACTACGAAGAGGATGAAGGCCCTTCTGCCTTATCACAAATTTTGACTCATTACACCGCATCATGGATAATAGGAAAGTAGATAATGACAGCTGACCCAACGGCATGTCATTGTTCTCAGTAGCCTGAGAAGCAGTAGAAAGAAGACTTGAGCACCAATCAGGAACTGTAGCAGGTAAGGTCAATTTATGGTCTTCTAAAAGAGCTCGAGCCACCAGAGCTCCATGCCACTTAACGGTTCTTTCAGGTGCCTTCAGCGCGGTTGCTACTGCATGCCCATCACTATCAAGTTCTTGAATTCGAGTGCGATTCACATCTGATGCTATAGCCCAGTTTGCAAGAGCCCATGTCGCAAAAGGTACAGCAACATGCTCCCTCTGCAGGTCATCCCAAAGGCCCGGGACAGCAGAAGAACTTACTTTTTCAACTAGTGGAGACTCGAGAGCAGCCTTGTGCACCACTGATCTCCCACCATTATGTGAGAGTTCCAGAGTATCATCATCTGAGGTGTCCAACTTCAAGGAGTTATTTCCCCTAGAGAACCCCAATACAGTTGTTCCACCAAGCACCTTAATCCCTATACCTTTCAATCCTCTGTCACCATCATCGCCGTTATTATCCTCGTGGTCATCAAAATGCATCCCTCCTTGCTCAATGACTTCAATTGCTGCGGCAATATCTCTTGTATCAGCATCTGCAGGTAGCAAAGGCTGAAATGACGAGTAATCTGCATTATCACAGTTCGAAGTGATGATATCCATAAGTGCAGCCACAAGCATGCTTCTCCCTTTAGATTGGTCAGGACCATCAAAAGAAGAGTGCCTTGAGTTCTGAATTGACAATAAATAAATTAGATACAGGCAATTAAAGTGTTCACGAGTACAAAAAGAACAAGATTTCAAGAGCATGCGATAGACTGCGTCTTCATGAAGATAATATATCTAGAAAAAAATGGCTATTTGACAGTGGTTGGAGATGAACCCAATTCAAAGTTCTAAGAAGACAGGGAAAACATAAAAAAGACAATTGAACAGGCAGTCCCGTATTCTTGCACAAACAGAATAAAGGATTGTTTATGTCATTTTGTGTATTTTGCATCTAATTGACATAAACAGAAATTAAATGTTCACGAGATCCTATTGACCCTAAATCCTTTTGGCACATCAACAACTCCAAATTGCAGCACTAGATGACTACATAGAAGATTAATTATCCAAGCAAAACATACATAAAAGATACGGATCTCCAGTCACATCGATTCTCTATTCTCAGAAATATGCAACATGATGCATATATGGGCCATAATGTCAGAATTCAGGTAAAATAACTCTAACATTAAGACCGCACAAGAGATAATCAAACATCAAGTAAAACATGCCATAATTATCCTAATTTATAGAGCTTTCTGAAACATTAAATGACAAGTTTGTGCAGCTAATTTGCAGGTTTATTAACTCTTTCACATCCAGATTTATTATCATCGCAATGCAGTTACATTGCGTATAGAGCTTAAGCTCAAGCAACCTAAAGCTTATAAGAACAAAAGACTGAATACCCATAAGACATGGCAGACATCCTACATATCAACTTTGTTGCTATTTTCACTTGCAGCTAGCTACAGTCATACAACAGCTAAACATCTGAACTTTCCCTAATTCGTTGCTAGAAAATAGACAACGTCTAATGAATTCGCATAGCTAATAAATTAAAACTCGGATATTAGATGATGCTCAAAACAGATTAGAAACAGTGACGTTTTCTTATACATTCCACGCGGCCGGTTACAGCAAACAATCACAAATAGCCAGCTACAGGGCATATTAACTTATCCCGTGTAATCAAACCACCCGCAACATTCAATCAAGCCACATTACGGTAATCAATCAATCGAAGCTAATAATACAAAAGAAATGGCACTTCTAACCTTCTTGCCACGCTTGGGTTGGTAAGAGAAGATGAATTGGAGGAGGCAGGGCACGGCATGTGGGCGCCCGAGAACGGCGGGCGCGACCCACGGGTCAGCCACCAGGTGCGCGAGGGCCCTTGCCGCCTCCGCCTGCGTAGCGCCGCGGACGACGCTGTCGAGAAGCCAGTCGATGACGGCGCCGCCCCCCGCCGAGACGATGGCAGCGCGGCGCGCGGCGCTGGCGGCCGCGATGTCGGCGAGAAGCGCGGCCACCCGCAGCTCGAACCCCGAGCGCACCTCCTGGTTCGCGGACGAGAGGACGGAGAGGAGCGACTTGCACAGCACCCCGACGGCCGCCCACGTGTGCTGCATCCGCTCCACCACGCGCCCCGCGGACGCCCTGGTCCTCTCTAGCGTCTCCTCGAGGTTGTCGGTGGTGAGGTAGAGCGTGCCCGCGGCGGCGAGGGAGAGCGTGGAGAAGGCGAGGAGCGGGACGAGGCGGCGGCCGCCCCGGCAGTGGGGCGCGAGGTGGTGCGGCGGAGGGGGCGGGGCCGCGATGGGGAGGGAAGAGGACGAGGAGGACGAGGTTGACGGCGCCGACGAGGGGGGCGGTGTGGGGCTCGTGGAGAGCAGGCGGAGGCGGTGCCGGTGGTGGTGGAGACGGCCGAGGTGGAGGCCGCGCCGCAACATCGCGGCGTCGTGGGCGGCTTCTTCCCTTCCGGCGGTGTCGGAATTTTTCCGGGTGCTGTGTCTGGCGAGCCCGGCGGTTGCTGGCTTCTCTTGGGGAGGAAGAAGAGGGAGTTGGGGAAGGGACGCGGGAATATTCGCCGGAGAAGAGGGGAGCGAATGAGAGAGAGGCGGTGCCGGTGGTGCGACGAGGGAGGAGAGAGGAGGGACCCGAACGGAGAGGGAGGCGTGTTGGGCCTGGGTCTCCTTGGTGGGCTACCTAAGTTTGGGTTGGACTCGAACAGTCGGAACCCGCGCCGCACGTTTCCCCTTCTCCGCGTCCTGGACTGGACGGCGATCGGTGAATTTTTGTACACTGGTCAATTCTTTCAATCATAAGAAAAATAATTTGTGTACACTGATCATGGTCTCTAGACAATTTGGTTCAGGTTTGGCTGATCACCTATGAAGGATTTGTGCAAACACAACCGATGGAGCTGGCTTTGCGTATGCTGACAGAGTAAGCACCCCAGCCTGGCATCCGCATAACAAACACTGATTAGCTATTGTGCTTCAGTTGAGCAGGAGTCGGACAACTTGTTTCCAATGTCCTACAACCTTATCCATAATCGCCCACCTGTCATGTAACTTCACGCAAGGAACAACTCATATGAACTGGCTTGAGAAAATCCCACAGCGACGTTTGTGAGAACTGACAAATCACCAAAGCGCGGGAGTGGTGATGAGCAAACTGACCTATTATGGTTTGCTGAAACTTTCTTTGGAAAAGGCAAGCTATTAAATATTTTCTTAAACCGAAGGAAATTTGCCTAATAATCTTGCTAAATTAATTCAAAAAATTACGAAACTTTTTAGGGATTAACCAGGCTGACATCCGTGTCACGGTTCTGGGCATGTGACCTACAGAGAATCGGTCGGCATGTCTCAATCCGCGCGGCGGCCGGTGCTCATCCCCAATGTTCGGCCACCACACCGCGCGCCAAGCCTTGACGCACGCCGCCGGCGACCATCTCGTCATCCCCTTCGACCCTCTCTCTCTCCCCCGCCTCCTACTCTCCGCCGCTAACTGCTCCCTCGGCGGCGGCGCCCCGGTCGTCTCCGCCGCCCACGCGGCGGGCCTCAAGCTCGGCATCCTCCCTTCCTCACTGCCGGCCTCCAACGCTCTCATATCTGCCTACTCCCTCGCCGGTCTCCTCTCTTCCTCTGTACGCGCCTTCGCCCTCATCCCGCGCCCTTCCACCGCCTCCTACACCACCCTCCTCTCCGCGCTCTCCCGCCACGGCCGGCCGCAGGAGGCGCTCTCCCTCTTCGCCGCCTGCGCGGTCGCCCCTGACGCCGAGCTCCTCTCATGCCTCGTCTCATGCTGCCGCCGCGCGTCCGCCTTCCTCCCCGCGCGCGCAGTGCACGCATACGGCATCAAAAACGTGCCCGCGCTTGCCTTCTATGCCTCGGCCGGTCCTGCTCTGGTCGCCTTGTATGCGGGGCATGGGAAAGTGCGCGCCGCAAGGAGGGTCTTCGGTTACATGAACGGCAAGGACGTGGTGTCCTGGAACGCCATGGTCGGAGGATTCGCTGGTGCCGGAATGGACAACCAGGCGTGGGATTGCTTCCAGGAGATGCGCACGAGAGGTGTTCGAGGGAATGCCCGTACAGCTGTGGCAGTGCTGAGGGCTTGTGATTTGGAGTCCGGCAGGCAGGTTCACGGATACGTGGTGAGAATCCATTGTGGTCCTTCCAAAGCCTTTTTATGGAATGCCTTGATGAGCATGTACTCACGCGTCGGCTGTGTTGGCGATGCGGAGCGGGTGTTCTTGGAGATGGAACGGAAGGATGTGGTTTCATGGAACGTGCTGATCGGGGCATTTGCGAAGAATGGATACGGAGGGAGGGCTCTTGAGCTTGTGAACACGATGCTGCAGTGTGGGATGCAACCGGACTCTGTGACATTCACGGCAGTTCTCATGGCGTGCTGCCACTGCGGCTTGGTGGATGAAGGGCTTGTGCTATTCCAGCGCTTTGTGTCAGTCATTGGTCTTGTCCCGACCATGGAACAGTGTGTATGTATCGTGGATATGCTTGCACGTGCTGGGAGGTTCATGGAGGCCTTGGAATTTGTTGGACGGATGTCGTTAAAACCAAATGCGATTGTCTGGGGTGCTTTGCTGTCTGCAAGCAGGATGCATCACAATGTGGAATTTGCAAGGGTTGCATTTGAGCAGCTGGTTAAAGTGGAACCAGAAAATGCTGGGAATTTTGTGACTATGTCAAACATATATGCAAAAGCTGGAATGATGGAGGATGCAAAGAGAGTTAGGATGATGATTGACATGGAAGATTTAGCAAAGCCTTCTGGGCAAAGCTGTGTGGATGCTGTGTAACAGTGTATGCAACTTTTGGGTTATTTAGCATTGCACAAAGCAAAGCACAAACCAATGGTGGATCCTGGCCACTGAGCTGTTCACTAATCATAAAACTTCAGTTACCCTTTCATCTAACACTATCATCATTCTGTAACTTGGAAGATGGCCTTGTGATTTCAGGGCCAGTATTTGTCAAGACCAAGGGACTCAAACAACACAAAGCAAAGCCTACAGCTAGGTGTCTGGATATTAACACTCGGACAACAGACGTTCATTGCCTCAACTAACATTGAGAGTATACCATCTGAATCTGATGATGTTTACCAATGCAGTTCTGTTTTCCTATATTTCTTATCAGGAAGTGATAGAAAAAAAATTAAGTTTCTCACCTTCTCCGTGATGGAGTCAGTTACCCAGGCAGCCATTGTTGGATCGGCAGGACTATTGGTAGTTTGAAGAACATCATGGCGGCTTCCTCAAAAGGTCTTCATCTTCCAGACAACTTAGTCCGCTTGAATCTGCACATTCAGGTGTAGTTCTTCTTTCACGACAAATGAAATCACATTAGCATCAGCAGGAGTTACATGCTTCTGTATACTTTATCTGATTCGTCAACATTTAGCTGTAAAGAAAGCATTGGTTTTCTGATTCTACTTGGCTGTTGTCCCTTGACGCAAACAGTTTAGCTCCCTTAATGCAAGATTTTCTGACTGTATAATATTTTGTCAGTAAGCATTGCATTCTAGTAATTGAGAGCCAGCTGCAAGAAAACTCCAAGCTGACGTTTTATGCAGGACCATGTATATATCTTTTTTTTTTTGTGTAAATGCGCTTGTAAATTGACAGTGAAGTAAAATCGAGTATGCTTTGGAATGCGAGGAGTAAGCTGGATAACTAGCTGTCTGTCTGATGATGATTTTTCTAGTTCTTGCACATCTCATGTGACAGAAGGGTGCTGGAATGGGTAAAGAAATTCAACCACATGTGATTAGCCCATCTGAATTCTTCTTTTTATTTTCTTTCTGAGTGAGTTTCAAACTGACATCCAACTGAAGTACTGAAGCGCCCAAAATAATCCATGAACAATTTGCACTCATCATGTAACAGGCCAGAAGCGCCCAAAATATAGACTGCGTAGAGGCCCAGCCCACGTAGCCATTGCCCGCGAAAAGAGACGGGCGCGGGAAACATCAGACAGTCTTCGCGCTTCCAAGAGGTAAACCGCCGCTCTCCATCTCCGTTCTCCAAGTCCATCCCTTCGGCGGCGGCGGGAGCGAAATCTGATGGCCCCGAGAGGCGGTCACACGGCGGCGGCGAGCTCCGGCTCCGAGGAGGAGGAGGAGGAGGAGGCGGGATTCTCCAGAAGCTACTTCCTGGCCAAGGAGAAGGAGCCCTCCTCCGGCAAGAAGCGCGCCCGCGCCGCCGCGGGCAAGCTCTCCGACCTCAACCTTGTTGACGAGCAGGTCTGGTGCGGTGGTGCCCTCCCCCCAAACCGTTTCCTAACTTCCCACGGCACAAATTCGTGGGTACGACTGGCTGATTGGGGTCTCTTTGTCTCTGTGCAGGTGTTGCGTGCATCCCTCGCCGAGATCCCCCCGAAGCACGAGGAAGAAGTTGAGGCCCTGACGAGAAGTTACAAGGAACAGTACCGCAAATGGCTGTTTGAGCTAAGGTTTTTTCCAGAATCCGCAGGAAAAAAACGCAACCTCGATATCAGTTTGGCCGAAGTTGTTGTAAATTGGAGTGAATAATCGATGAAGTGTTTTGTTGTAGGTGCGGTTTTGGTCTCTTGATGTATGGTTTTGGATCTAAGAAGCAGTTGCTCGAGGATTTTGCTTCCACTACCTTGACTGATTTCACTGTCATTGTAATCAATGGCTACCTTCCGTCCATCAACTTGAAGCAGGTATGTCTGTCTGTCCATTATTAACCTGTACCTTACAGAATGACTTGCAATGCCGTGCTGCTGTTCAAATGTTCTAAGCAGGTGTCGGTCATAAACTACATTGAAGTTCTAATCCGTATGGATAAGGCTAACTAAAACAGAGTCAGGAAGGCACAATCTGTTATGCAAAGTTGATTGTGCAAGTTGAACTTCTGTTTCTTGATGCTTGAATTAACCTTTCCTTAAAGATATGTTTGGTAATTTGAAGTAGCCTGATTATTGTGCGTCCGAAGCCCCTTCTGCACCTTAAAGAAGGTGTACCGGTCCTATATATTTGTACTTTATGCATTTGTTTCCAAAAAAAAATACCTAATTGCATATTCATTTCACATTTCGGCTGCTATGCTTAAATTGTGCTTATTTTGTATGTCCTAGAGAAAACATTTTATAGGGACAAGTTCATTAGATTTTGAAATGTTGTATCTTGAGTGCATGCCTTTGATTTGGATTGCTTGTCAGTTTTGAATAAGAAAGCACTTCCATACTTTCATTTCATGCTACTATTTTTAAGACTATTATAGCTTTCTACAACTGTAATTGGGAAAGGGCCTATTAATATTTAGTTCTGGCTTAACGTGTTGCATTTTCAGGTCATAGCAACAATTGCTGAAATATTCTGGGAACAAATAAAAGCTAAGCGCAAACGTCAGCCAGGAACAAGGTCTCAGTTATCTCAAGCGTTTCCTTCACAATCAACAGATGATATCATCTCATTTCTGAAGAGACTGACATCTGATGATGTTGATGATCATGTTTGCCTTCTTATTCACAATATCGATGGACCTGCATTGCGTGATTCTGAATCACAGCAATTGCTGGCACAGATTTCTTGCTGCCCGCATGTCCATGTTGTCGCATCAATAGACCATGTTAATGCACCTTTATGTAAGTCCCTTGCACATTGACCTCATTCTTGACTGATGCTTTCATTAATTCGATTGCTAAACTGAAAACTAATGCAGTATGGGACAAGAAGATGGTGCACACACAGTTCAAGTGGAGCTGGTACCACGTCCCAACATTTGCACCTTACAAGGTCGAATGTGTTTTCTACCCATTGATCCTTGCCAGTGGTGGTCACGCTCAAACCACAAAAACAGCCCTCGTTGTTCTGCAAAGTCTGACACCAAATGCACAAAGTGTTTTCAAAGTTCTTGCTGAATATCAATTGGCAAATGAAAAGGAGGAAGGTGAGTTCATGGCACAGTTAGTTTTTTGAATGAGTGAAGATGTTTGGACACTGATACTTTAGTGGTTTTGTTTCTCAGGTATGCCTGTGAGTAGCTTGTATACAAAATGCCGTGAGCGTTTTTTGGTAAGCAGTCAAGTGACATTGAATTCTCACTTGACGGAGTTTAAAGATCATGATCTGATTAAGATCAGAAAGCACTCAGATGGCCAAGATTGCCTCTGCATTCCTCTTGTTTCTGATGCATTAGAGAAATTGCTGCAAGAATTGGCTTGACATTTTCCATGGGTCAGTTTACTCCAGTATGCTCCTTATCAAAGGGAAATGTATCGATAGTGGAAAAGAACTCAGATGTCCATACCGTTCTGGAACTGTACATGGATTATCTGTTACCGAAATTTCTTAATTGGCAGCACGTTGTGTGATAGAAGCCACAGCCTTTCAGGTTTCTCCTGATTATTTCTCAAAGTTGCTACAGTTTGATTGTTGCCTGTGGTCAGTCTGTAAACTTTACTCATGCATTGAACAATATAAATGTAAAACCAGGGGGAAATACCCTCGATCTGGTTTAACTACATACTAGAAAACTCACGCGGCCTTGCCGCGCATATATTACTTTGTGGTGTCAACTCTGTTGTTGCGCTTTTTATGTTATAGAAGGGAGTGCTAAAGGCAATGATAATCATCCGAACTGAATCGAGTCAGCAAGAAACAAATATCTACCAACATAAAACTACGGTTTGTCAGATACAGGTAGATCTTCAAAATAAGATGAAAGATTATCAATTGGAATATACCGTGCATTACCTCTGAAAAATTAGTGTTATGCATTGGATGCAAACATTACTTTCTCAGCTTATGCGCCATCATATAATAATCATTTTCTGTCTTTTATTCAAAAGAATAGAATATAGATCAATATACTTCCTGTGATATTTTTGTTTCCTCAAGCTGCCACGTCAAGATCTGTCTAATAAGCTATCACTATTATCAAGCACACAAGTTATTTGTGGCAACCCAGCATCGCTAAAGTCAGAAGATAGGTGGAAATTTCCTTTAAAAGCTACATTAGCTCCAGTGCAAAAATAAGGACATGTAGACAACATGCGCAACTGCAGTGTGCATATTTCATCCGGAACAAATGTAATTCATGTCTAATAAGCTTCATTTGTAGTTAAAAGGATTATTGGGTGATTTCAAGAGACCTTTTTTTTAATGAAAGATGTCAAGAGACCTCACCAACAATTAATGGCTAACTACTGCAACCACAAGTTGAAGGGGCAATGCCAAAGCAACACATGCAATGGTACAGTTAGTCGATAGTGTACATACCAATCAATTGAAGAGCAGAGAATCCTTTTGAAGATGCATCGCTGCTTGCATGACAAAAACAGAGCTACAATATCTGCTCATTCATTATCGACGTTCTGTAGATTCATTAGACAATCTAAGTCAGTAATGCATGTCCAGGCCTGCAGAACAAAATTCTGAATAGCAATGTTAAAACGTGAAATCTGTGCTATTGAAAAATTAACGATAGTCTTCAATTTTGACTTTTTTTTTGAATTGTTCAATTTTGACTTTTTGCACAATCTGAAAATAATCATATAGACTCCTAAGTGAAAATCAACACATATAATGAAACCTAGTTCTATTTTTTTATGGGCACCAATTTCAGAACTACAAAATCTTCAACTCTCCATGTTTTCATTCCTCTTTCGTGTTTCGTCCTCTCTATTCTTCCACTGGGCAAAGAATCATTACTAAGCAAGTAGATGCACTTTCATTCCCTTTGTGTCATACATGTTAATCAACCTCCTCCAAGACTATTGTTCCATGTTGTTGTACTGTTCTTGAAAGAATAGCTTTGTGGCAGTTTTGGTCGTGGATGTTGAGTATTGGGACTCTACATTCTTGCTCCAGCATGACCATGGACCATCGTCCATCGATTTATCTAGCACCTGATCAGAGAGTGAAGAATATAAATATTCTAATAAGTAATAAAGCAGGTCTGTCTCACATTCTCAGCATTTCAACAGCTTAAGGTATAAATAATTAGTGTTTATATAAGCCTTGAAAAGCCAGCCTTTTTTTTTTGTAAGTTTCTCGATAAACTTATATATGAATAGATACCTCAATATGGTGGGTGCTACTTGACCAGCTGCAGAACGGACATGTAGCAAAACAATAGCCTATGTCTATGCATAAGTAAGTCTAACCATGGGAGTACTTTTGAGAGTTGAGACCAGGTTCATTGGCTATGACATTTTATCAAACAGCTTGCAGGCGGTGGGTACAACAGATGGGCAATGGCAAGCAGGGGATGACGGATGGTGCTGGCTACAAGCATAGGCTTGGCGTCGTGGGTTGGGCAGCTAGTTACCCATGTCCACCATGCCATTGAGGCGTTGAGGTGAGGCAGGGCACGGGCAGCTTCCATAGTGTTGCTGTTCTGACCATACCTTGCCTCACTGAGCCATGGAGGCGTCTGAGTTGGATCCTGTGCGCTTGTGCTCTGTTCTGGAGATTGTTGTAGCTTGCTCTTCTTGACGCTGGCCTCCGTTTTCCTGTTGTGACCTTCTTCTTCCTCTGCACGGGCTTGCATTAAAGCTAAATCTCACGAGTGAGAAACAAAAATCGACACCGCGGCCAAAATTACCTAGATTAACGGAGGGACTTGTAGGGACACATTGATTTGATTGGGGGCAGAGCTGCCCAGGGGAGGCGCCGAGGCGAAGTGGATATCAGGCGCCGAGGCGTGGAGCGAGCGGTTGTAGTACCAGAACCTAAGGCGGCAAAAGTAGAGGAGCGCTGGACAAGGTTGATCGTGCATGCTGCACGCGAGCAGGCACGGAGGTGGCGTTGCGCGGCCTCGGACACGCCGAGGTCATCGGAGAGGAAGGCGAAGACGGCAGGGTGCCCGGGGAGCCGCGGACCCGAGACAGTTCGCGAGAGTTCGGGTGCAAGTAAACTGGGCGGCGACCCGATCCGATCTGCATCCAACGGTCCATATAACGAGTTTGTCGAATCGAACGGTTTATTCTTAACGGGTGACGTGGGTTAACGGGTTTTGAGAGAATGCACGCATTTTAATATAAATAGATTGTACTTGTACATCACAAAGCACGGTTACATGTATTTTTTTTTTCTATGATTTGTTCTTGCGTTCTGTACAGAGGGAATTGTGACAGTCGAACAAGCAAAATATGGTCATAAGGGTAGTATCGTTCTTTTAAGTGGCTGCCTGTTAAAAAGATGAAAAGAGCAAGAAATAGTAAATAGTGCTATATTAACGGTTTGGCATGTTGTAAACTTATTTTTTTTAAAACTGTTGTAAACTTATTAAATGACATTCACATAAAAAAAAATAGTGTCTGAGACATGAAATTTATGATGAAAGAGAGGAGTTGAGTTTTTGGGATGAAACCTACCTAAACTATGAAATTGTAATAAAACTTCCACTGAAAATAATTTATTTCATCTCCACATATTTTATCAACTATTATTGGTCACTTAGGCGCAACATTTAAGTGATATCTTAGCCTATAAAACCGCGACATGAATTTTTATATTGAGAGAATTTGTTTTATTTATTATTTTAAATATATTTAGATGATATTATATTTTTTAAAACAATTCGATAAAACCTTGCATTGAGACGGGCCTAAGTGCTATTCTTACAAAGCCCATCTTATTAGTGCTATTGTGGCCGAACCATCTCTTCAGATTGCCAAGATAGCAGAAATCTCAAATGTCAACTACGAGTGTTGTAGTTTGTAACTGGGTCATTCGTCCCTTTAATTGGGCTGGAGAAACCCAGAGCTGACCCATCTAGGTCCTCTTTTCTCATATTTTTTTTAATCGCTCTTTACTCATATATTCATACTTCGCTGAAAGAAACAGGTTGAGTCCCCTTCATCTTCTACTAGGAAGGGTGGCGCGCTACCGCCGCGTCCGTCAATTTCTCACGCATGATCATGCAGCACAGTTGACGGAACGACGACATAAAAGTATAAAACGGATAAACTACACCTTGAGCTCTAGGGGTAAAATTGTATGAAAAAGCATGGGGATCGGAACTATTCCTTTTGCAAACACATAGCTGCAATGTGAGAAGAATTGTTTTAGGAGCACAACCCAAGCAAATCTGATAAGACAATAGTGATATGACACAAAACCATATTACAGTAGTGATATGCCCCGAAGGCCTGAACCCTAAATCAGTTTGCGCCAATAAGCATAAAAGATACCAACAATACTCTTCATAGTACCCTTCTTACTGTATCATAACCATGCATTACAGTTTCCTAAAATTCAAGAAAATGAATGAGCATAAAATATGTGAAACTGAGTGAAAAGTTTAAAAATTACTCGATCAAACCAAATAGAATAATTATGAACACGAATAATATTTATGGATGCAAATAATTAATGTTTAAAATAAAAATATAAAAGGCTCCCAATAGCTCAGCATCATATGATAAGTTCCACTACTACAAATTAGGACGTTTTGAGGAAAAATTCTGAGAGATATTCATGTATGAAATAATAGTTTGCTATTACTTTAAAAGTGGGACAATAGTGATCCGACTCCTTCAAAACTTCAGATGCAAATAAAAGGGAATACTCACTGAAAGAGCTAATTCAATACATACAATAGTACATAAGAAAGTAAAACATGAGATTTCTTGATAGGGGGCAAGATAAACCTGCTAGGAGATAAAAAAGACTCAGGATAATGGGGCCACTTATAGTGGGTAGGTGACCAGCAACAGTACAACTTGAGTGAGAGAATATCCGGACAAGTTGTTAGGAGAGGCTAAGCAACATTGTACCCAACCCAAAGGGGCAGAGCCATCATTCATGTCCTTATACATAGAATCACCGCATACTCTCATCATTAAATCCTGGTCAAATTAAGGAAAGAAATAATTATAATAACCTTCTGGAGGCACAATAACTACATGCCACAATTGGATGCATCAGCAGAAACAGCAATAGTCTTGGAAGCCAAGAGGATGACAAAACACCTGAAAAAAAACTTGTGAATGAAGAACCTTAGAATATTTATGAAACATGGTGAACTGACTTAACAGTGCTGAAGGAATATGACATAGATATAGTAATATAGCATGAACGAACACAGTTTGTAGAAATTAAATGGGAATATTTTTCTCATTGTTTTATTTTGTTCCTATGCTTACCTGTTGATTGATTGGCATAAATGGAGTTTCTGATGGTGGCCACCGACTATATATATAATTTAATGCAGGTGATTCTGCAGAGTGCAGAGTGAGACTCCAGATGCAGCTCCTGAACCAGTCCAATGGGTTTTGTAATACTGGAGGTAGAATATAATTATTACACTCATCAGTCACATGCTTGTCAGCTGTTTCAAAATAACATACTTTTGCCGGCTCCATTATTCAGGAAAATAAAACAACTATTGTTGTAATCACTAATCAACATTGCAACAGGCATTTGCCCTGTGCATTAAACAGTATAATAAGAAAACTATACTCCTTTTTATTTACCTGATTATTCTTGTGACGCCACTCCTCATTTGTGTATGGCGCAGTAGTATTTGTTAATAATTGAACAAATAGATGAGCAATACAGGTGGTTGGCCTATGCAAGCTTCAAGTTTTATTTAAACCTGTTGCCTCAGTTTCATTCATAAATTGAACCATGCATAAATGAAGTATTGACTAAATCCTATTGTATTATCATAGGGGCTGCTGGGCCAACCGAATGTATCTCATGTATTATGTAGTAAATCTTATGTTATAATCCCTAAAATGTTTTTCATATGATATGGACAAAAAATCACTATAGCTAAAAGAAACATATATACATAATTGACATCAAAAGTATTTGTCCATCATGATGTGCTGATAGATGTTCAGACCAGATACAAATAGATAGTATTTTATATTATGATCACACATCTTATCTTGAAGCCACCAAAATCACCAAGCATGATGTACTCTTGGCCAAACATAAAACAGAACTATAGTGATACTCACAGTGCATCTTTGTATCAATCCCAGGTTTAAACTTCTTCAGTACCGATTAGGGCGCATATGTCTCAACAGTAAATTCAGAACTAAGATGACATATATTGCACCAAGATAAGAAAATTGTACTGATGGCAACACGATAAGGGAAACCCGGAATTTTCGTAAAGCAGCAGCATTGCAATCATCACTGCACCCTAATTCCTAACTAATCTTATCCAACACATACTGAAGCCGCTCAACTGTCCTAGAACTTTAAACTTGCACCATTCTCTTCTGGTTGTTCCTTCTCTATGCTCAGTCTAGCCAAACAAAATTAAGAACGGTGACATTGATGCTTCTAATTTGAATACGTACTTACTTACAAAGTCAGGAATAGATACAGCCCTCCTAGGGTGTGGGGAGCTGAAGACAGGGCCAAGAGAGCGCGAGTGATGCGGCCATTGCGGTGACAGAATCTGAGACAGCGCACTGTCTCGACTTCCACTGCCGCTCGAACACGTACGTGCCCGGCGTCAGACCCGACGAGGTGCCTCCTGCACTAGATCTGCAGTAGCAGGTAGGACCCCAGCGGAGGTCCGGGCTCCGGCGAGGTCTTATAGGTTTTGCGACATCGTAACTGCTGGTTTGGAGCCCTTGCTGCGTTGCAAGCCTCCTAGGTCCTAGTCAACGCACCACACCCCAACATTGAGGGAGAATGCCTAGCGATACCGTGTGGACAATGATGGAGGAGAACCTGCGGGGGGCGACGAAGCCAATAGTGAGGCGAGACGGGCGCCGCCTCCCCTGTAGTCGTAGCCCCATTCGAATTAGGCCTCTCACGCCACACGAGGCAGAGGCCACGGAGCTCCTCGGGCTCTGGCGGCGGAGGAGGGGCCGCGCGAGAGTGGGAGAGAAGATGGCAAGGCGGCGCGTGCAGGACGGGTCACGGCGAGGGGGGAGCGGGCACGAGTATGCACGGCGACAAAGCGTCTGGCGGCAGCTGGTAAACATAGTCTTTCAATACCAAGCAGCCCAGACTGGACCGCTGCTGAACCAGGAATGGCCAAAACCGTCCAGAGCTGAGGCTGGCCCAGGCGCAGGCACAAATCATTTTTTTCTTTCGTTCCGATAAACCGACCCGACTTGATTGAAAAGAACCGGTTCTTGGCCGGGCCGGTCGGAACCAGGTCAGCACGACTGCACGAGGATGCAACCCCGCATTGCAGGCCTGCGTGGGAGCAATGCAACAGACGGAAAGCTCGTGTCAGGAGCACACAAACACAAGGACTACAAACGCTGCTAGTCAACGCACAGTAAAACACTCCATCCAACGGTTCAACAGAAGAAAACTACATAATCCAACGGTCGAAATTCTCAAATCAACCAGAGGGTTGGAATCCTTTCCGCAAGAGGGATTTACATATGGAAAACAAAAGATTGAGTTCACCCTTTTAAACACATCTTTTCTTCATTTATTTCGTGATATTAGTCACATGATTCCCACAGAACATATTAAAAATTTATATACACATCTAAGTACATCCAAAACAATGTGTAATTTTGCATCAAATGAATAAAAAGCTGAGCAACAGAAAATGCCTAAAACTTGATGAGCTTCTCCTTCTGCAGCCACAAGAGCGTCTCTGACAAACCTTCACTTAAGCTTCGTGGACTGTATCCAAGCTCCTCCTTGGCTTTGTCACAAGAGTATGCCCATTGATGTCTCAGACAACGCACTCCCTGCAATTTTTACACATGATAGACAAGCTATTGATTAACCCAAACAGACTCCGTGAAGACGATAATTGAAAATACTTCAAAAAAATTGAGAATAATAATAGACATACAGGGTAACTGATGAATGGGGCCTTTCCAGTGACGCGAGAAACAAATACTGAAATCCATCCGAAGATATGGAGCAGCCACAGAGGAAAATGGAATCTGGGCGGCTTTGTTTTGGTAATCTTAGCAGCCAGATTGAAAACCTGAACGAACGACGCGTTCTCTCCGGTGAGGAGATATCTTTCGCCCACCCTACCTTTTTCCATAGCTGCTATGTGCCCGTTAACAACATCATCGACGTGGCAGAATGATTCCCTGTCATACCCTTTTCCTATGTAACCAGGGAGACGTCCATTTAATCTTTCAATCAACTGCAAGGAAAAAGTCTCTTCTGAGCTTACTTTACTATTTGTAACTCATAGAATGGAGAATAAATTGATCTTTATTGTGAAACAAGAAAGTTGACATGTCCATGAACAAGAAAGTTTTCTTACAACACGAGAAACAAGATTTCCAATTGTAAGCGCTCCAGGGCCATACATGACGCCTGGGTAGACAATGGTTATTGGCACACCTTCAGCTGCTGCTTGCAATGCAATTCTATCTGCTAGAACCTTTGATTTCTCATACTCGGTACAAAATTCTTTCCCGGGATGAACCTGCCAATTGAGGTCAATCCCACTTTATCAAGTTTAGAAAATACAAGAGAAGATAGAAGAAAGATACGATTTCACACCTGCGTCTCATCCGCAACATGACCATCAGTTGGGCCAATCGCAAAGTATGATGATGTGTAAACTATTTTCTTCACTGACGGTGTTCTCTTGGTGGCCTTCAAAACGTTCTCTAGCCCAACCACATTGACCTGTTGTTGATTGTAGCATAATAAATGCACATGTTTTTTTAGGACAAACGCACATGTTGACTACACGCATTTTAATTTAATTTATACTAGTCACTCGTTTTATCACTCAACCGTTTCCGCGCTTTAACTTTTTTATCATATTTAATTTTTTAAATAAGTAAATTTCTCAAAATTATGACTATTTGTGTCCTTTTGTCACAAAACTTTAATTTTTTTAAAATTTCATTTCACAAAACTACGACTATTTCAGCCCTTAGTAACAATAACCCACAACTTTTGAGGCCAGGTTCCACCTGTCAATCACATAGGCTTGTTTTTGCACGTCAACCATATATATGCCATAAAGTTGTACTTTTCTAAAATAGGCTTAAAAATTGTAGTCTTCTGATACATGAGTACAAGTATTTATTTTTTGAATAATGAGTACAAGTAGTTGTAGATTTGTTAAATTAATCCTTAAGAAAAAACAGTAGACCGTGGAGAGGAGACATATATGTATATTTAAATTTATCATATGTACACAACAGATTTGGTACCCATCCCCTCCAATCTTTCCTTGAAATTTTCCTAAAAACTATTTTCTTGCTCTATTTCTTAGTTCTTGTATACTCCTAAAAAGTATTTACCTAGGCATATTATAGTAGATGAATTTTGAGAGTGGCATGCAGCCATGCACCACAGAATCCATAATGATCAGAGAATAGTAGTCCGTCATTTTCTTTACCCTTATGCTATTAAACCGATGCATCTCCTTGTGCTTGACGACAGTGTAAACAATTTCAGTGCGCGCAAGAAATGTTTAGATCCTACGAGGAGCTTTCGTGAAGTTGTGGTGCAAACGTGAAGGTATTTCTTTTAATTATCAGTACGTTAAGTTAGTAGTGTGATAACAATCATCTTACAGCGTAGAAAACGGAGGGGTCCGGGAGCCACGCCTCGACGACCGCGGCGGCGTGGAACACGGCGTCGCGCCCGTCGAAGGCTGCGAAGAGAGAGTCCTCGTCGGTGACGTCGCCGTAGGCGACCTCGACACCAGCGAGGGAGATGATGCCGGAGACGTCGACGCCGGAGAGCGCGAAGGCGCGCACGTCGTGGCCGGCTTCGGCCAGCGCCGCGCACAGGCGGCCGCCCATGAACCCCGTCGCGCCCGTCACCACAACCTTCATGGCCACAGCTACCGTACCGTACTAGAGGGTGATCCGGTCCGATCAGAGCTGCGCTGCACGGCTGCTAACAAGCCAACGCAGCAACGTGAGCTTGTCTTTTTATTGATGGCACGAGCGGCACGAGATCGAGCTCGAGTCTTCCACCCATGCCGGCTGCTGGTCTCTCTTTACTGTACAGGTAACATCAAAGCAGTAAAAGAGGGCCCACACAACGCCCAACCAACAGGGACCATACGGCGGCTGGTGCGGCTCAGCTTGCGAGGTTGCCCGGCAGCCAACAACACGGGCGGCGGCAAATTTGCAATTGGATCAACGACGCGCGTGGGCGCGCGCGGAATCGGTGAACGCTGTCGTTTTCACGTCCAGCGCGAGTTGCGTGCGATCCCGGCACAAGACCGCCCCCGCGTGCTATGCCACTTATCAGGTCGTGCTGATGCGACTGATATCTATTACCGGTATTGTCTTACCTGCCTAGTTTTTCCCTCCTCGCATGCTTATCCAAGTCGGATTCGAAAACAAAATTTGGAATGGCGTAAGTCTACTCCATCGCATTCTATAGCTTCCTCAACTCGTCTCGCTAGACTTATTGACAAACGAAAGCGATTTTTGTTCATACTCAGTTGCACATTGGTGTTGGATATTTCAGGGTCACTTTCGTTTTACCTCAAATGTACTTACTTCATCTTTTTCGCAAGAAAGACTTATTTCTTTTTGTTTTCTTTAGAGAAACTAGCAAGATGGCCCGCGCTAATAGCGCGGCTAGAATTTATTAACATAATTATGTTAAGTCTTCTTTCTTCTCTAGTAGTACATATTAATTACGGTGAGAGCGTCTCTTTCACACTAAATCTGCCCCCTGCCCCATAATCTGTCTTACAAAAAAGTTACGTAAAAATCAGAGTCCAGAAAAAAGAAAAACAGTCCAAAACTCCTTCGTAATCTGCCCTCCAAAGTCTGCTCTCCCCCGTTTGCCCCTATCACACGTATTGAGATCATATGACGTTGCATCACGCACATGTCTGATCCACCAAACCCTAAATCAGCCACAACGCATCAATCGGCAAGCATCTTATAAAGTCAGGGCAAAATCAGACATAATATATAGTAGCCTAGCTAACTTGTCACACGCAAAACAACACCCACAAGGTAGCGACGGGCGAGAAAAAGCAGCGATCATGAGGGCATGTCGTTGCTAGGGGCCCTCGGTTCCTCCATCCTCACTGGGAGACTCTGGCTCTCTTGATGATTTTCAAAAATTAGAGATGTCTATTTTATGCTAAGGATTGAAAGTAACACTCATATACACGTACAATCCATATGGGAAGTATTCTTAGAGCTAAATATAATTACCAATCATTTGGAGTTTTTCCACCGTGTGCTATTATGACAATGTTTTCTTATATGGAAATTGGACTTACTTTCTTTCTTCAAAATAAAAGATATGGTAATGTTTGTTATGATTTCTTTCTTAATTCGAATTGACCACAAATAAAATTATATCTCAAACAAAAGAAAATTAAATTGGCAATAGGGAAGCCAACATGGGAGGAGTGAGATCTGAATGAGTGGGGCATTGGGGGATTGGAGCATATAAATTATTCTGGCTTTTGACTAAGTGTTTTTGGTGTTTTCAATTTCCTTACAACTTAGTAATATAACTATTTTTTAGACTATTGGATCCCTCTTTTACCAAAATTCCTGCCTTATTTAAGAATCAAAGCTTTAGAATTTGGTAGTTAGAGATGTGTGCATTATATATAATTTCTTTATGATTCTAGATTTATTCCTGCCTTATATATAATTTCTGTCATATTTTTTTTGTTTTGATGGGACCAAACACATCTTGTTTGATTTTATTCTGACCATATCATATTTTAGATCATTTTTGTTTGCACTATATTTATTCCTCTAACACAATTTTCATGGATTATCTTGTCAACTTAATTGCTTTCTAAATCCTACAACACTATTCCTCCTTTGTCTTGGGTGTCATAAACTCTAACATGTGGTGCCGCAAAAGAGAGTTGCGCCCTTGACCACCGGAGTTAGTTCTCTATATGGACACTTTCATGTGGGCATCGTTGATCTCAATCTTAACTATAGTCAGAGTCGCACTTTGAACAACATCATACATTTTACAGGGCTACCTTCTTATATTGATATTAAGTATTATAAAGATACATAGTCATATTTGATTTAGTATAGCTCTAATTTAAAACCTATCTAACTTCAAATATTGTGAACCGTAAACAAAATAACATTCCACATGATTATTTTTTGGATGAATATTTTCCCGGTAATAGGTAGTACGACCCACCAAACTCCAAAAGTGTGCATGACGTGTATATGCCATCAATCCTCATACGTTGTGTTGCACATAGAAAAAAGTAATCAATACTAAGCACATCGTTGATTGATCAGGTAACATCGATATTAATTTTTAAATTGGACATGTCTACGTTGCATATCACATTTAACTTTTGTCAGCTTTGCCCCTGGTTGCCACTACATCCAACGGCTCCTTTGCTGAAAAAGTTAGAAATGTCCAACTTCCGTCCTCACTGATTTTAAAAAATAAGACATGTTTATTTTATGCTAAGGATAGAAAGTAACACTCATGTATCTGTACAATTCATATGGGAAATATTATTAGAGCTAAATATAATTGTCAATCTCTTGGAGTTTTTCACCGTGTGCTATTATGACTATGTTTTCTTATATGAAAATTAGACTCACTTTCTTAAAATAAAAGATAGGAGTTTTTACTATGGTTCCAAACAACTATAGGCCGTTTATTTGAGAGATCTCGATGATTTCTTGCACCTATGGTGTAATACATATATGATTATTATTATTACTTGAAATTAAATAAAAATTTGTGAATTTCCTAGTTACGTTATAGGTAGGTGGAAAAAATTGATTGTTGCAATTGCCGAATGTATTTGATATATACATGATATTGATACATGCATGATATTAGGTAAAACGTGCATATGCGACATGCGCGATTGGAAGCATCAGGTTCAAGAAAAAAACATACATATACATGGTTAAAATATATGTGGCTATATCTTTGAAAACCTGGACATATGTGCTACACTCACTGTTAGAAAATAAAAAAAATGTGATACATGCAACAAAAAATTGATACATACATCTATTTGAACACTCAATATACCAAAAACAATATGTAACATTTTGTTCTGAATCTAACATTCATTAGCCCTAAAAATTTTCCTGAGTTTCCTGTAAACAATTGGATCTACCACAACTAATTCGTTCGAATACAACACAACCGGCTTTTGAGGAGCAAAATAGGACCGGGTAAATCAGATATCCAAAAAGAGACATAAAATGGATAGAAAAAATTACACCCTGTGGAGGATCGGATTTTGAGGAGGAAAAGTAGGATATGGAGTAAATCGAATATATAATTTCATTTATTATTCAATTTTTCTGTAAAAAGCAATGGCTATGATTTACTTGTTATCATGCACCTGCCATAAAACAGTTCTGAAATATATGGGTTATGTTTGTTATGACATTTTTTTAATTTGGATCATTTGTAAATAAATTGTGTCTCAAACAAAAAGAAAACTAAATTGATAATAAGGAAACCAACATGGGAGGCGGGAGATCGGGGTGGGTGAGGCGTGGGAGGATTGGATTTTTTTTCTTTTTTTATTAATTCGAATTTGTCAATTTATTAATAATTTTATCTCTTTGTCAATTAGAGTTGGATATGAACTCTTTTTTAGCTTCATCTAGCATGGGAGGACTGGATTCTTTTTTCTTTTTTTTATTAATCCGAATTTGTTAATTTATTAATAATTTTATCTCTTTATTAATTGGAGTTGGATATGAACTCTTTTTTAGCTTCATCTGGACCGTTGAATCTTCATAAAATCCAACGGTCTATCTCTTTTCTTTTTTAGATTAACATGGTAATTTCATGGTCTTGAGAGTGAATATGGTGGCTCCTTTTTCTCTTCAAATAAGAAGATAATAGATCGTTTGGTCTTTCTCGAAACAAAAGCAAGGGAGACGCTCCTGTCTCTCCATGGGCGGGCAATTTCATCCTCTTCTGTTTAGTCAGCCCACTCTGCTACGCCTTTCAGAGCCCTGTTTTCCGACAAACCCGTCCACGAACGTACAAAACATTTCTCTAGCCTTTGTGAAGCGGAAGATGGAGGCGCTCAACCGTCAACCTGCAGCATCTCTCTCCTGCCATCAAGATGGCTCCCAAGTCCTGTTTCCCCATGGTGATACCATACGCCCACGTTCTTCTTTGTTTGCCTCTGCCTGACTATACAAGAAGGGCCTAAGGGCGGTTGGGCTCAGGGGCGAAGCCAGGAATTCACCTTGAGGGGGGCCAAGTACTAATATTTCTTACATAAGAGGGGTCAAAGTTAATTTTTTTGCTTCACTATATGGTGATTTTGTGTGTGCATAAGGGAATTGCATGAAGCATAGGGGGGGTCTGGCCCCTCCCAGCCCCTCCCTGGCTTCGCCCCTGGTTGGGCTGGTTTTGCTTTGAGCCATGGGATACGGGGTGGAGATACATCAGTTTTTCAATTGATCAAGCCTACAACCTTCAACATACAATCTTCTGAACTGTGATGTATGAATAATCTGGAATTGTATGTGAGAAACACTTGTTTTATTTGAGTATCGTTTTTTATGTTCATCTTTTTAGGTGCATATTATCCTACCAGCTTCTGACAATGACGATGAGGTGGCTGAGTGACTGCACATGCAACAACTCCATTAACATATGTGATGGAGAATAGTATTTTGGGTATGCTTTAGAATTGGATGCACAGTTGCAATGTAATATGACTATGCATTGCAGGTAAGGATTCGTTTCACCGGATTAAAATAGGTCCAAGAACTATTATGGACCAGAAATCAGTGATCGGGTTGTCTCAATTCCATGCCTCAAGAGGTGGAAAATCAATCTGCCCCATGAGGCATATGAAATGGGTGAGATGTACCAGATTTCGTTTCATGTCGGGTCTTAAATGAACGACCATTTTATCATGGGTCGGATTCAAAATCAGGTTGAATCAATCCATCCGAAATGGGCCACATTCTGGCCCGTTCCGATGAAACTGAACAAGGTCTAATGGGATTCCGATGGAGAATAGTATTTTGAGTATTCTTTAGAATCTACTCTCCCCGTCCTAAAATAATTAACTTTTTAGCTATATACCATGTTCATAGAAGATACTATGAATTTGGACAACGGTACTGTCCAGATTCATAGTACATGCTATGAACCTGGTCACTGAAAAACAGAGCCAGAATGTCAAATAAATTGGGACGGAGGGAGTAACTTTTTAGGATTTATCTATCAGGATTGGATGTGCCGTTGCAATGTAATATGACTATGTATTTCAGTATTGCTAATGGGATTCCGATGAAGAATAGTATTTTGGGTATGCTTAGGATTTACTATCAGGACTGGACTCACAGTTGTAATGTAACATGACTGCATGCATGCATTCTGAATTCAAAAATCAAAACTGAAAAAGTTTGAGCAATCAGCAATTTTTTTCCCGTCTGGCCTCTGCATTCTACTGTCCTAAAGAAAGTTTCAAAACATGACATGTTTTCTTACTTTTTTAGATGGTTAAAGGAACGACTGTTACAACTAACAAGTATCCCTAAACTGATGCCGATTATGCAAACATGTACAGTGAAACTCTAAGAAATGGACACAAATGGCTCAAAGGAATGCTAATTGATCTTCAGCTCACATACATGATACATTTGACATGAACATCTTCCTACAACTTTTGAAGCCTCTCCTTTCCCTTCATCACTTAACTGTCTTCTGTATACATGGCTGCAGCATCAGACTGAAAATTAGGGTCAGGATATTTCCTCGCCAGCCTCATCCAAATTTGTTCCCCTCCGTTCTGTAAATCATTAAGAAAAATAAATCACCAAGACAAAAAAAAATGTGGTTTAAAGGGAGAGATGTTCGTTCCACCAAATTTGTAGGAGAAATCATCAAGAAAAAAGTAAAGAGTCAAAGTGGTCATCTTTTTCATACCTGAGATCAAGCCCAGGTTTGTTTTTCAGGCCGATTGGTATCTGGCCGGTGAGATTGTTGTTGTTCAGGTATCTGCACACAAGGCAAAAACGGAGTGAGGGGATATTATCTTACAGGCATTAGAAGAAGGGAGAAATACGTTACTTACAGCTCCTTAAGATTGATGAGCTTTTCCATTGATGGGTTAATCGTGCCGCTGAACTGATTGCCATCAAGATGCCTTCTCAAACGTAGAAAAGTTAGTGTGATCAAAGGAGAAAATAATCCTACGTTGATGCATTTTCAGTTATACTTGTGCTTACAAAGCAGTAAGGGTTCGCATGCCGCTCAAGTCAGGTATGGAGCCTGAGAGTTTGTTGCCACTGAGATAGCTGCAGCCAAAATTTCCTAGGCGAAATTAGAAGAATTATCAATCCTTTTTGGCCATCTATTATCAGAGATTAATTGTGCCTTACATGGTTTTCAGTGCAGTCAAATTTCCAAAGCTGTCGGGAAGTGATCCTGAAAGACCATGATTTTTTAGATCCCTGTATTGCAGAAAATGGGTCATATTATCATAGCAGCAGTCAGATTTTGTTTTTATGTTTTATTCTGAATTGCAGTATCATCTTTTATCTATACCAGAAATAGAGTATCAATGCATTGGCCGACGTTAACCAAAACTTTTGCAGTTTGAACGGATTTTTTCTTATAGCTGATTGAATATGATACTCTTGTCTTGGTAGTATAACAACAATACTTACAATGACAAGACGCGCACAGGAAGTTCCTCGGAGCATTCGACCCCAGTCCATGAGTTATTCCTCGGCAGGCAAGGATCTCCGGCCCAGTCTGGAGGTGGGTTCTTGAAGCTCCTTGCGAGATCTTCCATTGCACCAACTGCATAAGGGAAAGACCTAGAGCTTCTCATCATCACAAAAACATTTGATCTCTCGCCAACTGAAAGCGGCTGACACGGCTAACGATATAGTAAATCTGAGAGTACAATGGATTTTTCATATATATATATATATATATATATATATGCAAAATTGTCTATAACACACTGAGAAAACATGGCTTCGTTTTTAACACATTGACAAAGTCGAATTTGTCTGTAACACACTACGATTTTGTGATTTCTTGTCTGGAACATATTATGATCATTTAATAATTATTTTCAGCTTTTTTATCTCAATACATAGAATACATTAGAACTTGAAAGTTGATACAAATATATATTATTACAATATCTATCATTAAAAAATAGGGCTAGATTTTTTTTTATTTGCATGATTTGCTGGACAAATTCAATATTAAAACAATGAGCAAACATGAAAAACATTTGAAAAAAAATTAGCTCTATTTTTAGTGATAGATAATACAATAATGTATATTTATGCTAAGTTTCAAATCCTAATATATTATAAGTCTTGAGATAAAAAAGTTAAAAACAATTATTAAATGGTCATAATGTGTTCCAGACGAGAAATCATAAAATCGTAATGTGTTACAGACAAATTCGACTTTGTCGATGTGTTGAAGATGAAACCACGTTTTTTTAGTATGTTACAGATAATTTTGCCATATATATACTGTCTGGAAAATGCATGTTTACCATCTCTGGTGGTCGTCCTGCCGCCGAGTGGTAGAATCATGTAGATCTCGCCGGCGTTGATCATGGGGCCGACAGGCGACGGCTCGTTGGGCGTGAGCAGGATCTCCGTCTTCCCGGCCAGACGCATCATGCTGGAGTACACCATGACGCCCGCGGCGGACGCGTTGAGCCCGCGGAAGAAGTCCTGCCCGTTGACGGCGACGTCGAAGACGCGCCAGCTGAAGGGGCTGGCCGTGCGCGAGTCCTGGAAGTAGAGCGCCATGTAGTAGCTCGCCGCTGGCAGCTCCGCCGGCGGCCACTGCACGGCGAGCTTCTTCCCCCGGCTCGCAGTGACCCCGGCCTTGAGCGCCTTCGCCGGCGGCAGGTTCCAGAAGTCGTCGGGCGCGATCGGCGAGTGGCTCTCCACGGCCGGGTTTGCGTCGGAGAACGGCGCCCAGTACCGGTTGTACGGGTCATCTGGATAGCTAGAAACAATGCCAAATAAGCACGCCACGTCAGGAATCGATCGGTCCTCCTCTCATTTTATACCTTAATTGGAGCCGAATTTATTTATACCTGACAATCTCGCCCTTGGAGCCGAACCGGCTGCGCGCGACGGTGGTCATGGCGAACCTGCTGAAATCGGTGGCGTTGTACATGGAGTCCGCGAGGTCGACGACCTCGATGGCGGAGATGAAGGGGCTGGACGCCGTGTCGGGCCGGCGCGCGAGGCACACGCTCATGGTCTTGCCCTGCGCCGGCGCGACCACCTCGAAGTAGGTGGACATGCCGCGGCGGAAGCTGTCGGTGGTGTTGACGGCGCTCCAGCGCGTGCCGTCGACGATCTGGTCGAAGACGGGCGGGTCGGCGCCGCCGTCGAAGCCGCCGTAGAAGTAGGTGGTGCGGACGAGGTAGCGCGTGCCCCTGACAACGGGGACCTGGTAGCAGTACTTGCGCGCGGTCTTGTCCGGGAAGTAGCGCAGCGTGGCCAGGACGGGGAGGAGGTGGGGCTTGTTGATGACCGAGACGTTGCCCACGGAGACGAAGCCGTCATCCTGGATCCACTTCACGCTCCCGGTCTGCACCTCCTTGTCCGACCCGCAGTTTATGTAGAACCCTGCCGTCAATCACGATTTATTCATGGATGAGTTCCTCTTCTTCTAACCAAAATGCCATGTCCGATATGCATGCGCATGAATTTCATTACCTCTGGGTTGTGGGGCGGCGGTGGGTTGGGAGGACGCGGAGGGAAATAATGCGGCGGCGACGATGATGAAGAGGAGGGTGACGGCAATGGAGCTTGGCATCGTAATGACATAATAGGATGGGGAGAGAAATGGAGCACCCGCGAAGGGTACGCTCCGAAGGAGAGGAGGCCAAGAAAGGGAGGTCAGGAAGGAAGGAGGGAAACGTTTATGGGCTGTACAATGCAAGTCAGCCGGCACGACAGACGGAGGTGGCCCGACTCTTGGTCTCCGTTGGCGTCCAAATATAGCAAGGTTGAAAGGGTCAAATTGTGGTTATACGTTGGTGGCGAGCGCCGGGCCGATGAACCGTCAAACCGGGGCAACGCAGAGTTGTGGGCTTGTGGCACGTGTCGGCCCATATCGTGCGAGCCGACGAACGATACGCAGCAGGCAGGTAGTGCGGTCCAAACGGGCCAGTCTAAAGTATGACCCCATCCAAACATGACACAATCCGATTATTTTTATGTCGTGTCAGTCTGACACGAGGCTATGGATCGTGTTTGAGCCAAGGATCCGTTCCGACGGGCAGCATGGGGCACGACTCGATTTACACGAAATAGGTCTAGTTAGGCACGGCTTGAAATATTTATTTTAAAAATAATACATATTCTTCATACATACAATAAAGTTAGAGTAGTGTGGTGGTAAATCATTTTCCTCTCAACCAATGGATCCTAAGTTTGAATCCCATCCGGCCCTATTTCTAGCTCATTTTTTCTCATTTCAGTATTAATGGACCGAATATGTTATCGGGCTACCGAGCCTAACAGGCCGGCTCGACATGGTCACCTAATTCGTGCCGTGCTGTGGGCCGACAGTGCGGCATGGCCAGTGGCACGACACGACCTAAAATCAATTTCATGTTATGTTGGTCCAAAATTCACTGGATCGTGCCTTTTCGTTCTTGGATCAGGCCGTGTTGGGCGGTCCGTTTGGCCAACACTAGACGCAGGCAAACAAAACGGGATTTTTCAATAAATCTTATTCATCTTCCTCAATAATTGTCTCGGTCAGGATTTTTTCAATCTCTATTACAAAACTGGGTTATTTTTTCTCCCATGATTCTTTAAATCGGTTATTTTTTCCTCTTAAAGACAATATTGACTTATGGTTTTGTTCATTGGATCCTACGTGTCATATTTCACTCTAATGCACGTGTTGAAAAAATATCCCACTCAATACTGTCATCTACCCAAATTGTTGGTGATATGTTTGAGCTTGGAAGAACTAATATTGTTCAACATAAAGCAGGGAAGCAGATTCTATGCTCTCTAATCTCATGAAAAGGTTATTATTATGTCCAGATGCTTCTAGCATAATTGAATCTACACAATGCTATGATATGTAATGAAGCCATGTGTCAATAAAGCAACCAGATGAAATTACTAGGGTTGAATATTTTAGATACATGTCCTTACATAAAACCTGACAAGACCGATCACCTTCTTTTATCATCATTTTTAGTATCATCTTCATCATCATCTTAATACAGATTAAAGCTTCCAAATAATACGTTTTGATGCACTCATGAAACCTACTTTGTTAGATGTGGATTCTAAATAAAATAGAAATAGGAGCTTATTATAGATTGTGCTATACAGAGAAAGTTAATTTCAGCAACTAGGCCTCACAGAAATACCTTAAAATAACATGGCACAATAAATGATGACTTTTAAAAGATAAAAAAAACTTCATTATTTTTCTCTTCCAAGAAAGAAGAATATTTTAGCAACATATATTATGGTCCAAGAAAAAAACTTTCGATAATGAAAAATTTAAAAATATATTACTCTTAGATGTATGTCAGTGCATAACATATGTACGATGATAAAATATTAAATAGTTGTCCGATCCTGTGGTATCTGAAGTTGATAAAACTCCATCCGTTTGTACTAACTAAGGACATGATGGTATCTAAGCAACAAAAAGTTTATTAACTACTTCTTATTAGGTATTTTTGAAAGTAATATATTGGCAAATCAACACAATCCGACGCAAGTCTTTCACATGATGAAAGAAGAAATACTACAACAAACCTGGCTAGTAGCGACACTTTTATAAAGGCAGTTTTGAAAATGTCTCTTCGACTCATAGGTCGGCATCCTAGTGACATTTCTTTGAGACACTTTTCAATGATGCCACAAATATATGGCTTGTGCCATATTTTCATGCAATGGTCTTCAAATTTGAGGCAAATGGTAAAGGCATTTTGAAAGCGCCTCTCCTTTTTCTTTTCTAATACATAATATGATGTGTAATTAATTACGTTGTGTATATTGTTGGAGACCTGCACCATTTGTTATGATAATTAGGAGAAAAAAATGGCAAACGCACCTCAACCTTTAGTATTCGAACCTGCAACCTCGTGTGTTTTTACTATAGCAGCAAACCATCAGCGCCAGAAGATCAGTTGTTAATATTAGAAAAACTTATATTTTTTATAGACTCACGCCTTTACTCGTTCCCTTCCCTGCTTCCCTCCCCTGTATAAGCTGTCACAGACTCTGCTCATGAAATTGCTGAGCGCCGCCGGGTCAATAATAGGTCAGCGGCACGACTGGGCGGACGGACAGAGGCTAGGGATTCAGCCATTCCGGTGGAAGCGAGCCGTCGAGCGGTGAGGTTCTGCACCCCTTGTGACTCTGTGGTCGTGTGCAGGGGGCCCCCGTGCGGGCGGGGTTGGGCGTGCGCCGCGCTATGGCTGAGGCCTGTGGCCCTGGTGCTCTGTTCTAGCAGTCCGACAGACACCTTTCTCGACTACGGGTGACTAGCTCGGTTTTCGCAAGCAACGACCAACAAGGTATGGTTCAATCCGGCTCTGATTGAATCAATTGCAATTACAATGCACCCTAGGATTTATTAGCATCACAAATTGGTAGGTTTTTCTATGAAATTGGACTGTTGTTATGCATATTTTCTAATTCGATGTTGGATTTGTATTCTCTTAATTTCCTTCTCATCGCATTAATGGTTATATGGTACTCGGAGTGCAATGCATGAAAATAATCGAATTATGACGTTTCATATCAGTAATTATCTATTTTGTACCCACGGTAGCAACTATGTTTCAAAATTATGATTTTCCTAGCATTGTATCAACAGTTTACCACAATAGTAATAAGTGTATATCCTTTTAGTTGTTTCAGTAGAACTATTATGATGGACAAGAATTGGATGAGCAAACCAAGAACAAGTGATGAGTACAAGGATGGTGTGGTCGAATTCCTTACTTTCGCATTTCGTAATGTTCACCAAGGTGGAAAGGTTAACTGTCCATGTGTTCAGTGTAAAAACAAGTCAACAAAAAGTTACGATGATGTTAGAACCCATTTGAGATGCAATGGGATTCTACAAGGATATACTACATGGGATCGACATCGACAGGAACATGATTCAACACCGGCACCTATTTCTCACATGTCATCAGCTACAGACAACAATGATCCATTTGGACGTCTTTATACTTCTTGTGCCCAAACTGCAACCAAGAGAAATGATGACATGCAAGGGCTCCTAAATGCAGCATTTCCTATGGTTGATAAGTATGATACAACGTCTAGTTTAGAAGAAGAAATGTGTGACATTAATAATTATTATACAGTGTCTAGTTCATCAAATGAGAGTATGGACGATATGTCGTATGAGTTTCCTAACATAAATGATAGTCAACAAAAAGATGATGTTGTATCAGAAGAGGTTGGTGAAGGAACTAAAGATGACATTATTTCCAGCATCCTGAAAGATGCTCGGGAAAAGCTATATCCAGGGTGCGATGAATTCTCGAAGCTTTCCTTTCTTGTCACCTTATTTCATCTAAAATGCTTACAAGGATGGACTCAGGAGTCGTTTACATCACTACTTAGTGTTCTTTCGGCTGCACTCCCTGCAGAGGTGAACCTACCAAAAAACAACCATGCAGCAAAGAAAATTATCCGTGGGTTAGGTCTTGATTATGTTAAGATTCATGCATGCCCGAAGGATTGCATGCTCTTGTATGGTGACCAGGCCAAACAAGAAACTTGCCATGTATGCAACAGTTCACGTTGGGCAGAGACGAGAAAGAAGGGTGAAGCAACAGAAACAAAAAAGGGACATAAGAAAAAACCTGCAAAGGTCTTGCGCTATTTTCCATTGATACCTAGGCTAAAGAGGTTGTATGCTCATGAGCAAACAACAAATGACATGCGTTGGCATGATAAGGATAACGGTCACATAGATGACGGACTACTGAGGCATCCAGCTGATGAGCGAGCTTGGAAAGATTTGGATTTAAGATATGCTGATTTTGCTGCAGATTCCCGCAATGTGAGGCTAGGTCTTTCCAGTGATGGAGTTAACGCTTACAGAAACATGAATATTAAGCACAATACATGGCTAGTATTGCTTATTCCATACAACCTACCTCCCTGGATTTGCATGAAGCAAACATCTTTTATATTGTCTATGATCATTCCTGTACCAGATAGCCCAGAAAATGATATTGATATCTACCTGCAACCTCTTATTGATGAACTACTAAAGCTATGGAGGGGTGTTGAAACTTTTGATGCCTCATCAAAGACGAAGTTCTCTCTAAAAGCAGCATTGATGTGGACTTTAAATGATTTTCCTGCGTTAGCTAACTTGTATGGCTGAAGCACAAAAGGAAAATATGCATGTCCATCTTGTGCTGATTTGACGAGGTCAATTTATTTAAAAAAAGGGGCGCAAATGTTCATATATGGGTCACCGGCGTTGGTTGCCACAAAACCATCCGTATCGTCATAGAAAGAACCATTTTGATGGTACCGAGGAGAAAGAATTTGCGCCTGTAACAATGAGTGGAAGTGATGTTTTGAGGATGATGGTTGGTATAACTTTTATGTATGGCAAAACAAGGGAGCAACCAGAGGAAGAACAACTATCAGGGAGCAAAGCTAGAGCTGGAAAGAAAGGAAAAGGAAAGAAACAGGACAAAAAAAAGGAAAAGAGACCAAAGGAAAAGGTGACAGGGTAAGAAGGAGAAGAAACATGAGGATTGGATAAAAAAGAGGTCAATATTCTTTAAACTACCATACTGGGAGCATAATCTGTTGCGTCACAATCTTGATGTGATGCATATAGAGAAAAATGTATGTGATAATTTAATTGGGACCTTGTTAAATTTGAGTGGTAAAACAAAGGACGATTTGAAAGACAGACTAAACTTGGAGGAACTTGGAATTCGACCTGAACTGCATCCACAACTGGACAACAAAGGAAAGAAAATATTGCCTGATGCACCATTTATAATGTCTAGAGACCAAAAGGAGATTCTTTGCTCCGTTATTCAGAATCTTAGGGCACCAGATGGTTATGCATCAAATCTTTCCAGATGCGTAAATGTTGAAGAGTGCAAATTGAGTGGTCTTAAAAGTCATGATTGCCATGTACTGATTGAGGAAATTCTTCCAGTGGCACTGCGTTCTTGTTATCCTAGCAAAGATCTCATGAAAATAGTTGTTGAGCTAGCTTCTTTCTTCAAAAAGTTATGCATAAAAGTCTTGGATATCTCTGAACTTATAAACTGCAAGAGAAAATTGTTCTTACACTGTGCGACATGGAAAAGGTTTTCCTTCCATCATTTTTCACCATTATGGTACACCTACTTGTACACCTGGTTGAGGAAGCAAAGCTTGGTGGTCCAGTCCATTATAGGTAGATGTACCCTATTGAAAGGTAGGCTTGATTGCACAGAATCTACTCATTTATTTTAACATGAACTCTTTAATGTTATCTCAACTTATGTATAGGTGGTTCATTCGACTCAAGGCCCATGTTCGCAACAGGGCACACCCTGAAGGTTCCATGGCTGAAGGATATAAAGCAGAAGAGTGTCTGACATTTTGCTCAAGATTTCTTGATGAAACAACACGTTTTACCAAACCTTCTCGAAATCCTGACCCGCCAGATATGGCTAAAGATTCATTCTTGTTTCAGAGTGCTGGTGAACCCACAGGTAAAGCTACTATTGTAAACCAATTTGACAACAAGTTGCTCATTCAAGCGCACAGATATGTATTAAGACACTGTGATGAATTAGAAGATCTCCGTAGGTGCATAGACTAATAAAACTTTAGTATGGATATTCTTTCTCCAATTTATTAAGTATGATCAAAAGCATATTTAATTTCAGGGAGTATGTGGATTCATTGAAAAATCAGCATCACCAAGATCTCATGCTTTCCAACATTGAGGAATTGATGGACAAACATTTTGCCGATTGGTTCGAATAGAAGGTACAACTTCAATATTCTTTAGTCAATTTTGTATTGCTACTTAATGGTTTTACCATATATGCAGATACTGCTTAGTGGTGACTTAAGAATCACTGGAAATATACGAGCATTGGCCGGAAAACCGAACAAATGTGGGGTGCGCTATAGCGGTTTTGTCATAAATGGTTTCAGGTTCCATTCTAGGAGCCGTGAGAGCAAACGCTTGACACAGAACAACGGTGTAGTTAACACCACAACGGATGGAACTAGTTATTATGGAAGACTCACTGACATAATAGAGTTGTGTTATAAAGGTGACTATAAGGTGGTTCTCTTCAAATGTGATTGGTATAATCATCACCGCAGTGGCATCAGACATGATGAATTTGGATTCACCCTTGTAAATTTCAAGCGATTGATACACATTGGAGGCAATATAGAGCATGATCCCTTTGTTTTCTCTTCACAAGTCTCCCAAATGTTTTATGTGGAGGACCCAAAAGCAGAAGGATGGAATGTCGTAATACCAGTAAGGCCAAGGGATATATTTGACATGGGTACAAAACCATTGGGTGGTGATGAGTATGACACACCATAATTTTGTTGGAGAGTCAAGGTAGGTCTGGCTGCTGAGAAATGAAGAGCTGACATAGGAGGCACCATCTACATTGAATTCTTCCATTTCTCCGGTTCTGTTCAAACATTATCTCATGGATGTTTTTAATGCTTTTGTTGCTGCTATGTGTTTATTGCAGGCTGTTAGACGTTTTGTGTGTCTTGACATATTGTAATTGCAGGCATAGGTTCAGTCAGATATTTTTTTTTCTAGTTCTGAATGAATGAAGAGAAAACTTGCTGGTTGCAACAAAATTCTGAGAATTTATGGATATCCTGTATGAATGGGTCAGACACGATCTTCACTCTAATATCTCATGGTACTTTCTCTACAAGATCATTTTTGCTCAGCTCTACAGGGTAACCATGAAGCTAACTACCTCTGAACATTTGTGCTACCTCTGACATCGGTGGGTAAAAAACTGAACTCACAAGAATTGATTGTCAGCTCTCTCCCTTTGTAGCATATCATTTTCTTTAAGCCAAGATGTCAAAAAAGTGCAAATTTTAAAAGCATGATTACCACATGACCCCTGAACTTGCTGCAAGCACTTTGAAGTCTGTGAGTCGTTGAGAAAAATGTTCTCCATTTTCAGTATATCAATTGTGAACCATGGCCAAATAAAAGATGAAAACAACAAATAAAAAGGGAAAATAAATTAAGCGTAGAGATGAATCGAACTGTTGACCATCATGCTGACGAGTTGATTTCTGTACTAGGGTTGCATTGGTTCTATTTGAACTAGCGCGTAGTTTTTTTTTTCCAGACAAAAAAGATGGTAAAACGGAGAATCGAACCAATGATTTCACTCAAAAATTACAAGTAGTTACCACTATGGAATTTGTACACCACTGTTAAAGTTAACCATTATACCGTTATATAAAAAAAAATCATATGTTGAGCATCAGATTGAGATGAAGAACTCATGAATTGTTCGTCTCTCTTTTTAATCCAGAAT
Organism: Eleusine indica; assembly: GCA_030378355.1. NCBI lineage: Eukaryota > Viridiplantae > Streptophyta > Magnoliopsida > Poales > Poaceae > Eleusine > Eleusine indica. The sequence continues at coordinate 4,206,054 of CM059498.1, read as the reverse complement.
TAAAACTTTTGGCTGGTATTTCTCTATCATAAAAACACCAATTTTCTGTATATGTTAGTTGCTATATCCTGGACTTCGTATGTATTATTTTCTTCCACCCAAGTAGAATATTTAGAAATATATACCTATATGTATGTTTTGCCTAACAGTAACAATCTCTAATACAACTTCGTATTGTTGATATTATGGCAAACATAAGGCTGTATCAAAATTTGAGGTGCATTTAAGTTCACAAAAGTTATGACGTATGCCAACTTCAATGTTTGACTTAAGTTATACGAAACTACATGAGAGATGTATCCATTTGTATACATAGTGTAGTAGAATAATTTTAAACTTTTGAATTCATTTAAGTTAGTATAATTTACTAACCAAATTTAGATATTATTACAATTATTCCACTATAATTTTGAGATAAAAGGTTGAACTATCCCTAGCAAACAATTGAATCATTTCATACATAGGCTACAATATAACTTTATAACTCTTACCATGTCATTCGCCTGTATGGATGGTGGCACGTGTACCTAGCTACTATTCATATTTTTTGAAATGGATATGTGTATAAATAGTGAGTGCATATTAGTGTTTGCATTTGTGTTTTGAAAAAAAAAAAAAGAGAACATAGTAGCAATGTAAAACCCATTTGTTTGATAATTGACCAGAACCAACTAATATCATGAGAAAAACTAATAATGTGATTATTGGGAGCTAAAATTTCTAGGAGAAATTGTGCTCCCGCCAAAAGTACCTCGCCAAAAAAAAATCTTTATATTTTTGTCGGGGGCTAAGCAGAACCAACTAATACACTAACAGAAAAACTGATCAAGCTATTACTATGCGTGCTAAAACTTCAGGAAAAAAATGTGCTCCCCGCCAAAAAAAGGATCGCACCAAAGCCATTTCTTTCCGTTCATGCTGCAACCTCCCACACGATCTTTCTCGATACGTGCGGCAGGTCCTCCTAGAAATCTCCTACGGTTCCCCAACCTCACTCCAAATCCTACCTCCATTCTTCTCCTTTCCACCATCCGCACCCATCCTATCCGTGCTCCATGGTGTCCTTTCCATTTACCATCTACTCTGCCTCCCTCCTCAAATCCTAGAAATCTCTCGTCTCCTGCTCTATCTGCTCATCCTAACGATTCTTCTGTAGTTTCTTTCCCCATATCGGTTTGAACTGCACCAACTTGTTCGAGTATTTGGTGCTAACGATCAGTTGGAACTGATCTACTCAGGTATTTTGCTAAATTTTGGGATCAATATGTTGATTTTTTTGTCAGTTCCTTTAGAAGATTTCTGATTTGGTCCAAAACAATGAATTCTATCTATTGAATAAGGTTTTTTAGTTATGGGAAGGCAGTGCATATGAGCATTATTGGAACATGCGTGATAGGTTGTGGATTAGGTTTCAATTTCAAGAAAATATTAGTTTTAAGTATACTAGATGAAATTTTGATATGTTAAATTCTTAGATTATTTTGGGATATGTCTGGACCACTGACTATATAATTGACCCATTCAGTTAATAACCACTCAACCAGGCATAGCAACAATATGCAAAATTGAACCATTTTGAACTCCTGTTTCACTGCTGGTTGACTCAATCCTTGTTGCACCCTTTCTTCAATTATGGGAAAGCAGTGGATATGAACATTATCGAAACCTGCATGACATAGTGCTAGATTAGTTTCCAGTATACTAGATGATATTTTGATCTGGTAATTCTTACATTATTTTGACGCCTGGACTTCTAAATGTCATTCTACAAAAGCTTTCACTTGCTAATTCTAGATCCAACTTATTCAGTTAGCACATAATAGACAATTAAAATACTTCATTTTATTTAGTTCATCCAGATTATTGTAAAACATATATGATGGTGTACTCTCTAAGATCACAAAACAACTTATATGTTACTGAGTGAAAACATAATTGCTAGTCGCTTCAGATTTTGTTCCTTAGATAAGTAATATAGAAAGGTGTATATAAATGCATTCTGTTTCAACAACTTTTAAAACTTCTCATGTAAACTGAAATGTTAATTTTGAAGGGAAATGCAACAATGCCAAGGAAACCTAGAAGACTACAGAATCTGAACTTGGAAGCTGAGGCAGAGGAAAGTGGACAGCAAGATGGAGGTGTGCAACATCCACCACCAGAGCTCAACATTGGGTTTCCTGAGGAGGCGCCAGCACCAAATAGGTCAATCAAAATAATATGTGAGTTTGACGTTTTGTCTTGAACATTCTTTCTATAACTATATATATGAGCATCATTGTATTATCCATAAATTTATGTTAAGGGCCAAATGGAGGTGTTCGGGTGGTTTCCAGAAGTTTCCGAACTGCTGAATTGTGGGGTCTGAATGGAGGAAGGGTACTAGTTGAAACTGATGAGAATGGTGTTTCAAATCAGTGGTCTGAATCCATTCTGTCCTCATACCTTGGTGAGCTAGCACAAAATTCATCTTTTGCACCACTGCATATCCCAAGATGGGACAGCAAGCTATTTAAAGGTCCAAAGGAATGCATTATCAAAGATGTTGAGGTACATGATATTCTTTACTATAAACATCTTTTGTTTGTTACAGTGTTTATTTTAATCTTCAAACTGCAATTTCCTTACCCATTAATCTTTCATTATTTTCAACAGAAAAAAATTTACCTACAATGTAGAGACAAAGTGGTTTATTCGAGACTGGATCTTGAAGACGGTGAACAAAAGGTGGAGAGACTACAAGTCAGATTTAAAGAAACAATACTTCAATCCAAATCAGAGGACTTTGGTGGAAATTGAAAAGAATGTCTCTGATGGTATGAACGAAAATCAATGGAGTTCTCTGTTAGGAATATGGTGCAGTGATGCACACAAGGTTAGCATTTCCTCACACATAGTAAATTTGTTTTTGCAATGAATGTAGTAATAAAATAGCTTGTATTTGCATGACCAATGTTGCATTTTTTAGAAATTATGTCGGAAAAATGCTGAATCTGGAAAGAAGCAGAGGCACCCACACACTAGTGGACGGAAAAGCCATGCTAGACTTAAGAAGGAGATGGTAATAGCGTTGACTGTTCTATCCCTTCCAATTTTGATATTTGTTAGTTTTAAAAACAAAATGATGCCCAATGTATATTGTGTTTTCTTGCACAGGAAGAGAAGAAGAAGAGAAGCATCACCAAAATTGATCTTTGGGATGAGTCTCATAAGAAGAAGAATGGGAACTATGTGAATCAAAATGTCCAAATACTTATGGTATTCACTGAATGATTCTTCTAGTATACTTTAAATAAGTTTTACTCGAATTTACAGTCATATTCTCTCTGGTTTTGAAATCTTTTGAAGGACAAGGCCTTCGAAGAATTAGAGAACAGAAGAAAAGACAAGGGGTCACTTTCTACCACTGGTTATGATGACGTGTTTGAGAAAGTCATAAGAAATGAGTTGAAGGTTCGTGGGTACTATGATGACGAGTATTGGAGAAATGGGCCTGATTGTCTTGTTCACTCAGAGGAGAATAAAAAGATTAGAAGGCACCTAGAACTTGCTATTTCTAGGTTCAGGGACATTAGAGCATTCCTAGAGAAAAAAATTCCTGAAGAGGAATGGATCAACACAAGACCAGCTACTGGAAGCACTTCAGTAAGTTTGTTGTGTCAGATTAAAAGAAACTTTGGTTATCTATTGATTTTCTTTGCTTTCCAACAGGTCAATGATGGGAGAGATGATCAAAATATCTCAAAAGAGTATTTCAATGGAGAGCGATCCACCTATGACATACCATTGTCACCAAACAATGAACAGACAACCTAATTTTCACAATATGCCTTTGATTCTGTAGACTTCTTCACAACATATTAGGTACTATATTTCATCACCTATAAATTTTAATTGTAATGTTGCAGATGTGCAATGTGTATTGTACAACTGCCAACATAGGTTGCTCTGATCCCTCTGTATCAAATGACAACATAGTTTTGAAGGTAAATAATGAGGAATATATTTTTTAAACTTTAGATCAATGAAATTAGTAATAGGCAAAATTATGTGTGTACAAACTGTGTGGGCAAAATTTATGGTCTTAGCTAACATTAGTAATTGTTCAATATCATAATTTCTGCTCATAATCAGTTATTTTTCTTACATAGAAACAATGTGCATCATTACAGCAACCACAAGTTTTTTTGACTGAAACACAGCAACCACAAGTTGATAGCTATAGCGACAGAAACCAGGACCTCAATAATGGATCATTGTCGCCAGAAGAAGAAAGGACACTTGTGGTTAGTAGTAGACAATATTGCATTACTCAAATTTTAGTATGGCATGCACGGAAATCATAGAAAGCGACGGAAGCAAAAAAGATCACAACAGGTATGTCCATATCAGTTGTGCTTTCAAGCTTCATGCTACTTCTTTGAGTCAGGAAAGACATGGTGCAAACCATGTGAGAAAAATTTACAGTCTTCCTAGTAATTGGTAGAAAGCTTAGTATCATAATTCTGCTCATAATTATTTGTTTTTCTCACATGGAAGCAATGTGAATCATTACATCAATCACGAGTTAGTGGCTCTAGTGATGTAAACCTGGAGCACAGTAATGAATCATTGTTGGCAGATGAAGAAATAACTCTTATGGTTAGCAGTAAACAATATTTCTTACACTGCATAAACTGCCTCTTTGCCTATCTTATTGGTAGTGCTAACGACCTTATCTGTCATAGGATCCTCAAAGCAAGAAACAAAAACAAAACAAGTCACAATAGGTATGTCCATATCAGTTCTACTTCCAAGCTTCTGCTATTTATTTGATTAAGGACAGACTTGATACATTTCCATTATGCATATTAACATTTGTTTGGGATGCTTTTGCTGTCTTTGTAGGACCAGAAAATGGTCTTGTTTTTCTCAACAAGGAAAAGAAAACAAGGTCAAGTTGTTGCTATTGGTAATCTAATATCTAGAGATACCAGTCATGAGATTGGAGGAACTATGCTTGGGGATGGATATTTTTGTTGTGATACATTGCCTTAACAATGTTGAAAATGAAAGATTACCTCGACCACATGGAGATCTCACAACTTTAGAGGATGTTGTAGGCATGTGTGTTGCTTGGCCACGCACACATGTGAGTTGAGTTTGCATATTTTGTTTTGTCCAAAAATTTTCACTAATATTTATATGACAAAACTTACTTGTGATTTGCAGCTTAAGAGAGTGAAGCCAAAGCGTACTTGAAATGATTAGAGGATTGAAGATTCAAAAGATGAATGAAGAAATACTATTGTGGAGTAGTCCTAGGATCATAAGTTCAGGGTGTCAATATGTTTATTCAGTTGTCTTAGAAAACTTATTTATCTATTCTAGGATGTCTAATTTCTATCTAGAGACCCCTTTTCATTTTGATGAATACTTTCAGTTGTTTATCTATGAAACACAATACATCAATCAATTGATTTATTATTTCTATGTTATATCTGTTCTGTATATATGTGTACAAGTTGATTGTTTGTATATGAGCAAAAAATAGCAATTTCAAAAAGTAAGTGGTGCCAATAAATAATTTTACAAAATCAAGGCAATTTTAGAGGGTTTTAATAATAGCACATTTAATATCCATATGCTTCTAGAGGCATTATATAACGTCTCTACTTACACTAAAGAAACCTCATTGCAGAGCGCCTCTACTTCCTTAATGACATGATAGCATGACGCTAGAAATTGTCTCTATTTTTGTACAAATACAATGTGATTGCATCTAAATGGTGTCTCTATAATTATTGAGGCAATGTTTACATGGCACTAAAAAGCGTGTCTACCTTTGTAGAGATGCAATGCAAATGCATACAAAAAGTGTCTCTATGTTTATTGAGGCATTATTAAATGTCTCCAAAACAAATGCCACCAATATTCTAGAGGCGATTAACAAAGTGCCACTACGGACCTAGAGACAATGCATGAGAAGGCATTTATGAGGCATTTTAGAATTTGCCTCTATAGTTGTCTAGAGACAGGAAAAAAGTGCCTCTACTATATAACAAAGCTGCCTCTACTGGCCAATTCTCCTGTAGTGAAACGAGATGGAGGGAGCTGGCACACAGTGCCATTCTGATGGAGCTGAACAATGGCCAACTAATGTCATGTGGGGAGATTTTGATATAACAAATAATATATAAACTCAACCTCCTTATTCTTAAATGAAAGAGCAAGAGCAATTTTGTAAAAAAAGGAACGATGTGAACACTGTAGGTGTATGTTACAAATATTGATATCAACTTGGTTGTAGCAATGATTTGAATATACAAATTTTAATTTTGTGTTGCGATATGACAAGTCATGAATTAACAAAGCAATAGAATCAGAATGAAATCATAAAGATTGAAGGTTGTACATACATGTCCATACACAAGATAATCTTGCCCAGATAGATTTTGTTTGCAAGTGAATACCAACTATTGTAAATGGAATTAATTGTTACATTAAGTTAAAAGATCAACATTCTTTTAGATTCCTTGAGCCATTTGCTTTAGTTAAAGACCCTATTTTAATTCGGCCTAAGAAGTGTTAGAGATGTCAAAAACCACCTTATTACATACTTTAATTCTGATCGTAAGCGACATGAACAACTTTGATAGTTTGATTAGAGGATGAATGTTGTCATTTATTTGATCCGTCGAATAAGTGTTGTGTACTCCTCTTCACTTATGCGTATGTGTATACATGTGAACAAAGAAAGAAAGAGTAATTAATTAAGAAAAAGAAACCACAAATCAAAATGTGGTGACCGATCAGCATGCATATATAGATCCTACTAGTAGTAGCTAGTATATCTCGCTCAGCTACGTACGACACGGAGGAGATCGATCACCGCGGATCGGTGTCATTATTCCCACTTCCTGGGGTCCGTGATGTTGATCTTCCAGTGCTGGTCCGCGTAGCCGATCTCCTCGGCGACGTGCCTGTTCCAGGCGATCTCCACCTTCCTCCGCTCCGACAGCCTGCAGGGGCCTCGCATGACCTCCCCCATCTGGTCGTACACCTGCCACCAGCGCGCGTGCGCCTCGTCGCTGGCGTACACCCGCTGGTCCGCCACGTTCCAGTTGCAGTCGTAGTCGCGGTAGCACGTCCAGGGCTTCATCCCGAGGTAGTGTATGGACCACACCTCTGGCGGGTCGTCGGCCCTGAAGAGTCGCTCCTTGAGCGCGCGCTCGCCCGTGGTGTTTGCCCAGAAGTTCTTGAGGTAGTTGACCCGGCGCGGCAGGCGGTGCCACCACACGAACACCTCGTTGAGGAACCCCTGGTCGCCGCCGTTGTACGACCGGATGGCGCGGCGGTTCCGGATGAGCGCGTCGAAGGTGCACGTGGACGGCTCGATGACCATGATGCCCGAGTTGAAGAGCGAGCCGTCGTTGCCCACGGCGGCGAGCTGCGGGAACCCGAAGAGCGCGTCCAGGTTGCGGAGCACCAGGATGTCGGCGTCCACGAACACCACGCGGTCGTACTCGGTCAGCTGCCACAGCCGGAACTTGCTGTAGTTGTACTCGTTGTAGGTGCCACGCGCCGCGCGCGGGTTGCGGATGCGCTTGATCTTGCGCGGGGTCCACCCCGCCGCCGACAGCGCACGCAGCGCCGGCTTGGACACCGTGTGGTCGTGGAGGAGGATCAGGTCACGCGTGGAACCCGCGCGACGGATGCTCTGCGCAAGCACGATCGCGCCGCACAGGTATGTGTCCGACGAGTGAAGAACCGTCGCGTACGCTTCGCGTACGCTTCCTGCCGATGATGATCCCGCGACCTCCGACACGTTCAACACCTCGTGGATGCCTGCTGACGCGTGATACAACATTAGTTAACTACTAGTCAGTTCCAACCAATTACTACTGTAAATTATATTACAATAATATAATTGTTTTCGTAAAAAAAAAACGTGGCCACATTTTCTTTTCTCTCAAAGCTTCGTCGATCCACACGGTGTGTCTCTCAGCGATCGTCCAAGTCAACACGAAAGAGAATATCGGATTAACCACCACCACCGGTTATTGCTGGGTTGATAAACTTTGTAGCAACAACTAACTTTGCGTACGTTTGGTGTCGGCTGGTGATCCACCTGGTAGAATGTAGTAGCATGCAAGTATTGAATCAGCGCGTGCACAAGCTAACGTAGCCGCTGCGCTCTGGTCGCACCAACCAAATCTCATCTATTCAATCCCGTGCCACGCCATCATAGTGCTAGTCCCATCCATACATCGGATCAGACGGCTGGAAGTGAAAGGCTTCCTACCAGTTAGGTGCATAGGCCCCGGTATTTTGCATTTTGAATACATTTTTCTCAAGTTTTTTTTTTAATATATTTACGATGGCAACTATTTACACCTATATAAACTTCCTTCTTCATTGTGATACTACATACTACATGCAGTTAACAGTGCAAGACACTTCTAGACTTTCTAGTGTGCGTGGCAACCTGTTCGATTCTTTCAGAATAAGTTTGTTGACCCGTCTATTAGAACTTTGGAACGCACAGATAGATCTATCTGGCTCCTCCAACAACGACATGTTTCGGCAATCTCCTTTTTTAACAGTGACAGTGATGGATCCCACAGTGCCAGTAGATGTTTTCAATTTCGAGTGATATGCTAATGTGCCGTATTTTTAGCCAAGGAGCTTCAGATTCTAAGTTTGCGGTATGATTGGGGGCTACTGAATCTAGATTAATGATATGCTAAAAGGGCCGTTGAGTGGCGATGAGAATCGATCCCTTATCTCCTCATCGTGGCCTTGCAGATATCAAATGCCAACCAGATTCCTAGCTATGCTCTTCGAGATGGCTTGCCCAGACAACCCATGACCCATTATATTGATTAACACGTCCCTACTGCTGATGATCATATAAGTGCTGCATGAAAATAATTAAGCATGGCATATGTTCTGTATGGCGCTTATAATTCCATTAGGTGGTATGTTATGTCTCTAGCACACAGCTGTAGAACACAGCATGTCCCATCGAACTATCTTAGCCAGATGGTTCACACCCTTTCAACAATACTTTTACTTGTTTAGTTTCTGGGTGTTGGAATTTTGGTCCTTGGCTGGTATGAAGCACAGGAAAAAATCGCTTAACAATACCTTTTTTTTTTCCTGATTCTTTTTTTTTTTGGCGAGTATTTTTTTCCGCTGATTCTACTATATGAGAATTAAAAAATCGTTATAAACTTGTTCGGTTTCAACAGAAAACGATGTTTCTGAATGCCTTTCTGGACTAAACTAGTAGAAATGGTTGTGAAAGTTGAAGGTAAACCTACATTTTTTATTTCAAGGAACCGGGCGCAAGATTGAGATAATTTATGGGAGCTAGCACCACCGGTGGGAAAATAATCTGCTGAGACTGGGATGTCATGCATCTCTATCTTGATTTTGTACTTTTGTATGTACTGCCGCTGCCTATCGTGTTAGTTTGTACGGGAGCAACTGCCAGATGTTTGACGTGATCATGGTGTGCAAACTGAGCGTGCATGCACGGTGGCAGCCGGGGAGAGCGCAACAAGCAACAAACCAGTAAATACGAGAGTGTTGTGTACCTCCTGATCCCCAGAGCGGCAGCGCGAGGTTGCATGACCCGACGGGCAGGCGGAGCTTCTCCTCGAGTCGGTGCACGTGGACCCTGTACATCCACCAGTGTCCCTCCCTCCCCACGGCCTCGTCGCACCGGAACAGGTCCATCATGGGCTGGCCGCACTCGCTGCGCAGCGCCACGCGCACGCGCCCTTCCGCGTCGCGCCGGCCCCGCCGCGCCGCCACCTGCGCCGCCGCCAGGTGCACCTGCAGCCTGAACACGTCGCGGTTCCACCCGGCCGGCGCCGACCGGTTGCACGGCAGCGACGCCACCACCACGTCCATGAGGTCGTCGTCGCTGTACCGGGCCAGGTCCGGCATCGGGAGCTCCGGGCAGGCCGGGACCGAGTCCTCCTCCTCCTCGTCGATCCACTCCGGGAACAGGTCCGACCACTGGAACACGTCGGAGACGCGGTCGAATTCCACGCGCACCGCGTCGCCCTCCACGCCCAGCGGGAGCAGCTCGGCGCGGTCGATGTTGATCAGGCCCATCCGTAGACGGCCCCTGAGGTCGTCGAACATGGTCGGCGCGCGGCCCGCGTTCACGATCCGCTCCGCCACGGCCATCTTATTCGCAGCCACACCTCCTCCCAGCTGGGCATCATCCACATCGTCCACACAATCAAAGACAACAGTACTATTATTACTTGATCACTGACGAAGACGCCATGATGATGAACACACCGTACCACTGTTAAAGTAATTGTTTATGGTGGTGGTGGACTCACCTTACCTTCCGTGAGAGGAGCTGGTTGGAGGACGGGCAGGAGTCGCGGAAGGTGCATCGGACGAGGGAGGCGGCGCTGCGGTCGAGGAGGGACGAGTACTTGGGGTGGAGGAGGAGCGCCATGTACGCGAACAGGAAGAAGGCGAGGCACGCCGCGTTCAGCTTCACGATGAACCCGGCACGGAGCCCGGCAGCGGTCGGGGACTTGACCGCCTCACCGGCGGTGGTCACGCCCATGCCTCAAAGCTTACTACTGTTCGCTCACCCGTACGTCGTCAGGTGTCCTTAGCTTGGTCTAGCGGCCGGCGGCGTGTGTGCGATCAGCGAGCTGGCTAATGAAGCCGTGAGGCGAGTTGCATGCGCGCGGGATATATAGGTGCACAACAAAGGGACTTATTACTTGGTGTGGGTGGTGCCGTGCTGATCCTTGCTTGTGTGAGTGCGCGGCAAGGCTGTAAGGCCGCCCAATCAGCGGTGGTTTTTTTTTTTTTTTTTTGACAATTAATCAGCGGTGGTTGGGGGTGGGGTGTGAGCTTGAAAGGACGCCGGCAACCAACGACGGGCCACGTGGCACGCTTCATTTAGTTTCTCAGGCGACTCGATCATCAGGGTCTGCTTCTGCTGCCGTACTACTTGTTATTAGTTCAGTCCGTCGCCAGCTCCATCAGTTTCATCGTAGATTAGTTGTAAGAGTTATTAATTTACATGACGAACTCGTGAGACGTGCAGCCACGATCGTTATTGTTTTTTCTTCAGCATCATGTTGTACAACTCGTCCTAGGATTTCAAGCTTTCACGTAGAACAGATCGAGCTTTGTTCGTGCACCATTACTGAACGGTTCCGTACGATGCTACTCTGTTAAACGCAGGGTACAAATTGAACTCATTCACATGCATGGTCAACGTCTCAACGAGTACCCTGAGTCCCTGACCCAATGTGCTGTGATCAGCATTTCAGTTTTGACCCCTTTCAGTTCAGTACAATTTCATCCATTTTCAGAAAAAGCTGTCAGTTACTGGTTCACCGGTGCTGCTAATTCATTGCTCATTTCGTTGTCAGGCCAGACGCAGCTAACCACAGCTGCAAGTATTATTAGGGATGACACGCCCTTCCGACCTTGTGGTGGAGCCGCCGCTCCAGTTCGCCATCTAAGCTTCACGCATAAGTACTCCATTAAAATACGGTTAAGCCTAGACAATTTAACCTCCATTTTCCATATATAATTCTCTCAGGCTCGTCTCAGCCATACATATGTATCATCTGTTTGTTGAGGTTGGTGCATCCTCTTCCAGAAAAGACATGGATTTTACAATCTGTGTGTCCTTGTGATCTGGGAGAACTGTTCTTGTTGACAGGCTGCGATGTGAGTGCTTGATGTTGTGTGTCCTTGTTGCCCCTTGTACACCAAGGTATGGCTTAGTTGCCAGGGTTCGATCAGGACCAGCAAGGACACCTGCGCTTCCTCTTCCTCTTGTCATTCCGCGGACTATTCTTGCTCCAGCGATCGGAACAAATGGTTTCAGCAACTGTCTGAACCGCATGAATTTTAGTTGGGAAAACTGAAGTAGAATGTCCGATTGCTAAAACGTTGGATTAAGCAGTTTGGATTGTTTGCAGTACATGACCTTTTGTGTAAGTTAGAGATCTTATACAAATAATACTAGATTTCATTGAAAAAAAAACACAAACACTAGTATATAATTTTGGGTAAAAGAAATAAAATCTGAGAGGCCTTAATTAAATGCAATGTTCTAGAAAGGAGGTAGTAGAGCATATCAGTATGAGGTGCAAAAACAGGGAAATGAAAAAGAGGGGCTATCTGATGGAAATGGAGACGAGACTGACCCGAGTACTAGTGCTTAATTTACATTTTGCACACCCAGAGTGAACAAACAGCAGATGATTTGATCATTAACCAACTGATTACTTGTAGGGCGCCCTTGATTTTAACGTCTCAATTGTCCTCGATGTGCATGCCTACAACTGAAGATCACTCGAATATTGTACTAGAGGTATCTGTAACCATCACAATTAAAGCAAAAATTCACTGGTCCTGGTCTAATTCCATCTCAATTAATGCTCACATATCCTTGCTGATTCACCCATCAGCACTCCTGACTCTATGCCTTCCCTTCCAAGGCTTCCGACAGCTAGCAGAGATAAGCTTGACCCCGTTTGTTGATAATCTGCAGGCATTTACAGGCTACGGTTGCCGGTTCGCTTTGATATTGGGATGTTGGTGTTCGATTCGCGCTCTATCTTTGCAGCTAAAACAAATATATTAGAGTCCTCAAAAGATGGTTGTAATGAATGGGCAATGACTGGCGAAGTGTGTCAAACACAAAACATAATTAACAACGATGTTTTAGTCATAAACAATGTGTGCTCAAATCGCATCAGATCAGATGCTCCCATCCAAGCTACAGCCGAATCATATTGGTGATGATTCAGGTCGTACATGCACGTCGTGCTCAAACTAGTCCTACGTGATTTTCATACGTGGAATGACGACGACCGCAGCTCGGACAATGGCAGGGTCGGAAGGAATACGCATATGTAGCAGTGAAAAAAAGGCAGAAAGCAACCTATTAGTTGGAACCAATGTTTCAGTTAAAGAGCAATGCCTTTTTTTTCCCACTTTGGTTTCTCCCTTCTTCCTCTTTTCGCCTTTGTTTTTGGTATCCGGCTGCTCTTTCAGTAACTTTACTCCACTGTAATGTTGAGGATTTGCGAGACCAGTCTTCTGCACATTGGAAAGCCGTTTCTGGAGACCAGAATACCTTTGATAGTGTAGATTCAACAAGTGAACTGGAACGTAAGGAACAATAACACAGAAACCTGAAGTGCAGGCTATCTAGGTCTTAAGAATATTGCTTACACATCACTTAATTTTTTTAACTATTATCCCTGTATATGGTGTTTGCATCACACTTTACACATGATGTTACCTTACTCCATATCCTGCTGGTTCTCTACTCCTCTTTAGTTTTGATGATGTACTGCTCCTGGTGAATGGCCGACACTATCTTTAATAAAAGTTTTGAAGAAAAGAAAGCTACCTAGCTCAGCTTATCCTAGTAGGTAGTACCACGTGAATTTCAGAGTAGCGCTTGATCAAATCTAACAAGCCAATCACACTAGCTTCATTCATTACGACGAAGAAAGGCAGGCTGATTAATTAATGGCATTCAGATGCCGTCGCGTTCTTTGATCATGTGGTTGCAAGGACATGGAACTAGGCATTTGGAGTTATTAGGCTATACTACAGTTAAAGAGTTGTGTTGGCGCCAGTGTACGAGAAAACAAAAGGCGATCGATCTATCGATCCATCGGACACGGTTAGTTGGCCGGTCCCAGTCCATCGAGAGCGCACACAAAGAAGTGTTGTCTTGTGAGATAAAAAGTAGAGAGTGAGATGCACACGATGGCAGAGTGAGGTGAGTCGTAGCTCTGGGTCAGGGTGACAAAGCCTTGAAGGCAACTCCAGGCGCAAACCTACCCTAAGACCTCCTAGCCTTTTTCCCGTTCGTTTTCCCCATCGATCGAGGGGGTTCTTCTTCTTCTTTTACTGTTGGTGCTCTGCTCTCACCTGGACATCAGTTTCTCACCAAATCCATTGCCCCGTTGGATTTCTTTGTCTTTCAGTTAAGGAAGTCTGGGACGAAAAAGTTCCCTGCTGGTTCTGCCAACATCGCCCCGGAAGAAAGTGAAAAAAAGAGAGGAAGAAGTGATGCTTAGCTCAACGATCATCTTTGGTAGTGGGAATCTAGTTGTGACAATGTGACTCATCTTGCTCCAAGGCAATGATGTACACATGACGCAAGCTCAGACACGTTTTGCTGTTCGCGGTATAACTTGAGCTAACCACCAGCAACGGCTTCGGTTTCGTCAGGGTAAACCGCAAGCCTTCCCCTGTTCTCGCGTTTCACCGATGCGCAAGCGAAGATACGTCCCAGTCTTTTTTTTAAGATAATGGAACAAAGGTCCCGGCCTCTACACCATTGAAAATAGAGTACGTAGCGGTTCATTACAATGAAGGGGAGCTTTTAGACTCATAAATAACTCCGTAGAGTGTATAAAGGAAATAAAGAAAGTACTTCAATTAGAACAAGACAGCTAGTCCGCAATTCTATTCGAGAATTTCCAGCCAAAGTTGACGAACACTTGCATGACGACCGTCTCCAATAAACGGCATGTTTTCTTCAGATTTGATCTTGCTTCTTCATCCTTAAACAGCAACGACCATGTGTTGGGTCTAATATGTAGCCCTGAAGATTACCTGCATAAATGTATTAGTTTTAGACCGATTGAATACCATATCATTTCTATTCAACCATATTACCCAACATATAGCTGTCAAATCCACACAAACTTGATCTCTAAGCGCTGGCCGGATGCCATTTAGCCAAGAACCAAACATGTTTGAAATGCTAGACGGGGGTTGAATGCCAAATGTGATATGTATTGTATTCCAAATAAATCTGGAGAAGTGACAATCTAAGAATAGGTGTTCTATAGTCTCTAATGAACTGCAAGAATAACAACTTAAATTTCCTTTCCAATTCCTTTTGGCCAAGTTATCTTTAGTAAGGGTGACTCCATTTTTGATGTACCACAGAAAGATCTTAATCTTGAGTGGTATATTGAGTTTTCAAATTGGGCATTTTTTAGGGATGATGTCATTTTTGATGATGGTCATGTACATAGACCTTATCGAAAACATACCACTCTTATGTAAATCCCAAATGAAGACATCTCTAGCACTAGTTAGGTTAGTTGTTGCAACTTTCGCTACTAGGCTGTACCATGTCTCTAAGTTATGCCCAATTAGTGCTCTTCGGAA
This sequence comes from Eleusine indica, assembly GCA_030378355.1. NCBI lineage: Eukaryota > Viridiplantae > Streptophyta > Magnoliopsida > Poales > Poaceae > Eleusine > Eleusine indica. The sequence continues at coordinate 4,190,868 of CM059498.1, read as the reverse complement.
AGAAATATTCAGTGGGATGGTGCCTAGCACTTCGGCCACCGTTGCTGATTTTTTTCTCACTATATGAAATAAGTTTGGATATACTAGTTTCAGAGGTTGATCTCCCACCCATGTATCCTCCCAAAATCGGATTTCCATTCCACTACGGACTTTAAAATGACCGCATTGTAAAAATTAGTCTTTTATTTTCATAAGTCCCGATCAAAAATGAAAATCTTCCGGCTGTTTTTTAATTTGGGTTAGAGTTTTATTTGAAAAATATTTTCTCCGTAGGAGGATAGATACGTCCCAGTCTGGACGGAGCAAAATAGAGATGGGAGACCCTAAACCGATCGACAGGACCGGCTGTTCGTACGCGCCGGTCTCACCTGCAAGTCCAATCGTTCGATGGACGGCGACGGCACGGTGCGGATCTTAGCGCGCGCCGGCCGGTTGCTTTCGATCATTGGCATCACTGCGGCCGGCCGCTGGCAACCGAGCTACTGCTTGCCTCTTCTTATCGTTTGCTTGCACCTTGAGAATGTCAGGAATGGACAGACGTGAGCCCATCTCGGCGACGGCGCACCTGCCAAGCCAGCTAGGCCGGACGCGGCAACCGACCGGCTGATCTGACCCAGCCAGCCAGGGACGGCTGAGAAACGTTTTTCTGAATATAAACGATCCTTTTCGTTTCGTTGGAAAAGGAAGAAGGGGGGAAAAAGCGTGCGTTTGATGGCTCGATTTGATGGCTTCTGCACCGCCAGCGCTGGAGAAGGACGAGGCGTGGAGCCTAAGAAGTCTAGATGGACGTCGACCGACCGCTCCCAATCCAAGCCGTGTGTCGACCACGGGATGTGTCTGTTGCGGTTTTGTTCCACCGGTCGCCACGTACCTACACGTAGAGCGACAGCCAACAGCAGTACGCACGCCTACAATGCAAGCTACGTACTACAAGATGCTACTAGTACTTTGGTATAACAGTGCTGTAGACTAGTATGAGATTAGGATGTGTTTGGTAAGATTTATTGAGCAACTTGATTTATAATTTATGTTTCATAAACTTTGCTTTGAACTCAACAATATTTATCCAGTTATAAACGCACTGTATTTTTTTACTAGCAAGCATAAGTTACTTTGCTCAAATTAAAAATACTAGTTTTTTACAGTTTACTCTTCAGATAAGCTATTTGTATAAGCTGTTACCAAACGGTTTGACTACATAAATCAGATAACTCAGAATAAACCAAATAATCTAGAGCACATGCAGTTTGTTTTATAAACATAACTTCTGTCAAACACTTAGGGAAAACAAAATAAAATGAGGTAAAAGTGGGCCCAGGGCCGTCGGTTCCGCTCCGTGTACTGCCTTACGGTCGAGTCTCCAGTGTTGGCAGTATTTGGGCTCCATTAGGAGGCGGCCCGGACTGAACCCAAACGTAGGTTCGTACGCTAGATTGATCGTTTCTCGTTTGTAGTTGTAGACCTTGTAGGTACAGTACAGCTCTAACTTATCTTGACTCTTTTTTCGAAAGACACTTATCTTGACTCTTGAACGAACGGAACAATCTTCAATTCGTCTCCTTTCGTGTTCATTTCATACCATCCATATTCCACATTCTGATTTTGTATCATGGAGAGAAGGTGTGGATCTTTTTTATTTATTATTAAACCAACAAAACATAGCATGAGACCAGCCAAGCAAGACATCTTGAATATCAAGCTTTTTTTAGTGTTTGTTGATTATTATAATTTTTTTGAAAACTGTTGATTATTACACTCACAGTTGACTCTCGCTAACCTTATCGAGACTCCTTTACCATCCTTGATGGCGAGGGGGAGAAGCTGGCATTTCATAGGCGCAACGCACTCACAATTGACTCTCGCTAACACAGTGAACGACTTCGTATACAGATTTGTTAGTGAGAATCAACTACGCGTATACAGATTTGTTAGTGAGAATCAACTACGAGTGTTGTGCATGTCCATGTGAAACGCCAGCTTGCCCCATTGCCATAAGGATGGAGGAGTCTCAACAAGGTTAGCGAGAGTCAACTGTCCAGCTCCTGTGTAGTTGTACGTCGGTATGAAACGCCGTTTGTACGTCTCAGGGTCTTTTGTTTACAAAATAAACAGGTCAGCTTGCGCTGATCAGGGTTCACATAACTGTTGCAGTCGACCGGCTCAGGTCGGTGAAAAAATGGCTGGTTAACCGGAAAAATCGATCGGTTAACTGAATTGCTATAATTCTAGGTTTGGTTTTCTCTGGCTGATCGGTCGGTTTTACTAACAGGTCCGGACCGATTTCCCGGTTAACCGAGTTAACCGATCATTACCGGTTATGTAAACCCTGGCTAAATATGGCAACGGACACCTGTTACCCGCGTGCCCGCGGGCAAATACCCGAACGGGCGCGGATTCGAGCGATGATTTGTGCCCGCGGGCACGGGCGCGGGCAGCGTTTGAAACCCACGGGCAAAAGGTTAATGGGCAAAAAACGTACCGCATGTCTAAATCTAGGGCTTCACTTTCTTTTCCCCCCTTCCCATTCTACCCCCGTCGCCTTCTTCCAGAGTCCATCCGCCTCCCCCGCTCCTCTGCTCCCGTGCGCGTCCCTCTGTTCGCCTTGCTGCTCCTCCACGCGCGCCGCCACAGCCGCCACGAACCTTCTGCTCGCCCCGCTGATCATCCGCGCACGCCCTGCCGTCTCTCCCCCCTCCGCACCTCAACTCGCCGCCATGCGCGCCCTGCCACACTTCCCCCTCCGGCCTTCGCTCCTCCACGTGCCCGTTGCCATCTTTAATCCTGGCGCTGATCATACTATCAAGAGGATATGTTGACGTTGCCAAGACAGAATGGAATGAGTCTGGGCACAAGCGAGGGATCAAGCAATGTGCATATTACTGTCACAAAGTCACAATACCATAAGGGCAGAAAACCAATCCAACCGCTTTAAAGAAACATCTTGCTCAAACAAATAAAATACTACGCCAGCAATCTCGGAACTTTCAGGTTACACTACCGAGTTACCCGACGAAAGAAGTCCCACGCCTAATCGTTAGCTCTGGCGACTAGATGGCAACGCGCCTGTAGCCGGACTCCGGCGTGGCGATGGCCACCCTCCCATCAGCTGTAGCTCCCAGACCTCAGATCCACGACCTTCCCTGCCCCCAACCAGCCGCACAACATCTCAGACCGCTGTAGCCTCTCCTAAAGCGCTCCAACGGTCAACTCGGATAGGCCACACAAACGACAAGCTCGCTCCTCCCCGGCAACTCAAATCCATCTCCAAAGTCCTCCAAAATCCAACAAATCTTCACCCAGCCACGAATGCCTTTTCATCCAGAGCCCTCTCTAGCATCCCTTTCACAAAAAATCGACAACGACGAGAAGCTCCGAAGGGTCTTTTCAGCAAGGAAGCCGCTTCTGGATCTGGCAGCTTGGCCCCAACCCCAAGGAAGCTCGCCGATGGAGTTGTTGATGGCTCGACCCTGGAGCTGCACGTCGTGCACTGGCCTCCTCAGGCCTCATACAGTGCTATGCTCTTGGGTCAGATTTTCTCCGCCCAAAGAGAGAAGTGTCGACCCCTATCCTCGCGGCACGACGAGCTCTTCGTCTGGCTTGGGGCGCCAAAAAACGAGGAGACTCCAAGTCGGGAGTCAGAGGAAGGTTGGAAACTGGTTAAACCAAGAAGCAGGCGTCTACGGTCAGTGAAGTGGCAGGATGACCTGCCCTGACTGCAGGCGGAACGGTGTGTCCGCTACTTGAACAAGGTGAGAAGTCTCTGTTTCAATTGTCTTGCCTCTGATCACAAAGTCGCATTCTGCCACGCTCCGACAAGATGCTGGCATTGCCATGACAGGCCACATCTCCACTATGTGTCCATCCTGTAAAGGCAGCAAGTCAATCAGCCTCTCAAAGCCTCTGCTCCCTACTTTCGACTGCCACACCAGCTACCCTCGCAACAAGCATTGCTCCCCCCAAGATGAGTCATTGGTGATGATGCTTCATCCAAGGAAGCTGGAAGCAATGAGGGAAAGCAAAATTGATCCCATGTGTGAAGAGGCGAGGCTGATGCTATCACTAACCCGATCACCACCGGTCAGAAGCACACCAACAAATGAGAGACTTGAATTGTTTGAGGTGGTGAAAATGACCACAGTAATGCTACAACTCATGCTTTCCACTCCGGTAAAAAAGAAATTAGAACACAAGGTTGAAGCAAAAGAGGAGGGGAATTTAGTGAGACGGAGCGGGAGACCGGCAGTCAATCAAAAAACAACTGAAAGCAAAGTAAATGAGGAATTTCCGCCTTGCCAAATTACTATGCAGGAGGGTTGCTTTCCCATGTCAGACACGATGGGCGCCAAGACTCCATTGCAGATTAGAAATGGAGCGGAACAGTTGATTGGGCATGATCTAATTAAAGGCTTGAGTAACTTCAAGCACAGTGTGGTAGCTCCTCTATCTCCACCTATTGTGTATAATATGATATCTAAGATGGATGCAGTTGTTGTGAGTAAAATGGGTAATCAGTCAGGCAATCAAACATTGATGAATAAGATTAAATCTCAGAAGCCAAAGATCAAGGTGGTTTAGAATATACTGACAAAAAAATGGAGCTTCATTAAGACACGTCAGCAGTTGGGTGTTTGGAACCTAAAAAATTATCTACACACCTATAAGAAGCCTTTGAGTGCAAGCAACATTGAAACTCTCAAGTAACTCTCTGATTCTATTATGTTCATGGAGTCAATCAAAAAGCTAATAGAGGCAACAAAAGAGAAGAAGAAAAAGGAGATCATCAACAAATGAGGAAGGGGCTGCATAGTGAAGCTATCTATTCAATACTCTCAAGCTGTTCAGTAGTCCTTATAAAGACTATGCTTTGGAAGTTTTTATAGACATCCCTGCCTAAGGGTGTGTAGCATTCTAGTTGGATCATTATCTCCAAAGTGGTCAACAAGAGGCTCTAGTAGTTGTCAGAATGCACCTTGCGAGGAAGCAATAAGTCAGTTTCAGTCTATTTTGCCTTTCAGTTGTGTCAAGTAGTTGCTTATGAGTTGTATTTTTATGTTTTATTGTCTAACCTGTGGTTGGGTTTAGAATGTGTACTAATTAGGATGTAATCATGTTCTCTATCTTAATGAATGGCAGTGCTCCTGCCTTTTTTCAAAAAAGAAAATCTCGGAACTTTAGCACAGTGCATGCAACACAAACAATGCATCAACGGTTCAACTGTATTGAGGCAAATTGCAAATTTACCAGTTTCAAAACCTCCGCATGTCACTAGACACCAGTTCTATGAATCATGAACACTTCAGAATGGAAACTGCGAGATGTTGCAAGACCTGCAGCAGATGCACATACCACCTGACTAAACAAGGGAAACATCATCTTATCTCAAATTCAAACGCTTGATGCACATCACCGAGAAGGGGAGGCGCAATTTCTCATCTCACAGCTTTAAGCCGCCTCCTGCCTAGGAACATGAAGATGCGCGAGAAGAAAGACAACTTCCTTGCTTTCTTCGTCTTCACGTGCAAGACCAGATCAGTAGGGCTGCTCCTCCCCGATGCGTCCGACAACGGATGAATACGAGGCGTAGCTGTCTCTTTGCTCGCGCACTTTGCATCTCCACTTCGCTCAACGATGATATCTACAGCTTTTGAACCGAGGCGCAGCTGTCTGGTTTCACATTTTGAAGCTTCACTGGCCCTGCGATGCTGCCTACCCTCCTCCCTCCATCTCCTAAGTTCTTGCTCCATGGCTAGCTTGCCTTCGGTGGCTCTGTCAGCCTGCTCTATGGCATTGAGCAACGCCTCGCCTGGTTTCGTTCTTCTAGGGCCTTGAAGATTTTGTCCAGCATTGTTAAGGTCGAAACACAAAGTTTTCTTTTGGCTCATCCTCAAAGATGGAATCAACACAAGGGGAATGCTTGGAAGAAGAAACATGTTCTTGGACTCATATACCTGTGAATTATGTCTCTGGCAGAGGGAGGAAACTCTAAGACACATGTTTATCAGATGTAGCTTTGCTAAACAATGTTAGCAGGCAATTGGTATAATGGTTCCTCAAAGTCAAAAAGGCAATTGGTATAATGGTTCCTCAAAGTCAAAAAAATTCATAGAACGGTTAAAAGGATACTCTAAGGGTTCCATTTTATATGGAAATCACCATTATAATGTGTTAGAATATTTAGCTAACAAGAAATCGTTGGATTTTTAACAATGAAGACCCGAGAGTTGAAAGATGCAAGCAACTGTTTCTTACAGAAATGGCCCTGGTCGGCCACAGAATTAAAGGACAGTACCACGCTCAACTTCAAGAATGGATTCAACATTGGACTTAGCTTCCTTGTTTTCTTTTATTTTTTTTCTGCATTTATGTAACAGTGACTGAATGTTTGGTTTATTCGGTTCAATATAAATTTAATCTGTAGGGGCTTGCCCCTCCAGTTCATTCATTCAAAAAAAATGGACAGCCCTTCGGATGCCTTGGCTGCTTCGACCAGTGAAATGGCAGCAGCTGCACTCTCGTGGACAAGTGCTTCTGCTCGATGGGCCTTCTCGATCAGAGAGGTGTACTCATCCAGGTCAATAGTGATCCTCTGACGAGGAGATCTAAAACTATTCCAAAAATTTGGATTCATAACGTACCCTTCGTGGGTCGATTGATATCCAAAAACAGAGCAAAAACTATACTCCACTACTTCACTGACAAGGGGCTGTTTTACGGTAGTCCTAACTACCATCTCTTGCACCTTAGGGTGTAAGATAAGAAATAAATCTTAACCATCAAATTTTTAGAAAAAAAAACATATAGTGCGTTAATTTGGTTTACATGCCAACCGAGTCACTCCCTTTTATCCGGAATGCACGGAGCCATGCATGATTTCGTCCTATTTTTTCTCTCGTAAAATTCTGTCCTCCTACAAGGTAACAAATCTACATGAATTTTTTTTTCTATGGCTCCATGTTAAATTTATTTTCGATTTATTACGTTGCAACAATTCCTCACCAGGTACAAGTTTTGATTTTTGTTTCAACTATGACATATTCATTCATACACGTATGTCGTGTATATGTGACATGTACTTTTATGTTATGTTGGTATAAAATCCGGTCCTATTTTTCTTCTCATAAAATCCAGTTCTCTTATAAGTAACATAACAAATTGACACGCACAATTGTTTCCTATATACCCATGCTACATTTTTTTTGGATCTCTAACGTTGCAACATTGGGTCCTCACTAGATCATATGTTATTTTTCTCTTTCAGTGTCATGAGTTTTGTTGCATGACATGTTTTATTATTTGTTAATCTGTCTAAAGATATTTGGTATACATTTCACCTAGTTACATATCATGTTGTCACATCAAGATACACTTTATCTGATGGTAAAAAATAAAATACACTGCCTAATTGCAATGAACACATGTGTCAACATACACACGTTGCCTAATTGTAACAAAATTGCATATGTCACATTCTCAAGATTCTACACCTTGCCTCAAGATTTTCTCTCACTGATACACAACAAACACATTCACAAAACCCGGTAATTTGAAATAGTAATATATGATCTATTACACCCTAGGGTGCAATACATCATCGAGATCTTCTCAAATGGATGGTTCACAGTTATTTGGTGTAAGTACTAATCTTCTAGGCATCGTTCTAGACAAGATCCAAACATGTGAAGTACGGGTTTTGGATCTAGAGGAGAGGTAGAAAGGGGTTACCGGGACTGTGAGGAAGCGGAGCGGGGGCCGTCGCGGGGTCGATGACCAGAGAGGAAGAAGACCCGACGGCGGCGCTGGTTCCGGCCATGTCATCGACGGCGAGGATCTCCTCGAGGGCGTCGGCGAGGTGTCAGGGAAGCGGTGATGGTAGTCGTCGATGTCAAAGGCCTTCGGGTCTCCACCGGCACTATCCCGGCACGACGGCGTGGACGTGCGTCATGGCGGCGGCGGAAGGGGACATTCCCGTTACTGGCTGCGCCTAACCTTATAGATCAGGTTAGGGTTTCTGTGGGGTGAATAGTGACTATGGTCAACCTCGTGATCCGAGCCCCGGCTTCACCCCTCCTTTATATGGCGCAGTGTGATAGGGGGCCCACCAACCATAGGTGGGTTGGGAGCGCCCCTGATTAGGGCGCGATCTGGGCTGTTTGGCCGTTGGGCCCAACTGGAGATCTACTAACATTCTCCCCCTAGATCTCTTTTATCATTACTTTACATTTTCCATTTCATCACGGATTTACACATAGAGCATGTCTCATCGTCACAGCTAAACGCCGATAGATTCAACAGCTACTATACATATCCCCGTTTAGAAAACAGATACTTTTCTTTGGGCCCTAAGTCCAAAATTATAAGGCTTTTTTTAACCCCATGCCGGCTAAGTGCTCCTTGAACACGCTGCGCGGTAGGCCTTTCGTGAGTGCATTCGCAAGCATTCTTTCAGTCCTTATATGCTCAAGACTTATAGTGCGATTCTGGACTTTATCTTTTATAATATAATACTTTATATTAATGTGTTTGGCAGCATCACTGGACTGATTGTTGTGATCATACATTATTGCTGGTTCATTATCGCAGTATAACTTTAGTGGTCTCTCAATACTGTCAACCACTCTTAATTCGGGTATAAATTTCTTTAGCCAGTTGACCTGCCCCGTGACCTCATAACATGCTATAAACTCGGCATACATGGTAGACTCTGCCATGACAGTCTGTTTGGAGCTTTTCCCTGAAATAGCTCCTGTCTGCCAGGGTAAATACATATCCCGATGTGGATTTCGTGTTATCTGTGACAAAATCAGAATCAGAATACACCACCACTTAGAGTAAATCTGACCTTCTGTATACTAACATGAGGCCTTTCGTTCCTTACAAATATTGCAAGATTTTCTTTATCAATTTCTAGTGTTCTGGGCCTGGATTACTCTGAAATCTACCAAGTAACCCGGTGACAAACGCTAAGTCAGAGCGTGTACATACTTGCGCATACTGCAAACTTCCCATAGCCGAAGCATATGGTTTTGTTTTCATATCATCGAGCTGGTACTTATTCTTGGGTTTTTGCCAATCCCCAAATCTTTTGCCCTTGACTATAGGAGCAGGTGTTGGCACTGCATTTGTGCATGTTGAATTTCTTCAACACCTTGTCTATATACATCTTTTGATATAGTTTTAATGCATATTTTATTCTATCTCGGTGAATCTCAATGCCCAAAATATATGATGCTTCACCAAGATCTTTCATGTCAAAGTTTGAGGACAAGAATTTTTTTATCTCTTGTAGTAGATTGATATCACTACTGGTCAGTAGAATATCATCCACATATAAAACTAGGAAAATAAATTTTCCATTCTTGAACTTTGCATAGATGCAATTGTTCTCAACATTTGCTTCAAATCCATATTTCTTTATTGTTCTATCAAACTTCAAGTACCGCTGTCTTGAAGCTTGCTTTAATCCATAAATGGATCTCTTTAAACGACATCCCATCTTTTCTTTTCCTTTCATAACAAAACCTTTCGGTTGTACCATGTAAACTCTTTCTTCTAAATCCTCCGTTTAGAAATGCCGTTTTTACATCTATTTGATGTAATTCTAAGTCATAATGCACCACTAGTGCCATTATAATTCTGAAAGAATCTTTACAAGAGACTGAAGAAAATATCTCATTATAATCAATTCTTTCTCTTTGCGTAAAGCCTTTAGACACAAGTCGTGCCTTAAACTTTTCTATATTCCCTCTAGAGTCATATCTAATCTTGTAGACTCATTTATAGCCTACTGTTTTGGCTCCTTTAGGAATTTCTTCTAAGTCCCAAACTTCATTGAGACTCATTGATTTCATTTCATCTTTCATGGCCTCCAACCATTTAGATGAGTGGTCACTTCTTATGGCTTCTTCATATGAGGTGGGGTCATCCTTCATATGATATTCTTCTGTATTATACAGTTTGTAGTCAGCCGGTACTGCTGACTTTCTAGCTCTTTGAGACCTTCTAGAGGCCTCTTCATTTGGCACAATTTCTGGTTGAGTCTCTTGCGAAGCCTGTTCTTCTGGCATATCATCTGTGTGAGGCCGCTGTTGCTCCCCCTCTTCCGTGGCAGGTTTCTCTTGTACCACTGGTGGAGTGACAATAGGTGTTGGCGCTGTAACGTCAGGCATCACAGGCTCAACATCAACAGGTAGTGAGAAGAAAGGTTCTTGACTCATAGAATTAGGTACATATACCCGCTTCTGCTCAAGATCGATCTCTCGAGCTACCATGCCCCCCTTAATCATTTCATCCTCTAAGAAGACGGCATGTCTTGTTTCTACAAACTTCGTGTATCTCTCTAAGCAGTAAAAACGGAAACCTTTGGACCTTTCTGGGTAGCCAATAAAATGACAACTCACTGTCTTGGGATCCAACTTTCCAAGACTTGGGTTGAAGATCTTAGCCTCTGCGGGACTCCCCCACACCTGAAGGTGTTCTAGCGAAGGCACTCTTCCAGTTCATAATTTATACGGTGTTTTGGGCACCAATTTACTTAGAACTCTGTTGAGAATATGAATAACGGGTTTTAAAGCCTCTATTCATAAGCTCACTAGCAGTGTGGAGTAGCTCATCATGTTGCGCACCATATCTATCAAGGTACGGTTACGCCTTTTTGCTACTCCATTCTGTTGTGGTTCGCCCGGTGTAGAATACTGGGTGACTATATCATTTTCTTGTAGGAACCTAGCAAAAAACCCTGGGACTTGTCCATAAGGCATATGCCTCCCATAGTACTCCCCACCACGGTCCGATCTTATAACTTTAATCTTTAAATCATGTTGATTTTCTACTTCTGCTTTAAATATTTTAAATTTATCCAATGCTTCTGATCTTTTCTTTGATTGGATAAATGTAACCATAGCGGGAGTAATCATCTGTGAATGTTATAAACGAGTCATAAACATCCACACTCTTGACAGGAAAAGGACCATAAATATCTGATCTCTAATATTCATGCGCTTCTTTTTGCGTCTTTCTTGATTTTCTTTATGTATTTTCCTTCAACGCATTCAATATATTATTCTAAGTCTACGAACTCCAATGAAGAAAGAAAGTCTCTCAATTCTTCCCCTCGAAATATGACCTAAATGACAGTGCCATAATTTTGATGAGACGTTTGGAGTTCTCTTTCTTTTCTTATTAATTTAGTCGATGAGAACGTAGGGACATTCATATCATGTATATTATCATTCATATCATGTATTGCATTCACATTATCACCAAATGACAATAAATAAAGCTTATCTTGTAAAAACGCAAAACTAATACATTCATTATTGAACAAGAGTTCACATTTGCCATTACCAAAATAACAATCATAACTATCATAATCAAGACATGATACACTTATTAAGTTTCTCTATAACAAAGGTACATAAAAGACATCATGAAGCCTAAGAATAAAACCATCTCTAAGCTCTAGGTGAAAATCTCCTATAGCTTCAACTTTGGCTTGCACTTCATTAGCCACTCTTATCAAACCTTCGTCTTTTTCCATGGTTCTCATCGTACGAAACCCCTATAAACAATTTACAACATGAATAGTTGCTCCTGAATCAATCCACCATGTGGATCTAGAATAATTAAGATACAAGGATTCATTTACAAATGTAATAATGTTCTCACCATTTCTTTGCATGAATAGCTTCAGCTAGTCAGAACAATTCTTCTTGTAGTGTCCTTTCTGGTTACAGTGGAGGCATGTGTCCTTGTCCACTATAACTTGTCCCTGCTGAGGCCTATGCTTCTGCTTGCTCATAGGTTTAGAATAAAAGACCGATTTTTTTGCCTGCTTGTTCTTGTTCTTGTTGTTTTTTACATAGTGGACAGAACCACCATGCTTGTCCTTGAATCTGTCCTCCTTTTAGACAATGTTGGCAATAAGCTGCTCAAAGGTCTATTTCTTTGAGTTCATGTTGTAGTTGAAAACAAAGTTGTCAAACTTCTTTGGTAAGGAGAGCAACACAAAGTGAACCATAAGGTCTTCTTAAATCGTTAGATTCACAGTCTTTAGCTTCATAGCCAAACTGTTCATCTTCAGAATGTGCTGCCTTATGCCACCACCAGTGTACTGTTTATTCACCAACTGTCTTATCATTTGTGTGGCATAAGTCTTGGAAGACCTAGTAAACTAGTTCTTGATAAGTGCCAAGCACTTCTTGTTGTCAAGAACCCATCTTCTGTGCTCAAATTGAACTCGAGCTCTATTGAAAGCATCATCCCTCTGTCTCTGTTGCCAAGCAGCATCTGTTTCTTCTGTGCCCCTGACAAGCTCAGAAGGCTCTGTGGGACCTAGGGTAGTCACTACCCAGTTCATCTCACCCATAACAATGGCAAGGTCAATCTTTCTCTTTCATTCCCTATAGTTATCCCCTTTTAACATTAGGATTTGGGAAAGGGAGGCCATCATGGTGACTTCTGAAATTAACCACAAAAATAAGAACAAAATAACATATAAATTTCTAACATGCTATGTATTAAAACCTACATCACCGTTAGGCAGAAAATAGGCATAATATATAAACCATCATGATATGACACTGCAATTTAACAACATTGGTCAGAAAAATTACAATGACATATAATCTAAAAATTAATGCTACTAAAATTAAATTCCCCCATTGGTTTGAAATTTAATTTTAGAAAACATCAATTTTATCAATAATTATTAATTCTATAATCTTGTAGCAAAAACATGACAAAAAAACTAGCATGAACAGTAGCAAAATAATCTTAATTTACACTCTGGAAAAATAATCTCGCTGGTTCATATTTTAACAGAGACAAAAACATCAATTTGCATCAAATTCTATTCAAAATTCGATGCAAAACTGTCAAATTCTGAGTCAAAAAATTAATGAACATTTATTTGTGATTTTGGCCCAACAAAGCTTGGCCCATCTCGCGCGCGCGCAGAAAACAGCAGCGGCCCAGCCCATTCTTCGCGCGAGCGTGCACGCCGCGCTTCCTAGCCTTTCGGCCTAGCCCATTCGGCCGCGCGAAAGCGCCGGACCAGCCCGCTCCAGCCGCCTTCACCCCCGCCTCGATCGTGACCGTCAGTCGTGATCCGACGGTCGAGCGCGGAGATCGCGGGGTCAAAACCCCTAGCGTGACGCGGGCTCCCGAAACCCTAGTTCCCGTTTCACTTTCTCTATTCCTCTCTTTTCTCTGCTCCTGACCGCAAGCGACGGCGAGTGGCCTCCGGCCAAGAAGAAAAGAAGGCGACGCCGCCGTCGAGCTTTTCGCCAGCGCGCGTGTTCACCCGTCGGTGAGCGCGCCGCCGTCGAGCAGCTTGGCTACGGCGTCCTCGAGCCCGCGCGACCGACGGCGTCCCGGCGGCGACGACGCCCGAAGATCTTCCCCACCTCCGACGAGCCGGCGGCGGTGCATTGGCGACGAGGAGGTCCAGGTAGGCCCCAAACAACCTCAGTGTGCCTCTGTTTTTCTTTAGATATGTAACCCTAACCCTAGGGTTAGTGTTTAGGGTTTCGGGGTTCTATCTGTTTTCTTTGGCCGATCCAAAAACCGACCCTTTTTCTTTCTCGATCTAAGTCTAGTCAACAACCTAGTGGCTCTGGTACCAATGTAAGTACTAATCTTCTAGGCATCGTTCTAGACAAGATCGAAACATATGAAGTACGGGTTCTGGATCTAGAGAGAGGAGAGGTAGAAAGGGGTTACCGGGATTGTGAGAAAGCGGAGCGGGACGTCGTGGGGTCGATGGCCAGAGAGGAAGAAGACCCGGCGACGGCGCTGGTTCCGGCCATGTCGTCGACGGCGAGGATCTCCTCGAGGGCGTCGACGAGGTGTCGGGAAAGCGGTGACGGCGGTCGTCGGTGTTGAAGGCCTTCGGGTCTCCACTGGCACTGTCCCGGCACGACGGCGTGGACGTGCATCGTGGCGGTGACGGAAGGGGCCCTCCCCATCACTGGCTGCGCCTAACCTTATAGATCGGGTTAGGGTTTCTATGGGGTGAATAGTGACTACGGTCAACCTCGTGATCCAAGCCCTGGCTCCACCCCTCCTTTATATGGCGCAGTGTGACAGGGGCCCCTGATCAGGGCACGATCTGGGCTGTTGGGCCGTTGGGCCCAACTGAAGATCTACTAACATTAGGGACTACCCTAAAAACTCCCCACTGACAAAATCTGTTCAAACAAAATGGTTGTATGTTATAAAATTATTGTCAATCTATATAGTTGTTCTTTGCGCATTGGTCGCCAAAACAGAAATATCTTATTTCAACTTGATGTGAATTCAATGGGTTTGAACTGTTGGTGGTTCAATGGCGCACAAGGTCTATTTTCCTTCAGTGAACATGCAACATGTGTTCATCCTAAGTTTTCCCTCTACAGAAAACTGAATCGATCGAGATGAGGGATGACGATTCTCCTATATTATGCAACTATGTACATTCAACTCTTATTACAAAAAGATAGTAACTGCTCCGAAATAAGCAGCAAAAAGTGTTACCACATCCATAGGATCAGGCAATATAAACCCTACCAAGTTGAGAGCTTGCCTATTGCTCTTCGACAATACAGGAAGACAAACAGATTCATAATAAGAACCTAATACACTATAATAAACGCGCATACTAAGTTACTAACTGCTCCAGTACTCGCTAGTTGCAAAACACCAGGAGCTAATCTTTCGGTGGCTTCATTCAAAGTACCTTTGATACCAAAACCTTTTGAATATTGAGATTGTCTCGGGTAAAACGGCTGCAAACAAAGAAACACTTAAAACCTACTGATTGCTTGATTCATATCATCAGCTCAAGTTCTCAACACCTTTCTGAGGACAGGCATCTCAACACCTCTAAGCTGATTGATCCCGTGAATTTACTTGATCATTCAGCGTCTCAGTGGAACTAAATCTCTTTTTCTTGCTTCCTTTACTCGACTCTACATCAACTTCCACCTCGTCATCAGCAAAATTCTGATCAGAGACCTCTGTTAGGGACAAAAATAGTGGCATTAGAAAAAACTCATAACAGAATGCTTCTCCCAATAACGTTACTATAGTTAAGCTCAACATTATTAAAATCCAGAAGTTCCGAGCTACTAGCTACCAGAAGAAACAAAAACATAAAGTTCTTAGTGCTACGTTATTTTTCATGCCTCTTCCATAGTTATTAGTAATAAAGCATATGAATAGCATCAGGATTTTGAATTTCAGGAAGAACCACGGAAAGCAATATATATGGATCGCATTAAATTATGTACTGTGAAGCCCTTTAGAACACCTTATCCCTGGATTGTCAATGTAACTAGAACGAAACAATGACCATAAAAATTTAGCATACTGCCTCAATGTACTAATGAGAAAGTTAGCAACCTGTTGTTTCAACACGAAGCTGGTTTCCTCCATTACAAGCTTCCTTTTTTCTACCATGAGACACAGAGATCCTCTTTCGGTTTGTCTTAGTACCCGATTCATAATCGCCCTCTGAATCCTCCAGCCCATCACTTGGCACATTGCCACTGCAATGGCGTGGCCTAAAATGCTCGATCCAAGGGTTTGCAGGCAGACAATATCTGGTTCTACTTCTCGCACAATCATTAGACTTCTCATACTTGATGTATTCCCACACACCACCACGGAGAACCTTGAAGCCATGGCCATTCCCATAGTGCGAGTGGTGTCCGTGATTGTGTAGTTGATCGACAAAAGATGCCTCCATAGAGCTTATGTACCTCAGGTGTCTCTCATCTGTCCACCCAGCCGACATTATGTCTAGAATTCGATTTCCCTGTCACAAAGTCAAAAGAAAAATCTTACCGTGTGTACCAATAGGCTAACAAAGTTCCAGAATTTATGTTCAAGAGTACAGCACTACTATCTCCATGATTGAAATTGTCACATAAAAGGACATTATGCCTAAAAAGAGTCATTTTCTTGATTCAGACAAGCAACAGTTAGTTCAGTTAATGAACATCAATATGTGAGTTGGAAAACAGCATGACGTGCAACAACAATTCCTGCAGTTATTGAATGACAGGTAGCAGTAGCAATTATCCTAGTAAGCTTGCCACCTAAAATCACCATTACTCCAGTGAAAGGGAAATATGAATGGAACTATATTCACAACAGTTCAGAAATCAGTAACAGTAAAGGTAAAATTGTAAGAACCAAAGAACAAACTCAATATTTCAACAACAAACGCCTATCTTAGTACCTGTGCACAGCCGCCAGCAACTGGTTCGGCCTTGATGGGTCGATTCAACGACACATCCCCCATTAGATCGTTTTGATTAGAAAAAGAACAACCAAATGAAGGAAAAACCCAGCGATTTGTTAAATTTTCCTGAAATTTACGACTTCTTTTGTTTCTGCGATGAACAGGGATCAAGAAGGAATCAAACGAAAGGGAAGAAATAATTGTAATTTCCTAGAAATCGGGTGCTCATTATCCGAATTGGAGAAACAAAGGAGGAATAAGATCGCAACTCCAAGAACAACGAAGCCGAATTGAAAGCCAAAGGTAGACTAGTAAGAGAAATGACCACAATTTAGACAAAAGAATTCAGGTGAGCTCTTAACCACACCCCTAGAAATCAAACAACCTTGCGAAGGAGAGCAGGAGCACTCCAAGATTTGGCTTCAGCCTCCGGATGGACGGCAGAGAACGGGGACAGCGGGGAGAATGGAAGAAGACACGACACACGAGACCACGAGAGAACGAGAACAATAAAGACAGGATTAAAGAGATCAAAGGCCCCTGACCCTTTTACGCCTACGTGCCGGCGCTTTTACACGTGGTGCGTTGACACGTGGCAGGGGCTGGAAAATATCTGGTCTCAGATATTTGTTGACCTCTCTCTTGCCGCCAAAAAAGGGAAGAGAAAAGATCTACTCGGGGACCCGCCGGCCGCCGCTGCTGCATCCGGTGACGAAGAATATGCGCCAGCAAACTATGGGCGGCAGGCAGGAAGGGCCTCATAGTTATCCTCAGGCTCCTTTTGTCTTGCCGCCGTATGATTCTTACCAATCTTGGCATCCTTTATTGTAGAAGATCAAGGCGTATCAAAATGTTCTGGCGCAATACAATACAGATAGGTGAAACATCAGAACAATTTGTTTTTCATCTGTATTCTATTCTATTGCCCCCAGAACATCTATATCAAAGGGACGCTTCAGATAAGTGAAACATCAGATAAGTGAAACATCATAGGCACCACGCCCAGCACCAAGCGGGTAAGATAGCAGTACAAACAGATCGCAGAAATGTGACCTGTGATAATATCTAGACAGAGTACAATTATTGAGATGCTGAGGATATATCAGCAGAAAATATCTCAAACTCCAGTCTGGAGTCTGTACCTCCTTTGGACTTGGATAAATATAAACTTCGGGATTATCTACGTTCTTTGCGTATGGAATTTCTATCGACTTCGAGGTTATCTGTGGCTTGCTGGTGCCGTTTGACTGAAAACACAATGGGCAGCTCCCACGTGGGACAGAAGGCACCATCTGAGAGCACTCCAAGATAATATCTGAGATCTCTTTATCACTTTGCCTTTTGGCTTTTGAAAAGGTCTAAGAATTGCTGTTCATGTCGTTCTGCATATCTTCTCTTTTTTCCAATATGATATCAGACCAAGTCACAAATCAAATCGACTCTACAGAGAGGTCAAAGGATCATAAAGTCCCTCTAGAGCGACTAGGTGGTGAGTGACATTGGCCCGCTAAATAGAAAATGGCTAGACATCTTAACTGGAATGCTAACAGACTATAACTATGAAGCAACAGGAACTTCAGATTGCAAGCTTTTTTTACTCCTGAGAGAGAGCTTGTTATAATCCTGAGAGCAGCAAATGAGAAATCATTAGGCAGCTAAATGTATCATATCAAAAAGATCCAAGACAAAAACAGAAGTTTAATCATTTCGTGTACATTTACCTGCACTATAGATTGGGCACAAAGTTTTCCAGATAAAACTGCACCCTCCATAGAAGCCAAGTATTTCTGCTTTGTGTAATCGCCCGCCAGATAGAACCCTTCAATTGGTGATCTTTGGAGAGGCCGGCAGGGTTCACAATTTGGGACAGTTTTGTAAACAGATCTGTGATAGCCAAAGAAGCGTGAATATGACTGGGGAAAGCATAATTAAATACAGGAACCTACTGATGATAAAGATGAACTATCAGGAAAGGTCTTTGGAAAATATCTTCACCTTGGTGTCTTCACAACATGATACTTAAGAATCTTTGCTTTACTCTGATCGGCAGCAATTTCATCAGGAAATAACTTGGCTAGCTCTTCCATAGTTGCATCGATTATATCAGCATCACTTCGTCCAATCCATTCCTCAGCAGGAGCAAAGACCAACTCCAGCATTGAACGGTTTGGATCATAGTATTCCTGTATGATATAAAAGGAAAGAGAATTGTTAGTGTGAATTGATGTGCTTAGCTAGCTGACAAAGCACCGATCATGAAACATATTCTGGTTTCCTGACCTATATATTGAATCATCATCAACAACACAGCCTCTACTGATATGATAGCAATTACACATGCAGACGGTTGAAATGTAATGTGCAAGATATCAATATTTCCATTTTATAACACATTCCTTGTGTATCAGATGCACTTTTGAACTGTATACTATAGTTCGTAAAGCAAAAAAGTTCAGGTGATCATTAGGTGATACACGTGAAGGTTACAGAGCACCTAAATGGTAACACAAGAGGCCATGGCTCATGCATTATTATGTTACTCCCTACTCAGATTTGTAGTACTGATTAGATCCTTGGGTTAGTACCTTGCAGGTTACTGACATGTCTGCATAGACACTTAGAAGTGAACTCCTGAAAAGAAAATGGATAAAAAACAATATAAGGGGTAGTCTATATTTAAAAAATATTCAAACATCCATTATACAATGTGTGAAATTAGGATAAAAGCATGATACATTGTGCATAAATTTGATTTAGACTACACAAAAAGAAAAGAAACAAACAACAACACAGTACAATATGATCAAGAAACGTACCTGCTAAAAAGGAGGTGGTCATATGTATTTTTCAGTTTCCTGTCAAACCTGATACATTCGGAACAACACAAATACTCAACAAGGGTTCAAAAATATATAAAGAACAAGCATGAGCATAGACACAAGAACACAACAGTCGTTTCCAACTTAGAACCAAATATTTCAATCAACTAACCATATATGAACATTGATTACAGGAACTCCCACCAACTTCTCCAGCTTCTTGAAATACATAATTTCATTCCACTCTTGAGGTACAAGAAGCTTAAAGATATCAACTAAATCCACAAACTAGTCAGTAAAACTAAATAGCTGCAGTCATGAAGAGAGAGAAAAACGTTTGTGGAATATATCGCACCTGGTGCCGCAAAAACATAAGCATCTCCAGTAATTTGAGTTCCATCGGTAAGTGCAAAGTGTTTCACAGTTCCATCAGGATTCAACTCTATCTTTTTGATACGAGAATTTAGGCGGACCTCACCACCCCTAGACCGAATGTGATCAACAATTGGCATGCATAGCCTTTCAGGTGGATTTCCATCCAAGAAAGCCATTTTGGAACCATGTTTCTCCTGCACATGTACACTGGTTACTTTTAATCAAAGACCCACACATTATCTTCATGGTGCAATTACATAATAACATTTTCTGAAGTGAAAAAAGAATATAGGAAAGAAAGACAAATAGTGGATAGAGGAAAGCTATCTCCCAATAAAGGTTACTGATATATTACACAACTATAACAGACAAGAAGAGCTGTACCTGAAGAAACCGGTTTAAAGCAATCAAAATGCATTGCATCGATAACTCATCAGGATTTATGAAATTGAGTGCCTTGGACATTGCAATAAAAACTTCATCGTTCACTCGATCAGGAACACCCTGTGCTGATCAAATAATTATATCAGGCACTATATGACTCACGTAAGCAGAAGAAAGATATATCAACTGCATCCGCAAAGAGAAAAAGTGAAATAAATCTGAAATATTCCTGATATGTATATCAAGTAATAAAGACATTCTGCATATAGGCATTTCTCAAACATGAGCTCATGCAGAAATAGGCTAATGACAATTATAAGATAAGATCAGCATATAAATCAATTTTGTTTATGGACCTAATATGCTTCTTCTCAGATGAAGCAACAGGACAAAACAGCAGTTAGTGGCCAACAACAACCCCTCTAGGAGTGATGAGAGGGCATGTCTTGCACACACAGACAAGTCTGAGATACAGAATCATACCTGCTTTTTCATCCACTCTGAAACAGTTAGGCCATCTTGAGCTTCAACATAAGGTTGACCACCTGCCATTGCTGGCAAAAGTCCAATAGCAAACTTCACCTTCTCAGGCCAGGTAAGCATTTCATTGTTTCTCAGTATGGCCCATATTCCTGTTAAAGCATGCACAGCAATCATTATCTGACATCATTTTGGAGCGTAGTGCCTAGAGGTCATGATTTATTGGTATTATAGCTGCCACTATGAAACTCTAGTGTCCATATATTTTAGCACAATGAAAGAAATAATATAAGGAATCTTTTAAAAAAAATAACAATGTTGCATATAGCCTTACCATTTAAAGGTGCTGGCAAAGTTTCTGGGAAGTCAAACCGACTAAATTCTCCTGGCTTATTCGGCATGGCAAAAATCATGGAGTGTTCCTTCCATTGCAAACGATCCTCAATACCAAGCTCACCAAACAAATTCTGTATGTTGGGATAAGCTCCAACTTAAACCAGAAAGGCATATCGTTACATACAAGCAAAACCATGAAAAGTAGCATACATATCTTACGAAGAGAGTGGTAGTCAATAAACACATATTGAAGTATGGGCATGATGTTTTACAGGCGAACAACTATTGTATGTGTTAGTAGTCAGCAAAGTGTACACACTTGAAGAGTTTGGCACTGTTATCAAGTGAATAAGAAATTCCTTTCTCAATAATCTGTAGAAAGTCCAGCTAAAAGAACCCAAGGAACGTTAACAGTTATTTTCCTTAGAAGTTTGTGTAACATTATGCTTTAACAAAAAAAATTGTATAATATATCACACTAACAACAAGATCCTAATAGAAATAACTTAAACAACAAACATAACATCAACAATCTCAGATGAATGGTCTCAAGAGGAACAAATATAAAACATCACATTATGACTTACAAAAAATATGAAGCCCGGTCTCGTACCAATCTCCATCTTTGTCTTTCCAAGCAGCTATCTGTTCAATAAGTAATCCAATAAATAGAATAATTACAGGAACAAGTAACAAAAACTGCACATAAGCTAATCAGCATCCAATCATATAACTATCAGACCTTTCCACCCAAAACATCTCTTGCCTCAAGTAGTATGGGTTTATGACCGGCATCTGCCAAATATTTTGCTGTTGATAGACCAGCTAGTCCTGCAAAAGTCAGGAGAGAAACTAATAAAGCTAACAGCAACTAGCATCACCATTGAAGTTAACCAGTGTACAAAACTATTTATCTGTTGAGCATTTATCATAAATTACATCAGACCTGCACCAGCAATCACGACCTGTAACGGTTTACTGGGGCGTTCACTGCTTCGAAAAAATGAAGATAGCTGCCCAGCTTCCAAATAGTTTATCGTGCTTTCTAGGGGAGGCCTTGGGAAATCCTGGCAGACAACCTGAAGAAAAGCCAATCAATCACATTTTCTATTTTAGGGTTCAGTTCAATCAATCAAATTTTCACAAATATCCTTAAAATTATGAGAATAGAGAACAAGGGGTGAACCTTCAGACCACCAAGTCTACGGTGTAATCTTTTTCCTTTGTTCCTTAAGACGAGAGATTTCATAGCAACGCTCATATGGTGACCACTTGAGAAGCGTCTCTGAGTAGGAAGCTGTCCCGCAAAAGTTCTTGCCTGCTTAGCTCCAGTAATGTTCATAGATGACAGGCAGCCAGTATCCATATTGAATGGACTCTTAATTAACTGCTATTAGCAGGAGGAAGGAAGACTGCATAGCCAAAATGAGTAATTAACCAATAGCTTCATGACTCGTGAGGTATTTAATGCCAATTTTAGTCAAGTATCAAAGTAAATCTAAAAGATTAAGTCAAACTTCACGGGAGGGGAAACAATTAACGATGAGGCTGAGGAAATCAGAAAACACAATATAGACCTCGTTTTAGGCCATTTCGCAGAGCCACCACTTCAGGTTTTGTGCTGATCAATCCATCCACTTGTAGAATTTACCTAAACTACCACCTGATCTCCACTCTCCAGAATCTAACAGACTAACACTAGCAAAAAGTGTACTCTATTCCATGTCACTGCCCGTCAATTGCCAATTGCCGATGACTAAGAAATCCCCCAATTTGCCCCGCCTACTGTTATTCTGCTTGCAGCGCGCTACTCCGTAAACCCCCGTCTCCTTGGAGAACGGGATCACGCAAGCGGGCAGTGTGTTAAACAGAAACGCCGCGGAATCACTGACGGTGGGTACCTAGCGACGGGCTGGGAGAGAAGGGGAGGGAACTCACCGGAGGAGGAAGAGGGAGGCGCGGCGCAGCGGTGGCGGGCGGAGCGGCGTGGAGGTGGAGGCAGAAGGGCGAAGAAGAGCTCGCCGGGTTTTAACGCGGGGGATGATAAGGGGGCGTGGCCATTTTGGGGCGGTGGAAAGGGACAAGAGCCGAGCCGGCGAGGTGAGGAGGATGTGGTGCTGGTGGATGCCTTTTGGCGCCTGGTGCGCTCTACGTTTCCGTGGTATATACCGCCACGCCATTAACCCCATTCTCTCGGAATTATTTTCCTTTTCTTTCACAAACAAAAAAAGTAGGAGCCCAACGAGCCGGCATATCGGGAAAAAGGGATTCTGAGTTAAGCCTTTCGGGAGGCCCACGGAACTATCAATTTTTAGCCCAGGAGATATTTCGCAACCGATCTGGGTTTTACTAAGGTCCGGCCCAAGCAATGAGCAAGCCCACGGAACTACCACTCAAGTAATCCATTTCCGGACTCATCAGCCAGAGCTTAACTGTCCCATGGCACCTAATTACCTGATTATTAGTATCTGCCAGCTCATTGTTATTTGCATGGAGCCATATACTGGTAGTTGCAACCCTTGGCAATTTGGCTTGGATGGGCCCTGCAGGGTGCCGGCAGCCATTTTTCACGCTAAAGGAAGGCGACTGTTTGGTTGGGAATGATGGAGTGACAGCCAGCTGCCTCCTACCGGGGATGTTTGAACGGTGGTTGGGGCTGTCAAAGTGACAAAATGGCGGGTAAAAAGGGCTCGGAGCAAAACTGCTAGCTCCCCTCACTCACTCTTGCCACCTCAAGAAGAGCCACTTGCAATGTCAAGCCCTTTCCGTCGGATCCCTGAACGGTGAGTTCTTCGATCCTGTGTCACATTGCATTTTCTCCGCCCGTTTGATGTGAACAGCATTCAGTTACACGAGGACTCTACCACGTCTCTTCTTAATGAACTGCAGATCGTAGTTCGTGCGGAGGTCAGCAATGGATGATGAACCGGGTCTGGGTAACCCGTTGCTCGGTGGGCTCGACAAGTTCAGCATCGAAGAGAGTGAATTGGTAAGTGCATCAGTTACGACAGTGTGCCAAAGTGCTATTTTTGCTGCTTGGGGTTCTCTGAAAACGAAATACATTTTGCGTGTACAGGAGAGTATGCCCCTGGAAGACGTTTTTGAGCAGCTGAATACGTCACGCGGTGGGCTTACGTCGGCGGACGCCGCAGAACGGTTGCAGCTGTTTGGTGCAAACAGATTGGAGGAGAAACGTGTAGGTTTATCATTGACTCCCCGCTGTTTTCCCCGGATGTTGTCTCAAATCACGATTTCGGTGCTTGTGTTTCTTCCTTCCAGGAAAACAAGATTCTTAAGTTCCTTAGTTTTATGTGGAACCCTTTGTCCTGGGTGATGGAGGCAGCGGCAGTGATGGCACTGGTCTTAGCAAATGGGGGCGTAAGTTATTTGCTTTATTGGTTATACTACTTTTTTTTTACTTGTTTACTCAATTAGACTTAATTAGAGTGTTGGTTAAAACTTCAACAACGGCAACATAATGGATATACTGTTGTATTTACCTTTGTATGTTCAGAGTCAAGGTACTGACTGGGAGGACTTTCTCGGAATCGTCTGCCTGCTGATTATCAACTCAACAATCAGTTTCATTGAGGAAAATAATGCTGGCGATGCTGCTGCAGCTCTCATGGCGCGTTTGGCGCTCAAAACAAAGGTCTGTATGAACAGAGCAGGAATGTATTGTTTTTCAGTCTGATCTTGCCTGTGGTCATACATTACATTGTTGTGCTTCCAGGTTCTCAGAGATGGGCAATGGCGAGAATTGGATGCTTCTTTTTTGGTACCAGGGGATATAATCAGCATTAAACTTGGTGATATTATCCCAGCGGATGCACGACTGCTAGAAGGAGATCCTCTGAAAGTTGACCAGGTAAATGCTTGCTAATTCACATTGCCTGACATTGCTCACAAGTAACGCTGTAGTTGCTATAGCAAGTGAGTTGGTTTTCTCTGTGTCTCCGTCATGCAGTCAGCTCTAACCGGAGAATCACTCCCGGTCACCAAGAGGACGGGCGACCTAGTGTTCAGTGGTTCAACGTGCAAACATGGAGAAATTGAAGCCGTTGTCATCGCAACCGGCATTCAATCCTTCTTTGGAAAGGCAGCTCATTTGGTGGACTCCACAGAGGTTGTTGGCAATTTCCAGAAGGTAAATCATCAAAAATACTTAGAATGTGTTTTAGCATGATAAACTCTAATTATATATGTTTCGCTGTTGTTTATGAATTATTTTCCTACTGAAATTTTAGGTTCTGGTCTGCATAGGCAATTTCTGTATATGCTCGATTGTGTTAGGTGTGATTCTTGAGGTTATCATCATGTTCCCAATACAACACCGGTCGTACCGAAATGGAATCAACAATGTGCTTGTTCTTCTGATCGGAGGGATACCGATCGCAATGCCGACTGTTCTCTCTGTCACTCTTGCAATTGGTTCTCATCACCTCTCTCAACAGGTGTTCTAGGCAATTTATTGTAATTTTTCTTCGGATAGTAGTTAATACATCATGTATGTATCCTTAAGTTTCTTCTAATATCTGCAGGGTGCAATCACTAAAAGGATGACAGCCATTGAGGAAATGGCAGGAATGGATGTTTTGTGCTGTGACAAAACTGGAACTCTTACTCTCAACCGCCTTACTGTCGACAAAAACCTAATTGAGGTATTCATCATTTTTTTTTTTAAAAGGCACCCGTTGATCTTGATTACAATTGGTGTGTAATTAAATCCATCATTGGTATATCAACAGGTTTTCAGCAAAGAAATGGACAAGGAGATGATTATCCTTTTAGCTGCAAGAGCATCAAGAGTGGAGAATCAAGATGCAATTGATATGGCAGTTATAAACATGCTAGCTGACCCCAAAGAGGTTCTGAATTTCTTCAATAGACCGGTCGTACATGAGAAATTCGTGGATGCTTTCTGATTTGTTTCTCATAAAGAATAATGTTACCTGTTATTTTTCAGGCTCGCAGCAATATCACCGAGATTCACTTTCTTCCGTTCAATCCCACTGATAAGAGAACAGCTATAACATACATTGATTCCAACGGCAATTGGTTCCGGGTCAGCAAAGGTGCTCCAGAGCAGGTACTCCTGAAATTCACTGTATTTACCTTCCTCACTGTAGTATTCTGATACTTTGGTGAATAAATCGTCTATTCTTCAGTGATATTTTCCTGTTTCAGATCTTAAATTTGTGCTACAACAAGGATGATATCGCCGAAAGAGTGCAGATAGTAATAGACGAATTTGCGGAAAGGGGCCTCCGGTCACTAGCAGTTGCATATCAGGTAGCATATCAAACTCATCTGGTGGTCGTTACTGCAAACTGACCTCTTTCTGACAATTATCTGATGACTTGAAACAGGAAATCCCAGAGAGATCAAGGCACGGTCCTGGTGGGCCATGGATCTTCTGTGGCTTGCTGCCCCTGTTCGATCCACCACGGCACGACAGCGCCGACACCATTCGTCGAGCGCTCAATCTTGGAGTCTGCGTGAAGATGATCACCGGTACATACGCATTGACGGACGAGCACGCCGATCTTGGAGGCTGTGCTAGATAAATTCTGTAGCATGGCAAGATCTTGATCTTGTCTCTGTCCTTGCAGGTGATCACCTGGCCATTGCGAAGGAGACCGGCCGGCGTCTCGGGATGGGCACGAACATGCACCCGTCGGCGTCACTGTTCGGCCGCCACAACGGCGAGGATGCGGCGACGGTTCCCGTCGACGAGCTCGTCGAGACGGCGGACGGGTTCGCCGGCGTGTTCCCCGAGCACAAGTACGAGATCGTGAGGATCCTACAAGGGAAGGGCCACATCTGCGGGATGACGGGCGACGGCGTGAACGACGCGCCGGCGCTGAAGAAGGCGGACATCGGCATCGCGGTGTCCGACGCCACGGACGCCGCGAGGGGCGCCGCCGACATCGTGCTCACGGAGCCAGGGCTGAGCGTCATCGTCAGCGCCGTCCTGACTAGCCGCGCCATATTCCAGCGCATGAAGAACTACACGGTGCCCGCAGTTCTCCTTGTTAAAATTCAGTAGTATATCAACTGAAATTTTAAACTGGCTTGTTACAACCGCTGCCATCTCTGCAGATTTACGCCGTGTCCATCACCATACGGATAGTGGTAAGAATCAAATGAACCTGTACATGGCTCTTCAGTTGCAGAGTACTACAAGGTTCAGAAAATCTTTCTTCCATGCGTGCAGCTAGGATTTGTTCTTCTTGCATTAATATGGGAGTACGACTTCCCTCCTTTTATGGTTCTAATCATAGCCATACTGAATGACGGTGATACATTTCTGAACTTGTCATCTAATCTGATTATCTGAAATGCCTGCATAGCCACGCGTCAAGTTCATGTTGATGTATATGTATTTTGTTCAGGGACCATCATGACAATATCGAAAGATCGGGTGAAGCCATCTAGAAAACCTGACCAGTGGAAGCTGAAAGAGGTCTTTGCAACTGGAGTTGTCATGGGAACCTACCTTGCACTGGTCACTGTTCTGTTCTATTGGGCAGTCACAAGGACCACATTCTTTGAGGTAACATAAAATCAGTAGCGATATTGAGAATTTGAGATTTCAATATCTGTTTGATAGATTAATTGACCACAAAAGCTTTATGTTTCTGAGTTGCAGACCCATTTCAAGGTGAGGTCCATCAAGAAAGACGCCGAAAAGATCTCGTCCGCGATGTACCTGCAGGTCAGCATCATTAGCCAGGCTCTGATCTTCGTCACACGCAGCCGGGGCTTATCGTTCCTAGACAGGCCTGGAGCTCTGCTGATCTGCGCTTTCATAGCAGCACAACTGGTGAGTCGCTGAATCAATCAAGAAGAAGGGATAAACGCATCAAAATTTGGCGAGTTCTTATCAGTCACTGAAAATTCAGTAAAATGTCTGTCGTAACATGGCAAGGTTATGTGAGTTCTTCTTGATCTGCAGGTGGCTACCCTTGTTGCCGTCTATGCGACCATCGGCTTCGCTTCCATCAGCTCGATTGGATGGGGCTGGGCCGGCGTCATATGGCTGTACAGCCTAGTGTTCTATGTCCCTCTTGATTTCATCAAGATAACCGTCCACTACATCCTTAGTGGCAAAGCATGGAACTTGCTGTTCGACAGAAAGGTAAAGCAGCAGTGTTTCTCTTCTGTTTCCCTCTTTCAGAGTTTGTTCATGGGATGCATTGTTCATGCTTCAGACTGCATTTACAAGGAAGAGGGACTTCGGCAAGGAGGACCGGGAGGCCAAGTGGGCGCTTTCGCAGAGAGATGTTCAGCCGAGGGCATTCTCTGATCATCTTCTCAGCAGCACGATGCCGTCTTCTCGGATGGCCGATCAAGCGAAGCGACGAGCCGAGATCACCAGGTAAAAGAGGTGCAGGGACTGAAAAGCTTTGATGTTCTTGGTTAGGCAGTGCCAATAAGAAATTATGCAGGAAAGTATTTATGTTGCAGATTGGGAGAAAGGCATGCACTAAGAGCGCATGTTGAATCTGTGATGAGGCTGAAGCGTGTGGATTCTCACATCATCCGGTCGGCCCAGTCAGTCTGACCTGCTTGAGCCTAGTTGTGTTTTCAGATTAAAATAAAAGGCGGCAGCGTGGCCTGAAACACCGTATCTCCACCTTCATGTATTTTTTTGTATGAACCATAGTACCGTATATGTACCTTTATAGTAAGGGATACTGAATGTAAGAGATTTGCACAACGTATCCAAGATCATGCCCACCAAAGTGTCCAGTAATGAGTCCGCTTGATGTTTTAACGTTCACCACG
The DNA here is from genome assembly GCA_030378355.1 of Eleusine indica. Taxonomy (NCBI): domain Eukaryota; kingdom Viridiplantae; phylum Streptophyta; class Magnoliopsida; order Poales; family Poaceae; genus Eleusine; species Eleusine indica. The sequence goes on along the minus strand of CM059498.1, from coordinate 4,162,461 downwards.
CTTGTTTATCCGGATGAATGTAATCTACACAATGAATGTAATAGAACGGAATCAATGAAGATCTTGATACCGCGTTGTATACACAATACAATCATAGGACACCAATCTTCGGCGGCGCCCCCAGCCACCGGAGCCGGGCGGGAGGCGGGGGAGCGCGAGGAGGAAGAAGGCGGGCGGAGCGCACCTGGGCCGTGTTGGGCCGAATTCTTACTCGCTACAAGGCACCCGATTTCTGTCCCGGGGGCCTGGGCGAAGGGCGGTTTTGTTTTGCTCTGGTCGAACTCCAAATTCCATCCTCGCTCCACCCCGCCCGAACCCTAGCCCGCGCCGCCGTCAACTTCCCATTACCGCCAGCTAGTTTCCGTGCCGTGACGCACCGCGCGGAGTGCCTGAGGCGGCGATCGCCGAGGCTGCCGCCACACACAACTCGTCTCTATGCCGGCGTTAGGTAGGGCGGCTGCCCTACCTCGCCCTACTGCTCGGTCTGCCTCTGCACGCAAGCGGGCCTCGCGCGCCAAGCCCCGCCCGGGCTCCCGCTCCCGCGGCGGGGACGAGGACTCCTTCTTTGAGTCTGAGCCCAAGCGCCGCCGCCGGGGGCGCGATGAAGACATCGAGAGCGAGGAAAGCGACGACGACCAAGTGGCGGCGTTTGGCGGAGGCGGCGTCGATGAGGACGAGGATGGAGGGGAGGAAGAGGATGAGGAGACAGTGGGTGAGAAGAAGATGCGGATGGCGAAGGAGTTGCTGAGGAAGGTGAAGGAGGCCGCGAAGAAGAAGGAGGAGGACGACGATGAGGACGAGGATGAGGCCGGGGGCAGGCGGGTTGCTGAGATTCTGCTGAGGAAGCAACTCGAGGAGAGTGGCAGGAAGCGGAGGGATCTCGCCGCGAGGTGAACATTTTTCTCATGACTCCTCTCCGTAGCTGCGGTTCATAAGCTCCCTGCTTGCTTGTTGACACCACCTTAGTACATTGACATGCTCCTTGAACATGGAAACATCATTCAGGGCTTGGAAGTAGCCACAATTCGTGTTGGGAACGGTGGTCGAGATGATCCTCATTTGGCTCATTATAGTCTAATTGGAGTTAAATTTGCTCTTTGGCTATTCAAGTAAATCTCAATGCAACACTCCTTTTGTGGTCTGGGAAGAATCTGGGACCAACTACACCTAGGAACTAAAGGCATGTACGATGGAAGGTAATTTGAAGAAGTGCTTAGAGGGAGAGAACGATTAATCGCCTATACAAAAGCTCTTTACCATAATGCAAAAGGGTGCTCTCCTACGATGCACCAAGCCAAACACCTTAAGCACCAAGGGAAACCAAAAGGAAGGCTGGCTACTCTACACTGCACGGATACGAATACGTGTATCAGTATCCGCGGATACGGATATGTTCATACGTCATTTTTCTAGAAAACCCGATATGTGGATACGTTTTACTTTTTTTTTTAAAAAAAAAGGAAACAATAATTTGAGCTATAATATGGGCATACAAGCCTAGCAGGAATTAAGAGTTCTTAAGACAACCCAATTTAACATGACAAAATAGTGCACAGATGCTACAAATCATGTGAGGCTGGCAGGAGAGCACATCTGGTGAGCTGGGGATCGTCCCATACTGGGCCTAAACGTATCCCCCAGCAGGCCAAACTGGCCCAATACGTATCGGCTGAAGTATCCGATTTTCTGCTATTTATTTTTATTCGGATACTTGGTGGATACGTATCCAAGACGTATCCAACGCGTATCCGTATCGGATACGTATCCAAGTACCCGATACTCTGCACCTTGAAGTATCCGTGTTTCATAGTGGCTACTATCTACAAGTGTCAAGGGGTGCTTTCATTTTACTTTTTCTATGTGCTTGGTGCTAATGTTTGTAGAATAAAGATCAAACGCAGTACATCGACAACAACTAGGAAGATAGACCATTTCTGCATAAAAAACAACAAAAGCTAGCACAAACATGTAATATCTTATTTGGGATCGTAACCAAGCACGCCCTGTGGGTTCTATACCCAATTCATAACTAGAAAGCTCTTACTGGAAACTAGTGAGCCTGGTTACTGTCTAATTCATTTTTTGACTTGTATTTTTTAAGCCTGCTTGCATCCTCAATCATGAGCTTATTACAAGATGAGAATGCTTAATGGCTGATTCTGTTTGATTGGTTTCTTGTGCTTGGTTTTCCATTGCCACCAACGGATTTGTTCCGCTAACGCATACCTTAAATGTGGAATCAGTTTCAACAGTATTGAGTATTTAGGATGTATAAAATATAGCTAAATGTGGTTGAAACGGTTTGTTGATTTTGATTGCCATAAGATGCATCCAATTAAAATACAAAAGAAGATGCTAAAGTTGTCAATACTGAATTGATTATCGGAACTGGCATGTGGTTATTGTATCCAGTATAATGGCCAACTAATTGAATCGGTCATGCATTCTGTAAGCTTTTAGAGGACATGTTAAGTGCAAGATTACAAAACTTTGATGCTAAAATATTCAGAAATATTGCAGGGTATTACCACCAGGCCCCGAGGATGGCTTTAAGGTTCTTGTGAAGCATCGACAACCTGTTACTGTGGTTGCTTTATTCAAGGATAGTGATAAGGGGTTTTCAGCATCCAAAGATGGAGTCATTATGCATTGGGATGTTGAAACCGGAAAAAATGAGAAATACTTGTGGCCAAGTGAAAATGTATTGGTTTCTCATCACGCCAAACCACCTTTATCAGCTAAAAGAAGTAAGCATGTGCTAGCTTTAGCCGTGAGTTCTGATGGTCGCTACTTGGCAAGTGGTGGTTTGGACCGTCATATCCATTTATGGGATGTTCGATCACGGGAGCATGTACAGGTAGTCAATAACAGCCATTTAAGCATTTTCACTTTGCAATTTCGAGATAAACTCCTTCCCATCTTTTGTTGATGCTAAAATTTGAGCTTAGCAGCGTCAACTCAAAAGAAGAACAGAGAGAGTAGTTGATAATGCAGTTTGGTTGGATTAGGCTAATCCCAATGGGGAGTTTCATTTTGATGTTTCCAAGAGTGCCATGTCATTTTTATTAGATTGAAACCATGAATGAAACCATCCCTCCAATGCATAGTTTCATTTTGGTGTTTCATAGCACTTACTTCTATATGGTTTTATTGGTTGTCTAAAGAATGAAATGAAATTACTCCTCTCCAATGCTAGTTTCATGGTGTTTCAATTTTAGGAAATCGTGTAAACCCAGTTTCATCTAGATGAAACTCTTCTCATCTCTCTCTTCATAAATTTCTTGCCATGTCATCAAATTTGCTTATGTGGCATCTCATTTAATAAAAATGAAACTCCCATTGGGAGTAGCCTTAGTCAAGAAAACTTGTATTTGTGTGCGACATGCACAATGTAACATTTTCTTGCAGTATTGATGAATGCCTTGCTATATCTAGTTCTCTCCGGATGACTTAAGTTGTCTTTCTTATCTAATGTATAGTTTAGTCAAGGCGTAATGTATAATCCAAATGACAATCATGCATCATGTGTCGCCAAGCAAAACCAGATACAAATTCTTTTAAGTTTGAACGTATCCATTGTGCACAATTGCTTAACTGATTTATAATAGTAGTCATGAGATATGTACTGAAAAAAGTCATATTTTTCAGCTCTGGAATATCAAAAGAACTAATCAAAGTTATTCCACCATATCACATTCAAAGTTATAACTGCCTGCTGTTCTGTTTGCTTTTTGGCAGGCATTTAGTGGCCATCGAGGACCAATATCCTGTCTTTCTTTCGGGCCAGACTCTTCTGAGTTATTCTCGGGTTCTTTTGATCGTTCGATAATGCAATGGAATGCAGAAGACAGAACATACATGAACTGCCTATATGGGCACCAGAATGAAATCTTGACTATGGATGCACTTAATAAAGATAGGCTTCTGACTGTAGCACGGGATCGGACAATGCATCTTTGGAAGGTAAGCATATATGTGTTTCGTTTTATCATGTTAGTTAATCAAGAATCCAATGAAACAAATTAGTTTCTTCTGGTGAACTGAGGGAGCTTCAATGTCATTACGAAATAGTCTCACTGCTAAAATACCACCTGTTTGTGCCCCATCGGCAAAATTACACTCAATCCATTCCCATGGGTGAAAGGTACTTATAGTTGTACATAGTGGAAAAGCTGGAAAGGGGCAGTGTCACAACTTGGGATTGGGGCACTGTAGAGCATGGAAGCTTTATGACAAAATTTGGGTCAACTTTTCTTACAAAGCCTTTTCCTCAGAAAGCAGACATTGTTTCAAGCCTCTAATTCCAATTTCCTGAGATTTGGCATTCTTCTCCCGGATCCTCGTGAGATGATAGGGATTCCGTTTATGGACTGAGGACAGCTCAGCAGTCGTATATTCCCATGTTCCATCAAGCAAACAAATAGAATAGTTGGAAATTTGGAATGAATAGACAAGTAGGACAGTGCTACCAGCTAGTTAGCTCAGTTCATTCTTTACTTTTGTCTTGTAGCTTCTATGCAACCTCGCATTCAAAATTAGTACTTGGACAGCAGGTAAAGTATTGTAATATTTGGAGTATTTTCTTCTAATTGGATATGACACCTCTTTTTCAAGGCCATAACAGAATAGTGTTCTTGAATTGGTAAAGAATCTACACATTGTATATATTGGGTACACAGCATATTTAACATTTATTGGGTCACATTCAAACATCTACGATCAAGTAATGTAGGGTAGACTATGCTTCATGCATTGTTGAGTTCATTATTTAACATTTATTGTGCCCTGATTGTCTAAACCTCTGTATGGACAGATTCCAGAAGAGTCTCAGTTAGTGTTTCGCGCTCCTGCTGCTGCATCGTTAGAGTGCTCCTGCTTTATTGATGACAAGGAATTTTTATCTGGATCTGATGATGGAAGCATTGAGCTTTGGAGCATCATGAGGAAAAAGCCTACTCATATCATAAGGAATGCTCATCCAATATTATATGATAACCGTAATGCATTTGACAGTGCTGACCGGGAGTTACCCAAAGGTAAATAGACCCTTCAATTTGTGTTTGCACAGTTTACTTGCTTCATTCTGACATGTTTTCTTTTTTTGTCTCACTAAATTTGGATATTTTTTCTTTTCTACTCTTTCATGACCTTCAATGCAAGTATCAATGCTCGTCATGGATGCCACTATCAATTCTCAATCTTTTCTCTTGTATTTTGGAATCCCTATCTTTGTTTCATACACCGATCTTTTATGCAGAAAATGGAATTCCTAAACTTGAAAATGTGTCATCAGCCAAGTCATGGGTTAGTGCTGTTGCTGCAAGAAAAGGTTCTGATCTTGCTGCATCAGGAGCAGGCAATGGCTTAGTTCGCCTCTGGGCTATTGAACCTGATTCCAAGGGAATTCGACCAATATTTGATTTGAAACTGGTACCGCCACTTGCTGCTCAATATTATGTTGAATGCAATCCTGAAAAAATGTTGAATTCGTTGTAAATATTGTATCCAATGTGCTTGGACCTTGGTATCAATTGCTGAGACTTGATATTATTGGAATTTCTTATCTCAGTCTTTGCCCTATGAGAGTGTTGACTTTATCATAATAGGTCGGTTGATTCTTGGTTGATTCCAGGGTCAGATGTTACTAGGTTGTACAGATAGATGGCTTCAAAAGGAAAAAAAAGGTTGTGCAGATAGATAATAATTGTTTATGCCAGGTGCTGCTTAGTTTGCAGTATGTAGGTTATAATTCTGAATCTCTGAATATTCAGTGCACCTTTTCTTCTTTACAATTTTTCAATTTTGTTTACTGAGCGCCTTTAGCATTTCTTACTCCTTAGCAACAAATATGATGTGTACCCATTGCAGTGCCTACTGCCTACTGATTGTCAGTCTCATGGAGTGGGTTAAACAACTAGGCATCTGTAGAAAGGGAGTCAGACAGCAACGTCTAGATAGAGAACTGTGCTGCTGAATGGGGGCACTTGAGGGAAGAGGAATGCTAGGGAGATCACCTAGGCTGAGGTAGGGGCTGCAAGACCTGAGGGGCTGCTTTGAGACTCATTTCTTAATTATTCCTTGCATAGCTAAATGATATATGGCTAACCCTTAATAGGAATGGTGCATTTAGCCCTAAGCATCCATATATATAACAATAGAAAATAATCTAATTGATATCAGTTAACCTAACAAAATCAATTTAGCTTAATTATATCCTAACAAAATAACTAATGAAATCCTACTGTTACTTGCTCGTCTAATGTATTGTTGTATGCTTAGATGATGCTGGCCGTGAGGTTGCTGCTGTCACGTGCCGCACTGTTGATTCAGTCCCATGGTTGCCATGCAGTCATTGCCCCTTAGCCCAAACCCTATAACAATCTGATACGTTTTAATAACCCAAAAACATCTTCCAAGTCATTATTTCTTTGAAGCTAAGCCAAACCTTCGTCCCAAAATTTATAAATTGTTTGATGAGGTGAACTCTGCTGGAAATGGAATAGGATTGCACCTGCTGCATTTACTGCTCACGAATTGCTTTGAATTTTCATGCAAGTTTTTATTATTATTATGTGGTTCCAGTTATAAGAAAAAGTACACTCAGCTCTGGTTTTGATATATATATATATATTTCTCCCATGGCCAGGATGGATTTGTCAATTCACTTGCTATAGCAAACTCAGGACGATTTATTGTTGCCGGTGTTGGCCAGGTCAGTATCCCCTTATCTTAGGAAAGAGTCCTTTTTTCCTACGACAGTTTAGATACCTGGTAGTCCAATTTGCTTGACTTGTGACACTTGTTAATATGACTCATGGTAAGGAGAATTCAAAAAATTTCGGAATAGCTTTTTGTTTAGTATGGACTTTTTTCGTGAACTTGGTATCCATCACAGTAAATGAATGTGGTAGCCTCTACAAGCTGACCAAATCCAGTCAATGATTGTGTCATTTTTTGCATTAAGATTGCACTCATCATGCAACAGTGCACCTATTTGTACGAATTTAGAAGATCAATCTCAGTATATTTGTTTTGTCAGGAGCCTCGCCTTGGAAGATGGGGACGCATTCGTTCAGCCCAAAATGGAGTTGTAATCCATCCAATCCGACTAAAAGAGGAGAAAGAGGACTTGTAGAGTAGATGGTTAATGCCAACAAACTCCTTGATGTTGTAGATCACACAAGCATTACAGTTCAACAACTATCCAAGCTGAATGATTAGTCACCAGCAATGCGTACTTGGAGGATGTTATAGACATTTCGGGCTCTATAGAAGTAGCCGGTGGGCAAAGGTCCTGCTTAACCTCCTAGTGCGTAGAATTTGAGGCAATTTTGTCACTCTAGTGCCATGTGAGAAGAGAAACTAATTTATCATACAAATAGATCCGGCGTGCCTGTTCATTGAATCCTTGTTCACAAAGAGCAACGTAGATCATCATTGTACTCATTTCAAAGAAAACTGTGCCTTTGATATTGTGCTGCCTGTAGCTGAATTCAGTCATGTTACCCTCATTGTCTATTTTCTAACCTGTAGATCCCGCTTGTACATTACTTTGGTAATCGCGCTGAATTGTTCTTTATCTGGCCAGGTGTGCACTAGTGCCATTTCAGAGCACCGATACGACACCGCATGATGAATGCCACAAGAACGATAATAAGTGTGGACTTTGGTCTTTCAGATTATAGTGACTCAAGAATGTTTACGTAAGGACAGCCATGTGTGTTTGCGTTTCCCTCTTAGCTGAAGTTTAAACGATGGTTATCTACATTAGCACTAGCTGCTTTAATCATGGATTAATAGTCAAATTAGCTTGCCGTGTTTTACTAATATGGGATTTGGAACATTATAGCATTTAGCCAGTCCAGCTATATAGCTTGGTAAGGCCAATCCGTGACGAGAACAGCTGAACCAGACAATTTGACGTATCGACCACATCATATCTTGCATGGAACGGAAGGTATTCTAACATTGGCATACCCCTCCTTTGAACACAAATAATTGTGGGTAAGCGTAAGTGCCTCATGGCAATAAAGAAGAGTTTCAAGATCGTAAGACTCGAAAGAGCCTTTCTGTCTCGGCTGCAGTACAGCGAGTTCCAGGCTCTCATTCAGAATGTTTCTACTACTCGTCACCAAACAAGCAAAAGAAAATTGGTAAAGAAGAAAGGTGGAAAAGGAGCAATCAGCTTCATTGAGGAAAATAATACTGGCAATGCTGCTGCAGCTCTCATGGCGCGTTTGGCGCTCAAAACAAATGTTTGTAGGAACAGAGCAGGAATGATTGTTTTCAGATCTTGTTGTGGTCATACATTACATTGTTGTGATGTTGTCCATTCAGGTTCTCAGAGATGGGCAATGGCAAGAATTGGATGCTTCTATTTTGGTACCAGGGTATATAATTAGCATTAAACTTGGCAATATTGTCCCAGCGGATGCACGACTGCTAGAAGGAGACCCTCTGAAAGTTGACCAGATTATCATCATGTTCCCAATACAACACTGGTCGTACCTAATGGATCAACAATGTACTTTTTCTTCTTATTGGAGGGATACCGATCGCAATGCCGACTGTTTTCTCAGTAACTCTTGCAATTGGTTCTCATCACCTCTCTCAACAGATGTTCTAGGCAATTTTTTGTAATATTTCTTCAGATAGTAGTTAATACATCGTTTATCCTTATATTAAGCTTCTTCTAAAATTTGCAGGGTGCAATCACTAAAAGGATGACAACCATCGAGGAAATGGCAGGAACGGATGTTTTGTGCTGTGATAAAACTGGAACTCTTACTCTCAACCACCTTACCATCGAATAAAACCTAATTGAGCTATTCATCATTTTTTCTTGAGAAAAAGCACCCGTTGATCTTGATTACAATTGGTATGCAAACAAATCCATCATTGGCATATCAACACGCTTTCATTATTTTTTATATGAACCATAATATCCTATCTGCATCTTTATAGTAAGGGGTGCTGAATGGAAGAGATTTGCACAATATATCCCAGATCATGCCTATCAAAGTGTCCATCTGTAATGAGTCCGCTTGATGTTTTAATGTTCAGCAAACTGGACACCACACTTGTTTATCTAAAGCATTTGTGTACAATCTACACAATGAATGTAATAGAATGAAATCAATGAACATCTAGATACTGGGTTGTATACATAGTACAATCATAGAACAGCAATCTTTTGTCGTCAAGAGAAAACTGTGATTATGTACTGGTGAACCCGGCAAACTTCCCCGTTATGTTTTCTTCCATTTTCTCTCTACAGGGCACTACGCGAACAAAATAAGTACAACTTGAGATTTAACAGAAAGGCTCGGGTTTTGTTTGTCATATAAAATCTTGGTCTTGGTCATCTGCTCGACGAGAAGTGTCTCCATCAAGCATTCTCTTTGTCATGTTAGCCCTCTGAACAAGACGAACCAATGCTTGCACCACTTCTGACATTGGTGGCCTGAACTCTGGTTCGGGCTGCAGCAAGAATTTGCTCCACAGTTTCAGGCATTATTTAGATACATATATGTTTCTTGTGACTAGTTTGTATTCTGGAGAATGGAATTCCTACCTGGACACAAAGGGCGAGGACATCAGCAAATCGGGATAGCGATTTGGCAGGGTACAGACCCTTGAGTGCAGGATCAACCATCCTATCCAGAGCGTCAATGTCATGCAGCTGAGGAGTCGCCCACCGCACGAGTGACTGCTCTGACCTCGGTCTAGAGCTGTAATGCAAACAGTTGCGCAATGAGATACTGGATCATCAATGACAAAATTTATAACTATTCAGAAGCTGAAACCAGTTCTGAGCGTGTACCTGTCGAAAGGCCTACGTCCTGTCAATAGCTCAAGCATGACAACTCCAAAACTATATACATCACTCTTGAGGGTGTACTGACCAGTCATGTCCACCTCTGGGGCAGTGTATCCAGCACTCTGCTCTGCTGCCTGTAGAAGTTTATTTAGCATTAAACATTCAGAGTCTGTTTAGAGGTACATAGTATGTACTCCCTCCGTCCCACAATGTTTGGCATTGTGGTCCTCGGTACGGAGATTAAGAAAAGAAGGAATAAAGTAGGTACGCAGGAAACGAGGAGGAGAGATAGAGATAGAGGTGTATTGGGAAGAGATAAATGTGTCTCGAGAAGTGAGAATGCCAAATATTTTAGGAAAACTGAATAAGGCTAGAATGCCAAATATTCTAGGACGGAGGGAGTAAATGCAACATTAGAATTGTGTATACCAAAATAACCAAGAGCAAAAAGAATATTATTCTTTTCTCATTACTGTAGATAGGTCTAAATCATTGCAGCACCTTTTGTAGGCTCATTAATCAAACTGATCTTATTTCTTAGTAATCCACTTATTCATTATTGTACTGGATTTTTTTCACATCCGTCTTTGTAAGCAGTCCCATGATAATGGATGCTAGAGTATATTGACCATAATTTACCTGGAATTCAGCATCGGGGATGAAGCTTGCCAGTCCAGCATCTGAAAGGTGTGGATTGAATTCTGAGTCCAGCAAAATGTTAGATGACTTGAAATTCTTGTGGACAATGGACGGAGAACATATTTCATGAAGGTACCTGCGAATTTCATAAATGCTAAGCAATCTACATGTTTCATAATGAACCAGTATGGTACAGCTGATTATGTAATGACTAATGAACAAATAGTCATTGGAATAGATTCTCAAATCATTCAGGAAATACATTTTGATGGTGTTTAACCAAAAATCCAGACATGGTACTAGAAAATAGTGAAAGACATGCATCAAAAAACGGTTGTGTATGATTAAAAAAATGCTCCCAATTCAAAAAATCACATAGCATAATAGGGTCAATAGCAACGTCAGTTAATTTGAACAATGCTGGCAACATATAAAAAACTGAGTTGTGAACTCAGTAAGTTGTTATACAAAGAAATGGGTACAAGGCCACATTTCCTGCCCAGTTGAATTAGGAGATACAATATGGGAAAATTATATTATATTTAAATCATGAACAATCATGTAAACTCAATGTCATACCATCCTGTTTAAAAAAATATGAAGAGTTTATTTTCCACTTACTCTAGTGCACGGGCAGAGCCTAGTGCGATTTTAACACGAGAGTTCCAGCTAAGTGGCTTGCTGTATTCATCTGAAAGGTGGAGTAGGTCATGAAGTGACCCGTTTCTGTGGAAATCGTACACAAGCAAGTGTTGCCCATGTTCCATGCAATAGCCCACAAGCTCATTGAGATTTGGATGGTGCAACTTTGAAATGTTTGAGATCAGTTCAGCAAAGTCATCAGATGATTGGAATGGCATCACAGTACTGTCTAGTTTTTTTATAGCAAGAACCTGAATAGAGAAAACAAAAGAAGTGTCATATATTCAAATGAATCATGTTTTGGTTTTGGCTGCATACTAAAGCATTACTGCACTAGATAGCATGCACATGGAATCCATGTCTTTTAAAAGAATACAATCCAAACTGTCATTAATAAGAACCATAAAGAATCAATTTTCGAGGAACTTCTGTACTTCTCCATTGCGAAACTGATTGTAGAATATCTTGCTCTGAACATACAAATTTCCCCTTAGAACAGTGTAATTGAGGCCCTTTCACCAATGAGCAATGAGGCATCGTATACACTAAAGCGTTAAGGGTACACATGTAACCACATGAAAACTCAGGAATATATATTAGGCCTACTTGGAAAGACATTATCAAATCAAGGGAATAGAAGGAGCAAGTGCATTCAGAAATACAATGGAAATACAACATAAGAATATATTGCATACCTTTCCATCGTTGAACTGCGCCCTGTAAACACGCCCAAAAGTACCCTCTCCAACAAGGTTGTCAAAGTTGAAGCTATCTGTTGCCATCTGTAGATCTGCAACTGAATAGACAGTTGCCTTTATAGGTATTGTGTTGCTTTTCTTTGCGACAGGCTTGTTCAAAAAATCATCATCATCAAAAGACTTGTGACTCGCTATCTTGGAGGGTGGTTTCAGACTAACTGAAGCAGGGGAAGCCAAAGATTCTATATCTATTGTGGTAGGCTCTTCAATAGGCTTCATGTAAGGAACATCTGTATACGACGATATTCACATGATTAGTAACATTAAAGAAACATTCTCTCAAGTGTGATAATAATTAAAAGAATGACCTTTAACTTCATTAGAAGGGAATGAAGTAAATGGCTGGTGCTGTTCAAAGTGTGCTGCCCTCGCAGATTTGCGCTTTCTCCTTTTTATCATAAAGAACGCAACAACTGCTCCAACAACAAGCAATGATATGATAATGCCTGCGATAGCTCCACCACTTATCCCAGATTTACCACCAGAATTTGATGAGCCATTTTGATCTGGGCCACGGTTTGGAGGAGGGGGAGCTGTATATGGTGGAGGCGGTGGTGCTGGTCCCGTGCTCCAAGAATTTCCATCAGTTCTACATACAAGCGAATATTAGTTCAAGTTATAGCTCTCCAACAGTTGCACGTCAAGAAGTTAAGAGAACTCACTGTAGACTGTTTATCTTCTTAAGCTGACTAGGAATCCAACCAGTGAAACGATTGTTTGCAACATTCCTGTTAGGTAGGCAATGCATCAGACATGGAACCGCATATGCAAATAGAGCAATAATGAATCACTAAGTTAATTGTTACTTACAAATCATTAAGGGGGAGATTAGCTAGGACATTGATATAACCAGTAAACTGATTGTTCTGCAAGTATCTGAGATCAAAAGGAATGGGTTAATACCAAAAAGGCATGTCTAGAAGATGAAAATAAACCATGTGTCCTTTCTTACAATTGTTTCAGGCTTGACAATCCAGTGAAACTTTGTGGTAGATCACCAGTAAGAGAATTAAAGGAGAGATCCCTGCATCAATAAGTTCAAAAATAAAACTATATGAGGATAAAAGTACAACTGAAGACCCGTCTGAAAATGCCCACGGAAAAGTACTCACAGTGTTGACAAACTATAAAGATTGGAAAACACGTCGGTCATATTTCCTTGCAATTGGTTATGATTAAGGTTTCTGCGTATTGAAAAGAAAATTGATTTAGACCTTCCAGATTATATACATTTTCAGAAAAAAAAAATGAAATCCTGTAAAGGTAACATACAAATACTTAAGATTAGACATTGAGAAAATCGAGTAGGGTATATTTCCGCCAAACTGGTTTCCTGCAAGATTGCTGCAAAACAAGAATCATGTAAGTAGCCATGCCACAGGAATAGCAAAGAGAAAAGTTCAGATACATATTGTCATTCAAGGTACTTACAGTCTCTCAAGTTTAATAGTCGGAAGATTATACTCTATCTGATTTCCACCACCAAGGCTGTTTTGACTCATGTCACTGCAACAATAATTGATATGGGACGATTATCAACTGAATTTCCACACCAAAGAAGGTTGAGTGAAAGGTCAAACTGGATACTCACAGCTCAACTAAGGAACCCAAGTTATTCATATTGTAGGCCAAATTACCGGAGAGTCCCAAGTTCGACAATTTTCTACAGAATCAAACAAAGGGAAATATGCTAAGAGGGAGTAAGAAGCAAAACTGTTCTAGGCTATGCTACAAACTGTATTGAATCGCAAAGCTTACATTGCTGTGACCCCCGCTCCTGAGCAAGTGATGCCCTGCCATGATTCACCACAAGGATCACCGCCATTTGCCTGCCAGCCTTTGAGCTGGCCAGGGGAATTCAGACTAGTAAAGAGCGTATTGAGGGCAGCAACTGCATATAAGCGAGCCAAAATTAGAGCCATAATAGGTGTAGGACGTGTAATTAAATCCTATCTCACTTGCAAAAATGAAATGGTATAAAATATGCCTACGCGTGGAATCAAACCAACTCAATTAAGACTAGATTGCAAAATTCTAGAAATAGCAATTTTAGTACAAGAACTGCTCCCCATAAGCAACCACATGGAAAACAGTATAGAAAAAATCAGGTTCCCTTGTAGTCTGAAGCCAGGACATTCCCATTGCTCTCACAAGTCCATCAACAATTGCGTGTGCATTCTAAGCACCTGGGGCAAGATATAAACACCAAGGGGAATCCCCAAAGTGTCTAATTTTTCAGAATTAAAATTATCTAGAAACACAATAAAAATTAAAACCTCTGATCTTTTGACTGAACTCTCGGGACTTAAATCCAGAATTTGTGCACAAAGTATAGACTTGCGAAGCCTAACTTCTGAAAAGCCGAAGAATAACAATAAAATTGGATGAAAACAACGAGAAGAAACCAAGATTTAGTTAGACGAAAGCGGTTTTAGACACTCCTCTGAATGAACGGGAGCACATTACAAACAACAACAACAACCCATCTGATGGAAGCACCGATAATTGCCCCTTTTGAAGCAGAAACCTCACTTTTGTCTCAACAAAAAACAATCAGAGAATTCCTCCAGCCAAAATAAAAATATTTCTAAGGGAAGCAGAGAACAGAAGATTACAAGCTCTACTCACGATCATTAGGGTCGGTGTCCGCAGCAACGAAGATCTGTCCCAGGGGCCAAATGCAGCAGCAGCAGCCTAGGAGCAGTATCAACCATGGCACATCCGCCATTCCGCCGCCTCCCTTCCTCCTCCCCATCCCCCACAACAATGACTCCAACAATGCTCTCTACTCCTGCGAATCTCTCCCACCGAATAATGCAAAAGAAAGCGCTTTCTTGACTGGGTAGAACCTCCCTCCCTTCTTTACTCGGCTCCTCCAAATCGGATTGGTTTAACGCCCTTCTTTTTTCAGATTTTGCTGCTGCTTTTCAACCCTCAAATTGTGCATTGGAAACTAGCACAGCAGCAGCTGGCAGCAGGGAAGGCCGAGACAAGAAGAACCCGCGTGTGATGAGGTCAATTGCTGCTGTCCCTTTCAGGGGCATTTCTGTGATTTATATAGCCGGAAAAGGATTTCAGTAGGAAAAAAATATATAATAAGAGAGAGAAAAACTCCAGCCGTTTCTCATCGAGAATGCAAGTATGCAACGATACAACTCATAGGACAATCAAACCAACCAGATGGCGGCAATTATTGGGATCGACAAAGGTCATTACCCCAGTGTTAGAACATGGGTTAGGTCTCCCTCTTCTCTCTCCCTGTGAACGTGACTGGCAGCCTGAGCTGGCTGGCCGTATGCATTGGGGGCAGCGTCAGAAGAATTTGGGCTCTGTTTCCAAGCTGTAACGGCGGTTAGATTACAATGATTAGTGTATACCAAAACTGCAGATTATTCTGCTGTTTGTCAGCCCGATGGGCGGTGCTATGCTTCGTCGTACCAGTACAACCTCCAAGGATATCCTTAAAAAGGGAAATTGGAAAAGAAAAAGAAAAAAGGCAGCTGGCACGGCATGGCATCCTGCCACTGAACACGTCGCATTGTTTGTTCGCTGCAGGCTGAAAGCTTCTCTGTGTCCGTGCTCGTTAATCATATCTTATGCTTCAATTCTTGCAATTAGCTTAGCCGCGCCGTGGTGATCCCCACGGTTCCTGCTTCCTGGTGCGCGTGCGGTGGTCACAAGTGGTACTAAAACTGCGCGCGTTTGCATCGTGACAGCAAGCTGGATCATATATACCAGCACTAGACTTCTTCCTTCTTCCGTTTTAAAATGTCTAGAAGGTCAAGGGAGCCATAAGACCTTGTCCTTGTCCTTGTTAACCCCGCGTATCATGACGCCATGCTCTCCACGCTGTGCCACGTTCTTGCTTCACTCTCGTATAATATAGTTTCATTCAGGATGGTAACAGGGCCTGACACAAGGACGGAACATTATCCCATCTCACGCAATGATTACGTGCACCATGTTGTTAGCAATGCAAGGAGTAGAAGTAGAAGCATGCAACCAACGGTCTAAAAAATTTCAGGGGACCCAGCCTTGCTAGAATCAGTCTAGCGAGAGCTTGACAGCAACATGCTACCAACCAAGCAGTCATGAGTGGACAGACTCACGGACATGCTAATCCAGTCCATAAACACTTCGGTTGAGGGGGAGAACGATAGATGTGATGTGCCCCCCTCCACCAACGCCGTCCCTCCACGGCCACTTGCGTCCATCGTCTTATCGCCGGCCATGAAAGCAGCACAGGTGTCTGGGAATGGTTTCGTACTTGGCGAGCACTCGATGAGAGCCGAAAAGATTCAGATTCAGATGATCTTTCAGGAACGCCGTGCAAGCCAGCCACTCTTGATGGCACGGAATCTGCTTTCAACAGCGCGAGCGCACTCGTGCCTCTTGACTCAGGATTCGCGTCCTCGGCCTTTTTTTTTTTCTGCTTCGGTTCGGACAGTGATCAAATCTGCAATTACCAGAACAAGGACTGTACTTTCTCCCTGTCATCTCTGTCAATGGACATTCTTCTGCAACCTGCAAAACATCGATTGGAAACCAAAAGAAAAAGGTATAAATGACAAGTGGTTACTGTCATTTCACGCGATTACAGTATCGACCACTCACGGGGTGCAGAAACGCCGCGGTTTGCTGTCTGCTGAGGACCTGCCGTTGTGTGACACGGGTCCAGGGGGCCTACATGATGCTGGAAATGGGACAGGAGATGGCTTTACGTGCTCCTTGATTGACCTATCCTCATGCCGTTCTGCTCCTGCTGGATTGGCTGTACCTGTACTAACTAATTGGATTTATCTCAAATAAATGAGTGGGCTAATTGTACTGTGGCTATTTGAGGTTACTGGACTGTGAATGCTCATTTTTATATATTGCCTCTTGTTCTATCAGACTCGAATTTTGGTTCCTTCCATGGAGCAGTGCAACACCTCTTTTGTAGAGTGACAGGAATGTCTTCAAAATTAGATTCAGAGGTGCGGAGGGAAGAGAGCATAGTTATTTAGTTCATTAGTCTGTAATGTGAGACACAACATTCAGTGACTACACTCGGCGCAACAAAATGGCGAAGGAAAAAACCAGTGTAAGCTGTTGTTTAAGCAAAACCTAATGCTACGGCACAACTTGGTCGCTATGTTCATCCATTTTTTTATAGCCTCGATAATGCCCAATTCAATCCTAGATATAGTTATCTATTCTTTCTGTTTTGCATGAGTGGGGGGAGATAATCCTGGCTAGAGCTGGACAGCAACATGCTACCAAACAGCAGTGGTGTTTAAGGAGGGCATGCTAATCTGATCCTGAAACACTTCGGTTGCGAGACAACGACACGCTCAGCTCCACCAACGCCGCCGCTTCCACGTCCACACGCGTTGCGTCCGAGACAGCACCACCGTATCAGCCATCTAATCTAAGCAGTGTTGTTTTAGAATGTTTCATACCTGGTGAGCACTGAGGAGTAACGAGTCTAATCTAATTTAGACGCGGATATGGAAAAGGCGGCCTCTGTTTTCAGACGGTGATCTGCTGAAAATCTCGCAAAAGCGAGTGCACGTCTGCCGTATCTCGTTGTCAGCATCCGCGTCCTTGAACATTTCTGCTCCAGTTCAGAGAGTTACTCTGCAACTACCAACACAAAAACTGTACTTTCTTCTACACTATCATCATCAGTCTGTACAGTCCCCTGCAAGGCAGCCGAAATTATACGGAGTATTTACTGGAAAGAATAGATGAATGTCAAGTTGTTACTGTACTTGTATGCGATTCTGTGATACAAATTCTGTCATAGACTCACAGGGTGGAGCAATCAGCAATGCTGCTAAGTTCAGTCACAGCAAAAAATTCGTGGGTGTTATTGTTTGTTCAGCCTCTAATGGGCGTAAGATAGGCCCGACTAAAATGAGCCCAACATGGACTCTGAAACAAGGACATTTGGATCTTCTGAGTTCTAACAGATTATTAAGCAAAAACCTGAGAACACTTTAGAACTATCAACTCCTGATTCACCAGCAGTGGATATCATGTGACCAAGTAAAGTGGGCCAAATGCCTCCTTCCCCAGTGTATTGGTCACCTTGTCAAGCTGCGAGTAAGGGAGATCATCCTCGTCAGCACCGTTCGATGGCGCAAAGCAGACTACGGCCGTTCTCCTGATCACGCCAGCCAATTTGATACACCCTTTGACGAGCATTTCCCTTGAGAGAAGGAACGCCTGATATGATTTCCTGAAGGGGGGAGTCCCGGCTGCCTTCTTCTGAATCTTCGTCAACAATATCAGGGGCCTGGGTATCCGAAGTCCGGCATTGCTCAGTTGTTGTGTTTCGTTCGTGAACTGAGGTAAGTAGAAAGTACAGGCAAGCTCAGCATCTTTCACATGTGACCAATTCTCACAAAACCCGAAAAAATAGAGAAGTTGAGAGCTTACAGTGTCAGGTGAAACCTGGAAAACCACCATGTTCTCCAGCTTGCTTGAAGAAATTTTATTAGTGGCTTCAGTTCCCACAGTGCATTCTTCTCCTATGGACTGTCATGAAGTGCTTGTAGTTGTCAGCAAATGTCCTAGGGCCTCCAGAGAGGCAGAGCGAATTTATTTAGTGTCACACCTGACATGCAGTTTCAGCAGTTCATTTGTGCAATATCTGCAGTTTTCATTGTCACACCTTGTACGTGCTACACTGAACAGAGTCAGAGTACTCATTTAAGTTTGCCTATGTCTCTATGATACAATACAATTAGTAAGTTGCCTAACAAATGTATTTATGTTTGGAACTGTTGTGCTGACTAAAAGTTCCTGCTCTGTTCGGATCAGAGGCTACTGCTATTATTGTTCCAGTTCACTAAAAAAAGAGTGGTCGATGGTTTTCTCATTTTTGGGGACAACGATGTGTATGAACGACAAAGGAAAAGAACATTGTAATGCCACTCATGCGAAATTGTGAAGATTGTCATGAAATAGAACGAACTGTCACCTCATAACAATTGAGACGCTGGTCATGGGCAGCCCCGTGAGAAACACAGATCTTGTTCATCTTCTCCGATCCAAAAATATTCTCCAGTTATTATCAGTGCAGAACTAAGCTTCAGACAAAAAGCACGAAGAATGAGAGTCACAATACAAGAAAGAAATCCGAAAGGCAGTCAAGAGATGAATTAGCACCGTTACCTCGATCAAGTGGCTTCCTAGCCCACCGCAACATGGAGGTGTCTGAGGTTGACGAAGGCAAGGCGAGAGCGAAACAAAGACCGGCGATGGTGCGTTTCGAAAGTCGAACAGATCCTTCCGCATTTAAGGGAGTTTGTTGCGGAGGTTGTTGCGAATTGAAACCGAAAAGCTGAGAGGCGATACACCGGGCATCTGGGCTACCTGCGCGCACTCGCTTGCTTCTCAAGTTTTACCCACCATGAATTGTGGCGTGTAAAATGGAATAGGTCGACATGATTACGACCGTGCACGAGCGTGCAGCCTTCATGTGTTATAGTTCGTGCTTATGCGTCGATTAAGAGGCCTGACTCGTGCGTTTTACTTTCAATTCAAAGCTCTTCTGGCTTACTTTCTTCTTGTTATTAGCAAAATACCCGTATGTTGTTACGGGTCTTTGTTAAAAAATTTTATGATTAGAATGTTTTTTTGTAACTATAAAAGATTTTCAATTAATTAATTTTTTTGATTTGAGCATTTGCTCTATTTTTATTTTGCTTTACTTTTTGAGGAGGCCTGACTCGTGCGTTTTACTTTCAATTCAAAGCTCTTCTGGCTTACTCCAGAATTTGTTACACGCACACTTGTTCCCTTAATTTGTTACTCTGGTCTGAACTGTCAAATTTCTTAGTACACCTAGTAGCACGCAGACAATGCATGTGACTGCTGCATGCTTACTGAACAAGCACTGTCAAAAGTTAATCTTTGGTGGGACAATAGACAACCACATGTCGGAGTCAGCAGATTTCACGTTTTAGTGGGCCGTAGATGGGTCATCGTAGATGGATGAACGAACATGCGAGACTGACATCTACAATTTACGACATTTTGCTCAAAAAAAAATCTACAATTTACGACATGGACAGAGGCTTGGCACGTCCCTGGAACATCGCTGATTGAAAGCTTTTTATTTATCTTAGCGACTAGTTTGGCAATTTCTAAAGAAACACTACCAGAAAGTATGGCGCAACAGAATAGATGGAGCAGAACCACGAACAAGTTGCACACTACACAGGCTATAACATTCAGTCACATCAATTTCTTAGTGAAACAAAATTCAGTAGCCGGATAATGCAAGAACAAAAAACCTATAATAGTACCACATGAATTTTTTTTAACGATTTTTCTAGATGGAGGTTGCCTACAGGACATTGGAGATATCTAACGTTGTCTCTAACACATCATAAAATCTAATTTTTTTTATTTATGTAATAAAGTTGAAGGAAGGAAATATTGGCGCCAAAAAAATTACTATACAAAAGTGCCGAACTCAAGACATGGTTATCCCCCAATGTAGGTATAGACTTGCCTCGCCTGAAATTTATTGAAAATACCAAATTGTCAAAAACTCTTAGAGATACACAAGGGGCTCCTCAAACACCTGATTTGGGCACCCTAGCAATCGTGTCACTTACACAATATATCGTGTCACTTACACAATATATGTGCACACATTGCGGTCAATCTCCAATTCGATTCATACAAGATCCAATATTTTGAATGAGAGACACAAGATTAGACCCGGGCGCGCACGGCGTCCACCCCAGGCAGTGGAGTGGATCACGACGCTCTCCACCCCACGCCGCCTTCGCTTACTGAACGTCTCCACGGGGCAGTGCGTCCAGGTGAACATTCCCACGGACCTGCACGACCACCGCGTGCTCCGATCCACCGGCGAGGGCCTCCTCGTTCTGCTCCATAAACCGTGCCCGAGTTCTTCAAATCGTCCCAGCAGCCCGCGCACAACGCTGGCCTCGCGGACGACCGCACGGCCCTGCTCTACTTCTCCAGAATCTCAACACTAGCCTTGGCCAAGCCCGGCGACAAGCGTTGGGTGCTCGTCAAAACACACGGTTTCCTCCTCATGCCAACGATACGTGCCTTCATGGTGGTGGACACTACTACTACTACTACTAGCCAAGAGGAAAATAACCTGCCGCCGCGGTTCAGCAGGATGGTCGACACGGTGCACCTCGTCGGGGATGATGACGGGCTCCTACTGGTGCACCGTAAGATGCGCGAGGTCCGTGACGCGGAGGATTGTTACATGCAGGAGGAAGCATAAGGTGTACAAGGTCGATCTGGACGCAGGGAAGGTGACTACCGGCCTCGGTGGCAGCACAGTTTTCATTGGGCTTTACCGCGCGCTTTGTGTGTCCAACCGGGTGTTCCCCTTCCTCGACGCGGACACGGTATATACCCAGGTGTCGAACCGGGCACGAGCAGATCGGCGCCTATCGTCTCGCTGATTTTCTTGCTGTTTATGTAATTAAGCGGCTGACTGATTTTCTTGCTGCACGAGGACGTACGGCGTACCAGTTACGACGTACTGCTACTGCTCTATTATGCTACTCTCTCCGTTCTAAAATGTTTGATATTTTAGTCAACTTTATTTATTTTAAAATATTTATTATTCTCACTTTCTAATATCATTTTTCCTTTTTTTAATATAACTCTATCTTTATCTCTCTTCTCCTCGTTTACTATGCAACCACCTTTTATATTTCTCTTTATTTTCTATAACTAAGCTAAAACGTAAAATATTTTAGGATATAGGAAGTACAAACCACCCGCACGATCTTCTCAGGAGCGAGGAGGTTTTAAAGCCTCCTTTAAGCTAAGCGGGAGCCAAGGATGCTGGAGACAGACCGCGACAGGCGGTGGTGGTGTGAGAACGGACGGAATATTAATGTCCGGCCCCGCGCGCCCATGTGCTGCGTGTTGCAAACCCTCGCTTTCACAACACGCGCTCAGCGCTGCCTTTTTCTTCTTGGAGTTGCAACAAAGAAATTATCGTGTTAACATGCGCGAGAATCACATGGCCTATTAGTTATAAATTATCCTTGCGGTTGTCTAATCAAGCCGTAGCTATTGTTTTACGAAGTTTATTACCAGTCAAAAGCTGGTGTGTTGCTTGTAAGCCTTTTTTTGTTGGGGAAGCTAGAAATTAATAACAACCCATTAATTGTACTGCATACAGTAGCTCGGCTGTGATCAGATAAGCTTCTTGCCGTCGCAACTGTGGCTGCACCGGACAACAGCTAAATTCATGCGCCCTCGGCCACTGGCGGAGCCACGGGTAGCCAGCCGGGGTCATGCCCCCCCCCCTAGTTCACACAATTTTTTGAGAATCTGATATTTGAGCATAACAAATCTATGTTCAGAGCATAATTTACAAGTAAAATGCACTTGATTTTGCTTTGAAAATTAGAATCAGATTATCAATAACTCTAGAAAATATTGATATATTGTAAATTTATTGATTAGCATTTAATGCTTAGGCTAATTGGCTCCTCGTCCCTTCTCCGTCAGGCTCCGCCACTGCCCTCATCTATAGGTTTGAAAACCATTGAAAACCGACCGATTTTTATGGTTTTCAGTAAACTGATCCGGTTTGGTTTATTACAAGAACCAATCAGGTTTACTATAACAAAAATGGTTTGGTTGGTTTTTTGGTTTATCCATCAGTTTTGATAAAAAAAATAATACTATAACGGTTTTTTAATCCCTGCCTTTAGCACCTACAGATAGCGCCCAATGCTAATTAGCTTGAAACATTTGTGACTCAAGTGAGCGCGGAACTCAGCGCGGAGTAGCTCTTGGTTTATGTAAATCACAACCTCATGTACTAGCTTTTAGCGCTCAGCCACACACGTTTGTGAAAACTTTTGGCTAATCTCGAGACTAGCCTCCTTCTATAAATAAATGACACGTACGTGTAAAGCATGCTCTCAAATAAATAAATATAAGGTGTATTGTTCGTTTAATGTGTGGTTCCAGTTGTAGTAAGCTTTAAGGACAGTGAACAATCGTCAGTGATGCTGATTGCTGGCGCTGAAAAGTTATTGTTTCGTTTTAAAAAAGGACGTTTTTGTTCTCTTTTGAACGGTGAAGATATCACCCACGCACATGTCGCTATGCCGTGTTATCTGTACTACGTGGCACTGGCACCCACGCGGGCAACAGTGCTATGCTATGTAGCCTGACCCAATGGCGCCCTCACACGCTGTAAACTGCTCCCGTTGCTGCGCCTCGTGCACAACGTGGGAATATCTCCCCTAGACAAACAAATCATTCTCTGTCAGGAGGAAAAACAAATCCTTTTCGTGTGGCCCCAACCAACTTAACTAACCACAACTACACGCGTGTATCCCTTCCACACTGCACTTGATGTGCTGTCTATATATGAGCTCCTGGAAGCTCATCTCAAAACATTAACTAGTTCATCTCTTCTCTTGCATTCTTCTGATCGGAGTACCCCCTGCCTGCCTCTCCCCACCCGAATCAGTAGAGGCGCAGGTATTCCAACCGACGAGCATGATACCGAGAACTCCAAGCATGTTTCAGATCGGGGAGGGGGTGGTTGCCTCAGCAGTGCCGATGCCGGCGTCCGGCGAGCTCGTCGTCGGCCTCAGGCTAATCATACAGCCATCGCCCAGGCAGCAACGGCTTCCAGCGGTCCTCAGGAGGTCGGCGGTCAGGGCCCCGGAGACGAGTGCATCATCATCCAACTCCAACTGCCACGAGAATGGCCGAACGTTTGTGGGGCTGGAGTTCTTGAAGTGCTGCTTCTGCTGCCACAAGAAGCTGGGCGCCGACATGGACGTCTTCGTCTACAAGTATGATACTAGTGCAATAATCTTTCTACGCCTTTTGGTAGCGGTACCACCGAGCAGTGAGCAAGTTTTTAATCTGGATTTTGGGCGATTTTTTGCAGAGGAGAGCACGCATTTTGCAGCGCGGAATGCCGGTCCCGGCACATAGCGAAAGAGGAGCGGCGAGAGATGGAAATCCTCGTTAGGAAGCGCCGTGACGCGTTCCACAGCCGGCACGCCGGTCCGTCTAAGACGGACGGATCAAATCGCCGGCACTTGAGACTGCAAATCGTTGCGTGATGAACTGATGATGATATATATAGTATACTTACTTATAAGCTAGGGACAATTTGTAGTCCTAGTTTTTGTTGGCCTGTTAAATTTTGGAGAACCTTCTTGTAAGCTGTGGTGGTGACGGCGGCGATAACTGTGGATATAGTACAGTGGGTTTTGACGGAAACTGTCTGCTCCTCCATTCCGCTTGTTCAGCTTTGGAACAGGGAATCCTGACTAACCAATAGATTCAGAGCCCTAAAAGAACCCAATAGATTCAGACGAATTCCTGTGAGAACACACACACACAAAAGACAGCAGGCTGCGGGTTACAACATGTATCTATTCGTTTCAGAATTGCTAAAGTTGTTAGCGGCAGGGTAGTAGGGTTAGAAGGAATTGGAGAATCTGAAGGAAGAAGAGGGTGAGTCGGCGACGAACAGGAATTTGAGTTTTGTCTCTTAAAAGGTTGTAGCACACGAAGCTACCGCTGGACCCACGCAACGATTACGCGAGGCGGATCCATTCCGGGCCCGACACACGCAAGCTGGGCTTCTTGACACGAGACGTGAGACCCAACTCAGTTGAGCTTCCCGCCAGCAGAGCTTTGAAAGAGGCTTCGTAGGCCCAGCATTAGAGAAAAGGCCGAATCAATAACACAGGAACAATTGAACTCTATGGGCCTTTTCCAGGCTTCTGGCAAATGTCGAAGGAACTGCCTCCGCGGCTCGGCGCATCCACCAACTTTTTTTTAGGTCTGCCGGGTCAAAGTCCACGAAACGTCTGGGCAGGCGGAGGCGGTTACCCTGATTTTGCTACTCGTAGTCGCAGTAGAATCGCTAGCCACAAGTCACCGTTCAGTACCTAGAACAATGTACTGTATCAATATTCATTATTCTTTGACAAATCAGCACGAGATGTTATTTATCGGCAGGAGTACTCTACACAAAAGGCAGATTGAGGTTTGTCGTTTATGCAGGACCTAGATGTTGACAAATCCTCGTTAACTGGAATCCTTGGGTTTTATCGACGAAGCTTAGCGTGACACACTTGCTTAGTTTAGAAAGTAAAAACCCTGACCACGCTTGCTTGAAAGAAATCCCCAGTTGCATGACCACCTGTTCACAATACAGCCTTCCCAGAAACTGGGGGAACGAGGGGGGTTTGGGTTTGGCACGGCTGTCAGCTGGGATTGATCTTTGCTGTACCAGGCATATTATTCTGCGCTTCTCGTTTCATGATTCCATCTACTAGAAGTCTAGAACAAATATTACAATATCTGTTCAAGTTCAATGGCCTAACCATACTCCGTAAATAAGCTTTGGTGCGGGCCTCTGTTCTGAGCTGCCTGCTGACCTTGTTTGGGACCTCGGCTCATTCATCAGCTATAGTAGTATTTGGTGCAGTGCAATACTGCTTCCCCGGAAAACTTGGGCCACCCTGGTTTCCCCTCACTTGAATAATCAATCGGGAGCTCATGACCGAAGTCGATGTATCGACACGCTCAACGGAAACACCTACGTAAGAGTACTATTTTACAAGTCTGGACGATATGTGCATGATAACTTTGACAAAACGGCTGATATGTTAATCTAATCCGTCGGTGCTATCACCAACCTCACCACACCTGCTTATTTTAGGAAAGGAAAGAAACTCCCAGTGGGATTGTGAGATCGTCGGCAGTCGGCCCTCAGTGGGATGCAGGCAGTGCCACTTGAGAATACAGCCTTCCGAGAAACTGGGGGGACAGAGGCGGGTTCCGGTTTGGCACAGCCGCACAGCTGTGGTGCGGCGCTGGGGTTTGGCGTGTGGCTGTCCCGCGCGAGGGCCGTAGAGTCGCGGTGATGCGGCAACACGGAGGGCCGCAGAGTTGGTCGTCGCGAAAGACCACAACAGCAAAACCGCAAACCAGGCAAAGCCGGCGCGACCACCAGGCGGAACCCACACAGCCTTGTTGGGGCGACTCTACACGGCCTGGGCCGCTCGCTGTGATGATGAGCGGCAGACGCAGGAAGGGAAGCGGCAGATGCGTTGCATCTCAATTCTCAACTGCCCTCGTGTCTCCGTCGACGCGTCCGGACCCTCTGAGCTTATCCCCTCACGCTGCTTCCCGCGAATTTTGGAGCCCATGCCTAAAAAAACCCAGCTGCTTGCCACTTGAGCCCCCACTCCCCAGCCGGCGCGTCCACCTCCTCCTCCCTTCTTCTTCCCTATCTATTATATAACAGCGTCTCATCCCATTTCCCGTTTCCTCATCCAAGCTTGCAACAACTAGAGCCAGCCACCTGCTTCAGAAGAAGAACCAACAAACCCAGCTTGAAAAAGAAGAACCAACCAAAAAAGACCAAAAGACCCAACATGTGTGGCGGTGCGATCCTCGCCGAGCTGATCCCGAGCGCGCCGCCGCGTCGGGTCAAGCCCGGCCACCTCTGGCCCGCTTCTGCCGGGCCGAGCAAGCGGCAGCAACGGAAGAAGGCCGACGACTTCGAGGCGGCGTTCCGCGACTTCGACGACGACTCCGAGGACGACGACTCCGAGGAGATGGCGGAGGGGGACGAGGAGGTGGAGAGCAACCCCTCCTTCGTCTTCCGCGCCGCGTCCCCCACCAAGAGGGCGGCGCCGCCGAGCAGCAGCAGCAGGCGCCGGAAGCCCGCGCAGTACCGCGGCGTCCGGCGCCGGCCGTGGGGCAAGTGGGCGGCGGAGATCCGCGACCCCGTCAAGGGCGTCCGCGTCTGGCTCGGCACCTACCCCTCCGCCGAGGCCGCCGCGCACGCCTACGACGCCGCCGCGCGCGACATCCGCGGCGCCAGGGCCAAGCTCAACTTCCCTGAAACCTCTTCCGCTGCTCCGGCCAAGCGCAAGCGCGCTATCCCTGCGGCGGCGCCGGTCATCGACCTCGTCGACGAGGTTGCTGAGGACCAGTACGCGGTCAAGCACGAGGCCGCCAGCAGCCAGAGCGGCGGCTCCGACTCCGACGCGCTCCCGGACTTCTCGTGGCAGGGCGTGTCGACGGACTTCGACTTCGCCCCCGCGCAGCCCGTCCAACAACCCGCCGCTACTAAGCGGATGAGGGTTGAAGAAGAGCCGGCGGAGCAACAAGCCGTGGAGGCCTCGCCCCGGTCCTCGGACTCCGACGCGCTGTTCGACGCGTTCCTCTTCGGTGACCAGTTCCCCTACTTCGGCGGCGGCGGCGCGTACGAGTCCCTGGACAGCCTCTTCAGCGGGGACGCCGTGCAGGGCAACAACAACGCCGACCAGGGGATCGGCCTCTGGAGCTTCGACGACAACCTCTCCTTCTAATTACCTTCGGATGTACCCGTGTTCATGTCTTGTAAATTACGGTGCTCGTTTTGTCCAAAGTTTGCAACTTTCTTGTACTATTGAGGAAGAGTCAAGAAATTACCCTTCTCGTCAAAAGTTTTTTGCCTGTGGTTCGTCTATGTGAGGTGCGGTCCCTGTCTGACGTCGCATCGCGAATTCGCGATACCGTGAACCAGTTCGATGAATTGAACAAGATACAGACGAATCGGTGCTTCGACCCTTGTTGGTTCGTGCTCAACTACTGACAAAATTACCCCCAAAGAAAAAACATGGTCAAGGGGGATGCTGCATCTCTGGTGCTTGGCCATACGAACCTACAGTACTACAATCAATCATCATTCATACAATACAAGTCGATGGCCCGTTAAGACTTTTCAACATACACAGACATGACCTCTCAAGGAGGCAGATTACTGTGCTTTGTTGAGCTCGGCATCTCGCGCTTTCAGCAACGAACACCGTCAGTTCGCCATCTTGCTGTTGATCTATAGTTATTAGGAGAATTTCAGAGGGACTGAAATCCCAGCCGTACCATCAAAAGTTCCAGGACTCCGACGCAGGCAACGCCGCTCATTCATTTATTTATTTTTTCAAAGAATAGCTCATTCATTTCTGAATTTACAAACAAAGCAAAGATCGATTTGTATTTTGACAGCAGCAGACAAGTTAAAGATCCGTCGGAAAAAGAAAATGACAAGATAAACTTGTCAGCCGCAACTAGAAGCCCCGAAAGATAAGGATGATATTTCCTTTTCTTTATTGCTCGTACTAGCATTGTTCTGTCGCCAACCCACGGGAGAGACACTGAACTTGGGCTTCCTTGCTTCCAAGGTCTCTTGCTCATTTGGTCAAGTTGCGAATTTTATAACCATCAAGTTGCGCTCTCAATTCTCATCACCAAAGCCAGCCGTAAAAGGTGTCGACATGCAGCAGGTCCCATCACACAACACGGAGAATTGCGATTTAAACAAACTGAGATGTTGCCATCCCATCTCAGATCCCCCGTCAAGGCCTCCAGAGCCTGCCTGCCTGTGCTTGTGAACGTATGCACACCTCTTATCTTCAGAATTATTCAGGTGTTGTATATTCTATCTATGCATGATCTGTTTTCTTTTTCAGTGTGCATGATGCGTGTGGCATAATACTCGTTGTTTCTGCGTGCTGTCGACAGACGTACGATATGAAGTCAAGAAAATAAAGTTGCATAATATGCGGTAAATTTGTGATTCATCTTTCTGACAGCACAAATTCAGACGGGCGAAGCTGTTGGGGATCCAAACTGTTTCGTGAATTATTTTTGGTTGTTTTCAGTAACAAATAGTTGATTGTCAGTGTAGCAGAGTACTGAGCAACCAGTATAAAGTCATCATCGTCAAGCTATTTGGCCATGCCTCCTTTTGGTGACACCCCGAGCAGTCCAAGCTTCAACTTATCAAGTGGGCAATACCGCTCTGGCTCGATGTGTCGGACCTATCGTTGGTTTTGTGTTGCTCGGCATGGACTGTAGCCGCCCTTCAATACAACCGGTTAGCACCGGAGCCTATTGTCTAATTAGGTGATTAGATTACGATCCAGACGACGTACTTAACAATGTGTGCAGTAATATACGCAGTAGAGAGAACGACAGAGCTTAGGTAGCACGATGACCTACGTAAAGCGTCAAAAGATGGCTACGTGGTACCGGTGAATGGACGAGTTGAGTAAACTCCAAATCAAGCTCCTTGATTAGTGAGACGCACGCGTCCAGTTGATGATACAAAAAAAATTTCTTCGCAGCATAAAACTAAGATGAACCCTCCAATAGCATGGGTTGGCGCCGTAAACCACTTGGTGATACCGCCTTCCTGAAAACTGGCATGCCGGCCGAACAAGGCTCCGGTATCGCGAAATTCCGCTGGGTGTGTAGCTGGGCACCGCATCAACGGAATAGAGACACCACATACTACCTGCATATGGTACGTACTAGAGCCCCCCTTTTGGATTGAAGGAAAAACAAAGGAATTTTGGAGGATAGAAATTGTAAAGAAATTTTTCCTGTATAACCATTTGGCTCATAGGAAAAACAAATGATATTTTCCATAGGAATGGATTCCTATGCTTGATTTTGGAGGAATCAAAGCAAGAAGTAAGACCTCTTTTTTCTTTCCTTTATTTTCATATGGAGCAAGAGCAAGCTATACGTTCCTTTGTTTTTCCTATGAGACTACTAAAGACCTTCTCATCTTAATTCCTATGTTTTCAATTCCTATAGGATTTTAAAAACATATCATCTCAATTCCTATATTTTTCCTATTCCTATGCTTTTTCTATCCTACATTCCATAAGTGGATAACTGAGCACTGTCCAATATCTTGTGCAAACCGTGCCAACGGCACACACCTCGGGAAGACACTGCGAATGCTAGTAGGAGAAGCGCCTGATGGGTGCAAGTGGGTAAGGATGAACTCGTTTCTTGATCTGATCTGAACCCCGTACTGGCAAGCTAGGAGGAGCTCGGTCAGTGAAGGTTTTGTCATTGGAGTCGACGTGCAAGTTCAGAGAATGACATCGCCCGGCCCTTGAACGAGGGTTTTGTCCCCTGCAGGAACGCGTGCGCCACGCCAGGCTAGCTAGTCACCACTCACAACCAGGCACCGGCTGACTTGGAGCACGACGACTCTCTTCTTTGTTTGGCTGCCCTGTTCTGTTCGTTTGGGCCGAGCGAGGCTACACAAAATAAATCAAAGCGTCCCGCCTTTGCCCCTACTTGACCCCTCGCCCCTTCCAAGCGGCTCCCCACCCCACGCGCGGGCGCTCTATATAACCGCCACCGCCGGCGTCCACCGGTGACAACACAAAGCACTTGACTCCAGAGCAACTTCTTTACTCCAACAGGCAGCTGCTGCTGTAGCGAGAGAGGGAACAGACTGAATCAAAGATGTGCGGCGGCGCGATCCTCGCCGAGCTCATACCGAGCCAGCCGGCGCGGCGTGACGTCACGCCGGGCAAAGGCTCTGACCATGACGACGACGACTTCGAGGCCGCGTTCCGGGACTTCGACGATGACAGCGACTCCTCCTATGACGACGAGGCGCCGTTCGGGTTCGCCGCGGGGAGCAACAACAAGAAGCGCGGGAGGCGGATGCCGAGCCAGTTCCACGGCGTGCGGCGGCGGCCGTGGGGCAAGTGGGCGGCGGAGGTCCGCGACCCGGTCAAGGGCGTCCGTGTCTGGCTCGGCACCTTCCCCACCGCCGAGGCCGCCGCCCGCGCCTACGACCGCGCCGCGCGCGACCTCCGCGGCGCCGCCGCCAAGCTCAACTTCCCCGCCACGTCCTCCTCCTCCTCCTCCTCCTCGGCCGCCGCCAAGGCGCCTGCGCACAAGCGCCGCGCCGTTGCCGGTAAGGCGACGGCGGCGTGCGTGGTGGACCTCGTCGACGACGACGACGACGAAGGAGGTGTTGATCCGTTGACTGCGGAGAACGAGGCCTCCGCGGCGAGCAGCAGCGCACTGCCGGACTTCTCGTGGCAGGGCATGTCCGCGTCCGACGACGACAGCGCCGCGATTCCCGTCGACATCGAGGCATCAGCGGAGCAGTCGTCCGTCGAGCTCTGCGCCGCGAAACGGCTCCGGAGCGAAGCAGCGCCCGAGCCCACCGAGGACCTGCTCTTCGACCCGTTCGTGTTCGGCGACCAGCTCAGCTTCTTCGGCGCGTTCGGGCAGCCGGAAGGCGTGTTACCCGGCGACGCCGTGCAGGGCGGCGAGAGCGTTGGGCTCTGGAGCTTCGACGACGACCGCCTCGTCCAAGACAACTTGTGCTACTAGACTAGGCTTGCTTCCATCCTCCTTCTTCTTGGTGCTCCATCTTTGTACGTAGTCTTTTGAGTTGCTCGCGTTCCACTTCCTTGTACGAACATGTTGCCGTTGCCATAAACCGGACTTGCTAGTTCGTCACTTGCTTTCTCCAGCCTCTGCTTCCGTCACTTCCTCATCTTAATTAAGAGACATGATGTTGCCGTCCCACTGATCTGATTTCATATGAATCGATGGGCTGGAGGCCTTGTGGGCCTTCTTTTTCTCAGCTCAAATCTGGCTCCCAGCCCAAATGCGAATCTCTCTGAATCGTAGGGGATTCTTGGGATGCATATGCATCAACGCTCCTTCCTTTTCCTATCGCATCTTTTTTTTTGTGTGTGGAAATCTTCCTATCGCATCTTGGACTACGTTGCGTAGCCAGAAACTAGGTGGACTGGGCACTGTTAACTCACGGTTCTCATTCTTGGATGCCTCTATACCGTGGCCGTCTGTCTCTCTGATTATATTATCCACAATCACGGATTAACCCAACACGCACGATTATCGCACTGCATGCTTTTTTTAGTTATTACTTTTTCCAGGCAACCAAAAAAAAAAGAATTGTCTGGCATAGACTTTTCAGTCTGAAATTACCAATCTTTTGTTCTCGGACATTCTATAAAAATGCTCAAGCCTATCTACAGTCGCACAAACAATGGCTTAAATATTGTTGTTCCCAAAAAAAAAAGGGCTTAAATATTCTTGCCAAGAGTCTTTACATAATATATGTTACTGTTCACTCGTTCTCTCCTTGGGTTAATTGTTGGCTCCGCCACTGCGGACCAACACGTCTTACAAGCACGGTTGACAAAAGGCGGTCTTGATTGTGTCTTATGGTTGTAGCATATGGTAATTGTTAAGTTGTTTAGACCATTAGGTGTCTTTATTAAATATGTTAAACCCCCTCTAAAAGTCTACAAATATTAACTACTACAGTAGGTAAGAGTCGCGCCTTTTTACCTCTTCGTGATGGCATGTGTCAATACAAGTTTCTAGCATACCAAACACACGGTGCCGGCTATAGCGGTTTTGGTAGATAAGAGGATTTTCATCTTAGTAAACATATATCACTTTATTTTAAAATTATTATCATTATTGATTTTTTTACATCTAGTTAATCATCTTATTCATTTTTTTAAAAAAAATACATCAACATTTTATCACTCAAAAAATAAACATAACTTATAATTTTGTATATTTAAACTAAATTTGAATTAAAACAGATGATTAAACATAACTAAAAAATCAGTTGTAACAATAATTTTGAAACAAAGGCAGTATTATATGTTTGAAATATCTTACATATGTGATAGATTTCAATTCTACCAATGTCTTTAGCTTCAATATTTTTTGTGCTATTTGAATAACAAAGGATCAAAGTGCAAATTATAGTTAGGTCAGAGATAATAATATTTTTTGTAATTGTAAAGTGCAATAGCGGCCTTTTAACTTCTCTAAGAGTATCATCTTGGTTCTTATACTTTTAAAATGCATATTTGGGTACGAGAATTTACTAAATTATGTCATTTAGATCTATGTAATGAGAATACCCCTATGACTGATGACGTGGGTGATAAACTAGAATGAATTTTTATAACCTTTCTCTCCCTGAATTAACTCTGCTACTATGGTTCATTCTAAAAGACTTTTATATTTAGCTGCAACATATCATCATAGAAAATAAGATGGGAAGCTATGAATGAAAGAAGACATATCAGCATACAAGGTTTTTTTTTGTTGTATTTTAGTCCTAGATAGCATATTTTAACAAGTTTAAGAATCCGAATATGCATATTGAGAATTTAGAGACCTAGATGATACCCTGAGAGAAGTTTACGGACCGTCCTGTGTATTTTACTCAAAGATAATAATAATTTTTATAATTATTGGCATGATAAATGACATCTAGATGTTACAAACATTAAAAAAAAAACATCTTTATGCATTAGCCATTGTGCATACATATTCCTGACCGTTTTTCAAAGAAAAAAAGAAACTTTGTATATTTTGAATCCTTCGAGTGCTGTCAACCTCATTGAACTGTACCTTTTGCTTTGGTCGAGTAAGTGGAACGTGGTGGCCACACGCCATTCCAAACATACGAACACTGAACCTGGCATCGGAGGCCACTTTCTTAACGAAAAGTATTCGGAAGTACAAGGTGGAGTATGACGTGAAGGAGACATGCTTAAAAGAGGTGCTAGGAGGATAATACCGCCGTTTAGGTCCTGTGCTTGTTCTAATCCCTTTTAGTTGTGGTCGCTCTGTCTACCGAGTTTGTTGTTATGCGAGTGTGACATCATTGCTCAAGTAATCACTAATCAGCTTCACTGCCGATGGAGATTAATTGGCCTCGGTTCCTTTTCGTTTTTTTAAGTTCAGAGTTTGGTCAAGTGGATCGGAACGTGACGGGCACAAGTTGTTCTGGATGGTTTGCCAGAAGTCCCGGCCTGAGGCATGCCAGGAGGGCTGAACCGGCAAGCTAAGGACAGGCGCCCAGATAGTTGCAGGACAAGTGGCCATAATTAACGAATGAGCATCGGCGATGATTCGTGGGACCGAATTCTATGCATATTGAAGCGTCCTGCAAAATGATAAGGATGTTTCTCTCAGTCAGCATCGTCATTGGGCGTTCGCCCTGAACCCAAGTGAGGTACAGCTGGAACTCGACGACTGTATGCAGTATTGTTGTGAACCGCTGTGATTTGTGACTTGTGAGCGATGGGTTGTTCGAGTTCTAACGACATTGCAATGTCTTTCTACCTTTTGGATTCTAACCAAACAGTGGAGTTTTATGACTACGCTTTTGGATGTGGCATAGGTCTTAACTGAATTATAGTTGCGTACAGTCGTCCTGTTAGTTTCAGAACTGTCGATAGGAATTTTGCTCTTGGCGTCTACAGTATTGCCGTTCTGACCAGGTGTTTCACGATCCATCATGGCTAAAGGATCGCAACTATTCCCGAATGGAAGTAGGCAAAGCATGAATGAACATGGTTGCATGAGATTTCTTTTCGTTTTTCTTCTTCTGGAAAATATCTTTGATAAAGAAATGAAACTCGAAGAAACATCTCGCGTACCATGTTCATTCATGCTTTGCCTTCAATTATTATTTGAGATAACATGGTTGCAGGCAACCAATTTACCTTCCATTATTATCTTAGTTATGATCCCAGATATCAGACATAGGAATAATGCGACGTCGTCCCGGGATGTCAGTTGCCACGTAGGTGCACGATGTGGATCCTAGAAGCTGGACCGAATCTGCCACGTGGCATGCCAGTCATCAAGCCCTCCCACTCCAATTCCAAGTCATCCCACCAACGATCCTAGCTGGCTATAAAATGTCTTCCCTCCCTCGGGGACTTCCTCGGTTCTAGATGACACGAACAACACACGTAAACAAGTCCAAGAAAAAGTTCATTTCCTGTCAACAATGTGTGGCGGAGCTATCCTAGCTGAGCTGATCCCGCCGCCGCGGCGCGCGGCGTCGCGGCCGGTGACCGCGGGCAACCTCTGGCCCGGGAGCTCCAAGAAAGGCGGCAACGGCGGGAGCAAGAAGCACGGTCGCGTGGACGCCGCCGAGATCGACGACTTCGAGGCCGCCTTCGAGGAGTTCGACGACGACTTCGACGAGGTGGAGGAGGAAGACGCGGACGACGCCTACGGGTCACGGCCCTTCGTGTTCGCGTCCAAGCCCGCGTTCTCCACAGGTAATCAAATCGATCTCGTTCTCCTAGTGTCAGCACAACGTTCGCGCGCGTTGTTGGGCTTGATCGTGACGTGCAACGTGAACTGCTGTTGTTGATAGTGTAATAATCTCAAGTGAAAAAAATTCTTGTGTAGCCCACGACGGTCGCGCGGCGCGCGCGGCGAGCAAGAAGAAGCGCCGCCACTTCCGCGGCATCCGGCAGCGGCCATGGGGCAAGTGGGCGGCGGAGATCCGCGATCCGCACAAGGGCACCCGCGTCTGGCTCGGCACCTTCAACACCGCCGAGGACGCCGCCCGGGCCTACGACGTCGAGGCCCGCCGCCTACGCGGCAGCAAGGCCAAGGTCAACTTCCCCGCCGCCGCCGGCGCGAGACCACGCCGTGCAAGAGCCGCGCCGAAGACGCAACCCCCCGCCGCGGCGCGCGAAGGGCAGAAGAAGCAGGAGGTGGAGCAGCTCGTCAAGCCTGAAATTGTGGCATCGTTCAACATGGACAACTTCTTCGACCTGACCTTCCCCGCCGCGCCGCCGGTCATGGCGAGCTCCTTCACCGAAAGCACCGAGTCGGAGTCCGGGAGCCCGGCGAAGAAGCCAAGGACCGACGACTCGTCGTCGGAGGGAAGCGGCGGCGGTGGCGCCACGCTGGGGCTGACTGACGAGCTGGACTTTGATTCGTTCATGTTTTTTCAGATGCCGTACATGGACGGTGGGTACGAGTCCATCGACAGCCTGTTTGCCGGCGGCCAGGACGTGAACACTGACATGAACAGTGTCGGTTTGTGGAGCTTCGACGAGGAGTTCCCCATTGATGGCGCTCTCTTCTGAGTTCTGATGTACCCTGTACGATCATCAGATTCAGATGCCCTCAGTTTGTAAGCATCAGAGTTTCTCACCTGGGCTTTCTGTAAATTTACTCGGCTACCCTTTGTTCATCATGTTCTAATTCTTGGTTCAGGAACGGCGTTCGTTGTTGGTGTTCAATTGGATGCTGCAGCTGGTGGCAACTTTGAGATTGCTTCGCTTGCTGGTTGATGCAATCGTGTGAAAAGTACTGCTTGAGTATATGCTCTTTAGATTCCGTGTCTGTACTGCCGGCTTCCGGATCAACCTGTACTTCTACTCGTGTGGCGTTTCGTACTGTTTTTCCCTAGTCCTAAGAATTGGTCATGTCCACAGATGTTGTCTATCTTGTGGTTGTCACTGTTAATACGAAATAAGTTTGCGAACCTGCCCTTGTGTTGTTTAATCCATGTTGAGTTAAGATGATGATTATTTTGTCAATTAAATCAAAATTGCTTCGTTGGGCTGTTACTAGTGCGTATAAAGAAATGGTTGCATCTATTGCATCAGTGGTTTCTCCACGCACAAATGATGAACCACAAACAAACAAACTTCTATAAACTCTGTCTGCCATGCCAATTAGCACTCCTGAAAATAATTTTGCTTCACTGGGTCGTTATTAGTGCGTACTATATTGTTTATAGAAACGGTTGCTTCAATTGCACCAATGGCTTTTCCATGCACAAATGATGGACGACAAACAAACTTCTATAAACTCTGTCTGCCATGCCCGATTAGCACTCCTGAAGGATATTCTCAAAAAAGAAAAAAAAAACTCCTGAAGAAATTCAGAAAACACAAATATAGGCACGCACAACATTATTTGCTGTCAACATTATACTCTTGTGCCATATCATTCGATCCCATGATTGTCTATATTTTAGCCTCCAAATAATTATAGGTTTGGCAGAACTAGTCCTGTGACGGATGCGCAAACCACCTCGCAATCCAGTGGGCACCTAAACGCCACCGCTGGTTTCGGCAGGTGCAATACGATAATATAGGCTGCAATTTGCACATCTTGCTATTATCTTTCTTGCCTCGATGTGGCTGTGACAAGGACTTGGCTCAACTACGTTCCAAATTAAGCTGAGTTGCAGGATTCTCAAGCAAGAGATATAGAAATGGAAGCAAAAGGCAAAAGCCTCATGCGGAGAGCTTGCTAAAGTCTTCACTCCTCTTGCATTTGTTTACCTCCAACTTGGGCGCCATGCCATGACAACTCGGAACCAGTATGTGCTACCGATAATCTTACTTTCAGAAAAGTACCAGTTGCACATTTTTCTGCCCGTGATGATGGCCTGGTTTTGTGGCCCGTGATTACGGCGAACGATTGTATCTGCCAAGTTTACTCTTGATAAAAAGTGTTGTGGAGGCCTCAAATAATTTCAATATGTTAACCTGTTTCACTGGATGAAAAATCCCTCTAAACACAACTTCCTGTAAAAGAACACAATCTGATTTGGATCCTCTGATGCCGACTCGCAAAATTGTTCCTCAGGAACTCATCCGTTTCTGGCACAAAACTTGCAACATCGATAGGAGTATCAGAGGCACTTTCACCTCTTGTACTTCTCCTCTGAGAGGCGCGTGCAGAGAACTATGATAAAAACTTAAAATTTGAGCGTGGCAAGTATTTTCTAATCTCCACGAGAGATTCTGAAAACAACAAGACTGAAGCCCCTAACCAATCTTCCATTCCTTCCGAAACGCTATAAGAAGGGGCCAATCCTCTGCAAGAAGTGATTACTTCATGAAACAGATGCATATACAACAAATCAAGGACAGAATCAAGAACTGAAGTGAAGACGACCACTTACTTGCAGAATCAAGTAGACACGGGCGATGCAACATCACCTCTTGCTGCTGAAAACAATGTAGTCGATGGCGAAACTCTGTCCGCCAGCGTCGAGGCATCATCAGCGTATACAAGCATAGCGCATCTGTTAACTGACAAGAGGAAATTATCCAAGCAATGTCCATGACCAGGGATGCTATAAGTAGCAATGCCACGTCATGGTGACGCATAAAACCCAAGGGTTGCCAGCACTTTCTACAAAAATGGACCATAGGAGGGTCTTATACAAGTGAGGCAGGCATGATAGTTGCAGTTGACGACGCCACTGCAGTGGAAGTCTGAGGGCAGAAAAAACAAGAGACGCTCGGACGGCCGCAGGCCCTGCCCGTGGGCTGAAAAAAGAGCCCGTGGTATTGCCACTGACCTGACACGTGTCGTACAGAGTTACTACAATCCTTGCTTATCTTGGAGGATGAGAGCTGAAGCCGGGTCTGTAGTGCAGTAGTACATGGATTTCAGATTTCAGACAGACAGTACGAAATGGTCAGCAGTCAGCAGCACCTCGTGAAGGACTTGTCGAGAAAGTTGGGAAAGCAACATTCCACTGGAAGCCCACAGACTCGACCGCCCACGATATTGGGAACCCGGTGCGCCGACGCGGGAGCAGCCCACGGTCTTTCCCGGCCCACGTCACGGGGTTCCTTCCTCTACTTTACCGAGACTCTTCTTCTCTCCCGCGGCGCAAAACCATCAGGAAGAGAAGAGGTAGCGCGATGTGTGGGGGCGCGATCCTCTCCGAGCTCATCCCCGCGCGGGTGCACCGGCGGCTGACGGCCGCCACGCTCTGGCCGGCGACGGAGAGGACCGCTACCACCGACCGGCGGCATGACCCCGTTTCTGACTTGACCGACGACGAGTTCGAGGCCGAGTTCCAGCTCTTCGAGGACGACGATGACGAGGAGGAAGAGTCGTCTCCGGCCGCTCTGTCCGAACCCGGAGCCTCGAGGCCGAAAGCCTCTTCTTCTGTTGCTGTTGCCGGTACAATCAGAAACATACAGTAGCCTTTTATTTTCTCGATCCCCCGAACGATCAGAAATGTTCATGCCCATTTTCAGGCGTCTCAGTGGCATCGACCCCCAAGCAGAGGCCACGCGTGGCAACGAACAGCAAGAAGTACAGGGGCGTCCGGTACCGCGCGTCGGGCAGGTGGGCGGCGGAGATCAGGGACCCCCGGAAGGGGCGGCGCGTGTGGCTCGGCACCTACTGCACCGCCGAGGAGGCCGCCCGAGCCTACGACCAAGAGGCCCGCCGGATCCGCGGGAAGAGCGCGCGCCTCAACTTCCCGCTCACGCACGACGGGCGACGACGCCAGCCGGCGGTCGTCATCGACCTCAACCTGCCGGCCGTCTCCGACGACCTCCACCTCCACGGCGTGGCTAGTGATGACACGATGGACATTGACGCAGGTACATATACTAGCCACCTCTCGAGCAGAGATTTTACAAACAAGAACAATTTGAACGAGCTAATCAGTGACTGATGATGCAATGGCGTGTTGTAATCTTCTGGTGGCTGTAGTGATGGGCGGTGAAGCAGTAACAGGGAGCACGCTGATGCGGATCAAAGAGCTGATCAGACAGGGTCCTCATCATCACGACGAACAACAAATGGCGACCGTCGTGTCTGAACTGACGAAAGGGGGAGGAGTCATCGGCAGCGAGGCTAGAGCGTTGCAGTACGCGGCGCTCATCTGTGAGTGCAACCGGCAGATGGAACAGGTCGCGGGCTTGAAGAGGGACCTTGAGGAACGCGAGGCGCGGCTGGTGGCGCGGAGAGGGCAGCTTCTTCGGCTTGTTTCACTTGCGCTGCTGCGATGACCACGTTCGGCTTTACTTGCAGAGTTGCAGGACAACTTTTTAGTGTTATCTGTATGTAGGTCGTGAGACAATAACTATGTTAGAACAGTGTAGTGCACTGGCATGTTTCTCTACTTTTGACAGCTGTTTCGTTTCTCCGAGATGATGCAGGATATATTAATCCAACTTTGAAATGTGGCATTTGTTGTCAGTTACTCTAGGTTTTTAACTTACGTTCAGACAAGACATTTAGTTCAAACTTGCACTGATCAACGTACGTGTTTGAGCGTCAAACAAACAAAACAGAGGGAGTGTGTCGAAAAGAAATACTCTAGCGTTCACGTGTCACAACATTTTTTGTGTGTGTAAATTGTGCTCTCTAAGATATTTTACTTAGTGTGATGACCTTTAGAGATGACACCGTTTATACCAGGTTATGGACCTACAACTTTAAGCTTTCGTTCATGTAAGCCACGTTTCAATAAAAAAAAACAAAAGATTATTATATTTATTTGAGAGTAGGAGAAAAATCTCACAATACTGAGACTTTCTAATTGAGAATAAGCTGCACCTTAATTAAGGCCAATGGTGAAAGTAACTAAAAAGTTAATAACGATAATAATTTTAAAACAACGAAAGTAGTGTCTTATATTTTCTTTGAAAAAGAAAGAATATGGTGTTTCTCACTTTTTTTTCCCATCTAGAATGGGTCTATACAAAAATTGTGAACTCTTCTTGAACACCGACGCATTTGGCCCAGATGGCATTTTGTAGCACAGGACCTCAAATGTACGTCTGACATTATCGAGGGAGCAAACAGAGAAATTCACGCAACCCCGAAAACCCCTTCCCTTGCCTCTCCTCCCCCGCCGCCGCCACTTCCCCTCTCTTCCCAAGCCTCCACGGTTTCGCGTGAGATCTAGCTAGGGTTAGGGTTTTCCAGCGCGGCGGCGATGGCGACCGAGCAAGCGACGGAGAACTATACGGTGGAGGACCTCGTGGCCCTGAATCCCTACAATCCCGACATCCTCAACGACCTCGAGAAGTTCGTCAACGAGCAGGTAAGCCCTGTTCCGCGGATGCTCTTCCTTCTGTTCGCTTCATCCTTTTCGATTAGTTTCTATCACTGGTAGTTCCAGAAAATAGCCCCTTCTTATATTTACTTTTGAGTGGTGGCGAAATCCTGCGTTTGGTTGGATGCCAAATAAACTGCGAATCCTGGTCCATGGACAGATTAGCTGTACATATCTCTTAACCCGAAGTTACTAGAATATTTGCATTATTGTTCATCTTTGCTTGGGGCTTGCAGTGGTTTCTGGGAACGGTAAATTCAGTGGCTGTATTATTAAGTTTAATTCAGCTGGAGAATCGTCTGGAATATAGGCGCACTCTTTAGTAGTACCGTCCAAGGGTTCTGTACTGATTGCAAAAGAGGCGTATTCTGATGATCAGAATACACTGGTTAGGAATGCCATTGCTGTTACAAGATATTAAATGCATATCCCACACATCAACGTGTGCTCACCTCCCATCAGGAATGGTGAATGCATGGAGAGCGATTTTCAGTTTGCAAATTCTGAGTCAATTGTCATGCCGTTGCAACTTGAAGTTTATGTTAACTAAACTCTCTCTTAGACTAAAAGTTAGCTCATTCGTGTGATGTATTTTTATAATTATTGTATTGAAATATTTGAGGTCCAACATTTCATCATCATTTATAATTTAATCCAGGTCTCCTCTCAAACATATAACTTGGATGCGAATCTCAGTCTTCTTCGCCTGTATCAGGTAACAAGTGTATCCAGCGGCACTGTTTTTACCAATATCACAGCTCACTTTATATGGATTCTTAATGTCTGGTTCCTGCTTGCAGTTTGAGCCAGAAAGGATGAGTGAACAGATTGTTGCCCGCATATTGATTAAGGTCAGAACTAATAGCGGCATCATTTTTTATCAGTCTATCACATCTCTTTGGTTTGCTTCTGACTGTTTGAATCTGTCCATTTTCTGTTGGCAGGCTCTCATGGCGATGCCAGGCCCTGACTTCAGCTTGTGCTTATTCTTAATCCCTGAACATGTGGTATGGAAAATTCTATCTTATCCATTTAGTTGAATTATATGATACTTTCTGTAGATATGGCATGTGTTTTATCACCAAAGTGTGTCTACTGTGATTACAGCATATTTTAATTTTTGTTTGAACAGATTGATCTTGAAATTGCACGAGATCATGGCAACATCTTTCCTGTTGTCTAGTTTTCTGTTCTTTTGTTGGGCCTCTTGAAATATGTTGCTTTATATTGAATTCACTTGTCTGTTTTTTTTTTCAGCAAATGAAGGAGCAATTCAAGACATTGATAGTCCTTTCTCACTATCTGGAGGTACTTACTTGATCCAACTCATACATTTTCCCTTAAGACTGAAATTAGCATGAAATTACAACTAATTCAAACACTTCACTTAAAGACTGCTAGGTTCCGTCAGTTTTGGGATGAGGCAGCAAAGAACCGCAATATATTGGAAGTTGTTCCAGGTAAATACGTTTAATCAGGCAGTACATTCTAAACTAAAGGAAACTTGCTGCATCATTTGGAGTTATAGCTCCTGTAGGAATCCTTTTGCATGTTAACAAATTAATGCTCACATCGGATTCCTAATATATGTTTCAAATGGCACCTTTCTTCTTTTCATTTCCTGTCATTGGTCTTGGGTGCAAATGACACCCACACAACTTTCTGCTGTGCACAGGTTCCTCTAGATCATCTTTTTTGTTTTCCCTTCAGAATCCTTTCCATGTATGTAGAAAGGCTAACCTTTTTTCTTTTCATCCCTGCCACTGGTGACATGGTGTTCAGTTAGCTGCTTTTGTACTCATTTCAAATAAATAATTTTGTATGCCTGTTCTGTCTGCCCTCTGCCGTTAGATGACTTTAATCAACCTCATTTATGTTGACTTTATGTCAAATAGTAACTTTATTTATAATAATTTTATCAACTTGCTATGGTTCTATCTCAAATATTTTGACTCGGATGTGACACCCTAGGCCAGCCGATTTGCATTTGGATCTAAAGCATAAGTTATTCTGACAATATGAATTCTGTGCAGGTTTTGAGCAGGCTATCCAAGCTTATGCAGTTCATGTGCTGTCCTTGACATACCAGAAAGTTCCGAGGCCTATTCTTGCCGAGGTAAATTGACATGTTTAGTTAATGTCTCTGCAGGAAGCTCATGTGTAATGAGCTTT
Source organism: Eleusine indica (assembly GCA_030378355.1). NCBI lineage: Eukaryota > Viridiplantae > Streptophyta > Magnoliopsida > Poales > Poaceae > Eleusine > Eleusine indica. Next base: position 4,119,935 of record CM059498.1, on the reverse strand, counting down.
TTGAACATTTTATCACAGTGTGGTAATACCGTATTAAAGTTAGATGTCAAATTAAAGCATCATAATATCATCCAGATTGTGCTGCTTACCACTTGGATAGTTTCTTCCTGATATTGCAACACAATTTTTCTTTCCAGGCAATCAACATTGAAGGTCTATCATTGGACAAGTTTCTGGAGTACCATGCTGCAAACTCTGGTTGGATAATTGAGAAGGGTGCTCAGTCCCAAGTGATTGTCCTTCCACGCAATGAGGTCAACCACCCAGAGCTCAAGAAGAACGCAGCTGACACAGTTCCGTTTGAGCACATAACTCGCATATTCCCTGTTCTTAGCTGATTCAGGCGTACTGAGAGCTTTATAGAACTCTGAGCGAGTGAAGCTTCTCTAAGCACTTGTATTTTCTAATTTTTGGTGTATTGCGTTCTAAGATTTTGAGATTATCTTGATATACCTGTTTCAACCGAATGAGTTCTGTCAACTGGTAACGCGCAGTTATGAGAACCAGATTTTGCACTTAAGTTGTATGTGCTGTGTGGACAGACGCATAATACTGTCTGACCGTTGCCATGCCATTGAAGAAACTCCATATCCAGCTGTGCAACAGAGTGGATTAATTTGATCGTGTGTTGGCGTGTTGTTTGTGAGAAATTTCTCACATCGTTTATGTGATTTGGCAATCTTCAAGAATACCTAAACTGAGGCCCTATTTTTTTTTTCTCAATAGCTTCTGGATATTATTGTCTTCTAAAAATAAAAAAGGACACTGCAAACAGCGTAATTTTTTATAGCCTGCTCCTGGAAATTATCGTCTTCCAAGTTCCAACTGAACTTGGAAGATGACTTGAAATTCAACTGAAAGAAAAGGAGAATTCCACTGTTACGAACCTGGCTAACAGACCAGCCCATATTCATTACGGCCCAACGTCCATGCATAAGCTTCCTAGGGTTCTGAGGCGCCGCACATAAGAGCGCCCTTCTCCTCCCCTTCTCCCTCTTCGCGCCGCCACTCCCAGACAGGCAGACACCGCGCTAGCTGCTCCTCCCCTTCGATTTGCCACCCCACGGCACTCGCTTCCCACTCACCATGGCGGCGGCGGCAGGCGGAGGCGCTGCGCGGGCTTTGTCCCAGAAGGAGCAGGACATACAGATGATGCTCGCTGCTGACGTCCACCTGGGCACCAAGAACTGCGACTTCCAGATGGAGCGGTACGTCTTCAAGCGCCGCACCGACGGTACGTTCCTACTCGCGCAGATCCCCATCCTTCTCATCTACCCACGCATCCATTTAGACGTCGACAACTAGGCACTACTTGTTCATCAAACTCGTTGCAATATTGGGTCGAGCTTGTATCATCTTGCTTGTGTCGTTTATTTGGAGATGTTGTAATTCAACTTAGATATCATTTGACTTGCTGATATGTTGAACTATTGCTGCGTGAGGCGAATCATGTGCAGTTCATATTGTTGTTGATTTATCTGCTTAATTTGCTGCGTAGCAGCTTAGTTCACTTTCCAACTACTGATTTCGTTTCTTCGAGATGAACTATCGAACTAATATATGCTCGTCCATTTTTTTTCGATAGGCATCTACATCATCAACCTTGGCAAGACATGGGAGAAGCTCCAGCTCGCGGCTAGAGTCATCGTCGCCATTGAGAACCCGCAGGACATCATCGTCCAGTCTGCCCGCCCCTACGGCCAGCGTGCTGTCCTCAAGTTCGCGCAGTACACCGGCGCCCACGCTATTGCTGGGAGGCACACCCCTGGTACCTTCACTAACCAGCTGCAGACCTCGTTCAGCGAGCCCCGCCTACTGATCCTCACTGACCCAAGGACTGACCACCAGGTGAACATGAATTTCCATTTCTAAGTGATGTGAAATGCATCAGATCCACATTGAAATGTTGCTGATGGTCTATTTATGAACTGTTTGCAGCCAATCAAGGAGTCTGCTCTGGGAAACATTCCGACCATTGCCTTCTGTGACACTGACTCCCCCATGCGCTATGTCGATATTGGCATCCCGTCCAACAACAAGGGGAGGAACAGCATTGGATGCCTGTTCTGGCTCTTGGCCAGGATGGTTCTGCAGATGAGAGGCACCATCCTCCCTGGGCACAAGTGGGATGTTATGGTATGCAAAATTATCTGGCAGTTCAATTTCATATGAGAAATGCTTTATCTTAGCCTACCCCAATTTGCTTGGGATTAAAGGCTTAGTTGTTGACTTGTTGTTGATGTGTTGTTGTAAATGCTTTGTGGAAATCTTATTGTATATTTGCATGCTCATTATGTGAAAAATGTTCTTTGCAGGTTGATTTGTTCTTCTACAGAGACCCTGAGGAAGCAAAGGAGCAGGAGGAGGAAGCTGCTGCTGGCCCAGAATTTGCTGCAATCACTGATTACCCGGCAGGTGGGGCTGAATGGGGTGCTGGTGAGCAGTGGCCCACTGATGCGGTTGCGCCTCCGGCGATTGGGGCAGGTGGGGCTGAGTGGGGTGCTGTTCCAGGTTTGTACTTAGTACAATCATCTTTTATATATATATAAAGTGCAATTGTCTTTGGCATGTAACTAGTGTTTTGTATTTTTTGACATGTTACATATGGACTAAACTATAATAAACTGAAAACTGTAATACTGATCATGCTGCATGAAGTTACTGCTTTGTAATCTTATTTAAGTCTGTCTAATTATTTTCACTTGTTTGATGGCAGCTCCGGGTGCTGTTGATGGATGGGATCAAGCTGGGGCCCCTGTATCTGTTCCTGTGGATGGTGTTGCTCCTCAGGTGGTTGCTCCTACTGGTTGGGACTCAGCAGCCCAACCCCCTGCTCAAGGCTGGGAATAGGCTTAGGCCATCACCATGAGATGTGTCTTCTGTGGCTTAAAGACTAAATATTTTCCAACGCATGAATGTCCAAAGTCAGACGCCATCTTCTATAGCGCTTTGAACATTTGTGTTTTTAGGGCTTTCTAGCTGAACTTGTTATGCCCCAGTTTTCAACTTTGCTGTTTTGTGGGGGAAGAGCTTTGGGAAGATGTGTTATAAGTAGCCTTTTCATGTTTTGTTTATGTTCCATGGATCGGTGCAATGTGATGGTTCTACATTATATATATCCAGTCAGTTCAGAAATTTCTTTTATCTATTGATGATACTGTTACATTCTCAGTTCCTGGAAGTTTGGTTTAGTGGTTGATGCTAAAACGAGAAATGTCTTTAAATTTGAGGCTTCACCTCCTCCCCCTTGTGGAACTGGGGATCTTGGCTATTTCATGTTCTGCTGCCTGCATGTTTTGTTCCCATATTAACTCTGAAATAGTATTTCATTATCGATAGGAGGTGATCGTTTCCCTATATACGGTATCGGTGTGTTTGGTTGCTTGGCCTAATTGAGGCCCAGGTTGCGTAGGGCCATAGCACTTGTGTTTTATTGCCTCTCTTTAAGGGTTCGTTTGGCAAGCAGAATCGATCCAGATTCTGAGATGAATCACTTGAATCGCCTTCAAACTGCTAAAACTCGAATCGTTTCAGTCTAAAATCACCGTGAAACGTTTCAACAATTTGTACTGTGTCGTTGAATCGACAAAAACGGTGTTCCGCGCTGTTCCGCGTCGATTCGCGCTCAGAAGATTTTTAACTGCCCTCCAACTTGCAGTCGTAATTACTAGGATTGCCACCGCCTCCTTCCTGCTATCTCCACTTCACGTGACTCCAGACTGGGAGAGCATTGGTGCCATCAGCTTGCGTACTATTATTGATGATGAACAAGTTTCACATGTATTTGAACAAGTGATGATCTTGCAGTTATGATATTCCAGTCTAGTGCATAGATAGGAAATATTCAATCTTTTGGGTTGTATTTTGGAAAAACGTATGTGGTTGACCATGTTTGACATTCGAACATGTGGATGATGACATGTATTTTGCAATGACATTTTTAAGTAGTATATTAAAGAACTTCATTCTCGTATTATAATGTAGTAGAAGCAACATATTTGATCAGAGGGTAAATGAGTCATTTTGGTTCCTCTCCCCTATTTGTTGAATCTGAAACTGTCTAACTAGCCAAACGATTTTTGAAGTGATTCTGTTTCAGACTATGAAACGTTTCTAGATTGAAACTGAAACTTTTCTGATTCATAGTAAATCTGGAGCTGTACCAAACGCACTCTAAGTATGACCTGTTCCGCAAAGCACGTGTTTGATTGGTTGGTTAGAGGCATGGTTGAAATAACCGGCCGGTTAATCCGGTTAATTGGAAAACGGTCCAGGCCGGTTATCCTGGTCGGCCGGTTAGCCCCCGGTTATAATTTATTTTTTTTCAAAATTTAAAAAAAATTTAAAACGGATGAAACCGATGTAACTAACCGGTTAACCAGAATAACCGACCGGTTAATCGATAAAATCATTTAAAAACCAATATTTTTGAATTTAAAAATATATATTCAAAATATATCACTAAAACTGATCTAATCGACTGATTAATCGAAATAACCGGTCGGTTAACCGGTGTAACCGGTCGTACACCAGTCGGTTAACTGTTCGCCGACCGTGTGTCAACCAAAATGCCTTTTGTCCGGCTAACCGGCCGGTTATACCGGTTAACCGGTGAACCGGACTCGGCCGGTTATACCGGCCCTGTCGATTATGTGAACACTGGTTAGAGGTCTTGCAAAGGAGCCTGTTTGTATTGATCTGACCTGGCTAAGTGGGTTATGAAGACAATAAAAAACACGAATCTTGTACTACGCTGGTCTGGCTAGATAACCGGGCAACCAAACACATCCTATGTTACTATATTGATACTTTCTTTATGCAGTCAGATGCAATCCAGTTTGTTTCGTAATGTTCCAGGATGATAGCTCATGGTGTACAAGTTTGGGCAGGTTTGCATTTTAGAATCCCAAAGTTGGATCACTTCTAGCAATAGCGGTTTTGAGGCATGCTCTCAGTAGCAATGCAGCTACACACCCGTGTAGCCAAACTCTTGTTTCGACCTCTGTACTCTGGGTTTGTATTAATATATATATCCTATTACTAAGTCTTCAAAAAAAAAAAAAAGGGTTTGAGACGTCACCTGCTGCTGGTTTTCACGCCGCAATAGCAAGGAGGATCTCGATTGATCTCAAAGATCCTCAATTATCATCTATCTCAATGTATCTCTAACAATCAATGTGCATTCTCTCTCTATGTAGCCCTAACAATCGACGTGCATTCCCTAAAAAGATAGTAATATCTTGTACAGATCTTTGTGTATTTTCGTGATATCTTGTACAGATCGTCTGTGTGTATTTTCGTGATATTACCGAATCAAACAGCAGCGTCAACGACTGCCCTCTATATTAACCCGGCCAGCCACCACAATCGAAACACTCATGCACCACTTAAGCGATCTTTGTGTCAGCATATAAGTGAGTCGTATCAATAGCAGTTTAGTTTACATATGGCCATGGCAACACTGGCGAGCTCGTTCATGGTCCTCGTTTTCTCAGCGGTATTGGTCATGGTGGGCACCTGCTCCGGCGAGCGCCGCTGCATCGACGACGATTTGAACATGGCCCTTAATTGCCAGAAGTACCTGATGCACCCCGACAACCCCAAGACACCGCCTTCGGGAAAATGCTGCGAAGCGGTCCATCAGATCAGCATCCCGTGTCTCTGCTCCCGTGTGGACGAGCAGTACGAGAAAGGAGTGAGCATGGAGAAGCTCGTCTACGTTATGGACGCCTGCAACAAGCCGCTCAGGCCTGGCTGCAAATGTGGCAGTAAGTTTTTCATTTATGCTGATATATACTTTTACAAAGTTTGTGCGTTTGTAATCACCTGTGTTTTCATGTTAAAGTTAAGCGTCATACTTATTTTAATTTGTTGTGGATTATTGCTCTGCAGTTTACACGGTTCCACCGATCCGAATGGGCAATCAAGCGGAAGCTTGCTGAGTTAGTAGTTATTAGGTCTATTGAGTTGCTGTATTTCGTATGCCTTAGAGTGAGGTGGTGTTGGCATGTTGGTAAAAAAAACATAATTCAAAATTATTTGTCGCTATTGCAAACGTATAGCCTCCATTTACGCCTTATAATTTTATTACCTGAGAAACAGCTGACAGTTATATTATATATAGTCTATGTTCTAAATAAAGGAGAAACCGATTGAGATAATTAATGTACAAGGTGAGCAGGTTTTCATCGCTCATGTGCTATCAAAGGCATGGTATCTGTGCAGCGCCATGCCGCTCCCTAGACCCTAGTGTAGCCGTTGGTTTGTGCCGAGACACGGCTGGTTTTGACGCTGCAACAGCGAGGAGCTCGACCGATCGGTCTCAAAGATATCCATCTCATTGTATCTCTAACAACCAATGTGCATTCCCAATGTAGCCCTAACAATCAATGTTGCACTTTATATAAGATATAGTGATATTTTGTATATATCGTGTGTATTTTCGTGTTGTAATTAACAAAGTCAAACGGCAGGGTTAGCATTAACCCGAATCCTGGTGCCTCTATATTAACCCGTCCAGCCACCACCACTTCAGCGATCTACTAGTGTGTGTGTCAGCATATAAGAAGCTCGTATCAATAGTACGCAGGCAGTTTATATATGGCCATGGCAACACTGGCACGGTCATTCATGGTCCTCGCTTTTGCAACGGCAATGGTCATGACGATGAGCACCTGCGCCGGCGAGCGGCGCTGCATCGACAATGTATCAGACATGGGCCTTTACTGCATGAACTCCTTGATGCACCCAGATAACCCGAAGGTACTGCCTTCGAAAAGATGCTGCGATGCGGTCCAGCAGATCGACATCCCGTGTCTCTGCTCCCGTGTGGACGAGCACTACGAGCAAGGGGTGAGCATGGAGAAGCTCGAATACGTTATGCTCGTCTGCAACAAGCCGCTCAAGCCTGGCTCCAAATGCGGCAGTAAGTTTTTCATTTATGCTTATATATACTTTTATTTATTTACAAAGTTTGTGTTTATCTGTGATCACCTGTATTAACAGATGGCAACCTGTTTTTGGTATTCTTTTTAGTTTACGTTTTGCCTTTGTCGAGTGCTATTTGACATATGACAACCTATTTACCGAGTGTCCGATAAAAAACACTCGACAAAGAGACAAACACTTTCCTGAGTGTGTTTGAGTGTCAAGCAATGTGCCTGTTTCTGTTGTGCATGTTAAAGTTAAGCGTTATACTTATTTTTGTTGTGGATTATTGCTCTGCAGTTTACACAGTTCCACCGATCCGAATGGGCCAACAAGAGGAAGATTGCTGAGTTAATTGTTGGGTCTCTTCCTTGAGCTGCTCTATTTCGTATGCCTTTAAAGTGAGGTGGTGTTGATGTTGGGAAGAAAATAATTCAAATAATTTTTGTCAAGGTGCTATTGCAATGCAAACGTAGCCTCCATTTACGTCTTAGTTTTTATTACCTGAGAAACAGTTGGCAGTTATATACAATCTACGTTCTGAAAGAGAGAACAATTAAGATACTGTGATGCTACGTCGCTCTTTAATCTGGACCAGGTAGAATTTAGGATGGAAGTCCAAAGTAACCTGAACCGATATAGATCTCCTTCCCACGACCGCGACGCAAGGAGCAGCAAATGATAAAATTAAGCCAACTGCAACCTCCTCAGAATACTTCCCTTGAAAATTTTTGCGTCTTCAAAAGTAGTAACAAGATATGTAGTACATTTCATATATAACCTGTGGAAGGAAATAGGCTGCTGAAATATCCATAAACTTTAACAAAGGGAATAGGCACATGCCTTGAAAAACAGCATGAAGAGGTTGCAGGCATCGCCAGATCCATTCATCTCCATAAGCAACCAAAGTCAGCATTCTCGAGGAGAATAGAATTCAATCCTACTCCTTTTTCCATTGATACCATCGATTTGCTTCCAACTTTCCCTTGTTGAATCCTGGATTTGGTTTTGTTTTCCCCCATTTAATTTGGGAGACGACAATTATACCCACCCAGCGACTGCATTTTGGTTAAGCATGGTGTCTTGTGCTGTTGATGGAGATCATTGCACGTGAGGTTTATTTTAGTGAGGCTGTCAATGTTCAGTACTAGGCCATGCTTTATGACCGTATTTCAAGTAGTGATGCTGTCAATGTTCAGTACTCAGCCATGCCAGTTATGACAGTATTTCAATTCAGCAACAATCTTTTGTACATCACGGTAGGGTAAAATGAAGCAAAAGAATGAATGTGGGTCATATATTGCGTGGCAGATTTCTGACAGTAGCGCTTGTTCAGACTCAAATAGGAAAAGATGCAATGGTTATTGGTCAGAAAGTTTCAGAAAGTTCCCATAGCAACTGAGGTATACACGAACAGAGGAAAAATACAGCAAAACTGAAGGTTGTACACGAACAGAGAAAACATAGCTACTCGTAATGGAGCTATAAGTGACAAATATTTATACTTGTGTAACAGTAATATTTACAGAACATGTGTCTTTTCTTTGTCGATGTTTTTTTTTGCTTGTATGATGTAACTTTTTTTTTTCTTTTTTTAGTAGAAGAAATGAAAGATAAACTAAGCTAAAAGAATCAGGTATACTTCGCCTATTTATTGTTTTCCCTATGGTCAGATTCTCCACCATAGCAATTGAATCATGCACCAAAACCGAGCGACCATCCCGTTCCTCTGAATATCAGCGTCCAAGCATTCTAATGATCAACCTCAACCGCGTGCCGATGCGAGGCTTCTGTCATTCTGGGTCTGCCACACCTTCAATCATGCCTCCAGCGTATGCAGATACGGACCTGTTGTTGTTCTAGCTCACACCTTCCTGCTGAGGCAGATTTCTTTTTCACAGAGCCATCACCATGACAAAATTTCTGGGCTAGTAGCAGAGCATGCCTCCGTTAGCAACCCATTGGGCAAAACGGTCAGAATAGTCTCGTGTGTCTGAGAACTGGCTGCTCGAGCGTGACAGGTCTGTATCATCCCTTCCCTGGTGAAAGGAGAAGTTTATAGCATTGGATTCAGAATAAGGTGAATGGGGAATTCAGCGTAACAGTACGGTAGTTGCTTATGATTTTCATTGCCATGTTCAGATAGATAACTTAAGAAAAAGTTTATATCACAAGGCTAACCTCATCATTGTGTCCCTGTTCGCTGTAAGATGTAGATGATTCAACACTAATAACATCCATAGGTGAATTGATCAGTGACGACCTACAAATCATGATTTAAAAAAACCTTTAGCGAGGTCAATCATAAATTTACAACTGAGAGTACTATAAAACCACTGGTCCAAAAAAATATTGTAACTAAATTGCCAAATCAAGGGGGTCAGAATGTAAAGAAAATGACAACGTATTCTATATGCAGATTAGTGGCAGTATATTTTACCTCTCGAAAACTTCCTCATCGCAGGAATTTCCAGAGGATGACAACAAATCAAGATCTAGAAAATTTGAAGAATGCAATTCAGGGTAACCTAATCTTTTCAAATAACACTGCCGCTCTTCCGATATGGAGTGCCGTCCAGCCATTGTGACATAGTTTGAGCTGGTTATTGAAACATAATGCAGTTAGATCATTATTGTACTCATGACAGTTAGCTCATAACAAAATTCATGAAAAAGTTCCAAGTTTTCTAGTAGATATAATTTTGTACAAGTGTTTACACACCTGGAGCATGGGTTGGGTTCACACACAGAAATCTCTGGTGCGGAATCAGAAGGCTCTCTCATATCAGCCAGCTGTTGCATCGGGAGCAATTCTGTGTTGCTTTCTCCAACATTGCAGTTAGATACAGGTACACCATTCTCACACAGAATATTACCGTCCGACATTGATCTCTTTATCTTTGATCTGATAAAACAGGATGTATCAACCACTAAATTAGCCATACGAATCAAACAGTTTGAAACTAATACGGGATAGTAAAATTGAAATATGGTCTATTAGTACATAGTTCATCCACCAATCATGTAATTATTTCAAGATCATTTCCTTCAAACAAGCAAAGCTATTCTCAAAGCTCAAGAAAAAGAAACAGTGCACTATGAAAAATTCAAATGTAAAACGTATAAGCAAAAAGCTGAATTGCTTAGCCTTTTCAAGAAATATTGACCAAGTATAATTCACACCTAACGATATCTTCATTTAACGTTCCTTGCCTCCCAATGTTGTAATGCTGATCGGAGTCCAATTTCCACAATGCAGGTTTGCCTTGGTGAGGCTGGAAATGACCCAAGAACCTGAGATTTTTGAGAGACAGATAAGCCTTTCGTAGTCAAAGTATCAAGGCTTTTCATGCCTTCTTTCATTTGTGAAGAATATTGTTTCAAAAAGTATTGAGAAGCTTACACGTTAATGGCATCCTGCTTCTCAGGATCTGTGTATGCGTTATTGTAGTAACGTTGAAGGGTCCGAAGGAACTCCTGAGATTGGGTCGCTGCTTTCCACTGTCCTCTTTGCTCACAGAAGATCTGTCACGCATGAATTAACATGGAGAAACTAAGTCCGATTCAGCATGTAATTTGGAAAGAACGGCTTTAGAACTAATTGTCTAGTGACCTTACTGGCTATGAACTCAAAAAGACTCGAATGACTGAGAATTCGGAATATGTACTGTAGATTGGGGAACGTCTGTAAATGAGAATGTACCGCAGTATACCTAAAATGGGTGCTACTTAGCCACAAAATTTCAAACAAAAACACTTGTTAATTTACATTTTCCGCTTATCCTTTCAGAAACCAATCTTAATATGATTAGGTAAGCTAATATCCAGATATACATGCCTAAATAAAATGTTGTGTTACTTCAATTATCACTTAATGGCAAAGCAACATGTTTATTGAAGAGCGTAATCCAAATTCAAGGCAATCTGAGGAGGCAAAATGGCATATTTTTTGTAAATATTGCTCTAGTATGTGCCATGATAGGTGCTATGGAACAGAAATAAGTTGTTTGACAATAGCACATTTTTTGAACCAAACTTTCAGTTGCTTTTGACATAAATTGACCCAATGATACACATCTTCAGAGTACTATATTTAATAAGCGTGCTTCTAGTGGGAAAGAAAGGAATACAATATTTATAATAGTATTATTCAGTAGTGAAATGGAGATGATATTTTGAAGAAGTCAACCAAACTAACAAGAGTTACCTTGTTGTGGGCAGCAGAACCACCGTATTGAATGGCCAAGGTATCACCCATCCGTTCATAGAAATCCATCAGATCATCAGCCAAAGGAGAATGCATTTCAATTTTAGGTGCTTCAGTGAGCCCAAGAGTATGAAGCTGACGCTCTAAAGCTGCTAAACCATATGCAAACTGTGCAACATTTGTACGGTCCAAGCAGTCTATGCAGTTTGTCCTCAGGACACCCTTCTGTAGCAAAAGAGGAACCAAATTGGTTGTGCAGATGTTTTGATTGTCGTTTTCGTCATGACATGGTTTGGCAACAGTTCCGTGTCCACTGTAATGCATGAAAAGAACAGGTATCATGACAGCAAATTAGGCATCTACAAATAAAACCAGCAAGATCCATAAAAGAAGAAATTTTCCACTATCCCAAAAAAAAAACGTTGTTACCTTGCAGGACCTTTAATACACCGTATTGGCTTTAATACTTTTGTTATGAAATCGTGGCATACATACTTACTATAACATGTTGCAAACAGAATTTTGTTTAGGTACATTTCACAACAGATAAGGCTGTGGTTTTCCAAATTATAGAAGAAGCTACCTTGAGGCGTCCTCAGGTTCTGTTGACTTAGTTATCGCACAATTGAGGAATTCAGTTAGATCCAACACATCAGACGCTACCTTGTGCAACAGTGCAAGCACATTGGTGCCTTTCCTGCAAATATATTTAGTACTTAGAATTTTAGAAGATTACAAGATAATCAGCTAAAATTGCAGGAGTTATGTAAGATAGAAATTGTGCCTGGAACTGAATAGGTTACCTTCGAGAAAGCTTACTAAGATCCATGTGCAAGAACTTTAGACGCCTGTCCTCTGGTAACCCCTTATTTATATAATGGATAGCCTTAGCAAATTCTGCACGGAGCAAAGATTCACGAGGCTTCTTCTCACGAGTCTGAGTAAAAGACATTCAAGGGACCCAAAAGAAGAAATCAGATTTACAAAAGTAAAAGGCTATCTAAGTTCACAATTAAACATAAGATGTGCAAGCCAGTGACAAAATAAATGGAGTCAAAACACATCATTCATGTAAAATTACAAACAACAATGATATTAAACTTGCCTTTATTAAGTTCAAGATGATTATTGGGTTTCCATATCTATGCCCAAGGTTTTCAAAATGAAGTCGCGTCGCCTTGTAGTCCACATCTGGTTTCACTGCAACAGCAAGATGATTGGAAGATCAGAAGAGAGACCCAACAGCAAGTTCATATTCTGCCGGCAGGACTTACATATGATGTCTGGTCTAATATTGAGTCTTGAAGTTTCCTGAAACCAGACGAGTGGAATTGATCCTCTATGTTGAACAACAGAAGTTATCTGATTTGGTATTTCATCAGATGTGTCTTCAAAAACAATCTGTTCGGTCTCAACATCATTGGCGACCCTACCCTTTTCGTTAACTCCTCGTTTCAAGAATCTATAATTCGAAATGAGAAATCAACTTAAGAAATACAGTAACTAACAAAAATTTTCAAGATGAAAATAAAGTTAATTTTGACTAAGCATGTATTTGTATTATAATAAATTAATAATGCTACAAAATCTAAAGGCATATGAAACATAATACAAACCTGGTTCCAGCAAAATGGCGTGACCGCCTAGCTATAAGTGTCAACCAGAAATCCTTCCCTGATACTGAGAGCTTTGACTGAAGGCATAAAAAAAAAGGTGCATTAGCATGTCTAATAGTATTTGGTCCTTGGACACATTTAGGAAGGCCAATTCTACACTAGGGTCAAGAGATAGTGCTCAATGCTTACTAGTCAAGAAACATAAAACAAATGGGAGAAAAATCAACGGAGATTCATATCTAAGAATTGAAATGACCAATCAGGCTGTACGATATTATTCTGTATCAGAGAACTAAGAAAGGACCAAGGAACAAAGACATTGGCAGTCTGCTGAGACTTACGAGCAAATGTTTCGACTCGGGAAAGCCTCAAGCAGCTCAAACTGAGAAAGTCAGCAGGTTATACAAAGCCATGCCTTTGCAAACCTTTTATTTCAAGCTTTCCTACATATCAGGTCAGGAGACGTGGAGTAAAGCGTGTACGTTAGTGGGATGTCATTGAGTTAGCAGCAGCCCTACTTGTGGTCTTCAATGATGAATAGATGATACTGGTGATATGGATAAGCTCATCAATCAGAAATGTCAAGTAGCAATTAGAAACAAATGCTGCCGAAGATTTAGTATGTTGCAGAAGAATATACCTGTTTAAAAAATCCATGAATTAAAGCAACAGTCCAGCTAGCATTCTTGAGATGATTTCGGATAGCTCGTGTCAGAAATTCATTCCACACGAACATTGTTTCATAGATAACCTGCCCAGAGTTCTTCTCACTGATGTTCTTCTGAAGGCTGCGCATGATGTTATATGAGTAGCTGAAGAAGAAATCCTTCGAGAGATCAACCGAACAAAGTAGACGTTTATATCTGTCAAAGGTGAGATATAAGAACATGAGTCTCTTCAGATAGTGAAAACAATAAGGAACAACAAAGATTTAAAAATAAGAGTATTAGTATGTTACTAAAGCAAAGGACATATGACGTGTTTCTATATAACTCCCACCATATGAACGTGAACCCTTTGCACAAAATCAGCATAGCAAGAATTGCTATGACATACTAGCCATATGAGCTGGATGCATATTTTTCTCGACAAAAAGAATTATACGATTATAGGAAAATAACATAAATGCATACAAAGATTAAATATTACTGTATACTCGAATGCAATCATCAAATCGCATTGCCCATGTTCAGCTGGGAACATGAATAAATGAAGAAAACCTGATATGGCATGCGAATCAGGGTGGGACAACACAAATATGGATTGAAGTACAACAACAGAAAATCATCTCAACCCAAATAGCAACAAAATGAACTCAAACATGTGGAGAAGAAATGAACTGATACTAAGATGAATAAAAAAATATAAATGTAGGAAAGAAAGCAAAGCTGGAAATTTTGATGTTGTTAGGAACCATCGATGGAATTACAACAGGCAATACACAATATTTACATGTTGAAAAAAATAAAAGACCTGTTCTCATCCCTAGAATAAGCCACATTGGGCCAGACTATAACACTTGGAACTGCAATCATTTCACTCTTGCCGATTGAATAAATTTCATGGCCACATATTGTGCCAACTTTCCTTCTCCTGGTTATTAAAACCATGTAATAAGGACCAAGAAACTTTACAAAACCTGAATTGTCAAAGAATACGTGTTATAATTTGAATTGTTACAAAGCTGTTATTGATACACTATAAATGTTTTAGTTAGAGTTGCCTTACCTACTATTCCATAACATTTTGTGACAAATTTCAGTCCACCAGTCAACCTATTACCCTCATGAATTCGCCAAAGCAATTCGTGGCATTCATTTTCCGTGTAACTGGTTGGATCTTCCTCAATGCCCAATTCGGTACACTCCATTCGATCAATCTTTAGCACCCTCCACAGAGTCCTGTTCTTGTCTCTTCCAATAAGATAAAATTTCTACATAAAAAAAAGGCCCGCACATGTTAATTACAACAGAAACGGGACAATGCATGAAATGCATAAGAGAATTTGATTTTCAATGCTTATCTCCACTAAATCAATAGAACAGTAAATAAGGAACAAACTTTAACATTGCCTTGATTTCTGATTCAAAAGGCCGATTATTCTTTCAAATTAGCAAAAGCTTATGTGTACATAAGTCAAGCTGAAACTTGTGTTTTTTGGCACCGACTTAAGACAAGCAAAGCAAAAGGCTATCAGCATTAGAAGCCAAAAACACAACAGTAATGCATCATTCGACATTTCGACCAAGCATTTAATATGCCTAAAACAAATTGTAAGGAATAGCAAAAAGGAACATTCCTATTTGTTTTCAATCTCTTCCCTCCCTGCAAAAGAAACAAAAAGAAGGATCTTCCCGCTGAACCTTTTGTAGCCTTTTTGACCAGTAACCTAATTGAACTGAACCAATCATAATAGACAGCAATCACGCGGAGCAAGCTAATTAGAGGATAACCCAATCAACCATACACTAAAAAACTTCACACCCATTGGAACAAAGTCAAACAGACGTTACAGGCATAGAGATCTCCAGTTTCAAATAACCTACGTCGAAAACAAAAATCAATCAACTAAAGAGGGGGCATGAATTGCAAGGATCCGTACCGATCTGGTTTCATACAGCCGAAACTTCTGAAGGAATTTGCCACCCGTCACAGCCTCCATCGGATCAGATCGACAAAGGAACACAAGTGCTCTGCGACAGCCTGACCGAGAAATCGACCAAAAGACCTTCTGTAGTTCAGCTCCTCATCGGCTGCTTCAAGTAGAGCATCGTTCTCGTTCAGAGCCACAAATGCTCCACGAGAGCCCCAAAGCTCCCAACTTTCGGATTACGAACACCCAGACAGGCAGCAAATGATCGAATTCGATCCAATCTAACCCCACAACTAGAGATTTCCTGAAAGCTCGCACCTTTGGATCTGCGAGGGATGCAAGACCCGGAGAGAAACAAAACGCTGAAAACCGGTGGCCTAAGCCTAACAACGAGAGGAAGAGATTTCTATCTCGAAGCTCAGCGGAAGAGAGTTGGAGTGGAATGAAATAGGAGGATTCGACGCGAACAAACGCTAGTAGTTCTGACCGCACTTTCCGCGGGAGAGGTGACAGCAATCAAGAGAGGCTAAATACTGGAGTAAAACGAAGGGATTTGTATGAAGGAACGGGAGGAGGGCAACTCAGAGCCACATGAAGCTGGCGACGAGACGACGCCGTCGTCCCCAAAAACACCACGCAAACACAGGTTGCGAGAGTGGCGAAGCCGTGTAATCATTGAAGGAACAGTATCTTTTCTTTGGGCATCTTTTAGGTGCTGGCTGTCTTCGCAGTTTTTTTTTTTAAAAAAAATCTTCGCAGGTTTATATTTTAGAGTGAACAACTTTGTCTTTGTTTTGTCCAAGAGAAAGCCGGTAAATGTCATCGTTTTGGACTGTGACGGAATAGAACGACGGTACGAGAGGTTGCTGTAGCAAAGGGACGTACTCTTTTGGGATAAATAAGACGAACTGTTCGTTTGGATTTTTCGTTTGACTGTTCTAATATTTGAGTCTTTTGACTTCTACAATATGTGAACTTGTCGAAAGACTGTGCACGATAATAATTCGGGAAACCATCAATGGTGGAAATAATTTTCTTACAAAAAGAAAAATTAAGCTTTATGTACGATGAAACTCATCCAACTGTTTTATAGGTGTTCAGAAAATTTGGGGAAAAAGGAAATTTAGTTATTATTGAGTTTGTTTTTTGCCGAAAGGAAATTCAGTTGTTTTGGCATGGATTGAGGTATCGAATTGCAAGGCATTGGATTTTGGAACTTTTCAAGTCCTAGAGCAAACATCCCATATGGAAATATTAATGCAAATACTGACAGAGAAGAGGATACATGCGTGCAAGCAAGATGCCATTTCCTGACAAGGGGCAAGATCTTAAAGCCACTTCCTTTTCATCTTCTACGAAAAGCGGGACATGATCAGCTGGGCAGCTTTGCACTTGTGGCAAAAAGGAGTTTTACAAGAGGACACTATTACAATAGATAGAAAAACTTACTCGTACCATTATTACTGCTCAGTTCAATTCAGGGTCAATCATCCAACCACTTGGACTGGCCTTGTTCCTTTTGCATGTGTGGCGGCAGTAGCATCCCCGGTCCATTTGTTCTCCGGGACCACTTAAAATCATTTTCTTGTAATAAAGATTGCAGCAGATGTGCTCAATAATCAAAACAAAAGCGTCTAAAATTGTAGACTGAACTGAGGAACTGAACAATTTTGCATACAAATAATCGGCCTTCTTTCAGCTGAAAAAGTTGTCCACTCGATCGAGGACCCTGATGATAAGGAGCCGATGCAACAGTCCATTAAACATAGTGCTTATCTGCAGTGATAACGCATCAACATCGCCGTGCATGATAGTTTGATCCGAACCCAACCTTTTTCCTACGTGATTACTTTTTTACTAACCTGTTGGTCTATCTAACGGTCCCTGCAGCTACAGTACATTCCAGACAGGTGTTTGATGCAGGTCACCTCGAGCACGAGGCTTGAATCTCGTACATGCGTTCGAGACAAGCCTTTTCCGATGCTCTGAGGCAGGGGCAGCTCGTCGGGGCATCTGTGGACGCACTGTGGAGTGAGGCCTCATCTTTTCCACGTGGATTTGAAAGGGAATAAGTGGAGGTGAGCATGGCCATGTAGCAGGGGATTCCAGGTCGCTGAGATGGCCACTTTTCCTTCATGTCTCTTTTTTGGTAGGTGGCTCCGGAAGTAGCAAGTCCACTAATTATTTATTATATGCTGCTTTTCACCTAATTTTGACGTTCCCTTTTCGGTTGGATTCGAGACTTTGTATTTTGAGGCGCCGTAATTCTGATGTGTTCTGGTTAAGTTCGTGGAGACACGTGAAGATAACACATGCTAATTCTGGAAGTCTCGAGAGGGAAAAGGGAGCTTAAACTTGGTCTTGCCTATTCCTGAAATTGCAAGTGTACATCTTAGAGATGGTGTCCACCTCAATACAATTTTTGCTGTCTACTATTTCATGTTTATCGTCTTGATTAGGCCGCAGCATATTTGAGATACTCTACTTGACAAGATACGAGTGCTTATCCCTCCGTGTTCTCATGATGCCCACGGCAGTACGGCACTTCTGTTCTTTCGTACCAGGGAGGCAGGGATTGACATCAGTGACGGATGTAGGATTTTTATTTTGAGTGTACATATTTCAGAGCAACCTACTGATTATCTTATAATAAAATTTAGAGCCTAACAAGTTGCACTTTAGATAAATCATAATCAATAAGATTCTTAAAACTGATATGTTTGTTCAAAATTTTGAGCTAAAACTTAATTTTATTCCAGATTTTTATTATATAACGTATTATACATATAATATATTGGAATTTTTTTCAAAAATATTGGGTGTACATTTGTACACCCTTGATCACATATTGTGTCCGCCCCTGATTGCCATATCACTACTTCGAAGAGTTCTATGCTCTAGCTTATACCTTTAGCTTTAAATTATTAATAATAATTTGATTGTGCATGGGTTAACACATGGTGGTGCTGACTGCTGACGACGAGAACGACGCTGATTCAGACATTTAACCTGCAAGCGAGCTGTCAGCATCCTTCCAGTACACACCGCACCTATAGGGCCTAATCGTTCAGCAGCAGTTGAGCATGTGGAACATGCATGTGTCTTCTCGTGTTGGTTAAGCGTCTCTCTTGTTCAAACTTGCACGCATCACAACAGAACACGTAGTTTCCCGGGGGAGATGGACAAGGTCAGGCGGCAGCGTAAAAGGGATACTTTAGCGTTGACATTATGTACGCGTTTCACTGTTCATACATACTCGTCCATTATTCTTTTGTTGTCATCGAGCAGCTCAATTTTGAACTAATCGATGACAATAATATAAAAACGGAGGAGTATGTTCTTATTACCTGCCAAACGCATCGATGGCTGCGTGTGTACTATTAACTAAAAAGATTGGTTTCAACGTGGTGGTCACCAAATACAAAGATTGGTTTCAGCCGTATATTTTTTTTTGTTGCGATATATACGGCTCCAAATAGATCGTTTTGCAGTTCAGGAATGCATCATTTGCTGCAACAAAATTAATTATTATCATTACTGGTCAAAAACAGCATATATAGTGAAAAACATATGATGGTATCATATCGCTATAACTATATTTCAGACAATGTGAAATGGTACAGGTCAACCATTTAAATATTTTCACACTCCTTAAGTTAATGTATAAATAAATAGACTTAATTATAGCTGTAAATATAAGAGCATTTTTTTTAAGGCAGAGCAGTTAGCTAAGGAAGACGACATTGGAGAGAGAACACAAACAATGCAGCATCAATGTGAAGGGACGTTGCTAAATTTTAAAAGACGACATTTGAGCACTGTTATACATCCGACTAGAACTTACGACCAAAGACGTTCGGCTGCACATCCTGTGGTCTAAATCAGACATTGAAATGTCTGACAAGGTAATCAAATGACTGAGAGAGGAGTCGGACACTACAATCGTACAAATCAGAAGTATGTAAAGCATTATCGATTTTAAAAGTTGAAGATTCAGACCCGGACCACTCGAGAATAAACATTTTTTTTTTTCTATCAGTTGTCGTGCTCGCCACTTAAGCGAACGGAATTGGCCCATCCTAGTCCACAGTCGTTCCTTAATTTAACCAAGCAAAATCTTGATGAACGTCGCCAGCGAGCGATTCATCATCAGCTAGCAGCTCAACAACCAGAACATGCCCTCGACCTGTCCACGTCACTCACGTCCCTTTCGGATTGCATTGTCAAGGTCAGTACAGGTTAGCTAATTTTACGCCGTGTTGTTAGACTAGATCATTCTGTTTTAACTACGTAACGATGTTGTTTACTAGTAGTACGTATATGAGTACGTTGATCCAAACACTGGTGATTTTTGGCTCGCCGTGTTCGTTTCAGCATAGAAAACAGTAGGGCTGTACTAAACTACTAGTTCATTTGGCTGTACTGAAAAGGTTCAGAGGTGATGACCCTAAAGGTCACCAATTTACACTCCTAGTAGACAACAATTTTTCACAAAATCCACTCGGGAAACATGTGTTTTAAAATCTGAATAGGGCAAACATAATTGTTGACCGAGAAATTGAGTTGGTCGCCAATTCTTGCATGGCTAAAGTGCATCAGTATCTAGTTAACTCTGAATATCACATCAAGTAATCTAAGGTAATATAGTATATCCTTTGATTTGAGAACAGTTAGCGGAAGAAAAACGCCGCATATCTCTGTGTTAAGAGATTGAAAAGAAAAGAATAGGCTGAAAATGTGTACATGGTGGTCATCTGCACCTTGGCAAGAACTAATTATTAACATATCTGTACTTCAGGGGATTAAATTTAGGGCCTTAAATTTACCACGTGATTTATATTGTTGGAAGTCATTGATTAGGGGCAGCGCTGCATTGTAACTTACGTAGCACATTCCGACAGACTTAACCGCTAACAAGGAGGCACAGTCGTGTTATCGTCTAGCTGGTTGAGGGATGTTAATTAGCAGCTATTATGTTATTTCAAGTGGCAATGCATATGAGAGAAATATCAGAACTGTCAGCACATGCATGACGCCCCCCGATGCGATCGCTTTGCTTAACGCGTGGTTTATGTCTTTTACACATAGAAGAAGCCAATTCCACGTACTCCGGAGGATGCGATCTGGCCTTTTCCTAGACGGAACTGACAGACATGACAGTGGCGTGTCGTGCTTTGCGCTTAATTAGCCTAACCCCTGTCCACCCGATAATTTTCAAGCAGGCCGGGCTCGAT
Source organism: Eleusine indica (assembly GCA_030378355.1). Lineage (NCBI taxonomy): Eukaryota > Viridiplantae > Streptophyta > Magnoliopsida > Poales > Poaceae > Eleusine > Eleusine indica. The sequence continues at coordinate 4,099,358 of CM059498.1, read as the reverse complement.
GGACGTGTGATTAGACTAATCTCTGTTTTGTTTATGTTGACAGGAGCGGTCTTGTGTCAGCCAAATACACTGCACGGAATAATTAATCATCGACTTGAACAAAAGACGCATTCTTATTTGTTGGCGTACCCGTCATCATACTACCACTTCGTGTGGGGTGAGGTGAAAGGGGGAATGCTGACTTGGGCGCGCGTGGTGGACCAGCTGGACCAATCCGGAGGTACGGTGTGTCAACGGACAGCTGGGCCAGCTGCTGATGAACTGCTGATCAGCTTGTTCGTGCCAACTTGTGATAAAACTAGTAGTAGGATATATACTGTATGTTTCTCTCTTGTGGTAGGGTCGTATGCTATATAGATTCTGCGATCAATTACAGTTAGGATTAGCTGCAGATATATGCTGCCTGAACGCCAGCGCGCATGTGCTCATGATCATCCCACAGCTTAGTTATATTATGGAGCTGAGAAATCCTAGTTAACCGCCACACTGATAGTCTGTGTCCTACCTCGCTCGACAAGACTTGAAAGAGAAAACAAAGAACACTAGCCTCTGGCAGTGGCCGATGCTTCCTCGTCCTTTGGTAGAAATATGGGATGTATCTAGCGAAAGCTCCGTGAGCTAGTAGACATTATCATGCTTGCAATGGCTCCTTCAGTGTCAGCGTCGTTGTCGCGCGCGTCCCGGTCGGCACATAAATCTGGAGCAGGTGTCCGGCAGCTGCAGCCTGCAGGGGGCGTCGCTGAGCATGCGTTTCGCGCGTGGACGAAGGCGACGACCTCGCGATTTTGCTTATGCTTTTTTTTTTATATACTAATAAAAAACAAGTGGACGTGCTACATGGCCTGGCTGCGCCGTCGCCACATGTCAGGACAGGAGGAAAGGGCTTCATCATCAGTTGGTTGCATGGAAGCAGGGTTTCCCGTTTTATTACCTGAATGAGGAAAGGAACAGATAGTTGGTTTGTCATCACGAGCAGAGCACGGCAGTGGTTGTCCACTTGCCCTGTGTCCCCTTTCTTCGACTCACTCGAGAGAAAGGGATAACCACTAACGTGTCATGGTTATCCAGTTCTTTCCGAGCAGTTCTGTGGCTATGGTGGGTTACTGCCCGAGTACGGACTGCCGTCATCCAGGGCTGGAGGCCGTGAGCGAAAGTAGTAGCCATGAGCTCTACTTTTCTTTTCTTTTTTCTCTGTTTTTTTTTTAACGGCCATAAGCTCTCACAAACTCTATGGAGACCACCACAGCTCCTGCAGTCCGGAAGAAAAGTGCCCTGCTTTTCAACGTGGGCTGAGGCCCGTGCGACTTGCAGGCCCATATCGCAGGACTAGCCCGTTATGAGGACATGAGGCCGAAACGCCATTTGTAATGGCCCAGTCAATCCGGTGTGGACTGGGCTCCACCGCTCCACACAGCTGTAATCTTTGCCAGTTCCGGGCTTCCGGCGAGGCTTCATGGGCCAGGTAGCTGCATCCAACCCAGGCTGAGCAAAACGGACGCCTGAGATGGCTACCTGGGCCAGGCAGCTTTTCCCTGGTCTCCAACAAAAGAAGCCTGGTTTTCTTGTGACGTCAGCGGCGACGATCGGAGTACGGGAGTACGAACCTGTCCTGTGATGTGTCGAGATCAGAAGATCGCCTTCAGAAGCTAGCCGTGCGATGCGGTTCAGCTCATTTCAGCCACGTTGAGCTTATATTACTCGCATTCACGCACGTGCTACGTGCAGGTATAAACGCGCGTATTCAAAGACCAGTGCACGTATCGATCTGCTGGTTGATGCGCGCCGTGCGTACGGACGACGGACTTGAAATCAAAGTCCAGCGACGTGCCTGACGAAATCAAAATCAAATCCACCTGCATAATAGTCGTCTAGTCATTCGGGTTGAAGGATTCATGTTCGCTTGATGATCCAACTTTGGAAAGGCTCTAACATCATTATTCGTTCTTTCGCCTGTTGAATCTTGACGTATGACCACGTATATCTTGAATTCAAACATGCAGCTTCAGCGCTTCAGTTACTGTTCGTGTAGGGCTGCTGGTTGGTATAGAGTGAAATTCAGATCAGTACGGTAGGCACAGCCGCACAGGGTAGCGATATGAAAAATCATGTCCGAAGAAAGTTCTGTTGGACGAATTAATAACTTACCGTGCATTTTACTGTCATCTTCACCTTAATTTCCTGCTAATGCACGTACTGCATACTCCTTTCGTTTTTAAATTATTATCGTTATTATTTTTTAATTAACTTTGATCACTTGTGTTATTCAAAAAAAATTTAAAAAATATCATATGTATTATCATAGTTTATTTTATCGTAAAGGAAAATAAAATATAACTTAAATTTTACATATTAAAAATAATATTTTGAATAAGACAAAAGATCAAAGTTAACTAAAAAAATCAACGGTGATAACAATTTAAAAACGGATGGAATATATATATAGGTTTCCAGGCCCATCATCTAGCTAGTAGCTACACAGTCGTGTTTCGCAATCAAACAAAGAAGACCAAGAAGAAGAAGAAAAATAAAAGATACGCATCAGCATGCAACATGTATGTACGCACGTTAAGAAACTCAATTGACTAGGCGTCCACATCAAGAATCTGCTGCACTTTTGACGCGTCTGCTAGCTCTCCCGTTCCGGAGGCACAAACCCAACTGCTGCCGACCTAAAGAACCTTCCAACCATGGATCAATGGTCAAAACCATGCATGCTATGTAGCATGTACAACCCACGGATTTGACTAGCCGGTTGATACCCAACATGCACTTCAAGCTAATTAAAGGTCATGGCAACAGCTTGCAAACTGATTAATTTGTCTGCCTCAGTCCATCATCAAGTTGTCTTATTAGTACGTCGTTCATCCAAATTTCCTAATGAACTACATCAGTCCTTAGTCTTCTTCAATCAGTTATATATACACTACTCAGCGCAGTTGACTTTGTTTTTTCATGAAGCGAAGGAGTTGATACGGAGACTGACCTTGCTACCTACCATTTGTTTATATGAAGAAGCGACACATAATTTAGGAAGCTAGGTAGTACCCTGTATAGGCAGCCACTATGGTCTATATACAATTGAAGTACAAAGTAGGTCAACTCGTAGTTAAGTGCTGCTAATCAGCCTTGGCATACGTCGTATCGAATAATTTGACCTTTTTGACTTTTGGGCCGGGGTTTGCTTATGTTTTGAGGAACCACATTTTTCCTGAATATTTGACTTGGCTAGCTAGCTTGTTGGATCGCACATTCTTATGTAATGCATATGTTTGCTGGTGCTATGGAGAGAACATTGTTTGCTAAGTATTGATACCTTTTGGCTTTTCAGGCACCACCAAGAGAGTACAAGACCGTTTCAATAATAATAATAAAGGCACCAACAAGATACAACAGCCTTTGTGCCACTTGATGAACGTGATGCCTTCTCAAAATGAATTATCCGTTTCCTAAAAAAAAATATATTAGTTTCCTCAAAAAACGAATTATCAAAAATCAAGTTTTACACAAGATAAATTGATTGAATCGCTGTAGTACCTCATAATAATGTTGATCGTTTGACTTTGGTATCTAGCGAAAATAACGAGGTAGCTAGTGCACACCCAATTTTTAACATACAAGTTACACAATGTTATGTTGTACAACATTTAGTATGAAATTTAATTCCTTTGTTCCAAACAGGCCAAAAAGGGCACATTTTTTAGATAATGGGAAATAAGTACCCGGACTTTATTTTTTTCAGAGATTATAACCGTTCATTACAAAAGCAACACTTACGTCTGCACTCAAGACAACTTAAATGAAAGCACCGGTACATTATTTGGATGCAAAGATACATCAAGGACCAATACTATTAGTAAATCTTCATCCACGGTACGCAAAAATCTGCATTGCCAAGTCTTCCATGCGTTGGCATGCCACCTTTATTGCTTCCTTGGCCTATTCTTTTTTTTGAAGGTGTCTTCAAAAGCAAAGCCAGTGTATCCCTCTAAACAGTAACTACAAATAAGTTTTCATCAGATATTTGTCAAATACAGTGTCATTTCTACTTAGCCAGATAGTCCAACATAAAGCTGATGCACCAATTAAACAAAGTCATTTGACATGTGTGTCAACCCCATGAAGCCAATTCCCAAACATATGAGTTATGCTACGGGGTGCAGTTAGCTTGAAAGCAAACTGAACAATTCTCCATAGATTTATGAAGGAATCTAAGCAGGTCCTTTACAACAATCAGGTCTTGCGTGAAAACGTTGGATCCAGTTACTAACAATCTTCTCCAACAAAAGCGAATAGAGACGAAACTTATAATCAGATGAAAAATGCTTTATTTATATTCCATTTGTTACATACCAAAAAAAAAAAGAATTACAAGGACACAGGAACGAATTTTAGCTGTACTCCCCTTTCAGTACAAGAAGCACACACGGACCTAACTACATTTGCTTGACATGGTCCCAGTTCATTTTCCCCTGAGACGATGTTGTGTGGTGGCAGGGACGAGACTAGAAGACCTCCAGCAAAGTCCCGATCAAGTCCTGTACCAACCTCTTCCGCGGTTCACATGACCTAATAATCTTGCATGATTTATTTAAATTATCTACTATATAGTCCTTTTAATTGTTGCTTTGCTAGTAAAAACAAATAATAACGAATCTGAATTATTAACTACGTACGTACGCACACGTATATGATGTGTGGTAGGTATACAAATCTTTTACCAAATATTAATAATTAATTAGGATTTTTGAATAGTATGTAATAGCAGTAGTGTGGCAGTAGTAGTGGATGAAGCAGCTCATTGATTATTCTTCCTTGTAGTCCTGGTTGTTGTATGGCGCGAAGAGCTCTGCGAGCCAGTTGGGCTTGCGGTGCACCCTGGAGCCGAGGTCGGCACACATGGCGTCGCTGTCGTGGATGCTGTATGTGGAGATGCAGTGGCGGCGGTAGAATCGCGTGGTGCGCTGCATCGCCGCCGTCTCGCCCTGCACATGCCGCACCATGGCCTCCACGCTCGGCAGCGCGAACCGGCCGCCCAGCAGACCCGCCAGCCACCGGCACCGCAGCTCCGACGTGTGCAGGTTCGACACGCTCTCCACGAACCCAACGAAGGCCATGTTGGGGATCAGCGGGTGGATCGTGCCGCTGATGTACAAATGTAATTCATTATTATTAGCTAGCTAGAACACATAATTAATGTTGCTTATTGCACAATCAAATCCAACAATAATTAATAATGTACCGGTAGAGCGGCATCATGCCGGAGTTGTCTTGGACGAGGCCGCGGAACGGGTCCGGCAGCACGGCGCGGAGCTTGTCCTTGCCCTCGAACCCGGTGGCGAGGAAGACGAGGTCGGCCTGAACCTCGGTGCCGTCGTCGAGGACGACGCCGTTCTCGGAGAAGCACCAACCGGAGGCCCTCTTGAAGCGGATCATGTCCTGGTCGGCCATGTCGAAGAAGCCGTCGGGGAGGATGGCCATCTGGCAGCTGGCGTAGTCCTCCACGAAGGGGTGGTCCGGCCTCAGCCCGTACTTGTCCAGCGGGAGCTTCCACGCCAGATACGACTCGATGAACTTGGAAACCCCGGACCTCTGTTCATACACAAGCAACCAAGAATAATCCAAGTTATTAGAAACTAAAGCACAACATTCATTCATCTAGCAGCTGGTTGGTCGCTATCTATCCAAAGATAATACAGAAGACGGTGACAGAAAGTCACGTCCATGTGCACACACTAGCTAATTATCTCTGATGTTCACGTGCAAACTTTTTCTGTCGCACACAGATATATAGCAGCTGATGATGAAATTCTTTACTTGACGCGGCGGATCAGAATAGGAAGGAGTACATATATACCAGCGGTGTCATGAGGCGGCAGAGCATGGAGCGGAGCATGCCCTGGTTGGGGCGCTCGTAGAGGAACTGGGCGAGGCGCGTGGAGTAGAAGAGGAAGAAGGGCAGGCCCCAGATGGAGTAGGACGGCACCACCCAGTGCAGGGTCCGGACCAGCATCGTGCACGCCTCGCCTCCCTCGCCTGCAACAGAGACCCATCGATCCATCAGCAATAATCCATATAATAATAACTCAGGGTCAAACACACACCACTTGGAGCAGAGCATTTTTTTTTTTTTTTTGACAAAGACTTGGAGCAGAGCATTGACACTACTATAAACCAAGCACAAGATCGAGCTGTCGTTCTTCAGAAAAGGACAGCTGACACCTCGATCTCCTTGTTTCGTTTGCAGACGTAGGACTACCTGTAAAGAACCGTCAAACGAACTGACCGTTTTGGTGCGGTGGATCATGCGTGCAGTCAAAATGTACGAGTGATGAATGCATGGATCGGGAAAGGGCAATTAAAGATCAAGTGGTACGCTTTTGCAATAGCATATATATCCGGCCCGGACGGGACGGGACGACGCTGAAGAAAAGTCAGAGGAGAGAAGAGATGCCTAGCTACTACTACGTACGGGTTGCGTTCAGTGTACTTTGAACCAGCTGCCTGCGCGCAGTATGTGTAGATGGAGTGTGCGACGGATCAAGACAAGAGTGACCTTTCCTGGGACAAGTTGGCGGCTTATAGTATATTACTCTACAATGGAAGATTGGGTCTCCGAATTCGTCATCTTGCTATCGCTCACAGAGACCTTATTAGCTTGTTGGTACATGCATGCCTCCAAATACAGTATTCTTACCTGTTGGCTTGGTCATCAAATGATTGGACTGTTGGGCTGAAGATATATAATCGCTACTATTTGATTAGTTGATTAGTTGTGTGTGAACTTGCTTGGCAGATTCTTTTTCTATCATTTCCTAGTGAATACTACCTATAGCTCATCATTTGATTAGTAGGTCAGTTGAATCTGTGTACATACATACGCATGTTTATCATTATATATAAATGTATTTCTTTTTTTTTTTGGTAGAACTGCTAGCTGTAGCATATGAAATTACGAGCCAGAATTTTCTTTTTTTTTAAAAAAAAGATAAGAAGCAAGGTGGAAAAGAAAGTTGGATGACGAACTGTATGTATACGGTGCAAGTAGTACGAAGCAGATGGCGGTGCTATACTAGTAGATCTGTCAGGTAAATTAATGTGTACCTTGGTTGGCCTGAGCGCATTCAAGCGCTAGATCGATGGCGCTCTTCTTGTACCCGACCACCACGACCTTCTTGCCCTTCATCAGCTCCACCGTCTCCTCCTCGCTGAGCTTGCAATAGTCCAGGGAGTGCATCACCTGGCCCTTGAACACGTCCAGCCCCTTGCCCTGCGGGAACACCGGCATCCGCGGCACGTCGCCGTACTTGCCCGTGCACATCACCACGAACTCGAACTTGTACCACTGCATCATGTCGATTCAGAGTATCTCTTAGCTACTAGTAGATATAATAGATGATTCATGCATGATGATGCAAGTATAGTATAGTACCTGAACGTTGTCATCACCAGCAGGGCCGCCGGTGGCGACGCCGATCTCCCACATGGGCCTTCCCTGTAACGGCTCGCCGGTGCCGCTCCACAGCTCGGTGAACCCGGCGGCGGCGCCGCCGAGGAACTTGACGCCGACGACCTTGGCTCCGAACATGATGTACCGCCAGAGGTCGAAGCGGTCGGCGTAGCCTTGGAGGTAGTCGACGATCTCGGCGTGGGTGGGGAAGGTGGGGTCGTCGCGGTTGCGCCAGGAGTAGTCGGAGAACTCGTAGTCCGGGCGCGGCGTCTGCAGCCGGGTCGATCGGTACACGCAGTGCTTCCACACGCCGCCCACGGACGGCGTCGCCTCGAACACCACCGGGTCGTGCGCCGCCAGCTGCTTCGCCGCCGCCAGACCGCTGATGCCGCCGCCGATGATCGCCACCCGAGACGACGGGGGTACCACAGTCCTCGTGCAACGTGCCTGCTGCTGCTGCTCGGATGCCATGATCGATCACACAGAGAGGTGTGGTTTGAGCTGCTGGTGCGTGATGAGTTGCTTAGCTTGTTGATCCTGGGACTGGGATGCGAGCTGAGCGATGTGCTCTCTTTAATTTGTGTGCGTGGAGTGGGAGGAGGCTGGCTGCTAGGGCTCTATGATCAAGCTAATAAGAGGGCTTGTGGCGTGCGACTGTATGTTGTATGTGCGATGTCAAGGCCCCGTGGTTTGGCGCTGAATTTATAGGAAGCCCGCCGTTGAGAGCATGTGAGCTTTCCGCTTCGTGTCACAGAAAATGGAGGGAAACAATGCGAGAGAACACATGGCATATAGAATGCTTGAAAAACAAGAACAAGTGGCATGCAGACCGTCACCCCCGGTGCGTGATGAGGTGGTGGTTCATCACTGGCGACTAGGCCCATGCATGCATTGACTCTGTAAAAGACTGTAACACATTTTTCATTGTTTCATTTCACACTTCTTCTTCTCTTCTCTTTTTTTCTTTGAAAAAAAAAACATTCTAGTATCAAATACTGCAGTTTAGCAGTAAACCGGCCACGCATATCGTCTTCCACGGGGCCCAGGGCTTAGTAGCAGTCATCCAATTTTACTGGGTTTCTTCTCTCCCCAGCTAGCAAAGATCCGTGAAACGAGAAAACTACGACTCCGTCGTCCCTCATTTCGTCACTAGAACTTGAACGTAACTTTGGACCGGAGAAAAGACGGGCGTGTGTGACCCATGCTGCTTGGGTTTTTTTGGTTACACGCCTATATGGCTATATCCTGTTTTGTTCCCTCGTGAAATAGACCGCCATTCGTGTTTCTTGTCCGCCAATATGGCCTGTCGCATCATGAGCTACAGCTAGCTATAGCTTGCGAATGCATGCGGACTATTCTTTCCCTGTCACCGCGCCCGGTATGGAAGCAACAAACCAGGTTAATGTTGGCTGCAGCCCTGCGTGTTTTTACTTCTTCTGTTGTTCTGTATAATATCCTCGGTTGCATTCACGAAAATAATCTATATATATTATCAGGAATAATGCATTATTACAAAATTTATTTTAATTGTGACCTCATAGTCATAACAGTTACTAATTCAAAGTGCAAAAAATTATGGAAATGAAGCAAAAAAAAAAAAGCATGACGGTAAGATATAACTGCTATATAGCTACTCATTTTGGGTTTCATCACAAGAAAGAACCAACTATTGCGTTTTTTCCCCACACTTTTTCAGACAAAAAAAGCAATGCAACTATCCCTGTCACACAAACTCCCTCCAAAAAAAAAAGCACCTTATAATCATGCATGCCGGAGATTGAGCTATCAACTCCACATTTGTTTGGTCGTTATACTGTTGTTGGCGTCTTGGACGATCTCGCTAGTGTGTATGTCTGCGCGCCTATGAACTCGAGAAACCAAGACTAGGGCTGACCTTTGACATGATTCCGATCTGGCTGGTACAACAAAAAAAATAAAGAATACATTATTAGGTTCTTCAGCAATACATAGCTAAAGTATGCATATTGCATCTGAACTTCATCAGAGACCTAAGATTCGAGATCTTTGACATCTGCCTAGACCATATATATTATTACTCGTCAGCATGCTGGCCAATCAGTCTGTAGTCTCGTAGACATTATGCGCAGCGTATAGTTGCCCTTCAGCCACATGGCTGATGCCAACATCCTCCACATGGCCCATTTCTATTGGTGCCGTCTTGATTACAAGCAATGCGCAGAGATTAAACAGCGGATTATGGTCATGTCCTATGAATAATTGAGCATTTTATTTGTTACACTATTGAATAATATACTTGAACGTACGTACTTACTCTAGATTCCATACGTTTACCTGGAAGCTTGAGCTACCTTGCATGCCAATTTCCCTGAAATGAGTTTGATACGTATGCACATATGTATGAAGGAATGTACTGAGCATGAGCTGTATTTATTCTTGATTAGATTAGTATTATCCTTAAAAAGTACTGTAGTTCTCAGTAGTAGGTAGAATGGATTGGAGTGCGAATATATCGCGGTAGTAATCTTTTGACCTCAAGGAGTTTAATCTGCTGCGCTGTGATGTTATCAGAAGGCCAACCAGTGATTAATTCCACTCTCATTGCTAGCGTCAGTCGATATTCTACTCCGAAAGAGCTTGACGATAGTACGAGAGTGTACAATATTTCTATACATGTATAGAAATATTATATAACTCTATATATTAATAAAAAGTTTTATTCGTAGAAATCAAAGTGTTTGGAGTATATTAGAAAAATAACATTCCAGTTGCGAATAAGTTCAGAGTATTCAAAGGAGTTCTAGAGAGAGTGGCGAGCTTGATGGAATTCAAATTGACCATTGAATTTGGACAAGGGATCGTACGCGCGCGCGCACACACACACACACACACACACACACACACACACACACACACACACAAACACATTGATTTTGGTCATATATGTGCGCTAGCAATTTGACATGTTGCTTCCTTCCGAGAAACTAAATTGGAGTGTACCTAATAATAGGATTAAAAAGAAAACAAATCGTGCATGCATATGCATCGGTACGGTGTAGAGCTGCATGTCATCTTTGACTCTTCGATCGATAAAACAAATACCATGCTTTGACAATCTGATACGGACAAAATCTTGTTTCTAATCGAGTGCTTGCTTTGGTGAATTACCGTTAAGCTTAGGTAAATTTCGCATGTATTTCTTCTATGCACATCATCTTGCACATCAAGCAGATCGAATAGATAGAACCTGCGGCATCTGTCGAATGTTGTTTGCATACTCGTCATTTGTCAAGAGATTGATTCAACTGAGAAATCAAAAGAGCACGAAGATAAAACCAAAAGGTACGCACACACATATGCCTATTGCAAGCGTAGTAATATTTTATCTAGGTACCTTATGATTTTTCAACCACAAAGGACATGGAAAATGACAGACATGCATGAATTTGCTTGAAAACATTGAACTTCCATAGACCAGCTACTGGACCGTAGAAAAAGAACACGAAACCGTACATGCAACAAAGACGCGGGTTAGTGATCAAGTATTATTTTGCATGCACAGCTGACTAAATACGCGACATGTAATTCCCCACGCCCCCCCCCCCCCCCCCCCAAAAAAAAACGCGACATGTATGGTTTGGTCTCATTTCACAGACCTTTCCTGGTAATTTTGCCTTGCCAAAGATGTACTCTAATCACTCTCAATTAACTCATTCAATCTGCCCCAATAACAAGCATGACCAGCTAGAAAAACACATACAAAATGGATTTCAGCCAACCATGCATTAAATAATTTATTTTCCAGTCCAAAAGTCTGTATTACACGTTACAATCCACATTCCACACAAGACCTCCGATCCGTGTGTGAACAATCAATTATAAAGGAAATTAATCAAACTACCTTTAGGCCATCAAAAGGAGAAATAATAAAAACATCGAAACAACTAGGTGTGACCGGCGCACAAGGTTTGGATAGTTTGAGGTGGTCAAGTAGTATTTGTGGTTCCCGGCGGAGGTTGGTAGGTAGCCTTGACCAAGTAGACGTAGCGTATTTGCAGGGTCTCTCCAGTCCCGTGTCAATCTTCTTTTCGGAAGACAGTCCAGTGTCAACCGACCCGACGAATGGTTTTCTTTTTTCTTGGTCCTGAATCTGGCATTGTTTTGGTATGCCTGGATGCCACTAGTATAGTTAGTACGGTCCACATGCATGATTTGTTGCATATACATGATGGTCTTGTTATGTTACACATCTATGTGTATAAACTCGCATGCCATGTACGATTGACTTGGTGTAGACGACTTAATTTGGAGACTGGTCAGAGAGCAGTAGAGCCGTGCCATGTTATTATGCTCATCAATCATCACAGTAGTGATATAATATAGTGATATTTGGGTTGGCATATGAGGGGTATCTCCTCGGCTTTAGGTATAAAATCCTAGAAGGTGAGACTATATATACTTAGCAAATTAAACGAGAGAGAGGGAGAGAGAGAGAGAATTCACGCCCATGTTTCCTATATACAACTATTATCCTAGAAAAATATTTTTTTGTCCACGTTGTTGAAACATAATACAAAGAGTAAATTTCACAAAATTACAGGTTTTATGTCAAAACTATCACAAAATTACAGATTTAAAGAGTTGTATCACAAAAGTACAAATTTAGTGCATCCTTTATTGTAAAACTATAGATTGAACAAGTGTTATCACAAGACTACATATTTAATGTCCGTGTGAATCACAAAACTACAGATTTTACAAAGTTAAAACTGTAATTTTGTGATAAATTGACTCCTTAAATCTGTAATTTTATGATACATCTTATTAAATCTGTAGTTTTATGATGCAAATATGCACTAAATCTGTAGTTTTGTGATACATCTTCTTAAACCTATAGTTTTGTGATAGTTTTATAATAAAACATGTAGTTTTGAGAAATTTACTCTAATACAAATGCATACGTCGACATATGATTTTATTGTCGGGCGTGCAAAACAGTTGTGTACGCGAGTGTGGCATCCTCGTATATAGAGTCAGAGCTCATCAGAATATGAAAAAGAAAGAAGAGACGAACCTTGCAGAAACAAAAGAAGAAACAGTACGATGAAATATGACAGGAAGAAAAAAGAGGCCATTGTATTGGACCCAAACATGTACAGGCGGTTCTCCGTTCTTGTACACACATGCATAATACCTCCTGTACACGTGCTGCCCCGTACTGCAAGAAACGGGAAAATTCCCGTGTACTGATCAACAGCTAGCACGTCAGACGACTGAGAGAGAGACCTGCTGACCGTGATCCGGTAACAAGCTAAGCTAGATTTGCGCACACACGACGCCTGTGAAAGTTGAAACAAAGATCAAATCTTGTCGCATCTTCATGATCTCTCAAAAAAAAAAAAGATTAAATCTTGTCGGGCTCCTCGATCTCTCGTTTTTCCAGCCCAAACAAAACGTCTTGGTCGATCGTGTGTGCACCGACGCGGGCGGTGTTTTTGTTTTGTTGCCGAATCGGGGGCCTCAGTGCTCGTACGTTTGCTCGGCATGGGGGGAGATCTTCCAGCGAAAAGCATCCCAGATCTTCTTGGCCGGCGCGACGGTGGATATGTGCACGCGTCGGAGGAGTGGTTTCAGTTAGTAAACCAGGGGACGAAATGAGCTGTCGATTGCCTGCCATTAGAACGCGCTAGCGATTCAAGTGCAAGCACACGAGGTCCAAGATTTCAAAGATTTGGCTGTAGCTTGTACGCGTTCGGCCATGTGAGTGACTGACCATCGGCCTGCTTCTGTTGGATGCATACAGCCATGGCGGTGCGCGTTTCTCTGCTCTGCGGGCTTCGTACGTCTGGACCATGGACTTTGTTCTAGGCGCCTGCATCGTAACATTCCGGCCTTAAAGCCCATCTTGGTGGCCCATCACGTGGCATAACTAAGGTCCCGTTTGGCCGGGCTTCTCCACCGGCTTCTTGACCAGCTTCTTGTGACGTGCTCTCAAACAAGGTGCTTCTCCACCAGCTTATCTGAAAAATGCGGGAGGAGCATAGGTCAGAAAACAGACGAAGTCGAGAGCGATTGAAAGGTAGCTTCGCCAGCTTCCTCCTCCTCCACGCCAGTACTATCCGAAACTACCTTGATGCAAGCGCGAGAAAGACGCAGGCCGGTGTCATTTTTGTTGGAGTCGAGTGATATTTTTTTTGGAATATAATATGTGATTAAATAGTTGAGATATCCTTTTGTACTAATTACTAAATAATATATGATTTCTCATATTAATTCATATCTATAAAATAGCATAAAAATTGAGGTGCAATAAATTTTAATACTATTCATTATTAGCAAACATGAATTGCATGTATACAAATAAGCCTTATGTCTAGAGGTAATATGGATACTTATATTTTGCATTCATTTATATAAATGAGGAGAAGTCTACATAAGAAGTCGTTTTGCCAAACGTTTACAGACACAACCATAGCCACAATTAGCACAACTGTTTTTTCAAATAAACCACAAAGCCCTGTTAAAGAGGCCCTAACACTTTTAACACGCACGGCTGCATCAACAACTATCCTCATCTTGCTCTCGCGGGCCACACTTTCATCGGATGCTATGCTGGTGCCTCGTGGCTCCCTGGTTTGGTAGATCTTCGAAAGTTAAACAATTTTTTAGTTAAAATATTTTAAATTTAAATTAGTTTATTATTTTAAAATATAATATTAATTTATCTTTATCAAGTGTGTTTTTTTCTAATACTCGGTAAAGACTTTGTTTAATAAGTGTTTTTTTACACTCGATAAAGAGCTTGTTTGTCAAGTGAAAGAAAAACACTCGATAAATAAACAAATTTGTCGAATTTTTTTTTGTAGCAATTGACAAACACAATTTTAACACATTTTTTGCCATGAGTATTTTATTTACTAAATATTTTTAACACAAGATAAAATATTTTTTACTGAGTATCCGATAAAATACACTCGGTAAACCTCTAGTCATTCGGCAAACAGACGAGTTCCGGTAGTGGTGAACCCGAAACAGATCTGCCCGTGGTCTGCCTGGGAGCGTTGCCACTTTGCCGGATCAGCATCTAACAAAAAATATTGAGGGATAGTGATTCAAGTAACGGATTTGGCATCATGCAAGCTGACCTGTAAATCAATCAACTTGTGTTGCCCACATTTGGCATATGCATTGTTTCAAATTCACGCGCCACATAAGGATCTCTTTGATAAATTAATTTATAACTCATATGAACACTCCGACTATTTACACCTCTCCATCTTCACCCTACATTATGTTGGCTTTTTCACCCCTTGCATCAGGAACTCGTGTGCTGCTGTACGCGACACTTTAGCTGGTTCCAAGCCACCTCAAAAGAAAAATGGGAGCAAAAAGAAACAAGAATAAATAAAATAAAAATCATCTGGCCTGAGCCTGACCAAGGTTTCAGCAGTAACTGGTTCTGCCTTCGAGCGCTGACGCCGCGGTTTCAACCGTTCCAAGCAAGCACTTGTACACCTTCTGCTTCAATTGTTCAACGGTTTCAACCGAACCGTCCGAAGATTTATCCATCTCGTCCTGCAACTGGTCGAGCCAGTTACTTGTTTCCTTGAGCTGCGACAGCCGGACCGCGATCCTCCCATCCCCACCCTTGGATTGTCCCCGCACACGTTCTCTCGTGTTCTTGGATTGATCCTCAAACTTGAATTCTTTTTCAAGAGCACCGTCCAGGAAACTCAGAAACCATGACTGTGATTCCTTTTTCAGTGTGATCCATGATCTGCAAATCTCCTTGAAACCGTCCTCTCTGGCCCATTCGACCTTTTCACTTGTCTGAGCATCGTCAGAATTCTTTGCTGTATTGCATGGGGCAGCTTTGTTGTGAGATGCATGAACTTTCCTTGATGGCTTTTCCTTTTCCGGTCGAGAATCTTTGCTGGCCTCCAGCGAGTAAGATTTCCAAACAGCACTTTGCTGAAGGATAAGCCGTTGTAGCTGGAAAAACTTGGCAATTGCAGCATGCGGATCCACCTCAGACGACTCCCTTATCTCAGCAAAAATTCTGGTAAAAACACGCACAGGATTAGATCCACGGTCATTCCCAGAGCAAGAATAATTCACGTGGTTCATATCAGAAGCAATCAACATATCCTCGGCTGCACTGCAGCATCAGTGGCGAAAACCTATTCCATGCTGAACTTATGCGTCTTTGCATTATGCAGTTATTCTGTTCAGAGAACGTCCCAGTTTTAATTTCAGTACGTTTCGGTGAACTATCATGGAAACGTGCTTTTGGTACGGGACACAAACCTCTAAACAAGCATTGAACAAATCTAGTTCTTTAAAACACAAAAATGCTGACGATCATTTAGACAGCTTATAAAATTCATCTACAACTCTGAGTTGCACCTTACACTACACAGCAAAATCCAAAATGCAATTTGCAGTATGTCACATTCATCCATTTCAAATTATTCATTTTTGAGTCTTTCATGGCTTATGCAACTGATCGTACTATTTTATTTGATGATAGGGACACATACTTAAAAATAAAAAGAAATATCTGAGCTATGAACTTACCCAAGGCCTTTAACAAGAGATGCAGCTGCACTAGCTTCCCTTTGTGCCTCAGCTGCTACTATAAGAGCAATATTCTTCCTCCTTGCAACAGCCTATGCACACAAAATAAATGAATATCGGTAAGGTCTAGAACAATACAATGAATGGTTCAAAACAATGGCTACTGTAACATGTGTGCACCAAATATATAGAATACAACACACATATCTAAGTCGTAAGAATCTCATACATAATAACTCCCTCTGATTTTTAACTGATGACGTCAGGACACACTATTCATTTTGGGGTAAGGAAATTGTCTTAACGTCATCAATGAAAAACCGAAGGGGGTACATGCTTATCGAATGGCACAAAATTATACCTTTCCTGATTTTATTAGGCTTGCCGGGAGGGACTCCCAGGAGATAGTTTCCACGACTCTTCTTTTAATACTAGACACAGGAGGAATTGGACTAGAGGTACCATTCTGCTTTGGTGGTGAAATCCTGGCTGGCGTTGGGGAACTCCTACAAGGCTCTGGTGCTGATCTTCTTTCGGTTGCAGATTCCCTTTTGCTATCCTTTGGTATTTGTTTCCTCACTGTAGAAGAGCCATTCTGACTAGGTGAAGTACCACTGTTCTTGCGTGCGTCTTTGTTAATTTCTTGCTTTGCAGAAACTAACTTAGCACGATAAGGAGATGTGTTATTTGGCTGCTCCTGCAATATCAGCAGAAAATCCCATTATCGTCTTTTATCCTTTCCAGAAGAAAAAGATGTTTTATACTTCATCTCTTTGTTAATTTACAAGAGCACATAAATTGTCCTTCTGCTACTTCTACAACATCATATAAAATATAATATAACATCTCAATTTATATAATAAATGCTAATTAGGATCATCAAGTCAAATATGACAAAAAGTGCTAAAGAAAATATATGATAAAGATCATAGTTTTGTTCTTAACATCTCACTACAATTAAACCTATGATATGAACTGAAGCATTACCTTTGCCTCTTTGATTTTTGGAGCAGCAGACTTTGCATCACATGTGCTACTGCTGCCATTACTTTTCTCGCTATCAATGCTGGAGTTGAGATTGGTAATTTTTCCGTTGTTGCTTGATACCCCAAGCATGTAGCGAGAGGCAACAACGGCCTTCTGCTCTTTGATAACAACCTTCCTCTGTAGATTTTCCTTTTCACTTTCAGATAGATCTGATGACTTGGACGTCTTTCGTTGTTGATCCAGTGCTTCCAAAACGCCAGAGGGAGTTGACATTTGCATTAAATCCTTTGGATTTCCGATGCAAGGGTTCCTTCCTGGAACGGGTCGGACCCCAACAAGAACTGGAACAGGGATACTTGACTGAACCTTCTCAACATATATAAACTGCCCAAGTTGTAGTTTGTTTGATAAGATGAGTTCGTTGTCCTCCTTTGACAAAGAAACATATGTTGAGTGTGATGAATCTGAAACTTTGATGAAGAAACCATGGTCTGGCCAAAGTTCTGAGCCCGTAATTGCAGGGACTATGCTAATAACTTGGAGAAGAATTGATCGATATTCTCCACATACTTTCACATCGGAGTTAATATTTTTTAGAACCTTTAATAATATCCCTGGAGTAAGAGATGCCATTTTATTCGAGCCAGCTTAATCCTTCTCTCTGAAAGAAAAGGTAACCGTATGTAAATTGTCATCTCTATTATGTTGGCAGTAGAACAGGTAACTAAGCACAGCATCAAATGTGGATTAATATAAGGAAAACAGCTTCCTGATGGTGGTCAGTATAAATGATGATACAGTTTGAGCATTGATACTTAGGCTCCATCAAACTAATCTTGATTACACAAATCTAGCAAATTTTAAGAAAGAAAAGGTAAAAGTGGAGTGGACAAAGCTTGAAAACCACATAAAGTAGCTGCATGGACAAGTAATTATAGAAACCCTGAAGACCCAACACCAAACAATCCAAATCCATCCAAGATGTCTGAACAATAACGAATGACAAGGAAACAGCAACCAAATAGAGGAAAAGAACAAAGCATCCATTAGCAATGTTATTCAATACCAAACAACTGTCACTTCATACAACCATCAAAATTCATTGACAACATAACCAACCAAATAAAGAAATAATAAAACAATTTACTGTTTGCAGGAGGAAAGCATAGTTTAAGGGTAAGCGAAAGTATTAGGTCAGGAAAAAGGGCGGCATCAGTGTATCTTAGCTTTACAGCAAAGATTAGTAGACCCCATCAACCAAAAAAGCAAACAAATAATTCCCGCATGGCTATAGCGCCATGGCCACTAAGGCCACAAACGTCACCAACTTTCCCAATTCGTTTATGTCAGTGTCTTGAAACAATGGGTTGTGAGGAAGGAACAGCTTGCCAAAATCTTGCAATTAACCGTCCTTTGTTGGTTTCTTGGCTTAGAAGCCAGGAAATGAGAGGCCTAAGTACCCACGAAACATGAATTCTTGGGAGGGGTGAGAATTGTGTCCACGCTTGAACTCAAAGGTCAAAACAGTGCAATTACTAGAGTAAAACAACCCGGAAAGCCTTGTAGGGATTGCCGCCCCTGACGAATATTATGTGGAGGCAGTAGAACTGCACAGATGATTCAATTCGTCCTGCCGATGGCACTTTGAAGCCTCTGAACTTCAGTTGCCCAAGATGGCGTATTATTCAGTTGCAGAAATGGCGCAATTAACAGGCTACCGGAACGAGGGACTGGCATCAGAACCGGGAGAAAAACTCAATTAAATCCGCAGATGTTTCAGTGAACTTACTTGTGCCTGAAACGGCCCTGCGAACTTGTTCAGGAGCAAGGACCAGTACGCCAGCCTGGAGAAGAAGCCGGGCCGGACGACCAATTGCTGGAACAGCTATGCGACGACTCCCTGTCATGGGAAGAGCATGAGATTAGCACCAGAAGCGCCGCAACAGAGAAGAAAACAGCAAGCCGAATCCACCATTTCCTGCGGCCGCGCCATTCCGTCGAACAGGTGGCGGAGAAGAAAGGGAGGGAGAAGTACCTCTCGGTGCGGGAAGAAGACGTGGAGCGGGGAACGGTGGGAGACCCCAAGCGGCGGTTGGCCTCGCTCCAAGGCCAGCGGAATAAAAAGGAGCGGAGACGAGGTATAGCGCCCAACTGCCGCCAACGGCCTCTGACACCCCGGGCCCCCGGCGGCACGGAGCCCCAACTGCCGAACAGCGGCGTTCGCACAATCGCACTGAGAGAAGCAGTAGAAGGCAGAGTACACAACGACTCGCTCGACAAGGAGAGCAGGCGACCTGCTTCTTGTGGGACGCAGCAGCGGAGCACCGGTGCGGCGTCGGCGTCGTGGCCGATGAGCCGTCGGGGGTCGCCTGACGCCTCCGCGGGTTGGCTGGTGCGCGAGCCGGAACAAGCCGTAGTTTGTCGGAGCCCAAAGCACTCCCCCCGGTCTGCCGGCCCGGCCTCTCCTCGTCGAGACGTACTACGCGCGCGCGTGGGATTTGTATACCCGCTCTTCGGCCGCCGGGTGCGTGCGTGCGTGCGTGCGGTCGACGGGTTGACCCGGCCCTGCCGAAAACAACCAACCCATACAGTCCAGACAAGGCAGATCGATCATCCTCGCATGTTTGCCCCAAATCGTGTTTGAGGTCGAGATGAAAAAAGGCCAAGAAGATTCCTGTGCTCGACTGACCGATCCATGATGCCAGCTCTAGTAGAGGTAGTAGTAGTAGTGGAGGCCACGAGGAGTTCGTTTCACAGTGACGTGGCGCGAAGACGTGGGCCTAAGCACTAGTGGTAGCGTGCACGCTGTTCCGTTTCTGAAAACTTCACACAAGCAGCAGCGTCTGTCCTCCTGGAATAAGCAAACCTGTGTCAGCGTGCCGTCGTTGCCTAGCAAAAGTATTGACATGGATTACTCCCCTCGAATACTAGTGGACGTCAAGAATGTGGGTATCTCAGGTAGCCTAAAACAGGCGACCAAGAATTGAATGTATTTATTATGGACTCGAGGATAATGCTGTCAAAGGAATTCGATCTCTCTGATGTCTCACCTCGCGAAAACGAGAGCCCCACGGCCAGTGACGAAATGTCAGCAGCTTCTGACGAAAACGACTGCTCATTTCCTCTCCTACTATCTGCGTCTCGACAAGAGCTGCAGACCTGAGGAGGCTGCTACTTGTACAAAAAAAGATGATAGAAAATCATTACGTTTGGTTTCAATTTACCTTTGCCGTGATGTGTTGCTGACTTGAAAAACCTTCATAATTGGCATACGCGTAGCACTGAACATTGACAGCCACACTGCTGAAATAAACCTCACTTGTGATGAACTCCATCAACTGCACGCGTGGTGATGATATCGTTTCTGCAAATGCAGTCGCTGGGCAAGTAGTATAATTTTCCTTTTTGCCAACGCAGTTATAATTTTCTCCTTCTTCCCCCAAATCAAATGCCGCAACAGAGCTAAATCCATGATTCGAATTCAATTAGGGGAAGGTTGGAAACATTGGAAAAAAAGTTGGATTACTCCACGGAGACTTCTCCCTTTGATGAGTTCTTCAGAAGCGAGCATGTTGTACTAATTCAGGCCAAGGCTGGAAATTAAAAAGAGTCTGCAGCTCTGACGTCTGACAAACAATGGCCCTTCGACTGGCAAATGACGAAATGCCAACTTCTGATGAAAATGACTGTTCACTTCCTGTCAATTTCCATCTCAACAACAGCGCACAGCGTATATGCCTGAACACGGGCACATCTCGATTCACTTTATTTGGTTTTGATTTCACCTTACCATGATCCCTAATGCGACGGTAGGTACGCGTCCTCATACTGAAATGGGCTTTTAGCAGTTAGTACTGAACATTAGCGACCACACTGACATGGACCTAACTTCCAATGAACTCCATGGTCTGCACCAAAACAGCACGCTGATGCTAAGGTATTCGTGGGGGCAGGTATGATCATTCTTGTCTCCAAATTCCACCACATAGTGCTCAGCATTATTACCATCAATAAATAAATCACACAATCATTAGAACAGTTCAGCCGTACGGGCAGCTCTGCTCACCGAATCCACGTCCGGGGCGATAACGTGGCCACATCAATCGGATTAAGTAAAGCCATCAGAAACAGCAGCTCGCGGGTCATATCAACAAACAAGATTTCTCATCTTGCTTCCTACAACGTTTCCCTTTCCCCGTTTCATTTTTCTCCCAATTCTGATTTGTGATTTGCTCTAATCGCTGTCGGGAGTCTAGGGGCCGTGTAATGTCAACGTGGACGCTCCATCTTCTCATTTGAATGTTTCTGCATTTATACAGTTGTATGTATAGGTAAGGACTACTGAAAACTTCAACTGAAATGTAACCACGTTCATAAATAACCAGAATGTCCAAATCGCTTGACATTGTCAGGGAGTCGTAGCTGTCAAACTTATTATTCTCCTTGTATTTCAGAAACGGGAGTGATTGAGTGATTATTTAAGCAAACATGGCATAGATATATATACTACAGCACATATGATGTACAGCAGCCAATTCAACTTTCGTTCTCTGTAACATAATAAACTGCACAAATATCTGACTGGAAAAGCATACTGATTGCATGGGCCATCTAACAGCGCCTAATGACAGAAAGCGAACTAACTGGATCGTCCATCTCTGATACTACGGAAACACATATTACAGTTTACAGCAGATTAGCAAAGGTAGCGTTGAAAACAGGGTAGTCAATAGCCTGCTTTTAGAACCGCTGGTCCAAAGACCCCAATTCCATCAGTTCATCGGAAACCTGTTCCATTGTTACGGTAAAAAATCTCTGATGAACTGCTGCTGCTGCTGCGTCTAAGCTACGGGAGTACTACCCTGTCAAGACCAGCAAATCGGATGTGGAAGAAAATGATCTTCTACACGGTTATAATCGCAGGGGTTTTGATTACTCATTTGTATAACGGCATCAGAAGAGCAGAACATCATAAAAGGCTTTAGTGATTACATTTCTTGAATCGGTTAGACTATTATTTGCTGGAAGAATGCGAAGCACAAATGTCAAAGCTGGGTAGATTCTCCTTCAAGAAAGTCCACAACATGGAAGAAGGAAAAGCTGGTCACAAGTGGCATGTCAAGCAGAGGTGCTGGAAGAGGAACAGTAGACATAGGAAGTTCCTAATATGTGGAGTTTTCAGTGATGTCGGGAATATGCATCACATATGGCGAGGTGGGCCTGTTTTAATGGATTTCCACCATTGCGGTAGGCTGAGGCCTCCCAGACTTTGAGTTTTAATAAAAACATCTTTTCTGAAAATGGCGGCAATAAAAATAACTAATGACCTAACAAGCACGTATTGCAATATTATGTATATATTTTTTTCAATCAAGTTTTTAACCTGTTCTGATTTTATCGGATTGGTCAGTGGTCACTATAAACCTCCAGGTTAATTGACAAGTTGAAAGTGCCAAACTAAGAGATCAATGCATCCCCATGAAGATCATGCCAGTTGAACTTAGAAACAGAAGGATCCTGTGATTTATCAGTTGTTAATCTGAATTTAACGTGAGAAACATATAAGCTTCTTAATTGAAGGGTGCGTTCAATCAGCTTACATGGTTAGGTTGATGCATGCGTTGGTGACCTATAAATGGCCCTGGAGCATTGAAAGAAGAGCTTGTAGTTTGTGAAGCTCAATCATTCAGAAATACTTTTGTGGTAACTCTTTGATATTTCTGAAGTCAAGAACCTTCAACACATGACAGCACTGGATGCCCAATGATTCAAACTTTATACAAGTGCACATAACAGAAAAGTCACTAGATTCGAACTTAACATGGAGTTTCCTAGGTTTATCTGTAACTGCTACTATATAGTCAGATGCAGACCCAGTCTCCCCACAACTATAAATCACTTAATCCACAAACATCTCAAACTCCCTGCGAAAAAATTCAAAAACCACTGGTGTGTAAATGTTGGCAGCTTGTTTAAGCATTTTGGAAGGAGGTATTCTCGGCACTGGCGAAGCCAGGTTATGTTACCCTGGTGCACTGGCACCAGGGTAGGCTAGACAATTAACACTAAGAAGCCCTGTTAAAACCTGTTAATTGGTTGTAATTTAGATACAAATTTCAGACTGGCACCACCCTAAATTCTAGTCTAGCTTCGGCACTGATTCTCGGGACGCTTTGGCATGCATGAATATCAGCTTGTAGCTCTGCATCTCGATTCTTATCCAGTACCCTTTCAAAATGCTTGAAAAAAGACGACAAATAAAACTGTGGACTCAAGTAGTTTTTCAGAACACTAGTGGCACTTTCATACTGTAACGAATTTTTTATACTTGCAGTGAATACATGCTTGTTGTACACTGAAGCCCATTTATCTCTATCTTCAAACAATTTACGAAGCCATTCATTGTTTCTTAGATCATACTTCTCCAGCATAGCTGTCCAACCTAGCAAAAAGTCTGTTTCTTCCTCATATTCATAAACACATTTGCTGAAATCCTTTGCAAATAATGTCTTTGAGCCTTAGAAGATGTGATTAAGATTTTTGACAGCAATTTGATAAACTTGCCATGGACAAAGACAATGAATTATACCAGGCCATGCAGCTGTTATGGCAGCGGTTGCTGCAATTGATTGATCAGTTAAGATAGTTTTTGGCTGCTTTCCATATGTGGCAATCTTGAATGTGTCAAATAACCACTTGAAAGATTCCATTGATTCGTCATAAAGAAAAGCTGCACCAAATATGGAAATAAGGAAGATTGTTAATGGTCTGCCATCTGCATTTATCTTGTAGGTTGTATCCAGATAAACTACGTCACCAAAGTAGCTGAAGTCAGTTCTAGATTTGGAATCACTCCAGAAAATGTTGATCAGTTTGTTGTCCTCATCAAGCTGGAAAGCATAGAAGAATGTAGGGTTATTCGTCTGCATACTCTGCAGGTACTTCACAGCAGCTTCTTCGTCGCCAGGCTGCATGTTTTTCATACGTTTTGAGCAAAGGGAACTCATATAGCCACCAGGGAGGGAGTTCACGTTTCTTGTTGCGCCTGCTTGTCACACCAAACAGCCACTAGAGAACCTTGATTGTTCAAGCAACAAGTTATTAAGCCGGACAAACTCAGTAATAATGCAGACTCCTACAAAATCCCGAAGTTGTACAAGTATGCACGCCACAAACCACTGCACAACTTTTAATCTTGCCGCTAAACTGTAATGCTCCCTATTACAGATAGTTTCATTTCTTCACCTGGTAGGCTCGTCCGCCTTGTCATCGATTTCACGGTTTGCACCAGCAGCAGCAGCGTCCCGCTCATCATCGAACTGCATGACTCGCCAACACCAACTGGGCTGGACTGAACACTGGGCATAGAGGGTTCAGTTAAACCCCCCAAATTAGGAAGATGAACTGCTTCAGTACTCCACCGCGTGGCCACGCAGCAAAGCATGTTGATTTGAGCGCCCCGTCCCGGAGAGGAAGGGGGATTTGGATTGGAGGAGGAAGGGACAGCAACAGTAGCCGCAGCGAGCAGGCGCCTGCGGAGAAGGAAGAGGGGTGGCGTTGCGTGCTTTGGTGGGAGGATGGGCGGAGAGGCGCGCTCGACGGAGACCAGGCTACCGGCAGGGAAGTACTAGATGAGGAGGGGCGGCCGGCGAGAGGAGGCCGCAACAGCAGCGCCGGAGAAGGTGCTGTTTGGTCCCGCCCACGGGCCACGGCAAGCAGTGGGTCCAAGTCGTCGGCCTCCACTTGGCCCGAAAGGCTATTATACTTGGACAAGCGAAGATCCAATCCTGACCGCAGAATTCAGATCTTACGGATAAAGATAGCTCAAGGGTGGTCGGGAAATGAAATACAACGACCACCCCTGCCCTGGGCTCCGTCGGCGTCTCCTCGGCGGCGAACCGCCCCAGTTCGTCTCTGCCGTCGTTGGAGGTTGTATTCGCGGCCGTAGAACACCGCCTGGATACGCCTCTCTGTCTCAGACCCTGCGTTGTGGTCCCTGGTGGCCACCACCGTCTCCATGCCGTTCGTCGCGCGGTCACCGCGGCGCGGCGTTGGCTGGCAGCGAGCATCTCCCGCGACGAGCACTGTTTTACAGTTTACCTGGTATTCCGACGCAGTATTCTTGTCGCTGAGCCCCTCCGGTTCCGGATGCATGTTTGCTTCCGCGGCCTGCTAATAAGGTTCCGGGGATGCTCGGCCATGCGCCGTAGCCGATGGTGACCATGCCCTCCATGGCTTCTGCACCTCCCAGCGCGGAAACAGCACGAGGAAGCAGTGCCCGCCGTAAGCCATTTCACGGACACAGGACGTGCAAAAATCCAGTGGAGCAATGAGGGTTGATGCAAATTTTGGGGAGACGGATGGAGATGTTGATGGAAGCCGGACGATAGCGGAGGATTTCCAGCGGCGCTTTGCTCAAACATGAAACAGTCTTGAACACAGATAATGGATAGCAACATCTATTACCAAGTGGCAAGTCTTGAACACAGATTAAGATTGCACGCACATAATAAGTTCTCACACAAACCCAACAAACAACAAACATCCACGGCGCGTTATTCATGCGCTTACATCATCTTACGGTAGGTAGTCTCAACGACTGCTAATTAAACCAACACAAACCAAAAAAAAAAAACACTTGCGTAGGGCAGGGCATGGACGCTGTTAACAACTTACCACCAGGCATGCAAACCGATATATAGCTTCCTTCCTCCTAGTATTTTTTCTTCCCCCTTGGTATGGGTCGCCATTACTAGCATGGCTGCAATTTTGCACGGCATGATCGATCAGAAGAGAAGCAGATTTTACTGGGCGTCCATGCGCGCGGGGTACTGGTCGATGGAGTCGATCCACGGGCTGCGCGAGGGGCGCCTGACGCGGCGCACGGCGCGCCACACGGCGCTGTTGCACTTGAACCCGGAGCCGAACGCGAGCTGCCAGACGCGGTCGCCGCGGCGCACGCGTCCTTTCGCCTCCAGGTACGCCAGCTCGTACCAGATGCTGCTGCTGGAGGTGTTCCCGAACCTGTGCAGCGCGGCGCGCGAGGCCTCCAGGTCGCCGTCGCGGAGTCCCAGGTTGCTCCGCAGGTGCTCCAGCACGTCCCGGCTCGCCGCGTGCATGCAGAAGTGCTCGAACGCGCGCTTGAAGTCCGGGATGTACGGCGCGGCGGCGGCCGTGGCGGCCTCCCCTGGCGGCGGCGCGGTGGTCTTGGACGGGAACAGGTGGCGGAACAGCACCCCCGCGAAGAAGAGCAGCTGCTCGGAGAAGGGGAGGACGAGGGGTCCCAGCGTGGTGATGTTGGTCTTGAGCGCGTGGCCGCCCACCTCCAGGAGGTCGCGGCTCACGGCGAGGCCCTTGATCCGCTGCTCGTCCTCCTCCTGGTACACGGAGCGGAACGCCCTGTCGTCGGCGCCTTTGTGCGTGCGCACCACGTGCTCCAGCTGGTACTTGGCGCGGTGGAAGTCGCGGCGCCGGTTCGAGAGCAGCACGGCGGCGCACCCGGACCGGAAGAAGGCGTTGGGGATGAGCATGGAACGGCGCTTGCCCGGGTACCAGGTGAAGGAGACGGCCTCCGTGCTCACCACCACGGCCAGGCCGGCGCCGCTCGCCTGAAGCATGTCGCGGGCCAGGTCGATGGCGATCACGCCGGCGCTGCAACCCATGCCGCCAAGGTTGTAGCTCAGGATGTTGCCGCGCATCTTGTAGTGGTTCACGATCATGGCGGACAGCGAAGGGGTCGGGTTGAACAGGCTGCAGTTCACGACCAGGACGCCGACGTCCTTGGGACGGACGCGACACTTGTCGAAAAGCTCGTCCAGGGCAGCGAACATGGCCGTGGACGCCTCCGCGCGGCCTTCCTTCATCGTCGCGCAGTTCACGTTCGGCTCGAACACGCACCGAGGCATGTACGACTCGTCGCCGATGCCGGACTTGGCAAGCAGACGCGACTGGAACGCAAGGCTGTCCTCGTCGAACTTGCCAGACTTGCGAGCAAGGTCGATGAACTCCGCCTTCGACACCTGCACTCGAATTCGAATCATTCACTTGGTATTACAGTATCGTTCAATAAGAAATTAGTACTATACTCTTGTTCACAAAATAACTGATCGATTGATGCAGAGTGACGGAAGACATCATGCCGACCGTACCAAACTGTGCTAGGAGGTGCCTATAGGTGTACGTACACGGAAGAGGCTTTACGCGGCTCATTCATTGGCAGCGGCCAACCGTACCGTGGAAACAACAGTGATGACACTGATCGCGGCCCAACGGCCTCGTCATAACTTCTCCGCTCTCCCCCTCCCCCCCCCCCCGCCCACACATTCATAACGGTGGGCCCAAGGCGCTTTACTCATGTCGCAGATAATCTAACCATTTTTGCGTAACCAATTATAGAAATATGCACTGCTTCACTCACTCTCTAGTCTAGTGTTGTGTGGATTAACTGAAATATGCACTGCTTCACTAGTCTAGTAGTACTGCTGTAGTAGTGTTGTGTGGATTAATTGAAAAACTTTTACACTAGTTAGTTTGCGTACTGGTTCGGCCGATTCGTGAGAACTTTGTACAACAAGCTCAATTGGAAATATTAATTCGCTTAATTAGTGTAAACTTTGTACAGCAGCTGGCTACGACCATGACCAAATTAAAGGAGGTGGCCAACCAAACTGCTTGCTACAGGTGCGACGAGTACGAGCTTGTACCAAAGTTTTGGCATCATTGCTCATTCGATTAGCAAGACCACTAGCTTATCCAACTAGTACTAGCGCTACGAGTTATACATCGAGCGTTACATGCCTTAATATGAGTTATATATCGAGCGCGCTTTCTGAAGCTACAATAACTCAAACTGTTTTATGCACTACCAGCGTGTACGATCGACACAGCGAATGGTTCTTCCGTTCCGTATACTGTATGCTAGTTATCAAGTTTGAATCTTCTGATTATAATTTCAGATCCTATTAGCCTGATCCATTTTTCACATGTCAGATGCGGGACGACATGACACACGAATACGAAACCGATACAAACTAAAAGCATGCGAGAAAAGTGTGTTAAGCTAGATACTACAAGCAATACTTGATGCATGAAAATAAAGTCTAGTAGTTTCTTTCTTAAAAGCAACAAGTGCTACACCTAAAGATCTGCGACATGAACGTGTGAAAAAAAAAAGTGGAATGCGAATACCGTACCTTGAGCTCGTCGGCTGGCTTGTAGCACGCGAAGTCGATGAGGTATACGGGCCTGGGCCTGGACATGATGTAGACGGAGATGGTGAAGGCGAGGACGGCGAGGAAGGCGAGGACGGTGGCGAGGTCGTAGGTGGCCTCGTCCCAGACCTTGCGCCACAGCTCGTCGCGGCTCAGGCTGCCGACCTCGGCGCCGCACACGAGCACGATGACGGGGATGGTGGCCAGGTACACGCCGTGGCTGATCAGGTAGTGGTACCCCAGTCGCACGTACTTGAGGTTCACCGACTGCAGAAAGTCCGGCAGCCGGCGCCGCACGCGCACCGAGAACGTCGGCGAGCCGGCGTCCGGGCCCGACGGCTCCACGCCGCGGTTCACGATCTCAGTCGAGAGCAGCGCCTGCTCCTCCCGCGCCATGATCTCACTCTCTGCTCCCTGCTGCCTTGCAGCTCGTCGCAGACACAAGAAGGCAGTGAGTGATGAGGAGGGAGAGGAAAGGGTCCAGCCAGTATTGATATAGCGAGCAGGAACTAGGAAGAGCAGGGTAGAGGAGGAGATGGTGGGTGGGTGGATGGGTGGCAGTTAATGCCATTAGAGGCCAGCAGGTCGAGGACGGAAGGGGAAGATCGACCGACGCGACCGATCACTTTCACTTCAGGGCTCATCGCTCATGCATGGCGTTCACGCCTTCGTGGCAGGTTAACATAATCGGCCGGGCCGGTATAACCAGTTAAGCCCGATTTACTGATTAATCGGATAAAACTTGTTTTGGTTAATACAGGGCCAGCGGTCGGATATATCGGTTAATCATCGGTTATTCCGGTTAACCGGTCGGTTTGATTGGTTTTAGTTATATATTTTAAATATATATTTTTAAATTCAAAAATATTGGTTTTTGAGCGATTTCACCAGTTAATCCTCGGTTATTCTGGTTAACCGATCAATTACATCGGTTGACTAATTCGAATTTTTTAAATTTAAAAAAAATTTAAACTATAACCGGAGGTTAACCGACCGACTGAGGTAACCGGCCCGAATAGGTTTTCTGGTTAATCAGGTTAACCGGCCAGTTAACCCCGGTTATTTCAACCCTGCTTCATGGATGCACCAAAGCATCTCACCCATCCATGCACTTTGGTGTGAGGCTGACAAGTTGTTACTCGACTGCACCCGGTTAGTACAAACTTAACTGAAGTAGCAAGGGCTGGAGCCGAATCTCTCCATCCTCTTTAGTCTTTGTTTGAAACAAGGAAAACAAATTGGGAGACGTTTTGGGACCAATTTTGCAAGCTACAACTAGTGTGTGATCGTTACATGTCTGTTACTTCTTTTGTGTGTGTGTGTTACTTCTGCAAACAAGATGTACATGTGTGTTTTATGAATTCCATTTAAAAATATTGTTTAAAATTAAAAGCCGAGAATTTTTTTTCCTTGACAACACATATGCCAGTACTTTAAGATATTAGTACTACACTGCACTGAAAATGCCATAAGCATGTGCAGAGTTAAATCCATCGAAGTACACATTTCTATGGAGATTGGAGATACTGGGGCGGGTGGGCCGGCGGTTTGCTTGCAATTTGTATTGCACTCTTGGTACTACACGGCCGCACCTAACCTTTCGAGGGTGAAATCAATTGGATCTGCCTGGCTAGCTTTAGCTGGACCTCGTTCATTTGCACGCCCTGATGATGGACGAAGGAGGGATCACGATCTGATCTCACGGACCGCCTCTTAAACTAGGCGGATGTGCAGCTGTATCGGCAAACGGGTTGAGGGACATGCGATTTGCACGGTATCATCCAGCTGCTGCATGAAATTTCTTTTCAAGGAGGGCTACATTTCTTTAAGAGAATATTAATCCTTCGTCAACGATTCCATAATCTTAATATAGTATTGACGCTTAGGAAGCGTGGAGCAGGGGAACATTATTATTTCTGCCCCCCTTACAAAATTATTGCAAATGATGATCTTGGAATGAAGTTCATGCCATTTTGTATTCTTATCTTACAAAAGAAAATTGGCCGCGACAGAGCAGGTTTTGCCCATATAATAAAAAGACTGAACTGAACACTGCAAGTCGGTGTACATATACCTCATACTATGACTGAGTGACAGGGCTGCATTAGCAGCTTATTCATGTCGAAGGAAACAGCTTGACCCCAGTCTGCGAGGGTTAACTACTCTGGTAGTGACATTTATTTATCCTCCGTTACATACGTGCAGTTGGGGGGTTCAAATTGCGACATCACTCAAAATCCTGCTTGGCCTGGTCTCTCGCCTGACGGGTGTGATATAGCTTTTCGTTCTGGGATCTGGCAGAAATTTTCTTATCACCATCAGGAAGATAACAATGACTTAATGATACCACAAGACAGACGATTTTTTTTTTTTTTGACATCAACAAGACCGACGATTGAATACTTTGAATGTCTCCGTTTGCCCGGTCAGCGGCAAATATACTTTTCTTGTGAACCATGCGTAGCGATAGAGACAAAATTAATGGGTATATTGGATTTCAGCAACTACTTCCAGCTCCCTAAATTGACAGGGCGGTTCACGCTGTACAGCGTCATAATGGTGCTGCTGCAACAGTTTCAGCTGAAGAGGATTCCCCGGTTTGATGACGAGGTTGATGGTCCAGAAACTGGATTAATCCAGACGTTATCCAGCGTAGCAGGTCTTTTCTGCACATGAAAATGATCTTTTTTGTGAAAAAAAAAACAGAATGCAAAGAACCTAATTGAGTGTGGAGATGGCTTGGAAATTAAAATTCATTCGATAGGAGAGAAAAATATAAAAGCACCCCATTGCATCTCCTTGTGTCGACAAGCAGCCATGTAGTAGACTAGTATCGGTCGGTTCTTCGAGTGGCTGCAGGGCCATACCGACGAGAATGCAATAGACAATAGTCAACTGCATGCTAATTGTTTAGGCCCTCCAGTCTTCAGAACGCGTTCCCGTATTAGGCCGACCTTAAATAAGGATCATGGCCTCCCATCAAAATAGAAACCAGTAGCATGGACGGATGGGAGATCTCTAGTGCAGGAACAACATTCATGGCTGCAACCAACGACTCAAGAAGTGAAGTAAATGGGAACGTCTTGCTCCCACGTGGTTGCATTAAGCAGCGCCTCTGATCGCCATGTGAGCATGTTTGCAGCAGAGGTGCCGGATCTCTTCCATGGACTGGCCAGTGGAATGCCATAGTGAAATATCTCAATCTCCTGGTAAAATACACAAGACTAGTGAGTAGACGATTGCAGATCATCGATGGAAACAAGCAAAATGTATATCCTACATAAATTTGTTATTTCCAAGCTAACATGAAAAAGATAAACAATGCAAACAATTGTCGAACTAGCGGAGATGGTAGCAGTGAGGGGCAGAAGTTGTGTTGCTTCGTCATCTTGACCTGGAGATTGGTTTTCCTTTCTTTTTGTGGCACCATAGGACAAAAGCAGCTTAACAAGATCCTCTTTTTCACCACATAAACAGGTTAGACTGCAAGTTTTGACAAGATCCAAGCGATGACTGGTAAAGTAGGACAGCATCTAATACTGCTTTAAAGCCGTCACAAAATTGGCTGGACAATATATTATCATAGAAGGAGGACAAAAAGAAAGATGCCAGGTAATATCATAAGTGCAGGTATTCAATTTTCAGCCAAATTGCTGAAAGTGTATACCAGCAGAGAAAAAAGGTTCGTCTAAAAAAAAGCAGAAAAAAAAGTTTCACATGTACTATACACATGTTCGCACTATGGTAGACCAAAGACGGTGTGAGGGTAACTTCCAAAGTATACTAGAGAGTAATAGGTATTAGAGAGAAGGCACCAAATAGCTCTGGGGAAATGTCTAGCAAAGATGATAAGTGACAATCACAGTGTGCACAACAAACTTAAGCATCATAGTGTTTCTTTAGAAAATATTTCAGGAAGGCTCCATAGCAACAGGATTATAGTATTGTAGCTTCTTTCGCTTCACTACAGACAGAGAGTTTGTTCATAGTCATGTGAGTATAAGTTCAACATGCAATTAAACAACTGGATCAACGTGAGGATTTCATACCATTAATTCATCTGAAAATCTAATTACCATATCAGCATTATTATTGAAAAATAAGTTAAATGTTGACAAGATTCATATATAGGTTTTTACTATGCCATTCAGTGTCGACTTATTAACCATGTAGCTAATCATTCCCAATCAATGAAAATGCAGTGAAGTACAACTCCAGCTAACATATTGTTGCAAATGATTAGTCCATCCTTACTGCACAAGATTTTTTATATGCAAAGAATTACCAATGGAACAGAGAGGTAGTGTACATATCTAAATTTCAAATCCATCACTTCATGCCTCCTAGAATACTGCAAAGACTGTTCAGTTGGAGATATCATGGACAGAATCATTACATGAGTACAGCAGCACATTACAGGATTTGCCATTTGCCTCATCCATCTTTTCAAAGAAAATGGCAGAGCCAACTGATCTTAAAAAAATGAGCAAGACATGATTAAGCAATATGCAACCCAGGCATATCTATGCATAAAACAACATAATAAAGATCAAAGAAAGGGCGCAAAATAGCTCCAGGAAAGAGTCTAGCAAAGCTGGTAAAGTGACAATCACAACGTGCACAACACAAACTTGATGAAGTTTAGAGGCGTTTCTTAAAAAGGTACTCCACGCAAGCTCTATAGTCACAAGATTTATATGTATTTTATTTCCATTTGCTTCCCTACAGACACAAAATAAAGTTCATAAGCATGTGAGATTAAGTTCAACATTGATCAACGTAAGGATTTCATACCATCAAATCATCAATTCATCTATAAATTTAATCACAGTATCATCAATTGCATTTTGAAGAATATAAGCTAAATGTTGACAATATACATATATATTTTTACTATGCCCTCCAATGTTGACTAATTAGATATTTCAGTAATCCTTCCACATTTTTCTTTGTCATTCAATGTTGACTTATTAGACACTTAGATAATCCTTCCACATTAGCAAAAATGTAGTTAGCATTAGCATACTGTTTCGAATTATTAGTCTGTCCTTACTGCACAGGATTGCTTGTATGTAAAGAATTAACAATGGAACAGTGAGGTGGTGTACATATCTGAACTTCAAATCCATCACCTCATGCCTCCTAGAATGCTGAAAGACCATTCAGTTGGGGATATCTTGGACAGAATTATATGTACAACAGAAAAACACATGTTTTACCTCACCCATCTTTCTTCAAAGAAAATGGCAGGGTCAACTGATCCCAAACAAAATGAGAAACCCAGCCCTATTCAATCAATGTGATCTATTTGAGATTAGGTTAACATTTGGGTGTTAAAAAATAGGGCAGTAATGAGCAAATAGTATCTAATCTGCTGCAGTCTGTTTAAGCAAGGCCTAATATCACGAATTTCAAATATGTCAATGGTAAGGGAATAATTCATAACTATGCATCATCAAGGGATGAATATATAGCTTATAATGGTCACAAGCTACTTGCAAAAGTTTTGATGCTGCACATGCACAACAATCTATTCAGTCTCTGCAAATTCACTCATATCACCTACATCCATCTCAGAACCATCTGAAATAGAAGGATCATCTAAGACATCATCTGAATGTTCACTTTCAACATCCAGTATGGCATCATCGTCACTACTAGCACCATCGACACCAAGAAAATAATCATCTGAATTGGAAGACTTGCCAAGTTTTCCAAGGTTCTTTATCCTCCCTCTGTAACCAGTAAGCTGAAGAACCTTTTCCCTCCACCGCACCAAGGGGCACTTCTCTATCAATTCTGTTCCGTCATATGCCTCTGTTAAGAACACGCTCAGTCTCTTCCCCCTCTCAGAGACATAAAAGATGCCATAATGCTTCAAGAGTAACCTCATCAGCTTCTGTGGCATAACAAACTCACGACGGAAATGTGTGAGGTGATCAGTCACCAACCTCCTTTCCAACATAAAGCTCAGTATCTCGTGCATCACTGCAACAGCCCTCTTATCAAACTCGGGAGAGCCAGGAGTCAATCCCTTTGCCTCCGCATAAGGGGATAGGTAGGTGACCTTCTGAAACTGCTCGGTATTGCCCGTTTTCACATAATGATGAACTTTCCCACGGAATTTGTAGTAACTTGTAAAATCCGGCGGGAATTTCATAGGAAATGGAAGCGAGAGCACTCCTGGTGTGCCAGGGTTGGTCTTGACATCGGCATTCCCTGCCAATGCTGACGCCTTCTTCTCAAGCTCAGTGACTGCCCAATTTGGATTCCAGGAGACAAGCTGCAAGTAGTCGCCATCCTCCAATCTGACTACCCTGAAAAGCTCGGGGAACATGTGCACCCAACGTGTCCGGAAGTCATGAGGAAGCCCCATGTCACGCCTGAAGTGCGCGATCTTGTCGACAGGCAGGCGCCGATCGACCGACATCATGAGCATCCTGGTTACATACTGCACGGCCGTGTGCGCGTGCTCCTCCAGCAGGCGCGCCTCCTCCTCGACGAGTTCCTCGGCCTGCGGCGAGAGACCCGCCCACATGACGCCGCGGCTGTCGCGGCAGACCTCGAAGAGGCGCGGGGAGTGGCGGATGAAGTGGGCCACCTTGTGCGGCTTGGTGAGCCCGAGCTGCGGGCGCAGGATCTCGAGGCGCTTGAGCGGGGTGACGTGCTCCTCCTCCTTCTTGAGCGCGTCGACGACGGTGAGCACCTTGGACAGCACCTTCCAGCGCTCCGTGGCCACCTCGAGGGCGTGCACGCGCTTCTTCTTGCTCCGCTCCTTCACGCTGCGGCCGCGCGTCATTCCACGAGAGGGAGCGAGCTGGTGCGGGCACCGGCGTTGCCACTGCCCCAGGTCCGCGCCGCGGAGCAGCTCGGTCAGGCAATTCCGCGAACGGGTGGCTTGCATAGCGTAGGACGCGGCCAGATACGCCTCGAACAAGAGAGGGGTAACAGGATCGCGTGGAAGGGATGGAAGGAGAGTGCGGTGGGCAGAGAAACTAGTACGCTGCTAAATAGCAGTGAGAGAAGGAGCAGGAGGAACCGGCGGCGGCCGGGAGCGCCGGTGAGGCGAGGCGGGGAAGAGGGAAACAGAGAGAGGAAAAAGAACAGAAAAAAGGCCGGGAGACATGAGGCCATCATTTCCTATCTTTACTGAGTCTTCTGGGCTCAATGTACTAGGCCTGTCGTCTGAGCCCAAGATAAATGGTTGTGGAATGGGCCAGTTTCTTTTCTTTTTTTAACTAATGGGCCAGTTTCAGTTGCACAAAATTGCGGCCTTTCCCGAAACAAAAAAAGTGGACCCTGTAATCAGACCTTCTCTGTTCAGTCGTTCGCTGCTGACCTGCTGCTAGTGCGAGCAAGATCTTGCATGTTTTCTTCCCCGGAAATTAATAAAAAGAAAAGAGACCACGACGAGAAACAGAAGCACGTGTTTGTTGTTCAAATAAACTTGCCACTTTCATTCCCGGCAGGTAGGTTCCAGGAACTAATAATAATCAAGCGGAGATACTTGTATTTGTAGTCTGTTCAATTCTTTGCTGTTGACGAGCTACCAAAGGGTACAATACTCCCCTTCAAAGAAAGGGAAAGCACCTCGAATCGAAGAAGAGAATGTAGCGGAGGTGAGAAGTCGAAGCATGAATGCTTCATGAGTCACTGCGCTCATCACCTGCGAAACGTCACGAGCTCATCATGGATCCTGTTGCCGTGCTGTGCAGGGGGGACGGCACGGACGACATGGTCTCTGGTAGTAACACGGAGACGGCACCGCGCGACGGATTCCTCTCCTCGTCCTGCCCCCCCACACGGAAACGCCACAGGCCACACGGGAAATAAACCGGACGCGGGGCGCCCTGATTCGCCTGGCTCGTGCAAATTGACCTGCTCCTGCTCCTGCTCCTGCCCCCACAGGGTGTTTGTTTTTAGCTTTTTTCAAACGCCTTTGGACTTTGGCAGCGATGGCGCCGTCAGTGGATCCTTGTACTGGAGCAGCGTCAACTCACACATGCAGCTACAGCTACGACCACGACGTGCCACCTGCTCGCGTCCATCTTTTGAAACGGTAAACTAGTGCGTTTCACGTCCACCACAATTCAAAGCTGCGCGTCTGTCCACGGAGCGGCACACCATCGTTGGTGCTGCCGGCGCTTCCAGATATGAAAAAGCACGATTTGCTCGCCATCAAGTTGAGTGCCTGTTGTCAGGCAGCTCGTTTGACCTTTTCAAAGTTATAATAAAGACCCGCAGGCTACATACATACTACTTTGCGTTTTATTTTAACCCCACGATTGGATTGATTCCTTGGTTTGGCCGGCAAGATCCCGTCCTGCCTTTTTTTCTGTGACCGATCGTGGAGTAGTAAGTAGTATTACTGCCTCCTCCACTCCTGTCCTAAAACGATGATGCTTTCAAGTAGCGTGACCCTCACGACAACAGCTCCGATCAATCAGTCGCGAGCGCGACGCGATCCGCTCTTCTTTAATCATCATCACCCCACGATCGCATTAAGAGCAGCGAGCGAGCGTGCTGCGCGAATTCGCGGAAGCATAAAGCAACAGCGCGTGCAGGTTACTGTCTGGAAATAAACGTGCGGGAACCGCCGTAGTATCCTATTCCGGTCCCCGGGGCCCGTACAGACAGCTAGGCGCCCTTCCGATTCCGAAGCTGTGCGGACGGACAGCTACCGCCACCGTGACAGTTTCGGCACGGTGGCGCGGGTCGGATGCAGACGGCACGGGACGGACCGGCGTGTCCTTGGATGCGACGGGGCTTGTTTTGTTTTGGTTAGTCGTGGTTGTGGCGGAGGAGCAAGTTGCGGTGGTTGGCCTCGTCGGGAAGGTTCGCGTCGTGTAGCTCAGTCGGCATGTTAGCGATGGCATTTTCATTTCATTTTAGCGATGGCATTTTTCCAAAAAAATATTAGCTTCGAATTATTTTTATTTTTTTTGCGATGGAGTATAGACTATGCCAGCCAGGGAAAGAAAGGTGTGAGTACTGTACAATACTCCGCCCACGCGGAATGGGGGGGGGGGACGAAGGAAAGCGTTGACGCGAACGCGGTTTTTGGGGGCACGTTTTCCTGGCGCCCTTTTGGACCACCTTTGAAATTCCCAACCATCAAACTATTCATTCGGATTGATTAATGAGGGCGTTCCCAGTTTGTGGCTGTGGTTCCGAGTATTTTTCCGGATCTCTCTCCCCTGTTCCGGGGGAGAAATCGTTGAAGCGCAAATTTCGTTTGGACTCGGTAAAACATTATTTGCACTAAAAGGGAAATAATGAACGGGAGGGGACTCTACTGGAAGGCATGAATTTCAAATAATAATCTCAATCTTTCTATCCAACTTTGCTGCAAGAGAAGATAAACTCTTGATTCAAGAAACCATCAACAAGAACCATACAAATCTACAGTTCTAATAGTATCATCTTTGTATGAGAGCGCGAGCAACCGCTCGGGCTCCTTTGTGATCCATGAATCCAACCCAAGACCGAAGCAGCATCCCAGTTAATTACTGTAATCAACAACTACTAATCGATTGGCGGTGGTGGTGATTTCACATCGCGACAGTGCTCCCCAGCCCGAGCCAGGAAGGAACCGCCGGCTTCTTCTTCTCCGCCTCCTCCGCCGGAGACGCGCGGGTGTAAGGCGCCGCGCGCTCGACGATCCGGTCCTTGCGCTTGGCCAGGAACCGCTGCAGCGACGCCTTCCTTGCGATGGGCAGGTCGTCGCGCGGCGCGGGCGCGTGGTCCGCAGCGCCGGCGCCGGCAGCGAGGCGCATCACCTCGGCCGCCTTCTCCGCTGGGAAGTCCTCGAACACGACCACCCGCCCGCCGTAGAAGATGGTGAGCGGCGCCGCCGTCGAGGCGGGCCCGGCCTCTTCCGTCGCCGCGGTAGCGGGGGCGGGCTCCTCGTGCACATCAGCCCCAGGCATGAGGCTCAGCGTCGTGGCCGGGGCCCGCGGGGCCGCCACCGAGACGGCGGCCATCTTCTGCTCGGCCTTGACGTACTGGCTGAGCACGCCGCAGGCCAGGGCGAACCTCCGGCTCTTCATCCCGTCCG
The DNA here is from genome assembly GCA_030378355.1 of Eleusine indica. Classification (NCBI taxonomy): domain Eukaryota; kingdom Viridiplantae; phylum Streptophyta; class Magnoliopsida; order Poales; family Poaceae; genus Eleusine; species Eleusine indica. The sequence goes on along the minus strand of CM059498.1, from coordinate 4,061,101 downwards.
CTGCCGCTGCGGCCATGTCGTGGATGAACAAGGCGTGAATTGAATTGGAGACTAGTAGTCGGCGCGTCTCTTCGCTTGTTCCTGCCTCTTGTGCTCCGTGCTCTGTTGTTGAATGAATGAATGGAGATTGTGTGGGGATTGACGGGGCTGTCTTGTTTTATAGGGAGTGGATGGATGGGGAAGGAGGAGGAGGAGGAGAAGGGGCCTTGTTTATTCGGCGGCGAGGGCGACTGGAGGAGGGAGGTGCGGTGGTGGTGTGCACGAACAACACGTGATTTATGTGGGCGGGGGAGCAGGCGTGGTGGGTTGGGTGGGCGGTGTGGGTCGGAACGGTCGCCGGATGGAGACGTGCCGAAGAAACCAGATCTTTTCCTTTTTTTTTTTTATGAGAGCAAATATTTTATTCGGTGGCGAGCGGTGCGGCCCTTTTTGCGTCTTGTCGACCACCGGCTACTTCTAGGTGGATTGCTGCACGCTGATGTTTAAAACGTGCGTGGTTTACTGGTACCTTTTTCCTCCAGGAAAATCCATACCTCGCTTGAACGTGAAGAAAATATTCCCTGCCCGTCCAAGATGCAATTCAGTGACCCTTTTTTTTTTATCCCGATGATTTCACGAGCAGTAACTTTGATCTTGAAAAGTGGACTACATGGATTTGTTTTTAGATAGAGAAATCTACCAGGATTATATGTGTGTGTGTGTGTGTGGATTTAGATTTCAGAGTGCGCAATAAGATCGTCCATAACTTCGAATTTCGTGCTGCCTCAGAAACTTCACAAGCGCGTCTCCGCTACACTGAGACCGGCGATCACCACCTCCCTCAACGCCCGGTGTTCGAAGCTCGCCGACGTCAGGACCTGAACCGTCACACCCGGTACCGCCACCGCCGTTGTTTCGTCGGGATCGCGGTCCACGACGTGGACGTGCAATGTCTCGAGAAAAGGAGCACCCGCGAGGAACCACGCCGTCACAACAGCGCGGCACGTCCGCGACGAGCAGCCGCCTCACAAGCCTTCACCACGCAAAGCCCGTGCTGGAGCAACGTGCCCGTCGCCGTGAACCGAACCACGAGGCTCCGCAGATCCGGGTAACGCGTCCAGAACGCGGGGTGCTGCTCCCCCCTGGTGGGCCCGGCCCGCCGTTCGGGTCGCGACGGAAGCTGAGGTTGAGGCGCGGCGTGGCGTCGAACTTGAGCGCCGCGGGCGCGCCAGCCCAAGCGAGCCACTCGAGGTTCGGCAAAGCGACGAGATGGAGCCTGGTGAACGTGCAGGCGTTGATGAAGACGCGGCCCTTGAAGAATCAAGACTTGAGGTGGAGCGCCAGGCTGGCGCGGATGACGTGTTCGTAGAGGTGCGCCAACTTGGGCATTGCCTCGGTGCGGCGTCGTCTGCGTCCAGAAAGCTAGTTAGAGCATCTCCAGCGGTGCTTCTCATTTTGCAGCTCTCATACTCTACTTTGATAGATGGTCCCATTTTCTCCCACTCATTTTTTTCTCTCAACTCTAGCCGGACTGCTCATTCTTGAGCTCTCAAATCGCGGGACCCACATGTCAGTCGTTAATAGAGAAACAGAGCTCTGCCAGCGTCGGCGTTCAGCGGCGGTGCCTGCCGCAGGCGATTGGAGGTCGGCTCGCGTTGCCGCCCTCTCCCCGCTGCGTCCCCCCCCCCCCTCGCCCCTCCCTGTCGAAGCATAGGGCGAGCTCGAGGCCGCGGGATCCGAAGCCAGCAAGCGCGGAGGCACTCGTCGCTGCCGCCTCCTACCTGAACCACAGCGGCCGCTCCAGGCTCACAACCCTAGAGGATCCAAATCGAGCCGGCGAGCAGGGCAAACTCGGGGCGGCTGGCATGGCGCCGGTGAGCTTCGGGAGCTCGCCCCGCCGCGCCATTCCAGCCCTCCTCTAACTCGGCGCTGTAGATCCAGGAAACGCCCGCCTCCCACCGACAGCGATTGGTTCCGGCGAGGCCCTGGCATCCCTGGACGAAGACGACGGCGACGAAATCAGATACGGTCGAGCGGAGGGCACGCGGGTGGGTGGGGTGGGGGGGGGGAGGGAGAGGGTCGCGTGGCTCGTCGGCGCTGGAGACCGGTGGAGGTGGGGATGCGACATCCCCGACGGGCGGCGCACTTGGCAACGACGGCGGTGGTGCTCGAGTATACGCAGGGGAGGGAGAGAGGGGGGGAGATAGGCTGCCGCTCGGGAGAGAAGACGAAAAAGAGAGAAGAAAAACGAAAAAGCGGGACCCACCGTTTGAGAGGGCTCTGAAAGTTGAGAGGACAGATATGAGATTTAAGAACCCTCTGAAAATAAAAGACTGATTAAAAGACCTGTTAAAAATTTTTTTAAAAAATAGTATGAGAGGTCTGTTTGAGAGAGCTTGTGAAGATGATCTTGCGGCGCTGGTCAATTTAAGCATTGTCTGGCGCTCGTAGCGGCCGAGCATGACATTGAGCTTTCGAAAAAGACATTGAGCTTCGGACCACGGCATTGCCGGAGGTGCTCGTGCTACTCCTCCGGGAGAAGGTCGCCGACCTTGAAGTCGAGCACGGGGAGCTCACGCAGGAGGCGCGCCCAGTGCTTCCAGAGCGCGGCCGTGGCGCGAGCCACTGTAATCGATCTCTGAGAATCGGATCCATCGAAAACTCCCTCGAATTAAGAACGAGTTCGCGGTGATTATGGACATACTACGGTGGGTATCCACGCCGTGCACGACTGTAAAACAAATGTTACAACAACTTAGTATTGTTTACATCAACAAAAATTACAACATACTGCAAAACGGAACGTGCCTTCTTTTCACGTGTCGCGTATTGATTGGATTCAGCTCACGAGGTTGGGCATGGTGTTGTGGCCTTCCGCTCTCTGGCTCAACTCCGGCATTGGCGTCAGATTCGTTTCTTCTACTGCTACAGGTTCCTTCCGTTACTTTCTTCTTCCCCTGAATTCAGGTTCCAAACGACACACAATCACACGCACAGGAAGAACAGGTGAGCACGCCATCTGCCGTCATGCGGTTCTTGTGCAGCCTAAAGTACAGCATTTGCGTGCAACACAAATGTACGGCAACCGCGCCATGGAAAAGCAACGGGGGAACCGTACGTACGTCCTTCACAACGCTTGCCAACTTGCAACGGCAAGTGCGTGCACGCCTTTCCCCTGTTGCCTGCTCGACGGGTCACGAGAAAGATCTCGGCGCATCACGGGCCCATGCCACCCTTTATCCTCCTCCTACATCACCTCTCCGCCCATCGTTTCGTTTGGCGCGCGTATGAATCACGAGGAGAGAAAATAGCCGGGACACAGTGGTTACGTGTTTATCCGGTGATTCAGATTAGGTCTTTATCTTGCCTAAAACTCTTGTGGTCGAGATGCGTCATGTGCACAATCCCCCGTTTCGTGGCGACGGGGAGCAGCACAGCGACGTGCACAGGCCACCTGTCGCGTGACTAATTAATTTGAGCCCGCCCGCTCTAAAACGAAAAACATTTTCAGATTAGTAGCTCGCTGGTGGTCTGGTACTGTACGACGGAGGGGAAGATGCCGCGCGCGTCCGGCAACATGCGCCGGAAATTAATTTAGTCACATGCGCAGCAACGTGCAGGGATAAAGATTTGCAACTAGCATCAGTTGATTGATTCATCGTGCGATTTGTTAAATGAAAAAAAAATTGAAGGCACAAAAGAAAAAGGGAGAACAATATCACTTTCTTGCGCGCACCAGCTGCCCACGAAGCTGAGGGTTGATTAACTGATTTGATTCTTTGGTCCGTGCAGCCATGCTGAGCACATTTGATCTCTTTCATTAAACCCTTCTCTCTCTATGATTCTTCTCGTGTGTTGACATTTTCTGGACGATTTGGAATAGAAAAATAAAAGTAAATGGGAATTGGAGTCAACTCTGCGCCTAATCCAACACCATATGTATGATTCGAGAAGCCAAGCATACGGGAGTCTCAGTCATATGTATAATCTTTCTGTTTAATCAGTCAGCTGTATAAATTATAATTTTCTTTTCCATTCCCAGAGGTTAGCAGGGCGAGTCACAATGAATGACTCAGAACATGTGGTCCGACATACGAGTCATAGAAATTGTTAGTTGCGAAACGCAACTAGAATGTAGATGTAGGCCTACGTGTAATAAACAAACAAGTAATCTGTTATCATAAAAAGAAAGAACTGTCAACAAGCAAAGGCACGTAATCAAGCTGACACACGTCGAATTTTAAACGCAAATCTTACTCCACAAATTATTGTCTCAACTATTGACACATGGGCTTAGCTACTGATTGTTTTTTAGTTGCCCTTTTTTGGCCATGGAGTCAACTCTCCGGATGGAATGCTCAAATTAACACTCTGGAAAAATAAACTAGAAAGACACTCATGGAGTACCTAATTCAGCTTCATCGCATACAAAAGAAAAAGAGAGAGAGAAAAAAGTACTGAATTCAATTATCACCAACCACTACCACCTGGCAGGGAGCAGACAAGAGTGGTAGCAGAGCCTTGCTTGCAAAACAGAACCTCTCGCTGACAGCTACTGTTAATTGCTCCTCAAGTTTCTCCACACAGGCCAGTATAATATCGACAGCGATGGTCTATTGGAGAGTTTCTTGAGTGCACCTGTGGACTGGAATATTCAGCTGCAGCTCATAAGAGAGAAGGCCGGTTCAACTTGCTCATCTCTGCGGCCAACTTGTTCAATCGCAGTAGGCCTTATTTTTTGACTACATGTCCCAGTGGACGACGTGCCGCGATTCCAATAAGACGTAAACTACTAACAGTATGTGATGGTTCACGCGGGGATACGCTGATTTCCAAGGTTCGTCGGAGGTTTGAAACGGTAAACATAGACGGACCACGAGTCTCTCGCTGAGGGCGACGTGTAACAACTGCACTAAGCGCACACATGCACGTTTCTTCTTTCTTTCCTTTCCTCCAGCGTGTTCGGTCTCGCTTCCTACTCCATTCGATCAGTTCCTCCAACCTGGGCCACCGCGGCTATGAAAACCTTTTACTTTTGGCGCGTGTAAATCAAATCTCCGTGACAGCTCTTGAATTAATCACGTATGAATGAACTGCCTTTTTTAACAACGACGGCTATTGTTTTGGTTGACAGTTGTTAACTTTTGGCTGACAAACTGTGTTTAGGGTGCATTTCGTACCAAGACTTTTGAAGGTTCAACATGTCTATGGACATAAGTACTTGCTTTTTCTATCTATCAATTCGCAAGAAAGATTTGAACAGACCATCTCAGTCTCAGAGACACATGTGGTACTATTTCCACAGACCAACCGTGTCTCAAGAATTACGACGCAGGATGAATAATGTAAAAAAAAAAAAACATACTATAACATATCTCATCAGTTTATCTGAATTTACAAGCAAGGCATACGTACATGGGCCAGAGACGATAAATATCAGCTATGAAAAGAATTCTTTCACTGACAAAAGAATTCTAAAAAAGACAGCATAATAATCACAACCAAATTAAGTTAATTAAAACCAACAATCTTCATTAATTAGCTAGCTACTACTGATCCCCCCTCCTGAGGCAACCAACAAATCAACCGCTGGTGCAAAATCCAACGGGGAAGCTCCACAGAATACATTATATATTAGTGGAAAACAGTATTTGTTTCAGTAATAATTTCCCTTCCAATAAGCGTGCTTAGATTGTTCAGCTGAGGCTGAGCACGGGGTTCACGCCGAGGCACAGCGGCGCGCCATCATCTTTGACACGCTTGTTGTTGTTGGCGTCTTCAGTTGCCGCCGGGTCCGGACCTTCCGTGGCGAGCCTGTTCTTCCTCTTGGCGAGGAACCTCTGGAGCGACGCCTTCCTCGCGATGGGCATGTCTGAGTAAAGAAGCACACAGGAGTACGTGTTTGTTAGTTGGTTGTGATGAACATTTGTTTCGGGCAAGTAGCAACGCACGATACGATACGATACGTGTGAACAACACAGCATGTAGTCCGTCCGTACCTGGCAAGCAAGGCTGTCCGGCGGCGGCGGGCGTTGGCGGAGAGGCGACGACGTTGCAGGAACTTGTTGCGGCCTTCATGATCTCCTGGGCCTTCTCGGCGGGGAAGTCGTCGAACACCACCATCCTCCCGCCGTAGAAGATGGTCAGCGGCGCTCTCCTCTGCTCGGGCTCCTCCTCCGTCTTCCTTGTTGCGAGAAGATCTTTCTTCAGCGTGCCGGCCTGTTGGGGGAACAGCTCCAGCATGGCCTTCCCCTCCTCCGGCTCAGTACTGGCGACGACGACATCTGATGCTGCTCCTGGCATGAGGTTCATGGCCATGGCCGGCGCGAGGCGCATGCCGCCCTGCTCCTTCATGTACTGCCTGAGCAGGCCGCACGTGACCGCGAACCTGCTGCCAGCCTGCTGCTTGTTCATCACGGACTGCTGCTGCTGCTCGGCGGCCATGATGCCTCCTTCCTTGTCTCACACCGGTTCGCGCTGCTGCTGTTGAAGAAGAGCACGAAACGAAGCAGCTCACATCAAAAGTCCAAACAAGGACCTCCTCGGTAGCGCTAGGCGCTAGCTCCAGGGGCGGGGTTGCTTCCTGGAAACGAAACGGAACACGCTGCGGAGCGACCGAGAGAGAGAGGGAGAGAGAGAGAGAGAGAGAGCGAAATTGAGGTAGCAGGAGAAAGAGGAGTACTATGTTTGCCCGGGGGGCTGGTTATATAGGTACACAGCTGGAGAGGTTGACAGCGCAGCTTGGACGCGTTCCTAATCTCCGAGACCCGTTTCGTTTCCTGGGCAGGGAAAGCGGCACGTGAAAGGCGAGCGGGCCGCGGAAAGCTTGGGAAGGGACGCGCCCGCACGTCTCTGTGTTTCCGTTTCCCATCATTTTCTTCCCCTTCCTCGCTCGCTCGGGTTCGCGCTGGTGCGGGAGGGGAAAGGAGGAACGGAAAAGAAATGTTTGGAAACGCCCGAACTGGTCTCGGTGCGCACATGGTGGTGCAGTTTGCCCGCTGGCGCGACCTACTTGACCGCGCCTCCAATGCAAGGTCTACAGCGCGGACTCATGTGTGGTTGTGCTGCTGCAAAAACATCAACATGTGTTCAATTCAACATGCAAACGCCCGGTAACAACGTCCTTTTAAAATTAGGCGCGCCGGGAGCTGCAAATAGCCACCAGGGTTACTTTTGCGGGCGTTTTCTGGCGACCTAATTTCCAGAGTTACACCGTCAGCCTAGCTAATGCGTGGTTCTGGAAAGACCCGTACAAGCCTAGGCTCTCCCATGATTTGATCGCACGCGAATGAGACGACATTTTGTTATTGTGTAGCGCGATGCTAATGATATGATTCGCAATGTCATTGCTCGTACAATCATACTTTGCCGCCCGCAAAGTCTGGCCCCCTCTGTCTCTCTTCTGAAAACGAAAGCGGATCACCCTTTTATATTAGGTGACTTTTCAAACAAAATTTTCGTGTATTATACAGCCAACATAAAACAGGCCACTCTATGAGGCGTGCAGAGGTGGCGGGCCAACAACGATATGCAGTAGTACTACTAATCTTTAGTGTACTTTTGACGAGAAGAAAAACTGCACGCTAGCGCGACTCATCAGGCAGCCGCCGCGTGGGAAGTTCCCACGAAAAGTCCAGTGGCCCGCGTTAGATTAATCTGCAGCCGTACTGCACTCATCGGTGCACCATGCTTAATTACTTACTTACATGCAGATGACTTGGTGACTTTGTGCGATGGACCACGGCGCCGGGCAACGAGGATTGATGAACGAACTGGGCGAGAAAGTTCGTCCGACGAGGATGACGACGCGGAATTCTTGGTAGCTGTTGACGTCCGTCACTCCCGGCTCGCAGGCGCTGGTACGAACCTAACCAGAACGAGCAAGGAACAGCTTGATGCTACTACTTGCATTCCCTCCGTCTCGCCCACGGAAGCCGGCGCCGGCAAAGCTGGACTAGACGGAGGGGAATGCAAGTAGTAGCATCAAGCTGTTCCTTGCTCGTTCTGGTTAGGTTCGTACCAGAAACCAAAGCTTCTGATTTACATTTGCAGCAAGTTCAGTTCGGCGGCAGTTTTATTAGGCCCCCAGATTTCCTCCCAGTACGTAGAGTGCACGCTCCAGAGGCAAATCAAGAATGTGTGCGCAGAAAACGTACGATGAACCAGTCAACAAGCTAACGGAAGTAGTATAACGATTCTTGGAAACGGAAAGTAACCTTTCGCTTCAGGTCCGTCCATGACTCCATTCTCGGGTCCTGATCGATACGGCATCCCCCGAATAGACATACGACGAGACGATGATAGGATAGGAGGTGTAAGTGTTTCGTCCAAGCATCCAGCCAAGGCAGCCTGGAAGGAAGGACAGGAATGGGTACGAGGTCCAGCCTAGCTAGGCATGCAGGATCCCACCAACGGGGGGACGGAGGGAGGCGGCGGTTGTTTGTTCGCTGTCGCAACTCGCAACCGTCAATGCAAGGACCTTTTGAAACGCATGCAGCAGCACTCCGTATTTCACTCCCTCGATCTCTCTCTTCCTCTCCCCGCCGCGCGGCCACGTTTTTCCTCACTCCGGCCACTTCCCCGGTCTATATAACAACACGGGGCCCCGCCATCTCGGAGAATAATCCAGAAGAAGGTAACACGGCTCGTGCGCGCGCCTCTCGAGTCTCCATCTAGATTGTTGCAAGAGATCATCAATCAATGGCCACGACGACGGACAACATCACCCTCCGCTTCGCCGCCGCGTGCGGCCTGCTCGGCCAGTACGCCGCCAGCAGGGCCCAGCCGGCGCCGGCCTTCGTGCAGCAGCAGCAGGCCGGAGCCACCGTCGTCCAAGATGGTAGCAGCAGCAGCGGCGGCGGTGCCAATAATCATAATAATGCGCAGCAGCAGCTGACCATCTTCTACGGCGGGATGGTGGTGGTGCTCGACGGTTGCACGCCGGAGAAAGCGGCGGAGCTGATCAGGCTCGCGGCGGCCGTGGCGGGGCAGCAGGGCGCGCCGCAGCAGCCCAAGGTGGACATGGCGCCGGTCATCGCCACCAGGAAGGAGTCGCTGCGCCGCTTCCTCTCCAAGCGCAAGGACAGGGCCTCCGAGCTGCCGCCGTTCCAGCGTCCCAAGGAGCCGGAGCCTGCGGCAAAGAAGGGCAAGCTGCTGGAGGTGAGCCGCGAGGAGGCCGCGTCCTGGCTCGCGCTTGGAAGCCTGGCCTGGGACGATCCATCATCGTGCACGCGCGCTGAACACCATCACCGGCTTTAATTAATTTTGATGAGAGAAGAGATTTGCCCCTCGCCTCGCACCTGGGGCCTGGGATGATCCACTGACCCGGCCGGTGGAGGCGCTCATCCAACTTTTATTAATCACCTTTTGTGTGTTACTATTAACGAGTGTAGGTACTATTATCACGTACGACGCCAGTTGTTATGGCACGCATGCATGCTTCGTGCAGATCGAGTTGTGAGAGATTTGCGTCGTTCGCGCTGCGTGATCTACTACTAACAAACAAACAGATTTTCGTTGTGCTGGTAATTCCTCGTGTCACAGTCATGTGCTGTGCATTTTTTGAATAAATATGGGCTTTTGATTAAAGAAACTACTCTTGTTCCTTATGTAATAGCACTGTCGTCAACAGTACGGATGTGACACCAACACTTCTCATGAATACTATATGTTTTCCTCCCTCAAAAGGTAACACCTTCCTGATACGTAACTATTAATCAACGTGTAGGTTTTCACTGTTTCCATGTAGCGCCGGCGTGTTACTATATAGATGGATGTTGTGCGTTGTATCATCCTCGATATTTTGTCTTTAATTCGACCAAGCATAAACTACTTGTACACAGGCGATCGATCATCAGTGATTGCACCTGCCTGCTGAATGTAACACGTATATATACAGCATTCCTCGTATACCATTTGAACCTGTCCGCAGTTAGTTACCTGACAGATGAAAACTCGTACTGCTCGTTAAATCGCTGTTGCACGCGGGCGGCACGGGACCGCCCAAATCAAACCAAACCAAATCGAGAGACGAGACGTGTAACCAATTGTTGGGTGCGTATATTACGTACTGATATCACATCGCAACGTGTTCCATGTGCGTCGCCTCGTCGCTTTCGATATGAACGATTCAGAGTTTCCCGTGCGCGCCGGACTCCGGTTTCGACTTGTGGGCAAGAAGAGGAGAGGCTACGCACCTGTACCTGCTTGTCGTCGAAGCCTCCAATTCCGGCAAGCCGGCACGCACACGGCTCCGATTCCGTTGGCGCCCAACTACTGCTTTCGGCGGCCGGTCGTCCCTCCCATCACATGTGCCCGCCGCACGCATGCAACTCGTGCAGCAGCTAGCGGAGCCGAGCCAAACGTCCGTTCGCGCCTAACAAGAATTCCGGCGCGAGCTGGCTAGTAGGCTCTCGTGCTCCTCGATCACGCCCAGTCGCATCGATCGATCTCACGCTGGGCGGCACGGCCGGAGACAGCTTTCGGGCGCACAAGCACACCGGGGGCGGCGGCGCGTTCCGCGTGACCGGCTTCACAGGCCGACGCGGAAACCAAACGGAGGAATGTGACACGAGTAAAGGACTGCTCTCTGCCTCCTCGGAGGAGAAAGCGTGTGTGTGCTCCCGGGTGCCGGAGTTACTTCACCAGGCGAACTCCGCGTGCAAATGTGAGAGCCTGGACCAACGGCGGGGAAGGTGCAGCTGGTGATGCGTTGGATCGTGTTGCAACCTGCTGGTAACTAATATTGATGACACAAGTAATAATAAATAAAGAGCGGTTAACGTTAAAAAGCGCTGCCCTTGTGTTGCATGATCACCCGCTCGGCTTCTCTCTCCGGTGGACGGTGGTAAGCAAAAGAGCAAAGCTGGCGTCAGCTGGTTGCAACAGACAGATAGAGACCGTTGATGTTATCACGCACATTGCGAATTCATTCGCAACTTGCAAGCAGATCAGATCGAGAGGAAATAAATATACGCATATCGCCTCCAGAAAAGAACACGTTCATGATGATGACGCGGCGAGCTTCCTGTGACGCACACAACAAAGCCATAAACAAGAGGCGCCGCGCTCTCCGTGTGACCCCCGCGGCCAGCCCACAGCTGTCTCACCGAACGCGGCACCGGCCGTGACCAAAGGGAACCAACAAATGTGCAGCATCCAAGATATGCATGTACGCTCGTGAACGCGAGGTAAAGGTTAGACGGTGACGTTCATCATGGAGATCTGCTCCCGTTTCTGAGAGCAACGCCACCAACTCGTGGCGGTACTGTTGGTGGTTGCTGGTGGTGTCAAGCCAGTGTGACAACTCGTGACTCGCGTAGTGTTGAAGCACTAGATCGATCGAAACCCCGTGGTTCCCGTGGATGCCCGGCCACAGGGGCGTCTGTCTAATGCTGTGACACTGAGCGTAGTGTGTATCGACATGTGAGGACGACAGCCTTCACTCCGAGCAAGCAAGCTAGAACGATAATGAATTACTGAAAAGACGTCTCTAATCTCTCTGATGATACTACGGGCAACACGTTTCTATTAAATTGGAATCAGAATTATTGTCATGTGGCGCACGAGCAAATCTGCATCATGGAGCACAATCTTGCAATGTCATCACATTTATTTATTGGAAAATGTACCGACCAAAATGAATATTAAGATGCTTTGGACTAATTAAATAGACCATGCTAGCTATTAACAAATTGGAGAAACAACACAACATTTGAATGTCAAATGTTCTGCTTAATTTTTCAAGTTAATATGAACCATATGCTAAAAAACCATATTTTCTCATCACCAGTCAGAAAAACTTTCAGTCGACAGGTTAACGGGTTTATAGGCATAACGAGTGTTTGAAAGTAATGGATCTACAAACGGTTTAGATTTGGTTTGTATGATTTTGTAGTTTAAAAATATGTAGGGTTATTTGTCTACACCTGTTGTCTAACTTTTTTTTTATCTCATTTGTTTTTTTATAGAAAACATGTTATTTATTTGCACCTATTGTCCTTTTAAAACCCTCAACGGATCCGTTTGCTAGGTCTGATATGGGTTGTTGGGAGATAGAGGATAATGAGGCAGCCATCGATCTTTCATCCGACGGTTCATATCGTCGACCTGAAAATTAGCAACGACTTCAAATTTTTTTGCACATTTTTGCTCAATAGACTCAACTGCTCGGGTTCTGTTTAAAGTAGTGTAGGAGTCCAGGTGCGCATTTTTGGGGATCAATGAGAAAGAGATTGGCCAAGAGAAGTCTTCTCTGATCACAAAGATGATGTCAAACGTAAGAACAAATATTCCAAGGCTCTGATATAAATCAAAGGTTGATTGTGTTTAAGAGAATGAAAGGGATGAATAAACAAATATGATAACTCGCATGACAATGTAAAAGTAAGTTATATTTATATTCTTAAATTTAGCTCTTACGACTATTGCTTCACGAAACCATGGTTTATTTCTCTGATATCCCTCCTATGATAATGCGAAAGTACTCCCCCGTTTGGAACATGAAGTTATTCGGACATAAGAACTTGAGCTACGGCCAAAATCCTATGTCAAGAACGGTAACAAATTCATGAACGGAGGGAGTAGATTTTAGTTATGACGTGAGAGTTATTTTTCTTTCCCTCCCTGTCCTCCATATCATAAATCCATTGGATGTAGGATAAAGTGTACTTCACCAGTGCATAAGCAAAAGAGAACCACAGATATTGAATCGAATGGCAAATGACAATGTTTCTTGCGCTCGTCCACAAGAGGATGCTGTTTTCTTCTAACATTTCTTCACAACTGACTAATAGTAGGCACACGTGTTTTTGGATTTTGACCAAAGATTTTTGTCAAATGGGCATGGTGAAAACCCAAAATACCTGGCCCAAAAATTCTAACACTAAGACTGTCCACATTCGTGATATTCTAAATCAATCCTCTAAAGAAAAATATTTTATCCTGATCAGTAAGATTCTACTATATCAATTTTTCCCGCACCCATCGTAATCTATATCTCATCCTCTGTCTAACTACCACATATTATATTTGATCATCTCCAACTAACATCTTATTATAATAAAAAATATTTCTTCAACATAACACTGTTATTTTAAATGGCACTTTTAAAATCACACAACTAAAAAATAATTAGCAATAATGTATTAGTAATTAATATTGTTAGTAGTAATATTTAATTAGCAATAATATATGTGCTTGTCCACGTGTTGTGGAATCTCCACATTCAAAGTGGCTTTTCAAAAACGTAGTTAGACACGATTGGCATGTGGTAGTGGCTTGTACGATGCAGCACACTAGCTGGTGTCTCGTGAACTAGTATCAGAATTTGTGCTTGCGTTTAATCAGTTGGCATGTGCATTGCTTGAAGTGCTTGCCTTCAATCAAGTGGCCAAGTGCATAGGGAGCTTCACTTCTCCAGTGGATCTCTCCTCAGATGTGCCCGTCTTAGATGGTGAATGTCGTCGGCGTCTCCGTTTGTGCCCACGGATGGCGTGATGCCCTTCTCCAGGATGGCCTTGTGGCGGAGGTCTAGGCGGCGGCCAACCAGCTCTAGTCCAGCAGCATCGGCACCTCCCGGTCACGGATTGGCAGATCCCTCGACGACAACTGCCCCTCCACACCCTCTCGTGCTGCCCTCGCCGAGCTCCACGGCCGTTTGCATCGCCCCCACCGAGCTCCATGCCCGCCCGTGCCGTCCTCGTCGAGATCCACACCCACCTCCACGCCGCCGCCCTCGACCTCGATGGCGCTCCTCCTCGCACTCAATCCGGCCTCCCTGAGCCCCTTCGCTTCCTCTCCGTCGACGCGTCTACTCCTGCGTCGGCCACCGAGGCAGATCTAGGGTTCGCCGCTAAGGAGAGGCGGCGGTCCTCCTAGCGACGCGCGACGCATCCTCCTCCCTCCTCCCTCCTCTGCGATGCGGGAGCAGCAGCTTGTCGTCGCCGACTCGCCGCTCTTGTCGCAGTCCTCGGGGATGTTTGGCCGCTGCTGCCGTGAATCCATCCACGAGCGCAACAGAGGGGCCACTAACGACCCCGAACAAGGGGGACGGAGGCAGGCTGTGGGCGGCTGGATAGGCGCAAGGGAAGGCGTCGGTTGAGGCTGACGGCTCGGGAAAGAGTATAGCATGCTCGTGGAACATGCTAGATTTGAAGAAGAGAATCGCGGTACGCTGATTTATAGAAACGGTCCAGTATACCGATGCATATGATTTTACGCTAAATGCATATTTCATGTTTTTTACCGTCCCAGTGCGGACAACCTAATAACGTACCAATATGAGAGACTAATTGATATCTTTTTTTGACACGTGTGAAACATTATTTTGGCCGCCGTGAGCTCTATGGATGCACGTATTGCCCAGGAGCCGTCGGATCGAGGACAGAGCACACGGGAGCCGTCCGATGCGTCTGGCAATCTACCGGGCCCGTTCGCCGCCTGCAACACACACGAGTCCGGGACCCCCGGGCACGCTCGCCGTCGCCGCCCTCTGCTGTCTCGCCGTTGCTCCGGCGCCGCTCGCGGAGAGTCCAAGCCACTCCTTCTCCTCGTCGCCTTCCCCTTTACTAAACCTACCGGCCACCACGTTCTAGCCCTACTGCTGCGAATCCTCACCGGAGGCGGCCCTTGGATCAGGGGTAAACCTTCAGTTGGGTTGGATCTATTAGTTGGCGGAGATGGCATCGGCGACAGCGGTCGGGACGAGGAAGCGCGCGGCAGTGGTGGTGCTGGGTGACATCGGCCGCAGTCCCCGCATGCAGTACCACTCCCTCTCCCTGGCCAACCAGGTATGCAGCTCCAGACCTCCGCCTAGTGTGCCCAGCTTACCGCATGCTGTCCAAACGTTTATCTGGTGGCCATGAAAGATTTTGGACTGACGAATAGGGGTCTAATTTACCTGATATTCGTCACCACACTTTGTGAATCTTAGAAATATATCATTTTGTTTGGATCATCTAGCAGACAATTGACATTTGCCAGAATTAGTTTTCTGTTTTATTATCTTAGATTAGACTTAATGCTTAAGCCTCTGTTCTTCTTCACAGGCTGGTATGGAAGTGGACATCGTGGCAAATGGAGGTATATTGTTGTTCATAATCTTTAATTACACTTTCCTTGTGTTGATTGGAAGCAATTTATATCATCAGTAGCACAGCTTATACCAACTATTATGCGAGATAAAATTGTGTTAGCTTCTATTGTTCTTTTTTTCTGGTGAAGATCTGACCGTTTGTTCTACTTTGTTTAAATGAACAGGAAGTGATCCTCACCTATCATTGAGACAGAATCCATCAATTCACATCCACGAGATGGTATTGATTGTACTATTCTGTTGTCTGCTATTGTCTTTTGTTTTGTTATTACTGTATTAAATCTCGAAATTCTCTCTCCAGAAATCAGTGCAATTAACAGGAATCTCAAAGATATCTGGTGCTCTAGCTCTTCTACTTAAAGCTGGTATCCAGTTTGTCATGCTAGTTTGGTTCCTTTGTTTTAAAATTCCTCGCCCTGATGTCTTCCTTGTTCAGGTTAGTGTCAGGTTCCTGAACTATGTATATTCAGAATTACATGTAGAGTAGACGTAATCATTACCAGTTCAGATTCCATCATACATCTGTCCTGTTAGATGCATGCAATTGGGTTTGTGCAATGTGGCAACCTATTCCTGAATCTTTTCTATTTAGGCAATTTATAGTGCAGGATTTTGTGGAACTGTCTATCCTGAATCAACCTTCCTTAGCTGAAGAAGGTGCTCCAGCCTTATTGGATTGTACTTCTACTGTTTCCATGAATGTTGTGCATTTTAGTTAGCTACTGCCCCTTTTGTGTTTTTTTTTCAGAAGTCTATTTGATTTGTTTGAAATGCTTTAATTTTTTTTCCAAGTTTGCTAGACTATGAGAAACCTTATCTCTTATATTTGGTCTTCTGTTCTCCCACAGAATCCACCATCAGTTCCAACGCTTGCTGCTGTAAAACTGGCAAGCTGGCTAAGAGGTGCAAAATTTATTGTGGATTGGCATAACTTTGGATATACATTGCTTGGGATGTCTCATGGTAGAAGTCACATAATAGTCAGAGTCTACTTCTGGTAATCCCCTGCCTTGTTTGTTTATCTGTAAAAACTAACATAGCATATTGGGCATTTGTTAATATGTTGATGTGTTCTTCTATTTGAACGTATATGTTGATATAGCAACATGTTCTGTATTATAGGTTTGAGAAGCACTTTGGGAAGATGGCTGATGGTGCCTTTTGTGTTACAAAAGCAATGCAGCATGAGCTTGCTCAGAATTGGGGAATCAGGTAGACGGATCAAACTCCATCATAGCCTTTCTATGTGGAAAGGAAAAAGGGTGCTATGCACACTGTATAGCTTATAATTTTTACTAACATAATGTTGATCTCAGGGCAACAGTTCTCTATGACCAATCTCCTGATTTTTTCCATCCTGCGTCATTGATGGAGAGACATGAGGTGAGCATCTATTTACGGCCTCATTCTTTGATACATTGCCACATTTGTGACTTTAAGAATGGAATAGTTGTTTAGCAGATTGGGGGATTCCGTCTGTAGTGCTATGGGCAATGCGGACTGCATTTCTGTTGGTATGTTTTTCAACAATCAATCTAAACATATTTCATGTGTAAATGTATTTTATTTTGATTTGTTTACTGTCGTTTGTTGTTGCACACAGAGAAAGAAGCAAAAGATATGAACGCTACTGTATTTACCAGTAAGATTGGTGGTGAAATTTTCTTGAAGCCTAATAGACCTGCACTTGTTGTGAGCAGCACAAGCTGGTCAGTTCTCTTCAACTATGTGGTCAAAATTATAGAGTTCATTTTGCTCACCACATGTGATTGTTGAATGGATATTTCAAATATATGAGGAAGATAAGAAATATTTGCCACATATTCCAGGACACCGGATGAAGATTTCAGCATACTTCTTGAAGCGGCAGTGATGTACGATAGACGTGTCGCTGCAAATTTAGGTGAAGAGGACTCAATGGACGAGGGACAACTTTGGATTGATATCAAGAATGGGAAGCAATTTGTATATCCAAGACTGTTATTCATTATCACTGGTATCATCTGCTTTGCAATATTACTTGGACAACCAAATTTTTCGAATGATTTGATTTTCATGTATTTCTATTTTAAAGGTAAAGGACCTGATAGGAAAAAATACGAGGAGCAGATAAAAAGGCTGAAGTTGAGACGCGTTGCCTTCCGGACGATGTGGCTTGCGTCAGAGGATTACCCTCTATTGCTTGGTAAACCAGCTAATCACCTAAGCATTTTGATACTTGAGTATAAATGCTGATTTTCATTAATATGGCAGGGTCAGCAGATCTAGGCGTATCATTGCATACATCTTCATCAGGGCTGGACCTACCTATGAAGGTTACTCTTTAGTATCTGTTTTCTCTAAAGGATCAAGAGTTTTATCAGCTGGATTTTAACTTGAATGTGTTCAGGTCGTTGATATGTTTGGATGTGGATTGCCAGTTTGTGCTGCTTCATTCTCCTGGTAACCCACTTTCTTATATGTCTGATTTGTAGTGTTTTGCTTTGTATAATTTTTGCTCAATCATGTATCTCTTTTTTGTTTGCAGCATTGAGGAACTTGTAAAAGTAAACAAAAACGGTCTTCTCTTCTCAACATCTTCGGAGCTTGCTGATGAACTTATGGTCAGGCTCACTTCAACAAATTATTTCCCATGTATTTCATTGTATGGATATTTGGACAGTTTTTGAAATCAAACCTGGAGGTTTTCTCCTTGCCCAATGTGAAGAAAACTGCATCATTAAGGTGTCTGGTCAGCTAGTCTTGTAGTATATGAGTTAGGGCTAGTGTCATATGTATAATGCTCCTTTTTGGAATCTGCTACTTTTTCTTCTTATCTTTTGTTTTTCTTTTGAAATTTGTAATGCCCGCATTATGACTTAAGTCCTATCATCAGAAGCTTTGTTAATCTGCAATTGCAAACTATACAGATGCTTTTCAAGGGGTTTCCTGAAGAATGCAGTGCCTTGAAATCTCTTAAGGATGGTGCCTTGGGTACAGGGTCATCTTCCAAATGGTCAACAGAATGGGCAACTTATGCACTTCCTATGGTGAACCAGGTAAATGTCATCTGGTTAAATATAATGGTTATTACACTCATCAGCTTAGGTTTTATCTTTTTTCATATTCAAATTGCAGGTTGCAGGATGAGACATTAACGAGATATCTCTGATACCTGAAATTTTTTTGGGAGCTTCCTAGAGTGACCAGCGGTGCATGTGAAGATGTTGTTTCCTTTCATCAGCCACTGCTAGTATTAGCTGATACCGTGGACATTAAACATCTCTGCTATTAGTCTTAGCAGAACATACAACTGAAACCATTAGGTTTAGTCACCATGTATTATTTGGTACCTGACTCTTTTTTTTTTTTGGACACAAATCACTCTCTGTTGAGCACATGTCCAAGTTATTTCAGGATGTATAACTAACTAAAGCTTAGCACTTGTACTCTGTTACATACATGGTAAGAAAAATATAGAAAATCCTATTGTAACACCGACACTAAGGTCCAGCTCTCCTTCGTGTTTGAGAAAAAACACTAAGGTCCAACTGATCTGCAGATAAACTTGTATCAGATATATTTTACAAGAAACTTGGTCTTTGGTTTCTGCTGCCATCCTGGATATCATATCTCTAACACAATGTCTGTGAGAATTGAAGGAATATGTCAGATTCTATGTTCAATTGCAAACATTACTGCGCATCTCAATATGTTTCCAGTTAGATGAAACTTACACTCCGAATCTGTTCTGATCCACTTGCCTCTTTCTTCATGTACCCTTGCCTTTCCTTTTTGAGGCATCCGGACCACTCGATCATTGCTGATCACATGTTCAGAGAATGCCGAGTTCTCTGGAAGTTTGGTTTTATGGATCAATCCCCAAATAATCTGTATAAGAAGGAAGTCATACATTGGACACTCATAATTATGTTCCATCTCGTATATGAAAAGCCGTTATAATTTTAATTATGACGCACCTCATTCAATCTTTTTTCAGGTATTGGTTCCATGAAGCTGGGCCTGGGTATAAAACCGTTGAAGGCACTGGTCAAGGGTTTTCTGATCGATCTTGGTTCGACAATGCTGCCATTTTGGGAGTGTGAATTGCAGCGAAGAAGCCTCTGCAGGTGCAGATCTCGTGGCCTGTTTGTTTCTTCAGCTGTAGTAACTCTGCCTGTCATGAGCAATCTGAGCTCCTCCTGCAGCTTCTTGAGGTTGTCGACGCCAACCGTGCACGATTTCTCAGAACCATCCAAACTGTTCAGCCTTTGCCCTTCCCTCACTCCGAACGTCCCAATAGACAGCATTGTCGTGCTCCAGCAGTCATCAGGCTCGCAGGTTTGAAGTCCAATTAAAGTTTCACCGGCTGCAAACAGAGGTAGTTTGTGAGGCTCTACAACTTATTAATTGAGGTGAGGTCGTCTAGACCACTTTTTTTGTGTTCAGATATGTCCATAACATTGTCTTATTCAGTTTGTATCCTATAATGATTCACCAATCAGTTTGAGTCGTTTTTGAACCATTTTATAATCCTTTGTTGAATTGGACTCCGATTTCAATTCGATATTTAATACTAATAATAATTAATCATCTATTATTTTAACATCATATTTTAGATGGAAACTAATAACAAAAATTTCTTAATAACTCACTCCAAAATTATTATAATGAATATTCTTTTTAAAACTCAAAAAGGTAAAACAAAATAAAAATAGAGCAAATGCTCAAGCTAAAAAAATTAATTAATTGAAAACTTTTTACAGTTACAAAAAACATTCTAATCATAAATTTTTTTAATAAAGATCCGTGACAACACACGGATATTTTGTTAGTCTTAGATATGCTAAATCTGAAAGGTTGTTGTTTCAGGCTTTCGGCTTATCAAACAGACTGAAACTTTCTCGTTTTATTTTTCAGAATAAATTGATACTCTGAAACTAGTCATTGTCATCACTAATCACTTACATTTAGTCGAGCCGGCACTGAACTCTGTATTCCTTTTACTCCGATGCGTTCCATACATTCTGTTCTGCACCCAATTCAGGACCTGCAACAGCAGCAGCAATACAAATTAACGTCTATCATACCATCTAGGAAGAAATTCTGGTTGAAACAAAGACTGCATGTGTACCCCCATGTCAACTTTTCACCCTCTTCTATTGGAAGTATTGACAACTGCAAGAGGAATTTACGTTCCACCAAGGCGAGCTGAGGTGTTTATATAGGAGGAGCTGAGGAGTGCTCTGCTTTTGTGTTTGGAATTCTGAACAAAGAAATCTCGTAAAAGCCGGCATTCGCTAGTCATGACTCGTGAGAAGCTCATGGTCAATGATATGTCCAACAAACTGGGGTGTAATTTTCTATTTCAGATTGCACATGTTACTAACTGAGACTTATCGGGAGCAAACGCAAGTATCCAGGAAGATCTCAACCTTTTCAGGAGACTTGATACAATCAGAAAAATGGGGGGACAATTGCACCGAGGGTCGCGTTAAAAACCATTAGGTTGCATGCATTTCGATGCCTACAAGGAACATTGGCGTGTGACAAACTTGGCCACAGACTCGGAAGGCTGAGGTACTGTGCCGTCTTGCCTTTGATGTACACACGGAGCTGCTGCTTCCAGCACCTATCTGCCAACAAATAAGCCGGTTGGAAATTAAAAAAAGAGTTAATTTTACAAATATTAATACTTTAGCTTAATAGTCACAAAACTATCAAATACAGGACCTATTTCACATATCCACCAATACTTTAAATTGTGATTTTATAAAACTATCACTTTTTTAATATTATATGCATCAGATACTCATGGATCTATATGTCATTTACAGCAGTTAAAGCTGTAGATTGTATATGCCAACTTGGCTGAGTCCACACTATAGAATTAAACAAATATAACATGACACATTAAATTCGAGCTGACATCTTTGACCTTGTAGAAGAGCAGGAGCATTGAGGTGTGATCGAACTCAACTAAGCTAGCAAGTCGATAGGATCTATAATTTGAATTGTTACAAATGACAGATGTGACCATACAAATACGTATATGTCAAGTATCTAAAATAAAAAGGAAAAGAAATAGAATACTTCTTCGAGACGTCCTGGGTCAAGATTGAATATGACACCACATTGTGTACTGATGACAACCACCTTTGACGCTGTTGTGATTGTAGGACGCTCTTACTTGACACTACATAATCGGGCGACATTGTTTCACTGACTTCGACCATATCGTTGTCGGTCGCAAAAAATCCATGAATTAACATCTTATTGCTTCAAAAACAATTTTTTAAAAGTTCATAGCAACGAAAGTATTTTGCTAGTAGGTAAAGAAAAGTAGTGGTTTTGTGAAACTACAACCCAACATATTGGTGAATTTATGACATAGGCACATATTCTATTTAGAGGTTTTCTGACTATTAAAACTCTGTTTGGATACAGTTCAGATTCTTAAAATCTAATTATTATATTAAAATTTTAGAATCTAAATTCTAAATAAAATATAAGTAGTGATGTTTGGATGCTGTTCAGATTCTTAAAATCCGAAGGATAATGAGTTTTTTAATATATAAAATCTAACTCCAGCTAGGTATAATCAAATTATAAGATTCTTAAAATCTAAAAATTAGATAGAATCTAAAATCTCAGCAGATGCAAACATGGCCTGAATCAGACTATTGGTTATTTTGTGAAATTAACTCTTAAAAAAAACCTGCCTGGTCAAGATTCAACGAATTCAATTCTGAACCGCTAGTTGCCTGATCGGACGGCGGGGATGCGTGCAGCACCGCAAGCGGACCCGGGCCGTGGGCTTCGCAGTATCAGAGTCCGGGTCGGAACCCGAAGGGCTGGGCTTTCTTCTTCTTGTGGAATAAGAAGCTGCGGCGGCCGTATAGTCGCGTGCCCAAGGTCCCAAGCGCACACATATCCTCGCCTTGCTTGCTCACACCACCCAACTCCGGCGAGATCTTCCGGCGGTCGGCGAGATGAGCCGCGGCACAGGCGCGGGGTACGACCGCCACATCACCATATTCTCTCCCGAGGGTCGCCTCTACCAAGTCGGTGCGTGCAACCCCCTCCTCCAAAACCCTAGCCCTTTTTCCCTTTTTTCTCGTTTGCTTAGATCTGGACGGCGCCTGACCCGTGCCGTGCGTTGCGCGCAGAGTATGCCTTCAAGGCTGTGAAGTCGGTCGGCAGCACGTCGATCGGTGTGCGCGGCAAGGACTGCGTATGCGTCGTCACCCAGAAGAAAGTTCCGGTGAGTTCCTCGCCGCCGCTTATCTCGATCGATCCGAGCGAGTCCTTTCCCTTTTGTTTATCTACCTTCGATGGCGCTGCGGACCCAAAAGATCACAACTTTCTGCTGCTATATGGGTTGGATTGTTTGTTCTGTTGTGGTCGTCGAATCTGAAAGATGGCCTTTGTCTTCACTTACTGATGGGTTGCTTGTACAGGATAAATTGTTGGATCAGTCGAGCGTGACGCACCTGTTTGCGATCACCAAGTACATCGGATTGCTTGCCACTGGCCTCACAGGTGCGTGCTTTGGTATTCATCGTTATTTGTCAAGTGCTGAAGTACATAATTTATTTAGTTTTTTTTATGAATGTTGCTGCCTTTTTATTGAATAGTGGGGAAATAATATCTGTGCAGATGTCGGGTTTTGAGTTAGTTAAAAATCCAAATTGACTAATGATATTCCTGGGTCTAACTAGGATCATAGTGGATGGGAATATGTGATTAAACTTTCAGTATTTCTTCTTATCAATGAATTTTGTATGATTGTATCAAACTTTACTCATGGGGAGTCCAATTGCAAGCTTTTTTTGCTGCATTCTGATCATCACTAGAATTAAGGCTTTTGAATGAAGCGCCAAAAAGGATATATAGGCGTGTTTGCATGCTCATAGAAAATAGTAAGGTTTCAGACTACGTTTTGATGTCCTAAAAGGTTTGTCTTTTGCTAATTGAGGAACATGATGGTAGAAAGCACTGTTCAAAATCTTATGATTCTGGTACCTAAATCTTCTTAAGAAAAAGCTCATCAATTGACATAGAGCTGCTGTTTGCACTGATTTGAGAGAACATCTTTTGTTTGTTGACTGATCATCGTTATGTGGTTATTTTATTTGCCAGCCGATGCAAGGTCATTGGTTTACCAAGCAAGGAACGAAGCAGCTGAGTTTCGTTTCAAATGGGGCTACGAGATGCCCGTTGATGTATTAGCTAAATGGTACTGAGACTTTTTTATTCAGATTCCTAGTTGATCATGGGTATATTGCTTATCTGATTTAATTTTCAGGATAGCAGACAAAGCACAAGTTTACACACAGCATGCCTACATGAGACCCCTTGGTGTAGGTTAGTATCAATATACAGCACATGCTTGCTATTAAGTTTTTATCATCTTCCTATTGTGTAGTAAGTGTTCATTTTCTTTCGGTTATTCTTCAGTTGCGATGGTCTTGGGCTATGACGAAGAGAAGAATGCTCAGCTCTTCAAGTGTGACCCTGCAGGTCACTTCTTTGGTCATAAGGTACATGGACTATTTTACTAATGATATTTTACATAGTTTCCTTTCATGATCAAGCCTTGTCTAATGTCTTTTTTATTTGTCTTTTATTATTGGTTATTTACTAAGGTTTAACCCTATTTGCTAACATTTTCTTTAGGCAACTAGTGCCGGGCTTAAGGAGCAGGAAGCAATAAATTTTCTGGAGAAGAAAATGAAGGATGATCCACAATTCACCTATGACGAAACAGTACAGGTAACATTGCATTTCTTCATCCGAGCAAGGGGATTAATATTACATCCTTAGTAATTCAAACAACTATAGTGTGGTAATATGCATGTTTCGCCAAAGTTCTACGGCAAGGTTGCATATTGCACTGCACTACTCTTAACACAGCTAAGGATCTGCGCCAGAGTGTCTTGTGTTTGCATGTGGTTTTTGTACCCTACCGTTCATTTCTTTACCAGCTTTCATGATATATACCTTAGGTCCTTGCTAACTTGTATAGTGTTCTTTTCAGATTGCAATTTCAGCATTGCAATCAGTTCTACAGGAAGATTTCAAGGCCACCGAGATCGAGGTATCATGCATGTTCTGTGATACACACTCAAACATCTTGATTTTTGTAAATTTGTTATGATGATGCCATGAATTTGTGTTGGCAGGTTGGTGTTGTGAGGAAAGAAGATCGCGCTTTCAGAGCTCTGACAACAGAGGAGATCGACCAGCATCTGACGGCAATTAGTGAGCGGGACTGAGTCAGCATGTCACCGCTTTACACTTCGCTGTTGTGCTTGAGTACTGTCATTTCATTTCGTAGCCAGCAAAGAAAAACTTGGTGGATATTTTCATGTCTAACTCCAAACTAGTCCCTCCCGATGTACTCATGCTTTCGACTTTCTTTGTGGATGAATTTCCTGTGATTTATAATTGCGATTGCATGTCTGGGCCAGTAATTAAGTTATCCGTCACCCATACTCCACTTCTTTATAGGTTTCATGCGACACGCAGTATTTTGGTATTAGGCCCGTCCTAAATAGGCTAATTTTGTAGTTGAACTAAGGGCATGTTTGTTGTCCATCATGCCTAAGGTTAGTCAGGTTTGACTAACTGAAGCACCTGTTTGGTTCATAGATGTTGTGGCAAGGTTTCTTTCTAGCTAACCAGGACTCATGTCAATGACTCAGAAAAGTGTTGCAAGATTTTCTTAGGCTTGTCAAGTTGTGGCTAACAATTTGAGCACCTTAGCTTAGTCAAGTTTGACAAAAATTTATGACAAAAGATGCCCTAAATCCTACTTATTATTAATTTTGAAGGTATAACAAGGGTCGGCAATACCATCATGCACACACATAGTTGGAAGTTAAGGGAACCTGAAAGAAGGCCCGGAAAACTGGTTCTTTGGCTCTCCGTTGCCTCCGCTTCCAGATGTTCCGTGCAGAGCAGCACTAAGGGAAAAAAGAGAAGGGCTGGCGTCTTTCTACCATGACTTCGATTTCAAATGTGATTCTACCCTCTAAAATTTTAGAGGTAGAAGTAGAATCACAACTGAAATAAAAAAAAATAAAAGGTAGAAACACAACTGCCTCAAATAAAAAGGGGTTAGAATCACAATTGAAATAAAAAATAGAGGTAGAAACACAACTGCCTCAAATAATAAGAAGGGGCAAAGTATAACCGTGGGATAGCAGGCAGACAGATTAGCATCATGCACACAACATACGCCCACAGGCAGCAGATGCTGGACTCAAAAAAACGATTGTGAAAGAACCCTAGCACCGCAAATTTTACAATGTATACATTTGCTGACAAAAAAGCCTGCTATACCGATACTGCAGTAACGCTTCTACCCTGGTAGTCATCTCTGCCATATACAACAGTACAAGTCAACTTTCTTTCTTTTTTCTTTTCATCTGATCTATTTTGGACAAGGTCTAGAGCCCCCATCCGTTCTATCACTGCAGCAGGACACGGAAGAGACCTGGCTGCACCTGCATGTACTGAAGACCGTGCTCCATAAGGTACTGCTCAACGGCTACCGTCAACCTCGCAGGGTGGCGAGCGCTTGATATTATGATGACCTGGAGTCGACGCCCAGTAGATCGCACAATCTTCCTCCGGTTGTTGAGCTCATAGTTCAGGACATGTATTGCCTCACTGACATGAAGACCACATAGATCGATGGGGGGATTTTGCTCCTGGATGAGACCTTGCAGCTCTGGCATTTGGAATCTGGTGAAACTCAGGAGATCAATTAGCTTTTCTGAAGTATAATAAAGATCTCAGGAAGATAAATTACACTGTAGGAAGTCAGCAGACAATCTCGAGTCATGTCACAGGTGATTAGTGTGGATCACAATTCATCATAATACAAAACACATAGCTACAAATAACTTGGCCCGTATGCTAATATAAAGTTGGTCCACACATATTGTAATTTAATTTAGAACAAGAAACAACTTGAGTCCAGATATATACCACTCATAAAAAATCATGTAGTGCCCACTAACAAATGGGCCTGAGCACACCATGAAGTAAACCTAGTTCAGTGTTTGGGCACTCTGACTTAAGCACTCGTGCAAATAGATGTATCCATAGCACAGATAGTGTCTCTTATTCAGAAGCTAGACAAATATACATTTATTGCACAGATGAGATCAAGGAATACTTAAACTAACCTTTGACGATATGTTGTTTCTCTAGCCTTCTCCTGAGCCAACCTGCTTTGTACATTGTATAGCTCCTTCAATGTTAGTTCCTTTGTTAAAGGGTTGCTGCCCATTAGAAAAGCCTGCTTATCCTGCTAAAATTCAGTATTATACAGGATACTGAGAAACAATTATTATTGATTGGATACATAATGTAGAATTAAATACTTGTTTAGAGGCATGATTACATGAAAACCACTTGATGCCATGGTTGACTAAATAACAAATCAGCCTACAAAAAGTAGTGTCATGGCCGGGTAGTCACATTGTTTAGGCCTTCAATCGAGGCTGATCATATTTCTAAACAGTGATAATCCATAACCCTATGCAGTAGTATAAAGTATCAAATCAAAAGAAAAGGTGAAACAGTACTGGTAAAAGATTAGCTCTGGTTTTCCTGCACTTCATAATCTCATTATGTGGTAACGGATAGCACCTTCATCAGCAGTAGAGTGTTTGCCAATTTGAAGACAAGAAAAGGGACTAATCATAATTTAACTTAGAATCATGATACACCAAACTGATTAAAGATTCCAAGGCAAAACCGTATCCAGGATGCCTACCATTTCAGTTGTACTTAACAATTTGCAATGCCTACTCCTATTGACACAAGAAGATCATATGCATTCTTTTACACTACAAAGCAATGATAATAAAGCAGCATGTTCTTAACTGAATGGAGGTGTGGTGTGCATCCGAACCACACAGGTTCAAGTTAACTTCAACTCAAAATTGGATGCCCATTTCTTGTCATATGCTATGACACCTAGTAAGTACAATAACTTTTGCTTGGATTTTTTGAATATTTTAGATTCTTTAGCATCTCAAAGTGGCATATCTACCTGCTCAAGAAATGCATGTCGCAGGCTTGAAAAATCAAGACCTCCATCCTTTGACTCCAAATATGCACTTGCTGTCATCACAAATAAGTTCAAACCATAAGGTGCATGCCGCGTGCATGTTCTCATCTTTCATAATATATCATATTGTAATTCGAGAACACTACCTGCCAAATCAGTTTCAAGCCAAGCAGGTCCCGTCTGAATTTCAGCTATGTTGTGTAAAGTGTTGGTTGAGATCCCATCATGTCCATTATATGAGCCACCCAAAAGCTGAGAACCTCTGCTTGAACCCAGACCAGAAACAGGCAGATTAGCCGCCTTGTACCTTCCTCTAGGAGACTCCAAGGATATATGTTCACTATCGTCTGCGAGCATAGCTGAATGAGATCGATATGGACCATTTGGCAGAGCAAAAGCTTCTTTGCTATAGTTCATAAGACCATTTTGGGCATATGGTGCTGGAGATGGAGGACTTGAATGTCCAAATGACAGTGACCTGAAGTTCTGACTGAGTCGTCCATCAACTTTATTCTGCTATTAAACATACAACAATATGATTTGCAGGAGATTTCATGCAGGCAAATACAGATAAAAATATCAATGGAGCATGCCCACAAGTAGGTTGATATGACACATGCATTTTTGTTAGCAGTAGGAAGATCAATGATAAAACTCATTTTGTTACTGTATGGAGTTACTGGAGAAGAGATGTTCAGTGTCTTCTAGGGTATAAACAGTTCGATACATTTGAAGTACTGTGAATTACACCTAAATGGTATAAACAGTTCAGTACATCCTTTGATTCCAAATATTCATTTGCTGTAATCCAAAATGCCATATTATGAGTTATCAGTCAGTTTCTTTGACCAATCTACTCTAAAGGGAACCAGTTTATAGTGTACTTGGAGATCAAATCTAAAATAAAAACGATTTTTTTCCGAAATTCATATTCAATTATCAAGGATAGTAATAACTGTGTCGTCAACAATGTAATTTTCTGAATAACAGTAATGCAACTTCCAAAAAGTAAAATAAAAACTTGGGACATACCTCAAGCTGATTCATCATATCGATAGTCGAGCTTAAGCCACGCCTGCTTCCATGATAAGCATCAGTAAGATTGTGCAATGAAGCTCCTGAAACTTTAAGAAAAGATATTACATTCACATACGGACATACCACCTTCATGAAAGACTCTTCACAGATCAGTACCATACCATTGTAGTGGCTGTCATCCCTTCTGTTTGTGCTGTACTGTGCCCCATTCCTTCCTGTCTTTATCCATGGAGCAGCAGTCGGACTCATGGAACCTGCTGTTGGACTCATAATTGTAGCCTGTGACCGTTCATCTACATAAAGTGGGCTAGGAAGCTCAATTTTTGGACGTGTACTGAGTTTGTCCCTGATAAAAGGAGAAGCACGGTGCTGCATGCTCAGTGCCTGGTTTGGGGAAAATATTGATGCACCAATGCCATCATTTATAGACAGGCCTGTGAGTGATAGACTGTCTGGTCCAGGAATCTCATCAACTTTGAAATCAGGGGTAATGTCATCTGGGAGCTGTTGTTGCCAATACTGATGTGCTTCTTCATCAGAGTTGCTTCGTGCAATGGACTCTGGTTGGTCTGTACTGGATTCTTTGGAAGGCCCTGAGACGACGGCCATAGGTCCATCTGATCTCTTGGAGGCATCATTGACAGATCTGAGGGATGAAGGAACAAATGCTTCTGCATTTGGATTTAATGCTGTGCTCTTGTTTATCATACTTAATTTCCTCTCTTCTATGGACATATCGAGGATGAGCGGATGTATTCCTTTTCAAGTCTTGAGAACTAAAATATTGATGGGACAAGTACTGCAAATCACAGCCTATAAATTTTCTAGATAGATTGTTTGTCAATCTGTTAAATAGAATTTTGCAAGGTAGTAAAGGTTACATTTCAGCAAATGCGAATAAACAGAAGCAGAAACAATTTAGAATGAAGCAAACGGACTAGACCACTACATTCAAGTGGATCTAACTTACAAACCAGATAATGACAAAAGATCCCCAAGATCAGAGACTTCTTAGGCAATGCTACCATAGATACTACATCCTTCAGATATATATACTCAATAATCAAGATAAAGGAAATAGCTGTCAGATAAGTCATAACCCCAAATTTGCAATATGAATTGGGTACATGAATAGAAGAAAAACAGAAATCAGCTTCACTAAGTTTTCTGTCAGAATATTGGAAATGCTCAATTAGGGGGAAAAAAAGATGTGCGGAACTACGCTACAGAGTGAACTATCCCAAATTACTCTAGATAGACCATAGCAATATACATTGGGTCTCTAGTACACTCAAAAGGCTGGCACGTTTATGCATAAAATAGTTTAAAATGTGATATTATGATAGGAAAACAACAACTGGCACAAGAAAACATATGCCATCGGATTCCTAAATGTTATTGGGATTATTTGTTGACTATAAGCAGAAGGATTGACCACCCTAGTATCATCATCACCGTGCATCATCAAATGATAATCAAGTATATGCTCACAAACTTCACTCATCTATGTAAAGTATCTGGGCATCTGGCACCAGCTCCTATGTCCATTTATCATCCGAAGCAGAATTGAATGATGAACTGGAATTCCGACAGACAAAATTGCATTCAAAACTAGCATCAGCTTCAGCTCAAGCGCCGCCCAATGAAACCCCTCCCCCAAAGCAGGAGCGGACTTTTCAGAAAACAGACAGCGCCCTCACTATAATTAGGCACCACACGAGCTCCGTCGGAGTCAACTCATTTTGATCTCGTGCGCTCAAGGACAGGAACAATCTAACGACGCGGTTATGGATTGGATTAGCATGGCACCACACAGCACATGAGTCCAAGACAAACAAAACGAAGAAGATGATGTATTTTGTGGATTCGATTGCGAAAAAGAAACGCTCTTGGAACTAGGTATAGCCCATCCAAGCAAGCTAGAATTACATACCGAAAACAAAGGCCAGACTAGACAGCGGCCGGACGGATCTCCAGTCCCCCTAGAACGAGACAGAGAAGCGGCGTCGGCGGCGGACTGGGACGCGGCGGGTGGAGGCTACGGCGGAGAGGAGGAGCGGCCGGCGGCGTTGCGTATAGCGGCGTGGGCGTAGAGTGAGTGGGAGGCGGATTGCAGCCACAGCCACTCGTTGACACTTCACCTGTTGCCTTCGCCACATTGATTTTCTGTGGCAGCTGTTTCTTTCAAGCTGTGAGCCTGTGCTGTGACTACTATGAGGTGAACATTTCAGACATTTTATTAAGCACCTTTTGTGGTAAACTAAACATCAAACTCGAAGAAATATTTAAAAAATCCTATGAATTATACTATTTTGTTTAAATTTATCTGTGACACTTTCTTTTTGCGAGAAAACTACGACAGATTCAGCTTCCTAGTTCCGGCTACATTTAACAATATATTCTGAATTTTTTGTAAAATAAATAAGAAGATCCAGTATCAATCAATAAATAAATATAGATATTATTTTTGGAACAAACTTCTAATCGTGACATGAAATAAAGAATGTTTCACATTTAGAATAAAAAATTATGTTTGTTTGTCTCTTGAGGAGAGCTGTGGGCCACCATGTGATGCGAGGACACGGGGGGACGGGGCCACGAGCTGGTTTGTTGAACCTATCAAACTGACTCGTGGGTTCGACGGAATGGGTGTCGAGGGCATAAAATGCGTGGCACGCAAATTTCTTTTTTCCAATTCGTTGCATTGTGATATCTTCTGGGTGCGAGGGCTGAATAATTTATGCCGAATCCTGGGCCAAGGATGATTGTTGGTAGCAAGGCGTCGTGTGGTCCTCGGTGCGTCCTTGCACGTGTCGTCGATGCATCTGTGAGGACAAACAAACCGACATCTTTTATTCCAATTTGTTGAAAACGTACTACTACTGCTTTGCTTGCGTTTGTTTAGTGGCTCGGAAATAGACGGGATGTGTTGCTTTCTTTCGAAGAGATGAGTTGACATTTTTTCTTTTTTTTAATCATACTACTGCTTGTAATTGGCATGATTAAGCTATCACATTCAATCGGAGGAGGAGAAAATATGTGCTGAACACACTCAAAGCTGCTAGTACAATTCTTCATATGTGGACAATATTTGTCGGGTCCTGACATCTAATGCCAGCTTATCTCCTGACGTGGCACCACCAGCTGGTGTTCCCACATTAATCCTCTTCTAACACTAATTGCTTGTCCTTATGAGCTATTAGTGCTAGATGCACACGGAAATTAAAGGTCACCAACTGAAACGCGTGATGATATGTTGCAAGGACAAGACAAAATTGAGGTGAAGTATGCGATGTTTCTTTTAGAAAAAAAAAGCTAATCACGTACTATAATATATTGCCGCTTTGGCCTTCACGGGAATGTGCTACAAATCTCCCAGACATTTAGGCAGCATCAGGATTTTGGTGATTTATTATACTGCTATAAGCATCAGAGATGCAGGTGAACCCTTCTCTTAGAAGCTAGTACCATCAACCTTATAAGGTCCTAATCATACAGTATGCTTCGTTGTCACTGCCATATCAGCAGCCACAGCTCCTAAACTCAGTTCATCAAGCAAATCCCTCATCAATGATTTGCGTGCGGGCCCCACTCCAGCACCGCACCCCACACTCCACACGGGCACACCATCCGTGCTCCCGCCATTTTAACCGACGCTGCACGCCTCGGCTCAGCACGCTGAATACAAAAGGTAACCGAAGAGAGCTAGCTGCTCCACCAATCGGAGCTCCTCCGCCCTCTCTCCTTCTCCATGGACGACCCACTCCTCCGTCCACCATTCCTCCCCCACCCCTCGCCGCCGGGGAATTAGTCAATAGCGCCTCCTTCCCTTGCTGGAATCTAATTGGAAAGAAATATTCCAACTTTTTCCTTCACCCACAGCAGTACAGCACCAAGAAGCAATCAGCAGCTTTTATCGGATTATCTTTGGGCATCGTCTCCACATGTCCGCGGCGGCGGCAGGGCAAGAGGTGACCCCGGCCATGGTGGCGGTGGCCGAGGCGGAGGATTGGGAGGTGTGCGCGTGCTGCGGGCTTAGGGAGGAGTGCACGCCGGCGTACGCGGCCGGGGTGCGGGCGCGGTACGGCGGGCGCTGGCTGTGCGGCCTTTGCGGCGACGCCGTCGGCGAGGAGGTCGCGGCCGGAAGCGGATCGGCGCTTGAGATCGAGGCGGCGATCACGAGGCACGCCGCCTTCTGCCGGGCGATGCCCGTCGCCGCCGAGCGGCTCATCGCGGCGGTGCGGCGGCTGCTCCGCAACGGGAGCGGCAAGCCGGAGAAGGCCGCCGTAGTAGTGGTGGAATTCCAGGAGTCCTGATGAAACGGATCAAAGATTCGTTCTTGCAGGCGGCGGCTGCTAGCCCTGTTCGTTTTATTTTCATGTGTTTCGTGATTTACAGTTCAGCTATGGGCAGTCGCAAGCTTGATCTAGTCATTAATCCTGTAATTTCGACAGCTTCTTGATAGTCTCAGGTGCATCAGTTTTGAAGGAAAGGGGGCTGTGGGAGATTATGAATGAGAAATCTAGAAGATATGGAAGAATCCCACCATTTCCCTAGCATTTCCATGCAATTTAGTTCCCTTCAAAATTTACTACCACCTTTTACATTCATTATTTTTCTTACCATTGTTCAAAATGCAATGCGCTGCCCATTTTGTACAAGGAAGGAGGGAACAAATTTCTTCAACTAGCTTTATGTTCATATTCAGAGGAACCAAGCAACCTTTCCGAGCAACTTCCACATAAATCTTGCTGGAACATTGAAAATTTTTGTTGGCTTCTGGCACTTGAAAAACATTCAATGCAGGGTACAACAAAGTACTATCTTAGATTGTGAAATTAATTATCTACCGTAAGATTTTAATTACAAGCTGAACAAAATTTTTAAGGACTACTCCTGACACACTGGATTAACAGATACGGATTGCACTTGGGAACCATATCAAAGCATCGCATACAACTTGCAACTTACAGATACCAGCCACTGAAGTGCACTCTAAAGCACGACTGATATAGAACCTGCACGTTGCAATAAAGTGAAGTTACTGAATACAAAATCACCCAGAAATGAAAGGAAGCTGCCGAACACAAATGTACCCAGTGCTAATGATATGCTTGGTCTTTTCAAGTAAGATCTGCTCTTATCTGTTGGCCTGGTAGAGAAACCATGTTCAGGTTCCTTGGTACTGCCTGCTACTGATTCTTTAATGGGGAAGAGAAGTAGAATCAATGAAGTCAACTTTGCTGAAAAATAAACAAACTCTGAGAATCATATTATTTTATTACAAGTTGGAGGCGAGCTTGCAACTGATTAGAAACTACGAAGCAATAATTGCAACAAATTTTAGAGGCGTTTGATGTTGATTCCATGCCGTTGATTGGCCGCAGGAGAGATGGTGATCTCCCATGATCTTGTTGGGTTTAATGGAGTGAGGGTATCAATCATGCAGGGCTGCGATGCTCGCCGTCACGTGCGCCAAAATAAGCTCAAAATCATCCTCGCAAATCAAGGACCCATGCATAATTTCTTGCTCGAAATATCTATCATGGCCGACACGGCGGATCGATTACATACTGCGATTGTATCGAGGGTTCAGGGCTCTGGTCTGGTCCGATACGTGTTATCAGGCAGCGGTTGTTGTCATATGAACATGTCTCGAGTGATGATAAACTGTCGGATTCTATGCACTAGTTTTGTCGGCGTGTTATTAGAGATATGTAGAGTTTCCAGTTACATGGGTGACTGAACACCAACCTCTTGGGTTCCAAAAAAAAAAAAAAGAGGAAAAAATAACATCAGCCTCTCGTTGCTAAATGTTCTTTTTATGCTATTTGTTATTGTTAAACGTTTTTTGTTCACCTCAAGAGGTTATTTCTCTTGAGAAGCTTGGCATTATTTAAAAATTTACACCAGAGTAAGTGAGATTAATAAAGATTAATTGTGGTGCTGGCCACATCCCTTGGTCAAACTTCATGATATCTTCCTTAGAAAAAAAAAACCTTCATGATATCGATCGTTGGCCAGGCTAAAATCTTCCACGCGCAATGTAATCTTCGTTCGCTTCTTCGCGGAGCATTGGAAATGGAAAGTGAACTATACTACTTAATTATACGTGGAGATGATGATGTGGTCACCAATGTGCAGCGATTACTGATTACCATCCTCTTTCCCTCAGTTTTAAACGCGATTTCGTACATGTTTTTGTCTTGACCAAACAAACTTTATAGGCCCGTCCCGTCAGGATTTTGGGACCACAGGATTAAAACCACTATATATGTAGCTTTCGATCCTATCATGCATGGGTCTTTCCTGCTCA
This sequence comes from Eleusine indica, assembly GCA_030378355.1. NCBI lineage: Eukaryota > Viridiplantae > Streptophyta > Magnoliopsida > Poales > Poaceae > Eleusine > Eleusine indica. Next base: position 4,026,607 of record CM059498.1, on the reverse strand, counting down.
TAGTGTTCGTGGCATATTCGCTTCTCATCATGACCTACCTCCATTGTTCAAGAAAACGGAGGGAAAATGATGGCTTAGCTCATTTGTCAAGTTTTGCTGTCTAGATTACGCATCAAAGTGAGAGAATAATACGCCGGTCGAATTGGACGCTTTAGCCACTTAGGCGTTGTTTAATACATCTTTATGTAGATGATTAAAGCTGTCGTTTAATATAGTCGATTGTTGTTGTCTTGGTCGTGCTCAGTAGTAACTTTTTTTTAGAGGAAAAATATTCAGTAGTACTCATCTACTACTACTGAATGAGTAGCGTCCAGTGTTGTGATGTACAACTACTGAATGCTTTTGGAATGTTCCAAAATATGCCATGTTTAATTAACTGAACAAAGGACGACCACGCCGCTGATCATTGTTCACAAGAGTTATTTTCCTGGCAGAAAGAGACATCAGCCATTGATGTGTTTGCGTATGATCGAGCTGCATCGATAGATTAGGTAGCCGCAAGTTGTCCAATTGCATGATAAATTATGTTAAAAACAAGGACAGTCACTGTTTTCTTTTCTCTCGATGAAGAGTCTACGGAAATTAATAAGGTCATGTGCTCTGAAAATAGCTTTGATCAGGACTATGAAAATGATATTTCCATGGGCAGAGCAGGGCAGGACCATCAGCCTTTGGCAATTCCAACTATGCAAACTCTTTCGAGAAAGATTTAAGTTTTTCTCTTATAAAAGTACCCGTTCTGCCCGTGCCTCGGCATCCTAAAATGCATGTACTTCCTGTCATTTGCATTTCAATGAAAATTTAGGTAGGGGCCTCCCCTCCCGACTTCCTCAAAAAAAAAAAAAAAGTTCCGTTGCCATTTTGCTACGGAAAGAGGGAGATTTACAATCCCAGCTAGATTTGCAGCTTCGAGCAGCAAATTGCTCAATATATATATGTAGTTTGCTCAGTAGTCAGTACCCGTTGACAGCTCTCCACGCTTAGAATATCTCCAACAGTGCTAAAAAAATAGTTCCTACAAAACTGCTTTGGAAGCTTTCTAAAATCTTGGGAGCAAAAACTATCTCCTTCTCCAACAGTTTCCAATAGTTTTTGCTATTAAAAAAAATTCAAATGTAGCCGCATCAGCATCAACATTAGACTCGCTCGTACATGTTTTTCCCCTTGCGTATCGGGATCTCGTCGACCTCTAGCATCTCCCCTATTCGTCACCAGCCGTGTTTGCGTGTGATACGGTTTGTGTGTGGCCCTTTGTTCACACGGCTGCCACTGCCACAAGCAATGACGACGGCAAAGGCTACATGGAGCTTGATGTATCCCTTCGCTCCTGATCCCGATCTTGACATCACAGGCTGCCTGCGTGCTTCGCGATCAGCAACAAGGGATTTCCGAAACATTGCGCCAAATTTAGCTCAGGTTTGGGAGTATTTTGGGTGTGTGTAAATTTTGGAAATGTGTTTAGGTATCCGTTGGAGAGTTTTTTTTCTTCCATTCCTAAAATTTAGGTTTTAAGAATGTGTTTTAGAAACTATCGAAGATGCTTTTATGGGCTACAATATTGCACAAGAAAAAAGAGCAGTATAGAAAAAAAGAACATAGCTGCATTATTTCCTACATTGTTAGCTACATAGGTATTAGATGCTATCTAATCATTGTGATATCTCCAACATGGAAAAGAAGAATGACAATTACAGTATTATTTATTCTTTCTTAGTGTTGAAATATCTTTATTTTATCAAATTGAGATATCTTCTTTTTTTAGAGGCAAATATGGCAAAAGACAAGTCTCAGATTAAAGCAGATTAAATTGTGAAGGTCTATCCAAAGCGGTTAAGCCCAAGAACAGAAAACGAGTAGGAATATCGGCCCAACCCAATTCAAACCCATACCAGCCCACTCAACAACTACCGTTCCTTCGCGCGGAGTCCAACCCGGCAAGGCAAGCGAACCCGTCGTCTTTTTCCTCCCGTCAACTCCCGATTCCCAACCCAGGCGCACCCTCCGCGGCAAACCCTAACCCCGACTCCCGAATCGCGAATCCTGCCCGCAAAATTCCACAAATCTGACCTCAAATTCGGGATGCGCGTCTGCTGAAACCTACGACCTGAGCCTCGCCGCTGGGGATGGTCGCGTCGCCGCCTCGGCCTCCCCGCCGGGTCCGGCCCCTGGCGGCGGCCTCCCTGGTACTGTTTCTCCTCCTCCTGTACAGCCGCTCCGATGGGGATTCGGCGCTTGCTCCACGGCTCATAGGCTCGCGCCCGGTGGACCGTCGATTCCTCTCCGATGCGGATCCTGCCGGCCCCGCCCCGAGGGGTGCGAACCTTTCGGAGGTGGCTGGGCTCGGCGAGCAGCCGGAGGACCCTTCGGTCGCTTGCGCTGGCATCACGCGGCACGAGGGATTCGGGTCGCAGTGCGAGTTTCTCCGGGCTCACCCGCAGTGCAGCTCCGGCGGGTTCGTGGACTACTTAAGTTTCTTCTACTGCAAGTGCCAGAGGTTCAAGTTGTTGGGATACGCTGTGCTGGGATTGTGCCTGGCGGCGCTGTTCTATATGCTGGGTAACACGGCCGCAGACTATTTCTGCTGCAGCCTCGAGAAGATGTCAGCACTGCTGCGGCTGCCGCCTACCGTGGCTGGCGTGACTCTGCTCCCCTTTGGTAATGGTGCTCCTGACGTGTTTGCCAGCATAGCAGCGTTCATGGGGAGTGGTGCCGGTGATGTGGGGCTCAACAGCGTGCTGGGTGGAGCCGTATTTGTGACATGTGTTGTAGTTGGGGCAGTGTCATTGTGCGTCGCGGAGAAGAACGTGCAGATTGACCGGAGGTGCTTCATAAGGGATATTGGGTTCTTTCTCATGACTCTGGCTGCATTGTCTATTGTATTGATCATTGGGAAGGTGACTGTTTGGGGAGCTATGATGTTTGTGTCAATTTATGTATTGTATGCATTCGTGGTGGCTGCAAATGAAGTCTTGAGGAAGCATGCACGGATGCTAAAGTTTGATGTGGTTACACCGTTGCTACCTGTGAGGGGAAGTATATTCGAACAAGGAACAGAGGAGGATGAGTCTGTGTATAGTTCACTTCTTGTGGAGGATCCAGATGGCGAGGTGGCCAAAATAAACACAACCTTGCCTCAGTGGATGTGGGCGTCTCATGTGGCTATCTACTCAAATCATGGAAATAGAGTCGGTGGCCCTGACAGCTCCAGGCCATTGTGGGGTTGGAGTGAAGAAGAAGCAGATACCTCCACATTCAATATCTCCAAACTTTTTCTTTTTATGGAGCTGCCCTTGACAATCCCGAGAAGGCTGACAATTCCAATAGTTGAGGAAGACCGCTGGTCGAAAGAATATGCTATTGCAAGTGCATGCTTGGCACCAGTTCTTTTGGCATTTCTGTGGAGCAGTCAGGATGGGTTGTCCACCAAGGCTAACGTTGCAGCATATATCATAGCTTCAATTTTGGGGATTGTGTTTGCTGCTCTTGCTTTCCAGTTCACCAGTAGTGAGCGCCCTCCACGGAGATTTTTGTTCCCATGGGTGTTTGGAGGATTTGTGATGAGCATCATTTGGTTCTACATCATCGCTAATGAACTGGTTGCACTTTTGGTTGCCTTGGGTGTGATATTGGGAATCAATCCTTCAATTCTTGGGTTAACAGTGTTAGCATGGGGTAATTCCATGGGTGACTTGATGTCAAATGTTGCTCTGGCAATGAATGGAGGAGATGGCGTACAGATTGCTATGTCTGGATGTTATGCAGGACCAATGTTCAACACACTTGCTGGTTTGGGAATATCGATGCTGCTTGGAGCTTGGTCAACAGCACCCAATTCGTATGTTCTTCCGCAAGACCGCTCTCTCATTTACACGATGAGCTTTCTTGTTGCTGGATTGATCTGGGCTCTTGTGATGCTGCCACGAGGGGATATGCGACCTAACAAGATACTTGGAGTTGGCCTCATTGCACTTTACTCTGTTTTTCTTTTCATTAGAGTAAGCAATGCTATGGGGATATTGCCACTACCTGGCTTGAGTTAGATATTTCTTGTATTGTAAAAATGAGATGGAGACGCACATGAAACTGCTTACCCTTGGCTGTCATTTGTACAAATGAAATGGTGGAGTATAAGGTGTTGTTCTGTTCTGCTGTTGTGTCAATCAGTGTGCATGTGTGGTTTTTTGTTTCAAGCCTCAAAACATAACATGCCTGCATTTATTTGTAAATTTCTTATCATTTACAATAAAACAATGTGTACATCACCATGATTTTCTTATTGCACAGCTGCGGTGTTGTTTTTTCATGAAATGAAATAGCTAAATGCTGATCACTAGCACACTGGAGTCGTCTCATCTCCTTCAGGTTCAGCAGTTCAGGCTCAACTGCTTCATCCGTGTCCTAGAAGAGAGAGATCAGGTTCTCCGTGAACTTTCGACACGGAGCTTCAGAAACGTATGTCCCAACACACCAGCAAATTAGGCCGAACAGGTTTGCATTATTACATGAGCTACATTCTAATTTCAAATCAAGTTTAGGCCGAACAGGTTTGCATCATTGCATGAGCTACATTCTAACTTCCAATCAAGTTTCGCATCGGTGTTTGTTTGCTGCAGGCATTATTGTCAGGCTTCAACTGATAACTCAATAAAATTCGAGAGGGCAGCTCCCGTTGATTTACAAACAGTACCTAATTACATTTCTCCGTGGCGGAAAAGAGAGGTGTGAAAAGAACAACGATGCGCATCAAATGGAGATGCTGTTGGGCACGCCGCGACACGTCACGCCCGGCGGCGAGCTGGGCGCCAGCAGCTCGTACGGCAGCACCCCGGCGCCGCACCGGTTCCTCCTGCCGTGGTCGGCGTTGCGCCGCTCGATGGTCTCCTCGGCGCGTCGCACGTCAGCGGCGAACATGTGGTGCGCCGCGACGGCGTCGTCGTCCCCCGTCCACGGCTCGTCGCGGCCCTCGCCGAGGTACTCCTCGTCGGGCGAGTGCGTGGACAGAGTGTCCACCACGGCCATGAATTTGGTGGCCTCCAGCACCCCGGGCATCGCGTTCAGGAAGAAGCGGTGAGGGTCCGCCAGGAACGCCGCGTAGTCCGCCGCGTCGCGCTCGGAGTCCGGTAGCAGCCGCCGCATCAGCGGCGGCCGGTTCGGGACGTACCCGCCCAGCGGGTACTGCCCGAAGTTGAGCGCCGCGTGCTGCGCCGACGCCAGCCAGACGAGCGTCGTCAGGATGGACGCCAGGTCCTCCGGCGTGGCGAGCGGCGGCCACCATGGCGCGTGCCGGAGGTCGGCGTGCCCGACGTGGACCGTCTCGTGGTACCACCCCTGGAGCTCGTCGTCGGACTGGACCGTGCCGGCGTCCGGGTAGTAGAGCTGCACGTATGACTCCACCCAGTTGCGAATGGCAGACCACAGCAGAAGCCCGTCGTTGGCGTAAGGGTAGTCCTCGATGAGGAGCCTGATGCCGTGAGGCTGCGTCGCGTCCTCCACTGCCACTCCCCTGAAAAGATGAAGAAAACAATGGGATGTCAGTGATCCCCTCCTCCTGATGCAAAAGCTTTCCTATTTGGAAAATCAACAAGTGGCAGCTGGTAGTTGAGGGTCAAATCTCAGTGGCATGCCTGCGGATGAGGTCGGCAGGGAGGCCCTCAAGGTCGAATCGCCAGTGGTTGCGGTAGTAAGCAGCGCTGATCTCGCCGGAGACAGGGCCAGGGGTGAAGCAGGACTCAATGACGCCGTCCGCACTGATCAGGCTCTGCCGTGCAAGCGCGTTGATCTCCAGCGTGTACCGCATGTGCGGGTGCAGGAGCTTGAAGATTGGGTGCATTGCGCTCATTCGCCGATGTGCTGCCAAGATGAATGGCTCCATCATAGCATGCGTCCTCAGCCTGAAAGAATTTTTCAGAAAGTAAACACTTCAGGATTCATATTGTTCAGAAATTGCTTGAAGTGATAGACTGACAGTGGCATTGTGTACTTAAATAGGCGTTGTGTATTCATTCAGGAATCCATACCAGTGATTTACAAGCTGATGAACGCCAGCGTCATTGGAGCTGACATGAGCTTTAGCAAGCATCCAGAGCCAGTTGGAGGTAGCATCACAGGGAGGAGTGAGGACCCTGCTCTGCTGATGCTCGCCTTTCTGGCTTGGAGGAAGACAAAGTTCAATAGCAACTGGTTTCAGTGTGCCAGCCTGAGTCAGAAACAAGATTGTCCTCGTAGCATATGCTTTCCGTCCCTCTATCGCATTGATCCGGTCCAAGAATGGAAGGTAAACATCATGGTAGTCTAATATGAACAGCTTTGCCTCATCCATTGCCTTCAGTCATAGTGTGGTCAGGATCAATAGAGAAAAAGAAATGGTACATAGATGAACTTAAATTTAAACCTCATCATATCATGTACCTGTTGTACTGTGAGTCCATTGAGCTGACCAGCTATGTGCTCCTCTGTGATGGATGATTCTGGTGAGCCATAGATTGCAGGATCCAGCTTACTCACTGGTGGAAAAACCTATTTCCAAATAATTGACTCAGTAAGGTGGTAAATGGAAAAGAAGGCTATGGATTATAGTGGTGGATCAACATTAGCATACACTATTATTTCTGTTGATAGCATAAAAAAAAATTCAAGTTTTAGTTTATTACCGTGAGCCTCTCGATGTTAACTGGGTTTATTCCTGCCACAGCTTGCCGGGCAAACTCGTCATCGCGGAGCCATGCAAACTTGTCCTCTGCAGAATTGGATAATGAACGCTAAAGCAGCAGTCCTCTGGGCACTCAGGCACTTAAGTTAAATGAACTTTACTTACTGGAAAGGATGCTAGGTGTATCGTAGCGAAGCATCCCCTCACTAGATTCCTGAATCTTCTGAACTAGAGGTATCTTCTGGAACAGGTGCTCGTGCAGGCCCAACTTCAGCCTGAGGCCTTCCTTGTAGAGATTATCAACATGGTGGAAGCCTTGGAAGTTGTGTGTCTCAGCTGAGATGGTTGCAATAAGCGATGGGATAAGGGTGTGAAGTACTGCCCGGAGCCTCCCTGATGAGAAGGCTCCCTGCTTAAGCTCTTCAAAAGCCTCATCCCGAGGTACGTATATGCGATGTGGTTTCTCAACTCTGCTCTCAGCCAGCATGTCTGCACCATAGTTAAATGCACAGCCCACAGCATTAGTTTTAAAGTTTCTATACATGAGATGAAATGCATATGTATGCTTAGAGTTACCAATTCATAGTAAACAGTTTGATGGTCTTAAAAATTCAGGGAACATAAACACTGGGATGATAAATCCTACTGAACTCCAATACTCCTAGAGATAGCACGAAATTATGTAGATTAGTTACACTTGTCTGGCATGTACATTGACATTTTTCTAAGGCATATATATCAACTGAGCAACATCGCTTATAGTTAGACACATGAGCATGGGCACAGTTACAAACTGAAATTTTCATCCAAGGATAACAGAAAATCAATAGAAACAAGCAAAGACAAATATTTCTTCCGTGCTTTGGGTGACATTGTAGTCAATAGCATGGCAAGCATGAAAGAGCCATTTGCCTCAGAATAAAAAAGGAAACAAAGACAAAGAATTCATGAGCCATATGCATATATGTTCCTTGTTGCTACTGAAATTTGGTCATGTACTTCAGTACTTCGCAAGACTCTTGACCCAGAACGAATTTGCTTTGATTCTGATCTGAGCCTATTGAGCTGTTATTCTGCTGCAATGCAGCAACTCCATGTTTTTTTCATGGAGCGTACGGAACAAATTTTGCAGGCATATGACCGAATTTAACTTTCTGGTCTTGCTCAAGTTAGGTACCAAACAAAAATTTAGAAGTCATATATGTTTTTTAGTTCAAGTTGGGAGTTCGGGGCATCATCAAACCATGTGGTGAAGGTGGTTCCAGGTCAAGGTGTCATGTCGAAAGTGACCTGACCTTGGATCAAAGTTGGATTGGGCATGTACAAATTTTGTCCTGGCTATAATTAGAAAATAACATGCGCCTCTTTGTCTTTGGCCAAATTCTGATTTCCATTATCTGCCAAGAATTTTGCAAAGATAACAGAACTTACTGGTATCTGTTGGTGGACGACCAGTCCTGCATCTCCTGGGGTAAGGAATCTTTTCGCCTCCAAGGATCGGTCTAATGAACTCTTTTCCGCGATCTGGATTTCCCAAATCATTGTATGTCGCATAATCATAAATTCTGTCAGATAATTTTCGTACTCCTGTGCCATCTCCTCTCAGGTCCATCAGCTCCTTGTCCCTTAGATCTCTAAGCCCAGGTGGTGTTTCAGATGGTAAGTACGGCTGCATAGATAATCCAGGTATTATGAGAAATCTGATGCCACAATTTTGCAAAAGATTAAACCAAAGTTTTATATATATTACTGCATCCATGAAACAGAACAAGTAAACTATTTTGCAAACATTGGGATTACAACCCAAATCATACAACATGCTGCCACTTCATATTAATAGTTCTCAACTCATGACTAGTAATCTGTACAAAATTGACAGAATAGAAGATTTGGCCGTGTCAGTAAAATTTAACTAAACTACACAAACATATGGCATTGATGTCATTGACATTATCTTAAGCCAAGATTTTTTTTTCCTGAATGGACTACTAGTATGTACTCCGTACCATTGTAATGAGTCCTATAGCTGGCCATTTGAACAGCTCACAGACAGCGACATATCATTTACTAAAATCAATCATGTTATTAGACTATGCTCCTCGTTTTGTAGTTAATGCATAGCATTGGCTATCAACATCGGAGATAAGGATGCACAAACAGCTTAGCAACAAATACAATCATTTGGCACAGTACTGATGTAATTGGCACATATAATTGAGCACTAAAAAGTCTAGGCCTAGTCATAGGCTGAAGTTTCACAGCACGTTTTTCTTGAACCAAGAAAATGAAATGGTTACTACCTTGTTGCTGAAGAAGACCCTCTTGGTTGGCAATTCCCTGGTGGACTGCACCCAAGAATTGCAGGCAAAGTGCACCGGTCCACATGGCAGCCCACCCTCGACGACAATGCTCTCCAGGAAGAACTCCCGGTGGTGCCGGTTGGTCACGGTGATCGCGCCAGGCTCACCAAAGTCTGAATCCACCATGAACTCTGCGGTGTACACGACGTTCTCTCCCTTGGCACTCCTCTTCTGGCACCAGTCCTTGATCGATGCTTGTCCGCTCTGTATCGGTTTCTTGGTCCCTGTCAACGATTCACGCCGCACGAGCTGGAAAAAGTTAAACCGATTTTCTGGTAGAAAGAAAAGTCAAATAAGGAGACATGGAAAGCGACTGTAACAGGTTTGGCCATCAGATGAGGAGGATGGACGGACAGTCGGGTAAAACATGTTTCTTTCAGATTTGCATTGGTGACTCATTTCAGATTGAAAATGTTCTTCTGTAGTCCGATCAGTACTGCTGAAGATTCTTGGTAGTGATTTGGATTGGCAAGTAAGAAGTTTAGCAAAAACTCTGCTCCAGTTCTTATCTCTCTTTTTTTTCTCTCTCCCCTAGAGAGTAGAGAATCTTTGCAAGATGACATTGGTTTAAAGCTGGGCAGCTCCAATTGTTTAAGTAGCTTTTTCCTTGGTAGAGAGAAAAGGTTCTTGGAAAATGTGGCGCGAATATACTACGAGGAGGGCGCGCACACGAGCATATCATAGCTCCATTATTGAAGATCTGATGATCATGTGCATCTATCTAGGTAGTAGCATCTTCGTGCTGCGAGTGACACCTACCAACTACGACGGTCAAGCCCCAAAAGGCACGAACTTCGCATATCCTGCTTCCTATACCCCTAAACAACGATCGAAAGAACGGCAAAAATCTACTAGCACCTTGAAAGCTTGAGAGCAAGTCAAAGTCAACACGGGGAAGAAGAAGAAGAAGAAGAACCGGTTCCACGAAATGGGATGGCCGCACACGGCGAAGTAGAGGAGGAGAGGATCAAGGGGGAGACGGAAGCTTACTCGGGTGGATCTTGGTGCTGATGAGCTCGAGCCTGACGCTGCGGCCGACCATGTCCCAGAGCGCGTCCAGGTGGCCCGCCACCGCCTCCTTGAGGTCCTCCTTCTGCTTCCGCCGCACCGTCAGCGCCGCCCGCACCGCCACCTTCTCCGGCCGCTGCTTGCCCTCCGGTGACGCGGCGCCCTTCCCTGGCGTCGGCGCCGCCAGCCGCGGCAGGTCCTCGCTGATGGCCGCCACAACCTTCACGCCCCGCCGCGGCCTCCTGATGCCCACCCTCCCCTGCTGCAGCAGCTGGTAGTGGTGGAACGGCGCGAGGCAGAGCTCGTTCCGGTTGCCTGGTGATGGCCTCACAACCCGGACGCCGGTGATGAGCTCCCTGCATGGCGCCGCCATGTCGTCGCCTGCGTGCCTGGGATCTTGGGTTTTGGCGTCGTGCAGGTGAGGTAGTTGGCGTCGTTGCGACGGAGCAGCAGCAGACTAGACTACAGGATTTAGGAGGACGAGGCTGCAGTGTCTCTCAAAGTCCAACTCTCTTGTTCCCCTTTTTCTATATAAGCAAGTCGGCAATTGGGGGAGTTCAAAAAAAAAAAAAAATCGGCAGTTGGGCGATTAAAAAAAAAAAGAAGGTCAGCAGTTGGGACTCTCCTCTTGGTGACATTGCACGAAAGGTACAAATTTCATGTTTGACCAGATGGCCACCACCGTTGGTCTGAAGTCTGAAGAGCTTATCATCTGAAACCGCGCTCGTTCGTTGTACAGCACATGACCGGCATTTTCAGAGCAGAAGCCAGAATGCAGCGGCAATTTGCACATAAATCAACTGGCCGATTGTGATTTAGACCAAGGAAGAGATTGTGGAATCTCCGAAAGGGATGTTTGATTAGCATTAGCAATGATGACATGTACGGCCATGGAGTAGTAGAAAGTTTGTTATAAAATTGTGAAAAATCTATGACGCCATGGCGCCGCCCACGGTTTCCACTCAATTGGCTCTCAAGATCCGTAATTCACGTGGTAAATTGTTGTCATCAAGAAATCTACTTTCCTCGGCAGTCTTGTTCAGAGAAAAAAAAAACATGCAAAGCCCTTTAAAGGGAAAGCAGCACATGGGTCCATTTCGTGTGAACCGCAGCATAGAGTGGGGAATGATGGGCTCATTTCGGCACGTTCCTTTTTTTGTTCCGATGGGTTCTTGTTTATTAGCTGAGAATAGTTTTATTCGGCACTCATCATGGTGAAGACAAAAGAGACGAACAAATTTTTGAACGAACGAGAAAGAGAGAAGACAAGCTGAGTTGAAGCCGTGGCTTTTTTTTTTTTTGACAAGAAAAGACGTGGCATTTGAACGACGTAAGCGGAATCGATGCGCTCGTCCGTGTTCACTGGTAACCAGAGGAAACGACGGCAGGCATGTGCGCCATGTGCAGCGTCTTGGAACAGCCGAGAGCGTTTGAATTTTCTTCTTTTTGACATGTATTCAGACAAATATTCATCATGGTTCAGGATCATCCTCGGCAGAAGTTGGGCCACGGATTTCGAACGTGGAACGCAAGGAGCATCAGATGGGCTCGCACTACGACATGGACAGAAGGAAGGTGTCAATTATGGCGCCGGTGAAAGCAGGAGAGGGACACGTCTGGTCGGCTGCTTTAAGTTGGGCGTCACACCTTGTACTGTTGCCATCGCATGGAGGCATCATAGCCAGCCCGGCTCTTCTCCTTTTGGTCCTGGCCGGCCGGGCACCACAAACGCAATATTGACAATGGAGTAGATTCCGTGCCGATTGTTACATCCATGATCAGTAAGTACATCGGTGCATATTTAGTGCATTCATATAGGTGGTCTTGATCTTGCTCCGTCCAAAATCAAATTAGTGTGTATGGAGATTGCATTTTTGGTAGCACAGGGCCGGCCTTTTGACGATCTCCATTCTTGACTGTCTCCCACTCACTGAGGTGATGTCGCCGTCGTTCCTGTTACACGATTGTGAAAATGTCGCAATAAGTTTATTGTTTGTGTTAGCCTAGGTTGAATTGCTTCATTTCTACGATGAATAATTAAATTGGTCTCTTTGTTGGGGTCGTGGATTCTGCTCAGATCCTCGCATGGGTAGGGTAGTGCGCAAATCACTATCAGCTACTGATGTGATGACACCCGCAAATGGCCACGTGGAGCCGATAAACGGCGTTCCTCTGTTTCTTTTGAGCCTCGTGAAGAAACGGGCCTGGCGTTCCGCAACGGCCCAGGCGCGCGTTGTTAAGGCGACAGGCGTAGTTTGGGCCGTGCACCTCATTCTGGGCCGCCAAGTTTGATCCAATCGACTACAGACAAGCAGCCCGGCTCAGTTGGCTTCGGTCGGAAATTTTATAAAAACACCCCTTATTTGGATCGCGGTTAATAACCGCGATCTAATAATTTACAAAAACACCTCTATTTTGGATCGCGGTTAATAGCCGTGATCCACAAAACAGGAGGCTAATTGTAAAATATCGGATCGCGGTTATTACTCGCGATCCAAATATTTACACAAAGCCCCCCGAGTCGTTCGGCCCTTGTTTTGCGTATTTTAGTCCCTGGTCGTCGCCTGTGTCCTCCTCCGTCTGCCGCCGCCGGCGGCCGGTGGCGCGAGGGAACTGTCCTGTTGCGCCCGACTGTACTCGCGTGCTCCTTCTTTTCCCGACCTCCCTCCTCTGCTCCGCCTTAATCTCCATGCGCCGCTCCATCCCGTCCCCTTCTCCCTCGCCTCCGACGGTGGCGAGCTGGCGGCGGAGGACTCCCCCATGTCGTTGAGGACCTAAGAAGCTAGAGAACGTCGCCTTCCGTTGTGCGCGCTGGGCTGCAGGCTTGGAAACCAGGTCGTGAGTCTACAACGCCGTGGTCCTTGGGAGTTGCCCCAAGTTCAGAGTCGCCGACCCGGCCCCTCTCCTCACGGCTGTCTGGGAGTATATCTCATCCAGGAGCGGAGGTAACGGAAAACACGCATTTTGCGTTTAGTTTCGCCAGTGTGTTTCATGAATCAAACACTGCGTAGATCTGGATACGGTCTGCGTCTGCTGCTTGCGTCTTGCGAAATGAATTAGTAAAACCATACTTTGGCAACACTGCTCAGAGCTTCAGGATATGATTGTTGTCAAATGGCAATGAGTATAACAAATTGTAGGCGCCAGTTGCATCTCTAATGCTCTGCAATCTTCAAGTTTGTTGTTCCCAGGGCGTTTAACATATTTGCTTCACTGATTTTCTATTGTTGCTCTAAATAAGGCATCATATATTGTGTATTCACTGTGGGATCTAGACTTGGTAAACAACAGATTGAAATATTAATTTCTTTTACAATTTTCAAATTTGTTGTTCAGAGTCTTTTCATTTTGCTTCATCGATGAACATATGACCATTTACTGTTGTCATTCTAAATAATTTTCTGTTACTGTGCATCATATATTGGTGTATTCACTGTGGAATGTAGAATTGATTAACAACAGATTGAATATTAATGTTCATTTTGCTTAACAGGTTGGCCAAAATCTTCTACTATGTTCCTTATAAACTCGAAATTAGTACTGCAGAAAGATGTTTAGATATGTGTACAACCATATCTGGAGGGAAGGAGCATCTTCTTTTTAAGTTCTTGCCCTTTCGAGAGCTGGAGATTATTGTTCAGTTTGTTTCATTGATGGAATATGGCAATTGTGTCCATAAAGAAACATTGAGATGTATTGCTTTTATTTTGCACATCTAGAATACTGTCTTGTTTTCAAACATCATAGTGAATGGTATTCTGTTTTCACTAGTCACGGATATTCATATTCTGTGTGGACTGTAAACATGATAACAAGTAGATTGATTCTAACACTCATTTGCTTAAATTTCAGGTGTATTTCAAGGGGCGACAATTGAATCTATCCCCAAAGCTATGGTTAGAACAGTTAACTTCAGGGTCTAATCAAAGCCAATCAATGCCCAATTTTTTGGGGAAAATTATAATTAGTGCTTTTTATTGCTTCACAGGCACGATTAGCTATCACTTATGCAAGAGTTAGGCTTGGCTTCAACCTCTGGAATCTGTCCATCACAAGGTACATACTTAGCTAACATTGCCGTATAACCTTCAACTAGTAAAGTACCATCAGCACATGGATTAGGCTCATAATCAGACAATAATACATCTTTAGCTAAACGTGAACACATAAAAAGGTGAACATAAAGTAGTTTGGTTGCCTAAAGCAAACTTGTTCAAAGATTCTTTTGGTGGGATCCAGCAGCTTTGCATACTTACTATAGCATTGTTATGTTGCTTCAAGTGTCATACTTCATCCAGATTGCTTGGCTCACAATATTCATAAGTTGACAACCACTATTGGCGATCTATGTTTGGCAGGTACATAGATGAGTCATGCGACACATCCACACTCAAGTGGCTCTATTTATTCCTTGGTTTTCATTGCCAAACCAATGCCTGTGTGAGCTAAAAGGATAGTTGTTACGTTGAAAAAGATTGTATTTTTATCACAACTCCAAGAAAGAGCTGCATAGCATGGGTGCATACATAGCCATAACTCCAATTGTTAGCAAGATTTTCTGTGGTTCTATGCATGCTGTGCTGATGGTGCGCAGGCGTCCTCCAGCTGTGAATGGTGGCGGCTTCGTTGTCACAGATCAGGAGCAGAGAATTGTTTTCAGTGTTGATGGCTGTGGAATTATTGGTGCTAGCGGGCAGCTGATTGTCAGGGATGGTGATGGCAATGCTATCCTCTTCATTCACAAGAAGGTGAAATCTGAGAGTTTACCTGGTATTTTCATTTCTGAATATTTATTTTCCTGTTGCAAGGTTCATTAATATCTTCAGCTGCTTTCTTTTCTGAACATTTGATTGAAATTTCTCTCACAGGAAGGTGTTGTTCAAGCATTGAGTGTTAACAACTGGTGGCGAGGATATCTGACCGACTATGGTGAACCAAGCAAGTTGGTTTTCAGCTTGCAGGATCCGAAGCCTGTTCTTTGCATGAAGGGTGATGTTCGGGTCATCATTGAACCAAACGGAAAGAAGAGGCAATGGGACTATGAGGTGACTGGATCCTATGTTCAGAGATCTTGTGCCATAAAAAGCCGAGCGGGCCATGTTGTAGCGCAGGTAACCATTTTTGTTCATCCAGGACAATTTGGAAGTATGATTATGTTGTGATCCAAAGGTATCATTTTGTTTTTCCCTTTGTTACTCGTGACAGATTGGAGTGAAGGGAATGATGGCGAGCAAAGACTTCTACCAAGTGGTGGTGCAACCAGGTTATGACCAAGCCTTTGTAGTTAGCATAATAGCCATTCTGGACAATATGCATGGAGAGTCCACAAGGTGTTAAGTGACAGTAGATATGGTAGCGGTGTAGCTGCTCATATATGTCCATCTATACTCCATAGGATTCAGTAAATGAGCAATTTGTTAGAGTACAATTGTGTAGCTTTTCATTTGTTTTTTTCCTTTTCGTTGACTGGTTAGGATGTACATTATATATGTGGTAAGTGTTGTAAATTGGTGCCAATTTTACTTTACACAATGCAAAGGATAATTCTTATGCTGTCAAGTTGACCATGCTTCTACGGGCTTACTTGAATGTTTTCTGTTCAGAGATTAGTAATTTTGTAACATTTCTCAATTTTAAAGTGTACTTGGTTAATTCACAAACATGTGCTAGTATCATTTAATTGGTACTGCCCGGAGCCTCCCAGATGAGAAGGCTCCCTGCTTAAGCTCTTCAAAAGCCTCATCCCGAGGTACGTATATGCGATGCGGTTTCTCAACTCTGCTCTCAGCAAGCATGTCTGCACCATAGTTAAATGCACAACCCACAACATTAGCTTTAATGTTTCTACATGAGATGAAAGACATAGGTATGCTTAGAGGTACCAATTCATAGTAACTGTTTGATTGATGGTCTTAAAAATTCAGGGAACAAAACACTGGGGCGCTAAATCCCACTGAACTCCAATATTCCGAGAGATAGCACGAAATTATGCAAATTAGTTTCACTTGTCTGGCATATATATTGAATTTTGTCTATGGCATACATATCAACTGATCAACATCGCTTATAGTTAGACACATGAGCATGTGCACAGTTACAAACTGAAATTTTCATCCAAGGATAACAGAAAATCAATGGAAATAAGCAAAGACAAATACTTCTTCTGTACTTTGGATGACGTTGTAGTCAATAGCATGGCGAGCATCCAAGAGCCATTTGCCTCACAAAGAAAAAAGAAACAAAAACAAAGAATCCATGAGCCATATGCATATATGTTCCTTGTTGCTACTGAAATTTGGTCATGTACTTCAGTACTTCGCAAGACTCTTGACCAAGAAGGAATTTGCTTTGATTCTGATCTGAGCCTATTGAGCTGTTCTTCTGCAGCAACTCCATGTGTTTTTTCGTGGAGCACACGTAACAGATTTTGCAGGCATATGACCGGATTTAACTTTCTGGTCTTGCTCAAGTTAGGTGTCAAACAAAAATTTAGAAGTCATATATGTTTTTTAGTTCAAGTTGGGAGTTTGGGACATCATCAGACCATGTGGTGAAGGTGGTTCCAGGTCAAGGTGTCATGTCGAAAGTGACCTGACCTTGGATCAGAGTTGGATTAGAAAATAACATGCGCCTCTTTGTCTTTGGCCAAATTCTGATTTGCAGTATCTGCCAAGAATTTTGCGAAGATAACAGAACTTACTGGTATCTGTTGGTGGACGGCCAGTCCTGCATCGCCTGGGGTAAGGAATCTTTTCACCTCCAAGGATCGGCCTGGGGTAGGAGATTTCTTACGAGTGATTGAACTGAATGTGCAAAAACATTTGCCCCTTTGTGGCAGCAAAGTGTAAGAACCCATACCTTGATACCATTCCAGAAAGAAATAGCAAAAAAAAAGCAGGCGACCACGATTAACAAACAGAGCAAGTAGAAGTTCTGGAACCTGCAGGATGACCCCGGTCTCGACGGAGAGCGCCCGGAACTGCAGCCGCTTTCAGCCCTCGGTGCGGATGTCCTGCGCGATGCCGCCGCTTTCAGCCCTTCCGAGAGGCCTATCATTTTGTCCTGGGCAAGCCAATGCTTTGAGCGCAGGATCAAAGCAGTAGTGATGTTTGGGGAGGCACCATTGAATACACAGTCGTTGCGGTGTCTCCATAGCGACTAAACTCCTAAAATAATGAGTTTACACCCTTTTGTATTTGACCATTCACCAAGTTAGAGGCTATGCTCCACCAGTCAAGGAAGTTTGTGTCAATTGATTTTCTTACAAGTTGAGTGAAATTCAACTTTCTGTTTGCATAGAAAGCATCCCTTGGTTTGTTAATTGGCAACTGGAATCTTGAATTTTGCCTACTCTAAAGTTATAAAGGTATAGTCATGCAGTACTTATATTTCAGCTAATTCAGCATCACGGCTGTTGAAAAATAGGTTAAGTCCTCGCAATTAGAATGAGATAACGAAATAGACCAGTAGGAACTTACCTTTTTAGGTTCTTTTGTATTCTCAAACTGTGTTTTGATTGCAGCACACTATGCTGTTTGTAAATGAGTGGTTTGTAAATGAAATTACAAAACATCACTTTTGGTTTGTAAATTTGAACTTTAATAATTTCATGTACAAAACACCAAGTTGTATTTTGATTACAGCACGCTATGCCTCACTGGACTACTGGAGGTTCTCCGTATATAAGTGGGTATGGGTCTGGTGCATTAATACGCCTTGCAAAATTAGCATTGTCCACAACAGGTTTGCAACTGAGAAGGACCAGGGCGCGTGATTTTTCTAGTTGCTCCTTGAATTTGAGATGTTTTGAACTATTGTAATCAGTTACTGACAACACCGCGAAACATGCAGGTGCAGCCTCCTCACCACCTGCGATCGCCACCATCACAGAGCCGCCGTCGCCGCCAGCCGCACCTCGGCACAAGTTGCTGTTCGTATCCGGTACGAAAACACTCTATTTTAGACTGGCATCTGCTTCTGATTTGCTTCTATCAGTTGATTTTGAACAATATGTGCTTATCTGTTGCGCAGAAAAGGCACCTCTTCGCCCACCTAGCATTAGAACCACCTCAAGTACGAGCTGAACCCCTCTTGTCCTGCTTGTTTTTTCTTTCATTTCACTTTGGTACTACTGCTCTGTTCGATTAATGACGAGGTGATTAATCTAATGTACAGGGAATACATGCAATTTTCCTTATTTATCGAAGCTGCTTGTCCAGAACTGCCAGTCTCGAAGATCCCCAGCTTGTTGCAAAACAATTTTGAAGACAATAGATGGCAGAAAGGGGTGTCTGTGCCTTGTGGCTGATCAGTATGTTTTTGTTGTCTCCAACCTTACTGTTAGATACCTATGGACAAGCTACAGAATCTGCAGAGGTCGCCGCCAGCATGTACCAAATGATGTTGAAGATTGCTCTCCCGCGCCGCCTCCGCCGTCACCACCTCCACCGTCGCCGCCTCCACCGTCACCACGGTCCCCTCCAATTCAGCTTTCTTCTCCTACACCTGAGGCTGAGGGCCTTTCAACGGTGGTCTAGGTGGTTATTATCACCATCTCTGTTCTTTCCTTAGTCGCTGCAGGCACAACAGTTATGATCATAATCGTGAACAAACTCGAGCATGCCATAGGACAGCAAGTCCCTGACCAACCTGCTATTCAAGTCCCCGACCCCGACCAAGCTACGTCAGCACTGCCCCTGCCAGCGGAGTTGGCTGCATCAGCACCGCCCCTGCCAGCGGAGTTCACTGCATCAGCACCGCCCCTACCAGTGGAGTTGGCTGCATCCGCACCGCCCCTGCCAGCGGAGTTGGCTGCATCAGCACCGCTCGGAGTTCACTGCATCCGCACCGCCCCTGCCAGCGGAGTTGGCTGCATCCTTACAGCCCCTGCCAGTGGAGTTGGTAGTTCACACCCCCTCCACATTACCATATGAGGTAGCTCGGGTCTCCAGCAAGGAGAATGTTCTTCTGATAGCTGAGTAGAAGGCTCACCGTGAGGAAGTCTGAGAGAGAAGGTCATACTCTCGCGTGAAGGTGATTGATAGTTGTTCGATTAGCAGACATGTGCGTTGGGTCTGAATATTGTTATCAAAAACAACAAATAGACTTTTAAGTATAATACTGAGAGGCCTGATATGCTGTCTTGTAAGGATAATAGGTGCTCCCAGTTCTGGAACAAGATGGCCGGATGCAACATTGCAGAAGTGAAGGGGGACTGGCCTGTTTTGCCAGGGAAGTGAAGCACTCTGTAGCCGTGCTATGTACTCAGTGTGGAGAGAGTGAGTTGAGTGTTCAGGCTTGCATACTTGCTGAGATTCAATTGCTGTAAACTGTTAACTCTTAGGCCTCCTTTGGATTGAAGGGTTTTTAAAGGAACCCTATAGGAATCTACCCTATAGCACCCTTTGGTTCGAATGGTTGAGGCGTAGGAATTTTGGAGGAACAATTCCTTTGCATGCGATTTCAGAGGGAAAACACAGGAAAAGAAGCATCCAGTCCGACCTCTTTTTTATATCCTTCGAGTAGGACCGAGGCAGATTATTGTGGGATAGAACGATGTTGGATAGAAGGGAATATTCATTGACATGTG
Source organism: Eleusine indica (assembly GCA_030378355.1). Taxonomy (NCBI): domain Eukaryota; kingdom Viridiplantae; phylum Streptophyta; class Magnoliopsida; order Poales; family Poaceae; genus Eleusine; species Eleusine indica. The sequence goes on along the minus strand of CM059498.1, from coordinate 4,007,001 downwards.
GGACACATGTAGTTTGGCTGGTCTATTGAATTAACCGACACATGACGATTAACAAATGTGACTGTCATTTACTTCCACATCTCCTTTAAAGTTCCTCCATTTTTCCTGTGGCCTATTCAAACGACCAGCTTAACAAAATTCTTGTATTTTTCAATCCTCTATTTTACATATCCATTCTTATCCTATCCTATTCTTACGTTTTTTCTATTCCTATGTTTTTATATTCCTACGTTCCAAAGAGGACCTTATCGTGTGCAATGCTATGGATATGGGGAGCTAGTCTCCCCTCGAGCTCTAAAAAACTGCATTGAGTCGCATGTGGTGTCCGTTGACCATCTTTGGACCTTTTTTTATTTTCTATATTTCTATATTGAATGAATGGGCAGAACAGCAGCCATTAACGTTCATAAAAAAAAAAACAGCCGGTGACCTATTTCTGGTGTTCCTCCATAGGAGCTGGTCAAGACATATTACATGAAAATCACTTGTAACATGCCTTGATGAGCAGGAGTTGGATACGTAAATCATTGTAAATCGAACTGCAAAGTAGCAGATTTTTGGGTGCCAGACGACTTCTTCTCTTGTTGCTGTGGATGATATTTCGGCGACCTGTTTCCTGCCTTGATGTTTTGGAACTGATGACCTTGTGCCATGTGTGATTCCACCCTGACTACTTATGGAGGCACAGTAGTTGATGTATGGTACTAGCATCAAAAGGGCAATATATATGTAGCCAAAGTCGGGGTGCTAAAGGATGATGCAGGTCGACGGTTCACGTCAGATACGAAGCGGAGGCCTAGATCCCAGTTTGAGAATGCTGTATAAGCTGAACTCGTGAGCAATCGCCACGCACGGCACCGCCTAGAAAAAAACATGCTGCCGCGTGTCGGGACCTTGAACTTGACCTTGTGGTCCAGCCTTCATGGCCGCAGGCAGCTCCTCCGCGCGGTTGGTCGATCAACATATGATCACGCGCCGCTGTGGAATCCATGGAACAGAGATGGAATCTCCACCAGCATGCGGCATGATCACGCGTCGATCAACATATGATCCTTGGCGCCCGTCTCGTCGTTCTCGAAGGAGGTGCACTCGCCATCGCGGCGTTGATGCACGTGATCGACGCCGCCTTCAGTTCTCCCTGGCCAGGCGGAACACGTTGCGCAAACATGTGTGGGCCGGAATGCGGAGGCGTAATGCGCGACGAACGGCCCTGGCGAGGCATGGTCCTCTTCCCTGTGCCACTCCAACAGTCATGACGGGCCAGAGGCTTCGTGGACCGCCCGCCTATGCTCCTCGGCGCGATCGGCACGTCCTAATGACATTCAACATATGAATCATTATGTCAATTACTACATGACTATCCTAACAATTACTACTATAGTAAATTGTACATAAATTGTTTCCACAGTCTCCCGCGATACGCGAATGCCGAAAATACGTTGAACCAGCACACAACATACTGAGATTGAGAAGAAGAAGAAGAAAAAAGATTGAGGGCAACCGAATTATTAATAAAATTAACTCTTTATTACTAAACCGTGGAGACCAAAAAAGCCAACTTTGCTTATACAGTTAGTATATTGAGACTAAGCAACAGTGCTAAACAAGCCGCTAGCAATTCGGACGCTGTTTCCCACGGGGTGAGGTCAGTACGGGCGAAGCAGAAAATCAACTACGTCCAATGCAGCGCCTGCATCTTTGATTCCAACCCGCGCCACTGCATTAGCCAAGAAGTCGCGTGAGTCCACTCTCCAAATGCCACGTCGCTTCCATCTCAAGAGAATGGATGAGAGCTTTCCCCACACAACGACATATGTAGCTTGTTTCTTCGTCCACTGAATTCTTCCCGGATTACTTTGAACCGCATAGCTTCACATACCATCAGTATAAACCTGAGCATCGCTTGCCTGACTTGATCATCCTATGTTTTGTCAGGGTCGTAGCTTGCGAGTATCCCGACGGCTTCTATGGCAGATTGGTTACCTAGAGGAACTGTGTACAACATCTTGTGACCTTGACTTTCAGGGACACCTCCATGTCCCAGGAGATCGGCATGGTTCTCTGAAATGCGCAAGGTTTTGCTGCCTGGTAAACCTTGGAATGCTCCACGGCTTCCTTGCAGCGTATACCAATTGCCATCTTTATCACTGAAACCAATAAGCTAATATCACAGTATCGCTCTTTGATAGAGTATTTCTTCTGTGTCGGTTCGCTGATCGAGTATTTATTATTTTTTCCCTGCACGGTTGCTAAATCAAGGAACGGATCTTAAGAAAAATAAGAAATAGCCTGGACGGTCCTGCGCGGTTGCTAAATCAAGGAAGGGATCGATACTGCATATCACGTTATTAGTTGTTATTATAGTCTGTACCCCGTAGAATATGGAAGAAGATACGTATACGTGATTTTTGAGACAAAATTCTACAACAATGATCGGCCGTGGTAAAAAAATTCCATCACAAACTCCGGCGCCTCCGGTGTGGCCCGTCGATTTTCCCCGCCGAACCGCCAGACGCCACCAGGACAGCGATCCGCCCTAATAAGGTAAATTTTAATTCTTCAATGAACTGTTCGTTGTAAATCTATTAATTTTCTTCTTTTGATGTTGTAAGCTATCAGCCATGTCTTCTGCCGATCGAATTTTACCTACATACATCATAATTGTTCTATTTTGCTAGGCCTCATTTTGTAGTTTCGTACATGCCTGGATTCTGCCAAGCAGCAGGTCAAGATCCAGATCTCACTCTCAAATAAGAAAACAAGGGGAAAAAAATCAATGGATCTGCTACCTGACGACTTGCTCATCGGCATCTTCGGTCGCCTGCCACCGTGTAGCCTTGCGGCAACGCGCTGCGTCCGCAAGAACTGGTGCGCCATAATCGACAACCGACGCTTGCTGCGCACCGACCTCCTCCCTCTTCGTCTCGATGGCTTCTTCTTCCTCGAGGAAGTGCCTGGACTCTTACCCCAAAGGTATTTCTTCTCACGCTCTTCCACAGGGTGCAAAATCAGTGGCAATCTCGACTTCCTGTACGACGACGAGTACAGCTACGACGACTGTCCATGGATCTTGGATCACTGCAATGGTCTCCTCTTGCTTTGGGAGCTTGTGGTTAACCCTGCCACACGACAATGGGTGTCCTTGCCTCCCTTCCCAGAGCCATGTGTTGGAATGGAAGGCTTCTATACCTTCTTTTTCCTTGCTTATGATCCCATGGTGTCGCCGCACTATGAAATAGTTGTTATACCTTTTGTCCCTAGTATAGAGGACACCATCAAACTCAAGGAGGAGTCGGAATGGCCACCGTCGTCATTCGCAACGCACGTCTTCTCGTCAAAGAAATGGAGGTGGGAGGAGAGGTCCTTTGTTCGGGAAGGGAAGTCTGCCGGGACCATCGCTGATATGCACTCTGAATATTGGCAAGCACAACTCCACCATGCCCTCTATTTGCGGGGAGCACTTTATGTGCATTGCCAAAATAATGCTGTTATGAGGTATCCATTCACTTCATTGTTTGTTTGTTCCTCACCCAAATCAATTTACTGGCACATGTTTCATATTCTTCGTTGTCATGATTCTATGAAATCTCAAAACACGAGGGATTTATCTTTTATGAAAATTCATCATTACGTTATCTTTCATGTAAAAATGGTCTACCATTGTGCACGATAAATTAAACTAGCATTTTATTTTCTAAAAATAAAAACATGCTTATCATTGCCCACTTCTGGTGCTTGATAAGACATAGAAAAAGAACACGAATGATAAGGTACGTAGTTTATCATATCCTATTTTTGTTCTGATGAACCCAACAGTTATGAAAAGCACATATATAGAACTTCAAATACAGAATGATTATTGAAATTATCAGTAACATAGTCATAAAACATTAGTAAAGTTCATTTAGTAAAAACATGGTCATTCCATGATTTTTGGCCCACAATAGAGGGCTGTTTTCAAAGATTAAAATTTACTTCCATATGATTTCCTAACACGCTTTTTGATAATTTAATGTTTGCAGAATAACTCTATGGAACAACAAGTACCAAATGATTAAATCACCAATAGAGGACCATGTTTTTTACCAAGATCTTGTTTACTTAGGAAAATCACAGAAAGGGGTGTATTGTGCGTCACTTTCAGAAGGGAGTGGATGGCCCCGATATCGAGTTTGGTTGCTTAATGAATTAGGCAGTGAGATGGAGTGGATCTTGAAGAGTGACATCAGCCTTCAAACTATAGTGGAAAATTTTCTTATTGATTACACTGATAGATACGACAAGCCATGGATTCTTAACTACGAAAAGGATGTGAGCAAAACATGGATCGAAGATGAAGCGGAATGGGACTTTGAAAGTGGTATTGTCCTTCATGAAACCAATGATAATATCACAACATGCCACAAAAAAGTGTTTTTTCTTGGATTTCATCCTTACAAAGAGATTGGCTTCTTTCTGATATCGTTCTCAAGAGTGGTATCTTACCATTTGAATAGCTCAAAGGTCCAAGAGTTGGGCATCTTAAGAAAGCCCATAGTAAAATCATTCCCATATACACCATCCTGGATGGAGTTGTTTGAAAATAATTATAGCTCATCAAATTAATGTTATTACCATGCGTTGTTTATAACTCTGTGCCATAAACGTGGGAAAAGAGTGGTTCCTACATGTTTAATAGTAGTTTTTATTTTTCATTATCTTTGAGACATGTTTTGCTTTTATTTTTGTGGTGATAAATCTTGTTGAATATGGCTAGCTTGATTTGTACTATGGGCGAAAGCTAATATGTGAGCTTCCTCATCCACCCTAATCTGATTGCACGTCATGAAACTACAGACATGAGATTGAACTAGGAGAAGGTTAGCAAAACAGATTACTATCGTTATTTGTAATATTAAAAAAATATATCAAATGTGTGTATACACAAGAATTAACAGAGAAGAGGCACAGGAGCACACGGTTCATGAGGGATCGATACATGTTGCATTTTTTTCATGTTCAAAGCGTACATACTCAGTTATATAATAAACACGTACCGTTTGTTTGGGTTTGATCTGATGATTGTAATTTTATTCGTCGTATTCATGGATTCACTTGAAGAATCAATTTTAATATGATACTATCAGTTACACTCGAGGGTTTGTATTCAGTAGCTAGTGACTCCTTTCTTATGGACTTGTGTAACACATGTTGCACGAAGATTAAATCATTTGAGAAATGTAAAGAAAGCAAGATCTGGATGGGCTGATGATTAGGCCCGTCGTCCGAATTGATCCTGCGGTGATGAGTATTGTCCTCAGTAGTATGTCAAAAGGAGCACCGCAGCCAGTCCAATCAACATTTGGAAAGAAAAAAAATGAAGAGTTGCAATGTGGATGAACTCCTTTTTCGTTTTTGCAATATTGCAATGTACATAACTTAGCATACCCATTTCATTCTCCACTAGCTATTACTGAAGAAAGTGAACACCAAACTGTCGTGCATACTCAGGACGTTTGAGAGATGCATATGGTCCTATCCTATGTACACGCTTCAAAACCTCTTCGCATTTCATCGGTAGCTAAACACGACGACCACGCTTTACTGTCACAAACATTTTACCAAGCGCTAACTTTTGGAATGATGATAGCCAGTAACTAGTTCTATCGAGGGGCAAGCAAAATCATCGGTCACTCCGCCGCCGCACCTTCGGAGGACGACTTCCTTCGGCCTCGCCTCCCGCCAGAGCTGCCTCCCTTTCCGCCTTGATCACTGCTATCGTCTGGCGGCGCGACGTAGACGAAGGGCCCATCCATGATCCCGTCGTCGAGCTCAAGGAGCGGCTCGAGCGCCTCGACGACGGCCGACATGTGGGGCCGTGACTTGGGGTTGAGGCTGACGCAACGGTGCGCCACCGCGGCGGCCTTCTGCGCCGCCCGGCTGGAGTACTGGCCGGTCACGTTGGGGTCCATGACGCGGTCCAGGCGGCGGGCGTCTGTCAGGTAGGGTCGGGCCCACTCGACCAAGTTCTGCTCCCGCGGCGGCCGGCTCCTGTCCACCGACTTGCGCCCTGTCAGCAACTCGAGCAGCACCACACCGAAGCCGTACACGTCGCTCTTCGCCGTCAGGTGGCCCGTCATAATGTACTCCGGCGCGGCGTAGCCCTGCGTGCCCATCACCCGCGTAGACACGTGCGTCTCGTCTTCCTCTGGCCCGTCCTTGGCCAGCCCGAAATCTGACAGCTTCGCCTTGTAATCCTACACGCAGAATTCCACAAGAAACAAAAGTAATAAGTGATATTACTACTACAGATCAATCGAGTTGATAGAGAAGGATCGAGCTACTTCTACTGGATGCAGAGGTCGCAGTAGGAAAACTGAAATTCAACAAAACCAAATGAAACACCAAATTAAAGTTGCGGCGCAGCACTGTGTAGCAGATGCGCGCCAACGTCACTCAGCCGCTTTGCGTAGAGCAGATAACCCCCAACAACGTCTCTCTGCTAATGCATTCCGCTCAGTACTATTAAAATTTTTTTTTTCTCCCACGCAAGAAGAAGTCTAGCTTGGTTTGCCGTGTCACGCATGGCCGGTGAGAGCGTTGCAATGGTTGACACTTGACTCGTTCTAGTAGTTCACAGAGGTGGTCAAGATTTCGTTGTGTTCAGCACGCAGTTGGCATTTGGTTGGGTCTGACGACCTGACGAATTCAGCAGCAGTTTTACTTGCTGCGACTTGCAGGAATACAATGCGTTACCAACCAACGCCGCTAATATTTCACGCCCGATCAAACCAAACCCAACCACAGCAAACAAGTCCGCGCTATATCTTTGGGAGTGAGACGACTCTGATGAGCAGCGAGGTAGGTAGGTGGATAGAGAGAGAGAGCGTTGGTACGCACCGAGTCCAGCAGGATGTTGGAGGTCTTGAAGTCCCGGTAGATGACCGGCTTCTCGGCTTCATGGAGGAAGGCCAACCCTTTGGCAGCGCCAATGGCGATCTTCAGCCGTGTTGACCATGGCAGCGACGCCGCGTATTCTGCGTATCGTGAGTACAGCTGATCAGATCATGAGGTGTGATCAAATTTAGGTAGATAGAAATGATGTGCGCATGAACGAAACTTGAAGAAAACTGTACAAATGCTGGCAAATGTTCGGAACGTGTCTGTTTCCAAGACCGTCAGCATATTTTCTAGCGCTATCCGTGAATGAATGCACCTAACTCATGACGTACCTGATCGTGCGTAGTAATATATGTTACGAGGTCACTGTAATCTAAGCCACGTGCAGTTTCCTTTCATTTAAAATAAAAGCACGCATGCAGCTTCACACTCTGTTCTCCAGAACAAATAATCTTGCTAACTTTGAAAATTAGGGCCCCGTTTACAAAAAAAAAACATGACTTTTGCAGGAAATCGAGGAAATCTTTTTTTTTAATAGATTCGAGTAGAGGAAACCGAGGCGAATGGGCGCTCCAAGTCCATGTCCATCCTAGTACTAAGATCAGAGAACTAAGTACTGGTAATCATGGAGACTGGACTGCAAAACTCTTCTGATAAAGCACCAAGCGTCCTGTCTGTTTTGCACCTGTAACCATCAGGATGAATGGCATATAGCAGCAACATAATCCACAACCTTTTGACTTGTGATCCAGAATACAGAATGCCAGATGGTACCGACTGATTCTAATCACATACTTTGCATAAAGTTTAAAGCGAAAACAAGTAGATATGTCACAAGTGGCGCAGGTGTCCAACCCCTACCACCATAGAATCAAACATGAAATTCGCACTGCCTAGCTCCTCTCAACTGTACCAAGGAAAATAGTCCAAGTCTGGATTTTATCAAAGTGGTTAAGGGAAAATGACCCAAGGGATCAAGTGATCAAGAGAGGATGTAACATTTAAATCGACGTCACAACGACGAGTCGATCAGAAAGGCAGTATGAAGCATCTAGGAAAACGGGAGAGAAAAAATCGAAGGGTGTAGAGTAAGGAAAGCTGCCGGTCGTTCCGGCCACAAATTCACCGAAAAAGGTTTGTGCGAAACAGGTTGGTGAATTCCAGCGGTCAGCGGTCAAGTTCGATCGACGTGCACCTCGAGATTCGAATCCTTTTTTAGCTTAATGATGCAGCGAGGAAAAGGAGACCGAAAACAACGTGCGAAGGATATCCTTTTCTTGTCGCCTTCAAATTTGGTGCTGTGTTCTAAATAGGCTTCTAGCTACAGTGTTTCCACTGTAATATTGTACCAGGTTTTGCAGCCATATACAGAAAAATGATGTGCCAAAAATGCATGAAATAGGCCAAGTGAATTATGCCGTGCTTACTTCTGAAGAGATGCTTCTCCAAGCTACCCCTCGTCATGAACTCGTACACGAGAAGTCTGTGCTCGTCTTCGTAGCAGTAGCCGATCAATTTGACGAGGTGAGGGTGCCGCAATTGCCCCAGAAAGAAGACTTCGGTCTGCATGTTGGGAAGCTTACTGCAGTTAGATTTCAGAAAGAAATTCAGTACGTAGAATACATCGAGATCAAAGGAACTTGCACTACTGGTTTTGAATATTGGAAGAAAATGACGTAAAACTAAGAGAAAGTCTGCTCAAAATACTAGTACTTGATGAAAAGCAAAGAAGCAAAAAACGTATGTGTCTAATTAAGTTTTTCCTGCAAACGCTTTGCCATTGATGACGCGGCATGGCAAAATTCCTCTTGAATAAATCAAGCACGTGTAGCACTGCTCAAGGAAAAATTGTGAACCATTGAGATTTCGACAGATTTGCACTTACTTAATACCATTTCTAAAACCCGAAGCAACATCCATTAGAATGATATCATCAGAACTAATAAGTTACAACGGTGTTCTTCTCTACACTACACATCCTTGGTTAACTAATCGGCAGTAGCTTTCAAGTTTCAACTCGTTTTCACAAAGGCCTGTCAACTGCGGTCACAAAAATTTTCTGAGCTAATTAACTGACCGACTGAAACCCGACCGCCAGAACAGATAGATCAACCAACAACTTGGAACAAGCAACGCATCTCATCAGCAAGCAACAAGCTAATATTCAAAGCACTGGTAGACGCTAACCCATGCGTGCAACAGGTACAAACTAACACAACATTGCTTGCACTACTGTTTTTATCAGTTTGTATATTTCGCCTCCACACACTTAAACTTTTGCCAAACAACTGTATATATTATATTATTCGGACCATACTTGCTAATTTTCAGTTAGGCAACTTTCAATCACCTTTTTGAGCCATTAAATCTAGATCCAATGATTTATAATTATTATACAGATAATCCTTTAAAAAATTAAAATAATTAAGTGAAAGTTTTCAGCTGATTGAAAACTAGAAAATATGAAAAATGTAATAATTAACATGGCAGTAAAGTAAGTAAAGACATCGAAGCCAAATACGTAATCTCCTCCAAATTTTATTCAGGCCAGGTAATTAAAAAGCGCGTTGTCGTTGTAATGGGCCAGTAGTAAGTAGTACGGATCGAGTAGTAAACTAGTAGCGACTTACCAGCCATTCGGTGTGTCCTTGTCCGCCCTCGAGGTCGAGCAGCTTGACGGCGACGGGCTGCGCGGGGAGGCCGTGCTTGAGCTTGTCGTCGACGTATCCCTTGTAGACGGGGCCGAAGCCGCCTTCGCCGATGAAGTTGGTCATGGAGAAGCCCCTGGTGGCGGCGCGGAGGTCGGCGATGGTGAAGACGTGCAGGTTGGACCCGGCCAGCGACAGCGACAGGTCCTCCGGCGACACCATCCCGCTCAGCTCCGAGAACGATATCCGGCTCTGCAGCGACGGCCGCTTCCCGCTGCTGCTGCCCGACGCCGCCGCCGCCGCAACCTTCTTCTTCTTCTTGCTCTTGCTGCTGCCGCCCTTCTTCTTCTTCCTCCAGCCGCCGCCGCCGCCGGCGGCGTGCTGGGAGGAGGAGCTGAAGCAGCCGAAGAGCGCGGCCCACGCCGGCCTCGCCATGAGAGCGCGCGTTCGCGTAATCGTCCGCGTGTCGCGCGCTCCCTCGATCTGTGTGTTTTACCGCTCACCGGCCGATTTGGCCGGACACGACGGGGTATATATACGGGTGCTGCTGCTTGGCTGCTTGCTTGCCGGGTGGGTTGATCGTCTGCCGCATGTCGATTGCCGAGTGATCAGGAGTGGTTGGCAGGTGATTAACTCGAGTTAATCAGCGGCCGGGGTCTGGTTTTGGTAGCTAGGGGTGGAGATTAAGCCGGTCGGGGTGGATGGACGGACGGATCGTGGCTTCTGAGTTCTGACTTTGGCGCGCGTTTGACACGAGGAAACATTCTCCGCTGGGGGGACGATCGAACGGGGTTTCGGTGCGCCGTCGGTTGGCAACAGTGGCGTGCCGTTCTCACCAGGACCAGGTCACCTCGCGCGTTGGATGAAGCCCGGTTCGACGGCTGCGATGGACCCGGCTGCTGGAGATACATGTGGATGCAAATAATTAACCTCTTTCTTCGGGAGTGTTTAATTAGACGCGCTTTTACAATCGTTTCGGACGTACGTTCCGCGACTTCGAAATGCATGGGCCAACCAAAAAGCACTACTTTTCCCTCTTGTCTATTTTCCCCTTTTGTGTAACACACTTGCATTCCTATTAATCTCTGCGAGGATGCAACAAGCTTGAATTTCACACATTCTTTGTGTACTATTTGTTGTGTACAACATGTACTGATTTCAGATGCAACAAGCTTGAATTTGACACATTCTTTTTGTACTATTTGTGTACAACCTGTACTGATTTCAGAACTTGCTTTCGAGAATATGTACTGCAACCTCCTGCTCGGGCTACAGCGTTCAGGCTGCCTACCGCCGCCCGCCACCAGGGGATGACACGTATGCGCAAGACTGCCTTTGGATAGCAGAGAGATTTATTTAACAAACCTGTTCTAACCTCCTCTTTTAACATGAATGAGCAATATATGTAACCATTCATATTGCTTATATATATTGCTCGGACCGTTTTGTGGATCCCATTTTTTCCAATGTACATTTTCTTGTCATTAGTCGAAGGCGCACCTGGTAGTTTCTTTATATTTTACCCGCAAAAAAACAAAAGTTTCTTTATATTTGATCGAACAGTCCCATGCAACCTCTTTCCTTGAGAAACAAAATGCAGTTCGGTCCGCAGTCCGGAGTAGTGAAAGTTGATGTTTTGTTTTTGCAGCTGATCGATCACCTTAAAGCCGCTTATATATGGCCATATACACAGCATTTTCTCCCAAAGTTGTATCGATATGTTGAAGTCAATTATTATGATATATAGTACTTTATATTTGTACTGTATATTTTGTATCTGATAGTACTTTCATTAGCATTTATGATTGTGAATTTTCATTCATATAGAATTGATGGTCAAAAATTTAGTGCAACGTCAAACAAGTCTTACATAAATCATGTAATTAGTAGAGTATATATGTATATACTTAGTATATGGCTTTGTGACGCTCCTTATTTTGAGCCAGAACATCGTGTTAAGCTACAATGCACCGATTAGTTACATCCAAAAATATAAGTTGATAGGAAAGGATGGGTAATTCGCTTATGTTTTAACACTTCCTCTCACGTACAGTTCGCTCAAAGTGCAAACGTGGAAATAGGAGCGACACAGCGGAAAATACGGTCACCAGGCTCTTATATCATGGTAAGCTACTATGCACCAACCAATTGTACCCTAAAATCTAAGCTGATGAATAAGAATAAATAATTCACTTATGATTCAACACATCGTGTATTTTTGTTTCACACTTTCTCACAGCCTGAACGCCTACAATACACAGGCTTGTAAATCGAGATAGACAACACATGGAGTACTAATTAAATATCCAGCCACAGCATGCCACTATCTACAAGAAAGATACTCTCTCAGCTAGTTAGCCACCATTGTTTCTTTGCAATTTGATGGTTGTCCAGCTCAAAGTTCAGGACAGAGCACCAAATTTCAGAAAGTCCCCCCCCCCTCAGTGATGTAACAGGACGATCATCCTTGGCCGGGGAAAAGGAACCCTGGCATCATATAAATGATGCAAAATCTGATGATTTTTAAGCGCAGGTGGTTAGGTGCAAGGTGTTACAGAGAACAGCACGCGCACGGCACAGGATATACTATTCAATTACTGATCGATGCAAATGAAAAGTACTGATTAAAAAGGCCATCTCATTACATTATCCGAGAGCAAGAGCTATGTGGTGTTAGTTGCAGGCTTGCGGCTGACGACGGTCATCGCCATGGACGGACGGACGTGTGGCTTCTAGAAACTTGACCTCGGTGTATATAGCGAGCTGGGGAGTTTTGTACTGCGTACGGTCAATGCGGTGCAGGTAGAGAGGAGGAGAAGGAGAACTCGCACGCGTACACGTACGTATGCATGAAGACGATCCATGTCAGGTATGCTGCCACGTACGTTTCGTGTCCTCGTTTCGCGGTATAGAGACAGGAAGACATTGTACGGACGGACGTTTTTCCTTTTCTTTCGACGAGGGCAGACGTACGAACTAGTGTACGATATGATGCGCGAAGCCATATGGACCGGATTCATGGCTTTGTGCGTACTCTATTCAATTCAACAGCAAGGATCATGATGTATTTTGCTTTATGAAAATGGAGGCCGCGATGAATGCATGCAGCTCCATTGGTACACCGGACACGTATAGTATACACAACCGGTTGTGGCATGGTCTACGCCGCTATCTGAAAAAAGAAAAGAAAATAAACTTGGACTTTGCCGTGGTCTAGCCAGATTGATTATCTAGTTACCTACCACCATTCAGTTTCAACTTTCAATGCGAACAGTTTACAAATCTCTGCTTTAAACACCATGGACAGGTCAGAATTGCAAGTCACTAGAGTATTCGATGCACTGTGATGCTGCAGGCTTGACCCAGACCGCGCAAGACGAGAGACCCGGAGCATGGACTGGGGAGTGGGGACTGCAGCCTGCATGAAGAAAGCAGGACTTTTCCGCTGGACGCAGGTTTTCAGTTTCTGGCCTCCGCCGCAAACCAAGTCTTGGTCGCGTGCGTCGCATGGAGCCAAACATTGTCATGTTTTACCGCAGGCCGATGAACCAGGACCAGGCGACGGGTATAATTCTGATGACTGGACCGTGTATATATATATATGTACGTATACGTCGACTGGACTTGTTCTCCAGGCTAGGCTCCAGCAGGCTGACTGCTACTTTGAAAGTAACAGTCAGACTAGCACGTAAAAATCAAACAAAGGATTGATTGGGGAGTAGTAGGTGAGCTGATGATGTGAAAATGTTGGTTGGCCTGCCAAGTTGCCGAGAGAACGTGCCAACTCCGTCGTCGTTTCATGCATGCACATGGACTAAAAACAAACGCTTGCTTTCCTCACCGTCAGTTTTTATCCATTGTTTCGCCTAACATTTTAACCCCGCGCATGAATTACCACAGATATTTCACACGACGAAACCGCCGGAGTATTAAGCGCACATGGCATTTCAATACGGATATCGTTCCTAGGTCGAAACTAACCCATTTTAGTGTCAAGTCACGTCAGTGGCGGAGCCAAAAAATGCGTGCTTCCCTTCAAGATATTGCCATGCGCGCTTCCCTTCAAGATATTGCCATGCGCCCATGCGTGCACGTGTTGATCATGCGGCTTTGTGGCGTGTCTGTAGCTGTTTATCTCAAACGTTTAGGCGTCGGAGAAGGTAAGTTCAGTGGTGTTTGATGACCTGAATGCAAAGCTACATATCTCATTTCTCAACAGTGATGTATGCAAAAGACAAGGACGTCCTGATCAGTATTCCAACTTTGCAATGATTTCAACACAATGAAAATTGATTATTAGGTTGCTTATCCTGGTGCCGCCAAGCACATAGTTTCTTTCAAGCGTAAGAAAATAAGATGACGATGAGATGAAGAGCTACTTGAAAGCACAGCAGAGTATTTTGTACACATTGAAAGTGCAAACAAGAACAACTTGCAGTGAACTAACTGGATAGTAATACAAGAAGCGACAAGAACATCCTGATCAAGATGGAGAAGACCACCTAGAGTTCCAATGAGCAATTGGCCTATCCTTAACTTTGGGTTGGGTACAACCACAGCAAATACTTCAGGTTTACTTTATCTTGAGAAATGACTCAGCGACTAGCACGACAGATATAAACGGGAAACATGCCGACTAATAGTCATCTTTTAAGCACGCCGACTATTAATCTTTCTAGATAAGGATATTTAAGATGGAAATATCTCGATAGTTTAAATTCTAAATTATTTATAATCATCTAAAGTTGTGAATCACGTCCATTCAATTTTATCATGACCGAGTGGCCAATTTGTCATATTAGAATTCAGAGAAATCCTCAAGTGGCTGACCTAATAGAACTATATTCTTCCGGTTTCAATGGTCCAGATCAAAGCACAGCGATCTCCTACATGTATTTGTCAACAATCAACAAAGCAGAGCATGCATTTTCTCAAATTAACCGCTCGAAGTTGAAGTCCCTGTTTAACCTTCACACTTTCAACGGAAGAAACTTCTGAACCACCCTGCCCTTTAGAATTACCCGCATATAGAACTGTAAAGTTTAGTATCTTTCCAATTTACTCTGAAATTTTTGGCCTCATAGACATTGAGATAACCACTTCTTTAAACACTCTTCGATTCTCTCTCTTCCAGTCGACCTATTAGTGTACGCCATGTCCATGTCAGGGATTAGGTGCAGAACTGAACACTTCAGATCAGCAGACTGGATTACGTTTGCAGAATAGTGTTGGGTAACATCACCAGAAAGAAAAAAAAACTCACATTTCCAATCTTACATGACTTGAGACGAAGACAGGCCTGTGGAAAAGTTACAGCGAGGAGTTAATCTTTGACGAATTGGTCCTTACCTAGAACAACTGAAAACGATACCGCCCATTAGAATGGCTTGTATTGGTGAGCATGTGTGGCACATGTATGAAGATGTAGCTGTACGCCTCATCTCTGTTCGGGGGGAAAAAAAGAAGTATCTGTTGACAAGAACGAAGATTATTTACCATGATGTTGTTTTTTTTTTTTTTTGCGTGCCTTGACACGTTTTTCATTAAGAGGAAGAAATGTTGCTATTGATATAAGCCAGATGAACTGCACTCTGTTACCAGTCTAGTCTCTCTGTTGACACTAGTGTACCTGCTTCTGCTTTCTGATTGCAAAAGTTTCGGTTCCTTAACAAAGCCTTCATCAGAAATAAAAACGTGCATCCATTCAGCATTTTTTAGACTTCGAAATGTTACAGAACGCCGTGCCATCTGAAATAAAACACCATGCTATCCTATAATATAACAGAATTATTATAGATAGGCGCCTTATGGCACAACACAAATCCTGCCAAACTCCATGGCTATCTTGGATCATGTATTCTTATCAGATTTAACACAGGTTGGTAATTTGGTATCAGGCAGCTTATGATGGAGCAAGTGGCAGAAAACCAGACGGGGGAAAAAATCTTATGCCGGTCGCCGATCGTACGGGTTTTCACCCGCGGTGATCAAGTGGATCGCGTTTAGACTGCCTCCGTTGACGATTCTCTACGTCCAAAACGACACGAAACTAGAGATGACCCGTCGTGTCAGGTCAGCAGCCGCAAGAAGCAGAAGAGATGCTCGGCCTCAGTCGACAGCAAGCTTCGCCTTTTAAACGGTGCTCCCCGAAAGACGGAACCGGGAAAGCTTGGCGGGCGTGGAAAGCAGGGACACTTTGTTTGTTTGGCTTTCAGATCACACGGCTGCTTCTTCTTCTTCCCGAGTTCTGTTCTACGGCGAACGAAGAAGAATTCGCGCGCCAACCACCACGAATTCACGTCACGGGGCTGGACCGTGGAAGTGTACACTGCTCTGCTAGTTCAGCAAGGCCCAACGACAGCCACACGAGACAGAAGCTTGTCCGTCAATGGAAGAAGGTTCACGATCTCACGTGCACGGAGAAGAAACGAAAGAAGAGTCGACGTCGCGCAGGCAGGCAGGGGCAGCCGCTCTGCTGGTTCAGCGGTGTCTCCTAAAAGCAGAGTAGCAAGTGGTGGTGTCATCAAGGAAACAAAAGCAGAGTGCTTTGCTCTGTCTTTCTCCAGTTCCTACCGCGATTATTAACCGTTGCGACTAATTCGTGTCCGTGTTATTCCCTGCTGCCCGCCACGTGCGCCAGGTATCGCCGGTTTTTCCTGCGAATCATACGTACGCAGACTAACAAAAGCGGAAGCTTGCGCCTGAATACCGTCCACAAACCTTTCTTTTTTTATGAAGCGAAATCCAGAAATCTTTCACAAGTCAGACGCAAAGATCATCAATCTATATTGTCTTGTGTACATACATCAGCATGATGCTATTGTTGTATCACTCGTTGATCGTATTAAACACATGATGATTCAATCTCTCTCTTAACATACTATATTGCTTTTTTTTTTTTTTTTTGAGGAACAGAAACCATATCTTGTTTTCTTATCTGTTGAAGCTAGCGGGCCGCAGACCATGCAAATGAAAGAAGTTAGTGGGCTAAAGCTTTGGTTTGGGCCCTTTTGTGTTCTAGAGAAGGCTCTCTATTGTTCTACGAAGAAGTAAGAAGATGAGCCACCGAGGTTCCGCTGGATCCTGTGCACCTCCTGGCCGTTGATCTTGAACGCCGCCTGGAGCACCTCGTCCGGCATCGGCGGCTCCGTCCGGAACGCCGACAAGGGCAGGAGCTGCGCGCCGGGGCTCTGGCTATCAAGCCCGGACAGCACGGTGGCCGGCTCCGCCGCGTCCATGTTGTAGAGGAAGTGGACCATCGCCCTCGGGAACACGAACGCCTCGCCGGCGCGGAGCAGCTGCGTGTACAGCCGGTACGACGTGTCGGCGAACCCGACCAGCACGCTGCCGGAGACCACCACCGCCACCTCCGACGCGCGCGGGTGGGAGTGCGGCGGCGCCACGCCGCCGGGCGCCAGGTCGATGCGCGCCATGGCCAGGCCCTGCCCGTTCGCGCCGGGCAGGGAGGTGCCCGGGCTCGTCGTCGTCACGTTGAACCCGAACGGCGTCGCGCGCGGGTTCGTCGCGCGGGAGAGCGCCGACGTGGCGAAGTGGTCGGCGCGGGCCAACGCCGGGTCGATGCACGGCAGGCCGTTGAGGTGGAACGACGACGCGGACGCCGACGTGTCGGCGACGCAGTAGTCCAGGAGCAGATCCGGGTCGGCCTTGCAGTTCCATAGGGTGGCCAACAGCAGGATAGAGAGGAGGGTGATTCCATGGACATCAACTACTGCTCCTCTCATGGTCATGGCTGGCTGCTCTTCGATTTCGTTTGCTCTGAATTTTGGTGGGAAAAGAGGTGGAACGTCTTTTCAATTAGGTTCAGACGTTCAGTGATAACATCAAGTGTGGACATGTATAAATAGTACTGTTGGTGCACTTCATATCACGCTACATATGCTTTGAAGTTACTGTGGGTATGAGTAGCAGATAGGGAAGGGCTTAGCTTGCCTTCAGGAACAGCTTTGGAGCTTTTCCCACAGACGAGACTACCCCGTAAGCTGCTATGTTTCATTTCACAGGTACAGCATTCATTTTTTGTCCAGCACAACAGAAATGTTGAACAATCAACATGTGAACACAAGCCGGATTCAATTCTCATCGAGAAAGGTGCAGAATAGCACCGTACTAGTACATTTCAAACCAAGCAGCAAGCATGCTACAAAGCCCAAGGAACACCACGTCCCAAGTGTACTCTCAAACTACAATGAGACACGGTCACACAGGGCAAAAACACTGTCCTCTTAACGCTGCTAACAACCCAGCAGCTTGTACACGTCATGTGATAAATTTCATGCTACAAGTTTTACAACAACCTCCAGCACAATGCTTACAACGGTGATACATTTGTTTGCTCGTCAAGAAACAGGCAGCCAAACACCGTGTTAAAAAAATCACTGCCTTTGATCGTGTTCTGGTTTCCAAATAGAGATTGTGTGTCATATGTGCACGCCCTCGTGCAGTCTGGACAGTATGTTACCTGCATTCCATTCCAAGACAGGTTTTGTTGGCGTATGTCCAGTGGGCAGTGGCTAGACAGCAAACAGCCAAAGTAAAACCGAAATACAGAACAGAATTTTGCTATGGTCACATTGTTTCTGTAAAGCTAACCATACTAACTTACTCGAGCGAGCAAGTAAATGTTTCTGCGAGTACTACCTTTATAATCATTTATAATATCACAATGCTATACTTAGATCCGTATATTTATATGTAGTTTCATGCTGAATAGGCATAAAATGAAAATACTTAAAATGCACTTATCACTACAACTGACGTTCATAAAAGACAGGAAAGCAAGTTCATCAATAATTGAGGGAGAAATAAAAGGTACAATTACAATACAGGAGAAACGTACCTCTAAAATCTTTGGCTTGAATCTGCTATCAAGCATAACATCTACGCCATAAATGGCCCTAGAAAATGGGTTCTGCATCTCAGGATGAACTGCTGAGGCCGACTCAAATACGCACCGTATCATAGACCTTATGCTTTCATGGATCTCCAGCCATTTAACTAAAAATTACAGTGCAAATAAATCAGTAATGTGAGAAGTTACATGAAAGTGGATACAAAATGCAGGATGTAAAACCTTGGTGCTCCTTCTCAAACTCCTTAACGAACTCAGGCGTATTTATATGGTTCATCTTTCCAATATAATTCTGGATAGGTTAAAAAAGTTAGGTAACTCATTACATTAACATGACAACCAATCAAAATATAGGCTAAAACTAAGAAAATATAATCAGACTTAGTAGAAATACAAATAGCATATTATTCAATGATAGGACCTATAAAGGCAACAGTGATCTTACCATCACAGTGAAATGGGTCTCATACTCAAAAAAGCTAGTTTTCTCCAATGTGTACTGATTGTTTGCTAACCTAACCTACAATAAAATAAACATATAGAAGAGTCATCAAACATAATATCAGACAGGGAATAATGGACAACAGGATTTATCATAAATCATTAGGGTTTCAGATTGTACCCAGAAAACATCAGAAAGATATATCTCCAATGGGCATATACTGCGGACGAAAACAATGTACCGAAGATCAAACTTCCTTCCTTGGAAAAGTGCAGGTCGCTCAATATATTTTTGGCATATCTTGGGACCTGTCTCCATAAGTCTGATGATAGCAGATAGGTCACCAGTAACCGTGGTATCAATTGTTCTTGCCATGTTCCAAGGTTTCATGATCCATAAGTTGTCCATGCCGTCTCGTTTCCTCATATAATAGTCACCAATGAGTGGAGACAAGTGGGTCTCTAGGTTATATGTAGGTTGAAGCCATTCAGGTGAGCCCCATGCCTGTGTGAGTTTATCTTAGTTTCAGATGCCCACTAGTTTTAATGTACTATAAGTTGGTGCAAGGATTTCCGGAAAAAGAAAAAAGAAAGCACAAAACAGGCAGCTTGGTATGTCACCTTGTGGATAGTCTCTGCTAGGTGATGCTTCATGACCAGACAAGCTTCAAAAGGAAATTGGTTTGTGTACTGTTGATCTGTAAGCCCTAGAGCATTCTTTACTTCCGAATCCACTTGCATGCCTACCCAAATGATGTCAGCTTCCTTTGGATCATTTGCTGCAGTTAAACAATATATAGATGAGAGAGAGAGAAAGCTAGTTGCATTGGAAGCATGAAATGACTTCAGCAGAACTCTACTGCCAACTAAACGGTAATGATTTATATATATAAAAAATATATTGCAGGAAAAATCCAAGCAGACATCTAGTGATAGTACCTTTCTAGAACAGTGGCAAAATCAAATCAGGCTCATTTCAATTTGGGCAACTGAAAAATATGACAAGATATATGCATAGTGCATAATACTATGGCAGGAAAAATGCTGTCACAAAGTGCACAATAACAGGATATAATATTTATTAGCCTTCTTGAATAAAACAGTAGAAATCAAGTGGTGGTTTTGTGTGAAATGAGTAGTTATAGCCCAGTTAAAAGTTAAGCCTACCATATAAATGAACACTTTGCATTGCAGACAAGTTCTTTTAGTGCTTTCTAAGTTAGCATAACTTGAATCACAGAGCAGGATGATTGATAAAACAAAAGAGGAGGAAAATCGACTGCAAGCATAGGCTTAATAGAATTTTGCTTACTAAGGACAAACTCTGGTCGTGTTAAAAACTCCTCCACATGGGGTATGTCAGTAAATACTCGAAGCGCACGCCCATCACTTGGGCGTATACTTTTGGTTGAGGAGGCCACTTTTGTTTTTGTAGAAGGACAAATACTACTTGATTGAAGTTGGTCCTTGTACTTCTGGAATTCCTATAAAGTAGTAAGAAAATGGAATGCCTGCAATTAGCTTAAGGAAATACATCCCTGCCCTCCACCCTCCAAAAAAGTTACTTATTAGCATGTAAAACAGAGGATTAAATGTGCCTGAATGAAGTAGTTCTCTGGGGTGCGGAACCAAGCTGTAAGCCTAGCAGAGCGTTGCTTGTCCTCGCCAATACCAAACAAAAAATCCCGGGTACACTCTTCTCCAGTCTCAACATCACGAGTAGGCCACAAAACTGTGTAGCTGAAAATATCGGACATTAGCAAAGTATATAGTATTAACACATTACACACTTTGATGGTCAATACCTAATAGCAGAAACTAGTTTCCCTTCAGGCATAAACAAAAATGGAGCGATTCTGAAATTTGCATCATCACTGTGGCGTATGGCTGAGCCCAACTCATCCATGACATACCTGCATGAGTATGACAACATATGAGTCAACAAAGGCCTCTTTCCTGGCAGTCCAATCACTCTGTTTATCTTTGTGCAAAGGTAGATGAGGTACACCCCTAGTCTTTTAACCAAAATTTTGCGACAATCTAACTTTTACTGAGCTAGCAAAATGCTTTCAGATGAGAATGAAATAAGATTACAAAAAATGGCATACCAGACAGGTGTTTCATCAATCTTTTCTTCATCAGCAAGTCGATATGTCATTAGATATAGCCACATTGCACCAATAACTCTTTCAGCAAGGGGTTCGTCTCGTGACCATTCTGGAAGCCGCGGTTGAAGTGCAGAATCAACTATATGCTTACCACCCTCTATTATACTTGAAGCATTGAGACCATTCAACAAAGATAAATTAGGCAGAGCCTCAATAATGGAAATTGCACTGCTTCCAAGAGGACCGGGAATGTCGACCTATGAAATGATTTCAGTATGTAAGGCTTCATGCTAGTTAACCAAGTTATGTATAAGGCAGCCAAAGAAGAATAATATAAGTAGATATTCCAAGAAAGATATGCAGAGTGGCCATCATACCTCCAACTCTTGTAATTGTGTAAATCCACTCATTAACTTCAAGAGATCCTCACTCGAAATTTGATCCAAAGGATTGCCGCGGATGTTCAGTTTTGACAGGGATGGCATTTTCCTAGGAGAGAATGCCTGGGGTTATAGAGAAAGTAATTGTCAGTAGTATTACTTTCTTAAACAGTGCTGACGAGTCAAAGATGTAGGATACCTCTGGCAGATTATGAATGCACCTATCAGAAAGGTCAATAGTCATGATACTCTCCAACAATGTGCTTTCCACAGAGGAACAGGGATTATCTGCCCCAACAATGTCTGCACAGAAGCCTAATGCCCACGCTCCAGCTCTCTTTGTAAAATGTGAATTATATATTTCCAATTCAGGCAACCCATCTAGAACAGCTTTATCAATACTACAAATAAAGAGGCCAGAATGTCATATCAAACAATATAGAATTTTACATGACTGCACTAACAGAAATTACACGACACAATTAATTTCTAGAACATTGATTAGACAGGAAAGAGTTGGTTGCTGATAAATTGCTTCTTATCTTATATAGAAGGAAATATTGTTTCTCTTCTATCGCATTGTTGTTTACCACACATATGTACATAAACCAAAAGACTCTTTGCTATTTTGGTAAATGAAGTTCCCATACCCAAAATTCAAAATAGTCGCATGCACATTTGTCAAACCTGGGAACTGGACTTAAGTATAACATCTAGAAATGCATGTAAAATGAAGATCTGGGAAGTTGTTTTACTTCTTGCTGTCCAGAAGCCATAAGATGGACAGTAATTGAACAGACGTTAAGTATGATACTCAAGGCGTGGTGTTTGCAGGAAAGGGGCCTATAATTTGCAGCGATGCTATAGCTCTGCACTACCTAAACTATAAAATAGAAAAAAAAAATACTCCCAACTTCTCTTAATGTAATATTAACAGTCTTTCTCAAGATACTTTTTCATTGGCCTTCTATTCATGGAAAATATGCACATAATAATTTGGTTAAGCAATGGAGGCATCAGATAAAGTTCAGTTCTGACCTTTTGCCAAGAACAGGGTTCTCATTCAACCAAAGTGCCTTCAGCCTTCTGCATTTTCCTAGTTCTTGCATAGTTTTGTCTGGATCCTGCAGCTTGTTTCCCCAAAGATTGAGAGCAACCAGATTCTAGTGCCATGCATAAGAAGGAAAATAAAATTTCAGAAAAATAAGCAGCAAGAATGGAGCACAAAAAAAAAAACTCCTATTAATCAAGTATTAGATGAATGGTAAACTTAGCATAAAAATTATTTTCTTTTTTACGGAGAATATGAAATCAAGCACATAATAACACATTTGCTATCACATATTAGGAATTAAAAACTTGCAGATAAGAAAGAATCCAACCGGAAATTTTGCAGATAGATCCAAGGCTGCTAGCATGTCATCATCCATTCCAAGTTCCTCAAGTTCCAACCATGCTGCAGAATCACCTCCAGTTTCCTGGATTCTTGCCCTCTCTTTCTCCAACACTTGCACGACATGCTCCAAGCTTCCACTCTTCTCCTGGTCCTGCTCATCTGATTCTTCATGTTCAACCCTCCGGTCCAGATCCACACACATCAATGCTGCCATCCTTTCAGCCAATCCAGGCACTTCACGCAACTACAGATCATCAAAAAATAAGCATGAGATCATGCAAAACAGTATAAACTTACTGAACACATTCAGCACAATTCATCTCTAATGGTTCAAAATTAGCCAATGTATGCCAAAACAACTATATCTGTGTTATAGTACAGCATAAAACCTACTCCAAATTGAGATAAAAATAATAAGAGAACTACGAAATCAGAGAGAAAGCCAAATTATATCATGAAGTTCAGTGGAAGGGAATGAGTAAAACTACACGCTAAAACTCTTCAAATTATTTATACAATTTATAAAGGAACCACATACGAGTTAGCTAACTCACTCCAATTGGCTCACGCACAGACGCCACTCACCTGCTTGAGCGCGTCGGAGAGACGGAAGGACCACGCGTGGTCGACGAGGAAGACGTCGGACTCCCTCCTCAGCGGCGCGTCGGCAGCAAGCACGAGGCGCCTCTGTCTCCCTTCCTCGCAGGGCTCAACGGCGAAGACCTCCCCGCCGTCGAAGACCTCGTCCGCGAGCTTGCGGTACAGCCGCTCATGCAACGACGGCGGTATCCCGGCCGCAGCCAGAAGGTACGCGTGCACCCGCACGAAGTCATCGTAGGTCCGTATGCGGTCGTCGGGTGCTGCGTCTGCGGCCGGCGACATGGCGATAGCCTCCGGCGAGCGGCGGCGGCGGGTTGGGGAGAAGAAGGGTTTAGAGGTTTCCTGAAAGAAAGGCACGCGGAGTGGCAAATGGTGGTGCTGCTGCTTTAGGATTCGTGCGGGAGATGCTTAGAGGATTTCTTTTTGCTTTACCAAATTTCGATTATACGTAATAACAAGCTTCGAGGATTTCTTTTTGCTTTAACAAATTTCGGGTCACCCTTCCCTTCTCGCTGCATCACTTTTTTTTTTAACCTCTCAAACCTGAGTACAAATGTAGTATTTGATCGTACGTATAAATATAAAGCTCAACTCACACCATACACCATACATGATAAATTTATATCTATACTTGGACAAAGATTCGAGTCCTTCAAGAAATCATCAGACCAACTAGATCTAATATGCGTCGAGGAGTGATGCACTCTCTTTGTATCGCAACGCGTGAGAGGTAACTGCAGAAAGAAAGTCTAGAAGGATATAGTCACTGCCAACTTGCATACAACCCCTAGTAAAACTAAAAAAGCACAAAAAAACCCTAGAGCTTGTGCAACGCCTCCGCCGGTCGCTCCGCCAAAAGCCGCTAAACAGCACCACCGTCGGAAGCTCTGTGAAGCACTAAAGAAAGGAACGACAGCAACTCCATTGCATCCTCGGACCTCGACTCTGACAAATCCGTCGGGGATCTGTCAACAACCTCCCC
Organism: Eleusine indica; assembly: GCA_030378355.1. Classification (NCBI taxonomy): domain Eukaryota; kingdom Viridiplantae; phylum Streptophyta; class Magnoliopsida; order Poales; family Poaceae; genus Eleusine; species Eleusine indica. Next base: position 3,982,698 of record CM059498.1, on the reverse strand, counting down.
TGAAAAAGGTCTCAAAGGACCCCAACTCCACAATCAAGAATAGCGCTGGAGAGGAGCACGTCGTCGAGACGGAGGCAGCTTAGGAGAGCTTATTCCATCAATGTATTGTCGCCTCCGCTACAACGACGCGTCCCCAACAAAAGACCTCACACCGTCGTTGACATCCTTGCCAATAAGGAACCCGTCGAAGATGTAAAAGAAAGCCACAACAAAACTGAACTTGGAGCAATCCTCTTCACATGCCCGTCATTGCCGGTCAGGAGGATGCGCCGCGGAGGAGAGAAGACCTACGTTGCCGACGCAAGACAAGTAACCCTAACCCTAATCTATTATAGCTAAGCTTTAAAGTAGGAGGTATATACACTGGCCATCAAATTTGTAGGTCCCCCAGCCCTCCAACGCCGACGAGGACGCCGGAAGCCAGGCGGACGGACGTTCGCCTTACTTTTGCCCTCATTCTCGCTGCGTCACTTGGATGGAGACTTGCATCTGCTACCTAGGGCTCCCACGGTGTTGTTTGCCTCTGCTTGGAATCGTTCTCGCTGCTATAACTATACTGAATTAACATTTACTACTCCCTTCATTTTTCTTTTTTGACGTTAGGACAGAGATCCTAATTTAAAAATAAAATAAAGTATGCTTCTTGTCTGAACGATTAAAAAAAAGCAGAGCAGTATGGGCCATTTTTATGTGGCATGCAAGTTGATGACAAAAGAACCGTGAAAACAACTGAAGGAGAATACGCATGTACCAAAGCATCATCTTCCTCTCCTTTTTTCATGCGATGTTAACCAGGAACGACACGCACGACCCCCACCAGCAAATCAAATAAACCAATGAAGGCAATAATCTGAGCGCCGGACACTCCCCATATGCACATCACATGTGCAAGCTAGTCCCAGTGAGCGAGCGATTCAAAGTTGAGATTTCGGCGCCCATGCGACCGCTGCTGTGTGGTCCTGTCCCGTGGATTCGATCGTCGTTCAGGTCACAGCGATCAGAGCACGAATGAAAGCAGGCTCGGTCGTGCGGCGGAGCAGCGGCACATCGGATTTGCCAAGTTGGGCTGGGCGGCTGCCTGCACAGCATGGATTCGTCATTCCTCCATGCTACTACTCCGTACACTACATTCTCCGATCAATCATCAATGGGGTTGTCGAACTGGGATACCAGTCCGGCCGATGCTGCATACACTGTTGCCCGTATGGAGACGCCGAGGACGAACATGTATGTCGGCATCACGGTGTTGTGCAGTTAGTACAGCTGCCTGCAGTTAACGTTGCAATACAGAACCTGTTTTTCTTTTTTTTTTTTTGAAACTCAATCCAGAACCTGTTGATTTGGCACGAACATGCGTACCCAAAAGAGTTATATCAAAGTTGGAATCCGGAACCTGTTTGTTGATTTGGCAGGAGCGTGTCCCGTCGACGTACGACGGGAATACGGGCGCGTTTAAATTCGAACTGCCCCCCGCACAACCGCATAAATACTGTAGTTTGACCGGCAAAACATGGTAACGAGGGCCACTTAATAGACATCGTTAATAATAAGAGAATCGCGACCTGGGCCGTGGTCTATTTATACGCAACGGTTGATCCGGGAGAAGGCCGGAAAAAAGAAGACGACGGCATGTGGCACTCTCCGTGACTGCCTGCCTGCTCCCGATCCGCATCTCACTTTGTGAGTTGTGACTCCCACCATGCGGACGACGAAGCAGCTCCCGCCGCAGCCTGGCGCGTCGACGACGGTGATGGCGCTGCTCTCCCTGTCGCTCCTCCTCCTCCGCCTCCTCCTCCGCCTCCGCCTCGCCGCCTTCCGCGACGCCGCGCTCTCGCTCAACCTCCTGGCCCGCGTGCGCCTCCGCCCCGTCCTCCTCCGCCTCCCTGGCAACGGCGCCGCCACGGTGATCCGCGTGTGGTGCCCCGCCGCGGCATCCTCAAAGCCGCCGCTGCTCCTGCTGCATGGCTTCGGCGGGGACGCCAAGTGGACGTGGGCGCGGAACCTGCCCTCCCTTGCGCGCGGCTTCCACGTGTACGCGCCCGACCTGCTCTTCTTCGGGGCCCACTCCTCCCGGTCCGCCTCCCCGCTGCGCTCCGTCGCGTTCCAGGCCAAGTGCGCCGCCGACGCCATGCGCCTCCTCGGCGTGCGCCGCTACGACGTCGCCGGGATCAGCTACGGCGGGTTCGTCGCGTACCGGATGGCCGCCGTCGAGGCGCGGGACCAGGTCGGCAGGGTCGTCGTCATGACCAGCGGCGTCGCCGCCGCGCCGGGGGAGATGAGGGAGATGGCGGATAGGGAGGAGCGCACCGTCGAGGAGGCGCTGCTGCCCGAGACCGCCGAGGGGCTTAGGTTCCTCGTGCGACGGTCCATGCACCGCCCGCCGCCGTGGATGCCAGACTTCGTGCTCCACGACTTCATACAGGTATGTTTTGTTCGATTTGCTTTCTCCTTTTTTTTTCTTTTCCCGTTGTTGTTTACAACAACAATCACCTATACTACATTATACTCTATATACTGCCGCCTCAAGTGTCGTACTGTAGACGTAGTACATTATTGCTAACATAACATCAATCAGCATGGAGCTAAACACTAGAGACGATGAACTTTGCGTGCGTATGCATAATCTGACCTACTACTTTAGAGTTGTCCATCTCGAGTAGCGCACGTATCAGCGGCATTACCTCGCGAGTAATCAGAGGATCAGTTTCCAGGCACGTCGAAATAAAGCAGGCATTATTAGTGGAGGAAGATTTTGCAGCCATTCGGTTTGGTGTTCGTGGTTTCCAGATAGCGGGGAGGGCGTGGCCCCGAGATGCAGTAGATCGTGGTCTGACGTGTCGCGGACACCCCGTCAATCTCGTCGCTTCCTTTGGCCGCGCGGCGCCATCACGTGTCCCCACGCCGGAGTAGGAAAAAAAAAAGATTCCTGATCCAGAACAACTATACAATCTTTTGGATTATTACCTCCTCAGACTCAGACCACCGCCACGTTCCTTGTCCGTTCCCGAAACACTAATCACTATAGTACTCAGCCACATCTGTCTGACACGTTTCGTCCGCTGCGGAGGTGGAGCCGTCACCGGGTGATCCACCACGTACTCCCAACTTTGTGGCGCAGGGGTCGCGGTCATAAAAACGTCTCGATTTGCCTCCACGCGTCACTTTCTTTGCAACCACAGCACGAGCAAACCGAGTTGGTGCAGCCGAAAAGAACTACCACCACTCTGTATTTATTACGAACAAACAAGGCAAGCTTTACCTCCTCCATTACATCAATCTATGAGTAAAAGCTAGAGTAGTAGCTATAGTATTGTGCGACGTGCAGCATGCGGACTCGACTCGCCGATAGTGACTTACGGGAATACGGTAACGGTAGTTGTGTGACTCCGTCACCGGCAAGGTGCGAGGTGCGAGGAACGGAGTGCGGAGCAGGGGGATGTGGATCACACACACGCCACGCCGGACAGCTGCAGCACCTCGTCCTCATGGATGATGGAGCCATTTTTTTCTTGAACGCGTAGGACAGCGAGCTACGTATTATTATATTAAAAAAAGAAATAAAACGATCCGGTACATGAACGATGGAGCCATGAGTTCGAACAAGGGACGCCAGATGCGTGAGCGGTTCTCCTGAGCACGTAAACGCCACAAATTAAGGGGCTCGGCAGATGCATCACCGGGCACGCTACGCAAGGGTACAGTGTGACGATCCGATGCACGCATGTGGACCGAGCGAACCAAAAATAGCACATGTTTCTACGAAAATCATCTTGGTGGAGTAAGTTAGCGCTTCTCTGCCCCGTCGGACCATTTCAAGTAATGCTGCAGCGCCGCGCACGAATCAAGTTCGGTGCTCGTCTCCATCAGCGAATAGTTCCTTTTTTTTTTCAAGGAAGGAATCAGCGAACAGTTCTTCTGTCAAGGCAGAGCAACTTGTAGTACCACCTTTGGGATAATCCTGATCCATCCATATTTACATATCCTTTCCCTGATGAGTAGATTGCTATGCCCGGTAGAACCAACACATCGTGTGTGCTTTATTTTTATGCTTGGTTGACATATTCCCTTTTCTTTCTCTGTGGCAGCTCATGTGCGTGAATCAAAGGAAGGAGAGGGCAGAGTTGCTGCAGGAATTGATAATGAACGGAGCTGGCATGGATCCCCTCCCTGTGCTTACCCAGGTACACTGAACAAGCTGCAAAAATAATTACTATATTGGGTTCAATAACCGTTAACTGCTTAGCAGTAACAAAGTTCTGCTTCCACTCTCCACAGGAAACATTAATCATCTGGGGAGACAAAGACAGGGTGTTCCCCGTTGATCTTGGCCACAGGCTGCACAGGTGAAAACGCACAGCACGACCCAGCACCAAACTACACCATCTCACTTCCGATGATTACTCATCAAAGTATGCTCTATTGCAGGCATCTGGGAGAGAAGTCGAGGCTAGAGATCGTCAAGGACGCGGGGCACGCGCTGCAGCTGGAAGGAGCAGGCGAAGTGAACCGGCTCATCAAGTCGTTCCTCCTGCACGAGCGAAATGGCCCGGCCTGTGGTTTGGGCCGCAAATTGTAAGGCCCGCTCACAAGCTCCAACACGAATTCGTGTCCAGATGCTGCGAAATGGTTGTAAATCATCATCACCATCCGGACAAGAATGTAACTGTAATTAAGAAACAGAATGGCAGCTATGACCCAATTTGATTGCAAATGCAATTGCTGCCAAGTATGCAAAAGCCGGGCCTAGAGGAAATTGTCGCTAACGTAGAATGCCTGGAAAATACTCTACGATCTTCTCTGGACGTGAAATTCAGATCTCTTTTCTGTCCGGTGCCCCGACGGCTGATGCTCAGTAGCTGTCTCTGTTTCTTCCTCTGGCTGGAGCGCGGGATGTATCACTAAACTGCCTTACTTTTTCCCCTTTTTCTTGAAAAGTTTCTCTATAAAACAAAAATATTTCTTCTGACGTTGATCGACTAACTGTCCACTTGTGTGTCATTGAAAAAAAACAAACAAAACAAATACTATGCGAGCCCGATTCTGATAGCAGCCTCGAAACCGACTCTCCTTTCATCTGTAAACCACATCCCTCTCTTTATAAGGAGACCGGAAAGTGTAGCAATCGTCCCTTGACCGCCACTCTCATCATCTCTGTACTCTGTATGATATGTTTACAGCACAGTAGCGGCGCCCACTTGTACGCATCGGATCGTATTGGACCCGCAAAACGAGCGGCTCTCGTCAAGTGTCAACAACAATCACCTTGCCCAGTCAGAGGAGCCGAGGCTGTTCATCCTTTACGATTTCGAAAGAAAATAGTAAAAAAATACCCCGCTTAAAAAACTGTTTGGTCCACTCAACCACCCTTCCCTTCCAAGCTTGCAACGCTGTGAACCTTCCATTTCCCGCACCAACCTGTTCTCTTTAAGCTAAGCATCGGATCCCCCGCGCTCTCGCCATGCACACTCTTTCGCTGCTAAGCTAGCTAGGAGCTGCTGGTAGCTCATACTAGCTCAGTGCCACCAACCGTACATACCATGGGAGCCAGCCTGAGCCTCGTGCCGGTGCTCGACTACTTGGCCCACCGCGAGTTCCTCGCCGCCGGCCTCCAGCCGGGAACCGTCACGATCCCCTACCCCGACGGCGGCGCCGGGTCCACCTGCGACGTCCACTACTGGGCCCCGCCGGGTGAGCCGCGTCTCCCGCCGCTCCTGCTCATCCACGGCTTCGGTCCCCGGGCCACATGGCAGTGGCGCTGCCAGGTGGGCCCCCTCTCCCGCCACTTCCACGTCATCGTCCCCGACCTCCTGGGCTTCGGCGGCAGCGACTGCCCCCTCGACGGCCCGCCGCCGTCCGAGGCAACGCAGGCGGCGGCGCTGGCGGCGCTGCTGGACTCCCTCCCCGGCGTGGCGGGGCGGCGCGTGGCCGTGGCGGGGACGAGCTACGGCGGGTTCGTGGCGTACTGGCTGGCGCGCGCGGCGGGGCCCGCGCGGGTGGGCCCCGTGGTGATCGCCAGCTCCAACCTGCTCAAGACGCGCGCCGACGACCGGGCGTTCGTCAAGCGCGCCGGCGACGGGTGGAGCAGCGTCCACGAGGTGCTCCTCCCCGCGCACCCCGCCGCCATGCGGAAGCTCCTGGAGATGGCGTCCTACCGCCCGCCGCCGCGGCTGATGACGCCGGACTTCATGCTCCGGGACTTCATCCAGGTACATCAATCGTCTTTTCTTTCTGCCGGAAGTACTATTTTTCGCCGCCTCTGATGACTTTTCTTTCCACCGCAAGTCAACAACGTTGGATACTTGGATTGGATCCTAGAATAGAATTCCACGTCTTTTCGGTCGGATTATTACTAAAGTATATAAAAGTCAAAATCACGATGGCGGCTTCCCATTTTTTTTTTTGAGGGTACGGCTTCCCATGTTTTGATTCTGCGGGACACTACTAACTAGTTTTATAATCAACTGCTCAAAGTTCTTTTTTTTTTTTTCGAACTGAACAACTGCTCAAGTTCTTAAACAACTAACACTGGATAGTACGTGGCTGTTATTTCTGCGGCATGCTCACAAAAATTGCAAGTCGTGAACTCCATTACCGTGTCAGATGCACGCAAAGAGAGCGTCTTTTTTTGTCGTCTCAATTGTCAGCATACCTATGAATTTCCTGGGAGCAAAGATGACCAAACTTTTGAGGTCGGCCAAATATCAGACTATTTCGTCGTCTGAATTACCGCCGAGCAGCATTTGTCATTAGTACGTTTCTTTGATGATGCCCCATGTGCTGGAGCGCAACAGTTCCTTGCTTCTAGAATTTCTTCATTGACTAATTCCGTAGTACTGTATGACATTCGAGAGGTTTACTGAAACGATCAACTATCTACTAGAGTGGTAGCCGACACTTGCGCATGGGTGTAGCATTCATTTCCGATACGTACAATGCTCGCAGTAGTAACGCCCAACTGCTTTGCTGGACTCAACAGATATTTGTCCTTTCATAGTACCATCAGCAAGTACTAGTACTGAACGATTTTTTTTTACCACCCTCTGTTCAGAAACTCTTCACGGTGAACAGGGAGAAGCTCATCCATCTTCTCAAGGGGATCACCGTCGGCACGGATAAATTCCAAGTGACACCGTTAGTCCAGGTTTGTAGTTACACACGGAATTTCATTCACCCAACGTGTTCGCTGAATACAAACATTGCCGTCACTAAAATTTTGGCCGTGGTGCATTGCTACGCAGGAGGTGCTGATTATATGGGGAGACCACGATCAGCTGTTCCCAGTGGAGAAGGCGTATGCCGTTCAAAGGTAATTAATTCTCTTTAACTTGCACATGCAATTTTCGACAGAGATCACTGTTTCGTAAAAACTGACACTGACTTTGCCGTTGTCCAAATGTCTGTTTTCCCTCAGTTCTCTGAACGGGACGGCTAGAGTGGAGATCATAAAGAAGACCGGCCACGCTCCGCAGCTGGAGGATCCTGCTCGGTTCAACAAGATCATGCTGGACTTCTTGCTGGCGGCTCAAAAGGCTGGTCCCTCAGCTAAGGGCAGCTCGCTGTAACATATGCATTGGTTGCAATTAGCCGGCTTCATTTGTTTGTAATAAGATTGTTTAGCCACATATTCTACCCATTCAAAATCATTGTCGGAGTATATTTGTATATTCTCAATTTTTCTCAACTCATAAAAAATGCAACGAGCTACTCATGCATTCACTAGCGTTTGTTACAGATCTTTGATACGTCAGTGCCGCACCGCTATGTGTCTAGGACACGCGAGCTAATTTTACTCATGCTTGACGTTTACACCTCACTTGCACCATTGCAACGTGTCAAACTTCTAGTGGAGACAGGCCATCTCCCTGCTGCCGAACTTCGTGATCCAAGACGTCGTGCATGCAAGCAAGGAACTCCTTCCTCAGTCCACTCAAGCATGATCAGTCAGTCCAGACGAATAGAATTTATAGGCTCTATATATTTCACTTATCTTTTTTTATTCAACACAATCAATCACGACAACAATTTTACAACAATTTTTTACGGGTCATCACTATCGGCACAGACGACTTTCAATTGACTCCTTTGCCTCAGGTATCATCTCTATTTTATTTTTTTTCTTTCTTGATAATAATAATGAGAGTGTTGAACCATAAAGAAACCTCTATCATGCGATGTATAGCTTGATCATGCTCGTAAAGGCAGGAAGTGCTGCTCGTAATAGCAGGTTTAGCATCTCCCCTGGAAAAGGCGTTTGCCGTCAAAACGTGGTTACCAACATTACTAGCCTCACGGTGAACTAGTAGTATGTTTGCTTCGGCTTTTTCCGTTTTTTTGCTCGTCTTTCCCGAGTGGATGTAAACTCTGGGGAGCATGACCTCTCTACTGGGTTAGATGATGTATTTTTAATTGAATTGTAGCGCTTCAGTCTTTTTTTTAAAATATTGTGTTTATACCCCTATTTTGAACTCTAATTACGTTTTTACTCCTATTTTTTACCATTTGCGATTTTAGCTCTATTTTTTGAAACCGAAGCTCTCGTTTACCCCTGATCCGTTAACACAAGTTAACAGTGTTAAATCTGATGCATAACATCCTTACGATTTTACCCCTACTTTCTGAAATGTTGCTGAAAGTAGGGGTAAAGTCACAAGGGTGCTATACACCAGATTTAAACACTGTTAACTGGTGTTAATGGATCAAGGATAAACGGGAGTTTCGGTTTTAAAAAAACAGGAGTAAAATCACAAACGATAAGAAGCAGAGGTAATTGAAATTTAAAGTAGGGTAGAAACACAATAGCCCTTTATTTTTTTCACAATGAAAAACGTTTAGCCTGCTTGTAGATTGTAGATTGTTTATTCGATTGATAGAACACCGTGAATGTGCTCCGAAAAGCTGTCAGTTACTTCCGTTACTAATGCTAACTACAACTACAACTCGTACTGTACTTCCGTGTACCAGAGGACCTGAAAGTACCTAATACAGCCGTAAAAGAGAAATCATGAAGTTGATTGAAATCATGCAGTAGCAGCAGCGCCCGCTCGACTGCATAGCTCCTGGCTCCTGCCCACCTTTCGCTGACCACTGGTTTGACCCAAAAAGACGGTCCCACTCACAGCTCACTTCCGCTAACCATCTCCCACTGCTCACTGTTCTAGCACCAGCACCGGAGCCAGCCCTCTCCAACAAGGCGCCGCCAAGCCACTCAATCATCTTCATCGCTGCCCAACGCCTCGGCCGCCGAAGCACGCCGCCGACGAGCCTGCCTCGCCAGCCAACTCCGTAGCGTAGGCTCTCTGCCACCATCTGCGCCGGACGAACAGAGTACGGCTCCACCAGATCCAGGTATCCTCAGCAATGCATCCCTCTCCTTTCCCCCGTCGGCGCCGTCATCACGGCCCTCCCCGTCTACTACCTATGTGCAAACCGGAGTACCCTGTCTGGGGGGACTCGTTGCCCGGCGCCGCCTGAAATCGTTTACATTGTACGCAGCTGCTGATGGAGACAGAGATCTAAGCCTAGGTGCATTCGCCAGGAAAGAGGCTCAACCATGAGAGTGCATCTCTAGAATGATGTCGGTGCTTACCTGTGTGTGTGAAAGCATGGGCTCATCCTGCAGCAGACCGCATTCCTTAAACGAGGCTGAAGCAGCTGAGAATGCAAGGGTAACTTGTCTTATAGGTTCTAGACTAAGTAAATGCTATTAGCAGGTTTTGATTTTGAGTTGGTTAGCTTCCAGTTTTGATCCTCCTGATACTCATTGTATCTGTGGGCGCAGTCTGCAGACATTGACCGTCGGATTTTGCAAGAGACCAAGGCAGAACAACACATCCACAAGCTTTTACTTCTAGGTATTGCCAACTTAAAGTTACCTGGTGTCTAGCATTGTTCTATCTCGAGAGTTTGCTGGATCACCCAAACAGATATCAATGTTGTCCCTCCCCACTCAATTATATCTGGCTATCTACTTTTCCTGGCGAAATACAATAATTGTATGTTTATCATGAAACACATTACTTTGGCTATCATCCTAACAGTGGTGCTCCTTTCATCTTTCTTCTTTGTAAGGAGCTGGAGAATCCGGGAAGTCTACAATATTTAAACAGGTAGGGCTTATGCCATTCAGTCATTCCTTGGACAATCATGATTCCTTTCTCCATAACTAATTTATATTTCATTTTTGACTACCCATTTCATTTGTAGATAAAGCTGCTTTTCCAAACTGGCTTTGATGAGGCAGAACTTAGGAGCTACACATCAGTCATCCATGCAAACGTGTATCAGACAGTTAAAGTATGCTATATCAGAAAGGGTGTGTCTATATTTATTTTTATTACCACATAGCGGGGATTTGCAGGAACTTAGGTTATGAACTTGCATACTGCTTCAGATGGTGTATTTACGTGTCCATTGCCTCATTAATTAGTTAAATATGTACAGATACTATATGAGGGAGCTAAGGAGCTAGCCCAAGTGGAATCAGATTCCTCAAAATATATTTTATCCCCAGATATCCAGGTTTGTGTCAACTCTAAATTCAACCGAATGAAGGAGGGGGGTTTGCATGACTAAACCCTGCTTTTTTTTTAAACATTCCTCACATTTTTTAGAAGATCATATTCCTTTTGGAGTAACTGGAAACCATGCTGTTACATTGATTGCTTTAGAGAATAAGACTAAAACTTGATATGCTTGAATGCACATTTCAAATGTTGAGTATAAAAGATCCATTGACCATCAGGTCTTCAAACATTTCTTCATTTGTAGTTGCAGAGCTTAGTTACCAAATTTAACCTTTGTGAGCATCACAACACGCTCATGATAGGTTAGAAATTAGAAATTCTCATTGTACAACTCATGTGACTAGTAGAAACTTTTGTTTGTCTAATATAACTTTATCCTAAGCTCAGGAGATTGGAGAAAAAATATCAGAAATCGGTGCGAGGTTGGATTACCCATTTTTAAACAAAGAACTTGTAGAGGATGTGAGAAAACTATGGCAAGATCCTGCCATTCAGGTGAAAAACATTGGTAATTAAGTTTTTAAAATTGTTAAAACTGCTGAGCAGAAAGCTTGGTTATTGAGTAATGTATTTGGCTATTTGCAGGAAACTTACTCACGGGGAAGTATTTTGCAAGTCCCTGACTGTGCACAATACTTTATGGAAAATTTGGTCCGATTAGCAGAGGTAGATTATGTACCGACAAAGGTATGCAAATATCCTCAATCTGACTCTTTTTAGATATATTTATCTTCAAATTGTCTGATCCAACATAATATTTCAGTCATCACAGTTTGAGGTTGTCAATAGCAATTATTGGATATATAGATCTTCCTTGTCTTCCGAAAACTTAAGATACTATTAAAAAGTTTCCATGTATCCTTTACCAGAAAAAACTTCTCTAAAGGAAACTTTTGATGCATTTCTCGGCTTCCAACATGTAAGCACGGGTGCATTATCCTGATCATTTTTGTTTTCTATTGCTTTAACTATGCTCCTCACCTCCGAAGCAAAGAAAATTGTCAAATTTCATTTTTGTATTTGTGGTAAAGCATGGATAAAGTCGATACAATGTAATCATCTAATTAACCAATTGTTATCTTCCATGAAGTTGTTGTATTTCTTGATTAATCTGAGGTGCTAGTTATGTAATATCAATAGGATCACTGCCAAAAAAAGCGATATCAATTGGGTTCTGCTGATGGAGATGACAAATTTTTCATTTATAACTAAAACTTATCTCTCTTTTAATTTTCCTTTCATGTGAACATTGCATCATATTATTCTGTTACACTTTAAGTACCCACACTTGATTTTTCATACTTATTTAAGAATTTATCTTACACTAGGACTGATTTTGCAGGAGGATGTGCTTCATGCAAGAGTACGGACAAATGGTGTGGTGGAAACTCAATTTAGGTAATGTGCTGACATGATATTTACGTATTTCTTTATCATTTGCTTTATACCCTATTGGATGATGGATGATGGTGTTACTGAGTGTGAGATTTACCATTTAGTTGATGATTGGTATTTTCTGCAGCCCTCTAGGAGAGAACAAAAGAGGTGGAGAGGTCTATAGGTTATATGATGTAGGAGGCCAGAGAAATGAGAGAAGGAAGTGGATTCATCTTTTTGAAGGTGTTGATGCTGTAATCTTTTGTGCTGCCATTAGCGAGTAAGTACATTTTTGTTGTCTATGCTGGATTGACTTATCTCAGCCTGCTGAACTCTACTCAGGCTACTTCTTACTTATTTATTGTGGGCATGTGGTGGAGGAAATGCTATAATAGTTATTATATCTGTAAGCCGTAGTGTACAATCTGAATATCTGATTGATGTTTCGAGATGATCAGAACGTTTGCTTAGTTATTGCTGTCCTGTCCAGGTTTAATTAGGTTCTTTTGATATTACATCCATTGTTCAACTTTTAAATTTGAAACATTTTCGTTTTGCACAAACAATGGCGAATCCTTAAGTTATGGGGCCTATTAATTTCAGGTATGACCAGATGTTATTTGAGGACGAGACAAAAAACAGAATGATGGAGACCAAAGAACTCTTTGACTGGGTGCTAAAGCAAAGATGTTTTGAGGTTCATATTACATTCATTCAACAACCCTTTGTTTCTCATGCTAATTTGTACTCATTCTGAACTCCGCTTAATGCAATTCGGACTTCCAGAAAACCTCATTCATGTTGTTTCTCAACAAATTTGACATATTCGAGAGGAAAATACAGAAGGTAAGGAGTGCCATCTTTGTACCAATAAATAGCATAACTATAATAGGTATGCACACGAACCGACATTTGTTTTCCTTATGTAGGTTCCTTTAAGTGTTTGTGAGTGGTTTAAAGACTACCAGCCTACTGCGCCTGGCAAACAGGAGGTGGAACATGCATACGAGTAAGTGATGCTTCTGTCTCCCTATTGTTCCTCAGTATCATAAAAAGATGGACAAATGTATATGCTCACTGGACTAGTTTTCTATTTTGCTGTTCTCTATCACACTATATATATGTGCCAGCATTGCTGTTTATGATATAGATATCATTTTATAGGTTTGTCAAAAAGAAGTTTGAGGAAGTCTACTTTCAGAGCAGTAAGCCTGACCGTGTAGACCGAGTGTTCAAGATCTACAGAACAACAGCCCTTGATCAGAAACTTGTAAAGAAAACATTCAAGTTGATCGATGAGAGTATGAGGCGCTCCAGAGAAGGTACTTGATTGAGGCTGGGTTCTTGCGTGTCAAGAGGGGAGGGGAGGTAATTAGGATGGTGAGAGAGAAAAAAGAGAAAGTTTACAGTGTCACAGCTTTGCGTGTTGTAATTCTTTTTTACTGGAGTATTCGTTGGACTATTGAAGATATGTGTTGCACACTATGGAAACTTTTGCAGTGTTCTGAATTGTTCGGTATCATAACCACATACTCTGATCCTGAATTTGTTATCCAGAAATCGCTGATACTTTAAAAAATTGTTAAAAGTGGCCAAGGAGAAGATATCTGTTACAATCATTTTTTTGTTCGTGAGATTCTGAGCCCCATGCAGAAGTGAACTGTCAGCATGCACGACAACAAGGAAGTTGCAAAAACCTTGTTAAAGACTGAAACTGGAATTACAGTCAAGTAGGTTCCTCTATAGAAGTAATACATCACAGCAAAAACGTTTGAAGCAACACAACTAATATAATACGCCTCAGGGAAGGTATTCGTTCTGTTGGTGGCAGAGAGCGTCTACGTGATGATGGTCACTGAACATGCAGGCCAAATCGCAGCTGATGCGAAAGTGGGTTCCTGCAGGGGTAGCAAGCATTTTCTGATGGAAACGGTAATCTCCGGCCAGTGTCACACAGCAGTACAAAGCCTAGCGAGCACCATCCTCTTCCTGCGATTTTCCCGGCCGCATTCTCCGCACCCATTTCTTCTGGTTCGATGTCAGATTGAGGGGTGCCACGCCACTCTGAGATGATGCTGCTGAGCCAGGGAGCTCTGCTGGAAGCGCGGCGGCAGTGCTGGTGAAGGCGTTGAGGACGATGAAGGCGAGGATGGGCGATAAGTCGAGCGTTCCCCCGAGCGGTGGGATGATGCCCCGGAAGATGTTCAGGTACGGGTCACATATCGTGCTGCATATAGCATTGAAAAGGTTCAGAAACTACTGTTGTTAGGCTGGCCAGCAGTTTGGGGCATCCAGTAGCAGTCAGGTTTCATCAGGCTAAACCTTTTTTTTTTCTTTATCTGAAGAAAATGCAGGCCAAAAGTTGGAACAAATACTGAATAATCTAGTAGGACTTTTTGTAGTGGACTAGAGTTGCTTATACGAACACATTTCAGTTTTTAGTGCTATATAACTGTAGCATGCTTGAATTGACATTGACATTATAGTAGAGAGTTGCAGATAATTGCAGTTGTGCGTACCTGAGAGGCGCGACGATGGCAGGAGGCGTGTTGGGGAACCAGGTGAGCACGAGCCTGACGACGAGCACCGTGTTGTAGAGGTTGAGGAAATTGTTGATGCCGTTGGACACCACCACCGCTGCCACAGAGTCGCCCAGCACCGCCGCGAAGCAGTGCTCCCCGGAGAGCAGCGACGCCGCGCGCCGCGCCGCCACCACCTGCCTCCTGCTCTGTTAGTTTCAACGAGAACGTACGGCGTTAGCTATATGTGATCCACTACGAATCGTGATGGAAGGAGCTCGAGAAGACAGTACTGTATGTGAGACCTGGGAGAAGGCGGCGAGGTGGGAGTGGACGGCGAACAGCGGCTTCAGGAACGGGTGGGATGCCGCCGCGGAGGCAAGCTCTTCGAGGCGGCGGGCGAGAGGCGCAAGGTCGGGGGCGGGGAAAGCACGCGGCCGGTGGACGCCGGGGAATGGGAGATGGCGTACGGCGAGGAGTGGCAGCGTCGAGGCGTGGTGTTGAGGCTTATCGGCATTATGGGAGGCCATTGGTGGGGTTGTGAAGTTTTGAGCTAAAGATGGAGTGGCTGATGCCAAGAGAGGTTGTTGTAGATAACGCTCACTGGTGATGGAAGGAAAGCGCAACAGGAGGAGCGAGCCTGTGATAGCCTGATTTTTTTTTTCTCCCAATAAACTGAAACCGATATCGTGCCATCGGTTACAAAAAAAGGGGTTACAAAATCTGGCGCTGTCTGCGTCCAGAAATTCACAGCACCATTACCCATAAACATGCACTAGCCAGCTTTTGTGGACTGCCTCATTACACGATCTTAACGTCATTGAACAACATGGGTACCAAAAAAAAAAGTACTAGGGGAACGAGTTTTAACTCATCAATTGATATAACGAAACGACAAACCTCAAAAATGCAATCACATGTTTTTCGTGCATATATATAACAGAGAAACATAGTCGCACTCACATGGCAAGTTTCATACAAGCGATCGCCGAACGCAGACTAATATAAACATGCACCAAGCACCTTCAAATAACGTTTGAGCATCGTCTGCCAAAGATTGTGTTCATATAAAACCGTTTATCTGAAGGTTTAGAAATGACGGGATTCAAGTAGAAACAAACGGCTGATGGTCCACAAGACGACTTCCAAATTAGCATGGTTCATCTTAGATTGTTCAGTCATCGACACCAGGTCATCCCTGCACATTTTAATCAAATAAGTCAGCTTACAAGGCTGCCAACGCATTGGTGGTAAGATATCTTTTGTGAAAACCACACCTTCAAAACTTTTCCAAAGTTGAGATAGATTATAGTTAAATTATTCATCCAGCATACTCATTTTGCAGAAATAGATTAGTTTGCTTGGTTCAAATCTACCACTTCAGTTGGCCTCAATAAAGAAAGGATAATAATGAACTTTCGCTAGTTATGGTACTCTCCTTAACCCTTTATGATCTTTTATCCGGCATTTGCTCCTACCAAAGATCTTCTATCCTTATGCCCCCTCGATGCGGTGTGCTCATTGAAGGCTGTCATCTCCAATGTCTCAGTTTGAAACATAACATGTGCGACGTGCAAGATTACTAGCATGATGCATATGTAGAAGAACAGTTTATACTGCTCACAAAACTACCGTCTAAGAGAGATCTTTGTCGATGAATTTACCTCATGAGATCCAAACACCACTAGCTGTCAGCTGATGCTGCAGCTGCACCAGAGGCTGCTGCAAAGCTGCATAAGGCGGCGGCACCTGAATAGAGGGGCGCTGCTGCGGCTGCACTTGGTAGTTGCCATAGTCCGAACAAGAACCATAGGCATTCAAGTTACGAGCAGGAAGTTGATGTGAATAACCAAGATTGCTGGCTCCATACCAGTTGTTGAAATATGGACGAGGTGCCTGGAAATGGCAACTTCTGGTTAGGCAACATGATAAAAGTAGAATAGCATATAGCAGTAATAAATTTTCGTTTGAATGATTCAGTTTGCAATTTCTTGGTCACATAGTATTAAACATGGTGCTCATGAGCATATGAAGCACATTAACCGCTATGAAAATATATCTTGCAGCAGCAAATTATAAGAGCTATTCTTTCCACAACTACAGAGATGGTATATTATCATCAGCTTTGCGAATAATTTACCTCATGAGGTCCAAACGCTCTGATAGGTGCCAGTTGCTGCATTGACGGTCGTGGCTGCCACCACTCCGGCTGATAATTGAACGGATAAGAATTGCCATAACTTAGGTTGGGAGCAGGGCCAGACGGTGCATACCCAGAAATGAAGGATCCACCCCACTTGTTGAAGCATTGCCGCAGCGGCTGGAATGATACATGTTAATAACATGGCATTATGTATGTCTATATTTTTGTGTGATTAATGCGCAAGGGAAACAAGTCATGGAATATAGCATACCAGATTGTTCACATGGGGCCACCATGAGTGCCCAGGGTAGAAGGACATCTGTGGTGGCTGAAAGGGGGCATTACATATATAGTTAATAAATAATCTTCGTCGTATGAGACACCTAACAGGGCATATGCGATCTAACACACCTAACTATTTTGAACAGGACGGGGATAAGGAATATGAGCATTCTGCACGATACTCTGAGCACCATTTTGTGCAAGGTTGACTTCTCCTGCTGATAACCTGATAACAGCAAATAAAAAACAAACGATCCCAAATATCAGGTAAAGCTCATTAGCGAGTTATCTTACATCAGGTATAAAATAAATTGACTGTATAAATTGCATCATCGGTGAACAGCATTCACATAACAGAGTAAGAAACTTGCCTCGGGCGCTTGTTCTCAGATTCACAGGAATCAGGCTCCGCCACACTAGAAATATGAGCATTCGGTATAACATTCTGAGCACCATGTTGTGCAAGGCTGACCTTCTCTGCTGATAGCCTGATAACAGCAAATCCAAAATAAAATAAATCCAAAATAAAATATCTCAAATTTAAAGCTCATTAGCGAGTCTCTGACACCAAGTACCGAACTAATTGTATAAACTGGATAAATGGTGAACAGCATTCACATAACAGAGTAAGAAACTTGCCTCGGGCGCTTGTTCTCAGTTTCATAGGAATCGGGCTCAGCCACACTTAAAATATGAGCACTCTGCATGACACTCTGAGCACCATTTTGTCCAAGGTTGACTTTCTCTGCAGATAGCCTGATAACAGCAAATCCAGAACAAAAGATATCAAATATCAGGTAAAACTCACTAGCGAGTATCTGACACCAGGTAGTGATAAATTGATTTACAAACTGGATAATCAGTGAACGGAGTTCACATAACAGAGTAAGAAACTTGCCTCGGGTGCTTGTCCTCAGTTTCACAGGAATCAGACTCAGCCACAGGGACCTATGCATACGAGAGAGCTCAGTTAGCTGTTGAGATTGTTTGAAATACGAAATGATATAAAAACTCACCTCTGTAGTATTTCGATCATTTATAGAGGTGCTAGCCAGTGCAATTTCACAAAACGCTGGGACTTTAATGCCTACAAAAACAGAAAAATTCATAAGCAAAAGCATATAAACATAATCTTGCAGGCTGCATGGAACTAGCAGAGCTGAATCAGCGGCAAGAACAGGTTAGCACGAAAATTCAAATAAACTGCACCAAAAAGAAAAAAAAAACAACTGATGAGAGATGCGGTTGTGCTTAAGCTACTTGGATTTTGCAGACTGAAATATGAGAGCAAAAATAGACAATTTTCTAAATATCCTTTCACCCACACAGAAAACCATTTGAAATCTTAAAAAGCATGATAGCACTCATCAATCTTATCCGCATTAATACTCAATAAAATCAGGCTACTCAGCAGATTAGCATTTACATTCTACAGTGTTATCATCACGAAACCAAAAATACATCCTATGTCCTCCATATGTGTCAAGGCAATGATAGTTCATCTTATATATTGAGATAAAATCATAAAACCAACAAACAATAACCTACAGTCCCTATTTCTCAATACATGAAACACTATATGTACATCTAAACAGAAAAACTCTAACAAGCAGCCAAGATAACCAACTAAAGCCGTAACAATACGGATATACAGACAAACAAGCATGACCATAGCAAGGAAGGTCAAAAATACCTGGGGTCATATTTAGATGCTTGGACAGTGCACATGGATGGTACATCTGCAGTGATGGGATGTATCTTCCAAGTGAACGTGCTTCGACGCTATGTGCTTTCACTTTCAGTGTCTTCTCTGCAAGATCAACTGCAACTGTCCATCCATTTGAACCTCTAAATTTAGGTAATGTCTTGAGGTAAAGAAGGTCATCCCCATCTGGGCTCAGAACGGGCCAAGCTGAGTTCAGGTTCTTGAATGACAAGTTCTCAAGAGATTCATCACTTTGGCTGGACAGTAATGCCGCAAATGAGTCGTCGACCAAGATATTATCAGTATCGACATCGCATCCCACGAGCCAGCAGTCAGACTCTATCTCTCTAGTCCATGTCGCGGCCCTCCAGCCATTCATCATGTACACCCTCTTCGGCTTGCTATCTGCGCCTTTTCGCTTTTTTGGCCTGATCAAATCTTTATCGTAGAGGACGCCCTTTCGGGTGGGAGCCTTCGGCTTCTCTGAAGAAATCTCTCTCCACTCTTTCACAATCACACGGTGTTCCATCTCAATAAACTTGATCACTCCATTGCTGCAGGTGAGATCCCGAAAGTGTCTTGGGTTAGCTCCAGGCTGGAATACTTCGAGTTTCTTGATGTTTTTAGGCAATGGACCGGGCAAAGGGACATAGCGGGCAACAGGTGGACTATGAAGCAAGTCACACACCAGCATGCCATGCCAGAAATCAACCATACCTAGTACCCCCTCTCCAAGTGTGACCACCTTCTCAGGTATAATCTTATCAGCCACAGGACATGGATTGAGCAGCTTCTCTATCCTCCATGTTTTATCCTCAGACGAGTACGTATGAAGCTCGTAATCCAATGAGGTCCCGGCGAGCCCGACCAGGAGAT
The DNA here is from genome assembly GCA_030378355.1 of Eleusine indica. NCBI lineage: Eukaryota > Viridiplantae > Streptophyta > Magnoliopsida > Poales > Poaceae > Eleusine > Eleusine indica. Next base: position 3,963,273 of record CM059498.1, on the reverse strand, counting down.
AAGCGTCACCACGCAGCAGGATGCCGAACTCGCAGACTTCCACCCTTCTATCTTCAGGAAGCGCAATTCGTTCGAGCGATGGGGATTTCATGTCGCCCTTGTACATGAAGTACTCGTCCTCGCCGTCGCCGGAGGCAAAGCGGGTGCGGAGGAGCACGAATCGGCCCTCCGCGGCGACCACGTGTGGCTCAACTTCCAAGTCGGCGTCCTCGGAATCGGGGGTTGGTGGCTTGGAGCAGTGGACGCTGCAGAAGGACACGGCCGGTGGATCGTCGATCCAGAAGGTGACCTCCACGGTACGGTCACACCTGGATTTGGCTGCGGCCGTGGTCTCGTTCCTGCTGGCGACGACGTAGGCCTGCTCGGCGAGGAGAATCGAGGACGAGCGGCTGGTGGCGGTGACGATGTCGCCGGGCGGATCGAAGGCCATCGATCTGTCTCGGAATTTGGGGATTTGGTGGCGTCGATTTGTGGGGATCGCGAATGGCACGCGATGAATTTTTTGGGGATTAGGGTTTGCCCCTCTCGACTCTCGAGTCGAGGACTCGAGGGGATATATCATGAGTATATTGTTTGTTTGATTGAAACACAAAACCAAGTTATCCTTATTCGGGTTTATATATCAGTATACATATCTTCTCTACTTCTCTACTCTTAATAATTTAGATGGTGTTGATTTAGTTTAGTGTTGTCTTTTTTTTATTTTTAGGTAGGTTTTATAAAAAAAAATATAGGCATAAACAATTCTCTAATTATAGTCGGACTATAACCAAAACAATATTAGATGTAGGCTCTTCTCTATTCAGAATCATAGTCGGATAAAAAAAATCTTATTTAATCACAACCAAACTAAGTTTTTCTATCCGTATGTGATTATTTTTCTATTTTAATTAAAAAAAGCATGCATAAAAAACGGATACCATAAACAACACCTTATACATACTAACTATATCTAACTAGGAAAGTACACGTGCGTTGCTACGGGCTTAAAAAAGAAAATAATTAGTTCATATATAAAAAATATGTGTGAACTTTCTGACTTTGTCACGTTGTTTCTTGAAAACTCTTTGCTGGCTACAGACGACGTAACATATATATGAATTGGAGCTAGACGTGACACAACCTATGTACACAAATCAAACTCGTGGACCAAACTAATCTAATATCTAAAACCAACATCAAACTAAAACAACACCAATTATCATCTTAACAATATTATTGAGGAGTAAAGATTATGATAGATATATTTTATTATACAGAAAAAGGATAAGTTTCTATACTATTACTCCCTCCGTTTTAAAAATATTAAAATTTTTTACTATTTTAGTTATGTTTAACTATTAGTCTTATTCAAAATATTAATTTAAATATATAAATACATCTCAGCATAACGATATTATACTTAATAATCTTGAAATTTGCTTTTGCATAACAAATCTAAGGAATTGGAAAGATCTTGACCTGCTAAACATCAAGTTGTGCGTAACTGTGCATCAAGTAGTTGTGGTATCCAAATCCCAATACAAATATTGCATAATTAAAACTCAATACAAGATGTGCATTAGCATTCATTTTTTAAGAAGAAGAGAAGGACCTGATAACCACTTTCATTCGAGAAAAGACATACACAATGTAACTATCAAAATAGCATTGACCATGAGACAATAATAGTTTGCTATTCAAATTTAATCTTCAGTTGGTTCAAACCAATGGTCAGCAAGGATGGTAGTAGGACGGTACATATCATCTATCGGATTATAGAAAGGATTTTCTATTGCGATGGAGTCTTTATGTAGAGTGTTATGTTGCAACTCACGACGTGCCTTACAACGATCCTTCTTTGCCCATTTCTGCTCAGATGTCATGTTTTCAACCCTTTGACTTTCACGTCTGATTATCCTCTGCTCAACTGTCATATTTACGTACCTTTTTGTCTTCTACTACGAGTTATCCTTGTCTGTTTCTGTTCATATGTCATATTATGCACTCTTTGTCTTTCACGTTTAGCTATCCTCTCTTCTTGTGTCATATTTGCATAGCATTCCCTATCCCTCAAGCACTTTGATTCTTTTTTCCTATTTGACAATTATACTTTGTATTGACACATAGCTGTAGGGGTAGCACAATTGATATTGGTTGTTTTCTTAAGGTGATGATCCATACAGTGCTGCAACTGGTCTTCTAAAACATTGTCAACATGCTTATGTCCTAGATGAGAACCCAACAGATCACATAATTACAAAAAGGGGTTACAAACTCTGGCGCTGTCTGCGTCCGGAAATTCACAGAACCATTTACCCCAAAACATGCACTAGCCAGTTTGTGTGGGCTGCCTCATGACACAATCTTAACGTCATTGAACAACATGGGTAACAGAACATTTATTTCTAAAATGGCACCTCGTGGCGTACGTTTTGTAAGGCCCCGTCGCCTTGCTCCTGTGGTTGTAGCCGATGTGGGACAAAGTTCGTACCACATGGACTGTCAAAAGAGAACCAAACAAACTTAAATAGTCAGAGTTCAAATGTGGTACACAGTATTTTGTTTTTGTTTGGTAGAAGTTATTTCTCGGTGAAAAATTTCCGCAACTTCAATGATTTTTACAATCTCATATGATACATGAGTATAAAATTTTTCATCATTTTAGAAAGAATGCAATCTTTCTTTTTCGGATTAAAGGTAAATGCGACTTGCTAGATTTCAGCAGCCTTAGTCGCAATATATGCTACCTCGTCTTACCACTAGTACTAGGGGAACTAGTTTTAATTCATCATTTGATATAACGAAAAGTAGTGGCGGATCTCACAAGAAAATATAGGTAGAGCGAAGTTTTAAAGTCACGACAAAAATTTAGTGAAAAAAAAATCGAACCATACAAGTACTAGGGTTGGAATTTCGGATTTACTGCTTTTAGGAGCAATTCTTTTTTGACAACTTTGGAGGTAAATCGATACCAGTCTAACCGTCGAAGTATCAAATAACAAATGACCGGCAGTGTTTTGTGTCGCTGGCGGTAGCAACAAGCTAGTAGCAGGCTATACGTGTCCAGGCTGCCTCTAGGCCCAGCCATTAGTTGACTGGCCCAACTATATTCAGCAGGCCCATATGATAGAGCTATTGATTTGCTTTGCTCTGGTTCTTCTTCCTCCGAACAAACGCTTGAGACGCACAACCACGCCATGATCGATGGCGGATAGCTGCGCAGAGCCGAAGCTCTAGAGAATAACAGGATGGGGATCTTTCGCTGTGAGGTTAGGTAGGGCGGCCGCCCTACCATGTGCTATTGGGAGATCCGTCTCTCACGAAAAGACAAACCTCAAACTGCAACCACACATTTTTCGTGCATATAACAAGAGTGACAGAGTCACATGTCAAGTTTCATACTAGGAACACCGAACATACACTACTATAAACAATTCACCAAGCATCTTCAAATAAGGTATATATAGTTAGAGCACGGCCTGTCAAAGATTGTGTTCATATAAGACTGTTTATCTCAAGGTTCAGAAAACGACTACATCCAAGTAGAAACAAGCGGTTGATGGTCCACGAGCCGACTTCCAAATTAGCAATGTTCAGTCATTAAGGCCAGGTCATCCCTGCACAGTTCCAAGGCTGCCAACGCAATGGTGGTAAGCATACCATGTCATCTCTTTTTGTGAAAACCACAACTTCAAGACTTTTCCAAAGTTGAAATATATTATAGTTTAATTATTCATCCAGCATTCCTTGGTTCAATATCCACCACTAAGGTCGGTCTCAATAAAAAAAAAGGTAACAAACTAGCAAGTTATGGTACTCTCCTTCACCCTCATCGATCCTTTATCCAACATTAGTCCTACCAAAGAACTTCAATCCTTAACCCCCTGTGATGCGATGTGCTCACTGAAGGCTATTCTCTCCAACGTTTCAATTTGAAACATATAACATGTGTGACGTGCAGGATTACTAGCATGAATATGTGTATGTACAAGAACAGTTTAATAGGAGGGTATACTGCTCACAAAAGTACCAATGTATTTACCTCATGAGATCCAGACACCACTAGCTGTCAGCTGATCCTGCACCTGCACCAGAGGCTGCTGCAAAGTTGCATAAGGCCGCATCACCTGAATAGGGGGGTGTTGCTGCGACTGCACTTGGTAGTTGCCATAGTCCAAGCGTGAGCCATATGCATTCAAGTTACAAGCAGGAAGCTGCTGTGAATACCCATGGTTGCTGGCTCCATACCAGTTGTTGAAACAAGGGCGAGGTGCCTGGAAACAACAACTTCTGGTTAGACAACAGGATAAAAGTAGAATATCATACAACAGTAATAATTTTTCATTTGAATAATTCAGTTGCTTTTGAACTTCTTGGCCACATATTATTAGACATGGTGCTCATGATTTCTTAAAAACTTTCAAAGCATACAATACAACATGAGGATATGGAACACATTAAAACAATAACGTCTATGAAAATATATCTTGCAGCAGCAAATTATAAGAGCTACTCTTTTCCACAACACAGAGATGATTATTATCGTAAACTTTGCAAATAATTTTACCTCATGAGCTCCAAACGCTCTGATAGGTGCTGGTTGCTGCATTGATGGTGGTGGTTGCCACCACTCCGAGTGATTATTGAACGGATAATAATTGCCATAACTTAGGTTGGGAGCAGGGGCAGACGGTGCATACCCAGGAACTGAGGTTCCACCCCACTTGTTAAAGTATTGCTGCGGCGGCTGGAAGGGTACATGCTAAAAACAGGGCATTATGAATGTCTATATGTTTGTGTAATTAACGCACATAAGGGAAACAAGTCATGTGGAATATAGCATACCAGATTGTTCACATGGGGCCACGGCCACCATGACTGCCCAGGGAGGATGTTCATCTGTGGTGGCTGAAAAAGGGCATTATATATATTTAATAATAATCTTCATTGTATGAGACACCTAACAGGGCATATGGGATCCAACACACCTGACTGTTTTGAACAGGACGGAGACTTGGAATATGAGCATTCTGCACGATACCCTGAGCACTATTTTGTGCAAGGTTGACTTCCCCTGCTGATATCCTGATAACAGGAAGTGCAAAACAAAAGATCCCAAATATCAGATAAAGCTCATTAGCGAGTTATCTTACACGAGGTATTAAATAAATCGACTGTATAAACTGGATCATCAGTGGGCAGTGTTTACATAACAGAGTAAGAAACTTGCCTTGGGCGCTTATTCTCAGTTTCACAGGAATCCGGCTCCGCCACACTAAAAAGATGAGTATTCGGTATGACATTCTGGGCACCATGTTGTGTAAGGTTGACTTTCTCTGCTGATAGCCTGAGAACAGCAAATTCAAAACAAAAGATCCCAAATATCAGGTAAAAAGCTCATTAGTGAGTATCTGACACCAAGTATCGAATTAAAATTGTATAAACTGGATAATTGATGAACAACATTCACATAAGAGAATAAGAAACTTGCCTCGGGCGCTTGTTCTCAGTTTCACAGGAATCAGGCTCAGCCACACTTAAAATATGAGCATTCTGCACGACACTCTGAGCACCATTTTGTGCAAGGTCGACTTTTTCTGCTGATAGCCTGATAACAGAAAATCCAAAACAAAAGATCTCAAATATCAGGTAAAGCTCATTAGCGAGTATCAAACACCAAGTATTGAATAAATTGATTGTATAAACTTAAACTGGATAATCGGTGAATAGAGTTCACACAACATCGTAAGAAACTTGCCTCTGACGCTTGTTCTCAGTTTCACAGAAATCAGGCTGAGCCACATGGGCCTATGCATATGAGAGAGCTCAAGTTAGCTGCTGAAGTTGTTTGAAATACGAAATGATATAAATACTTACTGTTGTTGCATTTTGATCATTTACAGTGGTGCCACCTAGTTTGATTTCACAAAACGCTAGGACTTTAATGCCTACAAAACAGATAAATTCATAAGCAAAAGCACATAGACATAACCTAGCAGGCTGCATGGAACTAGCAGAGCTGAATCAGTGGCAAGAGCAGGTTTAGCACAAAAATTCAAATAAACTGCACCGAAAAGAAAAACAACAAATGAGAGATGTGGTTGTGCTTAAGGTACTTGGATTTTGCAGACTGAAATGTAAGAGCAAAAATAGACAACTTTCTAAATATCCTTTTACCCACACATAAAACCATTTGAAATCTTAAAAAGCATTGGCACTCATTGATTTTTTCCACATCAGTACTCAATAAAATCAGGCTACTCAGCAGATAAGCATTTTGATTATACGGTGTTATGTACCACGAACTGAAGAATTATACTATGTGCTCCACATGTATCAAGGCAATGATTTATCTTATATTAAGATAAAATCATAAGACCAACATACAAAAACCTAGAGTCCCTATTTCTCAAAACAAGAAACAAAGAGTACCATATGTACATGTAAACAACAAAACTTGTAATAAGCAGGCAAGATAACCAGTTAAAGTCGTAACAGTATGGATATAGGAACACACAAGCATGACCATAACAAGAGACGGTAAAAATTACCTGGGGTCATATTTAGATGCTTGGACAATGCACACGAAGAGTACATCTGCAGTGACGGGGTGTATCTTCCAAATGAACGCGCTTCCACTTTCAGTGTCTTCTCTACAAGGTCAACAGCAACCACCCATCTATCTGAAAATCGAAATTTTGGTGTGGTCTTGAGGTACAGAAGGTCATCCCCATCTAGGCTCAGGATGGGCCAAGCTGAGTCCAGGTTCTTGAATGACAAGTTCCTAAGAGATTCGTCACTCTGGGCAGACATCATCGCTGTAAATGAGTCGTCGACCAAGATGTCATCATCATCGATAGAACATCCAATGCGCTAGCAGTCGGACTCTATCGCTCTAGTCCATGTCGCGGCCCTCCAGCCAGCATTCACCGAGTACACCCTCTTGGGCTTGCTCGCCACACCTCCCTTTTGCGTTTGTTGCCGGATCAACTCTGAAATCTGAATCATAGAGACGGCCCTTTTGGGTGGGATCCTCCGGCTTCTCAAGAGCAATCTCTCTAGTCTCTCTTTTAATCACACGGTGTTCCATCTCGATAAACTTGATCACTCCATCGCTGCAGGTGAGATCCCGAACGCGCCTCGGGGTGGCTCCAGGATTGTATACTTGGAGCTTCCGAATGTTTTCAGGCAATGGCGCGGGCAGTGGGATGTAGCGGGCCGCAGGTGGCTTTTGAAGCAAGTCGAACACCAGCATGCCACGCCAGAAATTAACCATGCCTAGTACACCCTCTCCAAGCGTGATCACCTTCTCAGGTATAATGAAGCCAGCAGTAGGACATGGATTGGGCATCTTCTCCGTCCTCCATGTTTTGTCCTCAGACGAATAGATGGTAAGCCCGTAATCCATCGAGGTGAAGGTGTCATAGAACCCGGCCAGGAGATACCCGTCACCAAGAGGCAGGATGCCGAAATCGTGGACTCCATCAAGGATACGATAATCTTCAGGAAGCGGAATGCATTCGAGCGACGGGGACTTCACGTCGCCCTTGTACATGAAGTATTCGTACTCACCATCGCCGGAGGCAAAGCGGGTGCGGAGGAGCACAAATCGGCCCTCCGCGGCGAGTACGTGTGGCACAACTTCCAAGTCGGCGTCCTCGGAGTCGGAGACGGGGGGCTTGGAGCAGTGGACGCTACAGAAGGATACGGCAGGTGGGTCGGCGATCCAGAAGGTTACCTCCACGGTACGATCACACCTCGATTTGGCTGCGGCCGTGGTCTCGTTCCTGCTGGGAACAACATACGCCCGCTGAGCGAGGAGAATCGACGGCGGACGGCGGGAGGCAGTGACGATGTCGCCGGGCGGATCGATCGGCCCGGATGCCATCGTGAATCGGCGGGCGGTTCGATGGGCGGACAGGGTTTGCCTGGCGGCAGGCACAACCACCATCAGTAGTTGTCTTTTTTTTTTTTTTTTTTTTGAAAATAACATTACTCCACTAGATACAAAGAGGATCGATACAATAGACTAGATGGATATGGATTGGGTTTCAACTCGTCTCTCCCGTTTCTTCTCAGCACTTTCCAGTTGGGCCACCAGACGGGCCCGATTAGCCGAGACACGTGAAACACACAATCCAATCCGTTCCCAACTTCCCAATCCCATCGTGCTGCTCTGCCGCCCCGATTGAGCTACAGTCCCGGCGCGCACGGTGCAATCAACCACCACCACATTTCTGTCGTTCGCAGCACCCCGCCACACCTGCCAGTCGTTCGACTCCGAGCTCTTCCGTTCCATGCCACATCCTCCCTTCTCTCCCGCGGCGGAGCAGCGAACTCGCCTTCCCCTCCCCGGAGAGGAGGCCTCTGGCCTCTGGAACTTCCATGGCCACCACCACTGCCACCTTCTCCCTGCTGCGCCACCACCCTCCGATTCCCGGTGGTAATCCTCTCTCGCTTCAGCGGCTAAGACCGACCAACTGCCGCCGCTCGGCACCCGCCAATTCCCAGCGCCTCCGCGTCCTCCACCTCCCCACGCGCGGCGCGCCAGCGGTAATCCCCCGCGCCACCGCAGACCCGTCCGCCTCGAGCGCGGTTGAAGACGCTGCGGCGGCGGAGGGAGCCGGCGCCGCCACCGTGCTGCTCGACGTGAGCGGCATGATGTGCGGAGGCTGCGCGGCGCGGGTGCGGTCCATCCTGGCGGCGGACGCGCGGGTGGAGACGGCGGCCGTCAACCTCCTCGCCGAGTCCGCCGCGGTGCGGCTGCGGGCCCCAGCGGCGCCGGGCGCGGGGGAGGAGCTCGCGGCCAGGCTCACGGAGTGCGGGTTCCCGACGTCGGCGCGGAGGGGCGGGGCGGCCGCGGGGGCCGGGGAGAGCGCGCGCAAGTGGCGCGAGATGGCGGCCCGGAAAGAGGAGCTCCTGGCGCGGAGCCGAGGCCGCGTGGCGTTCGCGTGGACGCTCGTCGCGCTTTGCTGCGGCTCCCACGCGACCCACCTCCTACACTCGCTCGGCATCCATATCGGCCATGGTGAGCTTGGGTTCGTCAGAGCCTGTGTTCATGCTGAGTGACGGATCAAACTGAAGTTTCACTGACTTCTGAATGGTTTGTGCGTGGTGCAGGAACATTTTTGGATTTGTTGCATAATTCTTATGTGAAATGTGGCATTGCTGTAGCGGCGTTGCTGGGGCCTGGAAGAGGTATTACTTGTACCTTTCACCAACATTAGTTATTTCGATCAATTGTATGTAGGCACTCCACAATTTCTGAGGATTAAGTAGTCGAAAAAAAAAAACTGAGAATGAAGTATGTTAGACAACTCAACAACATTAGTTATGTTGCATGAAGATAAACAAATTTTACCATGTTTTCAGCACCGCTCATCTTCAGTTATTCCATTCACCCTTTATCACATCATCTTGATATGCCTCCAGATATACTTTTTGATGGGTTTAGAGCATTCAGGCAAGGTTCCCCCAACATGAACTCTCTAGTAGGATTTGGCTCTGCTGCTGCATTTGCCATCAGTACAGTAAGTGGGCTTATAGTGTCTAAATTTTCTGTGCAGTCAAATAAATAAAAGGGTATTAATGTAGCTTGTATTTCTTAAGGTGTCCTTGATGAACCCTGAATGGGAGTGGAACTCGACCTTTTTCGATGAGCCGGTGAGTCAAAATTGCGATGTTGTTCTGGATTTGGAATTTTGGATATTGCATTACGACAAAATCGGTGTTAAATTCCTGAATTTAGAAAGTCTATTTCCATTTCCCACACCTTGAAACGATTTGGCAGTTAATGTTGAATTGTGAATTTTATTATGCAGTGGAAAAAATATTAAAGAAATTTGTCTTGTAGCATGCAGGTCATGCTTCTTGGATTTGTACTTCTTGGACGATCTCTAGAAGAAAGTGCAAGGCTTAAGGCATCTAGTGATATGAATGAACTCATTGTAAGTATTGATTTGCTTATAATTCATGTTCAGGCGAGAGGCCATTTACCCTTTTTTTACATTGCTAGGCCTAGAAACAGATTATACGGATGGTATATAATCTGTATTTGCACGAGCGGTATAGGAAAACGTTGCTAGGCCTAGAAACAGATTATACGGATGGTATACATTGCTAGGCCTAGAAACAGATTACAGAAATGGATAATATTGATGGTATGGTACATAGTATTTATTCCCACGAGCAGTATAGGAAAACAGTTGTTTTGTTAAATGACGGATAGCATAGGAATGTGTTTATTCTTCATGCAGTTAATTTGCTTATTGAAAACTGATGGCTACTGCTGTTTTGTGGCAGTCACTTTTATCACCTCAATCAAGGTTAGTCATTGCTTCATCAAGTGATGACCCTTCCTCCGACAGTAGTTTGAATTCTGATGCAATCACAATTGAGGTTCCTGTTGATGATGTCCGCATTGGAGACTCAATATTGGTCCTGCCAGGAGAAACTATACCGGTAGATGTAAGGATCGCACTATTGTTTAATTTTCTATTTTCTATCATTACTTGCCAATCCATCAGACCATCTTACACCTGTTCTTGCAGGGGAATGTCATAGGTGGATCAAGTTTTGTTGACGAGTCAATGCTCACAGGAGAATCCTTGCCTGTAGCCAAGGACAAAGGGCTTCCTGTATTTGCGGGAACTGTGAATTGGGTATGTATGTAATTTATTGTCTGAAAGCCTGTCTGATCAGTTTTCTTCGGTCTGTATTCCAATAAGATACTTCCATCATTTTTTTTTTGGAATGTCTGTTCTTCAGCATTGGTGTATGCTTTAACCAAATATGCTTTACTAACCACAATTGTTTATTTATTTTGAAGGATGGACCTTTAAAGATCAGGGCTACATGCACAGGGCCGTCGTCAACGATTGCCAAGATAGTCCGCATGGTTAGGAAACACATTCTTTGCTGTTGTCATTAAAAGAAGCGTCAAGAAGTCTCAACTTTATTCTCTTTTATCCTTGGACAGGTTGAGGATGCCCAAGCACGTGAAGCTCCTGTGCAAAGGCTCGCAGATTCAATTGCTGGACCATTTGTGTATACTGTTATGACATTGGCAGCAGCAACCTTTTCCTTCTGGTGTGCTCTTGTTTTGTCTTTCTTCTATTCAAATGAAACAGTATACATGAAAGCTTTTTTTTTTAACAACCCAAGTATTGCTTCTCTGACCGCTTCCCTCCCTAAGGTATTACATTGGCTCACATTTATTTCCGGAGGTTCTTCTGAATGATATTGCTGGGCCAGATGGGGATTCATTACTTTTGAGTCTGAAGCTTGCTGTGGATGTACTAGTAAGTAGTTCTGCTATAGTTCTTTTTTCCATTTTAAAGAAATAACTCAGCCCTCCAGTCCAATAGATTGCACACTAATGTTTGGAAATCTATCATATTGACTAACTTCACAATTGATCAACTAACTAGTTAGCATAATATGTTGTCGTCAATGCAAATGTAAAATTTGAAATATCATAATAGTTGAACCTGTATTCTGATGGATGATTGACTCACCATTGGAAAACTGCTGCATAGCTTGCTGTAACAAAACCAAATTTCAAGTTTTTTCCGTACTAATTTTGTGAACTTTCTCCATGTAGGTTGTTTCCTGTCCTTGTGCGCTGGGATTAGCTACACCTACAGCTATCTTAATAGGAACTTCTCTGGGTAACTTTCTGTACCAACTATCTGGATTCATGCAATGGGAACTGTACATTCTTAGAGACTAACGATCTTCATGAGCAACATTCTGATGCTTCCATTTACTTTAATTAGGTGCTAAACGAGGATTACTTATCAGAGGAGGTGATGTTTTAGAGCGATTGGCTGGAATAGATACTCTTGTTCTTGATAAGGTAGATACAACTTGATTTTCATTTTTATTCATGGTACTTATTTTTCTTTAAGTTGGGATGTTATGACAAACAATCTCTCTATTCCGATTCAGACTGGGACGCTTACAGAAGGAAAACCAGTTGTTACTTCAATTGCTTCTCTGGCATATGAGGAGACACAGATTCTTCGTCTTGCTGCTGCAGTGGAGACAACAGCATTGCACCCAATTGCGAATGCCATAATAAATAAGGCTGAACTGTTGAAACTGGATATTCCAACGACTAGTGGGCAGCTTACAGAGCCTGGATTCGGCTGTTTGGCTGAAGTAGATGGTTGTTTAGTTGCAGTGGGAACTTTGGACTGGGTCCACAATCGTTTTGAAACTAAGGCATCACCAAGTGAACTGAAAGATCTTAGAGATCATCTGGAGTTTGTGCTCTCCAGAGAGGGAACATCGTCGAATCACTCAAAGTCAATTGCTTATGTGGGTCGTGAGGGAGAAGGAATTATAGGGGCTATTGCTATATCAGATATTTTAAGAGAAGATGCAAAATTAACAGTGGACAGGTATTTTCTCAGTACAGATATATTTCCTAACAGGGTTATGCTTAGAGATGATGTGAAATGCTTATGCTAGACCCTTAGATAATGTGAATGCTATTATATCTTATCTGTACTGTTCAAGTAGTGCAGTATGAATAAACATTGTTTTCTCTTGACAATTATCAGGTTGCAACAAGAATGCATCACAACATTTCTACTATCAGGGGATAGGGAAGAAGCTGTGGCAAGCATTGGGAGCACTGTAGGAATCAAGAATGAAAACATGAAGTCTTCCCTGACTCCACAGGAAAAAGCCGGTGTTATATCAACTTTACAAGGCGAAGGACACAGAGTTGCAATGGTAAGTTGTTTTAATTCTTCATTGATGAACTATTATGGATAGCGCAAAACTCCTATCATTTGTGATTGTATGGGGACCGCAAGACAAGGGAACTAGGGATTCCTAACTACATGGACTTGTTACTTGCTGTTGCACAGGTTGGTGATGGAATAAATGATGCACCGTCTTTGGCAGCTGCGGATGTTGGAATAGCTATGCGTACACACTCGAAGGAGAATGCTGCTTCAGATGCAGCTTCAGTTGTTTTATTAGGCAACCGACTTTCTCAGGTAAGTTCCTGCCCTCCACGTTTCGTTTTTTCTGTGGTACTACTCAGATGGCATCAACGGTGATGAACTCTCTCTCTCTCTCTTGCTCAGTTAATAGATGCACTATCTCTGTCGAAAGCAACAATGGCGAAAGTTCACCAAAATTTGGCCTGGGCGGTGGCATATAACATAGTAGCCATTCCCATTGCTGCGGGAGCCTTACTGCCTCAGTTTGATTTTGCCATGACGCCATCTCTTTCAGGTAATGTTTACTTAGGGTCACTGTAACTTGTCTGTTATGTCCTTTTTTTTTTTATTCGATGATGACACTATCTTGGTTCGTATCGCGCAGGTGGGCTGATGGCCCTGAGCTCCATCTTTGTTGTCAGCAATTCTTTGCTTCTGCAGCTACATGGGTCGTTTCAGAAGACAGAAAACGCAGGAAGATGATTTGGGCCCAAGATTGAGTTATTTTGGTTGGCCTGTCTCAATTGTAAGATAATGCTCAAGATGGTACAGGATCATAGAGTGTGACTGATTTGGTCTTTCAACTCCGGCTCAAGACGATTTAGGCTGAAACTCGTAAAGCCTCCTTGTCAGTAGTAGCATGTTGTACAGATTGCATTAGCTAGCTAGAATAGTAAGTACAGTAAACCACCTGTAGTATCAAGGTAGCCTTTCCCAGGACCCTGCAACACCATTGTAATGATACTGCTGTAAAGGAAATAATTAGCACGAATACTTGGAAACTTGATTTTTCCTAATCACAGTACATAGTTTCAGAAACAGTAAAAAGTAGCTGGTTGTTTGGGGCCACACTATAATGGCCATCTCTGAACAACAGCACACAACACGACTACATCAGATTATTAATACTGCTCGCTACTTTCTTGGATTCTGTTTCCAACTTGTTTCAACAATCTTCGAATCCATCATTCTTGGCCCAATGCACCTTCTTGCCGTTGCTGCTCCTCATCACCTTGTCGTCGACGGCCTTCACTCCAGCCTCCGCCGCGGCCGCCGACACCGCCTGCACCCTTGCCATCTTCCTCCCGCGCTTCTTCGCCACGGTCGCCTTCTCGGTCTCCACCGCCTCGTACTCCCTCGCCCACCGCCGGCTCACGACGCACGTGGCCACCAGCGCCACGGCCTGGACCAGGAACATGCCCAGCAGCAGCACCTCCTCCAGGAACACCAGCACGAACTGCTCCCTGCGGTCCCGGGCGGAGCCGAGGAGCTCGAGGCTGTGGTCGTGGCGGAGGAAGAAGGCGAGGGAGGCCAGCGCGTGGCCGGCGAGCGCGGCGAGCGCGAGCCCCGTGTGCGCGGCCACGCAGCGGTGCGTGAACTGCGCGTAGAGCGCCGCGAGCGCGGAGAGCACGGTCGTGGCGTGCACGGAGACGAGCGCCCAGCCGAAGGGCGCGGGGTGGGGGCGGAGGAGGAAGACCGGGCCGAGCGCGGCGCCGGCGAGGACGAGGAGGGAGAGGTTGAGGAGCCAGACGAGCAGGTTCGGCAGGGAGGAGCAGCTCCTCAGGTTCGACGAGTTGTTGTCGATGGCCGACGCCATTACCTTGAGAGCTGACTGGTGTGCAACCTGTAGTTCTTGAGCTGAGTAGAGGAGTGTGCGTGCGCCGGTGGATAGAGCTGAGAAGTGCGAGGTGGAGGTTTAAAATACGAGCAGGGGAGACTGACCGTTGTGCGGAGAGAAGGCAAGGGCCAACGGCTAAAGGCGCCGGGAATGGAGCCTATGATTACCGCCAGAGGCTCCTTGTGGTGCAGGAGCGGTGTGGTCGCAGGCTTTCGCTTCGCTTTGCCTGTTTTGGTTTGTCTGTTCAAAATTTCAAATTTAGAAAAGCAATGCCAGACTCAAACCGAGTCTAACGACTATTATAGTATAGACAATAACGTTAAGTCCTGATTGTTTCAGCTTATAATTCATTCAGATTATTTAATCTAGCTTAGTTAATTCAGTAGGCAAACAAACAGAGTAGATTATTAGATTAGATTAATTAATCTAGAGGACAGATTATTATAATCCAATAATCTGTTATAAATGTGTTTATTTTAGATTATTTTGAAGAAAGACCTATTACTCATGCTAAGTTAGTCTTTTTACATCAAAAACAACTTGATCTAGTTTAAATAATCTAGGGAAACAAACACCTCCTTCAGATTAATTAATCCAACTTAAATAATTCAGATTAAATAATCTAGCACTATAATTAATCTGAAACCGTCCGCACTGCCTACCAAGCAGCTGGGCTTCCGGTTGTGCGGTTATGGAGTTTTCCCACGGTATTCGTCACAAACAAAAGAATCGCACCCACAGCACTAGAAACTGAAGATCAGAACAGAACAAAATTCCAAAGTCTTTCAGACCATACAGCTGACACAACAAGAAAAAAACATGTTTACAGAACGGGCAAGCATGTGTACGTTGCCACTACATAGAACCTGGTAATTCTCCACGTCAATTCATGAGTTCAGCTAATGGTGACCAACAGCTTAATGTACATAATCCCATGGTGCCCAACAGCTTAATTTCGGACGGTTAACACATCATATTTACATATATCCAAGGTAACACTGTCAGTTATCCATACTCTAGAACCAGGAAATGAGCTATGTATGCTCCTCAGGTTGATGCAAAATGTAGCTACCAAAAAAGACTTGTCATTGTCAGGGACCCAAACTATCAGGAACCTGCAATAGTAAGATCAGAAAGTTAGCTCCCAAGTTCAATATTTTACAATGTCATATTGCCTCCATTTAAAATAGATAAGAGACCAGTGAAGATATTAAACAGACAGCAATTATACGTCTCCCATACTAGAACATGCCAAGATTATAACAGCCACTGCCAATGTTAATAAGTTTTTGAGTGATCACCGCACCGACCACACTCTCCTAGATGATAGAAACCTGTCTAACATGCAATTTTATGGAATCTGTTCCTTGATAAAGGAGATGCTAACCATTCTGGGTAAAGCCAGATGTGGAGTTCAGTTGTGTCAACAATTCACTTTAATTTGCAGTAAGAAACTCTACTGCTAATTGAGCAACTAGAAAACAGGTAGTTAATAATTTTCTTCAGTGCTTCATCACAACTATGTATTGTAATTTATAAACAGGAATGAGAGGTGATATAAACATAATGAGCCACTCCCTCAAAAATACTAAAAGGAAGGTTACAAAGTACCTCAAGAGTCATAAATCCTAATCATGTATCTGATGTCCTGCCGACACATAGGGCACAACGGTTCAGCTTCACGTTCCATTCTTAATGCGCATTTGCAACAGCAGACAAGGTGCCCACAAGGAATAAAGGCTGCTTTCCTCCTCTTTCTTAAGCACACAACACACAGTTGTCCATCTCCTATTTCATCTTCATCACTAGAGTCATCTTCCTGAATAGCATCTTCAGCCTCCTCAAATAACTGTTGCGCTTGCCTAGCCTCCCTCCGCAGTTTGATTCTCGCCAAACCCCTGCATCATTACCAACTTCAACTCATCAACACACACAGGACTGCATAAGATGGCATTGTTCCTTCAAGAAAAAATGGTGAAAGAGATAAAAAAGATCCATGCCAAGGTGAAGAGTTACATGAGATCTCTAAAACTAATTGCTGTATATCAGTCAGTCACATTTTCTCCGATACTTAAAACGCCACATTTATAATAGATCAACACAAGGAACTTCCAAGTATTACAGTACTTTGGTTTAACCCTGAGTTCAGGACAGATACCTATAAATGGCATGACCCACTAAGCAAACTGATAATGTTCCAAGGGCAATACTACCCCAAAAGAGCTTTCTGGAACGCGAAGCCAGCTCAGCTTGCATCTCATGCTTGGTTAGCTCGGATCTGAGAAAAGGCAAAGTGTTAGAGGCTTCAAATACAGCATGAGAACAACTTGTCATGCATGTCCTCTTCCCCTTATTCATGATTAGTTTCTCAGCCACAATGGAAATACTTGGAATCATGGGACTTCATATATCAATATAAGAAACAATATGAAAACATATGGCACATAATATTCTTACAAGAAAAAGGGAATCTCTGGGCATGAGGTGATCATAACACTTCCATCATTTGTTCGACCCAGCCCTATGGCTGTAAGTTCCTTGCCAAGGGGAAGTATCTTTTCCTCATCCAACAATGCAATCTATAGATCAAGAGTTATATCACCAAATTAAGTAAATAGAAACTGAGCTCAATGTAGCATTTTGAGAGAATTTGAGAGGACTTACCGGATAGCCATTGCCAATAATAGTCTGAAACAATGTGTAAGGAGATGTCTCAACTGGGATAAGCTTATGGTACACAGTAGTAAGAGGTAATGGTTGGTGGTCTGTCTTATCCAAATCCACCGTTATCATCGGTGCCCGGTTTCCTTGCATTGAATCCGCGAGCGCAAATTTGACCTTTAGAGAAAGGGAATGATTGTTAAAATTGGGCAAGAAAAAATATCTGAACGATAACAGTGTATGAGTACAGATGCAATACCGTTCTAAAAGATGTTATGATTTGCTCTTTCCATGACCTGAAAAGGAGAGCATGCAGATCAAAGGTCCATCCAAAGATACCTCTCCATTCTGTGAATAAGCACTGCATAAGTATGATCACATGATATACCAGTTAGAAATCTATATAGATTATAGAAGATCATAAAGCACAAAGGAGGCAAAAGAAGGAGGCAAAGTTTACAGGCATAAAAATGCTTTATATTTTTCATCCATAATCTACCATGATGAGAAAATGGGGGATGCTAGCAAATTTGTTCCATTGGAATCAATGAGGGTCTTAAAACTACCAATATGCAGTAAAGCCTTAATTAAAGAAGACAACCATGTATAGAAAGTCCGCAGAAGTAGCACTGCTCTACAATTTAAGGGACATTCTAGGTTATACATCTACATCAGCAACCATCAGCAGCTATTAGTCCAAGGTACAGCACCTTAGACGCTGTTTATTACAGTATGAGACTCCATGTTCTGCTAATGTCATGACATTAGGATGTTTGACATGGCATCAGTGAATATTTGTGAATTTTAGTTTCAAATAAATAAGAATTTTGTTAGCAACAAATGATGTACTTGTGTTAAAGGTAGAGACTTAAAATGTCTGGTGTGTTGGGTAAAACTCTGCTCTTCCTGTGCAACACAATGGATATTGTGTTTACATTGCACAGATCATACTATGTTGTATCCTTTTTGTGTACATGCACACACTGTAACCACAACAATCATCAATAATATTTATATGATGAAACAAATCATGCTCAGTCTAAATACGAACATATCTACAGGACCATCAAAGACATAACAAAGTCAAATATAAGAAATTAAGAATCAGCACAACTGGCTTCGATTGAACTTTCCACAGTTCAATTTCGTAGTTACTGATAACATCAAAAGCCAAAATTGGCTGCATTAGACCACTATGGCTCATTCAATCACACTTTTCCTTGCAACAACAGAATTCAACAAATCAACTAGAATTAACAATGTAATTCCCGACAGCATTCTTTCAAAAGCTACCAGAACAACTTCTGGACGGAAATCCACCGCTGAAGGAGATCGAGAACCTGTCAATAGTTATCTTCCTACCCCTGTAAACTACAGCAAAATTGATAAGTGCTAGTAGGATGATGCTATGAATAGAGTTGAGACCTCTATCTAGTTAGCACCGAATCATGACCAATAATCCAATTGCCCAACTGTCTATAGCTACTTCTTCGATGGAATTCAAAACGGCTGATGAACTTTCTCGTTTACGCACCAAATCATTGAGCGAAGCATACAAACAATCAATCCCAAAAATCCTAGTTGACTAGTGCTAGCATAAACCCTAAATCCGAGCGATGCACACATGAGACAAGCCTTAAGTGTACAACAGCACGACTCACCGTCTGGGTGTGCTTCGTGGCGACCCCATACTCCCCGGAGCCCGGGGCCCGGAGGTACGAGCCCCCAGGCAAGGTGCGCACGAAGCCCCGCACCGCAATGAGCCGTGACTCGCCATCTTCTTCCGGGAGGATGGAGCGGACGCCCGCGATGGAGGACGCCGCCGCGGAGGCCACGAGCCGCAGCTCCCTGGCGACGGCGAGGTACTTGACCCACGACGCGATGGCGACGGCCGCCGTGCCGAGGCCGAGCACGGCCCCGTCCAGCGAGGCGGCGAAGCGTACGAGCGCCTCCGCCGTCTCCCGGTCACGGGCCGACATGGTAGGGTTGGGTCGCCGCCGGCGACCGAGGAGGTGCCCGCCGGCCTTCTCGTAACCTCGTTTTGTCTAGTCGTTCACCGATGCGGTGCGGGTTGGGTTCGAGCCGGTGATAACTCGCACATGTAACCGTTCGTAGTCGTAGTGATATGGTTTGGTTCGTATGTGTGTGGTGTGGAACTTCGAGGCTGGTCGGTTTGCTTACGGAGTACGGGTACGAATTACGTTCAGATTTGTGTCAGAGAAAAATTTTGCAAGTTTTTTTTTTCTGAAACAGAGGAAAGTAGACCGACCGGTTCGGTAATTCTAAGAAAATGTTGCCTGCTGCAGTTGCAGATCTCGCTTGTGCTACAGACGATTCTCTAATTCTGGCGACTTCACCAGGCTGAGGACTCCGCATAGACTGGAATTATTCCATAGACTGCAAACATCACGTATTTCTACAGACTCTTGTGCTACATGTTTACCATGGAGTATGATGATCAAGGTCTCAGGAAAAAAAAATGATATCAACAGTATTCGGCAAACGTGAGCAACTTCATTGCAAAATCATGGAAAGAACCAAGAACCCGTAGCAGGCTTCACAAACTATGTACAATTCCAGAAACTTTTGACATTCAGGTGCCACAACTTTCTGGGGCACCAGAACTATCAATCGTTTAGTCAACTTGAAAGTTACAAACTTCTCACGCTTTAATCATGTACAAGATGGCAAAGGTATTCGGCGACACCTTCCTGCTCTTCTAAATCGCGAGGACTGGTGGCATTTCCTGGTTCTGCTGACTGCACAGGGAGACACATGAGAGCATGCCCCTTTTATTAACTTGTCCTACAAACTGAAGGAGAGCAAACACAGATCTGAGGAATGGCCGGCGCCATCCTGGTTAACCATCTACAGAAAAAACAGCATGGTTAAATTCAATTTAGATATATCCAACTGAATAAAATTTTAAAATTAACTGAGACAAGTTGCATACCTTGAATCCTATCTGATCATAGAGTCTCCAAGCCGGCAAGTTATCCTTATGCACATGAATATAAATATTTTGAGCACCTATAACAGGGGTAACTATATTATTAGTGGCTGAATCATTATCATGTAGGATTTGATATGCAGGAATAACTCACTGATTTACCATTGAGCTTTGCAGCATCTATGGCCAATAACAGCATGTTGCTAGCAATCCCTTGACGCCTTGCAAATTTAGCAACACATACGTTTGTTAAATAGCCAAATTTTGGCTGATCTGGCTGATAGATTCTACAGTGAAGTGACGACTTTCCAGGTTCCTGTAAACAACTTTCAAATGTGACTTCTAAAGATACCGGTAGAAGTATTATAAAGCAAAGATGCCATTGTAGCCTACCGCAGGAAATTTCTCCCCATGCAGAGGATGCCTTACACATACATCTAAGGTACCAACAACACTATTTAGCACAGTTCGCCTGAGGTCGTCATTCTTTACCTGTAATATTAACCATAAGACAGTGAGATTTTCTGTTGCAAAAATATGATGAAGTATCTGTAAAAACAGATATAAGGGCGTTCCAACAATGTAAAGATGTCGACATGGCTCATCTCAGTTGAGACGCGTTTTATGAACTAAACAGCTTCCAGTCACAAAATTAATAAACCAATCACACAGAGCTTTATCTCATACCGCAACAAAACAGATATACTTCTCTCCCTGCTGGTTGCTGCATCGCTTCTTTAGGGCATGAAATTCCTGCAACAAGATGACTCTGCTACATGTGAGCCAGAAGTCCACACAGAAACTATTGAATGATCAGGAGGAATTGATGAGGAAACTTCAAGAAACTACCTATATGAAGCCATTTGAACATTGAAAAATAATATTACTCTATTTTCGAAGAACATGTACGCCCTATTCCAATTGCATTTAAGTACACGGAAAACACAGCTGACCAGATTACACAGGTACCTGTGATGCATACTTTCTTTTAAAGCTTTCCACATAGCTGCAATAATAGTAAGGAAATGTTAGCTGCAAATACAATGCTAACAGTAATATATATCAAATCCAAAGGAAATGATTACTACATGATATTTTCTTTAAATTAAAAAACTCACCGATCTCCTGACTGATCTTCATAGTGATCTTCTGCTCTCAGCCATGCAGCAATCTATCAAGGAGAAATTTAACTTGTAACACATAATGTGTGGGTAAATTATAATTCAATATCATTGAATGAATGGTCAGCCTAAAATGATCTGGAACGTAAAAAATGGCACAGAATTTCATGTTCTGAGCTCAAAACTAGCGTGCAATACAAACAAAAGAAAGCTAGCAGATGTACCATTAGCAATTTAGAATACAATAATTGCTAAATCAGTCCATCACAGATACTTGTGGAAGCTGTGTCAAAGTGTCAACCAAAAGTGGAGTCTGAAGTATTAGCCAGAACCAATGCCTTATATCTTCTAAAAAGTAACAAGAATGATACCCAATATTCCTCGTCGATTATAGCTTCGCGAGCCGCGTAGCAACCAAACAATCTTTTGTATTTGCAATCACTTTCATCAATTGAGGGTCGAGGACGATTGAATCGCAGATCAGATGGTTCAGCAGGAAGCAACGGTGTGCGAAACACTGATGGCTGGTTGCATATGCTTGATGAAAGCCCAGGGTGAGATGCTCCTCTGGCAACATTGAGGCTATCAGCGACCATGTCCTCTTTTCCGCCATGTTTAGAAACCACAGACTCATCTTTCCTGGGAGAAAGAAGTGGCTGTGCATTAAAATAAAGAACAAACTTAAGCCTTAAGGTACTAAGATCTAAGCATACAGTCAACACTAGTTCTATGATTGGAAAGCAAGAAAAAGTTATTCTACACTGAAGGCTTCACTTCAGTGAAACCTAATAACAATCACAATCTTAATGACAAGTGCTGCTTTCACCAAACCAAGTGAACAACATCACAGAAAAGCTGAGTAACAGCAAGCAAGACATATAGCAGAACCTTTATACTCTCCTTTCTTTTCAATTTCCAGAACCATATAGGGAAGCACTTTTGTCACCATTTTTCTTCTTTTAGAACCATCAGAGGGCAGCATCTTTATTTTTGTTCCCATTTAGTTTACAACAGAATCAGCGCAATAAACCAATGTTGGACAAGTTTCGCACAAAAGGGTGATCTAAGATGAATGGGATCCTACATTGAACCGAATGCTTACCCTTTTTAGTCATGATTCATGAATATTGCTTGCTGCGTACAACTACCTAATCAATACTCAACGCCCTGATAATTTGGTAGGACCATTATTTCTTTTAATTTTTGCTTGTCTCGGCATCTACTCCTGATTCCTTTCTTCCCTCATCAGACAGGGTGTCCTTCCCTCCATCAGAATCAAAATCAGCAGTTAACACCACGAACCTCCCCCAACAACTGAAGCCAATGACTGAATCCACCACAAAATTAAAGCAGGAAGTGAAGAAGGCACTCACATAGGGGAGGCGGCGAGGCGCCGGTGCAGAACGCCCCGGCCACGGAGCCCACGCCGCGCGGCGGCCAGGGGCGGCTGCGGCGGCGTCACAGCGCCAGTCGCCATGGTCGCGGCAGCAGGCCCCGCGTCGAAGAAAGAGACGGAAGCCTGACCCCCCTAGTGGCTCCGAGCAGAGCAGGTAGCCGCCAGCCGCGAGGGGCGAGGGGGAAGAGGGCGAGCAGCGGGCTTGCGGCAGAGCAATGCCGGATGGCGGGCGAAGGGCGGCGGGGTTCGCGTGCGCGTGCAGCGTCGTGGTCTACCAGACTGCCTGCCTCGCGTCCACTTTTTTTTTTTTTTTTCTCGCGTTCCTCTATCCATTTCGCTTGTTTATGTCTGCGCGTGGGCCTCACATCGTGGTTTGATGGCCGGGGCTTCTCCGGTGGCGGATAGCCACTTCCATTCCATACAGCCTATGCTTCGTCAGCACGCGCCGGGAGTCTAGTCTCCACACGGCTAGGCTGGCTACATGATTGGCTATTTGGCATTTTGGAGGGGACCTTGTACTATCCGCGATGGATACATTCCCCCGTTTTCTTTCCAAGGATGGACACATTTCCTTGTGTATGGATGATTCATAGGTTGCACTACAAATGTGTTCAAAACAGGTTTCAGAAAACCTTGTATTTTGTGTTGATAAATAAGTAAGGATTATGGTTTTATTTGAATGTATTCCTAAAAAATCAAGCGCCGAGTCAGCCAGCGGTAGGCAACATCCACACATGCCTTGTATTAGTAGCTGAATATATAAATCATTTTGTGTGTACCTTTAAGTGAGAAAGAATGACTACCAATTGTTCCACATACGTCCTTTTCTATTCATTGTTGGCTTTTAAAAGCTGTTCTTCCATATTTTGATTGGCTTTTTCCCACTTTTGCATATTCTTCACAAGCATGCTTCATATTGTAACAACCCTCCTTGCGTGGAAAAAAAGTTATAGAATGAGAGGATCTTACAATTTTGATTTACAATAGATGCCACCCTTTGGACTAGTTGTCTATCAGTTTTTTTTTTAATAAATAACTAGTTTTATAACAGTTGAATGAAATAGTAATTCTACAAAGGCTACCAGGAGCGGCACACCATCAGAGAACAGGGGAAATAAAATCAAATATATCAATATAGACTAAAAAATTATGGTAGACATTTTCACCTCTTTTTTAAAAACTTCTCGTCTCATGCCCGATTGCTTCAATGAGTAAAGGATAAGCTATGGTACTCGATCAGGTTCAGGTATAAGGCTCCACACTCTGTAAATGTTTGGTGAGCGATTTTCTTGTTCTTGTTGAGCTATAGATTTATAGTTTCATTTAATAAAAAGCATTGGGTTGGCTTACAAAATGTTGTTTTAATATTTGGCAAAAAAAAAAGTCAAGTTTCTTTCTAAATGCTAGAAGTTGACCTATTAGTAAAACAAATGTGCTACTGTCACCATAAAGAAACCTAAAATATCCATGTACATATTTTGTAAATCACGCCCATCATTTCCATTATGAACGTAACCTAAAATACTAGCATATAAATTTATTACTTATACATGTTTACTTTTATGAAAATAATCATACGCAAATAGTGGCAATAGAGAAATAGTGATCATTACACAAGAATAAATTAATAAGGCATCTAAGATAATACAACACTAACTACAATTAGATTATTGGTAACCTTCTAGCTTTCAAAATGAAATTGTCAGGCTTGTTTATACTCGCTAAATAGCAAATGAACAAACAAAATAATTTTTCTTGCTTAAGTGTTGCAAAAAAAAATGTGATTTCGATAACACGCGTCAGTTGTCATGGCGCCGTACCAATCGAAATGCCACGTACTACTATACTACCTTTGCAGAACTGATGACGTCAAAACGCTAAAACTTTGCAGCTTCCAGAACAAAAAAAAAAGTTTTACACGATTACATTATCAAAGAGCTCGAATATATAGTCTTCCTTTTCCACCAGGTGATTCGGAACCGTACGATTCGATCCTACGTTTCGTAGGTGCACCGCTTTGTTGTGACTCAAACTGTTGAGCGATCGACTTGCCTCTCGGCATCCGATTCCAAGCTCACTAGCTATGGAGAATCTCCTTTACGTCGCAATCCTCTCCTCACCACCCATCCGCGGATAATAATGGACAAAGTGAACATGTTCCTTTTTGCATGAGAGGAATCAATGGGAGGAGTCAAAAGTTTAGCTGATAGAAATGTGGATCGAAATATTCTCTCCTTGCTTGTCAAGCTTGGTTCGGTAGCCAAACACAGCATAAAAGAAATGTTCTGAAGAACCATACGTTGTTAGCCTTCAGACTTTCGGAGAGAGCGTTGCTGCCCATCAGTTCAGTTATCATGGGGAGGTCGTCTTCCACGGAGAAGCTGGTTTGCGTCGTGGTGGCGGTCCTCGCCGTGCTCTCCCCGCTGTACATCGACCGGAGGCCAGAGAAGGAGATCGACGACGAGGAGGACGGCGGCGCCACCTCAGCGCTGCTGCTGCCGGGCCTGCTCGTCGTGCTGATCCTGGCCATCAACCTGACGTGTTTCATGGACCGGCCCGTGGTGCGGTTCGACCCGTACTGGATTCACCGCGTGTGGGGCTCCTCCTGCGGGCTCATGGCCATGCTGCTGCTCCTCGGCTTCGTGCTCAAGTGTAAGGCTTCGTTGTATAGCTAGCTAGCAGCTGGGTCATCGAGGCATAGGTTTTCTCACGCCATGTGTCGGGCTCAGAGCATGTTTTGTCGTCGGACAAGTGTACTACTTGGACAAGTCCTTCGAGTTCTAAGTGGAGCATGTAAAGTTTCTTCTGATTTGGCCTTATCACTGAAAGTTGTTCGGGTTCTAGCTCAAACTCTCCTCTTTCTTGGTAATCCATAATTTGCACCACTGGAATTGGCCTAATTGCTATTTTCAGTACGCTTGCTTCTTATTTTACCGTGAATTCACCTGCGCCGGTCCACAAGGGACCGGCAGCAGCATCCTGCCATCTTTAGATTGTGTCTCGAAAAACTCTGCTTCTGCCTATTCTTCCGTGTTGCATTGTCATTCTGTTAAACGTACAGTTCAACTATAGTGAGGACAAACTAAAGATAGCTGAACCCATACTTATGAGAAAGGCAGAAGTCCTACAGAGCTCAGTCTGATTTCCCTAGTTACTAAATTCAGTCCAACAATTTTACATGATCCTGATGCTACTACAAATGCTGACTGAATCCACTGCTACTACAAGTTCTGTCTTGGTGTGGCTGGTTGCAACTGTTTTGGCCACTCTTATATTTTCATAGGGCCATTCCAATGTTGCACAATGGTACTAATTCATTGGGCCAAATTTTACAATGTAAGTGACCTCTTTTCATCAGAAATTCAGTTTCACTCCAAAATGCTTTGCTCCACGCTTGTCTGAATCCTGGATGCAGTGTCCACTCCAGAACACAGGCTCGTATTGCATAAGGGGGACTAGATTACCACAGTAGCTGGAGGAAAAATTGAGATTCTGCAATAGTGTGTTACAACTAAATGTGTTTTCGCTTAATCAAATCAGGGAAATTAGATTTTTATCACGACTAAGCGCCGCCGTCCCAGAAACGCCATGACTAAACGGCCCGTCCCAAAAATACCACCACTGAATGGACTTTTGCCCAGACCGACACCATCAAGGCCTTTTGGCCGGATTTCTTTCTTTTTTTTTTCTTGTCTGAAAACGCATCTGAATGGACGGGCCGTTTAGTTGTGGCGTTTTTGAAATGACGGCGCTTAGTAGTGGTAAAAATCCAATTCCCCCAATCAAATTCACGCCATGTAAGTCCTTCCTCGCTGGGCTAACGGCAACAGAGAGCCCACGTAAGGCTCGGCCCGCCCTGTGGCACAGGAAACGGCAACAGAAGTGAATGGCTCTCGTGCAATCGCGTGGCAAACGCCCCCCGACGACCCCACCGGCGAACCGAACTAACCGTGGCCGCAAGCTTCTTCCTCGCACAGGCCAAGCGCGAGCAGCCACCAAGAACCTCGTCCCTTCGCTCCCGCAAGCTAACGGTGCTGCTAACCCATCAGCTCCGAGCATGTCCTCCTCTCTCCTCCCCACCACCTCCGGCGGGGCTCACATCTGCCTGTCCCCCTCTCGACCCCGCCGCCGCCGATGCGTTCAAGTAGCTGCCACCGCCTCCGTCCCGCCGCCGTCGGGCAGCGTAGGCCGCCGCGCCGTCTCCCTGGCCGGCGTCGCAGCTTGGCTTGCCGCTACCGTCGGAAGTAAGTGTTACCGTGCCATTATTCCATTCGCTGCTTGGATTTTCATATTGGCCGTCGTTGGGCGAACTTGCTCCGTGTGTGTATGATACTGTACTGAATTTGTGGCGTCACTGCTCCAATTGTTGCAGGGGCGGATGCGGGGAGTCCTTTGGACAAGTACGTCAAGAGGTATTAACTCGTGCCTTGCTTATTTTGAACCAAAAAAAAAAAAGATGGAATGGAACTGCATTGCTGCAGACTCTACCATTTGATTTTGCATATATGACCAGACCACTCATTATCGCGTGTTCTGCTTTTGAATTGTTATTACTGTTATAGGAAGAAGCTGGAGCCGTTGGAGACCTACGTTCCAGCCGTGCTGCTGACTCGAGACCAGTTCGTTGACCTAGGTAATTGACAAGGGATAATTTATGATATCCAAACGTATATTTATTGTCATTTTTGCAATCTTTGTTGTTGATTGATACCACTGCAACACCGTGCAAAAAAAATTAAGAAAATAGATGCATAATTATAGAGCGAGATCTTTTGCATGACAAAATGTGAGATTTATTTTAGTCTGAATTTCAAAATCAACACTGAATATACCCTTTTCAGAATAGTTCTACTGTGTTCCTCTGCACCCATGTCTTGGCTGCTTTAATGCTTCTCATAGTGGGAACACACTGTCGAAAATGCAGAACCCTCTTGCTAGCTGATAATGATTTTAAGCCATTTTTAGTGGATTTTTTGCTTTTGTCTTTGTCGTCCTACCAAGTTAATGTCCTGTACAATACATCATATGCATGAGGCTTATTCTTCCATGTATGCTTGATTGCAGAGAAATCATTGGAATTTGAGAAGCCAAAGTATGATGAGAGCAGATCATTACTCCGGTCAGGCCCAGCATCATCTCTCCGTATCAACATTCGAGCAGTACGTTTCTCTTCTAATGAGTGTTAATCCAAATTTTCACAATGCTAGTGTCTTTCATGGCCAAGAGGCATGATGGAGTATCTATGTGTCATAATGTTTATTTCTTGAATCCAAACGGTGCAAATTGAATTCTTACAGTAAGGAACAACTGAATGCAGGTGGCACAATATGCTTCTGATAATGGTCAAGGCAAAGCTGCATCGGATGCTGTGGATGAATGCTTACGGTAAACTCTCCCGAATGCACTTCTTTGCAGAATGAAATGTAAGAGCTTATGAGATGCGTTGCCTGCTGCTGCGTAGAGCATTGGAAGATCTCGACTCGCTGCTACTACGTGCATCACGAAACGACCCATCAACATCTGTTGAAGCCATGAGGACCAAAATCAGCGTTGCCCTTGCAGCACTAGACAAGTATTACCAAATTAAAACACCTTTATTCCTTCAAAAAATCAATAGGGGTGATCACTCAAGTCTCACTTTCCTTCTCCTTTTTGGTGTTTCTAGTCTCTTGCAGACTGTACCAGCTGCAGTCATGGATAAAGGAAAGGCGATTGCTGATGCATACCGGACTCCTGCAGATGATTATTATGTCGAGGGAAATGCTGCCGAGTTGGATCCCAGGCTGAAACAATTGGAGGATATTCTTTAAGGCTGAATTTCATTAGGATCACCCTGCCGTACTAACTAGTATATTGTCAATATGGATACATTGTAGAGTGGAGAAAGAAAAATTTTCGGCACAAGTTATTTTTTTCCAGTCCTAGCTTATCAGAGTAACAAATATCTGCACCACCTGAGCATAAAGCCATGGGCCAAATTCTGAGAAATGCCATTGTCACACACACCAAAATAAAAACTGTGAAGTATGCATAGGCTAATTGCAGAGATATCGTCATCCTCGTCACTCCAAGCTTTCTTTTCTTCTTCTTTTTTTTTTTTTTTTTGAGGGGACACTCCAAGCTTTCTGGATCTTCTGTTCCAAAGGAGTAGTAAAATTGTTTTTAGAATAGATCTCAAGGTGTAAAATTGGGACAAAGCAGAGATTATGGGCCTAAATTTATCGGGCCGGACGAGGCTGACCATCATCAGGCCCACGCAGCAGTTAGAATTTTTTTATAAAATAAACCTCTTTTATCTAATATCTTAATACTAGACTGCCCAGAACTAATATTTCATCCTCTAGATGTTTTTGCCGCGCCAGAAAATGCGGCACGAGTAGCATTTGAGTCGCGCCATGTAATCTGGCGTGGCCGGGTGACACGTCAGAGTGACCGTGCCACGACATCATAGGGGCGAGTTGGTCACGCCAATGCCTTTGGCGCGATTGTTGTTTGAGCCACGACCATCGGGTTGGCGCGACCCATGTCGGCACTTAAGCATGCCCGCGCCCCTTCATCCTTCGTCTCCTCCTTTCTTTCCTCCCACCCCACCCATTTCTCTTCCTCTGCTCCCGGTCGCCCCCGTCGTGGCCCCTTTGCTCCGGCCCGTAGAGGCCTCCATTGCCAGGTAAACTCGCTCTCCGAGCTACTGTGAGCACCCTGTTCTACTTCCTCCGGTTACATTTGCTAGTGATTGTAGTTATAGGTGGCATTAGGGATAGTTAAGGTTTGTTATTGTTAGGTTTGTTAGTTGAGTTTTCTCCACAAATTTGTATCCTCAGTTGACTAGGTTAAATGAATAGATAGGTGCATTGATGTTGCTTCAACGTGTAGGTTTATTTACATGCCAAGTAGTAGGTAAATATAAGAGACATTTTTGAAAGGTGTTGTTTGATTTAGTTTCTTAGTTGAGTTTGCATTGTAGTCATAGGATGTCGTGGCCACCGCATCGTATGAGGTCGGAGCAGATGTACCCTACGGATAGCTGGTGGGATGCTCCGGTGCCGGCACCACTACCTACTCCGAGATGTGACTGTCATTCTGTTGTTGAAGTGGCACAATCTCGCCATCCTTTAACCGCTAGTTGTGCGTATTACATGTGTCCTAACTGGAGAAGTGTAAGTTGCTTGTCTCTATTTCACTATGTAATGGAATTTGTTTAAAATTAATTTGCTATGTAATGGAAGTTGTTGAAAATGATTTGAATGAATATGCAAAATCTTTGCAGGAGATTAGTATGTGTTGGTTTTTTCAATGGATGACGAGAGGATTCTTTTATTTTCATATGAGTTTGATACCATGCCATATGAGAATTTAAGAGGTGGGTGCCTCCACCACCAAATCCACCTCCTATGACTGACGACGAGAAGAGTGAGGCAAGTAGAAGGCGTGTCCTGAATCCTCCTTGTTGCAAGTGTGGTTATCGAGGCGCAGTTAGAGTGGCCCCATAGTAGTTTGAGTTACCCTCCGTTCTTCCGTTGCCCTATTAAGGCCGAGGTTAGTTGTTTTTAATTTAAGTTTGTAGTGTGTGTATGAACCTTGAAATAGGTTGAATAAAAACTTATTTTGCAGGAGAACAAGCGAGCATGTGACTTTCAAGAGTGGATATATGAGCCTAAAGCGTTATATCCTGATCCTGAAGACTTGTCGTCAGATGTACTTTCTGGCAATTCGTTGCCCTGCCGGAAGAAGCCTATAATATTATGTCAGTGTAGAGTTCCTGCTACTAAAGGTGTAGTGCCTTCGGAGTTGGGATATGGCTATTTCTGTAGCAACACTATTAGTGTCACCGACAATTGGGTCAGTTAAAAGTTCAAGTGCTCATTATTTAAAATATGATTCTCGGAAAACAAAAGACTTTACATTTACTCAGGTGACTGCAGCGTACTCGAAGGTGCCGATAGGAAATCTTTCCTAGCCACAGCGAATTTCTTACTAAGGCTCAAAATCGTGGTTCTAAGGCGTGCTAGAAGGAGTTGTAGAAGAGAAGGTTTGAGGTCCATAGAAAGTACGTGGAATGGCCTCCTATTTTCATTCTACACACAATAATGGAGGAACTAAGTCTTGATTTCATGAAGGATTGGATGGGTACATCGGAGACGGCTTTGCGATATTGGAGGGAGAACCAAGAGAAGTATCCTCCAAAGATTACATGGATGTACTTGGATCCGCCTCCAGGATGGCGATTCAGGACATCAGAAGAACTGATGGATTGGTCGAAAGCAAGGATGAAGTTGATGCTGGATCCCACTTATCAGGAGGAGCAACGAAAGAAAGTGAGACAAGAAGAAGAGGAGTGGACTAAGAAAGTTGAGAAAGATAAAGAATTGATGAAAAATACCCCAGACACTTGGGAGCATTATCTAGCAAAGATGGAGGAAGGAAGGAGGATGAGGAAGCTGCAGGAGGAAGAGGAAGAGGCATAGCAGATAGCGGAAGAGGAAAAGCTTGATGAGAGAGTTGTCCAAGAAGTAGTTGTAACAATGTTAACTTTTCTTGTGTCAGAGTGTGCAACTTCGATTAATTTGTAATGTATGACTTTCAAACTAAGAATGTGAAAACTTGATGAGTTTTGTAATTTGCACAATTATAGTACTATGCATAATTATGATATCATTTGTCTGGGTTATGGTATGAAATGTTTAATTTCAACAAACTACTACTCAGCCTAGCCGCGCCAATGCACAAGACGCAGCCGGGGCCAGCCGCGCTAGAGCGCCTGGCGCGACTGGTACTTTGCGCGCGGTTGGCCCTGGAGTTCCGCAGAACAAACTGGAACTCCGGACGGATTGGCGTGACTGCCACATGTGTCGCGCCGATCTGCTTGGCGCGACTGAAAGGGGGGTCGCGCCAAGCTGCTCGGAGTTCTAGTTTGTTCTGGGGAACTCGGGGGGCCAAACTGGTGCTAAGTCCCGGTCGCGCTAGGCGCTCTAGCGCGGCTGGCCCCTGGGTTGCGCCTTGTGCATTAGCGTGGCTAGGCTGAGTAGTTGTTTGTTGAAGTTAAACATTTCACTCCACAAACTATGCCTCAACACACATACAGTCATATATGCCACATAACATACAATGTAATCAACACACATTGTCACAAATGCATAAACATATGTCATCAACACACATTGTCACAAATATATTAGTTCACAAAATAGTCCATATAACACAGAATTGTTCATTTATCAAGTTCACACATCAAATTTTCAACTTCACACAAATAAAGTGCATAAGTTTTCAAGATCACATGTCCGTTATCTGCTTCTTCCTCTTCTCACGACCCGGATTAGTTGGCAGCAGGTTCCCACTATCAACATCTTTCCTCCGGCGATAGGTGCGTTGTTGTGGCATTTCTTGTGTTGGATGTGGTGCACCATCTAGTTGGGAACCATTAAAAGTGTCCGTTCAATTTCATAGTTAGTCTAGTGTCATATAATTTTAGTGGTGCATCATTTATGTGCATAGCCTACATTGCTTCATTAATGAACGAGAAAGAAGACGTATTTTACCTGAAGAGTAGGTGTGTCACTGTCACTAGATTCATCGGACTCCTCGTCATCAAAGTCCTCACATGGTGCCTTCCTATGTGGATCTCCACGGGAACGAGCTCGTGATGACCTAGAGTGGGAAGGTGCTTCTTCTAGAGCATGGACAGTGGGAGCGGTGATGCAATTAAGCTTCATGGCCAGCCGGCGGCAAGACTTTCGAACACGCTGTATTGCAGGAAATTTTTGGGAACATAAGACTGAAGAACAATATTGAGTCGAACGAAAATGCACGATTCTTACAGCAGCAAATGCCCGATATGCACTGAGTTCCTCCTGCGAACCTTGTGGATGTCGAAGAACCTTGTCAGCTTCATTTGTCATGCGGCTCAGCTGGTCTGCCTACAAAATGCAATGGTTGGCTCAATATACATGAACTATGACTCACATGGATACGAGGGCGAACAATGTCGTACGCGTAGTTCTGGATCAGAGCCCTCTCTGGCTGCGTCCCTGCACGGTTTATCTCACCGTAATCATCCACCAACTCTTCATCACTTCCGAAATCATGAAGGTCGGCTATGTGCGCAACGTTTATAGATGGCCTTATCTTGATACGAGAGTTCTGTTGGAGCCACAACTGGTACTCTTTGAAAGAATTTGCTCGGTGTCCTACCCTGGAACTAGGGTACACACGAAGAGCATGACGGCCCTCCCATACAAGGATCCACGCCCCATGCTTCTCTGCCCAATTAACCGCTCCATGCTGTTTGCCGTTCAATCCTGAAGAAGAGTTGCATGAAGATGTTTGTATTAGGTTTTTTATTGTACAAATCAACAACATGTGAGAAAGATCAAGTTTGGCCTTGTGCAAGTTCTGATTGGTCATCGGCTAGGGAACATTTGGCAGCTGCAGCAGACCGAACTGCCGCATCACACGTTGAGGGAGGTGCCACTCAACAATGGAGAAGAAGATGAGAGGAATCTCAATTCTCTAATACATGTGGGCACGCCTACATTTAGCATTGAGCTGCATTTCCGCAACCTCCGGCCTGTTGTATGGGTCCCAAGTAACCCGTGTGTGTAACATGCAGGTGCAGATCAAAGTGATGAAAGCAAAGTTGAAGTAGCTTGCTTCATAATAAGCTTATCTGTCTCTGAGTGATGACGTCGAACTCGTTGGAATACGCAATGTACCTTCTTTGAGCATTTGCAACCACGTTGATACAATTCTTCCACAGAAATGCTACAGTCGGTAGGTCCTCTATGTCATCTTCAGCTCCTTGGTTCCAGTCCTACAATAAATAAATTAAACATGTTTGTACTTAATGGTTTAAATAAAGAGGTAAAATATGCAAAAAGAACTTAATGCATATGCTTACTAACCTCTGGTGGTCCACGCTTAGGCCTGCCGACTAGAAAATGTTCCCACAACCAAACCTTCAATAGCCATGTGCAACCCCCTAGATTCAAACTTTCTCCGATCCTCATGCACGTGTTACAGAGTTGACGGTACAACCATGCCAGAACAGCTGAACCCCAACTATATGTGGCAATCTCCAGCCATGGGTTCGTAAGGATAGGCATCACTATCCAAGAAATAGTGACACTGATGCCATCCGGGAACATGTACCCTCCCATCATGTGCCACAACCACTCACGTGGAAACCTACATAAAGCAACAAATTTGGAACAATATTGGTAATCGTAGAGCAACACAAAACAATACTTGTGATAATGGCTTAAACCGTTACCTCTCAACAACATCGTCCGGTGTGTTCGCAGGCAAAGTACTGAAGTTGGATACTAGCCACTTCGAACTGACTCCGGTTGGCTTATTATCTTTGTAATCCGCCGCAGGCTTAGGAGGCCTCAAACCAAGGCAAACCTCGACCACGTCCCTCCACCCTTCTGGCTGCACCATATCTGTAACTGCTGCTCCATCAATGGGCAATGCCATTAGCATTGCCACATCCTGAAATGTGACAGTCAACTCGCCGCACGGTAGGTGGAACGTGTGTGTCTCCGGACACCAGCGATCAACTAGTGCTGTAAGTGCTGGAGCGTCAATGGCCGGTAGCCCTGCATCCACCAACCTAGCCAGGGGCAAGAAACCCGCCTGGCGTAGGTAAGGAACGTACCTCTCGTCCAGCTTCAACGGGTGGTGCACACGAGTTCTCAAAGGCTTCAACAGCTGCAACATAAAAGCTTTGTTAAAATAACTTGCATTCAACAGAGGTGGAACAACAATTACTAAAAAAAAATGTACGTACATGTCCCTCATCAACTATGAAGTGGGCTCAGTGATGGTTGTCATAGTACGTGTCAAGGAGCGGGAAGCGCGGGTGGGGCGCCATTTGCCTGGAAAAAAAGGTTGCATTACAATTAGAATTGATATAGTAGAAATCTATAAGTACAAATATATGAAAAGTAACAATATATGGAAAGCAACAATACACTACTAGTGTAGCAAGTAACGAATAGAAGCTAAACCTGTGAACTAGAGAACGTGGGTGCTTCTGCACGGCTACGGCCTCGCCGACTATTACTAGACCGCTGCCTTGGCTTGTTTTTTGGACCAAGTTTGTGTCGCTCCATTCGGTGTCCTTCTTTGTGGCAAATTGAGCAACGTGGTTTAATTGGATCCTCGTTGAAGTCTCTAGAACCATACATGTTAGTGTTGTATCCCTTCTGCATGTCATTAAGCTCATTCCTAAAACGCTTCCTCTTACGCCGTCCCTTACTATCCTTCAATAGTAATACATCCGGAACATAGTCGAGACCGATGTATGTAGGCCACTGTGTCTTATCAAGGCAAGGCTCAAATGTTGGTTCCCAAGTCTTTAGCGCATATACCTTTTTATAAAACGGGAAGTATGGCTTATGATGCCGCACCGCATAATCCTCAAAGAAATATTTCAATTCGTCCATTGAATTAAATATCATGCCCTTCTTTATGATAGCGTCTTCACTATTTGCGGGGCCATCGGAAAGCATAAAACCATTATCGCTAACGGCTCTACAGATTCGACTAACATCCATTTGATGCGGAGCCATAGGTAACTTGACGTTCATAGCACGCAATGAACATAAGTCCTCCTTCGTGTATATTGCGTTCCAGTTAACCTCATGAGCTCCACTAGATTCTGCCCGACGTCTTTCCGCACTAAAATCAATTATCGTCCCATCATGAGGATAAGCATCATGAGCAACACGACCATTTGCATCATTACCATGGCCAGTCTCAGCGGGGGGAGAGTCACCTTAACCTACATTTGCTTCACCATTACCTTCATTGTCATCATCATCGCTATCTGATAAAGCCCCAAGCGCGGTTCGTATATTTGCTTCCTCTTGTTCTTTTGTATCCCTTTCATCAAATGTGTTCTCATCAAAATTATTCGTGACAACAGCCAAATCATAAGAAAGTGAATTACCGTCATGATGTGGATCAACAGGTTCTTGAGTCAATGTCTCGATAGCCTCCTCTGCATACATGACTCGGTGTGGGGGAGTCCTTGCCCCACCGCATGTGTTCAAGCCATCGTTGCCCAGGTCTATAACCACTTCTGCACATCGAACTTGTGCATCGGCTATGCATTCCTTATAAAAGCCTCCAATCCTCCAATCCCAAAGCCATAACAACATAATGCGCTCTACCACCCCCTCCAGCGTCAAAGCGTCCACGTAAACGCACTCTACATCCACCACCAATGATTAATCGAGCTCTTGCCTCTACTTTGCAAAACATTGGAGGTCGAACAAATGTGGTGACTTCTTCACTCATATTAAGCAATTCATCGTTCTTATCAATCGTGTCGTTGTAAAACATGTGAACAATACGATCCATCTACATTTGTATATAACATACACGGTTATTTTGAAAAAAAAAAAACCCAACAAGTCTAACCCTAATTATATTGTAATATAGTTATATGCAGTTAAACCTACACATCGATCATACATCACTGTTAATCTAACTACCGATATAAACCTGGCAAGCATAATCGATTCGTGCAAAATCAAAAAATATCTAACCCTAGATAGCACTATGCTACCCTACCTCAAATCAATCAAAAGCAGCAACGAAATTCAAATCTACCCGGATGGAGAGGAGGAGGGGGCTCACCGCAGCTCGGATGTCGAGTCTCGTCGACAATGGTGGCCTCACCGGGCCGGGGCAGGAGGCGCGACGGAGGTGGCGACCGGGGCGGGGGAAGGAAAAGCCTCGGGTGGAAAAGAAAGAAAGGCGGAAGAGGAAGAAGAGAGCGCGAGCAGCATCTAGATCTAATCGAGTCGCGCCAAGCCGATGGCTGCGGCTCATTCGACAGTCACGCCAAAGGCTTTGGCGCGACGGATGGACCACCGTCGTTGACGTGGGACGCCCAACCGACATAGCATCCAATCGCGCCATTTAATCTGGAGCGGCTCCTGTCTTTACCGCGCCTTTCCGTTTGATGCGGCCGAAACGTCTAGAGGATGAAATATTAGTTCTGAGCGATCTAGTGTTAAAATATTAGATTAAAAAAGTTTATTTTTTTAAAAAATATTTCAGCAGTTAAGCAGGCCGAAGCAGATACGACAAGGAACATGTAACTTTTTTTTTTGAGGCAAGGAACATGTAACTCAAGCCACGGAAAAACAAACAAGCCTCGTGAACCGGACCCCAAGTTGCACGGATACCAACCAATCCTGCAATCAAATCAATCAATGCTTTGGGTTGCGATCGATCAAGCAGTCCATCATCCCTCGTGAGCCCATCTCCAAAAACAATCGGCCGAGCCCGCACCCTTTTCGGCCTCCCGTTGTCGCAGCGCTCGTAGTGCAGCTTCCTTCACTTCTCATCATCTCATGAAACCCAACAGACGCATCAGCTAGTACAGGCCTCAGCGTAGCTGGTAGTGGTAGCTGCGCCCTAGTAGAGTGGAATCCGCAGAGGCAGCCGGGGACGTGAGGTGAGATGACTCCGGGAGGCCGCGCGTGGATGCAACAAGACAAAGCAATGGAGAGATAGAGGAGGAGTGGCACATCTCCCGAGGGGGGAGATAAACCGGTGCCTCTCGGCTTGTCCGGGCTCGACGCGAGACCTACGCGCCTACGACTGCAGTGCATACATGATCCGTAGGAGTACTACGTAAGCACAGCCTTATCTGTAGACTGTAGAATTGCTGCAGGCTAGTATACCGTAGCTGTACGAACACGACGACGATGACGACGCTTGGAATCTTGCTTCGCTGCCCATACGTAACTCGCGGGCTACACACATTCCACACCGCCCCGGTACTAGGAAACGATTAGTATAACTTCTTTTTCAAGTTCGTTTTTGCTTCGTAAAGGTAGAGCAAATTAAAACGATCGGTCTCTTTTTTAGGGAAAAAAAACTACTGTAGGGGTACCTTTCTGTTTCCCTGTGGCTAAAACTGTTTCTGCCTCTCGGAAACGGCGAAAGCGAGAAGATCCAGGCAGGTGTGCGTGCATGCGTTTGTGTGCGCGCGCAGTGGAAAAGAGCGAACTACACGGCCCCGCGGCCCCGCAGCAGGGCACATCGTCTACCGTGCCACGCGTGTCAGAGACGCATTTCTCGCAAGCCTGCTGCGCCTCGATCGCCCGCACCGAACCGCGCCTGTAGACACATGCTGCTGAACTGGCCAGCGGTGAACTTTGCTCGATCGTGAAAATTTTGTCGTTCTAACATTATATCACGTTTTGGTTTCGAGTTCGAAAATTAAAGAGCGGTGAAAAATATAGATATATATAAAATAAGAAAGAAAAAAATAGAGATAAAGATATATTAAAAAGAGAGAAATATATATTAAAAAATGAGAGTATCTGATAATTTAAAAAACTTAAAAAGTCTAGAGTGTCATATAATATTAAACGGAGGGAGTACTACTAACCACTAAAAACATTATTTTTGTTTTCACTAGTCTCAAAACATGAAACAATGTCTTTAGCTACTCGCTCTTTAACCATACAGCCATACGGTTTTCTTCTAGTAGCTCTTTCTCCTATCTGCTGATCGAGGAGTAAATGTAATGCTGAAAAAAGATCCGGAATCCAGATTAACCTCGCGTGGCCAAATTAGAGCAAATATAATAAGATCTGTTCCTGATTGGTCGAATGAGAATGTATGAGAGAGAAATGAGGGAGGGATTCGTCAATCGCCAGCTGAAGCGGGCTAAAGCACTTCATTCAAGAGAGTCCCAACATCTCAGTCAATTACGACCGCTTGAATGCATTCCATACAATTAAATATTTCAACTAGCAGATAATTCTATAGCCATTCCTATTATACTTTGACGATTGCAGGAAACAAACTCTTTGGACGTGTTTGGTTGGACTGTGTTTGTGAAAAAAAATACTCTCTCTGTTTAACATTATATGACATTCTAGACTTTACAAGTTTTTTCAAATTATAAGACATCCTCGTTTCTCAATGCACCTTTATTTCTTCTCAATACAACTCTATCTCTATCTCTCTCATTCTTGTTTTTTGTGTACCCACTTTTTTTACCTCTCCTTAATTCCCGTGCTCGGAGCCAAAACATCATATAAGGTCAGTCTCAGTGGCCCTTTCATTTGCATTTAATTAGATGTCATATCAGCAAAAATAATGATGTGGCAAAAAATTAATTATGAAGGAGAGTATATATCTTTGATCCCCATAAAAGTATGTGTACATTGTTTCCAACACAATGAAAGCCAAATAAAACTACACTGAGAGTCTTTCCTTTCATCCCAACTAAAACCAATCAAACACTGATGGCCACCTAGCAGCAATTTAATGTTTTGATAAACCTATGAAACTGTGATATGAAACTAAGCACTCAGAGATGTAGTTTCATTTTTCTTTCAAAGAGTAAAAATCTGATGTGCCAGTCTTGATAAATATGAAATAAAAGATAGCACTGAAACTGGCTTAATGTTGAACGGAGGGAGTATTATGAGTTACGACCTTTAAAAAAACTACTCCCTTCGTTTTTAAATTGTTGCTGCTATTGATTTTTTTATTTAATTTTGACCATTCGTCTTATTCAAAATATTATTTTAAATACGGAAAATTTTACTAAATTATATTTTAATTTCCTTTGATAATAAAACAAACTATGACACATATATGATATTTTTAAAAATAATTTGAATAAGACAAATCGTCAAAGTTAATTAAAAAAATCAATAACGACAACAATTTAAGAACGGAGGGAATATTGTACGTTATGAGGCGTGAGAAAACAGAAAGTCATTTGATTAAAAATGCTGTTGTGATATTATAATTCTGAAAACATTGAAATTCTCTTAAGTTATAAGTTTTTATGTAAAAATAGCAAGACACAAAACTAGTATAATTAATTACAAAGTCTATGAGTGTCATTTTGCAAAAGCTCATTCTAATGTTTCTTCCACTACTCTACCATTGCCATTGATGACCAGAGTGGGCCGTCGGGCGAGGCATGGCCGGTCAGCGTGCCAAGGCGAAAAAAAAAGAGAATAGTATTCGATACATAACCAGTGATAGTGGATAAATTCTTCAAATTTGTGAAAGACAACCCTAAATACTTATCCCTCTAGCTGCTTTCAAAATTGAACTACTCCTTCCGTCTCAAAATATTTGATACTTTAATTAATTTTATTTATTTTAAAATAATTGTCATTCTTACTTTACGATGTAACTTTCTCTCTTTCCAATACATCCCTATCTCTATCTCTCTCCTCCTCGTTTTCTGTGCACCTACCTTTTATACTTTTTCTTAAATCTTATGTCCGAAGCTAAAACGTCAATTATTCTGGGACGGAGGGAGTAACTAAAAGATACTTTTGAGCTTTTGGCTATGACTTTTGTTGATAACTAATCCTTTTTATTGGGTTTTTGACATTTTTAAATCAGAAAAATACAACCAAACAGGCGGCAGCAAACGGTATCATTAGCCATGCTCTTATAGAGGTGTCAAGTACAGGAGAATCCAAGACCCAAATGAGGTATATTTGATGTACATCCCGCCCGTCCAATCGAATCTACTCCGTAGATTTTTTTGGTCAGGGATTGTGCCACGAGCTACCGCCCATTGCTACTTTCGGCAGCCTTAAGCAGCTGGGAAGTTTTGCAAAAACAAACAGGTATCGCGCGCGCCTACTTTCTATCCTTCCGTACTCCAGTTTTTATTCACGTGAGCACTTACGGGTATGTACTTTCTGGCTCGATCCTCGCGCGCCGTTCGTCGTTTTCGTGGCTTGAAAATATTATTATCAACTCGATAGCGAGTGCTGAAAATAATCTTGACAAGACCTTTTGAGATCGATTTTTATTTGGTGGCGACGGCGAGAATAGAATACGGAAACACTTCAGTTACCAATGAAAGAAACATGGGCGCAGCAGCGCTAACCCATTCGTACGCTAACAACGATGTAAACAGAAGAAATGCATAGTCCATCTTCCAACAGCTGTTCTTGGCCTTTGGATCATCACCAAATCACCTGAGAAGATTTCCACGCATTTCCTTGCATGCATGTGGCACTGGGTTTGGCACGTGACGCTGTGACAGAGGGAGAAGAGGACACAAAAGCCCAAACCCAAAGATAGAGCAAGAGAGGGAGGGAGGCGTCACTCATTCACGCAAGACTAGGCAAGTCTAGCTCCTTGTGGCAGGGACCCACAGCAAGCAAGGTGCCACAGCACTGCAAGACGTATCTATGACGGCACAGCCACCAAGGCAAAAGGAAAACGCCGGCCGGTCCACGCTCGCGTCTGTACATGCAACGATGCACTGCACTGCATATAGTCGCGCACCGAAACTTTTGTTTTGCATGGCCTCATCAGCTCTTTCTCCCTCGTCATCGCCTACGCTACGCTTATTGAGAGATACTGTGTATACTCACCTCCATAGCCATATATAGGTTGCTCATGTAAACGTCAAAAAGCGGAGCTCTTTTTTTGGTGCTTGAGCACCACTCTAGTTTTGGCTTCCCCTTGTTGCTCCTTGCTTGCAAGTTACATGCTCTCATCATCTGCAAAAAATATCTGCAACTCTTTGATTTGATTCCTTCCGGTCCCGTTCTTCTTCCTCTCTCTCCTTTTCTCTCGGCGCGGCGAGCGAGACGGACATGAACAACGGCTGGCTCGGATTCTCCTTGTCTTCCTCGACTGCAAGAGGCTATGGCAACGGCGGCGGTGGCGGGAGTGGAAGCGGTGATGGCGGAGAGGGATCTTGCTCCTCTCCTACCGCGGCTTCGCCTCTCGTGGCTATGCCGTTGCACTCCGATGGATCTCTGCCGTATGCTTCTGCTGGTAATAAGTTCTTCATCTTGTGTGTGTGTGTGTAGGGCCAGGATCCAGGATTTCTGTACGTAGCATCATCTTTAATTTCTCACCTAGGTTTCTGATGGATGAGTTCTATTAAATCTGGTAGTTACTGATTGGAAAGTTACGTACATGTTCTCTGTGGATTAACTGCCGTTCTAGACACAAGAGGAATATAAGTATTCATGTCCATGTTCGTTTCCTTGCATATAGTTTGTACTACATGCAGCTTTGCTTTCAAAGTTTCCGCAAACTATAAATCAGAAAGTAGAAAGGCACATCCCGCTGTGTCTTTTTGGCACAACGTACACAAGAGAGTGTGGTTCAGATCGAACTCTGATTAAGGCCAAAAATAGTTACCAGTAGTAGGAGTTCAGAAAGTTGCTAAATGTAAGACTGCACTCTCTCAAAAAGGCAGTTATCATCAGTGTTTTGTCTGCACTCTGTACCGTTTCTGTGCAGATTGGAGCCGGGCAGAAACCAAAGGCCCCAAGCTTGAGGACTTCATGAGCGTCACTTGCAGCAACAAAAGCGGCAACGATCACGCCGACCAGGCCAAGTACACCGAGGTCCACGACCTCCACCCCCTATCGGGCTCCTACTACTACCACGGCCATGGCGGCGGCGGTGGCATTGACCTGGAGATCAACGTGAACGCGCCGCCAGTTGACCACCGCGTGCTTGCGCCGCCGCCGCAAGACCAA
Organism: Eleusine indica; assembly: GCA_030378355.1. NCBI lineage: Eukaryota > Viridiplantae > Streptophyta > Magnoliopsida > Poales > Poaceae > Eleusine > Eleusine indica. The sequence continues at coordinate 3,921,075 of CM059498.1, read as the reverse complement.
CTTCATCATCATCATTTCTTCCCCCATCACGGCCAGTACTTCCTGGGCACGCCGGCGGCGAACCCGAGCCCGCCTGGCGGCGTGATGCCCATGTACAGCGCCGCCGCCGGCGTGGGCAGCTCCATGTCCATCTCCGGCATCAAGTCCTGGCTCCGGGAGGCCATGTACGTGCCGGAACGCTCGTCGGCGCTGTCGCTCTCCGTGACCGACGTCCCGTGCGAGCCGATGCCGGCGCCGATGCCTGTAGCCCGCAGGCCAGCGCAGACGTTTGGGCAAAGGACGTCGCAGTTCCGGGGCGTGACCAGGTTGGTTGCTGACGCTCTGCATGTGCTAATCAAGTTTCACATTTGTTCAAAGTGTCGTTTGAATAGCTTGAGTTGATATGCATTATTGATCTATCATCTGCAGGCACAGATGGACTGGGAGGTATGAGGCTCACCTCTGGGACAATACTTGCAGGAAGGAAGGCCAGACTAGGAAAGGAAGGCAAGGTTAGCGGAACATGCATTCTTTTTTCGGTCACTATACACTACAGCATGATTTCACTACTCCAGCATGCGAATGTTTACTGACATCAATAACGTCTTGGCCTTGCAATGCAATGGCGAATCGGCAACCTGCAGTTTACTTAGGTGAGCTACTAATTTGGGATTTTCATTGGTAGAGCTGTGGCGAGTGCTGTTACTCCACACATGCTTACCATTTCCATGTGTAATTGTTGCTAGGTGGGTATGACAAGGAGGAGAAGGCTGCAAGGGCTTACGATTTGGCAGCGCTCAAGTACTGGGGTCCTTCAACCCATATAAATTTCCCGGTACGTTCGCTGTCCCTGTTTGCCATCTTAATTCAGTGTAAAAGTATTCTGTCAGTTGAAGTAGGGGCCGGCTTGGTTCATTCGTCCTATCTTTTAATTTTGCTTCTGAAATTTGCTGGTACAAGTGTTCTGTGTTCACTATACGTACACATGTCGTTCATTGTTTCCTGATCCACTAGGCTCTGCCACTTATGCAGTTAAGCACTTATGAGAAGGAGCTGGAGGAGATGAAGCACATGTCAAGGCAGGAATTCATTGCACACTTGAGGAGGTATTGCAGCTCTTTCCTCAACTAGTATTAGGTCGTATTAAACAAATCTAATCACTAGTTACTCCCTCCGTTCTAGAATAAGTTTACACTTGGTTTTGGTTAAATTTTGCTTTGCCCGATAATTTCTATACATTTGATTAAGTTTAAAAACCCTAATATTTTTACTTTTAGATTCATTGTGACAAATATTATCTAAAAGTACACAATGCCAGAATTGTGAGGTTACAAAAACCCCAAAATGTTAATGGAATAACATGAAGCCTGATACAGTTTTCAAACCTTTCTGAATGGCATATTTGGTACAGTATTTCAAAATGAATGGCATATGAATACTTATCTGCATGGAATCTTTCACGTGCGATTTTTCAGAACTGCTGTACTTGAACAGCACTAGAAACAAAGCTTCCCTGCCTGCTCACGCTGTTGTTTCCAAATGCTTTCACAAATGCATCCAAGATCGTACTCATCGTATCTCTCAAACATCTGGCGCGCTCACCAATAACGCCTGCTTACACGAGTTTTCGCTGCCGAATTTGTTCTTTGGTGCAGGAACAGCAGCGGCTTCTCGAGGGGAGCATCCATGTACAGAGGAGTGACAAGGTGCTGCACAGCGCTGCTTAATTGCTCGCCCATATTTACACCCTACATGCTGCCTTTTCCAACACCCCAAAAACTTCTGAGCCACCTGTTCTCACGAACACGCACACACACGCATGGACCTGGCTGGTTGAATAATCTTTGCTTTCCCCATGCGCGCAGGCATCACCAGCACGGGAGGTGGCAGGCCAGGATTGGCAGAGTCGCCGGGAACAAGGACTTGTATCTTGGCACGTTCAGTAAGTTTTTTTTTTGTCACTTGCTGATGATTCCAAGCTGCGAATCCACTCATGCAGATCCAGCTCTTGCTGATCAACAGTATTAGCTGTCCTAACTACTGTACTATCTGTAAATGCGTGCAGGCACGCAGGAGGAGGCGGCCGAGGCCTATGACATCGCTGCGATCAAGTTCCGTGGCCTGAACGCCGTGACGAACTTCGACATCAGCAAGTACGACGTGAAGCGGATCTGCGCCAGCACGCACCTCATCGGCGGCGACGCCGCGTGCAGGCGCTCCCCGACGCGCCCGCCCGACGGGTCGCCGCCGGAGCTCGCCGGCGGCGGCGACCGCTCCGACGTGGCGCCGACCGGCGGCGATCACGGCGCGTCGGATAACTCCGATACCTCGGAGGGTCACCGCGGCGCGCACCTGCTGCACGGCCTCCAGTACGCGCCCGCCATGAAGTTCGAGGCCGGCGAGGGCAGCAGCGGAGGCAACTGGATGACGGCGGCGGCGGCGGCGGCGGCGAGGCCGGTCGGTGGAGTTGCCGGCGTGCACCATCAGCTGCCGGTGTTCGCGCTGTGGAATGACTGATTAGCACTTAGCAAAAAATAGCAAGTGCGTACGGTTCCACGTTCTACTTGGACGTAGTTTTAGTGCTACGCATGCTTGGGGTGCAGTAGTGTGAACCGCTGCTAATCGATCGTCGCGACGACGGCTTTCTGCTGGACTCCGACCCCTGCAGGTTAAGTAGATGCATGTCGCATGGTTGCCATCTTTTTTGTAGGAGGTGGTGACAATTTTGCCGCAATGTGTAACGGTTCCGGTTTGCATGTGAGCTCGATCACCGGAAATATTATTCGAACTAGTTGGATCATGGTGGTGCTTGCTTCCAATTTTTCGTGCTTCTTGATGATATTGGTCTGAGACTATAAAAACCTAGGCAAACCATGGAGACGGTTTCACTACTGCTCGACAGCTCTGGAGCATGCTGAATTAGAGAAAATATCTAGAGTGACAGTATAAACCGCCGACGCGCGGCCGGCGTGCGTGGACAAATGTCACGCGCGTGCGAGAAGACGGGTGGGTTAGCCACCGTCTTGGTGGTCACGTCGCGTACCGTACACATGTGACATGTGAATGCCGAGATCCGCCGTGAAGCAAGAAACCCTCGGCTCGGTTCGCCACCACCTCACGCACACAGGCCAGGAGAGCACGGTCCGGCGGTTTGATGGGCGGATCACGAGCTCGGTGCGGTCGTCGTTCCCGAAAACTTTGACTTCATCACAACGGCGACGATGATCAGATGCCCTTGCGAAACCCAATACACGAGCCGAGTCAGGATCGAGGAGGCGAAAGCGAGAGGTCATGGTCTGCTACGCGAGAATCCGACGGCTTCGCCTGCCTGCCCTTTCCAACATGCGTGTCCAAAAGTGGCAGCACGCGGCACCTCGTCCGATCCACAAATACACGTTCCGCTGCAACAGGCGTTATGTGACGTGCGTCTCGTGTCGTCTTTGCACGTGAGAGATGGGAAAAAAAAAAGGTGCTTGTGACATCCCCTCCGGGATGACCAGGACCGTGTATAGGAGAACACTCGACGAAGCGAGTTACAACAGCACATATATTCTTACAAGTCCAAAAATTACATCATGATATAATACAATCAAGTTTTCAAAAGGACAAGCAGGACTTTCGCAGCGGAGAAACATTTATTACAGCAAAGATTTAAAACTCAACAAAAGTTTGTTCTCTGTTCAACACCAAGTTTAAAACACGTTTATTACAACTCACTCTCGAAGGCACACCTTGTTTTCTACTCTTCTGGGGACGGGATGCGTTTCCACTGGAGAAAACTTCCCTCCGGCAATTGTCCTTCTTCTGGCATGCCTTCTGCCCATCCATACGAGCTTGGCTCACCACCTAAGCATAAAATAATTCGAACAAACCCTGAGTATCTAATATACTTCGCAAGACTGACCCGTCAACGTGGCTCGCTAAGGCCGACACCTAGAATGCTTAGGCCTTTGGTTAGTGGGTCGACTCAGACTTGCGAAAAACAGCACCTACTAGTAGATATCTATTTCAAATTTTAGCTCATGATTATGTTCATTATTAATAAAGTTTGCATCCTGCAACTATTACAATCAAAATTTATCAAGCCAAATTAAATAATTTTAAATAATGCTTCTCCTTCTCGTTACTCTCGATTATCTCCATTCGTGCCAAGCGAACAGGCGGTACTCATTGCTGCGAGGGGCAGCGATTCGAATCAATTTCTACCAGCTGGGTAAAATCCGACTACACAACATATACGCATCGCATTGGTCGTATATGACAACTTTTCCTACTAACCCCAACCAGAGGTTGATCCGTTTCCAACTCCCCCCGAAAATATGGAGACCCCACTAGATACCGTCCCAGACGTTATCCATGGGCGACCACCATTTCTCTCCCGTGAGACTTCAATCTCACTAACAGCCAGAAAAAGAAAGTTGGCTACGTCCTACCACTGAGATAGTTAGGGTACATCAGCTTACTGGATCCCATACACTAGCATGTAGACGGTATTGTTCAATACTTGTTTACGAGGCCGCCAACGGTTTGGTCCTAATTTGACACGTACGGGGCTACCACCTTGCAAGACCCAGTCTTTGCCCTTTCCTCTACGGGACTCATCCGGTCTCATCATCATCATCAACAACTTTTATTTAATTCTCAAGGGTCTCAAACAACTTAAAGCCTGCATGCTTTAAGATCATCCTATGCACTGCTACTGATAATCCTACGATATAAGCATAGCGTCTATCGTGCTACCTGTACCTGTATAGTATAAAAATATCATAGGATACGGTAGTGATGCAGGTGGGTGTCAATCAATTCCTAGAACCTAATGTACAGACATGACTCGACTGACTGTGATAAAAGAAAGAATTTAAAAATATAGGTGGGATGCACCGGGGCTTGTCTTGGGGTTCGTCCGGGTGCGACGATTCAGGTGCGGGAGCGGTCTCGACAATTACCACATTGGACCCACAATCAGCAGACGGCTCGATGATCTCGAGTCCTATACGATTCGTTGACACGTCGCAAGTCAGTATCAACGATGCATGAAATATGACATGCAATGCATTGAGAATGATGATGCGATAGAATATTTAGATTAAGAATTTTAATTACTCTTGTCTGAAGTATTTCCTTCAAAATAAGAGTAATTAAGTCCATTGATGAAAAGGGTTTAACATGCTTTAATTCAAATTATTAACCCCTAATTTCCCATTTAAACATAAAATAAATTCATTAACAAAATAAATATTAACTTAGGAACTAAATTAATTAACAATTAAAAGATAATTTAGAAGCTTAATTAAATGCTTAAAAATCATATAAAATAAATATTAAATTTTATTTCATAAAGTGGTAGAGGAAATTATTTGAAACCTAACAAAATTAATTTCAAGATTTTAGAAAGTCTAATTTATTTGCTAGATTTTAACTAAACTCTGGAATTAAATCTTAATGAAAAACCTGGGAAAAGAAAAAACTCGATTTCGGCCTTATGGGCTTTGGGTAGCCAGCTGCTGCTGGACCAAGCTCAGCAACACCGCGGCGGGGTGCAGGAACACGGCCCAGCGACGCAGGCTCGCACGCTTGGCGGCTCGGCCGCGCGGCCGCGGCGGCCATGTGCACTCCCAGGGCGCGGCTCGGCTAGCCAAAATAAAGAAGAGGCGGCGATGCGGGAGGATAGTAGAGGAGAAGCTATGGCATCACGGAGTAGGAGCAACGACGAGCGACGGCGGAAACCCGAGCTCGACGACGGCGACGGAAAGATTCGCGGAAGAAAACTCAATCAGCGGCCATGGCGGGTGCTGGAGGGGTTTGCGCGATGGTTTGAGTGGCAGAATTAAGTGGAGGGGTCGTCGGCGGCGAGAGCTAGCTCGGACGGCGGCGGCGGGAGAAAACAGAGGAGGCGAGAGAAGCTGAGCGCGCGAGAGAGAAAGTGAGTGAGAGAGAAAAGAAGGAGAAGATTGGAGTCGGCAAAAACTCTCACTTAGTGACAGCGGCGACGGCGGCCCTCGCTTGCAGCGCTGCGTGGCATTTTCGGCGCTCGCGCTCTCGCCAGCGCTGCCCGGGCGCGGGCGGTGCGCGGTGGTGAGAGCCGGAGGCTAACAGGTGGGCCCGGCGGGTCCCACCGACAGTAAAGGTAATTTTTTTTTAAACACAGAAATGTCACAGTGCTGATCCCATTGAAGAGATAGTGTGGAAAAGACTCACGTAAACTGGCAAATGTAAGCATCATTAAGAACGAGAAGAAATGTTCATGTGACATAAGTTATTTCTAATTGACTAAGATTGAGTCTCTCCTAATTTGTTTAGGTCTCAATATGCTCGTTTTCTTTCTCCTCTGCCTTCCATGTGTATCAACTAGAGGAGCTTGCCCCTTGACACACTTTCTTTATCTTATCTCTTTTATTTCATTAACTCATTTATCAAAATTTATATATCATCAATTTTAAGTATACACGTGTGCAGTTAGTACTAGAGCTGTCCAAACGGGCTAGGCCTAGTGGGCTGGTCCAAAACCCTAAAAAAAAAGCACGGCACGAGTCTGGCACAATCCACTAAATTTCAGGCTCGTGCCCACACCTGCATGCCGTGCTTGGGCCGAGCAGTCGGCACGCCGAGCGGCATGACCCGGTAGGATTAGCAGGCCGGCCCACTAAAGCCTTATAAGGTCACATCAGGCACGGTCTATTTAAGTATACTACTTACAACAAGGCGGAGATCTCTTCTTCAATTCTTTGAGGTCACATGTTCAAATCCTCAATGCAACATCATATGTTTGACATTTTAGTCACTTCAATTTTAAATGGGTCATCAATTTATTTCGGCCCATCAGGCTTAGTGGGTCAGCCCGGCACGAATTTGTATTTTAGAGCCGTGTTGTGGGCTAGCAGCTGAGCCCTAAGGTTGCCTCGACATGGCCCGTGTCAGGCCATGTCAGCCTTATATTAAACGTGTCGGGACTTTTAAGGTCTGGGCCGTACTGGGCCGGGTCGTCCGTTTGGACAACTCTAGTTAGTACAATGATGAATTTTAAATTTTGATAACTCATTATATTCGACTTTATTATTGAGTTCATGTGAGATGAAAAAGGATAAAAAAATAAAAACCTATAAACTTTTGAATCTTGATACACAATTTCTCTCTTCCGTTCTTTCAAATGGTCATGTAATACTACTTTCTAGAGAAATTATATCATATGTGTATATGACTAAAAATTTAATAGTTATCACCATTTAGATAACCATATTTAAGTTTTATGTGAAACATTTTTCAAAGCTTGGAAGAAAACACGAAACAAAATGATCAATGTGGATTGTGAAACTCATGTACTCCTTCCGTCCCATATTAATTATCATCCTATATTTCTCAAATTTTTTCTATTTTATTTGTCATACTCGTATTCTAATATATTTTTCTTTTTTTAAAAACAAGTATTATGGGTTCTAGTCAGCAGGCTAAATACATGTATATGTCATTAAAATACTATCTGAAAAAGAGAGGAGAGAAGAGAGAGAGAGCGATTGTTTTGTCGCCGGCTCATGGCTGCCGAAAGCAGCCTGCCCGAGGAGCATGCATGCATTCTTCGGTGCTCAAGCAGATGTTAATTAGTTAAATATTTAGTCAAACGCTCGTTTCACTATACTACTCTTTTTTACAGCTGACTGAAGGTGACATGGAACCTTTATTTTGTCGGCTGCCGGCGCTTTTATTAAACCCGCTTTAATACATCTTTATTTTTTTCTTTTTTCTTGTTTTCTGTATATCAATAGTTTCACTTCTTTTTAATCTTTGTGTCAAGTACAAAACGTCAAATAATATGAGACAGAGTTCCTCAGATGATTGTATTACTCGATAGCGCAAAACATAATCGGAAATAGTTGTCTTATATCTAGAGAATGTGTCGAAGAAAACGTTGAACAGTCTTTGTTGTACTAGTATCAAAGAGAGAGGCAGCGTTCAGGCCGTTCGGGCCTCGGGGTGGACTCGTCCACTTGACTCCCCTCCTCCCGCTTCGATGTCAGGATCAATTTGTGAACATCAAAGGAAATGTTGCAGTCGGGGTACTTGATGTAGTAGCTCTTTACTCCGTACCTGTTTGGTCTTCTTGGTGATTAACTCCATGTTCAAAGCGAAAGGGACTGTAGACTAATGATTACAAGAGTCTCAGTAACACCTCATATCCTGTGTTTAATTTTCTGTGTAAGCGAATTTTTTAAGATTTAACGGCATTATGCTTTTAGTGGTAGACGACGTTCCCGTCGATAGCGAGGATTTGTCGTTATTATGCTTTTATGTTGCAGTCAGTGATGACTTTATCAATCGAGAGGATTTGCCGGCTCAGTCTTCAAAGATACTCATAGAGGTAGGTTTTGCGTACGTATGTTCATAGGGGTGAGTGTGCGTGTGTTGTGAGTGTCTGAGTTGTACTGTATAATCTAAAAAAAGAACTCTATGTTCAAAAATCTCAAAAATAAAAAAACTCCATGTTCAAAAACTACAGCCTGCGGTTGTGCTTATTGGTCTTTTTGATCGCGTTGATGCCTTCTGGGTGAGAGTTGGAACCTCCTCCGGCACGAGCATAGGCACAGAACCCTCCAACATGAGCCTGCCCTCTTGTAGTATTCGAGATCCCCCAACACCGTCTGCGTCTTGAGCGCACTTTCCTCTCCTGCGTGCCAGTTCATGATCCGGGTGAAGCCTTCCGTTCGTTCGACGCCGTAACCGCCTGTAAATTCCTACCCGCATCCGCGTGAACTGTTTAAGTACAGTCTGTTTTTTTTTTCGTTGCACAGAATTTATTTTCAAAAAGGCACAACAAAAATAGATATCGGCCAACTTCCTCACTCAACGCAAAAATTGGCGGAACAGAACTGCATATATATAATATATATTCAGCTCAACTAGTGTGTCATATAATAAGCATCACGTGGCACAAAATTTGGTCGCAAACAACTCCAGCTCCGCCACAAGAGATCGCACCAAAACGCTCGAGCCCATTGCCTTAGGCGATTGATGGCGGCTCAAGTGTCCTTGTTCGCGAACAGGTGAGGCAGATGGGAGTTGGTGATCTTGGACCTGCTCGTGAGGCCACGCGGCTTTTTCTTGGCCTTGGGCTTGTGTTGTGCGGCATGGATCAGAGCTTGTTTGCGTCGCTTCGCCGTGTCGGTTAGTGCCTTCTCACCAGCCTTGTGTAGCTCCTTCTCAATGTCTAGCATGTCCCGTGGCAGCTGTACTTTCTTGTATAGATCCTTCAGGTCTTTGTCGAGCATGATCTTTGATCGAGAATCATTGTAGTACACCACGCCTTCCTGTGAGTCGGTGCCTGAAAGCCACAAGATGTCACCTGATTCTTTCAGCGCCTGAAAAAAACAGCAAACGAGGTCATACATCAGAGATCAGTCCAAAGCACACAACTTTGACATTTGATGCAAAAGATACAATGACTATTCTCAAGATATAAATACAGACTGCAATGCATTGGAAGATTGGCCGTCAGAAAACTTCCACTCCAGTGAAATAGATTACAGCATTCCTCAACTAAATTGCACTCAACTAAATTGCATTATAAATCAGGAATAGCAAACTAAGCAATTAATACGCAAGGTGTTCCCTTCAATTGCCTTGATTAGATGTTCTAATGCTTCCTCAAGGGTTGTGCATTTGGCAGTAGGTTGACTCCAGCAGAAAAACACTTTTCATTTAGAAAGATGAACGAAACAAACAGTAATTCGAATCCTCAATTTAACATCAAAGTGTGGAGGATCAGCCCCATGACTATCTCATGGAATTAATAGACTTATTACTTGCCCACATAAGGCCACCACTATTTGTTCCATATGTTGAATTCAGATGGGGGAGATAGCATTCCATAATAATTTTCTAAATATTGCGTTTGCACATGTTTTGTTCGCTTCCTTTGAAAAGAGACAGCACTGATATAAATTACAGACAAAACTTTCCAAAGATAAAACAAATACTGATGCAATTACCTGCAAATCATCCAATACGGATGGATAAGCATCTATAACCTCTGCAACATCAAGACCATCATCGTACTTTTTCTGTCTGATCATTTCAAGCAATTCATCTCCTCCTTTCAGAACATGCTTAGGCTGCGTGTGTGGAGAAAAAATTCAGTTAGCACATAACCCAGAGAGAGTTGAAGCAGGAAGTATTACTTGGGGGCTTTTTTAAAAAAAAAATTGTCTGTGGAATTCTTGAAAGAGATAATTCAAGTGAGTTGCTAATAAAAAGCAACATTCAATGAATTTACCTTATAAGAGAAACGATTTCCATCAAAGAAAACTTTGGTATTTTGCTTCAGTCTTTGAAATACATCCTTGTTACCAGCAATATCAACGTAAGTTGCTTCATTAATTTGCTCAGCAGTAAAAGCTTGCCTTGTCTGCAAGCACAAAAGAATCAAGGAGAGTGGTTCAGATACGCACTACAACATATATACTGGAGAAAATCTTGTTCTTAATTTGTGAATAGGAAGTGATTTAATGATTGTGCAAAACCAATTGGACCAAATATTCCAATTTTGCATCTGGTTATATTAATCCTATGACAACAGGGTAGGATAGCTCTACCATAAGTAGATAACTCGTCAGGTACATCATTTACACAGAACAATAAGATCCATAGAAGCTGGACATATTTGAAGAATCATTCATTGTCCGACAGGAAGGCTCAGCAGTTCGATTTATATGTAATCAGTAACTAACTACATTCCAAGGCTATATATCATCAAAAGGGAAACACTTCACGTATACAAGTATCAATGAGAAAGTTCAAACAGAAACTCGAGCTAGGAGGAAGTAGTGTGTCTATTTATGCCGAAAAAATAGGCACCCAAATTCGTGTCGAAGAGGACTCAAAGTTGGGTGGTCAGAGTGTACACCCACACCCTTAAGCCTTAATCAACTATAAACTGGCTCAGTTAATATATGAATCAGTAAATGGGAAACAGTAAGAGTAATTCCATTAAGTAGGATCTTTGGCAGCTACCTTGTGAAGCAATTCAATTACCAACTTGATCTGCGATCCAGGATGAGACTTCCTAATTGAATTGATGCGCTGTAGCCTTTCTGTGTCATTAGAGAATTTAATAGGCTGCAATGGTTTTATAGGGGCAGATGGGGCATTTATTGGTTGAAACCCTGGAGTCACTTTCGGTTTCAAAACTGTAGACTGGTATGCAGCAATATTGGATAGATTAGTCTGACACCTCTCTTGCTGTAGTTTGAATTTGTTGAACTGCTCATTGAGAGCCATCTGAATGAAAAAATGCAAATATTTGAGTAACCACATGGCACATAACAAGATAAGCATGTGATTACATGGTATAGAAAACGCATCTACCTGTGTCATGGCAGGAAAAAAAAAATTCAAACAATCATAAACTGCAGAATCACTCAATGATTGTAGAGAGTACAAAATCAGACTCGTCAAACATCAGTCATATATAATGGCAAAGAAGAGCTTGAGACAAATGGTAGAGGTTATGCCGGAAGAGTTGACTTTTTGTCACACCCGGTTTTAAGGATAAAACCAAATGCTTAACCAAGAACAAGTTTCACACAGCACGGTTTCTCGTCGCGATCAGACAGGGAGAGAGAGAAGAAGATCGCGACCTCACGTAGGGTGCTGCACAGCTTCGGGATGGCTCAACGAACGCAGGCGACAAGGAACAGCGGCGGCGGGTCGTCGGGAGCGTGGCTGCAGCGGCGAAATCGCGTCGGGGCTTCGGAAAACGGCGGAGGGCGCTCCTCTGCTGCTTCTCGTCGACTCGGCGGCTCCCGGGTGGCTCCCTTGCTCCAGGCGACGAGCCCTACGGCTTCAGCTCCAAATGGCGGCGGCGGAGCGAGCTAGCTAGGGTTAGGGCGCGCAAACGGCTTCGGGATTGATGAAATCGAAGGCTCAGGGGGTGCAGGTTTTAAAGGGGGTCTCAGGGGCCTTGCGCGGTGCTCGGAGTCGGAGTCCGAGTCGGCACGGCGGCGCTAGACGAAGCAGTCCGAGTCGGGCAAGAAGATTCAGCGAACGCGTAAAACCCATTGCACCGTTTTCGTATGTAGAAAGCGTAAATAGGGAGGAGCGAACGCAGATTTTGCTGGCTGCTGAGCCAAATGGGCTGCGCGCGCGAGTGGGCTGAGAAGGCCTAGTGGGAGAGAAATAGAAAGGGAGGGGGAAGTGGCCACGGCTTGGTTTCAGCCCAGATAAGGTTTTTCTTTTTCTTTTTTCTCTTTTCTGTTTTCTATTTCTGACAACTATTTTCTAAATAAAATTCTAAAACGAATTCTACACGATTTTAAAAATACTTTTGCACACAATAAAATCCTACATGTAACTATTAAGCATGAATGCAACATAAAAAATTTAAAATAACCTATATATAGTTATTTTCTTTAGAAAATAATTCTTTTTCTTATTAAAATTTTAACATCCTAATTAATTCTTACAAAATTTTAAAATATCCAAAATTTTGAAAATCAGGGTGTTACACTCTTACATTTATCATTCACTGAACGAGTTGTCACTGGCTTTAGGTGGATGAACTCAACCTTCAGCCTTTAATATAATTCATTATAGTTCGGATGAAAAATTTCACAATTTAAAACATCAGTGAGACGAACAGGAGAAATGCTAGCATGATAAAGATTATCCAATACAAATAAACTGCAAGTTGTAATGTACTTAATATTTCACATTTATCACTCAATTAAACCTAGTCATAGAGTTCAAAGATCCTTCGAACCTTTATTGTCCGAACATAAGTGTTTTAAGTAGCTCTTCAACAGAAATGAATGCAACCAGAGATAGTGTGTCAATTACATGACAACGCTACCTAAACAAGCAACATAGGCTAGTGTCATTAGCCTTTGCCTTTCAATGATAGTTTTGGATTGCTTATAGTTTGCTATTTACTCGTGCTCATAATCAAACCATATGCATGATTTGAAACGCCCGCTAATGTACACATATTGAGAGGCCCATCGGATCACAAGAGACCTTACTTCAACTATTAAGTTGAAATTATTCATCCCATCGTCATCCCCAACCATCATATTGATTCCAAAAACAGAATCGGAAAACTAACCCATCGAATAGGGCCAGATTTGTGGGCGATCTGCTCCAATTTCAACCACCCACATTCTAGATTTAATTTATTAGTCTATGAGACCTGATTCTGCCCAGGAACAAGAGCAATTTGAGGCCTAAACAAGCAATGCTGCATGAGTGCGGGGTTTGTTGTAGGGATGGTAATTTCACTCATGGGTGCGGGATCCGATGGGTTTTGCACCCGACGGGTGCGGGCGTGGGTCTAATTTTTCACCCATGGGTGTCACCCGTACCCGACCCGACAAACACGGGTGTGGGTGCGGGTTTTATTTCTCACCCATGGGTGATCCATTGGGCCCCAAAACATACTCAAATACAAAATTTATTATTATTTTATAATAAGCTAACTCTAAATAAATATAAATGTAATGAGAGTAATGACTAAATTATTAAGATTTTATGTACAATTACCTGAGTACATATCCATGACTCATTTTTATTGATTGTTGTGACATATATAGACATTATGCATTTGTGTTGACCTCGTTAAAGTACTTATTTTGAGATGTTTTTCATATTACATATGAAACCCGATGGGCACCCGACACCCACCCGAAACCCGGTGAGTGCAGGTGTGGGTCTTAATTACTACCCGTGGGTGCGGGTGTAGGTGTCAATTTCCACCGAAACGTTTTTCGTGGTGGGTGGGTTTTTGCTCCGCCCGACCCAAATCCGACCCACTGCCATCCCTAGTTTGTAGGTGTCGGTAGCACCTACTGGATCGATACGGAGGGGCCGACTCGGCTCCCCGGACGTCTTCTCGACCGATATGCCAGTGGATGGTGCAGCGGACACCCAGACCCCGACCTCGCCAGCGGCGATCTCCGCGGGTGTTCTAGAGTTAGGGCGGTGAAGAGGGAGCATAGACGGACTCGCTCTTCGCCCGAACAGAGTTCGCTCTCAAGCAACACGCGGCAGATCCATATTTATGATCCAAGATTCCGTATTCGAGTTAAAGCGGTGGTGGGCTGGTGACTAGTAAGTCGGTTGTTAAATGGGCTTACTGGATGGTTTATATGGACCTGGAGTTTTAAATGAGCCCATGTTGAAAAGGTTTTTTTTTTTTCCTTATGACGAGAGGCAGATGAAGACAACCTGATAAAGAAGCGGTCAAGCGGACAATGGAAAAGGAAATGGCGAGGGCCACACGTGGGCGTGGAGGTGGATGCACGTGCCAGCGACAGCATTAGACGAGATGCCTAGCTAGTAGCACAACACTGCAACAGAAGCACGTACTCCGTTTCAGTAAGGCTAAAAGACTCTCATCGTGTTTTTCTCTTATTTTTCCTCACAAACTCATATCTGAAGCTACGATGAAACCTCATGTCACCGTTACTTACGGTAGGAACGTATGTTCATCTCGTTTCCCTGCATTCGGCCCCCTTCGATTGAAGGAGAAAAAAATTTAGAAAGGAATTTGAAGAAAGAGTTTTTTTTTTTTTTTTGAACTGGAAGAAAGAGTTGATTCACTGAACAACGAACATGAGGACATCAGAAAAAAAAAAACCCGACCCGGCCCAAATGCGTACACAGTACAAGGGGGGTCGATGAAAAGAGAAAGCGGCACGAAATCCGCTCCATCCAACCATCGATCGCGCGCATTTTGACGCAAAATGATGCTGCTCTGCTCTGGTTTTCTTGGATCTGCTGCTGCTGCTGCTTCCGTGATCGGTTTCTTTTCTCCCGTCTCGGACTCCGCACGACCGGAGAGCCGCCTTTGGCCACATGACAGTCATGGCACGAGGGAGGAGGACGAGAGCCAGCGTTGCTTGGCACAGCAGACCAACATGCCGCGATCATTGATACAGAAACCTGTAAAGGAGACGATCGAGCGCGTCATCCGCTTAAACAAACACCGAAGCTTAGAGTAGAACGCAGGAGGTCGTCAGCACGCCGACGCCGTCTGAACGCCAAAGTACTTGTGTGAAGGCCAGGAGTGAGCGTGAAGGATCGAGTGGTGCTGACTATGGCGGCGTGCGTGGCTCTATCTATCATGGCGAAACTGGCATGATCAACCGTGCAAGCGCGCATGGATAACAAAACTGCACGGTCGAGAACAAATTTCTCCGGATATGATGCGTGTGTGAACGTCGTCAGTACGTCAGACTCGTCGTGAGGAGGATGCAGATAAAACTAGACCACGCGCTGCCGCCACCATCCGGGCCGGAAAGCAAAAGAGCAAAAGCGCATGCAGCGAAGCGAAAGAAAGGAAGCGACGAACAAACGCCGAGGCAGCCACAACAGAGATAGAGATGGATGGAAAGAAGCGAAAGCGCGCGGGAGCCGGCGGGCGAGCGTGCGACGGCGTGCCGCTCCGCTTTTCCCCATCGGCCGCTTTCCTTTCCTTTCCTTTCCTTCGTCCCCACCCGATCGTCTGAGCTCTCCCTGCTGTGCTGCCTCATGAATCATGATCATGATCGATGCTGCTTCCTCCTCGTCTCGGGATCACCACCGCCTCTCCGATCCCTCAAAGCAATCGCAAGCTGGTCCTCGGTCTAGCTAAACCATGGGCCTCACTGTACTCGCTCTCTGTTCCCACGTAGTATCTCTACTCTGCTGTCGATGTCTCCCGCATGCATGCTGCCTTCTCTTTCTTCTCTTCTCTTCTCTTTCTTTCTTTTCTTTAGCCTGCGTGCTCGTCTTTAGCTTTCCCCGATCTCGAAACAGAGCCGCTTGTGCTCATGGAATAGAAGGAATCTCCCTGGCTCCCCTACTTCGTGTGGCCTGATTGGAAAGAGCCTGCACGTTGGTGCAGCTAATCCAGTTCGTGTTTGGTGACCGCGCTTGAGGACGAAATGCAATGTTTCGTGACAGAATTACAGGGTGGTTGGATAAGGCCATCGAATACAGCATTTCTTGAGAGCGAATTCTATACGCTAATGTAATAGTTCTTCTATAAAGTGGTTAGATTCTGCCTGAAACTCCGAATAACCTGTGAATTTTCTTGGTGGATGGTGCTCCTGTCCTGATGACTGTTTCATTTTCTAATCCTTTTCCACCTGACGAAGAGAACATTTCTCAAAGGCAGCTGTTATGTACTGCAGCTCTGTTCTGGTTTCAGAGAGACTCTGTATTAAATGGATGACACTAATCTGATGCTCACAAAAGGTGGGACGCTGTGACCTGTGGGTTCACTGACTTGTACTACTTAATCCTTACTCTCTTTTTTTTTTTCACCTTCACGAGAAAATTCCCTTTTGTTGCCTAATCCGAGTACAAGTCACATGCAAGCGGTTCGTTAACCTCGGAGTCATGTGGGATGCACACCACACACGCTTTGTCATTCTCCATTTCACGTTGCCTGTTTACCTAAAGCTCGTGTCTCTCACAATTTACAGCTAACTGAAACTGTCCTGTCTGAATGATCGTTGTTCATTCGCGCCCGGGACCATTTGACGATCGCTTACATTAATCATGACAGCTTTCCCCGCTCCGTGGCTTCTAAAACATGTCTGTGGCCGCTAGCTTTTCACCTTACATGTAGCCCTTGGTTTGTAAATGACGAAAGTTTCTTCACACATAGGTCGAAACCTTGCAGACAAAAAGCATGTGCATACCGGTGAATTATTTCATTCAATGGTCCATCATAACATGTGACCATCCAACTGTGGTGTGTTGCAGAGGTAAAACATGTTATAATGAACGATTGTTGCTACTGCTATTTTTCGGGAAAAACAAGTGTTGCTACTTATTTGATTTGGAAACTTGATGCAAACTTGTCTTGGATCCTAAATAAGAATACTATCATGCGAGGGCTTTTCTCGGTGACGATTATCGCAGCCGCAATTTCGGACAGCTACATCCAAGCATGCAGTCTACTAGTCTGTGGAATATCCTAATCAATAATTCATCGAATCATGGAAAAGGTGAACAGGATCCATATCTTCTGTATCTCATGGCACCATCTCCATCCTGATCGACATGAAAATAGCAGGGTTCGGTATCCACTACCGCTAGGCAAAGCGGAGCAATCACCATCAGATCCACGGATGAAGCTATGGTCTATAGCCGCCGCCCGACACGCTGAAACTACTAGTAGTAGCTTGGAGAGATCGATCTTGTTGCTATCAACCACTATAGGGGGTGTTCGTCAGGAGACCTGCTGATGCTCGCCATCCTGTATAGACTTTGGCGAAAGAATGAGTGGAATCTCTGATCGTATCAGGAGACACGACGTTGATGGACACACAGGTGATCATTTCTGCTGTTGCAGTATATAATGCGCAAGTAAAGCAAGCTCACTTTTTGGCGGGAGAGATGACCCATCCATCCATCCATCCATCGGTTTCGCGGTTTCCGTGCATGCTGTTGACGCCAGTTGCCGCTGCGTCAGAAAATAGCCTGAAACTTTCATGGTGAGGCACTGAGGCAGCTGTGCGTGGGATTCGATGTGGCGTGTGACCCAAGCCTTCGGTGAGGATGGTGGGTGGCGGGTTGGGTTGGGTTGTGCTTGGTCTACGATAAGGGGAAAAAGAGATGCATGACGCCGTTTTATTGCCGTCACTGAAGTGTTTGTCCTTGCTCTAGTGAGCACTAGTAATTTGGTTTTCAGGGACGTTAATTGGATCAGTGCTCTTTGAAAAGACAACTGCATCATTCTCTAACATCTGATTGCAACGAATGAATAGCTACTTGCAATCATCGAAGAAACGGTTTTAGCTGGGGTACGCATGAATTTGCATTCCGAATAGTAACCAGCGTATTTTTATTTCAAATTGTTTGTACTACTACATGCATGATACCTTCAATCCAGTGTTTGTTGTGTATAAAAACTCAAGGGTGCCATTCCATCCTTACCCCAGTACGGTACCAGCTGCTGGAACAAACATCCAACCTTGAGGTAACCACTCTCACCCAGTTGATCAAAGGAAAGGACCACCCTATGTAGAGAGGTAAAGCCTAAAACCAAAGAGCAAGCGTGGCCTTGGGAGGGCGGCATAGGCGTGTAGCATGATTAGTTTAGTGGATCAACCTGTCGACAGGGACACTTAATAACAGGTTTACATCAACAAAAGTCATCGTCTTTTTCCCTTCCCTTCCCTTCCCTTCCCTTCCATTCCATTCCCCGAGCTTTTTCTCCAACCGCTTTATTACCACACTAGTTAGTTAGTTAATCTCCCTGGCCAGCGGTGCTTATATACAAACCCTTTTCCGGTTTCGGTTCCAGCCAGGCCACCTTCTCAGCACGCCCGCACGCACGGAGGTAGAGGTGGAAGATGAGTGCATCGCAAGACGAAAGAAAACAAATCAGCGGCGCCCGTGCGACGACGGAAGCTGCCAGGCATCGGGCGTGCGTGCGCTGGTGCGCAGCAGAAGGCTCGTCTCAGCTCAGCTGTGGGACTCTGATGCTGCTGCCGCTGCGCTGGCCGACCACGGGAAAAAAGCGAAGCGGAAAAAGGCTGCGGGGGCTGCCGCTTTGCCACCTGCGGCAACGCCGCGGCACAACGTGACGTCCCAGCGCCCGCTGCCTCCCTGCCTTTTTTTTTTTTTTCCGCTTTGGCCGGACCCGACCCGACCCGACCTAGGCCACTGCTGGCTCCATCTGCCCGTGCTGCTGGTAGAGTAGTACTCGTAGTACTAGCTGATGACCAACTCGTTGCATGCTCTGTCAGACGTTACTACACGTCTACTAGTACCAGTGTACCAGTGCCTGTTCTGTGTAAGCCGTTACAGTCGTACTACAGTGTGCTCTTTTGTTGCTCACTTGTGGTTCCGAAGGTCTTCCCCGTTTGGAGTGCGTTGGGTGAGACAAGACTGAAGACCCAAAATTTGTTCATGTCCAGCTGCCTTCTGCCATTTAGGTTTTCCTCCTTTTTTTTTATTTTTCGTGATAACGAGAGGTTTTCTAGCAGTGGCTATGCATAATCATTTCTGCATGTTCTGTTGTCTTTGGTTTAGAACTGCGTACTAGACTAATAACTCTTCTCAATAGTACCACTAGTAGATTCTCTAGTCGAGTAGAGTAGCACAGTACATTTAACTGTACTACATGTGCATAATCAAAACAAAACTATGTTACGATGATAAAAAAAAAAACAAATTCAGAACAAGACACGGCTTCATCACGTACTTATAATAAAACAAAAAGAGCCGACTGCAGCATGAAAAGCCGCGCACTGTTGTTGCTGCTTGCACATGGACGACGGAACAAGAGAACACCTGTTGTAGCCATGCATGCACACACCGAACATCACACAGGGGCGGTGGCGGCAGAGCGTAGTATCACTGTCTCTGAACCCTGAGCCCCAGACCATACGGGTTCGTCGCCAATAAACGGTCGACAGGTACCCCGGCTATTCCCGGGACAAACCTACAAGGGCCAGCGACACAGGAGGCAACACGCGGCACGCATCAAACTGGATCTGGGTGCCTCCCGACACGGCTCGATCGCTCTGTACGCCGCACGCGCGCACGATGATGATCTCAAGAGTGAGAAGAGCCTGATCGATCGATCCGGGCCGACCTGTCCCGTCGTCAACCGCTGCAGCCCGCACCTCCATTACGCCTGAAAGCGTTGCCGTCACCTCACCCAAGGGCAAATGCGAGAGCCAACCTAATCGACCCATCAAATCGAGAGGGCCTTGTTGTGGATTTTGGCCACTGGCTTCGTCCATTGCTTTCCTTGCTTGTCCCCGACGAACGAGGCTCCGCGCATCATTTCGCTCCCGTCGGAAGAAAAAGAGAGAAAGAGAGAGAGAGGAGCAGGAGATGAACAGGATCGCTTTCGGGGCGCCGCCCATTTGTCATGTCAACCAACAACAGCAGTTGTGATGCGCGCGGTCTCGGCGTTCGTGCCGGGTTCGGTTCGGTATGGCTTGGACGGGATGTCTGAGCTCGAAAGGGATGCCAAGGGTGTGGTCTCTATTCTGTTTGGCGTGGACGGACCGGCGATCGTTGAGTTGAATTCACCGTATTGATAAATTAAATGCAGGCGGATCTAGTGTATAGATTTTGTGTAGTAATCGACGGTGCCAAAGTCTCGGAATTCTGCCGATCAGATAACGCAGATAGATACATCAAAGAATACGTGACAGCGAAACTCGATGATGTTGGGTTGTGAGCGTCCTGCCTGACACAGTGTTGCTTTCGAGCGGCATGGGCAGAAAAAAAAAACACTAATCTCGAGCGAGTGGTGCTAGTATTAAGGAATATATGATTCTTTCCTCAGATCGAATACATGGCTGATGAGGTCTTATACAATATGTAAAGCCGGTATGAGCATGACGGTGTCCTCGTGCTCGTAACCTCGCTGCCGCCGTCACACTCAACCCCTCGTGAACATGTCTCCGGCGCCGGCCGCCATCACCGGCACTGTGATGCCCCCGGCCCCTTGACGATGAAGTTGCGGTGAACTAATCAGAAGCCAAAAATCTCAGAAATAATGTAATAGGGAGAGAAACAAAAACCACTGCACACGTGAAAACAACGCGATCGAGAGACGAAGAAAACATTCCCCCAACAACCAGTATCAGCATCGATCCCTTTCCGTTGAGAGCCCCCCGCCGGGTTAAGCAACAAGTAGCTAGAGCTAACACGACCGAGATGGTCCCGGCGAGCTGCTAGCGAAACCACAGGCTCTCCCTGTTGCAACGGGCCCGGCATGTCTCGGCGAAGCGTTAATCCGTCATTTAAGACGGATGTAACCGGATTAAGAAATGGGAGGGAATCGCGTGCCCTTGCTGATCACTTTGGCCGCGGCGTTGCGAGAACGCCGCCGTCGAGCACGGGGCGCCATTTGTTTTATGCTCCCGTGCGCTTGCTCCTCCTCCTCATCAGTTGTGTTGTGTGGTGGTGGCTGAATCGATGGCACGCAATAAGGCGCTCAATCGTGGCCCGTCACACCTGCGTGTCAGTGCCGTGTCGCGTTGTTTATTACTCTCTCCATCTTAAAATATTTATCATTCTAGATTTATCTAGTTTTTTCAAAATAATTAATATTCTCATTTTTTGAGACATATTTATCTCTTTTCAATACACTTCTATTTCTATTTCTCTCTTCTTCGTTTTCTACGTACCTACTTTATTCTTTTTCTTGTTAATCTCTGTACCTAATACTACAATAGCAAATATTATGTAACGGAGGGAATAGATACTAGATACTGATCGTCTGGTGCTACTCGCGGTTAACGGGCATACCGATGGTGCATCCATGCGGCGGCAAGATAAACAGTGAAAATCCAATGATGCACGAGTCACGTGAGCCTTGCCCCCAGGGGGATTTAAACCACGAGAGGGGGGACACACGGGAGGATGGGTGAGGATCTCGGATTCGATCATGTGACACGATTCAGTCCTAATCCTTTTGCTTGTGCTCACTCATGTAGCGCTAGCTAGATAACAACAGGGGAAGACGAGAAGAAAACAACGTTTCGTCCTATATAGTGTGATGTATACAATAATGCATATCTATTTCGGCGCGTTTATCGTGTAGTGCACGAGTAGTGAATGAGTGATCCGAGCCTGTCCGAATTTGCAGCGCGTATTTTCGCGTGTAGGCACCGGCCCGTGAAAGTTTAAAAAAAAATGGAAGACAGGGTGCAGAAAAGTCTTTGTACTCTCGTGAGTTAACCCGGTGCCGGACTGGAATTAACAGCGGGTCACGTACAAGGGAACACAAACTGTGTGTTAACTCCAGTCCGGTGTGTGTTAACTTGCGTTCCCGGCCCGGTGCCCCCGCGTAAATAAAGAAGTAACAGTGTCTCGGCGTCGGACAACTCGCTCTCAATATCTAACCAACAGAGTTAAACCTCGGGCGTATGAATGGGGAAGTTAATTTAGCCGTACTTTTCATACCCTCTTATTAATGACCAAAATTAGTAAGCTTGTATTAATCCAGCATGTTTCGTCCCTGGACGGGACGAGCCAGGGGTTAAAACGAAACCTGGGACGTCGTATCAGAATGGAAATTTACCAGGCGAACAGGACCGCAGCGATGAAATGCGAGCGCGTGAGTTGCGAGGAGTACAGAGCAAGGACGTCGGGTGAGAGAGATTGTGGGGTGGTAACTGTACCGGTGGCGGTGACGATAAAAACGGGAGGGCGCGGACAGAAGGGGCCCAGCGGCAAGGAGGATCGCCATCACCCACCCGCACGCCCAAACCGAATTAGCCGGGCGCCACACCTCAGCTCCTCCGTCGCCACGTCAGCGCGCCTCCCTCCCTCCTCCGCCGCTATATCTGCCCGCCGATCCCTTCCACCCTCACCCTTCCTTCCTTCTTTCCTCCTGTTCTGCCTTTCACACTACTCTCCTCTGCAGCTGCCTCTCTCCCTCCAGCTCCTCCTCTGCTTTCTTTTCCACCACCATTCACCTCGCCCACGACCACAGTTTCCGCTACTAGAGAGAGGCTTTGCATTGGGCGAACGCCTCAAAGCTGTCTGTGTCTAGTGTGGGTGTTGAGTTCTTCCCGGAGGAAGGAAGGGGTATGGAGAGGTGGGGGAGCAAGGGGGGCGTGGCGCCGGAGCCCCGGGCGCGGCGTTACGCCGACCAGCCGTCCTTCTCGTCGACGCTGCTGGACGCCATATACAAGTCCATGGACGAGCCGACCGACGCGGCGGCGGAGACAATGATGGCCGCCAAGACGAAGAAGCGGGGGGAGGAATCGCTGCACTACAACTGCCACTACAAGGCGTCGCTGGCCGGGAGCTACCGCGGCAGCAGCAGCAGGGTCACGTCCAGCTCCTCCGACTGCTCCAGCTACGGCGGCTTCTCCTCCTCCGAGGCCGAGTCCTCGCACCACCGCCGCCTGCGCCCCATCCGCACCACCACCGTTGTCTCCGGCGGCGGGATGGCCGCGCCGGCGCCGGAGAAGAAGAAGACGGCCCATAATAAGGAGAAGCCGGGCGCCGCCATCCGCGCCAAGCTCCGGGACCTCCGCGGCAAGCCGGCGTCCCCCGGCGCGCGCCTCGCGGGCTTCCTCAACTCCATCTTCGCCGGCGGCGGCCACAAGCAGCGCACGCCACCGCCTTCGTCCTCGCGCGGCGCGGCCGAGTCCGCGTGCTCCACCGCGTCGTCCTCCTACTCCCGCTCCTGCCTCAGCAAGACGCCGTCCACGCGGGGCCAGCCCAGGCGCACCGTGCGCTTCCTCGACGCCGACGTCGACGCCACGGCGGAACGCCGCAACAGGATGCAGCAGGTCGGCGTTGTGCACCTGGAGCAGATGCTCCTCCGCCGCATGGAGATGGAGAGCGACGACGATGATGATGACGAGGACAGCAGCGACGCCAGCTCCGACCTGTTCGAGCTCGAGAACCTGTCCGCCGTTGCGCCGGCCGCCGGCGCCGCGTACCGGGACGAGCTGCCGGTGTACGAGACCACCAGGGTCCGCAGCATTGGCCACGGCTATGCGCACGGGAGGAGTACCGCCGCTGTCGTCTAATTACTCTAGTTTTTGCTGGATTTGGGGGACGTGGTAACTGTAAAACGGTGGATCGGAGTAACTGTAAAATTTCACTGCTACTACTAGTAGTGTCCAAGTTGGGGGCAAGTGCTTTTGCTATCTTCTTCTCTAATCTAATGTACGTACTGTAGTGATGATCTTTGCAAGCCTTTTCCATTTCTGGAGTTTTTTTTTTGTTCGTGGTGTTTTGTGCTTAGTTCTGATCTTAGTGGCCCTAATTCATCAAATGACATGGGCATCTCGATCTGTTTCGAGAGTCCTGCTGGTCCTGAGTTTATTATCCATGATGGAAGTTAAACAAGAAACCCAACTTCTTCAGTGGAAGCCTTCATTCGCTCGTCATATCACAAGCTCGGATCCAAGTGTATATTTTAGTCCTCGCCACGTCTTGGCACCAGTTCAACGAAACACTCATGGCGATAAGTCTTACAAAGTGATTTCCCACTCGGAGAGCCATCGATTCGGATACTGAAAGGATTGAGGGAGCTCGGTTGGATATCTGACGACGTTTCTATCTCATCGATGGCAAGCGCACTACCACGCCAAAGCGTACTAGGTAATCACTATACTTGCTCCCTGCATTTCTCAGCTGGCCAACCTGAGCGTGCGGCGAACAGAGCACAGCGTGGAAAGATTAATAAAGTTTAATTTGAGTAGATCGGCAGGCTCGCCGGCGAGGGAGATTTGAGTTGACAGGGGGGACGCGCACGCTTCCGCCTGCGCCTTCTGCGGCGGCGCGCTGCGATAGGAAGAATTGGTGCCAATCATTTCTCGAATCATTTCCAGGATTCGAACGGAGCACCATCCTATTCCTCTGCTTGCCACAGCTTTGCAGAAACGCCAGCTTCACATCACACTTGCTTCACCGTTTTTCGGTGCTGATCTGCTGGAGCCTACAGTCCTTGGTGTCGCCGATTATTGGTCACTGTTATAGCGAAGCTACAGTGCTACACACCCTGCTGCTGAGTCGGATGGCCGATCCATGCCTGCTGGCAGCGTTGCCACGTTTATTGCAAACCTGTTTCGCAGTGCGAAACCAGGAAACAAGGCCTGTATCCCGGTTACCTGTACGGTCTCAACAATCGAAATGCTAATCTTGGATGCCCGTGACTTGCTACCAAAGTAAACCCGGCCATGTGATGTGTTAACTGCGCCATTTGCCTCATCAGGCCTACAAGTGAAATCAGGTAAATTTATGCTATAGCTCGTACTACTGCATTGTATTAAGCAACGCAAAGCCAGTACTACTAACATGCATTACGTCGGTTCCGGGCTGGGTGTGAATAGGACAGTCAATTGTTTCGGCTGAAGGGAAGATTTTGTTTGAACTTTGAATCCAGCCAAGTGGAACATAAGATCGGATGGACATGGACCTTTCACCTTAATTTGATTATTCAGACACCATTTCTTGTGTTCGACTTTGATGTTTTGTCCGGAAAATCGGTTCTTCTCGTCCTTATAATGTGTACCCTCTATATTTGGCATTGTAAAACGTTTGTCCGTCCTCCTTTAGATTTAGAGCAGGGTGTGTCCTATATTTTGCTTGAAGAATTTACCTCTATCGATGTTTGTACTGCCATCCATCGATATAGTAGGCACACGGAGGACCCTATTTATGTGCTGCCCACTGAATGCATACTTAAAATCTTCGAAACTGAAAGTTAAATAGCATGTCGGTTGTTCATTAGAAATGGAAGCGAGTAAAGAACTGTATAAACACTTTGTGTTCGAGAAGATTGATGTGATCCAGCCAGCTTAAATGCCATCAAACCTCCAGCGCCTGCGGGCCCTCACTCTATTAACCCAAGCGTGTCGCCACAGCCATGCATTACTTGATAGATAAAATTATGAACCAAAATTTTACCCCTTTATCAACAGCGGAAAAGAAACTGTTAGTGCTCTACTATTTTACCAATATTTCCCCCCGAAATTTCTTTCACTTTTTCCAAGCTTTGGTGAGTCCCCAGTCAAAAAGATGAAATGGTTTTGAGCCTCTTGCGTGGTAGTAGCCGTCGCATTCGAGACATTTTTCTATGGTTGGGTTGGGTCTTGATTCCATCAATCGATTCCCATACTTTTGGAGCGTGGCTGTACTAGACTTATGGCCGTGGCAATAAGAAACGAAAATACATTACTCCTTTTTATGGAGAGGAATTACAAGTACTTGTTATACCGTACCATGACCTCTTGCTTCTTTGTTCGTTGAAAAGAGCAAATAATGATTCTTCAGTTTTACTATTCATTTGGGTGAGAGCTTGTTATTATCCTCCAAATAAAATGGATACACAATAAATAGCTCATGGGCGCTGAACGACAATAATGTTATTGTAGCTATACTCGATTGATCTCAAGCAACATCATTTCAGGCGCTTATATATATGAAATGACTCCATCTGCATGGCCCACTTACAAATCCTAAACGAACCTGAGCACGCACGGTTGATCGACGCAACTAGATTCTAGATTAGC
The DNA here is from genome assembly GCA_030378355.1 of Eleusine indica. Taxonomy (NCBI): domain Eukaryota; kingdom Viridiplantae; phylum Streptophyta; class Magnoliopsida; order Poales; family Poaceae; genus Eleusine; species Eleusine indica. The sequence continues at coordinate 3,895,117 of CM059498.1, read as the reverse complement.
AAATGGGTCTGCCATTGCATACGTAGAGACACATTGACAGCTAAACTGCAAACTTGATTAGAACTTAACTGAATCAAGTGGGGTGCTAAACCTAAACTGTACTATGGCAATGGGGTAAGGACCACAAGAACACCATAAGACGAGGCCGATAAGCATCGAGAAAAGTTAGTTCTTCCAGCTCATTGTCTGTACTGTGCACACATTCTCTATAATCGCCTATAAACGTGTAGGCTCTAGCTAGTGTCCCCCAAAATGGCTTCGCCAGTACAACTGCCATCCTAGCTCAGCTATATTCAGGCTATAAATATAGAGGGACAAAGATCTTCAGGGCCGATGACTGATGAGGAAAAGCAAGTTGGGGACCCCTACACTGAAAAAAGAGAGGTGGAAATCTTGTGGTAGCTAGTGGTGAACTATGCCACAAGAAAATAATTGTGACAATAATTTTATTTTATTTTACCATATTCCTGTGTAAGTTTTATTTTCCATGCAATTCTAAGCTGGTAATGTGTTCACCCAGGGGTTTATAGGATTCCACAAGAATTATGTGTTTCATGTAAAATTACCATGTACCGAGCGAAGCCCTAGGTTGAACCTTAATTAATAAGCCAAATAATTAAACAACTTTATCCCCAATTTCGCCTATGGTGGCAAAAATAGTGGCCTAAACTCCTGAAATAGAAGCTATCTAGGTATAAATTGACAAAAGTTTAGCCACATAAAGGTGACAACGAGTTAATTTAAAGAGAGGTTTTACCTGCCCATTAGGAGTTGACCTTTGTTATTAGGTTCTCTAGGCACTATTTACACACGCTTAATTAATCAGTCCGATGATACCCCAAATTTCTTAGTGAAACAATATTTTGGAAAGGATCTACTACTATATGCGTTCAAAAGACGAGGCTAATTAATACAGTCCACATCTTCGCTTTCATGAAGCATATGCATATAATAAAACAGTCAAGTTGTTGATGGGCAATGCTGAAGTTGCAAATTCTTTCGGTTTTATAATTTGTGGTGTGGTATGTGTGGCCGTGTGGGGAGGTTGGTAGCTAAGTAAGATCTAGGGAGTATATATAAGGTACAACGGCTATGAGTCTAGCTATGTGATTTCTAATCACTATAGCATCATGAACTAACGTTGCTTGGCCTTTTATTCTGCAAATAATACTATTAACCCACATGCTCATGCCTATTGTTATGTACTTGTTCCGTTCTTATTGACTATTTTAATTAATTTTAACTATTCGTCTTATTTAAAAGATTTTAACAAATATCATATATGTTATGATAATTTGTTTTATCATCAAATAAAATTAGATCATAAATTAAAATTTTATATATTTAAAATAATATTTTAAATAAGACGAATGATCAAAGTTAACTAAAAAAATCAATGATAGAAATAATTTAAGAACGGAGGTAGTAACTTAGAGTATATGTTTGTGGAGATCAAAGATCATTAACAGCTTGATGTAATGCGTGGACGAGCGTGAGTTTGAAAACACGGCCTGTGAATGAGTCCAGGCGTGTCTGAACTGTAGAGTGGAGTAGAGAACAGAAGCATGCATGGACAGAAACGCGAACCCCAACTGAAACAGAACGTCAAAAGGGACATTGACGAAACAAAAGATCGATCCAAGGGTCCCCAACGGACGATTAAAAGAAGAGAGAGCAGGGCCACGCGGCACCAATCCCGGGACACGGTCCAATGTAACGATCGGCGGATGATCGCGCAGCTTTACCGATCGATCCCGCGCCCGGCGTGCGTGCGTCGGTAATTAAGCAGGAGGACGCGTAAACGCGAAGCTCCTCCTCTTTCACAGCTTATTATGATGAATGAAATGAAACCTTTCGCTTGGATCAAGAAGGGAGAAGGCTTGCGCCAAGCAAAGCTGGTCGGGCTGGCTCTCTGGCTCGTGGTGGGATCGCGCACCGGATCCGATCCGATTCGATCCCCACATCATCGCTTCTGCTCAGAGAGGTCAGGTCCGATCGGGGTGGCACAGCTAGCTTTTATCAACCTTGGAAGCTGCAACGACCGTCTGGGTCGTGTCCGCATAGCACAGGGGCCAAGAAAGAAGAAAGCAAGGCAGCGTGGACGTACTGGCTGACACGTGGGTCCAAAGTGTCATCGGTTCGGCTTTTTTTTTTTTTTGAGCCTGGTTCGGCTTTATTAGAGCGTCTCTCCAAAGCAGTGGGTAATTGTTAGTGTGTTTGGATTGCACGGCTCTGGCTGTGATTTTCTTGACGGGCAGAGAGAGGACGGCTGGCTCGTTGTGCAATGATGGTCTGTCATCCTGCCTGCCACGCGTGATCACCCCTTCCCACGTGCGAGCCTACGATGCTATCTGCCCCCACTTTATTTTCTCTTACTAGTATAGTACAATAGTGTAAGTAAGACCTTGAGTACGGGGAACGTATTGGATCACTGGAACTGGAAGCACGCTTGGGCTTGCTCCTGTGCAAGGCCACAGTGATGCACCACCAGCCACTGCTGGACGGGAACGGGACATGTAGACTACTGCTACACGTACAGCGGTTGCATGGACGACGACGACTGTTGCCATAGATCCAGCAAAGCTTGTCGTGCCAGCTCGCAGCGGGCCGAAGTTTACGACATTTTTGGCGGTGATGGCCGACGAGCTGGGCGCGTGTCGGAGACTCGGAGGGTATAGTGTTCGTCTACTGTTGCTGTGCAGTGTTCCCTGACGCTGGCCGGACTTGTGCAAGTCCAGTATTGCTCCAACGCGGAGACATGGCCATCGATCGCGACATTGAATAGGCGCACGTACGCGTGATCATCAACGCGCGATCCGGTACGTCGATTTGCTATCTTGGAGCACGTAGCAACAACAAGATCCGAAGATCGTACTACTACGGTCCTATATTTCTGCAGGCGCGGGATACGCCGTCTCGTCCTCCAAACCAGGGGCGTTAGATAACCGGGGGAGGGGGGATCAACGGTAGAGCAGATGAGGCTTGAGCCCCCTCTACTGCTCTCTCTAAACAGAGGAACCCTCCGTATAGCCTCTCTTTGATTTTGCCTGTCATAAAAGAAAGATTGAAAGATCAGCGGTTGAAGATGATAAAAGAAATATATATCTATCCGCAATTAATATGTGAGATAATATAAATTTATGTTAATGTTCAGCCCCTTTTAATTTTCGTCTGTATCCGCCACGGCTCGAAACGGCTGGCTTTGGAGGCAACAACGGACGCCGCGTGAAATTTACACCACGATACGGCGGCTGTTTCTCTTTCGCCCGTGTCAATCCAATCAAACTCACGGGAGTGGGATGAACGTGTTTGTGCGAAAGGCGAAAGCATTTATCCACCGCCGCTAAAGCGCACAGTTGCAGCACTAGCAACTGCGAGAAGCCTGCTGACCCGACAGATGAAGGCCCAACGCAATTAAAGCAGCAGCTGAGCGAGCAAGCCGAGGCCCATGCGAGGGTACTGACTGGTGCTCTCTGTCTCTGCTCTGCTCTAGGAGTAGTATAGCAGCCCCGTACTGATTCGCAGCTGTAATTTGGCAGCGATTCAAGGCGGGAATCACGACGGTGATGGACTGATGGTACTCGTTTCTGTTTCAGTCGCTGCTGCTGTGTTGCTCATACTGCGTGGTCGTAAGTCGTAACCAATTTCGCGCAAACTACCAGCAGGGGGCTAAGGCGATCAATTGAACACTTTGGTGAAATCAATTCCTTCAAATAGCGAAACACCATTTTCGCCGATTTTTGAAACATCTGTTTTGTTTGCTTGGAGTATGTACGGATTGGAGAGAAGATGTGCTCATGACCTTGGATGAATCTCGGGATCCGTAGCCGACCCTGGTCCCTGGGTCCCAATGGCGGACATCATCCCCAGGCCTTGGCGCACGGAGCTTAACAGATGCAGCATGCATGTGGCCGTCTGGTCCTAGAGTACCTTTTCCATAGCCGAGAGGCATTCAAATAGAAGTGGATTTTAACCTCGAATCTCCCTTTTAATGGAACGCGTGAGAACCCTTAAATTGGTTCACAGCTCCGGACACAAAAGAAAAAGGCTGGCATTCGGCTCATGAGCTCCTCATGCACTGTCCTTCACGTCAGTAGACGACAGTGTGTGGCACCCACGGTTGCCGCACAGCCCTGTTCTGGCGGTGCAGCCTCGCAGGGGAACCTGCCTCATCAATCATCTTTTAAGGTTCTCACAGTGCACCTGTCATCATGCTCATTTATTCTAGGACTGTAGTAGTTCCTAATGACAGGCCCACGCCCAAGCAAAGGGCGAGACCGAAACCATTGGAGTATGCAGTATACTATTCAATGTCTCGACGTTCGAAAACTCTTCGACAGGTATTTTAGATGGAATTGACCGGATCGGAACAACTTCGGCAAGATCAATTTCATATTACGCACGATTTATACACGTTTAGGTCTTCCAAAGAATAATAACCCTATGTTCAATTCTTAACTATGTTAGATAAAATGAGATCTCAATTCTATCTCTAACCTCCTTAACTATCTTCTACTACCTAGTTCAAGTTATATCCGACTCGAATCCTAACGGGCCTACTTCTTACATATGAGCCGAATCTTTGTTGGGCTTCTACACATCGCTAAAAATTGGAAGGTTCACATAATGTTTTTTTTTTCACACAACAAAGAAACCATTGAATAAGTATATACTGTACTAGTAGCATGCTTGTTGAACTCATTTCTTATTTCACGAAAAGAAGAATTTGTCTTAATTATCACTCCGTTCGGCAATTCATGTCGTTCCTAAAATGAAGTTTGTACTGGCTCCAAGTCTATTTGTTTCGTCGAAACAACACCATTTGCTGAACAGACTAATACATAGTATCTCATCAACCGAGGGAGTTATCGAGCAGAATCAAAATCAACGTCACCAACTTCATACGACTCAGGCCTAGTGAAGAAACCCATCCATCCATCCATCCATCCAGGGGAGCTAATGAGAGTTCTGTCTCTGGACATCAACCAGCTGATAAAGATCACCACGTCGTTGATGCTGGAGAGGAAGAAATCGCCTGGACAAAAACAAATTATGCCAGATGTTAAACCAAGGAGGACTGAAGATACAGAAGGCTACTGGCTAGTTTAAGATTTATCAGCATACCTCCTCTGCTCAATCAATGAATAGTCAATTTCTGCTATTATGGTTGTTTCCTCATGCTCAGTTGTTGCGATCACCTCCCCAAACTACCAGTCAAGTGCAAACAGCTCATAATTACATAAGACGTGACCCATATACAGTATATATACCACCACAAAAAAATATACAGTATATATACTCCCTCCATTCTGTTTTTCTTGTCGTTAGGACAAGCTGGCTATAACATATTTGCACTAGATGGCTTGTCTTAAGTCTTAACGACAAGAAAACACAACGGAGGGAGTACTAGTTACTATAGAAGACTAATACAGTACATGGCATCTAAAATCTCAAATCAACTTACTGGTCCAACAAGAGTAGAGTGACCCCAGGCAACATAACCTGCACTGGTATCCCGTGCTGGAGCGCATGTTGCCACAAACAACTGACACCAAACAGTTGATTAACAGTGTAAACCATAAACTGAAAGTGTGATTGGCAAGTTACTGTTAAACAAAATGAAAGACCAGCAAAGTAACTCAGCATACCTGGTTGTCCGTTGCCCTGACATTGCAAAAATAATGTCATCAGTACAGAAGCAAAAGATTATGGATATGTTATTAATCGAGGTTTTGAGTACATTTGAGCATATTATAAATGAGTTCACTACAGCTATAAAATTAGGCATTTTAGCTTATTATATGTAGCCCTTGCATCATTTTCATAATACAGTATCCTGAGATAAAAACTGATGCAGTACCTTGCCCTTTGCAGCAATTCCCAATGTAATGGCCCAGTAGTCATGTTGAATGCACCAGGATAGCACAACAAATGAGCACCTGCAGTCAGTAAAATAACATTTAGAGCACCAGGTACTGCATCTATTTTGTCAGCTCCAACATGTTTTTTTTTTTAAAAAAAAAAAATCCCAAACAGCAATAATCTATTTGTGTTAATCGTTGCTAAAAGTACCTAAAAATCTGAAAATGGCAATCAAACATAGCATAGTCAGGCTTTTCTAAAAGATTATGACACTAGGCATATGCCCATTCTGCACATTGAGTAGTTTGGCAGAAGTCGTGCTTCAAATACAGTAGAACATGCCATAGAGACACACTGAAATATAGCTACAAGATTGATTTACAGCGTAACTTGAGACAATGTAGATAAATAAACAAAACAACATATAAACAGTGGATCACAATGATGGCATATGAGGGAGTACCTCTCGCAGCATACAACATTGCTAATTCTTGGAAACGGATGTCATAGCATATACCGATACCAATTCTGCCAACATCTGAAAAAGAAATCAATGCTGCCATTAGAATACACAAATTTAACATTATATTCGTTGTCAAATTACGGTAGAAACACCTTCCCACCAGCAAGTACTGGCTGCATATAAGGAACTAGTACATGCAGATGATAGTATAATGTCATTGGAATAACAGAAACAACAGAAAATTACGTGCTCATTTACACATTGATAGGTTAAAGAAACATAATAAAGCCTAACCAACACAGACAAAACAGATATTCTTTTTAAGCCAAGCGACGTTGGCATACTTCGTTCCGTATTTGGTCTCATTCTGACAGGACGAATTGCCTAGCGGCAAGCACAAACTCACTGTCAGGAACGACATCAAAATTGGAACAGAGTAGTACAATATGTCCATATGGATGGTACAATGTGAACTACACTATCAAATTACCCAAACCCAAAGTTAGAGATGCATTAATGTCCCCATAGTCCGAGAACTTCAATCTTTGCATTCGTCATGCACTGCAGAGTGCAGATTGATTGCACAAACCTGTATCTACAATAGTAGGATTCTGCCCAGCAGTAAGAGTGTTTGACTCCTTGAAGGTAATCTGGCCAGGAATATCGATGTCGAAAAGATGGATCTGTAGGCCACGACAATAGTTCATTGTTAGAAAACAATGCGATGACTTTCCAGGGGCTCCATACCCTCTTGATTCTAGAAACAAAATTGTAGCCTTGCCTGCTTTGAGAATATATAAATAAACTGGGTAAATAAAAGGAAAAGGTTTTCAACATACCTTTCTGTGTTTACCCTTAAGTTTCCCATCTGAACCAAAGACACAACATGTGTTGTACAAGTTGCCACCAGAACGTTCAGGTATGGACCCACCAACTAGAGTAATCTGTAAGGCGCGAGCAATCTCTGACATCATTGAAAATGAGGGAGCTGCATCACCACCAGCTTCAATATCCTCAGCGAAGTCTGGAAAACTGTCATTTGAATATGGACTGTTCCAAATCTCCTATAAGCATAAACACAAGAGCTACGGGTAAGTGCAACAAAGCAAGATGAGGTCACCTCCATCAGACAACATTTCTAAAGTGTGGCTTGGTATATGAGAAGAAGAATATATAGATATAGATAAAAATTGTCACCGCAAGAAACTCCACAGTTATCTGTACTAATAAGCTAAATGCCAACATGATCAGTGCGTCTGTCACATAAATCTGAGTCAGATCCAAATGGATAATCAAAATATGTTTGTTTCTTGTTTCAAATAATAATTTACCGGATCAGCCAAGCCTATGCATTTTTCACTACGCCACATTCCAACCCATAACACATGAGTATTTTTACCATGAATTTTCATGACACAGGTTCAGTTTTTTTTTTTGGAGTGCTCAAGTGAACTAAACATTTGAACATCATGTTATATCCAAATCGAATCCATATCCGTGTGAATAGCATGATCATGAGGCGTTACAAGTAAAACTCGTCACGAATGGGGCAGTGAACACAAGCCCATATCCACTGATCCAATACTCAGCCAGTGCGATCAATCAAGCTCCTATCTCCTACTTTGAATTTTTCACTGATGAAACTACCCATTGATGCTACGAGTGGACAACCTATCCAACATGGGCCACGAATTTGAAGAATTAACGAACTCACAAGTCACAATGAACCCAAACACCATTCGAGTCCGAGGTCAACTAGACACTAGCGTCAAGTGTCAGACTGTACCGGAAGAGCAGATGACAGCAGAAAGTTCCTTATTAGAGACTTACGGGGAGGAGAACGAGCTTGGCGCCGTCGGCGGCGGCTTTCTCAATAGCCGCACGCGCGTGCGCGATGTTGCGAGCCTTATCCGCCGTGACCGAGAGCTGGCAGAGCGCCACCTTGAACTGCAGTCACAGGAACCCCCACGCTCAGTGACTCAGATCATCGACCGCCTACCTGACTACCTGGCCCTAAAATTCACAGGTATTCGGATCGGGACGGCGTCACCTTGGAGAGCGGCGGGGTCGGGAGCTCGAGCGCGGGAGGGGAGCGCGCGGCCTCCGGGCGGAAGGAGGCGGCGGTGGCCATGGCGACGAGACCGCGGCGGCGGAGGAGGGGGAGGCGGGCAGGGATGGCTGTGGAGCTCTTGAGGCGGGGGCCGAGGACGGCGGCGGCAGTGGATGTGGCTGCGGCTGCGGCTCTCATGGACGGACGGTGGCGTACTGTGCCCAGTACTAGCGACGAGACGAGCGAGGCGGCGTGAGTCGTGCGTGCGTGACGGCGACTGGAACGGGCCGGGGGTGGTTGGCCGATGGAATCGGCTGCGGGTGTATGTGGGCCCGGCATGTCAGCGTGATGGCCCGCAGCGTTTGGTAGTGACAACTGACACCGCTTTTGGTGCTGCTTTTTTTTCACTCGCTGCAGAAATCGCCTGTCCTCTGCGGCATGGACTGCGCCTTCGTCCAGTCGATGTGGTCCAGCGTTGCCGTAGCCGCGTCCCAACCTGCTCCCCGGCCGATCGTCCACGATGCCCGCGCTGTCGGGCTCGTCGTGGACTCGTGGCTTCCGTTCCGTTTTTGAGCGCATCGATGACGGCGGCCCAGCACGAGGATTTTCGTCTGCACTTGACACCAAGGGCCTTGTCATCCAGTATCCGTTTGCCGTTTCACGGCGATGGGCTCTCTCCCGGTGGGCTGGCCGCGATTGTGGCCCGTTCGGCACCAGGCCATGTCCGTACTTCAACCGTTCGGCTTCGGCACCGTGACGTGCTTGGCGTGGGCTAAAAATACCGTGCTTCCGACCGACTTGCTTTACACAGCCCATTTAGACAGCACTACTTCAGCAGAAATGCTATACACCGCGCGCGCGGTACTCGGTATCTATCGCGCGCGCGTGTTGGGCCGCAGCGCACGAGCGCGGCTGCGCTGGCGTCTTCGTCTTCAACGGCATCGGCGGCAGGGCGGGGTGGGGAGGAGGGAGCCGACGGCGGAGCGCGGGAGCATGCGGGCGGTGCGTCACGACGGCGAGGACGCCGCTACGCCACCGGTTTGTGGATTAATGTCGGCGACGGAGGAGAGAGACACGGAGCAGCGCCGGAGCACGGAGGAGGTGCGGGCGGCGCGGCTCGCCGCCGATCGCTGATGGCGGAGGAGGCGGCGGGGTTAAGATCCGGATTTGTTAGGGGCCTCGTCGGAGTGCTCCGAACATAAAGGGAGGTCTGGGACGGCCGGCCGGACCGGCGGGTTCAATAGAAATAGTGGGCATTTCACTTCCGTATCGAGCTGATCTATACGCATACGTTTTATCCCAAAACTTATGAGCGGACAAGAACGGGGAGTCATGCTTGCCATCAGCTTAAGCATTCCAAAGAACTGGGTGATTATAAGCCGCATATGTTCAGAGAAAACGTCATGTCACGATTCAGCAGAGCAGAACCGTCGAGACGGCAACTGGCCCGCGTCTGGTTTACCCAACGGCACACGACGGCTATTGGCCTATTATTGGAACTACTGCTGCTCGCGCCTCGAGTCAACTTCCGTGTGGATAAAGGCAGTACAAAGAGTGACTTTCCTTGCCCACCTAAGTCTCAACCTTAATAAGCTTGTAATTGTCAGGGCATCGACACCATCACGAAAGCGCACCGTAGAAATGAGGTGCGCTGTTAATGACATTTGTTGCGCGATCTGCAACGTCGCTGTTGAGCCTTGCTTGTAATGACGGGATCTGCTTTGCTGCTCGCCTTACCCTCAGCTCCACGATGACGGGAGGGAGGGAGGGAGGGAGGGAGTCACAGGCTATGACTCACCAGTTCTCCCCAAAACGGCTGCTGTTGACACGCTCTCGGCCTCATCGCTCTTTAGTAGTATTGTATGCCATTTTGAATTTTGATGACTCGTGTCAGCAATCAGTTGCCTCATCACACTGTTATTTACGGAGGATGTGTGTGCTCGTCTGCACTAAAGTATTTCACGTAACGACATCAATCTCAATTGCCGGCAAGCCAAGGAAAAAGATGATCAAAACATGCACATAATTCGTTTTCAAAAATAAAAAGTTCAACTACGAAGCTGTCTCTACCTGTCGATGTAATCGGCTAGCTGTACTCTGTTTCTTCGTTCTTTCTCTTCTGTTTTATCTTAGACCGACTCTAACAAGAAACACCACTTTGGAGAGGCAAACCAATAAATGTCTCGCATGTACAGTGCTCGGTAGGGGATATAAATCTGGCGTTCTCTAACAAGAAGAGGCAAATCGCTTCGAGGTGAAGAAGAGGATGGTACCGGCTACGACTTACGCGACGTCGACTCCCGCGAACGACCTCGACCACAGCGGCTCCCTCCACGCCCGCGTGCGCCCACCTCCACGCGAGCTCGAGCCACCGCCCTCATGATGCGTCGTCGCCGCCACGCTCGCCTCCACGTGTGAGCTCGCACCCGCCTTCCCCGTGAGCTTGCGTCGTCCTCCACACAAGGTCACGCCGCCTTCACGTAAGCTCGCTCGCCGTCGAGGCCGTGCTCGCCCGCCGTCGAGCCGCACTGCCCTCCCCCAAGCTCCAGGGCACCGTTGTGGTGGCGGGGAAGGAGGAGGAGACCGGTGTGACCGCTCTGGAGGAGGAGGCCGTTGTGGTGGCGGGGAAGGAGGAGGAGACCGGTGTGACCGCTCTGGAGGAGGAGGCCGGCGCGGTGGTGGGGAAGGAGGAGGAGGCCGACGCGTCGCCAGATCTGGTGGAGGAGGAGGCCGGCGTGATGGCGGGGAAGACGGAGGAGGCCGGCGTGACGCCAGATCTGGAGGAGGAGGAGGCCGACGCTGTGACGGGGAAGGAGGAGGCGGCCGGCACGACTACCTCCCGCGCTTGCGACCGACCGAATTCCTCGGAGGAGTGCAAAATACATCAGGCGTTACATCGTCTTGTTCGAGAACGTGGAGGAGAGGCACAATAGCCTCCGTATTCTATTTTTGCCTTTTCCTTACGTTTGTTAGAGTCTGTCTTATAGGCACACAAAAAAGGAGAAAATAAGAACAGTGATATACGTACTACTGAAGACATACGACTTTAGTACTCCCGCCTTAGCATTGGACGGGTGCAAGTACAACAATTGGCTGCAGCAAGCCAATCAAAATGTAATCAGACTTGACGGCATGCAAATCATCGTACAGTAGACTCGAGTAGTACAACTTCAGTACACAACAAATTCTGATGGATGAATGAATGAAGAAAAAAACATAGTGCTATAGGTATGTCTAAAGACGTCCTACAACTTTAGTTCAGTCTAGCTACTACTTTCTCTGTATTTTATTTGACGACGTTAAGTAGTTGAAAACTACGAGACGTCAACAATAAAAATACGTGAGGAGGAACGACAACCAAATCAACGTGCAGTCAGACTCGAATTCTGTAACTTGAGTCAGACGCGTAGCAATTTCTACAACATGTACGGGACGACAAGCATATCAACATGTAGTGGGATTGGAGTCGTGTAACTTCAAATTAAAACTTCAGTAAGACGCATAGCAAAAAAAATTTAAAAAGGAAAACATTGCTATAGTAAGTACAACCAAATATCGCGTACTGTTGGCTACGGTAAACTAATCTGATGAGACAGCAAAAGAATCAAGATGTTGGACTCGTGTCAGCGACGCATAGCTCAATAGCTCAGAGTAGCGAGCAGCCTCTGCCGCATTATTGATGGATTGGATGCCTAACCTACCTACGTGCAGACTCCTGATTCCAAACACGCAAAAACAGCATCAGTCGAGTGAAGCTGTCCAGGGAAGAGAAGCAAGGCAAGTAACCAATCAGTCACCGGAGCCGGTCAGAGCAACGAACAAACCGCTGCAGTGGCGGTCGCTTTCACAGGGGCCCCACGTAACCCGATCCGGAACGGCTGGTATTGAGGGGCGCTAATCCGGGCCCACGGCCCACGCGATAAAGGGTCCTGCTGCCTATCATCAATCTCTCCCCCATGCCCCGCTTGATCTGAGTCTGACGCCCAACTTATTCTATGCGGTGATGAGCGATGATGGATGTGCTGCTGTTGCTGTTCCTGAATCCTGATGCGCGCATACGGAAACGGAGGTGTATACAAGAACGAATAGATTTGCCAAGCTTCCTGAGACTTCTTCCGTTCCATCTAATCCAAAGAGTCAACCAACGAATTTGGTGCGGGAGAATTAGGGAGCACGATGATCGATTTAGGTAGAATGTTATAATAAGCGTTCTTGCAAACATCACCACCTACTGTCTGATTTCTACAAGTGTGATATGATAATCCGCATTTCTTTCGCTGTCGTGCCGCATTTTCGCCCCATTTCTTTAACGTGCAGCGGTTCAGAGGCTCCAATATCAAGGGCACGTCTACTACGAATCACGTCTCGTATACTATTGCAAAGCCAGCTCGAACGACGGTGACGTCCCGTACAACTGTATAAGTTCGTGGATCACTTATCTACCTTGCCTAATGAAAAGTTCTCTTGCGTTTGGATTTCTTTCTTCTTATCAAGTAGCGGGAATCTCGAATCTGGGGTGTTCATTGTCGCCGTCTCTGTCCTTGTTCCGATGTGCGCGAATCTGGAAGCGGATCCGGTTCCAGCAAGTGTTCGACCTCGCCATCGCCAGCCACTTCCCGAATACTACTACGTCGAGCAAAGCGTAGAGAACGATGGAGACTGTAGGTGCGCACCTAGCCTACCATTCCAAGAAGCAAAGCCAAGACATGACAGTGATCGATGCAGAGGAGTAGCACACAGAACACAAGGAGTGCGCACACAATTTCATTCCCAATCTAGCAGTAACAGAAGTAGTAGTAACATGTAACGGAAACTCGTAAGCAAGTTCTTGGTGACTGATGAAACTTGTTCATTTCACAGAAATTTTCATCACCATCATCAGCCGCATCAGAAAAAGCGCAGAGAATGATGAAGACTGCAGACGCGGACTCCGCCTACCATTCCAAGAAGCGAAGCCAAGACATATGATAGTGATCGATGCAGTGTAGTAGTAGCACACAGAACACACGCAGTGCGCACACAAGTTGACTCCTCATCTACCACAATTCTGTAATAACAGAAGTAGTAACATGATAAGGAAATTCATAAAAAGCAAGTTGTTGGGTGACTGAAACTTGTTCATTTCACGGAAATTTTCATCATCATCATCATCAGCCGCATCAGCAGCTAGTAGTAGCGGGCAGCAGCAAAAGCCAGCAAAATTTTTGCATCCCTAAACCCCCTTCCCTGTCTAGAAGTAGTGCTTCTTCTTGCCATCCATCCTCCCTCTATAGCACCCAGTTGGATCAAGAAATAAAGCACACACACCTAGTAAAAAACAGCTTGAGCATATGTACAAAAGTCGTCCTAATTAGAGAACCATCGAACCCCCATCATGGGCATGGCCATGGCCATGGATCGATTGCTTCGAAGACGTACGATTCGATTACGAACGACGACGAAGCAGAGGCCAGAGGATGTTGTTGTTCTAGTCGAAGTATCCTTCCTTGGCCGACATTCGCTTGAGGAACTCGTAGGTAGTAACCATGGTGGCGGCCGACAGCGACATGGACCCCCACCTGGGCCCGAGCCCGCGGTAGCACGCGGCCCATCCGCCTTCCCTGAGCAGCCCACGCACGGTGCTGGCCATGGTCGGGCGCGCGGCGGCGGCCCCCTCCATCACCTGCAGCCGCGTCTTCACGGTGTCGAGCGGCATGGTCACCAGCGCGGCGGCTCCCCCCGCCAGCGCGGCGCTCGCGCCCTGCACGGCCACCAGCGCCGCGTAGCTCTCCGACCTGTCGTCGCCCACGGCGCGCCACATCAGCCGCTGCGCCACGGCGTAGGTGGACCACCACACGGCGTTGGACGGCGCGTAGGTGAGCGTGGACAGGCCGAACCCGCGGTACAGCCCGCGCACGCCGTCGGCGGCCAGGATCTTCCTGAACGCGTCGGCGCCGCCGCGGTACCGGCACGCCGACCCGCCGGAAGCGCCCTGCACCATCAGGCGCTGGCTGATGACGTCGACGGGGGTCCACACCACCTGCGCTGCGACGGCGGCGGACACGCCGGCGGCCGCGGACGCGGCGGCGGAGGCCGCGGGCTCGGAGAAGCCCAGGCGCACGGCGGCGGGGCCCACGGAGGACTTGGTGGTCTCGAGCGCGGCCATGTACAGCGCGCGCGCGGGGACGGTCCCGGCGAGGGAGGCGCCGAAGCCGCGGTAAAACCCGCGCACGCCGTCGCGGCGGAGGATGGCGGCGGCGGTGGCCGTGGCCGCCTGCGGAGGCGGGGCCACCTGCAGGTGCGTCTTGACCACGACGGCGGGGTACAGCGCGGCGGAGACGCCCGAGAAGAGCGCCGCGCCCAGGACGAAGAAGCGGGACTTGTCCAGCATCTCCCAGTTCACCTCCGCGGGCAGCCGGCGGATCTCGTCGGCCGCTGCCGCCGCCGCCGCCGCGCCGGCCTTCTCGTCCATGTCCACAGCACTGAAGCTCATCCTTTCATTCCACTGCTTTTTCCTACCAAGCTTCCCTACCAAAACCCAGTCTCGCGGGCAGTAGTGAACTCGAGCACGGATCAGAGGTACTAGTATCGCGCAGCTAATCCTCTCCAGGCAGGCACCGACGGCAGCTTCGCCAGCGAGCACTTCTAGTCCCACCTATACCATGCGATCGAGGGCAACAAGAAGAAAAGACAGGGGCACTTCGGATCCTTTGAAACGGAGAAAAAGGTGAGAAGCGGCAGCGCAGCGGGTGCGATTCTTCGGGATCCCGAGGGGTTAACTGAATATTTATACGCAAGGTTGGTGGCGTGGCCACCGCTGCCTTATCCGTGGGCAACCAGCGAGATGGATGCCCGTACGGGTGACCGGCACGTGCCGGCAGAGATGCGTGTCGCGACGCTCGGCTTTATCGGTCACTGTTGCGGGGAATCACCGGTGACAGCCGGTGGAACGGTGGGCGTCGCCCATTGGCTGGATCTCGCGGGAAAGTTGGGCCACCGTCTCTGAGTGAGTGAGAGGGTATGCACTTTTTTAATGGCGCGAGTTGGGAGTGTTGCGCACACAGAGACACACGGAGCTCGCCCACAATAAAAGGTCAATCAATAGGGGAGGAAATGTGTCGCCGACAGGCCGGCCCACGCATTTCTGTGTGCTGTCTTACGTGGGCGAATCCGAATTTTACCCACCACCACAGATATTTCTGGTAGTGCTGTATGGAGTTTGACTATACTGGAGTTGTATGATTCCCAACTTTCCAAGTTCACAATCTCATACTCCTCCATTTTTATTTGATCAGTTCACAAATAAAGTAAACGACGACAATATTTTAAGATTAGAGGAGTAGGTTTTAACAAAATACTGTACTGTAAACGGTAATTAGAAACTCTCGTTGATTGTGATTGACACACTGCGAGAAATGGGAGTACTTGTTGTTCTTGAAAGAAATGTTTTTCGAACAGATGAAGCCAACTCGGTCGTTGATGCTGTTTTGCATATTCACGCAAAGCGCTTTTTTCATCAAGTCAAAAAGAGATAGAACAGGTGCCACACCACGGACGTAACCGATTCGGAAGGAACGAGGGAGTCATGCGTCAAGACTCAAGCGTGTGGTGTCCAAGTCCAAGTGTTGAACCACATTTCAATCAGACCTGAACCTGAACACACCGTTCTTCTCGGTTCCGTGGGCTAATTCTTGCAGGCTAGACGGTCAATGTGAAGTGGGTCCATCTCATACGGTCCCACATGGCCAACGTTGGATCACCAGCTTTGTTGCCATCTGCATAGGCCATAGGCGCAGGCGGCGGTTAGCAAGTGGTGAGTCGCCGTTTGCTGGGCGCCCGTGGAGTTGGAGGACCGGTGGGCCGCGCCCAAATCCAGTGGCGACGTGGCCGTTGGATTCTCGAGGGGCCGCCCACACGCGCGTCACGGCTGTCCGGCGGTCCAAATAGAATAGGGCCGTCGAGATCTGGGGCCTGCTGTAGCTGGTCAAGACATTTGTGACGTGCACGCGCTCCGTATCTCCATCTCGTCAGCTTCGCCATGGAAAATATTAAGCTATTGTTCTCCAGCAAAATAGTCTTTAGCTATTCAGATGCAGCTCCAATCTCATGGTAATAACGGATACATGTGACTATAGTTCACTCCTGCTGTTAATATAGCTCTTCTATGTATGGGCTTCTATGGAGTTAGCCAAAATCTATGTTGCTTCCACGACGAGAATTATAGCACCGGATCCTCTTTTTCCTGCATCGTAGGCACTTCCATAGCTCCATTTAGTATAACAAACACCAACGCACATAGATTTTGGCTGAAGAAGATGCTTCCGATGCGCAGAACCTAGACGAAAACGGGAGGAGGCAAAACCGTTAAGTCGACTGTTGCCACAGATTGATAGATTCCATTCTTTGTTTTTTTCTTTTGTAACAGTTTGCGTGGACTCCGAAAATTGACCACCAGTACTGACGAATTCGAGAACTGACTGGCCGGAACTGCTAAAGACATACAAGCAGCAAAGGAACTGAATTTTATTTAGTGCCCAGGTTGGATGTGAAAATCGACCATGCCTGCACTGTGAGCAGCCCCGTCTGCATCATCAGTAACGTTGCCCCGTAGCTGTCAAAGCAGGTTGGTAGTCATTAGCAGCTCGGTGGCCAAAGTGCCCAAAGCAGTTTTCGATTTACGTCGAAAGCATCCGACGAGATAATTCCAACCTTGTTGCCGTCGAAAGGCTGCTAATAACTTCCTTCTTCCACCCTGCGACCATCTCACTCGATGAATCCGCGCCTTTCCCAGAACCGTTGAGCCGTGAGACTGTAACATTTGCTCTCGAAAACTAGTAGCCCGAACCGAGAGTTTGGCAAGGCATATAAGCCAATCTTAATGCTGGTTTCATCTCACTCTTTCTAAGAGTATCATATCAGCTGTTTGGTTTTGTTTTGGAGTTTTTTTTTACAGTTCTCCAAAAGATATCAGGTATGTTAGATGAACAGCATCCTACGCGACTACGAGGTACCTGACGGAGGCTTCCCGCAGGCAAGGGTATGCCTGTCATTTTTATCGTCCGGCCGCTCTAGTCCACTCCTCAACCAATCCTCTTCGGTGTAAGTTTGTAAAATGAAACTACTACTTCTAGTGTCAAATTTCATATTACAGTTTTATAAGTTTG
Source organism: Eleusine indica (assembly GCA_030378355.1). Classification (NCBI taxonomy): domain Eukaryota; kingdom Viridiplantae; phylum Streptophyta; class Magnoliopsida; order Poales; family Poaceae; genus Eleusine; species Eleusine indica. The sequence continues at coordinate 3,877,599 of CM059498.1, read as the reverse complement.
TAGCATTAATTACTGCATGGAATTAATATCAAATGATGAGTATTGTCACAACAGTTTTTCTCAGTTTTATTGAATGATCACAAAGATGTTTATGGTTTCACAAAAAAAAAGAGATGTTTATAGGGACATGGAAATACTAGAGTGGTGTTATGCTCGTGCATATGGCCCGGCTCGGTTCGTGTCGTCGGTCTCTCGAATGTACACGCGGTATCTAGTGGGCTTCAAAATAGGCCTTTTGAGTGGCCCAACATCTTGCAAGTAGTGGAGAAAGGAGGCCCAGAAACCTTGGACGTATCATAAGCCCACGTCGCCCTCATCTTCTCCGCCGTGATCGTGATCGATTCGGCGGGGAAGTCCGATCAGCCATATCTGCTACGAGGCGACGAGGGCCGCGGTGGTGATGGCGGCCGTGAGCCCTCTATCTGGGCGGGAAGATCCGGTGAAGAAAGGAGGTGACAAGAGCCGCGGCCGCGCCGCCGCAGTGAGCAGCGGCGCAACTCGCTTTCAGGTTTTTCTCTTCTATGATTTGAACAATTGAACCGATATGCGTGTTTCAAGCGGGGGAGTAATTCCCAGCGCCACATATGCGAATTTCTTCGGACTTGTCACTATCGTTGTCGATCGTTAGCTAGCAGTTCTTAGTCCTTTCGTGGAATGTCAAATCCAGAACAAACTGCAACCGTATATGAGTTGCTGCTTATGCGAAATTCAGTTTGACCTGGCGGGCTAGCGACTCTTGTGTGCAGGGACTTGGAGCATCTTCCAGTACCGATTAATATGTAGAGCCTTATGTTAATGTCACACATGACTACTCACTTGGAATTCCTTCTAATAAATGTTGACTGCTACTGGAAAGTCGCCTGTCGGCCTGTGGCAGAATCACAAGGAAATCCACTGAACTCTGATTGGATACATTTTCTATCAAGTGACGCGCTCACTGCAGTATATCCTACCTCAGTACAGATCATTTGAATTATTCTCCACCCAGTGGCATCCAAGATATTTGCAAAAAAGGTATCATTTTCTGTGTCATGACAATGCTACTTCACTTCACCCCGATTCCAACCACACTCGGAAGTAGTTATATTCATCGCAATTTCTTTGACCGGATTCTGGGACTGCATTTTCTTAGGTTTGCATTACTTTCCAAGTAACTTAAATTTGGGTGTGGCATTCCAGGCCTTTGCTGCTCTCAAGATGTGTGATTTTTTTCTTATTTTTACGACATCTTGATCTGATCTACTTACCTTCCCCAATGCATTTTCCTCTTGTATTTTCCTGCATGGTCTTATCCACTGCATTCGGCTTTCGCCATCTTTCGCCTCAGAACACATTAGTACAAGAGCCACATAACAAATATTCAGACAAGTACCGTTTGGTTGTCAGTTGAGAACATGGATAACACTGGGTCACTGGCAGTTGGAACATAGGCGGTGTTCACCGTCCAATCCCGCTCCCGCGTAAAGGCGAGTAAGGGGAGCTCACGCTTTGTCTTATCCATAAAATACCTAATCCCAGTGGACGCAATATTTGCTTTGGTTGATGGTACGATTAGTGGATAAGTATCAAGAGGCACTCAGGTTGGCAGGAGTGCCTTCTAGAATATTCTAACATGGAGTTTGGGTTTGAAAGTTCAAAGCCCATTGCTTTTGTGATAGTGCTGTGCCATCACGTGTGCCGTGGCTTCGGCAGCCGTGGTTAACTCTGTTAGTGCGTGATTACGACTTAATCCCATAATGAAAGGTGTGCTTATCCGAGCTGCATCAAACTCAGTTGACTTCTAGCATGGGTTTAGTATTTAAGGTGATTATATTAAACTTTGTGGACGTGTATGTGGTCTGAATTGCCTTCAAAAGTTTAATGTATCGTCAGTTTCAGCAACCCATTATACTTTCTTATTATCATTTCTGTAACTTACTGTAGCATTTTCCTGATCATACATGAACGTTTGAATTGGTCTTTAAGCGTCTGGGAAACATGTCCCTGGGTAGTTTTCTTACTGAATTTGGACCACTGCGAACAATCAGGGCCATCCATTTGGAGCAAACATATTCGTCTCATCTGATATTCCTATTACATAGTTAGAATGTTCACTTAGTTCAATATAGTCTTATTCCTTTTTCTCAGTGGGAAAGATATCCTTTTCTGCACTGAAGTTTATCACAAACCATCATGTCTAAGGAATCTCGTTTATATTTTTGTTATTTCTAGCACGCAAGACGCGAAAAGCAGCTTCAGCGCGGATAATTGTGGCGTAAAGTGAATGTAGAACATGGTACACGTCATGATCCCCACTACGCTTACCATAAAAAACAGTTTCATAATACTGTCAGTCTTATCGTCGTTCATGTGTTGCGAATCTTATTAACTGTATTATAAACAGGGATGCATGAGCGAGGTTTCCCGCTCATACACATCCAAAACATAGCTACCTGGGAATCTTGTGTCCATGATTCCGACTGAACCACCTAGTCCTAAGTTTCTAGACTCCTGTAGCATTATTAGAAATATAATAATTTAAACACTTTTTAGAAAAAGGTAGCATGCCGCAAAGATACAAAACAACAACAACAAAAAAGAAAGGTTTTCAGTGAAAAAGAAAACTGGTAGAGATGGATCCATCAATCAGTCCACGCGAACAAGCAGACAAAGGAGGAAGAAGGAAAAAAAGGCAACGTAGCGTTGGATGAGTCACCGTGTGTTGCCACAAGTGGCGCCTCTGCGACATGCCGCGATGGAATGGCGACATGGCGTCCCGGCTAGCGGCTATTGATCTGAAAGCTATATAGGCATACATTTTTAAGGGCAGATAGCGACAAGAACGACTGCTTCTTCAGTGCAGATCTACGGTGACACGAATACGATGAAAAATCTCTGCTACGCAAGAGTACTAAAATACTAAGCCATGAAATATCAAAGTCTGTTCAAGTTGGTTTAATTTACTTCTGCTCATGGATTCACCGTATTTTACTCTCCCATGGTTACCTGCTTCCTATCTTTCTGTAACCAAAAAAAAAAAAAAAAAACTGTCTCAGTTCAGTTGATCTTTCAACGGTAACTGCCTAACTGGAGTAGAAAAGCAATTTGGAATATTGTCCGGGTTCCTAACTTCACACGGTATGTTTTTGTGATAGTGCAGCACGCTAACCGTATACTTAGTTTGCCTCACCGATGCAAAAGAGCGTCAAGACAAACAGATGACATAACTTATCAAGAAACATCGCTGCGGCTTGCTGAAAAGTTGCATGCAGATGTCTCAGGGAATTATTCATATCCATGGGCAGGCATGATTAAGCTTCTACTAATTGCTAGCTGAAATATGATAGTGCAATCTGTTCAATTTGTTATTACTCATTTAGCTGAAGATACCAATTTGCACTCTGATTGTTAAAATGTATATTCTCTTGTTTATTCCTGTCATATATATAACTCTCTTGCTGGCACCTTACAAGTCACACGTCTCTGCTTTATTATTCAGTGCCATTAGACTAAGCAGTTGGTGAGCAGACAGAGGAGGAGAGATATAGGCCAAACAGCCCAGCAGAGAAACCAGAAGACTAAAAAGACTCGCCTCTCTGTGGAGAGACAGGGAGAGGGGAAGGAGACCTTGCAGAGGAGAGAAGCAAGGCAAGGTGGGAAAGAGGCAGCACGGGAGGAGGGCTGCAGGAAGGGGAACATGCTCCCTCCTCATCTCACAGGTCTTCTCTCGGTGACTCATCTCTCTCTCCCAGCCTCTCTGATCTGCGGTCTGTTTCTTCCCTGTGGTGTGACCGAGCTCTAGCCACCACTTGAGCTGGTTTTCGGACCGTGTCTTCGCGATTCTGGCTAATTCGTGTTGGATCTAGCTGGTGTCTTGGTCGCTGGGTTGTTTTTTGGGGTGATACAGGGATGAGACTTGTGAGTGCATTTCTGGGAGAAGTGAGGTGATTGTTGCGGTGTGTGCCCTGTGCCTAAAGGCCTTCTTCGATTTGTTAGAGCACAACGTATGTAGGATGCGTGTCGCTTAATTGTTTGTTTTGTTGCTTCTTTGTGTTCCCGTCTGTCTGATTCCTAGTGAATTTGTTTCTAGAACGAATCCTTGTGATGTTACATGTGTCGGTTGTGCCTGGTTAGTTCGTTGTTAAGGGAATTTGGAAACAGAGCTAGTAACTCTGTAGCTTTTATCTGTAAGTAAAATTGATGTAGCAGCGACAGACATGCAAGTTCGTCTTCAGCAGAATTCATGCATGGAGGCATGGAGCTGTGAGAATTGGAGGTCGGAGGAGCCTGTGATCTTAAGATGTAGCTAATTCGCTAGTGAGCCTTTTGATAAAACTGACAAGTCGTGAAGACCTTGTCTCACTCTCGTCATATAGTTTGTTTATTCATGAAGTTTTTGCGGTAGCGAAGAGATATGGTTACATAATCGATCAGAGCATACGCATGGCTAAGTTCGACATCTCAGATGATCAACTTCAGTGAATTGAAGGGGCTAATAGCTGCATAATGGTTTCTTTTCAAGATTATGGTCAATTCTAGGATGCTTTCATGTATCAGGGGCACCATATTAAGCAGAGTGTATTTGTTCCAAATATAAATTATTATGTCGGGGCTGACCTGTGCTTATATTTGAACAGTATGAACTGAAATACAAGAATTGAGAATTTCCATGAGATGAGACATAAGAAAAACCTTCAAAAATATTGTTTCATTCAAATGTTGCAAGTACTTTGTCCTCTTTTTATATATCTTTGGTAGTTTAGTAGTTTCAGATATAATTTTAATATCCACCATTTATATGTAGCAGAAAATGGCACAATAATGATCCAATTTGGTCATCAAATGCCTGATTACGACTCATCAGCTACCCAATCAACCAGTGGAAGTCAACAAGAAGTGTCTGGAATGAGTGAAGGAAGCCTTAATGAACACAATGACCAATCAGGTTTGTACTATTCACCCATTCTATTATATTAGTACAGGATATCGTCATATTATACCTCTTGCAATCAAGAGGCATAATATTTTTTTTAAAGAAAGATTATCTTCTTGTACTGTAACTAGGTAATCTCGATGGTTACACCAAGAATGATGAAAATAAGATGATGTCAGCTTTATCTCTGGGCAATCCAGAAACTGCCTATGCACGTAAAAAATCTGACCGCAGTCAGTCCTATGTAAGTTTTGGTGTTAATACACTAATTTTATGGTTCAGAGTTTTCTCTGACAAACAAGCATGTGGTGAATAACACAAGATGCTTACCGTTTCAGGCCATATCATACCCGTATGCTGATTCATTCTATGGTGGCGCAGTGCCGACTTATGGCTCACATGCTATTGTAAGTGATCTTTTATGCATCCAGCCTGTTCTTTGATTTATTTCTCCTACTTTTTGCTACTTTCTGGTGCTGCATGCCCCTTTATTTGTTGGCTTGGCAATGTTGTTGATGTGCCTTTTTGGGGCCTACTATTGGGACGTTTCTGTGCCTGTACGTGTGCCTTGAGTAGTATGCAGTAGGAGTTAACATGAATGTCTATTAAGATAGACAACTGGCATCATCGATATTAATTTACCCTTTTTTTTTCTTCAAAGATCCACAATGACATCTGCATGTTATTTGTGTAAATTTACTAGCATGTTCTGGTAAATGCCAACAGTCATTTTTAGTCGTAAAAAGTTATCTCATTATCATTCTCCTGGTAAGAGTTAGAGTGGTTTGTTTCTTCTAGTCCAGAAAGTTTCTGTTGTTAATTATTAATTGTACACTCATTTTCATCTCATGAATAATGAAGCAGATGCACCCCCAGATTATGGGAATGGTGCCATCCTCTCGGGTGCCATTACCAATTGAACCAGCTGCTGAAGAGCCCATTTATGTAAACGCAAAGCAATACCATGCGATTCTACGAAGGAGACAGCTCCGTGCAAAGTTGGAGGCTGAAAACAAGCTGGTGAAAAGTCGCAAGGTATTATATTTCTGCTCATTGTTTGAGGAAACAGAATTTCTTTGGATCATTTTTCAGATTCATCTTTTGCACTCTTTTCCTAACATCGCATCTGCGCGCGCAGCCATACCTTCACGAGTCTAGGCATCAGCATGCTATGAAGAGAGCTCGTGGAACAGGGGGGCGGTTCCTCAACACGAAGCAGCAGGCGGAGGCTACCGGCGGTGGCTCCTCGGACGCGCAACGCGCGCCAGCAAACAGCATCATGTTCACCAAACACGAGCACAGCTTACCGCCCGGTGACCTCCGTTATCACCCGAGAGGGGGCGCGTGAAGGAGTCCCATGGCAACTCATCCTTGGCTTATGTGTGTGGCGCTCGGCAATTGGACTCAGCTTTTTCTGTGTGAAACTGAACCTGGGTAGCGTGTGTTGTAACTAGAAGTGCGCCCGAATTGGCGGTCATTCTGTTCTACTACTACTTGCGATGCGTCTTGGGAGGTGCCGAGACGACCCAAGTGTCGACAGTTTTGCCGAACGAGCTTTGCACTTGTGAAGCGTGAAGCTGGCACCTGTTTGCTGTAAACTGACAAGGACCGCAATAACCATTCTGCATTTCTGCATTATGTTTCGCATCTTCTGTTCGTCTATGACGGGCTGGCTTCCGTTACGGTAGTCGCTATGTACAGTTGTCGACTCCTTCCTTCCTTTTAATCTGCATTGAACTGCTAAATTATTTTGACTGAGTTGAGAAACCAGCCGTCAGCGAGGGTGTAAGTTTTATTCTGCCGTGTGGGCACTGCGCGTGGTTCTGCTGCGGGACGCATTAGGCCAGCGGGGCTCACTACTGCCGACAGTCCGAGACGACACCACGTTGCCATCAACGACATGCACGCCGGCGCTGGCCTTCCCACGACATGGTACAGCCCACCTCTTCCGCGGGCCTGGGCTTACGGACCAGCAACCAACGGCCCACGGCCTAAATAACTGCTCGTGAGGTTCTTCATCCAATTCAGCAGGGGTGGTGTTGTATGTTTTGAGACAAAACAAGGAACGAGAGAAATGGGTATCAATATCATATGCCAGCAGGCTTTCTACTGCTTCAACGACTCAATTTTGAGCCTCGCCCTTGATTGATGAATTCTTGATCCCCTTCCTCGCCCGACCACGACCGATTGGTTGCTGCGGCTTACTCAAAAAAAAAAAGAGAGATTGGTTGCGGCCGCACCGCAGCTTGCCGCACCATTCACACTTTGCGGGGCACGCCCGGCACCAGAGCGCAAGCATTGGCTTGGGTGCAGCACTGCACGTATCACATTGGCGCCCACAGATTTGCTGTCTTCTTCCCCTGCCTCTACCGACGCCCACGTACACATCTGCAGCTTTCCCCTCCAGGGTACCGGATCGAGCGGAAGTTTCCTCGCGGCGCGCGATGCGTCTGGACCCTGGATCGAGCGAAGCAAAAAGAAAATTCCACGCGACCGGCGTCACCGTCACGTCGAAGCTGGGGGAACAGCGCGTCTTTTTTTTTTAAATAATTATTTTTAATCTATTATTTTAAAAAAAATCTATCCGGAACTAAAATTATAAAATCTAGATGTTTTTAACACGCCAATCACTTTGACGTGTTTCGTGTATAAAATACGCCATACTGATTGGCGTAATTGGATCCATGTCAGCGTCGACCACCACGTCGGATCCGAGCGGGAACTGAGATTGACCGTAAACACGCCAATCTGTTTGGCGTGTCTTATGCACGCCAAACAGATTGACATGTTTGGGAATTAATGCTCTTCGAACGGTCCAGAAGTAGATTAAGGTTAATTAAGTTACACTAATTCATTTGACGTGATTAATAAAGAAGACACGTCAAATAGATGAAACCAAAAGATGGACATGTCCCTTTCATGATGACATAAGCGAATAAAGTGGTACAATTTTCTTTAAAATACTATAAATTCTTCATATAGTATCCATGACGATACGAATAAAATTAGATCTCACTTGCATATATTTAAAAAATAATATTTTTTTAAATTTTTTAAATTTTTTTCTGAAACATGTGTAAGTGAGATCTAGTTTTGTTTGTATCGTCACGTAGAACACAATAGTGAAAGCGGAATAAAAAACGATATTATATGAAGGATTTATAATATTTTAAAGGAAATTGTATCACTTTATTTGCTTATGTCATCATGAAAGGGACATGTCCATTTTTTGTTTCATTGAGACATTAGTTAGTCACGTTAAATGGATTGACGGGACTTAATTAACTTTAGTCTACTTCTGCACCGTTTGAAGAGTATGAAGTCCTAAACACGTCATCGTTTACGGACAATCTCAGTCCCCGCTCGGATCCGACGTGACGGTTGACGCTGATGTGGATTCAATCACGCTAATCAATATGACAGGTTTCATACACGAAACACGTTAAAGTGATTGGCATGTTAAAAACGTCTAGATTCTATAATTTTAGTTTAGTATAGACTTTTTTATAATAATAGATTAAAAATCATTATTTTAAATAAAAAAATTCGAACAGTGCAGGCGCCGGAGCAGTGAAATGAACCTGATGGCCACTAACCAGCACACTATACTTTTGTTTTAGATGCATGGTCAAGTCAACTGAAAATCTTTGGCTCTGATGGGCATCCACCTGTTCGTGAATCGATCGAGGTGATCTCCTGTTACTTTCAGACGTGCCCGTGCTCTGGGTTAGTGGGACGCACGACCTGTAGTAGTAATCCACAAGTAAGCGTATACAGTTAGTTCTATGCCGTCGTCGTTGTACGGAACAGGTTGACGTGGCAAATCATCAAACGTGTACAGTATACAGCCCTGCGGCGAAGTAGAATTGACCACACTTTACTTCCTTGGACGATATAAAGTTGAAAAAGGAAAAAAAAAAAAAGATTACCGTATGACTGCGTGGCACGGACGCGATCGAGCTTCCATTCTTTGGCTCGCTGTCACGAGGTTCTCGCATCAGATCAGATGTTCACGAACGACAAAATCCCAAAAGTTTCCGTCCACCGTTCCGTAAACAAATGCCTCCGAAACCGCTGCGCGTATCAGGAGTTCGTCAGGCCATGCTGATTTGTTTAAGGGTAAGCGACTTTTCAAGCAACGCCCTCATTTGCTTACGCGGCAAGCGACTTTTCAAGCATAAGTTTATGGTAACTATGCTTTCACTTACATGATGTTTGGGAAAATCCTGGAAACAATACTGGTTCTGGAGGGAGAATTCGGAGGCAGGTGGTGGTGGTGGTGGCCCATAGAATACAACATGGGCAGATGCTCGAGAATTCCGCGGTGCAGCGGGAGGAGAAGAACGGTTCCAAGTTCCGACGTCAAGTGAGCGAATCCTTTTCCACGTTGCTCCAGAAAACCGATCCTCTCTTCTCCCGTGCTTATCTCCGCCACCGTTCCTCGGCTATAAAACGCCAAATCCGAGACCGACGCTTTCACTCGGCCCGGCAGCCCCAAAGGAAGCAAGCATAAAAAAGGGAAACCAAACGAAACCAGCCATCGTTCTCCCCCTCTCCCTCCCGACCGTGTGCCGTATCCAGACCAGGAGATCCAGAGGTGCGAGGCGCCTCCTCACCGTACGCCGCGCGAGGTGAAAACTACTGGTTGTGGTTGGTGCCGCCCCACCAGCAGCAACCACACTTGTTCTCCAGCGACCTGCTCCACCGACCAGTCCGTCCCCAAATTTTGGCTCCTGGAGCGGGCGAGAGGGCGCTTTGACGGACGATCCGGCGGCGGTGGCGATGCTGCAGCTGCTCATGGCGCTGGCCTTCTCGGCCGCGCCGCTCACGCTCTACGTGCCGCCGGTGCGCAGCCTCAGCCTCTTCGTCGAGGCCATGGAGGCCGTCTGCCGCGACTGCGCGCCCTACTCCCACGGCGCCATCCTGCGGTTCCGCCTCGGCCTATCTCGCATCCTCACCAGGCTCGCGCGAGCCATACGCTAAGCTAAGGCCTGACCGCCTGATTGACGGACGGACGGACGGCTTCCTCTCCTGCCAGTTACACAAACTCTGTACGGTGCGGTGCATACACGAACTTGTTTGTGCTCTTCTTCTTCTTCCTCCTCCTCCTCTGCCCTTTTTGCTGAATTTCCTGTTTGTTTCCACTAGTTATATCTTCTTCCTCCTCTTCCTTGTAGCATGTAGGATTAGTACAAGGGGAATTAAAGGTTAATAATCCATCCATCCATCCATCCAGAGGCGGGAGGAGGTTTTTTTGTGAGTGCAGGATCATAGCAACTCTTTCAGAGAATTAGTGTGTTCGGTGGGATGCGAGATCATCCATCCCCCACCAAGGAATTTGATGTGCGGTGTATAGTAGTTGTGCATCAGTTTGAGGGTTTGCAGGGTGAATGCTTCAGTTGAGCACTGTACTTGTTCACATGGGAATGAAACCTCTTTTAGCTGGCACTTCTCGAAATTGATATTCATCCAATCCAACCATGTTCAATTTCTCTGCGTCTGATTCATCTGACTCTTCGATTTGATCCAAGCATGTTCAATTTCACTGTGAGTGATTCATTTGACTCTTCCATTTGATCCAAGCATCTGTTAATTTCTTTGCACAAAATTCTCTGTGGGTATTTGATTTGACCCCGTGTCTTCAATTTCTGCCTGTAAACTGACTACCAAATGTGGAAAGAAACGATGCGATGTTTGCCCCCCCAAGTTCTTCTTCTGCGGCAACGCGACGGCATGTGCAAACAGATGGGGGAAATCAAAAGAGCTAGTACCTGTGACTGACTGATCACGGCATTAGCTTTGACAAGCTGGCAAAGCTTAATACTTCTCTTAACGCAAAGTGATCGTGACCTTTCGCCGACGCGGTAATTGAATAGGGGTTTCTGTAACAATCGCGGGGTCTCCAGCATCCTTAGCCGCTCCCACGTTTCCACACAAGTGTCGAACGGTCAGGCCATTCCCCACTCCACCAAATCTTGGTGTGCCAGTGTGCCGGCAATGATAGGACCAAATAGTGTGATGGGGATTTATTTTTGTCGGACGAGATTTGGCCCCACGAATAAAAATGTATTCCTTCCTGATAAACCCATCCCAAGAGTTCAGTATTTAGTTTTTAAAAAAAGTTCAGTATTTTTCTTTTCCTGCAGTTGGCATCAGCAGCTATGCTCTATGCTCCTGTAAAATATACTATACTGATCAAGGACGAAAGCGAAATGTGAAAGTTTCTAGAATGCAACCCACCTAATCACTTTAGTATTCCACCTACATCTAATAGCAACAGACACATGCCGGAGAAATTCGTTGTATTTTTTTACAGGATTTTCAGAATCCAAATTCATGGCCTCGTTGACTTGTACTGGTGGGACAGGGGAGCAACACCTCAGAATCCCGGAAATGCTGGCGAAAAGTCTCCTCCACGATCTTGCGGGAGAAGCGAGGGCGGCGAATGCCGGTGGTACTCTCACGTGATGCTGCTTGTGCTAGCGTTCTGCTATCACATTTTCCCTTGCCATTGCTCGAAGGAAAAAAAAAAAAAACATTTGCCACTTTCCCTGAAAAATGACGGCTACTATACAGGTTGAATCCTCACAACCTTACAAGCATACGGTAGTGTTGAGCAAAAATGATGAAGGCCCTGCCGTACGAGCTTCTCTTTCCGGAACTGGAGATCTTAGAGCGTCTTCCATCATAAATTAGCAAGTTGTTACATCACACTTACGGTATTGGCAGGCACACGTCACTCTGTGGCAACCACCCAAGTAAACAATACTGACTCCGATAAACTTCGTGCAGACTAAATAGTTTTAGTCCGAAGTCCACCGTAAAAAAATCACCAACATAGGATTTGTGGACCGTCCAGTATATTTTAATCACACTGATATCATCAATACAATTTACAAGTTACACTAGTACATATTATCTTGAGCGATGATTTCCCTAGTACTATAACAGCTGGCTTTATTATCTAAAAAAACAACTGGCTATTGAATCCAGATCCTTCGGCTCAGCAGAGAACCTGCACAAGGATGAGAAACCGTCGTGTACCTTCTTATTTGATCGGGAAATCACTGTCATCAGTTTGTGTCATATCTGCATGGACTATGATACACGACCGTCACTTTTATCATGAGAGGAGAGCTTTTCTCCTTCGAAACGCAAGCTCACAAAGGCACGCCAATACGGCACCTGGATGTCCTGACTATTGAATGTCCAAAGCGTCTGGAACTCCCCTGATTCTTGAATGTGCAGTGCATATGAAACTGCCCATGTGTAGCATTGTAGGACCGCTGATCCAGACTAAGGGGTCATCAGCTTGTCAAATGTCAGGCCACTTTGGTTACCTCCTGTTCTGATTTCCCAATATGTTCCAAGTTCATAATCCTTACTGGCTTCCCGAGGCCTGACTTGTCCTCCAATCTAGCGATTTCAAGAGCCCTTGAGCAAACAGGAAAGCTCATTTCGTCCCATGAATCCAGAATTATGCCTGATCCCAGGCATACATTCTCACGGTAGAATGCAGCAAACTGACCAGCTGCCAAGCCCTGGTCATCTTCCGATAGATGCACCACCAAAACATCTCCATTTTTTCTGGTTTGCTCTTCCATCACTGTGCAATGATGAAATTCAGGGCTATGCCGCACCTGATATTCACAATTTCAATATAGATCAGATCAGTGAATTGAGATGATATGACATCGACATTAAACAAAAGCCCTGAACCAAATACAGCTTCTAAAACACGAGATGCAGGTGCAGGTTTCTTAAAAGCTGCAGACCCATTTTATTTGTGGATTTCAATGGGCAAGTTAATTTCAGAATAACCATATTCTAAAAAACGCACCACTGATGACCAAACAGAGCTGTTTCTACTGTCCAGAAAATTTTAAAAAAAATGGTCATAAATACAGTCCAGCATGGGTGCTTCCATTCGACCCATTATGACTTGGACAAATGATTTCATTGCTCAAACAAGTGACACTACACAAATGGCCAGTTCTGGCAATTTATAGCAGCAAATCATTGAAGCACACATTTCTACTTAACCCCAACTCACCCTATTTTAGTACTTAACAATAGCAGACAAATTAGGCTAACTGCAGGGCATTATATTGCCTTTGAAGCTAATATATGGAACCTTGCAATTAAGTTGCTTGCTGTTATATTGCCTTTGAGGCTACCAGACATGGTATTCTCTTACCTTGCATTTAAGTTGCTCATTGTTTGCAGGCTTAGAATTGTTAAACCAATTTAATGATCCAACACGAAATGTGCGCCGCCTCTTATCCAGTGAATAGTAATTCCTCGATACAAAAACCACATTGTTTTGAACATCTTTCTCAACCACGTACCTGCACCAGATATAAAGGCAGTTCAGTTGATGGAACATCTAAATCTAGAGCAGATCAGTAGTTTTGCCAAACATGGTAATGTCACTCAATTAGATGATAACATTACAGCAAACAGAGATCGAGTAAGCCTCCACAGACAGAACATACCAAGGTCCTCCAGGAAGCCGCAACCCTTGCCGCTGACCAATTGTATAGAACCAAAACCCACGGTGTTTCCCTAGGTAATCTCCAGACTCAGCTTCAAGAATGATCCCCTCCATCTCTCCAATATGTCTTTCAACAAACTCACTGAACTTGACCTGTAAACAGATATTTTCTGTTTTTATGTACCTCCAACATATCATTTACAAGGAATATCAATCTCTAACAAAGAAGGTAAAGCATTACCTTTCCAAGAAAGCATATCCCTTGCGAGTCCTTTCTGCCTTGGTTAGGGAGGCCCATTTGAGCAGCCAATTTGCGCACCTCATCCTTCATATCATAATATATGATAAAGATTTACTAAAGAGTTGTGGCAACTGATCGAAGATAATAGGCTTTTTTTTTTGTTGAAAAACAAGCTAACCTTTGTCATACTCCCTAGAGGGAAAAGAAGCCTTCTAAGCTGAGATTGAGATAGATGTGAGAGGAAATATGTTTGGTCCTTGACCTGGAACAACAATAAGAGAATAGAAAAGGTAACTCAATACTGCAATACAAACAATCTATGTCAATTGCAAAGTTTCTCATCCCAATTGGTTCAATAGACAACTAGTAAGTTGGTATGAAGACTGATACTACAGAAATCAAACAATATGTCAAAGTGGGATCGTGCTAAGTAGTAAGTACCTTGTCTTTTGATAATTGTAAAAGTGACGGCTCTTCAGCGTTTTCAGAGGATGGATGGGTTACATGTGCATAATGTCCTGAAGCTATGTAATCAAATTCTAAATTCTCAATAGCTTCTAAAAAGGCCCCTGCATGACATAAATATGCAAAACTTTATATTTCCATAGCACATGGGTATATAGCCATCATAAAACACTGCCCATACCAAACTTTATTCTCGTGTTGCAAAGAACATCAGGATTAGGTGTACGGCCACAGCGGTACTCACTGATGATATGAGATACCTAGATACCAAATTCACAATATTATCTCTATCAGATAGCTACAGTAACATATACACTGGCCAAGTCTCAGGAAAAAAAAAAGGCTTAAGTGAAGCTTACTCACCACATGATTCCAATACTCATCGGATAGATGGACCACCTCCAATGGCACGTCAATCTACAAAACCAGAAATCAGACCCTCCATCCATGTAGACTACAGATTTTAGTCTTTGTACATGTGTGGAACACTGCCAATTAAATGAAACACCATTCTTCATCTGAAAATTTGAACGATACCTTGTCACAGACGGCTTGTGCATACTTTAAATCCTCGTCCCACGGGCATTCAGACCAAAAGTTCCTGAAATCTTCCTAGAAATTATGCGACCAGGTTCATGAGACATCCTGCAGCATATCATTCTAGATTTAGCTTGAATAGAGGCCAAAGGCATTCTGCGGCTCATACCTGGAACCATATCTTGAGGTAGAACGCGGTGCACCGGTGCCCGGCAGCGTGGAGGAGGCGGAGCGCGACGCTACTATCTACCCCGCCGCTGACCAGCACCGCCACACGCAGAGGCGCCCTGCTCGCCGCCGCGCACCGATTCAGGTGCTCCTCCTCCACCACAATCGCATCGTCCGCAGCCCTGGCGATAGGCGCAGCGGCGGGAGGAGCGGAGGACGAGAGTGCGCGGAACGGCTGCGGCGGCAGGCGGGAGCGCGGGAGGGATTTAGGGATAAGCAGGGGCGGACGCTGGATCAGCGGGCGGAGGGTGGAGGCGACGACGCGCAGCATGGGCGGCGCGTGCGTCGAAAGGTCGGCGGCCGCGTAGCGCGAGACTGGATTGGGTTTTTGCTCCGCGTGCCGTACTACAAAGTTCAGGCTTTGTCCAGGGAAGAAGAAGGCAAAAGACGTATTCAGCGCTAATATTCCGCGTCCTTACTTGAAAGGCGTAAACGAGTTTAACTGGTGAACGCTCAAACAAAGCCCTCCTTCGTTTTCCACCGAAGGCTAAATTTTAACTATGATAAGACTATTGAAATTATATAGTTTATTATTTGTTTGATTTCATCACGTTTGTCTTTGATCACTGTAGAACCTATTATTTTAAATTAAATTATAACAGATGTTTATGAATAAAATAAGAGATAAAAAATAGATAAACAAATGACATGTTTGATTGGTGCATAAGTATTGAGTCCTAATTAAACCTGTTGCATACAGATGACGTTCTTTTGTTTGCACATATTCCTAAGCCTAGTTCATAGCATGCAAAGATTCTCTGATAGACTGACAGTCAAGATATGAGAACAAATTTTATTTCTCAAAAGCCAAGCTGAAGACATGCAAAATAATATTTGCAAGACACAAAATTTAATTAAGTGCTGTCCATTTGAGATTGTAAGTTGCAAAGAATTATCATGATGACCATAACATATACTATGATGAAGTATCGATTGTTGTTTTCATTAATTTGGTCAACAATAAATCCATAGAGTTTTGTTGTCCATGCCAATGTAACTATGTAAGCAACTAGACATATTCTAATACAATAAATTGTATGTGCAATCATCAATTGTATGTGCAATCAATACAATCTAAATTAGGTTTGTTTGTGCAATCAATTGTATCTTAATAGAATGAAGATTTTGTGGTTATTTTTTCTTTAGACATGGTTGTTGTCAAAGTAATAGCGCGAAGAGATATGTGATCCATATCAAGTCCAACATCTGAAGGTAAAAAAAAATTCAAATATCACATTCTTTGGAGATGACATGAACAATAGCTGCTACAACACCAACGACAGAAGACAGTGTAATTGTTGGTAATTATTTTTGCTAGTCATCTCTATAGAGTAGATCAACCTTAAAAATTTAACCTCTTAAATTCTTTATCTATGTAAATTAGTTTTTAGTTAAAACTAACTTATCACTTAACATAATGAGTATATTTGAATGATTTTTTTCATGAGTATAGGGGCATGTGTCCCAGATTAGTTTGACAATTAATTATGATCAAATTATATTTGAATGATTTTATATTATTGTTATGCATCAAATCAGTTGTGTATGTGTCTTATTAATACGTCAAATCATAATTTAACATATACCAGATTTATACATCTTGTATCAAGCCCGGATATGAGAGCACAAATTATAACAACTCATGCATGTTGCATCTGCACAAATACGACATTTCATATCAGTGTACTACATGGCAAGTTCTCTAGCTCTAACCATAATTGTTGATTTATTTTTCCATTGAAAGCTTCTTCAAGATTTCTTTTGCTAGCTTTGTATCATTCTCCCAATCTATGTTGCATGCTAGCTTTAGATGAACTTGACGTGGTTCAACCATCCCCTCTTGTATTATTCTTCTCATAATTTCATCAAACTTGTGGTTCAACCATCCCCTCTTGTATTATTCTTCTCATAATTTCATCAAACTTTTGTTAGTACTCTGCAACTTCTTTTGGCTAAATTCTACTTTGTATGAGTATCTTTCCAAGAAATATACTTCAACATAGTATAGAATCTGAACTTTCATAAGGAAAACTACTTTACGTCTAAATTCTTAATCCAATATATAATCAAAGTACTCATTATGTTAAAACATGGAAGAGCGCGGAGAAGTCACCAAAAAACAATCATTAAATCACGTTAAAGTTATTTTTTTTGAGAACATGCGGAGCACGTATTTCAGTAAAAAGAAGAGAGTTACAAAACATTACAAAGGACCTAAAGGCCAAGTAACAGAAAAAATCAGGTAAAAAACTAGAACTAAGCGACCTAAGACGACTACAACACAAACCCCTTAAAACATCTTAGCGTGAAGATCCTCCCAAGCTTCTAAGCCCCATGGCCTACGAAGATGCTCAGCAGCACATCCATGCGACCAAAGAAGACGAGACTCCATAGCTTAAGCCTCACGACCCTCAAGATTGCTTAAACCAAAGCATCTGCACGACTAGAAACGATGAGGCAGCAAAACAACACAGGAGCATCCTTAAACGCGAGATCTTTAAAAGGATTGCTTAAAAGCGACCTCGTCGGTCGTCGGCTCAACCCGAATGGTACACAAAAATACCATCACAGAGCAAATCTCGACCGACCAGCTTTAGGTGTGCTCTGTCATGGAGCACAACCCAAGCAACCCTGAACGACCTTCGACCAGCCCGCCCTCCTGCAACACACAAACGACAAAATGCACGTCGTGTGGCCGGAGTGGCGACAACCTTGAGACGACAAAGGAGACATAAGGATGGCGATGCTAACGACCAACCGCCAAGGAAAGCGACCTGGTGAGGGGTGGGGCAAGGAAGCGTTGCGGATGAAGCGACATCACCACCGCCATACTTACAGCCGCTTGAGCAGCCCGCTCCGGCGGTGATGAAAAGAGGACCTGCCGCCGGTAGCCACGAGCCAGGCCACCTCGTGCACCGGCCCGAAGAGCACCATCGGGCCAAGCAGGCCACATCCGCGCGGAACAGGGGAAGGCAGAGATCCCGCCGCCACCATCACTCAACCTAGATGGGCCCGAAGAAACAACGAAAAGGGAGGAGGGGGCTCTGGCTTGGGCTGGGAGAGACAACCGAGCGGCCGCGGCCCGCCGCCCCCGGCCACTCCTACGCGTAGATCCGGACATGGTGAAGACGGATGCGAGGATGAGAAGGTTTGAGCACAGCCGCCACGGCCTGAGATCGGAGGGGTGGGGTGGGGGTGGTGAAGGGGAGGGGCCGTCGTGCCGGGGCCCACATGACCGGCGATAAGGAAGGAGGGGGCACAGGTTCGGGCTCGGATTGGGGGGTGGCAGCAGCGGCGGTTAGGGTTCTGCTCGATGCACTTGAAGAGAGGGGCACAAGCTTCTCCACGAGACGACCACCGCTCATGCCGCCAAATCCACCCCCCCCCCCCCACGACCACGGGCCCGTGACCGACCGCCGGCGAGATGCCATCTGCGTCATGGCCTCCACCGAGCTCTCGACGACCATCTGCCTTCCTCGCACGTGCACGCAAGGCGCTTCGGTGGCAACGGGTGGAGAGGGCCGAGGAGAGAGGTGGGGGAGCGCCGGATCTGCTAGAGGAAAGGGCGGATCTCTTCATCGTGAGCCGAAAACGACCAAGAGGGAGAGGAGGAGAGGAGGAGGAAGGGAGGGGGGAGGTTGCGAGCCGCCGTTGAAACTGATCCTCGCCGCCGCACGGACCGCGGCGGCCTGCTCCGGCGACGACGAAGCGAGGAGGGCACTGAGGCGGGGTCACAGGCGGCGGTGGCTAGGGTTCGCACTAGCTGCCCTACGTCAAAGTTATTCAAAAATAGTTTTAACTTTAGATGCCACTGTCTTGCACTCAATCAACTATTACAGGCACTATCAACGGTTATTCAAACATTTGGCCTTCATATGCGTTAACCTATTGTTGTTCTTAACTTTGTTTGCTCTATCATCTCTATTATCTTTCGTATGACCATATTTTGCTATTGTTTTTCATTCAAGATGTTCTCTAATCAGCCATACAGTTTCTCGCAATAACACACGAGGAACTTATCAGTACATTGAAGCTTGTTTACTGAAGCTTTAATAGTTTGTTATTACATCTCTTTTTTCACGTCATGGTAAGTAAGATACCAAAAAGGTTGTTCCGAAATCGAAGTACCAGCTATTAGAAGACGGTTGGGTTTCACTTTAAGAAATCAGAATATATAGAACATATTCTCTTTTTTTTTGCGATGAAATATGGAACATATTCAGTTGATCAGATATAAGATATTCATGGAAAGCTCAACTTGCCAAAGTCATCACACTATCAGAATCAGATTAGTACACGAACTTATTAAAAGCTAAATCTTGAGCAACATGCGTGTGCATTCAGATACTTGTCAGTAGACACCAAATGGATCGGATGAGCTACAGTCGCGTGCATGGACTAGTACTCGAATTACACGTCCCAGACAGGGATGATGGGCACGCAGCAGGTCCCAAACTGGTCGACCTCATGCAGATCGTCCATCTGAAACGCTCCGTTGACGCCGCCGCCGCCGTGTCCTCCCGCCGCGATGTCGTTGAGGTCGGCGGCGAGCGCGTCCCAGTCGAACTCGCCGTTGCCGAAGGCCACATCGCCGCCGCCGCCTTCCCCGTGATGAAGAAAGCCTCCGTCCTGCTGCTTGGTGAGCGCGCCGTCCTCGTCGCCCTGCTGCTTGTTGAGCACGCCGATCTGCTGCAGGAACTCCCTCAGGTCGAGCTGTGGCTTGTCACCGCCGCACTCGCGCGGCGTCGTGGTGTCGTCGTTGTCCTCCGCCGTCATAGCCACCGCCGCCTGCTCCAGCGCCTCGAAGCACGATATGCTGGGCGGCGGCGGCGCGAAAATGGTGGTGGTCAGGGTGGAGCAAGGAGAAGACGACGCCGGCGGTAATAATAATTGAGGCTGCTGGGACGACGGAGGCGGCGGCTTATTGGGAGATGGGGAGGTGTTGTTGTTCTTGAGCTCCTGCAGCCTCTGGTGGATGACGTGGACGTTGTGCTGCGCGTTGAGGTTGAGGAGGCCGTAGGCGGGGACGGCGACCCTGCCGTTGGCGGCGGAGGCGGGGAGCCACCGGAGGCGCTGGTGCGCGGCGGCGGCGGAGGCGGCGCGGAGGTGGGGCAGGTTGAGGAAGGCGTCGGGGCCGTAGAGCCTGCGCGCGGCCTCGTCGTAGGCGAGCGCGGCCTCCTCGGCGGTGGCGAAGGAGCCCAGCCAAATGCGGGTGCGCTTGTTGGGCTCGCGGATCTCGGCGACCCACTTGCCCCACGTCCGCTGACGCACGCCGCGGTACTCGCACGCAGCGTTCTGCGGGCCGCCCTTGCCCCGCGTCGGGCCCTTCTTCCACGCACGCTTGCGCCCGCCACCACCGTAGCTCTCCATTGTCGAGATCCTTCCTTCAAGTCACTTGTCAGCTACGACTACTACTAGAGCTCCTATGCGCGTGCACAAATAAGAAGGTCAGAAAGCCAAATGCTTGAAATTGCGACCTATATATATCCGCAGCTGCGTACCTTGGATTTTTGGAGGAGGGTTTTGAACGAACTAGCTTGAAAATTTTGAAGTGGCCGCGGCTCGGAGTAGTGAGGAGTGTAGTGAAGTGGGTGAGGAGAGTGTGAGTAGGCGCGGGGAGGGATAAGTAGTAGTGGCGCGCGGGTGTCATGCCGCAATGGGTTTAAATGTTGTCACGGCCGGGAATGCATGCTCGATCGGCATGCATACATACGGTGTCGCGAGTTTTTCCAAGACCTGTGACCGCGCCAGCCCCTCGCATGTGACCGTTAGGCATCTCTAGGAACGCATCGTACGTACCATAAGGTCGCGACGAGAATTTTCTTCTCGCTCTATCGTTTCATTTTGTGAGTTTACTCCGGTTGAGTGAAGGGCTCAGAGGAGTTCATCAGATCCTTTGTGCTTTTGCTTGTTTAATTTCCCTTTTGATTCCCACCGATTATACCGTTCCCTTTTTTCGTTGTCGAATTCCTCCAAGTTCTATAATATAATTGCATACTCTCTCCTCAAGACCTCAAGTACTTGTTTGTATTGTATCTTTTTTTTTTCACACTACTATACTCCATATATAGGAACAAACATGCCAAGGACGTACGGCTCGCAAGGCGAGCACGTTGATACGTTGTCATGGCAACGTAATAAAAGAGCAGAGGGGCATGAATGAGAGCTATAATAAAGATCCACCTCACAGCATTGTTGCCTCTCACGAGCTCCCCTTCACATGCTTCTCGTCCACGTCGGACAGGGCCGATCGTGCATGTGTCTCTGCCGTACATGTCTGCATACCAGTCTCGAGCTCTTCTGTGACCTCCTTGCATTGTGTGATATGCTCCTTTGACCGAGCCTACCTTCCGACTTACGGCGAATGGCACAACTAGTGTGTCCATGCCTAAGGATATCCTTGCTCCCTTCTCCGATCCTTAGTGAGGCTGAGGCAACGCCTACCCCCTTCTAAATCCTAATTCAACATTAACTAAAATTATTCCTAACAACAATAAATTTTTAAGAATAGAGGGATTACTAGTATACGTGAACTTTCCAGAATGCTATGCAAATGCAATTGATCCATGCAAGATCGACATCAGTAAATATAGTTTTTGCTTGATGAAGACAAATAGCACTGAAATAAAACAGAACTCGAGAGTATAAATATGGACTTAACCAGCTTCGCAATGTTCATATGATAGTCCATACATCTGTCCTTCAACAGCGAAAAAATACAATGAGCTGCCGCAATCACATTTTGTTTCAGGACAATTGTAGAACTCAGTTGTTGGTCAGAAGAACAAGAGTAATAAAGCAAAAAGAAAACCGTGCTCCATTTTCTAGTCCCATATGTATCCTATTTTAAGAAATTCTAATCTCATGTACCGTGGATGTAAGAAAAGCTACAGATCCCTTCCTAAGACTAAGAGTATATCTATCCTTTTGTTAAGAGAGGGGCAAATAGGAGAATCCTACTCTGTTCTTTACAGTTGCAAGGTCTGTCTAATTATCACACTTCAGGAAGCTTTTGAGCAGATGTCGGGCAACCCTGTTTCCTTTGTCTGTAGGAGGTCTTGCCGCCAAGGGTCATTGTATAGTTTATAATGCAATACCTGGCACAGCATTCTTTTCTCAGAAAATATGAACACAACAGAACTATAGGATGGAATGGAAAACGTGAAGAACCCGGTCAGGTAATACTCGGGTAACACTGAAAAAATGCATGATAAATAAGAGCATATTTTAGAATGTCTTGCTACTGTCTCTGATGCTAGGTATACTAAATGCTAAGCATCCATGCTAAAGCTTGCAGAGCAATTTTAATCTGTAATTTCTGAAGCTACCTGTATAAATGTGGCAAAGACATCGTCGTCAGCATCTAGTTTTGAGGTCTCCACTGACCAGGCTGCCTCTTCAGAGGACATCCTTTTCTGTCTCTGAGCCTCTAGCAATATAGAGTCGCGGTAGAAAAACCTCTGCCACATCTGCCGCACATTTCCCAACATAAAATCTACTCGTGTTTCATTTATTCCCTGGTGACATGGTAATATTGATTAGGATGCACAGCTTCTGTCCAAAAGAAAAGTAAAGATATGAAGTAGAAACATACTCGAAGTATTGTAATGAGGTTGGGGATGTCATCTTCAGGTATGCGGACTGCAAAGCTGTTGTAGTTGAGCACATTCTCATAAGGGAGAAAAATTCCATCCTACAATTTTGGCCAAGAAAGTGGATCGTGATAAGTGCTCAGATGACAAGGGACTCTGTCATGTCACTTAATAATCTTGGCAGATGCACATAACATGGTCTCTTGATATCCAATAGTATGACGTTGTGTCACCTGAATTATGACAGGAATGCACCCTTGAAGCATGCTGTCTTCCATGCGCCCACTCCAGCCATCCCCTGGTAAGACACCACAGAAAATGGAGCTTGCTAGTTCCTCATAATATTTCTCAGTTCGTAAATTGGTAACCACCACATCGGTTGTATGCTGCCTTCCAAAGTTTCCTTGTTTGTTCGGTGTGGAACTGAATTCAGCTGCTAGCTTTTGCCGAATACCCATGCTATACCTGCATTAAGCAGCCAAAGCAAATTGGCAAACAACTCTTCATATATTCAGACAGAAAGTATACAGATAGAAGTATACGTGTCTTCCGGGCGGCCTCCTTCAAAGGCTGGACCTAGATTGCCATTAAAATAGAAAAATGTGGTACGGTTGTTCCTTTGCCTGCACAAGTACACTGTAAGATTCTAAGCAACATAATTAGTTCATAGGATGTGACGCTTCCATTGATACCTTGCCCAAAGTTTTAACCATATGGCACCAGGGTTAGGTTCCTTCCATGCTGGAATCACAAGATCCTTTCTTGGATCAAAACATGGATGACTGCCTCTTTTATCCAAAGGAATATGATCCCAGTTGTCGGCCCAATAAGCACTCGTTGAGTTCATATGTTTTGTATTTGTGTTTCCCCAGTGGACAAGCATCATGCTATTCCAGATCTCTTTTGGAGCATAGCATGCACCTTCATCCCATGAAAAGAACTTCCTTTTTGCAAGTTGTAAGACTATATCAGCCATTTTCATTTCAAGAATGACTAATGAGAATTTTACTGTTAATTTTGTCCAAACATAATACCTACCCAAATATGGTCTCTTCCAGAAGTACGGTTCCAGTAAGGATACTGCTGAGCTATGTGGTCATAAGCCATTCTATAGTACTCCAGAGTATGATAGCTCCTAAGGCGCAGGTCTCTCTAAAATTAAAAGTCAATTACTGGTGGGAGAAAACAAGGACCACAAAAGCACAACATTTGGACACTATTTCTTACTGGCATTAGCAGATGTGGGGAATCATCAGATCTTGTTATTAAACATGAGTCAAGCACAGGCACATAGAAATAATCAGCTTCATCCCCATTAAGAGTGCGGTGAGGGCTAGCAAGAATGCTCTCATAAAGTGCCATCTAAGAAAATGGAATACTGTTCAGATCTACTTGTGCCAAGGTAATCGCAACTGAATTTCTGTGAACATGGAAAAACAAACATAAGCAAACCTGGGCACCATACAATTGTGGGGTCCATATAGTTCTGTTCTTGTCATCATATATTCTGTTCACACACTGTAACTTGAAACGTCGTCCCTGTGAAAGAAAATATTGATCTTAGTGTTGCAGCAAAGCTTTAAGAACGCAAGGGACAAAACCTCTGACAATAGACTTACTTCAAGAAGATGACTGTCAAACTCAGGTGGCAAATCATATACATATATAAGTGGCCGTTTTTTCTGAACAACAACCTTAACATCAATGGGGGTATTTCTTGTACTTTTTAGGTCAGTTAAATTCATTGGTGGTTGGAGCCATGAAGGCCAGTCATATGCAAGTGAATTTGCTGATGGGATGCTGCAATCGATCCCAAAATATCCAGTATCACACTGAAAAAATCCTCAATGAGATTAAAGCTTAAGAAGGCAGCAAATACAATCAATACATTAAAAAATTAACATAAGCACTATAATGTCTTCAGCTAAATAGCTTTCTCTGAGACATACCTGACAGAAACCACCACGGCAATATCCATGTCCAGAGCACTGGTTGATGCAGCTGCTTTCAACACGTGTCTCACAGAATCGCCCCCAGAGTCCATCGTATTTGCAATCACATTCTTCTTTAAACTTCACTTTGGATGAATATGCATCCTCTGGGACCACATTACACCATCCTGGCTTACTGCTGTTTGTAGTGAATATATTTTCCAGATCGGGTTTTTTCCAATCAGTAAGCTTCGGATCATCAGGTTTTGCAGGCAAGCTAGAAAGATCAACAAAATAAGCTTTATAATTAATACCATAAAACACATAACAATAAGTTTTTAAATAATGATTCTCTTACATTGTTTTAAAACCGCAAGCTTCTGCCACCGGACGATCCGGATATTTTGTTCCTGGTCCACAAAAGCACATTGCTCTGGTCGTGTCACAGTGAGCTGCGCAGATAGAAACTATCCATCGTCCAGCAGGCCATTCGGGGGAGCTTGGGAGGTTACATTCCAACTTCATAATTTTCTCGCATCCTTTCCCTGTATCAGTGAAGCCATGTTGTAACCTCGAACCTTGATAAGGACACTAAAAGTGCACGTTATGAGAAAATTTGAAAGCAACAGAAAATATTAATATAGTCGAAGAACACATAACAATAAGTTATTAATACACAAAAACCTATATAAGTACATCAACATGATTATAGATAAGACTTTTGAGCTCTTTGTGCCTTTCATGTAAGCTGGTAATTCCTACTCACGAATGTTTGCTTTCTATAAAAGCAGCTTAAATCTTTCTAAACAAAAAGTTATAATCAGATAACTCAAAAATGGCTAGTTCAATTTCCATTGTACCACATCTGATAATGGTCATACTCACAGAAATTAATCATGAGGATTTAATTAAGTCATAAATCCATATATTAAGCCCTAAATAATACTCCCTCCATCTCAGAATCTCAATCGTATTAGACTATGCACAGTGACCAACAAAACAATCAACGCGAGAGTAGTGAGATATTTTTCATGCACGCTGCCAATGCTAAGCCTGCATGCAGCAATTACTCGTGCGCCTTAGCATGCAACAACCAGTAGTGTTGTGCCTCTTTCCGCATGGCCCCAGATACTGAACAGTCCACCTCGCATGCCATTTAATTTCCCCTCAGGCGAGGAAGATTTTGGAAAAATGAGAATTTTATTAGACGAGGGAGATAAAAGGATGGAGGGAGTAACAAACTGAATGGCCTATATAGGACATACAAACTGGATGTTCTATGTTCCTTTTTTGAAAGACCAATGTTCTATGTTCTTGCAGGTACACAATTTGTGCTCACAGTTTATCCTCTGGGATATTTGCAGACAAGGAAACCCTAGTTATACTGTTATATGGTTTGGTTAATGAGACATTTGCAAGTTGAAGTGTTCAATACAATATAAACATCCAAATTAGTTTTTTCCTATTTTCTTAATTCTATGAAGCTTGCAATGCTCTTTTGCCTTTTTTACACCCAATATTTTCTTAAGTTCCTAAAAGCCTGTGGTTAATCCAAATTTAAAATTGATAAAGTAAAACCAACCAGAATATCCGTGAAAGCATCTGCATTCTCCCAGGTCATAGTTGCACACGCCGCGGCTACTGCAGTCTTTCTCACACTGTTTCGCACCTATAGCCTGTAAGCGAAAGAGCAAATCAAATTAACCCGAAGCCATCTAAAGCAAAGCACAATGGACTGTGACAAAGGCAAGCGCACACCTCAGTAACGTTGACAGACGAAGAGTTCGCATGGCACCCAGCAAGCCACCTTCCAATCTCCGCCTTCCATGGCGCGCCGCGGAACGCCACAGCCCCAAATGAATCAGAAGGGAACTGCACCCTGAGACGCGAGTTCACTACCCCGACGCCCGGGAGCACATTCCTCGACCGGCTTATACTGCCGTGAGCACCAAAATAGTTCAACGAGGAAGGAAGAATTGGCACCATGAA
This sequence comes from Eleusine indica, assembly GCA_030378355.1. Classification (NCBI taxonomy): domain Eukaryota; kingdom Viridiplantae; phylum Streptophyta; class Magnoliopsida; order Poales; family Poaceae; genus Eleusine; species Eleusine indica. The sequence goes on along the minus strand of CM059498.1, from coordinate 3,851,210 downwards.
CACATGGACACTGGAGACAAGCACCACAAGGGCGCCAGCCACGACCAGAAATGCTACAGGGCATTTCGTCGAACGGATTGTGAGCATGGTCAAACTACCACCTGAGCATCACATTCTCACCGCAAATGCATGAAGACCAATTAGAATTGGGATCAGGGTCGCAAAGGTTGACTCCGATCGATTAAACCATAAGCCAACAAACTGTAAAACAAGGAGGCGACTTCAGAGTGTCCTTGGAAGTCCCAAGAAATCTAGCGAAGGACCAATCAGAAAGAGCAAAAACCAATCAACTTAGGCACCACGAAACACACGAATTCGTCGAATCAACACCAATGAACACAAATCGAAGCTGTGATTAGGGAAAAACAGAACTTGTGTGGAATGGGGGAAAATAAAGAATGGCTAGCCGCCTGTTGGGGGTGGAAGCTCATCAGCGGCCTATAAGAATTAACTCTCCGATGAAGAATTTTGGAGGCGCAAGCCGTCGCGATTATTCGAGCAAAAGAGAGAAGGGACGACCGATTGGAGCGGATCTTGGAGAAGTGGGGTTCGGGTCCGACAGGAACCCGAATAGATCAAACGCCGCTACAAAGAGTGGATACTTTTCTAAAAGAGTGGATACTCATATGGTACTAAATACAATTTCCCCGTCTTTCCTGTTTCGCATCCTTTTTTCCTGTTAAGCAAAAGAAATGACAACACTACCCCCAGCTGGCTCAACCAATTGCGTCAGCTTCCCTTGATGTCCTGGACTCTGATGAACAAGATCATTCAGACAATCGTACGACCTAAGAAAAATGTCACTTATTTAAAGACGCGGTTGAGTGGTTGCCAGTGGCGTTTAAAAAGGTTGTTATCTCGGGAATACAAGCAGACCATCTGTTTTGACTTATAAAAATGCTTTACATAAGTACTCCGTATTTTTTTTTTAACGTGAGTTATCAGAATTCATAACTGTCGCATTTCTTTGCATCTCTCAGCATCCATCGGAAGAAGAAATGCTATTGCCCCGCGACTACTGAACCTTTACAGACCACAAATAAGCTATTGAAGTTAGAAGGGGCGAGTATTTTACTCTGTTTGAAGTTTTGGACAGCAAAAGAAGGGTAGCGTGGCAAACGGCATCCAAACCAAGTATGTAACTGTGTTAACTCAAAATATCACATAAGAAAGAAGTTTCTTTGATAATACATCTAATGAGCAGAAGAAGTACATTTTGCTATATCTCGAATTATACATATGGAAAGACTCAACCTGTATAACTATACATATGTCTTTTGTTTATTCCCCGAACCATCAAATGAACCAATCAAATAGGAGCTGAGAATATTTGGAAAAAATGAAGTAATGAATTCTAACTATATGAAGTGTTGCTCATTATGCTGCTACTCCACAAGGAAAGTGCAAGGCTTCAAGAACCAAAACATGCTACTGGAGGTCCCTTCTGCATCACAAGCTTTTGGATTGTTCATATCCTTAACCCCAAAAGGTTGTCTCGTAGCATCACTTTTCTTCTCCGGATCCTTACTAGGTGTCCCCTTCTCCTGAAGAATAAGTAATAATTACAGAAATTAGCTATCTACATAGTCAACTTCAGATGAAAAGCAATGTATGAAGATTGACTGTATAAGAAAGCAGGGCTGTGAAGCCGTTTATCTTTTTTATGTGAGCAGGGATTCAACATACAGTCGCAATGAAATATGTGATCACTGTGTTTATTCAAAAGTAAGAAAAATGAGTCCAATGACAAGACACGGTTACACATAGAAATGTATGAAGATTGACTGAGAAGAAGGCCCCATCACAAGGAAACAGGCATGATGAAACGACATGGGTAAAAAAAAGAACAGAGGACATGGTCATGCAGAAACTATAATAGGTTGTGAACACTATTTCAGGCCCTAAGATATCAGATGAGATTTCTTGAACAATGGTATATGATTTGATACAACAGCATGATATAAAACACATCTATAGTGCAGGCATTGAATACTATTAACTACAGGCATACCGGAGTCATCTTCAGTGGTTTCTGGAGTGGTGAACCTGCCGTTGCCATCCCCCCTGCTTTAACATTCTTCATGCGGTTTGCTGATGGCGATGGAAACCGTTGTGGAGTAGGCGGTGTGGCCTTCACCTCCTTCAGCACAGAGGGTGACCTTTGCTTCCCTGCTTCCACCTTCAACCCCACCTTCTTACCCTTTCTGCACAAAAGAACAAACCGTTCACAATCTTGAGCAAAACTAGCAATAGTTTTGTACGAAGTGAGTGCACTGTGATAACTCTTCGGAGTATACATACATTGGGCTTGGACTCTTTTTCACGGTTTCTTGTCTTGCCAGCCCCTTCACTATCGGCGACTGAACCGGAGCCCTGATGCCATCATCAGAAGACACCTTCTCTTCCACATCGTTCCCTTTCCTGAAAAGATCGAAATGTCAAGGATCTGAAAGCGCCGATTCGATAATTACTACATCCATGAATTATTTCGATGAGAGAAAAGTTACATTGGGCTTAAGCTGATTTCCCTCTGGGTGTCTGTGACAGGCCGGTTGCCGGCGCCGCCAACCATCCGCTTGAGCTCATCGTAGAACTCAGATATCTGGCCAAGAATATCCTTCCCGGAGAAGAGGTTCCTCGCCGAGAGGGTGCTCTTGAGCTGCCTCGGCGCGGCGTTCTTGCTGAGCAGCGCCTCCTTCTCCGCGTTGTCCGGCCGCTTCTCCGCACTGCACTTGATGGCCTCCTTGGCGTTCTTGGCCCACCGGGTGGCACCGAACGGCGGCCTACCGCTTGCCGGCGGAGGCGGCGTGGCCAGCGCGGGGTCCTGGTTCTCGCTGTCCTCCCGGAACACCCTCTTCTTGGGCACTGGCTTCGGCTTGGGCGACGCGAATGTGGCGACAGCGCCGCCGGGACCCCCGCCTCGCCACTTGGCATTGTAATTTCCTTCCCTGAGCAACGCGATGGAACAAAACGGGATCAGAACAAGCCGGGGCGCGCGACGAACAGCTGAATTCGATGATGGGGGGAAGTAAATTGTTACGCACCTGAGGTTTGTGGCGTCGGGGTCCCGCTCCGCGAACGGCAGCATGGCCGACACTGATCGCAGTAGCTTGCCCTGTTCCGGCAGGGGAAAGAAACGTGAGGAGATTCAGCTAATCAGGGAAAAGAGAAGGCGCGCGAGAATTCGCGATTGGAGACGCACCTTGGGGCTGGGGCTCAGCTTGAAGAAATCCTCGGCCGTCTTGGGGTGCCGGCAATCTACAGATCAAGAAATCAGCAAAGCCTCGATTTTTTTCTTTTGCACAGAGTAGAGATCGAATTCGCAAGAACAGACGTGCGAAATCCGTGCCCAAGAAGAAAGAACCCGGCTGTTCTTGAACCACCGAACAGCCGGATGCCCATTGCATTGGATGCCTCCGCCGGCGGGGAGAGGAGAGGGGAAAGGGGGTAAAGAGAGGCGTACGCACCGGGGCGGCAGAACCAGGCCTCGTCGTCAACGTCGGCGCGGCCGGCGTTGGGGTCGGCGAGATCAGCCCAGCGCGGGGCGACGATGCCCTCGTAGGTCTCGTCGCGCACGTACCGCGACACCACCCGGCTCCAGTCGATGTCCTTGGGCTCCATGAACTCCATCGTCTCCCCCCTCCCGCGGCCTCGTGTACGAGCAGGCAGGGCGGCAGGGGGATGGACGACGAGGCACGAGAGCGACAGAGAGAGGAGAGGATGCGGCGAAAGAGACGTTGGATTCCAGTTGCTTGCTTGGTCGCTGCTTCTCCTCGGTCTCGTGACTCCCCTTTGTGTGGGAGGCGCGGAGCCCAGAAGAAGAGGGACGACTCGGTCCGTTGGCTCCCGGCCGATTTTCCGACCGTTGTAGACCGCCGGACTAGTACAGTGGCAGCGAGTAGTATAACGATACAATAATGGCGCCGAGTTACGTTACCAAATCAGCGCTACTGGTAACTGACAGTTGACCCACATGGATCCGTGCAGCACTGAAACGTCCGGTTGCACATGATGGTCAAAGCAAAGCATGGAGTAGAACGTTCCAGTGCACGACAATCGACGGAAAGGTTTGGGTCGCAGGTGTCACCTGAGATGTGAGATGTGCAGGCTAACAGCAGGCAGCATTGCAGTCATCACCAGATTGGAATCATCGAGTCAATCAGTTTGGGAATTGGGAGAACCTACAGTCCAGGACCAAATATCAAGTGGAAGGAGGTACTTTCGTGATACGATGCTGTAACCTAGTGCAATAGAATCCAGGCCGAAATAGCAGGAAACATCAAGAGGCCATTCACCCATCTCATAGCATTATGTTCGATAGTATTAACATGACAACAACAGAAAAATTAAAAGAGCATCCCTAGTTGTACATGTGATGTCTCCTACATGGCTGTCGGTCAGCCTGCCTGAACCTCTCTTAAGAAGACAGAATTCCATCGTAGTATGGTCTTCTGGGAATAGGCATCAAAGTCATCCGTGGGGGAATCCACACTGCGTCGACATTGTAGTCTTCATAGAAAGGTAACCTTGAGCGTTGGATGAGGAATCAAGTCGGCTGGGGCAGCGGGTTCGTCTTCAGCCACAAGGACCGACCTAGCATGGCTCTACCATGAACAGCCATGTAGGAAGCATTCAGCCTAAGATACGAAGAGGAGCATCGTTAGAACACGCCTGTGCAGAAACAACAGCGTGAGTACAAAACGGGACTTCACTTACTTGTCAACATCAGGTATGTTCATCGGATTATAGGCCTCCTTTTGTTCCATGCCTGGATGACCACCAGCAACAGATGCCATGTCCCCTGTCCCCTCAACCTGTAATATTTATTGGCTACACATCAGAAGGCTAGAGGAAACCAAATGCTGCAAAAGTACATCTCTAAGATTCAGGGAAAAGTTAATGTGTATGTTTAATTCCAAGGGTCAATTCTATGTCAGCTCATCTTTAATAAGCAAGTTTGGACTGAGATTACTTCTCTAAAATTTGATTCCTTTTGAGAAACAACATTTGAAAGCAGCTTGGCTACACCCATTGTCAGTTTTGCATGCGACAAGAACAACAGAAATCCTCTCTTTGCAAATGTCCTTTAGTAAGTTCATTTGTTTCATTATGCAACATGGTTTTGGCACGACAAATGTCCCTAACAAGCTGCAGCAGGCCTGGGTTATTGTTTACCTGAAAAAATGTCCCTATCAAGGTCTTATGATAGTGGGTTGCACAGCCTAGGTTGTTAGGAAAACTCACAATGCAGCCTGTTTTGATAAGAAAATTCATACTGACCCATTATCACGGATTCAGAAGATGTGCTACTGGCTTGTCCTTAGGGCCATTTTATGAAAGAAGGGTGAAATGTGTTTTGTGATGTAAGGAATGTAGAAGGAACGAATAGCTATAATAGTGTGATTACGATGGAGACTGGCTGGAGTTCCTTTCATATGGCCTATCTGACAAACAAACCTAGTTATATAGGTGTTTCCAATGCTTGTATAACGCTGCGATGTTAGTTTGCTTTTGCAAGTAGCAAGCCATCAAATCAAAGACTATCTAAATTTGGTTTTGTTACTTAAAAATGGAAACTTTGCCCCGGTTAATCAAGGGAAGACTAAACATCTTGCTATCAGCAACAGCAATTAACACCCATTGTGGCTCTTACTAGCAAAAGACAGACAAAACAGCCAGTGTCTGCAAGAACAATAAGTTTATGTAAACAAGCAGCTCAATTGTATAACAGAAACAAGACTAAAGTGTCTACACAAGAACATACATATGCAAATCACAAATCATTCACATACCATAAAGCAGGTCACTAGGGCATGTGTTAGAAATCAATTATGTACAGTGGACCATGAATAGGTTCTGCTACCCTCGAGATTATCGTGCGAATTGGTGTAGTACCATAGGCAAGACAACTGATTCAACAAATGCATTTTCTACAGCTCAATCTTCCTTGATCCATTTTGATAGATTCACATTCATAATGATGTACTTTCTATTTCCGGAATAAATTTGACAGCTGGTTAAAATGGGTGTGCATTGTGTAAAACATAGCTCAATGGGAAAAACACACAGAAGAAACACAATACAAAAGGAGTAAAATGAGTTTAAGTTGATGGAAATGATTACCTGTTGGGGATACTGGCTATATCCTGCATAAGCACCGTATGCATAAGATGGGTCCTGAGCATATCCATAGGCATCATACCCGTAGCCGTAATAAGCGCTTGCCCATTGATTTGGATCTGCTTGCTGGCTCCAGGTAGCTGATGGATCCTGCATGTGGTTGTGTAAAGTATTAAGATAAAGCATTTGCTTTGATTTGATGATATTCCAGCAGTTAAAAAATGGCAGACTATGTCACAATAAAAAAGAAAATGAAAATCGAGGGAAATGGAAAGGAAGAAGGGCAACTGTCGAGAAACAGATACCAAACAAGCAATCATCTATCAGGCTATCATGCAAGAATAAGAACAAGAACAAGAACACTATTCTGAATATATGACTGGTTCTCAATGATAAGTGATTGGACTAAGTAATTCTTATTAGCATGTTTACCAGTGCAAATTCCCACATTAACGAAACTGCCTCCAGTTGTACGAAATCTTATAAGGAAGATAAAAAATTATCATATGTTTGCACAGTTGCAAACTGATGAGATAAACCTGTTTACTTGCAGGACTTCTGCCCCATGAAAGACGAACTGCTTGTTGGCCTATCATTGTGCCATGAAGACGTTGTACTGCCTCTTCAGCTGATGCCCTGAAAGAGTAATTTTTCATAGTGGTAAGTATATAGTCAGGAGAACATATGTAACAATAACAGCCAAATGTCCACATGATAACAGTTGAAATTTTGCTCACTGCTCATTTATCAATAAAAGGTAGCACACTAGTACTGCATCGACATGTTCTCAGTATTTCCTGTAAACTATGTGGGTGCCTCATTCCCCTGTACAGATAAGGTCCATGCTGATATTTGGATTCTGGACATACGACATATCCTGCTCAGGATGTGAACTTAACCAGCCTACCATGGGGCATTGGTAATCAGAGCCTGCTATGCAGTTCACACAATGGATGAAACATTTTTTTTAGTACATACCTAGATGCATATTGCACAAATCCACATCCTTTACCGACAGGAATCTTTACATATATGAGCTCCCCAAACTGCACACATATCTGTTTCAGCTCATCTTCCGTCACATTTGAGTCCAAGTTACCAATAAATATCTGCAACATTATCTCAGAGTAAATGACAGAGTCAACACAGAAAATGGCTAAGCAATATAATAACAGTTCTTACAGTGGTATTTGTAATGTCACTGTCAGGCTGAACTGTCTGGAGCTGAGGAACTGCATAAGCTGTTGCTGGATACATTGCTACATAATTAACATCAGCAAGTTGTAATAAATTCAAGGAAAGGAGTACAAAGACAATGACTAATTACAGACAATTGTTACCTTTAGTAGCTGAATACGGTAGTTGCGAGCCAGAGGATTTCTTAGGAATTGCAGCACTTATCCGCATAGGTCTTGTTGAGCAGTATTGGCCATTCATTTCTGTCATTGCGCGGTTCTTTTCATTTTCATCTGCGAACTTTACAAATCCATACCCTTTAGATCTCCCAGTATTTGGATCTGTGACAACCTTGGCCCCTCTGACAGACTGATAGTTCACCCGGAATGTTTCCTGTAGTAAGTAATCCGTGACATCAGGTGCCAGATCACCTACGAAAATAGAATGATCAGGTCCTGCATCAGGACGCCTCTCACCAGAGCTGAAAGAGGCCCAGTTCAATCTGAATGTATGCTCGGTTCCAGGCATTTGTGTGCCATTGTAAGTCTGCAGAACTCTCTCGGCAGCTTCATGCGAAATGAATTCTATGAATCCATAACCCTCTGGAAGGGATGTTAGTTTGTTGCGTATTATTTTAACAGATTGTACCTGAGCTTCCAGGAAACATAAGTCTTAGTACAATGATTTTAAAAGGTACTACTAAAAACTCGACAGAAAAACTAAAACACCGCCGACAACACAAACAATGCTTAAGAGTATAGCCAACTAAAATCAGCATGATATTTTCAATGTTTAGATAAATTTACAAATGGCAGGCAGTTAAAAAAACATAGTTCTATCATCAGCTCACTTGCTAAACAAAGGCAATAAGGCAACTAGCATAGATCAGAGACAGAAAGATACATGCTTGTAGTTTTAACTCAGCAGCTGGTAAGGGAAAACAGTTTTTTGTGCAACCTTTTATGTACTGATGCACCAACCCAAGCACATAATAAGGAAAATCAGGCTTACGATTCTTCAGCTGACCCGATCTAAGAAAGATTGTCACAGCTCCTACCAATGTGTCTTCATACAATCCAAAACAGCATAATGTTTTTCTACAAAAGTTTTCTAAAAAGGCTCACTGGGCCTTCAACACTATTGAAAGCCAAAAAAAGGATCCACTAGCTATTGTAGATACTAAAGAAATCTTTTTAAAAAAAGCTTCATTAACTCAGATATCGTATTTATCTGTCCAACAACAGGGCATCTGTAAGCGTGACAGTCCCCAGGGCCAGGTTTGGTCTGCTTAGTGGACAATAAAACACACAAGACCAGCCGAGCAGGTTACTACATAAAACAGATAGGCTAATTTTGCCAATAGGAAGCATGCAACACCTTCAATTCACGATTATTATTGCCCAACAGATAACCCTAGGACACGAAAACGCACCGAGTCATCAATCTGAATAGTTCCCTAACCAACCGAATGAACAGCAAGCACTGCAAGTTAACTATGGCGCATCTGAGAGCTAGAAACAAATTCACCCAGCACCCGAACTAGAGCTGCGCACAAAAACTAGGTAGAACGAGCAATCCAGTCGGGGCGTCGCGCGCGGTACGAGGGCACATGTCAGAACGACAAACCTACCTCGCCGGTGTGGGCGAAGCAGCCGTAGAGGTAGTTCTCGTCGGTCCAGTACTGGAGGTCGCCGATCCACAGCGTGCGGACCTCCTCCAGGCTTGTCGCCTGGTGGTACGGCGCCGCCATCGAGTGGCGCGACGGCGGGGGGCAGCTCGGGGGCCGGAGGTGCGGTGGAGGCGAGGCGGGCTCGGGTCAGGTCGGGTCTAGTCCGGCTGCGGCACTGCCTCTCTCGTTCGTTCTCGTGTAATCTCGTTCGTTTCTAAGCAAAAAAAATTTGTTTGTTTGTTGGCCTTTTGGACCGACCTTTGGATGGGCTGTGATTACTAATGGGCTGGCCCATTGAAAAATTGTTGCGCAATCCGCGGTGGAGTCGGCCCGTGGTCAACATTCCACTCCGGTCCGCAGCTCCGGAAGTCCGGATGACGCTGTCGCCTTCTTCAGCGACCGACTATTTGATCGGTGGACGCCTGTTGTGGACCAAGTCGGGTGGCACGAATGCTTGATCGGTGGCAGGGTTGCTCCCGCTCTTGCTGCTTGCAGGAGCATCCGCGAGACCGCGACTATCTTCGTTTGACAAACTCAAAGTGATCGCCGCTCGCCTGAGGCGAAGCACTGCCCAGTATGTTGCCATTGTCCCAGTAGCTGCAGCATTCTCTTGTAACCATCTCATTCTCCCAAACAGACAAATGTTACGGGCACAATCTTGCACGCACAGAAGTCATAGGAAACAAAGACAGACAAAACACAGGAACGGTAAACATACAAAAAGTTATGGGAAACAATATACTGTGATATGTAAGATATCACAAAATACATGTCATGAGAAATTTTTTGTGTAAGCTTCAGCCAATTGACAGATACACCAGAGAACACTTCGTATCTGCAATAACTTATGCACAAAGAAAGTAAGATATGGCAAACAAATACAGACCAACAGGCTAAAGCAGCGTGTAATAATAAATCAATTTTCTCTGTCCGCAAAATCTTAACCATATTCCAGCAGTACAGTACAAACTAACACATGCCAGCGTCTGTGACAGACCACGTTTTCGTCTAGCAGGTGGTCTTGGTTTACAGTCCGACACTCCAACTCTACAGCCTACGGCTACAGCAAACCTCTCGGTAGCGGTTCCAACTTAAACCTACATCTGATTATAGCCTATATTTGGTAATATGATTCTAATACACAAATCTAAACAGGGGAGAACAAGCTGCCTTCAAGCAGAGATCATGCGTCCGTTGGGGCACGCTGAGCTTCTCCACAAGAACCACATGACTCATTTTCTGTTGGGCTCTTCTCCGGGAACTTCAGCAAAGCAAACAGGGCATACCTACAAAAGAAGTGTGCCTTCCTTGAGCCAAAGAAGCACGGCAGAGGGAAATGGACGCAGGATGCAGAGTGTCAGTTTGTGGTAGCTCACCTTGTTTATGCTTAACCATCTTGTCACGCAACTGGCATGGTATACGTGCTTGCAGGGTAGTGTCATCTGCAGATTTCCTCTCCTGTACTCCATTTGACAGATCACACACCTGTTAACCAAAGGAAAATCCGGCAAGTCATAAATTCATGTCCACCAAGAAGCAATGCAAAGTTGCTGCAAACAATTGCATCCACTGCGATAAGCATGAGTCCTATTGATGCAGCCTAATTTCTGAAAACATGGCCAACTGGCATATCAGATAACAACAAGATCTGACCTTTCCCTACGTGTTTTCCTCCTTGAAAAGAAACCGCACTTGTATTTTGTGACAGGAAGCAACGAAATTTGTTCTTGGGAGAGACCACGGCTCTGGGTCCCAACTGCCTCACCCAAATCCAACAATTCCTGTCAAACAAAACTTGTCAGTGATGGAGTTCCAGATAATGGTATATGTAAGAACCATCACAGAAATTATGTCAAAGAATGACTAGTGGAATGTAGCTTCAACTGTGCTATTATGTTAAGCCAACAGTTTCATAGCAATAAACGAACAGAAGCAGTGTATGAATATTGATGCAGCTCGACAAGAAGGTTTTAAGATGAAGAAAAAAAAAGGTGTGTGATTGTCCAAGTAAGAAGAACAAAGAGGTTTTCTGGACCTTAATTACTAAGCAATGAAGATGGTTATGAAAACCTATTAGTATAGAGCAACCAAGGAAAATATCCAAGAAACATTGCTTCATTTTTAGAATTCCACACATAAATACAGATGCAACTTGTGGCCCACACCCATGGCAGTAACACTCTAGCACTCTTCTTTGAGTTACAAAGGAGAACGCTCCATTACAATGGATAAAGAAAGGAAACTATCTTCTATTCCCACAGTTGATCCCTAATCTTTGAAAAGTAAGAATTCTATAGGAAGTAGTTATGAAAAACTGACCATTCCAAAAGGCTAACCGTCCTATAACTCTTAAACAACTTAAATAACGATCATATATTATTTGGCTTGGAAAGTTTAATAGTTGTGTCAAAGGCAACCACAGTTTCCAGTTAAAAAAAGGTAGATGTGTAGTTGGCAAGCATGTTAAATTTCTCGTTGATTCAGCATTGATTTCAAAGCCGTACATTTAATGATTAAACAGTAAACAGAAGCACCCAAGACCAATCTCTGCAGCCCTTTACCTATGTGGCTGAAACTACAGGTGCAGAGCACATTGGATCAGTAACTATAATTATTTGAAGTATCTATGTTATATGAGACAAGAAGCAAGAGAAGTGACTAACATATGTGGCTGAAACTACAGGTGCAGAGCACATTGGATCAGTAACTATAAATATTTGAAATATCTATGTAATATGAGACAAGAAGCAGGAGAACATGATCACAGTGTCGAGCAAGAGAAGTCACTAACCTCATAAGTCATATTGTCTGGGTCAATATTGTCTTGCCAAACAACCTGAGATTATGACCGCAATTATCAGTGAATGAATCAGAGACCAAGATAATTCGCAGCACATAACAGGTACATACAACATATGAGAAAGAAACTGCAACACTCATCTCTCAATGCCTTATGCACGAATTGCAATTTCATATAATAAATGGAGCGGCATAACACAAATTACATTTATGATATACATATAATGTGCAATGTAAATCCACAGAAGCAATAAAACATCAGACATGAGGATACGGTTGGAAACACTATTAGGTACTGAAGACAGATGAATGGAATGTATAGTCAAACAAATAAAGGTGTACATTTTAAGCATACTGGGCATATAAAATGACTTTGACTTAAGACACATGTGAAACACAGTAGAATTAGAATTATAAAGGAGAAACACCATCCATTGAAAACTACTATCTCATACTCCCACAGCAAGGAAACGATGTGTATACAATAAAAAAGGAAAACCTAACCATGTGCATTTACTGGAAAAAGGATTGCTAGGACAGAAAATTATGCTCGAAGTATTCATGTACCTGAGGACTGCCCGGACTTTGGTGTTCTTGTATGCCTGTAAACAGATAAAACAGAATTTCAAGTAAAGAAGGGTTAATTTTAAAAAAGCAAACTGTTTAAGCATAGTTCAAAGTCAGCTTGAAAAGGGGTTTGCAAAGTTGACTGTCTAGCTTGGAGATTCAAATTTATAATTTACTCCCTCCTGCATTTTTACATATTACACTGAACTAACCAGTGTCGTCTATGCATAAATCGGCGGGAGTATTATTTTCGGTGATGTTCACTGGACTAAAAAGTAAGATTTGTTCTTGAAAATCGCAGGGCAGGTCTGAGGTTTCATTCTGTAAACATGCACTAGAAAAAAGATCATGTCATCAGATGACATATATGCATCATGAATATGGCTAGTAATACCTGACACCGACAAAAAATACTAGTTATCTCAATTGCTATCATCCATGAGATATTATTAACCATCTCGCTTTAGTGTTTGTATATTTTGTGCACTCTCTTTTTACTGCAATAAGTGCACTGCACATTCTTGAAAAAAAAAATCATGCACAAGGTTATCCATTTGATAGAAACTCAAAACGTATAGTGAAATAGTGACAGAAGTAAAGATGTACAGCACACTACATTAAGGAGCTTAGTTCCCTACTTGTTTATCCTTTCCTTTTCCTTTAACCAAGAATTTAATCACGTGGGCACATTTCCGGAAATGCTAACATAAAATCTGATTGTACAATACCAATAACCAATGGTCACATTCACACACTTTTCGTCGCACCCGTGCTCTGTATGTGTGCTGGTACCTCATAGACAAACAGTTACTAAGACTTGTTCTTAATGCAATTTTCATACAGAATACATTAATTTCAAATGCTACCACTCATGAACAATTTTAACTGAATATGTCTCAAGATGCAGTGAAAATATGCATATATCAAATTAAAATCAGCCTGACAGCAGCAGACTCAAGTTCGATTCAAATGTGAGAGAAAGGTGTAGAACTACAAGATACCCCAAAATAAATTTTCATAGTGAAGCACTTTGCAAATGAAGTTGATAGTGCTAATTTGGAAAGCATCATAATGAGCAGCTTGACCAGAGATACTGATTGTCCCTAGGTGAGAAATGTTTCAAAATGAAACAGCTTCAGGACTTCTGATTTTCAACTTACATTCTTCAGTAGTGGAATTCGCAGCTGTATGAGGAGTTTCACCACCCTGAGGAACAACATTGGCAGAGTCTGTATTGTTTACAGGTGTACTATTGTCCCAAATTCTGCGTCCAACATCTGCCCTACGCATGTAATCATCAACCTCATAAACATTTGCGTAGCTGTAGTAGTTCCCTGCACCAGAATATGCATACTTATACGAGTTTGTATGCATCATTGACCAGTATGGATTAGCCTGCACAAGAGCGACCAAATAACTGTGAGTTAAACAGAGAGTGATACTGGGAAAAAAAAACCATAGAAAAAACAACGAATCAATGGCTAAGGTATTAGTTAGTCTATTACATCCATTCTGGATCCTGAAAAGCTTTTTGGCTATGTAAAATGATTTCTCTTATTTTTTAGGCATATATGCAGGGTTGTGAAATCGAAAGTTTGACACTCAAGAATTAAAAAGGATGAAACCACATGGCAATCCTATATAATAAGAAAAATTGAGAAAGTTGGCAATGCTGCTTAATGTACCTGATCCTGAAAGGCATCTGTAAGAGCAAAGTCACCATGAGCATAGGTGAGACCTTCAAAAAAATCCATGAAACTCTCAGTGACGGCATACGGGAATCCGGTGTTTATGTAGTGAAGTTCCATTTGCCGACTCCCGTTCATTTGTTCTGATGAAACATGCACCTCACCTAAAAGAAACCAACCCACAAGATTCGCATTAAACTTGAAACCAGGAAGAGTAATACAAAATATATTATTCGGATTAAATCAACTGTTAGCTGGAAATAAGAATTAAGCATGTGAGTCGAAGTACCGTGGAATTGACAGACTGATCTTACAACTGGATTAGAAAATGAAGAGGTGTAGAAGAGATGTTAAGTAAACTATAGATCTGCTTATTGTGTCCTAGAAACATAGGTCTTTCTCTATTACAGTGTGGCTTTCGAGGACACAGGTCGCAAGCTGAAATTCACGATGATGCGCAACAACCAAACTATCATACAGCAAAATGATCTAACGAAAGTGGTCCTGTTAACCGTCACTGTTACAATGCACAATGATCAAACCGTAAAACTGCCAATCAAGGGGCGGACCCAGTATGAGAGATGGGTGCACAGCCGATAATTTTTGCAAGAAAAAAAAAATCGAAGTTATTCGTGGGTATATTACATGACTGTAATTGTGATTGAATCAGATCCGAGTATATTGGAGTTTGGAGAGTGCAGCATTTCCCACAGCAACAAGGGAAGAGAAGGGGCGGTCGTACCTGATGGGTGCTCGCCGCCGGCGAAGGGCGTCGCGCGCTGCTGGCCGAGTCGTCGCCGCCAAAAGAGGAAGGCCGCGAGTGAGTCGTTCTGTGGTGGCGGAATGCGGGACGAAGGAGTGGAGACCTTGTCGCCTGCTCCGGCGAGGTGCTGGAGTAGCGCAAGGTGGTGAATTTGGGGGGTGGGGAAGGCAGGGTGGGGGAGGAGGAGGAGGCCGAGGCGAAGAACGGGAATACGAGGAGAGGTTTGGCTGATATCATAGGATACCAGGACCAAGCAGGAGTGGGAATGGCAGATGGTGGCATGGTGGGGAAGAGAACTGTTTTGTTTTCCCTCTCAAATCACTTTACTATCGCCAAAGGATCAGTTTGCCGTCTTTTTTTTTTTTTTTTACTTCTCCGATTTTACTTCTGCGATCGAAAGTGTCATTCCCACTCCTGTGTCCTAACAAACGAATAAACCATCACCCATCCGATTAGTCCTGCATTGTATAACATGACTATTGACTGTGCAAAAGAGAAGAAAAAAAACTCTCGTAACGCAGTGTGCACACCACATAGATCAGGCTAGCTAGACAGAGTTACGGGAGCATCCTTGGCTGCGTAACAACCACGGCATTTACTGCGATCAAGTAGGAGACGGAACGGAAGCTACTGCCATCCAAAATAAAAGCGCATGATTATTGGTACCAAATCATGGATTAATTACGGAGACACCACCACGAAAACAGCGCGCCGTACGAGCTTTTACGCGGATGAAAGTACACTGGTCGTGATTCCCAAAGGGTACTTGCTGGGAGATTTTTGTGTGCGGCGTTACCAGTAAAGGGATGGCGTGTGACTGTGTGTGTGGGGTAAACCAGTAAAACGGCAGGCTGCACCTGCAGCCGAGCAGGGCGACGAAGGACAAACTGCTTGCTTCCTTCCGCTGTGCTGTGCTGTGCAGTGCAGCAGGTTTGTTTATTCACACGGTTACCCTGAAGAAACGAGCAGCACGTAAGGAGATCTCAGGCGTGATTACCTGCATTTTTGGCAAGTGTTTACTGACGTGTAAGCAACAGACAAGAGGTACAGTACACGTCCCTTTAGCATGCAGTGTGCACCCCAGATCTTAGCTTGCAAGTTTCAATACAAAAATGCAGTGTGGTCATTTTCTGAACCAGCGTTCGTAGTGTTATCTTCTCGGGTTGCCAATGGCACATTCACAAGCCACACACAGTGCTCGCTGGGACTACAGTGGTGGTTTGGCATTTGTTGGCTTTAGGAATGAAGGTGGAAAGCGTTGCCTCGTAGATCCCCTGACGTGGCAAAGCTGGTCGAGCCAATCGCGGAAGGCCTTTTTCCCGCCCTTCCTCGTGGCCGATAACGACGTCTAATAAAAAAAACCGGGAGGTGGCGTTTCGCGATTGGAGGATCCCCCTCCCAAAGCAACAGACGGGATCTACCACCAAGTTGCGATTTCAATTACTAGACGTCCAAGTTTTGCTTTCTGGGCCGATATAAATAAAAACTGTTTAGACCCTAAAAAAAAAAAACGGTTTAGCCATTAGATTCGGATAAAGCGAAAAGAAAGCAGCAGGAGGTTCTACTGTACCATGAATGAAATTTCTACTAATCCCTTGTGGTTGTGGTCTACTCCTGTGGTGTCACTGTTGGCTGGGCGTGAGGGACGCGGACCCACGCGCCGGTGTGTGCTGCGCGTTCCAAGTGTCGGTGCGTGGAGTACGCTTGGGTTGTACGCAAGGGTGCGGAGGCCGAGGGCCCACGCCACGGGCAGCCCGGTCCCAGCTCGCAGGCGTGACGCTTGGAATTCCTCTTTCAGCCACGGCACGACACTGTGGCGGGTGGGGGAGAGGACAATGACACGCGGGGCCCGCCGAGTACTGTTCCTTGGTCGCTTTTGTCCCCCTCCCCCCTCTCGCTTCTGCTTTTCCTGGTTTCGCGCTGAAAAGCGTGCACGGGACGTGAGAAGATCACGAGCCGAGACGAGAGAGGAATATCGCAGCGGCGTCCGTGGCACACGACGACGTGCACCCGGTCCATAGACGACGTTGCGAGTCGCGAGCATTCCTTGGATTCCTGTGAGCGGTGGATTTGGGGGGCTAAAGTGTTGGTGAACGTTGTCGCGTATCAAGTGAAATGCAGCTTACATCACTTGCCGAACGAGGCAACGAGGCTGTTACCGTGAACCGTGATGGTGAAAAGGCGGCCTGTTCATTCATTCAAAAAAAAAAAGAAAGAAAAGGCGGCCTGGTCCATGGAACTGGACCAGATCGAGCAGCAGCGGAACTCGGGAGGGCGTCGGCGGCGTGAAGGGATTTGTTAATCTTTTTTTTTTTTTTTGGAGCAAATCTTCGGCTGCCTTCTGGAAGGTTCCCCGTGCCCGTGCCTGCACCCAGCATCAGCGCCGTATCGGAGCCTTCCCAACTGCTGAAGCAATGGCCAGCTGCTTATCCCATCAAAGACAGAAGAAAAGCGGTGGTCGGCTGATGATAAGAGCTACTATTCCTTGTAGCTGCTGCTATTACTCTACAAAGCTTTGCTCTCATCAAGGCTCGCGACACAGATACGACGATACAGTGTGTGCTTGCATTGCATTGCCGCGGTCAGATCATGCAGATGGTCACCAGCAAATGTCGCGCCGGTTCTGGCACTCGTATGTGCACTCTCCATGTGCCGCGGAGCGCCGTGTCGCACGGCTAAGCCTCCGGCGGTTTTGGGAAAGCGTGTGCTACCTAGTCAACATCTCATGCGTGTAACCTAGTAGCTATACAAGTAGTTTAGGTACGCGCGACGCAGCTGCGATACGGAGCACGATAGCGACTGATCAACAGACTGTTCTGTTCAGCTCCGCGATCAAATCTTACCTATGTACAGATGGGAGAGTGTTGTACTGATCATCAGCCCCCGTGCTGCGTGACTCGTGAACATTGTCACTCCTGACATGCTGCCGGTCTTATTGTTTGCTCTGATCGGTGCTACAGCGCGTGAGGCCGTGACCATAGCTCATCAAATTACTTGGTTCACGCGACACCGTTATTTGCTAGCTTGTGTAGACTGTCCTGGAACTCTAAGCGTTAAATTTACTGCGGTTTGTTGAGCTGCTAGTGAATATGTGTGAAATATGTGTGTCTTTTTTTCTTTTTTTGAGGGCGTGTCTTTTCTTTTCCTGAGATGGAGAAAGTGCTCCTCTTCGGTCCTTTGGAATTCAAGTCGCTACGAAAGTTGGAAACCTAAAAATGACCATGTGTCGCATGGCTGATGGCTCCTGGACCCTGGTAACCAACCTGCACAGAACGAAGACTTCAATGGCCAAGCCGAATAGGCCCAACGAAAAAGCGACAACCAAAACGGGCCCAGCTGCTAGTGAGCCCAGAGGCTTTGCGGCCAGGCCTGCTCCGAATCCAACTCGGTTTGACCCACCCCACCGACGTGAACTGTAGCAATTTGCAAACCAGCCGGAGACTCTATCTATATATATCTTGGTGTGTGGGGAACCACTCTCGCACAACACAACAAACCAACCACTTCAATCCCTCCACACCACAAGCCATACATAACCCCCGTCTATCTAATTAACCGCGTACTACTACACAATGAGGTTTAGATCGACATGCTTCGTCAATAATCCTTCCGGCGCCGCCTCCACAAGAAAAGGAGAGTTTCTTCTCGACCAGCAGTTGCTTATCGGCGCTCGCAACATGAACAAAGCCGCCATGGCCAGTGCCAGATCTCACAGTGGCCATACGATGGAGGTCTCCGTCCGTATCCACCCACCACCGGCTCTGTCCTACTGCTGCGTCAACTGCCGCAAGGCCCCGCAGGACACCGACGACTCCGAATCCGATTCCGATTCCGACTTCTTCTGGGCTGAAGTAGCTGGAACGGAGGGCCGATTCGTCCTCCTCCGCGCCAGCTTTTCCCCCGGCGGCCAAGACGAATACTTCATGTACAGTGCCGGCGTCGCTGGATCCAGTCCCGATGCCCACTAACGCTCACCACCGCCTGCCCTCACGCAAGGAGTTCGACATCATCGTTCGCGGAGACCACTATCTCGTGGCGGCGCTCTGCCTTGGCTTGGACCCGTCCACCTATCAACTTCACATCTACTCGTCCAAGGATCGGAGATGGCGAAGCGGGATCCAGCTGCGCAACCCACATCCCGACCTCAACAAGGTCATAACCGGCAAGGCGGTCACGCTCGGCGACGGCGTCCTGGGCTTTGTTGATTTCCAGCACGGCTTGCTCGTCTGCGACGTGAACGACAACGACAAAGAAGAAAACCGCTTCATCGGCGTACGGTACGTCCCGTTGCCTCGAAACGTGGACAGGCTGCGCGTCGACAAATCGCGACCCGGACCTTCTTCCACGAGGCTGCTCCGAGACCTCACCTGCGTCAATGGCGTCATCAAGCTTGTCGAGATCGAGCACCGTGTTGTTGTTGCTTGTTTAACAACGGAGGAGCCGATGAGTAGTGACACCAGCCGAAAGGACTCGGACATGATCGTGTCGCGCAAGCGCAAGCGCGCGGACGACGATGGCGGCAAGCCTAATAATAAGCCGAAGTACAGAAGTGACGGGTGGAGGGTTGTCACATGGACTCGGGCAGTCTCGGGCAGCTGTTGGCACAGGGGATGTGTGGTTGATGTTGATGACATCGTCTCCGTCGTCGACGAATCGAAATGCTCGTCGTTGCTGCTGGCTGGGACGACGAGGGGCAGAGGCGTTGGGAAGAAGAAGGTCCCATTCAGAGATCTGGACTTGGCTTACCCCACCCTGAGCACGTGCCGTGGCGATGTTCTTTACCTCAGGTCCGTGGGGAGATTTCCTGGTTCGGATGATTATTGCGTGGTTGCTATTGACTTACTCCCTCCATTCCATATTATATGACACTTTAGACTTCACAAGTTTTCTCAGTTATAAAACATTTTTGCTTTTCAATGCATATTTCTCTCTTCTTAATATATCTCTATTTTTATCTCTCTTTCTCTCGTTTTCTGTATATCTATCTTTTTTAACTCTTCTTAATTTCCGTATCCAGAGCCAAAACGTCATATAATATTGAACGGAGGGAGTAACAAACAAAGTCTGTGCAGCAATTTTGATTTGATATACACGAATTTCCTGTAATCTTTCTGTCACTGTACAATTCTTTCCCTGTACAATTGTGTAGTACGGACTACTACGGTGCTCGATGTGTGGGTGGTAGTAGTCAGCCTTAGTTGGTTGTATTGTACGTCCCGATCCTTGATCCCCAAATCCGCCGTAATCCTGACGCCAATGGCATCGACACCAATCAACTCCGACGATCTCCCAGGCGACAATGACAACATCACCGGCCGGCGGCCGTCCTCGATTCTCCTCTGCGAGGGGTCGTACATCGCCGACTACCACATCGACCGTCCCCCAGCCATCACCGAAAACAGCAACGACACCACGGCGATAGCCAGATCGGTAGCTGGCCACACCATGGCGGTCTCCTTCTGGGTAGCCGACCCGCCGGACATGTACTTCTTCTCCGTCATCTGCTCCAAGCCCGCCGGCTCCTATCCCAAGACCTCCAACTTCAGATACTTCCCTCATGTGGTCGGCGTGGAGGGCCGTTTCGTCCTCATCCGACCCTGCTTCTTCTTCCTCCACAGCCGACACGAGTACTTCGTATACAAGGCAGGCGGCGGCGGTGCCGATTCATCACCGTCGCTGGAACGGCTTCCGCCTCCTGATGATGAAAACAACCTGCGAGGAGTCAGGGAGTTCGGCATCGTGCCCCGGGTCGTCGGCCATCATGGAGAGCAGTATCTCCTGGCCGGTCTCTGTTGTGGTGCCAAGGACGATGCACCGTTGGACTATAAGCTTCACATCTACTCGTCAGAGAGGAAAACATGGAGCTCCACCACGCTGCCAAACCCATGTCCTGAGTTGAAGAGGACAAAGCGAAATTTTGATATATAAATGTTAAACATGTAATATTTAGGTCACATATTTTACATTAAAATTGATGAAATCTTATCCTTATATGAATTTTATCATGTGATCTTTGGATTATAGTGTATATAACACGGATCTCGAAATAATATTAATGATATGGATAATACATGTTAAGGCCCCATTTGGAATGTAGGATAGAAAAAACATAGTAATAGGAAAAATATAGGAATTAAGATGGTATACTTTTGAAATCCTATAGAAATTGAAAACATAGGAATTTGAATAAAATGGTCTTTGGTAGTCTTATAGAAAAAACAAAGGAACCTATAGCTTGCTCTTGCTCCATATGAAAACAAAGGAAAGAAAAAAGAGGTCTTACCTCTTTTTCATTCCTCCAAAATCAAGCATAGGAATCCATTCCTATGGAAAATATTCTTTGTTTTTCCTATGAGCCAAATGGTTATATAGGAAAAATTTCTTTACAATTCCTATCCTCCAAATTTCCTTTGTTTTTCCTTCAATCTAAAAGGGGCCTAAGCATGTACATGCTATGAGTACTTTGTCGTGAAGAGGATCATACCCGAGAAGGTGATCACCATTGGAGGAGACGGTGTTCTAGGCTGGGTCGATTTCTCGTGCAGCATGCTAGTGTGCGACTTGACCCATCATGATCCTCCCAACAACACACAGTTCATCCCGTTTCCAGAGCCGCTGTCTGAAAATAGAGGAAAACTGAAACTGAAGGCTCCCTCGTCGTCAGAACCTTCCCCAAGGCTGTTTCGGGACATTACATGTGTCGGTGACGGCGTGCTCAAGTTTATCGAGATGGAGCATCGCGTGGTAGAGGTTGCACCTGGAAAGCCGACGAGGGACCCCAAGGACATCCTCTACGATTCAGACTTGATCGCGTCACTCAAGCGGAAA
This sequence comes from Eleusine indica, assembly GCA_030378355.1. Taxonomy (NCBI): domain Eukaryota; kingdom Viridiplantae; phylum Streptophyta; class Magnoliopsida; order Poales; family Poaceae; genus Eleusine; species Eleusine indica. The sequence continues at coordinate 3,829,600 of CM059498.1, read as the reverse complement.
GACATGGACGACAAGCCCAAGAAGCCGCGCGCAAGGTACGGGTGGAGGGCCGTGATGTGGAGCCGGACTATCTCGTCCGGGTGTTGGTGCAAGGGACGCACTATTGACGTTGCTGACATATTGATCGACGAACCAACGCACTCGTCGTTCATGTCTGGGCTAAAGGGCCTAATAACTTCCGAGGCGTTGACGTTCCAGGATCTGTATTCGGCTTTCCTCACCTTCAACATGGGCGACGACGATGTTCTTTTATCTGGTGCAACCAAGGGATCTTACTGGGTGGGTGGTTGCTGTTGACCTTGGAAACTGTTGACGCGAAAATCACACGCGTGACCGGAAAATAAGACGTGCCAGTCGATTTTCTCTGCAAATCGACAAAGAGACAAACGGTCAAATTCCATGGGTCACCGGCATGAAGAAAGTCGATAGTCACTGTTCGTAAAAACAGCCGATGTTATTGTGGAAATAAAACATAGAAGAATATAAACTGATTGGCTGATTATATCGGCTTATCAGTAAATTTAATTAAATAGGCAATTATAAATCATTAATATCAATAAGAAATTAGAACAATAGACCAGAGTCGATAAATCCACGGTATTCGTACAATAACTGACCAAGTCGATATAATAGACTTAAAGTCGATAGAGCTGAGTCGATAGATTTACAGTAAAAACGTAAAGACTCGCTCTGTCGATGAAAGTAAGTTGATAGGCCAGAATCGATAGAAGTATAATAATCATATACAGAACTCTATTCGTCGATAGATGGTAAGTTGATAGATCTGATAGCTAGTATTATGCCTCAATTTCACAGATCTAATTTTGTTAAACAAAAAAAAGGGAAGGGGAGGAATCGACTTCCAATATATAGTAATAAAATAGGCAAAATACCAAGAAGTCGATCGAACCGTGATAACCAGTCGGCTAAACGTCCCAACAGAACTTTATCGACTCTACCTATAAGCAGATCGAATCTAACCCTATCAGTCCAGTAAGAGATCAAAGTCGATGCAGTCTTGTTGATTCGAACAGGTCGAACTTAATCGACAGTGTTTACACACGACGAATAAAGCTAGATTTAATTTAATTATAGATAGGATTAATCGAGTGACTCGAATAATAGATCTAAAACCCAGCTTATAAAACCTACAGAAATCGCAGAAGATCGGACCTAACCGAGACAGTAATATAATATAAGTCGATAATACAAACCAAATAAAGACCTAATTACCGGATAACTAGCAATTTCAAAGATAACAACTAGAATATCAACTTAATGAGAAAGTAATAGTTGAAGTCGATGAAATTACCGAGAGTGACTAATCCAAGTCTCTCACCGAGATCGGAGCCGATGCAGCCCGCGCGAGATGAGGATGTCGTCAAGAAAAAGTTTGACGATGCGTCAAGTTGTATTGAACAAAAGTGTTGTTTTTTCTATATAGACCCTATTACATATTTATAGCTCTATGCAAGGGGTTCTGACCCGATTCGATCAGGACTCTCAAACAAACCGACTGGATTTATTTATAAACTAAATCTAAATTAGAAAATAAATGAAGAAAAAACCCTAACGGGTTCACTTTATTCTCTTCGACCGTTGAGCTTTATTGACTTTGACCGATTCTGTTTATATGCAACTGATCACTTGGACCCGGTCAAATTTCGGTGCCAACAGAAACAAGACAGTCAAGGCAGTTGGAGGGGCGTGTTCATTTGTTAACTGTTCCGCTTATGAGCAACCTTTCCGTCCCTGTAAATTATCCCACCTTCTCAACATGACTCCAGGTAATGCTATTCTAGCTCTGCCTTGTTGAATTTACATATGGCCGTTGTTTGAACCCATTTGAAGGCCACCTGAATGAAGCCTGCACGTGTGTTTTACGCGTTTTCAGCATCTATGCCACTTCTCTAAATTTTCCTCCTTTTTTTTTTTGACTTTCGTTGCTTATGAAATTGTTGGTTTCTGTAGATATTAAAGTCGCAGAGTATTTTTTTAGTGTCAACGGAAAGTCCCCACCTGATCCATTTTATTTTAAAAACAGTAGCCTAAAACGGCTCGGATCAGGTTAAAGCAGGTGATTATAATGGATATAAATCAGCTAGTTACATGATTGAAGAGAACAAAGAGCACCATGTATTAGCAATATCGGCATCCATAGTGGATAGACGATCGTCAGAGTTACGCATCGTCTCGACAGCGCAGAAGTAGGCGGCGGAGGCTGGGTGATTCATGCTGAAAGACCACCTCATTGCGATGTTTCCATAGATTCCAACAGCAGAGATGCAGGAAGACGTCCTGGTGACGAGCAGGGACATTGGGCGGCCGAGTGAGAGTGTGAAGATCGCGAACAACCGCCTTTGTGGGAATGACCCCAAGTACAACCCAAAAGCACCGCGCAACATGGTATCCGAAGATTATGTGGTCCGCATCCTCTTCAACTGCGTGACACACTTCACACGTCGTGTCCTCGACGACATGCTTGACATGAAGCAGTGCACGGGATTTGATGCGCCCCTGGACAAGCAACCACATGAAGAATTTGACCTTGGGTGGGGAGTAGTTGTGCCACACAAAGTGTGCATATGCACATGGAGAGGAGCCCCCATTAACTAGAGCTTTGTAGAGAGAGTCGTGAAAACAGAGGCGGATGGCTTCTTTGTAGAGCTCTTCTTTGTATGGTTGAACAGAGCTAGTAGGAGATCGGCCAGGCGTCCATGGGGAGACCAGTCATCACGCCAGAATGAGGTGGTGCGGCCGTCGCCAAGGGAGACTTGTGTCAGTTCCTGATACGCTGGAAGTAGCGAGCGCAGCGCGTCCCAGTGCTGTCCGGAGAGGTCGCCGGTCATCGACGGAATATCCACTAGACCAGTCACCCATGCCGCCCAAGAGGAATCTGTCGAGCAGTGTAATCGGTGCATCAGTTTCAGCAGCAGACAACGGTTCTGAATCGCAAGATCGCGGACACCCAGACCACCATGAGTTTTTGGCTTTGTCACTTGGTCCCAAGCAATCAAGCAGTCGGCGCCACTGACTTTATCCTCGCTGGACCAGAGGAAACCACGCCTTCGTCCATCCATCACCTTGATGACGCCCGGGGGCAGCTCCAGAGCCATCATTGCATAGGTCGGCAAGCTGTCAAGAACTGAATTCACCAGCACCGTCCGCGCCATATGGTTCAATAGTGGCGCCTCCCAACCCGACAAATAACGATCAAACTTGCTAATCAGTGGGGAGAAGGAGGAGAGCTTCAGTTTTTCATTTGATAAAGGCAAACCCAGATATGTTTGCGGAAAGTCTTCCCTCCGGCAACCAAGCACATCGATCATAGCGGTAACCAGGTGTTCCGGTACATGCATCGGCACCAAAGTGCTTTTGTGGAAGTTGATCCGTAGTTCAGTTGCTTCAGCGAAATCATCGAGCAGGTTTTTCAGGTGTGTCACATCGGCGAGGTCCGCTCGCAGTAATATCAAGGTGTCATCGGCGTATTGCAAGACTGGACAGCTCCGATCGTCAGCGAGGGGGTGTCGCACTTGCATATCCTTTTTTATGAGAGTTTGCAGGACATCAGCCACCAGTAGGAAGAGATATGGAGAAATAGGGTCCCCCTGCCGCAGCCCTTTCATGCAGCCCATCCACGGTCCCGGACACCCATTGACAAGTATGGCAGTTTTGGAAGATGAGAGCATGTCACGCACCTAGGCAATCCACTGAGCAGGAAAGCCGCGCACACTCAGGATGTGGAACAAGCTATCCCAATGTACTGAATCAAAGGCTTTAGCGAAGTCCAGTTTCAACACAAGAGTAGGGGTCTTCCTGCGGTGACAGCACTGCACAAGCTCCATGGCGAACACAAAGTTCTCGGAGATCGACCGCCCGCGCATGAAACCTGTTTGATCAATGTCGACCAGTTCATTTATCTGTCGCTGCAGACGTGTAGTCATCAACTTCGACGCAAGCTTGGGCAAGCAGTTTTGTAGGCAGATGGGACGGAATGAGTCAGCTGTTATGGCATTTTCCTTTTTAGGCAGTAGCACAATGTAGGCACGGTTCACTCGCTCCAACTCTATAGTGCTGGATTGAAATGCCCAAAGAAATGTCATAATCCTGTCCTCCAGTTCAGAGCAGCTCTGCAGTCAATCGGAACTGTATACCTGTAAGTACTTGACATCGCTTCTTATTTCAAGAACCTGCTCCCAACTAACTATACCTCTCCTTGTGCATAGAACCGTGTGGATGAGTCCATTTCCTGCAAATCAAGGAGCAAGTTCCAAAGGTCAGTTTCAGTCTGTTATGGGAGCCTGAGTTTTGTTAAAGTTTCTAGATTGGAAATATTTTGTTTGTATACTCCCTGATTAGTTTTACTGATATTGGAGATATTTTATTTTGTTTAATTGAACCACAGGCTATCAGCTGAGGAAGCTAACCATTCACAAAATGAATCCCAGAGTGTTGTACAGAATGACCATATTTCACTTATTTCAGTGGCCAGGCCCCATCCTTTTGAGGAGAAGCATGTCGAATCAACGAGAAGGCTCCGAAGGTAAGTTTGTAGTCTGACATCATGGGAGTTATGCTCTACGCCTCAAGGCCTGGCTGTACAATAACCCTCTTTAGATAGTTCATTTTACACATTTTAATAGCTATATTCTAACTATTTTTATATAATATTTAACTTGTCTTGCACAGGATGATTCAAGCTGGGAAATTCGACCGTCCATAAAAAGAAAATCGGATTGTAAAGAATGTTCCCATTTCATGTGTTCACCCTGTATAAAACAATCTTGTGTGCTGAATTCCTTATGCCCTATGACACTATTCCCTCATATCCATTACCCTATCGTCAATTATCAAGATTAATTAGAACCTATCATTTCCATTCCAGCCACCGCATCAATCTTTCAACAAGGGGAATGCTTTGTTTTTCTCATGCGTGCTATGGCACAATCTCGAAAGAATGTTCTCATGGTCGTATAGCACGAGTTATGGGTCCGTTTGGTACAGTTTATGCTCATTGCTACAATGTTTTTTCTGTAGCTATAGTATAAAAATAAACTGATAAGGCATAAGCAACAATAAACTCTACCAAACGGACCCATAGAATGTGCCGCTGAAGCCTTCAAGCCGGATGGACCCTGCGACCCTGGGTGTTGCCCCTAATTTGCAGTATGTCTATGGCAACTATCAACCACTGTGGCAACGGCCACCATCATCCCAGCAGCAGCTAATGCCTATCTGCGACTTTGGACCTCAAGTGGTAAAACCATCGTTGAAGATTATGATACACTTCCATTATTTGTTCACTAGTGCTGTTAGCGCCGACAACCTACATTTGCGTTGCATGTTCTGAAAGTTGGAAAACTATGAGCACCAATTTCAAACCAAGATCAAGAAATCTAAAAGCAACTAAGCCATATGGCAGTAGCGTCCTACGGCACACAAACAGACTACGGTAACTACCAACAGCAATGGCAGTAGTGTCCTACTGAATCTGCCAGCGCATGTTTGCAGAAGCCACCTCTCGTGCTGTATGGTGACGTTTGGTTTCACGAGATAAAAAACACTGATGCAGCTGGATGATTATCTGTACCTGATTTCACTATGCAGATGGTAATAGTAGTTGACTGAATTCAATTTTTCTTGATTAACGCCAAATGCAGTGTAAATGTTGAACTGACGAAATAAGTCGAGGTTAAAAAAATCAATCGTACTGAAAACATAATAGAGTATGGTTTATTCGAGTAACTCGAAACTTCTGCCTTGTTCCAATTTGATAACTCAGGGAGTCTTGAAAGGTGGTTCCAGAAAAGAGGTTCCAATTTGATCAACCTTTTTTTTTTTGGGTCTACTACACTAACTACTCAATTTACAATGCAGTGATGGTAGTCAGCTAGTGTCACCTGACTGAAACTGATGGCTATGCTCACATTAGCTTTGCTTCTGCTACAAGTATTTAAGCCTTCCGTTTGCGTGGCGTCCATGCCGGAGGCGGTGCGGAACCGCCTGATCCCTGCGGCCACTGCTCGGAAGCTTCGTCGTGCTCGGAAGCTTCATATGCATGCTGAGCTCCCCGAGCTTCGGACCTGAAGCACATATGAAAACGATTCAAGATATTTAAAACTGAAGAGCAGAGAAAAATCTTCGGCTTTGTGTTTGCGGCATTTAGGTTGCAACACTTGTTCAAATTACAAAGAATAGGAATTACTTACTGTTGTACTTCCAAAGGATCCGTGGTCTCCTTTGTTTGTGTGATATGGCATGAATCTGCAATCGTACAAGACAAATACCGTTAAATTCGTCAACATTCACCGTAGTCACAGATAAGAAATTCTTAACCAATTTCGTTTTCTGTTACCTTTTTTTATTGAGAAATATATGGATATGCTAGTAAAATGATTAGCAAACAGCAACCAGCACAAGAATTACGTACCTGAAGTCATACCCAGATGTTTAGACAGCGAACAGGGACGGTATACATACAGAACGGGGTCATGCCTTGCAAAATTAAATGATTGAAATGCCTTGAGTTTCTTCTCTCCAAGGTCAACAGCAACCACGCAACCCTTCAGAAGCATCTGAACGCTGGGCTTCACCACAGTCTTGAGGTAAAGAAGATCATCACCATCCGTGCTCAGAGTAGGGAAAGCTGAGTAGAGGTCCCTGAATTTTAAGCCCGCGCCTTCACGTTCGACCACCCCAAGCTCAGAAACCAGTGAAGAAAACATCGCATCGTCGACCGAGATGTCATCGACATCAACGACGCGTCCCTTGTGCCAACAGTTGGACGAGATGGCCCGAGTCCAAGTCACCGCCCTCCACCCATCCCTCGTGCGCACCTGCCTGGGCTTGTCATCCAAGTCTCTGAGCTTCTTCTGCGACGCGATCAAGTCTGAATCGTAGAGGACGTCTGTCCATGGTGCTCGGGAAGAATGGTCGTCACGATCCAGCGGTGTTCTATCTCGACGAACTTGATCACGCCATTGCTGACCGCGACATCCCGAACTCGGAAAGCAGGGTCTCCCGGGTGGAATTCCTTCAACCTTTCTCTGTTTTCAGGCATAGGCTGGGGAAACGGGATGAAACGCGCGTCGATGGACTCGCGAAATTTACCCAGCCTCGACGCGCGTGGAATCGGGAAGGGGAATCAGACGGCGGTGCTACGGGAGGAGGATGCAACCGTTTTGGACTCCAAGTGGGCCTATGTGCGCGCCAGCCCAGTAAGACTAAATCGCTGCTGATTTGTCAGATTGGGCCCGTCCGCCCGTATATGTTCTGTAATACTCCTAGGCTGGACTGAGCCTGGCCTAATTTGTAGAAATACTGCGTGGATCTCTCCCGCATTTTCATAAATAAATCAGGCAAATTTATGTCTCGCACTACAAAAAATGATATTTCGTCTCTAAACACTACAAAATTCTGCTTTAGCGGGTAAAACATTGCATTTTGTTTACTCCTCTATAAACCACACTATATCAGGTGAAAAGAACGTTTTCAACTTTTTTATATCTTAATAATATATGAAAAACATTAGCAATCAATTTTATGATTGAATATGTTTGTGATTGTTTTGAGTAGTCCTCCTGTGTACAATGGCGAGGAAGGAGGAGAATGAAAGGTTCTCTCTACAGCATACATGTGTCACGTTTGCAAATTAGTAACTAGCTAGCATGAATGCTTAGACGTGTTAAACTATTATTTTTTCGCCAAGATGCAATATTCATCAACAAATCTCATGTATGAAAAATTACGTACAATGTGCAAAAACTAAAAGAGTCGCTCTGCAGCTACACACATGGCGATGATCAGATGGACAAGCACCCTTTGAAGTTTGAACACAGGAATGGTGTTGTGTCACAACTCACAACCAAGGTTGGAATAACCGGATTAACCGGCCGGTTCGGTTCGATGAAAAACCGACCGGTTAATTAGAATAATCAATCGGTTAACCGAATTGCTACAATATCAGATCTGGTTTTCTACGGCTAACCGATCGGTTAGCGCGACCGGTCGGGGCTAGTTTACTGGTTAACCGGCCGGTTATTCTAACCCTGCTCACAACAACGGTGACTTGCAGAAATCATTCATTGTGATACCCATATGGTCTCTAAGTTGGTCGTACTCCAAATCTTGCAATACATCACGTATCTATTCTCAACCCCGGAACCGTTTCCGGGGCGTCCATGCCGGTGCCGGCGCACAACCTCCTGAGCCCGGCGGCCACTGTCCGGAAGGTTCGCTACGTTGGTAAGCAGCTTGTTGGGTGGGCAGAACGCCAGGCCTATAAACGTCGACGTAGCGAGGGAACGGGCCTGCGGGCAGAATGCTTGTCTGATGTCCAGGGAAGAAAGGACCTCCTGGTTGGTGAAAGTTCGGGTGTAAAGGCAAAGGCATGCCAGGCTGATGAACGTTGGCGTGTGGAGGGAAAGGGCCTGTGGGTTGAATGCCTGGCTGATGCTGGTTCACGTGTCCCGGAATAGGTCGTGCACCCAGAATGCCAGGCTGACGAATATTAGCGTGATCAGGTAGATAGCCCGGGTATGATGTGCCGTTCCCTTGCAAATTAGGCCACTGCTGGCTCTGGATGATATTGGGCGGGCGAGGATAGTAGCCGCCAGATCCATTCGACTGCTGATGATACTGGTTCATGCCGTGTGTGTACTGATGGTTACCGATTCCATTCCAGTAGTAGTTGATGTTTGGCTGCTGAGGTTGTTGGAAGGTTGATGATGTTTGGCTGCTGAGGCTGTGGAACTGGAAGGTAACTTCCGGTTGATCTTGAGAGATGGTGAGGGTTCACGTTCTGTGTATTTTGATGGTTGCCGATCCATCTCGGCTGGTTCACGTTTGGCCGCGGAGGATATGGTGAGCAGCTTGTTCTTGTCGGGAACACAACATTGTGGTCAGAGAGGGCCTCCTTGGCTGCAGCCCTGGCTAAACTGTCTGGGTCATGCAGGACGCCAATTTTGAGCGCCTGGGGTTGGATGCGCTGCCTGGCCGGAGCTGCCCGGCCGAGACGTTCGATTTTGAGTGCTTGATTGTTTCTGGTAATACAGACCCCTGAAGGCTCCTGGACTCCGGTTTGTGCTCCATCTGCACCAATTCAAAAGCCTGTTAATAAAATCATGCATGGATGGAGGCACTAAAAAGCAACCAAATAAAGGAAATGAAATGAAGCAAACTAAACCAAACTATGAACTGTAGTTCCCATATAGATTCCTTTTTCATTTTTTTTTAAAGAGAAGAGGAGAGGACTCAGAGGAGAGCAGAGCAGCTCAAGAATGACGTACCTGAAGTCATATGCAGATGTTTAGACAGCGAACAGGGACGGTAAGCATACTTGACGGGGTCATGCCTTGCAGAATTATACAGGTGACATGCTTTGAGTTTCTTCTCTCCAAGGTCAACAGAAACCACGAATCTTTTGTGACCGTTGGGTTTCACTTTGACCAGAGTCTTGAGGTAAAGAACATCATGATCGCCATCCATGCTAATAAGAGTGGGGAGAGCGGAGGACAGGTCCCGGAATTTGGAGCTCTCGTCGTCACGTTCCACCCCAAGCTCGGACATCATCGCCGAAAACAATGCGTCGTCGACGGAGATGTCATCAACATCAACGATGCTTCCCTCGTGCCAACAGTTGGACGAGATGGTCCGAGTCCATGTCACCACCCTCCAACCATCACTCCTGCGCACCTGCTTAGGCTTGGCAACCATGTCTGTCTCTGTTTTCAGGCAACGGGTAGGGGAACGGTATGAAACGCGCATCGCGGGACTCGCGGCGGAGCAGGTAGTAGACAAGGACGCCTAGACGGAGGTCGACCCAGCCTAGCACGCCGTCTCCGAGCGTGATCACCTTGTCGGGTATAATAAAGGAGGCCTCAGGACACGGGTAGGCTGGGATGTCTCTCCTTCCTCCATGCTCCATCCTCAGACGAGTATATTCGTAGGTCGTGGTGCGACGACGAACACAGATCGCAGAGCGCGACCAGGAGAAAATGCCCGGCGTCTCGTTGACTCGAGGCATCAGATCGTCTTCGGGAGGAGGCACGGTCTCGAGCGACGGCGACTTGGCGTCGGCCTTGTACATGAAGTACTCGTCGTCGTCCTCGATGTCGCCGGCGGCGAAGCGGACACGGAGGAGGACGAAGGGGCCCTCCGCGCCGACCACCCTCGGCTCGAATTCGAAGTCGGTGCTGCTGCCGTCATCGGATTCTTTGGAGCCGGGGCAGTGGACGCAGAAGTGGGACACGGCCGGCGGGTCGGCGGCCTAGAAGGAGACCTCGAATGCGCGGCCGTCGAGCGAGATGGTTGCGGCGGTGGTCGCGTTCCGGTGGCCGGCGGCGATGTACGCCTCCTGGTCGAGGAGGATCCGCGCTGGTCGGTCCGAGGTGCCGGAGGGCTCAAGGATCCCGGGAACATTGATACTGACTTCGACGGCGGCTTTGGGTCGATTTGGGAACGACACGGACGGGATCATTATGTAAATCTCATACTAACCGCGCCAGACGATTGGGCTGTAAATGGGCCTATGTGCGCGCGATCCCCTAAGACGAAGTCACTACCGATTTCTCAGGTCTGGCCCGTATCAAGAGATTGGACTGAGCCTGGCCGATATATGTGTACTGCGTGGACGATCTCTCCTGCAAAAAGAAATGATGATACGTACATCATTTTGCCCATATTTTACGTGAAATCCTATCTTTATATTGTGTCAAGCAAAGTAAGTATGAAACCCTTCATGCAAAGTGTAAGGCTGATGCAACCGCGTCTTGTTTCCTGAAAAAACTAAGATCACCGCTGCACACAAAGTCGCAACAAATAAACCTTCCTTCCCTGTATTTCACGCCTTGTCGCATGAACGCAGCTGTATAAATACCCATCTCGCTGGTCCTGCCATTTCACCTCAAGCAGAAACGCACACAAAGCAGCTCACACCCGAGTGGTTTTTTTAGCTAGCTAGTAATTTTACTAGCTGGCTGTAGCTATTATACATATATAGGACTATTATACATACAGTCCAGAGAGGGGAACGAAAAGAAAATGAGGTCACTTGCCGCCGTCCTCTTCGTCCTTCCCGTTCTCGCGGGCGCGGCTTCTGCCGGGTTCGTGGATCCGCCGGAAGACATGCCGGCGGGCACCGGACCGCTGCAGCTGGCGCGCTTCGCGGTGCTGGTTTACAACCTGAACCGGGACACCAAGCTCAGGTACATCGACGTTTCCGACACTGAGCGGCACCCTCACAAGGGCGGCGTCAAGTACGAGATGACTGTAACCGCGGCGAGCCCCACCGGCGCCACCGGGCAGTACCGTGCAGTGGTTTGGGGGATCCCCAAGTCGTACCAGTGGATGCTCCTCGAGTTCAAGCACATCAAAATGACCAAATGATCCAGCACTAGACGTATCCTCGCGTCGCTGTGTCATCAGTCATCATGAGCGCGGGGCAAGTATACGTATGTATGCCAGCAGAAAAACAAATAAAATATGTGTGTGTGGGGTGCGTCGTACTTTTTGACTATCTAAACGTCTCTATGACATGTAATGTATACCATACCACGTATCTGTCCTCTCTTCTTTACGAATTCAGTTCCAAGAAAGAGGAGAGAGCAGAAGGAAAAAAATGTGATTGAGTAATTTTACTGCATGTTGTTCAACGGAATGGTGCTTCCTAGTATTTGTCTTCAATGTTGACTGATTTTTTCTGAATGTAACAAAGGACCAATAAGAATATTCATTCAGTCTGTTAATCATCACCAGCTTCCTTACAGCCTAGCAATGCGACAATTACCATTTGTCTGCAATGTTGGCTGAAATTGTATGTGAATGCCCGCTAACTGTACATGCATATAGGTTGTCCACTAGTTGTTATAGAGACTTGCTAATTCTCAATTAACTGAGATTTAATAATTTGTCTTAGTCACATTTTTGGAACAACGGAAATGTATATGTGAACGAGCATTGCTTTTGGAAAGCTTGAACAATCAGTTTTTAGAGGACTTAAATCTTGCACATATATATTTGTAACAGAAGCTGGAACATTGTTCTTCTATAGCTGGAAGAAATGTTTATTGAAGGTGTGAAACATTTCTGTTTCTGAATAAAATATTTTTGTGAACATGAGAGAATTGTAAAATCTGGAAGGTTGGATCCATATCCAATGCCTGAAAAAGTAACTATGACAAAGAGGTAGGCCCTTTGTTATATTGGACTTCCTAAAAGCATACATCGTTCCAGGAGAGGCGTGGCAATCAGGCATCAGCGCACGGAAACAGACCCTAAGGTCGTTAATTAGGCGACATGTCAACCACTGATTTAGGTTTTCTATTTGCATACATGTCAATCCAACCAGTATAATGGTAACACAAATACAGTTCATTACTTTAGCTAAGTAGGCAATTTTTTGGTCAAATTAAGCTGACTACTATATATGGAGATATTTATCTCAAGGCGCATGTGTGCACTAGGTAGGTACATTTGCTTCGCCAATGCATCTTGAAGTCTTCCTTTTCTAGACATAATGACATACATAGTTTTTGTGATACAAAATTATATTCAATTTCATTTTAACACCAATCTATATTGATCGTATTAGATTCAAATTGCATTGGGTCGCTTCGTTCCGCCCGAGTCACAGAATTTTGTGACAAATCCTGTGATTTGTCTCACTGAAAGTCAAAAGGCATCTTGTTTAAAAAAAAAGTGATTAAACAAGGCAAGCCAAACTGTAGCTCATTGACCACACTCATCCATAGACTTCCGATTTCCATCAATGAACTCCATTAACGTACATGAGACTCGGAAGAATTATAAATTATAATACGCGGCTCAGGCCTTCCTGTTTATGATCCAATACTCGATCCTCATTGATATCGATGCTAGCTTCAGATTGCAGCGCGTACACAACATTCAAAACAAAGTGCGTTTATGAATTCTCCAAGACTAAAAAAGAGAGCTGCAAAGATCACACATGCATGATCTTCGTGGAAGATCTCAAGCTCTTTAATTTTTGTGCAACTTGTATGGTAATGTACTTCTCGTTATTCACTTTGAGGCAAAGGATGCATGGTTGGCAAAAGCACAAGTAAAGCACAATCCCTCGAAAAAAAAACAGATATATACTACTATATAACGAGAAAAACATTTGACTTGACTCCTCCCTGAATCCCATTTTGTAATCATCAACTTGCAAACTGCCTTATATTGATGCCTAGATGGTTACGAAGTTGTGATCAAAGCCCCATGTTTTCGAGGACAAATAGCTCTCTTCTAATCTCCTCGTATATACGACAAAGTCAGAGGCCCCTTTCCAGGTAGGTGCATTGACATGGAGATCGTCAGTTGGTCAAAACTACAGGTTTTCAACCCTCTATACGGACGCCTGCTGACTCCACACTGACCCTGCCACGAAGAAATAGGACCCTGCAGGGCCTCCGCCCTACAAAACCACGAGACCACGCGACGAGGTACAGCTAAACAACAGAGCGCGCGCGCGCACCAAGTCTCTCCAGCACCCAAGCGAATGCCACGGCCGGCAAAAGCAGCTCGATCGCGTCGCGCCGTGCCGATCTCGATGCTCCGTCACGTTCAATTCGCCATGTGTGCTCCCTTGTGCAACCCAAGTGCTACCTGTAGTCATGAACGATCGAGAAGGGGTGATGATGGGTTTCCCAACCTACTAATTAAGCTTCTCCTGAAGATCGAGTTGCGTCGGCAAAGGCACACAAGATTATATATTTGGACCACGCACGAGATGGGGTTGACCTTAATAACCTGAGAGCTGTCTGGGCCGCGTCGGCACTCGCTTAAGATGGACGCGTGTGTGGCTTTACGCTTTTCCGGCGCTATAAAATGTCACCGCCGGCCCGTGGCCATGCAACACCCAGCCATATAGACCAGGCAATAATTAAGCAGCTGGCTCTCTGTGTGCTCTCACTTCACGACAGCCATGATGATGAGGTCGCTGCTGCTGCTGCTCGTTGCCGCCCTGGCGGTGTTCCCGGCGGGGACGGAGGCGACCTGGACGACGGTGAAGAACCCGCGGGACCTGGTGATCACGCAGGTGGGCAGGTTTTGCGTCCTCGTCTACAACCTCCCGCACGGCACCAGCTTCCAGTTCGTGAGGGTGGTGCGCGGCGAGACCGAGCGGCTGCCCACCGGCGGCACAAACTACCGGCTCGAGCTGGAGGTGGCCGCCACGCGTGGAGCGAGGCCCAAGCCGTACGAGTGCTTGGTGTGGGGCGTGCCCGGGTCCCGCGCCAACACCTGGAAGCTCCAAAGCTTCAAGCCAATCGCGGCCTAGCTAGAAGAAGGCGTCGTACTTATGCATCATATAATTGCTCCCTGATAGTCGTGCTTAGTTGCTGGTTCGTACCTTGTTGTCGAGGGCGTACGTATATTGTGTAGACAGCCGCGTAGGCAAGTGTATGCATGCCTGCGTGTATCTACCAATGGCGTACGTACGTGTTCTAAATATCTTTGCATTTAGGAATAAGATGTCTCTCATCCGAATGGACTTAGAGACTACATTTTGTTATTAATGAGAGTTCAATTTTCGTATTAGCTTAGTGTGTCATGGATGTTGTAAGCGTGTCCTATCTCAATGCGTTCTTGTTTTTCTTTAAGAAAAAAAAAAGAGATATGTTTTCATCTGATTCTCATCACCTTCTTTAGTGATGAGTGCGGCAATGCTCAAGCGCGCAGGTATATGGCTTATACAGCACTACCATAAAATAGCTTTATAGCGGCGGGAGCAAATTAATCATAGCGACGGGTCAAAAAAGAACCGCAGCTACAAACTAGAACCAATTTATAGCGGCGGCCTATTTCTTCAACCACCGCTACTGTTTTTTATAGCGGCGGCCCATTTCTTCAACCGCCGCTATTTGTTGCTCCACGATCCATGCAGCCCATTATCAATGCTGGCCATATATAAAGAAAACCTAGGTCACCACTCCTCTCATCCTTTCTCTCTCTCTCTCTCTCTCTCAGCCACCGCACTCCTCTCTCCCTTCCGTATATCACAACCGCCATCTCTCTCCCTCTCTCTCTAAAAGGACCTTGATGTCGCCTAGAGGGAGGGGTGAATAGGCAATTCTATAAATTTCTGCGAAATTAGACTTAACAAAAAGAATCAGTATGATCGGTAGTACCGATAGGACCGATCGGCAGTGCCGATGGCTACTGCCGATGCTCAATCGGTAGTGCCGATAATGGTACAAAAAGTCGTCTAAAAGTAAATCTTAGTTGGTTTCACAGTTACTAGATTGATGGAAAGACTACAACAGTTAATATGAAACACTACAATAATATAGCAACTATAAGACACAACCTACACAAGTAGACCTAGTAATTTAAGCAAATATAAGAGCAAATCCTAGAGCATGAAAAAGTAACAAGTAAATAGAGGAGCACACGGAGACACAATATTTGTTTATCAAAGTTCAGACTCCTCAAATGAGTCCTACGTCTCCGTTGAGGGGCTCGGTCACACTTGAACCGAGTCTCTTTCAACCCTTTTACTCGAATTTCCTTCTCTTGATTCCTTTCCTTTCGGAGGTCAATCGAAACCTTCACAAACTTCCCGCGGCTCACCACAAGCTTGGGAGCTCACCAGGCAATGCCTTGTCATCTAGGGGATGAATTCCCAAGAGTAACAAATGCCACAACGATTGCTTGCTAGCTCAAGTGCTCAACAATGGATTTTTGCTCTTTCTCTCTCAATCTCTCACCCAATTCACCCACAAGGTATAGCACTAAGCAATAGAGAGTGGAGAGGTAATTTTTGGCTCAAATGGATGTTTCTTTGATGTATTTTTGGTACCCCCAACGTTAGTACCGAAGGGGGTATAAATAGGGGAGGCTCAAAAACTAGCCGTTGGGGCTCTAAACGCCCCGCATCAGCACTGCTGATACTTGGATCGGCACTGCCGATAGAGAGGCTAAGAAACTAGCCGTTTGGGGCTCTGGATGTCCCGCATCGGCACTGCCGGTGGAGAGGCTAAAAAACTAGCCGTTTGGGGCTCTGGATGTCCCGCATCGGCACTGCCGTTATCCGGATCGGCACTGCCGATGGAGAGGCTCAAAAACTAGCCGTTTGGGGCTCTGAATATACCACATGGGCACTGTCGATATCCGGATCGGCACTGCCGATAGAGAGGCTAAAAAACTAGCCGTTTAGGACTCTGGATGTCCCGCATCGGCACTGCCGATGTCCAGATTGGCACTGCCGATGAGGAAACCACAGAGGGCAAGGAAAAGATGTTTTTCTGAGTTCCGGATCGGCACTGCCGATGCCCAGATCGGCACTACCGATTGGAACAATATAGGCAGACAACCGATAGAAAAATGCCTATAAATATTGACTCCGGAGGCCGATTTAGGTGATCTTTAACTCTATGGAAAGATAATTTAAAGGGCTGTCTAACCCAACTATTACCAAGCTCTAAAATCACACATAGATTTTCTCAACACTCCCCCAAAGTTTATTGGATCAATTTAACCACCGAGACAAGAGCAAAGCTATCAAAGTTGCATCCCTCTTTATAGTACGACGTTCCTATACTCAAAAGCAAATAGAAAACAATGCCAATAGGAACACCTTCATATATTCTTCATCTTCTTTTTGAGGGTTGCCAACTCCATAAGTAATTGATCATTTTGGATATTCATTTGATTAACCATCAATAAACATATATATCCAATATTGTGCCTTTGCCTTGAGCAATGTCCATATGAGAAGGGCTTGATGTTCATCCACTTGATATTCTTTTATTATTGAATATTCACCTTTAGCACTCTTCTCAATTGCATTCGTTGTGACATATCAATATCATCTTCTTGTTTCATTAGAATGATTGATGTAGATAATTCACAACTTCACATTGTCTTGCACGGTTCATCGCGCTAAGCCTTAACTCACTCTTCACCATTGCCTTTGGTCCGTCGGCGTCAAGCCTCTTGCTTGCCCTTCACCCTCGCACATGGTCCATCGCAGTCGAATCTTGCCTAACCTTCACCGCCTTTCTATGCAACACTACTTTATATCCAACATCAATAGTATATCCACTTTATCAATTTGATCTCCAAAATGATATTTCCAAAATCATAACTTTTATCTTCATGTAGGTAATCACTAACAATCCATGTTCCAATGATATAATAATATCCTTGCTTTGACCACCATCACTTATTAATATATATCAACTCATGAATTCCATCTTCAACTTGTATTAAAATTTCCATTTAATGCCAAGTATTCACATGATCATTTTGATATCATCAACTATGAGGATGTTTAATTGTCCTTCATAAAGTGTCTTGATCTTATTTATATATACGTGTTGCTTGTATCAACAACCAACACTATCATCAATATCATCTCTTGTCATGAATCAATAATATGTTGTGTTTGACATTTGAACATGTGATGTGTCTTCATCTTTAAGCATAGGTGTTGATTATGTCTACTGACACCTTTATCAACACATTGATTATCATCATCCTTTGTCAAGCATTTTCACCATATGAGAATTTCCAACATACGATCAATCAATCATCTTGTAATGGGTCCATAGCCTTTATGAATATATTATTCTTGACCTTTGCTTGATGCCAGAACATAATCTAACATTAAACTCACAAACTTATATAAAAGGTTAGTTCCAACATGCATTGTCATTTATCACCAAAACTCATCATTGATTCAAGGCTAGAGACCTAGACCTTTCAATCTCTCCCTTTTTGGTGATGATGACAACACTATTAAATAATGATAATGAAAAACAATATACACATCAGAGCTATTCTCTTTGCTCTTTTCTTCATTCATCTCTCCCTCCTTGTATATCCTCTATTTTCTCTCCCCCTTTGACATCAAGCACCAAAAAAGGCAAGAATCTCATGACAAAGACTATGAGCACATGTGAGAGCGATATGATCATAGAGAGTTCATCACATGAAAGTACAATCCAAAGAATGCATCTTCAAATAATGGGCAATAATAGGAAGCATACCTTTAGAGTCACTCTTTTATCACACTTTGAGACTAAATCATATGAAGCTCAAAGTAAAGTTGGTCTCAATACCAAAAACATAGAATGATTTCCTTCATATGGTGGGCATACAAAGATATTCAATAAAATCATATGCACATAATAATTAAAAAAGGTAAGAAGGAAATACATCCCATGATATGCGCTTAATAACAAACGAAAACAATTCAACAAGATAAACAAGAACATGAATACATACATTAAAATGCCCATCTTAATAAAAACAACTATGTATCCATGTAAAAACTTAACAACCTCATTAGTCTCATAAAGCATAGTGCAACTCCCCCTTAAACTATGCATAGTAGAATATTCAACATACACATATGCATTAATAATGTAACAAACAAGAGAGTAATTTGCACTATATCATTTGGTCCAAGAAGGCAAATATATTATAAAAGATTTTTCATGAAGTGCAAATTATATGAAAGCATACTTTCATGAACCAAAGAGAATATAAGTTGGTAGATCACAAAGAGCTACACTATACAACATAATAAACATGAGTAATAGATAGGTAGGCATGGAAACAACTCATGTACTCATGATGCTATGAAAATGATATCCTTGAATGATTGTAGGATATTTTCACCATTCTTTGTTCCTTTCATAATAAATATGAATATAAGCCTCCCCCTTAATCCATCACTTCTACTTGATGAGACTAAACAAAAGTATAAGCTTGCCAAAATGTTAGTCTCAACTTTAAAACAAAGGATAAACTCCTCCAAGATTTGTGCATACAAGTATTTGAATTACTTGTGTGAGGCATGCACTTGTTATTGATAACAATTGATAAGAATATCCTACAATTCAAGTGTTCATGGCCATAAAAGCATATGATAGAGAATAACACGCATATGTCATAAATAATATTATTCAAGACTTGATGCATGTCAAGGTATGTTCATTAGCACACACGCATTTTATTTCCATGTCATCAAGGGATATAAAAGCACATAGCTAGTTTTCAACATGTCATGATAAGATATGTAAACTAAGAAACACATAACATGTGTGATGGCTTAAAAAGATATGAATAGATAAGACATGAGCCGACTAAGCAAACATATCATGATAAAAGATAAAGATTTAAGATGACATGATATGAAATATTTTCAACGTGGTTAAATAAGAAATAATTCACAAGTAAAAAAAACACAATCCATCCCCCAAAAAAATATACCTTAGATTCACATACAAGAACAAGACATAAAATAGATTCAACAAACTCATGCAATCCTAATCGTACACAAAGAGGCATAATGCAACAAATACATGAAAGTGATTCTCGTCTATTCAATATTTAAGAGAAGGATAGATGATCAAGAAATACTGTTTATAAGATGGATATCCTTGGAGGACTTTGTTTCTCATTGCTTCAATTCCTTTTTAAGTGAAATCTTCAAATCCTCTCAAAGCCGATATTCTCATGGTGAAAAAATAAACATTTTGGAGCCTTTTCAAAGATTCTCCATGACGGTTCATGGGCATCCAAATAGATTGTAATTCCTCCTCATCACTTGCTATATTGATCTTGTAAGCAATCATCTTCATAATATTATTCTCCTCAAGTATATGTTGCCTTTGCTCCTTTTGATATTCAATTCATTTGGTACATTTTGTTTTCCTTGGTCTTCATCCACCACATAGATAAATTTTCTAAAACATGGAGAGAGAACAAAGAAACTACCAAGATACTTGATAGACATGTTAGTCTCATGTACCAATGACATAGTATATTCTCCTCCTAAATTTGTGCATACAAGTATTTGAATTACTTTGACAAACATGCACATAGTCAAAACAACCCGGGAGGGAACAAATCCTATATCTTGGGTTAAGGCAAAATAAATAAATTTGAGAGAAATAACATGCATAAGCCATATGAAGAAAAACAATTTTAGCCCCCCCTTTTTTTTTTAACTCTCTGTAGGGGGATCGGTACTACCGATCAGAGTGATCGGCACTGCCGATGGAAATTAGACAGAAAAGGTGCTCTCTGGATGTCATGGCCGGCACTACTGATGGAGCCATCGACACTGCCGATGCTAGCAAGACAGAAAGAGAGAGATGTCTGTGCTCTACAGCGCCTCTATATAGTAGGATCGGCACTGCCGATGAAGATCACCGGCACTGCCGATGAGTGCAAAACAGAGAGGTCGATAGAATAAAATTAGTTGGGATATTGAGCATTTGACTTTGCCAAAACAGGTAATTTGTTCTCCTCTATATGAAGAAAAATATTAAATCATGTAGATTGCTTAAAAAGAAGATAACATAAAGCATAGCAATCTACCATATAAGCAAATCCTAATATATAACAAGACAATCATGATGAGCACAAAAAAATTCCATCCAAGACCATAAAGAAATAATCACAAAGAACAACTAGTGCATGTGTCAAGACATGATTGGTGATATAGAGCAACATGCAAAAACATAGAATGAAATCTAGTTGCTCTTTATTATTAGGAAAGAGAGAACTTATATAAAGACATAGAGATAGTTACCTCAATGTGCTCAACAATTCGAGAGCTTGGAATCTTTTGTATATGCAAACCATCAAGAATATATACCAAGCTCAAAATCCCTCCATGATGTCCAACTCAACCATTGACAAGAATAGATACAAAATCTTCAATGTTATAAAATTTTTATGCATGGTCATAGTTAGATTTCCTCTTTATTGTCAAACAATCATCATTCATATTGAACTTGCACTAATAGGACTTAGTCATCATCAATATAGCAAGTCATATTTGATCCCTCCACAAGCTTATTCATGGTAGATCCGCCATCTTGCCTTGAGCAACCCAATACCATCGGCTCAACCTCTTGCCCATGTCTACCAATATCTTGAAGAGGTTTGACATTGTTTCAAATTTTCTTCCACCAAGTCTTTTTGAGCTTTACCATTCATGTTTGATCTTCTCAATTCCCTTGCACATGATTAGTCTTAACAACAATATTTTCATTGCAAAGAGAAGACAAATAAGTTCTTCATGCTCCTTAATTAAACAAATTAAAAAGATGAACTCTTTACATTTAGTAATAAAAGAAGCATGCGTATCTCATTGTCTCAAGGATGATCAAAAGAATGCTCATAATTAAACCGTAGCTCCATTGATACAAATTTTAAGTAAGGTGATGAGTCACTTGAATTTACTCTTTTATGAGTCACAAATACCACAGTGAGCTAACATATACAAAATATGTGGCACTAGTGACAAGACACACTTGATGCTTGAATAGGGCCAGAATTGGTCAACATAGTTTTTCAAGAATTTTTTTAAATCAAATACCTTTTTTTAAAACCATTGGTCTTGTAAAATAATTTTAAACACCAAAACATTGACAATGATCAATTAGAGAAATTTGGAAAATAATTTATTTTGAAAATTTTTCTATAAATGGTTTGTTTTGATATAATAAAACATTTTGTTTGCAAATCACATTTTTGTTTTTACAAATGAATATGTTCAAACACTTTTTAGCAATTTTGCAAACCGTTCTAAATATTTTGAACAAAAACTATTATAGCATCAATAAGAATTCATTCTTATTTTAGGGTTACAATATATATGGAATGATATAGTACCTCCCAAAACATGGTAACCATCACTTTCCTCAAATTTGTACAAATGAAGTGTCAAGCAACATAAATGAATGGTATGCATGAACAAATAATTAAGCCTACACAAGGCTAGAACATAGATACTTTCAATGTAAATACTTGTTAACGAGATGACATTGGTTGAGGTTGTAGACCATTAATTTTCATACTTGACATCTTTCCATATATGATGAGGAATACTAAATTGAAAGAATCTTGTGCAACATAAATCATATCAAGAGTGTCAAGTCTTCAATGCATCTCCATGTACCTATTAAGCAAGTCAAGCATTTCGTGGCACCCAAGTTATATTGGGTCCTAGTATGTTAGTCACAAGAGATTTAGGCACCCAAATGGCTTTTGCATTAGCATTGTGTGACCTAACAACATTTGCAATATTATTTCCACTTCTAGCTTTCTTAAGCAAATGATTGTCTTTGGAATGAATAGGTTTAGGAATGTTAACTATGGGACAATTTTTACCAATATGTCCCTTTTCTCGGCAAGTGTAGCAAATACGCTTCTTATTCATGCAAGCCACTTTCTTGTCTTGCTTCTTAATTATTGCTTCGTTGCCGGCGAGCCACTTTTTGGATGACTTTAAATTATCATTTGTTATGTTAGGGCATGAAACAATTTTATGATCCTTCTCATGACATCTATGGCACTTCCTTTTACTTCTTCTTGTTTTCTTCTTCGAAAGTGTGGTCTCATCATCAATCTTCATGGAACACATAGAGGCATAGTGTCCCGTGTTTGAACACTTGAAACATGTAACATGAGCTAGCTTCTTTTTCTTTTGTTGATTATTGCTCATGTTAGACTTGAAGTTCTTCTTATGATTTTTGTTGACTTCATGACCCTTATGCTTCACTTTTTCACCTATGCAATCCAAGTCACATGTAGTGCTTGGGAAAATATTTGCTTGAGAGCGACAAGGGTTATCACATAAATCATTGTAATAAGTAGATACATTATCAATTAAATCATGTGTAATGCTTATATCCACTTTTACACTTTCCAAAACATTAGAAGCAAGTGAATCATAAGCATCTTTGAGCTTCTCATGAGTTTCACTAAGATCCTCATAAGACCGCTTTAGCTCCTCTAATGAGTCTTTTAAAGAAAAATTTTCATCATGTAGATTTTTTATTTTAGACTCCTCTAATTTCATAGACCTTCCTATGCTATGCAACAATGCAATAAGCTCATCATATGTATACTCATGATCATTATCATCATCACTATCGCTATCATCATTATCATCACCGTCAACATCAACAACATCATCATGATCACTATGAATTTCATGAAATTTTACTTGCATGTTACCTTTGACCATAAGACAACATGATGATATCGATGGAGTTGATAGTTCATTAATATAATTATTTGAAAGAGAATGATCATCAATATCATGTAAGCTTGAGGTGGAGCAATCGTCCTCAATTACCAATTCATTGTTGGAAATATCACTTTTCATATTGGATTCTTCATATATTTCTTGAATCCGAATCCACATAGCATGAGCACTCTTGAACTTGTATATCTCATTGAAAACATCCCTACTTAAAGCACCAAATAAAGCATTAGTAGCTTGGGCCTCGAGATGTAGGTATTTCTCTTGCCCTTGTATTGGAGAATCACGATCCAAGGCATGAGAAAAGCCCACGTCTACAACCCACCAAATTTTAGGACTCATCTCCCGAAAATATAAAATCATTTGTGATCTCTAACAAGCATAATTTGTGCCATCAAAATATAGTGCCTCATATGAAGGTTGTGAAATAATAGAAAACGAGGCGCTAGAACAACCATAGGGAATTTGACACATTTTTGCCTTGTGACATCATCAACTCTACAAGCGGTTAAACTTAATGAGGAGATTAGGCTTTGATACCAATTGAAAGGACCTTGATGTCGCCTAGGAGGGGGGGGGGGTGAATAGGCGATTCTATAAATTTCTGTGAAATTAGACTTAACAAAAAGAATCAGTACGATCGGCAGTACCGATAGGACCGATCGGCAGTGCTGATGGCTACTGTCGATGCTCAATCGGCAGTGCCGATAGTGGTAGAGAAAGTCGCCTAAAAGTAAATCTTAGTTGGTTTCGCAGTTACTAGGTTGATGAAAAGACTACAACAGTTAATATAAAACACTATAACAATATAGCAACTACAAGACACAACCTACACAAGTAGAACTAGTAATTTAAGTAAATATAAGAGCAAATCCTAGAGCATGAAAAAGTAACAAGTAAATAGAGGAGCACACGGAGACAAAATATTTGTTTACCAAAGTTCAGACTCCTCAAATGAGTCCTACGTTTCCGTTGAGGGGCTCGGTCACACTTGAGCCGGGTCTCTTTCAACCCTTTTCCTCGAATTTCCTTCTCTTGATTCCTTTCCTTTCGGAGGTCAATCGAAACCTTCACAAACTTTCCACGGCTCACCACAAGCTTGGGAGCTCACTGGGCAACACTTTGTCGTCTAAGGGATGAATCCCCAAGAGTAACAAATGCCACAACGATTGTTTGCTAGCTCAAGTGCTCAACAATGGATTTTTGCTCTTTCTCTCTCAATCTCTCACCCAATCTCACCCACAAGGTATAGCACTAAGCAATAGAGAGTGGAGAGGTAATTTTTGGCTCAAATGGATGTTTCTTTGATGTATTTTTGGCACCCCCAACGTTAGGACCGAAGGGGGTATAAATAGGGGAGGCTCAAAAACTAGCCGTTGGGGCTCTGAACGCCCCGCATCGGCACTGCCGATCCGGATCGGAACTGCCGATAGAGAGGCTAAGAAACTAGCCGTTTGGGGCTCTAGATGTTCCTCATTGGCACTGCCAATACCCGGATCGGCACTGCCGGTGGAGAGGCTCAAAAACTAGCCGTTTCGGATCTAAATGTCCCGCATCGGCACTGCCGATATCCGGATCGGCACTGCCGATGGAGAGGCTCAAAAACTAGCCGTTTGGGGCTCTGGATGTCCCGCATCGGCATTGCCGATATCCGGATCGGCACTGTCGATGGAGAGGCTCAAAAACTAGCCGTTTGGGGCTCTGGATGTCCCGCATCGGCACTGCCGCTGCACAGATCGGCACTGCCGATGAGGGAACCACAGAGGGCAAGGAAAATACGTTTTTTCTGAGTTCTGGATTGCCACTGCTGATGCCCGGATCGGCAATGCCGATTGGAACAATAAAGGCAGACAACCGATAGAAAAATATCCATAACTTTTGACTCCGGAGGCCGATTTAGGTGATCTTGGACTCTACGGAAAGATAATTTAAAGGGTTATCCAACCCAACTATTACCAAGCTCCAAAATCGCACATCGGTTTTCTCAACACTCCCCCAAAGGTTATTGGATCAATTTGAGCACCGAGACAAGATCAAAGCCATCAAAGTTGCATCCCTCTTTATAGTACGACGTTCCTATACTCAAAAGCAAATAGAAAACAATGCCAATAGGAACACCTTCATATATTCTTTATCTTCTTTTTGCGTGTTGCCAACTCCATAAGTAATTGATTATTTTGGATATTCATTTGATTAACCAGCAATAAACATATATATCCAATATTGTGCCTTTGCCTTGAGCAATGTCCATATGAGACAGGCTTGATGTTCATCCACTTGATATTCTTTTATGATTGAATATTCACCTTTAGCACTCTTCTCAATTGCATTCGTTGTGACATATCAATATCATCTTCTTGTTTCATTAGAATGATTGATGTAGATAAATCATAGCTTCACATGGTCTTGCATGGTTCATCGTGCTAAGCCTTAACTCACTCTTCATCATTGTGTTTAGTCCGTCGGCGTCAAGCCTCTTGCTTGCCCTTCATCCTCGCACATGGTCCATCGCAGCTGAGTCTTGCCTAACCTTCACCGCCTTTTCATGCAACACTACTTTATATCCAACATCAATAGCATATCCACTTTATCAATTTGATCTCCAAGATGACATTTCTAAAATCATAACTTTTATCTTCATGTAGGTAGTCACTAACAATACATGTTCCAATGATATAATAATATTCTTGCTTTGACCACCATCACTTATTAATATATATCAACTCATGAATTCCATCTTCAACTTGCATTAAAATTTCCATTTAATGCCAAGTATTCACATGATCATTTTGATATCATGAACTATGAGGATGTTCAATTGTCCTTCATAAAGTGTCTTGATCTTCTTTATGTATACGTGTTGCTTGTATCAACAATAAACACTATCATCAATATCATTCCTTGTCATGAATCAATAATATGTTGTGTTTGACATTTGAACATGTGATGTGTCTTCATCTTTAAGCACGGGTGTTGATTATGTCCACCGACATCTTTACAACACATTGATTACCATCATCCTTTGTCAAGCATTTTCACCATATGAGAATTTTCAACATACGATCAATCAATCATCTTGTAATGGATCTATAGCCTTTATAAATATATTATTCTTGACCTTTGCTTGATGCCAGAACATAACCTAATATTAGACTCACAAACTTATATAAAAGGTTAGTTCCAACATGCATTGTCATTTATCACCAAAACTCATCATTGATCAAGGCTAGAGACCTAGACCTTTCACTCTCTCTCTCTTAGCCGTCACACTCCTCTCTTCCTTCCGTATCTCACAGCCGCCACCGCTCTCCTTCCCCCTCGCCTCCTCCCTCCTCTCTCACTGTGCCCCCTCCACTCTTCTCTCTCTACGTCGGGAGCAAGAGGCGGCGGCCGGCGGGTCTGCTCCGGCCTCTAGACGCGGCAGCCCCCTCCACTCCTCTCTCTCCACGCCGAGAGCAAGAGGCGGCAGCCGGCGGGGCTACCTCGGCCTCCACAGACGACGACGGGCTGCTCCGGAGGCGGCGGCCCCCTCCACTCCTCTCTCTCCGCACCGGGAGCGAGAAGCGGCGGCCGGCGGGGCTACCCCAGCCTCCACAGACGGTGGCGGGCTGCTCTAGAGGCAGCGCCCCCCTCCACTCCTCTCTCTCTACACCGGGAGCAAGAGGCGGCGGCCGGCGGGGCTACCCCGGCCTCCACAGGCGTCGGCAGGCTGCTTCGAAGGCAACGGCCCCCTCCACTCCTCTCTCTCCACGCCAAGAGCTGCTCTCTCTGTCCAGATCTGACGGAGGCGGCGCTCCGATGACCGGATCTGGCCGGGTGAGGCGGCGGTGGCTCCCAGGCAGGCGGATCCAGCCAGGGCGCTGGCGGGCCATCTTCCTCTCGCCGTGCGCCCCCTGACTTTCTTCTCCATCTCCTTGTCGCGGCCAAATCTGACCGGGAGGAGGGCCGTGGTGGTGGTTGCTAGAGGCGGCGGCAGCTCCGAGCAGCGAATCTGGCCTCCGAGAGGCGACGGTGGCGGTGGCCAGGCTTCGCGCGCGCAACAACGGATCCGGGCGGCGGAGGCCTTAGTTGTCTATGGGCCTAGGGTCCAGGGCCTTTTTTTTAGGGTTCTATTGGTAGCGACGGGTGAAGATGTCACCCGCCGCTACAATAGGGGTTTTCACCGGCGGGGCGTTCGCCCCAGAGATGATCCGCCGCAACAAACAAGATGTCACCCGCCGCTATAGTTCGTTTTCACCCGCCGCTATAAGCCTTTTTTCTGGTAGTGCAGGCTTTGCAACTTCTTTTGTATTTGGAACAAATTAAATTTGTATTTAATATTGCAATGTTATATCAATATTTTTGGAATGAGTCTATAATTGTGAGTTTTATATACGCGCAACTGATGACAAATATCAGGTTGAATCCATCAATTTGACTGGATCGTGGAAACCACTCAACAAAACATGTGCAGATTTTTTTCATTAAAAAAAACTCAAAAGGTCATGTTCACAGGGTTTATAAGAATATTGTACCCTTGTAACATTTCAACCTCAATTACATTCGTCAGATAAGAATAAAGGACAAAACTGAAACCAACTTACTATTTCATTCTGCTTCATTTTGTCATAAAATGAAATGGAGTATGACTCTTTGGGCACCTTTCGTGACACTAGTATGGATTCAATCTCCTCAATCTTAATCTCCAGCTATTTGCACCTTTACCCTATTTACACCTTTTGTACGCAATGTAAAAATAATATTAAACATGTGCATGGCCGTATGTATATTTATCAAGAATTTTACAAATTTTTAAGTTTAAAGCATTTATTTTTTTTCTATTTAAGTTTATAAGATCAAGAATATACTTGTAGAGTAGAGATGGATTCCATAGCACATGATAGAGAATTGAAAGCCCAAGCAAATAGTGGCTCGATATTAGGTGTTATCAATAATATTTGTGCAAACACTAATCAATGTCTTACCTGTAAACTATTGAAAAGGATAAAATATATATTACATATCTAATATTGGACTAGTAGCCACTATATATGGAACATAATTAACTCAACTTGATAAAAATAGATACACAAGCATTCAGACATTTTTGATATAAAAATGTACACTCATTATAATAATTAGGTTAAAAGGAAATGAGGTTAAAAATCTAAACATGAAGGAGGATCGATCCTCTGTTGCTTATATCTCTCCTTGCACTACATATTTGCAATTTGCATTGTTTTTTGTTAAAAATTTTAATATTCGATCCACTTCATCAAACAAAATTTGTGTATTATGAAACTCTAACCGACCTCTCTCTCTTATGTTCTGATCTTGCTCTTATAGTTGTTGGCATTTCGATTAGAGAGACACGATATACAATTTGTAGCTTTGACCATTATTTTCAATTTTATTATTGTTTGGCATCAATTTACACGCATGCATGACAACCATACTATTTTCAAAGAACATAATTATTTTGTTATACTATTAGATGATAATTGATAATATTTAGTCATATTCTAATATATAATATATATAAGTAGTATACACGCATGCATGACAACCATATTATTTTCAAAGAACATAATTATTTTGTTATACTATTAGATGATAATTGATAATATTTAGTCATATTTCAATATATATATATATATATATATATAAGGAGTATACGATGCTCTTTTATTTCAGTTCAAAGTATGCTCTTGTTATCTTTCCCTAGAAATGAAGAGTGTTCAATGGCGTGAAAAGATCATAACCATGATCCATGTTGCAAATAACTGATTGCACGAAGATATACAAATTTGTATCTGGAAAATGATTCGCCTTTGCCCTACTATGACGATCTCGAGGTGGGATGGAAATAACTTAAGATCGGTCCCTCGATATCGCCCAACTTGGCCACTTGCATCACTGGAGTGTACTACTCAACTACGACACTCTTAAGGTGAAGAAATTAAGGAAGACATCTGCTTGCCGCATCAAAGTTTGATTTTGTGTCGGTTACAGTATTTGTCATCAGTTGATGCAATTTGCAGTTTGCGTGCGTATTCCGATTGATATCAGAGGCGCAGGTCAACCAAGTGTCCAACGGTATAGCTAGCGAAATAGCGCGTTGACTGCATGTCCTTTGACTACGTACCTCCTACAACTTATGGTGATCCCTATTACTATTTGGCAAGTCGTTGCCACCAGTTGCAAGTACTAGCTAGATCTTCATCAATTCAGAGAAGGTCATCAGATATACTATTTCCAGGCTTCAGGTGGGTACGGCGCTCACGCCACTTGAACCCCGCGGCCGCCTCTGGCGAACTAGGACGCAACCAAATGTGCACAAACACAGACGACGCGCGCGTCAGTAAATTCTGGTAACTGAAGACGACAGAGAGCTTTGAAACTGATTACTACAGCAGATAGAAACCAGCAACACAGGTACAGTACACATGCTAGGGGTGCTAGTCCTGATGATGGTCCGCGACCCCCAACGCTCATGACTTTCCAGTCCCTACGCCACGTCATAACCGAGTTCCGATACACACACAAAACATTCGCGGGCTCGCGGCTAGTGGCACCGCCCCAGTGGCGGACACAGGATTTTTATTTTGAGTGTACATATTTCAGAGCAACTAATAATTATCATATAATGAAAGTTTAGAGCCTAACAAGTTATACTTCAGATAAATCATAATCAATAAGGTTCTTGAAACTGATATGTTTGTTCAAAATTTTGAGCTAAAACTTGATTTTATTTCAGTTTTTTATTATGTAACATATTATACATACAATATATTGGGATTTTTTTCAAAAATATTGGGTGTACATTTGTACACCCTTGACCACATACTGTGTCCGCCCCTGCACCGCCCCGTCGGGCTGGCCATGCCGACAGTACTATCTGATCATTACAGTCTCATGCATCCGCGTAAAGAAAAACCTTCAGATTGACGCGTTGTGCCAATGCACTTTATTTTCCTATCTGCTGCATTATAAAAGCTCGCATCCTGTCATGGCCCTATACGCACTTACAAAAGCCACCTTCACCTATATATCAAGATCAAGGTGCAGTAGTAGTAGCATCGTTTAGTATCATATCAAATTATCAATAATCGACGATGATGAGGAGGTCGCCGTCGCCGGTGCTGCTGCCTCTTCTGGGAGTCACGCTCATTGTTGCGGCGGCCACGCTCCCCGCGGCGTCGCACGCGGCGTGGGTGGAGGCGGACGTGAACAAGGACGGCGTGGTGAAGCAGGTGGCGCAGTTCGCCGTGCTGGTGTACGGCCTCGCGCAC
Source organism: Eleusine indica (assembly GCA_030378355.1). Taxonomy (NCBI): domain Eukaryota; kingdom Viridiplantae; phylum Streptophyta; class Magnoliopsida; order Poales; family Poaceae; genus Eleusine; species Eleusine indica. The sequence goes on along the minus strand of CM059498.1, from coordinate 3,799,303 downwards.
CGCAAGGAGATCACGTACGTGGACGTGGTCAGCGGCGAGACGCAGGCGGCCGTGGGCGGCGGCACCAACTACAAGCTCATCGTTGTGGCGGCCAAGGCCGACGGCGACACCGCCCAGTACGAGTGCCTCGTCTGGGGCGTCCCCGGCTCGCGCTCAGACACATGGAAGCTCCACAGGTTCAAGAAGATCCGCAGCTAATAATGAGATATTTTCACTACGTGCTGCAAGGAGTCGTCAAGTGCGCGTGTCCTCGTATAACCGATACAACTCGGTCGATCGAGACGTACGTACGTATCTGCCGTAAGTAACTAAGTAATCGTGCTTCATATTATATTATTATACTGGAGGCAGTGTTTTGAGAGCAATACGTTTACACTGTAAGCGTGGTCAGTAATAAGAGGTTTAAGGAGGCATGCATGTAAGTTTGTCGTGAGTTATTATGTGTCAAAAAAAAGAAGAGCCCTACGAGTGGATTTATCTCTGAAAGACAGAGTCATCGATCTATTCTCTATTCTGCCAAAAACAGATAATCGTGTGAAGAGATGTCTACCAGTTCACGGGACTCTGAAAATGTGTTAACGTTTGCCGCAGTTCTCGCCCCGTGCCCGGCTCTGGCCTCTGGACCAAGGATTGGTTAGACTGACTGAAATCGAAGCCACAACGCATGGGACCTCAGTAATTTGTGTTGCTGCATTTTTTTCGGCCCCCGGATTCTTACTACGGTTTAGTTTAGCCACCCTCTTTGCTTCATTTTGCAATTGAGCACCTCATACTGTTTCTTTTTTCAATTTTGAAAACGGTAGTTTCGAGGACAGTGACTGACTTCTTTCTGGATACTACTTCCTAAACGTGATCATTTGCAGTTTATGCCCGCGAGGACCACAAGTCCACAATAGGCTCTGTATAGTAGTCAGACTTCTCTTGGACCAACAATTTGAAACGTGACTTCGCCAAGATATAGCGAGCGTAAACTACTTGGCAAGAAGAGGACAAAACCTATATGGATCGAAGCTGTTTACATGCAAACTGACGGATCAGAGGGCATTGATCAATCCAAGTTCGTTCCATCTATCGAGACGTTTAGTAGTTTATTACAAGAGACATTGACGATGCTCTCTCCACTCGTGTAAATTGTGCTTAGCTAGTTCATCGAGGTTTTGGACTACGTATTGCGTCCTTAAACTGATTAGTTTCCCTATGGAGCCAAAGTCAATTGACAGCGTCGATCCAGGTGTACGATATGCATCGTTCGCCCCCGTTGTTACTCCCTCACGTGTACAATGCCCGTAGCTACTTAGCATACAACTGACGATGAGAAAGGACAGGGTCGAGAAGGTACTTCTACCGGCCTAGTGACCGTCAACTTGGAATGCTAGCATCCGACCCTTGATGCGAGCGTCCTTTTTCAGTCATGACTAATTTACTGCTGACTTCTTTTGAATCTTGATGACTACGCAATGGTGATTTGATTAGTCATGCAAGTATCTGCATGTTCCGTGCAGTATTTTCTGATGATCACATCAAGCTTTGTGGCTTCCATTTCCCACCGCGATACTAATTGAAAGCATGTTACGTTTCCTCAAGTGTCAACGAGTGCTGTGAGCTGTTAGCCTAGAATTTAGTAGAAGAACGCTCACGTAAATTATCCTGTGACATTTTCAGAACATAGGACATATATAAAACAATCTTTTTTAAGAGCAACAGCAACAGGCTGTCGAGTCAACAAACCGAAGAAGGATTCTACTCGTGTGGTAATTATCCCCATTATACACGCGGTGGTCCTAAACTTTTGTGTGCTTCTATGCATTGGTGTTGATCTAGCGTGTTGCCGCGTTTCTTTGCAACTCCTGATTACATTTACATATTACAACCGCCTAGCTGTTGACACCGAAACAACCTTGCACTGCAACTGGATTCTGAAATGATTTACGGTTGCAGTTTGACACTTCAATTTTTTACATGTCATACAAGTGGGATGCGCTCTCGTAGTTTTGAAGTCGATGCACAAATCCCCAGCGACAAGTTATCTTCAGCCACAATTTGCAAAAGGTCCTGGAAGCTTCGTTCTCGTCAGCACATTGCGTAGTCCATGCCAAAGACCCTCGATTACTCAGGACGACGATCGAACACCTTGGTCAACAACCTCGTACTTCGCTGCATCAGATTACAAGGCAGCGGTAAATGGCCGCAAGTATGCGAAACCACATGTTCTGCTAGCTGTAAACATGTGCTAGTTAATTAATCTCCTCCCTTTTCTGCGCTATATATAGCAGCCATGAACTGGACTAATCTTCATTATTGCTCCCATTTCTTCTAGCTCTTGTTATCTACAGCTTAGTTACTCAGCAATCATCAGCTTGCTCGAACCAACATGAGGCCGTCGTCGATTCTTGCCATCCCTTTCCTCCTCGCGGCCTCATCACTCGCCATTGCCATCACCAATGCCAAAGAGCACACGGGTGCAGCTCCAGCGCCAAGTCCACATGAGACGATGAGCCCGCCACCTCCACCTGCAGTTAACCCTCCATCACCACCGTCACCGCCGCCGGGGATCCCTGCACCGGCGTGGACGCCCGTGAAAGACGTGAACGACCGGACGATCCAGCAGGTGGGGCAGTTCTCCGTGGTCGCCTATTTCTTCAATACCGGGACGAAGCTGGAGTTCGTGAACGTCGTCAGTGGCCAGAGCCAGCCTTACAACGGAGGCAACAGCTACCGGCTGGTGATCACCGTTGCCGGCCCCGGCACGGAGACGGCTCGGTACAGCGCGTCCGTCTGGGGCATCCTCGGCACCACGACATGGCAGCTTTGGTCCTTCGCGCCAAGTTAATTAAGGTCACTGATACCGTGAAGCCGAGCATGCCAAGATTGCGTAGCCAACAGCACTCTGCAGTGACATTGGCTACTACTATGTATTTCGCCTCTATGTTTAATCGTGAGACTGTCATCTGCCTCTTTGATGACCAGGAGATGAAAGAATCACTACGAAAGACACACTATCCAAATGTTAGTATCCGGGCATCCAACTCAATCGGCGTAACGCGTGGCCACGATTAGAGCGAGGGTATTGGCCCCCGAGAACCTTCATGGTTGTGAAGGACCTTTTGTTTCATTCGTCTCGTGAGCTTTTGTTTTCACTTCAGTAATTGTCCATGGCGCAAATTTTTGTTTGCCAAAAGTTTGGTTCTGGATATGCATGCACAACGGGAGTGGAGAAAAAACTGAAGTGCAAAACGATGGATGGTGGTAGTGGGTACTCCCTACAGTGAAAAGGGGTACTCACTTCATTTTCTTTACACCTAAAGTTGGGCGACCTACCGCAGTCATGTCGGGATCGTGTTCTCACTTCTCGTCGCTCTCCACCTGGGGAATGCGGGATCACACGTTCGTAGGCTTGCACGTTTCTTTCACAGGGCGACAATAGTCTTCTCTGAGCATATATGTACGGTGCATGTTTGTAGGTTCGTTTATCTAAATTATATTTTACTTTTCATATTTCTAGATAAAGGATGTAGCCGTTAATATCTTGATACATGGCAATGCAGCCATGAACAGTTTGAATATATGTTTTTTCTGTAGCGTTACGAGATTTTTTGTTATAGTATTATGAGATTTGTACATATTACTCTATAAACTAGAAAGACAAATATCGTTTTCATTTATTCTATTCTACTAATTCTTTAAGATTCTAAAAATAACCTACCATCAAAGATAGAAAAGATCTATATGTCCCTTATTCAAAGAAGTGAGATTATAGAAGTGCTTATATTTTGAGAAATAATAACATTCTATTATAGCATGAGACATATATTTATGATAAATTTAATACATAAAATGTTTTATACATATATCCTTATTGTGAACGGGTATTGTCGATGGTGTTTATAAAGAGTTTGTGACTTCTATTCCATCCGTAGTAAATGTTTTTGTTGTAGCGTTATGAGATTTTTTGTTGTAGCATTATGAGACTTGTACATATTCTCTATGAATTACGAGACATAGATTGTTTTACATTTTTTCTATCCTACTAATTCTATAAGATTCTGAAAAGAACCTACTATCATGATAGAAAAGATCTATATGCCTCTTATTTAAAGAAGTGAGATCATAGAATTGCTTACACTTTGAGAAACAACAACATTTTATTATAGCATGAGACATATATTTATGGTAAATTTAATACATAAAATATTTTATACACATATTCTTATTTCGAACGGGAATTGTCGTCAGTGTTTATAAAGATTTTGTGACTTCCATTCCATCTGTATGGATATTTTAGCATCCACCCGTATCACACGCTTAATATTTATTTATATATTTCTTGCATTATTGTTTCCTATGCAAATTAAAATGAGACACAATTTTTTTTCCTGACACAAAGAATTGGTGGCTCTTAAGACTCAATAAGATATTTGAATTGCCTTTATATATATATATATATATATATATATATATATATATATATATATATATATATATATATATATATATATATGGCTAGTGCAAAGTTAGTTGAACGAATTTGCTTAAGGAACAATATATATCTATGTAGTTGTTATTGATAATGATATGCTTATAATTAGTAGAGAATATTTGTTCGGTTAGGGCCAAAGAGCAAGAGCCATTGTTGTTTACAAATATAAATCATTTGTCTACTTATTCAAATGCAAAATCCTCTTTCAGTTTTGAAACAACAAATGTAGAAAAAGAATATGTTCTTTCAAATTCATGCACAGTCAAACAGGATTTATCTAGATGCTCAAAACATGGCTTATTTGGTTAGACACTAGGTCTCTATTCTTGCCAGGGGTGGATACAAGGAAAACTGAGGATACCTGCAGGCCACGTATGGCGCTGCAGTTCCTAACTCGACCCACTTTGAATTCCAAATCAAAATCAATTGTCCATTGCATCCCATGCTCGCTGCACTCAACGAATTCCATTGAGCTGGTCCCGCTGTTGTGTTTTACGATTTCCTCCTCGGTCGGTGCTGGCACGGAAGGTAACACCAGCGATTCCAGCGCACCACCACCAAATCAAGCCACTCCTCCGTCCAATGAAGTTTCTCACCGCCAAATCGAGTCTCCGCACAATAATTGTTAATCGACATGGGTGTACCTCCCCTTTTCATCTCCATTTACTATGGTTTCACGGTCCGGCGCCCATTCAGTGTTGCGCCGCCTAATGTTAAGGCATCAAATTCAACGGGTGCCCGACTTGTCGAGACGGGGTGCCCAGCCGGTGGCGAGCTGCTTCGGTGCGGCAGGGTGATCGACATGAACGACCGGACGATCCAGCAGGTCGGGCAGTTCGCCGTGGTTGCCTACTTCTTCAACACCGGGATGAAGCTGGAGTTCGCGAACGTTTTCAGCGGCCAGAGCCAGCCTTACAACGGAGGCAACAGCTACCAGCTGGTGATCACCGTTGCCGGCACGGAGACGGCTCGGTACAGCGCGTCCGTCTGGGGCATCCTCGGACCCACGACATGGCAGCTTTGGTCCTTCGCACCAAGGTAATTAAGGTCACTGATAGCATGAAGCCGAGAGTATGAAAAAATCGAGTGGTAATAAAATGTAGGGGCGTTTATCTGTTTGTCCATTTATTTTTATAAGTTGTTGTTATCCGAGTGTTACAGTACTCTGTATTTGTGCAAGCGATAAGTAAACAGACATTTAATTTCAATTCATGTAGCATTTTCCTTGCCTATTTTCACCAAAGTACAATGATCAGTTACAGCTATTTGTTCTGCATTGTTCTACTCCATCCGTCCCAAAATAATTGATATTCTAGCTCTTTTCAGTTGTCCTAAAATAATTAGAATTCTCACTTCCCAATGCACATTTCTCTCTTCCCAATACACCTCTATCTTTATTTCTTTTCTCCTTGTTTTTTATGCACATATCTTCTATACTTCTCCTTAATTCCCGTGCTAAGCTCTAAAATACCAATTAAATTAGGATGGAGGGAGTACATTAAAATCCAGCTTTCTTTCAGGATAAAAAAAAACATTCAAATAGTATCAAGAGCATTGTATAAGCCAAGTGACACAAAAGGAAAAGGATAGAGAATTACCCGCTCCAGATTAGTTGTTTGGATAACACTTGAAGAAGTATCGTGAAAAGAATGGATGAAACCTTGTATCACTGTTAAGCACACAACGTAAATGCTGTACAATGGCAGGGGCTCCTCTTTACCAACAACCAACGAAATTGGAACCAGGCTCTTTTATGACTGAGTGGCATATGAGGAGAGATGTGCCTCTTCAGAACACTATGGCAACAGTGTAAATTGTTGGATCTATCGGAAGCAACTCAAGTAGGAATATCAATTCCAGTTTATATCTGATGGGACTGCCTAAATAATTCACTGAAATGTTTCATGTTTCACAGTAATCTCCCAATCAAGTTTTTCTAAAACACATGCTGACAAAAGGGAATCTAGACACAATGGGCGCAGACTGCAATCATCCACTCTCAAACCTCAATCAGTCCATGCCCTTCAGAGTTACAGCAAGTCACAGTATTCAGCTAAGCAATCAAATAGGAAACAACTGCCACGGAGCACTGCGCCTCCACTTCACCATTGTCCTGGTGGTACTATAGTGACTGTGGTCAGTTGGTCACTACTATACTCTGAAGATTTCAGCGTTGTTTTATCTCTCGACGACTTCATGACAGCTTACTGCTTAAAATTTCAGAGCAATGAAGCTCATGTGCAATGAGCACTTGAATAGGAACTGCCTGTGGCTGTGTCGCATTCAGAAACTATCTTTGGCCTGCTAGATCCTGGAGGCAGAGAAAGATGAAACTGATTAACTGAACAAACTGGTCTCATCTTCCTTCTGGATCAAGAACAAAGCCAAAATCTGCTACGCACCCAATCCACAGACCATCGCGTCCTGTGCCTTCTTGTCGTCCTGGTCATCTAGCACTAGCAGGCACGTAGGTCGAGTGATCAGCAACGCGTGCCACCTGCCGGCGACGAGTTTATAGCCGGATGGCTGTCTTCAATGAAAGTTCCAGATCGAGTGCGCCGTAAGGCCTTTGAAATGCAGCAGCGGCACCTAGCAATGAAAGTGGGACGGGCTGCGGCTGCCCGCCCCGCCGCCGCTTGTAGGTCGCGGCGCAACGCCGCTTGTAGGTCGCGGCGCCTGCCAGCCCGCGCAACGACACGGCGCGTTCAGGTTCATCAGGGCTAGGAACTCAGTTGTGAAATTATCAGAAACAAAGGGCAGACGCCACTAACCCATCAGGCTATCACAGTCACATATCGTCAACCAACCAACTGAAATCAATTTTGGAAGATACAAGAAATATAAATGCCCCCAATTGGAAGATACAAGAAATACAAATGCCCCCAAATCCTTTTCCTTTTCAAAGGATCTGACAGTGATCACAGTATTTACAGAGTAACAGACGAACTGAAGAAAATTCACTCACTTATTGAAACTGTTTTCTGCATCATTTCAATAAAAGAAATAAAGACATCTCATGCGGACTGTTTAATTGGAACGAATAAATTCGACTCAAATCTGTCATCAAGTACTCTGTTTCCACGGAACCAACTGTCGAAGAGTGAATGAACAATCAGCACACCATGCATAAATCTTCATGCCTCTCTTCTTCACTATCACACGCATGGCCAGAGTGTTATGAGTTAACTTCATTAACTGCAGTACAACATGAAGTACTTCTATGTCATAGCAGAATAGCAGATGAAAATACTAACCGTACTTATCATAGAACAATGTATAAGTTGCAGCTAATAATAGCAGAATAGTATATTGTTGTTTCCTCCGAGCTTTGCGACGGCAGCAAAGAGGTGCGTGCTCTGGAATTTCTTCGGTGCTAGTGTCAGTGTGCTACTAGTAGCCTACTACTAAGTTTCAGCAAAAAGGAAAAATTATCTTCCAAGTTCGATTGGTACAGAAGACAGATAACATAAGAATTATTCCTAGTCTTAAGATGCCAGGATGAGACTATTTCAAACTAGTAGCAACTTTGCATCAATAGCAGTTACCTGAAATTTTCAGTTACATTGCCGCTATCATAGTCGTCGCCTTCCTCATCATCATCATCTCCGATAACATTGAACTAAAGGATGTGGCTTCATCGTTCTACAAACAGGAGTCTAAGCACTGCAAATGCATTGATGGGCGCTCATCGGTTCAACTGCTCGAAAAATCCTCTGACATTAAGAAGCAATGTCACCGTGTGACATTCCCTCACTCTAAACCCCTCATCTCTAAATCTATGGCCCTTGATTAATATAGCCTAACAACCCAGCAACTTAATTATTTTTTGAGCAGTTTTATGGTACATATTACCACCAGTAATTACTGGTGGTAATTAGAATCCAACGGTTCAGATTAGTTTTCTTCCTACCATTATTACTACTAGTAATTTGAAGTAGTAAGGATTTTACTGGGGTGTTATTGGAAAAATAAAAATGATAGACTTGTAATTGATTTTATTAATTCAGACGAATTGCTTTAATACTACGAAAGACATTGCCGCTCATAGTTTCATTTCATTCAGTGTGTTCCATTTTTATGCCTGTCTACGTTCTTCATGTCGCTGCCGCCGCGGTCAGCGCGGTGACGATGCGGCAGTTCGTGTGTCGGTTCTGACATCAGGGGAGGTCAGCCGACGACGAAGGACGAGGAAGGCCGTGACTGCTCCCTGCGTGGCCACGGCTGCAGACATGTCAAGGGAGGAGCGCGGCTTAGGAGTGAGGTTGTCCCCGTACTGAACTCGAGCACGCTTTTGGCATAGCAATTCGACAGCAGATTGGGTGGATTGCCGCCGCAGTTCTCCTCCTCCGGTGGCTGGCTATGTTGAGACGCATTTTGAAGGAAGAACATGCGCATGCGTGGCCTCTGCCAGGGCTGTTTCACAGCCAATGGGAATCAAATGGATGCAACATCTATGTAGTAATTGTTGTGCTTGTTTAACAAAACGCTGGAAGCTAGAAGAACCTGGTGCCTGTGCTAAGTTTTTTCCTCGTGGTGAGTTGAACACACAGCACCTGACTGCACAATGGTGGGGCTCCGTTCGGGGTGCGTGAGGGCGGCGCGCGGCAGTAGCCGATGTGGGAGGGACGGTGGGGGCATGCCGAAGGCCGGCGCCGGCGACAAGCTGGCGATGCGGGAAAGGCGACGGCGGTGGGATGCAGGCGTTGCAGCACTAACACGATGCAAGCAGGGAGATTAGAAGAAAAATTATTTTTTACCCTTGTAAATATTTAGACAATTACATTACTACCCTACTAATTACCACCAGTAAATTACTTATGGTAATATGTACCGTAAAACTGCTCTATTTTTTTTACGAAAGTTCCTATCACAAAATGGATGTTTTTTGATCAAGCACTGATTGAAATGATTTAAAGTCACAAGATGAGTCTACGAGATGGCCTGGCATGCATTTCTGTCAAGAAATGAAGACGAATGGCGGTGATTACTGTGTTGCGATGATGAAGAGAAGGCTCGACAAGGCTCACCATGACATCAAAACGATTGACTTTTCGTGTTGCCAAGACAATCGAGAATCGTTGCAGTGGCTTGAGCACGAAATATTTGGTACTACTTTGGCTCCAAAATAAAAAATCTGATAGAATAATTTTTGACCAGCACAAACGTTATTCCAAAACAAGGGCCCATTACAATTTGTTTAGGCTACACTAATCTGTGGCCACAAATTTAGAGACGGAGGGTCTGGAGACAGGGAATGTCACATGGTGACATTGCTTCACAATGTTAGAGGATTTGAACCCCAAAGGGGTCCAGGCTGAAAATAAAATGATCAGAAGTTTCCAAAGAGCAACTACTTGTCAAGAAGCCTCACAGTAGAATCTAAACAGTTTGCTAAAAGACAATGGCTGTCATTTGACAAAGATATACAGTTGACAGGATGCCCCAGATTATCACAGTCTCCCTGTTAACAGCAAGAGGGAATCACGATCTAGAATGAGTGAGACATGAACTAGGACATAATCATGTTCCTCATCTAAAAGAATGGGGAGGCCCAAAGTTTTATTTAGAAAAGATGGAACCATCTCAAAGTGGAACAAGGCAAAGCACTTACCTACCAATGCGGATGTCAAATGTGCTAACAGTACCATCAACACTACCAGCAATAATTTCTGTTTTGGTTAGGATGACTGACATATATCTTGAAAAGTATCAATTGTCTGCACTAGGAGAGATATCACAACAAAAGCAAAAGTATGAGATGCTAAAACAATAATATGACAACTGCTGCATACATTATTGTTTACCAATGCAAAAATACCTGAATCGGATTACTGCTGTGAGACCTACAATCAAACGCACGCACCTTACGGTCATAACCAGCCGACACTACAACAGCATTGTATTCATTAAACTTTACCGAGTTGACCTACAGAAACCAGAACAGAGATAGTTAGGTCGCATAGCAAATCATCAAGAATCACACATTTGTCATTCCAGTTGTTGCTTACTCGCTTATATACTCTGAGTAGCATAGACAGGCCTAACCAAGTAAATATAATCACATTGTTACTACCTGATCACTATATCACAGTATACTACAGAAGCATGATTTCAGATCACTGTTTTGGATGTAGAGTATACTACCTGATCACTATAATCACATTTCAGATGCAATGAAATAGGAAACAACTGCCACGGAGCACTGCTCCTCCACTTCACCATTGTCCTGGTGGTACTATAATGATACTGTGGTCAGTTGGTCACTACTCTGAAGATTTCAGCGTTGTTTATCTCTCGACGGCTTCATGACAGCTTACTGCTTAAAATTTCAGAGCAGTGAAGCTCATGTGCAATGAGCACTTGAATAGAAACTGTCTGTGGCTGTGTGGCATTCAGAAACTAAGGATCTTTGGCCTGCTAGAGCCTGGAGGCAGAGGAAGATGAAACTGATCAACTGAACAACTGGTCTCAGCTTCCTTCTGAATCAAGAACAAAGCCAAATTGTGGTACGCATCCAATCCACGGGCCATTCAGAAACTGAGCAAGGAGCAATCCTGTGCCGCTGCTGCATATCAATGATGCGAAGGCAGGATTGCCACGGAACGCTCCTTGCTCCCTTCTTCGCGGACACTGCCTCCTATGCGACGCAATCGGATCGGCGGCGGTCCCCGAGCCGGGGAATCGCCAGCTTTTGGCGTCCTTTGTCGCTGGAGTCGGCGAACCGCCTGAACTTTGGACGGGGAGGGCGAAATCTTATGCGAGGGATTCAGAAGGCAAAGGCATTGGGTACTTCTCAACTGCAGGAGGGATCCGGCGGTGGCGGCGGCGGCGGCGGGTAGCCGAGAGGAGGGAACGAATGGCTTTTTTGTAAATACCGGAAATCTAACAGGGGGTATTTGCAAAATAATGGATCGCGGTTAATAATCGCGATCCAATATTTTACGTTAAGACCCCTAGTTTGGATCGCGATTATTGGTCGCGATCCAAATTAGGGGGGTATATGTAAACTACTTTGCCAAATAGAGGGCTTATTTGTAAAGTAGACTTGGCTGCCGACGAGGCCGCGCTTCCCCGGCGAACGCCGCCGCCTTCCATCGCCGCTCGTCCCGCGCCGTCCACCGACAAAAGAACGAATCCAGCACCATCATTCCCACCAGATCCAATTTTCTCCGGCCCCGTGCAGGCGCCGATGGTCACCGCATTCAATCGGAGCCTAGCGTCGCCGCCATGGACGAGGATGGGACGGCGAGAAGCCATTGGAGGCAAGAGTGAGCTGGTCTCGTGGGTGCGAGCTTTTCATCTTAGTCCTTAAGGCGGTATAGATGCCTCCACTTCACCTCCATCGCTGACCCTTACGATCCCGGAGGTTTCCCTTGTTGTTGGCCATGTACGGCGGTACGGGTGCGTCATCACCAAGCGCCTGGTATGCAGAGCAAAGGAGATGCAAGTTGATGGACATTTCAGCATTCGTTTCTTTCTTCCTAGTTACAATCACAGAGAAAATTGACGGCTCGTGAAATCCCGTCTCTGAGGAGAAAGCCATTGATGCTCTGCTCTGCTCGCCTCAACATCTCTCAAGTCTCAAGTCTCAATACAACAGAGAAACACCTTCAAACTGAACATTTGGACCTATATTTGTGTGAATTTAAACATTTACTGTCAGAAATAAACAAATATTTGCACTGATCCATCCATAAAACTAGGTAACTTTTTGGACTGAGATTGATGTTTGCTGAAAAAAGCATCCTGCAGCAGAGCAGAGCTAACTCATCATAGGAGCAGTTAGTGAGAGCGGCGCTTGAGCTCACGCCGCCCCGCACCGCATGGTGGCTTGGCCAATCGCGAGCGTGCAATTGTCTTCAGTCTACTCTCATGGCGCAACCGCGGCTTCCATGGGAGAGCGACGGTGGCTTGCGGTCTTCTGCAATTGCACGTCCATGAAGATGCCGGTGAACTACCGTGGAGAGACACAAACAGCAAACCAAAAGTCCAAAACCATATGAGTTTATTAGAATTTTACTAATCTCAGTCACTTTTTTTAGTCCACCTAGATTTTCATTCACTCGTGCCAAAAAATATTCCACGTAGTAACTAAATTGTTCCAGCAATATAGCTTCATTGTTGCAGCACTACATTTTTATTATTCCAGTAGTATATTTTTTGAGGAGTTTTACTATCCAAAAAACTACTCGCCAGTAGTTTGAGGGTAATTTCGTAATTGCACTATTAATTAAAATTTATGTTTATTTTCACGATAGAATATTAAGTCTATCAAATTATTAAAATATTAACTTGTCTTAAAAATATATAAAATATTAGTTATTAATTAAATTGTTAATATAACTTTATCTATATAACAATAAAAAATAATTACTATAAATTTACAACTCTTATTTTTTCAGATATTGTCCTCAAATTAAGAAACTACTGGCCAGTAGTTATGATTTTAGATTATAAAATCTATACCGTTAGATCAAACTACTGATAGTAAAACTCCTCTAATTTTTATTTTTTCAAAAATATGACTAAACCATATGCAATATTTTAATTAACTGAAAACTAACAAATCTGTTTTCTTTTGAATGTGACGTCATGTGTGCTATGTCACACAGTTTCAACCATGTTCCTGGCCGGCGCCCTATCGAACACAGAAAGAACGGTGTCATCAGCTCTGACTTGGGAGTTCTGACTCGCAAAAAGTAAACCATCTATGCTTGACTTGGTCGTGGCTGCCGACACCAGCCAATTGAGGTTACAATATGACGCTAGTAGCTGCTAAACAAGTGTGATTTGAGCACCATGCAATGTATCTGAACGTAACTAGCATCCCAAAAGTTCACAGTAGCTGGCACTGGCAGCTAGATTACACTCTACACCAACATGTCGACATATAGTATAGCTGTTCAAAAGTTGACAAGTGCATATGCCAAGAATGGTTAGAGCAATCCAGCATGGTCTATGATGAAGTGGATTTCCAGGAAAATGTTGGCCGCTGACCTGCATCAGCAAGTCGTCTGTTACTCTGTTCCGCCAGGCATATGCAGCTCTTAGACTTTCTGTTCTTAGAAATAATTAAGTACGTGCTGTCAGGTGACCTCTTTTTTGTACATCCAATTGGAGCAATTGCTCAACTGCGACTTTGTGAGATCAGGGACCGATGTGTATAATACAACCATGCATGTTTATGCTACTGAATAGTAGTACTGACTTTTTTTTTTTGCGAGTAAGTACTGACTTGTGAACGATGACTGTGATAAAGCTCACGTTTAAATCAAATATACAGTCTGAACTTCTGAACTCGGTGCGGGAGTGGTGAAAAACGACAAAACTAGATCGATTTCAACCTCGAAAGCAAGGTGCGATTGAAAACTTGATTCGTGCACCTTGATGAAATTTCTGACAAACATGTATCATCCATTAAGTTTTCAGAGTCCACGGAAATCTAATAAGTATCCTGCTGTTAGCACATTTCAGCAAGAAATGAATCCTTCTGATTTCAGACCATAAAACGGGTTTTAACTTTTGGGTTGCAAATTTCTTTTGCAAACCATAATATGTGTTTGGCTGGAAATTGCATGGCGCAAAACGTTCAGCCGTCCCAAATTGTAGTCATAATTAAACTCTGAAATACTAGTGTCGAGTATGCAGTGGGCAGGGCCGCGGCCACCATTGTTCAGAACGAAACAACCAGGGCATCTTCCGGTTGGTTAACAGTATATCCAAACAGCGCATACGGCCTATTTGCTACATAAATAACATATCCCTGAATACAAGTCAACCATTGGTTTCCAGTGCAGGTAGGCCATGCAAGTATGTTCACCCTGCACTGGAAAATGGAGTGCTGACCTGACCTCCCCAGCTCTGAAGACGCACCAGCTGCAGCCTTCCCTTCATGCACTATAAATAGGCCGCACAGGACACACAACTCCTGCACCAGCAGCAAGCACGTCCCTTCATCCCAAGCCACAGCTCACAGTTAAGCACACTCTAGCTTACACCACGAGAGATAACAAGCTTTGACAAGATGATGAGGCCATTGCTTCTTGCCCTCCCTCTTGTGCTCGCCAGCTTCCTTGCCACTGCCAGCGCCCAGAGCTACACGGCGCCGGAACCGAGCCCAGTGCAGGAGACACCACCTCCGCCAGAGCAAAGCTCAAGCCCACCTCCACCCGAGGCAAACCCACCAGCACCGTCGCCACCTCCACCCGAGGCAAGCCCACCTCCGCCCTCACCACCGCCACCCACTGCAAGCCCACCACCACCCCCACCCATGGCAAGCCCACCTCCGCCATCGCCACCGCCACCCACGGCAAGCCCGCCGCCGCCGGCTTGGACTCCGGTGGCGGATGTGAACGACCCGACGATCCAGCAGGTGGGCCAGTTCGCGGTGCGCATCTACGCGCTGAGCACGAGGCAGGTGAAGATGTCGTTCCTGAACGTGGTGAGCGGGGTGACCCAGCCGTACAACGGCGGGTACAACTACCGGCTGGTGATCACGGTGTCCGGCGGCAAGAAGGCGCAGTACGACGCCTATGTCTGGGGCATCCTCGGGACCATGTCGTGGCAGCTCCTCTCATTCACGCCCCACTAGATTATTCTGTTGCATTGTAAACCCGTGTGCATGCATTTGATATTAGCATATGGATCGATGGACGTCTCTAGCTCTGGTTGAGCTTATGTGGCTTAGCTGCAGAGACGCCCCTCGCGGAGTTGTTAGTTTTATGTTCACAAACAACATGCATTTTGGCGATGTTGTTTCTGTTTTTTTTTATGCTAGTTTTGCCTTTCTTATGTTTTAGAAGATCAAATTAAGCTAATAAAAACTTGCACAACTTAACGTCGTCTGCAGTTCACTTTCCTGTTAAATTTCTTTGCAACATACATGGATGTCAGGATGTGTGCTTTATTTCAAGGAAGAAGCCAGAAGGCACTCATTTTGCACCGGATTCGTGAGGAGTATAAGATGGTTGCATTCAACACATGTTCACACAAATCTTAAGGAGTCAAATCCTAAATCAAAATTAACCGTTCTCCCATTCCAAATACTTTCGAGCGCGTGGTTGGTGGACCACGACTAAATCTCAGGTCAGGAGAAAAGCGCACGGGGCCCTTTGAACAAAAACAGGCACTGGGCCGAACATGAAAAGGCCGAAATCACCCCAAATTGCAATGATATGGTGTTTAACAAAATACGATTTTTTTTTTCTTCCATACAGTTGCTATTCAGAGGGAGGGACATACTGGATCCACTTTTGATCACTACTGCAAAAGAAAGAAGAAAGACTTCAAATCCAACATACAATGTCGTGCACTTGAAACAACTATGATGAAAGTCTTTTGCTTCTAATATATGGTATTTTAGTAATAGATTATTTATGTAACAATTTTGCTTTAGAGCTGGTTAACCCCTTTTGTGGTTTCACTCTAACTATGGTTTTTGTTCTTGTAATAATGGATAACTACATGTATCCTTTAATACAAATACTGGAATATGTATCCTTTAATACAAATACTGGAATACTAATACATTTTTTTTCTAAAAAAGGAAGTAATCGGATAATAATGATGTCATAGTTCATCCTTGACTCTTCTAGTACGATGTTTATGAGCTCTGACTTATGACTAGTCTGAACTATGTATAGTAATATAAGCATTTAAATTAAAAAAACTGCTCGATCGTCGTTACCGGGTGCCGACAGCACCCAATTAATGCATTCTGGGGTAAATAATTGTCTCATACCTCAAATCCTCAACATCGCACAAGCCAACAAGTGGGTTTTGAATAACATTCATTGTATTTGAACGCGATCAGCATCCGGGAGTACAGCACCTGGCATAAACTAGATACTTATTATGTCGTAGTGCTCGATCAACTACATCATGTACTACGTTAATGTGTGCGTTTAACTATCCACGTGTCATATGTATCATGTATGGACGACGCCTCCTGGTTGATAGAATGCATATTTTTCAAGGAAACATTGGCCGCTGACCTGCAGGTGTAAGTCGTCTCTACTGTGTACTATATCCAGCCGGCCAGGCAGCACATCGACTTCGGAACACGTAATATGAAGAGCACGGGCGTATTGGGAGATGCTGTCGGGTGTTCGGGTGAAATTAAATTTAGGTTAAGTGCTACCCAAAGATAGCTCACGATAATCTCAAGATCATGCATTTTTTTAAGCACGAGTAAAATAGTGGTATACGAACGCATATTATATTATTTTATAAAATAGAAAAATAATCTGTTGAGGGTCCTCCTAAAAAATAGTCCATTGAGTTTTTATTCTATTTTATAAAATAATATATATTTAGGGCTTGCTTCCAATATGATTCTTGCTCTTCCATGACATCAATTAATTGAAGTGATGTTGAAGAGATAAATAAAAAGTTTGGATGTATCTTACTTGTTATTTTGAGACGATGATTTAAAGATGGTGTATTTATACATGGTTACGTTTTGCTCTAAGCGCAACCAGCAACAAGCCAACACATGTTTGAAAGATCTCTTGACTTCCGTTTCCTTTGGGACCTTACTGTATATAGCATATCAAAGATTATATAACTCCTATGTGCCACCAAATGTTAACCCTAAAGGTATTGTCCATCATCATTATATATAAAAAAAATGGTATTGTCCAACTATTTTCAATTCAACTGACCAGCTGGTAGTTGAATTACAAATAGCTGAAGTGGATCGTCTAAGATGTGGACACTAACGACAAAAACAAGTCGGCATCTTCATGTAACAGTATATACAAACCGCCTGACAATGAGATACTTTAGCCACCCGGCACGACTTAATCAACCGTCATAACTTGTTATCCTGAATCCCAATACACCTCGGTGGATTACTATGTTCTTCACTCTTTTCATGGCACTACTACTGACCAGCAGTGCCGACAATATCTCACCTCTGAATGAAGATGCATGCACTTGCTGCACTATATAAAGGGCAGCGCATTCGTCCCCGTTTCACCACCACACCAAAAGTGCCTCTCTCACAAGCACTATCCCTAGCTCATCACGGTCAGCATTCATCTCTGGCAGCAACACTGCAGCAAAGCACACACCGCGAGTGGGCCTCTGAACCTGACGACATGAAGCTGTCGCTTGTCATCATCCCTTTCGTGCTGGCCACTTCCCTTGCCATTGCCAACGCCCAAAACAACACTTCACCGAGCCCGCCGCCACCGGCGCCGACAACCCCACCGCCTCCGGCACCGGACTCGTCGTGGACGCCGGTGGCGGACGTGAACGACCCGACGATCCAGCAGGTGGGCCAGTTCGCGGTGCGCATCTACGCGCTGAGCACGGGGCAGGTGAGGATGTCGTTCCTGAACGTGGTGAGCGGCGAGACCCAGCCGTACAACGGCGGGTACAACTACCGGCTGGTGATCACGGTGTCCGGCGGCAAGAAGGCGCAGTACGACGCCTTCGTCTGGGGCATCCTTGGGACCATGTCGTGGAAGCTCCTCTCATTCACGCCCCACTACTAAACACATTGCTACCATGTCGTGGAAGTTTGTTTCCATTATCAGTTCATAGCTAGAAACCTTGCTTTGTTGCTTTCGTTTGTAGTGTGAGCTTCATCATGTCTTTGTGTTCAGATTACGCGCACACAGCAACACCATGTTTGCTATACTTGTCTGTTGTCATATTTCCTTTTTTGTACTAATAATATAATAAGACGCGACGCCTCTTGTATTTATATCTTTCCTCTTCCATGTGTTCTGGGTTTAGGGGGTGCTGCTGCCGGATTAATCTGAACGTGTCATCTCACCTCTTAATCTCAGAACATGTCTGGTTATAGATATATAGGACGAGAATTAGAAAGCTGTCACAATTACGACTGCAGAGGTACGACGAGAAATCATATGGTTCACGGTGCGATATACAATACGAACACAACTCATCTCCGCCAGATGTCACACTTACCCGCCGAGACTCGATGTGTCAGAAGAAATATGTTTCCGAGCAGAAATTAGTTTACCGTTGGGCCCGAAGCTCACCAGTTCGTTTACCGGCCGGATTGCATGATGGCCCCAGCAGCAGCATGCACACGTTCGATCCCGTGGAGTTGATCGGGAACGTCCACACGGATCTGGAGCCTGCGCCACACAACCACATCATCGATCCACATTGCCCTCGCCCCGCCTCAATCGCCCGCCGTCTCCACTTCGCCGCCTGCCTGCCTGCCCTAGCTAGCTACCCTGCCTCCTCGCGCCGCCTCTTCCGATCCTTCCCGAGCCTCTGGTGGGACGCCGCTTAATTAATCCCTCGACGTTAAGCCGCGCGGGCGGGCTCGCCGGAGTTGCAGCAGGCTGAGGTTAACGCGCGCCGGCCGGATCGCTTGCAGGTCTCACCTCACGTGTCAATCCGATCGGCGGAGACACAATGACCTTATGCCATAAGGGTCAGCGCCAGAAAAAGAACTTGGTAAACACAACGGCCGTATAGACGCCTTCTAGCCCTACGTCGCCGCCGGCGGCGCTCTCACCGGAGATATACAGCAGTACGTCCACTGGGATCGAAGAACAGGTCGAGACGATCGATGACGGGGTGCCTTTGGCCGTGCGCTACCGCGGTACTGTCTAGGAGCAGCAGCCAGAGGGGGTTGTTCCGGTCGAAACCCAGGACTCCCCCGGAGGTGGTGCGGCACGTCAGGGAGCTCCTAGCCTACGTCAAAGACCACCGGGAAGGCTACGGTGGCGGCAAGCACGACTCCAAGCGTGAGCACAAGGTATGTTAGCTTCAATTGGGTCCCATCTTTTCCACTTCGTCTTAGTCTACTTAATTATACGATTTGAAGATATGTTTCTTTTTCTTTTCTGCTTATTTATATATGTAGTTTATGATCTTTTGTTGCAATTTGAATGCCTTTAAATTAGACAACAACTATGTAATTGGATCAATACTCTACGTTTTCTTGCATTCATGACTTGAACTCACGCCCTACACAATGTTCGTGTGATTCGTTGTCCTTTCTATTGGATTGTTCATAAGGACACAATGTGTTTAGGACTAGGATGAACTTTCTATAGTACCTATCAATTGATAGAAAATGTTAGATAACTAATACTCCCTCTGTCCCAGAATAAGTTTACATTTGGGTTTGATAAAACTTAGCTTTGATCAACGATTTCTATACACTCAATTAAGTTCAAAAATTATAATACTTATACTTTAAGATAATATTTCTTATAATAAATGTACAAGTACAAGTAGCAGTTTTTTTTTATAACTTAATTGAGTGTATAAAATTCACTAGTCAAAGCTAAGTTTGATTAAACCTAGATTTAAACTTATTTTGGGATGGAGGAAGTAATAACAAATTAGAATGTACATTCATTTATGACATCTTAATGCATCTTGCTGAAGCAACAAGGATCTTGTTGTTTATGAACCTTTTTTAGCTGAAGAATAAACAATAATCCAATATAAAGAGTAAAATGTGTCCTTTGACTCACAATACATTTAGTCAACTTGATCTCTTGATTAGTAATTCAAATTAAGTTGATTTTGCATACAGATGGCAGAGCTAAGCCGAAGCATCAAAGATATGAAATGTATTCTCTATGGTAACGGCGAGGCAGATCCTGTGGAAGAAGCTTGCATGCAGTTGACCAAGGAATTCTTTAAGGAGGACACAAACACCTTTAATCTGTTAATTATTTGTCTTCCATGCTTGGACTTGGAAGTATGTCAACATTCTGTAGCTATTTTCTCTAAGAACTTTTGTTCTTAAATTTTTTCTAGCTATAAGTGCATAATTATATAAGCATTAAACATATTTTTCTTTCTTAGACTCAAAAGGATGTAACTCAAGTTGTTGCAAACTTGCAAAGGCAAAAGGTTGATTCAAGGTTGATTGCCTCCGACTACATCGAAGCAAACCTAGATCTGCTAGATGTTTTGATAGCAGGGTAAGAAACAAGTCAAACATACATGTTAGTTGCAAAATAATCATTTCAATTTTTTTCTATTTACATGTACACTTAAAATCAGTGAAACCTATCGTTTAGAGATCTCTTTGTGTTCATGGCTTTTTGGGTATTAATTGTTTTTGCAGCTAACCATTTAAGAGCTATGTTATTTGTTGTGTGAAGGTACGATAATGTGAATGTTGCAATACATTATAATACTATTTTACGAGACTGCATACGTCACCAAGTTGCTGCAAGGTATGGTACTATGGTCCCTCTATTTGCTGTGGTCATCAAATAGCATTCTATTGTCATATATTTGTCTCACTTTAGTCTAATATTTATCCATGGTTGTATTGCAGATATGTTTTAGGTTCTCAAAATGTTAAGAAATTTTTTCATTATATACAATACCCAGACTTTAACATGTCATCAGATTTCTTCAAGACATTTAAGGTGAGTGTGTATATTACTTCTAAGCCGAAACAGATTCTCATGTTACATGAACAAGCATTGCACATCTTCATTTTAATCTTTGTACTATGCCTATGTAACAGGAACTCGCCACACGGCATAAATCCACCGCATCCGTGTTCTTTTCTGAAAATTATGATTGGGTATGTACTCTTACTAGTTTTTTAATTGAAAAGTAATAATTTTTTAAGGTTTACCTTCTGTACAAGTTGCATATCAATGTGAATTATGTCAAGAGTTAGCTTATTTCTTTGTAGAATTCTCTTGATTTTTAATTGCAGTGTTATTTAAAGTTGTTGGTCTCTAACTGCAAATCATGTATCAGTTCTTTGCGGAGTTTAACTCAAAACTGTTGTCATCTTCCAACTATATCATCCGAAGGCAGGCTATTCAGGTAAGTTTTTGTCCTTGTCCCTGTTCATTATCTACATTTTGAGCTTGCTTCAGATTTCATTCGACTAGCATTTACGACCACTGATTTATTTGCACATTCGATTAACCCTATACCATTGGTAGAACTTAGCCCCTCTGTCCTATATGCATGCTGTATCTCTTTCAGCTCCTGGGAGATATTCTTCTTGAGAGGTCAAATGCAGAAGTGATGGTGCGCTATGTTAGTACAAAGGAGCACCTGATGATTTTAATGAACCTTTTAAGAGTAAGAATAACTGTTGCACAACCAAAATTCACGCGTTATACATGTGCCCTTCAGCAATAATAGAACTCTGGCAGCACTTGTTTGCTGGATACATGTGGCACCTGCTGTGTATATGTTATACTTATCGTTGCCTTTTTACACATTGCCAGGAACAAAGCAAGGCTGTTCAAGTGGAGGCTTTCCATGTCTTCAAGGTACAATATCCAGTAATGTCCTCTACATAAACACTGTAATGAACTGTACTCATCACTGCTGGAAGCTCGAATGATTTTGGCCCTCCTATGCATCAGTTGTTTGTTGCCAACAAGAAAAAACCACCTGAGATTGCCGGTATACTGCGGGCCAACAGAAAAAAGCTCTTGAGGTTCTTGGGAGATTTCACTCTTGACAAAGGTGAATCGACGTCTTAAGTATTTTCCTGTCCCGATTAAAGCGAGCATGGTTAACTAACACAGTTTATTATCCTTGTTTGGACGCAGAGGACCAGAAGTTCGAGACTGACAAAGCCAAGGTCGTCTCCGATATTCTGGCGCTGGCGATGGAATCGTGAGAGATAGGAGAAGCCGACACGCCGCGATGTAGTTAGTTAGGCCCTGCTTCCTGTTTGTTTACATAATCAAAGGGCGGAAGCTGTTTTAATTCTTCCAGTTCATTGTTTGGTGCTGCCGCGCGGAACTGCTCGCGCGCTGGGCGTGAAGTTTTACTTGCTGGTTAATTTCTGCGCTTGCCGTTTGCATAGCTAAATTGCCTGTTGCTTTTGTTCTCTGCTAAAGCAGGCCAGTTTCTGCTGTGCCGGGCTGGGTTGTTGGCCTGCTTTCCAACTGAACAACATATTTCCACAGCTGGCCTGGCCCATGTAACGCCGTCCAGGCGAAGCGTTGCCGCGTTGGGTATCTGACCTCTGAACAACTGACGGCCGACCCTGGCCAGGCTCGCAGCGCAATCAGGCTGCCCTGGTTCGTCAGCATAATCGAGACACGACAGCGCGAATGGAGTAATCATGAATAGTAGATTTTTTTTTTTCATTCAGTTCCATAACAAGACATAGCGATTATGTACACATTACACTTTGATTTTTAAAACTCGGGGAGAAGACATACATAGCACTTCCTCCCAATCATTTAGCAATAGAAGATACATCATCAAGCGGAGAAGAATCCGTCGAAGGCGGCCAGGCCGAGGCCGGTCTTGGGCTCCAGCTCGCTGAGCCGCAGCGCGAAGTTGACCCTCACCCCGGACGCGGCGGCGGAGGCAGACTCCACCCACGAGCTCCACACCTTCTCCACGGCCTCGAAGTTCCTCCGCTCCTCCGCGCCGTCGGCGTTGGGAGCTCCACGCTTCACCCTCTTCTCGAACTCCTCGGCCACCAGCAACGCTATGTCCGCCATGGCAGCTGGACTGCAAATCCTCCTCACTCTACTCTTGCTAGTTCCTACTGCCCTTTATAAAAAAAAAAAAAAAGGAAGCTTGCTTTGGTGTTTGCTCTGCTCTGCTCTGCTCTGCTTTGGATGATGTGGCGATGCTTGTTCTGCGTGCTACTTATAGAAGCCGGGGCCCCGTAGTGTAGTGAACCGGCGGCAATTGCTTTGCTCGGTTCGGATAAGTCTCTTGCAAATTTTAAATTCAGCTGTCGCGTCGCCGGTTTCCGCCGGGGGTCGCCGTCTGTTTGTTCACGCGCCCCGCGGGCCCAGCCGTTCTCTTTTTAATTCTGTTGGCCGGTGCTGCGGTGCGGCGGCAGGTAGCGACCCAGCCACCCCCGGATTGCCGCCGCGTGTTACACGCTCTCTCGTTTCAAAACTTTTAGGTGCTACTTCAAGCTTAACTGCTTTAGAAACAACAATATACGGTGCACGCAGCGTTGATCATCATGTACTAGTACTTGATTATTAGGACCTAGTACTTGATTATTAGGACCTGATTCGGAGAGGCCATGAGACGATTTCAAGGCCATTGAAAGGGGATATTCTTCTACCGCGCGCGGACCTTGTGATCTGGACCTAAACAGTCACATGTTACATGTCTCCCTGTGGCGCCGCGTCATGGTACCTTCCATGATGGCACATGCATGTGCTCCTGTGTGCGTTTTGTCGACGCAAATCACTCCCGCTTGTTTACATCGGCAGGCCGATGCGTCAGACTGATTGATGATTCTGGCATTTCAGGACGCATGACTAGGCGATTCATGAAATAGTTGTGTTGCATTTTGTTTTCAGATGACCTGACGCAGCCACACTTAGCTGAATCATGGTTTATCGTTTTTTTCTCTTGGGCGATTGGTCGTGTGATAGACAAGGCAAAAGAAATCCATCACCGTTTGAGTGATGGATGTGAATCGGTGGTTGTTTTTGCTTCTAGATGGTTCCAAGTTACAATGCCATGTGCTCCCATCAATCCGCCGTACAGTGCCATCTTTAAGGGGACCTGATTGAGCATTTCTTTGATATAAACAACGGGTTAGCTAGATAGATTGACCCCGGACATGGTCGTAGCGAACTGAGCAAGCATGCCCACCCTGTAATTAGTTTAGTTGTATCCCGGATATCATTAGATAAGTACAGTGGGTAAAGCAGAATGAATCTACTACGGAGGATGATAATAATACGCACCATAAAGCCTCTTCGCATGATGGAAGACAAATCAGTCGGCATAAAGGACGATTTCTCGAGTTAGTCGTCTACAGAAAATGAGACTTCACAAGTAATGAGTGGGAAGCGTTTTCTATCCCGTGAGTAAAATGCGAGGTACCTTTTTCTTTTCAGTGATCTCATTCACAACTAGGAAAATCAGGACGTCAACCGCGCATAAAAAATCCGGAGGCCCATGTCAGCTGTGTCGCCATCCGTCCACGGTATTAGGACATACTGTTGAACAAACCGCGGCTAAATATGGTACGGCGAAAGCAGTTTTCCTTCAGTCCGGCAAACGTGATCAAGCCGAAATGCGTGCACGCCAGAACAAGATCAAGCACTACGCTTGACACACAGATATCCCGGGCGGGGTTTGCTCGAGTTGTTTCAGTAATAACACAGCGCCTGAGGACGCGAAGTTGGCTGCAGCTCACAAGCCAACAGTTTACTACAGGATCAGTTTAGAGATGCTCTATGCAGAAGAAATGACATTGGTTGGTTCTTCAGGAGTTTACAGAGTATATGGCAGTTCTTCGGCGCAATAGTGGAGTATACATTTATACAACAAAAAATGACGGGCAAAATCTTCGACGTAAGCAATCAGGAGCCCGGATTACCGGGCGGTAGGGCGATCAGTTTGCACGCAGATCGATCCAAAAAGAAGTCCCAGGATGCCTACCGAAACCATGACATTGAATTTCTATCATGAATTTCTGCACAGTATTTCAGTGAAAACAGAGACTGCCTCCTGCGCGTATGACACCTTCTGATCATCAGGTACAGGTGCGCTTAGCATCGTCTGAAAAGATACCATGTACAGGTTCGGTGCGCCCTGCGTGTTCATAAGAAGCTCGCATAGCTCATCTGCCATCTTCGAGTAGCATGCCCTGCCATGCTCATTGTGAACAAGATCAGCTAGAAAATCACCAAGTAAAAAATATATATGACTTTGAAATGGAGATAATCAGCTAGGATTTGCACAATAATATGATGAGCATGGATCTGCTTAAAATGGGAGCTAATCAGCTGAAGCTTTGTAATTCTATTCAGCATGAAATTCTTGGATCTGCTTCACAACAACAACAAAGCCTCTAATCCCAAACAAGTTGGGGTAGGCTAGGATGACTTATGGCTACTGCAAAATGTAATGTACCAGGAATAGGCCTAGTTAAAAGAACTGAATGAAGACAAAAAATTTGAAGAGGAGACTGGTCCTTGATTTCTTGTTATGTTAGTGGATCAGTGATGTTCAAGAGTCATATCTTACCTTGCCTCAACAGGTAATTTGCTTCCCCACACTAGCAATGAATCATTTAATCGTCCGAAGAAACTTCTGCATGCTTCATTTTTCTTCTCAAGTGGATCCTGAAAGATAGAAGAGTAAGGTTACTTCCATTTTCAGCTATTTGAGGAAATGTTGTATTTCAAAAGAACAAGTTCTTACTGAATCATCCATGGCACTTTCTTCTTGCATTGTGTTTTTTAGAATGTAATAATCAATGTATATTCCAGCACCAAGGTCCCAGTCAGCAATTTGAGACTTGTGGTTCTCCAAAGCACTTATAACATCCCAGATCTCCTGATGCTTTGCTGAAACAAGTATTGAGAAAAGATGTGACTGGTAATTGTGTTATGATGAAAGACTGTTATGTTTATGAACATGAATGACAAGAAGACACCTCACTTGTAGAAAAGAAAAGAAAAAAAAAACTTATCAGCATATGGTTTTTTGTCATTAGGCACATATGTATGTATTTATATAGAAGACAGGTTATACATTGAATCAAGGCCCTCCTTAAATTATTTGTTTACTGCATTATAAGAAAGAACTTACATGAAAGAAATAAAGGATGAGCCACGGAAGTCATGAAAGTAGTATGCGCTTTCTTCCAATTGCCACACTGAATGAAATTCTTCAGAGCTCCCTGCTGATCTCCATAGTATTCAAGATAAAGAGCCTGTATATACAGCTCGTTAGCTAAATAAGTACTTGCAATGCTTGTTAAGAGTCATCTATGGAGCAAATTTTGTGCATGGCACTTTCTGAAAAGCAAAGAAATACCTACTTACCAAAGATTCATGCAACCATTCTTCTGGTACACCAAGTTCTACAATATACTGCCTTTGGGCGTCGTCCTTACTCCATGACTCACAATATTGTGACAAAATTTCCCTGATTACCTTCTCATGGATATATGGGGCGTCATCAAGATGCGGCATATGAAGAATGACATAGATGGCCCAATGGCACTTTCCAAGACAAAGTAATTGATTCACAAAGCTCATATCTAGCAAGTGAAGATCACTCGAACTGAAAGCACCAATAGCTTCCAAAATGGAACGTTGATGCCAGATCATATGGTAGTCCAAGGGATCATATGAAGATGAGAATGCACTAAACATAGTTTTTAGAAGATCAAACTTCTCATTTTGATTGGCATGAAGAAGCATTAGATAAAAAGATATGTCAAATCGGTCACCTGGGGACCAGTGAAGTGTTTCATCAAGAGGTCCTTCATCGATGTATACAGGAACAGGATAGGGAACTTTGCCCTCACTGAGGAGTTGTTGATAAGAACTAACGATGATATCAAGTGATGTATCAGGGGATAACTGATACCACATGATCAAACCAAGGTACCTTTTCCAGTCAATTGGTGAATCCAGTAAAGCAGCATGTATGTTACCACCAAGCAACTCATATACCTTTAGCCTTTCTTCTTCAATATAATCAAAATCAAGACCATTCATTTTCCATAGGTCCAGTTGCTGAGCAAGGTCAGATCGATTTAACATCGATCCACCAGTCTGACTTAACAGAATTGCTAACCGGACATCACCCCTTGAAGCCGCTACTTCTGTGGCTGAGTCCAACTGCCGACCAGTTAAGAGAAGAAGAATATGTTCCAAATACTGTGCATCACTTAAGGAGCTCACCTCTCCTTGCACTCGATGACAAACACTGTCCTGTAACCAGTTACTGAAGTCTGCTCTCCTAACCAAAGGAAGTGCTTCAAGGTCTATGTTGGCATAACCTTCTTTCTTGTCTAAAGCCATGCCTTCCTGATCATCTTCGCCAATAGTCTCCAAGTTGTTATCAACTGCTCTTTCTGAGAACAGGACCCTAATTAACTCCCAAACTGTCACTTGATGCATTAATATCACACGTGAAGACATAGATAAATCACTGACTTCAAGCTGCCTTTCAATGATGTCAATATAAGACCGGCAGATATCTGGCAAAACTAAACGATCTGTCACAACTTTCTGAAGCTTCAATTTAAACAAGTCAGATTCAGTCTCCAGAAATCCATGATTAAGATTCTTATGGAGGTCCATTGGATCAGAGAAACAAAGTTCTGTTAGGTCCTCCTTAGCTTTGTTCTTCTCATCACGCACAACTTTGTCGACAGCAACTTTCTCAACATGAATAACAGAAGATAGGCCAGTTCCAGGAGTACTGACCAGACTTCCTGAATGAACAAGTATGCCATTTGGCCCCCAACCAACACGAAATGATTTTCCCATAAATAAAGCTGAATCCACCACGCAATTTGTATATATTTTTCCAGAAACAGGAGTTTCTTGCTCAGCTGGCAGCTTAAAGCCTTCCACCTTGGTCATTCTGACAGGAAGTCCTCTGTTATGCCCAGACATTAGAATACCCTGAGAAGATGGACCAATGTCTGAAGAATTTACATTGTACTCCAGCAGTGCCTGTGGTTCTTTCCTCGCATGCACACCAGATCTCCTGCTGACTTTCTGAGAAGAAACATTAAAAGGAGAGAGAGACTTCAACCTCGATCCTTTAGCACTTGAGGTAGGTGAATCAACATTCATCCTGTCTCTGGTCAGGTACCTCTGATCAGATTGAAATCCATCCTCCATATCTTCATCATCATCCTCATTAGAAAACATCGCCATCCTCATCTCTTGCATCTTTGCAGGGTCAAGCCCAAGATGAGCAGGTAATGAATGTGAAAGCTCCATTTCGTATCCATCTGAAGGCGGGTCTCTTACTTCGGCAATCGGCTGTCGAACAACAGTTTCCTCCATTGAAGCATCCTCTTCCTCCTCATCCACAAACCCAAATCTACTAAAGTGATCAACCTCAAATTTCCATTTGCCATTCACAGGATTGAATGAAACAAATCTAGCACCTTGCTTTTTTGTACGACTCCTTAGCATCCCATCAACGATGCTGGGATCATGAAATAACCTCAAATCCAGCAACAACGTCACTTCTGCTGCTTTATTAAGACCGTGCCCTACAGGTGGCTTATTGTCCTCATCATCATAAACTGCCACACAATGTCGATCAAACCTGACGATTTCATTCAGGTCCAGCCCCCTGACATCAGTATCGCTAAGGAACCTAATCTCACCATATCTGGCCCTTCCAATGACGAAATTTGGAACCCTGCTGAGGTAGCCAGGATCAGCAGCCTCATGCTCAATTAGCTCATCAATGGACGGCCTTGTGAAATAATCAGAGCAATGCAGAACAGGAAAAACAGCACCAGCAGCCATGGGCATAATGAAGTAACCCAGAGTCAGCAGCAGCGAGTAAGGGATCTCAACCTTGGCAAGGTGGACACCATAGCTCTACAGTAGCTAGCCCTGGACCACAGAAAACATGCTTCATCGTGAGATGGAACAGCATATATGAGAATGGCAGTCTTATTGTCAGTGGCAAGCCTATATAGAGAAAAAGAAAAACAAGCGGCCCTTAGAGAGTTACTAACTAAGCAAGAAATCTGTCTAGATTCAGTAATGTGTATACATAACTAACATAACAAAGGATGAACTGGAAACCAGAGCATTAACTGAAGATTGATTGTGGACTAAAATGGTGTTTAACACACAGCAGTTATGTCCACATTATTTTTGGCATCTGTAAACCGACTGCTAAATCCATGAGTTCTGTAAATATAACAGAAATGAAATAATTTTCAGCCAAGTGATTTTCTCATCTACAACAATTTTCAAATTATACAGTATTAACTCTTATCAATTCCAACAACACAGCTTCTTGTGCACAGTGCCACAATATGCAGGTTACATAAAAATTATGTGTCATCTACTTAAAAATATAAATGGCGATCTTCTAGATATAATTTACTAATTACCAGGTTACATAGATAGCCAAAACCACAAGCATTACAAAGAAAGCATAATAGCCAAATCCACGAGCATTACAAAACCAGCATAATCAATTGAAATTTGTAGGAGGCATGACACATAGGAAGAAGAAAAGATTAACCATGTTATTGTCCAATACTAGAAGCAAAAGAAACCACGGTAGAGATTTGCTGGATACCATGGTTTCAGTATAGACACGAAAAATGAACATGTTCTCCCAAGAACCCACTAAAATACGGGGGTGAACTAGAACAAAGTTACAGCAAAGAATTTCAATATATCAATTTACTGTGGAACTTCAGTTGGTAGGGTTGTATCTGGAGACTAAAGTATGGGGACTTCAATTTACAGAGCTAAGACATTGAATTCTATAGATGCCTGCTGACAAAAGTGAGACAGTAGAAATGACTTCTAAATCAAACTGAG
The DNA here is from genome assembly GCA_030378355.1 of Eleusine indica. NCBI lineage: Eukaryota > Viridiplantae > Streptophyta > Magnoliopsida > Poales > Poaceae > Eleusine > Eleusine indica. Next base: position 3,769,573 of record CM059498.1, on the reverse strand, counting down.
AAATTTGACTTCACCCCAAACCATGTATTCGTCTCGAATAGTGAAGCTCTATGGATGCAACAAAATAAATGCTATGTTAACTGCTCCAGTAACCGCAATCCATTCCATACTGCTCGATGATGCATGCTACCACTAGCTAGGTTTGCGAGCATTGCGCTGGGGAAAAAAAAAACAAGTATGATGTTGTACGGTACCCTGAAACGCTCGGAGAGGGCGTATGGGATGACCTTCTTCTACTTGCGCACCTCGTGGATTAGCAAGTGGAAGGTGCGGAAGTAGTCCTCCCCGGCGGCCAGGTCGGCAGCGAAGCGTCAGCGGACGGGACCGTGGAAGCGGGGCGGGTGGCAGGGGCCTGGAGACGTTCGCCCACGGTCTTGTGGCTGCGCTAGAGTCAAGGCAGGTGTGACGCGGCGGACAAGCGGAGGAGGCGGCGGCGACCGGCGGCCTGGCGGGAGGTCGCGACGGCGGCAAAGGATCTAGGGTTTAAGGAACGGCGAGGAAGGGAACAAGACGAACGGCAGCAGTGGTGGGAGCACACAGGCCGAGATGCGGAGCGGGGACTGCGGGAACGGAGCGCTGAAGGAGAGAGCAGGGATGGAGGATTGGGCTTTTGCAATTTTGGGGATTGGGCTGGTTGCTGTCCGCCGAGAGAGAACTGGCCTGGCCCGAGCGCCTGGACTATATTTACGTGGGCCAGCCGCATTGGGCCTGCTCACTTCTTTCTCGCGCTCTCGCTCCTCCTGTGATTGGATCATCGTGGCCTGTTTTTACTTTTGCGAAAATTATCGGTGCCTATTTTTTCATTTTTGGGAAAGTCATCGGGGATGTTACCTGGACACCATCACCTAAAAATCTTGTAATTTGCAAGTTTATCTTCCTGTTGTCAATTTTTTGGGGACACGTTCCACTGTCGCAGCTAGGAAAAATTAACATACAAATGGATTGACAACATCGCTTGCTAGCTCTTATCAACAAGTTATTTTATATAAACAGCAGGTAGTTCAGCCAATACATTCCGAATTTCTGATATATATTCCCCCTTTATTAATTTATTTATGGGGTTTCTATTCACCGCGCCGCCAGAAGAGCATTATCCAGGAATTAAGGTCATGAGTTGGCTGAGTACTGGGCATGCCTGTCAGTATCGTGCCCTGCATCTTTCTTTCCAGATGGGTATGGTTCCATGCAGACGAATTCACGGAATTCAGATCCCTGACATTGCGTAGTCCATTGCTTCGACCAGAAAGTCTGCATCAATAATCGTTTTCTTATTAGTCTGGATGGCAATGCAGTAAGGGAAACTTATGTCAAGACTTGAGGCTGTTCAAACCTGCATCGTCCTTTGAAAAGCACATTGGTGGTTTTATTCTGAAGACGTTGCCATGCAGGCCGCCTTTTCCAACTAGTATCCCGAGATCTGATTAACAAGAAATGTGAAGCAGAAATTTCGGGGCATGAAGAGAACAGTACACAATAAATGGAGGAGACGAGAAGCAGCACCTTTTAGTTTCTCAAACAGCACGGCAGTTTCTGCCTTGGCAGGAGTCTTCTCCTTTCTGTCCGTAACAAGCTCCACCCCAAGCATCAGTCCCCTTCCCCTAACATCGCCTATGACTGACAAGAACAAGACACATCAATAAACAAAAAGTAGATAGATCTACAAACAATTTTTTTTTTCGAAAGATCCAGAACATTGCTGGCATTTTTAATTATAAGAAGAAATAGAGTTTTGATGCACGAGTCACGCAATTACAACAAAGTTGCTTCAGGAGCATAAGCTGAAGCAACGGAGGCTAAGTCTATTACTCGCTATTTGCGTAAATCTACAAACAAATATTGAGCTGATAATTTTGAGTCAATCCGAATGTAAAGATCTCGGAAGGTGAAGTGATCTAACATAAATAATAGAAGAACAGAATTGAAGATTAGATAATTTACGTTCATGTTTCTGCTGAAGCGATTTTAGACGCTCCACCAAGTGAGATCCAACATCAGCACAATGTGCCTGTCGTTTCTCCTTGTCAAGAACGTTAAGCACAGCTAATCCACCAGCAGAACAAACTGGATTCCCACCAAATGTATTAAACTGGATTCTCCGAGCTAACACGCTTGCTATCTCGGGAGTTGTTACAACAGCTCCCAAAGGTAGACCATTGCCAATTCCCTGAAACAGAAAGAATAAAACAAATCATCACATCAGCATTCGCGGATAGCGCCACCAGAAGCAAACCTTATGGCAGCATATTTTCCCAGGGCAAAAATACGCTTGGATGTTAAGAGAATGAGATAGACCTTTGCCATTGTTACGATGTCAGGGATGACATCTTGTGTCTGAAATCCCCAGTAATGACTTCCAGTACGACCAAAACCACTCTGCACTTCATCAGCTATACAAACACCACCAGCCTTCCGCACAATATCATAAGCTAACTTTAGGTATCCAGGAGCTAGTTCGACAGCACCGCCGACACCCTATAGCATTGGTAAGATCACTACGTGGGTAAGCTGTTTCAGCGTGATGTAAAACACCATCTATAGTTCAAATCACAACAGTATTCTATATATGAATTATTCAAAGTTCAGACCTGGAAAGTTTCAGCAATAAAACCTGCAACCCTTCCCGAGCTTCCATAAGTTATATGCTCCTCGACTTCCTTGGCGTAAGCTGCAGCGTCTGACCCAAAAGTTCCACGGTAAGGATCAGGGTTCATGACATGATGTATTTCACCCTGCAAAAAAATTTCTGAGACTATGATCATTTAGATCTAAAATACAGAGGACTGCCCTGTGGTTGGGAAATAATGAACTGTAACTAAGAATCAGCTTCTTCAACCACAATGATTATGGAACTAAACTGTGCAAATAATATACTGCAAGTATTCCTGTTTCTTAATGACGGCAGAACTTCCCAGGAAGAACTGCACTAATAACTGATAATGCAGTAGTAGCAGTCAAACACAAACCTGAGGAATTGGGTATTTCCACGTCTGCAAACCAGTCAATCCTATCGTTCCAGCACTTCCGCCATGATATGCGTTCCTCAGAGCAATCATACTAAGATTCCCACTGTACAGACGAGCCATCAACATCGCCAATTCATTCGCTTCAGTCCCAGAATTGACAAAATACACAACCTGTAGCACCAATAATGTGAGGTGGACATAATTATATGCATAAATGAATCGCCTGCACTGCAAGCGCACCGAAGGAGTAAGTATGTTTAGTTTTTTACCTTGAGATTGCCTGGCATTTTGGAGGTAAGTGCCTCCGCAAACTCGACAATGGCGTGATGCAAGTATATGGTGGTTGTGTGCTGGAGCAACTTGGTCTGCTCCACCACAGCATTCACAATATCCTGATGGCAATGGCCACATGACACTGTCACTATGCCCCCGAAGCAGTCCAGGTACCTCTTCCCATGCTCATCATACAGATACTGCATCTTCCCTTCCACGATATTAAGCTGTGAATTGAATAAATGGATTATTCACACATTATGGCATTGTAGTGAGAAATATTGCAGACTGGTTGCTCTACGTCCGGAACTCTTAGCATGATCAGTTTCATCATGACTGAGCTAAACCACTACTACCTGCAAGCACAACCGTACCATGGGAGGACCACATTGCCTACGCATTGAATTTTTTTTCTCAAACTCAGACCAGCATTAATTCACTAGCCCAGCATACTAATTCGTGATCAACTCTTGTTCACTGAAAACTTCCACTTTTGTGGAACATTACATTACAAAAACTCTACAGTTTGTGTGTGTCACTGGCTTACTGCTACGATCAAATCGGAGGGAGTTGTTACCGGCTTCTGGTAGTAGTGGAAGAGTGACGGGCCGAGGACCGCCTTCCTCTTCTCGAAAATCTCCGCGCCGGCCATCCCGGCATAAGGCCGGGGCTGATGGTCGAACGGTGGCATCTCCGGCGGCGTCCGCGAGGGGGCCCTCTCGGGCGCCGCCTCGGACGAGACCAGCCTCCGCAACACCTCCGCCGGGCACAGCCGGCGGCTGGCAACAGCGCCACGGCGAAGCAGCGTCGCGGCCATGGATGGAACAACCAGGAACCTGAGATGAATTCCTCTCGGGCCGGCTGGTTGATTGGCTTCGGTTAGAAGATAACGAGATAGGTGCACACGGAAGTGGAGTGGGATTAGAGTGCGGGTTTAGTGGGAGTGGCAGTGACGTGGCAAAGGTCCAAATTCCGATAGAGACGCATCTAGTGGGATTTATCTTTGTGACGTGGTGCGGCGTGTGCTCTGTCTCTGACGTGTGGGTCCACAGCACCGAGGTTGTGGTTGGTAGTGGCGTAGGAACTTTGGGTTGGCGGCTCATTTGGACCGGGCGTGACGTAAAATGTTTCTTAAACCTTTTGTTGTACCAGGAACAAAATATGGGTATCTTAATTTGATACGCTCGAGATCTCTTCCACCTGTCGCTGGCGGCCAGTCGGTCACTCGCCAATCCGTATTTGCACGAATGAGCTTTCGTCGTACTGTCACGCTTTCCATGAATACGCCTTGCATGAAGTGTTTGCATGCATGTTTTGGGGATGTGTCTCCGTTGCTGAAGCATCGTTAGTTTTTTTTTCTTCTAGCTCGATTAAAAAATGCCAGAATATAGAGTATCATATTTCCTAGCCTTCAATTGATTGAAAGCTTTTAGTCAATGTTTGTTACTTTGTTTTTTATTTTTTTTATAGTATTATCTGTATAATAATTATAAACCGTTGGATCTAGATCCGATGACTCAAAACGGTGATTGAAAGTTGCCTAAATTTTCAGTCAGTTGAAAATTTACAAGTTCTATAAAATATAGTCTTTGTAATAAGAAAAAGAGGATACAGTACACGCCATACCTTGACCGTGACCGGGTTTACATATTCAGTACAGTCGCGTCGTTGTTGTAAAATCTACTATCAGAACACACCTCCATACAACTATCGTACAATAATGGGCCGCCGGGCCAAGTAGCCCACCCATTTTTTCTATTGGGTCGATTGTGTCTGTATCTCCCGAATTGGAGCCGGTAACAGCCCGTCCCGATCACACGTTCACAACCCGAGCAACCAGTATGGGATTGCGCGGCGTACATGCGGGGCCTGGCAAGTGAGTGATCCTGCGTCCGGATGAATGTGAATCATCCCAGTCCCAGCAATGTCGCGCGCCATCATGAATCCCCTTTGCCCGGGGCCATGTCGCGCGGGCGACGGTGGCGAAGGAACCTAGATCCGACACCCGATCGGGCAACGAGCAACACGTCGTACCCGGTACTCGCCGCACAGATTCCTGCGTCACTACCGAACGTACCCGGGTACTCCTCCGTCCGATGGCTGGCGAAACAGGTCCGAAGCAGCAGAGGAGGACCCTCCGAACCCGACGCCTAGTGGGGGGGCAGCCTTTTTTCGTTTTTGCGATCTGCCACCGCGGCCCATGGAAGCTGGTGGCGAGTTCAGTCGCTGTACGCGGTGGTCCAGTAGTGCCGATCGATGGCGCAGCGATAGGAGGCAAGATGAGGTGAGGGTGAGGACCATCTATCTTCTTATCAGCAGCAGCAGCAGCGCGCCCAGCCTATGAACACGACACGCTTCTACCGCTCTCCCTTCCCCGGCCATCACACAGTTCGCCACCGCGTACGTACTTGTGCACAACCGCGTTAATCACGTGGCATAATCCATGTATAGATATACCAAAACAAAAGAATTAGCAGCATTTGTTAATTTGTCGTCGTCGTTGGTCAGTCCTACTCCTAGTATAGTGGTTGCTTGGACCTCTCGTCGTTTGACTGACAAGACAAGTGCAGCACATTTCTAGGGCGCGCGCTGGTCAGGAACAAGGACAGGCCTCCTCGTTCTGTGGGGGCACCGGCACCCACCCAGCACTTCACATCGCAGACACAAACCTCTGCTCCCTCCTCAAATCGCTCCGGAAACCCATTTCGGTGGGCGCATGGATTTTCTCAGCTCTGCTACTGCTTTCCATGCTGACCCCTCTCCCTCTCAACTCAAGTTCCCACCCCCCCTGCTTGGCTGCTTCCTCCATCCAGCATGGGCGGAGCCACGTTCCGGCCAGAAGGGGCTCCGGCCCCCCCTTGATTATGAAAATTTCCACTACAGGTTTACGTTAAAACTTTGTTACCACTAGTAACCACATTATTTAGTTAAGAACTAGTATACTAAATGGCCCCCTCTTTTACTCAAAGCTGCCTCCGCCAGTGCCATCCAGGGTTTCGGAACTCATAAACAACAACACTACTTTTCTTCGCCCTCTCCTCAGTCAGGCTATTAGCTCCAAGATAGAGCTACTACTAGTTCAGAAAATGGCCTCGCTCGATCGCCTGCGCGCACATCCCTTGAACCGCGAGCGACGGAGCCATTTCCTAGCTACTGAGCGTGTGGCTTAGTAAATTAAGCGCGCTATCTGCCAATAATGTCTTGGAAAGTACTAGTGTCGCATTACAATAATCTGCCTTGTTGGTTGGGAGGTTTTGGACGCATCTGCAGTTCTCTCTCTGTACGACCTGAGATTTGACTAGGCGCGTCGACTGTCGAGGAGGCGAACTCGGATACTCCTGCACAGTCGTTGAGATTTGAGGCAGTGATCACTGGGCGAAAATATACATATATACAGTGTACTCGATCGGAATGAATACTCCAGATCGCGAGACACTATTAGCGACTGAAGTTGATTTCCGATATGACATGCGTATGGCCGATCAACTAGCCCCGTATAGTAACTAGGGAGCGGCGATCCGACGCGACGCCATCATGTCTGGAGAGATCTTCCAGGATCGACACTCGGTGGGTCCTCGTGTCGATCGGCGACTATCCAAGATACTACTACTGGACTTTTATTGCCTAGACATACTCCAGAGGATCAGTGTTCACAAGTCCCATGCATATGCGTGGAGAAAGGAGGCCATTGCAAGCCAAAAAGTTTGACCCTCCTCTAGGTACTAGGGCCATGTCTTGAGTCTTGACCCATGGCCAGACGTCGGCCCTGCTCTCCTCCCTCGTTCTTTGAAAAGTAGAGCGCGCGCGCGTGTTGCCGCCCCCTTTTTCAACTTCCCAAACCACCTTGCGGTTTAACTATTCCTTCCGTCTCTTCTTCCCGCTCATCTGCCTGCTGACTGTCTCCCTCCCTCCCTCCCTCTCTCTCTCTCTCTCTCCTTCAGCAGCCATCGAAACGCTCGAACAGCCTCCATGTTATGTGCGCACGTACGCGTGCACGCACGCACGAGGGGCCTTGGTTTTATATTGCACATTGCTCGAGCAATTTGCCGTACTATCGTTCAGTTATCTCACCGTATGCCGTGTAGTGATTGACTGGCTGATTTAAAAGTTTAAGCGTGGATTTAAAGCAAGATGAACGAAAATATGGAAACATCACAATACGTTGGCGAGAGACAAAACACTTATTTTCTCCAAAGTTGCTGTCGTCAATGCAAGCTTGCTTGTTCCGATCCATTGACAATGTACTCTACAGAACAACAACTCAAAGGACGCGTCTGCAGCTGAGGACCGCTGCTGGAAGCTACTAGCAGCAGTACCTTTTGGCTAGTACAGCAGGTAGTTCATCATACATGTATCCCTACTATAACCCCTGGTACATATGAGAACCTACTAGCATATACCGTAAGAAACCCTTCTCTATAATTAAACGAGGGGCACTTCGGTTAATATTAAACACCCGAAACAAACACACACACCATCATCTCACGAGAAAGAGAAACATAATTAAGGTCGCCGAAGCGAGCATGAATATAAACTCCTTCGTTCTTCTCCTTTTTCAGCTCTGCTAGCTGCAGCTAGTAGTGAGCAGCTGGCAGAAAACACGAACCGTGTCACCGGAGGATGCTCCGGATGATCTCGGCCTGGGGGCTGTCGTTGTCCATGGTCGACATGAGCTCCGACAGCCGGTCGGAGAGGTCGTCCACCTCCCGGTGCAGGCTCTTGATGTAGCTGCACGTCTCCTTCAGAAGCTTTGACGCCGGCGACTGCAGCAGGCAAAAGAGAGACCGGATCCTCGTCAGACTTAACATGCTGCACCGACGAAATAGGAGGCCGTACGTGCGAGCATTTCGCGCCCGGGCTGTCAGTGACAGCACGCGCAGAGAGCCCGTACCCATTATTTGGAAGCAAGAGAGAATGCTAGTAACAACGTACCCGGTTCGCATTCCGGCGGCGGGAGGACTCCGGGAGGAGCGCCTGGAGCTTGGAGATGAGCTCGTTGATCTCCTCGTCGCTGATCCTGCCACGGCGGCCCGACATCTGCGGCGACGCTCCTCGGAGGAACCGGTCAGGGAGCACCTGGGCTTCGTCTTCTCTCTGCCGCGTCGCTCGCCCTTTCTCTCGCAGCTTGTGTTTTGTACGTATGCGAGCTCAGCTCAAGACCAGGTATGAAAAGGGAATCCAACGGGTGGAAGAGAAAATGTGAAAGTGACTTCGAAAAGGCGAATGCTTTTAAATCTAGCTGGTGAACTCAGGGGAGTGTGTGTTACTACGAGTGAGAAAAACGCCCAGAGAGAGTGATGAGAGGAAACTAGCCAGCGCGCACTAGTGAGTGAGTTGGTTGTTAAGAAAGAGATGGTGTATTAATAGGGAGAGGGACTGAGGGGAGCGATGGGCCCAACGTGTCTGCCAGCCCTGGCCCGGCCCATGGGCTCCGAGACAGCCTCAATCAAAGAGATGTGACAGTGGTACTCTTTTTAGCAGACAATGGCAGCAGTTATAATCATGTTAATTACTAGTAGGAACAAACCTAAAATAATCACCATGTACCAAGAAAATGAACAGCACATCGAGTGTGTTTTTTTTTACATAACCCAACATTATATTTGCTCTCATATACTAACTAACAACATCCTAATGGACTGCAGCAGTCACCATTACAGCATTACATAATAAGCTGATACTAATGGCCTCTTATTAACCATCGAGTACCAAGAGTCCGAGAACCAGGCTTTTTTCTACCCAATCAATCAATGGCGAACCTTGACTTTGGAAAGAGAGCAAGGCACATGCAACAAAGCAAGGACCAACAAAAGGGTGAAGGTACTAGCAGTACTGTCAAAGGTAACACCAAGGAGAAGAGGACCCGTCGCAAATTACTAGTAGCAGGTAGATCTCATGCACCGGCGCGCGAGGTAGCTTTTGGCTTTAGGCCGGTTGCCGGCCGGGGAGAAGGACGTACGCGTCGTCAGTGCCTCCGGTGTGGGGACGAGCCCTGAGATTGCGTGATCTTTCTGGGATCACCTCACCTCATCTGAGGCGTACGTGGTCCTTCTTCGGTTGGTCCATGTATTTCCTTTTTAGATCTTTTTTTCTAGAGCAGCCCCTCTCTGCATGATACTGTAGGATACGAGACCGTCATACTAATAAGTAGCAGATAGCAAGATGACACCGATACACGGACCCACGAATATATATGTGTGCTCGACGTCCCTAGGGCAGAGATACTAGTAATCAGTTAGCATCGATTTCCTGTATTTTTTCAGACAAGAGTAACATCAGATTTATGTATGGGAAAGGTGACCACAGCCATAGCCTGCCGGCTCCTTGTCCGCTGTCTCTCCACAGATACTACTTGCTGCCGCGACGGTTCACGGGGACGCATCTTCGTGTCGAGACCATGCCTTTGCTCCTACCCCATGCATGACGCTTTGTGAGTGATATCTGTGAACTGAGCTCGCGGATTGCTTGCTGTTGCTGTGCTCAAATTGGGAGGTGGTTTAGTCACTGTGCGACGGGGTCCATCGTGCAACAGGGAGGGCCTACTCCAAGGGGCCTGCGTGCCTGCCAGACGAGGAGCTCCGAAGTTCATAGTTGTTGCGTGTTGTGGTTACAAGTCCAGAATAAACCCCATAAGACCCGCTGAGGAGAACTGACGACAATCTTCTTTCTCGGTGAGTCCGCCCCTTGGACAGGGTTAGAGAAGTGAGAAACAGGCGGGTAGAGAAAACAGGTCGAAGGTCTCCGAATGAGTGTCTTTGTTATGCTCCTTTATTGATTACTCCCTCCGTTTTTTTTTTGTTGACGTTGGCTAGTGCAAATTAGTCTAGAAGGAGTAGACAGGTCCGTACCGCTGAAATAATAGAATGCCTCCTTTTGTTAGGGGACATGGAAGCATTTATAGTCCAATGTCCACCTGTCCCTCCAGGTTACGTTTATATGATTACACTATATCTACTTTTATATGTTTATTCATGATTAAGGATATTTTAGTACTTTAATCTCTCGTCGGTACATGTCCCCCCGTCGTTACTTGCGCCAGGGTCTCACCCGGTCCATATGCTATTCGATCGTACCGACCAGTTGATTCCAGACAAGACCGTTATCTGCTGTCGTCTTCGATCTATCTTCACTTCTAGTTATCCGTGGGCTCCAATTAAACCTAACGGGGAACTAGGGGATGGGCTTTCCCAACACTGCGCAATAAGGAGTAACGAAGATCTGCTGCCTGAGCTCCCTGCAGATACGAGTGAATTTCAGTAACAACGTAACGCAGTACATCGTTTGTCAGCTGTGAGTAGCCACGGAGATGCCTCCATTGACATGTGACAGAGACGGGACAAGGAACGTACGTGTACCCAGCATGAATTAGTAGCATAACTGTAGTACGTGAGAAGCGTGCCTCGTGACTGCCAGTCTCAGTAACAAACGTACTACCGTTGTGATTAATCGCAGTCCCTAATTGGCTATAAAAGTTGAAGTGAACGCCGGTCGCCGGGTCCGTGGAAACGGAAGATGCTCGGCGAGGGGACTCAACAGCATGCCAGTCGTCTCACGTCCTCGCGTGAAGGACAGTTGCACATGCAGAGCAGCAAAGCGCCAAGCCTAGGCAGGGGACTCTGACGAGAGAGAGAGAGAGAGAGAATTCTTCGAGGATGATTTTGGGCGCGTGATTCGCCCTGGACTGGACTGGGAGATCCACATCGACCACAGATGCGATGCGAAGAGGAGGCAAGGTCGTCAATGATTGCGGCATGATGCCCGCTGGTGATCGTGCGGCGGTCTGGCGCGAGCGATTCCCGGCCGGCACCGCGACGTGGTTACAGTTTTAGTGCCAGGCCGTGCCGGCGATGGATCTTTGAACTCTCCTTATCTCAACTCTTCTGAAACTCTGAAGAGGAGAGCGCACAGTACTCCGTGACAGGAATGCTTGGCAGTGGTGTGAGCCGGGTTACACTTGCACGAGTTTCGGTCTCCCCGTTCGGGTTGAGAACCGGAGGAAGGAGGATGTACCGGGCATGCATGTGTTGTTGTCTTTGGTTACACATCCACCATTGCAGTTTACAACCTTGCATGTGTTGTTGTCTTTGTTTTTTTGCATTGGCAGTGCACGACCTTTACGGCAGACCAGTTAGGTTGCTCTCCCTGCCGCGTGACACGACGACGTCGTCACCATCATCCGTTGCAGCCGACGGTGAAAAAAAAAAACTAGGATCTGTCACCGCAGGGACGCTAGTACTGTACTCTCTACATCTCAAAATAATTAGTATTCTAGCTCTCTCTAGTTTTTTTAAAAGGAAGTGTCTAATTTTCAGTTGATTAAAAATAGGGGTTCCTTTCAATCAATGATTTTTGCCATTAGATCTAGATCTAATAGATATAAAAAGACAAATTTTTCATAGTCTGTACATAATACTAATTAATATAAATAATCCTATAAATAGATAAATAACAAAAGGAATAAAAAGAATAAAAGAATATACACACAACCATCGATTAAAAGGGATGTTACTTTTCAATCGACTGAAAAGTAGCATTACTGTTTTCAAAATAATTGGCATTCTCACTTTCCAATGCACCTTTCTCTCTTCCCAATACACCTCTATCTTTATCTCTTTCCTCCTCGTTTTCTATGTACATATCTTTTATACTTCTCCTAAATTACTGTGCCGGACTCCAAAGTGCAAATTAAATTGGGACTGAGACAGTAGTAGTACCACTCTGCTGGGTATGAAATCGGCCACGGCGGGTCGGGCCCATCGGACGCAAGAGAAGCGCGACGATTGGATCGGGTTCTGACTGTAAAGAACGTGGTGATCAGTTTGATCATCACCACATGCGGAACTGCCCAAAAGGCAACCGTCCGTACAGGCGCCTCTTGGCCCCCACTCTTCTCTCCCCTATAAATTATAATCACTGTACATCAACAAAGACTATTGTTCATTTACATCATCTGTCCCCAGATTTATTTTACACGTTATCACACACGCACTAACTGCTGAGAGGAGAGAGGGAGAGAGAGAGAGAGAGAGAGGTCGCCGGAGACCTCGCCGAAATGCGCATGCGCGTCGGCGGCGGGGGCGACCTAGTGCCTCGATGGCATCAAGGGCGGCAGATCCGGAGCCGTCAACCCCACCGGGCTCGCCGGACTTTGATGTCCTTGTCGCGGCAGAGCCCCCGGGATCCGGAGAGGCGGGTGAACCGCCGGCGCCGATGCCGCATACCCCAAATGGGGGTCGCCTCCTCCATCGTCACGCTCACCTCGCCGGCACCCCACCACGTCGCCCCGATCAGGAGGCTAGCGCATGGGCTTCGACGGCGAGGGCGGGCCCCCACTCCAACAGCGTCCTTCATGAGGAGGACTCGCCGAGCCGTCGAAGCGGCTTGGCGGCTCACGAGCTCGTCGGCGCATGGGCTCGCGGGAGGGGGGAGGGTGTGTGTGTGGGGGGGGGGGGCACACTGGAGAAGACGGCCTCGTCGGGCGCGGGCGCGCTAGATGCGACGGTGCCGGTGCCGCTGGGTGCGGAGGCGTCAGAGCGGCAGGATGCGACGGTACCGGAGTGGCTCGATGCGGTGGCGCCGGAGCAGGCCCTAGCGGCGGCGACGGCTAGAGGCTGCAGCTGGGAGCGGTTAGGATTTAACCCTAACCCTAACCGACTGGCCCCTTTATACGGGGCAACCGCTCCCGGCAGCTGGGCCAGGCTGGCACCGCCCCCTAGCGGTTCTTGGGCTAGGCCGAAACCGCCCTGGCGCGCTGGAGGCGCGTGGCGCCGCCAGGCCGAAAGGCCGAATGGGCCAGAGCCCAGGTTGCCTTGGCCCATGCGGCTGAGGCAGATTTACCTGGCCATTTTTCACAGAGGCCCTTATGGTTCATGTGAATTATGGTTATTTTAGTTTTTCACTATTTTAGAGTTGTAAAAATTTAGATTAGTTACTAATCTTTCCTGTATTTGTGTGTAGAGTTGTTTTAGGTTGTAACTTTTTACTTTCCAGTGATGTACTGATGTGTAAATTATGTTGAATGGGTTCTCCCATAACTTAATGAAATGTTTAGAAATATTGAATGGGTCCTCCCATGACATGGTGTTGTATTGCAATAGAGGATTATTTTTCTCTTGCATGATAATTCCATCTCATTAATTTTGACTTGCAATTGAGAATTAAATGATACACATAATATATTTTTACAACATGACTTGCTATTAAGAATTAGAGTTTCTTGCAGTGATATGCAAAATGAAACTAAATTTTCTTGCATATTTAAGATTTGCAATCGAGATTTATTTTCTTGCAATAAGAGAATTTACGATTGAGATTCTATTTTCTCGTAAATTTCAAATGCAAAATTAAGAGTGACTACCTCCATTTTATTCTGAGAAAGAAGTATTTCTCGAATATTTATGTTGAGATATGAAGACATGTGATAAATTTTTCATGACTATTACAACGACACCATGATGGTTTTTGATTAAAAAATCTCTGGTTTACCCATGTAGGTACAATGATGGCCAAAGCTTTTGAGGAGCTCGCTCAAGATGGCCGAAACTACCCCACATGGGCGATGGACGTCAAGATAAGCTTGGCTTCCCGTGGGATTTGACATGCACTCACTCCTCCTGCGGAGAGAGAGAATGCGCGGGATGAAAGACTCAAGTATCAAGCCCTGTACATTATGAGGCTGTACCTCCACCAAGATCTCAAAGCTGAGTATGTGTTGGAGGAAGAGCCAAGTATACTATGGCTTTCTGTAAAAAACAAGTATGAACGACAGAAAGCAGTCATCCTGCCTGAGGCAAACCATGAAGGGTCTCACCTCCGTCTCCAAGATTTTAAATCCATTGGAGAATACAATCATGTTGTTCATAAGATCTGTGCCAAGTTACGGTTTTGTGAGAAGGAACCCACAGAGATGAAAAAGATTGAGAAGACTCTCAGTACTATGATTCCATCTGATAGGGTCTTACAACACCAGTACCGTGCCAGGAATTACGCAACTTACTCTGAGTTGATCAATGATTTACTTCAGGACGAGAAACACGATGAGCTCACTATGAAAAATCATCACCAACGTCCTGTTGGAAGTGTTCCTCTCCCTGAAGTTCATCATACTTCTTAGAATAAGAATAAGTTCAATGCTTTTGTGAGCGATTCAAAGAACTTTGATGGTAAATCCAAGTACCGTCGCAACAGGAAGAGGAAGAATAGGCAGAACAATCGGGCTAAGGGAAAAGAAAGTCATTTCCAAGAGTGATTGATACCCTTGCCAGAAGTGCGGGGGTTTCAAACATGACACTAAGAAATGTCAAACCCCAAAACACTTGATAGATCTATACCATAAATCTCTGGGAAAGAAAGCTCAAGGATCAGGATTTGAAGCTCACTTCAACCAGGAATCCGAGAAGGCGAAGGAGAGTTCAATTGTCCTCCCCGAAGGATCAAGTAACTCGGTGTCTCCCCTGACGGTCGACGACTACATGGACACAGAGAAGACCATGATCGAATTAGTTTCAAGTGATGTGTTTGGAGACCTTGCTTAGGATCCATTATCTCCTAGAAGTTTAGATGTCTATGTGTTAGTCAAAAACAATCGTTGTAATAATTAGATATTGTCTTTGTTGTAATAGGGATCAGCACTTTGATACCTTGAATAAATTAAGTATGTATTCTATGTAACTGATGAGAATTATTTATAATTCATCTATAAAGATTGTACGGGAGTCAATTCGATGGAGGAGGAAATGTGTCTTGTGGATAGTTACGCCACAAACTCTATACTTAGAGAAACAAAATATTTCCAAACTCATACAAAGAGACAAGGGAATGTTTTGACAATCGCTGGACGCGATGCAGAGATTGTTGGTACCGGAAAGGCCACTATCATACTTCCTATGGGTACACAGATAACAATCGAGAATGCATTATTGTATTCCGATTCCACCCGTACCCTATTGAGTTATAGAGATATCCGTAAGAATGGGTTACATGTGACAACCCACGAAGACAATAATGAGAAATTTCTCCTCATTACAAAAGAAAACGGATATGGCCATGATATTCTGGAAAGAATTCCTTCCTTACCGTCTGGATTATACTACATATACATTAAACCCGTATCACATGTTGCATATAAGGTAATTTTCCAGAATGTGGATGTATTCAAAACTTGGCATGAACGCCTTGGCCATCCTGGAGTCAGGATGATGAGGAAAATTATCAGCAATTCCATTGATCATGATTTAAATAAGGCAAGATTCCCACAATCTAAAGGATTTTATTTGCACTGCATATGCAACGGGAAAGCTGATTTTGAGGCCATCACACCTCAAAATCCACTTGGAGCCACTTGACTTTCTTGAAAGAATTCAAGGAGACATATATGGTCCTATACAACCATTATTTGGACCATTGAGGTATTTTATGGTTTTGATTGACGCATCTACACGATGGTCTCACGTGTGCTTATTATCCACACGAAACCATGCATTTGCTAAAATTATTGATCAAATCTTTAGATTGAGAGCAAATTTTTTTGAGCAGCGGATTCGATCAATCCGAATGGACTATGCCGCAGAATTCTCCTCGAGAGCCTTCAATGATTATTGTATGGCTCAAGGAATAGAAGTTCAGCATTCAGTTCCATATGTCCATACGCAAAATGGTTTGGCTGAATCCCTAATTAAGAGGATCCAACTCATTGCGAGACTAATGTCGCATAATTGCAATTTACCAACATCATGTTGGGGTCATGCGGTACTTTACGCTGCTGACTTGATACAATTGCGTCCAACTGCATATCATAGCACTTCTCCTCAACAATTGGTATGTGGAAATGCACCAAGTATTTCCCATTTGCAAAAATTCGGTTGCGCTGTGTACACACCGATCTCACCACCTCAGCGTACCACAATGGGCTCACACAGGAAATTTGGGATCTACGTGGGTTATAAATCTCCATCGATCATTAAATACCTGGAGCCCTTGACCGGGGACCTATTTACGGCCCGGCACGCTCATTGTATCTTCAATGAAGATCATTTTCCGGTATTAGGGGGAGATTTTAAGTACCATAATGAATGCCAGGAAATTAATTGGGATGCAGAAAGTGTCCCAAATGCAGATCCACGTACTCAAGAAACTGAACTTCAGGTTCAGAAGATAATTGATTTGCAATACATTATAAATAATTTGCCAGATGAATTTACTGATTATAAAGGTGTTACAAAATCCTTGATTCCGGCTAGAAATGTGTAGGAAAGAGTGGAGGTACCAAATAAAACCATTCAACTCCCATCTCAAGAGAAGAGGAGGAGAAGTACGGACACCAAGCAGGTTGATGTTTCTAGTAAAAGTCTAAGGAAAGAGAGGACTACTAAGAAGGACAATGTGTCTTGTAGACGTCGTCAGACGAAATCCTCTAAAGATGTAAATGCAAATCAACCTGAGGTTGATAGACACCTTGAGGGTAGTATACACCCAGTGGACCCAGAGGTTTCACAACTCAGCTCCAATGTGCACACTATTTTTGAAGCTGGTATATCGGAACGCCCCGACACACTCGTATTGGGAAATCATGAGGAGTCGCATGGGGTACAAGAGATTTCCATCCACTATGCAGATACTGGAGAATCATATGACCGTAGAACTACGATTGTCGACACCTACTTCTCAGCCATGGTTGCAGAAAACTTTCTGAATGATCCAGATCCTAAGACCATGGCAGAGTGTCGAAGACGCTCGGACTGGAATCAGTGGAAAGAAGCAATCGAGGCAGAACTAGCCTCACTCAAAAAAAGAGAGGTATTTACCTCTGTAATGGCTACACCTCCGAGAATCTTTTCTGTGGGATTCAAATGGGTTTTCGTCCGAAAACGGAACAAGAATAACGAGTTGGTGACATACAAGGCAAGGCTAGCAGCACAAGGGTTTACGCAGAGACCCGGCATTGATTTCAATGAGACATATTCTCCGTTAATGAGTGGAATAACGTTCCGATACCTAATATCACTGGCAGTACAAAATCATCTGTCTATGCAGTTTATAGATGTCGTGACTGCATATCTTTATGGGTCACTAGATTCGGAGATATACATGAGAGTTCCTGATGGAATTCCTGTACCGAATAAAAACACAAATTGCAACATGTATTGTGTGAAGCTGAAGAAGTCACTATATGGCTTAAAGCAGTCGGAATAAATGTGGTACAACCGACTGAAGGAGTATCTTATGAAAAAAGGTTACTCCAACAACGATGATTGTCCATGTGTGTTTATAAAACAATCCTCTACAGGGTTTTGCATTATATGGGTGTATGTCGATAATTTAAATATCATTGAAAATACAGAAGATATTGAAAAAGCACGCAATCATCTGAAGACGGAATTTGAGAAGAAGGATTTGGGTAAAACCAAATTCTGCTTGGGCTTACAACTCGAGCATCTCCCCACTGGAATTCTAGTACATCAGTCTGCCTATACCCAGAAAATATGGAAGAAATTCAATATGAACAAAGCATATCCTGCTAAAACCCCTATGGTTGTTAAAGCTTTAGAGCTTGGTAAAGATCAGTTCCGACCAAGGGAGGAAGGAGAGCAGATACTTGGACCTGAGGCCCCGTATCTCAGTGCCATTGGAGTGCTTATGTATCTTACAAATTGCACCAGACCTGATATTGCATTTGCAGTGAACTTACTAGCTAGGCATAGCGCTGCTCCTACCAAACGACATTGGACAGGAGTGAAGAATATCTTTAGATATCTCCAGGGCACACAAGATCTTGGTCTTTTCTTCAGAAAAAATCAAGACTCCAACCTAATTGGATACACCGATGCTGGCTATCTTTCAGATCCCTATAATGCCAGATCACAGACAGACTACGTATTCTTACATGGTGGGACGACTATTTCATGAAAGTCTTCGAAACAGACTCTCGTAGCAACGTCCATCAATCACTCTGAGATTATTGCATTATATGAAGCACCACGTGAATATGTATGGCTTCGTAGAGTGATAAACCACATACAACAGTCATATGGGATTGGTCCGATTGGATCACCGACTATTATCTATGAAGATAATGCGGCTTGTGTAGCTCAAATGCAAGCAGGTTA
Organism: Eleusine indica; assembly: GCA_030378355.1. Classification (NCBI taxonomy): domain Eukaryota; kingdom Viridiplantae; phylum Streptophyta; class Magnoliopsida; order Poales; family Poaceae; genus Eleusine; species Eleusine indica. The sequence goes on along the minus strand of CM059498.1, from coordinate 3,751,233 downwards.
CATAAAGAGCAATATGACGAAGCATATTGCATCAAAACTGTTTTATCCCCATGAGCTTCAAGAAAGCGGGGAAATAAACATCTTACAGACCAAATCTTGTGATAACCTCGTAGATTTGTTTACTAAGTCTCTACCGGCCATATCATTTCAAAAATGTGTGTATGACATTGGTATGCGACGACTTAGAGATTTGTAGAATCAGGGGGAGAATCTCTCTAAATAATGTAACCTCAAAGCATCACATTGTACTCTTTTCCTATATGAGTTTTACTGAGAAGCAGTTTTCTCATATTAGATTTTTAATGAGGCAATGTTACATAAGCTATATGTCATATCACCAAACTTTTTCCATAAGGGTTTTTATACGGTGGTAATTGAGACATAGAATATATTGTATCGAATTTCTTCTTTTCCCACTAGGTTTTTAGGAGTTTTACATAGCATATTATATCAGACTATATCTCCTATTATTTTTTCCACAGGGTTTTTGAAGAGCTCTAAATTGATGGATGATAATGATGAATCGATCAAGGGAGAGTGTTAAGAACGTGGTAATTAGTTTGATCATCACCACATGCGGAACTGTCCAAAAGACAATCGTTCATACAGGCACCTCCTAGATATGGGGCTTCACTCTCTTTCTCCTATAAATTATAATCAATATATATTAATAAAGACTACTGTTTATTTACATCATCTTTCCCGAGATTTATTTTACACTGACGACACTCGCAGTCCAGCAGCCAACCCACTGGCCGCTGTCCGTCTCTGGGCTATTCCTATCTGCGCAGACGAGCGTACGAGAGAGCCCAGAAAGAGAGAGAGAGAGAGAGAGAGAGAGGCCTGTTCTGCTCAGGGCTCAGTGCTCACATGCGCACGGTTGTTGTTGTCTGCCTCGGGAAACCGGACGAAACGCGCGAGGATGTTCATGTCTCATTGGCCTTTTCGGCTGGTACCTGTATGCGGTATCAGCAGCAGTCAGGCTGTCCTTGGGAAATCAGGGATTCATTCAAGGGCGCTTGCCGCTATTAGCATCTGGTGATGATTGATGAACTCCGCGTGAGGGATTGATTGCTGTTCTCTCCAACGGGAAACTGTAATCTGGGCCTGATTAGCACAATTCGTTTACAGCCCCCTTAATCTCTGGACCTGACCCGGAGTACAAGCAGGCCTCCTTATCCGGAGGCAGCAGCCCACATCGATCGGGGACGGATTTTTTTTCTTCTTCTTTGTGAACTTAATTCCGCGAATGGAGTTGGACCAGCCGCCGGTCAATTCAGAGTTCAACAGGCTTGGAACAGCGTAGAATACCTCGACGCGGAGGAACACGCCGTAACAAGAGAGTAGTTAAAAAAAATACACGTGCAGATACACGAGGTAACCGACCATGCGACGTTACGCGACCGCGCTTTATACTGTACAGTACGTATCTCTTCTCCCTTTTTTTGACCGACGAACTCGCCCGCCGTAATGGAGGACTCGAGAAACGGTCAACTGTGCAAAGCATATCTGCGTATGCATGGGCAATTCGGGGGGGACTCTTTCGTCGCGGCACGTCTCCGTATGGAAAACGCGCGTTGCCGTTGCAACTTGCAGCGCAGCAAAGGAAGGGGGGACAGCGGCGTCGACGGCGACGGGACGGCCCGGCAGCCTTCAAACAGAGAGGGAGAGAAGAAGTTTCTTGCGTGGACGCATCGCAATGATTTCCGGCCTGGCCGTGTGTCTCCTCTCCTTCCGTCCATGCATCGCAGCAACCAATATCTCATCGCATCGCATGACATGGGCGAAGCCAGGGGAAAAGGAGGGGACGGCACGACAAGGAAAAAAACACAACAAAAATCAAAACGAGGCGTGGCTGATGCGTGCCCGCGAATAAAGGGGATTAGGCATAAATGCATAACTAGGATTGGTAGATAGATAGGGCGTATGCACTGAACATTTCCACGGTCCGGAGATGTGTTTTATTCCTTCCCCCACTGATATATTCTCGCCGCCCCCGGGAATTCTGCAGCGTGGAAAATGGACAATGATATTTGGTTAAGGCAAGATTCTACCAGACGAGAATCAAAAGCTTCCTCCATCGTTTCGTTCGAAAAAAGAAATAAATCAAAAGCACACATAGAAAAACAGGACTAATGACAAACAGGGAAAGCCTGGAAAAACTGATGAGGAACATGTCTTTGAATAGCGACAAACACAACCGCCCATAACCAGATGGAAGGAAGAAATAAAAAGGCTGTGCGAAAAATAAAGTTCAGCATGTACGCAGTGACCGCAGGAGAGAACTGGATACCAGAACAGTACAACAGCGACGTACGTCAGAATTATTGCGATCCTCTTCTGAACGCAACGCATACCCCTTTCCACTCCATTCTATTCTATGGAATAATTGCAAGCAGGGAAAAGGGAGAAGAAATTTTTTTAATAAAAAAAAAAGTAAAACCAGCCGTGCTGTAAAGCGTCATAGCAACGTAGCCACAGGGGAACCAGACGCCAGCCAGACTGGGAATCCATCCTGTGAAGCCGATAGTACAAGCTCCACGAGTCAAAAGAACAAAGCTTCACGCAACACACCGAGAACAATTCAACAGGCGGTTACTACTCTCTTCAACTTCGTTCATCAGGTCCTATGGTCCTCTGTGCTGCTCCCCTTGGTCATGTCAGCAATTTTTTGCTGCACTCAGAGATTATATATGCAGGGTTTAATCAGATTTTGGAATACCTATTCTAGAAAGTCACTAAATTTTACCAGATTAAACAAGCTCCGTTGACCATCTAGCCTATACGAATTGTAAGTAAAGGCTTAGTCAAGATACAGAACCAAAACAGACTTCGACATGCAGTTCTCTGAACCACAAGTCATACAAACATGCAAGGAACCAGCAATTCCTAGTCAACAAGCAATGCCTGAGATCCATTTAGTTTTTTTTTTCCCTTTAAATTCTTAGCATCTAACCATTTTTTTTAAAAAAATAGCTTTCTTTCTTTTAGGAAATCATACATGCTACTATAGATTATAAACAGGCAGGATATTGTTGATAGAGTGAATGAATGATAGTAGGTCACTAGTAATTCTGGTTTATGAAATGAGCTCTGAACTATATTTGTATATCTTATATCACTGATAGAGATGACAGTAAATCAAATTTGGATGAAAGCTAACTAGGTGAATTGTTATTCACGAGATACATGCCAAAGCAAAATAGTCTCTATTGTTTATTCTGGCTAGATAAAAATAAGTACTAGCTCATAAGTATGCTTCATATAAGCCCCCAGATTCAGGGGTATCCCAATAGACTAATCGCCACAAACATTGGAGAACTACTAGACCCGGAATCATTGAAGTTACTTCAGCATCACTATAAACAATTCGTCTATTTAAATGGTCTCATCTGTAAATCAGGAAACTGGTCTCATTTGGTAATGACTGCAGTGCCTTCCATAGACCCTATTTTCATTCTATATGGAGAAATCCTCACAATTAGACAGGTAATACACTAATAATATGTAAAAGATGGCATCAAGAGCAAACACTGCCATCTTTTTTTATAACAATATCAACCAATTAAATTTATTTAAATATTGCGTTCCTAGACACACAACTTCTGTTTCAGACATTATCAGGAATGACCCGACCAAAGGAGCAGAAGGATCTAGGAGAAGTAATTGAGAATACTGTTGAAACTCTCCAGCAAGCAGAAGAGCACGGCCAAAAGGCAACCAACAGATGCAAATCACTACCCTTTTAACCTTTGGAAGTTCCTAGTGAAAATCCTCATATTCACTTGTCACAGAGTACTAGTACAGCAAATACCACATCTAACAGGTGAAATTACAACAATAAACAAACAAAATCAACTTTCTTTATCGTTTTCAGTAATCATTTCATAATGTCATAAGCTTATCAGAAAATAATAATGCTATGAAACAATATAAAGAAGTATAAAGGTCGACACTAGAACAGTACAAGAAGAAATACTGTCTGCTATACCTGTAGTGGCTTTATATGATCTGGTTTCTAGTCTTTTCACAAACCTGATTCCAAAACCACATGGCATTTTTGTTCACAGTTCAAACACACAATTCAAGCAAACATGGAGAAATAAAGAAGCAATGCCAGATTATCAGCAAGTACTTGGCAAAGCATATTATTCAAGAAAAAAAAATCACAATCAGCACATGAATCTTAATGTCGATTCGGTAGCTCAGAAAGATACTTCATCAAGAGAGAAAGGGGCATTATGAAGCCCGCAAGATAAAATACAAAATTTAGCATTTGTAGCAGATACAAGTGAATCAAGTATTTCTTGAACAGGTCACTCATCAATAGATAAAGAAACCTCTCCGACGTTGTTTCTAGATTATTAATATGACATTTGTCTTCATAGTCTCGTATCTTTGAAATCACGAGCAGTTCATCAATGCAAATGTAGAAATGGATTAGCAGGGAAACAGAAGTATTAGAACTCAAGGGTTACATGAAACTGCTGTGGCTCAGCATATGGCCAGTTAAATCTGAATCTGGGCTGAAGGCAGAAATCGCTAAGAAGAATGAGGTTGAGCTGCTGAAGCAATTGGACAGGCTGCTTCGGTGCATTCCATCCATCATAAATACTGCATCTATCTTTTATTCAGTGGATTCAGCAACTCATCACAGCACAGTTATACACGAAATTTCCAGATGGCCGTCTGGCAATCATATTCCACACAGGCGGTCGCTCATCCGGGACCCATGAGTTGAGCTCAATTGTACCGCCAGTAACGGTCCTTGGGCCTCCGATGACAATCAACCGGTCTCCACATGCTCGGAAAGCAAGACCCCAACCATTCATTGACACAGACCGTTCGGGCAATTTTCCAAGAGTGATCCACTTATTGTTCTTCTTGTCATACTTCTTCAAATCCTTCTCACTATAATCAGCTGCATAAAGCTCATTGTTGACAACTGCAAGTAGAGGAGGAGCACCAGTCACTCCATTGAGGCCCTCAGACATGTTCTCGATGATCTTCCAAGAACGCCTCTTCAAGTCATACTCCTCACCACAAGTCAGAACTTTATTGTTGTTGGCCACACCACCCATCACATAGAACTTGCCATCCATGAAAACCCCAGAACACATCTTCCTTGCCCTATTCATGCTGGGGAGGGTAGTCCAGGTGTGAGTCTCAGAGTTATACATCTCTGCAGAGCTTAGTATCCTGCCATTAGAATCAGTACCCCCTGCAACAAAGGCCTTTTCCCCCACACTTGTTGACCCAAACAGGCACCGTGGTGAGTTCATTGGATCAGCCCTAGTCCATGAATTGGTTAGGATGCTGTATCTGAATACAATCTGTGCCATCCCAAACACTAGCAGTTCTGTACCCACAGCAAGTGATTCCTTGTCCACACACATGAAGCATTCATCCGGTGGCATCTTGGGCACTTGGATCCAGCGCTCCCGATATGGGTCATAGGCATCCCATTCAAGAACATTGCAGGAGAAGTATACCCATTGCTCTGCAACCCCGTTCTGCCGCCTCAAGCGGTAGATCTCCCCGGTGCGCACCAGCGACCGGAAGTCCCGGCTCAAGGAGGCTACTGAGCCGTACTCCGACCGTGACAGCCGGAGGAGGCAATTGATGGTCAAGTCACGACCAATTGAACCAATGAGGTTGCTCCCATTGCCGTGCTGCTCTCCACCACCAGAGGCCTGGCGACTGTGGCCGCGGCTCTCAGAGATGTCAGGCGTGTGAGGCTGCGGAGACTGCGGCTTGCTGCGCTTGCCGCCGCAGTCAGCTTCATCCAGGTCTTCGACCTCCATATCTTCGGGTGCCGGGCGCTTGCCACGGAGGACCTCGTGGGCAAGGTACGCCCACTCGGACTCCGGCTCGCAGGAGCTCGGCAGGGAGCGCGATACGAGGCAGGTCTTCCCTTCCAGCATCATGCCTTCTCCCTTGCCCCAAATTTTTTTTCTTGTTGCTTACTTATATTCTCCTCTCCTAAGACTGATCCACAAAAGGAAATCTTTGCTTGCTTAGCAATCGGCTACCTGCAGGCGGAAGGAAAAATGGAATGCAACAAAAATCAGGAGGAAAAAAAAAATCAAGGGATCAGGAACAGGACGGGCACATGAGATCTGAGGAGACCGCGTGAGTAAAACAAGCATAGAAACCAAATCTCTCACCGGAAACCCGATCGATCCTATCAACAGAAACCGAATCTTTCCTCCCCTGTGCTCCGCAGAAACACAAATCTATTCGCGGAACAAAGAACAAACACGCGAAAGAAACACGCACCTAATAAATCAGCGTCATGGGAGATCGTGAGCACCAAATCTGTGGCTCGAAGATCGTGGCTTGGTGCCCAATCAGCTCCTCCGCGTCACTGCGCACCTGAGAAATCCCCACTTCCCCACTCGGTAGTTGGCCTGGTGGCGGTCCTGGGCTTCCCCTCTCGCCCTGCTTTGCTTGCTTAGCAACCAGCTATCTGCAGGCGGCAAAAATGGAATGAAAAAAATTAAGGCGGAAGAAATCAAGGATCAAGAACAGAGCGGGCACATGAGATCTGAGGAGACCGCGTGAGGAAAACAAGCATAGAAATCGAATCTTTCACCGGAAACCCGATCGATCTCCCCCAAATCCCTCAACAGAAGCCGAATCTTTCCGCCCCTGAGCTCTCCAGAAACACGAATCCAATCGCGAAACAATGAACACAAGAAGGAAACACGCACCTAATAAATCGACGCCATGGGAGATCGCCGAGCACCAAATCTGCGGCTCAAAGATGGCGGCTTGGTGGCCAATCAGCTCTTCCGCGTCACTCCGCACCCGAGAAATCCCCTCTCCCCCACTCGGTAGTTGGCCTGGTGGCGGCCCTGGGCTCCCCCGTCCCCTCTCGCCCTCCTACCGATGCGTGAGGATTTATACCTGTAGAGAAGAGATAGATAGATGGATGGATAGATGGCTGGCTCTATCTACTGATGCCACTTGGTTACGACTGCCGCTTCTAATGCTTCTGGCCTCTGCTGCAGCCCCTGCTGCCTCCCTCCTCCCTCTCTCTCCTCTCTCTCCCTCTCTCTCTTTCGTTGTGCTCTCTCTCTCTCTCGTCTCGTGTAGTGCTTGGGGAAATGAGACTCCCACTTTTATTTCTTTCCCTTTTTATTCCCGCTCTCCATTTTCTCTCTCCTCCTCTGCGCCTCTCTCTTCTCTCTCTCTCACTTTGTGTGCGTCTGTCTGTTTTGGCTCGTCGGAATTGGAAACGGGGCAGGCCTCAGAAATAGAAAATGGGGAAGCGGCCACCGGCCAGCTCACCTGAAGCTTTAGCTCATCGATTATTTCCGCGCTGTACACTACGGGCAACGACGGCGCGTGTATTTTTCACGTAGTATTTCTTTTCGCTTATCCGATGCTGATTGGCACAAAGACTCGTACTAGAACTCTGCTCGTACAGAAATCAATATTATTTCATTGGTTTGTCATTGTCCTTGGTTAGGTATTCGTCTTTCTCGCAGGCTACATATTATTATATTATATGCAAGTAAGCATTCGCAAAAAGAAAATAATGGTACATACGATACAAGTATCGGCCTAAAGTCAATTCAACTACTATTCTGATTTATTATGCGTAGAGATAATCAGTGCACTGTGAATGTGAAGAAATAAAGTGGCCTAGCAAAGAATCTTCACTTGTTTCTCTCTCTATATAGATTATTAGTACACTTTATTTTTATGCTTGTGGCAGTAGTCGCACATTAGTGTTGAGATGCAAACCAGCACATACATTTTCATACTCATTTTTGTATACTCCACTTGGTACGTTTATGTCCTAAACTAACCAGAATCCGCCGGACTATCAGATTGATCAGTTTCCTTTTTCTTTTTCCTGGCTCAGATCTGGTATGACACAAAGAACTTGATGGTGTGGGATCTGTTAGAATTTACTTGTGGCTTGCTAAAGGAATTTGACAGAATGGTGCATATTATCTGAAGAAATCAGCTGGTCAGTTTTAATACTGCCTAGTGAAAGGAAAATGTGCCGTAGCTGACACTTGTTTAGCATTCAGAAGACGGTTACGTGCATGCTCAGTGTGGAAATCTAGTACTAGTAACTGTTTCGGTAAGGAAAGATCATCACTGCTAGCGATAGAGTGCTTGACAAGGAATCAGAGGAGGCATTAACTCGTGGAACGCAGTTAGTAGTAATTTTCATGGCCCAACAGCGGCAGTTTTCATTTCTTGCGAAGCAATGCTCTGTAATGTTGCACTGAAGTCTTGGACCAACACCAACCAGAATGAAGCAAAAGGTCCAGTAAAATCTGCCGCTGCAACTGCAAGTCAACTTTTTACTCTGCACTGTACTTGTTTGTTTACTGGCAGCACCAGCGGCAACAGTCGGGCGCATGGGCGTCGCTGAGGTGATGCAGTTTTTTCCTACGCGGAAAAGTGCAGGCAAACAAAGGCCAGGGCCGCGTCAGCGTCCGGTACTCTTCGCTCGGCGGCCTAGAAAACTGCAGCGCACCAACCAGCGTCCTCCTCCTCCTCCTCCTCCTCTCTCTCTCTGTACCTGACGCGGATCAAACCGTGACCGCTGCGGCGTCTCCACCACCTTTCAAACTTCATTCAAGTCAGTGCTGCGTCTCCACGCCAAAAAGAAAATTGGCAGTTTTCGTGTGCCTTCAGATTATTGGCTGCACGACAAAGGAGCATGCATTCTTTCAAACGAAAAAGAAGCAAGGCAGTTTAATTAATTTCTCATGTTATTCAAGTCAGTGCTGTGCCGCATTTTGTTTTCAGTTAACAGACAGCTGCTATATATACTAGCTTCAGATTATTGGGTGCACGTTGAAGAGCATGCATTCTTTCAAGCGCAAAAGAGGTTATTGTTAGTCGAGCACTAGCAGTGGAATCCTTTTGATCGAAAGAAAATGGGCTCTCCATCTAGGAGTATGTAGTATCCATCAGACAAGCGACAGATGCAGCGATCTCAACGACCCATAGCAATATAGCATATGCATGCAGTACACCGAGAGCGAGCACATAAAGCAAGGTCACTGTTACTATCATGATTATTTGTGTTGCTAAATGCGTGGGATTTAGGGGGGGGATCCGTCCTGAAAAGAAGTGCCCTCCCATCTACTAGTATGACAGCAAGCAAGTGCAACCACGCTGCTGCTAGCTTTGTTGTTCGTCCTTTTCCTCCTCGCCTCTCTCTGTCTTTCTGTGCCTACTTTCTTCAGTCCGTAATGCACTTGCCAAAAAATTCCCCTGTCTTCTCTCTCTCTCTCTCACACACACACACAACCGTACTCACTTGCTTTGGCAAATTGGAGGATGATGACAAGTTAACCCACCGAGCAATGGGAATAATTCGAAAGCCCAAACTTTTCCTTGTGTTCCTTACCGATCGACGATGCCTCGGCGGTGGAATCGGTGCCGCCTCTCCGAGAGAGAGAGAGAGAGAGAGAGAGATGCATGAAGAGAGACAGGAGAGGCGCCTAGTTACCGGAGAGACGGCGACGAATTTTAAAGTTGAGAAGCACAAGCAAGAGTGAAGCGAATGTGATTCGCCTTGTCAGCGTTGTGAAAATGGGGGATCTATCGAGAAGAATAACGTGACAGTAGTGTGAAGTATGGACCGTGCACGTCACCGTCAGGAGGAGGTTGCATATATATGGTCGATCTGCAGATAAAATTTTATTCGTTTCTCTCCGTATTTGTTGTTTGGCGGTGCTGCACACGATTGGAACGTGTATTTGACGCGGTTAGAATACGTAGGCGCCGCTAGCTGCTCTTTTCAGCGCGCGGGCGTCTCTGTTTTGTCGCTTACGGCGACGAGGCTGCACCAGGTCGAGAATGCAGATGACAGGGAGAAGTGAACTGAAAGCAGTTGTATGCGGCGCATGGTGACAAATTAAAGGAAGGAGATGGAAGTGACCGTGGAAATGAATCGGATCGGATGAAAAATTAAATCCAAGTCAATGTACTATACAGATGGGGTAGGAAGAGGAGGAAGAAGGCGATCGAGAGAGAGAGAGAAGTAGAGGTGGAGGTGGACGCACATGCGCGCGTGAGGAGGGAGGGATCCAGGAGGGTGTGGTGAGCTGTGACCACTCCTGCTCCTCCTAAAGCGATTTGTGCTCGCTCACATGGCTTCCTCCTCCCTCCCTCCTCTTTGCTTACCTGCCTGCCTGCCTGCCTGGTGCTGTGTGCGATGTGATATTTCTTTCCATAGAAGCAAGTTTAAGGCCCACCTCACCTCATCATCTCACATCTTCTCCATGCACTGCATGTTACGGTGGCTGCATCTGTTATTGCCGGGAGCACGCATGCAGGTCCAATGAGCCGTTTCGTCGCGTCTCGTGTAGCCAGCGGATGGATGGATTGGATTTGATTTGTTTTTTTTTTTTGGATAGGAGGATTGGATTTGTTGGGCTACCTCCTCTTCCAAAAGTTAATGCACGCACGGGCTGCGCCGCGTAAGGAAGCCCGGCGGCTGTCCCATCCGTTGACGAGGTCCGACCCGGGATTGGGAGCCGCGAAAAGCAATCGCCACACGAACGCGCATGTCACGCCACCCGAGTATCTTTTGTGGCGCCGCGGGACGGGCTGGGCTGGCGGTGTCGTTCGTTCCGTGGCGGCTTGGCATTGGCTGAAGGCTGGGTCGAGGCTGAAGCGAGCTCTGGGCAATTTTCGGTTTCCTTTTCCCCATCGCATCCTCCCCTCCCGCCCTGCTTCATTCAGTCTGTCCTCTCCTCCTCTGCAGATGACGAGCGATCGAGGCATTGCGTGCCTGCTGCCTGTGCTTTTGCCACCACCTGGCAGTGGCTCCACTCAAACTCTCTCTCAGGTGATCCATCCATCCACGGATCACGGGCCGCGCCTCCTCTCTTGGCTGCAGCACAAGGCAACAGGGACTTTTCCGGACGAAACCGCTGACAAATTCTTCAATGACATGCGTGGCCGCGTCGGTATAATCCCCACGGGCGTGCGTGGTCCACGCTGTTCTCTCTCTCTTTCTCTCTCGGGACCGTTCGTGCGTGCGGCAGCCAGAGAGAGAGAGAGAGAAGAGAGAGAGAGAGAGAGAGAGAGGAGTGAAGGAAACGGCCGGGACGGGAATGACGACGTCGTGACAGCACGGGAGCATGTTGGGTACATAAACATAATCATTGCGCGTTAGCATAGCCAATTAACGTTTTTTTATTCCTTTTTGGTGTCAAGATTAGAAGCTAACATAACATCCAATTGACAGGTACGAACCTCTTCTTTTCTCCGTGTTCGTCGACACAGACCGGTCGATGATAGCGGTGCATCGACGAAGGTGGATCGGTGGTGACGTCGACCGTACGCGTCCACGCCTGTATTATCATCATCTGTACTACTACTGTATGTATGGCACGGATCCCCGCCGTCCGATCGCGCGGAGAGCTACGAGTGGACGAGGAGAGCAGGACAAGGACTGATGATTCCTGCGTCTCGTTGTTCTGGCTGCCCACCTGGTCGGATGGCGACGGGTGGGGCGCCGCCGCCCGCACCCACCCACGCGCAGTCACCGCGCCAACTACCCACCACCACGCCGCCGCCTTGCCCAATCCATCCAATCACACGGCACGGTTTCTTCTCTCTTTCTTCCACCAAACTATCCCCTTCATACTTCTATTAGATGTCGTGTTAAACATAATTTATAATATTAAAAGAGTATTTAATTAAAAGGTATTTTTTCTCTCTCTCGTTATTAAATACATCTTGAAACTAGCCTTATTAATAATATATGCTCACTTGAGTGGTTACTACTATATATCAAAAGTACTTTAACCTATAAGATCAGTGGTTCAATTCCCTATAATAGTAATAATTTTTTGCTAGAACGACATATAATAGAAGCATGGAAGGAGTACAGTATAACACCGATCGGAATGCTGCAGCACCGCACGGGCCTCTGTTAACAACCCAAATAACCGTGTATTGAGCCCATGGAAGCCCAGGTAAAAAAAATGGCAATAATAATACCTCAAAAATACTGTATGCTTTTAACTGAGGGCGAAACAGACAAGTAACACTAACAATATTCATCATCAACACGAGACAGGACCAAGCCACCAACTGACGAAAACATGGAAAAATGACCAAACAGACGCTTCACCAAGCCGAACATAGCACAGGACACCATTTTTGTCTTTACTAAATACAAACTCAAAAATTTCTACTTAGTACGGGAATCAGTAGCCAGCAAATCACAAAATGTGCAGAGCAACTTTCGCATCAACAACAAAAAACAGCAGACCAACCCACGAACTGACAAAAGCAGGGAAAAAGAACCAAACAGACGCATCACCAAGCCGAACAGAGCACAGGATAAGCCAAACGCAGAGCTTAAGGAAACCACCATTTTTGTCTTTACTAATAAACTCAAAAGTTTTTCTACTACTTAGTACGGGAACCATTAGCCAACAAATCACAAAAGCACAAAACGTGCAGAGCAACTTTCACATCAAGAACAAAAAAACACAGCAGATTCACCAGAGGTCAACTTTTTTGTTCTATCATCATCATCAACTGCAACTCTTGCACTTCTAATGAGATATCAAAGTCTGACTACTTGTAGCAATGGCTCAACTAATCACTTTATCCAAGATTCCCAATACAAGTCATTGTCATGATGCATTCGATGACGGCTACTCGGACTTGGTTGACTTGTGTTTCTTCTTTTTCGGGAGTGATTCTTCACCACTTGCGAGGTACGATTCAACTCTGACGTTTCCCTGTGCCTCGTTCTTTCTGAAATCCTTTGCTTTTTTCTGCAAACAGATGAATGGACACAGCATCATAAGTGATCGTGCTAATAGGAAACAACTAATACCCCCCCCCCCCCCCCCCCCCAAACCAGTAAACAACATCAGTTGCCCAAAATACCAAGGCATGAAGAAACTATGGCAGTGTACCTTTAGGGACTTGGCTATATCAGCTATCTCATTATTACCAGCAGTAGCCTTATCAGATTCAGATGGACCTGCAATATCCTCCTACAACAGATACCAAGGCACGTTTAATCAATGAGAGCAAGAGAACTAAAAGAAATTACTTAAGCAGGAAAATTACTCTGACCTTTGGAGGAACAAATGCAGCCTCTCTCTTTCTTTTGTTTTCTTCGGATTTCCCTGCTTGCTTTTCCAGTTTCTCTTGCCATTTCTTTGCTGATTTCTTCTTATCACTCAGGAAATACTCACCGGTCTCAAGTTCAATATCAATCTAAAAAAGCAGAACAAGATTAATCAATCCAGAGTACAATAAGCAAAAGTATACAAGCAAACAGTACAAATAATTTTTAGCTGCTTGCTCCACACAATATACAACAAATAAGTATTTTGACTACCAATGCTATTCACTCCGATTCGAGTAGCATACTAGCAATTGAACTGATCTTACAAAGATAATAGAAAGTATTTCATAGAAGTAAATGAATATATGTGTGCCTGGACTGACATAAGTACAGGTTGCAGGATAGAGTAGGAACTATACGATGGAAATAAAATGCATCATTTTAATCTTACCTTGCTAGGCTGTTGAGGCGGCGGAAAGGGTGTGTATGGTTTCTTCTCCTTAGTTTGATGAGGCTTCTTCTGCTTGACATTCTTCCTAAAAAATTTAAAATGACAATGAATCATATACTTACAGTGTATGTGAAATCGACCCTCTAATGGAATTATGATGCAAATCACTTACTTCTTGAAGTTCGGAAGAAACCTATCCCAGCTTTCAGTGGCCAGAGCAGGATTTTTAGCCAGCTCACGTTTGATTAGGAGCTCCTATGTAGTTTAACAGCAATTAATAAGCAACAAATAATTTGTTTCATATGACAACTTTATCAAAATAACATTTAAAGGGCAAAATCAGTAACCTTGATGTGGTACACTGGATGCTTTACATTTTTTATGCAATCTTCTACGATCCTTCGAACTTGTTTCAGACCCCTAAAGGAACCCATGGCTGCGACCGTGTTTCCCTATCATTGGACAATGCAACAGAAATAATGAATAACATTTACAAATAGGGCAACAAGGAGATCCTATAATGTCATAAGAGACCCTACAACACAATGTAAAATAGAGCACTATAGAAGGTGAGAAATTATGGAAAACCTGAACTAGGATGTAGCAGCCAGTCAAAATCTCAATAGCCTGCAGGCAATAAAATATGGTGTAAGCATTAAGGAATAAAGGTATGTATGATTATTATAAGGTTAAATAATTCCAGAGGTTCCCATAGGAACAGACCAGTTTATACCTTAAGGGTAGATAAATTAGGGCCTAAAAGGCGTTCTCTCCTCTTCACAAACCGTTCCTGTGGATTGCACATAATTAATGATTGGAGGAAAATGGAACTGCATTGTAGACACACGGTGCAAGAGGCAACTAACTTGCTAGCTAGTTCTAATTAGCATATGGTGGCTCCGAATAGTAATTACACAATTCAAAAATAATAGTGAGATCAGATTGTAGCTAAACAAAACAATGCTTACACACTTAGATTCAATATATTCTGAGGATAAAACAGAGCATTGCACATGTGATTATATTATTATATTACAGAAAAGTTTGTGACTATAAATTTATGTACAACCAGAAAATCCATGAATATGGAATAACTTAGGCCCCAGCAGGGTTAAAATAACCGGGATTAACTGGCCGGTTAACCCGGTTAACCACAAACCTGTCTGGGCCAGTTCTCACGGCTGGCCGGTTAACCTCTGGTTTTGATTTAAATTTTTTTTAAAATTTGAAAAAAACCGTATCAGACAAAGCCAATGAACCGGGTTAACCAGTCGGTTAACCGGTGAAACCGACAAAACCTGATATATTTGAATTCAAAAATATATATTCAAAAATATATCAATAAAACCGATCTAACCGACCGGTTAACCGGACGCTGACCGTGCGCCTACCAAAATGGATTTTGTCCGGTTAACCGGCCGGTTATACCGGTTATCCGGTTAACCGGTGAACCGGGCTCGGCCGGTTATACCAGCCCAAACAGTTATGTCATCCTTGGGCCCCAGAGCCAAGCAAACATGAAAAAGCAAACACTAGAAAATTACCACGTGTAACAGAAACAACTTGACTGTGTTGTGAATGGTCAAAAGGTTATAAGCATTGTTAGTTTAGGTCTGTAATTTGCTTTATAAATTGCATGAATATTCTTTCAATTGTTCTTCATAGTATAGTATAATATTTCGTACTACACAGAAGCACTCCATAGTTTTTACTTTTTACTTGATGAAAGTTAAAAATTTAAAGGAGACAAGGAAGTGAAGTTGAACAATGAAAATGAGTATTACCTTATTTCTTACAAGACTACCGATCTTGATAATATCACAGTTCATCTCATCATTGAGTACTTTGATTGCCTGCAACAATCGATGGAACAATTCTAACTCGGTCATCTTAAACAAATGAATCAAGAAAATAGAAGCCCTCAATTTGCATGTAAGAATCGTCAGGAAACACAAGAATGACAGATTATGACATAATGGAATGCAAACAAATCTCAACTGAGCTCAGGTAAGCTGTACAGGTTCAACAACAAGCTCTACACACTACACAATATACACAGATAACACCTATGAGACTTGGTCATCCAGAAGTCATACCTGAGGCGCAGGTACACTTCGAGACAACAGCTTAATCAGGTCTCTCGCCTTGATAATGATGTAGGGGTCCCTGGTCTTCCGAGTGGTGGAAACCGTCATGGATCCTTCCACCTACACACACGCGCACGCATCAGGAGAAGGCCTCAGAGAAATTGCCTCCCATTGAATGACATAACCACTCAATCCCGAAGGTCTAATTACTCATCACTTACCAAATTGAGCTCACACGTGATGCCGAACTCCTTCAAGGCGCCCTTAACGATCGGCCATGATTCCTGCAGATATTTCTCTGCAGCAAAACAAACAAGCAATACCTCACCACCCAATTCGGCTATAACAAACTCAAAATGCATCTCTTTCCCAAGGAATCGCGGGAGGGAAGACGGGGAATAGGATGGATGTCCTTGCCTCTGTACTGCGGGAAGAGGGTGGAGAAGGAGCTCACTTCGAGCATGCCCCCTTCGTTCCACGAGGGGTCAAACTTCTCCACCTTCCAGCGGTCGATGTTGGGGTCCTCGTCCCACGGCTTAGGCTTGTCGTGCTTCCCCTTCCGCCGCCAGTTCTTCCCCTCTGGCGCATCCTCCGCCGCGGCATTTGCTTCGTCCTCCGATGCCATGGCTGCACAAAAGAGGGGCTAGGAATCGAAGGTGTTTCGAGAGAACGGAGCTGGACGCTGCGGCGTGCTTGAGCTCAGGGCCGCCGCGCTGATTAGGGTTTGTTGGCTCGGTTGCCGCTGCCGGTGGAGAAGATGAAGATGGGTGGAGAACTAATGGCCCCGATAAACCTCCTCCTTTCCTACTGCCAAGAGGCCAGAATGAGCACACAGGCCGTGCGCGGTGTAGCTGCGTGGGTCGAGCCATGTCAAACTTTGAGCTCAACATATGAAAAAGACCTTTGAGCCTAAAAGAGCCCAAAGAATGGGCTATGGGCCTATTAAGCCCAACCTGTTCCAATCGCTCTTCATCGCTTGTGTATGTTGGACTGTTGGTGACTGACTAACTGGTGAACCGCGAGTGATGATTACTGATGAGACAGATCAAATCCTTCGCTTCCGCTTGCTCTCTCCTTCGGATTCTCCCGCAAAATTCTGGAGGACTCGCGGTGATCCCCGTGCGGGTCCAATTATGGTGCTCTGCGCTTATTCTGGGGAATGGCGGGTCGATCTCCCCCTAGGGTTTCACCGTTTAAGGTTCCGTTATCCTTTTCAAATTTGGTGGTACCATTACTTGTCTAGTGTTTGTGTTGATTCGGTGGCTAGGAGTTGAACCCCGCCTGTTCTCTAGTGACGGTGCAAATTTGTTGCGCCTGCTTATGCGCTGGTTGTGATGTTTGCGTTCATCGGAATGTTGATGAAATCTATTTAATCCTCTACTGAGATATCCATTATAGGAAGGGAGACCTGAACTAGGATATGTATATGGTTTATATTCATGCTTATTTATTTGATTAAGTGTCTTCTAAGTGAGGTGGGCAGGATGTGAAGGGAAAGTTTTGTGACTGATAGTAGTTTTTCATGATTAAGCAATGCATGCTGCACTGTCACCACTAGAGATTTCTTATGCTCATTTCTGAGTATATGGAGCACAATTCGAAAATAGGATGCTGAGATTAAAGTGTCCAAGATAGTAAGCTACTCATCATAAGATGCAATGGTGATACATAGCAGAATGATGGAACATTTGTGGCTGAACTTTTTGTTGTTTATTTTGTTCCTCTATATTGATTCTTCAAATACCCTGTTAGGTACAATTTTTTTTCATAAAACGTCCTACCCTGTGCAGATTGCAATCTTGGTTCATGGTCATAATGTAATTGGAGAGATAACATTTGTTAGACTGCAATGGGTACGGGTTCGATTTCCCATTCAAATGTGTTTTGTTTATTTTCTCAAACTACATTTAGACACTTCTAAATCATATCCTTAATATTAAGTTGACTAGTTTTGATATGGATCCTGCAGATCACATCAGCATATATTATATTTGGAACATAAATGATTTAAGAAATACACTATGTGATTACTGTTAAGCAATGTTTATGAACACAAAATTCTTTACTGAGACTTTGTTCATATAAACCTTCACTTGCCTTTCACACCCCTCTAAACCATGCTACATTTGTCATCCTACTGGTTTTGCTGATGTCCTTGCGTGTAGCTGGGATAGATACAACGCCAAGGATGCATTACTTCAATCTAGATATCTCCATGTTGGTTTTAGTTTCATTTTGGTTTGAGGAGACAACAGAAATGCTCTTCTTTTGGATATGTTTGCTGCTCCCTTGTTTTTTTCAGAGTAACAATTCCCAGTTAACAATCACATTTTGTGCTAAGTTTTTTACTAGGCATCAGAATTCTGTAACAATCGCATCAGTGTGTTAGCATGTGTGCTTTATTTACTTTGTACGATTAATTTAATAAAAAATTCATACATGGCCTCTACATGCATGGATCAAATGGATAAAAACTTTAGGTGTCAAGATGCACTTGACATACCCTCAATTGTTTCATTCTTACTTATATCCTCAGTCCATGCAACTCTTGTTCTGCACTTGACATACCCTCAATTGTTTCATTCCTACTTCTATCCCCAGTCCATGCAACTCTGATTCAGCTTTAATGGAGAAGTACTTATTTTCTTCTCTACTATCACTATTCATTTGGTACAAATTACTTAGATGTAACGTTATGAACGCTTGGCAGCAGTCAGCTTGCTGTGCTCTTTTTATGGACTTTTTTCAGGCTCTATTTTCCATACTATTTAATTTTCTTGGATTCCCTTATGTGCTCTTACAGACACCACAGTGACCTTCTGTCCTGCATGTATTTAACCTCACTTCAAGAGTAAGGTACAGATTTGGCTGCTGCTGATACCTGAATCCATAGATGCTCTTAAACGTTTTCTAGAAGTATTTATTCTAGTTTTTGTGTACTAACTGTCCGCCATAGAATAATCTAGCTTTCAATGATGATCATGTTGAGGTTCTGCAGCAAGATCTGGATTCTTTTCCTTGTTAATTCAGCAGCTATATTGTATTCCTGTTAGCACCAAGAACACTGTCAGGGCTTTTTTTTTTTTTCAGTACCCATTGGCATGTAGGTTTTGGATTTCCTAGAAGTGGGTGTGACTTGGTGTGTATTTTCCAGTGTTTCCAATTGAAGACAGTGGACCTTCAGTATTGCCAGATGAGGTGATACCTATTGTGTCAGAGCAAAACTCGTTGTTTTCCAACTCTGGTTAGGGACTGTGTTACATATAGTGGAAGCTTCTTGCCTAACAAACTTAGCATCAGTAAAATTTCCCGTTGTCTATGGGTCTATATCCCTGAAAGTGTTCATAGGTATGATCAGTTTTTATTCAGCAATCAGGATTTTACTCTGTTCAATGATTTGTGTGTTAAACAACATATCAATTGAGATCTTTAGAAATATTTCACCAGTAAAGACAATTTGATCATGCAGTATGAAGATTGACACTCAAGGGATTGCCTAACTGATGGCTAGGTGGAGGTAGGAAAGGTCAGTTTATGACCCACATATCCTAATATTCCTCAACTGGACCATCATTTTGAGGATCTTTACAGTATCAAACCATGAGGCTTCATAACTGTCCCTGGTTGATCTGCGATATGAATTTACTGGATCCACATGATTCACATAAACCTTTTCAAACTTTACACACAAGCAGGGTGACAGAATAAAAATAGGTGAAGCATGTGAGAGCCTGTTAATGTAGTGCTATATGCTGATATAATGCATGTGATTCCTACCTGTTTAGCAGGCAAGGTCTACTTGACCTATTATTTAGTAGTAGGTCGGCAGTACTCTTGATTCTCTTGCTCGATGAAGTTATACTAGAACAAGGGATTGTTCACCTATTTGTGTGTGCCCATGTCCTTAGAGTGGTGCCGAAGGGGTTCTGCATAAATAAAATCGTGTCCACGTGACAACCTGTATGGTGTTTTGAGCTAATTGGATTCAGCACATGTGCCCCGTCAGACATGCTGCCATCGGGATACGCTTGGATCGTCACCCACTTGCCGATGTTGATTGGCGATTTAGCATTTTAAACTGTGTTAACATCGTACTTAAAGAGCTACATGGTCACTTGCAGAATAGGTTACCCCTGCTATTGGTGTACTATACAAGTGATGTTAATTATGCTAATTACACAGCTAGGGTTATTAACTTTATGGAAGGATCAATGGGTCAATTTTATAAGCATGCAACACCTAACGATCCAAGATTATGTTGCTAGTGGCAGTGGATCTTGTGAATTTAATATTCAAGGGACAATTAGAATTTGTACCATGGCTGTATGGTGTCATTGGCTGGCTAATCAGATCTTAGCTAGTCCAATGGGATTTTTCTCTATATTTTTGTGCTCCTCCTATGTCATTAGTTTGTCATAGTCAATTTATTACAATTGTTCTTCCTGGAGGATGACCAGCACACCCACGCACTGTGCTACTTAGATGAACATGCATTCCATGGAATTAGTTTATCGACTTATAAGTCTAGCTGCACCGAGCCACTGCACGCAAGTTATTATCAAGCTTTAGGTGGTAGATGCATGATCAACATTTGAAAGTATGCATTCTATTTCACAACCAATATGCTTGCTTGTGATACAGAAACGGCAATCAGGTCGAAATGCCTGGAAAATGTTCATATTCTGCTATTATTTTTTAGTACATTCCATTTCTATCTGTCATTGATGTGAAAACTTTAAAATCCACAGCAAAGCATGTTTTAGGAGTTCCAGAGAAGATGGTATGAAAATACAATTACACATGCATACATGCTACATGTGGTCACAATGTAATTTCATACTGTCAAGATTGCATTCTAACACTTGTCTGATAGGCTTTTGAAAGTTATGGTGGCTAGCGTCATTTCTCACTGAAAGAGCAAAACTTGTACAGCTGGTGCTTGCACTAAAGCTTCTGTATAGGTTGCATTTGACTGGTCAAATCTTGCAATGATTGTTCTGAGTTGTCCAGAAGTTGTTTCCTTGGAAGGGCCTGTTCATTATATGATTTATACATTGTACTGTTTTGGCGTATAGTTGGTTTCATGGTTCTATACGTCTAGCTCTTGCCGCTTGCAGAACTAGATGGGTGAGGTTATGTATACTGTTTTGTTTAGCAATTATTAAAATACAGTAATTAGATAAAAGACACTACAACCTATACTATACTACGTACTTTCATCTTTTTATTCTTATTTAACATATTAAGAAATTATGGAGCTGAAAGTACGTGATTATGCAATGTTAATTATTCAGTCCTAACTCATTGGAAATACTAACTTATGGAGCATTGTTGCTTTTGGAATGGCGATGAAGTTATTATATTAGTCCTTAATGCAAAAATCATGTTATATCAAAGAAAAAAGACACATCCTCCATAATTTTTCATTAATTAGAATGGAACCAACTCACCCGGGTGTTTTTCCACCCTTTTGAAAAGCATTGTTTATTAGATCCCGTGCCATCTTTAGTAACAGAACAAAAATGACTGCAGTTGGATGCCATAGGGTTTGTATAAGTAACTGTTTTTTAACAAGGTTTCATGCAAAAATTAGTTGTTTTCAGATCATATCTTCATTCTGTAACAGAGCTGTTGAGGGATCTGTTGCATCGACAGCCAGCGTCAGAATAAACACTTCCTGGAAGTGTTAGGAGTCGCCACAAAAACATGGTCGTGGATTTTCTGAATTATCAGACAAGACCAGTCAGCATCATGATTCATGACACTGGTGAATCTGAGATTAGTTTTCAGTGATGAAACTTCCTCGTTTTGCTATACATGAAATAAGTCTTTTCAAGCACAAGAAGCTCATCAGGGGTGCCTGGGGTGCAGTAGTCAGTGATGAAACTTGTTTTTATTGTTGTCGTGAGTGTTGAGTAGTGACTTGAATTTGCAGAGCAATATTATTTCGTCAATTCCTACTCCTAATTAGGAAGACAAGACATTTGTCATGTGGTGTGTTCTGAATCCTAGACAGCATTTTCAGAGAACATTGCCCACTATCTCATCTACCAGTAACTGCAAGCCACAATTGTTCGTTGATGTGCATCTATTAAGTACCAATCGGGGGCAAAAACAATGAGAACGGTACATTTTGGTTGGTCAAGTAACATGGCAGGCTAGCTCCTTCTGAGTTCTGAAAGTTCTGGTCTCCAAGTCGGCTTTCTCACTGACATTTTTTGATCTTCTGTTGATCGGAGGCTTTCCCACTTGTAGGCGCGATGCACACGTTGATGAGTACAAGAAGACTGCTGCAAGCTTCTCAGTATGGCATCTCTATCTAAAGTATTTATCCTACCTGTGAATTTACAGTGTCTTAACGCCAAGGGAAGCTCCTTACCTTGCCTGATCTTTGGGGTTCTTCATATGCAGGTAGCACTATTTAACACCCACCACACGCCCATTCTTTTCTCCCATGCACTTGTCTTCCTTCTCTTAAACTTCTCCCTAGCCCTTCCCTGCCACTTCACCTGTATCCCAAATCTGTCTAACTCCTGGTATCTTTGTCTCTCTATCTTTGTGGAAAACCTTGCTTCCACATCTCCCACAACTGCTCCATCAATTCTAGGCAACCACATTAATCAGGATGTCAAGCCGGAGGTCACGGTCTAGGCAGTCTGGCTCGTCTAGGATCACTGAGGAGCAAATCAGTGACCTCGTCTCCAAGTTACAGGACCTCCTCCCGGAGGCTCGCCTTCAGAGCAATGCTAGAGTATGTAATTGTCATTTTGTGAGCTGAACGGATACCCAGAATTTCTAGCCGTGATTCACCGTTCAGCTGTAACCTGTCATTACCGTTTGGCATTCACTGCATGAAGGCCGATGCCATGTTTTGATTTCCATGGCTCGATCTGTTAGTTGTTACAACAACCAACTTGGTCGAAATTGGCTGTCAGAGTTGAATGACTTATTAATTGTTACTACAACTTTGTGAAGCATTTCTACAATTGCATTTCGTTGCCTACTCATTCTTCAACAGGCATTTGCATCGATTGGCATTACATGGAGCTGGTATTAAAAGTGTTTGTGTCCCTCCTTTTTGTTGCAACAATGCAGGTTCCATCTGCGAGAGTGCTGCAGGAAACATGCAACTACATCAGGAGCTTGCACCGGGAGGTGGATGACCTGAGCGAGAGGTTGTCGGAGCTGCTGGCGACGTCGGACATGAGCAGCGCGCAGGAGGCCATCATCCGTAGCCTGTTGATGTAGCGTTCATAGCCTAATTAGAGTGATCTTGATTAGTTCTTGGAGTAGCAGGTTACCTAATTCGCCATGTAGTAGCCTTCTACGTACTCTTGTCTCGCCGTGCCACCGCCTAAGCCAGGACTATCCTTTTTTGTGTGTATTTATTAAGTTAAAACCGTCGTGATTCGTGCATTTGTGTTTTTCTTGCCACTGTACACTTGCGTAGAGGACGGGACGCGCCACCTCATGGCCCCTTTCGGCACCGACTGAAATGTGTTGTTGCTGCCTCCTTGGGCGCAGGAAGATTCTTGGGCCCCCTGCCTTTTATTTGTTGAAACAGCAAGGAGATGCAAATGCGGCTTCCTTTTGTCCTTTTTTTTTTTCGCAGTGGTACAATTTGCAAATGTACTGGATGACGTTTGGACATGTGACATGTGAGTAGGTAGGGCACATGAACCAAAAGGCTTGCGAAATGAACGACTGTAGAAGCTTCTTCAGTGTTCACTGGCCAACACACATAGGATGCTTCTGCAATGTAGCGCAGGCAAAGTATCTTGGCTTCGAACTGTTTAGGTGTGTGACTGTTGCAATGTAGGCCAAGCGCGCTTCGCAGGGAAAAACAAAGGTGGTGTTGCGGAGTATTATCTAAAACTGCGCGGGCCGTTGAAGTGATGTACGTAACAGTAGAGATGAAACGATACGATAACGTTTTCAGTTGGTCGTCTCCTAGTAGTAGGTGGGGGGAGAGGATCCAACAGCAGGAGGAAGATGCAAATGTGGCTTCCTTCCTTTTCTCAAGGTTTTTTTTTCCTAGTATTACAACTTGCAAATGTGTTGGATGCAGTTTAGACATGAGTTGTTCGTAAAAAGTTTGGACCCGAGTAGGTACGGTTTGAACAAAAGGCTTGCAAAATGGCGCGAACTTATGTGGAAAATAGACGCTTCTTCACAGATGACAGCCCAATGTAGGATGCTTCTGGAATGTATAGCAGACCACAAGGTAAAAATATCTTGGTGCCGAACTGTGACTGTCGGTTAGAGTGTAGCACTGTAGGTCAAGTTGTTTGTAGGGGAAACCAAAGGAAGTGTATCATAGCGAAGTGATCTGTTCATTATTTAAAATTACGTAGGCCGTTGAAGTGATGTACTAATTAACATCAGAGATGAATCGATACGATAACCTTATTTTTTTAAAAAAAAAAAAACGATACGATAACCTTTTCAATTGCTCGTCTCCTAGTAGGTGGGGAGATGAGGATCCAGCAGCATCCTGAATCCTGATACAGCACCGTTTTAAAACGAACCCTACTTGTTCTGCTACCCTCCGCGCATCCAGCGCCGTCCCGTGCTAGCACACTACTACCCACCTGCCTATTCTTGCAAGTCAAATGGACGAGAGCATCACCTGCAGGTGTGTTCTCTTTTGTTTTCGTCAGGCAGAGACAGAGAGAGAAGAGAGTAAGAGATGACGACATCTGACGGGTGGCCGGTTGCAAGCATTAGGCTTGGACCTGCTGGGCTGGCTGGCGCCATCGGACTGGACGGGGCTTTGATTGATAGATAGATGGGCCATTTCCGCGAGCCGTGTGGTGTGGCGAGGAAGGCCGATGATGATCCTTGACAGCGAGAAGACTTACTTTCCCTGGTGGGCCGTTTCGCTTGTCGCCAGGTCGGGAACGCGTTGTGCCAGAAATCTTGCTTCAAATTTTTTTTTATTTTTATTTTTGAGGTAAAATCTTGCTTCGAAATTGGGCCGCGTGAGTCCCACCAGACAGGTCGGCAAGGCGCTTGTTGTCCCGGTTTTGCCTTGGCGTCTCGTGTCGCCACCAAACGAAACACGCGGAGAGAAGAGAGAAGAGAGAAGAGAGAAGAGAGAGGCGAGGAAACGGACCGACCCGGCAATCCGGCACGTCCATGTCTCGGGCGGGTCGGGTGGTGGGGGCCGTGAAGCGACGCGGGCCGGAACGCCCATCCGATGCGGCGGCGGAAGAGAGAGGAAGATGCCGTTTCGCGTCTCCCTCCCACCACCGCCAGCAGGCTTTCCACACACGGAGACCTCCTCCTCGGCATCTGGCGCCACGGCCACATACATTTCTTCCAGCGTGCATCGTAACTGTCCCAATACCACCAAACCTGCTTTGGTATCTCGGGGAGGCCAAAGAAAAAACGAAAAGGCAAGCGCACGCCTGCATGTTCTACAGGAATTTGTGCATATTCGAAAATGACCACACCTGTAGATGTACCACCACTCACGAGGACTCTGCTCCCAACAAAGTCTGAATACTTCGGCCGGAAGGGAAAAAAAAAATCGCGGCGATACGGTGGTACACGCTGCCATACATACAAACAGTACAATCAATCAATTGCAGCCAGCATCTTCTTCCTTCTTCTCCCAACGGGGATCGATCGGAAAGAAAAGACTCCGAACAGCGATCCAGCAGGCGCGGCTACTTGCGTACGGTCGAGGCCCGGCCCTTGCCGCATTGGCATCCCAACACCAACCACATTCCTCCTTATCCCCTTCCTCTTCCTGCCTCAGCTCCTCTCCCATGGAATGGAACGGATTCAATTCAACTCCTCGGTAACGGAGGAGAGCTACCCGGCCTCGGTATGCAGAACCTCTCTCTCCCCTCGTCGTCGTCGGCCCCTGCCTGCTGTGACTGTCATTGCGAACGAAACGAAATACTATGGAACAGATGATGTGGCTGACTCGGCGACCACTTGTTCATTCGTTTCGTACGTCCACCCACTACCTACCTATAGCCCCCACTCACGGCAGGCACTACCTTACCTCCTGCCCAGCACTCTTGCACTCGTCTTCCTCAACACTCATGGCTAGTTTGACTCGCTATGGTCGGGATTGGATTACTTTACTTCTAGAAGCACTCACTCACTCCGTCGTTTTGTTTAAATAATACTCCATCCGTTCTAAATTATATGACATTTTAGCTTCAGACAGAGAAATTAAGAAAAATTGAAAAAAATAATTACACAGAAAACGAGAAAGACAGAGATAGATATAAGAATGTATTAGGAAGAGAAAAAGATGCATAGAATGTAAGGGTGTTTTATAATTTAAAAAAAAATTAAAAAAGACTAAAATATCATATAATTTAAAATAGATGGAATACTAGTAATCCCCAGCACCAGCAGAATGAAACGTTCCTCTTCGTCCCAGCAATATTAAGAGACAAGAAGAACTCTGTAGTGTAGCGCGCGCAGCACAAGTGGAAACAGGTACACTCACCCGTGACGCAGCAATTGGAGTTCTGACTAGGAGTCAGTTGGGACAAGACGGCCGGTTTCGTTTTTTACCAATATAATAGCCCCCGCATGGCCTTAAGATAGATTTCCGCGATCAAATGGCATCCCTCTCTCCCTTTTTTTCTTTTTCTTTCTGAAATACTAGTATATAAAGTGGATCAAAACGAAACTGGGAATAATCAGACGTCCCTGTAAATCAAACACAAAATATCATCGATCCACACGCTATTGTCGTGTCTAATAATAATCCGTTTACTAGTAGTAGTTGCCTGCGATGATGCATGGATCGGGTGCTCGCGCGGGCATGGGCATCTCCACAAATCAATCAAAAAATATGCTCGTGGGTATAAAGCGCCCCGTCGATTGATCGCCCTGGCTAATATTCCCTTCCCCCCTCCCCCTCCCCCTCCCCGTGAGTGAATGAATGATTGATATCATATTCGCGCTTTTCCGTAGATGCGGGTACCGAGAATTGTAGCCGGGTTACGCGCATCTCGCGTTCCATGTTTCCTCCTCTCTCTCTCGCTTATCTCACCGGCCGGCAAGCACTAGGACTACGACTTACATTCGCTAGCTCCCGTCAGGCGCCCACTTTACAGTGCATCCAGGTCTACTAATTAGGTGTATGTACAGATAGATATATATCCGGTTCCGTTTGGATATTATTGTCTCACTTATCTGCCCATGCATATCACACCGGCCGCCACTGCCTAAATGCATATGCTCCCAGCGGAGCACTTTATCCTGCATCTAGATTTAGGTGTGTCCAGGCAAATATCTCTCGATATTATCATAGCTATAACACATAACGAGAACAGCCTTTTTGAACCCATCATGTACTATGCACTTTCAAAGTCAGAGAAACAGCGCGGCGCGGTGCCATATCCCCAACAGGCACATGATTGGATATAGTGTAGGATACAAGGATCAAGAACCTAATGTAACGGATAACGGTGACGATTATGAGTACTCCCTACTAGTACTGCATAACGATCGGCGATTGAATTCGATGGATTTCCAAAAGGGAGAAAATTCTTGCTGCTTCTACGTGCAAACATCCACACCGTATGTGTTGCCTCTGCTTCCAGTCTGCATGCATTGCAACATAGTACTATTCATTTTGTAGCGTGTTTGCTGCAGTTGACTTCAACGTGGGGGATATATAGATGGATAAATGTTGGCGTCTTTCCCTGGGTGTTTTGTGCTAGCAGCTATACATATTTAATTTATTTCAACGCATGGTGTTAGTAAATTGCACAAGTCCCTGTCCCATCTATCTCAAGGTTATACGGCCGGCATACCAGAACCACATCACATCTCGTGCCCACTCACCTGCTTGCTGGGCCTGATATTGCGTGCATGGAAGCTTGCTAAAACACCTACAACTTTGTTGGAAATTTCAGCTATGGTTTATCTATAAACACGCCAACGGGCTTCTTGGGAGAATTTCAGCATTAGTTTATCCATAAACACGACGGGCAATCTGATAAAGTGCAGTACTAGGTGTGTCTGAGTATGGCTGACGTCTCTCTATCAAGTAAATGCTTCACGTCCAGCTGATGTTTCTGGCTCTTATTATGCGATTATTAGTGCGTTCTCGTGGGACCCATGTCCCCTTGCCGCTGTGCCTGATGGTAGCGAAGTCGGACCAGCCCGTCGAGTCGTAGGAGTATGTATATATGCTGCTGCTACTATCATCAACGGTCATCAAATCAAAGGGATAAATATGCATGGTTTGGTTGACAAGTGGCGCTTCGTTTCGAATGTTGGAAATTCCTAGAAAGAAACACGTGGTGATTCCTAGTTTCTTTCATCAGAAACTTATAACTCTCTGCAAATTCCTGCAACTATTCGTTTTCTCCGAACAATTCCTGCAAGTATATATTATTCTTTTTTCAGAACAAATCCCTGCAACTGCGAGATATACGCACATCTTACGATTCATTCGAGGCATATAATAATACATTATACGCGTCATCATCCGTTAATATACGACCCCGGTCAAATTACGGAGAGGCCGACGACGGATGGCTTTCCGCCCCGCGACCCGTGTATGCATGCCCTGTTCTTCGTCGCAATTCACGGGTCGTCTCCCCTTTGCATGAAGAATTCCTCGTCTGACTCTCCTCCGATGATGATGAGCATATGCATGCATATACACAAGGCGCTCGAGCATTTAATTAATTAACAGCTTAGTATAATCAAGCTGAAGAGAATCGAAGCCGCATGCATTGGTGTCCGGGTCTCGGAGGAGACCAGACGACTCCCGTCCAGGCCGGTCGTGTTGTGTGTGTCACTCCATTTCCAGCACGTCATTGTGCGTCGACGGAACGCAGCGGGGCAGTGGACTTTTGCGCAAAAGGCCGAGCGAAAATTTTGTCAAGTTTTTTTTTTTTTTTTGCTTTCGACCGGCTTTAGCCAAGCGGTCGACGTCGGCGTAAGCATGCAGCAGCCGCACAAGAACAGAGAGCCTCTGCTTGCTCCTGCTGCATGCCTGGCAAGAGGAACTGTGGAATTATCAAAAAAAAAAAAAAAAAACTGTGGAGACGCCGCTACATGTACCCGGCACTGTGCACACGAGTGGGGAATGTCTCCTATCTGGATCAGAGCTTTTCGGCGGTCAAACGGGGATCAGACGATCCAGAAGTAATGTGCGCGCGGCAGATGGATAAGGCATCGGTGCCTGTGAGCGTAGCACTTGTGTGTAGAGAGCAGGCAGGGTAGGTGGTGTGATACAATACAGTAGTAGCATGGGCGAAGGAGAGGAGGCCGCATCCGGGTTAGGAGGGTCTGGGCCGGGCCGGGCCTGGTGTGGGGGGTGGGGTGGGGTCGCGCGCCACGGCCTCTTTAAATGCCTGGCCATCTCGCTCGCTTCGCTCCCAACACCTCACACGCCTCCTCACTCCACGCGCACTCGCACACACACCCCTTTCCATTCTCGTCCAGTCTCTCCTCCTCCCGAGACTCCGGCGTCGTCTCAAAGCCTCTCTGCTCGATCATCATCCATCCTCGTTTCCGTCCCCTTCGATCGGTTTCAATTACTCCTTGATTTCAATCTCCTCTCGTCAGCCTGATCGATCGTACGTCCTCCGGTGATCGGCGGGTCCTGAGAGAGCCGTGCGTGCCATCATCATGGCGCCTCGCGGCGACGGCGAGCTCGAGCTCTCGGTGGGCGTCCGCGGCGGCGGCGGCGGGGGCGCCGCCGGGGAGCTGGTGGACCCACCGGCGTCGATCAGCCTTGGCAGGCTCATCCTCGCCGGCATGGTCGCCGGCGGCGTGCAGTACGGGTGGGCGCTGCAGCTCTCCCTCCTCACGCCCTACGTGCAGGTATATATATATATATATATTTGCCCTTCTCCACACATCTCTCATGTTTCTTTTTGGTTGCCTTCAATGACAGTTTTAATACGTATACGACACGATGTGTGCTTTGCATGCATGCATGTATATATGTATACGCGATTTTAATATTTTTTGATAGAGGTCATAGGTGTGCAACGCGCGCGTGTACGTATGGCTCGCGCGGCGTGTTGTACGTTATGCGAGAGAATTATAAAGTTTCGTTTTGGCTGGGTGTATGGAAACACACTCTGGATTTAACAACAACCAACTTGTTGTTTCATTTGAAACACAACGGTACTTCCACTTAACAGCAAAAGGCGAGCCTTTAATTACGTCAAAAAATATAAAATAAAAAGCGCGTCCCTAACCACCTTCTCCTTGTTGGTAGATTTGACGTTGTTTAATTCTCTCACTCTTTATCAAAGGAAAAAAAAACTTGTGGTTAGTAGATCCACATGTGGCTAAACATGCATTTGATGCCTGTGTTGTAAGTTTGTTTCTCTGATGATGATGCTTTGCATCGCTTTCCTCACGAGCTATGTTATACCACCTGGTGTGGGGTATTAATTGCTGGCAACCACAAACTAATTAATATCTTCTCCAGTTTTCTATCCTCTTTTAATTAGCAATGGCTTGTTCTCATATTTATTTTTATCTTCAGTACTAGTACTGAATTGATGATGATGTCCTGCCAGTGATAGCTAGTAGTTGTTTCTAGGGGCAGTTCACTCCTCTGGTCGGAACGATAAAAGAGTTTCTAAACTGATCTAGTAGATAATACATGTAGCGTAGTCTAAACCTCAAAGTTTTTTTTCCTGATGAACACAATGGGAAAAGGTTAACATTACAAGACGTTTTTGGGGCACTTTTTTTTTTTCAAAAGAAAAAGGGAATTTGTTGCACTAGGGGACAGAGAGACACGGCGTCTTTCATGTTTAACACATCCGACTCTCTGCTGACGTGGACTAGTCCACGAGTAGTCACGGATCATTTGTACTGGCGCTACACTTCAATTATACCTTGAAACACAGTTTCAGCATGTCGTGTTACGACTGCTCACCAAGTCGCCAGTCTCCACATAAAGCAAACTTTTCCCGTAAGTCCACATACAACTACTAGGATTAAGAGCTTTCCATGAACCAGGGAGGGACACGGTGCGTGGTCGGCGCACCAGTCTACTCTCTCAAACGACTGACGACAGCTTTACTCCTAGAAAACAAATCGTAGATGGAACACAGGATAACGATACATCAGACCATAACTGACATCAGTCCACCGCCCAAAGTTTGTTTCAAAGAATAAGACCACATAATAAGTCTGGGCCGTCCCAATTTATTTTCAGAAAGAAATCAGAAGGAAAAAAAAAAACAGAACTCAAACGTGTAACGTGTGCTGGTCCACACGGCAGCAGCTATCGGTGCACGTACCTGCCAAAATGAAGTGTCCCAATCCGGAATGTTCATCGACGGAATCGAATACTGGAATCATTATGGGCCGTGTGATAAGAGAGTCTAGTCGGCGGGTTACTTTTTTGGATAAAGTTTATGCTTGCCGTGGCCTTCTCGAGCCAAGTGCCAAGAGAAGCCGGTTGGTGTGTAGGCAGGCGCATCTGTTCAGGTTTGATCTGGCATCCTTGCCTAACCAACCGCACCATGCAACATGGAGATGGTCAGATTCTGGATACAACAACTGAAAAACGCAGTAGTTGGAAGGCACAGATGTCTGCCAAAAAAAAAAAGTTCCATGATGTCCAACTTCATGTTAGGTTTACCCATAAATTCAAAAATATATATTTCAAAGGTCATCATATAAGAAACGATAGAATAACTTTATTCGCAAGGATACGTGCAAAAGATTTTTCTTTTTAGGGTTGGAATCCTAATTATTCCTTAGTTTTTCCTTTGCACCAAAATTCCTTATTTTCCTTTATTCCAAAATTCCATTGTTTTTCTTTTGTATCAAAGGTGCCCCAAGAGAGGGAGCTTTTAGTGGGCAAGATATAGCGGAGCTTTTAGGTCAGATATATTCCATCTCCATTTACATAAAAGCTCCAATAATCTCGCCATGAGCACATAAAGCGATAGTAAAACTGAAGATGACACCATGGAATCTGCACATAATTTCAGAACTGTTCGCAGTCCGTGTGGCCCTGCAGGATATGGAAATGTGAGTCTCCCGTTCACGATTCATTCTGCTTGGGTAGAGTGCGGGTTGATAAGTTATGAGGGTTGCTTGTGGCGCCAAAAAGAAAATTTCCAGGAAATACAGCAATATGGACTCCACTGATGGTTTCACTATGTTTAGCTACTTTTTCTTTTTAACGAACACGTGCTTTTGTATTGTTAAAAGGTTTCTGATTTGTCAGACTCAAAAGACAGTTACAAGTAGAAAAAGACCGGTCACTTTGCTGTGCTAAACAAACTGAAATAGCTACTTGTGTACTTGCTTTCGTCCACTGATCTCTGAATTTTGCCTGTACTTTTGCAGACTCTGGGGCTTTCGCATGCCCTTACTTCATTCATGTGGCTATGTGGTCCTATTGCTGGACTAGTGGTGAGTAAAAAAGGTCAATACAGTACTCTACTGCATTGCCACTATCTTTAGTGCTAACCCATTATCCTTCCTCAACCCTGCAGGTTCAACCATGTGTTGGTCTGTACAGTGATAGGTGCACTTCAAAATGGGGAAGACGTAGGCCATTTATCCTGATAGGATGTTTGCTGATTTGTGTTGCTGTAAGAACTACCGAACCTTCTATCTCTTCCGGAATGTGCTGTTGTTCTTTCCTTTATTGTTTAGCTCCGGATTAATCTGTATTTCCTAATTTACGCAATGCAGGTTATAATTGTCGGATTTTCGTCAGACATTGGAGTTGCTCTGGGAGATACAAAAGAAGACTGCAAGTAAGCTGCTTACTTCGGCGCGATTGTCTCTCAGCTATACCTTTTGGCTGGCTTAAATTTCAACTGATCTAACGCTTGACGTATTACAGTCTCTATCATGGTCCCCGTTGGCATGCAGCAATTGTGTATGTGCTGGGATTCTGGCTTCTTGACTTCTCTAACAACACCGTGCAAGTGAGTGTATTTATATGAACAGTTAAGATTAAGCTGTTTGAACACTAATGGCCATTATAATCTGACACTTTTCATGCAACTGTTAGGGTCCAGCACGTGCTCTAATGGCTGATTTGTCAGGTAATTTTCATGGCTATCTCAATTCAGAGTTTATTACTAGACTTGTTTGTTAAAGCAAAACTATGATTACTGTTTTGAATTTGCACCCTGATTGCAATTTTTTGGTCAATATATATAGGTCGACATGGCCCTAGTGCAGCCAATTCAATCTTTTGTTCCTGGATGGCATTGGGAAACATCCTAGGATATTCTTCTGGTTCCACAAACAATTGGCACAAGTAAGTTGATAATGTATATAACTTTTATCCAGCTCTGTATCTCGCAAACTTGTGTACTTGATAATAAGGTGCATTCTGCACAGGTGGTTTCCCTTCCTTCAAACGAAAGCCTGCTGTGAAGCTTGTGCAAACCTGAAAGGTGCTTTTCTGGTGGCAGTGGTAAGTTTTCACTGTACCTCACAATATTCCACCTATGTTACACTTGCAGTACATTATTTCTAGATCAAAATGCTGAAACTTGGGCCTTGTGTGTTTTCAGCTTTTCCTTACCCTGGCTTTGGTTGTAACCTTGATCTTCGCCAAGGAGGTACCATACAAGGGTAACCAGAACCTCCCAATGAAAGCGAACGGCCAGGTTGAAAGTGAGCCCACCGGGCCACTTGCCGTCTTCAAAGGCTTCAAGAACTTGCCTGCTGGAATGCCTTCCGTGCTTCTTGTGACTGGCCTCACCTGGGTATGTAATTCAACGAATTCCGAGTACTCTTCTAGTATTTTATTTTTCTTTACTAGTTCACTGCATGATACTGACCTTGGCATTTATCCTTGTAGCTCTCTTGGTTCCCGTTCATCCTGTACGACACTGACTGGATGGGTCGTGAGATCTACCACGGTGACCCCAAGGGAACTGACGCTCAGATTGCGGCTTTCAACGAAGGTGTCAGAATAGGCGCATTCGGGTTGCTACTGAACTCGGTAAGATACTCTGTTCTCGCAGCTGTCCCGACTCTGTTCTTGTGACTGGCCTAAAACGAACTTTTTGGCGGCTGCGAATGCAGATTGTTCTAGGATTCAGCTCCTTCTGCATCGAGCCAATGTGCCGGAAGGTTGGCCCAAGACTCGTGTGGGTGACGAGCAACATCCTCGTCTGTATCTCCATGGCCGCGACCGCGCTGATCAGCTACTGGTCGCTCAAGGACTTCCACGGCTACGTGCAGGACGCCATCACCGCCAACAAGGAGATCAAGGCCGTGGCCCTCGTCCTGTTCGCGTTCCTCGGTATCCCTCTCGCTGTAAGCACCGAACCCACTTTTGTCACGTTACTTTCTGGCAGCACTTTGCTGTACACCCCTTTCTTGTTGCTTGCGCTTACACAAAGTTCTGAATTTTGTCTTGCTCAATGATGCAGATCTTGTACAGTGTCCCGTTCGCGGTGACGGCGCAGCTAGCGGCCAGCAAAGGCGGCGGTCAAGGGCTCTGCACCGGAGTCCTGAACATCTCCATCGTTATTCCTCAGGTTCGTATCAGTACTGTATTACTTACCGCAACCATCGTGGTTGACAAGTTCTGTCCTTGATCGAGCGGTGGTGTGCTCATGGCTCCAAATGGTGTTTGATTTTACAGGTTATCATTGCGCTCGGCGCAGGCCCGTGGGACGCGCTGTTCGGGAAGGGGAACATCCCGGCGTTCGGCATGGCCTCCGGCTTCGCTCTCATCGGCGCCATCGCCGGCCTGTTCCTGCTGCCCAAGATCTCCAAGCGCCAGTTCCGGGCCGTCAGCGGCGGCGGCCACTGAGCCTCGGCGCCGCGCTGCCGCCTGGCCGGAGCACGGCGAAAGCCGGGCCGGCGTGCGAGAGTTAAAAGAGTTGTATGTTTTTGAGACGTGACAGAATAAGGATTCAGGAAAGAACTGTGTGTCAGTATGCTAGTGTGTAATTGGGAGGGGCAAGTGAGGTGAGCATCCAGCACCAGCTGGCACCAAGGTCTGGTCTCTGCTAGCGGGTAGTAGGTCGGTTTGGCTGGTGCGTTGTGAAGGCTCGATCAGTAGCTATAGCATTATGCTTGCTCCTGTTGTGTGTAGCAGACTGATCTGGGAAAAAGGGACTGAATGATGAATGTGCAGTATGTAAGTGCAATTTTCGGAATTTGAAGTATCAGATATCAGAGAATAGTTTCTCTAT
The DNA here is from genome assembly GCA_030378355.1 of Eleusine indica. Classification (NCBI taxonomy): domain Eukaryota; kingdom Viridiplantae; phylum Streptophyta; class Magnoliopsida; order Poales; family Poaceae; genus Eleusine; species Eleusine indica. The sequence goes on along the minus strand of CM059498.1, from coordinate 3,716,475 downwards.
AGTTTTTGTCTTAAAAACAGGATTGCTTGTGTGTCATTACTCCTTAAATTTCGTCCAACAAACCACCAAAAAAGTCACCAAAAAAGTTATGTCGGCATGCTGGTGCGACCGGATAATGATGATTGGTCTAGAGCTATAGCCCTACTATGTATATTGTCCGCCTGCTGTTTGAATTTTTCGATCGTGGCAAGCACCTTGTCTTGCTCCAATCCTCCTGTTTTTGTGGCTTCCGTTGCATGCATTTAAAAACGCGCCGCAACGGCGCTGACTTGAATCACCAGCAGCTACAACCAATGTGGCCGAAGCAACATACATGTACAATGCATGATGTCTAAAGAGAACCTCATTTGTAACACTCAGCTATACAATCTAAAAGTGTGTGTAAATAAGTCTAACCATTTTACTAAACACCTTATACACAAGTGCTAAAATAAACCGTATTTTCACTTAAGCATACCTTATAAAGTATGAGACTTGGTAATTTTTAGCTAACTGAAAATTTAGGCAACTTTTAATCACTGCTTTGAGCCATCGGATCTATATCCAACGGTTTATAATTATTATACAAAAAATCATAAAATAATAAAATAAAATACAAAGTAACAAACTATTGACTATAACATTGACTTTCAATCAGTCGATTGAATGTTAGGAAATATGATAAAGTATTATTATTGTACACATTATCTAAACATATTCAGTGATATTGCTAAGTATCATAGCTCTGCCTCGTCTCATCTAAACATTTTTTTTATAAATCTCTCGTGTAAACGTTAGGCACCCCCTACAATGAGCATAAGTGTGCAACTAATAAGCCCTTGTTTGGATCTCTTCAGTTAAAAAAAAATGGTTTCTATAAACTAGAGAGCCTCCGAACAAACCAGTTTTTATGCTAGTTTCTATAGGTCATTTTCCAAGAAACTAAGACTCCGTTTGGCACAGCTTATGACGAAATAGCTTAGGACATTGCAATAGTGTTTGTACTATAGCTACATGGATATAGGTAGAAAAGAACTAACAAACCAGCTTATTTCGACTTATGTGTGCATTGAACAATGTTTCTACTGTAGTGATAGTACAAAAAAAATTACATAAGTTGTTGAAGCAAAAGCAGCTATAAGTTATGCCAAACAGGACCTAAAACTGATCCAAACAGAGCCCAACTAATGAATTTCAATAGACTAATCAACACTGTAGCTAGCAGCTCAAGTAACGGATATCAATACTTATCACATTTCCCTTAATATGCCATCAGTCTATGACTACATGAATCATCTGATTTGATTGACTAATTTGCTTGCACCCTGACAGTTTTGTTACAGGATTATTTTACAGACCTACAATTTCAATTTATATAGTTCTTTAATTTTTCTAGAGACCACCAATACCAATGGATTTGTGTTGTATGCACTTAAGAAAGTTAAAACGATGTCATATGTTTTTTGAAAAATTGTCTCTTTTATATGTTCGATATTATGAGAGACAAATTTCAGTGGTCTTCATTGTGCCACGTCTCATATATTTGTACAGTTCACTTTCAATTGCTTAATCTTAGGCTAGAATAAACCAAAGTATATCACATTCTTATTTAGAACACTCATTTTGTATTTTTGTTTAATATATAGACCTCGATTGGTCATCCACTTACATGAATTGGAGATTGTACTAAAATTATCTACTTGAGATTGCGGTACCATGACCATGTTTCAACTAAGATTTAGCGGGATCTTTCTCTATAATTCCATTTTGTTTGTTTCTTTTCTCATTTGATAAAATGCATGCAGTATATTCTAGAAACAAAATGATAAGCTAGCTTATAATATTTTTTAACTAATACAAACTATTTATTGAGATAATATAGTGTCATAGTAGTACACTCTACTCATTTAGATATTGATATCTGACAACAACTAGATTACACGTGCAACAATTAGTTCTAACTTTTTCCTTTTGGATCCTAAGAATCAGGTTGAAATGCATCACTTTTAGAACATGGCCTATTTGGTAGGCCATGAAATTTAATTTTAAGTTTTGGAACTTTTTCAATAGCTAAATCGATAGCTCGCTAAACTTGCCAACAACAAAAACACCAAAATTCTTCGAATATTCTACTGATTTATCCGCATTTTGTCCCCAACTCCGAGACACTATCGTTCTACTGCAACCACGAGGGAGCTCTGTCGCCACCGTGGCACGAAGCACCACACAACTGTTCTTAACACACAATATGAACAACCTGAGTTGCCTTCGTTGACCTCACCACTCTGCCACTCCCATTCTCAACTCCATCATAATGGATTGCTTGCTACATCATCACCAACGTCAGACAGATCCATACACAATCGTATTGCCATCATTGTACTTGTTTGCGATGACCTCCTCTATGGATCAACAATCCCAAACCGTGTGTGCTGCCTTTGAAGCATAAAGACCTATGTAATTTAATCTAAGTATGTTTGCCTATATGTTGTCTTGGTTGATGTGTGCTGATGCACCAACTCACTCTTTCATTTGATTTAGGCGTGTTGTATTACTTGATCTGTGTGCTCTTGCTTATTCGATTTGTACCCCTTCTCTACCAATAAGACTAGTGTCACCTTGTACTCTTCCCTTTTTTGTTTTGTCATGTATAAACAAACTTTTTGTTGTATATCAGAAAGTGGGTATCATAAAATTCAAATAAGATGTTGTTCTGCCGGCCTTGACTTGTGGAAACATCTCTATCTCATCTCATACCTCCATCTCCGTTAGTATTAGAAACTTGGAGCCATGGGCTACTGGATGTAGCTTCATGATGTATTTCTCTCCCCTTGATAACCCCACTTCTCAAATATTTTTTTTTTAGTGAAACTTCTCAAATATTGTATGCTACTCATCTTGCATATTATCACAATTCACAAAGTTCAGGCTGGCAATAAGAGCTGCTTTTGTATTTACAAAGGGCTAAAACTGGGTAAAAAAAAAAACTCTCTGCGTGCTCTCTATCGGAGAGATCAACAAGTTTAGCACCCGACCGAAATCCATAGGTTGTTAGTGCTAACCTCTGAATCGGTGGTTTACACATTGATAGAGATGCAATCTTGTAGTGTACAACATATAAGCCCCTCGCCACATCGAATACAAGATCATTGGATGACTGGAAATTTGGATTCGACGCTTTGAAATAACAAAAACTAGATAAGTAGATCACTTTGTTCTTGTATTATTAATCACATAAGAATAATACTTTTGCTAAAAAAAGAAAAAAACTCAAATATCGGATTTCAGAAGAACTACATCAAGTGGTGCCTGAAAAAAATTGTGCTATCATGTTGCATACAAATCACTTGTGTATGCTCTCTAGTTTTTTGCGGAAAGGTCTTTTATGCATTACTTTTAATTCTATGGAACAGAGCGTCATAAAATCACCAAAAACTTATGTCGGCATGCTAGTGCGACTGGATGATGATGATGATTGGTCTAGAGAGCTATAGCCCTACTACTATGTATTGTCCGCTGTCTGAATTTTTCGATCGCAGCAAGCAGCTTGTTTTGCTCCAATTGTCCTGTTTTCGTGGGCGGCTTTGTATTTAAAAACGCGCCGCAACGGCGCCGGCTTTGAATCACCAACTACTCCAACCAGGCAACGGCGAGAGAGCGTCCGTGTCGCGATCAGAAAAGAAGGCACGCGCACAGGAAGCAGTCCACAGATGCTGAGACACGGTCCGCCCATCGACTAGAGAATTCCACTGGAAACGCCACGTGAAATAATACAGGGGAGCAGGCAATTTCGCAATCTCTCAATTTCGCCACCTCTTGATGCAACTCTCGGTAGTGGCGAAACCGCAACAGGGGCAACGCTATCGTTGTGCAGTGTTGACCACTCAAGAATACACGACCACCTTGGCTCCAAAAAAAACCAAACGCAAGAATACAAGACCCATTCACAAATCACAAGCACCACATCCAAGTGGCGCGCCAAAGAAACAGTTACGTCGCGCATCCAAAACTGCAAACGTACGGTACGTCTCAGGCTCAGCAGCAGCAGCAAACGGGGCACCTGACGATGCCGTTCTCGTTGCACTCCGTGCACCGCCGGAACCTGCCGCCGCCGTCCGACGACACGTCGTCTCCTTCCTCCTCCTCCAGATATTCCTCATCGTCGACATACACCTTGCAGCTTCCGGAGCACGCCTCGCAGAGCACGAACCTGACGTCGCCGCACGCCTGGCACGCGCCGGGCTCGCCCTCGCACCCGTCCAGCCGCGCCGCCAGCTCGCCGGCCTCGTGCAACCGCTTCACCTCCTCCGCGTGGCCCACGAGCTCCCCGTCCACGAACAGACTGGGCAGGACGACGGGCCGGGCCCAGCACTTGCGGCCCGGGCCCACGAGGAGCGCGTCGAGCTCGTCCCGGAAGCCGCGGTGCATGGACACGTCGCGCTCGTCGACGCGCACGCCGTACCCCTTGAGGATGGCACGCGCCAGGCAGCAGTCCTCGTACGTGGACCGCACCCCGCGCAGCGACGTGAAGTAGAGCACCGCGCGCCGCGGAGGCGCCGCCGCCGCCGCCTTGGTCACCTTATTCTCCTCCTCCTCCTCGACGCCGCCGCCGTTCGTCACGACGGCCGCCGCCGGCGGCGAGGTGGTGGTGGGCATCATGGGCAGCGGCGTGACCTTGGCGGAGGCGGCGGCGAGGTCGTGCGGCGCGGCGGGGGGCGGCACCACGGGGAAGGAGAAGGAGTGGCGCCCGAACGGAGACAGGAGCGGCGAGTGGTGGTCCTCGAGGCCGGCCATGAGCGCCCACGCGTCGATGGCCTCGGGCTCGTTCGGCGGCGTCATGGTCGGCGTGCGCGGCGGCGCCGCCAGCCTCGCGGGCGGCGCGAACGCGGCCTTGTCGAGCTCGAGGGAGCCGAGCGTGGACGACGTGAGCCGGACCACGTGGGCCGCGCCGAGGTCGCTGGGGCACCGCGCCGGGAAGGACTGGCTGCGCGGCAGCGCCAGCGGCGACGGGCAGTAGCGGAGGTCGTGACGGGCTTGCCTCGAGGTGGTGCACCCCATGGCGACTTGCTGTGTGGACTATAGGCCAGTAGTGATTCTAGCTCCTGATTGAGACAATCTGAGGCGGCTCTACTCTACCAGTGCGAATGATGTGTTGAGGAGTTCTAAGCAGTGGATGGGTGAGCTGGAAACTAATCTTTGGGGATTGGGGTTTCTGGGGTTTAGGATCTTCTTATATCTGGCTTTTGTCCATTGGGGATATAAAACTATTTTAGTCCGCAGGTCTTGATAACTGCTGAGATTTACTAGTACTACGACTCTACGCATTTTACTAGTTTGTCCGGTGCTTCACCTAAAAAGAATAACAATAATTGGTAACCAAACATTCTGTTTTCTACCTAAAGATAATTGTTCGGAACATCCTCACTTGAGAGTCTGCAAATTTTTTGGAGGGGATTGAGATTTAAATCCAAACCTGCCGCATGTTATACTTATCACAATATTCTTGTAGCTGCTAGTGAATTTAACTTTTGATTCAGGGGTTGCTCTGCTTAGTCAAACAATTGAGCCCTCCTTTTTCTGCGCTTCTTTTCTGCCCTTGATTCGGGGACCCTGTTCACAGGGCTCTGGCTTTGGAGCTTCTCTTTTGTAGCACTTGCACGTAGTTACATAATACGCGTGCAGCTTTAGGTAAACAGTACTGCTCGCAACTTGATCTATCTGTCTGTCAAAAGGACGACTGGTGGCATGCAGACTGGCTGGGAATGACGAAGTGCACATCATGGGCACACCAGCAATCTCTCAAACCGGAAACATGGACAACGACGGGTTCCGCCTCCATTGATGAATGGTATGCAGCAAGAGTAAGTAGCGCATCGTCCACCCTCCTTGCAAAAGGGTTCGCATCGATAACAATGCTCATGGTATGGATGCTCTGGAACAAAAGGTGTAACAGAATTTTCAGGTTCAAGAACACCTCCTTGCAAGGCCTCACCTCGACCATCCAAGATGAAACAAGGAACTGGATTACAGCAGCAGCAAACGGGCTTGCGGCGCTTGGAGTCTTAGAACATCGCGAGTAATCCGAAAATGTAACCATGCCTTGGCGTTTGGTCTGACCGCCAAGGGAAATGTTGTAACATGCGCTACTCGCGCATATAAAACTCTATTCTCCTCTTATTAATGCAGTACCGGACAATGTCCGGGTCTTTAAAAAAAAACAAAGTGCACATCATTAGTAATTGAGAGAATTCTATTGATGATCTTAAAAAGTAAGGGAGGGCTAAGAAAAGAACGAAAATTAGCTTCATGTCCAAATAGAAGTTCATTTTAAAGGGGTCAAAAAAAGGAAGAGGTGACTTCTTAGGGTCAAGAAAAAATTCTCTCAGTAATTTCATCTTTCAGGTTGGATCCCGCCAGTATTAGGCGAAGGGAAAATATCATGTTAAAACTTGGAATGGATTTTTTAAAAACAATATTCTTAGTGGTATTAAACAAATAATTAAAATACTGAACGAAATGAAATGTTTTAGAGGAACATCGATGGACCGCCTGCCCTGCTATGAAAAATTTTGGTGGCCTCAGCCATTGGCCCAGCAATGTATATCCATGGAACATCATACTGTTCGATTCCCAAATTTCAGAATCGGCCGGCCCAGCAATGTATATCCTTGGATCGGCCTACCCTTTTGATGTTGAACCCAATGTGGCCCAAATGGAGAGAAGCCTCTGAATGTGAATATGTGATGATGAGTTGATGACCCGAGCATTAGCAAAAGTGCTTTTTTTTAAATAAATAAAAAAGTGCAACAAATGTTCAGAAGACCCAGTTCAGTCACAGGTTCTGTGGAAATATTTATCCGTGCAACGATCTAGCATGAGTGAACGTCTTGGATTTTTTTTTAAAAAAAAAAAATATACGGCGAGAACTAAACAAAGAGCGAGTTGCATTGATGGCTTGCTTGCGAATCAAAAACCGCAGGATGAACTAAGAAAGAGGCATATAGCTTCAAGTCTGCAACCGATTTTTTAAGCTCGCGTGGTTAACAACAATCCGCTGACGCGAGGATGCGTGATACACAGGTGATCCCTCCAATGATGGAAACGCGACGTGGATAAACAATTGTATCTGTTTGATTTATTAACCCTACGTATCGAGACATTCCATTCCACCACTTGTCACCTACGCACGCAAACGCAACGCGACGCGACCTTATTCTCCGCAGCTATAGAAGAGCTAGTAGCAGTTAACAATCCCGCGCGCCGCCTGCCGCCATGGAGAAGAAGGAATAATCCTTGCTCGTCGGCGCAAGTGGTGGAGCGCATAGAAAAATGCACGCGGTAACGGAGGCGAACATGCGCGCAGTAGAGATGTGGCTGGCACGTGAGCGTTGAGGCAAGGTTTCAATAAGAACCGGCGGGATCGGTTGTACTAACCGGCTGATTTTACCTGACTAACTGTTTAATTAGTTACTGTAGCTAAATAATTAGTCGGCCAGTTTTTCGATTACCCGATCAGTTTTCAGCTAAATCAAGTCGACCGGTTCCAGCGATTTTTTTAACCTTGCGTTGAGGGCGCGGGAAGGTTCCAAAACGTCTGGTTCGATGCCGCGCCGCCGCTGTGTGTACACACCCACTACCATGCAAAAACAGAAAAGAAAAGGGATGTAGCTAGCTAGCTGCACACCCACGACGCAGCAGCACTGTTCATCGTCGCGCGTATAAATGTATTGTCGTGGGATATATATTACACATGTCGATTTGGTTGAGAGACGATGTGTGGCGCGGATCGAGCTACGTAACATCTTCTTTGGTGGATTATATTGTACTATGACGACCATGTTGTTGATCTACTAGTTCTTTTTTCTTTATTTCTCTGTAACATATATTCTTTGATTATTGATCCCATCTACTTATTTATGTTGCATCCGAAATTAAATTTTGCAATTGACATGCATGTAAATGATATGAGATATTAAGAAGGGAAGATAGGAGGGGCCGGGGGAGGCAAGGCATTTGCCATTTGATGATGATCGAGCAGTGGCACGGCATGGCGCAGCAAGAGGGAAGGAGGGAGGGAGGACGAAAGGGTCCAAGGGGAAGCGGGCAGAGAGGCAGACGCAGCTGGGATCTGATCATGGCTCTCTCCTAACTAACAGGCCCATGTGCTGCTGGCCTCGCCCAAACGCCAGCGCCAGGGGCCACCAGGTTAGCACTAGCAGGGAGCACCGGCCGGAAATGGTGGGCCTGCGCCCATGAGCCATGTACGCTGCACGTCTCGCTGTGTGTGGGGCCTCTCCATCCCAGCTGCAGCTCCACCTCCACCGCGCAGATGCGTCTTATTTCTCCGTGCACCCAGCAGACGACACGACCAGAAGCTGACGTCGGCTATAGCGGTTACGTTTACTGACGCAAAAAAACAAGGGATAATCAATCATAATTCTCTGTTTGTTACCTGAAGCTCTAAGCACGTACGTACGTTCCACAGACACCGAGATCAATTTTCTTTGTTCCTTTTGATGAAATCACAGCGATCAACCCGTTAGGAAGGAACCCCACCACAAACCAAAGCAGCATTGATCGGCTGGATCTGAACGTGACCCAACCAAACAATGCGTGCGACGCGGAGCATGGTGCAGATGTCTCCTGTAGTATTTTCTAGGGGAACGAGGCCACGAGGGAGCTAACGCAAGCCACAATCTAGCCAGCATCATCCATATGCGAGTCCAGAGTGGATGCATCCGTATCCGTCTCACCAACACATGAAATGTTCCATGCTTCGGACCAGCTGTACGTACCATCTACACCTGCGCAGGACGTGTGTGTGTGAGCGGTTCGGGTAAATTACTTGCCGTCTAAAATAGATAGTCTCGGGATTGGGCTCATCAACAAGAAGTCACTCGGGCTATCAAATAATGAAATGCGGCAGTGTAATTTTACCTGATCTTGTCCTTCTGTTTCCATCAAGTTGCTAGAAATTGATTTTTTTTTAAAAAAAAAATCTAGAGAATGGATGAGCAACTAAAATGGATTGTCAATGCAAGTTTCCCCAGTTTTTGGAATAAACGATGTAGATAGGAAAAGATAGGGATGGTGTACTGAATTAATAATTTGCAAGGAGGACTGCACTTTACCTTTCCTCATATCTTCTGCATGCTACTTTATGAAGTTCTCATATAGTAAAGAATAATTGCACTGCCTACTACATAGTACCATAAACAGAGTGAGATACGCTACTCATTTGGTCATCAAGTTGGAATGATATATACAGATTGTTGTTGTCATTGTGGTCATCATCGATGTAGCTTTCATTGCTTTTAGAAAAAACAAGAACGTATTTGTGAATTTCTAGCTAGGTTTGCCAGATTTTTGGGCAGTCGGTGGAGCCAAATTAGGTGTCATTTTCTGCATGGTTTTGTCGTGTTTTATGCGTGCATTTTTTTTGATCCACCATGTTATTTCTCCAATAATTTGTGACAATTAACCGCTACCCATTACAACCATTGATGTACATCATCGTCGTCGTTGTTGTATGGAGGCTCAAAGGTTCTTTAAGGTTGTCAGTTCCATTCTTTTCATGTCATTAACTTGAAAGACATGAAAAGGACAGCAGAAAAGTCTAGGAAAAAAGGTTAGCAACAAATTATTGTAGATTCTACATAAAGGAAAAAAGGAACAGTTGAAGCTACACACTCCTACTCTCTACTCGTTTGGGGGGTTAGCTTTAGGAAAGATGGTCCTTTTTCCCTTCTAGCAGCTCATGCCTAAAGTTTATTAAGCATTTGTATTGCTTATTGTTAGTAATGTTAATTGTATAGGATATTTTTTTTGTGTAAAACCAGAGCAATTTAATTTGCACCATTTTTATACGGTATGATGTCAAAAGGAGCCCCTAGTTTTTCGTTTTCATTTATTTCAAATAAATCTTGCTATCTAATATATTTTCATTTCTTTTTCCTTTTTATATTGTGAGCACCACCCTGTTATATTTCCATTTCCTCGCCTCTCTCTCTCTCTCTCTCTCTCAAATACTCCCCATGCTCCTTGCCTTCCTCCTTTGATGAGGCCAATGGCCAGCAATGGCATGGCGTCCTCTCCCTCTTCGTTCTTCCCCACAAACTTCCTCCTCCAAATGCAACAGACGCCCCCGGATCATGATCCTCAAGAACACCACCACCTCCCTCCTCCTCCCCTTCATCCTCACCACAATCCCTTCCTCCCATCTCCCCAATGCCCCTCCCTCCAAGACTTCAGAGGTATATATGCGGACATCAGATTCCATGGCGGCAGCAATCTTCTCGCGGATCAATCAATCACTAGTGAACAGCCTCTGATTTGCACATAATGGATATGATGATGCAGGTATGGCGCCATTGCTTGGGAAGCGACCCATGTACGGCGGCGACGTCGGAGGCGGCGGCGACGAAGTGAACGCGTGCGGCGGCGGCGGCGGCGTCGCGAACGAGGACGAGCTGTCCGACGACGGGTCGCAGGCCGGGGAGAAGAAGCGTCGGCTGAACGTGGAGCAGGTGCGGACGCTGGAGAAGAACTTCGAGCTCGGGAACAAGCTTGAGCCGGAGCGGAAGCTGCAGCTGGCGCGCGCGCTGGGGCTGCAGCCGCGGCAGGTGGCCATCTGGTTCCAGAACCGCCGCGCGAGGTGGAAGACGAAGCAGCTGGAAAAGGACTACGACGCGCTCAAGCGCCAGCTCGACGCCGTCAAGGCCGACAACGACGCGCTCCTCTCCCACAACAAGAGGCTGCAGGCCGAGGTACATACTACTGTACAGTTCGCTACCATTCGTGTTAATTCTTGACACTTCAATTCAATTACCCTGTGGCATCCATCGATCTCTGCATCATCTATCTGATCCTCGCCGGCAGCCTGTCTGAAACCATATATGGATCTAGTAGCTGAAGGCCATGATCCGCATCGCGCTATGTTGATCTACTAGAGGGGCTGTGTGGCCTCACTCCTTGCGGCTCAATGATTGGTAGGTGATGTCAGGGCTTAGCTTAGCTCAGCTAGGATCCATGTGGGTTTCAGTGCTCGCAGCAAAAAGGTTGTTGGAAGCGGCGGCAATGGGAGCTGGCTTTTCACCTGCGCCGCGTACGTACTGCCTGCCTTTGTGGAATCTTGCTGCTGCAAAGCCGGGGCAGCGAGGCTTTTTGGAAAGGTCAGCACCAGAATATGCAGCGCTGCCACCGCGCCGGACAGACTCTGTTTCTCTCTCCCCCAACGAGTCTTTTGAGGAAGATGCTGTGGCTGGCGCAGTCAATCGATTCATCATTGCGCTGCTCCGCACGGCTTCTCCCAGAGCGCATGTGTGTCTCTTTGCTTTTTTTCAATCAGATTTCCAATGATGTGTGCACCGTCACCGTATCGTCTTCAAGAAACTTTGATGTAATCAGTATTGGTATGATTGGGATTTGGGTATGCAGACTTTTAGATTATTTTGATACGATACGTCTCAACTGGGGATGGGCCGCTCTTATCAAGTAATATTACTAGTAACAAAGTCAGACGGTTTCTCTGCTGAATTTGACTTCAACAGATGCAAAATTATTTTCTGGAACCTCAAAGGGAAACATCATCAGTGCCCATTGTTGCTATTATGTCAATCGACCAAATGTGCTTCTTTTAAATTAACTGCCAACTGATCAATTCTTGGCCTGTGTTTGTGTGTCGCTGCAGATACTGGCGCTGAAGGGCGGCAGGGAGGCAGGCTCCGAGCTGATCAACCTGAACAAGGAGACCGAGGCGTCTTGCAGCAACCGCAGCGAGAACAGCTCCGAGATCAACCTCGACATCTCGCGCACGCCGCCGTCCGAGGGCCCCATGGATCCTCCGGCGGCGCATCATCAGCACGCCGGTAACGGCGGCGGCATGATCCCCTTCTACCCTTCCGTAGGCCGCCCCGCCGGCGTCGACATCGACCAGCTGCTGCACAACTCGTCGGGCCCCAAGATGGAGCCGCATGGCAACGGCGGCGGCGTCCAGGCTCCTGAAACCGCCAGCTTCGGCAACCTCCTGTGCGGCGTCGACGAGCCACCGCCCTTCTGGCCGTGGGCCGATCACCAGCAGTTCCATTGACTACTCGCGGGTTCAAAATATCAGTGCAATGGTCCATGATCAACAAGCAATGAGGAGAAAGATATATATATTTGATGAGGAATTTGAATTCTTGGTGACATGGGGCAAGCGAGGGAGAAGGGCGTGTACAATCTGATCGGTGACTGAGCTACGAGGTATTGAGATAGTGATGAATTTGGATGATTGAGTGGATGAGAAGGGCGTGTAGGGGGGAATAAGTGCGTAATGTAGGTTAGCTTTGGTTTGAGTTTTGATAGTATCCTTTGTATCTTCATTTTTCTTATTCTTTGGGTTTCTTTCTTTCTTCTTCTTCTTTCGTTGACACATACGTAAATTTGTGAACTGTGAGGCAGTGGTGTACGTTGTATAGGTGCATGGTGTTTCTTCCACTGTTTATGGATCAATCATCTCCAGATTGAAGAGTAATACTACATCTCTCTCTCTCTCTCTCTCTCTCTCTCTCTCTCTCTCTGCTAGTGATTCATTTATATTAAGTGATTTTTTATTTAGATAGATGATGGAGTGTTGGAGATTGTGTTCCATGTTTTACTATAAACGGAAAATCATTAAGGTACGTTACACGTGTAATTGTATACTGTACTTGCAAGATGAATGTAACAAGCGAGATGCTTTTCAGGACAATTCTCTGCCCTTATTACTGAAGAGCAACAGGAACACCGATCCATCTATCCATTCTTGTGAAACTGTGATCAAAGCATGCATGCATGCCATCCTACAGTGCAATTAAGGCCGCTTAAAAGGAACAGAAAAGCATGGCCAACAGCAGCATTTAGACAGCTAGATATGTTTCTCTGGGGCCCTTTTTTCCTATCCCTGACAGGTTGCTTACCAACCACTTACCCTTCTGAGAAGGCCAACTTGTTTTTAACAGAGTTAAAACCATATACTTGCAATTTGGCAATGTGTCCAACCAGTCAAAAACAAAGGAGTAGCTTTATGTACCAGTCATTGTGACTCGCTGGGTTGACCAGTTCAGGCAAATTATACATTGATCTCTCTGAACCCCAAGTATCGCATGCAGCACTCTTATGCTACACACATGCTGGTTAAACAGTGAACAAGAATAATATTGTGGCCTATAGTACATTTGAAAGCATGCTTGTGCTATGGGTGTTTTTTTTTTTACGTCTCTAACTGCTCTGCAGGCTCCATACATTGCCTCAGTACTGCTGGCAGCTACAGTTGACTGAACTAGATTTTTGTAGACTGTCTGTCTGCGTCTGGAAAATGGACTGTTGATAAGATGGGAATTGTTGGGCACAAAAAAATTAAATCGACCCTGGTTAAATATGAGGCTTGCTAGTTGCTATTATAAAATAGAGTAAAGGTAAAAAAAATACTACTAGTATTATTACTTGTATAAACAACAGCATAAGCTCACAAATGTCAACTACTACAAGTATAAATTAACAAAGCATGAACACATGAACTGGTACATTTTTAAGGGACTTGGCAGAGTCATTGCATCTCCAGTTTATATAGAGATGCATCACCCAGACAGTACTGAAGAGGTAAGTGTATGTATGTGGCGTTGAGTGAAGGTCACCTCATGGTCCACAACTCGTGGAACAATCCCTTGTGGGTTGATCAGCAGCGGCGGGGCCGTGCGCCACAGGCAGAAAAAAACAAAGGACAGTGTCTGGACCCGTACCTCTATGCCGAGTGGGCCCACGTGGTCCACCGTGGCTGCAGAAAAGCAGCACACCTTTCACAACGTCCTGGAAATCCTTTACGTACGCTTTATTTACAAGGAAGCGGCTACTGTTTACTTTAGCGAAAGATACTTAAACGGAGATGCTTTTATAGGTCTCTCCCGGTGGTGGATTATGATAATCTACAGTATGTGACTGCTCTTTGAGGCATACTTTTACGTTTAGTTAGCAGTAGTGGAGAACGTGCAAGAGCCAAACAAGAGGAGGCCAATAAGCTATAGCCATAGTACAGTTCAGTAGCGGCATGAACAGCTTGATCTGGTCCGGATGAAACTGTGAGATGCTCCCACACTGACATTAGCTAGCCGGGCATCCATACGAATGCACGACCAACTACTTAATCCGTTCGATAATAAACCAGGAGGAGAACAGAGAGAACGTCCCAGTTTCGTAGGCGGAGAAAACTCTATATGATTCTACAGGTGCACCGGGATCCTTGTCACTTCAGATCAACCCGGCAAGTAGTAAGTAGTAGCAACAAGCCCGTCCTTGGTCCTTAATAGCTGCACCGTATCTGCATTTTCTGTATCTGAATTTCTGTCAACAACAGATGAAAGAAAATGAAGCGCCGAAAAAGACGAGGTGGCCATGTCTGTCCAAATGCGATCGAACGAGATGCTCCCAATCCCAATGAACGACGAATAAGCTGCTGGATGTATGCATCGGCTCCTTCCTTCAGTGTGAATGACTTTGAAATGGATCGATCGGTCAGGAGAGGGAGAGCGAGACTGCGAGAGGAGAGGGTCCCTTCGTCCTCCTCCTCCTCCGATCCATGTGACAGCACAGTCCCAACTGACCACCATGTGTCCTTCGCCCGCCGTGTCCCAGCTTGTTGCTGGCAGAGGCCTGCCAGAGACGCAGGATGCGCGAGATCGGTCGATGCGTCGCTACCCGGTCTGTAATATCCGCAGAATGGTATCGTCAGGCCGGGCTGCATGCAGTTCAGAAGCGTGGATGTATACAGGTACGATCGATTGTGTAGGTATCGACAAAGCGGAGGACGACAGTACTATTGCACTACTGCGGTAGATTTCCGCGTCAGATGTCACGATCGATATGCTTCCTTCCTTGTTTAATCGTGAGGCGGGGGAGGGAATAAGATCGAGCTGGAATATGCAGATGTGAATCGCATAGAAAATTAGGCAGCCAAAAGGGGCGTGTGGCTGGAGCATGCAGGCTGCTGGGGTGGTTGGTTAAGCGACGGAATCCGCACATGAACCGGAGGCTAAAGTCAGCCCGCCATGGCGTCCTCTCCTCTCCATGGATAAACTAATTAACCAGTACTGTCCCGCCCACGAATGACAGGGAATAAGAGATCCGCAAAGCATGTGTCGCCAACTGTTCTTTCCAACTGATACACCAGCCAGTAGTACATACTCGCTAAAAAGAAAAGAATGACGTGATACCGATAGGATTTTATGCGAAGCAAGCCGAGATCCTCCATCTGACGACGCTTCCAAGAAATGGCCGTGAAGAAGCAGGACACCGTTACAGCCGTTGCTGAAAATTTCCATGAGGCTTCGTCATCTTCTTGGGGTTTTGAACCTAGCTGGACGTTGTTGGGAAAATGACTGGAGATTCAAATTCCTGCATGCGCGTCGAGTTGCTCGTCAGATGTTTCTGTTACCTAACGAACGAAACGGGGGATGGGTAGGAGCAGAGGAGGGACAGACAGGTGTGAAGCACATGGCATGCAGGGGTATGTCTGCCTGCGCTGCACGAAGCAACGTCTGGACTCTGGACGAGACGACGGCTGAGGCTTTGTGTGGCCGCGATCGAAGTCCAGCCTTCCAGCTCGCCTGGGGAAAAAGTTTTCTTCCTGCAGATCTCTGTGAACCGTGGTCACCCATCTTTTGTCAAACTGTTCATCTTTTTGTCAGGTGATGATGACGTGTGTCATGCAGAAATGGGCGGATTTTTCGCTATACCGTGTAGCTGAACGACCTGGTAAGATAGATATATTTGTTCAGAAGCTGTGCTGTAGATATGACGAATGAGCCCCCTGTTATGATTTTTATTTTTGTTTAGATCACCCTGTGTATGAACTTTCTGTGCGTCGTCAATCAGACGAGAACTGTATTCCTTCGTTCTTCCGAGGAACCTGCCTGCATTCTGTTCGGCAAGGTCATTCTGCCCAACAGCCAAATTCGGAGCCCAATAGAGGCCCGTAAAGGTAAAGGCGTGTAGAGAAGCAATAAGGCCTGGATAATTTGTGGGCCTGCAACTCAAGGCCTTGTAGGTGATCAGCCCACGAAACTCGTGGGTCTAAGAAGACAAACGTGGACCAATTCCGTTACTCCACGTGTACCGAACCGCGCGAACGATTAACCACCACAATCCCAAGGCGCGCGCCTCCAAAGCTGTTCCGCTCACTCCCTCCACGAACCAGAGATAATCCACCATGCCGCCGCCGCACACCGCCGCCGTATCCTCCATCCTGCGGCCGACGTCACCACCGTCCGTATCATTCCACCCGACTCTCTCATCCGCGAGCAGCAGGCGCTCAGAGGCCGCCGCGGCTCGCCGCCTCGTCGTCGCGACGCGGGCCGCCGCCTCGGGCGCGCGCGGCGGCGGCGACGGGGGAGCCGAGACGGTGTTCTTCGACGGCGGCGCGCACTACGGCGACCTGGCGGCGAACCTTCTGCTGGGGCTGACCCTGCTGTGGCTGCCGCTGACGCTGGCGGCCGTGTCCCGCGCCTTCATCCTGCGCTACCGCTTCACCTCCCGCCGCGTCACCGTCGTCTCCGGCCTCTCCGGCGCCGACCGCACCGACTTCCCCTACTCGTCGGTGACTTCCGTGGTGGTGGTCCCGCGGTTCATCGGCGAGTGGGGCGACATCATCATCACCCTCAAGGACGGCACCAAGGTCGACCTCAGGAGCGTGCCCAGGTTCCGCGAGGTCGCCGACTACTGCCGCAGCATGGCAGCCGCAGAGGGCTCACTCGCCACCCAGTGAGGAGGCGGCTGTGCTTAACATACCCAAAAAGAGGCCTCGGAGTGTCCTCCTGCGTTGTAAATCATCGACACGATGACAAGTTCCGTATGAGTGTGCCACTTACAGGCTCGTATTAAGATTGTCAGTGCGAGGATGTTCTTTCGTCTGTATTAAGATTGATTAAAGATTCTTAACTGAAAAAAGTTTTGTGAACATGTTACGATTATCCTGCATCTGCATTTTGATGGCTTGGAAATGGATTTGTGGATGGACAACCTTGCAGTAGTTCAGAATCCAAGATGTCTTCTGATAGTGCCATATTGCATCAATATTGTCACCGTTACCAATCACAATCCGCAAGATCTGCAGCTCTCCTGCGTATTCTAGAGAAGAAGAAAAAAAATCCACAATCCGCAACAATCAGCACGAACCTATGCAAACGGGCTTAAAGCTTGGCGGTGTGTGCAACAGATCCAACTAGCAGAAGTCCGAAGCAATGGAACATCTCTGCCGTTTCATTTTCTGTGTTGTGTAATGAGCAGTCAGAACAAAGCCTTGCCCGAAATACCAATCGTTGATCTGCATTATATTTTTTTCTCTTTGAGTTGCTGGTTTTGTTCCTTCAAACCTTCTTATAGTCAGCATCCTATCCTACCTCACGAACTGAAGTCGAATCATTCAGTTGGTGATGTAGGATGCTGAGTACTCCGTATATGAGGATTCAGAACTCGATGGCCTCCGTTGAAGCTTATTTCCCCGTAAATATACTCTAGATTTCTTCCGGGTATACTGAAACCTTCGCCGTGTCATGAAACTGGTTCGCGAGGCGTATCGGCCGCCGGTGATGACCACCGGAGGCGACCCCCAAGGCACTGCAAGGCACACCGGAGGCGACCCCCAAGGCGCTGCAAGGCACACCGGAGGCGACTCCATAGCTACGGGCTGCAGCAAATGGTCGGCCCGGTACATTGGGCCTTTTCCTGGCCCAGTTAACGCTCCTTGGACTAAATAATGAGATGCAATCCTGGCCGCAGTATTTAGATCCAACGGCACACCAGGACCTCGGCCCGCGAAATACCGACCCGGCGGTCGGTAAATGGAACCCCGACCACCCCGTCCCTGGCCTGGGCGCGCTCGCTCTTCGCCACCCCGACGCGCTCGGCGTGGTCACCGCGCCGCCACGCAAGCCTCAGTTTTTCACTGGCTTTCATATCAGGTATCCATCTCGCCGCGCGCGCGGCCGTCTCTGCCTTCCCTCCTCGCGTGACGCGCTGGACCTTCTCCGCGTCTTCCCTCGCGGGCGTTCACCTCGCCACGCGCGTCTTCTCCTGCGCCGCCACGCAACTCTGGATACACGTTCGCCCACGAGGATGGCGACCTTGCCGGAGGTGACATCGCAATCTCATGTCAGGCATCGCGCCGCCTCTGCCTTCTCTCGTGTGTTCCCTCGCGGGCATTCACCTTGCTGCCCTGAGCCGAGCCTTCTTCTGCGCCGCCACGCAACTCTGGCAGTCTGGCTTCACATTCGCCAGCCGGGACGGCGACCTTGTTGCCGGGGGTGCCAGCGTAGACGTGCCATCATGCCTTTTGCGTAGGCACGGCAGCATCGGACGAGCGAGGACGGGCGCGACGAGAGCCAATCTGAAGGAGAACGCAGTAGCCATTGCAAATACAATACGTACGTGGTGTGTCCTTCCTTCGATCCGCCGAGAGCAGAGCATCAAACCCCGCGATGGCCTTGCGCGAATCCTCCTTGGACCTCCCCGCCGATGCCGTCACCAACCAGCGCCGCCACCGCCCGGCCACCCGACTGGGTCCTCGTCAACACCGTAGCCTACCTCGCCGACCGCCCGAACGGCACAACGGTCAGATGCGTCACGCAGAGCGGCGACGCCATCGAGGTCTCCTTCTGGCTGGCCGGCTCAGTGACATGGAAGAGGCTGCCCGGCTCGGACCACTGTGGATCCTCGATTGCGAGGTCGACGTCACCATCACCAACCCGAGGCACCTTGAGATGCTGCCCGACCTGAGCAGCCACAGCAGCCTTGAGTTATCGTTGAACAGGAAGCTCAGAGTGTCGTCTCCTATAATCGGAGTGCGTGACGGGGACGTAGTTTATCTGGCGTGCAAGGCGCACGGACAAGTTGGGTGGGTGCTCGCCATCAACACCAGGAGGAAAAGCTTGGACGATCTGGCCGCCTTCTCGACGGAACGGGTCTGGGGCGGCTTCAGCCAAACCCACCGTTCCTGTGCGCTCTCCAAGCATTTGAACGTGGCTCTCGAGAAAACAAACATGAAAAGGGACTCGCCGCCAGTCTCGTCCTCTCGTCATCTCGAAGACGAAAAGAGAAGAAAAATCCAATCTGCTGCTGAGAAGGATGAGTCATGAGTGATTGATTAGTCTGTGTTTGCATTTAATGGTGCGCGGGCCAGTTCAGTGTCAAAGCAAATGGCCCATCTCCTGGTTCTGGAGGCCCACCATCAGTACGGGCACCAAGCTGCCGCCTGCAGTTCAGTGGTGGTGAGTTGCGTCGTTGGTTTTCATTGATCTGAAAGCAATCGGGAATTGAATAGGAGCATGACCTTTCATCGTTTCTTTCTTCGGCGCATGGTCATCAAGATAACGACGGTGTCGCTGAACGCAACAGGCGACTAGATGAGCTGAGGTGTTGGGGCTGGACCTACTGCAGACTTTCAGGTCCCATGCTTGACGTACGCCGCCGCTGACACGGCTCCAGAACAAGCAAGTTTTTGTTCCTGTTTGTTTTCAGCCGCCAGTCAACCCGGCGGCTGGTGCATTCATTTGTAACCAGGCAACCACCAACTATCTTGCCACTATTATGTTTTGTTCACTTAACACATGGCACGCACCCTTGTTTATTTCATTTTTTCTTCATTGATTCAGCGAGGATAAGCTTCACTTATTATCATCAGAGAGCAGTGCATCCCACCAGGAATTGAAAACTGACAAACTATTTCAAGTGCATGGTCACCGGCACTCGATTCCTGCAACAATTTGCAACTTAAAGACCAATAAGATCCTCTCAACTTTTACTCCTTCAAAAAGACGAGAATCCAGAACATTTTGGATACGTGTGTGTTTTTGTGGCAAACCTTTCTTCTCTTGGTAAAGCAAAAGATGCCTCAGATCATTGGCGCCGTTGCAGTGCAGGGCTGGAGTGCCGGGTCGGTTGTAGTGGACCGGTCTACCACCATGGCGTAGCTCGCTTTCTTTCTCTCTTCATTTTTCTCCGCATCTCCATCTCTCTTTGCCGGCTCTGTGGCCGTTCAGAGCTCAATTTAGATTGTCAACTGGCCACTAGTGCGCTATGTCGAGAGGTTTGAAACGCCTCCCTTGCTTGCCAGCCGCATTTATTATTTAATTGCATGCAAATGGCGCGTTTTCTTAGCATATCTTGAACGCTTTGGGTAACCTTTTCTAGCTCTCTTTGTGATTGGATTTCGGTGAGCAAAGTGGCTTTAATTTGGGCGTGGCGTTTATTGTACCAGCTCACGCGATCCAGTACACTCCTCACTGCAGAGAGAGATACACAGTGCTCGCTGCCTAATCCAGCCCCACTGTCTGTCTCCATTCTGCCATACCACTAGGCCAGCTCTGATGATATTCCATTTGCAAGCAGATCAGACTGACTTCAACAATGACATGCAAATGTATTTTTGCTTCTCCGAGTGTTATTATATATCATGCATCCATCTTCAACAAGGATAGGTAAACGGGGAGGCATTTTATATCGGAGGAGACATGAGAGCTAAAATTGCAATCCCTCTATCCTCTGATGCATTCCTGTGAGTGTGGAGCGGGACACGCTGCAAGCACGCGGGATGACCACTCGAGCTCGTGCAGGGTGGCGGCGTGACCTCGTACTGGAGCTGGAGCCTTTGGTCGCGTGAGTGGGAAGAACAGAGTAGTCGGGAAGAGGAAGAAGAAAGAAAAACTTAGGGAAGGAGTTGATCAGTTACAACGACTACCATGACCAGTTACAACGAGTTACAATTACCAGTTACAATAACCAGTTACAACAATTAAGCACGACCAGTTACAACAAGTTACATTAACCAGTTACAACGTCGTGCTCCGCCTCATGTAGGCCCATTCGATTTGCAATTGGGGATGACCATTGTTGTTGGAAAGCACCCGATTTGCCTCTCTCTTTAACTACTGTACATGCGAGGCAATGGACGCTTTGCCTCTCTAAAATGGCTATTGTTGTTGGAGTCAGTCTAGTGAAAAACTCTTAAAAGAAATCTACCATGAGTCTGCAATAAAGAAAAAAGTCTAGCAGCAATTTTTGTTTCGTGTAGTGTACAGAGTAAAATCTACTAAAGAACCACAAAAAATGGAATTTCATCAGAGTCAGGAAGGTCAAACTCTAGCTAGGAGGATATAGCATCCTTTATTCTGCAACCTCTATCTTCTAGTAGATCGTCGTAAGGTTCTTGTTATCCTCCAATTTTCTATTCCTTTATTTTTCACTCGTGCGGAATATCCGAAATTGTTTTCCGTAATTTGACTCGTCGATTGACGAGAAGGATTTAAGGACTTTGAATTGGTTCCTGCCGTATAGCGCATGGTAGTCGGATCAGGACATAGCAGTAGTACTCTCTCTGCTGGTGGTCGTTGGACTTGGACTTGATTCTTGCTGCTCCCGTGACTAGAGACATGCATGTATTTGCCGGTTATGGACATGGAGTAATTACTGTACTTTCCATGGAGTAATTACTGTACTTTCCATGGTTAAAAAAAAAGAAAGAAATCCCGTGTTAGAGAAACACACGAAGGAGCAGTCCCAATCCGTCAGCCTGTCATCATCTCCTGATTAAAACTCAAAAGGGAAACGAGAAAGGTAAAGTGACAAGGCAACGCATCACCTAGAAAAGACGTGGGCATATATGGTCTGGTTGTCTTTGAACGCCTGAAATGCCAAGCCACGCGAATCTCTTTTGCCCACATGCACCCATGCGAATTAGAAGCGGAAAACCTAACCAGGGATGAAACCATATCCTTTCTCCAGATCTTTTTGTGGCTGAAGCCCAATCATAATTTCCGCAAGTTACTATATTTGAACCATGCCATTTTCTCAGTCGGAAAGCAAAGCACTAGTAATTACAGTTTAGTTATTAGCCGCCAAATTACTGGCAGCACTTCGCTGTAGGGTTCAGAGCATTATTGATGACTACGGCGATATCTTGTTGGAGATGCTGCTGCTTTTCCGGGCATCTTGGGATCTTGGTCTAGCCCTGCCGTCCTTGGTTTGGTTCTTGCTCATCACATGCTCAAGCAGTACCATCATCAGTTTACACATGCGATGGATCCGTCAATCCGTGGAAACTGAGGCTGCTGCGAGAAAGAAAGTCATCTGAGTCCCACTCCACCAGTAAGTGAACTGCATCGAGTCAACACTGGAATAAACAATGAGGAAGAAGATCATGATGTTTAGGGAATGATCATGCATGTCAGTAAGTTAACGAGTATAGTACATTATTTCAAGTGTAAACGCCTTGACATTGTGTACATTTTTTTTTCTGAAAAGACACTGACATTGTGTTTAGATTAGCATTTTGCAGTATCATTGTGCATTGACTCTTGTCACCGTCAGGGGTCGAGAGAAACCAGGAGTCTGCCTATTTTTAATTATAAGGAATAATTGCACTAATAGTCTAATATTATGATGGTATGATGTTCCACAGTTTTTTTATATTATATATATATATATACTTGAAAACATTGCGCAATGACGAATAAGAGGCGATAAACAGATTGTTGGAGTTGAATTTTAATTTCAGGAACATCAGATGACGCAGACTGCTGAATATCTGTCTTTCGGATCCAATCTGATACCGACGACTAAACGATAAAAAATGCTGAGCTAGACACTTGGGACTAATGAAATACTGCTCCTATTTAAACACGTTTGCCATCTGACGCCAAAATTATACACGTTTATACATGTCGCAGTCGTGTGTCTGCGTTAATCTTACGAACAAGACGGTGCATGCATCTGGTAGAACCGGCATTGACGAAGTTCATGTGGCATTGGTGCGCAGAGACAAAAGCTAATAGGGACGGCAATGGAAAATGACAAAGCGGGATGGATTCTCATGTTCTTTTGGTGCATTTGAAAAACGCGAGACGATAAGGTTGGGTGCATAGATAATTCCCAAGGCTTCCAGGCTGGAGTGGAACACGACACAGTTGAGTCGCGTTATTACTTGTTTTAAAACTAGTCTTGAAGGACAAATGTTAATGATCTCGTATTTCAACTGTTCTTGCTGCACGTGGAGGACACTTTTCCGGTTTCCCCCTCTTGCAAGCAATTCGTGTGCTTATGAGAGTTGAGAGACTCCTCTTCTCAAGTTAACTCCCAACTTGACTCATGCCTTTTTATGCACTGCACTTTGGTTCAAGTCCATTCTGAGTATACCCATGAGGCCATGAATAATGAATTGAATTGAAATGGCAGTTTTTCTTTTCCCTCCACATTTTACACCTTTGTCTCGGTAAAGTTTGCACAAAAAATTATGCAAACTTTATTTCAAAAGGAATATGAGAGATACCCTGCAATTTCTGTGCACCACAATACATTCGGCAAGGGCGCATATGCGCTCACGGAAACGGAACCAGGGATCAATGATCATGTCCACACAGGGGTATATATGTAAATCTCCCAGACACAAGAGGGAGGGAAAAGCCGTAAGACAAAGCGGTCACCGCGCTCATTCGCAGCAACATCCACACCACCTCACCACCTGAACTCGCCTCGGTCGGTGGCGGGCTGGCCGCTTCCGTCCGCTGCTTTTCTTGCTCTTGTTCCATCTCTCCTCATCTCCGTTCAGCCAAGGGTCAAGCGACGCAGCCGCTTCGCGCATCTCCACGCGCCACTCGATCGACCTTCCCGTGCGATTCTCGGTGAGGCTGCGGCGGCGTGCTCGAGTTGACTCGAGGTGTTTCTCCAGCTGCGGCGACCGCGCTTGTGTCTTGGCTGTGCCTGCGTACGTGTGGATTTCTCACTTTCCCGTAAAAAAGTTGGTGTTTCTGGGAGCTCTAGTAAGTTGCAGTTGGTCGGTTCGGAGGAGCTGAGCTGGTTGGGCGTGGAGATTTCGGTTGACTTGTAGGGGTGCTAGGGGCAGCAGACGACTTGCTCTTGCTCTCTTGTTTCTTGGCTCTGTGGCAACCGCCTTGGATTTTTCCCGTGAATTAGTTGACGAGCTCCATTGGGGCCTGCAAAGTTTGGACCTTTGGGGCTGCTTGCTCTGTTCTTGCTTGCCTTGTTGGCGAATCTTGGATCACTCGAGGCCTCTGTTCCTATTGATTTCTTGCATTATTGGTCATTTCATGCTGGAAGCCAAGAGAGGCCGTTTACTCCAGCTCAGCTCTCATTTCTAAGCAGAGGATTGAACTGATCTAGCCCGGAATAGTGAGCCTACAGATATACAGAGTTCTTTGCTTGCGAAGAGCACAGTGGATGGGTGGTTGTTGAATTGGTAGAGGAGAAAGATGGGGAATTGCATGGACACCACGGCGCGGGTGGATCACAGCATGAACAATGCTGCCTGTGAGTGTTTTGGCCTCCCTCATAATATTTTTTCTCTGTATATTCGTCAGTTGTTTCCTTTTACGGTTCTGGATGTTATGAACTTACCGCTTTAGAATATACCTTCTTTTAGATCGGAGTATTTGTTCTGGTATGAGCTAGTCTAGTTTCTTGTTCTCATGCACCATCCTTTCTACTTTTGTTCCTCTTTCATTCCTTCTGTAGAATGACATAGAGATGGGGATTTTGAAGGCAACCTGGAGCATCTGTATCTACTTTAGTCAGGGACCTTTTTATGGCACCGCTAGAAGTGCCAACCAAATCTGGCCATTAATCTATGAATGACACGAAGAATGAACATAGTAAATCAGGCAGTCCATGATCAGTTCTATGTGGAATCCTGATTGGATTTGGTTGCTGCTTAGCACAACCACATAACAAAATAGCATCGAAGAGTATAACACTATCATTCAGAAAAATTCTTGGAAAGTTTAAACGTGATTAGATGTTGACTAGCAGTATTATGCACTTGGATCTGAGTGATACATCCTGATTTTGTCAATGAAGGCGATTGCAAGCTGGAGATTAACTAGATTTTACATTTAACTTTAGCAAATGGAAGAGAGGTTATTATTGATTCTATAGGACTTTTGCAGCATATGTTTTCTGATTTATATGCAATAGTTTCAGAAATTTGGTAGAGCCCTTCTATTTCTGATAAACCATGGCTGTTAATATTGACAGCCTATCGAGTTTATAAGCTCCATGCAGTTTGCTTGGTAGCAATCGTTTTGGCACAAAAGAGCTTGGCATGCATCTTCATAATCCTTATTAAATGTTGCTGAGACCAAATAGTTCTTATACATATTTCCCTTTTTTTTCCCCTTTTGGAGAGCAGATCCATCAAAAGTTACCAGCAAGACAAGTTTATCATCTGTTCCATCAACGATCAAGACCAACTCAAGTCGTTCAACTTTGACCGTTCCATCTATGAAAGATCGAAGTGAGCTCCCTACTCCCCGCACAGAGGGTGAAATCTTGTCATCCTCTAATTTGAAGGCATTCACATTCAGTGATCTGAAAAATGCAACCAAGAACTTCCGACCGGACAGTCTACTTGGAGAAGGGGGATTTGGTCATGTTTACAAAGGTTGGATTGATGAACACACTCTTGCTCCTTCAAGACCAGGAAGTGGTATGGTTGTTGCTGTTAAGAAACTTAAACCAGAAGGATTTCAAGGACACAAGGAATGGCTGGTAGGTTCATCACTCTTCTGCACATTTGTTATTCCGTGGACATTTGTCATGGTCACTAATTGTTTTTACCTGATACAGACGGAGGTTGATTACCTTGGCCAACTTCACCATAAGAACCTCGTTAAGCTTATTGGTTATTGCTCAGATGGTGACAGTCGACTTTTGGTGTATGAATTTATGCCCAAAGGAAGTTTAGAGAATCATCTGTTCAGAAGTATGTATTTTATCCCTACAGATTGCTTGCACTGCCCAGTTGCTTATATCTTATCCATCACTTCATAATGTAATGTTTCTCCACTTTAGGAGGTGCTGCTCCTCTATCATGGGCAATAAGGCTCAAAGTTGCCATTGGAGCTGCTAGGGGCTTGTCATTTTTACATGATGCTGAAAACCGAGTTATATACCGTGATTTTAAGGCATCAAACATTCTGCTCGATTCGGTATGCTTTAAAAATATGGCCATCTTTGAATCTCATGCATGTTTTATCTAGTTAAATGGCCTATTTACACTGTTTCCCTGGTTTCATTACAGGAATTCAATGCCAAACTTTCAGATTTTGGATTGGCAAAAGCCGGCCCAACTGGGGATAAAACTCATGTATCCACACAAGTCATGGGCACTCATGGTTATGCAGCTCCAGAGTATATTGCAACAGGTTTGAACCTTTTTTCTGGACATAATTGTGAAAAATTGGGGTGACAAAGTGCATTTGTTTTCTACTTCTGGGTTATGAAGTTCATTAGCAATTTAGAATGACATATGGCTTCAGCTTCTAGGGCTAGTTTTTGACAGGTATCAGTGCCACGCCCTCGTATTGCATTCCTTCCTGAAGCATCTTGTGTAGTTCTGGGTCATAATAAAGGACTATAAAATACTTTAAACTATAACAAAATTATTGTGCCATCCTGCTAGCAAAAGCACATAGCACACCTTTAATTCTTTTCTCTTTCAGCAACTTGAAACCAGCTGAGTTGTGCTATGTGCTTCATTACCTATTAGGCACTACACATGGCATATAATTCCTGGATTAAAAGAGTGATAGAGCATAAAGATATTAAGGTGTTATGCATGGCATATATTCTGGATTGAAAGGGTAATAAACATAATAAGGAATCTGGTTATGTATGGATCCATTCATTCTCATATTGCTTGAAACTTTTCAGGTCGGCTCTCTGCAAAGGCAGATGTCTACAGCTTTGGGGTGGTGTTACTTGAACTGCTCACAGGAAGAAGGGCATTGGACAAATCAAAGCCAGGCATAGAGCAAAATCTAGTTGACTGGGCCAAACCCCACTTAGGTGACAAACGCAGGCTCTACCGCATCATGGACACTAAGCTTGGGGGACAGTACCCGAAAAAGGGTGCGCACGCCATTGCAAACATTGCCTTGCAATGCATCTGTAGTGACGCTAAGATGCGCCCGCGGATGTCTCAGGTATTGGAAGAGCTGGAGCAGCTGCAAGATTCCAAAAATGGTTCAGCATCACCACAGGTTGACATACGAAGGGCCTCACAGACAGTCGCGAAATCACCATTGAGAGTCCAACCTTCACCGCGACGATCACTTGGAGCAGCATCCCCATTGTCAGGATATCGTACCGCACAAGTGCACTAGAAGAGAGGTCATCTTACAAGAGTCCATGTAACCTTAGGAGCTTTATATTTGTTGGTTTGAGCAAGCGAGCAGTGTAATCTTTGTTCTTACTAATGTTTCACAAATCATGACCATGGGCTTCAAGGGAGTATAGCTGTGTCATCGCCAGATAAATTGTCTAACCACGCTGAATCTGTGCTCAGAATTGGCATGTCTTAGTTTATAATCGATCTGCTTCCATGATGAGACTGATTATTCGGAGAATTTGCCTTGGGTTCGGCGTCTATAATCCATGTCTTTTGGCACGTTTCCGAAAAAATCTTTTGGAAACAAAAACAAATGCGCTAGCAGGTAACTGCTGCATTCAGAGTTTCTATTTTCATTTTTCAACAATGAACTCTTGAATTTCTATCCCAGTGTGACGGGCACCGCCCTGTTTCCGTACCAAAACTTCATCACCAACCTTCAGCGAAGTCACAGGGATAGCTGTTCTTCCACTGGATCCTTGCATCAGGCAATAATACAAGGGAGGAGATAAGTTGATTGAAACAGATTCCATTAGGTAAATGCGACAGAAACATAACTGATAAAAAATCTAGAATCAAATATTCAAATTTGCACCGAAAAGGAATTACCACTGCCAGGAGTGATAAGTGCAACTGTCTCTGCATTTTGAAGGAATATGCTGTATATATCATCTCCAGAGTTCTCCTACAGCAAGCCAATAATAACGTCAAATTGATACTTGCAGTGAATATACACGTTATATTTCAGCAATGAGTTTTATATACCTTTGCTTCTACAAGGATGAGCGGTCTTGATTCAATCTTCACACGACCCACAATTGCAGTACGCCATAGGCCATTTTGATCAACCACGATGACTTCCTTTCCTGATCGCAGCTCCGAGAGGTAACTAGTTTTACCCCCAGGAACAGTGACATACGCATGTACTGGCCCCTAAAAATGGAAAAGAAGTTACAGAAGTCTTTGTTGTGTACTTGTGCCGCAATACGCCAATACCTACAGTATTTATTTGTTTAAATTTGCTTGAAACTTACTGCGTTCACTCTGAAAGGCCTGCTGGCAATGTAGTTTGTCTCCAAGCATTCTGAATGTACAAGGAACATTCCTCTTGCATAAGATCCAACCTGAAAACAAGATCCATGTAAACATAAAGGGTGACTTGTATACTAGAGACCTAGTGTGGAGGTATCAGTAATTGGGGCTATTGCGTTTTTACCCCTAGCCCGGCCTCCTATTGCGATTTTACCCTCCATTTTTCAATCTTGCGATTTTACCCCTGCGATTTGAAAATGAAGGCGTCCTTTGCCCCTGATTTTGGATGCCGTTAACCTGAACCGATTTAAGGTTTTAAAAAAATAAAACAATATTCAAGACATTGGGAAAAGACTAGACTACCCTCCTCTCTCTCTCTTTCCCTTTCCCTTCTTCCTTCTTTCCTTTTTCCTCTAACTTCCAACCCACGCACCGATGGGGCGTGCGCGGCGCCAGGCCGGGGCGCGGCCGGGCGTGCGGGCGGCGTGAGGCGGGCACGCGGCCGAGTGTGGCGCGATGCGGCTGGGCGTGCGGGCTGCGCGAGGCGGGCACACGGCCGGGCGGGCGCGACGCGAGGCGGTGGCGTGGCCGGGCGTGCGGGCTGCGCGAGGCGGGCACACGGCCGGGCGGGCGCGGTGCTAGGCGGTGGCGCGGCCGGGCGTGCAGGCGGCGCGAGACGGTCGGGCGATGAGCGAGGTGGCTGAGTGCGTGAGCGGGTGGCGGAAGCGGCAAGCGAGCGGTTCGCGAGGCTTGGGGTAGAGATGGTTGATTTTTTTTTTCTCAATCTGAGCGGTTAAGGTGAGAAAGTTGAAAATAATAACAGAAATAGAGAGAAAATAGAAAGAGCTTATACTGAAGAGAAAAACTAATTTAGGAGCTTAAAAATGTCGTTGAAATGCTGTCAAAGTACTGTTGAAATGTTAAAAATGTTGCTCAAAATTGCTTCTGAAATGTTGTTAAAATGTTTCAACAAATCAGGGGTAAAATCGCAAACCAAGTTCAAAATGTGGGGTAAAATCACAAGGGTAGTTTTGTCTTTTCATACTAGATTTAACACCGTTAAGAGGCCATAACGGGACAGGGGTAAAAGCCTTCTTCATTTTCAAATCGTAGGGGTAAAATCGCAAAGTTGAAAAATGGAGGGTAAAAATGCAATTGGAGTCCGTCCCAGGGGTAGAAACGCAATAGCCCCATAATTGGTAATCCAGTCCAATGCTAGTAATTCTACAATGTTATATCCATGTGTATCAACAGTAACAAGCGAGAGGTATACACAAACCAGAAGGCCTTCACCAGGTCGCATGATACTGCAAAGATCCACACAAACACGGTCTCCCATACCAACAATTTCAACTTTTGATATGGTAGCCTTTGTCAACGATAATTGACTCTTTGCCTCGTTCCTTCTGTCAAAATAATCCTGAGTCATTAAAGGGGGAAAGAAAATAAACATCTGATAAATCATACAATCACATAAAAAATATGCAGTAACAGGAAGTAGCCTCATGTAGACTTATATATCCATATGATACATCGAAGGTATTGATATGCAATGCTACAAGACCATTGTATATTGGCAGGGGTTTAAGAAACATCGAAACAAGAATTGTGATAAAATACCTTGAGTTTAATGACATCATCCATGTCATCTACTTTAAGTACAACTCCATCAAGCCCTTGCTCCAAGGCCTTTACAATGAGTAGCAGAAAAATGAAAAAGAAACCTCAGAAAACATAATTTACAACAAGACCTAAAATAGCATTGTATGTGAGAGCACGTCGAAATCTCAAGATAGTTACCTCAAGGAAAACTTGAGCCTCTGTTGAGTTTGTTGAAACAGCCAACACAGCTCCTCTGTATCCTTGAAATGCAGCAACTATATTTTCTGCAGGTATAACCTATGGAATTGAAAAGTACACACTACTGAATGCCTTCAACGAATATGGTGGGTTTGTACAGTTATGTTTGGAAGTCACTTTTCAGACAAGTAACCAACCAAGCAGATGGAACAGATAATTTATATTGAGTCATATGTGTGTGCATACACACATTAATTGGATGCCCTTGATGAAGTAAAAATAAATAACATAAAAGACTACTTCAAAGATTATAATCTAAGACATTATGATATTACAAAATAGGACGTATGTGATAAAAAATAAATTAGAAGTTTAAAATAATTTTGATACTATGGGATGACAGAGGGGAAAAAAAAAGAAGATTAAGTGTTTGTTCATCTGTCTTTACCTGCCAACCACCTCGAAAATCTATCACAATGTTCTCTGCTTCAGTATTCTCTGGTTGGATGAGTTCAAGCTCTCTGGGTGAAGAAACTTGTGAAATTGCAGCGACTTTCTTATTTTCCCCATCAAAAATATCCAGACCATCAATAAAGAGGGGATTGATGCGAGCAGTTGCTGGAAACCAATTGAACACAGTAAGTAATGAATCACCAGAATCTAACAAGTTAGCATGCTCAGTCAAGCATATCATCAAACATATATGACGGTCAAACTATAAGGGGTTTGGGAGGAACAGAAATAGAAGCTGAAACTAGGGAGTCCGAAACCATGCCAAAAGGGGCTTAACTATGTCCTCACATATCACTATCATACTTCAATGCGATGGGTGGAACCTTTTCTTATTGACTAATCTTAAAATGGGTATATACACATATGAACCAATTTCATAGGGCTTCAGGCCATCGAAGACACTCATCTCATCTAGTCGAACCGAACAAAATGAAGAGAAAACATTGATCTCACATGACCAATCCTTGCCGAGATCTCTGGATCCGAAGAGGAAAGTGGTCCAGCCCCGCTCCACGGCCGTCGTCATCACCTGGTGATTCTCGGTCCACAGCCAGACGGTCTTCTTCGACTCCGCCGGCGCCTCCGCGGCCGCCGCCGCACACATCCTGATGGAAGGAAGGCGCGATGAAACTGAAGCTGATCCTGCATTGGACGAGACCTCACGATTAACCGTGAAACCATGAAATCAACAAACTGGTGGAGCACAATCAAACACATACTTTCCAAAATGGAGCTCGAATTCATGAAACCGATTGGCAAGAAGAATTCATGAAACTACAGCGAATCGCGAAACGATGCGGGAAGTGGGGGGATTATAGATACCTGTCGTTCGGTGTGCAGGGAGAGGTGCGTGGGAGCACGGGGACGAGAATAAGACTGCCATTGGGATGACTCGGCTCGGCCTCTTGACACTTGACAATGGAATTCCTCTTGCTTTCTCTATCGGCTTTTTCTTTATGGCTGCCTTTCTTTATTGAAAAAAAAAATCCTTTTAGCCTCACTCGCAAATAACCGGTTTTATAAATAAGAGAACAAAACTAAACTTTAACAATAACTAGCAAAGTGTCCGTCCGTTGCTACGAGTTTAAAAAAATAAAAAACGCTTTATAATTTAAATATAAATTATTTACATAATATAATTGTTAATATTTTTTATATGAAAGATCATATTTATATTACTATTGATGCTTCTTAGTATACCATTTTATATGTCATAAGTAACAATTTTTCTACTATTTTTTATCATATTTTTATCATAATTTTTTTTATTTCTAATATTAACAATTCCCACATATAGTGTTGTTTGAGTGCTATAATATAAAATTAAGTGAAATGACATTAAAAAATGCTCAAATATGAGAAGTACGGATATGCAGCCCAATTCGTCATGCAAAGAGAGATTCCCACAAGCTCATGACACCTACAAAACATCAATGGACCTCTATAAAGTTTAACATGCAAGACTAAGATCGTGATCCAATGCTTAAAGATTTCTAGAAGCTTTATCCGATAGAAAAAATTAATTCACGTAGAATAAAAACAACACTATATTGCGACGTGATTTTGGACTTGAAAACATACTCTAATGAGAAAAGTTAAAACATGAACGTTGCAGATCTTATCGATGCCTTTTCAGAACATATATAGATGATATTATTTGGACTTCGGAGGTAAGAGATATGGGCCCCGTACAGAGACCTACGCGGAGGAGTCCGAATCAGAATAAATATTTTTGCATCATAAATTTGAAAACCAAAACGACGGAATATTGACTTCCATTGAATATCAAAGTTGTAGAACTTTTCGAGAGCTACGTGATAGAGTCTTAGTTTGCCTCATTTGAACTCCGGATGAGGGATTTATGTTATTTTGAATTCGGTGTTTGATATATAAGGTACGAAATCAATTTGGATTTAATCTCTAACTTTGTGGACGTATGACAGATTTTTTTATGGCGTGAATATTTTTACCTAAATTAATAGGTAGGATTAGAGATTAACAAAGGTTAAAAGGATTTTTTTTTACTTTTTTTCCTCTTCTCATGGCCTAGTACTAACCAAATGGGTCGTGTCTAGTGGGCCAACCCGAAGCATAGAAAAAAGCCCGGCCCGTGCTATTTCATGCCCGAGCCAGCCCTACATGACACTGCAAGTCATGTTTGGATTGAGGGCGTAGCCCATGAGGTGGTACAACATGATCCGTTTATAAAATAATTGAATAAACTTATTATTAAGAACCTAGACAAAAATATTAACTTGATCCTGAATTGTCATGCCAAACGGACTGGTACGACACAATTAAGCAAGTTCGTGTTGTGCCTGTGCCAATGGTCAAACACGTGTGCTGACACGGCACGGTTCGAAACGAGTTGTTTGCCATGTGACTCTGAAATTAAATGGGTCGTGTATTTATTGGGTCGGGCCGGGTTGCCTGTTTGCTCTGAGCTGAGTTGATGATTAGCCGCTGCTTGGATAACCGGGTCGTGCTTGGATTAGCCGCTGCTTGGATGTAGCACGAGGGCTAAAAAGCCTACCTACGAAGCTTGTGAGGCCTAGGCTGTTCGACTCTGAGCTAAGCTAAGATGTTCGTCGTGCGGCCCAGACAGCGAAGTGTCGTGACACCGACACGACGAAGTTTTCCCTCCCGTTCCCCATTACGATGACGTGTTCCCCGCATGTCATCGCCACCGTGTACGGCGTGGAGTCCGCGTGAGTCGTCATCAACTCGGCTCTCGGCCCGCGAGGGAGGAGCACCGCGCCAGTCTTGATCCAATCACAGCCCACGCTTCCAACCCAATCTGAGTTTGGACCGTACAAACCCAACCTTTATTTGCTTGGACTCGGTTCCACCCGATCCAATTTGAAACCAAACAAAATCCGATCCACTAAAATCGGTGAGAGGAGGTAGAGGTGAACGGAGAGCTGGCGATGAAGAAGGCCGGTTGGCAGCTACAAGCGAAGGTGGTCGAGGGAGGAGGTGGCAAAGGCACTGGTATTACAGGATCAGGAGGCCGAGCTGCAGGTGGAGATCGAGTGACGGAATGCGGCGAGGCAGATGGAGAAGCTCAAGCGGCCGGAGCAGCTGAGCAAGGCCGTGGTTGACTTGGAGATGAAGGTGTAGCAGACGAATGACAGAAGGCAACGGTTGTTCGAGCAGGAGGAGGCCGAGAGAGGCACGGGCCTTCTTCCCGCGGCAACATGAGGTCGAGGCGGAGCTGTTAAAACTGGATACCTAAATTTTGTTTTAGGTATAGGAAAAAGAAAATTTAGTTGATCATTTTATGATCCTCTCTGACACATTTGTTAAAACTGGATACCTATAAATTATTTTGCTTTGTTCTCTCAACCCATTGCATATATAGCTCCAGATAACTCTAAAACTTCATCAGACGTAGTTCAAATAAACATGACCATACACATGTCCATAACATTTTTAAGGTCAAATTTAAATTTAGGATAAACACAAAATGAAATCATAGTGAATCATTGAACATAGGCAAGACAATGATATATCATACATGACGACGTTCACCATGTAACTTCCACAATTCCTCCAATTGTCCATGGGACGTTCGGATTTGGGTCTCTTGGTACAAGTGAACAAACCTCTCAATCCATTCTCTATTTCTGCGCGGTGTCACCTTTTTTTCCCATTTTCTCGTAAACATAGTTCACATTCTCTCTACTTTCATCTTCGACGGTCATGTTGTGCATGATTACACAAGCTATCATGATCATTCAGAATGTTTTTTGATCTAAAATCTTGCTCGACCACGTACAATAGCAAAGCGAGATTGTAGCACCAATGCACGCTCTACATCCTTCCTAAGAGCTATTTGTTATCTTGCAAAATAAATTTTTTTATTACCTTCAGGATTTATTATAGTCTTGACAAATATGGCCCATGTTGGTTATATCCATAAGCATGTTGCGTGCGTCAGGAGGTGCTATCGGTGAAACCTCTAGCTCAACTTTCCCCTCTGAAGGAAGTGAGACAGAGGGGATGTTAGGGGGAGGATGGATAGCCGAAAAAGAATCTACTTACTACTAACGACAGGTTCATTCTCTCTGAGGTTGAGCATAATATGCTTCTTATTATACTTCTATAGATCAATCACGGGAAGAACAATTTTGTTTCCTTTATATGGTAAAAAGAAAATTAATGAACCTGTAAATATCGGCAAAACAACAAGTATCCACGCATAATTAACCTCCTTTTTTTTCGTCCAATATTTTTTCAGAAATGAATTAAGCATGGACTCTGCCTTATCCGGGTTGCGCAAATCCCTTTGTAGTTGCCAAAGGTTGGAAATGGTGCGCATCAATAATGGCTTTTAGTCCCCAGTACAGTACAGACCGGTCTGGAAAGTTGCTTTTCCCAGTCAACATTTCAAACACTTGTACTCTAGTAACTTTTTATTTATTAAAAAGACACTTAATTTTTCAATTGCACTAGGGCGAATGGACACGGTAACAGTTCACCCGTTTGGTTTTTTTTTATTACTCACTGGTTTGGACTTTGGATGATGCAAGAAGCAAATCTGCTGCCACACATGCAACGTAATAAGTGTGCATATATAATAAAACCTTATATTAGTAGCGTGTAGACAGAAATCAGAGCTGTTTCCGGCATATTGAATATTCTCAGACCATACAAAGCAATCACACAAATCAAGAGATTAACACGTACCAACCAAGCTTTAAACACAGTACAACAATACACACAGTGTGACACATGATGGGAAACAACAACAGAGAATCGGAGATCAAACATAAGTAGTATTGCTCGTTCGTAGTTTATTGCCGATGACCTGCAAAAACAATAAGACGACGAGCACATGAATGTTTGAGTACAAGGAAATAACTAGAGCAATCTAGAACAGAAATGTGCGCGTAAGCTACCTCTGTTATATTAGAGAAGACAGGCATCGTTTAGTTTAACTCGTCCTCCAACGCCTCCATGACGAGCTCCGCAGAGAAACTGCCGACGCATGAGGCGAGAGGCTTCAGCAGGCGAGACCACCAGGATGACCGCATGCGAGTGAGCTCCGCCGCCTTTGCTTCCACGGCCTTGTGCTTGTTGGAGTCTTGTTCCTAGAAATTCAATTACGTGCGATCACTATCCGAAAAGAACTAACTGGGGTTATGAATTTGGCGTGGATAGATGAAAAATACGAAATGAACTACGAACCTGTGTCTCGTACTCGTTTGTGAGTGGCAGCGCGTTCATGCGCTCGTACTCCTCCATCTGGAGCTCGTACTCCTCGATCTCGGCACCCACCTTGGTGTGCCTGTCCCACTCCCACGCGGCCTTCTTGGTGGCGAGGAACTCGGCCTTGGCCGCGGCGATGGCCGCCTCCCTCTCGTCCTCGAACACCTTGATCTCATCAGGCTCCGATTTGGTCTGCACGTCCACCGCCTGTGCCTCCTGGCGCATCTTCTGCAGCGTGGTGCCCTCACTCTCCTTGTTCATCCACTCCTCCGACTTGGTCATCTGGCCCAGGTACAAGAAGTTGGAGAAGTTCTCCTGCCCGGGGACGACGTCGACCAGCTGCTGATGCTTGACGTTGGCGTTGTAGATGTACAGCCCGAACTTGTTCAGCTCGACCTGGACCTTCTCGACGAGGAACCCCGGCAAGTGCAACATCTCCTCCATGGTCATGGAGGAGGCGAGCACGCGGGTCTCGCCCTCGACGACGCCCTTGACGAGGTCCCGGACGACGACGGGGCTCGACTGCTCATCGTGCGGAGCGACGAGCTTGGCGTAGAGGATGAGCGGAGCCTTGTCGTCGCTCACCTTGGGACCGATCGTGAACGCCGCGGTGACCATCAATGGGAAGTTCTCGGAGCTCATCGCCTGAACCTCGAACTCGTAGTTCACGGGTGTGGTGTCAAACTTGATGCACTCCTGACCGACACACACCCACGCCTTCTTCGCGACCTTCACGTCGTCGATCCCCAAGCCGGTGATGGCGAGGTACTCGGATGCGCCAGCCACCTTGAAGCTCGCCATCGATCCTTTCCTTGGCTTGCTCTCTCTGTCTCTCTCTCGCCGGATCTGGACTCGAGATGGGCTGATAGCTGGTGGTGTTTGCTCTCTGCGGAGTACTAGTTGTCGACGTGAGGCGAGTGTGTAGTAAGAGCGTGGTGCCTCGTTTATATAGCCGGCTGGGTGGCGCAAGAGAAAAGGGGACGCCGGCGCAAGAGAAAAGAGTAATAGTAGTACTTTGGTCGTGTCTAAGCAAACTAACGCAAGGCATACATCGAAGACTAAGGAAGGAAAGAAAAAATATTGACAGGGCTCCTTTTGACCTTCTGGTGGATCATATGGAAGGAACGCAACAAAATAGTTCAGGCTCACCTACTGCTGCAGGAGTTCAGGGTAACAACTCCTAATTTCGCTCAATTAATTGTAGCTTACTCTCTTTGTTATTTTCTCTTCATTTCAGTGTTTTTTGTATACCTATATTTATTGATTCAATTAATGGCAGCGCTCCAGCCAACTTTTCAAAAAAAAAAAAAGGAAGCAAATGCAGTGCGGTATAACCCTATCAGGTTGCTACATTACAGTTTTTTTTTTACATTTAAGTTTATGATATATTTTACAATAATTTCTCAATTTTCCTGTGGGACAGCCCTGTGCTAAGAATATTTTGAGCTGGACCTAGCGCTTCCACGACTATTTTACAAATAATAGCACTGTAATTCTGTGCGCAGTGCGCACATGCTATACGGCAACCTGGAGACAGCAATGCACCTGTTCGCAGAGTGCCCCATAGTGAAGCAAGTTTTGGAATGCGATTGACTGTAACAATGAGTCCTCCATTGCTTGATGCACTACAACAAAACATTACTATAACGACGGGCAAAAAAATACTATAGCCACAGAGATCTTTGCCCCTTGCTATATAATCGTAGCAAAAAATAAACAACTTCAGCGATGGATTCGTGACACTCACCAAAGACATGAGATCCATTGCTATTGTAGGGTTCTAGGCGATATGGAAGGAGAGGAACGTGAGGATCAAGGAAGAGATTAGGTGGTAGGAGTGAAAAAACATTTCCCCTGTATTTGTTAATCAGAATAGAAAGTACTCTCTTCGTTTTTAAATTATTATCATTATTAATTTTTTAGGTTTGTTTAATCTTTTATTTTATTCAAAATATTACTTTATATATATAATTACAAGTTATTTTTAGTGATAAAAAAATCTTCATAAAATATGATAATTTTTTTATAAGATGAACAACAAAACATAATTTAAAAGATCGAGACAACAGAATGAGTAATAGTTTTTAAGCAGCGCATGTTATAAAAGATCGAGACAACAGAGTGACTCCATTATCATTACAGGGGTCTGGACGCTATAGAAGGAGATAAACACGAGGGTCAAGAAACAAATTAAGGCGTGCTTAGTAGAGCTTATGCACCAGTTTATTGAGCAACCCATGTATCATAAGTTATAAGCTCTGTTTTAAAAGCATAAACACTTATTACCATAAGGAGCTACATAAGCCAAAATCTCTTTTATACTATAATAAAAAATATTATTTTTCTAATTTATCAATCATCCCTTTCAAGACAAGTTACAGGATAAGCTATTTTGTTAAACGAATTAATTGTTTATGTTATAATAAGCTAGATAAATTAGATAAACATTTTTAACAGATAAATCAAAGCATAAGCAATTTTTGACATAAATAAAAGCTTTGTCAAACACATCATTAGCATGTGCCTTGTGACAGGAGCGTAAAACATCTCTGTTGTATTTGTTAATCAAATTAGCAAGTACAGTACTCTATTTGTATAGTTTTTTTTTCAGTTTTGAGATAAACCATGATATGTTTGGCAATTGAGTATTTTTTTTAGTGTTTTTTCATACAAGGACTCGGTTTACCACGCAAGCATGAACATTCAGCCCTTGAATAGAATGGAATGATTAGTTCATCAATCTAGACATGATTTCAAGTAATCAGTACTGTCGTAGGCTTTCTGAAAATAAAGTGCTTTTGGTATTGCGATTACTAATATCCATGTACCAAGAAATTTGGGAAATAATAATGGACAATTGGACAAGCTGTGAACATATATATGTTGGGAAATCTAAAATTAAAATTTGGAAGGAACCAAATAAAATTTGAATCAGGAACGCATAGGCTACAAGTTGAATTGGTGGGTCATGTGGTCTTATACAGTTATACCTCAACAAAGACAGGTAGATTTGTGAATAGCTAGATCCTAGATGCACCTAAAGTCCGTACGTATATAGTGATCGTGATCTTTTTCGTTATTTTTTTTAGGGGGGGGGGGGGGGGGGGGGGGATAACAAAGCGCAGGACACGGGAATCTTTGTAACCATGAGAGCATCTGGACGCAGAGACATAGAACAGCTTGTTGGTGAGGATTACTGATATTGTTAATGGAGACGGGAGGGGCTAGTAAGGTGGAAAAGCAGTGCACGGACGACATCGGCTCCGTCTCCCCCCGCGCGTCGCTCCTTATGCGTATGCCGTTAGCTTCGATGGCGACCTGCCTCCAGTAAGGTTGAAATAATCGGTATAACCGGCTGGTTCGGTTTAGTAAAAAACCGTTCGGTTAACTGAAAAATCGATCAATTAACTGTCTGCTATAGTAACCAGGTTCGTTTTTTTGAATTAACCGGCCGGTTAGCGTGACCGGCCGGGACCGGTTTTCCGGTTAATCGAGATAACCGACCGGTTTTCACCGGTTATTAAAACCCTGGCCTCGAGGCCTCCTTCCATCGCGCGCCAGCTTCGACTTCGAGCCACCCTGAGTCGTGATGGATCGTCGAGGGCCAACTTTCCACCGCGCAAGGCTTCCTAGCACTCCAACGGGCTCGCGTGTCTAACGGGTTCAATCGGGCCTAACGGGTTGGGTCGGCATTAGAGATGACAACGGGTCTAAACTCATCGGGCTTTGTCTCCTCAGATCCATATCCACACGATGAGATAACACCTGTTAAATATTCCATTAACAGTCACGAGTGGAGATTTTAACCCAAACTTATACCTATACCTTAGTGTTTGGACCGGCCCGTGCCGTACGGAACGATCCGTTTGGACGACACTAGGTGGAAGTGGAAGGCCTTGCACGGAGACCCATGTAGATAGTATAGTGCAAAAAACCCACGTACGAAGCTTGTGAGGGATGGACCGTACGTGCAAAGTCAGGGCTTAAATAACCGATAAAAATCAGTCAGTTATTCCGGTTAACCAAAAAACTAATTCCGATCGGTCGCTCTAACCAACTGGTTAATCGTGAAAAACCAAAACTAGTATTGTAGCAATTCGGTTAACTGACGGGCTACAACGGTTCTTTCAACCAGCTGAGCTGAGATGTTCGTTGTGCGGCGGAGGCACTGGAGTGAGGAGTCAAATCTTCTAGCTCTGCGTGTGGGGTACCAGTCGTGCCCGCCTGATTTCCAGATTCTGTTCCGCCCGAGTGTCACCCACCAGCGTGGCACGCGACACGAGCGAAGTTTCGGTTCCCCTTCCTCGTTTACGACGTGTTTCCCGCGCATCACCTCCACTCCACCGCGTAAGTCCGCCGTCACCTCGGCTCAGCTCCGGCCAAGCGCCGCACGACGCTTCTGTTGATGACGTACTCGGTGGAGATACTGAGCTAGGTTTTGAACCGGCCGGTGAACCGAGCGAGCCAAGTCAGTTACGGGCTCCACAGAAATAAAAAAGAAAGAAAATGATTTTTTTTTGACACCGAAAGAAACTGAATTCTTTAAAAAAGAAAGAAACTGAATTAGATAGAGTAAACGGAAGCAAAACGGGCTGGCGGACACGGAGACGTGGTCCACCACAGGAAGCACGGCCTGTCCGTCTCCATGATCTCATGCTCTGAGACTGGGCCAGGTCCAACGGCTATCCCGAGACAAAGCTAGCATCCGATGGACGGCTTGTTTTACACGAAAGCCCCTTAACTTTCTTCTAACTATAGAGCACAGACAAACTAGTCGCATCTTAAGCCGTCAACCGTGTCGAGTGATGATTTCAAGAAGTGTCAGGCCCTGCACCGCAAACTCTCTCCCAACGGTTCGTTCAACCTTTCTCCTGTCTTCTCCATATAAACGAGCTACGATGCACAAACCCTGACTTGCAAAAAGGCCGAAGAAGATTCGGTTGCCACACGAAAGAAACCGTAGCGCGAAGCAGAGCAGCAGTAGGCGAAGAAAACAGAGCGCGAGCGGCGTCCGCCTCGCGCGCCATGGCCGGCTGCTGCGTCTTCCTCCGGTGGCCGTCGACGACCTCGCACTCCCGCCTCGGTTACCGCTCCCTCGACGCCGCCGCCGCCGCCGACGAGGGATCCGCGACGGTGACGGTGGTGGTGGGCAAGGAGCGGCGGGTGTTCGCCGTGGACCAGCTGGTGCTGGACTCGTACCCGTTCCGCGTGCTCCTGGAGACGGTGGCGCGGAAGGAGGAGGAGCGGCGGGGGAAGGCCACCATCTTCGTCGACGTCGACGCCATCCTCTTCGAGCACATCCTCTGGCTCGCCTGCGACGGCCGGTCCCTATCGCAGCTCCTGCACCTCGACCTCAAGGAGATCATCGAGTTCTATGCTCAGGACGCATGATTCTTTCTTTTCTTCCAGGCGCCGGTCTCCTGATTTCTTGACCAGTTTTTTCTGTTCTTCATTTGCTAATGTGCATACTGAAAATCATCTGTTACAATGATACCGTTGGCAATGGAAATTTTGGAAATACTGAATGAAGTATAAACATGTGTCTGCTAGCCATTTCTGATCATGTTTCACTCAGTCCTTTGGTTCTCTGTCCTCCTGAACTCTCTGAAGCGTGTTGTCCTTGAATCCGTGTTCTCTGTCCCTGTCGCACGGTTCGTCCACATTCCCCGTGCTAGTACCGCGTAATTTGGTTCCGGTCATTTTCACTTCCGGTACCATGGACACGTAATTTGGTCGCGAGCCGTATACAATATGCTATCAGCTGCTGTCCGAGCTCTGAACATGACGTCCACCAACTCAAACACCTTGACCGTTTCTTTCTTACGCATCATGTGGTGATCCAACGGTTGACTACCGGACAACCAAAAAAAGATGCGCAAAAACATATACTTTTGCGACATGATTCTGGGCCTGACTCTGTACACACCAGGCTCCAGCCATTTCAGTTACGCGATGAGATCGAATCATCCTTATCTTTTCATAAACAATTCAGAAGGATACAGCAGATGGAAACGCCTTATTAATGAATTCTTGTTTTGTTGGCAATCTTCGGAAATCTGCTCATACCCTGGTTATTATTTAACTCATAAGGACGTGGAACGGTGGAAGAATCCGATTAGTTCTTGTGTCCAATGATTGACCGCGTCATCTGGATAATTTTTCAGCAAAAGTAGCCGTACTTCTAACTCGTGATCATTACACACCGAGCACTTGCCAGGAGAGAGACAAGCTCAAATGATCCTCCAAAGGTCACCTGCATCACCATCACTAATGTTAAGCTAGTTGAGACCGAGACATAAATTTCACTAATGTTTAGCTTTTCAAAGAAAAAGGCATCATAAATCATAATCATAAGCAATCGTTGGTACCAACCAAAGTGGTTTGCAGCAGAAAGGAATGTCCTTTAGAATACAACCATTTGTAATGTTTCTCCAACCAGCAGACAGGTTGAGGCACAGCTTCAGTCAGGTAGGTCATGACTAGCTAATTTGGTTTTGTACCAGTTCATTGCCCAACCGTGAACTCTTTGCACTACAAAGGAAAAAATTTTTTTTTGGCAAAGCGCTCACGGAACTTGTAGTGGCGTAAGGTAGACCAAGAGCTAATATATTCCACTCATCACAACATTTTAACTGTAGCGCTCACGGTGTCCTCTGGGCATCTCCTGCTCCCAACCAACGAAATTACAAAATTCCATCTTAACTGTAAAGCTCCTGATCATCACAGGTGTCCATCACTGTTGCATGACGAGTATAGAATATTTCTCATGCGTATCAGTGGAATTAAGACCATCGAAATCCTTCCGTGACAAGTTGCCAACGCGTCCAGCCGCCAACGCTATCATGAATGATTCATGATAGATCACTGGAAGTTGGCACTAACACAGCTGGTGTTAACATTGAGAACTAGTGGCAGCTGTCTGAAACTCTAAAACCCATGCGTGATGCGTCGCTGTGCTCTCTGTCGCTAACGACTTCTCGAAACCAATTCTTGCCAACAATTTCACGAGGAAACTGATTGTCTGAAATCTGCATCTATGCAGGACAGTGGGCGGGAACAGGACACATGCTTTTGCTTCCATTTCCGTGCAAGTTGCAACCAAGGTGTGAGTGATGGAAATATAAACTCGCTGTCGCCCCAAATTCAAGGCATCCTTCGGGCCCGATGATCCACTGAATTTTCGTGCTTCTCCTTTCCAGGGTACAAACTGCACTGAGCTGGCCACACGGAGCCACGGATTTTTCTTGCCGACCAATCACCATCGTTTGCTCCCGGAAAGGCAGTTTAGCCTCAGCTCGCGGACGCAACAAAGCCGTGTGAAGAGCTACGGCCAGCTGAGTCACGGCTCACGGGTTCGGTGGGCCCAGATTCTCAGACATCAATACACCACACCCGTCACCAGCTGTGGCCGCCTCCGCAGACGCGTGGTGCACATCGGGTAGAGCATCTCGGTGCAGGAATTAGCAGGAAGATTAGCGGCTAAGTCTGCAGTGGGCACCCACTGTTAGCGGATACCAGCTGGTATCAGGAATTCTTTTTTGCCTTGTCAGCCTATATAATCTGCAGCTCTACGTCTCTTCCTCCTCTCCTCTCCACCAGACAGTCTCAAGTACACACTCCGCCTCTCGAAGACAAGTCCAACACTGTTCCTGCGTGACAGCTGAATTTGCTCCACAGCTTCGGAGGCAGCACAAGAGGACAGCGAGCGAGCGAGCAAGAGAAGATCTTTCATGGAGAACCTGAAGCAGGTAATGGCAATTTCAATCTCTTCGAAGAAATCCTTTCTTTCCCATGCCATGAACAAACAAATCCTTCTTGCTCGAAGAGAAGAGGAGTTCGTCCATCTGCTGAATCCTCTCGCGATCCGTTCATGAAACCGGTTCTCACAATCTCACTGCGTGCGTGCGTGTGCGTGTGTAGCAGCGGGGCCACGACGCGGCGGGCGCCAACGGGTGGATGACGGTGCCGGCGTTCGGGGACTGGGACATGAAGAACGGCGCGCTGCCGGACTACTCCATGGACTTCTCCAAGATCCGTGAGATGCGCAAGCAGAACAAGAAGGAGCTCTCGCGCGCCAGCCTCGGTGGGGACGAAGACCTCGCCGCGGGCCAGCAGCGGAGCCAACCGCAGGTCAAGGCGCCGACCACGCTCGGCCGCCCGGTCGACGACCACCGCCGCTCGCATGACAACCCCCCAACAGTAAGCAAAACCTTCATCTGCGTGTAAAATCGTGACAGAGTAAAGATTTGAACTTTCTACCTTGCATGTGACAGGAGTACTAAGCACAAACTTAAATAAACAAGTACGGACAAATCAAATGAAAGTGGGGAATGGGGAGGGGAGTAAAAAACTAACTAGTGGCAAAACCAGTTCTTGGAATGTACTGCAAAGTAGCAGACTAGCTTGACCACATCTAAAGCAATTCACCACCTCACTTGGCAGTTGGCACTGGGGAGCTCCTGATCTGCAGCAGCTCACTTCTCTCGCTGTAACAGACTTCCAAGGTTATAGTACTATGGAGTTTGCATAGCAGCCATGTTAGTCGAGAGAGGTTTTCAGGGTCAAACCTATATTCCAAAGCACGGATAGTTTATGGTGGACGGTGAAATAGAGCATTTCAATGCAGAGGAGGACAGCAACTCGCATGCCACATGTAGTTGCCAGCGGTCTGTTTGAATTCGATGAGTACTTGCTAATGTCTTAGGAAAAAAATGCTTCCCTCTGATTTTTAGTCACCCAAATGATATGAACGAATAGCAATGGAGCGAACTGGGCTTTTGATCATAGCTCATATTGTCTGTTAGCCATTCTCTTTGAGTGTTATAGACATAAGAACAGCATGCATCAAATTTTGGAAAGCTTTTTGGATACAGGGTACAGGGGAGTTAACTTGAA
This sequence comes from Eleusine indica, assembly GCA_030378355.1. Classification (NCBI taxonomy): domain Eukaryota; kingdom Viridiplantae; phylum Streptophyta; class Magnoliopsida; order Poales; family Poaceae; genus Eleusine; species Eleusine indica. The sequence continues at coordinate 3,671,858 of CM059498.1, read as the reverse complement.
TGGTGAAAGAACTGCTTCTCAATTAGATTGACATACATTTAACTGTTCAATTGATATGTCATTAACTAAGAACGGTAATCATATGGTTGCTGGCATAAAAAATGTGCTTTTGTCCTGTAACTGAAATGGCAATGCAGTTGGTTCAACAACTATAGGTGGGTTGGCAAATACATGACGCAATAGCACCGCCAATTCCAACTTTATGAATTAGTGATTTGTTCTAACTGATTGGCAGTTGGTGCGGAAAACCTTTTTATTTTCTTTTTTATATCTATATGCCTTTAGAAGGACATGCTGATGTTAATTTATTTCATGGTTCATAGGACGTTTAATCATGTGAGGAATCTTAATAACAAAAAACTAACTTCCTTGCTCTGTTGCATACGTGGATAAGCGTCTTTTAGATAATAGCTGTGATACAAATGAAACACAAAACATGGTCCAAGAAACTTCTATTTCCTTGCTGTGTTGCATACGTGAATGGAGAAATTAGTTGCCTATTTGACTTACTGTTCACAAGTCAGGAAATTCATTACCAGAGACTAGACAGAATCTTTTTTTTCTTTAATATGCATGAGAGTTGTGTATCATTGTATTAATAGAGAATCTGAAATCATTGTATTAATAGATAGAATCTTTTTTTTCTTGAATACCAGAGGCTAGATAGAATCTGAAAACTAAATTTCAGAATCACAATTCTATTTTTGTCACGTATTAAACGTCCTTCTCAACGCACAATAAACTTTTACCTTACTATAGATTGTACATTTTGTTATGTAACACTGATGTATGTTTGGGTTTAATATTTGCTGACCTATAAATGATTGATGCAGGGAGGCAAGAGGTTCCTGAGCTACTTCCAGTGCTGTATTAAGGCCTGAAGAACATATGCTGCCACTGCCTGTTTTGTATTACAGCACAAAGCCGCTGCACAATTAGGCTTTGGTTCTGTGAAGTTTTCAAATGTGTATTATATCCGTCCAGATGCTTATTCCGACGGCCTTTGTGGAGAACGAAACAATTTGTGGAGCAAGCAATGATCTCCCGCACTCCTTGTATGCGTTATCGAAGTTTTGCCTGTGACCTGTCCTGCAATGTTAACCTTGTAATATACTGGAGGGAGGAATGGCATCTACTACTATATCTTTTGTATGGTTGTGGGCCATGATTCGTTTGATTGGGTGCTGACGTGCTGTAAGCCTGTAACCATGACCCGAGAAAAAAAAAGGGTGTTCAGCTTCATGGTATGTTGAGTAGAATAAAATGAACCTTCAGCTTCTGAAGTTTGAACTGTGGCTTGCAATGAAGAAACTCTGCGTCGGACATTAGAGTTTATTTTCATATCGCGCAATTATTATTAATTTTTGGGTGATCTGAAGGGGTTTCAAATGAAACTTTGAAGGCCATGTATCATGTATGCTTAATAAATAATAACCGAATATATGATTATAAAGAGGTTAGAACTCGCAGCTCGAACCTAAACTAGGTCCCAAGGAAACGTTAGAGCGATCGCTGAATGGCCTCAGGACTCAGGACTGACGTTGTTGTTGCTGACACAAGAATGGCTCGATGATCTGCTAAGAATGCTTACGAGTTACGGCCACATATTCCAGCGCTGATTTCGCTCTGTAATAAGCTGAATCAACAAATTAGTCGTGAAAAAAACAATCGTGAGTTAATCAATGTCGGATTGTGCTAAATCACGACGGGAAATATTGTTCGATGCTTCCCTAAAAAAAAAAAATATGTCGTCGATGCGCGGGCCGGATCGGTTCTGGGGCTCCTAATCCAGTTCGATTCGGCAGTCCAGTATCAACATAAGTTATAATCGGTGGCCCACCACCGAAGCGGAGGACCTCAAAAAGGACCGAGCGGCGTCGCAGAGATTCCGATGGCAGCAAAGCATAGCAGGGGCGCTGATCATGGCGCTCGTCGCAGTAGCATTGCCGAAGGCCTCGGTTTCCGTGACCCCGTATCTCCGCGCCGGCGAGGCACGTTGGTACTGCAAGGGGCGCGCCGCCGTGTGCTCCTCGGACGAGGAGATGCTGGCGAGCTTCGTCAGGGAGCTGGTGGCCGTCCACTTGCTCAAGCTCAAGGGATATCTGGACCTCGGATTCCGTAAGATCGGCGGCAACAAATCGGTGGGTTTTAGGGCAAGTTTGGGATCAAGAAAGGGTTCGCACCCGCCGAGGAGGAGAACGGCAAAGAGAAAACCAAGGGGTAGAAGCTGGAAGGCCTTGCGTCCTTTGTTCGTGGCAGCGAAACCGTTGATTTTTTGCATCACTAGATATAAGGATGGGATATTGAATTACTACATGTCTTCGTTTCAAAAGGCAAAAACTCCATCAATTGTCCAATAATTTCCCGCAAAAAAGAATCAATAGAAAATTGTGCCCCCCCCCCCCCCCCCCCCTTTTTTTTTTTGGTTATCTCAAATGATAAATTTGTCAATGCTAACTCATCACATCATACCATGCCAGCACCAGTGCCAAATCAAAAGGGTTGAGATATCACTATGAGCTCCGAAATTATGATTGCCCAAAATATGCAGCATAATTTGAAAATCATCATCGTTCTTTCAAGGCGCTTATATAGGAAAAGACAAGTTAATATCTCTTATCTTATCCGGAGAGGGTCCGCCTGGCAGTGTCTACGAAAGTAACGAAACCCGTAAACCGCACCACACAGCGGCTCATCGACGAGGACGCAACAATGGTGGGCCGGAAGCCGATGCGCCGCCGCCGCTCCGAGCGGGCTCCGCCTCAACCTGCTTCATCGGAGACGTCCTTCGGCGCCACCGCGCGTCCAATTTCCCCACGCTATTCCACCTCCGCCGCCGCGGTCGCCGCCGACCTGGACGACCTGCTTCTCACTGCCCCGCCGCCGTCGGCGTCGGAGCCCCGAAGCTTCCCCTACGCGGTGAAGCAGCAGTGCTGGGAGAAGGCAGAGCGGGTGCCCGGGCGCGACCCGGAGAGGTGGCGCCGCGACGCGCTCGGGAACATCGTCTTCCGCAAGCTCGTTGGCTGCCCCGGCTGCCTCTGCCACGACTACGACCACATCGTCCCCTATTCTAAGGTACTCCAAGGAAGGAATTCAGTTACTGCTGGATAGTAGTTGTCTAGTAGAGCAGCTTTGGTGCCACATTACTCACTAGCGCCCACCACATGAATATTTGTAGTGCTTTTAGTACATGGTATGTGATTTTGTGGTGACGTTTTTTATATCATCATTCATCATATTAACTGACCCTGTTGAAATTGACAGGGTGGAAAGAGCACATTGGAGAATTGCCAGGTTTTGCAGGTACAATCATATGCCCATTCTGATGTTTGATCCCTTTTGCTATGGATATTTATTCGAACACCCTTCTCTTGTTCCCAAAAAGGGCAAATTTGCAGCAATATTGTGTTTATAGTACAAAACTTCTCATAGTGTGTCCATGTTCCTTTATTCAGGGACAACCAGTACCAGTCCAAGTAGGAGCATGCTTATGATTTGCACTTACTTGTGCGTGTCTATGAAACACGGATACTTCAAGGTGCAGAGTATCAGATACTTGGATATGTATCCGATACGGATACGCGTTGGATACGTCTTGGATACGTATCCACCAAGTATCTGAATAACAATAAATAGCAGAAAATCGGATATTTCAGCCGATACGTATTGGGCCAGTTTGGCCTGCTAGGGGATACGTTTAGGCCTAGTATGGGACGATTCCCAGCCCACCAGATGGCTGTGTACTGGCTCTCCTGCCAGCCTCACATGATTTGTAGCATTTGTGCACCGTTTTGTCATGTTAATTTGGGTTGTCTTATGAACTCTTAACTCCTGCTAGACTTGTAAACCCATATTATAGCTCAATTTTTTGTTTTATTTTTTTTAAAGTAAAACATATCCACGTATCGGGTTTTCTAGAAAAATGACGCCGTATCCGCCGGATACCGATACACGTATCCGTATCTGTGCAGTACATTCACTAGTGTCGAAAAGAGAAAAAAATATGGCACATAGTATGATTATTGTGATTCATATTTTCATTTTCACAAGTTATATCCCACAACTGATGACTGATGCCAAGATTCCTGCTTGCAGGCTACAGTGAACCGATCTAAAGGGAACAAGACTGAGGTGTCCAAATCTGAGCTCATACAGAAGAGTGCATATTGTAGGGTTTCAGGTAAGTAATATATATTCTAAGAGATCTACTATTCTAAACAGGCTTTGATTGTGAAGTGTTTTGATTATTAAGTGTCTCAGCTTACTAAATAACTCTGTCTTGCTACTTGCAGGACGCGATATGGATCTAGTTGAACTGTCCGCCTATGGGAATGTTCGACGAGGGCCTGATTCAGGGGGCTGCAAAATCCAATGAAGAGGATATGTATTTGAACAATAATGCTAATTTAAGTAGTTGCGAGCAGAGGAAAACTAGTTTTAATGGATATGTACCCACTATGTCTGAATTATGTATCATGATACTTAAAGTGATATATCAAGAAAAGAGTTCTGTATGTTGGAAACAATGACCATTGATCGATTCCCATCCCATAAAATCGAGGTTGCATGGGTTATTTTGTCTGAATTTTGCAAGATTTGAACACATATGATTTATCTTTACCTCCCAAGGATAGTTAATTTTCTTTTCCCTCAGATCTGTGGCATGGAAAGCTTACATCATATGATTTATCTGGAGACTGTAATGACAATTGACAATACAAATATCCTAAAATAATTGACAATACAGACCAATCTATTACTAGTGTCAAGGTACAGTTTGGCTTAATGTCAGGATCCTGAAAAGCTAGTAACAAATGATAAGTTCTGCGTTCAGTTTCAATATTTAATGATACTGTATATTCTTATAGACTTCTGGTTGACTACTTTATTGGTGTCATCATTTATTCAAGAAAGTTTTGTGATCGCCATCCACTTTTCAAGGATTGACTATCAAAAATGTTATGCGAGTTATATCAACTTTCTTATGCTTGGCAGGATGATGACCAAAGATTCTAACTCCTGATTTGAGGCATCATTCTTTTTGACATTTCATACCTGTGTTCAAAAGTGTGGTGAGCTCAAACTTGTAGCAACCCATTTGCTTTAATTGTGACATCAGCATTATGCCATTTCTCCCATTTTTCTGTATGCTTTGGGATATAGGAGTGTGTACCCAGGTACAACAATCTTTCCAATTTGATTGATCTAAACATTTGTATTCACAGACATATGAGTGGCTGATGATGTATGGAGTTCTATGACCTGAAGTGACAACGCCAGGAGAAGCAATATCCAGACCTGACGCATGATGATGCCATTGAGGTGACGTTGAAATCTTCACACTTTTATGTCACTGTTTAAATTTATCCCCCGCGTATTCCACACCTGTTCTGGATTGAAGCAACTGACTAACTGATCTTTTATTTTCTGTCATTTGGAATAAAACTTAGGGTGTACAATATCTGCGGATCATATGTTAAAAGGCCAACTAGTCATGTCATATTTGTTTTTGTATGTTATAGATTGTTGCTTACTGAAATGTGTTCAACAAACATTATTGACATCCATCAAGCTGCACCACATGTATTGCTCCCTGTAGATCTGAATGTGCCCTATAAAGTGTGTTTTTAGAACAAATTTGCTACAAGTATGAAGAGCAGTGGAACACCTTGGCTATCGTTCCATTTCCATATTACTTGGGAGGTTCTCCAAGTTATAGTTGAGCGACAACTAAGGCAAATTGTAAGTGTTTAATAATGTGGAAAATCACTGAGTTAGGGCGCTTGGAACTAGCTGGAAAATTTTATGAGCGATCTGATTCCTTCAGAATAGAAATCCAAACTTGTTTTCATTTAATTATTGTTTGCACTTAAACCAACCTTAACTATCAGCTTAAACCAACCTTAGCACCCTTATTTTGTTTCCTGTTTCTGAGGATTATGTGCCCAGTGCCCACGGCTTTAACTATGACCATGATCGTAGTAGGTTGAAATCTCACTATCGTCTACAATGTTCCCTTTTCCCTTTTCTTTTGTGATTAAGCTTGGATTCATGCATAAAATAAATGTCAAAGCAAGTATGATGAATTTGTTAGATACTTATTGTGGACCAGAAGGTAGGTATTCTCTCAGTGACCAGCAAGCCCACTCTAGCGCTCTAGTGCGACTTTTGTGTTATTTGCCTTTGATTGGAAAGTGCACTAAGAAAAGTTTGCCATAGTTAATGTTTTAAGGTTTTAGCTGCCAATAATACGTCGACACCAAAAGACAGCTGCTATTGGGTTTGACCTTTAGATGTCAAAAGGGATTATTTCGTTTGCTTCATAACATGGCTGCAAATCACAATGATAGACATGGTGTGTGTGCCCGAAACATGAGAAAAATATGTTTTCCCCTCCATTTTCTTGTTTTATTACAGAAGAAGTGTTAAAACAGATATCCTTAGTTAGGAAAATACCTTTCAGTCAGGGAACTTATTACTTTCAAAAATTTATTGTTTGATTCTTTCTGTTATGGACTGGACGTTTTTCTGTATATGCAAAATTTGTGCTGTTTTACCTAAAAAAAAGTATGTTTTGTTTAGTAAGGAGACTGAAAATTAGATGGACACTGGAAGATTGATTTAAGGTCAAACATGGTGGGCTATTAAATTGGTTGACAATGTTCTAAGTGGAGTATGCACTCAGAGGGTAATGACTGAAAAAGTAGGATGAGTGGTTCAAATAATGTATGCGATGGACACATTTCAAAAGCTGAAGTTTACCTAACAAACGGGTTTTTTATAGTAACAACTAACAACATATGTTTCATGATGTGAGGCTAGAAGATTTAGTCATATTCATGTATCCCAAATTTCGAGTTCTTGTTCCTGAGAAATAGTGTACGCAAGCAAACATGTCTGAGCAGACCCAAAAAAAAATATGGAATTTATAACAAACACTACCTTTTTAACATTTTTTTGAATAATCAGAAATGAAATTTGACTTTTTTTTAAAAAAAAAACGAATGCAGGCACTTTTCCACTTTCTTAAAGATAAGTTCAGCAATTAGGTTAGTTACATGACTTAAACTGGTTAAGAAGTTAAAGCCCTACTAACCACCCGACCACAGAGATATTGAAATATACCAGTCATCAGTTTGTTTTGCAGAAATAGACACTTTTTGCCTTATTAGAAATCAGACTTTTTGGAGAATATTAGCATATCAAATACCAGAATACGCTTTCCATATATTCTGATGGAACTTTCGCGAACTTATGTCTTCTTTGTGTTCATCTTTTCTTATTGGCTAGATTTTTCTGCAGTACAGTTGGCAGTATGTGTGAAGGAAATAATATATTCCGCTTTCACATTTAAGGTCAGTGGGACATTCAGTAGTTGTCTATCGCTTTCCTACTTTCTTGTGCGCCTTTGTCCACTTTTTGCGTCACTTTCATGATCCAATTATCTCAAATTGAAGGAAGAAAGAAACAAAGGATAAGAAGCCCAGGAAAAAAATAGGATACAGGAAAAGAAAAGAAAACCCATGCTGTTTCTTCTGTGCCTGCCAATTCTTATTACACATGCTAACAAGCTGGATATATCTGCCCAGAAATATCACGTTTTCAAGGATGCAGTGGACCACTTTTATACACTGAAATGAGCGAACAAACAATTGTTCTGTACCTCAGATGCTATGCTGAGAAATTTGTTTGACCAAATATTCCAATCATTATATTATTTATCAACAAGGAAATTTCCTCTCCTTATGTTTCCCAACCCATATAGCTATGTACAAGTATCTATCGTTACAAAGTCGGCTTGCAGCTATGAGCTATGTTATACACTCCACTGCCCATGCCTACTTTACAACCCTCTAATGTACAAAATTTCAGTTGTATCACGCTAGATGGTCTTTATACCATTGAGGTTAAGACGATGCTCAAGATCCTTCCTGGAAGGTCAATGAACGTGAAAGTGCAGCTGGATTCCCCCGCAGAAATGGCAAGCTGTTGATGGCTGCGTGAGTTGCCGTCTTTGCCTCATCCTTCTGCTCAAAAACACTTGAAAGCTTACAGCCTCTGCCATCTTTGCCCACCTTGTCACCACTGATGCCAATAAGCGACAGGATAGAACTTCTGGCCACCTCGTCAGCATCATCAATCCTTATTGTCTTTGGCACCCATACCTTGCCGTTTCCTGTGGCATTTCCTTCCTCATCGCCAGCTCTAGGGCGCTTTGCTGAGGTGAAACAACTGGATTTTGTGGATGCTGGAGAAGCAGGGCTAGGCGTAGTAGATTCAGACTGGGAGTTGGGCAGCCATGGGGTGTTCCAAGCTCCAGGAACCATGCAGCCCCAGTACGCAGCAGCTGCCGGGTAGAAGGGAATTGCAATGCCTGAGGGGTAACAAGCAGGTGGTGGCGCGCAACTGAATGGCCACATGGTTACCCCGTTCATGCATGGATGCTGCACAACATTTGCTGATTTATCAGCTGTAACTTTCTCATTTTGGTTCATTAGCTTTGACTCTTCTCCCTTTGTGGATCCTCCTTCAGCACAAGAACCAACTGACTGGTTATTATCACCATTCTTGATCCTGGTAATTGGGACAAGCTTCTCCTTTAGTTGTTTCATTTGTTCAGTGAGGTCTAAGGAGGACATGTCAGAGCCAAAGCTGAGTACTGTGCCATTAGTTTTGGCTGAAACACAGAGAGGATCGACGGGCAGAGCAGCTCGGACCCTCTGAAGGAAGTGAGAAGCAGCAGATGCACTCTTGCTCTTGCGCCGGCCTGCACCCACGGGCACGTTGCGCATAGCACCGCCTGCTGTCCAGTACCTCTGGCAGTTCTTGCAGAAGTGGCGCGGCTGGTTGATGTTGTAGTTGTTGTAGTAGCAGAACTTGGTGTCCATGCTGTTGCATCGGGGGCATGGCAGGATCTTGTCAGGTTTCTTCAGCTTCTCTTTCGGGTTGGCCGTCTCATCCTGTTGTTGATCTGCTGATGAGTTCTTTTCAGCTGATGAATCTTCAGTGTCCCCTTGTGGAGGTGAGCCTGTGGAGTCCTGAAGTGTGTTGTCTTGTCCCTTTGATTCAGTAGTGCTGCTGACACTTTGTTGAATGTCCTGTAATCAGAGTTCAAGTTTTCAGTACATGATAATACTATTATCATTGAAAATTAGGAGTTTGTTTTTCTTTTTTAATCCTGCAAGTTACCAACGCAGTTGTAGATGTATTTTGAATTTCAAACTATAGTACGATGATGTAATGGATCCTGTATTATACAACGCACATGTTCTGAACTTTAGCCCAAGAAACGAATTAAGGATGTTGCAGTCGGTAGTGGTTGATATAGCTGGTTCTGGAGCCCATCAGAGTACGAAAAGGTATGTCTGCTTTCAGCAAAATCCGTGGAAGCAAGGGGGAAAAGGACCAATCAAAAGGAGCAACATATGCTAGAAATATGTTTCATATTTCCAAACAACGTATTTTATATGACAGCTGTAAGTTAACTGAAACAGCATGAAAACTGCCGTTATCCTTATTACACTAAAACGATCTCTTACTAATGGAAGCCAAATAGCAAGGAAACTTAAGAAATTCACCATCCTGTATTCTCAAGGGAAGAATCCACAGCTGAATTATACTATTTCAAAGATAAAAGGAGCTACTATTGGGCCAAACACGTAATCCTATTCAAAGTAAAAACCATGAATTGTAAACTACAAGACCCAAATTCCCAACACCACGCTAAATTTTGGTACGAGTCTACGATTTGCCATGATCAAACCAAAGGAACAGCCTTTATCCAACTAAAAATAAAATAAAAAAAGAGAAATGATTCCTAAACCTAGTAACCCGATAGAATTCGCAGCCGAAAACATCCAGTTCTGAGAGATGACCACTCGAGAGGTAAAAGTAGGCAAAGATTTACAAACCTTATCAGCGTCGCCGACGGCGGCGGCGGCCTCCGGCACGGGGATGGTCTTTCCGAACAGCTTGATCAAGCAGTCTCCTCCTCCTCCGGCTCTGCACTCCGCCATGTCTCCGTCCGATCACAGTATGACTTCGCCGCCGCTCACCGCACCAAACTGCTCTGCTTCTTGGCCTCTTCTCGCCTGTGTTCTTGGATTTTTCTGATATTTTTATCGCATCGTAGCTGCAAGGAACAAGCAGGCAGCAGCAGTAGGCCGCAAGGATCGATGCTGGTATGAGATTTTATCTTCTCCGGATCGATTTGTTTGGGCTCGGGTCCGGACGGGAATGGGGATAGTTTTAAGGAAGGCGGGAGGGGGTGGGGTCCACGTATGCGAGGCGAGAGGGGCCGAGAGCCACAAGCTTGATTTGTGGCCGCCCTGGTGCGGTATTTTGATTCTCCACACCATCTCGCTTTTGCTCATAGGTCCCTCTCAACCTCCCTGACATGGCAATCAAATCCTTCGCGGCTGACATGGACATGAAACAGGCTTCTTTTTTCCACCTCTCCTCCTTGCTTTTACCCTGGTTTAGTGTTTGCATGGTCACCAAAAATACCGAACCCGAGCTAAATTTTAAGGTAGGCTTATTAAAATATTTTAAGATTTATTCCAAATTTTGGAATGACCGCTAATTATTGGTACTCTAATTTAGTGGTGAAGTTAGTTATAGGAATTTGTTCAAACTCATAGGGTTTGTGTGATTTGTTTAACTTTAACAAAAGCGACATGTGTTTTCCAAGAATAAGCATGAGAAACCGTTGGTTCTAAAAAGAGCAGTTGGAGCACGTACCATTTTGTATAACTCGTGCATGTTTCATCATGTGACTCCCTCATTCTAAAAGCGCTCCATGTTGTTTTTTGTTATGGCTGGCGGAAACAAAGAATGACCTTGCAACATGTTTTCATGTATTTATATATTCTTCTTTCGATATATTTTATAAGAATTTTTAAATTTATGTTACTACTAGTAAATTACTAGTGGTAACCAACATGATATTTTTATAATTAGAGTTGTACAACAATAATTATCGATGTGATATTATATACTGTAATTTTTTTATCGTTCGTCCTAATCTTACCTATTTTAAATATTTGTGCAGCTCCAAGTATATATAGTTCATCGGTTTTTTGCTTTTCTCTAGACATTACAATGTGATTGTGATGTTATTGTCGTTGCAACATTTGCACCTGCGTCCATCATTATGGCTGTCCTGCAATTACATTCCTTGATAACTAATCTTAAGTCATGTCCTCTAGTACATCTACTCCTTTGCTGGTCATGCTATATGCGTAATAAGTGTTCTTGGTTTGAAGCATAAGGATACATCTAAAGCATTCGATTCTAAGGTAAAAGTGAAGACCTCTAAAAAATAAAGGGTAAAAGTGGATTCAAAATAGCGATGCGAGTTGAATGGGTTTGGCTTACTCCACATGTTATAAAAAAGCTTTCTTGCCTAATATCACTGATGAAAACCTTTTTGCATTAAAATGTGTTTTAGGTCGCTTTTGTCAAGAAAATTAAAAGTGGTTACTGTTTATCTTAATGATTTGATTACAGGTTGTTCATTCCTTAAATACTAACCTGCATATGAGCTGCATCATGCCGGTAGCTCCTAAGTCGCATCAAATTTAAGTTAAAGATGGCAGGTGAGATACTTTCTCATGATACTTGTCAACTTGTGTCGTGGACAGTTCCATTGTGTTTGAAGGCTTGAAGCCTTAGAAATCGTTAACAGTTTGGCGGAAAGGTTTAACTAGTTGCTTTATCCTATTTGATGATGTTGTCGTGTGACGGGAAGGAAATGATGAGGTATTAACTTGAGCTAGTCTTATAGTTTATATAAACGTAAACTCACAAACACGTCCGAGTACTTATTCTAATGAACATATACACACACTCTACCTCTATACGTATATCTGAAAGAGTGGACCATTTGATCTTTAGATTCATAAAGTCACTATAAACATATCGCTTTAGACGAAGAAGTCACCTTCCACTCAAAGAACAATCAGTCTAAATACAACATCTATATTAAGTCTAGGACTTAAATAATTCAGACTATGAAAGTTTATAAATTTCTTCCATAGTCAATTTATGCATTAGTTTTTTGAATTGTACACGTCAAAATGGCATCACAATAAGAAAAATGAGTTCATTATGGACTTAGTGGCATCTCCTGGTCTTAGTAGTAAAGAAAGGACTTTCTTTTAGGAACAAAAAAAAAAAGACTTAGTGCCATCGCCACTACTTAGCCTTCTTTAAAATTCCTTTCCAATTGACGGTTTTTAATCAGTAGTATTCCCTCCATATTAAAAATACAATTCGTTTTGATTTTGTTAACAACTGAATTCGTTTTGCAATTTTTTTCTCATATACGGACTGTTTTGCCCATGGGTGCAGTTAATCGCCATCGCAAAGAATAGACTTGCTGGAAAACGAATCCACATCTACAGACTTGCGCCCACCACATATAACCAGTATGGACAAGGGATGGAAGCGAATGCAGTGGTTCCAAAATTTTATTTAAAAAGGGTATAAGGAAAAAAAATTCTTCTAATTAATTTCTTTTTAGTATCACAAATTTGTCCAAAACAAATTGTATTTCTAATACAAAGAGAGTATCTGACTATGTTCTTGCTGCCATGCCACATGCCGATTCTAGTTGGACAAACGTTGCAGTTACGCTGGCACACGATCGCCAGCTCCCGCAATAAGGGGTCCTAGGGAATTAGACATGAGCGAAAGGATGTTTGGTACCTCATAGTAATTTATAAAACACCAAAGCTTCAGGTGAGTATTGGAAATATTGAAGTCACTTAAATAAATATACCGCAGCATTCCCTCTCCTCCCAGATCATTGGTGGGGCAGCCAATGTGCTCTTGCCATTAGCCCTTTCGAAGTGATAGTAGACTTCTGGCACATTTTTTTTATATGTACAAGTATCTTGATGATACACTAATTCAAAAGGTAAAACACCAACTTTGTTTGGTCGGCGGATTTAGCATACGTGAAACTTTGTCTGTTGCATGCTTTGCAGGTACTTTATGCTTCTACGTGTCAAGTGTTGACGACGGACCTTTTCTTTGGTATCCTAGTCCCTGATTTTTTATATGAAAACAAGCGTCGAACGGTCGAAGATATCTTCACACAGGGTTGATAAGACATGTCCTAATACCAAACATTATCCTTAACTTGAAAAGTCCTCTAGTAAGCCCGTACACGTGGAACGAGCTAGAGAGGCACCCAGGTGTAATCAACTATATATACGTCCAGCAAGGGTTCAAGATGGTCCCACTGGCAGTGACACCAAACCATCCAAAAATATGAATGAAGCTATGGAATCTAAAATCAGACCCTTGACAAAGGACGGAGGTCACGTCAAGGCCCCGTTGGTCGGCCTTTTTCTCCTATTATTTCCGTTCCATGTGGGTGGGACATAGCGAAAAGAACGGCCGAGGAAAGGGACGAGACGGCACTCGGATCGTGAGCATCTGTACAAAAGATCAAATCGTCTTAATAAAATTTGGAAACGTAAAGGAACAAGTGTCAACCGGAACTAGGCACCAGCTGCGATCTTTTTCTTACGCAAAAAAAAAAAGCCAACTAGTACCTAATATACAAATCCAAGAGCATGACCACCAAGAAAAACGAGCAAGATTTTTTCTCCTGCTTGAAAGCGGCAAGCCTGCGTGTTTCTTGCTTGGACTAGCGACTTTTTCGCTTACTTCTCTTCACAAGGAAGAAAAAAGTTGTGTAAAGCTGCCATGGGTCTTGCATCATTTGTGCCGTCCTGTGGCCGATGAAAGCGACAGCGGCGCCCATTGGAGAACACAAGAGCTCTTGCGGTCTTGCCAGTTGCGCTTGCGCACGAGCGTGATACTCTGAGACAGGCAACTCTCCGCTCACGGGTCCAGGCCTGTATCAGATGACGGGAGGAGAGAAGCCGCATCCGTATCAGATACCAAGTGTTCACCTGGTTAAGTACATCTGTAAATGCAGAGAGCACTTGGAACATCGCTGTCAAAATGCTTTTTTTTTAAAACCATCACAGGAATTCATTCAGCACCGGCCCTGGCAAATCACCAGCAACCAAGTTTGCTACAAATGATGGTGTCGAACACCAGAACTAAGACTCGCCACGGACAGAGTAAGACATCCATGGCTAGCTAAGCAGTCAGCTACCTGGTTACATAATCTAGAACATACTTTAACTTCAAAAGAAACAAAGTTGTCTGCTAGAAACTCTCTAATCTGCATGAAAATGTTCCCACCAGGACTATTGTCCCAGGTGACGGAGATGATTACAGAATCCAAGTTTGCCGCATCCGTCTCAAGAATGACCTTTGGCATTTCCTAATAGGCCGCCCGTTGCAAGCCGACCATTGCCGACAGTGCTTCAGTTTGGAGTGCATCAACCGTCCACTGAATATTTCCTGCCCCAGATTCCAGAACTAAACCTATTTGATTCCTAATCACAAAGCCTCATCCATCTGAGTTGGACTCCACCAGGAGAGCACCATCAATATTAATTTTGTAGGAGTGATCTGGTGGCACGCTTCACTTGGCTGTTCTTGCTGGTTTTGGTACCTTTGGTGGCTTTTGAGGTTTTTGAAATTCCTGCACATGGTACCTCACCGAGCTACACACTTCAGCAACTGTGGCCAATTTTCTCCGAGCATTTGCTTTATTTCTCGCCGACCACCACTGCCATAGGAGCACCAAGGCCACCAACTGTTCGCCTTTATCCAACGCCCATATTTGTTCAAACAGCTCCTCCCCTGAACCACATTGGGCAAGAGCACAACGAGTGTTCTCCACATTTAGCATCTTCCAGCAGGCACGAACATGCTTGCACTTTAGAAGCAGATGACCACCGTCGACCTGTTACATATTGGACAAATTGTTTTAGTTTTGACTCCACGCCTCCGCAAGTTTCATTTAAACGCCAAGCTGTTATGGGCCAACCTCCAAAGAAACATTTTTTACTTTGTTAGAAGCTGCCACTTGCCATATTTTGTGCCATTTGAAACTAGCATCCACCCTGCTACCTGAAATCAAAAGTGGGCGTCTCCTTTTCCTGTCTTTCACTTGCACTGCAAGCTTGTAGGCAGACTTCACTGAAAAACGTCCCCGAGAGTCATAGTGCCATGCCACCCAATCCGGAGCTCCCTGTCTGACAGGAATGGCAAGGATCAGTGCAGCGTCTTCAGGCCAAAAGGTATCATTCACTACTTGTACATCCCAGCCACCCAAAATTGGGTCAATCAACTCAGAAACTGTTGTTAGCAGTGATCGGCCTCGTGGTGTAATCGGTCTTCGAGTTGTCTCCCGTGGTAGCCATGGGTCAGTCCATATATTGACAAGTGAACCATTTCCAATCCTCCATATTACCCCCTCTTTTAGTAGATCAATCCCTTGCAAAATACTACGCCACGAGTATGAGATGCCACCCCGGGCCCGACATTGTAGCAGCTTGCCATCCGGGAAGTACTTGGCTTTGAGCACCTGTCCACACAGCGTGTCTTGATTATTCAGTAGCCTCCATGCTTGTCTTGATAGCATGGCCATGTTAAAAAGGTGAAGATCACGAAAGCCCAGCCCTCCATGTTTTTTAGATCAAGTTAGTGTCTCCCAGCTCAGCCAGTGCATCTTGTGTTTCTTGTCCTGTTGACTCCACCAATACCGACCAATCATGGAGCTTAGTTTGTCACACAAGCCTTTTAAAGGTCAAAACACGACATAGCATATGTGGGAATTGCTTGTGCCACTGCATTAATTAGTATCTCCTTGCCCGCTTTTGAGAGCATCTTTTCCTGCCAGCCCTGCACACTTGCCCATATTCTCTTTTTAAAATATGCAAAGGTGTTTTTCCCGAACCGCCCCACTGAAACCGGTAGTCCCAAATATCTTTCTCCACTTGTTTCATGTGGTATTGACATCGTGGCTTTCATAGTCTCCCGCACGTGCCGTGGCGTATTGGGGCTGAAGAGAATTAAGGACTTGTCCTTATTGATCATTTGGCCTGAGACACTTTCATACACTTCCAGAATGCGCCTCAGCGCTCTTGCTTCAGCTCTTCCCGCCCTCATAAGCATCAATGAGTCATCTGCAAAGAACAAGTGATTGATGCTCGGAGCACGACGGCACACTTTGATCCCCACAATCTTCTTGTCATTTTCCGCCTTTTGCAACAAGGATGAGAGACCCTCCGCACACGAGGAATAGGTAAGGAGAAAGAGGGTCCCCCTGCCGTAGTCCTCGCTACGGCGTAATGGTTTCTGTGTATGCCCCATTTACCTTGATACGGTAATTCACCGTTGAGACGCACCTCATAATCAGGTCTATCCACTGCTGTTTGAAGCCCAACTTTGTCATCATCCCCATCAAGAAAAACCACTCCACTCTATCATACGCTTTGCTCATGTCTAGTTTGATTGCTGTTGTTCCATATCTTCCTTGACTCTTGTTTTTTATGTAGTGTGTAAGCTCATACGCAAGGACATTATCTGTGATCATCCTCCTGGGGACAAAAACACTTTGTGTGTGGGATATAATATCAGGAAGTACTAGCTTTAGTCTTCTGTTAGCCAGAACCTTGGATATGAGCTTGTAGAGGACATTACACAAGCTGATTGGTCTCAAATCTTTAAGTCGCTCTGGCTCTTTAACTTTGGGAATTAGCACTATGATGGTGTCATTCCAGCCTACTGGCATCTCCCCTCCATTCAGCACCTCCAACACCTCCTTTTTAACATTTTTGCCGATAAGGTTTCAAAACCACTTGTAGAACACGGCTGGTATTCCATCAGCTCCTGGCGCCTTTAAGTCCCCTATGCTGTCAAGCACGAACCAGACTTCATCCCCCAAGAAGAGAGCTAGTAACATTTCATTCATCTCATGTGTGACATGCCTGTGTTCACAAGAGAGGACTTCCACTAGGTTACCTGCTAAATAGGAGACAAAAAGCATTTGGTATTGATTAGTAATAAACTGCTTTAGCCGGTCCCTCGCCACCACTCCGCCCACATCATCTTTTAGATTTTTTATCATGCTTCTCCTCTTTCTCTCAGACACAAATGCCTGAAAGTATTTTGTGTTGCGATCGCCCTTCAAGAGCCACGCATTGTGGGCACGCTGTCTCCAGAAAATATGCAATTGTTCCTCAAGGCGATCAAGCTTAAAGCGTAGGACATGCTCTAGATTAATATTAGCCTGAGACAGCCCACCCCTTCTACACCTCTCCAACGCACGCCTCACATTTTTAACTCTCTTTTCCAACACACCCAACACACACCTATCCCACTCCCACAACTCCTGAAGCACCCGACTCTGCATTTCAAGCATCTTCACATTTCCCTCCTCCAGCGCCATGCCCCACGCCTCCTCCACCTTGGCTGCACAATCCTCCTCCTCCAACCACCTTGCTTCAAATTTCCTGAGCACGTCACAAGGTCCTTCCCATTTCCTCATTTCCCTCTCCCCTAATTCAACAATGATGGGCCTATAATCCGAGTGCCGTGGTGCACCATTGATCACCAGAACCATAGGGAATTTGCACCGCCAAGCTATATTTGCCACCGCCCTATCCAACCTTTCTCGTACATAACTGTTTGCATTGCAGTGGTTGTTGCGCCATGTGAAAATATCGCCCACAAAGCCCAAATCATGGAGTTCACAGTCCTCCAATGCTTTCGTAAAATTTTCCATAGAGCTTTCAGCTCTTTGCGTCCCCCCCCCCCTTCCTTCTCATGTGCAAAAAGAACCTCATTGAAATCCCCACAGCAAAACCATGGAAGGTTTGATGTGGCTTTCAAAGCACGTAGTGTTGTCCAAGTATTTTCCTTCAACTCGCATTTGGATTCCCCATAGATACCAGTGTATCGCCAAATGAACCCGTCCTCTTCTGTGATTGTCATGTCGATATGGTACTTTGACATATTCTGTACAGCCAGGTTTATCCCCTTCCTCCAAAACACCACCAAACCCCCACTAGCTCCTTCACTATCCTTCGCAACCATGTTTGTCCATCCCAGTCGCCACCGCAACCAATCCAACCATTTTCCATCATGCTTTGTTTCCGAGAGGAACAAAACATCAGGGTCCTCCTCCTTCTGGAGCTCCAGAAGGCCACAAATTGTCGGGCCGTTCCCCAACCCCCGGCAATTCCATGCTATAAGCCTCATTGGTCTTGGCAGGATTGACCACGCAGTCCCGCCTCTCTGATCAGCTCATTCACCACGTACCCGTCACCAAAAGCATCAATTTTGAGTCTTTTGTTGAGATTGTCACCATTGACCTCCTTGTCCTCTAACACTCGTTTTCTGTCTCCTTCAGAGTACAGCTCCTCCATCCTCTCTGTGTTGTCTTGTGTTTTGTCACGATTCCGACGCTTGAAAGTGTTTCTCTTCTTCTTTCCCCCCTCGCCCCCTTCCACCTTGCTGCCTGGCCGAGTCTGCGGGTTCTGGACCGGCAGCACAGCCTCAAACTGATCCGCCTCCTGCGTCTCTATATGGGATGTGTTTTGGATCAGCCCCTGCCCTTTGGCACCATCCACCTCTATTCCGTTCTCCCCATTTGTGTGCTCTGCCACAGCTTGCATGTTAGTGTTTGGCACATTCACACTGTTGTTGTTTGTTTCCTCCCTAGCCTTGACCATTTTATCCCCTGCCAATTCCTTCAGACCATTATCTTCCTTCTGGGTGGCAGCCATTTGCTCTATTTTATTGCCCGTGTTTCCATCCTTCTCATCAAAAGTAATACGTCTGGGCTGACCCTGCGCTTTGTTGTTTCTCGTAAGCACTGGACGCACTGGGCTGGAAGCATCATCCTGTAATTCACAATTCTTTTTATTGTTGTTGAGTTGTGTTCTGGACATTGGACATTGCCTTGTTCTGCTCTTGCCCATTGCCCATCTTCCTGTTCCCCCAACTCCGACCCTCTCTGCTCCCCCATGAAACTCCCCCCTCCGACCACCTGGACCGCGTATCAGCCGACGTCTGCCGCCTAGTCGGGGCAGCACGCAGCCAATCACCATATTGCCTTACTTCCCTTCCACCACCAAACAGTCATCGCAGTCCTTTTCGACATGACCCAGCTTCCCACAGCCGTAGCAAAAATTTGGAAGATGCTCGTATTGAAACGGGCACCAACATTCAGCACCATCCACCTCCTCCTCCACCATAATGCCACACAAAAGAGGTTTACGCACATCCACCTGCACCTTCACTCGGAGGTAGCCGCCAACTGCGCTGCCATCCTCCTCTGTATCCACCATGAGAGTCTTCCCCATTTTATTGTCAATCAGTTTGCCATTGGCCGCATCCATCATCCCTAATGAAAGATCAAAAATTCGAAGCCACACAGGTGTGTATACGAATTCCAGATCCTTGAGCCTCTTGGTGCCATCAAAGTCAACCACAATGAGCAGATCACCACTGAATTCCCACGGACCATCAGTGATAGCACGCCGCTTACCTCCAGGTTGCAGAAAAGTGAATAGGAACAAATTATGCCCCAAATCTTTGCATTTGATGCCCTGCACTGGGCACCAGATCCTTCCAAGCGTCTGTGCCAGGCCATCGGCGAAGCCCGCCTTGGGGGAGAATAATTTCCCCACTGCCTATGGAGGCTGGTCATCCACCACCGGCTTCTTCCTCCACTCGCCACGGATCCCTCTCCTCTCCTCCTCTAAGAGTCGTAACCCCCTCATAAGCCCCTCCAAACCGTCTCCCCGACCACCTCGACCCCCATTTTTGTCGCCTCCCCGGCTGCTCCCTCCTCCACGAGCACCCTGACCCGCCATAGCCACACCGCCCCTCCACCGCTTTTCTGTAAGACAGCTCCCGCCACCACCAATGCAGGGGAGGACTCAGCAGCAGAACAGCACCTCGACCCAAGCAGGGGCTAGCGGGACAGCCTACTTGAGGACGAGCACCCTCCCGAAACCCTAGCTCCGGCCAGGTTCGGTACCAGTTCCGAGCCGCCAGCGCGCAACGCCTGAGACTTTGAGTCGCTGTCAAAATGCTGGTATTGGCATTGAGCGTTCCTTCTGTTAAATTTACAAAAAGAAGTACTCCCTCCGTTCTGAAAATCTTGTCGTTAGGACAAGATAACTAGTGCAAATTTGCACTAATAAATTTGTCCAAGAAAAACAGAAGAGAGTACTGTTCTAGTTACACGGGGCACGAATCGGGGAAGAGGACTGGGACGCTGCTATGAACAAGAATAACAAGGTTCAGGCTTTCAGCTGTGCCAACGAAATGCAGTCCCAGCAAGAGGAAGGCCAATGCCTGGAGGAAGATGTACAGGTAGTAGTGCCCGCCCCGAGCACAAAGTTGTAGGAGGCGCATACCAGAAGGTAGAGCGACAGCAGGATTTTGGGGACGTAAATCCTGTAAGAGGTGAGGCCGAGCAAGCCAGCATCAACCATCAGGCACACAATTTTCTCCGCTCCGCTAGTATGAAGCTACTGGATTGTGTTATGTACCTCTCGACACACTCAGTTTGCTTCACCGGTTGAAGGAGGGGGGCCTCCAGCTTGTCCTTGACATGATCATCCACCTTCTCGGTCAGTGGCGGACCCAACATCTGGCTAATACTCGGGGCCAGTTAAAACTAGTTGTAGAAAATGATGGTCAGAGCATACGCAGGGTTTCACCTTTCGTGGCAGTGTGTTGGTTATTTGCTGTCTGGTGTGGATTGTTCAACAGACTGTGTTGTATATGCCGAAAGGTGCAGGATTTTGTTGCATTGTACTGCCAATAAACAATGATGGAGCTTCAGCTCGCTAGGCCACGACTCAGGTCTCAGGCCACAGCCCATGTGGCCCGACCAGCACGTCCGCCTCTGTTCTCGGTGACCACCCATTCGTCCACGTCCATGGTCTCCAGCAATCCGGTCAGTGCTGTTCGCATCCAATGCATGGACATGACATTCTCAAACAAAATCCATATTGACACCAGATGGATAGAGATGGCATAATGCCAAAAAAGATCCATAAACATGCGGAGATAGCGGCTAGATAGACGAAGACTTTGCCTGATCTGGAATCAGCTGAATACTTCCGGATTTCTGATGGCGTTCATGATGGTGATGGCCGTGGGAATGTAGAACATTCCCTAGATAGGGATATTAACTTCAGGGGCCAACACCAACAATGGAATCACAACACAGTAGAATAGGATGGTCAGGATGGGAGCGATGACACCCTTCGTACAACGAAGTTGTACAGAAGATGAAGTTTCTTTCGTACAGATACGCCTGCGTATAAACAATGAAAATGCTTTAGTATATAATAACAGTACTGTAACCTACTTAATTTTTCAGATTCATTCAGGAATGCTTGCCTTGCTTCTAACAATGTCCCGTGCCATTTTTCTGAAGAGATTTGCAGTACCACAAGTCCATTGATGCTGTTGATAATGGTAGGCCATGAAGGTGCTTGGTAATTCACTCTTAACCTATATACAAGATTTGTCACTCCGGCAGGGTACAATTCAAAACAGGTGCATATTCATATGAAGGCAACAACAGCTAGAAAGTTGCACAAAGGCGTACCCTTATATCACCAACATACAAGAATCCATGGAGGCTTGCCCGTACAGCCAAATCCATGTCTTCCACAGTAGTGCGATCTTTCCATCCTTCTGCTGCGTTAATAGCTGACACACGCCATACACCAGCTGTGTCTACAAAAGGGTCTGTCAGATATGAACAAGAACCTCCCATGATTCTTTTTTGTTGTAGGTTCTTACCATTGAGACCAAAGAAGGAATGCATTGATGAACCTGATGATAATCTAGCAACATCTTATGTATCCTTATCATCAAGTAAACATCATAGTTCACTGCAAAATTGTCCGGCATATGCCAGGTCAGGAACATAGCAACATCTTATGTATCCTTGTCATCAAGTAAACATCATAGTTCACTGCAAAATTGTCCGGCATATGCCAGGTCAGGAACATCCTGTAATCAGAATAAACAAATGTCCTCACTTCAAACTATTTACACAACCATATTAGCGACTGGTCAGTTGAATAAACTGTGATAATAAAGCATTAATAGTAGTGGATTAAATTTTCACTGAATTCAATTATACAGGAAATATAAATCTTAAAAGCCAAACAAACAATAACTGGTCAAATCAGCTTGTAAGTTGTAACCATTGACAGGTCATCCAAAAGAATGCATTATTATATGGAGATATGGTGATAGTGGTTGCAATACAGTGATATCATGTCCATGTGGTGACACCATTCACTAGTTGGCTAGAAACAAAAGTAGTATGTATATTTGTGGCACCGTTTTTTATTTGTCTCAAGTAGTGTGCCACTGAAGTTTAGGAAGTCATTATTTCACAGCACGCAGAACGCCACTGAAATTTATGAAGGCAGTGATGGGAAATATCACATGAAGCATTCCATTACATCTTTTCTTAAAATTTAATTAGCCCCTAACCAAAATTAGTTGTAAAATAGTTTGTGTTCATATTAAGGCACATCTAAAAAAAGAAACAAAAGAAGCGGGGTCAAACTACCTGAAGTATTCAGAATGTAGAGTCAAATGAGCAAGATAAATTTGACTTTTACACTCTGATTTCACACCGTGAACTGTACTACACAAAGCGGGGTCAAGTTGCAGTCTTATTTTTGAAAAGTGGGGTCAAATGAGCAAAGTTGAAAAAAGAAGGTCAAATTGGGGGTTAGGCTTCAGAATAGGGTCAAATAAGCAATTGTCCCAAATCTTAAAAGCCAAACAAACAATAACTGGTCAAATCAGCTTGTAACCATTGACAGGTTATCCAAAAGAATGCATTATTATATGGAGATATGGTGATAGTGGTTGCAATACAGTGATATCATGTCCTTGTAGTATGTACTAGTTGCCTAGAAACAAAAGTAGTATGTATATTTGTGGTACCGTTTTTTATTTGTCTCAAGTAGTGCGCCACTGAAGTTTATGAAGTCATTATTTGACAGCACGCAGAATGCCACTGAAGTTGATGAAGTCATTCTTTAACAGCACGCTAAAACAAAAGATGATAAATAAAGGGTGGACTGAGAAAGGAGCAGAGTACTTTCTGTCTTTCTTAGATACTAACTAAGGTCAAAACAAAAAGAACATGCTATTCTCACAGAACAAATGTAGATTCTTTTGCTTACTCTTGCCTCATATTTGATTTGCTGGAAACCAACTCATGTTTAACATAACATGGATCGATACAAGAAAGTCAAAGATACAAAGCTTGAAAGCTAGGTAGGTGGCTAGCTAATTAACAACTAATATAGAAGTTGTTATCTGGTTATTGCTAATAGGATAGTCATACAAGTAACTGAAGGTAGAAAACACGAACTAAATAAACCGATTGTACCAAGCGTCCAAGGCCAAGGGAGAGGTCAACAACTGCTCCCTTCCTCCAGTTATCGCAATAATTGGCACTGAACTCTGAGAAAGCTCCCACGTTGGCATGGTACAGTGCAACAACCACTTCACCCATTCGTGGAACCATTCCTGGAGAAGAAACATTTCAAGCCATTGTCACAATGATGCTACAAGAACAGGTCTATTAGACCCACAATACTGAAATACATTGCAATTACACCATCAATTTGTATAGCATTACAACGAAATTAGCTCATTGCATACCTTGAGCATACAGGTTCATTGGTCGAGCTCCAAACGCTAAAATAGCATTAGCATGATTGGGAATTAGCTGCCTCCAACAATGGAATAAGTGACAGACAGACAGACTGACTGACTGAGACCACAAAACTAACTTCTATTAGGCTTCCATGTAGAAATGGCATAGATTATCCTTCCTTTCCAGCCTTGCAGGAGCCATCCACTGTCTTCATCTATGACAAAGTCCTTGTGATAAATGCCTTTCACTTTTTCCTTGGCTTTCATCACAATGTCTTGGTTAAGCGGAGCCTGAACAAATCCAGCCCTGAGGTTCCTCACCTGCCACTGCTTGTATGTCTCTGGTCTTTCAACTCTGTCTGAGCCCTCACAGGCAATGACATTGAGTGCCTCTCGGCCGAACAGGTCCCGCTCTATAAGTGCACGTTGAGCATCATCCCGTGGGACAGTTGTCTCTAACATGTCAAATAATGCGGAAAAATGGAATAGTGCTTCACGGAAACGTGTGATAAAGAAGGGAACACTGTATGACCCATTCACAATTCCATGGATGAAAATTGCTGGGTTCACTTGCCTTATGGTGTTGAGCACCCTATTCCTAGGGCTGTCTACAGCAACAGTTTCATCAATAAGGTTTCTGAACCGGTACAAGCAATTAATAATAACCACTTCGTCTTTGCCAACTTTAAGATCCTCAGCTCGGATAGTTTCCCACTTTGATGCTATTCCCTGGTACTCAAAAGGAACATCAAACTTCCTAGCATATTCTGCAAGCCTCTGTCCAGTCTCTTCGATTCGCTCGGTGGGGCGGAAACCAGGTTCCGGTACATCAATTCCAGTTATACGCAATATTGGCGGGCCACCTTCCCTCTTGGAGAGACGCCTGATTAGGCAT
The DNA here is from genome assembly GCA_030378355.1 of Eleusine indica. Lineage (NCBI taxonomy): Eukaryota > Viridiplantae > Streptophyta > Magnoliopsida > Poales > Poaceae > Eleusine > Eleusine indica. The sequence continues at coordinate 3,647,371 of CM059498.1, read as the reverse complement.
GGCCACTGGAAGCCAAAGTAAATGCCAAAGTCAATGATATGCACCTTTTTTGCATTTTTTATCATGCTTAAGATTGTTTGATTGGAAAGGAAATGTGAAAGCCTCTTGAACGGGCATGCTGCCAGGTAAAGATGGTAAGCTTTAAGCATGTCAGAAGCAGTAGTTCGTTTTGCCACGAGCTTATGATAAAGCTGACTCCCTGTCCCAGCCAACCGAGCCTCAAGTCCATCTGCAAAGCAATGTGCCAACCTCTGTGTGCCATCACCATTTTGCTTGGAATGCAGCCTTATTTGCTTTAACAACTCATTTGCCGTTCGGCGGTCATCTGCTGCCACAGCCTGCGCACAGTGTATAAGTATGGTCCTAAGGTCCACCACGTCCCTCTTTGTTGGCTTCCTTCCCCGTTGACGTGGACCACTACTTGGTCCTTTCGTCTGAGTGACTTGGGAATTCTTGGAAGCTTCATTGCGCATCATCTCTCGCAGAACAGTTGCCTTCTTCTCTGTAAGCAAATCATCAAACATTTCAATCCAATCAGGCACGTCGGAACAAAATGCAGACTGCTTAACGTTTCGTCCTTCTAGCAGATCAAGGTCTTCACTCTGCCTGTTTTTCTTAGAATTCAATACCTCTGCCTTTCTGGTACTCGAAGAAACATCTTTCCTTGTTTCATTGGGCCTGGCAACATCGCCAGCTTCTAAGTCAATCACTAATTTATCACTATGCGGGAGAAACTTATGTGCTTCCTCAACACCTCTCCTGAAATCCCAAGTTGGAAGGCTCTCAAACAAATACTCAGGGATCCGCCCATTTGTGATCAAAGGGTCTTCTAGCACACCAACCTCATTACAATTGTTGCTTGATGGATCAACAAACGGCTGGGAAAACTGACCACACGAGTCTCGATAAGATGCCAACTGCACAGAGCGCCCAATGTCACAGCGCTGATTGCTATCTACTGCACCACAAATGCTGCTGCTAGTAACAATACTAGCATATGACCGTGCATGACTGCTACTGCCACTTCCAGCAGGGCTATCGAGTGACCAAGAGATCGGCTGGTGATCCGGAGATGGTGGGAACTTGTGCCCAAGAATGTCATAGAATGGCTTCGCAGCATCACGGAGTGCTGCTGACTCCGCCTGATACATGCTGACTTTCTCATCAATATCCTCCTCCATGAGCATCCGGCTGATATAGTTAAGGGACTCATCTGAGATGAATTCCCAATCTTCCGTGTTGTCAGCTTCAGTGTTTGTCCTCGAGATGGCTGACGAAGGATTAGAGCTGGTTTCTGCAGCCATCTGTGGCACGATCGCAGGCTGTGAATCGAGGTGCCTGAAATAATCACTGCTGTGGTCTGTGTAACCATCATAAGAAAGGCCTCCACAGAACATGCCGGATAGCTCACAGTAAGTATTATCCAGCCCCATTGATGACCTCCGAATAAACCTCACAGAAGGACCTGTTCAAACTTTTACAGTTCAGTAACGGATTTCTAAACTTTAACAATGTATAAAATGAGACAAATAAACACTAATATATCTGAAGCAACAATGATGAGTCTTCCATGACAAGCACACACATATTGCGTTATTTCATTTCATCAATGGTAGCAAGAAATGAGTAATTCTTCAATGAGTTAAAACAACTGGACACGCGGAACAATTAGCCTAAAACCAATCGTGGCAGGAAGGTAAGATACAGAAGGCATGGTGGTGACTTGCGATGATTATTTATCCCTAATCACAGAGAAAAACAGTGAACAACACCCTTGAATTGCATGATCCGCGCAAACGCATGAGCAAAGAAGCAATCTAACAGCAGATCCCCCCTCGCCCCCCCTGTAAAAAGCTAAAACACACAGATATAGGCAAAAGGTTTACAAACCTTATCAGCGTCGCCGACGGCGGCGGCGGGCTCCGGCACGGGGATGGTCTTCCCGAACAGCTTGATCAAGCAGTCTTCTCCTCCTCCTCCGGCTCTGCACTCCGCTATGTCTCCGTCCGATCACAGTATCACTTCGCCGCCGCTCACCGCACTAAACTGCTCTGTTTCTTGGCCTCTTTTCTCGCCTGTGTTCTTGGATTTTTTTTTTCTAATATTTTATCGCATCGTAGCTGCAACGAACAAGCAGCCAGCAGGAGTAGGCAGCAAGGATCGATGCTTGTATATCTTCTCCGGATCGATTTGTTTGGGCTCGGGTCCGGACGGAAATGGGGATAGTTGTGGTCAACGTATGCGGGAGCGAGAGCCGAGAGGGTTCGAGAGCCACAAGCTTTGTTTTGTGGCCGCCCGGATGCGGTATTTTTGCTTCTCCACACTATCTCGCTTTTGCTCATAGGTCCCTCTCAACCCCCCTGACATGGCAATCAACTCCTTCGAGGCTGACATGGACATGAAACAGGGCTTCTTTATTCCACCTCTCCCCTCCTTGCTTTACCCTGGTTTAGTGTTTGCATGGTCACCAAAAATACCAAACCCAATTTCAAAAAACAATTTTACCAAACCCGAGCTAAAGTTTAAAGTAGGCTTATTAAAATATTTTAACATTTATTCCAAATTTTGGAATGACCGCTAATTATTGGTACTCTAATTTAGTGGTGAAGTTAGTTACAGGAATTTGTCCAAACTCATAGGGTTTGTGCGATTCGTTTAACTTTAACAAAAGTGACATGTATTTTCTAAGAGTAAACATGAGAAACCGTTGGCTCTAAAAAGATCAGTTGGAGCACGTACCATTTTGTAAAACTCGTGCATCTTTATCATGTGACTCTTGAAGGGGAAATAAAGGATGTCCTTGCAACATATTTTCACCTATTTCGTCTTCTCCTTTTAATCCTTTTTGTAAAAGTTTTATGGTATATATTATCACTAGTAAATTATTAGTGGTAATCAACATGATATATGAATAATTGATACTACTATCTAATTACTTTTCTGGTTACTAGCTGTACAACTAGGGCTGGCAAAAAAGCTCGAGGCTCATGAGCCAGCTCGGCTCGGTCATAATTTTGGCTCGGCTCGATCTTTTAAATAAACCAAGCTGAGCTTTTTTTATAGCTCGATTTCTTAATGAGCCAGCTCGTGAGCTCCTCGTAAATTATTTGATAGGCTCGATAAGCTCGATAATATGAAATTATCCACCTTCAAATTAATAGAAAACTCATTTTTTTTATATTTAGTAAAGCTTAAATTATATTAAATATATAAATAAAGTATAATACTTATGAAATTTATATTTAATGTTAAAACATCTATCTTATCTGGACTTATTGATTGTTATTATATAGCCAAATTTATGTTTTTGATAATGCTATTTTCGGTAATATTTAAGATATTATTGTCATGCTTTAATATCTATTTACAACTGGTAATTAGTATTATTATGAATTGTAAAGATTTTTTATATATTCTTCACACTAATCTTGCCTATTTAAAATGTTTGTGCAGCTCCAAGTGTATATAGTTCATCTGTGCTTTTTTCTGGACATTACAATGTGAATGTGATGTTATTGTCGTCGCAGCATTTGCACATGCCTCTATAGGAAGGTATCAAGGAGCCTTTCGTTCGAGCTCCGGCGAGGCAGCAGTCCTCTCACAGTCTCACGGGGCGCCGGTGTGGGCCCTGCTACGCCACCTCCACGAGACGAGGTCCCCCAGCACGTGCACGGGTCCCACGTGGGCCCTATGGCGTGCATGCAGCATCCCCCGGGCCAACGCAACGTATGCGCTGTCCTAGGTGCACATACGCCGAGTCCACTCTTCCCGCGTGGCGAATATGCTCCAACCACTGCAGGTGCGTGGCCAATGCGTTGTTCTGGTTTCCTCAGTCGGCAGGCATGGTAATGCAAGTCTGGATCCTCTTCGAGTTCGAGCCCCATCCCCCATGGATCGGGATCCTCGGCAGTCGCCGTCCCAGCAGTCGCGCCGTCCACCGTTAGATCCGATTGAATGAATCGTACGGTTAAAAACAAGTTCCGCTCCTCATTCATCGTGGACAGGCAACTCTGAAGGCTTCATCTCTGCACTGAAACGCAAAACAAAGTTGCTTTCTCCTCAAAGATGGAAGATGACAGCCATCATCGTCAAGTTCTGATCAAACTGCAAGCTGCGAGGTCTTCTCCACTCATACAAGCTCTGTGGATTTGGTTCTTACCAACGGATTCGTCCCCAATTTCAGTTTTTCCCCTTCTCAAATTCTAGCTACAAAATCACGAAATCGATGACATTAACTATGAGTTAGGATAAAATTGATCACATATTTACATTCTACATCACCCAACGAATTCATTTTAGTGATCACCAAAACCCAATTCTGTAGGAATTCATATTGGCGATCGGTTTCCTTCAAGCCGTCCCTGCGCTGTCGAGGAAGAAGAAAGGGTCAGTGTTATTGGACTGAAGCTTTTTGTGAGCCATAGGATGCGAATAGTGGAATCAGACGGTGCACTGCGCGACTGCTAGCGCGACTGCTGCGACGGCGACTGCCGAGGATCCCGATCCATCCCCCATGGAAGGAAGTAACAGTGCTTCATTCGGTTGTTGCTCTAAAAAATTGTCTACTGCCAATTGACAATGTAGTTGTCTCTCACTCTCTCTGTCCGCCCTTCTCTTCATCCGTCGTTGTCGTTGACACCCAGATTTAACACTGACACGTATGTTAGCAATGTAGTTGTTTCTGTTCAGACTTCTCTTCTTTTTTTTTTTCGAGAACATGCCTTGGCATGTATTTCATTAAGAGGAAGAGTCTTCTCTTCTTCCGTCGTTGTGGATGAGGTCTACATTTTGTTGGAAATATTAGTATTTTTAGTTTTATATTAATTTAAAAATAAATCATAAACATGATTAACAGATTACAAGATGAATTAGACAAGTCTATAAAAACAGTCAACATCACAACATCTAACATACTATCTATAACTATCATAGACAAACAGATCACGATAGCTAGTATGGAAGACATAGTTTGAGATGAGAGTACATACGTTTCCTTCTGGACAGAGTAGAGTACGCGGCGATGATGTGCAACACCGTCATGTTGTTGGCGACGGCGGGTGAGACCGACTCGACGATGAGGAAGACGAGCCGTAGCGACGAGCTTGACGAAGACGAGGAAGCGATCGAGCAGTCACGCAGAGCGCTTCCTAAAAAACTTATTCGCCCTCTTCCGGTGCAGGATTGTAGAGGACGACAGTTTTAGAGATCTGCTCTCCCGTTCATCGGTGCACAGGACGATAGTTTTCTAAAAACCTTATTCGCCCTCTTCCGGTGCAGGATTACAGAGAACGACGGTTTCAGAGATCTGCTCTCCTGTTCATCGATGCACAGTAGCGAGAGGCAAAACCCTAGACGATTGGATAATGTGATTTGCGGCGGTACCCGTATAAGCGAGGCGAGTGAGCGCGCGTGTTCTTCCTTTCTCTCATCCACACACTTATAAGAGATACTATAACAATCAACCTTATAAGTTCGACACTCTTCATCTCCATTAGTAATGTGGGACTAAATTTTTACGCTTTCATCACTCATTAATAAGTTTTTAAGATTTTTCAGAAATTATTGTGAATATCTATAGGCCAATCTCATAAAATTCCAGCAGATTTGACATTGACACGCATGTGGCTATCAGCTTAAGTTCGATGAAGGTCATGTTGTGGATGAGGCCTAGATTTGACACTGACGCGCATGTGGCTATCAGCTTTAAGTTCGATGAAGGCTATCAGCTTAAGTTCGACGAAGGTCATGTTGTGGATGAGACCTAGATTTGACACTGACATGCATGTGGCTATCAGCTTAAGTTCGATGAAGGTTATTTCAAATCTACAGCTTCAACAAACAAATCCTCATGAATAGTATCCGGTCAGCCAGATGTAGAAAATGCCATCTGTTCTATCGAAGTGGAGGAGGATCCCCGGTGTCTTCATGGTAGGTATTGGACAATCTGAGATGTTGAGACCCTGCGTTCTGGATGAGAACACCACCTGTGTAACAATCTTTCAGAGCTCAGCCTTTAGTATTTTGGCTTTACTGCATCCACGATTAAGTCGACAACTAATTCTATCTTGTAATAGCTGCGCGACTACAAATCTTAAATTTGAGACTGCCATCTCAAATATTTGTACTGGTTTCCTTGAATTAATATAAAGCAGTTATAATAAAACATTTGCACCTGCGTCCATGACGCATTATGTCTGTCTGCAATTTTACATTCCTTAATAGCTAATAATCATAAGTCATGTGCGCTTGTACATCTTCTTCTTTGCTGCTTATGCTTAAGTATTCTTTGTTTCAAGCATAACGCTACATCTGAAGTATTCGATCATTGGAGACCCCAAGAGCTCTTGCGGTCTTGCCAGTTGCCTCCAGGCCCGTTATCAGGCAGCCTGTGTTCAACGGGTTAGTAAAATGCAGAGAGCACTTGGAACATCGCTGTAAAAATGCTGATATTCACGTTGAGCGTTCGTTCTGTTCCATTTACAAAAAGAATTGCTTTTTACAGGGGGCACGAATCGGGGAAGAAGATTGGGACGCTGCTATGAACAAGAATAACAAGGTTCAGCCGTGCCGACGAAACCCAGTCCCAGCAAGAGGAAGGCGAATGCCTGGAGAAATATGTACAGGTAGTAGTGCCCGGCCCCGAACACGAAGTCGTAGGAGGCGCATAACAAAAGGTAGAGCGAGAGCAGGATTTCGGGGACGTAAATCCTGCAAGAGGTGAGACCGAGCAAGCCAGCATATCAGCCATCAGGCACGCATTTTTCACTGATCCGCTACTATGAAGCTACTGGATTGTGTTACGTACCTCTCGACGCACTCAGTTGGCTTCACCGGTTCAAGGAGGGGGACCTCGAGCTTGTCTTTGACATGACCACCCACCTTCTCGGTGACCACCCACTCATCCACGTACATGGTCTCCAGCAATCCGGTCAGCGCCGCGCGCATCCGATGCATGGACATGACGTTCTCGAACAGAATCCATATTGGCACCAGATGGATAGAGCTGGCATAATGTCAAAAAAAAGATTCGTAAACATGCGGGGATAGCGGGTAGATAGACGAAGACTTTGCCTGGTCTGGAATCAGCTGAATTACTTTACCCTGGATTTCTGATGGCGTTCATGATGGTGATGGCCGTGGGAATGTAGAACATTACCCAGATAGGGATATTAACTTCAGGGACCATGGCCGACAAAGGAATCACAACACAGTAGAATAGGAAGGTCAGGATGGGAGCGATGACCCTTCGTACAAAGAAGAAGCTGTACAGAAGATGAAGTTTCTTCCATAAAGATACGCCCTGCATATAAACAATAAAGATGCTTTTAGTATATAATAACAATACTGCAACCTACTTAAGTTTTCAGATTCATTCAGGAATGCTTGCCTTGCATACAACAATGTCCCATGCCATTTTTCTGAAGAGATTTGCAGCACCACAAGTCCATCGATGCTGTTGATGACGGTAGGCCTTGAAGGTGCTTGGTAATTCACTCTTAACCTATACAAGATTTGTTACTCCGGCAGGATACCATTCAAAACAGGTGCATATTCATATGACGGCAACAACAGCTACAAAGTTGCACAAACGTGTACCCTTATATCACCAACATACAGGAATTGCCACCCATGGAGGCTTGCCCGTACAGCCAAATCCATATCTTCCACAGTAGTGCGATCTTTCCATCCTCCTGCTGCGTTAATAGCTGATACACGCCATACACCAGCTGTGCCTGCAAAAGGACCTGTCAGATATGAACAAGAACCTCCGATGATTGTTTTTTGTTGTAGGTTCTTACCATTGAAACCAAAGAAGGAATGCATTGATGAGCCTGATTCTTGCTCCACCTTGAAATGATAATCTAGTGACATCTTCTGTATCCTTGTCATCAAGCAAACATCACAGTTCACTGCAAAATTTTCCAGCATATGCCAGGTCAAGAACATCCTGTAATCAGAATGAACAAATGTCCTCACTTCAAATTATTTACACAACCATATCAGCGACTGGATAGTTGAATAAACTGCAATAAAGCATTAATAGTAGTGAACAAAGTTTAAACAACAACAACAACAAAGGCTTTTAGTCCCACAAGAGGTAAAACAGTGAACAGAGTTTCTATAACGAAGAAAAAAGGGGTACCATGCATATTGTACAGTACATGTGCTTTTCTATTTTTGATGCTAAATTTTCTTTCTATAAGTTCTTACAATCTGATGAATTGAATGAAAATCAAAGATATCTAGAGAGTTGAGGAAACATGACCAAACACAGCTTTTTAAGAAAGTTCAAGGACTATACTAGAACAATACTGCTTGAGTTTTCAACAATATCATGTGGCAGTAAAAACAAAAACATATTTAATTCAGCTACAACAACAACAAGAACTAAGAAGGCTTTAATCCCAAGCAAGTTGGGGTAGGCTAGAGACAAAACCCCGAAGAACCCAAACACAAGAGCAAAACAAACAAACACAAGAAAGAAGGCAAAGAAGAAGGGAGGTGAAAAAAGAGCAATAAAAAAAACAAGCAAAAAAATAGAGAAAGAGAAGAAATAAAACTGGATAAGGAAAAGAAGAGAAGAAGCAAATTCCGTACCGAATTCCCAACGCGCCTGTACTAGGGCAATCTTTGGGTTATGCACAAGAAATGGTATAGTTTTTAATAGAAAGTCAGATTCAGGTTGGAAATCTGCATCAAAGATGGCAACAAAATCACATTGTTGGACATATCCATGTTCCATGCCCTTCTTCAAAGCTCCTGCTTTGTATCCCTTCCTATTATCTCTAACCTCATACTTAATATTGATTTTCTTGCTGGCCCATTCCTTGCATTCAAACTCCACTAGTTCCTGCATTTGACAAAATATAAAACAGTCAATTCATGGCAACAAAACAGAAATTCAGTAATAAATTTTCTTTTAAAAAGAATGCATTCCTTTGGTATTTGTTATGCAGCAACTTATAGTTGTTTTCAATCTTCTACCTGATATTTACAGACAATAGTTATGTGATTCAATCATCTGTTCTATGGCCATATACAGAAATTTCTAAAGCTCAGGCTTCAAATAGCATCATGCACCGACCAATTCCAATAACTCAAACTGGTAATCCTACTCTTACCACCAAGCTTTGCGGTCTGGCTCGCTGCATGAAGTATCTCAAGCAAACTCTGACATAGGTGGAACATACTTAATTGATCAGCAGATCCTCAGTGAGAAAAGGGGGACAACTTAATGAAAATGGGGACAACCTGAGTTTTTAACCCAGCTCTGTGCAACAGATTAAAACATATGATAAAGCAGTGTTGAGAACATTTTTGATTTCCTACAGTTATGGAGCTAATACTGAAGAGTTACTCCCTATGTTTTTAAATTATTGGCATTAGGACAGAAATCTAGTTTTAAGAAAAAAATAACTAAAGTTGTTATCCTAACGACAACAATTTAAGAATGGAGGAAGTATTCAACATCATCTTATAATGAACTGCAAGGAATTACTTGTTTAACATGGGCATCACTCAGCCACTTCTTGATAAAAAATAAAATATTGCAATTGTGATTTCAGAAAATGCTTAGATCACGAGAAAAAAAAAGGTATTCTGCTTACTTTGCCTAAGCTTAGATTACCTTAATGAGAGGATCAGTGGAATCATCCAAGACTTGGATTATAATACGGTCGGGAGGCCATGTGAGGGCACATGCCGCACCAATAGAGAGCTTGTAAACCTGCAGAATAATGGAATATGCATCACATCCACTGTCACGTGTAGTAAACCAACAAGACCAACCCCTGACATTATTTGGCTGCATGTCAGGCTGGAAACATTACTACTCAACATGCTAAGCTTCCACCAATCAGACAGATTGAAACACCAAACGGATGTCAACATGAGCTGCAGGCTGCAGCTTATTAAATGTTTTATGGGCTTCTCTGGTTGGCTGAACTACTACAGCAAGTTCGACAATTTGCTTGGCATTTCGCAAGAGTAGTGGACCCCACGTCATTTAGCCATTAGTAGTGTAGTGAGAACGCTGTTGACAAAGTTGCACATCTGACAACTCTTACTGATCAAAGCACACATTTTCCAACCTTGGCAGGTTACTTGTGGCGCTCAGGCATTCTGAAATCTGAAAGTAACTGAACTATACACGGCTATCTACCCAGACGTGTGTGCGCGGAGTTGGCTGTAATAGGTTAGAAGTGACCTAGGCTGCTTTGTTTCCATGGTTCGTTTCGGACGGTGTTAAACTGTGTTTGTGACCTGCTTTTTTATTAAAGTGGGGGGGGGGGGGGGGGGGAGCCCCTTTTCTAAAAAAAAATAATAATAATCTACCCAGACGTGTCGCAAAATTCAGAGAAACTATGCACTGAAAAATGTCACATGGCAGAGTGACTACGATCATGAGAATGAGCAGCGACAAGGATCAGGGAAAGCAAGCGGGATCGGATGGGTAACACCTCACCTCCATCTCATTGTACATGGGGATCTGCACGAGCACCATCGGGAACACCTCGCCACCGCCCACGGCCGCCTCCACGTCCTCGCCCTTTCCACTCCCATCGGAGCAGGAGCAGGAGCAGGGCATGGGCTCCCACTTGTACCGGCGCTCCGGGACGCGTCGCAGCAGCTTGATGGCGACGAAGCTGACGAGGCTCATGTATGTGACCTCGATAACGAGCATCACCGACATGGCCATGCACGCCCACACCGCCGCCTGCAGCACCGGCGCCACAGCCCGCGCCCGCATCGCGTCCCATGCCGCCGCGATCTGGTCCCCCCGCGCCCGCCCCCACAGCCCCTCCATGCCCGTGGGTTTTGGGCTGGCGGGAGGCTGGAGGTGGTGGGAATTGGAAATGCCGCCCAAAGGAGAGCTTGCAGCAGCTGGCCTGGCTTGTGACGACGCTTCCTTCGTCCGCTTTGAAATTATGGGGGTAGTTGCCTGCCAGGTACTAATATCCTGTGAAATAATTAAAATCATCACTAGGCTTTTCGTTTCGTGTGAGGACTGATGAGGAGCAAAGCAAGCCATTGGCGTGCGGGATGAGCCTGCCTGTCCCAGCTGCCATCCAGACGACCTGGACGCTGGGCCCCGCGCTCGCTTCATTGGCTGACTCGCTTGCCGTTTCTGCATTCTCACTCCACTGGGTGGTGGGCCCAAAGCCAGACATCCCGCTGCTGGTGTAGCTTATCCTATTATCCCGCCAGCAACAACGCCCAAGTTGCCTGCGGGGGCGAGCGCGACAGGTGTTCGACGAATTGCCCCGCTCAGCTGGGCCTAGCTGTGCGGCTGTCCCATGGCTTTGCTCCGCGCCGCGCTCGGCCAGCCACCCTCGCCGTTTTCCGTGGGCCCAGCCTGCAGCCCCTGGACCTCGCTGCCGCTACAAGGCTTCGAGGTCGCGCCCCTGCACCGGCCAGGGGAGCGAGTCCTCCTCCGCCTGGACTGCGCAGGCGTCGCCGCGGCGCGGCGCGCGTACCCCAGGATCGAGGCGACGAAGAGGCACGGCGCGCGCACGGAGAACGCCAAGGTCAGGAACCGCCGGCTGCAGAAGAAGGTACGTTTCAGTGTCCCTTCTCCATGTCTCGATCTAGGCTTCGGCGCCAGGGCAGCGTCGTGAGCTAAGAAGTAGTAATCGCCGTCTCGATTGGCTGCAGTTCAACGGCACGGCGACGAAGCCCAGACTCTCGGTGTTCTGCTCCAACAGACACCTCTACGCCGTGCTCGCCGACGACCACAACAAGAAGATCATCTTCTCCGGCAGCACCTTGCACAAGTCCATCTGCGGCGACCCGCCTTGCACCACCGTGGTAGGCCGTGTTCTTCTTCGTCGACTGAAATTCACATTACATTCGGGTGGGCGTTTTTGATCTAAGATTGTCTCGGCAGGAGGCTGCCCGGCGCGTCGGGGAGGAGCTCGTCAGGGTGTGCACGGAGCTGGGCATCACTGAGATATCATCCTATGACCGCAACGGCTTCGCCCGAGGAGAGAAGATGATGGCATTCGAGCTTCCAGTCTCGCAGCACGGGTTCCTTCCAAGATAGATGTAGCAGTATTGTTGCCTCACAACAGGTCTGAGGTTTCAGGCTTGCACTGACAGTTCCCCCCAGCAGCTTATTCAGCAGACAAGGAAGGTGTTTCCTGAGATTCTTATTCATCAGTCATCAGACCTTAAACAGTAGCATACTTCATACTAGTACTGACACTTCTCCATAGCAGCTTATTCAGCAGATAAGGAAGGTGTTTCCTGATATTCATCAGTCGTCAGACCTTAAACAGCAGCTCATAGTTCATACTAACAGTTACTAATTGTTTCTCACAAAGAAAATTATTCCCACTCTTGACATGACCAGTTGCCCCTACCTCTTACACCCTCATTCATCTACAGGGCACACTGTATAGAAAGATATAGCTACACTACGAGGCTGGAATTGGCAGCTTTGTTCCCAGCTTGTCAAGGAGCCACGGGTGCTCAATATCTCGGTCAAGGAAGGTTTTTATAAGGGAGGGTATAGCTTCATAACCGACCAATTCTTTGCACCAACCTACCCGTTTTGATACCAGATACCTCAAACGGATGTGAATATCAGCTACAGTACATGACTCAAGTACATAAATTAGTCAGGACATACATACAGATACAGCAAAGCATTTCGACGGCCAGTTTGACCTAGAATAGTCTCAGCAGGAGTCTGCCCGACGCGTCGGGGAGGAGCTCATCAGGGTGTGCCCGGAGCTGGGCATTACTGAGATACCGTCCTATTACCCCAACGGCATCGCCAGAGAGGTGATGGCCTTTGAGGTTCCAATCTCACAGCACGGGTTCCTGCGCGGGCGCATCAGGCTTCAGGCTTGCACTGACAGTTCCTCGTAGCAGCTTGCTCTGCGGACAAGGAAGTTGTTTCCTAGAGATTCTGTGATTGACGCATGTTTGATATATCAGACCTCATTACTAATTGTTTTACTCACAAAAGACATTATTTCCTCAACTCTATCTCTAGACAAGACCAACTGTTGATCCCTCGTTACATTCTCTGAAATTAAGCATCTATAGGACATACTGTATACAAAGATATAGCTATACTAAACAGAAGAGTAGAAGACGCTTATAGAGCAACCATGAGCTCTTGATATCTGTCAGGAACAATATATTTTTAACACCAATACTTCGAGCAAACCCACTCTTTCTGATACCAGAGCACCTGGAAAGGATGTGCATATCAGCTACAGTACATGACTCAAGTACATAAACTAGTCAGGACAAACATATAGCAGGGCAAGCAGTCGGTTTTTCTAAAAACATACACTCTTAATAAAGTTTGGCAAAACAAAAAGAACATCCCCACTAGGATGGCTGACCCAACAACTAATGTACTCCCCTACCCACCAAAAATGCAGCAAAGGAACTGAACATAATAACAACAGGATGTCATATGGAGCCTCTGATCTACATCGAATCATAATCATGTTCTTAATATCTCTTTTTCCCCTCTCAGCAGTGGTACTATTTCTTTTTCCATGTTTTCCTCAGCTGCGGAGGGTTCAACTGTTCCAGGACTTCCTTTCTAGCGATTGTCCACTCAGCATCTGATATAGTATAGTCTGGCCGTGGAATTGTGTCAAATAATGCCTTTGGGAAAAAGTTCTCCATCTCCAGATCTTTCAACAGATCACAAGCTGTAAACGCTTCAAGATTTCCCATTTGATACTCTGGAAATACAGCACTTAAGCAACCCATACCATCAGCATACGTGTAGGGAATAGATGGAGTTTCTGACTCTGATTCTGATGGCAAGATCTCGGTCATATGGTCCACAATGTGTAAGGACCGAAGGTGTACCAAAGGCGGTGAAGCCTCAAATTAAGCACTTGACTCTGATACCAATTGTAAGGACCGAAGATGTACCAAGAGGGGGGAGGAGGTGAATCGGTAAACCGACCATAAATTCGAATACTTCAATTTTTATACCATTAGAACCCGGCAATCGTTGCAATCTAAGCAATTCTAGTAGGCCAAGACCCTATATAAGCTAGTGTTGATGATGGGTACAAAATACGGAAGCTAAACACACTAGCCTATGCAAGCCACAAGTCACCGTATCAACTATAGCACACAAATACGGAATAGTAAAGAGGGAGTCAAGGAATGCTCATGATTTTTTCCCGAGGTCTCGAAAGGATGGCGCCTTCCCCTAATCCTTGTTGGACCACTCTCACCGGAGTGCCAGTCCCTCCCGCCACCAATGTGAAGTTCTCGCTCACGAGTCCGTAATCACTCCCGGAGTGAAGACACAGTGCGCACCACCGCTGCCACCAAGGCACAAGCGCGCCTCCCTTGAGAACTTGCTGGACTCCCCAAGCCGACACGGGCGCTCACTACTGATGCCCCTTTCACCGGCAGTTCAAACCGTATACAAACGTGTGCTGGCCTTCACAACCAATCACGATAGACTTGATCACCGATACCTAACCGGTCTAGGTCTCACCATAGACCAAGAGTAACAGTCTAGATCACACCCTCAATGACACCCTAGCCTTAGATGTGCAAGATGCTCTAGTTACTCTTCACTAGCACTCTGAAGATATCCAATATCTCCTCCTAGTGCTCTCCTCTTTTCCTCCTGGACCTTATCAAATGGTCTTAGGTATTTCACTGGCTAAAAGAGGTCTCTAAGACTCCAACAACGAAGTTATATAGGCTTTCATTCTCAAACTAGTTATTGCTCCACGAAATCATCCTTCTGGACACCATTGACCGGACCGTCCGGTCACTCCTAGACCGGACCGTCCGGTCTCTTCTGGAACGGCTCCCAGAGCCGTTGGCTTCACTGTCCCTGGCAATTTCCTGTACTGACCGGACCGTCTGGTCAGCTGATCGTACCATCCGATTAGACTTTCTGTCGGTAGTATGTACCCAGGATACCTCATGGAGATATTATTTGCTATAAAAAAAGGAGATATAACAAAAGTTAGAGATAGAATCCTAGTCGTAAATCATGTTGTAACCGACTAGGAACCTACCATGTAACACTGCCCCCCCCCCCCAGATATATATAAGGAGGGGCAGGGGCTCCCTTATAGAGGGCAGATCATATATAATACACCACATAACATAAAACATAGGATTGTTATCCTTCGGGAGGCCCGAACCTGTCTAAATCGTGCATCTTGTGTGTCCATCAACTCTTGATCTCACATATGACTATATCGATAAATAAGGATCATGGACTTCCCTATACTACTAGAATAAAGCTCTACAGCGGCGGGCCAAAAGGGGCCTCGGTGGCGGAACACTAAAACTCCACTGAGGCTCTGTCACTACTTAATTACATAGTTAGTAGCAGGCTAATGCCCGTTACTGACACACATGGAACTACCCTAAAAAAAGGCGTCAGTGGCGGTCTAGGGACCGCCGCCGATGGCATAACCTAAACACTACTATCAAAATGGGCTAGGGGGCCCCACCGGTCCTGTAGATGCGACCAGTGCTGGGTCCCTCCCTAGCCGCGTCGCCGCTTCACTTCACCCGCCGCCTGCTTCGCGTCCGCGCCCGCCTGGCGCTAGGTCTCCACCGGAGCCAGCAGTGGAGGAGGGCCGCCGCGAGCTCAGCCGGAGCTGGCGATGGAGGAGGGTCCATCGTGAGCTCAGCCGGAGCCGACGGCAGAGGAGGGGCCACCGTGAGCTCCACCGGAGCCGGCTGTGGAGGAGGGCTGAGGACGATAGGGCCCGGAGGAGGACATGGGAGGCGGAGGCCGGTGTTGGCGTGGACGACGGCGACCTGACCCCACGAGCGCCACCCGTGGCACGCGCGCTACTAAGGTTTGGCTCACAGTAACGGACCCAGGTCCCTCCCCACTCTCAGTTGCGGGCACTTATAAGGCCCGCTGCTGAGATTTTTACCCCATCCATCACTGCAGAGTTTTTTTTTTTTATAATAGTGCTATGATCCACTGCTGATAATAGTATCGACAGTTGACGCACCAGGTAGGAGGAGCGCGATGATCGGTTTGTCGAGTTGGATGGCCAAGTTTTTCGTTCATCAATCAACAAGATCAAATTTGGACCACGAGCAGATCAAAGTTGAGGCAGATCTTTGGTACGTGAGTCGTCTGCGTTTTCATCGAGATAGGCATCCAGCAAAGTTGATGGCGGCATCTTCGTTTGTCTCATCTGGCGGCTTACCGCACCTTCGTCAAACACCTTGTCGCTTACATATCTGGGAAGCGTCAGACGAGTCTGGTTTACAGTGGACATGCATGGCGGCGAAATTAGTGTTCTGCCGACTCGGAGAATTGATCAAGTATGAACCTTGTTTCGTTCGACTAAGACTCTACGCTAGCTGATGATGTCACGGCGTCGCAAGCATGGTGCAGAGTTGCCGGCAGATCGCATTGCACCCGGAGTCGGCGAGTCAATCACCGAAGATCAAGGGAGTCGTGAACTCGTTAAAGTTGTGTCAGACACGATTTGCCATAAGTCCGTATAGACTGGTGGTCCTTTACGTGTCGGACAAGGGAAGTTCCTTTCTTTTCTAATTTTTTCCTTATGTCGTATGCTACTTGTATATGCTAATCAATCTGCATGGTGATTATTGGTAACCGTGGGGTCTTGTGTACTCACGCCTTTAACAGGCACGTTGCCCACTTCATCGTCGCCCTAGGCGACTTCGTCGTCGGGACCTCTTCCTTGTGCGTTTTCTCCACTCTCGCCGAGGCCCAGGCAAGGGTGCCGACAGTGCCTGTCGGGCCTCGGGGCCACGGCAGTTTCTCGACGATCAGTTTGGGCAGAGATCCCTCTTCCGCCCTTTTTTCAAATTTGGAACTCAACGACTCCCCTCCCGCGTCCCCTGCTCGCGACCGCTCGTCGGGAGTCTCAGCCTTCAATGCTCAACCATCAAACGCCCTCGCCGCCCATGACGCTACGGTTACTGTTAGCACGCCGGGCTTGCTAAGCCATCTCGGCAACTGTTGCCATGCCGCCCCAACGCCCACCCCCGAGTTTTCACGCTCATGCGTTCCCGCCTTGGTTCTCCTTCCGTCGCTCCTTCAAGGACGTCCTCCTCTCTCCTGCGCCTGCCCTGCCCTGCCGGGCCTTTTAAAAGAGAGCCGAACCCTTCATCATCCTTCACCTTACTACTCATTCACCAAAAAAACTTTGCTTCCGGTGCTTCATATCCGACCACCTGGTCTCAGATTGTCGAGATCCTATTCCCGCTCGGGCCACCGCAGCCTCCACTGCAAGATGGCGGGGTCACCCCCTTTACCTAGTCGCAACCACTCGCAACTCCCTTGTCCGGCTTCCCCTGACTCATCTCTCGGCCAACCCACCTCACCCTCCTGCCCGCTGGGTCCACCAGGCTATTGACGAGCTGGGCAACACCATGCGGCACGAGGGGGCCCTTCTGTCTGAGGTTCGGCGTGGCCTCCGCGCTCGGACCCAGAACTTCTTTGTTGGACATTAAACGCAGAAAATCGGGGTGTTTGGCTAGCTTAATAATGCATCAAGCATATCAAAGAAAAAAACAAGGCTAATAGAAAGTTATTTTTGAGCCTAAGAATAGGAATTTAGCCTAATTTCATGTATAACCTATCTATATGTCTAATACATGTGTAGCATGTTTGATTGTTAGCCAAAATATTTAGGCATTCAACTGAATGCCTTTGAATCAAAGGAGGTCCGCCCCTGGCGCTCGAGCTGCCCCCCCCCTCCCCCTCGGCCACTACTGAGCGGCGCGCGCGGTCCAAGTCGCCAACGCGTCAGCTTTGGGACTTTGGTTTACCACTTGACGAAGCCCCGCCCGACGCGCCCTCAGTCCCCGCTTCTAGTGGCGGGCTCCACTTCCTTGGAGAATCGATCCCCCTGCTCTCGGCCCGTGCTCCGCTCACCTGTCCACGACTACGTCGAGGTGTCACAGCTGATGCGAAGTGGCCATAAGGAATGGGATACCGACCTGCTACAAACTTGCCTCCATCCACACGATATTAATGAAGTGCTAAAAATACGCCTAGCAGATAGTGTACCTAAGGACTACATTATGTGGCACTATGAAAAGTCAGGATTGTTCACTGTCAAAAGTGCATATAAGCTGGCGATTCAAATTGATTAGGCAGAGAATAGGATTGAGGGAAGCAGTGCAAACCCGGATGGAAGCCGTGTGTTGTTTAATAAAATTTGGTCAGCGGCGGTACCCCAAAAGGTGCGGGTGTTTGCATGGCTTGGCGGCACAAGTCAACCGCCAGCATAGGAGGCTCACATGATTTGGCACCTGTGAGATATGTGGCATAGAGGATGAATCAGGCTTCCACGCAGTTGCCCGATGCACAAAAGCTTATGCGCTAAGACAGGAACTCAGGAAAGAATGGCTATTGACGGAAGAGGAACAGTTCCGAAATGGGGGCAAAGATTGGCTAATGATCCTGCTTGACTCAGTGGGAGAGAGCACAGGAGCACAAATTTTACTGATGTTATGGAGAGCTTGGCACCTACGTAACGACATCATTCATGGTAAGGGTACAAGCACGGTGATTGGATCTGCACGGTTCCTTTATAACTATTGGGAATCACTGCACATTGCAAAGAAGAACCCTCTGGCCACTAATGATACATAGGGGAAGGGGAAGATTTATGAAGAGGAAACGGTGGACCTGAGGAAGAAGGAAGGAAGAGGGGAGAAGGTAGCGAGCGAACACAAATGGAAACCGCCGCCAACAAACTGGGTAAAGGTAAATATTGGCGCCAGTTTTTGTATCCAATCAGGAAACGCAAGTGCATGACTCATTGTACGTGATGAAAGGGGCCAAGTTTTGCTTACCGCCTGGCGAGTGCTACGACAATGCAGCTCGGTGGAGAAGGCAGAAGCAGAAGCATGTCTAGAGGGAGTGAGACTAACGGCGGAATGGGTTCAACAACCAGCACGTATTGAAGCAGACTGCTCGACACTCATTGACGCACTAAATCGCACGGGGCCATCAAGAGCGAGATGGTTAGGAATTTTGAAAGACATTCAGAAAGCAGGAGCCCTACTCCCCGAATGCATATTTGTCAAAGTCAAGAGAGAAGCCAACCAACTAGCTTATATACTTGCACAGCAGGCAATGCGTAAGAATGAGTTTGTAGTTAAACGTTTTAATTTCCCATCTTGTATTAGTACCCTAGTTAAATCAGAAACGGCAGGCGGAGTGATGGACAAGGTCCACCACGATCGGGCGAAGTTTGTAATACTACTGTAAGTTAATTTAAGGAGCTCTCTTTTATCGCAAAAAAAAGATAATAGTGATTCTTACTACCGGCTTTATTCTTCCATTGTGGATGCCCTAAAAACATATAGACTAAGTGTCATGAAACGCTAGAATAAAATTATACATTGGTGTGATGATTTCATTCATAGTTTTAAATAATTAAAAATAACATGACACTCTTTGAAAGATTAAAATAAAATTTTTCATTAGAATTAGCCTATTTTTATCATAATTACGAGTAAAGTTGACTTTGTCGAAGAGAAAACAGCTCATAGTTACTGAAACCGAACCACAAAAAGCCAAGCGCAACAGTCACTGTAACACACACTCCGTCGCCCGCCGGCCCGCGCACAAAATCCCCACCCCGTTTCGAATCGCAGGGTCGCAGCTCCCCACGTCCTCGCGCTTCTGGAACCTTCTCGAAGCGCGTCAGGCCGAAACCACCGCATCCTCGTGCACCCGCTTCAATGCCCGCCGTGATCAGGAGGCAGACGCCTGCCCGCTGGGTCTAGGCGGCTGCAATGGCGAGGTCGAGGCCTAGGGTTTGGCTCTTGGCGGCCTGCGCCGCCGTGCTGCTGTGGGCCTCCGTGGCACAGCTCGTCGCCATCAGCCGCTTCCTCCTCCGATTCGGCTTTGCGGGCGACGCCGACCTCTCGCCCCCGCCTTCCACGCTTCCGGCCCCAAGTACGTGGTTTCCGGATTTCTTTCGTATTTCTGTCGAAGTTCGATTTAGTTCTGTTATTCCTCTTTCTATACGCGCTTCCTCAGCACTGAGCAAATGAAAATGGAGGGAAATGTGAGTTGATATTTCAAATGATGAAGGGTATTGGATGTGTAGGAGCTGAGGCATTTGTGATTGTGCTTCCCAATAGACAGCAGTGCGTTTGCTAAGTTGTAAATGTTGCTGCAGAAAACATTAATCAATAATCGGGAAAAAATGTATCCTCAGAAGCCACGTCTAATAACATATTACATGTACAATATTGTGTTGTTGTGGTGGTGATGCATTGATTCACACACAATCTCTTGTTTGTTAAGGTTTAACATGTGAGAAGTTGCAAACACCCGCATTCAATCGCCACTGAAATATGGTAATCTTAACTTTTGTTCTTTCTCGCAGGAATCTACAAGAGCAATGGTTATCTAAAGATATCTTGTAATGGGGGTCTGAATCAGATGCGTTCAGAAGTCAGTTGTTGTTCGTTTGCTTCTGCCATCCAACTTTAGAGTTCCTTTTCTGTTCCTAACTTTGCTGTTATTTCAGATATGTGACATGGTGGCAGTCGCTCGTTTGCTGAACCTCACAATGATTGTCCCGGAACTTGACAAAAGATCATTCTGGGCTGATCAAAGGTATCTTACATTTTTCTTCGAGTGATAAGCTTTGCGACAGAATATATTGATGTCTAAGTTGGTAATGTTCTGTGTGGTTAACAGCAATTTTGGAGACATATTTGATGTGAGGCACTTCATTGACTCATTGAGAGATGAAGTGCATATCATCAATCAGCTTCCAGATAGACTTGATCCAACAGATTCAAATGTTATACTTCAAATGCCCCCTGTGAGTTGGTCAGACGAAAAATACTACTTGCAGCAGGTTTGAAGCTCATCTTGTTAATGCCATTGATTAATGTTACAGGCATCACTGTATCTTTTTAACAGTCTTCCATCCATGCAGATCTTACCACTGTTCAGCAAATATGATGTTATCCATTTTAACAAAACAGATGCTCGGTTAGCCAATAATGGTATCAGCACAGAGCTTCAACTGCTTAGATGCCGTGTCAATTTTCATGCACTGAAATTCACCCCTCAAATTGAGGAATTGGGGAATAAACTAGTACATAAGCTTCGAGCTCAGGGGCCATTTGTGGCCTTGCATTTACGGTATGAGATGGACATGCTGGCCTTTTCTGGTTGCAACCATGGTCTTTCTCTAGAAGAAGCTGAGGAACTCAGAAAAATGAGGTTTGTGGGAAACTCTGTGATGTCTTAGCACTGCAATTGTTCTTTGAATATGACTGTTTCCTTTCAGGAAAATTGGTGAATTATAATATAGTGCTTAAGATGATCATTTAAGCATTATCTCCCTTGCTTTGGTTCTAATCCAGTAAACCAGATACTACGACAGAAGTAGATTTGTTCTGCATTGGTGTAACAAAACTTTCATGCTAACTATAAGAAGATAATAGGGTTCCTGCAGCAGTATGCAGTTTTGATCCTAGTTTATAATATTATACACGTTTGCTTAATACTGACTGCTGCCAGATTTTGTCTGCAGCATATTTATGATACATTTGGTTCTTGCATTTGGTCAAGTAACTCACCATTTTTTGCGAGTCAGATATGCTTATCCATGGTGGAGAGATAAAGAAATTGATTCCCAAGCCAAGCGTTTGCAAGGACTATGCCCACATACTCCTGAGGAGACATCACTTGTTTTGAAAGCATTGGGCTTTCAAAAGGATGCTCTCATATACATCGCAGCTGGTGAAATTTATGGGGGTGAAATGAGACTAGAACCACTACGGAGCGCTTTTCCTAAACTTGTAAGTATGCTTTCGCCATAAGTATCTTCTCCTTATGGTGTTCTTTTATACAATAAAGCGGTGATAAATATTGCACAATTTTGTAACATTATATAGCAAGCAAAGATTTCCCCTGTTTCTGCCAACACTCCATTGCTGTTCTCAAATTTGATGAATGAGTGGGATATCATTTTTTTTTTTTGTCAGTTTTCCTCTTAGGCATTGTTACAACAGCACTGAATATGTTTTTCATCAGGTAAGAAAGGAGAGTCTGCTGGACTCTGAAGTTCTACGTCAGTTCCAAAACCACTCTTCCCAGATGGCTGCACTCGATTTCATTGTGTCAACAGCCAGTGATGTTTTCATTCCCACTTTTGATGGTAACATGGCAAAACTTGTTGAAGGTCACCGAAGGTATGAACACTGGCTCCAGTTCGTATGAAATTGATACGGACTGTTGCCTTATACAATCATCATGAAAGAAATTTGGTATATCCTGGTTATGATGTAGTTATTCGGATCATTATCTTCAGGTTTCTGGGTTTCCGGAGAAGTGTTGTTCTAGACCGATGGAAATTAGTTGGACTTCTGGACCTGTACGCGAACAAGACAATCTCTTGGGATATTTTTGTATCTTCTGTTCAGGAAGCTCATAAAAGCCGTGTAGCCCAACCATCCTGCAGGCAAAAACTTGAAAACAAACCTAAAGAAGAGGATTATTTCTATGCTAACCCCCACGAATGCCTGGCCAATTCAAGCTTGTGCATCTAAGCAATTTGTTTTTTGTTTATGTGAGCATATGAGATTAGAATCAACTGCAACCTTGTGGGGACAGTCATATATGATGTGCAAGGGACTGAAGCTTACGGGCACGGTCCATTATTATCAGTTGACTGCGTCTCTGATACCCTGTTGTATAGGTCGGCTCTTCAGCTTAAATTGAATATTGATTCATCGCTTTCCAAACATGCCAAAATAGGGGCTGTTGGGAGCGTGTAAATTGAGTTTGTTATTCCCGTCCTTGTTAATTGATGATAGGCTGGTAGCCAAAGATGCTGCCTTAGAGAATTTGTTTTCCAGTTGCAAATGCAGTTTACGAATGTTTAGAGTAGTGTTGTGCGTGAGAAAGAGTGTAAGACCTGCAAATTTTCTTCCATCAAATTCACTGGAGACATCCATGTTTACAGTAATTATGTGATCACTGAAGCCAACTTTAATTGAATTGAAGTTGAACTTTCGAAGTTCAAGCCCACGGCATGCCCTCATTGAATTCGTAGCGTGCGCAGCACACGACAGCCAACATGGGCATAACATGGGTACTGGAATTACTACGATTACTAGAGAAATTTCACTGTTCATATGTGAATGCCTAAATCCTACTGTTCGCAAATACTAAACCGAATCTTCCCAATAATATCAAATCACAGGCATTAGCAACATTTAAATGTCCGTAAAACTCTGCAGTATGGTCTGATGGACAGCGGGAGGCAAAAATTTCACGAAATATTCTGAGGGTAGTACAAGGCATTCCTCGTGACAAAGATAAATGAAAAGATATATCTTCACTGCCTCTGTCTCCCCTTGCTCTCCCAGTATAAGGTATAGCTCGACACACAACTATACAAATCGCATCACTGGTAAACTTGCACACACAGCATATGAGTACACTTCCTGTTCCTCATGCCGGTACGGCTACAGGTCTTTGGCTGGTCTTGATTCCTTTAATAGCTGCAGCATTGCAAGCGAAGAATCAATAAGTCTATTATAATCAGATACTAACCATATATACTTCATTCAAAGTGCGATGAAATTGCTAATCTAGAGTCTGAAGATAGACAATAAAATATGGTGCAACTGAGAATAAGTCATGCCTTCAGCATAATCTGGAGCACAAAAAACTGCAGAACCAGCAACGATGGCATTCGCCCCAGCTTCAATCACCTGTTATTCAATGGAAGGAAAATATTAGCACTTAACTGATCTGTGTCAGTTTAGGATTGTTATCCATATGCAAGAAGATATGAGAGGATAAAAGTAAACAGCAAAACACAGACAAACTAGATATCTCACCTTGTATGCATTTGTTGGACCAACACCACCATCAACCTCAATCCAGGGGTTCACTCCCTAGAAAACAAAGTTAATTCATTTTCAATGTTTCAGACGTCAGGGCAGTGATAATACTTCCAAGCAAAAAACGGATACCTTCTCTGCACATAATCTTCTCAAGTCTGCAATTTTCTTTACTTGACTCTCAATAAAGCTCTGGCCACCAAATCCAGGATTCACAGACATGATCAATACGAGATCAACAACTGCCCAGGAAAGAAATACATGCCTTGTTAGTTGTCATAAAAAAGTGGCACATGCATTGTTAGGCTTTAATGTGTAACAAGAAAATCAACTTAGAGAGTTTGCCATGAACCCCTCTAAATTATCATCACCATCATTGATTATTAGTATTATTGTTGTTGCTATTATTGTTTTCTGTACCAGGTGGTCAACATGTGGTTAAAAAGTCATCAAAATCTTACAAGAAGGAACACTATTTCGCTCTTAGATAAACTAAAAATGCTATCATGGTTATGCTGGTCCAAAAAAGCAGGATCCATAGCTGAATAACAGGAATAGATATCCTGGTTCACACCTCTAAATGGACTCTGTCCTTCTTCCAAACACTCGTCATCATCTACTGTTAATTACTGATGACAAATTAACAATATAATGTTAATTTTTTTAGAATTTAAGAGTCATAGGCTCCTGCCTTACTTAACAGCATCAGCAAGAGTACATGATGCAAAACGAGTACAGGTTCACCAGCAACACCACCGCCTGATGGTGTCACCGGACAGAAAACAAAAACAGTGCCACACTGCGCAAGCCATACTCTTCTTTTCTACAGTATTCTACAAACAATATAAATTATTCATTCAATTTTGCAGGATACCAATTTTTCTGAAGTTTCTCCGTATGGAGAATCAATAAAGGCATCCTCAGCATAATCAAACTCATAAGGGACAGGATCACCGCCATTTGGTAGACCAAACACCCTATGAACACTGTCAGCGTTCACAGCAATATGTCAAAACAGATCTTTGCAATTATCATGATGGATTGAAAATGCAATTACTCCCTCCGTCCCAGAATATAGCTAGTTCTGAGTTTGTCCTAAGTCAAACTTTTTTAACTTTGACCATTCATAACAAAAATATTTATAATGGTTGACAACACAAGGATACTACTATTAAATTGGTCATGAATCAAACTATCATAATATATAACTCTTATGTAGTCAACATTTATAATTCTTTTGCTATGAATGGTCAAAGTTTTAAAAGTTTGACTTAGGACAAACCTAGAACTAGCTATATTCTGGGACAGAGGGAGTATAATACAGTAGAATAATCTGGCAAGGACTTTCTGAACACGAAACACACAAGTCAAGATGACACAGAGGAGTGAGGAACATGATCTTACCATCAAGAACATAGTCGATTGCAGTGAGTGGAGTTGCAGGATTCAAAACAACTCCTGCTTTTGCTCCTAGACTTTTAATCTGACAAAGTATGAGAAGACAACACCACTTTCAAATTTATCACTGGTTTTTAAAAGGATAAAATGACACAAATCCCAAAAGGACTTTGTACCAAAGACCCTATATTAAAATTGTGGTAACTGTAGGTCCAACGCAGGCTAGTGTAATATGGCCCTATAATGGGGTCCAGAAAATAGTTTAACCTCACAAAACAAAGCCTCAATGTTACACATTAACAAAAGTAGGTGAAGTAAAACATTAACTGAAATAATCAATACTGTATAAGAACTAAGTAACTGAATGTCATCAGTTAATATCCATTCCAGACAAATTTGAATTTTTCAACTCTATATCTGAAACATTTCACTCATAATGGTAAGTGGTGGAAATCTTTACCTGATTGACTGTCCGGTGTAAATGGATGGTTGATGATTGTTCACAGTGGACACTAACAATATCAGCACCTGCCTTGATAAAATCTGGGACTCTCTGCTCAGGTTCCACAATCATCTGCAATTGAAATCAGAAATCTCCACATTCAGCAGGAATCAACAGAAAGGAAGAAAGACATGACATAAAACACCTAGAACGTTACTAGAGCTTTTAAAGAAGTACCAGATGCACATCCAATGGAAGATCAGTCACTGGGCGTAGAGCATCGACAATCAAAGGCCCAATAGTGATATTTGGCACAAAGCGTCCATCCATGACATCTACGTGAATCCAGTCACATCCTGCCACCTCCACAGCTTTTACCTGGTAATATATAAACATGACATGATGACTGATGAGTTGGAACATATACATTGCTCGTTTGGAGGAAAAAAAAAGGTGAGATGATTTGAGCAGCAAACTGCAGAGTGCCACATGCAGGTGTTTTACAACCAACGCACTGTCAATTCCTCTAATACTACCCTAAATGCTTCTTCATATTCCCAGGTAACGGTCAGTGCATCCCAATGAAATGATGTTTGGGAGAAGCATCTTAACGAACCTGCTCACCAAGCTTGGCAAAGTTTGCAGATAGAATGGAAGGGGACACAATGATGTCATTCTTTGAGAACTTGTCTACCCGAGCTGTAGCCTTCACTTGGAACGCCCTCCTGGAAAGCACAAATCAAAACAAAGATAACTTAACCTTACAACTGATAACTAACAGAAACAAGAACCAAATTATATAGAAAAATCATCAGGTGGCCTAACTAGGAATTCTTCTCCTTTCCCAGTCTTCTGTCATGGACAGGTAACACAGAGCAACAAACACTTATAGGACATCATAGACTTAACAACAGTTGACTTAAGCTTGAGAAAGCATGATCTATCAGCATTTCCTGACTAACAAGCTCCGTCATAAGCACACAGGTCCAACATAGTTTGAGTTAAACAAATTATATATCCCCCAGCAATTCATTTCGAGGCAACAGACTTGTGAAGTCAACTAGTGCCATGCTACTCGAAACATCCCCAACTCTTGGCGCACTAACTTCATTTGAGACCTCTCGCTGCCGACTATGACAAGCCGCTTGGTGTCAGGGACTCAGGCCATTTGATCATCACCATCAACTCCGTGCAATACACTATGGGAGCTCGCGATCGCGATGCTGCGTCAACAACGGCACAATCCATTTGCAGCAGCGTCGCTCGGTGCCATCGGGCGGCGACGGAACAAGGGATCACGCGTAACTCGCGACGAGCAGCTAAATGGCCACCAAATCGAGCAAGGGGGTCAGACCGCCGGCTATTACTCTGCCTCGCGCGGACGAAGGGAAAGGGAAGGCAAGGCGTGGACCTACCTCGGGGTGGAGAAGACGAGGCCGTGGCGGCGGCCGAGGGTGGCTGCCCGCGGGGAGGCGAAGCTGGAGCACAGCGACGAAGACGGCGACGCCATGTGTGTCGGGCTGCCTGCGTATCCCCACCAACTCTTCCGACTATTTGCGTGTCTGCACGAGCAGCTTTTCTTAGGCGAGTCGTAACTCTTTTTCTGACTCTTCCGGCTATTCGCCCACCAACTCTCCTCTTCGGGCTGCTGCCGATTTGGTTTGGTGGGGGCTGCGCGCCTGGCTGCGACGGAAGAGGCGGGCGGAGCCGAATCGCCAGTCGTTCGTTATCCGCACGGCAGCGCAGCCCCCGCCCGAACCAATCGGGAGCCGCCGGGCCACAGATGTCGCAGCGCCTCCGCCGCCCGCCCTGCTACCGGCCCTGTAGAAGACGATGAAACCGGGCCTTCTTTTCGTCGTCTTCTACCGGACCGCAGCCGCGGGCGCCTGGTCCGTCCCAGCCTTCTCACTGTCGCGGGGCGACCGGGCGTAGATGCCGCGCGCACGCACCGGTGCCGAAACGGCACGAAATGGACCGGAACAGCGTCTGGATCCTCGCGGACGCATCGGCTGCTTCTCTCATTTCGTCCACTGTTGTGTGCCGCTACCCGCTGGCCGCTGGTATCGGATATGCTACATATGGGTGCACATGGACAAAGCTTTGTTTTTTCTTTTACTTTTTTGCAAGGGAAGCTTTCTTTCTTCTTATTGCAACCAAAAAAAAAACGAAACTAATTTTTTATCATTTCAATTCCGAAAAGCTCCAAACTCGTAGCAAAATGACGGCATTAGAAACATGACACGCCCATTGTTGACACAAAAGAAAAACAAGTTTGACACGAACGTTTCAAATTCAAATTAGGTTAAGTGTACAGAGAGTACAGTTATTAATGATTGCCAAGACACTGGTTCAATAGCAAACAGAAATATAATAGCTATCACGGTACTACGATTTACAGCCATATCTTGGTGCTCAAACGGAAGTCAGGACACTTTATGAGCTTGCATCGTTGGGGTTTCCTCTCTCCCCACTACAACAGTAGAAGTGAGGCAGCTTTACACGGCCACAACACCTGCACGGCACAAAAGAGCACCTAGTCATGACTCTCAACTCTGAAGGCATGTCATAATAGGAAGGGATATCAAAACTTGGGCAAGCAGTGCTCCATGAAACGATGCTTGTTACAAGAATTCAATACATGAAGTTTTCATGGACCAAGTTTTGTGGTATAATGAATATTGTTTTTAAAAAAAACAGTAGTGGTATAACAGTATGGAGCGAACCACATGAAACAATAGCAATAAAATCTGAAGATAGAAAACTGGAACTAAAATGGGCTAATCACTTTTCAAATTATGCCAGGACAGTCGTAATACAAGACTGAATTACTCACAAATAGGGTATGAGAGATTTCAAGATCAAATGGCCCGCTGTCAGAACTGAGAAATTCTGAACTTTGGAAAATAAATGCAACTTTGAGCTCCATTAAAACATTAACTTGGCAGCTAATTTTGGTCGGAGTACATTATTAAGGGTGAGGATATTGATAAAACCTAGAAGCTCAGCAGTCAATAGTTATTCTATCTGATCAGTCTAATAACTAGTTAGCCAACTTAAACTATCAGAATCAAGCATTCTATTGCAGATAACTACCCCCCCTATCCATCGATGTAAGGCTTGAAAACAATTTTGTTAGTTTTGACCAGCAACTAAACAAGTTCACTTCGTAGCAATGCATGATAAAGTAAGAGAAATTGATGTCAAAATCAACAGAAGGAATATTGGTATAGTAAGATCAATTAGTAACAGATTATCAAGAGCAGTAGAAACTAAAGTAGAAGCATTAGCAAACATATCGTTTACACTCACCTGCAACGAACAATCACTGGCACAGGCTTCAAGGCTTTGGGTCCATTCCTCAAGCCCTTTTTATATTTGGACACCTGAAATGCGTAAGAGAGAATGAGGGCGTGTACCTACCTACTGTCAATCTTGGAAACGAGTAGAATCAAAAAAAGAATTCAATTGAAGCATGCTCTATAAAGCTAATAAGGTGATGCAGAATTTAAGACATAACAGGTCGAAATATGATGAATTCTAGAAGTTGTTCTGGGGATCCGCATGCATAACAAGTCTAGACGTTATGAAATTCTGCACATATGCATATATACGAACAGTGAAATATGTTATACAATCAGAAAATTTCCTGGATATTAGTTCAGTGATGTATAATTGTCATGATAACAAGTTGCACATATAGTGCCTCTCAAATCATCATTGACAAACAGGTTGTTAGGTCTGCTGCCACAAATGAAACTAATACTAGTTCTAAAACGTCATACAGTTCATACACAAAATTGAGTTGCATACAGTTAAAAGCAACTCAAACTACCACTGAAACCCCCCACTTAAGTTATGAGACTTTATGCTCAGCACATAACAATACTACTTATCACGAACTTATTAAGAAATGAACAAGCAGGTCGAGAATCATATAACCACGAGCAGAATATTTGTAAGGCCCCTTTCTCATCACAGGCAATTCAACAAACACCTCGAATGCGCTGCAACAGATCACAGCGTGGTTTGCAATCACCAGAAACGAAACACACACAAAGACGAACTGTCGCCTACATTAGTAGCTAATCTAGAATCTCAATCACGAAATAGAAAGGGGAAAAGCGAAGGTACCTTCTTCTTGGGGACGGCCATGAGCTCCATGGCGGCTCCGGGTGTGGCGCCGAGTCCGGGAACCACGAGCGACTGAGCCTCTGAGAGAGCAGCCGGGGGAGGAGCCGGAATGAGTTGAAGGCCGGATGGAAGCCGAGGCAGCGCCGCCCCCACCGCTCGTCGGAGCAAACCCGCCGCCGCCATAGATCAGGTTGGAAGCGTGGTTTCGGCCTTCCGGGGGTCAGGTCAGGGGTGGGCCGTGCGTGGGCGACTGACTTCTGGGAGAAGCGTGGGAATGATACTGATCTGACCGTCGGGTTTCAATCGGGCGGGTTGGAAGGAGCGGACTGGAACTTGAAAGCGGAGAATGAACAAATACGTAAACGCCTTTACAATACCGGGAAGTGCAGTTTGCAAACTGAAACTCCGCACAATACTCCACATGCAATGCAATTTTGTAATGAGAGTGTGCAAGCCTGTTTCAGCATTCCCAATTAAAAAATTCAATCACAGGGGAATAAATTGCAAAGTGGCAGATTTACTGCATTTTCTTCCTCCAATGCGTTTCCTATTTTCTTTTTGCCATTCTGTCCTCATTCTTGTACGGCACAACCAATTTTCAAACCCGGCCATGTTATTAAACTTCTGAATTTCTTCACATTAAATCCACAACAAAAGCACCAATATTGAGCTGACTACAGTGTACAACTCATAGCCGTTACTAGTGCAGTCCAGATCCAGCCGTTGCGCTTCACAGCATTCAAAAGTCGAATTCCCAAACCCAACAACCTCTCCTGCATCGCCGCGCCACCGAGCTCAGTGCGCCACTCCCACCTTCAAGCCTTCATTCAACACCAATCCATCCAGCCCAAACGAAGCGCGTCTCGCGAGGGGGGAACACCTAACCCGCGACATGGCCGGAGTCCGTGACGGCGGCGGCCTCGACGACGAGGCGCTGCAGCAGCTTCGGAGCCGCGCGACGCAGCTGCTGCTCAAGGAGGACTGGCGGGAGTACATCGCCGTCTGCTCCCGCATCGTCGACGGCGTCGGCGGGGACCGCCGCGTGCTCTGCTCCGCGCTCGCGCACCGCGCCGACGCCCGCGCCCGGCTCCGCGACCTCCGCGGCGCGCTCGCCGACCTCGACGCCGCGCTTGCGGCGGACCCCACGCACCCCGGCGCGCTGCTCTCCAAGGGCGCCCTGCTCCGCGGCCTGGGCCGGTACGCGCCCGCCGCCGAGTGCTTCCGCGCCGCCGGCGCGGACGAGGCGCAGGAGCTCGTCGAGCAGTGCAGGCGATTGGAGGCGCAGGCGAGGAGCGGGGCGGTGGATCTGTCGGATTGGGTCCTCGCGGGGTTCGCCGCCGGGAAGTGCCCCGATCTCGCGGAGTACGTGGGCCCGGTCGAGGTGCGCCGGTCCGCGCACGGCGGGCGAGGGATCTTCGCGGTGAAGAACGTCGAGGCGGGGGCCACTCTGATGATCAGCAAGGCGGTGGCCGTCGGAAGAGGGGTGCTGCCTGATGCCGCGGATAGCGGCGAGAAGATGGTGGTGTGGAAGGAGTTGGTCGACAAGGTGCTCGACGCCGCCGAGAAGTGCCCCAGAACGGCGGCTCTGATCTACACTCTGTCCACCGGGGAGGAACGGCCAGAGGAGCTTGTCGTCCCGGAGATGGCATTGTTTAGGCAAGAACCTGAGGATCTCTGTCTCGGTGACGTCACCAACACGGCGAGGAAAGAGGTTGTGGATGTGGACAGGATCTTGACGGTGCTCGACGTGAACTGCCTGACCGAGGATGCGCCAGCCGCCAATCTCCTCGGCAACAGTGGTGTCGTCAACTGCGGCGTGGGGCTCTGGATCTTGCCGTCGTTCATCAACCATTCCTGCCATCCCAATGCAAGGAGAACTCATGTGGGAGACCATGCCATTGTCCACGCGTCCAGGGACATCAAAGCCGGGGAGGAGGTCACGTTCCCGTACTTCGATGTGCTTGTGCCGGTGAGCAAGCGCGGGGTGGCTGCGAGGGCGTGGGGATTCGAGTGCCAGTGTGACCGGTGCAAGTTCGAAGCCGAGGATGTCACGCTTAAGCAGGAACTCATGAAAGCAGAGAATGATTTGGCCAGTGGAGGGGACATGGGAGCACTGGTGGTGCGGCTGGAGGACAAGATGAGGAAATCCTTGGTGAAGGAGAGGCGAAAGGCGTTCTTGCGCGCGTCGTTCTGGAGCGCGTATTCTGCACTGTTTGATTCTGATAAGCTGGTGAGGAAGTGGGGGAGGAGGGTACCCAGTGAGGTCGTTGTCGCAGAGAGTGTCGCTGATGCTGTCGGCGGGAATGAGAGTGTGTTGAGGGCAATGCTGAGGGGTTCCAAGGATGCCAATGGCTGTGGCAACCGGCTAGAGGTGGAGGACAAGGTGATGAGGATTGGAAGGGCAACATACGGCAAAGTGGTGAAGAGGAACGCAATGAGATCTCTCTTCAGTCTTACACTGGACGCTACAAACAACATTAACCTTTAGATTTTGATCATTGTTATGCTTTGCTCATCAGTTGAGTAGCTTCCAGTAGGTTTATGTTACAATGGTTGAGGAATTCATTCAGCAAATATTCCTGTTTGCACAAATTTTGTAATAAGCGGATCACCAGGAATCAAGGCCATTTCGGAGAGCTCTATTTTCATGCTCTCTTGATCTTGGTTGCAGACTGTTCTTTCAATTTCAAATGAAGTATCCTCCTTTTTTATCCATGTAATTCTGTAAGCTTCTTAAATGTCATCATCTTTGTTTCAGCAATTACACATGACTAGATTTCAAAGGCTGTCCGTTAGAGGTTTTGACTAGAAGACCAACCAATTTATCAAATGAGAAACAACCACTTTGGGTTTGAATATTCTACCTTGAAGATGTCTGGTCTTCCCTATGCTTCATGCAACCTTTGTTTGCACACCAAAATTCACCATATAAAATGCAAAAAAAAAAAAAAGGGATTTGGCCTCCCTCAAAGTGTAAGTTTTACTCTCTGCCCCCCCCCCCCCCCCCCCCTCAATATTGATTCCTGGCTCCGCCCCTGTCTCTGCTGCATTTGGACGGTCGTGAGAATAAAAACTGTATCATTGTGCCTCAATTAAGGCACCATAGGCGGGAATTCAGAACTTTAACTCCAGTTGTGGTTCAGTTTCGAAGGAACTTATGTATCACAGTAGTCCTCGATACAAATCTGAACGCCGAAACTTGTATACCCAGGTATCATAAAATGTCTGTATATAAAAGTCATTCATTTTGTTGGTGCGCAGATCACAAAAAGAAACAAACTCTGAACCCAACTCCTCCGTGAGTTAGGTTAGGGACACCATACGAATGAAACAATCTTAATCTGAATCTACGGTCACACAAAGATTGTCTCAAGGTTGGTAGCTGCAGTGTCCAATATATCACCTAACCAGACAACCCAATGCTTCAAAGCATCTTCTATTGTAGACCGAAACCTTCATCAAGAGCACCATGGAAGAAGCTCATGGCATGCCGGCAACATCGTTTTTCCCACTAATAGGTCTCAACAAGTACGTCACAGTAATTCTCGTTTTCCTCTCATGGATCCTAATCCACAAGTGGAACCTGAGGAAACAGAAAGGCCCAAGATCATGGCCGATCATCGGCGCAACAGTGGAGCAGCTGAGGAACTACCACAGGATGCACGACTGGCTTGTGGAGTACCTGTCGAAGCACAGGACGGTGACCGTGGACATGCCGTTCACTTCCTACACCTACATCGCTGACCCGGTGAATGTTGAGCATGTCCTCAAGACCAACTTCACCAATTACCCGAAGGTAAACGATCTGGACCAGTTATCTTTCATTGTTTTGGAATACTGACCGTATCAAGTTTTTCGTACTGAAATACGATCCAACTGTCTGAAATCTGTGTAGGGGGACGTGTACAGGTCCTACATGCACGTGCTGCT
This sequence comes from Eleusine indica, assembly GCA_030378355.1. Classification (NCBI taxonomy): domain Eukaryota; kingdom Viridiplantae; phylum Streptophyta; class Magnoliopsida; order Poales; family Poaceae; genus Eleusine; species Eleusine indica. The sequence goes on along the minus strand of CM059498.1, from coordinate 3,613,629 downwards.
GGGAGATGGCATATTCAACGCCGACGGTGAGCTATGGAGGAAGCAGAGGAAGACGGCGAGCTTCGAGTTTGCCTCAAAGAACCTGAGGGATTTCAGCGCCATCGTGTTCAGAGAGTACTCCCTGAAGCTGTCGAGCATACTGAGCCAGGCATCCATCGCAGGCAAAGTTGTGGACATGCAGGTGAATCATTGCTCCTGATTATTGTTAACCTGAAAAATTCTCTCACCATGATCAACGAACGTTCTAATGGAAGAAGAAGTATTGTTTGCAATTGTAGGAGCTGTTCATGAGGATGACACTGGACTCGATCTGCAAGGTGGGTTTCGGGGTCGAGATCGGCACGCTGTCGCCGGACCTCCCCGAGAACAGCTTCGCGCAGGCCTTCGACGCCACCAACATCATCGTGACGCTGCGATTCATCGACCCGCTGTGGCGCCTGAAGAGGTTCCTGCACGTGGGGTCGGAGGCCCTCCTGGAGCAGAGCATCAAGCTCGTGGACGAGTTCACCTACAGCGTGATCCGCCGCCGGAAGGCCGAGATCCTGGAGGCCCGGGCCAGCGGCAAGCAGGAGAAGGTAATTTTTCGTTCTCGATTCATATACTAGTAAGGTGTTGCAATGGGGGGAACGAATCATAGCCAAAAATGTTGTGGTGACGACAATGAGCAGATCAAGCACGACATCCTGTCTCGGTTCATCGAGCTGGGCGAGGCCGACGGCGAGGACGGCGGCGGGTTCGGGGACGACAAGAGCCTCCGCGACGTGGTGCTCAACTTCGTGATCGCCGGGCGTGACACGACGGCGACGACGCTGTCGTGGTTCACGTACATGACCATGGCCCACCCGGAGGTGGCCGAGAAGCTCCGCCGCGAGCTGCGCGCGTTCGAGGTGGAGCACGCGCGCGAGGAGGGCGTAATGATAATCCCCTGTGGCGACGGCGATGAGGAAGACGACGAGTCTTGGTTCGCGGCCCGCGTGGCCCAGTTCGCCAGCCTCCTCAGCTACGACAGCCTCGGCAAGCTGGTGTACCTCCACGCCTGCGTCACCGAGACGCTCCGCCTCTACCCCGCCGTGCCTCAGGTGACGTGTGTGTTCGTGCGTGGTCACCGTCCACACTAACACTGATGATATTGAAATTTCCATACGATTTATAAGTAACTAATGAACGAATTGAAGAAAACAAAAATGCAGGACCCCAAGGGGATTCTGGAGGACGACGTGCTGCCGGACGGGACGAAGGTGAGGGCGGGAGGGATGGTGACGTACGTGCCCTACTCGATGGGGAGGATGGAGTACAACTGGGGCGCCGACGCGGCAAGTTTCCGGCCGGAGCGGTGGATCAACGACGACGGCGCGTTCCGCAACGCGTCGCCGTTCAAGTTCACGGCGTTCCAGGCGGGGCCCAGGATCTGCCTGGGGAAGGACTCTGCCTACCTGCAGATGAAGATGGCGCTGGCCATCCTCTGCCGCTTCTACAGGTTCCAGCTGGTGGAGGGCCACCCCGTCGAGTACAGGATGATGACCATCCTCTCCATGGCGCACGGGCTCAAGGTCCGCGTCACCAGGGCCGTCTGATTGTTCAACTATTTCATCGTGCCGTCCGTATAGTAGATGATGATGTAATCTTTGGATGTCAGATAATAATCTGAACCTCCCTCCCATATATGCGTATATTGCGATCCACCCATCCAGCGTGTATCAACCTACCTACCTGTCATCGATCCTTTTAATTTCAAACTGCACCAGTGAAATTGTTTATTACGATGTGAAATAATTCAAATAGACCAAAAATCCAAAATGTAAATGCAGATTATTTTGTGAAATAAAGCAGCAGTGACGAGCTTGTTGAAGTGCGTCCGTATTGCCGTGACAAAATTCAGAGTACTGACTGACTTGACAGATTAATTCCGAACGTGCGGGCACTGCCTACTGCGGCAGTTGCCGCGCATGCGACGGAGATGCTGCGCAAGTCTGGCACCCAGCGACGTCAGCCGCCGCTGTGGCGGCGGTGCCGCAGCCTCCGGCAGGTCAAGCACGTCCACGCGCTCATGGTCGTCCGGGGCTTCCTCTCCGATCCCTCCGCGCTCCGGGAGCTCCTCTTCGCCTCCGCCGTCGCCGTCCGCGGCGGCATCGCGCACGCGCGCCGCGTGTTCGACCAAATCCCCCACCCGGACCGGTTCATGTACAACACCCTCATCCGCGGCGCCGCGCACAGCGGGGCGCCCCGGGACGCCGTCTCCCTGTACGCGCGCATGGCCCGGAACGGGAACGGCGGCGTGAGGCCCGACAAGCTCACATTCCCGTTCGTGCTCCGCGCGTGCGCCGCCATGGGCTCGGGCGCCGCCGGGGCCCAGGTCCACGCGCACGTCGTGAAGGCCGGGTGCGAGTGCGACGCCTTTGTCAAGAACGCGCTCATCGGCATGCACGCGAGCTGCGGGGATCTGGGCGTCGCGGCTGCTCTGTTCGACCGCACGGCCTGCGGGGACGCCGTGGCGTGGTCGGCGATGATCTCCGGGTGTGCAAGGAGAGGGGACCTTGGTACCGCCCGGCAGCTGTTCGACGAGAGCCCTGCGAAGGACCTCGTGTCTTGGAACGTGATGATCACAGCGTACGCCAAGCGGGGAGAGATGGCCCTTGCGAGAGACCTGTTCGACCGGGCTCCTGATCGCGATGTTGTGTCGTGGAACGCCATGATTTCTGGTTATGTGAGATGCGGCTCGCACAAGGATGCATTGAAGCTCTTTGAGCAGATGCAGTGCATGGGAGAAAAGCCTGATACTGTGACAATGTTGTGCTTATTGTCAGCCTGTGCTGACTCTGGTGATCTGGATGTTGGGCAGAGGCTGCATTCCTATCTGTCAGAGAGGTTCTCAAGAACTGGGCTTTCAACTGTTATTGGAAATGCGCTGATTGATATGTATGCAAAGTGTGGTCAAATGAAGAGGGCACTTGAGGTGTTCCGGTCAATGCGAGATAGGGATGTCTCAAGCTTCAACTCAATCATAGGAGGATTGGCATTGCATGGGCATGTCGTGGAGTCTATAGATGTGTTCAAGAACATGCTGATGGGGAGTATCAGTCCAGATGAGATCACCTTTGTTGCTGTCCTTGTTGCATGCAGCCATGGGGGAATGGTTGACAAGGGACGTGAGTACTTTAACTTGATGCAACAAATGTATAGGATTGAGCCCAATATCAAGCACTACGGTTGCATGGTTGACATGCTGAGTCGTGCGGGGCTGCTGAAAGAAGCATTTGAGTTCATCAGCAAGATGAAAACTGAGCCTAATTCTGTCATATGGAGGACGCTGCTTGGGGCTTGTAGGACCCATGGTGAGATTGAACTGGCTAAGTATGCAAATCAGAAACTGCTACAGGCAAGGAGTGATGCAAGTGGGGATTATGTGCTCCTTTCGAATATCTATGCTTCAGTTGGAGAATGGTTCAGGTCAGAGAAGATGAGACAGTTGATGGACGACAGTGGTGTCAACAAGGAGGCAGGCCACGCTGTTGTGGATGGAAACTGAAAGGAAATACTGCAATCTTCTGGACAGTTCTAATCAAGTTCTACATTTAAAGGATTTTTCTCAACTGTTGATCTTCCAGCTGCTGGATTAAGAAATTGTACACCTAGGGCGGTTCTATGGATGAAGAGAAAAAAAAAGGCAAAATGATAATCCTAATGCTATAATTGGTTCATCAGGCCAGGCATACTGCTGAATCTTTCTGGATATGCAGCTAAAAAGGCCTGTAAGTTAGATCATATTGTAGTCAATTGTCCTTGTTGTTCAATATTCAGTGTTATCACTGAACTGAATCTACGGTAGTGAGAGATTAAGAAAAAATTGCCCCAGTGGGACACTAATTGCATACTATTCATGGAAGGTAAAGCAAAGTTGGAATTTGCCCCAGTGGGACACTTTCTTTGATCAACGAGCCATCACATGAAACCAATGATCTACAAATAATTGTACAATCTACCAAGAAAGCCAGTGATATTTCACTTATGATGCAGATTGCTGAGGCAAGCAGATAAATAGGAGCACAAGGAACCAGCTCAAGTGGAGTGGTGGTATTCAAACACCTCAAACATTCTTCTGGTTTGGGCACCTGCAATTCTTGCAACCACATGTTTTGGGAGATGGATCGTGAGCCATGATCATAAACTTTGGACCTGGTAGCAGAAACAACTAGCCACTCTTTGGAGTGGAGTTTCATGAAAACTGATATTTGTAGAGTATAATAATTTGATTATTTCATTCCATGAGGTCGTGACTTCTTCAAAAGAAAGATGCTATAGCAAATTGCCAGAAGAGACCTCCATAGGTATGCACCACATCTACAATGCCTTCTCTATTTGCTGCACTACATATACTTTTTGACTATTTGGGAGCTATTCCCACACGAAAAATTGTCAGACATAATATGACATGATCCATATGAACAAATTGTGTGTGTATTGTGCGAGAGACAAGGGGAATATGTGTATATGTTGGTAAATCAAATCACGGTCTTAACCGAGAGCCAAGCAGCTCACTTTCTAATTTCACTGAGGCAATGGAGTTGTGCAACTGAATTATGGATATTTGATAAACATAAATTTGGGCCCATTATATTTGCATCTTGTGTGCAAGCACCCAAAAGGAAACTTGTTGGTGTATACTGAAATATTTAGTCTTCAAAATTGAATTATCTTTTTCTTTAAAAAAAGTACATTCAGAGGGTGTATTCTGTTCACCTTTCAAATATAGTGCACCTTCTAGAAAGAAAGATATTGCATTTATTTTTTCATTTTAGAGGGGAGGGCGCACGAAGTATTGTTTTTCAATAAAGGCAAATCAAACACTAGGTTTCATATATCACAGTGGGAAAAGATAATCTTTGCTTTGAAAAGAAAAAGGTCATCTAGGTCCAAGAGACACGCAACAAGGCGCCTAATATGGCGTGGATCAGGTATCGTCGCAATGATCCACACACTATAGTACCAAATATCGCCCGATTCACAACACACGACACGACAATAGTCTAGAGACGTCATCTAGGATCACACGCCTATATATATCGCGCCTTCCTTCAAGAAGGTACACTGTCAAAGATTAGGCATCTACAAGACTGTGGAAGGGCTTACTAGGACTTGCGGTTGAACGCTTTCAGATAAGGAAGAAAAAATCCTCTAGTATCTTAAAGGAGCTTGAAAAGACATCACCATTGAGAAAATACCGTAGATGGAGGAGAAGACGGGCATGCTGGTGAGTGCAATTAAGCACAATCCCATTAAATTTATTGAATACAATTTAGACAGTAAGTCCTCAGTTTTCTAATTGCATGATTTACCTTCTCATGTTGGCCTAAGTTATATTTCCTGATATTCGTATGTAAGTCTACCTGTTGAAACAATATTCATATGGAACTGAGTCCTTAAATTTGCAATTTTTGCATTTATTAATACCAAAAACTTGGTCTTCTTGGTATGTATTCCCGGATAACTTTTTAGCTCCACTGGATTCACAAGTCGGTAGAATTCCCATAAACTTACCTATTCACAAGTATCCATGTTTAGAATCCCATATGTGCGGAGCGTGACAGTGCAAAGAATACCATGCTTAACAGATGTGAAAGTTTAAGGGCGGATTTCCACAACCAACGGGGCAGATATGCACTATCTAGTGATGTTGCGAGGTGCTCACATAAAACAATTTGATCACACAACCGAACTGCAGTATCAGACACACCGGCCTTTCCATAATTTCAGCAAGACATCTAGTCATGCATTCTAGCAAAGTATATTTAGGTCCAGGTATAACCTTACACATCATTCATATATCCGGAATACATGAAGATTGACACTAAAGAGATGAGTCTTGCTCAGAAAAGGTCCAAATACGCATCAGCTTTATCCATTCAGTAGCACAAACCATGCAGCCTCAGATAAAAGTCTGCAGAGAGTGCAAGAAACACCACTACTAAAGCTTGAAGATAGGCAGCTGAAGAAACAAAGCATCTTCAGCAAGAAATCCAATCATGTATTCCAGCAAAGCAGATTTAGGTCCAGGTATAACCTTTACACATCATCCATACATCCAGATTGCATGAAGGTTGATACCAAACAGATGAGTCTTGCTCTGAAAAGGGCTAAATACACATCAGCTTCCTCCATCCTGGAGCAAAAGCCGTGCCGCCTCAGGAAAAAGTCAGGCAAAGAGTGTAAGAAACACCAAAGCTAAAGCTTGGAGATAGGTAACTCAAGCACCAAAGTCCTAACTAATCCAAAGATGGCCATAAGAAACAACAATTCTGGATGTCCCTTTCTTGTAATACGACAAAGCAATGAAGCCACTTTTTGAGGATGATAAAGACTAAACTGAAAAGTTCAAAAAAGAGTGAGTAAGCAGGCTGAGGTATACTTTGCTTTCCAAACAAAATAATTTCAGCTATAAATACCTTGGATGACCTATCCCCATTTCATCACCACAAGACTTCCAGCTCTTGTAAAGATTCTTCACTTGGTGCGAGACATGTTGTGTATTTGTGTATTTAAATGCATCCTTCTCTATAGCATTTTAATTAATTATTGATGGAAGTGCTGACTTGTCACACATTCCTTTCTCTTTGTCAGTTGAACGATGTTGATGGCTTCAGCTTTGATGAACCATTGGGTCAGTGGTGGCTCAGGCCATCGTGGATACCTGAGCAACAGCTCCGTTGGTTGCTTCAAGGTGTTAGCCCGGAACTACAGTGTGATCAAGGGGAAGCAATTCTTACCCAGAGAAAGGGTTGCTTCAACTGGTTGGCAGATTACCAGGGCCGTACAGAAGAATTCCAGCAATGTAATTTCCTTAACATATAGCAATCAGCTATTATCTAATTCTGCACTATTGTTGGAGATATTTGAATTACTTAAAAACACAATTTCTACAAAGATTATCCAGCTAAAATAAGGACAAACAGAACATGCTATACAGGTTCATTTATGACAAGTATTAAATATCCAGTTAGGTTTCTTGAAAATCATGTTAGGTTATGTTGCTTCTTTATTGTACAAAGAGAAAATCGTGTGCATTTGAATTTCCATATATCATATATTCTGTTGAAAGAAAGATCCAATGTTTGTTTTTTGTTGTTCAGAGTCCAAGCAAGACTAAAATGCATTTACAATCCTAGTCATAACCTTTTTGGTACGGAAAATTTGTTAGAGCATTTATTTTGGTACAGTTTTGTGGTATTGCTACAACAATAACTTTTTAATAATAAATGGCTACCCAGATGGATTATCTTAGGAAAAGAGAATTCTTTATTTAGATGGCTTATATTTTTTTATAAGGCTAATAGTTGCCTGAACAGGCATATTATGTAACATTGAACATTGAAGAGTTAAAATACTATAAAACTAATGTTACAATACCATCCCAATCCAAGCATGCTGCACAATTTGAATCAAAACAGGGAAATCTATTAGTTTCATTCAAACAACACAGAATGTAAAAATTCATATAACATGCTGAAGCACAAAAGAGGTGCAGTGATATTTAGTCGTGGTGTCAGGCTATTCACCTCCATATAAAGAACAAGTGGTGGGAGAGGGACATGAAAGCCAACATGAAAAACATCAAATCGCAAGAAGATTTGGACGAGCAGCTTCTGATGGCTGGAGATAATCTCACCGTGGTGCAATTCTTTTCCCCTCGATGTCCAGCTTGTAAGGCTCTACACCCTAAGGTAAATGAAGATAAGTATGTGGGTTAATGATTTTCCTAATGCATTATCGATAGAAAAAAAATACATGGTATACAGATATAGATATGATACTTCTTGTTAAATGCCAATAAAGGTACGTCAATATGCTGGCATACATCCAGAACTGCAATTTCTTCTCATCAACTGCGACGAACATAGAGAGATTGGCCAGAGCCACAACATTCATGTCTTGCCTATGTTCCGCTTTTATAGAGGTGCAGAAGGCCGTATATGTAGCTTCAGCTGCACAATTGCAACCGTAAGAATTGGATGGTCTGATCTCATTTGTTACCACATCCTAATAAGCTCATTGTTATCACATCCTAATAAATTTTTAATATTTCAGATTCATAAGTTCAAAGCGGCTCTGAAAAGGCATGGGGTTCAGACAGTGAATCCTACAGCAGAAAAGGGCTTGGCAAAGTTTGACCCTGAGAGAGTCGACTCATTTACTGATGTCCCAAACAAAATTCAGACAGAGAATCTTACAGAAGAAAAGGGTTTGGCAGAGATTGGCCCTGAGAGCATTGACTCATCTACTGATGTCCCAAATAAAATTCAGACAGAGAATCTTACAGAAGAAAAGGGCTTGGCAAAGTTGGACCCTGAGAGCATTGACTCGTCTACTGATGTCCCAAATAAAATTGATGCTTCACAGAACATGGATGAAGATGTAGGCCCTATCACCCTCAGCAATGAGTAGAATTAGTATCATGTCGTGGATTGTACAGTTTGATTATCTGTATGTACTATGTGTGTAGAAGTTAAATGTTGGCGAGTGCCTCATGTTTTGAAAATGAGGGAATGTGCTAATAAGGGCCCTATGCTTTGAAATGATGGATAATCAACATGAAATAGTTATCTACTTTTGTACTAGTTAAACTTTTTAAGCTTCTTTCATTTCATTTATTGCATTATAGGAAATGATGCGAGTATTTTCCCAACAGAGCGGATGCGGCGCCCGGCTGAGTGTGCGCCATGAACATCTGAGCCGTTGATATTTTGGAACACTATGACTCACTTCAACAGTTTTTGCCGGCGTCAGAACATGCCGTTAGAAGTCACGAAGATGAATTACCATAGGAGAGAATTACCTTTGCTGGAATGCTAATATCAGCAGGGCCTCAATCAAAACCATAAAACAATTCATATTATGTCCTGTTTAAAAAATAAAGAGAACAAGTCAACTTTTCAGTATTACAGTTTCACCAATTTTGAGATAGAGATATTGTATTACCTTCTCATGATCTATTTAGCAGGGGCAGGCTCATTCAGCCAAGTTGTAGAATAAGGATATGGTAGACTGGTGGTTGAGCTTATGGGCTTGAGTTCCATTGTTTCTTCAATACATAGTTCTTATTATGTATGTTCATTGTCTTATGAGCCATTCATCCCTGAGTGAAATCGCAACATCCCATTAGCCTTTTCTCATTGAGTTTTGTCAGTCTCACTAAGTTTAATTCAACAAAGATCATCAGTTCATTGCATATAAAAAAAAAAGAACATCAGTTCACATTAATGGTTATATCTTTGTTTGGAAAAAGCCTCTCACCTTATCATGCTTCATGGGGACTTCTTTCAGAGAAAAAAGGTTTCGCAAAATAGGTTCTGCATGTCCTTCAGGTTTTTTCTCAGTATTGTTGAAATTGCTTATAATAGACCAATGCATCTCAAAGTTTGGTGCTTGCCCTGTTTGTTGCATGTCATGCAAAACTGCTGCAGCCTTCTGTAAATTGCTACTTCCGCGATAGTTGTCAAAAATAACTCTATACATGTCATAAGACGGTGTATATCCCAAGGTGGTTAGCATTTCCAAAATCTTTCTAGCATCACAGGTCCTCCCTGTGGAACAAAGGCCACGTATGAGAGCATCACAGGAGATGTAACTTGGTTTTAGGCCTGCAAATTGCATTTCAGCAAGAAAATTGAGCGCTTGATCAAATTCTTTCAGTACACATAATCTGTATATTACAGAACTGTAACTAGATTCACTCGGGAATTTGCCTTTCTTCAACATTGTATTCATCAGATTAACAGACATTTGCAAGTCACCTAGTATGCAGAATTTCTTGATGCAGGCATCCAAACTAACATCAGATCCAATAAATGCACATTTGCTCAGGTTGTTCAGACAGGATTTTGCTTCAAAGCGTCTCCCAAATGAAATAAGACATGAGGCGAGGGTGGTATTGATGGCTAAACCATGTTTCCATCCACTCCGCTCAATCAAGTGAAATAAAGCTAATGATTTCTCAAGGTTTCCTAGCCTGCAGTGATGATTCAACACAATTCTCAAACTGCGGTTGCTTGGTTGAAACCCCTTAGCAATACAAGCATCAAGCATATTAACTGAACTATCAGTATCTCCAGACTTGTGGAATCCATAGATAAGGAAGTCGTAGGTGATTTTGTCTGGAGAAATACCATTACCTTTCATGTCCTTCAGCAATTCATGAACCTGAGAGGAATTTCTTCTCTTAAAAAGATAAAATATTAGAATGTTGTATGAAATCAATTCTCTTGACTTGTCACTATGTTGGAACAGCATCTTAAGGCTTGAAGCACTAGCAAACCGACTTTGCTCACACATTCTGCTGATCAGAAAGCGGTATCCTGAAATAGAAATATTGGATCGCAACTTTAGCATCATGCAAAGAACTGTATCTATGTTTCTCCAATCGTTTAGACAACCATATGCTTCAAGTAAGGAATTTAGTAAGGTGCCACTGAACTTTCCATAAGTAGCATGTTTAAACAGTGGTATTGCCTGCTTTAGATTTCCTGTTTGCACTAATTCCTTCGCAATGCAACAATAAGGTGAGACCTCAGTAAATTCAATGGCTGTCATAGATTCTCTTAATTCCATGGCTCGTTCAGCGTCAAGCCATGGGAAAGAAGATAGCTCGAACAGGTGAGTAAATGTATCTAATACTTTGCTTTTGTTTAGCCACAAATCATACATTCCAATTGTTTCAGAAGTCTTCTGCTCCTTTAAGAAGCCCTCCACTACATTAAGAAGTAGCGAGTGATTCACAAAAACAACCTTTTCTATGAGGGCCTCCAGCATTGCACATCCAACAGTAGTGTAACCTGTCCTGCATAAATCTTTGAGAAGTGCACAATAGACACTCAAAAACAAATTAGGATAACAGTCAAGCAACCGGTCAATAAGCTTCAGGGCTTCCTCAATAACTCCCCATTTGCACAAGCTAGTGATGAGGGCCATCACATCTTTGCTATCAGGTGACCATGTACACTTTGTTGCAAGATTCCAACATTCCCAAAACCCGTCTATGTTCATTTCCTCGCAGAAGCCTATCATCAAATAAGTATAAGTATCTTGACTGATTGGCAAGCCTCCTCTGAACAATATATCCAAAACCAATCTTGCATGAGCTGACATCCCACTGCTACTCAATTTTCTGACAACTATATTTAGAGTTTGAGCATCAACTTCATCGAAGGTATCTGACATCTCCTCCATAAGGTCAACGACATCCATTATGTATTCAGGGCTCGCACATAAGGCCTTAATTAGTTGTGTCCGGTTGGCTGATGAAATGTCATGGCCCCATTGGAAAGCTTCATCTTTCACTAGTAGAGCACTTGCTAAATTGCCTTGCTGAGATGCACTGACTAACTGTGAGTTAATATCTGGGTGAAGGGCATTGTCAAAAATTTGTGCCAATGAATTATCAAGCTTTTCACAATCAGTCTCCAAATACAATCCGTTGCCTACCGAATCAAAAAACTCGGATTTTGGGAAACCAGTGGCATTATCTCTCTTGACTTTCACTTCTAAGTGATCTAGACCCAAGAATGATAAGGCCTTCGAAAGCACACAATTTCCAGAGGGAAGTTCATTTACACCATTAGTTTTCATATCCCTCAAGACTTGCTCAATATCATCAAACTGTCTATATCTGCAGTATCCTGCCAAAATTATCTTATATGTTGAAACATTTGGCATTACTTTTCTTTCAACCATATCTTCAAAGATGTACTTTGCATGTCTGTACAGTCCCTCCCTGAAAACACCACTTAAAATAGCATTATAAGCAGACACTTTAGGTTTAATTTGTCTAGAAAAGCACTCAGATAAATATATGAATGCAGCTTTCAGTTTCATTTCTCTGCAGCTATGACATATGAAAATTCCAAAGGTGGTAGCATCTGGAGCAAACCCTAAGGCTTCCAATCTTTGAAAGACCAACCATGCCTCATCAGTACCATGATTAATGCACGAAAATGCAAGGATTCTGTTGCAAACACGCAGATCAGGTAAACACCTCCATTCTTCCAAGAAATTCATCATGTCGCCGATGTCTTTCTTCTTATTAAATTCTTCTGCTACAGTTGACAAGGATCTCTTGCTTAATATAAGACCCAAGCTCTTTGATTGCCGAAGTATACCAAGAACTTGCAGAAAATTGCCTTTCTTGATTAAAGCTATGACAATAAAATTGAGAACATCTCCTTTGATAGAAGAACCCGATCCAACTTCAAGCATGTCTAAATATATTTTTAAGACCAATTCATTTTTTCTCTTTCGAATCAGAAAATGAAGAAGTGCTTGATAGCATGAAACTGAAGGAATCAAATGTTTATATCTTGCAAAATCGTAGAGTTTAACTGATTTCTCGAGGTTGCCATATTCTGAATAAGCCTGAATGATCTGACTGAACAGTTCATTTGCAACCGCCGGAGCAATAGTATCAGCCAATGAGAGTAGTAGTGATTCAGCTTGACTGAGCATCTGGGCAGCTGAAAGTATTGATACCATGCTCTCATTTGACCTATGCAGATGTTGGAATTCCTTCCTTTGCAACGACGCCCACCTGTATAAATTCCATAAAAACCTTGCATTTCTCACTTCTACCGCGCCAGGTCCAAATCCAATCAAAATGTCAAGAAAATCCTCAGGCTTCAGCTCAGAAACACGCCAATAGCGACGAATGGTCTCCGGTGAGAGCCACAAACCAGGCTTAAGAGCATCTTGCAAGCTGCAGTTCCTGTCAAAGGTGTCCCCTCTACTCTCAAATATGTGAGAGCACTTGGCTATGACCAATCTTCCAATACCAGAGCACAATTTTGCTTCGGATTTCCCCCCATTCTCTAGATTCAAGTCGAATTCCTCAGATTTCTCGACATCGACTGCAAGGATTGGACTGTGCTTCTCCCCAACGTGGCGGCTTATTCCTTTCAACGACCTCCCCTTGTTGCAGTGCTGCTCCGGGGCATTCTTAGCGTAATCTCGGCATCCGATCTTCGCTTCTCGCCTTGCCTCCCGACTGGAAATGGTCGAAGAAATTAGACTGAAAGGAACATCAGTACAGTCGATTAGCTGAAAGCTCTCTCTCGCTCACCTCAGATGCCGGAGGCGGATTGCGCAGGGGAGCCGCCACGCCTTCCACATCGAACAGGCGCACCGTGGAGCAAGGACCCGCGCGCCACATCTGATCAAGTAACTACGAGCGGGGGCAGCCGGCGCTGCTACGAGCGAGCGGCAAGCGCGCTGGCGGCGTGAGGAAGACGAAGATGCGCTGCTGCGTTTGGGCCATCCGGATGGGCTAGATTGAGAGGGGGGAACCGCCCAGCCCACCAACCTGACAGCCGTGGCCCGGGATGCCATCACTGTGTGCCCATCATGGCCTACGGTAGGCAAAAACGGATGCATCTTCCTTTCTGTAGTTGTAATAGTTGTCTTTGGTTATAAAACTTGTATTGGAAACACGAAAAGAAACTTGTACTGGAAACTCTCACATGTATCCTCGAGCATTAATGTTGTCCCGCCCTGACGGAACTGAAGCTGTAGAAATTTTCTATATTATTATCATACTTGGAAGTATGGCAGTTGAACAACTGTGTTAGGTGATTCTAAGGGATTCAAAACATAATTATGCATCATGAAAAAAAAATGAATATGTAGTTACTTGTGTAGAAAACTTCTTTATCTAGGGCGTCAATGGAGTGATAATACTGCCACCAACATTTCTGGATAAAAAAAACGTTTCCGGCATGCTTGCGCAGCCGTGCGTACTAGTGTCAGTGGGTCGTTGGAGCTTACGTGCACGCACGGGATTCGTTCGTGAAATATCTCAGAACGCAAAACTCTTAATAAGTGAAAACACAATTCTCTCGGCGGCTAGGTTTATCATTCGTCTAATAACCTTCTGGATCGTCGCCTGACGTTGCACGGATCATCGTCCCTCTCGGTCCCTCCAAAAAACAGGTCAAATCTCTGTGTGCCACAGGACGAGAAGTGCACTGTTGAACCTCTTCAGGAAGCAAGTGAAGGACCTCACGCAACAAAATATCCTCCTGGTTTTTTCAGTTACGCGTGTCCATCATGCTAATCCGGGCTAAAAGCGTCAGACAAACATCTCTAGCAGAAGTCTGAAGAGAGAGCCAGCAACTAACAACCATGAAAAACTCCGGAAACTCATAGCACGACTTGTTGGAAGAGGAGACACGGCCAGTAGGACCTACTACAGAGACGGACGGACCCTGTTGCGTTGCCGTGCAGCATGCTCAACCCTGCACGTCTCATGAAGTTACTTATTGGCCCGGGGAATCAAGCAGGGAAACCCAGCAGAGCTCTCAAGCACAACAGGGAGAAACGATCGCCACGGCCGGAAGAAGAGCGTACCAGAGGAGATGATTATGCTGAACCTGCCTTCAACAAGTCATCTTGCTGTGCATCCAGGTGCCATGTAATTCTGCATTTTTCATGCCTGAATCATTCTTATAGTACTCAATTTACTAGTTCAGTAGAAGCATTTGCTGGGTATTAGTGTATGACTTTCTGAGTGGTTTAACAGTGTATAGGAGTGCTGGATCAGGAGGGAGCGTACTACTCGGGTCGGGGGCAGATGCATCAAGATCAAGAACAGGAAAGGATTTGGTTCTGAATGTCTCGTCGCCGCGATCACGGTTTTTCGCCACATGCGCTCTGAAGACGCCATCGTATGGTGGACGATCGAGAGAGAAGATCAACCCCAGAGACCTTTTCACCTTCTCGTACAAGTTTAACACCGACATCCCTATGAGAGAAACCCCTGGGGTACGTACGTAATGATGTCCCATGTATGGAGTGCGGCGTCTGAATTTCGCGGTGCACTTTCAGATGATCTAATAACTCCCTGGGGGTTCTCTTTGCAGGCGTCAATCGACGAATACCTCCTGAACAGGACGAGGATCGTTGGAGCTGTGTTTCCTGATCAGCGCAAGAGAAGAAAGCTTAATGATGTAAGTAACCTCTCAGTACCTCTCCATTTGATCGTTGGAGCTGTGTCTCATGTGAACTACGAAGTGAACTGCACAAAAAATGCTGAAACTTTCAGTACCTCTCCATTTGGGCGACGCTGAAGCCTGAACTGCTGACAACAATCATTTAACAGAATTGTGTCTAGCAACAAACTACTGGACTCATTCTTTTATCAGAACAGTTTCTCCTGTGAAATTCAAGTGAATCTTACAAGGGAAGTCTTAACAAAGTGCGATCTTGCAGGAAGAATGGAGCGTCCAGCTTTTGCCCATCCAGTTCCTCTTCCTCTCAGCGTCGCCGGTAATAGTCATGCGTTTCGTCAGCAAATCCGGCGGCAAGGAGTACCCTCCCAACGTCCCCGTCAAGGCCACCAGCCTCCTCCTGATGGAAGTGGTAAACTGACACTGACAGACTCAAATGAACCAGGAACTCGATTTATTTCTCATCTTCATCAGAAGTCTGAAGAAATGTGTTATGCTGCTCTCAGACAGACTACAAGCTGAGAGGGCTGGACAGCAACGCCATGCCGTCGCACATGGCCCTGACGGTCCGCGGCATCCTGTACCCGCAGCGAGAGGGCAGGAAGAGCCTCAGGGGCCACGTCGAGATGACTGTCGGCTTCAACCTCCCGCCCGCGCTCGCATTGGTCCCCGAGGGCATCATCAGAGGCGTCGGCGAGACGGTCAGAGTTCGATTTCGACCTCACCTCACCTTCTTTTTGCAGAAGAATCGATGGGTGTTTCTTTGCTTCTCTGGATTGACAGCCGTTTAATCTGTTGTGATCACGGTGCAGGTGTTGAGGCAGCTAGCTGAGCAGATGAAGCAGGACTTCGATGCAGGGCTGGCAGCAGATTTCAAGAAGTACAGCAGGGAGAAGCTAACTGAAAGGCGGACTTCGCCATGAAATTTGGGGCGTTCATAACACAGTAGCAGTAGCGGTAGCAGCAACCATAATAACGGGTCCGTTGGATTCATCGTATGATCAAACTGAGTTGACCCTTGTAACATTCATCCAGGAGATGACAAAATAATGGCAATAGCAAATGACTTAACGAATCACATTTATTCATTGTAAATTGGAGCATCGAATGTACATAGTTACAATAATATCCATTTCCACAGAGCTCTATAGTGTTTACTGTCAGAATTACATCTTTTCACTTTCGGCTATGAATTTATAACGAATCACATTTATTCATTTTAAATTGAAGCATCGAATGTACATAATTACAAGAATGTACATAATTACATCGTTTCACTTTTAGCTGTGAATTCCTATGTACTATATGCAGTATAAAAGGCCTAAGGCCTTTGCTTCCAGCAGCTAGATGAATAAAATTAGTAGTTATATACACAATGCACAAAAGATCCTAGTCTTCCAATGATCGCTTTCTCGCCCTTAGGTCACGCTCCAGGCTTTGAGGCTGTGGAGGTATGCTTCCACGGCGGAAAAGAACAGCAAGTGCTTTCATACTACGGCACATATTGAAGACCTGCAAACAGGGCACATAAATCAGCACTTGTATGATCAGTTGTTAAGACAAAACTAACACTTCTGAAGGTCCATCAAACAATATCTTACTGATGAAGCTTCTATCTCTGCAATTCCCTCACAGCCTTGACCACCACCCTCCAGGAGGTCACAGTATCTTACAGCATCATCCTCGTCCTCAAATACCTATACGGTAGGACCCAAATGATTATAAGAATGTAAAGAAAGTGTTTGTCCAAAAATTGCATAGGTTTGTTGTTAACAAATTAAGAGGGTTTTCACCATGGTACAAAAATGTGTATTGATAGAGACAAATTGTATACATATATGCACACAGAGTGCCATATATTCTACTACAATTGACCGTGAGTCCCTTCTCCCAATTCTTTGTGTATTCGGGTATCAGCAGCATAATTTTCATTTGAGTGAATTTGTGCATTAGCACATGGAGAAAAGGGTAAGAAGATAGAGGAAGGCTAGAGGAAAAGTAAATACAGCAGGTTATCTCCTGCCCTGCCTAGAACATGTCCGAGAGAAACATACTCCTTCAGAATAATTACTCACCAGTACTCCATCTCTGATGTCTTCAACAAGCATGTTGAACTTGGAGCCAGTGTACTTCGATTTAGTCCCAATTCCTGAGCCCCCTCCGTTTGAGAAAAGTTTCCCAAGTTCCCTTTCAACTTCGCTGCAGAACACGGTAAAGACACCAACAATTCATAGAACTTCAGTTAACTGCTCAATTCTAACAAAGTACTTGTTGAAAGTATCACACAGTTCTCACCCGCGGCTCCTACGGGTTTTCATTGTCCATAGAAGGTTATCACTTCTAGCAAGCACATACACCGGCTTAGAATCTTCTCTCCATGGGTTTGTCTCCAGTACTGAACCATCACGAAATACCACAAAGTTATTACTAACATAAATTTACTGGATAAGGAGAACTTACAAAATATAAACCCAAAAAGAAAGGTGAAAACGAACGAAATTACCAAATTTTCATATTTTCTGGTTTATATGTATCAGAACTCAACTAACTAATCAAATAGTACGGAATAACACAGAAAGCTTGTTGAATCAGTGTGTATATTTTCTGGTCATATCATATAAAGAGTAGCTTACGCATAGCCATTTATGTAAAGAGACCAATTTTCCATGGGCATTAGATCTGGATACATGATCTGGGCCAAATCAGAGCAAAGATCTTGGGTTTCCAACAGTTAGCGTACACACAACAAATATCTTGGTCCACCTTGAAGGTTCAAACTACACAAAACACAGAAGAGGCGTGAAGCTACAAGCCTAACAGAGATTGGTTCTGATCACCAATCCACTGCCGCACGCAATCCTCCCGTGCACACGAGATCTTATCTTTGGACAATCCGTCCCAGGAATTTCATCAAACACGAAGCATACACAACTAAACCCTGATCATTTCGATTTAAGCTCCAGTTTGTTAAACCCCAAATTGTGGACCTAGCGAAATCAAGGAAACAAGGACATAAACATTAGCGTGTTAAGATCCAGGAACCGTTACCGTCGTAGGCGAGGGAGTCGAGCGATTCCATGAGGTGGCGCCGCATGCCGTAGGCGCGGGACGAGACGCGGCGCAGGAACTCGCCGGAGGTCCCGGGGATGCCCCCGTCCATCCCCATGGCCCTCTCCACCTCCTGCTCCTCGCCGTCCCCTTCAGGCGACGGCGGGGGCGGGGGCCGGGAGGACGCCGACGCGGCGACGACCGCCCGCCGGTGCGCCGCGGCGAGGCGGGGCCGCGGCGGCGGGATGGACAGGAGGGAGGAGGCCGTGAGGTTCCCCGCCAGGGTGGTGGTGGGGGTGGGCGGCGGCGGCGGCGGGAGAGACGGCGAGGAAGCTGCCATTTTTACGTTCCAAGGCGAGAGGCGAGAGCGGCGGGACGAGTGAGCGCGTGCGTGCGAAGCAGGAGAGTGGAACGTGGACACGGCAGCTCGGGGCGCGCGGCCACGCTACAGTCGCCGAGATCTTTCTACTGCTTCCATTCCACCACGGTTGTTGGGTTCGGCACGTTTCACTTTCACGCTCGGGTTCGGTTGGGCGCGTTGTCATGTGGCGCCATGCGGTGGACGGAACGATCCGGTCATACGAGTTCCGCTTTGGACCTCTCCTGGGCAGAATTTTTTTAAAAAAATAAACATTTTTAAAATAATATTATATTAATAAACACAGCCAGACTATAATTTCATAATCTAGACGCTTTAAATACGTCAGATAGTTTAACGTTTTACCTCTGACAAACGCGCCAGCCAGCTTAGCACGTTTACCTGTCACGTCAGCGGTGATCGCGACGTCGGCCCGCGTGACTCGACCACGACCAGTCAAGTGCGACAATCTCCTCGACGCGTTGGACTGGTCGTGATCCAGTCACACAGGCAAACATGACGACCACCGCTGATTGACGCGTTTGCCAGAGATAATATGTCAATGACGCGTTTAAAACGCCTAGATTGTAAAATTATAGTCCGACTACGTTTATTATTATAATATTATTTTAAAATATTTATTTTTTTAAAAAAAATCTCCTGGGCACCGGGACAACAGGTCGGGCTACAACAACGTCCCCCTAACCCATGACCCATGCGTTGTGATTCGTGACAGCCCATGACACCCATGCGTTGTGATTCGTGACAGAACGTGGGCCATTGCTTGTTGGTTCGTGACGGGTGACGACGAACCTTAGTCGGTTGTAGCCAAGAGTAGCCCATGGTTCGTAGAGCCCACAGTCCATGAAACTAAAGCTGGGTGATCCGGCGGCAAGATGAATGGAAGTATGCGCTAGGGCTCGGTTAACCCTATAGATGTCTAAAGTCCGAAGCACAATATTTTTTATCTGGTTCAGATACGACATGACACGAACCATTTAGTTTCCGGATCGGCACGATCCGAGATGCCGTGTCATATTTGAGTCGGAGGTATGGTACGGTGGACAGGCACGGTCACGACCTGAAATGTTTTAAAAATAAAATTTATATTTCATATCTCCTAAGTGTTAAATGGTTTAATAGTACATTGAAAGGCTATGAGACCATGGTTTAGTGGTCTAGTGGTACCCTAAACCGCGTCGTTATACACCAGACTCATAGCTTTGTTGAGGTCAACTTGTATCATACGAAAAATATGTTTACATTCTTCTTCCCTCTCACTCAAATCTCTGGTTAGCTAATACAAGGATGCTGGAAACTCTTTGTGATTGGGCATATGACTCTTCAGTAGGTTAGGCACCAGATGAGAAGAGTTTTTTGTTGTAAGTTACTAATTTCAATTATGGTGAGGGCTTATGCCATTTGCTTATAGACATTACTTAATATTATATCTGTTATTAGAAGATATTATTAAATTATAATAATTGAATAACAAATACTTAAATAATTTAAATATTAACTATCTTGTATGAAGAAGAGGGTGAAAAGTTGACCCTTCTATCCTTACACCAATTTGAACACATCGTACAACAATGTGATTATATCTAATATATAATTAACTATATGATGATGTAATAGTTGCTATTTTTAAAATAAAATTATTATTTTATATAAAAAAGTTTTTTTATAATTTCATAAGCATCGTATTTATATTATCAAATATGTTAAACTGATAGCAAAAATAAAATCTTTATTTTTGAAGTCATCTCTCTCCTTAGTACAAGAATGTGAATATCCTAATAACTAAAGTGTTCATTAAGTAACTACCACAGTATCTTTTAATAAATAGCAAGGAGTCGTGTCAATATTGAAGGATGTCGAGCAAATTGTGCCTACTCAGTATTCACGTCGCACGCCGAACCACTCTCGCCCCACGTGCTTGGCGACGCCACGGCTCGTCGTACCCCGTTAGGACATACTGTCACATTTCAAAACGAAGCGAAGCGACGAGAAGCTTGTCACCGCGAAGCAATGAGCACGGCCGGCGTGCGGACGTGTCGCGGCAGCGCGCCACCTCAGGCGGACACCCGTCGCGCCCCCACCCGTCTGCCTCGAACGGCCCTCGACACGCGTCCAATCCCCTCCTGCCATAAAGCCCCTGCCCCTCCCAAACCGGGACACGATCATCACTTCTTCGATCTTCACTACTATTCGATTGCGCGCTCCGACGAAGTGCACAACTTGCTCACGCTGATTTGCTACTAGCAGCTGCTGCTGCGGAGCTAGAGGGCTACGAGTAGAAGAAAGGGATCAATGGCGGTCGTGTGGCGGTCGAAGAGGCTGGCGGCGCTGGTGCTGCTGGTGGTTATGGTGGCAGCGTCAGGCGTTGTGGCGGCGAAGACGACCCTGGACGATGTGCAGGCCACGACGGATCAGGCGGCGGGCAGCAAGGACGAGGAGTCGTGGACGGACTGGGCCAAGGAGAAGATCTCGGAGGGGCTCGGGCTGAAGCACCACGACGAGGAGGAGGCCGCGCGCAAGGCCGGCCACACCGTCAAGTCCGCGCGCGAGTCCGCCCAGCACGCCGCCTCCGGTGAGTAAAATCTTTTTTCCTTTTAAATTCCGCCGTGCAGTGCAGTGTCGAAATTTCAAATTTTTACTGGTACTGAACGCGACCCGTGAACGTGTTGCTGTTGCTGCAGAGGCGGGGAAGAAGGCGGGCGACGCCAAGGAGAGTGCGTCGAACAAGGCGGGGCACGCCAAGGACAAGGCGGCGGAGACGGTGAAGGGCGCGGCGGGCGAGGCGTCGAGCACGGCCGGGTACGCGAAGCACAAGGCCAAGGAGGCCGCCGGGGCGGCGAGCGAGCAGGGCGCGGAGGCGCACGAGCGGTCCAAGCAGGGCAAGGCCAAGGTCGAGGAGGCGGCCAAGGAGAAGGCCGGGCAAGGGTACGAGACCTTGCGCCAGAGCACGGACAAAGCGTCCGAGAAGGCCGGGTCGGCGAAGGACGCCGCCGCGGAGAAGGCCAGGCAGGGGTACGAAACGCTGCGCCAGACCACGGACGCGGCGGCCGAGAAGGCCGGGACGGCCAAGGACGCGGCGGCCGAGAAGGCCAAGTCGGCCAAGGACGCCGCCGCAGAGAAGGCCAAGGCCGCGAAGGACGCGGCGGCCGAGAAGGCCGGCGCGGCGAAGGACGCGGCGGCCGACACGGCGGGGTCCACCAAGGACGCGGCGTGGGAGAAGGCGGAGGCGGCCAAGGGGAAGGCGGCGGGCGCCAAGGACGCGGCGTGGGAGACGGCGGAGGCGGCCAAGGAGAAGGTGAAGGAGGTGGCGAGGGAGACGGCCGACGCGGCCAAGGACAGGATCGAGGGAGTGAAGCAGAAGGTCGCCGGCGCTGACGGCGACGGCGGCGTGGGGAAGCACCACCACCACCACCGGTCCGACGCCACGGGGACACGGACCGTCGACGAGCTGTGAGCGAGCCGCCCCGGCGTTCGATCATCCGAGTCTTCTCTCTTGGCACTTGGTGTTGGGATGGTGCCTGTCGATGATGATGTTTTCAGTGTGTTGCTGTAGTTTCTTTTTTTTTTCACACGGTTCTGTACTTCCTTTCAGTCCATGCCTTCCAGCGTTGTACAATAATCTGGTGTACACGAATGATTATTACCTAGTACATGAGGTTGCTCATCTCGCTCGGGAGCACCAACACCGCGACGCCGGAGATGACCCAGAGCTGTTCCACTTGATCAGTGCCACGTAGATCCGATTCCGAGTGAATAACACGATTTAGCCAAACTTTTCGGCCACGATGTTGCCGATGTCCGAGTAGGAAACGATGGATTTGGAAGGGAAGTCGAAGCCCAGGAAAAATCGTGGCAATAAAACGGGGCGGGGATCGCAATGCAAGGAGAAGTAGAATGCGGCCATCCATCGACAGATCATATTGTTCGAGCTAGGGTCGAAAGTGGTGCCGAAGATGGAGACGAAGCACATGGAGGTGGACACGACAAACACCATCAAGCGTGCCAAGAGAAGCGCGATGGAGCTCGCCGACGACTAGGACTTTGACAGGGAGGTCGCTGACAGGGTCAGAGGCGGTCAAAAAAAAACAAGGGAAACGATGGACTGTCAGACAGGCAGCGCCTGCCTCCGGAGATAGTCGAGGTGCTAGCGATGTCCAGCGCTAGCCAAGCCAGATACAACATCGTCGTGGCTGAGGTCGCTCGGATCCGCGAGGAGAACAACGAGAAGCTGCGCAGTATCGGACTGTTCCATTTGGTGCGGCCCATGCCTGTTAGACTTATAGTTCGTCGTGACCGAGTTTCTTCTCTCTCTCTCTTTTTTTTTTTTTTTTGAATAAGCTAGCGTATTCTTAGATAGATTCCTCCAAAACGTTGGATATGTGACTCATCTGGCCTATAACATTGGATATGTGACTCATCCATCGCAACCGGATGTGCATACTATACTCCCTCCAATAAATTGATCACTCTGCCATCAGGTAGTTCCCTCGCCCTTCGCCCCCTGTACGTACACTTCCGAATTCTGATCTTGACCGACACATTCAACCGGATCATGAGCACGCTCAGAAGCATTCCCGTTTTTTAAGATAATTCGAACAACTAGTCTGAACCCACGCACGCATCGATGCCGGATTCCGGGGACAAGTTCTCAGTAAATGCCACGGCTTACCTGATGCACGAACAGGGGAATGGAAACTCACAGGGTGTGATCGGTTTGATGTAGGGATGCATACGATGATTACGATCCAAAACAGGCCAGCCCAAGCCAGTCTTTGGTAATACAAGACATAAACATAGGTGCTTGGTTGGTTGGGTGTCTAGATTACTTTTGGCCAGTACAAGCTCTTATTTGGTTGGCTGTGTTTGCTTGAGTAAGATCATCTTGTATTTGATATGGTATAAGTTTCACTCCATCACCTGTGTTTCTTTCCCGAACTCCGACGGGCATTGCAAAACAAACTAGAAAATAAAACTAGACAGATGTAGCAATTGTGATAAGAAAAAAAAAATCATAACACAACAACAACAAAAAATATGCTATAGAAAAGATGTTTTCTCAATTTTTTTCCTCACACGGGTCTGTAATTTCGTTCCATCCATTCCTTCCCAGCGTTGTACAGTAATTTGAATGATGTGTAGACAAGCTTTGCACAAAAGATTACTACATCTTTTCTTTCAATCTCAAAACTGGAACTGTGGTGAATACTTATACACAATTGACATGACTTGTTACAATAAGCATGCCCTCTTTTCAAATCTAATTGAAAAAAGCAGCACGGGAACATACACTTTATTTCTTTTCAAACCTAATTGAAAAGGATGCACATTCCTTCTTTCTTCAATCTGGAATACATACAGTGTACTATGTGAGGTGTCACCAATTACTGAATACTTTCGGTTCAGACAAGGAGCGGTGCTTCCAGGGCAGTGGCTCTCGAGGCGTCGTCATCGTGCAGCCTCAGCGTGGAGGTGACCACCAGGGAGAGGACAGCGAAGCACGAGGGGATCAGGCCCGTCCCGTACCTGCTCACCGTGTTCAGTCCCCTCGTCTCGCCGCAGCTTATCGTGTCTGCAACCCCAAAAAGCAGAACGGTTGATATATCAATAATTCCAGCAGCAAAACAGTGTGAAAGACTGAATGTTCCCATGGGTGCTGTGCTCTTGCCGATCAATGTCGCAGTTACCTTCATATGATTCGAGGACGAAGAGGGCGATTCCGCAGGATATCTTGTCCAGGAAGCTCAGCGAGCCGTAGACGAAGGCGCATCCGTTCAGGTCCTCCCCTACCAACGCGCTCTCCAGGCCAACTGTCGTGACCTGCTCGGAAGTCAGAACACTATGAAGCAAGCCATTTTACAGATTGTAACGAGAAAGAATGGTGTGAAATTATATGTGACGGTTTACCATGACGAGGGCGTTGGCAGCGCCGATGACCATGGCGAGAGGGTACATGAGGTTGCTCATCTCGCTCGGGAGCACGAACACCGCGACGCCGGAGATGACCCAGAGCGTCGCGCCGATGGTCAGGAGGGACTTGAGCCGACGGCTGTTCCACTTGATCTCCTGCAATGCATACAGTTGTTGCAGAGACGTAGTATGAGATCGGGTTGAGGATTATTGCAGTGTGGAAGCTTGAATAACGAGTTAGCGCAGAGGTTGTTGGACCTGCAGGACAACGGACACCAAGAAGCTGCAGCAGAAGATGATCGCTGGTATCTGCAGAAAGGGAGATCAAAGGTGTGAGGGAAGAAAAAAAGAGAGGCTGTACACTCATGTTGGGGCAAGAGCAATGCGTGGAAGAACTTACAATTGCTTTGGAGTATTCGTTCATTCTCAAGTCTCTGGTGACATAGAACGCGATGAGGGACTGACAATGGAAAGAGTATACGTTAGGGCCATATCAGAGATTATACCAGTACATAATGTGCCGAACATAATTAGTTAGTACAGACAAGGGAAGCTCATTGTTACTGGTATATTGTGCAATCTAATTACGAAGCAACGTGCCCTATATTCTTCTCAGAATAAAGGCGGAAGATTTTGTCTGACAAAAATTCTGTACTTAAAATATGGGAGCAGTAAAAGAATGGTATAAAATCTTAGTGACTAATGTGCTCGACAGATGGGACCTTCTTTTTTAAAAAAAAAATCCTGATTGCACTTAAAGATCAAAGCTGGTGATATAGATAGATAGAGCATGCCATGTGCATTTTTTCATGTTGATTGAAAACTTTAACTTGTTCTGACTGCACATGGTACCCGACCTGAGAGACGTTTGTGATCAGTCTTGCAAGCATGTACAGCAGAGCGACTTGGTAGTACAAGGCCTTCTTGAACCAGTAACTCCAAGAAATCCTAGCTTTCTTCTTACAGTTAGATTCAGACTTCAAGCTGCAAAATCACAGATTCAGCGCACATTATTCATGAGGAGGTATTTTCATCGGTAATGTAATGCTACATTTTCTATTATATACCAACGTACGTTGGTTCTTTCGTTCCAGCATGAAAGATCACCAGGAAGCAGCATCCTATAAAAATTGACAGGTAGGCAATCCAGCGATACTGCAGGGTCGTAAGAAGGAAAAAACGGAGGGTAGTTTAGTAGCAGAAAACATTCATGTGGGTGACCATAACGGCAAAGTTCATGCGGCACCTGCAGAACAATATCTGAACATTCTTTGGCCTTCACAGCGCCAAAGACACCTAAAGCGACCGCATATAAACCAAGATTCGCCACCTGTACATTCATAAACCCAGTGAGCATCAAGCATATCCCACATGAGGGAAAAAAAAAAGGTTTAACGGGACATGACAAAGTTGATTGATCAAATGGACACTAATCAACTGAGCCACACACTTTTAATTTTTTAGCAGTAAAGTTTCTATCAGGAAAAGGACAACAGTAAGAAGATTCCTGTTTGATGTAGAAGTGCCTACAAGATGACTGACGACGATGTTGCTAGTACAGTAGTACTCACCATGGTGAATGCATTCCGGCAGCTTGCTAACGCAACACGGCTTGTCGGATTCTGTGTCATGCAGTTTACCATTGACCTGATGGACGAAAGAAAATGCATCAAATTTCGTATGCCAAGGCGAAAGGTATCCATTTTCAAGACGAGAAAAGGCGCTTACATGTGCGAAACTTGTGTGGCCGCCCAACCGATGTTGAACACTGCGGCGAAGAAACTGTAACCGACGGTCCTCACAAGGTACGAATCTGTTCCCAGGATGGTGCAGAGCAGGCAGCCACCGAAGACTGAGGAGAAGGAAACGCCCACCAGGACTGATCCTCCAATGTGCCACAGCTTGAAGCGGCCAAACCTGTCGATCTGAGCGTATAGCACATTGTTCATAGACCAATCATGAATGATTTATAATCTGCATTTAAGTTCAGTTGCGATTCGTGTAATACCATCTCGCCGGCCAGAATCGTCATGAGCCCATCTGCGACCTGGCCTGAAAGCATCACAATAGCTGCATCCCTGCAAGATGAAGCTCAAGCCAAAGTCAGGTGCAGTGAAAGTTTTTCACTTAAGAAAACGAGAGCTTCACGATGAACCAGTTAATTTCGACGCTAGAGTTAATTACCTTGGAGCAAGCCCGATTTGTTGCAAGAAGAGCAGCAGGTACGTGAACCAGCAAGCCGACGTGATGTCGTTCAGCATGTGGCCGACGCCGTAGGACAGTATCGGCCACCGCCCGAGAGGCTGAGCGATCTGCGCCTCAGCCATGATCGCACAATCCTTGGCGTCCGCCATTGGGAGAACTCCTGAAATCTGAGTGCCGTCTAACTGTCGCAACGAGTGAATTCGCATCAGAATTATTCCGAAAACGGGAAGACGTCTCCAGGAACATGTGAAGCGGTAATCAGACGTACCCCGGCGAGAGGCAGCGAGCTGAGGTGATCGGCGGGATGGCCAGATCGGACCCGAGGGGGCTATTTATAGTGGCGTGAAGCTACCAACTGGACAAATAAAGTAGTGGCGGGGTAGGCCAGAGCAGAAGCCGCCGTCATCGCCGCAGGACAACGATGATGATTTATTCTTCCCTCTCCTTCTATTCCCGACCTTCTTTTAATCCGCCCTCTCGATTCCGATCTTTGTCGCCGTTTCAGACGTGCGATTGCATTCCGCGTAGTATATACGTTTACGGAGAAAGATAAAGATCCGTTCCGTTCGCATCGTTGCCGGTGGAGTCCGGGACTCTGTACCGTCGATGACTCGCTTTCCTTATCTGAGTCATCTCCCTCGTCCGGGAACCGTGCTCGCTTTTAAGATTCGCGTGAACCGCTCAGATACTGTTCAAGTATACGGTTTAGCATCCGGCGCTAGTGGCGCCGCGACGCTCGAGCCTGCTGCAGCTAGACTGCTAGACCGTCGATGGTAGCGAGAGAATTTCGGTGTCCTTTTCCCTGTTGCTCAGTCAAGAAAATAATGTGAATCCGGAACGACGATTCGTTATGAAAGCCATAGTTTTTGGGCAAAATAATATCGCTATCGCGTGAAGTCATGGCGAAGTTGGTCATTCCACGAAACCAGGAGCCAAAGCCGCCGGCTCTAAATTCAGAAAAATATTACACTAGCTGTTTGCTTACTGCGGCAAGTGCGTTTTGTCAGCTCTCTCCCTGTAAGATAACTCAAACCACTGAGACTAGCATAGACATCACATCACTCTTAACCACTACTCCAACCTTTCATCATGGCGTGATGTAATACTATGCCCTAATGAGCTTCTACTTGGACCTGTTTAATCACTGGAGGCATTAGCATGTGCAATCCACTATTATGCAAGACACATACCGCATCACTCATGTTAAAGACTATTGTCGGTCCATCACAAAATCACTAGACAAACGAAAGATCTTAAACAGAAGAATTCAAATAGGTAAGTTATACAGCTACATCAAATTGTGTCAGCACACATGGAGCAAGTTGGCAGGGGGGCAACCGTCCAAATTCTCTTCCCTTTCCAGAGAACAAAAGAAGAGATGTATCCAAAGGGGTTGGCAAGATATGCTTAGGATTATTTATATATTTCACTAACCAAGATTAAGCAGCCCATAGTATGCTTTTGACAATAAGGACAGAAGTTTAGCAGCCCATGGACTTCTGCAGCCGTTCCCTGGCTTTGACTTGAGACAAAAGAAATATCAGGTGCCCAGATCAGTACAAAAGCATCAGTGAAGTTCAACGTTATCATCTACTCTTGCCTCTGAAAACAATGGTCAAAAAACATATATTCACAAGTTAGATTTATGCCAATGTTTTCAACAACTGTACAAGGTAGTCATATATCTGAGGTGGAGATGCTTGAATATCAGCTCATTATTACGCATATGATCAAATACTCAGCAAATTCGTTAGCCCAGCCGAGCACCAGGCCTGGATGTGTGCAGATAGTTCAACGGGCACCTTTTGGAAGTTCACATGGAATCAAATTATTCATAATGAAGAGAGAATGTATACAATTTTTTCTCCACAAATGGCACGGGTTTCCAAAGCTTTTCAGCACACAACAATTGTAGGCAAGAAAGATTATGTCATAAGCATAAGATTCATTTCTTCTTTATTTTAAGTCTAGTCTACTAACCCAAATGGAAGATATGAACAGTGATGGGGATAAAAAATGTTATCCTTCCTTTTCCAAAAATGTATGGCATGACAGTAATATATACAACTTTTGCTGCCTACCTCAACAAAATCAACTGTCCAAATTCCTGAATCATCACTTCACCATACTCATAAAATGCTACAAGAAACAGCGATTGATTGCAGGAAAATTTCTCTGCCCCCAGTTTCCGAGAATTTTATGGACAACCAAAATTGTAAATATCTTGTAGTCTTATCTGACAAATATCATGGAACTGTGCATCAGAGAGTTTCAAATACAGAAACTGCTGATCCATTGGCTATAGTTCTGGTATCCGGTTCAGCTTCTAACTAACTGAGCTTCTCAAGGATGTGCGTCCAAATGTGAGTATGTTTCCACATACACACAAGGCCATACTCAAACTTGGAGCACTTGACAATGCATAATGTGCGTTTTTAGATTACAACCTGCAACGGTTGACCACAGGTTTGCCATGAAAGATCTATGCTGCCACTTCCGAGCAAAAGTCTCCCACATGCGGGCACTGTCAACCTCAATAACTGTTGTTGGGTCTGTTATATCAATAAGAGTGATACTCATATTGTTACGAATAACACAGAGCTTTCCATTAAGTGAGACCAAAGCCGCAACTTCAAGAGCTCGTGAGCTGCCCAGATGGCGTCTGGTGTCCATGAATCTTGTCCATGATCCTGTCTCTCTGTTATAAACTCTAATCTTACAGCCATCACGGCAATCAGTGGAATAAAGCTGGCCATCAAAGGAAATGCTTGGATTCCGCAAGCCAGTAACCATTTCATCACTGGCCGTTGACCATGTTTTAGATGCTAGCAGATAGACCTCACTTATGACCTGGCGATGAGAATTGAGCCCTTTGAGGAACCACTTGCCATCATATACTATTCCAGTGGAGGGGACCATTCCTGCACTCATTTCAGCAATGCAAAACCATCTATTCCTGTTCGGATCATAAACCTCAGCAGATCTCAGAGTTCTATGTATCCCTTCACACTCACCACCAGCAACAAACAGGCAGTTGTTTATGACACAAGAACCAAAGAAGTATCTTTTATGTAGCATATCTGGAACCCGGAGCCATTTGTTTATCCGAGCATTGTAAAATATGACACGCCTCATAGGGCCACGTACAGGGTCTTTGCCACCAAGTAAGTACAGATAGCATCCATTGAGAACAGCGCAACCAAAGCCAACCGCTACTGAATACTCTGACAGAACAGGAGGCAGTGACTTCCAGATTCTATTTACCGGATCAAAGGCATGCCAAGTTAGCTTCTGATCATTGTCCCTTTTAAAGATATACACCCATTCTTCTGCCATACCAGATCTCTTTCGCAGGGAGTAATAATAATTCCCAGACAAAAGTTGGTTCCATCGTTTACAGACTAATCTGATATTTGGGTGTTCGACTCGAGCAATTCGCATGAGACAGGAAATAGCCAGCTCATCAGGGAGGCCAGGCAGCAGTGGTGATTTCTGGCACCTATCCTTGCGTGAGCTTCTCGACTTGCGCTTGTTTGGTATGATATCAGGTTGCATGCACAACTTTGCCCCAGGGACGAACTTCCTAGCACTTACAATAGTTTTAATGCCTCCATCTACTCTGCAGTAACAGGATACCGACTCTACCTGCAAATGTGTTAACCAATCATGTTAAGATGCTTGATTTAACCTGAATTTGAAGCAACAGAAGACTAAAATAAAACAGGAGCAAAAATATTCATCCACCAACTGACAAAGAATTATGCATATGAAGTTCAGGCTCAATGATAGAAGATTTTCTTAATTAAAAAAAATACCATTTTGCAAGTTCATCATGCAAAATAGAGGGCGCAAATGATTCAACAGTATAAGTTGGAACAAACCATTTCATCACTAGTAGATTGTCTTAGAATTCGAAACTAAGGATTATCCTTCCTCCATTAAACTCCAGATAAACAAAATTAAGCTTACGACTTCATGAATATATGATATAGAATACATAAGATCTAGTACTCAAATTAAATGGCAGCAGGATCACTTAGAAAAAAATTGCTCAGACAATCCTTATTTTCACAAGCTTGGTTTATTTTGCATGGGATCCCAATTGATAAATATTATATGCATTTGTTAAGTAGCTTCATACTCATACACAGATGTACCAAATGCTCCTGACCACATAACATTTTTCATATGTAAAAGATGGAACTGTGCTAAATAGGTGAATGAAATTCCCATGTATCATTAGTAATGAGCTGCAAAAATAACGCCTTCATCGTTAATGCACCTAAGTCATAAAAGAAACACTAAAAGGTCTCAGGATCGAATGAACCAAAACGGAACAACCACATAACATTTTTCACAAGTCAAGATCATATTTGAACTCCAGAAATAGGTCTTGAGAACCCAGATCCAATCTCAAATCACAGAAGTTTAGCCTTCTAAGGCAATAACCAAGACTAACAACCTGAAAAAAGTGCTATTGGAAAAAAAAAGAGCAAGGCTTGAAGCTAGAGACGAGCGGAGCTCACTAGTGATCGAAGCACACGAGTTCCGCTGATAAATGAATTATCTCGACGTGCTGAATCCATCTAAAGATAAGCAGAAGTACAAGGAATCCCCACAACTTTGACTGAAGAAAATAGAGAAGCTCTCCCTTTGCCTCTCTCGTCCTGACAAAAGAGGAAACAAAGTTCTTCTGTCTATGATTTCGTCTCTGAGGTTTTTTTGTAGGATAAATGGATAGTTCTTCCACTTTGAGTGTTCCATTTCCTTTTAAGCATGTTTGGGTTTGAAGTATTAAATCATATATTAATTCTTTCCTAGCCACCTGTCAATTTTTTTTTCTGCGTCTATCCATACCCATTAATGCATAATATCTTTTCTTTCTCTACTTTTTTGCCGCTCTATGCCTCTATCTATACCCGTTGGTGCACCCAAGTACCCCATATTGTTTTCACAGAAATTAACCCAAAAAATTTTCAACATTAACGCAACAACCACAATGCTACTGGTAATATTGCTAGACATGTGCTTTGAAATAATGTCACCAATGATCAACCATATTAGAATTCCATTTGTATATATTCAGTGTTTTTATGTACATTTATTAATTCTATATGGCATGGGTCTTTATTAGTATGTCATATGTCCTTAAAAACTAGTATGCTCATAGCAAATGATGTGTAACTAAAGATACAAACCTGTGAATCATGAGCTGCCTCAACATGGAAATAAGGTTAGTTTAGCTAGTAGCTACATTCATATAATTTTTGGCTGGTGAATTTCCATGGCAAATGAGGAAGGGAAAAAAATATACATGTTACTCCTTATCCTTAACAATGTTCCTCACTAACAAGGAGTGGCATCAAACCACGGCTAATACTATTACTTGCAGGAAATGACAGCTGACAAATTAACCCCAAGGACTACAGCAGAAAACATTACCAAATGCACCAGGAATAACAGTACTTAAATTCCAATGCAAAGCCCTAGGTTCCAGATCGAAACTTCCAACCATACCCAAAACACAAGATTGGAGCCAACGGCAGCGTCTTTGGCACAAGGAATACCGTTTCCAATCTAATTTACGCGTCCTGCAGCAAATAAGAGCAAGTGCTGTTCGAGGCTAAGAAAGGCGGCAGCGGAGCCGAAGCTAACCAGTGGCGCGCGGACGCAGATAGTAGCCGTACGCCGCGGCGGCGCTCCTCCGGTAGCAGCACGCATTGCCGGATCGAGCCGAGTGAACGAGGGGTGCACTCGATTTGGCGTCTGAAAGCGGCGACGCGTCCTCTCCAGTCAATGGTGGACCCAGGGCGTAGGGCGGCCACTCCGACGCCGAAACCCGCCTACCCTCCCTTCCGCCAAAGTCCCCAAGCCCCTGGCCACCGGCGGCACTCGCAAGACTCCATGGATTCTGGTCTGTTGCTTCTGTTGTCAATGGTCATCTGGCTGCCCTGGGCTACACACATGGTTAAACCGGCGGTTTCATGGTTTTGCCAAAACCCGGTCCTCAGTTTCATCGGCTGACAAATTTTCCATCAAATAAAACTCAAAAAATTAATTAAAAAAACTTTAGAATCCACTTGATTTACCATTTTGATTTTGCTAAATTATATTTAAGCAGTAAACTATGAAACCCGCGGTGAATCAAGATTTATATTTTTTTATTAATATAATTTTTTTATATTCTTTTGGAATTTTTTTATTGATATATAATAGAGTGATAATATTGATCTATTATAATTTATTATCAAAATTTCTTTAGATAAATTGATTTGACAATGAGATATTATTCTAAATCTTTATGATATAATTTTTTAAGTATACTTTTTAGATTTAATTAATTTATATACTCGGTTCAGTTTACAAATAAACTAGCCGAAGACAATATTTTAAAATCAGAGGAATATTATTTATGAAGTCATGCATCAACTTTTCTGATGAACTATCTTTATATGAATCTTCAATTCTTTATTTTTTTAGTTAATTGTTACAGGCGGATTTTATTTTAAAAAATTTCTAGATACTTAAAAGTATATTTAGTGACAATTTCTGTTTATAAAAGAATTCTAATATCTAAAAATAATTTGTAATCTTGAGATAAAATGATAAACTTCAAACAGGTGGCTGAGTTCTTCGACGTTCGGACAACCCGTGGGCAGCCTCTCCCCTCCACGAGTCCACGTTGCCTACTGACAGTGTGGACCCGCTTACCGCCAAACCTGTTAGCCGCGGACGCGTAGTTTCCCAACCACCAGCCACTGCACACGCGGGCCTGGACGCGGCACGGAGCTAGCGGACCCAGCTATGGATCATATGGGTCCACCTGGCAGGTGGGCTTCTCGTCATCTCTCCCTCGAATCTCGCCAGTTTCGTCCCTCGCTCTCAGTCTCACTCCCCGCTCTCTCATCTCTCTCGCCGCAGGCGCGCGCTCGAGCGCGAGCTGGTTCATAGTCGCGGCGAAGGACGCTGCGGAAATGGAGCCCATGAGCGTTGATAGCGGCGGCTGCAGCGGCCTGGACGCGCAGATCGAGCAGCTGATGCAGTGCCGCCCGCTCGCCGAGCAGGAGGTGAGATCCCGCTCAGCTATGACCCCGTTACGTACGGACTTCCGTCCGGCCAGTGCTGATTTCCCTGCGCGATCTGGTGTATGCTGAATTCTTTGATCTGTCACTAGGGCGTGCCTAGGGTTTCTACCCCGCTCGTCGCTCGGGCGCTTTGGTTGGAAATGTGATCTGGCGATTTTGGGGATATTCGACTCGATTTTTGTGCCTGGCGATTCGGTGGCAAAGAGAGATGATAATGATGTGCAGTTTATGGTTGACAAGGGCAGCTTTGAATCATTCCGACGCTGTGGTGTAGATTTCGTTTTTGCCTGTAGATCTCTTTTAGTTTTCGCACAAAAGTAGCACAAAAATGGAAATTTTGAACCCCTTTTCACTGCCAAATCAATCGACCGTTAGAAGGGAGTATTTGGGGGGTACATACACACATTTGGGTCGATATTTGTGTGCTACGTGTCCGCTTGACCAAAAGTAGGATGTGTTTGGTGCACATAAATGTGCTGGTTCAATTTTAACATTCTCGGAATCGTCCTTACGGGCCCCTCATGTTTCAGGTTAAGTCGCTGTGCGAGAAGGCCAAGGAGATATTGATGGAGGAAAGTAATGTTCAGGTATGACAAACTATCAGTTCACCCCTCACAATTGGGCAGGGTATATGTTCCACTATAGATGCGGGAGGGTATATATTTATAAAGCCGTGTCCAAAGACTGCTTCGTCATTGTATTTGAGTAACATTTTTTATGTTTTTTAGCACCAGATGGTTGGCCCTTTTTTCCATTCATAGGTGTCACGGGTGTTATGATTAAGAAGTTGACATCTAAATCTATCATAGTATCTGTCCATGTTTGATTCATATTCCCTGCATGAAGCAGCTGATTAAGGATTAAAATAAACATAGCAATTTAAGGTGTTCTTCTGTCCATTCTATTTCACCTGTCCAGTCATTATCTTCTGTCGTATATAACTGGCACTGAGATCCATTTAAGTAGCCACGAGATTATGCAAGAATAAAATGCCATAAAATTTTTCGTGAGAGTTCTTTGGCAATGTGTAATTACTGACCAGTGGCCACTAAGTTTTATAATTTTTGCTATGCAGCCTGTCAAAAGCCCGGTGACAATATGTGGTGATATCCATGGACAGTTCCATGATCTTGTTGAGCTCTTTCGGATTGGTGGGAAGGTGATTTAAGTTTTCTTTTCTCTTCTCTTTCTTTGTTCAAAAAATCTTTGGACATGATTATACTCTATTATGAAGCTCTCCATTCCATTCTCTAATCTCTATCAGTTCTGTTCTCTCCTGTTTCCAGTGCCCCGATACCAATTACTTATTTATGGGGGATTATGTCGATCGTGGTTACTACTCTGTTGAGACTGTCACTGTAAGAATTAAACTGCTACTTATTTTCTTTGTTGGGTTCTTTTTGTAGTTTTACAAAAGTTGTTCTGGTTTCACATGTTATTTAGTCCAGAAAATACAAATGTTATTCGTGGAGTTTTGTTTTCAAATAGTTCTCACAATCTTACGTTTCAGTTCATGTTATGTATGAGAATTACATAATGACATTATATTCCTTGTCCAGCTGTTGGTAGCGCTTAAGGTGCGGCACCCACAGCGAATTACTATCCTTCGTGGAAACCATGAGAGTCGGCAGGTACTACAAAATATTTTCCTGATCTTTATGCAATGTTCTTTGTGGCTACCACTTCTTTATGCAATGTCTTTTTTATTTTGTGCTGCCCTTCTTAATGGTTTGACTTATGTGTTTTCTGGTTTAAACTAAAAAACTTGTTTGACGATGATTGCAGATCACACAGGTGTATGGATTCTACGATGAATGCTTACGAAAGTGAGTTTGTTTAGATGCTTAATGAAAGTTGAACTACTGTAATCCAGGTCTAGCATGTTTTCACGTGCTATGTCATTGCATCTAGAATGTGTTTTCTGATTGATCATAGTGCTTTATTGATGTCAGATTAATATCTTAGGTTAATATTAGCTGCACCAATTTTGTCCCATATCTGTGAAATCTATCTAGTATCATGTCCTTTGATACTGTATTAATTCTTTAGACTGCTAAAGACTTACTGCCGACTGTTTAGTTGTTTTATTTGTTGCTAACTCTTTTGTTTGAAACCAGGTATGGAAATGCAAATGTGTGGAAGACATTTACAGATCTTTTTGATTATTTCCCTCTAACAGCGTTGGTATGTACTCTTGATCTCGTCCTTATTGATTTATTTTGGGTTATGCTTCTATGTGTTGCCTTATCAATTAATGTCATGCAAATCATGCAATGCTCAAATGACTAAGTGGCTAGAACAAACAATAATGGCTTAGGTAGAAAAAAAAAACATTGTCATCCTATATTGTTCACTCTTTGTTGAAGAACTTGTACCTGGAATGTACTGTGGGCTTTGGCTGACTATTTTATGGAATAAAGGCTGGGAATGTGGTTGTATCCTTCATGAAGGAAGAGAAAACATAATTTTCTTGATTTTTGGAACGGAATTTTGTTGATAGATGAAGCATTGGATAATGGTCAGTTCTAACATCTAATGATGTATTCAAAAGATCTTTTGTTGTTCATTCCTGTTTCCACAACTGAACTGCTGCTTACTCTAGTATTGTAACAGAAAATAGTTGCTTCTCTTGCATTTATTGCTATTATTTCGTTTTATGTCGCTGGACTCTGCTGATACTATGTTTATGTTCCTGAAGGTGGAATCAGAAATTTTCTGCCTACATGGCGGTTTATCCCCATCAATTGAAAATCTTGATAGTGTGCGTAGCTTAGATCGCGTCCAAGAAGTTCCTCACGAGGGACCTATGTGTGATCTTTTATGGTCAGATCCAGACGATCGATGTGGTTGGGGAATATCTCCTCGTGGTGCTGGCTACACTTTTGGCCAGGTAGTATACACTTTGCCTTTGTACCTCCATTTCTATCTTTATATTTAAAACTTAACCCATTCATTATTTTACCCTCCAGGACATATCAGAGCAGTTTAATCACACGAACAATCTCAAACTTGTAGCTCGTGCTCATCAGTTAGTTATGGAGGGATATAACTGGGCTCATGTAAGCTGGTTGAACCCTTAGATACTTAATCAGCTGAGTTTGGGGGCATGTATTCTGTGCTGATCATGTACACCATATTTCTTTACAGGAACAAAAGGTAGTCACCATATTCAGTGCCCCAAATTATTGCTACCGATGTGGCAACATGGCATCTATTCTGGAAGTGGATGACTGCAACAGTCACACATTTATCCAGGTATATTTTGTTGTTCCTTGCTACTTTCAGTTTCCTTGGGATCATTTTTTTGTGCTGATGTCACCCTGATATGAATATATTGTGAATTGTGGGTACGGTTTCATATTGTAAAATGATTGAAACTAGAAATAGAAATTTAATCCTTTGTGCTTTCTCTTTCAGAAAAGACATCCGCTAGTAGGTAGCTTCATTGCAGATCCCTAATTATGCTTCTTGTGGTGTGCGAGGTGCTGTGAATAGTAAAATTGCTATGTATGATTTATCAGTTATTGTTTCCTGTCGTGACAGTTTGAACCAGCACCTAGGAGAGGTGAGCCAGACGTCACACGGAGAACGCCGGACTATTTCCTTTAAGGTATTGGTCATACCATTGCTCAGCCTGAGCTGCGATAAGTGATAATCAAATGCTGGTCAGTGACATCTGATGGTTCCTGCACAAAGACCGACCAGAAAATAACAAAGGGAACACCAAAGCCGTATGCAGAGCTTGACCTCCACTTTTCAAAACAAGAGTGCTGCTATCCTGAGAGAAAGCAAGTATGCCATGCAGCCATGCCCGAGTTTTCAGCCTTTGAGGTGATGGAAGGGGCCATCCAGTCCCTCCCTCCCTTTAGGCATTTTTTTAGAGGCGTGGAGTTGGCAAAGGACTGAACTTCTATTTTTAGCGTAAGCTTGTATAACGATAGCCCTGTACTACGCTGTATCATCATTCATCAATGGCAAGACACAGTTAATCTATCTCCTTTCACTCAGTACATGAAATTTTGTCAAATGTTGTGTGTCCCAGTTACAGTCCTCATTAAGCTGTTCTGTGCACAGTCGTTTTTAAGCCTTTTCTTTAAGCTGTTTCTGTGCACGGTTGGGGAAACGCGTGCTGTGATCTAACATTACCGGCCTATGGTGTATCATTTCCTCTAATAGATCGCAAGGTAAATTGATGAACAAGTGGTGTATCTGCAATGTAGTAAACTAGTATGTGCATCCTTTGTGAAGTTGGATGTACTGGTGGACTCCAATAATCCTTCATTTTCTTTAGAGGTACAGGATAATACAACAATTCAACACGGAGATGACGAAGAATAGCAAATCCAATAGTAAACACAAACATGAAAAAAAAAAACACATCTGCCTAAAGGCTTACTGCTACTTGAACCAATAAGTTAGCGAGGCAGCTAATTAATCGGATGGAGCGGCAAGATTCGTCGGCCGCGGTATATATAGCAGTCTGGCAGAGGAGATAACCATCTATACAGTCCGTCTGGATCACACGGATGTGCTCGCGAGCAGCTGGTTTGCCGCGACGCCCCTGCCCTTCATGACGTGCTTCCTGAGCCCCGGGATGTGCACGTTGGTGATGTAGTCGGTCCAGTCGACGCTGCGCACGTCGAAGTGGAAGCGCGCCCTCTCCGCCGGCGACATGGCGGCGAAGAGCGCCTCCGTGTTGGCGTTGTCGAAGCGGCCGCCGTAGAAGGTGTAGGGCTGGTAGATGCTGCCCAGGTGGATGGTCTGCTCCACCGACTTGGCGCAGAGCTCGCGCGCCCGCTGCGACGACAGCAGCCGCCGCCGCCGCTGCTGCTCCGACGAGGAGGAGGAGGAGGAGGAGGCGGCGGACGAAGCGCGCAGCAGCGCGTCCGTCTCCACGTAGCTCGCGAACTGCTCCATGCTGTCGAACAGCCGCATCGGCGGAACCGGGATGGGATGCCCCGCCGCGTCGCTGTAGGGGCTCCGCGTGAAGTGCTGGAACAGGAACCGGCTCAGGTCGCCGAACACCAGCGGGTTCACCGTCGACGACGACACGTGGTACACGTGCATCCCGGGCCCACCGCCACCTGCTGATGATGACCCGTGCTTCGCCATAGACGCCAGCGTCGCGTTCACCACCATGTCCGCCGGAACCTGATTGGTCGTCACAGACGAAATTTTTTAAGATCAGACCGTTTATTTCCCTGCAGGTCTTCTTCTTCTTCCTGCAACTCTCACACAGTTCATTCATCAGGATATATATAATGCAGCTGATGCTTAATGCTTACCACATCAAGGACGCCGTCCGGGTCGGCGAGGAACCCGGTCAGCTGGCCTTTGCCGTAGTAGAGCACAACAGGATCCATCATCCTGTTTATTACCAACGACACAATTTATTTCCCATAGCAAGAGATCGAGACTGTCATCAAATGATCGAACAACTTATTAACAATAAATAAGCTGATGGACTGTAGTATCTCTGCACAGTGTACCTGTTCCCTTCCATCCATCCTGGGAAGGGGTCCCTCCAGGTGCTCTCGATGACGCTCGGCCTGATGGTGACCACCGGTATCTCTCCTTGCATGCAGTTGATGACCATCTCCCCCATGGCCTTCGTGAACACGTACGTATCTTGCCACCCGTGGAGTTTTGCCCTGCCCAATCAATCAATCACGAGTGTTAAGTTTCATCTTCAGAGTTCAGACTGCTTAATGGATGCAGTGACAATAAAGAAGAGCGCTAGTTTTATGTGTGTACTACATAATACCTCTCCAGGCCTAGATCTTTCATTTGTTGGGCGAAAGAAGCGGAATCGTCGGAGTGTCTTTTGGTGTGAAATGCCAGCTTGATCTCTTCCTCGATGTCCAGCATGCTCTTGTGTTCTGGAGAACCAGATGACGAACCAATAAACTCCTTTGCGATGGCGTCTCCCATGCGAAACGGCTTTTCCAGCACCAGGCCTTGCCTTTGCCCATTCACATACGCTGTTGCCGAACACAACATGCAAATATCTAAGATGCCTATAAGCTTTCGAAACCATGTAATCTTTCACAACTACTACAGTCTGCACTCTCTGACCTGTGGACACTTGCAGGAACAGCTTCAGCCGTCGAAAGCGCTGCGCGAAGCTCATGATCCGGAACGGCCCCACGGTGTTGATGTCCATCGCAACATCGTACCTGCGATGTTATGTCCAACACTGGTTGACGGTCATCATCATGCATGGGACGGATGACTGAAGCATGAAATCAGTTACGTATTTTGGAGCAAGGGTCGTATGACGTCACGAACCGCTCGTCGAACGTGGTGTTCGCCGCCGAGTTAATGATGACGTCCACTTGGTCCGCGATCTTGTCGGCGAGCTCGGGAGCAATGCCGATGTTGGTCTCCCTGACGTCGCCGACGACGGGGACCAGCTTTCTCGCCACAAAGCTGTCGTAGTCTTTCCCGTGGATCTCCTGCAGGCATTTGAACAGCTCTGTGTCCACGACCTGCGCATGATTGTCGTCTCATCTTGATGATCAATATATAGAGAGTTTTTTGTGCGAAGAAGAATGAAACAATAATACGGTTACCTCGTTTTGCAATCGCTTCAATGCCGCTACGCTGTCCTTGGCCTTGATCAGCACGTATATCTTCCCAACGTCAGGGTTGGTCCTCAAAATCTTCTCGATAAGAACTGATTAACGCCGAATGAAGATCGAAGAGGGAAAATAACAATCAGACAGTTGTGTTTAATTTTCAGAGAGGAAGCAGGAACTGTGCTATACACTACGCTAGCACACAGGTGGTAATGTGGTATACAGAAATTAAGGTAGGATAGGTATCACCTTTCGCCAGGAATCCAGTGCCGCCGGTGATGAGGAAGTTCTTGCCGCCGAGGAACTCCGCAACCCCGATTCCTTCGGACGCTGTACCGGCCACCGACGAGTCCCCGCCGTGGTCCGAGAAGCA
The DNA here is from genome assembly GCA_030378355.1 of Eleusine indica. Taxonomy (NCBI): domain Eukaryota; kingdom Viridiplantae; phylum Streptophyta; class Magnoliopsida; order Poales; family Poaceae; genus Eleusine; species Eleusine indica. Next base: position 3,573,073 of record CM059498.1, on the reverse strand, counting down.
GGCGAACGGCCTTGCCACGCCGGAGCTGCACGCGACGCCACCGACATTGCCGTGCCGCCGCGTCAACGACGGCGACGGCACCGGGACCAGCACGCCTCGGCCGCGGCTTCCCTTGGCGGCGGCGAAGCGCGGGAGGACGGCGCGCGACAAGTTGACGCATGACGAACTCCCCATGCTGGCCGCCAAAGAAATGCAGGTGCAGGCTAGTTGGCCACACAAAAGCGTAAACAACCCGGCGGGCTCTCTCTCCCGCGCCGGGTTTGCAGCGAAGACGATGACAGGTGATGAGTTGGTGGGTGTTAAAAGGATGGAGCTGCTCTACTTCCTGCCTGATTAATTACGGACTTTCCTGGCAGCGAAGCTAAAACTGAGCCAGTCACCTACAAATTAACCAGCGGGAGGCAAGCAACAAGGCTCTGGGCGCTGCTCGCAAATTAAGAAGCAGGGAAAGGGGTCTTTAAACGCCGCGCGCCGGAACAGGGAGGATCGGATCGGAGGCCATCTTTTTGCCGCCGGCCGGACGGGGAATTTATAACGCTGCATGAGGCGGGGATTAGTTAATGTAATTTGGCGTGTGACCGGGAGAGGGAGTCGATGCAAATGAAAAGAGAGCCGGCCGGCGGGGGCGTGTGGCCTAAGCCCGCGAGACATGCAAAGTTCGTGCGCTAGCTTCTTGGAAATCCGGTGGCGGGCGTTCCACGGGTCAGTGGCTGTTGCGTGCACAACGCCACGCGCCAAGGAGGGTTGCCCGAGATGTTAGTCTGCTTCGTAACCTCGATATCTGTTGTTTTCGTGATGCGATGCTGAACTTTTGTGCAGAAATTGAAGGAGAACACGCGTGAAGATATATATGTCGGGGGTTGGCAGCTTGGCATGTCTGTCCCAGGCTTCTGTATCTGTTTACGAATCCGCATCAGGTTGCTTTCATTCTCGTTCGAGTGAGGGGACGGAGGCGCCGTAGAAAGGGATCGCCGGCGTCGCAAGGCCAGAAACCTTGGGCCGAATGGACCTAACCTCGTGGCCTCCAGACCTTGGGCCGTGCCGTCTTCGCGCCAGATTTGGTCAAGGGGCCGCAAAGTTAGGTTCATATCTGGTAGTGGATGGGCCTAACGGAAAGGCCCGAACGCAGCAAGAAATGGCCCGTGGAGCTACGGGCTGTATATAGCGATCCACGCCCCACAGAATCACGGCGAGACGCAGTCCGTTGAACTGGTCAGCGCATCTGTTTCGGACATTGCACTGTCAGCAGTGCCAGATTTCTTTTTCTGTTTCCTGCGGCTCATCACAGCAGGTCCGGCTCCTTCGGCGAAATCCCGTGGCGAACAAGATTTCCCGACCGGGTCCTTGCGCGAAAACAAATAATAATTTATTGTTATATTAGTTCAGACGTTTCGATCTCGCGCTTCTTTAAGAAATTCGTGATGCCGTACGCGCGATCATCACATTGGATTGCTATGTCGTCGGCGTCGTAATCTATTCTTCTTCTCCGACAGGACGTACGCTCGAGTCGAAGCGAAGCCCACCGGCTCTCCCTGAAGCACGGGCTCATTGGCTTGGCGGCAAGCGTCGTTGGAACCCGTCGTGTTCTTTCCGACTTCCGAGCTTCCAATTTGTGCACCGCGTCGTGCGTAAATGACGAAAGGGTTAGGTCCGGTTTTGGTCCTAAAGGAAAAAAGATCGTTCGCTTTTGGAACGTTCAAATATGAATTATGCGTGTCTGATCACGCAAAGTCTAACCAAACCACCATCGAATTGGTGTTTAATTAGTACGATTACGTGGATCATGATGTAGCCTCTCCAGACAACGGATGCAGTCATCATGCACAGAGAAAGATACAGTTCAACTCCCACAGGAATATCTAGAACGAAAAAGAAACGAAGGATGCTGTCTGCGGATTGCGATCCAAAGTAATACCGAGATACAGTCGGTACTACTCTGCCTAGTCGAGTTATTAGTCATATCATTGCCGTGACATCACTTCTCTCCACAGTGGCGTGCTTTTGTTTGTTTCGTCGTCCCCTCTCTCTTTCGACCCCGGGGATGGACCATGCTATTGCTGCCAAGATCATCACACCGGACCCCTCATTCATTCAATCGGTTTCACCTCAGACTACGTGCATTTTGCCGGAGGAGGGAACCCGGCCTTTCCACCCGGTCTGTTGAGTAGGTAACGATCGTTGCAACAACTCGCAACCCATGGGCATTTTCGACATGTGATCGATTCGATCCACCATCGATCCGCTCGAGATCGATGAGCAGGACCAGATAACGCGTCGTCGTCGTCTCCTAGGATGTCTCGAAAGTGACCTATCGTCCTCAAGCCAAGCTTGCATTGACCGGCTGTTCATTCAGTCGTCTCCTCTCCCTCAATCGATCGGTTGATCTGCTGATGCAGAACACGGGAGGACCGCCATGTGCGGCCGGCCTGGAATGGAACGACGAATGCTGCTCTCTGTTGCCTCTGCCTCGCCAGATCGGGTCGACAATGCGAATGTATGGTGGGAGCATGCACGTTCAAGTTCCGTTGCTCATTTCAAGGAGCGTGTGGTCCTCGAGACAGCGCGGTGCGTATCCAGAGCAGATCGCTGAAGGACCCCATGCGAAAACCTAATATAAGTATTTATAGAGTATAAACATAATAAATGAGACATGTGAACGTAATTAATAAGATGTGATTGGATAAGAAAGAAACTATTTATATGATAAAAATAGGGTTTTAATATTCTTTTCCGGAGCTACATATAGAGTTATAGGTGCAAATACCAAAACAAAGCAGCTAAAATTATAGTGTTGCATCCCCTCCGATGAGATCTAGCTTTGCTACTGGTCTTTTCATTCAGTTCTTATTTCATATTAAAATTTTAAAAATATTTAATTTTTGAATGGAGGGAGTACCTCCAATGCAAGAACAGAGGAATTATGTCGACCCGAATTACTTCAGTTGATGGAAAACAAAACAACGGGAGACAAATCGAGGCGCACCGTTGCAGGTCGCTCGGCACCCGTTGCCGCGAGCGAAGAAGACAAGAAGCATCGCGGCGCAGGCCCCCTGTCCTTCGTGGCCTACGATGACTAACTTTTCTCGTGACGTGATCGCACTGGAAACATGCGCAGGTGCTGATGCCAGGCGCAAGGGGACACAGGCGAAGGACAAGGAGGCGAGGACAGGGAGTTACAGTGAAGCTAGGCGTGGCACAGTTGTTGTACGTGGTAGCGAAGAAAGCTTGAGCACAAACGGACGGCTGTTTGTTTGCAGACAGTGTCAAGTGCCATGTGCCAACTATCCGAAAACCACCCAAACCTACTTCCGGATCAGTGATCACTCATCGTGACCTCAGCAGCCATGATCCTACTGTACTAGGGCGTGTACAGATAATATACATGTACTTACGACATGTGATTGCAATGATGCAGATCATCACAACTGTACTAGTTTACATGCATTTCAGAAGGTGCCTTTTTCAGAGTACAAGAACTGCGGCGGCAGCTGCCAATGGACAACATTCGGAAGTTATAGAATCGGAGGTTCAACGACGATGCATCAATCTTCTTGTGCAGATATTATTTTTGGATAAATCAGGAACACTTATGTACAGGAACAATTCCCGCCGCCACGCCAACTCACAAGTAAGAAAAGGGAAAAAAGAAAGGCGAAACTACAATAGCGATCTCTCTCTACGCAAGCTACATACTTTATGTTACACACACACGCCTAATGAAGTGACGAGTGGTGATGGTTCACTTGCCGGCGGCGATGGAGGTGTAGGACCGGCTCCGCCTGACCTCCTCGGGCGGGATGAACGCGTCGGGCCCGAGTCCGGGCACGTTGAACGCCACGTCATCGATGGTCCACGACTCCTCCATCCGCGTGACCACGCGCGCGGCGCGCACGCCGACGCCGAACCGTGCCAGGTGCGCCGTCGACGTGCCGGCGTGCGCCACGGCCACGGCGCCGCCGTCGACGGCGCGGTAGTCCGAGACGGTGGAGGAGATGGTGGTCTCCCAGTACATGGCCGCCGCGCCGGGGGACTGGATCCGGGTCAGCTGCGAGTCCTCGAGCCGCGCAAGGAGGCCGCTGCGCTGGCTGAAGAAACCCGTCAGACCGTGCCGGATCACCTCCGCGGTGCCGTCGCTCCAGCTCGAGAGAACCGACGGGCCCACGTCCAGGCGCAGCACGAAGCAGTCCTCCCCGTCCACCTGCTTCTCGCCGGCGTGCTCGGCCGTCGAGAATATGGACGCGATCGTCAATGGGTCAAGGCCCTGCATGTACAAATATAATCTCTCCAGTTAATAATCATTGGACATTTCATCAGTTGAAAACTTGTACAGTTCCTAGGAATGTGAAATTTTGACAGTGTCAATTTGACAGGCAGAGGAATAATGTTGCAATGCCTATATGCTAGGCACATGATGCCAGTTAAGTCGAGCAGATAAATCTGCTTGGCTAGTTGGCAGACATGTGTTCGGTGCTCTAAGACTAGTAGAAAACTTCTGCTGAGCAGGTCAGATTCTCCAAGAAATTGGTAATCTGAGCGCACCCAATTGCACAAGCTTATTCTCTGATACTTTTATACTCATATGATTCTATATATGGAAATTTTGTGGAATTTCAAGCTCTTCCCATTCGTGGACAATGAAGCATGAAACAGGTAAGGAGGGTACTGGGAGTGCATTCTTCTGTGTCATGCCATCATTTGTGCTAAGGTAAGAACATGTCGGTACATACTAATTTATTGGCATGGGACGAGAGGCCACACTGCTGATATAATAGTGCAGCAGTACTATTAAACACAAGGCCATCAACTGTACAAAATTTCTCTATCATAGTACACACAGCTAAGAGCCTCCACATATGTGCTGCATCCGTACAAGCCCCCACCAAGAACACATTTTCGATGTGGGACGCCCGCCCTTTATGTTTCATACTACTATCTATTTGCACAGGGTTTCAGAGAAATTTTAGGACTTTGGCGGTGTACTACTCTGTGTGCATGGGCCACTCTCCTCAGTGTCTTTTAGTCATATATATACTCATTATGAGAAGAAAAAGCTTCTTATGATGATAGTACTCAAGAAGACTGACCGACAGAGCAAGTTCAATCTTTGCTTCATCCAATTTTGCCAGCAAAGCCATATACTCACTTGAACTGTTTTCATTATCAAATTGGGCTAATGTATACCCTAAACAAAAGACTCCAACAGTAAAGTAATGTGCTGGCCTCATCAATGCAACGTTCAAACAGTTAGGCTATATCAGATAAACTACTCTGCATAATTAATTAAAATGTTCGGTGAGCATGGAGATTACGAAGATCCTCAGCACCCATTTTTTTACTACTGACGGGCTCGTTAGGCTAGTTTTGTTAAAACTACCGATTGACAGCATTGAAGAGTGGACCCCGTCGGTTTAATCTCATAGCTCGCTTTTGGAATGTTAGAATGTGATGTCATAGGTATCAGTTCATTTTCCATACGAACCATTATAAATTTCTTAGTCTATTCGTTTGGACAACACATAATCCCCCAAAACAAAATGTGAAGGACAAATTATCAGTGTTTTCATTGCCCAGTTGTTCTACGACACAATAAACTTTCTTCAGTCAACCCCCCACCTCACACTAACAGATACACTCGCTCACCTATGGTGCTGCTAAGCAAGAGCCTAACCATATAAAAAAGATTCCACTTGCCAAGTTGCGCAAGATAAGCCTATATTAAAGGGCCTCAATGGCTCAATCTAAGTTAATGATGAAACTGAACGCCAGTGATCAAACATTCAGACATCTCGTAGCAGGCACTTTATAAAAAGGGCAGCCCATAGACAGAGATATTCTAGTCCCCATGTGGTTGATTGATGCAAATTGCAAAGGGCAGGCTGATCTCACACACTCACCACCTAATGCCCTCTCCCTCCAGGTCAAACAAAGCCGGTTCGGACTTCAGAGCTGAGCGGAGGCACTCTCCTGCACAACGCAAAGCGCGGCACCCTGAGCCCTGAGGCAATCATGACATCAACAATGTTTGGCATGCAGCAAGAAGCAGAGGCTACTGGCCCAGATCCCGAGATAACAACTGTGCAGTGGCCACATATGAACATAAATCCAAGCGCTTTTAAATAAAGATTCTTCGTGGCATCGAGCTGTGGTTGTACGTATTGTTTAACGGATCTTCGCCTTTTCTCATGCATTCGCAAAGCCAAAGCCCAAGGAGCGTGCGCAAAAGCAGGGAGGAGGCTGGTCGATGGGCAGGCAGAGGCAGAGGGAAAGCGGGGGTGGCGCGTGGGGCCCACCTGTCATGGGCGCGGCCTTGCTAGCTAGCAGCAGTAAACGCTGTGCATGCGAGGCATGCCGAGGTGATCGACAAAGCGACGAGGAAAAGCGGGCGAGGAAAGGGAAAAAAAAATTAAAAAGAATATCGGCGATGGCATCACGATGCCAGTGGAGGAGGAGGAAGTGCCAACCTGGAGCGTGCGTCGGAGTGGTCGGGAGCCGCCGCGCGCGGCGTGGGCGCCGAGCCATGGCGTGCGGCGCCAGGCGACGCGGCCGTCGCTGCCCGCGGCGACGTGCTGCCCGGCGACGCTCATCTCGACGAGCCACATGCTGGGTGCCAGCTGCCAGAACACGAAGCTCCCCTCGTGCCCCCTCCCGCTCCCGCCTCCGCCGACGGAGGAGGGGTCCTGCAGCATCGCGAGCCGCACCTTCCCCGACGCGTACATGCTCTTCACGGCGCCCTCCTCCAGCCTCGCGCACCCCGTCGTCGCCCTGAACTGCTCGATGATGTACTGCGCCGACGACGCCACCTGCACATCACATCATTCCTACCAATAAGCAAACGCCTCTTCCTGGTCGACGTGCACGGGCTTGTAGTTGTAGCGCGCGATCGAGGAGGATTGATATGAGGACTCACGTTGCGGGGGAGGCGGGGGAGGAGGGGGACGGGGGAGAGCGGGCAGGCGAGCACGGAGAGGAGGACGCGGAGGTCGGCGGCGGGGCGGGAGTCGTCGCCGGCGCCGGAGAGGAGGCGCGCCCACCGGTGCAGCGCCGCGTGGAGGCCTGACCGCCGGCGCGCCGCGTCCTCCTCCCCGCCGCCGGGCTCCTCCGCCAGCGGCTCCAGCGCCGCCCGCGATCTCATCTCGCGCTCCTACTTGCGTGCGTCTTCCTGCCTGGTGCCACACAAACGCCTCTGTCTCTCTCGCTCAATTCCTCTCTCTCTCTCTCGAAGGGCCGAAGGCTTGTGTGTCAGGCTGCCGGCGAGGAAGGAGGAGTTTGTTGCTGCTGTTGGTTTAATAAGGTGATGAGGGGGAGGCGGAGGAAGCACACACACGCAGGACGACGCCCCACCGTGTAACGCGCACACGTTGGCCTAGTGAGACGTGTCACTGTCAGTGGGGGCGGTGTAAGTGTGGGTCCCGATGTCAGAGGGGTTGTCTGGCCTTGGCCCGAGTGTGGAGTGCGCGGGAAGGGAGGTGGATGTTGAGCGTTCAAGGGAGGCAAGGAGAGAGAGGGAGAGCGTTGCCGGGTCCAAATCTCGCGACGGCGTTGTTTGGTGTGAAGCCGTGGCAGCTGAGCTGAACCACAGACCCTGTACTTCCCACTTCCCAGCCAAGGGAACTCTTTTCACAATTCTGCTGCAAAGCACCGTTCAATCCTCATTACAACACGAACTGGATTATTTTTCCTCTGGCATTCAATGATCAACGGATAATGTGCCTGCTGCTCTGTTCATCGACAGGCGTATCGAAGTCGTGTTCGTTTTGTTACGTCGCAGTGGAGTAGCAAGCACGCGCGCCTGACGCGACGTCGATGTGACAGCGATCGAGAAGCACTGGCATTTCCGTTGTGGGAACAGGGCGGATTTCGTTGCACGGCTTCCGCAGTTCGTTGCTTCGCTGCGCCGAGTCGTGTCGCCGATCCCGTCAGCCTGCAAGCATCGACGGGAAGCCAAAAACGTACGCTTTTGCTTTCGGCTGCGCGATGGCGGGACGCGACGGCGACCCCGCAACCCGTGCAAGCAATGCTCGCTCGGCTCGCGTGGCCAGTCGGGTCGATGGGTGGGAGCAGCAGCTGGGGGCTTCTCCTTCTCAGACGCTGGCGGGAAATATGGAATGAGCGCGACGCGGCAACGAACGATACCGGCGCGCGTGCGCATAACTTCTCGATTAATCCTAGACTCTGATCCGGGTGATCAATTTCCTCCTTCACATTCACATTTCTTTGATAATTCACTCTTAACTTTCTCTGATAATGTCTCTGTTCTGCTAACGACACTTGGCGGTTGGCGCCACGGAAAACAACACGGGGGCTCAGGCTTGCACTTCAAGCTAGATTTCCCTCGCTGCATCAACTATCAAGCCGTGTGACGCATTCGTGATTTCGGTCGCACATAGTATGAACGAACGTGTTCCCGTGTAAAATCCCGTCGCTGTCCGAAATCAGGGACAGGAAATCATGAACGTTCCCTGTCGTAATTACTAGTCGTAATGAATTCTGTCTTGTGGGCATCCATCTCTCCCTCGCGCGCGCGACCACGCTGACGAGTCATATCTCGCTTTTAAAATCTTGGCCCGGCCTGTTCTGAATCGAGGATGATTTTCTCTGAATTCCAGCGACGCGCGGCGTACGGTCATTCCAGAGGGAACGCACAGCAGACAGGGCCATTTGCTGACTGCCTGACATAATGGTTGCATGCTTTATTGCGCTGCTCAGGTGCTGCAGGCTACTAAGCAGCGCCGTAACCTGAATCCCAATTTTACACCCTCATCAGTGTTGTTAGCACTGACATCAATTGTTCCGCTCCTCGTAGCAGGCCCTTTTGTTACCAAAGTTTTCGTGGTATGAAAATGGAAGATTTTGCGGCGGTCCGGTTGACCAGATTCAGGTCCGTAATGGGAAATGAGGTTATTGCACAGATCATGCCGTCGGATCTGAATGTTCATAGACAATTAGAACTGCAATGCTTATCCACCAAGAATTGATGGATGACAACGATATCGTCAGCTACTTGCATTATGTACGTACGAAGCAAGTTCGACGTAGTGGAACTAAAGGAATAATATCAGCTTCGACGTAACTGTCAGAATGATAGCACGGTCGCTGCTGCGCTTCGACGTAACTGAAGTGACTTAACGACATTTGCAAATGCACAGTTGCTCTGTTCGATCATAGGAAGCTTTTCATGAGAGTTCAAGTGCGTTATTAACAGGACGGAGGAGGGCGTGTCGTTTTCATGGAAGCTCGACTGCTGTTTGGCGGAACCTAGAGAAAGACCACACGGTACCGTACTTGCCTGTGCTTCATTCTAGTTAAAAATGTAATCTATGGACCTCCTGATTACTTGTTTGTGGCAAGTATGAGGTCGAGTAACCTGGAACTGTCTCCAGTTCTCATGGCTATTATTGTTCACCCTTTCTCACCACTTTATTAAAGGAGTTAAGACATCTGCTTGGCAACTAATTAAGGTGGAGTGGAGATATGGACATGTAGTACTGCCGATGTGATAGATAACTGCATCGCCAACAACGAACTACTAGTACTTGGCAAAAAGAAAACGGATGAGGCGGATCGGGAAGCAGCCGAAGAAGGCCTATGCGAAGATGCAAAATAATCATGGGCTATGAATGAAACACGGGCCTTCAACCTCCTGGCCCACTGAACCACAATACTACCAACGGACAAGTCAGTCATTGTGGAATGTACGGGCGCAATGCCGCAGATAACGCGCAGCGGGAGAATTTGGAGAACGAATTGGGTGGCCCACTACATCATGGGCTTTGCCTCCTCTGAGGAGGGGAGAAACCGGAGCGTGCATCAACCAGAGGGCTGGATTGTGATGGACGGATGGAGGAGGCCGAAAGCGCGGCACCGAGTTCCAGATGCCATCCAATCTCCTTCATCAGCACACTCACCAGTGTTGCTGGAACTGGAGGCATGCGTGTGTGGATCGTCAATGCGAATTCTGATGATGCACATTAGATGCTCGGTAATAGCTTGCTATTTTGACCCCGTAAGTGAAGTTATTCTCTTACCTCAACATATGTTAATTTTCTAACCGTCGAGTACCTAGAGAATGCTTTGCAATAAATGCTGCTATGAGTGTCTTTCCCCTACAGGGACTCTCACTAGAATAGTGAGTTCTCTGCCTCTTTTGTATACACATGTTATGTTTTTCTCTAATTGATGTCTATATTTAACAAAGCTAGTATATCTCCTTTTTATTTTTTTGTTTCGTTGAGAAAATTCAGGAACCTCAAATCTTGGTTTGTTATTTATAGCTTGAAGACCTCAAACAAAGCATCGCTTTGTTTTCCAACCTGCTCCTAATGCATGGTCATTAGCCATTCACCGGTTATGTTTGCATCGCCCAAAATCTACTCTCATTTCCCTTACAGATTAAGTCTGCCTTTCGTTTTCAGTTTTCCTCACAAACCTCTCCACAAGTGATTCTCTTGGAATGGTGCACAGAATCTGAGAGAAAGGAGGTACAGTTTTCTGGAACTGAATTTCGATGATGCATTTTCTCGATTTAAAATTTGATTATTTTGGAACACAGTGCGCTTATCAAGAATGAATGAATGAAATGCATGGTTTCAGTATTACTATGCATCATATTTTTTTGTGATTGACATTTGGTTCCTGGACTCCAGATTACTTGACCATTCCAGAAAGCACCTTTCCCTATAATTCTTGTATTACTTGACCTATTTTTTCTTCCCCTTTTTCATGGTGTCTACCTCTGACCATTCCAGAAAGCATATTTCAAGCATAAGAGATATGACAGGGGCAACATTTCACAGAACCAATACTTAACAGTCATTTGATAAGATATTCGTCAACAAAAGCAAAGTCATGATTATGGTTCTAAAACAACAAATCAATTCGGAAAACCTACATTTGATGTCCATTGACTTTCCTTTTTGACACAGGGTATCACTGAACTGCCGAAGAGTTCCAAATTAGCAACAGAAGCAACAATAAGAAAAAGGGGGAAGAAAAGAAAGCTGCTGCTGCAAGAAAAATGGGACTATCAATCTCTTACCCACCAGATGATTACCTGCCAGAGGATGAGGAGGACTCAGACAGGCTCTTTGTTCGGTCTTTAAGCTTTGACAATCTCAGCACACTTGAGACCCTTGAGTCACCACCGGCATTGCTCGATGCCCTGACCTCTAAGAGGCTAATCATAAGAGGCTCCCTAAGCTTCAAAAAAGGGGATGATGATCCATTTCATGTTGGAAGTACGCTATCCACGGTGAGTACTAAACCTGAGAAGGAGAATTGCAGGCACAGGCCTACCAGCTTGCCAAAACATGGGCCTATGGAAAACCTGCCACCAGATTCCCCAGTGATTGGGATGGTGAGCCCGAAGCACCAAGCTGCAGCAATAAGGGTGCAGAAGGTGTATAAGAGCTTCAGGACAAGGCGGCAGCTTGCTGATTGTGCTGTCCTTGTTGAACAGCGCTGGTTCGTACTATTCCATGTGCCAGTCATGTATTGTCATACTTGATACAGTGTATTTGTGACTCTAAAGCAGTGGTGCATAATCTTTGTTATGATGATGAATCCAGGTGGAAACTACTTGACTTTGCACTGCTCAAGCGCAGTTCAGTGTCATTCTTTGAGGTGGAGAAGCCAGAGTCAGCCCTCTCAAGGTGGTCCCGTGCCAGAACGAGAGCGGCCAAGGTAAACTCACATGTTTACATATGACAATAATTAATAACTGTTTTGATCTTCAAACTGAGAACTGGTGTCACCACATGATTAATATGGTCTTCATATACTGAACTATTGATATGAGCTGTTTCGCAGTATTTGAACTTGGTAAACTGAACATGTCAAACTGATTGTATACCACTGCTATACTAGTCAGTATAATTTAACAGGTTTGTTTGATTGGGGCCAGAATTAATGTGACAATGCTGCTATCTATCAATCTGAGACTGGTATACCAAACTAATGAAAGGACTCTGGATTCTATCTTTTCTTTCAGATGACTACTAGCATATTGATGTTGTACTACTGGATATTGAACTCATATCACTAGTATATTTTGATATTGCTTCAGGTAGGGAAAGGTCTGTCCAAGGATGAAAAGGCTCAGAAGCTCGCGCTGCAACACTGGCTTGAAGCAGTATGCATAAGAAAGTTTCCTTTCGAACATTCTTTTAATCATATAACACCATAGAGAAAAAGTAAGCTTTTTCATGTTCTGTTGACAGATTGATCCTCGACACCGCTATGGTCACAACCTCCATTATTATTACCAGCACTGGCTACACTGTGAGAGTAAACAGCCTTTCTTCTATTGGTATAGTTCATGTGAAACTTTAAGGACATTTTGGAGTCAGGTGAAAATAGAATTTAATGATTTCTCATATAACGTTTTAATAGGTTGGATATAGGTGAAGGGAGGGAGGTCAATATTGAGGACCACTGCCCAAGATGGAAGCTGCTGCAACAGTGTATCAGGTATCTTGGCCCAGTAAGTTGCTCCAACCCGCATATTGATGAATCAGAAATCTCAAAGCCGGAGAAGCTTCATATATTAATAGTATTTGATTTCTTACTTTGTGCAGAAAGAAAGGGAGTTTTATGAGGTCATGGTTGAGGACGGGAAGATGATGTACAAGCTGAGCCGCAAGATTGTTGACACATCTGAAGGCCCAAGGGATTTAAAATGGATCTTTGTGCTGAGCACAACAAGGGTTCTATACATCGGCACGGTATGTCCAGCCACTCCACTTCGAAACCTTAAGCAGATAGAAACGTATAGCATTCGTCAGCCCGGTTATTCAGCAGTTCTCAGAGCCTTGGACCTCTAACGAATAAAAAAAAACAATCAAACTGTTGCAGAAGAACAAGGGCACCTTTCAGCACTCCAGCTTCCTTGCTGGTGGAGCCACATCTGCTGCCGGCAGACTGATCGTTGAGAATGGATTTCTAAAGGTTTACAGTTCTCTACAGTCTCAAGCTCTTGTACAGAACCGAATTCTGATATCTGATTCAGTTAACCATCGTTTCCAGGCAGTCTGGCCACATAGCGGGCACTACCGTCCCACAGAGGCAAATTTCAGGGAGTTCATGAGATACCTGAAGAAGAGGAACGTGGATCTTACAAATGTCAAGGTGAATAGAAATTTTCTTGCTAATTTTCTGCATAACATGTTCCATATATGTGTTCTGAATTCAACAACTATGTATATTCTGACCTATGACACACGAACTTTTCCTTGTCGGATTTTCAACAGTTGAGTCCTTCAGAAGGTGAGGAGGAGGAATGGCTCAGGGTCAGGGGTGGCCTCTCGCAGATCGACCAGATCGAGTGCAGCAATCCCGAGAAGCAAGAGAGCACCAAGTCCCAGTCTCCTCACGCCGATGAAGCCAAGGCCGCGCACACGCCCGTACCTGCCACGCCGCCTTTCACTTCCGGCGAGACAACAGCAGCAGCGGGCACGCCGGTGATGAAGCGTTCCTCGTCCGGTAACAGGCTTCAGCGCAAACGGCCACCGAGGCTGTCGGTGAGCAAACATCAGCTGGGCAAGGGGACGGCGGAGCAGGGCGCCGGTGCATTCGGCGACTGCCTGGACTTCTGCAAGGAGAACCTGTTCAGAGGAGGCGGCGGCGATGAGGTGGTGGTGGTGCCGCAGGAGAAGATCCTCCACCGGATCAACTCCAAGATGGCCCTGCACTCGTACCAGCTCGGGAACCAGCTCTCGTTCCGGTGGACCACCGGCGCTGGGCCGAGGATCGGGTGCGTCAGGGACTACCCGCCGGAGCTGCAGTTCCGGTCGCTTGAGCAGGTCACCTTGTCGCCGCGTGGCCGCACCGGGCCAGTCAGATTGGGGACACCTCGGCAGAGCCCGTGCGCCCCTCTCACGGTGCCGACGCCGGGTGTTCTGGGCTCGCCTCGGCCTCTGTACGTCGCGGCTGCAGCACGGTGCAGCGTAGAGCACTGAGCACCTTCGTGGTGGTGCGCAAATGTTGCTTCGTTGCTAGCGGCAGCATAATACTAATAAAACGAGTTCCGTTGTTAATTTGATCAACCTTGGTTTTTATCAGGTATATCTAGGGAAAATCATTGCTATGCTACAATAATCATCGCTTTTGGGAAAACTGAAACTGTTGTACAAACCACGCGTATTAATTTCTTAATTAAAAAGACATAATGCAATATCATAAACACCAAATACTGTCTAGATGGCAATGTGTCGCGAACTATTTTGACGGTAATGTGTCCTCAAATACTGTGTAGTTTTAATTCACTACTCCTTCGATTTCAAAAAAAAAAAAAATCACTACTCCTCAGATTTACTAAACAATAAATGTAGTTTCAAAAAAAAACTAAACAATAAATGAAAATGTACATTATTTATTTACAGTCTAGTTAAAGGAAACTTGCTTTTGTGGTACAATATACCCCGTTCCTCCAGTAATAATAAGAAAAAAAATCCGTTTACCGTCTCCTCCCTCTCCAGTTCACCACTGCGCAGCGGCGAGGTGAAGTGTAGACGGGGGAGGGGGAACATTCAAAAGCTCTGCTCCGCCAACCCTAACAAAACAAAACCCCACGCAGTCCCCGTCCATCTCATATCCCAAACCTAAATTCCCCTCGTCTCCGTGGAAATTACCGGATGGAAATGCCCGCCGCTTCGCCGGCCGCCGCGGCACCGCCGTGGATTATGCTGCGCCGCGTCGTCTGCGAGCAGCAGGACCCCTCGGTGGAGATGGCCGGGTACCTCTCCCTCGCGCCGGCCACACCACCTCGCGCATCCATACTCAACTTGCGGGAGGGCGCCCTCCGCTGGCTCGCCGACGACGACTCCAACAACCGCGTCACCGCCATCGCCGCCGACACCGCCGGGCTGCTCCTCCACGCCTTCGCCTATCCGTTCATGGGAATCGAAGAAGGGGGCCCGGTAACTCTCGTCGTCGCCAGCGACTTCGGCCGGGCCGACGCTGGGCACGAGGGGCTCACGCCGTCCACCATCCTTCGCATCCCCAACCGCGGTCGCCCCGCCTCCGCCCAGCTCAGCAATTTGAGTTCCATCCAAAATTTCGGTCTCGTCTCCCGCCCCGGCAGCGGCGGCGCCGAGTACGTGGTCGCGGAGCTCCGCACCCCCTATTCTGGCGAGGACAACGCGTGGGTCATCTCCTTCACATCCGGTGCGGAGGCGTGGGTCCCGAGGGAGCTCAAGTGCCCCTCCTCCACCTCCCCGCTGCTCTGGTTGTGGGACACCCATGACGTGGTCGCCCACAACGGCACCCTATGGTGGGTCGATCTCACGATTGGGCTCCTCGGCTGCGATCTGTTCGCCGACGAGCCGGCTCTCCACCATGTGGAGCCACCTGCGTTCCCCGTCGGGCGCATGGAGGTAGCGAGCTTGGACAATTTCGAGTTAGCGCAGCGGCGGTTGGTGAGGGTCAGCCGCGGTATGCTACGGTTCGTGGCCGTATCGTGCCTGTGCGACAAACCCACAGAAGAGCCCCTTGTGCTCATCTGGAGGCTGGTCCAGGGCCCATCGGGCGAGCCGATATGGGAGCATCAGTGCTCCACAAGCCTCACCACGATTTGGGCAAGCGACAGGTACAAGGACACCGGTATGCCACAGGAGGTACCCGTGCTCGGGCTCTTGGATCCGGAGAATCCGGACTTGGTGTACTTCTTCCTTGACGACAACATCTTCAGCATAAACGTCTCTGATGGCAAGTTAATTGACTTCTTCCGCACTGACCTGCGCCATGGGCTGCCCGTGAACATGCTACCGCGAGTGATCAGCTGGCAAGACATTCTTATTTGGGATTCGCAACCCTTACAAGACCACGGTATGTCACATTAGAAGCATTCTTAGCAACCTAATTCTAATGTGATTGTATTTTTTGCAATTACACTTGTTGATTGCTTGTTTGATATCTTATATGCAAATGCCAATTATATCCTAGTTTTCTCAAATATGTAAAACCAGGATCTAAAAATGTGTCTTTAAAGTATGCTGATAATTGGCGCTCCTCCTCTGCACTAACTAAAGCACCCACTAGATTAGGTGGATCACCATAAAAAACACAACGATTCCGATGCTTTCAAATTGTCCAAGCTCCCAGCATGATGATACTGTTCAACCCTTGCCGAGTCATACCAGCGACGGCCTCACTTGTTTGCTGCCACCAATCATGGAAGGATGATTGACCAGGTTGAGGCGCTAGGGCTTGCAATCCAACCTGACAAAGTAAACTGGTCCAGAACTGTCTAGCAAACACACAGCTGACCAATAAGTGGTTAATTGTTTCACATTCTTGATCACATAATGGGCAGCGTTCTGGGTGATTCAAGCCTCTCTTTTCCAAGCGGTCAGATGTCCAGCACTTGTTATGTGCCACCAGCCAGAGGAAGAAACGGCATTTGGGCGGCCCCCATGTTTTCCATATTCTTTCCCAAGGGCCAAAAATAGTTGATCCTAGGAAATAACTCTCATAAGCAGATTTAGTTGCCACACATGCATATCTGCTACTTCAGGTTGCAACTGGAGGTCCAGTAGCAAGTTCCATAGCCACAAATAATCAGTTAGTACTCCAACTGATAGCGCTCCTCGAATATCAGAGATCCAGGTCCTATTTGTAAGTGCTTCCTGTACTGTTATGTTGTTGATTGTTCTTTTGGGTATGATTGCAAACAGTCTTGGCACCAAGTCTGCAATGCTTTGACCATGTAGCCACTTATCATTCCAAAACAGCGTTCGAGATCCATCCCCAATTTCTGTCACTATAACAATTGAGAAAAAAGCACGCACCTGCTCCGGTGCTTGGATTTTCAGGGCAGCCCAGGGACGCTCAGGTTCTGTTTTTTGCAACCACAGCCAGCGCATTCTCAGTGCCCAAGATAAGTTTCTGATGTCAGATAGCCCAAGACCCCCCAGTTCAATTGGCCGACAAACGTTTCCTCAAGCGACCAGGCAGTGACCCCTTTGGCCTCTCTGCGACCTCTCCATACATACCCTCGCCTGATCTTCTCAATAGCTTTGATCGCCCAGCTTGGGAGATCCACGGCCATTGCTATATATATGAGCATAGCAGTGAGGACATACTGTACTTGTACTTTGCGACCTGCTCTCGTCATTAGGCCTGCCTTCCACCCTGGTAGCTGATCCGCTATGTGATCAATTATAGGCTGAATCTGCTGCTTTGTTAGTTTGCGCAATGAGAGCGGCAGGCCCAGATAACGGCAGGGAAAATCTGAAACCTCACAAGGTAGCAGCTGTTGTAATCCATATGTTGTTCTCCACATTGGATAGGGAATAACTACTTTTCTGCATATTAGTTTCAGACCTGAAATATCTGAAGAATAATCTGCATATATGTGCACTACGATCCTAATCAAATGATGTTGATACACTTGCAGAAAATTTGCAGATGCTAATTGATGATTTTGTGGCGAGAATCAACACATCAATATCTGATCAAGAGGTATGATTTGTTCCATCTTTGCATTGAACCTATAAGGTTAATAATTATTTTAATCTTCTTAGGCCTTTTAATTGCTTTTAATTGCATGTAGCTTGAGCAAACAGTAGCATTAAACATGAAAGAGAAATTGTTGAAGTTATTTTACAACATTAATATTTTTCTGATCCCTTTGACTTGTTTTTTGTGCATATAGGTCGAGCAACCACAAATAGAACATGATTTACCAAATGTTGGTACAACCAGTGAAGCCAACACTACCACCTTTCTTGTGAAGCTTCCTGTTAACTTCAATGGTAAGATTTTATCTTGCATTGTCACAAAGTGCAGATACAACTTTCTGTTATGTGTAGTAACTAAGTTTGCATGTGCAGTTGATCAATCATTGGTTCCATCAACGCATTATACATATGCAACTGCTCGTGCTTTGTTGGATGATGTCAAGAGAAGGCCTCTGAAGTGGGTATCAAGACAAGTGGCCTATGCACTGCTCTCAAATGCTGCTACTTTTGTGTTAGATTGTTATTCGGATGAAGAAGGGCGTTGCAATGGTAGTATCGTTGTTGTACGAAGCACATATTTGATTCAGCTCGGTATCGACTACACTAAATATAGTACTACTGGTAGACATTTGAAAGAGAGAAGACTTAAGGTACACTAATTATTCTTATGTATATATATTTACTATCATTTGCATGATTGTATTTATATCCACGTGTCTTTCTTAGGACAACAAAAATTCTTTAATTGACCGCTATGAAATAAGTGGAAACTTATGTACAAGGAGAAGGGTACAACTGAGAGATAACACTGAATTCCAGCTACTCCAATGGAGAGTGAAGAGACAAGTGGTGTGATTTATTCCAAACTCTAATATTTCTATTTTGTTTATGTATTTTGTGAAATCTAACATTCACACTTCGTAATTTTTGAGCATTACAGCCAGGAGAACTACCTGCCAATCCTCCCGATGACTCCTCAGCTGATATCGTGAAAGCACTACAAGAACTGACAGCTAGTAATAAGGAAATTGCCGCCTCGCATAGAGCAATAGCTGATTCTTTTAAAGAGTTTGTTGATCAAGAAAAACGAAGGATGGATGTTATTATCCAAAACCATACAGAAGTGATGGCAGCTGCCACCAAAGAGTGTCGTACAAACAAGTAAAATTTCTGGTAAGTTTCTCATCAGTGGCTGCTATATTGCATCTGTTTGTTTTATTAAGAAGAAAAACAGTTTACCTTACAGTCCTCAACTAATCTAGTCTATATCCACTGAATATTTTTTGAAACAAAACACTTTTCACCCTTGGGCTGGCTAAACATGTGAATCTGGCCCAATGATGAAAGATATCCAATTTCAATTTTTGAATGCTTGATGGATAAAGAGTGTCTGGTTTGAGGGTTGAGACTAGTAAACAAAACATTTTTGGATGCTTGCTGGATCAAAACTCTCCATTTTCCTTCTTTTAATATTAAGATGAGCATTAGCAATTCTGTTTTTGGATATGGATGTAAATTGGTGAGTGGCCACCTCCAAACCTCTTTAGTTCAACCAAATGAACTAGTTTCTAAAATGTGTCATCATTTAAAAGAAAATAGTTCATTGGTAGAATTGAAGAGGTTCAAATGTCACCCTAAGGGTTACAAATATACACCACTATTGTTTGGTCTTGAAACAAAGTACATGCATATTTGTGGTGATACATGAAATTTCATTGTCAGTTCTGTTTCTTCATGACTGCAGTCTATGTTTGAACTCATTCTTTATTATTTTTGCTTGCTTCCCTCAGTTTTTGTTCTTGGGGTTGTAATATACGATTGTTTTCTTTTTCTCATCTGTTATGTGTTAGTGTCTAGCCTCTTATCGAAGCAGCACACCTATTTTTCCTTGAGGTTTACCTCTAAAAATGCAGTCTGTCTTGATAAGAAATATCTTCACCATGTGTTGTTCAGCATTGGTTTATGGGAATGGTATTTTTGTTTAATAAAAGAAGTCCTCTTATCAAATTGGTGATGTTTGCAGAGTCGATCTTTGAGGAGAGGAAAGATGTGTGTCTCTGCTGGAATGTGTTCCTGTTGCTGCAGGCAACAAAGCTGGAGTGCTAAAAAAAAGTTGTTTTAGTACATACAGAATTGCCCCGAAGGTGACGATGAAATCAAAACCAAATTGTAAACCCCTTTTGCATCAAAACTTAATTGTTGCGTATTGGCAGCAATCTGGGTCATTTGTGAACCATTCGAGAGAAAAATTTCATGCAAGTTGAAATCTCATGTGCATAGTATACTTGTAAAGGCACTTTAATTAGTTGTTTGAAGGTAAACGAACGTATAAAGTGCTCCTGCTCTACTTACTGGTATTTTGCTTCCAACCTTCATAAGAATTTGATGCAATTCTCCATATTTATCATCACTGAAAAATCTTCATGTGGTAAGAATTACTATGAAATTTAGAATCAACGAGCCTACTGCTATTTCAGATTAAAAGAGATAAAAAAGAACACATAACACGAATACAAAATATGTCAATCGGTGTTATGTCCTAGCATGTAACTGTCCTGCTCAGTAGGCTGATGTCAACAGAAGCTTGTATAAAACAACTTCACCTTCTAACTAGCGTAGCAAACTTTACATCTCCCATGAAATTGCTCTCGTGCCTACCATGAACTAACACCACTAGTTAAAATTAACAGTAACTATGCTGATATTTTGCTTTTGTTGAGATTTGTGTGAACTCCCATTAAACAATGGCTCAAGATTACCAGATTCCACAATGTTTAGACTTGGTGCCAGATCGAACAAGGTTTTGGTTGAACTAGCACAAAGCTAACAACATAATATTCCTCAGAAGAAAAAAAAAAAGTACCTAACATGCCAGCAACCATATTACATTACATAACCGGGGAAGTATAATAGGTAATTCAGGTATAAGCGTTCCCTCACTAGAACACTAAAGTCCGTCAGATGGTAATCTGAGTCTCTCAGAGCAGCACCTACACTGCATCCCGAAAAGCGCTGCTTCATGGAAAACACTGTCACAAACTTCAATCTGGGCCAAGGTGTCATGGAGGTAGCACCTGTCGTCAGATACATAGGGCAGGAGGCCTCTTGCTTCTGGCCCTGAGCGAAGCACATCATTTCTTGCCTGCGATTTGGTGAACATACGGCTCTGGTCTGAAATGAGAGGAGGTGTAATATCTTTAGTACAAGATGTCGCTCTGTCCGTATGCGCCTCAACATCTGACATGTGGAATCCTCAGTTGAGAATCTTGTTTTCTTATTTTGCTCCACAGATCCTCAAAACATTCGGGTACCTGGTAGTACTCATGAAACATGAGTCCTCGCGCCCTGAAGTATGATGGACAAGAAAATTAATTAGATCATCCCAGAAATTTATTCAATGCATATATGCAGAGTGGTATTGAGATGCCTGAGAAACTTACCATTCCCGATGACTGCAATATGTGAGAAGATGATCAGCAATGGTGAAGGGCCGCACAGATGGGCGGATCCTCTCCTTTGAGTCATGGACCTGGCAGAATGTTGTTGGCCGCTCGAACGATCGGTAGGTTAGACAATGCAAAATGACATGATTTGCGAGCGGAAAAGAGAAGTAAAGCGAGTTGCGGCGGACTGAAGGAAGGTCTTTGGCTGAGATGGAGAGGCACCTATCCTTCCAGAGGAACAGTGCCCGGTCGCCAAGATTGCATACTGGGAAAAATTGCCACAGGCGACTGACACTTAAGACCTTGAAGGTTGCAAAGGTGAAACGTTTCCACGGCTCAACATGCTTCCAGTATCCGTGCTCGTACCTGCCAACGAGTAGGATGTGTCCACCAGACTCTACAAGGTAGGAACAGTGAATTCGTTGAGCAAACCTTGGTGGGACATGAGCAACAACAGGACCGAGTGGGTTTGGAGGGTAGACTTGCACAATCTGCCTGTACGAACTCACGATGCCATAGAGCCGACCTTGGAAGGGCAAAGTATTCAGGAGCTCCATGGATTTGTGGATGACCTCCCAGCCTGGGCGGCCAGGCTCAGTGCTAAGCACCCCGGGTGTACATGGGAACCAGACCACGACGGCGATGGAGGACGGCGACGCGGTACACACCGCGGCGCTCATAAGAAGCAGAGCGTTTCGGTTCCGCACCACCTGATGGTACACGGGCGCGAGGGGCGCGAGGTCCACCGCGACGTGCGTGAATGGGTGGAGCACGCGCACGGCGGTGGTGCGCTTGTGCAGAAGGATGACGAGGCCGTCGGTGAAGCCGACGATCCTGTAGCGCCGGAGCTCGGGGAGGCGAACCCTGAGGCACCTAGCGGTGCGCGTGTGGAAGAAGGCGATCTCGCCGGCCTCGTCCGGGCGGACCGCGTCGCCGTCGCAGAGCGCGACCCAGGCGCGCGGCCGGAGTCGTGGGTCCAGCATGGTGGGGTCGCGCGGGCAGGCCGTGCAGGCGCGCCAGCCCGAGCAGACAGCGCGGAAGGAGATGTAGTCCACCACGTCGCCGTCCAGCACCCGGCCGGCGACGAGGAGGGTTATGTCCGTTGGGAGGGACGCCCAGCCGCCTTCCTGCACCTCAGGCGCGGGATTCTTCCGCCGGCGCCTGTTGCCGGAGGCCGGCGGAAAGGAGCGACCTTTGCGCTTCCGTCCGGTTGTGGCCGGTGCAGATGTGGGCGCCTTCGTCCCCATCCTACAGTAACACTAGTTTGTGCAGGTACTCCACGAAATTCTCAGATGCTTTTTCTTCCGTCCCATCAGGGGCTATATAGGACGGCCGGACCGCCCCCTCTCCGTCTCCGTCTCCGACTCCGGCGTGGCCCGGGAGGGGAAATCCGAATACTGGATGAATACAGATAGAACACGTCAAGAGATCCGAAAAAGGCGCTGAATCGAGAGAAGAGAAATCAGAGGGAAGGGATCACCTGGCGAGGTAGCTGACGCAGGAGTGCTGTACAAGAGGATATGGAAGACGCTGCCGTGGATTCGCAGCGGCGAACTGCCCGCCGCCCGCCGGAAGCTGAACGTCCGCCGCCTACTGATAAGTGACCGTCGTTGCTTACAGTGGTGGAGCCACGTTAACAGGCCAGTGGGCCGCAGTCCGACTCTGAAGGTTGCGCGATATTGGGCCACCTCTCTTGTGGGCCGAAGATTCGGACGGATGTCTGATGTCTCCACATTTCAAGGCCAGGCATCCTGTGTTCGTAGTCATCAAAACCGAAAGAGTTCGAGGCTCGATCATTACCTACGCAGGAAATCATATCGCAAGTCTCCCTCCAAGGGCTACAAGATTCGTTACAAAGTGGGGTCCACGGCCTGGGGCCTACCGATACCAAAAGTTTGGTTACAAAGTTTCGGTGTCAAATGTTTGATAAAAATTTTGATCTAAAATTTGACTAAAAAATTTCGGTGTTACAAGTTTGACGTAAAAGTTTACTGGAAAAGTTCGTGACTAAAAATTTCCTAAATGGAAAGTCGCGGGCTTATCTGGAGGAGGCCGCTGGTTGGCCTCCTAGCACCCACGCGCTGATTAGGCATGCCCCCTTGGGGCCCTGAGCGTGGCTTTCTCCATCCCGCGCACTGAAGATGATCAAGCACAAGACCAAATGTCTTGTCAACTTGGAGATTCAGTGCGTGCTCTGATCTAGGAAGAGTTATCGTATTATTGTTCAGTGTAATTTTGCCCGGCTGTATGCTGCTTATTGTTCTTATTTGGCAACCTATTTTTCACGGTAGTATTCGCACCTATTTTGGCAATTGTAGCCAAACTTTGCACACTCACCTGCATCTGAATGCAAAGTCTGATCCGTGCTGGACTTTCTATCTAAGATCATCATCAGCATAATAAAGCTAATGAAATTAATTGCCGTCTGACGCCTGAAATCGACTCGGATAATTTGTGATGCGCTGTGTTCTTTGTGATGTGCTCTGTTCTCAGTTCTCACCACTGCGAACTGCACTACCACAAATCAGGCGTGGGTCCTCGATGCTCACGCGTATGCGTATAAGTTATGTTCGTCGTTGATTGTCTCTCCCGCCGCGGCTGCTTCTTCTCCAGGTCCGAGCAATGGCAACGGGGCCGTACTTCTCTGCTCGATTTTACGGGGGCAGCTCCCTGACCTTTGAACTGCGTGCGCGTACACAATCCAGATCAGAAGATCTGTTCTGGGAGCTTGAGCCGTTGAGCGCCTGCGCAACCGCCATCCGCCACTGTCCTTGGCCGTACTCGGTGCGCCGCCATTGCCGCCCCTGCGCCCCGTGGGGAGCATCTCCGCCACTATGGGGCGGGATCCTGGCCTACGAGCAACGCGCAGGGGCATCGCAGCAGCGGAGCGTTCCCCCGCAGACGTAGCATGCGGGCGGGGTCGCCGGCGGCGGCGCGGCCTCGCCGAGCGCCATGTCGCGGGTCCGGGATTTTTCAGAACACCCCCTGGATAGGACGCGGTATCCGGATATTTACAAAATAGCCTCTAGTTTGGATCGCGACTATTGATTGTGATCTAAATTAGGGGTATATTTATAAATAATTGAATCGCGGTTAATAACCGTGATCCAAATATATGCAAAACAGCCCCTTGTTTTTATAAATAGCCCTCTGGTTTCGGGTCGGTTTCACCTCAGGCGGCGGCGGCGTCGCCTTCTCCGCCTCCATTCCATCCAAAAGCGCAGATCCCGTCCCCGCCCCGTGATCCAAATCAGATCTCCGCTCGTATGCTCCCAAATGAAGCCGCGACCGGACCGGGCGCCGGTGTGGCACGGCGCTCGCTCGGCACCGACGGGGCATGGCGCATGGCAGCTTGCTCCGGACCTCAACTTCGTCTTCTTCCGCAACTACGAACGCGAGGGAGCCGCATTGTTCTGCAACCGCTATACGCCTTCCGGTTGTGGAATTCGTGGAAGTTTCCTCAATCGCTTCCCCGGGGGACGAGACGACGAGCATGGCTGCCGTCAGAGTGGCTACTGCTCCCGCGTCGTTTGTAGCCAACCTGGCGAGAAGGACACTTACTTGTTCAGAAACGGTATGGGACTACAAAGGAGCTGCAACTCAAATTTTGGAAAATTGATTGCCATTAGTACTTTTCAAAGAAGCCACTGTTGTCGTAATCCAAACTGATTTGCAGGCACTTTATATATGTCCCAAATCAGAAGTCAACAGAAGTCCAAATCATGAACTCTCTACTGATGACCTTCCTAATCAGTAATTATTGAGCTACATATATTTAATTCCTACGTGATGACCATTTTACACGAACCCACCGCCGGCCCTGCCCCGCTTCGGCCCTTCACTGCCGCCAAACCGTGCTCCTCACCTGAGCTGCCAGTGGGCCCTCCTCCGCATGAGCTCCGCCGGCCCTCTTCACACCCTGCAGCCAGCGACCTTCCCCAAAGTGCCCATCCTCCTGCCGGCTGCCATTGTTCGCGCCACCGTCATCAAGCCCCCTGCAACGCCTGCACCGCCACTCGCACTTCCTTGGTACCCGACAACGCCACCGACCACGGCGCACCCCGCACAGCAACTACATACCCCTCGCCCAAAGCCCCCTGCGGCTCGGCGTGGGCGCAAGCCACGCTCGACTGCTGCTCTGCGAAAACGCAGTGCGAGGCTTGCCAGCAAAGAACCGGCTGCCTTCGTCGACATGACCACACGCGCAATGCAGCTGAAGGCGCTGCAAAATGCCATCAGCTCCTGTTCCAAGGATCTGAAGCAGCACGTCTCCCGCCGCAAGATCATAACCAAGACCAAGCCGCTAGCCACCGTGGACCTCAAGAAGCTGGCTTCGATGGCCGGCCTGCACAAGAGCAGCGTCCGCGCGGTGGGTGTTGCTGTCGGGCGCACAAAATGAGTACGACCGACGCTACTTGCGATGCCTTCTACGCCCGCGGGAGACGAACCTTAATGTTAGGGCGCCTCAGCAGTCATTCGCTTCCCCTCCCTATTTGTGTTGTTTTCCTGTTTCTGTTTTGCTTCTAGTGCTGTCTCATGTATCACCATGTACCACCTGTGTTGTCCAACGTTGTTCAATGGATTTACGCCTAAAACGATCTGTTATTGTCTGCTGGAATGTCCGTGGGCTCGGCCAGCCAGACAAATGCTCCATGTACTCGATACCATCCGTTTCGCCCACCCTGACGTTGTCTGTCTCCAGGAGACAAAGCTCCACTCTCTCGACCAAGCCAAATCCCGAACTTTCCTCCCCCCCTCCGTTGATGCTTATGCCTACGCGGCCGCGGATGGCAGCCGCAGTGGCATCCTCACTGCATGGAACTCCTCTTCGTACTCACTCCTCTCCACTGCCGCCGAGCAAACTAGCCTAACCACCTCTCTCTCCTCCACCATCGATGATGCTGTGCTCACAATCACAAATGTCTATGCCCCTACCGACCACCGTGAGAGCCCTCTTTTCCTCTCCACGCTTCAAGCGCTTATCCCTGCCGCTCCTGGCCCCTAGCTTTTGCTAGGGGACTTTAACCTAATCCGTGAAACGGCCGACAAAAACAACGACAACTTTAACGTTGCCCTTGCTTCATCCTTCAACGACACAATTCATGCTCTAGCCCTTCCAGAGCTCCCACTGCTAGACCGCCTGTTCACCTGGACAAACAACCGTGACCACCCAACCCTCGCCCGCCTTGATCGCGCCTTCATCAACAACGAATTCAGCATGGCTTTCCCCAACACCTCGCTCACCTCGCAGCCTCGCCTAACTTCCGACCACGTCCCCCTGTTAATCACCATATCCTCCTCTATCCCCAAGCCAACAATGTTTCGCTTCGAAAACTCCTGGCTCAAGAACCGAGCTTTCCTCCCTGCTGTTCTTACTGCCTGGTCTGGGCACCCTGTCTGTGACGATGCTGCAGGCACTCTGGTGACTCGCCTCAAGGCCACGAGGTATGCTGCAAAGAATCTCGAAGGCTTAACCTGTTCGAAGAATCTCGAAGGCTTAGTGCCGACGAGCTCTGCCTGAGAACTCAATGTAGGGACCGCCTCGCACTCTTCATTAGAGAACGCGCGGCACACTGGAAACAGCGCAGGAAGGTCTGGGCGATACGGGAAGGCGATGACAACACGCAGTTCTTCCACGCCCACGCGTCGGAACGACTGCGGAGAAACCAGATCCCAGCCATCGACACGGTCGATGGTCTGCGCCACACATCACACGACGCCAAGACTGCGACTCTTACAGCCTACTACTCCGAGCTCCTAGGCACGACCCCCCGCTCCGTCTGGCACTTCAACCTCTCTGGCATCTACGCGGGATGCCCTCGCATCATGCCTGACCTGCTCGTCGCCCGTTTCACGGACAAGGAGGCGCGGACTGCGGTACGTGCCATGAACAATGCGAGCGCGCTGGGGCCTGACGGATTTGGCCCGAGCTTCTACAATGCTGCTTGGCCAACTGTCGGCCCCGATGTGGTTGCCTTCCTCCATGCCATCCAAGACCGCACGGCCAACCTCGACCGAGTCAATAGAGCACATATCGTGCTCTTGCCCAAGCAACCCGGAGCCACGGCTCCATCGGCGTTCCGTCCAATTTTGTTACAGAACTGCCCCATGAAGATAGCATCAAAGTCCCTCACCTCCAGGCTTCAACAACAAATAGCCTCCCTTGTAGACATGGACCAAACAGGATTCATCCGCGGCCGGTCGATCTCTGAAAACTTCATCCTCGCAACCGAGCTGGTCCAGTGCTGCCACAAGCGACATACACCAACTCTAGTGATCAAGTTGGATTTCGCCAAAGCTTTCGACTCGGTGTGTTGGGACAGTCTGTACCAAATCATGGCGGCGCGAGGCTTCCCTGCTCCCTGGATCAATTGGATATCAGACATTTTCACCTCCTCAAAATCTGCAGTCGTCGTCAATGGCTGCCCTGGGCCCTGGATCACCTGCAAGCGCGGGCTATGACAAGGAGATCCGCTGTCCCCCTACTTGTTCATCCTAGTCGCCGACGTCCTCCAAGCTCTCATCAAACATGATGGCGGAGTGCAGCACCCCCTCACCACCGACCAACCCTGCCCAGTTCTACAGTACGCGGACGACACACTGCTGCTGATTCGAGCTGACCCGATCTCCGTCGCTCGGATAAAGACCCTGCTTGACCAATTCTCGGAAGCCATGGGACTTCTGATCAACTTCAACAAAAGCACAGTCGTACCCATGCATGTCTCTCCCGACATCCTAGGCCCCATGGTCGACATCCTCCAATGCAGAGTTGAGGGCTTCCCGCAAACCTACCTTGGACTGCCCCTGTCCTGCCACAAGTTAAATCTATTGGCCTTCACTCCGGTCATCTCCAGTGCCGACCGCTACCTCGGTAGCTGGCAGGCGCGCCTACTCAACTCCACTGGCCGAAGGGTTCTGGTCAACACGGTGCTCGACGCCCTCCCTACGTACATCATGTCGGCCTTGCCTCTGCCTCCAGGAGTTCAGGACCAACTCGACAGCCGGCGCCGCGGCTTCCACTGGACCGGCACAGGCAAGGCAAGCGGCGCCCAGTGCCTCGTCGCGTGGGAGCGAGCATGTCAACCAAAGGAAGCGGGAGGCCTTGGACTGAAGCAACTAGGAACTCAGAATCAATGCCTCCTCCTTAAGCTCCCGCACCGTCTACACCACCCCGAGGGGTCGTCCTGGGCTAGTTGGGCGCGCCAAAATGTCTGCCTCGCCACGCTAGGCGGGGATGTCCAGGGGACTCACTGGGCTGCGAGCACTACTAACGACGTACCGTCGGATCACTACGGTGTCCGTCGGTGATTGCCGCTCCACCCACTTCTGGGAAGACAACTAGCTTGATGGCGCTCCCCTGGCCCAAGCCTTTCCCGCCCGCGCCGACATATCCGTGCGGGATGCAGTGATTGATGGTCTCCAACCATACTTGGTGCCATGGCTGTCATCTGTGGCAGCACAAGAACTCCATGCCCTCGACTGCCTCCTAGCTGAAGTTGTCCTCACGGACTCGCCGGACAACCGGAGCAGCCCACTTGACGTAAATGATCACAAGCTCCAGGCATCTGCAGTCTACAATCTGGCAACCTTACCTGACTCGCCATGCGACTTCTTCGAATTCGTGTGGCGAAACCGCGCCCCTCCGCGCGTGCAGTTCTTCGCTTGGCTGCTCGTACAAGAGAGGATCCAGTGCAAGGCCAACCTCCTCATCAAACATGTCGTCAAAGATGATCAATGCGACCTCTACCACAACGCCCTGGAAACCACAGACCACATCATCAGAGGTTGCCCTTTCGCCAAAAACTTCTGGAGCAAGTACGGCGTCATACCGAACAACATCCCGCAAGTTGCTACCATCTGGCAACTCCAGCGGCCGCCTCTCGTCCCGGCAGCCCACTACGACATGTTCATCATCCTATGCTGCTGGCACCTCTGGAAGCATCGAAATAACGCCGTCTTCAACGCCCAGGAACCCTCGCTTCACCGCCTCATGCTTGCGGGCAGGGATGATGCTAAACTCTGGGAATGACGTCTCCCGTTCAACCGTTCAACGATAGCAGCATTGCTAATGCTTGGTGCGCAGCTCTACAATGTAACTAGCACAACACTCCCCCCCCCCCCCCCCCCCCCCATTCTGCTTTTTATCAATGTAACACTGGCGCATGGCGCCATCCAAATGTACCTGCCTATGCCATGTTCAACTGGTAAATATAATTAAGGCGGGGATGCTTTGGGTGAAATGTCTGTATCTATCCCGAAGAAACTGGTTATGAGCTGAGGTCCAATCGGACCAAACAACAACACATGATATCTGAACTTAATAATCAGTACAAGAATCTTCAAGCTAGCAAAAATACCAATCTACTATCTTTACATCAAGCGTTACAAATCCACCTCATATACAGTTTTATACACCCTTCCAATCATACAACAGCAGTGAGTATACGTATATACAACCTAGTGGAGGACTGAACACGATCAAGCACAAGTCCAAATGTCTAGTCAACTTTAAATTGTTTTTGTTTGTCAACCTATTTTACGCAGTAGTATTCCCACCTATTTGGGCAGTTCTACCCAAACTGTGTGTGCAATCACCTGCATATGAATGCAAAGTTTGATCATCAGTATCAAGACAGTGAAATTCGTGTCCTGAAAATCGACTTGATGCATTCACAAAAAAGAAAGAAAGAAATTGACTTGATAGTTTGTGAATTGGGATGTGTTCTTCAAAAAGAAAAAAAAAATCATTCCCACGAAAAGCAATGCTCTGTTCTTACCGGTGAACACTGCACAACAACAGCTCAGGCACACGGCCTCACGGGTCTTCGATGCTCATGCGTATGCGTATCCAATTTATGCTCGTCGTTGATCGTCTCGTCTTCTGCGGCTGCTTCTTCTCCAGGTCCGAGCAAATGGCAACGGGGACGGTCCCGGAGCCGTACTGCTCTGCTCGATTTTAGGCGGGGGCGGCCGGCTCCCTGACATTTGAAATCACGCAATCCAGATCGGCAGCTCGAGCGGGAGGAGACGAGGAGAGGTTCTGGGAGATTGAACCATTGAGCGCATGCGCAACCTCCATCCGCCGCCGTCCTTGGTTATCGCGTCCTCGGCGCGCCGCCATTGCTGCCGGAGCGGGGAGCATCTCCGCCACTCAGGGGCCGGAGCCAGAGCCACGAACGACGCGCAAGTCCAACGCAGCAGCGGAGCGTGCTCCCTCGAACGCAGGATGTGCGGCGGCGGGGCAGGCGGGGTCGCCGGCGGCGGCGCGGCCTCGCCGAGCGCCATGTCGGCGTTCCGAAACTTTTCAAAGAACACCTGGATTGTATCGCGATTAATATTCGCGATCCAGATATTTACAAAATACCTGATAGTTTGGATCGCGACTATTAACGGCGATCCAAATTAGGGATATATATGTAAATATTTATATCGTGGTTAATAATCGCGATCCGAATTTATGCAAAAAGGATCTTCGAATTTTCAAATAGCCCCCTGGTTTTGGATCGGTTTCCCGTCCGGCGGCGCCGCTTTCTTCTCCGGCTCCGTTCCATCCGGAGGCGCAGAGCCCGTCCCCGCCCGCGACTCCCCTGATCCAGACCAACAAGATCTCCGCTCATATACCCCCAATTAAAGCTGCGACCGGACGCAGGAGCCCGGAGGTGCGCGGCATTCGACCCGCAACTGAGCTCGCACCGACGACGGGTGATGGCAGCTTAATTGGTCCGGGCCTCGCCTTCGTCTCCTTCCGCAACCGCGAACGCAAGGAAGCCACATCGCTCTGCAACTTGTAGACGCTTTTATGGCCGCGTAGTTCGTGGAGGTTTCCGCAATCGCTTCCGCCGGCGAGTGGCTGCTCCGGCAGAAACGCTGCTCCTGATCCAAACTGATTTGCAGGCACTTTCTCTGACAAATCATAAGTCATCAGAAGTCCAAATCATGAACTTCTACTAACTATTATACTAGCAAGTATTTCTGTCTCTGTATCGCCTTTAGAGCTAAGTTAACACTACAAAAAACATGAGAAGCGAGCATTTGTGTGTAGAAAGTTCCCAACGAATCCATGAACTGAAAACGAGGTCCAATTAGACCAAACAACAGATTATATCTGAACCTGAATCATCGGTACACGAATCTTCATTCTATCTTTATGCCAAGCAGGCAAGCACTTTACCAAATCATGAGCTTCTACTGAAGTCTGAAGACCATCCTAACCATTACACAAGCCATCCACATGTATTTCTGCTTCTGCGTTGCTTTTGGGGCTAAGGTAACAACTTAGACAAAACACTTGAAACATTTGTGTCTATAATCCCCAAGAAACCCATCATGAACTGAAACTGAGGTCCAATTGGACCAAACAACAACGCGTGATATCTGAACTTGAATCATCAGTACAAGAATCTTCAAGCTAGCAAAAATACCAATCTCTATCTTTACACCAAGCGCTATAACCCACCACCTCATATACAGTTTTATACACCCTTGCGATCCCCCCTCCTCCCTACTTCACTTACCACAACACCAGTGTATACGTATATACTTTTTTTTTTGCTTATATGTATAAACTGTGTACCATAAGTAGACTGTATACCCGCGACGACGGCGCCGGCCGGCCGGCCACCCCAGGCTTCTGACGCCGCCCGCGTTATTAACTCCCCATGCTGTCGGTGTCGTGCGCGTGACGCATGCAACCGAGACACGCTCACGCGACAAAATCGTGCAGCAGCTGCGACGACCCGAACCGCTGCCGGTCCTCGCCGCCGCCGCCGTTCAAGAACTCGACGAAGTCGCCGGCGCTGCCGTACAGGAGTCCCTGCTGTTCGGCCCCCGGCACCGCGCCGCCGACGGCGTCGTTGCAGTGCTGCAGTCCCAGCGTGAGCGACACGCTGCCGCTGCCGTCGTATCCGCCGCCGAGGTGGCCGGCAGCCATGTCGCCGAACAAGACGAACCTCGCGGCGTCGCCGCCGTGGTGGTACGCGTCCTGCAGGAGGCTGCCGCTGGTACTTCCCGGCGCGTGTTGCTGCTGGTGGTGGTGGTGGTGGCTGAGGTTGAGGCTGGTGGCGTAGGCGCCCATGGCGGCGCCGCCGTCGAGGCCGGACAGCTGGGCGGCAGGGTCCATCGCCACCGCCTCCGACTTGAACGAGTTTACGTGATGATGGTGATGCTTTACTGCGGCGCTGGAGGGGCTCTGGAACTCGTCGTGGTCCTCCGATGAGATGGCCTCGTCCTTGCCCTTGTTGTTGTTGTTGCCCGACGACGAGTGCGAGTCCATCTCCGCGCCGAATTCCTCCTTGTACATCTCCTCGATCATCGGCTTCCAGAGACGGACGCGCGCGTTGATGAACCAGTTCGACACCTACATACATACATTGCTTATATAGTATAAGGACATTGAATCATTCCTCTTCTTTTTTTTGTTTCTTCAAATGATCGATTCATGTCTCACCTGGCCCCTGGACAAGCCTGTCTGCCTTGCCAGCATGAGCTTCTCTGAATCTTTCGGATACCTGTAGTGTCATGGACCCATGGCGCATTTGTCATAAGCCCATAATAAGAAGAATTTTGTGCTAGATAGACACATATACACACAAAAGAGGGGAAGAGGAAGTTGTTATTCTTACGGGTGGAGGAAATGCTCGAAGAGCCATGCCCGGAGCACGGAGACGGCCGACTCGGGTAACCCGCGCTGCGGTCGCCACGCGTGCTGCGGCTGCTGCATCATCCCGAACTGCTGCATGGCGCGCTGCTGCCGCAGGTGCTGGTCGATGTAGCGCAGCCGGGACAGGCCGCCGCCGCCCTGCGCCGACGCGTCCTTGTCGCCCAGGCTCCGCCGCAGCGACTGCACCTGCGTGCCGATCGCGTCCCGCAGCGACCGGAAGTGCCGCGAGATCGTCTGCAGCGCCAGCGCCGTGTACGGCCGCGCCGCGCCGGAGCCGGCCACCGCGTCGAACGACGACGTGATGATCTGCATCTGGTGACGGTACTGCCTGTACTTGCGGTCAACCTGCCGCATCAACGAGTAACCGTCATTATTACATAATGTTATTACTGCCAAAGATAAACAGCATGCACGAATGGACCACGTAGCCATGGATGGAGGACCTCTGTGAAAAGTGTCGTAAATTGAGATGAGCATGGAGATTAATGATTACCTGATCCAGCAGTGCCATCAGCGCCGACACCTTGTTCTGCAGGTCCTGCCTCTCCGACGCCGTCAGCTCGGGCGCAGAGTTCCCCTCGTGCTCAGTCTTCTCTTCATTCTTCTCGCCGTCCTTGCACTCGCCGGAATCCTTGTTGCCCTGGTTATTCTTGTCCCCTTTCCGCTTGATCGCGTCCTTGACATTAACCACCTCGTCAAGCAGCTCCCTCGCCGCCTTCAAGTACCTGGAATTCTGAATGTATATGTTGCTCTGCGCGTTCCTGCTCGCCGCCGACTGGTGGTTCGGGCTGAGCAACATGCCGGCAGGCCGGTACTGATGCTGGTACATGGACACCGGCACGCCCTGCGTGCCCAGGCTGAGCGACAGGCCCTGCTGGCTCTGCGCCGCCGACGCGCTCGCCATCAGCAGCTGCGTCTGCAGGCCCATGTCGCCGCCGCTCGCTGACGGCCCGTCCCTCGCGTTCAGGAACGCCGCCGCCGGGTCGTCGTCCCTGCCGTCGCCGCCGTGCACGATCGTCGCCGGGAGCGGGATCAGGCCGCCGGTCGTTGTCGAGTCCGAGTACGTGTGGGACGCGTTGTAGTGGTGGTACGACATCGTGCCGCCGGCGGTGAGGTTCCTATGGTTGGTGGTGGGTGCGGAGAAGAATGTGGTCATCCGGCCTCTTCAGAAGCAGAAGATGTTGATGATGAGGTAGGCCGATGGATCGTTACAAGGATGAGGGGATATATGTTGATTGACGCTGTCATCAGATGGACGTTCCCAATAGGTACGGTGTTTTTGGATTCAAAATAGGAGTTGCTTGTCTGCAAAAACGAAAATCAAAGGAATCTAATAGTTAGGCACCCGTCTTTGCTGCATATAATTGGAGCTAACGAAAAGAAGAGTAAAGCTTCTTGTGAACAAAACACTGACTGGCAAGTGAAGGATATCTATCTACTTTGGGGCAAGCGAAGCCAAGTAAACCAGGACAAAAAGGAAAGAGTGGATCCAACAGAATTCAAGGCACCAATCTACCTGGATCACTATCTTCAGATAACTGCAGTTCGTCGGGCACTGTCCCTAAGCCTGTCCGAGAGACTGAGAGCACCTGCATATACAAAG
The DNA here is from genome assembly GCA_030378355.1 of Eleusine indica. Lineage (NCBI taxonomy): Eukaryota > Viridiplantae > Streptophyta > Magnoliopsida > Poales > Poaceae > Eleusine > Eleusine indica. The sequence goes on along the minus strand of CM059498.1, from coordinate 3,538,915 downwards.
CAATCGATCCTTTCAGTCAATCGGTGAAAGCAGACTCTAATTTCAGCAAAACCAGAAGTCCAAATCAGTGCGTGCCTATGAAAGGAAACTAAATCTCAGCAGTAAATAAGACATGAAACGATACACGTCAAGACATTTCAAGTCAACGACTGACTTCATCGGAGAATTCAGTCCAAAAACCAAAGAACTTTCATTACTGCTTCCCCAAAATCCGAACCCCAAAAAAAAAGAACAATCAACTCGGAAAGAACCAACCTATTCAGTTGGTGCACCCACCAAGCACAAGGAACAAACCAGAGACTGAAAGCTCAACGAGCAAGAAGCAAGGACTCAAATTCATATGGAATTTGTTGTTAAGAGACAAATTAACATGTAAAGAATAACAAGCTTGACAATATAATAAGGTTATACCTGTGTAAGAACTTAAGACCACCCAACAAGGGGACAGAACTGATCCCCAGGATTCTGAAGAAGAAGAAGAATCCGCAAGAAGAGAGGAAACTGGAATAAGAAGAACAGAGCTATATCTGTTCTTTTTGTAGTTTTTCCCTTTAGGCTACCTCTCTAGACTTGAGTTTTTCTAACCTCTCGCTCCTTCTTCCTTCAGCAATAATATACTCCTGCTACCAATAAGGGGCGCCTAACACTATCTCCCTGCAAATCCTAAAGAAACCACGGCCCACCACCATTTTGTTTGTTTCCTTTCGCTTATTCCTCTCTATCTCTTTCTCTAGATCATTTTCCCACATAGGTTTCAACTCATGGGTAGGCTAGTATTGTTCACTGACGACGGCTGCATGCTTGAGAGATAGGAAATCGGACGGCTGAGATTGAGTGTGAGAAATTTGCAATTGTTTTTTTTTTTAACACGGATGCTCAATCTCAACCCTCAACGTACATTTAGGCAAGTTGCTAGCCTGAATATGCAATATTTTCCATGTTGCTGTATGTAGGGCAGTGATCAGGTGGAGGCGATGCTGTTTAAGTTCCTTGCCTACTTGGGTCCGAGTCCTAGGATCGGTTCAGGTGCTTGCCTTTTCCATTTGTTTGCTTCAGAGCTTCTGTGTTAGTAACATTATTATGCTATGAAAAATCCATTTCCAAAGCTTATCGCCGATGTAGTCCATACAAAGAAATAAAGTCTTGCCATTTTTATTGGTCGACCAATATCCGGTCAAAGTAAAACCATATGGAAAATTTTCAATTAGTTTCTTAATATTTACGATAGTTTTGAGCCCGCTGGTTAGAAATTAGTAAGGTACGCCATCTCACTTGCAGTGTTCCTACAGAAGCAGTTGCCGGACAGAAAGGTAGTTCGTCGCTTGCTTGGTGTGTTTTTACCTGAAAAGGGCCCCAACTTGCTATTTTAGGTGATTCATTCACTCCAAGGCCTTGATTGCTAGGAGGCCAATCGCTCGAGTAGGTGATGGCATCTGTTAAGATGTATTAGTCTGGTAACAACCAGTTGGTGGACCTAAACCCTCTTTACCTTGTGAACTGATCATCAGATGCTCCTGACCAGAGCAAGTGCACAGGAAACGATGCTGACATCTCACAGGACCAAGTGCAACCTACATGGACAACAGAAGTGTACTACTAGATGTACTGCATTTTTCGCAAGAACAAATCTCCTTTTCTGTTCATTTCTAGTTAAAAGTGCAGAGGGTGCCCCTAACACCACATAACTAAAACTAATCTTTATTTCAGTTTGGTGGCAGCACTTGCTTTTGAAATTGGGCATGTGGTAGTGATGTGCAAGGACAAGTGTCTCATTGGTCCCCTCCAATCATGAATTTGACATGCCAACACCTTCCACTGATCTCAAGATCGTTTCACTGACATATGGGCCCGCTTTGAACAGATGGGATTCGGCGAAAATCCGATGAACAGCAGCAGAACATAGTTTACAGCGAATACATCTTATCCTCAGTATGTTCTTCAGCCCAAATAGTTAAAGACAGTATGTTTCTCCAGATTGTGACTGTTCATAGTTTTTGGCAAATGTGTCACGCCAATGGATTGGCACGTTCTAAATATTATTCTTAGTATATCAGTTGCTTCTTGTGCTTTTTTTCCTCTCGGGGCACAAAAATATAATTATAACGATGTCATTATCAGGCCTTAAAATCAAGAAGCATAGGTCACATCCCATTTATTTTTGTTATAGTACCTGTTTGCATTATCTAGAATTCTAGTTATTGCATATCGATATGTAATACCAAAGAGATTCTAGTCAACTAAAAATTTATTCCCGATGATAGTGATCTCCGTGCATTTATCTGAACATTTTCTATGATTTCAAGTTAGGATGTGTTTGTATTTCCAACAAGCCTTATGGACAGAAAAAGAAAAGATCATGCACAAAAGCATTTGGTACAAACTGATGATGCATTATTGCAAAATTAATTGAGATATAAGGCATGAAAAGAGATCAGTACAACACAATTTAAACTAAGGGAACATGGAGAAATGTGAAGTTCGCATTACTTATTTTTCAAGAAAGATAAGTCACATCACACTTAGTTATGGATATCCCGTCATATCGGATCACCTACAGCTAACAGATATGTGGGTTCCTGAAATGGAGAAACTTCGAGCCGGTTGCAGCTGCATACGTTGAGATGAGCCTGTGCCACCCAACACCATTGTCGGATGAGGATCCCTTACGTGTATCTCCTCTGAAACAATAGCCAATCAGTTGTTTGAATAAAAAACAAAGGCACGGAGGGGTTTGTTTAGAGAATACCTTAATGTCTAGCTAGGCTTTTGCGATCATCCTGAGCTTGTTCCCATCCCTTATCTTAATCTAGGTGACCTCAATTCTGTCAGTTCGTCATTGGAATTGGGTGACTGGGACTAGCTCGTCGTGTCGTCTCATGATTTGCCGGTGTCCTTTCTGGTGTGGGAGCAGCAGATAGAAGTTTCTAATGATTTTTGGGAGATGCTGTTGGATAACAGCAACGGAACTCTCGGTGCTTTCAGAGACTGTTGCGGACCAGTCCATGGAAAGAGGGGTTGTCTGGGATCATTGACATGAAGGGAGACCAACCGCCGGTGCACACGGGGAAGCGTCATATCAAGCGAACAGAACTAGGGGAATGGTAGTTCGTAGAACAAGTGGCGATTTGACGCACGACGAACCCGAACGCCTAGCAGGACAAGCCTTGGCGTTTCTTAATTTGGTGAATGAACTGTGGAAGTGTTTGTTATTCAACTCATCTTGAACAGTCGACAAAAAATAAATAGAATTGTTAATCTTAATTTGGGAGGAGATAGCAAGGAGCGCACGTAGCGTCACTGAGTGTGTTGTTGATATACTATCAAATTGAGTCGATTAAAGAATCGTTAACGGCAACAAGAAATGGACCGTTGATCTTTAAAGGGGGTAGAGATAGTTCCTTGCGGTGTTGAGTGGCGACCAAGAATCCGGTTGCGTTCGGAAATGGAGGTCTACCAAACGAGGGAAAAGAAGCATTTTCTTGTCATGTCACGTGAAACGCGCAGGGGGAAAATGCCGTCAGCTGATGAGCGAGAGCGCGCTACCTAACCCGTCCGAACGGTCATCACCCTTTCTTTCCAGTTGCAATTTTTTTTGTTCTTCGGTTCTGTCCCGGTTTCGGGCAGATTGCGGTTGGAAGATGCTACGAATCATCGTTCGTTCGTAGTTGTTGGTTCATCAGCTGCCAATGATTGTGTTCATGCGGCGAAGCAATAATCCTGACTCGCTGAACTTTGTCTCCTCCACGCATCGCTCAACTCGTGGCGTTCAGATAAACATTGACCATATATAGCAGCTTGCGGCACATGTCGAACGAGTGACATGTTGGTCCTCGTGCGTACTGTAGAGAGTAGGGATCGATGGAGCGCTGAAACGAGGTGAAAATCCAGGTAAGAAAGAGACGATGCATGCATCTTTCGATGCCAGATTCTGCTACATGGATATGGATCCGAGCCTTCGCTCCAGAGCAACGAGCACCTTCTTCCTAAGCTGAGTCGTTGTTCATCGGAAAGGCGAAGAGCACAGATGGACGACGAAAGCTTTCGCTCTCGGGAAGGAACGGGATGGGAAATGAACGTAGACAGGCAGGGAAGGAACCGGGAAAAAAGAAAAATTAAACAACAGTATGAAGCCGCGTCTTTATTCCGGCATCCAGGATGTGATGTGGGCCCCTTTTCCCCTCGGCGCTTTGTATCAAGATTTTCGAGCTTTCCACAAAGCGTCGGCAGCACCGCACGCTGCGGGTGATGATGATTGATCGCCGCACGTCGGCCGCGTCAGCCATGGCTTTCTTTCCCTTCCCGCGCCCTCGTTGGTTGCCTATTAGCACACCAACCTCAAGTACAAAGAAATCTGGCTCTAGGTACAGTACAGTTGTGTAAAAAGGAAAGCCGCGTGCATGATACTATTGGAATTGGATAGAAGAGGAGGACCGTGTAAGGAAGGAAGGGTCCTGGCACTGGCCCGCCGGCTTTGGCAATAATTGTGCAGCAGCAGTGTGGTGATATGTGTTGAGTTATTTACGATTGCAGTCATGTAAATAGAAGTAGAAAATAATAACAAAAATAATAAGAATAGATAAAATGAAATTCTCTATTGAATAATTTATATGAGATGTCTCCTTAACTATTTATAAGAGGGAAACCCCACTTCATGTTGGGTCAGGATTAGATAAGGAGCCCACATGGGTCAGGAGTCCTTCTTGTAGAAAGTGGGTCTGGTCCATCAGCGTTTTACAACACTCTCACTTGGGCTCTTTATCACGATAAACATGTCTCATAAAAACTTCTTAAAAACCCAGTGAGAAAAATGGAGAAAAGAGCACATATTACTGTCACTTATATTATATGCATTACCTCATCAAAAACCTTAATGAGAAAACTTCATATGCGACATGAATTATCTTTGAGATAATTCTTTAATTCGGGAACGTGATGTACTTAGGAAAGTACTCCCCCTGTTTCAAGTACTTCTCTAAGTCTTCTCATGTTAATACCATGCTGACACTTTTCAAGAGTGCAAGCCGATAATGTCTTTGTGAATATATCTGCAAGATTATCACAAGATCGAACATGAGTTATTAAAATCTCCCCCTTCTCTTGCAATTCATGCGTATGGAAGAATTTAGGTAACATATGCTTTATCCTATTCGACTTTATGTATCTCGATTATATTTATGCAATATAAACGTTATTATCTTCATAGATAACTATAGTGGATGGAGTATACGATACTCCACGACTATCCATTATATGTCTTGACATCCTTGTAAGTCAAGTGTATTTTTTGGCGGCTTCAAATAATACGATGATCTCTGAGTAATTTGTTGATGTAGCAACAATCGTCTGCTTCATTGACTTCCATGAAATTACCGTTCCACCAAATAAGAACACATATCCAGTCTGCGAGATTGACTTGTGTGGATCAGATAAGTACCCAGCATCAGTATACCCAACCAAGGTTACTTCTGCATTCTTCTTGAAAAATAATCCGAAATCTTCAGTTCCTCTCAGATATCTTAGTACTTGTTTAATGTCTTTCCAATATAGTATAGTTGGTGCCGAGTTGTATCTAGCAAGTAGATTAACAGCAAAAGCTATATCGGGCCTCGTACCATTTGTAAAGTACATCAATGCTCCAATACCACTGAGATAGGGATATAGAGGTCCTAATAATTCCTCACCTTCCTCCTTTGGTCTAAATGGATCTTCCTCTGCATTGAGTGATCTCATAACCATAGGGGATCTGAGTGGGTATGCATCTTTCATATTAAATCTCTCTAATACCTTCTTGGTATAGTTTGATTGATGCAATAATATCCCTTTGTGGGTATGCTCAAGCTGCAAGCTTAAATAATATGCAGTCTTATCTAAATCTTTTATTTCAAATTCAGACTTTAAGTAAGAACATGCATCTTCGATGTCCTATGTAGTGCCAATGATATTCAAATCATCAATATAAACAGAGATTACGTAATAACCTTTCTCTGATTTCTTAATGAATACACAAGCACAATCATCATTCTTCAAGAGTCCTTTCTCCAGTAAAAAGTTACTGAGTTCGTTATACCACATTCTTTCAGATTGCTTTAAACCATATAGTGACTTCTGAAGTTTGACACTATATAATTTATGTTCTTCTTTATTCAGGACTTTGATTCCTTCTGAAAATTTCATATAGATTTCTGTATCTAATGTTCCATACAAATATACAGTGACGACATCCATAAGTTATATTTGCAAATTCATATTCACTGCAAATGATATTAAATACCGGAAAGTAATTCCATCCATTACGAGAGAGTAGATTTCTTCATAGTCAATTCCTGGTCTCTGCGTGAAACCTTGAGCTACGAGTCTCGCCTTGTATCTAGTCATTTTATTTTGAGCATTTCTCTTCCTAACAAACACCCATTTATGGCCCACTAGGAAGATACCTTTTATTGTAAGGCTTATATTACCGAACACTTCTATTTTCTTTAGCGAGTTCAACTCTACACAGATTGCTTCTTTCCACTTTGGCCAGTTAAGATGCTTCTTGTATTCCTTCATTGACTTTGGTTCAGATTCCAAGTCGATCTGTGTTGCAATTATGTCAGCAAAATATGAGTCGACATTAATTATCTTTCTATTGTATACTACTCCTGTCTCAACATAATTTGTTGAAACTTCTTCTATTATTTCATTTTCTTGATCCACATCACTCAGAGGTGTGTTTAGATCAGGAATTTATACTAACCCATCATGAGTTTCAAGTGTGCGCATATTCTTACTTGGGATTTCTTCTTCAAGGCTCATCACTTTGTGTGGTTTGCTTTCACCTTCTATATTCTTCTTTTGAGTAGTTTGCTTAGACTTCTTCTCCGCAGGACGTCTCCTAGGAGCTTTAGCTTGAGCTTGTACTCTAGGCTTCTTTGGTGTCCATGTAACTGCATCACCCCTCCTCTTCTTAACATTCGTTGCTTTTGAGGAAGGAGGCTGGAATTCCATATAGTCATCCTTTTCAAATGGGATGTCTATTCTTTCAGGTGCATTTGCAGCCGGTATATGAGACTTCACAATGTCTGTTGTATTGGTGAAAGCTTCTGGCAGTTCATTAGCAACCCTCTGTAGATGGAGGATATTCTAAACTTCAAGCTCAGTTTCTGTAGTGCGAGGATTCATTTCTTGAATTCCTTTAGTTTCCCATTCTATTTCACGGCATTCATCCCGAGAGAGATACTTTCCTCCCCCTAATGCCGGGAAATGATCTTCATTAAAAATATAATCAGTGAAGCGAGCCGTGTGTAGATCTCTAGTGGATGGCTCTAAATACTTAATTATGGATGCACTTTCATATTCAACGTAAACTCCGAGTTTCCGTTGTACACTCATTGCAGTTCGCAGAGACGGAGGGATAGGGACATACACAGCACATCCAAATCTTCGTAAGTGAGAAACATTAGGTATTGTACCACGCGCCATTGCTAATGGTGATTCTTCATGTGTAGCAGATGGCCTCAATTGAATTAATGCTGCTGCATGTAACACTGCATGCCCCCAACAAGAGGTAGGCAATAAGCAATTCTATAATAATGGTCGTGCTATCAACTTGATTCTCTTAATTAATGATTCTACAAGGCCATTTTGTGTATGCACATATGGTACAGAGTGTTCCAGTTTGATGCCTAGGCTCATACAATAGTCATTAAAAACCTTCGAGGTAAATTCTCCGGCATTATCCATCCTGATGGATTGAATTCTGTGATCCAGAAAATTGGTTTTCAATTATATAATCTGAGTTGTCAATCGTGCAAACGCATAGTTTCTAGTAGACAATAAACATACATGACTCTACTTCGAGGAAGCATCAATCAACACCATGGAGTACCGAAAAGGTCCTGACATGGAGTTAATTGGGCCACATATGTCTCCTTGAATTCGTTCAAGGAATGCCATCGATTCTGCTTGAATCTTAAGCTTTGAGGGTCGAGTGATGAGCTTCTCTTTTACACATGCAACGCATAAAAAATCTTCTTGATTTGGAAAATCTTTTGTCTTCAAGTTATGACTATTCGAATTCTTCGTGATTCTTTATATCATGTTGAGGTCTGGATGACCAAGTCTATCGTGTCATGTTCGATAGGCTTCTTGGTTGTTAAATACGGTCTTGAACATAACAAACTCTTTGTATGGTTTAATATAAGTGTAGTACATGCTTTCTTTAATGGTCGGAAAACTTTCGATGATAGTCTTGTGATCTTCATCCTTCTTAGTCATAATGAGACATTCTTCGCCTTTATTATCATTGGTTTCTACGTGAAAACCATTTGCACGGATGTCCTTGAAGCTTAACAATATCCGAGTAGACTCGGGATAAAGCAATGCTTTATGGATTACTAGCCGCGTACCATTCGGTAGGACGATTGTGACCCTGTTTATGCCAACAATCCTAGTGTCATTGCCAATGAGAATAGTTATATCTTCATGATACTTTCGAAGTGTTTGGAAATAACTAGTGCTTCAAGATGAAACTCAAAATATGCTCAAGAATGAAGTTCATAGCATTTTATTTTAAATCTTGAGTATAGAAAAAACCGTACTATTAAGAGGGACATAAAAGTGTGAAGCGGAGGTGAACTAAGTGCAAAATTCTCTTTTCCAGGTCATACAAAAATTTCCAGGGCAAAATCATCGGACTTATCCGACCCATCGGACAAGTCCATCGGACTCCAGTACCTCTGCCACTCTGGGTCGTCGGACATGTCCGACGGTCATCGGACTTGTCCGATGACCAGAAGAAAGTCCGACGCATCGGACACTTTCATCGGAGTACAGTTCCCCTGCCACCCTATTTTCATCGGACTTGTCCGATGGACAAGACTTGTCCGAGCGATCAGACAAGTCCATCGGATTCCAGTTTATCTGCCACTCCTGTGCCATCGGACATGTCCGATGGCCATCGGACTTGTTCGATGGTCAACTTATCCGAGGCATCAGGCAAGCTTGTCAGACTCCACTTTCTGCGCCACCTTTATTCATCGGACATGTCCGACACAGATCTCAGAAATTGGGTCTCCAATGACTCTTTTCTCCATTGGGCTATAAATAGAACCCCTCTTCGCCCTTTGGTCAGTTGGTCACTCATTTCCACTCAAAAATACTCTCAAGCTCACTTTGCTCTCCCCAACTCTTCTCCCTTGATTCCACTCTTGATTTGTGAAGGGATTGGGAGAATATTGAAGTGCTCCATCGACTCCAAGCCTCCATCCTCTTGACCACTTGGTTCATCCTCACCGCCGACAACTAGTGTGTTTGTTACTCTTGGGGATTCATACCCTAGACGGTTAGAGGTGCCCGTAGAGCTCCTAACTTGTGTGGTGACGCCTCGGAAAGTTTGTATTGACCCCTCCTTTGTGAAGTTTTTAGTGGAAAATGAAGTTTGATCTTTGTGGTCATTTAGAGAGGTTAGGGTTGAAAGAAACCCGGTCCTTTGTGGATCTCTCAACGGAGACGTAGGCTTCTTTGTGGAGCTGAACTTCGGTGAACAAATCCTGTGCCTTACTTGTGCTTTCAATTACTTGTCTCTCATTTACTTGTTCTTGCTCATAAACTTGCTAGTTAGGATTTGCTTTGCATTTCTTAAATTAACTTGTGTAGGTTGCTTTCTAGTTATTCTTCTTATTTTTACAGCTTCCCCTTGCTTATATTCACTTGCTCCTAGCTTGCCTTACACTAGTTTTAATATTTACCCGGTCGATCTACTTTTCTGTCTCGTGCTATCGGACAAGTCATCGGACTTTCCCCATAATCGCCAGACAAGTCCAATACTGCGCATTTAACTTTTATTATTAAGTGAATTTCAGGGATAATTGCCTATTCACCCCCTCCCCCCCCCTCTCGGCACTTTCATTTGGTATCAGAGCGGGATCTTCTTGAAAGCTTAACCGCTTGAAAATAAAGATGACAAAGGGAAAGGAAATTCCGCCTAGTGGATCGTCCGAAACAAGGTCCGAGGGTGATGCATCTGGAGAAAATCCGAGAATTGAAGATATTGATAAAGATGAGCTACCAAAAGCCTACAACAATGTCATGTTTGATTATGATGATCTCAAAGAAGATCGCATTGGGCAAGGGTTTGGTAGACTCCCCTATTTTGATGGACAATTTTATGATTATTGGAAATGCAAGATGATGATATATTTGGAATCCATGAGTACTCATGTTGCAAATATAACCGAGAATGGTTTCTTGTGGGAAAATAGAGACAATCCAACCCGTAAGGATCAAATCAACATTCATCGTAATGTCGTGGCTGCTAGTGCAATTGTTTCCGCACTTAGTGCCACCGAGTATGACAAGGTAGCCGGAATAAAGAATGCCAACTAACTATGGAGAAAACTTGAGGTTATCTATGAGGACATTGATTCCGTTAAAGATGCAAGACTTGAAGAACTGCAAAATGAGTTTAACCTATTCATCATGGGTCCGGGAGAAGGCCCAAAGGAAGTTCATGCTAGGCTCATGAGGATTGTGCATCAAAGAAGAGCTCTAGGAGCTAAAATGACCAATTTGGATATCAACAAGAGACTACTACAAGCATTGAGACCATGGGACAACAACATTTGCTCAAACATTAGAGGGAAGGACAACTTCAAAACCTTCAACACCGATGAAGTGCTTGGAACGCTTCTTTCCCAAAAGGAACAAAATGATCAAGCCAACAAGATAAATGCCTTGATCAAGCAAATTGAGGGAGCAAATGGTGACAAAAAGGATGTGGCACTCAAAGCCACACAAGAGAAGAAAAAGAAAGTGATTGATTCTAGTAGTGAGGATAGTGATGATGAGATGGCCTTGCTTGTGAGGAGATTCAAGTCATTTCTCAAGAAAGATGGCTACAAGAAGAAAAGCTTTGACAAGGGCAAAGCAAGAAGGTCAAAAAGAACTTGCTATGAATGTGGTAATGAAGGATATTTCATTACGGAACGTCCAAAGAAGAAGAACAAAGATGAAAGAAGGAAAGACAAGCACCACAAGAAAGACAAGAAGTACAAGAAGCATAGAAGAGGTGAATCTCACATTGGTCAAGAATGGAACTCCGATGATTCATCCTCTTCATCATCTTCCTCCTACGAATCCGAATCGGATGAGGGAGGCATTGCTACACTTGCCATTGGCGTCACTCCCACCAATACTTCTCTATTTGGGAGCTTGAGTGATGATGATGATGACAACACTCACAAGTGCCTCATGACAAGAGGATCGAAGGTAACAAAATCTAAACACAAGCGTTCCTCTTATGCTAGTAGTAGTGATGATGATGATGATGATGTTAATGCTTCACTTCCTAAAATGCTTGAATTTATGGAATTACTTGAAAAACAAAAGGAATAAAATGATAGGCAAGAGGAGCTACTTGAGAAACAAGAAGACTTGCTTGTTCTTGAAAAGAAAAGAAACCTTGAACTAGAGAAGCTCCTAGAAGAAGAGAGAAAGAAAAATAATGACTTAACTATATCTCTCACTAAAATTAAGAATACTTGTGAAAAAGTTGAGAGCACTAAAGATGAACTTCAAGAGAAGTATGAGGATTTGGAAAAGACTCATAAATCTCTTGAAGAACAATATAGGATTCTTTCAACTCTCACATCCTCCTCAAATAATTCCTCTCGTGCTTCCACTAGCAAAGGATGTGATAGATGCTATAATATTGATGTTGATGCTTGTGCTACTAATATCAAATTGATTGATAATTTGAATAAGCAAGTAAAGGCTCTTGAAAGCAAAATACAACATGAGAAAGATGTTGTCGATGATGAGAAGGCAAAGTATGCAAGAGGTGCATACACATATACTAGAATGCCACATGTCATGGATGGCATTGGTTATGTTGAGGGTGCCAAGCATAATGCTCGGGAGAACAAGAATGGGAAGAAATTCCTTAAGTTCACCAAGGAAGGATCTTACCAAAAGAAGCAAGCCAAGAACAAGAATATTAATCATCTTTCTTTTGTTAATGATTCTAATGCTACTTATGCACTCTTTTATGATTTTGATGCTTCATATGTGCTCATGAGAAACATGCATGGACGTGTGTTTGCCAAATATGTTGGGCCACACAACAAGAGGCCAAAAGCTTGTGTGTGGGTGCCCAAAGTGCTGGTGACTAACGTAAAAGGACCCAAGCAAATTTGGGTACCTAAAAACAAAGCTTAATTTGTTTTGTAGGACTATGTCTCCAGAGAATCTAAGTTGGGTGATTGATAGTGAATGCACCAATCATATGACCGAAGACAAAAAGATGTTCAAGTCATTCGAGCCAAGTCATGACAAAAATGAGTACATCACATTTGGTAACAATGGAACAGGACAAGTACTAGGTTATGGTAAAGTCCCTCTCACTCCTTCATATTCCCTCTCTAAGGTTATGCTTGTTGATCACGTTGACTTCAATCTTTTGTCCATTTCGAAATTTTATAAAATAGGCTAAGATTGTTTGTTCAACGAATGTGGTGTGACCGTTTATAAGAGGAGTGATGGCTCGGTTGCTTTTAAGGGTGCGCTTAAATGAAAGCTTTATGTTGTGGACTTCTCCACGGATGAAGATAGACCTGGTACATGCTTATTAGCGAAGTCCAACATGGGATGATTGTAGCATAGAAGGCTAGCCCATTTTGGTATGAGAAATCTTCACAAACTCTAAAAGGATAACCACATCATAGGACTAACCGACGTTTGCTTTGAGAAGGATAAAATTTGTAGTGCATGCCAAGCGGGAAAGCAAGTTGGAGCATCACACCCCGCCAAGAATGTGATGACAACCACAAGGCCATTGGAAATGTTGCACATGGACCTCTTCGGCCCTATCTCCTACATAAGTATTGGTGGTAACAAATATGGTCTTGTAATTGTTGATGACTTTTCTCGCTTCACATGGGTATTTTTTTTGCATGATAAAGGTGAAGTAAAAGATGTGCTCAAGACGTTCATGAAAAGAGCACAAAATGAAAATGAAGTCAAGATCAAGAAAATAAGGAGTGACAACGGCATCGAATTCAAGAACACTCAAGTTGAAGAGTATCTCGATGAAGAAGGCATCAAGCATGAATTTTCGGCACCCTACTCCCCTCAACAAAATAGGGTGGCCGAAAGAAAGAACCACACGCTCATTGAGATGGCAAGAACAATGCTTGATGAATAAAAGATGTCCGATCGCTTTTGGGCCGAGGTCGTCAACACCGCATGCCATGCCTCCAACCGGTTGTATCTCCATCGACTATTGAAAAAAACACCATATGAGCTACTAACCGATGATGAATCTCCTAGAAGTGTAATAAAAAGGATGGCCATTGGTGATGTGAGACCACAAGAAACATCAAGTATTAAAAATCAACCCTCGTCCTCAAGACAAAACCAACATAATGAGAATAAAGAATTAGATCACGCAAGTGGTCAAGATCAAGATGTTGGGAATAATGAACAAGCATCAAGCAATGATTCTCAAAGACATGATGAAAAGGTTGATAAAGATGGTGATCAAGAAAGCTCACACCCACAGCACCCAAGAGTGCATCAAAGTGTACAACGTGATCACCCCGTCGAGAAAATTCTTGGAGATATTGACAAGGGAGTAATCACTAGATCTCGAGTTAGTAATTTTTGTGAATATTACTCTTTTGTCTCTTCTATGGAGCCATTTAGGGTAGAACAAGCACTTGAGGATGCGGATTGGGTGATGGCCATGCAAGAAGAGTTGAACAACTTCATAAGAAATGAAGTGTGGACACTGGAGGAAAGGCCAAAGAACAAGAATGTTGTGGGCACCAAATGGGTGTTCCGTAATAAACAAAATGAAGATGGTGTTGTGATAAGAAACAAGGCAAGGCTCGTGGCAAACGGGTATTCACAAGTGGAAGGTTTGGATTTTGGTGAAACTTATGCCCCTGTAGCAAGGCTTGAATCTATTAGAATATTATTTGCTTTTGCTACTCACCATGATTTTAAGTTATACCAAATGGACATGAAAAGTGCATTCCTAAACGGACCAATCAAGGAAGAAGTGTATGTGAAGCAACCACCGGGCTTTGAAGACTCTAAGTATCCTAACCATGTTTATAAACTCCATAAGGCGCTCTATGGGCTTAAGCAAGCCCCGAGAGCATGGTATGAATGCCTTAGGGATTTTTTTGTTAAAAAGGGTTTTGTCATTGGCAAGGCCGATTCAATCCTCTTCACTAAGCGTTTTGGTGATGATATCTTTGTATGTCAAATATATGTCGATGACATTATATTTGGTTCTACTAACCAAACCTTTTGTGATGAATTTAGCAAGATAATGACCAAAAGGTTTGAGATGTACATGATAGGAGAATTGACATTCTTTCTAGGCTTCTAAGTGAAGCAACTCAAGGAGGGCACTTTCATATGTCAAGCAAAGTACACACAAGACCTATTGAAGAAATTTTACATGGACAAGGCAAAGCCCATCAAAACTCCCATGCCGACAAATAGTCACCTCGATCTCAACAAAAAGGATGAACCCGTTGATCAAAAGGTATATCGCTCTATAATTGGCTCTTTGCTTTACCTTTGTGCATCTAGGCCCGATATCATGCTTAGTGTGTGTATGTGTGCACGTTTTCAAGCCGCTCCTATGGAGTGTCACATGGTGGCTATTAAGAGAATATTGAGATATTTGATTCACACACCCAATCTAGGGCTTTGGTACCCCAAGGGCTCAAAGTTCAACCTATTAGGCTATTCTGATACGGATTATGCCGGGGATAAGGTAGATAGAAAGAGCACCTCCAGGACATGCCAATTCTTGGGTAGGTCCCTAGTGTCAGGGTCATCCAAGAAGCAAAACTCCGTTGCACTTTCCACGGCCGAAGCGGATTCTGTTGCAGCTGGTAATTGTTGTGCACAACTACTTTGGATAAGACAAACTCTAAGGGATTACGGTTACAAGTTGAATGGTGTTCCACTACTATGTGACAATGAGAGTGCCATAAAGCTTGCTTATAACCCTATTAAGCATTCACGCACAAAGCATATAGATATCCGACACCACTTTTTGAGAGATCATTCCATCAAGGGGGATATCGAAGTTAGCCATGTGAGAATCGAAGACCAACTTTTCGATATATTCACCAAGCCCTTAGATGAGAAGAAATTTTGCTATCTTAGGAGTGAACTAAATATTCTTGACTCTAGAAATGTGATATAGAGAATGTGCACATCTGAATAGTGATTGTTTTGTTATTATAAAAAAAATATTGTTTTATGTCAAAAACCCATTATTTGTGCTATTGAAGCTGGCTTTTGATCACTAGATCGAATCTTGACAAAATATGACCATTGTTATGTTTTGTTGATTGTTGGCTGACCATAAGATGTCAAGATTTTCTATTAAACTATTTTAAAGAAAATAAAAATCCTCTATTCTTTTCTGGCTGGTCTCTAATCTCTCTGGTCATTCTAGCGTCGGGCAAGTCCGATAGCCATCGGACAAGTCCGACAGTCTAGGTTTCGACCCTTTTAACCCAGCCCGACTTACCCCTTCGGTCAACCCTTCCTCATTCATCTTTCTCACGTTCTCTCTCCTCAAGAACACCCCCATTGGCGGCACCAAGGCGATCTCCCTCTCCCACCATCTATTGGAGCAAGTTTGGAGGTCAAGAGGTCCTCCTCCAACGAAGAAGTCCGATCCCCTATTGTTTTTGCAAGGTTTAACCCTAATCCCCTCTGTCTCCCTTAGGGTTAGGGTTATTGATTAATGCTAGTATCAAATCTTGTTTCCTTGCATATTTGATCCATGGAAGTAGCCTCTAGTTAGTTGTTAGTGGAGTAGAAGAAGTTTGGGTACTTGTGGTAGGTGGATTTGTGAAGGATCTAGGTTTTTGGAAAAACTGCGTGTCATCGGAGAAGTCCGATGACCATCGGACAAGTCCGACGCATCAGACTTGCCCGATGATTATCGGATATGTCCGACGACCTGTAGTTTCTTCAAAAATGTAAACTCTTTATTGATTCTCCTCACCCCTATTCCTCTTTTTGACTCCATCCTAACTTGTTGCTCGCCACATTTTCTCAGCATGTCTGACGTGGAAGCATCCCCCTTGAGGGAGAAGAGGACCAAGACCAGCGAAGACCAAGGTTAGAGCCAACCCCCAAAGAGGAGGAAGGACACTGCTGGGAGAATCCGCCGCACCAAACTGAAAGCTCCAGCTGATAGAGAGGAGCCGGAAGAGATAAATAAGATTGACAGTGTCATGCATCCTCCAGCAGAAATGGAGAACTCTGACCGTGACATTGTGAACTACTTTCATGCCTTCATTGAGACCTGCTCGGCGGCAAGGTTAACCAACTTCTATGCTGATGAGAAAGAAGCTTTTGATTTTCACTTTCATGCACATTTTCATGCGGATTGGTACCGTTCCACTTATCTACGCATGAAGAATGCAGTGGTTGAGATGAAGTGGCTTGATTGGGATCACATGAAGACAAGGTAGCATCCATTACTTGATCAAGTGCTGGCTGCCTGTGAGCATCATGGTCTCAAGACCTTCCTGACTTTCCGGTACTCCTGGAATAGGGAAATCATAGCTCAGTTTTACTCAACTGTCTATTTTGATGAAGATGCCAAAACCATGTTCTGGATGACGAATGGCACCAAGTATACCTGCTCCTAGAACCAGTTTGCTGGTATGATTGGACTTAAGCACACACGCAAGGAGAGGCACAAGGTTCACAAGAGAAATCATATGGATGCTGAGGACATCAGGTATATGTATATGGACCCGGATAACTGCTCTCCTCACAACTCCAGTGGGTTGAAACCTTTCTTCTCAGTCTTGTTTCGGATCTGCAGGAGTACCTTAGCTCCAAGGGGAGGCAATTCTGGCCGTATTTCTGCCTTTCAGAGGGATATTCTGCACTAGGTTCATGGGAACAGAAAATTTAATGTATTTGACTATGTCTATCAGGAAAAGTGGGACATCTCCATCTCTCTCAAGCGTGGCTGTGGATACACTCCTCACATCATGTTCATGATTAAGAAGGTGTCGGGTTTAACCTTCAACAAGGATATGAAGCATCTGAGCCTCAAACCTCAGATTCCTTCTAACTGGACTCCCGACACCACCTCTGGACAGGCCTTTGGAGCAGCTCAGCCTCCATCTTCAGCTGCACCACCTCAGCCACCTCGGTCTGCCTCTCGGGGCACTGGATCCTCTCATGTGCCTCCGCCTCCTCGGGGCAAGAGAAGCGGAATTATGAAGATATTAAAATAACTTATGAGCATGTGCAGGAGCATTAATTAGCGGCTCGATTGAGAGGAATTAAAAGGGTCTCTATGACCATTTTGGTATTGAGACTCCTCCTCCACCGTCCCCGGTTGAAGGCTCACCTCCTCCTACTCATGATGACCCCACCTTCACCGTTGAGGAGATGAACTATTTTGGATACCATCTGACTCCTCCTCCTTTCTCCTCTGGTGCAGGTTCGAGTACTCAACACATTCGCTTTGAGGATAACGATGGCGAGGGTGGTGAAGATCAAGCTGCCTATGCTTCTCGCCAGCGCAAAGTGAAGGAACCGGCCATTGATGAGGAAGAAAAGGAAGAAGGCGATGATGATGATGAAGACTATGAGTTCTCCGATAACTAGAGCTCTCATCACCTTCTACCCACACTTTTCTCCTTTTTAGGTGTCTTGATACCAAAGGGGGAGAAGTGTAGTTATCTTAGTTTTTTATCCTCTTAGTTTTTGAGTTGTGAGTGAGTTTGGAGTTGAACTATTTATGGCACTATTTGGTTTGTAAAACTCTATTTTGCTACCTATGTGGTTCGTTTGTACACTTTATTTGCTTATTGTATTGGTACTTCATTGATTATCTTTTTATTTGCATTTCGCCTATCTTGTGTGATTAATTGGTGCAAATTAACATATATGCATAGTTTTAGGGGGAGCTCTCACATTTTTTTAAATATGTGCACTTATTATTATCTCATATTCTCTCACTCATGCACACATTTAGGGGGAGCTCCTCATCACAAACTGAACCTTTATTGTATATTTTTATCAAAATTAGTTGTATTATCATCAATCACCAAAAAAGGGGAGATTGAAGGTGCATCTAGGGCCCTAATTTTATTTTGGTGATTGGCATCAATACAATTAAGAACGGACTAATCTTTTAATGAGCATATGTGTAGATTATGGTATAAAGTTTGGTGATTAAATGCATAGAAACAAAAAGGGAGAAAAGAAGATGGCAAAGTGCTTCAAGATGAAATTCAAAATATGCTCAAGAATGAAGTTCATAGTATTTTATTTTAAATCTTGAGTATAGGAAAAGCCGTACTATTAAGAGGGACACAAAAGTGTGAAGCGATGGTGAACTAAGTGTAAAATTCCCCTTTTCAGGCCATACAAAAATTTCCAGGGCAAAATCATCGAACTTGTTCGACCCATCGGACAAGTCCATCGGACTCTAGTACCTTTGCCACTCTGGGTCGTCGGACATGTCCGACGGTCATCGGACTTGTCCGATGACCAGAGGAAAATCTGACGCATCGGATATTTTCATCGGAGTACAGTTCTTCTGCCACCCTATTTTCATCGGACTTGTCCGATGGACAAGACTTGTCCAAGCCATCGGACAAGTCCATCGGATTACAGTTCCTCTGCCCCTCCTGTGACGTCGGACATGTCCGATGGCCATCGGACTTGTCCGATGGTCAACTTATCCGAGGCATCGGGCAAGCTTGTCAGACTCCAGTTTCTGCGCCACCTTGATTCATCGGACATGTCCGATGACCATCGGACTTGTCCAACATAGATCTCAGAAATTGGGTCTCTAATGACTCTTTTCCCCATTGGGCTATAAATAGAACCCCTCTTCGCCCTTTGGCCGGTTGGTCACTCATTTCCACTCAAAAACACTATGAATCTCACTTTGCTCTCCCCAACTCTCCTTCCTTGATTCCACTCTTGATTTGTGAAGGGATTGGGAGAAGATTAAAGTGCTCCATCCACTCCAAGCCTCCATCCTCTTGAACACTTGGTTCATCCTCACCGCCGACAACTAGTGTGTTTGTTACTCTTGGGGATTCATCCCCTAGACGGTTAGAGGTGCCCGTAGAGCTCCCAACTTGTGTGGTGACGCCTCGGGAAGTTTGTATTGACCCCTCCTTTGTGGAGTTTCTAGTGGAAAATCAAGTTTGATCTTTGTGCAGCTTGAACATAGTTGGCTTCATGCTCCGCAAGCTTCTTTCTAAGTTCTTGGTACATGTCGACAACGTGCTTAGGCGTGCGACAAATTTTGGACCAATGTTCATTCATGCCATATCTGTAATATTTTTTGTCCTATTTCCTATATTCTCCTCCTGAAGGTGTCTTCTTTGACTTCCCTTTATAGTTCTTCTTGAACTTGTTAGGATTGTTTTACGCCTTCGGTGGTGCCTTCTGTGGCGCCTTTGGAGCTCCTTTATCCTTGTTGTTATTTTTCTTGAATGACGTGGCATTTGCTTCTTGCGGTGCCATGGAGTCAGTAGGACGAGACAAATGATTCTGCTTGATCAATTCGTCCTTCTTCTGATCTTGCTGCAATGCATTGCTCAGGACGACATAAGAGTCTTATTTGTCCTTTTTGTACTAGCGGCTCATATGGGTGAGCTTAGGGTGAAAGGTGGATAGAGTCTTGTGGATGAGGTCGGGATCTTTAAGATCTTTTGCCACATAGTTTCATGCGTGACATAATACTATAAAGCTTGGTATTATATTCCTCAACAGTCTTGTAGTCTTGAAAGCGTAGACTTTGACATTCACGCTTCACTTTAGGAAGTAACACTGCTTCAATTCGCTCAAAGCGATTACGCAGTGAGTCCCATAAGACCTTCGAATTCCTTTCGGTCATGTACTCATTTTTCAATGCAGTATATAAATGATGCCTTAGGAAATGTATGGACTGAGTTTGCTCCACTTCTGTTGCAGCAGGTTCCCCATTTTTAGGCAAAATTGTCTTCAAGAGATTTTTGCCACTAAGAAGGATTTCAGCATCAAGAGCATTGGACAAGTAGTTACTTCCATGGGGGTAAGCACATCCAATTCTCTCTTTACAAGGTCAGACATTTGCATAATATCATGGTGCAAAAATTACTTTATGTATATGTAAATAATATATCCAAATAATAGGGGGCACAAGTAAAGTGATATAACAAAAACTGTATGTTTAAGTTATTTTTATTGGTATTTCTACATAACACTAACCAACAAACCGTGAAAATAGAATAATATAAGGACTAAAGTCCATCTTGGTATAAATTTGGAAAAATCCAGGGTGTTATATGCAAAATAACACAATCCCATGAAATTTCTATTCATTCTGGTAATTTTCATAATTTTCAGAGGGCTTCTGCAAAAAATTGGGTTTGTTTCTGCGAGAAACAGAAAATCCCAAAAATTTGAGAACTTCTTTGCGAAATTTTACAGATATTTTCAGAGCTGGGCTGAAAACAGAAAATTAGGCTATTCGGCCCATATCGTGTGAACAGGTATAAATAGGGATGAAACCCTAAGTGCCCTTCACTCTCTCCTATTTCTTTCACTCCCGCCCGTACCTTCCTTGCCCCAATCTCTCTCTCTTTTCTTTCACCCAGCCACCACTCTCTTCACCACCAACGCCATCTTCTCCCTTTTCTTTCTTCTAGATCTACGCAGAGCAGGGGAGGATTCCGCTCCCTGAGCGCGAGCTTGCCAAGGGCCTCACGGGGCCAGGCGTTGTCGGCATGGTCAGGTGCGGGCCTAGGTGCACGGTTTTCAAGGCTAGGAGGCTGACGCATCGCAAGGCCGAGGGGGGGTCCGGCCACCTGCTGCGTGCGGGACTCGGTCCCGGCTGGGCGGGAGCTGTGGGCAGGCCGGGCGCAGGCAGGCGCTCGGCCAGGAGCTGGGCCTAGGCGCAGGGCCGGCTTGGCGATGCTCGGGCGGGGCCAGGCGTTCGGCGGCTCAGCCGTGGTCTTCGTGCGCGCGCTAGGCCCGACAGGGTCAAGCGGGGCCATGCGCGGCAGTCGGCGCAGGGGCACCTTTGGCCAGGCGCACGGGCCCAGGCCGCTACGTGCGTCGGTGCTCCGCCAGCTGCGTGCTGGTGCGCATGGTGGTTCGGGCCTGGGTTTCCTTCGTGGAGGGCTCTGACCTAGGCCACGCTTCGTGCGGGCCAAGTCCGGTGGGACCGGATCTGGGTTGCGTAGGCCTGGATCTGAGCCGCCACGGATTGGATCTGGTCTTGCTCGCCTGGTTCTGTGATATTCTTTTTTTTTTCCTGTGATGGATCTTGAATGTGCTTCGATTCTGGTCACCTTCACCGCTAGGATTAGGATAGATCCGGTTTTCTCCGTCGTCTTCTTGGGCGCCCTCCCGTTGGGGTTAGGATTTGGTGGTCAAGTCGTCGGATCTCGAGATTTTTTTCTGTTCTTTCTTGTGGATCCGGTCGGAGGAGCCCCTTCCGAGTAAGCCAGCCGCCGGATCTGATCTTTGTGCGTGGCCAGACAGATCTCACACTGCTTCTTTTTCTCTGAACAAGTTGCCTGCATTACTCCCCTCGCCGGATTGGATGCGGTAGGGTTGAGAGATCATGGCTCA
Source organism: Eleusine indica (assembly GCA_030378355.1). Classification (NCBI taxonomy): domain Eukaryota; kingdom Viridiplantae; phylum Streptophyta; class Magnoliopsida; order Poales; family Poaceae; genus Eleusine; species Eleusine indica. The sequence goes on along the minus strand of CM059498.1, from coordinate 3,517,297 downwards.
TAAGTGTCCGCGGATCTGTTTTTTTTTTTTTGTTCTTTCGAACTTCTGGACGTACCCCGTTTTGGATCTGGATATCCCAGATCCTCCTCGTGCCGGTTTAAATCCGGTTAGGGTTGGTAGATCGTGGGCGCATAAGTGTCTTTAATCTGATTACGTTATTTCATTGTGCCGCTTCCTATGACGGTTTTTGTTGTTATAGATCTTGACTGCAACAAGAAGATTTTTATGACGATCTCCTGGACAGATGTTGGCTGCAACGAGTCAAGATACAAATTCAATCGAAAATCGTACCTTTAATCCCTGAGTAGGTGGCCGGCTCTATAGAGCATGTTGATAACGTGTTAAGTTATCGATGATCACAGACACATAGATCGAAGTAGAAAACGAGAACATAAGTAACAAGAATAGAGGAGACGAAATTCTTTATTGAATAATTCTAGTAAAATTATATGAGGTATCTCCTCAACTATTTATAAGAGAAAAATCCTATTTTATATTAGATCAGAATTAGATAATGAGCTCATATGGACCAGGAGTACTTCTTCTAAAAGGTAAACCTGCGCGCATAAACGTTTTACAACAATATAATCGTCGCGGGCGCACTCGCGGAAGGAGCAGGAACACTGGGGCAGCGCATGGGGAGAGAAGAGAGAAGAGAAGGAGCCAACAGCCAAGCGAAAGAAAGAAAAAACAGCCCATGTGTGCGAGGATCCGCGTGGGGGCGCAACGCAAGGGATGGTGCGGATGCCGGGGCCGCAGAGGGCCATGGCGTGCAACCCTGCCGGCACGGGCACGCTCCACCAGGCGCAAGCACAAGTGCGCGGCTGTACGTTTTGATACTGAGAGATGGGCCGGAGCATTTGGTTGGTAAAACTTTGAGGCCTGGTAGGTGCTTTTGGGCCCAATCAAGGACCATGAAGCCCGGCTCTGCGAGGAAGAAATGGGCTCCAAACGCGCTAATGGATCATGAGCAATGCTTCACGAGGCGGCGGCGGCGCAGCTCCCGGACGGTGGAGGCCGGCCGTCGCTCGACGGAACGTGATTACCCTACGCCGCTCAACCGTTGCGATGACCAGCGAAACGTTTTCCAGGTAATCTTTCGCTGCTCGCAAGCATCTCGCGTAAGATAAAATGTTCCTTCTGTTCATTAGGCACGGCCGGCCAGTTCATCAGGATAGAAAGAATCTAGCCAGCCAGCGGCGCACTAGTCAGATCAGGCCACGTCCACAAGATCCTCTTGTGTATGACATGGTCTGACAAACCTCCTGACGGCATACCCAAAAACGCGCACGAATCAGGGCGCAAGCGTACGACAAGAGACTGCAGCAGGGCTGAGGAAAGCCTGAAACCGCTATCTCCAACTTAAACATCTCAAAATGCCTCGAGGAAAAGACGAGGGATAAAAAAATGCGCGCCCTGGACTGCTGCGCGTGGCCGCTTTGCTGCGACAGGATTCCCCGTCCGGAGATCGCAAGCAGGCGACGGCCGGCATGGGCGTCGATAACCCGGAGGCGCATCACACCAGCCCCAGTCCAGCCTCCAGCGAGGCGAGAGACAAGGGAGGGGACCACATCGTCAACAAAAGTGCTCGCGTTTATTATGCTAGTACTCGCACTGCACATTTGCCTGGCTGCCTGACCATTGTCTTGTGTCACCCTTGTTTACTTTTATACTTTCTCTGTTTCAAATTATAAGTTGTTTTTAATTTTTAGATACTAATATTTGATTGTTCGTCTTATTTAAAAATCTTATGTAAATATAAAAATACATGTAATATATTTTAAATATATCTAATAATAAAATAAACTATAACAAAATAAATGATGTTTGAATAAATTTTGTTGAATAAGACGGAAGTTGAAACATAATATCTTAAAATCTAGAACGATTTATAATTTGAAACAGAGGGAGTACCACTTTAGTAACATCACTTGCTATTCGCTTGTGCTTCGTTCGATGTTCCAAGCAAAGCAAGCCGACATTTTGGCGTTCAACCCTATTGATGTTGTCTCGGTGTCCATTCTGTTTCTGTTGTCTGTCGATGTTGTCCGACGGCCCGAACTAACCTTACCGTGTCCTGGTTAAGACACATCCAGTTTATGACGCGTGCCTGTTCCAACTCCAACATACTCTGTGAAATCTGCTACTACACATATGCTACATGCTTTACACGCGTGCTTGTCAATAATGTTTTATGGCCATTAGGGACTGGCAGCGGGAGAGCGATCATGTTCCATGGTCCATGCTGTGCCATTCTGGTACAAGCAAGGGTCTCTCTGACACAGATTTCTGAAAGAATAATGCTGAACCAACAAGGTATCCGATGGTGTAACTGGACAGACCATCAGAAAGGAGAACATGCGAGCTACCAAATTTGAGTTACATCAGCATCGTCAAGCAAACTTGTTTTTTTTTTTTCAGTCAAAAGCTTCTAATATTACAACAAAAGGGTACATGCACACTTTACCTCTATCTTTATTCCTTCGAAAAAAGATGAGATATAGCACGCCTACTAATAACACAAGCAAAAGAATTCATCAATCTTTTGCCTTTACTCACCCTCTACACTCCATGGCAGGACCAACTTCAATTATCACTGGCCGCTTTGAACAATTCATGGAGATGTAGTAGAGCATCAATCCTAATCTGAAATCTGACAAGCGCTAAATTGACCGCCTAATCCTCCAACGACATCTACTGAAGTCGATACTTACAATTCAACTCTCCCCCCACATTGATTATCTTTGCTTCATCAGTTCGATGGTTGTCTCTAAATTAGCCCGCTTCAAGAAAGCTGGTTATGCATTGTGAGAACAGACTGCCTCCACTGCCACCCTTTTCATCACATTTGGGCAGGGATCTCCGCCAAAGCTGGTCGGGGAGATAGCAACGACACATCTTTCCAACCCAATGCATTTCTGTTCAAATCAACATAATGAGAATATGTTAAGCTAAGATAACATGACAAAGTGGATGCACAGATGATAACTAGAATGACCAAAACATTAACTGACCTTCTCTAGAACAGTGTGAGAGTTAGATGAATGGCAATCTCCTTGCTGGAAATTTCCACAAGTTCCCATAGGCGTTCCAAAGCTTGCAAATTTGATGGCTGAAATAGATTGACCAGGTGCACATCTCAAATGCACTTTAGGCTTGTGGTATTCTTCAGTCTCCCCATAATTTTCAATCTCCCAGTTCTTGATGTTTGGATGATCCTCAGATACATCAGCGCAGACGCTTGAGACTGACCTCTTCACAAGAGCAATCTTCGAAGAATCCCCACCAAGTTCCTCAAACACTACCAACAGATTTCTAGTGGGCTGTAGCCAGGATCTTGGCACATGGTACCTGCATATAACAATTGGAACCATTAGTTAATGGAAATGCTGCCAGAACCACATTAACAAGAGCAGATAGCCGCGGACAGGCCAGTGGCCTGGTGGGAAGGCGCCCGAGTGGCTGCCCCCAGATTGGGGGTTCAAACCCCTGATCCCGCACGTCACTGTAGCACGTGCAGTGTAAAAAAAAACCCTCACTCTCCCCAGTCAAAGCATAGGTAAATACTCGCGCTACAGCTCACACGGCCAGCTGAGTCCCTATGTATGGTTGGGGGGAGGGTTCGGGGGGTTTCTCGGCCTGCATGAGGGGCTCTTCTCCTTAGCAAAAAGCCGTCAGGGGGGGCTTCTTCCCCCGGCAGGTCGAGTTTTTTACAAGAGCAGATAGCCATAACAGTGAATCAAACATTTCTATCAATAACAGTGAAACAAACACTCCAGTTTTAATGGCAATGGATGGAAGGGGACAATAATATAAGTGGATCAGCATGATTTTAAATACTGAAGAGAAGTCAACAAGGTGGTAGTATGAAAATTCAAATGTTGTCACAATTGTTCTTACCAACGTTGTGTGGGTTGACCACAACCAGATTGACATTTGGGTGCCCGGTATGATCCAGCATAACTGCATTCTTTGCAGTCCCCATTTGCGTATGCCGTCCAGTATCGTCCAATGCTTTGTCCATTTATCCAAATTTGACCCTTGCCCATGCTACCCATATCTAGAGCCAGTGGTTCATCCCCACTAGGAGTTTCAAAGTAAGCCTGTAGAAAAGGAACTTTAGTGGTGGCAATAGGATGTAAAATGTAGTCACAAGGTAAATGGTATAGGGGAGGAGTTTTTTTTTTTTTTTTTTTTTTTTTTTGCATACCCTGTACCATGCCAATGGCTGTTGGTTTTGGGCTAACAATGACCCCTGCATCCATTCAACTGAGCTTGCGCCTTCTAGGGAGTTCAGATTCATCTGTTCACCTTTCAGGCCAACCTAGCATGGAGAAATGCATGTTTACCTTCTGCCTTACAACAATAATTCATCAAGAAAGATATTTGATGTTAAATATACCTGATAGGACCATGTCTGCCAAGTCAGGTCTCGTGAACCTTCATCCAAACCATGAAGCACAACAGGACCAACTACGCCAGTATTCCATGTCTCATAATGCACACCAACATTCTATATCAGGAAAGAAAAGAAATGATTAATCTGAAGAGTTATATACTAAATTAAAAGGTGTAATTATTATATATAATTCATGAGATAACAGACCGGCAGTCCACAAGCAACACTCAGTAGTGCTATTTTATTAGTACCGGCACGAAGATTAGCATTGCCATTATATGAGACTTTCCGATCTTCTCTGGTACCATAAGCAGAACCTACGCAGTGGTGAAGTAAAATTAGTAATTCACTAATCGGTCTGTATGACACTAATGTCCAGAAAAAGGTGTTTTCAAAAAAAAAGTCCAGAAACTGGTGCCCTCAGTGGAATACCTTGGAGTTGTCCATTGACAAAGACATGCAAGGCATGACCAGCAGATTGCACACTGAGAGAGAGAGGTTTGCCACCTTGTAGAAAGTTTTCAGATGGGTTTACATCCACACTGTAAGCAATAATAAGAGCTTTTCAGATACAAGGGCTTTACATGTCTACTGAGATGTAGAGCAATGTACAGTACAGAGAAGGGGCATCATCCCTAAATTCACACTTGTAAAAATGAAAGCTGCAAGTCATGGATACACCATTACCTGGTGATGTACCACAAATAATCACTACTATCTCTCGTCACATTAAGCTGCTCAAGCAGACCAGTTGTGGTGAGCATTGGTGCAGCAGCCAGCGAATCAACCTCTTCATCGTACCTCTCCCACATCATTGATGAGGCCCCATCTGTCCACATTTGCATTTGAGATGTCTGAACACCAACCTATGGAGACCGACAATTTTTGTCAGGTAATCCATGCCACAATAAAGTTCAGAAAAAAAAAAGGAATAAAGGCAAGCACAGAAGGGTGGCATGCCATACTGAGGTAAGCAAAATGAAACTTACTGTTGCAGTGTTAAAAACTACATTCTTGCAATCAGGAAGAATGCTGATTGACCAAGGTGGAAGGTTATATTGTTCATTGTTGAACACAACTTTTGCGTAAGACTTGTAATTGTAGTTCGCAAGGAAAGCTGCACAGCCTGATGGAGATCGGAAGACATGGGCCTGAAGCACAGATGTTATAAATAAATGTAACATCGATCCATACATACGCCATGTAAACTTCATAGAGGGGCAAGGGTCACCAAAACAATACCTCTTGCATGGTTCCAAGGGTGGTAACAGCCGGATCAACAGAAACCAAAGCCTGCTCACATAACTTAACAGCTCTATGGAGTTCTTTAAGATGGCTGTGCTTTGGTTCCCTTGGAAGTCCTGGGCATAACAAAGCAGACAATGAGAAATACTTACCACACTCACTTCAAGATGATGCAGTTTTTTTTTTTTTGGTAAACTGGTAAATAGTGTATCAATACATATTGATAGACAAAAGAGATTTATATTGGTAATGGCAATAAGAAAAACACTGAATTTCTTCCATGTATAAGCATACCATATTCATCGATTGGAGCATCGTAATCATAGCTTGTGGTGATGAAGGGACCACCAGCTGTGCGTCCAAAATTTGTTCCTCCATGATACTTCATTAACAGAAACCAAAAAACCATCAATCATGGATTTCTCTCCACAGGAAGGTTGACAAAAAATTATCAGGCACACAATACAGGACTTCGTTCACAAGACATACCATATAGTAATTGATAAAAGAACCACCCTTCTGTACAAACCGAGCAGCAGCAAATGCGAGATCCTCAGCAGGTCGCTGACGGATAGTCCCACCAAATTCAGTGAACCTAAAATGTTTGTAAATATTATTACTTCTTTGACAGGAAGTTCCATGAATATTATAGATTCTGGCTACTAATAATCAACATAAACAATGATAAATATATGAATCACTTCAATAAATATTTGCTACATTTTTACAGAAGACTCCCTTCCAAAAAGAAACAGAAATGAAAGAGAAACATACCAGCCACTCCAAGCTTCAGTCCACATTGTAGGCTTGTAAGGCTGGTTTGGAGAAAATGAGTCGCAGTAGAAACCATTGCACGTATTGATCTGAAAAAACACAATTGTAAGTACAACAATTGTTCTTCATGAAAGACAAGACATAGCAAGCTACAGTGCAATGTTCCTAATCACAAATCTAGACTGACATTGATTTGATTTTTTCTACAAATATCAGCACATGCGATTTCATATAAAAGAAGGATAAACGTGTTAGAATCCTACTAGTGGAAATGTGTAGGTCTTGTTCCCATGTTACAAAGTACACAATAAGATAAAGCATTAGCATTTGGAGAAATGTCAGAAACATGACCATCGCTACACCAATTCGGATATCAATTAACCACACATAAGGTTACACAAATGGTGTTGTTGACATAGAGCATAGCCTATTTTACCATTGGATCTGGTGCATCTTCCTCCTTGCACATCACCCACGGCACACCAGTTCCCAATCCTACGGCCATCTTTGCTGCCCAATTGATATATGACTTCCCAGCGGCACCAAACTCTTTGCCTTCTGGGCCATACTCGTTCTCAATCTGAGCATCACATAACAACATCCAATAATATGAATCAGCAGATTAATAAAACCATCACAAGAATTTGATAATCATGTATTTGGCAACAGCAATATGTTGAAGCATTTTAGCATGTCATAACAAAGGTGCTTATTTCCATATTAAGCGAACAGCAAACTGTTTAAACTTCGCATTCAACACAAATAATGTGATTATACATGCCTGAGAGAGGATGATAGGGCCGCCTTGGGAAGCAAAGAGTTTTTCGCTCTTCATCATCCCCACAATTTTCTCGGTGAAACCTTGCATTGCCGTCTGCAGAAACATAACACAACATTATATTATAACCATGTAAAAAGAATAGACAGCATCACTATCAAGATCCAAAAATGCTAGTGACTTCACAGACCTTGAACGGTTCGTTGTCTGTCCTGAAGCTGATGCCTGGTACATACTTTAACCAAACCGGGAAGCCACTACAAATTTGCATCGTAACGAAAGTCAGGAGACACAGAGTACAGCTTGCCACATACACGAAACAGGAAACGGTAAAATGTGGAAAGAACAAATTTGCATTTCCATTTTACTGCAGTGATTTTAAGATGAGTGGAATACCCGAAATTCCACTCGCCACAAATGTAGGGACCGATGCGGAGATGTACAAACATCCCGGCCTTATGGACCGTCTTTATGAACCTGACCAAATCGTACCTCTCTTCGAAATAGTACTGCGCGAAGCGAGAAAATACCATTGTAATTCCTGTATGGCATGCTAATAACAGCTGAACAGAAGAGTTGAAGGGGTGTTAATTTGTTTACATTTCCAGGAGTAGGCTCATGTCCGTTCCAAAAGACATAAGTCTGGATCACATCCAAGCCTCCATCTTTAGCCTTCTGAATCAGCCCTTCCCACATCTGGAGACAAAAAGGCAGAAAAAGCCCTCATTACTACTGTACACCATAAAATTCTAACTTACGGTGCCAACACCCTCAAAATAATTCTTTTTTTGCTAAGCAATTCGATTACAACACTAAAATATCACAATGCAGAACAAGAAAAGGCAAAAAAAAAGAAAAGGACAACGGTGGTTGAAGAAAAAACAGTAGAAGAAAGACAGCATTCCGGGAAAATCTCAAGAGCCTTTCGCTTTTGAGGAAAATCTCAAGTTCCCTTCCAAGAAACTGCCACTAGAAGGAAAATATCCCGCAGGTGACCAGGAGCATTTCCCTCTTGAGGACATGGCATCAAGAAACCGCCGCACAGCCATAAATCACCCAAAAATCTCCCCGGAAAAGAGGGAAAAGAGGACATTTTGAAGAATGCAGTTACATCAGGGGTGCTTCTGGGGTAATGTATGGATCCGGAGAAGAGAATCCGCCTCTGCCCGTTGATCAGCACCGCCTTCTTGTCGTATGTCACCGAGCATTCGACGGTGGCCGCCAGCGCTGCCGCCAGCACCGCGCAGCCCAGCAGGGCAGCCGGCCAGCACCTCCCCATCGCTCACTCCCTCGCTCCAAGGAGATGGTCAAAGAGGAAGACCACACACACTGAGTGAGTTCGTGTGTGAGAGACTGTGGTCTCTTCACACACTGGTCTTCTCTCCGTCCACCACCTCGGCCTCCTCTTCCTCAACCCAGTTTTTGTTGCTGCTTTCTTTGGATTCTTTGGCTGGGGATTCTGGGGACGAGTGAGAGTGGGGGTAGCCGCTCCAGTGGAGCTTTTGGCGTACTATGGTGCTATTATAATGGCTGCCTCCACGCTCTGCACGCAGCAAGAAGAGAAACGGAGGAGGAGAGAGAAAAGAGGGGAGGGGAGACTGCAGCCGCGGCCCGTGTGTCTGTGTGGAGGCAGGGCAGCGGAGATTAGGGAGGTAGGAACAGTACAAAGAAGGCAGCTCATCATCATCATGCTGCTGGGTGGCCCGCGGCGCGTCCCCTGCGATCTTGAGATGGCCAATTCTGACAGTGGGCACGTCTTTCCCTCACAATTCGTACCGCTGATGTACGTACCATGTTTTATTTTCGGCGTGGGGTGACTGAAAGGGTTATTAAGGGTCGCTTAGCAAGTACACCCTCCGGTTTCATATTATTGTCTCCGGCTAGTGCAAATTTATACTAGCCGACGACAACAAAAAAAATACCAGAGGAAGTAGTAGTATAGGCGAATAATAGTAGGCTGCTTATATTGAGTCAAACAAAAGAAGGAAACGTTTAACTGGGAGCAGTTATGTTCCTCCGGAATCAATTGCACATGTCATGCCAATTTAATTAGTGCACACATTGTATTATATGTTTTGGAAACATTTCACTGCAATTCATTCTATTCTAGTATTCTGGACAAGTTCGTCTTTACAACTGGCATCCATGCTTCATACTTGTTTCTTTCTTCCTTTTTTACTTTCCTTATCCTCTTCTTCTTCTCTTTACTTGTATGCACGGTGTACTCCTGGTCCACTTACTAATACTTTATCCGTCCTATTAAAAATATTATTTTTTACTTTTAAAAAATTATCTTTGATAATTCGTCTTATTTAAATTTTTTTATTTAAATATTAAAATAAAGATAATATAATCAAAATATTTTTAGTGATAAATTTAATTATAAAAAATAAATTATATTTATATAAAATTTTTGAATAAGACGAGCAGGTCAAACATAAGTTTAAAACGATAGTACATATGTCTTTTCTTATGTGATTAAGAAAAAGGTTTTTGGATGTAGCTAGGGTCGGGGTTTTTTTTTCTCATGATAAGGAGCCAGAGTGTGAAAATTAGAGCCACAGCGCGAAAAAGGTAGACACCCCCGCCCGGTTTGCCCCCGGCCACAACCCGAGTCTGTTAGGTTAGGTATTGGCATGGACAACGGCATGCAAGTTTAGGGCGCAGGTTGGTTTGCACGTGTAAAGGAGAGAAGATATGGCGCGAGTACATCGCCGTGGCATGGTGGGAGTTATAAGTACACCTGTACGTGTGTTCGTGCTGTCGGCATTGTGTTGGGCAAGTGCGAAGATGCAATCCGGAACCCGGATAAGTAAAAGAATTAAAAGACACAAGCACGCAGCTTAGGCGTTAAGCTTGCTACAATGGTCCCGTGCTCCTTTCACAATCAGAACCGCTTGAAATTACAAAGATTCATTCAAGAACGTTGCCTTTCACAATCAGAACAGCTGCAGTCTCTTGGCTCGCGCCAGTCATCCCATCCGGAAGTGCCATTTGTAGAAGTCCTCTACCATGCCGGCGGGAAAGCATCTTTCCGTACGGTACCAACAACTATACTGTGGTGGTGGTAGTAGTAGTAGTAGTAGTAGTAACCGGGAACGGGTAGGTTGCAGGACGACGCAGAAAGAGGAAAGTCGAGAGAGAAGTTTCGGTGGAACGAAAGGATCACTCGGATCCTGTGTGCTGTAACCGGAGCAGTTCGCACTTATTCACAGACCATTCATCAATTCGGTCGGCATGGATCTGAATTACGGGTGTAGGGTGGTGCAGGTTCCTGGAAAGTACTACTCCTAAGAGAGACTGTGGGACGCAGTGTGGCAATACACTGCACAGCTGTATGAGTAGCAACGTGTCGACATATACGAGGAGGATGCATACAGCAAGAGCCTAATGCAGTGCGGCAGCACGTATCATCCCCACGCTTGCCACCACGCACCAACAAATCCCCCAACAAACTGAAAGCATATAGGGAAGCTTTTGGCAAAGCAAGAAGGCGATGAAAAGGAAAAGCGGGCGATTCCCAGCGAGCAACCAACAACAACCGCGCACCGCACGCGCGTCGTCGTCCCCCGTGATCCAAGACAATCTTTGTGTAATGGCGCTGCTCGGTGGCTCGGTGCCTTGGTTTGTTGGTCGACGGACGCACACACGCACTCGCGCATAGCTAGAGCGGCATGCATATATGGATGGGGAGCTAAAGCGGCATGCATACGTGCATCAGGACATGCACGCGGCCAAACGCATCTACGCCAACTTGCCATGGATCCAAGCGCGCCGTGCAACAGGACAAGCAGAGGCGGTGGACCGTAGCGACGACGTACTACACGTATCACCAGTAGAGAGTAGAGTAGTACTCACATCAGGGGGGCGAGCGGTCCAAGCGGCGCATCATCCCGGGACCACGCCTCGCACGTCATTTCATCGAAGCTACTAGTACGTCGTAAAAGTGTGTAACGAAAAAATCGATCGATCGAGGTGGAGATGGGTGGAAAGGAAAGGAGCACCTGCATTTTCCATACCGAACCGGGAGGGCCCGGCCAAAACCTTTTCTTGATTCTGACCGTGGCGCGTCGCTCCTTCGCCCCCACAGTGATAAACAGACATGGACGGGACGCCAGTAATAATCAATTATTGCCGGTTAAATAGGACGGTCCAAAGAGGCCAGTCACACCCATATCCACAGTCCATTCCGAGTGATCGCCACATGGCCTCCGGGTCAATCAGACAGTTAGGCACTGCCCACCACACCATGTGGTGCTGCTGCCACTAACAAATGCACCCACTTGTTTTCACCACCCCTACGTCGAGAGTTGCTGATGAGCTCAGCGCCTATTCCGTGCGAGTCACATGTAGACGCAGCAAACGGTCGAGTCCAAATCCGAGGTGCGAGATATTCCATCTTCTGAAAGAGATACTGGCGCACAAGTCAGACGAGACGACGCCTCTGCTGGCTTCAGGTTCACATGCGCGCGTCAATGACGCTCCAAAATGTGCGCATCAGCGGCTGGGAGGCGCCGGAGCAAGCGACGCTGATGCCAACCTAACAAGGATCGGAAGAAGAGCGGTGCGGTGCAGAGACGCTGCCGCGTCTGTCGGCGCCACTATGCTTTTTTTCTTTTCTTTTTAGGTCTTGACAGAATTCACCGCGCAAGGCTGGACGACATGGGGGAGCATTCACAGGACTCAACTGTATGTATCTCAGTGCCGCGTCCCGTTTTTATATTATACTACTGACAACTGATTGTAAGAATATTAAAAAAACAGGTGCGATACGATGCATGTGGCAGGTAACCGGGTGCTGTTTTTCTTTCCCAGTAATCAAATCAAAGGGGGGATTGTTAATCAGACTCACAGTACATGCCGCGAGGCAGATAATCAATCAGTACGCATACGCTTTGTGCCGATGGGCGATACAGTTCCCTTCAATCCTACTCTACTGTACAACAAAACCATTCATTCCTTCCCAGCCAGTTCCCACTGCGTAGCCAAGACACGGGTCTCATTGTTTTATCGTCGACGGATCGATATATAACAGAACACAACTCAGGCTTCAGGCACGGGTGTAGTAGAAAAAACAGATGGTGATGATTGTACACGGTCGACCTCATCGTCGCGGCACTGTTGCTACTTGTAGGGGTGCCAAGTAGCAGTATACTCTGTACAGAATTGAAGCGAAAGTAACGTGCCGCACATTTTGTACCCACTCCAGCACAAACACGTCGGCGCAGGCATTTAATAACCGAATCTCTGACAGCGATGCATCGTCGGCGAGATGTGATGAGAAAGAAAATGGACGAGTTCCTCACCACTACTAGCTGGGAGTCTGGGACAGGAGGGCGGGCGGCAGGTGTTTGCGCGTCAAGCGAGTAGTACCGATTCGTACGGGTGCCGACGCATTGCCACATCGAACCCCACAGCTATGTTACCGCGCATCTTGCTGCTGCCTTGTTTATTCGATGCCGGTTGCGTCGGCAACGTCAGAGCCCTCGAGTGACAAGTATTTTGCATTGCATCTCTTGGCTCTTGTTTAAGGAAATAATAAAGAGAGGGACATTGATAGCTCGCTTCGATCGGTTGCCATATGCTATCTTTAACGCGAGGCGCCGTACGGATCTGGAATCTCGGAGACGTACGGCTAATTTAATCTGGGGTCAGGCCAGCCGTTGTTATCATCGGCGAGAAAACCATTCTTATACGCGCAGATTTGTCCAACGGATACGAAAGCGTACACTGGCTCCGATCATGCGCGGTTGGCGTCATGGATTTGCACCCTGCCATTTACTGGTACCTGCACATGCCTACCTCATGGGTGGTCAAATGTTTTTCATTCACTTCAGAATTCAGATGGTGTGGTTTTGCCTGATCGACGCAGCTCTTTCAACACCGAGGCCTCGAATTTACAAAATCTAAGTCCGAATGAATTTTGAAGTGTCTTTCTATGTGGAAAACTGAAAATGAAATCCCTGATTTTTTTTTTTTGAGAAACGGAAATGAAATCCCTGATGAGAGGGAAAGAGTTTTGAAAACTTTTTCGATTGTTATGAAACCCTGAATGAAGGCAGCTAAAACTAAAGGCCGTAAACAAGCCTGTTGGGTTGTGGCCCAGGAATCACAAGGCCCGCGTCGACTTGTCCGTCCTCGACAACCAAGGAAGCCCACTCCTCTAAAAGAAAGCATTGGGCTCTTGAGGCTGCCAGAACCAAAAACATTTAGGCTTCCGGATCCCAACACGACGATTAACAAAAGAAGACTACGGGAAGGACAAGGATTAACATCAGTTTAGTCCCATACCGCTCCCCTAATACTGGTGGCAACGTTGGAGGGCTACAAAACTAGCGCGGGGTGCAACCTTGGAACATACTTACCTGGACGGGGTCTATGGCTGATCAAGAAGAGTCATGGCCTGGGTTAGTGGCCTCCATTGCACTTGGGAGGAGCACTAGCCTACCATCTCCCCAAGTGGGAGAGTGGACGTCATAATTTGTGGTAGAGGGGGTACGCGTTCGCGCGGCCCCTCCCAATTGAAATTAAACCTTTTGATTATTATTATTATTATTCAATTCATGTGGCTTTGCTTGCTTGATGATAATAAAATGTGGTGTTACCTGTTCGAACCAAACAAAGTCTTGAAATTAACTACGGGCTCTAATCAAAATTTGATGAGAGTCGAAGTGTATAGTCGGGTTGAAGTCTATAGCCGGAGTAATTCTCAACTTTCTAACATTAGCAAAGATTTTCACTTGTCAGGGTGAGCGTGATGCCACTGGTATGTTCTGCATAATTCAGAGCTGGATTCAGTTAGCAGATACCTTTTTGGTTCCAAGTTCTCCTGCTCTTTGCATTTTCATAACTAGTTTCAGTTCAGATATCCTGCTCTTTGTAAATTTTGGTTCCAAGCTCTCCTCCCCTTTGCATAATTTTGATCCGAACTCTGTTGCTCTTTGCATAATTTTGTTTCAAACTTTAACTTCAGGTTAGCAGGTCTCCTGCTCTTTGCAAAATATCGTCACATTAGTTCAGAGCTGGTTTCAGTTAGCAACTCAGGGTTGGTTTCAGTTAGCAACTCAGCTGGTTTCACTTAGCAGTTATTTTCGTATAGCATTATCGTATAGTGGCGAGCTGGTTTCAGTTAGCAACTCAGGGTTGGTTTCAGTTAGCAACTCAGCTGGTTTCAGTTAGCAGTTATTTTCGTATAGCATTATCGTATAGTAGCGAGCTGGTTTCAGTTAACAGGACTCATGTTCCGTGCGAATTTGGTGTGCTTTTGTCTAATCAGTCCCAGGGCCTGCTTAGATGTCTAACACCTGACATAACTGTGGGCTACACAAGGAAGCTAGGACTTGGCAAGTTTAAAACTATTTTTGACTGAATTTCACGCTCTCCTTTTGTGCTAATTAGCTATTGGAAAACCTTCAGGAACTGCCCATTTACATGGGTTGAACTTGAACATGCATCAGGGGAATTCGTTGTCATCATGGATAAGGACCCCATCGTGTATAAACTGGCGTTGATGTGACTCGACCACGATATGTTAAGGACGGAGGTCTCCTCGGTTGGAATGTCAAGCACAGGCTGGCTAGCAGGGGAGCAAATGTAGAGCACGGACATTACCACGGTCTGTGCTCCATTTTGCTGGGACTACTGAACTTCCAGTGAAGTCGCGTCTATGCAAGACACGGATGACGCCCAAGGAGAGAAAATTGCAACGAAAACAACGCGGATGCCGTCGTCTGTGAGCTCTGTCTTGACTCCATACGCCCATGGAATGGAAGACACCCTCTGATATGCTTCACTCAATCAATCATCGCATCGGAAGCTATACACCTCCACCGCTTCTTTACCGGTGCGGCGGCTCCCAGAGGTACGCATTTCTGTATCGACATTAGAATACGGGGGGCCTCGTAGGCGTCTCTAGTGGCGCGGCCGAACAGGGGAGGGAAGGAGGGACACCGGGCACAGCGGCGGAGTAGGAGGGGGCGCGGAATCGGAGGAGGAAAAGTCCTTCCATCAGTTCCCCGGACGGGAGGGGAGAACCGTCAGCCATGGGGGCGAGCGCGCGGTGAACGCCAGGCGCGAGGACTATTTCGGAGAAGATAGAGATAATACAGGGGTCTTTATGTAAATAGTTGAATCGCTAGACCTCGACGGAGCACCGAGCGGACCATACCGCATCCGTTCCCCGCAGAAAGAACACCCACGCCTCCTGCCATCTCGAATAACCCGCGTCGCTGGAGCAGTGGAGCGAGATGAAGCAGGACACAAGATCCATCCTTGGCTGCGGTTGCCGCAACATCCAGGAACTGTGCAGAGCAACAGAGTCCATGCCATGAATTGGTTGTTGGATTCCTGTATGAGTTCCGAGTATTCGAGTCTCTTGTAGTCGGAATTGAATTCCAAGTTATGTAAGACTCTGGAGCTTTTTCAATGGAGCTTCTTCCATGGGTTCAGTTCAGTTCAGCTTCCATGCGACGTCCCAAATGCTGCTACTACGGAAGGGTTTCAAAACAATTTGACCAAACAGATATGCATTTCCAGCACAGTGTTAATTTTTAAAGCAGAGGAAAGGTGAGAATTTTGGTTACTCACGAAATTCTGCCCCTTTTAAGTTGTTTGAATTTTTGTCATCTATCTGAGATTTAATTGAAGGCAAGCGCTTATTCCATATCCCGTTAACCATCGAATGAACAGATCATCAATCAAACTCGTAACGCAGGATCTGATTTTCTCCAACACAGGATACAGACTCGTAGCATCGGAAGAGTAATCAAGTCGTTTGCGCCACCATAACGTAAAAAGGCCTCGGGCTTCCGGAGTCCAACAGGCTAATTAACAAAAGAAAACGAACCGAGTTAGACGCGGATTCCTGCGTGCGTGAAGGACAAGCATAAGCATCGATTTAGTCCCATACCAATTCCTTAATGTTAGTGGCAACATCGGAGGACTACAAAAGAAACGCCAGGTCCAACCTTGAACCATACTTACCTGGACGGGGTCTATGACTGATCAAGAAGAGTCATTGCCTGGGTTAGTGGTCTCCATTGCACTTGGGAGGAGGTATTTGATGTTTGATAATATTAATTCTCTGATTTTCATGACCATTATGATGTGATTTAAGTATTGAATGGTTCAGTATGATTCAGTTTTGGTTATTTATGTGGTTCATATTTTCCTGTGGGTTCAACAACAAAACACAAGTCATGGGGCTACCAGAGCAGACAAAGGTTTCCCACCAAATCCCAGTGCAAACGCCATCTATTTCTCCCATTCTAGCCATTGTCATCCATAACGCTTGGCGGCGGTGGTACAATAGCACGACAACAGAAGTGCAGAGACGAACATGTTGCTGGCCCAACTGATGTAGTGAAATTCGATCAGTTGGAGCTAAGCTGTTGTTTTTTGAAGACTCGGAAGTAACAAGATGTTGTCTATGGAATGACTCAAGCACCGGTCGAGAAGTACTGCTGCTCACCAAATTCATAATAAACAATTTACAGTATTTCTCTCTCGCTCAGCAACAATCAAATCTCATT
This sequence comes from Eleusine indica, assembly GCA_030378355.1. Taxonomy (NCBI): domain Eukaryota; kingdom Viridiplantae; phylum Streptophyta; class Magnoliopsida; order Poales; family Poaceae; genus Eleusine; species Eleusine indica. Next base: position 3,500,571 of record CM059498.1, on the reverse strand, counting down.
GTTCCCGATCGAACATGAGCTGGCTACCGCAACAAGTATACAAGCTAGTGTGTTACACTAATTAAACGAAAAGTATATTGAGTATTGCAAGATAAAGGCAGACACAAATCTACATCCACTACAAAAACACAGAATGAGAAGACGGACATACGCTTGCTGAGCAGTAGGTGGCCGCTAGCTAATAGTAACAGCCTCCTCCGATCGGATCCTATCCCCGGCGAGGAGGGGAGCGTCCCCGGAGCGAGTCCCAGAAGACGGGCCAGTTACGTCGCGCCTCGTTCCATCCGAGCAGGGACCCCTCCCTGGCTGGGTCCCAGCTCGCGGACACGATGCCGTAGCTCACGCCCAGCAGCGCGGCGCCGAAGAAGATGAAGGAGACGCCGAAGGGGATCCACGTGGGCACGTCCACCTTGCGCACCGCCTTGAGGTAGTAGAAGAGCGGGAAGAAGCCCACGCCCAGCACCAGCGGCGCGCCCACCGACGCCCCCACGCGACGCATCATCCGGTTCGTCACCACCTCCGGGATCGTCGCGTCGCGCTCGTCCTCCTCCTCCTCCTCTTCGCTGTCCTCGTCGTCTGGCTTCTGCTGCTGCTTCCGGGTGCGCTGCCGCCGGCTCTTCCCCGACCGGCCCAACGTGATGATTTTGGGCTCCGCGGCGGCGTCATCGTCGTCGCTCCGGTAGCTCTTGTTCCTGCGCGCTTGGAGCGGGCGCGCGCGGCGGCTGGAGGCGGTCGAACGGCAGCGGAGTCCAAAGACGATGAGAGTGGAGTTGCAGCAGATGAGGGCGTGAGGATGGGAGAGCGGCAGCTCCATGGCCACAGCCAAATCACTTCGCTGCAACAACAGGACATCTTATCTACAATTCGAAAAGTAGAACTGTCTCCACTCTCTACACTACTCACGCCCTACTGTGAGGCCCAATTTCGTGTTTTTTTTTTTTGAATAACTGCCCAACTTCCAGTTATTAGACAGTGAAAGAATCGAAGAAACATACACCTTGGTCCACGTTAAAATCGAAGCAACGTATATTTTAAATAAAGATTTTCACTGCACAAACGGTTCGATAACTTAGCTCAAAAATATACTAATCAGAGTCGAGCTCCAACAGCTAAGTTACCATGTGCGTCATCGTTTCGAGTAAACAAAGCACTTCGCTCCTGTTTTCGCAACAAAACAAACTCAGGAAACAGCGCAGTAAAGGACCAAATCTTGTCACTGCTGTTGTAACAAAACAGTTGATGACCGCCAAGACCAAAAAAACAGAGAGAAAGAGACAAGGTTCCTGCATTTCATCGCTGTCACCATCTCATAATCTCAACGAGTCTGTTCTGTAGACTTATGAGATCCCTCAGAGATGATACAAACCCACAATGTTGTAAAACACTACATTTGCCATTTCTTTTCCCCACATTTTCTCAATGGATACATACAGTTTACGCCACACCTTTTTCCCATCTTCATCACCATTCCAATAGCAAAAACGAAAGCCACTATACCAGCCTTAGGTAAGCCCTAAACTCTACATCATTGGTGCATAATGAATCCAAACATTTTTCCGCTACTCTCTCACCACATGTCAATTGCCCCCACCACTTCATCCACGACAATATTTTTATTGGCGGATGAAAGATCACAAGTTCAGAAACTATGCCCCAAAGTTAGAAACAAAAAGAGTAAACAGCTCTTTTTTACCCCTGGCATCCGCACAAGACTTTATTAATGGCTCAACAACAGCTCACAGGCCTACTACTGTTGAATACTGCTCTATCCACCCCCTCGCTCAAAACGAATTTGCCACTCTATTTCTAACATCATCAAGACCACAGGTAAAAGCTATATCTGAAGGCATGTTAACCGCTGCACATCACTCTTGGTTCTCAACAATACTTACTTTGCAGCCTCAAAGAAAAGCACTTGAGGTTGCAAATGACCCTTTTCACACATCACGAGCACATCACCCCAACTACCAATAACCTGCACAAACAACAGAAATTGAACCAGAGTCATACATCATGAGCACATTACCCACTTTATTTAAAGGTTGTTATCTGGTTACCTTGACTGTCTGGTCATCATACATTACCCACCGTCCATCCTTGAAAGCAAAACAATGATAATGCTGCCCGTAGTAACAAACCTGTAGGTGATAAAAATCAATAAAATTAAAATCATAGTAACGATGTTTGAAACAACAGAGGTCTGAACGTTTGATTTAGGGGAATGATCAGCTAATACAGTGAAAAGTCATTTCTACTAAAAAGCATAGTGCTCCCTGTACTTGTTTGATTGCCTTTCATCATAGGTTGAGTAGCAAAGCTACATTAGAAACATAATTTGAAAACACTAAGCTATAAATGAAAATTTAGCACATCTTGGAACTTGGAATCATACTGCAGCTTGTTAATCAGAAATAAATATGTCAAAGATTGGAAAGAGTGGTAGATGATATCAGGTACTCCATATGAAGCGAGGAACATAAAAAGAAATAGCAAATCAGTAACAATGCAATCACATTGAGCCATCGCACATAACATGGTTTTGTAACAGCAGAACTCAGTTCGCTATTGCACCTACTGCATCAACATTCAATCACCTTATAGCCTACAGTAGTCACATGTCATCCAGTCTATTTCATATCTTACCAACTCACAATTCATATAGTTGCTCAAATTCAAACCATGTAATTAGTATATGGCACATCCCATATATATGACGAGCTCTGTGATAAAAACAAGCAAATAGTTGCCCAACCGGGATATCTTATTTCTCAAACTGGAGTCAATTTGATTGACTTCAAATCTGCCAAACCCCAGAGTAATAGAAAACTTCCATAGCAAAATGTGCAAATTTTTGCGGCTACTTAAATAAAGCTAAATAGCATGTTCTTACCACCTAAACAACTTATCACAACTTTACGAAAGCAGCTAACAACAGAACCATGCAGATTTCAATCAGAATGAGATGGAGAAAAATGTAGAGTCTCTGTAGCCATACCACTGAAACCAGTGTGTGTTTGCTTCCATGATCTAGACCATGGTAGAAGGTGCTAATATCTATCTCAGTGGAAATACCAGCCAAAGTTGCACAAATGTCATCCACACTCTCTTTGCTATTCTGCCATCCCAAAACTGAAATGAAAGGTTAGCAGGTAAGTACAGAAGCACAGTGATAAATGATCTCGAAAAGTACAGATCACACAAACATTCAAGTGCAATCACTAACAGGGCTTGTTTAATGATGGTCAACTAAAAGTGAAGCTATCCCACATGACTACGGCAAAAAGGCAACATAAAAGCATCATAAAGGATCTGCAGGACAAGACCTGAAACTCTACAGGACAATACAACTGCAATCTGATACCAAGAGCAAAAATCTTACCGACTGTAAATACATGTGGGGAACTAGAAAGGGTGTGATGAAAATGACTACGTTCCCCACAGCCACCACGCTCTTTATCACAGGTTGCTTGGTGGCTCATCTCAACAACCTTCAAAAGCTCATCAAATGAAAAATCTGGACAAATCATCTGAAGACAAAGGAAAAATTAGGAGCCAACAACTATCCTCATGCAACATATTAGGAACCAAAGATAACGCAGATAAACCAAGAGAGGGTACACCGCATGAGATTCAACCAAATAAGAAAACAAACCTTATAAGTTCGGAGTGTGTTAGCATTGATAATGTGGAAAAAAGAAGTATACTTGAAATGCCTAGACTCCTTTTTACAACTGCGACAGTTCAACTGTTCATATATGTCCGATCCAAAGAGACGGTGAGCTATGCAAGCACTATTTGCACAGTCCCATGATCCAGTAGGACTAGCCTTATCAGATTTGCCAGCAGGGGATGTATATGACTTGTGCAAACACTCAAAGATTACACCTAGTACCTCAGATGCATCATTCATTTGCCCCTGCCATGATAATAACTCGATTAAGAGTCAACAAACATGGGGATAGGATTGACAAAAGCCACAAAGTGATGTAAAGCAAGAATTTGGATGATAGATGCAGTAGGAATGCACATAAGTGCTTATACTATCAAGGGAGAACAACATTTCACCTCCTCAAAGAATTTGTTGTTCGGGTAGGATTTGCTCAAAGCAACCCTCAATGAAGAAGGTGCAACTGCTTCTCCATGACCCTTCTCTGCTTTGCTCAAGTCAATAAAGATTTCATGCAACGCACAGACAGCACAAGGATCTTCAATATGTTTGTGCAGTGATGATGTTTTAAGAAACTTGTTTCGAAACCGCCTTATATGCCATAAGGACTGCATGCAGAGGACCATTATGAGTAACAGAGCATGTTTACATAAGCCTGGTGACAAACACATTATAAGTATGCTTACCTGAATAATCACATTCAAGAAACAATTGTATTCACCAGCATCATTCTTAAGGCCGGCCCCATATACTTCTTTCCCATCTGAAGTGTTAATTGAATCAGTAGCATAAACATCATAACCTGATATTATAGGACTAAAGTCAGTGATAATCAAAGTTGAATGAGACGAAATGGTTAACTAAACAGCTCTAGCCAATGAAGAATGAGTGTAGACTTATACAAGAGTCATCATAAAGTTATGTAAGCCAAAAAGGGTTATAAACTCAAATATAGCTATTATTTAGAAAAAAGTATCTCCAACAGATTGTCTAACTCACTCTCTGAATTTGGTGGCTCTCCATCACGGAATTCTTGCTAGCTACTTTTGGAGTGCCAGTGTTGCTAGCTAGTGTTGTTGTCAATTTTACAGAGGCTATTGAATTAGAGTAGTTTTTTCTGTGGGTGTTTTATTTGAGAGAGTAGCTAAATCAAGAAGTGTACAATATATTTTTAGCTAATCTCTTGGAGTTGCTCTAATCATGTGTCAGAAAAAAGTTGTCTAAATTCCTAGCACCTTAAAATAGCATACATTTCAAAATATATAGTGGTGGTGAAACAACAGGGAACGATAAATGCATACCACTCCATGACCTAATCAAGCAGCCACCCTAATGCTTGAGATCCGACATAAATAAAAAGAATGTTTTAATAGTATCATGATCATTAAAACTTCAACATGACAGCAGGTCATTGATATGCAAATGCTCAGCACAAATGAGCCAGCATGCATTGCATGTGAGGAGTGAGAATGGCATACTCTGTGTACAAATAGCACCACAAAATATATAGAACTTAGACACCTTAACACAACACTCTTTTTTGACATTAGACAAAAGTGTTTTCGAGAAAAAAAAATACTAGACAAAAGTGCAGAATGCAAATATCCATGTCTGTTCAAGGGTCCATATATATGAGCATATTCAAAGCGAATGGAAACGGTCAAAATGGAATTATTCGATACCAAGGCTTTGTCGCATAGCTTCATTAAGGTCCTCTTCGAACCTTCTATCAAAATCATCCTCAGGGCAGACAGCTGCTGGCATCATTGCACTGCTGTCAACTGGGTCAAAGGGACATTTCCACATGAGCAACTTTGACTACTACTTTATGCAACTTTATATTAATGTGTACTGATAAAACAATTTTAAAAAATATCATCTTACTGGTAAAACTTAAGAAACAATTCACAGTATGAATCCTATTATTACAACTGCAACTGAAAGAGAACACTGGTGTCGATGTCCCTAAAGCATGTAATAAGTCGTAGCACAGTCAATTTTGGAGATCATCTGACAACGTCACATATAGCATATTCTGTTTCCCACCTTGATAGTTATGATTTGCAGAGGGAGTACCTGAAGTTCTCCATCTAGGAGCTGGCATGCCAAACTGTGGAGCAGATGCTCCATCATCATCATAAACAGCACCAGGCACACCTGCAATAATAAAACAGACATAAAGTGAAACATTACAAACAACACTGATAATAAAAGCTCTAACTTGTATAAGGCACAGCCAACAACCTTGGGCGTACTTCTTTTCTGATTCACTGGTGCTTTTTTTAGACCTTTGGATGCCATGATTACCAGTAGGCTTTATAGGTTGTGCACTTTTCCAAACGCCATTCATGTTGGATGCTAAGTTAGAGATGCCCATATCATTGCTGTTTAATATCTCTGCCCCAGGAGAATTCCATCCATTTTGTTTCCCTCTAAAACTGTTTTCAGAGTTTTGCAGCCAATTCATGTCAGATAATCCAGAGGTAGAGTGTTCTTCTCGCAAAGAACCTTCAGAAAAGCAGAAATCACCAAACTTTATGCCTTCCAGATAAGCAGACGACGAATTATTTGGTGCACCTTCATGGTTATCCTGGCCCCTGATTAAATTCAAAGTTTTTGGACGAGCAGCTTCCCCAGTAACAGAAGATGCATAGGTACTTCTAAATTGTTCAGCAAGATGCTTCTGCTTGGCTTCATCTTCAATCCGCCTTTGATATTTCAGAGTCTCCTCCAGCTTTCTTTCCTCTGCTTCAAGTTGTACCCTATTTCTATGTTCTTCCTCTTGTTCATTGAAGTTTTCATCACTTGCTGGAAGTTTACTACCAAAATCATCACAATCAGCATGGATTTCACTGCAAAACAGTAGCATGAACAAAATATTTAGAATCTTATACAAGCAATCTTCAGAAAATGGGGTTGATGAAAGTTTTTTTAGGCAAATACAGTAGGGAAAGCCCATACTGTGGTACTCATCTAAAATTGATGAAAGGATTTATTCCACTGCAGCTTGTTTTGTCCATGCTGCACCTTCTAAAGTCCTATCAGAACCAAGTACTAGTATACAACATACAAGGTATGAACAGATCTCAAGTGCAGAGGCCAATTAATGAGATGCCCCAAGCGCCTGACAGAAACACCAAGTGCATATGGAAATGTGCTAGCTTCAACGCATGCATCAGAATGTCATAATTGACGTAACTTTGAGGCACATCTGACCCCTCTTCTAATATAGAAATAAACTTGCCCAAAATAATACATCATTGTTCTTTGAGCATTCATTCAAATTCCCTTGGATGTGAAACTAGAAATCAAAACATCTAGTTGCCCACATTAATTTCAGTTTTGTATACTAGCACTCACAACAATTATTAGCCATTAGCCATAGCACCTAACAGCTAAAACTCATTTGTATCAGGCCAGCATTCAAAACTGTAACAACCAATTAATTTGCCTTCAGATGATGTTTGGTAGACATATTTCCTAACGCTCAGGTCAAAATTATATTGTGCATAGCAATTATCCATAACCAAGAATGAATACCAGAAATTTATACTTTTAACAACTTCCAACAAAATTTCTCAAGAAACATGAATTTAAGCATTTGTTGACTAGTTCAAAACTTCAAAAAATAGTATAATGGTTGGGTAATAATAATGGCTCAATGCTCTAAAAAGCAAAAGGTCAACAGGATCCTTACGACTGTGACCAGATGAAGCGTACAAATGTAACCTGTTATTTGAGACAAGCAAAAGAACAAAAAAGAAGAAGCAAAGACAGCATCAAACAGAGCAGCTTGTAACCATCCAGCTAAACATCTTTCCTCAATGGAGTTATGTTGACAGAATCGAATTAATTCTGTAGGCAAAGTCCAATTATCTAACTCATTATTCATATCCAAATTAGGACGTAAATAGTACTGCAGAGGAGAAATACGGAAAGAAACAACTCCAAATGCAACTGCGAGTAAATGTGTAGATTGAATCCGTATCCAACAAAGAAAGAAGAAGATAAAATAAATGCCCCTCAGAATTACTTACAACCTCTCCGTTGTTCCCTCATCAGCAACATCCTCGCGATACTGGTCACTGCAGCTTGAATCCTAGGGAGAATTTAAGTAAGGAAAAAATTCCTACTTCTGAATACAAATAGCTTACTAAATTTAACTCAAAAACACAGTCACCTTGAGCTCCTTAGATCTTCGAGAATCCTTCAACTTCTTCTTGTCCTTCAGTTTGTCATGGGATTGCTTCATGTCACCCCCTTTGCTTGCATTTTTCTTAGCATCCAAGGCAAGTTCAGCCAGGAAGGCTTCCTGTGCAGCATCGGATCTCTCTCTGGCATCCTTGTCGACCAGCGCTTCCAAATGGCTCTACATTGCATACCAGATCCACTACTAAGCAATGAACACAAAAGTAAGGCACTGAAAGCTGAATTGTCTAGTAATGATGCATACGAACTTGCAAGAAAAATTTCATGAGGGGAAGCAGAATCATCCGATAATCAAGGGCGGAAGCAGGTCCAATCTTGCGCTCCAGTTGCTTCATCACAGCAACCACTCGCATAATCCTAGCATCTATCTTGTTAATCTGCAAATGGATAAAAGTTTAGAAACAAGCATCGTTATTGTATTTTTCAATATCTTATTGGCTACTAACTACCGCAACAAATAAGGATCTAGAATAACTGACCTCCGTAGTGATTTGCTCCTTCATCTTTGATACAGCCATTTGTACCATTGAATCACTTGGATGTGCAAAATCATGAAGGCTCCATTCATCTTCTTCTGCCCCAAAGTCACACAAACGAGGGGCCATACCAGAAAAAGGATCATCATAACCAAAGTGTGATGTGTGAACTTCCTTCAAAATAGCTGAGATTGCATCTAACTCAGATCTGCTACCGTTGAACAGCTCCTCAGCGCTGCGCTCCAACAATTCATCCTGCCGCTTCCTGAGGACCTCCTCATACCTTTGGAATGCATACCGCCCCACTAGTTCCCTTCGCCTTTGCTCTTCACATAACAGGTTCTCTACAGCAAGCAAGCCCTCCTCATTCCTCACATGCTCATGCTTCCGTTCACATAAGTTCCTCAAGTTGTTGAACTCCCTCTCAAGCGCCCGAAGAAGGTCCAAGCTTCGATCTGACCTTTCATCACGCATTCGATTCCAAGCCAACAGGTGTTCTCCAATTGAAGATCCAGCATACAACCATGAAAGCAGTGCATCGGTGTCAACACTCTCTGAGTCAAACTTCCCACCAAAACTCGGGCAATCAATGATCAGTTCTGATGAACCAGAATTTAGTGTAACCTTCTCCAGCGTATCATGATATTTTGGGAAAGTATCGTCATCACCAAGCCCTTCATCCTTCTCTAGCTGCCTATTAAGTCCAGATGACTGCATTAAATCCTGCAAGAACTTGAGTACCTTTCGCAATGATGACGCCTCCAAGAAGCATATGCAGAGCGGCGAGTCATCCAGCGAGTGATTGAGCAGTAGTGGCCCAGAAGGCATCCCCCTGAGTTCATCTATAGCAAATTGTATCACCCTGTTCAGACTGCTCAGTGAAAGATTCTTATTCTTCACAAGGATCTGGAACAATGACTGAATCCTCTCTAAAATCTTTGCCCTTTCATCATCATCAGAGAGTGGCCACTTACGGTCACCTTCCCTCATCACTAACCCAAAACTATCACATTCCTCATTGTGTGGTGAGGCGGAGGATTCAGACGTATCTGATTTATCTTTGCTGCTCCAATTATCCGACGACATTGAATCCTTGTCCTTATCTGGGCCAAGACTGTAGGCTTGCTCTTCCTCAAGCGTTTTCAGTGCCACAGTAGCATCGATCGGTTTCCAGTTGCAATCAATGAGCATCGCTGTCCAATCAGCATCAATCCCCTGGGGCAGCACAATCTGCAGCCTATGTGAGAGTATACCAACATGCTCATGCATCACATGCCACTGGTGTGACTCAGCATCTGCGAACCGTTTCCGACAGCGGCCACATGTCCAGAACTCCCACTTACCACTCTTGGAGGCAAACCCTAGAGCATCATCAAGCACGTCAGCTGCGGCACTGGCAGCTTCCTTATCCTTGTGCATTCCAGTAGCATAGTGCGACTTGAGGTCATAAATGCTAGTCTTCAAGAATGCAAGCCTCCGCTCCACAGATATGCTGCCCCAGAAAGCACGCACCTGATCCATGCGATCTGACGCTGATGAGATTGTGGCCTTCCTGGACCCGCCCTTTCTCCGGTCAGCACGATGTGATGATTGAGATGATGAGGAAGGGGCCTCATCTCCCTGTGACTGCGAGGATGAGGAGTCGGCAGCGACAGCAGCATTGTTCTGCTGCTGCTGTTGCTGCAGCAGCCTCATCGCAGCAAGTCGTACCTCGATCTCCTGGCGGCGCTCCTCGGGAGTCTTTGTGGCCTTCTTGATCTCATTTGTGCGGCGCAGAGAGGGCACGGTGGGGACAAGGCGGGACTCGGATTCGTCAGAAAGCCGGCGCACAGGGATCAGGCGAAGCTTGTCATCACCGCCGCCCAGGGTTTTCACCCAGGTGGAGATGGAAGCGATGTTGGCCTTCTGGATCAGGTTGCGGAGGTCGGATTGAACCTGGTCGAGGTCAGGGGCGGGCAGCCTGAGGGAGTGGGGCGCTGGGTCAGATGGGGCCTCGATGCTGAGGCCGCGCTCGCACTCGGCGATGACGTCCTCGTAGGCGCAGGAGTCGGGGGCGGCGTCGTAGAGCAGCAGGGCGTGGAAATGGGCCAGCTCGACGGAGTCCGGCGCGAGGTCGACGGCGCGGCGGGCGACCTGGAGCGCGGCCCTGTGGTGGCGCGCGCGGGCGGCGGGGTCGTCGAGGACGGCGGCGGCGCGGGAGTAGACGGTGCCGTGCGCGCGGAGGAGGAGCGGGGACCCCTCCCCGTGGCGCGCGATGGCGTCCTTCATGAGGCGCAGCGCCCGCGCGTGGCTCCCGCGCTGCAGGCAGGCGAGCGCCTTGTCGACCTCGGCGCGCACGGCGGCGTCATCCCCGCCGACGCCGGCGGCCGCCGGCCGGCGGGGGCCCTCGGCCGGGGACGGAGGAGGCGGAGTAGGGTTTGGTACGGGGGTTCGCTTCTTTCGGCCCATCGGCGGAGCGGAATGAGATTTGGGGGGGCGTGCGAGACGCAGCGGGGGGATATAGCGAGCGGCGATGCAAAACGCGGCCCGTCGATTTCCATTCCATTCATGCTGCCAGTGGGCCCGGGTCTAGGTCTATACGTACCACCTAACACCGACCGCCCGTGCTGTGCGTGCACCTAGCAGCAACCCAAGGGCGTGCGGGATCGCGGGGATGGGTGGGGATGGAGACTCGCGGCGCGGCGCGGCTCGGGTGCGTCCCGTCCCGTCCCACGTGCGTTCGGCTTTCACTTCACCGCCCATTCGTTCTCTTCTGCCTCCCTGGGCCATGTTTTTCTTCTCCGTTTTCTTATGGGCTTCGATTTCTGCTTCACAATTACCTCCGTGTCACCGGTGATGCCACTGCGATGCCGCCCAGCATCTGATGCTACTGATTCCAACTGCTGAAGCTCTAGCGATTATCTTCACTTAAGCTCCAAGGAGGGCCTAATACGTATTATAAATGTTGACACGTGTTCAAACAAAAATCCAATTGAGCCGCGCTTTCTCGTAACCAGATAGACTGCACAAGGGCTGGGCAGGAGTGACGGGTGGTTTCCACTCATTTAAAAAAAAAAGAAAAAAGAAAAAAGAAGATGTTACCAAAGGGGGCTTTCCTTCTTCAGTGTGAAAGTGAACATAGTACATTTTGAGAATATAGCAATCTTTACTTTTATACAATGAATGCAACACGGTTGAGGATTTTAATAGCGCGCAATGTAGGTATTTCATCGCTATTTCGACCATGCCTTTATTAAGTTTGAATTATACAACTTATGTGATTATGTACCAAAGACAAATAAATATGCTACTATTTAATAGGTGCCTAGAAAAATGTTTTCAAAAATTAATAGTGATAATCTTTTGAACAAAGTTGTACAAAAGATTGTTTCCTAAAATACACACGATATTAAGAAAATGACAACTTCTATGGTCTTTGAGATAGTATTAAAGGTTAACCCTAGGAAAATTATTTGTTTTTTTCCCTAACGAGATGAACCTGTACGTGTAAAAGAAAAGCAATGAGCATGCAACCACAAACGCCATGAAAATTACAAGTCTAAATTTAGCATCCATGCTTTCGGGCCACAACAATTCCCTACCACACCTAAGCGACCACCTTCCAGCTACCTTCTCTTCCTCCATCGTTCCCACGCACACCACCTCTCCTCTCCACCATCCGCCCAACCTCAAGACTCCCCCCGCCTAGGCGCCGGCGGCTGGAGAGAGAGATGGGGCAGCAGCGCAAGTTGGTGTACAGCTTTGTAGCGCGCGGCGCCGCCGTGCTAGCTGATCACGCCGAGATCTCTGGCAACTTCGCCTCTGTCGCCGCAGAATGCCTGCAGAAGCTCCCTGCGTCTAACAACCGCTTCTCCTACAACTGCGACGGCCATACCTTCAACTATCATGTCCACGACGGATTTAGTAATGTGCCCTGCTACCGATCGCATTTCTGATTTCATCAGTATGGTTTGCATGACATGATCATGATATTTGTTTGAAGATGACGTTATCATGAAAATGTTGTGATCTCTAATATATAGGTTGGCGTGCAACTTATGGCTAGTTCCAATGTCCATGCACGTTACATTTATTTTTTTAGTGGACGCACATTATATTTGTTGATAACAAAGATTGCTATTTCGTCTTTTTTATCCTTGAAGCAGGGATTATGATGTGCGTGCCTTTTTAACAATTGGCCATTCAAAACACTAAAAAATGAACTGACCATTTTATGAGATTGTGATGCATTCCTAGTAATTGTGCCCCACCAGGCCACCATGTTGTGTGTCGATTTTCATCCTCACTTTATAGCTGGAGAATTCATCGCATGTTTTGATAATGTTGATTATTATGCTTTGGCAATTGTTCCAAACAGTCAGTATCATTTCTTTTCACCCATTGCACTTTAACATTTTGACATAATTGTGCCATGATACTACACTGACCTCAACTTTTTTTTTCTAGTGTTGACTGTCGACGATGTTGATTTTGCACCCTTATATTCTAACTATCTGATCGATTCCCCTCTATTGTCAAAATCAGTTCATGGATAGTCTTTGTTAAATTACTCACTATAATTTACTGAAGAATTTGAATGGACAATACCATACAAGCGGTACACTCTCGATTAGCTTTCAGCTGACAATGCATTTGATTTGCAGCATACTGCGTTGTTGCTACCGAGTCTGCTGGTCGACAACTTCCAGTAGGCTTCATTGAGAGAGTGAAGGAAGATTTCTCAAAGAAATTTAGTGGAGGGAAAGCCAGAAGTGCTACTGCAAACAGCCTCAAACGAGAATATGGGTACTTTCTTTTAAAAACTTCTAAATGTTTTTTTAAACCTAGCTAGCTACTCATTATGAATTGCTATTGAACATGATCACTGTTTTTTAGGCCCAAACTTAAAGAACACATGAGGTACTGTGACCAGCACCCTGAAGAGATCGACAAGCTTGCAAAAGTGAAGGCTCAAGTTACTGAGGTTAAGGGTGTAATGATGCAAAACATAGAAAAGGTGCATCTCTTTTTTCAGTCGGTTGGATAATGGAGTAAATTTGATACTCCAGCAATGTTCGCTTTTTCAATAACCTGATGCTCAATCTATTGTACATCAGGTGCTAGATCGTGGCGAGAAAATTGAACTACTCGTCGATAAAACAGAGGATCTCCGCTCGCAGGTTGGTTTTACCTACTTGCACTCACCTCAGATCAGTCGGTAAGACATGCCAACATCTGTTGTTGCTTTTGTAGGCACAAGACTTCAGGAAGCAAGGGGTAAAGATTCGGCGGAAGATGTGGTGGGAGAACATGAAGATGAAGCTCATCGTTTTCGGCATTGTGGTTGCAATTATCCTCCTCATCATCTTGACAATCTGCCGTGACTTCAAGTGTTGGTGATGCAAAGATATTCGTGCTGCTATAAGCCTTCGGTTGGGTACGGTGCTATGCAGGAGAGGCATAAGAATACTACAACCTAGTGGAGAGTGCATTACCATCACATCCCTGATGGCAGAATCATTCAGTGCGATGTTGTTGACACTGATCATGTTCTTTTTAGTTATGTGTAGATCTCTGGGCTCGCAATTAATTATAGTAGAGCTCTCTCTTATTCTTTCTACAATGTAATCCTAGCATATTGTTGTGATCCAGATGCCCAGATGTACTACATAAGCTGTGATTTCGTAAAGATCTTTTTCAGGTCTTTGTTGCTTCTGTGGTGGTGACTTTGCATTGTCAATGAGTATCCATTTAAAAAAAAAAATCTTAAACGCAACCTAAATTTGACTATGTGAATTCCACATTTTGATCAATTACTAGTTTTGTATGATCAATACTCACTAGGAATGAAGGTCAAAACTGCAATTATTACCATGATATATATGTACATAATTTTTAATGCAGCAACCAACCATGAAAAAATGACAACGACAGATGCACACTTGTAAAGCAAATACAAGACACATGTGCAGATGCAAGACGTACAACACACACGTCACAATACGTACTTTGCTTTGAGGTGTCGTGCACCGGAGCTTGGCAAATAATTATAGTGGAGCTCTCTCTCTCTCTCATTTCTTTCTACAATGTATTACTAGTATACTGTTATTCAGATGCACTGCATAAGCTGTGACTTCGTAAAAGAGCTTTTTTCAGGTCTTTGCTTCTATGTGTGGACTTTGAATTGCCAATGGTGTAGTAGGATAGTTAGGAGGTCGTGTTTTCTTTGTTTTATGTAATACAACCGCATGTAACTGGTGTACTAGCTCGTTCCATTGCGGAACCACTAGTGTCTCTTCTGCCACTTAATGAAATGCGTGTCCACACATGTTCTAGGAAAAAACAAAATTCTCAAACGGAGCCTAAATTTGACTATCTGAATTCCACATTTTGATCTTTTGCTAGTTTTTTTATGATCAATACTCATAAGGAATGAAGGTCCAAATTAAACTGCACTTATTGCTATGATGTACATGTACATAATTTTCTATGCAGCAACCAACCATGAACAGACGACTACAACAAATGCGCACACATGTACGCGATGCAAAAAAGCACATGTACAGAAGCAGAGGCTACAACACACACACTTCGTCAGATGTAATTGTACAAAGTATCTCTTGAGGCGCCGTGCACCGGAGCTCGGCACACCCTAGAGAAGACGATCCTGCTACGCTTCTAGTAGCTAGCAAGCCATCTGCTCCCTGCCAATGGGTGATGAGATTTCCTCGAAGACGGGCAGCCTCCTGTTGCTCTTCCTGTACGGCGCCCCCCACTGCGTCACCGCCACGTCCAGCAGCCTCAGTATCTCGCGCTCCACCCAGTCGTCTTCACGGTCCTCCTCCTCTTGTTGGTCACTGCCACCGCCGTGCAGGTGCGGCGAAGTCTCTGCCACGATGCGAGCCAGAAGCTCCTGCACCTTCCTGAGGATCTTGCCGTCTTGGTGGTCCCGGGCCAGGAACCTCCCCGCGAGGACGTCGCCGAGGACTTGCTCGGCGTCGGCGAAGCGGGACTGCTCGATGAGGCAGAGCGCGAGGTTGCACGCCTTGTTGGCGTCCGGGTCGATCATCTGCGCCTTCCGGTACACCACCTCCGCCGCCATGAAGTTGCGCTGCTGCATGTACGCCCATGCAAGGTTTCCCTGTAATGCATGGCGAGCATTATTACATCAGATCATCAAATCGAGTACTGAATAATAAGGTGAAGCCAAATGAGCAAGCAATACAACGTGCTTGCTAGCTACCTAGCTAGCTTGACGGCGTACCAGAACGCGCGATGTTTCTTGCTTGATGGAGACATGGATCTTGCGGCCGTGGGACCGGGCGCGCTTCATCGTCTTCCCGTGGAACGCCTCGCCGAGATAGATCTTCCGAAGCTTCTGCTTTAGCAGCTCGATCTCCTCTTTCGTCCTGCCACTGGCCTGCAAGATCAATCAAGAAGCCATTTAATTTGATTAATTAATGCCAAACCCCAGTAAAAATATTAAGTGGTGGAAGGGAATAATTATTCATGCATGCCTTGTATAGGTCGAGGAGGATGTTGTCGAGGGAATCCTGGGACTGCTTGGGGCAGAGGTGCCGCAGCGACTTGATGGCGTCGATGGCCTCGGTGAGGTAGCCGCGCTGCTTCATCACCACGGCCATGTCCTTGAGCGCGCTGTCCAGCTTGTCGCCGGTATTGATCGCCTTCCAGAACCACGCGATCGATGCTTCCAGGTCCTTCTCCACCAGCTTCAGTCGTTTTTTTTTTCCACACGGTAACATTCATGTCAGTCAAAATATCACAAGCGCATTCTACAGACAGCGTGAAATTACCACACATGAAGCTGGATCTTCTAGTCAAGAATAATACCAACCGTGTGCTGATGACAAAATTCTAATGAAAGTCTTAACTATTGAATTCTTCTTCTGAATCTTGATCAATATAGGCCACATGAGATATTCTCATGTTTATATTAATATTATAAATAAAATTTCCCTCACAAATAACCACGAAGACGACGTCAACAAAAAGACTATTCTCATTTCCCATCACACATTAACGCGAAATTGCTCTGTGCATCTTTTTTTTTTTAAGCAAACTATGTGCATCTTATAGCACACATAGCAAGAACTTCTTACAATTAGATTAGATCAAGGCTCTATTAATTAATTACCTGGAAGTGCTTGGCCCGCGCATACGGCCCGTCGCCGGACGGGATCTTGTGCGCGGCGTGCGGCGCCGCTGCCGCCGGGCTCCCCGGCTGAGCCATACCGAACAGCTGATCCATGCCTCGATGATGACCCTCCTCAAGTACTAGCTAGTAGAGCTTGATGCTAATTGCTGCCTCTGGCTTCCCTCTCAAATAAACTCACTGACGCACGGATGATTAAGCACCACGTCGAGGTGAGAGAGGCAGTCCCTGTTTATAACCAGTCGGCAGTCGCACCAGATCGCGAACCTGTCCAAGCGGGCGCACGTGGACGGGGACCCGTCCAGGTTCATCGTCCACTTAACGCACTGGTCAGGTCCGGAGCCTGCATAGCTGGGCAAGTTCATCGGGTCGTGTCCATTAGCTGGTTGGCCTGATAAGAACTGAACCCCGTCGGGTGACGCAATGACGTGGTCCTACAAAGATCCATCATAGCGGCGCGAGCCCCCCGTTGCTAGAGTGTCGTGTGGGATGGCCCCGTCAGTTCAATCATCCAGTATTCATGCGTTACTGTACCGCCGTCACCCGATGCACTACAAATCTTGTTATCACTCGCACGAAAAGGTTATACAGCTTGGGATAGATGGATCTGTTTGCCTCTTCTTCTTTCTTCATCCTTATCTGCATCATAATGTGGTTTTGACATGTAATCACAAAGGGGCTTTATCGCTCTGCATAACCACAACTGTTATGTTATTTCCTTAAAAAAAAAACTAGAGCTTTTGAAGGACCTAACTACTATGTAGGTGACATGCGTGTAAACGCTTAATATATATGCTTATTATTTTCATTCACTGATACTATGAAGAAACTTATACATGTGCACAAATTTATTATCATTTATTTTTTCAAATGATACTCTATGGATAGCATAGCTTATCACCTCTCTCTCTCTCTCTCTCTCTCTCTCTGTGGTTGACGTTTGCCGAAATGAGCTGAGAATAAGATACACGTAAAGAAAATTTCCATAAGAAAAGAATAAAGTGAGGGCAGCCAAATGAAGAAAAAAAAATAGGTTTTCTTATCCATACACTAATTAGATGCAAAGGTTTTCCAAAGTATAAACCCTCTTATTCGCAACCATTCCATACAAAAGTATAAAGACAATAATTCTGTAAAGGAGAAAACCAGCAAAATGTGAAGGACGGACAACAATAATATAAGAGTAGGATCCCTCTAACATATGCGACATAGGTAGCAAACATTTGTATTAGATGTTCCCGCTTTTTGTACAATAGCAAAGAGGAAAATGCCTCTCACAAAAAAAATACTCGTCGGTTCGCAAAATATTGTTGTCCGTCATTTTTTTTTTTTTTTGAACTAGCTGACGACAACAAAAGAAAGACGGAAGAATAAAAGGGAAATGACAAATGAGTAAAGAGTACCTTCTTTTCCCAAATGATAATTAAACAAACATTTCAATTCAAACTAGACATCAGCCTCAACTTATTTGTCCAACGATTCCAAACAAAGCCATCAGGTCATTCGCACATCAAGGTTCACATTGTGAAGGATTATATATAGCCAAACTCATTTCAAGTAGACTAAAAGACTACTGTAGATTTTTATTTTTTAAGAACTTGTCGTGGGATAGCTCCTTTGATGTTTTGATCCTTTTTTGTTTCGCTTCGGAAGACTTCCTTTTTTTTTCATATTTTCCTCTATGTATAAAATCAACTAAAACTGGTAGCGAATGCTGCTCACCGGAACATATTACAGAGCTGCAGCGCCTATTGCGTTGATCTGTATTATAACAGTATGAACAGAGATGCAGATTAGGCTCCAGCAGAAAACTGTAGCACTATTTTGGCACACAAGAATATTATTGTAAAAATATAAACAATGTTAATAATAATGGAACCGTTCCAGAACCCACAGCATAACTCACATGTTCTTAGCCATGCCGCGATCCAACACATTCCGCAATATTTTAGAGACCGAAACAACACATTAGATATATTTAAAATCAAATCATACAAGAAGGTTTGAAGGCAGAGCTGGATACTGGTAAAACTATCCAAAAATGCACTCTTAAATACAGGAAAGGTGTCCCGAGAAAACTTCAATATTCTTGTCAAAATCCCACATAATTGAAGCAATGGTACAGACACCATTGGCGATTATACTAAATTTTGGGAGGACTAGGAAACAGCATTACAGTTCCAGCCATGGAAAACGCCTTATCTCTTTTTTTCCTTTTTCAATTGCCATACAGCACCCCATGAGCAGACTAGTACATCCTGCCAATAACGAGCTACTAATAGTTTTGGTTGCCCCGCCCACGGCCCCCACCCATTCGTCCACGGCCTCGCGCATAGCCCCTCATCCCTGGGCCACCGGCACCTCTGCCACCACGCTCATACCCAGGACCTGTATAAGTGCCACAAAAAATGGTTGTCTAAGACATTACTGTATTTTGTACAACACTGAAATAAAGCCAAAATCTTGGGGACTAATGCACAGAATCCAAAGGAGCCATTCTATGACTTTCAGAAATTCTGCATTTATAATCACTTTCCAGCAATATGAAAAGTACTTAAAGTATAGCTTGGCACATGACTGTAGTGCACAAATCAGAGAGAAACAGGTGGATTTGGGCCACAGCAATTAGTAGAGCTTATTAGCAAACTCTATGATCTATTGCTTCCAGAATGATATTTCAGCAGTATTGTGTAGAAAAAAGAATTGACATTGACCCTGTCAGATGATATAAGGTCACCAGACTACTATACTAGTTGATTCATATGCACCAACACAGAGATAACTATACTCTTATACATTACAAGTGCTGATGTTTTCTGAGACTATACATACCACCATAACCCCAGCTGCCTCTTCCTCGGCCACCACCACCACCTCTGTTTTGGTTGTAGTTCCAACCATTTTCTGTTAATAAGAAATGTTAGCACACATGCTTGAATGGAATCCAACAAGATGACCAAACAAACTGGTATGAATTGAAGCAACCTAGAGACACTAAATTTCCGTTCTTATTATCATCTTGAAATTAAGCACTTATCTGATGATATTGAGTAGTTGAATAGTATGGTAAACAAAAACAAACTAGGAACATACAACTTACCATATCCTCCGTATCCACCTTGATCATAACCATAACCCCCATAACCACCTTGGTTGTGATATCCTCCCTGGTATCCACCTTGATGTCCATACCCACCTTGGTGTCCATACCCACCGTAACCTCCTTGGTTATCATATCCACCATACCCTCCACCATATCCACCCCTGCCACCCCAGCCCCTTCCCCGTCCTCTGCCTCTACCTCGGCCACGGCCATATGAATCTTCAATACGAAAATAGTACAGTTAGCAATTAGTCATGTAGAAAGGTTCACATTTGCTTTGTTCACCTGTTTGGCCTTGATTTTGTCTTGGCTGGTGCTGCTGATATTGTTGAGGCTGCTGATATCTTTGTGGCTTCATTGGCTCTGAATGCAGTGGAGCCTGATAACTATAAAAGAAACAGCAAAATTAAATATACAAACTAGAAACATTGCTGATCTCATCAGAGCAAATCAGCTTATTGGTTAATAATTGACAAAATAATAATAGAAAACAGGACAAAACAAATAGTGTACCCAGGGGAATTCTTGTTAAGCTCCTTAGGTGACAAGGAAATTGAGATCATAGAAACATGGCGAGTCATCTCCAATCTGGAGTAATCCAATATAATAAATAAGCAAACAAGATAAAAGAGGGTTTCAGAAATATAATCAACAAAACAAACAGTTCGTGAAACTTAACGGTACAAGGCCTTCTTCAATGGGTTCCCATACATCAGTAATGCTGACTGAACTGATTAATGTATCTTGATGCAAACCAGAGATCCTCTTCTGCAGTTAGATGGATGAATCAAATCAAATTATTGAGATAATGGACACTAAAACAGGACAAGGAAGAACAGACAAACCTTTATGATCTCAGCAATAGCCACTGTCTTGCTTATAGCCTGTCCCATGGCCTTCAATACAATCTCTTTCACCCGCTTCTCCTGTTTTGAAGAGCTTGTCAGATTCATAGCATGTGTACAGCTGGGCAGAAAATAAAAGTCCATATAGTGAACTAAGGCTTTGTGAAAGTTTTGAATAGAATGATCATATCGTATAATGCACTGGTGTGGCACTACCATAAGGATGTGATCCCACATCTCCATATTCTATGTACAACGTCTTTGTTCCTATGGAATACAACGATGCTAACTATCTTAGAGAACTTTGCGCACCCTAGCTTAATGAAATATACTAGGAAAAATAAATAGCATCCATGTTATCTGCCACAATTTTGCTGCTACCTCTGCATCCTAGCTCAGGTGCAAGTCATCTTGTGGGCTTAGTCCACCATGGACACAAATTACTAACTTCAGCCACGTCTAGCAGCAGACTTGGGAGGTCAAAGATGGGTATAAATCACAGACTATAGCTACGAATATGAGCAAGAGAAGGAACGAAATGCAGATATGGCAAACACAGATAGCAGTATACTGGATTCGGAGTAGTATAGCTACAACATGAAGTCTAGCTTTGTTCACCTAGGGATTGAAGGAATGGTAACTCTTGTTTCTATTTTAGTTCCAATCTCATATTCTTTCATTGGCAATAACCTCCTGATGTTAGGTTTCATGGTGAACTTATCAGACCAAGTCAACTTTAGCCTGCAACACATGAAGTCAGGGGATATGCATCTATGAGCATCAAGCTGTACCTATAGGCTATAGCATAGGGTGAGAAACACAAAGAATTGCCATTAGCACTCAAGACTGGCATGTGTCCCCAAACCCAAGGAAGGAATGGACAACACAAGTAACCATAATAGTTAGAGCCTCTATCTGTGACAGTGTCATATATACCAAAAATTTCCTGCTAACCGGGAATCAATGACACAACAGACACCATCCATATGTGTTCCGCAAAATTTCAAAGTATATGGATGTGCAACCTCACTTTTCCATAAATATGTCGGTTTTTGATGTGCTACAACACATTATACAAAGCAAAACAGAGGCACATACGGCACCAGCAGCGTGCCGGCAACAACTTCCGGCTACACATACTATAGCAATTGTCGACCAAAACCGCAATTTCTATACTCTTAAACACGCAGGTACTGATCCGAAACCCTCATTTCCCATATATACAACACCGCAGTAAGATCAAGCCTTCGAGCATTCGCATCCCAAGCTCAGCGCATATAGTCGTTCTCGCTACGCAGCAGTGAGATCCGTACTGAAACGCGACGCCTAAGCACTGCCGCAGAAGAGAAGAGGACGGGTTCACGGACCGAACGACGCGACATATACTGGAAGGGCGGCGTTGTACCTGGAGGAGGGAGGTGGCGTAGGTGACATAGTTGCGGATGAGGCCCTGGGTGGTGATACGGATCTCGTTCTCGCTGATGGCGGCGGCCTCGGGCCGCGGCTTCTCCACCCGCTGGTACCGATCCATAGCGCTTTCCTCCGGCGAGGCTTCCGGCGACGCAGTAGCGGTGACGGTGGCGGCGGCGCTGCTGTTGTTGAAGGGGAAGGGAGGGGGGGGGTTGTGCTGTTGGGCGGGTAAAACCCTAGAAATAGAGGGAGAGGTTGGTGTTAGGGTTTAACGGCATCCGGGGGTGGCGGCCGCTGAGATGGAGGGAGGGATCTGGGCGCCAAGGTGCCTGGAGATTCGCATTTATTTTCCCTGTTCAGATTGGAATATTGTGGTGCTCTTTTTGGCTGATATGTTTCGGATAAATGATGTCGTAGCAAAATATGTCCAGAAATGTACCAAAGGTATGATAAGATTGGGACCAATTGGAAAGTAAGAAGAAGATATTATTACAACGACATTTGCAATTACTATTGGAGTTGCAAGGGCCGTTAGTATGGCATGCACGTTTTCCTTTTTCAAGAATTCATGATTTTAGGGATGGAAATGGGTGATCTGGAAGACCATTCAACCTTTTCTTATGATTCAATCAAAATGTGGTAGATGCCATGAAGCTAAAAGAAAATATAGCACATACCAAATAAGTGAAAATACAGTACATGGCTTTTACCATAGTGATAAGATGGCAGCATTGTCTAATTTGTCAAAAAATAATTGTTATGATCCAAGCCCATTATGTATTGATTTTGTTTCAAACATTTATTGGAAAAAAAATAAAGGCCACAAAGCATGGACATGTAGAAGATCGCCCATTCCGAAAACCAATGTCAACACCAAACACGATGTGGGAAAGCTTTTGCAGGAACAGTTTTATGGGAATTCCATGGTGCCCTCTCGCACGAATGTACTCCTTCCAGATTTTTTTTTTATCGTCGTGACATAAACTTTAGTTCAAAATTGGCTTGAATAAATTGTCGGAACGTCAACATTAGAAATACAGACAGAGTATTTTGGTCATGAAGAAAGGGGAAAAAAGTATCAGTGTTGCTATTAGATGTGTCGTGCATGATTTTAGTGAAGATGACATCAAGAACTCCTTTTTTTATATATAGAGTGCAAAGTTTAGTAGGATGAGTACAAGCATGTAAGCTTTCCTCCTTAATCAATGAAACTCCTCTCCCTGAAGATCAGGGACGTTAATCAGTGATGATTGTGCAAGATGAGAGCTATATATTAGTATCGTAGTACTGCGAAGTTACATGATAAATCGTGCAAAGATGTGAAGTAAGAATGTGATGCCATAGTTCAGTACTGATCGTGCAAGATTCACACCTCGCAATGGAAAACCTTGTATATAGTGTGTGTATATATATACATAATACGTGAGATTTACATTTTGTTTTTGAATATGAAAAAGCAGTATCGCCGACTGTCTACTCTACATGGTCGTCCTTGTCCACGGCAGTCCTGCCCTCGAAGAAGTACGCGGTAATGGCGGCCACGCGGAATACATCCACGGCGCCGGGTAACGAGTGGAGAACAACGACAACTAGTGAGAACACAGCAATCGTTGCATTTTGCGGCAACGACGGCGCAATCGCAGCATAAACCTTCCAGACCGCCTTGTTGCTCGCCCACGCGACGGTTGCATAGAGCGCGCCCTGCGCAATCTTCTTGACACGCGTGACGAGCCTCCACGCGCCGCCCAGGCTCTGCCACCGACGCGACGAGGGCCACCTCGCTGATCAGATGGAAGCAGAGTAATCCTAGCACCGTGAGGAGCTGGAGAAGCAGGGCGAGCAGGAGCACGTTCGGGTCATCCGGCCAGACGAACCAGCTGGAGAAGCAGGGCTGTTCTACAAGACGAGTACAACACAACTTGACTTGAAATAATGAAATAAAAAAAGGTGCTCTGCAACTCAGATGATTTGCCTTTCCAATCTTGTTTCCAATAATTACAAGGCTGATTATTTCACAGTAATTTACGGCAACGAAGTTATTGGTACCAACAGAAGAGTCGCTTCTTCGCCGCGCTTACATTGTCGACAACGCCATCATTCCCGGCGAGCGCGCGGTACTTGTCCTTCCTCGTCAACCCGGTACACTCGTACGACAGCGTAGCCGCGATCACCTTCTGCACGTAATTCGCCACCTCGTGACTCGACTTCCCCCCGGCGCCGCACGTCATCTCGGCGGGAAGCTTGTCGAGGAACGTGACGGTGTAGACGGGGCACGGGTTCATGAAGAAGTAGAATGGGTCGAGCCCTTTCCACCCGCGGGCGGTGGTGCCGTGGAACACGCCCATCGCGCACTCCATCGCCACGGGCACGACCTCGTCGCTGAGCTCGGCGAACAGCGCGGAGAACCGCAGCAGGAAGGGCTCCCTGCACGTGGTCCCCTCCGGGCAGATGGCGAGGTCCCCGTCGGCGAGCACGCGGCGGATGGTGGCCGCGTCGGCGGCGCGGTCGCGGGTGAGCCGGACGGTGGGGATCGGGGAGAGCAGCTCGGAGAGGCGGGAGAGGGAGTAGGTGACGGCGGCGACGGGACGGCCTAGCGCCGCCGAGATGAAGACCGGCTCCAGGAGGGTGCGGTGGCAGCAGACGAAGAGCGAGCCTTTGCCTGTGCCCGTGGGTGTTGATGCGGGAGGGGGCGTGCCGCGCACGATGACGCGCACGCCCAGCACGCGGAAGGCGAAGGAGAGGCAGGGCATCGGGACGAGCGCGCCCGCGGCGACGCGGAGGAGGGAGAGCGCGAGGCCCACCGGGAACCAGAGCACGGTGAGCAGCGCGACGAGCGGGGTCGGGCGCTGCACCAGGCGGCCGTCGTGGAAGATGACCCGCTTCTGGAGCTTGTGCGGGGGCACGGGATCCACCCGTGTCGGCGGCACCAGGTAGGCCTCCTGCAGACAATGGCACTGTCAATATCATAGTTCAGAATTCAGATGTAGTGACTGTATGCGCAACGTACATGCCGTCTACAGAAACTTTTTTTTTTTTGGTTTGAACGAATGTCTACAGAAACTTGTACCTACGCCGAAAGCGAAAGACGTTGTGAACTACGTGCACCTAATAATAGGTAACAAGGAAAGAAGAAGAAGTGTTTGTTCAAGTATACTGGTGCTGTTGACTGCAAGTCCTCCGGCCGGGGGATTCCACTACTACTACCTTGCAAAGGCTCATGAACGCGTAGTCGGACCTCCGACACCCCAACCCGACGTCCGGCGCGCCGACAACCATCTCCCTGACCGCCTCCGCCTTCCTCTCCCCAACAAGCACGCCCCGCCGCGCGTCGACGAACCCCGTCGCTCTCCCGCGCCACGCGGCGAGCTCGGTCCCTGCCACGGCGTGCGCGCCGAGCTGCTCCCTCGCGAACGGCTCGACCATCACGCGCGGGGACGCGGTGACCACCACCCTCCTCCTCCGCGCGCCTGCCGCGAACACGCGCCACGCGTCGGGACGCACGTCGCCCGCGTAGAACCGCGGCAGCACGGCGCGCGCCGCCGACTCCACCGCCGACACGCGGGCCCCCGCCGTCGCCGCGAACACCAGCACCCGCGTCGACGCCGGCTCCGACCGCGCCACGTGGCGCAGCAACAGGGCCACCGGCGCCAGGAGGAGGAGCAGCAGCAGGCGCGCCACGCCGCCGGCCTCGAAGGCGACGAGGGCGTAGTAGGGGAACGGGTCGCGCGAGCGGAGGAGCGTGCCGTCCAGGTCCGACACGACGGTGGAGTGGGGTCCGAAGCGCGACGGGTCGCACTTGTCCACCGTCGGGAACGGCTCGCTGCCGGCCGCCACCATTGTACCGATTAGCTTGCGTTCTCTTTTGTTCTTGTGTCGTCGACTCGTCGCGGGGTAGCCGGCGACGGCCTGCTTTGTGGTGCTGGGATATATAGTGGGGGAGACTGACGTGAGGGGCTGCGTGCGTGACTCGACTGCGCGCGGACAAAATAACGGCTGTTTGGTGAGCGGTAAAACACATGGATTTTTTTTTTTAATATGGATGATATCTAACATCCATGAGTTCGTATATATGTTAATGTTATAACCTTAGTATCGGCAACATGGATACGTACCATCGTCCAACCGAAAGAGACAATTGGCCGTGTTTTTGATCGGTTATGTGATCACCTCAAGTTGAAAAAGATTTAATAAGACTGAAAGCGGACAAACAACGACGGAGATATAGACGACGTTACTACCAGCTGAGAGTAGTATTACAACAGTTGGTAGGCTCCTGTAGTATACTCCTTCCGTTCGCTAATTACTGTCGTTCCCGACCACCAAATTGAACTACAAAACCACTAGCGGACGCTGTCATTTAAAAAACAAACAGAGGAGTATTAAGTCAAGCGCGCGTACGTCTTTAATTTGTGTGGTCATTCTTCCGTGACGCGATCGAGGACATCTACCCGTATCATATCAACCGTCCTTCTCCGACGGTTACTCCAGCTTTTTCAAGACGTACGGGATCACGCTGACGAGGACCCGTATGATTACACGTCTCGCTCATCTCTCCCGGAGTCAGTGTTGGGGCAAGTACACTAGCTTATCGAGAAAAAGGACGCGGCTGAAACACCAGCTAATTCTGAGTAGTATGTATGTTGGGCCATAAAAGAAGAAATGGAGCGAAGAAGTTTTGAGAAGCTGTGTGCTTTTACTCGGGCATAGCTAGTATAATTATATATACGAAATAAGAAGCATCTTTCATTGTTGGAGAGGTTGCCCATCCTTCTCCGGGCGTTGATGGTGGCATGTGCTGCGCCGATCGTTGCATATGTGTCATCGCCGACGGACGGACCTCCCTCGAAATCCTGCCTGACGTGAGATAAACTCGGGAACCATATGCGCTGTACCACCGGGTGTGTATACATGTATCTCTGCAAAACAAACCAAACATATATATATACACCAAGAAGAAAGGGAAACGGCTATGGCTTTGCCGATGGAGCCCGGCGCACGAATACCCGCACACCTATCTTGACTGGCCGCCGGGACGCGAGAGGCAGGCAGACAACCCGGACTCACGGCGACGCCACTGTGCGCCGGCTGCAGTGGGACCACGGTGGCGCCGTCAACGGGGGAGAGAGGCCAGGGTCGCGCGGGTCGGCTGTCTCATTTGTGGCGCGGCAGGGCTGAAAGCGGCGGCCGTCAATCGAGGAGGAGACGTGAGGCCGGGCTGAAGCTGAATCAGTGAATGCTACCGTATCCATTGGGCTGTTACTCAATACTAGGCTGGGTGGGCCAGGCTTACAGCCCAAACATAAAGATGAACCTTACACGTTTCGGCATTCTTCTGACAATCTGCTTCCTACATGTACAATCCTAACGGCCCAATAATAAAAATGGGTTTGAAGGCCCAAAATAATTGGTTCTTACTATGCCAAACAAGTACGTACTTACGATCTACGGAGTACTATATTTCCTTTCCCTCCTTTTTTATTGAGTATTTTTATGGTACCTTATACTCCGATTGAGGGTAGGAGTATAAATCAAATCTAATCATCCATTCCATAGGGGTATCATTGTCATTTTATATCTTAACAATGAATATTGATATGTATAATTAATTTGGACAGTTTGCCTAACCCCGATCTGGGAGCCGCCGTTGCAAACAATTCCTGTGCATCTACTGGCGAGAAACTAGCAGATCGAGGCAGGGAGAGGACAGGCGCCGTTGAAGTGGGGAGAGGTGCGACTCCGCGGCAGGATGATGAAGAGGTTATGCCGCCGCCGTCTCTAGAGAGATCGTTGTGAATCGATTCGATCGAGAGTCAATTGGATGAAGTTACAAGTATGCCCTCACCAGAAAGCTACTCCTTGTAGTATTCCCATATTGTATCCGGGAGTAGAAAAGGTTCTGGACCGTTAGATCAAGGAAAATGAATGGCTCATATTTATTGGAAGGCACTGTAAAAGAGCTCTTTTTATTAGTACAGATTTTGCAAAAGGGGGCTATCCTGTGTGAGGTGCTTATCAACTACCTGGAGTTCCCTGTAGTTACCAAACATTCATTAGTTGTAAGCTGTGTGTGAACTCACCGAGGCAGAATATTCTCTGTTATTTAAAAATATAGAAGAAAATTTTCAATGAGAGAAAATATACACAAAATATATATTGGAAAAAGAAATAGAAGACGCACAACACATATATAGATTCATTATATATATATATATATATAACAAGCTCTTATTTGAATGCCATGTAACATCCGCTAATGCATGACATGGTTTACACTTAATGCAAACATTATTCTTCAATGACATATATGTGTTGTGTGAATTTGATGTTACGGAGTATATGTTAACTTTGTTATATAAAGAAATAATGTATTTTTAGCATATAACAATTGAAAGCATTGCCAGGGTGTAGAGTTTGAACCCTGTTCACATCGGTTTATTTTTTTTAAGTCTTAACCAACTAACCTATTAGTCCATTCTTAAAAAAGAGGGCGAGCATTGTCGACCTTTCATGAGACTACAGTTCCATCTCATTTCAAATTCCGCTACTCGTGATGACCTATTAGTAACTGACACTACTGCAATCGACCGGTTCCGCTAGTAATAAAATTACTAGAGAAAGAACATAAAACAGTAGGAAAAGTATTTGCCTACGGAACCCTATAGAAAACATTTTGTAGGAAAAAAGGTTAACGGGAAAGAGAAAGTGTCCTACAGTTTTTCAGCGAAAATCATCGAAAGAATATTTCTCTACGAAACTGCCTCGTAGGTAACTCTACAACATGACAGAGGAGGGTTGACATAAAAAGATATGTTCACTAGAAACAAAGTGTCTAGGAAAACTGACAACTATCTCTAAAATTTGATTTGTAAGAAAACAGATAAAGTTCCCTAGAAAATAAATAAATTTCTCACCGACATGGTCTCTTATTCCTAGGGACTCTTGCAAACATGGAGCCAAAGTGATGTCTATGGGGACCATTCGAAGAAGTTTCACTACACACCGTAATTGATTCGTAGGGAACGTTTAGGTTTTTCTAGAGTTCACCGACTACCTTCTAGGGATTAAAACTTTCCCTAGGGTAGCCTAAAATATCCTAAGGAAAATAAAAAACGGTAGGAAAACCGAGGAATTCCAGTAGTGTGAGCTACTAGTTCTCACACATAAAGTTTGTACATTATGGTATAATTTATTTTGATAACATATAAAATTATGTACTCCCTTCAGATGAAAATATGAATATTATTATAGGTCAAACAAACTATAGTCAATACAAATAGCATATTGAGGAAGTACCTCTCTATATCATATTCATTTATGGACATGACTTAAATCCAGTATATCGTGTGAAGATAAAAGATACGTAGCCACGAAGGCCCCTGTTGTATTGTACCACAGTGAAGTGTGATTGTGTGAACCGGGACTCGGTCGAGAGTCCAGACGTCCCGCTGCTCCCAACCAAGTTCCAAATGGACATAGCTGGGCTTTAACCCCAAAGCCTCGCCGCCGAGCACAACGCCGCCGCCGGCCCCTCCATCCATCTGCGGGCTCCTCCTCCCGCTGTTCTTCTCTCGGTCTAGCTGGGCGGAGATCCACTGCCCGAGGAGGCGAGGACTGGCTCCTCCCTGCGTTGGTTAGTAACCCTTTGCTTGCTTCGACGGGCTCCTCCGTTCCGTGAGAGGATTTTGTTGCGTTGTCAGTCAAAACCAAAATCTTTCTTGTTTTTCCTCCATTCAGGTTCAGCAAGCCGTCGATTCGTGTGCTGCGTGGTGTTTCCCTCCTGACTTGATCCAATCTGTCTGTAGGGTTCTTCTTGTCAGATGTGCAGGATTTCCATTTTCTGGCGTCGTAGCTGTTCTTGTGATTCGATTGAGGTGCCGGCAGAGTCGATTCTTCGAAATTTCGGGGTGTCAGCTGAACCCTCATGACCCAAGTGAAGTCCGCCCCTGGGGGTAGGATGCTGACCGTGCTGCGGGTGCACTTCCCGTCAGAGATCCCCATCGTCGGCTGTGAGATCACGCCATACGTGCTCCTGCGGCGCCCTGACGGCGGCATCCTCACAGATGACGTGTCCGAGGCCGCGCCCTTGGATGGGTACTTCATGTGCTACAAGTGGTAAGCAG
The DNA here is from genome assembly GCA_030378355.1 of Eleusine indica. Taxonomy (NCBI): domain Eukaryota; kingdom Viridiplantae; phylum Streptophyta; class Magnoliopsida; order Poales; family Poaceae; genus Eleusine; species Eleusine indica. Next base: position 3,470,589 of record CM059498.1, on the reverse strand, counting down.
CTTACCTCGAACTTCGGCTTCTTTGGTTACGTTTACAACTTACTGTCAATCAAGCACTGTTCTACTCATCTGAGCTGCTAGCTGAATGCAAGTTATTTGTGTAATGTTTGAGCATTATCCACTTAGCCCATTTCACATTTTAGTTAGGTATTCAGAAGTATGGAATTTCAAGCTTAACACTATTCAAGTTTTTTTTAGTTTCTCGTGATACTGCATATACCTAGATTTATGCTCATATCTATGCTACATGCTAGATGCACCCTTATTTCAATAATTCAATTGGGTTCTTGTTAGATTATAATTTCAGCAACATCATTCGCAACTAATGAGCTGGAAATTGTTGCTGGATCATCCCTGGCATAATCATTTGTAGTAATATAAGTTCAGTTATTGTTGTTTTCTGTCATGCATATATAGCTTATCTTACGTGTAACTGTATGACTGTTAACCGTTAGCGTTAGGTGTATATGTAGGTGGATGCTTAAGTACCAGTTTACAGTTACTGCACTTTCCTTTATGGTGGCTAAAGGTAGGCAAACTTTCTATACAGTGTGGTATTTATTGGATGCCAAAACATTGCCGAGAAACAGTTGTACCTGCTAAAATATCTATATTAATCAACTTCCGACATGCCCTTAGGAAGTATTCATATTTATGCTGCGACTTGCAATAATCATAATCCTTGGTGCTGGTACTTTTCCTATTTTGTTGACACAGTTGGAACCGTTCGAGACCAATAATCCACATATATATGAATATCAATTTCCCTTCCTTGAAGGTACCGCATACAAAGTGATCGGAGGGCAGCAATCTGCAGTGTGCATCCGACAGAACAAGCAACACTTCAGTGCTTGGGGTGTCTAAAGTCAAAAATACCTGCTGCTAAGAGCTACCATTGTTCTGCTAAGTGCTTCTCTGATGCTTGGCAACACCACAGGGTTTTGCATGAACGCGCTATCAGTGCTTTAAATGAAAATGGAGGTGAAGAGGAGGAATTATTTAGATTTGGCAGTGGTGGCTCAGGGATGTTGAGTGCTGCGTTGTCTGGTTCAGCATCAAATCTTGTACAGAGCTCAGTTCTTAATAATGGACCTACACCTGTGTATCCAACAGGCACTGAAAAGAATTCTGGTGAAACTTGGTTTGAAGTAGGACGCTCGAGAACATATACAGCAACCGCTGATGATATTGGGCATGTACTAAGATTCGAATGTATAGTTGTGGATGTGGAAACAAGGGGGGCTGTGGGAACTCCTACTGCAGTCACAACATCTCGTGTTATTCCGGCGCCAACACCCACTCCACGTCGCGTGATCCCTGTGAATGCAGCGGATGCAATGGGGCACTTTGATTTGGATACACGAACTTCTTCATTTGGGTCATTCACAGTGCTGTCTTACAATATTCTCGCAGATGCATATGCGACAAGCGACACATACAGTTATTGTCCAACTTGGGCACTTTCATGGGCTTACAGAAGACAAAATTTGCTGCGTGAAATTGTTGATTACCATGCTGATATTATCTGTCTTCAGGAGGTATTTTATGCTGTTTTTTTATATTATAAAATTTATGGCTCTGAAATACTTCTCTAAATATTAGTACACAACACCAATGTTTAGCTTGATGATTGTAAAAGGCTGCTTTTTTATGATTTTTCTGTCAGTCAATTGAAACAATTTACCTAGTTTTCATATTTTCTGCATTTATTCATGACGTTGTCCCTTCCTCGTCCTTATGTTGTTTCTAAACAATTAAACATCATTGCAATAAGGTTGATGTCGTAAAATGCTTTCGTCAGTTTCACATGTACCATGTTTAGAAAAGAGAGCATTCTTGTGACGATTAACTGAAAAATTTATGGCATATCTCTGTTTTCAAAGTGATCTAAATATTACTACTTCCAGGTACAAAATAATCATTTTGAAGAATTTTTTGCACCAGAGCTTGATAAACATGGATACCAAGCTCTTTATAAGAAAAGAACAATAGAGGTTTGCCTGGTTCTTTATTGTTTGTTGTAAATCTTTGGTATGATCTAGTACTTAATTCTGTAACTATTGCTGTAGCAGGTGTACACAGGAAGTTCTCAAGCAATTGATGGCTGTGCTACATTTTTCAGAAGGGACCGATTTTCACATGTCAAAAAATATGAGGTGAGCACCTTAATTCAAATTTCTTTAACTACAGGCATAAGTCCTACTATCAGCCATTTAATACTTTCTGACTTTGCTCAATACAGGTTGAGTTTAATAAGGCTGCACAGTCTTTAACTGACGCAATTATTCCTGCTGCTCAGAAGAAACTGGCTCTAACTCGATTGATTAAGGTACTTCTAATTTTGAAATGATAAATATGCCCTGTATCTTGTGTTCTATAATTCATTATTTCATAGCATTCTGCTGACTACTTGTCTGCTATGCAGGATAATATTGCATTGATTGCAGTTTTAGAAGCTAAATTTAGTAATCATGGGACTGAAAATCCGGGCAAAAGACAGCTTCTTTGCGTGGTAAGATTACTGTGTCCTTACTGTTGCAGCTGGCATCACTATTCACTAATATGAGTGCTATACTTGCTTTTGAAACTGTCAAATCACTTCCATCTTGCTTGTTTCCTTGGAAAAATCATGAGCCTAGATGAAGGTTGTCATTTAGTGCAAGCTTTTAACTTTCGACAATGAACAGTGTCAAGCTTAGCAGCGTTGTTTAAATTTAACTTGTGGTGCACATGTTAGGGTTGACAATGACCCGCAGGAGGTTTTATTGTAAGTTTTCTGTTGTGTGATGAGTAGTTGGCGGCTTTATTATCTAATGAGGAAGTTTTACTTTTTGTCATCAAGAAAAACCTTGCTATCTTCTTTACAGATATATTTTTACTTCTCACTTAAACACTTGTGCATGGGGTATTTGGGGCGTCTATTATATCAGGTGTCATTGTCCATATCGCCTGGTTATCATATTTATAATAAACCACCATTCATTTTGGGATTTGTTTTTCCACTGTAGACAAGAGGCATGGTGTTGCTAAAGCTCACGATTGAACTGATCCTGTTAGACATGGATGTATGATAATATTTAGGCAAGTAAATTGTAGACTAGCAAGCAGTGAGGTCCTGAATGCTCTTAAGTCTAGAAGGTGGTCAGCGATAATGTTCAAACTTTTGAATTTCTCCCTATCTGATGGCATCTATTTTAGGTTAGCTGTATCATTGTTTTTAACCTTTCATGGGGTTTATTTTGTTTCTTGAATTGGTGCCTATTCTATGCAGGCGAATACACATATAAATATTCATCATGACCTCAAAGATGTGAAGCTATGGCAGGTTGAAATCATGTTATTCTTATTTCCTACAATTTGTATCATTCAAATTTTCATGGACCGTGGCAGCTCATGGCTTGGAATTTCTTATAGGTTCACACACTCCTAAAAGGACTGGAGAAAATAGCCGTCAGTGCGGACATTCCAATGTTGGTTTGTGGAGATTTTAATTCAACCCCTGGAAGGTTTGTTTTATAAGAGTAGAGCTTCTTTTTATTTGTTTTGTAAATATTATCTTTCTGTAAAGTTTTGTCTAAATGCTAAACACTTATGTTCCTCATGTAGTACTTCACATGGTCTTCTTGCAAGGGGCAAAGTTGATCTATTGCATCCAGACCTTGCAGTAGATCCTCTTGGAATTTTGCGTCCGCCAAGCAAGTTGACACACCAGCTTCCTCTGGTACAATTATGCTATCATGGCTCTTTCCAATTGGTTTTCCTTTTCTCTGGTTGCTGCTCTGAACAAACATTTTGCTGGTTTATAGGTCAGTGCATACTCATCATTTGCGAGGATGGCCGGTGCTGGTTATGATTTTGATCACCAGCGAAGAAGGATGGACCCCTCCACAAATGAACCATTGTTCACAAATTGCACAAGGGACTTTACTGGTACCATCGACTATATATTTTACACAGGTTACTGCTTGGATCCTGGAAACTAGTTTGAGAGCTTGCTATCCTATTCTTTTTTTTAAAACTTTGGCTCTTCTTGTTGATCTGTAATAACCAGATATTTACCTTTGACAATGTACTGTTCTACTTCAGCGGATTCATTGACAGTGGAATCATTACTGGAGCTTTTGGACGAGGACAGCTTGAGAAAAGACACAGCTCTTCCTTCACCTGTATGGTCATCGGACCATATAGCACTCCTAGCAGAATTTCGATGCATACCTAGAAATAGACGATAATATTTTAGGTATGGACAGAAACTACTATTTCTGATGCAGGTTGCCCATTGATTTTTCTTGGCTGAAATTATGTATTTTTAAATAATAGGAAGGTTCACCCCAAACTTTCTTGCAAGTGGTATAATGATCACGGAAACCAGTTGAATGCAAGAGTTGTTGGAAACCTGTACTATTATTTATATGTGTGAAATCACCCCTTGCATGATATTCCTGTTTCCTTTGATTTTTTTTAGTTTGAATTATACAATTTTACCATTTATGTGCTCTTGCTGCCCAACTGTACTGTAGTAAAATTTTAAGTTTTGCTTTTTATTATTTAGTTTGTTAATTCGTAGCATCTATCTTTAATACACTATTCATTCGTTCACCAGGTGGAGCTATAGGGGAGGTTTTCAACAACCGCAAGAGAACAAATCCTTGTGGAACCGTGGAAGGAAGGATTGAGAAGCCCAAGGAAAAACAAGGCTTGTCATGTTCCTCTCCTGACATTTCTGCCATGATGTTTTTGGTGGCTGTAATTGGAATGCGACTTTCTATAGGAGATATACCTTTGCAAAGGAAAATAATTTAATAGTTTTGGACATCATTGTAGGTTTTTAGTTTTACATTCTCACCCCTCATTCAAACTGGGAAGTGCTGAGTTCAGCCACAATTTTTCCTCTTACCATGAATTTACCAACCGGGAATGATCCCATCCACTTTGTGTGTCTCATCTCTTGTGATGACATGTAAATTCTCTTGTCTGGGGTCAGTCTCAGAATGTAGTTGTCTGAAGAGTGTTGTTGGATTGTCATTTAGGAAGTGGAACACAAGGGCTGCCGCACAGCAATTTTGGGTGGGGCCTCTTTGATATTTAATGATGATACTAGTTCTTTTGGATGTTTTACATGCTGCCTTGTTCTTATATCATCTAAGGGTGTGTTTGTTTCTTTGGGTGTAAATTTTAATGCTGTCATATTAATCCTTCGAATGCTAAATACATGAATTAAAAATAAACTAAATATAAAATTAATTATACAGTTGGATGTTAATTTGTAAGATAAATCTATTAATATTAATTAAGTCATTATTAAGAGATGTTTACTGTAGCATCATATGATCTAATTAGTCTCAATAGATTCGTCTTATCATTTAAAGGGTGGGTTATAGACTGGGTTTTATCAGTAATCTATATTTAGTACTCTTAATTAATATCACAATATTTGATGGGGCCCCTAAATGTATGTGCATTTTGAACTTGCTATGGTATTTGTTTTTTTTTTTCCTTCAGAAAGCAAAGAAGTCAAAGAACATGTAAAGATAGTTCTTGCCAGAAATATGATTCATTGCTTGGATGCTGCAACTTTCCATTTCAGATGAAAACGTGACTTCAGCAGCATGATTAATACCCTGACTATAATTCATTGCTTCTGCAATCTCCGGTACACCAGAGTTATAAAGCTGCATTAGATGGCTTGCCGCCTGCCTCCCTCTATTTTGGTCCTGTCTGAGAACGAGGAGTACTAGCTTGATTTATCTCTTCGTTAAGCAAAGCAACTGGAACTGATTCTATATATAGTAGTATAGTACTGTAGTACTTTGCACATAGTACGTGCTGGTAATCTGGTCTCGTATTTCTTTTTACTGCTTCTCCACCAGGTTGAACTTTCGTGAAGCAGGTTTTCTGCGTCAAAGAAACTGTCTTGTGCATTTCAAGTCCGTGTGAAAGAAAAAGAGGAAATGCTTTGAATTGCTGGTGACAGCCGCAATTACCCTGTTTCATGCGGTCAGTCCTTGATGTCAGCCAGTCCACATGCCCACATGTAGGAGGAGCATGAGTGTTGTGACAGTCCGGAGAGCATGAATGCTGAAGTTATTGGGCGCGCCTGCTGCTATCTACCAGGCCATCCTGCCAAACACCAGAACTGGAGCACTGCACCGATCAATTGCTCGTTCCGTGGTCCACTCCACCAAGTGGATTTTGGGCGAAACGGGGCTCCTCCGAGTGGAATCATCGCGTTTTTGGCATCGTCAGAAAACATGTCCAAACACGGCAGTTTCCAAAAAAAAAAAAAACACGGCAGTGTTTTTCTGAAATCCTGGTTCGTGGCCCGGTGGCCATTAAACAGATATGCACTTACACGTGTTAGCGCTATAGTAAAAAAAACCTGTACAACGTCACTGTCACGACGCTCAAACACTGAATTGCCAGCTTCGTCCTCGCGTGCGGCCTTGGACGGAGTTCATTTCCACGAATTGCGAGCCTCGCCGCCACTCTGGCTCCAACATCTCCACGCGTCTGCTGGTACGACCAGCAGCTTGGACAGGACTGGGGCCTCCCGGGCATCAAAGTGCCCGAACAGTGTGCCACTGCCAAACCTGCCTGCCTGTCCATACGATACGATCATACGAGCACGACACGACCCGGGACTAGCTCTAGGCGTCGCGCCGGCCGTTATAACTCCCCCTCACCAACCCCTACATCATCATTCATCACTAGCAAGCGAGGCTCGCAAGTTCGCTCACTTCACTCACCCCAAAGTCCCACAACAAGGATGTCGATGCGGTGGGCGGTGGTGCTGGCGGTGGCGATGGCGGCGACGGCGGCCGGCGGCGACATGAACGCGGACCGCACCGAGTGCGCGGACCAGCTGGTGGGGCTTGCGCCGTGCCTGCAGTACGTGCAGGGTCAGGCGCGGGCGCCGGCGCCGGACTGCTGCGGCGGGCTCCGGCAGGTGCTGGGGAAGAGCCCCAAGTGCCTGTGCGTGCTGGTCAAGGACAAGGACGACCCCAACCTCGGCATCAAGATCAACGCCACCCTCGCGCTCGCCCTCCCTTCCGCCTGCGGCGCCACCCACGCCAACGTCTCACACTGCGCTCGTACGTACTACTGTCACTGTCACTGTACTACTGCTCCTTCCTCCTCCTTCTACTTCATCTGCTGCGCTGGCCACGACCTGTTTCTTTAATTACTATACTTTGTTTTTAGCAAGCGGTTAGCAGGCCATGGAACCGCAGCTGGATTTGCGCACCCCTTGCTGCTTGTGGAAATGCAAAAGCTTTTTAATGCATTCTGTTGGAATTTGGAATGCTCTCTCTGTTGTTTTTAAACTGTACTAGTAGTTCCCAAGTCATGGAACTGAATTGGTGCACGGTTAAAAAAATGTGGGTTTTTGTGTTGCAGAGCTCCTGCATATTCCTCCAGGCTCTAAAGACGCTGCCGTCTTCAGCCCAGGCGGTGACAAAGGCACTACTACTACAGCTCCAGGTGAGCTCTGCCCTCCCTCCCCTGCCTCTGTTCTTGTTGGTTCATATGATGATTTGTATGGAAGGAAAAAAAGAGATTACTTGGCCATTTAGATGCTGAAGATATCAAATTATGAAGTCTGCACAATTTCAGCGCAGACTACATAGTCACTTAAAAAAAAAAAAGACTACTCAATGACAAAATAGTTTAATCATGTGAACTTGAGAATTCTTGGCAAAAGTTGTGCGCATGAGTCCACCCAAATAACACGCCTGTCTATCATCATCACGCTTCGAGTGGAAGCCTTTTGGAGCTGTAGTTATCTCTTTATACTTGCATCACCAACATTTCTGTTTGAGGCTCAGCGGCGAAACACGTCTGCGCTCAATTCACCTGTGATCTCAAGTTCTGAACTCTGACATCACTGGTTTCTCTTGGCAGCGAAGGATAACTCGACGACGACCACCGACTCGCGCGCGCAGCAGGCGACCAACGGTGGCGGCATCTCCTCGGCGGCGACTGCTGGTGTTGTGCTGACGGCATTGCTCGCTGGCTACCTTTTCTTCATCGTCCCGGAGCTGTCTCCGCGCTCATTCTAGATCTCTGTCAAATGCGCCGAAATGTGCCATGATGTGTTATGTTGTACTAGTTCATGATAGACATTTTGTTGCTGTTGTTGAACTGTTTTCAGTTATGCTATGAGTGGTAACGGTTGAATGGTATTGTAAGCTAGAGATGACTGGTTTTGTCTGTTCTCAATCTGGTGTCTCTCGTGTTGATCCTTACAAATGTTATTATGTTTCCCTGCCACCCCGGGAGGTGATTTTATCGATTTAGTTACTCCTTACCATATTGCAGGTGATGTGCGGATCCGGGTCCTCTGCAGTGAATCTAAAAATTCAGATAACTGTAGTACCTACAACAGTAATACGTGAGATGGCGAACATGTCCCTGAATTAGTACTGTAGAATGAGTGTACCAAGATACTGTGCCATCTGTAGCTGCTGATCTAAACCATCCGTTTAGAATCCAACGTTGCAAAGTGTGAACAAATTCATGACACTGTAGCTGCTCTGAATTTATTCAGAGGACCCCGATCGTGTGCGAGCTGGTTGCTTGTTCCATGAACCTGTGGTCGATCAGATAGTTTTTTGTTAAACCGCGATGTTTCTGGAGTTGTGGTTCACAAATCACAGCCGTCGTGGGCCCTGTTTGGGACGACTTCTGCCCACCTCGCTTCTCCCCAATGTCCGATTTTTGGAGATGCCGATTCAGACGAAATCGTGTCCACAGTAAGCGCCCCGTTTGGCGTCGTCGCTCGAAATCGCGTACTCCGGCGGATTGGGACGGTACGGATGCAGAGCATGGGCGGCGGGCGGCCGCCGGGAGGAAGCAGGGACGCTCCTGCATACGCGAGTAAGCAACGCCGCGGCGGGGTGCTTCCTCCGAGTAACGGGGACGGCGCGAGGTCTCCAGCACGCGGCGGCGCGGACGATGAGCAGGGAGGGCGACCGGCCGTCGGTGGGGAGTGACGGCGGGCACCCTGCGGACGTGAACCCGCGCTACCGCCGCTCGTGCTCGACTCACGCCGCCGCCCGTCGTGATGCCGCGGCCCGACCTGGGCTTCTCTGGCAGCGGCGGCGCGACGGGAGGACGGGGCGGCGACGACGCCGGGGACGACGGTGGGCTGACGGTGGACGACGGACGGGACCTCTCTTCGCCTGGTTCTCCTCGGCCTCGAATCGGTCGCGTCGGCTAGTATCGAGGGTGAGGGTCGATTCTGCGTTGTAGGCAAAACAACGATTCGAAGACAATCGATTGCTTTGGACGCGGATGAAGAATCGAGGCGTTTGGCTCGTTTTCCGGATTAATTTCAATGGTAGCGGTTCATAAGCTGTCCCAAACGGGGCCGTGATCGGCTTCGGTTGTCCGTAGGCCGTAGCCCAGAGGCTCTCTGGCTTGCAAAACGGCCCAACGGCTCGCGCCAACTGCCTGCGGTTCGACTCGGCCCATTATCGGTACCCTTAAGATTTTGACGTTGCCCACTCAGAAGGCCCAGCCCAAGGAACAATTACTACGCAGGGAAGAAGTCCAGTCCAGTCCAGCCCACGGTCCTCAACTGCCCCCCGTCCTACTATATAACACGCCAGCGCAAGCCTAGGGTTTTTTCCTCTTTCAGTGCCCTCGTCTCGCCGCCGCCGTTCTCTCGCTCCGTGTGCTCGTGAGCTCGTCGGCCTCCGTCCGCACCAGAAAGAGAGGTGCGTATCGACCCTCTCCCCTTCCATAGCGAGGCGCTTTGATTCTTGTGCGGGTGGATTAGCTGCTGTTGTAGATGTTCTTCTGTGTCGTTGATCTGTTTGTCACCTTCGAAGTCTGATTCCTTTCGGTTTTGCAAGTATTCCGATTTTAGGAGTATGCGCTTGTTTGTGGGCTAGAGTTCTGATACATGATTGGTTGAATATTAAATTATCATGATATTTGTATGTCGAATAAATGGTTATAGTTAATGCTTGCGTTTACCTGTACTAAGTTTAGGATTTCTTTGGTTTTATCTGCGGCCATGTTTAGTTAATGAGTAGGGAAATAACATGCGGATCATTTGTCAGACGTGAATGAATTTGGCCTGTAAGTTAATCGATTGAAACGGCTTCAATTATGCAAACTAAACAGCTTGATGAAAAACATTGATGTATTGTATGTGTTATTATGTAGATGCCATTAGTTTGATTCTTTTTCTTTCTCATGAAGCCACTATCTTGCATAGTAAAAGTTTCGAACTTTGTTCCTAGTAATGTAGGAACAAGCACACACCATAGGTGCTGCTAGATTACTTCCAAAACTTGTGAATACAATCAGTCATCAGGGATGAAATCTTGTTGTTCGCTGGCTTAGTTTGTTTTCTGCACATTTTGTTTACGTAATTGAACCACCAGTTTCTGTCTGCTTAACTGCAAATTCGAATCAACTAAGTGATCATCCTAGGTCATCTTGATTATCTAATTCACCATTCCCCAATGCAGGATGGACACCCAGGTGAAGCTGGCTGTTGTGGTGAAGGTGATGGGCCGGACCGGCTCCAGGGGTCAGGTGACCCAGGTCAGAGTGAAGTTCTTGGATGACCAGAACCGTCTCATCATGAGGAACGTCAAGGGCCCGGTCCGTGAAGGAGACATCCTCACTCTGCTCGAGTCTGAGAGAGAGGCCAGGAGGCTGCGCTGAAGCAGCTGGGGGTCATGGTGGTTCTTGTATGGACTTGGATCGGATGCTGTGGAATTTGTGAAATGTTTGTTGACTGTGTGACCCTTTAGAGCACTTGCCATTATTATGAGTATTAAGCATGGTGATACTATTTCAGTTTTGTTTTATGATCTATATAAGTTAGTGCACTTGGTGTACTGAGAAATGGTTGTTTGATGCATGGATTGGTCTTAATCTTTTGTGTGCTAATCGTTTCTCTGAATACTTTTGTGGTTCTCTTGTACTCGTGGAGTTTATGTTTTGATCTGGACTCCATTCGCATAAGCTTAATCTGGACACCTCATCTTGCTTGATGAGGTTATGTTTCACCTCTACAGGATGCCATCCTGGCGATTGCTGAGATTTTGCTTGTATTCTTTTCTTTTTTTTTTTGCTTCATCCGCCTGTCTTGTTTGATCTTTCGAGCTGGCAGTCAAGCCACATTCGACGAAGGAATTGCGCTGGGTTCATTAGAATAGTATTCTAGGTTTGAACTGCGTATATTATCTGTTCCTCTTTAGCAGGGTAGCAATTGAACGGTTACCCTACTAAAGTACATATTCACATTTGTTTTTGAAAGAAAAACGCATGGTTTAATAAACTGCCAAAGTTTCAATCTGGATGGATTCTCTTTAGAATCCGGAGCAGAATCACTTTAAAAAAATTCTACCAAACGTGGCCTTAATAGATGCAAACGACATAACCCGCCACCAACCGTCATATCGTGAATCCAGAGTAACGCGATGAAGCCTTCCAGATGCGCACGTGCCGCTGCATCCACACACTTCACTGTTGTCCACACATCATCGTCGTCGTCACGGCCGAACTCGTGATCTCCACCATCAATTTGAGCAGAGGCAGCGAGTTGCCGCAGCACTTGGTCGGCTCTGTCTGCGAGGGCTTGCAGCACTTGGTCGGCCTCGCACCTCCGCGGCTGGAACTGGAAGCATGATGATGAAGAAGCCGTGCCGTCATCGTCGCTCTGAACTCGCCGGATGGAACGAACGGTCAGTGGGCCCGTGACTTCTCGCAAAGCGATTTCAGTTCATCGGGCCTCATGAACAAGTGGGCTGGGTTATTTTGGTCCGCCGCGCTCAAACCCACGCAGGCTTTGTAGGCCAAACGTTCAGATCCTGCCGTTGATTCTCGATTTGACGGCTCTGCTGAGCTCAGGGGTGGTCGGGGAATCAAACAGCGACCGCCCCCGTATGGGCATGGCCGCCCTCGCCGACCCGCACGCGAAGCTTGGGCGGCTTGGACGTCCGGCAAGATCGTGCGTCTCCGCGGCGCTGTACGGATCGCTCCGCAGCAGCTCGATTTTGATGTTCAGGTCTCGCGAGCCACACGTGGCTGGCCATGAGCCAGGGCCTCGCCGCGCCGCGTAGAACACCGATATACAATACATCATGGGCAGAGGCGCCTCTTGCCACCATTGCCGCCTCGCGTCGGATTCTGGGGAGAAGCATCAACTGGCGATAAAAGCATGTCAAAATATACACTGCGCCGGTGCTGTCGTTTGGGATTGGCCTCGCCGCGCGTGGTCACGCGCTCGCCCTTCTGATTCTGACGTTCCGCACGAGCTTCCGGTGGTGCAGGGTGCCCGGACTTGTACACGAAAAGCAAATAATGTCCGGGTATATCGTCTCACGTACAGGTGGTAGACGCTCAAGTCGAGACGAGACGCACTTGGCCGGCAAAGCCTCGATCGTCCTCGCCACGCCGCGCGTAGAGCACGGACGACGGTGAGACGGGGGCCCCGCCGTCTCACTCTCACGCCGACAGCGTCGCCGCCACACGCGCCTCTCCTCGGCACAGTGGCGGCACATGACTAGTAGGATGTCTCTGCCGACCATAACTCATAAATTGGATACGCAGACGCGTGAACATTGAACATCGAAGACCCGTGAGGCCGTCCGTGCCTGAGCTGTTGTTGTGCAGTGTTCACCGGGCATCGCTTTCGTAGGAATGACTTTCTGTTTTTGAAGAACGCATCCCAATTCACAAACTATCAAGTCCATTTCAGTTTTTTTGTTGTGAATGCTATCAAGTCGATTTTGAGGCCACGAATTTCATTGGCTTCATACTGATCATCAAACTTTGCATTCATATGCAGGCGACTGTACAAAATTTAGGTACAACTGCCCAAATAGGTGGGAATATATACTATTGCGTAAATTAGGTTGCCAAACAAAAACAATTCAAAGTTCACTAGACATTTGGACTTGTGCTTGATCATCTTCAGTCCTCCACCAGCTTGTATATACGTATACACACTGCTGTTGTGTGATTGGAAGGGTGTACAAAACTGTATATGAGGTGGATTTGTAGCGCTTGGTGTAAAGATAGTGGATTGGTATTTTTGTTAGCTTCAAGATTCTTGTACTGATTAATAAGTTCAGATACCATGTGTTGTTGTTTGGTCCGATTGGACCTCAGTTTCTTGGGGATAGATACAGACATTTCACCCAATTTGTGCTTAGCTCAGGTGTAAAAGCAATGCAGAGGAAGAAATACGTGTGTATGGCTTGTGTAAAATGATCATCACGTAGGAATAACGTACGTAGCTGTAGCAACTAGCATTACTGATTAGGAAGGTCTTCAGTACAAGTTCATGACTTGAACTTCAGATGACTTCCGATGTTGGGACATATATAAAGTGCCTGCAAATCAGTTTGGATTAAGGCAACAATGCCTTTCTTTGATAAGTACCAATGGCAATCTGTTATTCCAATCTGGAGTTGCAGCTCCATTGCAGTCCTACACCGTTTCTGAACGAGTGTCCTTCTCGCCAGGTTGCGTGCAAACTGCGCAGGAGCAGCAGCCACCCACTCTGACTTATGTATACAGTCTCTACTTATGGTACACACAGTTTACATATAAGCAAAAAAAAGTATATACGTATACACTGGTGTTGTGGTAAGTGAAGTAGGGAGAACGGGGGGATTGGAAGGGTGTATAAAACTGTATATGAGGTGGTGGGTTATAGCGCTTTGTGTAAAGATAGATTGGTATTTTTGCTATCTTGAAGATTCCTGTACTGATGATTCAAGTTCAGATATCACGCGTTGTTGTTTGGTCCAATTGGACCTCAGTTTCAGTTCATGATGGGTTTCTTGGAGATTACAAATGTTTCAAATGTTTTTGTGTAAGTTGTTAGCTTAGCTATAAAAGCAATGCAAAAGCAGAAATACTTGTGCATGGCTTGTGTGGATGGTCTTCAGACTTCAGCACAAGCTCATGATTTAGTAAAGTGCTTGGCATAAAGATAGAACGAAGATTCGTGTACCGATGCTTCAAGTTCAGATATAATGTGTTGTTTGGTCTAATTGAACCTCAGTTTCAGTTCATGGATTTCTTGGGGATTCTAGTGGACACAATCATTTCTCATGTTTTGTGTAGTGTTAACTTATCTCTAAAGGCGATGCAGAGACAGAAATACATGTGTATTGTCCGCTTGTATAATCCGTGATTTGGACTTCTGATGACTTACTTATGATTTGGCAGAGAAAGTGCCTGCAAATCAGTTTGGATCAGGACAAGAATGCAACTAGTAATGGCAACCAGTTCTTCGAAACTGGAGATGCGGCAGTGGGGGACTTTATCATCACGATCACGATTCGTATAATCCTCGTACCATTTCTGCAGGAGCAGCCACTCGCCGGCGGAAACGATTGCGGAAACCTGCATGAAAAACTTCGCAGCGATAGAAGCGTCTAGAAGTTGCTGAACGTTGTGGCTTCCTTGCGTTCGCGGTTGCGGAAGGAGACGAAGGCGAGGCCCGGACCAATTAACCTGCCATGACCCGTCGGGTGCGAGCATCGAATCGAATGCTGCGCGCACCTCCGGCGTCCGATCCGGTCGCAGCTTTATTTGGGAGCATATGAGCGGAGATATTGTTGGTATGGATCAGGGGAGTGGCGGGCGGGGACGCGCTCTGCGCCTCCCGATGGAACGGAGGCGGAGAAGACGGCGCCGCCGCTACCGATCAAAACCAGGGGGCTATTTGAAAATTTGAAGGTCCTTTTTGCATAAATTCGGATCGCGATTATTAACCACGATCCAAATATTTACATATATATCCCTAATTTGGATCGCGATTAATAGTCGCGATCCAAACTAGGGGGTATTTTGTAAATATCCGCAATCGCGATCCAGTCCAGTGATTCTTTGAAAAGTTCCGGAACGCCGACATGGCACTCGGCGAGGCCGCGACGCCGCCGGCGACCCCGCCTGCCCCGCCGCCACGCATCCTACGTTCGAGGGCGTACGCTCCGCTTCTGCGTTGGACATGCGTGTCGCTCGTGTCTCTGGCTCCCGCCCATGAGTGGCGGAGATGCTCCCGGCACCGGCGGCAATGGCGGCGGACCGAGGACGCGATAACCAAGGACGACGGCGGATGGAGGTTGCGCATGCACTCAACGGGTTAAGCTCCCAGAACCTCTCATTGTCGCCTCGCGCTTGAGCCGCTGATCTGGATTGCGTGTGCGCACACATTTCAAATGTCAGGGAGCCGGCCGCCCCCGCCTAAAATCGAGCAGAGCAGTACGGCTCCGGGACCGTCCCCGTTGCCATTTGCTCGGACCTGGAGAAGAAGCAGCCGCAGAAGACGAGACGATCAACGACGAGCATAAATTGGATACGCATACGCATGAGCATCGAAGACCCGTGAGGCCGTGTGCCTGAGCTGTTGTTGTGCAGTGTTCACCGGTAAGAACAGAGCATTGCTTTTCGTGGGAATGATTTTTTTTTTCTTTTTGAAGAACACATCCCAATTCACAAACTATCAAGTCAATTTCTTTCTTTCTTTTTTGTGAATGCATCAAGTCGATTTTCAGGACACGAATTTCACTGTCTTGATACTGATGATCAAACTTTGCATTCATATGCAGGTGATTGCACACACAGTTTGGGTAGAACTGCCCAAATAGGTGGGAATACTACTGCGTAAAATAGGTTGACAAACAAAAACAATTTAAAGTTGACTAGACATTTGGACTTGTGCTTGATCGTGTTCAGTCCTCCACTAGGTTGTATATACGTATACTCACTGCTGTTGTATGATTGGAAGGGTGTATAAAACTGTATATGAGGTGGATTTGTAGCGCTTGATGTAAAGATAGTAGATTGGTATTTTTGCTAGCTTGAAGATTCTTGTACTGATTATTAAGTTCAGATATCATGTGTTGTTGTTTGGTCCGATTGGACCTCAGCTCATAACCAGTTTCTTCGGGATAGATACAGACATTTCACCTATTTTGTGTAACTTCTTTTAGCTCAGGTGTAAAAGCAGTGCAGAGGAAGAAATACATGTGTATGGCTTGTGTAAAATGGTTGTCATGTAGGAAAAATAGCATTATTGATTAGGAAGGTTTTGAGTAGTTGTTCATAATTTGGACTTCTAGGTTCCTATAATATCTTCCCAGCCCAATCAATTTGGTGTGCTATCAATCTAAGTCTATTTTTTTGCATGGTTTATAATGCACAACAGACTCACGACTGACAACATGAGCAAGAAGAACTGGCCTTGCAATCCTATATGTCAGCTGTGCCTATGCTTCAATGAATTCACTTCACATATCCTAATGCAATGTAACTATACAGAAGCTGTTTGGGATCTTGTGTATAACAGCTTTCATCTTCCAAATTACTCAACAATGAATGCTAATACAGAGCCGGGTAAAAAAAACTGCTATGTTCAGCTATGAATCTACACTAATAAAGAAGGTGTTCCTGCGATCTATGTCTCACCCACAAAATTTTAATACCCACTAATCTGGATCCTTCGATCTAAATGAGACCAACTCATCAAGCTCTTGATTAAAATTTGGTCCTACAAGATATTTACAAATTATATCTCTTACACCCAATTTATCTAAACCAATAAAACAGGAGTTTCTGCGACACCTTTTTTCACCCAACATACTATCTACCTAACAATCTAGGCTCTTAGATTAAAAGAGACTTATCTCATCTAACCACACATTGATTAGATGAAAAAAATAATTACATTACATAACATACCTTCTAGTCTTATGTCAACCAAACTATTTTCACCCGTACTTTCCTAGCCATGCGCACGCTCCCACGCATTGCCTGCCCCAACCCGCGCCCCCGATGTCGCATTCCAAAAACCAATGCAATCAATTTTAGAAGGAAAGGATCCCGCGCCTCGCGTCCCATTAATGGATCTTCTCCTTCTGCCGCTCTCTCTGCCCCCTCTCCTCCCTGGCATCGTCGCCGTGGCCGTCGGCCTCCCCGGTCGTAGCCTCTCCCCAACATTCCTCGCCGCGGCTGCCCCGAAGCACGCCCACGCCCTCTGCGAGATCATGGAGTGCGGCATCTTCCACACCTTTGTGCACCTTGTCCAGACCGTGGTGGCGGCAGCCAGATCAACGGCTCCAGCGTCCTCCTCCCACTACTTCCCAAGCCGCTTGGGAAGGGCGGAAGCGGCTGCCATCAACTGCGGATGACGCAGTTGCGGAGGAGGAGGAGGACCCGTCGCCGTCGGTGGCGGTGGGGCTGCACCCGGACTGCCAACTGGCGCTTCCCAGTCGGAGAGCGTGAGATAGAAGTTGCATGAAGCCACGGTAAGCTCCTCATCTTCTTTCTTGGTTCATTTTCCCTTGATTCATGACGCCAGCTCTTGGGATAGATGCTAGTTTTGTTACCAATTTTCATCATTGGTTCATTTGTGTTATCCCGTTGCTGCCTTGCAGATCTTGTTCTTGCTCGATTGACTCTAGATTTTTATTAGATTTTGGGAACAGATGAGGTACTAAAAGGGGAGGAATGGTGGGCTCCTGAATGATGTCCTGTCGCCCAGAATGCCTCCATCCCTCGGGGGATACTGCAGCTCGTCCTCCATTATCTGTCTCGCACATCCCTTGAGTCATGGCTCCCTACGAGCGATGTCCCGGCTCTAGAATCTAGACGGCTGCTGGGTGACCACGAGCAGATCTGGCCTTCAGCCTGCGTCTCCATTTCCGCCTCCAAGTCACTGACCCATTGAAGCTGCAGCACCTGGCGCGGGGAGGATCCCACTACAACACCAGCCAAGAAACTCAAGCCGAGATACACCATTCAGTTCCTGCTACAAACTTAATTATTACTATTACATACTCTCTGGCAGGAGGGATCACCTTAGCATAGGGATAGTAGGCATCCTACTATGGCTGGTGATAAGCTGAGGCCAGTACGGTGTTTGCAAGATAATTTGTGAGTTTGCGTTTGCAGTTTGATTGGCAAGGTGACCTACCCCTGAGTACCATCAGAAATGAGAAAGATTATAATCTATGAAATGCATTTGCTTGGATTCGGAGCATGAATCAAGCAATACCCAACATCCAGGAACATATGATTTGCATTTGCAGTTTGATTGGTGTTGTCTTGAAGCTTGATTATCAGAAGGTATATAACTGCTAATGTTTCCATCTACGTACGTGTTTGCAAAAGGATCAAGTGCTTTCTGATATGCTTATGGTACAGATTAATAGGCAGAGGCTTCTATACCTTCACCTTCCTGTTTTCCTTATTGGTTGTTCAATATACCTTGTTAGGTCATCCATTATGTTTAGCAATTATTAATTACATCTTTCAATATTTAGGCATATATCATGCTGTGAGAAGTGAAAAAGAAAGATTTAATTATGGTTAGACAAGTTCTAGGTTCCATTTTTTTCTTTCATAAAATAAAGATTTCAGTTATCTTTATCTCTGTTATTTTTGGCTTAGCTGGGTGTTCCTTATATGAAACCATAATGACTGTGTACACATCACGTGAGGGGATTCTTTTGAATTCCGCACGTGAGATCCCTTACTTAGGACAGACTAAGTGGTTGGTATGGCCTAGCGAAGTCATTTGACTGTTCTTAAAATTTGAAATGAAGCAATTGCTGTGGACCAAGGGTGGTGATCTGAACCTTGCTTGTTTTATCATAGCTAGAGTAGTTCAATGAGAATAGTTGTGATATTCAGTATTTCTATGAAAAGATATTTTTGGACCATACTTGGACTCTTGTAATTTTTATATTATTGACTTCTTATTATGATGTGGTCCTGAATTTGAAATTATATGTCATCTACAAGTATAGGAAAAATATATCTCTTAGGTTCTTCAGATTTATCCAGGTAGCTATACTTTGTGGCGTTTTTATGCAACTAAATATTTAGAAAACCATTGTGTTTTCTATTCACTGAAGTTCAAATTTTTGGAGTCATGGGCACAACCTAGAAAGTAGTCGATTCGACTAACACACTTGCGAGGCATTCAGTTTGGTTTGTGAGAGTGATGGTGGCAGGACCCTGTTTCGCAAAACTTCTGAGATGAAGTGTTGTTTGACTCGTTGTCTTTTCTTTTGCACTGTGAACCTTACATACCAAACTATCACCAGTGACTTTTTACTTTTGTATTTCATCAAATGAAGATTAAGATAATGAAAAGACACCCTGAATGCTGGAAATGCTAAGTTTGACCATTTGTTTAGTTAAAACATTCATGTTTCTAATCTACTTGCAAGAATCTTCAAGTGTGCAACCGTGCAAGTACTTAAAACAATGATGGAGACATCTAGCAGTTGATAGATTTTTTACCTGGTTGCATTGCCTTGCAAAGGTATTATTTCTTCATACATTTCACTTTTTCCATTTGTAAACCTCCAGAAGCGAGTTTAACTGTCAAAATGTTGTTGTGTGCACAACAAAGTAATCTTCACACATAAATCTAATTTGATTTAATAGTGCATGATTGCGTTAATGGGCTTCTTCGTCATGCTGACACAGTGTTGATTTGGAGTTGTGTAGAATGGCAAAAGAAGAAGCAGAGGAGGATATCGCAGAGGTGGTAAATGTTTCTTGTACTGCACTTCATACAAGATACAATTTGCATCTGTGTGTGTGCATTGTAGTGATCTACAAGGTGAGCGTGTAGTAAGCAGCACCATTTAAACTGATTCAGATTATCTCACTTGGTTTGTTGTTTTTAATCTCTCGTTTTGTGCGCGCTAGGACTCACTAATCTGATGTGGTCTATGGGCTGTAGGTTGTTCAGATGATCTCCTGGTGTTAATTTGGAGAGAAACAAAATGCCAGTTAGGTAAATACCTTTTTATTGAGTAAAGTAACCATATAGATATTCTCTTATGGAAATCCTTTTTGTGACTGCCTTAGATTTATTTGATAGAACATGTCTGATAGAACTCTTAGTCTCTCAGTAGCTACTGCCTGAAGTAACATATGCTATTTGTTTCACTTTGCGTTAGGCCAGCCAGTGAATGCTAATGGAAGTATCAATTGGGTTTAATTTGCATTTGTATGCTAACAGATTTCCATGGCAAGAAATATTTCTGATTTGAGAGCAAACTATATCAGTTAGTTAGAGAAGGGAAACACCAGATTTGCTGAAGAAATATGTGAAACATTGAAATTTAACTAGCGAGGTGTAAGGCTTTTTATCTTGTATATGTGATTTGATTATCCGGTATTCCAGTTAGATATTACTGTTTTTTTTCTTGTCAACGAGATGCATCTATGATCATGCTCAACTGAGTTGAGATGCTGTTGGGGGGGGGGGGGGGGGGGCTGTGGGGACTGTCCTACTTCGCTAGCGCCAACAATGAGAAAGACCGGGCTCATGCTGAACTTAAGGTCGTTGACCAGCGTCCATGATCGTAGTGTAGAAAATGTTAAATATATTTACCCCATTGATTTAACTTTTTTAATCATCTTAATATATGTTTATGTGCTTGGGTATCTCCCTGTATTGGTGTATAAGAAAGATAATTTGTATTCCTGATTTATTGTTCTTGGTGGGCTACAAGGTGCACAAGGTGTTCAGTTACTTAAAGGGCGGGCAGGTGGATGACACTAAGGAGCTCAAGGCTTGTGGACACATGAAGTTCGGTTTAATCTGTCACACAGGTACATAATCTGAAGAATTGTTGTGGTCTTTTATTATTGCATTTTCTGTGTTCGAAGTTCTTGCAGTTCTAATTTGGTGCAAGCACTTCCATATGTGGATGACCTGAAAAAGCTAAGCATCATAGAATTGCAGTTCTAATCTGAAGAATTTGGTGCATGCAGGATGTGAGTGTGCTGCATCATAGAATTGCAAACAAGCTAAGCATCGAAGATTTTCAATTTGACTGAGAAGCATTTTTTGTTTACTGCTGGGTACATCTATAATTTTATATTGCTTCAGTTTTTATCTTTTTCTATGACATAATAGCTCATTGGGTCTCATTGGATGACTGGGTACATGTATATGCGCCATGGGATTCGGGCACTGATGAGATTGCAGCACGGAATAGAGGGGGGACAAATCGTTCCAGCGTAGTGCCACTATCAAGGACGTGTTGCTGCTAGGTATTACTTTATCACAGCTTGTTGGACTTGGTTTTGGCAGTGAACAAAGTCCGAAGTATCATGCATTAGGCAAAATGGAATTTGTAAAGCAGCATTTAGCTTGTGTAGCTAATTTTCTTGCTTTTTTTAGTCTGAAATTTGTATTCCTTTTTTATTTTTTGAGAAATTTTGTGTTCCTTCTTTAGGTTTCACATGCTACTTAAGTGAGATTGGTTGGCTAATGACATGTTTTCATGAAGGTCATTCAATGGTCAAAGCATCAAGATACTATCCATTATGGGAAAAAAATATTTTAGCCTATAGTGGACCCAAAAGATGAGGAGCTTGCTGCCTGGAGGGAAGGGCAACGGGCAAGGCATGTGATCGTTCTTTGTTCTTGAACGTAAGACATTTGATGCTCAAAAGCAAGGGGTCGATCAAATTTTATGTATTGGGGAGACGAACCGTGGGAAAGTCGGAAAGGGGGAGACAGAACATGAGCAGCAGCTCTATTTCTGAATATTTGATTGATGCTACTTTTAGATATTAACATTACCTCTTTTCATCCGCCTCTGACTCTAATTCGTGTTTTTTTGTGCAGTTAGGAAGTTATATAACAACAAAATTCTGTGGCATGGTATCTCTGCGCTAGATAATGGAAGCGAGCGGGGCTAGATAGTTTTGTGAGGTACAAATTAACTGTAGACGAACCATTATTCTGCTTTAGATACTCTTTTTTTGTCTTTGGTAGTGGTCGATGTAAAGTTCACATTTGGTAGAAGCTATCACATTTGTAGGAAAAAATTACAGAATTGGTTTAAAAATGACATTGATGATTAGTTTCTACCAAATGTGACATTGATGATTAGTTTCTTCTTGATGGTTGATAGATGCTGGAGAGTTTTGTGTGTTGGTGGGTGTTGTTACATCTTGCATGAGTTCATTTTTAAACCAATTCTGTAATTTTTTCCTACAATTAAAACTTGATATTTATATCTTCTTATCAATAATATGAAAAGGAAAAAGATGTGATACATGTAAAAATTATGGTCTATCATAGGCCTACCTGATATGTACAATTTTACTTGGCACGTGCGTGTGTACTATATGTGCAGAGCCCGACTTCACCAGAACTGACACTATGTCCCAAACTAATCTTTATATGTAGGAATCAACTACTATTTTTCTGCATTCAATATGAATCATTGTCATAAAGAAATGCTCTGCTACTTTATAAAATCACATCACCCCGATGAAGGAGTCTCTGGTAGCTGCAGGTGCAAAACACGATATGTTCTTAGCACGTGCTTGTCGCACGGCCATTATAACTAGTACTATCAAATCACTTTAAGGGATATCCAATTTTTAGACTTATTGTACTCAGGATCCTGCCGCACACGTATTTTTATATGGCATATTGATTCCCCTAAACTATGTATATACATTCCATATAAACATAAACCTTCCATAACATCCTCTAATCACACATTTATTTCCTATAAAAATCACGTGCACATACTTTCCTTAATTTATGCATTTTTAATACCCACATTAGTTACTATCCTTAATTATCCCCTTCCATAATAATTGTTTATGTAATTTCCTCTTTTCTCTCCTTCTACATTGGTCGTTTCCTTCCCATGTTGCATGCATACGTGAGACACATCTCTAAATATCTCTCTTACTTAATTGTATATTACTTAATTTGGTTTTACTTTTCTAAATTCTAGATTATTCTCCTAAATGGCGATCTTCTTCTTCCTGGCCTTCTTCCTTGTTCTCGCTCTAGCTCCGTGATGGGCGTCCTGCCGCAGCCAACACTCTCGCGATGACCATCATCCTGCCGACACCCTCACGGCATGGTCGAGGTCGAGGTCCACCCGCCGCATAGCTCATGAGCAAAAAAGGTTGATGTCTTGTCACAACTCAGTAGCCTCGCGGCAACGTCGACTTCCATCCACCACCCTCGCGGCAAGGTTGGCATCCTTCGGGCGTGGCACGATAACCGACAAGAGCAGGCAAGCAATATGTCTATTGCGCATGGCGGCAATTAGAGTCGACTTCTGCCGGCTACGACAAACGACCAACATAATCAGCTCCTACCCAGCTCCAAAGGCCCGATCTTCCCTGATTCTGACCGATAAGCTCTGAGTGTTTTTCTACGATGCGCAATAGTAAGGTGAGTTGATTCCTCTATTTTTGTTAGTGTTTTCAGCTGAGATTTGAGGGGTTCATTATCATAATAGTTGTTTGGCTCCTGAAATATTTGATCTCTCGCGAAAACTCAAAATAATCATGAAATTATCGATGGGGCAGTTGTGCGGAAGCTGCAAGTGAGCATGCGGTGACTGCGGGATGCAGGATGAAGGTGGCGGTTCCTTTGATCTCCCATTCTGCATCTCGCATATCTGCAACAACAAATATGACAGTCCAAGGTAATGTTGCCGTAGATGGCAGTAGACTAATAGTGGACGAGCAAATTTATATTGTACACTAAGCAATTAGCAAATTTGTAGTGTACACTCTCATATACAAGATTATTTGCGATGACAAATCTATTGTCTGTTTGTTGCAAGGCGCCTAGAGCAAGGCAAACCTTTTGATAAATAAAGAAGCATAACAATATATATGTGACCAGTCGCATGAAGCAATAATATGAGATGATCAATTTAAAATATAAAAATATGGCCAAGGGAGTCATAGATATTGGTTTATGAAGTGCTCACTTGTAAATATTGGTTAATGAAATAGCAAGATATATTCAAATTGTTATGATCAAAAGTATAGTCAAAATCTTATTTCTCAAGGTTTGTTTTGCTTTTTAAGTCCTGTGATATTTCTCTTTCATCCTAGCTACATTTTAACTGCAAATATCTTTTTATATAACTGCAAAACTTATTGATTTTCTAGAAAACATTTGTTGTGTTTCTAAGACCTGCATTTGGAAGTGGACATCACACAAGATGACTTCGTATTTATAGGAAAAAATTCCCTTATTTAATGATCTTACCGATGATTTTAAGTATGCCCTGATGTACATGTACATGATTGAAAGAAATTGTTTTATTTAATTATATAAAAAAGGTTTTATGATATAAAAAGATTTAGCATTGACAAGAATATAAATTGTTAACAGAAACAAGACCATTTTAACAACCTATAATTTTGAAATACCATAAAATAGAGATTTAGCATTTATATAATATTAAACTCTTAAAAAATACTTGATCAAATATGATAAACAATTGAACCTGGGACTAATCTGGTTAGAAAGATATTTACAAATTGATCCAATGACAAATAAGAGGAGTGGGTGTGGTAAGTAACACATAAATTATAGCTTAGCCGATATTTAATTTGTTGTATAGATATTCTGTATATGTTCATTTTTTTTAGCTTTAAAGCATGAAACTATCTTATTCAAATGGTCGTATCAATGGTTCCAGGTGCACTCTGAGGTATATTTATGTATATGAGTGAAAGAAATCATTTTATTTAATTATCAGAAAGAGTTTTTTATAGTTATAAAAAAATATTCTAGATTGATATAAGTATAAATGATTAACAAGAACAAGACCAGTTTAACAATATAGAACTTTAAAACCCGTAAGATATGTTTATATCATATATATATATAAATATCAAACTCTTAAAATATACTTGATCAAATAAATATATTTTATTAGATGTTATTTAGTTTTACTTTTGATATATTATAAAAAATTATCTCAATTTATGTCATGTGAATAAATTTTCGCGTGTGCGTGTCGCACATGCATAATAACTAGTACAATGAAAAGATCAAACTTGGGGATATTGTTCATTTTCCGATGGCTGATATGGAAACAACGAAATTGGCGAATCTTCGATCACAAAAAAGTCTCTGCACCACGCTTAGCTGGTATGGTGTGCGACGAGGTTGGGTTTTTGCGTTTTGCTTTAGATACGGCCCCTTCTTAATCCTTGCTCTGTCTTATGTTGTGCTTCTTAATTCTTGTTCTGTCTTTTGTTAAATGGACTGTAATGTCTCCTTGCCAGGTGTAATTGGCCTTAGATCATGTACCCCTAGGTTGTAATTTTCCTCCTCTTAATGAGAACCGGACGCCTGTTTTTTTTATTAAAAAAAATGATTTGGACTTCTGATGACTTCTGATTTGAACATATATAAAGTGCGTGCAAATTAATTTGGATTACGGCAACAATGCCTTCTTCGATAAGTAGCAATGACAATCTGTTCTTCCAAACTGGAGTTGCAGCTCCATTGCAGTCCTATACCGTTTCTGAACGAGTGTCCTTCTCGCCAGGTTGCCTGCAAACTCCGCAGGAGCAGCAGCCACTCTGACGGCAACCATGCTCGTCATCTCGTCGTCCGGGGAAGCATTTCGGAAACCTCCATGAATTCCGCAGCGGGAATGCGTATAGCGATTGCAGAACAAGAACAATGCGACTTCCTCGCGGTCACGATTGCGGAAGGACACGAAGTTGAGGTCCGGAGCAAGCTGCCATGCGCCATGCCCTGTCGGTGCCGAGCTCCGTCGCTCGGTCCGGTCGTAGCTTCATTTGGGAGAATACGAGCGGAGATCTGGTTTGGATCAGGGGACGGGGATGGGATCTGCACTTTCGGATGGAATGGAGGTGGAGAAGGCGGCGCCGCCGCTGTCAAAGGAGAAATCAACCCGAATCGAGGGGCCTATTTATAAAAAAGGGATTTTTTGCATACATTTAGATCACGATTAATAACCGCGATCCAAATATTTGCACAAATACCTCTAATTTGGATCGCGATCAATAGTCGCGATCTAAAATAGGGGGCATTTTGTAAATATCCGGATCGCGGTTATTAACCGCGGCAGGGGGTGTTCTGAAAAAATCCTGGACTGGCGACATGGCGCTCGGCGAGGCCGCGCCGCCGCCGGCGACCCCGCCTGCCCCGCCGCCATGCATGCTTTGTCTGCGGGCGCACGCTCCGCTGCTTGCGGTGCCCCTGCGCGTCGCTCGTGGCCCTGGAACCCCAGAGTGGCGGCTCCCCGCACGGGGCGGCAATGGCGGCGCGCCCAAGGACGGTGGGGGTGGCGGATGACGGTTGCGCATGCGCTCAAGCTCCCGGAGCCTCTCATAGTCTCATCGTCGGATCGATCTCGAGCTGCTGATCTGGCTGCGTGTGCGCACACTGGAATCGTCAGCCGCAACACACAGAAAAGGTAACATGCCTGTATATATCTCTGATATAACACGAATTTGGTCACAGTAAGTGAAGAATAGGTGCATGTCTGAAGGTTAGTCTCAATATTTGCCAGCACAGAATGTCTAGTGTTACCAAGTATACGGAACTTACCAGTTAGTTACCACATAACACACTAGGATGCCGATAAATTTATCGTCATAATTCATTGGAACAAAAGAGATTAACCACCCCAAAGCAGAACATTTTACACTTGAGATAGCTAATGCTTCCACTACTAGATACTTTTACCAACACACTGCAATCGATCAGGTAAAAACTTCCAAGGAGCACAGATCATGATTCAGTTACTTTCCTTGGCATCTGAAGTAGTCTTGTGTCGTGTCACTAGTCAGCATCAAAAGCGTGCATTCACCTACAAAAAAAACGAAGTATGGTGTGGTGATCATTTCCCGATATGTTCTACCACTTAGAAAGATAACCAATAGTTGAATCAGATCTTGTTAAACACTAAAAAGTACCTTTTCCATATGGATTTGATATCTTCGCGCAGAGCAGGGCTTTCAAAGAACCTGTCCCCAGTTTCTGAAACATCCACCTCAGCGAGCTCAAAATCCTCATTGCAACTAAGCTCGTTCCACTCAAACCATAGCTTGGACACCCGTTCTTTTTTGTAGGCAGTGTGGTGATGCTGCTCCTCAAGAGAGCCAGCTGCAACGAGGCGGTAACAAAATACCACTTTAGACTGCCCCGGTCTAAATGCACGTCCGATTGCCTGGCGCATCACAGAAGGATTTTCATGGACATCCAAAATGACTACACGTGATGCTCCAACAAGGGAGATCCCCTCTCCACATGCCTTGATGGAGCCGAAAAACACTTTAGCGTCCGGTGAGTTATTGAATCTCTCAATTGCTTGCTCTCTCTGATCATTAGTTAAACCACCATCCATCTGGAAAGTGTGAACTCCTGATCTCCATCCCTTCATTCTGGTCACCAGGATTTCTAAAAAGTGAAGGGAGCGCACATACTGGCTGAACACGAGTACCTTCTCTCCCGCAGCTTCTGAAAGAGATAAAAGATTGTATATGAACTTTGCCTTCACCCCATCGTTGATATCGATTCCATGAATGACTGAATCCATCTTCCTTTTAATGATGTTTCTATTTTTCTTATCAACGTTCTTGACATCCTTTAAACATGGATGAAGGGAAACAGCATTGCATTTTGCATGCGCTTCAAAATTGTTTGTTCCAACCAAACCCTTGATGATATCTACCTGTTTGGTACTCACATTTAGCAAAACCGTGAAATCCACAAGTCCAGGTAACTCCTTCAAATTCTCTCCTTGGTAATAGTGGAGAACATTCTCAGTTAGTTCACGTAAGTTCTGGATAATCATCACTCGTGTTTTATCATTTGAGTCCTTCTCAAAGTTCTCCTCAATCAAATCATAGAAGACTTTATCAGAGATGTTTCTTGATCGTGCACTCTTTCCAAACATATCCACCTTGGTTAGTATACGCTTTTTAATTGCACGAGACTTCTGCATATTTAAGAAATTTGGTCGGACAAGGTTCAAAATAGTGAAAACCTCATTTATGCGGTTCTGAAATAAGGTTCCTGAGAGTACAACTTTCCTAGGAGTTTTGATAATTCCAAGTGCATTGAGTAGGTCCGTGTCGTCATTTCTCGAGGTATGCCCTTCGTCAAGAATTACAAGGCTAGGAATCTTTAGCAACTTCTCTTTGCACATTCTGGCTTCACTTTCAGAAGAGTCATCAGAAATTATGTGTGTAAATTGCTGATAGCCAAGCAGCAATATGCTTCTGTTTTCTTCCCACAACTTCAAAACTTTGAGCTGCTCGGATCGGTTATTAGCTTTAGAGGAGTAGAAGTCGTACAAAGGAATGTCCTCAACTTGCCAACAGAGAAATTCCTTTTTCCAGTTTCCCAGAACACTCTTTGGAAGCATAATTAATGGCCTCCCAGCAGGGTACCGGGCGAGGAAGCTGTGGATGAAACTAATTAGCAGAAAGGTCTTTCCAGAACCTGGCGCATGTGCTAGAATACATCCTCCAGGATTGCTCTCATCTGCAAAGTTCTTGACCAAGAAATTAAATCCTTCCACTTGGTGAGGTTTCATCTGATGTGAATGTTGTGGGTGGATTAGCAGTGCATCAGGAACAACTTTGAGAATAGATCCTAAAGGATCGCCAGTTGCATCAGGATCACTAGAGTTTCTATGTTCTGAGGGCTTTGTTCTGTATGATTCCTTGCGCTGATGCACGCAAAAAAAGAATAAGAAATACAGATCCATCCAAACATCATAAATACATAGCAGAATTATTCTGCTTAAAACTAAGTTGCTGAAAGGCAAACCAACAAGAACCTAAACATCAGCTCCCACAATACAATGAGAAACAAGAACCAGTGGTTTATTTTCAAGTAGGCTCATTTCATTTTTTTATTTTATTTTTAGAAAATGCACCTAAACAACAGCCTATAAATATACTTTATAATAGAGAAACTGAACAGAACACATAAATGCTAAACACTTTTGTCTCTTAGACTCTGAAACACACTGAACAGACTTCTGGAATCTAGTGAGAAAATGTGTGTTCACTAGTTACAGGAACAACGACCTTATTCATACTACTTGGATATTTTGGAGAAATGAACAAAGCATAATCGGTGATGTTGGCAACGCCTATATACTTTATAACAAAAACTCTAGATTTTTTTGTTATGAGGAGCACTCATAGTTGATATGAGGGCAGTAGACCTGCATATATACATGTACGAACATGCAAAAAAATGCATAGAAACCATGTATAACGGAGAAATACAACAAGCTAAATACACATCTAACATTCTTAACTTCACTTGAAAAGTATACATGTCGAATTGCCAGCATAAGCACACTAGGAAAAACTTATAGTACTTTTTTTTTTCTTGAATATACAGGAGAGCCGTGTATCATTTCATTAAGAAGAAGAGTTATGATTTATGAAGTACAACACATACACCCTACACACTCAGAGCCCAGTTAGGCTAAGGATAGAATTTTATTCATGATTTGTTTTACTGTTTGTGGAATAGATTCATTGGGCACAAAACATCTCATTTGACATTCTTAGCAATGCCAGAAAATGGTGATATAATTTAATTATGTTGCAGAAATAGGAATCCAAGAGATGTTTCACGAAAAATAGGCCATGAAGGAACCTGATACATGCTAGAGATGACTATTAATTATTGCATTCAACTGTTGTAAGCAAAAGCATGATTGGTACTTTGGTAGGATACCAAGATTGAAGTAGCACGTCTATTTGATACTGTGAACCAAATGACCTGTGTAGGAAGTTCAAAATTTCCAGACTTCCACAAATATATTTTGCAAGATTCCAACAGAGTAGTAATCTAAAAAATCAAAACAAAAACTTTCATACCTTTTTCCACGAGTATTCAAAAATATTCTCTATGTGTTGCTGGATCAAACCACAAACACGGCACACAATGCCCAAGTCATCTTTCATCAAGAAGTCATGATTGCACGCCACTTCCATTTCCTCACAAGAATTCTTCTCAAATGTAACGATACTCTGATCAATTCCAATGGTCTGATAAGTAAATAAAGTTAGACACAGCCACGCAGGCAAGTCTTAGCTCAAAGCAAGTAACAGGAAGCTGAACAAAATAAACAAGCAATGACACAACTACAATATATCCATGCTGCTTGTACAACATAAGACGTGTGTCAACTGATAAAAAAGAGTATAAGACGATAAAATAACTTTCAAGACAACCAGTAACACTAAACCTGTCTGTCAAGTGATAGGGATCGACATACAAAAGCAGCATGTGGACAACCTATTATCGGATAAAGCTGCATACAAATGTCTCTTTAAGTTTTCAGTTTTGAGATGTTATTCAGTTCATGTGCAATGTCCCCGGTGTAAAAACTGTTAAACCCTTCTTAAATGAAAGAGCACTGCTCCTGCTCAGTAAATTCGCAGACATATATATAGTTGCTCGGCTATAACTATAAGCATACACTGTAAGAGATTTATCCAGTTAGAACATGTTCCTCATTTTGGCCAAATATTGTCAATAGTGGATATCAATTATCGTGAAATAATTCCCCAATAGCAGGGGAGCTAGGATTGAGGTCACCTATCATCATAGACATCAAACCCTAGCTTGACATACTTGCCATAAAGTGGCTTATTGAATACCTTAGAGCAGGCCAATGCAACTGACATATCCTTCCACAGATCTTCTAGCTCGTCAACTGAATTGTCTTTATAATGATAGTTATTCTCATTTATTTGTGGTTCATTTGGTATGACTTCACAAGATATCTCATAAGAATCAACATCATCTTTCTCCATGGCTCTTACAATTTTTTCTTTCACCTCATGGTGATCCTGTTGAAATGCAAGGGAACAAACATTATTGGTCAGGCGTAATCATATTATGCACCTACAAAGCAACTTTAAAGAATGAGTACACTATGGCATAATTGTGAACTGAACCAATTGTGTGCACATTTCTATTATTGATTAATCATATTGCATGGGGAACATAAGAAAATGGTGAAAAATTATTGAAGTACAACATTCTATTGTTTCAAATCAGAAGTCTAGAGATTTTTCATTAAAATAATAATGCAATTTCAAAGAAGGGACAACATTCAATTGCTAAGGAATGTTACACATCCTTGCCATACATGTGTTCCTTGGTTAAATACTCATTACACCAGTAAAGGTACGGCGCTGATTAAAAAAAATGGCATAAAGTGAATGCTCAGAGCTTGTCACTAGCCTTTTGTTTGTCCTAAACCATGTCCACTGATAACTTATTTATTTCTAACAGCCAAGTGTACTTCATTTTGTCTTAAGATAAAGCACACCTCATTGTCATTAGTATTTCTGTTGCCATGCCCTTGCTTGATCGGTGGCTGCTGCTCCAAAGTAGGGATGGCAATGGGTACCCGATACCCGAAACCCGATGGGTAAAACCCCTATTAGGGGATGGGTATGAGACATAAATGGGTTAAACCTTGTACCCGATGGATAAGTGGGTTTGGGTATGGGAACCAGGAATCCATACCCGTGTACCCGCAAACTCAACAGTTATGTGTAATTTGTGATTTATAATGTGGATTTATTATCTTTTGGTAACTCTAGCTCTATTAACTTTATCAAAATAGAATAGACTAACATACAATATTATTTTGTGCATGTGCTAAGCAAAAAAATCATCAAAATTGATTAAATTTATCGAAGTATTAAGTTTTTTTTGAAGTATCACGAGTATGGGAAACCCGTGGGTACCTGATTACTCGACGGGTATGGGTATGAGGTGAAACTTCAACCCATCACGGGTATGGGTATGGGTTTGAGTTACTTATAATGGGTATGGGTATTGGACACTAAAACCCGATGGGGTTTTACCCATTGCCATCCCTACTCCAAACTACTATGGCAATCAGATATAGCTATCTCCTTGGGTTGAAACACAAGTAAAAGTTAGTAAGTTCAGGACACCATATTATTTAAATTCATCATTCTAGCATAAGCTTAAATAAACTTGATACTGTTTAAGGAACATCTAAGTTTTCAAGAAAAAATCAAGGAAATGACAAATGTTCAGAAACCTCATCTCTTGCAAACTATCTATCTTCAATTTACTAGTAAAAATAATGTGAATAAATGATTTCTTAAATTCTAAATGCACTAATAAAACAATATATTCATGACAAACTGAGCGCACCTCATGAGAAGCATTGTCAATGTCCATATTGCTCTTTCCTTGCTTAGCTAAAACTTGTGGCTCTGTACTGCTGTTACAATTATCCAGTATGATGACATCTTGATGTTTAGCAGGTGGCTCAGGCAGCAAGCACTGGGCATTTTGCTCAGAAGATGAATTCTCATCTCCAAAGGATTTTACCGCATCCTTGTTGCCCGAATCAACTACAACTGTTGCATCACCGCCAATTTTTCCCACATCAGAATGAGTCCATGTGCCAGCATTTCCTTCATCTGGATCCAAGTCGATGATATTATCTGAGCTGTAATTTTTCCCACTTTGTCCGAGGTTATGTGAGGACGCATATGATGGTTTCAGCATTGTACTCGCATAAGGCAGTCGGATGGGTACTTGCTCTAGCTTTTCCAGGATACCAATAAGATGACGCCGCT
Source organism: Eleusine indica (assembly GCA_030378355.1). Taxonomy (NCBI): domain Eukaryota; kingdom Viridiplantae; phylum Streptophyta; class Magnoliopsida; order Poales; family Poaceae; genus Eleusine; species Eleusine indica. Next base: position 3,438,165 of record CM059498.1, on the reverse strand, counting down.
TGGTATTAATTTCCTCAAGATCTGTATTGACACTCCTGGTCCTACACTTCAATTCATCGAATTGCTCAAGAAATTCAAGACGGACACGGCTATTGTGGCTGAAGACGCTTGACTGGGAAGTGCCTTTTGAGCTAGCATGCTCGTTGTCATGCTTCAGCCTCTTGGAGCTAGGAGAGTCCATCCTTCACAACAACAGGGAGGAATCGTTAATTTCTTTAAGAGACACATATTGCAAGTATAGTCAACAAAAACTTGAAGTACTTGTCCAAACCACATTGTACGCGTAACAAAGGCATCTTTTAGAAACACCGAGCACCAACTTTGCACATATGTACAGAGCCTGACGTGGGATTTAAACACTGAGCACCAAACTCGAGTCATGTTCAGTTTGAATTTGGTTAATTTCTTCTTGATGAAAAATAAGGCAGACAATTCTAGTTCTTCCTAGGTATGCTCCTTAATCTGAGCTCCATGTATCGCTGCGGTGAACATGACAGAGAGAGCGATGACCCCTCTTGATACCATCAGAAGATGAAACACCTTAAAAGGCCATAAACAGCAAATGCTGAGGAAGCAACTGCACGACAGAGAGCTTCTGTACGGTCTATTGTGTTTTGGTATTAGTGAACGGCAGAAGAGCGAGAGAAGTTTAAAACAATTTCTTGAAATGTGGTGTTTCGTGGATCTCAGAAGCACCTGCTCTACCAATTTGTTGTACGCAGGGCACACGAGCCGGCCAATCGATCTTGATGTGATTTTCTCCGCACTTATTACCTCAAGAAGCCAGTGCAATCAGACCTAGGAGACGAGAAATCCCCCACTAATGAACAAGATAAACATTATACGGGAAGAACATCAGCCCAAGAAGCCGCAACGGCAGCGGTGAAGAAACCCCCAAACCCAAGGATTGCACACAACACCACCCATGCAGTGGAAGAGGAAATTTGGGGAGAAAAAGAGAAACCTCAGTAGTCTCGAGAGATTCGCTGGGAGAAGGGAGCTTCACCCGACTCCTAGTGACCTTCGTGCTCCTGCCTGGGAGACTGCAAGAGGTGCTGTGTGTTCTTCTTCATCAGATGCCAGGTCCAGGTAGTACTGGAGCAGCGTACTGAACCTTCTCATACTTTTCTTACCTAGGTTGCTTCCCTTTATTTCACTGTTTAATAGGACCAGCCACAGGTGGGACATAATTGTCAATGAGGTACTATTATATTTGTGTGGCCTGGTCAGATTCCCTGAAGGCCTGAAATGAACCGAATCGATTGAACTTCCCGTCTACGCGGAGAGGGTGAGCATGAGCCTCATTTTGGATTGCAACCAACAGACGAGAATCAGCACGTGGAGAAAAAAAAAAGATTGGTTTTGGAAGATCACATGTAGGAAATTGATCGGTGATTACCATGTTGCTTATCATAGAACAAAGGGTCAAATAGACCTGACCATCTCACCTCCCATTGAACAAAGGGTCAAAGGGAGACTACATGTTGCTTACATTACATATAAAACTACTATATGGGCTACATTTTCCTTTTTTTTTTTGAGAACAATGGGCTACATTTTCCTACATGTAAGAAACGAAAATGCTTGGCTCGAAAATTGCGACAAGCCCTGCAACCTTAGAAACTCGAGAAAACAGACTTAAGGCCCTGACAGCACCGTGCTAGTGCTGCTGCTGTTGTAGCTGGCCTTCTGCTCCGCGAACTGCTTCTGCTGCCTCTCCGCGATGCACTGGGCGATCTTGCGATGGTACCAGTCGCGCCAGCCCGGGTTGATGGCCTTGTTCCTGTGCATGGCGACGAACCTGGCGGCCAGCTTCTCGCCGCCGGCGAGGAGCGCGTCCTCCCCGACCTGCGCGGCGCGGTCGATGTAGAACTCGAGAATGACGTCCATGAACTCCCCGTACCGCTCCAGCGCGAACACCGCCCGCAGGAACGCCGCGTACCGTGCCTCGTACGACCCGTCCGCCACCATCGCGCACACGTCCTCCTCCCGCCGCATCGCACCGCACCGCACCAGGAACTTGTGCTCGATCGCGTGGAACGCCGCGCCGAAGTTGAGCCGGCCGCCGGCGCCGCCCGAGCCGCCGCCGTGGAACGCGATGGCCACGCGGTCGTGCGCCAGCGCCGCCGCGTGCTCGTCGGGGAACGGGCCGATCGCGCGGACGGCGTGCTGGTCCGGGTCCACCACGTGAGCCGTCCACTGGCCGCATGGACTCCGCTGCACCCCGGTGTACTGGACCCGCGGCGCGCGTGGCAGGGGAGGCGCGGGAGCTGGTTTCGTGGCCGTGGCGCCGGCAGAGGAGCTTGGTGGCGGTTGAACGCCGGCGAATTGGGCAGGAGGGGCGGCGGCCATCATCGTGCTGCCGCTGTGCGTGTGCGTTGTGTGCGTTTCAGGGTCTGGAAGTTTTTTTTTTTTTTTTTTTTTTTGAGACAATTCAGGGTCTGGAAGTTGGCTACGGTCGTCGGTGCGATGGTTTGCGTGTGGCGAGGCAGCGTACGAGTTCGTGACGACGATCTGCTGGGACCTCGAGTACTTTTGAAGACTCTGCTGTTGGACAGGGAGGCCGAGTCGGAATTGACACTGGTTTGCGGCCTTGCAGATCCGATTCGGGTCGGGCTGGGCTGGCACCGCGAAGGGACTCACGTCCGCATTAATGGGCCATAAAATGCGTGTTCTCGTCCAAATCCAGCTCCGAAACGGAAAACAGAGCACCGGCCGCGGAGATTCCATCGCCGCTCGCCGTCGGAAATGGCAGCGACTCCTCGGCGCCTCCCTCGTCTTCCCGCGGCCTTCAAACGCTCCGCCGCAACCATCGCCTCCAGCCTCGACGGAACCGGGCCGAAGCCCTCAACGGCGGCCCTGGCCGCGGCCGCGACGGCCGCCGCCGCCGCCGGCCGCGCCTCCGAGTGCCAGTCTCTCCTCCTCCGCATGTCGCGCCGCCGCGGAGCCTCCCGCAGCGAGATCGTGTCCTCGCTCCTCGCCGCCTCCTCCACCCCGCAGCCGCAGGTGTTCGACCTCCTCGTCCGCACCTACACCCAGTCCCGCAAGCCACGGGAGGCATTCGAGGCCTTCCGCCTCCTCCTCGACCACCGAGTTCCCGTCCTCGCCTCCGCCTCCAACGCCCTCCTCGCCGCCCTCTCCCGCGCTGGGTGGCCTCACCTCGCCGCGGAAGCCTACCGCCTCGTCCTCTCCTCCAATTCAGAGGTAAACACCTACACGCTTAACATCATGGTCCACAACTACTGCAAAACCCTAGAGTTCGACAAGGTTGACTCTGTCATCTCCGAGATGGAGGGCAGATGCGTGTTTCCGGATGTCGTGACACATAATGTGATGGTTGATGCCAGATTTCGTGCTGGGGATGTAGGTGCAGCAATGGCCTTGATTGATTCTATGTCGAATAAGGGGCTAAAGCCCGGGATTGTGACATACAACTCAGTTCTGAAGGGGCTGTGCAGGAATGGAAGCTTGGATAAGGCACAGGAGGTGTTCAGGACAATGGACAAGTGTGGCATTTCACCGGATGTCCGGAGTTTTAACATTTTGATTGGGGGATATTGTAGAGCTGGGCAGATTGAGGAGGTGGTGAGGTTTTACAACGAGATGCAGCAGCGTGGAATTACACCAGATATGTTGAGCTTTAGTTTCTTGATTGGATTGTACACAAGGAAAAGGAAGATGGACCATGCAGCGGCATGCTTAAGGGAAATGAGGGAGCTCGGGTTGTTGCCTGACGGTGTGATTTACACAATGGTCATAGGTGGGTTTTGTAGGGCCGGATCAGTGACAGAGGCGCTGAGAGTTCGGGATGAGATGGTTGGCTGTGGATGTTTGCCAGATGTGGTAACTTACAATACCTTGTTGAATGGGCTTTGTAAACAACACCGGTTGTTTGAAGCAGAGGAGATTTTCAATGAGATGGAGGAGAGAGGGGTTCCACCAGATTTATGCACTTTCACAACTTTGATTCATGGATACTGTGGTGAAGGTAAGGTCGAGAGAGCATTGCAACTGTTTCACACTATGTTGCATCGGCGCCTGAGGCCAGATGTTGTGACATACAATAGTTTGATTGATGGAATGTGTAGACACGGTGATCTGAGCAAAGCTAATGAGCTATGGGATGATATGCATGCTCGAGAAATCTTACCTAATCATGTTACTTACAGCACCCTGATAGACAGTCACTGTGAGAAGGGACAGATGGAAGCCGCTTTTGGTTTTTTGGATGAAATGGTCAATAAAGGGATTTCGCCAAATATCATGACCTATAATTCCATCATCAAAGGCTATTGCCGGTCAGGTAATGTAAAAAAGGGCCAGCAATTCTTGCAAAAGATGAAGCAAGACAACATATCACCTGATCTAATTACTTACAACACCCTAATCCATGGTTATATTAAAGAAGAAAATATGCATGAAGCCTTTAATGTTCTTAAGATAATGGAGAAGGAAATGGTGCAACCGGATGTTGTCACCTACAACATGCTCACAAATGGGTTTTCTGTACATGGTAATATGGAAAAAGCTGGTTGGATCTTCAAGAAAATGATTGCTAAAGGAATCGAACCAGATAGATATACATATATGTCTATGATAAATGGTCATGTTGCAGCTGGCAACTCAAAGGAGGCATTTCGCCTGCATGATGAGATACTTCAAAGAGGATTTGCTCCTGATGACAAATTCTGAGGGTCATCATTTCTGCTGTGATTGGGGGAAGAGAAACACAGGCATTGAGTGCTTGTCAGGATTATTGAAATTCTCATTTCCAAATGATATTTGTGAATCTGAAACCTTGAAGGTGAGAAGAAGGAATTTTTGCATTAGGCATGAAAACACCACCTAGTTTTTGCATTTTCCATTTCTATGCGTTGATGTAGTCAAATCAGGTTTTTGATGTCTGGTATACTTATTTCAGTACAATTTTACAAGAACTGTACCGTCCTTTGCCAGATCAACAACAACAACAAAGCCTTTTTATCCCAAGCAAGTTGGGGTAGGCCGTTCTTTGCCAGATCAAGTAATAAAATTGTTATCCTGTGTAGGTACTTCCGTATTTGTTCTTATACAAGTGGTGCTTAACTGATATTCTTGTTTGTTTCTATACTTCTAAATATTTTGTGACTTGGAAGTAGCATACTGACCCTCATTATATCCTTAGGAAATTGGTTGAATTCTATGAAAGTATTCTCTCATGGGAAATCAAGGAAACAAAAAGTTCGACGTATGGGGCTCTCTTCACCAAGACCCAGGAACATTGCCTTTGCTTTCTTGGCGCTGAAGAAGTATAGAAGACCTTTACATCGCTGGTACAGTGGTACTCTTATGATTCAACAGATATACGTTCCCTCTCACATATTCTTCCTTAAAACTGAGTTGCCTTTCAGCTGGTTTAGTGATTCAATTTTCAGTTAGAACTATAGACAGACAGGGTGTCCATTTGACAAAACATTTGTATATCTTAATGATAGTTTGTTGCAATTTTGACACCATTTGGTTTTTGCCAAACTCATATACACTTATTAGTTGCCCCTTTCTCATTTTTCGGTCAACATAGTTAATTTGTTCCTATTCAGGGTAGCCACTGAATTGGGGGAGACTACTGAAACTCCATTACTTGGTGAGATGACTATGCAAGGTAGCATAATATCCAAGCCACAGCCAAATATCTATGGATTCCATTAAAAAAGGTAAGGTTTTGACAAATAGAAACATTCTACTTGGTAGTGATTTTTTTTTTTCTCGAATGTGCAGGAGAGCTGCACATTCGTCCGGCAAAAACTAAAAGGTAAATTCTATATGACGGCAATTCGTCCGACGATGTTATACGGTGCTGAGTGTTGGCCTACGAAAAGACGCCATGTTCAACAATTGAGTGTAGCAGAGATGCGTATGTTGCGTTGGTTTTATGGGCATACAAGAAGAGACCGAATACAGAATGAAGATATCCGGAACAGGATAGGAGTGACACCTATCGAGGAGAAATTGGTTCAACATCGGTTGAGATGGTTCGGACATGTCCAACGGAGGTCTTCGGAGGCGCCGGTGCATAGTGGGGTTCTAAAGAGAGATGCTAATGTTAAGAGAGGTAGAGGTCGACCTAACTTGACTTGGGACGAGTCGGTTAAGAGAGACCTGAAGATGTGGGATATCCCTAAGGAGCTAGCTATGGATAGGAGCACTTGGAGACTAGCAATAGACGTGCCCAAACCGTGATCTTTTTTCTTCCTTTTTGCTTACTCGTTTTTCTTTCTTTTGGCTTTTGTTCCTTTTGTTTTTGTCTCTCTTTTTTCTTTCTTTTTTTTGGCTTTTGTTCCTTTGTCTCTTCTTTTTGAGTTTCCATGGGTTTCATCTCTAGCCTATTCTAACTTGCTTGGGATAAAAAGGCTTTGTTGTTGTTGTTGTTGTTGTTATTGTTGTGCAGGAGAGCTGCATATCATTTATTAAGAAGAGAAAGGGGTCGGGTCACTCCTAAAAAGGAGATCACCTGGGTATATCAATGCCTAAAAAAGGCGCGCCACAACACTTTACAACAAAACACACCTATTAGAACTAAGAGAAGGGGCTAAAACACAACACTCAATTGACACACAGCACACAGGAGCAATTGTTGAAGCTGAGAGGCCCCCTCAAGGCACCAGATTGCTGCTTCATTGCCGATATCTTTCAAAATCATGGGAATGTTGGGCTGTTGTCCATTGAAGACGACATTATTTCTATGCTTCCAAATTTCCCAAGCGACCAAGATGACCAAAGTGTCCAGGCCTCTTCTCCATTCCTTCGGGACTTGATAACGAATCCTACTCCACCAACTCGAGAAGCGACCTACTGAAGGCTGAGGCGCAAGCTGCAACAAGTCTAATTTTAGAAAGATTAGAGTCCAGACCCCTCTTGAGAAAACACAAGACACTAACAGGTGGTCAATGGTTTTCTCTTCTTGATCACATAGTGGGCAGGTCTGAGAATGGGTAAGTTTCTTCGAGCCAATCTATCTGAGGTCCAGCACCTGTTATTAGTGGCGAGCCACAAAAAGAACTTGCAGCGTGCAGGGGCCCATGACTTCCAAATCCTCTTCCAGGGTGCAAATCTGATAGTGCCTAGTAAGAATGCCTCATAAGCTGACTTGCTACTGTAGATCCCTGACGAAGTAAAACGCCAAGTGTGCTGGTCCTTCACCCCTGGTTGTAGAGAGAAGGTTTTAACCAAATCCCAAACTGCAAGATACTCAATAATAATCTGGACAGAGAGGCCGCCTTGTATGTCTCTTACCTAGGTTCTGTTGTCGAGACCTTGTGCCACTGTTCTTTGATTTCTCAACCTCTTGGGGATTATGCTAAAGAGATTAGGAACGATTTCACTTACTGTTTGACCATTGATCCATCTATCCAGCCAGAATTTTGTGTCTAGGCCATCACCGACACAAGTAGAGATAGCTACGCCGAACATAGCCTTGGCATTTCATGGCACTTCAATAGGCAGCCCTTCCCATGGCCTTGATGAGTCAGTCTTTTGCAGCCAAAGTCAACGAATTCGCAGGGCCCATCCTTGGAGCTCAAGGTTATGGACACCTAAACCACCATATTTTAGAGGGCGCTGGACTCGGTTCTAAGACACAAGACATTGCACTCTATTTGCTTTTTTCTGTCCCGCCCAGAGAAAGCCGCGTTGCCATTTGTTGATAGTTTTGATGGCCCACTTTGGCAAATCGATCACAATCATGGAATAGATCGGTGTGGCACCCAAAACATGTTTTACCGTGACGAGACGACCGACACGATTCATGGTAGTGATTTTGTGAAGCTACTTGTTCTTGAAGTGTTTAGCAGAACAACAACACAAGTTTATTTGTGATGATTTCCACTTCATTAACAGTTGGCGCAAATCTGCACTAACATCATGTCTTAACGACATTAAAAAAAAACTGGAGGGCGTGATAGTTTCCAGGATCATCAATGATGTGATGATTTCCACTCCATTGATGATCCTGGAAACTATCACGCCCTCCAGTTTTTTTTTAATGTCGTTAAGACATGATGTTAGTGCAGATTTGCGCCAACTGTTATGCTTAAGGACATCAAAACAAAACCGCGCGGGTAGAAGTTAAACAGTTTAACTTAAACTTTACACTCTGTGTTCTGAAATTGTTGTTGTTAGGACAAGAATTTTAGTTCAAAAATGAAGTAGAGTTGTTGTCCTAACGACAACAATTTCAAAACAGAGGGAGTACTTTTTAAGCCACTAAGAATAACAAATTACTTTTAAAATTATGATCCAAATGATTTCCTGTGAAGACCATAGTGAAGACAGCAATGGTAAGAATTTTGCAACCAAGAGAATATTGTATCACATTTCATCTATCATATTAACTGCAACCCTTACCTAATGCCATATATACAAACTTACACTATCACTATACATGCAGGCTAAGCAAAACTGCTGCACTAGAAGAAAGAAAATTGACTGGAGAACTAAATTTCTCCCCTTCATTCTGAGCTCCAGAAGAGCAGGAAAAAGAAAAAGAAAAAGAATCAAATCAAAAGAATAAAGAACAGTTCGTCATAGCTTTAGATGCTCAAAACTCTCATGGCCGATGTGGGCATCTTCCTACAGGATTATTGGGATCATATGTGCACGCGGATGCATCAGGCTTTGCGGCTGTCAAGGACGCCGAGCTTCCTCGTAGACGTTGCCGTGATCTCTCTCCCAGCATCCGTAATGCAGCGGTGGTGGTGGGTTGTACACCTAAGACCAGGATGAGAATGAGAACCATAGGCAGAACTAGTTTTCTTTGGAACAGCATAATTGACAGACTGCTATCTTCTGAACTTTTGTATCAAGCGAGCTGCGAAGTCGGGAGCCGGAGGCTATAAATAGAGGGTTCGATTACATAAGTTACAATAAAATACTTGGTTTCCGTGTTTATTTTCCTTGGCCCTCAAGATTTCGACGCGTTCAACAGTTGCAGCCATTTTGAGTATCAGTAGACTCAGTACGGTTGACCGCTGCATAGCAAGAGTCGTAGACTCCTCTTGGCCAAATTCAGGGAAGGTTCCTGTTTGACTGATTGTGATGCTTCTAAAGCATTTTTAGCGAGTTATTTCACGAACTGCCGATCAAAATTTTGTCGTCTTCAAGCCCTGATACGTGCCTTGCAAGTTTCTGGGGTGCCCGATGTCAAATCTCTTGATTTCGTTGTAAATTCCAAAGGTCGCGTTGCTAAATTCAGCTTAAGTTGACTGATGCCCGCGTGATCTTTTTTTTTTTTTTTTGGAAAATAGGGAATTTTATTACCCAGCCTCTAAAGATACCAGCAAACTCAAGTGTTACAACAAAACAACAGAAAAAAAAATAACATTCAAAATGTGATTCGCATCTCTCCTTTCCACTAAATCACAACTCTCATCACCCTTAACCTCCAGCTTGGGACCTCTCTTCCTGCTAATGAAGATCGAGGTTCCGTCTCTTTTCTGCCAAGGATGCCCGCGTGATCTTGGTAAGTGATTTTGCTTTGCCTTGCATCAGTGATTTGTCAGAGACTCAGAGTCAGCGGCCAGGTCAGCTTAGAGCAACTCCAACCCTTCTCCTTTAATCCCATCACTTAAAAGAGATTAAAGGGGATCCCTTCAATCCATTTTCTGAATTATAGATGATGATGTTGTAGCAGTTTACCTATTTTATCACCTAAAAGGGTAGGGTCCACCGTTTAGATGATGGATGTGTGATCTCCTCCATAGAGAGGATGATGGACTAGATTTAGATGATTATCTAATCAAGAGGATAGGAAAAATAAACTGATAAGTAAATTTTTTTTTATCTTCATTCCCTATATGACAGATTTTTATGTTTAAATGATAGAAAAGAAGAAGAATTGGAGTTGCTCTTAGGCCGTAGGAAGACCATAGGTATCTAATACACCTGGGCTGTGAACATTCAAAGCCCATCCTCGGCTTCAGAGCCCAGCACAGCCCGCTTATATAAATGACCTAACCGGCCGCGCGCTCCCTCAGAACAAAAAATTTCAAAATCAATCCCGAATCCTCCCGCCCCTTCATACTCCACAGTTCCCCTCCCTTCCCCATTCCCCAGCGCCGCGTCCCCTCCTGTCGCGATGCATCGCGGCGGCGGCGGCGGCACGATCCGCGTGCTGAACGTTGCGGAGAAGCCTTCGGTGGCGAAGTCCGTGTCGGAGATCCTGTCGCGCAGATCGGGCGGGATGCAGTCGCGGCCGGGGCGGTCCCAGTACAACCGCATCTTCGAGTTCAACTACACTATCGGAGGCCAGGCCTGCCACATGTCCGTCACCTCCGTCACAGGCCACCTCATGGAGCTCGAGTTCGAGGAGAGGTTCCGCCGCTGGCACTCCTGCGACCCCGCCGACCTCTTCCAAGCCCCCGTCCGCAAGTTTGTACCCCAGGTATGCCGCTCGTGTATTTCGCCGAACAGCTGGTGGGCGCGGCGTGTGACCTGCGTGGGTACGGCGGCGTCCCGTGTTTATGTTTGATCGGTCGGCGTGGGGTTTCTAGCGGATTCAGTGGTCTCTTAGTGTCCATTTGCCCCTGGCACATATGAATGTGGTAATGCGCTGTGCGGGAATTCCATCGATCAGTGAGCTTCCTTACTGTACAATACAGTATCATGTGACTAGTGCGTTGAGCTCTGATATTTAGAGACCTTATCCAATTAGGTGTGGATGCTGGGCGTTGATGGGGTTGGGGGTATGAGGTGATATAGTCTGGTGTTCCTTTTCTAAAACGGAATACTATATATGGAAAATGCATGTCAGCCTATATGACATTTAATTTTAGGCTCCCTTTGTTTAAAAAGATATCAAATCAAGCTAGCTTAATAGGAATCATCCTCTCCATGATTTGAGTGTAACTTCGTGGTTTATATGCAGCTGATGAGTTGACATCTATTCATGAATTTGTTCCTTAACAATGCAGGACAAGCAGGCTATAAAACAAACATTAGAAGAAGAATCTAGGAAGTGCCATTGGCTTGTGCTATGGCTTGATTGTGACAGAGAGGGTGAGAACATAGCATATGAAGTGGTTGAAGTTTGTACAGGCGCCAACAGGAATCTCAACATTTTTAGGGCTCGTTTCTCAGCTCTGATTGACAGGTATTGGCTGCTCTGGGTAGTCTGTTTGGCCTCTGCTACACAGATAACATATCTATCTCCTGTTGTTTGCATAAATGTTTTCTTCAAAATGGCAGGGAAATACATGAAGCTGTTCAGCATCTTGGCAGACCCAACAAGCTCTTTGCTGATGCTGTGGATGCAAGACAGGTGATTTCAATACTTTTCCTTACTAATAACTTTATTTCTTTCAAATGGACAATTGTTTGCTTCTTTGTTGTTTCTTCCTTGATAACCTCAGATCAATAATAAGAAACATTGTCTAGGAAATCGACCTTCGAATTGGTGCCTCCTTCACTAGGTTTCAGACAATGCTGTTAAAAGATGCGTTTGTAATTGACATCGCTGCGGATGACAGAAATTTAGTTCTGAGCTATGGTCCTTGTCAGGTACTGTACTACACATTGAAGCTATTACATACATTCTCCTCACCAATGTATAAATTTTTCCTTTTATTGCAGTTTCCAACCTTAGGATTCATTGTTGAACGTTTCTGGGAGATTCAAGCTCATGAACCTGAAGAGTTCTGGACAATAAATTGTACTCACACTTCAGATGAAGGCACTGCATCTTTTGTTTGGATGTAAGATATGCTTTAGAAGTTTTTTTTTGGTATTTCTGTTACACAAGTCATGTGACTTGTTCTTTTTCTTCGCAGACGTGGTCATTTGTTTGATTACACATCTGCTGTTACAACCTACGAAATGTGTGTTGAAGAACCAATGGCAACAGTGAGGACATTTCAATAATTCCCTAGAAATTCAACAATGATGGATCATGGATTCATGGGTACTGTTTTTAAAGATGGATCAGAGGTTCCACTTTTTAGTTATTTCTTTTGGTTCATTGCAGGTACAAAATGTCAGAAATCAGGAGAAACTAAAATACCCCCCATATCCATTAAGTACAGTGGAGCTTCAGAAACGCGCTTCTAGGTATTTCAGAATGAGTTCAGAGCACACGATGAAGGTCAAAAGATCTCATTTTAGTGGTTTGTTTCCATGGATTTTGATCGTTTTGTTTGCTAATTCCTTCCTTTACATAGCAGGTGGCTGAAGAGCTTTATCAAGCTGGATTCATTAGTTATCCAAGGACAGAAACTGATAGCTTCTCACTGAATACTGACCTGCATGTCAGTATTAAATTTTACTCTTCTGTCTTGTAGAACTTTCTTTCTTTTGTTTTTCGTTATTCTGTTATGCGCTTCTATTTATCTATACACTTTTGCATGAAAATTGATACCTTTTCATTCTGGTGAATAAGCAGTATGCCAATGCGGGCTTACTTTTTGAAAAGTAGCAAGAAATATGTTCTTAGCCTATCCATATTGAATGTAAAACATAAGATTTTTGTCAGTCACCGCAACATGTTTCTCCTTTGTTCCATTGATGGGGATGTTGAGCCCTATTGGTCTTCACTGCATTTGGTGTTTGGATTATTAGATATGTCAATTTTCATCATCGAAATCCCACTGAAAAAATGTAAAAGCATTGGATACAATCTGTATCATACTCACTATGACTCTCTGTTATCTACTTTTCCTTCTTTTTTTTAATTTATTATTCCCTTGTTGAATCCTTCTCTCCTCTTAAATGTTTTTCTTTCTTTTAACCAGACAATAGTACGGGAACAGATGCCTCATCCAGTTTGGGGAGAATATGCTCAGCGGCTTTTGAATCCTGAAGCAAGACTTTGGAGAAACCCGAGCAATGGTGGTCATGATGACAAAGCACATCCTCCTATTCATCCAACTAAATTTTCAGCAGGTGAAAATAACTGGAGCCAAGACCACAAGGTATATCATGTTACTATAAATAGCTGAAATTTCATATGTACCTTTCAGAATTTCGTATAAAGCTTTGTATGACTATAATAAAGTTTTACATCTCTGATTTGTGGTGTGCAGAAACTGTATGAGTTCGTTGTTCGCCATTTCCTTGCATGTTGCTCTCAACCAGCAGTTGGAGCTGAAACAACTGTGGAAATTGACATAGCCGGGGAACAGTTCAATGCTTCAGGTCGTGTTGTACTTGCTGTGAGTATGCTGTCATGCTATATTCTTGTAGTTTTGCTTCCTTTTACTGGCTACCAATACTATTGATATTTCAAGCAACCTTGTTTCCCATTTTCTCTGGTGCTGCATGTTCTAGGATCCTGTTGAAAAAAAAAATAGTTCCAACTGCTGTATGATGCATCTGTGAAGGAAGATTAGGATATGGTCTGCATATTTGTTTCTGTATGATCATGAAACTGGGAACCCTTTGAAGAAAATTATACTATTGTCCATTTTTTTGTAAAGAAAAAGTAACTCTATATTAGTTAAAACAAAAGGGAAAGGGGGTTTTGTGTAAATGTGAATCAGATAACAATATGCATCTCCCAACTCCCAAGTACTAACCCATTTGGAGAGCCAAACTTTGTAATTTTGTGTTATGGGCTGGCCTTTGGCCCTTGGCACTGTAGCACCCCATGGCGGTTTTTTTTAGGGAAGGCGTAGCTGTTTGTAGTCAAGCAATGAATCAATGAAGAAATGCTCTCCCAATCCCTCAATATCTCTCAAGCCCTAGGCAAGGCATAAGACTTAATTATCCCATACCATTGCATCTGATATCAGCTAAGCTTTGTTTCCGATCCATGGCTTCTGCTGCCAATTGATCTTGCATCAAACCCTGGTGCAAAAGTTACTGTTTGACCTGGATCAGAGAGAATTAGCTTACAGGTTGAGCCGTTGAGGTCTTTGCTAGCAGCAAAAAAAGAGAAGTCAGCTGCAAAACATGCAGTAGCACCAGTCCAACCTGTCATGGTTATGCCTTTGGTGCCTATTCCTTCAAAGTTGATGTTTTTGGCTTGTCTGCCCTGACGGTACCCTTGCCGAGAAAGAAGAATGCTATTGCTGCATCCCTGCCATCTCCAAGTCGTCAACCTATGGCGTGCCTCTGGTTGTGTGGAGCATGATAAAAGTGCACAGAATCACGCACGTGTCACTCTTCCTGCAGCTGCTACTGCTCACTGCTGATCCCAATGAAATCAGCAACTTCATCGATGCCAAGCAGCGCTACGGGTTCTCTGCCTTCACCGTTGACCATTGTTGCTTTTTGCCCACCGATGTTTCATCGATGCCAAGAAGCCTGTAGAAACTCATTCCATGGTGCTGTACAGATTAGAGCTGATAGTTCTGGGGGTTTCCCATGGAATCCTGGAGGAATCTCTTGTTGCAGGGAGGACTATGTTATGGGCATATATACCTTGTCAGAATTCAGAAATATAAGAATAAGTTGAGATGTAAAAGGCTTATTATTAGGTAATTGGATTATGTCTAGGAAGTCTAGGAAGTGAGCTGCATCTCAAAGGGGAAGGAAAAGGGGCTAGGACGGTAGGACCCCAAGGACGTGGTATGAGGTTCAAGCGTGGCCATACATAGCTCGAGGACGAATTGTCTTGAAAGGAGGGATGAAGATGATATGTTACGGGCCAGTCTTAGAGCATCTCCAACCGATCCTTCATATTTCACTCTCTATATCCTTGAATAGAGGATCCTTCATCCTGATTTCGTTCTCTATTTTTCACTGCTCTCCAATCGAATCAGCATCTTCATACTCTATTCCTATTTTTTATTAATATTATGTAACTAACTAACTAACTCTCTCTCTCTCTCTCTCTCTCTTTCTCTCTTCACACATTCATAGTCATACTCGATGATGAACTTCAAAAAAATTAAGAAATAGAAAAATTTTCCTTGGTAGTCATATTTGCAATAGAAATATTTTTTAATTTAATTACAATTCAATCATACATCTAAATAAACAATTTTACAATTAATTAAAACAGAGAAGGTAGCAAGGCCAGCCAACTATGCTCTCTTCGTCTTGGCCCACTAGGCCCAGCTAGCCCATCACATACTGTTCATTTTCTTCTTCCTCAGGACCCAACACACGTAGAGAAGAGAGAGAAAGAAGGAGAAGGAGTCGGCTCGTGATGCTCCAGCCACTAATCGGGGACGGGAAAGAGGAAAAGATGATGCACGCATCAAGAGCAACCAATTTTTGAGGTCAAAGATGAAGGAGAGCTCTACCTCAAACGTTTCACGATTTTGTCTTTTGGTACAGTTTACGATTTTGACCACAAACTGAATCGCTTCTACTCACCAAACGGGGCTGAAGTTTCACTGAGATGGCGCGCAGGTACAAATCCGGGAGACGGTTGCTTGATAGCGAGCGGGCTAGAATCGCTACTTCTAGCGAGCGGAGGAGGAGCGATAGCGATTGGAACAGTGATAGAGTGCCAGATAGAGCACCGGTTGGAGGTTGTTTTTGACGCTGGTTCTGTAAAATGAAGGATAGAGGAGGAAATAGAGTACCGGTTGGAGATGCTCTTAGAGCATCTCCAACCGGTCCTTTATCTCGCTCCCTATCCTCTTATTTGAAGAATATGAAACAGAAACATGCTCCAACCGACTCCCTATTCCGTTCTCTATCACTGTAGCGTTCTTCATTTGCTCCCATCGGTTCTCTACTATTAGGGATCCTCCAACCGTTCTCTATCCATCAATCACTGCCACTGACATGTAGGTCCTACTATGTACTGAACTATATTTGAAGTACCGGTTGGAGTTGAACAAAAATTACAGAACAGAATTTCACTATTAAAATCCCTATTTGAAGAAATAGAGAGCCAAATTTAAAGAACCGGCTGGAGATGCTCTGGCCTCGGTACTGTAGCACCCATGCACTGTAGCAGCACAGTTATTATAACACCGCTCTTCCTTAGCCCTTAAGTTAGGTTATTGAGGGGATCAATTGGTTAGGATTAGGGCTGACTCCACCGCTTGTAATCAAACAATCAATCAATGATTAAGAGTTAGCCTACCAAAAATGGTACTAGTGACTAATAAGTGGTATTGCTAGTTTTGTGTTTTAAAATGCCTTAGCTTTCAGCGTCCTGTGAAAGCCTAATGCGAGAACAAAATAATATTCAAAGTGCAGTTATACTGATCATGCTGGGTCAAACAGTACCTGCTTTTTTTGTGGATTGAGTAACTCAGTAATACATATGTGGTGGGTAATCTTCCTGAAAGTTTATCTTTCTTATGTTAGTACAGGAGAAATCATTGTACCCAAGGACCTGTGCTGGACACAATTCTTGTCTTTGATATATTTTCTCTATATTATCACCAAAAGTTTTTGTTGATAATAAGACGCTGCCATTCTTTTCTTAAAAGAGATGTTTCCTTATGCAGAAAAATTATTTGGATGTTTATCGCTTTGACTCATGGGGTGGCACACTTCTTCCAACGTACACCATTGGCCAGCAGGTTTGCAATGCTCATACTCCAGATTTTGTTGGGTGATTTTGCTTGCACAGACTTAATGGTGCCTTCCATTCAATCATGATTAACAGAAAGTAAAAAACTGGTGAACTAGTAACGGCTATAGATTAATTCATATTTTGAATTGTAAATATGGTTCTGTTTTTTATATTATTGGTGGTGTGTTTGTTAAAATTAAGTCAGTACCATGTTTTATGGTCCAGTTCTTGATTTGTATCAGAAAATGAGTGAATGACGACAATGTTCCATTTCCTTTAATCTAATTCGAAACTGACTTGAAATATGCATTCAAAAACATGCAGTTTGTTCCGACAACTTTGACTCTTGATTCTGGAGTGACTAGGCCACCCCCTCTGCTTGCTGAAGCTGACCTTCTTAGTTGTATGGATAAAGTACACAAATTTCTTCTTCAACATACGTTATGCTCTTTGTTTTGGCAATATCCACATACATGATTTTCTTCTTTCCACCAACGTTTATTCTTTTCTTAGCCACTAAACAGATTTGACTTGTTTTAAATTTCCAGGCAGGAATTGGCACTGATGCAACCATGCATGATCACATAAAGAAGTGTCTTGACCGTTGTTATGCAACCAAAGATGAAAACATGCGCTTCTCCCCAACAAATCTTGTACGTTGTGACAAAAGGCTATTCAATAACAATATTTCATACAATTGCACGTTGATGCAGCATAACTGTTCTATCAGAATTGGGTTTTCTTTTAATATGCCTCCTGGGCCACCATGGGATGGAAGTTTGTTTCTTTAAAACTTATTCTAAAAAGAGTAAACACAGATATAAGTTCCAGTTTGAATATTATACTCTATAGAATGTTGTCCAGATCACTACAAGCATGTGCGCTGACATATGTTCTTTCTGCTTTTGTATACTCTATATATGACTGATTATAAATAACCAAACACTACTTATTACAGAATAAATTAGATGACTTTTTATCCAGTGTACATGAAATATATTCTTTCTGTTAGATTGCTGAATAATAATGTGGCCAAACTTTTTAGAACATTTGTCTTGTTGACCATGTTTTCAGATCGGCTGATCGATTCCGGTCGCCAGGGGACTGATCAGATCGACTTATCGGACGATAAGGGGCGATTAGTTGACCTCTGATCGGTCGATCAGGTCACCTGATTGTCCTCCCCCTGGCTGACCGATCAGGTCATATAGTGTAGTATATATACTAATTTATATAGTGTTTCTATAGAAAATAAGGTAATTTGAGTGCACAGATTGATAAGAGAGGAGCACATGACTGCAGAGAAGTGCTTCATTGCATCACCATAACCCCCTGCAAGGTGGTGGCCGGCGGCGTCCTCGGCGGCTTGGCTGGGCGCTTGGCCGCCGTCCTCAGCTAGGCGACAGGTGAGGGAGAAGGGGGGCCGCGTCGTTGGCTGGGCGAGAGGAGCAGGGAGATGGGCCGCTTGGGCGGTGTCCTCGGCTGGGCGGTGGGTCCTTGGCGACAGGGCAAGGGCAGGGAGATGGGGAGCTTCGGCGGCCGCCGCGGGGGGGGGGGGGGGGGGGGGGGAGATAGAGAGATATTCATCGGACGATCTGAAATCATGGCTTGTTGAATCATAGCCTCTGTTTTTTTTTTGTGAAACATACCTCTGATTTTAGGCGAAATGCAGGGTGAAGCATTGGTGATGGGTTATGATGAAATGGGGTGAGTTGATTCGTAAGTCCCTGCACCTAGTGAATCTATACAAAATATTGCTTGCTAAAACATTACTTATAGGTATGAGCTTTGGAAGCCTTATTTAAGATCAATGATGGAAGCTGATATGAAATCAGTTAGCGTGGGTACTAAGAGTAAATCAGAAGTTCTTCAGAGTTGTTTGCAGCAGATGAAGGCTTGTTTTCTTGATGTAAGTTCTAAATTTCTTGTAATTTTATGATATAGGTAAAGTGTGATGTAAAAGCAATGTTACAATATTAGAACTATCCAAAGTGCTACATTTCTAGCATATAGGTAAAGTGTGATGTAAAAGCAATGTTACAATATTATAACTATCCAAAGTGCTACATTTCTAGCATAATTTTTGAATTTATATGCCTGAGTTGATTGTTTGATCGTTGGTGCAATGCAGGCAAGGGTGAACAAAGCAAAGCTCCTTGATGCAATGGGTGCATTCTTTGCAAGGTGCTTGATAGTTTCCAGAAGTCATTCTTTACATTTTATGACTTCACAGCTTGAATCTGTTTTTTCTTTTCTTTTGTAGGTCAAATAGACCTATAAATGAGACACAAAATCCAATAGAGGTTGTGAGGCCATGTGGTGCATGCAATGAATCTGAAATGGTGCTAAAGCGAAGACCGGTAAAGTGTCTCCCGGTGACTCTTTATTCCTTTGTTTTCTAGAGATTCAACATTTCCCTATGTTCATGCTTGAGCTTTTGTTCTCTTATCCCAGACTGGTGAATTCATGGTTGGGTGCCGAAGTTATCCTCAAGTGAGTTACATATGCTCTTTTGATGGAACTAAATTATGTTATTGTGCTGGAAAATGATATGTCAAACTACTGCCACTGCTACTATTGAATTTCAGGATGATTGTTGTGTTAATTGCTTTATTGAATTTTCAGTGTCGAAATGTTGTATGGCTCCCAGGATCTATTTCAGAAGCAGCTGTGACCAATCAAGTTTGTCCTACTTGCACACCAGGTCATCTTTTGTTTCCCATTTGTTGATATAGCACCAGCTGCCTAAGTTGCATGTATTTAGTTTATTTTTTGCTGTTCCTCTCAAAACAACATGAGTACTCTCACATTTTCAGGCCCTGTTTATAAGATTCAGTTTAAATTCCGCCGGAGGGATATTCCACCAAATTTCGATGAGGACCATCTAGGTAAACTTCCGGAATGCAATGTTAATCCATACTCAAATTAGTTACTCATCTTGCACTTTTAAAGCCAGATTTTTGTTATGTTTTGTGGTTTATCTTGGTGTATTATCGTAACTGTACAGAACTAATATGTTAAGTCCATCTACACTTATTCATTTCCTTTGATCTTATAGGTTGTGTTGGTGGATGCGATGATATACTCAAAGAGCTTACAGAGATAAGTAGATTTGGAAGCCGTAACCAGGCTGCAACACCAGGTTTGTGATGTCCATGCATTTTTCAGTGGAGGTCTCCCTTGCAGGCCTTGCTGTGTTTGCGGTTCAAAAACAAAATGATTGGTCTTGCTCTCTGTTTCATATATGGCTCATCTTTATTGTAGCTCTAAGTATTATATACTTGTATTGCGGTTCCTATCTGATCTATCTCCATGTTCTGCTTACTAAGAGAAATTTCGTTTCTAAAATATTAATGTATTTTTATGATCATATTACTTCACAGCAAGAGGACAGACTCCAAATGGTGTAAGGCAAGGGGCTCCAAGACAGGATTTACATACTAGTTTTCGTCCAGCAGGCCAATTTACTAATGAGAACCCACCGGCCATGCATGCTCAAGGTTTCCGGCATACCCAAAATTCAGGAAATGCATCAGGTAATGATCTTTGCTACTGATTCCACATTCAAGAAATGCATCCGGTATATGATTCTGGTACTCATTTCACATTGATATACAAACCTGATGACTATAGTCGACTTGCATTCAGATGCAGGTCAAGTTCTGTGCACTTCATGTGGAGAACCTTGCATATCACGAATTGCTAATACTGAGGCTAACAGGGGGAGGAAGTTCTATAAATGTCGAGATCCTGACTGCGGCTTCTTCAAGTATGTGACACTCTTGACCCCCTTATTGCATAGAGTTACATTGCATGAGTGTCCATATATCATTACTATGCAGTTCAATAAGGATGACAGAACTTGCTTCAAATGTCAACTCAACAAATTATTTGAGTTTTACCCACGAGTGTGTTTCTATTTCTCTTTCACATTTGTTTAAGCTGTTGGTTTCAAATCACAAATTTTGTTTCGTGCTAATAATCTGTGTTTACCACGTCATTGAGGATCCGTATAAGTCTTACTATATGAGTTACCAGACCCTCTTCCATTCACCTGAAATTTGTCTGGTACGCAGATGGGAAGACGAATTGGAGACTGCTGCGCCGAGGGGCCGCCGCGGGCGCGGTAGCAGTAGGCAGGCTCCTGCATCTGCCTCTGCAGGTCGAAGAGGCGGCGCCCAAGCGCGAAGCCGTAGGGGCAGAGGCCGTAACGCTGATGGTGGCATGTTCGTTTCAGCGACGGGGGATCCCGTATCCGATTGCTGCTTTATCTGCGGCGATCCTACCCACTTCGCCAATGCCTGTCCCAACCGCGGGAGATAGTTATACCAGCCACTTACTCGACATGCATGTAGAGACTGTCAATGTTCGGTAGACATTGAAGCATGCAGGTGATTTCCATTTAATGCTGGTTGATATAGGTCAGGCCTGTTAGTGATGTGCCAGATGGCTAAAAAACTGCAGCGATTACACTGATGCCGATTCAAAACATGTGACGATACTGCTCGAGAAGTCAGAGAAGTAGATTAGATACCCCAAAAGGCGTACACAAATGTCAATTCAGGAGCTGCGACAAGTCTCGCAAGCACGTGCTGGGAATCATAATGCTGCAGGAAAAGGTACTTGCTCAAACTTGAAGTTGAAAAATGTGACGATCCAAAAACTTTATTCGATAATCAAATGATGACACCTTCGAAAAACTCCCATGGTGAGATGGGACGTCCTCGTAAAGGTCGTGCGAACAGTTGCGATCCTTATCATATTGTTCGTTAGGAATTTTATCGTCCACTAAATATTATTCTTCAGTCAAAAGTTCAGCGGAAAAATTGGATCAAGGTGTCACTTTTTCCTTGCACTGTTGCCATCAAACCACTGCTCTTGTCAGGCCGCATTCTCGACCGATATTGTATGACTAGTATACCAACTACATGTTAGATCGAACTAGTTCCTATAATTTACGGTACTCCCCATAGTTACCGCCACATAATAATAAACTTTGTTGAACGTATATGAGGACAGGAATGCAGTGTTTTTTTGCATAGTAGGCGCTCCGTTCCCGCGGACCCAACGGTGTCGGCAACGGCACCCGGCTTTGCACAGATGCTTCAGTTGCCACACATGAGGCTACTGAAAATCTTGGAAGCGATCTTTCCATGATAGGAAAGATTCGTAACGAGGACGACACGAACCCAAGCTAACCTTTGTGACCATCATTGCCCACGCCCACCTAGTAAAGCTAACAGCAAACAATATACGCTACTAACTCGTTGAAGTACATCAGTGTACCTATAGCTGTTATAGTGTCACTTTTTTTGTCTGCATGTTACTATAAGCTTTCTATCTACTCGACCACTCCCTTCAGTTGTGAAATGTTGACGTTAGGACATAGCAATTAGTTCAATTCGAACTAATTCTGTTGTCCTGATGTCAACAACATCCAACCGGAAGGAGTAATTAGGTATGCCACAGAGGGCTATATGCTGCACATTATATCCATCTCTCTCTCTCTCTGCAATAACATCCCAAAGGTTGCACCTTAAAAAAATGGCAAAGTGACTGAAATGAAAGAGAAAACGGAAGAATTAGAGTCCAAGATGACAATCACTTGGTATAATATGAACAGTTTGCAGATGAGTTATTAATTTATGGTAGAAACAGAAAAACGCTTACTGAAGAAAAACAGTGGAAATGAGGTCCTTCCATGTCCAGATCACCATCGTCGCCCATCACCAGATTGCCGATTCAGAGAACGAAGAACAGTTGAGTTGGGGGGAATGAAGCCTGGTCCGAAACCTTCCACGCGGTGTTGCGCCATCAATCGCATCGCCCTTGGTGTTAGGTCTCCGACCAGACAACATTCCCCTCAACTGTCGCATTCTTTGAGCGAGATAGAGCGGGACTCCATGTTGATTCGCGCGCGCGGGTGTGTGTTGTGTGTGTGTGTGTGTGAGAGAGAGAGAGAGAGTTCATATGGACTGAACTTATATGCACGATGAAGGGAAGAAGCTGTTATCCCCAAGCCGGGGTCGGTGCTTTCCACAGCCTTGTGGCAGATATACAAGATGCTTCTTTCGCTGTCGTTGCTTTCACACTACATCTTGCCGGAAGAACAAATCGAAACCGTACGTGCTAATTAGCACGCCCATTATATGATCTTCAGTTCAAGTCAAACAAGCTCAGAGCTAGGCCTTTTAAAAAAAGGTCAGAGTCAGAGCTATGATGAGTTCATGACTATTTGATTCTTCGCCGGCATAAGTACAGTGAGACAACGGCAAATAAGCTACTGCTTCTTATATATACAGAATGTGCATGCACCATAATTTGTTGTCCTAGGACTTGGTTATACTGACAGGCATATTAAGCGTCTGAAAGAGGCCATGGTTTCTTTGAGAAGGCCTGTGACATTGCATGGTACATGATGTTATTCCCAAGTAAAGGATTTCGTTTGCTTTGCACGTACTGCATGGGTTGCATTGCCCAGTTGTTTTGATTCCAAGCTTAGCACTTAAGAAACTAGCCATGCGGCAACCTGCTGCTCTGTCTGCTGCTGCAAAGAGGGACTTTTCGATCTTGTGGGGGTGGTGCGGTGAAAGAGGGGAGAGCTAACGCAACCTTCACGTTGCTTTTGTTTCTGCCGGTCCTGTGAATGATAAAATTGCAAATGTCAGGCTGTAGCCGAATGGCTTTCCTCTTTTTATGACAGGAACTCATGCATTATGGGAGCTTTCTTGATTATCATAGACTGGAATTCCCGCCGGAAGGTCGCAGAGGAACCAACATATTACAAAATAGTTTTTGTGTGCGTGCATTGTTCACATCTATGCCAGCAAGACTGGAGGAATCTGACGATAATCTCTATCTCTTTGCTGCTCGGCAGGAATCAAATGGTATCCAAGGAGGATTTACATTGCAGGCTACTTGTATCATCTAAGACATTGTGTTGTACTACTCTTTATACACACTTGAAAATATTTGCATGGTTTCTGTTCTTAGAGAAGGTTCTACAGCAGTTAATTTGTCCAGTAAAAATTTATGTTAAATCTCGCTACAAAATTGTGTCTACAGTCTACAGATAGTAGTACTCACTTGGCCTGCACTTTGCTGCTTCTGTCACCTAAGTTAATCTCCTTTACCTAAGTTAATCTCCTTTCTCCTTTGCACTGCAACTATAAATAAGAGTATAGGCAACACCTAATACAGTAGCACCACTATCTATCGTATCTGCAGGAATGTTAGCATCGATTCATCATTGTTTATAGGCGTTTGAGTTTTCATCTGTACCGTGCATTTTCAGGGAAAATATGGCGAATTAATTTTTTTTAGAGAACAGGGTTGATCTTATTTTCAGTACTTATTCTTCTCTGCTAGATCTTCTGCCTTCACTGGTTCCTTCCCCATAGGAACGAGAGGCCATGCTTAAATCTCTCGACCTCTCATGCCATGCAAAGGCTAGAGAGAGAAATGCGGGGTTTATGGAGGAGACGGCGGACATGTGTTCTCTCTCTTCCCGAATTGTACAGAGAGAAGGGGAGCCATTTTGCCTAGTCTTTGCAATCAAGAACAATTTCCTCTAATTCCTGTGGATATTTTTTTTCACATCTCTCGACCTTTTGGTCGGTCGTTCTTTTGGTCTCACCCGTAAATTTTTTGTTTATAATTTGGACAAAGATTGCAGCGCCTTGATCGAAGATTTACTGCGCTGGTACGTTCCATAACCTCTATCTGAACAATCCGGTGTGGATACGGAACCCTGATTGAATGACACATTAATGCAGCGTTTTTGCAGGAAGGCTTGGATCTAGATATCCAATCGGGCGGAAAGGTAGGACCTGTGAGGATCCACGCGTATGATAATTGGCATGCGGAAGAAAGATCCAGTCTTGGTTCAGAGCAACCAGGTAACTGCTGCTTCTTGCCGAACTGCTGAAGTTTCTGTGGGGAAGTTTTCACCTTTGGAGACTACACATTGACATGAGCTACCAAGATTTTCTGATTACCGTGATCCCAATGATAATCTTGAGTGATTTGGGTACATTTCTGCCGCGCTGATGGGAACTTCGTGATGAAGACAAAATTCTGAAGCAATCTACATGCAAATTAGGGGATGCGTTGAGTTTTCATGGCTGCGGAACCTCGTGCAACGTCGGGGGACTTTTCGCGGCAATTCTGGCCCGTACTGCGCCATGCCTTAAGCGAGTGTCTCCTGATCACAATGCTCTTTGTGACCGCTCTGGTGTCCTACTCAGCGACAAGGCTCGCACGCATCTGCAGGCTCCGCTCACCATGCATTCTGTGCTCAAGACTGGATCGGCTTCTACATGGAAAGGCCTGGTTCTCTGAAGAACTGGTTTGTGCCGCACACAGGCTGGAAATCGCACGCTTGTCTTACTGCCAGAGTCACCAGAAGCTAGCGCACCCTGATGAAATATGTGAAAGGTGTCTCCGTTCTTGTATTGTTGGCAAGACCGGTAACCTGAAAAACATCCGTGATCAGGAGAAGGTGAATTCTAGGTCGAGATCTAGGCATACACAGCGCTGTTCTTGCTGTTCAATGCCGTCCAAGAAGACTCGTAATGCACATCGGCTATCTGAGGTTGCACGTGGCAGGCTTCCAGATGATGATTTGAGCAAAGAAAAGGAGAGAAGCATGTACATGGCAAGTGCCGAGCATTCTTCAGACGATGCCTCTGACCACCTGCCTTCTGAAGGTTACAGTAAGCTCAAGCTTCACCACGATTCTGAATCTGAAATTCACATCTCAGATAATGATGATGCTGACGGAAGTGCAATGCTTCATGAAGCAAGAGAACGAGCAAAATGCATCTTAAGACATGATGTGCACATGACACCATTGGTCTCCAGGGGCAATAGTTTGTCAATGCTTCCTTCCGAGAGTGCAGTTATTACAAAGTCCATGAAACGGGTGAATACTGCAAATAGACAGTCTATTGACAACAAGCTTTGCAATGTGGCAAAATCCTCGGATCGTTCTATTGGGTATGGTTTGGATGAAATCAGCTGGAGTCAAATGAATGCAAGTGACAACAAAAACGACATGCTGTGGAAGGAAATGCCTGAGCAAGTTTGTGCAGAACTTCCGAAAGAGAAAAGTATGTATGCTATCGAAAGCATTGTCATCCTTATCTAACTTGAAATATTTCTGAGTATGTCGAATTTGTATTGTAGCTCCTTTTGTTGGTGGCGACGAAGTTGGCGGAACATTGGATGGTGTTTCAGGAAGCCCTGTTGAGCAAGCTACAAAGGGTTTGGCTGCCTCTGCAAATGATGGGGCAAGCTCAAGTGCAGACACACATGTCAATTCCAACTGCAGCACGAAAAATGCATCTGGCAGCAGAGGCTACCCAAAATCTCCCCGTTTATCTGAAATAATCTCTGCTAGGGACACCAATTCAAAAACTAATGAAGAAGTGAAGACATTTTTGTCACAATTGTCTATTGCACGAGGCTTTGATGGCCCTTGGAGCGAGACGGCTACTAGCCCCAGAATTAGTACACATATTGATGAGTTCAGACAATATGATACTACTGGTATGGCATCATTTCTCGAGAGGAATAACTCAAATCTAGAGCCATTTGATGTCAATACCACTAGTGAGGATGAAAGTGATAATTCTCTCGAGCGCTTGAAGCAGCAGGCTGAGCATAACAAGAGAAAATTGAGCATTCTTTACAAGGAACTCGAGGCAGAACGGAGTGCTTCAGCCGTGGCAGCAAGCGAAGCTATGGCTATGATCAATAGATTGCAAGAGGAAAAGGCTGCAATGCACATGGAGGCGCTGCAGTATCTAAGGATGATGGAAGAACAGGCTGATCATGACCAGGAAGCAATTGAGAGGTTAAATGACTTGCTTACAGAAAGGGAGAAGGAAATACTGGACCTAGAGGCTGAACTTCTGAGTCGAAGCAGGCTTCATGATGAACCATTTGATATAGGCAGATTTGGAGCCACTGATGGAGCTATGGCATTTGGAGCCTTGGACGGCTCAGATTTCATTAGAAATACGATGTTTGATTTCGAAGATGAAAAGGCAAAGATATTAGAGTCCTTGTACAGATTGGAGGAAACACTAGGCATGTCCTCCACAAACAGATCCAATTTCGGTGACACAAATGGTAATCTACAGGATGGTGGTAGCCAATACATAGAAAGCTCAGAATTGGCGACTTCACTGTTGCCTCAGACACATTTGAATGACGAATCAGTTTCTTCCCAACAAAATGATGGAAATCAATGTGCTGAGAACGAAAAACTTCATTCCATGACAAATGTTAAGCAGGAAGTTTCTCTCCTAAACACTAGATTGAAAGCACTTGAAGCAGACCAGAACTTTCTCAGGCAAATTCTAAGTTCTCTTAATTGTAGCAGTGATGGAGTACATTGTGTTCAGGAAATAATTAGCCATTTGCGAGAGCTGCGAAGAATCATGACTGAGCAAAGAGATATGGCAGTTTCATGAGCTCATGATTAATCAGTCTGAAGGTAATAGAATATGCCATGCTTCCAGTTTATCTGTTGGCAATGACAAATTGTAGGGCAGTCTGTCCAAATAAACACATATGTAGTTTCGATCAGAATATAAAGATGATCAACTGTAGACCATAGTTTCGTCAAACTATCATCAAGATCATTGACCCCGCACTGGCAACAGCTATCTTTCGGTCACTTGCTATCTTTGAATATTTAGACTTATTTGGTTATTTTTCTTTCCAATCTGCAGTAGCAACTCTCATCATTTTTCCCTAATTATGTTTTGCAATCTGCAGACTGTGATCTAACCACTTCCATCAGTTGCTTCCATTTGGCCACTCGTTGTTACTGCACCATGATTGCGAACTGGTTTCGTCATGGTACTGTGGTAGCATAATGCTCCAGCTCGGAGATTCGGCAAATGGTGGTGGCAGAGGATCATGGAGCAGTGTGATCTGGCTGGACACAGGGGCACAGATCATGGACATCTCTGAAGTCTGAACTTGGTAAACACGACTTAAAATATCTGATTCACTGAGTAGCAGTGCTGTCTCAGAATTGTTAACTGCAGAGATATCCCTTGTATATTGAACCAGTGGTTGTTACGACTGTTAGGAGCTAACTAATTAGCTTTTTTAGACCAAGCTGACTAACTAGCTCTGTCGGTGTAATTAAGCTATCCCGCTCTTGTTGAGATGAGGAGTTCATCTACTAGTAACCAGCTTTTGTTGATGTCAGATGAGTTCACTTCACCCCTACGGGACACATGTCCCCTTGTCCAACACATCAAAATCTGCAATCTACGATGGTCACACCTGTTGATTGAGGCTAATACTAGTGGCTTGAACTATTGAAATTGGCATATCCAAACTTGTGAAGCCAATGGGTGGGAAACGGGATCAAAGCCGTGAGTAGCCGCACGCCACCCACGCTGCTGGTTGAACAGGTGAACCCGTCATGTGTCCATTCACGGTGCAAACACAACTCGCTCCAAGGTGACAGCCATCCTGCCAGCCCATGGCCCGAGTCCAGTGCAGCAGACAGACGGCCAAACTTGTCTTCCAAGCGCTTAGCACCATGTGTGCATCGACGCCTACGCGACCCGCAAACTTGTCCACGGGTTAATGGACCGCAATAGCCTAATTTCTTCTAAGGTGGACATGATCTGGGATAATTCCTTGTATATTTGGACACGCTGTGCCCAGGAAACACATTTTTAGGGATCTCTGACTCGCCGCAACTGAGCAGCCTAAATATGATTTTCAAAAGAATCTACTGGCAATTAACAACCTAAACATTCACAATGAAACCAAGGCCAGTAGCAAGACATTCGGAAAAGACAGCCTAAATTAGATGAAAAACAACTGGTGACATCAATGACGCTAGCATCAAATCGTGCTCAGGTTAGAACAAAACTTGTGATGTTACCATCATTTCAGCAGCTGTACAGCTGTTAACAGCTTCCAGAAGACATTCTTTCCAAGGCTAGTCTCCAACTATCACTAATCATTTGAAAACAGCGTGAAGAATCTATATAAATGACAAAAAAAAACAACAATCTACTATTCAGAATGGGTTTAAGCCTGGACAGTGCTTCGCTCTGACACAGCTTCAAACATAGGCAGAAGTTCTGAAACCACATTGCCTATAGGAATGTGCACAATACTATCGCTAAAACCATTAATTGCTGTCCTAGAAAGGACTGAGACTCCAGAGCACAGGGAGCTACCTTCAATCAACTCACTCCATGCCGTGCCTTCCTCATTCAGATTGGCTTCTCTCAAGAGGTGTAGTACCTTATCCAGGTGAGCAACATTCCTGCCTGCCCCATAGCCAGTGGCGGTTGCAGCACCAACTGCATTTGCTAGTGTTAATGTGCTAACCGCTGGCAGGTCATGAAGGAAGCCAAAAGCTATAGCAGCAGTGAAGCTGTCTCCACATCCAACCGTGTCCACAACATTAATCTAACAATGGAGAATATGGTGAGTACCGACAGTGTAACATTCAAAAAGGAACTTCAACACACTCATAAATGAAGGCCATTCATCAGCACAATTAGTACCTTGAAAGAAGGAGCACATGAAACAGCATTCTCAGTGATCATGATTGATCCCTTGGAGCCCATTTTGATGACAACCTGCTTTGTGCGGATGCCTTTCTTGAGCAACTCTTGTCCTGCCTGGATTGGGTGTTTGATGTTTGTTAGTGATTCAGCCTGTCAAACAAATAAACAACTTGTGAGACAAAAATAGGCCAAAGCATACAATAATTACATATTTGTGCTTTGAATCAGTTGAGATACGCAAACAAAAACATTTAACAACCGCCTATGTTCTGCAGTACATTTATCGTAAGGCAAATATTAAAAACATAAAAAACTATTTTTCAAAAAAAGAAAAAAAAGGTTTCGAAGAAGATTAGAAATAGATAAAAAAAAACCACAAACAGTGATCATCTATAACATACTTAGCTTTTGCTAGAGATGCCCATCAGATTAGAAAAGTGAATGCAAGAGATCTACTACCCTAGATATGAACAATTGATCATTCTTCTATAAAGATCAATTAGTGTACAATAATAAAAAATAGAAATTACAGTTGCAGGTGTGTCAACTGACCTCATCTGATGTCAAAAGGAGAACATCGCTGAGCTTCAGAGCATGTTTAAGTGCTCTCTGCTCATCCAAAGTCCCATGCAAGAGGGATCTACCACGGGGACCGGGGTCAAAAAATACTGCTGTTCCGGCATCAATTCCGCAATCAATAGAGGATGCAATCACATCAGGGAGGAATTCATCAAAAGCATAGCCGTTGCAGAATAGTATTTTAGAGTGATGAATAGCTGTCCTGATATCTACTGGAAGTTTACGGATCCAACTGAAAGCTGGCTCTTCGCTGAAGTCTGCACGACTGACATTGCAAAGAAAGCAACACTGAGAAATTAACACGCAAGTTACAAGAAAAAATATTAGCTAACTTCTTCACTTTTATATCTTAACTGAAACATGAGGAATGTTTGCTCAAAAGAAACAAGATGTACAAGAACTGTCAGGTCTAACCTGCAAAAACCATGCCTCTGAAATGGGTCTACAAGAACCCAACATAGAAGTGTTTCGTATGCCTGACGGCATGCAGAAGCATCAGTATTTTCAAGCATCCCAACAACACTTATGCCCTCTGCTTGAAGCACGTCAAGAAGAAATTTTCCATAAATCTCCTCTCCTACGTGCCCCAGTGTGGAACAGCGAAGCCCAAGCCTAGCCGCCGCAAAGGCTAAGTTGCAATTTCCACCGGCCTCCCAAAATTTCTATTCAGGTGAGATGACAGCAAGCACAATGTTAATGGTTAGGGCTTAGAATTACAAAATGTTCAGAACATAGATATTACATTAGGCAGCACCTGACGCATTAGACATGAACCCATCATAGCATTCTATATATAAAAAATGCAAATGGATTACCAGGCTATTCAAATTTCTCCATAGCAGATAGATCTTACCACAAACTAACAATAAAAAAATACAGCTATTTCATTCCCCTAAAAACGTTGGTTAACCACAACCAAAGAAAATGTTAGCTGGTAGAAGTCCTGCTTCATTTCTGCAAACTAAGGTTAACTTCGCCCAAAGAGACGTTAGTTACTCGGAGTACAAGGTTATCAAGATTGAACAGTCCCGATCTAGTTCTCATTGGATGTTCCCACAATTCGTCCACCCACCCAACCTTATGCTATATTCAGCTAATAGCAACATACAGCAGAAAAGAATGCAAGTTTTCAGCAGCAAAACAGGCATCTGTAACAAAAGCGGTTGTAAAGATAAAGCACACACAATATTGTGTCATCAAAGTGATACGTCCGTAGTCTAACGCTAACCCGCGAACGAGCCGGTGGCTCGGTGGCAGCACGCCCGGATGGCTGCGCGCCCACCCGGGTTCGATCCCTGGGATCGAACCGAACTCTGGTGTCGCACCGTGGTAAAAAAAATCCCCTCGCTCTCCCCAGACCAAAGCATAAGGTAAAAACTCGCGCCGTAGCTCACATTGGCCAGCTGAGTCCCTATGTATGGTTGGAGAGGGGGTTCGGAGGTTTTCTCGGCCTACGTGAGGGGCTCTTCTCCTTAATGCAAAGCCGTCGGGGGGGGGGGGGGGGGCGCTTCTTCCCCCGACAGGTCGAGTTTTTTTTTTTTTAACGCTAACCCGACCAATGAAAATAGCCACCAGCAACACTACGTTGTTAAAGCAAAAATTGCTCACTAATTTGCTTACATCGTGCCACATAAACTCAACTTTTGCTTAATGGCAATGAAGCGTGCGCCACCCTTCATTGGTCGGGTTAGCGTTAAAAAAAAAAAAACTTTAGCTTCGCCATATTATAAATAGTAGCTCAGGAACACTAGTATTTACTACCTCCTAACAACAAACAGCACAATGATTTGAGACTTCAAGGAAGGGAACCGACCTGATCGGGCGGCGACGCCGCGAGGCGCTCCATGTAGGCCTTCCGCTCGTCGTGCTGCGCCGGTGGGAGCTGGGGCACGCTGAGCACGACGTCGACGCAGAGGTTCCCGAGCGTGGCGAGGTCCGTCTCCTTCCCCTCATGCCCACCCTCGCGAGGCGGGCCCCGCCGCCTGGACTCGTTGACCGCCCCCGAGACGGCTACCGCGACGGCGCGTGGGCGAGCGGCGCCACTCGCGAGGCGGCGGCGCGGAGGGAGGTGTAGGAGCGGCTGCCGCGTGAGGGACGCCGGGGACGGGGAGACGGGTGCGGGGTGGCGGAGGGGGTTTAGGGTTTGGAGCGCCATGGATTGGATTGGGAGGAGAGGAGTCCCGCCGCGCCGCCGAGATGCGGCCGGGTGGGAGAGAGCTGGCTGGGGAGGGAGCCGCAAATTTGGAGAAGGATGAGGGTGAGAGGTGGTGTCTCCACTCCAGGAGGAGATGAATGCAACAAGAGACGATTATTTATTTATTTTTTTGAGACGAAAGCAACAGGAGACGATAGATCGTGTAGTTTGCAGTTTGCACAATGCAACTCTTTTTCTTTGACGATGAAAAATTCTGATTCTCGTCGAATCGATTCGGAAATGAAAATCATTGTGGAATATGGGGGACTTTGTGCTTGCTTTTAGACTGAGAGTGGTACACCTTTAACCTTTTCGGATGATCGGATCGCAAGGGTGCGCTTTTGCACCCTACGCCCATACGTGTCAAAATCTGCGGCATAACGCCCACTCAAAATACACGATTGGAAATTGAAGTAACTTTATTCCGTTATCAAAGAAGAACCTTGCATATTTGTTTTGAAAGGTTAACTAAAATGTTTTTTCCTAAATCAAGCTAAAATGATTTAAAAGGACCATATGTTAACTTTTGTCTCCTTTTTTTTTGTTTGGGAAAAAATAACTTGATGGCGCACCGCATGTTACTCAAATTGGGCCATTTCTACTTGGAATCCATACCGTCTCGTGGTCCGTTCGCGTTCTAGCCACTCAAGCCCAACTCCAGCAACTCCAGTAAGATCCAATGCATCGGGCCATAAAGCTGGGCCGGGCGCGACATTGGCACCTCGCCGTCCAATACCAGGCTACCAGCTGACCGCGTGAGGAAGATGCTGTTGACGGTTGACCGGCAGCTCCTCTACGGCTCCGCGTACTCCAAAAAAAAGTCAGCTGCTACAAGTACTGATTAGAACATGTATAGAATTGCCAAAAATATGGCTGTACGCTCGCGACATACCACGTAACCCACCACATAAGTATTCATTCTGTCCTGGCATACATATTCTGTATCTCTGCCATGGCCAACAAATAATGGTGCTGGCACGGGTGGCTGTCAGCATGTCCTAGCTTGTGACTCACTCTTAAAAAAAAAAAATCCGTCCCGTTGACCGACACTCCTCACGCATGACCGATGTTTTACGATATTATTATCTTTGTTAGCTGGGCTTGATAAACGTGGAAAGATAGCCGGTAGCTAACATATGCAGACCACAACTCTTGCCGTATGAAGGTGTCTCCCAGTCCCGGAGTCCGATCCCCATCCAAGGAAGAAGGAACGAGACCGGCCGGACCGCGCCGCCACTTTCTTGGAACCTGTGTTCTTTTGATTGCCAGCAAGGGCCGGCAGGCAGAAACATGTACAAGTCAGGCGTTGCGATTCAACCCTGGATTGGTATGTAGCGGAGGCTCCGGTCCGCGCGGGGGCCAGCTGAACACGATTGATAGATCAGTCGCCGATGGACTCATCGATCGACCGAGAATTCACAGGGACCCCACAAGCAAATTAAGAAGCAGTCAATGAGTCAGGCACATGCATACATACAAATTTCTCGTCGGGTACCTCGTCGCCGGTCAGTGGACACGACTTAATTTCGCCGCGTCTATGGAGCACACATCACAACTGAACCATTTCAGAGGGAACCGCAACCGCAATGGATGGACGGACTCGACCTTGTTGGGTTCGAAGAAACAAAGCTACCAGTGGTTCATGCGAATAGTACCCGACTTCAAACTCAGGAATTTGAACTGACATGGGGCCGCGCTCGAAACCGCGTAGGTAAAATTAGGCTGGACCTGGGAACGAACTTGAAGCTTCAAAGTACGAGGTGATGAGGAACCACTGACTGACCTGGTCCTTCCGTGTATACTAGTAGTAGTACTACTTTGATTTTCCTGCGTAACAAACCTGCTACTATAAAAGGAAACCGACATGCATGCCTCCCTACCAACAACAACAAACCAGTGTTTGTGTTTATCAACGCATTCCACGTCCTTGTGCTTCTGCAGCGCCGCTAGCAAAATAGTACACCTTTTGTTTGCAAATTGCAATATTGTAGAGTAGTATACCACTGAGTCAGTTGCTAATTAAGAAGGATCACTCAAGGATCCCAACTGATCGGTATGGCTCCCATGACGGCGACAATAATGGTGAAGGCCGTGGTGGTGGCTGTGCTTCTGATGCAGTGCTGCAACGTGATCCTCGCGGCGAGGCCGTTGCTGGATGTGGCTGCAGGGGACGGTGGCCGGTGGCTGGGGCAGGACGGGGCGCTGATCATGCAGATCCTAGAGAAGGGCACGCCGAGCATACCATGCACCAACCCCATATCGAACTCCGGCGTCAAATCTCACTGCTAATAACCATGCATAAAAAGACCAGTGTGGCGTCAAACAGTACTGCCTACTGTTTCTTCTACCTCTTCAAAGGGCTTTCACGTACGTGGTAGTGCGTCATTGGAAGCGCTCTCTGGTTATACTAGCAGTAACTCAGTATACATGTTGTGTTTATATTAGGTAGTTAGAAATGTGTATTAGGGCACTCACTAGTGCGACAATAAATCAGTCCCTGACATAGGTCGACTCTCTTGTAACAAAAAGTTGTACATAAGATACTTAGATTGGTTTCAGGTTTAACTATGTAAGTTGTATAATTTCTTCAGATTTATTTAATTTATCATTTTCATGTTTTCCCACAAAGTTAATATCATTTTCATGCCTGTGCCTCCAATCGAATCGTTTAGGTCATTATCCTCGTTGGTTTTCCTTGAGGAGCGTGCGCCTGTTGTGTCTAAGAGAACAATTCTAGCATTTGTAAAATTTATGCAATTACATAAAGCTTTAAGCTGAAAATTTCAACTAAAACGTCGTTACATGAGAAAGGTTTGCACAAATATTAATTATTCAGATCAAGCTCAGACATATTGCATTCTCTCGGTAGACATATAGCAGGGCCTACTTTTGTCTGTGAGAGCCAAAGAGAAGAAAAGTACTATTCCCGGCTAGCTTGACTGTAACTATAATCGGGACAGCAACTCAAGCTGATTCACTCTCCTCATCACCCTACTTGCCTCCACCTAACTGTAGTCGTTGACAGTAACGTGGCTTATCCTAAAGAAATTCAAGGGTGTACGATGATGTCACCAAACTATATATAATCGTTGACAGTAACGTGTATTATCCTAAAGAAATTCAAGGGTGCTGCAAACACATGAAGTTAGAAAAAAAAGAAGGAAGAAGTATACTACTCTTTCCATTCAATATATCATATGAACATTTGGGCTATAGTCACAAAAATTAAGAAAAGATAAAAAATATATGGTGCACAGAAAATGAGAAGACAAGATTGAGATTGAGACATATTGTGAAAAACTTAAAGAAAGATATATTACAAAGCGAGATTGTCTTATAATTTGATAAAACTTGAGAAATTTAAAGTGTTATATAATTTAGAACGAAGGAAGAGTACTCAGTATGTGTTAGCATATATTGCATGTCGTACCGTATGTACCATAAATTTGTTGACATCACCACCAAAAGAAACATTCCCGATGACGATGCGCCGCCACTTTCTGGGAAGCAACAGTTCAGTGCTAGTCAGAGACGGTAGCGGGATTGAGAGAGTAAGTCAGAACAGCAGGTAGCGGCGTATGGATGAATATACACGAAACTTGATCAGGGACCATTCAACAACACCATGACCAAATTACTATTCACAGGGAGCACAATGCACAAAGCATGAATCGGTCCGCAGTTAGCAGAGATCGACCGAGATCGAGAGAATTCACTGCCGGATCCATTTCGTTAAAAAGAATTCAGCGGGTAATACGAATCAACTAGTTGGTTTCCATCAAGGAAAACGATATTACATGTTCATTAAATACTATGTCAATCGGGAATTCACTGGTTCATACCTTTTATGGCATTCTACCGCGCGAGCCGTGACGACTACTTTCAAACACAGGGAATTGAATTCAAATGGACCGCGCGCTAACAACCGCGTAGCTATGCACGTACTTTGTGTTAGAAGACCCGAGAATAAATTTCAACCTTAAAACTAAGTACCAAGTTGAAGAACTGACCTGGTCGTTTGTTTATACCTTTTCGACGGTTGATTAAACATGCCTAACAAACCTATAAAAGCAGACCATGCATCATGTCTCCCTTCCCACACAAACAGACCAGAGTTCCCAAGCATTCGACGTACTTCAACATCTTACAAAGCCACCTTGTTTGCAGTAACAGCTCGTGGTTACTCTCACTCAAGTTTGCAGTACAGTAAGAAGCTAATTAAGATCCCGACAACACAGCTAAGATGGCACCCATGGCGATGATAGTGAGAGCTGTGGTTATCGCTGTGCTGCTGATGCAGTGCTGTAACGTGATCCTCGCGGCGAGGCCGTTGCTGAATTCGGCGGAGGACGGCGGCCGGTGGACGAGACATGGCGGCGTCCCGTCAATGATCTTGCAAGTCCTACAGGGCTGCACCAACCCCGGTGGCTCGCACTCTGGCATTGGCTCCGGCTGCCCGTAATAGCCGGCGCCGAGCCGGCAGCCTTTTGAAGGTGTGTATTTGTAGTAGTCGATAGTAGTGCATGCAATTCGGCAATACGTAAATTTAGTCTCTCGCATGGGTCTTGAAACCAAAATTGTACAGATAATTATTAGTTATAGGCGATATCAATAAGGAGACTTTGCTTAATTATTATTTTAGGTTTAGAAAAGTGAAATTATGTTGTATTCTTCATTCTTTTCCAAGGAAAATATATTCTATTTTTGAATATATGGTCTTTTTAGGCAAATCCATGCACTACGGAAAAACACTTATTTGCCGAGTGCAGCATTTTGCTGAATGCATTATATCGGTCACTCGGCAAAAGAAGGGTTTGCCGAGTGCCAAGTTGAAGGACACTCGACACACATAAAACACACGTTAAGATGAACCTTTGCCAAGTGCCGAATTATGGGGCTCTCGGTA
Organism: Eleusine indica; assembly: GCA_030378355.1. NCBI lineage: Eukaryota > Viridiplantae > Streptophyta > Magnoliopsida > Poales > Poaceae > Eleusine > Eleusine indica. Next base: position 3,401,485 of record CM059498.1, on the reverse strand, counting down.
AAACATGAGCACTCGGTAAATCGTACTCTTTGTCGTGTGCCTATCCTCCTGACACTCGGCAAAGAGGAGCGTCGTTACTACTATAACGGCTAGTTAGCTGTTTGCCAAGCACTGGAAAAAAGCACTCGGCAAAGAGAAATGTTGCCAAGTGTTTTACATCAGGACTCGGCAAAATATACTTTTTGCCGAGTGTATAAAGGAGGCACTCGGCAAAAAAATATTATTTTTTTTATTTTCTTGCCACCAATTCTTTTTTTTTCTTTGAAGTAGTTGCTGAGTAGCAGTTTATTATAGTACCACTAAATTTCTCAAGTATGAAATATGGTATTTGAAAATGGTCAAAATAAATTATAGTCAACTTGTATTTTATGTTTGTGGGTGCATAGTAGCTCACTAACGTGAACTACTAATATACTCTCTCTTTTTCAAAATGTAAGAATTTTTTGATTTGGTCAAAGTCAAACTTTTAACTTTGATTATTAATAACAAATAATTTATAAAATTTGATCGTGTATAGATCATGTTATTAGATTCACCATAAATTCAACTATCATAATATATAACTTTTAATTCTTAAAGTAATTCAATTTTATAAATATGATTTATCAAATTTTTAAAAAATTGACTCCAGTCAAACCCCGAAATGCTTATATTTTGAGATGGAGAGAGTACATCTGATCAAATTGTGTTCTTTGAGAATTTCAAATAAATACATATAACAAAGAATTTTGCAGAAATATGGATCGCATCTAGCTTAGTAAAACATATTGCATTCTCTCGGCTAGCCTACAACATACCTTATTCGGTAGTACTTGTATTTTATACTACCGAATAAGGTATATATGAGTGCCTTGTTGTCGACTCTTTTGTAGCACAAAGTTGTACAGAAGATACTTAGATTGGTTTCAGGTTAACTATGTAAGTTGTATGTAATTTCTTCAGATTAATTTAATTTATCATTTTCATGTTTTCCCACAAAGTTAATATCAAGTAGAGATCCTGCCTGTGCCTTCAATCGAATCGTTTAGTTAAGTATCCTCGTCTTGGTTTTCCTTGAGAGGAGCGTGCGCCTGTTGTGTCTAAGAGAATAATTCTAGCATTTGCAAAATTAATGCAATTACATAAAGCTTTAAGCACAAAATTTCAACTAAAACGTTACATAAGAAAGGTTTGCACAAATATTATTCAGATCAAGCTCAGACATATTGCATTCTCTCGGCAGACATTAGCAGGGCCTACTTTTGTCTGTGAGAGCCAAAGAGAAGAAAAGTACTATTCCCGGCTAGCTTGGCTGTAACTACAATCGTTGACAGCAACTCAAGCTGATTCACTCTCCTCACACTTCTTGCCTTCACCAAACTGTAGTCGTTGACAGTAACGTGGCTTATCCTAAAGAAATTCAAGGGTGTAGGATGATATGGCACCAAACTATATATAATCGTTGACATAAACGTGGATTATCCTAAAGAAATTCAAGGGTGCTGCAAAACATGAAGTTAAAAAAAGAGGAAAGAAGAAGAAGATTCGGGTGTGTTTGGTTGGGCTTTTTCTGACTTTGCCTTTTTAGGAAAGTCAAAAAACCAACTAAAGGGGTTGACTGTCAGAAAAAGTCACAGCCAAAAGTAGTTTTTGGCTAGTTCATTTCTAAAAGCATGTTAGGAGGTGCTTTTAAGGGTTTTGACTTCCACAAGTTTAAAGAAATTATCCTCATACATATATACATACACAAATAAATATATATACATGTATAATATATATTCACACACACACATATATATTATATATATATGTATATATTATATTATATAATATATATGTAATCTATAATATAATATATACATTATAATACATTATATAATATGAGATACATGTATTATTTGTAATATTCATATATATATATAGATATATATATACATATATATATATAGAGAGAGAGAGAGAAAATCCATTCTACTCCTAGGTGTAGTTACTCGCACGTTAAAAAATCTAATATATATATATATATATATATATATATATATATATATATATATATATATATATATATATATATTAGAAAATCTTTTCAATTATTTTTGTTAAATTAAAATCTTTTTGAATTTGTAAAAACTTTTTGAATGTTTAAATAACTTTTAAAGAAACTTATTAAATTTTTAAAAAACTTTAAAGTTTTAAAAACTTTTTAAGTTTAGAAAATATGTAGTAGAATGAAAATTTTAAACAAATTAAGATGGAGCTTTTAAATAGCATGTAAATTTGAATGAATAACATATCATTTTACAGTTATCAGCTCACAGTCACTTTTTGACAGTCGTTTTTACCGAACGGCTTTCAGCTTTTTCACAGCTCATATCTTACAACAGCTTTTTTTACAGCCTACAATAGTTTTTTTCACAGTCACAGCCAAACCAAATACACCTGAAGTATACTACTTTCTCCATTCAATATTATTTGAACATTTGGGCTATAGTCACACAAATTAAGAAAAGATAAAAATATGTGCAGCACAGAAAATAAGAAGAAGAGATTGAGATTGAGACGTATTGCAAAGAAACAAAGATGTATTGCAAAATGAGAGTGTCTTATAATTTGAGAAAATTTAAGAAATTTATAAAGTGTTATATAATTTAGAATGGAGGGAGAGTACTGTGTTAGCATTGCATGCCGTACCGTATGTACCATAATTAAATTTGTTGACATCATTACCCAAATAAACATTCCCGATGACGATGCGCCGCCACTTTCTGGGAAGCAACAGTACAGTGCTAGTCAGACGGTAGAGGGATTGAGAGAATAAGTCAGAACAGCAGGTAGCGGCGTATGGATGAATATACACGAAAGTTGATTAGGGACCATTCAACAACACCATGACCAAATTACTATTCACAAGGAGCACAATGCACAAAGCATGAATCGGTCCGCAGTTAGCAGAAATGGACCGAGATCGAGAGAATTCACTGCCGGACCCATTTCGTTAAAAAGAATTCAGCGGGTAATACGAATCAACTAGTTGGTTTCCATCAAGGAAAACGATATTATATGTTCATTAAATACTATGTCAATCGGGAATTCACTGGTTCATACCTTTCATGACATTCTACCGCGCGAGCCGTGACGACTACTTTCAAACACAGGGAATTGAATTCAAATGAACCGCGCGCTAACAACCGCGTAGCTAGGCACGTACGTTGTGTTAGAAGACCCGAGAATAAATTTCAACCTTAAAATTAAGTATCAAGTTGGAGAACTGACCTGGTCGTTTGTTTATACCTTTTCGACGGTTGATTAAACATGCCTAACAAACCTATAAAAGCAGACCATGCATCGTGTCTCCCTTCCCACAAACAGACCAGAGTTTCCAAGCATTCGACGCACTTCAACAGCTTGCAAAGCCACCTTGTTTGCTGTAACAGCACGTGGTTATTCTCACTCAAGTTTGCAGTACAGTAAGAAGCTAATTAAGATCCCGATAACACAGCTAAGATGGCACCCATGGCGATGATAGCGAGAGCTGTGGTTGTAGCTGTGCTGCTGATGCAGTGCTGCAACGTGATCCTCGCGGCGAGGCCGTTGCTTGATTCGGCGGAGGACGGCGGCCGGTGGACGAGACATGGCGGCGTCGGGTCAATGATCTTGCAGGTCCTACAGGGCTGCACCAACCCTAAGGGCTCAAACTCCGGCATCAGCCCCGGCTGCCCGTAATAGCAGGCGCCGCGCCGGCAGCCTTTGTAGCCACTCAATGGGTAGCTGATTGCTGCCTTTCGCGGTTCCGGTTTTGTTTATAACTCGCGAGCTAGTCTTCCATGTGAAAATGAAGCTGTGTATATGTTCATATGTAGTAGATATTAGTGCATTCAATTCGGCAATACAATTAATCTCTGACATAGGTCATCTTGAAACCAAATATATGTAACAATTAATCTCTGACATAGGTCATCTTGAAACCAAATATATGTATATATAGTTATAGGCGATATCAATTAGGAGACTTTTTGCGTAATTATTATTCTAGGTTTAGAAAAGTGAAATTATGATTGTATTCTTCATTCTTTTCCAAGGAAAATATATTCCATTTTATTCTATTTTTTTGAATATAGGAGTCTATATGACTCTGGAATAGTCCTTTTTTTTTCTTGGTGCATAGCAGTTTAATATAGTATCACAACCAAATGTTTCGAGTTTGAAATCTGGTATATACAAATGATCAAAATAAGTTGTAGTCAACTTCTATTTTATGTTTATGGGTGCATAGTAGCTCACTAACATGAACTACTAAGATACTCCTCTGTTTCAAAATGTAAGGATTTCTAGATTTGATCAAAGTCAAACTTTGTTAACTTTAATTATTAATAACAAGAATTTATAAAATTTGATCATGCATAAATGATGTTATTAGATTTACCATAAATTAAACTATCATAATATATAACTTTTAATCCTTAAATTAATTCAATTTTATAAATATGATTTATCAAATCAAGTTTAAATTTTTTGACTCCAACCAAACCTCAAAATTTACATCTGATCAAATTGTGCTCTTTGAGGATTTCAAATAAATACATACAACAAAGAATTTTGCAGAAATATGACTCACATCTAGCTTAGTAAAACATATTGCACTATAACAAAAAGGCATTGTAGTAGCAGAACTAAAATCCGCGTAGCGGCGTATTTGAAGAAATCGGCCGCTACAGTTGTAAAATTATTTTTAGAGGCGGGTCATGTTGTGACCCGCTCCTAAAAATATGACCCGCCGCTAAAAATCAAGATGATATTTAGCGATGGAAACATGACCCGCTCCTAAAAATATGACCCGCCGCTAAAAATCAAGATGATATTTAGCGATGGACCACGTTGGTCCGTTGCTAAAAGTCGATTTTTAGGGACGGGTCACAATATGGTCTGCCGCTAAAACATGAGGCCCGTTTTTTTTCTGGCCCATTTGATCCAACCCTACCTTCTCTCATATATATTTGTCCTCTAAAGCCCTAACTTCTCACCCTCCATACTTCTTCAACCAGCCGCTCTCCTGCCCTCCTCTCTTCCCTTATTCCCTCCCGGTGGCGCCTCACCCGAGGTGGCCCCTCCCGGCGGCGCTCTCACTCGACCCCGACGGTGGCGCCCCTCCCCCGTAGTGACTCTCCCCGGCGGCGGTGACCCTCCCCAACGGCACCCTCATCCGACCCCGATGGAAGCAGACCTCCCTCGTGGCACCCTCACCTGACCCCGACGGCGACTGCCCTCCCTCGCAGCGCCCTCACCCGACTCTAGCGGCGGCAGCCCTCCCCGGCATGGATCCGGCCATGGCGGCGGTGGCCCCACATCCTCAGCGACAGCGGCCTCCCCCGCAGCGGCGCCATCCTCCGGCGGCTACTCCCTGGTGGTGCCCTCCCCCGTGGCAGCTTCTCCTCAATTGGCTGCAGATCCGGCCATGGCGGCTAGGGCGAGGCGAGCGGAGGCGAACGGGGTGACGTCGAACAGGCGGCTCTCCCTCTTTGGCGTTGATCCGACGGGCAGTGGCGACTGACGACCTCGGCCACGTGGGTCTCATTTTTTTTGTTTTTTTCTTTTGAGCGGTAGCGGCGGGTGACAACATGACCCGCCGCTACTAAGTTTTTCGTTACGGCGGGATATGCTACCCACCGCTATAAATCCGTTTTTCAGCTACGGATGTGTAAAAGCGGTGTCCCTATGCGCCCTTATAAATGTGGTTTGGTCCGCCGCTACAATACACATTTGCTGTTGTGTTGCAATCTCTCGGCTAGGCTGTAACATACCTTATTCGGTAGTACTTGTATTTTGTACATCTAAATGGAAACTTGCAACTACCTAGGCAGATCCTAGACTGAAGCTCATATGAAGTTCTACTCGATTTTTTTTACCGTTATAACATTGATATGACTTCCACTACCATTTCAGCTCTTTGCAATGGGCTGCATGTGTTAGGATGCCATATAAAGGTTTTTTTTTTTAAAAAAAGAGGATGTCAGCTAGAGTTCTTGGTTTTTAGTACGATTATGCATAGGCCGTGGCTAAAATCATGTTTCGGAAAAAAACAAATAAAATTACAGTTGACATGCGTATCTTTCGCTTTGCAAGCCGTACCGTACTTTTTATGTGCGCCACCAAAGAGAAGAAGTAAACATTCTCGATAAGATAAACACATGCAGCGGCGCATGTATGCATACACGAGGGGTCAGGGAGTAGTACAAAGCATGAATGGTCAGGGACCATTCAACAACGCGTCCAAACTGTTCACAAGGAGTCAGGGAGTAGTTAGCATGAATCGTTCCGCACTTAAGCAAAAATCAACCAAGAGAATGCACAGCCCCGTTTCAATTCGTTCAAAAGAATTCAAGGACCCCAGAAACAAGGCACGGATACTATACAACTGAACCATTTCAGCGGGCAAAGTCACATCAACTAGCTCGTCGTGGCCATAAAGGAATGAAACTAATGTGTTCATTAAATATATCAAATAAGGAATTCAATCGGTTCATACTTTTTACGACATCCTTCACCACGCGGCCGTAGCGACTTGGTTAGTAGCATTTACTACTACAATAAAACTCTCTAGTAGGGAAATTACTTTTGGCCTCAGTAACACGTTTTTGTGAAAATCACAACTACATGCAGCACAGTAGAAAGACCGCGACTACGTTAACAAACATAGTAGCAATCCTTAATAAAACATAACTATGAACCGCAATGCTCGTTACCAAATAAATTCCGTAGTAGCATTTTTTATCGGGCCCGCAACTACGGCCTAAGACCCATGTAGTTGCAGGCCTGACAACAAGACCCGCTACTGATAACCGTATTCTTCTATAAAAAGAGACGGTGTGGCGCGACAGTATTACTTCCGCACGCGCCGCACCACCACCTTAGCTAGGGTTAGGGTTTCCTCCTCTCCTGCCAACCATCCGCCTCTGGCCGCCTCCTCTCCTCCACCTCCATGGTGAAGACGTCGAAGCGCCGGCGTCGTTGGGGCTGCGTGCGGTACGTCTGGCGCACCTGGTGCCGGCGCGCCGTCACCCTCGCCAACACGCCATCTCCTCGCCCTCCTCCTCCTCCGTCTTGTGCCCCTCCGCGTCACCCCAAGGGTGGATCTAGAGGCACATCAGGCGGGGGCGCGTCGGCGGCGGTGGCTAGAACCTCGACCGCCGCTTCGCAGTGCGGCGGTCCCGTCAACCTCCTCGAGCGCCCTCTCCCTCCCCCTCTGGTGACAGGAGACGACGCTGCTTCGACGGTGTGAATCGGCGAGGTGGCCGGGGGCCGCACGGATGGGAGGGCGAGGGATGACGGACGGCGGCGATGGGTGGACAAAAGAGACGTGCGTGTTGCTAGGCCGCCAACGCGTGTGGACATCGGCAGCAACGCGTCTAGGGCGGGTCCCAACACTAGCTGGGACTCATCTTTTTATTTTGTAGTATATTAAGGCGTCAGTAGCGATCTACCGCTACTGACGTTTTTTTTAAGATATATGTAACTTAGGATAGTAGCGGTCCTTCGGCCGCAACTAAGTTCATAAGTTAATAGTGACAATGACGTAGTGACGATTATGTTGTCCGCCACTATGACCCCATATCATCCGCTACTACAAAGCTTTATTATAGTAGTGATTGACTTTAAGGAATTGAATTCAAATGGACCACGCTGACAACCGCGTGTAGGCACATGGTGGCAATCCTACTTGTTGTGTTAGGAGACCCCAAGAATAAAATACTGCATTCGCTCTTATAGTCTGCAATATAGCATATCTGGTAGCATTTATAATTTGTAGTTCTAAAAGATAGAAAATCATTGTTTGGCATCCGCTGAGTTATTTGGATTTTGATTAAAAAAATACTCCTTCAGTCCCATAATATAGTTGTTTTGAGTTTGTTCTAAGTCAAACTTTTATAACTCTGATCATTCATAACAAAATATTTATAAATATTAACTATGTAAGAGTTATATATTATAATAGTTTGATTCATGATCAATCTAATAGTAGTATCCTTATGTTGTCAACCATTATAGATATTTTGTTATGATTGATCAAAGTTAAAAAAAATTGACTTAGAACAAACTCAGAACTAACTATATTCTGAGACGGAGGGAATAAATTATTTGGATTTGTGCTTGCCACTTCCTATATAGGTTCCATAGTGATTGCGCTCTCCTATGTTCTATCAAACTGTCAACATCGATCCGGAAAAAAAAATCTTAGGGTGCACGAAGCTTGACATGAGAAATGCTAATTTGCAAAACACAATATTATGTGTGTACCAACACCCACGAAAAAAAATCTCCAGCTAAGGGATTTAGTTGCCTGGTTTCAAAATAGCCATTAGCGGTTTTACAAAAAAAAAAACAGAATCTTTACTTATTAACAAAGAACTTGACCAACTTAACTAAGAAAAAGATAGTTCATTATAGTTCTGAACTTGAAACAAATAGTTTCTAACAACCAACAGAAAATAGAAATACGTCTATTACAGCAACATGACTACTACTTAATTCAACAAAATGCATTTTACTCATCTGAATCAGAGGCATCCATTTAGCGGCTAAATTACAGTATTTATAGTCAGCTATTAGCATCTCATAATGCTTAGTGATAAAAGTGGATGAGCTTAGCAGTGCCTCCACCGAGAAGCTATATTATAGCGGCAGCTATAGTCGTCGATTTTTTTCATTGATCAACACACGAGCATTTGTCTTTATGAACACATGCACACATATATATTTTACCACATGAGTATCAACATAAAGCTGATCTAAATGATTTTGAGATTAAACAAAGACATTGTTTCATTACCTATTAGAATAAATAGTCATAAATGCAATGTTTTTGTAAGTATAAAACTCAACTCCGGTTAAGTTATTTCTCTCTAAAAGAACCTAACCAGCTCAACTAAACTCCAGTTTGCATATTTGTGTACACATATGCATGTTAAGATGTCATATAAAATTATTTTCCTTTGAAACAGGATGCCATATACAGTTATTAGTTCTTAGTATGCATTAGACCATGACTAAAATCATGTTCCGGGAAAAGAAATAAAATTGCAGTTGACTGTACTTGATAACGGAAAAGGACCGGAAAGAATCGTGACCGCCGTCCGCCGGCCATGCATGCAAACCGTACCGTGCGTTCCGTACTCTTGTGGCGCCACCAAAAGAAATGAAGAAAAAAATCTCGATAAACACATGGAGCGGCGCATGCATATGCATACACGAACCTGATCATTTCAACAACACGACCCAAACTGTTCACAGGGAGTAGTACGAAGCATGAATCGCAGTTCGCACATATCAGAAATCAATTGAGAGAATTCACTGCCAGACCCGTTTCGTTCAAAAGAAAAAAAAATTTAATGAAATTTCGTTCAAAAGAATTCACGGACCCCAACAACAACAACAAGGCACTCATATATACCTACGTGCAACTGAACCATTTCAGCGGGCAAAGGCGCATCAACTAGCTCGTCGTTGACATCATGAAACTAATGTATCCATTAAGACACTCGATTCCACTTTTTGTAGTAATAACATTTTTACCGCGCGGCCGTGGCGACTTGGTTATTACAGTATCGACTTTCAAACACAGGAAACTGAATTCAAATGGACCGCGCTGACAACCGCGTGTAGCTAACTTGGCACGTACTTGTGTTAGAAGACCCGAGAATGAAATTCAAGCATAAAACTAAGCGCCGAGTTGAAGAACTGACCTGGTCGTTTGTTTATACCTTTTCTTTGGTTGATTGTTAAGCCTGTCTAACCAACCTATATAAAAGCACACCATGCATCGTGTCTCCCTTCCCACAAACAAAGCAGCAGCTCCCAAGCATTCAATGTACTTTGACAGCTTGCAAATTAAAGCCAACTTGTTTGCAGTAACAGGTTTTTGACCCTTAGATCTAGATCCAATGGATACAAAACAATAATTTTTTCATAGTCTATATATAACATTAATTAATATATATAATCTTATAAATAGATAAATAACAAAAGTAACAAATAACAAAAGGAGCGTCGCCTACGTCAAAGTCGTTGACTGAAAGTTCTGCCGATTTCAGTCAACTGAAATTTAGAATTCCCGAATAAACTAACATCCCAACGACACAGCTAAGATGGCACCCATGGGCCATGGCGATGATAGCGAGAGCGATGGTGGTGGCTGTATGCAGTGCTGCAACGTGATCCTCGCCGTTGCTGGATGGTGTGGCTGCAGGGGACGGCGGCCGGTGGCTGGGGCAGGACGGGGCGCTGATCATGCAGGTCCTACAGAAGGGCACGCCGACCATACCATGCACCAACCCCATATCGAACTCCGGCGTCAATTCCCACTGCTAATAACCATAAAAAGATAAGTGTGGCGTCGGCACGGCAGCAGGAATCAGTCCATGTCGAACTGTGCCTACTGTTTCTTCTACCTCTTGATGAAAGGGCTTCCACACGTATATTGCGTCATTGGAAGCGTTGTTTATTAGGTGGTTAGAAGTGTGTTTTAGTGCACTCACTAGTGCGACAATAAATCAGTCCCTGACATGCATATAGGTCGACTCTTGTAACAAAAATAGCTGTACAAAAGATACTTAGATTGGTTTCAACTATGGAAGTTGTAATTTCAGATTAGTCTATCGTTTTCATGTTTTCCCACAAGGTTAATATCAGGTAGAGATACTGCCTTCAACCGAATCGTTTAGTTAATTATCCCGTCTTTTTCCTTGAGGAGCGTGCGCCTGTTGTGTCTAAGAGAATAATTCTAGCATTTGCAAAATTAATGCAATTACATAAAGCTTTATGCTGAAAATTTCAACTAAAACATTACATAATAAGAAAGGTTTGCACAAATATTATTCAGATCAAGCTCAGACATATTGCATTCTCTCGGCAGACATAGCAGGGCCTACTTTTGTCTGTGAAAGCCAAAGAGAAGAAAAGTACTATTCCCGGCTAGCTTGGCTGTAACTATAATCGTTGACAGCAACTCAAGCTGATTCACTGTCCTCACCCTTCTTGCCTCCACCTAACTGTAGTCGTTGACAGTAACGTGGCTTATCCTAAAGCAATTCAAGGATGTACGATGATGGCACCAAACTATATATAATCGTTGACAGTAACGTGGATTATCCTAAAGAAATTCAAGGGTGCTGCAAAACATGAAGTTAAAAAGAAGAAGAAGAAGAAATATACTACTCTCTCCGTTTAATATTTTATAAACATTTGGGCTATAGTCACACAAATTAAGAAAAGATAAAAATATGTGCTGCACAGAAAATGAGAAGAAGAGGTTGACATTGAGACGTATTGTGAAAAAAAAAAGATGTATTGTAAAGTGAGAGTGTCTTAAAATTTGAGAAAATTTGAGAAATCTAAAGTGTTATATAATTTAGAACGGAGGGAGAGTACTTAGTACGTGTTACCATTGCATGCCGTACCGTATGTACCATAAATTTGTTGACATCACCACCCAAAGAAACATTCCCGATGACGATGCGCCGCCACTTTCTGGGAAGCAACAGTTCAGTGCTAGTCAGACGGTAGAGGGGTTGAGAGAATAAGTCAGAACAGCAGGTAGCGGCGTATGGATGAATATACGCGAAACTTGATCAGGGACCATTCAACAACACCATGACCAAATTACTATTCACAGGGAGCACAGTGCACGAAGCATGAATCGGTCCGCAGTTAGCAGAGATCCACCGAGATCCAGAGAATTCACTGCCGGACCCATTTCGTTAAAAAGAATTCAGCGGGTAATACGAATCAACTAGTTGGTTTCCATCAAGGAAAACGATATTATGTGTTCATTAAATACTATGTCAATCGGGAATTCACTGGTTCATACCTTTAATGACATTCCACCGCGCGAGCCGTGACGACTACTTTCAAACATAGGGAATTGAATTCAAATGGACTGCGCTAACAACCGCGTAGCTAGGCACGTACTTTGTGTTAGAAGCAGACCCGAGAATAAAATTCCACCTTAAAACTAAGTACCAAGTTGGAGAACTGACCTGGTCGTTTGTTTATAACTTTTCGACGGTTGATTAAACATGCCTAACAAACCTATAAAAGCAGACCGTGCATCATGTCTCCCTTCCCACAAACAGACCAGAGTTCCCAAGCATTCGACGTACTTCAACGGCTTACGAAGCCACCTTGTTTGCAGTAACAGCTCGTCTGCTCGTGGTTACTCTCACTCAAGTTTGCAGTACAGTAAGAAGCTAATTAAGATCCCGATAACACAGCTAAGATGGCACCCATGGCGATGATAGCGAGAGCTATTGTTATCGCTGTGCTGCTGATGCAGTGCTGTAACGTGGTCCTCGCGGCGAGGCCGTTGCTGGAGGACGGCGGCCGGTGGACGAGACATGGCGGCGTCGGGTCAATGATCTTGCAGGTCCTACAGGGCTGCACAAACCCCAATGGCTCGCACTCCGGCATCGGCTCCGGCTGCCCGTAATAGCCGACGCCGCGCCGGCAGCCTTTTGTAGCCACTCAATGGCTTGCTGATTGCTGCCTTTCGCGCAGTTTCGGTTTTGGTTATAACTATCGCGAGCTAGTCTTCCATGTGAAAATGAAGCTGCGTATTTGTAGTAGTAGATAGTAGTGCATGCAATTCGGCAATATGTAAATTAGTCTCTCTCGCATGGGTCTTGAAACCAAAGTTGTACAGATAATTAGTTATAGGCGATATCAATAAGGAGACTTTGCTTAATTATATTATTTTAGGTTTAGAAAAGTGAAATTATGGTTGTATTCTTCATTCTTTTCCAAGGAAAACATATTCTATTTTTGAATATAGGAGTCTTTTCAGGCAAATCCATGTGACATTGCAATAATATTTATTTTTCTTTGAAGTAGTTGCTGCATAGCGATTTATTATAGTACCACCACTAAATTTCTCGAGTATGAAATATGGTATTTGCAAATGATCAAATAAATCGTAGTCAACTTCTATTTTATGTTTGTGGGTGCATAGTAGCTCACTAACGTGAACTACTAATATACTCTCTGTTTCAAAATGTAAGGATTTCTCAATTTGGTCAAAGTCAAACCTTTAACTTTGATTCACCATAAATTCAACTATCATAATATACAACTTTTAATTCTTAAATTAATTCAATTTTATAAGTATGATTTATCAAAATGTAAAAAAAAAATAACTCCAACTAAACCTCAAAATAATTATATTTTGAGATGAAGAGTACATCTGATTAAATTGTAATCTTTGAGAATTTCAAATAAATACATACAACAAAGAATTTTGCAGAAATATGGCTCGCATCTAGCTTAGTAAAACATATTGCACTCTGTCGTCTAGCCTGCAACATACCTTATTCGGTAGTATTTGTATTTTGTACATCTAAATTAATGTCAGAGAAAATTAATGTGTGATATCAACTAAGTTAATCGGATATGCGCTTGCCACTACCTAGGCAGATCCTAGACTGAAGCTCCTATCAAGTTCCACTTGATTTTTTTTTACGAGTGCATATTAGGTGAAAATGGTGTAAAAGTTGGAAATATGAAAATATTCAATTTCAGCCGTTGGATCGTGCATCTGTGGATAAGATTGTGCATCTGATAAGGGTATAAGTCTAAGATTCTGAAAAAGTCAAGAAGGCAGCTGCAAAATTGCCAAATGCATGTGCAACTTCAGAATACAATCTCGTCGACACATACACGATCTAACGCTTGAATTTGAATATTTTCATATTTTCAACTTTTACACCATTTTCACCTGATATGCACTCTTTTTTTTTACTGTTATAACATTGATACGATGTAAAACCTATTTCAAAGCTAAATATAGCTAACTTGCGTTTCAAATGCAATCCAACAGACACGCCATTTGCCTCTCTTTTTTTCTCGCTCGATATTCCGTATATCTCGCTCTCCAACTTTGCCGAGTGCTCCCCGCTCGCTATCGGTCTCCTCCCGCGCGCGGTCACCTTCCTCGACTCGACACCGCCTCGTCCAAAAGGCAGAGCACCTCCTCTTCCCATGCTCTGCTGCACAGGGTCGCGCTCGTCAGTTCTTCTTCTTGCAGGAATCGACAAGCACCGTGATGTTTACTAGTATTCTGGAACGTTCGTATGTGACCAGGCAGCATGGCCCTCCTTGCCCAATTTACGTACAGCTGCCTGCGCCGGCGGCTGCCAACCGCGGGCGGTACGCACACATGTTGCGGATGTCTTGTTCCCTTCGTTTTCTATCCCATCACACGCGTCGATTGAACTTGCTAATGATGGGATGATGGTTCTTAAATCTCAACTATTCAATACAATTCCGCTAAAAAATTAGCTCGTTCGAAGCAATTCATTAAGGACTAGGTTGGAGCGATGCGTCGCCGGCCAGGACCAGCGGAGGAAGGGGCTGGACCTGACCCACCTCCTGCAAGATCGACGCATGAACCGGTGGTGTCTCGCCAGACAACGCTCGCATGGATTCGGAGTCCTCCGGCGTCAACTCGTCGAACTCCGGCAGACCTGATCGGCGTTTGGGAAAAAACAATGGATAGTAACGATGGAGGTTGGGTGCTTTAAATACATTGAGTCTAAGATTTGGTGAATCTGTTGGGTTATCCCATCTTCTTAGAATTGTTTCTATTTTTATAAAAAAGGTAAAATCTGTAAATTTAACTAATATTATACCTAACCTGTTGGATATGCTCTTAGTTCTTAAGCATAGGCCATGGCTAGATCATGTTTAAAAAACAAAAATTAAATTGCAGTTGACATGCGTACCTTTCGCTTTGCAAGCGGTTTCATACTTTTTTAGGCGTGCCACAAAAGAAGATATCACTACCACAAAAAAAGTCAGCAGCGGCGTTTCTAAAATGAGTCTAGCGACGATTAAAGATTCCTTCACCGCTACAGTGTTGTAAATATTTTTAGAGATGGTTCGTAAATTGATTCACCACTAAAAAGAAAAAAATAGCAGCGGTTTATAACATGAGCCACCACTATAAATGAATTATTATTTGTAGCGGCGGCCCCTTTAACGGTCCGCCACAACTAAACAATTCATTTGTAGTGGTGGCCCGTTTAACGGTCTGTCACAACCAAAAAAATCCAGTCCACCCAGCCCAATACCTCTCAACTTCAGTATATATACAAATAAACCCTAAATTTCTCAGACACTTCCTCTCCCTCCCTCCTTCTCACTCCACGCCGCCGCTCCTCCTCCCCTCTCTCTCTTCACGTCGCCGCTCCTCCTGCCCTCTCTCTGTCTCTCTCTCTCTCTCTCTCTCTCTCTCTCTCTCTCTCCACGCGACGGCGCCCACCCCCGACAGCGCCAGCACCCGGCTCCTACCTCTGACGTCCACCCATGATGATGCCCTCCCCCGGCAACACCCTCCCCCGGTGGAGCACGTGGCGCCCTACCTCGATGACGCCCTGCACTAGCGACGTGGATCTGACGCCCTCAATGGGCGGATCTGATGCCCTCCCCCGGCGACGCGGATCTGACGCCTTGAATCGGTGGCGGCGCCCTCAACCGAAGCGGATTTGGTGCCCTCCTCGACAGCGGCGTCCACCAACGAAGCGGATCCGAGAGCCGTCTCTCGACGGCGGCGGCGGCCTCCTTGCGAGGCGGGCGGGCGGCGACGACGAGCGCGTGGATCTCAGCCGCGGGCATTCGTGGGCGGCGGCTGCTGCACTGCTCCTCCACGCCCTCGGACGGCGAAGGGGAGGCTGGATCCGGCGTCTGCCCCTCCTCGGACGGTGATGGGCTCTTGCGCCCTGGTGGGCTTGTTTTTTTTTCGTGCTGAAGGGTAGCGGCGGATGAAGATGTCACCCATCGTTACTAATAATTTTGTTACGGCAATTAGTCCCATCCACAGGATGTCCGCCGCTAAAGACATTTATTTTTAACTACGATAACGTAGCGATGAACTGGCTAACCGGCCACTACATATACAGTAGGTTTTGGTCTGCCGTTACAGACCACTTCTGTTATAGTGCATTAACGATAAGATAAACACATGCAGCGGCGCATGCATATGCATACAAGAGCCTGATCGTCAGGGACCATTCAACAACGCGTCCAAACTGTTCACAACAAGGAGTCAGCGGCGCATGCAGATGCATACACGAGCCTGATCGTCAGGGACCATTCAACAACGCGTCCAAACCATTCATTGTTTGGCATCCGCTAAGTTATTTGGATTTTGATTATTAGAAAAAAAACAAATCATTGTCTGGCATCCGCTAAGTTATTTGGATTTTGATTATTAGAAAAAAAACAACTTACTTGGATTTGTGCTTGCCACTTCCTATAAAGGTCCCATACTGATTGCTCTCTCCTATAGTCCTATGTCCTATCAAACTGTCACAACATGGACCCGGAAAAAAAAATCTTAGGGTGCACGAAGCTTGACATGAGAAATGCTAATTTGCAAAACACAATATTACGTGTGTATCAACACCCACGAAAAAAAATCTCCGACTAAGGGCTTTAGTTGTCATTTTCCAAAACAGCCATTAGCGGTTTTATAAAAAAATGCCAGAATCATTGCTTAACAAAGACTTTGACCAACTTAACTAAAAAAGGATAGTTCATTGCAGTTCTAAACATGAAATAAATAGTTTCTAACAACCAACAGAAAATAGAAATACGTCCATTACTAAAACATGACTACTACTTAATACAACAAAATGAATTTTACTCATCTGAATCAGAGACATCCATTTAGCAGCTAAAACGACATTTATAGTCAGCTATTAGCACCCCATAATGCTTAGCGGTAAAAGTAGATTAGCTTAGCAGTGCCTCCTCCGAACAGCTATATCCGACTATAGCGGCAGCTATAGTAAAAGATTTTTTTCATTGATCAATATTAGAGGACTTGTCTCTTTGAACACATGCACGCATATATATTTTACCATATGAGTATCTGATCCAAATGATCTTGAGATTAAACGAAGACATTGTATCGTTATCTATTTAGAATAATTAGTCATAGTCTAGGACTCAAGTCCGGTTAAGTTACTTCTCTGTAAAAGAACCTAACCAGCTCATCAACTAAACTCCAGTTTGCATATTTGTATAGACATATGCATGTTAAGATGTCATATAATTTTTTTTCTTTGAAACAGGATGCCATATACAGTTATTAGTGTTCTTAGTATGCATTAGGCCATAACTAAAATCATGTTCCGGGAAAAGAAATAAAATTGCAGTCGACTGTACTTGATAACGGAAAAGGACCGGAAAGAATCGTGACCGCCGTCCGCCGGCCATGCATGCAAACCTGCTTGCTTTGCAAGCCGTACCGTGCGTTCCGTACTTTTGTGGCGCCACCAAAAGAAATGAAGAAAAAAATCTCGATAAACACATGGAGCGGCGCATGCATGCATACACGAACCTGATCATTTCAACAACACGACCCAAACTGTTCACAGGGAGTAGTACGAAGCATGAATCGGTCCGCAGTTCGCACATATCAGAAATCAATTGAGAGAATTCATTGCGAGACCTGTTTCGTTCAAAAGAAAAAAAAATTGAATGAAATTTCGTTCAAAAGAATTCACGGACCCCAACAACAAGGCACTCATATATACCTACGTGAACTGAACCATTTCAGCGGGCAAAGGCGCATCAACTAGCTCGTCGTTGACATCATTAAACTAATGTATTGTTATTACAGTATAGTAACATTTTACCGCGCGGCCGTGGCGACTTGGTTATCACAGTATCGACTTTCAAACAGAGGAAATTGAATTCAAATGGACCGCGCTGACAACCGCGTAGCTAACTTGGCACGTACTAGTACTTTTAGGAGACCCGAGAATGAAATTCAAGCATAAAACTAAGCGCCGAGTTCAAGAACTGACCTGGTCGTTTGTTTATACCTTTTCTTTGGTTGATTATTAAGCCTACCTAGCCAACCTATAAAAGCACACCATTCATCGTGTCTCCCTTCCCACAAACAAACCAGCAGTTCCCAAGCATTCGACGTACTTCGACAGCTTGCAAATTAAAGCCACGCCTTGTTTGCAGTAACAGCACAGCACGTGGTTACTCTCACTCAAGTTAATTTGCACCACAGTAAGAAGCTCAGATCCGACACAGCTAAGATGGCACCCATGGCGATGATAGCGAGAGCAATGGTTGTAGCTGTGCTGCTAATGCAGTGCTGCAACGTGATCCTCGCGGCGAGGCCGTTGCTGGATGCGGCAGAGGACAGCGGCCGGTGGCTGGGGCACGGCGGCGCCGGTTCACTGATACAGCAGGTCCTACAAAAGGGCAGGGGCAGACCATGCACCAACAAGGACGGCTCGCACAGCGGCGTCAAACCCGGCGGCTGCTAATAGCCCGCGAAGCGCCGGCATCTTCGATTTTGTTCATACTACCGCAAGATCCATGTGAAAAATGAAGCTGTATATATAGTAGATCTAGAGATTAGGCCATGATATTCGGAAATAAGTAAATTAATTTCTGGTATTATTGGCCTTGACTTGAAACCAAATTTGCACAGATAATTAGTTTGCTAGGCGATATGGAGACGTTGATTAATTATTTCAGGTTGGGAAAAGTGTAGATTGTTCTGGCTGTATTCGTTTATTCATTCCAAGGGAGAAAATCATTATTCTATTTTCAAATATATGAGTATTCTAAATAAAATTCACATGGCACTATTAATATTCCCTTTTTCTGATACCTGGTGAAGTATAAGTGAAATGATTACCATTTTCTAGTAAGATTACATTTTTATGTGAGTTAACGGGTGCTTCTAAGCTCAATGTGGCATCAGAAAGAGAGGTCTCTAAGTTAACATGGTGGACACGATTTATCGAAAAATAATTAATAGTCGATTCTTATTTCATAAACCACCAAACTATATCTTCCGAGCTCAAGGATGTACACTTCAACCGATTTGTGTTGCCAATGAAACATTAAGGATATGTTTGGTTTGGTTTTTGTTTTTTAGGGGCTTTTGCTTTTAAAAAGGTCCGAAGCCAAACCAAAGGGGTGGCTTTCTCCCATGTGCTTTAAGAAAAAAAAAACAGTTTTTCTCTAGTTTATTTCTAACAACACCTCTTTGCTTGCTTTCTTTAGTTGTGGCTTTTTTCCTCCTTTCCCGTCAAATGACCAGAGACCCAAGAGGAGTCGGCACCTCTCCTGTAGCCTGTCTCTCTGCTCGTCGGCCCCGACTCTCTGCCTGGAGCTCCTCTCCTCCCCCTCTGTGCTCGTCGGTTGATCGAAGCCCCGCCTCTGCTCGTTTGGCATCGAGCACGTGGGAGAAGGAGGGCGGCGGGGAGAGGCAGCAGCGTTGGGCGCGAGGGAGAAGGAGGGCGGCGTAGGAGGTGATGGTGTCGGACATGACGGAGAAGGAGGGCGGTGGTGGGGGAGGTAGTGGCTGCGGGGAAGAAGGAGCGCGGCAACGTCAGGCACTAGGGAGGAGGAGGCGATGACATCGGGCATGGGGGAGAAGGAGGACGACAGAGAGGCAGGGGAGGAGGAGGCAGCGAGCACGAGGGAGGAGGCATTGGTAGCGGGCACGAGGGATAATGATGAGGGCAGCGCTGGACTCGCATGGGGCTCGTGGGAGAGAGAAAGAGAGAGAGAGAGAGAGAGCTGACGAGTAGGGTTCACTCGTCAATGACAAAAGAAAATAGCTGAATGTGTGTAAAGTGGATGACATATAGGGTCTATTTGACACTTCTTTCACAGCTATAACTAGTTAGTCAAACGACTGTCGGCTTTTCTTACAATGATATCTCACAACATCTTTGCTCACATCAATTTTTTCTCACAGTTACAGCCCTACACCCTTGAGAAAGAACTATAGACTGAAATATTCATCTAAGGGATCGCATAACTACGTCTAGCCCAACATGCAACTGAAATATTTATCTTAAATAAAAACCTAATTCTGCAAGGAGGAAGGAGGAAGGAGCTTACACTCAGTAAAGCTATTGACACATTCTTTAAGCCTAGAACGGATGTCTATGATAGCGGTCCGTGATGCTTTTGTAAAACTCAAAATCTATTACTCTATAACCTCTCTTTTGTTTGTATCGTTCTTTGCCAAATAGAAATGTCCGTTGATTATCGTGCATGAGACGGACTTAAGACTAGAGTCAGTGCAGAAGTGATTTTCGCACAGGTGCTGGACGACCAAGTTTCGATCGAAGATTTTGATTTTTGAGTAACCTCTCTTTTGTTTGTATCCTTGGTTCGCCCGCCGTACGGAAAGCCGGTCTGACTGAACACATACTGATGATGAACTTGCCCTACTGAATCGACTCAAAGCAGTCTATCGAGGCCGCTTTCTCGGAAGCAAAGCTGCCGGTAAAAACGGTAGAACCAAGTCAGACTATCAGAATGGCAACATGTGCCGCGCGGCGCAGCAACACGTACGCGGCTTAGTTGTTCAATGAGTCCGCGACGACTCATTGAATCAGACCAAGTTCAATCGAGACAAACGGTTCCAACAAACAATTTAGACGCCGAAAGCTATTAATCGTTGATTTGTTGTTATGTTTTTATTTTATAAATAACTCACTTATTTCTCGTGTCAAAAGTATAATATACTCTCTCCATTTTTAAATTATTCTCACCATTAACTTTTTTTAGTTAATTTTGATCATTCATCTTGTTTATTTTTTAAAAAAAATATCATATATGTTATTATAATTTGTTTTATCATCAAATAAATTAAAACATAAATCTAATTTTTTCATATTTTAAATAAAATAAATAGTCAAAGTTAAATAAAAAAAATCAATGGCGACAACAATTTATGAACAGATGGAGTATTATTTATGAATCTCCAGTGACTTGCTCTCAAAAAACAAAAAAAAAAAACACGCCAGAACCTACGTCTTATAATTCCTCTGGACTGATTATTGCATACGGTCTGACTCTCCGTATGGCGCGCGGCCTGTGGCTTTGATCAACCGCTCCTTTTTCAAACCTGTGGATTGAAATTGAACTGGACCGAGCCCTGAAAAACGCGTAGCTACGCGCGCCGGGGTAATGCGTGCTTTCTCTCTTGATCACCCGACCGGGAGGATGATTCAATCAAAGGCTTGAAAGTATGAGGGCAAAGAATAGACCCAGTCCTTTGTCATACTTTTTGTCGGTTCAACCTGCGTAGAGATCACAAACTATAAAAGGGTCACCACCCTGTCTCTCTTCCAACAACAACAACCAGTTTCATCACCCCCTCGACAACAACAATCAGTTTCAGCACCCCTTCGATTGATCACTCCTCAGTCGCCCGTTGCTAAATTTAATCAAGCATCCATTTGCAGAGAGAGGACTAGCTAGCTAGCAACCAATCGATCGCATTTAAGGATATGGCGGCGGCGGCCATGGCGAGGGCGGTGCTGTTAGCCGTCGTGCTGATGCAATGCTGCAACCTGATTGTCGCTGCAAGGCCATTGTTGGAAGCAACTGCAGCGGTGGAAGGCGGCAACGGCTGCTGGCTGGAGCGGCTTATGCAGGTGCTGTCCAAGGGTGGGTCCGGGCCTGGAACCAACCCCGGCGGCTGGAACGGCGGCCACTGATAGATCAACTGCGTCTCTGCATTCATCATGCATGAGCGAGCCTGCTAACCGAGCTATTAGGAGTTCCCGCTTTTGCCAATTTGTAGGCATTGATTAAAATGTAGATACATGGAGAATATTTGTTCATTGATTCATTGGAATAGCGAGCTAGTTGTTAAGATTTTGTAATAAGGGGACCAATTCAGTGCAAAATGCACGGGTCTCTTTGTTACTGCTTGGGCGTGAGAATAAAATGATCGAAGTTTAATAAGACTTTTCGCAAGGTCTTTCTTCAAATGTGTATACTTTTTTTTTGCGATGATTCAAATGTGTATATTACTCCTTTTTTTATTTTTTAGGACAAGTTAATTAGCAGATATTCGTATCGGATTACCTTCTGAACTATTACCATTGGATCGATAATAGTCGTTGGGAACTAGCATCTGGCGAGGTACGAGTTTTTGCTAAAACTATAATAATAGTTTCCTCTCTTGTAAATAATAAAACATAAAAAATCTTTTAGCGGACTGAGAAACCAAATTCAACTATTTTTTATTTGAACTGGGCGTGTTGGTCAATCGTTTGACCCTTTGACCTAATTTACATACGCTTGGACAATTGGACTCGATCGATAAACGAAAGGTCAACATGTGCGAGCGAGCTGAGCAACAAGAGCGCGGCGCGGGTCACCGGCCACAGCATTGGACGAATAGGGTAGATTGCGACCGCCACTTTATCATACTATACCTGCGAATTAGTATCACGAATTAAGATTACTTGGGGTCATCAGGTTGCAGCATCACTTTGCTAAACTGTAGTTAAGAATCGCATGGAGCATGTTTGTTTAAACACGTTGTTTGACTGAACTGAGCGTTGGTGCTGTTGCCGAGTCAAATGGTTCAGACTTCATTCAGCTATACTGCCTATGACCATCAGCATTTGCATTTCTATATATATATATATATCAAGCTAAATCCTGAACAGGTTGTCATTACTTGAAAACAATAACAAAAATCCCTAGAACTATCTGCACAATCAGTTCACTTATTTCTTCCTCAAACTTGGCATGCGTTTACTACGTGGGCAGCTGGACTACTACAAGCTCTTAAAAATAAATCTAAAAGTCGCTATGACAGAATCATGTCATGCCTTTGAACTGACTATTCGTGTAGTTTGAGTGAATCAAATTCAGATGTGAAGAATGACTAAATAATATATTCAGTTGAATTTATTGCCACCAGCTAGCTCGCCACTTACGTCTAAGACGTGGATCGTCGTGAGCAAGGTCGTGTATGCATCCAGGTGTAACAAATGGACCTATTATTGACCTAATCCTCGTCATAAGAACCCTACTCGCAAGTCACGTCATCAGCTTGGAAACGTGGAGCCCGTCCACATGCAGTACAGCTGTAGAATTCGTAACGCATAAATCAGCATACATTCGCACCGCACATCCATATATAATATATCATATTTTCTAACCTTCAATCGACTGAAATCTTTTAGTTAATGATTTATTACTTTGTATTTTAATTTTTTTATATAATTATTTATATAATAATTATAAACCGTTGAATCTAGATCTGATGGCTCAAAACGATGAAAGTTGTTCAAACTTTCAATCAGCTGAATTAGTAAGTCCCATATTTGCAAAAGAAAATTTTCAATACTGGCAGACATTTTCATTACTCATATATATCTGTATCAAATCGTCGGTAACTTCTTCATCATAGAAAACAATTCGTCGGCAACTAAAACCCATATACAAGATTATCCTCCAAAGAGCACTTACACCCTAACGCTATATATTAATTAACTTTTATAGCATATACATAAAACTTTGTTACCTTGCACAAGATCTAAACCCAATTGGGTTGAACTTGTTACTTGTGAATACACATACTGCATATAGCTGTACAGCACGTATGCACGCCAAAAGAACACGGGACCAGATGGACCAAAACCAAGCTAAACACCGTGTGGGATGCCGGCGTCCGTGGGAGTTTTGTCTGCCCATGCTGACTTTCCTGTTCTTGCCGAGACGCAAGACTACCGTTCGCAGCTATAAGAGCGCGACTGATTCTAGGTTGACATACATAGGCGACGGAAGGCACGGGCTTCAACGTTCAAACCCAAGCACGCTTAATTACGAACAAACACTGACATACATGGCCACCATACATCAAGCACATTTTAACATTTACAACACGAAAATCCCTCCATAATATATGTAAATTCAAAAAAAAAAAAAAAAAGAAGTCATACCCCAGATGCGGCCTAACGTTCAGGAACCTACAATAATGTTTGCGCACAGGAACGCAACACAGCAACCAAAATGTTGGCGCATTAATTAGTACGGACAGTAACTCCCTAAATTCATTTTTTATATAGAATAACATATTTCGAAATGACAAACATCAGTTGAATTCTCAAGAATTAGATGTTGCCATATTTATTACAAAATTTTCTGGCTGTCACATAGTACATACATTGCATTATTCCCCTTATTTCAAGAAAGATAAGACATAGTTCGCGTCAAAAAGAAAAGAAAAAGATAAGACATAGTAAAATAGCTGAACTGACAGGGATAGAAACTCGTTTTTATGATACACCTATGTGGTTCCCTACCATGGAATTCTCAGAAACCGGCAAACTGCTAGCTATGCTGCTACTCGCCTGTGTCCTAAATTCAGTCCTGCAATACCCTGCACCAGCAAAACATCCAAGAATGCCTGCAGCATAAACTAAATGTGTGTAAGAACAGTATTTAATGAACATTCCTTGGTGTCAGTGAAATACACAGTGATTTCAAGTCGTCCGATTAATCACGATTAATCGGCCTGGTCGGTTTTCCAAGTCCGACTAGGTAGTTCAACCAGGTATCGGCGATTAGTTGATTGGTCGTCTGACTAGTCGTCGATTAGGGATGATTAATCATCCGATTAGGAGAGGGGCGACCAGTCCTGACTCGTTGATGGGCTCCCTATTTCTAGTGATGATTGGGCTGGCGGCTGTCCTGTTGGCCCAAAAGGGTTTGTAAACCTAATAGAAACGTTGGGGGTTTACCAGCCGAGTCAATCACGCCGTCAATAGATTGTTCACTTCTGTTTCTCTCTAATCCCTAATCTCTGCCGCCGCCGCCTGGTTCAAGTGGTGAACTCGCCGTCAACTGCTGTCCTCTGTTCGCCCAAGATGAGCTCCTCCTCTGACGATGGTGAGTCTGCCGTTTGCCCCTTGCTTCTTTCTTCCATCTCCTTGCCGTTTGCACTGCCGGACTGCAAAGTGGAAACTGCCACTTGATCATTGTGGTCTGTGGTGTGATCTTTGATATGCAGATGTGGAAGTGATCATGCCTGAGCCTGATCAAAACATCTCCTCTGCTGCATCATGTGGTGCTGGCTCGGCTTCCTCAACTACTCCAGAAATAATATAGATGTCCAAAATGTCTATTACTTATATATTATATAATATATATGTCCAAAATATAACGGACGATTATCTGTATGACCAGCCTCGACCAGGTTCGACTAATCGGCCTGGTCGACAACTAATCACGATTAGTCGCTTGGTCGGTCTCATAGCGACCAGGTCCGACTAGTCGACTTGAAATCATTGGAAATACATGTACAAGAGATGGTTATTTCACATTGCTCAATATAAACAACTGGTCTTTCATTAAAAAACAACATATGAAGTCTCAAAGAAACAGAACGGATAAGAAAGTAAGAGCATCTCCAACAATTATGTAAGAAAGTAGTCTCTAAATCTGGGTTTAGGGAGTTTCTAAAGAATTATAGAGAGTGAAAAAAACTTGTTTCCTCCAACAATTCCCAATACCTGGTCTCCAAATGAATTTTCTGTTTTGGGAGTTCCTATTTGGTTTGTAAATATAGCAACCTAGAGCACTTATTTAGGGAGTTGGTATATTTAGGGAGCTGATTTACATAACGGTTGGACAATGATTTTGCTAATAATATCCTAAATTTTGATTTAGGAAGTGGTTTTAGATAATGGTTGGAGATGCTCTAAGCACCTATAATTTGGATGAGATGGTACACCTGAAATTTGCTATAAATCCAGAATACTCCCTCCATCCCAATTTAGTTGTCATTCTGGCTTTGGGCATGTGAATTAAGGAGAGGTGAAAAAACTGATGCACAGGAAACGAGGAAAGAGATAAAGAGATGTATTAGAAAGAGAGAAAGGCGTACTGGGAGGTGAGAATGACAAGTAATTGGAGAAAACTAGAGAAGCCTAGAATGACAAATAATATGTGACGGAGGGAGTAATTTTTATCAGACTCCAGACTGGATACTCGCATGAAAGAACAGAGTTCATAAAAGCCAACTATTAATTAACACTTTCAATCCCTAACACCTCAACAATTCATCATAGAGGGGTTATACTGTACCTTACAAAATTCAAAAAAGAAAACAGTACCATTGCCCCAAGATAAGTATGCAAGCAAATAATCATCCAAAGCCAATATAAAAGAGCTGTGCTTACCTCCTATGTAAAATGACATCTACTGCTTAGTTACAACTTCATCTTTAGATTCTACCTGAAATTGCAAGGGAAAAAAGTTTAACCACACATACAACAGAGAATTCTAACTGAGTGAAAGTCATTTTAAGAACATATTCCCAGTAATATTGCCATAAGGTCAACATGAGATATCATAGGATGGCATTGTCAACCTCAGATGCAGTATTATTCCGAATTTTTCTGGTAGCATTTCTCATTGTAACAAATTCCTCGGCAGATGTTGGGTGAATACCAATGGTGGCATCAAAATCTTGCTTTGTCAACCCAGCCTTAACAGCAATTGCAATTCCCTACCATAAAATGTGTACATTCAGGAATCAAGTTGATAATTGAATAGAAATAGTGCAACACAACAATGCATGTGTAAATTAAACAAAATCACACAAACCTGAATTATCTCAGGTGCATCATCACCACACATGTGCACTCCTACAACCTTGTTTGTTGTGGCACACACAATAATCTTCATTAACACACGATCAGGTAGTCCAGATAGAGTGGCCTTGAGAGGCCTGAAGTTGGCTACAAAGACATCAACATCTCCATACTCTTCAATAGCCTGCATAAATATGAGTTCATTGACCTTCTTTGAATGTTATATTATATCTTAAAAAAAGGGTTAGATGCATGCCATGTATCATTACCTGCTCCTCAGAAAGACCAACTTGTCCTATTGGTGGTTGGGAGAACACAGCAGAAGGCACCGCTCTGTCAAAAATTGTTATTCATATTTAGAGAGTAACAGATTGAGCAATGATATCCAGAAATATTGAAACATCAATTATGATTTTCAATATAAAGCCAATCTTACGAGTTTTTTTATCTGGTTAGACGTGTAAACCAGATGATGTCATTAGCATAGAGAACTCTGACACAAAAATTAATTGTACTAAATCAGTGGTCAGGAATGAAAAATAGCACTCTCAGCATGTCCCAGTTTACTTGTCCTTCTGACTATGTTTTTGGGTGTCCAGGTTCATAGAATCTTCCATGGAAATGACAAATATTCCAGAACAGAGGGAGTAGGATACATGACGATTGTAAAAAGATTGACTAAGATCATGCTCATGATGACTCCAGTGAAGTGTAAAGTGCACCCAGAGGGACTCATTCAGAGTCAAATGATCAAGTTAATTTAGCGTTATAGCCAAATATCTAGTTCCTACAAACATGTGTATTCAAAATCCTGATATGGCAAATTTGTATACCTGTAGTCTGGTTTGGTAGGTTCATTGCCAAATACAGTTTTCACAAATGCCCCACCCTCCATCAGTGCAACCGGGGTCAGATTGATCCGATTGGTAACATCTCCAACAGCCCAAATTGACTCAACTGAGGTTCGAGAATAGTCATCAACCTGACACAATTAAAAAGCTTCAAAGATTACATAACAACAAACAAAAACACATAAATTGTGTGGCATGTTTTGTTTTACCTACCACTATCGCACCATTCTTATCCATTTCAACCCCAACCTCTTCCAATCCAAGGTTCTACAAGGGTAGCAACTATGTCAGGAATTAGAACGAACATATAAACAAGTATAAGACCTGACAAACTGAAAATGCAAGTGTGCGGTGGTATTACCTTTGTATTTGGTTTGCGACCTGTTGCAAACATTACATGAGAGAACCCACCAATAGTTTCTTTACTGGTCTTCAAAGATAGCAAACCATCATTTGTTTTAGTTATAGATTGAGGGGTCTGTTCAGTATGAAACGTGATGCCCCTTAAAGACATCTGTTCAGCAAGGAAATCCCTAACCTGCACATCAAAAACAAAAGAAAAAAAATATATGAGGAACACAAATCAAATGATTCATTGAGAATGTTATTGCTCTCTTAACTATATGCTCACCTCTTCATCAAACCCTCTTAAAACCTTCTTCTGCCGAATAAATACATGAACCTCACTTTTTAAACCATTAAAAATGCCAGCGAACTCCAAAGCAATATATCCACCTCCAATTATTGCAATTTTCTCAGGTTTTGAAGGCAAGTCCAAAGCAGCATCAGAATCTATGACATGCTCTATGCCAGGGATATTTGGCATCGATGGTCGACCACCAACAGCAACTAGTATGTTTTTAGCAGTGTAGAGTTTACCGTTCACACTAACAGTATGAGGATCAACTATCTGTTCATATAAGGGAGGAAATACATCAGCAGATGCACATTACTATACAGTATTCATTTCAGAAACAGAAGTCTAATGCTATAACCTGATATATAAACATCACCCAACCTTTCCACGGCCTTCAATTAGAGTGACTCCTGCATTGTTTATTATATTCTTGTAAATACCAACTAGGCGCTGCAGCTCTGTATTTTTGTTGGCTATGAGCGTGCTCCAGTCATGCTTTGGATCAGTCTCGTACGTCCATCCAAAGCCATGAGACTCTTCAAACTCATGAGAGTACTTGGATCCATACACCAACAATTTCTTTGGAACACACCCACGAAGCACACATCTGTGACACAACAACAACAACAAAGGCTTTCAGTACTAATAAAGCACATATTTGTGACACAAAGAAAAGAGTGACTTTTATGCATGCCCTTCTAAAAGTTAAGTGATAGAAACTACACATATGTTAAAGATAAACACAGATCTGACTGTAAGTGCCATGTTCTTTATAAAATAGTGACGTGGAATAGAAATATTAGTTGACGCAGACAACTACAAAAAAAATCATAGAAAAAATGTATTATGTTAAATAATTATTAGTTAACAACCAGAATATACAGCCACAGACAAATGTCAAAATTTGGCAAATTATTTGACGATACTTCTGGATGGAACATATTATATGCATATCCCACACTTATCATTCACAAAGGGTAATCAAATGCATGGGATCACTTCTGTACTTCTAATATTCAAAATTCTCAAAATAAAAATTCTTGAGCAATGCCAAAAGAGGCTAAATTATTTTAGGATAGAACAAAATGGTCTGCAACGCTTGCTAGTGAGCTATTGTATTATACTTGACTACTTGTACATTCTAACAAACTTTCCACTAACACTGAAGTATATTAGATACCAAACAAAATTTCTAGCTGTTACACTTGACTACTCATGTATCTAGCAGCTGGAAACAAGTTGGAACAATAAAAATCGTGCATATGAAAATCATATAACTGAAACAAATGCAGAGAAAGTGCCATTTTGGTAAGTAGTGACATATAATCTTATCAGCTCATGTAGCCAGTCAAGCAAACATAACCTAAAGTATGATTACAAAAACATCCTTCGACAAACAAATTATTGATCAAACGCGAGAAATGATTGTTCTGCAGTTTCCTACTTAATCACTCGACGATCAAAGCAAAATTCCATTACACGAGAAATTCAGCGCTAACGGGCAAATGCCAGATGCGAAACCGAAGCCAACTTTGTTGCAATGACATGATCGAACCAAACAAAATTGCACTGAATACTTGAACAGAATAAACGTCATCTTACGTGCCACCGAGGCCGCCGTGCTCTTCCGAGGCGATGGTGGCGAAGGGCATTTCACAGATGGCTACACGGGCGCCGTGGAGCGTAGAGGCGAACCGCGACGCCCGCACCCCGCCGCTCCCGGCGCCGATGGTGAAGAGGTCGAAGTCGTACTCCCCCTCAGCGGAAGCGCCATTGGATGCCTCCGCGGAAGCCGAGATGTGGCGGCAGGAGGGGCGAGGAGCCCGGGAGAACCTCGGGAAGGCGGCAATGGAAGGGAGGCGGATGAAACCGCGGCGGAGGTGGAGCGGACCGCGCGGGGAGAGGGTACGGGTTAGGGTTTGGAGCTTGGAGGAGCAGGAGAAGGGGAGGGTCGCGTGCGCAGCCATGGCTCGCGCTCACCGACCTCGCCGCAGCGGCAGCGGCGCCGCTTCCGAGAGTGTGGGGAGGGGAGGAAGCGGAAGAGGCGAGATGATGATTCGTGTGATATGTGGAGCGAATGATACGCCGCTGCCTTCGTCTTCCTTCTCTTTGTTCGAAGGCGTACATCTTCGGAGCCATCAAATACCGCAAATGAACTATCTATAAAGACGTATTCTATGTGAGAAGGTTTGGTTTACGTAATCGTATTCGTACTAGCTACTGTATCTTCTTAACCTGTATTCCTGGCCTGTTGAAGGCGATTTCTTTCAGGGACGACAGCTTGCAAGAGGTTAGGCTTGGAAGAATTAACATCTGGGTGCCAGATCTACCCTGTTTTAGTTCAGTTTCACCTAATATTCCAGAAAACACCAGAAAAAGAACTGTAGCAGAAGCGCAAAATAATCATCTATGGCTGCGAGATGTAAGAATAGCCTCCTCTGTTAGTGAGTTGACTGAGTTTTTTGCCCTTTAAAATGTCACAGGCTGAAGCTGAAGATAGACACTATTAGCAGGCTCATCGAGAAAATATTCAGCTAAGTTCGCTTACTCTCATCTGTTCTAGGGAGCAATTGATTTTAGATCATGGGAGCACACCTGGAAGACTTGGGTTTCTAAAAAATGTAAATTTTTTTCTATGGTTAATAGCGCATGATAGATGTTGGACTGCG
The DNA here is from genome assembly GCA_030378355.1 of Eleusine indica. Classification (NCBI taxonomy): domain Eukaryota; kingdom Viridiplantae; phylum Streptophyta; class Magnoliopsida; order Poales; family Poaceae; genus Eleusine; species Eleusine indica. The sequence continues at coordinate 3,370,914 of CM059498.1, read as the reverse complement.
GACAGACTAGCGTGTCGTGGCCTGGATCACCCGGAAAGGTGCGTCTTATGTGATCAACAGCAAAAGACGATCAATCATCTTCTAGTTACATGTCCATTCGCCCAACAATTCTGGTTTGAGGAGCTATCTTTCTTTAGCCTACAAGCTGTAACACCTCAACCACGGACATGGTGTTCGATGTGTGGTGGAAAACGGCGTGGTTTGCAGTTCTGGAGCAACACAACCAGGGTTTCAACACGCTCGTCGTGTTTGGAGCTTAGATCCTCTGAACTCATCGCAATGGGTGCGTCTTTGAAGGGCTAGCTCCAAGTCTGTCTCGGCCACTGGCTGCACACGAGGAACGACGTATTTGGGAGATGGTCGGGGCACGAGGCTTGTCCTCCCTGTCGTTGTTAACTGCGGGTGCAGACTTGTAGTTTCTGGCGTGTGTGTGGTGTGTGATCGTTTTGTCATGTAGAGTCAGGCGTGAATATAAACTGAAAAAAAGATGATGTGTGTGGTCTATAACCCGAATTCTTGTCCCGAAAGCTCTTTTTAATAGAATAAAGACAACTCTCCACATTTTTTGAGAAAAAAATATTATAGAAAACAATTAATTAAAGGCATATTTTCAGTGTTGCAACTGTTCGTTAAACAGAGCACAATACTGAATCAGGTTCTCTTTTGCCTCGAGCCAGACCATCACAAGACATGCACACATTAATGATAACCAGTACTCCCTGTGTCTTAAAATTATTATCGTTATTGATTTTTTCGTTACCTTTGATCATTCGTATTATTCAAAAAAATTTAAAAAATTATGTTTTTTCTTATAATTTATTTTATCACTAAACAAAATATAAATATAACTTATAATTTTTCATATTTTAACAAATATTTTTAATAATATGAATTGTCGAAGGTAACGAAAAAAATCAACGTCGATAACAATTTTAAAACAAAGGAAGTAGCAGCTTCTGCCAAACATGCGTAGATATTCACACATAAAAGAAACAAGGGGAAAAAGTGTCTATAAGCCAGCAAACGGGTGGGGGGACACCGAAAACAGATGCAAAGTCAGAATGCTACGATATACAACTTGCAACAGCAACGGTGAACTCTACCGCAGCATAAGTCACGATGCAGGCGCCTGCAGGAAGAACTTCCCTACTACTATCCAGGAGTCATGTACCTGTACAAAACTTGCAGTACATATGCCACTACAACCAAAATCAAATTTGCTAATAGCAGAGCGCCTGGCATCGTGATGGGCATGTTCCTCCTGTTGGCCTTTGCCTCCTTGTGCAAGGCCAGATCCAGCATAAGCCTGCTGAGGTAACTCTCTTGTGATGGATATAAATCCTGATTCAACTGTTTCCTGAAGGAGAATTTAGGCTGTGCCGTGCTCAGCTGGATATCAAGAATCTGCTGCTTTCGCAACATTTCTGTGTCCTGGTGATCACTATTCAGGGCATCCATGAATGCAGCATAGTTTGCCACATGAGACGTAATGCCATGGTAGCACTTCTCGAAAGCAATGAGGTTCTGCAGCAACTGAATGCTTGTGTCGTTAATCTCAAGTTGAGGGATTTTTACAGTGCCATAGCTGAAAATGATGTCTAGGAAGCTGAACGGCTCCTGAAAATGACTCAACGGCCACCATCGCTGCCTCCGGCTGATTCTGATGCCATCAGTCTCAAGCTCCTGTGCGGGAGCCATGCCAGATTTGGGTGGATTAGGTGGTGGCTCCATCAGTCTGTTGTCTAGCTTTGGACTTGGAAGGAGGGACCGGTAAAGTAAGTGCAGGAGGCAGCGCACATCCCCGCAGTAGATTGGGCTTGTTGAGGTGCGCATTCCAGCTGGGAGATATGTCATGAACATGTTCCGGGCACATGCTGTGAGGTCAACAGCCTTGTCGTGCTCTGTCTTCAGAATGTCAAACAAGATCCTGACAGCAAAGTAAGGTACCTGGTTTTCCATTAGGAGCATGTCCATGGCAACCAAGCCCCACTCCCAGGGCCTTTCCCACTGTAGAGTTGCATACTCCTCATCCAGATATCCAGCATCCAACTTCGCCCAGTACTCATACTCCGCACCCCTCCTCGGATCATGCCTCAGTAAAAAGTGGACAATAAAACATCCATCAAACAATAGCATCAGACCAATCTCCTCATCTGTCAAAGCAATTGGCCCTGCATAGAGCTGCCCGAACGGTCTTTTGTTGATTGCCTGTGTCAGTCTAACCAGGAATTCTTGAACCAAAAGTTCAAGGCTGTGCTTGCTTCGCTGTAGCAATCTGTTGACGCACCAGCGCTTGTGTTGTTCCATCCGTCTGAAATTTGGGGAGTACCTCAGCGAATGGAAGTAGGGACCGATGCAGACAGCTTTAGGCTCATAAGCCTCTAAGTCACACAACCGAATTTCTTCAGGGATGCGGATGATGTCATTTTCATATGGAGCAAGCAGTGGTACCTCGTAATACAGAGGTGTCATCAGATCTGAACTTTCATCACTTTCATCTTCTGGATCTGCCATCATTTCTCATCAGCCTGCATATAGGAGTGTCAAGGTGCAAGACAACCATAGCCTAGAGGTAAGAAATATGGCAATCATAAGAACAGAAATGTTTTACTTACCTCTTGATTGCTCAGGAGAAGACTGATGTCACAACACCAAAGCTGCTGAAAGATGTACTATGGTCCATGGATCAAGCTAAAGCTGAAGAAAACTTTCCTGTGTTGATGCGGGAGAAGTAAAGCTGAAGAAAACTTTCCTGTGTCGATGCGGGAGAAGAAATTCTCCCCCACAAACAGCGACATCACACCCAACTGATTATATTTAACTCCATAAAGAAATAGATGCACACATTTTTATTATTGGTCGGAAAGGGACAGCAACTTTAAATACTCAATCAACTTTCCTTTCATCCTTTTTTATTCATTCTGCTCATCATACAAGTTGCCTGTGAAAGAGACTATGTTTTTACATATAAACAATGAAGATTCTGTAGTTGGGACAGGAAACAAAAAAGATGACACAACAAAAGTTTTTTTTCCCCTAAAAAAAAACAGATCCTGTGGACAATATTGTAGGAGATGACCTTTGGTAAGAGCACTATGATGAAGAGGTGACGAGATATCTCTCATAATAGAAATAGCTGCCAAATATAGTAGGATGCCAGGCTGAAGATATATGTGGACATTTATCTATACGTCAATCACGATTGGCTGTTCACCCTCAAACTCAGATATCACAATAAGAGAATCTGTCATTTCAAGAGAGAGTGGCTCCAACTTGTTGACTGGATTTATATGCTGCGATGGTAATAAGACATGAATCAATTCATTGTTAGTAATATAGATATCATCATTGTTAATTTCACAAAACCAAAAGAGCCTAATGCTAAATAAATCAGGTATTTAGAATCTAGAAACCTCCTGTGCTACGAGAACATCAGTTCCATGTAAATAAAGTAATAAATGAACAAAGAGATTTTTGACCTGCTTGTTATCCTTGACATAACCAATCGCAACTTCACGACGCAAAATTGCCCTTTCAGAAAGCTCTGCAAATGATATTTCCTCTCCCTCCTTTTTGTATAGTCCAATTTCCTAAAATGAAGCACATGCAGCAGGGTATATGTTTCAACAGACAGTTGGTCATAAGCAAGCTGGAATGTTTTTAGAAACACCAATGGCCATATTACCTTAATATAGATCTCATCACCTTCAGCATCCAGAATATCCTTCCACACTTCATTCAGCTCACAAGTTTCCGCAACTACATTTCATTTTGATATGAGATAGGGCATTTCAAAGAAATGTAAATTAGCCAAGATGACCAACCTTGTGCTGTCACAAGACTCATCACTTCCTCTGACCCAATGAATGAAAGGTTGGGTCTTATTCTAGAAATCTGCATAAAGTGCAATTATATTTAAAAAATCCCGCCGAAATCACTAGTTTTGATCCAAGTCATTGACAAAAAGCTTACTTGCTTTCCCAGTGTTGTGTCGGAAATTTCTGATACAAGGTTCTCAACCTGAAGAACACACTCTGGTGAAAATATGATAATTTAAACAAATTGGTATTTCTTTTAGCACAGGATGTTTGTACAAAAACCACTGTGAGGGATGACTAGTTGAACCTAACAGGGTTAAATTGGAACCCATTGTCAATATAGCACACTATATAAATTAAATAGCATCACAGAAACATTGTTAAATAACATCACGAAACATTATTATTTTATTAAGTAATGGCACTGTTGATTCTATACTCCAAACTTTCTGGAAAGCAGAAGTAAATGGGTATGCCACAAAAGCAAAGCACTGCAGGTACTTGATAAGAACACCAAAGGTCATTGAGAGTATTTTAGACATTATAGTATTAATTAATGACACTGTTAATTTTCTAGTTGTGATAAAAACTGACCTTAATGCCATGTTTGTCGCAAATGTTTTCAGCAAGAAGAAGCGTATATGCCAGCTGTTTATTGGCCTGTGCAGTATCTGAATAAACAATACACAGAATTACAGATGAAACTTACTGGAGGTTTACCATAAAAAAAAAAAACCACGGGAGCTTAAATTTTCACAGAAATTTCTATACAATTTCCTTAAACATCCACAATATGTCAAAGCAAGGCCAACTTATGTCCAAAATTTGATTTGTGGGTGTCCAAAATCGATGTTTTGGGGTGAAAATGAGACTCTTGCAAGACCAAAGTGAACAATGTCCTTCGTATAAACAATATGGAAATAGTATAGGTCTCACTGTTCACTGACATGTCATCCATACCTTCAATGAGCCAATCTCTGTCAGATATCACAGCAATTGAAAGTGGAACCTTTTCATCAGACTTGGTAGATTTCCTAATCTTAGTTATTGCTTCTTTCAAAGTATCATAGTTTAAAGGACACCCTATCTGCAGTAGTAAGTGTCACACACAAAAAGAAGAACAAGAATGAGACCAGAAACATTTGGTGTCTGTATACTATAAGCACATTCAGGTAGGGAGACATAAAGATACCCGATGAGAAACTTTAATATTTTTAAGTTGTTTCTGCAAAAGGGGGTTTACAGTACTGCTCCGCTCTTTAACAGGGGTTTCTGATAATATTTCCTACAAGTGAAGTGAATTTGTTAGTCAAGTCGCACCCTAATGTTCAAAATGGGAATAGCGTTATCATTTTCTTTGATATAGTAAAGTGCATAGTACCACATACCACCACACTACCAGGTCCAAGGTAGTTGTCATATTCTCGTAACATATCAGTAACTTTTGGCCGCCAACCAACAATAAGCACGTATTCCCTTGGTCCCAGCATATAATCATTGCTCTGCAAAATATTTACCACTGATGAACCCAGTAATTGGAAATGGGAAAAATCCACACATATATATACACATCGTTAGATCAAACTTTACCTTAGAGAGAGACTTTGAGGGCCGCTTCATAATGTTCTTCAGTCGTGCTTCCTTCAGCTCAATAGCCATCGTAGACAGTCTTTGGTCCTCTCTTAACTCTGAGCATTGGTTTGAAGTTTGTGTTCCTTCTGGTGGATTTAAAATTCTATAGTGTGGTTTTCTCCTACCACGAACAGGAGTGATAAGAAGCAACTGTATCAAATTCAAGAGTGTATCATGTGACCAGCGAGAAAAGTTACTCACTCTGTTTATTTTTTTCTATTTAATGTACTCAGTAAGTGCCATCAAATAATACTCGAGATTGGTTCACGAAAATGCATTAATAATTTTTTCATTACACATACTTTGATAGTACTATAAGTTCACTAGTATATATATTAAATACTAATACAAGGACATATAAATATTATTTAATTGACTGTGTAACATCAAAATTATATATAAAAAAGAACAGATGAATTAGACGTTGACAACAGATGATGAAATGAAAATAAACAGTGAACACAACAACACACACACATTCATTAGGGCTAAGAACCACATTTTTTCCTTAACTTCCTCATCTAGGTTCAACTTTCTACTACACTGGAACATCCATTTATACAGATCCGAAAATTCAGCGGCACCCAATTGGGCGTGCGCCCACAACATCTGAACCATCCGGTCGTTGTACCAATCTTGATGCTTGACGTTCAGTGTGCGACGCTAAGTGATATGACAATAGTATGGTCTTGTTGACAATTGGCCAGAGTGCATGTTGGGGTTGATGTATGCATTATGCACGTGCAACCACATGTTCTAACTCCTATATCCCATGCATGTTGTGGTTAATTCATAGCTCATGTTATTAGTCCACACCAAACAGTAAAAGCTCAACTAACATGACTAGTTCCGCCCACTATACAACCACAACATGCATACACCTACACTTGACGTGACTCTGCTAACCAACACTAAGCACCCTAACCATTGACACACAAACGCAAACATCCATACTCATAACAAAACTGTACAGGTAAAATTATATCCAGCATAACCAATAGTAATGCGAGTTTTTTTTTCTATTTATTCAGAAATGGTTTCTAAGAAAAAAAAATTCCATATGCAAAGGGCTCCATTGATTATTTAAAAATGTGTGTTCACAACCACACAGATGATTAAGTGTATTTTTATCCCACTTTGGTGAGAAGCTCTGGATTAATGGTTACTCACTGTTCCATCTGTGTCCTATTTCTAGGGAAATAATTTTGTATTAGCTGGTCATAATAAGACAAACAGAATCCAGATATACCTTGTCTGTCTCTTTCAGCACGTCATCCTCACTTGGGTGAAAGTGAATCTTTCCAGATCGAAAGATGCCGCAAACAACTGCCTGACCATGAGCATAAAGGGTAAGATCAGAAGAGATAAATGACACAAACAGCAGAGAGTTCAGCCATTCAGTTATTGGAAAGACTATTACATCATGGATTTGACGTCTCACATCCATATACTTCATGCCGCTTAATTCAGGAATGCTGAAAAGGTTGAAGACGTTTTCTACAGGATAAGACATCTTTAAGTAACATACCAAGTTAAGCCCTTTATCTAGAAGACTTGAAAACTCCCCCAAGATCACCTAGGATACTACTAGATCATGAAGAGCATGTACTTAAAAAAGGAATCAAGTTTAAACCGAAAAAAAAACTGACAGTACAAGAACAGTTTGCAGATTACAGATGAGTCATCGCTCTAGCACTCACATCAAAACTCACTATGGTACCACAATCCTTATGTGAAGAGGTGATAGCATAATTTCTGGACAATGACAAACTAAGCAAGATAGTCCCATGGCTCGGACCAGAACTTGCCGCCAACAAGCAGTTTTTGTAAATGGCCAGAAAGAGAGAAAATAGCAGTCGATGTGCAACCTTCAACCACTACAAACTTGTTTTCATGCATATTTTGAGTTACGCCGTAGGATAAAAACTGAATGATAAAAAAAACATCACAGCATGCCTAAACATTTTGAATAACAGCTCAAACAGAATTTTATTTGCAAATATATATCAGTAAGATAGGAGCAAAGAGCAATACTGCGATAATTAAGCAAATGTCTGTAGATTTTAAGAAGGCCCTTTTGCCGAGAGCACTGCACAAACAATTTAGAAGAAACCATCTCCACCGGCTGCACATCTAGGCCTGTTATTGATTTCAGAAGTTCGCAGGTGGTCGAGTTAGAAGCCTACATTGATGATACAACATGTATGCATAAGGCCTAATGTCAATACAATTGACAGTATAGATGGGAGAAACTTGTATATACCTCAACAATGATTGGAACAGATGCAATTTGTCTAAGAGGTTGCAGCGCCAATAGAGAGATAAATGCATCTGTATCCACTTCATATCTGACAAGGTTTCATCAAGATGGGTTTCAGATTAATGAAGTGAAATTAGGTGGGCAGCTGCCAATTGGACTTCATTTACACCAGCGGATGGTGCAAGTTAATAAATAATGATGATGTGGATTGTTCATCTATGATTTATTGCTCGTCGAGAGTGGGGGTGAAGAGAGCTGTGAAAGAAGCTTATGAGCATAAAACACGACAGACTGTACGAAAATCAATTATCCAGTTAAAACCTCCAAAAGAAGAAAGTTACTAGTTTTCCATCTAAAATTACCCAATTTCTTTTCAGCACCGTTATCATATCTGCCATGAGTTGGATGACCTGCAGTGCACCAGCATCACTAGTACCTTATGAAGGTGATACACAAGTAGCAGAACGCCTAAGTGGCTGACTGACACACAGGATAAGGGGAGCCGGGGAGGAGGATAAAAAAGAGAGTAGGATGAGGAGATGAAGGGGAAAGAAGGTAGGAAGGAATCTGGAATCCTGGAGGGGCCACCAACTCCTGCGGCATGCCAAGGTAAATTCACGGCAGCCGACCACATCATTCTTTCTATATTCTCCAGCAGCGGCAGCATCAAATCCTCACTCTATGGAAGGAAATACGGCACGCGGAGGTAGCACCATAAACACACCACTACGGGTAAAGCCATCAAGGTGACATAGGAGGACCAAAGTGCTTAGGTCACAATGCAAACTGAAGCTGCGGGGCATGATGGATTTGTTCCTTTGGTTAATGCTAACTTCAGTAAATTGAAAAGTTTATGCCTTTGCAGTATATAAATACCGTTCATTCTTTGCTGGCAGAATGATTATAGACTTGGCTTTGTTTGCTGCTGCCCTCTCAAATGACTTTGTCAAGCTAAGGCTACAACTGCAAGTAAAAGAGTGGAGTCATGACAAGTATTCAAATATCAGACAAAAGAATAATTGCAAGGATAGAATGATCAATGCAAGTTGGCATGTATTAGGAAAAGCAAAATACAACGAGTAAACTCTCTTACCTCTTGGCAAAGACATCAATATGGTTCAAATCTTTGGCCATGCTATCTCCAAGCTTTTCCAAAGTCTTCCTTGGAAGATCTGACATAAGAAGAACTCTCTGCTTCCTTACAGTTTTGAACGAAAACTATGTTAGATTATGTAGATGTACTTTAACTTGTTCTAGAAAATAAAATAGATTGTACCAAAATAGTAGATATGTAACATCTTTCAGTTACCTTGCTGTAGCAGAACCTAAGCGAATCGCTGACTCGTGGAACTTATTCAGTTGGTTTAATATGGACACCAAATGACTACTGACTCCACAAATTATGATATGGCCATCCTCAATGACTTGCACCTGTGCCCCTTCCCTTACCTTATACATATGGATCTGCACCAATGTAACTATTTGTTAAGAGACTGCAATCATATACAAGTTCTCATTTCAGATTTACAGTGTTTCCAAATAATAACTCACTCTGAATTGTTCCGTCATTGCGCTTAACAAACGAGAATAGAATAATATACCCCAGATAGCAAGAAAGAAGCCAATAACACGCTCAACACGTGTCTTTTGCTGTGCAAAAAAAAAAAGAGGATAATCAAGAAGGATTGCAGAAGGAAAAATCCTTAGAAATGTGTAACTAATCTCAAATACAAAAAAAGTTAAACAGCCATAGAAACTGGCAATACCCTCTTTCATCCCTACTTACTTTTAGATGAGTAGATGATGAGCAGAGGCATGCCCAAGCTTCCCAAAAACAATCTTCTAAAGACTGTTCCTTCTTCCTGAATCAGAAGCCATGATATTTCATCACATTTGTATTTAAGTGTGACTGATGACGGTGTAGAACATGCTCAAATAAGAAAATACATTTAATCTAGAAGAAAAAAGAAACAAACCTGAACTTATGAAATAGTAATCCACCAACAACAACAAAGGAAAAGCATGTGATGAGCAAAGTAATAATAGACCTACAAAAAAGATGAAAAGCACATTCAATTACTATGTGCATGAAGCAGATGATGAAGTTTTGGATGCAAAAAAGTGACAGCCCACCAACAAATAAGGATGACATTACTAAAAATATATGTCTAGCTTATCAAAGTTAAAGATATCACGGCACTTACAAGACAATGTTCCGTTCAAGTTGTGAATTGAATAGATAGTACAATCGTGAAATACTCCACCCGATATCACGCACTGGCGGAAAAGTCACATCCAGCTTGAGAGGTATGGGTTTTTTTATAGGATCAGATATGCAAGCAAATGGTAAACATGCAATATTGTTCGACATCCATGGGAACAAATTCGTCACAAACTGCATGCGGCCAGAAACAATTCTTGCCAGAGCACAGATTGCTATGACAAAAATAGTAGCCATGTTGTAGTTTCCCTGCAAAATGTGAAGGACTAGAACTCAACAAACAAAAGGTGAATAAACAGACTATTCATTGAAAAAAAAAAAGGCTAAAATTGGGGCTATTAATCTATCCTGATAGTTATTGCACATTTGTCATTTTCCAATAATAGGCTAATCTTGACATCTAAACTGAAGTACCTCCATACAATTTCCATGTGAGTGTCGTTAAGGATCAAGTAAAACTGAAAATGCTTAAGGAACATCTTCAATTTCAAAATATAAAGCATATAATTTTTGCCATTTTCGAGATTAAGTCATTAACCATAGTCCCCATTTCCAGCAAGAATAAGCCTCATAAAAGGGAATCCAAGAAGTACCCCATTTGGTAGAAGCAATATCATTGAAGAACCTGCAATTCACTAAAGTGGTCAACCCCCCAATGACACAGCTCAAAAATCAAGACTGTTTTTGTGGCAATCATTAAAGCCGGACTTGAGCATCGGGGCATCGATTACTTTTCTGATCAGTGCATTTATAGAGAGCATGTAGAATCACTTAGATGCTCATTTCGAGCATGTATCCTAAATAATAGGTGCTATCTCCACTGTTTTTTTCAATTTCGTTTAAATAACTCCCAACTATCACATGATAGCCATTAACAAATTATATAACAATTAAGAGATCGGACCAAGATGTGAACTGCCGCACAGTTGGGTTATCACAACAGTTAGTTATTCATTAAGAAAATTACCTCTGCAGGAAAGCACAACGGATTCTTTGCTACTGGAATGTTTGGGATTTGGGCATTATTAACAGAAGACTCTTTATCACCTAGCCTCGCTGCCGAGGCGAATACACCCATTCCTGATTAAGGTAAATGTTAAGCACATGAGTCCGCAGTTGAAATTGATAAACCAGAATATGGCAGGGCAACAATTAGCGGAACCTCGCTTGCTGGAAAGATGATTAGCGCAGCGAACACCAATCCGGCGACCGTGGTGAAGGCAGAACCGCGACGGGAAGGCGTGGAACCTGGAACCAGAGAGCGCGGACGTTTGTTTGACTCTGCGTTTGCTCTGCATAGTAGGCAGTAAGATGCGGATCGAAGCAGGCGTGAGTCACAGCGTACCTAAGAACGCAAGGCGCCGGAGAGTAGAGAGTTCGACGAACGGAGGCCTGCGGCGACACCGCAGCGTCGAGCTGGGACCTCATCGCCTTCCCTCTTTGCAGGCTTCGAGTGTGGGAGCGTCTCGGGAGTATCGGCTATGACGATGCCATAGTTGTGTCAGACTTAAAACTGATTTGCACTTCGAAACAATTCCGTTATTTAAAATTGCGGGACCTGGGGCGAGGGGCAATTTTTATATGAGAATTTGAGAGGAGGGGGTGCCTCTCTGATCCATGCGGCAGCCGCAAAGTACAAATCCGACTTCCGACTGTCACGCACGTGTTGGTGATAAGTGTAGGATGTTCGGCCAGAAATGCCCAAGCCCGTAATAACGACACAACAGATAGCCGAACAACCCAACACATACGCGGACGGCTGAAGCACGGCAGTTGAAGAAAAGCACACTCCAACAACAAAATCTGTTGATGTAAGACAAAAATAACTTTTTTCACCAGCAAATTTGTACTATGGCATAATCAACACTACTAGCATAGAATGATATAGATTACAGGACGAATGTAATAAGCATTCAGTCTACAAATTGGTCTACCACCAGGATGAATGAGATTAACCCCAATCCAAAGGCACTACATCACACCAAAAACACACAGCACAACTCTTCTAATGTTATCTGAGCACACCACAAACTTGGAGCATTAGCTCACCAAAGAAGCGAAGCAGAACAAAATATGTGCTGTCAAAGTTCCAGAAATTAGGAGAAAATAAGATGCTAACCGCACTATATAGTTAGGTATCACCAAAGCTCAACCTGGATGGAGAACCACCCAGAAGAGTTCATCAGTGTTAGGATGGAGAACAGTAGCAGGAGTTGTTGATGGGCACGTGCAGACGAAGATGCCCTCTAGCGAGGGGTCGCTGCGATGGGGCTTGGCCTGAGAAACCTCAGGTTATGTTGGCCAAGCCAAGAAGACAGCAGCATGTACAAGGACTGGGGTCGTTGCTGCATGGAGTCCTTCCACGAATTTGAGTTGCTTTTCACTTTCCCCAACATCAGCAGCCTTTGTTCCACTCTCCATGGCCATTCTCTGCAAAAGTAAGCGCAATGCCTTACTAACCAAATGTTTGAGTGGAAGAGTGCTGCAGTTCCTACTTCCTAGTATGAAAACAATAACCATATACTACATTTGCAAACATTATTGTACATCGTATGCACTGAGCTACATGACCAGTACAGGCAAATAAGTTCAGCTGTTAAAATTGGTCAACAAGAGAGATTAAAAAACTCTAGCTCAAGATTCAGATCAAGAATTTAACTACATACACAAGCACCAGGCAGCATATTGTTGTAAAGAAATTCTATTGTCCATATTTTACAAAATTGGTTCGAAGAGAAAAGCTGGCCTTGAGCCTACAAGCCTCACTGCAAACTGATTTTGGGCAGCATTTATCAGAGAACTTGAGTATTCCATAAACACCATCAGCTGACTAACATAGCAATCTCAGAAGATACAGAAGCTATATGGATATTTGTACGTGTCATTAATTACACAAGATACATAGTGGTTCTTCTTTCTATCCATTTTTTTCTCAAATACGCAGAAACTGCATGCTAATACATTGCAATATAGGAATCCAAAAGGAATCAGGCTATTTACAGTTCACATTAAGAAATCGGGTTATTTAGCGGTACAACATTAATAAAGATCTTTGCTTCACTATAATTTGCTCTTATAGTAAATTTAAAAAGATAAAGCTATGCAAAACAATCACAACAAAGATAACCAAGAGTACCACAGAAAATGACATGAGCACATAAATGCCAAAACACCAATCAGTTGGGAATGGAGCTATACAAATGTTATTAGATACTAGAAAAACCATCTGCTAATAGCATAGTTTGATATACCTTGAATCCTAGAGAAGCACTGGAAACAGTCCATGATGGAACATTAGAAAACTGCATGATTCTCACTGTATGAACCTACAAAAGGTGCAAATCATATCATAGTTCAGTGATGAAATGCACAACCACACAACAACAGTCGTATTATACTATCACAACAAATCCATGCGGCGTCAAGGGTTCAAGTAACCAGATGACCAGAACATGAGTTGGGAAGAGTAATTCACTGGATACGAGTAAATGTCAGCGTGATAGGAAACCAATAATACAAATGCAAGTAATGTCTGACGTTTCACTATAACTAATAGTTCAAGGCAAGCATATTTAATATAGTTTCCCAAAGTAATTGCTTCATTTAAACAGTGTGATAGTAGCAAAATATCTAAAACAACACAAATACAAGTGTCAGTGGATTGGAGCTACCTAAGCTTCACGTCATAATACTGATACCACCTTTATTATGATGTCAACTGATGAGACTAGCTCAAAATAACTTCCAAGAAAAGGTAAAACGTCAGCTCAGGACTTCTGATTGTTGCACACAAGTTTTCCAGCACCTCAGAATAAAATTGGCATCACCGAACTCTTTGTGCAGGATTCCAAAACAAGAGGGGTCTTGTAATATAGTTTTAGTCACACTGCAGTGCTACACTCTGAGCATTTGATTCGTTAAACAAGTAGTGTGGTTCTTACACACCAGACAACTCTGTTAGGACAATCACTACAGAGAATAGTCTCCTATAATGCATCAGCAGAGCACCTGCGATTCACCGCCAAAAAAGAAAAAAAAACTACAGAGACTAGCTAGCAACCACCCATACAAACAGTTGACCGCAATTAGCACACTCAAATGAGCACTTGAAGGCCATGGAGGCGCAAGCGCAATCACAAGCGCATTTTAAAGAAAATGCATTGCCGTGCTAACAGCAGAATAGTCCACTCAAAGCGCGTAGCCAAGTGGCCAGTATCCTGAACATAATACCAAGAAACCTAAAGTTCAGCAGCAAAAAAATCCAAGGCCACTACACGCTAACAAAGTCCCGTAACTCCCGATCAAAAACGTTCCCCAATGGAACATAGATGCTACCAACACAGAAGCAGTACGCAACTAGCATATTGTAGCACGGATAGTTCAATCCAGACCTCAATAATTACATAGAACACGGCAGCACATTCCAACCGGAAGCAGAGCAACGGCCAAAAAAAAAATCGACGGCGCCGGAAACTGAACCAGACACAAAAAAAAAAAATCGAGGCCACTTCGTCACACATTAGTGCGAAACGAATAAAACATTCACGCACCTCAGACCGATCGCATCCTGCGCGCTTCGATCGCGCCGGGAGGCCGGAGATCACGAGGCGCCGTGTCCCGCAACCGGAGCGCCGCGGGGCGACGAAAGGCGAGGAGAGGCGCTCGGATCTCGGACGACGGCGACGCGCTAGCAAGCGAGCGGCGGCAGCATCAGCGACCCCGCCCCCAGAACAGAGGCGAGGCGCGCACGAAACCCTAGCTGGCCCCCAGACGCGGGGGAGGGAAGGAGGGAGCGCAGCAGCCAGCAGAGCAGTGCCGAAACAGAGCGGGTGACACACAAGTAGTACCACCCGCGTCCCCCCTTCCGGATTTCCCGCGCGAGCGCGGCGCTGTGTTTTGACCTTCCTGCCCCCACCCAAAACGACGCCGCTCTTCACCCGGCGCCCTGGGAGGTGGACCCCGCGGAGGGAGGGCGGAAGGGTAACTTCACAGCCGCCGTCTTTGGCAGCCGGCGACCTTAGCTTCTGTTTTACGCTTGTGCCCCTGCGCCAGGAAAACGATGGGGCCCTCGAGCCTGAGCGGTGATAAACGAGCTGCCAAAAGGGTGGAACGGTAAAATCGGCACCTGGCTCGGGTCCGTCTCCCTGCGGGTGCCTGGACGACCGATGATGCCGCCGGCGAGAAGTGACACTGATCCGGAGGAGGGCGCGGGGACCGAGGTCATGGGGTCTTGTCTCGGCGCGGCGGGGGACGGAGACGGGGCGTGGCTGCTGAGCTGTGATGGCTTGTGTAGCTCAGGTTGACGTGGGCTAGAGGAGCTGGCAATCAGAGTGGCAGCAGGAGCAGCAGACGTGGTGATGAGCCTTGAACAGAGCAGCGCATCCTGATGGGATCGCGACGCCAGGCGCGTAATGATGCGTTTCCGCTTCCCTTCCTGGGCGCGCGTCCATCTGCTTTCTGGCCGCGTAGTACAGAATTCGAAAACAAGAGGAAAAAGGGGGTTGGTAATCTGGCGTCTCAGACTTGGTGATGAACTGATCATCAAAGCAAAGCTGAAGATAAATCATCAGATGCGGCCAGTAATCAAGATGCAGCAATGTATGCTGGGCGTTCCAATTGTTTGGCATTACACTCCACAAGTAACAAGAACGGCCGAGCATATTGTTTAGGCCTTTTATCTGTATCACTGTATGCCGTTAAAAAAAGATGGTCATAAATTATATGATACTAAAAAGTTCGTTCGCACACTGGTGTCATCGAACTAAACTTCTTTGACCTTTATATCATTTCGTCCGCATTCCAACCATTTTTCATCACCTGACGAATGGGACCGAGCCAGAAAATATCCAAAATGCCCTCGTAATTCTTCTCCTCCCACCAAATTCCAATAGAATTTCAATAAATGAAAAATTCAAATCCTATTGCGAATTTCATATAATCTATTCAAATTTATGAAATTCGAATTTCATTAATTCAAATCCATATTCAAATTTTACAAATTTGAATTCTAATCCAAATTCAAATTTTCAAATTTGATTTGAATTTCTCGTATCCAAATTCAAATTCGAACATGAAATTCAAATTCAAATTCAAAAATTCGAAATTCAAATTCGAACATGCATTTCAAATTCAAATTCGAATTTGAATTTGAATTTTTATTTCGAAATTTGATTTCAAAATTCGAATTTGAAAGTTGAATTTTTTATTTTGAAATTCGAATTTAAATTTTGAATTCAAATTTGAAATTTGATTTCGAATTTCGTTTCAGAATTCAAATTTGACATTTGAATTTTTTATGATCTCCGTGAGCTCATATTACTTGTTTTGTAACTCCTGTTATTTTATTTGGAGCCTATGTGTTGTGACTCAAAAAAACGACCAAGAGCATTTTGGACATTTTTAGGCCCGGTCCTACTCGTCACTAACGGTGAAAAATGGACGAAATGCGGACGTAATGGCGTCGAGGTCAAAGAAATTTAGGTTAATGGCACCAGGATGCGAACGAATTTTTTAGTGACACACAGATCAGAACCATCTTTTTTAATGACATACAGGTAAAAGTCTCATATTGTTTGCGGTAGAGTACTAAACGAGTGAGAACATACCCAACACCAACAGGAAGGAGAATTGCGTGTATCCTTTCCATCATTAGAAGACAAACATGGTCCATGATGAACTTCATGTCTAGGATCAAGAAACCCTCAAGGGTCGAGTGAGAAGAATGAAGAAGCTTGAAAGAGAGCTAGAACAGAAACGTAGGGGTCCGTTGACAGATGAAAATTTGGCTGCACAAAAAGTGCTTCTTATCAGGATTGAATTGCGCATGGAGCAAGAGGAATTGATCTGGGTCCAACGTGCACGTGCAAACTGGCTCAAACATGGAGATTGCAATACTTCCTTGTTTCAGCGATATGCATCTATGAGAAGGAAAAGGAACAAGATTAATGGCTTGATAGATGACCAGAGCGTAAGGCAGGAGGATAAAGAGGCTATGCGTGAAATGGTTAAGGATTATTTCTCGTATCTTTTTACAAAGAAGAATGGAGAGGTTGACAGCTCAGTTTTCGAAGTTGTTCCTCATAAGATGACAAATGAGATGAATGAGGCGCTATTAGCACCCTTCACGGAGCAGGAAGATAAACTCGCTCTATTTAATATCGGCGACTTGAAGGCACCGGGGCCAGATGGTTTGCATGCGATTTTCTACAAGAGGTTTTGGCCACTGCTTGGTAATGATCTAATATCTGAAGTTTTACATGCAGTTAATTCCTACACAATATCGAGCGGATGGAATAACACTACTATTGTGTTGATCCCAAAAGTAGAGAATACAGAAATGGTGGCTCAGTTTTGACCGATCAGTTTGTGCAATATTGTCTACAAAGTTATATCTAAGATGTTAGCAAATAGACTCAGATTGATCTTGCCTGATATCATTAGCGAGCAGCAGAGTGGCTTTGTGAAAGGACGATTAATCATAGATAATATTCTTGTGGCCTATGAATGTATTCATTCCATTAAGAGAAAGACGGGGAGATCAGGCTTGTGTGTGTTGTGAAATTGGACATGCAAAAAGCATACGATAGAGTTGAATGGAACTATCTGGAAAGGATAATGTTGAAGTTGGGTTTTCATCAGCAATGGGTGAATCTGATAATGTCCTGTGTTACATCTGTCTCCTATAATATAAGTGAAAGTGCCTAGAGGGGGGGGGGGTGAATAGGCAATTATCCTTAAATTCACTTAATAATAAAAGTTAAATGCGCAGTGTCGGACTTGTCCGACGATTATAGGAAAAGTCCGATGACTTGTCCGATGGCACAAGATAGAAAAGTAGATCGACCGGATAAATATTAAAACTAGTGTAACCCAAGCTAGGATCAGGTGAATATAAGCAAGAGGAGGCTATAAAAATAAGGAGAGCAACTAGCAAGCAACCTACACAAGCTAATATAAGAAATACAAAGCAAACCCTAACTAGCAAGTTTATGAGCAAAAACAAGTAAATGAGAGACGAGTAATTGAAAACACAAGCAAGGCACAAGATTTGTTCACCGAAGTTCAGCTCCACAAAGAAGCCTACGTCTCCGTTGAGGGATCCACAAAGAACTGGATCTCTTTCAACCCTAACCTCTCCAAGTGACCACAAAGATCAAACTTGGTTTTCCACTAAAAACTCCATAAAGGAGGGGTCAATACAAACTTACCGAGGCGTCACCACATAAGTTGGGAGCTCTACGGGCACTTCTAACCGTCTAGGGGATGAGTCCCCAAGAGTAACAAACATAATAGTCGTCGGCGGTGAGGATGAACCAAGTGCTCAAGAGGATGAAAGCTTGGAGTCGATGGAGCACTTCAATCTTCTCTCAATCCCTTCACAAATTAAGAGTGGAAGCAAGGGAGAAGAGTTGGGGAGAGCAAAGTGAACTTGAGAGTGTTTTTGAGTGTAATGAGTGACCAACCGGCCAAAGGGTGAAGAGGGGTTCTATTTATACCCCAATGGAAAAAAGAGTCGTTGGAGACCCAATTTCTGAGATCTGTGTCGGACAAGTCCGATGGTCGTCGGACATGTCCGATGAATCAAGCTGACGCAGAAACTGGAGTCCGACAAACTTGTCCGATGCCTCGGATAAGTTGACCATCGGATAAGTCCGATGGCCATCGGACATGTCCGGCGACACAGGAGGGGCAGAGGAACTGGAATTCGATGGACTTGTCCGATGGCTCGGATAAGTCTTGTTCATCGGACAAGTCCGATGGCCATCGGACAAGTCCAATGAAAATAGAATGGCAGGGGAACTGTACTCCGATGAAAGTGTCCGATGCGTCGGACTTTCCTCTGGTCATCGGACATGTCCGATGACCGTCGGACATGTCCGACGACCCAGAGTGGCAGTGCTACTGGAGTTTGATGGACTTGTCCGATGGGTCGGACTTGTCCAATGATTTTGCCCTGAAAAATTTTATTTGGCCTAGAAATGGTAATTTTGCTCTTAGTTCACCTCCACTTCACACTTTTATGTCCCTCTTAATAGTACGACTTTTCCTATACTCAAGATTTAAAATAAAACCATTCTTTAGCATATTTTAAATTTCATCTTGAAGCACTTTGCCATCTTCTTTTCTCCCTTTTTGTTTCTATGCATTTGATCACCAAACTTTTCACCATAATCTACACATATGCTTATTAAAAAATTAGTTCGTTCTTAATTGTATTGACGCCAATCACCAAAATAAAATTAGGGGCCTAGATGCACCTTCAGTAAGGTTCAATGACATGGAAACAGACTCTTTCGTGCCAATACAAGATATACGTCAAGATAACCCCCTATCCCATTACTTATTCCTACTGGTGGCTGAAGGTTTATCGTGTATGCTGAGAAGAGCAGAAGATTGCGGGGAGCTAGAGGGGGTTAAGGTCTGCCGTAACAGTCCTCAGATCTCACATTTGCTTTTTGCTGACGATTCTCTAATTCTCATGAAAGTGAGTAGGAGGAATGCTGAGTGTTTAAAGGGCATCTTGACAAAATATTGTGATAGCTCGGGGCGGAAAATAAGTGAAAGAAAACCCAGTATCTTTTTCTCAGGGAATACCGATATAGAGGAGAAAATGGTAGTCTGTAACACTCTCAATATTATGATTGAATCAATTTCTGACAAGTATCTGGGTCTACCGGCCCTGGTCGGGATCGATAGAACTAACTGTTTCCGGCATTTGGTGGATCGGGTGCGTGCCAGAATATCAGGTTGGAAGGAAAAGCTGCTCAACTCTGGAGGAAAGGAAATCTTAATAAAATTTGTTGCTCAAGCAATCCCAGTGTTCGCGATGATGGTATTCAGACTCCCTAACAAAATTTGCAAAGGGATGACTGATGCTATTTCTCAATACTAGTGGGGTGATGGGGAGGAACAGAAACGTATTCATTGGCAACAGTGGTGGAAACTCTATATGCCAAAAAATAAAGGAGATATGGGTTTTTATGATTTGCAAAGCTTTAACCTAGCACTGTTGGCTAAACAGGTTTAGAGGTCATGTCTGTACCTGAATCTCTTTGTGCCCATGTACTTTGTGCTATGTATTACTCGGATGGGAACCTGTTGAATACAAAACCAAAACAACGGAGTTCGTATACGTGGCAAAGTGTGATGGCAGGTCTTGAGTGCTTCAAACAAGGCTACATCTGGAGAGTTGGTGATGGATCAAAAATTGATATATGGGAGGAAAAGCGGTTGCCCGGCAGTCCAAATCTTAAGGTGCAAACTATAAAAGGAAGGAATATTATTACAAGAGTTCAAGAATTGATAGACCCGGGAACAGGGCAATGGGATGTTGATCTCGTGAGCTCAATCTTCAGTTCGGTTGATGTACAACGTATACTACAGATTCCTTTAACACTTGAAAGAGAGGATCTAGTAGCGTGGCACTTAACAGGAATGGTTTGTTCTCAGTCAAATCAGCATATCACTGCCAATGGACACGGAAATTTGATGTCGAAGGCTACTGGGCCCAGGAAGCATATGGTCGTAGAGAAATTTGGAAAAAATTGTGGAAAGTTGATATCCCAGAGAAAATCAAGATTCATGGATGCGGGATTCTGCATGTTCATATACCATGTTGAGCAGTCCTTGTAAGTAAGCATGTTGGTGAAGACTCGTCATGCCCCGTGGTGCTCATCGGATCAGGAGAACACAAAGCATATGATGTTTACCTGTAGTCGGGCACAAGCTGTGTGGCGGGCTATTAGGGTGTGGAGGGAGATTGAGCTATTGTCAGAAAATCTTCAGTCAGCATCTGAAATTATCACTACTGCTGTTAACCGAGGAGGACTAGCGCATGGCCTTTAGTTTCACGAAATTAATACTCACTGGTGGCTGGTATATCTGGTGGGAACGGAGACGCTTTGTCCATGGTGAACAAATTCAAAGTCCGCAAAGATCGGCAATGTCTATAGTCGTCCTAACGATGAACTATAAGCAGTCAAGGAAGAGAACAGCTAGGGTCAGACAAGGTTGGGCTCGCCCAGCTAAAGGTTACTTAGCAGTGAACACTGATGCATCTTTCGACGAGAGCTCACATAGTGGGAGTATCGGGATTATGATCAGAGATAGCCATGAAGGAGTTATTGCTGCTTCAAACAAATTCATACCTCATGTGGTGGATGCTCATATGGCGGAGGCTTGGGCCTTGCATGATGGACTAATCATGGCTCAAGGCATTAGGGCAAGTAAGTTAGTAATTCAAATTGATTGCCGTGAAGTGGTGACAACGATGCAAGATGAGGGCTTCTCGGCTACCCCTGCTGCGGCTATCTATGATGAGTGCATAGGAATGTGGCGAGATATGACTGAAATTTCTATCAGACATGTTGATCATGAAGGGAATATGGTAGCTCATGGTTTGGCTAGGCAAACTTTTATTACAAATACTTCTTGTACTTGGGTTGATGAAACCCCAGATTTTATTTTGGGTGCTGTCGCACATAATGTAACTGTGTTACATGATCAATAAAAGCTTGCCTTTTGGTGTTAAAAAAAAAAAACCAAGAACGGCCGAGCATATTGTTTGCGATAGAGTACTAAACGAGTGAGAACAGACCCAACACCAACAGGAAGGAGAGTTGCGTGTATCCTTTCCATCATTAGAAGACAACAGCATGAAGTAACATCCCACAGGAATAAGAAGAGCAGACGGCAACACTGCAAGGTGCAGCGGCCATGATGAGAACACGAGAGGGCAGGCCGTGCAGCAGGGCCCATGCTCTATTAACACCCTATCACGATCAATTTTTTTTCTGCCTGCGTCTGCGTCGCAGTTGCTACCAGATGATTTCAACCTGCCCGTTCCCATCCGATGGCGCAGTGTCTCGGCACATAGAGATGAATCCCCCACTTATCTGCTTGTTTTCCGAGAATCTATCCACCAGGCCATCATTGCCCTCACTTCCATTGCATCTTTGCATCGTTCGTTCATTTCTTTCCTTTTCTTTTTCTGGGTCGGTCATTGGTTCATCGGTTTATTTCTGAAACTGACATATGCTCCACGTCTGCAGGAAATTGAGAGATCATTGGGAACCACTTATGGTTAAGCAAATAATAATTAACAAGGCACAAGCAAGAGTTGCAGTAAATAAAATCGAAGCCATACTTTTGAGTGGTCCAGGAGGAGTATTGGGAACCACCTACAGTTCCTGCTTACGGTCTCGAGACAAAATCCCATCGGAACCATAGAGAAATATTAACTGGATGAAAGTAGTAGAAGTTTTTTACCTAAAAAACAGGTTTCCTCATTAAAAAAACGAGTAGTAGAAGAAATATATGCAAAAAATGGAGGACTAACAGCAAAACGAAAGAAACAATCCCAACTTCATCACTAACAAGGTGTTTATTCTAGATAAAAGTAGCGGCATATTCATACTCATTGAATGGAAATAATCCCATACATGACACTTGGCTAAAACCTGAATCCCGGGCATGGCACTGGCTGTGTCCATGACATGTCATGACATGTGGATTCTGAAACCAGGACCAGCATGTCAAACAGGAATGGATATCCAGAATTGAGGCTTTCTTCCTTCATTGAATGGATTCAATAAAGCAAATAAAGTGTATAATTTTCTCCAGGGACTCAACAGTCAACAATCATAATTCACAAGACTTGCATCTTGATTCAAATACAGAGTATAGGTTATTGCAACACAACTGCATTGGATCGTTAAGTGGATAGATAGCGGAATAGTGTGATCTAACCTTCACTCCTTGCACCAGAAACTGATGAGGCATTATACTCTGATGATAGCAGCTTACGCAGCCTGATGTTATAGTGCCAGATTTCATATTATTACTTGAGTTCTCTGTACCTGCATTTAGCATTGAGTTATATGTCGATGAATGATAAATTGCTGTAATGTTCACCAGCCAAACGCTTAACATTGAGGTGCTCAGGTGCATAATTTTGTACTACCAAATAGGACACTGGACAAACCAAAAAAAAAAAAAGAAAATAAAGCAAGAAATATTCAATGAGTAAGACAGGAAGTGTGGACTGGTGCGAGCAACAAAAATGTTTCAGCATAAAAGTGTCATCAAGTCTCCAAAGTCCAGACCACGCTCCTACTGTATATTCATACATGATAAATCACATAACACCTCTGTCATATTGCCTAACTAGAAAATGCAAGTATAAAACACACTGTCCCTATGTGGAATGCTTTTGAGTAGTACACATGCAAATCTCTGTTACTCAATGAACTGAAGACTTGGGAACAGCTCTCAAGCTCCCACTAATCAGAATGTCAGATACAAAACACTGATATCTTCTTGAATATTAATAATGATAAAAAGCAAACATGTCAGAAAGATAGAATGCAAACACAGTATGGTGATCACTTGCGTTTCATGTTCCTTCAAGTCTGCATTTCCTATTCAATACAAGCTTTAGTCACTGTAATAATTAAAATACATTAGCATATTTATTGGTCCGGTAATATGAACACGTCACTGGAAGAAGATGCCATCATACATTATTATTTATGTTCCCTCATGAAAGTAACGTATTTAAAACAAAGAAAATCACAACAAGACGAACTTAACAAGGACATTGTTATCTTGGAAATTATCACAAATGCTGAATCTTATATGGAATTCAGATAAGCTGAAACGGTTCAATTTCAAAAGTAGTAAAGTAGAATGCTGTAAAAAAATGCAATTACTTGTTACATGTCGAAACATTAGAATAAGAAACAGCACTCACCTCCTGAAGCCAGAGATCTAACAGGGTCCATACCCTATAAAATCAATTTCTATGAATTCATTGTCCATCAGCGAACAGATTTCAAATTATTTCTTTCAAAGTGTTATGCGTATAGTTGAATACCATTGCAATGGTGTATCTACCTTAACAATTCAGTCATTCGAAATCATCTTTGTCGTTGCTTGCTTTCTTGTATTCTTTTTCCTACTATTACCATTGCCAACATCAAAAGGGTGGATCCTGATAGCAGATTGATCAATAAAACTATGTTGAAAAGAAGTCCCACTTGATCGAACAGCTGAAGATAATGCCAAGTACCACTGATACAGGCAATCATGACTGTTATTTCTTCTAAGCAATTCCAACTTTTTAATCTCAGCCTTTGTAGCTCCACCTTTCATTAGAATAACCTTGAGTGCCTTGAATGTTGCATCATTCAGTGGTGTTTTTGATGCTAACATCTTCTTAAATATTATAAAAGCCTCACCAATTCTTCCACCAGAAACATACATTTGAATGGCAGAGTTGTAGCTTAATGCTTGCGTTAAAAGTCCTGAACATTGCATCTCTTTGCAAATCCTGTGAGCTTCATCAAAACGACCAACTTTCTTGTACAAACACACCATCATTGCATGTGAGAATTCATTTGCACTTCCCCCAACCTTCAAATTCTCAAACACTTCACGTGCTTCCTTCACCATACAATAGTCACTATAGAGATCAATCATGCAATTTGATGCATAAAGGTTGGCACCGGTATTCAATGTCTTGAGAACCTTGTATGTTTCTCGGGCCTCTGCAAGATATCCTACCTTTGTGTAGAGCTTTATCAAAGAATTGCAGATAGTAGGGTTCTCACGTAAACCATCTTTTTTCATTAAACCAAAATATGCGGCAGCTTTGCGGACATTTCCAACTTCAGCATATGCGTCGATTATGATAGCGTATACAAAAGCATCAGCACGAATCCCTGAAGCAATCATTTCAGTAAATAAGCATTCAACCATGGATAAATCACCATTTTTAGCAAAGCTGCTGATTACCAAAGTATATGGAATACAGTCTGACAGCAATTTTGCTGTTTGCATCTTTTTCAAGTAGTATACAGCTTTCTTTGGCAGTTTAGCAGTTGACAGAAATTGAATGAGAGAACTGTAAGTCAAGTAATCAGGCAAAATGCCATGCATCTCCATGCCATCAGCTATCCCACAGGCCTCATCAAGCTTCTCTACCAGCCCATATGCTTTTATCATGACATTGCACACTGAAACACTGAGCATTTTCCTCTTTAGGCAGCAAATAAAGGCCTTCTCTGCAAGAAGTATGTACCTTGCCTCCCCAAATGCGTCAATATTTGCTGAAAAGCATTCAGAGTTCATTCGGTAATGGAACTTGTCAAACCAGCACCATGCTTTCTCAAGCAACCCAGCATTTACATACATCCTTGTCAAAGCCGATTGGGTGTACTCATCGATCAAAAAGCCCCTCTCATCCATTTCTTTCAGAAGGGCTTCTGCTTTAGTGACCATACCCCTGATAGAGTATCCGTACAGGAGTGTGCGGTAGCTCACAGCATCTGGTGCTAAATTTTCTGTTTTCATCTTTCGAAAGTAGTGCTCTGCAGCAATGATATCATTGTTTTCTCTGTACAGTGAGATTAATATATTGTAAGTTCTACAATCAGGAAAGCACTGGAATTCTTCCATCATGCTCACGAAAGAAGCTACTTCCTCCATTTTATGGTGCTTACCCAGAACATGAATCATTGTGTTGAATGTAACAACATTTGGCGCAACACCTTCTCTCAGCATTTGATCAAATGTGCCAGATACTTTCTCAAACTGACCAGATTTTCCGTAAGTATCAATCAAGGTGTTGTATGTGTACAAATTATAGCACGGATGCCCTCCCATCCTTCTGCCATGCTCTGAAGACCACCTTTTGAAGAAACATTCAGCCTTTTCAAACTCTCCAGCCTTCTTATGCGCTTGCAGCACAATACTCAGAGTAACCTCATCTGGAATCAAACCACGCTTGCACATGTCGCCAAGCCAAATTAGTGCCACCCCTTCTCTCCCTCCTTTGCAACACACATCAATCAGAGTGCCATAGGTTGAGTTATTGGGCACCACGCCACAGAAATGCATCTCATTCCACAGCATAAGAACTAGATCCCATCTTCTCGCCCGCCCAACTGCGCAGAGCACAACATTGTAGTGAATCACGTTGACATCATGACCCCTCTCCCTACGAAACCAGTCAAAGATCTCGACTGCCCGTCTCCAATCTCTCTGTTCCTTGAGGATGACTGTCCTTTCCCGGTTGTTCAGTGTGTCCTTCCATGGCCAGAGCGCCTCCCCTACGTCCTTGCAATGCTCCAGCGCCTCCAGCATTGCCGGTAATGACCCACCATAATGGACCCAGGTGGTTTTCTTCTTCCATTGGGGAGCCCGTTTGTCAACTGTACATGGAACTACCAGTTTAGGGTGAATTTCAGCAGTTCGTGCTGGTGCAGAGACTGCATTAATCTGCAAGGTAACACTTCTATCTCTGCATACCGAAGCTGTCGGGTTCGACAACGGGTGCACAGGAGCACGGAGGAAGCATTCGGACGGCATCAGCATACTTCTCTGCCGTTGTCCACCCTGAAAAACAGTGTAATGAGGAAAATTTAATCCACAGGCAACCATAGAGAAGCTAAGCCCGGTAGGTTTCCATTTTTTTCCCCGCTTTTTCGTCTGACCGGATTTCACTGACTGACGAACGAATTTCAGCTTTCATTATACGGCCAAATTTTGAGATCAAAATTTTCGACTCGGTACTAAACTTACCGGGTTCACGGCCGAGACGCCCGGCGGGCGGCCGCGGGAAGAGAGGGACCCTGACGCTGGCCGTTCCACCACCTACTTGCCTTGCCACACCAGCGTGTGTCCAGCGAACAGTCCCGTATGCGGATTTGGCGAGTGACAAGAGGCAAATGGGGACGGCGGCGGAGGGGAAGCGCAGCCCGGCGGGATGGCGGAGGATTCGGAGTGCTTGCGCGCGTGAAGGTGGACGGGCCCGGTGCTGGAATGGGTCCGTGGACGCCGGGGCCGGCCGGAGTTCGCGGAGGACCCCGTCCCCCTACTATGCCTTGTGCAGTGACCGCGGCCAGCCCGCCATCGTTGGTGCGCGAGCTTGGAGTCAGGAGACGGGCAGTGTCGGGTGAGGGAGATGAGATAAACAAGCCGGCCGTTCGTGGGCTGGAAACGTGATAAAACGGACCGTCTTGGGCTTCGAACGTTACTCTTGTAGAAGCCGCAGCAGCCCACCTGGCTTCTTGTAGAAGCGCTCGCCATCACTGGGGAAGTGGGGAGTGGGGACTAGACTCGGGACTGGGGGGGGGGGCGGCGCTGAGGAATAGCACCGACACACAGGAACACCGAAGACCGAACACGTTACTCTCTTTTATTTTTTATTTATATAAAAAATCTCCAGTTTAAAATTGAGACTTGACACTTTTAGCTCCACTAAGCTGCGGAAAGAGATTCTTTGCGTCAGATCCTAATGAGTAAGATTTGTATAAGCGATCCTACCCACTCATTGTTGTTTGGCAAAGTGCAAGAACTATTCGAATCAGTGAGACTTTTATTAAGAGAGCGAATGATTCTTTGTTACACCAAATGCGAGTTTCGTGTTGACGAGTTTGGCTCTCAAGGCTTTGCCATCTATCCAGCATATCTCGTCCTCGGCAGTCAGGCTTGCTCTGCAATTCTGCATTCTCTTCTAGAAAAAAAAAAACACACACGATTTTGTTTCAAATTTGTCTGAACTCCCACTGCCAGCCGATCTGCCGAGCAGAGCAACCACAAGCCGAGATGTCTGGACTATTTGCTTCACTGTCAATCGGAAGAGCATGGGAGAAACTCACCTCTTTCATGAGGGTGTTCTCGGCACCGTCAGCTCCCTCTTCGTCAAGCTCGGGGAGCCAGGAGGACCTTGAGGAGCTGATGAAGATGGAGAGGACCATGCGTCGAATACGGGCGGTGCTGCACGATGCCGAGGAGCATTGGAACATCCGTGAGGAGTCGTCCAAGCTGAAGCTCCAGGAGCTCAAGGAGGTGGCCTACGACATGGAGGATGTGGTTGATGAGTACGAGTACGAGGTCAACCGGTGCAAAGTGGAGTCTCTTGAGCGATATGCCACAGACGCCACCAACAATAAACGCAAGCGCCAGGAGGTAAAGATATCTTACAGATCCTTTTTAATTCGTCCAGCGATTTATGTTCATGTTGATTAACTTACAGTATTAGTTTGTTCTGTACTTAGACCCCTGCAATTCAGTTCGTCAATATAGGACAAATTCGTATTAGATCGAACTAAATTATTCTTTTTGCACTAATATGCATACTTACTTGGCAGTTTTTCTTCTTTCTCCATAAAGCAAAATGAGGCGTGTCAGGAGGATACGGGTGTAGTACCAGTTCCAAATGAGTTGATTCACCGAGCAAGAAAAATTACAGGCAGGTTCAATGAGATCATAGACTTCTCAGATCGTTTCTCCTTATCAGAGAATGATGGAGAGAGACGGTTCAGTCATGATACCAGTGATTTGCGGCAGACTAGCTCTTTCGTGTTTGAGAAGAGCATCCTTGGGCGAGACCAAGACAGAGACAAAATTGTAGAGAAACTGTTGACTGAAGGGAAAAATGTTGTATGTCCTGTTTCTGTCATGGCTATTGTAGGAATGGGTGGTCTAGGGAAGACAGCACTAGGACAACTTGTGTATAACAGCCCGAGGGTGCGTCAATCATTTGAAAATCACGCATGAGTTTGTGTGTCAGAGCCCTTCAATGTCAGCACAATAACAAGAAAGATCATCAACTCATTAACTAGTGGGATAGTATGTGAATACACAGAGCTTGCTTACCTTCAGGAGGAACTGGCAGATGCAATAAAGGATAAAAAAGTTTTACTTGTGTTAGATGATGTATGGAATGAGCGAAGAGACTTTTGGAGTTTATTGTGCACGCCTATATCAGTGGCAAGGTTTTGTAAAATTGTTGTAACCACTCGAAGTGAGACAGTTGCTAAATTGGTACAGACAATGCCTATGTACCACCTGAATTGCCTAACTTATGATGACAGCTGGTCATTGTTCAAGCATGTTGCCTTTGCTGTTGACCAAGAGTCTAACACTCTTGAAAACTTGATAGATATTGGAAAGAGAATTGTTAAAAAGTGTAAGGGGTTGCCACTAGCAATAAAGACAGTAGGAAGCATGTTACGCTATGAAACTGACGAACAGATATGGGAGGGTGTCTTAGAAAATGAATTGTTGAAATTGGAACCGGCACGGAATGAGGTTTTGCCGGTAATAGAGCTGTGCTACAAGCACATGCCCATATATTTAAGACGGTGCTTTATTGCCCTATCGCTGTATCCAAAAGCTATTTCACCAACAAAACAGGAAATATCCGTTTGTGGAAATTACTCGATTTGCTTAACTTTAATGGAAGTGAGGATGAGGAAGAAACTGGAAGTTTGTATTTAAAGGAGTTAGTTCAACGATCAATCCTTCAGACCGAAGAAAATTGTACTGCCTCTTGTGCTACATGCAACATGCATGACTTGGTCCATGATCTTGCATGTTTCCTTTCAGATGGAGAGTTCCATAGGCTTGAAGGTGATACATTAGATAAAATCCCACAAAATATCAGGTATATATCTGTACCTTTCAGTAGCAAATCCGTTGAGCTTCCTATTTTGCCACATTCTCTTAGGGCATTCATCATGTTGGACTTAAGAAACAACATTATAAATCCGGAATCATTATTCCCGAGCTGTAAGAATTTGCGAGTCCTTCACCTAGCACAGAACAGTATTTTTGAGGCATTGACTAGCTTCATGGGTAGCCTAAAAATGGTACGCCATTTATCACTTCAATAGGAAGATAAAACTCAAATTACAATTTCTATATCTTTGCCTCGGTTGTACAATCTGCAGACACTGGAACATGTTACATTTGGATGTCTAATTCTACATGAAATCAGACAATTGATTAACCTTCGTACTTTGGATCTACTTTTGAGTAGTTGTAGTAGTTGTGGTTGCAGTATCAGAGAGCTGAGGAGTATCAACAAAATTAGGAAGCTGAAGATATGTCGACTCGGTAACGTATTATGCATTGAGGATGTAAATGAAGCTCAAATGCGGAGTAAAAAGCAACTTCGATCACTAGTTTTGGAATTCGGAGTTGTAAATGCCTGTTGCCAACACATTGTGCAATCAGAACCTGCTGCTTTATCTCATGACCAACTTCTTTAGAGCTTGCAACCTCATCGCAGCCTAACTGAACTGATCATAGTGGGATATGAGTCTCATAGATATCCTGGATGGCTGGGCAATGACTCCTTCTCGAAGTTGACCCAAATAGAGTTATGGTATTGTGGACCCAAACACCTCCCGCAACTGGGTGGATTACCTTCCCTCAAATATCTCAAGATCAACTGGATACGAAATGTGGAACCCATTGGACGGGAATTTATTAGTTGCCATCCTTCTAATGGTTTCCCGTCATTGACAAACTTGACATTTCATAAAACGGGGGACTTGTTAGATTGGTCTGGAGTAGAAGATGGCGATTTTGTCCGCTTGCACACTCTTTCGATCACGTGTGCCTATAAACTGAAGTCTCTTCCAACTGTGCCCTTTCCATCTTTGGTGAGCGTCGATCTACTTGAGTGTGACATCGCTGTGATTCCTGAATGGTTTACTCTTCGCAGGCTAAGTATTCGTTCATGTAATAGTCTAACTGAAGTTCCTACATTGCCGTCACTTTTGGATTTCTTCCTAGGATGGTGTCCAAAGCTGAGAGCTGTCGGTTCCCTACCCTCCCTCACTTTCATGAAACTATCCGGTATAAACCCGAGAACAGTTCGTTTTGGTTCCGTCTCCTCACTCACCTCCTTGGTATTGTTAGATGAGTCATATATCAATGCAAAAGTAACAACACGTAAATACGAGTTGTTCTGTCCGTCACTTAACCTCCCATCATTGGAGTGTCTAGAAATTTTGAAGCATGGAGTTACATCATTAAGTCTTAAACAGGAAAGTCTGCCCTCACTTACAAAACTCTGCTTACGAAAGTGCCCTCGTCTCCGGTATTGTGACGGGCTTGCTAGCCTGACTTCTCTCCAGCATCTAGAGGACCGTGAGTGTCCAAAGCTACCTATAAATAGTCTGCATCTACCGCAACTGAAAACTCTTATACTAGAAGATGAATAAACAGGTATACAATCTGTCAAATGTTCAGTTTTATCTAATTCCTAATTTACTTGGCATTCTTGTTCACATTTTTCCTTTTCATTTTGAGCAGGTCCCTGTTTTTCTACTTTCGAAGTCAAACTATCAAATGTTATCACAGGCAAGTTTTCATATGCATGTTGGCTATTGCCTTACAGTGTCCGACTGAGTAGTGCTTCAATTACATGTACACATCACTTAATATCTTCACTTCCGAGTCGTCTATATAACGGTCATAATAAGGTGCTGACCTTCAAATTTACTGAAATTGAAGCTCTGTATCAGTTCATAACTGAAACCTCGGTTGAGCAGAACTCGATTACTTGTGGTATATATGGACATTTCAGCCTTGTGAAATTAAATTTCTCTCTGCAAAATGCATTTGTAGTACTTCACCTACAGCTAAGTGTCCATTCTAAAATTATATCTTTCAGTGCTCGTTTTGCTTCCCCGTCCATCTTTCAGCGCAACCCGAAAGATGGAAGGCTACAACTACAGACTACCGAGCAAGTATTTTGTAACATCAGTGCTACAAAATACTAGTTAGTTTGAAGCTGGAGTTGTTTGAATGATTCTTTTGGGCAGGCCATAATTTTCATCAGGAATGGCAGATGCAGAGGATGTCAGACATAAGGACCTGAATTGGATCAGTACTTCCATGATCGTTCTCCATCTAGTAACACACCACAACAATGCTGTCGGTTTCATTGTCCATCAAGATTTACATATTCCTGGTAACATATTATACCACTAGTTGTATAAGAAATGCATGTATAATTAAGCAGCCGGCCAATAATAAGCCCGGGCAGACCACACAATTGCACGCACGCACAGACACATATAGAGAAGGAAGGTTCTTTGGTTTGAGAGCCTGCTATTTCTGAATCTTTGTGGTATTAAGGGGAAGCAATTAGTGTTTGTGGTGCTTGGAGGAGGAGGGGGAGTCGTCGTCGTCGTGGTCGAACTCGATGGGCACGACCTTGGGCACGTGCACGGGCAGCACGTGGAGGTCTTCTTCCCATGCGTTCCTCTCCCCGGCGGCGGCGCAGTCCACCGTCCTGAGCGCCTTCCAGACGGCGCTGTTGCACTTGAACCCTGACCCGAACGCGATCTGCCATACCCGGTCCCCCTTCTTGATCCTCCCCTTGGCCTCGCAGTATGCGAGCTCGTACCAGAGCGAGCTGCTGGACGTGTTGCCGAACCGGTACAGCGTCATCCTGGAGGGCTCCATGTGCCATGCCGTGAGCTTGAGGCTCTTCTCCAGCTCGTCCAGCACGCCGCGGCCGCCCGCGTGGATGCAGAAGTGGTCGAGCGCGAGCTTGAAGTCGGGCAGGTAAGGTTTCACGTCGGCGCGGAAGACGCGCTTGAGCACGACGGTGGCGAGGAAGCGGAGCTGCTCGGAGAGCGGGAGGACGAGCGGGCCCAGCGTGGTGATGTTGGTGCGCAGAGCCTCCCCGGCCACGGCCATGAGCTCCTTGGACAGCGACACGCCCACGTTGCCCGCATCGTCTTCTTCCTGCGTCACGCACCCGTAGCTCTGGTCGCTGGCGCCACGGTGCGTGCGCACCGTGTGAACCAGCTGGTACTTGGCGCGCCGCCGGTCGGAACGCCGGTTCGAGAGCAGCACCGCCGCGCCGCCCATCCGGAACAGCGTGTTGGTCACCAGCATCGGACGGTGGTTGCCCAGGTACGCGTTCAGGGTGATGTTCTCCGTGCTCACAACCAGCGCGTACGTGTCCCCGTGCACCTGCACAACACAGCATCGGAGAGGTCATGAGTTAAGTTGTTGATCCATCGAGAGATATCATGTACTACTAATTCTTGCAGTTGCAAGGTACGGATTGCTGTAATAATAAGCGCCCAGCCAATCCATCTCTGCTACCCCAAGTAGCTACTGCCACCCAACAACAATTACTTCTGAATCGCGGCCTGCTCACTGTGCGGTGTCTGTCCTCACTCCTCAGTTATTATGACAACCGAGACCAGTGAGGGGCTAATTACAACCTGATTACTACTGATATGTTTTGTGCCGCGTGAGACCGGTCCTTCCAAGTTCCAATTGCTTGTACTAGCAACGCGTACGTAACGTAAAACGGTTCTCATCAGCAAATTCGTCATGGTTCAGCTCCAAAAGGCTGCTGCAACGATTTCTGACTTCTCTCTCTACTCTACTGAAGCACGCGCTTAGCCTTGATAGCTCAAGCCGGTGTCTGGTGTGTTGTATCCAGCTGGTCCATGTATGCAATGCAACACAGGTAAGGTACCGCACTAGAAGGCCACACAGGGGAAGAATGGGGCTTTCTCGCCTCGCCGTCCAATCGATCATGGCCAGGACTGAGATACAACGGCCCCCTATTCTTTTAGGACCATCCTTAAGGTGGAACGTGCATGGTCCTAGTCCTAGCGGCTGGATCGGCGTGGACTGTTTGGTAGATCCCCTTGGATGATTGCTGTGTTGTTTAATTATTGGACCATTTTCTCATGTCAGACACGGTCAGTTAAATTGATGCCATGGCTGACCTACAGTTGGGCGGTAATGGACGTGGTAAGGACATGAATGCATACGCCTACTTCTCCCGTCCCATTTTTCAAGCTATCTTAAATTTATCAACTCTATAAGAAATAATATTAATATTTAGAAAATCAAACAATTATCATCATTTAGATTAATTATAGAATTCATTTTTATTACGTACCATTTTTCTTCCTGTAGATATTGGTAATTTTGTCTATACAATTATTAGTCAAACTTAATTTTCTTTAATTTGGCCTTTACTATTTCAAAAGCGTCACTTTGAATAAATTGAACGGATGGAGTACCTTAAACCACCCATGACACTTTTTTTTTCTTCGATCTTCTTTTTTACAAACAATAATGTTGGTAAGCGCAAAAGCAAGTAAAATATCATCATCCGTTTTATTGACTAACCGATCGAGTTGATGTTAAACTGTTATACATTCAGTTGAACGGAAGTATGCTGGCTGGTTCTTCTATGCTAAAGTCGGACGTTGAGTGTGCATATTCTGTTCAAGTTAATTACTTAATGAGTGGCACGTCAAGTTCTAGACCAATGACAGTTATTCCCCGCGTATCTGAACCAACTAGTATACAGCATTGGCCACATTATATTATATATGGTCCAGCATGCAGCGAGTTGATGCATGTGCCTGTGTCCATTGCGACCTTGTTTCCTTTGTTGGTATATCCACAATTCCACATATGGGACGTGCAAGGGTGCAAATTAAAAGAACATGATGTGCTCTAGTCTAGCCAGCTAGCTATAGGTGCATGAGATCAAAAGGAGGAGATGTGTGTGTACCTGAAGGAGGTGCTTGGCGAGGTCGATGGCGATGATGCCGGCGCTGCATCCCATTCCACTGAGGTTATGGCTGACGACGTCGTGACGCATGCCGTACCGGTTGACGACGAGCGAGGCGAAGGACGGCGTGGGGCTGTAGAGGCTGGAGTTGACGATGACGACGCCGACGTCCCGGGCCCGCACGCCGGTCTTGGCAAGCAGGTCGTCGACGACGCCGAAGACGACGGCCTCGGACTCCTCCCGCGCCGTGCGGAGGCTCATGTCGACGGGCACGCGGAGCAGCGACGCCGGGAAGTGGGTCGCCTCGCCCACGCCGGCCCGCTCCAGCATCCGCGTCTGGAACCGGATGCTCTCGTCGTTGAACCGGCCCGCCGCCGCGAAGTGCCGGATCGACCGGGCCCGCGTCGCCTCGTGGGCCCGGCCCGGCTTGAACCCGGCCAGGTCCACAAGGTACACGGGCCGCGGCCGCGACGCCGCGTACGCGTACGCCGCCGCCGCCACCCCCGCGCACGCCGCCACCACGGCCGCGGAGTTGGCGCGGGCCTCGCGCCACCACAGGGCGAGCACGCCGGCGACGCTGCTCGACGGCGGCGGCGCAAGCTGGGCGGCGACGACGAGGAACGTGACGGCGAGGAGGTGGGGAAGGCGGCTCACGAGGCGGTGGTAGAGCAGCCTGGCGTGGTTCAGCGTCGCCTGCTTCACCGTCCTGAACAGCTCCCTGTCCATGGAGAACGATCGAGTTGCCATGTAAATATGGTTCTTCAAGTGTTGTTACTTGAAAACTATTTTCTGAGGGTTTAATTCCTGATGAGATCGATCACCCCCCTGTGAGCAATGCAGCTGAGAGAGAGAAGCTATTTGAGAGCTCGTCGAGAGAGAGTGTGTGTGTGAGCAAGGTATGGGAAGTGGCAGTGCGGATTTATAAGCGCGGGACAGGAGGAGACGCGCGGGAGGTGAGTAATGGCTGCCGTGAAGCTAGCTGTTGAGAAGGTAGCGGTTAATAAAGCAGAGCCCCATGGCATGTTCCTGTGGATGGGTGCAATGCCCGGAGAAGCCGAGAAAAAAAGAGGCGCTGCGCTGACCCTGTCCTGTGTGCTATGTGGTATACATGGTATTACTCCGTAGCAGGCAAGCTCAGGTAGAGTACGTGCAGCCGCATTCACCATTATTGTGCGACGCAAGCTACATACGGTTGCTCGATCGTAGCTGATGAATGCATGTGAGGCTGAATGACCAAAAAGACGGCGGTTCTCTCAGCAAGTCAGCATTCAGCTGCAAGTGGACACCGAGGATTCATTTGAGTAAAATCCTTGTTCGATTTGGAGTGGTATTTGTCAAGCTGTTGCTACTGGTTCATTGTTTTGCATGTGCGGGGTAGCATGTAGCTCGCACAAATTGCATGGCCCCAATACTTAATAAAGGCAGCATTGGAGATTTATTTTTCTATCCTGATGATAATACGTCATTGGAGGTTTAGTAGCATGTTCGTGCAAAACGCAACACCCTCGATCGGCTCTTCATGCAGCGACAGTCTGCAGAACTGAGTAGGTACTGTGGCACCATTTCCATTTGCATGTTACCGGTCCTACCTCACCAAGATAAAAGGCACAAACCTTTTTTTCAACAGATCATCGGTTCTGTTTCACATTGCACTTGTCTATAGGGACATTGTACGCTATACTATGCACGCATGTGCCTTCTAATAATTCGTCACTCACGACCTTTTGTATGCATTTAGCATGAAATATATGGGTGATTCTAAAACTATTTGTAGATTATTATCTGGATCTTTAGACTCTAGTTTTGTATTTTTGGCTCCTTAAAGCTCGTATGTCACGGAAGGTCCCAAGGAGACACGACGTGCACAAAAGCTCAGAAAACCGGTATTCACATTTTTCCTGCTTATATTGGTGGCTTGAAAGAAGGAAATCTTGATTTGTCAGTGCGCGGGCACGGATATGTGTTTGCCCAAGCTATTAGTACAAGCTAGAGCTTGCGTACTTTGTCAGGGAGAGAAGGTTAACCGTGACACAAAACTGTATGGTGAATTACAATAGTAGATGGATCGATCTCGTTTAGTTAGGTGCCCATGCGCCGATTAAACCTTCAATTTGCTGCACTGCATCGTCCTGTTTTTCAGGCTCCAGCTCCAGCAGAGGCTTTGTCCTCATCCAAGCAAGCAAAAAACAGACTATTGAATGGATTGATATCGCAACGATCGTCGGCCAGCGTATTGAAGAAACTCTCATCTGGAGACGAGCATGGCGTACTTAGAGAGCATTGACGATGCCCTGACATGTACGCATTTACCACTACAGGCTACAGCCTACGGCACGTAGGATATTCAGATAATTGTATATCATATCACTGACAAACAAATTC
Source organism: Eleusine indica (assembly GCA_030378355.1). Taxonomy (NCBI): domain Eukaryota; kingdom Viridiplantae; phylum Streptophyta; class Magnoliopsida; order Poales; family Poaceae; genus Eleusine; species Eleusine indica. The sequence goes on along the minus strand of CM059498.1, from coordinate 3,334,246 downwards.
AAGGACGAAACCGCCATCCTTTTCAGAACCCATACGGTGCTTCAGATTCTAGTATACTCCGGCGGCGCATTTTCCTTCCTCGCTAATCTAATCCTATCTCGCGTCTTGGATGGACGATGGATCTAGACGAGCCAATCTGCCATGCTGGAATTGCAACAGTGTACACACTTGGGACGCCAGATGCACGCACGTACATAAATGCACCCCCTCCTCCGATCACGATGAAAGGAAGTAACGTAACTCCTCGCGCGCGACTCCATCACCTACACGCTTCCAAAGATTTCAATGCGGTGCCGTGGCCGGCGCCGCACGATGCATGGTCGGACCGAACCATCGTTCAAGGCTTCACTGCCTCCAGGCATGCAGGTTCGTCGACTGCAGAGTTATGCAGGTCGGTGCCCACACGGGCTCTGAAACATGTTTCAGAGCGCGCGTTGACTTGCAATGCAGCACGCATGATGCACACTGGCGATCCAGCAAGCACGATCGGGGCTGGGAACGTTGACTATGTAGGTGCATGGAAGCATGGGAGCTCAGCAGTCAGCACTCGCGAGGGTGCCATGTCTTCGTCCGGCCAGGCAGTCAGGCACCGGCCGTGTGGGTGCAGGTTTCTGCCACTCCTGGAACGGATGGGCGCTCATGGGTTCTGAAAGTGGCCTATCGGTGCGGCCTTTCTGCCCTTGAAGTAGATATGCCTGCCTGCAAATACATTATGGAAGTACTATCCATTTTCGAAAGAAAAAATACATACAAGTATGACGTGCAGGAGAAATCAATGTGTTTGGATTTTCTTTCTCCAGGAACAAAAAGTTAAAATTTACTAGTATAATTGGCCTGAAAATACTGAAAAAAAAACTTAGCAGAACATTGTGCACAATGATAATGTTGCTGAGCACTGCGACAGGGTGAGATCAGGGCAAGTAACATGCATGTTTCTGTTTGTTTTAGATCCAACAGTAAATCTGTTGGTCGTGCTGATCATTTGATGAGGCCATCAGTGCCGCAATAAAATCTATGATTTGTCTTGATACATTTTAAGGAAAGCCGGTGCTGTCAATTCGGGGGAATGTGTGAGTAGGCAGACTCATCGGTGATCTGGATCCTCAAGATCCTGAGCTTTGCACTGCTGGTAATGTGACAGCATGTTTGTATTGATATGATTAATAATAACTGCATATGGGATAATTTGGCAAGGGTTCCTTGTCCTATATGCACGAGAATGGCCTATCTTCGGGAGAATGTGTGAGTAGACAGACTCATCGGTGATCTGGATCCTCAAGATCCTGAGCTTGGCACTGCTGGTAACGTGACAGCATGTTTGTATTGATATGATTAATGACTGCATCTGGGATAATTGGGCAAGGTTTCTTGTCCTATATGCACGAGAATGGCCCATCTAATGTGGTGTTACTAGGAAAGTTAATCTGACACTTTTCTGAAAATGCTGGCTAACCACATGGCTTTCAGAAACAAGAAATAATATGCCTGATATTCTTTTTCTGTACTTTTCCCCTCTTTGTTTTCAACAGACCATGCAACTTCAACTTCTACTTGGAGATTACATAACGGAGATAGTAGTACCTAGGGCATTGAACCGCGGGTGAATCCATGGCATCTTCTCTAGCCGATATCATTGACCAAGGATAATGCGACACGGGAAATTTAGTGCTCTGATTTTGACATGCCATGGGGCATGGGTCCAAAAAAGGGGCATGGTTCTAGCTGTCCAAAAAAGTTAAGAGCGTTTTTTTCTGTGAACGTGAACTGTTCTTGAATTAGTAGTTGATAAATACAGACCTTTTTTTAGGGTCTTGTGAGTCCGTTTGAATGCTTAAATTAGCTATATGCATAAGGTTTCCGAATGTTTTAATTCTTCTTACATACTAGTTCTAAGTAACAAATTGGTTAAATATGATAGGATCAAGTTTCATGGATAACCCTGCACCTATAAGCAGTATCATTTGCAATAATACAGAGTATGGACTAAAGAGTATCTTTGTTAATGTGATGAGAAGTCATACTTGAAGAATCAATCTAGTGTTAATTAACTCCTGTACAGGACCAGTTCTAGATCGAGACCATTAGTCATTTTAAGTCAGAATTAGGTTGCGCGACAAAGCACCCATTACTGAACCAACATGGACCTCTCTTCCAACAGAGATACACAGTAGACCGCCCGCGGTCCAGATGGAATGAACAAGCGCAGGAAATTATTGTTCAGAGGTGAAAGGGTCCCACCGCAATACAGAACTGGTTGCGTGGCGTAAAATACTCTCTGAAGTCTCGCATAGTCCCAATATAGACTAGACGACTATACTTACGCACCGTTATTCCATCAGGCGGTTTTTTCAAACAAAGAGACTACTCCAACTTGCAGGATTGGTTGTTTCAAAAAAAAAAAAAATACTTGCAGGATTGCAATTTGCAGGCATGTAACTGGAACACTTGCACATACACATGCTAGTATTCAGCAATCAGCACTACTACACCATGTGCAGTGCGGAGCTTACATGCTCCGCTTGACATGGAATAATGCAAAGACAAAAGAAACACTGAAACGCCAAAACTGCTGTCTGCGCGCATGGTATACGCACAACAACAACAGCCAGCAAACACGCTGAACTGAAGACGAGATATGATAGCATTGAGTTTCCTTTTGTTGCTAGTTGGCAACCGGTACAAGTTTGGCTTGGTGACACACGTCATTGCCAATCTTAGCTGTTTGTTGCGGCAGAGAGACAGGACGATCCTTCAATCGCATCTCGTAGCGTGGCAATTGAGCGATCGATCATAGCGTGCTCACTGTTCGCTCATGAAGGCGGTACAAGGAACGCAGAGGACGACAATCTAGTAACCGGTCAATCCCAGTCTCGGTAGCTTGTATCTCTATAGCTGATCACTGCTTTATCACAGCGGTCGAAGCCGAGAGAATCAAATGATGGGGGGGGGGGGGGGGGGGGGTCGGCCTGAATCATCATTGCACGCGCGGCCATCTCTGACTCTCTGAGCTGGGATCGGTGCCAGAAACCTGTGCACTCCAATGGTAGGCATTGTTGCAAGGAGATGGCAACATTACATCGGGATACGCTTGCATCAATATCTGCTCACTGTATGGGCATCCTTATCTGCATGCCCATCAATCTACTAGTAATCCTCTAATTTGTGTTTCGTTAGATAATGATGATATCCTTGCATTGTGCGTCTAGAAGCAATCATCTTGGATCCAATACGTGATTACACACGAGCCGAGCCGTCCGACAAAGTACAGACAAGTGTACGCAGCTGCTACTGCTCAGGCACGCTGCTCATGTAGCCTGGAAAGAGAGTTGGATTTGGCTTTGTGAGTTGTCCGGACCATTATTCCTCGGAGGTGAGCCCACATCAACATGAAAAACGAAAAGGGGATCGACTTTGTTCTTCGTGTCGCCGTTTTCTTTGGTGGCCAGCTTTGCAAGTGTGAGTCGTGCTTCATTTCAATGGAATAAACAATCAATGGTGAACAGTAAAGTTTAGGACGGATATCGCTTTGCTTTGTGGAGGGTCATTATGGCTGATGATCCGCATCGTTTGATCAGCGGATAACTGATGACAGATAAACACAGATACACAGGTGTGAAAGCCTCAAACTAGTTTACTCCAGTCTTCAGGAGACCGAAGGACGAAGACGGACTCATTCAAAGACCGCCTAGCTACTCTGCGATTGATGCACCGGCCAATCAAATGCACCAGTCTACAGCTGCACACGTTCATTGCATAGTGGAAGTACAAACACGTTCATTGCTCTCTTTCTGGTAGTGTATTTGAGCCGCCCGTCTAGACGTAGACGAACACTAGCCCTGCCGGCACGCCATAATTAGTATAGTGAACACACAGAATTGCCTAGTTGATGAGCCGTCCAAGTACATGGACACGCTTAACATTATGCTGCCGTCTATTACTGCGGTTGGGACAAGCAAACGTCGAGTTCATTTCTAGTTCTTTCTTCTTGTCTGAAACGAGGATATTATCTGACCGGAGGGAGTACTACTGTTTATAAGGTTCTTAAGCACCTGTAGGCCCCTTGTTGTTTATGGTGCACAGAGAGTCGGGTTCTCTGTTTGAAGGAAAGTAGGAAAGGCGTCGGCGGCTGACCGTGGCAGCACATCATTTTTTTAGAACCGCGGCAACACATCTAAATAAATGGGATTTTTTTTTTAGACTTGCTAATTTTCACCACTTTAAACCATCAAATCTAGATCCTACAATTTATAATTATTATATAGATAAATTTTAAAAAAATAATAAAAATATAAAATAATAAATGATTGACTGAAAGTTTTTAATCGATTGAAGGCTATAAAATATATTATTTCTATAATATCTTAATAACTGGAACTGGAATTGGTGCGAGCAGTCGTTACGGGCCCAGTTCGGACGCAGAAAGCTCCGCCCGTAGCCGGACTTTTGGACATGGCAGGTTGCGAACGTTCGTAGCCGCAGGCCCGCAGCACGTTGGGCTGACGAACAGTCTAATGGGCCTAGTAACGGGCTTAATAGCGTTTACGGGCTTGATATTTTCCTGGGCTCCCATCGGGCTGAACATCGAGACTGTGGTCTTTTCTGAGCCCATGGCGGGAAAAACCCAAACAACTCCGACGGCCTCTGCAGTTCATTCGTCCGTCACCACGAAACTTTTGAGGCAAGGCAGGCCTTGACAATCGCCATGATCCTTTCTCTTTGCGCAGGAGAAGATCAAAGCGACGAAACTGCAGGTAGGTCCCCTGGTTTAGCTCAATGAACCTTTAAAGGCATCGATCAGAAACTCGCAATGTGTCGAAATAATTAGTACAGTGAACACACAGAATTGGCTAAACCATTACTGTACCAGACAGCAGCAGATCCAAAACAAGCTTACGGATGGAGAATTGGATCCGAGCGCAGAGCCGCAGATCGGAACAAAACTAGTAAGCGGGAATTAAGGGAAAGGACCGCGTTAACTTTCTGCCGCAGACATCATCAACCTGCTGGACTGGACCACCTGAGACGAGACGAGACTAGATTCCGCCCCCTGCGATGCTTTCTTCCAGCTCACTTAACCACGATGCAGCCAAGTTACATTAGCCCCAAGCTAGCTAACCCCCTCTTATATTATCTGTTCTTTCCCCGTGCCAAGGCCGCATGCTAATCACACTCTAGCACAATTTCTCACACTAATCAAGCTAGTCAGCTACTCTAGGAGACATACATGTGAAGCGTGTGACGATGATGTCATAGTTTCAAGTCTCGAGGCAACTGATCAAGGCGGTTCCGTTTTTATGTGCTCCCTACGCAAGCAGCTAAGCTAATAAGCTACTCGATCTCGCAATATTTTTTTTTTTTTGTACGAGGCAACGCAAGTTGGTTGAGTGAGAACGATTGATGTGTGCCACTGGGCCCTAAACAATTAGGACAGCAGTTTACAGATGATTCCTTCTTATCTAGTAGCCGCAGCGGTTGAGCTTTCTTTAATCTGCTCGAGCTGTTCATCCAGCGTAGAATATATATACGTACTTGCCAGTTCTTGTTTATTCAACAACCTCTAACAATTGATCCGATTATTATCAATCGATCCATGTGGCGCGCTGGATCCGAGAAGCTTATTCCCCGTTTCATTCTACCTCGTAATCCCATTCCCATTTGGATCGATGGTTCTCATACATCCAGATTAGATCGGGACACAAAGCTCCAAGCTAGCAACGGTAACATACCAAAGAGGTTTCATTCAGACTACGTAATGCGAGTGATGAGGTATCTCGTACTCCTTGGTTGATCAACTGGGGCATTATGCAGTCAAATGCTCCTGAAAAATCATCAAGCTCCTCCATGGGCCCTTCTTTGTGCACGCCGCACTAGCAAATGCACTACGAATCGAGTATAGCATCACGACTATACAACAGTAGATAGTAGTAGTGGTCGTAGCACACCTACCACGGCATCTAGTACCGATTGATGGTCGAGTTCATAATATAGCGACCTGTATAGTACCACTAGTGTCTTTACGTATACACAATTACACATATACTCGTACAAATCAGTACTGGTCCTAGCTACTAATTAAAGGAGTAGTAATGCTATTGAGAAGCTCCTAAAGGAGTAGAAATGTATTGAGAAGCTGTAAAATGCTGGATGGTGTATTGCCCCGATAGTATTTTTTTTTTACGCCCAACATTAGTTAGTGATCCGCAAATCTCAATCATTCATACAAAAAAAAAATCTGTGAAGAGTAAGACATGTACACACAATGCAGCTGCGTGTACGCATCTGTTTCCAGATGTTTTGTCTACAGACAAGCGTATATCACTTTCCTCCAAGCAAAAAGGTGCCTTGAAAAAAAGATAGTACTAGTACACATAGCAATTCAGATAAGCGTATATCACTGCCCCCGCTTCCTGCACAGAACTCAATCAAAAGCTGGCAGGTCTCTGTCCAAAGGATAGGACAAGCGATTATGAATATTAGTAATATTGATACGCGCCGAATGGAGCCCCAGAGGCAAGATAGCACGGGTTATTATACTGGATAAAACAATTCAAAGCACCTCACTTCACTTGAAAATACTCGTACCCAAATATCTCCGGATTTTATAATCAGGCGGGGTTCAGAGAATAGACTCTTCCCTTTTCTAAGCTGTCAGGGACAACGGAAGCAGCCGATCGTCTGTGGCGGCAACCCTGGGTTGCGAGTGACCAATACAGTACGTACGCCCATGTGTATCCAGTAACCACGTCTGCCAGTACCGTTCCCTCCAGCAAACTCCCTTTAAAGCGTGGACCTGTGTACGAAACATGTGAAGATGGGTGTAATAATACGCACTTTTCCTGCGCATATCTCCCGCGTTGTTAAAAGCTTCCGGTCACGCACGACGGAGGACCGGCAGCACAAAATGTACAATCGTCAACCGGATCAGTACAGACAGGCGGCAAACCTTATCTCCAAGTCACACCGTTTTGAAAGGTCGAGTCGACCGGCACCTTGTGTTTGTTGGCTGTACCGCTCGATCAGCTCCTGCGATGCAAGTACTGAGCCCCATGGCAATAATCGCGCCCGTCCGTAATCACAATCATGCTAGTCACATCTGTCGTCATTATGCGGAAACAGTAGGGGATCGGAGTAGTAGCAGTAAGGTCTAATGATCCAGAGGACTCGTAGTAGTAGCTGGGTGCCCCCCCAGCGGCGGTGGGTTAGACATGGACGGCCTGCAAACGCGGCAACCGGACGTGGCGCCGCTGTCTCGCCGGATCGGGGGGCTGGTGGAGCTGGCGTTTCACGTACGCCGATCACCGGCAAGTTTTCGTGTCACTGCTCATCATCTTCACTTCGCCCCCATCCCCTGGCGCGGAGGGGATGGATGGCCGTGTCGGGTATCGCTTGAATGAGCTGACGATCGAGTACTGGACCGTGTATTTTTCTCTTTTGTGACTCATATGGACATCACGCTTGAGACTTGAGAGCAGCAGCCGACGACGGTCATATGTCACGACGAGGTGGACTCTCGCGCGCCATGCCGCGCAAGCGTCCGCGCGTAGTTGACTCGGCGACTCCCTGTGCGTCGTCGTCGTCGTCGCGCGCGCGCCTTGCAACAAAAAAGGGTCGCGGCGAGCAGTCGTTGCATAAATGCATGCATTGCCTGGATGTACTACCACCACACCATAGCTCTGCAAGCAGATCATCGATGCAGGCCGTGCGACTGAATTCAGCTGAGAGGATGCCAGGCACGGGCAAGGAGACGGTGATCATTCAAGTTTGGTGCTCTGTAGGTAAGCTTTCAGGCATACTAGGGTGGTAAGTGTCTGTCAGTGACTTGTTGGTGTAAGGGGATCAGGCGTCCCATAACCGCCTATAGGTCGTTTCGGATAAGCTATAAAGAAGCAAAGCATGACAGATGGCCCATCTGCGGCCCAGGCGGGCAAGCAGGAACGGTGGCTGACATGCGCGCCCGCTTGAACCGTCAACCACCCGACTAAATACGAGAATTTGACTGCCTGCGACTGGGGGTGGCTAGGCGGGACAGGATGTGCTCGAGGCCCCCTGCGCCGCCTGACAAATTTGCCTGGGAAAGGCACGCACAGGGCGGAGATCGAGGGAGGATACGCATTGACACCGTCTCCGTCGGCCAACCCGACTCCCGACCCGGATACGGGATACCGAGGGCGGATGAGCAGGATTTGGGGCAGATCCTGTCCTTCGCCCCTCTCACCTAGGTACTCGGCATGGGTGAGGCTCCGGTCATGTAAACCTCTTCCCCTTGGCCTATAAAAAGGGGAGGTGTTCAACATTTAAATGAAAACTAATAAAATATACTCAGACAAGCAGAACGTAGGGTATTACGCTCTCGAGCGATTCGAACCTGGGTAAATCAGTATTATTCATCCATTTCCCTGCTAGCTCACGTAAGAAACTTGATCCATCCTGCCCGCAACCTATATTAAGGGCGACACGCACCGACAGTGACCTAATGTGATTTTTTTCTTTTTTATCACAGTCTGTGGGTGTGAAGTGAAGGGAGTGATCACTGCGTGGATCGAACTGGTTATAGGATGAGATCGAAGTGCTCGCAGTAGTGGCGCTTTCTACTAGGGTAGTAGGAGCATCAGTGATGGATGGATTCGCTGCACTGAAAGCAGATGCAATGGCTGTCTCTGTTTTCCCGTCAGAACAAAAAGGTCAGGAACGATGGAGGGAGGAGGAAAGAGGGGGAAAGTGGTGGTGGTTCCTTCGTGGCCACTTTTGCATGCAGGAGAGGCAAAAGGGAAAGGCGAGTAGTACAATCATTGTGTGATGGGCTGCTGGGACACGGGAGATGCAAAAATGTTTTACTTCTACTCATCACAAACGCCTGTTGCACCTTTTCTTCTCATGTGGTAAAACCTTGAACAACAGTCCGTTGGTGGTTTTAACCAGGCTGTGTGGGAGTGCGGTGGGACACCCCGGGAAGTCATGCACGCACCCGCGGCGCGATTTCAAAAGAGAAACTGCTCGCCAGCCCGGTTTGGAATCTCCGAACGGCCACACGTAACGTACGTACCGGGGTCGGTCGTCCCCAGCTCCGGGCAATGTGAGAAGTGTTACTTTTTTGTCCGAACATAAATGTTTACCAATCACAATAACATCTAAACGACTGCATCTAAAGTTCTAACAAAATATGAATAAATAAAGAATGTAATCATCTATCTAAAATTTCAGATGCAACAAATTCTTATATAAATAGAAACAAAAATATAAAACTAGTATGTGAACAGTACCGGTTGCAACTGTTCATCTCCCACTACTGTTTAAAGGTTAATTTATCTTTCTTTTTTGTTTCTCCTTACACAATTATCCGCTACACTTAAAACTTTGCATGATGATAAATAATTACATATTTCATCTATTTATATCTTTATTTAAATTTTAGATGCATATTTGAAGGTGTTATTGCATTTCGTAACATGATAACACGGTGTTACTTGCACGTTGGTGTGCGGCGACCACCCTCGCATCGTCCTAGATTGAGCGCCGGGCATGCAGCATGCGATCGACGCTTTCAAGAACGACACGACGTGCGCGCCTGAACTTGGTCATAACATTTGTCTCAGGTTCAACGACGCCGTTGTTGCTATGCTCCTATCTGTTTGGATACTCTAACAGTATTAGAGGTTAGAGTTAGTTTCTAGTTTATAACTAACTTTAAATTAACTCTAACTCTTGAGGTGTTTGGATATAAGAGTTAGATTGATAATATAGGTACTGATTTAATCATTTATCTCCTTTGAGAATCAAAGAAAAAATAACTTTTCAGTAAAACTTACTCAAACTAGTTTTAATTAGCACCTCTTGAATGAGATGATTTTTTTTTATAAATTAGATATAATTAGACCAAACTAACCTTTTATATTTAAAGATTTTAACGCTAATTATAATCAAAGTAGCTCAAACATATGGATCCAAACAAGGCCAGACAGCAGGTCTTCGTCACTGCGGGTACGGCGAGTGAACACTGTGCCGAGGAAACGCAGAGCAAAGACAAGATAAGATTGGGGATCGGCCCGCCCGTCAGCCCGTGTGCCCGAGCGAGCGAGTGCATTCATGCTTTCGTTCGTGATTGGAGTTCAAGGGGTTGGGTGCGATGCGAAACCAATTGACATTTTTTACGCGGTGCGGTCTTCGGGTGGTCTTGTCAAGCGAAACATTAGCGTCTGCATATGCACCACAGACGATTCTATCACTACAGAAGAGTTTTAACGATGATTACCACGGGACGCGTATGATTGCCACGACAAGATCGTAGAAAATCCAGGAGCCCTTAAGCAAAGTAGATCTACGGCGCCGTATGACCTGTCTCGATTATAATACTAACCCACTCGATTTGGATTGCGGTAATTGTTTATGCGCCGGAACAGAACAGAAAAGAGAAGCGCGTGGATCGAGGCAGATATATGCTCCTGACGCGCGTTCCGATCCTATCCGCTTCCTGTTGCTTTCTTTCTTTCTTCGCAATCCCACCTGAGATTAGCTTGCAGAGTACACCAACATTTCGGCTTAAACAATGCAGAGAATAGAGTTGTTGCATTTGCCTACGTATATTTATTTGATTCTTTCACTGCAGAGCAACTGTAGCTGCCCAATTTCGATGCTTGAATTCAACAAGTACTTCCAAGTTTCATTGTTTCACTGAACGATAAAATTCAAGTTTGTTGAGGATTCTTCAGTTGCCTTCCTGCATAAAGATGCCACTCTCCCGTGTTCTTCAGAGTGCACAATGAATGCCATTTCTGGCACCTCTTCTGCAAAATTAAGCGTCTAAACAAAGGCAATCGATAATAGTAGTAGTAACAAGCAACAAAAGCTGGTAGTTGTTGCTCCATTGTCAGGTTCTGCTACTTAAACAAGAACGAAACCAAATCAAACAGATGGGTCACAGTCCAAAAATCTGCTCTCAATTTTTTTTATCTCTGCAAACTACCACTACAACTTTTTTTTGTCCCGTTTCTCCATAATTACCAGTAGTACCACTACTCATTGCTACTACGTACTACTATTCCGCAGGAAAAAATTAAACCCATGATGAACTGGGTAAAAAGCAAAAGAAGAAGGAATAAAAGGAAGGAAAAAACAAAGAACATTTGCGTCCAGTCCCTGTACCAAGGACCACAATGCAAATTCCCGAAGAATAAGCGAAGGAAAAGAATTTCAAAAACGTCCTCAGCAAAGCAGCTCAATGCAGGGCCCACCGTGCCAACCTCACTCGGCGTCGCCGGCGGCGAGCTCACTGGTGGTGGCTTCAGCTGGCGGCGGTGGAGGAGGAGGGGGCGCCTCGCGATCGTAGGGCGAGAGCCACTTGGCGCGCATGTACTCGGGCTTGCGCCACGGCGGCAGGTGAAGTCCCCGCTTCTTGAGGCTGGCGCGGGCCGCGTCGGCAGCGGCCGCCACGAGCAGGCGGAGCCGGTCCTCCTTCCCGACGAACACGGACGGCAGGCGCTGCAGCACGGCGCGGTACGCCTTGGTGGGCCGGGCCACCTCGAACGCGGCGCGGAAGTCGACGTCGACGAGGACGCGCTCGCGCTCGCTGCGGTCGGAGCCGGCGGGGAGGAGGACGTCGAGGTACGTGTGGTCCCCGGCGGGGTGGGACGAGGACTTGTCCCAGCGCGAGAGGCAGACGGCGGCGTCGTGGCCCGCCGCGCGGAGGGAGTCGACGAGGAGGCAGAGGAGATCGCGCTTGCGCGCGCCCGACGCACGGTGGCGCTCGACGAGGGTGGACACGTCGGCGAGGAGGTTGCGCTCGCGGAGGCTCGCGCACTGGACCAGGCCCTGCAAGCACGAATTGAGTCAGAAATGGTAAGTTCCTCATGGGGAATTGCCGAAACTAGAGGAATTGGTGAGAATTTAATTCACTACTAGACTACAGTACCTTGATGGTCTCCGCGATGTCTGTGGCGGCAGCGGCCTCCGCCGCGGCGTCCTCGTCGTCGGAGGCGTCACCGGCGTGGAAGCAGTTGCAGCACCGCGTAGCGGCCCCCTTCTCGACGACGACGCCGCCGCCATCCTCCAGGAAGCTGCGGACCATGCCGTCCAGGCACAGCGAGCTGGGTTCCGACGGCAACTCCTCCTTCTCCCCGGCGCCAGGGGCCGAGGGGAGCCGCTCCGCCGGCGAGACGCGCAGCACCTGCCGCTCGAACAGCCGCTTCAGGAGCGACTTGGGCGGCGCCGCCGCCGCGGGGGACGGATCGATCTGCGCCGCAGCCCTCATGGCGTCACAGCACGAGGCGGATCAAACGAAACGACAACGGCGGGGGGTCACTGCTGGAAGCGTTGGTGTTGGTTTGCGCGGATCGCAAGAGGCATAGCCGTCGCCACTCGGTGATTTATAATTCTTCGATCGGAGCTTCTAGGTTTTCGTTTTCGCCTTTCGTTTCACAGATTTGTTTTCTGTTTGGTGTTGATCTGCTGGGGAGGAAGACGAAGAGGGAGAGCAGGAGGGGACCGGCTTTAAAGGGGCAGCGGACGATGACGTGGCGGACGGAAATGAGGCGTGGCTTCCGCCCTGTCCTTGAACGTGATCCTACGTGTCGACTGACATATGGACCCATGACGAAATGTTGCTTCTAACCTCGCTTGGCCTGGCGTGACTTTGGGTGGTGAATACAGTGGCAAAGCTGTTAATACTAGAAAAGGGGATGCGTAGTCTGGGTATTTAGTGGGTGACAGGAGAAACGGAGGCGGTGAACCTGCCCGACGTTCCCGTCTTTCTGCAGATCTTTTGCAGGCTACTAGGAAGAGGTGAAAAAACCGGCATTTGCTATCTGGATTTGCTGTGGGTGATCGAGATGGATTTAAAACGCATTATTTTCTCCTCCAATTATTGATCCAGTATTCCAGTTCGAGAGAAAGAAATTCTTCTTTCTTTTTATCGATTTGATATTTTTATGAGAGATTGATTAATTAGTTGCTACTCCTCTATTCAAGAATATAAGTATTTTCTGACTATATTATTGTCCTGCCAAATATGAATCCGGACATGCAAAATAATTATTCAGCTGCACAAACAGGTATTATGAACCTGGACACCGAGACAAAAGGAAAATAGTTAGTATTGTATTATTGATGGGGGTGTAGTAAATTAGAAATCAGAGGTTTAACTCCTTAAATTTTGATGCCGCTCGCACCATGGAACTGTAGACCACAAATGAGCCTATGTCCACTTGTCGGTGGCACTCTGATTCCTTTTTTTAATGCTAGTATATGAATTTTTACAATTGTGTTGCAGGTGAATGTCCCTCAAAATATTCACACTCTTCTCAAATTTATTTTTTGGTCACGTTGATTCTTAAAAACTGTAATGAGTTCTGAAATGAGGAGCTACTCCTTGATTCCAGAAATGTGTTCCAATAATCGATGGTAATCCATTCCATGCCCAACTGGATCATGGAATGCAGGGAATGAATGAGCGAATCGAAGTAATGCTTGACGTCCAATTCTTTGATAAGCCGCCATGTTGCCACAACAAGTTGCGCCATGTTGCGGCGTCGCACACAACCCGTGCCGCCGGGCGGGCGCCCTGCCCCTGCCCAAACCCAATCCACGACGGAAGCTTGCATTGAGTGAACACCGGCGGTTGCGTGCCACGGATCGTGCAGCGATATCTGCCTGCCGGCCCGGCCAAACCCGTACGGCCAACGGCTCGCAGCACCCACGCACAAGGAACCGCCGGGCCCGGTGGTGACTGGTGAGTGGGGGTGGGTTTGTCCTCATCCTAACCGTGTTTGCGAGCCGAACGTGAACAAGTTACGCATGAGCTCTTTGTGGTGGGATCGACGGATCGATTATTAGGTGCGGTGGCATCAAAGCATGGCTTCTTTGCCGGGCTCCGCACTCAAAACACTCTTGGCTTAAGTAGATAGATAGATAGACGGGGGACCCCTACTACTGCTCGTGTTTGGACCCGTCCAGGGTCCATCCATCAGCCTTTGATCGCAATCAAGTGAGCAAGGAAGGAATATGTTGCCACACGTCATCAGTTAACATGGCTGGCTTCTTGTTACGAGAATCTTCCTTCGTTTGTTCGGATTTTATTTATTTATTTATTCCCGAAAAAAGGGCTTCTGGTTTCCCCGCTCGTGCTCGCAGATATTCCCTGGTTTATTCGGGGGCCAATTGTATTCTTGTCATCCTTAAGATCGAAATGGCACCAGCGCAGCTTCAAAATGGCACCCTCAAGTGAGTTTTTCTCCTCTCTCACGCCACTCCCTGAATTATCCATCATTTTCTTTTTTTTTTTTATAATACGGATGCCCGCTTAAGGGATGGCAAGAATTCAATTGACCCGTTTATTCGGCAGAGTCAGGCAACATCAGCGCCAGTGCCATGGCTCATCACTGTGAGCTCAGGCGTTGCGCGCGTGCGCTACGCCATCAGCACGTCGGCCGGAATATTTCCCCTGCAGACTAGAGGCCGTCATCGAAGGGCGAGAAAGAGGGGTGGGAAATTGGAAGGGAACGCCGTGTCGCCTTCTCGTCTCGTCTCCCTCGTCGTCCATGCATATGCATGGCGCAGCGCAGGGATAATGAAGCGCGCATGGCGTGGCAGATTGCCGCGGTTTTAGCTACGCAGGCTCTGCATGCCGCCGTCAAGTGATAGCCATCCACTCGATCCGAGGACGGTAGGGAGCGTCGACGGCGTGCGGTGCGGCTCCTGACCGGAGAATTTGTCCTCGTTTCCCCCCTGTATTTATCCCTTTGGGCCCGTACGGTCGGGTAAAATACTGTATTTTGTGTGGCTGCACAGACCAGCTCGTAGAGTAGCAGCTCGCCACCAGATTTTGAAGAATTTTTCGGGTGTCCAATCCAATCATCAGCTCAGCTGCAAAATTCAGTTGTCCAATCCAGAAATATATCATATTATGTTTATTCAAATCAGAGGTGGGGGGAGAAGCGAGCACCGAAAACAAACATTTGAAGATGATACAGTATCGATCAGGTAGTCAATTCAATTCGCTGGTGCAATTAGTACGCAGTTGAACAGCACAGCTCTACTACAGAGACGCGACACAATTACAAACCCTGTCTGAAAAAGGACCATAGCATAACCCACCCCCTCCTCCATCCTTTTCGTCGCATCCAAGATAAAAACGGACTCAGTCGTACCCACCTTTATGCGCCAATCAATCGAGCCCACCACGGTCAGAGTTACGCGGGCACATCACACGCGCGCATTAAATGCTAATTGTATCCTCTCTGATATGATCCTCCCTCCTCCTCTCTGCAAATGGAGTACTAGCAATTATCCTCAGCTCTCTCTGCAGATCTGGTTCGGCATCATCAAAGACCACGACATCTAAGGAAAGGGGCCGTAACAAAAAGGGTATTACTGGTCCAGGGTTAGATAGCGGAGCGGAGGTCGGAGGAGGCTGGTTGTTTGCGACGTCGTCGGTTTTGGTCACGGTTTGTGCGTGCCGGACCGGACGTACTGCGTACCCGCGCGAGAAGAGAGGCAGGGGAACAAACGCCTTTTTCCATGGGTCCATGATTCCCATGCACTCATCACATCAACGCTTTCTTTCCTTCCGTTGCTTTCTCTCTCTCTCTCTCTCTCTCTCTCTCTCTTTTGATGCTCCTCCTCGAAACGGAGCCCGAATCGCGCCATCATCCTCGCTGCCGTTGCCGATCCGGGTAGAAGCAAGCAAAAGCAAGCCGCCGAGCAGGGAAAACTGCACCTCGAGGGAACCCGGGTGCGACGCCGAGCGAGGAGGGCTGTCCTCTCCTCTCGTCGCTAGCTAGGAGCGTTCCTGCTCCCCCGTGACGCAGCGCGCGATCATTCGGAATGATGGCCTCGTGGTCGTGGATGGGCGTGGGCGTGGTGGACGGCACGTCGGCATCTTCACCCGCGCAACCGTCGGCCCGGGCCCTCATGCCCCTGCCCGGCAGAAAAGATCAGCGCTTCCTTGCTTGCTTGCACCACCCGTCGATCATTGCGTCCTGCAACCGCCCTTGCCTGCATGCTGAAACGACGAGCTCAGCTGCGTGAGGACCCCGCCTGCCGGGCCCATGAAGTACTACTAGTAGCATTCATCGATCGGGCGGGGCAGGCGTACGTGCCCCCCTCGCTCGCTTGCGTGTCCCGTGATGGTCCCCGATCCGCGCGCGCGAGAGAGGGAGAATTCATGGGTGGCGTACGATGCGGTTAGGTGTAACCTCCCCGCTGGTTCGCCATTAGCGCCCTGATTGAGCATGGAAGATCACCTGGTTCGCGGGTGAAAACGACGCCTGTGTTTGTCCCGCAGTACAGTCAAGGGAGCGTTAAAACGGTGGGTGCGTTTCCATCGGTTTTCACGATTATTGTCGCGGGATTGTCCTTGGAGTTGTGGAAGGTAACCTGAAAGGTTCAGTTCAGTTCAGCAGCTGTTGTGAGTTTGCAACCGAGCAGCTTTCCGGAGCTGTTTCTGAAGACGCAAGGGAAACTTATCCGAAAGATTAACCCAGAACTGAATGTGAGAGAGAAAGAGAGGAGGATATTTTTTTCAACGATTATTATCATGGCTCTTCGAACGCCCCGCGGCATTGTGGGTGAAGTGACCCATCAGAGCTGAGGTGCTGGTGGGGCACAGCATTGATGAAAAATTCTCTCCGCTTGCATCCAAACTAGAAGAACACAAAACGCAGGCATCAATCTGCAGGAGGCAGATCACAAACAACTTCACCAGACAGGAAGTTGCTGCTTCAATAGCCCGATAGGAAATGTAAGCCAGCAACAAGGCAATTGATGGTTCAAGACTAGACTCACTATATTAGTTGAGAAGGGTAGAAGCACTTTGTTAAGAGCACACTTTCTGCGAAAGTTTATTTTCACGTGCAAATTTCAGAATAGCACTCGATACTAATTTTCATGCTGCAGAACTCCTGATTCTATGTCTACTAGGACTCTTGGGCTCGTTTCAGAACAAAACCATATTACTGGGCTGGCCACTTGGGCATTCGGCCCGGTAGCTCAACTACCACAAAGCCTCGGAAACCAGAAATCAGTGCCCTTATCACTGATTTTTGATGTTTTCTTAGACAATCTCTGATTTTAATGTTCCCAAATATGCTACTCCCTCCGTCCCAAAATAATTGGTATTCTAGCCTTTTTTAATTGTTCTAAAATAATTAGTATTTTCACTTCCCGATGCACCTTTCTCTCTTTCCAATACACATCTATCTTTATCTCTTTCCTCCTTGTTATCTATGCACCTACCTTTTATACTTCTCCTTAATTTCTATACCGGGCTCCAAAGTGCCAATTAAATTGGGACGGAGGGAGTACAACACACATAGAAGGATCCATTTGAACAACGGCGACAGCTAAACATTTCGTAGCCCAACACTGCAAGCATCTTCGAGAATCGAGATTAACCAAAGCACAGCTCCACACTCTTTATTCTTTACATTCATACCTCTAGCAGTAAACACGGATTGCAACTGGACCTGGTCGAGGAGGCGCTCAGGGCAGTTAACACGGCCACCATTCCAACGGGATGGAATGAAACCACAATTGTTACGAACATGAAGATAGAGAATCCGGAGAAGCTATCACAATTATATCCTCTATAAATTTATGCAATATGGTTTATAAAGTAATTTTTAAGATGCCACCTAATACATTAAAGGTTATACTAACTGAAATATTTGGTGAGCAACAGAGTGCTTTTGTCCTCGCGAGGCTGATTACAGACAATATTTTAATTTCTTCTTAATGTATTCATGTGATCAAAAGCTAGAAAGGGACTGCGGTCAAGCACAAGGCATATGATAGGATGGAATGGTGATTTCTAGAAAAAAAACAAAATGCTTAAAATAAGCTTGATTCAAAGATGGATAAAGTTGATAATGGAATGGGTCTCATCAATGAAATATAGGGTTTGGTTTAACTTAATGGACTGGGAGGAAATTATTCCAGCACGGGATTGCGTCAGAACCATCCACTATCTTCGTATTTGATCCTAATGGTGGTGTAAGGCCTATCTAGTATGCTTCGAGGTGTAGAATCGAGAGGAGTTATTGAGGAGGTGAAGGTATGCATAGATGCTCCAATTATCTCTCATTTACTATTTCCAGATGATTCACTCCTATTAATGCATACTGATAGAAGAAACATTAAAAACTTGGAGTCCTTGTTGGATAAATACTATCAACGCTCGGAATACAAATAAATCTATGTAGCCAAATCCAGTATCTTTTTCTTAGAAAATACACAAGTTGAAGTCAACGAAGATGTGTGTGAGGCTCTGGATATTATGACTGAATCCCTTAATGATAAATACCTTGGCATGCCCGCTCTAATTGGCGTGGACATGAGTGACTGTTTTAGACACTAGATAGATGGAATGCGGGGTAGATTCCGTGGGTGGAAGGAGAAGTTATTAGGCATTGGTGGAAAGAAGATATTTATAAAATCTATAGCACAAGTCATGCCGGTTTTTGCAATAATGGTGTTTAAGATTTCAAAAAAACATTTGCAAAGAAATCATAGATGTCATTGCGTAATTCTGGTGGACTGATGATGAATTGAGCACACAAGAATACATCAGAGAGCATGATGAAAGTTATATATGCCAAAGCAAGAAGGATGCATGAGGTATCAAGATTTGCAGAGATTTAATTTAACAATGTTAGCAAAATAAGTATGGAGATTACTTAGCGAACCTGACTCATTATGTTCTAGGGTGCTAGGTGCAAAGTATTATTCAGATGGAAAGCTCGTTAAAGCTAAACCAAAGAGTTGAAGCTCATTCACTTGGTAAAGAATATTCGCAGGATTAAAATATTTTAACTAAGGCTATGTGTGGAGGGTCGGTGATGGTACTCAGATAAACATTTGAGAAGATGGATGGATACCAATAAGCCAAAATCTGAAAGTTCAAACACCTCGTGGTGATAGATTTGTAACAACTGTTGATCAATTGATAAATTGAACTGATGATATGTGGGATGAATATCTCATCAGCTCGGGTCGATAGATGTTCACCATATCCTCGAGATTCCTTTGTGTCTAGGAAGGAAGGATTTTATGGCAAGCCACTACAATAGGAATGGATTGTTCTCGGTCAGATTGGATTACCATGTCTAGTGGAAATACAAGTTTGCAAATAAAAGTCAAGAGAATAGGGCAAGTGATATAGGAAATAATGAGGTTTGGAATAAACTATTGAATCTGAAAGTAGCCGGAAAGATAAAGATATTTGGGTGGTGGATCCTACAAGGATTGATCCCATGCAAAGCCATCCTTGCTAACAAACACATAGGCAATATCAGTGGTTGTCCAATATGTCAGGTGGAATGTGAAGGTATTAAACATATGTTGTTCTGATGTGAGGCAAGAGCATTGTAGCTGGCGAAAGTCAAATAGAAACGTTGATGACGATTGGTAGATCAGGCTCAGTTATGGTGGTAGAAGCAATTCATGGAGGCGGACAAATTTCAACTCTGAACAATGTTGGTTTTGCAGAACTACTTCTTCCCGGGTATGGTATATTTGGTAAGAAAGAAGGCATCAAATGGATTGAGGGAATGTGCAAAGATCACACAAGTCAGCAATGTCAATCATAGCACTATCTAACAACTATATGTTTGTGATCCAGGCACTAGAGCGATGTGAGCCATCATGAGGGAGGGTTCATCACGATATCACAATGTTACCTAGAGCATGTCAATTGATGCACCAATGACGGAGTGGATGCGTTAAGAGAAGGCTTACGATTGGCCCAGCTGGTGGGATGCAATTGCATAATTATCCAATCTGACGACATTGAGATGGTACAAACAATGAAAGCGGGAGGTTTATTGGCAACGGTTGCAACTGCTATCTATGAAGAATGCTATTCCCTCTGTTTCTTAAAAGATGTTGTCTTGGCGCTTTCAACCTTTGCCTAAAAATATGATGTTCTCGGGTCACGATGCGTCTGACCAACACACTTTCCATCTTTGCCCCTTATCAGGAAAGCCAACACTCTCTCCTTCCAGCAGCTTCCAATGGAGCTAGCGCAAGATTGTCTGGCGCGTGGGGGGACGACGGTCGTGGCAAGGGTGCCTCACACCAAGTAGGCCGAGCGGTCCTCAAGCAGGCAGCAGGGCACGAGAGGTAAGGTGGTCCGACAAGAAAGGCAACGACGAGCTCTCGCATGAGCTAGATCTAGACCATGTAAGCGGCGGCGATGTCGATGAGGAAGCCATGTCCTCATAGCTCTCTAGGTCGTGGCTCATTGCTCGATCCTCATCCCAAACCGCCTCACAACAAGGCATTGTCGTTCACATCCTTGAACCCCTCAGCAGCAACAAGCAATAGCAGCGACATGAGGGCGAGTAGCAGTGGCAAGGATATGGTGAGAAACTCCATGGGGCTGCCGAGTAGCAAAAAGATGCACACACAACTTCCTTGCAATGCAAGGAAGGGCGAAGGAAGATGAGGCTCATGCGGGCCAAGAGGATGGGTGGGTAGTGTAATAAATGAGGGTAGCAAAGAAAATAGACATTCACCGTTGGTTTGTGCTCTTACTCCCAGAACGACCAAGGAAGATGAGGCTCATGTGGACTAAAAGGATGGGTGGGTAGTGTAATAAATGAGGGTAATAGGGGAAATAGCCATTCGGCCTTGCTTTGTGCTCTTGCTCAAAGGACGATATCTTTTAAGAAACAGAGGTAGTATATGAGGTGGGCAAAGTTTCTGATGTATCCATAGAGCATTGCAAAAACAAGTCAAATGAAATGCCGCATCATCTATCTAGGGAGTGTTTTATCTCAAAACAAGGTTGTGATTAGGCCAGTGAGCATTGCAACTTCATTCTAGGCTACCTCATGAACAATGTAACTATTTTTGCTGATCAATAAAGATAGCTCGATGGCACTCCCACACACAAAAAATACAAGGATTTCCCCAACTACGCAACATAGATGAACCAATAATCAGCACGTATTGAATCTGGCATCACCACTGCTCCCAAAACTTTGCTAGTGCTAGAAGATGCACATATACTCAAGAAGCATGCAGTCTATTGTAGCAACATTCAAAGGAAAAAAAACTCATTCATCATCCATGCCAAGCAAAAGAACCAAGCAGCAACTGGCACACACTGAAACTAGTAGCATATCACAGCTGCTCACACAACAATTTTGCTATTGCCCGTAGAGAGATAACATGAAGCACGAACCAGACTATTCTAGCAAGTCGCACATGAGATAGTACAAATGGAACAACTAGATTATTACAGCTCAGAACAATAGCTATTGCATAGAAGCAGTATATCTGACTGGAGTCATCACTGATGCCAAGCAAACAAATCAACAGCAACTGGCATGCAATGAAACTATATCACCACTGCTCGCAGAACAATTTTACTATTGCCAGTTGATAGATAACTTGAACCATTTTTTTTTTCAAGAACATGATAGATAACATGAACCATGAACCAGTCTATTCTAGCAAGTCATAGGACTACTACAGATAGCACAGATGGAATAAAAACTAGTAGATTAACATTGTTCAGAACACCAGATACTCATGGAAGCAGCACATATCAGCCAGAATCATCACCGATGCCAAGCACACATATCGATCAGCAACCGGCACGTGTATTGAAACTAATATCACCGCTGCTCATGCAACATGTTCCCAATTGTCAGTAGGTAACATTAGCATGAACCAGTCTATCCTAGCAATGGTCAAAGGCAATATAACACAGACGGAATAACACAAATTAACACGATTTAGAACAGCAGATTGCATAAAAGCAGTACATAATTTAACCAGAATTCTACCGGGAATAGGGGACAATATTCCCTTCTTTGAAGACTAATTAACGGAAACTACAGCATGGATACAACAGATAAACAAGTTCAGGTTTACCACAACAGACACACGAGACAACTGAAACAAGACAACAGAGTCGCTAACAAGCTGCATATAGGGGAGTCAGGCGCAGGTACAGATGGGGAGTCCATTGGATGGATGCCTGGATCTTCACTCCTTGGCGGTCTTGTTGATCAGCGACTTATGGATGTGGGGAATAACGCCTCCGCCGGCGATGGTTCCCTTGATAAGGGTGTCGAGTTCCTCGTCCCCGCGGATGGCGAGCTGGAGGTGGCGCGGGGTTATGCGCTTGACCTTGAGGTCCTTGCTGGCGTTGCCCGCGAGCTCCAGGACTTCGGCGGTGAGGTACTCGAGGATGGCGGCGGAGTAGACGGCGGCGGTGGCGCCGACGCGGCCGTTGGCGGAAGCCCTGGACTTGAGCTGACGGTGGATGCGGCCCACCGGGAACTGCAAGCAAACGCGAACCAATCGTTCAGATTCCTCAAATCGAACGGGAATTTCGAAGCGGAAACCACCAGATCTGGAGACTTCTCTAGATCTGGGCGCACGAGATCTGAGATAAAACGAAGAAGAAATCGCGCGGGGGGATGAGCTAAGGGGGGGGGGGGGGGGGGGAGGGGGGAGGGGAACCTGGAGGCCGGCGCGGGAGGAGCGGGAGACGGGCGCCTTCTTCTTGTCCTTGTCGGTGCTCTTGGCCGCGGTGGTCTTGGCCGCCAGGAGACCCTTGCCGCCCTTGCCCGCCATGGCCGCCGGAGGAACCCTAGGTTTGCACGGAACCGCTGGGTGTTGGGGATAGGCTCGCGTGCCGCGCGCGGAGGGCTGCTGCTGCGTTTGGAAAGTGATGATTTCCCTGTTCAATGCTGGAGCGGGAGGGCTTTAAACGCGCGGCACCGTGTTGAAATTTTCAGTTTCGGTTTCGAACCGGGTGGGCGGCAGGCGCGCGCTCCACGTTTTCGCGGTTGCGCGGGCGTGAAATTTTTCGGTGCGGGAGGCCGGGAGCGGGGAATGGATGGTTGGTTGGTTCGCTTGAGGGCCAGAAGCTTAAATGGCTTGGCACGTTTATTTTCGAGCCGGCACGGCACGCAGGCCTCTTTGGGTCGTGTCTTGGCAGCCTACGTGTCTGTCTGCCGGCCCATGTTAGGTGGGATATCTTGGGCTGTTTCTAAGTCCGAGCAGTGGGCAACATATGCAGTCCTTTATGATACTGGGCCAGGCAGAGGCACCGTCGCTGGTTCGATATACATTTCATGGGCCTGGTGATGAATTGGCAACGGACGTTGTTCTCAAAAAAAAAAAAAAAAAAAAAACTGAATCGGTCGTTTATGCAAGCAGCTGCTGCCCTTGGTTTTGCGCCGTAGATTTGGGTGGCAGGCATTCGTGGCAGTACACCTGAGATACACGACGAGCTGCGGCTGCTGCGCGGTACCTGATGCCATGAGCAGTGCTGCTGATGCGAGAGAAAATGCGCAGGATACGCGCTGCCAGGCCCACTGAACAGAAGGAGAGCGTAATCGCGGTCCACCGCACCGCTGCAAGATGCCAACTGAGATCCCAGTTCAGCTTGGCGTGTACGAGATCTTGGCCCCAGAATTATTTTCTGTTATAATCTACGCATATCGAGTCTCCTGTGCCTGAGTGATCAGTACGCAGGCGGTCCACTCATCGGAGCACTACCTTAAGTAGAATCCTGCAGCCACACGATGACCGATGCTAGCAGTGATTGATAGTAGTAACTCATAAGCAGCATCGGTCCGTGCGACGGGACATGCATGTGGGGCGTGATGATGGTGATGATGAGGCCATGCATGCATATGATCGTTCGTTCATTCGATGCGCGCGTCGGTGGACCGGCCAAAGACGACTGTGCTGTTGAGCTGTGAGTCTGTGATATGATATTGACCGTGTTTGGATGTTTTGATAGTGCTACAGGTTAGAGTTAGGGTTCGTTTAGCTGAGTGAAACGTTTCAGAATCAAGGCTGAATCACCTGAATCATTTTTAAACAGCAAAAAGGTGAAACATTTTAGGGGTGAATCACTTGAAACGTTTCAATTTTTTTACACTACCAACCTGAATCACCCAAAATAGTGTTTCACCTGATTCATGAATCACTTAGTTCATTTTGCTTCAAGAATTCGAATCTAGGATTTTTGCCAAATGTTTAGAGTGATTCACTAGAAGAAACGTTTCAAGATAAAATTTGAAATATTTCTGATTCAAAGTGAATCTGGAGCTGTACCAAACGCACCCTTAGTTTCTAGTTCACGATTAATTTTGAACTAATTCTAACTCATAACATGTTTGGATGTGATGGTTAGATTGATAATAAATATATTAATGTAATTATTTGTTTCCTTTAAAAATAGAGAAAAAATAACTTTTCAGTGAATCTTACTCAAACTAGCTCCAATTAGTATTTCTTAGATAAGATAGTTTTTTGGATAGGTTAGATGCAACTAGTCTGAACTAACTCTTTTTGTTTGGAGACTTTAGGGCTAGTTATGTTCAATCTAACTCAAATTAACTCTAACCCATAAATACAAACAGAGCCATTGCATGGAGAGCAGCAACGACGTTTGTTTGTTGCATGCTCATCACATGCATGCACGCGTGGAGACATCAGTCGTATGCACGTAGGTACGCGTACCCGGCACGCGCGTCGCCGGTGGGCGGGGTGTACGTGCCTGCCGCCCGCGCACATGCATAGGGACAACGTATCGTCGATCGCGCGCAACAAGGCTTCATTCGATATCTGAGACCGGTCCATGCATTTCCTCCATCGAGTGCACGCGTATATAATGTAAGTACCCGTGTGCAGATTGGAGAGAGAGAGAGAGAGAGTAGCAGGGTGCGGTGGCGTGGTGTGCGAGGCTAGATAGAGATCATCGACGGGGACCATGGATAGCTTCGTGGCTTGATCATATGTAGCCATGCGCACCTTGGTCAAATTTGGTGTCATCTAGTATTCAAAAAAATTATGTAAATGTAAATTTTTTATAACTAAATTTATTATTATAATAATTTTAATAATATTATCTTTTTTTAATATTTAAAAAATAAATAAAATGAATGATCAAATATTATTTTCTAAAAATAAAAATAATACTTTAATAGGACGGAGGAAGTACAGCTATGCTTGACGACGCAGCCAAACATATGCGGCGTTGGCGAGCGTGGGCGGAGTGGGCTCGGACACAGTGGCGGCGGCCCGGACGCAGGCGCGGGCACAACGACGACACCGCCTCGGGCTCCTTTTCTTATCATTTTTGCTTGCGCCGGCGTCATGGGCAAACGGCGATGGGGGCCTCCAATCATCAACGGCGGGTAGCACGAGCGCCGTCGGAGCAGGCGGAGCTCAAAGCTCGAATCTTTGTTTCTTGATTCACTGAATAACAGGTGGGTCCTACATTTAGAGGAAAATGAGAACTTAACAATGAGCAGTTGAAGCTGATAAAAAAAATAAGATACTAAAAATAGGACCAAACTCTCAAATGAAAAAAATGGCAAACTATATTTGAGAGCCTTTAGTGAAGATGCTTCAAGTAACTGTGTGCATATTTCGGAGAGAGAGAGACGGGGTGGTGGAGGCGTGGTGTGCGAGGCTAGATATCATCGACAGGGACCATGGATAGCTTGGTGGCTTGGACATATTTAGCCATGTACACCTTGGCCAAATTTGGTGCCATGTAGCTGACATGCATGCCAAAGGGGGGGTTCAGGTGCCCGATCCATAGATCAGTTGTATCGTATCGATCCAATTCAATCGGTGCTTGGAGCCATGCACATAAAGATTCTGGAACCATTCCTCAGTTCTCGCTCTGTGGCTCTGTGCAGATAGAGCAGATCGACGCGGACGCCTCGACCCATGGTCCCGTGGTATGGACCTCTCTGTCTCTCTCTCTTTCTCTTTCTACTGCATTCTACTGCATGCGGCCATGTAACTTGTAGTCACACTCCTCCTCATCTCAAGGTCAATGAGCTGTGAAAACAACTGCACCGTTGCGTTCCTTTGCAGAGCCCATGCAAAGAGGATTGTTCATGTATTCCAAGAAAGATCGAATGTATGGGCGCATGCTCCATCTCTCGCTCACATTCCGTCCTGAGGTCACCACTCGTCACCATACCCACGCCGTGGATGTGGATGCCTCTGTCAGTGGTATGCGCCGATCAATCATCTCTTCACGTGAACCTTCGCAGTTCGCACCTCTCTCTCTCTCTCTCTCTCTCTCTCTCTCTCTCTCTCTCTCTCTCTCTCTCTCGCTCGCTCGCTCTCTCTCTCTCTCTCTCTCTCTCTCTGTGGCGCCTGATGCATATGGCTACAGTTTTTTGGTGCAGTCGTATACTATCAGGACGTACCAGAGATGCTCAAGTCCAAACCGTTTCGTGGTGGGCCAATAATATTTTTGCAGCGCTGGACTTTGTTTTATGCTTTTGTATAACGACGCCATCTCCATGTCTGAAATCTTGAGAGAGTACGTTCTGTGCAGAGAGAAACCTGGTCCCTTCCTACTCTTGCCAGCTACAGAATGTGGCGCAGCAGAGAGGTCAGTCATGGCTGCGACACTGCGAATAGTAATGACGAAGGCTTCGTCATGTAGCGTTCCTGCTCTTCAGCTTCACTAGTACTACTGGACCCGCCCGCCCGGCTACCTCCGCAATCGTTAAACCAACCTCTTTTTGTTTCTGCTACCCTGATACTGTGCAGCTACTGCACGCTCTACTAATTCAGTACTCATGGTAATAACGTAATAGTACATGTGTCTAGTAGTAAGAGCACCAGCAGTTCATGCTTCGTGTTTTCACAGCCGTAGATCTGATGTTTAGTGAAGCTGGCACACATGCGCATCACAATGGACATCTCCTTGGAGATCATCAGCTGGCATCGTGCAGGTTGGGACAGATTCACTGAAATGATGCTACTATGCCACAGGTAACGTAGCCTATCACCGTGCTCTGCCGGCTAGCCGTCCCATGTGTATAGCAGCAGGTCGCGCTGCCAGTGTTTTCACGCAACGATTATGCAGCATGCATATTGTAGCCGTTGGAAGCCGTGCACCGCTCCTTCAGGACGGAAGTGATGATATAGGAGTACTAGTGAGCATCGAACATGCATGTATGCAGGGGGTCTCACTGTTAGACTGGCCAAACGTTTCGTTTCGCGATGTCACTCTGCACCCTCGCTGACGTAACTCTCACTGTTCTAGACGACATACAGTACATGGCGTCGCTGATACGTGTCAGTGGGAGTCAAGCAGCCTCAGCGGCGTGACTGTTCCATAGCGGATCGATCGTGCCGTGCAGAGCTATAGCTTCGACACTTCCAGTTCCAGTTCATTTTATAGTCGATCGAGCCGTGTCTCTTCGTTTGGTTCAAACAATCAACGAACCACAAGGAAGTACTTACATAGTAGGAATCGTTGGTTTCTTGGATGTTCTCTTGTGGAAAAAAAAATGCTAGTCTAGTCGTCCCACATCGTAAGCAGTGCACAGCCTGTGGCGGCCTGACTGTGTGTGTTTACGTGCTCTCCTCTCACTGCAGGTACGGCACCTGATGCCTCATGGGTGCAAGAGCGAGCTGCACGAAGGAGCGATCGAGCGAGGAGTACGAAGAAGACGAGGACTCGTCAGATGTGTCAGCCAAAAAACCTCCGAGGTGAGCAAGGAGACAACAAGCATCATTCCACGAGATCGATCAATCCACTGACGTGTACGGCCAATCGGAATTGGAGCGTTGTTTGCTTCTTCAATTGTACCAGTACCATACTAGTCGTTTACCTCTCTCTCTCTCTCTCTCTGAAGAGAATTCCAATTAACAGCCAGGTAAAAAGCGTCATACGTCGACTTCGTAGATGGAACAAAAGAGTGCTGCCCAGCTCAGACGCAGAGAAGACGAGTTAGTATTCCATCGTATCAGGTTGGATGCGTCCAATTGAAAATAGCAAGTACGCACAGCTGGGAGAAGCTAAAAGATCGAAGAGAAGACCAGAGAAATTCTGGAGAAATGGACTCATCGATGTCATACATACATGCTCGGCAAGATGCATGACATCTCAAGGCACAGTAGGGTGTCTGTTCATCGGCTCCAGTCCTTTAGCAGTACTCATACGGTAATGTATATTCTACGTAACAGGTCGACCTCAGTACCCCTACAGTGTGACCCTGTATAGCACCATTATCGATCAGAGTTGATGTTACTCCTGGCTCAAAACTGTGTCAACGAACAAGTGGTGAAGGAGTCTATCTCTTCAACAATATGGCTTAATTAGTACCCCCACTGTTTTAAAACTATTGTCATTCTATCATGACTACACGAAGGTTGTCATTCTCACTTTCAATGTACTTTTTTTTTACTCTTTCCTTCTAGTTTTCTATGCAGCATGCTTTTTCTTACTTCTCTTTAATCCTCTTTTCCGATTCTAAAATGACAAACTTTTTTAAATGGAGGGAGTACTAAAGATGTGGCGGCACATGTATATTTTGGGGAGTTTCTACAAGACTTATGCATCAGCGATGAGTGCTGAGGATGAGATGCTTGAGCTGTGCGCGACGCTGTCATGTTGCAGGATTGCGGTGCCTTCTATGTTTGAGGACTTATTGTATACTCCCTTTTGTCTTAGAAAGACTTCATTTATGGATTTGATCAAATCTATCTTTGACCAATAATTTTTATAAACGCAATCAACTTAATAACGTGACAAATATAAAGTTTTGTATTGTTAAAGTTAACAACATGCATGAGATGGTAGAGAGTATTATAAAGTTGTCAACATGCATTACAACATTGATCGAATTTATAGAACTCATTGGCCAGGTGAAAAATAACCAAAAGGCTCTCAACCTGTTATAGTTCAGATTGTGATGAACTATAAGAGCCATGATGGATGGCGCTACTGCATCATCTGACGGTTGCCTATTGGCACGTTGCATCATGCTCACAATATGCTTGTTGCTTGGTCTTGACTCCATACCGAGCTTTAGTTGTTTCTCAGAGGAGGGTACAAGAGGAATAATGTGGATGGCATCTGAGTAAGGCACTACCTCTATAAAGAATCCTTCCCCAATTTTTGTGGACCCCTTCTAATACTGCCAGCTTTGATCTTTGAGGGAGAGCTGCATGTATGTCGATTCTTCCACAACAGCCTCCATGCTCCCATTTCTGAATATACATTAATTGAATCCAACTTCATCCTCTCAACTTTTGGTGAGGCAATATTCGACGAGCAAGGACCTGGATAGGAGATTATGGTGCCATCAGCTCCAATGTTTTCCAATTGAGGTAATGAGTCTGTGTTCCTTGATCTGTCTACTGTGTCAAGTCATGCTTCAATTTATTGCGTTGTTGTGGGGTATTCTTGTGGAATGATGTGGATGGCATCAAAGAATGACTGAACTTGATCCTTTGTTTGTTGCTTTATGAAAGATCTCTGATGTAAAGGCGTGCACTCCCATGGTGTCTTATCTTGGATGTCTTGCAGCTGCACTAATATGATATATGTCCATCGCTTCCAGACTTCCAACATGTAGGAGGGTCTGAGCAGCTAGCGACCTGGTGCCCTCTTACCAGACAGTTGAAACATCAACCTGTAGTTCTTAGCTTAAAAGTCGTTGGATATGGATGTCGAGAGTTTGTGGCATAGTGGCTCATCTGCTATGGAATTTAAATAGATTCTTCTTGGGATACATAAATTGTTGGAAGAATGTTGTTGCATTGAACATATGGAAGAACTGTAACTAGAGGCGATGGCATGACTCCCAGGTTGCCAGAGACGCTGGAGGCGGAAAAGTAGGCTCGTGCCACTGGTGCCAGCGCCAGGCCAAAACACTACATATCATGTTTCCATTGGAACCATGGTTGCAGCATAGTGATGGCCAAAACGTGGACAAATGCCCCCCCCCCCCTTCCGATCGCCCCCCGACTTGAACATTATATAAAAAGTCTCTAGTTTCAGTACTCAATAAAGAAAAATTATGCATGCTGACTCACCTTGCTAAATTCCTAAAAGACATTGCCCCCTTGTAAAATTGTTGAAGCTCTGTCACTGATTGGAACCATATGTCTTTCTCTAAGTTCGATGGCCTTTGAAATTAGAAAATATACACCACACAACCTCAGACTGTCAGCTGAAATTTCTTGCATTTCAGTTGTCTGCACTTTTAGAAGAGTATGTGCTTAAAAAATGACTCTACTTTATTATTGATCTTAGTTTATTTTTCTTTACAATAATGGCAGAGGACTCATGTGATCTTTCTTTCTTCTTCAAAAGAAGTGTTTCTGGAAGAAATGACATCACACTGCATTGGAGCCAAGGGCAAAAGAGAGAGACGGGGACAAACCGAAAGGGTGTTGGAATTGGGGACGTAATGCAGACTCACGTACTTCCTGGCATCCTTGGACAAAAAAGACGCCTGCACTATTTCATCACTACGTGCATGCATGGGCGCATGAGACAAGGCACGTCCTATGCAAAATTTTGTCACAACACACCCTGCACACACACCACTACTACACCCGGTCGGGCCGTCCTCTTCATCATCTCCACATATACACATCTGTGCTGCACCAGGAGAGCAGCTGCTGCTGTTTCAGCAGCAGAGCAGCAGCAGCTAGCGCCATCAGGGCTGCTGCTCGTTTGCATGCCCACGGCCAGTCACCAGTCTCCCTCTTGCTACATACATAGCTCACAGGACACGGTACAGTTCAACACCACCATGGATGCACTACGCCGCGCCCTGTGGATTACACTGAGGAGATCTTGGCTCCAGCGGCTGCTGCCACCATCTCCTGCCACCTCCCGGCGATGTCGGCGGCGGCCCTCAGCGCGTCCGCGCCAACGCCGAGCAGGCCCCGGCCGGAGAATCCCACGCAGTACAGACCATTTGGACCTCTCCAGTTGCTGGGGTGCTGAGCCTTTGGCTTGCCGTCCTCGGTGAACAGATCACCGTCCTGTGGTGAAACAACGCAGCTGGTCACTAACTCGAACTCTAGATCGAGAGATGCATATATGTATTATTAGCACAGGAGGTCGATCGGTGTGTTCGGTTAAGCAGTAACAACCTTGAGCCAGGAGGGGACATTGCTTCTGTAGCCGGTGGCGAAGATGACGGTGTCGAAGGCCATCTCGTTGCCATCCACGAACCTTGCCCCGTTGCTGTTGAATGACTCGACCTCTGGTACAATCTGCAATTCGTTACAGCAAAAGCCTTCAGAAGTGCACATGGATGCAGGTGTGTATGAACAAAATGGTTTGAATTCAGGTGAAATGTACACACTGTACCAGATGTGTCCTTCATTAATTGACACAGAGCTAACTGCAATTTTTATACTACTTATTACAGGTGAGATCATCATCAGTTCATCATTGAAAGCTAGATCATGTAGTAAAACACACAGGAGAATATGACATAAAGGACAGGAAAACTGAAGTACAAATGCCTGCACTAGGCAGTGGGGTAAAAAAGCCAACAAGCCGGCATCGAGGCAGATAAAACTGTAAAAAATTCACCTCACTCACAAACAAGAGGGAATGTTGTAGAAAGCTCAAAAGTAAAAGGTAGCGTTGGCATGACATGGGAGTGAGAATAAATCGTTGACAGCCCTCACCTTGATGTTTCCAGATTTGATCAAAGACCATGCTCCCACGTCGAGAACAGGGCTCTTGCCGGTGATGTTCTTGATCTCTAGCGGGCCCAGCTTGGGCCTCTTCAGCCCGTATTTTTCAGTGTCCCCCAGGACCATACTTGCAACTAGTAGGAGGAACCTATCGACCAGCTTAACGGGGAGCCATTTAAGTAGTTTCATGGCTATACCAAACGTTGAGCCCCCGAACATTTCTCTTGGCAGGACATGAACCTGTTTCATAGATTGATTCCAACATCCATGTCAAATGATGACCTCTAAGCGGTACATGTTTCGTTACAAGAAAATAGGCATATAGTCTTCATTTGAACATGTAAAAACTTTATGTAGTACATAATGAAATAGTTATTTTTTTTTCTATGTTTGAAGACAGAACCAGGTAACAATTTTTTGACAGTAAACATGTATCACAAAAGAAAAGGAATGATATATTTGAAACCTAATATTTAAACCCTAAAAGAACGTGTTAATGGAACGGATAACAAAGCAAAAAAGTATGTAACCAAAATCATTTTTACCATAAAAAAAATGTTCAAGCAGCAACATGAATGAACCATAAAGTAACGTCCTATGCATGAGAATGAGAAGCAAAGGACCCAAGAAAGACCTTACCCCGCTCCTGACAGACATGAACGGCATTGCACCATGCTCACACAAATCCAAGCACATCTCCATCCCGGAGTTTCCACACCCCACGACGAGCACCCTCTTCCCCTTGAACCTCTCCCCACTCCTGTACTCGCTGGAGTGCAGCACCTCCCCCTCAAACCTCTCCCTCCCCTTCACCTTGGGCACCACCACCTCGGCGTTCTCCCCGCTGGCCACCACCAGCCACCGCGACACGAACTCCGTCTCCGCGCCATCGTCGGAGACGGCGGTCACGCGCCAGAGCGCCGCCGCCGCATCGAACCTTGCGCGCGTCACGGCGCGGCCGAACAGCGGCGACACGGCGAAGCCGGCGGCGTAGGAGCGCAGGTAGCGGAGGAAGTCGTGCTTGGTCGGGTAGGAGGGGAAGTCGTCGGGGAAGGCCACGTGGGGCAGCTCGCAGAAGACCTTGGGCAGGTGCAGCCGGAGCCGGTCGTAGGTGCGGTTGGTCCACAGGTCGGCGATGCCGTCGGAGCGCTCCAGGACGGTGAAGGGGACGCCGTGACGGCGGAGCGTCGCCGCCACGGCGAGCCCCGACGGCCCGGCGCCGACGATGATGGGGCCGTGCACCACGCAGCAGCTTCTGGTGGTGGAGCTCTGCTTATTATTCTTCGAGCTCGTGTCAGTGCTGTTACTACTACTACTACTATCAGCAGCTGCTTGCTTCGTCTGCATGGTGCAGCAAGAACCGATGAGCTAACACAACTACTACTCTCTCCTGGAAACGTGCACAGAGCTTGCAACGCAAGCAGGGATCATGCAATGGAACTATAGTTTCTATGAATGGATGGGCGTCTGTATCACGCACGCACACTCCCAGTCTTGCTCTCTGATGAGACTATATGAGAGGAGAGGCAGCGCTAGAGGTATAGGTGACTTCACCGTCCTAGTAGTAAGCTGATGCTAGCAGGGGGCGTAGTCTTTTTTGCCTCTCCTAGCTCTTGCATGCAGTAGAGTGGCAGTGCAAGCATGGAGAGGCGGAGAAAAAGGTGAGATCAGAGCCTATTTGGACACTTCAATGATATCAGGTGAGGGTCCCTGTCTCCTATATATAAGGAGCGGTGAGATGCAAACGCCTGCTTACATTGTACAGTCCTGTTTCTATGAGGTGCACTCACCATTATTGGAATGATTGCCGCGAGTATTTTCTGGGGAAACATGAAAAAATAAAGGAAACACTATAGTATTTTATTCTAGTTTTTTATTGGATTTCTTTCTGTTGGCGTGCCTAGAACTCTGAGAATGATCAAATCTCATATGAGATCTTGGTATGCAATGCAATGGATTTTGACAGCCTACCTATGTATGTCACATTGCCAGCATATGCATGAACATTGTTTCCAGTGTTGCTTCCGCAGATCTTAAGATGAATCCGTCATAGCGGTTCTTGGTCTGTGCACACCCAACCAATCATTTCCTTGTTTTCTGAGAGGAGAGGAGGGTCTCCAATCAGGACTCTCAACTTATAAACATTGGTAATGCTGCCATATCCAAACTCTCAGAAAAAATAAAATAAATGCTTCCATAAACATGTACTACAAGAAAAGAATAGCTTTGTGGTGGTGGGAAGCACACCTCTAAGGCTCTAACAATGTTGGCAAGTAGGAAGCTCTGAATACGGACATTCCACACTTTGACAGGCAGCCCTGGTCAACTCTTTTGCTTCAGAATAAGATTCAGAAGATCTTGACACGGTACTTTATTTGTAGTCTACCACCTAGTTGCTTAGGGCCTAAATGCTATTTAATTTCAGATATTGACTAATGAACCCTTGTGGTGGAATAGGAAGAAGGGAGGAAGGACACAATGGCAGAAAGCCAGCCACATTATGGCTTATTCTAATGGTTTACTTCGTAATTGACTCTTCGATAATCAGATAAGCAAGAAGTAAACGGTGCACACTGGAAGCTCTGATGCAATGCAAACGATCAGAAGTTAGAGATTCAGATGCTCTGCCTGGGCTTGCAGCCTTGTCTCCACTAAGTGTGACATAATGCAATTAACAACATTCTGTAATCCTTATAAGGTGATATGGAGTCGAACTTTATAGTGTGTATGGATAGGTTGAGGACACTCCAGCTACTCAAGATACTATCAGCACATGGATGTTCACATTGAACACATTGCATGATGCGCAAGAATTCAATAACAGAAAGGGATAGCTGCTTCCCTTAGTGAGGCATTAGCTGTTCTGTTTGGAGGTTGTGCAGACTGCAGAGTTGGACAATCAATTGTCAGTTTAACTCAGAATTGAACGATGGACGAGTCAGACATTATTCTTTTGCTTGAATATGAATCATTCAGCACGATGAAGTTGTGGTATCAGACTACGGCTGCTGGTATGAATGACATGCAAGATGATCGGAAGTCAGCAACATTCCAAAGGTCTAGTCAAATACTCAAACTAGACCGCAGCAGCCTACAGGCAATGCGAATATAAATAGCAGGAACCAAACATACTGCTACCAATCAACCTAAGTCAAATAGATGAAAACAGCGAGGAGCATTGCTGAACTTACATTTCAATCAGAGAGTGATGTTGTATGTACGATTTCCATTGCATGCTCACAAGCTCACTCAAACCTGGTCCTGATCAAGCAATTATCACCGAGGTAAAATTGTTCTTTCGTTATTCTGTACCATTTGGATTGAATCAGCAAGTAAGCAAACTGGAGAGATTCAATTGCTTCAGAAACATAGGAGAAACGTGTTACAGCAGAAACATGCATAAACATCAAAGAAAAGAAACCTCTGCATGTCTGAGGCATTTCATTGAACATATTGCGCCCGCCCAGAGCGCCATTCCGGGTTTGGGCCTCAGATGCGCCTGCAGAATCAAACAGCTGAACCAATGGCAACCTTATCAAATCCAAACCGATCAAAATTTACCGAATTGTACCCAGTGGCGGAGCCAGGAACCGATATAAGGGGGTGCTAAGTATGGACAGGATAAAAATTAGCAATATCATGAGAGGGAATATCTGAGAAATCTTTGAGTCCTAATTAAGAGCAGCAAACTAATTTTGTCACTTTCGGCAATTGTCATCAGTACAAGACACGTACGACGACACTTGTTAGCTGTTGCAGGCTCACAATCCCGTGCTTGCAGCTCATTGCTTCATGTAAATGGCACCGTCGAGTCTAGGAGGAGTCTGGTGAGAAGAAGCTTAGCGACGAGCGACAGCATGCATTGGCAAGGACATGACCACAAGCACGTTCTTTCCTTTCCTGCTGCAGTTCCTGCTCTGAACAGGCAGGTTGTTTCCTTTCAGGCTGCATTTCCTGACAAACGAAGAATGGCCAAGAAACTTTGCCAAATTTTCATTGGAACACGTTGGGGATCTTGATTTGGTTTTGGGCCAAGGGGGTGCTGCAGCCCCCCCAGCACGGGGTGCAGCTCCGCCCCTGATTGTACCTTCCGTGCATGAATCTCCCCGCTGCTCGCGAGATCGCAACGCACCACGCGCTCCGCCGTGCAACCGAAAGAATTGGGCGACGACGACATGAAGGATTTAAGAATGAGGTACGCCTTCCACCGGTAGAAACGGGTTTTAGACGGGCTCCTATCAAATCATTATGGACGCGCCTTTTCTAAAAACGTATGGGCTTCTTCATTAAAAAAAAAACATATGGGCTGGATATGCAACTCGGACGTCAAGTATTATACTGTCGGCAGAGAAGGCGAGGAGGATATACACTACTGAAGATTGCTTATGACATGAAAAAGGTTGGGTAGTTCTTTTGTGCAAATAGATATCTTGGAATCAAAAGCCACACATTATGCTCTGAGTGAGGATCTTATCCAATCCTACGAATACTCCGTAGAAAGTGTTATCATTTTGCTTGATCAAATTCAGAGATTAATATGCCTTTTGGTTAGTTGGTTTCCTACTAGAATAGTGCATCCTAATAATACTCGAAAGATTTGGGAATATATACGTTCGCCTTTTAGAACTAACGCTTCTCTTGAGATTCAATCTCTGCGTGCATTACACTGGTGAATAGAGAAACTTCTTACCATTCTGGTCTAGCCTTTTTTCTTCCTTTTAGGCTGCTGTTTGAGTAGACAGGCAATCTGTTGCCGACCACAGGTTGTGCATCTATATATTCAGTGGTCAGCTGCTTCATGAATGATGTTGGAAGTCCACTTCATGATTGTGCTTAACTACAAGTAGTCTTTTGCCCGTGGACTTCTTCAAAAAGTTTATTCAGTGGAACAAAGAACAGAAGCATATTAGCATAACCAAGTGATGAAACCGCGAGGCGAGTAAATGTATGATCTTAACTGGAGTTGCGTTAGTAAGCTTTTGTGGGTCGTAGCAATCAAGCAAGACGATGGCAACAGAAGTGGAGCATATGAGAAGAGGCTTATTTGTGTTCCAGACTTCTTACGCTGGCTGGCTGATATGCAGATAAGAAACATTCAGACATTCAGTCACACACTCGCATGCAGCCTGGCACGGGACTGGTTTAAGACATCTGAAAGATAGCATGCACAACAAGCTTATCAAGGGATGAATCAGACAAGTTCTCAAAGTTCCTATTACTGATAATCTCATAATTCTAAGTTACTCGTAATTTTGCCTGATTGAGAAATGTATAGTGTTCACGGTCAAAATATCAATCGCTGCTCATATATACTGGGCAGGAAAATAGTTGGACTGACCGTATAGTAAGGAAAACTGACAAATGATAAACTGAACATACACAATTATTAAATGCAAGGCATCAATTTATCTCAATATACAATCAGTTTAAGTATGCATGAGTTGATTAAATCTTTGATCTCTTTAAAAATATAAACAGTACCATGGGGCATGGGCTTTACTTAATATCCTTAATTAAATCTCTTCGAGGACAGCAATAATGTCACCAATGTTATTGTATTTATTCATAAAAACTTCCATGATAGACGCAATGTGTCCTTTTCAAGATGGGACATCAAGTACTGCCTAACTTCACAACGTGCTTCTCAGATTCAGGATGTAACGTCAAATATTGATTTGACATATAAGAATATAATTTAGAGGGATTTCGTTATATCAATTGATCTAGATGAGAACAAAATTAAACAGTGGCTTAAAAGAATTGTCCTTTCCTCACATGCATATATAGCATTAGTATAAAGGGTAACTGATGGGGAAAATCACTTGTTTGAGATTTTTTAGGGTAACTGATGGTGGCCTTATAGCGCTGCACCTGTAATTTTAGGGTAAATATACTGTATATGCGCTATTCAAGGAGTGGTCATAAACTTTCAGGTAATTTTTCAGTATCACACTGCACAGATAAAAAATTCAATTGTTGCAGCGGACCAGGGACTTTCTACTCCAGTTAACTCTAGGAAAAGACGAAAAGTAATCAGCAAAATTTTAAACCAGGGTTCTTTTCATAATTTTGAACCAGATAAATTCCGTATCAAATGCATATTTGAGGCATGGACGAACATATTCATCAAGCAATAGGTTCCTAAATTATGTTTGAGCAGGGACTGGGGATAAAGATCACAGCGTTTTATCTCAACATCAATGACTACAGTTTCTGCTGGTGCTCAATAATACTGCTAAAGATGAAACAAATAAGATGCCATAGCTAGATCCGTATTTACCTTAGCTTAAAAAAGGTAACACTTATTTATAACTACTGAAGTGAAATTAATCAGGCATGTTATAGTAAGGTACCAACATTATGCATCTCGATCGACCTATATGAAAACCAACAGAGATGCAAGACTTCTTTCCCTTCTGAAAACCGTTTTTGCTGCTTAAGGAAAAGAAGCAAAGAGTGACTCACATACACAAATCTTGGCTCAACTAGCCTTGTCGCCCTCGTAGATTTTGCTGGAAGTGGAAGAAGCTTAGGTACCGACACACATTGCATATAGGGTTTTCACAAGTTGGCCCGGTGTGCAGCCGCGAGAAGATGAAACTGCCGGATGATCTGATTGCTTTCTTGGTTACACATGTAATATAATTGTTGTTTCTGGTTCAATGATCACCAAGAGCATATATATATGCTTTCAGATCATGCTGGCAGCTTAACCTTCTTGCGCTGCACAAACAAATTAAGTGAAGAGCTAGCATGTCCTACATCCAGGCAGAGAGAGAGAGAGAGAGAGAGAGAGAGAGTAGCACTTAGCAGAGAGGGGCGTGGATATGAAATATGATGGCATGAGGCGGACGATTAGGGCTTTTTATGGAGTCCTTTTCGTGGTTTGGATGTACTATCTACAAAAGCTGATGCCCAGGGGAAGAATAATTCGGAGAGAGTGGTCCCGTCCCAACAAGGAAGAAGGAAAGTAGAATATGGCATGCTCTCACACCCCACTATCATATATCATCAAGTGCATGCCCATGTTTTTTTTCAGTAATTTATGCTTTGAGCGCTTTGGAGAAAAGGCTGCACTTTGAGCAGAGCTCTTTTCGTGCATCTCCAGACCTAAATTTGGAGCTGATTCTGGTTAGCTCTTTAGGCGTGAAATTCGTGTGCGCCGAGGCACACGCGTGTCGCTCTTTGGGCAAGGCTACGCTACCGCGAGCTTGCGCTGATGATGACAAGTGAGCTAAATTCATTAGGCATCATTCATTCAAGATGCAATATCATCGACGCAATATATACAAAGCTTGATTATTAGGTGTTCTTTTTCACGGAAGCTGGGTTCGATCACTTCCAGAATAAGTTCTTGTTTCAGTGCCGAGACAACATTTACAGTTGTTCATCTTGTACTAGTTCGTTCTGACCGCTCCACCGGTGTTCTAGCTTAGTTCAATTGGCATGTGCCGATAGCGCACGTGTCGAACGCGGATAGATTGGGGTGATCGAGCAACGATGCTACACTCCATCTGAACGACAAAACAGCTGTAGTGATAGTCATGGTCGTCTCACCGACGCTGATGCCGATATCAACCAGCTAATTACCAAGGACAGAGGGCACCATCCGGCCGGATCGGTGCAACGTACTCCAGCTGCAAGGATCATGTGATGACTAGCTTCTGTCAGACAAGAAAATCTTTTTAGTGCCCGTCTACCCTGTCGTGCTTTTCAGTAGCAGAGATCTACTGTACTGTGCTTAACAAAGAGGCAGTGGTGTGTATTGTTGGAGACAAAGATTAAGAATGACAGATCAGCAGAAGTCAAAGACGACCAGTCACTAGTCAATCCGAGCGCTCGACTCGAGTTGTTTATATGGGCCGCACTTGCGTAGTGTTCCAGTGTTGTGCAGCCCAGGAAAACTACGCATCGTCTGAAGAGATATTTGGATCAGGCCAACATAAGAGGCCCAACTTATCCTGGGCCGGTCTGTGGTATTTGAGGTTTTTTATCACACGATTGGACTTGGACCTCGGTTTGCAGCAGCGGTGGGATCTCTCCAGGAATCGAAACAGGAGACTCGATCGGAGTAGGAGCAAGCAGTTGCTGCTCCTCGGACTCGCATTCGCCTGCAGCACGGACTTTTTCTCCATCATCGATACACGAACAGTTTTCCAAGCGTGTTGTTGTGTCCCCTAGCATAGCACAACACAGAGAAACCAGCCATACCTGTTTTCTAAACACAGAAAAGAGAGAGCCCGGCACGATGGCCACCACGTCCTCTGCGTCAACATCCACCCGGCCACCATGGAGAAGCTCTCCATCTTCAATGGCGACGTGTTGCTGCTCAAGGGCAAGCGCCGCCGTGACACTGTCTGCATCGCCATGTCCGACGAGGACTGCGCGCTCAAGATCAACAAGACGGTTTCCGCGTGCGGCTCTCCGACGTGGTGTCCGTGCACGTGTGCCACGACGCAAAGTACGGCACCCGCGTCCACGTCCTCCCCGTCGACGACACCGTCGAGGGCCTCACGGGGAACCTCTTCGAGGCCTACCTGAAACCATACTTTGTCGACGCGTTCCGTCCTGTCCGTAAGGGCGACCTCTTCCTCGTGCGCGGCGGCATGCAGAGCGTCTGAGTTCAAGGTCGTGGACATGGAGCCTGCTGGTGCGGAGTACTGCATTGTCACGTCTGACACCGAGATCTTCTGCGACGGCGAGAGGATGAGGAGAAGCTCGATAACATCGGCTACGACGATGTCGGCGGCATGCGGAAGCAGTTGGCGCAGATCAGGGAGCTGGTGGAGCTGCCGCTCAGGCACCCGCAGCTCTTCAAGTCCATCGGCGTCAAGCCGCCCAAGAGCATCCTCATGTACGGGCCTCCCGGTTCGGGCAAAGACGGTGATCGCGCGCGCAGTGGCCAACGAGACCGGCGCCTTCTTCTTCCTCATCAACGGCCCGGAGATCATGTCGAAGATGGCCGGGGAGAGCGAGAGCAACTTGAGGAAGGCGTTCGAGGAGGCCGAGAAGAACGCGCCCTCCATCATCTTCGTCGACGAGATCGACTCCATCGCGCCCAAGCGGGACAAGACCAACGGCGAGGTGGAGAGGCGTATCGTCTCCCAGCTGCTCACGCTCATGGACGGGCTCAAGGCGCGTGCCCACGTCATCGTCATGGGCGCCACGAACCGGGCCAATAGCATCGACCCGGCTCTGCGACGGTTCGACCGCGAGATCGACATTGGTGTGCCGGATGAGGTCGGGCGACTTGAAGTATTGCGTATACACACGAAGAACATGAAGCTTGCCGAGGATGTCAACTTGGAGGTCATGGCCAAGGACACGCACGGCTACGTTGGCGCCGACTTGGCCGCGCTTTGCACCGAGGCGGCGCTGCAATGCATCCGCGACGATCGATGCAGAAATTCTCAACTCCATGTTCATCACGAATGATCACTTGAAGACTGCTCTTGTCGGCACCAATCCCTCTGCCCTTGGTGAAACAGTGGTCGAAGTGCCTAATGTCAGTTGGACCGACATCGGGGGCCTGGAGGGCGTCAAGCGGGAGCTCCAGGAGACAGTGCAGTACCCGGTCGAGCACCCGGAAATGTTCGAGAAATTCGGCATGTCACCTTCCAAGGGCGTGTTGTTCTACGGACCACCAGGCTGTGGCAAGACATTACTAGCAAAGGCGATTGCCAACGAATGTCTAGCAAACTTCATCAGCATCAAGGGGCCCGAGCTGCTCACGACGTGGTTCGGCGAGAGCGAGGCCAACGTTCGCGAGATCTTCGACAAGGCGCGCCAGTCGGCGCCGTGCGTCCTCTTCTTCGACAAGCTCGACTCGATCGCCACGCAAAGGGGCGGCAGCAGCGCGGGAGATGCCGGAGGTGCAGGGGACAGGGAGCTGCTAACCGAGATGGACGGCATAAACGCCAAGAAGACCGTGTTCATCATCGGCG
The DNA here is from genome assembly GCA_030378355.1 of Eleusine indica. Taxonomy (NCBI): domain Eukaryota; kingdom Viridiplantae; phylum Streptophyta; class Magnoliopsida; order Poales; family Poaceae; genus Eleusine; species Eleusine indica. The sequence continues at coordinate 3,292,862 of CM059498.1, read as the reverse complement.
CCACCAACCGGCCGGACATCATCGACTCGGCCCTGCTTCGTCCTGGCCGTCTCGATCAGCTCATCTACATCCCATTGCCGGAAGAGGCTTCTCGGCTCCAGATATTCAAGACGTGCCTGAGGAAGTCCCCTCTCGCCGGGAACGTTGATCTCGCCGGCGGGATTCAGTGGCGCGGACATCACCGAGATTTGCCAGAGAGCGTGCAAGTACGCCATCCGTGAGGAATGAGGATATTGAGAAAGATATCGAGCGGCAGAGGAAGGTCAAGGAGGGCTCGGAAGGCATGGAGGTGGACGGCGTCGAGTAAGAACCGGCGCAAATCAAGGCGGCTCACTTCGAGGAGTCGATGAGGTTTGCGAGGAGAAGCGTCAGCGACGCGGACGTGAGGAAGTACGCGGCGTTCGCGCAATCGAGAGGGTTCGGCAGCGGGTTCCGCTTCCCTGCGCAGAACCAAGCTGCCGGACCTCTTGCCGCAGAAGCTGAAGAGGATGATCTTTACGCTTGATTCAAGACCAGTGGGTTGATATGTTTGAAGCGCTCTCTCTTTTTTTTTTTTCCCGTTTTTAGGTTAGAGTTGGTTGACGTGTTTATCCAGTTTATTATGCCGCGTGTGATGATGGTAATGCAATAAAAAGCTTCTCAGTTTCCTTTACTATTGTCTTGTTATTACTGAAAAAGTTTCTTTCTTTCTTATATATACAAAAATAGGCAAAATTAACACTAAACAAAGAGCACACAAATGCAAGAAGGATGGAAAAGAAAGGCAATATATACTACAAAATTAATTAATAAGAATGAAGGGATGGTCATGGTTTCTACACCACTGGTTATATACTATACCACAGAATCATCAGGTGGATCCGCAACGTAATGTAACCGGATCCATCTACTATACAATTACCTAGCACTGCCATAACACAACGGTCGCTACGCCGTCGGGTTGTACGAAAAACGGAGACGAGCACAGGCCACAGGCAGGATCCCTCCCTACTTGGCCGTGCTGTTGCTCAGGTAGCTCAGCTTCTGCGCCAGCACGTCCACGTACCTCCCCGGCGGCCGCCTCCTCTCCATCTCCGGCACGGACAGCTCATCTTTCATCCCTTCGTTGAGCAGCTCCTCCCAGAAATCATCCGTCAGCTCGGCAGTCTCGCCGCCCTGGTCATTATTATTCCGGCCACCACCGGCCTGCTGGTCCTGGTCCTGCTTCCGCTTCCCGAGCCCCTGGATGTTGAACGCGAGGTTCTCGAGCTCCGAGCTCCCGGCCGGCTGGCTACTACTCAGCTTCTCCAACTCCCCACCGCTCGGCCCAACCAAGAACGCCGACGAGCCGAGCTCCTCGCCCCGCTGCTGGTGCTGGGCCGCGGCGGCGAAGGGCACGATGTCGATGGGCCGGCGCCGCTTGTGGGAGAAGGCGTCGTCCTCCTCCTCCAGCTCCCTGATCCTGAGCCGGTCCAGGTGCTGGAAGAAGCCCGGGTTGTGCATGGCCCGCGCCAGGAACCCCATCATCTGCACCTGCTTGCCCTCCGCGCGCTGCAGCCGTGCCTCCATGGCCCGCATGTCGGCACGCGTGCTCTGCTGCTCCTGACGCAGCTTCACCACCTCCGCCAGCAGCACGATCTTGTCGCGCCTCAGCCGGTCCAGCTCCTCGTCCAGGCCGTACTGGCCCACCTCCACCAGGTACTGCTGCTGATGCGACGCGGCGAGGTTGGACGGCGGGCGCCGCCGCTTGATCATCCGCAGGAGGTGTCTCTGGCCACGCAGGAAACCTTCATTCGCGAACTCCCATCTGTCCGGGTCAATCTTCCTGAAGCCCTGCAATTAATTGTTTGCAAGTACCAGTTGATCATGGTGAGTTCAAGTTCAAGAAATCATCAGAAATGACAAAATTTGCAAACGAACGTGACAAAGGTTCACAAAGTATGTAAAACTGTGGGTTTCACATAGTTTTGCGATGGAATTTAGGGGCAGTGAAAGGACAAGGTATACTATGATATTTTTGCTTGGTGGTGATCAAACGGATCTTCTAGTTGGACAAACAAGCAGCTTCATCCGGTGTCTTGTGGATCCATGGAGCTACACAGTAACAAGTTGAAGAAAATTCATGTCAGACATTTATTAACAACTACTCCGTCCGAATTGATCTTGCTCAGGTAACTAACTCGGATAGGGCAACAGATATGCCACTCTTAATAATGGACACAAGTCGATCACGCTGTTGTTGACTGATCAGTCACGCTAATCTACAATGCAAGCCGACTGAACAAAGCACAGCAGACTCGACATAGGACAGGACGGGATGGATACTCACGTAGGTGTTGAGCTGGCGCACAAAGCTGGAGAAGTTGTTGTGCTTGAAGAACCTCGGGAGCAGCACGGCGGCGAACACGTGCGGGTCCCACACGACGAAGCTGTTGCCGGCGCGGCCCCACGAGATGACGCCGTCGGTGGCCGGGTCGGCCACCAGGTCGAACGTCTTGGTCAGGAACGGCGGCGGCCCCGCCTCGTGCAGCCCCTCCATCGGCCGCGGCGCGTCCTCCACCTCCTCCTGTTCTTCCTCCGCCTCCTCCTCCGGCGGCGGCGGCGAGCTCGGCGGCCACTCCTCCTTCACCGTCACCACCATCCCCGGAAGCCGCGGGTCCATCGTGTGTGTCGCGCACCAACCAAACAATTCCCCAGGCGAAATCTGCTGAGATTACCAATGGTCCTTCCAGGGAACGCAGGAATCCAGCTCGGCGATCCCAAGGAAGCGTCACTGCTACAGTACTCTGCTGTCACCAAGTGGGCGCGTCGCGCGCGGGAAAAAAAAAAGCCTCTGCTCCGCGGGAGCGTGGCAGGCGATAAATACCGTCTCGATGTTTCTTTGGTGGAGGGCGAGGGAGGGGACGAGACTGGTCAGGAGCGGAATGGAAGGTTCTAGACCGCGCGGCGCGTTCGTGGCGGCGGCGGAAGGTTCTGGAGGCCGGAGGTGTGGCTGAGGTTGGCGCGACCGGCGCAAGTGGGCGAGGCACCCCTTCCTTCCCCTGCTCCTCCGAATCGACAGCAGCCGACAGGGGGACGACGACGGCGACACCTCGTGCCATTTTTTCTGATCTCCATCGCATCCGTAGGGCGCTTTGCGCGGGGTCCGAGTTCGCGATTGGCTGCAACTTGCGGAGCCAGATCGTCGACGCGATCGCGGTGAAAAGGATGTTCTTTTTTCTCAGACTTTTCCACGACTTCCTTGATTTTTTTTCCCCCTCTTCCATTTCAAACGGATCCTTGACATGGTGCTGCTTGTCCGCACTACGAAATTCATCTGAACAAGTTTTTGCCACAAAATGCGTAGAGCGAGTGATGATCACTTGTTGGTAGCTCAGAACCACGTTCCCTCTCCAGCAGCTTCAGGCGTTATCCTGGCACGTACTGTAAGCAATTCATCGTATTCACGAACAGGAAATGATTTAGAATTGATGCGAGCGCGACCGGCTCTGACTGCAGCTGATCTCCAGTGCCGACAATGCTACAGTACGATGCTGAAGCGTGTTCGCTTCACTCAACACACATTTTCGAGCAACCTCGTGGTCGCTAGTAGGATCACACAGTCGTGGCAGGAAACGAAACCCGGCATTAATTTCAGGAGCCAACCAGTACCGTCAATGTGCACCGAGTTATAGCAGCAGTACTCTGATTACTAGACTTGATCAACACTGATAACATAGCCTGAATACGATCCAGGCAATATCTGTTGCTCAGCAGATGAAACCCGCACATGCCCCCGATCGGAAATGAGGGCTGAGGAATTCAAGCATAATTTTCGCAATTATTGTGCTCACTCACAGTTTTGAGAATGGGCAGGTAAGTTTGAATCATCGCTACCAATTTATCATCAAACACCACATACAGATGCTGCGGATGCCATTATTGAGTACAACAACAGCTGCCACATAAAGCTTCAGAGTAGATGTTTAGCAGGCCTGTGCAAAACTATAGCTCATGTAACGGTGCAGGTATGAGTACGGCAGATCTTATTCAGCAGTATTTGCAGTGTAGTGCAACGGGCAAAGCTTGGCAGGCGATTCCATCAACGAGCTTCAACAGCATGACCTCCGCCTCTGTTGATGATTTTCTCAACGTACTCCTTCCTGAAATTACCAGCAAGGATCAGAGAGAACAGTAAGAGGGAAGGGTGAAAATGAGAAAGCGAGATAATGAATGGAAGGGAACAATGCTGAAACTTCACTGGTACCTAGCTGGAAGATGGTCATGGGGACGATTGTATGGCGTCCAGACAGGTTCTCCCACAAAAAGTCGCATTGCCTGCAAGAGCACAATAAAGAAAACTTCATATAAGACTGTAATATTCCTAATCTGATGGGCCTGTTGAAGACAGGTTTGACATGTAATTAGGGAAATGGAGAAGACTAATAAAGCTATAATAAGGATTAATAAAGACAATGAGGTGTCCAGAACTAAAATACATCTTCCAAACATTGCAGCTGTCTTCACTAACTTAAGCCTAAATGGCATACTTGTGTTCGTGAAGAAACACATAGGACAACATTCTATTCTAATCAGTTAGTATATATCGATGATATGGAAATTCAAAAACAAAAGCACAAGGTGGCAACAAAGAGAGAAGCCCAGGAACCTTGATGTAGTTGTTAGTGTCCAACGTGAAGCGATGGTACATTCCTGCAGGCAAAACAATCATGCCCCCCTTCTTCACTGCTATACGGATCCACTGATCATTTTGGTCCCTCACGTCAAAGTATCCTTGAGCAGATAAGGAGAAAAATAAGGTGTTAAGATTTCAAAAAAATACAATGGAAGCCCATTCACAATTACTGATATAAAACATAAACTAGATTCCCTGTTCAGCGAACACTCAGAAAGCAAAAAAAATGTACTTACCGCTACCCTCAAGAGCGTAGCGTATTTCTTCATCGGTATGCAAGTGCTCTTCAAAGAAATCCTTTAGTTTAGCCTCGTAATTTGGTAACTTCTCTGGACACACATCACAAATGTCCTGCAGCAGAACATGATAACAATCATGTGTCAACTCTATTTGCTTGCCAGATATTTATCATAGCTGTTGCCCTTGTCACTCGAAACTAATAGCAAAACAATAGTAGCCATAAGAAATCATTGACAAACCACGTAGGAGTAACCCCTGGCTTCACGAATTTTCTTGAGCTTCTCATCATTCTCCCAATCATCAGAATTTAGACGCCAGCTCAATATTCCTAACTCTGGGTAATAAAAATGTTAACGTTATTGATCAAGTTCATTAACATGGTCTAAAGGTGCATAATTAGAGCAGAACACATGCAAACCTGATAGCTTGTCAAGCGGGATGAATTCTTTGGGCTCACGGTGATGGGGAAGCCTCTGATCCTCCTCACTGTCATCCATGTACCATGCTTGGATGACCTCCTCCTTGCCATCCTAAGTAAGTAATAACAGTTCAAAAGATAATACCATTTCAGTACGCAGAATGTAAAACCTGAGGAATGACTGCAAAAATAGTTTCACAAATAAAGAGACATGTCCTGTGGCCATGCAGTATCCAACCATCAGGTTACTGATTTATAACCATCATAATTCATAGCCACTGCAACAATTGACTACTAAAGCATGCGAGGAATATGAGATCATGCCCAGACGAGTGATGTGATAAATTTACCAAGCATCTGACATAACACACTTTATTCAATGACTCAACTGATCGTCAAGTACCACATGAGCTTAAGGTCAAATAAGAAAATCTAGGAAATCTGTAACGAACTGCTGTATTCTCATTGCACAAGGCTGCATCTCAGGGCTTTCATTTTAGGCAGGTTCATAGGACACTAAGCTCTTTGGAAGATCTCAATGATTTATGCCTGTGATGTTTATAAACCCATTCAACACTGGAACAGACAGAACGAAGTGAAACACCAAGTGGATGCCAGGAAATAGATGAACGAACAATACCCATATAATAATTTTATACTACTGTACAAGACTAGATAATGCCAGCTACCTAACAACAAACTTTGGGGCAATACTTCTAGTGTAAGTAGTATCAACAGAAGAACTGGAAAAGTTGCTGGAGTATAATATAACATAGATAGGATTGGTGTGGATATGACAACGACAGCGCAAGCCTAATTCCTATGAACAAATTGCAACTTGACATAAATTGTTTACTCCAGTCATTTCAGTTAACTAGGATCTCATAACTATCTCCGTATATTTTACTCTCGAGTTGCCTCAAGGATTATAGTAACAGGGTGAGAACAGCGTGTTCTGAGCCAGTCTTAAGATCCCAGTTTCGGCATGCTTCTAATCCCTATCAGGGAATCAATCGATCTAAGATCACACATACAATCCAAATCCTTCCGCGCGGCCGGTTCCCATCTACAATCTACGACAGACATCTCGGATATGAAGTACCGCGGGAGGAATTCCCCAGTCCCGTTTTTCTGTTATCCGATTCCAACCGGCACTGAAATCCCTTAACATCTCTCAGAGCGGAAAGGATTGGAAACAGGGAATTGCTCGTACCTGGAACTCGTTCTCCATATCTGCAGTATCCTGCGGTCTCTATCCCGCCGCTCTTTCCCCCCTTCCTCTTCTGAATGGAACTCTCCTGAAAGACGGGGAAGCAGGAACATGACGAGTAACCTGACGGGGGCGCTCCGTCTGTTCTTAAGGACAGCAGAACAGAACAGCTTGGGTTGGACGCAAACCAGATTTTGGCGTCTAGCCCCCCACAGTTGTACAGTTTAGCCGGATGCCCCTTCTTAATGGCACCCCTTTTTTACGCCTTTTTGGCTAGTTCTGGTTCAATGGCAATTGGCAGATTGTAGAAGGATGATACTGTAAATTCTGTTTTTAGTTCATTATTTGCTGCATGAAACATGATGGGACGATTGAAAATGGAGGACCACCGTGACGATGCGCTGGCACCGGGCCAGTTTGTACTTCAAATCAACAACGTGAATACAAGATGTCCTTTAGCTCAAAAAAAAAAAAAAGACGAGATCTCCTTGTATTTTGAAACGTACAAAGAGATACTGTAACAAGGACATGATCAGATCGAATCATGGGATCAACAAAACAACAATTGAAGAGCAGATAATATACGATACCGTAGAAGCACGCGGTCAGATCTCACGGAGAAAACAATAGGGTGTTATCTCTGACCTGACAATGGTGGCGGCGTGTAGGCATGCCGCCCTACCTCCGGACGGCCATGATTCATGACGCCTTCTGCGTTTTGTTACGCAACCTATCGTGTAGTACTAGTATACTACTAGTATTTTCTTTTTTCGTGTGCACTTGTCGTGCAGCAACTTTCTCTGAAAGAAAAGGCCAAACTGAACTGCGGCTGCCGGTCCGCTGTTCTGCTGCGCCGTACACGTGTGACCCGAACTTGGTCGTTCGTGATGTACGCACCTCGGAAAATTCAGTAACTTCTGATTGAGTTGAAGATTTCTGACCAGGCGAAAACGTTGATTGTTGAACTTGGGAATGGATCATATACGAGAAACGTTAGGCTGTTGATTACTATATTTCTGCAAATGTTACATCATCACAAAGGCCTCCAGAAATCAGGAGTAAACTTTCCCGCAGAACAAAATGATGTTAGACTGTTGATTATATTTTATTTATTCAGATGTTGAAAAAGAAGCTTATATTCGAGACATGTTTTTCTAACAAAGTGGAGGGGATTGTAAATTACGCTCATCGGGCAAAGGAAAAGCCCAGACCACGAAGTGGCGCGGGCCGATAGACTGGTACGATGGAGCAGAAAGACTATGAGGCCGAGGCATTCTCTTCAATGGCCCATCTCCGTTTCTATCCCTTTTAGGCATCGGATTGGGTAACTGGGCTTGAACTTACTTCTTACGATCCGAGCTCCTGGGTGGAAGCTGCTGTTTCTTCCAATCCATTGCTTTTTTTTTTTTTTTTTTTGGAAGCTAAACAAACTCTTGTGCCAACTTGTGCGTATAAATTTTGTCTTGCCAAGTCCGACCACCTGCACTTTTCCTTGTCACAAAATAAACAAAACTGTTGGCAAGGCGTATGGTGGTATGCTGGCATTTCCTTGTCACAAAATAAACAAAAACAAAACTGAACGGGATGCAACACAGCTGGCACGGCGTGCGTACCCGATCCGTGAACAAAACGCAAAGCAACTGAGAGCACACTGAACTGAACGCGGCATGCGCCTCGTCTGTAGCGGCCAGCCCAGCCTGACGGTCGCAAGCATCGCAGTCTCTCTTGCAGAGAGAGCGTGGCTGTCGTGCTGCATCGTCTGCCTGCATGCATGGGGTGGCGGCTGCAGCCGGCAGCTAGGGCACCGTCACTTGTCGCATTCTTCACCGCTGAAAAAATAAAAAGCAGGAGTGGCATTACACGAGGATGGCAGGGCGACGCGCCATAGAAGGCAGCTCCCTGTTCGGGAACGAAGGAAAGAGACCTCGGTCGCTCGTCGTCCCCGTCCACGCACACGCTTGCATCGGCTCGTCTGGTCGCCCAGCTAGACGCGCGTGGCCCGTTTCCGCTTTGCGTATCCAGTCCCTGTCTACTGCAAACTTGCTGCGTCCCAAATTACTTTATCCTTTCACATTTAGATGTTATTTTGTAGTTGATTATGAGAAATAAAGTGAAGTAAAAAGATAGGTATAATAAAAACGAGAAGAAGAGGAATAGCGATAGAGATGTAGTGAGAAAAGAGAATATTGTATTGATAAGAAAGAAATATGTATTGAGAAACAAGAATGACATGTAATTAAAAAAAAATTAAAAACATTATAATAACATATAAATATAAACGGAGAAAGTAATAAAGAGCAGTTTCACTGTCGCTGTCCGCGCGCTGACAGTATATCTCTGGTAAGATTCCGGAGCTCCTTCGTTATGGATATGTAAATAGAGAGGCATCCACGAAGGATTGTTAATTTGAATACCTGATCGTGCATTATCAACTCTATCGTGGACCTCTTCGTTCTTAGGATGCTCGTGAACGCGCATATGCGCGGCACAACATTGACACCACGCGCGCATGCATACAGAAAGTGATGCATAGTAGCACAGGGCCAGAGAGAGAGGCTGCCAACAATACGCTTGATTACAACGACTAGAGATCGAAAGGAGGCACTACTACTGACACGTTTCATATATCGTGTCTTGCCAGTTACAGCGCAAATTAGCTTTTCAATCCTCGTCTCGACAAGCACATGAATTAGGAGCAGAAGCCGTGGCAGAGAGCTAGCTAGCGGCCGTGCGTCAGGACTCGTCCGTGCGCGCCTGTCTTGTTCCTCCCGTGCCGGCCGGCCGTGTGTGGAGGACCAGCGCATAGCAAGAGAGAGAGGCAAACAAGAACAAGAGGAAAGGCCAACAGGATCTCGGAGGAGGAGGAACACACGCACGGCTGGCTGTGCAGCAGCCGAGAGTGATGAGTAGGAGTAATTAATTACCTTAGCTTGGGCACACATCAAGCATTGATTGACGGGAGCAATGAAGCCGCACGCATGCACGGCGAGCAGCAGAAGCAGTGGCATTCCTTCAAGCGGGTGATGATGCCAGCGGAATACGGGAACAGTGATCGTGATGTGTGGTCAAGGTCATCGATGAGGCGGACGCGGTGGTCGATGGAGTGTGGCGTGTCCAGGCGGACATGCAGAGATGCAGACAGGCGTGTGGCTAGGTGTAATAACCACGACTGCGAGTGAAGAATGCTTGTTGAGACTTGAGAGCGCGTCGAGTGCAGAGAGCATACTCCAGTACGTACAGTTACAGTAGGATCCACTAACACGGCCGCCCACCCACCGGCCACGCTTGAAACGTCGTGTCATCTCACACCACGTAGCGCCGCACTGTTTGGATTCACCGTATATAGGTCGTAGGCCTACGTGCGACCCAGCTACTATACTACTGCTAGACGCAGTAGGTAATGAAGTAACAAGATCGCGACTACACATTGCCACTCACCACCAACTCTCCCAGCGTTGTTGTGTGAGCCCATGAGCGACCCACATCCGTGCTTGCGAATAGGTTTACCACTGTGCGACAGAACCGATGCTAATTGCATGCAGTCGTTTGTACAATTCATGCGAGTACGATCCGACGCCTCTCCCTCGTGTGCAACGACACGCACGATCCACAAGCCACGTTGATTGGTGCCCTGACGTACGTGCACACGCGTACGTACGTACGCCTCGCCTTCTCCTCATTGGACGCGACGGTGGTGTACGCGCGCCAAGGTGAAGGTCGTCTTCTTCATTCGTGGAGTCACTGATTGGGTTGCCCCCTCGTGCGCCCCATGCCGAAGTGACGCCCGGAAGCGACCCCGGGGCGCAGAGCACATGGCGGGCCCACGTGTCGGGGAGTATGCTTTCTCTCTCTCATCTCTCTCGGCCTAGCTAGCGCAGCGCGCCCCGGCAGGTGGTCCCGGCTCCAGCGCAGGCCTGGGCTGGTGGTGGTCCCTGCTGCGACCGCACGCTCGGCCCGGTCAAGACCTTCTTTCTCCTGGGCCCCAAACCCACGAGCCGGCCCGGGCCGAGCGAGCGCTGCATCCTGCATGGCGCGCGACCCCTCCTGGACCCGGTCCACGAGAAGCGTTTGTTTTGTTTGTTCTGATGTGGCGGTGGTCAACGGTCAGCGAGGTAGCCACGTTTGAGTCTGCCTAGTGGGACCTCGGGAAAGCAGGCAGACACTAGCACTACTGGTGGAGACGACCTCGCCGCCCAACCGCTGACCATTCCACCACCGCACGCTCGCGCGCTGCCTATGCTTCCCGGCGCGGGTCCTTTTTTTTTTTTTTTTTGATAATTCGCGGGTCCTTTATTTCTCGCTTCCCGGCTCGGGGGGGAATGGGCGACGACGGTGGTGGTGAATGGACGAGAAAATACAGTACGCACGAAGAGAAGAGACAAGCTACATCTCAGCATGCAATCATGCTTCCACATTCCATACTCGTCTTACGTTAGTGGCACGCGGGAGAACGGGGGCGACTGTAGCGTTTCGCTAGGGAACGATACGTTGAACAGTCGCGTATAGGGCCGAGTGAGCTTTTGGTAGGTGCGTATGCCGGATACTATAGCTGGTGACTGCTACTCAAGCAACGTATATAGCGTGTGTGCAAGCTGCAAGCAGGAAACAACAAGTGTAAACGCCGAGCTAATTAGGGGTGTAGTAGGTCACAAGATGCTAGTACTATATATATATAATCCTACACCATGGTTAAGCTATAGTATCCGGGCGGGCGACAACGGTGCGACTCCCCTGCAAAGTCGGGTACACAGAGACGAGCACCACGATCTGGTGGTGGGGGATGGATGGTCCCGTGTGCGTGTACGTGGCAGAGAGGCTTTTGCAGAGGTCCCGTGTGGGTTTGCACGTGTGGCAGTGCGCGTCCGCTTTTGCTGCTTTCACGAGAACGCACAGGCGCGCCATTGCCTTTTTTCCCCGCTAGCTGCACAGATATCCATTGCTCTTTTGGTGGTGGTACCACTCCACACACCGCAACTGCGAGAGTCCTTCTGTGCAAGCTGTGGAGGAGCGCGTGGGTTTCTATATTACAACCGCAAGCTGGAAAAAGAGCCGCACAGGCAAGGCATTGTGCTGATCTGCAGGAACGACCAGTCACCGTCGACCAGCACTGTCGTTATCGGCGACCACCTACACTTGACTCCATACCCCTATACGCTCAATAAATACATCTACCACATGCACATGGCACGGCGCCAAATAAACTGTCTCTGTCTGTTTCCACCTGCGAGGCGTTCGAGCTGGATCGGAGGAGCCATCCATCAGGTTGGCATCACAGATGGCGCGGACGGAGTGGTGGGAGAGAGATCGGACACTTGCCGGACGTAGTAAGTAGTACACGGCCTGAGCGCCGTCTCGTCCATCATATTCACACGCCGTCCGAACCCACGACGAGCCAGCAGGCTCCCACATGCAGGTCGAGTGCTCCCACGACCCGATCCACCTCCTCCGTCCACGCACGCATGGCCCGCCCTGAAACCCAGTGCGTGCGTTTGCATGCATGCAGACACAAATGAAAGGGGCCCAGTGGCAGTCTCGTCCAACGTCGTCGGAGTACTGTTTCTAATCAAGCCTACTAGTGCTTGTTTATAGTAGTACAAAGCCTACTACCAGTAGCTTATCTCTAGACCTCCCCTATAGCTGCATGCGTGTCCCCCGCGGCGCTGCGAGCCGGAGAGAAGACAAGGCCACTGCCGTTGCACTTGCACGCGTGAACCGATCGGCAGAGGCGTGATGTGGTGAGCTGTGCCCGCGTGACCGAATCGGTGGTGGCCGTCCTCCGTTCATGCCAATGGCAAATGGCAAGGCAATGTAGCGTGGCGCGGTCGCTTGTCTTGACCCTTTTCCTGGCCCGATCTGGGGGTAGGATGGTACATGTTGCACTGTTGGATACTAGTATTCCAGCTAGTGGCTCGGCCTTTGATCATTTCGATGTGACCGCCCCGCTTGCCCGCCCGCCGGCCGATGGGATCCGGTTGATATGCTTGTTCCGTCACTTCCATGCCCGCCCTCCCTCCTCGTCCTCCATCGCATTTTATTACTACTATTACCTCGTCGAAACGAGAAGCTGGATGGCGAGAGGACTTTTTGGCTGCAGTGATCGACCTCTCCTTGACATCAACAATATGTCTTACATTTTGATCCGTGCGCACGATCTTCCTCTTCACATCGTCACTCGCCTGGTGGTGGTGCCTAACGGATCGGACATGGCCATTGTTGTGGTGTGCTTGACTGTACGACCACCGAGCTTTCATGCTCGTGCAGCATGGCCCTTCCCACAAGCCACGCATTGATTCGCTCATCACCTGAAACGCTTCCATTTTTCGTGGTTCGGTGTAGACGTGGTACTATAGTAGCCCGTGGCAGTAGAGTTGTTGGGACATGTCACGCCACGGCCGCTGATTTGATGGATCCCTTCCCGTTCTTGGGGGACGGTGGCAGACGGCACCTGGCCGGAGAGGGAGAGCAGGACGCCCGCTGTATTCGATCGAGAGTGTCAGCGGCGAGAGAGGCGCGCTCGTCGATCGAGTTGCAGCTTTGTTTTCGCCGTTTTGATCGGGCCTGCAGCAGATTCCAAATGAAGAAATCGTGACTTTTTTTAGACAAAGAAATCGTGATTTACTAGTATAGGTCCTGTCAGATCTCATTGCCAAGGCACGAGCATTTTGCGTTGTTTCGTTTTCTGGCTGAACTCTCTGGGCGGCGGTGAAGTATTCCCAGCACGGAAAGTTACGCGCAAGATTACCAGTGCTACAAGTGCCCGTAAGCAGGTCCTTTGTTGTCAACTTTGACGGGGTGACCGCCGGGTGTCAAGAGCAACAGTGTCTCGGGGCCCTGCATGTGCCACCGAGCGTACTTTGTCCTCTATAATCGGTTGGAATTTATTAAACGGGGAGAAAGTTAGCCACCCGCAGGACATGCATATGGAGGATTTGGATGTGACGGCCTTTCGCAGCTAGCAGGAATCTAGGTAAAAGCCTATAAATGTCCATCTGAACCACTGTAGATCACTCACTGGTCATTTGAGCGCCGGCCGGCTGCATCTGTTTCATGGCCGGTTGGTCACCTAACTGAAGATTAACTGCAGTATAATCAGTTAGCAGCTAGCAGGAGTAATAATCGAGTGAGCTTTACTGGCTGCAAAGCAACGCAAACTGGGCGGCACGCCGTGCCAGTATAATCAGGTACCGGTAAGAGAAGACCCCATGTGGCAGCTTGGCCAGCCGACCGGCGGCCGGCCAGGAGGGTCAGAGCACACGCACGTACACCGATCGATCATCAGGCGGTGCACGGCACGGCACGGCAACGCAAACTGGGCGGCACGCCGTGCCAGGCCCCGGCTCGGGTCGAGTCCTGAACGAATCGCGAGGCGCCGCCCACGCGACCCCACCCCCGGCCCAGACTGCGAGCCGAATTGCTGCTCCTGCCAGGCGCCCGCACGAGGGAGGGAGACGGCCACAAGGCCAGCATCCGAAAGCCAGCGAGAGCACCTCACAACTCAAAAGGCAAGAGGTCATCCAAATAGCTATCGGAGCGCCCGCGCCCCAAATCATACCACACCACCGCCACCCCGAATCTCTCCCTCTAGCGCGCTCTCTTCTTTTCTCTCACAGCCCGGCTCGAGTCCAAGCGTGCGAATTGACCCGCGCGCACACACGCCACCCCTTCTCGCTCACTCGCTCCCTCACTCACTCACTCTCAGTAGTCACTCGCTGCTGCTCCCTTCCGCGTCATGAATAGCTCCGTCCCCGCCTAGCTTGTCGGCTACAGTAGCAACCCGTCATCTCCTCTAAGCCCGGCGCGGCGGCGTCAGCGGATCGACACGGGATCTGGTCCGTCTATCTATCCCCATGGGCCGGCCGAGCAGAGGCGGCGCCCGGCGTCGTCGCAGCCTGTCCACCGCTGCGCTCATCCTCTTCCTCTTCTTCTTCTTCTTCGCCGCTGCACTCTCAGGTAATCAAAGCCGAGCACACCCCTCTCAATCTGCTCTGGTTCCACCTCCACGACCTATCTGCCTCCCACCTCAGAACATCAATCTCACACTGTTGCGCCTTCTGCAGGGCACTGCGCGTCGGCGAGCAGGGTGATGAGAGGCGGTGTAGCGCCGCGGCCGCAGGAGGTGGAGGAGTACACGTGGGACCCGGCGTCGACGGCGGCGGCGGCGCGGCGGGGGCTGGTGGGTCCCGGGTCGTCGCCGCCGACGTGCCGCAGCCGGTGCGGGGGCTGCCGCCCGTGCCGGCCGGTGCACGTGGCCATCCAGCCCGGCATGAGCTTCCCGCTCGAGTACTACCCGGAGGCCTGGCGCTGCAAGTGCGGCAACAAGCTCTACATGCCCTGACCGTCCACCGGCCGGATACCAACTCTCTCACTAGCCACAGTGTATTCTGATGAGAGACACTCGGTCGCTCCGCCATTACCCTTGTTCACTGACTGAAAGCTAGTTAGCTGGTTCTACTTCTACAAGGGCAGCTAGCTGCCACGGCATGACTCTGCTCTCTGGATCGCAGGAAGCAGTGCTAACGTCGCTGATGTGTGTAGAGGGACATTGCATGGAGAGAAGAGGACAGTGGCGAGAAGCAATTTCTGATTTGTGAGGATCGGAGGGGAGAGGAGACGCGTGAGATTTGTTCAAGAAACCACGGCGAGGCTAGCTTGGATTCAACCAGCAGCTAGCAACGTCACTGCGTTCTTGGAGATCTACATACGAGTTGTAATTATCCGGTTGTGTCTTGTGTTGTGTGTACAAAGAGAGAGGGTTCTACCAATGCTGTTAGTACTTTTTATTTTACTTTTCCTTTCCTGCCTCTCCATGCTTCCTGCTCTTCCTGGTTCTTGAATTCTTCCCTTTCGAGTTGATTGAATTTCCCGGCTAATTTGATCTGTGTCATCAACTCTTTCAACGTACAGTATATTATTGCCGTGCGGAAGATTAGGTCTCTTGATTATCAGTAATTCATTGTAGGCAAGCTCAAAGAAACCATTTTTATCACACATGCATAAAGTTGAAGGAAATTTCCAAACTGGATGAATAACCTTAACTTTCAAGCATATACGGGACTGCGCAGAAAACCAGAGAAAGCAGCTCGAGCAAACCTCCAAAAGCTGAGAAGGGAACAGTGTCTGGGATAAGAGGAGGTTGTAGGCGCACAGTGCTCCGTTCCAGCTTTTACAGGAGCAGGAAATAAAGGAAACAAGCCTGTGTGCATAAACAATGTCAAAGAACAGTTGCCTATGCTGTTTTTTTTTCTCCCTTCTGCCAGTTGCACTGATTTATGTTACTGCTACTGCTGCTCCTGCTTTACTCACGTCAAATCAGCATAAGTTCCCTAGAGAGTAGAGAGGTCCGTATCAGAAAAATATGTTAAACGCTGGTTTTTTATGCATAGAATACGTACAGATTCAGATTTGTTTACACGAGCTAGGCTCATGTATCTGCCGCAGGCCTACGGCTAGTTCAATCATCGTTGCATTATGTACTCCGCCACAGCCCACAGGCCAGTAGCCTGCATATTGGGTCATTCAGGCACGCACCATGAGGTGAGCCGCAGCAGCTTTGCAAAAATGGTGGCTTTCCTTATCACTGCTTGCTGCAAAGGCCTCGACAAAGAACATTTTTCGTTTTGAACTGAAACCTCGACAAAGAACATGATGATAAGATAATTCCTATAGCTTCGATATAAAAATCAGACAGGGGAAAAAAAATTGGGGCATGCTAACTCCTGTCAGTGATTGACGCTGAACCTTGTCCTTGAGCATATATTTAATTAAAAGCCTACAATGATGCTGGCCGGAGATGTACGTGAGTCCTGAAAGGGGTTTCAGTTTACGACACCCAAAAGCTTGCAACTTGTTCGAGTACTAGCGCGTCACTCCCAGTTCACAGCTGCGGCTAGATGGAATAATAATTAAACTAAATTAGTGCTCGGTAACTAACAGGTAAAAGTTTCATGCTATGTTACAAAAATTACTGGAGATTGTTGTTGTGAGTTGGGAGAGCATATATATATATATATATATATATATATATATATATATATATATATATATATATATATATGAGCTTGTCGTGAAAGGTGCTTCATCCTATTGGTTGAGGCTCCGAGTAGCACCTCCTCAGGTCTCGAGTTCGATTTTTATGGGAAACAAATTTCGGTATTTGAGGTTAAAAAAAATCCTCTCGCCCTTCCAGTGTCAAAGCATACGGTAAAAACTCACGCCACAGCTCACAGGCCAGCTGAGTCCCAATGTATGATCTAAGAGTGGGGTTCGGGAGTTTTCTTGACCTATGTGAGAAGGTCTTCTTCTTAACAAAATGTCCGGGGATCGTCATACCCGCGCAGATCGAGTTTTTATATGAGCTTGTCCAATTGATGCTACCCCTAAAAAATAGGGTGGACTCTTGGGACTGTTGTTTCTCTCCCCGGATTTGCCTCTAAACACAAAGGGCGTGTGTGCTCATTCGCAGTATGCGCCGGCGCACCTGCTGACCTGCCAAAGCATAACCAGTTGGCTTTCTACTAGTAACAGTATTCTTGGGAGCGCGCGACGTAGCTTGCGCTTGCAGCAATGCTCATCTCCTCTGTTTGAGCGTCCTGCAACCACTTCCCTGATTCCCTCCCACGCAGAACCAATGAACCAGAACAAGAAACAGTAAACAGTCTGAAGCTTGATAGTAACATGGATCTAGCTGAGAATCTTTCTTGTCCGTTGCAGCCGTGTGGTGTGATACAGACGAGCTTCTGTAGATAGGGAGACAATGGTGATCAGTGATTTTTATAGGGGGCGACTGGTTGAGCGCATTTGCCGCATCCAGCACCACGGGATGCAGCCTGCTCATGTTTGGTTGGCTGGACGGTCTATTGCGCCTGGCCTGAGCGATGCAAGGGGTGTCCTGAGCCTGACTCGCCAAATGCAAATTTTTTTCTCGTTTCTCTGGAGCCAGACTCGCGAGGTGCAAGCGCGGAGCCATAGCGGCGACGCGAGAAGCGTGGCGCGTGCACGCGGGAAGAGCTAAGGTTACTGCCTCCCTTTTGCGTCATTCCTCCCCATTTTTTTCCGTCCTTGCAGGTTTGATCTCGATGATTCCGTCTTTATTCTTTCGATCCCCTTTGTTTTTCTTAATTTTTTGTCAATCTAATCCTCTCGTATGTGTGATATGTCCAGCCTTCGTCTGGATCTGTGTTGCTTTGTTTGGTGGAAGGCAACTTTGATCCGTCCCCTCTTTCCTCATTCGTGTGCTCCTGACTTGTGTGGATATGAACTTGTGATGATTAAAGCTAAGCATATTTATAGCGATAATGATATCTTTGTCGTTGTTTATTTTGTGTGAGCATATGTGTCTTTGCCTATGATATGTCCTGTTAGTTGATTTTCTTTGTACATATGTGTCCGTGCCTATGATATGTCTGGTTTGTTGATTTAATCTGAGCATATGTGCTCATGCCTATGATATTTCCCTGTTATTTATTTTAATTTGAGCATGTGTGCTCATGCCTATGATTCATTTCGAGTTGTTGATTTAATCTGAGCATATTTACATAGATGGCTCATAAAGACACGACAAACATGCTCATCATCACGTTGCTGCTCTAGTCATTGCTATGTATGCATTCATTTTTAGTAGGTTGGCTCCATGTGTTGAGGAATCACGTCTTAGGATTACTTATGTCCCAATGAGTGCAATGAAAGAAGAAAAACAAAAGAACTTAAAAAAAATTATAATTATAATGATGTTGAGTGTGTTAGCATGCTTAGAATAAAAAGAGCAACCTTTTTCATCTTTGCAACTTGCTTAAGGACAAAAACTTGCTTAGAGATAGCATATATAACAGTGTCGAAGAGTAAGTTGCCATGTTTTTACATGTTTTTGGCCACAACCAATGTTTCAGAGTCATACACCAAAACTGAATGCGTTTAGTTGAGACTATGAGCAGACATTTTAAAGAGGTTTTGTATGCTATCGATGTGACTAGTGGTCTAAAGTTTATGTGGTGGGCGCTAAAGTTTAGGAGATTTTAAGAGTTCATATTCGGAGCAAAAATGACTAAATTTTAGCTAATTAAAGTTTAGAAGGTGGATCCAAACAGAGCCCTAGTCACTCCAATCCTCTTAAAAGCTCCTAAACTTTAGAAAAAAGGCACTAAAATCAAACTATCCCTTCTCACATATGATATTTTTTTAACCCATATATATGTTAATTTTTGGTTAATTAAAAAAGTATAGACATGTCTACTTTTTGTTTAGTCAAATACTTTAGTCATGGATCCAAACATGCATCTTCTAAATTTTAGTTGACTAAATTTTAGCTGCCTAAACTTTAGTTGACTAAAATTTAGCCAACTAGAGGATCCAAACAGGGTCATTGTCATGGATACAAACATGCACCTCCTAAAATTTAATTGGCTAAATTTTAGTTGGGGTCCTGATTGGATCTACCTTCTAAACTTTAGTTGGCTAAACTTTAGTCACTTTTGCTCCAAACATGACCTCTTAAAATCTACTAAACTTTAGTCAGGACACCTACTAAACTTTGGACCACTAGTCACTCAAACCCTCCTAAAAACTCCTAAACTTTTAGAAAAGAAAATAAAGTCAAAACTACCCCTCCCTATATGTGACATTTTTCTTTAATTTACACATATGTTCAATTTTTATTTAGTTAATAAAGAGTAAATATGTCTACTTTTTATTTAGTTAAAAATTTTAGTTATGGATACAAACACGCACCTCCTAAACTTTAGTTGGATAAAGTTTAGCCAACTACAGGATGCAAACAGGGAATCCACCTCTAAAACTTTAGTTGGCTAAACTTTAGTCAATTTTGCTCTAAATATGACCTCCTAAAATCTACTAAACTTTAGTCAGTACATCTCTTAAACTTTAGACCACTAGTCACTTCAACCCTTCTAAAAGCTCTTAAACTTTTAAAAAAGGTACTAAAATTAAAACTACCCCTCTCCACATGTGATATTTTCCTTTAATCCACACATATGTTCACTTTTTGGTTAGTTAATAAAAGATAGACATGTCTACATTTTATTTAGTCAAAAACTTTAGTCACATATCCAAACATGCACCTCTTAAATTTTAAATTTTAGTTAGCTTAACTAAAATTTAACCAACTAAATAATCCAAACAAGGCCTTAGTTGTCTAAAGTCTAGCCCATTAGAGGATCCAAACATAGCCTTAGCTATTGTAGTAGGCTAGCAGCAGAGGCCAGTCAGCGACTGTCCGCACCATCTCGCTACGCGGCCGAGCGTCCGTCCCGTCCGCACCATCTCTCCCGAGTCCCGACCGAGTACGTCATGGCCGTTCACAAGGCGTGCGGTTCTTCTCTCACTTTCCTACCTGATCGAGTAGGCCCCTCCCTTTTACGGCGAAGCTAAAAATTACTTCATACGCTGTTTCTCGCAATAAGTACTATCACAAGGTCCAAATGATTTGAACGAATAGCTGCTGGAAACCATCCAAGGTTCACACAATCTTCATTTTCCTATTTCCTAAACAAAATGAAAGAGGAAAAATGAATACGCAAATGCTGCTAATGCTAAGATCGTGACATAAGCATTCGCATGCCATAATCCCACATCGAAAAATTACCGGGACGAGCACTGATTGTCTTTCAGCAGTTGACTCGATCAGAAATAAAATTGACATTTTGGCACGAGTTTCAAAATTCTGTTGCAAATTGTGCTGAGCTGCCGTTAAGAATTAGACAAACAGGTAAAACTAAACTATACATTACTCAGAATTAAAATTTGGATAAACTTTACAACTTCGATTCTTTGCCCCCGATAAAGCAACCCGTTGAAATAGTTTTGAGGAAGAAAACAGTGCGAAGTTGTGTTACAGCACGAAAAATACAAGGCTCCCTCTCGTGCGTCAGCAGCTTTGTTGGAATCTTCTGATATTCAGGTGGAAGCTTCGGTAAGATCTTAACGGTCCTTAATGCATTAGTTTACTGCAGCTTTACTGATGCCACCTTCAATCCTTAGTACTCCTCTGTTCTAATTTTGTTGTCGCTAGGACAAATTTTTTTAGTGCAAAATTGCACTAGCTGCTTTGTCCTGACAACAAGAAAAAAAGAACGGAGGGAGTAGTTTACTGCAGCTTCGGTGCTTTCAGGAGATATATACCCCTAACCAAACCCTTACCAACATCCCCGACCTCCTCAAGGATAGACATCGGCTCCGGCATGGTCTTGTCAGCATCCTCTCTGCTACGCTTCTGTGACATGTAAAATTTGGTTCATACTTGGCATATATTGTATAGCTCAGCATGACAAAATGCTTGGTAGAAACAAATATAAACATTGTAAGAGCAAGCTGGTGGTGTTGGTTAAAGGCCTTTTTCATTCTGAGAGACAAAAGAACAGATATTCTACGGCCCAAGCTATTGGACTTTACCTTTGGGTTCTCCCAAGTAAGACCAACAGCATCTCGTCCAACTGAACCATACCACATCTTGAATGTCTTCGGGAACGCGCACTGTAAATAAATGCTAATTATATTCTGAACGGATGCACATATTAAAAGTAAGTTTTCAGTGTTACCTTCAAGTCGCGTATAAAGTATGCGGTTGGGTCAAAATTTACCAAAAGTTTATCTCTTGCATCGTGCAAACTTTTCACAGCCCCTTTATTAAGCGGCATATAGGAGTGGAAATCCTTACTAGGCTTGCCCCAGGTCACCAACTTACCTGTAAAGTTTTTACAAAATCTGATTAGCAACAAATAAGATGGAAGACAGGATATTGTATTGAAAGAATAACCAAGTTGAGTTTAGCAACAAATATTCAACTAAAATTTTATGAATTTGAAGTCTTCCTATATTACTTAGCAGGCAGCAGGGTGTGAAGTAAAATATGAATCGAGTCGCAACAGCATTCAAATAAGTAAAACCGACCATTTGGAGTCTCAGCAGGAAAAAGTACATGTTGAGGATCACAAAGTTTCTCTTGATGGAGGAGAACAACAGCATCATAATTGTTCATAGGCGTTTGGAACAAGCACTGTAGAAAACAACATTCATACTGAGCGTGAGAGAAAAACATAACGAGATAGAACAAAGGAATGCTGAAAGAAGATAGTTACCTCCCATGTATATTGCCCAGATTGACCATTCAGTATAAGATTTGTCAAAAGTTCTGCGCTGCTTTTAGCATATGAAGCCATCCGTTTAAGAACCTACATTCAAATGCAACAGGAAGTGAATGCATAAAAGAGTAAGCCCATCCGAAACAGTATGATAGGGCCCATATATGATGTTCCTCGTTGAAGTGTTGACAATTAAGGGAGAAATATGTATCATCAATTAAGATGGAAATACATTACACTTTACATTCATACTTCCTATCATATAAGTGATGCAGAATTGCTGTTGGTGGTAATTATATTTTAGGTTGCACAAAAAGTAAGTTCACCTACCGACTTGCTTGGTGAAAGTTTTGTCCATGCTTCAGATGCTTTATCATATGATGTAGCAAGAAACATTGCACGCTCTATATCATGAGGATTTTGCTCATAAGATTTTCTGCTCAGCATAAAGTTTTCCTGCAGTTGTAGTCCTTAGTAAGTTAAGCGCTATGGAGCAAATCCAAAAAAATAAAAAGAGAGAACCAACATTGATCTCCTTCTCATCTTTCAGGTTGAAGTCATTATTTATATCAATAACCATTGGCGAAAAGGTCCAGTCAAAACTGGATAGCAAGCGCAAGAACCTGTCATTTTTTTGGTAATTGGTAAGAGCATTCTGCCGATTATTGTTCGTGAGACTTGTAATAAGGTATAATGAACTTATGAAATAGGAGAAATGCACCCCAAACTTAACAAGTAACTAAGATAGAGCCAAGAGGAAGGCCAGATGGCATGGTGTCAAAAGGGGAAGTAAAGACATCAATAACGATGAAACAATATTTAGGGTAAAAAGAGACTGCTTATCGCTTGATCTAGGTAATGGTACATGCCAATGGCACCCTTGTATAGTGGATCTGGATCCTTTCTAACCATTCAACACTTAATATAGGCCCTATACATTTCTCACCGCACCCCCCCCCCCCCAAAAAAAAAAAAAAGAAATACAACAAATGTAGCCCGCCTATGAATTTCTAGCTGTCCCCATTGACAATTTCGTTCTTACCAACTAGCCCGCCAATGGAACTTTCCAGTTCCGCCACTGTGCACGTCTCCTCCATGTGCCCAACTGACCATTTATATCCAACATTGCTGCCTTGCCCCAATAACTACCTTCTAATTCTAATCCAACAATTCTAATAAACTAAATTCATAGCTGCTAGGATGCTGGCATATGTAAGTTCTTACATGAGAGAAAAGGAAAAAAATGATGAAATAAACGAATTGTAATGCAGCCAAAATAAAGGTTCCAGAGGTGTACCTAAGAAACCCAGCAACCCGTGAGGAAGGGGTGTGGAACGGGAATGGCTTCAAAAAGAGATAAGCAACCACTAACTCAACAGCCTCCTCCGAGATGAATGAAGAAAATAGATGTGCAGAAATCCATCTTTTGGCTAGCCTTTGAAACAGAAACAATATAGCAAGCCGGAGTAAGAATAACTTATAATTTAAGGCATTTGGTCTTCAATTAGCAGCTTCAGAACCTTGAAGCTTACCTGACTACTGGTCCGTACATCTGGTAACAGCCATGCAGACCATTGATCATACTCGAGTGCTGACTTCGGAGAAACAGCATCCTATCTTCTGATGGAGCACTTTGTGTACTACCATCTCCAGCTATAAGTTGACAGAATTTGTTATGCAATTTCATGATTATTCTACAGTATCTTACTAGCAAATACAAAAAAATACTTGAATATATCTGAAAACTAACCTCTCTTTTCTAAGAGCAAGCCTCTTTCATGAAATATTTTGAGTAAGAAAGAATATCCCGATGTAAGAACATTCACCTCATCTTCACTCGGTGAAACAAACATTCCTCGATCCTCCAGGCTGCAATAAAACTAGATTGAGCCAATGGGCTAGAAAAATAATTTAAGGAAACATAATTCCCTTAAATTTGCTCACATACCTTTCACCAATTTTTAAAAGAAATGCAGACTTTGTCTTCTCCATGGCTACAGGATCCAAGGGCCAGTTACCAGATCCCTCTAGCTGTTATTGAAACGAAGTGAAAAGGGGCATCATAACTGTGATATTACACTACTACTAAAGCACCATAAACGAAATTAGGAAACAAAGCTAACATTATCTAACTGTGATATTACACTACTACTAAAGAAGTTTACCTGAATCATAACTTGTAAAGATGGAATGCAAGTAGTTGCAAAATTCGGCAGCCTCTGAGAACTCTTTCCATATGCCAACGGATGAGGTTCAGGAGGGAACACACAAGTGTGCCTAAAAGCTGGCATAAGAAAAAGGTAGAACAAAAGGAAATGTCACAAACAACAATATATAGTGAAAAAAAAGGTATAGATAAAGAATAAAGAAATACTGTGTCATACCTGAGTCTAGAGGTTGTACTGTAGATATTTTAAGCGGAATATCATCCAACAAACGCAACTGCTTAGCCAAAGTATCAAAAGCTTCTAGCAAAGTTCCCGACGATGAGACTGGATCTGCACAATTCAGTTTAAGCCTAATCCAAGGAGATATATGCTGTAAACCACAATTTAGATAGAATCGAAACTACCTTGGCCATTGACGAGGAGGCAAAAGTCCAGCTGATCAACAACATGAATCAAATCTTTATTTTCCAAAGACAAATGCTTCATAAGCACATAATCGGCAATTATTTTGATAATTGTGTGCTTCTCCCAAGACTTAGATTCCCACACTGCAGTTTTGAAATCCGTCAAAAAGCAGTTTCTTAAATTTATGAATGTGTTTTACAGGCAACTGAGTTTAGAATGCAACAGTTACCTGTGCTTTCAGCAATAGTTCCATCCTTAAATCTCCTAAGTTCAGCTTTCTCTCCCCAAAATTTCCTAAATTTTGCAGCCTTGGTATTTACGAGAGTAATGCATATTAGTCTGTTAGGTCATAATAATTGCAATTTGATCAATTTTTGTAATCTAAAGGAGAACTACCTCATCACGATTCTCAGGATTTGGACCAATGTCAACAAGACGAAAACTCTTCTCCAATGAACTAATTATTAAGCCAACAAGCAACGGATTGCCACCAAATTCTGAAAAACCCTATAAAGATGTGTTTGTCACCAGACTGACTGCAGAAGAAAAGTGATCAATTTTACTAATACAAAATGCAACATACATCCATAATATTCCATTCAGAAGGTGTGCTTCTCCAAAGGACTCGGATCATCTTTGTTCTATCTGTAAGTCCTTGTTGGAGCAAGGACTGAATATCCTTCTCAAGTATTCTCCATGATTCATCGTCCATGCAAAAGCTTATTTCAGTAAACTTAGAGCTTCCTTTTAAGTTTATCCTGAGAAAACAGTATATCGAGAAACCAATCGGCTTGTTAGCTATAGTCACAACGACAAAGGTCGATGAAAGTTCTACAATGTGGGAATCATATACTACTAAACTGAGAAATTTGGTTCATGGAGCCTCTGAACATATGCAACTGGAAAATGGTTTGGATATTTCTCTAACCACAATTGTTATACAAAGTGGGACCTGGCCCTATTTATTAGAGGGATGGTATTGTTATTCTTTTAACCTTTTATTAACTGTGTGTTTTTGTATGAATATATGAAAAAGATTAACATTAATACGACATCAGAAGCATCATGATTCAACGCACCTCAAACATGAATCAAACTTGGCACAAATGTCAACCTTGGTCATAAAAAGCTTTTCAAATTCATCATCTCTACACTTATGCAGGTAATGAAGTGTGCAGGACGCCTCATCTTGAAGCTGAACATTGAAGGATATCAGAGTAAGGCATAGACTACAAAGTTCAACTCAACATGAAATAAAAAATAAAATGCAACCAGGTCAGCTGGATGATAATAATATGGTGTACATGAGAAGTAAACCAAAAGAGAAAACGAAGCTGAGTGAAAAAATATCTGGTAGCTATTGTGTACTTTAATCATGCTACATACCTCTAAAAAGGCTGACTTTGTCATCCGAAATGCCAGATTAACATGTCCAGATACATCACATACGGCAACATCAAATGTTTTCAGGAGATTAACAATGTCCTGAACATTTCACGTGATCAGCATATCATAAAGATGTAAAAGATTACTGAATTATTCAGCATTACTGCATGGGAAACGCTACACGTACAAAGACTAAATATACGAAGGGAGTACGAAGGCACCCATCGTGCTTGACCTGGATGTCTGGGCCTAACACGGTAATACCAATCCCATCAGTTATTTACTGAAGTGTTTACTTTCAGCAACCTGATTCGTTTGCAACTTAGTACATCTCGTGTTCATATTACTACGAATCATTGCACATGCATATCATAAATTGAAAAAGAAAACTGAGTGTCCTCCACATCTACGACAGTCGACCTCGACGACGCCTGACTCAGGCTCTCAGCAGGATGTGTTTCAGGTGGCGGCAGCAGAGGAGCATGGTAAGACGAGAATGAGTTGCATGGCTAGTAAACAAAGTTGCGATTAGCTATGAGAAAGTCCCTACGAGACTCTTGGGATTTTGCAGATGACAAAACAAGAAAGAAGGAGAAGCAACGACTCAAGGGAATTTGGTCTGGACAATGAACACATAATGGGCCAGATGAAGACCGCTTCGTACTTGCTTCGTACAATAAACCTTTGTACGTGTAGCATCACCCTTAATGCATTAATCAATCAGAAGCATCTAAATTGACAGACCATGTGCGACAATAAACTCTGCTGGATATCCATATTACTTAACCAAGACCTCCTGATGTATGTAAGGTCAACCAAATTATTAAGGATGGTATATACCAATTTGTCATACTGTACTATCAAGTTCCAACAAAGACAATAGACCTATCTGGAGAAATCATGATTTTGTATGGAACATATTGTTCCAATTACTTTACATAAACTAGTTTGGTCACTACTATAGTTTTTTATGCAGTTTGGCAAACCTCTTTGGTAACCGTGTGTTTCTTCATTGTCTGAATCACCAAGCCCTTGGCCCATACCTTCGAATTTGCTACAGGAATACAGATATCCTTCAATATAGTAAATATTGGTAAACATTTCCTCAAAATCATCATTCAGTCACTTGGATGTACCCAAAAAGTTCATGAAGACACGGAAAATATCTCTTGTGGTCATTGATCTTTTAATTATGCTTCCTCCAGAGTCTATTGTAAGAAATGTGAGGACAGCGGATATTAAATATCCATTGAGGCCGTCATGTGTGTATATTGAAGTTCTTTGACGTGCCCAAACCTGCATTTGAACTCAATATTAGATTGCTTCTAATGGAAAAGGGTGCATATAATCAGATGTTTTTTTAATGAGCTACCGCACATTTCAAGGAACTATGCTCAACATGAACTAATAAGTGAAGAAACTATTCTAAATGAGTGGAAATTCCAGTCCTTACTTTTCACAAGCATAAATTGACTAGGATTTAGGATAAACTGCATACTTTTAGTAAAACTGATGCTTCTTGCAAGGCTTTCCAATCTGCAAAGGTGCTGTTGATGAATTCTGCATTTTCCTCAAAAAACATATCCTCCAATATGCTACAATTGTACTTCGGTGTGGGTAGGTTTATGCCATCTGAAATACAAATCCAATCAGCAAAGTGACAAGAAAAGAAATATACAGAACGCCAACACAACTAGTTTCAAATGGCAAGCACTCTTATTGATATCACAATGATATTGAACATGTTTAAACCAGGTAGATCACCTTTAGTATATGCACGGACATTGTTTCTTGTTGATAAATTCATCTTTGAAACATTGAACAAAGAGCTTGCAGTTGGGATTATCCTGACATAGAATCCAGGAAGCTCCGCAATTTCTGTTGCTGCATCAACAAAACCTTTGAAGGTAAGGAAAACATAATGACAAAATTGGCACTTCCAGACACCGAGTATCTTCGAATGCATATAGAGGTGAAGAAGCAACTTGACAGAAGTTAACCTGGATATACATGAAGAACAGGCTTTCGTGCCTCATCTTGAAAGGTCGACCATGAAACTTTGTGGATTTTTCGAGATGACCTCAAGTTCTTCTCAATGACACAGAGGTAAAGACACCTCTTTGCATGGTACCGGTGATTTAGGAAATCTTTCTCATGGAAGCATTCCTATATCAAATTAGTACAGAATAAATGACCAAAGAGTAGTAATGTTCTATGATCGCTAACTTGATATGCATAGTAGTCGCTATAATACTTTGATTATGTGCACAAAGGTATGTAGCTCCTAAATGCAGTGACTAGTTCTGATTCATATCGGCATGCAACATCTACAAAACAAACAAGTGAAGTCCTCTTCATGACATTGACAAAATAACTTTGTTGTGTTAGGGCAGCCCTTGCTGCAAATCTAATTATGCCAAATGAAAAAAAAATACGTTGGCAGAAATGATTGAACCAGCATAATGAGCAGCCTTTATGTATTTCTACCAATCAGAATATGAAATTGATGGTAACTAAAATAACAAAAAAATGATCCATATTCCGCACAAAAATTTCCTTAAATTCAACTCAGAATAAAAGCTATTCTTGATCATAAGTACCACAACACCTCAGCTTGTTAGCAGGAAGCGCCAAGCAACAATATATAGCAATAGAGGCTCCCTTGAGCCACATATGAGCTACTCGAAACTCCAAAGTGTGTTCTGAGCTGAGCAAGATACGCTACGAACTGCTAAGCTGTTATGAGAATCTCTCTTTCATTTACACCAACGCAGAAACCTTTCCAAGGCAACATCCACAAGAACCACAAGCAACATTACTTCACCCCAAATGACCATAATATCCAACCAATTGACAAAGTAAACTAAGCGACAGCATTGGCAGCAGCAGCAGCACAGCGAATACCTTGGGCAACCGGACAAAAAGGTCAGCCGTGACATCGGGCCTAGCGAGGGTGCCCGCGGCGAGGCTCCCCGCAACCTGCACCACCGCCGGAGGCTTGAAGGTGAAGCCAAGCTTCTCGGAGGCTAGACCCAGATCCCTCACGAAACCCCGCGCGGCCTCCGGCGTCGCCTGCTGCTCTGGTATCTTCTTGATGAGCTCGGCCACAGCATCCGCGGCCTCGGCGGCGGCGCGGACAGCGGAGGCACTAGGCCGAGCCTCCAGCAGAAGCATGGAGAGCTTACGGTCGAAGGAGCCCTCGCCGGCGGCAGCGGCGGTGGCCATGATGGTCTCGGTGGCCGCCCGCGGCGGGAAGACTAGAGACAGCACTTGCGGGTTTAGGGTTTAAGGCTATCTCCAACGGTGAAGCCTCAAATTGAAGAACCAAATACAAAAATGGGTGGTCACAGTAGCAATGGGGGACGATCCAAAAATGGCGATCTCCAACGGGAGACAAAAAAATTGGGGCGGATGCAGCAGCCCCGGGAGGGCCAGATGCAGCGGCTGGCCGGTCGGAGCTGCTGCGCCGGCGCGTGGAGGTGGGGGAGGAGGGGTTGGGGGCGAGCGGCGGCCGGCGTGGAGGGCCAGATGCAGCGGCGGGCCGGTCGGAGCTGCTGCGCCAGCGCGTGGAGGTGGGGGAGGAGGTGTTGGGGGCGAGCGGCGGCCGGCGTGGAGGGCTAGATGCGACGGCCGGCGTGCTCGAGGAGGACGAGGCCGCCGGAGAAGGATGACGAGGCAGGCAGCAGCGCGCGCACGGGGTGGGGGCGCCGGACCCACAGACGCGGGAGCGGCGGCGCGCGGAGCAGGTGGCGGGGTCGCAAGGAGAGCGGGGTGTGCCGGACGCGAGAACGGCGGCGGAATGGTTTGGGTCGCGAGGGGAACGAAATCCTCTGCATTCGCAACTAGGGTTTAGGGTATAGGGCAACTAGCCAATGCATAGAAGCACTGTAGCTGGTATTAGGGGTGGCTGCCACCCATCCGATCTAAGATGAGCGGCCCAGATTCAGTGCTACAGTGACAAGGTAAAAAATAAAACCGTCAAACAATACATTCAATCACTGTAGTTGCAGGGATTTTGGTACTGTTTCTGGCATTAGTTTACTGTAGCAGACTCGTAATATTGTTCATTCTCTGCATTGACTGAGCTGCAGACGATTCGGACGCGTTGCGAGGAGAGCTGCCCATTTGTGGGTCGTGGACACAGCAATCCTCAGAATAGGTCTTTAGTTTGGGTCGCCTGTTGAAGGTTGATTTTTCATGGTTTACTATCCATTTTAGGTATAGGTCATCAAATAAGTCTCGTATTGGAGATAGCCTAATAAAGTTTTGAACAGGGAAAAGTAAATTTTGTTGCCACCACTACCACCACTTCGTGTGCTATCGTGGGCTCCGCGTGGAGCACTTGGCAGGTGGGCCAGATACGTCTGGTGGCTGGGGATGACTTGGGCTGGGTGAAAGCCGGAAAGTGAATGGGTTGCTGCTTACAACAAGTATAATGGACGCAACTCAGCCACAAAATCCTACGTGGATAGGTGAGAGAAGAGAGAGAATGGAGCGGATAACTATTTTAGTCGCTAGCTGAAGCATCGGGTCCAAGAAAGTGCTTGCTTTCAGCCATAGTAGTGTGGTAGCTGAACATTAAGTAATTAAATAATTCATTGAGACAAACAAATAGTCAATATTCATAGGAAATATATCGATCATGGAATTACCGGCCACTGTGAATCTGTGAAATGCAATGTCGAAGCAATTTATGCTGCTTGTTGGCATTGGAAATGATATGGTGTGGTCATTGATTTTTGCTGTAGCGAGAAAGCCTGATAAATTAAAACTGAAATGTGAATAATCGACATACTGTGATTCCTTTTTGCATGAAGTTAATTATTGGTTGCAATGTTTATTTATTGCATTACTACACCGGATAGTTTTTCTACATTGGACATATTTGAATGCTCGAATTTCTCCACCTTGGTTTACAACTTGGATTTTTGATGAGGGTTGAGCACTTTAGCTTATCATATGTCGGGCGCATGATTTTAGAATATTTACCACTGGAATAGTTTTCAGTGAGCAAGCACATGGTAATGTGCTTACTAGTTGACTTCTGACACCAAGAGCTGCCTTAAGATATCGTTGTTAAATGCAACCTCTGACGCTCAAATCCATGAGTGCAACCTCTAAAACTCAAATCCACGAGACACTGACGCTCAAAGTGTGTTCTATTGTATGATACTCCATTTGTTCTTATATATAAGCATTCTTACACTCTTGTAGGAATGCTTATATATAGGAACTGAGGGAGTAATAATACGGTACTTGTGATGTGACGGGAGACTCACTTTAATAAGTTGTCTATGTTACCTATTGCATGTTGGATCATGGACCACAGGACCAGTTCTGTTATCTATAATATTGACGATGATCTCCTAAAGTTCACTACTGAAGGTGATCTTCAGCGAGAGTCTAGGTGGGAGTGAAAGAGAAAAGGGTCTTCTCTGACGATAATAACAAGCTACCAATGTTGCAACTATGACAGCCAAATCAAGTGTCATCGCCCTCTTGATCCTGGTTTTGTGCATCGCCTTCGTAGTATCGAGTTATCATGTAAACAACAGTATTGTGTGATCGCCCTCTTGATCATCTTTTTTTTCTCGAAAACAACAGTATTGAGTTATCCTATGAATATTTCTATGAAGTTGTTGATAAACAGTTGTGGCGTGAAGATCCGAGGAGAAAGATATATACCGCCAACAGATTTAGTATTATGAGAAGATTATTGTTTAATAAAACAGCGAACATAAATGTGATGTCAATCCATTCATTTTCATTTCTTTCACTTCGTAGAATTACAACAATTAGCCGACATTACGTATCGTAACGATGGACCACCCTCCCGCGGGAGCGCATGGATCTCCTTTTATAGCCCAAAGAGTCCACTACAATGCCCCGCAAGACAAAAATAATGTTAAAAACCCTAATCCTCGCTATTACATGCAACACTCATGCGGGGGTATTTTAGTATTTTCCCCCATGCCCCCATGCATGCACGAGGGCATTTTGTTACTTCTCTCGCGTGCTTCTTGCTTTGGCAGGTGCACTTCGCCGAAGTCATTCGATCCGTCTTGCTAAGAAGTCCACGAAGTGAACTCCCTTGACTTCGACTGGAGAATCGAGGGGCTCTTCGCACTCTCCTGGCGAGGTAGACCTGACCTCATCGGGACTTCGACTTCGCTGCAATCTCTGAAGCTTCTCCTTTCACCCTAAAAAAGGCAGACTGGCTAAGAGCAAATATTATGGTACTCCCTCCGTCCCAATTTATTTGGCATGTTGGAGTCCGACACGGAGATTAAGGAGAAGTGTAAAAGATAGGTACATAAAAAACGATAAGGAAAAAGATAGAGATAGAGATGTATTAAGAAAAGAGAAAGTTATATCGGGAAGTGAGAATGTCAATTATTTTGAAAAAACTAGAGACGGCTAAAGTGCCAATTATTTTAGGACGAAGGGAGTACCTTGTAAGCCGGCTGAGAGCTTTGCCACGTAGGAAGAATCTTATGTGGAGGGGAGAGAAAAGAAGAGAGAGAAGGAAACGGGCGATTGTTTCGTCGTTGGTCGTTATCCGGCTGAAGCAGCACTCCCGAGACGCAATGAGCTTCCAGCCAATGAGCGATAAGTGAAATGGTGCTATGCATTTATTTAATATATTTATATAGCCGGTTGAACAGACGGTTCATTATACAGGTACTTACTTTCGTTAACATTATGTGACATGGCTTAAACATTTTGCCCGCTGCCAGCTGCGTTATTAGCCTTGCTCTAAGAGCATGGCTAATGGTTTCGTATGAGCACTGGCGAAATGCGATGACACGTCATTCTCAGCTCTCAAAAAGCCATCACATATACTGGGACTGGCGGAAAGACAGGCTACGAGAATGTTTGTATGTTATGAGAGAGGAGGAAGTTGCTGGCTCAGCCGCATGCAGCGAGTTGGAGGCGAACGTTGTCTCGGTTACGCTGCTTGAAGCTAGCGACTAGTGAGTCGCTCGTCTCATTCTCTCTCTGTTTTCTCCCTCTTCCAGCTCAGATTCTAGTGACATGGCAAATCATTTCGCCAGCTGACTCTGTCTCACTATACTTGCTCTAAGGGGGAAAAAAGTGGACTTCGTGACTAGCGAACTGAGTTCACTCCGCGTCGCGCCCCCCACCAACAGTGAATAACATTTTCACAGAAACCATTTATTCCATATCGACACAAGATGATCCAACATATCCTTCATTCCTCCTACCTGAAAATCAACCATCACGTGCATGCAGCAGTGTAACATACATAACAAAAGTGTATCCCTAACAAGTTATCAACCCTATCCCGTCGTGGATAAAAGCAATCTTATAGCACAAAAAGCGACCCTAACTGCAATGCCCCATCCTTTTTCTACATCACCTGACAGATAGCCACTGAAAACAGCAGCAGCAGTGATACTAGAATTTTCTGTAAAATGGATCCTGCAGAATTTTAAGCAATACCAGCAGATTAGTTATACGAATCCATCCACCTGACAAATCATAAGTCATGTTTGAATGACCCTTGTACCTGGAGCGGCTGCATTGCCGCTGTTAGAAATGCTCTCGGAGCCAGGAGGTGCAGGGGAGGTAGAAGAGTTCGTGGACGGGAGAATTCCTATGCTTGCACAATCTGCACCTATGGAACCTGCAATGGCACGTTTAAGTTAGAGGATACGGTATTGTGTTCAGAAGGTAAATTGCTTGCGGCGTTTGATCTTACAGTTCTGAAAGCAAGGCATTGAGGTGCTGTTGAGAAGGTTGCCGAAGCCCTCCCTACACTCGCAGTGGTAGCTGCGACCTGAGCCTTTCTTGCATGTTCCTCCGGTGCCACAGTATGCAAATTGACAAGCTGTAGGGACGAAATTAATGGTAGAAGCAGAATTAGCGGAGAAAGCATATGTAACATAAAAATAAACAGAAACTCTGGCATAGTAAGGATCGGCAACTTACGGTCATCGAGAGAGAAGTTTTTAGATGGCGGTAAAGGTGCTGGTGCTGGTGCTGATGAATCATTGGAGCACGCGCGATCAATGGTACCTGGAAGGATATTTTCTTATTTGATTATTCAAACTGATGGGAGCTCATTACTAAAATTGATATTGTCTGTGTATGTGGCGTTGGACGAAACAGAGTGCGTCGGGAAAAAAAAATCCTTGTGATGTCAAGTTAGGAGGCCAGGATATATTAACTTAATACAGTATGCAGGTAAAAACAGAGAGTAATAAAAAAGCTTTTCACCAGTGTTCCTTCTGGCTCAAACAACATATACCAACTCTGAAAAATGATTCTAGACACAAGAACTACGAGGAAGTCCAACATTTTCCTTTCTGACAACGACACATGCTAAGCTTACGAAACCTCCTCCTCTTTAGTGAAAGAGACAGTTAACGTATTTGGAGTTGAAATTCTTCACACATCAAGCTGGTCCAATGAAGTTATGAAGTTTATGTGCATTTGAACTTTCAGTACATTTTTGCCTAATAAGAAACATCCGAATAATCGAATAAAAAAAGGACTATCAGTGCTTAGAGTTTCCACCTCTTCAGATTGCTCTACTCTACCCATCAATTAGTGCACGCCAGACACCCATTAACTACACACGCATGATCATAAACGATCACATCCTCAAGCTCCTAACAACGAACATCCTGAGTTGGTAACAATCAAAATGCCAAAATTGGTGATGAACCAGATCCCTGACCGAAGTAGGGGCACGCATTACGCACCGAAACTGGCGTGGCAAGCAACGGGCGAATCGCACTGCCTAGCTGGCCATTGATGAGGCCAACTACGCAACAACACGAGAAAGTGGACAGCGAAGGCTAGTACAATACAGAGGTCAGAGGCAGCAATGAACTGGAGTTTTTTTTTTTTTTTTTGGGTAGCCCTCTGCTTACAGTTGGGAATGATGCAGGGTAGGAAGCGGAGGTTGTCGCCGACGTGCATCTGCGTCCACCCCGGGTCGCACTCGCACCGGTAACCCAGCACCGTCCCGGACTCCACCGTGCAGTTCCCCTTTCCGCACGCCACGGTCTTGCAAATCGAGTCTGCTCATCAAGATCGAACCAAATCGTCAGAAATATCAACCAATTTGGTGGCGCTCCAGAACACACGGATCAGAGTATCCATCCAAGAATCAGAGGCTTACTGATTATTGGGGAGAGCATGGGGGCGAGAGGGGAGAAGAAATCGTCGGCGCCGGCGGCGACTGTAGCAGTGACCGCGGCGGCGGCCAGGAGCGCCACGAGCGCGGCGCCGCACGGTGCTCGACGTCTTCCTGCCGCCAGCATCTTCGTCGGTTGGTTGGCTTTTTGGTTCCTTTCGATATTTGGAGGCTGCTGCTGTTCTGTTCGCCGTCTTCTTCTCTGCTCTTTCTGTTCTGGGCGGTTGCGTTTAAGTGGGAGAGAGAGAGGTGGATGGAGTTGCCGCAGTTGGTTGGCACGCGGCGAGGAGGTTTTATGGCGGCCTCCCGGAATTGACTAGCTCAGCAAGAGGATGGAGCAGACGATGGAGAGAAGGCGAAGTCAAAGTGTATATGCGCACAAATGGCGCCCGTGGCCGTCTGATCTCGGGTTTTGGATAATGAAGTCCACCTCAGTCCTGTTACATATGATTTCATTTCAGATTTTTTTAGGTAATAGGAGTATTTCATTTCAGATATGTGTTCCTGTTTGCACACTTGCAACTGCAATCCTATTTTTGGGGCATTTTTCTCTAACAATTGGGCTTGTAAATTTGTAGTACTTGCAACTCTATAACGGCCTGATTTTTGAAGCGAAAGGGCAGTTGATAGGGCGCGAGAGTTGTAGGGCTAGTAGCTCTTAATGCTAACTAACTTCACCCCGTGTTTATGGCATCTTTGACCCACGCATAACAGGTCGGCTCATAATTATTATTGGTTTCAAATAGTTGTACTAGCTTCAAAAATATCTAGTACTACTACTTCTTTTTTGGCTTGATGAAAATGGCTTAGTACACATTTGTAATCAACACAAAGTATACAAATGACTGATTGACTCAACAAGTACATCGCATCCGCGCATGCCATGTTGCGATCGTAGGGAAACCACCCGAACGTTTATCGACTCAGCGATCAGATAACGAAGCTTATCTCGATCTGTTCACGTCAACGTTAAGCGCGTTCCGTAACCGTGCGGGTTCAACGCGAAAGCTACCCAATCTCTTTGATTGATCGAACCCGCCACCTGTACTGCTGCACAAGCCGAGAGCTGAATCTATCAAGAACACTAATTGCGCCATCTGATATGTGTCTCCTACGAGAGCGATGGCTGATGCCAAAAATGTCAAAGTACCGCGTGAACTCTCAGTTCTTCCACACCACACCTGGCCTTGTGGAATTGTTGATTGAGCGAAGTCCGTCCCTTTCTGGAACATTTGGTACCATAATCGAAATAAAAAACTTTGGTACCAGCATCATCCAATTCAGTGCGGAAAATTAACAATAATGCCCGGAAAATTCTTTCAGTTCAGAGTAGGAATGACATTGGGCTACTTTTAATTCCTGGGCCGGAAGCCCGGCTCTGTTACGACTTGTAATCAAAGCCCAGTACATTGGCATATGAAATCTAGCCCAACCAAACTGGCCCTTTTCCCAATTTTTCCTTTTTTCCAAACACAGGAAGTCAGGACCAGCTACTTATTATAATTCAGTTCTGAAGTCTGAAGCAACAAATGATGAACAGGCTTAATTCCGATGAGGCGAGCACCGACGTCGGGGACCGGCACCAAAGAACCTTCAAATCCGTGCGGTTATTAAAGGCGAGCAAGGCAAGGCACATGGCGCACATCCATACAAACATCATGCTGTTTCTTGCCCCAAGCATCCAGCGAGGACAGCAGTACATTCACGTCACAATCACAGGGCACGAACTCTATTAACAGATAAGCAGATGATTATGCTCTGCGCCGCGTTGGATCACCTCAGGTTCCGTGGATGTATAGACCATGGAGATGACAGAGCACCAAGCAGGAAGCTAAACACAGGGAACAAAGGACGAAGAGGACACTGGTGCTGGGTGTGATGCCTCCATATGAACAAACAGTGGGGACACACAAGCGTTTCAGCAGAGACGAGAGATGTCAGTTTTGTCAGACCTGTCGGACTGGAGTAATCGGAACAGGCACGATCGCTGTGGAAGGAATCATTTCTTCGGATGATGCATGTGCTGGGTCTTTGACAGTCTTAGGCTTGTCAAACTCATGTGCTGTATCTTTGACAGTCTTAGGCTTGTCAAACTTTGCAGACAGCTAAACACCAAAGAACAACTGATGAGAGAGTAAAAAAAAAAAAAAGTTGAGAAGAAACCTGACGAGAAAGTACACGGCTAAACAGCTACTACCTCCGCCAAAAACTACATGTGCTGTCCGGACGACGATAAAAAAAAAATTCGGAGGGAGTAATAAGATAGATAACCCAACCGATCCATGATTGACACGGATGGTTCCAAATAATGCCGCATTTCCCATAATAAAATGTTTGTGACAGCCCAAAGCGCCGAGCAGTTATAGGGAGGGGATCCACGGCACCCCAGTTCACGTGGCTGGCCGTTGGATCGGCTCGCCGCGATTGACTCTAGTGCTGGCCTGGTCTCTCTGGATTCTGGAAGCCAATCGGATTAGGTACTGACCAAAGATCACGGCTTCACCAAATGGGTGTTGCATATATGACGTGAACGCGCGTTGAGAAAAATCATTGCGTTGATTGAGTGTGCTGGCGTTGCAGCGGAGAACGGATGGGGAAGGCGGGGCGGTGGCTGAGGAGCTTCCTGTCGGGGAGGAAGGACCGGCCGGGGCCGGCGCCGACGCCGCGGGAGAAGCGATGGAGCTTCAGGCGGCCGGTGTCGGCGGCGGGGAAGCTGGCCACTGCCGCCGAGACGCCGGCGGCGGATATGGAGTTCGAGCAGAAGAAGCACGCCGTGGCGACGGCGGCAGCGGCCGACGCGGCGCGGCTGTCCTCGCGCCGGGCTTACTTGCCGGCGAGCCTCGTCGAGGACGCCGCGGCGGTGAAGATCCAGGCCACGTTCAGAGGCTACCTGGTACGTACTACGCTTTTTTTTTTTTTGTTGCCGACACTTGTGCCCCCCACGGGAAAATTGTGTGGGATGGTGGTGTGCAGGCGAGGACGGCTCTGTGCGCGCTGCGAGGCATCGTGAAGCTGCAGGCGCTGGTGCGCGGGCAGCTGGTGCGGAAGCAGGCGAACGCCACGCTCCGGTGCATGCAGGCGCTCCTCGCCGCGCAGACCCAGCTGCGCATGCGCGTGCTCCACCAGGAACACCATCAACATCACTCGAGGCCGCGGCACCCGAGGCACCGCCGCTCCTACGTAAGTTGATTGTGAACAGATCAACACCGGTAATTATTAATACGAAAAAAAGCGGCTAATTTTGGTCGTGAATTGAACTGTGCAGGAGATGGATCGGTCGTGCGAGGAGCACGCCAAGATCGTGGAGGTGGACACGGGCGAGCCCGCGCGGCGCGGAAGGGGCGGAAACGACAGGCAGCAGTTACTATACGCCGAGTATCAGTACCAGTACAACCACGGGCGGTGCTCGCCGGCCGTGACGGAGCCGGTGAGCCCGACGCGGGCGTACAGCGGCCACTTGGACGAGTTCTCTGTGGCGACGGCGCAGAGCAGCCCGCAGAACTGCC
Organism: Eleusine indica; assembly: GCA_030378355.1. Lineage (NCBI taxonomy): Eukaryota > Viridiplantae > Streptophyta > Magnoliopsida > Poales > Poaceae > Eleusine > Eleusine indica. The sequence continues at coordinate 3,254,617 of CM059498.1, read as the reverse complement.
CGAGCTACATGGCCAACACGGAGTCGTCCCGCGCGAAGCAGGCGCGGTCCCAGAGCGCGCCAAGGCAGCGCACACATGACGCATTGCACCGGCAGCCCAGCCGGAGGAAGCAGGGCACGCCGCCGCGGTCCAGCAGCAGCAGCAGCGCCGCCGTAAGGATGATGCAGCGCTCGGCGTCGCTGGCCTCGCCGGCGCCGGGGTGGTGGTCGGCGGCGGGGGGCGTGAGGCTGGACGCGTCGCTCAAGGATAGCGAGTGCGGGTCCACCAGCTCCGTGCTCACCGCGGCCACCGTGTACAGCAGGACGCGCTCGCTCGTCGGATTCGAGGTCACAAATACTACTCTCTCTTTTCCCCCCTATTCGTACTACTACTACTACTACTACTACCTCCGTTGGCTGGTCATCGTCATTTCATCATGACGAAAAAAAGTTTTCCTTTTTCCCCCCTGTTTGTGCTCCAGGTGCGCCGTGGCATGTACTGAGTTCTTGTCCCTGGCATCACACTAGTTCGGATCGGATGATGGTCTCGGTCGGGGACCTTCAAAGCGTGCTCGTCATGATCACTATTGCTACCAGTACCAGCGTCCATGTGTGATGTGTCTGTCAAAAAAAGCAGATTTTTAGAGGTGTACATACACGTACTTATGTCAACTGTACATTTTGTATTACATTACAGGGTAATACAACTTCACGCGCAAGCACAATGTAATAAGCTCGGATGCTAAACAAACAGTTTTGTGGAATGCTCGTCACCTATCGATGGGTACCAGGCACTTGTTCTTTGACATGATCTGTTCGTGACAACGCCGAGCTGCGCCTGCCGCGCCCTCAACGTTTTCTGGTCTGGTAGCGTATCCTGCTCCTCTGAGAATGCACCTCGACGTGATCATAGCGCTCGCAACAACCCTCCAATCGATTGTTGTTCTGGAGTCTGGACCGCCTTCACGCGCTGTGCCGCGCAGAGCGGACGAGTCTCTGTTCGTCCAATTCGAGGGTCGGCTTCGATTGTCGTCCGCGGCGGAGGTCCACCAAGGAGCCCAAGCTGATAACAAGCTGGTACGCAACATACAAATCTTCGGATGATAACCACGTATGCTAAGCAGTAAACACCATCATGGTTCATCAATGGAACCATACGTAATGCATTACGAGCATTAAACACCATCAACTGCCAAGGTACAAGCAGTAGGACGCTGTCTGGAACATGCCAACCAGTCGTCCCCAAACCTGCGATTGCCTACATGGTTGTTGCTCAAACGTACGACTAGTTAGTTCAGTACAGGTCAGCCTTGTCCTAGGAACCTTCATCATCGTCTCGATGAATCAAGAATGCACATTCCAATTTTTTTTTAAGAAAAAAAAAAGAATGCACGACATGGACATGTGCTGGCATATATACTAGCCGATCCCACGCGCATAGCGTGAGCAGCTCAGCTCATTTCGGGCACAACACAACATACGCAAGCCATCTGGGGGCAACATACGCAAGCCATTTGGGGACAAATCATCTTCAGCAGTCCGTTTCTCTAGTTCCTTTTCGGCGTTTGGTTTCAACTACAAAAGCTATGCACATAACCAGCAACCAGGTGGCTCTGATCAGAATTCAGAACTACAAAAGCTGTGCAATGAAACAGACTAAAGCAGACAGTTCCGTCACCACAGCAACTCATTCCTGAATCTACTACAGCAATTTTGAAGCCTGGCTATGGTCTCTAGTGCTGTGATCGAGCTCTTTTCTTAGATAAGAATGGTGACTCACGACATAGAGAAATGTGGCGTCTAACAGCTGCATTCATTGAGCCAGTATCTCCAAGCCTGCGCAAGAACTGTAAATAACAGACGTCGTTACACAGATGAAAGTGAAATGTGAAAGGATATTCCATTTCAATGTAAAATGTGAAGACATTGAACTGGATATTTGAGATGCATGTAGTGCTTACCTCTAGATGCATAATGGACACCTCTACTCTCTCTGACTCTGTTGGTACGATTCCTTCATTCAGATCACAAAGGAGGTATCTCTGCGCCAAAGAATCCAACAACTCAAACATAATTTAATTGTTCCGAGAAAGCAGTGATGCCAGGTCAATTACCTCCTGCAAAAATACACATTAAAAGAGCACGAAACCAAATTAAATAAGACGTTGTCTCCTGAGGACGATAAACAAGACCAGGGTGGAGGAGATCGTGGCAAGACTGCTACAATGCGCAAAGGACTTCAAGCCGCTTGACAGTTATCCCTCAGATGTTGTTTTCATTTATATGCCGAAGAGTGTGTTAGCTTGAAGCTTGCTTTGTGTTGTTTTTCTTTCTGTTTGAACTCGCTGCGACGAGTTGGCATTTGGATGTTTTAACTCTGTATCTGTTCGCTTTCAATATAAGCGGGGTGGAGGAACCTTTTGTCTAAATAAATAAATAAATAAGACGTCAAACGTGAATACAGAACAAAGTACATATTCTCTTGCATGAACTTGGTTTCTAACCTTGATGACAGGAAATGTCAGATTAAGGCCATGAAGTTCAGTTAAAATCTTTTTTCGATTTGTGTGGATCTCTAAGAACCTATGTTTCAAAAGGCAGCCATCGTCCTAAACTTATTCAAGAATTAAACGTAAGGTTTTTGGCGCCCCAATAGATAACATTTGTGACAAATACTTACCAAGAATGCAAAAGATGCATACCGAGCAAGCAAAGCTGGCAACGTCGAGGTTTTGCCTGTTTGTTTTTCAGCACCTATAGCATTGTCATATGTCAAACAAGCCTTCTCGTTATCGCCCTAGAATGAGAGACAAATTAAACACGGTCTTGAATATTTGCAGAAGAAGTAGCTCACTTTCGCGCATACCGATCTATGCTCCATATTGGTCGGGATGAAAGCGGTCGGAAACGATCAGAAGAAGGCTCAATTATTTTTGCTTTTATATTTTTTGTCAGAAGCGAAATCGATAACGGTATTGACGGAAATGAATACGGCGTCGGTATTTCGATAAAATCAGAAATGATATTATTGCAACTAAAATAGACGGTATCAATCAGGAATCGATATTAACAATCGGAAACATGCTCGAGAACTATGGCACTGATAAAACATGAAAATTGAAGGTTTCATGCTTGCGTCTCGACGATATAGGGACTATGATAAACTGGTTGTAGTATATTGATTATTGAATAATTATAGGTACATGTATAAAAAATTACATTTGTAAAAATAGAAAGTAGACAAAATTTATGTTGAGAAATTTATGATTTATTTTAGGCTAGAAGAATCACTTGACTTTTAGAGAGATTTGCTATAATCAAAATACTGAATACAATAATTACCTATATTACTCTATGGTAATTTTCATGTTATAATGAAAATTTGCAAAAACGATCAAAAGACTTCGAAATTGTTTTCATTATCACTTCCATGAATTACTATCATTTGTACTTTCACTTCTTCGGAATATCATTTTCACGTGTCGTGGTCAATAAAATGCGAAAACGAGCATCGATAAACCAATAATTACCACTTTTTCTTTCATCCCTACATATTGGCATGTGCTTCTATCACTTCAAGTGAGTCTGGCCTTATTTTTTAGTAAATTTCAAGGTACTCTGACGTGATCCAGAAATGTCACCAATACATTTCTTAAATCTTGAGGAGTTTTACTGTCCAAAATATTGGGCAGTAGTTTTGAAAAACTACTGTCCAGTAGTTTGAGGGTAATTTTGTAATTATGCTATTAATTAATAAATTTATATTTATTTTCATGATAGAATATTAAGTCTACGAAATCATTAAAACGTTTAGTTTATCTTAAAAAAGTATAAAATATTAGTTATGAATCATATTGTTAATATAATTTTCTTTATAACAATAAAAACTAATTACTATAAATCTATAACTCTTATTTTTTCTGATATTACCCTCAAATTGAGAAACTATTGCCAGTAGTTATAATTTTAGATTATAAAATCTATACCGTTAGATCAAACTACTGGTCAAAACTACTGGACAATATTTTGGACAGTAAAACTCCTCTAAATCTTGCGCTAAAAAGACGGATCTCCAGTTGAACCTCTCTCTATTAAGCATAAAATGGAAGATAAGATAGGATAGTGGATGTTAGTAAATCATCAGCCAGACTGCATAGTATACTATGTAGAAAAGAAACAAACTGGTAAAAGGTGTGTAATCAGATTCACCAATAAGTAATACCTTCACACAACACAATGCACGAGACAGTGCCGTGCTTGCATCCGTGAGTGTTCCTGCTTCCTCCAGGAAATCAATATAGCATCCAAATACCAGCACAGGAAGCGCATGGGATCAGACATCGCTCATACAATCCAACAAACTGAGATAACATTATGTGAAAAAAAAAAAGGTATAGAAGATGGTGGCTGGGGGGAAGGAAAAGAGTGCTGGTCACGCGTACAACATACCTTATCATGAGTTCCTTTCTGCTCAACAGCATCTACAAGAAACCTCCATGAATCATAGTCCAATGGATCTTTTTCGACAGCCGCTAACAGCCTGGATTCTTCAGAAGCCAAATAGTTGTCGATGTCTCCTCGAACAGATAAGGAAGTCAAATGATGAGAAATGGAAATAAATTATTCAATAAACAAGGCGTCATTATCATGCTCTAAAACCATACACATTTGTTCGAGCAACTAGATGCTAAACCGTTAACACCACTAGATTATCAAAACTAATCTATGCCTATGTAAGTGAAAACTGGGTGCACCAGCCTCTAAAGACGGCAATTACAATTGTCCACACGATGAATAACAAGCCCATGAAAAAATAAAGCCATAAAGGATTTAGCCATCTACAAGAAACACATTACATGTAAATGCAGTCATCACAACATACCATCAGCAATTCTTAGTCCTGCTCTAAATTTCAAAGTCACCATGCAACAATCAAGCCTTATAAAATCCACTGATTTCTAAATCCTAAGACGGCCTCTAAATGGGGCAATTGTCCACATGATGAATAACAAGACCTTGATGAAATAAATCCATAAAGAATTTAGCCATCTACAAGAAATACATTACATGTAAATTCAGTCATCACAACATACCATCAGCAATTCTTAGTCCTGCTCTAAATTTCAAAATCATCATGTAAAAATCAAGCCTTCTAAAACCCACCGATTTCTAAATCCTAAACCTAAGGCATCGATGCAAGAAACAAACAAACTAATCCTCAATCCATCCATAACGCATCGCAAGTAAATGCTGCCATCATAACATACCATTAGGGATCATCACAGAACAATCAAGCCTTCTCAAAACCAGGGAGGGACTACTAAATCTCAAGCCATACGGCATCGATGGGACGAAGATGTGAGCGATCCTCAATCCATCCATAAAGTCAGGTCTCCGACTGACAACTACGAAATCAGTTTTTTTTTTTGGATGATCAAAATTAATCTAAATTCAGCGGAGCTACACGAGAAGAAATGGGAAGCAGAGAACTAACGGCTATGACATGCAGTACCCGCGAGCGGCTGCGGCTCCCTCCGGAGTCCGGACTATGGAGGTCGGAGGGCGCGAGGCCGCGAGCTGGTCCTGCCGCCGCTGGTTCGCGCCAGGTCTTTTATGTAGCACATGGATCCCTCCGATTATTGGATCGGACACATCGTTTCATCAGAAACCGTAACCTACTCTGTCGCCAATTATTGGTTTCTTTGAGTCCTGATACATTTGAAGTTTTCTTGTCATAAACTATTTGAATTGAAACATAACCGATGAACTATTTACTGAGCAGCGTCATAATTTCTTGTCACAAACTATTTGAACTGAAACATAACTGATGAACTATTTGCTGAGCAGCGTCATAATTTTGAATTGAAACATAACTGATGAACTATTTGCTGAGCAGCGTCATAATTTCAGGTCAAAATAGTGCATGTCTTCTAGAATTGATGCTTGTTTATTTATTTGGTTTGTGTGTGTACTCTCAAATTGATGTTTGCATTACTTAATTGTCCCAATACAAACTATAATTGCAGATCTATGCCCCTTCCCAACTATCAGCAACAAATATGTATTATACATTTAACAGGAACAAAAATAGAGAGCAGTGTCCAAATAAACTCGTACTGAGATCGCGTCAAGCTGTTCTTGCGTTTTGGATCTGAAATATGTAATTTTATCCATGCTGAGCCCCTAGTACCAAAAAAAAAAAGACGATTTTTCCAGATAATTCGGGGGGGGGGGGGGGGGGGGATGTAAAATAAGAATTAACCGGAGAGGTGGGAGGTGCCGACCGGCGACCCGACGAACACTGGCTGTGTGTCTACCAGGCGCGGCGTGACAACATGCTACGGTCGAGGTGCGTCGCTCGCCAAGATGTCAACGCAACAGGTACCCAATATCCAACCATAACTTATCCAATGGAATCTACAATGCGAGGACACAGTTTACGTTAATTCTTAGTCCTGCTCTAGATTTTTAAAATCACCATGCAACGATCAAGGCTTATAAAATCCACTACATCCTAAGCCAGCCTCTAAACGTAGTAATTGTCCATACGAGGAATAACATGCCCTTGAATAAATAAATCCATAAAAGGTTTAGCCATATAAGAAACACATTACATGCAAATGCAGTTATCACAACATACCATCAGCAATTCTTGGTTAAGACTTTCGAGTAGCACTCCAGTGACCCGGGTTCTAATCCCAGTGGGAGCGAATTTACGTAGCCTGGTTAAAAAAATCCGCTCATTTGACTTTGCTCTAAAGCACGACCTACGCTCACATGGGCAACGTGATCGTCGTGTAAGGATGAAGGAAAGAAGGTTCAGAGTTTTTTTTTATCTACGTGAGAGATCTTTTATAAAGTAATGCCCGGAGGCCATTTTCCCCCCTGCAGGTTAAGTTTTCTTTTTAATTTAGCTCTAAATTTCAAAGTCACCACGCAACAATCAAGCCTTCTAAATCCTAAAGGCTAAACCATAAACCGTAAGGCATGGATGCAGGAAACAAATAAACCAATCCTTACCCTCAAAAAAAAAAAAATCCTCAGTCCATCCATAACGCATCGCAAGTAAATGCTGCCATCATAACTTACCATTAGGGATTCCGTCCTAGTCCTGCCCTAAATTTCATTTAGAATCATCACAGAACAATCATGCCTTCTTAATATCACGGATTTCTAAATCTCAAACCATAAGGCGTCGATGGAAGGGACATGTGAGCTATTCTCAATCCATCCATAAAGTCAGGGCTTCTCACTGACAACTACGAAATCATGTTTTTTTTAGAGACCAAAACTAAGCTAAAATTCAGCGGAGTTACACGAGAAGAAAAGGAAGCAGAGAACTAACAGCCAGGACGTGCTCACGTGCAGCACCTGCGGCTCCGTCCGAGCCGTGGAGGCAGGAGGGCACCTGCGAGCTGGTCCTGCCGACGCTGGTCCGCGCCAGGCGTGCGGCGCCCGTGCCCGCGTGCGCGTGAGCTAGAGGGCTTTTATCAGTTGGACCAGATGAGCGTAAGTCCGTCAAATAGTCCAGTAAACACGCCGTTGCGCTCTTCATTTTCGTGCCTTTTCATACTGTGATGAGTGGGCAGTGGGCACGGTTTACGTTAGTCCAGTCCTGTATATTCTTTCGGCTTGATTTGGACACAAGATACACAACCCACTAGAATGGACACACGTCCTGAACCAACATCCCACTACAAGGACAGATTCAGCAAGTCAACTCCCATCGCTGCGTGCAGGCAGCCCACTCCTTGACCCCGGCCGACCCTTTTCTTGCGAAAGCCAACCGCATTACCTCCATTTTCCTGACCACAGTGCCACTTGTTTTATGGCTCTCCTCGAACTTCCATGTTTCAGTTTCACTCGAGGCCAAAGGAGAACAGGTGATCGTTGTGCCTTTTCTGCCAATAATTCAGGCCATAGTGGGATCAATGATCGGTCATGGACGGACCCGCCATTGGAAATACGACATGGTTTTAGTTTTAGATTTAGTTTTGTTTTAGGCTTTCAAAAGATATCTTCTGACGATGAAGATACCTTGAGTGGCTAGTTTCTGACAGCATAGGTCAACACACATGTTGACATGAGTTAGGATATGCGTTTGCATGCAAAGCCAACTTCACAGTGCATCCTCTGTACGATGGTGATCCGCACCTCTAGTTTTTTTTTTTTTGGTGTACATACGTAGCTACAGAAGTTATCTGTATGTGTGCGTCTTTATGAGTTAGGGTAAAAAAATCCTCTCGCTTGTCATCATGCCAAAGCACAGGTCTAAGATCCGGCACAGGTCGTGGTCGTCTCACACGGGCTACGGTGTCGCTGTGTAAGTATAGGACAAAGATTCGAGGATTTTCTCAACCGACGTAAGATGATCTTCTTCTTAACAAAAATATCCGGAGACTGTCTTACTTCCCGCAGATAGAGTTTTTTTTTTATATGTGTGTGTCTTCGTCTTGGAGCGTCGCGATCCAAAACACCTGTTGCGTCCGTTGCTCCCACGGTTTAGAGTGTGTTTTTCACAACTTTTCGCGGTGTGATTCATCAGTACCTGCCTACCTAGCGTTGGTGTGGCGGAGGATGCAGCGGCGGTTTGATGTGGGAGGCTGTGAGCTGCATCTGTGGCAGAGGATGCCATTCCTGACACCAACTCTAGTGCAAGCTCTTGGATGCAAGAGAATCTATTGATGCTTTTAGAATGCAGAGAAAAACAGGGTCACAAATATGCCATGGAGATGGTAGACAAAACCGGAAGGGATTCTGAATTTGGCTAAAGCCTTGTAGCTTTTGACTGTATTTCCGTCAACAGTGGGTCAGCTTTACTGATCTTCAGAGGTCAGTAACAGTCTCAGCAATCCATCTTGAAGAAAAGAAGTGAGAGGATATGGATGTTCTGCCGATGAAAATTTCCGTTCGACGTTCCTCCGCCATCTCACCAAAGAGAAGTCCCACTGCAACACTTGCACCTCGAAAATGACCTATCAGCTGTCCATTACACGTGCCTTCGTCTCATATGCTCAGTTTATGGTATGACGCTCCCATTTTGCCGCGCGTAGAGACGTGCTGAAGAATAATGATGGCCATCCTGATGGGCTGCACATTGCACAGTAACCAGATTCCGTTGGTGGAGAAAGGAGGCGCGTATCTCTGCATGTATGCGGCTGCAGCAGGTTACCCGTTACCCAGATGAACAGGGAGACCGTTGCAACCGTCCCTTGACGTAAGCTACAGTAGCTGCCACTAAAACGTTAAATCCCTTTTCTGGCTCAATTATGCAGCCGACAAACGCAATTGCGGCCAGGGCATGCAAGTATGGTCATGTTCTAATGTGTCTCTGGAGATTCTGTTTTGCAACTGCATGATATGGTCTACGGGTCTGTCCTCCGAGCAAAGTTGGCGAAAGTATAGCAGATGCAGAACGTCATCTGCACTAGGGTTAGGAGTCACTTCAATAATGGTAATAATTGAATAAAGGGATATTCATGCTTTGTGAGCTGAAGGACACACCTTTGTTTGTTGAGAGGATCCAGACTTGCAAGGGTGGAGTTTCAGTGATTATTTGATTGTGCTAAGCGTATCTGAAAATCTGGAAAATAGTCAACTCGTTGCAACTGCTCCTATTTCTTTCATCACTTCACTTTTTGACCTGGACGACGTGAAACCCTCGCCCATACAACACTATACGATCACTTCCTTTTCAACCCTTTACCTTTTCCACTATAGAACGTTCATGAAAACTTGATGGGTACGTTCAAGGAATCATTACTCCACTAACCTGGAATTTCCAAGTGTATAACGTTGTCATGCCACTGCCAACCAATGTGAAATTTTGAACAAGAAATGCTCCATTGGGTAACTGATGGTTCTTTTCTTATGAAGTAACAAATGAATTTGAGAATGCTACCTGAGTGCCAGCTTTGATATGGATCAGTATCATTCAGGTAATCTGTCCGTGTTAGAAGTTTTACGGCCGCATATTTCTTATAAACAAAAACAAAAGTTTTTTTTTCTTTTTGTTGCAATGAAGAAGATGGGTGGATCGGTATCATTCAGTTAATCTATCCATGTTAGAAGTGTTACGGATACGTATTTCTGAGAGCTAAAATTGATGTGGTAGTAACTACTAAGCTAAGAAACACCTCTTGTCATGCATGAAAGGTTCAGAACATGAAGGAAAATAAACAGAACACCATGCAATTCAGCACGTAAAACTGAAATGCCCGATATGTGATACTTCACCTGCTCTGTTCATTTTCAGACAAATTCAGCTCACTTCGCCATGTAGTCAACACTCAAATCTGACGTTGACAGTAATTGGCATCTGTAGTGAAGCAATTGTTACACTCAAAAGTAAATCTCCAGACTATTAGGGTTTCATTTTTTTTCTGTTCAGAGAAACAAAACTAATAAACGCAGCACCAATATGTTCCGTATATAGCTTCCTTTGCATATTTTGCGCCACTCACTCTACAGACGATTCTTCCCGGCCGAAAATTAAAGTGACATCTACTACTCGCAACATGGGAAGGATATAATCAAGAGACAATTCCTTACATGGTCCTCAAAAAGTCACCTCTTCTTTTCTTGGCCTCTTTTCAAATAAACTTTCTTATATGTATTTCGATCCTTGTCCCCTTGCTATAACCGGCTCTTCGCGGGGTGTCGCGAGGACGCCGAACTTTGGTCTTGTAGATTGCCGCAAGCTGACCGGCACGTAGCCCTCGCATGGGTCTCAATGTTCCCTTTCCAACCTCCTGCTGTAAACATCTCAAACGACATGTAACATCCTGCTCATGTATGCTTTTTTGAATTGGAAATGAAAAGGTGGGGATGCTCTCTCCCCCCCCCCCCCCCCCCAAAATTCATATAAGTTAATTTTCATTTCTTTCTTGGCCCTTCCGTCAGATTTAACTACTAACGGTGTTAAGATAGGGGTCAATTGACCATAACAGAAACTTAAATATTAATTTTTTAGTTTGTTTTTTTATAATATCAAATATATTATTTTTATGTCATTGTTGCCCAAAATATCTATGTTATATTTTTTCTTTCATGTTGAATAATATAATACAAATATTTTGTACAACTATAAAATAAAAAAGAATATCTCTTAGATTGTCATAAATAAAGACTAAAATGCTAATATTTTATTTTCTACCAGGGGTAAAATGGTCATTTCACCCCTCACTTAACGCAGTTAGTAGCCAAGTCTAACGGAAACGCCAAGAAAGGAATCAAAATTAGCTTCTTGTCCTTCTTGTCCCTATAGGGAAGTTCATTTCAAAAGAGTCTAAGAAAAGAAGAGATGACTTTTTTAGAGCCAAGAAAGAAATTCTCTCTATAATCAAAGAATCTACGCACCGCGCCTAAAGTCCCCGGCAAAAAAAAAAATGGTAAAGTTAACCTGACAGGCACAACACCAAGAACACGTGATCTAATCCTCCAGCGAAGCGCGAATACGCAATGGCAACGAAACACTCGTCGCCGATCCATAGCGCGAAAGCGTAAATGCGAACTCCCGTAATGTGTTGTGGCACACAAATCGCTATCTCGACGTGACTCAGTTCATCCAGATATCACCACAGGTTCCCACTGTTTCGTGGAGACGTGAGCCTGCACTCCTTTAAGTTAAGGCGAGTAGCAGCAAATGGCTATTCAGATATATGCTTGAATAATGCGTCACTTTTTTTCGCGTCATTTCTGTTCATCTGATCCAGGAGATGCATCCATTTCAGAATGCTATCTTCTTGTTCTAAATCGTATGGAACGAGAATATTTGGTGGGCCTTGTAGATAGGATCCGAAAATGATGGGCAAATTGAACCGTATTTTATATTTCGTCTGGACGGAGAGATTGGTTGGAAGGTGGCCTAGTATCGCTTGAGAGGGAAAACTCTGTATTTTCTGAAGCAAAAAGGGGGAGATTCCGCATATAGTTCGTCCAAAAACTCTCAAGAAAATGCACCTTTTCTTTGGATGTCTTGTCAAACTGGACACTTGTCTGGCTGATAAGGTTCATGAGGTTTCAGTAGGAGTTTGATACTACCAATTAGTGGGTGACAAAAAGTCTGAAAAAGAACTCATCAGTCGGAATGCAGTGCCGTTCGGCACTTCTATGAACCTAACCACCCTGCAGAGATGGATCATGGATGTCTAGTGCCCCGCTGCTTCTGGCACGCCTGCTGTGGCGTTGCGCCAGCACCAGAACTGTTAAATTGACGGCCCTAACTTATCAAAACAGATTGTGATCAGGATTCTGGAAGCCGCGGGGGTCGCTATACGAGCAGTTCAAGAATCTTCATCCAATTGTCGTGTGCACTTTTATAATCACATATCAGAGTAAATGATCCTAAAGTTAGTTAGCATGATGGAAGGTGAGGGTATATGCGCGTAGGCAAGGTTGGCAACTAAACTGCCAAATCGAAACACAAGAGAGATTCCGTGAAGTAGGTTTCTGTTGACCAGTCAGATATCGCGCATCGTTGTCTTTATACCGCTCTGGGTTCAGATAATTAGAGGTAGCTCAAAAGAACCTTAAGAATCCTGATATACCATCGTTTGCCTAATAAACTCTCTTCCAGTGGAGCTGAGTCTTAGCTTTCGACGCGCTAACTCAGTACCACTCCGTCAGGCAATCTACTGACAGTAACATGTCCTAGCCAGTAGCGCGTGGCCCTTCAAATTGATACTACGTAAATCTGATCAGTGATGATGACCTTATACCGAATTTTCGCTTTTCTAAAGATACACAACCATATTTATGTATTTTAGAAACAAAGAGGTAAATTTATTTTCTCAGTTTCTACAACTGTAGTAGTGGAGCAACAGATTCGCAAAGCTCCAAGGCTATTGCCTCTTGGATATGTTATCACTGATTCAAGATGTGCTTAGCGATGCAAGCTGGAAACTCAAAGCAGTTTCTGGTGCTTTGGCATGTGTCCTGCATGTAAGTGGAGAATGTCCTCTCGGAAGGGAGCGCATCAGCGCGTGGATGGATCTTTCTCTTTCGTCTCGGAAGGGCAGAGCAACGCCTTAGTGCGTCATTGACTCCTTGTTGACCCAATGATAAGGTGATACGCATCTAATTTACTCACACCTTGAGTCTTTGGCACGGTGGCGTGCACGCTGGCTGTGTCCTGGCTACTTGTGATGAGAACGGCGTCTCTTTCGCGTATCACGATCGTGTGGTGGCTTTCCGAAATAAGCTAAGCTCTCGGTTGAGATAAATCAACGTGCACCACCTGAGAACATTTAAAAAAAGATTTATTTTCATTTGTCTATACGTATTACAAAAATGTCTTATTATACATATATACACGACATGTATGCTATACAAATAATTAAGTACTTATGTACTCATCTCTCTTCTCTATGCTCTATTATTAGTGTTGGCCCACTGCCTGCATACAGAAGACGGTCAATGATTTGATTAGGACGCAGCAGGCGTAGTCTGTGATAGTTGAGCTTAAAGTGCAGATACTGTAGCCACTAGCATCCCCACAGTACGCTAGTGATGATCAAATCGTCCCTCTCAGCCTCTCTAGTCAGAGATAAAATTAAAAGTGATAACCCAAAAATCAAATCTAATTAAGTCTGTATCGATGACGGGTGTGATGACGATGATCGGCCAATCGACGTCGTCCGAGTTCCGTCAATCGTGTTCCTGCCAATACAAAGAGAGATTCGTTGCACAAGGTGGTACTAAAGTTCGAGAGAGAAGCAGGTTTTTTGGGGTTAGCAGCCACTCAAAAAATAGCTGGTCCAGAACGGTCAACACGTGTCTACGGACAGAATCTATCACGCTCATCAAAATGGCTCGTGTCGAACGGTTTCTCTGTAAAATCTCCATCATTCTCCGTGGCGTCGTTTAACATATCTAAAATGCGTGCTTAAACGTGTGCGCGCCTGTGTGTTCCAAACAGACGACGACGACGCCATCCGTCACGTAGCGCTAATCCTGTCAAGATTAAATTAGGCGGATGTCACGGTACTACAAGCTCTAGGTACTAGTAAATCCTGGGTGGTCGAGCCATCGGAAAGCTATAACCGGGGCACCTGAATCGGGAAACAACACGGTGGCAAAGGCATGAGCCCCGGCGCACGTTTTACACCGAGCGAGCCCCGTTGCTTAATCCGGCATCCTAAAACACTGTAGCCTCCGCAGCCGTGTCGCGTGCCGAGCCTGATGCGACGATCGACGAAGCGCCTCGTGTGCCGAAGGAGCCAACCGGCGGCAGCCGCGCCAACCCGCACGAACAAGACGACGCTGCTGCTGCCGCCGTGTCCCGGCGTACAGCCGCCAGCTTCGCCTTGGTCCACGTGGCGGGATCCACCCAGCACGTCCGTGTCGATGACAGGTGGGTCCCAGTCGGGTCCGGGCCTAACATGGACGCGCGCGGCCGGGCAGGCGGGCCCCAGCTCAGAACCAACCGCACCACCGGAATCACTTGCTCACCATTCATCGACTAATCCAACCGCTTATATATACCTCGCCCGAGCTCCTCTCTTCTCCACGCAGCTCCTCCAAAACCGGCAGCTGACAGACAAACAGCAGTCGGGAACAATAACAACAACAAGCCGATCGAAATCTGCTTGTGCTCTGCTCCTCCAAAACTAAGCTCCCGAGTCCACTCACATTATTCCACTGCTAATAGCTCGCTCGTGCTAACAGTAACAGCCATGGGCGGCGGCAGCACGGAAGCGAACGGGAACGGGTCGCGTGTGCCTGTGCCTCCGGCGCGGCCGTTCCTGGACACGTTCCGCGGGAACCTGAAGGAGACCTTCTTCCCCGACGACCCGTTCCGCGCGGTGGTGCGGGAGCGCGGCGCCGTGCGGCGCGCGGCGGCGGCGCTGCGGTACCTCTTCCCGTTCATGGAGTGGGTGCCGGCGTACAGGCTGGGCACCTTCAAGTCGGACCTCATCGCCGGGGTCACCATCGCCAGCCTCGCCATCCCGCAGGGCATCAGCTACGCCAAGCTCGCAAACCTGCCGCCAATCCTCGGGCTCTGTAAGCAGCATTTTCAATCTAGTTCAGACGCGCGTGCGCAGTGTCAATAATGTGTCGAGCATTAAGGGATACTAACAATATATCTGTACACATAACAACGCAACAGACTCGAGCTTCGTTCCGCCGCTGGTGTACGCACTGATGGGGAGCTCCCGGGACCTGGCCGTGGGGACGGTGGCCGTGGCGTCGCTGCTCATCGGCTCCATGCTCAGCAGCGAGGTGTCGCCCACCGAGAACCCGGCGCTCTACCTGCACCTCGCCTTCACCGCAACCTTCTTCGCCGGCGTCTTCCAGGCATCGCTCGGACTCCTGAGGTACTGATAATTACTTACTGTTCCTGCCTTCCCAGTCCCGGCGGGGCGTATATTATTACTTGCGGCTTAAGCTTTTCAGCTCCAGTAAAAGAGTTTGGTGGTGAAAAGGCCAGGAGTGTGCTGGCCAGTTTCATCAGTGTCTAGAGTAACAACCACTACTTTCTTGTTTACTTGCACACTCTAGTCTAGTGAGAAGCAACTAAGTCGAGCCTTGGGCAAGAATTTGGCCCGTGCTTTGATTAATTTGTAGTTTTAGGTACGACAGCTGCTTGATTTATTCGCAAATTTGATGTGTGCACGCACAGGCTGGGTTTCATCGTGGACTTTCTGTCGCACGCGACGATCGTGGGGTTCATGGGCGGCGCGGCGACGGTGGTGTGCCTGCAGCAGCTCAAGGGCATGCTCGGCCTCGACCGCTTCACCACCTCCACGGACGTCGTCTCCGTCATGCGCTCCGTCTTCTCGCAGACGCACCAGGTACTGTACCTCCCTCGCTCAGCTCGCGGCCCCTCTACGTACCTCCATTATTTATTTAGCAGCTTCCAAAACACACAGCTCGCTCCAGTACATGCGTGGACCATATATACGATACGATGGCCGCCGCCATTATTGTGCACGACACGCCGTCCCCAAAAGGCACGAGAGCGCTGCTAGCTGCTTGCCCGCCGCGCGAGGCTATGTGCGTTGCGTGCATTGTTCGGTCGCGCATGTGACGGACGAGAGATTAATTGGATTGATTCCGCTGCGTTGTTATCCATTTTGTTTGCTTGCTAATCAATGCAATTTTCTTCCTGTTGGTTTCTCACGGGTTTGCTTAATTGGTTTCATCTGCGCAGTGGCGGTGGGAGAGCGTCCTGCTCGGCTCCGGCTTCCTCTTCTTCCTCCTCGTCACGCGCTTCGTTGTAAGTGGCTGCCGTTTCTATTCTTCCTATTACACACATTCGATTTGACGTATAAGACGAATCTTGGCAGTGGCTGGTCCAACCATACTACAAGTAGTAACACATCAGACCATATGAGAATTGACCAATCATTAGGATTTTTTCCCCTCTACTTTTTGATGTATGATTGATCATGACGCAGTACCACACTTCATGACACAATGGTAGGGATAATGGTGATAACACTACATTTTGCAATCATATAATATAATTATTCAAACACATAAAATTGAAGGGACTTTTTTTTCCAGATTAAAACTTGCATAAACAAAAACCGAAAATACAAACTTTTCATCAATGCCAAACTTGTGAAACAAATATCTTTTGTGGTTGGAGGGGAATAGCAAGATTGGTCCAAGCTATTATAGCCCAGACCAGTGAACCTGTGACTGCTGCCACCGCCTACTACTACTAGTTAGCTGGGGTCGGTCACAGGTCTGCTGATAGGATGCAACAAAGAGAATTTTGTCATGTTATGTCATGGCGCCATATGCATATGAGCTCGTGACCCCATTGGTGGGTGTGACAAAGGAATCGATCCATCACGCACTTTTGGATCGCGTACAGATGCATCGGATGATCATCGACTGATCTCTCTGCCGTCCATGCTTTGCTTTTCCATTGTCATCTTCTTCGTTACGACTGGGCTCTGAATATTCGTACTAGTATATATGCAAGCGGCCCGATTGGATCTCTTGATTGCTTCCCGTTGCGTCTGAAAAAAGAGAAACCCTCTCGTGATGTTCAACACGACAGTGAAACAGGACCACCAACATTATTGTGGCTTTTGTCCTCCGACGACAAGTAGAAGAGTCCGTGGGCATACAGTGTCTGCTTCATGTCACTTTTTGTTAGCAAATCTTTTGACTACATGTTCGTCAATTTCATACTTTTTAAAGTGATCGAATCCAGTTTCGTGGGCAGCGAAAATGTTATATATGCAATAATGGCAAAAGGCCAATGTCCACCGGCCTTGGAGAAAACAGGACAACCTTCTATATTATTATTGTCCTAATAACCAGAAGTTTCTGCTTAAGATTCTTCCATATCCTCTTCTTTTTATTGTTTATTAACGCTTGTGCAAAGTTGCCCACTGGCAGATAATTGTTAATAAAAATAGTTGAACTGTTTAGGCTCTCAACGAAGTGGCATCTTAAATTAACGAACCAATTGTTGCATATGTCAATACATTAGTGTCTAGCATCAGGTATTAACAGTTTTTTTTTAATCTAATTTCTTCTGACAGAGCAAGAGGCGCCCAAAGCTATTCTGGATATCCGCAGCGGCGCCATTGACGTCAGTCGTCCTTGGTAGCCTTCTTGTGTACTTCACTCACGCTGAAAACCATGGTATTCAAGTGGTAAGCACAACAACTGATAGAAGCATCGTCATAGTGTCAGCAAGAACGATCCATGCATAAAAATGGACTACTGATTTCTGACAAGTTTTTTTTGCTACATTATAGATTGGTTCCCTCAAGAAGGGTCTGAATCCACTATCAGTGACAAGTCTTCAGTTCTCTCCACCTTACATGATGCTCGCACTGAAGACCGGGATCATCACCGGCATCATCGCCCTCGCCGTAAGCCTGCCATCCATGCCTCACTAGTCACACAGTAGTGGCAAATATTTCGTTCAATGGGTGGTGGTTCAGAACGCAGCAGTTAATAAACTGACTCGGTTTGCTGGTACTGTCAAATAATGCAGGAAGGTATTGCCGTCGGAAGGAGCTTCGCCATGTTCAAGAACTACAACATCGACGGCAACAAGGAGATGATCGCCATCGGAACGATGAACATTCTCGGATCATTCACCTCCTGCTACCTCACCACCGGCCCGTTCTCGCGGTCCGCCGTGAACTACAACGCCGGGTGCAAGACGGCCATGTCGAACGTGATCATGTCGGTGGCCGTGATGGTCACGCTGCTGTTCCTGACGCCGCTCTTCTACTACACCCCGCTGGTGGTGCTGTCGGCGATCATCATGTCGGCGATGCTGGGGCTGATCGACTACCCGGCCGCCATCCACCTGTGGCAGGTGGACAAGGTCGACTTCTGCGTCTGCATCGGCGCCTACCTCGGCGTCGTCTTCGGCAGCGTCGAGATCGGCCTGGTCGTCGCGGTCTCCATCTCCATCCTGCGCGTCATGCTCTTCATCGCGAGGCCCAGGACAACGGTGCTCGGAAACATCCCCAACTCCATGATCTACCGGAGGATGGACCAGTACGCCACGGCGCAGACGGTGCCCGGCGTGCTCGTGCTGCGCGTCGACGCGCCCATCTACTTCGCCAATGCCAGCTACCTGCGTGAGAGGATCTCGCGGTGGATCGATGACGAGGAGGAACGGACTCAGGGCAAGGGCGAGACGGCCGTGCAGTACGTTGTCCTTGACATGGGTGGTGAGTTATTGACAGTCCCGATGACAATCTCGCTCCTCGTGAAAAAAATGTTGCATCTGTCGTCAGAAATTCTGATCTGCCTATCTCTTTTAATTTGTGCCCACAGCCGTCGGCAGCATTGACACGAGCGGGACGAGCATGCTGGATGAGCTGAAGAAGAGCCTGGAAAGAAGGGGTCTTCAGGTAAGAAAAGAAGCAGTGAATCGCTTCGTTGTTCTGGAATGTCACGAGCCTTGAGCTGATGATTCCGTTGCCGTTTGTTTCAGATTGTGCTGGCGAACCCGGGTAGCGAGGTCATGAAGAAGCTGAACAGCTCCAAGGTGCTCGAGGCGATCGGACACGAGTGGATCTTCCCGACGGTAGGCGAGGCGGCGGCGGCGTGCAACTATGTGTTGCACTCGCACAAGCCGGGCATGGTCGCGGATAGTGCAGCGCCTCATGAGAACATGGTCTGATCGGTGATTTTTAACAGGAGGGTGGTGTAGTGTGTGTGACATGCTGGTTGAGTGAGTATTGTCAACAAGCAAACCGAGATGAAAATGTAACACATCTCGAGTATTGTACTCCTACGTTCCCAACGAAATTCAGAGAAAGAAACACACCCGATTTTTTGGGTGAAGAAAACTTCTCCAATCAGAGACCAGACCTGCTAAGATTCAGAAATGTCGTAGCCCAGTTTTTCATTTTTCCAACCGCTTTGAGCACTATCAGTATCAACCGCTACATAATAACTTCTCAAAAAATTTAGAAACAAATATCTAAATTCATTTCATCTTGAGAACTATCAATCCTAATTTTTTTATAGTTAAGTTGTAGTCAAAAGTTTTGAGTTGTTGTTTGAGTTCAATTAATTCAAACTTAAATTTGAATTCAAACAACTCAAAACTTTTGACTAGAACTTAAACATACAAAAAATTGGAATTTATAGTGCTCAATATGAAATAAAATTAATTATTTTATTCTGAATTTTTGAAGAAGTAATGATGCTTTAAAAATTCAATTAATGCTTAACAATCATCCTAATATTTTTATTTGGATTGGCTACTTCCCAACATATATTGTTATATATGAAGCTAAAATTGATGCTCAAATATTTACTCTATCACCAAAAAAAATTGAAAAAATAAAAATCTAAAAATATTTTTAAATAAGACTTTGAAAGGTGTAACTGTTAAGCTGAAATAAATTACGAAAAAGAAAAATACTGTTAAGCTGAAATAAATTACGTGGCACCCTTGTCGTGCTCTGGTAGGGCGACAAAGACGTTAGTTTTGTAAATCTCGAAATTGGCCAGTTATTTTTATTAATTAAATAACAAATTTGTTTATATTAATAAAAAAATCGGCCGGGCTCGCGTGCCTGACGGGTCTCAACGGGCCCATAAGCGGTTTGGCTGATTTTGATTTCTTCACAAGGCACGGGGTGGGCCGGAGTACAGACCAGGGCGGCCCGTATGGCCTTGACTTCCCATCCTCGTGACCCCGTTCCTCACCCTCGTCTCCTCAAATCCCCAGGCACACAGCAAGTCTCAGATCCCAGCAACTCACAGCAAGCACGGCGGCCAGAACGGGGCACAAGCCTGCCGTTCCTCCTCCAGGTGAGAGCTGAGATCTCCTCCCGAATCCTCGAATCCACCTCCTTCGTAGTCGACGTATATACTGGATGTAGCGTGGATGGGTCGATCCCTGCGCGGGGGCGGGGACGGGGATGGGTTTTGGGGGTATGGATGGGCATCCAGTACCCGCGGGAATTTGGGCATCTGTGCCTGGCGGCCTTGGTGCCGGAGCTCTCTGAGGAGAGGGGAGGAGAGGATCCCTGCCCTGGCGTTACGTAGGGCTGCTGCCCTAGCTCGCCCTTGGTCGGTCCGCCTCTGGATCTCACTGACCCTGTGGTCTAAACTGAACCTGATTTTCTCCATAATAATAACAACAACAAAATAGAAATCCCCGTCGTGTTTTCTTAGGTCTCACATGAGGAAACTCTGAGAATTCAATTTTAAGATGATGCGTAGTTGCGTATCAGAACATTTGACAACTTGCTGTTCCATTGCTGCATGATTTTACTTGGACTTACAATTCTGTAACTTCGTTGCAAGGCTTTAGTTATTTTGCTTGTTATCCTAAGGTTTCAGTGTAAATAGTTGATCCATCCTTTCATCTAAATGTAGGACTGGCAAATGCCCTGATTTTTTTTGTAAAGCAAAGAAGAAACTATAGCTGTTCTGTTGTTAGTTATTTTGAACTAAACCAGGTCCTAGGCTCCTTGATACACCATAACTCGTTGTCTTTCATTTCTAACTCTTTATTTGTGTGCCAGTAGGGATAAGCCTGAGGTTTCTGGCACCTGCTGCTGCTGCTGGTTTCCTGATTGTTTTGTAATAATGAAAACACATGAGCGAGTTGCCAGTTTGGCTCTTGCAGGTACAGATGTCGGCATTTGCACCTGTCTTTTTTTTTGTCTTCCTTTTGATAAACTGGATACTTACTGAGCTGCATGTCTATGTAATACAATATACGCAGGTTTAAGTCTGGCACCACTTGTGGTTAAAGTAAACCCAAACCTGAATGTGATACTGACAGCATGTCTTGCTGTTTATGTGGGCTGTTATCGTTCTGTCAAGCCAACTCCACCTTCTGTGAGTATTATGTTCTTTTTTCTTATGTGCTTATGTATCAGAAGATGTTACTGTGACAGGTAAATTACAGGACACCATTGATTTATTTTGTATAACTTGTTGTTATGCAGGAGACGATGTCAAAGGAGCATGCTATGCGGTTCCCATTAGTGGGAAGTGCTATGCTTTTGTCACTGTTCCTTCTATTCAAGTTTCTTTCGAAAGACTTAGTCAATGCGGTGCTGACTGCCTACTTTTTCATTCTTGGCATTGTTGCTCTCTCGTAAGTCAAAATATTCTTGAACAAGCTTTTGCAAGAAATGCAAACACTTGGTGCTGTACTTGTGAACTAAGTGTTCATACCACCCTATGCAGTGCGACGTTGCTTCCTTCTATAAAACGGTTTCTTCCAAAGGAATGGAATGATAAGGTCATTGTTTGGAGGGCTCCAGTTTTCCATTGTATGATTTCCTCGCTTTTCTGATCATTCAGATATTGTGATATGAGTACACCTATGATTTCAATACTGTTCTAGCACTATTTATTGTATATTTGGGATTAAGAGAGAGATTAATTTATTGTGTGGTACTAGTGAACATGGTCTTTTGAAACATTGATTCTTTCCCTGTTGATGAGCAGAATGATATTGTTCTATGATAGATGTGTGTACTGGCATGGAATTACTTTCTTTCTTTGCATCATTCTTTACGTGTATATAGAACCTTCCATTTTCTATATGACATAGATATATTTCACTAATCCACGAATTTATTACCTATGCTGTTATGCTATATAACAGAGCTTGTAATGTATCATAAAGTTTTAATTAGTCTCAACTGAGAACAAGGAATTTTACCATGCCAATTTGTTCCCTTTACAACCTTTAGTCTTGATCTTGGTGGTTTAATAGTTCACAAATTTCTTATTTCAGCACTTTCAGTGGAGTTCACAAAGTCTCAGATTGTTGCTTCAATCCCGGGATTTTTCTTTTGCATGTGGTACGCCTCTAAGAAGCATTGGCTAGCAAACAATGTTTTGGGAATTGCTTTCTGTATTCAGGTTTGTTTGTACAATTTACCTTTATTATGCATTACAGAAAACTGCGGCGTAAACCTTCCTGAATTAACTTGTTTTCCTCTCTGATATACACATACTTTTGTAGGGTATTGAGATGCTATCCCTTGGATCGTTTAAAACTGGTGCCATTCTCTTGGTATGATATCACTCCCTATTGAATTGAATTAAATTTATATGCTTTTATTTTGATATTACTTTGGTCACAAACATGCCATCTTGTCTTAGTTCTCTTTTATCATAAAATTTGCTACTGAACTGTTGTAAACTGAAATCTGTATGCACCAAACAACCAAACTGATAAAGCCGTTGAAACCAAACACGCAGCTTGAACTTTCACTCATTTTTCCCTCCTACTTTATTAATGAGTAAAATATTTTAGTTTCTTGCATGTAAATTTTCCATGAAAGACCTTTAGTGTGAGAATTTTACTATAGGTATCAAAGTAATAATCAAAGATGTGTATTTTTACTGCATCATTCCTGGAAATATTTGTTACAGTCATCACCAATAGTGTCCATGGAACCAGTCATAGGTGTAATTTTACCGCATCATTTCTGGAAATGTTTGTTACAATCATATCATCAGTTCTTTCTGCTGTTTAGTTTCAATACCTTTCCACTGAATCATTTGAAATTCTCATGTGACACATTTTTCCTATTGCATTTTCAGGCTGGTCTTTTTGTGTATGACATTTTCTGGGTGTTCTTCACTCCAGTTATGGTCAGCGTGGCTAAATCTTTTGATGCTCCCATAAAGGTCAGTATGCTTAGTGAACTTGTTCTTTGCTAACATGATCACCAGTTGGTACCTTTTTTTTGCCGCTAACTCAGCCTATCCGGCTCTGCGTTGTTGTTATGCACAGCTTTTGTTTCCAACTTCAGATGCTGCACGGCCATTCTCTATGCTTGGTCTTGGCGATATTGTAATACCTGGTCAGTTTCTTGCATGCTATGTTACTTCTCTTATGTTTGGAGCAGTAGTTGTTTTTTTATTCAGATTGATTGAGTCACATTGTCAAATTTGTTATTCATAAGTTTTTTTTATTCTGTAACATACTGCGATCTATACCTGGGACCTTGTTAGGAGAATTTACAATTTTTCCTTTATGATTGGAGTTGTTTCTATTGTTGATCTATGAGGGGATGTGTAGGAGATAAGTATTAGTATTTTATAGTAAATTTGACATGGTTACTTTATAGTCTTTAGTATGTTCAAGAAAATGAGAGCTTCAAGTTCAATTGGTGCTGTGATGTTGCTGGCATGTATATTAGGTTGTTTTGGTACCGTATGACCGGTTCTATAGTCAGATTTGCTTTAAACTATCTAATTGCATTGCATGCCTTAAGTTATTGCTGATAGAATCAATAATTGTTTCCATTTCTTACCCTGAGAGGACAACCCAGTCTGTATTTATGTTAAAAATATGTTTTATTTATACAGTTGTGCGTTGTTCAGCGCATAAAATGGGTTTGCACTTTTGATTTCAGGTATATTTGTTGCACTTGCCCTGCGTTTTGATGTCTCAAGAGGAATAAAGAACCGATATTTCAATAGTGCATTTTTGGGATACACTGTGGGTCTGACGGTGACTATCATTGTAATGAACTGGTTTCAAGCGGCACAGGTGGGTTCAACTTAGGTTTACTGCTATCTTATTGCCACAGATTTGTGCCACCTCTGAAATATTAATACCTGTGGTTATTTTGGATATGCAGCCTGCCCTACTATACATCGTTCCTGGTGTGATTGGTTTTGTTGCGGCTCATTGTTTATGGAATGGAGAAGTGAAACAGGTTAGGTTTTTAAACTGTTACTGGAGTATTTTGTTTAGGGCCATCAAAAGCCTTGAAATAAAAAGTTGTCCCCAGTTGGCAAGAGCAGTCGCTGTACACCAATTACTAATTATTCTTTTTGGCATTGCATAACGAGCATTATATGTCTTTTCTTGAAAGGGATATTATATTTATGCGAACGGAGTTTGATGAACTCCATAACGAGCATTCTGCAGTTCCATCTTTTTTCTTGTTTTCATTTTATGATCATCTAGTCTGTTGGGTTGTGGCTGTTTCAAAGTTTTGTCTCGTGTCCTAAAGGTAGCTGTAAATCCTTTATATGAAATGAGTACTTATCCTATATTTTTCCACGCAGTTACTGGAGTTTGACGAGTCTAAAGCTGAAGGAGAGGAAGCTATTGAAGAAAAAGACGATAGTTCCAAAGAAAACAAAAAGGTGGACTAGTGCAAAGGCCAGATGAAGTTTTCGTGTAAGGTCGTGGATAGCTAAATAGGCTCCGGGGCCTTTGATACCGGCTCACTTAAGAATCTAGACATGATTCACATGATAGAACTTATTTGCATTGAGAAATTATAGAAGAGGAAATAGATGCTCGGACTTGCAATGTCGTCACCTGCCAGTATTTACACCATATTAGTAGACTAATCATCTTGGTGGCGTTGAGCGTTCATTAGAATTTTGACTTCACAGTAGCATTCCATAACGTCAAGTCTGTTGGGGGTGCAAATAAACTGCTAGCCTCAGTTTTTGCCATTTGAAAAAAAAAGGGAAATGGCTTGTAGCTGAAGTAATAAACAACAATACTTCATCCGGAAAAGGAGGGCATTGGGCTAAAACTACGGCCAACGATGATCCTACGAAACCCTGAAAATGGCTGTAACTAAATGGGGCCGAAGCGTGCCGGGTTACGCACTTCCGCTTACGCAGAGGTTTTGCTACTCGAAGCAGCAGCTATGGTCCTGATGTTCGACACAAATTAATTACCACTATTGTACATTGTTGGCCAAAATAACCAATTGGAGACCATATTGATATGTTTTGCTTATATTATTTGTTGTCATCTGGGAAAAGACCTCCAACTACAATGGGCATGCCAGTCCCTCCTTTGAACTCGTGGTTAGCAAAAGACGGAACAAGCAGCTTTGCAAGGAGACACAATCTCACAATAAGCCGGACACGCAATTCGTGGCAAGCTCATGCAGAAAGATGACCATGGCGCAAAGAGTATCAGCTTGCTGTTCTAGCATATGTTATTACCTGTACAACTAACGGTAACACGTAATGGTGTATAATTCTGGCACATGGCGAGATGTATGTATGATTCTAACAGATCGACCAGTAAAAATGCGATATAGTAACACTGAAAGCATCATCGACTTGAATCCTCGGTCCAATTCAGTTCCATGTGAACTGTCTAATATGATTTCGACGGCCCAGATCGGATACTCCGCCACCCCTTGCCATTCCCTTTGCCTAGAAGGCTAGAACAAGCCGTGAATGGCGGCCGGCGGCGAGGGTTTGGTGTCCGCCCCTGCACCTCCTCTCTCGCCTCTACCTACCTGCCACGCACGCCGCCTCCCTCGTCCTCAGCTCTTGTTGCAGAAGCAGCGGCGGCATGCCAGTATCCGTCGATTTGGTCTTCTCAAGCCTTAAGGTAGAAAATTAGAAACTAAGACCTGTGTTTACTTACGTGGGCAAATAGCGGATGGTTCGGGACTGATATGGTCGTTCTCAAAATGACCAGTGACGAGGTGTATGCCGAATTGAGCAAATGGTGTGTTCTCCCCGACCTACCCCCATTCTGGGCATTTAATTGGCTGTGTACAGAGAAATTGTGATTGTCATCAGAGATTGATTAGCCCTACTGAATCGGGGAGTGAAATATCATGAGACTTGCTGTTGCTTAGTCCTACTGAATTTGGGAATATTTCATAGCTCTTCTTCTGGCCTGTATTTGCTCTAACTGCAGAAGAACTTAAGTCTGGTAGGAAAATCCACCATCTAAGAGTGATTTCAAATAACTATCTGCATTCATTCTTGAAAATTGGCTAACCTGACTAAGCAAATAACTGAAAGTTTTTCAGAATCCTTTAGGCAGCCAAATTCTGATGTAGCTATTTATTTGTGAGGCATTGGTACCGGTTTCATTGGAAAAAGGAACAAAAGGGACTTGTTTTGTTTGCTGGTTGAATCTGTAAATGTTACTGATATAATACAAACGATACTAAGACCTACGTTTACATTTTAATCGCCGTCATTTGATGAACTGGTATATATAGGCCGAAACATCCACAAGATAGTGAAGGGGTTCTCTGCAAATTTCACAAATTTCTGGGTTTGCGTCGTCACTCTATGTAGAGCATTCATGGCAATGTGACATCAAGTGATTTTGTATTCCATTCAATCCTACATTGATGTAAATTAATATTAGAATATCTACATTGCCTACTCTGTGAAGGATATACTCAGTCTTGAGCTCACTAAATTGCCGATGAACAACTGAAATATATTACCACACATACAGGGGTTAGAGTCGGTAAACAAATGGCCTTCGTCATAGTGTCCAATGTGAGGATCAGTGACAGCACTAATGATCCTCCACAGACAAGCCCATATACTTCATCACTAAGAACTCTGCAATTTGGTGTCAGCAAGACTGACCATGATCACTAGCCTGATGTCGTACGTTTTACTGAACAGGTTCCTATTAATCTTTGAATTATCCTTACTACAAGTGAAGAACTGCGGTTGCTATATTTGAATTCATCATGTTAGATGGTAAGGTAAGATCTCTAGATCCAGAATGTATTTCCTGATTTGTTTAATCCTATCTCTCAAACTTGAAAAATATAGTGCCCAATAAATTTGGATTTGACCTGACTTTTTTCTTTGAATCTGAATGAAGTGTATTCATGGGAATACACACTGATACTAGTACAACCTTTCAAGTTTCAAAAAGCTTGTATTAATCAGATATCAATGAAATTTTGGACATTCAATGATTCATCTTATTATAGGCAGATCGTTCTGTCATAGTGGACAAATTAGTGTGGAGTAGAACATTTTTTTGGTTACGTAGTACTTTTGTTTTTGAACGAATGGTTACGAAGTACATGACTCTATAATTGGTCGTTTGTCTGATAGGTCTCTTGGAATTTTCTTTCTGATGTGTCATTCATATACACAGGATTCTCATGATCTTCTGCTGCGGCAGTTGCTTCATTTATCTGTGTCTTGGAAAAAAACATTACTGACATATTCTTCCTTTCAGGTAAGTCGTAAGACTGTACTTAACTAGTTGTAAATCTTCTTAGTACAAATTTACGATGCCACTTTTGAGTATCCTAGCTCCTCCAGATATATGTTATGTGCATCAGGTAAGTAATTCATGCTTTTGATGTCTAGACATCTGCTACAACGATGTGAAATTGTGAATAACAATTGTCGAGAGGATCCTTGTGGGAATCAAATCTTCTCACTCTTTCATATGGTTGCTGCACTTCAGACATATGATTTCCGGTCACTTGTCCACGCTATAACCGGTCAAGTTTGTTACAAAGTTACTTTATATGTGGGCCTGTTTCCTTGTCATGCGCGACATATGTAACTAGTCCTTGTGAACATTGCTGGTTGCGGGTTTGGTTTTCTCTTTAAGCTAGAGCATGCCACTGCAGAAGCTGGATGGACCACTCCAGACGGTTTTCTTTGGAAGCTTCAGCGATGGCAAGAATCCAGTCGTCGCGTGGCTGTACGCGTGCAGCAGCTCTGTAGGTGAGGAAATACTGTCGCCTGCCACTTAATACGTTACTCTGACTTAGCTATTTTAGTTTTTGGTATGCTAATATGCTATCGAAATCTCACGCTCTTTTACTTTTAGAATGGTGTGTTGAAATTATAGATGTTTTAAGGGGAATATATACGTAAGTACTACGCTCTAGTTTTTTTTTTTTTTTTTTGGAACTGGAACAACAGTTCCATTAACTTGAGACTGACTGAACATCAGCAGCCACTCGAGAGTTTACGCAGGAAGGGTTTCCATCCTACGTAAGTACTACGCTCGCCACGAACTGTGGGCCAGATTGTTATGTTTTGTCGATGATGGTCACTTGATGCGTTTATCAATACTGGGGGTCCAGTGCAGAGATTACTACAACAGAAATGGTGGATGCAATAGATGGTGCAGATGCAGAGAGAGAGAGAGAGAGAGAGAGAGAGAGAGTGAGAGAGAGAGAGCTGTAGGAAAAGGGACAAAAGGGTGGATGGCACCAGAGTGTGCATGGGAAAAAGGAAGAGAGCGGTAGAGAGCTAGATGTTAATCACTTAAATCTAGCAAACATAGGTCTTTTTCTCGATATTATCACAGGCTCACAGTTATGCAGTACGTTGCCCAATTTTCCCCTTTTTCTGCTTCCGCTCAAACAGAGTTTGCTAATTTCCTCTATTACCATCATTAGAGGTATATATAGAGAGAGAGAGACGGAGAGGGACGAGGAGTTGAACTGAATGAGGGGCTGCAAAGCTGAAAAGCTAAAGACAAAGAGGAACACTTTGGCCAAAGCATGGAACGAGGAATGACTGCGTGTTCAATGGAACATCTCGAGTCTCGCCACCGTCTTGATCATGGCGGGTGATGAAACTCGGTACGGGAACATGGCTGGAGCTAAGGACCTTCTCTTAATGAGAGGTTATGATAGACAGGAGGAGGGTAGCTAAACCCCTTCTTTAGTCCCTGGTCGGGTAGTTTTATCAAAACAGTCGTGATTGTAACTTATGTGTGGGTGGAAGTGTCAGTGTGTGCTATATTTTTTTATTAATATAATAATACAAAGTTCTCCTATGTATTCAAGAAAAAAAGATCTTATTTTGACTGATGTCACCGGTCACAGGGGATCTTCACATAAGTGATATCATTTGTAAAATCATTCTGTGTGTATATGTAGTAGCCTAATAAGCATTCAAGTCGATACTTTCAGACTTCATAAATGTTGTAACCTACAAATTGTAATTTTTTTTACCTAATTATGGTACTCTTTGCACTCTAAAATCATTCTGGGAGAACTGACAAAAGCAGAAATCTTGACGGTGTATTCTTTCTGAAGCAAACCAATGTGGAAGCCTCAGCAATGAAAAAGGAGGATGTAGGGATTCCCATTTTTTAAGAGATTGGAAGAGCATGCGCACCCAAGATGGCCTTTATAACTAATCTAGGCCCTGGAACCTGCCTTGTCCTGACAGTACATTTTATTCAGCCAATCATTTCATTCTTAATGCCTCTTGGATCTCCTAGATAGGCTAACATAGTGTCCTGTTGTGCTGTCGCAAGTTTGAACACATGGCTCTATGTAGTTTTCTACCATTTAGAATTCTGCCGAGGAAGGTCCACCAATCAGTCTCACAGCTTGCAGGTTAGTCCCCATGTTTTTATAAATCTTGGTCAAGCCTGCTCTCAACTCAAGAAGATTGGTCTTGTCTTGGGGAAGGGAGCAAATGTGCACAACAACTAGCCAAGAATGTACTTTCCGATTGATTAATCGACCTAGGCACTTGTCTAATCATAGATTAGTGACCATTTAAAGACTAACCATCTTTTTCACCCACTCGTGCAAAATCTTCTGACAGTGGGTCCATGACTTTAGTATGCCAATTATGCCAGGCTTGGAGGATCAATATCATATTTGGTATGTACTATATTGTATAGTAGATACTATACATTGCACATATGAATCTAGTTTGTATACAATTGCTCGAAGACCCAAAGTTGCTTGCTTAGCCATGATTTGGACAGTAAGTATCCTATTGGTAGCATGTTACATAATTCATGCAATGCAAGAACTTGGAACAGAGATCAATAACAGATCTGCTCCTAGTCAGGTCTACTTTCTCTGAGCTGCCATCACCCGTGGGAACCCTGGGATAAACTAAACTGAAAGGATGGGGCTTTGCACACCTTTTAACGGAGATAACCCTGGTCATAATCTCTTGGTTCTAGGATTATGATCCTAATTGTTAATTATTGGCTGGTTCAGGGTTCAGACAGATTGGCTACTTCTGGTAAGACAGTCCTGCCATCTGAGCAAATGATCATTGGAAGTGGATATCACGTGATTGCCACTGACATTTGATGCCCCCCTCCTCAAGGTAATTTTTGGTTGGTCTCATATTCTCATTGTCAGTTTTGACATTCTTATCTACTGCCCTGGTTATGAAAAAATTATATGAAGTTATTACAGTTTCTTCCAAAGTTAGTTGATCATACCCATTGGCTGTCCTGAATTACTTTTTCTGTACGGAAACCTCACCATGATAATAACTTGATCATTTTAATCGCGTCGGTACCTTTTACATCTCGTAATGACTTTTGAGAAGTGTGTATGGAGAAAAAAAAAACACGTGTGAATAGTGTGGGTAACTTCTAACCAAGGCAACCCCCGGGTCGAACCTGATAAGTCAAAATAGCTGCAACCTGTGTCCGTTAATCCGTTATACTTTACTGCTGGGATCGACTAATATTTCCATGCTGGAACTGAGATCCCCGAGTAGGCTGTAGCTGATTTTTAGGACGTGTTTGACATGGCTATAGAGTTTAACTCTAGTTCGGAGCTAATCAGATTCAAGCAAACACCCCAACTCCTTAGAGTTTTTAGAGCTGTAGTTCTTTTTTATGGAGCATCTCATTTGCAACTCCCCGAATCACTGAAATGTATCTGTATGTGGAGTTCCGAAGTATTTACCTGTCACTACCACCGATTACACACAAAAAATGTTTTGTTCTTTTTCCTTTCCCCCTCCTCCCCCGCGCCCAAACTCGGCCTCCGTTCTCGACAGCCCATCCATCCCCACGCCTCACTGCTCATAACCCTAGCCATGACCCTGGGAGTAGCAGTTGCCGGCCTGCCCAGCCTCATGCATCACCACTCCCCCCACGTAGATTGATCGCCTGCCCCGACGAGCGGGCCCACTCGCCGGCACGAAGGAAGCTACCGGCTCACATGCCTGAACCGCTTTGTTTGGACTGCTTGCAAATCGATGCCGTCCTGCCTTACCCGCTCATTGGCGCCTCAAACCTTGCCACCCCGCCTCAACTTCTTGCCAGATGAAGGAGACGGCCACCAAGATCCCCCGCCCTGTCTGGAATCTCGCCAAGGGGCCTTCAAGATTGCCACCCATGACCAGCCTCCACGCCACCAAACAGAGCAAGGCATCACCCGGTGCGAGGCATCTCCGGTCGCCCACACAAGCAGGACGCTTGACGCTAAGATGCAAGCAGGCAAGCCGACAATACGTCGGAACCAAGGGCAACAATATCAATCAACCCTTCAAATACTCTTTTCTAGAGCTGCAGGCAATCTTCTAGCCAAACACAATCATAAACAGCTCCAACTCTATAGCAGAGTTGCTCCATCATAGAGTTTTGAAGTAGAGCTGCTCCACTGCGAAGTAGGGTCATCCCAAACACATCCTTAATACTCATTGGAAAAGTTGGTCCAAGTACCAAGTATCATGGTCATAAATAGTCTCATGAAATAAATGGTTGTCTTATAATAGATGCTGGTACCATTTTTGCAATTAAAATTGAAAAAAGCTAAAAAACAGTAAGCATGCAGGCTCTTTTCCATCCAGACCGGTGTATTTTATTCGTATCAGACGTATTTTTTTTTTATTGAAACTGCGTATCAGACAGATTCGAGTAGTCAGTCAGATGCAGCTTATTGTAGGAAATAGGAGGAGAATTAGAACCGATGTTTATGACATTTGTTGATCTTCTTTTACCTAGAAGGCATGCTACTGATTCTTGAGCACATCAAAAGTAGAGTGAATCACTTGGACTGAAGGTCCCGACGAATCCAATATTCCCAGTGAAATCTAGGAAGTAGGGACTAATGTGCAATCACCTCCATTCAGATTCCGGCGTCGCTCTCAAAACTCAAAAAGCACGCAGCGGCAGCGCAACCTCTAGTGGCCCAACTACCTCTGCAGGCAGACCAAGAATCCTTCTCAAACATCGCTGAGACTGAGACTGGAGACTGATGGCCTCGCTCCAGGTACCTCCTGTACCGGTGAAGACTGAAGAATCAGGTACTTGCTACTAGTACTAGTATCTATTTACATTGAGATAAACATATGTTTTTTGAAACGATCTAGAACAGTACTCGTGTACCAACTCAGAATCCTCTTTGCCGTACAGGGATACAAGATCCAGAAGGCCGAAGATGCAAAGGTTAGCAATCTCCTCGAGCCTCCGGTTAGACAGGGAAGTACCGAAGCATATCAAAAGAACGGAAGAAAAACAAAGAAATCAGGGGCCGCGTGTACCATATCGGGTGCTGCCACCCCGAAGCACGCACGCACACACACATACACGCCGAAAAACACAACGAAAAACGTCTTGGAAGGGAGGAAAGTGTGGAAGTGTGAACAGCCTCTCCTCTCCTGACTTTATCTTTTTTTTTTTCACTCCCCAGCCGCACCCTTCTATCTTGCTCCCGCAGTGACGAATGGGATGCAGGGCTCAAAGGTACACACCAGCATGGCAGTGGTAGTACACTGCTGCACACAATATACTTTGAGAGGTGAGCTCTCATAATTCTTAGGGGGAGAATAAGATAGTTATATTTCAAAATCATATGAAGAAGTGCATGACCTTTTCAGAAGTTTTTTAAATGTGTACGCTATTTGGTGGCATATTTAGGAGTCAAATGAATAGCAGCATGATTGATGTTAAGTGGTCCTTCCTCAAGGAAGTCTTCACATGGTAATACTGCAGTACTTTTCCCCTAAAAGGGTACTGTGTTTTTATGTTTTGGTTACCTTCAATTACCCTCCTTGGTTTTGCAAGGCCAGCGAAAAAGCAGAGGATGAGGTTTTGCAAGATTCCTCTATACTTCATTCTCTCCCGGCCTCACACGTATTTCACCTAGGTTTTTGGAGATGAGTGCTCTCTGCTCTCCCGTCTCCAGCTTTACCTCCCCCCTCCCCCCCCCCCCCCCCCCCCCGCCTCTCTCTCTCTCTCACACACACACACACACACACACAGACACAGAGAGAGAGAGAGAGAGAGAGAGAGAGGAAAACTTGTGAAACTGTAGGCTAGCGGTTGCATCGCATTTTGTGCTTGCTTCAAGAGCCAGTTAGAACATTATTGTTACTGGGCTCTTTCCTCCAAAGAGAATCCATATTTTGTTCCCATCTCCAACTCTTACTCTCTCTCTCTCTCTCTCCCCCCCCCCCCCCCCCCCCCTCACTGAAAAACAAACAGGGAGTTATTGTCTCTACCTCTGCGCAGCTTCTACCTACATTCACTGTCCATTTTCAGCAGGCAAGAGCACTCGGCTGCATGAGTGTTCCCCTGAGTAACAATGAGAAATGGAAGCAACACCACCAAGAAGAGCAAGGTATCTTACTATCTTCCATTCCTGGGTCTTCACTGACCTCTACATTCTAAGAGCGATTGATTCTGTGGATTGTAGCTGTCATGGTCCAAAAGCTTGGTTAGGAAGTGGTTCAACATCAGGAGCAAGGCCCATGACTTCCATGCTGATGATTTAGCTGCTATTGGGAGAAGAGGTGTGTATGCGTATATGAGTTTGCGGTGCATTTGTGTTCCTGATTTCTTCTCCTATAGCGAGCGCGCCATTG
Organism: Eleusine indica; assembly: GCA_030378355.1. Taxonomy (NCBI): domain Eukaryota; kingdom Viridiplantae; phylum Streptophyta; class Magnoliopsida; order Poales; family Poaceae; genus Eleusine; species Eleusine indica. The sequence goes on along the minus strand of CM059498.1, from coordinate 3,220,862 downwards.
TTGCTTCTTCAGCCTATGGTCTTCCCTTGTCTTGTTTATCTCCTTTCCACCTGCGGAAAGCACAGAACTTTCTGTTTTTATTTCCTGAGTTAGTACCAAATTGTTGACACGCTACTATCTTGATTTTTTAAGGAATGTATATTGGCTATTTCCATTGATCCTTATCCATGGTTTACTGCTCTGATCGCAGGAGGGGGTGAGGATGAGTGGAGAGGCAGTAGTTTCACCAGGAGGGAGCCAAGCATGGTCAAGAAGAGCAAGACAGGTAGAAAACCTAGTCTTTGTGATCTGAAACGCAGCATTTCTATATTCGGCTTCAATACCGTGCCATTTTGACTCAGAGAGGTCCTCGAGGAGGAGCCAGGACCATTCGAGGCGAGGCAAGATCGACCTTGACGCCGCTGAAGCCACGGTGACGTTGGACTATAGGTATATTTCTACATTTCAAGTAATGAAGTGGCCAAAGCCAATCACAGATTTATCTGTAGATAATTCTTATTGTTTTTGAAGTAGAATATTTGTTGCTACATGGAATGTTGGTGGCCGTTCACCGCCAAATAATATGAGCCTTGAGGACTGGCTCCATGCTGCACCTCCTGCCGACATTTACGTCCTTGGGTACTAGTTTTTTCTACGTTTTCCATTTTTTTTATCTGAACTCTTCTTACAGTGCTTTGAAGCAGCAATCCACTGGTGCTGTTGGTCATTGTGTTCAGGTTTCAAGAAATTGTTCCGTTGAATGCTGGGAATGTTCTTGGAACAGAGGACAATGGCCCTGCAAGGAGTTGGGTGTCATTGGTCAGGAGGACATTAAACAATTTGCCGGGTACTAGTGGAAGTGGAAGCTTTCGTACACCATCTCCGGTGCCTGACCCAGTGGTGGAGATCGATGATGATTTTGAGGGGCTGTCATCGAGGCAAAACAATGCACCATTCTTCCATCGCCGGTCCTTCCAGGCTGGGCTTAGCCGGAGTTTGAGGATGGAGGGCGACATTCTTGCTCCCCAGCCAAGGCTGGAACGGCGGTACAGCGTCTGCGACCGAGCAATCTATGGTCGTAGGCCTAGTGACTATGAGAACAACTACCGGTGGGGTGGATCATCTGACGATGAGAATAATACTGGAGAGTCACCGAGTACAGTATATTCACCAATGTCATATGGATACGGTAACACGTCCTCTCTAGAAGATGGTCATAGACGAGCTGGTCATACTAGGTAAGCTTAAAGTTAGGATTTTTTTTATATAAAAAGATTTTGAAGCTCTATCCCTTTTCATAATGTTAGTGATTAGTTTTCGTGACATCTTTTATGTTCAGATATTGTCTGGTTGCAAGCAAGCAGATGGTGGGATTGTTTCTTATGATTTGGGCTCGGAAAGACATACAGGATGACATAAGAAATCTGAAGGTTTCTTGTGTTGGGAGAGGACTGATGGGCTATCTTGGAAATAAGGTTAGTCATAGTGTTGTCGTGCACCTAGCTATTTGTTTTTCTCCCTTGTATAACTTGATCACATACAAGTATTAGGTATTCAGTGGCAAAGGCTTTGTTTCCAGGGTTCAATTTCAATTAGCATGTCATTGCACCAAACAAGCTTCTGCTTCGTCTGCAGCCACCTGACTTCGGGACAGAAGGAAGGTGATGAGCTACGGAGGAACTCAGATGTCCTGGAAATCCTCAAAAAGACCAGGTTCCCAATTGTCTATGGACAGTATGAGCGTTCACCAGAGACAATCTTAGAGCATGAGTAAGCAAAGAGCCTCACAATGGATTCCAGAACCGGTACATATGCATCTGGTGTGACCTTGTTCTGTCTTCTGTTGCAGTCGAATAATCTGGCTCGGGGACCTAAACTACCGTATTGCGCTTTCCTACCGGTTAGTGAAGGCCCTCGTGGAGATGCGTAATTGGAAAGCGCTGCTGGAGAAAGATCAGGTAAGAGCTTGGTAACCCCTTCGTGCCACAACGTGTACGTGCGTGTAGCTTTGAAGATCTAGAAAGCAGTAAACTTCCTGTTCAACTGGCAACTCGGTGCCTTTTGTCTTGTCGTTCTTTTACTTTATCATGTTATAAAAATTCTGGTAGCTCGGCAAAAGCATAAAAGCTATTGTTTTAATTTTAAAAATGATTTTGAAACAGTGTGATCTTCTGAAAACACTTTCAGCTAAGGATTGAGCAAAGAGGTGGACGAGTATTTGTTGGGTGGAACGAGGGGAACATATACTTCCCCCCTACATACAAGTACTCGAACAATTCGGACAAGTATGCTGGCGATGACATGAATCAGAAAGAGAAGAAGAGAACTCCCGCATGGTATCTTGACTACACATTGCAGATTTTTGCCACATATTATACAGTTTAAGCAAAAAAATTAGTAACCTTGCAATGCAGGTGCGATCGCATTTTGTGGTATGGAAGAGGCCTTGGACAACTGTCATACGTACGAGGTGAATCTCGCTTTTCAGACCACAGGCCAGTCTACAGCGTTTTCAGTGCAGAAGTGGAATCAATTAATCATAGGAGAATCCAAAAGATGACCAGTTCGAGTTCTCAACTAGACATTGAAGAACTACTGCCTTACTCTTATGGATACACCGACATTAACCCATATGGATACACTGATCTCAATTTCTACTGAAGGAGGTCAAGAAATTCAGCATCCCTGAACGTTCAGTCCTGAGACTAGTAATGATAAAAACGTAGGTATTTGAAATTGATTTCGGTTCTTACTCTAAATTATATGCTGCATTAATATTGATAGTGTACAATGTCAGGCTGTGATACTTGATGAGGATCCAAGGATTCATTGGACCGAAGATTCAGCTTCTGATAACTTGGGTAAGCACCATTCATATATCATGGTCTATAATGCTGATATGAAACGCACTTAAAAACTTATAGGATTTAGTATATTCCGGACTTTCACACTGGACGTCTTCAGAAATGTTGGGGGTGGTTTTAGAGTTTTTAACTATCTGGGACGTCTTTGTTGTGGCTGATGGTACGTATTTCATTTAGTTTCATGTTAGACGATCCACAATGAGAGGTCCAATTTGTCACTTTTTCTTATTTGCTCCCTCTTTTGCAGGCTCGGCCATGATCTGAAAGAAGTTACATGCTGCAACTAGGGGCATTCTGGTTCGAATGATTGCACTGACCTCAAAGAGAATAAGGATCCTAGATGGCCACTTACAGCAAACGGTTCTTTTGGCAGACTGTACGGTATTCAATCATAAGCCAAGAAGACTTTGGTCACAGCAAAGATACCACTGGCAGCAACGGCAACCGTGCACCAATTTTTTTGTGAACTGTACATTGTAGGGCAACATTTTTTTTCTTCTGTTTTGCCGTTTCTGCTTTCTCCCCTGTTTTCAGACAGTAACGACAAAGCGGTCCTATGCACAGTTCAGTTCAGTTCTCTGTGGCCGGTGGGTATTTTAAATCTGAAAAAGGGCCATGAATGCCTGCATTTTCTTAATGATTTCTATGGATGGAGAAAGGATGTATAGCCCATCATTGTACTGTGTTCTGAACATTGTCTGTATCATTTGAGCTGATAAAAAGGCTACCTGTCACATTTTCACCGGCCTTCACACGCTGCAGGAAAAATGCGTTCAATCCATTTGCCTCCTTTTCACTGTTCTTGGCAGGATAAAAAATTGATGCTGGAACTTGCAGAGGCATCTGTGATATTCTTTTCTGTTTTTGTTGCAAGTACATGCCTGCGCACGCCCTGATGAGGTCTAGCATGGAATGATTTGCTACCTATAGTTATTTTAGTACCTGTTCTTGTGTATGGTCAGATTGAGTGCAACCTGAACATATGCATCAGTGATTCAGTATATTCATTCATCCTTTGGCAGAGTTCAACTGTTCATCTGCAGAAGAACTCAAATATCTTGCACGCTTTGACCTCTTTATACTGATGAATCTGTATGACAGGTACACCTCTCCTCAAGTAATCGAGTTGGTGTTCTGAACGGAATGTTCCAACTGGTAATAAACAAATAAAAAGTTCTAGGCTGCTTTAACCTTATTTCAAGCCGAAGAACCCGACCTTCTCTCACAGTACAGTTGCTCTAGATTGGCGTTTAACACTTAACAGAAGATAAGCCTCAAAAGGAGTGTGTCTGGGACGAGGAAATGACAGCCATCTTTCACCACCCCATCTTGTGCGGGGAGCCGGGGTGGTGGGTCACGAAACAACTGTGAGTTTTACTAAACCAAGCTAGTACTGTTAAGCATCGAAGTTATCAACCCATGATCTGTCTTAGCTAGCACTTCACTGATTTAATCTTTGCGCTGGACGCATGGACAGGCGATGGTCTACCTTTTGTTTTGCTTTGTGGCGGACAGGTGGTCACGTCCATGTATGTGTTCATTGGCCCGGTGAATAATGAAACTATTTTTAAGGTCTGGGGAACAAGAATCTCCCGCGGCATGGAGCAAAATGCATGCATGGCACCCTTTGTGCGTTGAAGTGATTGGATGAAAAGCATGCAGGAGAGAACACGACGGTTGGAGAGAGAAGAGAGAGCAGGAGAATGTATTCCCAAGAGGCACCCTTTTATTCATGTGTTGAATAGCAGCCAAATGGCGGGATTGTTGTATGGGCCCAAACAATTTTATGAAGGATGTAGTAGGAGTCAAGATTCATCATCCGAATTTTGCCTACTCGTTGATCGGATTCTGCATCCATTTCTGGGGTGATTGTGTCTCTGCTAATGATTGGATACGCCGCTGGCACAGTGTACCCACCGCATGTTGCTGCTCTTTTTGCAGCATGCAAATGTGCATATATATCACCATTTTCTTCATTCTTTTGCTGAAGAGAGGAGATTCCCAGATAGGCATGGTCGCATGGCTGAGAAGTGAGAAGTGACAAGTGAGTGCTTTCCTTCCAACGTGGCACTGAACCATCAATTGCTTGAGTGGCCGCCGTTTGATGGGGCTCGGATCTCAAAGCGTATATGATGATGGCTGATGTCATCGCTCTCAACTCCCAGGACCCAAAAAACCATGGCCATCATATTGGCAACATCCTGTAGCAATGTATTTTTTTAAAAAGAGTGTCTAATTTTCAGTCCATTGAAATTGAGGGTTTCTTTTTAGCCTTTAGATCTAAATTTAATGAATACAAAAAAGATAAAACTTTTCTATAGTCTATACATAATACTAATTAATACAAATAATCCTATAAATAAAAAATAATAAAAGAAATAATAAAAAAATTATAAAAGAAATAACACTAAAAAGACCATTAATTAAAAGAATGCTACTTTTTAATCGACTGAAAAGTAGCATTTCCGAAAAAAAAACATCCTGCATCAATTCTTTTATGGAGTTGATGTGTTGAATTACAATGGCAGACGCAGAAAAAATCATGAAAGACTAAAAAATAAATAAATAAATAAAATAAGGCACATGATAATTAGAGAATTAAATATAATTAATAGATGAGGTGATGTGTTGAATTAAATCCATGAATCGTGTTATTCACCGTACTCCTCCGTTCTGAAATTACTGTTATTAGGACAGCAAGATTAGTATAAACTTACATTAATCTTGCTGTCCTAATGACATTAATTTTAGAATGAAAGAGTACGAAGTATGAGCATCTTCAAGTGAGCTGTACTGATGGGTTCGGTAATAAATATACAAGATTAACGCTAAAAACACGATTCAACAATTCTTCTATCGTACTCCCTATTGTTCGTCGCTCGCTATCCCGGGAGGTCCCGCTCTTTGCCTAGTGGGCATCGCTCGCCATCTCTCTTCCTCCCGCGCACCGCGTAGCAGTCCTCTATAGCGCCCCATTGCTGTCTGCACGTCGTCAGGGCCGCCGCACAGCGCGATGGTCAAGTCTGCCACCAGATCCGCCGTTGCGAAGCTCGAGCTTGTGTTCTTGTATAAATCAAGGATCTCCGGACCATCGAAATCGAGAGCCCCGCTGCCGAGCCCGACTAGCTACGGCACAAACGAGACCCCAGCCACCAAACATGAGCTTGCTGCCGCACCAACCGAGGTTCTCCCGCCGGGATTCAGCTCCCCATCTCTGAGCCTGATCAGGTGCTGCACAAATCAAATGCCCCAGCCGACGAACTTAACCTCCCAATCGAGTTTCAGAGCCTTCGAGCTCACCTTCCTGCTGCTAGATGGAGGTCAAGGGAGAGCGAGACCAGGAGGTAGAGAGAGGAAAGGGACGTGCTTTGATTTTAGATGCTGCAGTTTCGGTGTTAGAGTGAAAAAGAATCCAGGCAGGGAAAAGGAACTAGGCAGCGAAACAGAGTGGGACGTTGATCGTTTTTAATATACATACCTCATACTAGTTTTTAGAGCAATTATATTTTTACAAATAAGATAAAATTTCTAAATATAGCTAACATTTTAATTAGGCTGTTGGAGATGCTCAAATAGGTTTTTGCACCAAATCTTTTATGGTGTTTGTAAATGATGTGAACCATCCAATGTCTTAAATCTAACGCTCTATAATCAAAGGTACTAAGAATGATAGTTAGAATAAACAAAGATTTTGTTGTAAACCTTCGTATATATGTATCCTATTAATTTATTAGGAGAAACTTCCATTGTGTTCTTCATTCTCCTTAGAGTGTGTTTCTCTTGTTTCTAAAAAAACCCCAGTGTTTCTTTACAAGGACAAATACCGAAAAAATTGCATGAAAAGACTAATAAATAGATAAATAAAATAAGGTATGTGATAATTGGTGAATTAAATATAATTAATTGATGAGGTGGAGCAATTACTAAATTATTTCTCACTTCCCTTGTTAAAATATATATGCTATTTTTAAATTGCCCTTATATGGATTAGCAGTTGAAATCTCTTATGTTTAGTTTGGATCTACTGAGATTTTAAAAATACAAATTTTAGAATCTGTGAGACTTCCAAATATAATAGATTTTCTAGATTTTAAAATCTAGATCCTCAGATTTTAAGAATCTCATAATCTGGTTATACTTAGCTAGAACCAGATTTTATATGTTCAAAGACTCAAATCTCTTCGAGTTTTAAGAATCTGATCTGTATCCAAACAACACCACTCATGTTTTATTTATAATTCAGATTCTAAAATTTTAAGATAAAAATCAGATTTTAAGATTCTAAACTAGATCAAACATGACCTTAGTTTTGAATACCTCTTAGTACTTCAGAAACACTATAAAAGATCTAAAAAACTTTTGCATGTTCGAAAAAAGAATTAGGACCTGCTTGGTTGTTGCCCAAGCAGCGATCGCAGCGCCTACGAGAAGATAGATGGGATGAGGATGGTGAAAGGCACTGCAAATGAAATGGATAATGGTGTACTTTTGATCGAACAATCCATTCATGCATTGGAGAGGGGGGAAACAAGCATCTAGTACCACCTAAAGTCTAAAGCTCACTAGTATCGATCGCTTAGCAATGAATGGTTGCGTGAGATGGGAGAGCACGAAGATGGAAGAAGATTAAAGAGTGACGACGTCTTGTCATACTTGCTATTCAAGCAAAGGGTAGTGTTCACTGCGACGTGCAACAATCATGAAAAAGTTGTGGACGATGATGCTATAAACACCACCATGATTATTCCATGAAGACTGAATATAGAGCAGATTGATACTATAAGAGAGGGGGCGAAATACGTATAGGTTTCCATGTGGACGATGTAGTAGCAGGATACAGCTTGGCAAGATTAATATTCCAGTGAAAAAAAAAAGGGTACTATAACCTGCAAACTGCAAGGGAAACTGAACACAATGCATCAGAGCGGAGATCATGCGTACTCGGATGTGGGTGGAGCAAACTACTTGGGGTGTAGTGGGCAGAGCATTCAAAGTTGAACACATCAAACCTTTCGCTTTGCGCGAGCAGTAGAAGGAAAAGACTTTGGATGGGAAATGAGCTGCGGGGGCGAATCTCCCACCCCTTTGCGCCTGTGGAAATTTTTGCGTAGGGCAGAAGCTGTCAGCAGAGAGAACAAGACAGAACCATATGCTCATCGCAGTCCATCTCTTCGCTCGCTTCCATGCATGCATGTTGACTACTCACTCATCCACAGGCATCCCATGCACATACTCCTATATATGCCGTGTTTTTTTTTCCTTTTTCTTTTTTTTTTAAAAATCTGCGAGTGTAACATTATTCTCGTAGCACTGTGTATAGTGTCTAGACAAAGATGTACTACTACTACTACTAGTACAGTTGAGAAGTTTCGTGTTGTGTATATATGCATGCATGCCCGGCCCCTCCGTGTCTTGTTTTCTAGTCGCCGAACTCTAGCAACTACTGTATGCATCACATTAGCATACTGTCCATGACATGAGACTGTTGTCTCTGTCATTTCCGTCGTTGTCACACCCGTCACGTATGTGTAGACGAGTCGCGTCTGGGACCGGCGGTCTCCTTTTTTTGAATACGGGAGAGAGCGGTAAAGACGATAGCAGTCACGAGGAGAGGATACAGAGCCTTTTTATTCCAGAACGACGCACGGAGCAAGCAGCGAACAGTCACATCTATCGATATCGTTGATCCACCCATGATCAGCGCTCCTGCTCTCTCGGCACCCGAGAGGATCACGGTGTTCTTCCGCTCTTATCCGAGTTGTTCACCGTTGGCATTGGCAATGTTCTTCTTGCCTTCATGGCTTCATGGCCGCCGGCGACCATTGCCGGGCCGTGCTCATCTCGCTCGCGGGGCCGTGACGGGCCGTGCTCGCACGAACCCGTGACCGTGAGAGGGTTGGCCCATCTCGCGTCTCTCGAACGGGCTGCGGCCTGCCTCGAGGAAAGCCCAAGATATCCGGCCACCAGCCCACTCTCCCCACCAACATGGTTGTTCGAACGTGCAGAAAGCCAGAAAGCAGGAAAATGTAGATGAATGGACTAGCAGAGCTCTAGAAACTAAATATTCTAATCTAAAAAAAAACACACTAAAGATTCACACAGGAAACTAATACGAAAGCATCGGATTGTACCCAGTTTAATTCTACCAGTAAATAAACAGAAAAAATGATCGAGGTCCTTTATAGTTCCAAATCTTTGTAATTAATCTCGCATATAAAGTGCCTGACAGAAAACACATGAATAGAATTGAAATGCATGTGTTGAGAATATAACGATGGTTGTGGTGGGAAAGGTGAGATGCGGGGGATTTATTAGGTCAATTTTGGCCGTCAGATGTGAAGCGAATGGCCAAGACCCAACTGCACGACCTAGTTGCTGTTCTGAGATTCCAGAGCTTGCTTTTCTTTTCTTTTTCTTTTTTTCCTTTTTTTTTTTTTTTTTTTTTGCAAAGGGTCTGCTTTTCTTAACGGCGCACGATTCGCTATCCTGGGCGGAAGAACTCATCAATGCAGGTTCCATGATCTCTTCCTCTCCATCAGAGGCGAGGCATCACCTACTCCAGTACTCCGCCCCTCTTAAACCCCAAGGGCGTCGCCTTCCCGCATCAACCTCGTGGGGGCTCCAATAATCCAGTGCGCGTCCTGCCTCTTTTCGCCGGCGCCCGGTTCTTGGACCTAAACGTTTGGCTCGCTCGGAGAACGGTAATGCATTAGTTTTGCGCTTTATTTTTCTTAATTAGTGTGACATTGTCGTTTTCTTGTCGTGATTGTTCCGAATTTGGTAGCTTCTACTGTGGGAGGCGACGAGATTTCGTTACAATCTTGGTAGGTTAATAGTAACTTACGAGTTCCTTGTTCTGATCGTTGTATGTAACCACTTCTTTTTGCTTACGGGAGAGGGGAAATAAGGGAGAGAGGGAAATAGTTAGGGTTTATTCAGTGCGAAAGGCATCCAAGCGGTGAAACATCTGGTGATTTCTTGATTGGTTAACTAGGGTTTAAGCTCTAGCCAACCTGCGAAAAGTCTGCCTTTTTTTTCTCTCTTCAGTAGAAATTAGTAATTGGCCAATGGGGATTCGTAGAGTGATATATAAGCTGTGCATATGAACTTCTTAGTTTTTCATCACTAAGGTCATGCGCAATGAACCAAATTGGAATGGTACCGTAGCAAATTGCCTGTGTTAATAGTTGGTTCGAAGGGGAAATTTTTATGCAGGGATAAGAATTTGAGTGAGCCCAACCCAACAACAGAAGTACCAATTATGTGGTGTAAATATATCATGTCTCCTTTCCGTAGTTATAGGTATTTTAGTTGTAGTGTATTTGGTGCTTGGCTCTGATATATCAGTTTGTACGTTAATTGTCCTTAATGTGGAAAGTGGAAAGGGTCTGCATGTGTCTACAATTGCTTTTTTCAATTCAGACTTGACTCAAAATGTCCCCCCTTTTTTAGGGGAGGTCAATGAAACTAGCTCTATTTTTTTTTAGCATTCTTGATATTTTTCAGGTTTCAAGATGGGTACTTATCTCAGGAATCATTCAGATGATGAATTCTCAGTGGCCGGTGAGAAGCCAGATGTAGAATTCATGGATTATCAAAATGATGACACTCTCCAGAGTTATGACCTTGAAGATGGTCCAGTGGTTGTCACAGCTCCTTTCCCTTTCAAGAATGGCCAACCAAAATCTGTCCTTGTTGGAGAAACCTCGGCTGACACCATTAGCATAGAGAACACCTCTCCTGAACCTGTAAATTTATGGAGTGTCAGAATATTCTCCTCAAACCCAGAAGACAGCTATGTCTTATCAATGATGGAACCACCTAGAAATGATTCTGATGAGGAGGCGAAGCAGGCTTTTCTCGGTTTGACCTCTGTGGAAGATCGCACACTTCTGCCTGGACAAACCTTAACAATTTGGCTTTCTTGTACGCCAAAAGAAATTGGTTTGCACATATCAATTGTGCATGTTGATATCGGAGATGAGAAAATTGAACGTGTGGCCTTTCTACTGGCAGATGATAATGTTTCCATGGCCTTATTCTCTGATAAACCTTATTCCAGGAGACAAAATCAAAAGGGGAAGAAATTCGAGTGTTCTTCGTTTGTTCCAGGTTGCCGACCAACTCGGCAACATACTCAAGGGTTCAAGTATAAGCTCCCTCAGTTTGCAATACCCGCAGAAACCCGTGAGATTATTGAAAGTAAACAGAGACCTGATGTCCTATCTGAAGAGATTAGTATGATAAACTATGCAGAATTTTTTAGCACCCTTTTAGTCATGGAAGAAATCAATTTGGAGGTATTGCAACACCTGTTGTCCCGTCCAACGTCAACATTTGACCTGCTTTGCTAACTTTCAGATGTTCACTTGCAGGAGGAGATGCGATCTTATGACATGGAGGGTGTTTCGATGAAAAGAAGAGGTAGAAACTTGTCTCTCGAGGTTCCTGGTTTGGCAGAAAAAAGACCTTCACTAGTCCAAGGAGACTATATATTTGCCAGACATGCTGGCAGTGATGCTCGGACTTTTCAAGTTAGTTCCCTTTCCTTGACATATGAATGACTCATGGGATTCTCAAACGTCATTTATAGGATCTTATTCTATCAATGACCTTTTTGTTTAATTTAATAACTAAATTGTTGGTTTATTCTTCAGGGCTTCATTCACAAGGTTGAAGCTGATGAAATATTTTTGCAATTTGATGAGATATTCCACTGCAATCACCGGGACAGGAACCTGTATGATGTTAGCTTCACATATAATAGAGTGAGCATGAGAAGGCGATATAAAGCGATTCATGAAGTGGAAATAATGGGTCCTGACATTCTATTTCCCTGCCAGTCACCTTGTAGAAGTCTGAAGAAGTGGTCATTTAAGCCTCTGAATCCGCACATAAATACTGAGCAAGCTGATGCAGTTGCGATGATACTTGGCTGCCGTGGGGTTCCGCCGTATGTTATTTATGGACCTCCAGGAACTGGCAAGACCATGACCATTGTGGAGGCCATTCTGCAGCTTTATACAGGCAAGAGGAGGACAAATATCCTCGTATGTGCTGCTTCCAATAGTGCTGCAGACCATGTATTGGAGAAACTCCTTGAAGCTAGCTATCTTATCCGCTCAAATGATATATTTAGGCTAAATGCCCCCAGCCGTCAGTATGATGATGTAAATCCTGATTTTATCCGGTTTTGCTTTTTCGAAGATATGGTGTTCAAGTGCCCTCCATTGCAAGCATTGACGCGCTACAGGATAATTATATCAACCTATATGAGTTCATCTCTGCTGCAATCTGAGGGCATTCATCACGGCCATTTCACGCACATTTTCTTGGATGAAGCTGGCCAGGCCTCTGAACCAGAGGCGATGATTCCCTTGTCGGGGTTGCGTGGTAGGGATACTGTTGTTGTGTTGGCAGGAGACCCGAATCAATTAGGTCCAGTTGTTCATTGTAGACAAGCAGAGAAGGATGGCTTAGGCAAATCTTATCTGGAAAGGCTGCTCTATGAATTCGAGCCATACGAAACAAGGAATCCTAACTATGTGACAAAGCTTGTGAAGAATTATCGGTGCCATCCAGCAATCCTACATTTACCATCAGAGCTTTTCTACGAGGGTGAACTGATAGCATGTAAAGAAGACAAAGTTTCATCAGAGTACGATTGCATTGGCCTTCCTAACAAATCTTTCCCTGTTCTTTTCTTTGGAATTCAAGGATGCGACGAAAGGGAAGGCAACAATCCGTCATGGTTCAATAGGATTGAAGTCAGTAAGGTTGTAAGTATCATCAGGAGCCTGACTAGAGCTGGTGATGTTCGTGAAGCTGATATAGGGGTCATTACTCCATATCGTCAGCAAGTCACCAAGATAAAGAAAGCTCTAGAGGCATTTGAAATGCCTGACTTGAAAGTCGGAAGTGTCGAACAATTCCAGGGTCAAGAGCGGGAAGTAATAATAATCTCTACAGTCAGGTCCACTGTAAAGCATAACGAGTTTGATAAATTCTTCAACCTGGGATTCTTGAGCAATCAGAAGAGGTTCAATGTTGCAATCACTCGTGCGAAATCATTGCTCATCATTGTTGGAAATCCACATATTGTCACTAAGGTAACAGTGATCTATCATTATATCTCTCTCTAACATCATCCACTGTTTTGTATTCTCACTCAAACTAATAACACTTTTAATTCCAGGATCGACATTGGGATAGGCTTCTGAGATACTGTTCTGACAATAGTTCATATCAAGGATGCCCGCTTCCGCCACCGGAGTCTTATTCACAAGAATCTATATCCTCCGGATATAGTGAACGTCAAAGTGAATCTGCTGGCTGGGAATGCAATCAACAAGAAGTCGCTAACCACAACTACAATCAAGAACCATCTGACTTTGGTTCAACACATTACAATGCCACTCCAGTTGCTTCTGACAATCCAGTGGAATGGTCAGAGGAGAAGCCCGATGATGAGTATCAGCCATTCAGCAATGCAGATGCAGGACCCGAGGAGGAGATGCCGAAGCAGCACGTCGAGCAAGAGGCTGAGCAGGGAGATGAGCAGTCCAACCAGTACTCGACCAACGATGATCAGCTTCAAGATGCCTATGCGACGAAGTACAACTTCCCTCCTGGCTGGTGCGATGTTTCGAGTATCCCTGCGACAGGTTGGGAGTAATTTACCAGCGCTGCAATCGCTTCATAACGACTGTATCCTCTGTAGGTGCCACTGGTAGAATAACTGAGGCCCTGTGAAACTAGCTTCCAGGTGCACCACGCATTCAGCTCTTCGTCCGACAATTGTTGTCTAGTGACTTTCCTCACTGCATCTATGTCTTTATTTATTATATTAAGCCGTCGTTTACGACCTGATGTTGTGTCATGTTGAGAATTCTGAAGCCACTTGTCTAAAATGTGCGCTGTTTAATTTGCTCTTGTCAATCCGTTTGCTTTGCGCTGTTCCATTCGTAAGCACGCCGCCGGACCCGGATGCGCATTCACGTGGCACGTGCGGGGGGATGGGGAGTGGGCGCGCGCTCTTTGGCAAGGCCCGGATTCTTTTCCCCTACTAGATACTAGATACTAACACACTGCTATTTAAACGGTACCGGGTTCCGTAAATTATCAGGTATTTCCACGTCAACGAGAACGATGATTGGCTGGACAAGTGCATGTGATGATCATGTGAGAGGATACGAGATTTAGACGGCAATCAGTATCTGGTAGAACGAACTTGGCCTCCTCCACAGACTTTGCTCATAGATGGAGAACGGGCAACCAACACTTCACATTTGTGATGAAGAAAGAATATTATTGAGGTTGTTGATCGCAGTCTCCAGACAGTTTCATAGTGGTCAGAGAATATAGATGTCAACTTATCAAGCGTTGTCTAGTTATTAGTAGTACAGGGTCTCCAGGGTTCAGAAAGAGCATAAAAGGTGGAGGGGCCTTCAGCAAATGGTAACAATTTGTGTCACCGTTGAGCTGTGATATCACGACAGACACCTACCCTAGCTGTTGAAGATAACAAAAAGAAAAGTCGTTCTGTGCGCTAGCCCAAGGAGTATGCTTTATACAGTATTACACACAACTAAATATCCAAAGGAAGAGACAAAGTGGAGAACTAAAGAAAGGAAAAAGGTACGAGGTTTGGTCCGTATGATTCGTTGTACTTCTTCGTAGTTGTTGCTTCTTGATCTTAGGACAAAAGGAAATGTTTGATACTCAAATAATCAAAATAATAATCAACAGCTGGTGCTCCCTTTTGCCCTCCCATCTATGCATGACCAATCAATCAACCGAGCTGTGCAAACGGACAGCTGAGAACGAATTAAGGGCTTTATTTGAAACATTAGAAACCACATCACCAACCTTTGCAGCTAATAATTCAGTAGTTTAGTAGAGAGTCCAGGCATGCATTTTGTCATATACACTTGAAACTAGGCATTTGTGCGGTTAGGCCACACCACACTGTCCAACAAGCAGGCTCCCCAAAACATGCAGCACTTGGCACGGACGCGGTCCTACATTGATGCCGAGAAGGCAAGCAAATGTCCAGCACTTGGCTTGAGTTCGGGCATGTCCAAGACGAACTGATCTTGTCCTAGAACATTTGGAGCAGCATGTCGATGATACATAAATTAAATCACGGGTCATTACTGTTGATTCGACCACGTAACAACCGGTCCGACACGGCCAGTTGTGTCGTATTATGAACAGTAACAGTAGCTGAGATCTAGCGCAACGGACCAAGAGGATTCTGCTGCCGTGGTGGTCCTAGGTTGACACCTGTTCGATAAGGTTTCGGTTGGCAAATTACGATTACGAAGGTTATTATAGAGAAAAAAAAATTACGGAGATATGATCCTTGGTGATTCTGTCGCTTGTTGCTTCACTGTGGTTGAATCCCACAGTATCTTGTACTAGAACTTCAAAATATTCGTAGCCTGGCTGTAAGGTCTCTCTCGTACCATTATTAACTTGTTGCAAGGCCTGGCCCGTCTCGCTTGGCTCGTCCCTGTCTCTGTGTCTCTGCATTTCTGCAACATGAACACACATGCAACGTGTCAAACTGTGAAAATTTCACGGACGACTTTATATATATATAGGCCACCACCCATCCCTTTCATCACATGGTAATGGTAAGCACACATCAGCTCCAGCTCTCTGCTTAGAGTTTGAGCACACTGCTGCTGCACCACCTGGATCGCTGGGCATGGAGGAAGTGGAGTGCGCCAAGTGCGAGTGCTGCGGGCTGCGGGAAGACTGCACCCGAGACTACATCCTCGGCGTGCGTTCGGCCTTCGGCGGGCGGTGGCTCTGCGGGCTCTGCTCGGAGGCCGTGCGGGACGAGGCGGCCAGGGGGAGGAGGACGAAGCAGCAGAGAGGAGGAGGACTGGAGGAGGCGCTCAGGGACCACATGGCCTTCTGCGGCAACTGCAGGAGGAGCCCCGCGTCCCGGGTCGCCGACGGCATGCGCCAGATGTTGAGGAGGCGCTCCAACTCCAACTAGTGAAGCAAGCTATGTATGTATCAGCAGCAATACGTCGCCTGCCAGTAAGTCTTGAAATAGTAGGCAAGAAAAGGCCTCTGCCTGCAGCTAATGGCACGGCAGTTTTGACGTGTCAGTGACCTCCGATAAGTCGGAGGCTCCTAGGTTTAATAAACTAGTAGAACCCTACTAGTATTCTTACCAATCCGGAGTCTTGTGCCTGTAAGGTTGGTACAAGTACTTCAAGTCGCTGCGGCTATCTTGTAAGAACAGTTGTTGTATGATCTGAATGTGGGCAGGAACAGACATTCAGTGTCTGCTCTCACGAACATTTCTTTCTTCAGTCAAAAGGATGTAGATGCATATATATGAGATGATCATCTGGCTCTTGAGTCGCTCGCATTGCAGCTGCTGGTCCACTTGCTTCCTCCTCTCCTTGGGGAAGGCTCATTCCCCCAAAAAATGTTGGCTACAATCTCCAGCCTCTTCTTCACTAATCATTTTCTAGATGCATGGTTTGTAGTAGCATCTTCAACGTTTGGGCCTATGATCCTGTAGGTTCACATTCGCATGATAGGCAAAGTACCAATCAGTACGGCGGATGCTCTGGTTGAGCAGGCAGCCAGGTCGTTATTATTCGCTCGTCTGGCGCCGTACGATGATAGCTTACACGAGGTTGTCCCATGATTATGATTTATATCTACTTGTAGTTGACATGATACAATGCAGTGCTGGAACAGTTTGAGATGCGATGCTCCAAGATGGTCAGTTTAAATGCACGCATGTTCAGCTGCCTCATACGCCTGTCACTTGCCACAACTCTGGTTATTTGTGCGAGCCATATGGCAACTTGGCACCTGCCAGCATCGACGGATCACCGAACACGCCAGGCGACAACCTGATGTGTATCATCAGAAGCATAAGATGCAAACTTGGATACATCATGATTCATCCGCATAAGGCAGAGCTGGCATTTTCAACAACAAACATACTGCCTGGCCAATCACGAAACAGAAGGAACACTCCAGGAACCAAATATGTGGGCCAAAATGGAATATGCATCACATAATGTCAACTACCTGCTAACAAAACAGCATCAGATAAATGGAGTGGTCAACATACAGATTCCAAATTCACCAAAACAACTGAACCTTTGACAATCACAGGGAAACCAACCGTAAAATACTACGTGCACAAACTCAATGATACCAAGGGAGGAAAGGCCAAATCAACATTAATGAACTTTTTATATTCTAGGAATAAAAATCAAATTGGCACAATGCACGCAGCTAAATGCTCTTAGGCGAGATCCAGAGTAATAGAACCTTATATCACAAACACCAAAAGGTTTGTTACCAACAGAAAACCAATCTAAGAAAAAGCACCCAATCAGTATCTCCGAACCGCTACAGTGACAGATTCACAACCATAGTCATTTTCCACTACTTCGTACCATCATCAAACATCACAATGTCCACTCCCTCCGAAAAAGGATAACGAGAAAAGCCATCAGTTACAACTTACAACAACCAAAACATTATGAGAGGATTGGCCTTCAGCCGTTCACAGAGGTCTCGTTGGAAACTGCCATGCCATTGCATAACAAGTGACAGAAACAGGACTAAAATTGACAAGTAAGCACAGCATTAAAGCGGTTATTTATAACATGATGGAATGCCAAAGCATCCAACAAGAACATGAAACAAATGATACAATATAACAGCATTGACTAGTACCAGATCAACTAGCCAGCAAATATTACATATGACCAATAGTCTAGCGTCTAGCTTATAGTGGTCTATATAGAAAACAAATAACCAAGTAAAAGAAACTTGGGTTCTGAAACTCCAGATATGGATACCATAACATGCATTGGATAAGCAAACCTGCAAATTAACCATTGGATAACCACATTAGCACCAGAATGATTTATCAAATATAGAATAGTGATCAATAGGCTTGCGTCCTAGCAAGAAACAAAATAATTACCTTTTATAAGCTTGCGTCCTTGCAGGTCTTCGGCATATAAAGTCCTTTATGAGAATACATAAAATAGAGGCATGTTCCAGGAGCATGAACAACAACCAAGAGGTAGACCCCTGCTAGGTGGAACTCCAAGAACTATGGCAGGAGATGAAGATTGGATGGTAGGGGATGCAATTTAAAATGCTAGGCATGCAAAGAACGGGGGGAAACAGGCGGTATGCAGACATAATTAGTGGAGATGGATGAAAGGAGATAGAACATTGAATTGGGATTTGGGACTTCATAACAACTCCACTGAGCATCTTCTTTCCAAAAAACAGAAGTGCCAGTAAGGGGAGAAACTTGCGCACTTTACAGAGCACAAGGACATGTTATGAAGGGAGGTAAGTCAGGAGGAGGATGCAGTTAGTGTCAACAAGGTGATGCAGAATGCTAGTCCTAAGAGATGCAGCCATCCTGCATATGGCTACACATACGGGCATACGGCAGGGTGTAAGCTACAAGTTATCTGAACTTTGAACAGTACTAATAAACTACAGCACCCTGCCTGATATGAACTACCATGAACAAGGATTATGTAGGCTATTGCTGCTGGTTAATGATGGGGACTAGGATGCAGATGAGATGAAATGATTATGTAATGCTTAAAGAACCAACACATAAAAAGAACATTGGAATCCTATAGGTGACTACAAGGTTGAAGCTACAAAGGCGACTAAGAAACTGCAGTGCTCTCATGCAACCCCATCATTCTCGACCACCACCACATCCTTCACTACAGTTCCATACTGCCTACCCTTCTTGCTGTGCTTGCTAAACCACCTACAGCACTCCTGTTAATGCAGAACCACCTCCATGCGAAGGTAGTTATTCTTGGCTACCCTATACAAACTACTTAGGTCAGTTGTAGTTAGACTATGTACATGGACTGTCCATCCTCAATTCAGTTCTCAGCGATTTTCAAGTGCAGGATCCTCCTTAGGTTCTCCGTTGCAATGGCAGTATCACTACCACTGAACAAGCAAGCACCTGAGCCTGCAGTCGGTGAAGAAGGAGCTGACTTGGCATTCACACGCACATCTTCACCGTCTGATCGGTTGGTAGGTGGAAACTCAAGTGAGACACTGCGCTTCTGGTGGAGGGAGAACTTAGGTATTGGGAGTGAGCTAGGAGGCGGCGAGTTGGAGAACCCTGGTCCAGCCCAGAGCTCAGGGCGGGTCGGAGGAGATGTCGAAGGGCTTATAGAGATTGCTCTGCTGCGCTTTTTCCCATGGTGCTGCTGCTGCTTCGGCGTCTTGGGCTCAGGTGAGTAGGCCCGTGGCACAGGCGGAGACGGCAGGACACCAATGGTGATTCCGGAGTGGAAGGCGCGGCAGTTGCCGGCCTGGAGGCCGCGCATGGACTGCGGCGAAGAGAAATGGGACGCCGCCGCTGAAGCCTTCTTCCGGCGAGCAGAGGAGTGATGGTGGTGTTGCCTGCGCTGCTCGGAGATGACCAGAGTCTCCATTGCTCGTGGTGCAGGTGGTGTGGTGGCGACGACCGGCAACGACAGAGACTCCGTGCTTTAGCCTGATCAGCTTGCGGTGGCAGATCCCACGAAGGCCTAGCACCACAAAAATCAAACGAATGAGCATATCAAAAGACCGCATTTCAACTACAGAACAAGCAAGTACGACCAGAAAATGGAGAAAAACTACAACTTCGATGTAAAAATGGGCAACACAGTGAAAAATGGTTGCTTCCATCGTGCAAAATGCCAAATCGCAGCACACGAAGCAGAGATCACGGCCGAAGCATAGATCAGCTGGTAGATACCTTCCAGATCCACAGCCGGTGAACAGATCGAACCCTATAGAGAGCACCCGTGGCTTCCCTCCTTATCCGATCACCTCCAGGTCCCGCTCCGCCGTCCGAAACCAGATCCGCACGCACCGCGAGCACACACTGCATCCACGAATCGAACCATCCCCGCTCAATGAATCACGACCCACAACAAAAAAAAGCCTCGAATCAGTGCAAGCCATACATATCCCCCCAACTTACCGATCCGTGGCCCCAACGCAACCCCCCAAGATCAGAGGGAAATGTCCGAGAAATCCAGCGGCGGGAATCGGTGGACGAGGCCGGAGGATCGATCGATCGGGCGGAGCTGCCTGCCGCCGTGGATGAGATCGCCGCTGGGCGGACGGATGATTAGGTGGTGGTTGGGTTAGTGAGTGGTGTGGAAGGGAGGAACTAAAGCCTAAATGATCAGAGCTACACGACGACGGACTCGAAACGGGCGGCACAAAACCGGGTTTAATAGGACCGGTTGCGTCCGACCGCTTCGCGCGGCCCGTGCGCCACCACGAAGCATCGGTGGTGTCCTACCTAGAGGGCCCACAACATTTTTTTTTTTGCAACTGCCCACAACGTTTTTTTTTTTTTGGAGAAAAACTGCCCACAACGTTTTCACTATGCAGGTTTCGCAGAAAAAAAAAACCGCTTTCACTATGGGCGTTTACTATGCAGTGTGGGGTTTTGGGCCGTTGGATGGACGGCATGGCGAGGAGGTTTTCCGTTTGGATAATGCTTCCTCGGATCGGAGAATGGGCTTAATGGGCTTTCCTCATTGCAGAAGATGCCACTGGCTATATAATTACTCTACGAGTCGGTGGCCCTGTTTGGAATCCCTCTTTCTTTTTTCGCGGTGATGAAATTATTAGAGACTTCTGCTTCCAAAACGGTCACCAACACCAAGTCTAGGTTTTCCAGATTGTGCAAAATGATAAGATAAGATCGATTCTAGGACCCAAAATGTTTCCATGACTGATTTTAAATAAAAAATCCTGCATAATGTTCATCATTCAGAGATTACACAACTAATGTACATATCTCTGAACAAAGTTTAACACATTGCAATAGAGACGTTCTAGGTAAACAAACAATAAAACAGGCGCAACAGGTACCTGGCATAGCAAACAGTTGGTCAAGGCACAGACCAATGAGAGGTAACAGTTACTGTACAACACTTTCAAATATTTATTGCTATTTTGTGCAGCAAACCAACAATCCATTAGAAAACAGTCAGGCAGTTAAAAAAACAATGAGCTCTCACCGTTTTCCAGAGGGCTCGCACTTGGTTGGATGTACAGAGACAGATGACACGGATAAAAATTGGATGCTAATTGCTACATATTGAATTTCTTCCTGCTACATACTCTGCCGCTGGATTCTTGTTGCGGCTGCAAGATGTCTACCACCTGGGGCGCTCAATCTACACGTTGCGCTCACATTTGCAGACTATGGGCAAACACAAACAGCAAGAATGATGACTACGCACACTAAGAGTGGAAAGGGCCCCTCGAGGTCAAGGGGTAGAGTTCACTGATATTTCTTGATGCACAGGAGGGCCCTGCGTCTCTTGGTGAGAAGCGGCCACTAGCCTTTGAACAGTCTTCAGAGCACTGGTTAGCTGTGCAAATGAAGGTCGCAAGTTTGGATCCCTGGGGATTGAAAACAAAATATTAGCAAACGTTTACTGAACTGCTATAAAATATGAGTAGCAGGATCAAGACAGAATGACTCAAGTTTCTTTCTCGATACAACATAAAGCATGCACAATTTTTGAAAACTCACTTCTGCCAGCATTCAAATATGATCCTTGCAACAAGAGGATCAACTTCCTTGGGAATGTCAAGCCGTCGGTCCTGGAAGCCAACTGCCCCCACAACTTGCATCGGATTCATCCCACTCCATGGCATTCTAAGTGTTGCCAATTCCCACAAAATGACACCAAAGCTGTAAACATCGCACCTGCAGAAATTTCAGGTAAGATAGATGAGGCGTGGTATTATATATTTCCGTTTTGTAGAGTGCAGGAAGGTATTGAAAGAGGGTCTGTGAAAGTGTAAAGCCTCTAATTCTCAAGGAAAGATTGATCAAATGACCTGTACAGTTCTAATTTCTACACAATTTGGTAGCACATTGGAAAAGCAGTCGAGGAGATTGCAAACCTAGTCATGCCTAAATATTTTTATTTTCTCACTATGCAAACTGCTACATAATTTAAGTTAATATTAAACATCCTCCCCACTGAAATATTTGGCCCATAAAAGCTTGCCTAGATAGATGCAGATTCCATGACATGAAATTCCTAAACAGTAACACAGCCCACTTGACCCAGATAATGCTCAATAATTCGGGCAGAGCATCCAATTGAATATTATATGACTAATAACAATAAAATGAAACGTAACAACAACAAAGACTTTTAACAAGCATATTGGGGTAAATAACGATAAAATGAGAGCATCACAAAACAAAACCACTCACTTTTCATTTGATTGTTCATTTCGCAAGACCTCAGGTGCCATCCACTCAGGCTGATATCCAAAAAAATTGTCAAATAGAAAAAAAAACAATGTTTCAAGGGGAGAACAGAAAGAAGACAGGTACAAATAAGTTCAGATAACATAGTTTTACAGTTCAGATAATTAGCTACTTACTGTTCCAGCAGTGGACTTGGATGACAAAAATGTACTGTGCTTTAATCGTGAAAGTCCAAAGTCACAAACCTGTTTTAATACAAACAATGATATGACTAACTGAAAGTGGCCAGGTATTAATTGTTGGAAAGAACACATACCTTTACATTCCAATTATTGTCAACCAGCAAGTTTGGTGATTTCAGATCTCGATGAACAATTGTTGGTACACTAGTATGCAGACAATTCATCCCTTTGGCCTTGTGAAAAAACGAGTAATTTGTAATAGCACTTTAGCATGAATAAGAAACAAACAAAATACAAATAGTTCAGCCATACCACATCAAGAGCCATCTTGATCCTCCGCTTTTCATCAATTTGGCAATTAGGGCGGTGAAGTATCTTATACAAGCTTCCCCTGAGCATGAACACAATTATAACCGTGAATCATCAAAACATAACTCTTTAAAATTTTATCTTAAACTAATAGGCAGGGGTATGTACATATTATGCAACATTTTGTGCCTCCAATATTGCACTAACTGACACATCTACCAATGCATGCCAATATGAAATTAGTCTGCTTACTCAATTTTTTTAGTTGTTGTGCCAGCTATAACATTCATATTGTCTAGGCCAGGGTACTTCATTCACACATACCATGAATTTATCAACTATTTGTGCAGTAAGAAAGAAAAAATATTATACCTTGGAAGGTATTCAGAGACTATAGATAAGTTTGGAGGGCGTGTCACGGCACCCATAAAGAGAACAATATTTGGGTGGCGCAGTCGACGCATAATGCGTACCTTGTAAAACAAAATGCATCACTGTTATCAAACAAAGCAGCTACAATGGACTGAATAAATTTGAAAATGGAACAACATCTTTAGTATAAAAAGAAGTAAACATATAAAGGTTCACCTACTTCACTCCGAAACTCATCCAGAGCGTCACCATAGAAATCTTGATCCAAGAATTTCTTTACGGCTACTTCCTGCAAAGAAACAAAAACTTCCAAGTCATGACCATGATTTGATTTTTCATCTAGAAGTTTCATTCTGATGTTTTGGACGAAATGCTATAATTCAAGATACAAAAAGGGATGAACAGCTTACTGTTCCATTCCAATCAGCGCGGTAAACCTCTCCATATGAACCTATTGGAAGAGTGAAGATATTTATTAATTTCTCACAAAGTACACAAAGGTGCAAGTTCATGTAACAAACTCAGTCTTATTCACGAATGGAAAACAAAACAAGTGTAACAAATTGACATACTGTTAAAATTAGTTTACCAAAAATGCTCAGCTTGTTAATTCAAAGTCAAAAGAGCAAGGCTACCAATTTGGCATACTATTTGACAAGTTTAAAATTAGTTTACCAAAAATGCTCAACATGTTAGTTCAAAGCCAGCAGAGTGATAAGCAAAGAAGTACCTAGGCCAATCCTTTCACCAATCACGAGATCTTCCCAAGGAATTTCACATTCAGACACATCATCAAACATTGTGTCAAGCCTCTGTGACCTGAGTGACGGTGAAACAGATTCTGTGTTTCTTGATGGCATTGTAGTGTCCATGAATCTGTCAAGGGGGGACTTTTTTGGATCAGGGAGTAATTTCTTATGATCTTGTTTTACATCAAGGTGTTCCATGGGCTGTTTTGCTTGATTCTGAACTCTATTCACTGGAATTCTTCCATCTGCAGGATTAGCCCACGGATGTCTTTCTTGTGTAGGATTAGCCCACGGATGTCTAGAATCTGTAGAACCTTTGACCAAATCACCACGGATAGCCTTTTCAGGAACCTTCCCAGTCTCAGCTGGAGAAGTAATCTTCATGGCAGAGGTACCAGCCATAATACTATCATAATTATGAGGCTGTGCGGGATACGATGTATCATTACGCAATCCAACATTATTATTAGTATTCCTTGTGGCAGGCCGTCGCATCTGAGATGATGATGTGGCATTATCACTAATATTTCTACGTGCAAATGAATCCTCAACGTAATTGTACTGCTTGTTGTTGGAAACATCATTGTATGGAGACCAGTTTTTCATAACCAAGCGCTGCTGTGGTCTTCCAGTGTTAGGGACTACATTCTCTCTTCGTCTTTGCAACTCATTATTTCTATTATCTGGACCTTTGAATGGTATAGACGTTTTCTTTGACTCAATACCGCCAAAGGGATTAAGGTCAGCAAAAAGGTTTCTTGACTCTAGGTTATCCTGCAAATCTGGAGGCCGGTTTATATTACGTGGATGTTCTCCACCTTGAAGTACAACTTTCTGATGGGATGGACCAGCAGATGTTGATGGTTCACCTGTTTGCTCATGAGAAACCAACGTCCATGAATCATCAAGAACGCTTCTAGCAGGAATAGATGATGCAACACCTGAAGATGTTTGCGAAGATCCTGCAGCTGCTACTGTCTCATGTGAAGATTGGCTATCTGATATCCAATCACCACTGCTAAATACAGGCAGTCGGACGTCTTTAGGTTCAAGTTGTAATGAACTAGGATCCAGATTAGCATCAGTGATACTTGATGTTCCAGCTGTGTGATCCAAACCAATTTTTCGATTAGACTTTAACGAATTGCCCCTCCCACTTAAGACATCTGCTGGAATAAGAGTACCAGGAGCAGCCATCAGATCAACCAAAAACTCCCTACAGAAAAATTGCCAGAGTAAAGGTACTTAACAAAAATAGAGTTGAAGCAAATGAATTAGAATATAGTGGAAACAATTCTAAACATGAAGAAAACAATTAATAATTATCTACATTTATTAGAAGTAGCTATGTTATGAAAAGACTACAATGATAAAAAAAATATTGATACCTTTCATTGTCCATCTTAATTATGTTTATTGCATCGTCATCATCACCACCAGTATAATTGCTTCCTTTGACAAGTTTACATGGAATGCCAACCCTATCGGCAAGAATCTGTATAGAGAGGTACAAGGCGAAAGTTAGTCCCCCATGTTAGGCAAATGAAGTATGCAGTATGTTATCCTTCAATACATTGGGACACTTACTCTTGATGGTTCATCTCATTTGGATTCAGTTTTAGCCAGATATGAGTTGAATGAAAACTAGCATAAAAATTAAGGAATAGTATCACAGATTTCACTACTCTCTGATAGGGAAACTACATAACATGATTATAAAGTCAATAACACTGTAAAGTATTGATCGAAGTAAACTATGATACTTCCATGTGAGTGAAAGGTCATCTTTTGTAAGATACAGCCTATTCCATAGTACACAGCATGTCATGCTAAGTGAACGTTTCCATCAACAACAACAAAGGAAGAGTTCTCGGTACACCTAGTGTGTTAAGAGATTTGGAGTTCGATTATGGATAACAGGAAATAAAGAGGGAGGGACGGACCTTGAAAAGTAGGGCACGGTGACGAGAAAGCCCTATCTTGATGCAACCAATAGGCAGCAAACTTGTCTGTAGTGAGGTTCTCAGCTCAGTACTTTTCTCCAACCACCTCGTGAGCATTTCATTTGCATCTTTTACAGGTCCACCCATATTTTCTGTAACAAGCTCAGCAATTCTCTGCACTAAAACTGCAATGTTGGCAACAGGAAAGTCTAATACAATGCACTGTGCCACTTGCTCCATTTCCTGCAAGGTGCTATCAATGGCACGGTTGATTACAATGACTTCGAATCCCAGGTCCCCTATGCCTGTTTGAAGATCTGCTAGTGATGGCATCTTGCCCTGCCTGGAGGATTCCATAGAGGAGCCAAATATATCGTAGAAGCCATCAATAACTTTCTCATGATAATCAAGAAAGTTGTAATCCTGGAAAAAAAAAAACCTGAAGTCAGAATGAAGCACAACTGTTAGATGTAAGAAAATGCAGCATCTAGACTCTCGATGAATATTGACTAATGGACATCATACTGTCCAATAAGTATTTGAACCAAGTTGATGCGTTGATAGAACAAAAGGACTAATATTGGAACAAGGGAGGAGACTAACACCAATATTTTCCTGGTTAGACTATATATATTCACAATGATCAAGGGAGACTATGAATTTGCTTGCTTCAACAAGCGCTTCAACCTGGACCATTCCTAATGCCCGCTACACATCCTATACTTCAGCAGTTGTGTACCATGTACAGAGCTATATAGCAGTACCCCTTGTTTTCTTCAAAATGAGTGATTTGCCATTCCATGGACTGAAAGAAGGCTTGAGAACAAGCTAGACATCGTCACAAAAGTCACTATCCTAAATCATTCACTGCATCCAAATGTGATTGACAGCGTAATGCATAAATGGTGGCCATAACTGTGATGCAATCCATGCAATTAGTCTACGAGCTAGCGGAAACGATTGTAAAATCCTATAATAATAGACGCAAATTTTGAAGCATATATTCAGCTAGAATCGATGTCTAACCCAGTATCGCCGGGAGAGCGACTCGGCAGTGTGGCCCTCGTCCCGGTGCGCGCCGTGGCGGTCGAGGCTCATGAGCTTGGCCTTCCTGATCTGATCCCCGTCCAAGTCTCCCACGCAATCGCTATTGGACGCCGAAAGTGCCATCGCCAGCTGCATCTGGAACTCCTCCTCGGACAACATGTAGTCCTCCCCACCTCCCCCTCCCGCCCCAGCTGCCGCCGTCGCCCCTGCAGGCGTCACGGCCGCGGAAGGGGACGAAGAAGGCCCCGTAGATGTCGATAGCGGCGGTGCCGGTGCCGCCCCCGACGGGGAGGTCGCGGGCGAGGCGGACGCCGACGGCTGCTGCCCCTGCGCCTGCGGGTGCCCCGCCGGAGGCGAGGGCTCGTTGGACCGGTGCTGCCACCTGATCTTATTCTTGAACAGGTTCTTCATCTCCCCGGTCGCC
Source organism: Eleusine indica (assembly GCA_030378355.1). Lineage (NCBI taxonomy): Eukaryota > Viridiplantae > Streptophyta > Magnoliopsida > Poales > Poaceae > Eleusine > Eleusine indica. The sequence continues at coordinate 3,193,708 of CM059498.1, read as the reverse complement.
GCGGGCTCGACTCAGGAGCTCCACCGCGTCGCGGGGGGCGAGGTCGGCGGCGAGGAGACGAGTCGCGGTCGTCGTGAGCAAGGAAGCAGGTGGGTGGGGAACGGAAAGAAGCAACGCGGGGAAAGTCTCCAAGGGGGCAGACTGCAAAAGAGGCCGCGGGGGGCAGTGATTAATGAAGGGGCCTGGGGTTTGAGGCTAATTACCTAAGGAACCACCGGTTTTCGGTTTAGTTTATGCGGGCGAGATCGGGACGCGAGTGAGTGTATGAGATGAGACCGGGCGGCCGTCGTGGGTGGGCCCCTGTCTGGTTGGTATGGGGGCTCCATTTGTCATCAGATACTGGGCCTTGGTTGGTCTGCAACCAGATGAGGCCCATGAAAGCCCAGTTATACATCTTGCACGTCTTACACGGAGTACTCTGTCAGTCAGTGAGTAGCATTTGTGCTAATTTTAGCTCGTATAAAGTCCAGGTGAATACTGGCACGTTAACTGTAGGCAATATGACAATATCACTCTGTAGTCTGTAATCATCATTTAGCGAAAACCGGATCCTTTGATTAACCTAACCTAGAGAGTTGGGAATCCATGGATATGAATGCTCTGACCCCAGAGGTGGTTCAGACGAAGCTGTCACGGCGGAGTGGTAGGAAGCATCGTGCAGGACTGGACGGCGCGATGTCGCGGTATGAAACGAAACAGCACATCACAAAAGGAGGCCAATTGCCAGCGCCGATTGTCTCCGTGACGCGTTCGGTGATAAGTGATAACACGTACTAGAAATTACGAGATTTGTTCAGAGAAAACGCGTGCGAGTGATAGGACGGGTTCAGTTAACTCTCCCGCGTCCGTGGCTCATCCTTTTTCTCCTCTTTTCCAAACGAAGGAAAACGACCCGGGAAAAGTACTTTCATATCAACAAAAGCGAAGGGTCGGCCATCAAATATATTCGTCGATTTTTTTTTTCTCCATCTTGATCTTCTCAGGAGCCATCAATCTGATGAACGGCTTCACTCCAGCAACAGTCTAAGTGATCGCGAGGCCGCCTATTTGATTCTTATCTCGAAGAGCTTTTGCTCTGTTGACACGGCATCACGACATGAGACGATGAGACATTGCAAGTGACGATTGGGCAAAAAAAGGCAAGGGCAGCAGCGATTACAAGCGATCTTAATTATCATGCGCGTTCCGCGCGCAGCGAATGCGCTGCAGTCATGTGGCTGCAGGACGCTGGACCTGCGCCAACATGGTAAAGCAGCAGCGCACTGGTAGATTACACTATACCATCCGTAGCAGCAAATTATCAAGCCATTGGAGCCCACCGTCATCGACCCATTATCCCAGGAAAGCAAGGGGGAACAGATCTTAGTCTACATTATCCGTCGTCTATGCACATCCAGAATAGATAACTAAAACAAGTGTTAGCTGACGCGACAGCAAAAGACTGTACGGCGCTTAAGATAAGCTCTCCACTGACCGTCATGCCAATCCGCTACAATGAAGAAAGAAACACGACTCGAGTCCCAATCGGTGTCGGTTAGCAAAACCGCTCCGGCAAACCTATGTTTACCGCCATAGCACAGCAAACGGCCGCTGTAATTTTCAGAAGAGAAATATATGTGCAGTAACAGCTCATATCATGGCAGACTGGCAGTATTCGAGCTTGACGTCTCTCCATTCCTTGCCTGCATAGTGCATACAGTACGCAACAGCCAGGTGCCTTGCCTGACCTGCGAAGGCGCCGAGTCGTATCTGACGAGTGAAAAAATACCTTTCGTGCATGGAGGGACAAGCTTTTAGAGCATCTCTAGTAGAGATCTCTATGTAAGTTTCTATTTTAAATTTTAGGAGGGGAGAGTAAAAAATCAACTCTAGTAAGGCTTGTAAATAGAATCTTATTTTTTATGCCCTCTTAAAATTTGATCTTAAGTCTATAGAAATAAGACCCTTCCATCCTCACTCCTACTAATAGGTCCCATCATTTTTTTTAGCATATAGAGACTTATATATAGACTTTTACTGAAGTTAGATATAAAATTGGACTCTTAAATTTTACAAGTAGGATTGTAAAATTAAATTTAAGAGCTCGATTTCATATGTCCTACTGAATATGCTCTTACCTGCACCAGACGTTGCCTGCCCTGCAACCAAGGAGGATACGATTCCGTAAGTCAATGGCGGGAAGCTAATAATCTCCATGCATCTTTCATCAGTCCCACTCCCAGCAGGCCAGCAGCATATCCTCCCGTGCCCTCGCCTGACCTGTCACTGTTCCCAGTCAGTCCTCATATGAATGGTTAGCAAAGAAAGAAGCGGAAATAAAATCGGCAAAGCGACGTCTAGAATTCCATGCCGGATATGCGATGCGATTGGCCTCTGAAACCGTTGGAGGCAGCCCCATGTTTCCGGTGTCGGGGTCGCTCCAATACCGCCCTTATCTTTTGATGATGATGAGACGCCGCCGGAGCCCACGCCGTGACGTGCCCACCCGTCGCCTGTCCTCAAGAAGGACACACACTTAACAACGCCTGCCGGTCTCGTCTCCTCCCCATCCTAATTCCTATCCCCGTCTCCATCATCGCCATCTTTCTGACGACTCATCTTGGGCTTATCTTCCCCACACGTCACGACCCACCCCCCTCGCCTTTAGCCTCTTCACGCCCTATAAAACCCCGTCCCCTCTGCCGTTCACTTGTTTTCATACCAGAGAGAAAAATAGACACCAAAAAGAGAAAACAGAGAGAGAGAGAGAGAAAAAAAAAGCTTCACTTGTTCATGAGGATCCACCCAGCATCATCAGCATCAACGGCGGCGCCCGGCGGCATCAAGAAGGACCTCCGGCGGCTGCCGCACGTGTACAGCAAGGTGCTGGAGCTGCCGCTCCCGGCGGACACCGACGTCGCCGTCTTCGAAGGCCCCGACGCCTTCCACTTCGTCGTCGCGGCCGGCGGCGCCGGCGTCGTGCGGGTGCGCACCGTCAGGATCCACCCCGGCGTCGTCAAGGTGGTGGTGCAGGCCGGCGAGGAGGCCGATGCCGGCGACATGGACATCGACCGGTGGCGGTCCCGGCTGCCCGAGGCCAGCTGTCCGGCGATGGCGGTGGCCGGGTACGTCGACGGCCAGCTCGTTGTGTCGGTGCCCAAGGGGAGTGAAGGTGGCCATGGCGGCGACAGCGGCGAAGGTGATGTTACCTGGAGGTGCTGCGATGGAGGAAAGAGTAGTGGAAGACTGGTGGTTGTACAGTAGAGGAAGAAGCACCAGTGCAATAATGTTTGCGCACTAATTGTTCAGCTGATCTATCTACTAGTAAAATGGTTTGCCATCTTTGTTTTTGGGTAAAGATGGGATCATATGCTCTTTCTCCTTGCCTGGTTTTGGCATCAGATGTTTCCAGGTGCTGGCTGATCTTAGCATATGATTGTAACTTCTCTCTGGTTTCCTTGAAACCAAACGTGATTGTACATAAAACTCTGATTCTGTGAGTTGTCTTTGTGTGTCCCTTATGCAACTTTGGATAAGATCATGTCTGGGCTCAGTTTAATGTCTACCAGATTTGGTTAGTCCCCAATGTTTGTTTCTGAATACCAGGTGCAGATAGGACCACATGGTTGGAGCTGCAGGTGGCACATGGATTCATAAAAAATCTCTCTATTTCGATGGCCACAGCCCACTGTTTGGAGCTTGGTGTCTGTTAGTCGTCCTAAGTAAGATCATTATTGTTCTAGTACAAGGCCCATAAAAATTGCAAATATGTCACTGTCTTTCGTACGCTATGTTTTATGACAGTTTTACAAGACCATATAATAAAACTATATACTTAGATGATACGTTATCCTAAGAATCAAGATGTGTATTGTTTGTTGTGCTTCCAGAATATAATATCAACAAATCCTTTGTCTCATATGCGTTATTTGTATTCCTAGGTGCTATTAGTCCTTACGTAACTGGCAACTGAAGTCAGTGATCACCTGATATATATATTCTACAACTTCCAGTCACTACTAGTACCCTAGCCAATCGCTTTCATCCGGAACTTGCAGCCAATCACCACCAGGTCAATAGTGCCCGAATAATCTAGCTGAATTAGTGGGCACAAGTATCTTACCACACAATTCCAAATCTCTTACCATTCTCCCTGGAACCAGAGCAATATACTACACCAACGCAAAACTATATGCTTTAATATCAATCAACATACAACAGAAATTTACTTAAAAAAGCAGAAGCAGAATTACTTTGCTACAGTTTGATGTTAAGGACAAAAACTGTCCAATAACTTTGTTAAACTTTGAATGAAATACTTGCCTACTTCCACCCATAACGAATGCTGCTCTGTTAGTGTTGAATATGACTAGGCCGATCATCTGCCGAAGTCCAAGCTCCTCGATAAACCTTTCTTTCGCTGGTGTGTGATACTATTTGTTTACGCATCTTCACAAATCAGCAAACAGAAGATCGAGTTGGAAACAAAGGGAACAGATGGTATTGGAAACATAAATAACGCAAAGTGACGATAAAATTTCTAAGGATCGTGCTCTTGCCTAACAAAAGAGGAATCCACTTTAGCAAAGTGTCTACAGACTACAGCATCATGGGCAAGAATAGAGGAATCCCTATCGATATCAGAAGCACCACCCAAGCAACTTGTTACTTTTGGTCTATGCATCATGTATCAATTCCAGCACCAAACTTAGCTTCGTGAAGATGATGACCCTTCTCTAGAGGGATGGAATCCGTAGCATTATCAGTACTTTTGCCTATATTGTCAACGGTCTGGGTGATGTCACAGCTCTTAGCAACTCAATAGAAATATAGAATGGGGATAAAAGATAATAGGTATGAGCACATTCTAAATATCAAGGATTAGATATAGTGAAATGGGCACATGTTGGATCTGAAGCACTACAACATCTGTTGCCTAAGCTAATAGCTAATGGAACACATGATATCGAATATGAATTTTCAAGTCACAGCAAACGGGTCTGAAGCACTACAACATCTGTTGCCTAAGCTAATAGCTAATGGAACACATGATATCGAATATGATTTTTCGAGTCACAGCAAACGGGGTCATTTTTATACATGGGGAGCTCTAATTTTCACCCTCCAACCATCACTTCAACTCCAGTAACAATACTCAACGCTCTGCAAGTATTGAATCCAGACGAAATACCCACTTGAGACAAATCCAACAAGAAATAAGGAACAGATGTTTACCAAAGTCTATCTTGTTGGATAACGGCAAATCCACGTCATAAGCAATAGTTGGAGAGTGGATAATAGACTTCTAAAGTTTTGTACAAAACAATAGACTTCTGCAATATGTTGTTGTGATTGTATCAAGACTCTCATGAAACATGTTCAATCCATAAAGTACAAAGTAGGGGAAAAGAGAGGAAGAAAAGTATGTCAACTTCTATGAAATAATCAGCAATACATGCCATCTTAACTTCCTAATGCGCTGACCACATAAGAGGGTTTCACAGCAGAGAGCGTATTGTATCTTGTCTAATTTAGTACTCCCTCCATTCTCAAATTGTTGTCGCCGTTGATTTTTTTAGTGAACTTTAACCATTCGTTTTAGTCAATTATTATTTTGAAAATATCATATATATTGTCATAGTTTGTTTTATTGTCAAAGGAAATTGAAACATAACTTAAAATTTTTCATATTTGAAATAATATTTTGAATAAGACGAATGGTCAAAGTAAAATAAAAAAGGCAATGGTAACAACAATTTAAGAACGGAGGGAGTATAACTGTTAAGGTTCAAGTGGACTGAATACTGTACAGTAAAGGTTCAAGAAGGATGCAAAGCAACTTATCCATATTCCAGAACATGACTTAAAAAAAATGTATTATCTTAGCATGAGAGGTCGCCACAATAGCTTCAAGACTCATAGTTGAAAATGTGCTAACATATAGGGCAGCTCGATATAACATTCATACCTAAATGACACGTAGCTTTATACCACTTGATTTTCTTTTCATGTAACACCTTCTGCAACCCCAAGCTTCTAAGACTTGTGGACTCTTGACGAAATGTACATTAGTGCAGTACCAAGCATAACATCGAGGTGATGTCATGATCCCCATATGCACACACAACATCATTAATCTGACATGATATCACATCTGCATCTGAGATCTTTCCTATGTCGAACATACAACTGGTCAACGAACTTCAAATCAAACTGCAGCAATATATAACAAAAGACTTCATTTTGCTGGCTCGATGCACCTGACGGCCTAATGCTTCTGCAAGTATAAAAGTAGGATGACATTAATCATACATAGATCTTTGTGAGATCATGCAAACCCAGCTTTCTTCATGTCATTTACGGTTGAATCAAATCTCTCTTGTAAACCAAACCTCCGATATCCAGCAACCAAAATATCATAAGTAGACCTGGTGAGCTTGAACAAACTTTGGATGCGGTTTAAAAACAAATCCAACCTATCAAAGTTCTTGTGACGAAAATAACAACAGATTACAGCCTCAACATCCTCCGGGCACATAAAGATCATACCATTATCCAACATTCGCCAGATTGCACGCTCCATATCTGCCAATCGGTCTGCCTTAGCATAGGATTTGATGATTCCACAGTGCAATTGGGTTTCAGAACTCACATGTGCTTCCTTTTGTATTAGGGCAAGCAGCTCCTCCATTTCATCAACGTCACCTCCATCCAGAATTGCTCTTGTTAACCTCTTGACTGTAGCATCATTCAACTCCCACTTGCCATCACTAGCATATTTAAAAAACCCTCTCACCAAGTTGGCCTCCTTCCTTCTACAAAACATCTCAAGCTTGGCCTCCAAAATTGTATTATTTGGCTTTATTTCAAAGGAAATCATTTCCTTGAACATCGTTTCTGCATCATCTAGCATGTTCAATCTAACAAAACCTGTGATCAAACATTCAAAAGTTTGGGTGCTTGGAGTAAACCCTGCATTCTTTGCAACTAAGTACCAGTTCATCATAGCATGGCCACTTCCGAGCAGCGAAAATGCAGATATGAAAGCATCATATGTAGTGGAATCAGGTTTGCAGTTCTCTATGCCTTCCATAGACTCATATAAGGTTATTGCAGAGAGAAGATCTCCAACCCATAAAAAAGCATTAATGAGAGCATTGAAAATGCCAGTGTTCAGCTGGATTCCCTGTGCCTCCATGCACTCGAAGACTCTCATTGCAAGTGTTGCATTCCTTGTCTCTCCACAGAAACGAATTATTGTCGAATAAGGCTTGCAATCATGAATCCTTTCCTTCAGAAGCTTCTCTAGCTTCCATTCCAAGACCTGATTTAGTGCAAAAAAGATCTTCTAAGAAACAGTAATGATTTACCAAAAAAAAAAAAAAAAAACTAGCCCCAATGCATTTACCAACCCAGTGACGCATCGGCGTTTCTTTCAGAAGATAGCTTGTTACATGATATAACCTATTAATCATGTCACACAGGAAGATGACAGTTGCTAATGCTACTTCAAGACTAGAAATGCTGGTGATATGCATTCTTTGGGCGACCTGAAATTTTCCTCTGCTGAGTCTCCAAAAATCGAAAACAGCTAATAAATTGAAAAGCGTATTGATTGACAGGACGTGGGACGAGAAGCGAGGGGCTCACAAGGTTCGCCTTGGCCGGGTAGGACGCTCGAAGGAGGGCGGCGGCGAGGGGCTCCCAGAAGTCACCGTCGCGGTGGTGAGACGCTGAGGAGCTAGCCATCTCCATGGTCGCCTTCACTTGGCATTCGGGATCCGATACTAGTCGGGAGAGCAGAGTGACGTCCGTCCCTGGGACAGCCGCGGCGGCCGCGGTCCCCATCCCGCGCCACAGCCGCCGGCGAGCGGTGGCGAGCGCCATCGATGGGGGGTGGAGCTTCTGCGGTGGTGGTAATGGGCCTAACTGGTGTAAGTACTAATCAGGCCCACTAAAGAACGTGCTTTTTTATATGGGTCCGGTTACTGGAAATTCTACTGGCCTCGTCGTCACTTCCACTGCCGACCCCGACGCCCTCCGCCGGAGACCGTCCGCGGTCGCTCGTATGATCTTTGATCTCAGCTGCCGGGTCCGCAGCGGAGGCGGTCCGCGTGACCGTGGTGGTCGGTAGGTTCACCGTCCCCTCCAATTTCCCTGCCGCTGCTTCTCCCCTTCCGCGCGCGCCGGCCATCGCTCCACTCCAATTGCCTTTGTCAGAGGCTGAGGACAAATAGGCCCGCACATCTCTAATCGTTGCTCGCTGGAACGCGGACAAGGCCGATGACAACGGGGGCCGGGGAAACTCGAAGGCCGAAGGGTGGTCGGGAAACGGGATGGTCGGTATTTCATTCACCGTCCGCCCTCGGGTTTACCAGGTCCGCTCGATTAGAGATGTGCGGCCTATATTACCTGGTTATTTTGATTAGTTCAAAAAACTATTATATTTCGTCTCGGCCCTGGCCCACATTCTAGTGTAATGTAGCAGAGGAAGAGTTGTTTTTGCTGCGATTGATTGCACACAGGCGGTGAAGATGCCGCCATTGCCGGCCATCCAAGCTCTCGGAAGCGGCGGCCGGAAGCGTGCACGAGATGGGGCAGTCAACGAAACGCCTACTGGTAGTTGGGCTTCCATGAGAACGGACGGTAGGCCACGGCCAGTGACGGGAACGGTCGCCCTCCCTCGGCGGCGGATTGGACGTGGACAACAGTCGCGCATGAGACAGAGAAGACGGTTCCAGGTGTTGGCGGGCACTTGCTGCGACGAGCGCCGAAAAGGCGAAGCTGTGCATTTTTTTTTTGTTCGTCCATCTTGCATACAGTATTATTTTAGCATCGACTGTCTCCTTGCCTAGCCAGATAATTTCATTTCTTCAGCAAAATGCTCACCCTCGTGTTGCTGATAAGATACCTACTGTCCCAGAGAATGTGACAGATCAGGTAAAAAGCAGTCTTTCACTATATTTGCAGATATACTAGAGATTGAAAATTTCTTTGTGCAGATTGGGTTATGAGAAACTGTCCGGAACAGGGTTGAAATGATTCCTTCACACTTGTACGAAGATTTTCCTAGCAAGGTAAACTCAAGTCTTTCATACAGGGGGCACTTCACAGATCTTTTTTTTTTTACTTGCTTATTGTGCTGTTTTGTAATTTTCTCATAATCAATACTCCCTCCGTTTGCTAATTATTGTCGTTCCCAACGCCGAATTGAACTACAAATTAACTAGACGACGCTGTCGGAACCACATCATTTAAAAAACGGAGGGAGTATGTTTAATCCGGCTTTCTTGTGCAGGAATTATTTGAACAGTGTTGTGATCATGCGAGGGATAATGGATACCTGCTCTGGGAAGACTCGAAAAGAATGAGACTGGTAGTAGAGGGGAATTCCATCCTGAAATGAGGGAGTTCCTCCGTAGGCAAAGATGAAAATTGAACTTTTATTCATTCTGCGTTCCGCCATGTGAAGAAAATGAGTAAACGACCATATGGAGTGAGCAATTCCAGGGCACGGTGCTGCTTGACGTCTGCTAACGTTAGGAAGTGCCACATGATGATGGGAAAGTTGCAATTGCATCTGGAGATGAGATTTGCATGCATTGTATTGGACTCAAACCTAATCTAGATTAGATCTAGTAGAAGTGTCATTTGTTCTTGGTTTCTGAAAAATAAAGAGTATGTAGCGATGTAGCAGCTGACTACTGCCATATGACAAAAATAGTGAACGTGTAATGAACCAATCTTATTGACAAAAAAAAAGGCGTAATATTCAAATTCATCCCTCAACTATCATTGTAAGCTCAATTTTATCTTTTAACTTTCAAAAGGTTCAATTTAGTCCTTGAACTTTAGTTTGTAGGTTCAGTATCATCCCTGGTCCAACGTGGATGTCCACATGGCATGCCACGTCAGCTCTTAGTTTTTACACTATCAAATTTCGAATTGATTTTTCTCTCAAACTGTAACTTTGTTTTTATACCAGTTTCAATTAAATTGTTGAATTTAAAAACTCAAACTGTAACTTTGTTTTTACACCCGTTTCAATAATTGTATTATAATTAATTTAACAACAAGATCCAATATGGATATACAACTTGTACTTTTGAGTTTTTAAATTCAACAATTTAAATGTATTATGTCAACACAATGTTTGAACATATTTTAAAAGACACGGCTCCCCACATTTCATTAAAAATGTTAAAGTGATATATAAAATGTTAAATAACAAATAGATCCAAGAACTATGTTGAAAATGATATGTCCAAAATGTTAAAATTTTAAAAGAGCCTCCATGGGTTAAAAAAATATATCCTTGTGTTATTTTATTTTCTTATAAGAAACATAATGGTTCAAACCGATTTAAAAATAATTACAATTTGAAAGAAAAATCAGTTTGGAATTTGGAATTCAACTCAGAGCTGACACGGCATGCCACGTCGTGCCATGTGGACATCCACGTCTGACTAAGGATTATACTGAACTTACTAACCAAAGTTCAAGGACTAAATTGGACCTTTTGCTAGTTGAAGGATGAAATTGAGATTCGGATGATAGTTAAGGGACGAATTTGAGTATTATGCCAAAAAAAAAAAAGGCTCGCAGGCTGCTTTGTCCCGTACATTATTGTGTCGGGCCGGAAAAATTAATCGGCTCGGTAATAACATAGCCCAGTCCGCTTCAGATCCATAGCCCAGTCGTGCTCGTGCGCGCGAGCGACGGCACGGGCGCACGGCTCGTGTCCATCTCCCACCAAAACGCTCGTCCGGACTCCTCAGCCGGACTCCTCTGCTAGGGTTTTACCCCACCTCCTCCGCCGCCAACTCAGCTCAACCCCGAGTACGCGAAGCCATGGCGGGGAAGAAGCGCAAGTCCGGCTCCGAGAAGCCACCGAAGCACCGCCTCCCGCTGGGCGCCGACGCTGATGCTGTCGCCGACGCCTCGAAGCGCCGCCGCTCCGGCGCCGGCAAGCAGCACCAGGCCGATGAGGAGGCCTCCATTCCTTCCTCCCTCAGCGCCAAGATCCTCCGCGAGGCGCGCAAGCAGCAGCAGGAGGAGGAGATGCTCGCCGACTCCGGCGACAAGGCTCCCTCTGGCGCGGCTGCCGGGCCGTCCGCATCCTCCTCGTTCACTGTCCCCGCCGCGGATGACGAGGAGGAGGATGTCGACGAGTTTGAAGGTTTTGACACGCTGAGCGAGTACGACGGTGGCGAGGTTCGTGCCTTGCGTGACTGAAAATGAGTAATTACTTTTTTTTCGTGTGTCTGAGACACGAAAAAATTGATTAGTTTGTGAAAATTGGCAGGTGGAGATCAATGAGGAAGACGAGAAGGCCCTCGCCGCCTTCATGTCCAAGGACAAATTTGCTCAGCGCACACTTGGAGATATCATTCTCCAGAAGATTAGAGAGAAGGACGCCGAGGTCTCAACAGGTCAGTATAACTTTAACTGTTGCTTCTTTGATACTTGGAATGGTAGTTCATTGAGCTAGCTACTAGCCATTGTGAAGTAGTTCGAAAATTTTAAATGCATAGATGAGATGCAGCAATCAACTTTTTTCTTTGTGAAGAACAAAGAAACAATTAATTAAGGCCATTGATTGAACAATTCCTGGTGTTTATATTTGTTTGTGCAGAAGGACAGCCTCGCTTGAAGTTGGACAACAGCATTGTTGAGCTTTATAAAGAGTATGTGACTGCCATCGTTCTTTTCCAACTAAAAGAAGTTTAGGATGTTTCTACTCAGTGTTGACCTTTTTTCTTGTCATGTGTAGGGTTGGGAAGTTCTTAAGCCGATACACAAGTGGCAAAATTCCAAAAGCATTCAAGCGCATACCATCCTTGGAATGCTGGGCTGAAGTGCTGCAGCTAACTGAGCCGGAGAACTGGTCTCCTAATGCAGTATATCAAGCTACGCGGCTCTTCTCTTCAAACATGAGTGCAAAGAATGCTGAAAGATTCTATGAAGCAGTTTTGCTTCCTCGTATTCGTAATGACATAAGGCAGAACAAGAGACTGCATTTCGCTCTCTATCAGTCGCTGAAAAAGTCCATTTATAAACCTGCAGCATTTAACAAGGGAATTTTGCTGCCACTATGTCGGGTAAATTTTCTCTTCAGATTTCCAGGAATTTAGCAGGGCACATCATAGGGCATATCTGTATTCTTTGTAGTACTCTCTGGACCAGCATCTCGTTTTGTTTTGGATGGTTAATTATGCATTTGTTACAGTGATATAATACTGTTTAAACTCTGGAAAACTGCATTTCTGTATAGTTGCTGGTTGAAATTCTGCATTTGTTCAACATCTATTTTTGGTCTGAAATGAGAACATATTCTTCTTTCATCTGTCATTTCAACCAGGCAGCCCTTTGTTTCATTACTTTGTCATATCGTATTATAGCTGCACACATGATATCTTGCTTCTTGTTTTATGCTCACTTCATATGCTCTTATCCTTGCTGCAGGAAGGGAATTGCACTCTCCGTGAAGCAGTAATTATTGGAAGTATTATCCAGAAAGTCTCCATTCCTTTCCTCCACGCGAGGTCAGTCCTGTATTTTATAGGATTCATTTCCAAAATGATTATTAGTTAGTTTCTTATCTCCTCGTGTCATTTGTATGCAGTGTAGCATTAGTGAAACTAGCTGAGATGGAATACTGTGGCACTACCAGGTAAGTGAGGCACCATAACATCTTTATATTCTCGCAGGAAATATTTTCACATCCTTTTTCCAAGATAGATATATTTATGTGACTTATCCTATCCATTAGAAACTGCTACTAAATACATGCTTGAACTTTTGGTTTATTTGTTCATAACATTGTGCTGACAACTTGACATAATATCTGACAAGTATATGTATATTTAAGCTGTTAAATTTACATGAAGCAAAAGGTTTACACCGCTCTGTTTTTTATCTCTTTTTTTCCTACGTTTCTCCGGGCACTTTACGGAAACCTTATTTTGATAAAGGGTTCCTGTCCGCTAATGTTAATGTTGATATGCTCCCTTTCTTACTTCCTGAATTGAGACCACCCATCAATCTACCAGAATAATGCCATCTCAGGTGTAAACTTGGTAGTTTCCAGTAATGTTGTTGTTGTCTATGATTTCCATTTGTCTATTGCGAGAGGCGTTTGAACTGGCAACATGTTTCATGATGAAAAGTCTGATCCAGTCGTTTTGAATTATGTAGTTTTGTCCTATCACATAATGCAACGGACCAACAATGTTTGCACTGAAAATTTTGATGCATTAGTTTTTCTGACGAATATTGTCTTGTGTAACAGAAAGTTGTGTGACGTTTAGTCTCAAACTTTATAGCATTTGTAATTTGGTGATGTATAGGAATTTATTGTGGAAGATAAATTAGTTCTGGCCTACCTGTTTACTGTTTTGGTTCATACTTATTAGCTTTAGAAGAATGGTGTAACCTAATTCCTCTCTTGCAGTTATTTTATCAAGCTATTTCTGGATAAGAAATATGCTTTGCCATACCGAGCGCTTGATGCAGTGCTTGCTCATTTCATGCGATTTCTTGATGATGAGAGAACCATGCCTGTTATATGGCATCAGTCACTACTTGCATTTGTGGAAAGGTTCGTGATGGATGTGTAGAATTTGAAGCATTTTCTTCATCTGAAAGGCATCATAGTTTGTTTCATGACATGCTGCAAATAACTATATACTTCAAACAATTAAATTTCCGTTTGTCTGTTTATTTTCCATCTGTCTATGCACATGTTATGGTCGCTGTTAGGATTGGGATCGTAAGTGAGGGAGAGGGAGTGGTTGCTAGGGATTTGGGCATCAGGGAAGACCAGCTGCGGGGCTGTGCCCACGGCCGGCAAGAGGGAAGGAAATTCCTTCTAATCTCTTGCTTAACTTCTTTGATCGATCCATCTCCTCTCTTTATATACAGAGGTTTACTTGACTCTTAAGCAAACGATCAGCTAACCCTAATGGGCTAAGACCCAATAGGCCCTTTGACTCCTCTAGCACTACACCCCACCTGGACATGCAGCTCGTCCTCGAGCTGCAGCCTAACCAACTTATAACTATGACTCGACTCGACATAAACCAAACACCGAAAAATAAGCCTTTTACATCTCGGCTTATTGTATTATTCTCAACCTGAAATGAACTAGGACTCTTTATTTTTGACTCATGGATAGAAGGTGGACACCATCTACATGCCGGACCTGCACATGTGCCGCCACCTGGATCCCATGGAAACAGCCCTCTAATTCTCTGCACGTGGACAACCATCCTCCAATGGCAGCAGCGATGGAGTGCGTGGAGAGCGGCAGCGTAAGAGAGGCGCTGCAGTAGCCATGAGAGTGGAGGTGTGAGCTGCTGTAGGCGGCTCCCTTGTGTGCTGCAGCAGGGCCACCTGGATCCCATGGAAACAGCCCTCTAATTCTCTGCACGTGGACAACCATCCTCCAATGGCAGCAGCAATGGAGTGCGTGGAGAGCGGCAGCGTAAGAGAGGCGCTGCAGTAGCCATGAGAGTGGAGGTGTGACCTGCTGTAGGCGGCTCCCTTGTGTGCTGCAGCAGGGCCATCTAGGCGGAGCTGAGTGCAGCAGTGCGCCACCTAACGACACCGGTGGATGGTGGGCAAACTATTCAACTGAGCAATGTTCTACATCTTACAGAAAAAGTGTGGTTTACTGTTTTTATGTACTTCGACCAGATTGTATGCTGTATATGTGACTCATGCCTCAAAGAGGTGTGAGGATGAATTGGTAGTTCGTTTTTCTTTGTAGATTTTCTTACACACATTTAGACTGTTTTATTTATGTATGCTGTGATATATATTGTATGACAGATACAAGAATGAGTTAGAGAAAAAGGACAAGGAGAAACTTTCACGTTTGTTGGATCACCAGAAGCATTATTTGGTATGGTGTTTTGGTTATATTGTCAGTAGATATTTCAAGATATTGCTTACTTTTTCTATGAGTTGACTGACATTTGCTATCCTTACTTTAATCTCTTTGTACACAGGTTACTCCTGAAATACGGAGGGAGCTACGGAGTAGCTGCAACAGGGGTGAAAAGAGTACCGATGTGTTGATGTATATCCTTTTCATGCATTCCTTAAATATGCTTTTTTAATGTTTTCTTAAGTTGAACAACTTGATCAGATTTTTGTACAATTAGCATCTTAGTCCGTGCGCTATACTGATTTGCTTGATTGTTGATGCTTCCTTAACCTATTCATACCTTCACCCATCTCTGTGATAAGCAAACCGATTGAAGAAGATAGGTGGGATTTTCCTGATGTTCCAATGGAGGAAGACTAGAGTGTTTGATTTGAGAGCTTACGTTTTTTCTTAGCCATGTAATATTATAATCTTACATTAAGAATACAATTTGTGAGAACATTAAAAGTTTTGGTTGAACTGGAGATAAACCTCCTCGTGAAAAAAAAGGAGATAAACCTGTTGGTTTGCTAGTTTGAGCCGAACTGCATGTGTGGGCACTTAACGTTGATCTGTCGTAGCTTGGATTCATGGCAGACAAGCTCCGGAATTCCTTCGTACATGGACAGTAAGAAGCCATCTTCTCCATCGCTCATGTGTCGCGGTGTGTGGGCGTACGGGAAGAACGGGTGGCGCGCTTTGAATGTCTGTTTTGAGTCTTATGGGCGCAACCAATCGTATTGTTTGTTCGTTGTTGCTCACATGTTATGAAATTACTATGCAAGAAGCGTAACTAATCGGATGGTTTGTTCATGGTTGCTCACATGTTATGATATTACTATATATGTAAGAAATGGAAGTGAGCAATAAATCAGCATATAGGGCTCATTTGGTTGGAGGTCTAAACGAATATTGCCTGGCCTGTTGTGAGCCTGGGACCTGCTTGGACCCTCTTTGGTTGGAGACCTGACATGCTGTGTTGCAGGATGTTTTCTTCGTGCAAGTCTGAGTCGTGGAGCACGTCTACGGTTGAGACATCGTCAGGCAGCAGTTCATAATGCCCATTTGCTCCAGCCTGTCGAAGAGAAAAATGTTCCAACTTCGACGCATTTGATCACGGGGGTTGTTACCGTCCCAGTCAGAGGATAATACTTTGCTTGTATTGCACAACTTAGCAAATGAGTGATAACTTGATCGAATCAAGTATTTATGCATGAAGCATATTACTCCACTACTCTCATCATAATATAGGGAAGAACTATGAGAAAGGTCTATGAACGACTTAGCTTTGTGGTAATTATTTACCATTGTTCAAGCACATTTAAGCAAAATGTAAGACATATTAAACACTGAAGTTTAAAGGATGTCATAATGAGGGGGAGCATATGTGTAGATTATCTAAAATAATCTTTGGAATGTCACTTAATTGTTTATGATCTAATAGATCATTATCGTGAAGATCAATAATTATTTATGAAGATTATGTGTTGTACTCTTTTTCCCTTTATGAGTTCTGCTTTGAAGTTTTCTCACATTAGTTTTTTAATGAGGCAACAAGTGCAAATACAACTTACATAGATATTGTACTCTTTTTCCTATATGGTTGTCACTTGAGTGACACTTTTAAAAGGTTTTGAGGAAGCAATATTATGTAATATAAGCAACGGTACTATGTACTCTTTTTTCCATTTTTTTCCATTGGGTTTTTGAGAATGAGTTTTTAATAAAATATAGCTATCCTTGTAAAGTACCCAAAGGAAGTGTTATGTAACACAAGGAAAGGATAGGAAGGCTCTGGAAGACTTTGTCCTAGTCCTATTCCAGATGTGGGCAGCTTTACTAAACAGTCCTACTTCTACCATGTTTGGGAGTCACTCTACCCCTATATATATGTGGAGTACCCCTATTGTAATTACTAGATGATTATCTCTATCTCTATAATCTATTAATTAAGATGTGGTCGTCCACTTCGTGTCCACAAAGTTAGAGATTGAATCTAAATCGATTTCGTATCTTTCATATCAAGTAACAAATTTCAAAAATCATAACTCCCTCGTTCGGAGCTCAAATGAGGCAAACTCGGACTCTACCACATAGCCCTAGAAAAGTTCTACAATTTTGATATTCAATAGAAGTTCAGATCCCACCGTTTTTGTTTTCAAATATGCGACGCAAAAATATTTGTTCTCATTCGGTCTCCTCTGCGTAGGTCTTTGTGTGGGGTCCATATCTGTTAGCTCCATAGTACAAATAATATGATCCATATATGTTTCAAAAAGGTCTCGACGAGATCTACAACTTTTGTGTTTTAATTGTTTCCATTAGAGCAAGTCTTCAAGTTCAAAATTGTGTTGCAATGCAGTGTTATTTGTGGACTGCGTGAATTGATTTTTCCTTCGGGAGAAACTTCTAGAATATGGTAAAAAAATGGTGAAAAAATTGCTACTTTTAACATATAAAATAGTATATTAAGAAGCACCAACGGTAATGCAAATATGATCTTTCATGTAAAAAACATAAATAATATTGTATATATCTAATAATTATATTATATAAATAATTTATATTTAAATCATAGAAGAGTGTTTTGTTTTTTTAAGTCTGTAGCAACGTACGGACACTTTGGTAATAACTTATTAATTGAGCTGAGGTTGTTTAGACCATTTTTTTCATGTCTAGATATGTCTGTAATGTTGTCGTATTTAGTTTGTATCCTATAATAATTTACCAATGAATTTTAGTTGTTTTTAAACTATTTTTTAATCCTTTGTTGAATTGGTCTTCGATTTCAATTCGACATTTCATACTAACAACAATTAATCATCTATTAACATCATATTTTGGATGAAAACGAATAAAAAAAATTCCAATAATAACTCACTTCAAAATTATTATAATGAATATTCTTTTTAAAACTAAAAAAATTAAAGCAAAATAAAAATAGAGCAAATGCTCAAGCCAAAAAATTGATTAATTGAAAACCTTTTACAGTTAAAAAATATTCTAATCATAAATTTTTTTAACGAAGACTCATAACAACGCACGAGTATTTTGCTAGTAATAACTTATTAATTGAGGCGCGGTCGTTCACTTCATGTCCACAAAATTAGAGATTGAATCCAAGTCGGTTTTATACATTTCATATTAAGCACCGACTTTCAAAAATCATAACGCCTGCGTCCGGAGTTCAAATGAAACAAACTCGAACTCTATCTCGTAGCTCTCAAATATTTCTACAACTTTGGAATTCAGTGGATTAACATATTCAGAAGTCTTTGTGTAGAAATATACGATATAAAAATATCTGTTCCGATTCAGACTCCTCTACGCATGTCTCTTTGTGGGCCTATATCTCATAGGTCCGGAGTCCAAATAATATGATGCATATATGTTCCAGAAAGCTCTTGACGAGATCTACAACTTTCGTAGTCACACTTTTTCCATTGGAGCATGTCTTGAAGTCCAAAACCGTAACACAATACAGTGTTATTTTTGGACTGCGTAAATTGTTTTTTCTTTTCGGATAAACCTTCTAGAAATCCTTAGTCATTGGGTCACGATCTTGGCCTTACATATTTAGTTTCATGTATGTATAAAGGTATATTATAGGTGTTATGGACTTGTAGAAAACATAAAGTCGAGTTTCATATCACTACTTCTCATCTTTGAACCTTTTTAGTGTTATTTCACCTAATTCTATAACATCTCAAACAACACTATATGTCGAAATCATCAATAATAGAGATAAAAAACATATTTATAATAAGAATATGGTGAAAAATGGTGAGAAAATGATTGCTTTTACATATAAAATGGTACACTAAAAAATATTAATAATAATATAAATATGATCTTTCACGTAAAAATATTAATAATACTATATATGTGTTAGGGGCGCGAGGTCCCCCAGTTGTCGCGAGGTCCCCCAGTCGTCGCGAGGTTCGAGTTTTTCAGTTTCTGACTGTTAACCTTTCTTTCAGCAGCAGACATGCAACACGGTCGCCATCAAGATCGCGAAGTTATGGAAGGAGATCATGGCACAATAGCTTTCGGAATTCCCAAGCAAGTGCCATCTCGCCGGACTTCGGCGCGAGGTCCATCGGACGGACCTCGCTGGGGGCCATGCGAAGTCAGGAGCGACGGCGCGGGAGGTGACAGGCGTGCTGCCCAAGGAAGTGGCGGCAAGCGGAGCAGCACAAGTACAAAAATACCCCTGACAACAGTCTCTCCAGAAGGACAGTAGTCTAGGGTTTCCTGAGGGCAAAAGGGTCAATACCACAGTTGTAACGAGCTCCTTGAGCTATAAAAGGAGCCCATAGAGCACTGTTTAGGGGAGAGGACACCTGTAATGACCAATAGACGAGAGCAATGAACTGATTTTGGATCCGTTTGTCTCTTTTGATTGATGACCTTATGAAATACTAAATCTGCTGGTGTCTAAACTTCACCCCGTGTAGTTTAGACCCCAACAGTGGCGCCCACCGTTTGTGAGTACGAAAGACAAGCCCATGATGTCCAGATCAAGAAGAAAAACAATATGGGGCTCCACACTGGAGTTGCCAGCCGTTGAGCCTGCAAGATTGAGCGCGAGGTCTCAACAGGGCCACGACAGCCAGCACCGCGTGTTGCAAGATCAAGATCAAGAGGCTCATAATCAGCCGCAAGTTGTGCAGCCACAAGCAAACTCAGAAGCCCAACCAAGGGATGAAGTCCTTGGTCACTGCAAAGTGCAAAAAGACTTTGCCGGCACAAATGATCATGAAGCCAGCACGTCGTAGGATAGGGGGGCAAACACAATAACTATAACAGAAGTCGATGACCAACAAAGCTCAGGCGACGAAGAACCCGTGACTCAGACAAGCCAAGAAGAAGATATTGAAAAGTTGAGAAAGGAAAATGAATACTTGCTGTCACTGCGACAACAGCTTATCGAAGAAGCAGACAAATTAGCTCGCCAAGGCTCTCAAGCATCAACCATCCTTCAGCAGAAACGCAAGAAAGACCAACTTCTTTGGGAAATCGAGCAGCTAAAAAACAACATAATCAAAGAACGACCACCTCAAAACAGAAGAGTTCACTTCGAAGATCAGCAGAGTACACAATCCATTCATATCAGAACTATCGCGCCCACAAGTACACACAACAAAGAGTCGCCATTATCAATGGGGCTACAAAAGTCTTTCAATCCAGTTCAATTCAGAATGGTTGCGACGCCGAAGTACAAGGGGGACTCAGATCCAAGGCATTTCTTAATGAGTTATGAAGCGGCGATTACATCAGCTGGCGGAGATGACATCACACTAGCAAAGACCTTCGCTTGCGCTATAGAAGGAATAGCGTTAAATTGGTATTTCAATTTACCGCCTGGATCAAGCTATAGCTGGGAGAACTTAAGGGACAAAGTGTTGGCAAACTTTAGGGGACTCAGAAGCATTTCGGAACCGAGCGAAGCCCTCAAAAATTTAAAGCAGCGGCCAGGAGAAACATTGCAAGAATTCTACAAAAGGTTCCTGATCTTGAAAGCTCAAGCGCCAGCACTCTCAGAAGAAAGAGCAATGGAGTTCATGATAGCTGGCCTCAGGGCATCCTCGCTAACCTCTAAATTTGCAAAAATACCACTGGCCTCGCTGAAAGAAATGTGCACGAAAATTGAAGACTATTGTCATTCAGAGCTGGACTTTAAAAGGAGAACCCAAACCCAAAGAGAAGAGGACAACAAAGTTCACGACAGGCGAAGTGAAAACTGCCAAGATTCAAGCGGTAGAAGGCAAAGATACAAGAGCCCTGTTGGTCGTAGTTACGCACCCACTTATATACCGCAAGAGGACGGTGTACAGTTATCGAATCCACAGGGAACGAGCGGAACTAATACTATTAAAGGGTTACTAACAGATTGCAATGGGTTGGTTGGTGTGAATGATGACGGTGAGAAAGAGGAAGGTGAATGTTGTTGAAGAGGCAACAGGATGATGAAGGATTCTCTCCTTCGGATTGGGTCACTAGCATGCAACCTTATTCTTATCAACTCGAGTGATGAATCTAATATTCTATAAGACATGGTGGTTTCGTTCACCCCGGCTGTCACTAAAGAGGCTATTAGCTGCCCACTGGTTTCTTGCACTATGTAATGGGCAAAAGTGTATTGACCGATACACTAATGAAAGGGATAGATAGATGTGCAATAAAGTTCATCACATAGATTAAATTCATCGAGAGAGTATCAACAAGTATGAGAGTTACATGATCAAATCCCCGCACCAGAGAAGAGAATATGAGACTACTTACTCATCCTTCCGCTAGACATAGTAGAGGGGTGAGAAATAGCGCTGGAACGCGCACGAGCCGATCGGCGCAAGCGTCGCGCCGATCGGCGCGACCTCCCTTCTGGTGGATCTCGTCGGTGTTGACGAACCTCCACCGCCAATATCCTGGAACCCTAGTTTTAATAACTGGTTCTCGCGATCGCCGTCTCTCCTTGGTCGATCTTGCCTTTTGATAATTATCTTCCTTTTATACTCGACGGGATTAAGATAACTTCCACCGACTCTAACTCATACTGGGCTGGGCCTTCGTCTTTCCTGGGCCGGATCATGTTTTCGTCATCTTTTCCTCCTGCGCCGATCGGCGCAAGGGTCGCGCCGATCGGCGCGGCTCCGTATCTGGCCCATCTTCGTTATTCTTCAGCTCTTTATCCATAATTGCCCTGTTTTACACCTATTTCATGCGATTACATCCAAAACAGAACAACTACAAATATATGCAAATATGGGGTTAATTGTTAGTCCAAACCACCAAATTAAGACGTAAAACATCCCTTTTTAATAGATAAAATGGGCATATAGAAACCACCAACAAGCCCTGCACCTCGATTCATGGTAAACAACGTCGAGCCAAACCAGCAATTTGCACTACAAAGCCCGCCTCAAACGAATCAACAGAACCAGCATCAGTCCCGGGGCAACAACAACAGAGGCCGAGGTAGAGGGAGAGGGGATTATTCAGGCCGCCCACTAAAAAAGACGTATTGCATCTATTGCGGAGAAGACAAGGGTCACAGATCCTTCGAATGTTCAATTGCGAAACAGATAAAGCAAAGAATAGATGAAGAAAAAAAGCAAGCAGAGCAAGCAAAAGCGATAAATCACACATCGCCCCAGACATGGCAAAACCAGTCAAACCCAAATGCAAGCAACCAATCTCACACCTCGCCCCACCATCCAGCCCACTTCGCCCAAAACCACCTCTACGCAGTAAGCAACCAAAACTATAACCCATCCCTTAGCCAACCAAACATACAATATCCACAATACCAGTACCACCCTTACCCATATTTCGCTACAAGTTCCACATACCAGCAGCCACTTCTCCAAAACCTAGCCCATCAACTAGCAATCGAAGGCCAGCAAAGCCAGCAGCTCTCACTCCCACAGCCGAAAACAGAGAGTCCAAACAGCCAGCAAAATCAGCCTCAACCACTACCAACCAAAGACTTTATTAGGATGATAATGGGAGGATCTTCGATGGACTTTGAAAACAAAAAGGCAAAGAAGAAATTATTTCAGAGCCGTCAACAACATATCCATCGATGGCCCAGTCATAAAATCGAAGTGGTCTCATATTCCAATAACATTCACCCAAGAAGACTTGAAGCTAAAATCATATCCGCACGTCGATGCGTTTGTCATCAACGCTCACATCGACAAGTGGAAGATTGGAAAAGTTCTAGTGGATAACGGTAGTCCGGCAGACATCATCTTCTACAACACCTTTTTGCAAATGGGATATGTGAAGGAAATCCTAAAGCCGTCAAATATACCCCTATATGGTTTCGGTGGAAAGAGAGTGGAGCCACTCGGAAAAATTGAACTTCCAGTTTCATTCGGTGACATGTCGAATCCAAGAACAGAGTACATCACTTTCGATGTCATCCATCTGTTCTATCCATACAATGTGATTTTAGGCCGAGGTACACTAAACGTCTTCGAGGCAGTGGTTCACAATGCTTATCTATGCCTCAAGATACCAGCGAGCAATGGAGTCATTACAGTCTTCGGAGACCAGCAAGAAG
Organism: Eleusine indica; assembly: GCA_030378355.1. Classification (NCBI taxonomy): domain Eukaryota; kingdom Viridiplantae; phylum Streptophyta; class Magnoliopsida; order Poales; family Poaceae; genus Eleusine; species Eleusine indica. The sequence continues at coordinate 3,170,732 of CM059498.1, read as the reverse complement.
CTCGAAACATTGAACAAGGTTATACCCCGGGACAAACAAATATTCATAACATAGAAGCATTGTCGCAAGAAATGGTGCAAGAAGTGGAAAGGAAAAAATCACATGAGATTGAGAGAAGGAGAAACGCAAATGATGAAGTACAGGCAGCAGATAAAGAAGCAATGACAATTCAAGCAGAATCCAAAACCAAAAAGGTGCTCCTGGACAATCTGATAATGGGTCGATCTGTAATAATCGGGGTAGGCCTCACGACAACCGAAGAACATCAGTTGCTAGATTTCTTGCAAAGAAACAAAGATGTTTTCGCCTGAAGCTCAAGAGACCTCGAGGGAGTCAGCAGGGAAGTAATAGAACACAAGCTAGAAATAAGCAGCACAGCAAGGCCAAAAAAACAGAGGCTAAGGAAAATGTCAGAAGAAAAGGCAGAAGCAGTAAAGGCCGAAGTGCAGAGACTGCTAGACGCTGGGGTGATCAGAGAAGTTTCTTATCCAAAGTGGATGGCAAACGTGGTCATGGTGAGAAAGAAAAATGGAAATTGGAGAATGTGCATCAATTTCACGGATTTGAACAAATCCTGTCCCAAAGACGATTTCCCTCTACCTCGCACTGACAGAATAGTGGATTCTGCAGCTGGGAGTGAGTTGTTGTCATTGCTTGATTGTTTTTCGGGTTACCACCAGATTTGGTTAAGAAAAGAAGACCAAGAAAAAACAAGTTTCATAACACCATTCGGAACATATTATTTCGTAAGAATGCCAGAGGGGCTGAAGAATGCAGGCCCAACTTTTTGCAGAATATCTAAGAAAGTGTTCGAGCAACAGCTAGGTAGAAATGTACATGCATACGTCGATGACATAGTAATAGCCAGCAAAGTCAAGGCAGACCACATCGCAGATTTGGGAGAAACATTTGCAAGACTCAGGGCTGTGAAGCTAAAATTGAACCCAGAAAAGTGTGTCTTCGGAATACAGAAAGGGAAAGTTCTTGGATGTCTGGTATCAGCAAAAGGAATCAAAGCCAACCCAGACAAAATAAAGGCAATAGTAAACATGGAACCACCAAAGAACGGAAGAGATGTACAAAAGTTAACTGGGAGGATGGCAGTGTTAAACAAATTCATCTCCAAGTCCGCAGAGCGAAGTCTCCCATTCTTCAAAATCTTGAGAGGTTCTGAAAATTTCCAATGGGGTCACGAGCAGCAGAAAGCATTTGACGAGTTGAAAGAATACTTAAAAGACCTGACAAAACTGACAAACCCAGACCCCAGAGCACCTTTGCTGTTGTACATCGCAGCATCTCTATTCGCTGTAAGTTCCGCGCTAGTAGTGGAGAAAAAAGTAGCGAAGAAGGTCAGAGGGGAACTAAGAGAGGCACACCAGCAATTCCCAGTGTACTTCATGAGCGAAGCATTGTCAGGGTCAAAATTGTTTTACATAGAAATGGAGAAAGTAGCATATGTAGTGGTCATGGCATCCAGAAAGTTAAGGCACTACTTCGAAGTACACAGAATAAGGGTCATGATAAACCAACCACTGAATGACATCTTCAGAAACCGGGACACCTCGGGCAGAGTCAGAAAATGGGCCATGGAGTTGTCTAAACATGTCATAGATTTTGAAAAAAGAAGTGCAGCAAAATCCCAAGTCTTGGCGGATTTCGTGGCAGACTAGACTTCGCCGGGTTACTTCGGCGACGGCGAAGTGATCAAAAAGTACTGGACAATATATCGCGATGGGGCCTGGGGAGCAGCAGGAGCAGGAATAGCAGCCGTAATCACCTCGCCAATGGGATTAAAAATGAGATACACAGCAAGGCTAGAATTCTGAAACGATGAAGTCAAGAGCACAAATAACATCGCAGAATACGAAGCAGTGCTTTTGGGACTAAGAAAAATAAGGGCCTTGGGAGTGCAAAGTTGTAAAGTCAAAACAGATTCAAAAGTTGTAGCGAAGCAAGTGGATAAAGATTTCATCGCAAGAGATCTGCAACTTGAAAAGTATTTGATGGCAGTCAGGAGCATGGATAAATACTTCAAGGGATTCGACATCGAGTACGTCGAAAGGAAGCACAACGACGAGGCGGATGAATTAGCTAAAGCAGCTTCAAAAAAGCTAGAATTACCATCCAACGTATTCTTTGAAACATTGCAAGAGCCATCAATCACAACCATCAAGACACCAAAACTAGTGCACACAATATACAACGAAGACTGGAGATCACAAATTATGGCATATCTTAGAGGGTACTTCGAGCCCCATTGCGACATCAAAGAAAAAAGAATGTAACAGAGAGCAAGAAACTATGAGATCATAGAAAACACATTGTACAAGAAGGGAATATGCACCCCATTATTGAGATGCATGTCAGACAAGGAAGGGATAAAGCTTTTAAAAGAAGTGCATCAAGGATTCTGTGGCTCCCACATTGGACCTCGGGCACTGGTCGCGAAAGCTTTCAGGCAAGGATTTTTCTGGCCATCAGCAATAAAGGATGCAATCGAGGTCGTCCGCTCTTGCGAAGCCTATCAAAAATTCGCTAAGAAGAATTGAACGCCATCTCAGTTGACACATTTAATATCACCATCCTGGCCATTGCAAAGGTGGGGAATTGACATAGTGGGAGAATTGACAACTACACAAGGAAATTACAAGTACGCGTTGGTGGCAGTTGAATACTTCACAAAGTGGATAGAGGCCAAACCAATAACAAACATCACTGCAACCACAGTCAAAAAGTTCTTCTGGCAAAACATCGTATGCAGATTTGGAGTGCCGAGAGAAATCACAGTGGACAATGCGAAGCAGTTCGATAATGACGTCTTCAAGGAATTCTGCAAATCCATAGGAACAAAAGTTGAGTTTGCCTCCATCTATCACCCGCAGTCCAACGGGGCATTCGAGAGAGCAAACGGTCTCATCTTCGAAGCAATAAAAAAGATCTTGCTCAATCAGAAAAAGGGAAAGTGGACGGAGAAGCTGCCAAGAGTGGTTTGGTCACACAACACGTCAAAATCAAGAGCAACGAAGTTTACACCTTTCAGGCTATTATATGGTGAAGAAGCAGTAACACCAGAAGAAGTCAACAACAAAAGTTTGCAAACCACAAACATCGAAGTGCAGCTAGAAGAGGGAGAGATCAAAGAAATGATCGAGGTGGACAGATTACAGGCGGTGCAAAACTTGAAGAAGTACCAAAACCAAACTAAGAATTGGAGGGATAAGAAAGTAGTCCCAAGAGAATACAGCCCCGGAGACCTCGTGCTAATCAGAACACCAAGAACAAAAGGCAAGGGAAAACTAGAGCCAAAATGGGAAGGACCATATCTTGTCCTAAAGTCAAACAGATCAGGTGCATACAGGCTAGCGACCACAGAAGGGAAAGAGCTCAGTCACTCATGGAACGCGGACATCCTCCGCAAGTTTTACATTTGAAAAGTTGTAGTGTAAAGGTACACTTCGCAAAATTATAAGCGAACGTGCATGATAATATTTCTTGTTTCAGTTTCTTTTCTTTTCCAGAGCTTTGTAAAAGTCTATAATCTTTTCCTCACGAGGGAACCTAGAGAACCCAGCATTGGGGTGAGGTTTTTAACGAGGCGGCAAAATGTAACCCCTAGCAACATAAAAGCTAGCTATTCCCCAAAAGAGTATCGAGCATGATCGAGCAGTCGAAATAAACTTTCCACAAAGGAAAGTTTTGATATTCGATGAAATTTCAGGAAACAGAGCCGGACGTAATGTCGTGAAGATAACAACATTACTATCCCGACTCCTACTCCGAACTCTTATAATTATGAATGAGCTCAACGAGCTCAAAGTCTCCAAAAGGGAGCAAAAGTCAAAAAGAAATCGACTAAGAGCCAATAGCTCTCCGAAATCTCACCGAGGTCGCCAAGAGCGCGCATCCGTCAGACTCAATACGTCCAGACTTATTCAAACCGAAAGTTCAACCGAAGTCGCAAAAGGGGCTCGGTAACGTTCCTCTTCGTTAAAAACATCCCTCCCAAATCGACTAAGGGGGGAGGGGGTGTTTTTTGCTCAAAATTCAAACCGAAGTCGCAAAAGGGGCTCGGTAACGTTCCTCTTCGTTGAAAACCTCGCCCCCAAATCGACTAAGGGGGGAAGGGGTGTTTTTCGCTCAAAAATCAAACCGAGGTCCCAAAAGAGGCTTGGTAACTTTCTTTTCCGTCAAACAATATCGCTCAAAGAGTTAAAAAAAAGCATACAACCATAATACGTATGAATGTTCTCATTGAATAATCCTCGAACCTTTGTCATTAGTCAGTTTCCTCTTTTACACACAAGCTGGGGAAAGATCTTATCCCACTCTTTCTGATTGTAGCCAGCAGGAGCGCGAGGTATTCTTCCAAATAATCGGTAATTGTCTAAAACAGACAAGTTCCTTGAGCGAGAACCTGAAGCCCCCGCGGCATCGCGAAGTGAAAGGCCCGTCTTCGAGGTAGACGGAGGGGCGCCACCCCTAATGGGCGGTGCCCCTGAACTGTACAACGATGAAATCCGACTAGCCGGAATTTTTCTAACAGCCAGTCGAGGTTTACGCGCTGCCAGCGGATCAGCTGCACGAATGTCATCGGGAACGCTGTCACGCAAGGAAGTTGGAGGTGAAGAGCGAGATGCATTCGTCAATTCATCAAAAACACTCCAATCAAGATCAGAACTGCTACTGTCACCACAACCAGACGGAGTGCTAGGCCAAGCAGGGGGGAAAAAAACAAGAGCGGGCAACCTCCGAAGCAATCTCCGAGCTGTCACTAGATAGTATTACAGTGCAGGTTTCCATGTTCTGCACAGGCCCATCAGCAGGAACCTGCGCAGATCAAAATCATCATTACACAAATTGGTCACAAAATTTTTCCCTAGTGTTAAGGCGCTAATGAAAATAGTCTATTCTAAACCTCCGCGCCGGGACCTCCGCGACCATCTCCCCTGGAGGCAGCATCATAGCGGGGTGCAGCCTCGCCATCTCCGGAACGAGCCCCGTCTATGCCTCCAGAATCGCGAGCAAGTATCTTCTTCTTCAACTGGCAAAAACAAAATAATCAGTCAAGTCCACCCTTAAAAAAAAAAGAAAAAGAAAATTAACCTCGATCAGTTTGGAGCGAGCGGCCTCCATGGCCGCTTCCCGCCCGTGCTTTCTCCAGTATTTGGCAGCAACGCGTTTAGACGCGGCGAGTACCTCACTTGGAGCTTCAGAATCTCATCGATAGCAACCGAGGAAGATCCCAGGCTCGCGACGTGCTCGCACCCTTGCTGACTTAGGAGATTCAAAGCAGCCTCAACAGTGTGCAGAGCGCCATAGTCAGAGCAGCGATCGATGATAACGGGTAAAGCGAAGATCTCGCTGTCCAACCAGTTGAAAAAGCAAGAGGGGCTGATCAGCTCATGGTCGCGAACGAGAGCACCGCTTTCGGCTCCAACGCGCTGAAGCACCTCGCAATAGGCCAAACAGCACCATGAGCCCGATCAGAAAAGGCGAGGGCAATGCGTCGCGTAGTCTCTTCCATTTCGCCAACTTGCATGTTCAGAGAGTCGAAGTCCCGCTTCTTGGTATCCAGAGATTTCTGCAAACCCTCCTTTTCTTTCTCGAACTCAGAAACCTTCAGCTGAAGGCTGGCAACCTCGTCTTTACGGGCATTGCACCTGTCAATCGCCTTCTTCCGTTCCTATTGGAGTTTTAAATTCTCCGAGCGGAGGGCATCAATCATAACTTTTTTGCAATCTGATGGTCTCCGCCTGTAACTCGCCATGACAAATTTTCTCACCAATAACCTCGGAAATAGTGAAGTTCTACATAAAAAACAAGAAACCTTTTAGACAACGACACCTTAAGAAATAGCCGAAGTTGCAGTGTAAACACTTACGTGTCACAGCATCACAGACGACAAATTGTTCAGCTTTTCAAGGGAAAACTTCGATACATGTCTCTTAAGCTCTGTAAAAGAAAAGGACGCACACATAAAAATATAATAACGAAAAGAAGAAGAAAGAAGCACGCGCAAACCTGATTCGGTCATGGAGCCCAGAAAGTCCCAAGTCTTGGGATCCTCAAAATCCACCTTCGAAGAACGCCCGTCACGGGCAGCGGATGCAGATCCTTTAAATGCAAACATAATCCAACAAAGGGTAAGGGAGATGTGCTCGACGAAGACAAACAAAAAAATTGCGCAAAAGGCATACCGTCGATCGTCATCATGTCGCGCTCGCGGCAGGGAGACTGACAAGGGGACGAAGCAGCAGCAACTTCGCGGCGTTCAGCACTAACTGAGGACTTAGCGGCGGCGCTTGGCCTTACCCCGCCGTCACTATCTTCATAATCTGAGAGCGCCCCCGGCATCCTCTCTGCGAAGTCATTCTTCTTCGAATCCCCAGCACGAATACCTTTCGGAGAGGTCGCGCATCGCTTGTCGCGAGTAGTGTCCTCCGAAATGCAAGCATGTTGCTTGCCGCGAGGTCGATCAGAGGTAGAGTCAGAAGACAGATATTCCACAGTATCTCTCTTGCGTTTGGCGCAAGTCTTCACCCTACCAACAGCTGCGTAAGCAGGCAAGCTTGACTTCGCCGGCAACTCCTTATTCGCGCGCGTCCGCCCAGCAGGAGGATTGGGTCGCAACTCCTTATTCGCGTGGCGGTGTATTTGCCAACGTAGTGCGCTCCGATTTCTTCAATCCTTCTTACAAAGGACTCATCATTAAGGCCCTTTTTGTTCACCGTTGCCAGGGGAAAAAGAATTTTATTCTTCCCGTCAGAAAGCACTTTCTTCTTAAATTTGGGAACTGAAAACGAAGCTTTCAAAGGTTGAGACTTCACAGCACAGTATTCTTCTACGAGATCTCAGCCGCTACTGTAACGACAAGCTTCGCGAAAGACAGCAACCATCCGATTACCCCGCCCGACGTCAAACTTCGGGTTGCAGACGCCAGCGAAGGGTTTCATGGTAGAAGCCAAGGGGCTCGGAACGTAAACCTCTCCTTCCTTAGGTTCGGGCGCAACCCGAAGATAGAGCCAGAAAGTATACCACTTATCAGACCACTTGTTGCGGGAGCAGGGAATGAGCTTAGAATCACACTTGGGACGAGCTTTGAACGAACAGCATCCGTAATTTGCAGAATGCTTAACCCCCTCCAGGGTAACAGGACGCTTCTGATAGTGCAGAGAGAAAAACTTAGCAAAAACTTCTCCGCCATACGACTTCATCGCCCAGTAAAATTTGGCAAGTTGCACAATCCCACTAGGAGTTAGATGGTGCAGTTCGATCTGGTATTTCTGAAGAACATCAGCAATAAACGGTTGGCAAGGAATCCTCAACCCCGCCTCAAAGAGTTCGGCGAAGACGACGGCTTCATTCGGTCTGGGCCGAGGAGTCGTCTCCGCGTCATCTGGCACGCGGACGGATTCAGCAGGAAAATAGTTGCACTTAACCATCGCGGGAACGGCCTGGGGGTCAAACTGAGAAGCCCGAGTGTGGTTAGTCTGGGGCAACTCCACTTTCTTTTTCTTCTCCCGTTTCTTGTTCAGACCCCTCGCGCCCAAGTCGGGATTCACCTCGATCGATTCGGGGGATTCCTCGCCAGGAGCCGCGCAAGAGAGCGGCACAGCATCCTCGGGACCGGCCGGAGTTTCTTCCTCGTCACTCGACTCATCTTCCGAGTCGGCGCCGTCTGAGTCTTCTTCGCCACTTTCGTTGTCACTCCCGAGTGGCTGACGAATTTGACCTTCGATCCGAGCCCGGAATAACTCCGATCCCTCGTTGTCGGACGAATCTGTGACATTCACATTGTCGCCCGATTTCGCCGGGACGCTCCCAGCAAACTCAGCATGAGCGATTTCCTGCTCGTCACGGTCATGGACAGCGCCATCTTCGACAGACGGCGATGCAGCAGCAGCAGTCTCTCTAACGCGAGCCATGTCACTTGGCGCTACAATACAACATCAGCGAGGTAAGTAAGCTTACGATAAAACTCAAAAAGAAAAAAGTCAAAATGCAAACCAGAAAGCACAAAGTTTAAAATTACTAATTGAAAGGTGCAAACCAAAGAAAAGCGAGGTGTTCTCCGCAAGCGGCACAGTAGTCACGAAGAGCGCAGAAGTGCAGCGAGCGAGGTGAGCGCGGAGAGAACCAGAGAGCTCAAGCAGCCAAAGCAAAGATCGACTGAAGCAAATGAGCGGCAGGGGGCGACCGCAGAAGCCTCACCCTCAGTTTTATAGCGGAAAGCAAGCCCGCGCATTGAATGAGTGAGCAGGCGCCGCATCGAAAACCGGCGAAAGAGTAATGGTAATAGCTAGCGCGGTAATCGAGAGTAAACGGGAACGGCGGGAACGGGGAGTAGGTGCAAGAAATTAATGGCAGAACATTCGCACCAGACAACTGCGGGCATCCCGAGGCAGAGGACGAAGAGGACTCCGTAGTGGACCCACCCGAAGAAGATGAGGCGCTCCCAGAATCTGAAGAATCAGATCGCATCGTAGCAAGACAAATCAAAAGCAATACCAGCAAATGTTGGCCTGCGGATGGCCAAGGGTGGGCGGGCCATTTATAGTAGAGAGCCTGTAATGGCCGTTTCCATGAGCACAAAGTTCAAAAATAAGACCGTTGAAGAATATTTTTCGAGCGTTTTCCACTTTCGAAATGAGGGGGTGTTTTTTCCTGCGAGAGGCGAACCTTGCAGCGACGACATCGCTAACTTTGTGAGGGATTAAGCTCTTCGAAGTAGACTTTATCCTCTAAGAGGCTAATATTGGGGACGCGAGGTTCTCCAGTTGTCGCGAGGTTCCTAGTCGTCATGATGTTCGAGTTTTTCAGTTTCCGACTGTTAACCTTTCTTTCTGACAGCAGACATGCAACGTGGTCGCCATCAAGATCACGAAGTTATGGAAGGAGATCATGGCACAGCAGCTTTCAGAATTCCCAAGCAAGAGCCATCTCGCCGGACTTCGGCGCGAGGTCCATCGGACGGACCTCGCTGGGGGCCAAGCAAAGTCGGGAGCGACGGTGCGGGAGGTGACAGGCATGCTGCCCAAGGAAGTGGCGGCAAGCGGAGCGGCACAAGTATGAAAATACCCCTGGCAACGGTCTCTCCAGAAGGACAATAGTCTAGGGTTTCCTGAGGGCAAAAGGGTCAATACCACAGTTGTAACGGGCTCCTTGAGCTATAAAAGGAGCCCATAGAGCACTGTTTAGGAGAGAGGACATCTGTAATGACCAATAGACGAGAGCAATGAACTGATTTTGGATCCGTTTCTCTCTTTTGATTGATGACCTTATGAAATACTAAATCTGCTGGTGTCTAAACTTCACCCCGTATAGTTTAGACCCCAACAATATGTTTAACTAATATATTATATAAATAATTTTTTTATTTAAATTATATTTTATTTTTTAAAAATTCATCAGAATGCACTGATACTTTACTAGTCTCTACTTTTCAATTAAAAGAGGTGCGGCCGTCTGGCACCTCTTTTTCGTGTCCGTGGGTGTCCTACTGACGTCCGAAGAAGAGTCCGGCGCGGTGTTGTTTACAAGTCGAAGGAGAGTCCGTGCCCACGCGATTTGGTGTCCCTGCCTTGCCTCTGCGTCTACTTGCATCGTATTTACACGCAAGCTTGGCCTCGCGTGGCTTCCACCCATGGTTGGCGCTCGTCGGCTGCTTCCTGCTCCGATTGGAGTTCGTTGGCCGCTTCCTCTCGCTGTGCACGCTCGCCGGTAGCTTCCCATCCAGTATGTGCTTGCCGTTCTTTCAGTGGCCTTTGGCCACCCCCATGCCATTCGCGCTTGCCGACGAGATTCGTGACCAGCAGAGCTGAGGGTGATGCAGGCTGATGCAAATGGCCGGGCTCTCCAAGCCACTCAAACAATGATTGCAAAGGCGACGAAGCTTTGGATGGATATGCGAGTCGCTAATTGCTGCTGGTGCTTGCTGCCTGCTTCCAGTGGCGCTTTGGCGATATGCGAGTCGCTGCTTGCCACTAGCTATCATTACTTTTTTGGTAATTCTTTTTTTTTTTGCATTTTAATGGAGACAACACAAATGAAGATAGGTTGGAATTGAGCTGATTTGTGCTGATACATCGCCGTTGCTATTAGATGTCACATGTTTTATGGGATGATATTCCCGACTTGAATTACCCGTTTCCAATCGGTACCAACTTATATCTGTCCAGGTTATTTCGATTTTCGGGTTTCTAATATCTTCTCGTTTTCGCTCCCGGATTTTTCGTTTTTGTTTCCATCCGATAAAATAAATCTCTACAATCTATGTATGTCTAACAATTATATTATGTAAATATTTTTTTATTTAAATCATTTATAATATTTATTTGTCTTAAGCCCGTAGCAACGCACGAGCACTTTGCTAGTATTAAATAAAGAGAAGTGCTTCACCTTATATGGTGTCTCTTGTCTACTTCTATTTCCTGTGTTAATAGGAGACGTGAGAGGGAGAGTTTCCAACCGCCATAGAGTTTTACAACAATTTTTGTTGTAAAGGCTTGTTGGGTCAGGCCCACCTTCTATAAGAAGGCTTCTACATGGGCTCGTTATCGAATTAGGACCCAACACGAAGTAGGGTTTTCCCCTTATAAATAGTTGAGCAGACACCCCTTTATAATTTTGCCAAAATTATTTAATAAAAAATTTTGTCTCATCTATTCTTGTTGCTTTTAATTTTCGTTCTCTACATCGATCTACCTACCTATGATCGTCGATAACTCAACACGTTATCAGCACGCTCTATAAGAGCCGGCCATCTACTCGACAATTAAAGGTATGATTTTCGATTGATTTTGTATCTTGACTCGTTGCAGTCAAAATCTGTCTAAAAGATCGCCGCAAAAATCTTAACTCGTTACAGTCAAGATCTACAATAATAAAAACCCGCCATAGAAGGCGGTACTATGAAAAAAAAATCAGATTAACGACACTTATGCGTCCGTAATCTTCCAACCCTAACCGGATCTGGAACCGGCAAGGGAAGGATCTAGAATCACCAGATCCAAAACGGGATACGTCCAGATGTTCAAGAAAAAAAAAACGACCACGTGAGTGCCCTCCGCCGATACGAGCCACGAAAATGGTAAAAAGAAAAGATCGGATCTGCCTAACCCTAGTGGTGAAGGTGATCAGATCTATAAGAAAAACAAAAAAAAAATCTCGAGATCCGTAAAAAAATCTCAAGATCCATTTTAAGACGGCTCAGATCTGGATATTGTTAGTCCAGATCCGACCAGTCCAAACTTTGGACTCGAATCCATACATCACAGCAAGTTGACGACAGTCGGAAAAAAAGAGAGAAAAAAGGGGGCATCCGGATCTGTCAGCGCATGTAGGCGCTGGCGCTAGAGCAATAGCACTGAGGCCACGGCCCGCTCACCCCGTCGATGTGCCGACAGCACTGGGCACGAGCGCCGACGCGCGAGGCTCCAGCTGTCGAGCCGCTGTTGCGCTTCCCGGGGCGGCAGGCTGCGTGCCGCATGCGCCGACGATGCGTCTTACCCGCGTGAAGGCCCGAGGGTCCTAGCGCCAGGCGCGACCATGCAGCGATCCCCCCCCCCCCCGCCGAGGGAGTCCAGGGAAAGAGGAGAGAGGGAGCGGCCGGAAGAGAAAGAGAGTGAGGGGAGAATTTTACGGTTTCATCCTCTGTTCCTCTTCTTATATACCTTTTATAATAAATATGGGCCGGGCTTAATTTTAAGCCGGATTTTGGTTCATTAAAAATTCGATCAACGAAAAATATCTGGAAAATTTGCAAAGAAGTCCTCAAAATTTTGAGATTTTTTGTTTTTCACAGAAACAGACCCAATTTTTGCAGAAAGCCCCTGAAAATTATAAAAATTATCAGAAAATCATAGAAAAAATAGAAATTTCACGGGAATGTGTTATTTTGTATATAACACCTCGGATTTTTCCAGATTTATATCAATATGGACTATAGTCCTTATATTATTCCGTTTTCACGGTTTATTGGTTATTTTATGCAGAAATACCAATAAAAATAACTTAAACATGCAGTTTTTGTTATACCGCTTTACTTATGCCCCTTATTACTTGGAGATATTATTTGCATATACACGAAGTAATTTTTGTACTATAATATCATACAGATGTCTGACCTTGTGAAGAGAGAATTCGACGTGCTTACCCCCATGGAAGTAACTACTTGTCATGGGCTCTTGATGCTGAAATTCTCCTTAGTGGTAAAAATCTCTTAAAGACAATTATGCCCAAAAATGAAGAACCTGCTGCAACAGCAGTGGAGCAAGTTCAAGCCCTGCATTTTCTGAGGCATCATTTATGTACTACATTAAAAAATGAGTACATGACCGAAAGGAATTCAAAGGTATTGTGGGACTCACTGCGTAATCGCTTTGAGCAAATTGAAGCAGTCTTACTTCCCAAAGTGGAGCGCGAATGGCAAAACCTACGCTTCCAAGACTACAAAACTGTTGAGGAATACAATACTAAGCTTTATGGTATTGTGTCACGCATGAAGCTATGTGGCAAAGATCTTAAAGATCCCGACCTCATCCACAAGACTCTCTCCACCTTTCACCCTAAGCTCACCCATGTGAGCCGCCAGTACAAGGAGTACAAATATGACTCTTATGTTGCCCTGAGCAGGCATTGCAGCAAGATCAGGGGGAGGACGAATTGATCAAGCAGAATCATTTGTCTCGTCCTACTGGCTCCATGGCACCACAAGAAGAAAATGTCACGTCATTCAAGAAAAATAATAACAAGGATAAAGGAGCACCGAAGGCACCACCGAAGGCGCAAAATAATCCTAACAAGTTCAAGAAGAACTATAAAGGGAAGTCAAAGAAGATGCCTTCAGGGGGAGAATATGGAAAACAAAACCAGAAATGTTACAGATGTGTCATGAATAGACATTGGTCTAAAATTTGTCGCACGCCTAAGCACGTCGTCGACATGTACCAAGAACTCAGGAAGAAGCTTGCGGAGCATGAAGCTAACTATGTTGAAGCTCCACAAGCCAAAGAAGACATCACGGAGATGGATTCTGGTACATTAGACAAAGCTCAAGGTCATGTAGAACCAAGCAAGGCCTCTGATATTGAATTTGATGACGACCTCATGGCAGAGGATGAGGAGGACCTCCATGGAGATTCCCACTAGTCTCGTAGACTATTTAGAATCAAAAGTTCTCCATTAGGATTAAACAATAGTAATAAGGGTGCATCAAGTTTTAGTGGTGGTTTATTTATGTAATCTCATGAAGAGAAGACATTTGTTCAATAATATATCATATTGGTGTGGAAATTATTTGCATTATTATTTCTATTAATTATACATTATTGTATTAATTACAGAATCGTGGAGTACATGGCTATTCAAGAGGAGCTCTGTCTTGTTGACAGTGGCACTACCGCTACCGTTCTAAGGGTGAAAGTCCCTTAATGTCGCCTAGAGGGGGGGGGGGGAGGGTGAATAGGCGTTTCTGAAAATTAACAAAAACTCGTAGCAGAATTAAAACTGTCAAAACCGGTTGCTCCGGTTTAGCAAACCGGTTACACCGGTTTTGTCAGAGAGCTTGGAATAAAACAACTAATGAAGATAAAAGAACCAAGCACTCAAGACAAGCAAGCTATCAAAGCAAACACAGAAACCACCCCAATTAGATTCACAAAGAATCAACCTCAGAAAACAAACCTCCAAAACCGGACCCACCGGTTTGGCAAACCGGTTACACCGGTTTTCCTGGAACAGATAGAAATAAAACAAGTAACACACTAACCAAAGGGACTACACTAGTGTGAAGTACACAAGAGAGTAACCAAGATACACACAAACTAGATTCACCAAGAATATACACAATTGAGCACTGACCAAAACCGGTCCCACCGGTTTGGGAAACCGGACCCACCGGTTTCCTCAGGGCAGAGAGTATAAAACAGGAAATAATCGCGTTTCACTTAGTTCTAGCAAACTTAAAGATCTTAACAGAGCATGCAAGATCTAGAGCAAGTAATCACTAATAGTACTAGCACAACTACACATGCAACCTATGAATCACAAATAAAAGAAGCAAGAACTAAAGAAAGCAAACCAAATGAAGCACGCGGAGATTTGTTTGCCGAAGTTTAGATTCACCCCGTGAACCCTACGTCTCCGTTGAGGAATTTGAGGTTCCCACAAGGGACACTCCAAGCCGGATCTCTTTCAACCGCTTTCCCCGATCCATTATCTTGGCTTCTTTCCCTGAGAAGGTGAAGCGGACCTTCACAAACCTTCCCAAGGCTCACCACAAACTTGGGAGCTCTAGGACGACGCCTAGCCGACTAGGAGGATTCACCTCCAAGAGTAACAAATGTTTCACGGATTTGCAACACAATGCTCAAATGCTCAAGTGTAGGATTTTCTCTTTTGTGCTCTTAATCTCAATCCCTCTCAACCCAATGCTTAGGATTTCTAAGAAATCACTCAAACCTCACAAAGAGGTGTTGGGGAAAGCTCTATAAGGCTTTGGATGTATTTTCTTCGTGTACACGATCAGCACCATCCAAAGGAGGGGTGGAAGAACTATTTATACTTGTCCCCCAAAAACTAGCCGTTATGCTGTACCAGTCAAAACCGGTCCCTTTGGTTTCTCAAACCGGTCCCTCCGGTTTTTCTAAACTAGCCGTTAGAGCTTTAAACCAAAATCGGTCCCTCTGGTTTGGTAAACCGGTTACACCGGTTTTCTCTATCACAAAGAGACTCGTGTTTTATGTGGCCATGGTGTTTCTCTCATCTCACTTGGGTTTTTCTTTGAGCATTGAGACATTAAATGCAAGCCATGTAGCATATCTCTTGATAGAGCGGCATGCCTAAACTCAAGATTAAATAAAAAAAACAATTCTTCTTCTTGAGCTTGCATGCTAATGAATTTTGTCACTTCTTCTCTTTAGTGCTTCATGAGGAGTGTCACATGTGCTTTTGCTGAGCGTCATCACCTAGAGTATGTGACTTGGAAACTCTTCATTCATAAGATCCATTTCCATCTTTTAGTTCACAAGTCACATTATATCTTCATATTCCAACAAAGTTTGATACTTGGAAATGTGTGACCACTTGTAGCTTGATCGGTCCATCGCGATTGCGCTCCACCTGTCCTTCACCATGTCTTGGGTCCCTCGGTGCCAAGACTCCATCTTGCCCTTCTCCCGTGCATGGTCCGTTGCGGCCAAGTCATGCCAATCCTTCACTATCTTGCTATCTTGAGTCACACACAACTTTGTATCATCATTATGCCTTTATTTGAATTTCTTCTTTGAAATATTGTTTTGATCAAGTTGCTTCCAAAAATAATGCATAGAAGAACAACACTTGATCACTTCTTTTTCTTGACAACATTAATTTGTTGAGACCATCTCATATCAATGGTTTTCATGTCCCACATTCATTTCAAACCTTGGCTTGTCATAATATTACTTTATATGGACCTATTTATTTGACACTTCTCCCTTTCAACATATAGGCCTATTTTACTTACACAATTGTACATTATCGAAGATGATCATTTGGATTCATGAAAAGTATATTCTTCATGTTCAACCTGCTCATATAGTCACAAAGAGGATTAGTTCTTTAATCACGTTGTCATACAACCACCAAAACCCACTAGGGACATAGATGCACTTTCAAAGAGACACTAGTTATTTCCAAACACTTCGAAAGTATGATAGAGATATAACTACTGCCATTAGAAATGACACTAGAATTATTGGCACAGGCAGGGCCACAATCGTCCTACCGAATGGTACGCGGCTACTAATCCATGAAGCATTACTTTATACCGAGTCTACTCGGACATTGTTAAGCTTCAAGGACATCCGTGCAAATGGATTTCACGTAGAAACCAATGATGATAAAGGCGAAGAATGTCTCATTATGACCAAGAAAGCATGTACTACACTTATGTTAAACCACACAAAGAGTTTGCTGCGTTCAAAACCGTATTTAGCAACCAAAAAGCCTATCGAATATGGCACGATAGACTTGATCATCCAGGCCTCAACATGATGTAAAGAATCACGAAGAATTCGAATGGTCACAACTTGAAAACAAAAGATTTCCCAAATCAAGAAGATTTTTTGTGCGTTGCATGTGCAAAAAGGAAGCTCATCACTCGACCTTCAAAGCTAAAGATTCAATCAGAATTGATGACATTCCTTGAACGAATTCAAGGAGACATATGTGGACCGATTAACCCCATGTCAGGACCTTTTCGGTACTTCATGGTGTTGATTGATGCTTTCTCGAAGTGGAGTCATGTATGTTTATTGTCTACTAGAAATTATGCATTTGCACGATTGACAACTCAGATCATATAATTGAAAATTAATTTTCTGGATCACAGAATTTAATCCATCAGGATGGATAATGCCGGAGAATTTACCTCGAAGGTGTTTAATGACTATTGTATGAGTCTGGGTATCAAAGTGGAACATTCTGTACCACACGTGCATACACAAAATGGACTTGCAGAATCATTAATTAAGATCATGTTAATAGCATGATCATTATTGCATAATTGCTTATTGCCTACCTCTTGTTGGGGGCATGCAATGTTGCACGCAGCAGCATTAATTCAATTGAGGCCATTTGCTACACATGAAGAATCACCATTAGCAATGGTGCGTGGTACAATACCAAATGTTTCTCACTTGCGGAGATTTGGATGTGTTGTGTATGTCCCTATCTCTCCGCCTCAGCGAACTGCAATGGGTGCACAATGGAAACTCGGAGTTTACGTTGGATATGAAAGTGCATCTATAATCAAGTATTTAGAGCCATCTACAGGAGATCTACACACAGCTCGCTTCGCTGATTGTATCTTTAATGAAGATTATTTCCCGGCATTAGGGGGAGGAAAGTATCTCTCTCGGGACGAATGCCGTGAAATAGAATGGGAAACTAAAGGAATTCAAGGAATGGATCCTCGCACTACAGAAACTGAGCTCGAAGTTCAGAACATCCTCCATCTACAGAGGGTTGCTAATGAACCGCCAGAAGCTTTCACCAATAGAAGAGACATTATAAAGTCTCATATACCGGCTGCAAATGCACCTGAAAGAATAGACATCCCATTTGAAGAAGATGAATATATGAAATTCCAGCCTTCTTCCTCAAAAGCAACGAATGCTAGGAAGAGGGGGAGTGATCTGTTATACGGGTACCAAAGAAGCCTAGAGTACAAGCTCAAGCTAAAGCTCGTACGAGACGTCCTGCGGAGAATAAGCCGAAGCAAACTAATCAAAAGAAGAATATAGAAGATGAAAGCAAGCCACACGAAGTGGTGAGCATTGAAGAAGAAATCCCAAGTGAGAATGTGCGCACACTTGAAACTCACGACGGATTACCGGAAATTCCTGATCTAAACACACCTTTGAGTGATATGGATCAAGAAAATGAAATAATAGAAGAAGTTTCAACGAATTATGTTGAGACGGGAGTAATATATAATAGAAAGACAATAAAAGTTGACTCATATTTTGCTGACACAATTGCAACACAGATTGACTTGGAATCTAAACCAAAGTCAATGAAGGAATGCAAAAAGCATCCTGACTGGCCAAAGTGGGAAGAAGCAATTTATGCAGAATTGAACTCGTTAAAGAAAAGAGAAGTGTTCGGCAATGTAAGCCTTACACCAAAAGGTATCTTCCTAGTGGGTCAGAAATAGGTGTTTGTGAGGAAGAGAAATGCTCAAAATAAAGTGACTAGATATCAGAAATTGACTATGAAGAAACCTACTCTCCCGTAATGGATGAAATTACTTTCCGGTATTTAATATCATTGGCAGTGAATATGAATTTGCAAATGCGACTTATGGATATCGTCACTGCATATTTGTATGGAACATTAGATACAAAAATTTATATGAAAGTTCCAGAAGGAATCAAAGTCTCGAATGAAGAAGAACGCAAATTGTCTAGTGTCAAACTTCAGAAGTCACTATATGGTTTAAAGCAATCTGGAAGAATATGGTATAACAAACTCAGTAATTTTTTACTGGAGAAAGGATTCTTGAAGAATGATGATTGTCCTTGTGTATTCATTAAGAAATCAGAGAAAGGTTATTGCATAATCTCTGTTTATATTGATGATTTGAATATCATTGGCACTACACAGGACGTCGAAGATGCATGTTCTTACTTAAAGTCTGAATTTGAAATGAAAGATTTAGAAAAGACCGCATATTGTTTAGGCTTGCAGCTTGAGCATACCTACGAAGGGATATTATTGCATCAATCAAACTATACCAAGAAGGTATTAGAGGGATTTAACATAAAAGATGCGTACCCACTGAGATCCCCTATGGTTGTGAGATCACTTAATACAGAGAAAGATCCATTTAGACCAAAGGAGGAAGATGAGAAATTATTGGGAGCTTAATATCCCTATCTCAGTACTATTGGAGCATTATTGTACCTTACAAATGGTACGAGGTCCGATATAGCCTTTGCTATTAATCTACTCGCTAGATACAGCTCGGCACTAACTATGCGACATTGAAAAGGTATTAAACAAGTACTAAGATATCTGAGAGGAACTAAAGATTTCGGATTATTTTTCAAGAAGAATGCAGAAGTAACCTTGGTTGGATATACTGATGCTAGCTACTTATCCGATCCACGCAAGTCAATCTCGCAGACTGGATATGTGTTCTTATTTAGTGGAACGACAATTTTATGAAAGTCAATGAAGCAGACGATTGTTGCTACATTAACAAATTACTCAGAGATCATCGCATTATTTGAAGCCGTCAAGGAATGCACTTGGCTTAGAAGAATGTCAAGACATATAATGGAGAGTTGTGGAGTGTCGTATACTCCATCCACTACAGTTATCTATGAAGATAATAACGCTTGTATTGCACAAATATAATTGGGATACATAAAGTCGAACAGGACAAAACATATGTTATCCAAATTCTTTCATACGCATGAATTGTAAGAGAAGGGAGAAATTTTAGTAACTCATGTTCGATTTTGTGATAATCTGACAGATATGTTCACAAAGGTACTATCAGCTTGCACTCTTGAAAAGTGTCGGCATGGTATTGGCATGAGAAGACTTAAAAAAGTGCTTGTAACAGGGGGAGGACTTCCCTAAGTACATCACATCTCGAATTAAAGAATCATCTCGAAGATAATTCGTATCGTTCATGAAGATCGATAAGCATTAATCATGAAGATTAATGCATTGTATTTTTTTTCCTTATGAGTTTTTCATATGAAGTTTTCTCATTAAGGTTTTTAATAAGACAATGCGTACAATACAAGTAACGGTAATATGTGCTCTTTTCTTTATTTTTCCCACTGGGTTTTTAAAAAGTTTTTATAAGACATATTTATCATGATAAAAAGTCCAAAGGGAAGTGTTGTAAAACGCTTGTTGGGCCAGACCCACCTTCTAGAAGAAGGCTTCCTAGCCCATATGGACTCGTTATCGAATTAGGACCCAACACGAAATAGGGTTTTCACCTTATAAATAGTTGAGGAGACACCCCAACACGTCTTCTTGTTGCTTTTAATTTTTGTTCTCTACATCGATTTTCCCTTCGCCGCCGACCCTCAGATTAGGCCCTTCGCCGTCTCGGATTCCCCTCTCCTCGCCTCGCTTTTCCTCATCGTCTCCGCCCATCGCCAGGTCGGATTAGGCCCGTCGCTGTTCGGATCCACCCTCCCCCCGCGTCGCTTCCTCCTGCCGGCGCCGGTAATCTAGTTAATCCTAAGAAAAATCGTGAAAGAGTAAAAAATATTGGAGATCTTCTGTGAAACGTATTTATTTTGTCTATTATTACACAGGAGACATGCCCAAAGAGCATGCTTTGCTTTTGTCAGTGTTCCTTCTGTGCAAGTTTCTTTTCAAGGATTTGATCATTGCTGCATTCACTGCTTACTTCATTTGTGGAATTGTTGCCCTCTGGTAAGTCGAAATTTTTTTTTGAAGGGCTTTATAAATGCTTTACTCCCTCCGGCCCATAATAAGTCTTCTTTTATATAAAATAGCAGACACATTAGTAGTGATGAGAAGTGACCAAGATGCCCTTAATTCTTATTTTAGTTTTGATTGAAAGCTGTGATGTTTTTTGGTTTTCTAGATCCTGAATAAATGCACCTGTATTGAAACCAGAGAGATAGCATCAATTGATCATTTGATTGGCTCCATGTCTCCATACACCCTTTTCTTTTAATTGCTGTGAGTGTTGCTTTAATTAGTTGACGTTCATTAGGTTCTAAAAGAACATTTTTTGCGGGACAAAATTTGTGGACGACAAGAACACTTATTTTAGGATGGAGTACTAAGTACTGTACTTGTGAACTTACACTTCTTGCATGTTCTTATGCAGTGCCACACTTCCTCCTCCTATGAAACGTTTTGTTACAAAAGAATGTAATTATGAGGATGTTGTATCGCGGACGCCTCTTATCCACAGTATGTTCCCACCCATTTTGGTGCTCACTATTTTGGGTCCAATTCTGTGGACCTCGTTGTATGCATCTATGTTTTTTCAGTAGTATTCTATTGCACTATTGATTTTTTTTTCTCTAGGATGGTGTAGCTGGAGCAAAAATGTGTTGACAAGAAATTAGTAGTTTGACTTATTGTGCACACAATACTGAATTTTATCATCTTTTGGCATTGATTTTTTGGTATGCTATTCAATATTCATTGCTGTTTTTCCCACTTAGTTGTAGAATGTCATAGTATTTCTCAGTACAGAATATTGTGCCTGTGTGCCAGAGTTTGCACGAGAAGTAGCATATCAAATACCAAAGCTAAATCAGATTTTTAATATTTTATGAACAATTAAGTTGCATGGAAATACTTTCTTGTTGACATCTTTGCTTTGGGACATGAACTTCAATTTTCTTTGTTAAGTTGAGATATTGTCAATATAGTCTTTGGATTTATTACTCAGGACAAAGACATGAAGGGTTCATCCTTACACTAATTTGATGCCTTCTGCCTTCATTTACAAATATTTGGAATATGGTTTAAGTTCATGCATATCTGATTGCAGCAGTTTCAGTAGACTTCATCAAGTCACGTGTTGTGGCTTCTATACCTGGATTTTTCTTTTGCATATGGTATGCTGCTAAGAAGTATTCTCTAGCAATCAATGATTTGGGAATATCTTACTATATCCAGGTTTGTTTTTATTAGTTATATTGTGTATTTCTTAGCACCTTCCTAAGAGAATGATTTGTTTCCCCTCCAACCTTTAATACAACATTGTCTTATCTTGCATATTCGATAAAACATTGTCTTATCTTGCAGGGGATTGAGATGCTATCTCTGAGATTACTCAAGATGGGCGCTATACTCCTGGTATGGGTTTAAAGTTTTCTTTAAACTTGTATTTATACTTTCTCGTGGAACTTTGAAGAACACAACTTCACTTTGTGTGTCTTTTAACCTATGTGCAATCATATTTTTTTTTCCCTACCGATGCATCTTGCAAGGTAATATTGTTGACAAATCCCCTTAGTCACCATTGCTTAGGACTAATTTAGTTTAGTAACTGTCCAGTTGGTGTCAGGTGCATTTTGTTTTGGCACCAAAGTCAATAGTAGTTGGTTTAATGGTTTGCTTTTAGAGTACAATACTAGCACGTGGCCCGTGGTTAGTGTATGACCCTAGGTATGGCTCAATAGTGCCAATGTACACTTTGTGTATATAATTAAGTAGAGGGCTTCCACATCTAGTAACTTGGTTGCACACAAATTCTTTGTGTTCCTCCTCTCATCCTCTGCCCTAGCTCAGTGTGTGTGTGCGCTATCAGTGCAAGTGTGCGCAAGTGCTATCATCCAAGGTCAACAAATAAGTCATATTTTTGTGTTGGCTTCTTTTTAATTGTCAATAAAAAGAACTACCTCTTATCCATTTTATGAAATTCATTGTATTGCTTGCTGTAATGTTATGGATTTCAAATTCATATCTTCCCTAATGCGTATCATGTTCCAATTATATTTCCTTGCACTTCATGAATGTATCGTGGACTTGCGTTTTAGATCATACCTTCTGTGATTACACTTATCTTAAGAACTAGCAACGTGCCCATGCGTTGCTATGGGCACTTGACTCAATTTTTTTCTTTTTTATGTTGATTGTGTGCCAATCTGCCAATACCAAAAAACGAACATTAAACACTCCAATGTGATGACCTGTGTAGAAAAGAATCTGTATATGAATTGGACATCAAACTAAGCCAACACCAAACTAAACCAACACCAAACTAAACCAACACCAATGACGACCTCACCTAAATTATAAAGGAGTAGAGAAGATAGAGAAGAGATGCCATAATTTGTAATTTTTTAATGTTTACTATTTTAATGAAGTTGTTGAATCCTTGCATTTTGGCTGCATACTAGTAACATTTGTTATTTCATATCAGATTTGGCTGAAAGCTGAATTGATCCACTGGTGTTAGTTGACGAGAGTAGGGCTGGGGTTAATAGGAAGTTGGAACTGTGGAGGCACACATTAGAGTCGAAGGGGTTCAGACTTAGCAGGACCAAGACCGAGTATATGATGTGCAAGTTTAGCGCGACTAGACATGAGGATGGGAACGTTAGGCTTGATGGACAATTGGTGGTCAAGAAGGATATATTTCGTTATTTAGGATCGATGTTACAAAAGGATGGCGACATCGATGAAGATGTTAGACATAGAATTTCAGCCGGCTGGTTGAAATGGCGTCAAGCTTCCGGCGTCCTATGCGACAAGAGGGTGTCACAAAAGCTAAAAGGTAAATTCTATAGGACGACAATTCGTCCGGCGATGTTATACGGTGCTGAGTGCTGGCCTATAAAAAGGCGACATGTTCAACAATTGAGTGTAGCAGAAATGCGTATGTTGCCTTGGTTTTGCGGGCATACAAGAAGAGATCGAATACGGAATGAAGATAGATATCCGGGACAGGATAGGGGTGCACCTATCGAGGAGAAATTGGTTCAACATCGGTTGAGATGGTTCGGACATGTTCAACGGAGGCCTCCGGAGGCGCCGGTGCGTAGTGGGGTTCTAAAGAGAGATGCTAATATTAAGAGAGGTAGAGGCCGACCTAACTTGACTTGGGACGAGTCGGTTAAGAGAGACTTGAAGGAGTGGGATATCCCTAAGGAGCTAGCTATGGATAGGAGCACTTGGAGGCTAGCAATAGACGTGCCGGAACCGTGATCCTTTTTTTTCTTCCTTCATGCTTACTCGTTTTTCTTTCTTTTAGCTTTTGTTCCTTTTGTCTTTGCCTCTTTTTTGGCTTTCTTTTCTTTCTTTTAGCTTTTGTTTCTTTGTCTCTCCTTTTTTGGATTCTCATGGGTTTCATTTCTAGCCTACCCCAACTTGCTTGGGATAAAAAGGCTTTGTTGTTGTTGTTGTTGCATTAGTTACTAAATCATTCTCTGAATTTGATATTGTTATGTAAATACAATGTTCATTTTCTCAGTTCTGGCTGATTTTATTTGATACATTAGTAACTAAATCATTCTCTGAATTTGATATCGTTGTGTATTGCTTCCTTTTGCATTTTTAGAATGGACTTTTGATGCATGACATTTTCTGGGTTGTGTTCACTTCAGTTATGGTCAGGGTGGCTAAATCCTTCTATGCTCCAATAAATGTCATGGATCTGCTCAGTGAGTTTTGATGCATCATTCAGCTAATCTGACCCTGCATTGTTATGCACAGCTCGTGTTCCCAACTGCAGATGCTGCATGGCCATCCTCCATGTTTACCATTGGTGACACTGTAATACCTGGTTAGTACTCTTCTTTGGTTTATGCTATATTACATTTTGATATTGTTATCCTGAAAATCTGAAACTTGCAATGGTAATAGATGTTTCCTAATGAAAAGTAACAACAGCTTCACTATGACTTATGCGTGTCAACTTCATTTAGCAATGTTTTTTGTAGTGAGACCTTACTAAAATTCTTGTATCATTGCACCTTTTTATTTTGATTGAAATGGACAAATTAGTAATTATTAGCATTTACATATTTAGAATTTGATGCTTTAAAAACTTGGGGAGAGAGATTCACCCTAGCATTAAGACAGGTGGTGATAAACTGAATCCTGGTTGGCTGGGTTACAAACCCACTAGCCAATCTCAGGGACATTCTATCATTTGTTTATTCTTAAGCATTAGTACTAGAGACAAGTATAGATTTGTAGCTAGAACATTTCCAATTGGAGTTGGATCTTGTTCAGATGTACCCTGCTTGTTTGGCTGATTTAGTTGCTCTGTTGCTACATATGTGATTCATGCACTCTTGACCAGCCGATATGATCAAGAAATCTTTGTGCCCCAAGGGGACGAGACACAGACAGTTTGAACTGCTTCTTATATTAACTATTGTTTGCAATTCTGCATATTCGAGCAGTTGCGGCATCATTCAGCACATAAAATGGGTTAATATGGATTTCTGCTTGTGGGTTTCAGGTATATTTGTTGCAATTGCGCTGCATATTGCTGTCCCAAGATGTAGCAAGAACCATTTCTTTAACTGCGCATTTTTTCGTTACACTGTCGGTTTGACTGTAATTATCATTATAATGAACTGGTTTCAAGCCACACAGGTGAGTTATGTTACTTTGGTTGCACCTGATTATGTTATGATGGAATTAAAGATAGTTCTTATAGGTGCTCATCTGCCACACAGCCTTCACTACTGTATGCTGCTCATGGTGTTATTGGTTTTGTTGCCGTTCACTTTTTGTTCAATGGAGAAGTTAATCAGATAAGATTGGTAACTCTGTCATATTATTGTTTCTGATGTAGATAAGCTAGCTATTGCCAGTCCCAAAACACACTGGTGATTGGTGGCATTCTGTAGTGATATTGTATTTGTTAATCTCTAGTTATTTTTCTTTTTTTCTTGCTAGAAGGATGGCATCAATCAGCTGATGGCTAAAGTGTGGGATTGGAATATGTATGGAACTGAACTGAAGAGGTTTGACAAATGGGTTTTTCACACTGCCAACGAGAATTGTGACAGAGTTGACAATGCCACAGCTCTGCTGGATGATCGCGGGGATGACCCTAAGGATGGCAGCAGTGGCCCTGAGTCCTTGGAGGATAGTGATGATGAAATTATGCCATTCGGCCAACGTGCGGTGCAATTGTTGGTCATCCGTGCAAACTTTCCCATATGTGCTATCAACGGCTATGATGGGCAAAAAGGGCAGCGCATCTACTTTCTGCGCCAGGGGGAAGTACAAGAGGTATATACCAGCTACCTTATATATATATATATATATATATATATATATATATATATATATATATATATATATATATATATACCATATGCTTTATGTCTCGTATGTACTGATATATATTAGATTGTATAAATTAAAACCTTCACATTCATGCTTGCACGTGCAGGAAGGAATGGTCGATTTGGTGCCCGTTGGACCCTGTGATGTTTTCATGGCTTACAGTGTCTTCATCTTGGAAGTATTCTATTTCACTACTACAGCCAGTGATGAGGAGGGGTCTAGTAGTATTGGTCCTCCCATAAAAAAGGGGTGGGATGTTTGTGAGGAGGAAACTAAGGAATACACACAAACCATCTGTGCAAGCCCTGGCCGCGAGTTGGAGATCACATACTTAGTGATTCCCTGCGCCATTGAAACCAAGGTTGAGATCAGGTTGAAGCTCAAATACCTTGGTTCTAGAAGCCACGCCGTATATGGTAAGATCAAGGCAAGTGCCACTGACTATGGGAACAAAAGCATACATCTCTTCAGTCGTGAACAACGGAGGAGCTTGTCCTTCCCCTCTGGCTCCATATCCATTCTTCCACTGTGCCCGTATGTCATTGCCTTGCCACATTGTCGGCATCTCGAATTCCGCATAGAGGTGGACTTGACAATAATCACAACTAGTGAGAGTCAAGAAGAGGACAAGAATTTGAAATTCAGTCTAGAATTCAACTGTGGGATTAGGAATCAAAAAAGAGAAATCGATGGTGATGGAGTTGAAGTGAACATAACCTATTACCCGGAAGTTCCATACTCTACCATGAACTGAGATGCGAATGGGTGCGGAAGTTGCAAAAGATGACTATGAAATGAGTGGGTGCCGAAGTAGCCGCAGCGGCAAATCTAGACTATTCGTGTCAAATCATGTTATCTATTCCCTTTTCTGTTTGATTTATTCATGTCGTATTTATCTGAACTCAGCTATTCGTGTCATTGGGTGAGTATTAAAGTATAACAAAAATATTTGTGCCTTCAAATTAGACTTTGCGTTTTCTCAATATCTTTCGTTTTAGCCCTCTTTTTTCTTTTTGGATGATTGCGATATGTTATCCGTGTTTACAATGTTGTTTTTCTGATTTTAGAGTTCGGAAGAAATCTTTCCTACGTGCACTCGGCAGGTGTTCATATGTCGATCTATTGTGGCATGTAAGAACTCCGTCCGTTCTTTTCTCGTAGACAGAAATTCAACTACCTCCTTTCCCTTTATCTGAAAGACTAAAAATACAGTGGCGATACTCTTATTCGTGTACGACTGCTTGAAATTTGCAGTGTTAAACTGAAAAACATAATGACTGTCTATATTATTGCCGAAACAACATGGGGTGGTCATCCAAGATTGAACGAAACAAAGAATTAAGCCACTGCTAGATTTTGCTAGAATTGTTTTTTTTTTCAAATGGTCATCCCTAAGATATATTTTTAGGTGAGTTTGTAACATAATCACAAAACATTAAATACAACATTGATGATTTAGAAACAACTACAAAGCCCAAGACATTTCAAAGTTATAACAATTTCTCACCGGTCTAACTCCTAAAACTTTAAGACTCAGTTTAGCTCTCCCAAAGTTAATAAAAAAAGAGGGTGTACTTGGAATATGATAGTAGCACTGTAGTGTCAATCATGCGGTCTTACATCCATATTCATATTATAACTATAATGTACGGTAACAAAAAATGAATATATGGTAAAATTAGCCATTACTACATGTGCACATTTCTATCTCAATGAAGTCACTTAGCATTTTGACAGTACAAGAAAAAAACAATTTTTGATGAAAAGTTCTGTCCTACAACAGAAGTTCCCCCAAAACTAGTTCAAGAACTAAATGAAATACGGAATTTAATGGGATAAGAGATACAACACTTGAAGAGTAGTGAAACTAGTGCAATGTACGTCTTACGTCCTACAATGGATAGCTAGCAACACACCACACAAGTAATCGAGCACAATATATATGAAGAAACAAACAAGCTCAATAATAAGTGCGGAAAATATAAAAAAAAGACACAAGGATTTTTACCGAGGTTCGGCAACCACACAAAATAGTTTCTACTTTCTCAATTCCTCGTTGAGGAGCTACACAAAGTAGACGGATCTCACTCAACCCTTTTTCCTGCCAAGCAAACATAAAGATCGAGCTTGAATTTCTTACTTCACTTGATTCTTTTCCTCCGAAGGCGAACCACACCTTCAAAACATCCCTGTCTCACCACAACAAATTGGAAGCTCAAGGGCGACGCCTAGCCATCTAGGAGACCAAGTCTCCAAGAGTTCAAGTAGAACAAATTTTGTAGAGGAGGGAACAATGTGCTCAAGCTTTTGAGTGGAAGGATTAAAGCTTTTGATGGTTGGATATCTCTCACAAATGGTTGGAATGTCAAGAACAAGTGTATGAGTGAGAGGGGAGAGCTCTAGCTGAATAGGAGTGGAAATGCCAATGTGTCCAACCCACTCCACGGGGAGAGGGATGAGTTATTTATAGGCAAGCCTAAAAAACTAGCCATTGGAGTGTATTCTAGGTCTGACGGAACTTCTATGGTGGTCCATGAAACTTCCATCATTTCAAAAAGAGCCATTGCGCGGGCCTGGATTCCACTAAATGTGTTGTGACGGAACTTCTATCACAAGGGTGACGGAACTTCCGTCACTCTCGGGATGGCAAAACTGGAAGTAAAGGAAGAGATGAAACTTCCGTGGCTAAGGCCACAAAACTTCTATTGACAGAACTTCCATCACTTAGTGACAAAACTTCCGTCACTCTCTGCTAGGTTGAAGTGCTAGGTTTTCAAGTGACGGAAGTGTTGGAACTTTCGTCACTCTCTGTTTGGCTCAAATGTCTTGGTTTTTTCTAGGCTTTTTGTGGCTAGTTTGCTCTCAAAGCTTTTTGGTTGACTTGAGCACACTAATTCCCTACAAGTAAGATAAGTTTACCCCTCTTAATAGTTTGACATACCTATAACTCAAAAAATTAATAAAAGCGAAAGCTTCAAAGCTCTTTTGAATCATTTGTCTTATCTTATTTTTATAGAGGAATGAACAATCTCACAAAGTGGGTCAATACTATCTTTTGATAATCTACACATTCATTCCATAATTATATTAGTACAACTTTTAATCTTATGTCATCATACACCAAAACCCACTAGAGGAATTGTTGACGCAAAAATCACACGCGTGACCTGGGAGATCTGCTTAGCTCTAGTGCAGGCTCAATACGGAAAGCGGGGCGTGTCAGTCGATTTTCCTGCAAACCGATAAAGAAAACGAACAGTCAAATTTCACGGGTCACCGGCATAGGACAGACCGATGAAGAAAGTTGATGATCACTATTACTGAAAACCAACGGATGACTATAAATAGCAAATAATATTAAAAGAAACTAATCGGCAACTCAATAAGTGAATATAAAACAAAGCATGAATAGTGCCGATAGGAATCGAATTAAAAGAACAGAGGTCGATGGATTTATTATAGATACGCTAAAACTCGCTTTGTCGATGAAGTGAAGTCGATGGGCCAGAGTCGATAGAAGTACAATAATCATGGATAGAACTCTGCCCATCGATAGATGCTAAGTCGATAGATCTGATAGCTGGTACTGCAAATATGCATTAAATTCATAGATCTAGTCTTATTAATAAAAAAAGAGCAATCGACTTCTAATATACAACAGTAAATAGGCATAACACTGAGAAGTCGATCGAACCGTGATAACCTGTCGGGTAAACGTCTCGACAGAACTCTATTGACTCTACCTATAAACAGATCGAGCCTAACCCTATCAGCCCAATAAAAGATCAAAGTCTATGCCGCCTTGCTGATTCGAACAGATCGAACTTAATCGAGACAGTATTCAAACACGACATATAGAGCTAGATTTAATCTAATTATAGATAGATTCGATCGAGTGAGTAATAGATCTAAAAACTGGCCTATAGAACCCACAAAAATTATAGGAGATCAGACCTAACCGAGACAGTAATGCAATCTAAGTCGATAATACAAACCAAATAAAGAGCTAATTACCAGATGACTAACAATTTCAAAGATAACAACTAGAATATCAACTTAATGAGAAAGTACTAGCTGAAGTCGATGAAATTACCGAGGGTGACTAATCCAAGTCTCTCGCCGAGATCGGAACCGATGTAGCCCGCGCGAGACGAGGATGTCATCGAGAAAAAGTTGGCGATGCGCCGAATTGTATTGAACAAAAGTGTAGTCTTCGTTTTTGTGTAGATCCTATTACATATTTATAGCCCCATGCAAGGGGTTCTGACCCAATTCGGTTAGGACTCTCAAACAAACCGAATTGATTTATTTCTAAACTAAATCTAAACTAATAAATAAACGAAGACAAACAACCCTAACGAGCCCACTTTATTCTCTTCGGCCATTGAGCTCTATTGATTTTGGCCGATTCTGACTCCACGCGGCTAACTACTAGGACCGGTCAAATTTCGGTGCCAAAATCCTTCATGTGCTGGATTCTATCTCCTCGTTTACCGCGCGCCTTTACTACAACCTACATATGTCTCATCCTTATAAATGCTTCTTCTTCCTTCTTTCATTTTCACCCGAGCTCAAGCCTTTTCATCTTCTTCTCTCTGCCGCTCCTCCGGCGCTCTTCTCCTCCCAGACCATCCTGAACGAACTTGAAACATCGACGAACACCAACGAACTCAACCATCGCTGATGGCAACCCCAAAGACTGTTCCCGAGGTAATCCTTTTCTGCTTTCCTCTGCTCTTCAGATCTTAATCTTAGATCCAATCTGCTAAGCTCTTCATTACTGCAGCATTTTTATCTTCATGCTTACTGTAACACCTTCATTTTTATATGAACTAGTAGTAAACATGACCATTTAGCTCCCCTTTGTAATACTAGCTCCATCTTTTGTTCACACTAGGAACTCAAGAACCAGATCTGTATCCCCTCTGGCATTTATCAGAACCATTTTTATTTAGGCCCCTGCAATGATTTTGATCCCACGGAACTTATCAACTGTGAAACCAACCGAATTCTCTTCAAATCAACTCTAGCCACCCCTGAGCCATGGAAAACCGTTTTTAGATCATGGCCGTCATCAATCTCAGGCTAGAGAAATTGGTTTCGTAGGGTCACTACTGGTCGTGCTGCTACTCTTCTAGACGCCCAAATTGATATGGCACTGCCACTTTCGCTGGTTGATATGCCCAAGAACGAACTGATACTGGCAGCAACATCTTATTTCTGGTCTGATGCCCTGAATGCTTTTCTGTTCCATGAAGGTCCAATGGCACCCTTCCTTATGGATGTGCTAATGTTAACTGGATTGAATGTCGACTAGTACTACGACCCCTTCGTCATCCAAAATACCCACAAAAACCGGTAGCTTAACACCAAATGGGCGAACAGTTGGGCAAGATATATCATGGCTCACAAAAAGACCGGATCAGTTTCCAACCGAGAACTATCCGTGTTTCTGAATCTTTGGCTGGAGCACTTTATTTTCTATGGGTCGTCTTGCATGCCTACCATCAACTTCCTAGGAATAGCCGACATATTAGCCAAAGGCAAAAAGTTACCCCTAGGCAAATATCTCTTAGGCTTAGTATACCACCTCCGTCACCGCACTGCTGTCAGCCTCCAAACCAACCAAACTATCACAACAGGAGACCCATGGTGGTTTATACAATTATGGCTCAATGTCTATTATTCTCAGGCCATGAATTTGGCCCCCTTCTCAGAAAACTCTTTCCCATCGATGAATGCTGCAGAAGGTGAAGAGATACCCACTCGTCGTTGCACATCTTTAGGCGAAGCTGCCATGGTAGTCTCTGGAGGCTGAATGTCGATGAAAAATTTCAATATTTACTTTACCATGTTCTACAATGGCATCCAAGTAGACAAGCGGCTTTGATTCCCCTATGATGATTTGGAGTTTGAGAACCCTTCGAGTTTTCGTCCCAACAATCCTCTTCAAGATAGGGAATCAACACTCATCTTGGAGGCATGCATTAGACCCGACATCCTGCCTATTGACTTCCATGGTGGGTAGCGCAGGACTCGCTCATATGAATTCTATAACCCATCAGTGATTGCCTGTCAACTTGGCTTCGGATGTCTCCCAGCTGGTTCCTTCTTCATTGGGCGACTCTGGGCCAGACAAGAACTCAAGAGCCCTCTAGAATACAAAAAGATCTATGATATGGCTTCAGAAATTCCAATGGGCAATCTAGCAAACATCGAACTTCTCCCTTCCATCTCGGATCTGTTCAGGGACTGGTGGAGAGAATGGAGGAAATATATTTTTTTGCAATCAGCTGTCCGACCACCTCATCGGCGTTGTAGATGCAGTAAGTCTCTTTCATTTGATATCTACTTAATTTATATCCTCATCAAATTTCACAATTAACCTTCTGTTGACACAGGACCCGACCATAACTCCTCTAACTGTAAGCGATAGTGGGAAGCCGATCAAGTACTGCCAAACGGCTAGCAACCCCATCACAGGTTGTAATGATGCAACACCAGCCCAAATATCAGCGGCCGAGGGTTGAAGAAGACAACTTAAAAAGCAGTGGTCAAGAAGCAAAAGAACGCCCGTTCAGCTTCATCGACTCAAGCCGCGGAACAACATAAAAAAGCCAAACTTGCAGCGACTGTATCGGCTCCAGCCATCTCCAACCCAGCTGCTCAAGTAATATCTTTAATCTTTTCTTAATTCGCATGTAATTCATATTCATACCACGCTGCTACTGCATTTGTTCACATTACGCTTCATGCTCCTTAATTTTACGTAATATTTAGACCCCATCATCGACTCTTGCGGCTTCATTGACTTTACCCCTTTTGGAAGAGACAACACAAGAAGTCGCCATCGACCATTCTCAATGCACACAGGTACTTGCATTCATATTCATCCCGCCCTTGCTTTTCCTTCTAACTTTATACATTCTCCAGGTCCCATCATCAACTCCTGTAGCTCCATCGACTTCAACTGCACTCCTAGAAGTAGCCCAAGAAGTTGTCTCTGAGCTCTCTCATGCTACACAGGTAACTCATGTGATCCCATATTATCCTTGCCTTTCTTTAGTGCTGATTTCTGCAAATTTCTTTTAGGGACTTCCATCGACTCCTGTCATTCCATCGACAATGGCTCCATCGGCTCAAGGCAATAAATTATCAACAGAAGAACAAATGCACTCTCCTGCGCCGATGGAACAACCCTCATCTTCAGCGGCCAGAGTAAGAGCACCTTTTTATTATTATTTGTAAACTCTCCTCCTTTTTGCGAATGTAGCTTACCTTATGGTTCCCTTTTAGGAAATATTACCAAGTTCTGGAGGTCAATCCAGTAGTGCCACTTTGTCAGATTTCTCGATGCGTACTGCCTTTATCGACTTTGACAACATCGATATGGTCAATTCTGGGAAACCGGCCGAGGAACTCATTTCTACCGTTGCGACCTCATCGACTTTGGCTATCATCCCTTGGACAGACCCACAGGTACTCCCTTTGACTAACTTAACATGCAATTATTTCATAGCTTGACGCTTTGCATTCCCCAGGCAATTTCGTCATCTCATACTCCTGTCGAAACTGCGCCAGCTGATACTTCAAGATCCGCTCCCTCTTTAGAGACGGCGGTAAAAAATTTGAACTCCTCTTAATTCATCTTTCAATTATTCATCGCCTCCTCATCTCTGCTTTTCTTGCAGGTTCATACTGCTAGGCGCACCTCTTCGGTCTACCTCCTCCCAGAAGTCAGAGCTACTCTCCTGCAAATCCGTCAACGACTCGATGGAATCCCCATTGAACAACTGGTGTCAGACGCAACTCCCATCAGGCAGCGATATCTGGAGATCAAGGATTCGTTGCCACTTGGCCTTGCCTCAGTACTACAACCAGTGGCCTTTATTGAATTTCACCAAATCTGAGTATTGGAAGCCAAGTCTTGCATCGAGCAACAGTTAGAGCAAAGGGAGCAGGTAGAAACGGCTGACAAGAAGGTGGCCGAAGAACAAAGCAAATATATTTCTTTGCTTTCCAAATCAGCCAACCTTGAAATGAAGCTGGAGAACTTACAGACGAAACGTGATGAAGTCCAAGCCACCCTGGAAGCAAAATACAAAGAAGACGTGGAAACAAATCTGAGTCAAGTGCCAAATGAAATCATAGCACAAGAAGTTGTCATCACATCGGCTTATACTCAAGCCACTAGCCTGTGGAACACGACCTCCAACATTCCGAGGTCGATTCTGGAAGATGCCTATGCCATCACTGAAGTAGAACAACTCAGAACCCAAGCCATCGACCTCATCGATTTTTATTGTCCAGTAGAGTAAATGTAAATGTTACTGACGGTCTAAACAAAATTCTGTTTTGTAGTACTTTTTTGCACTAAGGGCGATATCTATAATATCGGCCATCTAAAGTTGATAATAACTCATCGGCTATGAAACATCTCTTTTTCTTTTCATCACTTTTTATTTTTTCTGCTAAGGACAACATTTGCATATTGGCCATGATCTAGCACTTGAGGTCATGAGCCGACCCAAATGCTCAAATGTTATTCTTTTGAATATTTGCCATTTTCTAACCACTCCATTGGGATGCCTGTCAGAGAAACAATTTTGAATTTGACTGATCCACCACCTCGAGACCCTGAGTAGTAATCTTGACGTAATCTCTATCCCAAATCTTGCTAGACAAATGCTCCATATCATACGCATGCCATGGTACCAAATCGGCCGATTATACATTAACAGTTTCCTCGGCCGGGACTACCTCAACTCGATCGCCAATCCACTGGATAAGTGACTGGTGCATAGTCGATGGAATACAACAATTTGCATGTATCCAATCACGTCCTAGCAGAAGGCTATAGGTCCCCTTTCCATCAATGACAAAGAAAGTAACTCGCAAAGTTTTACTGCCGATAGTATGCTCTACATTCAAAACTCCTTTGGCCGTTGCAGTATGACCATCATAATCTCACAAAATCATATTTGTATCAATCAAATCTTCATCAATCTTACCCAATTTTCATGCAGTAGTGATCGACATGATGTTAACTGCAACCCCTCCATCGACCATCATCTTTCCCATCAGCATCCCATTAACAAAGCCTTTCAAGTATAAAGCCCTCAAGTGCTGATGCTTAGACTTATCTGATTTATCAAATATTGCTTGTTGTATATCAAATACCAACTGTGGTGCTTCATTCTCATCAGCAAATAATTCTTCTTCTTCTAAAGCCATGAACTCTTGCGGTAGCATCATCACCATGTCTACTATAGCACTAGGTACCTGTACTTGTGATTTCACTTTGGGCCTCTAAATCTTTCTTGGTGGCTCATCACTTCCTTCATCATAATAATAATGGCCAGCCCTCATCTGTCTACACCGCATTCTCCGAACCCTGGGCTTTTGACTTCTAATAAATATTCCAGATGGACACCACTGATTGCTATGTTCTTGGTCTTCCTGGAGCTCTTTATCGACTTCATCGAAGTGAACTTCTTCTTCTGTCTTTTTGGAGCCAAGTCGATCAAAAGCTGACACCCTTCCATTCTCATCGACTTTACCCACCATCGACTTTCCAGAGTCACCCAACTGATGTCGATTGCTGCACGAAGCTCCTCTATACATTTGCTCCGCTCATCTACTGCATCCAGGACAGTTATTGATCGATGGAAGCTTCATATTATGGTCCCAACAATACTGAAAGAATGGGCATTCCCAATGTGGATCAAACTGTGATTCCTTCATCTCCTTGTCCCTTTTCTTCTGATATTGATTTATAAATGCTTTTACATTGTCGATACTAGCCATATTGACATTCACAGGGAATGGATTCCCATCAATCTTCATGGTTCCCATTGTAAACTTGATCTTTCCCTACTCAATCGCCAACTGAATATCTCTTCTGAATACCTTGCATTCATTGGTGTAATGAGACAGCGAGTTATGCCACTTGTAGTATTTTCTTTTCTTCAATTCTTCAGCAGGTGGAATTATGTGGTTAGATGGCAACTAAATGTGCTTCTCCTGCAATAGCATATCAAATATCTTATTGACCTTGGTGATAACGAAGTCATACTTTTCTTCTGGCTCATTCTATTTCACCCAAGGATACAACAAAATATTCTTATTCCCCGTCCACTTAGCCATATTGACATCTGCAATATCTTCATCAGACTCAGACCCATAATCATTGTAGTTGACCTGTATTGGCCTTGACTGTGCCCCCCGAGTCAAGTTCTCCGGTATTGACACCTTCTGCACTAACTGGGATAGGCTTTTGAACTCGACCGAAGGAAACTTCTCCCTCAAAGGTGCAACTAGGCAATTAAATGCTATTTATGTCATCTGATTATCGGTCAACTGCAAGCTAAAATATTTGTTGCGCACATCCCTGAACCTCTGCACATAATCATGCATAGACTCCCCAGCCTTCTACTTCATAGAAATCAGATCAGACAACCTCATCTCTCTCGTTTCAGCAAAGAAGTATATATGAAATTTCTGTTCGAGATCGGCCCAAGTAATAATAGAATTTGGGGGCAACGATGCGAACCAGAAAAAAGCTAACCCAGACAAGGATAGAGGAAACAACATAATCTTCAATGCTTCAGTAGTTCCTACCTCTCCACACTGCACTGAAAACCGGCTGATATGCTCAACAGTGGTAGTATTGTCTTGTTCAGTGAACTTAGTGAATTCTGGTGGCCTGTACCGACTCGGCATAGGAATCAAGTCATAGCTAGGAGGATACAGGGGTCGATACATATAAGTCTGTTGTTTTGGCTTTAACCTAAATTGTTCCCTCATTACCTCAATAATCTTTACTGTCCAGTCATCAGTCGAAACATTGGTATTTAGAGTAGTCAATGCAGGACTGGACGTTAGCACTTACGGGGCTGTTTGTGAACCAAAATTAACAACAGTGTGCTGGCCTCCCAACTCCCCAGGCAATGTAGATGATGACGGCATGCCGAACAAGATTGGATCTATATTCGGTGTTGTACCATATGTGACATTAGGCTCTAACGTCTCCTGCCTGTAGAGCTGCAGTTGTGTCTGTGGAGTAGTTCTTTGCAATATTATCTTGCGAGGTGTTATCTCCTCTGTACCACTATCAGCGTTCTTTGAGGGTGGAGTAGCTTCAGAAGTTGATGGCCCTGAACTCGTAACAGGATGTGTTGTGCCTGCTTTCGGCTGCTATGAGCTAGGTGCCTCAATTGCAGGCCGAGGAATAGTCCCTGATGCTCAGTAATATATCGGCCCACGTACTGGATCATTATATATACAACCTTCAATAGTCTGAATAATCAAAACCCTCAAAGTATTGACCAACACAAGTGACTGGTTAATCAATGCATGGTGTATGGCTGAATATATTATATTCAATGTAGCTTCATCAATCACCTCTATTGGCTTATTGGTAATTGATTTTTTCAGTTCTGTCTTCAATCAAGGTAGCAACAGGTAACTTTCCCTTTTGAACAATGCCATACCTCATTTTGCTGAAGGTTCCCAACAAAAGTCTTTCAAATTCAGCAATTCTCTGATCAATTTGTGGTTTCGCTTCATCGCTCAGATCATCTCTAACAACAGACAACACATTTAGATCTCCACTGATGTCATGCTTCGAGAGAGGAGTTCCGTCCTTTGACATTCCAAGATTGGACATGTTATAAGCCTTAAAGTCTTTGGTCCCACTGGAAGTGCCAAAAAGCGTGTTGATACGAAAATCACACGCGTGACCTGGGGGATCTGCTTAGCTCCAGTGCAGGCTCAATACAGAAACCGGAGTGTGCCAGTTGATTTTCCCTATAAACCGACAAAGAAAATGAGCAGTCAGATTCCACGGATCACCGGCCTATGACAGGCGGATCACCGGCCTATGACAGGCTGATGAAGAAAGCCGATGATCACTATTAGTGAAAACCAGCCAATGGCTATAACCGGCAAATAATATTAAAAGAAACTAATCGGCTGATTTGTATCGACTTATCGGCAACTCAATAAGTGAATATAAAACAAAGCATGAATAGTGCCTATAGGAATCGAATTAAAAGAACAGAGTCGATGGATTTATGATAGGTACGCTAAAACTCGCTCTGTCGATGAAGTGAAATCGATGGGCCAGAGTCGATAGAAGTACAATAATCATGCACAGAACTCTGCCCGTCGATAGATGCTAAGTCGATTAATCTGATAGCTGGTATTATAAATATGCCCTAAATTCACAGATCTAGTCTTATTAACAAAAAAAGGACAATCAACTTCTAATATACAATAGTAAATAGGCATAACACTGAGAAGTCAATCGAACTGTGATAACCTATCAGCTAAACGTCCTGATAGAACTCTATTGACTCTACCTATAAACAGATCAAGCCTAATCCTATCAGCCCAGCAAGAGATCAAAGTTGATGCAGCCTTACTGATTCGAACAGATCGAACTTAATTAAGACAATATTCAAACATGACAAATAAAGTTAGGTTTAATCTAATTATAGATAGATTCCATCGAGTGACTCAAGTAATAGATCTAAAACCCGGCCTATAGAACCCACAAAATCACAGAAGATCGGACCTAACTGAGACAGTAATACAATCTAAGTCGATAATACAAACCAAATAAAGATCTAATTACCGGATAACTAGCAATTTCAAAGATAACAACTAGAATATCAACTTAATGAGAAAGTACTAGCTGAAGTCGATGAAATTACCGAGGGTGACTAATC
Organism: Eleusine indica; assembly: GCA_030378355.1. NCBI lineage: Eukaryota > Viridiplantae > Streptophyta > Magnoliopsida > Poales > Poaceae > Eleusine > Eleusine indica. The sequence goes on along the minus strand of CM059498.1, from coordinate 3,132,693 downwards.
CAAGTCTATCGCCGATATCGGAGCCGATGCAGTCCACGCGAGACGAGGATGTCGTCGAGAAAATATTTGACGATGCGCTGAATTGTATTGAACGAAAGTGTTATCTTTTTCTTCGTATAGATCCTACTATATATTTATAGCCTATGCAAGGGGTTCTGACCCGATTTGGTCAGGACTCTCAAACAAACTGACTTGATTTATTTCTAAACTAAATCTAAACTAAAAAAATAAATGAAGACAAACAACCCTAACGGACCCACTTTATTCTCTTCGGCCATTGAGCTCCATTGATTTTGGACGATTCTGACTTCACGTGGCTGATCACTGGGACCGGTTAAATTTTGATGCCAACAAGAATCTAGATGCATCTTCAATCTCTTCTTTTTTGATAGCTGATAATAATAGACTAAAAGCGATAAAAGATAGATAACCAAAAGAAACAACAAGCAAAAATATAGCGGAGCTCCTTGTTCGACGATATTTTGTACAAAAAGCCTCATAATCAAGCTACATAGATGTTGGCAGTATTTTGTATATAAGGCTTTCACAATATCAAAGCTTTACAATTCTATGAGCAGTCCGGATAATCAAATCTAAACCCATCAAAGGTGCGTGAAAGGGAGCCTTCCTGAGCGCCCGCGTCGACACACTAATCCTGTCCGTCCCGTCAGTTTCATCATCCGTCTGGGCTGCTGCCATGTCTGCCTTCTTCTTTCCTTTATGTATTTCAAATTTTGAGTGAAGGGGAGCCTGACTATGTTATGTTTCCTTCCTTCTTTTTCCTCAAAATAGTTGGACTTCTTTTTTGTTTTTCGTCATGGCTTTTGTTATGTGTCTATCTATTCTTTTAGGTTCCTTCATTTCTTAGATTTCATGGGTGGTGTGTCCATTTGCTATTCTATATACAAGTAGGCACCTGAATATTTCGAGTGCCGTCTTTTGTCTTTTCGTGGGTGACCTGTTATTTTATCCCTGGAACGTGTATAAATATCATTCATGTGCATGGATTAATTTCAACTTAATCCGTGTTTCTCCCTTCAACTTCGAGTAAGAATTTTGATGTTGCGGCTCGTATTTCTTGTTTGAGGGAATTTTGCAGTGGACGAGATGATCAGTCTCATCTACCTCTTGATATGGTTCTCCTTGATGAGCAGGCCAGTTATCTATTTCATTATTTTGTTATTGTTTCCTGTGTCTTCTAGTCGTCGCAAGGCTACTCCTTTGTTTTTTCTGTTCGTTTGCAGGGTTATGATATGTATGCTGAGGCCGATGGTCATGATGTTAATAAGTTCAAAGGAGCTACTTCAGAGGGGTTAGTCTATGCTTTTCTGGTTGCTTGTTGTGCCCATGAAGAGCCTATCTGTTCTCCATTTTTTTTTTCATTTAGTCTACATAAGTTTCGTTGTCTCAGTGAGTGGAACACACTCTTCAATTCATACGTGCTTCAGCCTCCATGACACGCGCGCAACGAGCAGAGTATGTGTAGGCGCGTGTGGCTGCAGGTCGTGAGCAACGCTGGACAGCTTGTGTTCCATAGCGATCTCCAGCGCAGGCAGGCGGTGGTGGACGTGGTGACTGGGCGCGTGTTCTACGGCAACGAGCAGGTTGTTCGACAACAAGCTCCAGCGCGGGCGGCGGTTGTGGTACGGTGCCGTGATGGCGCGTGTCGGCGCTGTGGGCACGCCGTTCCTGTGGACGCGGCGGGAGGTTGATGTTGGGAGTGCAAATATGCATCGGTGCTGCCGACGGAGAGCCCGTCGAAGCTTTACAATTACCAGAGGCGAGCCTACTCGATTCTCTGCTACATCATTTTCATGTAGATGCATGGTCCTCAAGTTCTCATCTCTACCGGTATACAAACCTATATGATTTCATGAAAAGTTTGTATTGCGTTCAATTTTATTCCAAGAAACAAATCGTTTTCCATTTCATTTCCAGGATTCCGATTGTTGGTACGAGCTGATCCTGCTGTTCATCTCGTGGTTGTTGTTCCATCACCAACATCAGGGGCATATAGCTTCTCACCTAAACAAGTTCGATCGGGAGCAGCTCTGGAAGCACGGCCTCACCGCCGGCGGCCTCCTCCTCACGTAGGACAAGTCATTGTCGACCAAGGTCAAGGAAAAGTCCAAGGTCACTTCCAATTCCAAGAAGGTGAGTTTAGGCTGAGCTACTTCGTCATCTGATTGTGCTTCTGCCAATTCTTGCATATCATAGATTTTTAGGAATTTTGTTTTTGAAGATATGTGGTTGCTGCGCTTTGCTTGAATTGTTGCAGGATCATGAAGCTTACTGAACCAAGATGGAGTGATATCAGACCGGCCAGTGCAGCTTGTCCCGATTTTGGAAAAATGTAGTGGTTTATTATTTGTTTGTTCAACCGTTTGTGTACTTCTCATGAAGCACGTTCATGTATGACCCTTCTGTATGTGTATCAGTAGACAGGAGCTGTAAACTTGTAGATGCACTTCGGAACATCATCTGATGAATAAGATTGGAGGACCAGATAATAAATCATACACTGCCTTTTCACAAAAATATCAGATTACCATTGAAGGTTCATCATAATATTTGAAGATGGATATTAGGTGCATATTGTCTGATATATCATATATGTACCACAGCTATCTTCTCCTGTGGCTGAATTTTTCTTCATGGCCTTATCCTATTTACTTAATGAGTAAGCAAAGGACAGAATAAGTGGCACCCATACTTTCTGTAATTGATTTGCCTTGATCGGTACAGACAAGAATATCCCTTACAATTAAGAGATAATTGATTTAGATGTATGGTGCACCATCTCAACTCCAAAAAACATAAAATCAATATGGATAGTGTTTTTGTCTTGCTCATGGCATTATAAAACTATGGTGCATTAAATATTATTACTATAATTTCATAATGTTCAAAGCTATGCAAATATTCCTTCATACATGCGCATATCATGTGCCAGGACAAAATTTACATATATCCTTCCACAAAATGACTCTCTTGAACTATTATGACTCTTGAACAATGGTGCCTCGGCTGGCCATTTTGTTTTTATTTGCTCTTCCATTTTTGCATGGCGGGGAGCTCGCCACGTTGTTTCTTCAGCTGCTGAAGCAAGAAGAAAAACAAAATCATGTCAGCAATCCTGTTTTTTGTTTGCTTCCTCACTAAGTAAACAGATGATGGCGCAAGAAAAATTCAGCTGCATATAGAGAGCTCAGTGCGCATTTTTAGTTGTGCCAACTCAAATATATTTGCTGCATGAGAAGGCTTCTAAGTTCTCACACAAATATTTTTTTTTGGTCTCAGTTTCTCTACAAATAGAGGCATATACCTCAAAGCATAGATATAATAGGAAGTAGAATGTCTTCTTGTAATACTCGTTTTTGTTCTTGGGTGGGTGTTCCTCCAACCTGGCTAAAGGAGGTCACCGACAAGGACTGTATTCCTGCTTCAAATAAATAAAATCCCGTGTCTTGGCCTCAAAAAAAAAAAAAAAGAACTACTGGCGACAACACCATCAACCTCGACGGTGAGGCGTCCGGTCCTGCTGCTAGCGCGGTTAGGGTTTAAAATGTGTGGAGGTAATGTTGACCTGAATGACGTGCTACTCTGGTTCACATTCATGGAACAAAATAAGGCAAAGCATACACTACATTTTCGTTCATTTAGGAAATTATAATATGTAAAATAGATAAATTAAAATAGACCATAAAAGAAGGCGCGCCATTGGCGCGCCACAGCTTCTAGTGAGAATGAAAATGCAAAGCAGCCTCATGTACAGGATATGCACGTACGTGTGCAGTTTGATGAGCCTATGTGCTCGTACGTGGAAGCTGGTACGCATGAGGGCATGTCCTCGTTATACGTATACATGCGTATGTGTATCTTGGCGGATGACACAAAGGGCAGGCCCGCAAGCCAGCCATAGGCAGTGTCTCCAAAGAACACGAAAGCATAGTCACAAACTCTCGATGGTGGTATCTTTATACCTTATTAATTTAGATGAGTTTGTCTGTCCTTTAAAATTTTAATGTTGTCTTTTAGTATTTGAAACTACAAGTTCACGAAGAAACTGCCGCATCCAATAGTGGTTCGGTTCCAGCAAAATAGAAATCACCGTATAACCAGTTCAGTTCCGGCCTTCCGTCATCCCTTTGGTCGTCAGCTCCTTCACCCTATGTCGTGGTGTGGCGGTCCTGTATGTCCCCATATATCTATATCATTACAGGCCGTGGTTGCCGGCGCCCAGCGGCCACCCGGCGCGCTCTCAGCCAATATCAGTTACCACGTTGCCCCGTGCGTTGCCTTGAGTCGGCCTGGCCACGTTTCGTGCTGGGCTGCTCTGTTCTTTGGCCTGCTCGTCTTTGTGGGCCGTTTTCGGCGTGCTTGCCCTGAGCTGCTTGATCGACCGCCCTGGATTGGGTTGCATCTCAGAGTCTTAGAGGTCTGCTGTCCTGGACCTGTATGTGGCCTGCTTTGTCGATGAATGTGGCCCTGCATGAGTGACGCACGGTAAAAACACAATCAAACATTGTCCTCTCCTATGTGCGGTAAAAATTTAAACACTAATCAAGTGCCAAAGATGTAAATTCTTATAAAATATATGTTACAAATTCTCGCTCAGGTCAATACTTCAACAAACATAATGAGAACCACTCACCTCTTGCACAATCAGGAAAATACCTAAAATGTGTCTTGCTACTTTATAATTGTTTTCTAATTTCTTGCCAACAAAATTTAGCCTCAACTTCTCCAACACATGGTACAACAGCAAAAAAATAATCGTACCAAAAAAAATTATATAACAGTTGATCCTCGACAAAGAAAGAATATTACTCATCATCCAAGAGGTTCATCCCATCTTCTCACGATGCCATTCCTGATGAACCAGCTACAACACTCTCTTAGCCTTCCTCCGAACAAACACAACCACAAATGTCTCTTGCCCTTTTATAACAAACTGATGCTCGCTTTATATATATCATTTAAACAACGAGAGTGACCGCCGCTCTAGACTCTAAAGAGGATACGCATACATCGGTCAGCACAATTGGTAGACTCCAAAATACTGGCCCATGGACACCAAGCGCCACCTGCCCTCCATGCAAGACCACTAACCACTACTTACCAACCAAGATTTACATAACCGAAAGAACCGGTAAAACCGGTCGGGACCGTTCACCGGTTAATAAAAAAACCGGAATAATCGGTCGGTTAATCGGGTAAAAATTAATTTGGTGAGTCGGTACTTGGTTAACCGGCCGGTTACACCGGTTAACCGACTGATTTTGGCGGTTAACCGATGGTTACACTAGTTTTTGCCATAGTATTTCAAAAATAGATTTTTAAATTCACATTCAGCGGTTAACCAGACGGTTTTCCTGGTTAACTGGTCGATTTCACCGGTTCAATATATATATATATATATATATATATATATATATATATATATATATATATATATATATATATATATTTGAATTTTAAAAATATTTAAATCAAAACCGGCGGTTAACCGGCCGATCGGGATAGCCAGCAAGGACCGGTTTTCCGGTTAATCGGCCGATTAACCGCGGTTTTGTTAACCATGTTACCAACACAGCTGCCCTTTCTTCCCTGCCAAAGAACACTACCAACACAGCTCTCCCTGGACAAATCTCTTCTTGTGGAACACTACCAGTTCATTACACTTGCGCGCCAATGGTACGCCACTCTACCTAGTATCTTTGTACCGTATGAACCAAACGTAACGTGGACCCCCCCCCCCCCCCCCCCCCCCGGTCGCAAGCGACCCTCTTGACCTCATCCCTGCCCTTCTTCGCCTCCTATCTCTCCTCGCGCGATCTGCTCGCATCGCTTGCTGCCACCGGACGCTTATAACGAGACAGTACACCGTTCTCTGCCATGAAGTGAATCGTGCCCTGCTCTCCAGCCGCAGAGGAACTCTCTGGATCCATGTCCCATTGGAAACCCTATCTCCCAACATTCATCTATCACGGGTTGTCTCACTCCATCAAGATGTGCTACGGGCTACAACGGGGCAGCAACAGGGTCGTCTCACAAACTATTATGTGCTCAGGAGTGAGGATTATGGTAGTCATAACTGAAGAAGAAGATCACACAGTCGAGGTTCTCAACCACCGTCATGGTTGCTAAAGAAGAAGGAACGTGCCCTTCCATCAGAACTTTGTCAAATTGTGGAACATGTGACAGTTCTTTGCTGGTTTTCTTATACGATCTCAATCACACGTTCTAGCAAGAAGATGACGTTACTTAGGCAAATATAGAACCGGATCCCACCAATGTTTCTTGTGCTCTACAATATGACGAGAAGTTGTATGGTCGTGCTGCAACACGGGACGTTGCTATAGTCCTACAATAGCATCCTCTCTTGCTGCGAGATCCAACTGTCGGCAATCCGGCGGCGGGTGCAAATGCAGACAAAGGGCTGAGGCTCTCTGAGTTACACGGAGGCATGCATCCAGTTGGCAAGCCATGCATGGTTGTGAATGTATGGCTGTATGGGTGCTCTGGCCAGATTGATGACTGCCATACGAACTGAGCAACGATCGTGCTGATGGAAATACTTTGTGTTCCGCCTCCTTAAACTGGCTGCTTCCCTGGTCTATATACAACTCCAGTTCATGCACATCCTTAATCCAATGGGAAGTCAGGTGCACTTGCAATTCATTTTAGCGAGTTTCATCAGCCATGTCGATTATATTATTTTATTTCTATTTGAATGCAACTAAAAAAACATCAAAAATATTAGTTTAGCTCCTATCTCATGACTCATGGACATGTTTATTTGCAGCTAATTTTAGTGCCGGCATGTCCAATGTGCTAACTTTTGACTTATTATTTACTTTATTCCTCTGAGGAGCAATTGACCACGTATATAAAAATCTGGATGTGGAATGAGTTTATTCTAGATTGGTTGAGACTAACATATATCATTATATTAGATAAATAATTTCTATCATTGTCTGCATTGTGCTGAACATCAATTGTTTATATATGTTTATATTGTCATTCATCCCGTACATCAATAAAAAATTACATAAATGATCAAGTTTGTCGAGCTTGATTTCATTACATATTTCAAAATCATAGATGGCCAAGTGTCAATTTGTGATAGCTCCAATGGAAAACAACAGCACCAGCTCCATCTTATTTTTGTTGAAACCTGAATTTACATAAGATGGCCCGCATATAAAGACAGTAGCATCTAATGTGGATGTTCTTTTTTTTTGACATGTTTCTGTATTGACTTACATTCTGCTCATTAATCTCATATTTTTATTTTTCTCCCACATGTATATACTTGTTCATACAGTTGGAGCTAGTAGAGTCCAGGACACATAATAATTTAGGCAGAGACATGCATAAGTATGAGATTATGTTAAGCTCCGGCAGCTGGGCCATGCTATACGTATAAGCCCCAGTCATTATCATGATTAGCCCAATTAATAACGTGGCTGGTATGGAAAGTATCCAGGAAAATCACAGTGGGCCGATTAGCTCTTGAATACGAGCTGATTTCTGTTGGAGATAAAACCACGTACATAGGCCGGAGATAAAGAGAAAAGAGAAGGATAATCACGTCCTGGAGATAGGATAGGTGAGGATCGTAACCAAGATCGCTTGAGCCCAGGGGCACGGGATTCAGTTGAGATCGTAACATATCCCCGCACCCAAGCCTAGTTGGCCCTGCCTATATAAACAGGTCGAGGAGGAGGGACACATGCGGGAGGCCGAAGCGCTGCTGCCATGTACACGCGCATGCACCGCTGCCGCAAATACACGCACCTGACCGCACGCAAGAAGAGATGAGCCCTGCTGAAGATTGAAGTTCAGCGCTAACTCTCGCCGGACGGTCGTGTGCTGCACCAAATTGCCCAACGCATCAAGCCAGAGCCAAGAGGTGAATTGAAGCATGCGCCTGCCACGACGACGACGGCCGCAACTTGTGGCCACACTGAAGAAAAGGAAACTCCGGATATACATCGTCATGCTTGTGACTATGAGCTTCGTCAAGCAATATGTTCGATCAAAGTCCCCAATGAATGAACAAGAGTAAGACGGTAACCTCCCATCGTGGAGAGCCGGCGGTCTGCCTGTTCGCATTTACAATCAAAACAGAGTAAGACGGGTAGCCTTCTATCATGAAGAGCCGGCGGCCTGCCTGTTACAAGATGACTATGATCCCGTAAGTGGTTTGGCCCACTCCTCAAATTTCGCCCGATCGTTGGACGTCTACTACCTAGCGGGGTAGACGAGCCCGTCGGTGTCTTCATAAAATCAAGACGCATGCGTTTGTGTAGACTAAAAGCTGCGGCCGCATCTGCTGCATGAGGGCGTTCTCAAATAAATTCCGCCCGATCGTTGGATGTCTACTATCCGCGTGGGGTAGACGAGCCCATCGGTATATTCATAAGATCAAGACATAGTCCGAGATCAAAGATCCAAGAAGAAACAAAGATGTCTATTGCTCTCTGCGAAATAGACAGAAGATTCAAAAATAATCCAACATTCAATCAAGATGATTACATATATTTGATAAAAGAATAACGATGCCGGAAGGCTCGACAAAATTATTTTTTGCTACTCATGCATGTGAGGGCAAGATTTGAATATTCATTAGTGTGTTTAGAAGCTCGAAGATGTACTTATTATTGAAGATGAATCTTTGATCATAACTAATGACGTCGAAAGGCTCAACTATATTATTCTTGCCTCATATACGTGGGAGCAAGATTTTGTTAGCAAGCATTGCCTACACAACCAGCACCCTATGTCTGCTTTGCCATATAATAGATGACTTCATTTTGGTGCAAGATGATCTTCTATCTTCAGTCAATACTCACGACGCTGGCAGGCTCGGCTCTTGCCTCATGAGTGTGCACATGAGAGCAAGGTGTCCAGATAATAAAACATGCATCTTGTATCAAGTAATTGATTAAAGAGCATTTTAGCACATGTATACGCTATACGTGCTCAATGGCCGTGACGGACGTGAGGGCTGTGTGGTACCATTAGCTAGCACTTTGATTGTGCGTACATTCATACTGTGCAAGATATCCTCGCAATAGGAATATTCTATTGAGAGCGATGTCTAGTTACTTCCTTTTGGTTAAATGATAATCTATCCTTTCCATTAATGATCTTGGCTAAAATTTTTTGCCCTTACTGAAATGTGCGCTCAGTTTAAAGCGTCGTCCAAGTAATAAACATGCCATCGTTCATGCGAGTTACATAATAATCCCTTCAAGTCTAGTACCGACCAGGCTAGATGAATCATCGGCCAAGTGAAGACGAGATCAAGTCACTGCTCCACCAACACGTCCTTACAAACAGGATTGAACACATTGTTACCGGGTACCGACGAGGCAAAGGCGACCCTTCCGTTCGAGTTGATGAAGATCGATGTATACATGACTGGGCATCGACGAGGTGAAAGTCATCCTCTTCATCAACATCTGTCGTTTACATCCGATGTGGCGACGCCGCCGCTATGACTTGAGTTCGGCAACGCAAAAGCCACTCTATATCATTTTGTTCCATCCATACATATTGTTATGGACAGGCAACACTCTATGAAGAGACGACCATTACGCACAGCTTAATCGGAGGTGTTCTACAGACTCACTATGTAGATATAATTAACCGGTCAAGCCCTATAAGGCTCCGGGAATCGGCGGACTATGCAATCACCCAAGTTAGATCACTCCTTAAGCAATGACACAGAAGACGAAAGAAGACAAAGCCTTGTGAACCGTCTATTTTGTAATATGATGATTAATACAATTACATGGCTCCTCGCCGCATGTCCATGCGCGCGTTCTATTTTTATTTTTGTCTTTATTTTGTTTTCAGGAATAAAATGGCACGCCCGGTGGGACCTGATTCTCCTCCCATCTTTGCTACGCTCCAATGGTCATCATATACTTCTCTCTGTTTGCTCGCCCTTGCTTTGCACAGGACAAATGCTTGCTACAAAAATAAAGCTCCTCGCTGAAAAACGGTGAAAGTGCTTAACAAGTAGCCACCCTGTATGATGCGTTGCCATGAAATATGGCTCTACATGCTGTTCAGTAAGGGCAATGTCTCTAGCTGTTCAAGGCTAAATGACTGACTTGCATGATGCCTAGTTGGATTACAACGATCTCTGTCATGGGTCTCAACTGTGTTTTCTTGCCGCAATCACTGTGGCTAGTCCACGTTAATTAATAAATTATGTGCATTGGCTAAAGGGAAATAGCATGTCCTGAAGTTTTTCATTATTGCCTTGTCCTTGTTTTTCATTGGATGATGCTTGCTATTGGGGGATTCTTGCCTAAACATAATCAAAGGCTTAATGAAAGTTTGGCCTACTTGCATGCTCGTTGTTAAAAAATGGCAACACATGCATTATTATTAATACTTCCTGGTAAAAGCAACGTTCTTTGCTGCAATCACCGAGGCTAGTTGTTTCAGAACCAAGCGAAAAGAAAAAGTTCTACAAATGCATTGGCTAAAGATTAAAAAAAAAGCGCACACCATCCATATTTGTTATTATGACGAAAAAATTGAGTTCCTGCAGTGAACCCAAGCAAACACGGCAGGGGGTAATATACATTGCCTGTACCCTAGGGTCTGTTTGGCTGAGTGAAACATTTCAGATTCAAGGCTGAATCACCTGAATCACTTCCAAACAGCAAAAATGTGAAACATTTCAGGGATGAATCACTTGAAACGTTTCAAGTTTTTTACACTACCAACCTGAATCACCCAAAATGGTGTTTCACCTGATTCATGAATCACTTAGTTCATTTTACTTTAAGAATCCGAACCCAGGATTTTTGCCAAACGTTTTTAGAAAATTGGAGTGATTCACTAGAGAAACGTTCCAAGAGATAATTTGAAATGTTTCTGATTCATGATGAATCTGGAGCTATACCAAACGCATATTTCACCCGTGTCACTATTGATTCCTCTACGGTGCTCCTTTGAGAGCTACATTATTGCTGATGGAGCACGTATTTGTTTGTTCCTATAAAAGATTGTAGAAAATGTTTTTCTATGCTTTTGTGGAACTTAATTACATGGCGCCACAGCTGATAAAAATGGTGAACATTTCACCCGTGTCACTGTTGATTCCTCTACGGTGCTCATAGCAGTCCTCTGAGTATGGAGGCAAAAGGTACCAAATCAAGGAGGGCAAGGCGAGCTGCAACTAAAGAAGCCTGTTCTGAGAAGTGGCCTGCTGAACACGAGCAACGCTTGATTCGAATTGTAGCTCAAAAGAAAACCTAAGAGCCAACAGTGCAATAAGATAAACCTGATGTTCTTCAGCCTCTTCTTGTCATTTTATATATGGTATCTCAATCCTGATGGTGATATGAGTCATATAATTCTAACAGGCCTCGCATGGCTAGCTATAGAGGAAAGAGAAGCCAATAAAGCTTCGAAAAATCAATTGAGGAGCTCGTGTTTGGCATTAGTATCCAGATCACCTCGATGGATTGTACGTTTTGTTGGTCCCTTGAAGCCACATTTGTTACTCTCACCCAGAGCAGTTCACTCACCAAGATCATTTTTGCAGTCAGCGGCTTATTAGAAAGGCATGCAGCTTTGACAAAGTGATCTCTTGGACGGTTCTTGGGCAAATTTTTAATGCTGCTGGAACATCGCGAAGCTTCTCTGCTGGAACATCGATGAGGCTTTGAGATATTTATTTTAGTCATTTTGTCCACTGACGCACGCTGGCAAGATACAAATTAAGACTCCAACAATAATATGGAGGCCACGACTCCAGCCTCCAAGCTGGGGGGCAAATCCATCATGAGTGCCGGGGGCATGACAATGCTTCTGCCTTATGTAAAAAATAATGGTTCTGGTGAAAGCTACCTTATGCTCCATATGAGCCACTATGTTCGTAAAAGTGGAGTTCTCTGATCCTTGCCTTTCCTCGAACTAATGTTTGATGCGGCCATATCCTCTTCAATAATATGCTAGTCAGCTGATCCTAGGCTGTACATATTCAACGTATATACTGGTATATTATCCATGCTTGGAAAAGTCCACCTGATTGCTTCCAGGGGAAAATAGTAAAATATACAATAAAAATGCTCTGTTCTATCTATGATACAGATGCATGCAAAACTTGCACAACATGACAAAGAACGCAACATATATACTTGTGCTAGGCGAGTCTCCAAATTTGCTACTGGAAGAGAATGCCATCCAGTATCCATGTGGTGATACTGTTGTATATATCACCACGAGTTTAACGGGTCTACATGAAGTAAAATCAACAGCATCCCGGCCATCCGCAATGAGCATGACAATTAATCATTGACGACTAGTTGTCATCTGAACATAATAATTACAAATAATACTGGGGGTGTTGGTCATGTCACCATGTTGTTATTAATTTCTCTATATCAAGGGTTCAATTCGCCCCTCTGCATTTTCAAGATCAGTGGTTCAAGGAGTTGTGCAGTGACTCCAGCCGTAGCCTGCTGTTTTGTTAACCCCATTATTGAAGACAAGCGCTGGCAGTATGTTTGCCAGTTTTTTACACAAATGTGTTCCTATGCTTTAATCCCACAAAGCATGCACATTTTTTTTAAAAAAAAAGACAAGCATGAGCGTCCCTCAAGTGAGACAATGCTGTCAGTTCATATCTTACTCGACATCATGCTTTCATCTAAAATGAGAGTTGTGAGGATTGCTTCATTCACAGATTGAAATAACATTCACAACATATGTCTGTCTAACATATCCCTGACAATCAGGCTGCCCATATTACCCCACAGCTTATCGTACTTGCATAGGGTAATGTGCGGCTTTCATAAATTTATAACTTTTGCCAGACACGACAACGACAGGTGGGTCTATCATCAAAATTGTCTGCTATCGCCTTGATGAGCTCACATATCATGCTAGTAGAAGAAAAATTTACAAGCCCGCTGGCCCCGGCACAATGAAATGCCATAAGAGAAATAGGCACATATGCCAAAAGTCTCCTCTTGACTTTAGCCATAAAGAAATGGCATTGTTTTGTTGCCTACAGTCTCAGTATTCTAAAGATTACATGAAGAATAAATACCAAGGGAGCACTCTCTGAAAAATAGACATATCGATATCGAGGCTCAGTGCCAAGAGCATCACAACTAACTCTTAAATGTGTGATCTGTCATGACAGATCCACACGAGGATCCATCAAAGACTTAAAAAAATGGTATTAGCCACACTATTTTTTGGCTTATGAATGCCCAGTCACATTCTGAGTTTATAATTTTTTTTTTGTCAAAACAGCATGTAGCATACCCATATTGGCAGTACATGCATGTTCTCATGGGCCTTCTAAAATCAGGAGAATTGCCCAGATAGCACTCATCTTCTGAAGTTGGGTTTGCCATGGTCATGCCAGCCTACGTCATGCTAGCTTTTTCTTGATGGCTTTACACTGAATGAGTACCGAATCTGCTGGTACCCATGGTATTCCACTTTAAGTTGCAGCAGCCTATGTATGCTGCTGCACCTACAAATAACAATTGAAGTTAGTTGCTCTATAGAACCGAGATGAGATATCAACAGAAAAATAGTCATACATGCATATTGTATGGAGTTCATCATCCATATTCGCTTCAGTTTTGCTATCGTAGGGACTAAAAGAAAGTTGATACGCTTCTTCTCTCTGAAACCTGCAGAGGAGGGTGTATCTTCATTCCATGCCCATATTTATCTGAGATTTGGTGACTCTTTGCCGAAGCGTCAAAAAATGATCATATCTGATGGTCCATCTTTTAAATAAAAAGGCGTTTGTAACAGTATATAAATATTTTGGACTGAAGCCCTATAGCTTTGGTGCGGGCATGTTTTTTTTTAGATCATTATCTAAACACAGGCTGTCGCAATTTGCATGGAGCTGTGAAACATTTCGGTTCCACTTATGCTGGCACCAGCGCAACAAGATGGTTTTAGCAGGATTATTGAAAATATTTGTATAGCTATGTTTTTTTGCTACGGCTTATTATTACCGCCAGAGGGGTAAACTTCATATTCTTACGTATGCTTCAGTTCTGCTGGTTGGCAACGTCACTACAAAACATCGCAACAGGGCTGATGGAGACAGTTGCAGTATGGTTATTCACTGCATCTCGATATTGCTGAAACAATGCATTTACTAATCAACTCCCCTGACTGGCCTTTTATCACAGTCGAATTGATAGAGAAAAAAAGAAGGCCATTGAGTTGTCGTATGATATTTCATGACATCTCAGGATTAATTGTTTCACATAGGGTAACTCCACCGTGATGCCGAAGCTCTCAGAAGCTTTTGCAATATCCCTTTGAGTTATGGCTCTCATAATAATTCTTTGGAACCATAGCACTACAGTTTAGTAAATGACAAGCTGTATGTTCCTGTATGCAAAGTCATCCAAGTGACCAAGTCCACTGAGCTATGGTGTGCACTTCACTACATCTCACGTTTATCCAAGAGAAATTTGTGCTAACTATCAACTACTATGGCATGAATGTTTGATTGGGACCTTGTCTCAGGGTAAATTGACAAGCAATAAATGTTCATATGCCCAGCTCGTTGAATATTTTTTTTCTTCAACTCAACTGAACCTAATCAAGGACACACTCTTTTGCCACGCCCGATGTGGCTGCACAGAAAAACAAAAGAGAGCAAAACACTAATCACAAGGTTTGCGCTATGACTCAAATTTATTCACGCAACATATATCCCCTAACGCCAAGGACATGTCCTTAGAGTACAATCAGTAATTGGTTACTGATGTGAACAAGGGTTCCCGATCTTCTGAAAGGTTCTTGGTAAGTTGATTTGGTCGGAGGCGACACACAAATCGATCCGGCTTCAGAATAGCACGTTCTAAACCCCACAATCACAGCACGACGTCTCTCTGGTTATCAACCGTCCAAGGACGATTGACCTCGCCGAGAAGGCTAATCCCTACCTGTGAATCAAGAACACAAGCAAGAACAACAAAGAATGTAACACAATTGCAGATGTATGATTAAACTCACAAAGTTGGGATCTCACAAACCGATGAAGGGCGACACTATTTATGAACAGAATTGATCTAAGCAAAACCCGAACCCTAATGGTATGGCGGCGGCTGTATATGAAGACCCTAGGGTCGTGCAAGACCCTCTGGACGCGTCCCTAATTGGGCTCAACTAGATACAAAGCCCAAAGGCCAAAAATAGGCGACGCAGCACCGACACGGGTTCTGGACTCTCTCTTGTTTTGACGATTCCTGATTACTCCGGATGAATTTTGACATAAGGCTGGCGGAATTGGAAAGGTCTTCTCCTTATTATTCCGTGCATATGTAGAACGTCCAAATCCGAGTCCGTATGCGTCCTGGGCGACCGTTTTAGTGCAGACTGGTCCTGGGTCCCGAAACAGACTCAAAGTCGGTTTTGATTGGGCCTCCACTTTGGCTTCCAAGCCCTTGCTGGTCCTCCACGTTCCCAACTCCTTCTCCCATCATCTCCTGGTCCTCTCCATGATTTCTAATCATAAAATAATCATTATGTAGCAAACTATTCTCAAAAGTAACTTATAGCGAAGAACGTAGGAACAAGCTCACCTCTAAATTTAGTCGTCGTGCATGAGCTCTAGTCATTGGACCTTGCAAGTCCAGAATTGGAGGAGTGTTGTGTGTATCCATAGGAGTGATGTCCTCATCATCGTCCCCCTCTTGATGTGGAGTCGTCCTCGACTCAAGCTCATCCTCTTCTCCTAAGTATGGTTTCAAATCTAAAATGTTAAAAGTAGGACTAACCCCGAACTCGAGAGGCAACTCAAGTTTGTATGCATTATCATTAATCTTCTTTATTATTTTGAATGGACCATCAGCTCTAGACATTAGTTTAGACTTTCTCAATTCTGGAAATCTATCCTTCCTCAAGTGTAACCACACTAAATCTCCTACATCAAGCTTTACTTCCTTTCTACCTTTACTACCAGTAATTTTATACTTTTTATTCATCTATTCAATGCTAAGTCTAGTGGTCTCATGCATTTGCAAAATAAATTCAGCACACTCCTTAGCATCAACATGAACTCTCTTATTAATAGGTAGAGGAAGTATATCAAGTGGAATACGGGGATCAAAATCATACACTATCTTGAAGGGACTTACCTTGGTAGTAGAATATGTTGCCCGATTATAAGCAAACTCAACATGAGGCAAGCATTCTTCCCATTGCTTCAATTTTTTCTTCAAAATAGCTCTCAACATAGTGCCCAAAGTGCGGTTCATAATCTCAGTTTGTCCATCAGTTTGTGGATGACAAGTTGTAGAAAATAGCAACTCTGTACCTAACTTATTTCAAAGCGTGCGCCAAAAATGACTCAAGAATTTTGCATCACGATCTGAAACAATAGTAGAAGGCATACCATACAAACGTACAATTTTTTTGAAAAAGAGGTCAGCAATATAACTAGCATCATCAGTTTTATGACATGGTATAAAGTGTGCCATCTTAGAAAAACGATCCACAAAAACAAAAATGCTATCGCTCCCCCTCTTAGTCCTAGACAGTCCTAAAACCAAGTCCATAGAAATATCCGTCCAAGGAATAGAAGGAACAGGAAGTGGCATGTATAAACCATGTGGATTCAATCGAGACTTAGCTTTTTGACATGTAGTGCAGCGAGCAACAAAACGCTCAACATCTTTCCTGGTTAATTTGCTGTTTAATTCAAAATTTCAAAATAATTAAAGTGCCAAAGAAAAAGGGGAATTTACTTAATTAGAAATTCCACTAATTGGCCAAGTATTAGCTTTTCAAAAACCTTGCAAAAATCAATGGAAGTGTGCCCATATTTTTGCATATTCCAGTGGGTCACGGCAAGAAAGAATTTTGGAGAATTTACTGGAATTTTTGGTAAAGGTTTAACCCCCTAAAAATTCCCTAAGTGCAGAGAACAGCACCTCTGTTCCAAGAATTTTAGTTAATTTTCGAGAAGGAATCTCGACGTAGCATCAAAAGCAAAGTTGGCCAGTAGGATTTGCTGAACCTACACAAAAATTTCTAAGGATTTGAAGCATCTTAATTGGAGAATTTAGCAAATTGCCGAACACTGTTCTAGTCAATCGAGGTCAACCACTCTCTGTCCTTGAGCCATTCTCCGATCGACACCGCCGTCCTCTTCCGCCGGCCACCGCATGCCTTCTCTCTCCCTTGCCCATCCCGGCCACTGCTCCGCCTGCCATCGCTGTGCCACCGGCGCCGCTTTGAAGGCAACCACCGTCGAGCCACCCGCCCGCTGCCAGTTTGCCCCCAATCTCTCTCTCCCTTTCCCGGTTATAAGCGCCCGGCGGCAAGAGCCTCTCCCCGCGCTCCCGGCGAGTACCGCCCCCACCACACTTTTCTCTACCCCCTCTCCCCACTCCAGAGACTCCCGGCCCCTACATCTCCATCGCCGGCGAAAGCGGTAGCGGGATTTTGAGCCGCGCCTCTGTTTTCAGCCGCCATGACCGCCGCCCCGTCGAGCTACGCCTAGGCCGCCTCCCGTTCGCTCCTACCTCCTCAAATCGTTGCGCAAGGGTCTTCCCTGGCAGTTCCCTGACCCGCTCCCCTTCTGTCACAGGGACCCCGCCGGAATCGACGAAGGAAGTAGCCGCCGCCATCGGGTTCTCCCCCACCCCGCCGACGAGACCCCCCTTCCGGCCCTCCCAGTCGCCTAGCTCCTCCACGCCGTCGATCTCCACACCAAGGTGATGATCTCCCTCCACTCCCCGACCCTTCTCGCTCGCCGTGCGCGTCGCGCAACGCCGCCGTACACCCCCCCTGCTCCGCCGCTCTTCACCGGCCGACTCCGGCGTTTCCCCCAGGGCACCCACCGGACCCACGAGGTCGCCGTGGGGTGCTGAGCACGTGTGCGCACGGTGTTGGCCGGGCCGCGCTGCCGATTGGCCGCTGGCCCGCGCTCGCCGGCGCCGGCCACCCCGCGCGCGCGCACGCTCGCGGGAGTTTGAAAATGCCGAATGGCAGTTCTGTAATTTACCCCCAACTTTGCTAAAAACTTCAAAAATTCATAACTCAAAAAATAAAAGTCCAATGAGCATGAAACCAATTTTTTTGGATTCCTAAAATCTTCCTCTACCAGAAAAACAAGATGAGAGCCAGGGTTATGCAGTAGGTTGGTAAAATTAAATCACCAAAGTTAGAACCTTGCTAAGAGTATTAAATTCATAATTTAAAATTTATAACTGATCAAATCATGGGATTTGGTCAGTAAGCACTTCATGTCATTCCTAAACTTTCTGCTAAAGCACATTTCCATCTTTTATGCAAATATTTAGTGTTATTGCATAATCCCCATTTTTAGTAAATGAATTTCTATAAATGCTTGGGTAGGATTTTAATTCTGAAATTTTGCATTCATGCTCTTTGGGCATTTCTACATAACTATAAAATCTCCATGAAAAATTTTGGGCACCATCAGTATGCTTTTGGCTGTTAAAGTTACTCCTTCATAATTAGCTTAAGAAATTCCATATAAATGTTGCCTTGTATATGCATCTAGTTATTATTAGAGATAAATCCATCCTTGGGACAGCTCATGTAACATGTTAATCTTGACTTGCAGTAAAGTTATGATTTTCTTTTGTATACTCATGATTCACCATTAGTTTCTATATCTAGATTGGCTAGGGTTATAATTAAAAGTGAACATGTCAAATTCCAGGAGGTTACAATAAACCTTGCAAGACAAGGTTTCTATGTTCTCTTGCATGGGCATTATAATTGGTGAATCCACCCTGGGTAAGGGTGTAGTTAAGGAGCTGTGCATATTTGCTAAATAGGCCTTGGCATACCGAGGGAAAATGCCCTGCTAATTTCTTAGCACCAAGGGTATACTTGTAATTGGAATATAGGGATATGCTCATTATTACCATGCCTCCCACTTCCCTAATTAGAAGTTTGTCCCCTTAAATTTAGTAATTGCCCGAGTGTGGTGCAAACATGTCATCTCATGCATGAGCATCATTCCATCAAATTCTATTTATTGAGGAAGTGTCATGCATCATCGTCCAACTCCTGACCGTGCATTGCACTGCATTGACTAGGGAGCGAGACTGGGAGCAAAGACGTGGCAAGCAACCCTGAGGAGCCCGAAGTTGAGCTAAGCCCCGCCGAGAACTCTAACTACGATCACTCCCAAGGCAAGCCCCAGTGCACACCTACTAATTTACGAGTCCTTTTTGTTTTGTCACCATAGAGGGATCTTGTATTGTGCATTAGGTATAGGGCTTGGATGGAAACCCACTTGCATAAACAAACTGTGACCTATACTTAGTTACGTCAGTAAGCCTTTCGTTAGCAACTGCTAGGCTTGAATTAGTGGAGTCAACGGTAGGCTATGGAATCACTTGATTCAATCATTATTCACGCGAAGAATGAAATTGGTTAAAATTTGGAAACCTACCGTTGCAACCCCGCGGACAAGTATTGAACAGTACCAAGTGCATACCTCTATATGGGAATTGGTAAACCTAGTAACTTGGGAGCCGTATTGTTGGACGGTATTACTCATCGATCCAGAGGTGAGGTGAATGGCACGGTGGATGCACGGGTCGAGGACCGCTGGAGAGTGCACGGGTTAAGCCTCGGATACGAAGTACTGTATCGCGGGGAGGACGTGTACTCGGGATCGATGGCCCTGGATCGACTTTATCGCAACCTCGTGAACGGTGGCCATACGTGTTCTTAAATGATGCGTATGTCGTGCATTTGGGTTATTCTCCTGCAGGATGTAAATCAATTCGAATTGCCGTCCCTCGCGGTTATGAGTACCTCTTGTTTCGAGCAGTGGCAATGGTACTTTAAGTAGGGAAGTTTGTCTATGATGCTGAAATTTATTTACTCTATGGATACATATTGCTATGTTGTATTGCTCTTTATAATTGTACAAGTCTTAGCAGCTAGCTAAGTTCAACTACAGTCCCTCTTCTGCAACAAGTAATTAAAAATCTCGGTTAAGGACTAAGCATCGCAGCTTAGAATTAATAGGTGATTTTATGCAATTATCAAATAAGCCCGGTTGGCCCCCTGCATACTAGGAGTCGGTTTTAGTAAACCTTTTGGACGGGTAAGTCTTGTGGAGTATGCTAGATACTCAGGCTTTACGATTATGTGGTTTTTCAGGTTTGCCTCAAGCAACTTATTGCGATTGCTGTAACAAAATTGTGTGGGAAGGTGAGGAGCCCCAGAACTGGACCATTGCATGGGTCCCCATCTCCCCTAATCAAGAAGAGTGAGCCATTGCCCTAGGGCCAGCATGGCTTACTTAGGTTCTGCGTAGTGTTTGTCGTATCTTCCGCCTCCGCACCTTTTGTAATATGAACCAAGAATATACGTATGATAATGTAACTAAATTTGCTTCCGCTATGACTCTTGAACTTGTAATATTATGTACTTAAGGATGTATCTCTGTAAATGATGGATGTTCCTGTGTGAACGCTATGTATGGTTACTTCGTTAACCATCTCCCGAGGCGATCCTGTACGGCACACTCTATACTTCGGTATAGGGTTGCGACAAAAACACTCAATAAACTCAACCCATTTAGCATGTCTATGGTTAAAATTGCATTGAGAACGAATATACTTAAGTGATTCATGATCAGAATGAATAACAAATTCTTTGGGTAACAAATAATGACGTCATGTCTCTAAAGAACGTACAAGTGCATATAGTTCCTTATCATACGTGGAATAATTCAAAATAGGCCCAGTAATTTTCTCACTAAAGTATGCAATAGGTTTACCATCTTGCATCAAAACACCACCAATGCCTATACCACTAGCATCACATTCAAGTTCAAAAGTCTTATCAAAATTGGGTAATTGCAGCAATGGTGCATGTATAAGTTTGTTCTTTAAAGCATCAAAAGACTCATGAGGTACCTTACCAAAATGGAAGTCAACGCCCTTCTTTGTCAACTCATGCAATGGTGCAGCAATGGTGCTGAAATCTTTAACAAAGCGACGGTAGAAACCTGCAAGACCAAGAAAACTCCTCACCTATGTGATAGTTTTTGGTACAGACCAGCTCTTTATGGCTTCAATCTTCGCCTCATCCACCTCAATTCCCTGTGGAGTCACAACATAGCTAAGAAAACAGACTCGATCCGTGCAAAAGGTGCACTTCTCAAGGTTACCAAATAAACATGTAACTCGTAAAGCATAAAAAATAGCACGCAAATGAATCATATGATCATCCATGGATTTGCTATAAATCCAGATATCATCAAAGTAAACAACCACAAATTTGCCAATAAAAGGTCTTAAACCTCATTCATCAAACACATGAAAGTACTGGGTGCATTAGTTAAACCAAAAGGCATTACTAACCACTCATACAATCCGAATTTGGTTTTAAAAGCTGTTTTCCATTCATCTCTAAGTTTCATTCTAATTTGATGGTAGCCACTACACAAATCAATTTTAGTGAAAATTATAGCACCACATAACTCATCAATCATGTCGTCTAGCCTAGGAATAGGATGACGATACCTAATAGTAATATTATTAATGGCTCTAAAATCTACACACATACGCCAAGAACCATCTTTCTTAGGAATCAAAAGTATAGGAACAACACAAGGTCTAAGTGATTGACGAACATACCCACGATCCAAAAGGTCTTGGACTTGTCGTTGTATCTCCTTAGTCTCGTCAGGGTTGGTCCTATAAGTAGCACGATTTGGCAAAATAGCACCAGGAATCAAATCAATTTGATGCTGAATCCCTCTCAAAGGTGGTAATCCTGGGGGTATCTTAGCTAGAAAAACATCCTCATACTCCTGCAAAAGGTTAGTGACAGCAGGAGGCAAAGCACTAGAAGCAATATCACCAAGCGAAAACAAGGCTTGTTTACATATCAAAGCCTAGTAAATATCATCAGCAGAAATTTCAGCAAGCTCAGATTTTGTGGCAAGACATGAACGACCTTGTAATTTAATTCCAGCACCCTTAGAACTTGAAGAATCATTAACATTACTTGATATAGAATCAGAATTAACAGGTTGCTGAATTTCAGGGCCTTTATTTTTCAAACTAGCAGCTTGTTCTAAATCAGCTTGTACAATTTCAGCAGAGATCATTGGTAACAACGTAATTTTAGTTCCTTTATGCATAAAAGTGTACTTATTACTTTTACCATGGTGTACAACATCATTATCAAATTCCCAAGATCTACCCAATAAAAGTGAACAAGCTTGCATGGGTACAACATCACAACTAACAGAATCCACATAGGAACCAATGGAAAAAGGAACTCTGCAAGTTTGTATTATCTTAGCTTTTCCAGAGTCATTTAACCACTGAATATAGTACGGATGTGGATGTGGGCATGTGGTCAAATCAAGCTTCTTAACCATATCAGAACTCACCAAATTGTTGCAGCTTCCTCCATCAATGATGATACGTGCTCGGCGGTTCTGGATGACGAAGAAAATCTGGAACAAGTTATGTCGCTGCATCATCTCGGGCTACTGGATTTGTATGCTAAGCACACGCTGCACAATAATATTCATGTAGCCCGTGGTATCTCCGCCTCCAAGGACGAGGTCACCACTGGTGGCAGCGACATCCTCCTCCTCATCCTCCATATCGGAGGTGCTCATGTAACCGCCATCATCTGTCGTCACATATGCCCGCCTACTTGGGCAATCTTTCTACACATGACCAAGACCATGGTAGTGGTGGCACTGAATCCCTGTAGTGCATCCCGTCGAAGCAACAGAGGAGGCACTACTAGCCGATACTTGCACAGAATTTTTACCTGAGCGCGTAGAAGGGGCAGGGGCTGATCTTGGTGCTGCAGAAACAACACTAGCTGGTGGGAGCGGCCGGAAAGATGGCTTGGGCAGCCCTGAAGTCCCCGTCGGCCGTGGTGGGTAGAAAGTCCTAGACTTGCTGTACTCCACAAAAGCCTGGAAAAGTCCCTGTGATTCTTTCTCTGCAAGCATAGCATACTGGAAACACTGGTTGAGGGTATAAAATTCTTTATAATCAAGTATGTCCTGAATTTCTTTTCAAAAACCAGAATAAAAGCGACAAATCTGATCCTCTACTTTTTCAACCACAGCACAACGAATCAAACCCTTCTGAAGCTCACTAAAATACTCCTGAATAGTTTTATCTCCTTGATCTAAACGCTACAGTTTATTACGAATCTCTCTATAAAAAGAAGGAGGAACAAAACGATCACGTATTGCTACCTTAAGTTCTTCCCAAGTAGTAGGCAAATCAGTTTCAGCAGTTAGACCACTCCACCAAACAATAGGAAAGTCCTTAAACTCACTAGTGGCTTCTCTAACTCTATGATGTTCAGGAACAAGGTGAGCATTAAATTTTTGTTCTACAGTCATTTCCCAATCAAGGTAAGCATCACCATCGTACTGACCCGAAAACGAAGGAATTAAAAACTTAATTTTAGCATACGGGTCATCTGGAGCATGGTTACCTTGTGTGCGACGGTTGTGATTGTGAAAACCACCCATACCTTGAGGGTTATGTTGCAAACTACATCGTAACCTTACGGTCCTTGTAGTTGACCTATCGACGGTGCCATCAGCCTTAAACACCGTTTCTTCATCATGATCGTTTTCAACGTTGTTGTTGGTGTTGGTGTTGGTAGTCTTGTGAGCGATCTCCAATTCGACAACCTGATCGGTTAACTTAGAGACTCTCTTATCCAACCGCTCAGTGCTTTCTCCCAGGTGAAGCTTGGTGACGGCATCGGTGACGGTCCTAGTGATCGTCTCTGCCAAATCACTCTGAACCGCCTGCAAAGCCTTCTGTAGCTGACTTTGGCTCACGCACTCATTAAATTTTGAGGGCGAAGCACCCTCTCCATCGCTTCCTGACATCAGAAACACCAAAACAGGAAACAAAAAGTGAAGGTTATCCCTACAAAACTACTAAGCAGTGGTGCCTCTCAACACAGCAAAAGGAAGCTTCTTGCAAAGCTCTTACAAAGTTCTGAAAAAAACAAAACAAAGGATACCAGGGAGGTGTGTTTCATGATTGCAAGGGTTACAAAATAACCTTTATGCTGTCCAGAAGAAATATGTACAGCTAGGAAGGCCAAATATATATATGTGAGTGGCACACAAATCAAAAACAGATAGTAAAGTTGAATAAGTGCCCAAGTAACTTGTCCCTAGTTGCTGGTCTAACTATGTCCTAGAATAGTAGTGATAGCAAAGAAGAAACAAGGAGACAAAGGCACACAGTCGATAATAGATGGAGCACTAGTAGGAATCCCAAATTTCTTTTTATTTTATTTTATTTTTTTGATATTTTTCTCCAACTCACTAACAAAGAGGGAGAAACCATAAAACATTTCAGCTCAAACAGAGCTAGGACGTGGCCTACAGAAAATTTTAAAGTTTCAAAAAACGTCGGGTTTCAACTTGAATAAATTTTTTCTTTATCTTTCCGATTTGTTTTGAATTTTTTGACGAGGGCACACAGGGCACAGCCCAGTGTGGGTCACCTCAAATTTTTGTCAAGAATCTCCTGTACAAATTTCAGCCAAAACGGACAACCGAGTGAAAAGTTATGGCTGTTTTACCGAAGGGGTGTCGGAATCGGTTATGAAGAAACCTGGGGTTTGAGTGAAACTCAAGTCGGGTTTGGGGTCGGGTAGGGATTTTTTTAGCGGGGTGGATGCAGCGGAAAGTGGAATTTATGAGAATTGGTCCGAGGTGTTGAGGGTGGGTTTAGGGTGGGATTAGGGTGGGCGTGTTGATCAATCAACTCTAGCACACAAAGCCGACAAAACTGAGGGAGGTGGAAGGGATGGCGGCTAGGGTTGGAAGGGAAACACTACTGCCAACAAAAACACAAACTAAACCAGCGACTAAACAAGAACTAGGGCACAAACTCAACACTACAGACTCTGAAATTGAAATATGCAAAGGCTAATAACGTGGTTATGGGCAGGGAAATTTTTTTTTTGGCTTTTCTGTGGACGATAGGAACAACACGAAAACAAAACTAAAGGGTAGTGCGAACCTGACGGTGCACTTGAAGCTCTGATTACCATTTGATGTGAATAAGGGTTCTCGATCTTCCGAAAGGTTCTTGGTAAGTTGATTTGGTCGAAGGCGACACACAAATAGATCCGGCTTTAGAACAACACGTTCTAAACCCCGCAATCGTAGCATGACGTCTCCTCTGGTTATCAACCGTCCAAGAACGATTGACCTCACCGAGAAGGCTAATCCCTACCTGCGAATCAAGAACACAAGCAAGAAAAATAAAGAATGCAACATAATTGCAGATGTATGATTAAACTCATGAAGTTGGGGTCTCACAAACCGATGAACGGCGACACTGTTTATGAACAGAGTTGATCTAAGCAAAACCCGAACCCTAATGGTACACTGGCGGCTGTATATGAAGACCCTACGGTCGTGCAATACCCTCTGGACGCATCCCTAATTACGCTCAACTAGATACAAAGCTCAAAGGCCAAAAATAGGCGACGCAGCACCGACACAGATTCTGTACTCTCTCTTGTTTCGATGATTCCTGATGACTCCGGATGCATTTTGATATGAGATTGGCGGCATTGGAAAGGTCTTCTTCTTATTTTTCCGTGCATATATAGAACATCCAAATCCGAGTCCGTATGCGTTCTGGGCGACCATTTTAGTGCAGACTGGTTCTGGTCTGGGCCCCGAAACTGACTCGAAGTCGGTTTTGATTGGACCTCCACTTTGGCTTCTAAGCCCTTGCTGGTCCTCCATATTCCCAACTTCTTCTCCCATCATCTCCTGGTCCTCTCCATGGTTTCTAATTATAAAATAATCATTAGGTAGCAAACTATTCTCAAAAGTAACATATAGCGAAGAACGTAGGAGCGAGCTCACCTCTAAATTTAGTCGTCGTGCACGAGCTCTAGTCATTGGACCTTGTAAGTCTAGAATTGGAGGAGTGTTGTATGTATCCATAGGAGTGATATCCTCATCAGTTACCAAGTTAACCCTCTAAGCACTTCTAAAGCTTGAGAGTTATCTCAGCACATATGTACACCCCGGCTGGTATACTTGTCACAAGGGTGATGAATGAATAAATTGAGAAAATATATAGCGATCACGGTGCTACTGCTTTGGAGAGGTCATGGCGACTTTCTCCTATGCTCGATGCAATGATTGAAATCTTGCAATTGATGCCTGATTGAAATCCTCCGAAGAAAAAAGCACTTGGGGTGACTGAAGCCAACTTCTAACTCGAACTGAAAAGAAATTTATTCGTTGTCAGTGCAGTGAAACATTAAGGACAATTTCCTTGCTCCCATTTGACGGCAGAAGCAAGATTAAGCATGTCCTTTACATGATTGGCTAATAGGCCGGGGCAGATCTAAGTTTTCTCCTCTGCATGGATAATCATTTACTCAATGTGAAATGTGATCGCACTTGTTGATAAAATCCATCAAATTAAATTATTGCTTAAACTCAAGCAGCTCTATGGTACACAAATTAATGTTCTCTCGTCTGAGTAATATTTCTATGGCATTGCTACATGCATTGTAGCAAATAAAAATGATGCAGCAGCAAGGCTCCCTATTTTATATTGACTTGTATGGCACAAATGCTAGCTAGTGTGCCGACTCTAATAATTTACTCTAGCCTATTGCAAGCTTTTCACAAATCTCCAGTTCAACTTTTTGCACAAGAATATGGCATGGATTTTCGCCATAACACATATATTTCTGATAAAAGTATGACATGGATATCGCCATAACATATATATTTCTCCTTACGAGCATGGCATGAATTTTTGTCACACTATATCTTTTGACCCCACAACTTTGGCATGAATTTTCGCCATAACATATCTATATGTCCCTATGAGTATGTCATGGATTTCGCCATATCAAGTGTATTTTTCCCTACAATGTGGCATGGATTTTTGCCATAATATACTTATTTCCCCTAAGAGTATGGCACAGATTTTTGCCACAATCTCTTTCATCATATTGTGTCCCTATTAACGTTGCAACATGAGCTCGTGTTGCAGTTAATCAAATTTGTGGCAGCACTGGTCCTACCGTGCTTGCTCATATGTTTGTCTCAAGTTTTTAACCTGCCTCATGTATGTTTAAAAATCAAAGAGATTGGCATGATCCTCTCTTTAATGCATTATGGGCGTACCGCATTACTGTTTGTACCTCAACACAAGCTACCCCATATTCCCTTGTTTATGGGAGTGAAGCAGTTTTACCTGTCGAAGTGGAACTAACCTCACTATGGGTTGCCATTCATAAGGAAATTTCAAGTGATGAACAAATCCGTCTTTGACTTCAAGAGCTCGATGCCTTGGAAGAAGAATGATTCCACGCTGTTCAAAATGGTGAGAGTGGATTATAAGTTTGTTAAAACAACAAGTGTTTCAGAAATGTGAACTTGTGCTTCTTCTTCGGTGTCCCGTTGTTGTCACACACAAGACAAATAGGAAATTTGAGCCTAAAGGGGAAGGCCCTTTGTCATTGAGCAAGGTTATGATAGCGGTGCATATCAGCTCGTCAAACAACAAGCATTTTGTTCCATGCCTCCTATTAATGGCGATACCTAAACAAATATTTTGCTTGACCAAGGGTTGATGCAATTCTTCCTATATCCTCTCTTTCTTTACAGCATTTCTTTTATTTCCTAAAAAGATAAAATGCTTAGCAAAATATGGAGATTTAATTGTCCCACATTAAAAGGCTTTTTCCTATGCATGTTGCCAAGTTGGCCGTTAGTTAGTACCATTGGAGGATATGACCCTGGACAGGGAATGTCCCGACCGGTTCCAACCTGTGTCGAAGTGATCTCAGCACAAAGCACGTGGTCTGCACCAACAAGTGACAAAAGGGGCTAGTGAAATTCTGGTTCAAGTTGACTCTGAAAGTTGTGGGTTTATCGCATCCTATACTTTTGTCCAGTCGAAGGGAGATGCCATGCCTCTAGGGAAAACTATAGCGTAAAGAGCATGAAAGGGCTACCGAACCAGACAAAAGTTTGGTTTAGTGTGAAGCCGCATGCCACCCTATGAGGTATTAACAAGGGCTCAATAAACAAATAAGCCTACGAGATTTTTAGTCACCAAAGGTGGATGCTACCCTCCAAATTCACAAGAATTTCTCAAGCAAATCAATCAAGGTCAAAGGGGTCACCAAGGAAGTAGACCCTAATCATTATTCAAGAGACAACAAAGTGTTATATGAAGGCGGAGGGTAGCTATTCACCATCCTTGGCAAAAAGAAATGGCAAAAAGTTGTCTTTGACCATATCCCCCAAAACCATACCCAAAATCCTAGCCATATCCCACATCTCCTACTAGATAGAAGTAGAGGACATGAGGCACACGGCTGAAGGGAGGCTTGGTAATGGTTCTACTAGCCCCAAGAGGTCTTGATGAAGTGCTAATCATTTTCGCACCAATATCACGAGAAAACAGAGGCACAAGTGAAAATCGTGTCGAAATTTGAAAAGGCGAGGCGAAATATGTCCTCTAGTGATGCTTGCTAATGGTTACAAAATAGCTTGGTGATCAAAGGAAAAGCCAACATTTTTTTCAATTAAAAAAACCTTTACTCTTATACATATTTCTCAGTCTAAACGGGCTTCTTAATTTTAGAGCCAGCAACTATTATTGTTCTCTGAATAAAAAAAATATTCACGATACCTTTCTCACCCTTTCTCGCTTGTGAGAGGGAACCAAATAACGTGAGCCAATGTGAAGAAATTCTTTACTGTTGTGCCACATAAAGTACTCCGCCGCATCGTAGGAGTCCTATTTAAGCTGGTTGTTGTAGCGCGTTCATGATAATTCGAGCAATGCATACCCTTATTTTGAAGCAGTAAAGCAGGCCAGTGCGGCGACTGTGGATCTGTGGAGTACATGAAGAATGATGGTTGGCACAGTCGCCGTTATATGGTTGCATCAATCTTCACAAGGAGTTCTTATGGGCTGGCACTAATGTATTTAGTCGTAATGAAACAAAATTTTATCTTAGCATGTTGAGATTGATGGTTGTCACCGTCACACGGACGTGTCTATCATTAACCAGGAGTTTTCATTGGCTGCCACTATGTACTTAGTCGCAGTGAAAATAAATATGGTTTCTTTATAGACCTATTTAATAGATATTACATGTTTATTCACTATTTCTTTTATGGTCTCCAAACTTTGCTTTGAGCGTGGGATAGTTGTGGCATGGTTTTTTACGCTACGTCATTCCATTTTTTTTTGGCTGCTCATGTAAGTACTGGTCGAAACTCATCATTCTCAATACCCTTTACAAATTGATAGTGGCAGTTGTAGCATGGTCTTACGCAACAACATCATGTGTTCTAGCTAGTGATGCAAATACTGGCTTGAATTATCACCTTCTGTAGATTAATGTGATAAGGTGTGGCATGGTCTTTTGCTATCACCTTCTTCATTGACTAATTACTATATGCACTTCTGAGAGTCCCCAGGTGTTGTTTGTGGGATTCCAAAAGAAAAAGAGAGAAATTATAGCTTGCTCAAAGCCTTTGCTTGTTAATTGGCTAGCAGCTCTAGATGTTAGTACGATGGGCAGTCCAAATAAACATATGATTTCTTTTTAGAAATAGGTACTTTGGTCCCGTCCTTCTTGGGAGGTCTTTGTAAGAGCTAGGATTGATCCCTGGCCACCCGGCTCCCAACTAATCACCTTGGAGCCTTATCGCCTGTTCTATGGGCAGTTCACTAAACACTGATGTTTTGGTATAAATTTACTATATCTTGTAACTTCTCGCACAAAATGATGCTTGAGACATGTCCATGGTATTTCGGACACATCTCTGTGCAAACTGATGATTGATGTGTTCATGATACATCGGATACATCTCTGCACAAACAGTTGATTGTGGTATGTACATGGAATTATGGACGTCCACATACTACTATTTGGAAGCAGTGAAGCAGGCCAGTGTGGTGACTATGGATCTGTGGAACATGTCAAGATTGATGGCTGGCACCATCGCCGTCATATATGGTCGCATCCATCTTGATGAAAGTTCTCATTAGCTGGCACTAATTTATTTTGTCACAATGAAACTAGAGATTATCTTTGCACATCAAGTTGATGGTTGGCACCGTTGTATGGTCGCATTTACTTGATGAAAAGGTTTCATTGTCTGATACTAATGCACTAAGTCACAATGAATCTAAATATTGTCTTCGACATGGCCCTGTTTAAGTGGCAAGAATATTCGTTATTTCCTGTTATATGGTCCCTAAACTTAGCAATTGGTTATGGGAGATGTTGCATGGTCTTACGCAACGGGCCCATACTGTTGTAGATGGTCAGGCAAGTACTGGCTTAAACTTATCATTATCCCCTACAAATTAATTACTGGAATTGTAGCATGGCATTACGCTACAAGTCATGCGTTTTATCTGGTTGTGCAAGTACCGGCTAGAATTTTTTGTCAGAGCTATGGCATGGTCTTTCGCTACATCATCCTGTGTTAAAGTTATTGCATGGTCTTTTTGCTACGTGTAAGGTTCATGACCATTGAGGTCACCCAAGGTATGATTGTTTTGGTGATGAATGACAAACATGAAATGTGATTAATGTCTACACGAGTGTTGTGCATGTAAGAAACCTATCTATCTTATGATCATCATTGATGGTTGTCTTGGCGATTGATGAAAATGACCGCAAGTATGGAGGCTTGTGAGCTTGATGGAGTCTAAGGGTTGATGAAGATGGATCAAAGCTAAGGACAAGCTATGGAGCAAGTGTTGAGAACACTTGTCTAGTTGTTAGGTCTTTGAGTTCATAGGAAAAACCGGACTATCAAGGGGATCTCGGTCATTTCTCTTAGGTCATGTCTAGTCGGTGATGTGCATGGATACTCAGTGAAATCACAAGCACTAGGTGACAATGGAGAAGCGAAGGAGCTGTCTGGAGAAGCCAGGAAACAAAGTCAAGCGAGGACGAGGAGTTTCAGCTTCTGGACGAAGTGGCCGGATAGAGGGGTCAGTGGTGACCGGACTGTATGGTCACTAAGTGGTTTTGTCCGGAGCCTACAGCGAGCAGCAAGGAATCTGTCAAGTTTGGAAGGCCTAGAGACCGGACGGTCCGGTCTGGTGACTTGACGGTCCGGTCAGTCGGTCTGGGAGTTAGGCAGAGAGGAAGCAGCGCGCGAAATGTTTCTGGACTGGAGAGAGAAATCGATCGGACAAAGTGGTGCTAGAGACCGGACGGTCTGATCATCAGGAGGAAATCTAGAATAAAGGAGAAGTTGGCCGCGAGGAAATCTGTTGGTGCAGAGTTGTAGAGACCGAACTGTACAGTCAGTTGACCGAACTGTACGGTCAGTAGAGACAACTCTGGAACAGACGAGGAAGTGGTTGCAACGGCTCTATTTGGAGTTTCAGCAATGAAGACCGGACTGTACGGTCTGTAGACTGGACTGTACGGTCAGTATGGAGGAAACGACGAACAGAGAGCAACGGCTCTGGGCGAGCCTTCTAGTGGAGACCGGACTGTCCGGTCAGTACATTCAGAGAGGCTGTTTTGTGGAGCAACGACTAGTTTGAGGTTGGAAGCCTATATAAACTCGTTGCTAGGGTCTTGGAGACTGCCTTTGGCCATTGGGATTGCTGGGAGCATCTATTGGGAGCCTAAGGGCCAAGAGAGGAGCACTAGGAAAGGATATTGGATATCTTGAGAGTGCTAGTGAGAGTAACTTGAGCATTGATGCACATCCAAGGCTAGGGTGTCCTTGAGGGTGTGATCTAGATTGTTACTCTTGGTCTACGGTGAGACCTAAACCGGTAAGGTGTCGGTGTTTGAGCCTATCAGGATCAGTTGTGAAGGCCATCACATGTTTGTACACGGTTTGAGCCCGTCGGTGAAAGGGGCATCAATAGTGAGCGCTCGTGTCGGCTCGGGGAGTCCGGCAAGTTCTCGAGGGAGGCGAGCTTGTGCCTTGGTGGCAGCGGTGACGCAACCGTGTCTTCACTCCGGGAGTGATTGCGGTCTTGTGTGCGAGAACTCCATATTGGTGGCGAGAGGGACCGGTACTCCGGCGGGAGTGGTCCAACGAGGAGTAGGGGAAGGCGCCATCCTTCCGAAACCTCGGGAAAAAATCATGAGCCATCTCTTACTCTACTCCTTACTATGATGCTTTACTTTCCGCATTTACATACCGTGCTATTCATGCTTGTGTGCTTACCTTGCTCTAGTTGACTATTTTGTAGACTTGCATGAATAGGATTCTTTACTTGCTAGTAGTGCTTAGCCTTCATACTTGATCACTAGCATGTATAGAAGTTGCTTTGGCTTGATTGATCACCATAGTATGTATTGTGCTACTCATATTTGTGTGCTTTCCATGTGCGTGTTGATCTAGTAGCTTTGCTTGAGTAGGACTCCTTGCTAGCTAGTTGTTTGCTTTCGCGTATCTTTGGTAACTAGCTTGCATAGGAGTTGTATTGCCTTGTGTTATCCACTAGTATGCTAAGGTGGTTGTTCCTTGTATAGGTTCATTATCTTGCTAGTGTGATCACCACTAGGATTGTGTAGGAGTTGTTTTGAGTGGTCGGTTTTAGGAATTGGCGAATTTGGTACATAGTGCGAGTTTCCGATTCACCCCCCCCCCCCCCTCTTGGTCACTCGATCCTTTTGTTGGCACTAGATTTTAACCGGTCCCATCTGTCAGAAGTGGGAAATTAAAATCGGCTGAAGTCAACGATATTTAACGGCCGAAGAAAGTTAAGTGGGCCCGATAGGGTTGTATTATTTCTTTCTGTTTTTAAGTTTAGATTTTTATTTTAAAATCTAGTCGGTTTATTTAGAAGTCCTGACCGAGTCGGGTCGAAACCTCTTGCATGAGGTTATAAGTATGTAGTAGGATCTGTACAAGAAAGACAACACTTTCATTCAATACAATTCGGCGCATCGCCAACCTTTTCGATGAAACCCTCGTCTCGCGCGGGCTGCATCGACTCCGAACTCAGCGTGAGATTTGGATTAGTCACCCTCGGTAATTCTATCAATTTCAACTAGTAATTTCTCATTAATTTGATATTCTAGTTCTTATCGTTAGAATTGCTAGTTATCCGGTAATTAGATTTGTTTAGTGCTTGTTCTGTCGACTCTGATTGCAATACTGTCTTGGTTGAAGCCGATCTAT
The DNA here is from genome assembly GCA_030378355.1 of Eleusine indica. Lineage (NCBI taxonomy): Eukaryota > Viridiplantae > Streptophyta > Magnoliopsida > Poales > Poaceae > Eleusine > Eleusine indica. The sequence goes on along the minus strand of CM059498.1, from coordinate 3,099,488 downwards.
TGTAATCTTGGTAGATTTTATAAGTATTATTTAGGTCTGATTATTCGAGTCACTTTGTTAACTTTATCTATAAATTGATTAAATCTAGTTTTATCTACCGAGTTTGAATACTTTCTCGATTAAGTTCGATCTATTTGAATCAGTAAGGCTGTATCGGTTTTGACCTCTTGCTGGGTAGATGGGGATAGGTTCAATCAGTTTATAGGTAGGGTCAATAGAGTTCTATCGGGATATTTAGCCGATAGGTTATCACGGTTCAATCGACTTTCTGGTGCTTAATTGATCATATCATTTATTTTGATAGTCGTTTGCCCCCTGCTTAAATAAGATAGATTTAATGATTATAATGTATATTTGCAATACCAGCTAATTAGATCTATCAACCTGATGCCATCGACAGAGCGAGTTTATGCATATTTACTATAGATCTATTGACTCAGCTCTATCGACTCTGGCACTTTTCATCGACTTGGCTAGTTGTTTTGTGAATACTGTAGATCTATTGATTCTAGCCAGTCAATTCGTTATTTTATCGGTAGTTATGACCCTAGACTATTTACTAAATTAAATTTTGCCGATAAGTCGATACTATCAGCCGATTGGCTTAGTTTCTTTCATTTTCCTTATTTTTATAGCCTCGACTGAATTCATGAATAGTGATTATCAGCTCTCTTCATCGGCATGTCCTAGGCCCGTGACCCGTGTCATCTGATCATTTATTTCTTTGCCGGTTTGCAGGAAAAATCGACTAGCACCCCTCGGTTTCTTGTATTGAGCCTGCACTAGAGACAAGCAAATCTCCCAGGTCACGCGTGGTGATTTTTGTGTCAACACGCTTTTTGGCACGCCCGGTGGGACCACGAATTTCAAACTCTACATCATGCCTGAACTTGGAATGCCAAAACCTCTTCAAGACTTACAACCGAAGCATAGCGTCAATGCTGAGCTAAGGAATGAACATGTGCTACCTATTGTCAGAGATGACCTAAGTGATGAAGCGAAGACACAGATTGATCAAAGACTTGCTGAGTTTGAAAAGCTTCTGTTAGGAACTTTTGGCAAAACAAGGAATGGTGTCGTACAGAAAGGAAAGTTGCCTGCTGCTGTTCTGGTTGAAGGTGAAGAAAAGTCATTTGCCAATAAACCAATAGAAGCTGTTGATGAAGAGGCTCTTAGCAACATGATCCACATGGTAGTACATCATGCACTAATTAACCAGTCGCCTGTGTTGGTTAATACTTTGAGGGCTTTGATTGTTCAGACTATGGAGGTTTGTGTAATTGATGATCCAATTCATGGGCCAATGTATTTCCGTGTGACCGGGAATGTTCCTCGGCCTACAGCTCATGCTGCAAGTTCAAGTCAAAGACCTTCAGAAAATACTCCACCTTCCAAGGATGCTGATGCTGGGACGCCTCGCATATGGCATAAGACCACTTCACAGACGCAACCACAACATTACAGACAAGACGCTATAGAGTCGAATGTAACATATAGTACCACACCTAATGTCGAGCCGAGCATGTTTAGAATGCCATCTTCATCTGCACAACCAGGAGAGTTAGGAGGCCATCATACAATTGTTAACTTCGGTTCGCCTATACCAACATCTGGTCCTGCATTGACTACTCCAAATGTCAATGTGTCAACTGATGACTGGACTTCGAAGATTGCTGAGGTAATGAGGGAATAATTTGGATTGAATCCTAACCAATAGACGTATATGTATCGACCTCCGTATCCTCCAAGTTATGATTTGATTCCTATGCCGAGTTGATACAGACCAACAGAATTTACTAAGTTCACTGGACAGGATAATACTACTACAGTTGAGCATATTAGCCGATTTTCAGTGCAATATGGAGAAGCTGGTAATACTGAGGCATTGAAGATCAGGTTGTTTCCATTGTCCCTGTCTGGATTAGCTTTTTCTTGGTTTGCATCGTTACCCCCAAATTCAATTATTACTTGGGCCGATCTCGAACAGAAATTTCACAAGTACTTCTTTGCTGAAACTAGAGAGTTGAGGTTAACAGATTTGATTGCTGTGAGGCAGAAAGCTGGAGAGTCTGTGCATGATTACGTACAAAGATTTAGAGATGTGCACAGCAAATGTTTCAGCCTGTAGTTAACTGATAATCAGATGGCAGAAATAGCATTCAATGGTTTGGTTGCCCCTGTAAGAGAAAAGTTTCCCTCTGCTGAATTTGAAAGCTTATCATAGTTAGTGCAGAAGGTATCCATACAAGAGAATTTGACTCGGGGGGCACAGTCAAGGCTGATTTAGATCAATTTTAATGATTATGGGTCCGAGTCTGATGAATAAACTGTAGAAGTCGATATGGCCGAATCGACTAAAAACAAGAATACATTGTCGTGCCCATGGGTGAAGCAGAACAAACCTGAAGAGAAATATGATTTTGATGTCACCAAGGCCGACAAGATATTCGATATGTTACTGCAAGAAAAGCACATTCAGTTGCCATCCAACCATGTGATTGCTCCTGTCGAAGATTTGAAGAAGATGAGGTACTGCAAGTGGCATAATTCTCCTTCTCATAATACTAATGATTGCAAAGTATTCAGGAGGCAAATTCAGATGGCTATTGAGCAGGGCAAGATCAAATTCACTAAAGGTACTATGAAGATTGATGGGCATCCTTTTCCTGCAAATGTTAATATGGCTGGTATCGACAATGTGGAGGCATTTATCAAAAGATACCGGAAAAAGAGGGATAGGGAAGTAAAGGAATCATAGTTTGATCCACATTGAGAGTGCTCGTTCTTTCAGTATTGCTGGGATCATAATATGAAACTGCCGTCAATCAACAATTGTCCTGGATGTAGTAAGCGTGCGGATCATATGTATAGAGAAGCTACAGCAGGTCATCGGTACCCACATCATGTGAATTATTCTAGAGAGTCGATGGTGGGATCAACCGATCGACAACAAAGGGTTTCTGCATTTGATCGACTCGGAACCAAGAAGGCAAGCGATGAAGCTAGATTTGATAAGGAAGTCGACGAGGAGATGCAGGAGGGACAAGAACAGGTTGATCAGTGGTGCCCGTCTGGTACTTTCTCTAAGTGTCAAAAACGCAGAATACAGAGAATGCGCTACAGGCAGATAAGGGCTGGCCAGTACTATGATGAAGATGATCGGTCGCCAAAGAAGGCTTGGAGGCTAAAGGTGAAGTCACAAGAGCTGACATCAAATACCTCTGTGAACATGGTGATGATATTGCCTCAAGAATTCATGGCTGCAGAAGAAGAATTGTTTGCTGATAGAGAGAGTGAGCCTCAGCTGGTATTCGATATCCAACAAGCAGTTTTTGATAAACCAGATGAGGCTAAACATCGACAGTTGAAGGATTTGTACTTAAGAGGTTTTGTTAATGGGATGCCGATGGGAAAAATGATGGTCGATGGAAGTGCTGCAGTAAATATCATGCCGATCACTACTGTTAGAAAGTTTGGGAAGACTAAAGAAGATTTGATTGATACAAATATGATTCTTAGAGATTATGGTGGTCGTACTGCAGTAGCTAAAGGAGTTTTAAATGTGGAGCTTACAATCGGCAGCAAAACCTTGCCGGTTACTTTCTTTGTGATTGATGGAAAGGGAACCTATAGCCTTCTGTTGGGACGTGATTGGATACATGCTAATTGCTGTGTTCCTTCTACGATGCACCAATCTCTAGCCCAATGGAATGATGATCAAGTAGAGGTGATCCCGGTCAATGAAACCGTCAATGTCGCATCGGCCGATTTAGTTCTATGGCATGCGGATGATATGGAGTGTTTGTCTGGCAAGATCTGGGATGGAGATTACGTCAGGATTACTATACAGGGTCTTGAAGTAGTGAACCAATCAAATTCTAAACTGTTTTTCTGACAGGCACTCCAATGGAATTTACAGGCACACCAATGGAATTTGTAGAAGATGGAAAGTTGGGAAAAGGATTCATGTCAGCCGACGAGTTACATGAAGTTGATATAGGAGATGGTGACAAACCAAGGCCGACATTTATCAGCAGAAAGTTAGATGAAGAGTTTAAAGTTGAATTAATAAAGTTATTGAAAGAGTATCGGGATTGCTTTGCTTGGGATTATTCTGAGATGCCCGGTCTGAGTTGATCTATAGTTGAACATCAGTTGCCCATTAAACCTGGATATCGACCTTACAAGCAGCCCCCAAGAAAAATTGATCCAAAGATATATGATGAGTTCAGGGCTGAGATCACTAAATTGTATGATGCTAAATTTATTAGGCCTTGCCGATATCCAGAGTGGGTTTCAAATATTGTGCCCGTTTTCAAGAAGTGTGGCAAATTGAGAGTTTGTATTGACTTTCGCCCATTGAATGAAGCTACTCCGAAAGATGATTACCCAATGCCGATAGCAGATCTTCTGGTTGATGCGGCTGCAGGACACAAGATTGTTAGCTTTATGGATGGTAACGCTGGTTACAATCAGATTTTCATGGTAGAAGAACATATACCGAAGACTGCTTTCAGATGTCCTGGTGCTATTGTGTTGTTCGAATGGGTGGTCATGACTTTTGGGTTGAAAAATGCTAGAGCTACATATCAGAGTGCCATGAATTATATATACCATGATCTGATCGGCAGGTTGGTTGAAATTTATATTGATGATGTTGTAGTTAAATCTAAAAGAGTAGAAGATCACATAGCCGATTTGTGAGAAGTACTTGAGAGAACCAGGAGATATGGTTTGAAGATGAATCCGAAGAAATGTGCTTTCGGTGTTTCGGCTGGTCAGTTTTTGGGTTTCATTGTGCATGAAAGAGGAATTGAAGTTGGACCAAAAAGCATGAAAGCTATCAATGATATTGAGCCGCCGACTAACAAAACAGAACTTCGGTCTTTAATTGGCAAAGTGAATTTCATCAGGAGGTTTATTTCAAATCTATCTGGAAGACTTGATGCATTTACCCCATTATTGAAGTTAAAGGCAAATCAAAAGTTTGTGTGGGAGGTAGAACATCAGAAAGCTTTGGATGATATCAAACAGTATTTGGTGTCCCCACCAGTATTGGTACCACCAAAAAAAGGGTTGTCTTTCAAGCTTTATCTTGCAGCGGATAAGAAATCAGTCGGATCAACTTTAATCCAAGAACAAGATGGCAGAGAAAGTCGAAGATTGATTGATGCTGAAACCAGGTACCCATAGATTGAGAAGTTATGTTTATGTTTATATTTCTCATGTTTGAAGTTGAGGCATTATTTGTTATCGCCCGAGTGTGTGGTGGTTTGCAAAGCCGATGTCATCAAATATATGTTATCGTCTCCTATTTTAAAAGGGAGAATTGGTAAATGGATGCTTGCTCTAGCCGAATATGATCTTACTTATGAATCTGCTAAAGCTGTTAAGGGTCAGGTGCTAGCTAATTTAGTTGTCAAGCCCTGTGGGTCTGAAGTGTCGATGGTGGAGCCAGTACCATGGTTACTATTCTTTGACGAATCTGTTTGCAAGAACGGATGTGATATCGGGCTCGTAATCATATCGCTTCGGAGGGCAAGATTTGAGTTTGCATTCGCTGTTGAAGTATCCACTAATAATCAGACTAAATATAGATTTGTGCTTAAGGGGTTGCAGATGATGAAACAAGCTGGAGTCGATTGTGTCGAAATCATAGGAGATTCATTGTTGGTGCTCGGATAGCTTGCAGGGGAATTTGAGTGCAAGGATGATATGTTAAGATTATTTCATGCCGAGTGTCAAAGTATATTTCAACACTTCAAAGCAGTAAGATTCAAGCATGTCCCAAGAGAACAGAATATGGAGGCAAATGATCTGGCGCAAAAGGCATCAGGTTATCAATTAAACGATAGTGAAATTATTGTCGATATAGCTGATGTCGATGAAGAAGATTGGAGATTTGGAATTATTCAATATCTTAAAGATCCAACCCAACGAGTGCCTCGAAAGATTCGGTACATGGCTTTGAGGTATTTTTTATTGGAAGAAAAACTTTATTACCGAATGATTGATGGTGTATTGTTAAGATGCTTGAATCAAGAAGAGGCCAAAGTTGTTATGTGTGAAGTTCATGATGGAATATGTGGAACACATCAATCGGCTCATAACATGAGGTGGTTCATAAAAAGAACTGGGTATTATTGGCCGACTATGTTGGAAGATTGCTTCAGATATTATAAAGGATGTCAGAAGTGTTAGAAATTTGAAGCGATACAGAGAGCACTAGCATCGGCTATGAATCCAATTATTAAGCCGTGGCCTTTTAAAGGTTGGGGTATCGACATGATTGGCCAAATTTATCCTGCATCAAGCAAGGGTCATAAGTATATTCTGGCAGCAACAGATTACTTTACAAAGTGGGTCGAAGCCGTACCTATGAAAAATGTTACTGCTAGTGATGTGATCAACTTCATCAAGGAACATATTATATATCGATTTGGTGTACCACAGACTATTACCACTGACCAAGGTATTGTGTTCACTTTGGAAGAGTTTCAAAGCTTTGCTAATAGTATGGGAATCAGGCTTTTGAATTCATCGCCATATTATGCTCAAGCCAATGGTCAAGCAGAAGCATCCAACAAGGGTTTGATTAAGTTGATTAAAAGGAAGATAGATGAACAGCCTAAGAAGTGGCATTCAACATTGGCTGTCATGGGTATACAGGATGGCTTGTCATGGGTCAATTAAGGTGCCACCTTATCAGCTGGTTTATGGACATGAGGCAATTTTACCATGGGAAACAAATCTGGGGTCCAGAAGGGTGGAGATGCAGGACCAGTTATCAGCTGATCACTACAGGCAAGTTATGTTGAATGAATTGGAAGACATTGTACAATATTGGATGAAGGCCCTGGAAAAGATTCAAGAAAATAAAGCCCGGGTGGCCAAGTTTTATAATAAAAAGGTGGTTTCCAAAAGTTTTTCAGAAGGGGATCTGGTCTGGAAGTTAATTATGCCCATCGGCTCTAGAGATAGTTGTTTTGGAAAATGGTCACCGAATTGGGAAGGTCCATTCAAAGTGAGCCGATGTGCACCTGACAATGCATATTTTCTACAAGTGTTGAACGGAGAAGAGTTCGGGAGAGCGATTAATGGTAAATATTTGAAACGATATCATCCAAGCATTTGGGTTGATGCATGATTTCATCATTAATTGACAGCCGATATTTCTTAAGTATCGTGCTTGAGGGATAAAAGCAGATGGTGATACATCGACTTGAGATGGCTGATATTCAGATATCGCCCTTAGCGGAAAAAAATATGTACATGTATCATTACTGAGCACAAAATATCAGATAGTACATATATTCATTCGATGGTGATAGAAGAAGTTACAGAGGAATATCAATACAAAGTGAAAATGAGTTGATTACTCGTAGATAATCGATTTCTAAAGAGATCTATTATCTTACTTCAGCTAGGGGATGAAGATGTAATTATTATCCCGAGTACAAGAAAAGAGCACATAATTAAGAACAAAGGTGGTTCAACAGCTTGGCTCTTCTTCGCCGATAGAGTATCGCTGTCATCAGACATTACCCGACAGACAAGCGGAAGAGAGGGCGGCCTCGCCGATGCCATTCTTCATCATTGCGTCATCCAACAATTCGTAAGTTGATTTCTGACGCTGAAGCGGTTGTGGACTTTGGATTGAAAGGATGCTTCGAGGATAGAAGAAGCAAAGAGGATTCACCATGATAAACTTAGTAGATTTGGAGATAGTCGGTATTTTTCTATCAGAGCTCTCAAGAGAAGACTCATGTTGTCAAGACGAAAAAGAGGATGGACGAAGGGGCTATTTATAGGGTCTACGCATGACCTTTGAAGAACCCAAACGCCGCTCTATATTAAGTAGGAAGTGGAGAGGTTCGAGGAAAAAAGATAAGAATGAGGACGGTCAAAAAAGAAGACTAGCAGCCGAGGCATTGCAGGAAGGCAATGAGTTGCAATTAAGAAGAGCATGAGTGGTTGGGGGTATGCATTAAAGATAAAGTTTAAACAGTGGATGGTTCACCAGAAAATACGCACGATAAACGAGGAGATAAAATCCAGCGCACGAAGCATTTCATACCCTGGACTCGGGGAGCATGTGTTGGCACCAGATTTTGACCGGTCCCATCTGTCAGAAGCGGGAAATTAAAATCGGCTAAAGTCAATGATATTTTACGGCCGAAGAAAGTTAAGTGGGCCCGATAGGGTTGTTTTATTTCTTTTTATTTTTAAGTTTAGATTTTTATTTTAAAATCTAGTCGGTTTGTTTAGAAGTCCTGATCGAGTCGGGTCGAAACCTCTTGCATGAGGTTATAAATATGTAATAGGATCTGTGCGAGAAAAACACCACTTTCGTTCAATACACTTCGGCGTATCGCCAACCTTTTCGACAAAACCCTCGTCTCGCGAGGGCTGCATCGACTCCGATCTTGGCGTGAGATTTGGATTAGTCACCCTCGGTAATTCTATCAATTTCAACTAGTACTTTCTCATTAATTTTATATTCTAGTTGTTATCGTTAGAATTGCTAGTTATCCGGTAATTAGATCTGTTTAGTGCTTGTTTTATCGACTCTGATTGCAATACTGTCTTGGTGGAAACCAATCTATTGTAATCTTGGTAGATTTTATAAGTATTATTTAGGTCTGATTATTCAAGTCACTTTGTTAACTTTATCTATAAATTGATTAAATCTAGTTTTACCTACCGTGTTTGAATACTGTCTCGATTAAGTTCAATCTATTCGAATCAGTAAGGCTGTATCGGTTTCGACCTCTTGCTGGGTAGATGGGGATAGGTTCGATCAGTTTATAGGTAGGGTCAATAGAGTTCTATCGGGATGTTTAGCCGATAGGTTATCACGGTTCAATCGACTTTCTGGTGCTTAATTGATCATATCATTTATTTTGATAGTCGTTTGCCCCCTGCTTAAATAAGATAGATTTAACGATTATGAGGCATATTTGCAATACCAGCTAATTAGATCTATCGACCTGACGCCATCGACAGAGCGAGTTTATGCATATTTACTGTAGATCTATCAACTCAACTCTATCGACTCTGCCACTTTTCATCAACTTGGCCAGTTCTTTTGTGAATACTGTAGATCTATTGATTCTGGCCAGTCAATTCGTTATTTTATTGGTAGTTATGACCCTAGACTGTTTACTAAATTAAATTTTGCCGATAAGTCGATACTATCAGCCGATTGGCTTAGTTTCTTTCATTTTCTTTATTTTTATAGCCTCGGCTGATTTCACGAATAGTGATTATCAGCTCTCTTCATCGACCCATTCTAGGCTGGTGACCCGTGTCATCTAATCGTTTATTTCTTTGTCGGTTTGCAGGTAAAATCGACTGGCACGCCCTGATTTCTTGTTTTGAGCCTGCACTGGAGTCAAGCAAATCTCCCAGGTCACGCATGGTGATTTTCGTGTCAACACCTTTCAAGTGGTATCAGAGCCAAAGTGCTCATCATAAGGCTTAACCGCCTTGAGTAGTGACCGTATTGAGTTGGAATGTCATCCCATTCGGGGTCGGATCATGGCTCATGGAAGGATCGCTTGAAAAGCTACCTAAATACCATGATTCTGGATGAGTTGATGGATACTCTTGTGGATTTTGCCAATACCTTTACTGATGATCATGTGTATGATGATGATGATGATTGTGTGGATGTGCCTAGATTCTACTAGTGATGATTTGATAGTTGCTCTACTAGTGTTCCTAATATGATGAGTGATGATGATGTTTCTCTTGATCTTGTTTGCTCCACTAGCATGACTAGGATTGATGATTGTGAGCTTTTTATTGATCATGCTAGTGACTCATTTGTTGAGGAGTTCTTTGCTTTTCATGATAATGATAATGAGGACTTACTTAACTCTCTCATTTGCCTTCAAGGCATTGTGGATAGAATTGCAACGACTACTTTCGAGCTCCCCAAGTTATTGATTGTCGAGAAGATCCTCACCTTGCTTCCTAGCAGCAAGCTCCTCTACATCGCCCTTGATCTCATCATGGACAAAAATCTTTCTGTTGATGATGTGATTAGGCTGCTCTTCAAGGATGAGGAGATCACCGCAAGCTTGACGGGGAAGAAGACATTCAAGGCAAACAATGAAGCATCTTCAAGCAAAGGGAAAGAAGTAGCTTCGAGCTCAAACTTCTTTGATCCCTCCACATGATTGCCTTGCAACAGCTTCTACAACCCTTTCGGAGCAAGACCTTCACCAAGTTCATCATCAAGCGCATCATCAAGCTCTACCTCAAGTGCCATTCCAAGTTCTACTCCAAGCGCTTCGGGTGGACCACGCATTGGTGTAGGGGGAGCGCCGACCACAATGCTCACATGATCATTTGAGATGATCGATCTCACCACTATGGCTCTGGCGCCTCCACCCCCTCCACCACAAGATCGACATTGGCATCTTCGTCGAGCTCACCAATAGGATTACTTCTTCAAATTTGATGAATTTGTGAGAAATCTAAATGATGACCTTTGTGAGACTCACTTATGCATTTATGATCTTGTGCGTAGGATGAACTCTTTCAGGGGCCTACGGAGGATTGCACCATATGAAGTGATTGACAAGTGCCTCATGCAAATCACAACTCATGAGAGGGGTTTCTTGGTTAATGTTGGTCGTACCTACGCACCCACTTATATACCGCAAGAAGACGGTGTATGATTGTAGCACTTTTTTTCCTTGAATTGAGTATTCCAAGGTTTATCGAATCCACTGGGACCTTAGGGGTGATTAAACAAAGTTAACAGTAAAAGATCTAGTCAAGGCTACTGTCGAAATCAGGTTGCATGAGTGGAAGATTGGCCAGTGCAAAGGTGCGCCAGACAGTAAATCTATCGTTGCGCCGATCGGCGCAGGAGTTGAGCCGATCGGCACACTGGTGAAACTAAGTCAAAGTGCGCCAGACAGTAAATCTGTTGTTGCGCCGATCATCGCAGGCCATGAGACGATCGGCACAATAATGAATCTAAGACAAAGTGTGCCAGATCTTGTAAACCTATGATGTTAAGTGAGTAACCAGATATCTACTAGTTTGATCGTAACCAGAAAGTCTAACTAAATAGCATCATAATGGGTAATTACATCGATCAATGAAAATTTATGATGAATAAGACCACCTGCTTTCCGAGCGGCTCCCAATTTATCGCTGCCGAGAGGAAACCCTTAATCACGCGAGTATCTTACGCTACTCAACTATCCAATAGTGCTGTGCAGGCTTAGTGCTGTCACCGCTAAACCACACTACTAGCATCATCAAGCAACCATAATCAATACAATGTCCGAATACTACCCTAATCACCACGATTAAGATAATATCAACTTACTTAGCCTAGAACTAAGCAATTGGAATAAGCACATGCATGATTATAGAATCAAGATAGACAAATCACCAAAACCATCATCAACATATTCAATCATTCTTGAGATACATAGAGTTAGATTCATCCCCGTCGAGATACATAGAGTAAGATTCAATCATCTTCAAGTTTCATAAATCTTCTGGAAGTTCCATAATCTTCTAGACAAATATCTTCAAGTGTCTTGCGCAGATAAACTTCCATAAGCATGTGGAATGGGCCTCGGTCACTTCTGTGGGCCAAAACACCCTTGCGTCGATCGGCTCATGGGCTGCGCCGATCGGCGCACTGGGCTTCTTCAGTGCTTTTCGTCGGTTCTGGACTCCTGTCCTCACCATCATCACTTTAATCACCAATTTTATCTGTTTCTATAATAAAACTCCAAAACAACGCATATACAAATATATAGACAATATCATAGGTAAATGGCCTAAATTAGTATCAATTATGCTCTAATTGAGGGAACATTCACATATAAAAGGGGCACTTGGGAAGTGCCAACAGTTCCCTCACACTTAAACCTTTGCTCGTCCCGAGTAAAGTAAAATAAAAAAAAATTAAAAAACATACTCTTTCTATCATAAAAGATATCTCAAATCAGCAAATATTGAGCATTGTTCTATTGTGGTGTATTATATATTAGTATTCAGCAAAATAGTTCAAATATGGGCATAAAGCGTAAATTTCTTCCCAAAGCAAAAGATCATGTCCAACTCATAAATTATAACTTTTCCACACATGAAAATCACTTAAAAGATTGTTGTGAACATAGAGAAGTTATCTTTCAAATAATCCAAGGCAACAACTCATCTTTCAAATCACTCAACCTATATCCTACAACATAATGATTAAATAATATTAGTGTAAGGCTTATATGAGTAGCTAGGTGAGATAATTCAAGGATTGCAAATATAAATTAATAATATATTGTAAAGCTAGGAGATTATTCTTCGTTGGAATTATAGAAACTTATCAAGATGGCCATTAAGAAAGAAAAATTTAAGAAAGAACTCATACTTTGGATCTGTGCATATGTGCATAGCAAAAATTTGATTTTGGAAGATTGCACATGGTTGGAATGATTCATGGCTATATTAGAATGAATTTCGAGAATAAGCATGTCATATATCATCCCCCCACACTTAAAATTTTGCTAGTCCCTTAGCAAACAGCAGAGCTTTTTTTTTTGCTCTCTGCTGCGCCGATCGGCTCAGGTTGCGCCGATCGGCTTTCAACCCAAATTTACCAACATTTGTTGGTATTTGATCCGTCTGGCTTCAACATTTATTCAAGAATTAAATATAGCCAGAAATATAGGATGTGGTCAAGGAATGATACTCAACAAGATGTTTTGGGTTTATGGTAGTGTACTCAGCAGAATTGAATTTTTGCATGAGTAATTCAAGGCAAGAAAAAGATACACAAAGAAGTGCCATATTAGTAAGGTTCATACCAAAAAGAATTAAATCCTAACCGAACTCAACCATCAATTTAATGTTTATCTACATATCAAAGGTTCATGAGTATTGCTCAAAATATGGCATTGGTAGGTAAGGATCTTGAAAACAATAAATTCCAAAGTTCACAATATGATAATTTATTTATGAAAAGATTGGTACTAAGTTATCATCACAAACTGGACAACAAAAATGAAGCACATGGGTCCTCAAAATTGCTCCACATAAGACATATTTACCGAATAATCATTAAGTGTAAGTTCAAAATTTTATTCAATACTCAACATTATTTAATCTTCATCAACACTTTTCAAGAAAGAACAAATAATTCAATTCTCCTAAAAGAGCATAATCGCCACCATTATATTAAGATCAAAACTCGAATACATGGTTATGATTTTTGCACACACTTGCATGAAAATAAAATTACTACTAACACACTTGCATGAAAATAAAACTACTACTAACACACTTGCATGAAAATAAGCACACCCGATATATGGTTTCCCAACCCGCTCACACACATATAAGCAAATAAAGAAAAAGATTGTAGAAGATAAAAGAAAACGCAAACCGGGAAACCGATACTCGTGTCAACTCCTAGGCACTCTAGTCATCCGAAAGTGGAGGCGGTGGCTGACCGAAGCCATAGCACTATGCCTTGAGTCGCTTGAACTCCTCCACCATCGCATCATGGTTGTCCCTCCATTGGGACGTGGCTTCCTCCACGTGCTCGATGTAGTGCATGTTGTTGTCGAGGTACCCCTGCATGGGCATGAAAAAGTCTGCACCGGGCACAGGAGGCACCACTAGTACACGCCCTTGATACCTGTAGTCGATGCCCGCGCTGAGGTAGGATGCACCGACTGGTGCGTTGCCTGTGCCAATCAGCGCAGAGGGCTGTGAACCACTTGCTACGTCGCTCCACCGTGACTGGTACTGCTGAGGCTCCTGGCATGACCCCCAGAAGTACCACTCGCCGCCGGCTGCTGTAGATGTGTCCGGCTGTCGAACCCGCCCACGGCGGTCCTTGAGAACTCGGACCCCCTTCAGGAGACCTTCCTCAAGCCAATTTCCTCCCTCCAGCTTGCGAGGGAGGAAAACTCCTAGCTCCGCACATGGGAGCTTAACGTTGGTGCCACCGACATGGAAGCCGGCGCGAACACTTCCCGTGACAATATTACCACGAGTCATATTCGCGCTGATCTCCGTCGCGCACTCCCACTTGTCATCGCGCCCTCCCAGTCCGTCGCCGTCGTAGACGAGGGCTGCTAGACGTGGAAGATAGGCCCCAAAGACAACTTCTTGCTTGCCTTGCCCGTCTTGTCGAACCAACCCTGCACCATCACCAACATGGGGTTGCAGTGAGACAGGCTCACGATGGCGTTGAAGAGCCACCGCAAGTCCGCATCGTTGACGTTGCTGGAGTCGACCTTGTCGCATGTGCGCGCTGCCAACCACCGATGGAAGACTTGAATGGTCGGGTTGCAGATGTTCCCGCGCTTCATCTCCTCCATGAACGAGAGCCGCCTCCAAAAGGAGTCCAACTCCCCACGTCCCAAGATGCCGGCAACGTCGGCGTTGACGTCGAAGAAGAAGGCTTGAGCCGCCGCCTCCATGGTCACCGTATAGCTGATGTCGCGGACGCGGAAGTTGACGGCCTCGTTGTCGTAGTCGTCGGTGTCGAGCCTCATCGTAGAGGCAACCTCGGTGACGACGTCGAGGTTGTAGTCCATGGGGAGGAGGTGAAAATCCACCAGCCGAGGTTGTCTAGCATCCTCCTTAAGTCCTCTCACATGCCGATCATGGTGAGGAAGGTCTCGTCCAGGTCGAAGTTGGGAACGAATCTTCCCCTCACCGCGAGGTAATGCTGCTGTTCCTCCGCGCTCCGGAGGGTGAAGCCCTCCTCCACCGTGCGCGTCATGAATGCCGGCGGTGGTGGTGATGTGGGAACCCCACGGCTTGCCGCCGTTTGGCTCCTCGTAGCACGCCCCGTTGGAAGGGACGCACTAGAGACGTAGTGGCGCGCGCGGATCTCGTATGTTGCTGCCGTCGAGCCGGTGGATGCACCTCCCATCGACATGTCATCGCGAGCATCGGAGCCAGCCCTCGCCGAGGAGTCACCGCCAGACTCGCTGCTGCCGCCGGAACTGCTTTCCCGGCGCAGCCTCTTGCCCAACTTGCCGACGGAGGAGCAGAGAGGATCCATTTGCGAAGAATGTGAAACGTGTGCGAGATCGCGGGTAGTGGGGAAGGTGGAGAGATTACCGGGATGGTGTGCTGAACTAGGGGCGCCTGGCCTCCTTTTTATAGTGTGGGAAACTTCCAGGAGAAGGAACCGCCGTAAAATTTCAAAATTTGAGAGCACGCCGATCGGCACGGGTACCTGTGCCGATCGGCACAATTCAAATTTTGAATGCTCTGACCACTCTGGTGCTTGATTCCCATCCCTTATGTCGCTTCCCGGTACATCATGTTGGTTGGCAGGGGAAAACCGGTGCGGGCCCGCGCTGATCGGCGCGCCGTCTCTTTTTCATCTCTTGGTCAATTCCGTGTTTCCTCTGCACTACACACCTGCTTAATAATCATATATGTTCCTCAAAATCAATGCCTGTTGCCTTTGTCATCCATTTGGGAACCGCATGGGTACCTGCGCCGATCGGCGTAGTGGGTCGCCGAACGGCGCAAGTCCCTTGCACCTCATCTTTTGGTCCGGCGCTGATCCTGATGCCTCGTGTTCATCTCTTTCACCTAATTTTCCACTTTTCCCGGTGTTCCTGTAGTATTGGCATACGTAGCGGGGCTCATATGGTGACCGCGCCGATCGGCACTGACTCGCGTCGATCGGCGCGACGTCCATTTTTGCTCCTTGCCCCTCGCTTCATCGCTAGATGTTGCTCTTCATCCTTTCCTATGTCATTTAGCAACCATTTTGTACACAAAAAATTAATTTAAAAAGATTTTTTATTACCTTGAAAATAGCTCCGTCTCTAAAAATTACTGTGCTGGTTGATTTTTAGCACCCCTTCAATTCTGGGCGTCGTCGGCCTTCTGTCCTGACTTGGGCAATACTGTGCCGATCGGCGCAAGCTCTGTTCCTTCCTGTTTTTGGTTTTTTTTATATATTCCTGCATTGATAGTCTATAGTATGTATATACATAGTTTTGCACGAATAAACAGACAACGCAAGAGCACACAAGAATTAAGCACACACTTTTCTATTTTTTTTTATCCGAGAGATTGTTTTTATCACAAGCAAGCAAATTAAAAATTACCCGGTTGCCCTCCCGGCCAGCACTAATTAACTAAATAAAATGGGTTGCCCTCCCATAAGCACTAAATAACTTCTAAATTCCCCGATCATTGGGTTGCCTCCCAAGAGCGCTCTAGTTATTTAGAGGTCAAAGAGCTTGACCTCCCCGCAGACAATTAATCCTTAGTGTCGCGGTGCGGGATGTGAGGCCGCGACACTACAAGGTTCTCTTATCTCCATGGTTCATATAGCTTGGACGACCTATCCATACATCTCCTCCAATTACTTTCGACGCCACGTTACCACGGTGTCTTGTATCTCTTCACTTTATCAATAGCACGACACTCTTCTCCCTTTGGGCGAAACTTGAAAGAGTAGGGAGTCCCACTTATATCGAAGCTTATCTCACCACTCCCAACATCAATACTTGCCTTTGCTGTCCTCAAGAAGGGTCTGCCTAAGATCAATGGGGTTCTCGTCCTCTTATCCATATCAAGCATAGTAAAATCAACAGGGACGATGTGATCTCTAATTTGAACAGGCACATCCTCAGCAATTCCATCAGGGAAGCGTACCGATTGATCGGCTAACTCCAAACACATACCCGTAGGCTCTAATTCAGGCAAATTGAGATTTGTGAAAATATGACGGGGCATAACACTTACACTTGCTCCAAGATCGCACAAGCACCTATCAAATATCCTTGTTCCAATCATGCATTTGATGCTTGGTGATCCAGGGTCGGGTTTCTTCTCCAGTGCAACATCATTGATTGCCGCCATAAGCTCTTTAGTAACCTTTACAACCTCCTCAGAAACTAGAGACTTCTTCTTTTGCATCATGTCCTCAATGTACTTGGCATAGGTGGGAACTTGGATAGCGTCAACAAAAGGGACATTGATGTAAAGCTTCTTCATAATATCGACGAACCTTGCAAATTGCTCGTCGTGTTGCCGCGCTCTTTCTGTCTTTGTCAGTAGTTGAGTATCCAGGAACGTGGCAGGGCCATGCTCTTCTGTCTTCACACCCATTTTCAGACTAGAGAGGTCATCATCCTCCTTGCGCCGATTGGCGCTTTCAGGGAGCCGATCGGCGCCGACAGGGTTGTCACGCCGATCGGCGCTGGATGTGCGCCGATCGGCGCTGGGCTTCCTTGCTCCCGCAGAGTGCTCTGGATCTTCTGTTTGTTTTCCTGACCATGTAGCTATTGCCTTCAACTGTTCTACAGACATCGTATTGCCAGGAATAGCCCCTTTGTTGCCTTGAATGGCTTGCGATAGTTGTCCCATCTGTTTCTCCATAATCTTGGTATGCTTCAAAATCTGCTCATTGGAGCTCCCAATTTCTATCACCTTGTCATTAATTCCCTCAAGGACACGATCAATTTCCTTGAATTTAGCTTGATTGAACTTATAGATCTACTCTTGAGCTTGGAAGAACTCATGACATTGGAGACGAAGTGGGATAGAATTTTGCATGGACGCACTAGGAGAGAAAGAACTCCTTTGTTGCTGATATTGGGGCTTCCATCCACTATTCTTCATATATTCTAGCATCTTCATCTCTTCAGGGCAATCTTTCTGCACATGACCAAATTCTCCACACTCACTACATGTGGAGCGTGATTCCGCCAGCTTGAGTGTCTCTTCCTTAGGGATATGAAGATTATTGTCCAATCTCCTTTAAATAGCATCAAGGCGATCTATAATCAAGTCTTCGTGAGTCTTCTCAATCACACTCTTCGCTACTCCTTTTGAAGGTTGCAAATTCCTTGAGCTTCTCTCACCATCCCACGATTGATTCTCAACTAGCAACTTGATCAAATTCTTAGCTTCGGTGGGGGTTTTTGACATGAATGATCCTGGAGCTGAGGTGTCCAAGTATTGACTTGATAGAAGATTCAATCCTGTGTAGAACTTCTCAACAACTTCTCCAACCGTCAGACCATGATGAGGGCATGCATCCATATATTCATTGTATCTTTCCTAGGCTTCTCCAATGCTCTCATCAATATTCTGCGTAAATCCAAGAATCTTATTTTTTAAAGCTTGAGTCTTACCAGGAGGGAAGTATGTGGCCAAGAATTCAGCTGCTAATGTGTTCCACACCATTTTTATTGTATTTTCCAATCCATTGTACCATTGCTTGGGGCGTCCAACTAGAGAGAAGGGGAACAGCCGCACACGTGCTTGATCTCCTGTCAATCCCGCTATCTTGAATGTACTGCAAGCCTCAAGGAAGTGTTGCAAGTGATGATTGGGATCTTCTGAACCTGTGAACGGTTGTTGCGCCACTATTCCAATATATCTCTCCAATTGATATGGAAGTTGATCTTGAGCTTCTTGAAAATATGTCTTGACAATACTAGTCAATTGTGGCTTGAGATGATTAACCATAGGTATCTCTGCCATCTCCTCTTCTTCTTGCTCTTGAACTAGGTCTTCTACTATGAATAATACTCGAGGTGTTACGCGGACTGCTTCTCCAGCTAAATCTCCAAGTGACTTGCTTCTCTTCTCCGCTGTTCTCTTCTTGTGAAAGAGTCTTTCTGGATCATCGGTGTAATTAGAGGGTTTGTTTGACTTAGGACCATCCATACCTGTTAGTTTCACTCAACAGAATATATGTACTAGAGAGACAAGTAAAGCATAATGACTAAACACTAATACATCAAACAATGTTGTTGGTCGTATCTACGCACCCACTTATATACCGCAAGAGGACGGTGTACGATTATAGCACTTTTTCCCTTGAATTGAGTATTCCAAGGTTTATCGAATCTACTGGGACCTTATAGATTTATCAAACAAAGTTAACAGTAAAAGATCTAGTCAAGGCTACTGTCAAGGTCAGGTTGCACGAGGGGGAGACTGGCCAGCGCAAAGGTGCGCCAGACAGTAAATCTGTCGTTGCGCCGATTGGCGCGGGGATTGAGCCGATCGGCACACTGGTGAAACTGAGCAAAGGTTGTTGCGCCGATCGGCACAGAATTGAGCCGATCGGCACACTAGTTAATCTGTGGTGACGCCGATCGGCGTAGGAGTTGAGCCGATCGGCACACTAGTGAATCTAAGCCAATGTACGCCAGATCTTGTAAGCCTATGCTGTTAAGTGAGTAGCCAGATATTTACTAGTGAGATCGTAACCAGAAAATCTAATTGAATAGCATCATAATGGGTAATTACATAGATCAATGAAAACCTATAATGAGTAAGACCACCCTGCTTTTCGAGCGGCTCCCGATTTATCGCAGCTGGGAGGAAACCCTTAATCGCGCGAGTATCGTACCCTATTCAACTATCCAATAGTGCTGCGCAGGCTTAGTGGTGTCACCGCTAAACCATACTACTAGCATCATCAAGCAACCATAATCAATACAATGTCCGAATACTATCCTAATCACCATGATTAAGATAATATCTACTTACTTAGTCTAGAACTAAGCAATTGGAATAAGCACATGCATGATTATAGAATCAAGATAGACAAATCACCAAAACCATTCATCAACATATTCAATCATCCTTGAGATACATAGAGTAAGATTCATCCCTGTCGAGATGGCCTACCTTGACAGATTAACTCTTAACTCCAATGGTTCTTGAAACTCAACTAGAGATCTATTCTGACGGGGCAAGCCCCGGTGGCTCTAACTCATGGATCTGGTGTCCCTCTGTCGCCTCCTCTCTCTGCGGCGAGGGTTCACAAGTATTTATAGGGGTTCTACTCGTAAAGGACTCGGTTTCTAGCAAATAAGGTGGTTGCGCCGATCGGCTCAGGATGCGCCGATCGGCGCAAGACGTATATTCTCTGATTTCTTCCCCGAGTCGGTTCCTTTATCTTCCGCAGCTGCCATGTGGGCCTTTTCCTTCGAGATAAAGTCTTGTACTGCACGTTGAGATCTTCAAGTTCCATAAATCTTCTTGAAGTTTCATAAATCTTCTTGACAAATATCTTTAAGTGTCTTGCACAGATAAACTTCCATAAATATGTGGAATGGGCCTCGGTCACTTCTATGGGCAAAAACACCCCTGCGCCGATCGGCTCATGGGCTGCACCGATCGGCGCACTGGGCTTCTTCAGTGCTTTTCGTCGGTTCTGGACTCCTGTCCTCTCCATCATCGCATTAATCACCAATTTTACCTGTTTCTACAATAAAGCTCCAAAACAACGCATATACAAATATATAGACAATATCACAGGTAAATGGCCTAAATTAGTATCAATTATGCTCATTGGGGGTAATATTCACATATAAAAGGGGCACTTAGGAAGTGCCAACAGTTCCCCCACACTTAAACCTTTGCTCGTTCCGAGTAAAGTAAAAGAAAGAAAAATCAAAAAACATACTCTTTCTATCATAAAAGATATCTCAAATCAGCAAATACTGAGCATTGTTCTATTATGGTGTATTTCATATTGGTATTCAGCAAAATAGATCAAATATGAACATAAGCTTAAAGTTCTCCTCAAAGCACAAGATCATGTCCAACTCATAAATTATAACTTTTTCAAACATAAATCACTTAAAAGATTGTTGTGAACATAGAGAATCTATCTTCCAAATAATCCAAGGCAACAACTCATCTTTCAAATCACTCAACCTATATTCTACATCATAATGATCAAATAATATTAGTGTAAGGCTTATATGAGTAGCTAGGTGAGGTAATTCAAGAATTGCAAACATAAATCAATAATATATTGTAAAGCTTGGAGATTATTCTTCGTTGGAATTATAGAAGCTTATTAAAATGGCCATGAAGAAAGAAAAATTTAAGAAAGGACTCACACTTTGGATATGTTGACATGTGCATAGCAAAAATTTAAGAAAAATTTAATTTTTATCACAAGCAAGCAAATTTAAAAACACCGGGTTGCCCTCCCGGCCAGACAGTAAATCTGTTGTTGTGCCGATCGGCGCGGGAGATGAGCCGATCGGCACACTAATGAATCTAAGCCAAAGTGCGCCAGATCTTGTAAACCTATGTTGTTAAGTGAGTAACCAGATATCTACTAGTGAGATCGTAACCAGAAAGTCTAATTAAATAGCATCATAATGGGTAATTACATAGATCAATGAAAATCTATGATGAATAAGACCACCATGCTTTCCAAACAGCTCCCGATTTATCGCTGCCGAGAGAAAACCCTTAATCGCGCGAGTATCTTACCCTACTCAACTATCCAATAGTGCTGCGTAGGCTTAGTGCTGTCACCGCTAAACCACACTACTAGCATCATCAAGCAACCATAATCAATACAATGTCCGAATACTACGCTAATTACCACGATTAAGATAATATCAACTTACTTAGCCTAGAACTAAGCAACTGGAATAAGCACATGCATGATTATAGAATCAAGATAGACAAATCACCAAAATCATTATCAACATATTCAATCATTTTTAAGATACATAGAATAAAATTCATCCCGGTTGAGATGACCTACGGATCAACTCTACTCGGTGCATCTGAATATAGGATCGAAGTTAATGAGAGGAAGAGTGTGGAACTCCAGTACAGTACGGCGTCTTGCTTCTTGTTCCTCCATACATCTGAATCTCAGAGCCGGCATCTGTTCCTGCTAGACCGTGTGAGCACCGGTAACGAATGCGGCGATAGGAGCTCCATGGATGGTGAGCGAGGGGAAGGCGGGAAGCACAGGTACTTCACGGAGTTGCATCTTGATGGCTGAGTTCGGATTGTTTGCTTCTGTTGCATTTGCACGTTCTTGTTTCAAAAGTTTGATAGGGCTGATTGCTTTTGGTTTTTTGCTTTCGCTTGTCCACTGCATGTGCTTGCTAGTTGGACCGAAGAAGGGGGCAAGGAAAGGTACAAGCAGGGGGTCAGTCGAAGCCTACATCTTCAATCCCAGGTCCAGCTGAGCAACAACGGCAAGCACGACGGCTGTTGTTCCATGGATCGCTAGCGTGAAGATGAATACGACGGTGGATGAACGACGGTGCAGGCGGAGCAATTTCCACTAGCAGTTGAGAGGACCTGAAAACTCCACCATTGAATTTGTTCTTGTTTCCATTCCACTGATGAAGGTCCCCTCTGCTCAATTTTCACCATCTGCAATGTTGTTCATGATGTTTTGGAAGCTCGAAACTCCGTCTACAAGCTTGAAGCTATATAGGAAAAAACACCGAAGTATTATTGATTAAGCTTCAGTTTAAGTAAATGTTTGGACAAAAACAAAAGATCTTCAGTTATTGCAGACTGTCATGTGGAAGTATAATGTTATTCTGTTGTCAATGTACAACATCCAGACTTGCAAGTGTAATTTTCATCAGATTTGTAACGTTTGAGACTTGATGAATCCAGCCATGTAACATGAAAATTTGTAAAATCATGTGTTTGACTTCTTGCTTGCAGTTTGATATACCTTGCATTCATCAGTTTGTTTGTAGTATCTGGTGCTCAAATCTGTCCTTGTTGTGCAAAGCAGATTAGGGTTGAAAACAATTCAAGCAATGGCCCCACTTTGTTGCAGTTTGCAACTACAAATTTCGTAGAACTAAAAGGCTAATGCTATTTAACATGTGAATAATTTTAGCTTGTTTCTGTCAAATAATTTTAGCAATGTGCATGAATCCTTTTAGATGTGGTTCATACGTTACATTAAGCACTAAATTTGTAATTTCAGCTCAAGCAGTTGTTTCATTTTAAATAAAAAATTTAGGTGGTGGCATACATTCTATTCACTCTCTATTGCAAAGTAGTATCTTCAATCTGCTAATTTCAGTACATGACAACTAGTTGTTCATTGTAAACACTTGAAAATCCACCAGTGACCATTCACTAGCATTGCTACATGAGTTACTTTCATGCATTTGCATTCAGATTCACAAGTCACAGCCGTCCAAAGGAATAATAACAAAAATAACAAATGTGGTGTAGATCTCTACGCTGTTGATCTCTATGCAGCAACACATTCCTGTCCTACGCCTGTGCCGTGTGCACTACAGCCTGTAGCTCCCATGAAGTCATCCATGCAACACGATTAGTGGAGCAGGCAACTTAAGTAACGAACCCATACATATTTATCTCCAAGTGCACTGCACCATTGCCAAATGAATAGTATTAGAAAATAGGTACCCATCAAACGGTATTTAAATGCAAAAAAGCTATAGCTGTTAAAGTCGAGAATAAGAGAGTAGTAGTATTTGTCTAGTGAGCCTAGGATGTTGAAGAGCCAACACAGAATACAGGAAACCAATTGTAGCTACAAAGAGAGTATAAACCTTGCTGGGAGAATTGTTTTAACAAATCAATAGTCATGTACTAACATCTAGAAGTTGTGTCAGCGCGCAGTTAACCTACTAGAAGGATTTGCATCTGCAGACTATGTAATTTGGACGTAGATTCAGATGCAATGGTGTTCATTTGAATAATCAAAAATAGCAAACATGTGCATGTACTTTTGCATGCTTGTGGCAGTATTGAAGAAACCGATATTGCATCAACTCAATCACTAATTGTGATAACCTGTGCTTCAGATATATTAGAGGTCCTAGCAACACACAAGCATGCAAATTCAGGCATAGTTCATATGCTACAGTTCTTGTTGATACAAGGAAACACACAAATTCAGGCATACATGGATTTGAAAGCAAGCAATTCACACATATATGCATTTTCTAACTAAAAGATGGTCATGCATTCTCAGCTTAATGTTCTTGTTTCTTGATGTTATCCATTTAAAAGGCACCAATGGACACCGGGACACTATAAATTGAAATTTGATAGTATGAAATAACAATATTTAGTATTTGACCCAATCCGCCACAAAGGATTTCATAACTAAAAACAAGAAACTGCATCAGTCTATCAAGGGCGCTTGGGCCATACCATTATGTGCCCTTTTCTTACTCCATCACATTTGGCTCTCTGTTAGTACATACACGCTAAATCAAATCAATATTTATGAGCAGATAATAATTAAATAAAAAGAATAAAAGTACAAAAACAATCAGTAAATTTGAGTAGGCCGTGCACCACCTACGAGTTGATTAATCCGTGCATTGCAACCATTTTTGTTGACCTGTAAAAAAAAGGTAGATATAATCAAATCAACATGTACTTTGTAGCAATGGGCAAGCAGAGGCTTCATAGCAACACAGAGTGCCTGCCAATTGCCATAGCAACCCACAAATCCGGTTGTAAATTTACAGCGACCAGCCTACGACATCAAATCGACACATAGATTGGAATGGTAGAAGAAAGAGTGCAAGACGAGGGGAAGATAGCAGAAAACGCTCGTGAAAGAGGAAGGCAACAGAAGAAGAGTCCGAAAAATGTACCTTGATTCTCGGTGAAGCTGAGTCCCTCCAAGAACTCCTCTTCCGCGCAGTGGCTGGCCGTCCTGTACAAATCGGATGTCTTGCAAGAACTGGTCGTCCCAGAACAAATCAAAGCGATCCATCATCAGGCATCGATAATGGTGGAGGCGATACTGACGGCGTCGGACTAAAAGAGCTGGAACACCTCTAGTCCGGTAAAGCAGAACAAGATAATAGAGGCAGGGATGGATAACGCAGCCCAAGAAGGAAGAACAGGGACGGGGAACAGCGACGCGACGGAAAGAATAGAGGAAGGAAGAGTCCGGAATCCTAACGATAGTCCAGCTGCCAGGTGTCCTTCGACTTGTGATTCGTATTCTTGCACAGAAACATGAATACGCCAATTACCGCCCACCGTATTTGACAAGAAAAAATGTGACACAGCTGAACGGGGTGGAATCCCGAGGCTTGCAGGGCGCCCCACCGCCGTCCAGATTTCCGCGGGACGTCCGCCGCGCGGGATCGATAAGTTTCCCCTGAATCTGTCCCTGTAGTGGCATGTTGGTTAAGGCTGTGTGTCCATTCTAGTGAGTTGTGTATCTTGTGTCTAAATCAAGTCAAAAGAATACACGGGACTGGACTAATGTAAGCCGTGTCCACTGCCCACTCACAGTGTGAAAAGGCACGAAACGGAGTACGCAACGGCGTGTCACTGGACCAAACGACGCACTTACGCTCATCCGGTCCAACCAATAAAAGCCCACTAGCCCAGACTCCCATAGAAGCCCAATTGAGAGACCAGCTCAGGCCGCAATTTGCAGGCCTGCATCTAAGAGGCCCGTACGAGGTCTCTCGCTTCGTTCCCGTCTTCCCGAACACGGACGCGCGGGCACGGGCGCCGCACGCCTGGCGCGGACCAGCGACGGCAATCCCAGAGCTCGCAGGTGCCCTCCGGCCTCCACGGCCCGGACGGAGCCGCAGCCACTCGCAGGTTCTGCACGTCCTAGCTGTTAGTTCTCTGCTTTCTTTTCTTCTCGTGTAGCTCCGCTGAATTTTAGCTTAATTTTGGTCGGAAAAAAAAGCATGATCTCGTAGTTGTCAGTCGGAAGCCCTGACTTTATGGATGGATTGCGGATCGCTCACATCTTCCTTCCATCAATGCCTTATGGCTTGAGATTTAGAAGTTCCGTGGTTTTAAAAAGGCTTGCTTGTTCTGTGATGATTTCGAAACGAAATTTAGGGCAGGACTAGGAAGGAATCCCTAATGGTATGTTATGGTGACAGCATTTACTTGCAATGCGTTATGGACGGATTGAGGATTGGTTTATTTATTTCTTGCATAGATGCCTTACGTTTTTTTTTTTTGAAACTGCCTTACGGTTTATGGTTTATGGTTTAGGATTTACAAATCGGTGAGTTTTAGAAGGCTTGATTTTTACATGGTGATTTTGAAATTTAGAGCAGGAATAAGAATTGCTGATGGTATGTTGTGATGACTGAATTTACATGTAATGTGTTTCTTCTAGATGGCTAAATCCTTTATGCTTTATTTCTTCAAGGGCTTGTTATTCGTCGTGTGGACAATTAAGCCTTTAGAGGCTGTCTTAGGATTTAGAAATCGGTGGATTTTATAAGGCTTGATTGTTGCATGGTGATTTTGAAACTTAGAGCAGGACTATGAATTGCTAATGGTATGTTGTGATGACTGCATTTACATTTAGAGGCTGGCGCACCTAGTTTTCACTTACATAGGCATAGATTAGTTTTGATAATCTAGTGGAGTTAACCATTTAGCATCTTTTTGTTCGAACAAATGTGTATGGTTCTAGGGCATGATAATGACACCTTGTTTATTGAATAATTTATTTCCATTTCTCATAATTTGACTTCCTTATCTGATATGGTTTGCAAATTATTTACTTGTACTAACAGGTTAAGAGTTTCAAGTGTTCTAAAATGGCCCTCATGCAAGAGAAAAGTAACTTAGAATCTGTTCAAGGGGGCATCGACAACTATTTGGCTTCTGAAGAATCCAGGCTGCTAGCGGCCGTCGAAAAAGATCCATTGGACTATGATTCATGGAGGTTTTTTATAGATGTTGTTGAGCGGAAAGGAACCCATGAAAAGGTATGTTGTACGCGTGACCGGCTCTCTTTGTCCCCCCCCCCCCCTTCCCAACCACCATCTTCTATACCTTATATTTAATTCTTGAATAAGTCTAAGACTATGCCTATCATTTGAAAAATAGGTTCTTAGAGATCCACGATCGAAAAAGATTTTAACTGAACTTCAGGGCCTTAATTTGACATTTCCTGTCATCAAGATTAGAAACCAAGTTCATGCAAGAGAATATGTACTTTGTTCTGTTTTCACGTTTCATGTCTTATTTAATTGGTTTAGTGCTCTTTTAATTGGTTTCATCGCAGCGATGGGAGTTGACTTGTTGAATCTATATTGGTTCAGGCCGTGTGTCTAAATCAAGCCAAAAGAATCCACACTCCACACAAGACTGAATTAACGTAAACCGTGCCCTCCATTTAAGCACTTAACCACCTCGCATTGTAGATTCTGTTGGGTAAGTTATCATTGGATATTGGGTACCTGTTGCGTCGACATCTTGGTGAGCGATGCACCTCGAATTCTCGATGCGACTTTGATAAAAAAAAACACTCGTTCTGATGCCGCCCGCCAGACGCCAGTTGAGGACACGATCCAAATCCTCTACATTGGCTACTATGCAAATGCAAAGGAGCACTGTAGTTAGGTCTTCTATGACCATTGGATAAAAAACTAATTAGACCGATTGCTACAGTATCAAAAATTAAAACTATAATAACAAGCAGTACAACAAAACACGCTAGCCACAGGAAAATGAGTACGGTTCATAGCATTAATTCACTGTAGCAGAATCAGAACACGGTTCATTCTCTGTATTGACTGAAGCAATGCAGAGGATTTGGATCCCTCAGATTGCAGGTAGGAGGCAGATGGGCCTGCACAACCTGAAGAAAGTGTTGTGGCGTGGCTTACGAGTATCGCGCAAAGGAGAAACTAGCAGGTCGTGAGAGGCGGGTTGGGAACGGAGAGGATAGCGAGAGTCGGAGGCACATGGGATGTCACCGTGGCGGTTGGCCACGATGACCGACGAACAAAGACCCGCAGGTTCTATTGATTCATCGATAAACCTAAACAAACTAACTATGGCATCCTTTATACTCAGGATCCATATCCAAACCATCCATACTAACTACTCAATCTCTTATTTCCTAAGCAACTTATTCCTGCCTAATTAGACCCTGACTCAACCGTGACCACCTGGATGATGGCGACGCGTTCTGGCCACGGCTCCTCCGCTGATACTTGCGGCCGATGAATGCATCGACAACACTTCCCTCCTCCCCAAGAAATAGCTCGTCCACAAGCTGCACTGCCGGATAATTCTTCTTGAATTCCTCCAAGTCTTCCCAAGAAGCATCAGTAGCGGCACGCCCTAGCCACTGAACTAGCAACTCACATCGCCCCCTGTTAAGACAAGCGCACGCCACCTTGTCTGGAGTAGGCAGTACCCTGCCGTTCAGCAACACCGACAAAGGTACCACAGCGACAGGTGGCTTGCCCACGAACTTCTTAAGCAACGAGACGTGGAATACATCATGTATCTTAGTGCGAGGAGGTAAGCGCAGCCTGTAGGATACCTCACCAATCCGCTCGACCACCTGATAAGGTCCATAAAAGCGCTGATCCAGCTTACTTACAGTAGACCCTGTGATACCCATGGCTGTACGTTGGTGCAGACGAAGCCACACCCAATCATCCACCTCAAACACCACCTCGCATCGAAACTTGTCCTGATAAGCCTTCATTGTTGTCTGAGCCTGCAGCAGCCTTTCACGGATCTCTTTCAAGAATTCATCACGATCCTGAAGTTGCCGATCCACCGCCGCTGCACGCGTCGACCCTCGTTGGTAGGAGAGTAAGGAAGGAGGATCCCTGCCATACACAATGCGAAACGGTGTGGTCTAAACTGCTGTTTGGTAAGACGTATTGTAACAATATTCTGCCCACGGCAGCCACTTGAGCCAGGACCGAGGCCTATCACCAGCAAGACAACGCAGATACATAGTGATCACCCTATTAGCCACCTCGGACTGTCCATCGGTCTGCGGATGAAAATCAGAACTCATGTGCAATTGAACGCCTGAGAGATGAAACAGCTCCGACCAAAAAGTGCTTATGAACACAACGTCGTGATCCGAGACGATAGAGCAGGGCAACCCATGAAGCCGTACAATGTTGTCAAAGAAAGCCTTTGCTATCGAAGCTGCTGTGTAAGGATGCCCAGGGCTATAAAGTGACCGTACTTGGAGAAACGATCAACTACTGTCACTATAACCGACTTGCAACCGGTTTTAGGAAAAGCTTCGATGAAGTCCATTGAAATATCACTCCAAATCTCCTCTGACGGAATGGGCAGTGGCTGAAGGAGGCCCGCCGGATGCAAATGCTCTGTCTTATTGCGTTGACACACCACACAACCACGCACATAGTCACTGCGCTTATCGGCAGCGTTGCTGTAGAATGAAGCACGCCACCGCTGCAGGGATTTATGAACGCCTTCATGGCCAACATCATGCGCAAACGCCAGCAGCTGCGGCCACAGCACTGACTGATCCGGCACAAAGACCTTACCGCAAAACAGCAGAAGCCCATCGACCTCTGTCCACTCCTCCGTTGTCGTGCCAGATTGCAGCTTGTCCCGAATAGAAGCAACCTGGGTGTCTGTCGCCACTTCTCGTCGCAGTGTATCAAACATGTCAAACGCTGGAGCAGACAAAGCATTTGATTCCAGCAAATCCTCTAGTCGACGGGACAGTGCGTCAGCAACTGTGTTGAGCTGACCGGGCTGGTATTCGACGGTAAAGTCATAACCGAATAACTTGCTGACCCACATGTGCTGCGGTATTGTCGACAAACATTGATCAAGAATGAACTTTAAGCTATAATGATCTGTGCGTACCTCGAACGTTCATCCCCATAAATATGGCCTCCAATTCCTCACAGCCTTGACAAGACCAATCAACTCCCGCTCATACGCCGGCAA
Source organism: Eleusine indica (assembly GCA_030378355.1). Classification (NCBI taxonomy): domain Eukaryota; kingdom Viridiplantae; phylum Streptophyta; class Magnoliopsida; order Poales; family Poaceae; genus Eleusine; species Eleusine indica. The sequence continues at coordinate 3,070,004 of CM059498.1, read as the reverse complement.
CTTGGCATGGTGAGGAGCTACAGCCCGGCTAAAGAAGGCGATGGCGCCCTCCCCTGATGCAGCACGGCACCAAAGCCTGCCCCCGAGGCATCGCAATCGACGATGAACAGCTTCTCAAAGTCCGGCATCTGCAGTAAAGGCGCTGTCATGAGGGCTTTCTTAAGGTCCAGGAACACCTGCTCCGCTGCCAGAGTCCATGTGAATGCCTCCTTTTTTAGCAGCGCTGTGAGTGGCGCAGCCACTGCGCCATAGCCAGCAATAAACTTCCGGTAGTATCCTGTCAACCCGAGAAACCCACGAAAGGCCTTCACATTGCGCGGTAGCGGCCAAGCCTCTACTGCAGCAACTTTGTTTGGATCCATAGCAACGCCATCACTAGAGACCATGTGACCAAGGTAGCCTACGGTTGGTGCCGTGAACACACACTTTGAGTGCTTGAGAAACAGCTTGTGTACGCGTAGGACCTCAAAGACAAGCTTGACGTGCTGAAGGTGCTCCGCCCATGAACGGCTGTAAATCAATATATCATCAAAAAACACAAGGACGAACTTACGAATGTACTGCTGCAGGGCGTCATTAATCAATGCTTGAAATGTAGACGGCGCGTTCGCGAGGCCGAACGACTTGACTAAGAACTCAAAGTGGCCCCTGTGCGTGCGAAAAGCCATCTCACAGTTCTGTTGGTGATACTATCTCTGGTGAGACGAAACATTGTGCAGGTATATGTTGTTCTATCTGCAAGGCTGTATTTGTGAGCTAGTTTGGTTGCTAGGCGGAGAAACACGCCTGACTCAGGCAAGCACCTCAGGCGTCCGATTTCGGACGCCTGCGGCCAGCGTTGCTGCCTGAGTCAGGGTGTTAACCAAACATGCCACATGCCCTGTGTACATCATAGACTGCTATATTCAGCGCGTTGGCTACCAAGAATCTCGAGTTCAATTACATTCTCTTGGAAATTTCTGACCCTCAGCCATGTTCCATGGCAGTCCTCTTTGGGGATCTAGAATGCGTAGTGAAGTTTTGCTCACTGGTGTGAAAGTGTTTTTGAATAAAACTCAAGACACTACTCCGCCAATACGACAATGTAACTACTAGTAATAGCTGTTGGCTTTTTTGAAGATCCTGTAGCTCGACAAGGGAATTTATCTTCATGATAGTTGTATCGTTGATCAATTCAGCTTATGTGATACAACAGTGCCCCAAACAAAAGCAATTTCTGGATTTGAAGTGTTTGAAGGCCATGCTGTTAATATTCCTCCTTTTCGGCTTTCGGAAGTTTGGTGGGACCACCTGATGCACACCAATGGACAGTTAGTGATGCTTATGATATGGCGAGGCGCCGGGGGCCTCAACCCACAGCACAATAATAATACCTAGTTTTGTTCTTTATTGCCTGCTCCTAATGGGAACCAGGACAACCTTTTTATAAGCTAGGTGCTAATTACATGGAAACAGCCAATCCTTATCTTAAAGATATGGATCCCCACTTAACAAACTAAACATATCTCTCTCCTAACAAACCAACTTTAGCTGCTGTTGGCTGTGAGCCTGATGTTGCCATGCACTGATGTTGCTTATTCCCTTGTGGTAGTCACGCCAATAATTGACTCAGTTTTAGAGACAAGCATTCACATCAGTTTTTTTGTGACATTTTTCTTATGAGATTGACAGGAACATACATTTTAATCAACTTATGTGTTTTTTCACTTCCTTTGTGAAAATTGAAGTGGTTGGAGTTTTGATGGAGCATTTGCACAATTTGACTGCTGTCTGCAAGGAGGCATTGCATTGAAGCCAATGCTGTTGCGGTAGGCTGTTAAACCTTCTTATGCATGTGCTAATTCACTACAACATGTTATGTAAGGCATAACTTTCTTTTGGTATTCAGTCTTTGTATATTTGCTTGTTGGCATGCCAATCTACATGTTAATCAGTTCTAGCCTTGATTTAAGTCTGTTAGCAAGGGGTAAACATTCTTTCTCACCTAAGATGCTAAGATTGTGCATCAGGAACATACTTTTATTTCTTTGTAGAAGATCTCAATAGCTGCTTATTGCATATATAAGTATATTCAAATTGCCAGATGTATTACTGAATTTGAAGTAGATGTGCACGTGCTTGTTGCTTCACTAAGGTAGGCAAATTAGGCTTTCCTATATAAGGAAGTCTCTTATTAACTTGTTTTTGGAACTTGTGAAGACTCTCTTTTACTTACCTCTTAGATATAACTTATAAAATAGTGTTGCAAGGTTTCATTCTCTCCAGAATATTTTACATGCATTGTATTTTTCCCTGACTCTGCTTTGTTGCCGTTGGATGTGGTGGTCCTTTTGCTTATATTTTCAAACAACTTTTACCTAGATCTTACGATCCTGTTCATGTTCTCAAGGTTCTTTGTTGACTAACACAATTTTGAGGAAGAAAGAACCTAATCGACATGGACAGCGATAGCTGTTTGCAAAGCTAATATGCTACAGTACTACAAGATTTCATTTCATAGAAGCCTATTCTACATTTTAGCCATAGATTGTGCACAAACACTTAGTTGTAGGAAAAAAACCTGAATGGATTAGACAGTGCTAGCTGTTTGCAAAGCCAATATGCAGTTGTAGCTAAAGCACTGCAAGAACTCATTTCATAGAGGTCAATCTTTATGTGGTAGATTGCCAACTCCGGTATGCTAGTTCAGCACAATATGTTATGTGATGCTCAGTGTTATTTAATTAGCATCTTATCTTTTTGTATGCTTCCATGTTTGCGGGTCGATCTACATGTGAACCATTTCAATTTTTCTTCTTTTTCTTACTTTCCATGGTATGCCCTATCAGGAAGAAAGCTTCACCACTGCTTCAGATGCGGAACAGATTCGTCGCAAAAAGAGATATATTAACATTCTGTCTCATCTAAGTGTGTTCTGCATGAAAATGCACATACAAATTAGTGTCATGGCAGTTTTATGGGTCCTTTTTAAATTTCTAGATGAATTACTGAATTTTAGGCCCTGTTTGGATTCACTAAAGTTTAACAACTTAAAAAAGGAAGTGTTAAATTTTAACATTCATCTGTTTGGATCCATGTTAAAGTTTAACAAATTTTATTTAGTTTTTCTCAAGAAATATACCTTTTAACAAGTTTTACCACCTCAAAACCAGGTAAAGATTTTGAGGGTGTTAAACTTTAACACCTCTCTTTTAACAGAAGTGTTTGGATGCTTTTTCTGTTAAAAGTAGGTAAAACATGGGTGTTAAAGTTTAACAAGGTGGATCCAAACACCCCCTTAAAGTAAGCCTGTAAGTTTTTATTCTCTTATTGGAGCATTCATTTCATCTCACAGGAAATTGCTCTTAGATATATAAGTGTTTATAATTTATTATATTTTATTAATATATGTAGCAACGAACAGATACTTTGCTAGTATAAATATAGTACTAGTACTAGTTATTATCTTTTAAATGACAATCAATAAAAATGATACTAGAAATTTTATATTTTTCATTGGCAATTTTATAATCTCATGTATCTTTCGGAAACAATTAGTAGTACTCCTTAATTATCTCTGTGCATGGAAGAATTTAAGACGAGTACTTGTTACATCTAAATTTTTGTATGATAGTACTAGGTTATGACATGTACTATTCATATATATTTTTATCTAAATTTTTTATATATTTTTTAGTTACAAATCAATCGCCGAAGAACGGAAACGGGAGTACCTAACCCCGCTGGGAGCACCTTCCTCCACACTGGTCACTATTCATTGTCTATTGTGTCGGAATCACGTTGTCACTCATGCCTAGCAGAATCGGAGTCAGTTACAGCTACCGCTGGCAGTGGTGATTATGGAGCAAATTCCTTCTATGCCATCAAAACTTATATCAAAGCTTTATGAACCATCTAAAATTATAGCTTCCCTTGTATATCATCATTTTAAATTTCTAGTCTCCTATGTGTCACTTTTACTATTTTATCTATTAGATAGTTGATAAATTATGATACAATAGACCAATCTGCCCTCAAGATAAAATTTAGAAAAAATCAAAAATATTATTTATAAAACTATGGATGAATTCACATATGGATATAATAAAATTTTGATTTTTTATTATAATACTGGTATTAAAAATATACCAAAAGTCAAAATAATCACATATTTTTTATCACGATACAACCAACAAAAATTTCAGATAATTTACTAAATATCATCTTAAGGATATATTGGTCTTTTCTATCATTATTTAACAATAATCTAATATGTTCATACTAAAAGTGGCACAAAGAGGATGTAAAATTTAAAATGATGACATAAAAGAAAAGTTGTAATTTTGGATGGTTCATAAAAAAATGGTATAATTTTTGATGGCATATAAAGAATTTGATCGTGATTATGTGTAGGCAAACAATGGACCCTATATTCGTCCTTTTCTACTGAGTTCTCTCTGCTTATCTAGCTATCCTTTGAGCCCCATAGTCTGTTTTAAACAGTACAAAAGCTATGACCATGTTTTGCATTTATCTTCACACAAAGATAGCTCTGACATTAGGTTTTTTTTTTTGACACGCTGACATTAGGTATTGATTAGCGGCAACCAGTGTGGACGCGACAGGATTTGTTGTCCCGGAGAGGGCGAATTGCCAAAACGCCACTAGTAAAGGAATCCAACTCCAAAACGCCCTCAGTAAAAGAGGCCTCTCCAGAACGCCACTGCTTAGCCTCTTTCCCATCAGATCATAGCATTATGTGATTTTTTTTTCTTTAATACCTAAACTGCATATGAAATGACTCTTTTGCCCTCTTCTCCAATCAGCCGAACAAGGCCCGTGCAAGCGGTGCTCCTGGGCGGTGCGAGCTCGCGACGGCTGCAGGGCGGCACGTGGGCAGGGAGGCCTGTTCGTGGCGGCGCGGCGTGCCCCTCCCCTGTCTGCTTAGAACGGCTGGACTCCTGTACGGAGGCGGAGCGGCGTAGGTTGGCAGGGGTGCGACCGCGGTGGAGTGGGGCTGTGCGCGGAGCGCGACGTGCAGGGCCATGCTCGGCTGGAGGCAGCTCACGGGCGGGGCTCGGCGGAGCACGGCCGCCATGGCCCAAGCGGGGCCAACACATTGCATAGGCTGAAGCAGGTGAGACCCAGGCTCGGCGGGCCTTGCGCGCGGCGTCGGAGCGTCGGCAGGGACCAGGGCCGAGCGGGTGTCGAGGAGGTCGCTGTCGGCGGGATCAACGGGGATGGCGAAGAGCAACGGCAAGTGCGAGCGCTCGTCTTGCTCGATTTAGGAGGGAGGGGCAAAATGGTCCGGGATAATCTAGTTTAGGAAAAAAGAAAAAGAAAATTCTGGTAATGCTATACTTCTTACGAGAATAGACTTACAGATGGTGTTTTAGAGAGACGTCTCTTACTAATGCTATTTTGGAGTTACCACTTCTTAGCAGTGCTATTCTAGCAATTCTTTCGGGAGGAGGTGTGGTCTGGCCGTGTCTGGTTGGTGGTGCCGTTGAAGGAGGTCGCGCCGATGGACGGCGTGGGAAGCCGACCGAGCCGTCTTCTCGATCCATGTGACGCGAACCTGGAGCGTGGTGGAGCTGCTTTTATGGCGTGCCCAACCAAACCTACTGTGCCTCTCACTAGGCGCAAGCGCCGTCCGTGAATTGATTGCTCTGCTGTTGCTGGTGGCACCATTTTCTTTCATATTTTTTACTACTTTCTTTATTTTAAATTATATAATACTTTATCTTTTTTAGTTTTTTCAAATTATAAAACTCCTTTACATTTTAATGTATCTTTTTTTCTTTTTAATAAATTCTTATCTTTATATATTTTTCTTGTTTTCTATATACGATTATTTTTTTTCTCTCTTTTTAATTCTTATGTCCGAAGAACGAAGATAGTAAGTAGTAACTCTGTTTTTGCTTTTTTTTTCCACTACCGGAGAACAGAGCTGGGGACACGCGATGTGACTCATCCTCTCCGCGCTGGTGTGTGGACGGGACGGGAGGAAAAAGAGAAAACGAATGCCGATACCGACGCGCTCACCTTGGCCGGTTCTTTCGGGGCACAAGTTGCGGTGCGGGATACCACCAGCCAGCCTGCGCGTCATTATCGCTTTCCCGTTTTTTCTTTTCTTCATACAAAGGCTGGACATGGACTAGTGCGGCAATAAATTAATAATGCATTGATTTACTTGCTTAATAAATACGCGTATATAGTACTACGTCAATTGCAGGGCAGTTTGTCCGGTATACGATTCCTCACGCTAGGGCTATATTATAGGGTGACCGAGATAGGCCGTGTGACCCCTCGAGTACCACACAAACCTTTTCTCCTACTTTCAGCCTCTCGATCTTGTTCCTCTTCCCTAGTCTTCTTCCCCAAAGCATCCTACCACATCTTCTCAAATTCCTACGTATCGATCTAGCCTTTTCCCCCTGAAAAAATCCTTCATCTTCTTCCTTCCATGTTGCCTCAATCTAGCCCTCCTACAAAAACCCATCAATCTTCTTCCTTAGGGTCCTATCCTCTTCTTTGAAGGGGAGCTAATCTCTACTTTGAGGAGAGGGGGAGCTAATCTCTACTTTGAGGAGAGGGGGAACTAATCTCTACTTGTAAGAAGGTAGGAAAGAGCTTCTTTGTACCATGTTATTCATGCAAACAAGGGATTCCACATCTTCCTCCAAGGCTATCTGCCCAGGATCCATGAATTTCCTGCATCACAGCACCCACATACCCAAGGATCTTTGTGCCTTCTTGCCTCCTCTGTGGGTTCTCCTTCCATACGCAAGGAAATCGACCTGTGCACACTTCCTATGTTACTGATGAAGACGAATTTCAGGTTTTCCTCTCTCAATTTTTAGTTACTTAGGTTTTTCTTCTCAATTTGCGTAATTTTTTTCGTGTTCATCACTTCTTGTACATGCAATTGGAGCAGGCAGGCCAATCCGGCCCAAGTGAAATGCCATCCCCGCATCACTGCGGCCCCGGCTTGCGGGCAACGATGAATTCAGCCCACTACAACAAGACGAAGAGGATGCCCGAGCTGGATGGCAATATGCGGCCGGCCCAGCTGGCTCATCGGAAGGCATTCTCGCCAGAAGCGAACCCCGTGTCATCCAGAGGGACGGCGAAGGCGAAGTCGGTTGCTTCGGCTGCGGCGCGGCTACGACTCTCCGGCGATCCGGTTTCCCACCTCCGCGCCTCTCCACTTCCGGTAAGGGCCGTCACCGATCCATCTCGCCGCGTGTTTCGTCGTCTGCGGAATTTTTGCACCTTACCTCTGCTTGCTTAGAGGTTCATATAAACCCTAATGTTGGCCTTGGGCGTTTCATTGCTCCTGGTCCATGCCGTCCGTATTCTGCTGTTCCTAGACCCTATGCCGTCGTGCGCGAGTTTCGGGTTGCCCTAAACCCTAGGCGTTCTGGCTTGCCACGAAACCTTAGGCGTTGAGCGAGTTGAATCCTGCTCTTACAATCTATCTGATTTTGTTTTGTCGTTAGATCCTGCCTTAGTAAGTTGATTTTGAGTGTGATCTGCGGTGTTATGCACATTATCCTTGGTTGGTGGTAGATAATTGGTTAATAGCCTGTGGTGATACTGTGTAGTATTGCAATTGCTGATAATTGCTGATTTCTGATCATCGTAAGTTGTTGAACAGTAAATCCTTTTGTCAATGCCTTAAATTGCAGCCTTTGCCATTGGCCATGTGGTACCTCTACCTGGTTACGCTGTACTCCCTCCTCCCTCCGGTTCTAAAAAGGAACTCGTTTAAGACATCATTTAGCATACCAAGGAGCTATTAATTTAGACTTAGTTTACCATGTTTGCCCTTATTAAATAGTGTGCGGAGTCCAACTTTATCAATACCCTCTTTCTTTCGGACTGGCTGGCGTTGGGTGTGATAAAACAGCAGGTCGTGGGTTCGATGCCCTGCACCGCGCTCGTCAAATTCTTTTGCTGCTTTTTGCATGGTACAATATTGTTGTGGAGGTGCGCCGCATGCGGCTTAGTCGCGCCTATTTTTTTTTGCCGTCACCACGCCTATTTTTCTGCTTGTGCCGCGTACTTTTTTAGCATTTTAGCGCGTGTGCTCGTGCCATTTTTTTTCACCGTCGCTGTGATCAGTTGCTATTAATAGAACGATGCAATGTTTTAGTTCTTGTACTACTATCAACCAAAACCAAAACCAAATAGGAGAGATGAGGAAAGGGAAGAACGTGGCGCTGGTTTGCATGCCGCAGCGCTGGTTTGCATGCCGCGGCGCTGGCTCGTGATTTGTGGGCGTGGTTTAATTGTGATTAATGTTAACGTTGGAAGAATAAAGGAAAGTGCATGCGGGAGGGGTAGAAGGGTCCAGATATGATAGTTTTTGGCAGGACGAGTTCCTTTGTGAAATTGGGAGTTTTGGTAGAACGAGTTCCTTTTCAGAACCGGAGGGAGTAGTTGGTAGAATCTGTATCCTTTACAGTTACCTTGTATAATTTTTTATTGAGTTGTCTTGTATTCTACTGTTATAACCTGGAAACAGTAAAGTGATACCAGAAAAAAATAGGCAAACAATTCTATTCAGTTGTTCTATAGTCATGTTAGCATTTAATTTGTTACATTTTCTCTTTACCCAGCAGTTCTTTTTTTCATTTATGTTTAGGATTGGTACTGATGACCCGTGACATTATGATCACTACTTCATTCATGGATGTTGATTCTTTATGTTTTTGCCCGAAATAATTTTCTGCTAATCCCTAGTTTGTCATGCCTGAAACAGTTCTCTTCCCTCCCCTTCCTTACCCTTCAGTGCTAAAGACTGAATTACTGAAAAAGTTTGACCCTGCAGGCCTTAAAGCAGATTGATACTATTGGAATCGTATATACTGTTTGTTATTATGGATGTATGCATATACTGTTTGTATATGAAGCTTCTATCAGATTGATTTTGTCTGGTCGTGTGAGTTCACAGTTTGTTAGAACATCATCCCCTGATGTAGGGCTGTTTCTAATTTCTGATTATCCTTGATTGCTGCTTGTTAGATAGCCTATAATTCAAACTTTTGTATCTTGTAAGGTAACTACTGATGTCTGATTATCCTGAGTTGCTGGTAGCCTTGTGTTAGCGGTTGCTTTGATTGTAGTGTTTGTCATAGCCAATGTACCACCCCTGGAGCTTGCACTAGTTAGTAGATTCTGTGCTCTGGTTTTATATTATATACTGAGTTGTAACCTGCAAATAATAATATTATATATGAGGCAAATTAGCCAAATAATTCTGATAGTTGTTGTTGGCATGTTAGTTTGTGACTGGTGACGTAGTATTTACAGCTTTCTGCTTCAATGCTGGTTATGATTGGTAGTGACTAGTAACATTGTGTTGACTAGTTTATTTGTAAATGCTGATTCTTTGTTCTTTGTCGGTCTGGATTTCTTGTCTTGATGGATAGCCTAGTTTGGTGACAAGTTCAGTGAGGTGCCATGCTCTATTGCTGCTGCTTTTGCTCTGGTTACAAAGTTTTTGCATGTTAGCATTCAATGAGTTAAGCTAATCATTTTGCTAGTTGCTTTGGTATGATATCATGTTTTAGGTAATAATTCATATCTCATGTCTATTTTGTTTTCATAATTTTTTCTTCTATTTTCTGCAGAATGGAAGAAATACAGGCAGATATCACTATTGCTGTTGATGAGCAGTCCAATGATCCTTTCAAGTACAAAGGGGATGAGATCAGGTCATGGCTGGGAGATCACCATCTTAAAGAGGATATCCTTCCAGAGGACCAGGCAGAGCATATTGCTAACTATGCTGTTTTGAAGCAACTTGGCCCACATCCTGTTATGGAAAGGCAAACTAGTCACGACCCTCCATTAAGATTGCTTAAATTGAAGTTGCAACTCTCTCGCAGTGGGCGATGGATCATGCTTGTCTGCCGATCAGACAACTTCTATGTCAGAGGTTTCGCTAATCAGCATAACAAGTATGAGTTCTGTGGTAAGATAAAAAAAAGTTCAGGGTGTTGATGAAGCTGTCAAAATCAAATTGACCAAACCCAAAATGCTGCCAAAAGACTTTGTTGCTTTAGATTGGGGTTATTCATATGGTGAGCTGTTTAGTTGTGAGCAAAAAGATCTTCAGGGGCGTATCATTGAGGTGGTGAGTCAACCAGGGTTTGAGGTTCATGCAATAACATTCCTTTCCAACCATGATCCAACTCTTCAAGAAGATGAAGAAGTTGCCATGATGCTGATGGGTGGTATCATTTTCAAGCTCTGTGAGTTTGTTCGGTTGCACATCACCTTAGACACTCCTAGGTTGATTGATAAAGTACAATATTATGGAAAAATCTGTTTTGGGCTTATCAACTGGAAAGAGAGTGGACACACAAAATGGGATGAAGAAGGTACACTGAAGCAGTATGATATCTTTCACGAAATTGATGCCCTGCGTCTTATCCGCCTTGTCCCAAACAAGTCAAGTCTGAGATCCACTATGCAAACGTAGAGAAAAATAACAGAGTATCACAGGGTCCACATCTGGAGGCAAGGGCAAGAAAAGCAACCGCAGGCGACCTCACAAGGATTCAAAATCTGCTCCGAAGGACAGGGAGTCTTCTAGCAAGGATGTTGATCTGCCTCAGGATTCTGAATCTGCTGAGACTGGTGGTAGTAAGGACAGGAAGTCTGCTAACAAGGATGTTTGTCTACCTCACGAGGATTCTGAATTTACTTTTGAGTGTAGCAGCAAGTGTGTGCCTTGTGGCAAATACCGTGTGCAGCTTTTGGGAATACGTGCAGACTTCCAGATTGACTATATCAATTTCTATGACATTCAGAGAGGTCAACTGATCTATATGAGGCGTCAAGAGGAAGAGGTATCTGTTCTTTATATTTGTATAGTGTGCATTTATTAGTTTAGTGACCATACCATATATGCTTACTGTGTTGTATGTGCAGGACCTGACTCTAGTTGGACCGTCTCATGCTATTGGCTCCTATGGGCCTTTAGAGATTGAAGTCTTTCATACTGAATCCTCACAGCCAGTTTCAAAAAGAAGAAGAACAGCAGACCCTGAGCAGCTCGGGCTTTTAGAGATTGAAGTCTTTCATACTGAATCCTCACAGCCAGTTTCAAAAAGAAGAAGAACAGCAGACCCTGAGCAGCTCTGTATCAGACACAAGTGGTATCCATCCTATTATGAAAGTTGCAGGGAACATGTGGAGATACTTTCTGGATCTGGCGATCAGCAAGTGGAAATTAGGTATCTAATGATACCCCATGCCGTGGAGTCACAAGTCAAGGCATGGACTGGGGTATTCAGAGATAAACCAGTAAAACTGTTCACACAAGATATCATGGTCTCTTCTGCCACATGGACTACAGTCCCTTTGGATATATCATTAGTCTGTTTGCCCTATAGCGAGGAACTAACTCCCAGCATTTGTGTGGATCTCTCGGTCAAGCACCCCAATGGAAGACATCAAATGATATGCGCTAACATGGACTTCCAAGACTTCTGAATATCAAGAGAGGGAATTTGATAGTACCAGTCTTGGAGTTCATGTTCATATGCGTCCTGATCCAAAGGATAGCCGCTTTAGGTCTTAGGAGTGTAGACGATAACCGCTTCAAGTCTTGGGCCCAATTTTGATTGTTTTCTGGAACTGTGGCACTGTGTAGAGGATAATGTAGAGGATAATGTTTCCTGGCCATATTTGACTATCCAAAAATTTGGAGTTCTTGGAGTTCATGCTCATATGCGTCCTGATCCAAAGGATAGCCGCTTTAGGTCTTAGGAGTGTAGACGATAACCGCTTCAAGTCTTAGGCCCAATTTTGATTGTTTCCTGGAACTGTGGCACTGTAGAGGATAATGTTTCCTGGCCATATTTGACTATCCAAAAATTTGGAGTTCTGTTATGAACATATAATGCTATGCTGTTGTGGGGCTCGTTAAACTTCTTATGGGTGATCAACACTGACAGTTATATTTCCCAATGCCATTCTTTTTTGGAGATCGCTGTTCTTTCACGAATTGGCATGATGTTCTCCCATACTGCAGCATTTCGCAACAAGTAAAAGTAGAACTCTGGCGTGTGGCGATGTGTACGTGTATGGCTCCTTTGACCAATTCCTCCTGAGGCCTTTGTGAGGCTAGTGTTTCTTGCGCAGGTTTTTACGTGCCACTCTGAGTGGCACTAAAACCGTTATGTGGATGGGAGACCCTTGACCGCTAGGGCAGAATCCGGATTGGGTATTGAATAAGCAACATATGAACATAGTTCAATTATGGCATTCCCTTTAACCGACAAAAAAAAAGAGGAGTACATTTCAACCAACCTGCTCAAATTTCCATTACACCCAGCCCCATCTCCATGTCTCGTGCCATTAACCTCTAAAAATGGTGAGGATTGAGTTCTCAGGTAGAAGAAGCAATTGGCAGCCTCCCCTTGCACTCAGTTACGACCGTTACTGTCCGGAGTTGACTATGTTACAGTCAACTGCAGGTAAATTCTGGTCAATAATATCTCTCGTAGAAAGAAACTCCTATTTGTCTAGCAATGTTTCAGAAAGAAAAATCTATACGCCTTTCTCATCTTGCCAGAGTCTCCTCCACGGTCATAAAATAGGGTACCTGTGCTTTTCTCAAATAATGAAACGGTTATTCCCTTTCATTGGCTATTCTTTCTGGCGGTTTCAACTGAGATAGGTCCCTGATACAGAAGATCTCGTGAAGTGATATGGAAACTTCCTGAATGAAAGGATATCCACTGAGATGGGGACGGAATGATCTTTTTGCCCAGAGAGAGTAACCGTGATGGCCCAACCACGAAAAAGTACTTGAAAATTTAGTGTTCACTATCTAAACTGTTGGAACTTGGAAGCATGTTTCAATTATCGTCTTTTCTGGATAATGTTCAATGGCGTCGTGGCAGCTGTTCCTTCCACGACTTCGTGTTTCCATCTTCACTCCTGGGACACGGTTCGTGTGATTGTTGCAACCAAGAAGATTAGAGCTCTCCGGGATGACCGGGTCATGAAGATGTGCTGTAGAGAGCGATGGAAGCATCTCAGATTCAGATTTAACCTGAGTAATTGATGAGGATGATCTGGAACGCACAAAGCGGAAGAAAGTGCGACGGCACGGAGGCAAGTGTCACGCAGAAACTCAGGATTAAGGATGTTAACTATCTTGGACCCACAGCATATGTGTCAAGCAACTATTGGCCCTGCACGCTACACCTAATATGTGCAGGGCCCCCTGCACCAGAGCAAGACTCCCTTAAATGCTACAGTAATTGATCCTTCCAAAGGGAGAAAAATGGTCGGTCGGCCAATTCGGCTGACCCCAACAAATGTTTTGGGGGCAGAAAGTTAACTTTGTTTTCACGTGTTTCAAATTGGTGTGGCCGGTGCATCGTAAATTTGAGCGCGACCACAATTCATATACGTCCCTTCCCTCTCCTTCAGTATACAAAGAAGGTTACATTTTGGTATTTTAAAGTTCCGAATCTCTGAAAAGGTTTGAGCAACCGAGAGACAAAAGTCCAAAGAAACCCCAAAGAACGGTCCTCGCAGCAGGAAAGGAGATATGCAGAAAGTGAGGAGAAGAATCGCTGGATCAGAATTCGCAGAGTTGAAAGCAGATGTCCCTTCTTTTTTTTTTTTTTTTTTTTTGAGGGAGCAGATGTCCTGGTTCAATTGGTCCAGCATTTGTAAAAGGCCCGATCCTGTCAGACCGCAACGACCCGATCAGTCACCAAACCCTGCATCTGACAGTAATAACTTAAACCGTAAAGAAACGAGAATTTCCGACAAATCAAACCGACGCGGACGAGTACAAAGCAAGCCACCCCCACAGACGAAGGTACAGCCCACGGAGCAGCTAGCGCGCCCTTTTGTCCTGAAGCCACTACTCACTCACTCCCCTTAGCCTTCACCAGGCACCAGCAGAGCTGTAGCCACTAACGCACAAGTACATCGCTGGGCAGGCTCTTGATTGAACTCCCCCGCTCACAAAAGGCACAGCACGGCCAGCTAGGAGCTGAAAGGAATTGGCCACTAGCTCTTCTTGGTTCCGCGAACGAATTCCACTTTTCCGGCCAAAGACTTGCAAAGAGTTCTTTAGCTCCTTTTTCCTGTTCTTCGTCTGCGATGGAGGCAGCGCTGGTGCTGGTGGCGGGGTTGCTCCTCGTGTCATCCACTCTCGTTGCTTCAGGTATGTAATGTAATTATAAGCCACATTCTTTCTTCCTTTTTCTTCTTCTTTCCTTTCTTTTGATTGAGGGGGCTGTCCCTGATGTTAGTTCTTGCCCTCTTGGTGTCCGATTATTTGTGGGAGCTTTAATTTTGCAGCCTAGCTATTTTTATGTTATGACAGGAAAAGGCTTTCTCTGTTTTATTCTCTTTTGAGATCGAAGTTGGCGTGCCGTCCATGCAAATCGGACGGTGGCTATGCCGGTTCCGCCATTTTATTCTCTTTTGGGATCGAAGTTGGCATTGGATCGGATCGGCCGTCCATGCAAATCGGACGGCAGCTATGCTGGTTCTGCCGTTTTATCTATGCTATAAAGGTTAAACGTTATGTCAAAATACTCATAACCTGAGTTTATATCCACTTCTCTTCTAACAGTCATTGATTTAGCCTAACATGCGGGCCCTATCTCTAATTGAAGCAACGCTTGATATTAAGATTAGTGAATGATCCATGGGCCCAAGAAAAAATAAGCGTAACATCTTACGCTAAAAGCACTGTGTGTTGTCCGGTAGTTAAATTCTTTTTTCACCAAACTTAATCTCTACCCACCCGCAGACAACACAAGGTGCCTTTCCTTTAAGCTGGGCTTGATTGACGGGTTGTTTTCTTATTTTAGTCCTTGCTAAATCGGCAGGTCGGATGGCACAGAGTTGGCACTTCCAGATTAGCTGTGACAATTATCTTTAACCTTCCAAAGAAGCCGCTCCCATCCGACCTAATTATTGTTTAGCCCCCGCTAGAATCTTTCACGGTTAACGTTCGGAGGAGGGTACTGGGACTCCGTCGTGATCCGTCATATAATTCACTGCCTTCCACACAGTTAAAGGTTAGTGCCTCCATTATTTGTTCATCGTATGCATGGTCAGGCTATCATCTATCAGATTTGAGGTCCAGCATTCACAACTGCATCGCATACAAATATATCTGAACTCAAACAGCTTATCTTGACGAGTGATAGGCACGCCTGCGGCCGCGGCCCCAGGTAAGGTAATGTTCCTGTTGATTTTTATGCTTCGAAGCATAGCAGGAAGGCACTGGTTAACAGGGTTGCAAAAGAATCCCCAGGGTGCCGGTGGTGACTGCTAACATAAAGGTGTGTTCCGAAATACGTATCAGCTGATCGATTGATGTATTTGTTCTCAAGAAAGATGAGGGAAGTACGTGATTGATACATGCTTATACATTCATGTATCTGTACTTGTTCTCTACTTTATTCTCCCTATCCAATGCTCATTAACTTGATAGATGATGAAACGTTTCTCTTCCACTGTGACAATATGGAATCCCGATCTGAGCACCAAGCTAGAAGAGCTTCACTGGCAATGGATCGGGGCGGACAAGAACCCAATTGACTTTTAGCGCCTTCACATCAACAAGTCCTCAAATCATCGTAACCGACGGGCGCATGTTGCGGTAGCATGGCTGCAACACATGCGCTACTCGAGGGCAGGCATGTATCTTTCCACTCCATACATCTTGCTGTTCCGTGTTCTCATAAAATATTTCAGCATAGGATGATCGACAGATGACCGTAGCATAACAACCGCCCACTATCATTGCGCCCCGCAATGCCCCCTGCCGTCGCCATGCTCGTGCCTCGCGTCGCCCCCTGCAACCACCTCTCGTCACCCTCCTTTGCCGCTACGCGTCGCCTTCCACATAGAGGGGCACAAGCTCAAAGGAGGGAGGTGCCCGAGGCGGTGGTCACCGCTGACGAGTTCGAGGGAGGAGGGAGGCTCGGTGAGGCAGCGGCCGCCGGCGACGAGCTCGAGGGAGGAGGGAGTCACGCAAGGCGGTGGCCGCCGCTGACGAGCACGGGCAAGGAAGGAGGCTATCCCTCGCCGGCGTCGAGCACAAGGGAGGAGTGAGGAGATGAGCGGGGCACGCGTGCGGAGGGATCGGGAGAAGTGATTTCAACTGGGACATATGATTTCAGCCGAATATGGAGGGGTTGGGGTCCGAATTGTGGGAGAACGTAAGACAATAAGCTGAATATCGCTAGGTATTGAAGTCGAATTTCAATATCAATTCATTGACCATCCAAACATTTGATATTGACTGGACCCAATGCTAATTCCATTTTGGGCTTTAATATCTACATCCAAACATACGATTGTCGTGTTGCTTAGTCTAATCTCATGTTTCTCTTGGTTAGCAGCTCACTGCTCCATATTTTTCCTGATTCCTTCACTACAAGGCCAATATTCATTAATGACAAATGACAAGCTCTCCACCCCATTGCATCAATGTATTCTTCTGTTTTTCAGTTGCAAGTTTAAGGTCAAAACAACTCTAGGTGACATATGTATTATATGCATGTATTTTGCTAGGAGAGAAAATATATGATATTTGAACTAATTTAGTTGCTATGTATTGCAGCGCCAGCAAGCTGCTGTCCTAAAACTCTCTAGCAGGACTATTACTAAATTTCTTAATGTCTCTCAGTCTTTGTTTAAGATGATGATTGGACAGACTATTTAGCTATGTGCAAGATATTAGAGACGTCATCGTTGTTCTGTGGTATTATCTGTGTTGCTAATTTCCTATGCATGTACTTAGCTTAGAGATAGATAGCTTCGGTTTTTAGTAGATTGACAAGTTTAGATTAGATTCGATTTTCTTTTCTTTCTTAGTGTGCAGGCCGAGTTAGACCTTGATCCTCTCCATCTTACTTTTTTTTTCTTAGATTGACAAGTTTAGATAAGATTCGATTGACAAGTTTAGAGTTTTTGTTTATGCTTTTATTTCAATATATGTTTGAGGGGACTCACATAAATGTTGGATGAAGTTATTGATGAGCTTGATCATGTCACAACAGAAGATAATAATTTTTTTTAATACTTTGTAAATATGTATCCCAAGATATTTTAGTAGCAATACTCTATTTCTTGTGATTTTTTCTTGACTATTATTTAGTAGGTCATAAAACAATTGAGTAGTTTTTTTTTACTTTGCACTTATTTTATTTTTTTTTTATATTTTATTGAACACTGGTTGTTGTGGTTGATAGTTCGCACGTGCGCGCCGCATGTGAAAAAAGTAGTTCTCTTTTGGGATCAAAGTTGGCATTGGATCGGCCGTCCATGCAATCGGACGGCGGCTATGTGGTTCCGCCGTTGTTCCTGCACAGCATGCGGCGTTGTGAGAGAGAAGGCAGACAAAGTATAAAAATTCATTCATCTTTCTATTTTGTAAAAATCCAAAAGATGATATTGAGAGGCCAAAAAAACCTCCTGGTCCTCGTTGCACGGACGCCACATGCCTTGGCATACGGAGACAGGTGGTTTTGTTTTGTGTATTCCGTACGCTTGCGTGGCCATACAGACCGCAGCGGAAAACAGAGCTTACTGCGCCAACGAACGTCACGGCTTTCTTATAAAAAGTAAAGAAAAGAAAAGAAAAGAAAAACGCCACGGCATGAGCGACCACGCGCCTCCGTGCCGTCCAACCGAAGAGCGAGGAAGAAGCCTTCATCCAGACGCTCGTTGTTAGGAGCGCCGCGTGTTCTGAAGTCGCCACGCGGTCGCCTCCACGACAGGACACCCCGCGTCGCGAACACGTACAGGTCCTTCCAATCCACGGACCGGCGCCGTATATCATAGCGGCCACCGCGCGCACTGTAACCGATCAAGCAAAACTAGCAAACCAAAACCGAGAGCACGTTATTCCCTCCGTTCCCCGTGCGTGATACTAGTAGTAGTAGCAGCAGCTAGCATTCAGAAGTCAGAACAATGAGCCAGGAGCAGCCGCGGAGGCCGTCCGAGCAGGTGGTCGACGCCGTCCGGTACTGCGACGTGTTTCCGGTGAGCGGCGGGCTCGCGGGTCAGCCCATCGCGCCGCAGGACGCGGCGACGATGCAGTCCGCGGAGAACATGGTGTTCGGGCAGACGCTCAAGGGCGGTCCGGCCGCGGCGATGCAGTCTGCGGCCACCGCCAACGAGCGGTTGGGCGTCGTGGGCCACGGCCAGGCCACCGACGCCACCGCCGTGCAGGGCGTCACCGTCTCCGAGACCCGGATCCCCGGCGGCCGCATGGTCACCGAGTTCGTCGCGGGCCAGGTACAAGCTAGTAAATGAAACACTAGCTCATCAGCTTGTACATACACGTACGCCGCAGACCACCACTTCCTTCCTCGGTGTATGATGAACATTGTCCTGTATATATGTACGCGCTGCAGGCTGTGGGGCAGTATTTCGCGCCGGACGACGCGGCGGCGGGAGGAAGTGGTGTTGGAGTCGGAGGCGCAGCGGCTGCGGCGGACATGACGAAGGTGACGATCGGCGAGGCGCTGGAGGCGACGGCGCTCGCGGCGGGCGACACGCCGGTAGAGCGCAGCGACGCGGCGGCCATCCAGGCGGCGGAGGCGAGGGCCACGGGGCTCAACGCCAACGTCCCCGGCGGGTTGGCCGCGAAGGCGCAGGCGGCCGCCGCGGCCAACGAGATGGTGGACCGCGACGAGGACAAGACCACGCTCGCCGACGTGCTCGCGGTACGTACCATTGAGGAGTACTAGTTCGTTTCGTATCTGTCGGTGCCGTGTCACCGTCCCTTTTTTTGAAAAAAAGAAAATAACGAAATGTTGCTGTGCTGTGCAGGACGCAGCGACGAAGCTGGTTGTGGATAAGCCGGTGGACAGCACGGACGCGCTGAGGGTGGCGGGCGCCGAGAGCCGTAACAAGGCCGATGCCACGGCCAAGCCTGGGGGCGTGGCCGCGTCCATGGCGGCGGCCGCAAGGCTCAACCGCGACGAGGCCGTCTGGGACTGATGATGAATCATCCCTGGAGCCGTGCAGCAACCTTCTGGAGTTCGACACGACGTCGCGAGTAGCTTAGTTTTCTCCGTCTCTCAGCAGCGTTTTTTTTTTTTTTTTTTTGCTTTTGCACCCGAGTCGCGAGTAGCTTAGTTTTCTCCGTCTCTCAGCAGCGTTTTTTTTTTTTTTTTTTGCTTTTGCACCCGAGTCGCGTGTATGGGGTCCTAGCTGTACTAGTTTGTCTATATCTATCTATACACCTGATTAAAATAGGTGACGTCATCCACCCCTGTTATTCTGCCATACGAGCGTAAGTTTCTCTCCTTGTGAAACAGACACCATCTAGAAATTGATCCGGATCAAACCAAAAACAAAAAATACTTTCCAATCCGTAAAACAAGGGAAGAGCATTGAAGACTGCGTGAGGGCTGGTCTGCTACGCTGCAAATGTTATCATCCAGCGCTCTGCCCCCCCGCCCCCCCACCCCCCCCAACGGCGGCACCCCGCTGCTGGCCTGGGAGCCTCACCTTCGTTTTTGCTGCCATTGAAGACGATCGGGATAGATGGAGCCTCAAGATGACAGATAATAGGCTACTGCATGAGTGGGCTGCAACTTTAATAGCCTGGCCCGTGGTCATCTGATTACCACCAGTCTATAAAGCCCAGCCCATGAGTTAGGTACTGCATGACTTTGGGCTGCAACTTCAACAGGTGTGTAATAATCGGAATTCACTAGCATATGGAATTCTCTAATGTGTCATAAAGGAATTCATCTTTGAGTAACTTTTTTTAGAAAACACCCATATATCATGTAAGCCTTGTTCTTTTAATACAAACTTTGATCATGATGATTTTTGTGCTCACGTGACTGTTAAGATATAATAAGTTTTTTTGTTAAGATATAATAAGTTTTTTTTATCAGTATAATTTGTTATTATGATGCCTGTAGCAAGCTATAGAAGAAGAAATCTGAGCTCCCAGCAAAAAAAAGTTTGGAGAAGGTAAATAAAAAATAAAGAAATTTTAAAAGTGAGTGAGACACAACAATTAAAAAATTTATAAATATAGAAATAATTTTATTTTTTAAACCCGTAACAATGTACGGCATTTTACGAGTTTTTCTCTATTGGTCATTTGCTCTGTGTTCACCCCACGCGGCTGAAACGTGTCGTCTGGAGAAAGTGTGTGTGTGTGGCAGCGCGGTGGGACCAGGGCGGCATCTCGCGAAGCGACAACCTTCTTTCTCCTCTTTCGTCTTCCCCCAGCGGCACCGTCTTCTCCCAACGGCACCACCAGGGAGTGGCAGCTCCAGCCCGAACCCTAATTCATCCACCCGTTACCCCTTCACGCTGCCGCCGCCCCACGCCGGCGAAACCGGCGGGCCGGAAGCCGCGCCTCCTCGCCGTCCGCTCTCGGCTCCTCGCCGGTCTTCGTAACCTTCCGTGATCCGTTCTCGACGCCGTCGACTGCTCGTGCTCCGGACTTCAGGTCAGCCCGCGCCGCTCTCTTCTCTACTTCCCCGTTTGAGTTCGAGGCAAGGCTGCGATTTTCGTTTGATACGTTGTTTGACGCTTGGTCTCCAGCCATTGTTTTGCTGCTCCTACAATCCCCGGTGATGGCTTCACAACTGTCGTCGCTGGAGTGGCCGGTAGAGACCGTTCGTGAGACGTTTTTCTCCTATTTTGGGGAAAATCAGCACGCGCAGTTGTCATCTACCCCGGTGATCCCCGTCGATGACCCCGAGGTGCCCCTTATTCATACATGCCTGAAACGGTTCAAGGGGACCCTTAATGGCAGAGGGAGGCAACGCACCTGCTTTTCGCTGAGGTGCATTATTGCAAGCGGTGAAGATGATGTGATCAATCATTTCAGAAGCGATACTACTTACCATCGATTGACGGAAATCCTTGGGAGTTGGTCTTATGGGGACTACTTTAAGAAAGAAGCCATTGACTTGACATTCACTCTTCTCAGCAAGGTAACAGCGAAACAGATTATGCTCTCCCATTGTTTCCGTAATCTTGTTTCATGAGTTGTGTTGTGTCAGTAGTGAAATTATTTTGTTACAGTTTATGAAGTAGGAATTGTAACAGTCTATGGATCATTTCAAACTTACTGTTAGTTCCAGGGTCTACTTTTATTTGATATGATGGAAGCCTTCTTAAAAGGTGATATTTACATCTCTGCAATTCGAGGGAGTGGCGTTAAGACATGCTTAAAAGTATCTTTGTCTGTGTGCATGCGAGATACTCCTGTAAGCTACTGCATGGAAAAATTAGTTTCTAAAATTGTCTGATTTCTATTTAAGGCCACCTTCTTATTAGCTATTGATGGCTCGTTTTTTTATATGCAGAAATACAAGTTACCTCAGTCTAAAATATATGCCACATACTTTAGTGGTGACATTTCCTCTTCTCTGAGTTCAGACAACGAGTCAAAAAATACATTGCAGAAATATATAGGGGCAGAAAGAATCGTGCCTTCCATGTCCAAGGTACTTGTAATGGCTTAACAATTTTACTTTGAATTTATGTGGACATTTATTGACTGAGTGCTTCTGTAGGCTGATTTTTGGATGGCTGGTGAAACTGGTCCCTGTGGGCCATGTATTGGATTTTTCTTTGATTGTTCAGACAACCATGATAGTGTTGGTTCGGTAAGAGACATAACGGATGGAAAATTTGTTGAGATATGCCGGCTTGTGTTTGTTGAGGTTGGGTCACTATTCCTTTCTTAAGATGTTTTGCACACGAAAGCTTCTCAATTGTTTAAGTCTATTGCTACACAACGTCTCTGCTTATACTTATCTATATCTTTTTTTTCCTTTTTTAGTTCGACAGGCAAGCAGATGGTGTCTTGGGGCCTTTGCAAGCTAAGCATGCCTTAACAGGGATTAATCTTGAGTGTTTATCTGCCATACTTCAAAATAAAGAAAGCCATTATGACTTAGATGTCTACACTGACGTGATTTCGGACATCTTCAGTGTAAGTTTTCCATGTCCACTTCAAGTTACGATAACTGGCTGTGTAATATTATTGATTTCCATGGTCAATGACATCTAATAATGACTCATATATGCAGAGTTCTGGTAAAGGAATCATGTACTACTCTGGTAAAGTTGGTGCTGCTGATACAGATGGAGTTGATACGGCATACCGCCTACTCGCAGATCACATGAGAATGATCGCTGTTATTAATGCACCTGGTTCTCAACTTGGTAAGGGTATTATGCTTCAGTTGGTTTTGAATGTTAATAATTACAACGTCAACACATGAGTGTTATATATTTTTTTGTCATAATCACATGAGTAATACAGTTATTGGTCATTTTGAAGGAATAATCAGACCAACATGATTGTGGGATGACTTATTACATCAACACTTTTTTTTTCATTATATTGTTCCTATCATGTTAAAATTGGTATGCATCTTTATGAATACCAGGGTTAGGAAATGAAGGTCGCGAGTATTTCCTAAAGTGTGCCGATAAACAGGCCGTGCAATATGGCCACAAAGTACTTAAGACAGATGAAGAGAAATACGACCTGTAAGAACAATCTCTTTTATATGGATCTGTGCTTTATTTTACATGTATTTGTACAAAAACAGTTTTCCTTGTTTCCAAAGTCATATTTTTGAGTATATAGCAAGAAAATGCCATCTATGATTACTGCATGTGAGTTTGTACTCTAATGAATTTATCTTCCTTGAACAGGGCTATTGATGGAATTCTTAAATGTGAACCTGGTTTATGTACTGAGCTTGAAGAGACAATAATAGAGAGAATAGAAAAAGATGAAGTGATGATTTACAGAAAAACCAAAGTGGAGGTAATATTGGTTTCAAGATGATCCACTAAAGTTTTTACAGTTAAAATCCATCAAAGCGTTTTTAATAATTAAATGTGAAGTTCAGTGTGAAGAAGTCTGTGCATAATTTGAGAAAACACATGAAATAGGAACCCATCTAGGATAAGATTTCACTCTTGGGCTATATGATCATATCGACGTACCAGTGTTTCAAGTTTGTCTTTGAGCATTCCCTTATTTGAAACTCAAATCTGATATGACATTTATTATAGGCATGAAGTATTGTCATCTTTCATATTTGTCTGTGTTCTTTGATAAGGAAAGTGGCATACTTTTTTTGTGCCTCTTGGATATTGTGGATGTTCCTGTTTTATTTGAATAATGTTTTGCCAACTCTACACCCTCCTCTCCAGTTACGGGATCAGGAAAAACCGTTTCATATGGGAAAGAAGAAGAAAATGAATAAAGGTGTTCCTGCTGTTGTGTGGTATGCGACAAGGGTTATTGAATTTCTTGGTCGGTGCACGCCCATTATCCTCAAGAAAAAGGATACACGCTGCGCCCTGGTAGCACTATGTAAGTCAATGTAGCTGCATTTTTTTCTCTCTCTGTATATCTACTTTAGTGGCTTGGCCGGTTACCTGGAATTCCTCCACTGTTTACTTACTTCTACATACGTATGTACAATCCAACAAGTTAATAGATCGACATTGAATATCATCTGTAATGTATTTTCCCTCTCAAAGAAAGGTTTCGTCCTCACTTCACTGGAAATGCCTAGGACAGAGTTCATTAACTCCTTGTTTCTGTGCCACTGCAGGCAACGTTCTCCTGCTTGGAGGGAAAATAACTCTTGATATAGATATCAAGAAGGTGTCGGAAGGCCATCTTATCCATCTTGTCCAGAGGCATCTCTTGTATGGCAATACACAAATGCAGGTATGCAACTGTATAGATGCAAGTGTTATGAAGTGAATGTTCATTAACTCAAAGTTCACCTACTGTCCACTTATACTGCAGTTGGAACAGAATTTGGAACTATCAGAGTTCAATAAACAAGTTCTTGGTTTATTGCCGAAGCTTCCAGACAGTTTATACTTTGATGTGACATTTGCTAGGTGATTTATACTGATTTAACTGTTGAGTATGTGCGATTGCCCTTCATCATAGAGTATAATGTTTATGATGTCCATTTTTCAGCTCTTATGGCTTTGTACCGACCTCAGAAACCGCACTATTTGGTTTTCTTGGTGTCCCTCTACACCATGGCTGGTTGGTAGATCCCCAGGTACCCATTGTACATGGGCTTTTTAAAATATTAGTTCCTTCAAGGCATTAACATTTCTGATTTGAGATCCTTATTGAGGTATTTCAAGGCTGATATTTTGATATTTCATTAGGACGTTGAGTTGGGCTCCCCAATGCCTAGAAGCTCCTACTCCAAACTCTCATATACCCTTGCTATATATGAATCAATTCGATCCAGCACAAATTCAAGGCCTGAAAAGCATGGTCGATATGAAGATGACAAGTTCTATTCAGCACTTGCGTTCTTTTCAACTGAATCAGAAGAAGAACTTGCTTCTACTTCTTGTAAATCTCGACAACACTGTGTTTAATTTTTCTGGCACACAACTATATTTGCAACTGATTCTTCTGATAATTCTTTTCTTTGTTCACTATTTTTAGGTGCAATGATCTCAACCTTTTTACGGGGCCCTCAGCTAACCCCATATGGGTAAATGGAAGTTTATATATGTTCAAATGTTATTCTTTTTTGTTGCTTCTAAAACTCGGTTTATGTTACTGGGTGCAGATTCTCCTCATTACGTGATGACCTCAAAGCGAGACAGCCCACTGTCCTGATTTGGAATGAAAAGTTAATTACAATATCTAAGGTGAGCTATTATTTGTTTAGAGATAGTGACCCTTCCGATCTTACACACACTTTCCTCCTAATATATTCTTTTTATTATATAGTTTGAAGACAAAATATATGTGTTGCTGAACGATTTGTCCTTGTTAACAACTGAAACCAATGCGGTGTGGGAAAGGTTAACACAGGTATGTTAGTTGATCTTTTTATGTTGCCTGTGATTATAATATGCTGACTGTTTTTTTGGCACGGTTAATTAGGAAAATGGAGATGGATTGTTTGTTGATTGTAACTTTATGCCTACAGATTTAGAGATTCAATCAACACTGGTAAGAGCAGAATGTTGAAGTGCTATTGCAAGTTTTTGCTCTATTTGATTTTTAGGCATGTTTTGCTAACTCAATGAAATCACACATTTGATTTAGCCACTAAAGAAAAACGAAAGAAAGAAGAAGAATGAGAAAGAGAAGCTGGGTCTGAATAGGAAAAAGAAAGAGGAGGATAGGAACAAAGACGAAGATGGTGAGAAGGATAGGAACGAAGACGGAGACGGTGAGAAGACCGAGGCGAAAGATGATGAGAAGACTGAGGAGAAAGATGATGGGAATGCTGCCCCTGAAAACTGTTTCTTGCAGGGCTCGGGTAGCAACTTGAATATAAGGCCAATTAATTTTTTTGGACGATCTACCCATGTTATCCACCAGATAAATGATGGCCCATGCGCCCTTATTGCAATCTGTAAGTGAAATTGGCTTTACTTTCAATTTCTGTATTTTATTTCCTCATGGTTTGGATTTATTCTTTTCTTTTTTTTTTACCACAGGCAATGTTCTACTGCTCAAGGGGGACATCTTTTTTGAACCACATGAAACAGTGGTGTCAATGGACTATCTACTTGATCTTGTCTACTCTTTTCTTAAAGGAAGTGTGAAAATGCAGGTTCGCAACTCTTGCAAACTCGATTTCGGTTGCTTTCATGGCCTTCAGCCTAAGGTTGTGGATATTTTTTTTAAATAGGCCTATTGTGATGAAAGACAAAGAGAGATATTGGATGTGGCAAAGACACTGGCCGCAGGCTTTGATGTGGACGTTATCTTCACCAGGTGATTGTAGTTCTAGCTTTCCATATTTGTTGTCTCTTTACTTTGCTGTTTGCGCTGGCTGCTGGTGTTCTGATATTTGCAGTTTTGAGTTTTGACATTGCAGAACAAATGGTTTTACGAGGACACTGGAGTGGTTGCTTCTTGATTGCTTAGATCTCAATCCTCGACATGGTTGGATTGCTGCTGAGGTAAGCAAGTTTATCACGAGCATTGATTATGTTGTTAGTGCAAATTTTCTGATTCCGTGCGCAAGCATCTTATATGACGTGGCCAACTAATATCATGATACTACTTATTAGGATTTGTTGCTGGGACCCGAAGAATCATTTGAAAGTCTTACGCTGGCGTCTAATGAACCTGATTTTCAACATGGTTAGTTTTATTTTTCAGTTATTGTTTGTACAACCCTTTTCATTGCTCTTATTGCTTTTGTTCAATGTTTCTAGTGGAGACGATCAAGAAGTTTCTGAATGGACCTCAGCTTACTCCCATTGGGTAAAATATCTAGTTTTCCTTTTTCTACGTGCATTCCTTTTTGTTTGGAAATGATTTGTTGTTTGCCACTGGTTAATATTTTAAATATCCATGTGCCAATGCTACAGCTTGGTTTCCCTACAAAAAGACCTTGATGAAAATGTTCCATGCATATTGTACTGGAACCATCATTACAGTACTATAGTTAAGGTGAAAACTCAACATTTGCTGTATTTTTATTACTTTAGGAGTTGTGTTAGCTGTCTGCTATCTTCCTTTTTGACACGTTTTGATCTTATGCAGATCAATGGAGAGTTACATTCTTTAGTCACTGATTCAAGTTATTTAAGAACTAGTGTAGTTTGGCAGACGCTTCATGAGGTATTGTATTCTGTATTTTTCATAATTTCTTTGTGTGATTGTGAACTTGTGACCATTCTTAGCTCTGGCTTATCAGGTCAACGGCGGCGGAATATATATGGACAGCAACTTCACACCAATTTATATGGGACTAGATGCAGCTCCTTCGGTATGTGTAACGTGAAACAAAATAAATTCATTTACTATGTTGGCGAAATTAAATATATATGTACCTGCAATGCTTCGTTATCATCCAATGCTTTGTGGTCATCGTGTAATCTTTTCCTTTTCCATTTATATTTGTATATGTGATATATGTATGCTGTAGACAGCCAAATATAATTTACTCTCCCATATACATGACATTTTATCTTCCTTGTAACTCGTGTTGCCTTTGTTCTTGTTTGAAAATTCATTTTGCATTGAAGAGTATTCGTGTTATTACAGTTGATGGTATAAACAATGCATTTTATCTTTTTCATTGTTATATTGTAATGAGTATTAAATTGTATGCTCTCTCTTCAGGGTTCTTATTTTGTTCCTGAAACAAGTACCTCTGAAGCATCTACCTCATTCATGAAGCCAAATTCAGAAGGGATTACATCACATGGTGATGGATTATATTTGGACTGCAGCCTGACACAAGTGTGTTCGGGACCTGATGCAGCTCTTTTGGTATGCATAACATTGACCATAAAATGAATCATTTTATGCTTTGTTACAATTTTTTTACCGGTTTGTGAAATCAAATATATCTGTAATTGCAATGACTTTGTGTCTCATTTTGTACTATGTTACCGTCACGTTTGATTTATAACAGGTCTCCCTGTTTTACATTTCTATTTCTATGCTGTATACATACTATTACCGTATACATGCAATCTTATCTTTCTTGCAAGTCATGTTGTGTTTGTTGTTTGAAAGTGCATTTACATTGAAGAAAATTAGTGTACAATCGGTTGTGGCAATAAGAATGCATGTTGTCCTCATTGTTGTATTATGCGTAACTGTGAAGGCTGAAATTGTTTTTATTTTTCAGAGTGATAATCTTTGTGGCTTTCATTTTCTTCCTAAAACATGGACTCCAAGATCATGTACACATTCTATGAGACCATATACAGAAGAGAATATATCTCAGGAGAAGTCTGTGCCTGATCCTCAAATTGTTCCTGAAACACAGGAAATATCACTTAAGGAGTTTCTTCAGATACCTGGTAATGAGTTCTCTGCATTAAAAACTATTTTTGCCAATGGTACTTCCTTGGAAGTTGCTGATACCACAAAGATTGGGAGAGTTCTTGGACTGGATTTATTGGAAGACATTGTTTTTTCTCATAATGCGGAGTTAAGTTGGAATGGGAAATTTGACTTGAGTGGTATATTTGTCATTGATGGAGTCCGTGCTGAAATCCGCGCACCGTATTGTGACAAGTTCTGTGAAGAGGCAACAATCAATGACTACTTCAGTTACATTGTTTGCATTATTGAGCTCTATAGAATAAAAGGCATTGGTCTGCCAGCATTTTTTTCCCATTTGGTCGCAACGCTGTCAAACCCTCCCCGTAGACCTTCAGTTTGTACCCCACAACAGTTGGAGGGCTTCCGACGTCGACTTCATGGCTTCTGGGATCGTGTAATGACTACCATGGCATTGAAGTCCTCATTGGCTAGAGCTGGATTATTTTCTGGAATTCATAGGATCCGCCGCTTCGCGCCAAATAACGTGAGACGGGCTCTGAGAGGTGTTTTGGCAAGTACTAACCTTAAAGAAGATTGGAGAGTTTCAATTGCCAATTCAGGACATCCAGTCCTCAAAAAGGTTCTAGGGCACATTCCTGCTCTTACAGATGGGAGCAATGAAAAGGCTGACAAGGGTGTAAATGGTAGAAGGAAGTTTGGGCTTTATGAACCTGATCTTGGTAGTTTGTCGATTTTTTCAAGACAAGTAAACGAGCATGGAAAGGCTAAGGTGAATATTTGTTTTTTTTTCTCCCTATGTTCTGTTTGTTTCACTAATTTTCATACCAGAATTATTGTTGTGAAGGAGGATCCGAAGCTGGAACGGCAACAAGAGGCGGAAGAACCTTTTGACAGACTTTCAGAGTTGGATCTTCTGACCTCTTCTTACCTCGAAGACGAACTTCCAGTTGTCTTGGAAAATTTGCTGTGCTCTGATCATCAGATGACAGCTGAACTGTGGGAATGGTAAGGGCCAAAAAATTTTTATGGCACTGTTAGTATTTAGTTTAGTCTAAGTTAGGATTAATGAGCTTCTTCACTTTTGCTGCAACTGCTTGGTCCAGTCACTCGTCCGCTTGTCTAAGCAGCTGTAGCTTGTGCTGCAGCAGCCAGCACGTTTGAGCAATTTTCAATAAATCTTATTTTTTAATATAAAATCTGGATTGCAGGTTGAAAGAGGTCCTGGAGGATTACACCCGACCAGAAGTCCTTGGTCGTGGAACCTGGAACCTTCGCCGCCGTGTTTTCAGAAACCATTGTCATGGAAGCTTTAATCTCCGCCGCCCTGCCCGATGTCATGATTTGGGACACCGTGGTCGTGGTCATGCTTGGGCTTTTGGACACCGTGGTCGTGGTCATGCTCGGGCTTCTGGACACTGTGGTCGTGGTCATGCTTGGGCTTCTAGACACCGTGGTCGTGGTCATGCTTGGGCTTCTGGACACCATGGTCGTGGTCCGGCTTGGGCTTCTGGACACCGTGGTCGAGGTCGCGCCCGTGATTTCGGACACAATTATCGTGGTCGTGTCCGTGGTTTCAGAGTGTAACGGGCGAACTGTGGTGATCACTGCGACCGGTGAACTGTCCTGACCCTGATGCAAATTATCATCGTGTATGAATTCCCAATCGGAAAATCTGTGTAAAAGCTGCCCTGTTCAGAATTCTTATGTCCTTGTTGTTTAGTGTTAGTCACGTTCGACGGGCCCGCACAAGCGGTGGAGATGGTGATGATTGTGGTTTACTTGGACCGAAAATTTATGTGAAACAAAAATTGTACTGTTCAGATTTCTTATGCTCTGTTTACCATTTAGATTATTATTAGCTGCTATAGTTTATTGTTGGTTGATTATTATTATAAGCCGGCGGGAAATAAGCTCTGGGTTGTTTAACCGAAGATTATTGGAGATTTTTATTGCTACTTTACTGCTGCTGTTCATGTATTGCATCTTTGCTGCTCGATGCTTGTGCGGTTGATGCCGCCGCACGTCTCGACGCTTGTTCGGTTGGTACCGCCGCATGTCCCTTAGGCTATCTCCAACGGTGAAGGAGGCCCAAATCCAAGAATGGGTCGCTATGGGCATGATTGGTTGCCCTGCCTCAACTGGGCCTGTATGAAGTTGGCAGCGAGGCTGAGCGAAGCCAGCCTCTAGTGATGCAGTTTGGTATGTTTGGTTGAATTTCATGAGTTAGCCTGGCTAATCTGAGCTTTTGATTGGAAGCCTGCACAATAATGTTAGCCTCACCTTGCATGTCCATGTGGTCAGATTACCATCGACACCCGGGAGAAGCAGGCGGAGGGAGGAGAAGAGATTGGGAGCGGTGAGCAGGTTACGCGAGCGCAGAGGACGGTGAACCGAATGGTCACGTGGTGTTGGCCTCAGCCTGGCTCGGCAGGAACACCCGATTCGAGCGTATGATCTGAGCCTGGCCCGGAGTCCCTTTTTGCATGAGTTCGGCCTGGCCAGCGACGCCTGCAGGTATCCAAACATGCACAACCTAGAAAGATGCTGCACGCGATGAACCTGCCCCCAAAGAGACACAAGGAACCAATCACGCCCTATAGGATCGCTGGTGCATGATCCAAAAATCGTAATCTCCAACGAGAGGCACAAAATAGATTAAAATAGGTCTTTGATCCACGTGGCATCTCTCCACGGCGGCCTGACGATGAGGACGACGCCCCGGAGCCGCCACGACGCGGCCCATGCTCCCGACCCCTGCCTGCGCCGTCGCGTCCCGAGCCTTCCCCGACCAGCGCACGGCGCAGCAGGATCTTTGACGGCCGTGGGTTGTTTGATGCTCAGCGGTGGCGGCATAGATCCGGGAGGACCTCAGGTCGGGGAGGCGCAGCTCCAGGGGAAGGGACCTCGGGTCGCCACGAGGAGATCGGCGGTGCAGCGAGAGGCTCCGCGCTCAGCGGTGGCGCAAATCCGGAGGCTTCTGGGGGAGAGAGAGCCTACGCGGCGCAGGGCAAGTGACATAGGGGGGGGGGTGAGAGGATGCACGTCAATGGGTCGCGCGTCGTCGTGATGCATTTTTGCGTCACGTCGCCCACGATCAAAAATAGGTGAGACCTTTGGGTCTTCCGTTGGAGAGCGTTTTTCACGGTTTTGAGACCTATTTTAGTTATAGGTCAGTGAATGGGTTGTCCGTTAGAGTTAGCCTTATACCCCCCCCCCTAGGTAGATCGCTATGACAGGCCTGTTTTCGGAGAACTTGCCAATGTATTCATTATACAAACTGGCACGTCGGAGGCGCCCAAAATGGAACACTAGCATGCGCTATATATACTTCACGTTGGCGCGTCATTTTTTGGCCCGTACTTAAGTCTTGGTCTATGTGTCTGCCACTCCACTGCACCCTTGCGCAATTTGTTCAGTACATTATGGGTGTGTTTGCCATGACTCTATTTCATGGTAGAGCAACTTCACCTAAAACTCAACGGAACTGCTCTGCTGTGGAGTTAGAGATGACTATTGATATGTTTGACTATTGATGTGCTGGGGGGGGGGGGAGGGGGGGAGGCGAGAGGATGCGCGTGAATGGGTCACGTGTCGTCGTGATGCATTTTTGCGTCACATCGCCCCGCGGTTTAGGTGAGACCTTTGGGTCTTTTGTTGGAGAGCGTTTTTTCACGATTTTGAGACCTATTTTAGATATAGGTTAGTGAATGGGTTGTCCATTGAAGTCAGCCTTACATCCCCCTCCCCCTAGGCAGATCGCTATGACAAGCCTGTTTTCAGATAACTTGCCAACATATTCGTTATACAAACTGGCACGTCGGAGGCGCCCAAAATGGAACACTAGCATGCGCTATATATAGTCACGTCGGCGCGCCATTTTTTGGCCCGTACTTAAGCCTTGGTCTATGTGTCTGCCACTTCACTGCAGCCTTGCTCAATTCGTTCAGTACATTATGGGTGTGTTTGCCATGGCTCTGCTTTATGATAAAGCAGCTTCACCTAAAACTCAACGGAGCTGCTCTGCAGTGGAGTTAGAGCTGACTATTGATGTGTTTGTCTAAAAGCTATCTTCAGCTACAGAAAAGAGAGTGAGAGCCAATTGACATACTTATCCTTGTCTTTGATTGCTTATTATATGTTATTGAGGTTAATAAAATAAATATGATTATTTTTTAGCATATAATATCAGAACTAGATTTTTTTTAAGCAAATTGAAATATTCAAACGTGAATATTGAAATACAATGAGTAAAGGCTAACACGAATTTTGTTCATCTTTCTTCTTCAGATCCAGAATACTGAAGCAAATAAACATCACTGTGCGCTTGGATCCACGATTAACCAATGCTAAAATAATAGAATCAAATCGGTAACCTAGCCGAAATCAAGAAAATCACGCAGAGCATAATTGCTGTATCATGCATTGAAATTTTAGAATAAAGATCAATCGAAGGTCACTCACTGATGAACCCTCCTGTCAAACCTCAACACCGAGCACAAAACAGAAAAGAACAAGGACACTCTGCTAATGAACAGGGGAAGTAGCATTAGTGTCCTGGCCATCTCGCTACATTGATGTGCAGATTTGACGAGCAGGCATGTCTAGGCGGACGAGCACTTCCAGGCGAGCAGACGCGTCTCTGCAGACGCTCGCATCGCGTCGGATGCAATCATGTGGCCGCGCCTAGTAGGACCAGCATTTCCAGGTGAGCGGACGCTCGTGTCGTGGTGGGTCGAGGCGAGCGGCGGCGTCTAGAGGATTGAATGCGTAGGGGTGGATTTACGGCGAGGTATTGAGGTGGGGTAAGGGCGGCATGGTGAGGATGACGCCCTAGCGCTCGGTGAGGAAGATGCGCTCGCTAAGGCTGTCTCCCACGGAAGGAAGGAACAAAAACACAAAATAGGTCTTCATAAGAAGAAAAATGGACTACTCAAATACTTCAATCTCTAACCGCTGATCCAAATCTAAACCCAAACTCATCGTGACTCTGCCCGCGCTGCCGTGACTCCGCCTACGCCGCCGCGACCCCGCCTGTGCCTTCGTCTCGACCGCCTCCGGCGCCACCGCGACCTCCGAATCTCGCGCCGCCATGACCTCCGAATCCCGCGCCACCGCGACCTCCGAATCCCGCGTCACGGCGACCCCCATCCACGCCGCCGCGACCTCGGAATCTCGCGTCGCCGCAACCCCATCCGCACCGCCGTGACCTCCGAATCCCGCGCTGCCGCGACCCCCATCCGCGGCACCGCGACCTTCGAATCCCGCGCCGCAGCGACCCGCAAGGTGAAGTGGAGCTCGGGCACGGCGGGGAGGAGCTCGGGAGCGGCGGAGGAGCTCGGGAGACCGGGCGACGGAGTAGGAAGGAGCTGGCATCGAGGGTGGGAGGAAGGAGAAGGATGGCGCGAGCGTTTGAGTCGTCGTTGCCCGTGCTTCATTTGTGGGTCGCGCACCCCGACGGAATGCAAAATTGGTCAGTGAATAGGTAATCTATTAGAAGGTGTTTTTTGCTATTTTAATATCTATTTTGAGTTTAGATGCCCATCTAAATATTCCGTTGGAAATAACCTAAAGTGAAGAAAGAACGCACGAGGCTAAAGAACGAACCGTTTTCTTGTGTAACCAATTTCCTTCTCTAAACGGAAGCCCATCCCAGCGGGTACTCGCTGGCCGCGTCTCCCTTTTTCACCTGTCGTGTGATTTTCATCGCTCCGTCGGTGAAAAAAATACAACTGTACTGGCGTTCTACGTGCTATATTTTCATTGGATTAGAGCAAGCTGCAATAATGGCGGTTGGTCGTTATCGCCCACAATCCTTATATCCTCCTCTCTGGGCTTGCTCGGCTCTTCCTCTCCTCTTCTCACTTGCCTCGTTTTTGTCTGCCGAGCTCGATCCCATCCTCCTACGAACGGACAGGTCGTCTCGCTGTCCTCTCCACTGCTTCCATGAGGATTTATGTTTTTCTTTTGATGTGTTCTGGTAGGCCGTTCCTCGCTTTATTCAGTGTTGCGTTTTGGATTCGTTTTTTTTTTTCTCAGACTACCGGTCTTCTCGCTCCAGATCCGACTCGAGTTCATCCCATCTCCAAATGATTTTTCTTGATTCGTTCTTCCTATTTTTTGAGTTCTACTCTTTTTTCCTCCTGAGCCGGATTTTCTCGATTTGTTTGTCTCGCCGCCGGTACGGCACTCGCGCCGGCCCTATCTCTCCCTCTCCCCGCCTCTCTCTCTCAGCCCGCCCCCTCGTCTCGCCCTCTCTCCTAGGCAGTGGCGGCGGCTAGTTGGAGGTGACGACCGGCTGGGCGAGCAGAGGCGCGTCCCGTGGGGGAGCAGAGGAGGTAGGGCGTTGGCGTGCACAGCAGGCCGGCGGGGCGAGTGGAGGCGCGTCCCGTGGGGGAGTAGAGCGCCGGCGAGCCCGGCTTGGGAGCACGACGGTGCGACGGTCAGGAGGAGGCGGGGCGGGCCCTCCCAGCGAGCGGAGGTGGCAGCTGGGGCGCGAGAGCAGGATGACGCGACGGCCCGGAGGAGGTGGTCCAGCTGATGGCGGCGGCACGGTTCAGGGCGGCGCAGCGACCGGATGCGACGGCCGGTGGTGGCTGAGTAGCTCTCTCCCTCTCTCTCGGTTGTGGCAGCCATTTTTTTCTTGCCCTTTGATTTCTTTTTTTTTCCTTCCATCTATTTCAGGTCTCTCATGTGTCTGTTTTGATTTCTCCTTGTTTCTGCGTTGTGGATGGTGGCCTCGTGCGCCCTGCTGATGGTTGATGCTGAATGGTCATGGCTATAGGATTTTGATGCTCCTCCCCTCTGCGTACCTACTACCTGTAGGGTTCTTTGATTTGAATTGAGATTTGCAAGAGTAGGAGATCTGTTTCCTAGCCTTATGTTTTCCTTTGTTTTACGTGTGTGTTGTGCTCTCCAGATTCCCTTCTCTGACATGAATGCTATGATTAGCAGAGGACGGGAGCATGGAAGGCGGCCATCATGGGCTTGTGGCTGAGGAGGCAATACTATGGTACATATTTTTTTCCTTCTCTATTTTCATGTACGAATATGCTCATGACCAATGAACCAAGCTGTACTGTTATAATGGTATAGCATAAATGCTAAATTGAGTTCAGTGCATGCCCACTGATAATGAGAGAAATCTTTACTTCCATGCCATTATTTTACAGCTTGTGAGTTTTAACAAGTACATCTATTGCTCCATTCCTATCAGCCTTTTGGATATATGTTCTACGAGAAGCGTGATGAGTACAAGGTGCAATGTTAATTTTATTTATGCTTTTTATTTTTTTGAATAATCTTGTTAGTGCACATTTCTGTTTTTACCATGAGTATATTTTAGAAGTCTAGATCTGAATTCGATCAAATAATGCTTTAGAAGTCTAAGCCTGAATATAACAAAAGGAAGAATTTTAAAAAGCTGCAGTCCTGCACTGAATATTATGCCTGCACAAGAAGGCATTGGGCACTATGTATGGATGGTTCTGTTATTCAGTGCAAGAATGAATCCCTGCAATTTTCTGTATTTCAATTCTGTTGTTTACTTATTCTGAAATTTCATAGAATGCTCCATATTCCTCTTATTTGTTTACCAGAAAGCATGGCCTTCTGCTGTAAGCTATCTTCAACCATCATTATCAGTACTCTTGTGATTAGTAAAATACTGACCAATTGATGTTTTTTTTTGTCATGATCAATTAATAAGATTCATACTCTAAATCAGCTAACTATATTACACACTGTGGACTATGGATGTGTCTATCTGTCCTAGAATGTGATGATTGTTGCTACTCTGTAACCTAGCTAGCTGCCCCATAGTAGAACTTCAGGCACAAAACTGTCTTGATTCAAGTTCCACTGTACCTTTCTGTTCTTGCTGAATAATATGGGTTACGGAGTATATGTCATTTCTTGTTATTTGATTGCATATATATAATCTGCTATCGAAAAAATAAATTGTATGAGCCAACTCATGGCTTTGTTAGTTTTGTTGTAGCAGATGGTGGATAAGGCTGATAAGCAATTTTGAAATCAGCTAGATGGGAAAAAAAAAAAATTCAAAGTTGAACTGGGCAGATGCAGGCCTAGCCATTTATCACAGTCGGGTATGTGTTTTCCCTTATCCTTATGTTTCAGAGGTGCATAATTATGGTACCTTTTCATTTCTCTGGTGGAGTTTCATCATTGTCACAAACTTTTGAAGAATAATTTGAAAGATTTTGCTGAGATCAATTAATGAACATGTCATTGATCTGAAAGTATCTTGTGGGGTTTGCCAAAATAGTATGTTTGTTTGCTTAAATGGCTGATTCAATTCCATAGTGCAGCTGCCTATATACGTAGTTCTACAATCTAAAGCTGTGATCATTACACATTGAATATCTACAATTTATTTCTCCATACACTATATAGAGATTTGTTTCTCCTTTTATATGTTTCGTGCACCGTACTTATTGTAGAAATCACTTTATTTTGGTTATATAGACTGATCAATGTCAATGCATGATCTGTAGCCATTTATTCTGGATCTGATTTGACTCTTTATGCTGCCAATTTTTGCCACTTCATTCCAATCAATTGCAGTAAAAAAAATAGTTTCTTTTCTTTGGTTTTCAGCTGTAAGCCATTGTTAGATACACTCAGCATATAAATTTGTATTATCTGTTGACGCTATTCTTTTCATTGGTTTTCTGATCCTAAGGATGTTTACTAGAAAGGAAATCTGGTTGACCACATGTTATTTAAAAATGTGTCCTTCAAGATGCTTATTTATGGCTACAGATGTCACCTCTATGCCCACCCTTGTAATCATGCCGAACTTATGATGGCTGTCAAACATTGTATGCTACTTTTGTTTACAAAGTTCTAATAGTCAAACAAATCACATTTGTTGTGGCAAAGTTTGTAATGAATAGCCCTCACAAAGAAATAAACTTCATTGATTTAAGTGAAATATTATGGTTGTCCATAGTACTAAATAATGAATAGCCCTCACAAAGAAACAAACTTCATTGATTTAAGTGAAATATTGTGGTTGTCCATAGTACTAACTGGAAGTATATGCTTTCTTTTTTTTTGCTGAAGCCACTAGCACATGTAGTCTTTCTTCCTGATAATCGTTCTTATATTTTTTCATAGATTTAGGTTGGAGCATTGATCATCTTTTTTGGCTGTTATGCTTCCTGCTTGTAAGGTGCAGTGCTGAGTATCTTTTTCTTTTCTTTTCTTTTTTTGTGCTATTGGAGACACTGCAATGATGGTGTGTCAGATGCCTCTGCTAAAACTAAAAAAATAGTGAGGTGCCTCTCATAGTTCCTCTCATAGTTCTTTGTTTTTCTGAGTCCTGTGAAATGATGAAACTGCATAAATAGGTTTGTGCAATTTCAACATGATAAGTGTGCATTGTGAATTCATTCTAAATTTCTAATATTTTTTTTTGTATCATTTACTATTCAGCTATAGCTGAAAATATTATGGCTAAAAATGTCCCTTTTCTACGGAATGGGCTCAGAGAGAACCTTTTCTACTGAATAGGCTCAGGTGGATCTATTGTAAATGTGTGACACATCTGGATTTCCATTTTAAAACCCATTTTCTTGAGATGATTTATGTTGTTAAAGTGTATTCAGTTTTTAGATAGGAAGGTTATGTTTCCTGAATTTTGCATGTGCGTCACTATTTTACTACTCTCCAAAACATTTTCTTTTTAGTTTTAACCCTACTTGAGCTCTTAA
This sequence comes from Eleusine indica, assembly GCA_030378355.1. Taxonomy (NCBI): domain Eukaryota; kingdom Viridiplantae; phylum Streptophyta; class Magnoliopsida; order Poales; family Poaceae; genus Eleusine; species Eleusine indica. The sequence continues at coordinate 3,032,471 of CM059498.1, read as the reverse complement.
TGTTCTGATAGCAGAGCTTTCTCAGCAAACATATTTTTATTTTAAATAGTAGAGCTTTCTTTGAATCAGCTTCATACTATAATAACCTAAGAAATTATTTGAGTAGTTGTTACATTTCCTGAGCTATTACTTGATCAGTTTTTTGGCTTTGGAATTCTTAATTGCTGAACCATGAGTCAGTTGCTATTTTGTGTATCTGTAGGTGTTGGTGGTCTACTCCTTCGTAACATGGTCTTTGCTGCAAAATAGCACAACTGCTTCCTTCTTCTGATAGTATGATCTAACTGTACCTTGAATTATTCACTTATTTGTAAAATGGCAGCTCTTGTTCTTGTTCTAGGTAGGAAAAGCTGAAAGTTCAATAATTGCTTACTCTTTTAATACAAATTACAGTTGGTAAATAATGCAATTAGTGCATCTTTTCTTTGCAACTGAAGGCAACTCAAAAACATTTTAACATATAGTCAATAACTGCTGCTACATAAATCTATCAGTGAATTTCGAATTTCAGCTGTAGTTCTATCAGCTGGTTTGAGCTACTAAAAATCAAGAGATTTTAGAGATCTAGATTAAACAGGCCCTCATAGATACGATCTTCTGTCTTGATGCCTTTTTTTTCTTTCAGCTGTATTGCATTAGTAAACATCTGAACAATTATGTTTCACTTCCATGTTTGCTTTTAAACATTCCAGTTTTTGAGCTGTTAGCTACAGATAATATGAATGTTGCCATGCGATGCATGCTTCTTACATGCCACTAATTTTGCCGAAGTTCCTTTCTGCCTACCCTCTGTTAGACTAAAAATGTGTTAACACCTCTGCCAAGTGTATCTCCAGTCAAGACATCTGTTGTAACCAATGAGCCATCACAGTGAGTTTTAACTCTATTCTGCTTCTTTTTCTTTCTTTTCTTACTCTTTCGTTCAAACAGAGATTGTATTCTGATTATCTTCCATCATTTTTATTTAGGAGCAAAGCACACGAGTTAGGGAAAGAAACATCTGCTCATAAATGTCTGTTCACAGATGATGGAACAAGTGATAAGGTAATTTTGTTTTCTCGCTGTCAAACTGGATTTTTTTCCTCATGCCTGTGTCTGTATTTTGTTTATGGTTTCCATTTGCTTGCTTTCTATGTTTTAATAGGAAACAGAGAACATATATCAAAATCTGGACGATGACGTTGATGATATAGGTGCATCCTATTATTTGACTATTTTCAACTAACATTGGTACACTTTGCACTACGACTGTTTCGTCATTCTAAACCTGCTTCTGTTGATGCATTAATCTCACAAGGTATGACCACCTTACTGATTCTGAAAAACTCAGCGTGGAGATCCAAGGAAACAACACCGGCAAAGAGGATTAGGAGACCTTAAGGTCGCAATAATTATTCTGCTCTGTAAATAGCCTTTCCTTTTTTTTCATTTCTGCATGTGTTGATTTGATATTTCTTAAAATGAATGAATGATGCAGATGATCATGTTCTATCGCAAAACTTATTCTGTTGTGAATAGCTGGCTGGACGTGTATTCCATCCCTTGTGGTCTCTATCACGATTATTTTGGTGTATATATAAATGAAGAAGCCCATGCTTGTCTTTCTTAGTTTAGAATGTTCATTAGCATGAGAGAACTTAACAACCTGCTGGTGCTGTGAATGGGAAAACTCTGTAAATATTTGTTGCTCTTACTTTCTAGGATGCCAGCCATAGACGCAGTCTTGATGGTTCCTGTGTGAGCTGTCAAAACAATTCAGCTGCATGGTGGCTGAAACAAACAGCTAAGTAACTTAGGTGTGCCTATATATATTATATGAAGTCGGTATTTTTTATTCCTTGTCTCTTGGCTTTGCTCTCCAGGTATGATTATCATCCTTGATTATACTAAAGCTAGTGTCGATATATCAGTGAGACGAACCGATGTTTAGCCAAAAACGAAAAACAGAAAACAAAGTTATCTGTCAGCGTTTAGTCAAACCTGTTCCTGTTCACTTCCTTGCTAACTCCCATTATTCATTTAGATGGCGCGCAAGGGCGCGTCGAACTATACTAGTGATAAAGGTGGGTAATTTTAACCCAACTTTATGAGAACATATAACTTCACAGTTATCAGAGTTGAAAAAGAGGTATTCTATCAAAATAAACTAGAGCTCCTTCAACTCTAGGTGGAGCTGTTACTTCATAGAGTTTTAGAGCTAGGATGTTTAGTTGGCTCTAGACAGCTCCTTTTTGAAGTTTTGGAGTGGAGCCATATCAAACATGTTCTATATATGGGACAAATTTGCTGTTGGACACTCTTAGCTTTATATTACTTCACACCACCACCTTATCATTTGGATCCATACCGGCGATGACACCTAGAGTCGGCATGGCCGTTGGCGTGGAACCCTAGCACAAGGGGTGAGAGGAGATGTAGAGGGGGAGGGGAAGAGTCGGAATAAGAAATGAACTGTATCGGTGGAGCACCCATTCTATTAGACATGACCCTTGACAGAGGAGTCGCAAGGGAGCCTCAATCACCAGATAGGAGAGAGAGAGAGAGATTGGTTGTTGGACCTCAAATGAGAAGAAATAATTTAGACCTTATTTGTTTAGTATTGGAATGAGATGGATTATAGTCTAAACCATATTTAGGTTTGGAATAACATGAATTATAATCTAAATCATATGTATTGATTAGTTGTGATTTGAAATTTAGTCCGGCATGTAATGAGCGTTCGGTTTGAGCTTGCGAAACCCAGTCCAAAGTAACCTTTTTTATGTCTCAGTATTTCGAGTCCGGGAATAAAATAACAAACTGAATTTGTTATTTCACATAAATTAAATAACACAAACAATTTCACTCAATCTATATTTTGTAAGGCTCTGTTTGTTTCAGCTCATAATCCACTCAGATTAATTAATCTATCTTAATTAATCCAGTAAGCAAACAAACAGGATAGATTATTAAATCAGATTAATTAATCTAGTGGGTAGATTATTATAATCCAATAATCTGTTATAGATGTGTTTATTTTGGATTATTATGAAGAAAGACTCACTATCCATACTAAGTTGGTCTTCATATATAACCAAACAACTTGATATAGCTTAAATAATCTAGAAAAACAAATACCTCCTTCAAATTAATTAATTTAATTTAAATAATTTAGATTAAATAATCTAATATTATAATCTAGATTAATTAATCTACTCAGGAAACAAATAGGGATCCACTAAAATATTAAGAATCTAGATTTTAGAATCTGTGAATCCTTCAAACGGGACAGATTTTTTTTTTTCAGATTTTACAATCTAGAATACTAGATTTTAAGAATCTCATAATCTAGTTACATCCAGCTAGAGCTAGATTTTAAAAATTTGGTAGTTATCCAAACGTCATCACAGATTTTATTTAGAATCCGAATTCTAAAATCTTAAAACTAAAAACAGATTTTAATAATCTAAACTGGATCCAAACAGAACCTATGAATTCTATTTCACAACAACCGAACAAAACCTACATGGGTGGAGTTCACGGACCCTGACCCTGGGCCTCCTCATGGGTCGGTAGCACACCAGATATGTTCTCGGTCAACAACTGCTTCGGCAAAACCTAGCCTCCCACACGAACCGCGATTTCTCCTCCGTCACCGAGACCCCGCCAGGCAGCGCCGCCGACCTCCCGAGATCCTCCCGTCCGGCGTCCCTCCTCCTCTTCCTCCCGTGCGGCGGCCTCCTCCTTCCCTATCCCCATATTTCTTTCCCAAATCTCGCCGCCTGCTGCCATCCCCATCCGATCCCCTCGCCTCTACTTGGATCTGTTCACCTCCTCCGCTTCCTCGCCCTTCCCGGACGGACATGGCTGCCTCCACCGTTTCCTCCTTGGTTCCACCTTCTCTTCCCGAGTCCGCCGCCCCTCAGGACATGGTTCTCCTCGACAGGTGGTGCTACATCGCCGACCTCCCCAACAACACCACCGCAGAGAGCACCACGAGCACTGGCTTGCCTATCAAGGTGACCTTCCGCGCCGCCCGCCCGCCACTTATCTCCCACTTTTGTGTCCACTGCCCTGGCCTGTACTTCCGCCGCGTAGGGCCCAAGATTGTCGCTACCGACGCAGATCTCGTCCTCCTCTGCGTTCCCACCAACCCCTACAGCACCATCAGAGAATTGTACTGGGACTACTTCGTCTACAGTCCGCGCGCCCAGTGGCTAAATCGGCTGCCGAACCCGCACCCCAGGGGGCTCAACGACTCCGCAACTGCCCTCATTAGCCGCGACGACGGCGCTTGGTATGCAGTCGCTGCTCTCGGTGTTAGGCCCCCCCTGTGCCATGGTCGCACGCTCATTAGTTGGGAGTTCGATCTCCACCTGTACAGATCCTCAGATTCCAAAGGGTGGATCTCCAAGCGATTGTCAGTGACTGAGTTCGAGAGGGACGAGCTTATCCCTTTACCTCGAGCAGTCGACAGGCTGTACCACGAGACGGGGAAGACTATCACAATTGGTGGTGAGCATGGCACCGTCGCCTGGGTGGACCTCTGGCGTGGCATTTTCTTTTGTGACGTGCTCAAGGAACGCCCAGTGCTTCAGGATGTCCCGCTGCCAGTGCCGGCAAGGGGTAACTGGGATCGCCTCCTCAAAAATCCTGACCCCATCTATGTGCGGGATGTAACTATTAGCCGAAACAAAGGCTTGATCAAGTATGTTGAGTTGGAAGAATTCTTCTCACAAGAAGAGCTGAATGCCACCCCCACCCCTCTTTCCTACACTGACTGGGTGCGCAATTATAACAACTCAAGGAAATACCGGGTCATCCGTAATGGCTGGAAGTCCACAACATGGAACATGAAAATACCAGTTGGTGGTTCGTGCGAGGGCTGGCACCCTGACTGTGTAGTCAGCGATGAAGATGTCATCAAGGAGGCTAGTAACCCATGTCTTTCTGATCTCATGGCTATGCTGAGCACCGAGCCTACATTAACATTGAAGGAACTTCCAGTGGAATACCCCATCCTAAGCATGGATGATGATGTCGTTTACTTGTTTTCTCAAGCCAAACCCAGGCACGACATGGACAAGTTGGCAGTGATGTTGGCTATTGATATGAAGAAGGCAACATTGCAAGAATGGGCTGAGCTTGATGTCCAGAAGCGTACTTTTTTCGTGCCGAACTTCTTCGCAAGTGAGATCTGCAGGGGTACCCAAGCAATATTAAGGTAACTTCTGTATGCTGGTAAGTTCCCTTTATGTTTTCATGTGCGACTATATGTATGAATGCCATGCTTGCCATGAGAACTAGTGAACCATTGGTACCATTCTGGTTTCAGTAGGGTCTAGAGCTTAGCAAGTTAGTGCATCTAATTCAGGAGCTATGACTTGATGGCAGTGTGATTCAATGGAGGGTTATTGATGTGATTTGTTCTGTACAGTGTTGTTGATGTTGTATATCAGTTGATTAAACAAATCCTGGCAATCCAATAAAATAAGTTTTTGTTAAGCTGATTTTTGATTGCGTGTGCGTGATCCTTCCTGTGAAATGTTAGCAAAACTGTTATGGAAGTAGACAAGGCCACAGCTCTAACTGTGGTGGAATTCTGTCAAATAAATACATTGCCCGTACAATACTTAATTTTTGTCATTAACTCTTAATATGCCTTAAAATATGATAATTATTTGCTAATACCATCATTGGCATGTTAATACCCTGCATCTCATGCTCGGGAGAAACTGATTTTAATCTCGTTTCCTGGGAGCCTGGCTTGCTGGCTACTTTAGCATGCCACGGGACAGGCTTAGACCTTCCCCAGGCAATCAAACACCCGAAAGCTGCACCCACAAAGGCTGGCCGGGGCATCTGCAGGGAACCAAATGCATTTTTATTGGACACGGTATTGAGTTGCGTTTATGACAGAATATTTGACCAAAACAAACGTGCATAATTTATTCTTGCTTTTTTGTCTCTTTCTATTGTTGCTAGTTAAACATGAAACTTGTTCTTGTTGGATAAAAATAATAATTCTTGCTGTAGAGATTTTTTTTTTTTTTATCATTCAAAACATGAGCTATATTTTCTTCGATGCAGGTAGAAGCGAAGCACCGAAGCGAGCTAAAAAGTAGCTATCAAACAAACTGAACAGGGTAAACCATCTGAGGTGCATGGCTACGAAAAAAAGCGTCAACCTGTTCGGTGAAACATGGTAAGAATCTGAATGCAGACATTGAAGATTGAACTTCTTGAGTTGATTTATGAAAATTATGTGTAATGCAACTATCTGGATTATGTTGCTCAGATATAGGTACTTCATTGCGTACTAGTGAACTTGTGTGGGCTAAATGTTTTGGTTGAACCATGTTTGTGTATGTGTTATGATTTGGTTTTAAATTTTTCTGTATGCACATTTTCTCTCTTGTTCCTGGCATCCCTCGTAATGTCTATATAATGATTTAGTATTGACTTAAGTGTACTACTCCCTCAATTGTTGTTGATACTGAAGTTCAAAACAAAAGCTGTTAATATGATGCTGCTGTTCATAGCAAGCACCGCCTTCCTGCATGACGGCTGCTAGCTGCTTCAGCTCGTCATCCATTTTGATGGGTTCCTGACTACTTCCTCCGTTTGGTTTGGTTATTGTTGTCGTTCCAACCGGCTCATTTGAACTGCGGCCAGCATAGTTCCTTTGTTGCAAGGGACAACAAATCCGGAACGGAGGGAGTACCTGATAGTGTTGGTTAAGCTCTCCAGCACCCCCTTTATGATACAAATCCGGAATGGGGGCTGGCACAGTGAGGTAGTCACAGACAGAGAGACGCCGCGCACTGAAACTGAAACTGAATCGAGGCCACTTTTGTGCAATCCATAACCAGTGTGCGTGGTGCGGCATGTGGCGCTACCGGAGACGCCCGAGAGGCGGGCGACAGCATGTCCACCACCTTCGGCGCATGCAAATGCGATCTCCACTTCCACTCGGGCTGGTGGTGGTGCACGTACGTACACGTCCCGACGTCCGTTTCGTTCAAGGACAAACTAGCCAGTGGAGCTGGAGGGCCTTTTTCTCGTAAACAAAATAAAGTGATCCACCACCAAACCCAACCACCAGGTCACGGTCACGGGCGCTCGCAGCTTTAACTCAACCCAGGTCCTGTTTTTTTTTGTTTTTTGTTTTACTGAGTAACCCAGGTTCTGTTTAATTCAGGCGCTGAACCCAACTACAGTGACAGTTTAACGGGAGGCGAAGAGTGAAATTTTACTCCTCCCAGTCCCAGTAAACTACACGGTCTCCCAGGAATTAACAATTTCAGCGTCTGTTGCTACTGACACCAGAGTCGTAGTCCTACGCAATCAGCGCTGATGGCGCGCGCGCGCACAGCACAAGAGCCGAAAAACTGCGCGCGGAACACGGACGGACTCTGCGACATGCGGAACATGGCGAGCGGCGAGCAGTTGGTCAGTGGAGTGAACCCGTGGTCACTTCAGTGCGAGTCCAAAGCGGAGAGTAGCTAGCTGTAACGGAAGCAACCGAGCGGCGTAGGACTGAGCAGGAGGCAGAGGCGAGGCTCATCCGCTCCACGCCTCTCTTTTCCTCCTTCCACTTGCAGGCATTGCCAGCTCTCCACTCCAGTCGTCGGCTGCGCCGCTCTCGAGAGTGGTGTGGATAGGTCGGGAAGCGGCGCAGGCGCTCGCCCCCTGCTTCCCCTATCCCCAATCTCCCGCAGCCAGCGGGTCAGGTAACGTGATTTTTAGCAGCATTTTGCCGTTTCCGGCGGAAATTTGCTGGCGCGACCAAAAATCTCGACTTGGTTAGTCTCCTCTCGTAGGCACGAAAATCTCATCCTGCTTTCTTCCTTGCAGTTGCAGGCAGGAAAAGGGGGAGAAAAGAGAACAGCGAGTTGGCAGCACGGTGCGGGGGATGGGGAGGAACAGGGAATGCTGCTGATTTGTGATCTTGCAGATCTGCTCTGTTGCACTGTGTTCCTCTGAAATCAGGAGTCAGTTCTTGCAAGGGCGCCGAGCCATGGCAGTGGGGGAGGAACACCGTGATGGGTGGTATTAGGTAGAATCAGCCTGCTCTCTCTGATCTTCGCCTTGCACGCGAGTCGGCCAAGAAGAACCCGAGCGATTCGTGACGAGGCGCCAAGATCGCAATGTCGACGTGGGACAACGTGGGGGATGTGGCCAACATCGTGCAGCTCACGGGGCTGGACGCCGCCAGGCTCATCGCCCTGATCGTCAAGGCGGCGTCCACGGCGCGGATGCACAAGCGCAACTGCCGCCGGTTCGCGCAGCACCTCAAGCTCATCGGCGGCCTGCTGGATCAGCTCCGGGTGTCCGAGCTCAGGAAGTACCCGGAGACGCGCGAGCCGCTGGAGCAGCTCGAGGACGCGCTCCGCCGGGGGTACCTGCTCGTCCACTCGTGCCAGGACCGCTCCTACCTCTACCTCCTCGCCATGGGATGGAACATCGTCTACCAGTTCCGCAAGGCGCAGAGCGAGATTGACAACTACCTCCGCCTCGTCCCGCTCATCACGCTCGTCGACAATGCCCGTATTCGGGTCGGTAATCAGCCTCCACTCCACCTCCTTGCTCCACTCCACCTCACTTGTAGAGGTTTAGGGTTGAAAAAGACCCGGTTCTTTGTGAATTCCTTAATGGAGACGTAGTTTTCTTTGTGAAGCTGAACTTCGGTGAAAAATTCCGTGTCTCTTATGTGCTTAATTATTTGTTCTTTATTTACTAGTTCTTGCTTTTAATCTTACAAGTTAGCGTTTGTATTTCTTAAATTAACTTGTGTAGATTGTATGTTAGCTCTTCTTCTTATTTCTACAACTTTCTCTAGCTTGTTATTACTTGTTTCTAGTTTGCCTTGCACTAGTTTGTAGTTTTAATTGGCGGATCTACTTTTTTATCTCGTGTCATTGGATAAGTCATCAGACTTTACTTACAATCATCGGACAAGTCCGACACTACGTATTTAACTTTTATTTTTAAGTCATTTTCAAGGATAATTGCCTATTCACCCCTCCTGTAGGCAGTTTCAGCTTGTTACTCTAGGAACTTTGCTCCTAGATGATTAGCGGTGCTCGTAGAGCTTTCAACTTGTATGGTGATGCCTCGGGAAGTTTGTATCACCCTCCCGCAAGGGAATTGATAGTGAAGAATTTAAGCTCGATCTTTGTGATCGCTGGAGTGAGAATAAGGTTGAAAGAGATCCGGTCCTTTGTGGACTTCTCAACGGAGACGTAGGGTTCTTTATGAGCCCGAACTTCGGTAACAAATCTTATGTCTCTGTGTAATCCTTATTTTAGTTGTTGTTTATTTATTCATATTCTAAGGTTTGCTCTTGTATTTAATTAAATTACTAGATCTACTTATGTAGCCTTTGTTTAGTTGTCTCTTATTATTGTAGGGCTTTCTTTCTACTATTGTTGTAGTCAAATATCACTTAGTAACTATGAAACCACTTAAACCTAGTTTTCACTCGACTGTCTGCTCATCCATCGGCACTGCTGATCACCCATACCCATCGGCAATGGCCATCGACACTGCCGATACCCATCACCGGCACTGTCCGTCAGACTGATAAATTTTTTTAAATTCAATTTCGCAGGATTTTTAGATTTACCTATTCAACCCCCCCCCCCCCTCTAGACAACTTTCAAACCGTCTTGACATACAGAAAGAGGCCTTGGCTGAACGATATCTCGGTTTGCCTACGGCAGTGGGGAGATCAACCACCGAGGCTTTTGCGTACATGCCGGCAAGAATCAAAGGTGCAATTGGCAGTTGGAGTGGGCGCGAGGCCAGCTGTGCGGGACGTGAAATCCTCTTAAAAACAGTGGCTCAAGCGATTTTAATGTACTCAATGAGTTGCTTCCTCCTACCAAAAGATACCTGCAAGGAGATGAGACAAGTTATTTCTAATTATTGGTGGGGCAGCTCCGTTGATAACAGACGGATGCACTGGATGAAATGGGATCACCTGACGCGACCCAAATGTAATGGAGGGATGGGTTTTCGTGATCTCAGGACTTTCAATCTTGCTATGCTAGGTAAACAGGGTTGGAGACTCATGACTAGGCCTGACTCGCTCTGCACCAAAGTGCTAAAGGGTAGGTATTACCATGACTCGAACTTTCTGCAATGTCGAAGAAAGAAGAAAGCGAGTTTTACCTAGAGAGCTATCATGGCAGGGCGAGATATTTTAGAACCCGACCTGATAAGAAGGGTGGGAGATGATGAAAGCACCAATATATGGGGAGATCGCTAGATTCCACAACATTTCAATAGGAAGCCGATCACACCAATGGAGGGACAACCGGTAACCAGGGTTGCGGAGCTGATGACCCCATCTGGAATGTGGAATGAGGACCTAATCAGGGAGGTTTTTGTGGGTGCAGATGCTGATGCTATATTGAGAATTCCGGTCAGGGGTCAAGGTGAAGACGTCTGGGCTTGGGAACCGGAGAGACATGGTTGCTACTTAGTTAAGTCCGCGTACAAGCTGAGGTATGCGATGACCTAGTCTAACGACCAAGAGCCAGGGCCGTCAAGTGATGATGTATGGTCAAAAGTCTGGGAGTTGAATGTGCCTCCTAAAGTAAAAGTCTTCTGGTGGAGAGTGATACATGAATTCTGTCGAGAGTTAATCTCGGCAATAGACATAGGTTAGTTCACCTATGAGGATTTATATATAGAATATGGGTGTATGCGTGAGATCGAGAGATGATGGTAACACAAGACGTCGATTTAGACAGGTTCGGGCCCTCTCGATGAGAGTAAAAACCCTACGTTCTGTGTTCTGTGGTATTTGTATTGATATGTCTAGATCTGAAGATCTAGACGAGAAGGGTAGACCTAGACGATGATGTCTAGTCCTATCTAATTGTGTCCCGTTGTGGGATCTTATGTTCTCTCTCGATGCCCCCTTGAGGGGAGTCCCCCCCCCTCCTTATATATCCGGGGGGACAGGTTTATATGGCGGAGTCCTAGTCGGTCTACTGCTCTTATCCTAGTAGGAGTCTATCTCTACTTTCCTTCTATGTGAGGTACCCCGGGTACATGTCATCGATAGTAGCCCCCAAGAGTCTTGCAAGCTTAATGATAGTCTTTTATAGCTTCCCGACTGGTTCGTGCCATGTAGAATGATTCCGCTTTATATCAGCGAGCTTGTAAGGGTGTTAAAGATTTGAAAATGTCTTCGAGAAATCTACTGGTGCGCCTAATAGGTGCACCTAATTAGGTGTAGCCTCCGACTCTTGTATCATTTGGAGACTAACAAATAATGCAAGAGTCTAATTTTTTAGCTCTTAACATTTTGTTACATATATTTTGCTCAAACCATCAAGCTTGAGTATAATAATCCCCTGGTCATCAAACCTAGAGGCTAATTTGCAAGATTTTAATCTCGCCGACCGATCATTAGAAAGGCCGAGTGATGTACACTATTTTCCGAGTGACTTGTCGGTCTGAATTTCATGACATTAGTCATGTTCAGTCCTTGTAAAGGAGTATGACATCAATCATACAATAGTACTAAGCTAAATGACATCAATCATAACATAGATTTTCCTTAAAAAAGTGCCACCCGATTTATTCATAAGCCCAATTTTGATCATTTAATTATTGACATCAATCAATAACATCATCTTTGAACTTATACCCGTACGACCATCAAGTCCTCTGCTATATGATAATCAAATTACATAGATACGGCAAATATTTTTAAGTGGTTTGGTCACTGCTTCTCATCAAAGAAGCCCTCGAGATTATTTCTCAAGGTACACCTTGATCATCAAATAACTTTAAGTCTTTTTAAAGACTAAAGCCTTTGATTAACTTTTGTTAATCGGAAAAAGCCCGTCACTGTACGACCCATACCAGCCAATGGGGCCCAAATGACTTAGGTCAAAAGACAAGGGTATAAATTGGGCACGAACGTTTGGCTCTCTTTAAGAATAAATCGCTCGAATCATCAAATCCGAGTGATAAATAACTCAATAAAATGACATCAATCACTACCGAGTGATATATAATTCAGACGAGTGACTTAAATCACCGCTGAGTGAATGAGGCTTATGACATCAATCATAGCCAAGTACTAAGTTACCATGACTTCAATCATGATTAAGTAACCTTTCCTTAAGAATAATAATCATTCATATCTTTGAGCTTTATTTTCACTATTATAGACTGACATCAATCAGTCAAGTGATGCTCGTTATTTCGCGTATATGACCATCAAGTCATAGCGACATAATCATCAAATCATGCTTTGAATGATTACGGCATCAACCATAAATTTGATATAAAGTGCTTCACTTCAAAAAAGCCCCCGAGACACTCGTCGTTATGAGTATCACTTGCACTCAACACAGAATATCATGTCCGAGTGGCAGCGGTGCTCAACTCAAGACGATAAGGTCGAGTGAAGAAGGCAATCGAGGTTGTTGTAGCCGTCAACCGCTGATGAAGTAGGAATTACTCCAAGTCGTGATGACCGAGTGAAGCCGACAGTCTGACATGTGGTCGACCGTTGGTGACGGTCAGATATGATGTGGGAGACCGACGGTGGCAGTCGGAGCTAGTGCTGCCGACCGATGGGAGTGCTCGGAGCTGTAAGCCGATTGCTGAAGGCGATCGGAGCTGGCGCGGCTGACCGATGAGGGCTGTTAGAGCTGATGTAGCCGACTGATGAAAATAGTCAAAGCTGTAAGCCGACCGATGGTGTCAGTCGGAACTGGCATGGTCGACCGATGAAGGTGGTCGGAGCTGTAAGCCGATCGATGAAGGCGAGGAAATCACTCTGTGTCAAGTGATGTATCCACCTATTCGTCATAAATATTTCTGACAATAAAAGAAATTAGAATAATTAGTTATAATTAACATTGTTTGCTTGATAGCTTATTATTATAAGTCAAACAAATCAGTCGACTGAAAAGTCAGATCTTTATCCATTCTTCTTTAAGTAGACCGACTAGCGCATAGCAGCGTGTTCGCGTGTTAGCAACCAGACTAATCCACAGTGGAATACTTAAGACAAAATATAAAGCGTTTGGAGCTCGGTCTGCCTGCAACAGTATCGGTCATAATTATTCTTATGTTGCAATCAGAGTCAACCAGTCGACACATGACCTCTCGTAGCTTTGGCTCTGGGTTTAGTGTAGTGGTAGTCTGACGTGTAACTAAGAAATTCTATGCCTTAATTGTTTGTCGGCATAAGACCAAAAATAAGACCAAATCGCAAATAAAATACAATGTATCAGTTGAGGCTAAAACCAAAGAGAGTGAAACTAGAACAGACAACATGGTGTCAGGGCTGAAGCACTACTGAAAGGTCACCGACCAACATAGGTCATATGATGTCAGGGCTGAGGCACTACTGAAAGATCACCGACCGACATGTGTACTACTAGATTCACAAAAAAGTGGGAGGACATGTGTATAGATATATAAATAGCCTCTTGGCTCGATTGTTTAATGCAAAGGATTAAAAAATAAGGCAATATAAAGACGAATAAAACCATAAAAAGAGCACTGATTAAAAAGTCTGACTTTATTCATCAAAAAACCTACGACCTTCTGCTTAGAAAACAGAGATAAACGGCCGTGCGAAAAAATACGAAGGACATTAGTCCAAAACCTCGAAAATTAATCGAGAAAGTATAAAGATACTTTGATATTCGGCGAGTTGAAAAGGAGCCCCCGAGCGTGTTGATGTTGTTGGCGAATGGTCAGACATCGAAATCGAGCCATCATGTCACCGGTACATTGAAGCTTGGAGTGATTGGCTTGTATCGCCAAATCATCGAAGGTGTCATCGAGTAGTCAAGTGGTCAAAAACACCAAAACGCCAAGTCATTGATAACGTCGCTGAGTAGCTGGGTGGCCGTCGAGTCATCGTAGTGCAGCGATGTCGCCAAGTGGACGAGTCGAGGTGATGTCACTGAGTGGCCGAGTCGCGGCAATGTTGCCGAGTGGCCGAGTGGCCAGATGAATGGCAGAGTAGTCCTCGGAGATGTCCATGTCACCGCTGAGTGATCGAGTCGTCGAGTCACGGCAATGTCGCTGAGTCGTCGGTAGGCATCATGTCACAATGATGTTGCCAGATGGCGGTCGCCCTTATTGAAGACGATGTCGTAGTAGACGATGTTGCCGTGTGTCTAGCAGAGTTGCTGTGTCGTAGGATGCTGAGCCGTATAGTCATTGGTGCCGCGTCATTGAGTGGCTGACCAATTATGGTGGACTTGCTCGTAGCATCTCGGAGTGATAGAACCTTCATCGTTGTTTCTAAGTGCTTTGATTTGCTTGCAGACTTGATCTCGGCAACAAGCTGACGCTGCTTCTCCTTCAAAGGAGTCTTAGAACCTGTAATATTTGGTAAATATTAGTAGTATCTATAAATATAAGAACAATTATGTCTCTATGTAAATGTAAACGATATTTTCTTATGCTTGTTTAGTTACTAAACAAGTCGGGAAAAGATGACTAAAAAGTCAGAAAGCAAACTCCTGTTACTTAGGACAATTTAGTCCGCACCGAGCGGCGTTTGCCGCGCTAGAGTACTTAGACCTTTTGACTCTAAGTCTTTAAAGATAAAACAGAAATTGCATCGGTCTACCTTAGCACCATAAGTTGTTACAATGCAGAGTCGACCATTCGACACATGATCTCGCGCTCTTTGGCTCTGGGTTTAGTGTAGTAACAGTCTGTTGTGCGATTTAAATTGTATAACTCTGATGTTCCAGCATTAGACCAAAAAATCATAAAACCGTATCAAATTATGAGAAATCGGTCAGAAGATTCCAAAACCAAAATTTATCAAGGTTAAGGAGTAGTGAAACATTATTACTAGCCCCCTGGCTCGATTGTTTAATATTATAAATTAAATAATCGAGGCAAATAAGAATGAAAGTCATCAAAACATCTTTCATCAAAAAGACTGAAGTTTCATTCAATAATAATGTATTGAAATACAAAAAATATACTAAGAATAGAAGCGACGTAGCAGATTTATGTTCCATGAATTTGGTACGTCGTCGCCATCTTCATACATCAGTCGATAAGCCCCCGTCCGAGTGACTTCTTTGACCATATAGGGTCCTTCCCATTTAGGGGGTGACTTCTGGATCTCCAGCCGGTCGGACAGCATCAACTGTCGGTCGGTCATCTCGCAACTCTTTAGAGTAAGGTATGAATAGTGCAGGACTGTTATGAATTTTTCCATCGCCGGTCTTCCCAGGATGACGTGGTACGTAGACTCGAAGTCGGCCACCAGGCACAATCCCATGGAAGGGAGAAGAACTTGGTTGTAGGTCATTGACCGACAAGCCTAACTCCGCGAGGGTCTTGGTCAAGATCAGGTCTAAACTGCTTCCTCCATCGATGAGCACTCTATTGAACTTGACCTCCCTATTTGTTGCCGTGAGTACGAGGGGGTATTTCCCTGGCTTGGGCAAATGCTTGGGATGATCTGTCCGATCGAAAGTGATCGGGACTTCAGACCACTTCATGTATTTGGGCGCGGCAGGTTCTACAGAGTTGATCTCACGTAGTTCCAACTTTTGCTTGCGCTTGGATGTGTAGGCGTCCGGGCCTCCGATGATGAAGTTGACTTCCTTACGGGGCTCCTGGAACTCTCCGTCCTCATCCTTGTCATTACTGTTGTTGGGCTTGTCCTTGTTGTTGAATAGTTGACGATGTTGAATCCGAGTCGAAGCCCCCGAGCGTGCCCATGTGGCTGTGAGCGATTGAACCGTCGAGTCGCGGCGATGTCGCCGAGTCATCGGTAGGCGTCGTATCACGACGATATTGCCTGAGTGACCGAATCCGCCAAAGCATCGAGTTGTCGGAAGCGTCGTTGTAATAAGATAATGTTGCCGGAAGCGTCGTCATAGTGATCGGTGTTGCCGAGTGACCGGAGTCGTTAGGTTGATGACGAGCCCCCTGGCAAATTCATGTGGTCGCCGAGCAGTGATTCGGCGCTTCAACGCCGATCTGCTCGCGATGAAGTCTTGAAGAGGTAGATTGAGACCATCGATCTCGACGCACCGACCGTCGCGCTGCGCCCCTACCTAGCGCGCCAACTGTCGAGAGTTAATCTCGGTAATAGACATAGGGTAGTTTACCTATGAGGATTTATATGTAGAATAGGGATGTATGTGCGAGATCGAGAGATGATGGTAACACAAGACGTCGATTTAGACAGGTTCGAGACCTCTTGATGAGAGTAAAAACTCTACGTCCTATGTTCTGTGGTATTTGTATTGATATATCTAGATCTGAAGATCTAGACGAGAAGGATAGATCTAGACGATGATGTCTAGTCCTATCTAATTGCGTCCCGTTGTGGGATCTTATGTTCTCTCTCGATGCCCCTTTGAGGGGAGTCCCTGCCCCTCCTTATATATATCCGGGGAGACAGGGTTACATGGCGGAGTCCTTGTCGGTCTACTGCTCTTATCCTAATAGGAGTCTATCTCTACTTTCCTTTTATGTGAGGTACCCCGGACACATGTCATCGACAAATTCCTACCGGCAAGACAGATTCTACACCGGAGACACATCGAGCCAATCGCGCATTGTGATATGTGTGGGGTGACAGAGGAAACGATTGGTCATGTTCTTATGGACTGCACAGTAGCCAAAATTTTCTGGGAACAGACCAAGGAGATGATGGGTGTTAAACTACCTCGGCTACATCCTCACTCCTGGGCTCGTGATATTCTGTCCTTGTGCTCGCCAAGAGAGAAAGCAATTATAACATGTGGAATGTGGTCTCTATGGATGATGAGAAATAAGAGAAAGCATGGTGAAGCGCCATTACCTGTGCAGCAGGCTGTCCTGTGCGTGCGTGATACCGCCTATGATCTATGGCAGATCCTACATCCGTTAAAAGACAAAGTGGCAACAAAGACGAAGGAGCTTGGAAACCACCTGAGCGTGGCTGGATCAAATGCAATGTTGATGGTGGCTTTCAACAAGACTCTAGGAAAGGATCTACGGAGGTTGTGTTGCGTGACCCTGACGGAGTCTTTATTAGTGGACAATCCACCTACTATGATCAATGCATGGATGCCATCACTACTGAGGCCATGGCATGTAGAGATGGTGTGAAGTTGGCAGCACAGAAAGGAGCAAGGCGACTACACCTGGAAACCGACTGCCAACAGCTGATCAGGTTGTGGGAGATGAAGACTGAGCAACGATCACCTGTCATGATGCTGCTAAAAGAGTTAGATGAGCTGAAGAGTAATTTTGATGCTTTCAAGTTTACTTTTGCAAGTAGAGATTGTAATAGAGTTGCTCATGCTTTTGCAAAACAAGGAATGCTGGAGATAGGTGGGTGAGCGGCATGTTGCCCCATCCTGTGTGACCCATCTCCTTGTTTCTGATTGTAATCCTATATGACTATAATACAAACTAGCAAAATACTCGTGTGTTACCACGGGTCTTTATTAAAAAAAATTATGGTTAGAATGTTTTTATATAATTGTAAAAGGTTTTCAATTAATTAATTTTTTTGGCTTGAGTATTTGCTCTATTTTTATTTTGCTTTACCTTTTTGAGTTTTGAAAAGTATATTCGTTATAATAATTTTGGAGTGAGTTATTATTGAAATTTTTGTTATTAGTTTCCATCTAAAATATGATGTTAGAGCAATAGATGATTAATTATTGTTAGTATGAAATATCGAATTGAAATCGGAGTCCAATTCAAGAAAGGATTAGAAAATGGTTCAAAAACGACTCAAACTGATTGGTGACTTATTAATACAACAACATTATGGACACATCTGGATATGAAAAAAATGATCTAGACAACCTCATCTCAATTAATAATATAACTAGCAAAGTGCTCATGTGTTGCTACGGGTTTAAAAAAATAAAACACTCTTTATAATTTAAACGTAAATTATTTATAGAATATAATTATTAATATTTTTTACATAAAGATCATATTTATATTATTGTTGGTGCTTCTTAATGTACCATTTTATATGTCATAACTAAAAAAAATTCTATCATTTTTCATGATATTCTTATTAGAAATATTTTTTTACCTCTAATGTTAATGATTTTTACATGTAGTATCGTTTGAGTGCTATGTTGTAAAATTAATTGAAATGATATTAAAAAAATGCTCAAATATAAGAAGTACCGATATGAAGCCTTATTCGTCATACAAAGAGTGATTCTCATAAGCTCATGACACCTACAAGATACCACTGGACCTCTATGAAGCCCAACATAAAAGATCAAAATCGTGACCTGATGGCTAAAGATTTCTAGAAGTTTTATCCGATAGTAAAAATCAATTCAAGCAGAATAGAAACAACACTGCATTATGACGCGATTTTAGACTTAAAAACATGTTCTAATAAGAAAAGTTAAAACACGAAAGTTGTAGATTTCATCGAGTCTTTTTTGTAACATATGTGGATCATATTATTTGAACTTCAGAGGTAGGAGATATAGGCCCCGCACAGAGAACTGCACATAGGAGTCCGAATCAGAACAAATATTTTTACATCATAAAGTTAGAAACAAAAATGGTGGAATCTTGACTTCTATTGAATATAAAAGTTATAGAACTTTTCGAGGGCTACAATATAGAGTCCGAGTTTGCTTCATTTGAATTCCGGACGAGGTATTTATGATTTTTTTAAGTCGGTGCTTGATATAAAAGGTACGAAACCGATTTGGATTCAATCTCTAACTTTGTGAGCGCACGGCAGATTTTTTGATGGCATGAACATATCCACCTAAATTAATAAAAGTAGAGAAACCATTAAAGTTCATCATGTGGCATGAATGGTGTAGGTGTAGAAATCTAGCTCGAGCGCACAAGTTTACCCGATGGAAGATGGATTCAGTGCAGCGAGACGTTGATTCCCAGTGACAGGCAAATAAAAGGCGGTGGCTAGGTCGAGCATGACATAAGTCCATGTACATGATTTGAACTGGACTGTATGATTCTTCTCTTCCCGTGCTTTGCTCTTGTCATGTGTTTTGTGATTGTGAAAAGTTATCAATTATCATGATATGGATCAAAAAAGGATCACGATTTTACAAATAGGAGAAAACTATTTTTGAACGGAAGAATCATGGAAATATTTTATGGATGGAATGGAAAGATTTTTCATGCTTTTGTGGACGGAACACCACATGCTGGAGCGCTGCTGTTCACGTGCCCAGTTCGGCTAGCGTCGCCACAACCACAGGCTATGCGATACTTCTAGTGCTGAATGTTACAATGTAATAAACGTATATGAAATCATGGTATAAAAGCTGGCGAGGGTGCAGAAAAGGAAAACCAAAGGATATTATCATCTTTCAGCGACAACACAAATGCTATTTTCCAGTTTTTTTTTAACGGACAAAGGAGGACGGGGGTGGATGGTGTTTCTAGTCCGTAGTTGTTATCCAGTCAAACATTTCGTCGAACGCAGGTCCTTGACCATGTGTTGAGCTCGACGTTGACGCATGGAGACAGATGGGACACTATCGAGCTCGGTCTAACGCAACCATGCTCGTACGTGCGGTGGCCGGTAAGCTCGCGCATCGTATCACCGTGAATGTCTAGCATGATGCAATGCATGTTTGCACGACCATGTTGCCCTTCCTCATCGCGCTCGCACGGTTGCGCCGCGATGCTCACCGGGACGCGCCGCCTTGCACGCTATCGTCCAGCCGCCAAGCCTGGCCGCTTTGTCTTGCCGTGTGATGCGGCGCCGCGCTGCCTCCATCGGTTGCTTGCACGGAAGCGCCGTACGTACGTTGCCCTGCCTCGCACATGGCCACCAACCCTCGTTGCGCCGCTGCGCCTGACCGCGCTCGCATGGATGCTCTATACAGAGGGAGACGGAGTTAAAGGTGGAGGCGGGTGGCGATGGAACGGAGGAAGGGAGGCAGACTCAGAGTCGGCGACTGTTTTTCTTCTCTCTTTTTCCTTTTTCGATTTTTTTTTTCACGGTTCGCGGACACCAAAATTTTACCTAGACGACCACACCTCTTTTATATTAGTTTAGATACAAATTAAGTTTCACAAAAAAAAAAGAGTTAATTGGCCAACTCCAGGTGATGATTTGGATCCGTACTGAGACTTTTAGGCCTCCCGATCGAAGCCGCAATGAAATGGAAATCTAGGTTGGAATAATACCGCGTCCACACGTGAGGTACAGGGACGCCGAGCTCGAACACGATTTAGCATCATCATCAGAACTGAGAAGCCACCGCGTGCGTCGTCCAGCCGACAGCCCCGGCCCGCCTTCTCCTCATCGTCATACACTGGCGAAGCTATGTGCCAACACCAGGGTAAATTAAAAGATTAACACTAATCAACTGATGTTTTGAGCCTATTTCAGTCCATAGTCTGTACATCTGGCACCACCGTACGTACCATCAGGCTCATGTGGACTCCCTCCAGCATCATCGGAATGATGTTCCATGGAACGTGGCGGCGACGTGGTATGACGACATGGAGCATCCGAACCGGCATCAGGGTTCAAATAACCGGCAGAAACCGGCCGGTTATTCCGGTTAACCGGATAACCGGTCCCAACCGGTTGTGCTAACCGACCGGTTAGCTAGAAAAAACCAAACCTGGTACTGTAGCAATACGGTTAACCGATCGCTCACCGAATCGAGTCGGCCGGTTATCCTGGTTATTTGAACCCTGACCAGCATATAGTCAGAGACCGTATCCCGTACGTGCAGGTGTGAATGTGTGAACTCATTTTTGTTTCGGATCGAGTGCTCATCAACGTGCTGATTCACTTAGCTCGCTCAGCCCCCGTGTCGCTCCCGAGTGGGCGACTCGGGCGGCAACCAAAACCTAGCAGCCACCGCCGCCCCTTCCTCACCTCCCCCAGCCACGCCGTTGCTAGAGCACGCCACCGGAAGCCCGTGTGGTCAGCCATGACGGCGGCGGCGAGGCTTCAGCAGCGGCTCCCTTCCACGGAGGTTCTCACAGCCATGACCATGATAGCATGGCTCCAACCTTTGGAGGCTAGATTTTGGCTTGGATAGCCGGATCCGGCATGGAGAAGGGTGGATCCCGCGAGAAGAAGGGCGGATCCGGCGTGAGACGTCCGGATTTGGTGTCCGGTCTGCGAGTTGCCTTATGCCAACGAGGTCCAGGGTCGGCGCAGAGCGAGGACGGCGGTGGAGACAGCCTAGCTCGGCTCGGGCGGCCCTGACGAAGGAGCGCAGCTGATCCGAATGACGGAGCAGCTCGGTGGTTGGATCCAGAAGGGGAGAAGGCCAAGACGGTGGCAGGATTCGGGTGTCGGTGGATCCGCATAGTTGGGGCTGGTCCTCTAGCTTTTGATGGCAAGATCCAGCAGGGAGATATGCGGATGGAGGTGATGGCAATTGTTGTTGCTGATGTGTATGCGCTTGGATGTGATGGTGGTCGTTTGATGGAAGTGCTTCAGCCTTCGCGAAGAGGCCGGCAGTGGTGTTGGTCAGCGGCAGTGGCACACCGAGGTGGTGACTCTCGGTGGTGGTGTGGACTCCGACGCACGGAGGAGTTGTGGTTGGTGGTTGCACCATTGTGGTGGTGTTGTGCGACTGAGGGGGTTGACAACGTCATTGATGATGGCATGAGATTCATCGTGGTGGCAGAGGCCATGCTCTACATGCGAAGACATCGTTTGTGCCAGTACTACGGTTGGGCGTGTGAGATCCTGGGCGAAAGCTAGGTTCGGCACTTGTCGATGCCGGCAACGATGACATTTTGGGTGTTGTTTTTCTCGTTGGAGACGTTGCTAACAGGGTGTCCCGTCTCAATCGTAAGGGGTCTTGGATGAAAATCAAGATTCAGCTTGTTGAATCGGGCAATGGCGGCAGCTTAGTTGTCGTTTCCTTCTCGAAGGCCTTGCTTTGAGATCCTTGTGTGCTGGTTGTCAAGGGATCTATTTCTTACTTTGGTAGCAACGATGACACCTACGGGTGAAGTCGGAGTTCCCGCCTAGATGACGGTGTCATTTGAATGATACCTCTCTTTGAATTTTTGCTTCTTGAGGGATATTGAGAAAGACATATCAAAGTGAAGTCGGAGCTGCTGCATCACGATGTGTGGTGAGCCTGGCTATGATGACATGAGGCATGTCTTTTTTCGATGGCTCTTGTGGATGTAAAGATTTTCAGGAGCAGGCGTTTGTAGTAGTATATTGTGGATGGAGTGTACCCGACGAGTCACTGTCTCTCGTCTGTGGTGTTGGTTATGGTTGTTCTTTGTAGCTTAGATTTTTGTACGGTTTGGTCTCATTTCCCTTAATATGAAACAACTTCTTCTTATTAATATATACCAGAACACAAAGTATTCCGGGTCTTTCGAAAAAAAAAGTACTCATCAACAGACAACAAGTCAACAACCGCCCATTCCGTTACTTGTTCGTTCCCTGCTCCAGATATACGAGTTGGGCTCCGTTCGCGTACCGACCCCAAAACTAACTGACTCTCATTATTGTGATCTTGGCCAACGGCAATGACGAGGCGTCGTCGACGGCCCGCCCACTACGCCGCCGCACGAGGGCGACGATGTCGCCCACCTGTTTGGGGGCGCGCGCACGCCTCCAGCGCGCCACTGCCGCCAAACGCGCACGACGAGGGTGGCGACGAGTTCGTTGACCTCGAGCTAGGACATGGACAACAGCAGCACCGCCACTCCAACGCGGCGGCAGCGGAGGAAGCCGCGCAGCAGTGCTGCGCGGTGTTTTCGAACGTGGTGGTGGCGGTGATGATCCTGGTGCTAGCCTTGGGGGGTCGTCTTCTTCGTTGTCATGGGCGGAGTTGCATGGGTGCGGGGGAGGTGGTAGATACAAGGAAGAACATGCTAAAACTCAAGTGATTGTTGTTCTACTAGATCGAGGCACCTTGCGATTTCTAGGAAACTGTTGTACCACTGTGTCTCAATTTGTGTGCAGACTTTGTTTGCTTCTAGTAGTAGCTAGTAGCGAGAAACTAGGAAGAAATGAGCCAGGAGCAGCCGCGGAGGCCGTTCGAGCAGCTCGAAGCCGCAAGCGTCGTGCGCTATGATGACGTGTTCCCGGTGAGCGGCGGGGCTCGCGGGTCAGCCCATTGCGCTGCAGGACACGACGACGATGTCGGGCAGACGCTCAAGGGTGGGCCCAGTACGGCCATGCAGTCCGTGGCCACCGCATGAGAATGCTCGCTTCCAACGCTCATTGCAGGATCCACCCTTGTTCTAACACTTTTCAAAAAGGAGTCTAGCGCTCCATGGTGGTATTGCATTTTATTTTGCAGTTGCTCCATCTCGACAGCAATTACAGAAAAACATGTTTGTAGCATCGATAGCCATACGTGCTAGTACTCAATTTCTTTATGATGGAGTGAAGACACTTATCGAGCCTCCATTTATAGAGTGGTAGAGTAATATCCCCATGCAGTATGAATTGCATGATCGAGCACGGAGGCGAGTCGGGGAGGTGGAGGCGGACAAGACAATTATGTCATGTGCTAGACGAGAGGGTAGACATGTCGAACAACTTTATAAGTAAAACAGGTAAAAACAACATTTATGAACTATACCCCTTTCTCAAATGACAATAAATAATATATATAAAGATATTATATTACTATGACACTATATTACATCAATATATTGTTTATACAAGCTAAAGATTGTTATCTAACAAGTCTTTTATCTTCTCTAGAATATGTTATATACATATTTTATAAAAAAAAAGGATAAATCACATCAAAAGATCTTGTTTAACTCTAATTTAACCATTATCAAAAAACCATGTTCTCCCTGGTTTTGAAATTAAGATTGTTTAGAACATCAATTAGAATACCAAGATGTCATTAGTTAGATGGATTT
The DNA here is from genome assembly GCA_030378355.1 of Eleusine indica. Taxonomy (NCBI): domain Eukaryota; kingdom Viridiplantae; phylum Streptophyta; class Magnoliopsida; order Poales; family Poaceae; genus Eleusine; species Eleusine indica. The sequence goes on along the minus strand of CM059498.1, from coordinate 3,008,642 downwards.
TTCTCATCTATGTTCTTATTAAATAACAGGTCTATTATACTAACTAATACCACTCTTATTCACGAACAATATTAATGAAAACTAATACTGAGGAAAAACAAGTGAGACCTATACCTGCTATAGTAGCAAAATGTATAGTTTAAAAGCAAGAATATGAGATACTACAGTTACATAGGTTTTATTCTACATTTCAGTAGATATGCTTGTTAGAGATATTTCATATACTTGCATATATGAAAACAAATTATATAAATATAATAATATGAGACGTGTCACGATAAAAAAGCATCGAAGTGCTTTTAATAAAAATAAAAATGCGTTAACTTTTTTTAGACGCTCTCATGTATCATCAAGATCCCCTTATCTTCTCAACCATCATCATCAATATAGAAGAACTCACATCGTAGTACCTCAGAGGCCGCTTCAGGCTTCATCAGTTTTTGTCGTTGCCTCACTCTTGTCTTGGTTCATCCCCAACCCCAACTAAAGGACGTTACATTTGCCCGCAACTTGGCTGTTCTCGGCGCTAGTGCGCATCCAGGCCGTCGATGCCTCCTTGTGGCTAGCCGACCCGTCGGCCCTCTCCCGCCTGCGCGTTCATGACTGCCCCGGCCGGCCTCACCAAGTCGGACTTCAACGAGGAGCCGCTCGTCGTGTGCACGGGCCACGACTTTGCCGTCGTCCGCGTCTACTTCACCTTCGGCCCAAGAGACGACGTGTACGGAGAAGAGCGCGTCTTATCCTCCGGCACACGCCGCTCGCTCGCTCTCGGCCTCACACCCACACAGCCACACTCACACCCACACTCAGGCTCAGCGGCACCATGGCCACCACCGCTTCACTGCTCCACCTCGCCACACCAGTAGTAGCTCTCTCCCTCCAGCGGCGGCGGCATGAGAAGGCTCGCTTGCCTCGCGTGTCGCCGCGGGCGTACAAGGTGACGATCGAGCACGGCGGCGAGTCGCGCGTGGTGGAGGTGGAGGCGGACGAGACGATCCTGTCGCGCGCGCTGGACGAAGGGCTGGACGTGCCGCACGACTGCAAGCTGGGCGTGTGCATGACCTGCCCGGCCCGCCTCGTCTCCGGGGAGGTGGACCAGAGCGACGGCATGCTCAGCGACGACGTCGTCGCCAAGGGATACGCGCTGCTCTGCGCCGCGTACCCGCGCTCCGACTGCACCATACGCGTCATCCCAGAGGACGAGCTGCTGCAGGTCCAGCTCGCCACCGCAGACGACTGAGGAGTATCTCCGACGGCGGCGTGTAATGTAATGCTCCATGGGGCTTCTTTGTACAACTACAGTATTTTTGTTAGTACTAGTGATCCGAGGCGAGGCGAGGCGAGCTTCTTTTTTTCGAAAATTAGACTGCTGATGATATGTTTCTTTACCTGTTTATTATTACTTGCGACGTTTTCAGTTTTATGACAAGTATACAGACTTCAGCCGTCGCCAACAACACTGTTGTTCGTAATAACCTTCGGTTAAAAGAAGCAAAAGGCACTGAATTTTTCATTTTGTCACAAAAAGCCACATCACAACATAGCACTGAAATTTCATACTCAGCTTTGCCAACCTTCCGATTGCATCCCAACAAATCCACAGGGATGAGACTCAGGCAGGAGACTGCCGATGTAGTGCTCAAATGCACCAAACATCAACCCCATATATGATGATCCCAGCAACAGGCTTACAAACTTACGAGGCACAGGGCACAGGCAGCAAGCACATCGTTCTCTTCGATTATTTGTTTACCCTCTGCGCCCGGGCTTGTAACTTCTAGGCCATTGCCTGCAACAGAAACACACACAGTTGGTATGGGCCTAATAGGAAAAGGGATCGACTACTTAGTTATACAATCAATCGTCTTGCGAATACTATACAATCAATCGTCTTATGAAAGCTAAAATATACAGTTCTAATAACGTCGCGGAGGGAAGATCACATGTGCTTTCAGCTGGTGTTAGGACAATGTTCTTCAGAAAAAAATGTTTCATGACTTCGTGTTAGGGCAGCTCTGAATCGAGTCCTAGTTATGGACTGCTTTTCATTCACAACTTGTGATCTGCAAGAAAATTAGTGGATCACATTACCTATTACCTCTGGTAATAATAACATTACAAGTCCTGAAGATTTTCATACTAGTAAACTGCAAACGAACGGCAGCCAAAAACCAGCACTGCACGAGACATGTTTCAGTCATCTGATACAGCCTTTCGCCCTTTTCTTCCTTGTTCGCATCACACAGCGCCGCCCCCGCAGCAAAGCCCAAACCCTTTCCGCTCCCGACCCCAAAACCTAGCGACACCATGGCCGCATCCAACACCGGCGGCGGCGGCCCGCTCTCCGCCGAGTCTGCGGCGGCGCTCGGCGAGGGCGTGAGGCTCGTGTTCGGGCGGTGGACGGCTCTGCAGATGGCGGTGGAGAACCAGTGGGGCGGCCGCGATTCCCGTGCCAAGGCCGACCAGCTCGGCGAGTCCATCCTCTCCTGGTTCTGCCAATCCAAGGGTAAGTACTGCTCCTTTCCTTTAACCTCCTCCAGCAATCGTCCCGGCCTTGAGCCTGGATCTGGTAGTAAGGATGACACTTCCATCGTGTTTATCTTAAATTCGTTTCTAAACGCCCCCTATATCTCCGTTTGGGAACTCGGTGTTGAGATTGATTGTGAGGTGTTGTTTTCTGTGACATTAGCCATGTTGCTGTGATTCATCCGATTTAGGATTTGAGTTTCCAGATCACACGTTTAGTTTGATTGACTATATGAAATGATGATCACTTTTGATCATTTTTGGCTAGTACATGGAGATGCAACGCATGCCAATACAATTTTAACTGTAAGATGGCCTTTTAGTTTGTTGTGAATTGTGGAAAAGATGGTCAGTCAACCAATTTTCAACAGATGGAACTGTGAAAAAGTTTGGTAGTGAAATCGGTGTTTGTGCTGTGTGATGGTATTTGAGCAAGCCTGTACATACTCTTATAATGGCTGTTAACTTACTCGTTGTGTTTTAAACTGAATATTCAATCAGCGGTTGTGAGAGAACTGCATAGGGGAGTAGGAAATTTGCTGGATGAGCGATATTCTCATAAGCATGCCTTTGTTTCTCATGTCAAGATAGCTCAAGGATTCATACTCTCTTGATTGTACCCGGAAACATGTCAAGTAATCACTTTAAGCAAACTGAATCTCATCGTGCTAGGATGCTTGTTCTGTTTAAGTTTCTGGCCTTTTACCATCCCTATACATCTTCCATAACTTGACCTTTACTAAAAAAACATGCGGGATTGCATTGCCATTAGGGTAATTCCAAGTCCTGGTAAACTTGAAAATAGACTTATCAAATCAGGTAAACTTGCAAAGTATACCCAGTCAATTAAGCATCACGATAACTTTCTGATGGTATATGTGATTTGAGATGTTCGATATAACCAATGGGAATAGAGTACAAATTTGCTGTTCAGCTTTTAATTTTTATTTCTTCTTTTAGGAATAACCTTGTGCTTTATATCCCTACACATGATTCTGGTTGTTCATCTTTTACTCAAGGCTGTTCCGAGAAATATGGAATTCATGTCCATCTTTTGCACAGCTGAAGTTTATCTTAGGAAATCAAGTTTGTTTTACATCTATTGGTAGGTTGTGTTGTGAGATGATGTTTTGGCACGGGTTACATGTTTTACAGCTTGGTTATGGGTTCAGTTTCATCATCTTACACCGTTTTGGGGTACGTTTATTCATAAATGTTTCTTTTTCAGGTCCACATTATTTTGAAGACTTGGTTGATATGATGTACGACACTATATCTGAATCGTTCAATGCTGACTTTGAGGATGGTAGTGTTGAAGAGGTAATTTTTCTCCTATTGTCTCATGTTTAGCTCTAACCTTTAACCTTTTAACTTGATAAATTATTGCCCTGAATTTAGTTCAGTTAACATTCCGTGGATGTAAAAATGAAAACACCTTTAGTCCCAAGCAATTTGGAGTAGCCTAGTGATTAAACCCATGAGAACTAACAAATGGAAACAGAATAGACATATATTTCTTGACAAAAACACACACTTTGATTTATCATTTGTGCATTGTACTAAATAATATTATCCTTTATAAGTGGATACGGTTTTATAATAGTACTCAAGTGTTTTGTGGCTGATTGTTCTTTTTCTTTTTTCAAGTTCATCGATCCTATTCCTTGCAAGTTCTGCAGTATTAGCCTCTCTTATCATCACTGAATTTAATGCTCTTGTCCATGGGTCGTGTCAAAGATGTATTAAAAACATGATCGTGCAATTCCCATGATACTACCTTATTGTATTGTAACTTTTGCCTTTTAAAGTTAAATTTTTGTGCCAGTTGGGTTGGGAGATTTTGTGCTCAGATGACATTTTACACAACAATACTATTTGCTCAAAAGAATTTGAGCTTGTTCTACGTGACACATTACTTCATCTAGTTGTTAACAAGGAAATGTGAGGCCATTCACAATTTCGTAGCAGACAACCTGAAATTGGGTACAACAATCAAGAAGAAAATATATTGTTATGTTGGTTTTCCTCGAACATACTGTTGGGTTGTAGTAAAGTGTTTCCATTTAGAGCATGACATGTATTCATTAGTACCTTTTTCTTTCTACTACAGGTCGCTGAACAACTATTGATTATACATGAAGAATGTCAGCAAAGAAATTATTCATCGATAGAGAAGCTAAGGAATTCGCATGTTCAGGGAAATGCTGTTTCCCAAAGTAGGAAGGTATGTACTGCTGCTGTTTCATTTTACTAATCATGCTGTATAGAAAGTAGACTTTTACCAACTGTTATTGCATCCTAGTGAGTATCACAATATCTTATATAGTATTGCATCTTTTTCCATTAGCTGCAATTCAGTATCAAAATGTTATTCTCTTCAGATGCACATGGTTTTATTTTTTAATAGGTGGAGATTGCATTTTTCATTTTTGAAGTATATGGTCTTTCTAGTTTGAATGCTTCTTGTTATTGCCTCATTTTGAAGCTGTGACATATTTGTGTGTGGGCGATGTGTTACGCTTCTCTCTGAAAGATGATATGGATCATAAAGTTTTTTTTTTCCTAATATGAGATGGGAGAATGGGCAGTGTGACACTGATATATTTACATTTTCGGATCATGTATACATACATGTTATCAGATGTGAATTTGAACCTTGCCAGTGATTTCTTCAATGTAACAAGAGCCGCTACTTTCATCCTTTGCGTATCACTTTGGTTGAAGCTGATTATTTTGAACTGCCGCTTGATTCAAATGTTTGGCTGCAGCAGCCTACCAGTTTATTTGATTTCTGCTTATATTTTTACTCAATAAAGTATACTGAGAAATATAAGATAAAAAGAATCTTGTTAAGTGTACATGTTTATCCTGATTACTATTGTGATTTTGAGGTGGCTAAGGATGAAGAGATCGTTTCTGAACTTCACAGCTTTACAAATGTTCATCTATTATGGTTATGCACATGACCAAATAAGAACTAATTAATATCTTAGTTGGGGGATGAGATCCACAAGTTATGTATACGTTGTTCTAACTATTCTATTTCTTCTAGAATGCTAAAATGAATCAGTGCAAACCTATTTCTTAGAAGACCCTCTGTTTTGCGTTTACATCCTCTCACCTTCTGCTTCTGGTTGCATGGATCATTCACCTTGTTCCAAAGTTATTTTTTTTTTATCTAGCAACCGATATTAATTCTTTATATATCCCCATTTAACGGTTTATTCAGGAACATTTTCTTGTGGTTTAGTTTGATGCTCTTAGTAAACTGTTATTGCCCCACTGGCTGTTCTGCTAGAATTTTTTTTGATGTGTTGCTTCTTAACTGTTTATTACTTGTCATGAGCAGGTGGCGGTTGATGGTAACGAAGATAGTGATAGCTCAGATGACGAGGATGATGAATCGATGATGGATGTTGAAGCAGCTGCGCCAGCGGGAATGGCTGTGGACAAGCCGAAGCCCTCGAAGGCTGTTCCTGACGCGGATGGGTGGACCACTGTGCCGCCTAAGCGTGGCCGTGGCAAGAACTAGGCACAGAAGGAGAGACGAGAACTGTCCTGCCAGCAGCTTTTGATACTGAATGAAAGGTTTTTGTGATTGTAGTTTCCAGTGCTTACATTGCTCTGGATTCTATAAGGAATGTTGAGTGTGTGTCCGGATTGTATAATTTCAGTGCTTGTATTAGCTTGTACGGGGGCATGGTAACACATCGATATAGATACAGGTCCAGAAAATGTCACCTTGTCAGCCTGCACTGAACTCGATCTGTCCAACACAACAGATACTACCACTTTCTGACGCCAGTGTCGACTGACGAGTCACGACACCTATTCACTATTCAGTGCTCACGCCTTGTAAACGAAGGCAAAAGCAACTCGCAACGACACCTATTTACTATTCAGTGCTCACGCCTTGTAAACAAAGGTAAAAGCTACTCGCAACGACACCTATTCACTATTCAGTGCTCACGCCTTGTAAACAAAGGTAAAAGCAACTCGCAACGACACCTATTGCATGTGCACGTTTATGTCCAGCTCCAGCAGGTGGGGCGCTGTGTGTACTGGATCGAGTACGACTACGACGTGCCGTTGTTGATCGCAGCAAGCGTCTGGTGGGCGTGCGGCTCCCAAACAGAAACAGGGCGGCGGGGGAGCAACCGGCCGAAGCGGCGCTTTTACTAGCGCGCGCGCGCCGGTGATCATGCAGTAGCTGCAGACGCACAGAGCTTTTGTTGCCGTGGGCCGTGTGGATTCCGCGAGATATACGATCCGGCCGGGTCGTCTCGCGCATTCCTGCTCCCTGCCGCTCGCCCGCTGCTGCGCTGTCCTGCCCACAGGACAAAGTTACGGCGGCTGTACCTGTACTGTACGCGTCTCGGCAGGGCTGTTCATCGACGGAACCGTCGAACCGGCTAGAAACCGTGCAGTTCATTTTATTGTATGAATTACTGTTCATTACACTGTTTACTGTTTATTTGTAAGTGTATGTGGTACGACCGGTTTCTTAGCTGGTTTATCCGAACCGTGGATGAACAGGCCTACGTCTCGGGGTCGGTTGGTAATATTACTGGTGACCTCGTCGCCGATGGATCGCCATGGTGCACGTACTAATAACAACTGATCTTGAACGAGCTAAGTGCGCACACAGCACAGGGTGTCGTCGGAGCTACTAGGTGCTTAATTTGTTGTTGCGCCGACCCGATGGGCAGGGAATTAATAGGAACTGCATGGTATGGTACTGTTTCTCCCGCCCGACCATGGCTGGCTTCTCATCCTTGCTGTCCGATGTGCATGGGGGAGGAGATTGAGCAACCAGCTGCAGGACCTCTCATCGATCGTGGGATTCATCTTCGATCGACTACGATCCAGCCGCGACTTATTGCCCCCGCGCGCGGGGAATCCATCAAATCGGCCACATGCACCGCGGCCCCGCCCCTGATGGCCGCCTCCATCGATCATCTGTACTAGCTGTCTAACCTTGCTGCAGCACGCTTTAGTTTGATTGCATTATTATTAAATGCTCAGTTGCCCATGCAGGTAGCCATATCTCAGTTCATCTGCAGATCTACACCTCCATGCGCTGGATTTATTACGCGTTGTTTCCATTACGATGCATGCTCCCTCCGTTGCAGGAGATACATCAGCTGACCAGATACATAATTTCCCCTACCCTGGGTTCTATACATGTGAGCAAACCGAAGCGTATATATATAGGTCCTTAATTTGGTGCCTGACATCGTCACTCTCCTCTGGATCGGAGGTCGAATGGTAGATGCAGATGGAGACGGGGAAGCGAAAGGTGGACGACGATCACGTGTTGACGCGTGTGCGTCGATCGCCAAAGGACTGTACACTGGACAGATCACAAACTACTACGCAACTAACCTAGTACGTTTCGGCCATTGATTCCGATCCGGATGATGGTCCCGTTAAACGACTCCACCACACTCCGCTCTCTGCATGCTAGCTAGCTAGCCACTTTTAGCAAGTACTCTATATATTGTTACGTGTAGTTTTCGCTCAACCGGTCCGGTTGTTGCCTTGTTGCTCTCGCTGGTAACCATACCGCTCCTCCGATCCTAAGCAAAGGGTACCCGTGCACAGGAGACGTGCGCCCCCGGCCGTTGTCAACATTTCCCGAGCCCTGAAAACTTGCGTCACTATGCAGCATTTAGTGTGGCGAAACAATAAACAAGATAGAGTGTATATAGCGACAAATGAAGACCCGCCACAATTTAGTAAAGTTATGGGCGCCCATGTATATGGAACACGTTAGCAATATCTAGCATATATACTTTATGCATTTTTTCCCCCATCTTCTCCCTTCTCGATCTGAATCAAACAAATAATGGAGAGTTTGCATGGACGCACTGTGGTTGACGTTTATGTGGGTCTCGCTCAATTATGCGCCGATAGTTTAACAAATTGTGTCGCCTCCGGCGGGACCGCGGGAGTCCGGGTAGCAAGTTCATGTGCAGGAATTAATAGGCCTAATGTCAACCACATACATGCGTCCTGTAATTTTGCTCGCCAGGAGCCTAGAACACAGGACGTGTGACAGCGTTCTCGGCAGACTGCTGCACGAGCAACAACACATTACCAAGCACGCAGGTGTAGTACGAGGACACATGCATATGCATGTGTACATCGATCCCCAGTGAAAAATTGTGCATGTGACAGGGGGTACGAGCTGGACCAGGAGCGCTGCTGGCTAGGAGTAAATTACAGGGGGGGCGTGTGCATGTGCAGTGAATTCGGCAACTCACACACACTTCTGTCAATTTTGGACCAGGAGTAGTCCAGCAGGACCAAAAGCTTTCCCAGTTGTGTACCTCAAAGCTAAATGTGGTTGTTGGAAATTGAAGTGACGATCGATGGATGCAGGTCGTCCTGATGCATGAGTAGTAGTAGAATGATTCTAAAAGCTTTTCTGCGTAAGGTTTTCTGTAAGCTTATGCAGAAAAGTAGTTTTGTAGCTGGGTTTTGGGATACTTCTGGAATCTGGATACGTCAATCTAAAAACCTGTCAATCAGATAAGGACTCTGTTTTTCGTCCTACTTGTTAATCTTAAGCATCAGGTACGTCTAGAGCAAGAAAAGAAAATGTCAGCTCGCACTAAACTCCATCGGTCCAATAATAGGTGAGACCCCATACCTAGAAGCGCCACTGCCTCGCTTGTCCTATAAACTCCTGACAGCGGTCACACACCACCTTCTCACGCCACAGTCCATTCACTTGAGCCACGACTCCTGTTCTGTTGTTGCTCAGTGCTCACGCCTACTCGTACTAAACAAAGCCAAATCACTCGCACTACGCCACTAGCTCGAGGACAGCTTACAGCAGAGACACGACGATGCTTGGTTGCTTCTCCCGGCTGCGTCGGCCGACTGGTTCGCCGGCGCCGGAGCCCATGCCGCCGCCGCCGCCAGCGTCCGACGAGGCGTCCACGTCAGCGGCGTCGACCTCGGCGGGCTCCACCTCGCCGTGCTCGTCGTCCTCCTCGACCGGCCGCCGCTGCGTCACCACCACCAGCGGCGGCGCGGCGGTGGGCAAGGACCCGTCGGCGCTGTCGGAGTCCGGGCTGTCGTCGGCCATCGCGTCGCGCCGCTTCTTCCTCTCCTCGCCGGGCCGCTCCAACTCCATCGTCGACTCGTCGGCGCAAGGCGGCGGCGCGGTGGGCGTGGGCGTGGGCGCGGCCGGCGTGGCGGTGCCGACGTACTCGCCGGACCCGCACGCCGACTTCCTCCGGTCCATGGAGGAGATGGCGGCGGCGCTGCGGCTGGACGCGCGGCGGCGCGGCGACAGGGCGCGGCTCCACGAGCTGCTGCTCTGTTACCTTGCCCTCAACGACAGCCGCACGCACAAGTACGTCGTCAGCGCATTCACCGACCTCCTCCTCCGCCTCACGGCAGCCGCCAACATCGACGACGACGACGACCATCACGACTGAGCTTGCTCACTACTATTACACTAGCCTGCGTACGTTGCTATGCATACGGACAGATTTTCCTTTTTTTTTAACGAAAAATCAAAGTTCCACTCATCAGCGAGTAGTAGTTAACTAGTAAGGTCAAGCAGATCAACTGTAAGTACGTGCTGTGAAATTTCGCACCTGAAATCTGTCAGTATTGCATTTGCCTTCTTTCTTCATTTTTTCCCCCTCTAGGTGTGACGTGTGAGCAGTGAACGTGCCGGTGAAGATAGAATATGTCAGTTTCTATCTACAACTACAAAGGCGTTTGCTTGGTTTTTGCTTTGTGTTTGCCTTTGCCTTTTCGGCAATCTCTGCTCTTTTACTAGTGTGCTCTTTAGCTTTCTGCTCTCTTTGGGGAGGGAGGGGGGGGGGGGTACTTAAAGGCTAATTTTGCTTTTTTTTTCTGTGTGTGTGGGTTACATGGGCCATGCAAATCATGGTTGTGCGCGTGGTTGTTGTAACCGTTGTAAATGAAGTTCTACCAAAGTCGGAATGCAAAAGTGGAGATACACATTCTTTGGGGCTTCAACCGCAATTTGGACAAAGCACATTATTTTTTCTTATCATTTGATGAAACGCCTGCGTTTGATTGCAGAGTTTTCGGTAAGGTTTTTCCATACAATTGACCGGATAAAAGTTGAGCTCAACCTTCCAAACTGCAACTTACAGTTACAGGGGCATTTCTCCCAAACTGCCCCATAAAACGAGGTCTCTGCTCTTGAGACGAGGTCTTTGGATCCAGCCACAGGACGCAATTCCTATTTCCTTAATAATATTATAACAGATGCCGTGCCAAACCAACTGTCGTTCCACAAGACAGGATGCTGCTTATGCTTACACATGGATGCCGTAATGCTTGTTACTTTGTTAGATCCAATCTGCACAGTAGCCATGTTATTACGTTTTCTTGTTTTCATCCAGTAGAACTAGCGCGTGATAAAGTTCACGAGCCCACGAGTCGTAGTAACGAATCCTGCTCAAGAAAAAAAAAAAGCAACCGTACCGACAAATAGCAAAGCAATCAGGCCGTTGAGTGCAGACGTTGACACGTCAACCATGACCAAGATCTGCAGGGATTTCATTGCTTCAGGAAGCAGTAGACCCAGCTGACGACACCGGTTTTTCACTGTCTCGAAAAAATCGTATATGGTTAAATAAAATTCTCACTCTATGCGAAGAGAAAATTCAGACTTGTGACTAGCAGTACGCCCATGTTGCGATCCCAGAGGGAACACCATTAACGCCGTTGGAGCAGCAACTAGCACTGATTCCTGCAAAGCAGGATCACTATCTAAGCCCCACCACCGGCCATCACTATGTCCAGACATTGTCACCTGTGATCTTTCTGACGGGCAGCGGCCGACACCGACAAAATCATCTTCGACGGGCACGCACGCGTAAAGAAATTCTGCACTCACTGCAGATATCAACAATGCTGCGCTCACCGCCAAAAATGCATTCCAAATGAAGCAAATAATTCAGCTTCTTTAATTTATTCATGACGTTAGGACAAACAAGTTGAACTAAAGAATTAATGTAGGAGTTACTAACTTTTCCACTCCTTTTTGTGATATAATATAACCTGGACAGAGTGCATTCTGCGTAATAAAATGGTTTATCAATAGAGCAAATCCATATCCATTTTTAGCATAATTTGACAAGTTGCGCCGATAAAACAGATTTTTTTTAATATCAACTGCTCTTGAGTTGAGTGTGGTAGTGACTAGTGAGCTAAGCTCACGCAATTTCGATAGTTGAGACGGGGAGGCTATGCATTACAACCTCGTCCACTCCATACATGTGGAGGGCGGCGCTCACATGTAACGAACGACTCAAAAAAGAGAGCCATACCCTACTATTAAAGCAATCAGGCCGCTGAGTGCAGACGTTGACATTGCAACCGAGATCAAAAGTGTGTCCCGTGTCCTTCATAAACAAAAAGACGAAAAACCAATCTATCTACAATGCGAACACAAACTACTTATGACGCCCATGTTGCGATCCCCAGCAGCAAGACCATTTACACCATTGGAGCAGCAACTAGCAAAGCATCCAGCAAAAACCAGCACCGACCATCACTAAACTGCAGGCACTGTCACGGTGTCGCCTGTGATAGGGGCAGCAGCCGACACCAAAAAAATCAACTTCGACGAGCCACATACACATAGAGGCAACAGAATGATTCACGACAGACACTAGCACTGCAACACGCGCGCCAACAAGATACACTTCTAACACGAGGTTTTGCACTCCAACATCAATGCATTACAATCTACAGGAAAAGAAGGCATCATTCTTTCATTCAGCAAGCATTTATCAATAATACCCCGTCTCTTTTTTTTCATCTACTCACCTCGTCATCTGAAAACAAACAACAGAACTTTGGACATGAAAAAAGGGGGAAAAGCCTGGACACGGAGGGCCTATACAACAGGTATATTGTTCTGGGTAGTAAGTAAAACAGATGACAACAATGTATAGATATCTATACCAATCTGTATAGTCTGAATAAACATGCATGTAAACTTCAGCTTTCTTTGACAAATAAGTGCCCTTTACACTATCACCTGTAGCCCTTTAAACAGAAGTTCTTTGAGATCCAACAGAACTTTATATGATTATATCCAATTTATATAATTCACATGCATAATTTATATAATTCTATCCAATTGAGGGGGTCTGTTTGGAAAATAAAAGTTCTGCAGCAGAAAAAATAATCTTAGTAGGATCTCCCACGCTGCAGTCAAAGCCTGATTATGTATTCCACATAAGGAATCTTTTGGTACCAAGCAACAAGGATGAAATTTAAAATCATAGAAAAACTTCTTGGCCATCCTTTCTGTCTCACCCTCGGATTGGCAGATAGGTGATGTTACCAGATCGTTCATAAGTAGAAGGAACAAACCAATATGTGTAAGTAGAAATCGCTGCACCAAATGGCAGTGAAATGGCTTTACCACTTTCAGTTTTTCACACAAATAAGTGTGAGGGTTCCAAATGTTCAAATCGATAATATTAGTAGGACGTCCAAGGGCAAAGCCTAAGGTAAATGATATACTGGACCATACTTCCATTAACCGGAAAACAAAAGATGACACCCTCACTGTTAATATTCAAAGAAAAGCTAAACAGCACCCAAAGAAGTGCCCAGAAATATGTGGTAACTACAGACTCCCTCTTATGGGAGATACCCCATTGTCTTAAGAGTAATAGAAGTCCTCGTTGCAAGCCAACAAAAAAAGGGAAAGATTATACATGGAAGATATCATCTACCAGACCCACTTTATGCACGACCAAGATAATAATTCAAAAGAACAAATTAATACTGCAATCAATAATAATTCATAAAAAAACGTTAGAAACATTCCAGATAACTATTCAATCGGTGAGCATTGCGCAATAGATGCTTCTCAGAAAACACACTTACTGCAAAACTTTATTTTCCAGAAATAAATTACCACGCCCTCCTAGGTGCAGGTATTGTAGCCAAGGTAACACTTTCTACTTTCTAGCATAGCAGCAGCATAAATCAGTGGAATCGGGCCAATCGGCGTCAAATATAGATATACACATTTTGGTTCAAATTGATAAATTGAGAAGGTCGTGGGCTTCGTGACAAGAGACTAATCGCTTGGGTCAAATTCTCTTCTGCTCTTGAGCAATGCCCTTTTTCTCGAATCTGAGTCTAATTGGTCCAGATCGGATGCAATTGCTAGGTATCCGTAAAGTATCCTCTTCCTCTCACCTGTCCTTTTATCCGTCTCAAACAGTAAAGGGTTCTGATCAGAATCTACAGAACGAGAGGCTTGTGCTCGTGACCAACCTATACGTCCATGACCATGCCTCTCAAGGAACTCAGCAAGACGTTCAGCCTCCTTCAAGCCAGCTGGGTTGTCTGCGAACTTGATAAGTGTCAAACCCAAGTGCCCTTCCTTTCCATACAAGGACTTCGACTTGCCACCATAAAATCCTAGTTCTGAAAACAAAGATTGAGATTGACGCAGCAAATATTACTGACATGCATGGCATTAAACACCGTAAACATGCGCTTAGCAAAGCCATATTTCCATAAATTTAGAACGTCATTTCAGTGTTTCGAAGTCCAAATGTGGTCTACTTCTAACTTGCAGCGTCACATATCGCAGGAGTGATCTGCGGTGCTACTTTGCTATGTAGTTTCCTAGATCTGATCAACAGAGCAAATTAATTTGTTTCAAGAACATCAAGTGTATGCCTGTCATAACAACAAGACAGGGCTCAACTAACTTCCTAGAGGACAGAATGATTTACGCCTCATGTTCATGTAACAGAGACATTGATACAGCAAACATAGTTGCAGACAACGCAATACCTCAATTCATGCAGTAGCCAATGTTTTCCTAAACAGTTTACACTGCGTTTAATCCATCCAATCCAACAGAAACCATCCAAACAAGCATTGGATGCAACTACTAATAGTAACTTAACAAAGCACTTAGGGAGTGAGATACTCTACAGCCCTAGCACTAATCCTCCTGAAGTCGAGCTGTATTCACTACTCACAAGAACTGCCTCGGTAATTGGCACAATGTCCATTCAGCAAAAGGCAGAGCTGCTTCACGGCCCATCAAAAAACAAAATACAGTATTTTGGCCTCGCGTAACAAAGTAATAACAAGAATGATATAGCATAAAGAATGATATAGCATATTAATGAGACAGTGTCCTTAGGGTTTAGACCCACAGGTTTGGTAAGCTACACACTGTCCCTTCGAAATTTAATGCTAGGTTAAAAATTGATGAATTTCAGACCTAGCAGAAATGGATGACTTTAATACAATCCTATGAAAATTCACACGGGTGGGTCTTGAAAACATCAGTACAGAATTTACTGATTCCCATACCCCATGGGGTTCTTCTGCAAATGTGTGATATGAGAGGAATAGAAATCACAAAAAATGCAAATCTAGTTCCTTAAGAATTGCATTCAGCCACCATAATCACATATGCAGCAGGAGTTTTATGCAAACATTACTGTTCTCAAAAGAGGTTAAGGCTGCAATATATATACCTGTCATTTTCTTATCCATGTCTTTGTTCCCTATACCCTCACAGCGACCATCTTGCTTCCTCCCAGTAACAGTATTTTGGATGATAACAGTTGGTGGCCACAAGATAAGGTCCTCCCTACTTGCTTGGACAAGGTCAGGAGGTAGTGATTGGTATGCCTTAGAGTTTTCAGGGACTTTTGTATAATCCCATCCCATAAGGACACATAATGCCTTGTGCAAACCAAGATGGTCAACAAATGACTCTGCATTTGGTGGGTTGTAAGCATGTATGACAAGTCCATGCACATCAGCAAAGTCCTTAGATGACCTGGAATTGTGCACATTGACCAGACATATTCATAAATAAATTAAGGTCTGGTGAATTGGATCCGAATACTAAACTACACGAATTCATCATTACATATACAGTTTTGCAAGATCTAGAAATGGGAGGGGAGATAATCAGAATTGTCAACCCCCAAAACGTGTTAATCACAAACATGCCATAAGAAAGCAGAAATATAGGATTCCATGTCCAATAAAACTCTAAACTCGTATGTTTGCTGACAGCTCCAGGGTACACCTTGGAGCTTCCACAAAACATGAATGACAATGGTCCATTGGAAAACGCAGAACTGCGTTCAAGTGTTCTTTTTATGAGGTCCGTACCAAGAAGTAGGTACTTAATACCAATCCTACTACCAGAAATACGTAACGTGGAGCAAGAAAAATAGCTTTAACCATTAAATCACGATGTTTCCTTCATCCACTTAGACAGAAGGTATATAGTCAGTTTTGCTTTTGACACATAGGTGGCTATCCGGGGAAAATATGGCTAGAAATTCAGAAGGGATGATTCCCTGCATAGAGTTTCTTTTTCTATGAAAAGAACTGACTGAAGCCAAAAGATTGCAATCCAATATTGAGAGTTCTACTAAACATCATTCTTTTCTTGAATTGAGGCTGATTTACTCTTTGTGGTTGCTGAGGTGCTGTAACCAGCTCGGGCTGGTTCACAAAAGGCTCTGTTTGATATTGCGGCCTGGTTCATCAAGTTTGCTTCTTGGATGTTTCCTTCCTAACTTACTTTACCAACAAGTTCTACTATTGTTCTCACAATGGCCAGGCTTTCTCATCCCAACTCTTTCATTCTTCATTGTATCCTCCTTTTGAGCTGTACCCCCTATAGATGTCACCCTCCCACTCTATATTGGACGTTTGGACCAAGCAGATATAAAGAAGAGAAGTGAGAGGAGGGAAGGGATGACACAGACCCAAACAAGCTGGTCACCCCTGCTGCTAGAGGTTCAGCAAAGCTTCCTCTCTTGCTATCGCAAAATCTAGTCAACCTCGCCTAGGAAGCATTGAGGCTATATTCTAAAAACAACTTAGGCTATATAAAAGCAACTTAATGAAGTAATCAAAGGAATGTCCACTGAAGTTCATTTGAAAAACTTATCCATGCTCCCGTAATGGTACATTTATGAAAAAGTTATTGAGCACGAATAGTAGAACATTACTACATTAGTCCTGCAAGACAAAGCATCCTTGCTAACAATTTAAACCAATTCAACTTCCACAAACACAGAGCATAAGACATGTATTATTAGAATGCCAAACAATTGACATAAAGCAAGAAATCTTCTAACGTTGCAACCCCTTTTTTTTTTACAAAAATGATCAAAGTACGAAAACAATAAAAAGAAATAAAGTGGCACAACTCCAGTAAAAGGAAAAAAGTTACACTTAGGAAGCATCAACATGATAGCTAGAATGAGTGATACAAACAATTCACCTACGAGTTAGCTTACGATCATCTTGTTAGTGGTGTATGATTCATTTAGACATTATAATATTTAGAATAAAATAGCTGAACATCAACTTAGAAGGAAAAAATTGAAACTGGCAGGCCCAAAAAAGATTTATGGGTCCAAAATATCTAGTGCAAGTGATAACTGATAGGCGATGTCTAATGTTTCACAAAGAGTATGGAACTACTGACGAGCATAGTTCCACACTGTGCTGACACAACGTAGTAAGCCTTAGATCTAAAACTTAAAATCTACTATATAAACAGAATTCTAAACCAATACTAAGTGCTTTAAAATATCAATGATGCACAAAGCATTAGACACTCAGCATGCACATGTTAATGCCTAATACAAGTTAGTGCCTCGGAAACGACAGAACTCTGTTGACAGACAATATGACAACAAATCATGTAACCTAATATAAGGTGTGCACTCAGTTGAAAATAGAGGCAAGAATATAGACAAGTAAGCATAGTGTAAAACCTGAATGCAGATACACTACTTCCTTGACTAGATGTTAGAAACTATGAAAACTGGATACCACACAGCAACAGCCAGATATTGCCCCAAATCATAAAGTTGGCAGATCGGCTACAACAAATAAAGTAAGGTACACAATTGCAACCAAGCAAGCAATGAATAGCGTTAGTGATAGCAAATCTACCCAATCAGTACTTGCCAATGAGCATAACAACTCTGCTGAAACAGAAAACATCACATGACAATGTGCGGGTAATTATATTCCAATTTCCAAATAACGACAGCGAGTTTGAAACAAAATTTCAGAGGCACGGACAAAGGCACTGCAGTCTGTGCACACAACCGAAATACCACTTCATTTTTGCAAATAACAACAACAAAGATTTCAAATGAAATTCCTGAGGTACAGACAAAGGCACTGCAGTCTGTCCAGACAACTGAAATATCACTTCATTTAAACTTAGTGGGTAAAAACAAGGCATCAGAGAACATGTCTCGGTTGTAAAGCAAGCTCATAGGCATGCATTGGACAAGCAACAAGAACCAACATATTGATGATTCAATACAATACTGATATATCATCTCTTACCACTGAAAAGGAAAGCCTTGAATGAATATTCAAATACTTTTTAGAGCAATGTTAGCATTATGCCCAGCAACAAAAGGCAGAAAATCTACAGCTACGTCCATCCATCAACTGCAACTTCAATAGAAAAATGAAACAAAAAATGCAGATAATAGCCTTATAACCTCAATAACCCAAGTACTGCTAACAGATGTCTAAACGTTAATCAGTAGTCACCCCCAGGGTGAGATAAGTCCATCTATATAGAATATATAGCATCTGAATTAAGCTAAAAACAAGCAGAGACCTAAAGGCAGCATCTCTGTTCAGACACGAGATATCATGCTGTGGATTTCTCCAGCCATAGTTTCACATACCATAACCAGAGCTAATTTACCTAGATAACAGCCCAAAAATGGGCATATCGTTAAATGATAAGAGCAAGTTCAACAATAGAAAGAAACCAGCTTAAGAATTTAACCACGAACAGTACTAGTAAGCTTGCCAGGAAGGAGGTGACGAGTAATGCGGGATCGCCAAACCTGCCACAGGCGAGGCACGAGACACGGCCACCCTCGAGGTAGCTCCGTCTCTGTGCAGAGTTCTCGTTGAGCATCTTGGCGTACTTGAGGAACGCTCTCCTGAGCGCGTGACGGTCCACCGCTCCATGAGGCGGCAGCTGCGGAGGGTGACGCGGAGCGTCAAACCGCGGCTGCTTGGGGTGCCTCGGGAAGCCCTCGTCATGGTCGGCGGGGTGCTTGCGCTTCGCGTCGTGCGGAGGCATCGGCATCGGCATATACTGCGGCGGAGGCTGATGCGGCGGCCAGAGGTCCGGGCCGGCGCGGGGCAGGTGCGGGAATGGCGGCAGGGGTGCGGCCTCGAAAGGGTAGTCGGGGGGCAGGGCGAAGTAGGTGCGGACGGTGCCGTCAGCGAGGAGCATGGTGCGGCGATCGAGGTTGTGGAAGCCGTAGGGTGGCGGGGGAGGGGTCTCCACCGCCTGTTGCTGCTGCGGCGGCGGTCGGAACGCGGCCGCCGGCGACGCAGGGTTGCGGGCGTGTGAGGCAGGCGCGGAAGGAGCTGGGTGGCGCCTGGAGTCAGCTGACTGGGTGGGGGTCGGGGTGCGGGCGGAGGTGGAGGCGCCCTTGTCTCCGGCAGACGCAGCGGCGGGCGGCGGCGGACCCCAGCGAGACTTTCGGGACCCCGCTGCGGCGGGGGGCTTGCCGCCGGCGGAGGGCCGCTGTGGAGGAGGATTGGAGCTCTTCATTGCTCAGCCGCCGAGGCGATCGCGGCGGAATTGGGGATCCGGGGGGGTGGGATTGGATTTGGATATGCGTCGGAGACAAAAGCAGCGAGTCGCAGCGGCCGGTGAGTGATGACAGGGGCCGATTCATGGGCTTGAAAGTGCTTTCATGAGTTTACGCAAATCAAAACAAGTTTACGCAAATCAGGCAGCAAAGCGTAGTTTAGATTGTTTTCTGGAACATTTTTGACATTGTTCGGATCAGGTATATTCTAGGACGGAGAAAGTACAACAGTATTTGTTAAAAATATGTTAGAACCCCGATAAGGCCATTAAAAGTGCCGCAGTTGTTTTGGTCATTGTTTGCTTCATTGTGAATTTATGACATGTGTTAGTCACTCAAGAAGCCTCTAGTTTATGTTTTATGTCAAAACTAGTCAAACTTGTGGTGCTCATTTTGTTCGCTCAACTTTCGACACGCCTTCTGGAAAAGTTTAGACGCCATCCAGCCCACCAGTTGAAATAAACTGATTTGGCATTTTTAAGGCAAATTCTAATTTTTTATAGGGACTATGAATATTTTATAAAGAAATTTGAGAGAAGGGATAATTGACATGTGGTCTTTGGAAAGGAGGGCAAATTATCAATTGTCCCGTATGCGCGTGTGGCTTTGTGGCAAATGTGGCCCTTAAAAGTTTTTTTATACTTGGACTAGACAATAAGTCAAATATGTCCTCTTCTGTATGTTGTTTTGCTTGAATGAAGCTCCTTCGAAGCTGAAACCGTTTTCTTTACATAACGATTTGGGGCCAAACCAATCAAAACAGCACGCCACGAGCACAGGCAGAGAGGATGTAGACGGAGAGTCGGCTGCTACGGGACACGAGCGAGCTCACCGTGCGGACTGCTTGGTCGTCCCGATGATGGCGGATGGCGCACCCGCAGAATGAACGCCCGGTGTTTCTAAGCCGTCAGTTGCGGAGCAGCCAGCAGCCGGGCGCACGGGATGCCAGGCGACGAGGCGCCAGTGCTCGTCAAGTTATTCCGCGACGTCCAACCGAATTAAGGTGAGGTCGCTTTGACTCTTCATGCCCCTCTCATGTTTGTTGTTTTGCTTGAGCGAAAACTCAATTGCTGGTCCATATATCCTCCGAGGCTGTTATCGCCTCATCGGTGAGTAGTATCGTCGTGCAAACAAATGCACTACCACTAACCACCATATTTAGCGGCTCACAAAGGAATGGACAATGGAGTATGTTGTGCGTGAACCTGTTGATCACTGGGACTGCGAGCCACGGCCCACGGAGCACTTCTTTCGTCGTATGAGCACTGACCCACAACGAAGAGGCCGCCAACCTCGACCGACGACGGACCACAATTAACTTTTCGTTTAGGAAAGATATCTACATTACTCAGCACAGTAACATACACAGGCCATGGTCTGCACAATGTCCATTACAAACACTGTCAGGCGTGGTTCCTTGATGAGCTATAAACTTGGCAGATAACACAGCGGCCTGCCCACATTCAAAATGTCGAAACTTACCTTAACAGGACTACATACACACAACAAACCTACAAAAATATGTACTATAACTCCCTGCTCAGCAAAACTAGTTTCCATGGATTAAAAAACCAACAGATCATCTGTAGATCATCAAGAAAACTAGCCAGCCATTATCACACATATCTAAGATAAGCATATGTCTTTTTTCTTTCTTTCACCAAGCAGTATGAATGAAAATTTCACGTGGCACCAGCCATACTGTCACTGTGGGTCTCCTCCAGCTGCTGAAGAGGCTCCAAGGTGGCAACAATGTCGCGCATCAGCGGCCTAGCCTTTGGGTTGCGGTTAAGGCAATGGTATGCCAGCATTGCCGTCTTCTGCACCGCCTTCACTGGGTAGTCCTCGGCAAGCCTGGGGTCCACTATGCCAAGCACCTTCCTTTTCTGTGTCAGCAATGGGAATGCCCAGTCTGCCAATGTTTGTTCCCTGACTGGCCGGGACTTGTCCAACGACTTCCTCCCTGTCAGGAGCTCAAGGAGTACAACACCGTAGCTGTAGACATCGCTCATTGCCGTGAGATGACCTGGTGTTGCAAAAAAAAAAAAAAAGGACGAACTACTGGTTATTAGTAGTATTGAGGTTTCTTGAACCATGGATCTAGTACTGAAGTTACAAGTCTAGCAATATATATATATATATATATATATATATAAACTCAGATGCCAATCCATTTTGCTCATCTGTAGAGTGCCGTCCGTGATCATGACAACAAGGGATGGAGTAAACAGCTGCACTAAATAAGAGCGAACAGTCTATGGCCATTGTTTTTGATACACACTCCATGGTAATTTGGTGAAAGTTAGACAATGTTTTTGAGATAAAGTCAGACTGTGACGAGTACATTACCTGTCATTATGTATTCAGGTGCCGCATAACCGTAGGTACCCATAATACGAGTTGAAACATGGGATTTGTCGCCAACCGGTCCATCTTTTGCAAGCCCAAAATCGGATAGTTTTGCATTATATTCCTGAAAATATTTTTTTGTGGAATAAAGAAGATGATGGTAAGCAAGAAGCAATTATTGCATAACAATGACAAAAACGAATGACACTAATATCCCACAAGTATATGAAAACGGTCATTTGGCCAAACGGAATGGTACATGCTTGCTCCTGCCCACTAGAACTATTTTAGTTGACATGAACTATAAGTACATATGTGTTGGTGTAAATAGCATATTTGTAAGGGACGTATTTGCATGATGTTGAATAGAAGAGAGAAGGGGGTGTGTGCTAGAGAGCACAACACACCAGAAATTGCAACAATATGTGATATGTGGGCACAAGTGGATAAGAACACACAATATTACAACAAATAGAATGAGTTTTCCCCTTAGTTTCTTGCATCGTATTATTTCAACTGGTACTGAAATGTTACACTCAGATAATGTAAAGCGAACCTACCTCATCTAGCAATATATTTGATGTCTTAAAATCCCGATAAATGACTGGCTTCTCAGCTTCATGCAGAAAAGCAAGTCCTTTTGCAGCACCAAGTGCAATTTTCATTCTGGTGGACCATGGAAGTGGTACCATTACTCCTGCATTATAAGTACAAATGGTTCAAAGTTCGACAGCATACAGTGCCTTATCTCAAATGAACTCAATCAACAAATAAGAACTCATGGTTGGCTACATAAGTCATGCAGAAATTAGTAATGCTACCACTTGACGCAATGCAGAGGTGCAGTTAAGCTTTAGGCCAGTTCAGAATAGGAGTGTGGATATTTTACTACTCTGCTTGTGAGTGAATAATATTATTCAGTTCTCAGAGTTAAGGTGAGATGACATGAGATGAGATGAGAGGAGAGGTGTATGAATGGTTAGTTGTATTGAACAGCCCAATGGAGCATAGATGTAGTACATGTGAGCGACCCCAAACTCTAGAGTAGTACAATGACTGTTTTACCTTTAACACTCAGTTTGCGAAATTTGCATGAATGTCATATGCCAAAGTCAATGCTATGATGAAATAACAACAAAACTTAAAAAAAACAGAAAACAATCTGTCAAGAGTAGGAGCACCCTTACTTGAGAACAGATGTGACTCCACACTTCCCAGGGGCATAAACTCGTAGACAAGAACCCTGTGGTCATCTTCACAACAATACCCAACTAATTTCACTAAATTAGGGTGAGAGAGCTGCCCCAGAAATATAACCTCAGCCTGCAAACATGGCAACATAAAAAATCTTCATATATGACAATAACTGGATTAGTAGACACAAGCATATGCTTTCAGCAGAGTATATATTCAGAAAGGCAAGTAAATCACCAGCCATTCTCTATGGCCCTGGTAGCTATTGTCTCCATCATGGACCTTAACTGCAACTCTCAGGGGCTCTTCTACCTCTAACCCTTCACGGATATCTTTGGTGATGTACCCTTTATAGACTCTGCCAAAACCACCACCCCCTAGTAATGAATCTTGCCTGAAATTTTTTGTGATTCTCCTGAGCTCCTCAAATGTAAATGCTATCAAAGGGTTACGAGCCGTATCCCGTCTTAGTGCCTCCACTTCTTTCGGGTTGGATGGAAGCTGGCTGTCTTCCTTTTCATTTCTCTCTGTTGGGCTCTGAATTTTTGGAGATTCTGTAACAAACAAATAGGTACGTCATGTATGTCACATGCTTTATTAAGGCTAAATTACAGGTTGCAAATGACTCAGAATACTTGGTGACATGAATTTTCAAGATGAAAAAATAGGAAAGTCACACAATCACAGAGATCAAATAAAAAAAGAAGAGTGGTACCTGATTTGGTAGCGTTGGAAGAAACCCTGTTAAAAAATGGGTTCCCCTTAAACCAGCAATTGCCCATAGTGTACAATTCCTATGGAACAAACTCTGCCTCTCTTGTCTCACCAAGAACACCAAGAACAGTCACAGAGGGTAGACACCAACATATACTCCCAGAAATATAGATGGAATTGAAGCAGAACAGGCTCTCCTGAAGATGAGCCCTAGTTGTCAGCAACAAAACGAAGGAAGAAGAAAAGATCACCAATCGGAGGGAAGATGCAAATTTTTGCTCTCGTGAAAGCTACACAGAAGGCACAAAGACAGAGGAAGGGCTCAAGTGAAACATCCCTTTCTCTATTTATCACGCGTTCAATGAGAATATACTAAAACGCCAAGAAAAAATAAACGCGTTCAATGCATTTAAGAAGGGTATGGAGGATCTGTTTTTTCTTTTGCATTTATCTGTTCCTTTGTGCATTTCTGGAGGTTTGGTTTGTGGAAGAGAACAAAAGGGGGGCAGCAACCAGACGTCAGGTAAAAGCACCAGACCACCTAGAAGACGGAAGGTGCCCTTGAGTTTGGAGTGGGACAATGGGGATTGCAGTGGTGGCTATCTCTGTCCCTCTCCTCTCCCCTTCCAATCCTAGATTCCATCGTCTTGGCGGCCTTGAGGCCCTTGACCTTGCTTGCTTCGCCCTCACTCCTTTCCAAATTGCTTTCTTGGTTGTGGTTGGGAGTGTTGAGACTTGCAAGGAATGCACTCATGTGGCAGCATCTGCTTGATCTTTCAGGGATATGAAATGATGGAGTTTCTTGGTGGAGCGGTGGTGGTGGTG
The DNA here is from genome assembly GCA_030378355.1 of Eleusine indica. Taxonomy (NCBI): domain Eukaryota; kingdom Viridiplantae; phylum Streptophyta; class Magnoliopsida; order Poales; family Poaceae; genus Eleusine; species Eleusine indica. Next base: position 2,984,370 of record CM059498.1, on the reverse strand, counting down.
CCCATCCCACATTCCCACTAGTGATTACTCAACAACTGCATAATTCCACGGCAATAAACAGGTAAGACTAATGACTGCACTAATTCCCCCATTCATTTGCTCCAGGAAGTAAATATTGTTCTTGTGGAATTCGCTTTGTGTCCCCTGTGATGATTAGCCTTTGGTGCCAGGCAAGTGGATGTCTGAATCACGAAGTCAGTTTTGCTATCTCCAACGACTTTCTCCAGGGGAGAAGTTGCAATTCCTGCAGAGTTGTGCTGCAGTGGGAATTTGCTTGGACGGCTCACTCGGCATTGCTTTTTGGCCGCTCTTTTGGGTGGGCGTGAGACCTGGACCAGTGCCAGTCTTCCAAGTCCAACACCCACCAAGGCACCAACCAACCTTTGTTCCTTCTCATCGCAGGTCATAATTTTTTCCCCTTTGTCAAACTTTGGGTGTCAGCATCAGTGTCTTCTTCCTCCCCTTTCCCAGCCTATCGCCATGCTCAGGTTAGGATGACTTTCTCGTTAATTAAGATCAAGAAAGGAGCATAACTTTAGGATACTTACAGAGGTGCTTCATCTGGGCTACAAATTATAACACAAAGGGCCCCTCACTAGAGGTAGTTAAAGTTATGCTGTTCCTACATGTGACTGATATAGTTGCTTAAAGATTCTTTTCTGGCAGTTGCCAGTGGTTCACTGCGTTCTGCTTAGTCTTCTGTGTTCTGAGGTTACCAAGGTTTTTCGACAGTTTGGCATACATGTCTCCTGAGGTTTGGAATTCTGTTCGCATGAACATATAAACTGTTGGCTCTAAATGATTTCCCATTTCATCCCTTGTTACACTGTAACATTACGTAATAAATGAGCATATCAGTGTGATCTATACTCATTGGGTTGGGGTGGTATCTCTGTTTGAAAATAGTCGTGCGCCCATCACATGTCTGACTGATTGCCTATGAGGCTTAGGTGCTAGGCTTTGCATATAGAGTTAGTGTCCTTATTCAGTTTAGAGTTCACAAGGGCCTAAATACAACTTAAATTCTTAATAATTTGACCATGTGAGATCCAATTATTACCACAAGTGCTATCATCTTGTCCATTTTATGTTTCTCCTAACTTCTTTGACATGAATTGTTGTGGTGTATGAATTGTACCTGTCATTGGAACTTGTTTGACTGAATGCACCTTGAAGGTGCCGACAAATATATGTTCTGCAATTGTGTGAAAAGAAGTTACTTGACCAGAGTTGACTTTTCTGTTGTGTGGCATCTGGAGGATTTTACATTTTTGTTACTGTTTTAGAATGCTGCCAGTAACTGGTCGTGCTTAATGCTTTAACAAAATAGTGCAATTTAGGTTTTATTTTTTATCTTAAAAGCTGTAGGCTTTACAAGTGGCATACCTTTTACTCATGCATTTCCATAGTTACACATCAAGGAAACAGGTTCCACTCGGGCTTCCCTAGAAAGCCCTAAAGTCAACCTACTTTGTTGGTTGCACTAGAAATGATCATTGTCTAGATTCTCCCACAAGGCAGCTTGCAAAGGTAGTGTTTATGAAACTTGTCATTTTGAAATGAAAATCCTTTTTAGTTAGCTCTTAGTTGTCTAGTAATAGTTCTGGTGGTTCTGTATTGCTTTTTGTGATCCAGATCCTGATTATAACCTGCAATTGCCTAATCCTCGTTTTTACCGTTCTTAGTTTATTTGTTCCTTGTTGCTCTACATTTCTACTATTTTTTAAAAAATGGGGCATTTCTTCTATGTTATCAGGCAACTTATGATGCAATGTCATTTTTCAAAATGACAACCGAGTTTCTGACGACACATGATTGGCTTTTAATTTTGGAGCTTGACTGAATTTTATTTATCCAAACTACAGTGCATGAATCAAAGGGTCAACTGCATTAGTTGGTGAGGGGTTCAGCATGACAGTTTGAATTTGACACACACAAAAAGTTAAGGAGCACATCAAGCCATGCAAATTCGTTTTGTCTTCTGGACCTGCACAGAAGTTAGATTTGCTACCATCAATTCATCCTCCATAGAGTAGCTGTGTTGTCCTGCCTCGATTCTTTCATGAAAGTCAAATGAAAATTTGGTATCTGGAGCCTTGTTGGGTTCAGCGGCGAAGCTAGAGTTCTATGAACCCGAGTGCCATTTCAACATACACACATTGATTTGGCTGTTGAGCAAGAAAAGTGGTGCACGTGATTGATTTTGGGTGGTGCACATAAGGTAGAAAATTAAGGCTAATCATTAAAATTTGCTTTGGACATGGCACTCGGGTAAGCCTATGTGGCTTCACCCATGGTTGGGTTTACTACTGCATCAGATATGCAAAGCCAGATGAGCAATGGGCCAGTACGTCAAATTATTATGATGAGTCTGGAAATAAGCATTCTTTTCAGTTGAGCTGACCGCATCTGACTTACATGGACGGAAAGGCAGCCACTGATGATATGTTCAGAAAAACTGGGGTTTCAGTGGCCCTTCTTCATTTTTCGAACAATAGTGGCTCTTCTTCATGGCAATATTCACAGTTGCGGCATGGATTTGGAAACAAAGGAATGACCACACCTTCCAGAATACAGGTCCTACTTTGCAACTTGCAAGCAAGCTTTTGTAGATGAAGTTAACCTTCAGCTACATAGAGCCAATCCTAGTATCAAACAATTTGCCACCTCTTGGCTGAGATCTCTTTCAGCTTTTTAATAGTTCTTTTTTATTTCAAGCTATACCCTGGTTGGCTGTTTAGTATCTGTACAGGTTTTGCATTTCTATCCCCTTGTTTTATTACCTGACAATAAAATCCTGGCGGTAGGGGTTTCCTCTACTGTAACTTCTGTAAAAAAACATGGCCATTGATTTCAACATGGAAACCAAATTCATGTGAAACTTCAATTTTATTTATAGATTTATTCATTTTGCAGCCTACCCCAACTTGCTTGGGACTAAAGGCTTTGTTGTTATTGTTGTTGTATTTATTCATTTTGCTTTTATGCTGCCTATGATGCAAATTTTAATATAGTAATGAATGAAAAAGATGATCGATTGACTGCTGATGAAGCATGCTGGCAAATCTTTTCGTGAAGTGAACAAACATGATGAATCAAACTCATGCCAAGGGGAGTGTTCGGTAAGTTTCGTACTGTATGTTTGATTCATTTTTGCTTTACCTGCAATGATGCTCAATAGTTTGCCTCTGTATTTTACTTATATAAACCTGCATCTTCTGGGATGCAATTCAAGATATCCACCACACATTCCCACTTCATTTCCCTTTTTCCTATGCATTTTTGTAGAACTGTTGTCCACATTCTCAGGAGCCATAATAGCATGTACAGGAATATTTTCCATATCACTGATACCTATGAAATAAATATCCATTATCAGTCGTGCAGCAGATAATACACACTGTTACATTATGACGGGCAGAGCCAAGATGAGATTACAAGGGAGTGCCAGAAGATGCTGTGAAAGTAGAGATTGTGCACTATGTGTTCGTTTCCTGGGGTCTAAATTTTAGTGCTGTTATATCAATCTTTCGAACGCTAAACACGGTGATTAAATATAAAACTAATTACATAGTTATTAAGCTTAATTAAGTCATCATTAGGAGATGTTTACTGTAGCATCACATTATCTAATCATGGCCTAATTAGGCGTAATAGTTTCGTCTAGTCATTTAGTGGGTGGGTTATGGACTAGGTTTTGTCAGTAATCTATATTTAGTACTTCTAATTAGTATCCCAATATTTGATGGGACGGGTCTAAAAATTAGTGGGCAGGAAACAAACACACCCGATGGGATGTGGGCAGTATACTTGTGATTGTATGCAAAAACTTACCCTGGATGTGAGGTTTTCACCTTACGACGACACATGCTTGATGTGAACAATCTATTATTTGCCAGTTAGGCAAATACAGTCTACTGAAATATATAAGTTCATAAAGACTAAGTTTCAATGCTTAAAAAGAGATTCATATCTCTTTCTTGTTTGTTCTTTTTGTATTGATAAAATCACAGTAGGAGGCTTTCCTACTGTTTCAGCATAAAAGAAAACCACTAGAGTAGAGCGTGTGAGGAATGAAACCATAATTAAAGGACACACGGTCCTGCTCATTTTTCAGAAAAACATGATTAAAGGGCATACGGTCTGTATTGTTGTAATAGTGTTTCCTATAAACAATGGGTGTTCAACATTTTTAATGGGATTGCATTGCTTTTGAATGTTCAGCAAATGCATAAGCCTTGCACTTTACTCTCATAAGCTGCATTGTTTTCAATTTTGCTGTTGCTAAACATGATTGGAGGGAGACAAGAAAATCCTTTTCACATTCGATATTGAAAAAAAAACTACTGGTCATTATGGATGTTGTACAAATGCAGACGTCAATGCAGTTTGCTACAATCTGGCTACTAACGGTATGCACAAGGATTATTTTGTCACTGAATTGAACCTTTTGAGGTATAATGACATGGGCACACATGTGATCTTCATAACTCAAACACTTGTCTTTGAAAGCCTGGGCCTTTAAACTTAGAGTTTAGCCTTGTAGCTGTTTAAGATGAAAACTTGAGGGTAGCCTTTACAGAATTTCAAAAGCTACAACATGTATCTATAAGCTTTAGTTGATAGCTGGACCCCGAGTAGGAAGTTCCAAAAAATAGATCTTATGATTAAAACAGAGGGCAAGAAGGTTAGGGCGCTATTAATAACTTAGGTTTGTTTTAATTATCTTGGACATTGTAGACTCTACTTAACTCTGATAGGCTTAATGATGGCATCAGTGATCTATACACTAGATCTCTAGATGAACAATGCAGAGGGCATTATGCAGCCATGGAGGGCTGTCAGAGCCAATTGTAGCTTTGCAAAGCTTGTCTTGCAAGCACCCTACAGCATGGCACGAACACTTGTCCCCACAGAATCATGTGTTATGTCCTTTGTCTACCTCCCTATATATATCCCTGCCATTCTGTTAAAGTCATGGTGTAAAGCACAATGGCTGTTTTCCTGCTTCTACTTGTTTTCGCTCTTTCCTTTGCCATGCATCCTTTTCAATCCACTCCAGCGTCTCATGCAGAAGTACAATTTTTCAATTTTCAGTTCTCTTTATTTTCTAATGATCGAATCATGTTTTCAAGTTATGTATGTCCTCTTTCTGTTTTCTTACAGGTTCATATAGTGTACTTAGGCCACAACAATGGCCTCAGTCCTCCTCTAACTTCACGGTTTCATCTGCAACTTCTGTCAAGGGTGTTTACAGAGTAATTGATTTTCTTCTGTCCTGCTGTATTTGTGGTGTAAAAATCAAAGGGAAACAATGAATGTAGTGTAGAAAAATCATCTTTTTACACATCTCTAACGCGTGAGTTTCCTCTGATCAGTTATATCATATCATATGTCAGACGAACGAAGGTAGCATGTTATAAAAGAAAAAGTAAAGCATGTTTGCTGTTTCTTGTGTATTTGTATTTGTAACAACTAATATGCTTGTATCTAAAGTCGCACAGCACGTTATACTTAAAACAGTACAAGTACTGCTGTAGAAAATTCGGACCCTCAGCTCACGTAGTCATGCATGTTCCTCTTGGCAGAAAATGTGACTAAAGACATTTGCACTCCTACATTGCAGGCCGGATGAAGCAAGAGAAGCTATTCTGTACAACTACAACTATGGATTCTCCGGGTTTGCTGCATTGCTCAATTCAACGCAGGCTGCCACATTGTCTGGTAGTCAGGACTTGGAACATGCATATACATCTCCCTAATTTTATTTCGTTCATTACACTTTCAACTTACAAGAGAGTTCATGACTGTTACAAGCAGAAACTGAAGAGGTCATATCAGTATTCAGGAGTAGGATGTTGCAGCTGCATACAACAAGGAGCTGGGATTTCATGGGCCTCAGGCTGTACACGCAAATGGAGAAGTCATCCCAGATGCATCTGAAATTTGGAGACGATGTAATTGTTGGGGTCCTTGATACAGGTATTCGTCATTTAAACACTGCCTATACGTATATCTGTTGGAGAGAAATGAGTGTGGACACCCTCATCTCAACTCTGCATAGAACTGAGCAGTCTTGATAAGAAAGATAGAATGATTACTGTGATCCTAGCATGCCCTGCCAAAGATCTGAGTTCAAATTATTTTAGCACTCATTCTTATTTCTAGATGTTACAAAGTGTGAGTGGTCCACTTGGATGTTTAGAGATATTTGATCTTTTTCTTTCATTCATTCATGTGCCCCTCAGGAGTGTGGCCTGAATCCCAAAGCTTCCGGGATGACCCCGACTTAGGCCCCATCCCGTCGTCATGGCGCGGCACGTGCGTGGGAGGCGACCAATTCGACCCTGCCACGGCGTGCAACCGCAAGCTCATCGGCGCCCGCTACTACCTCGCCGGCTTCGAGCACGAGCTCGGCCCGCTCAACACCAGAGGCGGCGCGGAGTACCGGTCGCCGCGTGACCGCGTGGGCCACGGCACGCACACGGCGTCCACGGCCGTAGGCGCCGTGTCGCCCAACGCCAGCTACTTCGGCGGCCTGGCCTGCGGGTTCGCCCGCGGCGGCGCGCCACGGGCAAGGCTCGCCGTGTACAAGGTATGCTGGTTCAAGGACCTCACGGGCCGGTGCAGCGACGCCGACATCCTGGCGGCGTTTGACGACGCTCTGCGCGACGGCGTGCACGTGGTGTCGGCGTCGCTGGGGTCGACGCCGCCGCTGGCGCCGCTGTTCGCGACGAGCACGGAGATCGGGTCGTTCCACGCGATGCAGCTCGGCGTGGTGACCGTGTTCTCGGCGGGGAACGACGGGCCGGACGCGGCCATGGTGCAGAACGTCTCGCCGTGGGGGATCACCGTCGCCGCCAGCACCATCGACAGGAGGTTCCCGACGGTGATCACGCTCGGCAACAATGCCTCCATCGTGGTGAGTTTCTTCAGTTCTTGATTTTTTATTTTTTTTGTAATGGCAGGGTACGCACCTATATTGTCTCGCGTGCGTGCATGTGTGGTATGCTGTCATGATCATTGGGCTGGCTGCAGGGAGAGAGCTTCATTGGAGAAGACATGAAGGCGGATTTGGTAGAGAGCAGTAGCGTCTTCACCGACGGGTAAAATCGCTGATGAATGTACTTGTGTTTACTTACTAATAGCACGTTATTAACATAGTACAATTTAGTAAATTTGACCAAGGCTGCATGATTGTGGATGAATGAATTGAAGGACGTGCACCTTCGAGCAGCTGATGAACCGGTCTGCCGCGTCGGGCAAGATCGTGCTGTGCTTCGCTACCCAGGGAATGGTGTCGAGCGCGGGCGCGGCGCTGGCGGTGTACGCCGGCAAGGGCTCCGGCGTGATCTTCGCGGACACCATCACCCGGAAATCGAGCCAGGACAACTTCCTGCCCACCGTCCACGTCGACCTGCGCCAGGGCACACGGATCCTCCACTACATCCGCTCGTCCAGGTGCGCGATTGATCTCTCTCTCCCTTCAGCGAATTGCAAATGCGCGATTATTTCTAACTTGGGAGTACAATGGCAATCTCTGTCCGCAGCAAGGCGACGGTGCACATCTCCCAGAGCAAGACCGTCGTCGGCAAGACTCCGGCGCCGGCCGTGGCGTACTTCTCTTCGAGAGGCCCCAGCTCCATCGCTCCGAACATCCTCAAGGTACTCGCTCCTCCGATCCTGCGCCTGCCCACTTGTACTCCTATATATATATATATATATATATATGGCCCAGTCAGTCCAGTGTTGTCAACAGGAGAATGAATGCACACATTGTGATTTTTGCAGCCTGATGTCACTGCCCCTGGGGTGAACATACTGGCGGCCTGGCCGCCCAAATCATCACCCACGGTGCTCCCACTGGACAAGCGGTCGACGGAGTGGAACTTCGACTCGGGCACGTCCATGTCGTGCCCTCACGTCTCCGGCATCGCGGCCGTCGTCAAATCCGTGCACCCGTCCTGGTCGCCGGCAGCCGTCAAGTCCGCCCTCATGACCTCAGGTCTCTTCTTCATCAATCATCTCATCTCACTCAGCTAAGCTAGCGCGAGTCATAGTATATTCGAACCGAAAAATAACGTGGCAACGAACTGAAAATAATGTGGAGGCTACACGCGCAGCGTACATGTACGATGACACGTGGGACGTGATGCTGGCCGGCGGGACGCTGAAGTCGGCGGACGCCTTCGACGTCGGCGCGGGCCACGTGGACCCGCTTCGCGCGCTGGACCCGGGCCTCGTCTACGACGCCGGCCCGCGCGACCACGTGCTGTTCCTCTGCACCCTGGGCTACGCGCCGCCGCAGATCCGGCAGATGGTGCTCCCCTTGCCGGCGGCGCTCGACACCAGCTGCCCCGCCGCCGCCGCCGCATCGCCTGCCGAGGACCTCAACTACCCGGCCATCGTGCTCGCGGAGCTCAACGCGACGGTGACCGTGAAGCGGACGGTGACCAACGTGGGCGCCAACCGCGCCGCCGTGTACCGCGCGTTCGTCGCGAGCCCGCAGGGGGCGCGCGCCGCCGTGTGGCCGCCGGAGCTGGTCTTCAGCGGCCACGGCGGCGGCGACGGAGCGTTATCCTACTACGTGACCGTCACGCCGGCGAAGCTCTCCCGCGGCCGGTTCGACTTCGGCGAGGTCGTCTGGTCCGACGGGTACCACCGCGTGCGCACGCCGCTCGTCGTCAGGGTCACCAACCTGCCCGACAACAACGAAGCCGCCACGGGTGATGCTGATCTGCTACCGGTTGCTGCGTAGCATAGCTGCTCCGGTTCTCGTTTCGTTTGATTTCCACAAGATATTATATTTTCGTGTGTTTTGTGTGTACGTGTGCGGGTTCCGTCTTTTCGAGTCCACTTCCAGGGATCCTTGTTGTCGCAATAGTGGATGTCATCGGTCAAGAACAAAAAATTCCACAGGATGTTGCTGTCAGTCGGGACTCGGGAGCAGTAGTAGCTTCTGCATCCAGGCTCGGTCAGAGCTGAGATCATGATGTTCGAATTATACATTGTATATGGCAGTTGTTTCAGTGATGATTCACCTTGAGTTTCGGGAGCATTGAAGGGGACGTGCTGCTCCAGCGGCGTACGTTCGGGGGACGGGGGAAGCGAATTCGGGCAAGGCACGGCAGGCCGAGCCGAGACAAATAAAGCCACCCACCAGCCAGGCGACTTGTTTATAGTAGCCCATCTTCTTGTTCATCAAGTCGAACGTAATTTTCAGTCTAATTTTGACTAGTAGTACTACCCGGTACTACCACGCTCGCTTACGGAACGTGTCCTGCAGCTGCACGGTTTCATCAATTCTGCTGCATGCAGTTTATTTTTACGCCAGAACGGTATGATGAACAGTTTGGTCCAATCATCCGTTTATTCTCGTCCTTATCCACAAAAGGGATGAACGACCTGATTGACTCCTCCTGAGGTGGCACTTAAAGAACGGTGACGTGCTCGTATCCCTCTTCACTCACTAGAAGAATTTTGGTGATGCATCCAAAGCGAGTTTTTATATTTTAATATTCTGGAACCATGAAAGCGGTGGTGAGTCTATATATATGCTCACTCCACGTTCCTTTTTCTTATGTGCGAGCGAGCATGCACTTGCATTCCTCTTTCCAGTCACGGGCGCGATTGTTTATGTTATCACAGTCCCAGAAGTGCCGCGCACGCGCTTTGCAGCGCTGATCCGATCTGTTCCTGATTCAATCCGCAGAACTTATCAGCAAAAAAGTACTTATTCCATTGTGTAATACTTGTAGGCTGTAGCACAGGCTCTGGTCTAAGCTCTGAAGTCAGAGAACAGTACGCTACTTGCTCTCTGTTAGACTGAGTCCAACAACTGATGCAAAGGGATAGAAAAACCTAAAAATGCCTTTCCGTCAGCTACTGTTCACGCGACGGGAGTCTGCCAACAAAGAAGGTAAAGCAGCAGTCATTTTTACCTTTAAAAAAAGAGGCGAGGTAAAAATGACTATCCTCTCTCCTCTGAAGACAAAACATAACACACATGCTCCCGTTTATCTCCTTCTTTGTTCTTCTCTCAAACCAAATCGATGACGACGACGCAAGACGAGGAGGCAGAGCGGCGGGCAAGCGGAGGTAATGGCGCGCGGGGGCGGCGGAGCATAGGGCGGGCGTAACGGAGGCGGCGACGCGCATGCGAGGACGACGAGTGGCATGCGAGCGGACCGACGCACAGCGAGAATGGCGAGACGACAGAGCAGCGTGCGAGCGGGCCGATGCGCGGCAAGGACGGTGAGACGGCAGAGCGACAAGCGAGCGGAGGCGACAACGCGCGTGGAGCGAGGCTGCTGGCGGCGCGACCACAGGCGAACGAGCGAGCTCCGGTGTGCACTGCCTTCCCTCCTCTATATTGTCTGTTGGAGATGGCTTATTTTGCCTTTCCTCCTCTACAATGTGCACACGATACAAACATCATTTTGTCTCTCAAATTTACAATGTCTTGTTGAACTCAGCCTACTACGTTCATTTGGATCATCATCACGGTGTGCCCACGAAATTCAGCGGCCCAGGTAGCAGAGGGCACCCCACATAAAATTCCCCACGAGGTTGTACGAGTCACCGCCGCCCGTGTCAGACGCTGCACCTCTCCTCCTGTGCTCCCGTGTCAAAGCACACGAAGAAGAAGGCCTTAAAAAGGAAGGCCGGATTCCGGGCGGGACGTGAGGCCATCCGGATCGCGAGACGAGCCACGAGCCCGGAATCGGAAATTCACCGAAGCGTGGAGTCTCGCCGCGACGGGGCCGAGATCCAACATCCAACTTGTTTTTCCACGCTTGTTTAATTTTCCGTTTGCGGTGGGGCGGGGCTTTGGTCTCGTACGATGGACGGATCCAAGTCGCTGGCAGCGCGGCAGGCCCGGCACGTGTGACATCTTATCTTCACTTGTTTTCTTTATGCCTGGAAACGCCGAGGGGAAAAAATATTTAAAAGAACACAGAAAATAAAGCTGGCGGCTGCCGCCGAGAAAAAAAAGCTGCCCGGGTGTGATGTGTTGGGGCCATGGGCGAGGTGCGTGGCCGCCTGCGTGCGCCATGCGTGATTGGTGAACTGGATGGGGCCTGTCCAGTGCTCCTCCAGTTCACTCTTTTTTTTTTTTTTGGCACGCGCTTGCATTGTTTTCTCGCGTTCGCTAAAACTGGGAAAACGCTGGAAGTGCTCGCCTGGATTGAACAGAAATACTAGCAGAGACAATCAGGCTAGTGGTAAGCAGATTTGGACTGAAGCAATTATTGTGCAGCGTAAAACAGCCCGCGCCAACTCTCAGTGCAAGATCACGATTTACTGTTTTGGGATCGAACCAAAAAACGTGACACGGATCATGGTCATGGCTCTCTTGTGTGAAACAATTTTTTTAAAAGAATTGTTTGCACCTAATTTTTAAAAACGTATCAAATTTTTTTAAAAAGTATCATGCGTCTAAACACGTACTAACATAACAAAGTGTTTTTTTAATAGAAGAATAAATAAAACACATCACCATGGGTTCTAGAATAAATACGTTGGGCCCTGGAAGCAGCTCGACTGCCTCCAAAATACACCGTCCCTGTCACGAAAAGATAAACATCAACAATGACCTACCCTCTTCTTCTTCTTAACATAGTCTAATGAATAATCTCCAAACCCACTGGGCTAAGGAAGGGATCTGAACAATCTCTCCCAAAAGAGAAAGGAAAGGATCTGAGCCGAACAACAGCCATCATCATCATTAAGCATTTCAATAATCTGAGTGGATCAAACCAATAGTAGCACGTAGTAGTAATAATCCGGAAAGGAAAAGAAAAGAAAACAGTGATTTAGGAAGATGGCGGGATTAAGAAAAACTCGCTTATTAATTAAATAAGGAAAAAAAATTGGACGGGAGGGGAATCCAAAGCAGCCCCGTCCAGTGAGCCGTGGTCCTCCCGAATTCCTCTATCCCGCTGCTATATCACCCCCGAACTCCCCACCCAAAAACCCCTCTTTTCCCTTCGCACCCCTGTACCAGTACCGCCGCAACCGCTAGCCGCCGCGCTGCTCTCCTCTGGTGGCGGCCGCCTCCCTCCCCGTCCCGCCCCATCCCGCCGCCGCCGTCTCATCCTCTCTGCCGCGAGCTTGCTAGCCGCCTACCTATCCGAAGAGAGAGAGAGAGAGAGAGGGGAGAAGGTTCGGCCGGTCGGGCGCTCTCGGATCTCGCCGTCGCCTCCGTTGGGATCTCGCTTGCTTGCACGCACCATGGCCGCCGTCGCGCCGCCACAGGTCCCGGCCGCCGCGCCGGCACCGGGCGCTCCTGCTGCTGCTCCGGCACCTGCCGCTGCTGCCCCTGTCGCGGATCGTATCCTTCTGTGCTAACCGCTTGTAAAAGGTTTTGCCTTTGAGTTTGAGGGGTTTGGTTGGTTGCTTGGTTGGGTCGTGTTTGGTTTGCTGTGCCGTTCGTGGTGGCTACGCCGGCGACGGCCGGCCGGTGGCCCCGTGTCCGCTGCTCTTGTCTGTCCTTGCTGCGTTTACTTGCTTGTCTGGTACAGATCGGCGTGTTTCACTGTTTGTAGGCTTTACCTATTGGTGGCAAGCTACAGGAAGCCAAAAAAGATTATCTTTTCATGTTTTTTAGTATTGATTTTATTGCTACCGCTCGTTGTGATTTAGTTCGGATAGCCCTGGGATCTGGATACATCGTTGTTATACTCCTTAATTCGTCGATTTGCTGTGCAAAGAAGCCACGGATCTGCTGCAGAAGTTGTCTTTGGATTCGCAGCCCAAGGCGGCGGATGCTACCGAGCCTGCGGGTGCCAAGAAGGTAGAGATAGAACAGTAGTCCCGTGTATGTTCATGATTGGTTCCAGGTGATATGTTATTCTGATTGATTTGCCTCTCTTCCTGTTCAACAATTCTATAGGGTGCTGCAGCCAGCCAACCGCTAAGCGTGTCCATCCCGCCGGAGCGGTCCATCACGCCGGTGCTTCAAGACTTTATGGACCCCAACCTGTTTTATCTGCCAGCGTATTACTATGGAGGTGAGGGCCGTAGAATAAATATAAAAGTGATCTTGTCCCAGCTTGCTCGGCTCTTCCAGTGATCCTAGCTAATTATTTGTCCTGACAGTAGAAGTTGGATCGCTGTTTAATTTGGCTTTGGTATTATGCTGACTGAATTCTGATGGTGTTCATCCAGGTTACGACGGCACCATGAGCGAGTGGGATGATTATCCGAGATATCTAAATCCAGATGGAGTGGAGATTGCCCCAGTAAGTTATCATAGTGTATCTTATCCTTAACTAGTCATGTGTTGATTCCCTTGATGATTCTGCGTTCTGGCGTATTCTCAATGTAGTGATAGTCAATTTGTTTGCTATTATTGGCTATTGGTAGCTGTACTGTCAAGTCTATTGTGGGATATGTAATAAGTAGAAAGCTATTCAGCCCTCCTTTTTGGGTATGGTGTGTATTTTTTTGGCTTGGCTTTTCTTTTTCCTTCTGCTCTATGCACAATTAACTCGTTCTAAGATATTTGCATTTCTTGTCTGCCACTAACATCTTGTCATAAGAATTATGCTTCTGGTTTTTTATGCCTTTTCCCACATCGCTTCATCCAGAAACAGTACAATTAACTGCTTTAATGTGCCTTTGGAATCTCACAGGCTGTATATGGAGATATTTATGGATATGGGTATGCTCCTTACGGTGCTTACTCTCCTGCCAGTTCTCCAGTTCCAACAGTTGATGGCCAGATGTTTGGCACCCAGTACCAGTATCCAACTGCATATTTTCAGCCTCCTACACCAGTTTCTTCTACCACTCAAGGCGACGTGCAGCCGTCCGTCAACCCTGAGAAGCCAGCAGCTAAATCAGATCCTGCCAAAGCGACCGCAAATGGTGTTGTTCCTAATGGTACTGCTCACAGTAACAGCGGAACTGTACCCCTTGCGTCAGGCCACCAAAATTCATCACTGACGCCTGATGGAACTTATAGGGCACCCTTGCTAGGTGGAGTTCCCTCTGCTGGTTACCTGGACTCGACATATGGGTATGACAGCACAGGAACACACTATGCATGGTATGATACTTCCGCTTATACCAATGGACCGCAAAGAACACCTACAGCTAATTATATGCCGTCCTCAACATACAATGGTAATGTTTCTTCAGCAAGAAATCAGAACAAGAGCTCCACAACGCAGCAGATGGTGAGTTCAGCGATAATTTATTTGTTTATTCATATACTGAATTATGGTATGATTGCTTCTGCTTGGTTCCTGCTAGGCTAATCACATTGCTGCTTAATTAGGCTGGCAGGTTGTATGCATAATCTTTTGTACTGTTCTAATTGCTTTTAACACTCAAGGTGCGCACATGGATTTGCACACTTGGATTAGATAATAGAAGATTGTTTGCCTTTTTGTCTTCGTAGTTGATTTTTTATGGCTGAATGTGTTTTCTTGTATTTCCTTGATTCAGGGTACGCAGAACCGAAGACCTGCATCTACAACCGGATCAGCTGCTCCTACATATCCCAATAGGATGTACACAAGCCCTCGGCCTTACACTCAGTATGGAAATTCGATGAAAACAGGTCTTGCTTATGGAAGCAACGGATACGATTCCAGGATATATGGTCGATGGGGTGTTGGTATGGATAACAGGTACAGGCCTCGGGGCCGTGGTAATGGATACTATGGTTATGGAAACGAGAGTCAGGATGGGACAATTGAGCTGAACAGAGGTCCTAGATCTGGTCGTTTCAAGAACCAGAAATTGTATGGTCATACTGTTACCATTGCTGTAAAAGGGCAGAGCCTTCCTTCTGGTGAAAGCAAGAATGATAGTGCTGTACCTGATAAAGCACTGTTCAACAGAGATGACTTCCTTGTTCAATATGATGCTGCTAAGTTCTTTGTCATCAAATCCTACAGTGAGGATGATATCCACAAGAGTATAAAATACAACGTGTGGGCCAGCACCACAAATGGAAACAAGAAGCTTGACGCTGCTTACCAGGAAGCTCAGTCAAAGGGTTCTGCATGTCCTATATTCTTGTTTTTCTCGGTAAGGATGTTTTTCCATGCTTGCTATTTCGTTGTGAATGTTTAAATTATTTTCCTGATGCTGATATGCCCTTTGATAAAATTTCAGGTGAATACAAGTGGCCAGTTTGTTGGTGTTGCTGAAATGACTGGTGCTGTTGATTTTGAGAAAACCTTGGAGTACTGGCAACAAGACAAGTGGAATGGTTCCTTCTCTGTTAAGTGGCACGTTGTCAAAGATGTGCCTAACAATATTCTGAAGCACATCATCCTGGAGAATAATGAGAACAAGCCTGTCACAAACAGCCGTGACACACAAGAGGTAAGCATTGTCAAGGTTTCTGTTTAACTTATACTGGCTTGCAAAAGTGGCAGTTTCTTGCTGTTCTCCTTATTAACTTTATTTCAACAACAAAAAAAAAATATCAGGTACACCTTGAACAAGGCCTTCAAATGCTCAAGATATTTAAGGAGCATGTGAGTAAGACCTCCATCCTAGACGACTTCACTTTCTATGAGAGCCGCCAGAAGCTGATGCAGGAAAAAAGGGTGAAATACCAGCAGATCCAGAAACAGGTATGATTGGGTCTTGTTAATCATCAGTTCAAATTTCAGCAGCATGCCATTGCTTGTCTTCTAGTATTATGTATTGATTATCTGTATCATTCAGGTATGGGACAGCAGGGCTCCTACTTCAGTCATCGGAGAGCAAAACCAGGAAGTCGCTAACGGGAAGCCAAAGATATCTGTACCAAACGGTGTCAATGGAGATTTGAAGGCTCCCACAGAGAATGTTGCTGCTCCTGTTGCTACCTATGCCTCAAAGGTGGCCCAATCAGCAGCCGAGAAACCCGTCGTCGCCAATGGTGTTGCCACCAAAACTGGTTAGCTTGATGGAATACCACAGTTCCCTAGCTGGCCATGAAGAGGAACGGTCCGGTCCTGAAGACCTCAACCTGACATGCAGTCCCGGAGGAACTGGTGATCTAGTAGGCTACCTGTGGAACTGGCAGCAAGGCCCCAAGAGGGATCCTGGAGAGCGGTTGGCTAGTTATTAGTTTTTGTTTCCCTTTTTATTACTGTATTGCCGTTTCAGTTTGCTTAGCTCAAAGACTCCTTAATAGTAGGATGCCAGAAACTTGTGGCAAGACAAAAGGCAAAGGAATTTGCTGTGGCCGTCTGGCTTGATCCATGTGTGCGTGCGCTGTTTGTGTCGTCCGTGTGCGTGCGTGTTGCGTTATTCGGTGGAGGAGAGTATACCCCTTTATATCGAGTGGATCTGAAAGTGGGTTAGATTGGAGGTTTCCCTTTACTAGTTTTATTATGTACCAGAGTCTTGCTTTTTTTGGTCCCTGATGATGCTGAATTCGTCTCGGTGCTCCACTATGTAGTTGTTGCAAAGATGACGAAGCAAAGTGGCGCGCGTTGCGTACTGCTTTGCTTGCATCATTCCTTGCTTGTTCGAAGTTATCCCCATTGAAGCCGCCTGTGTGCCTGTTGGTTGTGGTGCCGTGGGTGTACAGACTGTTACTGGTGCCTGTTGGTACTTCCAGCGTCAGACTAACAGATAGGTCCAGGTGCTGTATCTCTGCGAACAGGGGGTAGGATGTTTCGAACGATCGGTCCAGGAAGACGCCAATCTCTTGCTGGTCTGGCGGTCCCAGCTGTCGACAACGCCTTCGGTGGCGGCCCAGCTACTATGGATCAGCGTTACAGTGGAGTGCCGGCGTGCCGCTGATCCGATCTCAACTCTAAATTGAAAAACATTGAAACCATGCCCTGGATTGGATGTGGATGGATTATGCGGATGGGTAGCGTCGTGGACTGCCGTAGGTTAACGCAGTAGCAGCAGGATCGCAAGTGGAAACCCAACAATCCATTTTGTCCGCTGGAAAATTTTTAGTTTTATATTAAGCAAATTGAGATGACAATGATGCGTTACAAATCAGCGTGGCAAAAGTGATTAAATAAAAAAAAAATTGAAAAAGACTTGTCAGAAGTGGGATTTGAACCCACGCCCTCGTTAGAGGACCAGAACTTGAGTCTGGCGCCTTAGACCACTCGGCCATCCTGACTAGTTTGTTCTTCTGCTATTTGTAATACTATATAAACATATGTGTCTTAAATTGTCGCTTGACAATCGTGAGTTGTCGCGACACCGAAGCGCGTCTGCAGTAAGATGAACGTTAATATTTCTTGTCAGTGCGCTCGGTCCCGGAACAAGGATTGCTTGTGAGAGCTGCCGAGCAATCGTTTCCTTCCAGTGTGCTCGCTCGCTCTGCTCTCGCGTTGTACACTTGTACCACCCGTTTAATATCTGTTACGAAAAAATAAAAGAGGCCCAAAAGAGCGGGAAGCGACAAGGAGAAAGAGACACTATATCCTGACGCCCGATGGATATGAGGCTGCAGTGAAAGCCGGTTCGTCTTGAGAGGGCGGCGCTCTGCTCCTCCTCTCCCATCCCCCTCACTCCACTCTGCTCTCCGCAGCAATAATGGCCACCTCCACCATCCTCCCGCTCCACCTCCCCTCCTGCGCGCGCCGCTCTGTTCGCGCCTCCGCCGCCGCCGCCGCCGTGGCCACGGCGTCGACACCGCAGTCGCTGGAGGAGGCGTTCGGCCGCAAGGGCCTCAAGTTCGCCGCCGACCCCGCCGGGAACGCCACGGCGGAGCTGAACGTGCGGAACGGCAGTTCGCTGCAGCTCCGGCTGGGCGACGGCCTGGTCACGTCGTACAAGCCCAAGGTGTACTGGAAGGAGAAGGACGATTGCCGGGAGGTGCTGTACACGGTGGGCGACCCTGCCAAGCTCAAGGGCGGCCTCGGTCTCGTGCTCAACCAGGTGTCCTCCAAGGGCGCCACCGAGGCGCTGCTCGCCGGGTCCGAGTGGACTGTCAAGGATGTGGACTCCGACTCCCTCGATGCAGTGCAGGTACATACTCGTATTTAATTATTGCAGAAAAAGAATTTGCTTTTGTTTTCGTCGAAAAAAAGAACTTGAACAATTTTCACATGAACTTTGTAGCAACATTTCTAATACAATCCCTGAATGGAATGACAGGTTGAACTGGGTTGCACCAAGGGCAAGCTGGACATCTCGTACGTGGTGACGCTGTACCCGCTGAGCATGGCGACGGCGCTGATCGTGCGGAACACGGGCACGAAACCCGTGGAGCTGACGAGCGCGGTGCTGAGCCACATCAAGTTCGACAAGCGCAACGGCACGGCGGTGGAGGGCCTCCGCGGCTGCCCCTACGCCTCCCTCGCGCCGCCGGCCGCCGACTTTGCCGTCCTCACGCCCGCGGAGGCCATGAAGCGGGAGGACTCCGGTGGCTGGTTCTCCTCCGGCGACGAGGAGCCACGGCAGGGCGTCTGGGTCGTCGAGGAGAACCAATACACCATCCTCAAGAAGAAGGTCAGCAGGGTGTACGCCGCACCGCCGGAGGAGAGGAAGAAGCGCATCTACAGCACCGCGCCCTCAAAGTTCATCACCATCGACCAGGTAACGATTTACGATTGCTTAATTATTACTAATGATCATTCTCGATCTTGAACCAGAGGTTACTGATACACGTGCATTATTACGATTTGCAGTATAGCGGGCTGGGGTTCAGACTGGTGCGATTAGGTTTCGAGGACTTTTACCTATGCAGCCCGGGAGGCATGTACGAGAAGTTCGGCACAGACTACTTTCTCTGCACGGGGGCGGCGTCCATGCTGGTGCCCGTGGTCGTCAACCCCGGCGAGGAGTGGCGGGGAGCACAGGTCATTGAGCATGACAACTTGTAACTTTATCTTTTTTTTCTTTTTTGGTTGAACAAAATCATGGGTTCGACGTATTTATGTTGTTGGGTTTCGTGTTCTCCTGTAATTGATGGATTGGGATATAAGATAAATTTACAGAGGAAATAGGTCGTTCGACATGACAGTAACTGAACAAGTGTATCTCATTTTCATTCTCTCAATAACGTCAGTCGGTCACTCCATCAGACAGAGCATGGCTTGCGCGGTAGTGGCATATGCCATTTTCTGCCATGATGCCCTGCCTTGTTGCTCGTTGCATGATTACACATAACAAAACAGCTTCCATTAAAAACACAGGTCCGGCCGTCCAACATTCAGGCGTTTTACACTATCATCATCCGTCTAGCAATACAAGAGATTTTCTGTTTTTCTCACAAGGATCAAGGACGTAAGACATGCATCTCGACATCGACCATATCTTAATGTTCAACCACATTTACAGTTTCGGATGGTAATGCTGATAAAAACATGCGCTACTGCCGATTACACGATGGGAGAAACGGCTTTCTCCGTATTAGAAAAAAAAAAACTCTAGCATAAAAAATGTTGCAAAACTCCAGACACAACTTTCTGCTTCAAACAACCAGTGCTGTTGCCAAGACGAGCAGAACACAATAGCGCTGTGGCAGCTGGCTCAGCAAATAATAACCGGTGAACTGTCCTGAACAGAGAGCGCATCTGCTAACATGTTTCTGGGATAGGCTACTCAAGTAAACCTGCATCCTTGAGAGCAGTCTCAAAATCTTCCTCACTTTTCCAGTTTCGGACCTAAAATTGATAAAATAGTGTAAGTACAAGTTTATTTAAGATAAAAGGACAACCATTTGCATCATATGAACCATATTACCTCTGGTACTTGGTGCTGGAAGTAGTCCTCTATCTTCCTCATCACAACATTATCTGTTTCACCACATAGTAAGTTGAACACAGCACCTGTCCGCAGCAATGGTTTCACAATTAGGAACATCGAGCGAATATGCAAATAGTTATACTAATTTGATCAGAGGTTCATTTTTTTCTACAATTTTTTTCTTCTATTAAGCCAATGTGAAGGGTTCTTGAGCATGACCCTAAGCTCTTGATTCCTTAACTACAACACAACTAGCTAAAATGTTGATCAAGATACTGTAATGTAGTAATAATGTACAATTGCATCCCCGCATACAATTATACACAAGAGCCACAGATAAATTACCTTTTCGGCCAAAGCGTCCAGCTCTGCCGATCCTATGCAAGTACACTTCATAATCAGGTTCATCTCTCGTACCATATTTGATTGGCATGTCATAGTTGATGACCAGATTCACCTTTAAGTAGAAAAAAAACTTAGAATGAGAAAAATTGTAATTGATGCAGTGTAAAGTAAGCACCACACCAAATAATACCTGTGCTTAGTCAAACCCTCGAGCAAGAACGTCTGTTGATATAAGAACCTTGGTGTACCCATCTTTGAATTCCTGTATTATCTTTTCCCTCTCAGATTGGTCAAGGGATCCTTGAATTGAGGAGCACACATAGTCCTCTCTCGTCAAAGCATTGTGTACATTCTTAGTACTTTGCCTCGTTTTAACAAAGATGATAACCTGACCAACTTTTTGCCCGAACTCAAAGATCTTGTCCCAAATAACCTCTATTTTTGCCGTCTCATCAGGGATTTGAACTTTATATTGCTTTACTTTTTCCAAAGTTAGTTATTCCTTCTTCACAAAAATTTGGTTTCCATCCCGTATGACCTTTGTAACAAAATCCTTCACCTTCTCATTGAAGGTTGCAGAAAAGAGAAGAACCTGGCAGAAATAGAGTTGAAGAGATATGAAATAAGCTTGATAGATGGATAAACAAATATGTCTTGCCAACTTCATCCGAAACAAATGGACAAGAATAATCAATGGCATGGGCATGAGTAATAAATAGTGACAAGGAAGTCCAAATATGATTTACCAACTCGATAGGCTAGTTTAAAACCGAAGTAAATCGGTTCCATCACCCAAACTAGCAAAATACATACAAATTTCCCTTTTAAGTAGGAAGTTAATGTCACTATTAGTTAGTTGACTTTGTAGGGTAAATAAACTGCATTCAGGGATGGTCTTTTCAGTAATATGCTCTGTTTTCCTTCTATATTAATACAAAGATTCACAGCTCTCGTGTGTATTAGAGAGAAAAAAAAGGTACTAAGCTCTGTTTTCCTCACCAGTAATTAATAAGGTTCTTCAGTAAAAAAACGACATAAGCACAAAGTGTAAGAAAATCCCTATCACAAGATCATACCCTTGATAACCTTCCATATATTTTTCATATAGAGCATATAGGTAAACAATTTTTTACCAATGCACCTTTTTAAGTCACAGATAAGCAGTTTTATGTGATAAAACCAATACACTATGTGAATAGAAATGTGTTACCTGACAACCACCAGCACTTTTTTGTATATCCCTCATGATTCTTTCAGAATCAGACCTAAAGCCATCCTGTAAGAAAAGCATTAACTACCTTAAGGAACTGGACTTCTTTCATTTATAAAGACTATCTCATACAATACATCACAACTAACTAACGAATTAATTAACAGCAATCCAGTAGCAAACAGGAAATTGTCATAAAAACAAAACATTGGATCCCTGATCTAGTTTAGAGAGCAGAAATATCTAGTTTAGAGAGCAGAAATAGAGATAATTTACTATCAAACCTCTTGGAAAGGCCAAATCGTTTCAGCAAACAGGACACGATTTTTTTCCCAATCTACTCGAACCTACCTAAAAGATAATTGGTCCCTGGTGTTGTCTGGAAACGCCTAGCCTCATAGCAGCATCACTGTGACAGTCTTTAAACTCATCAATCACTGCTACAAAGAAGGTATCTATAGATCTTATGCTCATTACCCTTCTTGATTCTTTGTCCCAAAAAGCTAACAATCTACCTCTTGATGCATGTTTCCCCCGAGGAATCTACCCCTACCCCCACATGAATTTCTCACTGCTACACCATCAATGCACCCTATGTCTAACAATGCAGAACCCTAGGAATTATCAGTCCTGGACACAATCAAAATACAACAGGATGCAAGACATACCTCAGCAAGCATGTGGTCTGCCTCATCGAACACAAGTAACTTGATCTCCCTTGTGGGTAGCTTCTTATGGGTAATCCACTTGATAATGTCCCGGAAGTGCCGATCACCTGGTCAGTAATTGGAGGCATCCTAGAGATTGACACATAATCCTTTTGAGCTGGCGGGATTGCACAGGCACAGGTAATGCCTGTGAAATTGCCCATCCTCATGAGCACCGCCTTGTTCTGCACAGTTCAGTCAAGCAAATTCAGCACAATATATTGCAGAGTTCCATCCAATAGCAAACGAGGATCACAATACCAATATGCGAGCATAGAAAAGAGTTAAGTGACCTGCTGTGCGAGCTCCCTAGTGGGGCAAATGCAGATGGCCTGGGGGATTTTGAGGTTGGGGTTAACGCGGCTGAGCATGCCCAGGACGAAGCAGGTGGTCTTGCCGGAGCCGTTGTGTGCCTAAGCAACGAGGTCCTTGTAGGACGGCGTGAGAATCATGGGGAGGGTGATGGCCTGGATCTTGCTCGGGCGGTTGAACCCCATCTCGTCGTGCAACCCCTTGAGCAGCTCCGGCGGTAGCTTCAGATCCTCGAAAGTCGAGGCCGACTCGTACACAGTGCCCCCCGACGTCACCTGCAGCGCAACCAATCAACATCAATCAACTAATCAGCTATGGAGATCGGATAGGACTAGCAGCGGGCGCTGGCGGCGATGGAATGGGTACAGAATCATACGGCATGGATTTGGGAGTCGTCGGAGTCATCGAGGAGAGGCGGGCCCTCCGCGCCGCCTTCTTCCTCAGGAGCGGCGAGCGAGAGAGCTTCGATCTACTTGGCCTGCTCCTCCACGGCCGGCTCGGTTTTGGAAGAGGAGGAGGACTCTGCTGCGGCCTCCGCCTTGGCCTTGGCCTCCTCCTCCTCGAGGTCCGCCCATGACTTCTTCTCAGGCTCTTTCTTGTCGCCGGCGTCGGCCATCACGCACTTGGGAGATCGAGCAAACGAGGCAGGGGTGAAACGGAGGAAGCTGCTGCTCTAGTCGGTTCCGTGTTCTTCTCCCTGGTGATTAGCGTAGGTTTTATGAGGGGAGTAAGTCTGCTTAAGATGCACGCACATTCCTACTACAGGCCGCCCAACCTGCATCAGCCACGCCCATGGGCTGGCCCTTCACCGGAAAGGCACACGAATCTCATGGCCTGCGAGGCTACGACAACCCAGGAAAGACCCAGAATGCAGATGGGCCTCGGCCTAGGGTACATGTTGTCTGTTTCCATTTATTGATTTACGTTTTTCAGATTCCTTGAGCAATTCATCATATCCACCTGCTTGCCATGTAACACGAACTTGTTCTTAAAAAAAAAAGGTAGAAGAACACGAACTGAAGTAGTCATGCAAAACTATTACTATGTTATATTATATATATGCTTACACCTCTATTTCAGCACTAGCAAATGATTGTGTTCTGTTCCCATTCTTCCTTTACCAGATTAAGAAAAACAACATTCATTTCAGGCAAATTGCAGGTCCAAATAAATGCATCACTAGAAAACCAGAGCTGCCTCAGGTATCCCCAGTTGCCAGTTTGTTCCATAGATTAGCAATTCCAAGCGAAAACTCTAGCGTCCTCTATCGTGGATTACATAATCCGATCGAAGTGATAGTAATATAATGTGCTACTCCTCTTAAGAGGTTTGTTGATAGCTGACCATACCAGAACCAGACAAGCAAACAATAGTTTTTGCCTTTCAAAGTTCAGATTCTTCACGTCTCTCAAAATAAAAAAAGAGAAAACATGGACCAGAAAAGTATCCTGACGGCTAGTAAGAAAGGTGATCATAAGACGTGATTAAACAACTCAAACTCAACTAATATAGGGAGGAAATCCAGCCAAATAGTTGACTGATCCGGGTCTCAGCTCAAACCAGAGTTACATCATACATGATCCAGGAGCAAATAGAAATATCAACCCTTACAAAGTTTAAGTAAAGAAGCTCTTAACCTCTCTAACAGAACGTCATCTAGAAAATGATGAACTCGTCAGCCTTCAGCTGTCTTACCGGCCTGGAGGAATCAGTTTCAATTTGAATACAATCATACCTTGCTCTGAGCAAGCTGTTAGAGCTCAGGTATGCTTGGCCATCAGGAACTGAAAAGGTTGTCCCACTGCACATATGTTTTTTTAGTGTGCTTAATCAGCAAAAACACTTCGTCACACCGAACTCTGCGACTGGGTGCTCACTTGTACCAACCTAGAATAGATCTTATGAGAGTACTATAGCATCAGACACATGGAAGTGTGGTCAGTGCTTGGTCATCAACGTACACCAACCTATCTGAAAATAGCAACAATCTAGTACAATTCTGTCTCAATGTACTACAAACAACACCAAAATCACAATTTTGTTTCTGTGGAAACGAATATGAGAAAGAAACAAACAATACCAATTTATTTTGATAGGTAAAAACCAACAAAACTTGAAAGGGGGTACAGTTACATAAGCTCTGAATCATACAGCAGCATCACATTCTCCCAAGGCTTGACCACTACCTTTATTCCCCGAAGAACACATTCCAATCCTACTGGTGACCCATGGAATCCATAGACACCAAGAACGAGAGAAAAATACATCGCAAATAGTTATTGTGGTACTAATACTACAGATGGATCACAAATGCCCAAATTCAGGTCTTGCACAGAGCCAATTTATGTTATGCAGAGCAGAGCATCCTAATCTCGTTCAGAAACCAGAATTGAGATCACATGACGAAGCCAATCATGGGTTCCTAGCTTGGAAATCCTTCATGAACGCCACAAGCTTCTCCACGCCGGCGAGCGGCATGGCATTGTAGATGGATGCGCGCACGCCACCAACTGATCTGTGCCCCTTGAGCTGGACCATGCCTTCCTTGGCCGCCTCGGCAATGAACTGCTTCTCAAAGTCTGCCCCCTTGGCCAACGTGAAGGGGACGTTCATGAGCGACCGCACCGACTTGTCAACGGGGCAGACATAGTACCCGCCGCTGGCGTCGATGGTGTCGTAGAGGATGCCCGCCTTGTGCGCGTTCTTCTTCTCGACCTCGGCGAGGCCGCCCTGCGCGAGAAGGTCCTCGAAGATGAGCCCGCAGATGTAGATCGCGAAGCAGGGCGGGGTGTTGTAGAGCGAGGCGTTGTCGGCGTGCGTCTTGTAGTCCAGCATGACGGGCGTGATGGGCTGCGCGTTGCCGACGAGGTCCTTGCGCACGATGGCGATGGTGACGCCGGAGGGCCCGACGTTCTTCTGCGCGCCGGCGTAGATGACGCCGAAGCGGGAGACGTCGACGGGCTTGGAGCAGAAGTTGGAGGACATGTCGGCGACGAGGATGCCCGACGCGTTCTTGGGCTCCGGGTAGTCCTTGAACTCGACGCCGTGGATGGTCTCGTTGGAGCAGATGTGGAGGAACCGGGCCTCCGGGTTCTGCTTGATCTGGCCGAAGGGCGGGAGGGAGGTGTACTTGCCGTCCTTGCCGGACCAGGCGACGGAGGCGGCGGAGAACTTCTTGGCCTCCTTGAAGGCCTTGTCGCTCCAGGAGCCGGAGACGACGAAGTCGGCGGGGACGGAGGGGTCGGCGCAGAGGTTGAGCGGCACGGCGGCGAACTGCGTGGTGGCGCCGCCCTGGAGGAAGAGGACGGCGTGGGTGTCGGGCACGGCGAGGAGCGCGCGCAGGTCGGCCTCCGCCTTCTTGATGGCGGCGTCGAACTCCTTCCCGCGGTGGCTCATCTCCATGATGCTCATCCCGGAGCCGCGGTAGTCGACGAGCTCCTCCTGCGCCTTCTTGAGGACGGAGAGAGGGAGCGTCGCCGGACCCGCCGCGAAGTTGTAGATGCCGCGGTCCCCGGCGGCCGCACCGGCGGCGGCGGAGGACGGGGACGGCGCCGCCACTGCCGTGCAGCAGATCCTGGCGGCGCGGGTGGGGAGGCGGACGGAGGATGCGGCGGCGGCGGCCCTCGGCGCGGCGGGGCGCTGGATGAGGAGGGAGTGCGGCGTGGCGGCGGTGGCGGCGGCCATCGTGGAAATGAGTGAGGGAGGGTTTAGGCTGCTCGGTGCACGGGATCGAACGGAACGGGATCTATAGGAGGAAAGGGAGCTGTCAGAGTCGCGGGGGTTGGTGCGGTGGTGTGCCCAAGTGAAGCCTTCCTTGCTGCCTTGGTTGGTTGGTGGCGGGCTGGCGGCTAGGGAATGGGGCCGGCTGACTGCAAATGCAATGCATATGCAACCAACTTGAGCGTATTCAGTGGGTGCAGATCTCAGCTCGTTTTGTCCAAGTTGTGCTGCAATCAGTTGGATCTTTGGTAGTTCAATCCAATTTTGTGTGCTGAAGTACTTGCTGAAAATGGATACTACTGAACAAACCTTGTAAACGTCTGGTTCTTGTGGCGTTGCTGTTCGGAATGGGTATACGATCTCGCTGTCCTAACTTTTTCAGAAGCAGGGCTCCTGCTTCCTTTCCCTCTGTCGTAACGTGCGGAAAATAGTTAGCTGGCTAGCAGCTAGAACTTCGATCAAATCTATTTTAGTGCGCCGTGCTACAACAGGCGTCGCTAAGTGGAAAGCACGCAGTCAAGTCTTACTTGGTATTCGGTACGAGCAGCAAACAAACGGCACTCTAAAAAGACCGATATGTTCTCCGCTTCAAATCAGGCTGCGGTTTCATTTGACACATATCTGAAGCAGCTACAGTTACTGATCGTCTGATCTATCCATTACACTGCTCTTTGCTTATCCTGATGGCCATACAAACACTTCACTACTTCAGGCACAAGTTTCAACACTGATGCCGAACATCCAGTTTCAACACTGATGCCGAACATTCTAAGACGACAAACTGATAAAAGGAAATGTATGTGACAAAATCCATAGGCAACACATGGCATAAGGCTACAATAAAAAAAGGTGAAACAAATGCTGTTTGTCTACGTTCCATCTTTGTATTCAGATGCTGTGCACAGTATTACAGTATACCACTTTGTGCAATTCCAGTGTTCACCATTGCACAATACATGTTTGTTAGTCCCATTACATGAGCCAATGAGATGGCACTTCCACACGTGCACCTACTGTCAATGTTACAGTCTTGTTAGCAGAATGCCGAAAACCGAGGGAGGCATTCTCAGAGGGCACAGGTAAAACAGCCCGGTTGAGTTCTCTACAGGCAGTTTGTACACAACGATCAGCTGGAGGCGATGACCTATTCCTTCACTTCTGTTTAACATCGGAGCAGCTAGCGGTATGTACTATCATATCTGTTACTAGGAGGGAAAGACTGTCGTCTCATTGGGTTCTGGAAACTTACTTCCTTAACGCTGGCATGAGGCTGTCCTGTTCCTGTACCTCTTTGGTTGATACCGGGATCAAAACCAGACAGGTACCCAGACATATGCATGCTTTCAGGTTCATAATGGCTGTCAACTTCGCTGCTATATCCTGCAAATTGTGGGTAGTAAGCTGTGTCGCCCAACTGCATCACTTCACCCATCTGAGTTGATTGAATCCAAAAATCGTCACTGTACATCCCTGAAACTGGATACAGAGATTCCTTGGGCACAATATTAGCACCAGAGAACTGCTGGAACGGAAGTACAGAAGTATTAAAGTTCTTCACGTTGCTCCCTCCCTGCAATTGAACAGCAATAAACAGAATTCTAATCATAAAAGGCTGGTACTTTCTTCATGATGAAGTAAGCCGAATGGCACAATTCAGAAGGGTAAACAAAATTGAACACTATACAACAGTAGAATATTTAGCGAAACAAAACTGAAGACTGTCTTTCAAAAGACAAGCACTCAAAATAATAGGCACCAATTTGAGCAGCTGTAATGGGGAGGATAATTAGGCCTTATGCTTTGTCTAGAGCTTGGGAGACATTGGGGGATTGGGAAAATTGTTTCTTTATTGATTGATTGGTTGATTCCAAATGACTGCCGTGTCTCTCTTTATATAGAGGTAGAGCCGGTCCTAATTCTAACTAACCTAACTTGACGGCTAAGTAAGGGTGGCGCTACAGTAACCATGACGCTACAGTACCATGGGCCGCTACAGTACCACGGCCCAAAGGCCTGCCCATAGCAGCAACATTAACAATCGACAAACTGAAAGACCAGTGCTATCAAATTTTTAACAACCTCTCAACAGAAAGAAAGCATAAATTACGTATTCACGATGAATAGTTTGAGATAAATATCTCCACCTGCTCATTTGAAAACCCTCCAAAATTTTCTAAGCCTGCCAGATGCCAAATTTACTAGAGTTCAATGTGGGTCTCTTAAGTTCCCAAAACGCATCTATATAAATTCAGAACAAATATTGAAAACCTAAAAAAAAGAGATATATTCCATACCTGCTGGTATCTATTATTGCTCAGGAATTCATTATTCATTGGTCTGTTCAGGCCTGCTAAGAACTGAGAGGTCTTAGTTTCAGATGATGATATGGTCCGAGCCTTGTCCTCTAGGTAGAGGTTACTGAACAAAGCTGTTTCACTCAAAATACCAGCCCCACTGCCAGAAGCAACATTTACATTTGCAGTTGACGGAGGAGCCATGGATGATTGATCAGCTGGACAAATATTACTCCGATCAATGTCAGCATCCAAACGAGTCATTTCATCACTCGCCTTAACACTCCTCAAAGCCGACTGCACAAAATAAGATATTGGTTTTGAAAAACCATTTAAGCACCAATGGTAACTTAGCATATTCAAAAAACATTCAGATTTCAGAGCAAACAAGTAAATAAAATAAATTCCATAGAAACCCAACGGACCTGTTCCAGCCGTTCCTTCTTTAGTTGCTCAGGTATTCCTTCAAATAAATGAGAATATTTAAGTGCATTCCTGATGGTGGCAACGATGTCATTGAGATGGCTCTCAACAAATGGATATTTTGATTTCACAATTCTTTTTAAATGTCCAACATCTGGAGGCATCTGCTTTGCTTTGAATCCAAAAGGTGGAGCAATTTAGGAGTTAGCAAAGCTAACACATCAAGTTTTGCACCATAGCAATCCAAAGAAAACATCAATACCTATCTCCAACAAGGCCTTATTTGGCAAGATATAACCGGTGCTCTCATCTTCTTGACGAGCTATACCATCTCTCCAGTTATGCAGAGCCTTCAAAGAGGAAAACAAAGATATGCAAGATACTCATATAGACACTATACAACAGACGAAACTGAACAATACTGTCTCCCCTAAAATTAAATATACTCTTATAATACATGTAAAAATGAGTATTTTGTACTTGATTTTTACAAACACGATGTCTTAATTTGAATTTTCAGAAGTCCATAACAGGTTTTGGTATCTAAGGGTTACAGATTAATTCTGAGAAAACAATCCACACCAAATGCTAGCTCTACTCAAGACAGAATACATAAACAAGAAAAATATGTACTTACAGCAACAACAGCCAGCTGTTTAGCATTCAGTTCATGTTCTTGCAACCTGTAATAGTACACTTCAGTTTACCAGACCAGCATGCATATTATGAATTTGAAAAGCGCACATATTTCCAAGATAAAGAGAAAGCTACCCGTATATATGGAGATAGGATTTATCGGTCAGAACCTCCTTTTCATAAAACTGTAAGCAAATTTCATTACTGTGCTTGTGAACCTGCAAAGGGGGGGGGGGGGGGGTTAGGGGTAATCCAAGAACTAAACATCAGGATGTGCAATCTGATATGTATATCAGACGAGGGGCCAGCAATAATAAATAAAACAAAAGGACCAATATTTATGCTATGTCACACGGTGCTAAATTTAAGGGTCCATTCAATGTGTAGATGATACGAAACCATGCTCCAACATATGAAGTCAACATATAAGATGCGAGTCAAAACAAAAGGTAAAAAGTAGTACCTCTAGAAGGAGATCATTTTCAGATGTTGATTCCTTTTGAAGTTTCTGTTTCATCAAGTCATATATGTACAACAGATAGTGAGTATCTTCTCTAGCATACCTGCATGGGACTAACTTCAGCTGAATACATTTTACAGCAATAATGAAAGAGTGCACGAAATTAACAAAGACACACAAAAGCAAATAAATCAAAGATGGGCCTATATGGGCAATACTTGATCATTTCATCAGGAAGTGGTCTTGCCCTCCAATCTGCATTTTGATATCTACAAGAAAAGGTATAGTTTAATCAGAAAAATACAAATAAGCAGAGTGGACAGTTGTAACTTAGTGGGGTAAATAAAACACACTCTTTCTTTGCTGTAACTCCACAAAAGTGATGCAGTAGGTACTCTAGGCTATTTCTCTCCATCTGTAAGACCCTTGAAGCCTGATTGGGGTTAGAAAGGAAAAACGAGCTTCAGTATATAAAGCATCAAATCAAGGATTTGAAGAAAACAAAGAGATCGATAAGCTGAAAGACAAGTAATGGTATTATTGGTCCTAATTTGCAAGATACCTGTCCTGTGTCAAAAAGGTTGCATACATAAATGTGGAAATCACGTTGCAGCCACATTATATCACGATCTGCTCCATGCATTACCTATTTGACAAATAATAGATGAGCAACTAGACATTTTGAGGGTCAATACATGACTTTATTCAAGAGTCATTAAAAACCTTTCTCTTGGTGGGATCTTTGAAATGTTCTTGCAAGTAGAGGCCAATATATATGCGAAGCTTGAGAGTGTCCACAATAAAGTCCTCTGTTCTTGTAGAAATTTGCATCAAGCAAGTCAAACCCTGAAATGATCTATATTGATTATGCTCCAAGTCAACCTGAAAACAAAACAAAAATTGGCAAACATTAAGTTACTATGATCACCTTGGGAGTTGTTTTCAATGCCAAATGGCTCATAATAACATAAAAAAGGTTCAAGAATGTTCTTCTGCAAGATGAACGAAAAGCACAAAGGCAGGGTACTGTTTTAAGACATAGAAGCCAAAAGAAAAATGTTACAAGCAGCAATGAATTTATACAGGCGGAGCTTTTCACCATAAAATCTTACACATATAGAAAAATAAAAGCATTCTTTTCATTTTAAATTCCAAAAACCGGATATTACAAGTTAAGCTCTCATTTAGCATGTAAATTGATTAACTTAAATATGAAGTTTGATGTGTAGTTTAATCAAAGGTTCCAAAAGTACAGCATTTTCGTTGTCAAATTCGATGACCATTACACAAACACGCATATAGTAACAATAGCTAAAGCCACATGTGACTTAAAAACTTCATCTAGAATTGCTGCAACAATTTTTTCTGCATAAATTATGTTCATTAGTAAAAAACAATATCCAGGGGCACATGCTTTCAAGTTTTATGAGAAGAGAATCCAAAACAGGACCAAAAGGACTTGATGGTCAAAATTAAGTATTTACTGCCACGTAAATAGAAGACATACAAAACAGTTATAGAAGATAAGTGTGATATAGATTCATCTAAAATTAAATAGATAAACTTAATTACAAATGCTTACAGCAAATTCAGTTACACTCTTCAACTTCTTAGATAATTCCTTCAAGCCTTGTGGATCGTCAACTAGTGTAAAGGGTGTATCCTCTAAATCAGCTGGCTTTACTGGTTCACTCTCACAAACATTTCTGTCGATGAACAGTTCAACAGGCAGCTTTTCCTGAGATAAGAAGTTAACACTCACAGGGGTGAACTGGATAGCAATTATTTGAAGTTAATAAATGAGTAAACAAAATAAGCACCAAACCAAACCAGCTCTATGACCTAAAAAAAGCAAAAACAATTACACTGAGATTTTCTTGTATTGATCCTAGTACAGTCAATGAGTATGGTGACGAGAATAAGCTTTTCCTTTAAAATACCAATATGCATTCTATTTCTCTAGTAACACAAACGAATCTAGTCTCTCAATCAGCATGCTGGTGTCCAATTTTTTGTCATTCAAAATTAAATAAAATTCTTATCACACAAGAGGCAACGTCAACTAAACTGATGTTCTCAATTTTCTGTGCACAAATGATATCCTAATACCATCTTCTAGTGTTCAAGAGTAAAAAGAGCAATCCGACGAACAAAACAAGGCCAGCCTATTTTTACTCATTACATGTCTCACACTTGACAAGGCAAAACTCGTCAGCCATAATGCTCACCAATTGATCAAACAAATATCTCAGAGTAACTACAGTTACAACAGTACACACAAACAAAGAATTCAATGAAAAAATACCCTCAATCATGCCATGTCTCACACACTGATCAAGTAGCTCATTGCTCCTCCATCCTAATTGAACATATCCAGGCCATAGCAAACGAGACGAATCACTCGTGCAAGGATGAGATAAAGCACTAACCAACGGGTGAACAGGTCGGGTTCCATCTTCGCTGTGCTCCAGCCAGACATGCTTGAATGGCTGGTAGTTGTCCACTATGATTTTGTACACCTCCTGGGGCCGGGGAATGCTTGGATCGTGGAAGGGCACCTTCGCCTTGGTCCCCAGCGCGGCCGCCTTGTCCTTGGTCAACGCCCTTGCCGAACCCGAGCCTTGAATGGCATCAGAGCCAGAGGAACTCCCGCCCTCCTGGTCGCCGGCCCTCTTCTTCTTCTTCCCATGCGTCACCAGCTGGAACCCGTCCCCCGCATCCTCCCCCGGCGCAGGCGCAGCAGCGGACGTGGGAGCAGGCGCGGGCGCCTCCTCCCTCCCAGTCACGCCCTCGGGCTCGTCCATGGAGAAGCCGCGGCGCTCGAGCAGGACGCCGTCGAGGTCCGCGAGCAGGCGGGGCGCATCCGGTAGACCGTCTTGCCGCTCCTGCCCCACGACACGCGGCGAGGTAGGCGCGGGCGAGGGACGGCAGGAGAGCTGGGGCGAAATCGGAGGTCGCCTGAGTCCGGGGCGCCGCGCGACGACGACGATGAGCCGGAGCGGACGACGGCGAGGAGCGGTGGTTGGAGGCTAGGGTTTAGAACGCGTTCCGCGGCGAGGCTCTCGCCGCGGGAGTAGAATTGAGGTGGAGGGAGCGGGGGGAAACAAATGGAAACGCCGCAGGCAGTTTCTTCTTTCACTGCGGGGGGTCGCTTTTTATCGGGGCCGACGGCGGCGAGGCCGTGTTGTCTTGTCATGCCCGCCTCCGCCCGATCGCTACTCTCTGCCTGATCAGGTGGTACGTGTGATGATGCCTTTGTGGGTGGCCGTGCTGATTACGCCGACGGGCCAACCAAAACATCGGGATTTGGATCGGGATTACGCATCTGATCGTGCGTCCTAAACAAAATATCTCATGATCTACCACTGCACGATCCTGTGATGTCATGTTTTATCTCTCGATCTCGATGCGTCAATGCCCGATTTTGACAGCGGAGACAGAGAAATGGAAGTGACTGCCAAATTCGTACGCTAGTTTTCGACGAATATTTTGATGTGTGCGGTGCAGTCTTCCACATAATGACCCAATGATGATCATCCGGAGATTGAGAAGGAAAGCGCGCGGTGTCAACTGCATAGCAGGCCAGCAGGTGATCGTCATCTACAGAGAGGTGTCCTTATCACTTGGCCATTTTCTGCTGATGCTTATTGCTTCATCTTTCTTTGTCTTCTGCAAATACCAAATAGTATGCAGAAAGTTCAAATAATAACAAAAAAAAAATCAAGCGTTTCAAGCCTACACTGTCAATTTGTCATTCAGATCAAAGAAAGAACAGCATCGGGAGCGGACTCCTTTCATGCTGCGGCATCAGGACTGACTATACGCTTGTGATGTAATGTGATGCCGTGATGACATCTCTAGCTAAACATCATATGGTCAAATTGCATCTGAATGGCAACTTTGGCCCCCTCTAAAGTAAGATCATCAGAATCAATCCAATGAAATCCATGGCCTCCTCCCGCCTCAAATCGACTCGTTGGCATGTGATGCGCTCAGTTCTTGGCATGAAAGCTAACACCTCAATCATCCCCATGGAACCGATGCTCTGTTCTTCAGTTGTTGCCAGCACCAACAGCTCAGGCATGAGACTACGATGCTCAGGCGTATGCGTATCCAACGTGTTCGTCGTTGATTATCTCGTTCGCCGTGGTTGCTTCTTCTCCAACTCCGAGCAATGCAACGGCGTCGGCACAGCTCTTGGTGCCGCGCTGCTCTGCTCGATTCGCCGGCAGGGGGCAGCTCCCTGACCCTTGAATCACGTGCGCACACGCAAGCCGGAGCAGCAGCTCGGGCGCGAGGCGACGAGGAGTGGATCTGGGCGTTGGAGCGCATGCGCAACCGCCGTCGAATCGGCCACCGTCCTTAGCTACCGCGCCGTCGGCCCGCCGCCATTGCGGCCGGTGTGGGGGACCCTAGGGGCGGGAGCTAGGGCCATGAGCGACTCGCCGGAGCACCGCATCGGCAGAGTGGGCACCGGGAAACGTGGGATGGCAGCGCAGCCTCCCCGGACGCCATGTCGCCGATCCCTGGAATTTTGCAAAACACCCCCTGAATTGGATCCAAATTAGAGGTGTTTCTGCAAATATTTGCATCGCGGTTAATAATCGCGATCCAAATATATGCAAAAAGGCCCCTGGTTTCGGATCGGTTTCCTACGCCGGCGGCGCCGCCGTCATCTCCGCCTCCGTTCCATCCGGAAGCGCAGAGCCCGTCCCCGCCCACGGATTCCCTGCTGCAGAACCATCACCACCAATCACCCCACTCTTTCCTCCCCAATAAAGCTACATCTACCATCCGGACCGCGCCGCGCGACTGAGCTCGCACCGGCGGGGCATGGCAGCTTTGGTCCCGACCTCGCCATCGTCTCCTTCCGCAAATGCGAATGCGGGGAATCCACATCATTGTGCAACTGCTAGACGATTCCCGCAGTGGAGTTCATGGAGGTTCCCGCAATTCTTTCCGCCGGCGACGAGCATGGTTGCTCTGCTGTCAGCTCTGCTGTCAGAATGGCTGCCCCTGCGTTGTTCTTCTGGTGAGTGGTGTGACAGTCCCCACTACTCCATATCCAGATTCGTTAAACTACTTTCAAACATTTCTTATCAAATAGATTTGCCATTAGTTGTCAGAGATTTCTTAGCAAAATCTGAAGAATTGGCTGCCATTAGTTACCAAAGAGATTTGCAGGCACTTTATATGTCTCAAATCAGAAGTCATCGGAAGTCCAAATCATGAAGTTCTACTCAACATCTTCCTAATCGTTACAGTATTACACAAGCCATACATACACATGTATTTCTGTCTTTGCATTGCTTTTAGAGCTATAACAGCTTACACAAAACATGTAATACTTGTTTCTAGAATCCTCAAGAAAGCCATGAACTGAGGTTCAATTGGACCAGAAGAAAAACATCATATCTGAACTTTTTTGACATCCTGGACGCGTAATGTCTATTTCAAACATCAGGGACATCAGCGATGAACGTCAGGGAACGTGTGGGTATATCCACTACCAAAATGTTACACCACCTGTAGTTCAGTCCGTATGACACCTTTTATTCCCAACTCACATACTGACAGAATTATTCTTCCTAAATAGCAACATTTAACGAGACTCTTCTAAAAGTCTGCACCGTTTACAGTTACACGGGATGACACACCGCTTCACTGGAGTTGAGTGTAGTAGTTTCGTCATCAAGATATTCATAGATCGCTCTTGTCAACTGTCCGAACTGGGATGGCTGGTATGGACTCCCACCACTCCCTCCACCGCCGGTTGCCGTGCGGGTTCGACGAAGCCCTAGCGATCCTTGTGTTTGCCATGAAGCCACCAGCGGTCAGTACTATCAGGATGAACTTGAACGGGACCATGGCCAGCGCCACCGCACACCCGGTCAGCATCCATATCATCGTCTCTGTGTGCTGTTTACAGAAGAAGTTGCAGTGAAGTGCTCAGCAACCAAAATGGAAGAGAGATCAACCACCAAAGAGTATGAATTGTATTGGTACCTTTGGCGACTTCGCCAGGACAATCGACCACATTCTGAGGATGACAACGTTTGCTATCTTGATATACTCGTGCGCTTTCATCAGGCTCTGTTGTGCTTCCACTATGCTCTTCATTGTTGACTTGTCTGAAGATGTATCGATGATCACTTCCGATTGTATCTTATCGATCTTTCTTTGTCTAGCCCAAACCATCACGCCAACAACCATTATCAGGCTTGCAGCTAACACATAACCGATCCACTCCCTGCGTCAAGGAATAAAAAAGGAGTTAGCTTAGTACATCAGGTCCCTGTTCCATTTTCGACTCAAATGTAGCCAGACTCATAACCAAAATGGTCAACTTCAGGTACTGTGTATATGCTTACATGTATATGGTTAGCAAAATTACAGCAAGGACACCACCTGTCACAAGTGGTCTCTCCCACGAGGTTATCTGGTGGATTACAGGACGCAATTTGCCCAGGGGGCTAACCAACCCCTGCATATGAGAAGCAGAATTATTCAGAAATGCTGGCTTAAGTCAATAGAAGAAAATTAATGACAGCTGAAACTCAAAACATACCAAAGAGCCAAAAAGGAAACATCAAGGAAATGATCATACCACTAGTACAAGAAGGCTGTCAGTGATGCCTTCATCCTTCATCCCATCAACTGTAACATTAGCAGCAGTAACTTCCTTGGCCTCATCTTTCACCTGATCAATCGTGTTTTCAAGGGACGCCAAAGGCTGTTCGTGGCTATTCGAGTCCATGTCACTATCTTTTGCCATCTCGGCACTCAAAGGTACCAGACGAGACTTGCTCAAACTCTTGAACACATAGGACGCACTCAACCGGGTGATGGTTGACGTCTGTTTCAGGTTGCTCGCTAGTTGTTCAAGTACAAAATCTCCTTTGGGCAGGTCATCGTATAGCGAGAAAACTAGAAAGCTAGATGGCAGTGGCGGTGACATCCTCAGCATCTCTCTTGCAGCATGGAGCCTTATTACACCCAATATGATTCTGGAGTGTACCTCCCATTTGTGAATGGGGGATTCTATGCTGTACATTGATATGAAACGGTGAATAAAAAGAATTTCTCTTATCAGAGTAAGCCACATATC
The DNA here is from genome assembly GCA_030378355.1 of Eleusine indica. Taxonomy (NCBI): domain Eukaryota; kingdom Viridiplantae; phylum Streptophyta; class Magnoliopsida; order Poales; family Poaceae; genus Eleusine; species Eleusine indica. The sequence continues at coordinate 2,947,484 of CM059498.1, read as the reverse complement.
ACGCCTCGTTGAGCTGGTCATCTCCGGGAACTCCAGAACCAGAGGTTCCGACCTGTGCAGATGGAATGGTTAAGGACAAACTGATCAAGAATAACTATTCTATGTAAGAAGTATATGACGATTACTTTTTTATAAAAATCAAAAAATGTGCAGGTTAAGCCGCTCATATTATCAATTAAAGGTAAAAGTAAATGGAACTCACAGTGACTCGAATACGATGGCTTTATCAAACAAAGGAACGCCAAAAGGGCCTGTTGAAGCTGTGTTAATTTGGTGTTCAATTTCAGTGTCTGAAAGATCAACCTTGAAAGCAGATTCATATGAAATTGTGCCAGAAGCCTCAAAATACAGTGCCTTGTTTGTCAGTGTCAGCCGACCTGAATAATCCAAATATCAAACATTGCAACTTTCAAATGTATGCACTGAATGTCTACGCTAATGTTAAAATGGCAATAACCATTGAAGTAAACTGGAAGTTCAGGTTACTAGGAACAGAAGCAGCACGAGAAAAGAAACAAGGTGACCAGATTACTGACCTGGCCAACTGGAGGTTCCAATGTGCCGCACTACCCGTTGTGTTCCTGCTGTCCCCTCCATGTGCAAAATGAATTCATCTTCAGCAAAGTCAATTCCTGTTGGAGTTGGCAAGTTTTGCAAGGACTTAAATGACCTGAAGAAAAAGGTGTATAAATTATGCTAGACATTGCCGATAATGTTAATAATTAACAGAATAAGAATGTTGGATCATGTTGTGGAAGCTGCAGCATACTTGTCCATTTCTTTCAGGAACCTGTCATAAGCAGGGTAGTGAAGCCTACTAGCTGTGGTAGTGGTGAGAGCTTCAAAAGTGAATCGAGCATTGACAAGATCACAAGCCAAAGGGAATACAGATCCAAACCACACATATGCATCTTCTCCGATAGTTGGCTCTTCATTCACCTGCAACATTGTTATCATAATTAGTAGATGGTTTAGAGCAAACTAACCCTAAGATTACGATGATCAGTTATGTGGTTAACATGCTTACAAGAAGAGGCATGATATCTGAATAAAACAATGAAGTGTCATCACCCATCACAGCTTCATTTTCTCCAAGTGGTTCTTTTCTATCTTCCCTTTCTTTTGCTATGCTCTCCTGAAATATTTAGCACATCGTTGGTGAGTTCAGAACCCAAAGCATTTTCTTGTATGACATATACTATATGCAGAATCACCAACCATGGTAATCTGTTGATCCGAAGGCGTGGGCGTCTCCCAAGCCAGCATCATATCAAAAGTGAACCGGCTAAACGATCCGTCACTAATCTTGTCTCCCAGATCACGAGATGTGATAATTTGCAGCGCCTGAAGGCTACAAAACTCAACTAGTCTTCTCGAGTAATTGTCTACTGCAGCAGTCTTTAAGCCCAGCTCGAAGTCAGCGATCAAATCACTGACACTCCGGTCCAGTGCCCTGTGTGGCAGTAACATATTATTAGTTGATCATTTTGGATGGCCTAATCACCTAGTAAACTGATGGAAACAAGCATATTAATTATATCCAAACAAACTTGGTGCAAAACGAATCTAAGTATTGCCTTGGAAATTAAGGTGGACAGATTCATAAAAACATTGACATTTTATAATTTCATTCTGCACTCTGCAGTAAGCAGATCCTTGATATTAAAAAGAATTGCAAGTTCTGACCTTGTGATCGATAACATATGTTTCCTAGATTCGAAAAAAACAATGGTTCAATTCGCGTAAACAAGAAACAGTTAGTCTAGTTCCACAGTACATGAGAATGGAAAGAAAATCAACAGAATTTCATAAGGTAAGGAGGAACTGAAAAAACTGCATTTAACAAACGAAGAGGGGAGACCACCACACGCACAGGGAACACTGCTGGAGCACATGGTTGGAGATGGAGGAGAGGTGCTTCCGCCCTCCCCCACCGCCGGCGGCCTTGCTCACCGGCGGCGCGGCCCCTCGCGCCTCGGCCGGCGCCGTCTTCTTCTGGCTGTCCATCTTTTCCGTGTCCATGGCGGCACCCGAGTGAACGCGTCAGTGTAGGCGAAGCGGTCCATCGGGCCCCGTGCGCGCGCCTATTCGTTGGGCGTGCATGCCGCACATGCAGCTCGCCACCTCGCCCCGGCTTCCGCCGCACGCCACGTCCTCCGAGTTTCCCCGTATAGTTAGCTCGTGGAAGCATGGCCGCGCGCCAATTAGACACACGGACGGCGAGGCAGCGACACGTCACGTTTGGGCCATCAAATTACGATTTTTTTTTCGGGCTTTGGGCCTGCAAATTAAGCGGGCTTTAGTCGGTCCGGCTGTGCTTTTGCACCGCAGAGTGAAAGTGTGGCAACTCATCCGAATCAGCTCGGACTACGTCCTCCGCAACCTGCGCCGACCTCGAGAGATTACGGCGATTCTTCCGTCGTGAAGGTCACCTTCGTCGCCGCCGACCCGCCGCGCCTCTCCCACTTGTGCGGCGTCACTGCATCTATTTCTACTGTCTTTCATTAAGACAACCTCGCCCTCATTCGAATCAGCGCTCCCACTACGTCCTCCCAGAGGCGGCGGCGGCGACGACGGTGACGATTTCGTCCTGGCCGCGCTCGGTTTTACTACCATGCACACCGAGCAGTACGAACTCCGTGTGTTCCGGTCCGAGCTGGGCGCATGGACCGACACAATGCTGCTGCCCGGATGCGCGGCAGAGTTGTGAGCATATAGCAAAGGTGATCGCAGTCGGGGAAAGCGAGCTCGGCTTCGTCGACCTCCTCAGTGGAATCTTGGTCTGCGACGTGCTGGTGATCGACGAACCAGAGCCCACGATCCGTTTCATCCCGCTGCCCAAGTTCCTCCCACCAAAACCTGCATGACAACAAATTAAGAGCCCAGCGCCAAGCCGCCGACGGATTGATCAGGTGCATGCATCGAGACCGAAGAATGTACACGGCGCACCGTCCGTATATATGGTGCCCGTGGTCGTGCTCGAGGACGCGGACCTGATGCCGCCCACACGGTGGAGGTGGAAGAGACGAGGTGATGGAAGAGGATGAGAGGCTCGAGTACATTGGATGGAGGGTCATCACGTGGAGCAGGACGGTTCCAGGCACGTGCTGGCGCAACGAATCCTTGGTTCATGTCGATGACATCGTCGTCGCCAATCCGATCCATACCGCGTTTTTGGCTGCTCTGAAGTGCAGCCTTGTTTCTAGTGTAAAACTGAAGGACCTGCGCGTGACCGTCCCCTCCGTATTTCCGTAAGCGTAGATTGACCGGAACACGATCTATCTCATCTCCAAAGTGAACCCTATGGACCAAGAGTCGTTTGTGATCATGGTTGGCATGGAGAATAAGACTGTTAAAGAAATTTCGCCGATCATCGTCAAGGAAGACTACTTTCCCATGTGCTTCACGTACGCCAGACTACTATTTCCCCGCGCCATGTTCAAATATTTGAATAGGAATTCAGTCAATTAGGGATGCATTTAGAATTCTTTATTTTGCGTGTATGAATATTTCAAGTTGCTCCACTCAAAATCTCTCCAACAACGGCATTTCCTTTTCCGTATGCTTTGAAATATATACAGAACATATAACTAGTTGCCGAACTGAATTTTATCGGAGCTCTCGAATTAGGACCCCCATTGTTTGCCGAATTTGTGTGAAAGCTCCTGCACGGTCGAGTGTGAGGATCGACAATCCCGCAGCGAAGAAGAAGAAGAAGAGAACGCCCCTGCAATCCTGCATGCTGTTACGTGTCCCATGTTCATTGAGGAGGATGCATTCACGCAGTCGTCAGAACAAGAAAAAGGTATCGCTCAAGGACGAAGCGACCGACCCATAGCCCAACTTCCTTTCCTTGCACACAGCCGCGCCTTCCCCTGAAGCAATTCCTCCTTCCGTGCTGCACTCTTCCCAGTTCCACCACCACCCAAGTTAGTTTTTTGAACAGTCCTCCGCCCAAGTTATAAATACACTCGAACTGAAAGCTTCCTGCATCCTCAATTATTCATCCCGTTCCTCTGACACACACATCGATTCCAGTGAACCTCAAGATCTGCCGAAGCAGTGTGCAGATAATCCACTGTCTGAATCTCATCTAACAACCGGAAAAGCAAGAGCCATGGCCGCCGCAGCCGCCGCCGGGCGCACATACGTCGACTTCGTGCCGCCGCACAGCCTGATGGAGGAGCCCGACAACGTGGTTCTCCGCGTCGACCTCGCCGCCGAAGGCATGCACACGCTCTCTCTGTATATATTCAGTAGTTCGTTAATTGCAGCGCTCTACCTGTCGAAAATGTTGCAACCGTTGATGTGTATGGACGTGCATGTGCATATATGCAGGGTTCAAAAAGGAGCAGCTGAGGGTGCAGATCGACAACTTCGGGAGGCTGAGGGTCAGCGGCGAGCGCCCGTTCCGCGCCGACAGCAACCACTGGAGGCGCTTCAGCAGGGACTTCCAGGTCCCCGAGGGCTGCGACGCCGGCGCCATCCGCGCAAGGCTCGACAAGGGCGGCGTCCTGCTCATCACCATGCCCAGGCTCTCGCCGGCGGCAGGCGCGAACGCAGGCGGCGTCGACGACGCCCAGGACCAGCAGAAGGATCACACCAGTAGTGCACAGCAAGAAGCAGCAGCTGCTGCTGAAGCTGAAGAAGAGAACAAGCAGGATCACAAGGAGGAAGCTGGTGGTGCATCCACAGAACACCGTGACCAAGATGAACAGCACGACACGAGCAACAGCGCCGGCGGGGCTGCGTTGTCCGGCCAGAAGACAATGTACGGGTCCGCCAAGAGCCGGAGGGGGATGATATGGGCGATCGTCGCCGTGATGCTGGCCCTGGTCGGCGCTGGCCTGTACGCAAGGTACAGGATGACGGATCCGTCCGCGGAGACGGCGTCAGCGGGCACTCAAATTGTCGCACTCTGTGACAACTGATCGCGGTGCAATAGTGAGGACGCCCGCCTGATCCACCTCCTGAATGATATGTGTACAGAAGATTCGATGGCTAAACATGTAACTGCCTATTAACGCCAAAGGCAAAGGATACCGCTTTGAAAACACGTGTGAAAGAGCCTGTGCATTCAAGTTTCTGAAACAAATTTAAATTGATCAAATGGAACACGCGACGTGAATGACATGCTCGTTGGTTGTGAAACCAATTTGCTCCTCCGACTACGACAGGAATAATCCACATAATACCTATGAAAGTGGCTATACAGCTAAAAATTTGACAACATGCATATTGCCTGCTGAAAGTATGTCAAATGCAAAAGCTACGCCGATCACCCAGCGCAGGATCCAGAAGCAGAGACTTCATCATGGCATGGCCGAATAATCAATACTTTTTTTTTTCCAATTAGAGGACAGTGTACAATGTCAGCTGAAGGAGTACATAAATCCCAGCCAACCGCTTACTCTTTCTTTCCCCAATATAATGTGCTTCTGTTATCAATTGCCACCCGCTAAGACCAGAATTACAGATGTGAGCATGTTTCACGCAAGCTACCACCTCCAATACAATTGTACAGCATATACACAAGCACGAAGTTACACAATCAAACTGTTCATGCCCTTCTTTTGTCGCATCACCTGATAGCTCCAAGTAGATTTGCACCTCCAAGCTTAGCACCAGTTAATAGCTGTTGACCAATATTAAGATAGTTTAAAATCAAGCTTCAACATCTATCTGTGTGGTACCATGAGATCTATATCAACTACTTGTGCAAAATGTGAGGTAAATATTGTCACAAGGATCCTTTTAGACTTTGTAATTTAGGTAATACGAACAACAAAAACCAGCAAATAGGACAAGATATAAGAACATACAGTTCCTCGCAAATCAACTTCTCGCAAGTAAGCTCTCTGAAGATTTGCATCTTGCAAGTTTGTACCATACAACTTAGCACCCTGTAAATCAGAATAAGCTTAGCATACTCTAATGAAGATCAGTGTTAATTTCAATTGTTTACAACTGCACCTTTTAATAAACAAGAAAAGTGCTCATGATCTTTTGCCAGCAAAAACGAATGCACTGGTTCTCTTCAATTCAAGCTTGGGAATGTGCTATATAATCATAAAATGAAGGATTGACGAGAAATGAGCATGTACTACCCAGAGAGCACAAAACAGGTCAAAAGAGAATTTCACTCTGTTGTAATATAGCATATTCCTTTGAATAGCCATTTATATGGTGTGAAGCAGATATAAGGACAGTTATGCAAAGGTCTTTCTTGCCACGCTAGAATATGAGCCTGATGAAGTGTACCATGTGACTTAGTGATTATCAATATCACAAAGTTGCTTCAGCTCTTAGTTTTAATACCCCAAAACATCAAATTATAAAAAATCTTGTGATACAATTTATAATACCTTCAGATTAGCTGCTTCAAGGTTAGCTCCTTTCAAGTTGGAACCTGCCAGGTTAGCAGTCTGAAAATCCAATTAAAAAAACAATAAGATGCACAGAAATAAATAGTGACTTCCAAGATTTGATGGTTCCTAGCATATTCAAAACAGTTCATTTGAATTTTCTATTTGCACGAATCTAGAAATTAACATGTCATGTACAAAAGGTGCATGCGGTTAATAATTTAACCATCCTGGACTCTGTTGCCTAATTTTGAATACTCCAACATATAGCAGGGTGAACTACAGAAATCTAGATACCAGAAGCACTAGCACAAAAATAATAATAACAGAACAGAAAGCAAAGGTAAAATCTGGTTTATTCCGCTGTTCACAATGCTTCTTAAATTGATCGTAATGCATATGAACAGAAATTTAATACGTTCAAAGAGTTTCAAGCAACAGTTTGCAGACCTGTAAATGAGCGGAATGAAGATCCGTTTCAATGAAGCTGCATTGGGTTAAGCATGCATCTGCAAAATAGGTGGAGTAGAATAGACAATTTATTTTAACACACATGATTTGCTATCAAGTCCTAAGAAACACCATTGCTTATAACAAGTCAATCACGGATCTTTGAACAATACGGAAAACTCAAATTGTACACCCAGAGGTATAGACATAGTAAAATTGACAACAAAAAAAAAATGCTCCGATGGGTACAGTTGTCATAAGCAAACAAAATGAAGGGACTCTGTTAAATGAGAGGTGTTTTCTTTATCAATATCTTCAACATATTAGTGAGCCACATAATAGTGAGGAAGCAGGGGGGCTAGGTACCTTGCAGGTTTGCACTTCGAAGGTTTGCTCCATCCAGGACAGCTTCTTGAAGGTTTGCTCCGATAAACTCACATCTGTTATTCCGGTTTGGGGAACAGAATGAATACAAAAAATCCAAGAACAGGGGAACTAAAATGAAAAGGAAATTTTCATCTTAGTGCATATCTTAAAAACTAGAAACAGCTTGTTGGAATATCTTACTCACGCAAATTTGTGTTTCAAAATGATGAAGATGAGGCTTCCACCTGCTGATAAATGATAACAATATGGAGGCAAGGTATTATCAGTACAATACTTTTATAGCAGTAGTCTCAAGCAAGAACTTAATCAAATAACGTTTTATGTATAGAATTGAACATTAATGTCCATCGGCTTTCTTCCTCCCTAACTACTGAACTCTCAAACCGATCCGAAAGCCATCAAATTATCTCTTTCTTCCCATTTTTCCGTCAAAGACAAGATGCGTCAGATTTGGAAGCGACAGTAGTGTAGGATGACCTAGCCCAAAATAGTTGGTGTAATGGAAGCAAGATATTCTCTTGGTGTGCATTCTATTTATGTTCAACCACTCCTTTCTTTCTAGTCTGGCTTTAATCGAATCCGGAAGTCATATGAGTAAATTAGCATAGATTCAACAGCCTACTAGTACTATCAAGCTGATAAACAACAGTGCAGGATCTTATCAACAAACTTACCCCAAATTTTGCTTTGTAAAGATTAGCACATGAAAAATCTGTATTCTTAGTGCATGCATAACTGAAGTCCACCTCTGACAAGTCCTGTAAAGAATATAAAACCAATTTACTTGTCTGTTAAATGTTTCATCAATGACAAAAAACTAAATTTATAACTTAAAGACCTGTTGAATATTTCATGCATGCCATAATGCGATAAACAAAGTGGTACAAGAAACAGAGTAGCAAACATTTCTAACAGCTAGAGTGACAAAAAAAACAACAGTCAATAGTGCCAGTAGAGAACAACGAAAACAAGTCTGACCAAGACTTACAAGCTTAGATAGGTCAAGCCCAGACAAATTTACGCCACGAAATCTGCATTTCTGGGACTGTATGCACTTGATCACATCCTTTCGTGTCAATTCAGCCTCTGAATTCTCAATTTTTTTCCAGCCCAACCTCTCGTTTATGTAATCAACTAGGCCCTAGAACAACAGTAATCAGTCTCTGACACCAATAGAATCAGATTGTGCAATAACAAAAACAAAAATAAAACACGCAAGTGGACATCTTTATTTACGAGCAACTGGTAGTACTCTGCCTCTCGCAGCAGCTGCTGGTACTTAGACTCCGACATCACCGGGATGGCACCATCCCTGAGCCAGTTGAGCACATGCCTGAAATGTTTCCCGTCCCTGTCCACAAATACCATTCCCTGCACATGAACCAGACATTCATCCACTGAGGTCACAGCTACATGGTGCACCCACCAATTACCCAGCTCCACTGACAGACCGTACCGTGGTGAGTTCGTGAGGGAGCGTGTGTCTCCCGCTGAACATGGCGGCGAGCATGGAGTCAGGCTCCCGCTGAGTGAGCGTCTCGACGGTGGTCGCGTACTTCTTGCCCCCTGCATCATCACGAACACCACCGTCACAATCACAGCAAGGGAAACGGGACGCGGTCTCTAATTCGCGCCCATACGGAAGGGGAATGGGACGCGGCGGTGGATTCGAGGCGGGAGAAAGGACCGACCTATGTTGAGAAGAACCGGGGAGGAGGAGGAAGGCTCCGGCGACTGCATCACCACGGCGGCTGGCCTTGCCCGACACGCCGGTTTCGGCGCCGGCGGCGAGGTAGGTGCGATACGGCGAATCGCGTAGAGGCGCTCTGGAATTCTGGATTCTGGTGGGGAGCCTGCTCCCAATTCTCCGCTAGCCCGCTTTCCATCGGCTGGGTTTTGGGCTTTTGGCCCTTTTACCTTTTTTCTCATATTCCCTTTCTAATTTTTTTTACTTATTATTATTAGGCTGTTCTAAAAAAACTTATTATTATCAGAACATTGTATTGGTATTTTTTATTTTCTTTGCCTTCGTACCAAAAGGTTCTATGTACCAAATATGTTTACCAAAAAGTCCCACTCCATTTTTTTAATCTTATTTTTGTTTCTTTTGTCGATTCCCTCTTCTAACCGTTGATATAGAATTATTTCTCAATAGTACTGACACCCATGACCATAATCAAGATATGTAGATATATGGATTCATACACCTCGATCAAAAAAACGATTAATAGAATCCAATCGATTATGAATGGTTAACAAGTTAATGATCTTTTATGATCTAGTATATCTATTCAACTCACAAGTTACAAGTTCAATTTTCCTCAATCCTTACTTACACATAGGCCCTGAAAAGTCAAAAGATGAAACAAATATGTTTCTGAAAAAACTTGCTTTTGAAAAATCAAAAAGCTTTCTTTTGATGAAATGAATTAAAAGTTGAAGAGCTTGTCTAAAGCTGTTATTCATTTTGGGAGGGAAAGAAGTTAAAAATATATTACAAAAGTCAACAACCACAAATCAGACAAGCTAACTTTTCAATTAGCCAACAACCAGTTTTTAAGTTAAAAAGCTCTAACACAAACATCTATAAATCACGGTGACATGACCATTCAACTAATACAGAGAATAAATATCACCATGTAACAGAAATTATACAAAAGACTGTTAAAAAAAATAACACATGGATGGATTGATAAAAAAAAGGGATAATTGCATGAGTGCCCTTACTTTGAACCTTAATTCTGATTTTGGACCTCTTCTTGAGACTTTGCAAAATTGGACTTGTTTGCACCAAAGTTGTTGCATAGGTGCCTCTATTTTAATAGAAAAAATTACAGTTTTGCCATCAAATAGGGGCAACTGTGCAATAATTTAAGTGAAACAGATCCAATTTTGTGAAGTCTAAAAAAATCCAAAACTAGAATTGAACTAGAAAATGAGGGCAGGTTTGCAAATGCCCCAGAAAAAATGCACACGCACAATCTACAATCTTGACTTTTGTTCAGTCCGTCAATCTGATCTAAGCTATAGATGTCCTTTTTAAAGATGGTGCAACTGCCCCCCCCCCCCTTCCATCAGCAGACTAGTATCTGGGCTTCTATGTTTTTTATGCCCAATCCTCCGTGATCTATAAGCCTGCAAGCACCTTCTTATGCAACCATGCATCTTCCTTTGCTTGCGCTCTTGTGTCCTGATTAGAAAAAGACTTTTCTTCTTTGGTCTATTTCTATCATGAACCATTTCGAGAGAGGTATGAACGAGGAGATGTACCCCGTGATCGCTGAGAACTTGATTTAATGAGAGTTAATCGTCCATCACTTGAGGGTTTTCTGTTTGCATAAGCATTAGCTCTTTTGTCCAACAATTATAGGACTAGTATGAATGATTGCAGAGGGGAGAATCTAAAAGTAGAAGGACTAGGTATATTTTGGGAGAGGAATGCTTGCCTAAGCATTGCTTATAATTTCTAAATATTTGATAATATTAAATCTGTTGGTAATTTTTTGTTGCTCCGTAGCGAAGCACAAACATTCAACTAGTCATTTTAGAGAGGGCGCAATTGCCCCCCCCCCCCCCTCCCAAAAAAGAAATGCAGAGCTATCGGTACCATGTACCACAATTAAAAAAACTTATCAATCATGAATCTTGTAAGCCTAAATGTTTAGAGGAGAGGAAAACTAATCAATTTCTTATAAACACTTGAATTAGTGGAAAATATGCTTATTTTGTAGTTTTATGGTTGAATGTCAAGATCCGTCACTGCTTACGAAGCATTATTTGCGATTCCAGGTCTTAAGCTCAGCAATCAGCATGTCATCATCCCTTGCACACCTAACTACCTTGCTTAGCATCACCAGTGTTTTTTGAGCTGACCTCCGCTTCAGGTAACATCCTTTGTACCCTGTGTTTTCCCGATCCTGTGTAGCTGATGTCCAACACCGTGACAAAAAAGCACTATTACTGAAACTCTTCAGATTAAATCCTCCTCCAAGTTGCAGAAAACAGTTTACTGCGGCTTAAAAGGCAACCTTTTTTCTGTACAACTACCGAGTCGTCTGTTCACTTCCCCGTATCAGTGGCTACTCACTATCAATGGGGACACGTTATCATGATCCAACAGCTCGTCATTATGTCAGTAATGCCAGCTCCCTATTGGTCGGTGCTTACTCAATAAGAGACCGTTATCCTCTTCGGACAAGCACCTCCCTGTCAGTTGATAGGCACCAGACATTCACAGGAAAGACCCGGATCGGATGTGCGCCGCCGGGGTCAATAAATTGTCCAGATCGAGCACCTTGTTCAACAACTTGCCACTGTAACAGTGTTCAAATCTTTGATTCTTTCAGCCCTGTTGACGACGTGCGAGGGACTTCAGTCTGTGCGTGACGAGTTGTTCACGAACATTCAGCGTCAGCCCCTAACTGCTTTTTCGTGTTAATGGCTGCGTTGGTGATTGCGTGAATATGGAAAGCTGAAAGAGGCGTGTCAGTCACAGGGGTCATCAGTTGCCTGATGCGCCCCCCAATCTCGTCACTGTTTGTACTCAGCTCGTGAGGCAAGCGACTGTTTTGTTAAGGATAGACATCAGTGTCTGAGGAATTCAAGGAATAATAAGAGTTTCCTGCCTACTTCGATGTTCCAATGCTAAATTAATTCATGGGTTCAAAACAGGATGACAGACTGTCAAGTTCACTGAAAACATGCTCATCTGCAGTGCGCACGGCATAGACACAAATTCGACTGTGTGGTGTGGGTGCAATTGTTCAGTTAAAAACAAATCGCAAACTTAATAGTCCTGAGATAAACTCGCATGGCGGCCGGGGAAGAGAGAGAGAGAGAGAGAGAGAGAGAGAGAGAGAGAGAGAAATATATGTTGTTGAAGCGGAGAAGCAGCCAGGTGGCCGGACCGTAAAGGCAACAAAGCAGGGGCGGCCGGTCGCTGTCGTGTATATCGCCGCCATCGGCTGGCAGCAGGCACATCTCGAGGGGAGGGTGCCCTGCGCGATACGTCGTCGTGAGGGTGAAGCCGGCATGTGTGGAAGACGGCATCCCAGGCCGCGCCCCGCCACACCCCTACTTTCCCGCGCAATCAATGCGCGCCGCGCCGCGCTGGCGCGCCCGTGCCCCTCCGTTCCCGCGCCGCCGTCGCTCTCGCCACCGCCCCGCCTCATCTCCTCTGCCGCCTATCTTATTAGCTAGTATAGGTATAGAGTCGCGTCTGTATATATCTGCTGCCAATACTATGTAGCACACGTCCGGGCCCGTGTGCGTGTATAAAGCTACAGTTGCAGCACGCACGGCACGCGATATAAGATGGAGTCGATAATGGAGCGGCCGATGGATAACCACGCGCACGTACGCGCCAAGTCGGAGCAGCTGGCGCCGCATCAGTCGTCGTCGTCGTCGCTGAGCCGGACGGCGTCGGCGGAACCGGCGCTGATGAGCGGCACGACTATCGAGGCAGCAGTGACGACCACCACCAGCAACAGCAGCAACCTGCAGCAGTCGCGCAGGTCCAGCTTCGCCGGCGGCGGCGGCGGGAGGAGGCAGAGGCAGCGGTCGGCGTCGGTGGGCGGCGGCAACAACAACAGCAGCCACATCCGCAAGTCGCGGAGCGCGCAGCTGAAGCTGGACCGGGAGGAGCTCGTCAGCAGCAGCGCCGCGCTCAGCCGCGCCTCCAGCGCCAGCCTCGGCTTCTCCTTCACCTTCACCGGGTTCACGCCGCCGCCACGGGACGTCGTCTCCTCCGCGGAACCCACCACGCACTTCAGCGGCGACGAGAGTACGCAACACACCTCCATCTCATGACACTCCTATATATTCTATAGCGTGTGCATATGCTCTGATTGATACACATTTTGATTTGCGTCATCGTCGTGCAGTGATGGACCTCGAGGCCGGCACGCGGCGCAAGAGGCTCATGACCGAGCCGACCTTGCCGATATACCTCAAGGTATGTATGCAAACAAATTATAAATGACGAAACGCCATGCAATAAGCTTCATCATCAGAAAAAAGTTTGTATCAAAACTAATAAGCTTCGTTGGATCAGTTCACGGAGGTGAAGTGCAAGGTGGTCGTCAAAGGGTCCCCGAGGGAGATCCTGAGCGGCATCTCCGGGTCGGTATCCCCCGGCGAGGTGCTGGCGCTGATGGGCCCCTCCGGCAGCGGCAAGACCACGCTGCTCAGCATCCTCGGCGGGAGGCCAGCCAGAGCCGACCACGTCGAGGGCACCATCTCCTACAACGACGAGCCCTACTGCAAGTCCCTCAAGCGCAGGTAATCCACAAGCTACCTGCTACTGCTAGTAGCTGTGTGCCGTACGTGCGAGGGCATGCACCGTGGCCTTACGACCAGTGTGTGTTGATTTATTAGATACTAGTTTGGTTTAGTATTAAATAGTTGAGAGAGGTCTCTGTGGGGGCATAGTTGTTCATTACTACTACTTCTAACTAGTGGACAGTGGTTGTTAATTCATTGTGTGGTCAGTAGCTTTCGACGAGTTAAGTCGACTGATGAGGTGTTACACAGGTGGAGTCCATGCGCGCGTAGCTGTGCCTGTCTAGCTAATAAAGGAGAGCTTACCTAGCTACCTAGCCGTTGATCACGGTTATCCTGCTAATCGAGTAACTGTTCATGGATCCTTTCGTCCTGTGCATATGCAGCGGCTGATGTTACTACCTACAGCCCCTTTTCTTCTCTACTATGTAAAAACTGCATGTACGCTGCTTCAAAAAAAAGCATTGCATGTACGACGAACCTTCACTAGACACTTGTTCTGCTATCGGCCTGGGCCAGTACTTGGTACTGACTGGGCTTCGTGTCAAACATTTCGGCCCATGGACCATGTCAAACATTCAGACCTGAGTCGGCTCTGTCCCAGCTCGTGTCAGTCCCCGCCGCTCTCTTCTTCTCGCAAGGCATCAATGGCGGACGCCTCTCACTCCCCGGCGGCTTATCTTCTCCCCAAAAGCCCGTGGATTTCGGGAACCACCTGGTACATGGTTTGGCGTGTGGCTCCGCCCCATGTGGCGGGCCTCTCTCGCCTCCCCATCATGCCGCGACCTGTTCTGCAGCCATCGTTGCGACTCGTCAATGCTCTGTCGCTGCGAGCGCGACCTTTGATAAAACCACTGGTTCGTGTTCACTAATCCAATGAGTTAGGTGTAACTGCCAATATTTAACCTTTGTCCTTCGCAGCGCGCCAAATGCCAGTCCTGCGTGCTGTGCTCGTAGCCTGTTCGATAAATTTCCTGAGCCAAATATGGTTACCGTTTACCACGCATGTCTCACGTTTTGCGGGCTTCCGTTGAATCTGCAAGCCGCTGTGCTCAGATGTCAACCTCTTCTGATGAAATGTGAGATTCTTAGACCACCACTTAACAATGGTCGTCATGCATATCCTTGTCACCTCTGGCCAAAGACTGCCGCATTCTCCTCCACCTCTGACTTTGCATCGTCCTTTTCCTAGTAGCTGTTGATGATAATTACCAAGTATGATTTACTCGTCTTCAACTGGGTAGAACATCACTAGTTACAAGCTATATTCTTGCGTGCCACCATTCTAATTTGGCAAGCTAATAAATTAATATCAGCAGTTGGTTTGCAATTCAGAATGAGATATTTAGATGACGTACATAGTAGCTGGGCCCGTATTTTCGAGAGTTGAGAGGAGCCGTAATTTTAAGAGTTGAGACATACATGCTGAGTTCATTGTCTCAAATAATCAATATCTTGCTTTATTTTTTTACGATAAATGTTCTTTGTATGATGATAAGCTAGACCATAAATCGTTTTGAGTGTCTTGCAAGTTGGGATGGCTTGTGGTGTAACCAGAATTTTGACAATACATGAGAGGACCCAAGTGTTAGATCAATACCATGAAGCATTTTTGAGCTTAGATAATATGTAGAAGTTGGGTTGTTGAGCTAGGAAATCAACGAATTTGTGAGGCGTAAAGAGTATAAAAATTACTCTGTACATGGACTTCCTTTTTTCTATGTAATGTTACATCTTACCGAAATGTTTTGGTGCAATGACATGTTGCTTTCTAGTTTGTATAAGAGTACCGTATTTTGACATATAGTTAGGTTTGTGTGTGGCTTGCAGGATAGGATTTGTGACTCAAGATGATGTTCTCTTTACTCATCTTACCGTGAAGGAAACGTTGACTTACGCTGCACTACTTCGTCTCCCCAAAACAATGACGAGACAACAAAAGAAAGAACGGGCAATGGACATTATATATGAGCTTGGGCTTGAAAGGTAGACCTCGTATTCTCCCATTTCTTTCACCGTAGCATGCCAACTTACCAACTATTGTTTTAAGGTAGCTTATTTGTGTGTATTCAAAGGTGCCAGGACACAATGATTGGAGGATCTTTTGTACGTGGAGTTTCGGGGGGTGAACGAAAAAGAGTTTGCATTGGAAATGAGATTTTGATCAATCCGTCTTTACTTTTTCTTGATGAACCAACATCTGGACTGGATTCAACTACAGCTTTACGGATAGTTCAACTTCTACATGACATAGCTGAGGTGATGTGGAAGTAATTGCTCATTATCTTGCACTCGCATCAGTTCAGTTCCTCTTTAATTGATTTAATTTCTGCAGGATGGGAAAACAGTAATCACCACAATCCACCAGCCATCTAGCAGACTGTTTCATAAGTTTGACAAGCTTATCCTTCTGGGCAAAGGAAGTTTGCTATACTTTGGGAAGGCATCTGAAGCCATGCCCTACTTCCAGTCCATTGGATGCACCCCACTTATTGCAATGAACCCAGCAGAGTTTCTACTGGATCTCGCCAATGGCAACACTACTGATGTTTCAATACCTTCTGAGTTGGATGACAAGGTGCATATGGAAAATCACAATTCGGAGAATAATAATTCCAAGAATGACTGCAGGCCATCAGCACAGGATGTTCATGAGGTGAAGCATGAAAACTGTGCTGATGTTATGATATAAGACTTGGTTTTTTATTGTATTGAGTAATTTTATGTGATGTATGCAGTATCTGATTGATGCTTATGAGACCCGAATGGCATATAAGGAGAAGAAGATGCTTTTAGCACCACTTCCAATTAGTGACGATTTGAAGACAACAATAACATCATCAAAGCGAGAGTGGGGCACAAGCTGGTGGCAGCAATATTCCATTCTCTTCTGTAGAGGTATCAAGGAAAGACGACATGATTATTTGAGTTGGATGAGAATCACTCAGGTCATAGCAACGTCGGTTATCTTAGGTTTACTGTGGTGGCACTCGGATGCCAGCACACTAAAAGGCCTTGAAGATCAGGTACACCACACACACACACACAACTGGCTATTTGATTCATGTAACTAAATTCAACTGGTTGAGCTAGAGCTAATTAATATGATGTAGCATCATAAGACAATGCCATTTTGTCCATGCAGGCTGGCTTGCTGTTTTTTATTGCTGTGTTTTGGGGTTTCTTTCCAGTATTTACTGCTATTTTCACATTCCCTCAAGAGAGGGCAATGTTGAACAAGGAGCGTGCAGTAGACATGTACAAGCTCAGTGCATACTTTTTGGCCAGGACAACAAGCGACCTACCACTTGACCTTTTCCTCCCGGTCATATTTATGGTGATTGTATACTTCATGGCAGGCCTCAAAGCAACAGCCACACATTTCTTTCTTAGCATGTTGACTGTCTTTCTCAGCATAATTGCTGCTCAGGTAAGAAATTCGGAGCTACTCCCACCATGCAATACTTTTCCAGATCTTGTTTTAAACTTTTCGAGGTCCCTGGATATGCAATGAGGATGTGCGTCCTTAATTTCCTAGAAGATATTCTTGTAGTTCGTTAAACGTGTACTGGCCATAAATGCACCAAGGATGGCTAGTTACAGAGTGATTTGGTTCTGAATGAAGGAAACATGATATATCTAATAGAGATTCAATAACTTACAAGAGATTTAACTCCACATATCGTTTGGGGTCCTTTAATAGGTTTGTAAAGAACAAAAGATGGACAAGTTGCAGAATTGAACAGGAAGGAATCTTTTTTCTTTAGGACAGAATGGGAAGGAATCTAGGCACTAGTTCGAGATTGCGTTAGACATGTATTAACAGTGATTTGTACTGTAACTGCCAGTCTCAACAAATAAAGTCATATGCAGGGACTAGGATTGGTAATTGGAGCTTCCCTGTTGGATATCAAGAAGGCGACGACTCTAGCTTCAGTTACAGTCATGACGTTCATGCTAGCAGGAGGTTTCTTTGTTAAGGTGAGTGCAAGTACCGTTCGTTATAAGTAATGCAGCGTTGAATTAACTACTGCACGATACACAAACATAAATGTAGTGTAGTAAAGATAGGCATGTGTCTTGGATCACTTCCTAACTCTGTCATGTTCACTGTCCTCATTCCACTTCTATGATCACTGCACGATACACATAAAGAAATGTAGTCTCGTAAAGATAGGCATGTGGCCTGGATCACTTCCTAACTCTGTCATGTGCACTATCCTCATTCCACTTCTATGATCTGCAGAGGGTTCCACCGTTCATCTCCTGGCTCCGCTACCTGTCCTTCAACTACCACACGTACAGGCTCCTACTGAAGATTCAGTACGATCCTGTGCCGGACATTCTAACCACCACTGCACATATGGACAACGGTGCGACTGAAGTGGCTGCTCTTGTTGCGATGATCATCGGATACCGAGTGCTGGCATACCTGTCACTGAGAAGGATGAAGACTTCAAGCTAGCGAATCGCGTCCCGAAGTGCACTCACTGGATGCCTGGAAAGGCGCAAGGGTAGCACTCTCTGTTGGGTGTAGGAAAGTTTATAGTATTTATATTGCGCGGTGAGAAGATGGAATTCTTTTACATTTCTGTCTTCTATGTTTAGAGCGCGACACTAAATGTTGCTAGTTGCTCCGTAGGGCAAATGTGGACACTGAGCAAGAATTAGACACAAACTCTGCTGTAATTTTTCTTTGCAATGATAAATGTTTTTTGTTTTTGAGAGAGAGATCTGGTAACATTGCCGGCGTTAGATTCATATGAAGATCCGGTTAATTATAATGGTGAAATTGCTCACATAGCATTAAGAATGAGCTGTTTTTTATTGGTTTTCTCTTTTAGCATTGGAATTCACCCAAATCTTCTCCGTCTAGCACTAAGCCGTATGCGCCAGACCAGGCAACAATCGATCACTCCGTTAACCTCCAGACCCTTCCGTTTTCTTCTCCGGCGAGCAGGTCCGGCCATGTCATCTGTTCCCACTTGAGCACCAATTGCGCCAGTGAATTCATAACGTATGGCTCTCCTCTGGCTTTGATGCAGCGTCGCCAGATTAAGTCCGTGGAGGAGCAGCGACTCTGCCAGCATGCGGTCTGGCACATCCCATACATCTGCAGCTTCGCCTCCTGAAGTCAGTTCCTAGAGCTTTCAGCATGCAGAGTAGCGAGCTCTTCAGTCATCCCCCTTCCAGTTCCAGCAATAACAGTTTGCTTCAGTTTTGCCCCATCGTCTACATCCCGAGCTAGCCTATGAGAAGCCTCAATCGAAGCAACTGAATTATGATTCAAGGTGCCACGGCCAGAAGATTCTGGTTGGATCTCGATCTCCACTGGGAGAACATCAATTGAGGCCAATTAAGCTCGTTCATTGCAGTCTCTCGTCCGCGACATGTTGAATTTTACTGCCGTGGAGGCCCAACACAAGGAGTCATGGACAAAGGATTTGATTGATGTTGAATAAACGAACCAGAAGTGCTAGACGGAGCAAGGAATGGCAGGAAGCTCGTGATATTTTTGCAATAATTTCTGCCCAACAAGTAAGAGGATGGCCAGACTAATTCGATGAACAAGTAAGAGGACGGCCAAATAATTATTTCTGTCCAATGTATGAGCGTAGCCTGAAAACACCAGAGCACTTATTCATTGAATGCCCAACATCTTAGGTTATATGGGCTGTTGACTGCTGCTAGTGATTGGACCAAACTTTGGTGCCTTCATTCATTCTCGTGGAAAACAAACGCGTCACTCACGCAATGATACCTGGATCTGGCAAACAATCCAGGAAACAAAAAAAGAGCGCGCACAATAATAGTGTTGATCATTTGGACAATCTGGAAGGATCGAAATAACAGAATCTTTAATAGAGTCTTTAAGAACACACAACGGATTATGGAGACCATAAGAGACGAGACACTACAATGAAAAATGACGGGAGCAAAGAAGTTGCAAGTGATACTAGAAAGCATTAGTCTGGTTGTATTGCAGTCGGTCTAGTTGCGTGTTGCTAATCTTCTCTTCATGTAATCTGTTCTATTAAATTTTTGTCTTGTTGGGAGATTCGGGGAGCTTAGGCTAACCAGTTCATAGTCTCCAGGTGCGCCTCTGGCTCACTTCATATAACCTGCTTTTGTCTTATTAATATATGCTGGTAATGCTGGATCTTTTTTAAAAAAAAATTGCAATAAAAAAAATGAGGGCACAGCAGCAAAATGGTTCGTTCTGAGTGCTAGTACGAGAGCAATTTTGCCAATAATATAATACAACAGTTCTGGCTCAAGCTCAGCATTTCATATTATTCCACGTGGTGTGTGTACCTCGCCATTGATTTAACTATCAGTCGATTCATCAATCTCAGTAAATAAGGAAGCATTTCATCAATCTCAGTAAATAAGCAAGGAATCATAGGCAGCAAGCAAATTCAATGTGGAGCCATAACAAGCAATTTCAATTTACTTCATTCGGTTTTGGGCACACCTAAAATTTAAATTCTTCAACTAAATTCTAACCCGTAGTAATAGTAAAACCTCCCACAGAGTAATGTTATTAACCAATCAAAAGGAAAAAAGAAAAAGAAATGCAGAATACAAGGTAAACTTTATCTTTGAACTTCTGTAACTGTGTTTTCAACTAAAGAACTGTAGAGTGAACCGCCCCTGACCGTAGCAAGCAAGCATATTCCCATCTTTGTCAAAGACACTTCACAATGACTCCACCGTCATCTGGGACAACATACAGAGAGGGATTTCTAAACCCTGTTCCTTCATAATCTTCCAGGTAACTATTGATGATATGTGATGGTAAGCATATTTTGTATTCCTTGGACTACTTGCCGAGCTGATAATTGGTATACCTCCATATGGTGATGGTATGTAGTGCATGTGTTTCTGAGACTGCAAGATTACCTCCAATTGAAACAAGATTGTATGTTTTGGCAGAAGGCATACAATAAAACACAGAAGATATGGTATCAAAGACATGGATGTTGTCTTCGGCACCACTAGCACCTAGCCAATGAAGAGCTTGATTGAGTAGGACAGGCCGGAGACTGAACCCATCCATGCCATTCTTTAGAATCTTGCCCACCTGAGACTCTACAAGATATTCCACATGTCTATAGGCATCTTGTTTGATATTATAGTATGAGTAAATATATGATCCTCCGAGCTTCTCCTTGTAGGAGAAAATGATCCAAATACTATCTATTGTTGCAATTCTTGTCGTCCGGCTGATGGATGTAGAAACAAATAATGGTAGCAAGGAGGTGGGAATGTATCGCTGGTAAAATAACTTTCCTCCTTGTAAAAGAATTCATCGCGAAGAGCACCTTATGGTATGGCATCAACATATATTTAAGTTGATTGTTTTAATAGATGTCGAGTAGATATTGAAGCAGTGACTTGAGCTTCAAAAAGTCCACAAAGTATCATGAATTATAACATATAAATACATAAATGAGGTTGGCTGTGAAGAACTAACTAATTTTTTTTAACAATCTCTACTTTCTTTAAAAATTACAAAAATATCTAAATTCATATTATTCTTATAGTTATACACATGATTTTTTATTTGTATTAATGTTTATACAAAAGTTTTGAGTTTCTTGATTTGAATTTAGTGTATAAATAATCATACTTTAGTGTATGACTCTTCCTAAGACTCAGTTTTGCATGACACTTTGCCCAAAACCTAAAAGAAATGGTGTTAGAAGGTATCATTGTTCAAAATAGAGTTATTTATACTCTAAATTCAAATTTGAATTTGAATTAAATTCAAACAACTCAAAACATTTGAATAACACATAATTCTAATTAAAATTATTTTGATAGTGCGCAAGATACAATGAATTTAGGTAAATTTTTCTTAATTTTTGGAGAAGATTAAGATGAAAAAAAACAATTATTTTTTAACAACTAGCCTCATTTATATATTTATATCTTATAATAACGGACACTTTGTGGACTCTTTTATACTTAAATGGGTGCTTCATATCTACTCTACATCTATAAAAAACAATATAAATTTTACAAATATATAAAGTATTTTTAATTGACACTTAGCTATTAAGGAAGGAAAAATTGGGAAAAAAAAAAGAAAAATCCCGCTGCCCTATCGTCCATCCAATGGACGACACCCCTGTCAAGTGGGACCATTTTCCCGCTCACTAGTTATTAATATTAAAAATAATAAGTTAATTATTAATAAAAATAATTCAAAGTTTATATATATATATTGAGCGCTCATTTTTTTTCTTCCACATGGCACAACTTTAATATTCGTGACCGATGGCTATGATTATAGTGGGACGAGCACTTGCACACGGAAGATCTAAACCAGTATATATCGATTGTGTCCTGAGATTGATTTCGCAAAATAGTTTCATCATCAGGCGAACAACAATATCTACCGATCACAAACAAATAGAGCGTCAATTGTAATTTTATTTTTTCATAATAAGCAAAATTGGTGTCTTTTTCACAATCCCTGGAATAATAATTAATAGTAATTATTAAAAAAAGAATTTTCTTGTAATACGATCCAACTTTCTTGTAGTGAGCAAAATACATAACGGATTCTGCTTTCTCTCTTCTATCTATCTTTTACCTGTTATTATTTTAGGTAACGTTGTCCGCCCCTGTCCCCCAAGGGTTATATTTCTTGTAATTTCTCACAAATTGATAAGGATAGTGTGGTCTTTTGTAAAATAAGCTGAAAATTAACACCTCGTAAGGTGATTATAACAATCTGGCTTCTATCTAGATTATATAATCTCACCAATTAAGCTGATCTGTTTGTTTGTCCCACTGAATTACTTGATCTGGATTATATAATCTGGTCACAAATAAGCTAAAACAAATGATCCCTTGGTCCAAAGATATTGAGGTTCAATATGAAACTTGATACATTTCACGATTGTGGCATGAATGTGTTGTTTGACAATTTCGTACGCATGGAGGCAATATTATTTTGGATAAGTACATGTGATTGATGTGCCATGAGCATCAAGGATAAGGACATATATGCCGTGCTGTAGTGGCAGGATTTTTGTATGAATGTGTGATTAACAAAACAATAGATTTAATTAGTTAGCATATTAATGTACTTAGTATCAATTATAATAATTTTTATTTTGTATCTTATCTTTTTCTTGATCAACGGTTCACGACGATGTAGTACCTCTTGTATCTCGGTACCTCATAAACCTTATAAAAGATTTCTTGATCAACGGTTCACGATGTAGTATCTCTTGTACCTCGCTATTTCGTAAACCCTGTAAAAGATCTCGCGATGGCAGCCACCACTACCATACCATCATACTTAGCTTGAAGCTCCTCATCGACAGCAAGGCGAAGCGCATGCTCTGTTTTTGCCGATTGCCGAGGCGAGCAACGGAGCAAGGACGTCGTGGACTTCCCTCCTCTTGCCCGTTGGCACGGCCATTAAGCTGCTGGGGAAGGAGGAACATGGCCGGCAGCGTCCAGGGGGGCTCGACTGCACCCCGCGCGTGCTGAGCTCTAACAGCTCACTCGTCCGGCAGCAGCGAACAAGGAGTAGCTTGAACAGGATCAGCACGAGCATTTTCAACAGCAGCTGCCGCGCCTACATCACGGACGCGTACGGAAAGTCCTGCCCGACATGCGGCAACCAGATGACCGCGGCGGCGCAATACATCCCGCCGTCGGCAGCGAAGGGGTTCGTGACGTATACAGTGATGAATGACGCTCGTGATGAATGATCTCCAGCATCACGCTGCTCAACGCATTGGCCGTGAGCCCGTGACGTACGGACATCGCGGCGCTCCATGAGAAGACCGTGTGGATTGGCTACAATGAGGTGATCCTGGATGTTCATCAGCTATTTGCTGGGCTTTAGGAGTTCGTTGTGCATCTTTCCTGTGTTATTATATCAAACTTTCAACTGGCACATGATGATTTTGCTGCAGGGTTTGCAGATTCTCAGGGCGTCGCTGCGGTCCAATGCAAGACCGTCCTCACCGATGTTTTCCTCTGCACCAAGGCTCCTCCCAGTGATATTTGAAGCTCATCAGTGATACAGAGTACACACACGTGTTTGGGGTAGTCGCTTTCAACTATTAATTCGGAATAAAAAGAACCAGAACCTTTGAACACTGGAGTGCACATACAGGGTCCCAACAGATACTATAGCTGAACGATGGAAGAAAAAACAATACCAGTGGATATTAAGGATAAGTACAACACGGATAATAATGAACTATCACTACTGTAACAGTACGATCAGATTATCTTCTTGTCAATATCTTTACACAAGTCGGAGTCTCCTAGCCTTGCTGCTTAGTTCTCCATGTATTGGCATGGCGGCGGGCTTACCATTGTCTTGTCGCCTGCAAGAAATGAGGCATACATAGATCACTATTATGTCATTTTAATAAAAACAATTCCCATTTACAGTATTCATCAAGGAGGCAACTTGCGTTGTTCTATTCTATCCCGTGCCTAATTCAGTAGATAGTTCAATGGAAGCATTCCAATTTGAAACTCACCATAAGCTCCACGAATCTCGACTTCCCGCCATTCTTGAACAAGTGCACAGCAACAACACAACAAATGTGAAAGGAAGTCATCCAAGCAACCTCCCTATCAGAAGAAGCACAAGAACATCAGAACTTCAATTACTGCAAGGCACTCTGCAGGTCCTCTAGTACATAAGAAAACTATCTTCCAGTTAAGAGTATACAAAATCTTTGATCAAACCTCCGCATAGGTGAGCAAATAGATGTGTGTTGTACAAGTTGCTTCACAAAGATAATCCTTGACCAAAATTGTTCTTTGAAAGTTTGAATAGTTTTCCAAAGATAATCCAGATTTTAGGAGCTATGGATGAAAAATGAGCATTTCTAACCTAGGGAGGACACAAGCAACCAGTAACATATGAAGAACATTTACCGCGATGTTCAGTTTTTGACGAAGCTTCCTCCTTACACAGCAAGTGTAACAGCAGCAGGACAGTATCAGGGAGTATGCCATAATATCATTACAGGCTTCTGAAGAAGCTGCCAAAAGTACAGAATTACAGTGAGAAAAAGGCCGTAGTAGTACCAAACAATTAAAAGCTCACAAAAAGGTGTGAAAGCATTCTATATCAAACCAAATGTGCTTGTTACAACTTTTGTCGATGAATTTTGGATTTAGTTGCACTAAGGTCAAGCTTATAACATAGGGTAGCTAATTGTAATAAAAAACGACAGCACATGGATTATACTAAGTCATCAAGTCATGTGCATATCCGACAGTAATGTAGTAAAACAAGAAGACGCAAAAGATGCATGGTTGATAATTAGGAATTACTAGATAAGATAAACTTGCCATGGTTCATGCAGTGAGGTTATGACTGTTTCAATTTTCAGAGAAAATTCTTACACATCGGTCTGTTCTTGGCGACTGAAGCAACCCTCGCGAAGGTTGCACAGGGGAAAAACAAGGTCTTCATACCTATGTTATCACAATGATCAAGTACAAAGTAATGAAAATAAGGTAAGAAATATCTCCATACCAGGATTTACCAAACATAAAAAGAGAAGTGATTGAAAGGATAACAGAAACAAACTAGGGCTAAACAATTAAATTACAACAAAGGAAATAAAAGCATAAGAGTTAAACTTCGGTTGTTCAAAGATTAGGTCGATATACATACACAAAGCTGGCTCTGAACAGCAGCCAAGTAAATCAGCATGCCATTCGTCCCTTCCTGATCCTCTACTTGAGACAAGATCATGTTCATAAGATCTGCAAAGGATGCAAACCATTAGAACCACCAGGAGTATTATCTATATCCTTTCTATGGTAAATAACCTGTTTCCCTTTTGATTCCATTTGTACAGGAGGCCGGTTATATTTTGGATGACCCATTTTAGTGTACCAGAATGTCCAGAATAATAAGGCATTAGTCTATGACGTTGACGTTACAATTCTTAAAAAATAGGCTAAATTAGCATAAGTCATTTACCAGAATATTATAGCTAAATGTACTAACCGTGGTGCACTGTAGGTATCCTTTTGCTTCTTAGGATAGTCATCATCAGCACACGATTTTGCACTCTCTACATTGAATTCCGTGTAATTTGAATCCTTTTTTCCAGAAACTTTGGTATTTGTATCTTCCTCTGGAATGGTACTTGCTATAGTTTTAGTTACTCCAAGAAGGTGTTGAATAACCTCACACGAGTTCATATCCATGGTGCTTTGTGATCTTTGAAGTTCCACCTGGAGCTTCTCACTTTCCTTTTGAAGTGCCTCATTGAAGGGCAAGTTGGGATAAGAGCATGACAGAGTCTTCTTGAGCACTATTGTAGGATTCGTGCAAGGGTCAGGATTTAACAAAGCATCTTGCACCTTCTTGTCTTCCTCGTCAAAGGAATATTCACACTGGTCCCTCTCGATGGAGTCGAGACGGTCCTGGAACAGAAAAAAAAAAAAGAAGGGGGATAAACCAAAAGATATGGAGAAGAGCAATAAAAGAAGATATTTGATTGAAGCTAAAACAAAGACTGTCTATGTAGTATGTAGAACTCAGCTCAACTTCCTAGTACTAGCAATCTATTGTCCTAGGTGTACAGGAACTATGAAAACGATGGCACACCAAGAGCAAGAATATTACTATCCAAAACATCAGAATCCTAAGTCATGCCAACCTCATCGCCAACCTGTGAAAACAATTAGCCCATGCAACAAAACCACCCGAATCAATCAGGAAATGATACTTTAGAACCTCAAAAGTAGAGATTCCATGCAGTAAACATCACAATCAGAGAATGATACAAATGAACTTTCCAGTAGAGTCTAAATCCAGAATATCCCAGCAAAGGCAGTACACAATCAACTTTTTTTTTTTTTTTTTGGAAACTCCATCAACGTTTCTGAAAAGCCTAGGTGTTTATCACTCTATCACAAACTTAAACATATCAATATGGGGGATATGTTGATTGCAGCGTAGCAAGGAGGTGGAGTGGAGGCTGATTACCGACCCGAATACGGGCATTGTCGACGAGCGTGATGAGCGGGACGAGGCGGAGGTAGTTGTCAATCTCGCTCTGCGCCTTGCGGAACTGGTAGACGATGTTCCATCCCATGGCGAGGAGGTAGAGGTAGGAGCGGTCCTGGCACGAGTGGACGAGCAGGTACCCCCGGCGGAGCGCGTCCTCGAGCTGCTCCAGCGGCTCGCGCGTCTCCGGGTACTTCCTGAGCTCGGACACCCGGAGCTGATCCAGCAGGCCGCCGATGAGCTTGAGGTGCTGCGCGAACCGGCGGCAGTTGCGCTTGTGCATCCGCGCCGTGGACGCCGCCTTGACGATCAGGGCGATGAGCCTGGCGGCGTCCAGCCCCGTGAGCTGCACGATGTTGGCCACATCCCCCACGTTGTCCCACGTCGACATTGCGATCTTGGCGCCTCGTCACGAATCGCTCGGGTTCTTCTTGGCCGACTCGCGTGCAAGGCGAAGATCAGAGAGAGCAGGCTGATTCTACCTAATACCACCCATCACGGTGTTCCTCCCCCACTGCCATGGCTCGGCGCCCTTGCAAGAACTGACTCCTGATTTCAGAGGAACACAGTGCAACAGAGCAGATCTGCAAGATCACAAATCAGCAGCATTCCCTGTTCCTCCCCATCCCCCGCACCGTGCTGCCAACTCGCTGTTCTCTTTTCTCCCCCTTTTCCTGCCTGCAACTGCAAGGAAGAAAGCAGGATGAGATTTTCGTGCCTACGAGAGGAGACTAACCAAGTCGAGATTTTTGGTCGCGCCAGCAAATTTCCGCCGGAAACGGCAAAATGCTGCTAAAAATCACGTTACCTGACCCGCTGGCTGCGGGAGATTGGGGATAGGGGAAGCAGGGGGCGAGCGCCTGCGCCGCTTCCCGACCTATCCACACCACTCTCGAGAGCGGCGCAGCCGACGACTGGAGTGGAGAGCTGGCAATGCCTGCAAGTGGAAGGAGGAAAAGAGAGGCGTGGAGCGGATGAGCCTCGCCTCTGCCTCCTGCTCAGTCCTACGCCGCTCGGTTGCTTCCGTTACAGCTAGCTACTCTCCGCTTTGGACTCGCACTGAAGTGACCACGGGTTCACTCCACTGACCAACTGCTCGCCGCTCGCCATGTTCCGCATGTCGCAGAGTCCGTCCGTGTTCCGCGCGCAGTTTTTCGGCTCTTGTGCTGTGCGCGCGCGCGCCATCAGCGCTGATTGCGTAGGACTACGACTCTGGTGTCAGTAGCAACAGACGCTGAAATTGTTAATTCCTGGGAGACCGTGTAGTTTACTGGGACTGGGAGGAGTAAAATTTCACTCTTCGCCTCCCGTTAAACTGTCACTGTAGTTGGGTTCAGCGCCTGAATTAAACAGAACCTGGGTTACTCAGTAAAACAAAAAACAAAAAAAAACAGGACCTGGGTTGAGTTAAAGCTGCGAGCGCCCGTGACCGTGACCTGGTGGTTGGGTTTGGTGGTGGATCACTTTATTTTGTTTACGAGAAAAAGGCCCTCCAGCTCCACTGGCTAGTTTGTCCTTGAACGAAACGGACGTCGGGACGTGTACGTACGTGCACCACCACCAGCCCGAGTGGAAGTGGAGATCGCATTTGCATGCGCCGAAGGTGGTGGACATGCTGTCGCCCGCCTCTCGGGCGTCTCCGGTAGCGCCACATGCCGCACCACGCACACTGGTTATGGATTGCACAAAAGTGGCCTCGATTCAGTTTCAGTTTCAGTGCGCGGCGTCTCTCTGTCTGTGACTACCTCACTGTGCCAGCCCCCATTCCGGATTTGTATCATAAAGGGGGTGCTGGAGAGCTTAACCAACACTATCAGGTACTCCCTCCGTTCCGGATTTGTTGTCCCTTGCAACAAAGGAACTATGCTGGCCGCAGTTCAAATGAGCCGGTTGGAACGACAACAATAACCAAACCAAACGGAGGAAGTAGTCAGGAACCCATCAAAATGGATGACGAGCTGAAGCAGCTAGCAGCCGTCATGCAGGAAGGCGGTGCTTGCTATGAACAGCAGCATCATATTAACAGCTTTTGTTTTGAACTTCAGTATCAACAACAATTGAGGGAGTAGTACACTTAAGTCAATACTAAATCATTATATAGACATTACGAGGGATGCCAGGAACAAGAGAGAAAATGTGCATACAGAAAAATTTAAAACCAAATCATAACACATACACAAACATGGTTCAACCAAAACATTTAGCCCACACAAGTTCACTAGTACGCAATGAAGTACCTATATCTGAGCAACATAATCCAGATAGTTGCATTACACATAATTTTCATAAATCAACTCAAGAAGTTCAATCTTCAATGTCTGCATTCAGATTCTTACCATGTTTCACCGAACAGGTTGACGCTTTTTTTCGTAGCCATGCACCTCAGATGGTTTACCCTGTTCAGTTTGTTTGATAGCTACTTTTCAGCTCGCTGCGGTGCTTCGCTTCTACCTGCATCAAAGAAAATATAGCTCATGTTTTGAATGATAAAAAAAAATTCTCTACAGCAAGAATTATTATTTTTATCCAACAAGAACAAGTTTCATGTTTAACTAGCAACAATAGAAAGAGACAAAAAAGCAAGAATAAATTATGCACGTTTGTTTTGGTCAAATATTCTTGTCATAAACGCAACTCAATACCGTGTCCAATAAGAGTGCTTTTGGTTTCCTGCAGATCTCACTTGCGAAGAAGTTCGGCACGAAAAAAGTACGCTTCTGGACATCAAGCTCAGCCCATTCTTGCAATGTTGCCTTCTTCATATCAATAGCCAACATCACTGCCAACTTGTCCATGTCGTGCCTGGGTTTGGCTTGAGAAAACAAGTAAACGACATCATCATCCATGCTTAGGATGGGGTATTCCACTGGAAGTTCCTTCAATGTTAATGTAGTCTCGGTGCTCAGCATAGCCATGAGATCAGAAAGACATGGGTTACTAGCCTCCTTGATGACATCTTCATCGCTGACTACACAGTCAGGGTGCCAGCCCTCGCACGAACCACCAACTGGTATTTTCATGTTCCATGTTGTGGACTTCCAGCCATTACGGATGACCCGGTATTTCCTTGAGTTGTTATAATTGCGCACCCAGTCAGTGTAGGAAAGAGGGGTGGGGGTGGCATTCAGCTCTTCTTGTGAGAAGAATTCTTCCAACTCAACATACTTGATCAAGCCTTTGTTTCGGCTAATAGTTACATCCCGCACATAGATGGGGTCAGGATTTTTGAGGAGGCGATCCCAGTTACCCCTTGCCGGCACTGGCAGCGGGACATCCTGAAGCACTGGGCGTTCCTTGAGCACGTCACAAAAGAAAATGCCACGCCAGAGGTCCACCCAGGCGACGGTGCCATGCTCACCACCAATTGTG
Source organism: Eleusine indica (assembly GCA_030378355.1). NCBI lineage: Eukaryota > Viridiplantae > Streptophyta > Magnoliopsida > Poales > Poaceae > Eleusine > Eleusine indica. Next base: position 2,917,616 of record CM059498.1, on the reverse strand, counting down.
ATAGTCTTCCCCGTCTCGTGGTACAGCCTGTCGACTGCTCGAGGTAAAGGGATAAGCTCGTCCCTCTCGAACTCAGTCACTGACAATCGCTTGGAGATCCACCCTTTGGAATCTGAGGATCTGTACAGGTGGAGATCGAACTCCCAACTAATGAGCGTGCGACCATGGTACAGGGGGGGCCTAACACCGAGAGCAGCGACAGCATACCAAGCGCCGTCGTCGCGGCTAATGAGGGCAGTTGCGGAGTCGTTGAGCCCCCTGGGGTGCGGGTTCGGCAGCCGATTTAGCCACTGGGCGCGCGGACTGTAGACGAAGTAGTCCCAGTACAATTCTCTGATGGTGCTGTAGGGGTTGGTGGGAACGCAGAGGAGGACGAGATCTGCGTCGGTAGCGATAATCTTGGGCCCTACGCGGCGGAAGTACAGGCCAGGGCAGTGGACACAAAAGTGGGAGATAAGTGGCGGGCGGGCGGCGCGGAAGGTCACCTTGATAGGCAAGCCAGTGCTCGTGGTGCTCTCTGCGGTGGTGGTGTTGGGGAGGTCGGCGATGTAGCACCACCTGTCGAGGAGAACCATGTCCTGAGGGGCGGCGGACTCGGGAAGAGAAGGTGGAACCAAGGAGGAAACGGTGGAGGCAGCCATGTCCGTCCGGGAAGGGCGAGGAAGCGGAGGAGGTGAACAGATCCAAGTAGAGGCGAGGGGATCGGATGGGATGGCAGCAGGCGGCGAGATTTGGGAAAGAAATATGGGGATAGGGAAGGAGGAGGCCGCCGCACGGGAGGAAGAGGAGGAGGGACGCCGAGGATCTCGGGAGGTCGGCGGCGCTGCCTGGTGGGGTCTTGGAGATGGAAGGCTAGGTTTTGACCCAGCGTTATTTTAATATTTTTTAGCGAATTTGTAATTTATTTTTTAATTCTTTATATAATAATTATAAACTATTTGATTTAGATTGGATGGAATTAAAAAAATTTATTTTTTTTAAAAAAATTTAACAAGTTTCTTTTTTTATTTATTATTGGCACGGTGCGGCTTCAATCAAATCGAGTTGGAGAGCCGATTTTCATTTGTGACACACATGATTCAACTCTCTCCGTTCAAGAATATAAGTATTTCTAGAATCTCAATACGAAATAAAGATAGGATGAAAATACTATCATACCTCTAATTTTATTATATAAAAAGTTTCACTCTCATCCAATCACACCTTATTTATTACGTTCACACAACTTATTTATTGTGTTCACACTTTATAAATACTTATATTGTTGGACAAATCAAAATATTTAGAAATATTTATATTGTTCGACGGAGGGAGTATCCAATTAGCCTTGTCATATTAAATATTTGACTATAAATTAGGAATATTGAACATGTAAATTAATTACATAGATGAAAACTAATTTGTCAGATGAATCTATTAAATCTAATTAATCTATGATTTAATAATATAATGCTATAAATATTTATTAATGATAGATTAATTAAATTCAATAAATATGTCTCATAAATTAGATTAGAGCTTCTATAATTAATTTTGTAATTATTCCATGTCTAATCCTTCTAATTAATATTGGAATATTTAAAGCTAAAGTTTAGCTCAGAAAAATACGAGCCGCCGGAACACGAGCGAACGTGCATATAACTATGTATAATGATGTACTCCACTATGATTCGGCTCCTCTAATGATGTATTAGTACTCGTCTAATGCAGTATTACTACTGAACAGTACACCACGACTATTTACGAGCAAACGTGCGCGCTGCACAGCCACCACCGTCCTGCTCTGACCGACTCCACGCGAGGCAGCACGCAGTAGCGCGCCCAACCACCGCACTCAAAGCGCAGCAGCCGTCGTGCTCGTGCCGTGCCGTGTCGTGTCGTGCTCGTGCCCGCGCGCGCTGCGAAACAACCTATCCAATCCAACCAACCACACCAATTCTTCGGGGCTCCGGAGTCGCCACCCCCCATCCTCATCGCCGACTCCCCTGCCATCCTGCTCTCCCGGGACTCATCCAGTCTTTCTTCTCTTCCCACGCCCATGGAGCGGCTCATCTCCACGCCCGCCTCCTCATCCCCTTCCCACGCCAGGATCCGCCTGCCCGGTGGATCTCCGCTCCTCCCTGCCCGCCGCCTCCCCACCCCGGTCGGCGGCGTAGCGGCATGGCCCCGGCTGCGGTTGCAGTCGTCGCGTCCCGGTGCGACCGCTCTGCCTTCGCCGCTGCGGCATGAGGGTCTTTCGGCCGCGCCGGAGGATGCGCCGAAGAAGGCGGCGGCGACTGGACCCCCGTGGAAGCTCCTAGGGCCGCTGCTTCCAAAGGTGATAACCTTTCCTTGTCCCCCATCTAAAATTGGGATGTTTGGTTCTGTAAGGCGTGCTTAGTTGTAGCACGACTTCATGCTTCGAAAGCTTCTACTGTTTAGGTCAAAGAGCATGCTGTGCCAATTCTGTGCTTGGTGAGATAATGACCCTTTTTGTAGTCCTGTTGTTTTAATTGATAAGAGGAGGTATGGATTGGTGCTTGGCATGCTTGTAGAAGGTGTGCATGCAATTAGCTTAATTCTGTTTGATACAGGGAACTGCATGTGATGTGAGACAAGACATGCATTGTTAGTACAAAGATTTCATTGCACAGGACCGTCTTACAGCTGTAGCTTGCGAGAGTATTGCAGTTTAATTTAACATCTGGCTTTACCATGACCAGGCTTACCAAACCTCATAGCTCATAAAACTCCTAAAATAATAATAAAAAAAAAACTTGACCTGCGGGGGGTATGACACCCCCAGGCATTGCATTTAAGGAAAAGATCCTCTCATGCACATCAAGAAAACCCCCGAACCCCCTCCCCCCCCCTTACATTGGGGCCACCAGCCTTCTGAGAACTTGGGCCAGGCCCACCATGGGCGCCGTTGCTTCGAGGCCTTAACCAAATGCTTTGGTGCGGGGAGAGGCGAGGGGATTTTTTTACCCAGATCGCAAATTCGCTCCCACTGGGAGTCGAACTTGGAACCTGAGAGGTGCTACTCAGGCACCTTACCAGTGAGGTAACTCCTAAAATAATAAAGGATGCAGTAGGATGAATCAGAGTGTTTGAAAATCTTTCAGAATTTGTTTGGGTAGCATGTAGCTCACAAAAAAGAGTCTGTATCATAACCAACGGCTTTGAGTTAGTCTCATGTAGGATTTGAGAAATCTTGTCGATAAGAGGATTGTGATAGTTTAGGCTGTAGTGCAATGTAAGATGATGGTAAATCATGTCTAGAGTATCGATCTCTCTGCTGATCTTGCTTTTATCATTGTTTGGTGAATTTCTGCCTTTTTGCTTGCACATTCATAGATTGTCTTCAGTGGTGCACACAATTTATCAGTTTATCTAGAAGATATGACCATGGTTTTTCTCATAAATATGCAGGATCACTAGTAGTATCTTCGAATTAAGTGTTCTTCTACATCAAGTTCTAGATAGTGTCACAAACTCACAATTGAAGGCTTTTAACTGTTGCATTAGCCAATGTTTACAAATCGTCTAGTTGACCCTAGTCGCTACAGGACCGACCAGACGACTAGTCACGATTAGTCATCGATCAGATCGATTAGTTGAGCCTGGTCGGTCCTGCGTAGTAGCACCGTTTCACATCTGCACATATACACCACGGCAGCAAGAGGAGACAACCAAGACCTAGCAACAAGAGGATGTAGAGGGATGGAAGGGAGTAAGGGACCCATCACCATCGTCAGAGGACCTTGTCTTCATGAACCCTTGGTTGCAGAAGGGCAGCACCAGCGGGATCTTCACCAAGGGGACTAGGGCGCGAGGCCACAAAGCATAGGTAGATGAGAGGAAGCCACCGCCGGTGAAGAGGACCATAGGAGAGCAAGCAGGTGCCCGTGAAGAGGACCAGAGCAGCCGCCGACGCTTGAGAGAGGCACGAGGCAGGTGACGATGCTTGCTGGGCACTATATTTTCTAACCCTTATGGGCCAAATTTACAGCCCACGAAGCAGGTCCGTCCGCCAGAAGTTGTGATTAGTCGTCCTGATCGGTCCCTTGCTCTCGATCAGGGACACTGACGCGATTTGCTCGACCAGATTTTTGGTTGTCCGACTAATCGTCGCTTAATCACTACTAGTCGTCTGATTAGGTGGTGGACGACCAGGCCAAGTTAGTTGGACGACTTGAAAACATTGGCATTAGCTGTAATATTCTCTTGGAAACAATGTGGTTACACCTTTTACTAGGATTATTTGAATGCTCAGGTGCATTAGGATGGTTCAGTAACAAACACTCATGCTAAATTTAATCATTCACAATTTCACATTTGACATTTCCATTTTCTGATATTCAGTTGGTGATCAATTGGCAAAATACAACAATTAGGGTTTGTTTTTTTAACTGAAAAAAATGTCACTGACATGTTTTGGTACTTCAGGCCTCTTTCTCGCCATGTAAAATATTAATGTAGTTGCCAACTTTTCTATAAATCTATAAAAGCTAGTAAGTTACAAAAGCACAACTACATGTAATTTCTTAGTCATCTATGAAGAGATCCAGTTCTAGTGAAAATGTGAGCTCTGATGCTAAATGGTGTTACATCTACACATGCAAGATTTTGCATAATTACAGCAAAGTACTATCAATCTGTTCTATGCTGTGGAATTAAATTTGCTTACATGTTTGTCTATTGCTGTAGGCTTAATTTCTGGTTTGCTTTGCTGTGCTTGTTTGATCTTAGCATCTACCAACTCATTGTCATCATTTTTTCTGTTACTCTATTTTGATGTGAATTTTTTTCTCTGTATAACAGGCTTCCACTGCTGCTCTTTTCCTATTGATGACGCTTATTAGTGGCACCCTTCACTCTAGCATCTCGCACTCTGCCTATGCATCAGTGCAATCAGTGCAACCTTTAGCCAAGACTGGTGGAAGACTCCTCACAACAGAGTTACTAAGCAGTGGTTGGGCTGGCTTCCTTGCCGGGTGCTTACATACCTTATCTGGTCCTGACCATCTTGTAGCATTGGCGCCATTGTCGATTGGTAGATCAGCACTCGAAAGTGGACTGGTTGGTGCCCTTTGGGGCTGTGGTCATGATGCAGGACAAGTTATCTTCGGCTTGCTTTTCTTATTACTCAAGGAGAGATTGCATATTGAGGTTTTTCGCGCATGGGGAACGAGAGTCGTAGGTCTGACCCTTCTAATCATTGGAGCAATGGGCATCCGGGAAGCTTCAGAGGTTCAGGAGTCACTGGTATTGGAGGGTATCAACAGCGACATGACTGGGGTTGAGCCTTTGCAGTCTCCTTCAGCTCCCAGAAAGAAGAAAGTTGGATTTGCCACATTTGCCACTGGAATTGTCCATGGCCTCCAACCTGATGCACTGTTGATTGTCTTGCCAGCGTTGGCTCTTCCATCACGCTTAGCTGGAGCGGCATTTCTCGGCATGTTTTTGGTCGGGACCGTATTTTCGATGGGTAGCTACACTGCTTTTGTAGGGTCTTGTAGCGAGGCTCTAAAGGAGAAGGTTCCTAGGATAACAGAGAAACTGACCTGGGCTGCTTCACTTGTAGCGATAGGTATGGGACTAGCTCTTTTGGTCGGGCAGTTCTTTGGCTTCAGTCTATATTGATGATGTTGGTTAAAGCGTGATTACTCGGCAATACTGTTTGATTTTGAGAATATTGTTGGCAATTAGATTGGTCATAGAGTTTTGTGGGACTACAAATGTATACTGCTGTACCTTGCTCTTGCTTGATTTACTAATTTATCACACTGCCCTTTTTTGCTGTATCCTTTGCCGATTACTTTTATCTGATGATAGTGGTAATAGCGTTCATACCAATGAAAATAACAGACTTACGACATCCTTATGCAACGGTTACCTGTTTAGTACGTTGTGCCTAAAGTGGAACGGAAGCTTTAGCAAAAGCAAGGCCCCGTCGGAAGCAGGGCAAAGTGTAGAAGGATCTCGAGATGCGGATTGCGGAAGCACCGTCTAATCTGGTGTTTTTGGAAGAACTTTGGAAAATCCAGATGCGTCACGCGGATGTTTCTTGCGTGAAAAAGTGGTGCATTAATTTTGCAGCCAATGCTGACAATCTTAAGCACCCCATTTCCAATCACGGAATGGAAAAGAAGCGGCGGGCTTCCAGCGCAGTCGTTCCTCTTCTACCTGCTACTACTATTAGCATCTTGCCTGTGCAAAGTCCTTCGCATCATCCTCGATCGTGACAGCGTACGTGGTACCAGCAGTACTTGAAGTTGACAAGACAAGATGCGATACTCGCATGTAGGCCGAGAACAAAGGGTCGTATCTCGGATCGCAACCTGAATGATGTTAAGATGCATGTAAAGGTGGTGATTGTCGACAGCCGCTGTTGGGGTCATCGAGATTTGAATATTTTTCACGTCCTCTCCCTGCCTCTGGTATGCGGCGTATGCCCTTCCTATTCTTTCTGAAGCGCGGGAAGGCGCGAAGTTGCTCGCTAAATTGCTCGTCAAGAAGAAGAGCAAGGAGGAACCTGTAAAGCAACCGTGCACAACCTCTGATGCTTCTACGGCCGTTTGCTCTCGCTGTTTTGTTCCTGCCACGGACGGCCCGGTGACTGAACTGAACTTTGTATGGCGTCGCGTCGTTGGCCAAATTCAGAAGGTGACGTTGCTGGTCTGGATGGACTGCGACGGGTGCGAGCGCCGCCGGGTCCGGAAGGCGCTGGAAAGCATGAAAGGTCGTACACGTGCCTGACGCGCTTACGCGACCCCCACACACATTGCCGATCATCCTCGACCAGCAATTAATCGGCGAATACTAATCACTAAACCTAAACCGACGTGGCAGGCGTGAGCAGCGTGGACCCTTCAGAGTGCCGTGTCACGGTGTCGGGGCACGTGGAGGCACCCATACGACCACAAGGCGCCGCCCGGGTACGTGCGCGACGGCCCTGAAAAGGTGCCGCTCGTGAGAGCCAGCTCGATGGAGGAGCGGTACACGTCCGCCTTCAGCGACGACAGCCCGAACGCATATGCGCCGCCATGTGACTCTGATGATGATCATCCGCATCGATATGGTGACCCCGGCCGTTTGTTCCATCTCTCTCGGGTTACACGCTCGTTTGCTTGTACAGTACAGCTCGTCGTGTCGTGCATTTGTTTTTTCTTCTTGTATTGTTGGATGTTATAAAAATTGCGGCGGTGACTCTGTATATGGATTTTGTGTGAATGCTCCCAATCTGTATCTGCAACAATGCTAGTACAGCAAGAACGTTAAACAGAGAAGGGTTGGCAGTATTACCCTAATAATAACCTTTTGCCGACAAGGCAAAGTGGAACAGAAATCCAAGCCGAGGATGGGATTGGCCGACCAACACAGCGAGCAGAAGTGTAGAAGGATCGCGAGATGCAGACGGACGATTCGCACCGCTGACAAAAGCAATTAGAGAGGGGGTCCCCACCTTTTTAAGCTAAAGAACAATCCAGATGCAGCATTCTGTTTTTTTTTTTTGCAAAAGCTGCTTAATCAATAACTGGTCTCGGACACAATGCTGTTGCCATTGCTTACCTCTCAGGAAATATCTTCCCCCACTGGAGCAGGGACACGAGAAGCGTCTCAGGTCATCATCATCCGGTGCGACTGCATCACCGGTATATATAGCGGCTTTCCTTCTCGACCACCCAGCAAGCACCTCTTTAGCCAAACGCAGGTACTCTTACCCACCAGCCACACCAGCACAGCCAAAATGCTTGGGGCGGACCTCATCACTGAACTATGCACGGCGCCGACCAAGATCCTCGGCAGGAAGAAGCGCAAGCAGTTCCAGGTGCGTGCCGTCTGACCTGACCTCTAATCTATATAATCGCAAGAGTAATATAGGATTTGCCACTCCATTTCTTATTGAGCTCTGCGGTATTCTCCGCTCATTTGCTCCTTGTATACAATGGCGACTGATAATCTCTTTTCTGTACATGTGACCCGTTCAGAAGGTGGAACTGAAGGTGCGGATGGACTGCGAAGGTTGCGAGCGCAAGGTCAGGAAGGCACTGGAAGACATGAAAGGCGTGAGCAGCGTGGAGGTGGACCCGAAGCAGAACAAGGTGACGGTGTCGGGGTACGTGGAGACGAAGGAGGTGATAGAGCGGCTGCGCCACCGGGCGGGGAAGAAGGCGGAGCCGTGGCCGTACGTGCCCTACGACGTGGTGCCGCACCCTTACGTGCCGGGTGCCTACGACAAGAAGGCGCCGCCCGGGTACGTGCGCAACGTGCTCGACGACCCTGACGTCGGGCCGCTCGCGCGGGCAAACTCCATGGAGGAGAAGTACACGTCCGCCTTCAGTGACGAGAATCCCAACGCGTGCGTCGTCATGTGATCATCCCGTGGCACTGGCAGCTCGCTCGTTGCCTGTCAAATAGCATCTAGGTTCCTCTAATACTCCGCGTTTGTGATACAAAGAGTACTGTACAGTTTTTTTGCTCATAGCTGTAAAATTTTGTTAGTGTTTCCAGTATTCTTATCTACGTGTGTGCAGTGGTGCTGAAACTCTGCGACAGCTAGGGGCGGAAATGACCTCAGGAGATTATAACTGTGACAAGAATGCAGGCTAAGCCATTTACATAATAGAAAATGGTAACCCGTTCTGTATCGCTAAAGAAAGTAGAAGTTTTCGTTGGCTTGAGAAAACTACAGAGCACAAAGCTGATAACTTGATGCCTCAGCAAAGGGGAAAATAGTATCTACAAAGCGCAAGGTTTTCATTCGCTTAAGAAAACTAAGCGGCACAAATCTAACATGGCCGGGCACGCAGGTGCTAGGCAGAACTACTCAAAAGATAGAGAACAAAACAAAAACATAGTTCAACTTTGATCCAACACATCAAGAAACATAATGTCAAAAAAAAAAATCAAGCAACATACAGCACCACAATTATTAATAATGTCATATTTTATATAGTATCCAATCTTACAGTTCAAAATAATAGCATCCATAACCATTATCGTTCGGACACCACGACCTCACAAGCATTCAAAAGTAAAAATCTAACTAATTCTTAAGTGGCACATGATAAAAGGACATATAATACTACCACGAAGTTCCATAACTCTCGACACAGCACTTAAAGCTTTTTTTTTCTTTTTCATTTTTTCATTTTTTTTTTTTTTTTTGCTTTTGTATTCCTTTTTTTCCTTTTTCTTTTTCCCTTTTTTTTTGGTTTTCTCAACCAAATGAGTCTTTACATCTCACTCACGTATCAGTGTATGTGCGCCGTCATCAGCAAAATCGGCCTCATACTGTCCAATCTTAAAAGGTGTCGCTCCTTAATAAACTCTTCTCTGACTTTGATCCGAAAAGTGTTGCATTATAGCCTAGACTGGTTGAAGTTGTTGACCTAGTAAGAAAAGCTTCACCAGGCATTGTTTGCATGTTAGTATAGTAAGTTGCCCCCTCAAGTCCAATAGATTGAAACCTTAACACTAGAGAATCAATATCAGATGTCATTGCAGGCATGGAACCAGAAGAAGTTTCTGTAGAATAACTTTGCTTTGGAAGCAGCCAACTCTCCCATGTTCCCCTTCTTCGTATTTTGTCACCCTGTTAAGAGGCAAGCTTTTAGATGACAAGGCAAAGTGTGATATTATAAGTCATAGGCAAAAAAGCCAATAATCATGGATGTCTGACAAAAACATGTTTGATCAAATTGCTTGTAAATGATCAGTGAATCTTAAGCTAGAGTCTAATCTAAGATTAAGCTACCCAGCCCTTCAGATTCTAGCTAAGCTTGGTAAGTTCAACCATAGTTGTAACTGCATCAACTGTTCCTAACAATACCAATTAGAATAATATAAATGCTATGCACGGTACTTTTTGCATCAATGTACTATGTTGTGAACGTATTATTCGTAAGTTTCTATGGTCAGCAGTCTATTTGTCAGCCAAAATAATTAAAAAGACCCAAAATGAATCAACAATAATTGCACCAAGAAATTACCTGTACTTCCACAATTGTAGATAGCATGACTGTTTCCAGGATAAACTGGATGTTATTCGTCAACTTTTTGACCTGTATGAAAATGTAGGTGAGTGGATATTTCTTTCTTTGAAGAATAAAATACTTGTTCGAATTAGATCAATCCAATAAATACTAATGAGAACAAACAGACCCATGATAACAGTACATTGCTCATACCTTCAAGAAAGACAATGAATGAAATAAAAAAGCAACAGGGACAGAATACATGTAAGTTCTCCATGTACGGGATGCATGAGTTATAGGGAATTTTATTAGTAGTCTGCTACATCTGTATGTATAATATTTTCAGACAGACAATCCAGTTGGATGTATGCATCGCTTAAAGAAATTGGCACAAAAAATTCCAATCCAATCTTGGCAGTATAACTCAGTTTGGCAGTATAGCTCAGTTGGAATCGCATCATCAGATGAGTACAATGGAAACTTGGAAAGCACAGAATCAAAATCATAAAGAAAATATGTTGTTCTCATAACACGGATTTTCATCCAAGACGTATAACGTAACTCACAAAGAAAAATGTATCACAACAAAACACTGGCATATGCACATGGACAACAGTTCTTCCATACAAACCAGTGACAGCTGAAGCAAGTAAAGCGCATCAAACAAGCATATAAATGTGTAAAACACATACATGAAAACATACGCAATCCAAATACCTACTGGAGGTACCCCCTGCTAATAGGTTAGCAGGGATGGATCCAACTCACTCAACCTCAGCAAAATACAATCACATCTTCGAGCATCCTCACCAAACTTGAGGTTTAACAAAAGGACAACACCAACACAATAAAAATGAATCGATTATGAAGACATGCACATTGCTACCACTGCTAAATTTCTAAATTACTTTACTCTATCTCATTTACTGCATTTTCAGAAATCTGAGTATGGAAGTATCTAATTGTATGTGAGACAGACCAAGCACTTTCAATTTCATGATTCTTACCAGGTAAAATGGAACTGATTCTGATCATCAACTAGTAATGCAGAATACAAAATCAAGTTGATTTGAATAATACTCAAAACTAACAAGTATGTGACAATACCACACTTGACTACCATCCTGATTTCAGCAATCTGAAGTAATAAAGTTCAGAAAACAAGGAAAGAAGATACCTAAGCCGCAGGCTAAAATAATTCTTATTGAGGGTGTTAATTTTGAAATGCAGAAAAAATGTATCAGACAGATCTAGACTTTCATGACACAATGCACCTCTTATATTAATCCATGCTAAAATGCAGAAACCAGCACAATACATCCAGTTTTTTATACGGGAAAGTGGCTATGTTGCAATCCAGTAAAATGAATCCACACTGCAATACGTTGCAATCTCATTTAGTGGTGATAAGTATAACTAAAGAAAAATACTGGGCGGCTGATCATGGTTAAGGAAACCAAACAAAAATTCAGGGTAAGTGAAAAACTATCTCATAAGGCTCGAAAACTGACCTGACGAAACCCAGCAATCAGGGATAATGGCACCCAACCCTGGTCATCCATATGTTCTCGCAAGTATGTATCCTTACACAAATTGTCATCGCTGCAAAAAGTTTGACAAGTGCATCAGTAATTTCATTGATTGGAATTACATAAAACAAGTGACTCCCATAAACATAGACAAACTACCTAAAATAGTAATCTATCTGCTCCACAAGCTCCTTTCGAATAGGATCAATTAAAATAGCTTGGTGACTTGCTGGATGAGGCACAAAGGGCAGGCCTTGAATGCCTCCAGATGGGGGTGCCGGAAAATAATAAACATGTTGTGTCATATCTGTCATTTAAAATAAGCAAATTAATCAAACATAATAGTAGCACAACTGCATGATCTCACAAATCACATTCTAACATACCCGGGAAGCCCATAGGAGCCCCATAAGGTGGTGTCTGAGGAGTAGCAGGGCTAGCGAATGGTGGTGGTGGAGGAGGCGCTCCTGCTACAACAGCAAGTGGAGGAGGCCTAATGTACATTGGCTGGTGGCCACGCTGCTGATGTGCAGGTCCATGCCCATCTCTGCGACCGCCACCTCGGCGTTGTCCATCAAAACCTCCATGGTGCTCATGTCCCCGCCGTCCCCCACCACCACCATTGCCCCTCCTGTTCCCACCACCATAGCTTCCACCTCGGCCACGGGGATGGGAATTGAAATTCCCGTTCTGATGATGATGATCTCCACCATTGTTCCGAGCATTAGGCACATACACCGGGGACAGCTCCGGAGAAGGGGTACTCTTCTCCAGCGCATCCACTGTAGGCACCAACAAGGCACGCCGGGCCGCAGGGTTGCGCACAGAAGCTTCATTGTCAGGATTAGCATCCAGAGCGCCAGGATTGCGCAATGAGACAGGCGACATCACCACCGCCTGACACCAATCCAATACCAGCAAAATTCAATCTCGTTATTAATGGTACGAGATTTCAAGGTTCGATATTCCTTACTAGATCGGATACTGATACAGAAACTCACAGTGGACGGGGGCGGAGCGGCCTTGGGCGAGGACTTGGCAGCAGCAGGCGCCGGCGGCGGGGGAGATGCCAGTCCGGGCAGCGCGGGCCAGGAGTCCGCGTCCATGATGGGGTTGCCGACCGCCACTACCTCCGGCGCCGCCGCGCTCGCGGGGAGCTTCCAGGGGGCCGCTCCGCCCGCCTTCTTCGCGCCGCGCGGGCTATCGGACGGGGGCGTCCCAGCTCCCGCGACGGCCGCATGCGAATCGGCGCTGGAAGCCATCGTCCACACCCCAATCCGATCGAGCGGTTGCGCTCCCGGCGGGCCGAAGAGAGATGGCAGCGATTGCGGCAGCGGCGACTGTAGCGGGGGGGATGGGGGGCGGAGGCGTAATCGGTCAGTGGTACGGCATGAGGTGATCGGCGGAGAGGATTCCAAATATTGCCGCGCAGCGGGGCGGGGCGAGGCGGCGGTAGGCGATCGGCGATCGGATCGGGGAGGCGGGCGGTGCGGCGGCGGGGCCGAGCCGATGCCTGCGTCGCTCGCTGCTCTTCCCTTCCCTCTCCCTTCCCTTCCCCACGGGCGGTGGATGGATCCCTCCCCTGCCGCCGTGGTGGGCCACAAAAGGGTAAGCCCGGAGCAACCAGTGGGGTCCGCCTCTGCAGCTCCAGTCCGTCCGTTGGGTAATTCACGGTTGCGATACGTCGAGGGGCCGCGCGCCGCTCTAGCGGGTCGCGCTGGCGTCCGCTTGGCTATCCGGCTGGCGCGCGGGGCCCACTCGGTAGCGGCGTTGGAAGTTGTTGAGGCGTGCATCTCTTGGGGCGATGAGGAGACGTCCGCTGGGAAATGGACGGCTGTCTCTCTCCGTGCAGTGTCTGCGTCCCGCGAAAGCGGAATTATTGCGACGTTTGGGGTTCGCAATTCCACCAGCGGCCATAGAGGCGCCTGGGACGGACGCACCGGCAAACCGCCGCCGCAGTTTTGCGAGATTGCCCTCTACTTTTTCTGGATTCGTCTACTTCTGCCGGTCTTCTTTTCTGCCTCTCGAATCACTTAACCTACCTCACTGTTACTGCACGAACGAATATTACTGCGAATCCAGATTTTACCGTAGGCTCAATTGAAAAGGAGCAGGTTCAATTGAAAAAGAGCCTTCATAAAAGTAGAAAAAAAATTCCGAGTGAATTGCAGCTGCCATCCCCCCACTAACGTATACTACATCGAATCAAAACCTTTGATTTGGTTAAGAATAGGAAGAGATAAAGCCGGATACTGATGGTGAACATAATATGACGGGAGCATTTGCTGACCGTAAATCTTATCTTGTGTGCTTTAAAGAACAAAATCTTCCTGCTTCCCTCACTAACCGCTTAAGATCTCTGTATCTTTTTTCTAATCCGAAGATCCTTAATTTGTTTGGACCGTCTTGTAGTAAGTGTCCACGACACGAAAGGAAGCAACGGAATATAGAATCCTATGTTTCCTTGCTTGTGCCGTGGCTGATGCCATCACCAGCTGACGCTGCCAGGTCGTCTCATTCTGAAACTTGCTGCGTCACTTTCCCCTTCGTTGTCACCGTGAACTTGTTGATGGATAGCTCATACCGACTTTTGCTGCCCATCAACCCATGCAGTCAGGTCCACCAGAGAGACATGTCCACTACATTGCCGCTGATAATTTTTGGACGACACGTTTCCTTGATGTCAAGGAGCCTGTATTAGCGCAACTTTAGTTTTCAGTTGTCAGCATCACATGAAACACGCGTGCGTGCCTCTCAGAGAAGGAGCACGAAATTTGTGTGCGTCGGTTTCTGATCAAGGACATTGAACAGAACTTTTGATCAAATAAGCTACTCCATGGGGTTTTCACCTTCACGAAACTGTTGATCTACTTGCTATTTTCGATGATGCAGTTTATGGAGCGTTCTGGGTGAACTTGGCGAATGGTGATGCGGTTTATAGACCGTCCTGGAAATTGTACGGTGTTAATCCGCAAAGCCTGAACCCCATGGACGTGATCCATCGAGTTGGGCAGGCTGATATTACTAATCGGTACTCCTAGTCAGTAGTCCAATTAAGCTCGATAATGTAGGCTGAGTAGCCCAATTAAGCCCGACAACGTATGTTTTTTGGCTACCATGGCGAGGGACACGATGCCGCCAACAGGCGACCCCTCGTCCGTCCGTGAACAGAACGCCGGCGTGCTTTGCAAAACGGCCGATCTTGAGGAGGAGCCAGTGCTCTGCCGAAGGCACCGCGGCGCGCACGTACAAGTTTCTGTAACTGCGCGGTTCTCGTCGTCCACGATGCCGGCCTGGGGTGGTCGGGAAACGAAATACCGACCGCCCCAGGGTCTATCAGAACTGTTAGCGCGTTCCTTTTCCCCCATCTCGCTCCACCGATGTTCTCCAGTGTCCACAACGACGCGCTGAGCTCCGGTGACTGGATCAGCGTCGACGGGCCGGCAAAGGAATCTCTATGGCCGAGAGCCTCGTAGACAGCTGGTTTCCACAGCAGCATGGCGATGGCGATGGCGATGGCGATGGCGAGCCTCTGCGGGTCAGTCTGAATGTCTCTGCTCTGTCTGGCCGGCGGCCTTTCTTCTCTCACGATCCATTCGAACAATTGGCCAGCAACGACAACGGGTTACTAATGCATTAGTCCAGTCGAAAAGCTTGTTGGTCACCGAACTGCCACCATGGCTTCCGCAGGCCACATGTATCCTCACCAATATTTCTCGTCATGTCCTGCTCGGAAACGGTGAGCGAGATGCAGTAAATGTCCGTCCACCCAGATACTCCTGGGATTTTGAGATGTGCTGCGTAGATAGAAGGAAGAAGCCGCCATTGCCGCCCAAAAAATTTGTAGCGATTTTGCAATGCCGAGCGATGGAAGCAACCAAGAGACGGCAGAACAGCGTACAGAAACCGACTGCCGAATTGCCGGATCTTCACTCTTCACCACCGACTGCCGAATTGATCGATTTCGTCGTCTGTCGTCTCTGTCCGTAGCTCGGCGAAATCGTACCCGCCGCTTTCTCCATCACCGCCAGGGCGACACAGCGACCATCCGCTCTCCCTCACGGACGCGATCCATGTCCAATCCGCTGCCGCGGCAGTTTGTTCACCTCGCGGTTCGTGCGCTCTGTCCAATGGCAATCGAAGCACCATCGACAACTTGCCCATGTCTGTCCTGCACTCCTGCTCGTGCCCGCCGCCATCGCGAGCTTGGACGGCCGGCAATGGCGGTGGCGGCATCTCCCTTCACCGCATCTGCGATACACTGTAAAATGGGCCTGGGCCGAATCAAATTAATAATAGAGAGGTTTTAGATCCGAGTAACATAGACCGCACATCTACGATTCAACGGTTCTAGTAAACCAGAGGGTGAACGGTAAATGAAATACCGACGCCCTGGTCGGTATTTCATTCCCCGACCACCCTTCGAGTTTCCTCTGCGCCGCTCTCGGCCGAGCTCCTGTGCCTGCGCTCGCGCGTTCCCGCCTCGCCAAGCATGCCGCGCCTCCTCGAAGCACTCTGTGCCGACGCGAGATTTCTGGAAGGCGGGGTCGGCGTCTCCGCCGGGCCGGACCACGAAGATGCGCGGCGAGGCCGACGCCGCCCGGCGCCATGGACGTTCCAGCGTGTTCAGTGTCCGGTGCCACGACGGGCGTTTCTTACTGAAAGACAGTGGAAACGGATGCGGTGACGAAGGACGGCGAGAGGTACGTGATAGCAAGGTGGCGCGGCGCGGCGTTGCCGGCCGTGGGCGCGTCCACCGCCACAGGGCACGCTGTCGGCGCGGGATTGGAGGGTCGAGCGAGCACTTTCCGCTACAATTCCGCGTTCTCACGACAGTTCTTTCTGTTCCTAGTGTGCACTGCCTGTGTCAGCCCAAGAACAACGACGATAGCTGATGATTTCAACCAACAGGGTACCTCTGAATCCGAAAATTATATATCATCTTTATATAATGTATCGTAACGTTGAACAAGATGTACATGTACAGGAAAGAAGGAACAAATTTTTTTTTCCAATTCGATGCTAGAACGCAGACGAATCCCACCCAGAATTACACATTCAGTCAGCCCAAATTCGTGGTGCACCAAGACAATGGCGGCGCCCTGTCGAGCTCGGTGATCAGTCTCAGTAGTTGAACTGGTGGTAGGTGCTGAAGATCATCCCGAACCTCCACCATGACGGCACGACGTTGTAGATGTAGAGCGTCTGGCCGCCGGACGAGGTGACGGCGAAGGAGAGCTCCTGCCCGACGAGCGGCGAGTTGCACTGCCAGTTGGCGCCCCAGTTGCGGTTCAGCAGGATCCAACCCGTCTTGCTCCCCTTCACCGACACCGACCGCAGCGACCCGCTCCCGCCCACGTTCGTGATCATGATCAGCTCGAAGTTGTTGAACCCGCCGATCTTGAACCGGAGACCTCCCTGCCTGTAGCACTTCACCCTGCATAACACCGTCACACATTCCGTCATGGTCAGCTCATCCAAGAAACACACAAGTCGTGGTTCTAATATTGTAATGATGCAGCGTAGCGTATGTATGACTTACTGCTGGAAGAGGACGGGGATGATGCCGGCCTTGTACATGCCGATCTGCTCGTAGGCCGGCTGCGCCATGTCGAAGTGCATGCGCGGCGGGTTGCACCAGCCGCCGCTGTTGCTGGGGCGCGCCCAGTTGGGTGGGCACAGGTTGGTCGCCGTCACCGTCACCGTCGCGCCCTTCTTGCACCACTGCGACGCCTGGTGGTTGCACATGATCAGGTAGCACTGCCCGCACGACGCGCCGCCGTTGAACAGCGACGGGCTCAGCGCCGCCGTGTTCGTCCCGTACCCCGCCTGGAACAGGTTCCCGTACCCGCACGCGCCGCCTGAAAAAAACACATGCCCTTTTGTGTTAATGACTGTTTTTTTTTTTTTTTGGCGAAAGTTAACTACTGAATTTGCTACATTAAAAAAAACAACAACTGAATTTGCTGATGCGGAGAGACATTGATCAACTTGTCAAGATGGAAGCCAAAATGGGTGTGAATGTAGTTTTGTGTCAATTTCCAGTTACCCATTGTGCCGGCCGCGTTGGAGCCGCCATAGAACGTCGCCGTCGCCCAGTTCCAGCCCTTCGCCGGCGCAAACAACGCCGCCGCCAGGACGAGCAACACTGCGAAGGCCCTGTCCATCTCCGATTTGATGGGACCCCGGAGAACACTATACCACAAGTCGAGCACGACTTGTCGGCTTCAGTAACTGAATGCGTGACAAGTTCTGACGAGTTTGCCGTGAACATGGCGGGGCTTATATAACAGTGCAAGGAACGGGAAATGATTATGGTCAGGACAGATCAGGGGAATTGCAGAGAACATGCCAGGATTGATATCTCAGTGCTAGCTAAGCTCACATGCTCGCAAGCGAATGGAAGCTAAAGAGAATTGCGCGTTCCGGCGATTAGTTGACCGTAGGATTTCCTCCTTTTTATTTTCTCCTGATAATATAAGCGTGGCGTGGCACGGGGAAGAAATATTCCAGTTTCTTGCCACCCTGCATGCATGTTCCGTTATCCGTACTTGCCGGCTTGTGCTGAGTTGGTGACCTAACTCCGACACCAGTTTACGACGTAAACAAGATTTTTGGAATGAGTTGACTCATAAAGTATGATACGGAATGAATCGGCGTGGGCTTCATCTCTCATATGTGGAATTAGGAGATTCTTGGGGAGGAATTTGAAGGAATACTGCCCACATGAGGCCATGAGAGCCAGCGGTGTCAGCACATGGATTTTGGCTGGGTGGTGGCTAAACAACGGACGCCTAATGAACTCACCGCCTCATCATTTGCCAAAAAAAAAACCTCACTCGCCTAGAAGGGGTCAGAGTTTTATCGACCGGCCGTACTTCTTTCAGATTCTTCGTGTTTCTTTGCCAGTGCGACTGCCCTTCCGTTCTTTTGTTTCCTCATATTGAAAAGTATTTTTTATAAACTATGTCCCCCAGAAGTAAACCGCACTGAATAAAAACCAGTTTGCTGAAAGTTTGACGTTACTGGTAGCATCGCTTTGTTGACAATGCGAGTATCTATCACCGATAGGATTGTCAGATCGTGCATATCCAGTTGGCTTTTCCACCTTCACTGCTGGATTTCGGTTGTGACAGCACTCGGCAAGTCGGCACGGCACGCAGTGCAACCTATAGTTAGTTTTTTTTTAGAGGGGATCCATATTTGCCGAGTGGGTTGGGCTACATATTTGCCTTGACGCTCCTACAGACTACAAAACAGAATTGGCCCAAGACCTGCACAGCTGAAGCCCATCAAGATTGAGGGCCTAGCATAGATTGCTTTGACTGGGCAGAATCGATTGCGCTAAGACCCACACAAAGTTTTTTTTCCTCCCTTTTCTTAACGAACGAGCACAAGATAGTGTGAACTTGTCATTACATAAAAGCAATACAAAGTATATTACTTAGTACTCAGAGAGACGATTTAACTATATTTGTTGTTGGAAATAATGTCATGTATTCAAGAATGGGGCGAGTAGTAAACCACTTCGGGCGGTAACTTTCGTGCTCATTACAAGAGCACAAAAACGCAATCATGGTTTAGCTGCACTATCCAGGCTGAAAAGGCTCACTCAGTGCGCAGAACCAAACTATTGAGCTGACGCCATCAATCGATTCTGCCCATTCCGTGTCCTTAATGGGTTGGCGCTACACATAAACACAACCCAGTATACTCATTTTGGACAATACAATAATATGTTCTTCTTCAACGGTTCAACGAGAAAACTTATTATGCACAATCTGAGATCTGCATCTAGCCTGCCTGCCGATATGGAGAGTCGCGTTCACACGACAAACACTACGACGGTGAATGAATCATATCATCAATCGGTGAACTGGACGTTGGAGGTGAAGGTCTGGCCGAACTTCCACCATGCCGGCACGACGTCGGGGAAGACGAGCGTCTGGCCGCCTGTGGAGGTGACCCCGAAGGTGAGCGCCTGGCCGACGAGCCCGGCCAGCGAGTGCCAGTTCACGCCCCAGTTCCTGCTCATGACCATCCTGTCCGTGTTGGTCCCCTTCACCCACACCGCCTTCACCGACCCGCTCCCGGCCACGTTCGTGATCAGCACCAGCTCGAAATTGTTGGCTCCGGCCATCGTGAACCGCACCCCTCCCTGCTTCACGCACGGCGTCCTACGCAAAAACCATCGTCACAACATAATATTTTTTCTAGCGAGTTAATAACAATGCATTAACTTATCTTGGTCAAGCCGTCCAAGCTTAGTAGGAACATTAAACAATCTAGTAGTGTGTACCTCTGGTAGAGCACCGGCACGATGCCGCCCTTGTATTCGGCGATCTGGAGCCAGGCGGGCTGGGACATGTCGAAGTGCTGCCGTGGCGGGTTGCACCAGCCGCCGTCGTCGCCGGAGAGCTCGTGGTTGGGCGGGCAAAGGTTGGTGGCCGTGACGGTCACCGACTTCCCCGGCCGGCACCACTCCGACGACGCGCCGTCGCACCTGATCCGGTAGCACTGCCCGCACGCCTTGCCGTCGTCGAACAGCTTCGAGCTCAGCGCCGCCGTGTCCGTCCCGTACCCGGACCAGTACAGGTTCCCGTACCCGCACGCGCCGCCCATCGTGCCGGAGGCGTCGCCGCCGCCGTAGAACGTGGACGTGGCCTTGGACCAGTCTTTATTGTCCGCCGCCGACGCCACGGCGGCTACGATGATGATGAGCAGCAGAAATCTCAGTGGGTTTAGCATGTTGATCAAGCTCTCTTTCGGACGGAAGTGTACTGATACTAGCTAGCTACTGCAGAGAAGCCAGAGACTGAGTGTGACACTGTCTGTGGCAGTGTGATATGTGCTATAGAGAAATGGAGCTGATCTGCGGATACATACGGTTCTTAAATAGCAGCGCTGGCCGGCTGCCAAGTGCATGCATCGACACGGAATTTTGTTGCACAGGGGCAAGTCGATTCAAGTAATTTCTGGACCTGGTGTTGCGCCGACGCGCGTGGCGCGTGTCAGGTGTTCAGCTAGAAATGCGCGCCTCGCGGATCGGTGATCTCTTTCTTTCTCCGTCGTACTAGCTTCTATGCCATGCCCATTAACACTGCTAATTAATACAGAGTACACGTAAGAAGACTATTTTGTGATGCATGCACACAACTATTTTGATCCGTCCCGCTGTATCACCAGTGGCATCGAGGAACAGATCACTTCCACTCCACTTTGGCGATGTGCATGTTCGCTGATGCTTTTCTGCTCGAGCGAGGGAATGAACAGCTGGAATTGTTTCAGATTTTCTTTTACTGTGACTTGTACTGTTAATTTTTAAGAAGTCAGAGCGCTGTCCTCGTGGTCTCATGAAGTCAGAAAGTAAAGTCTAACAAAAATTCTATACTTCTATACGTACTGCTTGTCGAATTCTGTGACTGAGTGCCAAAAGAGAAAAGGGATTCTGAACTACTGCAAGGATCTCTGGTGTCTTCGATCTCCTGAGCACCTTCCGTGGAGTGAGAAAAAAAAAATGTAACACACACATGTTATACGTGCATTGTTCCCAGAACCAAATGGTTCAGCTGCCTGCATGCATACATGATACTGAAAGAAATCAGTTCCGCCAGTGCCTCCGTTGAAGCTTATTTTCCCGTAAATATACTCCAGATTTCTTCAGGGTATACTGAAACCTTCGTCGTGTCATGAAACTCGTTCGCGAGGCGTATCGGCCGCCGGTGATGACCACCGGAGGCGACCCCAAGACGCTGAAAGGCACCGGAGGCGGCTCCATGGCTACGGGCCGCAGCAAAGGGTCGGCCCGGTACATTGGGCCTGTTCCCGCCCCAGGTAACGCTCCTTGGACTTAGTAATGAGATGCAATCCTGGCCGCAGTATTTGGATCCAACGGCACACCGGGACCTCGATCTGGACGGGAAACGAAATACCGACCTCCCCCTGGCCTGGGCGCGGTCACGCAAGCCTCCGTTCTTCACTGGCTTTCATGTCAAGTATCCATCTCGCTGCGCGCGAGGCTGCCTGTGCTTTCTCTCCTCGCGTGACGCGCTGTACTTTCTCCGCGTCTTCCCTCGCGCGCGTAGCCGGCAGGACCGCCGCGTCGGCCGCTGAGCTGAGCCGAGCCGAGCCTTCTCCTGCGGCGCCTCTCTACTCTGGCTTTACCTTCGCCCGTGGGGATGGAGGCCTTGCCGGAGGTGACAGCGCAGGTTGCACAGACATCGGACTAGGACGGGGGCGTCGCCGTCGTCCCTCTTTGCCGATCTCAGACACCATCCACCACCACCAGACTCAAAACCAGGTGGGTCCGGCTTGACCGACGTGCCGCGGAGTCCGCCGTCGTGTTCTCAGAATCCCTTTGTTTCTCTTTCAGGCAATCAGCCACGGAACTTGACAAGCAGTCTCAACGCAACGAGAAAGAAACGAGAGTTCATATCATTGCATCAATGAAATCGTTACGAATCAGGCTAAGGTGATGTTTGTTTGGAAGGAATAAATAAAATTAGCTGAAACTATACTAGTACCAATACGAACGAAATTATGAATGTCTGAATCTGAGACACTGGTGTACTGTGAGGAGGGAATCTGCCTATTTAGAGTTGAGTCAATCAAGCGGCAGAGTTTGAAGTTGCCATTTCAAAGGACCATGCGAGCACGACCCTATGGAAACATGCAAAGCCTGGTGGTGCCACCACCATATACAGGATTTGCAATGGAACATTTCGAAGTTTCCTCATCTGTTTCTGTAATGAACAGTCAGAACAGAGTACAACTAAGGAAGTTGCTAATTTTGAGCTGAGTGAAAGTTTGGACAACTTTCAAACACCATTTTGACCCATTAAATCTAGATCCAATGATTTGTAATTATTATATAAATAATCCTATAAAAAATCAAAATTCAAAGTAACAAACCATTGATTGAAATCTTTCAATCAACTGAAAGCTAGGAAACGTAAAAAACTAATTCGTGATTCGCGTTACAGTCGTTTTTTTTCTTGAAGCTGCTGTATTCATTCCTCGGAATCACGATATACTCCACCATCCTACACCGCCAAGTGAAACTTGACTTCCGACTTCAGAGATTCCTAATTCTTCAGAGACCTCGGTTGAAGCTGCTTTCGTCGTAACTCAACTCGAGCTTTCTGCAGGACATTCTGGAACCTTCTCGGTACCATGAAATGAAACTCCTCCGCGAGAGGTGTCGGCGCCGGCGACAAGCTCCGGAGGCGACTCCAAGGCGCGCTCCAAAATCCCCGTGTACTGGTTTATTGGGCCTTTGTATGGCCCACGTAGCGCTCATTCGACTAGTTAGTAACAAGGTGCTGCAATCTAGGCCGCACAATTTTAATCCAACAGTGCAGCGGGAACTCGAACCGGTCGGTAAATGAAGTACCGACCCGGTGGTCGGTAAATAAAATTCCGACCACCCCCAGCCCCAGGGCTCCGCTGTGCCATGTCCGCCACCGCCGCCGAGCTACCGCGCCCGTCACGCAAACGTGCATTCTTCACCGGATCTCATGTCAGGCATCGCGCCGCCTCTGCATTCTCTCCTGGCACGGCGCGCTGTAACTGCTCCGCGTATTCCCTCGCGGACATTCACCTCGCAGCTGATGGGCCATGGGTGGCATTACCAGTTACTGCAGTCAAAACTCGGATGCAAGAAGATGGTAAGCTACTAGTCCAATGATTACTTAAAACCATTCATTTCCATTTTTCCGTTAAAAATAGCATGTCACATGAATCTGTCAACAGTGAAGTCACGTGTGGTTTGCTTCGTTCTTCCATTAAGCGCCACATCGATCGATCAGTATCAGTCCACGCTCACAATACCCCGTCGTGTTCAAGCAAAGGCAATGACGCCCGAATGAATTGACCATTTTTCTTTCCTTTCCTTTTTCTCGAAGCAGCAATCATCGTAAAGCGGTAGGCATGGCGGGCACTCGATCAGGCCGGCCGGACACCTCTTCCATGCAAACCACATTACCCGTGCGGATATGATACACCAGCTACCGCCCGGCCTGGCTTCTCTCTCTCTCTCTCTACGACCTACTAGCCGCTAACAATAATGTCACCAACAGTTTCGTCACAATGATGCTAAACAAGGTCTTTTTTTTCTTCTGACAAGTTTCCAAATTCAAAATTGAAGGAAAAATCAAGCGGCCGGCAAACCGGGATAATGGGTGCCGGCGCTAGTTGAAATTGGCGCCGTTGGTGAAGGTTTGTCCGAACCGCCAGTTGCTCGGCGCGACGTTCCGGAACTCGATCGTCCTCCCGTTGGTTGCGGTGACCCGGAAGGAGATGCTCTGTCCGTTGAGGTAGTTGTTGGCCTGCCAGTGCGCGCCCCAGTTCCGGGACATGGTGACCCACCCGGTCCTGGACCCCTTGATCTGCACGGTCTTGAGTGACCCTGGGCCGGCCACGTTAGTGACGAGCACCAGCTCGAAGTAGTTGTGGCCGTTGATGGTGAACCGCACGCCGCCGCTCCGGTAGCATGGCACGCGCTGGAACAGCACGGGCACGATGCCGCCGCGGTAGATGCCGATCTTCTCCCACGCCGGCTGGGCCATGTCGAAGTGTTGCCGCGGCGGGTTGCACCACCCGCCGTTGTTGTTGGGCTTGCTGTAGTCCGGCGGGCACAGGTTCGTCGCCGTCACCGTCACCGTCACGCCCTTCTTGCACCACTGCCGGTTGTTCGCGTAGTCGCACTGGATCTGGTAGCACTCGCCGCACGCCGCTCCGTCGTTGTACAGCGTCGAGCTCAGCGCCGCCGTGTCCGTCCCGTACCCCGTCGAGTACAGGTTGCCGTACCCGCAAGCGCCGCCTGTTACACATGTCATCACATATATTGTTTCATCGATCAGTAACAACGTTTTTTTTTTTTTTTTGAAATCGACCGATCAGTAACAACCATGAATAATAGCTCTACTACTGCTACTGCTGCTGATTTGCATCAGAAACGATGTCGATGCATACCCATTGTACCAGCAGCGTTACTCCCGCCGTAGAAGGTCGCCGCTGCCCTCCTCCACTGCGCTCGCGCCGTGGCGGCGAGGCACGCCACGACAAGCAGCATCAAGTGGAAGGAGATTCCGCGCGCCATGTCGATCGGTAAGGTTAGCTCCAGTGAGTCTAGTAGTAGTGCGGGCAGCTATAGTAGTAGGACAGTGTGGGTGATGTGATAGCAGCTAGCTAGCGATGAGTGAGTTGAGGAGGAAGAGGGCGGTGATCGCGGCGGTGCTTAAATAGGAGGCCGGCGACGAGCGAGGCGGAGCTCACGCGCGCGCTGACCCCGACGCAGACTCACATGCCGATGCATGCCGCACCCAGACGCTGCGCCGTGCGCCTTAAATGCCACGATTCCTCATTTTGTCCCCGCCGAAAAAAAGTCTCTCTGCTTCTCTTCCACTGGCATGAATGGCATTTCGAAGAAAGATTCTTCTCTGCTCTGCAGCCGGCCAAACGCCGCCATTTTCTATGCCGGCCGTAGCTCCTCTGCCACCACAAGGATTTTCTGGTGCAAGCAAGCTACTTTCTCCATTTCACAATATAAACATTTTTAAAATTTAAATGCAAATTTAATTAATAGAAAAAAATCATATATATCCTTTATTTTACACTAATTTATTAATTTTTCATCTACCCACCAACCTATTAAATTTTATCTTATCCCTAGAAATATTTATATCATGGACAAATTTTTAAATACTTTAAATACTTACATTATAGAACGAAGGGAGTAGCCAATAGTACGAGAACAATTAAAGCAGGTATCACTCGCTCACTCACTCAGACTGTTCTACGATTACGTACGCCTATGCAAACAATCATTAGGGCGGGAAAAGATGGTTAGCCAGTGATTCATCGGAGGGCAATCGGGAGCGTCACGTGACCTCACGAGACTCCAGTGCCTGGAGCACATGGGATTTCCGGCGAGGAGGTTGCGTGATTACCGAGGGTCCTCGGATCGAGAAGCCGCACTAACCCGCGCCAGTAATCGTGGTGCGCCTAACCCTTGGATCGTGGCGGTTGACGCGCTCAGCTCAATCTAACCTGACAAAACTAGAGAGAAACGATGAGCAGTTTAGTCTAGTAGTGACAGTTAGTTAGCTAAGGGTAAGAGACCTATGGAATTTAGCGCGGTAGGTTAGGTAGGTAGTTTGCGTATACTACTATCACTATCAGAATGGTAACATTTGCTTGAGAATAGATTTGTCTAGAAGCTTGATGTTCTGTTAGCTGATTGGGATCTACTAAAAGAAACTGAGCTACTTCTTGCAAGTCAACTGTCATCTCTAGCATCTCCAACCATTATCTAAATAAGGTTGTTAAATTAAAATTTAGGAAGTAATTAAAAAACAAACCTCTAACCATTCTCTAAATGAGATCCCTAAACATAGCAACTCCTAAAACAAAGTCTATGATTCTCTATATTTAGCAACTCAATTGAAACTCCCGAAAGATAGATTCTTATGGTTTTTTTTATTTCCAACAGATTATTACATCACATGTGATATGATTTTAATTTTTAGGAAACAAATTATTAGGAGTTGTTGAAGGACGTGACTTTTTTTTTTACTTCCAACAAATTTAGAAACATCCTAAATCTTATGTTTAAGGAGTAATTCTTTACATAATGATTAGAGATGCTCTAAGCCACAATTGAACTATGAGGCAACTGTGTTTTGTAGATGTACTAATCTATATTTGAACCCATCAACTGGAAAAACTTCGTTTATCTATTAATTGGTGGCCACTAGATTTGAATGATGCAAAATATAGGGGAAAGTGTGGCTGACAAACTTTGTATTTTGTTTATGTATATATTTCGGTTTTATAACGTCGCCTGACACTTGAATGTAGATTATTATAAGCTGCTACAAACAAGTGGACTCGTTACACTGCAGTCCTCTGCTTATTTTGGGATTGTTGATTACTCTGGTATTGTTTGCACTTGAAGTACTGAAAACTGAAATTAACAACTCTTTTTCTGAGACATTTTATCAAGACTACTTGTTTGTGTAATACCACATGTTTTAAACCATGATAATGACGCTTCTCCATAAAATTTCCTTGAAACTTAGTATTTTTACTTTTTTTTAATGACTGCTTACATTGTTTTTAGATAATGAATGACTACTTAGATCCCAGAACTTTTTAAGGGATGTCTTATATACTGCAAAATATCATTGTAAATCCTAGGCCGTCATATATACATACACCTCTTCTTAACCAGTGAAAAATCATGAGCTAACCGCCCATGTCGACTAATGATTTATGGAACATTTAATATGAAGAAGTTTACAAGTCAGGTGACGTTTTGCCATCGATTCAGTGAAGTGTTATGTATCAGCTGATCTCATGCAATGTCATTACATCAAGTTTGACTTGATATAGCCTATCTAAGCAGTACCCTTCTTTACACCGGCCGTGTAAACGAGATATGCTATTGTCGCATGCAGATGCAGTAGAGATGCTACTGAAGTGAACCTGCATGCTCTTTGTCGGTTAATGATAAGGACTAGAGATTCCTCACACTTGGCACGGCACACTGCTCCGAATCGCGGACCGTGAGATCCCGGGGTGCCGATGAAAGCCACTTGGTCAAAACTCAAAGCCGGTTGAATTCGTTATAGTTCGTCACCACATGCACTGTATGTTCGTTTCATTAATGAATAATCACCGCATGTGGTTATGGCAGTTTCTGTTGCTCCGTCCGCACCACGAAAACTCAACTCCAAGCGTGATCGAAGTCCTTTCGGCCATAAGTCAACTTTGACATCAAGTTTCCTCCCAAAAAGAAATCATGGACTTGTTGTCATGTGGATTCATCGATCTATATACACCGCAGGGTGTGCGTACGTAGCAGTACGTTGTACGGGTGGACTTGTTATTGATTAGTAATAAATTTCCTCATGGTTTTGTTTACAATAACATCAACGCCTGACAAAGGTTGTTCCATGTGGTGTGTGACACAGTGCTTGTTCCGTACTCTCATGGCCATGTGCAACTTAATTTTCTCTTGTCTAGGAGCAGAACAGAATCGTCATAGCTTCCCGCAGTCGTAGTCGGCCATGGCGACCATCACCTTGGCCAGCACTCCCGACAGGAACTTCTCCCTGAGGAACTTGATCACGGCGTTGTTGCTCTGCTGGATGAAGCCGACGACGTACGCCGCCGTGATGAGCTGGATGACGCGCCACCTCCTCGCCTCCGCGTACTTTCCAAGAGCCGCATCGATCCCGTCCTTGCTGATCATCATGCCATCCTCCCCGCCGCCGCCGGCGACGAAGGCGTCGCCGAGGCAGCGGGCGAGGACGACGCCGTCCTCGAGCGCGGCGCATCCGCCCTGCCCGAGCTCGGGCGTCATCGGGTGGAGCGCGTCGCCGGCGACGCAGACGCCGCGCCGGCTGATGCTGCCGCGGACGAGGGACAGCGGCGACCGGAACCGCAGCGGCGACGACACCACGTCGCTCATCTCGCTCCGCTCGATCACGTCCAGCGCCTCGTGCGGGATCTTGGCGGCCCGCAGCTTGGCCAGCACGTGGCTCCGCATCTTGCCCACGCTCTCCTCGGCATCTCCATCTGCACGTACAAGCAGCAGACCGGATCGATCAGCAGCTGACTTAGCTTCTCAAGAACGTGTTGATGGGGACTTGGCGATGGAATGGAACAGGTGACTATAAACAGGGGAGAGGGAGTGAGTGATGCGCACCTGATGGGGACGGGTACCAAGTGTAGTTCCAGTACACGGACGTGTCGGAGCAGGGCAGCACGCCGGAGCGGAAGCCTTGGCCGATGAACTGCAGGATCTCCGGGCCGAATCCGTGACCGGCCGGGTACTCGGCGAGGCCCCGTGTGGCCGAGCGCCCCGACAGGATCGGCTGCGGAAGGCCCAGCCATTTCGCCACCACGGAGTTCACGCCGTCGCATCCTATCAGAACCTGTAAACACATTGCGCTAAATTTAAGTAACGACCGTGTGTGTATGTAAAGCCAATTCTACTGTCGGGAAGAAGAGATAAGCATCATATTTCTGACACTCTGTGTCTTACCTTGGCTCTGATGATAGAGCCGTCGGCCAAATGAAGGACCTTCACGTTGCCGTCTTCCTCAAGGGCAACGATCTTGGAGGAGTACCTGATGGTGCCTTCTGGCAGCTCGTTCTCGAGCGTCTCCAGGAGGAAGTTCCGCTTCACGCACCGGATCTCGTGCGGCCCACTGTTGTCACCATGATTTTTTTTTTTAAAAAAAAACAGTCGTCAGATATGCCTGTGTGATTTTACACATACGGACAGGGGAGGGGGGAGTTAAACACTTGAATTTATATTTGCAAACACTTTCATTACCTTTTTCCTTGCATCTTTAGGCTCAATTTTGCGGCAGGCTCTCCTGTTGATGCAGAGAATGCTACTAGCCTGTAGAAATGTAGAACAGAAAGACAAGTCACACACTAGATTATGGGCCGTTGAAGGACTCTGTATATTTACGATATGGACTCAGGAACAAATGGGCTGAGCTAAAATGGTTTATGCCCTCAGAGGAAGCGGGCTGGATTACATTTTTTTTCCCTGGATTTTCTATGTTTAGCCACAATAATCAGATAAATTAGTTATTGTTTCTTCCCCAAAAATCAATATATATAGGTAGATAATTCTGCAGTATCGTAAGTAACCTGGATCGAGTGCTCGACTACTGACACTAACCCACTATCAGTACTTCTAACGAAGGCGGGGTACGGATCGGTCGCTCACCTCTCGTAGAGTAGATGGTGCTCTCTGATCTTGTCCCCAACGCCCAGAGCATCGAGCGCGCGGAAGGCGTTCGTCCATGTCGTGAACGCGAACCCGGACGCGCGCAGCGTCGTCGATGATTCCAGCACCAGGCTCCTCACCCCTTTCCTGCATCCCACAACCGAAGGAAAACATCAGCTCTCACGTCAACTCGGCTTCTCTGGCCGGGGCCGGAGCACAACAGCAGCTAACACAAGACGGAAAGTACCTGTGTAATCCGAGCGCCGTCGCCAGGCCGGCAAGCCCGGCGCCGGCGATGACGATTTCCTCCACTGTCTCCATTATTGCTTGTGTGGGAGTTACTCTAGGTGGAGGTTTGGAGGCGAGTGAGAAGAAGGCAAGATGTACAGCAAGCTCAGAGGATTCGCAGGTTAGGTTCTGATGGACCAGGAGCTCCTGTGATGCCTCCTCTGTTTAGAACAACATGCCCAATATGGTGGTTGAGATGACAGCATGGGTATCGCGACACAACGCGCACGTGGTTGTTGTGTGTCGAGTTGGATTGTTTTTGTTCGGAAGTATGGGGACGACCAGTAGATTCGTGGCGGCCAAGTTCCAACTTGGTCCGGCGAGGCGGCTAGTCAAACAGTACATGCTGCATCGTGTTCTCAGATTGGCATGGCGTGTCAGAAGTAGAAGCACGATGAAGAGTGAATTGCAGCAACGGTTTCCTCGAACTTGTCCCAAATTCTCATCTAAACCCCCATACTCCCAAATCTTCGTTTCCGGTTCCAGAACTTGCTAAGTAGTTTCATTTGGGTCCGCTACTCCAATTGGGTATGGAAGTATCCAACATTTTCCATCAGCATCACACTGATTGTTGGAATCAGAACATGCAGAAGGAAGTGGCGAAGTGGTTTCCTCAGCCGTAATCATTCTTTGTATCATCTCATTTGCTTTAGTCGGATTAATCCGTACTGACGATGGTGGCGGCTATTGTCAATAATGCGTCCATGTTTTTTTTTTTTTGAACGTGCCACTGTCCCTCTTCCGTAGTCCCCTACTTCACTAGCACGCCCTTCAACAACATATAAAAAACCAAAAGTAGCATCGAACCACTATCTGTGGACGCACCTGTCTTGTTCGCTGGCAGCCTTTTTTTTTGTTTGCCAAGCCAAAGTTTAAACTTTTGAGCAGAAAAGTGATACTTGATGTAATTATGTGTGTATTTATTTCAAGTACTCCAGAGTTCAAAGTTTATCTTTTACACCCTTGAATGTGGTCCTAG
Organism: Eleusine indica; assembly: GCA_030378355.1. NCBI lineage: Eukaryota > Viridiplantae > Streptophyta > Magnoliopsida > Poales > Poaceae > Eleusine > Eleusine indica. The sequence continues at coordinate 2,887,109 of CM059498.1, read as the reverse complement.
TTGTAAGACATATTGGCCCCCATCCGGCACAACTTATTCAAAAAAAAAATCAAAAGTTATGTCAAACACAAGGATTTCTACAAACAACTGGTTTAGTAGATTCATTTTGGTAAAAACATGTCCACTCAGGTTTGAGACACTCACGAATGTTACATTTATAACTATTTATTTTTTAATGATATGTAGTGTCCCATCGATATTCGACAATGACATGTTTAAATTTTAAATACAGATCGGCCCACCGGCCCAGTCTTTCTAAAAGCACTCACATGAATCACAAGACCAATGACATAATATCTCGCTCATAGGCATACTATGTGTTATAAAAAAACCTAGTAATAGGAGCGTCTGGCCATCGCCACCGCCGCTTGGTCCCCCTCCTCCTTCTCCTCTGGTGCCCACACCGGCAGTGAGGAGGAGCGAGGATCCATCATTCTTCTTAGTTTAGTTGTTTTTTTTTTCTTAGATTGAGTCTTAAGTTAGGGTTGAGGTCTTCTCCATATCGAGTTTTTTGGCACTGGGAATTTGTTTTCTCCTTTTTCTCGCCAGTCACGTCGAGGATAAAGGGTGAATTTGGTCTCTTCATGGCGGCATCAATGAAGATGATAGCGGCAGCGACGTCATCAACAACTTCCATGTCTTGGCGACATGGAGATCTAGATTTTTGGATGGCAACATCAAGACGGAGATGGTGTTGTTGGCGTAAAATAAAATTCTCTGGTTCCTTCTCCGTTTTATCGTGGTTAGTTCCAACCGCGGTGAAGGGCTTGTGAGATTAGGTTCAATATTTTTTCTTCTTCTTCAGTGACAGAAGGAAGAAGAAGAAAGACACGAAAAATAAAAGGATTATGCTCAATTCCACCTACAGGAATGTTGGTCACCGTTTACTGAGCACCTGTTTTCAGTCTGTTTACTGAGTGTATGCCTGTGTGGTCATCTATGTGAATCTTCATACAGGTTTAGAATTGAGTTTTGTAGCTACATACTGAATGCACTTAGTTGTAATATCTCTGTGTTTTAGAGTGCTTGTAATATAAAGATATACTCAGTTATTATTTAATATAATCCTTCTTTTATCTAAAAAAAAACCTAGTAACTACTTCCTCTAGATTTGATTTATTAACGTCAACAGTAAGAGGTAGTATATGTTTAGGTCTTTAGGAAGTCCACAAACTGCACCCATCTGAAATGAGAGAGCTCTATAAGTAGTCCTTAATTTTGGACTCTCCAGTATGAGCAGAGAACAATACAAGTTGGAACAATTTGTTTCAGCAGAAAACTTATGAGTAAGACGAAGTATGATCAATTTGTTTTCAGCATATTGGAAGTGTTTTTTTTCTTTTTATTGCAAAAAAAGAATTATGTTTGATCGTTCATCTCATTCACTTTTTTACAAATACTTAAACAAATATATTTACATAAAAACTTTAAATAAGATAAATGATCAAACGCGATATCTAAAAGCTAATTTTCCAAAGAAGGAGATTTCGCTAGTGCACTTCTTCATTCCTCACTTGCCAAGTAAGGCAATTGTTGATAGATTTATCCCAACAACTTGCTTGAAAGTAGGAGTAATATTTAGTCCTGAAATATTGAGAAATATATAATTTTTTTATTTTCAAATATAATTTATTTTTGCGCTTATTCCAGTAATACATGTGCAGTGTCCACATGTCCCAGAACCGCACTCTTACTAGAGGCATATATAATCTAGCATAAGAGCGTGCCACAGTCATAGTCCGCCATTTTCAGAAGCCGCCGCGCAAGCGCTCCAGACAGGAACCTATCACGCAGAAAGCTCACGATCGCATTGTGACTCTGCTGCACAAAGCCGACCACGTAAGCCGTCGCGACGAGCTCGACGCTCCTCCACCGCCGGATCGAGGCGTACTCGCGCAGCCCCGCCTCGATCCTCTCCTTCTCCGTGCCTCCCTTGCCGGCGAGGATGGCCTCGCCGAGGCACCTGGCCAGGGTGACGCTGTCCTCCAGCGCCGAGCAGCCGCCCTGGCCCAGGTCCGGCGTCATCGGGTGCAGCGCATCGCCGGCCACGCACGCGTTGCCCTTGCTGATCCTCGCGGTCATCAGCGAGAACGGCGACCGGAACCGTAGCGGCGCGGCGAGGACGTCGGTCATCTCGCTCCTCTCGATCACCGCCAAAGCCTCTTCTGGTACCCTCGAACCCCTGAGGTTGGACAGTACGAATTGCTTCATTGTGGCTGCATTCTCGTCGCAACCCTTATCTGCAAGAACTCAAGGTTTCCAGCTCTGTTTTTGTCAGTCATGTAAAGTACTACAGTAAATGTAAACCATGCCACATGGGTGGGTGGATGACTAACCGTTTTCGGAAGGAGTCCACGTGAAGAACCAGTAGATGTCAGTCTCGTTGCAAGGTAACATGCCGGAGCGGAAGCCGTGTCCGATGAACTGCAGGAACTTGGGCTCGAAGCCGTGGCCGTCGGGATAATGTGCGAGGCCCCGCGCCGCCGTGCGCCCCGAGTGGGACGGCTTCGCAAGGCCCAGCCATTTCGCCACCACGGAGTTGATCCCGTCGCAACTGATCAGCACCTGCAGGGAGGTAGAGTACGTCTTGGTCAGGGGCTTTTTATTTTTTTATCACCCTACCGGATGGCACAAGCTTAAAAACCACTATATCAAAAAAAAAAACACTCTCAAATATCACTTTTAGCTGTTAAAAGATCTTATTGCTTCTTTCTTCCTTCCTCGAACATGGCCAAGATCGAGCAGGGCTACGCCGATCTTCGCAGAAGGCGGTCACACAACGGCAGTTGTTTGTGGTCGTCGATATCCAATCTCTTCCGCCTTCCCCTAGACTGAAATCCTCAAATCTTCCCCCCTTTCTTTATCCACCTAGGATTCCCTTCCTCCCATCGAGAAGGCGGCGGCGGTGGCATAGCCATGGGCGGAGACAACGACGTGTGGGCAGATCAGGAACAGGGCAACGGCGGGGGTAGCCGCGTCGGTGGCGGCAAGGCGAAGCGGTCGGAGATCTACACCTACGAGGCGGCATGACACATCTACACCATGAACTGGAGCGTGCGCCGCGACAAGAAGTACCGCCTCGTCATCGCCAGCCTCCTCGAGCAGGTCCCCAACCGCGTCGAGGTCGTCCAGCTCGACGAGGCCTTCGGCGATATCACCCCATCCTCGCCTTCAACCACCAGTACCCGCCCACCAAGACCACGTTCATCCCGGACCCGCACGCAATCTGCCCCGACCTGCTCGTCACCTCCGCCGACAAGCAAGAGTGAACTAAAAAAAGAGAAAGAAGAAAGATAGTTAAAATAACAAATATACCCTTAACATGTAGGATCAAAATGGTATTTAAAAGTGTTTATTTGTTACGATAGTTTTTGGACATGTACCATCCGATAGGGTGGCAAAAAGTTAAATAGCCCCTTGGTCAGCGTTCGGAGCTCTGTTATACTACAGTGGCGTGGAACAGTTGTTCCATTTACCTTTGCTCTCAGAACTGAGCCATCAGCTAGTTGCAGGACCTTGACGCTGCTGCGGTCTTCCTCGATCGAGACGATCTTGGAGGAGTAGCGGATGGTGCCTGCTGGAAGCTCCTCGGCCAAGGTCTGCAGGAGCAAGTCACGCCTGACGCAACGGATCTCATGGGGTTCTCTGCGTCACAAAATGATGTTCGTGTCACTGACGGGATGAATGGATCAGACTGTTCAACGTTATCCAAACTGCGGCGATATTCGCTATCTCACCGTCTTCCCTGCACCGTGAGGTCCATTTCCTTCACAGTCTCCCCAGTGGACGAGGAAAAGACACGCAACCTGCAAAAGTTCAGCAGAACCACACATTCACATTCAGCGTCGCAAGCACCACATAATCGGAAAGTCTGGCAATGGGCCAGATTCATTAGACCGTCAGGGACAAGAAATTGGAGATAGGATAGTTTGCAACGTACGCCTGAATCTGGAGATGCTGCTTCCTGATCTTGTCGCCCACCCCAAGGGCGTCAAGGGCACGGAAGGCGTTCTTCCACGTCGTGAACGCGAACCCGGAAGCCCGCAGCGCCGGCGACGACTCCAGCACCAGGCTCCTCACGCCTTTCCTACGGTCCAGAGATTCCAAAGCAGGTGAATTTTTGCTTTGCAATTGCAGCAAAGTGGGACGACGTACAGTACCGGTTGCTAAATACCTGTGCAGCCCGAGCGCTGTAGCCAGTCCGGCAAGTCCGGCGCCAACGATGACGATGTCCTCGGCGCCGGTGGCATGCTCCTTCGGCTGCATATTTGCTACGTCGTCGCAGCTTCAGGTTCCAACTTCCAAGTGCAAGCGCAACGGGGGAAAAAAAAACAAGATCTGGTAGTGGTGCTAGCTACTCAGCTAGAGCTGGCGGTGGACGACTGGCCAAGTGCTGAACGATCAAAGAACACGTTCTATCTTGGCACAGAAATGGTGGAGTCATCCTGAATGATGATTCCATAAATAGAGGCGCCTGTGTTGGAAGTGACAAGAGAAGCTTAAGCTTGACGACCGAGTACCGACGTCATCGCTGATGAAGTGATGAATGGGTGGTCGTGTCGTGTAGGCCCAGGGTACGACTGCTATTTTCCGGTGCACGAGCTGAGTAGTAAGCGAGAGGCTAAGAAAATATCGCAGGTTGGTCTTCAGCCGCCTCCGGCGACGAGTTACAGCTTTGGAGCAGAGCTGGCGCGAAGAAGATGCAGCAATTCTGGTTTCAAAAACTTTTAAAGGCTATTAGAGCAACTCCAATTCTTCATCTCTCCTATCACATAAACATAAAAATCTATCATATAGTGAATGGAGATGAAAAAAACTTCTTTATCAGTTTCACTTTCTCATCCACTTGATTAGGTGATCATCTAAATCCAGTCAACCATCCTCTTTATGGAGAAAATCACTCATCTATCATCTAAACGGTGTACCCTATTCTTTTAGGTGATGGAATATGTGAACTGCTACAACACCATCACCTATAATTCAAAAAGTGGGTTGAAGGAATTCCTTTTAATCTCTTTTAGCTGATGAGATTAAAAGGGAAGGGTTGGAGTTGCTCTTACACCATAGTCAAAATGGAAGACTCAAAATTGAGAAAGGACCCGCTTCTCAAAATTTTGCACCCGCTTTGCTTTTTTTTTTTTTTGAGACGACAACTGATTTATTATGGATGCAACAATAAAAACTGTAGTTTTGAAATACTTTGGTTTTATAAATACTGCTGTGCCCAAACAGGCCTTATTCTCATTTCTAAAGAGTTATTTTTATTTTATGTTCTTATTTTTATAATTCATTTACTTATACACCTATAGGTTTTGATCCAATATCAGATTTCAATAAAGGGTTGCTTTTTAGTTTTTTAATGTGTTTTTTTGTGTGTGAGAACTAATAGTAGCATTGGTGATGATTTGGTGGACGTAGCAACAACAATAATAATGACAACGACAACGTTGAAAGAACATGAGAACTAGTGGAAGAGAGAGAAAAAATGGAGAGATCGTGATCTTTGATCTAAAAAGTCACTGACTAATCAACTATCCAGGCCTCACAAGCAGGGATTGCAAAACGCTATAGTGTTGGTTTTTTGTATCATCAAAAACCGATTAATAAACCGAAAAACTAATCGAAAACCGTTTTTATTATAATATCTACATTCGTTTTTACAATAAAACGGTCATCTGATAAAACTAGACCGGACCGGTTTCTCGAAAACCGTAAAAACCGACCACTTCAACTTTCTTACGTCTTTCTTTTTCTGAATGAAAACCCTTGTTTAAATTAAGTAAGGGTAAATTTCTTCTATGCCATTGACTTAAACTGTAATCCCTTATCCGTCATCACAAAAACTTATATCCCTTACATGCCATCAGTCTTCAATTTTAATCCCTTATAAACCACTAACGAAAAAACTATATGCAACAAACATATGAAAAGTCAAATTTACCCTTGGATCCTTATGTAAGTTGCTTCTTCCTCGTTTCCCCCTTTTTATGCTGCTTGTTACTCGCATGTGATACAGAAATCGATTCACCAAAAACAAAAGGTAAAGGAGCTCGATTGACATTCTATTGCATTTGCTGCTTGCCTCTTCTTTCCTCTACCTCGGTCCATGTGCGTTGCTAGTAGGCAATTGTTGGATGCAGCGCTAGTATGCTCAGGAAGGCAGAGCCAATGGATGGCGGCCATTGCGCAAGAAACTGCTCTCGTCCTCGTGTGTGAAACCGGAAATAGGGCGTGGACCAGGCTTTGGCGAGCGGTCGTCGCTGCTGTCCTCGCGGTGTCCTTCGAGTCTCTACTTAATTCGCCCCCGTCGTGTGTGCCGCTCAGCAAGGAGCCTTGCAGCGTGCCGCCTGCCTACTATGGGCGTTGCGCCCAGCGAGCGGCCGGTCTCCCAGGAGGCCCGCGTCGTGCGTGCCGCCGTGCTGCTGTCTAGAGCGCACCTCCCTTGTGCACTCCCGCCGTCTGGACTGTGCCGGACCGACGAACTCGCGGCGTCAGGCGCCGCTGTGGTGAGGGCTTCACGCGAGTGAGTCCGAGAGAAATCTTCAGGGGCAATCTTGACATTTAAAAAATTAACTGGTAGTCAAACCATTCAGATCTCATTCAAATGACACTAGAAGGATTAAAATTTAGTTTCAATGGCATACATGGAATATAAATTTTTGCGGTGGTGAATAAGAGATTAGAGTTTAAGCTGATGATATAGAAGGAATTTTTTCATTAAATAATCTAGCTTTTATCCTCTTCATTCTCCTCTGTCGTCTTCGGTGTCGGGGTTCATTCGGCTCAGGAGCCGACTAGTTCAGATCAAACGTATGGTTTACTTTCTCTGCTGGGTCTCGCCCGTCCTTTTGCTTAGGAAGGACCGGTTTTCAATGATTTTTTAATCCCTTCTCACAAGTGAGGACAAACTGAACCCAATTAGTTAGGTCGTATCTACTCGGGTTCAAATACTAGATCTTAGGTGTGGGATTTACAACTAATTATTTTAATAGTGATAAGTGATATTTCTGTATGTTTGACTTTATGAATCTTAGGATCAAACTGATGCAGTCTTTTAAAGGTGCTCCTAAAAATAGAATATGCATTAATAAAATAAAATAGAATATGCATGTGTAAAGGACTAGAGGTCAGTACTCGTGCACCTCGTTCAGAAAAAAAAAAAGTCTTACGAGTATGTTCACTAGGCGATGTGGTACAGGTTGAAATAAAAATCAGAAAACCGGTCTAGCCCGGTTACTCTGGTCGATCGGTTAACTCCCGGTTATAATCTTTTTTTAAATTCAAAAATTCAAATCAGACGAAATCGATATAACCGACCGGTTAATCGAAATAACCGACCAATTAATCGATGAAACCGCTAAAAATCTGATATTTTTTAATTTAAAAATATATATTAAAATATATCACTAAAACTAATCTACCCGATTGGTTAACCGAAACAACCAACCGATTAACCAGTGTAACCACGGTTAACCGGCTGCTGACCATGCGCCAATTAAAACGGCTTTCGTGCAGCTAACCGGCCAGTTATACCGGTTAACCGGTGAACCGGACTCGGCCGGTTATACCGGCCCAATTGGTTATGTGAATCTTGGTTCCGCCCTATTACTTTATTCAAGGATTACAGTGGTCGCGTGAAAGGCTGAAACTGCCTCCTAGCTCCAGAGGCACACCATCTAACGTCTAGCTCCAGAGCGTGCCACAATCGTATTCTGCCATTTTCAAAAGCCTTCTAGCGAGAAACCCAGATAGAAACTTCTCTCTCAGAAAGCTTATAATCACATTACTACTCTGTTGTATGAAGCCAACCGCGTAAGCAGTCGTAATGAGCTCGATGCTTATCCACCGCCGGAGTCCAGCGTACTCGCTCAGCCCTGCCTCAATCCTCTGTTTCTCTGTACCGCCTCTTCTCCCACTCTCTTCCAGCAGGATGGCCTTGCCGAGGCACCGAGCCAAGACGACGGCGTCCTCCAGCGCCGAGCAGCCGCCCTGGGCAAGGTCAGGTGTCATCGGATGCAGGGCGTCTCCGGCCACGCAGACATTGCCTTTGCAGATATACGCGGTTACCAAGGAAAGCGGCGACCGGAACCGCAATGGTACAGCGAGGACATCATCGTTCATTTCGCTCCTTTCGATCACAGATAACGCGTCTGGAGGCACTTTTAAGCTTCTTAGGTTCGTCAGTATGAATTGCTTCATCTTGGAAGCGCTGTTGGGGACGCCTTTATCTGTTGCAAGTGCACACGACGATCTTTAGTATCCGGAGACAGTTCATAACCTGGGAAATTTATAGGGCATGGGCATGGATGATTAACCGTTCTCGGTAGGCGTCCACGTGAAGAACCAGTAGATGTCAGTCTCGTTGCAGGGTCGCATGCCGGAGCGGAAGCCGCGGCCGATGAACTGCAGAAACTTGGGCTCGAAGCCGTGCCCGCCCGGGAAATGCGCGAGGCCTCTCGCCGCCACGCGCCCCGAGTCGGACGGCTTCGCGAGACCCAACCATCTCGCCACCACGGAGTTGATCCCGTCGCATCCGATCAGTACCTGCAGATGCAGAGCACGTCTTCTTCATCAACATTTCCATCTCGAATTGCTGTCTGTGCACAGCTGGGAACGTGGTGCATCCATATGTCTTCTTTACCTTGGCTCTTAGAACTGACCCATCAGCTAGTTGCAGGATCGTGCCTTGACCGCCCTCCTCAATGGACACAATCTTGGAAGAGTAGCGGATGGTGCCTCTTGGTAACTCCTCCACCAAAGCCTGCAGCAGCGAGTCGCGCCTGACGCAACGGATTTCGTTGGGTTCTCTGTGTCACACAGCGTTGCTCAGGTCAGTTCAGGAAAAAAAAGAAAACAAATATTCGTTCTGTCAGAATTGCTCAAACCGCGTGAATTAGTGGAGATATGTGTGATCTCACCCTTTTCCCTGAACTGCGAGGTCCACTTCTTCGGCCATTTTTCCCGTGGTCGAAGACATGATGCGCAACCTATAAACATTCAGCAGAACGTCGGCAATAGAAATGGAACAACGCCTGCGAAATTGGAGATAGGATAGGTGGAGGGCAACGCACGCTTGCGCCTGTAGATGCTGCTTCCTGATCTTGTCGCCGACCCCAAGAGCGTCAAGCGCCCGAAAGGCGTTCTTCCACGCCGTGAACGCGAACCCGGACACCCGCAGCGCCGGGGACGACTCCAACACCATGCTTCTCACCCCTTTCCTGTGTAGCCCGAGAGCCGTTGCGAGGCCAGCGAGCCCGGCGCCCACGATGACGATTTCCCCGGCAGCCTCCTCCGGCTGCATGCTTGCAACGGCACAGATTCAACTTCCGTCCAAATAGCGATGGTGCTTGAGATGAGGCTCCAACTGTGGAACGAACGAGCAATCTCTGATGATTGCACACATAGGTTGCAACAGTCTCTGCAAGGGGAGAAGAGGGACGTAAGCTTGGCCACTAACGTCACTACTGATATGAAGATGATGGCGTGTAGTGTGTAGACTGTAGACTGTAGGTTCTGGACTGTCTCCTGGTGCACAAGTGAAATTGGGCTCGCTCTCTATTGCCCATACCTCAACATTTGCATCATAAGGAAAAACAAAATATCCATCCACGGCTGACAAGTGACAAGTGACATGACAATATCGTTTCAGCAAGTTTTTTTCCCTCTTACGATCGGTTTGCAGAATAATCTTGATGCCTGGTCGTGGGTCGCAGCCAGATAACTACGTGGGCTATTTATCTGGCTCCGGCCCAGCCCGTAAAGGTCATTTGCTCAAAACGAAACCGCGGGTCCCACACATCAGTTTTCTGCACTAATTCTTCTTTCTCAGTCGAAAAGCCAAGCAGGCGTTGGGGTTTAGCTAGTCTTGGCGGGCGGGCCAGCTCTCAAGCGTCTCTCTCCTCATCTAGGGTTGCCGGATCTCCGCCTTGCCGCCGGCCTCAGCGCCTCAGCCGCGAAGCGCGATGGACTTCGACGAGTACGAGTACCTGGAGAAGACGGTGGAAGTGTCCGGAGCTCCGGCGAACGGCGCCGCGGCACCCGGGTCGGAGAAGGAGAAGGAACGCAGCTCACGCCGCCGCTCCTCCAGCAGTCGCGGCGATGGCGAGCGCGACGATGGCGAGCGCAAATCCAAGCGTTCTCGCTCTGAGGAAGGCCGCGACCGCGACCGGGATAAGGACCGGCACCGTAGCGACCGCGACCGCCACCGGAGCAGCCGGGAGCGTCGCGACCGCGACGACAAGGAGAAAGAGAGGGAGAGGGAGAAGGACAAAGAGAGGAGGAGCCGCGACCGCGATCGCGACCGAGAGCGGGAGAAGGAGAAGGAGAGGGAAAGGGAGAAGGACAGGGAGAGGGAGAAGGATAGGGAGCGGAGGAGCCGGAGCCGGTCTGAGCGACGTCGTGATGACGAAGAGCGCGATCGCTATCGTGACCGCGATTACCGGGACCGTGATGTCAGGTGCCTGTGCATGACCTCCCCAATTCTGTGTTTTATTGAATCTGCTGAACTATGACTCAGTGTTATTCGTTTTGGCCTATTGCTTCATATGACATTGTTCTAGTCTTTTGGGTTGAATTGAAACTACTAGGATAAAGCACATTAGGCTTACAAAGTTATGCCCATTTTTTTTTTGGTTACACTAAGAAACTAAGCACGGCTCTGGTGTTGTTTTACCCCTTTTTTCCCACATATTTTAAAGCACTTAGATAAACTAGCATCTCATAACCAGACTAGTTCTTGTACTTTGTAGGGCTAGTTTGCTACAATGCTACAACATGTTTGTCACTTCATTTGTTATTAAGGACATAAGTTTTGTGATTTTCAAACTATGTTTGGTACACTTCCACCTATAATGAGGCAACTATTTGGGTAATCAATATTGTTTTATGAAGTGTTGTAAATCTTCACTAATGAAAGCTCTTGGCAACCTGAATGTTGAATCTCATCATTGCATGATAAGTTATTCTGCTGTAGACACTGCATTTTGTTTTTGCGCTTTGTTCATTGTGTCTTGCTAATTGCTACTCCCTCCGTCCCAAAATAATTGGCATTCTAGCCCTCTTCAATGTCCCAAAATAATTGGCATTCTCACTTCCCGATGCACCTTTCTCTCTTCTCAATACACCTCTATCTCTATCTTTTTCCTCCTTGTTTTCTGTGCACCTACCTTTTACACTTCTCCTTAATTTCCGTGCCGGGCTCCAAAGTGCCAACTATATTGGGATGGAGGGAGTATATTGTTCCTGTTTCCTTGGAGCAACAGTTCCGTGAATATAGGTCACAGATGCAATCAATGGTACCACTACTACATTTTTTTTTTCAATTTTCTCTCTTGCATGCTTTTAATTTGCTTTTCCTTCTCTTTGGGTATGGTGGTGTTGTCCAATCCATTCCTCTTTTCCGTTTTTCTGCCTTAACCTGTGTGCTGTGAGGTCAAACATATGTTTATACATTCTTAATTATGTAATTATTTTAGCTCTTGATCTGTCTTTAATGTATCGGCTCTTATGAAAGTTTCTCTTGGCACAGACGTAGAAAAGAGGAGGCTGCCGAACCTGAAGTTGATCCTGAAAGAGATCAAAGGACTGTGTTTGCTTACCAGGTTGCATTTTCAACAAAATGTATTTCACATTGTTGGCTATATAACCTTTTATCTGAAGCTAATTCTTTAGTAATAATCGCAGCTAGCTTTGAAGGCGGATGAAAGAGATGTCTATGAGTTCTTTTCAAGGGCTGGAAAGGTGATAGTCACTCCGATTACATTTATTTTCCTTTGTTTATAGAAATCTGTCTGTTGCATGTGTATACGCATTCACATATATGCAGCATACCCTTTTGGTTTGCTAGAAAGTTAAATGAACATCTATATTTGTTATGTAGGAAATGATGTTATTTTTGTAAGTAGATAGCCCTGAATATTTGATTGAAATATGGTGCTTGTGCTTTTGGATTACTCTTTTGCCTACACTTTCTGGTGATAAGAGATCCTTTATTGTTGTTATTCAGTTTTTGTTTCTTTCTGATCGTCATTTTTTGTTCTTGAAACATTTGTTTTCCCTCTCTAGGTTCGTGATGTTCGGCTTATTATGGATCGAAACTCACGACGTTCTAAAGGAGTTGGGTGAGTACCTAAAACCTACGGAGATTGGAGACACAATATTTGTTCTCTTTTCTTTGTTCCATTTATTTCTTGATGCATCAAACTGGACTTTGTGCTTGCTAGGACATAGATGACGGCAATGCACGAGCACTGTGTCATTTTACGGAAAGCATATAGCTATTGTTCCTGCAGCATTTAGATTATTAAGTTTGTCTTAGCCTATGGGCTTATTGAGTTCTGATCATTCAAAGGATCCTGGCACTGCATAGTTGAACAATCTTGATTCATGTTTGGTAAATCAATAAACCCAACCTGTAGAAAAGTCAAGGTTTATATGTGCAGTTAATGAAATTGCTTTCTCCATTCTTTTGTTTTTGTGTGTGCTTGGCATGTTCAAAATTAGCTATTCAGGCTCAGCGAGTTCTTTCTTTAGTGATGAACTGTCAGCACCAGGTTGAAACTGTGGATAGAGCAGCTATCTCTGTAGGTGCCAGTAAAATGCCCATACAAAGCCAATTTTTGGGTCTTCTTCTGAAGTAACCGGTTGATATATTTCTGTTAATATTCCATACATTATTCGTATTAGTTCTGGTTTAATAATTACACCTGCATTTTTAGCTGTAGATACATATACAGTTTCATGGGGGAATATATTCATCAGTTTTTCATACTCGGCAGGAATTATTGTAATTTGGTGTACCTGCTGGGATAGTCAGCAACTTATGAGTAAGATGGATACAAGATCATATCGACAGTAAGCTGTGGAACGCCAGGCTTCCACATTATCAGAGATAATTTCTATGCAAAATTAACTAACCTCAATTCAAAAATTATCAATATGCAAGTTTTAGTTGAAATGATCTGAAATTTAAAAGGATACTAACTTGAAATGACAAGCTAGATAGCCTAATATGCATCATGCTATTCACTGGCAGGTACATTGAGTTTTATGATGCTATGTCTGTTCCCATGGCGATAGCTCTTTCTGGTCAGCTGCTTCTTGGTCAACCGGTGATGGTTAAGCCTTCAGAGGCTGAAAAGAATTTGGTTCAGTCAAATGCTTCTTCAAGTGCAGCTGCCTCAGGTGGAGCAAGGAAGCTGTATGTTGGAAACCTTCACGCCAATATTAATGAGGAGCAATTGAGACAGGTTAGTATCCAGAAATACTATTCTCCAGATCTTGTGCCCTGTGTGAAAGAATCATGGTTAAGGGTGCTGTTGATTTTTCATTAGAGGACCGTAATTTAACTGTCGTTTTAATTTTCTTCTGTCATGCATCTTGTAATGAGGTATCTTTGGCAGGTCTTTGAACCATTTGGGCAAGTGGAGCTTGTCCAGCTGCCACTGGATCCACTGACTGGATTATGTAAAGGTTTTGGTTTTGTACAGGCAAGTATTTCTTTAGGAATTAGTTCTTCTGCTGGTGCCTGATTCTAACCACTTTTCCATAACATTTAGTTTGCACGCCTTGAAGACGCAAAAGCTGCTCAGAGCTTAAATGGGCAACTTGATATCGCTGGAAGAGTAATTAAGGTAAAACATTTAGTTGAAAATCACTAGCATTTGTCTTTGTTATTGCTTCGGTCAAATACTAGTGTGCATATATCTCACTGCACAGTACCACATGATCAGGTTTCGGCTGTGACAGACCAAGCTGGTGTTCAAGTTAGTGGGGCCACTACTGGAGATTTGGATGATGATGAGGGTGGAGGCTTGGTGGGTGTCGTTTCTATGGAGCATGTTAATTAATGGGAATTTTCACACATTTTACTATTAATCTTTTTTAATTTTTTTTTTGTTCTCTGATGTATACAGGCACTGAATGCTAGCTCCAGAGCTCTTCTAATGCAAAAATTGGACCGTAGTGGTTCAACAACCAGGTACATTTTTCAGAGGATTGCATATTTTTTTGACATCACCTTTCATTTTTTCCGGTTGTTGCTATTGTTTTACATTTCTTCCAATCAGCTGAACTAGTTTTTCATCTCTGAGGATTCTATTTTTAGTAATCTGGACTATTCTGAAACAGGTGCAGTTTCAATTTGATTGTTATGTCCATTGATCTAACTTAACTGATGTTCTTTTTCAATTAAATAGGCTTTGCCTCTAAATGATATTTTTTTTCTGCTTCTTATGTAAATAGCTTTCATAAATGATTAATAACTCAATCATGGGCAACTGGTGCTCTTCCTCGAGGGGAACTAATAGGAGGAAGGGTAGCTCTCCACCATCTGCTTAATTTTGTGTCTAAGCCAGTGCAGAAACTTCATTTCATTGTAGAATGTCTCTTATCTTGGTTATAATAGTCCGATTGCTTGTACCCACATCTTCCATTATTGACCTCTACCATATTATCGTCAGGATTCATCCACCACTACAGCAACGCTGTTTCCATGTATACCTAGCTTTTCAAGGTCATTCTCCATGGATCTCCAATTTTTTTGGTGTACAGTGATTTTACTGAACAATCAGTTTATTGTGGTTCCAGCATTTAGCACCAATTGCATTGTATGTGAATGTCACATGGGAAAATTGATGTTTGAAAATCGAAACACAAGACATGAGGCAAATTTGTTATGGTACCTTAATATTTTTTACGGATCAGTCTGTTGCAAATTTGGGGAAGTTGCTTCATTAGAGGCTAGAGCCCTAATAGTTACACTTGTTCTTTCACTGAAGTCCAGGAAGTAGATATAGTATAAGTTTGTTATAACAGTATCCTCTGACTTAGTGCATCCCCTTTTATATGTTTGTGTATCCACAGTTTGACTGGTGGGATGAGCGCTACTGGTTTGAGCACTCCTGTTTCAATACCAGCTGTATCAGTCCTTGGTGCTCCTCCAGCTGTAGCTCCTGTTCTGCGCCCTATAGTGCCTGGTCTTATATCAACCCCTGGAGCAACTCTTCCAGTTACAGCCCAATCTGCTGAGGTGGCTCTACCTAGTGAATGCCTATTGTTGAAGAACATGTTTGATCCAGCTGTGGAGGTTAGTTTTTCTTTTCCAAGTTGGATATTATTGTCAAGTCAATCATTTTTCCTTTTAGATGTTAGTTTATAGAAGCTTGTTTCTCTTTGGTTGATGGAAGCTGATAAATAAATTTACTGTTATTTTTGCAGACAGATCCTGATTTTGATTTGGATATTAGAGATGATGTTCAAGATGAATGTTCTAAGTTTGGCGAACTAAAACACATTTTTGTTGACAAGTAAGATATCATGTTCATTATCAAATAAGTCTTTCATGCTTTGGACCTAAAATTCTGTTTTTGTTGTATTCTCCAGCATATTTCATTGCTAATTTTCACACAAAATTCCGAAAGTCCAGTTAATATCCTTTTCATGTAAAAATGAACTGTCATTTTTCATTTATGATTAAAAAATGCATTATTTGGTTCGGAAGTTCAGACTTCTTTGTTGTCTCGTAGCATATTCTGCCCAAGTTTACAACAGATATTTTTAAACTACCCCCAACCAATGCAATTAGGTTTCTTTGTATTTCTAACCTAACCTTGTATTGTGGTGTAGAAATACTGCAGGCTTTGTGTACCTGCGGTTTGACAGTATAACAGCAGCTATGAGCGCACATAAAGCGCTTCATGGGAGATGGTTTGCAGGAAAAATGATCACTGCAACTTTTATGGTATATGAAATGCTTCATCCGAGTTCACATGTCCCTTTCCTTCACAAACTTGTACTGATGTTCTTGTTTGTTTTGGCAGTCTCCTCAGCAGTACGAAATGAAGTTTCCCAGTTAATGGGCAGATATGTTTAGTTAATTTAGCCTTTTTTCCACATGTGAGTATGAGCACGCAGCTGTATTAACTATTAGTGGAGAAGGATGCTTTAATGGCTCTCCTGTAACATAACATTATGCCGTCAAGCGGCTTATGTATTTATTTGGCAATTAGCATTTTGATTAGGCGCTTCATTTTATATGTAAAACATGTGTAATAAACACAGATCGATATAATATTTGCCGTATCAGCACGGCAAGAAATTTCTTAATTTTCCGCTACCAATTTAGAAGACGACACATTTTGCGTCTTACAACTGGTTTCAGAGTGGGGAGGGGAGCATGCACAACTCATGAACAGATTCACAGGAGCTGGTTCTTTCTGGATCATAGTAATACTGATTCTAATCATACATGACTCATTGGATCTCCCTTAAAAATGCAGGATTTGAATCCAACGCCTTCTTGGCTAAATTGCGTGTGTCATCTCTTGGTGACTCTCGAGATATGCGAAGCAGCTCCTTGATCCCTCCAGAAGCGATTATATCACAGGTGTTGTCTTCTGCAAAGAAAAGCGATTTGTTGAAGATAAGAGATTTGTTGTTGCAAAAGTTGACAATGTGGACGGTAGAGGATCAATGGCAACACCAATCAAATGCATGCGTTATTCAAAGGACAAGATGGTCAAGGGTACCGTTTTGTGCCAGATGGCAAAATGCAAGTTCAATATGCCTTCGAGTTGAAGCAGTAAACCTATTTGAATTGGCCACCATCCAAGCAAGGACACCATCTTCAATGAGAAGGGACTTTCCTTTCCTGTGACCTATTTTGATTAGAAGAATTTAGTTATTTAAGATCGGTATCTTCATAACAAAACAAGTGGCAGCAGGGTATTTGCAGTCATAACGTTCTCAATAGAAAGCAAATTAGGAAGGCACTTCTTTGGAACAAATAGAGGAGTACAGACCTTGGCTGATTAAACGGGATTCACATTTTGCAAAATTTGCTATTCCTCGTGCTATCTGGGCTATGACATCACTGTGTCCAGTTCGAAACATTCCCAGTAATGCTTTGATTCCACCGTCTTGTTTCAACATCATGTGCAACTTTTCTGCAAAAGTCCAACCAATACGGATCACATGTTTAGTAATGATATATTATTGTATATGAAATAACTGGCTGCTATGCTACTCCATGAAACATTAAGACAACCTTCATCATCACTATTCTCAGGATGCTTCAAACTGCCGCGTAAATATGGCAACAAATCATATTTCTTGTTTTATTTGATTTGCATGAAGACATGAAATTATTTGTTCTGATGTATTGGAAGAAAATGTATATAAGTTCACAAAATATATAATTATTTTATTCATAATTTTTACAAGTAAAGACTCATGAGGCCTTCATGTTACGATTTCCATTTTGTCATATATTATCAGAATATATTATTTTATTTCTAGCACCATGATAAAAACCAAACACAGCGAGCTATACTGAAAAAGTATCACGACATGTACTCTGATCTCATTATAAAGTGCACAGTGCATAGTAAAATGATGCAACAAATATCAAGTATCACAACTCAAATTTCATGCTCAAAAGAATGCTCTGTATAATTGTAACTTTGTTAAATGATTGATAACATTAAAGATAAGTAGTTATACCATTCCCACATAAGTTGGCAATTGCACCAGCCACCATTCGCAAAGTTTGGGCATCATCAGTTTTCGATGCAACATTTGCTAATAGTCGAGCTCCACCTTTGTTCATAATCACGCCCTGGTTGGATCCTGCCATATCAAGTTTCAACAATAAGGGTTGTAAACTAGAACATTCTGACAAAAGTAGCAACAGTCTTAATCCAGTCCAGTAGAAGATACTTGTCCACCTCAACAAAAATGGGAAAATAAATCCAATGAGTGATTGACTGGAATCCATTACCATTCATTGCCAAGTTAGCCACAGCCCCAGCTGTGACTCGATGAATTGTGGTGTTTTCTGATGTTTCTAGGAGGGATAGGAGAGCATCAAGCCCTCCTTCATCAACGATTTTTTGCTGATTGATATCTGCAATTCAGAAAGGATAAACGAGCAAACGGCTGATTATAATTATAATACTATATCTTTTCAGATTAAAGGACACTTAGAATCTGAGTTATCGAATTCCACTTACGCTTTTATAGACTTTTACGATATAATACTTTGGTACTACTATGGAAAAGTCCTAGTCAAAGCCTTCTTTGAAGACTAAGCTGTCAATTGACCTCTAAAAAAACATTGCTGTGAAACTACTAGTTTTGTACACTGCAGTAATTTTCTTTTGTGGTGATACCAAGTATATAAGAAGGCAGTTAATCTTAAAAGCGACAGTGTAAAAACTAATTTTTGGATCATGAGCCAGATTCAATTCATATGAGGTAGAGACTATTTTCGTTACAGCAATAACAAATCATCAAATTATTGAAGATGCATGTGTATCCATCACTTTCATTTCTTAATGTTATACTGAATTCTATGCTATCAAAATATGCACAATTCAAAGGGGCGAACTCCTGGACCTTCAGCAGCAAGATTAGCAACCACCTTGACAGCATGGATCTGCACATCTAAGTCCTCAGACGTCAACAGAGCCAGGACGTTCGGAAGACCAACTGAACAGCAATCATGCCAAACAAAATGTGTTGTAAGATGGTAGCCCGAGAAAGACCAATAGCATTCGAGAAAAAAAAGAAAGACAAATAGCGATCTGGTAATTTTCTGTAAGATATAGGTACCTTCTTCAAATATCTTTGATATGGTACCTCTCTGACTAGATGGGGCCTCTCTAAGTTTTCCAGATTTGGATAGATAAGAGGCATTCCCTAATCCAGATCCAGATCTAACCATACCACATGAAGTTTTGGACTGGCAAAAGGGGTAAAAAGTGCATAAGAAAAAGAGAATAAACATGCATAAAATAAATCTACATCAGAATAACAAGGTCTTTGATACAGTACCTCTTCAGTACAGTTATCAGGTCCAGGCTGTTTCAACCTTAGAATTTGATCTTCAAGGCCCTGTCTCTGCCTGATTTCCTGTTGCAGCTTTTCTTGAGTAGATTTCAATTCCTCATATATCAATTCCTACAAGAATTATTAAGGAAATATAAACCTGAGCATGGCTGAAAATTTGAAGCAAACAAAACAACCACGTGCTCATGGACTGGTTGGTTAGAACGAATCTGGTTTTATACCTTCTCTGAAATGCGTTTACTGATTTTTTCTTTTAATAACTGTTCTTGACAAGTAAACTCTTCTGTCGCTTTGGATAATTCTTTTTCCAATTTACGTGCCCTACTTTCCTGCATCTGGAATATCCTTCAATTAGTTTCACTTTCATCAAATCAATACTTCATCAGCATTTAAGGTAACCTGTAAGGTACACACAGTTCCTCCACTAACAAATGCCAAATGTTCATCACTAATCTTATAACCCAGATAAACAAAAAAAGGGATACACGATTGCTGAACTGTGGCCAGCTGGCCACTTTGCATCTTACTTGTAGCATAAATTTAAACAACAGCATCACAATAACTTACGTCAATAGCAAGGAAAGAAAAACAGCAACAACATTACATTTCTGAGGCCAATTATGTCTCCATACAGCATAAAGCCATTTGGATTTAATGAAAATCCCTGTAAGGATTACTTTAGGTATTCAACCCTGGCAACCACCTATAAGATGAAATTCTTTTGACTCACTTTAGGCCTATGAACAGAACATTATTTCTTTGTTCTTGGGCTACATATAGTCATTCCAATTAAGCATAAAGCATGAAGTCAGCAAATTCAATTCTTATGCTGGTTGACTATTCCACTCTCTAAGCCTATACTCCCTCAGTTCCAAAATTATTATCGCCATTGACTTTTGCTATCTTTAATCATTCGTCTTATTCAAAAAAAATCAAAAAATATTATATATTTTCTCATGATTTATTTTATCACTATACAAAATTTAAATATAACTTATAACTTTTTATATTTGAACAAATATTTTGAATAAGACGAATGGTCAAAGATAACGAAAAAAGTCAATAACGACAACAATTTTGAAACGGAGGGAGTATACGAAAAGAGAAACTGCTAAATATATGTAGCAGCATTTATGTTTTAAGGAAATAGACTTGCTTCTTGCGTGCTCATTCTATTTCAAGTATGAGAGCCATTATCGGCCAGGATCTGGTTGAGCTCTCTACCCATACAATACCGTGGGGACGGTCTTTCCCCTGTCGACTGAGTTTTTTTTCTAAGATGTGCTTGTTTATGTCCAAGAAAAAAAAGGCAAAGCACATTATATCCATGCACGATGCCACTACAACTGAGTAGTTGTGGAACTCAACAGTTGCATCTGTAATTTCTGAAAGTTTACCAGGGCAGAACTCTGAGCATCACAGAGTTGCTGTTGTAGAATGCTCAGACGGTCTTTCATGCTAGCTGATCCACACCTTTCTTCCTCAAGTTTCCTAAGCAACTCCCCCATTTCCTTCTCATGCTGTTTGGCTGTATCAGCAAGAATTTCAGTTTTTGACAGCTTCTCAAGATGTTGCTGCTGCTGCAAGTAACAAATTTTCAATTAGAACAATAAAATTGTCACAAGATGTGACTTTCTGATCGCTGCTGCGCAGAAGTACAATGCCAAAGTAAAATAAAGATGAACAATACATATATGAGTGAAATATATATAAGGTGGTAACCCAAAGCTACCTTCTTTTCATTCAGCAATTTCTCAAGGTAGGTGATTTGCTGAGACAACAGAGTCTTTTGGTCTTTCTCTTCCTCTAAATCATGCACCAACTTTTTGACTGCAAACTCCAGTTGACACTTTTCTTTCTCCAGATTCTGGGTTAATATACAATCGTTATATTCTTGCACCCTGAAGCAAGGTTTACTATGATGGAACTAAGAAGGATCTTATCAATAACTGACAATGATTATTTTCATGAAAAGCGCACATTAGAGTGCAGGACAATTTTCACTTAAGGAAATACAATTTTGAAGCACGGTAGGAAATTCATATAATCCTAAACAAAGCAGTTGACTGTAGTGCATATGCAAGAAAAGATACCTCAATTTGCATGTTAGAGGTCTTTTTTAGATCGTGGAAGGACATCTCAGACTCTTCCAACTTTTTATCCCAGAGTATTTTCTCACTTTGTCTTAGCTTCTGTTGTCTCTCCATCTCTGATGTGAGATGGTCAACTTCACGCTCCATCTTCTTGTAAAGAATTTCAAAGTCAACTTCTTCCTTCAACTTTATTGTGTTTACAACTTTCATTGCCTGAAAATCACAACCCAAGTAAAGCACTGAAAGAAACCAGTCCCTTTCTCTGAGAAAAATGCAGAGCTACTTTGTTTCAGCATCCCAGAGTGTCTTGAGATGGTGCAATGCCAAGAACAAGAAACTGAGCGCACCTACGCCACATTGTATTTTCTTCTTTTTTATTCTATTTTTTTGTTTCCTCGGTTTTTTGTTGTTTTGAGTGAGTGTTTATTTTGCTTTTATTTGATCCCCTGGGAGTTCTCTCCCTTGTACTCAGTTCCTAATCCTACTATCAGTGCAATGACATGTAGTTCTCTAGGGTATTCGAGAAAACAACCCAAGCAGGTTGAGATTACACTCAAGGAAATATAAAAGCGCATGCAAGTGACGTAAAGGAAAGTGCACAGAGGCATTAGTATATTTAGGATTTATTGGATTTTAAACATTATTTATCCATCATATGACTAGTTGGAAAAATTCCATCAGTCGTCTCAACTGCTAGGTTTAAAATGTGATCTGTTTTTATTTTTTTGGCAAAAATCCATAGTGATGCCAAAGTTAAATGCTATGTGGTATCAGCACATTTATACAGATATGAAAGTAGAAACAAGAAAATTTCAATATGCAAAAAGGCATAAGAATAATAAAAAATAAAATAATGCAAATTTTGAGCAATTGAAAGGTGAACTGAACTTACTCGCTGCCCGAACATAATCGTGCTTGAAGTTTCTGAGTAGTGCCTAGAAGATGGGCCTATTGTGACAATAAGAGAAGTCCTAGCAGTCCCTGCCGATTGAAGATTTGAGCAAAGAAATAAGCATCACATGATGACGTAAAAAATATAACAATTCTGTCATCAAACCATGAATGCTTCTTCAAGAGAATTTTACCTAGAGCTCACTTATTGATATCTGAACCAAACGAATCAAACTAATGAACAGTGCAATAGGGTCCTGACACGATACTATTTATCAATACCTTTTCTTTCGAGTTCTCAGTCTCCAATGCCTTGAAAGGCCTTTCATTTCAGACTACATGCTTATGTAACAATTTTTTGTGTGTTTGTGAAGACTTTGAACTACTCCATCCATCCATATTACTTGTCGTCTTAGCTGGAACAAGGAAAGGTGAAACAGTTGTGTGCACAAGAAACGAGGAGAGATAGAGATGTACTGGGAAGAGGAAAAGTTGTATTTGGAAGTGAGAATGACGTGTTATTTGGGAAAACTGGAGAAGGCTACAATGACAAGTAATATGGGATAGAGGGAGTGCATCCACAATGAGCAAATTAGCAAAATACAGTTATATATTTTTACTAGATTATTCTTCACTAGAAAAACTGGGAATTACTTAACGTACAATTGCACTTCTTGTGGCCAAAATTGTTTCCAAATAGTTATTTACAATGGAACAAACAAATCTTACCTCCATATTTCTTTTGATGTGGTTAGGACATCAAAGTTAGGGCAAATTGCACTAGCCATGATGTCCTAACGGCATCAAAAGAAATACGGAGGGACTATTTAGAAAAACTGAACGCATGGGGAAAGACCCCCCCCCCCCCTCATTAAGAGTGCACAGATAAAATTGCTGAGAAAACCCTCAAACCCCAACACGCAAAACCAGCTTATAGGGTCGCACTATAACC
The DNA here is from genome assembly GCA_030378355.1 of Eleusine indica. Classification (NCBI taxonomy): domain Eukaryota; kingdom Viridiplantae; phylum Streptophyta; class Magnoliopsida; order Poales; family Poaceae; genus Eleusine; species Eleusine indica. The sequence goes on along the minus strand of CM059498.1, from coordinate 2,864,327 downwards.
TGGGCCGGCAACCACTGGCACTACCCTGGTAGAGCCATACCCTTGCCACAGGTCAGCTCTCTGCCACAATGGTACAATAACAAGTGAACACTAAAGAAGTGTGCTACTATCTCCCAACAGGAGAATTTCAAAAATCTCTACAAGTGTGGCATTGTCTTGCAACAAGAGAATTTCGGCAAACAGAAGCTACTGTTAAGCCCATATATTCTGCCCCATCTAGAGGCCCACAAACACTATGTATATAACCACCCTTTCTAGGGTTTGTCTGAATACAAGGGATATTTTCTCTCCAACATGGTATAGAGCTAGGGTTTTTTCTCTCACCTCCTCTCCCTCCCACTCAGCCGCCGCCGCCGCCTCCTCCTCCTCCTCTTTCCCTCCCCTCCCTCCCTCATACGCTGCTGCCCTCGCCGCCGCTGCCGCCTCGGCCCCCGCGAGCGTGGGCGCGGCCGCCGCCGCCACGCTTGCGGCTCCGGCCGCCGGTGGCGCTGATCCGACCACCGCGGCCGCGGATCTGGCCGCCGCCGCCGCTTGCCGCCACCGGCCGCCACTGCGGGCCACGCCGTGCCACCGCCGTCCCATGGGCCCGTCCTTATTGTCGCTGGTGGGATGCCCCCAGTGCCCTACACTGGCCTAGGCATGCCACCGTCGCTGCTGCCCGCGGCCGCCTCGACTCCTAACGTGGGCTGGCCAGTCCTCACCGATAGGGCCGCCTCGACCGACTCTGTCCTGGCCGCCGAGCTCCTCGCCGCCCACACCGAGGCCGCCGCGGCCGTGGAGCATGCCCGCGCTGCTGCATTCGCTTGGGAGTACGAGCTTGCCGCGGTGGACGCCCTCCATCGTCGGGCTGCTGAGGTTCAGCACTACCTCGACATCGCCGCCGCCCACCAGCCCGTCGCCCACGTCACCGCCACGATGCGACCGATCCGATTGACAGAGACAATCGACAATGACCGAGACAACTTGAAAAAAGTGAGATTGGCAACATTCTGTAGCCCAGCTGCTTTGTCCGATTGACACGGATTTTTCTCGAGTTGGACATTGTCTGATGGGGTCGGACGTTGTCCTGCTCCGCCTGAAAAACTGAGTTGCGCATGTTTCTGGAGTCCGACTAGGTCGGACATTGTCCGACTCCACAGAAATGAGAATGGTGTGCAACTTACTGGAATCCGACCACAATGTCCGGTGGAGCCGGACATTGTCCGATGAAAAGATTTGGAGTGGAATGTTTGACTCTGGAAGTGAAGTTTTTAGCACTTGCTCTTTCAACACTTATTTCTTTTGCATCCCTCTTTATAGTACGGTGTTCCTATACTCAAGATAAAAGATAGAAACACTAAGCCTTGTTTCTTGAGCGTTGATACTCCTTTTTCCAAGATTTTTACTTTGTTGGCTTTTCTTTTCTTTCTCTTTTAATTTTCTTGCTCTCATATGCAACAACAATTAGAAACTGCGCACATGCTCAATGAAAATATTAGTTCTCTTTAATTGTATTGACGTCAATCACTTAAAACAAAAATTAGGGGTCTAAATGCACTTTCAGGTCTCCTGGTCGTCCAAGCGGCAGCCGATGGTCTCCCGCTCCAGTGCCGAGGCGGAGTACCAGGTCGTTGCCAACGGCGTGACTGAGGCGTCCTGTCTACGGCAGCTCTTGGCGGAGCTTCACAGCCCGCTCACCAAGAGCACGCTCGTCTACTGCGACAACGTCAGCGCCGTATACCTCTCCACCAACCCGGTTCAGCATCAGCGGACGAAGCATGTGGAGATCGACTTTCACTTTGTCCGGGATCGGGTCATCATCGGCCATGTTCGGGTGCTCCATGTCCCGACCACCTCCCAGTTCGCCGACATCTTCACCAAGGGTCTCCCCTCCTCGATATTCTCGGAGTTCCGATCAAGTCTCAACATTGTCAGCGGCTAGTTGTGACTGCGGGGGGGGGGGGGGGGGGGGGGGGTTGTGTAGGCTTTTCTTTGTCCAGTTGTGAACTCCGCTGTGCCGGTAGTTCCGACTACGGGGGGGGGGGGGGTGTTAAGCCCATATATTCTGGCCCATCTAGAGGCCCACAAATACTACGTATATAACCACCCTTTCTAGGGTTTGTCTGAATACAAGGGATATTTTCTCTCCAACAGCTACAAATCAAGGAAGAAAAATAGGTACCAATACCACAATACTCTCCACAACGAGGCACTGTGCCCCAATAGGAGAATTTCAAGAAAACAAAAGCTAGCAAACAAATAAAGTAACAAGGTTTCAAACATAAGCACCTCCAAATGAATCACGGAGTATCCTTGTAAGCTTTGAATCTCTGGTTGGTACATGAGGACTGTTTTCTGCAAGTGCATTAATGCACTTTCCTAATGATGTTAATGAGAGATTGATGAACTTGGCTTCTTCAATCATGTGGCCTTCACTTCCTAGGGAAAAAATGTAATACAAGAAAAAATGAACATATTTGTGTCAATGTTTAGTAACCAACTTGTTTTTCCAATTGCAAAGGTTAATATAGAGAAGCTTTACCTGATTTATCAATACGTTCTGATCCAGCAAGGTCAACAATCAAGAGTTTGCTTTTGAGAACTAGTGGCACATCATCAGGAAATATGCCTTGTACATCATTAGAGAAAGCGCTATTATTTTCCTCTTTTATTCTTGAACTTCGTTGCAGATGAATCTGAAAAAAGGCATCAGGTTTATGTAGATGTACCATTTACTTATCTGACCCCAAAAAAGGAAAAAGTGAGCCACAGAACTGAACGTTATAGTGTAGAAACATACAGTTAGAATAGCATGACTACGAGATGATTCTGTGTTCATCTTAGTATTAGCAGCATGACGATTTGCCTCACCAATTTGCAGAATTTGAAAAACATGTTCAAGATCTTTAATTTCAACTATTGCAGCGCCTGGCAAGGAAACTTCACCAGTTTTTGGATCTTCGACTATTGGAATATTAGTCTTGTCCGGGGCCAGTAAATCTTGCACAGATTCCAAGTACAGCTATCAACCAATAGAAACAAGTTAGTATGACAAAATATGACATGATGGAAGTAGAATCACTTAAATTAATCATGGTACATTTTAACCTATTTTAGCACTACAAAGCATGACAACAAGAAAAAGGGTCTACACATCTTAAAATCAAGTTCCATTCATAAAATTTATCAGTTAGGTCTATATAGCATGATAATTTACACTATAATATGGGTTAGAATTTTCATCCACATGGTAACCAACAGATTATGAAAAAGCTTGACCAACCTAGGAGGAACCAAGTGCTTTTAAATAAGAAGAAATAGGCACCCAAATTCACGTCAAAGAGGATAATGGAGTGCCTATTCTTAACTGAGCTAGACTCAGTTGTTAGTACCTATAACCAGTAGATTATGGAATGCCTATTCATAAGGGCATATAACAAACAGATGATGAGGTGCCTTGCTCTTTGCTCATAGACACAAAAATGCCAAGTGAATATACAAAATAGTTAAACTCCTTTTTCTATACATGACCTATTTAACATAACATGCCCATGCAACAAATTCAAGTAATTCATAGGCTGATGCAAATACCATCCACAGCTGTTCTATATCTAAATAACACTAATAAAGAAAACTCTCTAAAAAACACTAATAAAGAAAGTTAAAAGTAATTCTACACAAATATCAATGGACCCTAATAACAAAAAAAGAGAAGTAAGGCCAACCACAAAACTATATTGGTAGTCCAGAATAGAACCTGTAGATATGATATTGCTACACGATCTGTCTCAGAAGATACACTGGAAAGAATATGCTCCAATGCTCTAACCATTATACCGCGTCCAGAAGGGTCATCTTTTCCAAGGTGACCAACTGTGTATGTTTTGCCTGTACCTGTTTGACCATAGGCCATTACTGTTCCATTATAGCCTTCTAACACACTCTGCAAAGTTATACAAAAATATATTTTATACTTTCCTAAAAATGTAATTTAATAACCAATTATAACATCTGAAAAATGAAGGATTGGTGGAAGAAGTCTGTAAAGCAGCAAATAGAAATCATGAAGATATAAAACTGCACACCAAACGTTGTAAAATGTTACAACACTCGGTGAGGGAATTTCCACTGCGATAACTAAACTATGTGATGCAAGTGCATCGCAAGTTAACGACAGGCTACCACCTAACTGAGAAGTTACACGCAGAATCCACAAGTTTTATAGTAAGAAAATAAAACTAAGAATGAATTAGTATTTTTTTAAATCCATAAGCTTGCAGTGGCTCTGACATTGCACCAGTTATTAGTCTGGTTAGAACAATTGCAAAGATATGTTTCTCTAAATTGGTTCTGTGCTGCATATTCAATAATAGTGGAATGCATACTTGCCTCAACCACAGGTTTTGCAACGACCTCATATACACGTTTCTGTGAAGCATTCTCACTGAACAACTCATCAAATTTGTAGGATTCACAGCTCCAATTATTTTTCTTCAGTTTAAGCCTTTTACACTGCAGAACACGGAAGCATCAACACAATTTGCTGGAGAATATTTATTTTTCAGGATAAGATTTACTAAAAGAAGGAAAAATGGGACTGATAGGCTAACCTCAGGTTGCAACTCAACGCAGCTATCGAAATCATCACCATGAGCTAACTCCTCGGCATTCTTTGGCCGGAGCCTTACAGCAACTCTCACTCTGCATGAATCTGTGATTTTGAAGGGCACCATTTTGATCAGTCAAAAAGCATTGCAACAGCAAACACATCCCCAAAGGTAAAACCCACAGGTCCACCAAAACCCAAGCAACACAACGAAACCGATTTTTTTTTTTCGAATAGAAACCGATATAGATCAGTAGCACATATTACTACTTACAATTAAATGAGCCAAACGGAAATGCGATTGCTAGCATGACCACCAGTGAGTAAATTTTAGTGGAAGTAAGCAGGATTGACGTGAACAAGCATTCTGAAAGGGAAGAGCTAGCTACTGACAGATTGATTCATGCCACAGCAATCCATGACTAAAAATCTCCAATAGCAACAGGGAGCCGCCAATATTGCAACGCCTGTCTCTCCAACGCACATTTCCGTTACCATTGTAAACCCCGTTTCGTTTCAACTCTCAACCCGCTTCAAAGTTCCCCGGGGAACCGACAAAACGAACAGCGAAACCCAGCCCGCGCTTCGGCGACTCGAGAGGGGAAGGGGAAAAATGCATCCTCTGATCATTCAAGAGGAGATAGGTACCAGAGCTGCCGTCGTGGTCGGCGGCGGGACGCGCCCGCGCAGGGGACGGGGAGGGGCGGCGCAGGCCCGGCGCGACCGATTTGGACCGCGCGCCGCCGACGCGGGGCGCGCCGTGCTTCTCGATGGACCGCGCTGACGCTCCGGTCGCCATCGCCGCCGCGGGAGCACTAAATGTTGGCGGGTCCCTCGGCGGCGGGTGAGCGGGAGGCGGAGACGGATGGGTGGAGGCGGCGTTGATTGAGGCGGCCGGCGTGGTGCCGGGGTTGTGGCTTTCGTTTGAGTTATTTTTGAGTTGAGGCGCGCACGACGGCGAGGGAACAGAGTGGCTGGCTTGTGGGGGAAGGAGCACTCCCGTTTCCGGTTCACCCTAGAGACGTTTCATTTCGAGACCAGAAAGCTGTTTGCAAAAGGAACCCTTGCAAGAAAGTAAAATTGAGAGACTATGGTCTTTGTGGCTGTTTCATTTCGTTTTGCAGCAGCAGCGAGCAAGAAATATTGGCACGTCAACGCCAGATGTGGGAAGGACATTTGACGCGATTCAGTGTCGTGTATCGTGATGCGCTCAGGGCTGGAAGTAGGAGTAATCATGGAACGTCGTTTATCAACGTTATAAAATGCACGATTACAAGAATAATTTTTAGAGAATGCTAAATTTGCTTGGGCAAAAGAGTTAAAAAAAAATTCAATGCAGTTTGAACGAATGTTACTCAATGATCATGAATTTCTGTAGAACTTACAGACAAATTGTTCCATTCTCTCACATTAGAGCACGTACATTTACAACGATATACAAAGGAGATGCTATCGCGAGTTCTGCTGTTTGGCAGTGCTCCATCCCCGACCAAAGCAATTGCATTGTAGGAATTGAGAGGTTCTACTGCTTTATTCTATCAGCAGTTCATATGTTCCTCACGGCTAAAGTATTTTGCCCATCATCTGCCACCACCAGAATTCCAGGAGAATCACAGGACTTCTGTGTGGAGCAGCAGCTCCTGAATTGTGACTGTCAGAAGGAACACCACAGTATTGGAATCTCGATGGGAATTTACTTATCGGCATATGTTTCAAAATCATCACTGACGGACCCAACTGTCATCTCTAGTTGTTGCCTTCTAGTGCCTTGATATCAGTTTGTTTAAGTTCAACAAACTTCCCAATTCTGAAAAGGTAGCATAGACCAAAGGGTTAGTATTCAGTTTCCCATTGATTTGTTCCCTGCGTTCTTTCTGTTAACATAAAATTGATTATAAATAATAAAATTAACGCCAATGCACTGGAAATCCTGCCTGGGCCAGGCAGTGTTCTCAGGTATGCGCCTGGGACTGTAGTCCCAGCCTGGCTCAGGCAGGCAGCCCCAGGTCTCGAACCAAATAGGCCCTAAATGTCTGCCATATTGATTTCCTTATCGGTGCACAAGAAACATCCTGTAAATGATGATGCACACTATTCCACTGACACTCAATTCACTCCACTTGAGTGATATTCACATATTAGTTTGAACATGGTAGAAAATGAAATCAAATAAAAAATATAAGAAAGCAGCCAAAATGAGAAAACGACAATATCTGTCCACACAAAATAAATGTTGTCTGTAAAGCATATGCAGATACCGTAAAGTCCATTACCCCAGATCTGCTGGAAGCCTGAACCTGCCAATCCGAACACGTTTCAATGCATAAACCTATCAGAATCAAGGATTAAACATCAGTTGCTTCCCAAGGGGAGACTGAAAAGATATTTAACATGATAATCCTGCGATGTTACTATCAGGAGCGTATAATATAGCTTTCTACCAAGCATTTAGCATTTACAGGAAGATCCAAATAAATATTGGCAGTAACCTCATTCCTCAAAAAAAAATGCAAAATGATGTATAAGATATGAATGTAAACCATAAATGAAAGCTTGAAAAAGACATAGGTCATACAAACAAACCTGTAAGCCTGCATTCTGAACAAGTTCGCGAACTTCATGATTTCGTCCTTCATGAACCTGCAAGTCAACAATATCAGACAACAAGTAGCACGTTAGATGCAATGCTTTCACATCTTTAGAATGTTGTTTCAGTCGAGCCTGTTTGCAACAAATAAAGAGCAACCTGACATGTTCAAATGCCAGAATATCAATAAAAACATGCTAGTACAACATTACAGCAGGGGCTAGTGGTACAGCCCGATTCTTGCAATAACTACGCACTTGAATCCTCAATGGACAAATCCCCTCTGTGAAATGGCTATTCATGTTCCAGTTGTGACCAAGTTAAGAGAAATTGTAAGGCAGGCTAGGGCAGTACAAAAACTCCAAAAAGGAATTATATGAGATTGGAATTATTTGCTTGTCTTAAAAACATTGTCCACATAATTACTTGTTGCCGCACATTGTAGTGAACTTGCAATGCACTTTACCAAGCACCAATTAAGTCCTCTCCCTTTCCCACAAGATAGAATGTAAACTATAACTCATAAAAAACTTTCATGTGGGTACACAATAGCCATAAAGAGTTAAGAGCATAAGTTACTAGGATATATTTTGGGCCCACACAAACAAGCCAAATTTCTCATATTCAACAGTCATGTACATACACAACAGTCACATTGCTTAAGTCAAACCAAGCTAAAAGAATTATGGAATGGAAAATAGCAGAGCAAGCTAGAAATGAAAAGTACCACAATTTTAAGGCGGGTCTTTTTGGTATCTGATTGTGCAACCAAAGGCTCTACTAAATCGGGCACACACTTGACTCCATCAATTTTAGTGCCTTCACTGATAGCTATGAGGTGTTTCTTGTGCACCGCACCATTTATAGTCACCACATATCTGCAATGTCAAACAAATACACAATTGTAATTTAAATGCATGCTCAATTTTTCTGGTTATTCATTGTCCGCAAAATAAGTTTCAAAATTATTATTTATGGGAATTTTCTGCCCAAAGAAGATTCGAAGTTTTCCATTGAAGCTATATTAGTTGTCTTAGCACATAATTCTCATATTCTGGAAACCCGAGAATATTTCAGAAATCAAAATTTGAAGGGTATTTATAGCAGTTCTAGAATATATTACTTGTACATTATGATACTACAAATGAAACATATACCCCACAAAGAAAGGTAAACTTACTCCTTAGTCACATTTGAAGAAGGATGTGCAAGTTTCTGCGTGAACTCACCTGAAAGGAAGGATCAAAATCAAGTTTAGGTATTGGATGACCAAAACTGCCATTTTCCAAGTATATGCTACCAAGTATGATCAATTTACCATCATTTGTGACAATTATCAAACCAGTTGTGGCAACATCAAGTCGCCCCACAGTAAACAAGCGCGGTTTTGGCAGCCCTGGTTGAATCTTGTTCTGTAAATAACCATAGAAACAGATAAAAATATATGATTCTTACACAGGAGGTGCATTAATTCTTAAAGTATTATTGTTAAGTCCACTGAACCCAAATAGTATGCAAAGCATTGTTATGGGACATACCCAGCCCTTCAAATAGTCATTAAATAAGGAGACAACAGATTTTGATTCTTCACCACATGAGCAGATATACCTGTACAAAATGGAAACAACATATATAAGAATGATGGTTCATTTTCTCTAAGGCAAATATTTTCCCCTGAAATGCAAGATAATCATGAAACCCAACTGACGGGAGAAGTATCAAAATATGAGACCAACCCTTTGGGCTTGTTAACAGCGAAATACAGTTTCGGAGGCAGCTTTTTGGCAATGCGATTCCCATTAACATAGATAGAATCCTTTGAGATGTCAACTTTGGTCTGCATAAAATGAATTATTGTATCAATTCATATCACCACAGAAAATAAATATTCATGGAATAAATAAAAGATGCACTTGAAGAAGATATATTGAAATCAGCAATGGCATCTCTTGACAAAAGAAGTTCAACTATTATTGGAGAAAACAATTGTTGTACAAATAATACTAAACAAATCTGGAGCTAAAATATTACTATGAAAATGAAAGTACCAAAACTAGAATGTCATCATTCGTAAAACACGGGGCTCTAACAATTCATACCTGAGGAGAAGTGCAAACAGAACCATTGACAGTCACCTTCCCTTGAAAGATGAGCTCCTCACTGGTCCTCCTTGAGGCCACTGAGAAGATTCAGAGAGCAATAATTAAAGGCAAAACGTAGCAGAGTGAGTTCAAAAGTATAGCGTTGCTCACAATCAACTCACAAATTTAGCTCGGGAATATAACAAGTGATAAATGGGAACAATAGCTCAAACCCCTGAAGTACACTTGGCCTAAAAAAGCTAGAGTATGCTAGGATCCAGTGGTCATCATGGATTTCTATTTGATTCAGTTTAATTGAACTCTTGAAATCTCCTGAATAGAATACCTCCTGCGGCGGCAAGGACCTTGGCTAGCCGCTGCGGCTCACTCTCCTTAATATTCTCATTGTAAAACCTCCTTGCCGCCTTGGAAAACTTGGGCGGCGCAGTCGGGGCTGCCTTCCTGTCCTTGACCTTGACACTGGCACTGGCCACGGGGAGCGCACCCTTCTGACTCCTGGGGGATTCCTTCTTCGCCTTCTTTTTCGCGTCCGCCTCCGCGAGCGCGATGGCCTGTAGCACCTCCGGCGGCGGCGCAGTCTGGAGGGCGGGCTTACCGTCGTTCCCGCGGACAATCCACGGGACCGGCGGCTCCGCGGACGAGGTGCGGGGTGGGGCCTTTTTCGTCGGGGTGGGCTCCGCGAAGGTGATGTTGAAATCAGGGATGCTGGCGGTGGACGAGGAGGTGGCGCGGAGGAGGAAGGGAGCGAGGCGGCGACCGCAGCGGAGGACGCAGCCGGGACGGGAGAGAAGAGGGCGGAGGGTGACGGCCGCGGCCGTGCCCGCGGCGGTGAGGGCCATGGGCAGCGAGCGGGCGGGTGCTTTGTTGATTGCAGTTGCTGTGTGGGTTTATCGGATATCACCACGCCTGGGAGCTGGAACTATGTGCTGTCTAGGCACGGCCCGAGCAAGAAAAAGTCCGGCCCTTTTAATTTCAGGCCGGCATGACACGTAATTGTTTCGGATCGTATCGTGCAGGTCCACGTGTGTGGATGACGGTCCGCAGCACGACACGAAAAAGACATAGCGTGTCGGACTGGTCCGTTAGACCCATAAGCACGAATAGCCCAGTTGGCCTGTTAGGCACGGACGGCCAGACGACGGTGCTGGCGAGCATAGATGGACGGGAGAGCGGTGGCGCTGGCGAGCATGAACGGACGAGAGAGCGACAGCGCTGAGCAGCAACCGCACGAAAGCGAGCGGCAACGCTGACGAGCAGCCGCACGCGGGCGTGCGGTGGCGCTGAGCGGCAGCGCGCGGGCGATCGGCGGTGTTAGCGAGGGCGAGCGGCGGCGCTGGCGAGCAGCTGCGCGCGGTCGAGCGGTAGTGTTGGCGAGCAACGACGCGCGGGCGAGCGAGCGGCGGGGGCGTGTACGCGCGGGCGAGCGAGCAACGACGGGACCTGTGCGTGAGTGCGTAACCTAGTCTAGCAGTGGGCTGCTGCTGTCTTTTAAGGAAATTTGGTGTGGTGCTGGTGCTTATGTGTACTGATTTGCTGACGTTTTAGTTAGGCCGTGTCTTTACAGACCAATTCCGTGCTTCACCGGGCTGCACCTAAATGGGTCGTGCCCGTGCCACCCGTCGGACTCGACCCTCGGTCCAAACATGACGCGTAGCACTAGATCAGACCGGTCCGACATGAAATAAAATAGGCCATGCCATACTTAGACCAGACCAAAAATTACGTGCTTCATACCGGTCCGCTTGGCACGCCCGTTTGGCCAGCACTAGCTGAAACTGGAAGCTGCGGCCAGCGCGAATCGGGAACATGCGGCAAAGGAGGATCTGGGCTTCTTCTCTTCCAGCTTTTCTTCAGGCCTGGCCTGGTACATGCTATTGGGTAGAGGTGGTTATGGGCCGTTGTGGGTTTTCCAAACACATTCTTCTGGACAGGCTGTAGAAGACGTGGCTAGGAAAAAAAAAGATGATCTAAAAAAAAAAGGAAAAAAAAGATGACGTGTCTACCGCACTTCTTCCCATGAAAGGGGCTGTTTGGATTGCATCCAAACCCAACGGCTGCCAAGGCAAACTTTAGGCGCGTGCCTTTGGATTGCAACCATGTTTTGGCGAGCGACCTATGCGCTGAGCTAGTTCATTTTTTGCATCAACTGTGGTCAAAACAAGGACAGCCGAATAATGTGCCAGAAGTAGGCTCACTCTCGATTTGGCAGGACAAGCATGGGTGAAAACCAAACAGTGTCTAAACTGCTACCCATTTGTGCACACTGGTGAAACTTTATCATCCAAGAATCCCGACTCATTCGTTGATTTTTCGTAGCTGAATCTGAACAAGCCAACATCCAAGGTTCCCCATCCACCTCTTTGTGGCTACAAACGCCACCGGAAGAAGAAAAGAAGCACCACCAAACCAGCACACGGCCAACCTCGCACCGGCCAATGCAAAGTCCACCTCTCCGGGAATCCACGACCACCACAGGAAGAAACGAGCGCGCCGCCCATAAATCCTTCCGTTTTAGTTTCAAAAGAAAAAAAAAATCCTCTCGTTTTTATCCCGTTCCCGTGATCCCCTGCGCTGCAAGCTGCATATTCTTCCTCAGAACGTCAGACTCGTCGCCCGTTTCCCATCATGGCCGATTCCGCCGCGCTCTCCACCGCCTCCTCCTCCACCCTTCCCCGCTCGCTGGCGTCCAGGAGGCCCACCCCTCTCTACGCCGGGGCCCCGCACACGCGCTGCTGCCGGTTCGGGCCGCGGTCGCTCCACCGGTTGCAGGCTCGGGCACGGAAGGATGATCCGGAGGACCTCTACGGCCCCTACCCCTGGGAACAGCCCCTGGATCGCACCACAGACTTCGGTAATTCCACAGCGACCCCTTATAGTTGCAAAATGCTGCTGTGGTGGGCAATCGGCCCATTTTACCATCCACCGGCTGGATTTGTGCTAGATAGTATGCTGCAAGGGTGATTTTGTCTGAATTGCTAGCCTCTACTGTGTGAAATGGTAATGTGATTCCATCACTATGAGCTGAAGCGCGTAGTTTGTGTTCCCTAGCAGACATTCAGTGGGTGCCAGAAGACAGGGTCACACTGTTCACTTCTGATGGATTGATCCAAATTGGGGGTTCCCTTGTTCCTCGTCGCCTTCGTGCTTCTGAGGTACTGAATCACTTAAAGTAGAGTACTTCTCTTAGCAGACAAGAATGAAATACCATTACTCGAAATGTATAAGTCCCTGCCAGTTGGGTAGGAATTTAAAGTTTTGTACATAATATTAAAAGGCGGTAGATTGTTTTTAGTTTTACTATTTTCTCCCCTGTTTAATGTAACATCCATGTGTGCACGTCAAAGGGTCTAAGGCTCGTGCCTTGTTAAGCTGGCATTCACAGCCTTTTTGTGTAGATTACGCAATACTTTGAAAAAAAAAACACAAGTGAGAACTTACAAATTTTGAGTACAAATTGGTTAAAAAATGTCATAGTAAATAAAGAAAAATAAAAACAGTGGAAAAACAGTGCTCCATGGAAACTTGATTAGACAGCAGCCCGCCACTCTAGATCACGGTAATGTACCTCATTTGGAAAAGCTGTCAAAGATGGCTTGATCACGAATCGTCAAGTTGCCTTCTTGGCCTGGTTGTGCTGTTTGACAGTTAACATCAAATCAGATGCAGTTGAGAAAGTGAATTGTACGGTAGATGTATACACTAGAGTCATTTGAAACCTTTTTCTTTAAGAAAAATAATGATATGTGACTATAGCTGCATCTTATAAACACAACAAACTTTGCAATAGTGCATAGTGCTGCATCGTCAGTTCCTTGTTAGAATGGTTTTCTTTCAAATTTTTATATATATGAAGCAAGCATCTTCTTCATGGTGAATGCTGCTAACCTTACTATCATCATTTCATACTACCTGCAGTAAGTTCTCATGTTAATCATTTGTTTGCAGAAGAGGCAACGAAAATTGAAAGGTGCACATAAACTTCGCCGTTTTCAGGAGAGCTCTTACATGGACCCAAATCAAAGCCTTTGCCTTGGAGCACTGTTTAACATCGCAGCAACAAATGTAAATACTTATTGCTGTTTATCTTCTTATCCTGTTTTCATTCCTTTTAATGTTATACCATGTGAAATCTCAGGGCCTAGACATGGGCAGAAGATTATGTATATTTGGCTTTTGTCGTTCTGTTGAAATGCTAAGCGATGTAGTGGAAGATACAGTATTGGAGCATGGCGGTGAGGTATGTTAAGCCACTCAATGAACTATACATGTACAAGGATATATCTTTACTATGAGACAAATGGACTGCGAGAACCACACATGAACAATGTTCCTGAACTTAAGTAGCTTCAGGAAAGCAAAACAAAACAGTACGCAAAAATTAGGCAGCCACGCCTGGGATGGCTAAATGGTTACAGAACAAAGTAAAATAGTTATTAGTCAAAATAGAAGGTGGCTGGAATATAGAGATTTTTTTTTTACTGTCAAGGGGGGGGGGGGGGGGGGGAGCATCCCCACCTGGATTTTCATTAAAACAGGCCGTCAGCAGGCCGAGCTGTTTGGTTTTACATCAGAGAGGTAAAAAAAAACGTTTTACATGTTGGAAGAGAAGGATGAGCACCAGGAGTCGACCACTATTTGGTCACATGTAGGAAGCCTACAACGCCACAGATTGGCAGCTTCTTTGCATTGCAGCAGGAGTCGTGGGAGAGACGGCTCGAGGGAGCGGAAGACAACGTCATGCCTGTGTTTCCAGAGTTGCCAACAGCAGAGGATGATGAAGCAGTCACAGTGTGTTGCCGGAATGTTACTGGGTCTGGGGACGTCCCACAGTGCAGTTACTGTGGATGTTGGGGGGATGTCGAGTCCAATTGCAACCCAGAAGGAGCGGGCGAAGCTGCAGCCAAATATCAGGTGTTGCGGTGTTTCAACTTCAGTGGAGCAGACATCACAAGTAGCATCAGAGGCTATGTGCTTGCGGAGAAGATTGGACTTGCACTGTATGTGTTCTTGAGTGAGGAGCCATGCGAAGAAGCGCGCACGTGGTGGGGCATGATTTCTCCACACAAATTTGTAGAAGCAGCATGTGGTGTCGGGGTCAGTCGTAAGGGCCTTGTAGACAACAAATATTGTTGTGCATCCCAGGCTGGAATATAGAGATGCTAAACAGACAACAAATATTGCATGAGTGACAGGGATCCAGCCAAGTGATACTAAATGCTTTAGTTGTGCATTCTTAGCTTTGATAGGGGAATTGTTAACAGTTTTACAACAAGCTGAACAAGATTCGTTTAACGGTAACTTGACTGAATTTTCTCTTCTAATACTATGCTGGATTTTCGATGGTTTATGTTCATCTTAATCTTGCCAAAATGTCCCTTGAGCATTTAGATGAGCTCACGCTAATCATTAGTTTGTAAACGGCGTCACTTTTGCAGATTGTCACGGCAGAGAAGGCAAGCAACGATGGCCTTCAGGAGAAGCTAACCATGTCTGTTGCAGTACCATTGCTGTGGGGTGTTCCTCCAGCCTCAGAGACCCTCCATGTTGCAGTGCGGAGCGGCGGAGGCATAGTCGAGAAGATATACTGGCAGTGGGACTTATTCTAAATGTCCAGAGCTGAAAACATTAACAAAAATTCATTCCACGGTGTATATACTCCACTCTAATTCACTGCACGCATTGTGCCAGCGATTGTGTATTTGTGCAAAAGCAGCAAACGTGTTTTCTACCTGTACAGACTTGGTTACTCATGTGCATATATAAATAAAAGAACTCTGGGACGATGTCTCAATATTTTCCTGGTTAGTTCATTCATAGGAGCAACTAAAGCGGACAATCCAATTGGTGGAATTGGATTTTGGATGGTTTGTGTTCATCTTGATCATACCAAATGTGCCTTTTAGATTTTGCTAATAGGAGCATAACATGAAAATGGGCTCACATTTTCATTTAGTTTGTCAGTAATAAAGATCATCATTTTTGCAGGTAATCACTACGGAGACGGCTGTCAACACGGCCTTCAGGAGAAGCTAGCCATGTCTGTTGAACCAGTTATGTGCAGTGTTCTTCCAGCATCAGACGGGAGACGACCCTCGCTACATTGTGCTGTGTGGACAGGCATCTGCATACCGGCTTAGGTTGTATGACTCGATTGTGGCTGGTTACACGGCCTCCTCAGTTCTCACATCCTGAGCCTGTTGTGAGGAGGCCATATTTCGCGGCGGCACATTGGTCATCGACTCGTCATATGTAATTTCTTCCAAATTTAGCGCGCCTCTCCTCTCTCCCTCCCTCTCTCTCTACTGATCTGATCGTAAATTCCGTTGACCATAAAAAAGTATAAAGCCGAATATACATGAACAAAATCCACTCCACGATCTATAATTCTTTATCACTCAAATTTGCCGCAAGCTTCGAGCCAGCAATAAGCGATTGTCTCTTATGCAGAACCAGAAAACTTTAATCTCCATTTCTAAAGGCCGCGTCACTCTTGTGCATGAATATATAACCTATGTGATCACTGCTCATCTTATATTTAAACCCCTTATCTTCCACTGTTAGTACTTTAAATTACTGGACCAACTGAATTGCACGTATTGTCTGCCATGGATTAGTCTTCTGGTAGGAGGACGCTAGAACCTCATCATCGTCACGGATTTGCCGTGTTGGTGAGACGCTGAACAGAGGCTGACGTTGCCTGAATTGCATTGAGACGCCGAACACGTGAAATGTTTTCGCTTGGCCCTCCCATCACTATGCCGTGAAAGAGATGTATTACTGAAAAACTCGCGAAAACTGTAGATTTTGCACCGCCAAGAAAAGTGCGGTGGGACAAGATGAAAAACCTGCTTTGCGACTGATCCATCCATGTAGCATCTAAGCTATACCATAGCAGAAGGTTGGAAAAAGGTAAGAATCCGAACCGAAGAAAGAAAAGGATGAAAGCTCTGCCTCGATCGCCTCTCATGGCGGAGCAAGCACCACCGCCTGTATGTAGGGCTGTCAACGAGCGAGCTCGAGCGAGCTTGTAGCCTTAAAGCTCGAGCTCGACACAAGTTTGAGCCGATCTCAAATCAAGCCTGAGATTTGACCGAGCCTACAGTCAAGCTCAAGTTCGACTCGATAGAAGGTCGTGAGAGTTCAAGCTCGACTCGATTAAGCTCGCGGCGGACAGAGGACGGGACTTATGAGCGGAACACGGCAGTGCGACAGCACAATCTGGCCATATAGATTGGAGTGGTAACAGAGGCAGGAACAAGTACAACTAGAGAAACATCAGATCTGTGATGCGGGATGATAAGTTCAGACGTCGCTATTTTCACGGGAGTACAGGAACAGGGCGTCTCCCGCTCGATGGGCAGGTGTAGAAGCCTCGATTTTTTGCTTGATCAACCTTCAATTCGACCTCAGGGGCGATGGATCTTGGGGAAGAGCCGGCGAGGAGCCGAGGAGACCGGCATGCTTTCTGTGGAGAGGAGGTGCCGGTTGGGAGATGATGAAAATATCTACGTGACCTTGGATTGGAAAAGCAATCCGGATGCTAGACTGAAAAAATAGGCCCTAAAGTTACGTGCCCATGTGGGCTCTTGCTGTGTGATTAGACCTAGGGATAGAAGAGGCACCCTACCGAGCCTCATCGAACGGTTCGAATCAAAAGTTTGATTCGTCTGGAGCTCGCGAGCTTGAAACAAGGCTTGAGATCGGCTCGAATTTTTATCGAACTGAGCTCGAGTCGAGTTTACAGCAAGCCAAGCTCGATCAGCTCGCGATCCTCGAGCTTCGTTGACAGCCCTAGCTGTATGGTAGGCTCCAATCGCCGTGTAGGCTGGTACAACTCGGTCAATGCGCGCTCGCTAAGGAAGAAGCACCATGTCCGGCGGTCCGGCCATTAGAGCTCATTTGCGCCGCTACTTGCGCTCGCTCGCCTGAATGCGGCGCCGGGCAGTGGCGAATCGAGTGCTGGCGGGAGACGAGCAGAGGAGTCGAGATCTAATTGATGTGGCGGGATGTGGATTTACAGTTCGTACCGTAATTGATGGCGGGTAGGGTAGGAGGCGGCGGCGGTCGCCGGTGGAGCGGAAGCGATGAAGGGGCGAAGAAATTATCAGATCATGATTAATATTTACAAAAACAATCTTACTTTGGATCGCGATTAATAGTCGCGATCCATAGTAAGGGTTTTAGTATAAAATGTTGAACCACATATTTTCGAATAGCCACCTACTTTGGATCGCGATTAATAGTCGCGATCCAAACTAGGGTGTTTATCGCAAAATACTGTTTCGGTGTTTTTAAAGAGACCCCTAATTTAGATCGCGGTTATTAATCACGATCCAAATCAGGGTCCTATTTGTAAAATACGGATCGGTTTTGGGCTGCGACCTGGGCGCCGGCGAGGGCGCGCCGCCGCCGCCGCGGATCTCCGAGATCCCAATGGCGCTGCTCCAGAATCGCTGTTTCGGGCTGCTCGCGTGCTCCGCCACGGACTCTCTGCCCGTCGATCGACATTATTGCCTGTTCATGTGTGCCGGCTGGCGCCCGCTGCTGCGCTCCAAGTGATCGACGCTTTGCCCAAACAGAGTGCAGAGCACCCCAACTGTTTTACAATTTGCATGCTTGATTTTCACATGCTATCATATCTATTAGATAACACATGAAATGTCTTGTTAGTATGGAATTATCAGTACGTCCGAGGTAGTTGATCAGTGATTTCTCACGTTCATCATCTGTACATATACTTCACTGGACGGGGCAACAAGAGGGAAGCAAAGCTGCTCTCTTCTCCCAGCGATTTTGTTTGACTTTGACGAGCTATACGAACGCAACGAGGAGTTGTTCGGCAATGGCAAACACGGCGGCCGTGCCGGCAGCAGGTTACGGCGAGGACGGCGTGTACAGGTCCCCCCGCCCGGCGGTGCCGATCGCGTCCGACCCCGGCCTCTCCCTGACCGACTTGATCCTCCGCCGCGCCGAGACCTGCCCCGCCGCACTCGCCCTGGTCGACGCGTCCACCGGCGACCCCCTCACATTCGCCGCGCTCCGTTCCGCGGTCCTCACCACGGCCGCCGCGCTCTCCTCGCGCGCGGGCGTCCGCCCCGGCGACGTCGTCCTCCTCCTCGCGCCCAACTCCGTGCTCTACCCTGTCTGCTTCCTCGCCGTCACTGCTCTCGGCGCCATCGCCACCACGGCCAACCCTCTCTACACCGCACGGGAGATCGCCGACCAGGTCGCCGACGCCCACGTGAAGCTCGTAATCACCATCTCCGAAATTCTCCCCAAAATCTCCGACCTCCGTCTCCGCACCATTCTCCTCGACGAACACACCAGCCCTTCATCAGACGCCACGCTCTACACCGACCTGGTCGCCGGCGTGCACGAGACGGAGTATCGCCGCCCGGCAACAGCAACCAGTACGGCGGCGCTGCTGTACTCGTCGGGAACGACAGGCACGAGCAAGGGCGTGATGCTGACGCACGGCAACCTCGCGGCGGCCACGGCGATGATGACGTCGGACCAGGACGCGCGCGGGGACGGGTGCAACGTGTTCCTCTGCTTCATGCCCATGTTCCACATGTTCGGCCTGGGCTTGATCGCGCTGGCGCAGCTGCGGCGCGGGGACGCCGTCGTCGTCATGCCGCGGTTCGGCGCCGTGGCCGACGTGATGGACGCCGTGCAGCGGTTCCGCGTCACCTACCTCTACTGCGCACCGCCGGTCATGCTCGCGCTCGCCAAGACCGGGGCGGCGTTGAAGGAGTATGACGTGAGCTCGCTCAGGTTCATCGGCTCCGGCGCCGCGCCGCTTGGCAAGGACGTGATGGAGGCGGTGGCAAAGAACTTCCCCGGCGCCGAGATTATCCAGGTACTATAAGCCAGCATTTGCAGTTACACATTTTAGTTTGGGAGTGTCTAATTTTCAATCGATTGAAAATAGTGGTTCTTTTCAATCAACACTTTTATCCTTTGGATCTAGATATAATAGATATAAAAAGACAAAAAAATTTATAATTTATATATAACATGAATTAATATAAATAATTTTATAAATAAAAAATAACAAAAGAAATAACACTAAAAATACTATTAATTGAAAGAATACTATTTTTTAATCGACTGAAAAATAGTATTTCCGTTTTAGTTTTCTAAAAAAGTACTCCAACTTGATCTGTTGAATTGACTGGGTGCTAAGGGAACTGATAAAAGTCTAAGGCCTCCTTGGCTTCTAAGCTCTAACATAAGCGAATTCTAAGTATAAGCGAGAATTGACGGACGGCCTCCTTCTAACGAAATCGAGAGACAATCAAAGTCTAAGATCTCCTTTGAAACACAGAATTCCTAGTATTGGAGGTGCTGCATAGAATATGATAAAAATAGCATAAGCGATCTTTTACTTTGTTTGATTCAAAAAGGTCTAACACATAACGGAAACGTTTGAGGTTTCATAAGTGGTATTTTCTGTATTTCAAATTACTTGTCATTTTAATTTGCAAAAAAAAAAATTTACTTGTCATTCTAAACATGTATCAAGAAACTGAATGAAGTATTTAGGATACGATCGGCTATGACGACGCGGGAGCAGCCTAATCCAGTTTCTGTCTGACATTGGGATGACGATCGCATCGGTTAGATACTTTAGATGGCGAAGATAGATTGCAGTAGGACTTTTCGGTGATGACATTGGATAAAAGATAGTATAGCGCGGTCCCAAGGCGCGTGCGGTAGCCACGTCTCCCGGGAAACGGACGTGTGGGCACGGACTTGCGGCCGTGTGGACGTCGCAGCGCCTGTGGCTCTGGATGATAACCTGGTCAATGCACGGACCGTGGCGCATCTCCCGCCCCCAAACCATTCTGGTAGACATCAACGGCTAACAACAAAAGGACCTAAGAAAACGATGCATAATAATCATACAAGTACATAGAATAGAACTAAGTAACTAACTACCAACGACACAGTATGAAAAATGTTGCGAATGCCTTGTAATATTTCGCATGGAGAAAAATTGCACTGCCAAGAAAGAGAATCTTTAATTTCGTCATCCGTGCCATCCATTTGTCAAGTTGAGCTCAAAGCCGTACATCATTCTCTTTCATCAAAGAGGTGAGAACAAATATGACATACGGACCGAGTATACAAGTATCCATGTAAAAAAATATAGACATAACGGTATAGTCGAAAAGACAATTCAGAAGTCCACATGAATCGGCGCCATCTACTCCTTGGACTAGGGAACAAGCCAAAGCGGTTCAAGAATTATCCTTCGGTCACTTTTTTCAACAACATGATCTGCATCCAACGGTTCAGGAATTATCTTTAACTCCCTGCCACTCTCATGTGCTTAACCTCCTACCGAAGCTCGTCCTCACCGCCTGCCCCTCCCATCGCCGGTCGGCCACCCTCGACTCCGACGGCGCCACCGCCGCCTCGCTGCACCGTCAAACCGCAGCCCACCGTCGGATCGCGACCACTATCCCTCCGGAACTCTTCTTCATGTCCAGTGAGTAATGAAGGTCGAGGAAACCATAATGCCGCCGTCGTCGAAGCTCATTGGAAGTCTAGTTGTTCCTCGATAACCCCTTCATCCTAACCGCCGGCGATAACCGCCTCGCGCAACATGGCGTCGTCCTCGTCGTTGCATCGCACTGCCCGCTTTGCCAACTTCGACCTCCTCCATCGTCGACGATGTGGTGATGCCCTCACCGCTGCGTTGCACCGTCCGTACCGCCGCAGCGCTCCGCCACCTCCATCTCTCCACTGACAGTACATTTTGCTGACTGATCAATGTGTAAGATTTAAGTTAACAGAAATCTAGTAAATCTAACAAATCTGAAAAAATATATGACTTGCTAATTTTTAGCTGACTGAAAGTTTAAGTAACTTTTTAGTCATCGAATCTAGATTAAATAATTTATAATTATTATACAAATAATTATAAAAAAGAAAATCAAAACAGGAAATATGAAAAAATACTATATATATAGACATACGGTATCGTCGCAAAGACAATTCAAAAGTCCACATTAGCCAGCGCCATCTACTACTTGGACTGGGGATCAGGCCAAAGCGGAGCTATCGTTCGCATCTCTCGAAGAGGCCAAACCACCCCAGCAACTTCTGCAACGAAGTTGGGAGTTTTGTGAATAAACACGCAACTAAACACGACACCAGAGAGCAGGAGAGAAATGGCGGCGAGCACGGCGGGTTACGGCGCGGACGGCGTGTACCGGTCTCTGCGGCGGCCCGCGCCCATCGCCTCCGACCTGGGCCTCTCCCTCACCGACCTCCTCCTCCGCCGCGCCGCCGCGTGCCCCTCGGCGCCCGCGCTGGTCGACGCCGCCTCGGGCCAATCCCTCACCTTCGCGGAGTTCCGCTCCGCCGTCCTCACCACGGCCGTCGCGCTCTCCTCCCGCGCGGGCGTGGGCCCCGGCGATGTTGTCTTCATCCTCGCCCCCAACTGCGTCCTCTACCCCATCTGCTTCTTCGCCGTCACCGCCCTCGGCGCCGTCGCCACCACGGCCAACCCGCTCTACACCCCGAGGGAGATCGCCAAGCAGGTCGAGGACTCTCGCGCCAAGCTCGCCATCACCGTTTCCGCCCTCCTTCCCCAAATCGCCGACCTCCGCCTCCCCACCATCCTCCTCGACGCCACCGCCTCCACGGCTCCAGGCGCCGCCCGCGTCACGCGGTACTCCGACCTCGTCGCCGGTGCGCGGGAGTCGGACTATCGCCGCCCGCCGACCAAGCAGAGCGACACGGCGGCGCTGCTCTACTCGTCGGGCACGACGGGGGCGAGCAAGGGCGTCATCCTGACGCACCGTAACTTCATCGCGGCGGGGACGATGGTGACGTCGGACCAGGACCACCAAGGGGAGGGGCCCAACGTGTTCCTCTGCTTCCTGCCCATGTTCCACATCTTCGGCCTGTCCGTCATCACGTACGGGCAGCTGCAGCGCGGCAACGCCATCGTCGTCATGTCCGGGTTCGACATGAATGCCGTCATGGCCGCCGTGCAGCGTCACCGCGTCACGCACCTCTTCTGCGTGCCGCCAGTCATGATCGCGCTCGCGAAACACGGGAGGGCTGGAAAGTACGACCTCAGCTCGCTCAGGTTCATCGGCTCTGGCGCAGCGCCGCTCGGGAAGGACGTGATGGAGGTCGTGGCCAAGAACTTCCCGGACGCCGCGATTGTCCAGGTGAGCCACCAGTAGTCATTGCGTACTTCCAGATTCAACCGTGATATTGCTGCCAAAGAATCGCTGGACCGATATAGCAGCACTGTTTGATCAGGCTTTGAGTTTTATTGTCTGGACCTTAAAATCTGAATGTCTGACGAAGTTTGAATCTCTGTTGGTACGATTCCGCTAAGGACAACTAAGTACCTCGCTGTCCTGATTTTTCTTTTGAAAACAGAGAAAGTAACATTTTGATGTTGGAAATCCGATCTCTCCACCTTTTCCTTCCATTCCTAAATCTGTTACTAGTGGACAGGCATACATCCTTTGCTCTTTTGTTGCGAGTCAAAAGTTTTACATCCTTTGCTTAACTTGAGTGAAAGTCAGCGGAAGTCACAGTTTAATTAATCTGCGCTGTTCTAGATTTCAAAACACATGGAAGCACGTTATCTGTAGAAACCTCGATCAACCAAGTGGCGGGTTGCTTATCATGTGAGTAGCCCTGGTAATGCTGCAAAGTATACTTACATCAGATCTACTCCTTCTTTTTGTTTTTTCTTCATCACAAAGGTCAACTTGATATTATATGCTATTGTCCATCTGATCTGTACTTCACTTACGGACAAGAAAGTATCATCTACGAATTGAATAATGCAGTCCTGTAAAGATAATATGCTTAGTCTGCAGGCAAGGCTACTTTATCATTCAATTGCGATGTGAATTTGACAGCTGAGGTCATTTTCATGATATTTATAACAGGGGAGTTAGCTAAGCAAGCTCTGTAGTCAGAACTATTTCTAAAAGGGTTCAGTTGTTTGCTAAAACCACACTTCTTATACTGGTGGGTGCATCCCATTTTCTCTTCAGATTAGACTCGTAACCCAGATGCCATTGAGAATCGTGGAAAGTGATTACTTCTTTTTTCCTTGGAATTACTCTGTTTCGTGGGTCATGACATATAAACCCCATATCCTTTCCATGTCTCAAGGCTCTAGTTTTATGGCGTATGGTGCAGGGTTATGGTATGACTGAGACTTGTGGGATCATATCATTAGAGTATCCAGAAAGAGGACAAGGCCGTCAATATGGATCAACTGGAACACTTGTCACAGGAGTTGAAGCAAAGATTATCGATGTAGAGACACAGAAATACCTGCCGCCGAATCAACTAGGAGAAATTTGTGTCCGAGGCCCAAACATAATGCAAGGTATTAAAATTTAATTGCATTTGTATATATAATCTTTCTCCCTGTATTTTCTGATCAAACTGGGGGTTTTACAGAGGGGATCAGGAATCACTTTCTTGACCATCTATTATACATTACCTAGATCAATCAAATAATATCGTAATGGAACTGAAGCAACTGGTATTATTTTTCTGGTTTGCACTTGATGCCTGTTATGCTAATATCATGAAACAACCAACATTTTCATTAACCAAAGCTGCCAGTATTTTATATCAAGATGTTCTGCTTACAAAAGGCCTGTCATGGAACCATGAATATCTACGCTTATATTTACTGATATAGTAGGCCCAGAATTTTTCCATGTTGTGTGATTGTGTCCTGGACACAAAATGGGAGTAAAACTTTTTCTTACTTACTTTTAGCAAAACCTCTCCTCACTTGTTTGAATGAATTATTATAGGGTATTTCAACAATGTGCAAGCAACTGAATTTACAATCAAGGACGGGTGGTTGCATACTGGTGATCTTGGATACTTTGATGAATTAGGCCAACTTTTTGTTGTAGATAGGCTTAAAGAGTTGATTAAATACAAAGGTTTTCAGGTAACGATGTTGATGGAATAACCCTTACCCATATGGACTTGTGTTACCTTTATCAGCATATAACATATCAACATTTAAAGGGAAATCTCGTTTTTTTTCTTTATTTTTCTGGCAGATTGCACCTGCTGAGCTTGAAGGATTACTTCTATCTCATCCTGAAATTCTCGATGCTGTCGTTATCCCGTAAGTTGAATCGCCTAATTTTTGGGGTTTAGCTGATTACGGATATGAAGTCTCCAATTTTGTTGTTTCTTATATGTTAAAATGGGGACTCTACTTGTTTCAAGGTTTCCCGATGCTGAAGCTGGGGAAGTTCCTATTGCTTATGTCGTAAGATCACCTGAGAGTTCTTTGACTGAAGTTGATGTCCAGAAATTTATTGAAAAGCAGGTAAGGCTGTCTAGATATCTTAGATTGACCATCAACTCATTGAACTCCAGTAAGCTATCTCAGTGTCATTGATTACTTGTAACTCCTGAATTAATTAATGTTATTTTGTACTTGGATTTTCCATGTACTACTGAGGAATGCCTTTTTCTGGAATTAGTATAGTGATGACTTTTCTTTTGGAACTTACAGGTTGCATACTACAAAAAACTTAGGAAGGTTACCTTTGTAGACAGTGTACCAAAATCTGCTTCAGGAAAGATTTTGAGGAGAGAACTCATCGCGCAAGTTAGAGCGTCCAGAATATAAAACATCTACTTATATTCTCAGAAAGCTTGTGAACCACAAATATTCAGCCTTGATATGCATTATTAAAATGAGCTTATGGACCACAGTATTCATTATTTTTCAAAAAAGAAGAACACAATACCGTGCATGATAATCATAAATGTGACAATGCAGATACATGTTCCTGTTGGATTCAATCCGCATGTTGTCGTTTTGTTCAGTATTTCTAATTACAAATGTTTGCTTTTCTATACACTAGCTGCAAACAATGTCACTGGTTTTCGTATTGCAAACACTATGAGCAGGACAATAGTTATGATGTGTCCGCTACATCTACATCTATAAATTGACGTTCTTGATCCATACCAGACTGACAGCTAGGCAGGGATTCAACTAGCAGAACATCTCTTGTGTGGGAGATCCCAGACTGACCTAACCAAACTACGAAAACAGGTCAAGGAGGTTAGGTGATGAGAGAGGATCGCGCCGCGCGGCCGAAAGCGGGAGCTTCCACGCTCCAGTCACGAGACAATCGATAAAAAGTCCTCCTTCCTAGGCCCCGTTTGGGACAGCTTTGGTGACTAGCGCTTCCGTGGAAATTCAACTTTGGTGATTAGCCGCTGAGAACAGAATCATTGCTAGAAGAAGCAGGGCGTTTGGCTCCCTCAAAAGAATCGCTGCGGGAGAAGTTACGGCGAGCAGGAGGACAAGCTCCTTGTCCACGACGGCGAGCAGGAGCAGGATCCTCGCCAACCGCCCCTCGCACGCGCAGGCTACTCGCGTCTAGCCCCGCCCCAGCCGTGCGTGCTCGCCGCCGGTCGCGTCCGTGCTCGCGGATGGGGACGGGAACAGGGAGGCCTCCAGCGTGACGACTGCGAAGCTGCGCCCGTATGCTTCCTCCGCGCGAGGAAGAAATTGGGGCGAGAGGAGAGCTCGAGGCACGAGGAAGAAATCCCGAGCTTCGTCGCTGACGTTGGTGCTGGATGCCCGGATAGCTCGAGACGGCGGGGGCGCGCAAGGAGGACAGCGGCGTGCTCCTCCGTCGCGCGGACCAGGCTTGAGGACGGGCGGAGGCGAGAATCAGTACCGCGTCCCGCAGAATTGGGGGGAAGGGTCGATTCGGCGTCGTAGTTGTAAGAGGGCGTCGAAATGAATCGCGTTTGCTGGAAGCCGCTTCGGAATCGTCTCGTTTGGTTCCCGACGCGGCTTAAATCCAATGGAAGCGAGGTATAATCTGTCCCAAACAGGGCCCTAATATGATGTGATCTAATATCCCTCTTACTAATATTTTTAATAAAATATCCTAAATTCTATATAACGTTTAGGAAATACCCTTAAAAGTATGACATCACCCACTTTAAGTTTTCACGTCATCTTTCTATTATTATTATTATTATTATTATTATTAATGTGACGTGACAAGGTAGAATTAAACAAACACTTTTACCCCTCTCAACATATACAAATAGATTTTAAACAAAAGATAAATTCAAATTGAATTTCAAAATTCACAGTCTATTCGAATTTATAAAATTCGAATCTGGATTTGAATCTGTTCATATTTGGATTTGAATTCAAATTCGTTATTCGAATTTGATTTTAATTTCACATATTCAAATTCAAATTCGAACACGGACGGCGTGTGGAGTCGCGCCCTCGACTTTGCTCGACACTTTTAACCATTGTGAAATGGAGTCCACACAACTGAAAGACTATCAAACTTGTGGAGTGTTTGACTAAAAGTTTCTTGAAGTATAAAAAATCGTGAAGAACAAAGGTAAATAGAATGACTGTTTGTGAGTTGTGACACATCACACATCCCACATGATTACATCGCATTGTTCTATGACGAAAGTTACATTGTATATCACTCTTTATAGAGCGAAAACTTGTACATCTGTCAAAGGAACGTACAGCTTGTCTCGAGAACAAGAAAAAAATAATAGGTAAAGGGTTCTGGTCGCTGTCAAAAAAAAAAATCGACACAACAGTTGCGTAATTAGACCTAGGGATCAGCTGTAAATAATACGGCGCTCGTCCCTTCTACACACGCGAGAGCGTGAGAAAATTAGGATGAGATGATGAAGACGGGAGCATGCCTGCCTCTGCCTACCTGCTGGCCACTGTCGCTGCGCGCGCAAGGCACAGGTGGTCGGACGGGCCGCGCGCTTCATCTAGTGCTGACCGCCACGGAGTTTCTTCTTGCCCACCTCCTCGGTGACGGGCACCTTGGCTGCTTCCCCGGCGCCGGCCGCCGCCTGCTGGGTGGCTGCTGCCGCTTCCTGACGCCTGCGGAGTTTCGCCAAGTTCCTCTGCCTGAACTCCTCGTCGCGTGCCATCTTGGCAGCCTCTTCGCCGCCGGCGGGCACGTTGGTTGTCGCTGCGGGGTCGCTGCGGAGTTTCTTCGGAGGCTCGTTCTCGATCTTCGCCTCGTTCAAGGTTTTGGCAGCCTCCACGCCGCCGGGCAACTTGCTGCCCGGCTCGTCTCCGAGGACCTTGTTGCCAGTGGCCTCGATCGGTCCGGTGGCCTTGGCGATCTCAGCTTCTTTACCGAGGGCCGGCTTTATCTCCTCGCTGCCGCCGGCCTCCTTCTTGACCTCCGGTCCCGGTGTCACGGTGCTTACCGCCTCGGCGCCGTTTGCCTTCACCTTCCGGGTCGTCGTCCCTGGTCCCACCAACCCCATCTGGTCCGGGTTTAGCGAGCTGATACGTATCACCGACGGGCCGTCGTTGGTGGGCTGCGGGTTGTTGAACTCGCCGCACGACTTCCTGATCTCGCCGTCCTTCCCCGTGAGGACCTGGAGGACGCTGAGCTTCTCCATGGCCTTGACGAATACGGGGATGAAGCTCTCGGGCTTGGCGGCCATGGCCTTGAGCACGGGCTCCGTCTTCGGGTCCAGTCCCATGAGGCGGTCGACGGTGAGCGGCATCTTCTTGGCGAGCGCGAGGGCGAAGTAGCTGCCGTCGAAGACGTTGGGCGTGACCTGGTCCATGGGCACGGAGCCTCTGTCACGGTTCGCGCCGTCGCAGGCCGTGCTGATGTTCTTCTTGTAGTCCGGGTCGATGGGCGCGGCATCGGCCTCGATGAAGAAGCACTTGCAGCTGCCGATGGTGTGGCCGCCGGCGAGGAGGGCGACCGACTCCTCGAGGTCGAAGCCCTTCTTGGAGAAGTCGCTTAGGAGCTTGGGCACGGCGATGTCGGGGCCCGGAAGGTTGTCGGCGTCCTCGCGGTTCGACACGACGGCGTCGCGCCGGCCGGTGGGGACCGCGTAGTCGGGGCCGCCGGTCAGCTTCACGGCGTCGCGGGCGGCGACGGCGACGATGTCCGCGCACGACACCACCTCCTTGCACTGCTTCTCCAGCTCCGTCTTGATGTCGTCGATGATGTCGTACCCTTTCACCGAGATGTTGGGGCCCGCCTCCTTCTCCGAGGCCTGGTTCGACAGCGGGTCGATCAAGATCGACGCGTCGCAGCCCTGGAATAATGGATGCATCATCAAATCAAGAGCGTGCATGTAAATGAACGAGTAATGCATGATGGGTCGGTGTGTTACGTTCGCGAAGCAGTCATGGAAGACGAGGCGGAGGAGGCCAGCGGCGGTGCCGGGGTCCTCCTTGAACTTCTTCTCGACGATGCCGAAGATGATCTTCTCGGCGTCCGGGCACGTGGTCTTGTAGAAACCAGCGCTGAGCTGCCCGGAGGCCAGCGGCGCCGCGGCGGCGGCCACCAGAAGGAGGAGAGGGAAAACCATGCGGGCGTTCATGGTGCAGAGAATGTCCGTGCGATGCCAGGACTCGCCCATGCCACGCTTATACCGCGCGCATGCAGAGGCGGTCAACGGCAAAGACCCCGAGCGGAGCGGAGCGGTCGACGCGACGAGAGGCTCTCTCTTTCGAGGTATTGTCCAATAATAGGACGGCCTTTGTTTCGCACCGTCTCGCGAGCCCTTCTCGGCATTGTGCGTGGCCTCATGTCCTCATGCCCCGTGTTCCCTCTCCTCCTCCAGCTTCCGTGCGCATCAGCAGAAGGTTCAACTTTTGCAATTCTTCGGTAATGTACGATACGAATATTGTTAGATTATATTGTTTTTCTTTATTAAACACGCGAGGATTCGAGGCTGACATTGCAAGAGCTACTGAACACTTAGTGAAAAGAGAAAATGTGGTTGTGGTTGCAAACCAACAGATGTGTGGTTTTTTTTTTTACTGAAAATATACTTCGATGAAAACAAACGAGATTCATGTGCCTAGAAATTCGAATGAAACACGCATAATGCTGAACATTTATCCAAACCAAGCGTTAACTATTTTACACTGCTCTACACAATTACATTGTGTCTGTCAATGCTCTTCAACATAAGAAAGGAACAGATCTGAAGACGTTAGAGTTACTCAGGGCACCCATGTATCTAACAATCTGGTGCAGAGCTAAATCAGATGAAGCTATTACCTCTTTGCCCAACAATTTACAGGCCCTTTACAAAGAAAAAAATATGTAATAAAACAAACTTAGACAACAAAGCCAATAAAGAAACATCCTAGCGTTAATGCTCATGCTTCACGCGCCCTTTCAGAATTCCAGGGATAGGGGGCGAGCTTGGTAATCTAACGGTACCATTATTTGGCCTTCCAGGATGCTGTAACTGATGCCGATAAAAATTTGGCATGCCTGAGCTCTCACCTCCATTTGAGCTTGGTTCTTGAGTACCGTCAAGTTGCGCTTGTCCACAGAACCTCATTTCTTTTAGCACGTACGAGTCATCATGCAACTCAAATGGAGTGCTGCAATTTCAGAAACATACATGTTAGCAAAAGAATCATGATAGAGAAAATTTCTAAGCAGAATACATTCATCTAGACACATTTCTTCCCAAAAAAGATAAATCAAATGATAAATACACCTCCTGCTTTTCCTTTTCTCAAGATAGAATCTGGCAACACAATTGGTTGCTTCTCATCTCTCCAGTTCAGGATGCTGGTG
The DNA here is from genome assembly GCA_030378355.1 of Eleusine indica. Classification (NCBI taxonomy): domain Eukaryota; kingdom Viridiplantae; phylum Streptophyta; class Magnoliopsida; order Poales; family Poaceae; genus Eleusine; species Eleusine indica. The sequence goes on along the minus strand of CM059498.1, from coordinate 2,834,438 downwards.
CATCTCATATTTGGACATTCGAGTACAAAATGGCAAGTCATAGTATTTTAATCAGCTCCTAAATTGGAAGTGATTTCAATGGAATCTCCTGGTTAAAGTTAGAGCTTAGTTCCAGTAAATCAACAAAATTTATTCCAAGTATTAAAAGAATAGCCAACAGGCAAAGGAAATATTTCCATGTTCAACAACAATGGGCATGATAGTTAAATACATCCCATATTTGGGAACAACCTTACAACAAGCAGGTAAACAAGGTACGCAAAGCCCTAGTCATCACAAGTCATAAATCATAACCATACTTGATGAAAGCAATAAGAGGCCCATCTTTCTAGCTATCTTGAAAAACTCTATCCATCAAAAGGGAGAAACAAAAGAACTCATCTTACCTATTGAAGTCAAAATGCACTAATTGCATATCTTCAGATATCTCGACTTCCACAGTGGCATGAGGCCGTGTCTGCATGCAAAAGAATCAATAGATACCAGACACTTAGCACTGAATTTGTGCAGAATGTAGTAGAGTCCAGTTCACAATGTGCAAAATGAACTAAGCGTAGTATTAAAAATTTATTCACCTGGACCAGGATAAATGGCAAAGCCACTCCGCCTGAAGGCGTGTTTCCTGAACCATATAATTGCTCATTCCGTTGAATCAAGTTTTGAAGTCCTACATACTTGACATACCAGAAAAAAAAAAAGATTATGAAGACCCAAAGTTGCTAAGAAATGTTGGATGTAACTAATGTAAAGTGCATAGGGGCTGGAGTGGAATAAGGTTATATCCTTACTTGGTCCTGTAGCTCCTGCAAATACGCACTTTTCTTCTCAATCCTACCTTTCAGTCCCACAAGCTCCGTCTGTACAAAAAGGGACAATGCAATGAATTAACTGGTCAATTAGATATGAATATGTAACAACCGACAACAGAAAGAAGGCAAACCTTTAATTCTTCAACATCACTTATACTAGTCCGAGGCAAGCCCTTCCACTGGATTTCCTTTTTATCTTTAGAAATAATGTCCATAGCCATCAGGACATTCAAGGCATCGTAAACCCTTCTTCGTATATTTTTCTCATCATATTGTTGCTGCATTTTAAAATTCAGTGAGGATTGAACACATAGTAACTAAACAAAAAAATAATTGGTACCCAGGAGAGGTCATATTTCTTAACTGCATTGGGGTTATCAGGATCCGGTGCATCAATATTATTATTGGGGTCTGAAAACTCAGCCACAAGTTCGTCTGCCACCTGACAAAGAAAGATGGAATGTAAGAATAACAAAAACTAGTAGTATCATTTAAGCCACAACAGAAGAAAAATCAATAAACCAAAATAAACAAAAAAATATAAATAAACAATACACAATAATAACACTATCATCTTTAAAGTTCCCAAAATAGTTCTGTGTACAGGACTATAATGGGTCGCATGGACATGGAAATAGGGGCAGTAGAGAAAAAAAAACATATAGGTCAAATGAAAAAATAGTGTAGTTCGTGTGCATGAAACCTGAGTGAATAAGCAAGTTTAATGACTGATGGCCAATTCTAACTGGTAAAGATAATGCAAACAGATTTTAAAGAAAGAATCCTTAACAACATTTGAATAATGGATAGAATCTTCAAGGATCATGGAATGTTAAACTCATATGTGCAAGGAAATTAGCAACTCATATATATAAGTTTTATTGTTTTTCAGTTCAGAAAAGTGAGCTCACATGATCTCCAATATATATCACATGCATCAGTAATCAGAATAAGAAAAATTGGAATGACAGAAATAACAAAGCACTTACCTCATTATATGTTGTCCTCCCTTTACTTTCAACTTTCTCACAAACTGCGAAGGGCAAAATGGACACATCAAGACACCTATGATAATTTCAATTCCGTGCACCACTCTACGTATGTACCATTTAGTAAACAGAGACCATTTGAATGAACAGCAAAATGAATGCATAACTATGGTGGAAAATAGATCAAATATGCTAGCTGTGCACAGGTACTTGCATTTACACTATGCTGCCTAAATTTGCTTTTGGAAGATAGCATTCAGTTAGAAGTATTAATAGGGAAGATCACATTCAGCTTACCTTTCATACTGAATTGGCGCAAACCCCGGTTACCTTTATCAGGACCAACTGCCCGTGATCCTCTCTTTTTCTTCTTACTACATTTTTCAAGTACATCAAAACAGTCGATAAGTAACAAGATAAAAGCGCATAAAAGTTATTAAGTAGAAACTTCTGCACTGATGGTTGCAGCCATTAATTTCTAAAATTACACATGAATACTGAAAGTCTATTTTGCTGACCAACAAGCATCAAAAGCAATGATAATTTGACAGGACTGGCAGTTGCATTGCTCATTGAACATTATTAACTGCTAAGATCCATGCTCCACATTATAAGATTTTGGCATTAGCATGGAACAGTGTAAAACTCAGGTAGACATAGACTATGTGTTGCATCAGTTAATGATTAATTAGATCATAAGTCATGAGGCTTAAGAAATCAAGACGCCAAACTAACATAACAAATATATAAACACCCTCACGCGTAATTCAGATTTGCAGTGTGTGATGAAACTTCATCAAGAATGCATAATCAAAACAACAACTAAACATCCCCACAGTTGGAACAACAACTAAACAAGCTCTACAGATCAGCATTAACGACTACACATCACAAGTAGCTTTACAAAAGAAACAGGACCAATTCAACGCAGCAGCAGACAAATAGTGAAAACAGGAAACTGAAGCAAATCGGAGTTGCGAACCTCGTTGGAGCCTGCGACGAAGGCGCCTCGTCGCCGTTGATGTCGAGAGTATTAAGCCGGAGGAAGGTGCTCTCACTGGCCGGCGTGGACGCCGACGCAGACGGCCTCGCCGCCGCCATGGCCGCCCCCTTGCCCGCGCCATCAGGGGCGTGGTGCTCGCTGCGGATGGACGGGGAGCCGGCGCTCCCACCGCTGGTGGACGCGGAGTGCGCGGCGCCGGATGGCGTCGGCGTGCCGGAGGACGCCCGGGCCCCCACCGGCAGCGGCGGGCGATGGACGGCCGGGGCAACGCCGTCCTCAAGCGGGACGCCCATGACGCCGGAGACCATGGACGGCGACGGAGATCGCCGCGAATCGGGGGCGCGGAATTGGGGAGAGGGGGAGCTGGAGAGCAGAGCAGAAGAAACCCTAAAGAGACGAGAGAAGAGGGGGCAAAATGGAGGGAGCGAAAGAAATCGTCGCGAGAGCGGGCAGGCACGCGAACCCCGTTTTTTTTTTTATTTATTTCTAAATTTCCTCTCTGGTTTTTGCCGTTTGCTTCGCGTTTATCTTTACCTTCGGCTTTTTGGCGGTTTCGGGTGACGACGCAGCCGCCGTGGCGTGGGCGTGTGGGCGTGGGGCGTGGGCGCGTGGCTGATCCTTTTTTTTGTGTGTGGGAAACGGCGCGTGGCTGATCTAAACACGGCTGGCTGTTAATCAGCCCAAGCGTGTGCTGCAACAGCCCATCAAGACCAGCTCCGCCTGCCGCCCATATCAATGGATCAGGCCCATGCCAAAGTAGTAGGAGTACACACGAAGCAGCGTGTGTACATTGACCAGCCCTTAGTCCCCTGACTGAAACCGTGGCCCACAGTCAGATCTGTGCTATTGGGCTTCGATTCTGGGCGCCAGTTTCCGACCCAATTCCAGGAAGGAGGCTAAACCTTGGAAAGCGAGATTCCTCCGTGTTCTGGTGCACCTCGGCGAGATGAGATGTCTCCATCCAACCAGCCATCAGTAGCGGACGTAGATTTTTAGATTGGATGTACAGAACAATCAACCCGTAGCATAAATTTGTCAAAGTGAGCATGGGCGACGGACAAATAGTGCTGCTAAAGTTGATTTTAATAAAATTTCCTGAGTTTTGTGTTCTGTTTAAAGTTTTAGGCTCAAATAACTCAATCTCTACTACTATTAAACACAGTATGGTCGTCTCTTCCAATTCCAAAATTTTCTGCCTCCTGCCCCGTTGGTTCCCCTGTCCCGTTAGGTGCCCTCTGCCCCGTTCTCCTGTCCCGTTAGAAAATAGTAGTGTGGATGAAAAAGAAAAAACAGTCCAAAAAAAGAATTAGAGACCCTCGTCCTGTTATTTAAATCCTATTTTTAACATACAATATATTATATAAACACAAATTTAAATATTTTTTATAAAAATATTAAGTATACATTTGTACGCGCTTGACTCATGCTGCATCCACCTCTGCCAGCTATTACAAGTGTCATCGTCACCATCCGTCGGAACTCATTTCGTCGACAGAGATCTCCATGTCTACGCGCATGACGACTTGACGAGACACAGGAAAAGGGAAGTGAAAGGGGCAGAAGACGCAGTAGGGAACTCGAGGAGAGATTCGATTTATTTTTTCTCAAACCGGAAACTACTAGTAGGATTCCTGCCACTTGTAATCTTGTTACCGTTTTACGGAATCTCGTGGTCACGTCTCACAATCGAGTAGGAGGATAAGACGAGAGACAGCGCACCTAGTAATTTTTTTGCAACGGTAAGTTGGTAACTCAACGAGCACTAGCCCTGCCCTGGTGCGGTTAATTTGACGGCTTCTTTTTTTTTTGCGGGTAAAATTTGAGGGCTTAAACATTTCAACGAAAAAAATACGGAGTGACAAATACCATGGGAATATATTTTTTAGAGAAAACCATGGGAGTATATTAGTGCCGAGATAAGAACGTGGAGTTCATTCTTCAATATGGACGTACGTACTCTGACTCTGGTTTGCTTTGGCAATTCGCAAAGACGCGCATGTACAGAAGCAGCGTTGCGTTGCATTATCATCGTGGTGCGATCAGTACTGATGGCTGTAGCATGTGTCACCGCGCGCCACGCGTCAACTTGAACAGTTCAAGCATTATCTTTCCCGAGAAAATTGAGGTGCAGTAGTACGCTTTGAATAGTACCAGTCCGTAACGTGCAACTGAAAAATCGTTCATAAAGGCCGTCTAGAAGACGAAGAGTACACTGTGGTGCGGCAGTGGTACACACGCACTCGAGAACGTACCAGAAGGAGAGAAGTAGTACTACAGCACAGTACTCCGGGCAGAGGGAAAATCTACCAACATCTGCGCGCTGACGCCACAGGTGACCGTGAACGGCACTCATCCTCATCCGCGCCGCAGCAGCAGCATTCCACTTCCACCACACCACACCAGCCGCCACCGAAACGGACACCAGCAGGCAGGCAGGCTGGCAGAAACTTACCGGCGTCAGCAGCACGCACGGCACGACTGCAACCGCGGCAGGCGGGGAGTCCACTTTATCCGACGCGGATGCGGATCAGCAACGCTGCCTGACACCCTGGCCCCACGGCACACCTTCCTTTTTCTCCGCTTGCGCTTCCCCCTATTTATTTCGGCACACCCCTTTGGCATTTTTTCTCTTCGTCAAACCAGCACACCGCAAAACCCACACAACACACACGCGCCCGTCCCAAACCGAGGGAGGAGGAACAATCCAGAGTCCAGCCAGTGTTTCCATGGGAGCTGGGAAGGGCGGCGACGGCGGCGGCGGCGCGGATGCCGCCGCGGAGGCCCCGCAGCCCGTCGTGCTGAGGATGGACCTGCATTGCGCCGGCTGCGCGCACAAGGTCAAGAAGGCCATCAAGCGTGTGCCTGGTACGTATGTTCGTTTTCCGCGGTCGATTCTTCTTCTTCGGGCTCCCTTTGCTCGCGTCGCGTTGGGGGAATTCACTACAGGTTTCTCGATTCTTCGGCTGATTCGCGGTGAATTTCTTCCGTATCGTCGCAGGTGTGGAGTCCGTCGTGGCGGACGTCGCCGGGAAGCGCGTCGTCGTGGCGGGGACGGCCGACGCGGCGGCGCTGAAGGCGCGGATCGAGGCGAAGACCAGCAAGGCCGTCGAGGTCGTCTCCGCCGGCAGCGGGCCCAAAAAGGCCGCGGAGTCCAAGGACGGCGGCGCCGGGGAGGAGAAGAAGGCCGACAAGGACGGCGGCGAGAAGAAGGGGGACAAGGACGCGAGCCCCAAGGAGGAGATGGAGAAGGAGAAGAAGCAACCGCCGGAGGAGACGAAACCCAAAGAGGTCGGTACACAGGAGGCAATGCTGCCCACGCAATCTGCTCCCAACTACTCCTCCGCCTCTGACCCGCAACTGAAAATCGCCTCTGCTTTTTGTTCCCCACAGGACACGACGGTGCTGCTCAAGATCCGCCTCCACTGCGACGGCTGCGCCGACCGCATCAGGCGACGCATCTACAAGTTCAAAGGTGAGGCGTTTTTTCTTTCCCCCCGACCATTTCACCGGCAATTTTCTGTTGGTTTTCCGCGTCAGCTTCGAAATTGACGCTTTTGAATGACTGATTCCACCAGGCGTGAAGGATGTGGTGCTCGACGGCAATGCCAAGGACGAGGTGAAGGTCACCGGCACGATGGACGTCCCGGCCTTACTGGCGTACCTGAAAGAGAAGCTCAACCGCCCCGTGGAGGCCGCGGCTGCCGGCAAGAAAGACGGTGAGGGCAAGGACGGCAAAAAGGACAAAGGCGGCGACGGCGACAAGAACAAGGACGCGGCCGCGGGCGGCGACGACAAGAAGGGAAAGGCCAAAGGCATCGACGCGGCGGGCCCGTCCACGGCCGCCGCGGCGGCGTTCATGGCGCCGGCGGCGGAGGCGAGCACGTACCACGTGGCGCCGCCGTACGGCTACGTGGCGTACCCGCAGGGCCCCAGCTACTACCCCTCCTACTCCTACGGCAATGCCGATGGCATGGGAGGGTACTCCAACCCTAGCACCTCCTACTACCACCACCAGCAGCAGCAGTACTCCCCCTACCCCGAGGCCGGCCAGCACCAGGCGTACCCGCCGCCGTACCCGTACCACATGGCGCCGGCGCCGCAGCTCTTCAGCGACGAGAATCCCAACGCCTGCTCCGTCATGTGACGCAGCATCACCTCACGCGGTGGTCACCGGAGCTCAGTGATCATCTCCGTCAACAGCGTTAACCTTAGTAGCCGGGAAATTTCAAGACATGTACATACGACCAATGAGGAGTAGTTAGCGTTAGATCTAGAACTAGTATTTCTGGTCCAAATTTTTCTTTAATTTGGTCTTGGTTAGTCTTCTTTCGTTCTTATCTCATCCACGCTTGTTCTCTTCTACCGCCTTGGTTAATTTAACGATTTTTTAGCCTATGAAATGACCGGACCAAAAGTGTCCTTTGCACTTCGCAGGCGCGTGGTCAGCAATGTTGAATTCGTTTGTCCCAAACGCAGGGCAGGATCAATGTTGAATTCCACTGGGTTTTGTCTTCGTCGCCGTTACGTTTATTAAATTCGCGTGGTATGCGATTCAGCAATTAATAAAAACTTATTGAATTCGCGTTGGTGTGTGCGGTTCTTTTATGGACAATAAACTCTCCAAAAACGGACACCAGTATTGAATATGGCGCCGTTTTTTGTAGCAACCATGCCATGTCTGTGACTCGTGGCGGGAAACTTGGTGTTGCTCTTTCATATCCGACTCGGAGCCTGGGAGGATAGACAATTACTCCTGCACCTGTCGCTTTTAGGATTCTTTCTGGTTGATGACGTAACAACAATTTTTCGTGTGCGGCGGTGCGGCTGCAAGAGCAGAGCCGGATGTCGATGGGCGAAAAATCACGGCCACGAAATTGATCTCTCGGTGTTTTGATAGTGAAACCTGTCCGGACGTGTGTGCAGGCCTGGTTTCACATCCTCTTTTGACGTTTGGGACGGAACGCCTAAAAAAAGAATGCTCTGAATTCAATGCCCCTTTTTATAATCTTCTGAATTCTTCGTTTCATTTCTGGATCATCGAGAAATCTGACGGTTAGGTTGGTGTAACCGTGTGCCCGAGCCCACGAATCGTACCGGTAACTTCCAGAACTCGTCATGTTTCTGTGCGTTCGAGGCGTTATCCGGACGGAGAACTGCTTCAATTTCCATGGGCTTTTCGCACGCCTTTCGCATGTCTTCTCATACCACCTACTCGTCTTCGTCTACCACTTCAGCAACTACCGTCGAGTCGTAGATACTCGCCCGTGTTTGAAGGATGCGATTTGATTGGGAATAAACGACCAGCAATTTGCCTAGCCTGCAACTGCGTGGACTACGACCAGCGTATTATGCATTGACGTCGAACAATCCGAGTCTTAAACTTTTCACTGAAAGCATTCAAAGCTAGTAGTACCTGACTAGCTTATGCGTATTCAGATTTTCATTGCCTAAACTGACGTGCTATCGTCTGTTTCGTCACCTGGTTCGATTCCTGCTTTTTGCTTGGAGTATTGCTCAACTATGACTATCACAACCTTAAAAAACTATGGTTAGCTTATGCTTGCAGAACATCACCAAACCTTTTCAGACACATATGTTTGTGCCGCAAGTAAGCAGCCAATATGTTCCGGCATGAAAACCACGCGCCTTATCCACATACGAGTGTTCAGACACTATCAATCAATAATCAGTGCGGTTTTTTAATAATTGGTACTAGCTAGCTATGTTGCTTAATCATTGAGACGGTGCCAAGTGCAGGAAAGAAACACGCATCAGATGTTCAGAACTCTCCCGTTCCGCCTCCTGCTAAATTTTGTCCCCAAGCATCTATCGCAGGTTTGACCAGGAATATTCTCTGATTAGCTGAATAAACTATCCTGTTAGCATTAGCAACATGTCAGCAAAACTGGACCTTTTAAAAATTGAGAACGTATTCAATCACGATTTAAGTAAGATGCGAAAATGGCTTCTGGATCATTTCGCGTTATTAACCTAATCCTGTTCGGGCAAGGACAGGCCACGGAGCTCCTGTCTTGTCGGCGTGCTTAGTTTCTTTAATTAATTCTGCGGTCGTTCTAAGTTTCGTTTGGTGCTAAATGACAATCTCGTGGGTTTGGAAACTGAGAAGAATCAGTCCAGAAAATCATCTCACTGAATAGCAAGACCGGTCGTTGGGGTTTGAACTTCTTTTGAAAATGCAAAATGGATAATCGTGGCGGCCATTGTACCAGTATAATACTAGTATTGATTCATGTGTTTGCTGAGCCATGACGGTGCATGAGCATATAGCACCGTCATGACGCCTTCTCATGGATAAGCAGCAAAATATTCAATTGGGGAGGGGGTGTTGGTAGGTCTAGTCAGATTTTGGATAAATACAAAGCAAACAACCGACCGGCCGACTTTATTTTATACTATTAGCAATAATTCGATCGGTTGAGTTCTTTTCCACTGCGTGAAAAACAAAATGGAAATTGTATTATTTCAAGAAACATTGCTGGATAGTACTACTTATTACGGTTCAATCGTACAGCTTCGCCAAAAAAAGAAAAATGCTTTATTGGACCTGGCCCTAAGGCTCAGCATATTCGAGGAATTTGAAACCTAGGTACAATGTTGATAAAACATAACCATGTAATCACAGTAAAGCATGATGTTAGATGCAATTGGATTGAAGTGTTGGTGAGCTGGCTAGCTCTCTGATGCTGCTATATTTGCATTACAACGTGGCTTGATCCAAGTAAACTCCCGCCTAAATGGAAAGCCGAAACATTTACACTGCCCTTTTACCCTTTTCACCTTTAATTTGATTTATCTTGCTCTTTTTTTATTGAGTTCCTCCTTTCAGCTTTGTTCTTTTCTCTCTTTATGTCATCACCCTTTTTATCTACGTGTAGAAAGAACATGGGATCATCAGGGAATCTATCAAAAGACAGGAAGGAAACAAACAAGACTGTTTCCATACTTTGTGGGCGGACCTTTAATCACATGCTTGGGCTTCTTTAATCCTACCTTTGTCACCTCACACCTGTCCTCTTTCATGTTGCCATTTACCTGATAGCTGCGGATACAGGCAGCTTGTGCATATGGTTGCATCTTCTCTGTTACCTCTGTTCTGTGACGATCATTCCTTCCACTGTGGTGCAGGGTGCAGGGTCCGGTCGTGAGTGGTCACACATCACATGCTATATAAGCTTTTGGTTCAAGTCTAACTGAGAGTAGGTGACTTGGTAACTGGCGCATGTAACTTGCAAGGCTAGTAATTACCTGACATCAGTCCCATTCTACCAGTTAGATGAGAGATTCAGTTTGCGTTGCGATGCTTTTTTTTTACTCTACTAGAAGAAACCGATTAGATGATCCACCTTATTGTTAGTATCTCATCGAGTCCAACATCCTATTATAGGAATGAAGTCCAAGTTTGCAGAGTCTTGATTAGAAGTTTCAGAGACAAATATCTAAAACGAAGAAAAGTGCAGATACACTAAAATGAGTAACTGTTGAAAGGACTTGTTGATAGGTATGTAAATATCTTTTCTTTCAGAATTAACCTAAGAGGTATTAAAAAAATTCACACCCCTGTTCCATCATGTAAGTAATAAGACTAGAACACCTTTGAGAAAGGCAAAAGGGAAAGTGTGTTGTATGGACCACAACCATCTTGGCATTTCACATCCCTGCCGCCAAGTTCAGAACCACTTTTGCATGTCATATACTTCTTCAGACGTATCAAGCGTGCCGTGTGTGCATGCAGATGTGGTTTCACAGAACGGAAAGTGAGAAACATTCTTGCACGAGCACACTGCAGACAGTGCATCGCCTTTGCCTTTACAGCCGGAGGGCGTTGCTGCTGCAGGTCAACTATTTGCAATCGACTCGCTCGCTTTTGCGCACATGCGTAGCTACTTCTCTCCCGCTGCTCTGTTCCCGTTTCACGAGGATAACAGTCGAGGCATGGAGACGAATGCGTCCATCCAAATGAAAGGTTTCACGAGAACACTGAAGTTTCATCAAATTTGCAGGAAGTTTCTCGCAGCAGCAAGCCAGCAAGGTACTATTATATGGTAGTGATCCGAAGAGAAAAGAGTGTTGCGCCTGTTGCAGAGGTCGCGGTCATTTTGCATTTTTCTCACGGAGAGAAGAAAGGGACGAGATGTCCAAGAGAATTTCCGGTACATATTATGAATGTAGGCATGTAGCCCACCACGGCACCACTTGCTGCGAGAGAAGATTTTTCTTCAGATAATTTGAGTGACGCCTATTAACCTTCTCGCCTTGCAAACATCATCGTCAGCTGTCACTTAAGCCAGACGCTGTGAGACTATAATTTCTCCTTATGTTGAAACTGCAGAACATTTTTCTGTTTAACCTATTGGCTTCATCGACGAGGATGGCATTTGCACCTTCTGGCGAAAGAGAGAGAGAGGAGAATTTCACAACCTACGATTATACGATAGATTTACTCATTTATGATAGAGGTATTTATTCACATAGTGACGGTTTCTTTGTTAGATCTCGACAATACGAAACTATAGGATATGTTTATTAGTTAATTTTTACACTTGTATCAAGAAATACAGGATGTGCTTCGAGACCAGCCATGGCCGAATGCACAAGGGTAGTGCTTCGGAAATCGGAACAAGAAATACAGGGCAGGAGATGCTTAAACATTCCTGATCACTACAGCAAAGGAAGAAGTCCGATTTTAGTCCCTCAACTATTATGGTTGTATGGTTTTGGTCTCTTATTTATAAAACCGGTCACTCAGAGTCCCTGAACTCGTAAATCCGTTCGATTTTCGTCCCTCGATAGTTTTGAAGGCGGTTTTGGCTGACGTGGCATGTGAGGCCCACCTGTTTGGATGACATGTCACCTTTAAAAAAAATCTTATTTTTTCCCCCTCTCTCCTTCTCCTCACCTGCACGCGCTACCGCAGAGGCGGCGTGGCCAGGGCGGAGCCGGCAGGCTTCCTCCGACGCAGGCGGAGGCAGAGGAGTCCGACAGAGGCGCGACGCGCGGAGAAGAAAGGGGACGTCGCGCGGAGGCGGGTCACGACGGCAGTCGAGGCGGGCCACGACAGAGCAGGGCAGGGATGGCGACGCCTCCTATCGACACAAGAGGCGGAAAGGTCCCCTAGCAGATGCGCGGCTGAAAGTGCATCTAGACCCCGTATGAGTTTTGGTTGATTAATGACGAACAATTGAAGGACTAATTATACTTGCTAAGTGAATGAGCAGGGCGAATACTTCATGCATCAAAAATGACCCCTCAAAATGAAAAGAAAAAAAGAAAGAAGGCAACCAACGACTCTTAGTTTTAATTCTTCCTCTTTGAGTCATAGGTGTGCTGTACTATCAAGAGGGACACAACAAATAAAATAGTAAAATTGACCAAGTGCTAAAATCTCTAACTTCATTTTTGCATTCCCAAAGCCTAAATTTTCTTTCTTCACTCTGGGACTCGGACTAGTTCGGAAACAGGCGGACTAGGCCGGCATGAGTCAAAACAGAAACAATTTGGTTCTGGAGTCAACTTAGCCCGACTAAGACGCCAAGTTCCGGACTAAGCCGGTAACCAGGTGAACCCGGACTAGGACGGCTTAAGCCGGACTAAGCCAGCAGAGAGTTTCCCCGGGAGTGTGATGTTCGGGTTTTGGGTCTATCTGGACTAGGCCGGTTTGTCATCCCATCCGGACTAAGCCGGTTTTGGCCGGACTGAGCCGGATCAGAGCCATTCCAGAGAGGTTTTCTTTCGGGGACTTGCTCAGTACGGACTAGGATGGAGTTTTCCGTACTAGTCCGGGTCACTAACACTTAGCCATTTTAGGGGATGGGTTTGAGCTTCCGTGTTAATTTTGAAATGCAGGGCCGGACTAGTCCGACCCTCGATACCGGACTAAGCCGGGTCCCTGACACCCCCGACTGCTCTTTTCCCTCTCTCGACTATAAATATACCCCTTCGTCCCCATTCTTCGGTTGGCCACTCCATAGAGCTGAAAAATAAATCTGAGCACTCTCTAGCTTCCCCAAATCTCTCCCAAGCTTGCTACTTTGATTCGTGAGGGATTGAGAGGAGATTCGTAAGGATTTGAGTGAGCCACCTCATATTGCATTGAAACACTTCGGTTTGTCTTCACTATTGGTATTGCTTGTGTTTGTTACTCTTGGGGATTCATCCCCTAGACGGTTAGGCATCGCCCGGGGCTCCTAAACTTGTGGTTGAAGACCCGAAAAGTTTGTATTGCCCTCCTTGCAAAGGATTAATAGTGGAAAACCGAGCTTGACCTTGGTGGTTGCTTGGAAGAGGTTTTAGGGTTGAGAGCAACCCGGTTCTTTGTGGACTCCTCAACGGAGATGTAGGTTCCTTTGTGGGACTGAACTTCGGTGAACAAATCCTTGTGTCTTGTGTGTTTGTTTTATTCTTGTTGTTCATATTCACTATTTGTGCCATATTATTGTCTCTCTCCAATATTACTTGTGTAAGCTTGTTCTCTAGATTTCTTGTATTGTTTTAAGGTTCCTAGCACTTGTTACTACTTGTCTCTAGCCTCTGGTATAATTGTTGCATCATAGGAATCTATCTAGAGCTTGTTCCATAATCTGTCGTGTGCAGGACCCGGACTTAAATGCTAACCCTAGCGGACTAAGACGCCATCCCGGACTTAGATGCCAACACTTGCGTCTTAATCCGGCCCCTGTTGGAACTAATTGTTTTAATTAGTGGTTTTCAGGAGAATTTGCCTATTCACCCTCCTCTAGGCAACTTTCAATTGGTATCAGAGCCGGTATCTCCTATAAGGCCTCACCGCTTAGAGATCAAAGATATCGAATCCGGAGGATAATCCGGAAATAATTCCAGAAATGTCCGGAGATGACAAGAATGGCAAGAATCTGGAGGTTCACAAGAACGACAACAAAAGCAAGAGCAACAAGAGTGGCAAGAGCTCAAAGCCAAGAGAAAGCACTACCAATGTTGATGACGACTCAACTGATGGATGTGCTTCCTCTACCAGCACCAAGAAGAAGAAAAAGGAAGATAAGAAATTCCATGCTATTCACTTTGATTACAATCGTTTAAATCCTAACTCCAACTTCATAACCATCTACATGGGTAAGCCGCCTCATTTTGATGGGATGCACTATACCAAGTGGAGGCAAAATATGAAGTTGCATTTAATATCAGTGCATCCGAGTCTTTGGAAAATTGTGACCACAAGTATTGAGCTACCGTATAGTGATGATGATGAAGAACTCTCAACGGAGCAACAATATGACATTCATCGCAATGCTCAAGCAACCGCCATCATTCTCTCATCCTTGAACCAAGAGCAATCTGATAAGGTTGATGGTTTAGAGGTTGCTAAGGAAATTTGGGATACACTCAAGATGGCCCATGAAGGTAACAAGACCATAAAAAGCGGCCAAGATTGAGTTGATTGAAGGAGAGCTGAGACGGTTTGTAATTAAGGACAATGAAAGTCCTCAAGCTATGTAGAACCGCCTCAAGGTCTTGGTGAGCAAAGTTAGATCCTATGGAAGCAAAGCTTGGACCGATCATGAAGTGTGCAAAAGGATGATTAGAGCTTTTACAGTGAGGAATCCTACAGTTTGCACTTTGGTACGTGAGCATACATTGTTTGACAAGATGACTCCCGATGAAGTTCTTGGAAGATTCATCAATCAAGAAATGATGGAGAGAGAAGCCGAATATGTGAAGAATCTTGCTAGAAGTGCAGACATGTTGAAAAACAATATGATAGCACTCAAAGCAAGCAAAGAGAAGAAACTTGAAGAAAGATCAAGTGAAGAAGAAAATAAAAGCTCAAGTTCCAAAAGTGATCATGAAGACATAGCTCTCTTCATAAAAAGATTCAAAAAGTTCATGAGGAAAGAATGTCATGGAGATAAGAAGGGAAAGTCAAAATCAAGAACCAAGAGGAATTGCTACAAGTGTGGCAAGCCCGGACATTTCATTGCGAATTGTCCAAATGAGAGAAAAGGAGAAAGGGATGACAACAAAGAAAGAAGAAACAACAAAAAGAAATATTCCGATGAAGCACACATTGGAAAAACATGGGACTCCGATGATGACAATGGTCATGTAGCAACCATGGCCGTTCACAAGACCTCATCAAGCAAGTCCCTCTTCTCCAACCTCAACGAAGAGAAATAATTCAACCACAAATGCTTCATGGCAAAAGAGAGCAAACACAAGGTATCGTCACAACCCTTCCCTTCTCCCACATACACCTCAAGTGATGATGAAAGTAATGATGATAGCGACAATGAATTTGAACCCTTACTTGAAGGGTTAAGTAAAAATGCTCTCTACAAGATTAAAAAGCTATTGGAGGAATTGGAAGAAAGAGATGAGATTCTTGAGAAACAAGAAGACTTGCTCATCCTTGAAAAGGAGAGAAACCTTGAGCTTTAGAATCTCTTAAAACTTGAGCAAAGTAAGAATGAGGTGTTGGACCAAGAACTTGCCAAAAGCAAGGAGACTATTACTAGTCTTAAGGACTCAAATGTTGCTCTTCAAGGCGAACATGTTGTCTTGAAAAAGGAACATGAGGAACTTAAAGTGCAATTTGATGTCTTGTGGTCTACTAAACCCTCTTCTTCCTCAAGTGCACCTCATTCCTCCGAAGCCTCCATAAGTCAAGGATGTGCTAGGTGCTACAATGTTGATGTTGATGCTTGTGCCACTAATGTCAAATGGGTTAAAGATTTGAAAAAGAAGGTTGAAGATCTAACAAGCCAAGCACAACCAAAGAAGAAATCAAGTGATGAGGAAAAAGTTGAGTATGCTAGAGGTGTATACATAAACACAAAACGTCCTCACATCATGGATGGCATTGGTTTCAAGCATGGTGCCAAACACAATGCTAGAGAGGTGAAAAATGGAAAGGAGTTCCTAAAGTTCACCAAAGGAGGCATATACTCAAAGAAGCAAGAAGAGCCTAAAGCTACTAATGATTTCTCTTATGATTACAATGCTAATGCTTCTAGAGTGAATTCCGTACTTTTTCATGATTTTGATGCCTCTTATGTGCTAATGAGAAACAAATATGGAAATGTTTTTGCCAAATATGTTGGACCACACAACAAGCGTCCTAAGACTTGTATATGGGTGCCCAAGGCACTTGTTACTAATGTTAAAGGACCCAAGAAAAATTAGGTACCTAAAACCAAGGCTTAATTTGTGTTGTAGGACTACTCCTCCGGTGGATCAAGTTGGGTGATTGATAGTGGATGCACTAATCATATGACTGGAGACAAGAATATGTTCAACATATTGCAAGAAAGTGACTCAAATTCGTGGATCACTTTCGGTGACAATAGCAAAGGAAAAGTCTTGGGAAGTGGTAACATTTCTATTTCTCTCGAGCACTCTCTTTCCAAGGTTTTGCTTGTTGATAGTGTTGACTTCAATTTGTTGTCCATCTCAAAACTTTGTGGGATGGGTTATAATTGTTTGTTCAATGATGAGGGTGTGACCGTCTCTAAGAGAAGTGATGGCTCGCTCGCTTTTAAGGGTGTGTTAAAAGGGAAGCTTTATGTTGTGGACTTTTCCTCGAATGAAGCAGAACTTGACACATGCTTGATAGTGAAAGCTAGCATGGGTTGGCTATGACACCGAAGGCTTGCCCATGTTGGTATGAGAAACCTTCACAAGCTCCCAAAAGGGGGCCACATCCTAGGACTAACCAATGTTGCGTTTGAAAAAGAAAGGCCTTGTGAAGCATGTCAAGCCGGAAAGCAAGTTGGAGCTCCACACCCCGCCAAGAATGTGATGACTACAAAGAGGCCATTGGAATTACTTCACATGGATTTATTTGGTCCAATTGCCTACATAAGTATTGACGGTAACAAATTTGGTTTAGTAATTGTTGATAATTTTACTCATTTAACTTGGGTATTCTTTTTACATGACAAAAGTGAAACACAAGGAGTACTAAAGAAATTCTTGAGAAGGGCTTAAAATGAATTTGAGTTGAAAGTCAAGAGGATAAGAAGTGACAATGGGACGGAGTCCAAGAACACTCA
The DNA here is from genome assembly GCA_030378355.1 of Eleusine indica. Taxonomy (NCBI): domain Eukaryota; kingdom Viridiplantae; phylum Streptophyta; class Magnoliopsida; order Poales; family Poaceae; genus Eleusine; species Eleusine indica. Next base: position 2,817,592 of record CM059498.1, on the reverse strand, counting down.
AGTAGAAGAGTTTCTTGAAGAAGAAGGAATAAAGCATGAATTTTCGGCACCCTATACTCCACAATCAAATGGGATGTCCGAAAGAAAGAACCGCACACTTATTGAGATGGCAAGAACAATACTTGATGAATACAAGACCTCTGACCGCTTTTGGGCCGAAGCCATCAACACGGCCGTTCATGCCACAAACCGACTCTATCTCCACCGAATCCTCAAGAAAACATCATATGAGCTCCTCATCAGTAACAAACCCAATGTCTCTTATTTTTGTGTATTTGGGATAAAATGTTTTGCACTTAACAAAAGAGCTACGTCATCAAAATTTGCCCCTAAAGCTTATGAATGCATCTTTCTTGGCTATGACACAAATTCGCGTGCTTACCGTGTTTGCAACAAGGACTCCGGTTGTGTTGAAATCACGAGTGACGTGCAATTTGATGAAACTAATGGCTCTTAAGTGGAGCAAGTTGATCTTGATGTGCTAGATGATGATAAGGCTCCATGTGATGAATTGAGAAGAATGGCCATAGGTGATGTTCGACCACGTGATCCAAGTGATGATCAAGTTGATCCATCTTCAAATGAAGCCTCTCCACCCTCACAAGATATTGATCAAGATCAAGATGATGGCAATGATCAAGGGGGAGAAGATGAAGAGGATGGAAATGATACAAGACCACAAGTTGCACATCCAAGAGTACATCAAAGTGTGCAACGAGATCACCCCGTGGACAACATTCTTGGTTACATTGAAAAAGGGGTAACAACTAGATCACGTATTGCTATATTTTGTGAACATTACTCCTTTGTGTCTTCTTTTGAGCCATTTAAGGTAGAAGATGCACTACGTGATCCGGATTGGGTATAGGCCATGCAAGAGGAGTTGAACAACTTCGAAAGAAATGAAGTATGGACGTTGGTGGAGAGAGCAAAGCAAAATATTGTGGCCACCAAGTGGGTGTTTCGTAACAAACAATATGTGCATGGTGTGGTGATAAGAAACAAGGCAAGACTTGTGGCAAAAGGTTATTCACAAGTTGAAGGTTTGGATTTCGATGAAACTTATGTTCCCGTAGCTAGGCTGGAATCAATTCGAATATTACTTGCCTATGCTACTCACCATGATTTCAAGCTATATCAAATGGATGTGAAAACTGCCTTCCTCAATGGGCCAATTAAGGAGAAAGTGTATCTAGAGAAACCGCCCGGTTTTAAAGATGAAAAATATCCTAACTATGTATTTAAACTCAAAAAGGTGCTCTATGGACTTAAGCAAGCTCCTAGAGCATGGTATGATTGCTTTAGAGATTTTCTCATTAATCATGGTTTTAAAATTGGCAAAGCCGACTCCACACTCTTCACAAGAAGAGTTGATGATGACATATTTGTGTGCCAAATTTATGTCGATGACATAATATTTGGTTCTACTAACAAAGATTTTTGTGATGAGTTTAGTTCTATCATGATCAAGAGGTTTGAGATGTCTATGATGGGTGAATTATCATTCTTCCTCGGTTTTTAAGTGAAGCAACTCAAGGAAGAGACGTTCATAAGTCAAACCAAGTACACTCAAGATATTCTCAAAAAGTTTGACATGAAGAACGCCAAGCCCATCAAGACGCCCATGGCCACAAATGGGCACCTCAACCTCGACATGGGTGGCAAAGAGGTGGACCAAAAGGTATATCGCTCCATGATTGGATCTTTGCTTTACCTTTGTGCATCTAGGCCCGATATCATGCTTAGTGTGTGTATGTGTGCAAGGTTTCAAGCTGCTCCTAAAGAGTGCCATTTAAGGGCCGTTAAAATAATCATGCGGTATTTGGTTCATACTCCCAACCTAGGGCTTTGGTACCCAAAGGGCTCCGCATTTAAGCTTATTGGTTATTCCGATGCCGATTATGCGGGTGTAAGGTTGATAGGAAAATCACATCCAGGACATGTCAATTCTTGGGTAGGTCCTTCGTATCATGGTCATCCAAGAAACAAAACTTTGTTGCCCTATCCATAGCCAAAACGGAATATGTTGCAGCCGGTAGTTGTTGTGCACAACTTCTATGGATGCGACAAACTCTAAAGGACTTTGGTTACACTATGAACAAAGTTCCTCTCCTATGTGACAATGAAAGTGCCATAAAGATAGCCAATAACCCCATTGATCACAACCGCACAAAGCACATAGACATTAGACACCATTTCTTGAGAGATCACACTATCAAAGGGGATATCTTGATTAGTCATGTGCGCACCGATAAACAATTGGCCTATATATTCACCAAGCCACTAGATGAGAAAAGATTTTGTGAGCTTAGGAATGAGCTAAATATCATTGATTCTAGAAATGTGGCTTGAAAGGTTGCACATCTCTTGTGGCAGCGGATAGATGTTTGCAAAAGAAAATGATTGAAAAATACTGATTATTTCTCTATTTTGAAAAACTTTTGGAGTTGATCTTTGGATCATGTTAATTTGGTTATGACCATTGTTGGATTGATTGTGTGTGGCTGGTCTCATTCAATGAAACACTATTTTTGAAAAACTATGTCAAATATGATCAACAAAGGTCTCCCTATCTAATAGGTAATTTCTACCCATATATATATGCTCTCTGAATCAACAGATGCCGGACTTAGATGACCCTGTCAGTGTCTTAGTCAGGCCCTGTTATTTCCTACGGGCTTCAGGCAGAAGCTGGACTAGAATGCCAACCCTAGCATCTTAGTCCGGCATCGAGTTTTTACTTATAACCGTTAGAGACTTGCCCCTTCGATCAACCCATTCTTTTTTCTTCTCCACTCGTCCTCTCTCTCCTCTAAGGCGACCACGGCGACCAGGGGCCTCTCTCCGGCGATCTTCTCCTCCTTCCATCAAGTGGACCAAGTTTTTTGGGGAAAAAGACTCCTTGGGACGCGGCTTAGTCCGTGACCCCACCGATTTGAAGCCTCTCTTCCTCTCTCTCAAGGTACCTAGGGTTTCCTCCATTGTTTCTTCCATTCCTTAGATGCCCTAGGATTTTCTTCAATGTGAATGGTGTAGATGACTCCTATGACATCATTTGGGTACTTAGTGCTTCACATGATTAGGGGGATGTCGATTGGTTGATTTGCTAGCAGTGTTAGATTTTGGCACTGACAGGACCCGGACTAAGACGACTCTGTCCCGTCTAAGTCCGGGTACTGATGGTCAAAACCTCTGATATTTGCTTCAAATCAACACATCATTGTTTCTGCTCCCCTTGAATGCTTAGGATAACAAATTGTCTGGTTTATTCTGTCAGTACCCGGACTAAGCCGGCGTTGTGGCATCTTAGTCCGCCTCTTGGCAGAATGCACTACACTATTTGTTTTGTTAAGTATCATTTGATCCCTTCTATCCACTGGTCCTTATCCGTTGTATTCATATCTCTCAGGAGCCATGGCCAGTGATGGAGACAAGGGCAAGGGCAAGAAGCGTGCGGATGTGTCGGGCTATCAACGCCGCCCTAAGCCAAAGTTCGCTCGTGCAGGTAGCAGTAGCAGTGCAGCAACCAGAAATGTTCTTTTGCAGCACCATGATGATGATATGATTGAAGAGTAGCCGATTGAGGATGTTCCACAGTAGCAGCAGGCTCCCCCTCAGGGGGAGATAGGTCCTCTTGTCATTGCACTACCGCTTGAGGATCCCAATCATCCTAGAAGAGTCAAGGATTATACCAAGAACATCTCTGCAGCATCTAGGATGAGGGATGATGATTTTGTATGCTTTGCCTCGAAAATCCCTTGATCCTCGCTTTTGGAGCCATTTTCATGCAGATTTCTACTCCTCCGCCTATCTCCACAAGGTGACTCCCGTTATTGAGGCTCAGTGGGTGGATTGGGATTACATGGAAAGGAAAGACACTCAGGAATTTCTTGAAGTGGCAGAGGCTTGCAAGAACCATGGAGTCTATGACTTGATGGCTCTTTCATATCCATGGAACAAGGAAGTAATCACTCAGTTCTTCTCCACTATCTATTTCACCACTCAAGGTAGCAACCCGAAGCTGACATGGATGACCAATGGTGAGAGATACACGACCACATACAAGAGGTTTGCTAGCATCCTTGGTCTTCAACAAATCCTCAAGTCATCCAAGCGCATTCATGAGGAGACAGTAATGAACCCAGATGACATGTTTTCTATGTATGAGAGAGGAGTTGCAGCGGCTCCTCCTAATGTTCATGGCTTCCTTCTCTTCTTCACGGTTCTCAACCGGTGTGTGAGGAAGACACTTGGGCCAAGGGATGGAGATGCATCATTTGTTTCCACCAACTTGAGAAACTTGCTTGCTAGGCTCCGTGGGAAAGCAAAGTTCAGTGCCTTTGACTTCATTTGGGAGGAAATCTATGCCATATCCATTACTCCCGCTCGGTCTTGCTGCTATGGGCCTTATATTATGAAGATGATTGAAGAAGTAAGCGAGCTGACATTTGTCAAGGAAGTGCCTCACAAGCCCTTAAGGCCTCAAAAGCTAGTTTCTTTGGTCTCTTCCTGGTCTACTCGTGGTGAAAGTTCTAGTTTGGCTGCACCGTCTTCTTCTAGAGGTAGCAAAACTCTCTTCAAGTTCCTTTCCCCCTTGTTTTGTCTTGGACATGATGCCAACATGAAGCTAGACAATGAAAGGAGAGAAAGGAAGAAAAACACAAGTACTCTCAAGCAACTTTCAGCCCAGAGTCAATTCACTCCAGCTCGTTCTCCACCCGATTCCGATGACGATGACTCTCCTCCACACCACTATGAGCATCCCGCTCTTTCCTTCACTAGGGAAGATCGTGAATACTTTGGCATCATCGAGCGGGACATAGAGGAGGCTACCGGGGCTGTTGGTGAGAGTGAAAGTGAGAGTGATGGGGATGGACATGGCCATGAGGATGATGAGGGTGAGTCTAGTGGGAGTGAGTATGATGGGAGTGAGTGATTGTGCTCTTCCATCATTCTTTTTCCTTTTTGGTGTCTTGATGCCAAAGGGGGAGAAAAGCTATCTAGTTGATCAAGGAATTATTTTATTTTTGAAAATTTGTAATGTGTAAGATTATGTGATGTGTGATATGTGGTGTGCCTTCCTCTTATGATGACATTTGGCTTTGTAAGACCTTGTAAGACCTATTTGTGATCCTTGTGTAATGACTATGCTCTATGGTTTATGTGTTGATGAATAATGATTGTTGGTCATGTGTTTCCACTTGTCATTTATTTACTCTTGTATTACACTTGATCACATCTTTTTTTAGGCACCCCTCAGTTGCAATGAATATATAAATGAGCTCTCAAAATTGATGTCTTTGTATGCATATGGATTGTTGTTGTATGAATCATTGATGCATAATTTTAGGGGGAGCTCTACATATATTTGTTGGAATAAAATTCTTTTTATCTCATATGTAAGCTTTAATTGGTTGTCATCAATCACCAAAAAGGGGGAGATTGAAAGTGCATTTAGGCCCCCATATGGGTTTTGGTTGATTAATGACGAACAATTAAAGGATTAATTATACAACCGGCGACTCTTAGTTTTAATTCTTCCTCTTTGAGTCATAGGTGTGCCGTACTATCAAGAGGGACATAAAAAATTTCCTTTCTCCACTTTGGACCAAGTGCTAAAATATCTAACTTCATTTTTGCATTCCCAAAGCCTAAATTTCCTTTCTCCACTTTGGGACCCGGACTAGTCCGGAAACAGGCGGACTAGGCCAGCATGAGTCAAAACAGAAACAATTTGGTTCTGGAGTCGACTTAGCTAGACTAAGACACCAAGTTCCGAACTAAGCCGGTAACCAGGTGAACGCGGACTAGGACGGCTTAAGCCGGACTAAGCCGACAGAGAGTTTTTCCGGGAGTGTGATATTCGGGTTTTGGGTCTACCCGGACTAGGCCGAAAATCTTCGGACTAGGCCGGTTTGTCGTCCCATCCCTCAACTATTACGGTTTTGTTCTTGTTGTTCATATTCACTATTTGTGCCATATTATTGTCGCTCTTCAATATTACTTGTGCAAGCTTGTTCTCTAGCTTTCTTGTATTGTTTTAAGGTTCCTAACACTTGTTACTACTTGTCTCTAGCCTCTGGTATAATTGTTGCATCATAGGAATCTATCTAGAGCTTGTTCCATAATCTGTCGTGTGCAGGACCCGGACTTAAACGCTAACCCTAGCGGACTAAGACGCCAGCCTAGACTTAGACGCCAACACTTACGTCTTAGTCCGATCCCTGTTGGAACTAATTGTTTTAATTAGTGGTTTTCAGGAGAATTTGCCTATTCACCCCCCCCCCCTCTAGGCAACTTTCAGCGGTGTGTGAAGAAGAGCGGGCACGTGATCTGAGACACGGCGCGATGCAGAGACGACTCGCGGCGGCATGTCGAGTCGGAGTCGGGGCAGACATGGCGGCGAAGCTCTGCATTCCGGCATGACGGCTACATGGATCGGGGACGAGGCGGATCATTTGGATGCACCTGGGGCTAGGGAGCACGCTGGCGAGAGCATTTGACATAGTGCGCACTGCAGCGGCAAAAATCGGAGGAAAGGCGACGACGTTGGCTTTGGGAGAGAAGCTCCGATTCACGGTGATGTCGGCGAGAGGGAGGGAGCTGGCTCGCTGGGAGAGAGAGGATCTGTGGGCGACACTGTTGGTGGGTCATGGCGATGAGGCGGACGGGCAGCGATGCCAGGCAGGCGATGGCAGCAGCATACGGAGGAGGAGAGAGGGGGGAAAAGAAAATAAGAAAAAAGAATTAAAAAAGGTGACATGTCACCTAGACAGGTGGGACTCCACCTGTCACGTCAACCAAAACCGCTTTCAAAATTGTCGAGGAATGAAAACTGAACGGATTTACGAGTTCAGAGACTCTAAGTGACCGGTTTTATAAATGAGGGACCAAAACCGTAATAGTTGAGGGATTAAAATCGGACTTCTTCCAACAGCAAACCAGCCATTCCCGAATCAAGTCCCATTCAAGGAAGTCAGCCCGGCCCAGCTATTGTGGATGAGCTTGCATATCCAATTTTTTGCTGACAAATGGGCCCCAACTCCCCGTAGTGTTGCGCAACGACCTTCCTTGCTTTCCCCAAGCAGCAAGACGTCGCGCGTGCATCAGACACAGCCCGGACCAGCAACCGCGAGCCCGCGACCGACCGCCCCGCAGCACCGCAGGCAGGCCGAGACCGATCCGCCCTCCTCCGCCTCGGCCGTCGCTCGCCACCTCGTGTTCCGGTGACTTGCCCCGACGCCGGGACATAGCTTGAGCTATGGGTTGCTCCACTTCCGTGCCAGGTTCGCACCCCCATCCCTCCAGTGTGAACTTCTGTGCAGAATTGTTAGGTCTTCGATTGGACACCGGAGGTGACTGATTCTGCTTGGGGATTAGTCTCCAGCATGTTTGCCAACAAATTTGCTGAATTTGTAGTGTGTTGGTGGGGTTATTACGGTGCTTAGTATAAATCGATTGGATTTCCTGTGAATGACGGTTGTCTCTAACCAAATGGAGCGTGGTCATGAAGCTCGGCTATGCACACGAGGATTTAGCAATTTGTTTTAGATTCTTTGTGGATTTTGTGTGGCTAGTGTCAGGGGGAAAAAATCGTGCAACAACGGTTTCTGGGTTTACGTGGTGTAGATGATTTGTAGCTGGAGAACATTTGTTAAATGTTGATGTACTACTTTTATTCCCCATTCAGCTAGAAGCACGGGAGGGCTGAACAATATCAACAACGATAACTCTTCTGCTACTGACTCAAAGGACTTGCGTGCTAAGGTTAGCCAAACTGCTCCCTCTATTTTCTGCATTCATGGTTTTTGATGTCATCTTTTCTGGTTACTTCGTTGCTTTGCTTAGTCTAGTTCTAATAGGGGTTTCATTAAATCTTTACGTTTACCTTTCCAAGATGTTTGATAATGTAATCATGTCACAGTTAATTTTTTGAAAGAACATTAAGGAGTTCTATATGTACTGAATCTTGTCTAGTCCACTGTCAAGGTTTGGATACTAGATACTACAATACTACCTGTTAATTGTGCATTTACTTAACGTAACGTTTCAACCAAGGATATCTAGGGCCTTAGTGAGTGTAAAGGGTCACGTTACGCACCATTCTTCTCTATGAGTGACTACTATTTTCTGGGAACATGGTTTGTTTTTGTTAATATGCTTTGTTGCTGACTTATACAGTAATAGCAAAGACATAGGTGTGCATATGGATTATTGAATGCTTTTTTACTTAGAAAATAAATGCATTCATTGTTCATCTGCATTGATAGCCCTATCAAGTTCATTACCACATTATGAGCTGTTCTGACAACATCTAATTAGGGATCTTGTTCGATGTTTTTGGCTTATCATTTTGTAGTTGGTATTGCTTGGAGATTCAGGTGTTGGGAAAAGCTGCATTGTTCTTCGCTTTGTTCGTGGTCAATTTGATCCTACATCCAAGGTGATTTACTGTCTCAAGCTAGTTGAGCCATGGATGTAAAATCTGCACCTTAGAAGATGCATTACTTTTGCTTATGGAATTTTATTTTACCCAGCTTATCTTCTAAAATAATTATAGGTAACTGTTGGTGCATCCTTTTTATCACAAACATTGGCATTGGAAGACTCAACAATAGTGAAGTTTGAAATTTGGGATACTGCTGGTCAAGAGAGGTACAAATTCAACTGCTGTAAGCTAGTTTCTATCCTAGTTTTTAGTGATTAGTATGCCGCTGACTTTGCAGCATAGCTCTGTTATTGTAGTCGGAGCCTTTCTGATAGTATTATGTGCACATTGACCCATCTTCTATTTATTTTCTATGAAATGTTGATGCATGTTAATTGCAACCGTATCCCTGAAACAAGAATTTATAATAATTGAGAACCATTCAATTCCAGGTATGCTGCATTGGCACCACTTTACTACAGAGGAGCTGCTGCTGCAATTGTTGTCTATGACATAACTAGTCCAGAATCTTTTAGCAAAGCACAATACTGGGTGAAGGTAAGCTATCAGTAACCCTTTTCTCTTCTGAGGTCTTGTGCTTAGTTCTATTGGATTCTTTGTCTGCTTGGAACTCCTTTATAATAAGGATTATATACTAGTATCACAGTACTAGTAAAAAAAATTATAAATGGTTCGACTCAGATAACATCATCTTGTATATGCAACAACGTTAGAATTTAGAAGTGAATGTTCACATTGTATACTATAAATGGTTTGACTCGTTGATTTTATTTAGTGTTAGTGCCTTAGTGGTATGCAATTCCCTTGCACTTTCCACCTGCTTCCTGTTTAAGGTCAAATCCAACACTTTATGTTTTCTTTCCTATTCTACAGGAACTTCAGAAACATGGTACCCCTGGTATTGTAATGGTATTGGTTGGGAATAAGGCTGATCTACATGAAAATCGAAGTGTTCCTTCGCAGGTAAGAATATATGATCGCTGTCAAGTAATAGATATATGGTAGATGGTTTCTGTGTGATTTTGATGATATGCTATTTAAAGGAAGCGCAAGAGTATGCAGAGAAGAACAATATGTATTTCATTGAGACGTCGGCAAAGACAGCTGATAACATAAACCAACTGTTTGAGGTATGCTCTGAGTACATGAAGCTGTTTTTTTTTTCATAATAGTGTAGAAGTGGAGGAGCAAACCTAGTGCGAAATGAAACATAATGTTCAAAATAAAAAAATTCACACGGTCCAAACGAAGTTTCGATGTCTTGAATTCCTAATTAGTGAACCATTTGAGCTTGTCATGAGTAGCTTAACCAGTCAAGCATAACATGGACAGGGGAACTGCAAAAGGCAGAAGCTAGCAATCAACCCTTGGCTATATCGTTATGATATGAATACTCACTTGTGATTTCCTAAAAAGTGTCACCTTTGTTTGACATGTCACATTTTATTCTATTGCCCATATTATCGGTTACAGTATGTACCTATATTATTACTTGCAATGTTAATTTGTGTTGAACATCACCCACCTGACATACTCATGTTCCCGGGGCAGGAAATTGCAAAGAGGTTGCCCAGGCCAACGGCGTCCTAGCAATTTTTTGTGGTTTGTATTAAAAAAAAACAAGTTTGTACCATGTAGTGCGTGTAATATTCCAGGTCTGCCCACATGTCTGGGCGTTGTGTGGAAGATTGATGTTCATGTAAAATCTTGTTATAATGCTTTAACCCCGGGGAAGCAGAGAATATTTGATCTTGTGTATCCTGGGATGGTCGGATTATCGATAATTTAATGATGAAACTGATGTGCAACTTGTACCCGTTAACTAACAGACTTCGTCTGACCAAATATTTGTAAGTTACATTTTAAATAAATTGCGAGTTAAGCGTCATGTACTTCCTGTTAAGTTAGGACAGGTACAATGCTACACGTAGTCAGTCTCATAGGTCGTTTATGTATTGTCACATATAATTTTTGATGATGTGAAAGAGAGAGAAGGTGGTAAGAGAAAGAGGTGAATGTGTCGCGTAGCAACCACCTTATGCGCTTAAATTTAGGAGTATGAGACGGCTCTTATACCATTATATGGATTCTAGTAGTCTTTTAATCTATAAATATTTTTTTTATATCCACAAATTAAGGAGTCATATAATTAATAAAAGATAACTAATAAGACCATCTACTATATAAATCGTCTCATAACCCGTCTTAAGATTACGTGACATGCATGAGACGACCTATGAGACAACACCATTGTACTTGCCCTTATATATTAAGTGTGTATAATTATGCCATTTTTCTCGTTGAGCCAATGTCATCTTGCATAAGTGTAAGTCTTGCCTCTGAATGCAAGGACATACAAGTCCTACATGAGTATCTTCCAGAAATTGTTCAGTTATGTAAATACAGCTGAATTCGATTTCTTTTATAGTTACATTACACCACAGCACACAGGGTTTTCTTCTGTTAGATGTAGATCACTACACCACATCACATAGGGTTTCCTTCTGTTAGATGTAGATCACGATCGAGATGCTTAACTTATCACGGGAGGCTACCTCGCACCAAGGGTTCAAAAACCGTCGGAAACCGGTCGAAAACCACGGTTTTCGACAAAACCGGTCCGGTCCGGTTTTACCAGACAACCGGTTTTCAACCGGACAAAATTTAAATTTTTGAAAATTTAAAAAAAATTGTATTAAAAAATATGACAAAAAACTAAAGGGAAACCTTTGAATTATGATGAAACAACCTTATAAAATTAAGAAAGTTTGACAGGGAAAAAAATTGCAGAAAGATGAAATGTAAAAAAAAAAAGAAAAAGAAAAAAGAAAACTCACCATATCCTCTTCTCCCTACCCCCCACCGTTCATTCTTTCTCTTCTCCCCAACTCCCTGCGCGACCTGAAGCTTGCTCCTCACCAAATCACCATTCCCTTCGCTCATCCTCCTCAATAATCCGATTTGGTGTCGGTTAGCAGGCCGCAGCACCGGCAACCGCCGAGTTCACCCGCTAGCCGAGCGGTTTGAGCGGCTAGCCGGGCGCCGAAACGGCTAGCCGAGGTAGCCGGACGCCGGTGGAGAACCACTCGGCTAGCCGGTTATGGGTGGCGGTTAGCCGCTTCCGTGCGGCGGTTTGCCGAACCAGCAGGGCGGTTAGCCGCGATTTGCGTCGATTTACAGGAAGGTAAGTGTTTCTTTTTTTTTAAGATTTATTTCTTTTATTAACCAGTATAGGTAGCTAGATAATTTAAAGATTTTAATTAGAAAATGCACATGTTATATGGACAAGAGAAATAGTCGCCATGGGGGATCGTAGTCAAAGCGATATCGTTTGGGAGCATGGAGAGAACATATATCCAGGCTTTGCATGTAAGTATTGGAAGACACGGAAGAAGGAGGGTGGTGCCACTCGTTTTAAAGAACACTTGGCAGGACGTGGAAAAAATGTTGTGTCTTGCACTTTTGTTCCGGCAGAGGTTCGTGATTATTTTCGTCATGAGTTGGATAGAACTGCCGATAAGAGGAGGGGCAGGCAACAAGAGAGATTGAGAAGAGAGGAAATTGCCGCCAAAGGGAATGTGGACGATGAGGATGATGAGGAGTTGCAGCGTGCCTTGCATGAGTCACGGGAGGAGGAGGCATACGCGAGGCGAGTACATGAGCAAGGTGGGCAATACGAGCACGGTGGTGGATCGTCTCAACCTAGGAGCAGTGAAGGTGGTGGATTAATGGGGATGTTGAAGAGGTCCGTCTCTGGAAAAGGAAAAGGTGAGAAGGTGCAAACAAGGATTGATACTGGGCCGTGGACAGCGAAGAGTAGACTCGCAAGGCGGGTAATTGGCAAGGCTTGGTCTAAATGGTTTCTAGCAGAAGCCATTCCTGGTAAAAAGGCCGATAGTCCTTATTTCACTAGCGCTATGAAGAAGACACAAAGATAGGGTAAGTTTATTTTATTGGATTGTAACTTACCATTCAGTTTATAACATATGAGATCTTATAATGTTCAAATTTGTAGGTGAGGGCATCCCCGGTCCAATGGGTCGAGAAATAGATGGTACATATTTAGATGCAAATGAGGAAGACACCAAAAAGCAGTTTGCAAAGTTCAAGCTAGATTGGGATATGCATGGTATTACTATAATGTGTGATTCTTGGACGGGACCAACAGGCATGCGTGTCATCAATTTCATGGTATATTGCAATGGGATCATGTTTTTTCACAAGTCAATTGATGCCACCGGTCATAGCCAGGATGCAAACTTCATTCACACGGTACGACCATAATGTTGTAACTTCATACTTATGCTAGATGATATTAATCGATGTTGTTATTTGTAGGAAATTAGCAAAGTGGTGAAAGAGCTAGGGCCAGAACATATTGTGCAGATAATAACTGATAATAGAGCAAACTATAAGAAGGCTCGCAAGATGTTATTTCGCAAGTACCGGATTATGTGGCAGCCATGTGTGGCTCACACTATCAATTTGATGTTAAAGTCCATTGGGGAGTTTCTAGAGCACAAAGCTATGATCGAGGCTGCTCGAAGGATATGTCGGTGGCTTTACAACCACAACAAGTTGCATGCTATGATGCGAGCAGCTATTGGTGGTGAGTTAGTGAGATGGAATGCTACACGATTTGACACAAACTACATGTTTCTAGAGAGCATGCTTCGTAGAAAAGATAAATTCATGGCATGGGTGACCTCTCCATCATTTTTGGAGAGTCGTTTCAGCAACATGGATGAGGGAAGGTATGCTCATTCTTGCTTATCCAGCTTATCGTGGTGGGACAACATGAGTCATGTGGTCAATGCAGTACAACCACTGTATGCATTTCTGTGCTTCGCGAACCAGGATAAGATCCTCAATTTGATTGAAGTTCTCTTAAGGTTCAATATGCTTCGCGAACCAGGATAAGATCCTCAATTTGATTGAAGTTCTCTTAAGGTTCAATATGCTACGTAGTGAATATGATAGTCTATTTCATAATGATAGACATGAGTTTGATCGCTACATGACGGTGATAAATCCAAGGATGGGTGACATTGCAAGTGACATTTATGTTAATGCAGGTAATATTTTTTTTTATTGTTACATAAATCTAATTGCTGAACATTGCTATTAAAAGTGTCATTTTTTAATAGCTACGAGATTGCACCCAAGAACTCATTATGCTTATGGCACGACGAATAACGTCCTTCATGATCTTCGATCAGCATTTGAGACGATGACTGACAGGAACATGAGTGTAGCAGCACTCCAAGAAGCTGAAAATTACAGACGTAAGAGTGGTTCCTTTTCCATAGAATTGGCTCAGAAGATGGCATATGATAATAATACTTCTCCTGGTACGTTCCGTGGTGATACTTATGTTTCTTTCTAAGTCATGCCTACTTTTTTTCAGGCTCACTTTTTTTTACACTTCATGATACAACGCAATGGTTGGCTATGTTCGGTGCTGACACTCCACATCTTCAAAAGCTTGCACTACGCCTTGTGTCCTAATGTTATTCGTCAAGCGGATATGAACGTAATTGGAGTACATTTGCATTGATTCACACAAAGGTCCGTAACAAGTTGTCTCATAAGAAACTAAACAAGTTAGTGTATGTTAACTACAACCTGCGCATTCGCATGAGGGAAGCGGTATTATACAAGCCACCAGACGAAGATCCATTCCATAAACTTATGGAGCTTTCTTTGTATGATGATAAAAATCCTATACGAGATTGGATGGAGAATGGCCGATCAAATACCGATCCAGTACTTGATGAGGAAGATACTGAGAGTGACACCCCTCTCCCTTCCCACTTGGTGACTGAGGGAGATGATCCAAGGGAATTGCACAGGATTATTGGCAAAAGTTCTCTTGTTGAGTGGGCAGAGGAACATGTGGGAGATACACACATAGGCAAGCGGAAATATAAAGCTGTTTCAAGGAAACCTAATCCAAAAAAGAAGAAAATTGTTGATCCACAAGGAGTTTCCAGTGATGAGTCCAATGCTAGTGAAGATCCAAGGAAGAGCCCGCCGTACCAAGAGTCGGACGATAGTATCTCCAAATTTGATTCAGATGACGACGCGGGTGACGTGGGTGGTAGGACGATTCCACCGTCCACTCTTCAGTTCATAGGTCAAATATCTTGTTGTAATATTTATTAAGTTCATAAGATTAATCACTAACTCCAGCCTTCCATTTATAGGTGAGGAAGACTTCACACATGCTACCCAAGATCAAGATCATGGCGCTCCACAATCACAAAGGATGACCGTTACGGATCGTGGCAGAGGCAAGGGTAGGCAACATCATTACGGATCCTACCTCTTCCCTGATGAAAGTGAGTCTTCATTTACCCTAACTAGTGACACAACGTCTGGTTATATTCATTACATGCTTCTTGATGCAACCCTTGAACGGCCTCTAACATGGGTCTATGAGTGGCAAGATCCAGACTTTTATAACCAGATATTTTCACAATGACAAACAACTTCACATTGGACGGGATTAAGTTGGCAACAATATAAGGCGGATTTGTTGCGAGAACAAGGGATTACGGTCATGTCTACCGAGGAGTATAACCGGACATGTTATAATTGAAATGAGACACCATGGTCTTGAGTGTAGGCCATTACATCACTTGTATTACTACATAAACTATGTTCTATTTACCTATGTAATTTTAAAATGGACATGTATGAACTATGTTTAAATCCTTGTGAAATTTATATTATGACTGTTCTATGAACCATATATTGATAATGTTTGCCTATGTCTGCTACAAATACTTAACAAACTTTATGTCAAAATTTTCAGCATTTTTGCATCATTTTTCACCTTATTTTTTACTTATTCACTTCAATTCCGGTTTCTGTGACTTTACTACCGAAAACCAACAAAACCGTTTGGCTAACCGGCAAAACCGGTTGGCTAGCCATTTTCTTGTTCAAACGGTGCCGTTTTCGAATTTTGGCCGGTTAGCCGACCGGTTTTATCGATTTTTACGGTTTTTACAAAACCGCGCAGGAGCGGTTTCACCGGGTCAAAGGGTTTTTGAATCCCTGCCTCGCACACACCACCAAATTTTCTAGACGCTTCCGACGGGCCCCACCATCGATGCCGCGCCACTGACGGACTGAACCCAGTATCGAAGTCGGCCAGGATTCCAAAACCGAATCCATGTCAAGTGGACCAAGGCTTAACGGTCCCACACATCATAGACTTCATAGAAACCGCAAACCGAGTCCAACACGTTGAGGGGTCCCGAACCCCTCTCCAAGAAAGAAGCTATAAAGGCAAACTAATCCCCTTGCCTCCCTCTTCACTTTCGCCCGCAAATATCTGTCGCCGTCTCGCCGCTCTCGCGAACAGCCAGGACTAGCACCTACCGCCGCATCGAATTCGCTGGCCATGGCAAGCCAAGACGAATCCTCCTCCTCCGATCCGTGAGTTCCCTCCCGATCCCGGTCTCCCGCGCCTAGGGCTTCGATCTGGCATGGTCATGGAGGATATTTTGGTGGGGGGACTGATTTATTCCTCTGTTTTTGCTGGGGTGGTGCAGGAAGGGGAAGAAGGATTTCTCGACGGCGATCCTCGAGAGGAAGAAGTCGCCGAACCGGCTTGTGGTCGACGAGGCAACCAATGACGACAACTCCGTGGTCGCGCTCCACCCAGACACCATGGAGAAGCTCCAGCTCTTCCGTGGCGACACTGTCCTGCTCAAGGTACGGATAATTAAACTTCGACTTAGGTACCGGTTGGATTGTGAGGCGTTGGGGTTGTGGACTTGGTGATTTTTAGAACTTATTGTTTCTGTAAGTTCTGCTTTCGGACAGGAAATTATTGATTGTGATTGGTGGCAAATATAGGATTTTTTGTCAGGTTATGGAATTTCGTCCTTGTGGTTTCTGGTTATAGTTTTGGTCACAAGTTCATGTAACTCATATATGATCTTCGTTGTAATCATGAGCCTAATTGTTTGTAGCGGTACTTGCTACAATTTTATTAACCAATCAATACTCAGCTAGAGATAGGTATGCCACTCCGTAGTTTTGGATTATGTCTGTCAAATTCCCCTTTGCTGTGGAGTTTACACTGTTTTAGTGTAGTTCACCATGGTAATTGTGGTAGCTGCTGTGCTCTGTAACTTTTATTTCATAATAAGATATATACTTTCTCATTCTCTCTGGTGCTGGGAGGTTGACCAGCGTTTATAAATTATTAAAGGGTTCATAACTATGTGCGTCGTTCCTTATCGGCCAGACCGCACAAAAAAAGAAAAAAAGAAAAAAGAAAAAAAAAAGGAACAATGCTGTGTGAGTGTGTGCTGGAAGCTTGCACAAAATTGGTTTAACTGTGAGACACGAAGTAAATTGGGCATCTATATTCCCTTATTTCTTGCTTTACATTCAATTCCTTATGGTTTGCTTTTACTCTAAAATCTGAATGTTGTACATATTACTTGCATTTTGGATGATACTCTGTAATCTCTCTATGAACTTTTTTTTACCTAGAGTGTGTTTTGTATTTGCCCATGAGGACCATGTCATTCTTGGCTGCTGACATCCTGGATCACTTGATAACAGGGTAAAAAGAGAAAAGACACAATCTGCATTGTGCTGGCAGATGAAACATGTGAGGAGCCTAAGGTCCGGATGAACAAGGTCGTAAGGAAGAACTTGAGGGTGCGACTTGGTGATGTGGTTTCTGTCCACCAATGTCAAGATGTCAAATATGGGAAGCGCGTGCACATCCTTCCTATTGATGACACAGTTGAAGGCATTACTGGCAACTTGTTTGATGCTTTCTTAAAACGTAAGATTCACTTAATTATACACTTATACTGTTATATACTATTTTTGGGGCAATTAGTGGTACAAATGATTCAGTTTTGAGAGACTCGTTTCTGCTGCTTGAATTTACCCTCTTGCAAAAGAATTTACCTAGTCCAAACTTTTCTTAAAAGCCTTATGTCTGATGGAAGATAAGCTGGGGTTATTTAACAAGTTCAGTATATTTTCCATGATTGGTCACTTGTCTTAGACTGTTATCATTAATTTATCACTCTGACCATATTTAGATGATATATTACTAGCATGCTAAAGTCTACTTTATTTTTCTCTCTCTTACTAACGTTGCCTTTTCTCTTGGGACTTTTCAGCATACTTCCTTGAAGCATATCGTCCTTTGAGAAAAGGAGACCTTTTCCTTGTCAGGGGTGGTATGAGAAGTGTAGAATTTAAAGTTTTAGAGACTGACCCTGCAGAATATTGTATAGTTGCACCTGATACAGAAATATTTTGTGAGGGTGAGCCTATAAAGAGGGAGGATGAGGAAAAACTAGATGAAGTTGGTTATGACGATGTCGGGGGAGTCAGAAAGCAGATGGCCCAAATCAGAGAATTGGTTGAGCTTCCACTGCGTCATCCTCAGCTTTTCAAGTCTATTGGTGTGAAGCCACCAAAGGGCATATTGTTGTATGGACCGCCTGGCTCTGGCAAGACCCTTATTGCTAGAGCTGTAGCTAATGAAACAGGCGCATTCTTCTTTCTGATCAATGGGCCAGAAATTATGTCAAAGCTAGCTGGAGAAAGTGAGAGCAATCTCAGAAAGGCATTTGAAGAAGCTGAGAAGAATGCACCATCTATCATTTTCATTGATGAGATAGATTCTATAGCACCTAAGAGAGAGAAGACCCATGGAGAGGTTGAAAGGCGTATTGTTTCACAGCTTTTGACTCTTATGGATGGCCTCAAATCTCGTGCTCATGTTATTGTTATGGGTGCCACAAACCGTCCAAACAGTATCGACCCTGCTCTTAGAAGGTTTGGTCGGTTTGACCGTGAGATTGACATTGGTGTTCCTGATGAAGTTGGGCGCCTTGAGGTTCTCCGGATTCATACTAAAAACATGAAGCTGGCTGAAGATGTAAGTGGCCTTTCTTATCAAATTGAGGTTGTCCGATTTTGTATGTAATTTCTCTGGTTTTGAAATTCTATCTCAACTACAATTAATATCTTTTGCAGGTTGACTTGGAGAACATTGCTAAGGATACCCATGGTTATGTGGGTGCGGATCTTGCTGCCCTTTGTACTGAGGCTGCTCTCCAGTGCATTCGTGAGAAGATGGATATTATAGATCTTGAGGATGAGACCATAGATGCTGAGATCCTGAATTCCATGGCTGTTTCGAATGACCATTTCAAGACTGCACTTGGGACAAGCAATCCATCTGCTCTGCGTGAAACTGTGAGAATCTCTATAAGGAATCTCTTTTATATGATATATATATTTGTACTTATTTTAGAGGCTTACTAAACTTCTGGATTCAGGTTGTGGAAGTTCCAAACGTCTCCTGGGAAGATATTGGTGGTTTGGAGAATGTCAAGAGGGAGCTCCAGGAGGTATTTTAATTCCCAGTTTATGTTTCTGCCACTGTTTCTTTTTCTTATATCATCTGTTAATAAACTTCAAATTCCTGCAGACTGTCCAATATCCAGTGGAGCATCCAGAAAAGTTTGAGAAGTTTGGCATGTCTCCTTCAAAAGGTGTTCTGTTTTATGGTCCTCCTGGCTGTGGTAAGACTCTGCTGGCCAAGGCGATTGCTAATGAATGCCAGGCTAACTTCATTAGTGTGAAGGGACCTGAGTTACTTACCATGTGGTTTGGTGAGAGTGAGGCCAATGTACGTGAGATCTTTGACAAGGCTAGGCAGTCTGCTCCATGTGTCCTGTTCTTTGATGAACTCGATTCAATTGCAACTCAGGTATATTTTTGTTCCTTTTATGCTGCATAAACGTAGATGAAGTTCGCAATTGGCTAATGATTTTCTGTATATTTCAGAGGGGAAGCAGTGTTGGCGATGCTGGAGGTGCTGCAGATAGAGTGTTGAACCAGCTGTTGACTGAGATGGATGGCATGAATGCCAAGAAGACTGTTTTCATTATCGGTGCCACTAACAGGCCGGACATCATTGACCCTGCCTTGCTTAGGCCAGGGCGTCTTGATCAACTTATCTATATTCCTCTGCCTGATGACCAATCCAGGCTCCAGATCTTCAAAGCCTGTCTCAGGAAGTCTCCTGTTGCTAAAGATGTTGACTTGAACGCTCTTGCAAAGTACACCCAGGGTTTCAGCGGTGCTGACATCACAGAAATCTGCCAGCGTGCGTGCAAGTATGCCATCAGGGAGAACATCGAAAAGGTAAGCATCATTTTGCTCGGAATTGGTACTAAATGATTGATTCTTTACGTAGTCATTTTTGCTGATGAAAATGGAAACGTTTATTCCAGGACATTGAGAGGGAGAGGCGTAGGAAGGACAACCCTGAGGCCATGGAGGAAGATGAGGTGGACGAAATTGCTGAGATCAAGGCTGCACACTTCGAGGAGTCGATGAAGTTTGCGCGCCGTAGTGTGAGCGATGCCGACATCCGCAAATACCAGGCCTTCGCCCAAACGCTGCAGCAGTCTCGTGGGTTCGGGAGCGAGTTCCGATTCCCTGGCCAGCCGGCGACGGCGGGGACTGGCTCTGGTGCTGCTGCTGACCCCTTCGCGTCTGCGGCTGCAGCTGACGAGGACGACCTGTATAGTTAAAAGTAGCGCTGCTGTAGCTAAACCTAAGTACCAGTTAATATTACTATGTTATATTATCTTGAGACACGAACGGGTCTACTAATTTTCTAATTTATAATTTTGGTACCAAAACATCATGTTATCTCTGTGCATACCACGTAGGTTTGTCTTGTTCGTGCGTGCGATCCTGTTATTAAGTTCCTCCACGGTTCTACAGCTAGTCGAGATAATTGCTGCGCCGGTACTGATCTAGAATACATTGATTGTAAAGCAATTTTTTTTTTGAGGCAGTAAAGCTTGTCATCATTTTAGGGACTGGCTTGTGACAATTAACACTATCGCTTTATCGCCAAATGTTTCACTAGCTTCCCCTTTTGGAGTTCGCATTCTCGAAGGCCCAAATAGTTTGACACATGCAAATTTCGAATGAAATGCACAACAGCACGAGTGCAAAACGCATTCGCTCATGGTCATCTATCAAAATTTTTGTCGCGCTCGCCTACAAATCAAATGAGCACGTTCAATGTAGCTTACAAAACTAAAGCACAACATAACAATGTCCTTGAACTTGCGCAAGGCTCAGCTTTCTCCAGACGCCTTCTTTCTCTTCTTTTTCCTTCTCTCGTTCCCATCAGTGGACCTATCCGACCGCTTTGATTGCTCCTGCCTGATCTCCATTAGTTTTGCCTTGGCATCCCGGAAAGGTGCGTCT
The DNA here is from genome assembly GCA_030378355.1 of Eleusine indica. Classification (NCBI taxonomy): domain Eukaryota; kingdom Viridiplantae; phylum Streptophyta; class Magnoliopsida; order Poales; family Poaceae; genus Eleusine; species Eleusine indica. The sequence goes on along the minus strand of CM059498.1, from coordinate 2,796,858 downwards.
GATCTCATGGCCAACAGTTCCTAAAGATGGACACCATAAAAAAAGAGTAAATAAGCAAAAGTCCTAGCTTGATTATGATGGACACCAAAAGTTTTGTGAATTTCAACAGGGGTAAGCACTGCCGTACTTTTACATGATCCATTGCAGCAAGGTTGAAACCTATAGTATCCTTGCATTCCTGCAGAAAATAGACCAAACAGATAACACGATAAGATTGTTGCAAAGCTTCCTGTTTAAATTACCATGAGAAAACAAGTTACCTTTACTCTACTGTAAAGGATATCCTTCAGTTCCGTCAATAAGGATCGTGCGGATGTTGTAGTAGTCAATTGATTATGATGTGTCTGAAGGAGCACTAAGCAAACTCTACAAACAAGCTCAACCTGCATGGTTATAGCAAAAAATCAGAGATTTTGAAGAGGACATTATACAGGAGGGAAAAGCAGAGTGTTGTGAGACTAATCAACAGTTCCAGGCATATTCATGTTTGGCATATCACAACAGCCCCCGTCCCCCACCGACTGACTCTGACATATCTTTGGAAACAGTTTCACAATCATAAAGGGTGGAGGAACTCATGACATCTATGGGAATATGCACTTGGCACAGCAGCTAATTATAAGGAATTGAAATACACAATAGAGCCTCAAAGGACAAAAAATGTATGGCAGATAGAAAACTGTTAACACATGAAAACATTCACAAGCTACAATGATAACCAACCAATATTATCTGACTTGAAAGCAGGAGTGGAAGTCGAGAAATAAGTATTTGTAGAATGCATACAAGTCTTTGATGTGGAAACAAGAGTTCAAATTGAGAAAGCTAGCAGGTAATTGACATAATGTAGCAAACATGATTAGATATCAAATCAGTCTTTTACCTTCGAAGGAACCAGCGACCACTCCTTCAAGTAGAACATGAGCTTTAGTGCGTCTGAGAATGGCAATGACTGCTCCAAAGATTAATTGAATACATGAGTATGTTCGTAAACGATAAATCATAGAAAAATTATAACTACTGAGTTATAACCACTCATATGAATAAGGAATTGCTTGTAAGACTATGATAAAACCACTTCCTTGAAGTGGTTTATTCAGGGAACATAGCATAAGAAACTGATATTTCAACTAGTGAAAGCACTGAATTCAAAATTGCTGCAAGAACAACTGTTTCTTTGTACATTTAACTCGTTACTATATGAAATTAATTTCAAATTGAAAAATATACAGGAACAGAAGTCATGCCAGAAATAGTTTAGTTAACCGGGGACAAATTTTTGTCACTAAGTAGTTGATCCGAATATTGTTCTAAAAGAAGATAAAAAAGAAATTTCAGCAAGAGAAACTATGGGCAATAAGTAAAGCAATCAATCACAGAAGAGCAGAAAAACATACCAGGAGGGCCTGTTCCAAATCATTTGGGTGGATGTTTGAAACTACGTTCAGAACATAGTCCGAGGGTGAACGCCCTTGCATTATAACATTAGGTTGAAACCTAGCCCCATTCCCATTCTTTAGATCTTCCTGAAAACCAAAAAACATACAGGTCAATAAAAATGTTCCTTTTGGTGAACCTTACTTCACAGGTGTACATGTGTACCACCTTGTGCTGATTAAGGCGCTTTAGTTCTTCCTCAGCAGTGTCAAGTGCATCCATAATTGCATCTGCAGAAGTTAGAGTCTCTTTTGTTTTCCTGCCAGGAACACCCACAGAACCTTCATCAGGAGTATCATCTTTCTGCCCATATCTATGTTCAATATCATTGTCTAAATCAGCCTCAAAACTTTCTTCCAATCTTTTCTCCTTCTCTTCCTGCAGTTCGGTAGATATTTGGTGGTAAAAAAAGTGATCCATGAAAAGAAAACAAAAACTACTGGAAAATCTTGCAGCAAATCAACAAGAAACTTCATCCAAGCATATACAGCATGGGGAATGTAATACCTCAATGAACAGTTGTTCTTCAGTACGATCCCATCGCCTAATGGAGCGATCATGAGAACCTGTCATGATAAAATCACCACGGCTGCTGATTGTTATGCACCAAACTTCAGCATGATGCCCCTCAAGTGTTAATAACAATTCAAATTTATCAGCATCCCAGTATTTCACGGTGCGATCTTTCCCCACACTGAACATATAATGAGTTTTATACACAAACTTGACGTCCATCACACTGCAAAGTAAAAAAAAGAAAAGAGTTAACGCTTCCACCACCCATTTGAAACTGATGGTAAAAACAAAATGTAAAAAACAGACCTGTCTGAATGAGCAAATATAGACTTATGACAATCACCAAAGTCCATACCCCAAATCTTCAGATTTTTGTCTGCGGAACCAGTAACTATTAGAGTCCCATCAGATGATATGTCCATGCAGAGAACCGGAAGTTTGTGCCCATAAAGCTTCAGACAATATTTCAGTGTGTCCAAGTGATAGACCTGTATAAACATAAAAATATTAGAGGCAAGCAAAGTACGAAGAAACTTATCATCTTATCAAAGTAGAAGTCTATTACAAAAATGTTTTCATGATGCAAGTGGCATCGCATGAGAATCAAGAATAACATGTTAATGTAATATACTCATCAGTTCCATATTTCTTGTCGTTAGGACTTGGGACAGGCTCATTAGTGCAAATTTGCACTAGCTATCTTGTCCTAATGACAAGATTTTCGGAATGGAGGGAGTACGCCAAAGGTGCTTACAGATCATTGAATTCATCAGATTAATGGTGATTCAAGTATTCAACAGAATAAATAAGGCAATTGCCAGGAAACAACTGCAACAAGAACAAAACTAGAAACAGGGTAAAAGGCAGTATTTCAAATATAAATAAATATGTAATTTATCTTAGGAAGTTAAGTCATGTTAAGGTTAAGATCTTAAGTAATCATATGGTGTACCTTTGATTCTTCACACTTTTCAAGAGAACTAAATAAGACAGATGAAAATTTTCATGTGATAATGAGCAGATATTTCATTGGTCACATACATTAAGTTCACAATGCAACAACAACAAAGCATTGTGAAATTAATGTGTGTGACCAATGAAAGATCTGTTCGTTATCACATGAATTTCACAATGCAGACAATAAACAGTGATTGAGTAGACCTTTTTGAAGCAAAGTGCTTAATGCTAAAATGAAATGATGGTGATGGAATAATGCTTTGTGCATAAAAGCATAAGGGATCATATATTTCCCAATGTTCCTTTCTTGTTGCTACAACAAAAGCATGTACACTACATGCACAAACAAATAATGGACCGTGGGTTTCAGCTGCGTAAAAAAAATCCATATCATCCTTCTGAATATCAAATTCTAAATGGCATAAATGATACGGTAGTTCTAGATTTCCAGTTGCGTAAAGAGGGGAAAACGTAGGAAAGCAAAATATTGCGTGTGGGTGTGGATTAGAGAGCAACCTTGACTGTGCAATCCAGGAGAGCAACAGCAATATACTGTTTTCCTACTTGATTAGTACCAATTGAGACAGCGAGGACATCTTCATCCATTTTTAAGGTTCTCACATTTGTTACAGTCAGCTGCTTAGAATCCTGTAACAAAGTAAACAACATACAAAAATCAATGAAACGTTTAACAAGAGTCATTGGTGATTCTTTTAAGTTCTGTAAAAAAAATCAAGAAATTCAGACAATTGAAATTGATATTAAATATCAAAATGAAGCTTTTCTTGGAAGTAGGTTCATGTAGTAAGAAAATCAGGCACTTGAGATACATAACTACTTGTGGCATTCTTGATCACAGAGAGAACTTACAGTGTCAGATTTCTGCATCCATTGGTACTCCCAGAACTTGACATCATGATCAGCACTCCCAGTGACAAAACCGCGTGCACCGATATTCCCATCTTCATCTGGAATGGGTATAATCGATCTTATGGAACCAGCATGAGCTTCTATGACCTCAATTGAGCTCCCACTAGCAATATCAATAATCTCCAAAGTACCACCTTTTGTACCGACAAGGGCATACCGATTTCCAGGAACAAAAGCACTGCACAATCCATATCCTGAGTCAATGGTCCGAAGACAGTCCCCTGTACTGGGATTCCAAATTTTAACAGCATTATGGCTAGTTGACATCAGTAGGTTGTCCTCCAAGTTAAGGGAGACACTCCTAACGTCAGAGTGGTGTCCATGCATCTCAATCGAATACATTTTCGAGACCTTCTCACTATCCACTGAATATGTCTCAAGCATGTTATTGTTAAGAGATAAAGACAAAGTGGCAAGGCATCCTTTTGGTGGATTGCTAGGAGAGAATGCAATTGAGCAAATTTTCTTGCTTGCCCGCAAAACTTGAAGAAGCTTAAATACATCAGTGGCGATAACTGCAGGATTCTGCAAGTCCTTAGCTGGCAAAGGATCTATGACAGTACCATTCCCTTCTGTAGCCATGGATTTCGCCAATGCTTTCTCTTTCTTCCTGTTCATCCGCCTTTTGGCCTTGCGTGTGGCTTCTGTTTCATCAAGAACCCTGTAAATATTTGCTGTCTTCCCAGCCACCTGGCATGCAACAAGACTACCATTCTTATTAAATCTAATGGTTGCCACTCTTTCTTTGCTCTGCCTGGGAATCTCCCCAAACAGCTTCAACACATCCCACTTGCTCCAGTCTTCACCCTCCTCTGCTGATTGTCGGATTCTAAACACCCGAAGTTCTGGATCGGCTGACCCAGACACCAGAAACTTCTCGCTAGGATCCACATCCATTGACCATATCTCGCTGCGATGGCCACCAACAATTTGAAGGCAGTGCTGCGTGTCAAGGTCCCAGACCCTGATAAACTTGTCCTTGGAGCAGCTCACCAGCTTCTTACCAGAATCCAGAAACAACAAATCGGTGACCTACACATTGAAAATCCCCATTCAGCATTACTAAACAATGCACACAATGGGAACAGGGAAGAGTGGAACAATAGAGCACCTGATCACGGTGCCCCCTCAAGCGGAAGAGGCCGGCCTGTGCAACGACATCCCAGAGAATTACGTCGCAGTCCTTGCTGCCTGAAGCGAGGACAGCCCCCGAGGGAGCAAAGCGGAGGGCGGAGGCAGCTGAGCGATGGCCGTGGAGCGTAGCCTCACAAGCACCGGTCTCGGCGTCCCACAGCCTTATGCTCCCATCCGCGTGCCCGCTAGCAATCTACACAATATGAGACATCAACACAAATGGTAATCGAAAGTTCAAACGCGGGAATCAGCAAGCACACAACAGGGGGATTGAAGGCATGGGAGGGGTCAGGCGTACCGACGAGGAGGCCGCGGCTGAGGGGGAAGAGGCGATGCAGAATATGACAAGAGAGGGGGAGGAGGACGAGGGCGCGAAGGTGATGGAGGGAAGGCCACGCTTGAGGTCCCAGGCGGCGAGGCGGTCGAGGGCGGCGGCGAGGAGGAGGCGGCCGGAGGGATCGTAGACAACGTTGGACTCCGGCGAGGCAATTACGCCGAAGGTGAGGGCCGGCTCGTAGCGGAGGTAGGCCTTCACCATGGCGGCCGGCCGCCGGCGGCGTGGGATGGGGTGGAGTGGGGGGCGGTTCGCGGGCGTTAGGGTTTATGGCTGCGCGGGTCGGAAAGGAAGCGGGGTTTTATTGGACGTGCACTTGAAACGAAATTGCCTTGATTTGAACTTTCATTTCATTACAGGTTGTTTGATTATTTGCATCGATTTTTATTTTGTCTAAACTGAAATTTTATTTTTATTTCAAAGTACAAAACTAGCTTATGTATTTGCGGATGACTAATTATCGTCGCTAAAAATTGATAAATTTATTAAGAGACTGATTAATTTTCAGTTGAAGATCTAAATCCAACGATTTATAATTATTATATAAATAATTTTTTAAAAAAAATCAAAACACAAAGTAACAAACCATTAACTGAAAACTTTCAGTCGATTGAAGGTTAGAAAATATGTTTTGTTAAATTAAAAGTTTTGTTTTCAGTTAATAAGGTGTACGGGTTCTATATTCACTTAATTAGACTGAAATTCCTATAGATTATTTACTCTCCATCACATAGAGCTGTCACCTCATGTGAATAATCAAACAAATTCTTTTTTCACGAACATGTTGTTCTTTATTTAGTTTATAGCTTACTAAGTTTTTTTACAATATAGTTTACTAATTAAAAACACACTTCACACATCCTCGCTGAACCGAGTGAAATGCAGAATTCTGAAAATTCAGTCCTGTCCTCTTTTCAGAAGGCCGAAATCGACACTCGCAATTCGCCGCGTAGAAAAACAGGACAGAGCAGACCAGACTCCTAGCCACATCTGACATCCCCCCGTTCCCGTTTACTCCAATCCCCACGCCGGAACAAGATGGCGGCGCCAGCCAACTCCACCACCTTCTCCGGCGACGTGTGGGCGGAGCTCCGCCTGTCCGACGTCCGTGACGTGCCCCACATCCACCGCCTCATCCATCAGATGGCCGAGTTCGAGCTCCTCACCGATCTCTTCGCCGCAACTGAGGAGCTCCTCACTTCCACGCTGTTCCCCTCGCCGGCGCCGCCTCCCTTCACCTCCTTCACCGCCCTCATCCTCGACCTCTCCCCCTCCGCGATCGTCCCAGACTCCGCCACCACAATCGCCTCCCGCCGCCTCGACCTCTCCGCGTCGCCGTTGGCCGATCCGGAGGCCGCCGCCTTGGCGTCCCCTCGCGGCGGCGGGCGCGTCACGGCCGGATTCGTGATCTGCTTCCCCAACTACTCCACCTTCCTCGCCAAGCCCGGGTTGTACGTGGAGGACATCTTCGTGCGCGCCCCCTGGCGCCGCCGCGGGCTCGGCCGGATGATGCTGTCCGCCGTCGCCGGCAGGGCGGCCGAGCTCGGGATGGGGCGCGTGGAGTGGTGCGTCCTCGACTGGAACCAGAACGCCATCAACTTCTACGAGGAGATGGGCGCCGACGTGCTTCCCCAGTGGCGCATCTGCCGTCTCACCGGCGCCGCCCTTGACAAGTACAAGGGCAACCAGGAGACCTCCGCCGACGGGAAGGCCTCGGAGTAGGAGGCGCTGAATTTGTACTTTGTGCCAATAATAAAGGCGGTGGATTTGCTACCACTGCTCCGCTCCCGTTTGGTGATGAATTCAGGTATTATGCTACTCAGTTGAGACTTGTTCGAACCTATGATGTGGTAAACCTTGCTGTTTTGTGCAAAATCGTCATCAGAGCAGGCGAAATGCCGCTATGTTCTCATCGTTGCCATTTGAGGCTCAACATGTTCTGTTGGTTCTCAGTTGATAGGAAATTCTTCTTTATCAGGATTGGAGAAACATTCGTGAATAGCACAAAAAAGGTTGAGAGTGTCATCTCTTATTGAGATAAACATAAACTGCACCCGGAAACTTTAAAATAGAGTTCTTTCTGTTTCATCTACTACATCTGTCCAGAAATGTGATACTTCCACATAGAGATGAGCAAGCATGCGAAGTAGACCGTTTTCATGAATACCTTCTAAAGTAAAAATACATGGAACAGCATAGAGAATTTACAATGCATCAAACTAATGATAGCATCTACCTTGCCTCCCTTTTTTTATATATATATTCTTTATCACTCAAACGGCCTAAAAGATGTGTGCACGAGACATAGACGACCTAAAATCTTGAGATTTAAAAATAACATCACAATTAATAAGAGAAATTTGTCTGAGAGACACTGAGAAATAGTGATTTTGTCCACAACACACTTATAATTGTATTTTTGTTTGAGACACACTATGATTTTGAGTACTCTCGTCTGTGGCACACTATTACTGTTTTCAACTTTTTTATCTCAACACACAAAACATATTAAAATTTGAATCTTAGCACAAATATACATTGTTGCATTCTCTATTATTAAAAAAAAATAGAGATAGATTTTTTCTGATTGTTCACATGATTTGCTCGATATTTTAATATTTAATTTATCGAGCAAGTTATGCCAACAATAACAAAAAATATATTTATATTTTTTATGATAGAGAATACAATAATGTATGTTTGTATAAAATATTATATATCAATATATTGTGTGTATTGAGATAAAAAAGTTAAAAATAATTGTTAATCGGTAATAGTGTGCCATATACGAGAGCATCTAAAATCATAGTATGTCTCAGACAAAAACGCGATTGTGAGTGTGTTATGAATGAAATCAGTATCTCGCAGACAAATTTCTCAATTAATAAATGTGAAAAATATTCTTTAGCTTTATCATCAGGCCAAACTCCGAGGAGAGGAGAGCATGTTTCACCATCATCGCATTCGTTTCAAGAATGATTATGTCCCATACCACATTTATCGAACAACATCAGATGTTGTTGCATTCGTCATTCGATCAAAATTAATTGTATTTAGTTCCTTATCCCTTCCACGATCGGCAGTTTCATATTGGTTCGTCCTTGCTCGTTTTTTTTTTTTTTCTTCTTGACCCCTGATCCAAGCTTTCCCGCCTTCTCTTTCTTTCTCTCCACGTCCGGATGGAGCTCGTCTTTCTTCTCAAGAAAACATCCGCCTATAAATTCAGAAGAGCCCATGCCTCCTCGTCGGTATCATAGTAGAAGCAATAACAACGTCGAATTCTGGTTCATTTGCCATTTAGAGCCTGATCAAGCCAGTTCCTTCTCGCTTCCTTCGGAGCGTTCGTGATGGAGAGCAAGGAGGCGCAGGGTGCGGAGACGACGGCCGTCGCGGCACAGGCGATGGAGGAGGAAAAGCAGCAGGCGGTTAAGACGCGCGAGCAGAACCGAGAGGAGGCGACCCGGAAGGTCCGGGCAGCCCAAGCTTCGACGATGTGGGCAAGCATCAAAAGCAGGGTCCGCGCCACCAGCGAGAGCGCCATCCTCAGGACCCGCCAGATGTTTGGCGAGCCCAAGGTCGAGTCCACCACTGTCGAGAAATCCGCTGCCAAGGCTGAGTCCGCGTAGATGGACCAAGGTGTTCCTGATGCTTGGGGCTCAAACAAGTGTGTGAATTCTCAATAATTATTGGTCATTAATCTCATCTGAGTTTATGAGCTAGTAGCTGGTCGTGCAATTTTCTGATTTTCATATTAGTAAAACATTATAGGAAGAAATTTGGCAGGAAATATTATAAAGTCGTAGTTTTCATCTGTTTGGTGTCGTGATGTTTATGCGCTCCTTAATAGCCTGATGATTGGACCGTTGACAGCTTTGTTGATTCTTTGACCAACAACATCACTCGTCAAATCGCATGAACCACCGAACATTTGCAGCAAAACAAACGCACGACTTTGCAGCAAAACAAACGCACGACTTAACTCCACAAACCAAACGAACTTAAGCGTTGAAGGACAGACTAAAATTCTAAATCTGCAGACAATTGTGATATAAACATAAATAAAAAATCAATCTGAATACACTATATCAACCTGGATAAATGTAGACAATCGAATTATTGATATGAAATTTGCTTTTACTGAATGACAAAACATATACAACTTCAGACATGTTCACAGCCAACAATGCAAGCAAGATTTACTTTACAGAGTCTTGACACCTCACCTCGCATGTACAGAATCAAAGAGGCACTTGAAGGCGATTTAAGATTATTTGAAATCATATAATTTCATCATAATGTTATTCAGGGATTACATACATCACTGATCGGCACAACAAAGAATGAATGACCACGTGTCAGTGGAAAGATCAGCTAATGACATGGATGGCGATCTTTCACCCCAACAATTTCTAGTTCCTAAACTTAGCACAATGTTAACAAAGGAACAAACACTATTACACTAGGCCTATCAGTTGTCAGGGGGTTATAGATAAGTGAGCCGCTACAACAAACAAGGCCCCAACACAAACAACTGGAGAGTTATCCCCAGCAGTGACTGGGAACTCAGAATCTAGATCAATAGTGATTAAACTTCTTTCTATGGCGACTGTAATCTGAGACATATCTGAATGTCTGTCCACAGTCAGAAGCAGAGCACTTGTAGGGCCGCTCCCCTGTGTGGACTCTGACATGTTCAGTCTGGGCCCACAGCCACTTGAAAGTCATTCCGCAGCCGTCCCAGGGACACTTCAATGGTCTCACCTCACTGTGGACAACCTGATGACGTTTCAAGTACTTGTGTGAGCTGAACCGCTTGCCACATGATTCGTCAGTGCAAATGTTGCGCTTGTGGGCATTGAGTTCAGCTCTAGTCTCAAACGTCATGTCACAAAGATCAATATCACATTGAAACAATCCATTTTTTCTTCTCTTACTCTTTCTCACAGTTGACGGTTCCACCGTCAACATCTCTTCGACGACTGCAGGTCTAGTCCTTGGCCTCAAGCTCTCACAGGGGGAGCGGGCAAAACTCCCTACACTGCTTAAAGTATCAGTATTTGACTTCGATTCTCTCTTTCTTTTATGTTTACGTCTAACATAATATATAATATCTGTTCTACTTGACCTTCCAATGCTTCTAGACACCAGATCTGATAACAGGAAGTCACAAGACTGTTTCTGGCCATCTCCTGTTACACCCAAAATCGTGTCTCTTTTTGCCATTTCTACAACCTTGCCTTCTGTAACTAAAGTTGAAGGCTGGTCATTGCTAGCCAGTGTCATCAATGTTAAAGAAGCTTTGCCAACGTCATCTTTCTCAGGAGCATCTGCTACACTTGACTCTTCAGCTAAAGCTCCAAGTAAAATATCAAAAGAGTTTGATCCATTGCTGATAGATTGCCCACCTTCTGCAGGTATCACAGTAGCCAAAGCAGCCTCCACGTGATCTTCCTGCGGAGATTCATGCTTAAATTTACCGGGATTAATGTTCACGAGCTCAACGGACTTGACAGTGGAATGATTAACCTGCAATTCATCACTCATCAATTCATGTGGTGACAGTGGCTCAGTTGAACCATGAACATCAGCAGAGCCAAGGCAGCCAAAGGTCAACCTACATTGCTGATCAGCATTATATATCATCTCACTAAAGCTTGATCTTTGTTTCATAGGAATAGCATCGAGATCACATGCCTCAGGTTGATTGTCTGATACAGATTTATTAATTTTAGTTACAGTATCCAAGCAGCAAGATGTCTTAGCACAGCCATCCTCATTTTCAAGGATGGCTGACATTGCATCCCCATGTTTTTCTTCTGAAATCAAACCGTCAATGAGGCATGGAACAACTGATTTACTGTTGAGACTATTGCAAAGCCTTGTCATCCCCTGATCTTGCTGAACTTGCAACTGTTCATCTCTGCACCCTAAAGTATCCTTCCGTGACTCATGACTGCTTAAACAGTTTGTGCTTCCTTCCATACAGATACTTCCATCATCAAGGAACTGTTGAACAGGAACACCTGTTGAACTACTTTGCTCAGTTGACTGTACACATTCTTGATTTCTCACAACTTCAACAGGTGAATCAGCAAGTGGGAGTGAATCCTGTGAATCAGATGAATAAACAGTCTCATTACATGTGTTCACACTTACTGGACCCTCACAAACTTGATGCATCATAGGATATTCAGCAAGAGCTATAGGAATATCAACAAGACGATGTTTATTGTCATCCTCAGTATGCAAGTGCAGAATGGCTATATCATCAGAACATTGACTGCTCGATTGCTGGGGACCACACTGTTGGAGAGTCTGTTGGCCATTTCCTTCCTCATAAACGTTTACAAAACTGCCTATTTTTGGTTTTGTATCTTCAGGCTCAACTTTTCCAGCAGTTGGTGTGGCACTAGAGCTCGTAATAACACCAATAACTTTGTATGGAGTTCGACCTTTTTTACAGAGCCATTTGAGATTTGGAACATCTGAGGCAGGTGATTGGTTGGAAAACAGTCCCCAAAATGACAAAGGAGGTTGCTCATGACTCCCTGACCTTTCTTTCCTAAGCTTGGCACAATATTTCAAGTTCAGACCCATCTGTGATGTCCAGTCCCTTCCATCTTCCTCATGTCCCTCATCATCAATTGAAATGTTGATTAGATGTAAATCAGACTTGGATGCATTTGCAAGTGGAACATCTGTACAGTCAAACTGAAACTCAATTTCCTCCGCTACTGATATTGCAAGCGCTTTTAATTTGGTATAATCTGCAGAATGCACATTATATAAAAAAATTGTCACTAAAAACAATGTGGATACCTAGAAAAATGATCTACAACTTTCTATCATGATCCAAAACAAGATGTTTTAAGAGACATCCAGGAGGTGGCCTAGCTACTGATCAGTACTTCTATTTACACATCAACATCAGTGTCAGAATCTGACTCGAGCTCCGGCGTTCAACAACACAAAATAGCAAATAAAGAACAAAAGGGATGTGAAATATCACTTGTAATACGATTTGGAGAATACATGTGGGAATCAGTGGGATTCAGATGTAATTACAGCTATTTCATATAACAAGGTGTGTAATCTGCTGCTTCTATTATACATGCATATAATATATATTATATAACAAACATATGCAACCTGCAACTTGTACACAGTGGAGATATTCAAGTTTCAGTTCATAGCACCAGCCTCCTTGGGCACACTCCATAATTCAACGTCCTACTGTTTTCTCACAATGAATTTCTAGCAAAAATATGTTACCCTTTTTGTTAACATGGAAATCGTGAAAATAAGTCACAAGATGAAAGAAAGCTAAGTTCACATAGCATACATCTGGGGCAGAAGAGAGAAAAACCGTACTCCACAAATACATGTAATCAGCATGTGAAAACAATTTCACATCAAACAGCATCTACAGTCAAATTGAATATGAAAACAAAATTAGTCATTTATGTATAGTACCTGAATGGCAAATAATTAGGGCATGGACACCACCTTTGTCCTCAAGCAACTTCTCGATCTCAAGGGCATGCTGCAAGCAGAAGATTCGAGGTCGCGCAAATGTAGAGTTTGTATTCCAGTTAATAGTATTCTCACAATTATCTAAAGCTTGTGCATCAATGTCACATCTGCCTGACTGATTGCTTAATTCTGAGCCAACACTGTCAGTGGGTATATTATCAGACTTCTCGTTGTCACTCTCTGAGAAATGAACATTTTCACTGCTGCAAGAGTATAAGCAGTTACTATGCTGCTGCTGCAGAGATTCATCAGGATCGTTATCCGTTAAACAGACATTATTTCTTTGTGAATTAACATTCTGATGATTGAGGGTGTCCTGTTCTGCAAGAGAGTCGAAATATGGATGTTCCTCAAAACCGGAAGGTTTACTGGGAATAGATGAGCATCCTGATACATACGCACAAGCATCTGTTAAAATGTTACACATAAGAAAACACAACATCACATTATGGATGATGAAGGAGATGTACAAGTGAACAATGCAATAAACAAGGAACATTACACATGTAACTGAAATCCACGCCTATTAGTAATTTAGTATTATACATAGAATATCTCTAGTGGACAGAATTCTACCACCTCATCAGAAATTGCTCAAATATAATTAATAAGCATGGCTAGACAGTAAATTCTAAAGAATAGGGTACTAATTACATTTCACTGCTTATGTATGGTACAATAAGAAATGCTGTTGAAACGAGCTCAATAACAGAAATAAAATAAAACATCTGGTTTTTTTTTTTGACTAATTACCCAGGGGATGCCTCTAAGGTGTAAAGTGCGGCACCCAGGGTTCGAACCCTGGGCAGAAGCACTTTCGGCCAGTGGCCTTTGCCACTGCGCCGTGAGCCCCTTCGCAATATAAAGGGTTTAGGGACAAGGAATGTGTATCCCATTGTACACATCTTACTTCTTTTGCGAGGATCCTCACATACTTAATTGCAGTCAGAAATCTTATATACCTACACTCGTTTCATAAAAAGGGAAAAGGAACCGGGAACCACATGCCTTATAATTTATCAAAGATTTTGAGAATAAAACATTTCATACTTATCAAAAAAAGAAAATTTAAATTAATTCCTATCAAGTAAGTTCAGCATGTAAGAAGAAAATTTGTCTATCTTCACCAAAAGCCACCACCACAACAACAAAATAGCATTGACTCGAAGGTCAAAACCTCAAGAAAGATCTATAGTTGATGATAAAACGAACTTGCATGTAATCAGAAAATTACAAAAACTTGCAGCTCACAAATGCATACCGGAATTGTCATCCACAGGGCAGCGTGGCAGTAAATTTGAACTACCTTTATCACAATTCTGCCTATCCTTTTCTCCATGAATAAGGGAAATCCTTTCCAAGGCTTCTTTGGACGGTTGAAGAATCACCATGAATGGAAAGCCAAGAATTCCACAAGCCACACATGTCAATGAGCCAGAATCAATATTCAAATCAAAAGGCAGGTCATCCTCATCATCTGCATCAGCTTGAGGCTGTTCCTCCTTGGAAGCAGATGTGGCATAGGATGATTTGCTATCTATTGACATACATTCAGAGTGTGCTCCATTCAAACATGCAGTACCATCAAATGAACCATTATCTTTATCTTTGTGGTTGCATTGCTGAGATCCAATTCTGCAACCACCCTCAGACTTCTTGTCAGGAGCTTTTGAGCCAGAAGAACAGGAATGTAGAGAAGCCAGAGATGGCAGCAAGTCAGGCTCCCATAGAACCACATTATTGATTGATTTCTTTTGCAGAAACGAACACAAAAGCTTGTTTTCACTAATCATATCCAATAAGAATTCCTGCTTGACAAGCAATTCTCTATCTTCTTTTTTTCGATCTCTCAAGCGAGAAGTTCGAATTCCAGATAATACTCTTGGGGTCCTGAAATTGAAATGAATCCACTAGATTCAAAGTGCAGAAAACAACAAGCAGTTGGTTCCTCTGCAATTATATGGTCACCAAAAATTATAGTAACCATATCACTAAATGCATAAACAGGTTGCACGATCAAGGTGACAGGTTAAATAACTAGACAAATAACGTGATCTCCTAGTTCTTAGTTTACAAATTTGAATACCAATAAGCTCCCAGATAGATAGGGTGGTAGAACCAGATGGGTGCTCTGTGAATACAGTGAACTTCTGTCATGCGTTCTAGCCCCCCATCCCACCCAAAAATAAAGAAAGCAATAAAGAAAAACAGGTCTGTTCTGTTCAGTATATTAGAATACCTCTGTGACTAGAGGCACTAACCTAACACTGAAATTTGAAACAAACGCACAAAGACTTTCAAGGTTATGCACATTCACTTTATTGGACAGGCAAACAAGTAAATGTACTGAAATCAACTGACGAGGTTTATTGACACATGGAGATGTTAATGTTTTTACGATTCGCGAACTTCATAGGCCAGGTCCTGAGGAGTACTTCTAATTCCAACAATTAATTAAAATAGGTATGTTAAAGAAGTTATTGTTCTATTGCACTGGACTATGGGGAAAGTAGGACATACTCTATTTTCAGCATAAATCGAACTCCAACAACCAAAGTTTACCTGGGTATAAAAGAAACAGCTAGCAGATAAAGTAGCTGTTGATGGGAGAGCATTGGAAGATAATTCATCACAGCCCTCCGAACTGCTGCCTCTTTGGCAAACTTTAGCCATCGGGGAGTTGCAAAGTTGGCAGCTTCTCCACAGTTAAATCCTGTATTATATCTGAATATTTAGAACTACTAACTAAATGAGCAGAAATTACAAAACCAAGAAATATCCTGAACTGCAGAAGATGTTGCTACAAGCAGGTACATAGTCTGTCACTACTTTGTATTAAGGAAGATTTTTTAAGGGAACTAAGATAAATTGTCTAGATAGCTTATTTCGTATCAAATATAAATGAAGCCCTCAAGTGGAACGTCTATAAAATCTCACATGAATCCATGAATGTTATAGCAAGCAAAAAAAAGTACAACCAGCTGTTAATCATTATCAAAACAGTAAAGCAGAGATAAGGACTTTGATTCCCTAATTGCATAAGGAAACTATTCATATATGCAATAAAAACAAGCAAATTGGGATAAGTCCAGTAGAGTTGAGTTATTGTGACATGAAAATAGAAATACTATTGATCGGTTTCTATGAGAAATGAAAACTACATCAATTGTATAAGCTACAAGCGCTGTGTGTTTTAAATAGTTGCTTTATTATTGTTAAGTTTCAAACATGAAAATACAGCATTGCTATAAAAAGGCAATAGATTGACAGATAGCATATTGCAGATGATTCAAAGTTCACTCCATACATGCATGATTAGTTTGATAACGCAGCTCACCATGGCTAAACCCAACATGGTACGCCCTTGGGAACGTCACCACGAACTCACCAGGGTATTGTACCAATCTGAAACCCAGTGTATATCAGCACATGAATTGGTAAGAAACAGGTGTTATCAATAAAGAAATTTGTAAAAAAAACAAGTGTATCGATACCATAGGCATTTGACAAAATTACAAAAAATAAAGAGTTGAGAATTTCAGAGCCCGTACCTACAGCAGGGCACACCACGAGCAACAAGAACTTCTGGGGACATTAATGTTGTTTTCTCTCCGAGCACCGCCAGAGATGCTGCATGGATCAACAATCAGATTATGAAACCTGTCTGTAACCGTAATGGGCATATCACAAACATGATAAACAACAAATACCAAGTCGATCAGAGTTCCCTCCATAGCCATGCACACGAATAACTTCCTCAAGGTCAGCAGCACGGTCCCCAGGAACAGCATACCACGTTTTCGGTGTGCCGGTGTGGAGGAAGTTGAGGCTATGCAACTCATGATCCTCGACATGCCATGCAAACCAACTAAAGAGCATCCCAATGTACACCATTGGAGAAGTCACCCCAGGAACATCATCCGGCATGAATCTTGTAAGTGATCCAGGAGCCCGTGCAATCGCCTGTAGGTTCCACGGGCTTCCTGACAGCCTCCACCCAGAACCCTTCTCCCCATCATCCCCCATTGGGTCACCCTCTCGTCTCCGTTTCTTCTGCCGCCGGGATTGCTCTGAGGCAGCAAAGCCGGAACCCGGGACATCATTTGCATACTCAATATAAATGGGGCGGTCCTCTGACGCCTTCCAAAAGAGCGATTCCACCTCCAGGGGAGTCGGTTCGCGAAGCCCAGCGAGGTAGCTCTTGGAGAAGGCACGGGATTTGGCCTCGAATTGCTCTAGCGTGTAGTGCTCACCGCTCTGCCACACCTGCTTCAGCACCTGCGGTGGCGGGCGCCCACGCCGCGGCGTCCCGAGCTCCTGGTGCCGAGTTGTGAACACGGCGGCGGATTCCGCCCGCGACGACTCAGGGTTGGAGGAGTCGGAGGAGCCTGGATTGGCGGCGTCGGGGGAGGCAGAGATGAGGGAGCGGTTGAGGTGGGCGAAGACGAAGCGGCGGGAGGGGCGCTGGTAGGGCGGGATGACTTTGCAGATGCCGTAGGCGGCGGCCTCGCGCTCCACGCGGGAGAGGAAGGCGATGGGGTCGGCGAACTCCGACTCCGTGGGGTGGTACTCCGGGGCGCGTGGGAGGCCGCGGAGCCACGCTGGAACGGGGGTCTCCGCCGGGCCGCCAGCCACCGCCGGCGGCGGCGACATCGGCGCGGGATGCTAGGGTTTTGGAGGCCGGCGACGGGAAGCGGAAGGGTGGAGCATTTGGTGGGTTTGGGGAGGAGAAGGGGAGAGGGATGGAAATGGAAGTGTGGCCTGTGGGCGTGTGGGGGATTGCCTGCGAAGACGGTGGTGTGACTGTGTGGGCATGGGAATCCTGTGGGAGAGCGATGCGGGGCGAGCAGCGTGTGGACTCGAGAGAGAGCTTATGGGCGGTTACCGGGCACGGAGGCGCAGTCGTCGGCACGTGGGCGCGCGTCTCGGTGTCAGGGGTGATCCGCGGCGTGCTCTTGCGCGTTCTTCAGTGGCAGTTATGCTTATCGCCCTCCAATCCATTCTCTGAGACCTCGAAAGTAACCGTCTTCCTGTCGGAAAGATCAGTTGTGCACATCGGATGTTCCACTTGGATCGACCCCGTGGAATCAACAAAGGAAACCCATATAACAACATGTGTAGTACTAGTTCTTAAAAACAATGATATATGCAGATGCGGTACTGATCAACACAAACATAAAGTGTCATAACTAGAACCTTTTCGTGCGTGTATAGTTATAAGTAGGAGTAGCACAAATTCCTTCCCTAAGTGATGACGAGCTTGCTAAAAATGAGAGATGTTTGTCTTGCTAATATTTCGTTTCTCCATTGGTTTACAACAATTTTGATGAATGCCAAGACACAACATGTGGAATAGAAAGTTTTTAACACATGAATTTCTCACTAGATCAAGAAAATGTTAACACAACATGTGAAATAGATAGACTTTAAAATGTTCTGTCAATTTATATCTCTAACAGCAATTAGTTGTGCCTATCTTATGAAACCACATCATATTTTTGTAAAGAAGAATAAAGGGCACACCCCTACCTTTCTTTGAGAGGTACGATCTTCTCATACAATCTTTTTTTATCAACTAATATTTATCCACACTAGTAATGTGCCCGTGCGTTATCACGGTCTTTAAAACTTTGAAAACAAATTAATAGAGGTGCTAGTAAACTAATATAAAAAAGGTGCTAATAAACTAATCTTAATCAAAGAACACATTTCCCATTTATTTTTTAAAATTTTCCTGTGGTATAAAAGCGGACCATTCACTTGCAATACACTATTTTTGAAAGTTTGTTATGAATTGAATAAAAAAGAAGTGATACTATGCAGTGTATGTATCGAACACAAAGAAACATTTTGAAGCTATGCTAGCTAACAAATTGTATCCGTATGAATGTTTTCTGCTGCCATGTTAAATTTAATCAACCCACACCAATTCAATTCGACATCAAATAAACTCAACCCCAACTTAGAAGTAGAACAAAACTGCACGAATGATCTGGCTGATCAGATTGCAATTCACTTTTCTGACATTGGCGGGACTTACACAAACCCTAATCAGAGTTTGAGCACCGTGATCCATGAAACACTGAATTCTTAATAATTAGCCATTTGTCTTCATGATATATTATATGGAGAAGAATACTAATCCATGCTAGGCCATGGTAAACATCAACTTACATAGTGTAGTGAAGAAGAACACAGAAACACATAAACGGCGACTCATAGAATCAAGAAGGGGAGGGCGGATCATCATGGAACTAAAACAAAAAAACTCACGTCAGTTCCGATCGCCTCAAAAGAACCAGCAGCAAGCAAACACAAAGGAAAAAAGTGAGTTTGTTAGCCTATAGCTGCTTGTTGTGGATGACATGCATAGTAATGTAGGCATTAGAAATCCTAACGATAGACACGACAACATGTATATGTAGTTGGGTCTTCATGCAACTCGAAGAAGCTTCAGACCTGTGCGTTACTTCTCGAGACCCACATCTCACGTCGATGTCATTGTCTCTGCCGAGGACGAAGAACTTACCAAGTCAGCGGAGAGAACGACCTGATCCCTAAGCGCGGTGCAACCGCCCAGCTACCTGATCTCGGTGGAATGTGTGGCAGGCCACTCAGAAGCCACGCTTGCTGATGTTTTAGTAGAAGAGAGACTTGAATGGTAGAGACAACGACACGGTAGTAGCATGGCTTCTTGAAGGCGTCATCGATTTGGTTCGTTTCCCATTCTCACCCACACACAACCCAACTTCTCTCTCTTCTTTGGAGCGATTCAGTGCAGTAGCATCTCGGCCCAACAACCGGCCCAGTTGGTCTGAGTGCCCTGCCGAACAGACAAACAATCGTCTTCTTCCTCTAGCTAGACGTCTCCTGTTCGCCATTGACAAAACGCTCGAACTCCGATTTAGCACATGCAAACTATCCTCAAGCTCACAAACAAGCAAAACAGAGTCCATTCAGTCTCATCTATCGTACCCCTTTATCAAAACCTGATCAGATTCCACAAACTCCAAATAATCGATGTTTGATCGAATTTCAACAAACCAGAAAGCCGAGGAGACACAGAACTTTAGGACACCACGAACACGAAATAGACGACCACACCTCTCTTAATAAGATGTATAGATATATGGAGGTTATCATAAACATCTAAAAGTCCTACAACCCTAAAACTTTGTGGAGCACACAACTTTCCATTATAAGAGCGTATAATATTCCATATTCTCTAGATTCCAATCAATTAAAAAATTTTCAGTCAATGATTTGTTATTTTATATTTAAATTTTTTCTTTTATAAGATTATCTATATAATAACTATAAATCATTGAATTAACATCTGATGATTCAAAACGGTGATTAAAAATTATCTAAACTTTTAGTCAGTTGAAAATTAGCAAGTCCTGATATTTGCAAATCCTTTGTTCGCATGGTTGAGAGTTTGAAACACGTGCTATTCTCACATCAGACAGTTTTCTTTTTCCTTAGTTTTTTCTTCACCCCTTTAGATCTTCGAGCACGGATCAAGAGCTTGGCCCACACTGCTAATTGGGTCGGCTTGGGCTTCAAGACGACATGCGAGGCGCTACATTCAGACTTCAGCAGGGCCCACGCATTCGTGTCCATCCCAATCCAGCTTACCAGCATCGGCCACATGCGTGATTCACTATGTACCATCCGAACTTTACCCTCACATACTAATTATACTAACATTGTGGGCCAACCGATCCCACGTGTCATTAGCTTACGTCTATGGAGTTCTACACACAGAAACAAATATTGGGACATTAAATTAATCCGCTAATTCTAGACTCGCTTCTCTGTCCTCCGGCTCGTCGCCTCGATTCCCCGGCCTCTCTCGCTCGCCCTCCTCCGCCTCCCGCTTCGCGCGCGAACCCACCTCTCGCTCTCTGTTTAACTATGTCCTCGCGGCTCTGATCCGGCCGCCACTATGCAACACCGCTCGCCGACGGCCGTGTCGTCCCCCGCTCCTCCGACGGCGGATGCGGCGGCTATGGCGCCGGCCGTGGGCGGGATTGAGCCGGCCGTGACGCTCGACCAGGTACCGCGCTGGAGCGACCCGGACCAGCGCCTCAGCTCGTCGTCCCCTACCGCCGCCGGATCCGAGCCTCCGGTCTCGTCCTTCATATCATTCTCTGACCCGCTCATCGGCGACGAGGCGGCCGCCGGAGCGGGTGGCCGCGGCGCGTCCCGGTTCCCCGTCGACCACGAGATCAACTCGAAGATCTACCTCTGGCGCGGGCACCCGTGGAACCTCGAAGTCGATGCTGTCGTCAACTCCACCAACGAGGTCCGAATTCGGTGAGACTGGCATGCTAGTTTCGAATGCAGCAATTCAGATGCTAATTGTCAGTGGGATTGTGGTTGTGCAGAACTTGGACGAGGCTCATAGCAGTCCTGGGCTTCACGCTGCTGCAGGGCCAGGTCTAGCTGAAGAGTGTGCCACCTTGGTAATGTTCGAGTTTGGGATGGTGATTTTATTACTTTTTAAATTTGTTGGCGAAATGGGGACTGAAAGTGAAAGCTGGCTCTTCTTTTGTGGACGGTGTGCAGGGCGGATGCCGAACAGGAATGGCCAAGATGACCAATGCTTATGATCTTCCGGCCAGGTGTGTGATTTGATTTATTTCAAGAGTGGCCAATGCTTCATAAGTTGTAACACAGTACCCTCGCTGTACATTTTTTTTTAAAAAAAATGTAATAGATTACATTGTCGCATTTGCCAATAAAGTGGCTTTGTGAAAACTGAGATGTATCAGTAATAGCAGCTAGCCTCTTGCATTCTTCTGAGGAATGCTTAAAAGGTCCTTCAGGTGATATGTAGATTTCGCTCCCTTACAAGCATAATGTATAGCCATAGCTGGTTTGGTTGAGTTTGAACTGTGAACATTCTTGTAATGAGCTATAACTTGTCTATATAATAGATTTTTCTTTTTGACAATAGATTCTAAGCGCTACTTAGATGTATCATTTATGCACCTATTTTGATTCTGGTTAGAATCTGTCTTGCTAAAGTTTCAATGTTAGCACACTTGTGACAGATAGAGTGGGAAAATTTCTCAGAAACCCAACTTTATAACCTGTATGGTGTTGAAAATAGAACTGTCCACATGCAATGCACCTTTTCTATTAGGTGTGGAGGTGATAATTTAGTACCAAATAGGAGTAGTTGAATGTTATAAATTAGTTGATCTGGGAGTGATTAATGGCCAAAGATTATTGTGATAAGAATTGTTAAAAGATGATAGGACATGAAATCAGGGAAGGCATTAGATTTTGTTGATCATATAAACATGAGTGATCAATGTCGAATATGATTTAGCTGGTTACCAGCCGTTCAGCAAAATATTTGCCATATAAATAGCCAGAGTAGCTTTTGTTTCTGATGTACACCCGAGTTTATTCCCATGTATAAGACATAATGCAGTTCGGTAGTTTATGCTCTTGCCATTTCCCTCATTATTTTTATCAAAGCAGAACCTGTTACAATTATGTGCTCTTTTTTGTATTGTCAGAAAGCTTATTATCTATTTATGTAGGAAGGTTATCCACACAGTGGGCCCTAAATATGCTGTCAAGTATCACACAGCTGCAGAGAACGCACTTAGCCATTGCTACAGGTCTTGTTTGGAACTACTAATTGAGAATGGCCTTGAAAGGTATCTGTAAAAAATCCATAATATAAGGCACATAATTTGATGCTTATAGAAATTTGTTTAGTTTTTTTAGTACTAAGTTTTACTATAATTTTCTACAACTTTGCTGTAATGCATTCTTCCTTTCCTGTGCTTAGCATTGCAACTGGTTGCATATACACGGAAGCCAAGAACTACCCTCGTGAACCAGCTGCCCATGTGGCTATAAGTAAGTGTGCTTACTGATTTTACTTTTGCTCTCATATTTTTTCTCTCTGATATATGTTAGGGCCAAACATGAGTTATCTGTGTCAATGATTTTCTACTCCACTGAGTTAGTTTTGTTCTGACTCATTTTCTTTGAATGCAATTGAGCAGGAACTGTTAGACGTTTCCTGGAGAAGCAAAAAGATAAAATAACAGCTATTGTCTTTTGCACAACATCATCATCTGACACAGAGATCTATAAGAGGTGTTTGAACCGAATGCTGCTAATCTTAGTTACATGTAATAGTTTCAAGGTTGACATAACCGGGGTTAACCGGTAAACCGGTCCGGGGCGGTTACACTGGTCGGCCGGTTAACCCCTGGTTTTGATTCAAAGTTTTTCAAAATTTGAAAAATCTTCATCCAACAAAACCGATATAACTGGTTGGTTAACCGATGAAACTGACCGGTTAACTGCAAAAAAGGGTAATTTTTTAATATAAAAAGATGCATTTGAAAATCTATCAACAAAACCGGTAAAACCGACCAATTAACTGTTAAAACTGGTTGGTTAACCAGTATAACCAGTCACTGACCATCACCTCGCCAAATCGAATTTTTCCCGGTTAACCGGCTGGTTTTCTGGTGAAGCGGTTTCGACCGGTTCTACTGGTTGGAACGGTTACGTAATTGAATAGTTGTCCTACATTTGCTTGATTATACTTTGTTCTTCAGATTGCTTCCACTATATTTTCCACGGGACAAGCATGAAGAAGAGATAGCTGCATTGAAACTTCCAGCTGATGTTGGGGACGAGAATGGTGAAACAGTAATAGATGAAAGGAAAATAAGAATAAAACCCTTGCCCGCTGGAGCGACCAAAACGCCAATTCCTACACTTGCAGATATCCCTCTTCCTGATTCTGGGTTGACATCACGCAGAAGGTGTGTTTATAAATGCATGTATTTTCTTGGTTTTGATGGCTGAAAGAATTTTCCTTCTAGAATAATATTCTCTGCATGCTTAGTAGTCTTACATTAGGAGTTTGCCTGATTTTAGCTGGTCCATATGAACAGGAATTCTTTCAAGCTGGACTCATATTTGGATCCTGCGTTTATGTCTATAATTAAGGATCCGGATCTCCGACGCCAGGAGCAATGGGAAAAATCTGCTCAAGCAAACAAGGGGTTTAACCTTGCTAACTTGCTTGGGTTTGGTGATCTCGGCAGTCCACCATTATCTGCTGCTGAAGAATATTCACTTCATTCACGATACCTTGCTAAAGCAAATTCTATGAATCTTGCAGATATTGCTGAAATGAAAATAATGTATGCGCTTCTAATATTTTCTTTTGTTAATTTTTGGATTTGCTTTACTTGCTGGCTAGATCTCTAGCCTTGACATTTCCGTTTTATCTCTATATCATTGCCTCTATCTTAAGTTCTCTAATAATTACAGCTACCGTGGAGGAGTTGATAGTGAAGGACGTCCAGTTATGGTTGTTGTTGGTGCTCACTTTCTTCTTCGCTGCTTGGATATTGAACGGTTTGTTCTATATGTAGTAAAGGTGATTTATGGTGTTGCTTAGACAGTTGAGATGCATAGAACGAGTATTATTCTTTTATTTGTGCTAACTATCTTGCAAGTGCCCTCATATCATCTATGACTTTCTGGCATTGCATTTCTCAGTTATGCTGGTCTGCTGGAGTTTCTAAGCTTTCCCAACTTTATTTTCTTCTTTCTCACTACCTGTATTTTGTTGTGTTTCTTTAAAATGACGATGTAATTTGTTTGCAGTGTTTATAATCGTAATGTTGTTTCAGAAGTTTAACAATTCATCACAAAATGATATAATGTTTCTAGTTGAACAGTAAATTCCTGAATTTGATCTGTAATAATCCTAAAAAAATAATTTGATCTGTAATGGGGCCTCTGTCCCAGTATCGGCAGAAGTTCGAATGTTTCTTTTCCCTCAAAAATGTAGGAGAGTTGCTTCAATGTGTTCAGAAGAAAATGGATTGTTTCTGCTTTGCCCGTGACCTGGCCTTGAGATTCCATGTTAAGGATATGCTGGCTGCTGAGCTGCAAACAAAGATTTCTATGCCCCATCCATCTTTCGGGATCTATATGCAACATCCTTATTGCTTTTGAATGACTGGCTTGTGACAGCTAGTTTATTTAAAGGCTCTTAAAGATCAACACAAAAACAAATTGATGTGTATCCTTAAGTTAACTAAGTCATGGTTTGTGGGCTCAGCCTTCCACTAGCAAATTTAGACCCAGATATTTTGAATGGCTTTAATGAGATAGAATTGCGCAAATATTATATTGCGCGATATTTATTGTGCACTATGTAAATAGTTCCATAATTATCTCATCAAAACCCATCTACTATCTAGATTCCTGATTGCATTGTATTTTTATTCACATAGGTTCAGTTGGGCAGTAAATTCTGACAGCATCTTCCTATGCTTCTTTTGCAGGAATTTGAACCTTTGATTCAAAAGCCTTACACAATTGTCTATTTCCATTCTGCAGCATCTCTGAAAGTGTAAGTTTTGGATATGTTGTTGAGATGGAAATTACATACTTCGTCTTCACCTTGGTATATGGAAATAATTTTTCAGTTGAATTTACAGGCAACCTGACTTAGGATTCATGAAACGGTTACAACAAATACTAGGTCGGAAGCACAAAAAAAATCTTCGTGTGAGTATCTCATTTTATGTACTATTGTAGTTTTATTTTTTCTATTTGGACTACATCAATAGCACTGATCTTCACAGGCTATATATGTACTCCACCCAACATTGGGATTGAGAACAGCTATCTTGGCGATGCAGCTTTTTGTTGACGGAGAGGTATTTATGGTGCAGCTTAACTTCCTGTTCTTTTGTCTTGTTGCTTTACATGTCTGTAATTCTGTTCTGTTTTAATTAGGTCTGGAAGAAAGTCGTCTGTGTTGACAGACTTGTACAGCTGTTCAGATATGTACCACGCGAACAACTAACCATTCCTGATTTTGTCTTTCAGTAAGCAATCTCTACTCCTTAGCTTTCTTTTCAAGATCTGCTAGTTAACTTGATTTGGCTTCAAATAATCAATCAGGCATGATCTTGAAGTGAACGGTGGTAAGGGCATAATTATTGACCCAAGAACAAAGCATGTGTACCAAAGACCATCAGGTTGAACTGTCAAACATGCAAATAAGAACTTCATGGTTTCCCCCACTCTGTAAAATCCATCTATTCTCTCTAGAAGAGTTCCCTTTATGATCTGTACATTTTGTATCTAGTTGAGTTGGCATTGTTACTCTGTGATTTTCCTTCTTTTCATTTTAGCAAGGACAATTATGTATCCTGTATTCTGTATAACAAATAAGGGCACATCTAAATGTCTAATAAATTCTGTAGCTGGGTTTACTCCTTTGCTACAGTAAAGCATAGAAGTTTGGCTGGTCCTTGAAGTAAAATGTCCTTTTTTTTGGTGTGTGTGGTATGAACAGAAAACTCGTAGAAATGAGAAATGTGGCGTTTTGTTCTGTCCCAGGAAGCTGGTCGGCAATCAGCACATTGGAAAACTTCGCCATTGTATCTGTTTAGTTAACTGTATATGAAGTAGTAAGGTGATAATATTTCTTTAGATAATTTACTAGCAAAGTGACCGTGTGTTGCGATGGGTTTAAGAAAAATAAAACACTCTGTTTGGTTTAAATAAAAAATTATTTACATAATATATTTGTTAAACATATATAGTATTATTAATATTTTTACATGAAAGATCATATTTATATTATTATTGATGCTTCTTAGTGTTTTATTTTATATATAGAAACAATCATTTTCTCATCATTTTTCACCATATTCTCATTATAAATATGTTTTTTATCTCTAATATTGATGATTTCGACATGTAGTGTTGTTTGAGATGTTGTAGAATTAGATGAAATAATACTAAAAATGTTCAAAGATGAAAAATAGCGATATGAAGCCCGACTCCGGATTTTCCACAAGCCCATGGCACCTATAAGATACCTCTATACGTATATGAAACCCAACATGTAATCCCAAGGTCGTGACCAAATGACTAAGGATTTCTAGAAGGTTTATTCGAAAGTAAAAAAATAATTTACACAGTTCAGAAATAATACTGTATTGTGTCGTGCTTTTGAACTTCAAGACGTGCTCCAATGGGAAAAGTGTGACTACAAAAGTTGTAGATCTCGTCGAGAGCTTTTCAGAACATATACGCATTATATTATTTGAACTCCGGAGCTATGAGATATAGGCCCCGTAAGAAGACGTGTGTAGTGGAGTCCGAATCGGAACAAGTATTTTTACATCGTATATTTGAATACAAAGACTTTCGAATCTGTGAATCCATTGAATATCAAAATTGTAGAACTTTTTGAGGGCTACGAGATAGAGTCCGAGTTTGTTTCATTTGGACTCCGGACGTGGACTTTATGATTTTTGAAAGTCAGTGCTTAATATGGAAGGTATAAAACCGATTTGGATTCAATCTCTAACTTTGTGGATACAAAGTGGACGACCGTACCTTAATTAATAAGTTGTAGAGATAATAGATAATACGTAGGTCAATTACAATAAACTGAAAAATGTCAACCCATTTAAAATCAATATGGTTAACAATTAATCTTACTAACCCAAAATATGATTCCGTCAAGCATGATGATTTGCAAAAGTGACATGCTTTTAGATTTATCTTGTCACTTACGATTGTTTTATGTTATGTATTAATAATAACACCTGTAATGGTTCTGCTAACAGTTGCTAGTTTTGAGAGGAAGAGGACGCGACGCAAGTTGTACTTCAAACAGCTGATGTCAATCAATGAAATGTTCTCGCTCTCAACTAGCCGAAGAGATGATATCCTAATATGCATACGATTGAGACTGTTACATTTAATCAGCAAGCTGGGTACAGAGGGAGAAGGCCACTACAGATTGATTAAGCTGTCTCGACCTGATTTTTTTATAGCGGACGAAGACGAAGCGTATATAAATCAAGGGCAAGTCGCATATTCGGATCTTTGGCATATTATTCTCGCGTTGACAACTAATGTTCGTAAGAACAGAATAAATTGCCATAGTTTAGTAGCATTATCCAAATCCAGTATGATTCAGTATACGTTGAAACTGCGCAGCAACCAGTTGTAACTTGTGAGTTGGTGATTCGTTCGATGGACCGAAGCCGAATTTGGAGGTCAATGGCTCAGCTAATAGCTGATGACGTCAAATGGCTGGCCCCAGCTGCACGTACAGCAGGTAGCTAGCCAATTATCTACTACTTATGCATGATTTTGTTCTGAAATTATCCGAATGTTCTCCTGCAAACATATAAACAAATCTAAATAAAGCAGCATTTAAGCGACTCCTGTAGAAGATTGGCAACAACGTGCGCCAAGCACCAGGCGCTTGCTGGTATTATGTATTCTTGGATTGAAATGTTAAAAGTAATCATAAAATTAGATTCAGGAACAACATCATCGTGTCTCTCTTCTTAGTTATTTCTTACAATTACTCTTGTTTTCCATGTTTGCATCGTTTTATACTCTCATGATATTTGTTGCCAGCTGAATTGGTGAACCTCGAGATACCTATCTAGTCCAAAGTTATAGAGTTTGATTGTATAAAATGCCATATATATATACCTTTTCAATACTCAAGGCTTGAACATGCAATTTTTTCTATTGTCAATTTCAACAATTAACATCTGTTTTAAAATACATAGCCTCATGCATCCATACCACATTACAACTGTTGATGGAAATTTGAATGTCAAACCCTATAAACCTAATCAAAGGGACTCACAAAAATCACTGGTCATCACATCCAAGTACATAATTTTGAAATGGAAACTTGAACGTCAAATTCTATAAACCTAATATGGCATTGCCGGTAAACTATAATTCTGATAGAAATACACCCAATATAACCACTTCTATCTCTGCAAGCAAAGCATTTGACTTTCAAATACACCAAATTTTTAGTAACAATGTGTCCACTTGTTAGGGACCATTTTGGTAATGTACGGCGGTATACCGCTCAGTGCAAAAGATATATTATTAGCATCGTCACAGTACTGTATATTTTTGTCTGCATCTTGCCGGCTGTTTGGCTATAAATATGGGAATGACACCGATCAACAGAACAAGCACAACCATCGTCTTCACCCCTTGCTTGAGCTGATCTGCCTCTTTCAGCTTAAGGTAAGCTGCCTCTCTTGCATCCGATTTCTCTCCCTCGGATATGCGCCAAGTGAGAAAATAATAAATTCAGCAGCTATTACAGGACGAGAAAGAGAAGAAGGATGGCGGGAGGCCAGCTGAACGTCTTATCCACTCTCGACCAGGCCAAGACGCAATGGTACCATTTCCTGGCGATTGTCATAGCCGGCATGGGCTTCTTCACCGATGCATACGATCTCTTCTGCATCGCCCTCGTCACCAGGCTGCTCGGCCGCATCTACTACACTGATCCTACCAAGCCCGACCCGGGTTCTCTGCCACCCAACGTGTCGGCCGCAGTGACCGGCGTCGCCCTCTGCGGCACGCTTGCAGGGCAGCTGTTCTTCGGATGGCTCGGCGACAAGCTCGGGCGCAAGAGCGTCTACGGCTTCACTCTGATTCTCATGGTGCTCTGCTCCATTGCGTCGGGCCTCTCGTTCGGGCACACGCCCAAGAGCGTCATTGGCACGCTCTGCTTCTTCCGGTTCTGGCTCGGCTTCGGCATCGGCGGCGACTACCCTCTCAGCGCCACCATCATGTCTGAGTACGCCAACAAGAAGACCCGTGGCGCCTTCATCGCGGCGGTGTTTGCCATGCAGGGCTTCGGCATCCTGTTCGGCACAATCGTGGCGCTCGTCGTCTCCGGGGCATTCCGGAACGCGTACCCGGCTCCGGCATATTACATCGACGCCAAGGCGTCCCTCGTGCCCCAGGCCGATTTCATGTGGCGTGTCATCCTCATGTTCGGCACCGTTCCGGCCGCTCTCACCTACTACTGGCGCATGAAGATGCCCGAGACGGCGCGTTACACGGCGCTCATCGCCCGGAACACGAAGCAGGCTGCAGCTGACATGTCCAAGGTGCTCCACAAGGACATCCAGGAGGACGAGCAGGTGGAACGGGAGGTGATCGCCACCGGCGACACTTGGGGCCTCTTCTCGAAGCAGTTCCTGCGTCGCCATGGCCTCCACCTCCTGGCCACTACCAGCACGTGGTTCTTGCTAGACATCGCGTTCTACAGCCAGAACCTGTTCCAGAAGGACATCTTCACCAAGGTCGGGTGGATCCCGGCGGGCAGGACCATGAACGCCATCGAGGAGGTGTTCCGCATCTCGCGTGCCCAGGCTCTCATCGCGCTCTGCGGAACCGTGCCCGGGTACTGGTTCACCGTGGCCTTCATCGACATCATCGGCAGGTTCTGGATCCAGCTCATGGGCTTCCTCATGATGACCGTGTTCATGATCGCGCTGGCCGTTCCATACGAGCACTGGACCGAGCCGGCACACCACACCGGGTTCCTCGTCATGTACGGTCTCACCTTCTTCTTCGCCAACTTCGGGCCCAACAGCACCACCTTCATCGTGCCCGCAGAGATCTTCCCGGCCAGGCTCCGTTCCACGTGCCACGGCGTCTCCGCCGCGGCAGGCAAGGCCGGCGCCATCATCGGCGCGTTCGGGTTCCTGTACGCCGCGCAGGACCCCAAGAAACCCGACCACGGGTATTCACCGGGTATCGGTATCCGCAACTCGCTCTTCTTGCTCGCCGGCACCAACTTCCTCGGCATGCTCATGACGCTGTTCGTGCCGGAGGCCAAGGGCAAGTCGCTCGAGGAGGTCTCCAAGGAGAACGTCGGGGAGGAGCAGGCATAAGTTGAGCTCGCGCTCAAACACAAGGTTTGCACTGGTGCGGTATAGTAAAGAAGTCTGGCGATCTGCGCACTGATGCAAATGCCCTCAATTATCATTTAGGACTTTCTGACATAGCATTTCTCAGCTATGCTATTTTGTTATTAGATAGTTCCCAAACTTTCCCAACTGTATTTTCTCTTCTCTTTCGCACGATTTGTATTTTTATTGTGTTTCTTTGAGAAACGTATTGATGTAATTTGTTTGTGCTGATTATTATCATAATGGTGCTTTCATATATAAGTCGAACAGTCCATCAGTAAACAGTTTATTGTTTCAAAGCCGAATAGTAAATTTCTGAATTTCATTCCTGATGGGCCTCACTGCCCTAGTATTGATAGAGAGTTTTTTTACAATCCTTCAAGAGGTTCCAGCTACCAAAGGTACTATATTTATAACCGTTCGATGAGCAGTATCCTACAGCTCACAAACAATGGTACCTAGCGCGGCTACCAGGTGGAGGACTGGAGAAAGCCTCATTGATAAAAGTGAAAACTTAAGTAAATTTGACGTATGTCTATTGCCGATGACAAATGAATTGTTTTTGCTTTGTCCGTGACTTGGTCTTTAAATTCCGTGTTAACTGTATATCCTGGCTGCTGAGTAGCAAACAACGGTTTATATGCTCCATCCATCTTTTTATGGCTCTGTATGTAAGTTAATCAAGTTGCGGCCCTTGGCTCAGTTTTACACAAGCAATGCTCGATGCATCAATTGAAATGCAGCTCGGGTGATGACTGCTTAGCAATAATGTTCTGGGCAGATAAGTAGCTGGACAGCCGTTCCATTCACTCGCTAGCACATGGCCTCTACCTCTATTCAGTCGTTAAAATCTGGTTAACTACAAAACTGGTGAAAACCAAACAATTAAACTGGTTAATTAGAAATTGGTCCGGTCTAGTTTCACCGGATGATCGAACATGTGTACTGTAACAAAATGGTTAATTGACGGTATTGCCTAGTTAACCAGCTAGTTTTTGATCGAATCGAAAACTAGTTCACTCCCGATTTTTTAAACCCTGTTAATTTTTTTTGAATTTTAAAAAGTTTTAAATTATAACCACGGTTATTTCAACACGCCAGAGACGCTCAAGACGGCTCAGTCCAACAGGCATTGAAGAACAAATAGTGAATTTGGGACATTACCCCCCCCCCCCCCCCCCCTGCTCAGATAGCTTTGCCATTGTTGAGCACCTTCAAAATATGGGATTCTAATAAGATAGTTTAATAAGTTAATTGGTACAAGTCGTAAGCATAGAATTTATAACAAGATACCAAGTTTAAAAATATGATAAGGTTATTTTATTCTATTATTTCATAGTAATAATATTGAATAATTATTAATTTGTAATTGATAAAAAATAAAAATAAGTAAACATATATAGGGGTATTTTGATCTACTTTTTATAATGATGATAGTGGGTCATTTTTTTTATTATATGCCTTCACAACAAATGCGATGGCTTTTTCTTAACCTAATATATATAAAAAACCCGGAAATGCTTTGTTTCAGTTGACTGAAATCAGACCTTTGTTTCAGTCGACGGACACAGGAATGGTTGCTTTTGTTATTTATTCTTTTTGTTCTTTTATTATTTATTTATTTATAGGATTATTTATATTAATTAGTATTATGTATAGACTATGAAAAAGTTTTGTTTTTTTATATCCATTAGATCTAGATTCAAAGACTAAAAACGTTGATTGAAAGAAATCCCTATTTTTAATCGATTGAAAATTAGATACTCCCATAAAAAAAAATCCAGCTGAACACACGGACGGTCAAAGACGTTATTTCTTAACGACACACAAGTTAGTACACGGCAAAGTTAGCATACTCAATAACGGGAGCTAGACGGCATTGGAAATCATGGGCACCATTGTGTAAACGGCCATCGATCTCTTCTTTCTTAATACAAATTAACATACACACTCCTTACATATTCTAGAAAAAAATACACATGAGTTGACCATGATACTTATCATGCACCATGTAAATAATTCCATAACTTATTTTTATCAAAACTGTCGTAAACATCTACCATTTACTCTATATACATATTATTTTAAAATAATTTCATATAGAAGTCATTGAAAAATCACTCGACGCCAAATATATCACTTTCAGTGACACATGCGGGCCAGTGGCAAATATATGTCGTTAAAACAC
The DNA here is from genome assembly GCA_030378355.1 of Eleusine indica. Lineage (NCBI taxonomy): Eukaryota > Viridiplantae > Streptophyta > Magnoliopsida > Poales > Poaceae > Eleusine > Eleusine indica. Next base: position 2,764,052 of record CM059498.1, on the reverse strand, counting down.
AAATGACATATATAGGATTGAGAGTGTAAATAGTTGGCATTGATCACAAAATCTTACAAAAGTTGATTTTTGTTATGTATCTCCGGTATCTACAAGATATAACTTATCATATAAGAAAGTAGATACAAGAAAGATTAGAGATAAAGTTCTACTCGGATATCATATTGTAACCGACTAAGAACCTGTCATGTAACTCTGTCTTCCGGATATATAAGGCGGGTACGGCCTGAAAGTGCATCTAGGCCTCTAATTTTATTTTGGTGATTGACGTCAATACAATTAAGAATGAACTATTATTTTCATTGAGTATGTGTGTAGATGACTATCTCAAATTATTGAATAAAAATGTATTGATATAAAAAGGGAAAAGGAGATGGTCATTCGTCTCAAGTTGAAGGTCCAAAAATCTACTCAAGAATAAAGATCATGAAGTTTTATTTTTATTTCTTGAGTATAGGTAAACTGTACTATCAAGAGGGGTCACAAGTGTGGTTATGGAATACTTATCTTTTAGGTATCCATAGTGTTGCCTAAGTCGGTAGACGACCAGGTACCTCATCCATAAGGTAACCGACCGAGTCGGCTTGGAGCGCAAGGCAATTAGAGATAGACTTTCTATATGAATCCTTGTAGACTATGAGTAGGACTTTTTATATACGCCTTGCCAACCGGATATATAAGGCGACAGAGAACCCCCATCAAGGGATAACTAACATAATAGACAATACACGAAACACAACATCAATACAAACCACAGAATACAAGACATAGGGTTTTTACTCTCGTCGCGAGGGCCCGAACCTGTCTAAATCAACATCTTGTATCTTAACCATCGAGTTCTTAATCCCGACATAACTCTATAAATTCATTACCGAGTAGAAGTCTCGACAGTTAGCGTGCCAGGAAGGGGGTTAGGCTCGCCGGGATTCACCGTCGACTTCGATGGCCGAGATTCCCACCATCCAATACTTGCTGGACTCTAAGATTTCTTTCGGGTCGCTCGACTTCACCGCTGATTCTAACGGAGCGCTAGGCCTCGACGACCAATGATCCGACTCGACCGCAGCCAATCTTATGGTGCGAATACCGAGCCCGTCAGATCTGATCCCTGCATTGGTTTCACTCAGATTCGGCGACAAAGATCTACCCACCGGGTACGACTCTAAGTCGGTCTGCCCCTTTAATGAGGACTCAGAGGGATCTAGATGCCCTTATCCCTTGGCCATTAATATGGTCGAGGTTCGTGAGAACCCAACCGACGATGGGGATAATGACAACAATGACGATGGTCCTGCCAACGACAACGATGGACGTGAGGAAGTCCAAAGGGATGATGACCCCGAAGAGGTACCACCTTCGAGCGGTCACCGCTGCCGACCGAGAGGATCTCGTGGATCCCGATTGGCACGATGGCTAGACCTCGGGGATTGGGAGATTGAAGTAGACGGCGTCAAGGTCTACCACACCCCTCAGAACAATATCACCGGAGCGAAGACGTTGCTTGACAGCTTGATGGCTGATGCAGCGTACCAAACTTCGGCGATGCATAAGGCAGTAGCCAAGCTCAAAGCAGCTGCTGTTCAAGACACAGACAGGGACGAACCACAATCAGTGGCGAGTTCTAGCCATGCAACTTCTCGTGGTCAACAGCATAACGATCTGAGGAATTCCATGAGACCCCGTGACGGTCGAGATACCATCAACTCTCATACTGAAGAGCGGATTCGGGATGACCAGCGCCACGAGGAGGAGCGCCGCAACCGGAGGACTGATGACCGACGGGATGAGCCACAGGACGACCGACGGCACAATACACCCCCGAGAGACAATCGCGATGACCGACGTCGATGAGACGATCGGGACCGGCGCGAAAACCATGACGAAGACAATCAGCGTCGTCGTCATAGTGATGACGTAGGTCCTCGCCATAATCGTCGTGCGTCTTCACCTTCCCGGTCATCAGACCGACGACGGAGTTCGATGGGATCAAGGTTTACGTACAAGAGCTTCGTAACGCTCGGTGGCCAAAAGGATTCAAGCCGGTCCCCATCGAGAAGTATGATGGTCAGACCAATCCTCGGGAGTGGCTTCAACTTTGCAGCATGGCGATTCGATCGGCAGAAGGCGACACCTATGTGATGGCCAACTATCTACCGGTCAGCCTCGAGCCAGCCGTTCGGATTTGGCTCACGTCACTCCCGAAAGGGTCTATTACTTCATGGGGCGACCTCAACAAGAAGTTCATTGAGAGCTTCCAAGCTACCTGCAACCGGCCAGGCAATCACTTTGACCTCACCCGGATCAAGCAGAAGGCTGACGAGTCCCTACGCAACTACATCAAGTGGTTCTGCGCCAAAAAGGCCGAGATCCCTAATGTCTCGGACCAATAGATCATTGCAGCCTTCCAAGGTGGTGTCCAGAGCGATGAGATAGTTCGGGAGATGGGTCAGAGGAATCATGACCTCAAATTAACCGCTCGGGAGTGCTTCGAGATTGCTGATGAGTTCGCATATGGAGAGTCAGCCTTGCATGACATCCGAGGCAAAGGCAAGGAGAAGCGCTCGCACAAGCCGGAGTCCTCCAAGAAGGACAAGAAGCGAAAGACTGAGAACATGGTCGCTGCAGTAGACCGAATGAGAAAAAAAATTCTCGGAAGGACAAGAAGCGAAAGACTGAGAACATGGTCGCTACAGTAGACCGAACGAGAAAAAATTCTCGGACGAACCAGCAGACCATGGACGACTTGCTGAGTGGCCCATGCCTATGGCATCCAAAGGGAAACCACAAAGCGAAGGATTGTTACCGGCTGAAGGGCTTCACGACTGCCGCACTGAAGGTGGCTAAAGATCCACCAAGGCGCAACGACAATGTGAAATACTTACCTTATAGGTATCCGTAGTTATGTCTAAGTCGGTATACTACCGGGTACCTTATCCATAAGGTAATTGACCGAGTCGGCTTGGAGCACAAGACAATTAGAGATAGACTTTCTATGTGAATTCTTGTAGACTATGAGTAGGACTCTTCATATACCCCTTGCCCACCGGATATATAAGGCGGCAGGGAACCACCATCGAGGGAGAGAGAACAACAACCACAACATACGAAATGCAAACCACAGAACACAGGACGTAGGGTTTTACTCTCGTCGAGAGGCCCGAACCTGTCTAAATTGACGTCTTGTGTCTTAACTATTGAGTTCTTAATCCACACATAGCCCTATTAATTTATCGCCGAGTAGAAGTTTTGACAGTTGGCATGCTAGAAAGGGGACAAGGCTCACTAGGATTCACCGTTGACTTCAAGATCTCCGTCGGATCGCTTGACTTCACCGTTGACTCCAACAGAGTGCTAGGCCTTGATGACCATCGATTCGACTCGGCCGCAACCAATCTCATGGCGCGATCACCGAGCCCATCAGATCTGATCCCTGTATTGGTTCCACTCGGATTCGGCAACACAGATCTACCTACCAGGTATGATTCTAAGTCGGTCTGCTCCTTTGATGAGGACTCAGACGAATCTACATGCCCTTATCCTTTGGCCATTAATATGGTCGAGGTTCGTGAGGACCCAACCGATGATTTGGATGATGACAATAATAACGATGGTCCTGCCAACGGCAACGATGGACGTGGTGAGGAAGGCCAAAGGGATGACAACCCCGAAGAGGTACCACCTTCGAACAGTCATCACCGCCGACCAAGAGGATCTCGTGGATCCCGACTGGCGCGATGGCTAGACCTCAGAGATTTGGAAATTGAAGTGGATGGCGTCAAGGTCTATGACACCCCTCAGTTCAACATCACCGGGGCTAAAACATTGCTTGACAGCTTGATGGCTGACGCAGCATATCAGACCCCCGTGATGCATAAGGCAGTAGCCATGCTCAAAGCGGCTGTTGTTCAAGACGCGGCCAGGGGCGAACCACAATCAGTGGTGAGTTCTAGCCAGGCAACTTCTCATGATCGACTGCGTAGCGATCTGAGGAATTCCATGAGACCCCGTGACGGTCGAGATACCATCAACTCTCATACTGAAGAGCAGATTCGGGATGACCAACGCCATGAGGAGGAGCATCGCAACCGGAGGACTGATGACCGACGGGACGACCGACGACATAATACACCCCCGAGAGATAACTGCGACGACCGACATCGATAAGACAATCAGGACCGGTGCAAAAACCATAACGAAGACAACCGGCGTCGTCGTCATAGTGACAACATAGGTCCTCGCCATAATCGTCGTGCATCTTCACCTTCCCGGACATTAGACCGACGGCGGAGGTCGGTCACCCCTAACGAGGATGAATTCGATGGGATCAAGGCTGACATAGCGGAGCTTCATATCGCTCGGTGGCCAAAAGGATTCAAGCCGGCCCCCATCGAGAAGTATAATGGTAAGACCAACCCTCGGGAGAGGCTTCAACTTTATAGCATGGCAATTCAGGCGGTAGGAGGCGACACCTATGTGATGGGTAACTATCTATCGGTTTGTCCTGAGCCAGCCGTTCGGATTTGGCTCACATCACTCTCGAAGAGGTCGATTACTTCATGGGGGACCTCAACAAGAAGTTCATTGAGAGCTTCCAAGCTACCTGCAACCGGTCGGGCAATCACGTCGACTTCATCGACATCAAGCAGAAGGCTAACAAATCCCTACACGATTATATCAAGCGGTTCTACGCAAAGAAGACCGAGATCCCTAATGTCTCGGACCAACAGATCATTACAGTCTTCCAAGGAGGTATCCAGAGCGATGAGCTAGTTTGGGAGATTGGTCAGAGGAATCATGACCTCAGGCTGACTGCTCGAGAGTGCTTTGAGATTGCTGATAAGTTCGCATCTAGAGAATCGGCCTTGTATGACATCCGAGGCAAAGGCAAGGAGAAACGCTCGGACAAACTGGAGTCCTCCAAGAAGGACAGGAAGCGGAAGACTGAGAACATGGTCGCTGCAGTAGACTAAACGAGGAAAAATCCTCGAACGAACTAGTAGACCATGGACGACTTGTTGAGTGGCCCATGCCTATGGCATCCAAAGGGAAACCACAAAGCGAAGGACTGTTACCGCCTGAAGGGCTTCGCGACTGCCGCGTTGAAGGTGGCCAAAGATCCGCCAAGGCACAACGGCAAGGATAAGGCCAATGATGGTGATGACAAGGACGAGGATGGAGAGTTCCAGGAGCCTTGGAAGGAAGTCAACTTCATCTTCAGAGGCCTGGATGCCTACACGTCCAAACGCAAGCAAAAGCTGGAGCTACGTGAGATCAACTCCGTAGAGCATGTCGCGCCCGAGTACATGAGGTGTTCTGAAGTACCGATTACTTTTGATCAGTCGGATCACCACAGGCACCTGCCCAAGCCGGGTAACTATCCTCTAGTGCTCGCAGCAACGATGAAGGGGGTCAAGTTCAACAAAGTACTCATCAACGGAGGAAGCAGTCTGGACTCGATCTTCACCAAGACCCTCATGGAGTTAGCCTTATCGGTCAGTGACTTACAGCTGAGTTCCTTTCCCTTTCATGGGATCGTACTCGGTAAGACTTTTGTTCCTATAGGACAGATCACTCTTCCAGTCACCCTTGGGACCCATGAGAACTTCAGGACTGAACGTGTTATCTTCCAGGTAGCCGACTTCGAGTCTGCTTATCACGCCATCCTCGGCAGACCGGCGATGGCAAAATTCATGGCGGTCCCGCACTACTCGTATCACATTCTCAAGATGCCAGGCCCCAAGGGAATCATCTCCCTCCACTTTGACCTTTGGAATTCTTTCGATTGCGATGTGTAGAGTTGTGAGATGGCCGACCGACACTTGATGCTGTCTCACCGGCTGGAGATCCAGAAGGCAGTCGATAGTCAGGAGCGGACTGACGCGGATGTCCCCATGAAGAAGCCCACTAAGGACAACATCCAGACGGACGAGGTCCCTACCAAGGAAGTTTTGCTCAATCCAGAGGACCCTGCCAAGATCACTTATGCAGGGTCCGACCTCAACGAGAAATAGGAACTCGCACTCACTCTTTTCCTCTAGGAAAATAGAGACATCTTTGCATGAAAGCCCTCTGACATGTCAGGAGTCCCTAGGGAAAAGATTGAGCACGAGCTAAGGGTGCCTCTTGGGGCCACCCCTGTCAAGCAAAGGCTTAGAAGGTTCGCACAAGACCTCAAGGACGCCATTTAGAAGGAGATAGCTAGATTGTTAGATGCTAAGTGTATAAGGGAAGTGTACCATCCCGATTGGCTGGTAAACCCAATCCTTGTACCTAAGAAGAATAAAGAGTGATGGATGTGTGTCGATTATACCGATATGAACAAGATCTGCCCTAAAAACCCCTTCGCTCTGCCACATATTGATCAGATTATAGACTCAACAGCCGAGTGTGAGCTTTTAAACTTTCTGGATGCCTATTCAGGCTATCACCAGATCCCACTGAAAGTCGAAGATCAGATCAAGACTTCCTTTATAACTCCCTTCGGCGCCTATTGCTATACTACTATGCCATTCGGTCTAAAAAATACTGGCGTGACTTACCAACGTGGTATTCAACGCTGCCTCGAAACTCAGATCTGTCGGAACACAGAAGTGTATATTGATGACATCGTGGTAAAGACTCAGAACGTTGAAGAACTTCTCTGTGACCTGGCAGAGACGTTTGACAACTTGAGGCGTTACTCGATGAAGTTGAACCCTAAAAAGTGTGTTTTTGGGGTTCCTTCGAGAAAGCTACTCGGCTACATCGTTTTGAAGCGAGGTATAGAGGCTAACCCGGACAAAATCAAGGTGATCCTTGATATAGGGCCACCTAATTCCCAAAGGGATGTTCAGAAATTGACCAGGTGTATGGCATCCTTGAGTCGTTGTATCTCCCGACTGGGGGTCAGGGGTCTACTATTTTTTAAACTACTTAAAAAGGAGGATGACTTCATCTGGACAATAGAGGCGCAGTCATCGTTGGATGAGTTGAAGGTCCACCTCAGCAATATTCCAGTTCTGGTGCCTCCTGAGCCACAAGAAAAGCTTCAGCTCTACATATCGGCCACAACTCAAGCTGTGAGCACCGTCTTAGCGGTCGACCGAGAAGAAGACGGTCATGTACAAAAAGTACAACACCCGGTGTATTTTGTCAGTGAGGTCCATAGTGTCTCCAAAACACGATACCACCAGATCTTGAAGCTACTATATGCGCTCTTGATCACTTCGAGAAAGTTGAAGCACTATTTTCAGGCTCATCCTATTGAAGTTCAAACAACCTTTGCACTCGAGGAAGTACTCCACAACCGAGAAGCCGCAGGAAAAATTGCCAAGTGGGCAGTCGAGCTCAGTCAGTTCACCATTACATTTGTACCCCGCTCGGTAATCAAAAGACAAATGTTAGCTGACTTCGTTTCTGAGTGGACAGAGATTCAGATGTTGCCTGCACTGCAAGATATTGAGTACTAGAAAATGTACTTTCACGGATCCCTCCAGTTACCTAGAGCGGGTGCAGGAATTGTGCTCATCTCACAACAAGAAGAAAAGCTCCGGTATGTCCTTCAAATCATGTTTCGTGCGTCTAACAATGCTGCGGAATATGAGTCTCTTCTACACATTCTGCGCATTGCCGTATCACTCGGCATTCAGCGTCTTAACATCTTTGGTGATTTGGCTCTGGTCATTAACCAAGTCACTAAGAATTGGAACTATGTGGGTGGCAATATGGCTGTCTACTGCCAAGAAGTAAGGAAGCTCGAAGACAAATTTGATGGACGGAAGTTCACGCATATTCTTCGGGATAACAATCTAGCGACTGATGAATTAGCCAAGATAGGATCATCTCGAGTGATTGTCCCACCCGGTATTTTCCTACACACCCTTGATTCTCCCACTATTTCTCCTCGGTTTGACATCTTTACGATCGATGTTGCTGAGATGGTAGATGATATCAACATACAGACCGACTGGCGCGACCCGATTGTCCAATTTTTGACTAAGGGGACGCTGCCTCCGGATCATAATGAGCAACATAGGTTAAATGCAAAGTGTCGAGGATATTTGGTGGTGGATGACCTACTCTATCGACGAGGGGGTTGGAATATCTTGATGCGATACATCTCGATTCCAGAAGACAAAGAGTTGATGGAAGAAATCCATTCAAGAGTATGTGGCAACCATGCGGCTTCCAAGACTTTGGCGGCACGACGGTCGAAGATGCACACCAAGTCGTTCAGAAGTGTGAAGGCTGTCAATTCTTCGCTCAACAGACACATGTGCCTTCGCAGCAACTTCAGATGATACCTATGACTTGGCCTTTTGCAGTCTGGGGGCTTGACATTGTCGGTCCTTTCAAGAAAGCGCCAGACGGGTTCACTTATTTGTTTGTTGCTATTGACAAATTCACCAAGTGGATTGAAGCAAAGCCGGTCGACAAGATAACTTCAAAGAAAGCGGTCGAGTTTGTCAGAGATATTTTCAGTCGGTTTGGGGTCCCTCATGATATCATCACCGACAATGGTACTCAGTTTACATCTGAGGAGTTCCGTGACTTTGCCGATGAGATGGAAATAAATATCCACTTTACATCAGTGGCTCATCCTCAAAGCAATGGGCAGGTCGAACGGGCCAATGGTATGATTCTTCACGAGTTGAAGTCCAGAATATTTGACAGGCTCAAACCGTATGCTGGTCGGTGGGTTCGAGAGCTGCCTTCGAATCTCTAGGGGTTGCGCATTAATGTCAGTCGGGCTACTGGTTAGTCACCTTTCTTGTTGGTCTAGGGCTCCGAGGCTATATTGCCGACCGAGGTAAACCTCGTATCCAGCGCGAGTCAAGGGATATGACGAGAAGCTTTTTGAAGACAACCGAGTGATTGAGTTGATTGCAGTAGAGGAGTTGCGTGATCGCGCTCTGTTTCGATCGACAATATACCAGCAAGGCTTGCGACGTTATTATGAAAAAAATGTTCACAGTCGCCAGTTTTATGTTGGAGAATTAGTGCTGTGACGAGTGCAATCAACCAAGAATCAGCACAAGTTATCCCCTAAATGGGAAAAACCTTATGTGGTCAAAGAAGTTACTCGGCGGGGGCTTATCGACTGATGTATGAAGATGGCGACGACGTACTAAATTCATGGAATATCAATCAGCTACATCGCTTTTATACTTAGTCTTTTTATTGTATTTTCATACATTATTATTGAATGAAGTTCTAAGTCTTTTTGATGGAAGATGTTTTTGATTTCATTGTTATTTGTGTCAATTTCTTAATTTATAACATTAAACAATCGAGCCAAGGGGATAGTAATAATGTCCCATTACTCCTTAACCTTGACAGATTCTGGTTTTGGATTTTTTCGACTGATTTCTCATGTTTTGACACGGTCTAAAGTTTTTTGGTCTTACGCTAGAACATTATGGTTATACAATTTATACTGGACAACAGACTGCCACTATACTAAACCCAGAGCTAAAGTGTGAGATGTCATGTGTCGATTGGTCGATTCTACTTGTTACGCAGTTATAAATTACAACCTAATATACTAAGACAGACCGGTGCAACTTCTGTTTTTGTCTCTAAAAGACTTAAGGTGAAAAAGGTCTAAGTGCTATAGCGCGGCTAACACAGCTTGACGCCGACTGGTTTGCCCTAAGTAACAGGAGATTGCTTTAATGAATATTTAGTTGGTTTTTTCAAACTTGTTTAGTAATTAAGCAAGCATAAGAATTAATATTCATATTTATATGGAGACAATATTGTTTCCTATATTACAGATATTACAGCTCATTTGAAGGAGATGAGGCATCATCTTGTAATTCTACCTCCGGAGTTACTCGAGGAGACGGCACGATGGGATCAAACTCTACATTATCGACTAAGGCACAGGAGGTTTCCAGCATGGAATCCATGAGCAACTAGCATTGATTGATCGTCAAGTCAGGGTTGAAGCCCTCCTTGACTTTGTTCAATGGCAGAGTAGGAGACCAAGATAGGCAAATAGCTAGTACTTAACTCCCGGCCTCGGTCGCCACTCTTCTGGTGTTGTTGGCGATCACCTCCGGCGTGTGCTCCAGCAAGTACTCCAAGGAGTGCCCGGTCTTCTCCACTTGCTTAGCAAGGATATAATCCAATGCTTTCCGAGCGCCGTAAGATATGGCTGTAAAAGTCATAAAAGGTATTAGATGATGGAGTTCAAAGTGATGATAGAAGACTTAAAAAGATAGCTTACTGGCAAGATTACATTTGAAAGACTTGGAGATGCTCTTAGCCTCCTCAATCTTTCCTTTGGTCTCCTCTAGTTCCTTCTTCAGCCGAGTGATCTCGGCGCTCTGCTCTCTAACCGACTTGGAGAGGTCATTCTTCTCAGCAGTCAGAGCATCTAAGAATCTGTGCTGGTTTGAAATTAACTTCTCTAGGTCGGCGACCTTCTGATCACAAGCTAAAAACACAAGTAAAGACTTTAGCGTTAGAGTGAGAAAGAAGGAAATATTAAGTTGGTCTGGAATCTTACCAACGACATCAACACAACTTTGCTCCAGAGCTTTGGTCACCTCCTTATGGTCGGTCTACAGCTTCTCAATTTGCCTTCTGGCCTGGGAGAGCTGCTTGCCGGTAACTGTTGACAACAAGTCAATACCTCTAAAGGAGAAGTTTGAATGCACAAGATGTCAGGGACTTACCAAAAGTTTCGGCCTCGAAGTATTCAATCCTGGCATGCTTCTTTTCCACAAAGGAATATATTCTCTAAATATGAAGAAGGGTATGGTTAGTTGGAAGAATTATTCAAGAAAGAAAAAACTTGGTATTGATATACCTTGTTGGCCTCTCGATGCTGATGCATGATGTCCATGTCCTCAGCTTCTGGTCGACTCAATTAGTCCTCGACCAACACGGTCTTACCCTTATAATAAGGAGAAGACATGCCGGTCGGGGAAAGGTTGATGGTCTAAGGAGCAGGCGTCGGCAGTGGCTTGGGCACTAGAGCATTGGGTGACTTCCTCGGCCCGGTCTGCGCACTTGATGGTGTGCGGACCGGCAGAGGTGGGTCAGTTGGTTGAGGAACAGGAGTCGACCGAGGCTTGAGACCCTTAGGCGCTCTGAGTATCACTTGACCGACCACTATGACTGCCAAAGAGCATAACAATAAAAACTTAACAGATAGTTGATAATAACAACGATGAAGAATTGAAAACGCGAAGAAATATACCTGGAGGCTTGTTTAATTTTGATCCGACCGACTTTCTTTATAGAAGTGGTCTGTGGGTCAGAATCCTTCCTCTTCAGGGAAGTCTTGGCGGCTTCATCGGTTTTCTTTGCCACCCTTGCATCACTCTCTGATTTGCTTGAGGGTTTTGACTGGCTTGATGGTCGGTCGGAGTGTGCAGGGGTCGGCAGGCTGGCATCTTGGCGGCGCTCCTCCTTGTCATCATTGTCATCTCCCACATATTGCCGACGACGATGAGCGGTCTGTTTTACTCGACGGCTGGGGGAGGGCAAGTCGGGGCGAGGAGGTGTAGTGGAGACGTTGGCGATGACCTCTTCGGTCGGTCGGGCATCTGCTGAAGAGCTGGCTCCACCAGTGCTAGTCTACGGTGGCTTTTTAATATAATCTGGTCCCTCGGAATCGGTCGAAGGGAGAGGAGGGTGTGACACATAAGTGTCTAGAAATTGCAAAAAACATTAAGACATCACATATTGTGATTATTCAAAAGGATGTCAGAATTATTCAAGACGACCAAGGCTTACTCGGGCCCGCAGAGTGCCCACGTTGTATGCCTTCACGATTAAGAGGTGATCTTGAATGATGTCTCCTTCAAACATCTTTGATAATCGTGACCGACATAGAGTGGAGTTTGGCGAATCAGTCACCTCCCTCGTCTCGTCATCGGTGGCATACTCCCAGGAGGGGTGGCTCTGTTTCTTCAACGGCTGCACTCGGCGCACTATAAAGCTTTTTGCTACAGTGATGTCGTCGACCCCTTCATTCTTCAGCTCTGCGATTTTCTCTAACAGAGCGACCACTTGGGGGTCGGCTGGGTCAGGTCTCTCAGATCACCGCACCTCAGGAATGGCTTTGGCACCACAGAGGTTGGCAAGAACAGGAGGAGGATTGTGACAGTAGAGCCACTCGTCCTTCCAGTTCATGTTCCCGGTCTTCAATGGCATGCTGATATAGGTCTCCTTCTTGCGCAATTGGAAACCAACTCCACCTATGTCGACTTGGTTTTCTTTGGTTGGCAGCGGTCGGAGGACATAAAGATGGCGGAATAAAGTAAAATGGGGCACAATGCCTAGAAAAGCTTCGCATATATGCACGAATATAGCAATGTAAAGGATGGAGTTGGGATTGAGGTTGACGAAATCAATCCCATAGAAGAAAAGGAGCCCGCGCAGAAAACTACAGCAGGGAACTCCGAAGCCATGCTAAAAAAATGAGCAGAAAACTGGTATTTGTTGATGGATTGGAAGGGGGCGAGTCTCTTTTGATACCCTCCAATCGATGCAAGCTTTCTCTGGGAGGATGCCGTCCTCCACCATCTTGTTCAGATCGGTGGTGGAGATGTTGCTCTTCGAGAACTGTCGTAGCTGCTCCAAAATCTCTAGCTCGGAGGAGGAGGACTCAGCGGCGGTGGCCTTCTTGGATGATTTGCGAGGCATATTTGAGGGATATAATAATGCGGTGGATCTAAACCCTAGCTAATGCTCGGGGGCTTGATGGCGATGAAGATCTGCGGCGGCGATGAGAGAAAGAGCTAACCCTAGCTCTGGAAGCAGATGAGTCGCAAGAATAGGGGAGGCGCGAGGAAGACGAAGCGCTGTGTGCAAATGGCGGCGTGGAATTGGAGTCAACAGTACACTGCCCTTTTTATACCTTCGCCTTTTTGACCTAGTCTCTGAGTCCCATGGGCTGGTATGGGCGACACAGTGACGGGCTTTTCCGCCTAATAATAATAAAAATGTAACAGGCTTTATTCTTTAAAAAGAATTAGAGCTATCAACTTCGAGACATAATCTCGGGGGCTTTTTTGATGAGAAGCAGTGGCAAATCCACTTAAAAATACTTTCTGTATCTATGTGATTTGATGATCATGTAGCACAGGACTTGATGGTCGTACAGGTGTAAGTTCAAAAGATAAGTTATTGATTGATGTGAGTGATTAAATTATCAAAATTGGACTTATATTAAGATGAGTGACAATTCATTAAGGAAAAGCTATACTATGATTGATGTCATTTAGCTTAGTAGTATTATATGATTGATGTCATGAAATTTAGATCCACAAGTCACTCGGATAAGAGTGTGTATCACTCGGCCTTTCTATTAATCGGTCGGCAAGATTGATATCTTGCTAACTGACCTTCTGGTTTGATGATCAGGAGTTAACTTAAGCTCGAAATTGATGGTTTGAGTAAATTATATATAACAAAATGTTAAGACCTCATATGATTAGACTCTTGCATTATTTGCTAGTCTCTAAATTATACAAGAGTCGGGGGCTACACCTGATCAGGTGCACCTAGTCGGCGCACCAGATCCATCAGGAACTTTTATCAAGAGGTTTTCGTAATTTATGATCTAGTCACATAATCTCCAAGATCACTCGGCAGGTCAGAGCTTAAAATCAGGAAGCACTCGGGGGCTGCTGTGGAATACTTACCTTATAGGTATCCATAGTTATGACTAAGTCGGTTGACGACCGGGTACCTCATCCATAAGGTAACCGACCGAGTCGGCTTGGAACGCAAAGCAATTAGAGATAGACTTTCAATGTGAATCCTTGTAGACTACGAGTAGGACTCTTTATGTACCCCTTTCCGATCGGATATATAAAGCGACAGGGAACCCCCATCAAGGGATAACTAACACAATAGACAACATACGAAACACAACATCAATACAAACCACAGAACATAGAACGCAGGGTTTTTACTCTCGTCAAGAGGGCCCAAACCAGTCTAAATCAGCGTCTTATGTCTTAACCATCGAGTTCTTAATCCCGACGTAGCCCTATAAATTTATTGCCGAGTAGAAGTCTCGACAGTGGTAAAGTCAAATGCTTAAATTTTTGAAAAATACCATCTCTGTCGCCCTCTATTTTTTCCTTCATCGGCACTGCCAGTGGCCTCCACCGGTAGTGCCGATCTCTCTTCCGAGAGGCGTTGTAATGCCCAGACACCTCTCTGGCTTCTGTCTTGCCAGCATCGGCAATACCGATGGCCCTATCGGTAGTACCAGTCTCTCCTTCCAGAAAATGCTGTTCTCTAGCTCTCTGGCCATAGCTCATCGACAGTGTCGATCACCTTGATCGGCAGTGCCGGTCAGTTCTACCAGAGAGCCACTCTCTCTGTCTGGCTCTGGCTGTAGCTCACCGGCAGTGCCGGTCTCCTGATCAGCAGTGCTGGTCCCCTCCCTATAGAGACTGGTTTCCCTCAGGCTCTCTGGCTGACTGCGATCGGCAGTGCCGGTCAAAGTCTCCAGAGACCACTTGTCTTCTCTGTGGCTGTCCTACTAGCAGTGCCAATGGCTCGATCGACAGCGCCGGTGCGGGGCGTCCAGGCCGGCCAACGACTCTTTTTAAACCCTTTATATAAAAGGCTCACACCCCACTTCGTGTCTTCTCTCTCTAACCTGAAAATCATTTGGCACTTTTGAGCTTCACTCTCCTCACTCTCCCTCTCTAAGTCAAAGTTTGATTCTTTGAGCTAGGGCTTGAGTGAGCCATTGATTCCTAAGGAAAAGAGCACCATTCCACTCTTGAGCATTCGATCTAATCATATTTGTGACTTGTGCTTGTTACTCTTGGAGCTTTGCTCCTAGACGGTTAGCGGTGCCCATAGAACTCCCAACTTGTGTGGTGACGGCTCGGGAAGTTTGTATTACCCTCCCGTAAGGGAATTGATAGTGGAGAACTCTAGCTCGATCTTTGTGGTCGCTTGAGTGAGAAAAGGTTTGAAAGAGATCCGGTCCTTTGTGGACTTCTCAATGGAGACGTAGGGTTCTTTGTGAGCCCAAACTTCGGTAACAAATCTTGTGCCTCCGTGTGCTCTCTTATTCTCTTGTGGTTTCATATTCATGTTCTAGGGTTTGTTCTTGTACTTGCTTTAATTCGACCAATCTACATGTATAGGCTTGTTTAGTCGTTCCTAGTTCTTTGTAGTGCCTTATTCATCTATTATTGGTCTATTCATCAACTTAGTAACTGCAAAACCAGCTTAGTTTTAATTTAGATGACTTACTGTTATCTTATCGGCACTGCCGATCCAACACCGGCAGTGGCCATCGGCACTGCCGATCCCAGCCACCGGCACTGCCGGTCAGACTGATGAATTTGTTTAATCTAATTTCATAGGATTTTTAGATTTGCCAATTCACCCCCCCCCCTCCCATCTAGGCAACTTTCAATTGGTATCAGAGGCAGTATCTTCTATAAAGCTTAAACGCTTGAAGATTAAAGATGTCAAAACAGGAAGATCAACCATCCACTGCTCTTCCAACCAAAGATGGTGTTAGTGGTTCTCGAGATAGTGATGATAAAATGGCTTTGGTTGTGAGGAGATTCAAGTTATTTCTTAAGAAAGATGGTTACAAGAAGAAGAGTTTTGACAAGGGCAAAGCAAGAAAGTCAAAAAGAACTTGCTATGAGTGTGGTGATGAAGGACATTTTATTACGGAATGTCCAAAGAAGAAGAACAAGGATGAAAGAAAGACAAGCACCACAAGAAAGACAAGAAGTACAAGAAGCATAGAAGAGGTAAAGCTCACATTGGTCAAGAATGGAATTCCGATGACTCATCCTCTTCATCATCTTCCTCCTTCGAATCTGACTCGGATAAGGGAGGCATTGCTACAATTTCCATTGGCGTCACTCCCACCAATATTTCTCTATTTGAGAGCTTGAGTGATGATGATGATGACAACACTCACAAGGGCTTCATGGCAAGAGGATCCAAGATATCTAAATCTAAACATAAGCGTTCCTCTTATGCTAGTAGTAGTGATGATGATGATGATAATGTTAATGCTTCTCTTTCTAAAATGCTTAAATTTATGGAATTGCTTGATAAACAAAAGGAAGAAAATGATAGACAAGAGGAGCTTCTTGAAAAATAAGAAGACATTTCTTATTCTTGAAAAGAAAAGAAACCTTAAACTAGAGAAGCTCCTAGAAGATGAGAGAAAGAAAAATGATGATTTAACTATGTCTCTCACTAAAATTGAAAACTCTTGTGATAGTCTTAAGAGCTCAAAAGATGCTCTTCTAGAGAAGTATGAGAATTTGGAAAACACTCATAAGTCTCTTAAAGAACAATATAAAATACTTTCAACCTTCACATCTTCCACCAATAATTCTTCTCGTGCTTCCACTAGCAACGGATATGATAGGTGCTATAATATTGATGTTGATGCTTGTGCTACTAATGTAAAATTGATTGATGATTTAAACAAGCAAGTGAAGGCACTTGAAAGCAAAATACAACATGGAAAAAATGTTGTTGATGATGAAAAGGCAAAGTATGCAAGAGGTGCATACTCGTATTCTAGGCACTCCAATGTCATGGATGGCATTGGATATGTTGAGGGTGTCAAGTACAATGCTAGGGAGAACAAGAATAGGAAAGAATTCCTTAAGTTCACCAAGGAAGGATCTTACCAAAAGATGCAAGTCAAGAACATGAACACTAACCATTCTTCTCTTGTTAATGATTCTCATGCTAATATGCCTAATGCTACTTGTGCACTCTTTCATAATTTTGATGCTTCATATGTACTCATGAGAAATATGCATGGTCGTGTGTTTGCTAAATATGTTGGGCCACACAACAAATCTTGTGTGTGGGTGTCCAAGGTGCTTGTGGCTAATGTGAAAGGACCCAAGCAAATTTGGGTATCTAAAAACAAAGCTTAACTTGTTTTGTAGGACTATGTCTCTGGAGGGTCAAGTTGGGTGATTGATAGTGAATGCACCAATCATATTACCGGAGACAAAAAAATGTTCAAGTCATTTGAGCCAAGTCATAATAAAAATGAATATATTATATTTGGTGACAATGGAACGGGACAAGTACTAGGTTATGGTAAAGTTCCTTTTAATCCTTCGTATTCACTTTCTAAGGTTATGCTTATTGATCACGTTGACTTCAATCTATTGTCCATTTTGCAATTTTGCAAAATAGGCTATGATTGCTTGTTCAATGAATGTGGTGTGACCATCTATAAGAGGAGTGATGGCTCGGTTGCTTTTAAGGGTGTGCTTAAAGGAAAGCTTTATGTTGTGGATTTCTCCACTAATGAAGCTAGACTTAGTACATGCTTATTAGCAAAGTCCAACATGGGATGGTTGTGGCATAGAAGGCTAGCCCATGTTGGTATGAGAAATCTTCACAAACTCCAAAAGGGCGGCCACATCATAGGACTAACCGATGTGTGTTTTGAGAAAGATAGAATTTGTAGTGCATGTCAAGCGGGAAAGCAAGTTGGAGCTTCACATCCCTCCAAGAACGTGATGACAATCACAAGACCATTGGAGATGTTGCACATGGAACTTTTCATCCCTATCTCCTATATAAGCATTGGTGGTAATAAATATGGTCTTTTAATTATTGATGATTTTTCTCGCTTCACGTGGGTATTATTTTTACATGACAAAGGTGAAGTTAAAGACGTGCTCAAGACATTCATGAAAAGAGCGCAAAATGAGTCTGAAGTCAATCAAGAAAATAAGAAGTGATAACGGCACCGAATTCAAGAACACCCAAGTTGAGGAATACCTTGATGAAGAAGGCATCAAGCATGAATTTTCGTCACCCTACTCTCCTCAACAAAATGGGGTGGACGAAACAAAGAACCGCACACTCATTGATATGGCAAGAACAATGCTTGATGAATACAAGATGTCCGACCATTTTTCGGCCGAAGCCATCAACACCGCATGCCATACCTCCAACCGGTTGTATCTCCACCAAATATTAAAGAAAACACCATATGAGCTACTAACCGGTAACAAGCCTAATATTTCCTAGTTTTGTGTTTTTGGGAGCAAATATTTTATGCTAAACAAGAAACCCAAGACTTCAAAGTTTGCTTCAAAACTTGATGAAGGTTTCTTGCTTGGTTATGGGTCAAATGTTCATGTCTATCGTGTATTCAACAAAACCACCGGTTGTGTTAAAATTTCACATGACGTGACATTTGATGAATCTAATGGCTCTCAAGGGGAGCAAGTTGTTAATGTTGATGTAGATAATGAAGCTCCTAGAAATGCAATAAAAAGGATGGTCATTGATGATGTGACACCACAAGAAACATCAAGTGTTAAAGATCAACCCTCTCCCCTTAGACAAGACCAACATCATAAAAATAAAGAAATTGATCATGCAAGTGGTCAAGATCAAGATGTTGGGGATCATGAACAAGCATCAAGTGATGATTCTCAAAGACATGATCAAGAGGTTGATAAAGATGGTGGTCAAGGAAGCTCACATCCACCACATCCAAAAGTGCATTAAAATGTACAACATGATCACCCCGTCCAGCAAATTCTTAGAGACATTGATAAGGGGGTAATCACTAGATCTCGAGTTAGTAATTTTTGTGAACATTACTCTTTTGTCTCTTCTATGGAGACATTTAGAGTAGAACAAGCACTTGAGGATTCGGATTGGGTGATGGCCATGCAAGAGGAATTGAACAACTTCACAAGAAATGAAGTGTGGACATTGGAGGAAAGACCAAAGAACAAGAATGTTGTGGGCACCAAGTGGGTGTTCCGCAACAAACAAAATGAAGATGGTGTGGTGACAAGAAACAAGGCAAGGCTCGTAGCAAAGGGGTATTCACAAGTAGAAGGTTTGGATTTTGACAAAACCTATGCCCCCGTAGCAAGACTTGAATCAATTAGAATATTACTTGCTTTTGCTACTCACCATGATTTTAAGTTGTATCTAATGGACGTGAAAAGTGCATTCCTCAATGGGCCAATAAAGGAAGAGGTATATGTGGAGCAACCACCGGGATTTAAAGACCCTAAGTATGCTAATCATGTTTATAAACTCTATAAGCCGCTCTATGGGCTTAAGCAAGCTCCAAGAGCATGGTATGAACGCCTTAGGGATTTTCTTATTAAGAAGGATTTTGTAATTGGCAAGATCGATGCAACTCTCTTCACACAGCGTTTTGGCAATGATATATTTGTGTGCCAAATATATATCGATGACATTATATTTGGTTCTACTAATCAAACTTTTTATGATGAGTTTAGCAAGATAATGATCAAGAGGTTCGAGATGTTCATGATGGGAGAATTGATGTTCTTTCTAGACTTCCAAGTGAAGCAACTCAATGAGGGCACCTTCATATGTCAAGCCAAGTACATACAAGACTTATTAAAGAAGTTTGACATGGACAAAGCCAAGCCCATCAAAACTCCCATGCCAACAAATGGCCACCTCGACCTTAACAAAGAGGACAAGGCCGTTGATCAAAAAGTATACCGCTCCATGATAGGTTCTTTACTTTATATTTGTGCATCTAGGCCCGACATCATGCTTAGTGTGTGTATGTGTGCACGTTTTCAAGCCGCTCGTATGGAGTGTCACATGGTGGCCGTTAAGAGAATATTTAGATATTTGGTTCACACACCCAACCTAGGGCTTTGGTACCCTAAGGGTTCAAAGTTCAACCTATTAGGCTATTCCGATGCGGATTATGCCGGGGATAAGGTGGATAGAAAGAGCACCTTCGGGACATGCCAATTCTTGGGTAGGTCCCTAGTGTCATGGTCATCCAAGAAACAAAATTCCGTTGCACTTTCCACGGCCGAAGTGGAGTATGTTGCAGCCGGTAGTTGTTATGCACAATTACTTTGGATGACACAAACTCTAAGGGACTACGGTTACAAGTTGAACCGTGTTCCTCTCCTATGTGACAATGAGAGTGCCATAAAGCTTGCTTACAACCCCGTTGAGCATTCACGCACAAAGCATATAGATATCCGCCACCACTTTTTGAGAGATCATTCTATCAAGGGCGATATAGAAGTTAGTCATGTGCGAACCGAAGATCAACTAGCCGATATTTTCACCAAGCCTCTAGATTAAAAGAGATTTTGCTATCTTAAGAGTGAACTAAATATTTTTCACTCTAGTAATGTGATGTAGAGGATGTGCACATCTGAATGGTGATTGTCTTATTATCGCAAAAATCATTGCTTTATGTCAAAAATCTATTATTTTTGCTATTGAGGGTGTTTCTTGATCACTAGATCAAATCTTGTCAAAATATGATCATTGTTATGTATTGTTGAATGTGGGCTAACCATATGATGTCAAGATGTCTCCTTGTCCATCAAAAACTATTTTGAAAACTCTCCTCCATTTTCTTGTGCTCAGTCCTGTCTAATCTTCAGTGGATCAGCACTGCCGATCAGATGTCCAACAGAGACAGACTTCTGTCTGGAATTTTTGTCCCTCGGACAGCCCTCATCGGCACTACCGATGTTCACTATCGGCACTCTCGATGCGGACCTGGACCATGTGCGTTGAACCGTACCGGCACTGCCGATGATCAACACCGACACTACTGATGCGGGGTCCAGCCTTTTGAAATCGACTCGGCCCCTTCACGGGACCGAGCCCTCTCTCAGTTGAAGCAAACCTCGCCGCCTCTCTCTCTCTCTCTCTCTTCCCAACCCTAACAGAAGTCAATCCTCTCCAAAACCTTGCTAACCTTCGTGGAATCAAGCGGGAAGTGGATCAAATCAACTCCTACACCTTCCCTCCTCCATCTCCTCCCAGATTTGAAGGAGTTTTTGAAGGTATTTTTTAAAATCTCCATCTTTTGAATCTCGCAATGCCTCATGTTTTTGCATAATTTCACTTGATAGAGATGTTCATCAAGGAGTAATTTAGTCACCCATGCAATTTGGTAGAGTTTTAGTGGCTAAATTTCATTTTTTTTTAGTGGTTTTATGGTTTCAATCCCCCTCAGTCGACACTGCCGATGACCCCCACCGGCACTGACGATCAAGAGATTTTGAAACCCTAAGTGACCATTGTAGTCTGTTTGAACTGATTGGCACCACCGATGGCAGTCATCGGCACTGCCAGTTGGGCCAACCAGAGAGCATTTTCACTCGAGCTGCTCTCTGTTTGACCCACCGGCACTGTCGATGCCTCCCATCAGCACTGCAGGTCAGGGCAAACAGACAGCAGTTCAGTACTGTGTTGATGCAATTTTCTCATACCACTTCTCCTCTCCTTGACAGATGCCAGGTGGCAAGAGGCAGAAGCATCCGGGAACTCCTAGTGACTCCGATGAGGATTTTGACCCCGCTGCCTCTCCCCTTGCTCGACGAGGTGGAGGTGGCAAACGGGGAAGAGGTGGAGACTCCGGCCCAACCACGTCATGTGGTCTTGGCCTTGGTCGTGGGAAGGGCAAAGGCAAAGCCCTCCCACCTCATTCTCCCTCTCCCAGTGCTGATGAGGAGAGTGAGGGACGCTCAGAGGAAGAGGATGAGGAAGAGGAAGAGGAGGCTCAGCGGGAGGATGAGGCAGGTGATGAGTCTATGGATGAGGTCATCCATGAGCCTGCCCATGGACCCATGCGCTCCTCAGCTACATACCAGATGTTGGCACCTCAGGTGTCTGAGCAGTACCGGATTCCAGTGGCTCTGTCCAGGGATGAGATGAGAGAGTACCGCCACACTAACCCCTGAACCCATCCCAAGCACCCAGCCATCTCAGATATCAAATTTTGGGACTGGACTCAGGTTGTCTGGTACAAGAACATCTTGAAGAAGACCACTCACAGAGTTGCTTCCATGAAGTTCATTGACTGGGATAGGATGGCAGCAGCTAATGACCCCACTTTTCAACTGATCAGGGCAGAGTGTGACAGGAGAAACTTGACATATATCATGGGCTTGCATCAGCACTATAATGATGAAATCATTGCCTAGTTTTACTCCACTCTATGGATTGAGATTGAGGAGGAGAATCACATGGACTCCAAGCTGCACTGGACTATTGAGGGCAACCGTTCACTATCACCTACTTCAACTTCTCACAGATTCTTGGTTTTAATGAGACTGACAGAGTGAAGCCCAAGGCAACCATCTTTGATCCTCAGGAGGAGAGTGAGTGGGCCTTCATGTATGATGCCCGCTATGTAGACCCTAAGCATGGGGTTGAGTTCGGTTCATTCTATGGCATGACGCCTTACTTTTGTGTTCTCAACAACATGTTTAGAGTGACTTTGACTCCTAAGGTGGGGGATCACACACACATTCTCAGTTCCACCAAGACCTTGATGTTTGCTATGCGAGAGGGAGAAGAACCATTCAGTGTTTTTGATTTCATCTACAGAGATCCTCTACAACTCCTATACCAGTAAGGCC
This sequence comes from Eleusine indica, assembly GCA_030378355.1. NCBI lineage: Eukaryota > Viridiplantae > Streptophyta > Magnoliopsida > Poales > Poaceae > Eleusine > Eleusine indica. The sequence goes on along the minus strand of CM059498.1, from coordinate 2,741,676 downwards.
TCCTTGATCTATGCTCCTTACATCATGAAGATGATTCTGCGTCTTGTGGGCTGTCAGTTCATTTGTGATCACAAGCATCCCTCAGTCACGCCGAAGAGTTTTCCTCTCATTGCCACACCTCCTAGAGACAGATCTCCTCCTCCAGCGGCCACAGATGCTCCTTAGACTTCAACAGTAGTAGGCCCTAGTACTGCCCCGCGCCGTCGCTCATCCAAGGTCACTCGCGCTATCAAGTCGATATTTTGCATGTGCTCGGACACAGCGGTTGCAGTGCGAGAGTAGCGAGAGATGCTTACTCAGACGAGATCAGATATGGCTCTTCTCGCCACCTCTGCTAGTGTTCAGCTGCCACCCCCTATGGAGCTCACTCCCCTGCCAGATATCACCTCCTATGATGATCCATGGGGCTTCTACACTCAGACGTCACAGTTGGTCCAGCCGGCAGGCGATGATGATGATGAGGACGATGACGCTGACAGTGCGGATAAGTGACTTTGTGTGCTTCCGTCTTTGCTTTTCCCTTTTTGCTAAAGGAGGAGAAGTACTTATCTTTTAGTCTTATTTTGTGAGGTGTGAGAGTGATGGACAACTTTGTGCCCGTGTGGTTTGTAAAACTATTTGCTAAGTTTGTTCTTGTAAACCTATATTTATGTTTTATGAGTTCTTGTGCCATTCATGTTCTTTGTGATGATGTGTTGTTGGTTTTCACTTTCTAGATGCATTTTTGTGGAAATTCTTGTCATTTGCATGGTTTCTTGCTTTAATGCTTAATTGTTGCAAATTGACTCCTATGCATGCCTTTAGGGGGAGCTCTCACACTTTTCTTTAAATATGTGCATTGTTATTCATTGATTATTATTTCTCACATGCACACACTTAGGGGGAGCTTCACATGTCTTTTATATCACAAAATGAATCTTATTACAATTTTCTATAAAGTTTAGTTGTATTGTCATCAATCACCAAAAAGAGGGAGATTGAAAGTGCATCTAAGCCCCTAATTTTGTTTTGATGATTGGCGTCAATATAATTAAGAATGGACTAATATTTTTATTGAGCATGTATGTAGATGACTATCTCAAATTATTGAATAAAAATGTATTGATTAAAAAAGGAAAAAGGAGATGGTCATTCGTCTCAAGTTGAAGGTCCAAAAATCTACTCAAGAATGCAGATCATGGAGTTTTATTTTTTGAGTATAGGTAAACCGTACTATCTAGAGCGGTATAATTAACGAGTGTGGTAAAGTCAAATGCTCAAATTTCCCAAAAATATCACCTCTGTCATCCTCTGTTTTTACCTTCATCAGCAGTGCCGGTGGCCTCCACCGGCAGTGCCGATCTCTCTTCCCAGAGACGCTGTAATACCCAGACACCTCTCTAGCTTCTGTCTTGCCAGCATTGACAGTGACGATGGCCCTATCGGTAGTGTCGGTCTCCTTCCAGAGAAGGTTGTTCTCTGGCTCTCTGGCTGTAGCTCATCGGCAGTGTGGGTCACCTTGATCGGTAGTGCCGGTCAGTTTTCCCAGAGAGCCACTCTCTCTGTCTGGCTCTGGCTGTAGCTCACCGGCAGTCCCGGTCCCCTCCCCACAAAGACTTGTTTCCCTCAGGCTCTCTGACTAACTGCGATCGACAGTGCCGGTCTGCTCGATCGGCAGTGCCGGTCAAGGTCTCCAGAGACCACTTGTCTTCTCGGTGGTTGCCCTACCGGCAGTGCCGATGGCTCGATTGGCAGTGTCGGTGCGGAGCGTCCAGGCAGGCCAATGGCTCTTATTGAGCCCTTTGTATAAAAGGCTCACACCCCACTTCGTGTCTTCTCTCTCTAACCCAAAAATCATTTGGCACTTTTGAGCTTCACTCTCCTCACTCTCCTTTCTAAGTCAAAGCTTGATTCTTTGAGCTAGGGCTTGAGTGAACCATTGATTCCTAGTGAAAAGAGCATCATTCCACTCTTGAGCATTCGATCTAACCATATTTGTGACTTGTGCTTGTCACTCTTGGATCTTTGCTCCTAGACGGTTAACGGTGTGCGTAGAACTCCCAACTTGTGTGGTGACGTCTCGGAAAGTTTGTATTACCCTCCTGTAAGGGAATTGATAGTGGAGAAATCGAGCTTGATCTTTATGGCCGCTTGAGTGAGAGTAGGGTTGAAAGAGATCCGGTCCTTTGTGGATTTCTCAACAGAGACGTAGGGTTCTTTGTGAGCCCGAACTTCGGTAACAAATCTTGTGTCTCCGTGTGCTCTCTTATTCTCTTGTGGTTTTATTATTCATGCTCTAGGGTTTGTTCTTGTACTTGCTTTAATTTGACCGATCTACTTGTGTATGCTTGTTTAGTCGTTCCTAGTTCTTTGTAGTGCCTTATTCATCTGTTATTGGTTTATTCATCAACTTAGTAACTGCAAAACCAGCTTAGTTTTAATTTGAGTGACTTACTGTTATCTCATCGGCACTGCCGATCTAGCACTGGCAGTGGCCATCGGCACTGTCGATCCCAGCCACCGGTACTGCTGGTCAGACTGATAAATTTGTTTGAGTCTAATTTTGTAGAATTTTTAGATTTGCCTATTAAGCCCCCCCCCCTCCCCCCCCCCCCCCGTCTAGGCAACTTTCAGTGCCTCTCTCATACACATGGCAATTTGCATCCCACAACTCAATCAATACAATACACAACAACAAAAACTCGACCCACGGAGGGTAAGACCACTCTCGAGGCATTGCATTAAGAAGAAGACCTTCTCACGTAGGCCGAGAAAACCCCTGAACCCCTCTCCGTCCCTTACACGAGGGCCACGTGATCCCTGTGAGAGTCGGGCCGACGCTTAGCACCGTTACCCGCGACTGGACCAGGCTTTACATAACAGAACACAGGACGTAAGGTTGTTATCCTTCAGAAGCCCGAACCTATATAAATGTTACGTCGTGCATGGCTATACCGATAAATAAAGATTATGGATAATCTATCCTATGATCTACTGCTCAATATACTATTGACAATAAGATACTGAAAAATCTTGTCCCTATGACCCTATAGCATGAGAGAAATATTGTTATAATTTGTTTTATCTCAATGAATAAGTGATGGTCCTTTTCATTTTAGCGAGGATGATTATGCATATCTTGTATTGTGCACAACAAATAAGGGTGCATCTAAATAGATAATAAATTCTCTACCCGGGTTTACTTCTTTGGTGTTGTCAAGTAGGAGTATGTAACTTAGACTGGTCCTTGAAATAGAAATGTCCTTTTTTCTCGGGTATGAACAGATATATGTAGTTCGTAGGTATTGAAAAGTAAGGCGACGCTTTGTTTTGTCGTACAGAAGGCAGTCAGCACTTTAAAAAATTATGTTATCGTGTCTGTTTAGCTAACTGTATATGAAGTAGCGAAGTGATAACGTTTGTTCAGATAATACATAAGTCAACTGCAATAAACTGAAAAATGTCAACCCATTTAAAATCAATATCGTTGACAACTAGTTAATCTTCTTAAGCCAAAATATGATTCCGTCAATAATGATGATTCGATAAAGTGACAAGTTTTAAGAGTATCACTGAAAAATGTCACTGATGGTTGCTTTGTATTAACATGTGCCAGTTTATAGAGGATGCAATGCAAGATTTATTTTAAAAAGCTGAGATCAATTGACGGAATGTCGACGCTGTCAACTTGCCGAAGAGATGATATCCAAATTTGCAAACGATTGATATTGCTGCATTTCAACTAGCAAGCTGGGTACAGAAGGAGAAGATCACTACAGAGTTATTAAGCCGGCTTGACCTGATATTTTTATAGCGGATCAATGCTGAGACAAAGATGAAGCGTATATAAATCACGGACAAGATTCGCATATTCGGATCTTTGCATATTCTTCTCGCGTTGACAACTAATGTTCGTAAGAACAAAATAAAAGGCCTTCATTTAGTTGTATTATCCAAATCCAGTAGTGATTCAGTAGTACGTTGAAACGGCGCAGCAACTAGTTGAGTTGGTGATTCGCCCGAACATTAGTTGTGAACGCGAATGCACGGTTCAGCTAATTATTAAAGCCAAAATTATAGGTCAATGGTTCAGCTAGTAGCTGAAGATGTCAATGCAAATGGCTCCCAACTGCACATACAGCAGCATGTCTAATGCAATATTTGCATGATTTTTATTCCGGAATTATCCGAATGTTCTCTTGTAACAGACAAACAAATTCCATGTTCTCAAAAACAAAAAATAAACAAACTAAAACAGAAGTTTCAAGTAGCATGAAGCGACTCCTATTGGACTGGCAACAATGTGGCAAGCCTGGCGCTTGCTGCTATTACATATTATTCTATTCATTGAATTGAGGAACAACACCGTATCTCTGCCAATAGTTGTTTCTTGTGATTATTCTTGCTTTTCATATTTGCATCGTTTTATACTCGTGTGATATTTATTGCTAGCTGAATCGATGAACCATGCCATATCTATTTAGTCTGTATAGAGGTCGATTTTTGTATCTGAAATGTATGGTGCTATGCATCCAGTTTTCAAAGGCTTCAACATGCAGCTTTTTTCTATTACAAGTTTCAACAATTCACGTCTGCTTTAAACTGTTGTAATAGAAAAAAAGCTGTTGATGGCTAGTACATTATATAATCAACCAAAGGGTATAGCAAAATCACCGTCTATATGTAATCCTTGCACGGTGATAGGATGTACACCTCCATTTACACAATTTGAAGGACAAACCTGTAAACATAATCTGATAGTCCTCACTAAACTATAATTCTCATAGAAAAACAGCCCAATCAAGACAGCTGTGTCTCTCGAAGCAAAGCATTTGACTTTAACATCCACCAATCTTTTAGTGACTATCCTGGGCGTGTACGGAGTCATACAATGCGGTACAGAAAATATATCATTAGCCAATGTGAGATTTCTGAAGTAATTTTGTCTGCATCTTGCCGGCCTGCTTGGCTATAAATACGCGACCGATCTACAAGGCAAGCACAACCATCTTCTCCAGCCCTTTCTTCCTCTTCCTGCGCTTGAGGTGAGCTTGCCTTTCCATCATCCGAGTTCTCTCCCTTTAGCATACGCCTAGTGATCAAATCATAATAAGTTTCAGCTGCTATAGCAGGGCGAGAAAGAGAAGGTAAAGCGGAAGAAACTTGACACAATGGCGAGAGGCCAGCTGAACGTCTTATCCACTCTCGACCAGGCCAAGACGCAATGGTACCATTTCCTGGCGATTGTCATAGCCGGCATGGGCTTCTTCACCGATGCATACGATCTCTTCTGCATCGCCCTCGTCACCAGGCTGCTCGGCCGCATCTACTACACTGATCCTACCAAGCCCGACCCGGGTTCTCTGCCACCCAACGTGTCGGCCGCAGTGACCGGCGTCGCCCTCTGCGGCACGCTTGCAGGGCAGCTGTTCTTCGGATGGCTCGGCGACAAGCTCGGGCGCAAGAGCGTCTACGGCTTCACTCTGATTCTCATGGTGCTCTGCTCCATTGCGTCGGGCCTCTCGTTCGGGCACACGCCCAAGAGCGTCATTGGCACGCTCTGCTTCTTCCGGTTCTGGCTCGGCTTCGGCATCGGCGGCGACTACCCTCTCAGCGCCACCATCATGTCTGAGTACGCCAACAAGAAGACCCGTGGCGCCTTCATCGCGGCGGTGTTTGCCATGCAGGGCTTCGGCATCCTGTTCGGCACAATCGTGGCGCTCGTCGTCTCCGGGGCATTCCGGAACGCGTACCCGGCTCCGGCATATTACATCGACGCCAAGGCGTCCCTCGTGCCCCAGGCCGATTTCATGTGGCGTGTCATCCTCATGTTCGGCACCGTTCCGGCCGCTCTCACCTACTACTGGCGCATGAAGATGCCCGAGACGGCGCGTTACACGGCGCTCATCGCCCGGAACACGAAGCAGGCTGCAGCTGACATGTCCAAGGTGCTCCACAAGGACATCCAGGAGGACGAGCAGGTGGAACGGGAGGTGATCGCCACCGGCGACACTTGGGGCCTCTTCTCGAAGCAGTTCCTGCGTCGCCATGGCCTCCACCTCCTGGCCACTACCAGCACGTGGTTCTTGCTAGACATCGCGTTCTACAGCCAGAACCTGTTCCAGAAGGACATCTTCACCAAGGTCGGGTGGATCCCGGCGGGCAGGACCATGAACGCCATCGAGGAGGTGTTCCGCATCTCGCGTGCCCAGGCTCTCATCGCGCTCTGCGGAACCGTGCCCGGGTACTGGTTCACCGTGGCCTTCATCGACATCATCGGCAGGTTCTGGATCCAGCTCATGGGCTTCCTCATGATGACCGTGTTCATGATCGCGCTGGCCGTTCCATACGAGCACTGGACCGAGCCGGCACACCACACCGGGTTCCTCGTCATGTACGGTCTCACCTTCTTCTTCGCCAACTTCGGGCCCAACAGCACCACCTTCATCGTGCCCGCAGAGATCTTCCCGGCCAGGCTCCGTTCCACGTGCCACGGCGTCTCCGCCGCGGCAGGCAAGGCCGGCGCCATCATCGGCGCGTTCGGGTTCCTGTACGCCGCGCAGGACCCCAAGAAACCCGACCACGGGTATTCACCGGGTATCGGTATCCGCAACTCGCTCTTCTTGCTCGCCGGCACCAACTTCCTCGGCATGCTCATGACGCTGTTCGTGCCGGAGGCCAAGGGCAAGTCGCTCGAGGAGGTCTCCAAGGAGAACGTCGGGGAGGAGCAGGCATAAGTTGAGCTCGCGCTCAAACACAAGGTTTGCACTGGTGCGGTATAGTAAAGAAGTCTGGCGATCTGCGCACTGATGCATGGGCGCTTCTGGTTTTGCACGGTTTGCTTTTCCGGTATCACTGTTGTGTGGCTTTTTTAAAAATTTGTTAGCGCTGGTCACCGTTCGCGTGTATTTTGAAACTACAGTTGGAGAATCAAATATGCTCTCATTGTGTTATTTATTTGTACGATTCTTGTTAATGAGCCATTCTCAATGAATATAAAAGGTTTTATCTATTTGTTTGCGAACTACTCTGGAGTACATTGAGTAAAAGACACATGACTAATGATGCATAACTATTCCTCCGATTCCCAAAACAAACAATGCCCTGGGACGTTAACGTGCTAACAAAACTCTTATGCATCTGCAGTACATGAGTAATATTTGCCATATATATATATATATATATATATCATAAAAACATAGAGTATGCGAGTCCAAATTGTTTCCAAGTTCTTTAGAACTTCCCCACTAACTTGAACCAATAAGCTACTAGCTAACGCAAAATAAAGGTCCTCGTATTCCCAAAACAAACACAACAGAAATACTCTGACGTTGAGGTGCTAACAAAATTCCGATGCCTAGTCACGTTACAAAATTTCGTACGCATGTATATTCTAAAAATGCAAGGACTAGACCATCTCAATTCCGGAGGAAGGCTGGACGGTGCTGGTGCTGTTACCGGCGGCTTCGTCTTGGTTGTCAGCCTCGCCGGACATCTCCTCGAGCGATTTCCCTTTCGATTCCGGCACGAGGAAGGTGCAGAGGAACCCGAGCAGATTGCACACGGCGAGCACGTACAGCGCCTTCTGCACGCCAATCCCCGGCCTGTACCCGGCGTCGACGTGCGCCTTGTCCCGCGGCTGCGCCGCGTAGAGAAACCCGAACGCTCCGATGATGGCGCCCGCCTTGCCCGCAGCGGCGGAGATGCCGTGGCAGGTGGACCGCAGCCGGGCCGGGAAGATCTCGGCCGGCACGATGAACGTGGTCGCGTTGGGCCCGAAGTTGGCGAAGAAGAATGTGAACCCGTACATGATGGCGAAGCCGATCTGGTTGCCCGGCGTGGTCCAGTGGTGGTACGGGATGGCGAGGCCCAGCATGAATACGGTCATCATCGCGAAGCCAAAGAGCTGGATGGCGAAGCGGCCGATGACGTCGATGAGAAAGACGGTGAACCAGTAGCCCGGCACGGTGCCGAAGAGCGCGATGAGCGTCTGCGCGCGGGAGACGCGGAACACCTCCTCGAGCGCGCTCATGGTGCGCGCCTTGGGAATCCAGTGGATGCTCGTGAAGATGTCCTTCTGGAACAGGTTCTGGCTGTAGTAGGCCACGTCGACGAGGAACCACGTCGTGGCCGTGCCGAGGAGGTGCAGCCCGTGGCGTTTTAGGAATTGCGACGACAAGAGGCCGTAGTCCTTGTTCCGGGCGATGATCTCGTCCAGCTTCTTGGCCTCCGCCTTGATCTCTACCTGCAGCACCTTGGACATGTCCGACGCGGCCTGCGTCGCGTTCTTGGCCACCAGCGCCGTGTACCGCGCCGTCTCGGGCATCTTCATCCGCCAGTAGTAGGTGAGCATCGCGGGCACGGCACCGAGCATGAGGATGATGCGCCACACGTAGTCGGCCTGCGGCACGGTGGACGCCGCGGCGCTGATCTGGTACGCCGGCGCCGGGAACGCCGCGCGGAACACGGAGGAGATGGCCAGCGTGACGATGCCGCCGGCGAGGATGCCGAAGCCCTGCATGGCGAAGACGGCGGCGATGAAGGCGCCGCGGGTCTTCTTGTTGGCGTACTCGGACATGATGGTGGCGCTCAACGGGTAGTCGCCGCCGATGCCGAAGCCGAGCCAGAAGCGGAAGAAGCAGAGCGTGGCCATGACGCTGTTGGGCGTGTGCCCGAACGACAGGCCCGACGCGATGGAGCAGATGACCATGAGCAGCAGCGTCATGCCGTAGACGCTCTTGCGCCCGAGCTTGTCGCCGAGCCACCCGAAGAAGAGCTGCCCCGCGAGGGTGCCGCACAGCGCGACGCCGTTCACCGCGGCGGCCACGTTGGGCGGCAGCGAACCCGGTTTGGGACTGGTGGGGTCGGTGTAGTAGATGCGGCCCAGCAGCTTGGTCACCAGCGAGATGCAGAACAGGTCGTAAGCGTCGGTGAAGAAGCCCATGCCTGCCACCACGATCGCCGTGAAGTGGTACCATTGCGTCTTGGCGGAGTCGAGCGCGCTCAGCACCTGCAGCTCCTGCCGCGCCATGGCTTGGAAACTTGGATTCGCTATACTGCTGCTGCGACGAACAATATCGCTGTAACGCGTTGCCTATTATAAATCGCGGCAGCGGAAGACGAAACTGACCCGGGAACTGCTCCGGCTGCCGAGTCGTAGTTTGTTCTGTGCGCGCACGGATACAGATCAGATCGTGATTCGGCGAAACCTTTTTGAAACTGAATTTCAAATCCAGGTCGAACTCTTATATCTCCTTCGAGTTGTTCACGGAGGCGAAGAGTTCTACTGCGGATAATCTGGTACATCGTATGACCCTGATACGGAGGAGTCTCTCTGTTGGAACTCTTTGCTACATTTTCGACGAAGGCCACTCTCAGCCCATTTAACACAGCAGCCCACTCATCGGCGGATGCGGTTTCACACACGGCCCCGCTGGCTGTTTCTGCACGGGTGGCCGCAAGGGTGGTCGGGCCGGGTTTGGCAACTGAGGCCGATCCTTTTTCGATTGCTTACGTAAGCGTCTTCCTTCCGGATCGGGGTCATCTGCATTTATTCTGCTACTATTAATTTGTGTATGATCGTCTCTTCCATTAATTTTTTTCTGTCCCCTGCCCCTGCTGTCCCGTGGAAGGCCACGACCAGGAGAACGTTGCATGAGACAACGGAAAGTCCCAACGTGTTTGGAAATCATCCGATCATGGAGTTTGAGTCCTGCCCCGTCTGCCCCTGTTCGTCTATGTGATGTCCGCCTGTTTGTCTTAGGTCTGCCCTCCTGCCCCTCCCGATCGTTTGGCCTAGGGACTCTGCAGAATTCGGCAAAAGAAAAAGTTTTCCAAAGACTAACCATACCAAGACCTAGCTTCCCCGTTCCTTGATGGCTGTCACCAAAAAATGGCATTGTGAAGACACGATGCAGACCGTGGAATTGTGCTCGCTCAGGCTCAGGTTCCCAAGCATCGTCTTCCCAGTCGAAGCCCTTGTCTCGCTAGACTCCATCTAATCTCCTAATTCCTAGATATGCTGGTGATTGACATGTGGGTGATCAGCATGGCCGCGGAGGAATCATCGCGTCGTGACCAATATTATTACAGCAGATTGTTTGATCGTCGATAGTTCGACGCTGTTCCTGGGCAAGATCATCAGCACCTCGACCTCTCCTGGGAAAAGATACGCATTGCCGGAATGTCGTAGTGCATGCCAGGTCGATGTTGAGCTGCAGATTATCAGAAGCCAGACGTCATTCTGTTCCTAGTCAAAATCATATCAGGAGTCACTGAGATCACTGAGTTGATTTACTACCATATTTATTTCTCAGGTGATATTGGGGCGAGAACCAGGTAGCATGGCCGGACATGTGGAGCTTTGAGTTCTCCACTGACAAACACTTAAACTAAGACGTAATGAACATTATTCACCAACTTTTTTCCTTTTTGCTTTCCATGCTCTCAAAACACAATCTCTTGCCTGCGTTGTGCATTCATGGAATTTATTCATGTCTTGCGCAGGACGTCCTATCTCTATGATGTCTTATCCTAAACATACAGTTAGTTAGATTTTTCCAGTGCATTTTTCCAATGCATTAGAAGAAACCCAATCTTCAGATAATTGTTGAAGAGCTCCAAGCTTCTCTGCATTCAAGAGATGAGTTTGTCGTAATGCACAATACAATGCAATGTTCCCAAGTTTACTTTCTGAGATTTATTACAAAATCATAACATGTGTGGATGGTTGAATGACTTGTAATGAATTTCTGATGAAGAAAAATATTCAACTTAGTTTTCTTTAAACCATAATAATAATCTCATCTTGTGGTGGGCACTCACCTATGTCATTTTTTTATGTTGTGTTGTCTGGGATTATTATAGTTTTCTATTTATGGATACATATGCCGGGGTAAATAGGTGTCTTAAACTTACATGGTTATTTTGCTAGCTAGAGTTATAAATTCAGAGAGAATACTGTAGCATAAATTAGCTTCGCTCTCCACCGTTCGATCTGGAGGCAATGAACCAAATTCGATGCTACAGTAAACAGAGCTACAGTAAAATGCTGACAAAACAGAATTCGTACACTGCTGGCTACAGTACTAATGCAGAGTATTGTAGCTTCATGCGTTTCCGTTGCTACAGCTCCCTGAATTTAGACTTGCACTGCAGAGGACCCCGACCCGCGAGGAAGGTCGCGCAGGGGTTCCTTCTCGGTGGAGAATCTACTCTGTTCCAATCATCCTTGACTATTGATGACTGGTGGATTGAAAAAGCTAAGGAACTTTTTGGGACGTACGTAGGAGCATTTGCCATTTGTCTGTCGGTTGATACAGACACCGTGATCCAATGAAGCCCCTGGCCCATCTCGGCCAAAAAGATCTATAGCAAAACCAACTTGTTCGTCTTCTCACCAGACGTATATATCAAAATCATTTTAGCCTTGTAAAACTCACATTGAAATGTAAGTGGTTTGGATAGACAAAAGCTTTATTTGAACAAATGGCATTTGGATTATACTAAGAAAAGTAATCTCATGGTTCATCGGCAATTATGGTCACAGATTGGTTACTTAGCAATCTACCTTGATTTTCAATCGAAACACAATTTGTTTTCCAACAACTAGGGTTCCACATTTGGCTCACGCATGTGATAATCAAGTGTATAGTGATCTCTCCCGCTCTTCATTTCCGACCACATAGATTATTATTTTTTCCCTTGAATATGAAGGAGAACCATACAAGATTAAATAAAATGTAGAAGAACTAATTAGTATTTTAACTTAGATAATTACTGATGGAGAGGAAGAGGTATATTACTAATTTGAGCGGTAAAAGGAAAATAACTTATCCAACAAGAGGGAAGTCCCGGTGTATTAAAATTGGGGGTTTCACAACAACATAAAACTCACAACTAAGAGAAAATTTGTTAAATGAAAATTAATCATCTATACATGACAAATTTAAAGCTTGTAGACATCATGAGACATAGTTAGACGTGCTGGATAGTTATGTTAATGACGCTACATTATCTTTCACCATAAAATGAATAGTTTATAATATCTGTTTTGCATCATCAAATACTTCTCTGCTTTTAGAAATATTTAGAAACAAAAGATATGTGCCAAATATGTGTCCATAAGGTTGAGTGTCGGTGAACGTTTCTATGTGTTTTGTATCTGTGTTAAGTTTTGCAAACAAAAAAATAGGTAGAATATTTTGTGAATGAGAGAATAAAGTCTAAGATATTACAATAAGGAATATTGTTCTAGTTGTCATTTTCTCTCTATATACCTTTTGACAAGAGGAGGGGTCCGCTTGATTAGCTCTCTCTTTCATCCATAGCAATCAGATGTCACAAGATCAAGTATATATTGAGCATTATTCCACAAATAATTAGCTATATATGTGTATTTCTCAAGTATTTTTTTAGATAAAGAAATATTTATTAATATTCTGATCTCGATAGATACATGTAACCGTCCATTTTTTACAAACCAAATAAGACTAAACGTTGTATATATATGTGTGTAACAACAGATACAATCTTAGTAAGAAAGATACCGTAGCATGTCTAAATATAGAAGGACAGTAGTATATTCGGTTGACTGTTGCTTCCGTGCAAATCGTACATGGCGCCGAATGAATGCATGATGTGCTTCCGTCTTCGCCGTGACGACATTAGTAGCACGCTGGCATGTGCTTGCTGGAATAGTGACGTGTAAGGAGCTCAGTGTACACGTGTGTCCATGCAGGTCATGACTAGTTATGTCCATGCTCCACACGGGCACCAACAAGCACAGAGGCCATTATTCGAGACGTAGTATCAGTAGCTCTTATTGTACTTGTCCTCCGCGAGCATCTCCTCCAAGACCCTGTCATCAAGGCACTCTAGCTCCACCTTCTCCGAGTCAGGGATGTGGGTAGTCCTCCCCCTGCCGCCCGTCGCCGGAGCCGACGTTGAGGAGGAGGATCCTCCTCTGCCCAACCTGCCAGCCTCGGCGGGGAAATTGAGCACGGCGGTGGCGCCCTTCATGGCGAATGCGGCGCGGTCGTAGGCCCTGGCGGCCTCCTCGGCGGTGTCGAAGGTGCCGAGCCAGACGCGGGAGCCGCCGCGCTCGGGGTCCCGGATCTCCGCGGCGAACTTGCCCCACGGCCGCTTCCTCACGCCCCGGTACTTGCCTTCCTTCTTGTCGTCCTCCATGACAGTAGCTAGCTAGCTTGGTACTAGATCAGTTCAGTTTCACTGGTGAACCAGCTAGTAGAGGCAAGTAGTCCTGTTGGTACTCAAGCTCTGCTGCTCCAAGCTAGCATATATATACGACCCTGCAGGCAAGTCTAGCAGTCTAGAGTCTAGAGCAAGCTGGATATATATGTGTGTTCCTGCGATTCTGCAGGGTGCATGTGTGGATGTCATATTTATACACGGGGGGCGGCATACGGTATCGCATGCAACGAGCTAACATTTGCCGCAGGCCGCGGCAGTGGTAATGCATGGTGATGACGCACGCCACCGCTGCGAGTTGCTACCTCACACTTCTCTAGCCTTATCGTCACCGGCGTCCATTCGTAACGCACTTTACTGCTTTTCTGACCGTTCTACCGCAGCTCTAAAGACGGGGGATACTATACAGTGACCGAGCAGATCTACTACCCAGCCGGCAAACTGGACTTGAAGATTCTCCGTCCTGAAGTGAAATGTTAAACGGACGTGTGATCCTGACAGCCTCTCTGATGTGGCTGTTTCTGTGCGTGACGGCGTGCAATAGGATGATGGCGCTACGCAAGCGGCAGTGCGCCGCAACCGGTAAGCTGCGCAGAGAAAGGTGGAGTGGAGGTCGCTGCGCAGCGGAATCTGTGGCACGTGGGGGGCACGCCCGGACAGCGGACTAAGGCTAGAAAAGTGTCCTGTTGGGAATTTTTCACCGTGCAGTGCCGCGGCAGAGAAGCTCGACAGGTGTTGTGCACTTCGCAGCCGAGAGCTCCATACGGATAGCGTAATTATTATCGATGGATAGACGGGTCGAAGGGGACACGCTTTCGATCGCGTGGTGCCGCGCGCGTCGATCATAATATCGCTCTCGATCGACCTGAACCAACTTGCACTCCGATCCCCAAATGGGGTTTAATCCCCTGCCGAGTGCCACCAGTTGGGCACCTGCATCCGTGTCCGTGCGCGACACCATAAACCGCATGCGGTGCCGCCTGGGCCCGGCGATTCTCCTCGCGCGCGCCGATACTGAAATAAAGGTCAGCACGCTCGCGGGCAGATGTAGTACTGAACCTTCTTGCTTGCTTCCCTCCAAGCTCAAGATAAATTTTAAATTTTCTGGACACGAACGGCCTGGGAAGAAGCACCACCAGACCGGAAGGGATCCAAACAATGGGATTGGGACGCTTGGTGATGCTTATCATCCAGGGCCATGTACGTTCTCGTGCCCTGCACACAGGCTGTCATATTGTCTTACACGGTGTAAGCTATTACCTCTGTTCTAAAATATAAATATTTATTGACTGTGAGTATTATGTTTGACCATTTATCTTATTCACTTTATTTTTAAAAAAATATAAAAATAAATTAGTTATATTTAAAGTATTTACAATAATAAAATATATTATAATAAAATAAATAATATTTTTATAAATTTTTCGAACAAAACAAATGATCAAACATGATTTTTAAAAATCAACAAATGCTTATATTTTAGAACAGAGGTAATACTACCAAATTGCGCAGGTGTCAGATGGAGTATGTTGCACACACTGTTCCACAACGCTTTGGAATTCCAGTTACCGCAGAATGCATGCATGCATACGATCCTTTTTGTTCTCTCTCTTCCAGAAAAGGCGAATATAATGCGTGATGTTGTAGTGAATCAGGAAATTTACAGAGAGAAGAAACGGGGATAAAAAGCAAAGTGCAAAAGAACCTGCTGCATCAGATCATCTGTATGTAGAAACCACTACATTTATATTCTGGGCCTACTGACGTATGTAGTAGAGATACGTATTCTCTGCATGAAAGAGTATTGTTGACTGGAAGGCAATGGCAATACGTCTCGTCGTGTTCTGCTACTGGATAGAGAAGCGCTCGAGATTCCACATCATTTTCTCTTGCGAAGGAAACAACATACAGGTCCTGAGCTAACTCCTGTTGCCATCTAGAGGCTCTAGCGTGCTACATTATCTATCTTATCAAGTGTACGCAACAGCTACTATTTTTTTTGTTATTTTCTGAGCTTTTAATTTTACTCTCTATTTTTTTTAATATATCATGATCGCTTTGTCCCTCCTGTCCTGTGTTTCATTGTTCAGAACAAATAGAGGAGTACATTCTTAAGAATCAATTCAAGCTTTCACAATCGTTGTAGTTTTTCTTTTTTCAAAGAAATATAACATTGCCGACATTATTCACAATTGATGCAGTTCTATCCGCCGGGGGGAAAAAAAAAATGTTCACTGATAGCTGCAGAAGCCAAGCTGTTGGATAGTCCTTGGATAGCCAGCCAGCCGGCCGGCCTAGTCAATATTCCTTTTACCGGTACTGATGGATTCCATAGAACCCTAGCCATTCTTTTGTAACATGTACATGTGCGTGGCTGCTATCTTTACTACCGGAATAATTTTTTCCTCTATTTTGAAGCCAATATTTACCGGAATCATATGCATGTTTGGCCGAATCCTCGCGCGATAGCTTTGCATTTTAGTAAGGGATCTAGACTCTAGAAGCCTAGAGCATCATCCTTGCCCAATTCCGAGCTCTGAAGAAGAGCCGCGCGCGGCCGTTGCGGGGTGTGGTTCGCCGAAGTAGCTAGGGAGGAAAGAAAGATGATGATCTGGGCCAGGAGAGCAAGTTGGTACCGACAGCGCCGAGTAATAAAGCAATGGTTTCTGAAAGCGCCTTTCTCGCTGGATCCGCCGTCGCCGTCCCGTCATCCGCCGATCACCTGCGCAGCGCGCGGCCAGATTTGGTATCCCGTGGCCTCGTTTTGGCATTATCCGTCGATGGCCTGCCATGTCGGCGTGGTCCATGTGAAGCCCCGGTGGGCTGGTCGCGCGCTGCCGCCGGCTGATCGATGCGGCTCCTGAGCCCGCACTGTGTAGGGCCGGAGTACGACCACCTCGTCTCCCCTGCCGCCGCGGGAGACGTGGCGTCGCCAGGGCCCGGGGAAGCGGAGGCAAAGATCGCGATGATGGATGCGTCGTCGTGTAGGCCCTTGCTTGACGGCGACGGCTAGCTAGCCCGTGTGTGTGTGTGTGTGTGTGTGCGTGCGTGCGTGCGTACGCGCCCCCGGCCCATCCGAATCGCGCGCGGCAGATTTTTCCGGATCGATGAACAGCGCAACAGAACACAGGACCCCTGCCGCCGACCGCCGTTATATGTACAGTACAGCTATACCCTGTTGCTGGTTGCGAGGTCGAAGATTCTGCAGCTGTGGTCCGGCCGGCGTATATAGCAAAAGCTGCCGATCTTTTTTTGAGCGGCTTGATCGCAACCTCACATGCATCAGGGCCACCATAAACGGGCATATACAGCAGGCGGCCGTTCCCGGAGCAGTTTCATGCAGCCAATCTGCCGGCGGCGGACGCAACACACATTAATTTGTCGGGTACGAAGCATGCGTAGAAATCGCGTCTCGTTTGGAGAGAAGATCTGCCTACTGCCGATTTTAGGTTTGATCAAAGTCAATGTTTTAAAATTTTATTAATCAATAATATCAATTAAAATAATATTTTTTGCATACTAATAATATCAAATTTAATTTATCATTGTTTATTAATCTTTTCCTATTACTAGTCAAAGTTGAAAAACATTAACTTCGACGATTTTCCTTATATTTCAAGCTCGATGAAGTAATTTGTGACCGATGACAGGCTTTGTTTTGTTGACGAGAAATAACATTATTATTTATTATATGACATTACATTAAATACTGTAAATGGCTCACTAACATTTTTTTTCTTTAACGTAGGCTCACAAATAATTTTTTTTACGTGTTATAAACATAGACATTTATATATATATATTGAAAGGACTTTGATGTCGCCTAAAGGGGGGAGGTGAATAGGCTTTCCTGAAATTTATTCGTAAAAACTCGCAGTGGAATTAGTAATGTCAAAAACCGGACCCTACGGTTTGGCAAACCGGACACTCCGGTTTTTGTCAGGGACAAGAAATAAACTAAGCACAAAAAAAAAACTCGCAGAAACTCTAAGCATGCACCCTACCACACAGGCAACAAGGCTAGAGCAAGGGACACTCTGGTTTCCAAAACCAGATGTTCCGGTTTTCTCGGGACAGAAAACAGAGGCAAGGGAAAAACAGCTCCTAAAAGAGAACTAGCACAAAGCGATGCTATGAGAGGTTGCACACAAGCGAGAGCAAGATTATCCACTTAGGAAAACAAGAACAACTACTCATGCAACCTATAAGAAATTAAAACAAGCTAGAATTTAAACAACAACAAGGAACAAGGGAGTATACGGGGATTTATTTACCGGAGTTCAACCAACTTGCATACCAAGTTATCTATCTCTCCATTGAGGGGCTCGATCACACTTAAGACGGGTCTCTTTCAACCCTTTTACCTCACCAAGCAATCACCAAGATCAAGCTTGGATGACCAAGCAATCACTAAGATCCAGTCTGGTACTCTACTAAGCTTGCTTCTTCGCTTGTGGAGGTGAAATAGACCTTTACAAACTTTCTCAAGTCTCACCACAAACTTGGGAGCTCTTGGACGACGCCTAGCCGTCTAGGAATCTTCAATTCTAAGAGTAATAAATGTTTCACAAAATCTTGTTATGCAACAATGCTTAAGTGCTCAATCTTTCTCACAAAGAGGCTCTCTCTCAACCCAATTCTCACAAAGAGATCAATCCTCATAAAGAGGAGTTGGGGAGAGTGTTAGAGGGCTTTGGATATGTTATTTCGTAAAAAGCGTCAACAGCATCTGAAGAAGAGGTTGGGTGAGTATAAATACTCACCCCTCCAAAAGTAGCCGTTAGGAACTATCCACTAAAAATCGGACACTCCGGTTTCTAAAACCGGACCATCTGGTTTTGGCTGAACTAGCCGTTAGAATTCAAACCAGCCCGAAACCGGACACTCCGTTTTCTAAAACTGGACACTCCGATTTTCCTGTGACAGTGAGAAGTTTGTGTGTGTTTGGCTATTGTGTGTCACTCTTCTCACTTGGGATTTCACTTTGAGCATTGAAACTTAGCATATCTTCCATGTAACATCCCTCTTGATAGAGCGGCATGTCTAAACTCAAGATCAAAATTAAAAAGAAAAAGACTTCTTTAACTTGAGCTTGCATAATTTGAATCTTGCCACTTCTTCATCTTTAGCTCTATGAGAGATGCAATATGTACTTTTCATTTTGACGTCATCAACTAGAGCTTGTGACTTATAATATTTGAATCCATATGATCACCTTCTATAATGTATTCACAAGTCACTTTGTGTCTTTATTTTTATCATCAATTGATACTTGACAACATATGACACCTTGTAGCTTGATCGGTCCATAATTATGCTATACTTACCCTTCACCATTGCATTTGGTCCCTCAGTGCTAAGACTCATCTTGCCCTTCTCCTTGCATGGTCCATCGCGGTCAAGTCAAGTCAATCACTTACCATCTTGCTAACTTGAGTCATATATTACTTTGCATCATTCACATGAATTCCTTTATCATTGTGTAGGCATTTTGATCACTTTGCTTTTAATAGAGCATTCAATTGTGAGTCCGCAAGCAATTGATCATCATCCTTTATTCATACATTCTTTGATCCTTATGAACAAGCCATTCAAATAAATGTCGAATCATACAATGAATATCCATGTTGAGATATACAATGTATATTTGTTAATTATCTCCTGCTTAATCACTTCACAAGAATCATTAATACTTTAATCACGTTGTCATTCAATACATCAAAATCCACTACGAGACTAGATGCATTTTCACATATGAGCAATCATTTTTATCGATACACACACTGGTATGTTAGTTTTACAAATTTTTTGATCGGGCTGTTAGTAATATTATTTTATTTTTTCAAAAATCGTTGACTGAACATTGGCCTGGGAAATTTGAAAAAGAAAAAAATGCGTGAAACTTGCGGCTCAATTTTGGGCCGCAAATCGCTTGCCTAGATGGACCTCAATTCTCAAGTTAGCTTCAGGCTTCTGCTGTGTGAAATGCAACATTTATTTTTTTATTGGAGGAGGAATCGTAACAAGTTACAGCCCATTTGACGGTTGAAACGGGCCCATGTTTTTTTTTTGATAAGGGAATGGACCCATGTATTTTTTTTTATAAGGGAACGGGCCCATGCTAGGTTTAATGTTTCCTATGAATTGCATCAGATACAGGTGCATTCCCCCTCAAAAGGTCAAAAAAACATCAACTACATGCTTCAGGTACATGATTTTTCCCTTTCTATATATAGGATATGCTTCTCATTTCAAATAATAAAGGATATGTTTCTGAAACTAAATTATCAGCATATCCCGGACTCGTGTCGACATGCTGTCACGCATCCAGGTTTAGAATTTGGTCAATCAGCGATAGCAATTGATTGGTTTTTGTGGCTCAATTGATTGGGTTCGCAATGACGAATGTGTAGCGTATGAAGTCGACATGGAGCGTCGTATATACGAGCTAGGTCTGCAACAGAAGTTGACCCCTGACTATTTAAAAACGAGAACAAAATAACATAATAAGATCAGTGTGAGAAGAGGGTGGCTAGAACTGCTCCTTTCGTTTTCTGAAGTTTGCTGCTAGAACCACTCCTGCGCAACGGTTTTCAACTCCAGATGAAAACCAAATCCTGTTGATTTAAACACGCGGGAAGCAAAGAGTCCAAACCGGGTTTCTTCGAAAAAGGCGTAGATGACGCGTTAGTTCGACGAATTAATATATATAAACAGGAGCAGTTCTGCCACACATGTTTTTCAAGCTCGTCCACTTGAACTACTTCAATCAGGCAATGAGTTCGGCAGAGGAGACGTTAGGTACGTAACGGCAGAAAACGGCACTAGAAACAAAACCAGAAACTTGCAATTATCAATCTTGCAGATGCAAAATGGCTGCATTATGTCCACTTGATGATACGATTTGTGATAATCTTGGTTGACGTCTAGACGATATGGAGTGGCCGACTGTTTTAAGCCCAATCACTCTGGCATGGACTCCAAAATCTGTTTAAACTGTGCTCCAGAAGTCAACAACAACTTGTACAACTATGTAGTCTGAAAGGTGTTGGATGGCTTTATCGCGCTTACACAAGAGTCGGCTGCTGCCAGTTGCCGCGAGATGTGTCACATATCCCCCGATTTACTCGCACTCCAGCTCACGATATGACGTTTTTTTCAGTACAACAGCATGCACTGATGCACAAGCGAGTTCCGATAATCCGGCGCGCCGGCGGCTCGGCAAAAAGCTCAGGCTCGCGCGCACATGTTTTGCACAGCAGCGGGCGCAGTGGCCGACGGGCTCGGCCGAGGCGTTGACCCGAGAGCATGGCAAGCAGGCAGCCAGCCGATCAGGAAAGGCAAATCCATCATGAGACGCGCGTCCAGTCCACACGGCGGGGGCGCAGCTGAGCCGTCGCCATAGCAGCCTTGCGCTGGGCGCTCGTATAAAAAGCGTTTCGAACTCACCTCGCCACTGTGGACTAGTCACCTCCCATTTCTTTTCTATTAATCGACGCGACCACGCGCACCAAGCTAGCGGCCGGCCACCGGCAAGTACAGCCTCCTGCGCCCTGAAGCTTCAGCCCGGTCGCGCTTCCTTGGATCACTCGCTAGCTCCGCCTCACGCCACGCCTCCTATTTCTCCCTCCGGTCGGGACCGATCTGTCGCTCCTGCGAAAGGGCATTCATTGACTTGGCCAAGCTAGGTCTTCCGATGGACGCGGCTGATGCGGGCATGGCAGACGCGCCCGTGTTGCCGCCGGACGTGTCCCCGCCTTCGCTCGCCGGGTCGGGCTCGGCGTTCCCCATCGCCGTCGTGATCGCCATCGGGTTCATGGTCACCTCGCTCATCCTCATCGCCTACTACTTCCTCGTCGTCCGCTGCTGGCTCCGCGGCGGCGGCGGCCTGCTCCACCGCTCCCGCCGCGGCGAGGACGTCGTGGAGCGCGTCTCCGCCGTGTTCTTCACCGACTACGAGGCCGACCTCCCCGGCGGGCTGGACCCGGACGTGGTCGCCGCGCTGCCCGTCGTCAAGTTCCGCCGCCACGCGCGGTCCGCCTCGGCGGCGCTCGAGTGCGCCGTCTGCCTCGCGGAGTTCGCCCCCGACGAGCGGCTCAAGCAGCTGCCCACCTGCGGCCACGCGTTCCACATCGACTGCATCGACACGTGGCTCCACCACAACGTCAGCTGCCCGCTCTGCCGCACCGTCGTCACCGAGGGGGTCCCGGTGGTGGCGCGCGACGACCACGAGGCGTTCCACGTCGTCGGGGACAGCAGGCGGATCATCAGCGCCGCCGCGGCGAGGATGGGGTTCGGGAGATCCTGCAGGTTCCCGGCGACGACCAAGAGCGGCGGCGCGGCGCAACAGGGGCCCATCACGCGGTCCTTCTCCATGGACTGCTTCGTCGGCGACATGGGCCGGAAGCCGCCGCCGCGGAAGGAGCCCGCCGGCAGCTCGGAAGCCGGGCCCAGCCGCGCCGACCTCGCCGCCGGCAGCAGCAGCAGCAGCAACCTCACCGCCGCGAACACCCCTGGCGAGACGAGCGGGCGGTTCCGGCGGCTGCTCTCGTCGTTCGGGCTCGGCCGGAGCTCGCGGAGCACGGTGCTGCCCATCCACCTCGACCCGTGAAGATCGACCGGGTTCGTGTCGCTCGTTGCTCCCACCATTATTAACTCGTTCGTCTTGCACTTGCTCGCCTGCCTCATTGATTCATTCGGTCGTGTCGTGTGCATGCAATGTACAGCAGTAGCAGAGAGACTTTTTTTTGTGTGTTGAGAAAATTTGATCCGTAGGTTCTGTCCGTTCCATTGATTGACTCTTTGCAATGTCGAATGTCCTCATGTGATCGTGTCGATATAGTCCCGTCGTACTCGGCCGCCGTGATCCGTGCTTGCTGGTGCACCAGATAGATGCCGTCGGATGACATGTCAAGTGTAGCCTCCTCTCGCCAGCCTTTAACCATTTCGTCTCGCTTCGTCCGTGATCTTTGAAAGTGAGCGCAAGCTTTTCTTCGTCGTTTATTAATTTTCCCTTTTACATAATGTCGTCGATTATTCATGATGAGCGTGGAATCCGGAGCTGTTATATGTTTATTTTTCATGCAAGCGCTTAAAGAAAAATTGGCACGCTCGTTTTCGTGCTTACGGAAAGTTACCTGTTTCGCGATTTGTCCTTGACAAAAAACAGTGTTTTGCTTGGCTTTTTTATTACGCGTTGACGGTGACGATGATAAGATCAAGAGGGCCCGTGCAGAGATCCTCCACCGGTTCCAAAGTCAATATCATAAGGTAGGTTATGTAGCCCACACATCACCACTTTTGTTCATCAAAGCAACTAACACAATGTATAATCCCACCTCACGACATCATTTTCTCAAAACAAAGCCATGTTTGGCCAACCAGTGCAAAAACAAAGCCTTAACGTACGCATCATTAGAGCCATGAGCGCCAGCAATTCTTTTTTCCCGGCGGGGGAGATTGATTACTTTTGTGACCCGGACGGGAACGAATCTTCGTAGAGAGTTGACTAGCAGGAAAAGAAGGATGGCACAACACAACGGGCACAACTTGCATCGCTGACGCACAGACAAAGGGTAAAATACTACTGCAGAATCACATAATCAAAGGCAGAAACGACTCGTTTACTTGTGCCTAGTTGCAGCGTCCATGTGGGTCGCCACTTGATTAACAGCTAGCGTCAGAGGTTGACTTGCTCGGTGCGGGGGCCTTGCTCTGCGGCGACGAATAAGCTAGACGCCCACATGAGCGATGGAATCACAGTCGGGTGCTAATTCTGCACGGGACAAATCGGATGGAAGGAAGCAGTATGCGTTCCGGGGGGCCGTTGACTTCCCCACGAGGCGGTGGCTTCCGCGGTGCAGTGTGGTGTGGACATGATGGATTGTCGACACGAGAGCAAATCCGCCGCCGAGCCACAGCAGCTTGCCGGAACATAGGCGGAGATGCGCCCGTTTCATTTCCAATTCAGGATCGGGCCTCACCCAAATTTTAGATGAATGAATGAATCTAACCCAGTCCAAAATAATAACAACGTATTGTAGCAGGTTCGTCGCCAGAACCAGAAGCAGCCGTCCCTGTCCGGCCGACTCGTCGTGATGTGCCTGCGCGCGAGAGAGATGCAGCGACTATCCGGTCACCATCGTGCGCTGCGCCGTCGGAGGCCCGGGGCCGCCCTTTCAATTTCAAAGAAAGAGAAAGAGAGCTTACGCAGGTGCGGTGCACTGCCTGCGCATGCCGCTGACCAGTGGAGGGAGCAGGCGAACGAAACCGTAGCTGCGGATGCTACAACATGGCCAATGGGCAATGGCTAGTGGACTCATCTAGCGCACGCCCGCCCGCGGCGGACAGACAAGTTGGCAACACGTTGTCACGCGATTTCCGTCGCTGCAAGAAGTCAGGGGCTCGTCTGGATACCTCATACCTGATGCACTGCACATTTCTTTTTCTGGGGGGAACTAATTTTCAGTTCTAGAAGAATTTAAAAGTCTTAGTTGGATTTTTGTGACAAGTTCATGGGCAGCGGCCTCGACCAGTTGGGCTGGCCCAGCACGTTCTGATCTCTCGGGCTCAGTTTCTGGGCCTTCGGATTTGCCGTCTGTAGGCCCGATAAAGCTCAGTTACAGGAGCAACCGGGCAAGCAACGTTCACTGGCTTTACTCAAAAAAAAAAAAAAGCAACGTTCCCTGGCCGACTGCAAACGCGCTATCAGCATAGTGCAAAGCGCACGTTGCCCCGCGACTTTGTTGGCCGGAGCCGGACAGGTACGTCCCGTCGCGACCGCCATCCAGTTAATCACCGTCACGCGACATGTGCACCGTCAAATCGACGGTGAAACCAACCCAGCTCCGTCGTGCTCTCTCAGTCTCTCTGCAGCCTCCCCTGTTGGGGCACTGTTGGGCTGTCGCGGCAACACACGGACAGGATCGCATGGACGGATATGGCCCGCTGGGTAGCCTCCTTTTAACCGCCGGCGCAGCCCCGGGTCACGGAACATCTCTTTTTGTTGAGTTATCCATGATCGTAGACATGTAGATTGAAGTAGAATATGAGAATTAAAAATAATAAAAATAAAGAAGATGAAATTTTTTATTGAATAATTCTGATAAAATTATAAAGGATGTCTCAACTATTTATAAGAGAAAAACCCTACTTCGTGTTAGATCAGGATTAGATAAAAAAACCCATATAAATCAAAAGTCCTTCTTTTAAAAGATAAGACTGACCTATAAGCATTTTACAACACTCGTAATGCTCCGCTATAGTGCAAAAGAAGTAGAGTAGTGTCAGCGCTCAATGGTAAATGGACGACCGGACGCGTCGCGTTGCCCAAACAGGGGGGCCTCTACGAACGTAGGAACCTTCCTAGTTTTGCTGTTGCTACCGCTACGGGAAATGTCAAAACTGATTTGGCTCCTCCTCCTGCTCTCTGTTAGTACTGCCCTACACACACTCGTAGTCCGTCCCGTGTGGTCTCCTCGGCGGCATGGGGTATATGCAGTACCAAGTTATGCACTGCTCACGTCTCTAACCACCAGTGACAGCAAGGCGCGTCGAGCATATGCGGCGGTACAGCGCACACAGGAGACGCATTTGTCTTTTCTCCGTTCCGTGGCTGAGAAATATCGAAACTTTTTTTTTCATGCGCCGTGGAAATTAAAAGAGCACGGACGGCGAAACCTGTCTGCACGTCAAGGTTAGGAGCAGGACCGGTCACCAAACTCCCTTCACCTTTTGCAAAGAATTAAGACGACGGGAGTTGCTCGTTTGCACGGCGTGTACGGGGCGGTGCTTTGAAAACCTGTGCTCCGCAAGGGAGGCACACACGCTCTTTTCGCCGTCTGCGAATGCCCTGAAAACAAATGTCAGTGCCTCATCATCTCTCGTTTGTACTAGTGGTATATAAAGTCACCTGTTGTTAATTTCACCTATATTATTGCGGGTTAATTGGGATCCCATCGACGTTGATGTTTACATTGCACGCTACTCGTCTCGTGGATGAGCGAGCGTCCTGGTCTCGGCAGTTTCATCTTTACGGTGCAATCATTAAGATAGAAGGGTGGACAGGAACATCAACCATATGGACATGATGAAAGCTGGCGTTGAGTGCTAGTAATAGGGATGGCTCTTTCTGAGCCTACAATAGCCAACATAAACCACGCGGTTTTGTGACACTTCTCAATCTGAAAATGACATGACGCAAATGATCCGCCTGCCATTCGAAGTGAAACGGACGGTCAGGATCCGGATCGGTCTCTTATCCACTGTTACTCAGGTACTCAACACCTCACATCTCATAACAGTCGGTAACCACCGACCGATTAAGCTAGCAGTGCATAAGCCTCTCCTAATAAACCTACCGGCGGGATGTTCATTCGCTGCCCCCTTTTCCCTACGGAACACTGCCGAGAGACCTCACATTGTCTCTCGGCACCAGCTCACAGAAGAAGGTGCTCGCTTATTGGTACACAGCTAGTTGCCGCCATTCGTTGTGAGTGTCCTCGCTTCGTGGCAGCTATACGTCTCTCTCGAAGCTTTTGCTTTCTCCTCCTCTCCCTCCCTGCAGTTCCCATACAGTTTTCAGGCTTCAACTGTACCCACCTCGCCTTGATATCGTCGCGCGGGCGGGCATCACTAGAAATGGATTCTCCTCCACCACCGGCGCCATTCCTCCCCTCCTCCTCGCCATCGCCGCCGCCGTCGTCGTCGAGCGCGAGCACGACCATGGTGATCATCACCGTGGTGGGCATCCTCGCGGCGTTCGCGCTGCTCGCGAGCTACTACGCGTTCGTGACCAAGTGCCAGCCGCTCCGCGCGCTCTGGCACTCGCGCAACCCGCCGTCGTGGAATCGGCGCGCCCGAAGCGGCGGTCAGCTCCTGGACCCGTCCGTCGCCCGCGCCGCCGCGGCGAGCGAGCACCGCCGCGGGCTCGGCCTGCCGCTCATCCGCATGCTCCCCGTCGTCAAGTTCACGGCGGCGGAAGCAGACGCCGGGAGGATCTCGGTGTCGGAGTGCGCGGTGTGCCTGAGCGAGTTCGAGGAGCGGGAGCGCGTGCGCCTGCTGCCCAACTGCTCCCACGCCTTCCACATCGACTGCATCGACACGTGGCTACAGGGCAGCGCGCGCTGCCCATTCTGCCGGAGCGACGTCACCCTGCCCGCCTGCCTTCCGGCCGGTTATTACGCCGCCTCGAAGACCACCACGATGGCGGCAGCGGCCAACCACGACAGCGGCCACCGCCGCCGCCATGACGCCACCACCAGAGACGATGACGACAGCATCGTGATCGAGGTGCGGGGGGAGCACGAGACGTGGTTCGGCGCGCCGGCCGCCGGGAGAAGGCACCAGCGGCGGCATCACAAGCGGAAGGCGGAGAGCGTGGGCGACGAGGCGATCGACACGAGGACGAACAAGGACGAGGAGTTCGCGGTGCAGCCGCTGCGGCGGTCACTCTCCCTCGACTCCTCCTGTGACAAGCACCTCTACGAGTCCGTCCGGGATCAGTTGCTCGTCGTCACCACGCAAAGGCGAGTAATAGCGTACGACGACCAATCCGTCGTCTGATCGTCGTCGTCGGCGCCATGGCCGTGCAGAATACGTACGTACGTACCGTACCCTCTGGCTAGACGGTGGTGTGGTGCTCGATTCTTAATTCTTTTAATTTGTAGGCATTATTACTAACTGCAAATATATTATTTCATCATTCACTCGTGGCTTTTTGTGCCGGCACGACGACATCCCTCGTTTTTTCATTTTGTTTTCTGGAGACAGAATGCGGCAGGTCGGTTTCAGCATGCGGGTAGGGATCCATTTCCAGGGGGGGCCGTGTTCGTTACCCGAGGAAACCCGGTTTTTAACCGTCTTCATCATCATCATCATCATCTTGTTCTGGCTGCTGTCCTTGTCGGAGTGAGGGAGGGGCCGTACGTGATCTCGGCCGCCACTCCGCCTCCTCATGTGAGGACGCCCACATGTACAAGAAAGTAATTACCGTTTCTTTCTGTTGCAATCTCCTCCGGCCAGCAGGTCGGTTTGGTGACCAACGCACGGCCGAAGTAGTTAAGCTTGGATCGGACATTTCCTCTCCCGGGGACAGGGGGTGAAAAGTGGGCTAGCTCGCAGCAGTCGCGGCCAAGCCAATGGTTGCTCGGATCCGGCGTCCCTTGGGGCCTAGCCTAGGAGGACACGAGCGAGAGGGCTCGTCTCGTCGGCCAGCGCGGCGAGCATGCAAGTGTCGCGCTGCGTCCCGTGCCTCTGCGCGTGTGCTCGTGCACACCTTTTCCATCAGGGTCGTACTCGTACCGCTGGGCTCGTCTATTGACAAGCAAGGCGCTACAATGGAAGAGAGGCAGGGTACGTAGCCATCCCATCGGCTACCTAGCAAGCGTGGCGAGGGCGGCACCGGCCATGTGCGGCTCGCTTAGCGGGTACGCCGAAATGGACGAGGCTTCAAAGCCAAAACAGAGCGCGAATAGCCTTTTTTCGACGGTGCGTGTCCGCGTGCGCCATGGCACGGTGGCTCGATCCGTCGGCTGGACCGGCCTCTGGTCCCCGCCGCCAGCGGCCCATTGAATCTGATAGTGACATATAATGAACTCATGTGATGCATAAACACAACGAGACGATGTATGCACGCCACATGCATTTTTTTTTTCTTCTTCTCCCATGTGACCGCCTAGCTTAAATGCCGGTTTAGTTCGGGAAAATGAGCGAGTTGATGAGCACAAAGTTTTTACTAGCGATGATGATGATACACGGAGAGTTGTTCCCGCTGCATGCGCGGCAAGGTAGATTTGGTTAGCTGGTCCGCGCCGCCGGCACGACACGTAAGCCAATCATTTCGTCCCGGGGAGGGAGGGGGTTAATGGAGGGTGGGATGTCAACGTTGATGCGTGCTTTCGGGTGCCGCACCGATCACCAGCGAGGTTCCGAGGGGACCAGCCGGCCGGGGTGATCCACCCAACCCCAACCCCAAATAATTGTGAATCGGCAGCGCAACGCTGCGTCGGAATGGCGGAGCAGATGGAACCCAGCGGCACGGAAAAAGGCAGGGAGGAGCTCTTTCTTGCACGTTTGGGTGCATGCTCTCTTCATCGATCAGGACCGCTACCTAATCCAAGCATCGCGTGTGTTGCATGGTTGGTGAATGAGGGACTTGGCGTATGCAGCTAGGCTGCTACGACAATCCTAGCCATAGGCTTTCTGATGTTCGGCTGCCAAAGGACATACTTATACTCTGACAAGTGTTAAAGTGCGATTTTCCTTGGTTTGGAAACACATCGCTTTCAGAGTAACAGGACATTACCAGTTTTGTTGAATCTAGTAACGAATGTGTCTAACCTGCCAAGAGGGATTTGCATCCACTGATCCAAACCGTTAGGATTGCTAGAAGCCTTCACATGCAGAACAAGGGCACGCGCAGATGCAATTTTGTCCGTTCATTGGGCCAGTAGATTTTCTGGCAAATTTGGCAAAAGAGGATCTTGGATGTTGCCACTGCGTACAGCTTTCTAGCTGGCCTTCCTGTGGCTTATGTATGAGCTTACCAGAGCAACCCAACAATCGATTGTCCTTCAATGCATGCAACCTCGCAGGTAAAGCCCCAGGAAAGAGAATGGAGTGGGTTTTTATGGGATCGTGCATTGATACTGGATATGGTCTTGAACTGTAGAATCTGCCTGCAAACAGCGATATTGACTGCTAGAGATGAGTAGTCACTGCTAATAGCTCTCTCTTTACACCCCTAATTTGTATCTGTTTCAGAAGTGACAATTACTAACAGACAAGCACCTGGATTGTACTCCACGTGCTGTGTACAAACAACATGGCAAAATAAAGGATTTGACTAGTTTTTAAATCTGCAAAATGGCAAATCAGAGAATATCGTTGAATGATTCAATGGAAACTTGTGAATTTCTGTCAGTATCGGCCAAAGCTGGTTACTTTTCTGCAGCACCAGTAGCACTTGAATGACAGTATTTGAAGAAACAAGGCTGCGAGAGGGTTTGGAACGACCATACTGAAAGATTAAGGATTGATCCGACAAATGATGCAAAGGGGACCAGAGAGCCACTTGATGCCCAGACAAGACTTTGAGACAAATACATAACGACTTCAGAACCCCTCTTCAAGGAACTGGCAATGGTAACTGTGTGTGACCATGGAAAGAAAACAACAGTCAGTCCGGCGTGTCAGAAGCAAACCTCTCAACCCAAGGCCACAAGTAGGTGTATGCCCGAGCAATCACATGCGACTGGTCCAAGGTAGCAGTATTTCTGGAGGCATTGCTCCACCACGCATCAACGAACTTCAGTTTTGCATGCAACCCAAGCGTTTGCACAAAAAAGGGCACTGGAATGTGCATTCCAGTTGCATAGCACCGCCCAGTTTCCTCCACCGGGCTGATATCCTATCCTATACACGTCCCTAACCACACGAGTGGGACAACACATCCAAAAAGCGAATCACATCAACACTCCGCTTTCCATCACCAAAAATAGAAGCACTAGTACATTGCAGTCCCATAATGCCAAATGAAAGAGACGACAAAATTGCGTAATTCTGCAAACTCTGTGCGCATGCGACTGTTGAGGTAACAAGATGATCGATGCAGTGAATGGCATGAGCAGCTTGCACCGTTTATAGGAGTGCTAGAAGTTTAGAGGACAAGACTGATGCAGTGATCTCTGGGGATCTCTGATGTTACTGACTGTCAACCAGAGCTGCTGCAGCAGGCGCCATTAACTGACTATCAAAGCGACCACCTCTGAAGGAGCTCAGGATACCCGTGCATGATCGCTACCTGCAGACTCCTGAGCTCATGAACAGAAACGTGTCATTGGGATTCCAGCCGATAACGCACTCATTTGCCTGTCAGCATCCAACACACTTCTGAATCCTGCTCCTGCCTGCCGACATGGATTATAACCAACAGATGCTAACAGCTCCACCTGCAAATCCTAATCAGTGAACATGCTGAAGATTAACGGAGATCTCTTGTCAGGTTTGGAGAAAAGGTACCTTGCAATGTTTTGCCCAGTCCCGCTGTGATGCATTTTCACATTGTCATGCAGTACACAGCATGGCCACCAAGATAACTGAACTGCTGACAAACATAAGCAATAATAAATAGATCACTTGCACACGAACAATGGACTGCAGAATGCATGAAAAATTGTGCATTGTCCCATTTCAGTGACGTTACTCAATGCTTCTAACTTGTCTAACACATGCCATCAAACGAATAAACTGAAACTGAACATCACCTAACAACGAGATGCCAAGTGATTTCCAGTCTTTCAACTCACACTATGTACCATGCTTTCCCTGTCAAAAAGGCATCAAGATCCACCAAATCTTGCAGCAGTGGTGCACAAAATGTATTTAAGGTTAGTGCAGGATCATCACAGAAATAGTGTGTGCATAGGCCCCATAATATACATTCCAATCCATAAGGCTTAGCTTTAGAAGGTACAAGGTCGACATCATATCTGGAAATACAGAAAAGGTGTGGACGAGTACTCTAAGCGAAGACAAATATAATAAGGAAAAACGAACCTAACAGAATCAACCAAAACAACATAAGTGGGATGTCACTAACTGAAATTGTAAAATAGAAGTTGTAGCACGGTTATCAGTGGTTGAGGGACCACCAGCTAACAAACTAAGATAGATGGTTTCCTTTCTCAGTTCTAATACAATTCCCTAAGCCTTCAGGTCAAAACATTAGCAAGCCAAACAACTCAGTCTACACTTCAGTACATATTCAATTCCTTCTGCAGTTACGCAGCAAGAAGCACAATCAAATAATCAATCATGTGATGCTACATGAGGAAAATAATTAAACCAAAAGAAACATGCATTTACTAACCGAACTATTTGGCTCTAGAAACAGCGTCAGAATAGTACGTGGGGGGCCTTTTATGGGGCAATGGTTTGTCATTTGGCCCAGTAGAAAACATCAACTCAAAAGAAGAGAACCCTTGAGTCCTGACAAGAAGAGCTGTGGGCTGTTGCCCACGTAGAACTTAGACATAAAAAAAATTCATATATGTCAAGAATAGAAGCTCAGTAGATGCATTTAAGGATTCATCACAAACAAGTTTAATCAAATAAACATATAAAATGTGTTAACTAGGTGGATTACCAGATGCAGGGTAGCCCAACATCTAGAAGTCTGATCCAAAAATTTAGGGATGTTAGATTGTTCGAGTAAGTGTTGGGCCAGGGCTCTTGGCATGCATGAATTTGCTGATTCATTCCTTTGCTTGGAGGCCAGCTTGATTAAGACTATTATGCCTATGACAGATCAACGAAACAAAATACATCAATGTATCCAGAAAATAGTTGTGCACAAATAACACAAATCACGCCGCATCAGAAACTTCGATGGAAAATGTACAAGATATGACCAGAACATTTGAACATGACTACTGAGCATCTAACCATTCTCTCTGCTGTAGGCATTCAAGTCCTCCACTTTTTGGGTCATTGGGTCAGCCCAAAACTCGCTCAAGTGAATTAAGATGCAGCCTCCTCGTCTTAAACCTAGTAGTAGAACAAATGAAGGTGTTGACACATAACTACCCTATTATGTCCCCACTTGCATCCTTACTCTGCTCCCCCATGAACAGTCATTTATATGTTGCTCGGTTGGTCACAAGTAGCTAAATGTAGTCAAAATGAAATGCTTGGAAAAGCAGCTCAAGGCACAAGCTAATTTTATAGAAGTTATAAAATCAGGAAGTATAATCTCATAATAGTTGGTGTAATGTTGAATTGTTGATGATAATCATGCACATTGCATGGTAGTAGTAATATCAGAAGATTGGAACTTTATTGCAGATATAACAGCCAACTACGGTTGTGATGTATCTCTCGCACCTGCAGTTCCCAGCTGTCGATGCCTCACAAAATTTTCAGTACTTCAATTTGTTATACTATGAAGTACAAACAGCATAATCACTAACAAGAGCTCAACAGTTCCTCTGTAGAGCAACAAAAATAAAAATATATATAACTAGGTCACTGATGAAATAACAATTTACCCACCGCACCATCTAAGGTTGAGAAGTACTAGTTATTGTTTTCTGGTAGAAGTGGCAAAGTATTTGCAGGAAATACTGCAGCAGGGGATCCTTGTGCCTTCTTCCTCAGCTGCTCAAGAAGCCTATGAGCTTCTCTGAGCTCCTCCGAGGAACTGGTGTCACAGCTTTTGTAGGCATCTATGACTTGTTCTTGAAACTTCATAGCAACATTGTAGCTGCATCCATAGTAGTATAAAATGTAAAAAGGGTATCCATAATATATAAAAATAAATACTTTATAATAAACTGTGCTAACACGCACGGCACATCAACAAACATATGCTGCATTAAATTGTGCATACAAAAAGAAATAATTCGTAAAAAACCACCAGTCAAGCATGCGTACATGCTAAATGCATATACAAGAAAATATGTAAGGATACTTCTAGAAAAATGATAATTGACTCACAATCCAAACTCTACTATATTCAGGTGCTGGGTAGAAGTTCATTACCACACATTGGTAGTATTAGAAAACATGAAAACAACAAGCATTACAAGTGAAAAACAGTAAGCATCTGCATGTGTATTTAACAGCAGTGGATTGTGATAAAGTCCAATATCATATTATATACATAGAATGCAACAGTCCCTGTTAGGACTTAACAGATCATGCAGCAGGGGTTCCATAATGATCTAATGTACCTTTATGTAATCAACAGAAACTAACTTGCTCATACGGTCTGCTCAACATAATGCTGTATAATGTCTTCATAAAAATACCTGGTTGCCCAGTTATTTGCAAGAACATGACGGAGCGATATACTTCACTCAGATGCATTTTGTAGACTAAGGTTTTTTAAAATATATTTAATCTCTACCAACAACTTGGATAGCACAACAGCACCAAGCAATTGTTGACTGCTAGGATAGCATTTCAATATAACTACCGAAATGCAGGTCATGCGAATGGTCGAAACTCAAAACATATGTACAGGTTGGGAGAAATCACCTTCCCATCAGTCCGTATGCATTTGCAAGGGACTGGTTTATGTCAATAGAATCCTCATGTGTTGGCCCAAATGTGGCAATGATAATATCCTTTGCAAGTTCTAGGAACTTAACAGCAGATTGATGTTGGTCCATTTCAAGGTAAGCCTGTCCCAAATGCTTATAAGCAAAACCTAAGCCGAAGTGCTTGGGTCCAAAGCAATTCTTCAACTTGTCAACCGCACTCTCCAAATAGGGAACAGCCTCATCAACTCTTTTGGTAAGCAGGAGGAGCCACCCCATCCTTGCTGAGATGCTGCCTGCAATGTGCTGCATCTCTGAGGCACCCTGAAGAAGTACAAGTGTTTTCTTCATCAAAGTCAAAGATGTTTCAAATTCTGTCATTAGCTCATACAACATTGATATCTCAGCATAGATCTCTGCAACCCGTCCAGCGCTCATGGAATCCTTTGAGTCAATAATCCCACGTGCAATCTCAATGCATTGTTTGGAGTCACCAAACCTATCCTGGAAGCTCAAGATCTTTGCCATTGTGACATATGCTAGTGCGCGTTCCTCACTCTCCTTGTCAGACCGCTGCATCACCTTCTTGAGGTAATTCACCGCCTCCTCTGATCTCCCCAACAGAGTATGCACATTAGCCCCATCAATTTCGACCTGAGAAAGTTCCACGTCCAAACCCAATCTCTCATACACCGTCCTAGCTAGCTCAATTTGCTCCAGTGCCTCCTCATTGCGACCTAACCCAATATAAATCACAGCGAGAATCCGCCGGACCTTAGCCACTTCTGCGGAATCCTCACCAGATCGCCCTTCCGCGATCTCCAACGCCTTCAAGCACAGAGCCAGCGCCTTGCCGAAGTCCAGCACGCCCGCATAAGCCTCAGCGGCGTCCCTGTAGGCGTCCCCAAGCTCCGCGCTCCCTGCATCCAGGAATCCGACCTTCAACTCCAGAGCGCGCCGCAGGTCGCCCACCGCATCCCAACTTCGCCCCGCGGCCGTCTTCGCGCGCGCTAGGTGCTCGTACACGGCGGCGCCCACTGTGGCCACCTTACGGTCCCCGCGCCGCGCGCCCCGCAGGTAATCGACGATCTCCGCCGCGGCGCCGAGTGACTCGAGCCCGTCGCTGACGCGGCCGGTGCGTGCGGCGGCGGCGGCGGCGAGGCGGAGGGCGCGCGCGACGTGGAGCGACCACCCGCCGTGGGACTCCTGCAGCGGGACGAGCGCCTTGAGGGCGAGGTCGAGGACCAGCTGGTGGTTGCCCGCTAACTCGTGGACCTCGGCCTCCTCCAGGTACACAAGGGGTCCGGGCTTGGCGGTCGGCGCAGCGTCCGGGGAAATGTCCGGGGTTAGGGTTTCAGTGGAGAAGGGGAGGAAGCGGGGGCGAAATCGGGGAGGAAGCGGGTGGAGCAGGGGCGGGAGCGGGAGCGGGAGCGGGACGCGGTGGTGGAGGAGGGGCCTGGAGAGGGAGGCGAGGAGGCACTTCGGGAGCCGCCGCATCGCCGGGGTTTAGCGGATGGGGCCAGGACGAGGCGGAGGGAGGGGTTTAGCCGCCCTGTCTCCCAACTCGTTGCGGCGCGCGGGGCTCGCCGGGCAACTCACAGTCGGGAAAAAAACGTGAATCGTTCACGTTCCGTTCCGTAACATAGCACTGTAACCGTGTACCGTGTCAAAAAAAAACAAACAATGCAAAACGAACAACGGGGCTCGACGGCTCACTTCCATTTCCTAGTGCAGAATATTGCCTTTGTTCCTTTTTTAAGCAATATAAACGCTCCCACCTCCCATTACCAACTCCGTGCTGAAATTTATTTCTTTTGAGGCCAATTCGAACGAACAGATTCGGAGCAGCACGAAAGATGTTTGCCACTCACATCCGTTTGCTTTTCTTTTTTCAGAGAAAAAAAAATCTGAGCTGCATTAGCACAAAGTTCATCCCTGCGTCAAAGCAAATAATCCCCCCCCCCCCCTGTGCACCGTGAAGCAATTGAGCATCAAAGCATTTTGCTTTTAGGCCATGTTAGCGTTTTGATTTTTTTTATATATTAAAAGAGAACTTCTTCGTCAAGAACACGCAACATATTGTGAAATTCGCAGCCGCTGAAGTAGCTAAAATGCCAAGCTATATACACGACACGACAGAGAGCTGCATATATAAACAGCGGGTGCGCTCAGCACAAGTGATTACTCAATCTTTTCGCCAGAGAAACACTAGCCTCTCGTGCTCGTGCTCTACCAACCAGTGCTGCAGAAATGGCTCTTCCAGACTCTGGAGAGGGTGGAGTGCGGATGAGATATATGCCTCACGTTCTCATGACCTTGGTGCAGCTCTGCTACACGCTCTTGTACTTCATCGCTGAGGCTGCGTTCGACAGGGGGCTCAAGCCCCACGTTTACGTGACTTACCGCCATCTCCTCATTGCTGTTCTCCTATGGCCTTTCGCCTACTACTATGAAAAGTAGGATCAGTTCTTTTGCTAGGATGCAGAGTGAACAATTTGGCCAGGACCTTTGATCATTGTTTGATTCCTTTTCTGCAGGAAGCTGAGGCCTAAAATGACACTCATGTTGTTTCTAGAGATATTTGTGTTGTCACTTCTCGGGTAAGAACCTGTCGATTTAAAAAATCATGTAAAGAAAAAAAAAAACATGGCATGTCACTGGCCCAAAAGTTATTAAATGCCGAATTGTGTTATCTTCATGCTGCAGGGTAAGCTTAACTCTGAACATGTACTTCGCAAGCCTAAAGTACACATCTCCAGCCTTTCTCAGTTCTGTTGTAAACACCGTCGCTTCGATCACGTTTGTCATTGCCATCGTCCTTAGGTGATTATTTGCAGTCCCAAATAAAATTTAAGGATTTGATTGATGCAAATATCTCATCATTTCTCAGAAGTTTGACGGTGTGGCTTTCATCTTGATTTGCAGAATGGAGGCTGTGGACATGAAGAGCCTGCGAGGACTCGCAAAAGTTGCAGGCACCGTAGTGTCATTAGCCGGGGTGACTACCATTACTCTATACAAAGGAACGGCAATAGCGAGCCTCTGGAAAGCGCCTCTCCCCAGACACCACAGCAATGCTGTACTTGTACATGAAAAAAGTTGGGTCAAGGGGTCCTTCCTTGCGGTCGCCAGCTGCATATGCTGGTCACTCTGGTACATCTTGCAGGTCATTGATTTACAACATCACACGCCCAGGGCCACTGCTAAACTCTTGCATAAAAAAAATCAGTGCATGAGATAAAAGATACTAATTATTTAGAAATTAGGTGATTGTTTATTAGCAGCTTCATTTTTAGAGCCATCTCATTTAGGTCTGCAAATGGCAGGCGTCATCTCTAAAGAGGTACCCAGCCAGCCTTTCGCTGACAACGTGGATGTCACTGCTTGGGGGAATACAGTCAGCAGTTTTCGCAGTGTGTATGGATCACAAGCTCGAAGACTGGCTGATAGGATTCGGCCTTAAGTTCTGGTGCATTGCGTACACAGTATATCACAAAAACCTATTACCTATGCACGTTTTCACGCGTGCACCATTACTGTGTCAACTTGATAATGCCCATGAACTGTGGTTTTCAGGGAATCACCTGCAATGGCTTCGCAGTCTTCGTTCAGTTGTGGTGCAACAAGAAAAAAGGACCTGTCTTTGTTAGCATGTTCAGTCCCCTCTCGACCGTCATGGTTGCCATCCTGGCTTACTTTATCCTTGGTGAAAATCTATATATTGGAAGGTATGAAAAAAAAAATACAGAGCGGTGTTCCTGATGTTCTTTTTTTCATTTATCATGGGCTCTATTTTCTGTCCATGATCGTATACATTAATCATGTTTTTTTAATTTATACGTTAATCATGTTGATACACAGTATAATTGGCGGGGTGGTTGTAATTCTGGGCCTTTACATGTTGCTGTGGGGCAAGGACAAAGATCAAGAACAAAAATCAAGTAAAGAGCACGCAGTCGAATTGGATTGTGAGAATCAGGAAAGCTAGAAGATGTTTCATCGGCTCCGACCTCCGAACAGCACCTGAACGGCAAAATAATGACGTTTTTCAGGCAACTGCTGAACACTAAGTAGCGAGTTGATCTCAGATATTAGAAAGATAATCATCGATGACGCAAGTGATCAAAACAAAAAACAGGATGCCAAATTAGCTTCCTGAGAGTTCTCATCAGTCAATATGAGTTTCAATGTTTGCAAGGGACTGATTTGTGTAAACACGAATGCTAATGATTTGGCCTAAATGCGATGTAAGTTTGATAATAGCGGGCAGGATGAGGCCGGCGAGGTGGGGTTTACTCGCCTTTGTCAACGCGTTGCATGCTTGCAGTTGCAGCGCGCCGGTACGCACGTGACGTGAACGCGATGGATTATAATGAGACACGTGTCCGGCAGAGGGTGAGGGTCTTTCCGTGAGCGAGAGACCAGCAATTTGTTTCCGTGAAAGAAAACAGATGGAAACCGTGCGTTGTTCATGTCACGTAACAACACTACAGAATGCAGAAAAACTACACGGAACGAGAATGCAAAACAAGCAAAGAAGCAAAAGGCAGAGGACCTCCCGCGTGTTGATGAGCCCTTGCAGTGCAACTACTTATCTTTCTGAGATCCAGAATCCTTGCCATGTCCCATCTCCCATGGGATCGTGTTCGCCCCAATATCGCGTTCGAATACCAGTCCACAGTAGTTTCTGTCATCCAAATACTCCCACGTAAAACATGTATCCACCAATATTTCACGGACGAGATGCCGTGTCCGGCAGCGGAGAAGCAAGCAGGTTATGCTCCCGTTTTTTTTTTTTTTTTTTGCAAAGGATGCTTCCGCCTCTTCGGAGTTAACAATTATGCAACGGATTGGTTTTCGAAGACGATACGAAACAGATGGAAATGTCGCGCGATAGTCATATGAGTTGTCCGTATCTGCGGTTCTCTCAACGGCGTTCTCTGCCCCCCCCCCCCCCCCCCCTCCTTTTTTCTTAATCAGGTTTCACTCGCTGAACTGGAAAACGACGCTAATGCTCGCATCTGTGTATCTTCAGCCAACGAAAATTCTCACTTCCGGGACTGATCCAGAGAAACGAACAAATTTTATTATTCGTCCTGCCTTCGATGGGGATTTATTCGATGCAACAGCAGCAGCAGAGGAGCGGGGAGAAACTATGGGATTCCAAAAAGGAAGAAGGCCGGGGCAGATGATCTGTGTGCCACATTTTGCCTACCTGGAGGCCACTTCAAACCCACTATGAATGTTTGCCACTTAAGTCTCGCTAATTAGCCTTTGCACAAAAGCTGTCCTGTCAAAACGGAATTCTCGTGACGTGCCATCAAGTGACCCAAAAGGGTTTCATGCTGTAATCCTGTTTGGTGAGATGCGTGCACAGATAGTAATCAGTCTTCTGAAAAATGCACTGTTCCTGCGATAAAAAGGAGTGAGTGGAAACAAAGTTTTATCGAAAGGTTGAAGAAGCAGTGAATTCTTGACCGCACACTAAGATTTACAGAGTTCGGCAACCCGTGGCCACAAGTTCAGGATAACAATATAACAAAGAGAAATCGAAAGCAGTGCGTTAAGTGGTTGCCCCATTGAAGACTCCAGGTGTTTTAGAATAATAGTATAAATAAAATAATAGACAGATTATTAAGGGAGCTCAAATTTTAAGCAAATGCTCCTTCATTCAAGCTAGCACTGATGGGCAACTAAGCATAAAGCTTCTGCTTTTTGGACGTGTTAGTGTTTGGCTTT
The DNA here is from genome assembly GCA_030378355.1 of Eleusine indica. Lineage (NCBI taxonomy): Eukaryota > Viridiplantae > Streptophyta > Magnoliopsida > Poales > Poaceae > Eleusine > Eleusine indica. The sequence goes on along the minus strand of CM059498.1, from coordinate 2,702,710 downwards.
TGGTGTCACTTTGTTTTGAAACCATTTGCATTTTGAAAGTCAACCTTTATTTTTTGAAAAAACAGTAGTTGGTTGGATTGTTCTTGCATCCACTTCCATTTTTGTCATCAGCCACTGCCCACTGGAGTTCGCGAAGCAGCATATAAGATTTGCTATAAAAAGACGAGATGAGAACATCTGGTGGACAGGAATCAGTCCGGTCATCACTATACACTCGTCACTTCGTCAGGCGAATGTTAGTCGCACACAGTGAGCGAATTGTTGTGTCATTTTAAGAAAAAGAATAGAACAATACTTTTCTTTTACTACATTGATGATCATGACGAAAAAATGTGCAAAGAAAAGGAATGCCCCTGAATTTATCGAAAAAAAAGGATCGCTCCTGAATGAAGGAACAAGTTGTTGAAGTATTGTCTGTTCCCTGGCTCATTTCTTAAAATCTCTCTCGATTCAGAAGCTGAAATCAGATGCGTCAGTGTTACAGCTGCTGGGGCGCTGAAGACTCTATTCTGTCATGCCCTGGATTAATATATAATTTTGGCCTGGTTGAGCTCAGCGGCTGCTGCACCTCGCTCCTCGTCTACCATCCCTACCCGAGGGCCACGCACACTAGCTATAAATGCTTTTTTCAGCACCATAAACACTGACCAAAACCGAAAGCATCAGCACTGATGATAGTGCAGGTCTAGCAGGAATGAGCAAAGGAATCGGCTTTTGTACATGTCAAAATCACCTTATGCACACTCCCATCATTCTTTCATCCCGTTGTTAGCGTTGTCCTGTTCCGGCTCGTCCAAGTTGATGCCGATGCCGACACATGCGGCAGTTTCGTTTTCTTCTTCGGGAAGATGAAAGAGAAGAAGTGCGTGGAATTCATTGGGCTGCACCTGATGTCCGTTGCATTTCAGGTAGCTATCGGTTTATCACATTCACGGTGATCTGGTTTTCAGGTAGTGGGATTAGTATCTCGCCAGCCCACGGCACGGCACCACGAGCCCCGCGCTGCCGCCTATATAAAGCGCAAGGCTGCTCCCCTTGCACACCAGATTCAGTTTCTCTCGAGGAACCACTTTTGGCACTTGTGCTTGGGTTCAGGAGTAGTTAGTTCCTGGTTGGTAGCTCATCAGCAGGAATGGCGCTTGAGATCGCCGAGAAAGGAGGGGTGTGGAGCAGGTACGCGCCGCACGTCCTGATGACCCTGGCGCAGCTGTGCTACACGCTCATGTACTTCATCACCGAGGCCGCGTTCAGCCGGGGGCTCAACCCCTTCGTCTACATCACTTACCGGCATCTGCTCGTCGCCGTGCTGCTCTGGCCATTCGCCTACCACCATGAGAAGTAAGCTCTCAGTTCTTCATCTTCTTCATTTCGGATCATGGTATTATGCTTTGAATTCTAAACCTTGCTCATCCTCTCTCTCTCTCTCTCTCTCTCTCTTTTTCCTTGCAGGAAACTGCGGCCTAAAATGACATTCATGCTGTTCCTGGAGATTTTTGTGTTATCGCTTCTGGGGTAAGCACAAGATAAGTGACGAGAGTGCGTGCGTGAACACGTTTCACTTTCAGAAAAGACAATAACAGAATGGCTTGCACGAAACTGTCGCTTTCTTTGAGACAAGTTTGACACAACACGCTCTCCTTGTCCTGCATGCAGTGTGAGCTTAACTCTGAACATGTACTTCGCAAGTTTGATGTACACGTCTGCAACGTTCGTCTCTTCCTTGGTGAACTCCGTCGCTTCGATGACGTTCGTCATCGCAATCATCCTCAGGTGAATCGCCCCTGTCCTGACCAACTTTTTGCACAGCTTACGTGAGACTTCAAACGTAGTATTTTTTTTCAGTCTACCTTTATCACCGACTTTTTTTTTGTCTTGATTTCAGGATGGAGATTGTGGACGTCAGGAGCCCGAGAGGACTCGCGAAGATCGCAGGGACGGTTGTGTCATTCGCTGGGGTGACCACCATGACTCTGTACAAGGGAGCGGCGATAGCGAGTCTATGGAAATCGCCATTTCACATACCCACCGGCAGCGCTGCGCATGGGGGTTGGGTGAAAGGTTCGATCCTCGCGGTTGCCAGCTGCATCTGCTGGGCAGTGTGGTACATCATGCAGGTCCAGTTTTACCCGAGATCTTCTTCTTACTATTTGTCTTTTTTTTTTTTTTTTTTTTGAGGAAACGAGATCTTCTCAGTGCCACATAAGAGCACAAGCGCATTTGGAGACTAACTAGAATCGGGTTCCATCTCGGTCTTGTCTGAAAATTGCAGGCGTCATCTCTGAAGAGGTACCCGGCCCAGCTCTCGCTGACGGCATGGATGTGCACAGTTGGAGGGATACAGTCGACTGTTTTCACAGTGTTCATGGAGCACAAGGCTGAGGACTGGCTTATCGGCTTCGGTACCAAGTTCTGGTGCATCGTGTATTCGGTACGTTGTGGTCACATCCAAACTCCCTGACATCAGTGTTGTTGTTGATGCTGCTCGTGATTCATGAACTGTTCATGTGTTGTTCTTCAACAGGGAATCGCCTGCAACGGCTTCACGGTCTTCGTTCAGCTGTGGTGCACGGAGAAGAAAGGCCCTGTCTTCGTCACCATGTTCAATCCCCTGTCCACGATCATGGTGGCCATTCTCGCGTACTTCATCTTTGGCGAAAACCTATATGTTGGCAGGTATGTATGTAGGAAAGGTGGTCCTGAAGTTCACTGTCCTTGTATTTCTTTACTCTGAATTCTGATGTGCTTTGTTGATCTGCAGCATTGTCGGCGGGGTGGTCGTGATTCTGGGCCTTTACATGTTGCTGTGGGGAAAGGAGAAAGATAACGAGAACGGCGCGAGCAAAGAGCCGGTGTCCGAGATGGACTGCGAGAAACAGGCGAAGGTAAGAGATGTCTCTGCGGCAAGGAATGAAGCGCTGAAGACGGTGAAATGAGACCTCAGACCTGATTGGTGGCGCCTGACAACTGCAGCATAAACCTCTGTATCAGATTCTGATTCGGTTTCTAATGTACAAAATTTCATCGATTCTCATTTCGGCTTATTATGCAATGAGGTGATGGGCTTGTATGAAACATCAACATCTATCGCATGGGTGCCATTGCCAAGGGCAAACCGATTTAATTATGTGGACTGCGAGGTTGACGAATGCTGCAGAGTACGTACTCGGTCTTGACGCGTCTCAGTCTATTGCATTATTGAAATTCGGAAACATCAAAATTGCACGAACTTTTGTGCGATGCCATTCATTTGATGAACAAAAACAAAATAAAAATACATAGTACTAGTGAATAACAGAGTGGGCATGACTATAGGCCGAAGAGCCACAGCCAGGTCCAGCCTAATCGTCCTCTCGGCCACCCCAGCGGTCCAGCCCAAACCATACAGTGGGTCTGCTACTCTGCCCGGTCCAGCCCACCTTTTTTTTTCCTTGTATCAGCGAGCGACCTGCTCAGGTTGTTTTATTAACTCGGCAAATTTGAATTGAAAAAAAAAAGTAGTATCGCTCGCTAACTTTGGTCTTCGATGCAGAGTTAGAGATATTTCCGCACAATTTATGAAGAAGTTCCGAAACTTTACAACTTTGTCAGTTTCCAAAAACATCAGTCGCTACTCGCTAATGAAAATCTCAGATATTGCCTTGTAAGCCCCACAGAATGTATCGTTGCTTCTTTGGATGTACTGTCTGGAAGTTTCTACAGTCAAAGTCGTAGCAATGTTTATTCTGCCTGGGTTACCTGTTTTATTCGCCATCGTTTAACTTTCGGTCATACATGCACGTTGGGTACACGCCGCTAAAATTCCCTCAAGAGGACATGCGCAGCAAACAAACTCCATCAATAGAAAATTCATCCTTCAAATCAACATGGGAAGCAAACACGGTAGGGTGTCGATGCAATACAAGTGGTCTTATTAGTACAGTATTTTTTTTCGAAAATAATAATATAATGCCTCAGCTCGTAAACCACCCTGGCCCAGCTGGAAAACGAAGCGGCAGGAGTAAAAGCGAAACATTTACGCCACTCTGCTGCCGCCCTACCCCACGGCTGTGACCGAGCTGTGCCCACGCGGTGGTGGTCCAATACCACGACGCGGGCACCACCACAGCCACCGGCACGCCATTCCTCCACCCCCACACCCCACGCGCTTCCGGATTCAAAACTTCCCGGCGCGCTCCTCTCCGAGGCGTGGGACAAGAGTCCAGCCAGCCGTGCAGCGCTGGAGACGGGGGAATCGCGCGGCCAACGTCGGGCGGGCTGATGGGTGGCAGAGCGGAGAAATTTCTCTGAGATCCGATGGTACTCGCGCGACATGCTCCCCGGGGCGCGATTGGGTCCAAGGATTTGCGGGATCAACCCTTGAGTTATGAGAAATTGATCCAATATACTCAAATGGTTTTTTTATCTTTGCGCAGAGTTTACTTGAATGTTTATGGCAACTACAAATAATTATACAGATCATACGGCTATCCATCCACATTGCCCATTGATACAGTTCGTGCCATTCTCCAATGGACATAAAGTGATTTTCACAGTTAATAAAGTGCTAGTAATCACGGATGATTATACTTTCAATGATCATATGATACCGTACTCACCCTTAAAATTACCAAATCAACTGAAAATAAAATGGTGAAGTTCTTTTCACACTCATAAAGATAGTATATTAGTTTTTTAAAGCATAATCATGGTGATCATTATTAGCAACCCATAAATTAAGCACACAATATGAGCTCTTGTGTTGAGCTTATAACAAGACATCCATTAAAGACTATATTTATCTCACTGAGTTGTGGACACTGATACCCTACACATATTGATGACATGTTATTAAGAAACTACATTTAAAAGTGGTACTCCCTCCGTTCGGTTATTATTGTTGTTCCTATCGGCTTGATTGTACTACGACCTGCACAATTTGATTGTCGGCAGCGACAACAAATCCTGAACGAAGGAGTACATTGCAATTCCAATAACTGCTGGATGTAATAATTTATTTAGGATGTAAACCACGCTAATATTTATGCTACCGAAAACAAACTCACCAAGCTATCCTGATACTTATTCTAGTTTATCTATTAGCAATCCAAAACCGTTACTTCTACTGCTCTACATATGACCTAGAATAGTTGGATACAAAGAACATTCTTGTCATTCCAACCCCAACGATAGATTTTTCAGCAGTAAACAAGCGCACATTCTTCACGTCTCCCCTCACGTTGAGCTGCCCCGGAACATTCCTGCCAGCTTCCTAGAAGAGCGCCATGGAAAGAGCAGCGCAAATCAAAACGTTCCCGTGACGTTTAGGGGCACGACGGTAATATCGCAGGACGCGAGGGGGTACGTCACAGCAAAAAGGCTAACCAACGGATTTATAAGAAGGGCGTGGGGCTCAGACAAGCAAACCCCCGTCTCCATCCCAGATTCCGAGAGAGCTCCGCCGGCCAGGTCGACCCCATCACCGCACCGCGCCCTCCCTGCCCGTCTCCCGCCGGTCGCCGAGATGGGGTTCGTGTCCTTCGTCGGGAGGGTCCTCTTCGTCTCCGTCTTCCTCCTCTCCGCCTACCAGGAGTAAGTGCCTCTCACACCCTTCGCCTTCCTCTTCCTACCACCCTCATTGCCGTCACGCTTGGCTGGTTCTTCGATTCGAGGCCGGTTTCGGTAGATCTGAGTGCAGAGTTCGTGGAATCTTAGTGGAGGTTAGGGTTGCGGGTGACTGCGCCCTGGATCTGGAGCTGGCTACTTTGATTTGTGGGGTCCGGGCGTCTTAGGTAGCCGGATCTGGTTGTACGTTCGTGTTTGGTGCATGAAAACGACCGGAATTTTTGTTTGTGAGATCCACGTGTCCACTAGTGAATTGCGGCATTGATCTGGAGCTGAAGTAGAAGGTTCTCTTGGATAATTATTTTCTCTAGTCATGTATGGTAGTACATAGATTTTGTTAGGGCTCTCGAAGGCATTGGGATGTGTTTGTTTAGCGGTATCCTCAGTAGTCCAGTTCAAATGAGGCCTTGTTTAACTGTGGCCCTTAAGCATCACTGTATCCAGATTTAAGTGGTTACACCTAAGCTATGGTTACTTGAGACATCTGGGGATTTTTGTTATGCTGAATTTATGGGATCAATTATCTGTTTGATACTTCGATAGCTGGAAGCATGTTGGGCTGGATGGTAAACAAAGCCCAGCCAGTCACCTCATTATTAGTTGAGGTATAGGTTCAATGTCCACATGCTACACAGCATGATAGTTATTACTCATGTACAATTTTGACAAGCGAGTACATTGAGAACCTTCTGTAGATAGTCGATTCAAAGATTTCCAGTAATGCAACTCAATTCTTAGTCCAAATTTGGGATATTAGAAGCTCAAGTATAGTCCACAAGTTTGTGATTGTACTCAATTGTTAGGCTGCTTCCATGAGATAGAGGAGAGGTAAAATAACCCTGCCTCCTCCTTTTTGGACTAAGATCAATTTGAAGTAGCAGCTACTTAGGGTCTTTGGTGGATCCGACTTCAGTTTAGAAAGTTAAGATGTCTACATAACCGCAGAATCTATTTTATTTCCTCAAAGTGAACCCCAAAATCTAATTATAAATTCTTACTTGGTTGCCTACTTTGTGCTTTGTTTTTAATACAATGCACATGAAGAAGGATTTGTGAAAGATACAGTTCAAATTTCTTTACAACGTGGATAATCACTAACTTCGCTGCGCTTCTTATAATTACTCTAATCAGTAACATTCTGCTCTGTGCTGGGTGCAGGTTTAGTGAATTCGGAACTGATGGTGGGCCAGCAGCAAAGGCCCTTCAGCCTAAGTTCAATGTCTTTGTTAAAAATATCTCTTCACATCTGGGAGTCGCGGTGCCTCATGTTGAGGTAACTATTTGTTTTTTTTTATGTTGTGCACTGTAGTCATTATGGTCTATTGTCATTAATTTATTTTTTTCCTTTCAAATTTATCCAGTTGAAGCATGTGATCGCTGCAACAATTGCTCTGAAAGGCCTTGGAGGTCTCCTTTTTATCTTGAGCAGCTCTTTTGGGGCTTACCTCCTGGTATGTTATCTGCTTGATGTGTCATAATCTATTTAATATTCATCTTCCTTTCCTAGGGAACTCATCATCTTCACATTTTGTTTTAAACTCATCATCTTCACATTTTGTTCCACTGGCCGCCTAAAATTCCATTTTACTATCGAGAAACCGACACAGATACTCTTGTTTGGTTAGGTGTGCCTTGTTCTTTCTTGGTTTATTTGGTTCTTCTTTGGGTCGATCACTATCCTACATTGTTCTTAGTCACTTTCCCTAGTCTCTGTTTCTGTTTGTTTGTAATGGCTTACCTATAACTTTAGTAGAGCTTTGTTGAGCTGTTGCTTGATTCTGTTGTGCTACCTCTTATAAGCTGGTAACCCCAGCACCAAACATTTATTTTGCTTTCAATACAAAGCGGGGCCAGATCTGGCTTTTGGTAAAAAAATCTCTATCCTACCAAACTTATTTGGAGTAACGGATTAAAGGCTCTGTACTTGTTAGAGAAAAAGATTGTGGCACTGATGGTCATATTTTCTTGATGTTGTGGTTGACTGCATCTAAAATTTCCTGTAATTTGTACTGATGCTACATTTCTGGGCATATGGGTCAGTGGCACATCTTAGTTATTTATTACTTGAGAATCAGATAGCGACTGGATCTAAAATTCTTATGTACTTATAATGCAAAACTTGCCATATAGGTCAGTGGCATGTAACAGAGCTTGTTTTTCTGGTTTTTTATGGTGTACCTTTATGTCTTAGATATTGTTTATTCCCAGTTTCGCTAGGTTCATATTGTTTGGATGAGGTTTAATGTTGTACTCTACTAGAGACAAGTGAACCCATTTTTGGTCAATGGAAGATACTACCAGCCACTGGCATCCCAAGATGTATACAACAGTCACCCTATGCTGTACATTCCATAATCGTGCTTAATTTAGTAGATCTGCCATTGTAGCTTTTCACTTTATTCCCCATCTGTACGAATCTGGGCAACACACAAGCAAAACAAACTTGAATCACCTTACTGGTTGGTGGTTGTATGGTCATTATGACCTTTATGGTTTGCTGCTGGTATCTGATTCCTTATGATCCACACATTGGTTCACTGAAAAATTCACACTCTTGATCTTATTCTTGCGTATAGTCAATGTATAAGTTGATTTACTTTTGGGTCCCTGGGTCTTCTCTGTCTTCCAATGACATGCATTCTTTTGTTGTTGTGAATTTGGATAAAATTTAGCTGTTGATTAATATAGTTGTTACGTCTATCTTTGCAGTTGCTCAACCTTGCTGTGATCACTCCTATTGTCTATGACTTCTACAACTACGACATGGAGAAAGCTGAGTTTGCACAGCTCTTTGCAAAATTCACACAGGTAATGCTGTTTCAATGTTTGGCATGCAATGAGCATTTTGTCATACTTTTTTTCCTTTACGCATTGCATGCCAGCATTACTCATGGTACTTTATGATCATAGGACCTGGCCCTCTTTGGTGCTCTCCTGTTCTTCCTGGGCATGAAGAACTCCATCCCGAAGAGGCAGGCCAAGAAGAAGGCTCCGAAGGCAAAGACAAACTAAAGCCTCCTTAGATAGTTGTGGCCCTAGGGGTCTCTGGCGGTGTCAGGATACGGTTTATTTTGAAGCAAAGCTGTGGTGGCAATGCCATCATGCGGCACTTATATGTATCAGATTCCATTTTGCAGGGCACGGCCCGAACAAAGGCTGAACGGTGGGATAGGCGACTAGAATGTACCATTATGTACTTGCTATTGGTTTGTTGGAACTTAGGTTGCAAATGACTAATGTTCTCTATTTGATTGTCTTGCGCTGGCCTTGTTAGCAGTGCAAGAAATATCCACTGATTAAATGATTGGGATTCTTTTTTCTTATATAATTGTCACCAGATCATATGATGCTTTTGTGAACCTAAGCGCATCCTCTGACCATCCTCTGAACATGGTTTGCTATAATTTGCAACCATATGTTTCCCTGTCTTCATTTAAATTGCTTTTGTATAAAGAACGCCCACATCTTTCAGCTGACTGTCATGCATGTTGCGGATTGCAGATAAAAAATCAAGGCAGGGTAGCGGACAAGAACGGTTGGCTGCCACTCTCCGCCAGTGCTGGATAGCAGAACTTAATTCATAGTAGTCGATGGTTTGTTCGGTTAGTGTGGTTTTGAAGAGTATTGGAGTGGAGTGAGGAGGATTAAATGCACGCCTGATTTGTAAAGGATCCAATCCCCCTCTAATTCATGTGGCAACTGGCAAGGGACCGAACAAGCCCTGAACATGGTTACATGAAGATTGATTCATCACACCGTGAAGAGGACGCCACTATCACAATTCTGAAAGTTTTTTCACCGTGTTTTATACATCAACTTCTCAATGCCCGGGCATCCATCCAATGCATGATTTTCGATAGCGTCGAACATGAGCGGTAGACTGAACACCCACACAATCTCGATTTGACACAGCAACACTTTCCACCTCTCTTCCTTCCCTTGGATCAGATAGGAAATCCTCACTTTTCCAAGACAGAAGACAAAAATTGGAGCTGCAAGTCCAAATCAGACACAGCAAACACTTCGTTATGTGGACGTGAGCAAGCCAAGTCCGTCAAACTCTACACAAGTAGGGATCCTGTCCCAATTATTCCCCACCGTTCCTAGGCACATTCCTTCCAAACTACTCCAACGGACCAACACGCTCTTGCAGTGTATATCATCCTTTGCTCGATCGTGCCAACTCCAATGCACGTGATGTGGTATACGAACTGGAAAAAATGCCGAGTGTTTCACGGCGAAAAGCGACATGATTCGACCGGTAGTTTCACCAACAAGCCCGGACTCCACCAGAGTCCAAATGGCCGGTCGGTCAAGGCTCAAGCCCCTGGTCCTCTAATACGTCCAAACTCCATAGCGGCCAACGTACCTCAAGCTTTATTTAGTTTCTAATTTATTAAGAAAAAATGCTCCCCTGCTCCCCACGGCCTAATGGCACGAAACTGGAGAGTCCTTGTCACTAGGGATGAAAGCAAAAATGGTAATTATTGGTTTACTGATACTTGTTTTTGCAGTTTATCGACCGTAACACGTAAAAATGATATTTTAAAATAGTGAAAGCAAAAATGGTAAAAATTCGTGGAAGTGGTAATGAAAACAATTTCGAAGTCTTCCGATCGTTTCCGCAAATTTCCATTTTAACGTGGAAATTACCGTAGAGTAATGTAGGTAATTACTCTATTCAGTATTTTGATTATAGCAAATCTCTCTAAAAGATAAGTAATTCTTCTAGCCTGAAACAAATCATAAATTTCTTAACATAAATTTTGTCTATTTTCTAATTTTGCAAATGCAATTTTTCATACATGTACATATAGTTATTTAATAATCAATACGCTATAACCAATTTATTATAGCTCTTGTGTCTTCCTTGAGATGCAAGCATGACAATTCCAATTTTCCTGTTTTATCAGTGTCATACTTCACGATTCATGTTTCCGATTGTTAATATCAATTCCCGATCGATACCTTCCGTTTTAGTTGCAATAATATTATTTCTGACTTTACCGAAATACCGACGCCGTATTCATTTCCGTCAATACTATTATCGAATTCACTTTCGAGAAAAAAATATGAAAGCAAAAATAATTAAGCCTTCTTCTGATCGTTTCCGACCGCTTTCATCCCTGCTTGTCATGAACCCTCGCTTCCATTGGACGTGGCGCACAGCATGAAGTGACTCGAGCACTTGTTATCTTGCGAGTTGCGACCTCTCTCAAAAAAAAAATCTATTACCTATATTTTGTAACTAATATACTCCCTCCGTTTTAAAATTGTTATCGTCATTGACTTTTTTCGCTATCTTTAACTATTCATCTTATTTAAAAAAATTTAAAAAATATTATATATTTTCTCATGATTTATTTAATTACTAAACAAAATTTAAATATAACTTATAACTTTTCATATTTGAATAAAAAGCTAACGAAAAAAGTTAATGACGACAACAATTTTGAAACGAAGGAGTATGGCTCGCGAGTCCTGCAAATTGCAGCGTCAAATATAGTACTACAAGCCGCTGCAACGAATCGAATGACCGATCATCTTGCGTGTTTAATAATTATATGTTTTGTTTTGTTTGAGATAAATTTAGAGGCGGGGTGGAAGATCTGTCCCCGCGCTCAGCTGCTCCCACGCTTATTCAGCACGAAACAAAACCAGAATGAGTTAAAGAAACCTTGTTTGGAATGGAGAAAGCGACGTGATTGCGTCGTGTCCCGCGACCGTCGGGCAGGGCGCGCTCGTGTGGCCTGCCCTGTCCCCGACCCCTCGTCTCCAGACGCTACGTCGCGTGCGCACTGATCATCCGATCGAGACTGTTCGTCTGCCTGCGCTTTCTTGCCAGCCCCGGCTCAAGAGAAGCATGAAACTGAGACCATGAAGTCGGGTGCTATTTCTATACCTCGTAGTTCAAGGAAGCTGGATGCAAAAGGCTTGAGCACAGGGCGTTTTCAATGGTGAACATGTTATTCTGAGAGGCGATAGCCATGTTGTCGATTAAGAATTCTGAGAAAAGCACACACGACATATCAGAAATGTTATTTAGAACATAAGGCTTGGTTCATGTTAGATTGTATAGTGACAAGGGACTGAATGGTCTGGGAGAAAGACTTAACACTCCAGTCAATTTGCTGAAATCGGTTGCAGTCTTGCAGAGGCTAGAGCTACATTCTGCTGATGTAGATGAACGGCTTAGAATGGAACAAAAAATTATCGAAAGCGAAGCCGCAGAACAATGAGTTCTGGATGTTTAAGTAGTTCAGTATTGTTTGGAATGGCATCACTGTGATCAAGAGTTTCTTCCATGTTTCAGGCTGACTGGGCTAGAGAATATCAACAGGACGGATACAACTCGCCACTCCGCAAGCTGGATCCACGTAGACGCTATTCATTTATCCGTCCAAGGCACACGGTCACACCGACAAATCTATTTCCTATGCTAAGACTTCAAAAGTCCAAACTGTATGACAGTTGGGATATCTGAATTCCGATGCATCGCATTTCGGCAGTGGCAGTCCATGCATTCAGAAACAAACAGACAAACAAAATGTTATCAGTGAATCTCCTAGTCCTAGAGATCACAGAAACAGTGTTCAGTGTTCATAGACAGCAGCCATAATGCTTGATGTCCTTGTCTCATCTTTCGCGGCGAAAGTTATACGCACAATGCACAAAACAGCTGCAGCGGCATGGATTCTGAAGACCAACATTTTGGCTCCATTGTGCTGCTTAGTGAAGAAGCTGCAATGGCCATCATCATTACCCACTCCGTTCTAAATTATATGACACTTTAACTTTCTCAAATTTTCTCAAATTATAAAACACTCTTGTATCTTAATGCACCTTTTCCTTTTTCGAATACATCATTATCTCTATATCTCTCTTTCTGGTTTTTTATGCAACTAACTTTTTTATCTCTCCTTAATTCTTGTGCCCGAAATTAAAACGTCATCTAATTTAGAACGGAGGGAGTAGAAAATTTTACATAAACCTGCCAGATCACGCCACACAAGAAGCTACTATATATATTCACCAACTTTAAAATAACTTGCAAGGAATACATAGTAGATTAACATATATAACAGGCAAACGGCTGCACAAAATAAATTCGTAAGAAACCTAATTGGAGGAGTAGGGTGAAGCCGGCAATGATGTGGGCACGTGCCGCGGCCCCACACGTGCGATCCCCCGGTTATGTGCGATATACTAACTCGATCTTAATTCGTACACGGGTTACGGTTATCTTGGACCACCGACCGGCCGTTCCACGGACGCGGCCAAATTTGACCAGACACCCCAACCATTTGGCGCCTTGCGAGCTTATGCATGCCATGTGAGCTGTGACGACGCTCCCTCAGCCCTATTAGCTTGTTAAACCCTTCCGATGGGTTAATCAGCGGCTTCTAATTCCCCATTTCTTTGACCAGTATTGGAGATGACGATCGAACATGTTCTCCCAACTCATGATTGTTGTATATATAATATATCTTTCTTTTACAAAAGGAAACCATTTGTAGCTGATGAACTGGAGTGATATAGCACACTAATAAGAGATCCAGCATTGCAAACTCAGAAGGTTTTTTTTTATGTAAGCACGCTTTTGGTCAAAGAAGGTCGCTGTCTATACCAGCCCCCATGTCTCTACTATGCAAAAACGCTGCAGAATTATCACCGCCACTATGCATCACACGTTGTTGAACAGAAACTTACATCAGCTACACGGTAATGGAGTAATAATAAAGCTAATAAGGGCACTGTGTTAGCGTACTATTGGGCCTTAGACTGACGACGAGTCGCTTTCGAGTATATACGTGCGCGACCTGTTCGCTCGTGTGGAGAATATTTGCAGGCAGAGGCAGTGTCGTTCTACCGCATTTCCTGGCAAACGAGTTGAAGCAACGTTCATATCTCTGGAGGACAAACCACACGCCGCTGGCAGTCTCATCGCAACACGGAAAAAATTCAGTCATCTCAGCAAGTAACGGAAAAGCTTTACCCAGTCAAGGGTGTTTGAGCGGTTGCTCTAAGGGAAAAAAAAATGAGTCTTCAAGTGAAACCTTTCTGACTTCTCTGACAATTGGCGACAACTAATACTGATTAGCTGTGGATGCATGGTTTGGAGGTGAGGAATTTGGAGAAACCAAGTTGTAACTTGCAAGGAGTTTTTTTTTTTAAAAAAAAATCTTCCTTATTACTCATTCCTGTATTTCAAAGCAAACACACATTTTAGCGACATAAACATATATTACAGCAAACACATGTGGATAAGAAAAGGACTAGATTGAGTTTTGAAAAGCTAAACAAGTAGTGCAGTAGCTCGCTAGTGCTGCACGACATGGCCTCTGAATCTACATAACATACACAGCAAACCTAATCTTCCATTGGTATTTGGTATGAGCTTTTTCATATGTGTGCCGGCCGGAACCATATGGGTGAGGTCACCACTGTTCATTCCATGTAACTTGTGGGAGAGCAAGCCGGCAACGAGACCCACCACTGAGCTCCCTGCCAGTGCAAAAGCACTTAAACTGCTAGTCCCCAGGAATACTTGGAACATGTCCTTTCCCTGTTCCTCATCTGCATGAGCACAATGCACGCGGTGCCAAAACGCCAACCTCCTCAAAGTCTTTTTTGGTAGTTTTTAGCCCCACTTCTCTCTTGGTTTCCCGGCCGCTTAATTGGGCCCCAGAACGGGCACGTCAAAGTGCTAAACGCCACGCATTAGCGCGAGTTTCTAAAACATGTCCTAAATTCGGAGGACTGATGGAATATCATTTGGATTTTCATCGGCTAGTAGCTTACCCTGATCATGTAAAGCACAGGCCCCATTCATTTAATTTTCCATTCTTTCAGCACTGTGCCTCCTCACTGTTCAGTGATTCTTCTGTGCAGTGTACTTTCTCTTATCTGATTATGCCATTGTTTGGATTTTTTATGAACATAACGTTTTAAAAAAACGAAATGCTAGGAGCTTATCGGCCCTTAAATTAAGGTAGAAAGAATCAGGAGAAAAGTTGGATACATGAACAGGATTTTTCATATGTAACCTTGCGACAGGTGCAATAGAAAGGAACGCAGGAGGCAGATTGTTGGGCGTTAGGCAGGATGGATATAGTGGAATTCTAAAAGGCAGTACTCCCTCCATCCCATAAATGTAAGTATTTGTTGATTTTTAGACATTACGTTTGACTACTCGTCTTATTTAAAAATTTTGTAAAAATATTATTTATTTTATTATAAAGTATTTTATTATTAGATATATTTTAAACATAATTTATTTATTATTATATTTTCAAAAAAGATAAATAGTCAAACGTGATATCTGAAAGTCAACGAATCCTTATATTTAAGGGACTGAGAGAGTAATACTCTAGCAACCAGGGTTCAAAAAATCGGTAAAACCGGCTTGCTCAATTTAACTGAAAATCGACTGGTTAACCGGAGAATCGACCGACTAACCGTTTAGCTACAGTAACTAGTTACGGTTAGTCGGACAAAACCGACTGGTTAACGGCCGACCAGTTCTCTGATTAACCGGGATAACCGACCGGTTTCAGCCGGTTCCTGAAACCCTGCTAGCAACCCAAGATAGGACGAGGTGACAGGAAGATGGGCTTTCCCCGAGAAAAGTTCAGTGGAGATCGGTGAAGCCATCCTCGATCAGAATTCATTCAGGAGCAAGGTAAAGTTGCTGGCTCGTCTATCACTGTATCACATGGGATTCACGTTGCCGGAAGATTGATTGGTTGGATGAGGGAGGGGGAGGAAATGACAGGCATCGGGAAGCAGGCAGCATTCCGAAGAGGCAACAACCGCTTGCGGCCTTCAAAGGTTTCCGGGCCTGCTTGTCCCTTTCTGCTGCTGGGGCTCACCGGTCAGCAGCGCTGCACCGTCTCGGCACTGTTTCCCTCCGGCCTCTTCCTAGATGCCCGTGCTCTGATTTGTCTTGATTACCCTTTGATTTGGTTAAATATGGGAGGTCGGAATTTTCGCAGAAGTGTTACCACAATGCTGTGTCTATATAGTTTCAGTTACAGGTCATTCCAAATGCTGCACTGCTACGTACCGTATTGCAGATTGTTCTGGTATCTTCTTTATTCAATCTGATTCCTTACTACATCAAATTCATTCCTGGTCGTGTAGAAACTAGAAATAGCACGAAAGAGTGACAAACCAATGAATAAATGAAATACTATCTCCCGCACCAGATTTGTTTAAAAAAGAGAAACCAATTCGTTTGGCTCTCCCAGTTTCCAAGGCGCGACAGATTAGCACCAATCCCCAGAGGATGAACAAATTTGCGGGATAATAAACAATGGGAAAGAGTTTCGCATTACTGGTCATTGTGGGACCAAATTAACCTGCACCAAAAAGAAGCTCCTGGGGAACCTTTCCATTTCACTATTTTTCGCCACCTCTTCCTATACTATGCATGATGAGCTTGACGTGACACCGAAGCAAACAAACATGTAAAAGCTAGTGTACTACAAGGATAGATCCAACCAGGTTGCGTGGTGAAGTACTTCCTATGGGTGTTTGTGACAAACCTACCTAGCGATTTCAGAGAAATCCACATACTTCATCATGAGAACATCGTAAGGTACGGGCGTTCGTTCAAGAAAATTAAAAAGAGACCCATGCATATATGATTTGTTCAGCTAGCTTATGTTTCCGGAACACATGTGGTCTTGACAACTGAGAACTATATGCAAAACGGCAGTTTTGTTACTATATATGGAAAACATATGTTGGTACCTGAAAAATTATAAGTAAAAATAAATAAATACTAAAAACAAGCGGAGACGAGAGAAACACTATCTCAAGCTCCATCAAACTCAGCACAGAAGAAAACATGTTCTGACCTTTGGTTGCGTGGTTTATATTATTCTTTAAATTCGTGATCTGTTGAGAATTGTTCAGTGCATATATAAGTGGCCTGTGGGATAACTATTCAGTGAGAAGAGTGACCAGGTCCACAAGTCCACCAGATTGGGACCTATAGAAAGCAAGAGGAACAAATGAGGTACTTATTCCTTTCCATCTTTGTTGTAGTAATTACAAGAGCCTACGAGTCTAGGATGCAGTAGACTATTGTTTATTTACATTCCAATAACCAGCGACGCTGGATATGCTAGTTTGGGAATAATCACTAAGAAGCATAGCCTAGAGGCTCAGGACCATCCTTCTAAAGTTTAATAACATAATAACATCGGTCAGTTCTAATTGGTGGAGCAAACTGTCTTCAGGGTCAGTGGAAGGCGCGAAAGCCTGTTAATTTAACTCCTGTGAACATCATCTGCGACAGAGGCAGCAGAGTTTCAGAAGTTCTGCTGCCCTGTTTCAATCTTTCTTCATCATTTTTTTCGCCTTGATACAAATGACTTTTTCGAAACATATTTAAAGAGTCGAATTGGTATCCAAATACCAAGTGTTAATTTCTTTTCATTGGGGGTTGTACGGTGGACGACATACGTACCTGCAAACCAAAAGCAAAATCAATATATTTATTTTTTCAGGCAATTAATGGAAGATGTGACACCGAAACTAGTTCTTTCCCATCATTCGTTGTTTGTTTGCTTTTCCTCCCTCTCTCTCTCTAGCTCTCTCTCTCTCTCTGTGTGTGTGTGTATCAAAAGAGAAAAGGGGGAAAAAAATGAACGGATGAGAAAGAGCAACGACAACTCCTTGTCTGTATTTTGGTGCCAGCCATGGCAAGGTGATGTGTGAATGTATGTACTAGGACAAACACAAAAAATAAAAAACCCAATTATCCCCAAATTATCAACTAAACTGTGCTCGCTAGTCTCGCAGCAGCCAAGCCCAACTGCACACAAAAGAAATGGGGGCGCATGAGCAGGCACAGAAAAACTAAACAAAAGTATTAGACCAAACCCAAAACCCTTAAGCAAAAGATTATCAATGATTGATCGCGTCTCCCCTTCCCAGAGTCCCATTGTGTCCTTTGCCCAAGTACTCCTGCTAGTAGTCTAGTATAGGGGTGCCCCATGCAGTGTGTGACAAATTAGTGGGCATAAAATTTAGTTGCAAGGGGCGAGCGCGATTGGAAGCTCAAAATAATGGAGCCGGTTGCCCATTGGGGAGACACGCCCGATTTGTTTATTCTCCAGGCCCTAATCCTCTAACCCTTCCATCTCCTCGCGCTCCTCTCCCCTCCTCTCCATATAAGCGTCGTTGCACCCCGGCCCATCCTCATCACCGCCGGTAGCTGAGACTTGAGAGACTCATCACCGTGCCAGAGAGGCAATAAGCAGAGAAACGCGCAGAGAAATACTCACCGATCAAGTGAACAAGGATCAGAGAAGATGACGGGATTCGGGTCTCCGTGCGGGGCGTGCAAGTTCCTGCGCCGCAAGTGCGTGCGCGGCTGCGTGTTCGCGCCCTACTTCTGCCACGAGCAGGGGGCTGCGCACTTCGCCGCGATCCACAAGGTTTTCGGCGCCAGCAACGTGTCCAAGCTCCTCGCCCACCTGCCGCTCGCCGACCGCCCCGAGGCCGCCGTCACAATCTCCTACGAGGCGCAGGCACGGCTCCGCGACCCAATCTACGGATGCGTCGCCCACATCTTCGCCCTCCAGCAGCAGGTGCCTACAATCTCCACCTCCCTCTCTATGGAAAAATGGATCGATCGATCTCTTACTTAATTAGTAATTTCGTGCGCGGCCGTAGAATGGGAATGGGTTACTGATCTATGTCGTCGTGATTGATCAGGTGATGACGCTTCAGGCGCAGCTGGCGTCGCTCAAGGCGCAGGCGGCGCAGGGGCAGGGCGTGCACGAGGACGCCAAGGGATACATGGGCGGCAGCGCGGCGGAGCAGCTAGGGTACGGCTACTCGTGGTACAGCAACATCAGCAATAATGGAGGCGGCGGCTCTGCGGGGGCGCCGGCCGCGCAGCCGTACAGCAATGGCGGCCACGAGTCCATAACCGCGCTGCTGGAGTCAGACTACATGGAGCAGTCGCTCTACCACGCTCTGGAGGAGTCCGACGACGGCCAGCAGGCCATGGCCTACGAGGCAGCGGCGGAGTCGTCGTCGTTCGGGGCGGAGGAGAGCGGGTGGAGGTCGTCGTCCGGGTACCAAGACTGCGAGGACCTGCAGAGCGTCGCCTACGCTTACCTGAACCACCGCTCGTAAGAACTGAGAAACTGCTGCTAGTAGTGCAGAAACATCATCTCACAAGATATATAAACATTCATCATAGACATATATATGTGTGTCCTCATCAATTCCTGATCATGACGAGCTTGTTGGGTAATACTATATGTGCAATTTTCAGAGCAATGGTCTCTGGTGGAAATAATTCAGGAGGGTTTTATGTGGGAGACTGGGAAGAAGTTCATTGATAATTAAATAGATCTATTAATCAGTGTAGAAATCTGATTAATTTGATAGAAAATAATCCTTGGTGTGGTTATGTGCATCTATTTTTGTTTGGACTGGCCTTCTCTTCTTCTCCGGTTCTCTTTCTTCCTGCAGCTAGCAGTCTCTGCAGATAAGTTCAGATTTGTCATGCCGCAAAAGAAAATATGCTACAAGGAATATAGGAGCTACCCAACATATTGAGAGACAGCTGATTGATTCATGTCCACACGTGGAAATCCAATTAGCTTACTATTTTGTTTGACTCCTTTTATTGAAACTCTTCCTGATGGGACACATCTCCTACATAGCTAGAGGATCTAGAGCATTTTGTCTTGCAGAGAATCCTAGCTATATATATGTGGATTTATTATCTCTACCTACTAACTGATTAAGTAACTTCTACTGGCATGCAATTGATCGAATTCTCATCATTGAAGTTGTGGTCTGTCGTCCAAACTACTCCTTTTTAGGATTGTAACCTTTTTTCTTTGAGGTTTTCCTAGCTTGCTGCGCCATCTAGTAGAGATCTAGAAGATCCAGCGCCTTTAAATTCATGCATGCAACATGGAGTCAACAGGCCCAACATGTCTATAGATTTGGTGCAGGTCTAATGATATTGCTACAAATATCTCTACACAACCGTATAACTTTGTGCTAATATAGCTAATAAGATAAATAACAAACAGACTAATTAATAAGCTCTGGATTCATCCAAAACTATATTTGCACGGTCAGATGAGCTAAATCAAAGGTACTAGAAACTGAGACGATGTCCAGGGTGTACTGCATGCGTGTAAATCATATATCTGACCCGACACTGAAACAGTACAGAGACAGTGCTGATCGAGCTCGTGTACCATCATATGTATAATTGAGGACGAACACACCTACTAGATTTTGCTAGCTTGCATTTGTTTCCACGGAAGAAAAACAAGACCTGCATAATCTACAGGCAAGAATTGGCGCACTGTATGTACTATTTGTAAATTCCACGATTACTTCGATACTTTTGCCTGCGGAAAACATAATATGAACTTAATTTAGTGACTTCACTGAAAAACGAATGGAGCTAAATTTTCTTTTGGTAGGACTGCATGTATTGTATTAATTTGTTTTAGATCTGTCTTAGGTATATATATGATTATTAGGACCACTACGATTCCATCAGATGAAAAGAGAATAATCATAAAGTCCATTTTCCTTTTGATGGCTTAAATTGAAAACTAATGAAAATGTCAACTAAATTGGTTAAAGTTATTTCCAGAAATACTAAAGTTATATACCCTCCATCACGTATACTTTGTAATCTGATATAGGATGTACACATTCAATTAATGCAGAAGCATGGAAATTAATCAAAACATAACAAAAAAGATGTCACTTTGCATCCTCGTTAATAATACAGACATCACAAGAAACTTAATTCTATATTACTATATGATAGTATATGACAGGAGTTGAAAGCATCAATGATTGCCGTCTTTACAGTGAAGAACAAACATAACTTTTCTCATATGCGCTTCCCTCTTCTCAACGTATTTTATATGCTTTAATAAAATCAACTAAAACATGATACACAGTAAGACACCTGTATTTGACCATGTCGACAATAATAAGTTCCGTAAAACTAATTTCTTTATTATTGAGCTTGTGCATGAGCATGCAATCCAGTTTTCAGAGACTGAGGGAATATGTTCAAAGAAGGGAATGGAAACAATGCAGAGCTAAACTTGAATAATCTTTATACTCTAGAATGTACAATATAATGGGTTGCATTCAGATTTCATTTTTATGAACAATTTTTGTTTTCACCTTTTCGAGAAATCCTGGCAATTAAGAAATGTGTTGGAATTTGGATGGCACGAAACTGAAAGGAAAACAAACTCCTTAGATATGTTTTTTTGCTCTTGCAGATATTGTTTTGGGGTGTTGAAATGGGCAGATACTTTAGCTGTTGATACTGAACCCCATGTATATTACATTTAACTTGTCAGTTAATAAGAAGATCTGGCTCAAGTTTAGCTGAAGTCAAAGTAGCAAAATGGGTTTGGTACGGGAGTTAACTTCATTTCTCTTTGATAGGAATCTATCTATTGTTTATTGTTATTGAATTATGTTAAAGTAGTGTAAAGAAAACTGCTTTTGTGAATCCATACGCGTGAGTCCCAAAAACGCCTTTAAACATGACATGACAGAAGCCTGCTTTTCTTGTTCTAACGAATTGACAGAAGCCTGGTGTCAGGCCCATATGCAGTTCAAGCGACCCGACCAAAGCTTGGGCAGGTCGTGTCATGGCTTGGCATCCTGAATTTAGCGAAGCATGATCGAGAGTCTACTTGCAATGAACTACTAGTAATGACTAATGACTAATGACTAATGAGAGGACGCTCTTATTTCGCCGTCCCTGTCAAATGTCTGATCGACACTTGACAGCTGACCTCTATTTTCTCCACTCTGTCTAGCCCATGCACCAAATAAGTTCATTTATATATCTAGTTATTAACCAACAACGAGTTTCACTATTCCAGCAATATGAAATTACGTGACATCTGGTTCTTGCTTCCCACTAATGATGAGTTCAGCACCAAGCTTAATTAAAGCTGAAAAAAACAGGAAGCAATATTACATCCGGCCACCCAAGCAAGCGTCCGAGAGAGCAGAGAGCTGAAGCTGAACTAAAGAAACGCATGCATGGGTGTGCAAATCAAGTAGAAAGTGTAGAGGTGTTTCCTCTCTGTGCTCTTTCTCTCTCTTTTGCCGCGGTATGATCGATCTGAGACGAGAGCGAACGATTCATCTGGTGTAGCTGCCCTCCTCCTGCTCGCCGAAGCAGTACATCTCCTGCATCGACGCCGACCCGTCGCAGCTCGGCTGGCTGTAGCACCCGGAGCTCTGCGTGGACAGCGACTCCGGCTCCATCTGCCACCGCTGCAGGAGAGGGCTCCCCGCCGCCTGCCCGCCGCCGGCCGTCATCGTCTGCGCCACCTGCGCCTTCGCCTGCAGCACCTGCATCTGCAAGCTCGCCACCTGCACATATGACATATGTACATATATGGCGTCAATTAATTTGGGGTCTCATCATGCATGTCACCTGCGTGGTCGCGGTTAATTATCAGGTAGAGGTAAGTTAATTACCTGCTGCTGCAGCGCGAAGATGTGTGCGACGCATCCGTAGATGGGGTCGCGCAGCCTGGCCTGCGCCTCGTAGGTGACGGTGGCGGCCGCCTCGCTCCGGTCGCCGGGAGCCACCTGCTGCAGCAGCTTGGCGGCGTTGCTGGCGCCGAAGACCTTGTGGATGGCGGCGAACTGCGCCGCCCCGTCCTCCGCGCAGAAGTGGGGCGCGAACACGCACTCCGCCGCGCACTTGCGCCGCAGGAACTTGCACGCCCCGCACGGCGAGCCCGGAGCGCCGCCGCCACCTGCAGAGGACGCCATGGCCGTCGCTGTTAGCTCGCTCGTCTCTCTCTTCAACCTTCAAGCTCAGCTAGTAGCTAGATAGGCTCCTGCTGAGGCGATTGCTAGTACTACATGCGAGCCACCACACGACCGAGTTTTATAGTGGGAAGAGACGACAAAGCTGTGCAAGGCCGCGAGGGGACAGGGATGGAGCGAAACGCGCACGATGTGGAGGAGCGCAAGGGACTCGTGAATACTCATTCGAGGACACACGAACACTTGTGTGCATATAAAAATTTTAGCGACCGAAGAAAATTAAAGCATCTCGTCTCTTCTCTTGCGTATCGGCCTCTCCTCTCTCCAAAATTGCTGATTCGCACAAGTTATGGCCCATGCACTTCACGCGAGCACTAGGGATGGGCAATATGCTCGCAATTCATGCAAACCGGTGGTCACATCCACTCACTCAGTAGTGACACTGACATGTGGGCCCTCAGGGCTGAGTTTCACTACATTGACCCTGTCAGTGTCAAACTGTAGCGCTATATACCAAATGTCAATGCCCCTAACATGTAAGCCGACACACACGTAGCCATCACAAACTCGAAGGCTCCGCTCATGCATGTGAGTTTTGTCGAGGGCTGGGGCCAAATTTTCAACAAGCTAAGATGAATGCACACAGGAGAAGGAAATTCTACGCGGCCCTGAATTATTTAAAATTCCTCTAATAAACGGAGATGGTGGCTTTGTTTCTGATGAGTTGGACTACTGCTAAAGCGGTGGTGGTGGTTCCGGCGGCCGTGTGTTGGGACGACGGAGGAAAGCGCAGCGGCCAGCCACGGCAACTTTTGTCGTCCGCCGGCGGACGGATGCCGCCACGGCTTTTGTAACGGGTTTACGTGGACTCTGCTGCCTTTTCCAGCCTTCTGTTTCGTGTCCGCTTGCAGCTTGCTCCTCTTGTTTATTGCTTCACCTTTCGTTCGGTACACCGATGCTTGTTTGTTGCACAAAATTCCGGGGGGCTATGCTAATCTGTACTACTGTACGTCACATCGCACGGTCGTCGACCGAACTGGACACGAGCTAAGCTACATCGACATCAATTATGCATCCGCCAAAAGGAACAAATTAAACTGCAACGGGTTGGTTACACTGGTACTTGTGCAATTTTCAGCAGTGATATATAATATATGCATCCAACAAAGAAAAAACACTAGATGGAGAGTGACGTGAATGCGGCGTGGAAGGAGTCGTTGAACTCCTCCGCCCAGGGCTCGCCGGCAACGTTCTCCTCCCCTGCGTCAGTGCCGCATCCTCTGCCTGCTTCTTCTCCCTCCCCAGTCGACCCCTGCGTCAGTGCCGCATCCTCTTCCTGTTTCTTCTCCCTCCCTAGTCGACGCTACTCTCCTCCTTTCTCCGCCGATCAGAAGCTTTGCCAAGCTACCTCTTTCCTCCATCTACCTCAGAGGAGTGGTTTCATCTCCTCAGCAGGCCTTCCCCAGATTTTTTCCTTTGAACACCATCAGTCCTATGTGATTCCCCAATCTCCTGCCATTGTTGTCCAGAATTACTTTGTTGAGAACTTCTTCTCCTCTATTTTCTCCAACTTTACAAGCTCTTCGTCTCCTTATCGGCTTGCTCCAATTTGGATCTCTGTGGAGCCCCCTGTTGCATGGATAGGTTCCTTCTTTGTCAAGAGAGTTCTAATGCATTGGATGGGCAACTCAGGTGATGAACCAAATGTTCAGGTTGAGGAAAATGTTTATCGTGTCCTGCTAGCTAGCAACAACGTTTGTTTCGTTGTTCTGTGGCTTCAAGGAATTTTTCATGATAACTTCGTTCTGCGTTTTCATACTTCGTTCGAGCAGGCGTCGCTCTCATCTGCCATAGCCCTGTCCGCCATGCTTTGCTTGCCGGAGGTTCAGTGTACTGACGCCCTCCAGTTCTTCGCCGGTGAAGATCCAAATTCAAATTCAAATTGCTCGGATAAGTAGCTGGGCTCGCATGCGTCATTAAGTGTCTTGAAGGAAGGGGAATTAATTTCGGTCCTAGGGAACGAAGGGATTCTCGGACCTCCCAAACAGTTTTCCCCTCGTAAACATAATTCACTTTCGACCTTAACTTCTAATATTAATGATGCATCCCCTTCTTCTTTCCCTGCTCCCCATTGCAAACCCAATAGAAGAAAACCTTACTGCCTGACATTGGGCCCTCTGCCTGGCTTGTTTCCTACTCTGCCGCTTAACACCCGGCTTTCAAATTTAGACCCTCCACCTTCCCTCAATAACTGGGCACCTCAACTACTTATTAACTTTCCTAAATTACGTCCAGACGCTTCGGGCTTTGGTGATGACGGCCTAGCTACTCGCCAACCAGTTTCCTATGCGGACGTAGTCTCTTCCCCTCCTAAACCCCATCCTTCCCCTACGCTATATAAGCCTCCTCCTCCTCACCCCTCTGATTTTCATCGATGTTGCTTCCAGTGTCTTGCCGTGGGTCATCGTCGCCACTAGTGCACAGAACCCATCAAGTGCAAGAAGTGCTGGAACTTCAACCACATTCAAGCAAGGTGCAAAGCTCACCTAATCTACGTTCCCTCTAAGGTCAATCTCGCGTCTTCCACCCCTAACTTGGCCGCAGCTGCCCCTGAACCTTTCAGCTCGATGGCTTCTCCTTCCGCCCCGGCCTCTCCATCCAGGCAGAAGGATGGTGACTTGGGGGGGCACTCCCTCTTAAGCTCCGACTATGTTGCAGCAACATCCGTCTGTCCCGGCGCCCCCTGGTGGCCTCCCGCCACTCATGGAGGTGGCGGCTGTTACATTGCAGCAGGTCTCTGGTGGGGCTTCCTTGACGCAAGCCATCATCGACGAGCATCACGCCTCCCCAGTCTCTTCAGCTGGGGATGAAGATCTGCCTTCCTATGGCTGCTGATATTGCTAACTCCACGACAGGTATGGGAGAACCTATACCTTTCTCTGCGATCCGCTCTATGGTTCTCCCTGCTCCTCGTCCTGAAGAAAACTGGCTCATTGAAGATGTTTCCGAGGATAATATTAGGACGCCTCCTGCTCAGCGTAATGATTATACTCAGTAGAGTGACGGTCTGCATCCAAATGCTGAAGTTTCAGTGGCGGATGCCTATGTTCCCCCAAACGTAGAGGATCTCCAACCACCTCAGCGCCCTGATCACATAGATGTCTACTTCCCCTTCGTCAACATGGCTCACTATGCTCACATGGCCTCTGCCTTTGTGCTGCCTCCGGTGGCCGCGACATTGGATGATATTCTTGCTGGCCTTCGTCATGACTGTGGCATTTTCAGAATGAATGTCGTCACGTCATGCCGTGGTGCTCACTTGGTGATTTTTGAAAGCCCTGAGAGAAGGGAGTTTGTATGCACCAGGAGCCCTTTCTTCGGTGTACTACACAACGTGGCGATGGAGAGAATTGACCAAGGTGATAACTGCTTTGTCTTTGAGCATGAGACTATGGCTGCTTTGTCGATTGAAGACTATTCGATTGAGCATTGGTTTCGTGAGCATATTGCTGGAACTACTATACCTTTTGCCAACCTTCACTATGTGGATCCGATATGCTTTACTGGTGCAGACTACTCGGCTGTCTATGTGACTGTCAAGGCAGAAAGTATACTTGATGTCCCACATGCAATCAACTTCAAGAACTATGATGGCCTAGGGTCTGTTGGCTATGTAACCATCCTCTACTCTGATGACATTGATGCTTCTGATGGAGGTGATCCCCCAGCCCATGGCGGCGGTGGTGGGGACGACCTGGATGAAGATGACAGTGATGACAGCCCTGATGATACTCGCCCTCCTGCTGATACTTTGAACGCAACACCAGTTCAAGCTCCTCTCCTGGGCCCCATGCCAAGGCACACTTCAAGGTATCCACACCCCCCGCTCACTGCTGCTGAAAGGGCGTTCATAGAGGGCGACCAGACCACTAGGCTTTCTATTTCTGGTGTGGAACTTCTCCCTATCCCGATTGGACCTCTTGCTGGGCAGACTATGATTCCGCTTGCTCGTGGTGACCCTATCACTGCTCACCTGAAGGATGTCAAGGCTACTCTGTTCAATGGATTCTATGAGATAAAAGTGGAGGGACAAGCTGGTGAGAGAGCTTTTTTCCGCATCCCAATGCAGCTGCTCCGCCCCAATGGAAGTCATGGTTTGCTAGTGGCTGACCTTACTACTTGCTCAATTGGCATGATGATCTCACGAGACACTGTGGGTCCTCTGGCGTGCCCCGGCTTCTCAGTGGCACTCCTCACAAGGCTAACCTCAGTGTTGGGGGAAGAAATCTCTCTGGAGGCAGCTGATGCTCTCCTGGCCTCCCCCTTAGTGGGCAGTTCCATTCATGGCTCCTCTGAGCAAATCTCCGAACTTGGTGTTGATCAGGTGCCGCCTACAAATCAGGTGCGCCAAGACAATCTGGTGCTGCCTGTGACCCAGGTTGTTGAGCAGCATAGTGTGCCTGAGCTTCAGATGGCTCTGCCGCCGCTTCCTCGCCAGGCTAAGAGAAGGAGCCCTTGACTGACCCAAATTGAAGAACCAACCTATATCTCTATGCTAGATAAGGCAGCGGTACTCAAGCGTCGTCAGAAAGAAGGCTCTTCGACCTCCTGTTCATCTGCTCCGCATGACCCCCAAGGTAATTTTATTGAGCCCCTTCCTCATGAACTGCTGGACTTGGTTGATAAAAATACTGGGCCTCTGGACTGTCGAGACATTGCTGATCTTGCTAACGCCTGCGCAGTTGACGCTGGTGATGTGATGGCTCCATCTGTTAATGATGAGTAGATCACCGCTACAGCTACAAAGGCATTTGATCGCTCCTCGGCTGAAGTCTTGTCCCTAGATGCTCAGCACTCTTGTCTACCAAGAGTGGTTTACTTCTGCTTTCATTTTTTTAACAATTATCTTTAGTTGGGGCCTTCTGCTCCCTTTCTATTTATGGACCTTCTGTCCCGTTATTGTAATCAGTAGTGTGTGCTGGATGAGAACCCTAATTTCGTTATCTATTATTATCTTTTTATGCTTACTGCTTCATCGCTTTTCTTATTTTAATTGGTGTGTCCTGTGGTTTAATTATGGTTAGCACCTCTTGTAAATTTCTCTCTATCTAGTTCTGGAATGTTAGAGGATTAGGTGATGCGGCTAAGTGCAAAGAAGTTAGACGCTCTCTATCAGCTGATGTGCCCTTGATTTTTGCTGCGCTGGAGACTAAGCTTACTAATTTAGACTCCTTTAAGGCCTCTTCCTTTTTGCCTCCTCAGCTTCCTAATTTTGTTTTCAAAAATTCAGTTGGCGCATCAGGTGATATTGTGACAGCTTGGAATGCGCGTGACTTGGAGCTCCTTAGTAATAGAATAGATGATTTCTCCCTTACTTCTAAGTTCTCTTTTCAAGTTGCTTCGATTTCTTTCTATGTAACAAACATATATGGGCCTTGCGATTACAATCTTAAGTGTCTTTTCATGGAAGAACTAAAAATGATTGTTGCTGCCATTGATGCTCCTTGGATCATCTTAGGGTGTTTTAATCTAGTTAGGGAACCTGCTGACCGATCGAATGATAACTTTGATTCCCGTGAAGCTGATTTGTTTCATGATTCTATTCATGAGTTACAGCTTCATGAGCTCCTCTTTTAGATCGTCTTTTTACTTGGTCTAATAACCAATCAGCCCCAACGTTAGTAAGATTAGATAGAGCTTTTGTAAGTAATGATTGAAGCCTTGCCTTCCCTGACTCGACGCTAACCTCTAAAATCCACACTACCTCTGACCATGTCAAGCTAATGCTTAAAGCCGCTACTGCCATCCCTAAATCCTCTCTCTTTCGCTTTAACAATCACTGGCTACTTTCTCCTGAGTAACCCCCCCCCCCCCTTCTGGCTCAGAATTGGAATAGTGTGCAAACGTCAAAATGTAGTAACAACACAGCTGCTCTCTGCCTTCGTCTTAAAAGAGTTCGCGCTACCTCTAAGAAATGGGACAGTCAAAAGAAGAAATCAAGAGTTGTTATTCATAATTGCGAAGTGGTCATTGCACTCCTTGATAAACTAGAAGAGTTTCGTGCCCTTACCCATCTTGAGTTCAGGCTAAGATACTTGGTAAAACTTTCTCTCCAGAATCACATAGCGCTTATTGCTGGATTCTAGAAACAGCGAGGTAAAATTAAAGAATGTGTGCTTGGCGATGAAAATATAAAATATTTCCAGTTGAGTGCAACAATCAGACACCGTAACAACCAAATAAAGATGTTAGACCTCAATGGCACTCCTGTTTATTCGCACTCTGGGAAGTACCAAATTCTTCATGATTTCTACAACAAGCTATTAGTCGTTTCTGACCTGGTTCAGATTACTTTCAATTTGAATGAACTGATGACTCATTCGTCACTTGACTCTCATCAATGTGATTCCCTGGTAACACCGTTCAGTCTAACAGAGATAAAATTAGCTCTATTGAAAATGAAAGATGACTTCAGCCCCGGTCCGGACGGCTTTGGGCCGGCCTTCTATAAAAATAATTGGGACTTAGAAAAGTTTGACCTTCAGAATTTGCTCTTTGACTTTTTCCTCTCAAAAGTAGATCTCAGGCGTATCAACAAGTCTTATATTGTGCTTATTCCCAGAAAATCTGGTGTCACGAAGCCTGAGCACTACCGCCCTATCTCACTTCAGAACTATCTAGTTAAGATTATGTCAAAAATCATGACTTCCCGGCTGCAAAATCATATCACTTCATTAGTTCATATAGACCAAACTGGTTTTCTAAAAGGATGGTGCATTTCTGAGGACTTTGTCTATGCGGCTGAGATAATTCAAGCTTGCCATAAGAGGAAGACCTCGGCTATTGCCATTAAACTTGACTTCAGGAAAGCTTTCGACTCGATTGATTGGAATGCCCTTGACTCTATCTTAGAAGCAAAAAATTTGCACCCTACGTGGCAAAAGTGGATACTTGATCTCTCGACCACCAGTCAAACGACAGTACTCTTAAATGGAAAACCTGGGAAATGGATTAATTGCAAGAAAGAGCTCCGTCAAGGTGACCCCCTCTCCCCATATTTGTTCATCACTGTTGCGGATGTGCTTTAACGTCTTATAAACCGCGCTTCAAAAAATGGTGAAATCCTTCACCCTCTAGTGCAAGGTGCTCCTTGTCCGGTGATCCAATATGCGGATGACACTATGATAATTGTGTAAGCAGAGGACAATCAACTAGCTATGTTGAAAGAAATACTTCAGAGCTTCTCTCTTACCACTAGCTTACATATAAACTATGAGAAAAGCACATTCCTTCCTGTACATGTTCCGAGGGATAGGGCAGAGGCTTTGGCATCTGCCTTTGGGTGCTCTATTTCAAGCTTTCCTCAACCTTACTTAGGTCTACCCCTCTCTAATCTTAAACTGCACTTGTCAGACTTTTACCCAATTATATGTAGACATGATAAGTACTTAGCAGGATGGAAAGGTCCCTTACTTCACCAAATGGCCAGAACTACACTAGCAATGTTTGTGCTCTCTTCACTGCCTACTTATGCTATGGGATCATTGGCACTTCTAGAAGGCACTATAGAGGCCATGGACAAGAAGACTAAAACGTCTATCTGGATGGACATGAGAAGACAAATGTGATGGTGGAAAATGTAAGGTAGCATGAGAGAATCTACAAAATCCAAAGTGCAATGGAGGGCTTGGTGTTAAAGACCTCGTCAAGCAAAACAAATGTTTGCCTCAGAAATTCCTTGTTCGTTTCCACAACGAAGAGAATACGCCCTGGCTTTCTTGGGTAAGAGTAAACTATGGATGGAATGACCAGCGTGACTTTGAGGATGCAATTCCAAACTCCACTCCTATATGAAAAGATATATATGCCACCCTTCCCTCCTTTCACCAAGTTACAAAAGTGATAGTAGGTAACGACCGTATGACAGCGTTCTGGATTGATCTATGGTAGGGGCCGGTACCGCTAATGCAGGCCTTCCCTGCTCTTTTTTCACATTCAAAAAGACTAAACTTGTCTGTAAGCATGGCTTTCTCTACCCCTATGCTAGAACTAGCGTTGCAGTCAAGGTTAACCCGAGTGGCGAAGGAAGAACTAGACGATCTTCGAAACTTCATGCAAGACATTCACCTACAAGCTGATCAACATTGACTATCGAGTTATGAGAAACAATGGTAAGACCCCCACCTCAGCTCAACTCTACTCTATGAAATTTCAGCAAGAACCCATCGATGAGTTTGCTACCAATATCTGGGATAATTTCGCACCGCCAAAATACAAATTTTTCTTTTGGCTGACCTATCACCGACGGTTCAACACGAAGGATCGATTGTATAGACACAACATGGGGGAATCAGCTCAGTGTCCTTTTTGTCTCCTTCCTGAAGTTACAGAGCATATTTTCTCACATTGTGCCAAAGTTACTAGCTTTTGGACGTCGATAGGGGCTCCCCCACCAACAGATGTTGTTCAGGTAGAGTCGCTTTGGGATACCATCCCTGAGCTCCAATCCATGTTAGCAAAGCTCCGGAGTACTGTCCTCACTTGCTTCTTATGGAACATATGAAAGTGTCAAAATTCTAAAATATTCCATCATGAAGATGAATCCAACCTCACAATTACTAGAAGAATTCACGAGGATCTTGCACTATGGTCATACAGATGTATCTAGTCTCATGATCGTTCTCTCCTTATGAGCTGGAGCAATATGATAGTCAATTAGAGTAGTTTCTTAGTTTCAGGTTTTTAGTGTTTTTCTGTTTTCTGTGTAACTGGTCTTCCTCATACTGCTCATGTAATTTATTTGTAACAATTTGTATATTGTTACCTATGCAATAAAATGTTCAGGCTTCACCCACATGGGTTAGCCGTAGTTTCCTTTAAAAAAAATAATATATGCATCCAACACGGACGTATTTTGGAATAGCGATCTTTGTCGTCACCAGGCTCCCTCCCGCCCGATTGATATGCTAGTGTGACCTGTGCACACATGGAACTCAATAAAGTTCAGACAAAATTGTCGAAATTTCAAGTCTGATTGTCCTAGACGAAGACGAAGTACTGTGACCTGTTCCATTGTCCTAGAAGTACGAGAACCAACATCTCGTTGTGCTCCACCGGAGAGCTAGTGCATAATGATGAGTAATGATTAAGGACATTAGCTAGCTAAGATCGTCCTTAACAATTATAGGGGTAGTTGCAATGCTCACCTCAAGTGCGCCAGCTAGCCCTGCATAGCAGCAGACACGGGCTACCGCCTCGAGATAAACAAGTCGTCCATGCAGGCGAATAGAAATAGTTGCGCACGTAACCTCACTAGTTTATGCAATGATTAGGATAACATCCATATGTGCGCGCCAATGCGTCTTGTCTGCTCTTGCTTCGCCCTGGTTCGCTTTCTTTTTTTTGTGTGCGCGTGCAAGTTTTAATTCGTGACAGTATTGTATGCGTACGTGCATTATGCAAAGCGGATGCGTACGTGTGCACATGTACTCCACGACAAGATACGGCTAGTGATGGTCTAGGGGATTAGTTATACAAGTGGGGGGAGGAGTTGCGAAATGGTTAGGTGTGGGGAGTTGTGGAAAAGAGGAGAGAAATTCAGAGTGCCTATACTGGTAAGAAAAACAGAGAGGCAAAGACACAATATTCAGAGTGCCGACTTCTTCTGATAAAAAAATATAATGATTTCAAATTTGAATGTACCATTTCTAATTAAATTTTAATAATTAAGAATGATATTAGTTTTGAAAAGAAGAATAAGACTGACAGAGGAAGAGCAGAAGACAAAACCGAATCCAGAAAAAGTCTACCAGGCCTAATACGCCTCAACAAAATAGATGGGCCCTTAGTGGGCTGTATGGGCTAAGCCGCCTTTTTTTCCTGCTTCCATCGGCGATGCAGTAGGCGGCGGAGCCAACGCCGGGAGATGGCGACGCCGCCGTTGCTAGAAATCCAGTGAGAGCGGACCATAGAACTGGAGGACAATTCAACACAGGCGAGAAGATCCCAATGCTTTCCCCCACCTCCCATGGATACTCTTCCTCGTATTTTTATCCGCCGCCGCCGTGGCTAGGGCGACTCCGATTCAGTTGGTGGTTGTAACTCGGCGGCTCTCGTTGGGCAGACGGAGCTGGCACAGGAGACGCGGCTTGCGGCTTTCTGTTGACCTTGCCGCGCCTTGACGCTGGATATCACGGGATGGCGAGGCGGCGGTCGCCGGCGGCAGCAGGATCCCGTCGGACGGCGGGACGGATAACATTTACAATTTACTCCTTATTTTGGATCGCGGTCAATAGTCGCGATCCAAATTAGGGGCCTCTTCGCTAAACAGAAATTGGAATTTTGCAATATACCGATCGCGAATCATTAATCGTGATACTTAGGGGGTTTTATGTAAATTACCGATTGCCGTTATGCAAAGGAGCCCTCGTTCTCACGGGCAGCTGTTTCTTTCCCTCTTTCCAGCGACCCGCCGGCGGCGGCGGCTGCGGCTACTTCAGTCCCGTGCTAGCCTCGTTCCTAATGGACCTGGTAGCTGGTAGGTTTGTCCTGGAAGGATGGAATAGGGCTCGATGAGTCGACATTGCAGATGGCTTTTCCGATCCGTTTGTGGCGGCGTTCGTTGGCCCGGCGGCGCAGCACCCGTGGCTGACGAAGCTCGCGGCGGCGGCGGCGGCGGCAAAATGCGGATAAGCATATTCAAGCAGAACCAGCGGTTCAACTTCCCAGCACCAAGGAAGGAGATGAATTTGACTAGACAACTCCTAAGCTCTGCATCTGCGTTGACGAGGTGTCATTCCTTTCTGATTCCTCTTTTTTCTTTCTCCCTCCACATAACGTATCGGCCAAAACAGAGCACTCACTGCCAAAAACATACAGTAATGAATAAGAACCGGAGCCACAATGAAAATTGTTCACTCGGTCTTTGTGAAACTGAAACAACCAAAACACCTCGTCGTGGAATTGGAAGGCAACTACACTGAAGCAAGCCGGCACAAGGTAGTTGAAATGCTGAAGGGGCTGTTAGTCACTCAAAGACATTCCGTCAGCATCAATACCTTCACAGTCCCTTATAAAAAATATCCTCACAGCCAAGAAGCGAAAGAGCTACAAGCGAGCGCTCGCAGGCCTCTTCTTCTGGTGGCAAGTTTTTTTTTTCTTCGCCGTCTCAAGCATTCATAGTGACTGAGAAGGAAGTGTTACTGAACTGAATTTTAAAAGAACCACAACATTGCAGTGTCTATTCCGGAAGATGGCCTGACGTCCGATGTCAGTCCTCATTTTGTTTTTCGTTTTTTTTTTAACTCTGATGTAGTGGTAACTCCACCGTTAGTCCTGGCCAAACGGGCCGTCCGACATGGTCTGTCCTAAGCACGAAAAAGCATGACCCGTAGAATTTCGGGTCAACAAGGAACGAAATTCACAATGGGCCGTGCCATGCCGTGCCGCGCCGTCGGCCCACGGCACGACACGAAATTATTGAACCATGTCATGTCGGGTCAATAGGCTTGACAACACGGATGGCCTGTTAGACCCGTTAAGTTAATTAAGCCCGAAAATCAAAAACACATTCATTTCAACCGAAATTTACATAACAACAAGTTTGATTTCAAAATGCCCCTTATTATTACTCAACAGAATGACAATCATTATCACTGAACCCAATTTATCAAACAAACAAAAACAAAACAAGAAAAACAGAACATACACAAATTTGGCCAAATAAAACTTATATTTAGATAAGCACAAGTTATAGATCTGTTTCTAACTGACTGACTCATTAAAAACCCTTTAGGCTAAGAGAAAAAAGAGTACAGCCCAGCTCAAAATTCCAAAATCTATTATAAAACATTACAAAGCATTACATGGTTTCAAGTTCCTACACTAGCCACTTCCTCACCATCAGCAGGATCACCATCCAAGTACAACTACTTAAATCGCTCTTCTAGCTCCTTTTGATGTCTCACAATATTGTGTTGATCATGATACTCTCCAAATTGCCAATTCTTCAAACATGTCAAGATTCCCACCGTATCACTTGTTAAGCTTCGTCTTCTTTCTTCAAGCAACCTGTCACAAATACTAAAAACAGACTCCGAACTAATAGTTGAAACAGAAAATATCAAGACATCTTTAGCTAAGAGAGACAAAATGGGATATGCATGTTTATACTGATGCCACCAATTTATAACATCAAATTCATCATCAAAGATAGAAATTGGGTCACTATCAAGATACATTATCAATTTAGAAACTCGTGAAAAGGATTGTGCAGGAGTAGACTTATAAAAATCAGATACATCATTAGTAGAACCATAGATCTTATCCCAGACAATTTTTGTTCTGCCACTACTTATCTGTAGTATTGGTCTTTGCAACCTAACTGCACCATATTTATTCTCATATGTGCCAAAGATGTTAGTCAATTCATCACGAATCATTATGAAATAATCAGCATAATCATGATTAATATGTTTATGAAGAAGTTTTAATGCATTATTCAATCCTTTCATCTTACCTCTAGGATCAAGAACAAATACAAATGCATACACAAGAGGAATATCCCACTAGTACTCAAGGTATTTAGTTTTCATAGGAGTTATAACATTTCTAAGCTACCTATCATTCTCATAACTATTCAAATGACTAACAATTTCAATGAGCTGGTGCACAATCAGATTAGAAGTTGGATAGTAAACACCAAATAATGCAAGAGTAGAATTATAGAACTACAAGAAAACCTGTAACTTTTTCAGCAACATACCAATCGTTCGGAGTCAATAATGTTTGGCCTGGATTAACCTACAGATACTGACCATTGATAAAGACAGAAAAAGTACTTCTGTATGGAATGAGGTACTTCAGCATCAGATAGGTAGAATTTCGTCTCACATCCATGTCTAAAGAAAACTTTCTAGGACGAACACCCAATGCAATGCAATATGATTTGTATGCAGCATTGCGTTGGTTAGATGAGTTCAGAAATAAAATTTTAATTCTAAAAGATTCAACAATAGGCTTCAAACGCTTTAAATCAGATTTGATAATAAGATTAATTATAGGACATGCATATCTTTGATGCAAGAACTCGATACCCATATAACCAGAAAAGAGTGGTGTCATAACATCCATAGCTTTGTTATTAGTAGAAGCATTATCAAGAGTAAGTGAAAAAACTTTATCACTTAAACCATACTCATCAACCATAGCATGAATGTGTTCTGCTATGTTCTCACCAGATGTTTAACTTCTATAAGCCTCATACCTAAAATCCTTTTCTCCATAATCTAGTCAGCATTAACAAAATGAGCAACTACAAAGAAGTAATCTTTCTTAGCTTTACCATACCAGATATCAAAAGTAATTGTAATAGAACTAACACTAGACTGCAAACATTCAATTAATTTAGAACGACGTTCATTGAAATACTTAGCAAAATCTCTAGTAGTGGTTTGCCTAGAAACTGACTTGTACTTGGGATTATGAGCATGCCGAATGTAACGAATAAAAAGTTGTGTGTCACCAATCCCTAGAGGAATATCTAAAGCAACAATAAAAGCATATAGTTCCATACGTGCAACAACAGAATCATAGTTCCATCCACGAACAGAACCATCAGGGTTATATTGCAGCTGAGTCTGGATTGAAGCATCCCGTTTAGTTTTAGCTAAGCAAGTTTTTTGATGTCTATGTAAATGACCAGTAGCACCAGTTAAGCTAGCATTTAATTGACCTTTGCAATGACGACAGATAGCAGCATAAACAACGGGTATGCCATTTACCTCCTTGGTGACCGGATCGAAGTCATCCCATACCTGCGACGTCCTCCTCCTGCCCCTCTTTGTGCCTTGCCTGGAGGTGCTTGCGGTACTTGCTCCAGTTCTGACGTCGGAGTCGCCGATAGGAGGTGTTGGTGAAGGCGTCATTGGAGGCGGCATGTCAGTTGTAGTCATCATAGATCGAGGAGTCAACGTTCTTGGGGTAGATCCCAGCGCGGGCGGCGGCTTTGGTTTCGTAGCAGCCCCCAAGTCCGGCATCACGTCCGCCGAACCACAAGCCCCCGACAACAGAACCATCAATTAGGCGTCGTCAAGCCCGACCGTGGACTCGTCCACGATCCTGGCCTCGGCGTTGTCAAGCTCGGCCCCCTCGGAGTCGGAGTGCTTGGCGTAGAAGTCCTCGCCACACCTCCAAAGAGGAGGCTCTCGGCCCAGCGCACGGACTCGTCGCTCAGTTCCAGGTCGATCATCGAGCCGACGAGTAGCCGCAGGACCGTGGCGCATAGTCCTACCGGAGCTTTCAGCAGGTGGCGTGACGGCGGCGCGACCTCAAGGCAACAGTCATCTAGAGAAGGGGGAGAGGGGCGGGCGTGGCAGCGCATAGGCTCGATCTACCTACCGGAGATAGAGGCGGGGACTGGAGGAGGCGGCGCACGGGCTCAATCTAGGGTTGCGAGGAGACGAGCGAAGAAGGTTGCGGCGCAGAGGCGGAGAGGTCGGGAGAAAATGAGTGGTTGGTTAGAGTTTGGCTGAGGCGAGGCATTTTATATGGCGTCGGGGCCTCGAGGGATCGGATTTTACCGTTGGGCTGGTGTGGACCGGTCCGTGTTGTGCCGAATGGTTAACTCGGCCGTGCTTGTTTCGTGCTTGACCAGGCCGAACCTAAACGGGTCGTGCCCATGCCGCCCGTCGGGCCGGACTCTCGGCCCAAGCACGACACGTGGCTATGTATCGGGCCAGCTCGACACGAAATAAAATGGGCCATGCCTGCTTGGGCTAGGCCAAAAAATTCATTCTTCAAGGCGGCCCGCTTGGCACAGCCCGTTTGGACAGCACTGCTGCTCAGTAAAAGTCAGAGAGGAAATATAATTGTATCAATGCACAGAGCTGGACAATTTCAGTGGGACGTACAGGGGGCTGAAATGGTTTGGTGGTTTAGCCCATACAGCTCGTTGAAGGCACGCGGCCTTCTTCGGTGGTGGGAGGCTGGGAGCCCAGCGCGACGGGGCGCGCGCGGCCCACGTACCCATCGAACTGCCACCATGGCTTCCGCAGGCCACATGTGTCCTCACCTCGTTTTCTCGCCATGTCCTGCTCGGCAACGGTGATCGCGACGCGGTAAATGTCCGTCCACCCAGATCCTCCTGTGATTCTGAGATGTGCTGCGTAGATCAAGGAAGAAGCCGCCATTACCGTCCAAAAAATTTCGAACCAATTTTGCAATGCTGAGCGATGGAAGCAGAAGAGACGGCAGAACAGAGGTCAGAAACTAACTGCCGAATTGCCGGATCTTCACTCTTCACCACCGACTGTCGAATTGATCGATTCCGTCGTCTCCATCCATAGATCGCCGAAATCGTACTCGCCGCTTCCGCCATCACCGTCGAGGCGACGCCGCGAGCATCCGCTCTCCCTCACGGCCGAAATCCATGTCCAATCCACCGCCGCGGCCGTTTGTCCACCACGCGGGCCCTGCGCTCTGTCTAATGGCAATCGAAGCACCACCAACAGTTTGCCCATGTCTGTCCTGCTCCTGTCCGCCGCCGCCGCGAGCTTGGATGGTCAGCAATGGTGGCGGCATCTCCCTTCACCGATACACTGTAAAATGGGCTTGGACCGCGCGGGCCCTGCACTTTGTCGAATGGCAATCCGGGTAACATGGACCGCACATCCACGATTCAACAGTCCTGAGCAACCAGGGGTGGTCGGTATTTCATTCCCCGACCACTTCGAATTTCCTCTGCGCCGCTCTCGGCCTCGTTCCTGTGCCTGCGCTCGCGCGTTCGCGGCTCCCCAAGCATGCCGAGCCTCCTCGAAGCGCTCTGTGCCGACGCGAGATTCCTGGAAGGCGGGGTCTTCGTCTTCGCCGGGCCGGACCACGAAGATGCGCGGCGAGGCCGTGGTGGTGCCGACTCTGCCCGGCGCCATGGACGTTCCAGCGTGTTCTGTGTTCGGTGCCACGACGGAAATCCCAGTGAGACCGCAGGCAGCGGACCATAGAAGAGGAGCAGCGCTCGCGCGCAAGAGGAATTCAGGTCAGGCGGTGCCAATGCTTTTCCCCACCTCCCATGGCTACTCTTCCTCGCATTTGTATCTTCCTGGAATGATGGAATAGGGTTCGATGAGTCGAAATCGCAGATGGCTTCTCCGATCCGTTTGTAGCGGCGTTCGTTGGCCCCGGCGGCGCAGCACCCGTGGCTGACGAAGCTCGCGGCGGCGGCGGCAGAATGTGTGATAAGCATCTTCAAGCAGAACCTGCGGTTCACTTTCCCAGCCCCAGGGAAGAAGATGAAATTTGACTACACAACTCGTAAGCTCTGCATCTGCGTTGACGAGGTGTCGATTCATTCTGATTCCTCTTTTTCGTTTCTTCCTCTACAGAACGTATCGGTGTCGTGGAGCTTACTGGTGAGGGAGAGAGAATAATCTGGACGTGGACGTCCTCTGGGTAATACTGAGCTGCATCACGCTTCGATTGTCAGTTCCTAGGATTGCCTTAACAAGCTGTCATCTTCTGCTCTATGGAAGGCACGGGGTGTGCGTCGATGCAAATTTCATGCCACAGCAGATCACTCACGGCCGAAAACATGATGAAAAAGAACCGGAGCCGCAATGAAAATTGTTCACTCGGTTTTTTGTGAAACTGAAACAACCAAAACACCTCCTGTCCTCCTCGTGAAATTGGAAGGCAACTACACTGAAGCAACCTGGCACAAGGTAATTGAAATGCTGAATCTGCCTCGGCGGTTCAGTCACTCGAAACACAGCCAAGAAGCGAAAGAGCTACAAGCGAGAGCCCTCGCAGTCGCAGGACTCTTACTCACCTTCTGGTGCCAAATTTGTTTTATGTCTTAGCGGTCTCAAGCATTCATAGTGACTGAGAAGCGTTACTGAATAGAATTTTGACAGAACCACGATATTGCAAATGTCATTTCGGAAGATGGCATGTTCAGTCCCTCTCCTCTGATCCTTCATCGATCCATGTCAGTTTTAAAAAAAAACAAAAACTGCAGTGGTACTCCACCACTTCTGTAACCAATTTCTGGTCAGTAAAAGTCAGAGAGAGGAAATATTTTGAGCAAAATGTTTCAATCGTAATTCGTAACAATGCACAGAGCTGGACAATTTCAGTGGGACGTACAGGGGGCTGAAATGGTTTGGCGGTTTAGCCCATACGGCCCGTTGAAGGCAGACGGCCTACTCCGGTGGTGGGAGGCTGGGAGCCCAGTGCGACGAGGCGCACGTGGCCCACGTACCCACCACGAGCCTTGGGACTCGGGAGGCGGCAACCATCTGTTTCGCGCGCGGTGCTGGTTGCTCCTCCCTCCTGATTGCTGAAGCGACACGGCTAAAGGCCGGTGTTCAGCTCCCCGCACCGAAACGGATAACCGGCCGGCCATGGAAGGAAAAAAGGAAAGCCGGTGGAGGAGGCAGGCGGCCGGGCAGTCCACGGAAATTGGAAACGTACAGACTACAGACAAGAAATTGGCTGGCCATTTGCCGAATGTTGTACGTGGTCAGTGGTCTCCTCTTTTCCGATCAAAACAGAGCTTCTACCGCCCTGTTTCAATCAAAAGGGGGGAAAGGGAGAGAATATTCATCATGCCTAAAGTTGCATGAGACATTAGTGTAGCAGAGAATCCAACGCAAGTAAGAGGAAACTTGTAATCTAGTCTCGGAAGGTAAAAAAGGTAATGATCTGTTATGATTTTCATCCCGGTCTTCAGTGATTGCATCAACAGAGGAACACACACCAGTGATCAACTTGCCATTACCAGGCATTGATTGATCACGGTCCAAACGCTGGGTGACGAGGAAAGTCACGACAGAATGGTTTGAATAAAAATGCAGGTAATCTAGTAATAAGCACGCTGGACTTCAGGCACAAGTCATCTGAACCCTGCATCGTCTCAGCTCATCTGCACACACACGCATACTGTAATAGGCAGTGCCTACGAGGATAAGGAAGCAACACCAGAAGTAGCATCTTTCCAACCTCAAGCCACCGGTCCGGAACTGAGATTGCGTGTGCATCTGAAGAATATTCGAAAGAAATGCGTCAAATTGAGATTCCCGTGCTAGGAAAAAAAACATTTTATGGAG
Source organism: Eleusine indica (assembly GCA_030378355.1). Taxonomy (NCBI): domain Eukaryota; kingdom Viridiplantae; phylum Streptophyta; class Magnoliopsida; order Poales; family Poaceae; genus Eleusine; species Eleusine indica. Next base: position 2,662,193 of record CM059498.1, on the reverse strand, counting down.
ATTACAAATGAGCGTGCACTGATGACGCCGTCCATCCAAGTTTTGCGGAGTGCTCCACAGTAACGGACACATACACAGCTTACCGGATCACCCATTTTCGGCCATGGCATGCAACAAAATAAACCCGTATTTCACAGTCATCGTTATAGGATTGCACATGAGCGTACCTCGCCTGCAAACGGAATTGGACGGCTGCCGCCTCCAGCCATTGCTGTGCAGTGCAAGAATCACACTCCATTGCTCGAGGTAGCTTGTGCACAGAAATGGACACCGAGGGATCGGAGCTGCCAGGCAGTGGGCACCATGGCCGGCCGGCCGAGCAACCGCCCTCTCCAAAACTGGATCGTCGAAACCGTGTTCCATCTCTCGTTCAGAAGCCGCTGAGAGATAGCAGCGATCGACGATGCTCCCCCATTCGTCACCGTCCTCCATCTCCCCTACATATACCCCCGGCCGGCGTGCCCGGATTTTCATCATCTCCTCGATCGCAAACCTTCTTCCACTTGATAGCAGCCAGTGTTCCCCAAGCCATTCCAACAATCACCTCAGTGTTGCAGCTCCAGCTTAGCTAGTAGGTCGTGCTTAGCAATGTGGCGCAAAGGCAGCAGCAAGAAGAAGACCACCAGGGAGGCGACCGGCGAGGAGGCGGCTGGTGGCAGCAGCCAGAGCCAGCCGTACCACGAGTGCCCCTTCTGCAAGCACGGGTTCACCACGGGCCAGGCGCTGGGCGGCCACATGAACGTCCACCGCCGCGACCGCGACCGAGCCGCCAGGCGCCCCGCCCGCGACGCGCCCGCCGCCGACACGGCCTCCACGGTGGCGTACCAGTACCCGCCGCCGCCGATGATGATGGGCAGCGGCTTCGCCACCTACTACGACCCCGGGGCGGCGTCTGTGGCCTGGGACGCCACGAGCTACGGCGGCGCTGGCCAGACGGAGCTGAATCTGTTCAGTGCGCCGGCGACTCATGGCCACGACCACCAGCACTTCGGCGTCGGGTCACGCGTGCCGGGAGAGCGGGGGCAGCCGGCGGACGGCGAGGCGGAGAGGAGTCTGGACTTGGAGCTCAGGCTCGGGCGCTACCCCGGCTGGCAGTGATCGATCACATGCATGACAGTGCAATTCGTACACGCTCGGTACATTCATTTATTTTGTAGATATGGTTTTATGGTTATGCACATGGTGATGGACTGTCCATCGGTTCCTTCAGTAGTAGCAGTAGCTTCTCTGTGATCTTTTCGGTGTTTCGTTTGCATGTGTAAATACTCATCCCTGTCAAAACGCCTACGCTGTGTACAGATATGTAAGTGTGGCAGTTTGATATTGTTAATAAATTCAGTTCAGGAAATCTCGATGATCATGTCTGTGGCAATTTAAGCATGTTTGCTATTTAGTTTCACCATATACTTGTAACTCTACACCATTAAGGCAGTGCCTAATGCATAAGGGTTTAATCTGCATATTATGCTATGTGGCGATTGAACAATGCATCTTGTTAGACTCTTTCACCTCTTATTAGAGATGGAGCTCCTTGTTGTCATCGTCTTCTGTACCCTGATGAAAATTGAATTCCGTCAACACTTTATGCAAATAAATATGCTGAGCATGCATTGTGTAAGAAAGACACATCATTCTTGTGCCTTGTTTTTTTTTTTCTCCATTCTTTCCTGCGATCAATCAAGCTACTTTCAGTAATCTATGGATGCAAAGCGTTGTTTCCCGAGTCCTGGTTGCTGCAAAGAGGGATTCTTTGACGACTGCCGGTTCATTCGAATTCCGCCGTTCGTTTTTGAATCTCTTACGAGTTTTCACCTGACGGAATTGTGAGAAAGATCAACATTCAGATGGAAGGCAAGGGATAATCTGTATTTGGTGGAGTAGTAGAAAAGTGGTGGAGGATACTCTGTATTCACTGGACAGTGCGCCGCGCACAGTGAAGTAGAAAGGCGCGGGTGAAGGCGAAGAGCCCAGGTGACAGACAACGCAGCACAAAAGAAAGAAAGAAAAGGGGCGGTCCGAACGCGAAAAAGAAAGAAAAGGGGCGGTCCGAACGCGAAAGCCACACTTGGGTCACCAGAAAATTCGTCTTCCCCCAGAGGGCCAGGAGGGGAAGCTCTCCAAAAATTCCCCAACCCTCTCGGCGCCGCGACGCGTCCGCGTGTGCCCGCCCGCCCCACCCCTGACCCCAACAGCCACCACCACCGACCACCGCCTCCCTCCCCGCCGTCGCCTTCCTCCTAGGCCATGCGCATCCGCCGCTACGCCGCGCGCCTCCTCTCCTCCTCCACGGACAACCCAGGCTCGCCGCCGCCGCAACCTGCCGCCGCCTGGCTCCACGACGCCGCCGATGACTGCTGCGCCTTCTGCGACGTCTTCCACACCTCTCCACAGGTACGCGAATCCCCCCTTCTCTCCCGCCGCATTACTGTGCCGCGTTGCCGTTACGGAAGTAAGTGGCTTTGCTTCGTGTTGAGGGGTTCTAACAGTGTGGTGTCCCGTAGAAATCGCAGGACTCTCCTGACTCCGTCAAACACAAAGGGCACATTGCCGGTCGGGTGCCGGAATCTGATGCCAAGAGTGGGGAGAGCGTCGCCCTAGCTCAAGGACCGCCTGCTCCTGAAGGTACGCACTGTACTGCCATTTTAGAGATCATTTTAGTTTGCGTGGTTTATAGCTTGATAAATGTTATTATATAATCTACCAAAGTTGTGATCTTTTTGTGTTGTACCGACCATTTTTTCAGCTAAAAAGTGCAAGATAGATCATGATCCTCCTTTCAATGAAGCCATTATGAATGGAGGCTCTGTTCTTAATGAAGCTGCTGTGAAACTGGAGGATGCAAGAGGGGCCACTCATGTTACTAAAGATGATGTGAACCCTACGTTTGAGGCTGGACCTTTAGTTGCCAGTGATGCTATTATTGGGCTGGAAGTCAAATGTGGTGGTTCTCTTGTGACTGATGCCGCCAAGCCAAATGTTACAGGGGGGAATTCTCTTGTGAATGGATCAATCTCTGAATTAGAAGTTTTGAAGGTTGCGCCTCTTGTTAATGAAGTGGCTTCTGAGCCAGAAGTTACAGAAAGAGTTTCTCTAGAGAGTAGAGCTGTCACTTTGCCAGGGGTAACAGGCAGTGAATCAGATGTTACAGGGGAGATTTCTACTATGAATGAATCTGGTGAGGAACTGAGAGTTCTAAGGACAGCTACTTTGGTTAACGAAGCTTCTACTGAGCCAGAGCTTATGGAGGGGGTTTCTCGTACGACCAAAACTGCCACTGATGCAGGAGTGACAATCACTGTTCCAGAAATTTCCAGGATAGGTTCTCTCAGTAATGAAGATGTTCTGGATCCAAAAGTTACAGGGGCAGCTTCCCTTGTGCAAGAAGCTGCTGAACTGGAAGCTACAGAGGACCCTATTCCTAGCCAAACTGCTTGGGAACCAGAAGATACTTGCAGAGCTTCTTGCAGTGCGGATGATGATCCTGATTCGTGTGAGGCACAACCTCCTAATTTCAATACGAGAGGCAATGTGCAGAGAAATGCTGGAGAGACTGTTGCCATTGCAATGCAGCCTTCTCATTGTGATGCAGCAGATGGTGATGGTTCTGTGAGTTCCACATGCAACAGTCCTGTAAGAGGAGGCAAAGGTCCAACTGTTGACAGAGGAGTGGCACATGATAGATCTTTCACGCCCAGTGTTTCATGTATATTAGATGTAGTGGCTAGAAGCATTGGTAGATCTAGGAGAACAGATGTCATATGTTATGCTAGACGCAAAGGTAAAAAGCAGCTGGACCTGCAGGAGGTACAGATGGAAAATATTGAATTGGACGATGGTGTTATATGCGATCAAATTGAGGAAGATGAGACACTGGACTCAAATGGTCCTTGTGAGCACGTGACATCAGGAGCTATATCTGCAGATATTAAGCTTGCTGATATAAAGAGAGAACTTATGGATAATTCAACTGCAAGAATGGTTAAAAAGATGAAGACGAACAGATTTGAATGTGATATCGATTACTGTCGCATGACATTCAGAACAAAAACTGAGCTTTCTGTCCACAAGAAAAACTTGTGCACAGTGAAGTCGTGCAGCAGACATTTCAGATCCCACAAGTACCTGAGGCGCCACCATAGTGTTCACAATGATGATATGCCTTACAGATGCCCATGGGATGGTTGCGGTATGGCTTTCAAGTGTTCATGGGATCGGACCGAGCATTTCCAGATCCATGCTGGGGTGAAGCCTTATAACTGCACAACGCCTGGATGCAGCAAGATATACAAGTTTGTTTCGGACTTTAGCCGGCACAGGAGATGGTGCAAACCGCAGAGATAAAAGCTTGCTTGGTATTTCACAACAAGGATAATAGTTGAGTTTCTGCTTACTACTGTAGGTGTTTTTTTCGCTGCTTGATGACCTATCAGTTATCACTAAACTGTTTGGACAGCTTATAGTGGAATTATTCATTTCTTTTGTTGAAAAAAATGCTGCAATTCCATTTAGAGACTCTGAATTTCTCGAATATCAGTGTACATTTGCGAGACTAGTTGATAATATTCGAGGTGTTTGTTCATTACAGTGAGTGATGTATCAACTATCAAGCTTAAGGCTTAAAAATTAGAATTGTAAATAAGAAGGTATTTTTATTTAGTTTTTATGATTTGTTTTCATCATATTATTTGGTGCTTTTTTTGTAAACTTGGCTTAATATATCTGCATCTAAAATAAAAATGTAAAGCTTGGTTTTATTATTATGCAACCATTTGTTTCATAAATTGTTTCTGCTACACTCATCCATAATTTCTTAAGTGATGCTATGTCTGAATAATCAGTCGTTTGAATTTTGAATCGTGTGATCGTATATTTGAAGCTAATCATGAGCCATTTGTATTTCTTTTGGATCTTTAAGAAACTTCAAACGTTCCCAATCGTTAACTAATATGATGTGTCCATTTTCAGGTGATCTTTTAAAAGTAAATCTCGCATACCGTCATTTTGATGTGCTTCTGTGCTTTTCAAGGGGAAAACGTTACTAACTGTCCATAGTTGAGGGGACCATACTATTTTTCATGAACTGCCCTAGAATCTTTGACATCTATATTTGTGAAAGTACAGATGGTGTTTATTTGTGTTTACATTCTAAAACTTGAATGCTCATTATCTGAATTCTACTTGACGGGTGTCCTTGACATGGAAATATGCACCCACCTTGTTCCCAAGCATAAATCTTATATCAGTGAAGTATGAATTGCGTTCTATATTTTTTGAATGTCCAATCTTACATCTAGAGAAAGTTAACAGTTTTGTGCATCTGTTAGGTTTTAGCTATATTGTAAAGTACAAGCCTACGGTTGAGGTTCAGCAGTACACATGCACCTTCTGTGATCATAGGATCTGACTGCAGTACGGCTTTCAGGTGGTTATGGGATCAGGCGGCATATTTCCAGGTCCATGCAACTGTGAAGCCTTATGCACGTCAGGTTGCAGCAAGATATATATAAGTTTGTTTCGGACTTCTCCTGGCTCAGGAGAAGTGGCAAACCTCAGAGGTAAAAGCTTGCTTGATATATACAAGGTAGGATATTAGTGAAACTTGTGCTTGTTAGAGCACCCACAGTCGATGGATGCCCCGAACATCAAATCGAAGGCAGCTAAGCACCGGTGCTTCATTCTTCTTTTGCTCCACAGTCTCAGCATCGATGCTAGAAAAAGGATGGGACCCACGCGATAGAAGTAAGCAGCATTTACTATCAAGAGTGATAAATGATATTTTATTACTAGGCAGCGGATGCTTCTACATTCATCGATGCCAGCATTTTGGATCGAAGCATCGATACACACAGTGGTTTCATCGAGTCTCACCGGTGCCTCATCATAGAATATTCCTCCAAGCACCGATCGACTGTGGGTGCTCTTATTGTAGGTGTTTCTTTCTATTTATTTGTTGGGAGATCTATTGGCTATCACTGAACTGTACTGATAATTTATAGCTGTATGGTTGTTTCTACATTGAAAAAAATGCTGCAACTCTATAAGAATCTCTGATTTTCTCGAATAACGTTATAAACATTCCATCTGTGTTTCATACAGTTAATGGTATATGAAATTTGAGACATAGAAGTTACAGTAGAACTGTAAATAGGATGTCAGTCTTTTAAAATTTATTTGTGTGATTTGGTTTCTGCATAAAAATACACTAAAGCTTATTTGTTCTTATTATTCAACTACTTTTTTGGGTAATATATAGTTTCTGTTATATTCATCCATATATGCAATACCTTTGAATAACTTCAAATTTTGTATTATGTAATATGCTATATAAATGAATCTAAATCATGAGCTATTTAGTCTCTTACGCTTATGCATGTGCAAAATTTTTTGAAGTCATTCCTTAATGTGATGTCACCATTTTTATGGTGAGTTTTGTAAAGTTAATATCACGTACCTCTATTTTGAAGTGTTTTTTCTACGCTTTCCAGTGATAATTCTGTTTCTGATCGAGGGAATGATTTGAGACGAACTATTGTGGGTCTGATTTGTGACAGTGTAGTTGTGAAAGTCGGAAGATGGTTCTTTTAGTCTATTTCTTGTTGGGTGTGTTGGCCCAAATTTGTCTAATCCTTAATACCCACTTACTATCGAGCCATCCAATGTCTCCCTCGACAGAGAATCATACTGCTGTGGCACGCCTGTATCCTGCCCTGCATAAAATGTTGGAGAAAATAATTGTTGCCTATTCCTCCAAACACTAGAAGGATGGGTATATATTCATCCCTATATATGGGCCTTTATGGGCCAAATATACACAGCACACTAACATAAAATTTTCTGTACAAGCAGCCAGAGAAAACTATCCTCGTTTTAATTTTCTGTACAAGCAGGATTGATCATTACTATCCTGTCCTTCATAAATTTTGTATTTGGCAGTCAGGTTGGTGTACGTATTATGGGCGTTGGGTCCAGGATTGCAGCTCTATCATAAGTGAAACCTATGGTTCTTGAACAGAATACAGAGAAGTTGGTGTGGATGTTTGCTGAAATTTCATTATAAAATCTGCAGCATTGGACTCAGTTCGCGTCTCAGGGGGTGAGGTGATACTCTTTTGAAACCAGTGTTTTACTCGTGCGACTTGCGAATCTTAGGTTAATCAGAGGACAGAGGACATGACAACGCCATCGATTATCTGTGATTTCTCTTCGTTCCTGCGAGATATGCCCTTGCATGTTGTTCGATAATTAATAGCAGTATGGATGTGCGGTTGCAACTCCCCTCAATTTCCTACATCCGGCAGAGAATCACCATAATTTGTGCCGGTCTCCCTAGAATGGCATAGACGCGGCAGCCGGCTGTGACCACGTGTGTGACGGGCGACGGCGAGAGGCCGGGAACGAAGTGGACGCGGCAAGCGGCGGCTCAGTCCTCAGTCAGTACTCAGTAGCGCCAGGGACATCACCGTAGAGCTTGGCCAGGTAGCCCCTTGTCACGTCGCACTTTCCGTTGAGGAGATTCCGTGCTTCGTATTCAGCCTTTTCTAATTTTGGGCCTTCCATGCTATGAAACTACATGGACCTGAAAAGGTCTATTGAGCTGTCCAAAAATTTCACAATTTGTGAGGATTGTTCTCTCGCTTCCCTTGCCCTTACGGGGTCAGAAAAATCAGTATTAATTTTGAAGTAAAGGAAGACAGAGTGGAGGCAAATGAATCGATGTTCCTATTATCACTATGGAGTTTATAATTTATACCAAGAGGGTACCAAAGCATTCTGGTGAATCGTTTTTATTTCTAGTTGCAGGTGTACCAGGTCATGCATCAAAGAAACTCTGATGTGATCAGCTTTGTTTCTTACAGTCTTCGTTACAAAAACAAAAGGAGGCACCACATTTTGGTGGCAGAAACAAGAATGCAGACATACGAGCACGAAGTTATCCGTTTATTAGACCTCTGTTTGGAACGCAGAAAAAATGTTTCTATTCACGTGTGAGATTTTGATAAGTCCTATAGAAAAATGAAAACCCTTGTAAGAGATGGACAAAATCCAAATAGATTTTAGCATATCATGTCTATTTCAAGAGGCACAAACTCTAAGCATATACTCCCTCCGTTTTTAAATTGTTATTGGCATTGACTTTTTTTTTAACTTTGACCATTCGTCTTATTTAAAAAAAATTAAAAATATCATATATATTATTATAGTTTATTTTATGATTAAAGAGAATTAAATCATAACTCGAAATTTTCAATATTTAACATTTTATTTTGAATAAGACGAATGATCAAAGTTTATTAAAAAAATTAATAATAATAACAATTTAAAAACAGATGGAGTATTCATCCATGCAGGGTCTGCAAGTCAGGTGACTCGATGCTTGGTGCTCTAATTGCGTCTGAATCTGATGCCATCCCCACCTCAGATTAATGCCGGATATGCCTTCGAATAACAAAGCATCAGAAGATGCCTTTGCCAGCCAACCCAACTTGGTTCATCACCCAAACCGCGGTCGGAAGCCCGAACAACCCCGAGAATGAAACACATCTCTCTGAAATGTGGATCCCGCAGTGATGGGCCTACAAGTCATACTCAAAGTCTGATCGGTCTAAGTCATCGTTGCGCCGAAACAAAAATCTCTATTCCAACCCAGCGACCCGGTCCTCTATTCCCAATGGACGAGTGCGTGTAGCGCATGGTTTTCGCTTCTTTTTCTTCCTTCCGGGTTTTTTTTTGAGACATCTTCCTTCAGGTTGGTTTACCAAACAATAGCCGATATAGAGGGACTAAAAAGCACACGCAGACCGACAGGTGGTCTATGCTTTTTATGGTTCCACTAGTCGAGTGCCCTTGCGTTGCTATGAGTGATAAAAATTTCACATAACAATACAAAAAAGAAGAATACTATCTACTGCTATGGTTTAAAAATAAAATAATATATTTTAGAAATTCATGATAGCATCTTTACAGTAATATTTTCTATTCTCCATATTTTTTTTGACATTTAATGCAAGCAGTAATTAAGACTCATGTTGCCTAGTCTAAATTGACGATATTCTTTTTTATCATTGAAATTATCATTTATCAGTATAAGTTACTAAATCAAAATTGAAAAATGCATGAACTCACATCTCAGAACAATTATCAACAATAATATTATTGACTGGAAAATGTATGAAATATTTTGATCTTGACATAACAACCTATTTTTTAAGAAAAATAAGTAATTCTCACATTTATTATTATTATAAACGAGCCATAGTTACATATCCGAACTGAAATCATAATAGGCTATCAAATATATATCATCATCTTCAGACTCAGTACCAACTCTTGCGAAAACTCTTGTGGCATGAGCATAGGAGTCCATCAGTTCATTAAGAGAGAAGAATTCCCACCAAGACAATCGGATTTCCTAAAAGAAATTGCTTTTTAGGAGGGATAACTCCAGCAATGTGCTGTCCAAAATAATCTGAAAAAGTAAAAATTTATGTACAATTTTTCTAACAGCAAAGGAACATGAAATAGTATGTCTAATTTCACATTTCAAACTAAGTTAATAAATATTAATGGTACACGAATGTGAAATAGTATGTCTAACTCACATTTCTAAGTTCACTAATCTGAAACTCAGATTCAGGAGCAAAATTGTTAATACAAGTATGTCATATAACTACACATCAGTCAACGGATCTAGCAGAGAAATTTCAGTTTTCACAATCACAGTTTCATCGATTTTTTTTTTTTTTGCAGGAAGTATTAAATATTGAACTTTACCCCTTCAAGTGCTGCTCTTGCAACTGTGCCTGAAGTTGATGCTCTACTAGAATTCCAGATGAACCCAAGGCTAAAAGTTTCTCCTTTAGAACAGCAGCTGTAATACCAGAGCAAATTTTAACAAACTTAGGATATGCATGAACCGTCCAAATTGTTTTGTGTTGCAGCAGACATATACCACGGTTTTACAATAGCAAATCATAAGACAAGAATAAAAATCAGATTTTTGTGGCATAAATAGCCTGATATTAGGCAGTATCTGTCCCGGATAACCAAGATTCCAATCTCCACAAGTATCCCACTAAAGAAGTCAAGAGAATATCTACACACAAAAGGAACTTACCAGTTGATCCCCTAGCTCTCCCTCAAGAAGATCTTTGTGATATCCATTGTTTCAACAGCTGCAATGTTGACAAAAAAATGGTTGTACAAATCACTTCCAGCAACTAAACAAGAAAAAGAAAACTTGAGTCTGCATTTGGCACGTAACATTGTTTATGAATAAAATTATTCAAAAAATTTTGGACAGCACAAGAATAATAAACTAATAAGGTGACCTAAAAACTAACATCCTGCTAGCTCAGGGCACAAATGTAGATCACCAGGTATACCAAGAATCATGTGCAAAAAAGGAAAATGGGTTTAAAGGGAAGAAATGCAGGTTGAAATGAAGAGTAAAAATAGACCAAATTTCTCCAAATTCTAAAAAAAGGGAAGGGCAAAGCTAACTTGCGTGCTCAAAGAAATGAGTTTCCGTAGGCTCTATGTTAGGGTTAATTATGACTCTTGTCTTACATACTTGAAGTGATCCATCCGTTGATATTGTAACAAGTAGCCGCAGTGTAGGAAGCCAGGATACAGATGTGATAGGCTGGTAACCAGCTTGTGTGCTAAGTAAAAGTGAAAGGTAACTAACTATCAGTCAAATAGACAGAAAGGTGACAATGTCAGAAAAAGGTGTAAGCAGAAGATTTGGGATAATATCAAATATACACACAAACAACAGAAAGGTACATGCAGATTATTACTGGGTAAAGAACACATCATACACTTCAATGTGTGTGCAGATGCATTATGTCAGATATGTCAGATTACCACATCATCTTTCTTGGCGATCTACACACCTTTGGATCAAATTTCTTAAACAAGCAGCGACCTACTTTTATGTTGGATCGAGGCTAACTAATGATTACCAAAGACGAACGGCTGCATGTACTCCCCATGGTTCCGTATCACCCTACAGACGCAATGACAGACCTTGTCACATAAGAACAAACCAGCGCATGCGAAATCAGCGGCGAAGAGACGAGTGAGAAAAGGATGTGGTGGCGGAAACCTGCGGGCGAGATCGAGGTTGTGGTTGCAGAAGTCGTCCATCCCGATGATGAGACGGCGGCGCTTGTTCTGGACCAGGTCGCGGACGGCCTGCCTGTACACTCCCTTCCCCACCTGAGGAGACAAATCAAGAACTTTGAGCCAAGATCCTAGCAAATCGGCAGCGGCGGCTGGTATGAGACGGCGGAGGGCGCTGGGGACTTACATCTAGGTCGAGGAAGTCAAGGAACGCATGCTTGTGCGCCTCCATGGCCTCCTAGTTGATGTCCATGGCTGCCGATGCGGAGACGGACGGAGCGCAAGTTCAGAGGAAGAGAGGAAGAGGGACGGGCGCGGGAATGTTGCGGCAGGGGCTCGATTTGGGGGTAAAACCTACGGCCGTTTTGGCGGGGCGGCATGGGAGTTTGCGGGAGAGGTGGGGCACCACTCTGGCCATGCACGGGGAGCAGAGGGCGCCACCTCTGGCCTTGGACGGGGAGCGCGCCGCCTCTGGCGTTTGATGGGGAGGGATCACGGTGGTGCCTTGCACGGGGAGCATGCGCACGGGCGGTGTTGGACGGGGAGGAGAGCTCGTTGCCTCTGCCGATGGATCACGAGGAGGAGACAGGGAGGCGCGGATCTGGCGCTGAACGGGGAGCGATCTAGGGCGCGGGGCGTTGCGGTGGCGGCGTCGTGCACCTGAGAACGGGGAGGTGTGGGAGGAGAGGGAGAGGGATCTGCCGCCTCTGCTAGGGCTTGGGAGGGTCGCGGCGGCGGCTTGTGCTGCTCGGAGAAGAAGGAGAGGAGGAGACTCATGCGGCGGTGCGACAGAGACTGAGGCGGAGGCGCGAGGTAAGGTTTGGGAGAGGGAGTCTTTTACCCATATGTATTAACAAAGTTGTCACATACCTTTACGCCACAAAAAAATTGATAGATATATGTGTATTATAAATCTAATTTTCTTGTATCTATGTGTCATTCTATCGTACTTCTATTAGTTTTATAGCTCTGATATATGAGACTTATATATAAAATAACTATTTTGCCCCTGAGTCAATTACATCTCTATTCTCTCTCTCTCTCTCTCTCTCTCTCCTCCCATGCGCTTCCTTCCTCTTCCCCGACTCCAACCCCGTCGTCGTTCTTCACCGGTGTCGGCACGCAACCGCCGTCACCGACCAGCTCCGACCTCGCCGGACCCACGCCCCCAGGTCCGCACCTCGCCGGACCCCATGTGCCCAGACCCCCGCCTCGCCGGTCCCCCGCGCCCCCAGGCCGCCGAGGCGCAAGCCACGCCGACACACCCGTGCCCCAGGCCAGCTCGATGGCAGGCCAGGCCCAAGGCCGTGCGCCCGGGCCGGCGCTAGCTCGCAGGCCGCCTCGCCTCCAGGTGCTGGCCGTGGCTGCGGCGGCGGTGGCACAGTAGCCGGCGTCTGCAGGCGAGAAGGACGTGGAGGGCGGCGGCGGCGGTAGGGAGGGAGGTCGGCGTCGGGCGCGACGAGGAGCCAGTGGTGAAGGTGGACGTGGCGGCGGACGACTTTGCCGGCCGCACTTCCGGTCTCGGCGGCCTCGCGCCAAGGTCGCCGACGGCCTCTCCTGGCGCGAGCTCCGCAGTGCACGGGAGCTCCGCCGGCGCGCGCGAGCTCCGCAGTGCACGGGTCAGAAGAAGAGCTCGCCGGTGCAGAAAGGGAGAAAGAAGAAGGAAGGAGGAAGAAGAGGAGTGTGGGATCCATAGGGGTAAAATGGTATTTTCACTAGTTTATTTGACACCGTTAGGAGATAAAATGGATGGAATGGCAGACAGGTAAAAGAAAGTTAGGCTCATGACACACAGGTGTCTCTGAACTTTTTTATGGCATAGAGGTAACTGGCAACTTTCTTAATGATATAAGGGTAAAAGACTCTGGGAGAGGCGGGCGAGCGGGCGGGAGGATCAACTGATGGGTCCCACCTGTCAGCATCATTTTTTTATACTCGGTGGATGCGATGGGTTAGACGAGGGCGAGGGTGCGACGGTTTTTACGGTGAGGTGAATGACCTCGTCATAAATAATAGAATGGTAAGATATGTCACTGAAAAACTTGGAAGCTAGGTAGAGGAACCGGGTGCGCATACCAGAGTGGCAAAAGCAAGAAGCGAGCAGCCCACAGCCCCGCTAGCAACGTGTCAACTGCTCTCAACGTTAGACTGACTGCACCGACATCCACCATCGCTTCCTTCAGGACGGGATAGCGGAAAAAATAGCTGCAGCGGCATCCGATATCCCGTCCGCAATGGTAGCGGAGGCCTCCGGCTCCACCAAATCTGGCGCAGTAGAGGAAGCACGCTATGCACGAACGTGGCACAGGCCCACCCAACCGTTTGCGCCTCCCGCCCGCTGCCTCTCTTCCCCAAGCCGCCCGCTGCCCTCTCCTCGCACCGCGCGCAGATGGAGCTTCGCCTCGACTACCAGCGCGGACGGATGGCCGGAGCTCCGCCTTGACGGAGCCGCCACCAGATCTAGAGAGAGGAGAGGGAGGTGTTCGCGCGAGAGAAGGAGAACGGCCGGCGGCGTCACGCGCGGGGGAGGTCGAGGAGGAGGAGGCGGCGCGGGGGAGGCCGGGGTGGAGAGGGAGGAGGAGGAGGCGGTGGCGGCCCGCGGGGAAGGCAGAGACCGTCAACGGCGACACGCTAGTGGGGGAGGAGGAGGGCCTCGACGACGGCACGCTCAAAGGAGTCAGCGAGCTCGCGCGGGGGAGGAGGAGGGCCTCGGCAGCGACGCGCGCGGTGGAGTCAGCGAGCTCGCGCGGGGGAGGAGGAGGGCATCGATGACGCCGCATGGGGTAGGAGGAGGGCCTCACGCGGGGGAGGAGGAAGAGAAGAGAGAGAGAGATTGAGGAGGGAGGTAAGAGAGAGAGAGGGGAGAGAAAAAAGATAGGGGAGATGCTGACATGTGGGTCTCACAGAGAGGTAGTTGATATAGAGGATGAATATAGAGTATGAACGGGTGTGGAAAAACTAAATATAGAGGAGAGAATATCAATGACCAGGACGGAATATTCCTTTTAGAGGGTGGATTTAGAGTATGACGAGTGCGGTCAGTCTTACTCACGACTACGCGATCCAATGACATGTGGGTCATATTTTCCTCTGCGACTGACTGCACCGGCATTTGCCACCACTTCCTTCAAGACGGGATAGCGGAAAAAAATCGCTGCAGCGGCATCCGCTATCCTATCCGCGATGGTAGCGGAGGCCTCCGGCTCCGCCAAATCTGGCGCAGTAGAGGAGGCGCGCTATGCACGGATGTGGCACGGGCCCACCCAACCGTTTGCGCTTCCCGCCCGCTGCCTCTCTTCCCCAAGCTGCCCGCTGCCCTCTCCTCGCACCGCACATGGATGGAGCTCCGCCTTGACGGCCGGCGCAAACAGATGGCTGGAGCTCTGCCTTGACAGAGCCGCCGCCCCTGAGCTCGAGATCCATGCCCAAGCTCGCGCCGCCACCAGATCTGGAGAGAGGAGAGGGAGGTGTCCGCGCGGGACAAGGAGAATGGCCGGCGGCATCGCGTGCGGGGGAGCTTGAGGAGGAGGCGACACGGGGGAGGCCGGGACAGAGAGGGAGGAGGGGCGCGGCGAGGAGAGATGGGAGAGGTAGTGAGCGGTGACGGGAGCGCGCGGGGGGTGGAGTGGCACTAGGGAGGCCGGGGCGGAGAAGGAGGAGGAGGAGGAGGAGGAGGCGGCCCGTGGGGGAGGCGGAGGCCGTCGGCGGCGGCGCTGAAAGTCCCTTGATGTCGCCTAGAGGGGGGGGTGAATAGTCGTTTCGGAAAATTTAACAAACATTCGCAGCGGAATTAAAACTGTCAAAACTGGTTGCTCCGGTTTAACAAACCGATTATACCGGTTTTGTCAGAGAGCTCGGAAGAAAACAACTAATGAAGAGAAAGAACCAAGCACTCAAGACATACAAGCTATCAAAACAAACAAAGGAACTACCTCTATTTGATTCACAAAGAATCTACACAATTTAGGAAAGACCAAAACCGGTCCCACCGGTTTGGGAAACCGAACCCACCGATTTCCTCAGGGCAGAGAGAATAAAAATAGGATACTAACAACGTCCCACTTAGTTCTAGCAAGATTAAAGAAACCTAGAGAGCATGCAAGATCTAGCACAAGCAATCATAAAGAAGGCAAGCACAACTACACATGTAACCTATGAATCAACAAGAAAAGAAGCAAGAACTTAAGGAAGCAAACCAAATGAAGCACATGGAGATTTGTTTGCCGTAGTTCAGATTCACCCCGTGAACCCTACGTCTCTGTTGAGGAAGCTTGAGCTGCTCACAAGGCACACTCCAAGCCGGGTCTCTTTCAACCGCTTTTCCCGATCCACTATCTTTGCTTCTTTCCTTGCGGAGGCGAAGCGGACCTTCACAAACTTTTCCAAGGCTCACCACAAGCTTGGGAGCTCTAGGGCGACGTCTAGCCGACTAGGAGGTTTCACCTCCAAGAGTAACAAATGCTTCACGGATTAGCACCACAATGCTCAAATGCTCAAGTGTGGGATTTTCTCTTTTTTGCTCTCAATCTCTATCTCTCTCAACCCAATACTTAGGATTTCTCACAAATCACTCAAACCTCACAAAGAGGTGTTGGAGAGAGCTCTACAAGGCTTTGAATGTATTTTCTTCGTGTACACCATCAGCACCATCCAAAGGAGGGGTGAAGGAACTATTTATACTTGTCCCCTAAAAACTAGTTGTAATATTGAACCAGTCAAAACCGGTCCCTCCGGTTTTCCTGAACTAGCCGTTAGAGGTTTAAACCAAAACCGGTCCATTCGGTTTGGTAAACTGATTACACCGGTTTTCCCTGTCACAGAGAGACTCATGTTTTATGTGGCCATTGTGTTTCTCTCATCTCACTTGGGTTTTTCTTTAAGCATTGAGACATTAAATACAAACCATGTTGCATCCCTCTTGATAGAGCGGCATGTCTAAACTTAAGATTAAATAAAAAGACAATTCTTCTTCTTGGCTTGCATGATAATGAATATTTTCACTTCTTCTCTTTAGTGCTTCATGAGGAGTGTCATATGTGCTTTTGCTGAGCGTCATCACCTAGAGTATGTGACTTGGAAACTTTTCATTCATAAGATCTATTTTCATCTTTTAGTTCACAAGTCACATTATATCTTCATATTTCAATAAAGATTGATACTTGGAAATGTGTGACCACTTGTAGCTTGATCGATCCATCGCGATTGCGCTCCACCTGCCCTTCATCATGTCTTGGGTCCCTCGACGCCAAGACTCCATTTTGCCCTTCTCCCGTGCATGGTCTGTTGCGGGCAAGTCATGCCAATCCTTCACTATCTTGCTATCTTGAGTCACGCACAACTTTGTATCATCGTTATGCCTTTATTTAAATTTCCTATTTGAAATACTGTTTTGATCAAGTTGCTTCTAAGAATAATGCATAGAAGAATAGCACTTGATCACTTCTTTTTCTTGACAACACCAATTTGTTGAGACCATCTCATATCAATGGTTTTGATGTCCCACATTCATTTCAAACCTTGGCTTGTCATAATATTGCTTTATGTGGACCTATTTATTTGACACTTCTCCTTTTCAACATATAGGCTCATTTTCCTTACATAATTGTACATTATCGAAGATGATCATTTGAATTCATGAAAAGTATATTCTTCATGTTCAACCTGCTCATATACTCACAAAGAAGATTAGTTCTTTAATCACGTTGTCATACAACCACCAAAACCCACTAGGGACATAGATGGACTTTTAATCTCCCCTTTTTTGATGATTGATGACAACCTTGATTAAAGCTTACAAATGATATTCATCAAGAAATTTTGAATGCATCCATATAGGATGAGCTCCCCCTAAAACTGTGCATATGAAATTCATCAATTTTGGCCTTAAATGCCAATTTGCATATTTTTGAATTAAGTCCACACGAGCTCCCCCTATATCTGTGCATTCGTGGGGTGCAACAAGTGTGTGTGAAAAATTAGTTCGTGATGCATATGACAAGAAAACCATAAAAAAAATAAATCAAAAGAACCATATGTGCTGTCTGGCAAAACCGGTTGCTCTGGTTTGCCAAACCGGTGCCACCGGTTTTCCTGACTTCACATATTTACAATAAACAATACACCAAATCATCAAGCATCACAACATAGTACAATATAAGGTCTTAGAGAATTATTACAAGGTTCATCACACAAGATCACTCATTACAAATGGTTCTCAAGTCCACGAGATAAAAAACAAAGGAAAAGATAGATTGGTTCTGTCTGGCAAAACCGGTTGCTTCGGTTTGCCAAACCGGTGCCTCCGGTTTTTTCAGACAGACCAGAAATGAAATCAAATGCTGGTGAAGACTTGGAGCTTTAATCTTTCTCTCCCCCTTTGTCATCCAGCACCAAAAGGGGGTCCCTCTTTGCATCAATGATCACTCCTCCTTGTCGTCGTCTTCCTCATCTTCTTCATTGTTTGGTGGAGGAGGCGGAGGGTTAAATGGTGGCACTTGTGAAGTCCCCGCTTCATCAATCCCAAAAACATTCCCACCGACATCTGCATCTCCAAACCAAGAGGTTTAGGGGTTCTCCTGCTCATAGCGATTCATCCTCGCCTCAAATGTCTCAATCTCTGGGCTTTATTCACCCTCGGAGGCAATAGGAGAGCGGGGAGGCTGAAGATTGCTTTGTTGGTGAAGGAGCTTCATAGTCCTTGTGTCCTTCTTCCTCACTTGCCTCTCATGGTGTGCTTTCACATCAGCATCATACTAAGACCTGCAGAGGCCAAAAAGCATCCTAAAGAATTTCTTAATTGGAGAGGAAGGCTTGTCCCTTGGCTGTCCTCTTCCTCTAGGTGCTGCAGAGGTAGATGCACCATGAGTTGGTCCTGCTACACTGCTGTTCTCAACCGAGTTCCTCAAGTCATTCTTGATTCTTAAAAAGAGGTGCTCCTTGTCACACACAAAGGTGCGAGCTAACACCCTCTCAATCATGTGCATAATATAGGGTGCATATCCACAACTTTTCAATGGGCTGTTGGAAATGACTTTTATCTCCTCCCAGATAAAGTCAAATACTGAGAAGTCATGCCCATTTGGTCCCATGGCAGCAAGGACGTTTCTGTTGTAGGAGGGAAGCTTTGTAGGATCACCTTCCCTAGGAGTGAGGGTCTTCCTAAATAGCCTGTTGATGTAGGCATAGAAGGGAAGTAAGTTTGTGATAGTGCCATAATTTTCTTGCTTTCCTCTAGGATACATGTGCCTCAATCATCTATCACCAAGACGGGTAGCATAGTGAATCCTAGGAAGGTTTGCATCAAGCCGCCCAAGACCAAAAAGCCTAGCAAACTGTGCATAGCTCACCTCATACCACTGGCCTTCTATCATCCAATGCATCTTTCCTGTATCTCCATGCTCCTCCACATAAGGTGGCATAAAACTGAGCAATTACTTCATTGTTCTAATTCTTCTGAAAGCCAAGAATGTCGTTCATATGTTTTGCCTTGCATGAAACAATGACTTCATTGAATATGGGATCATCCTTGCTTTCCATGTATGCCCAATCAACCCATTGTGCATTTGCCACTGGAGTGTGCTTCTTTGTAAAATCACTGACTCATAGAAATCCTGTTGAAAGAATGTGTGAAACCTGTAGTCAGTGGTCTCTCTCTGGAGTGGTCTAGGGTCCTTAGCCCTCATCTCTCTCACAGCCTCTGTGTGTCCCTTGCAGCTTATCTTCTCTCTCCATCCCGGGTTTTGAGGTGGCTGGAATGAGAGATGTCCAAGATGCACATAGGCCTGAGAGATGATCTCATCCACATCAAATTCCTCCTGCTCTTCCTCCTCCTCATCACTGTCATTGTCAGAGGTTGCTGCTATCCCAAAGCCCCCAGCTGCTGCCCTAGGAGCAGCCCTAGGAGCACTACCAGGAGGATTATAGGTCTCATCCTCCACATCATCATCATCAGATGACTTATCTTCCTGCACTGGATTTGCAGGAGTGTCATCAATAGTCACAATACCTCTGGGCAGCCTCCTGACTGTTTGCTTCCGTCTCTGATAGACGATGTCATATTGTGTCCCTTGCCCATCATCATGCCTTGCCTTCACATTCCTCTCCCTTTCCTTGTCTGACATACTGACCCTGTGATAGATATGAATGAACAAGGTCTTAGGATACAGCTGGGAATGATAAAAAGAGGTTTGGATAACAATTAGAGGTAACAATATGAAAATAGTTGTTCTCTGGAAAAACCGGTGCCACCGGTTTGCCAAACCGGTGCCTCCGATTTTCACAGAGAAAACCTATGCTCATAATTTTATCTAAAATTGTTTTAGGCAAAATCTAGGCATGACCAATACTTGGAAATGATGCTAGGACAGGTTGAATCAAAGAATCGATCAAAAACTTAAATTAGGGTTTTTCTGCCAAAACAGGTGCCTCCGGTTTGCCAAACCGGTCCCACAGGTTTTCACAGACAAAACCTAGGTCACGAATCCGATCGATTTGTCCAAGTTTTTATGGGGTTATTGCAGGATTAGGTACTAGGGCATGCTAGGAAACAATGTACCACAGAGAATTTTGAATCTACCAAAGGTACTAGGAGATCGAAAAAGAGACCTATGGTACCTTTGGAGCAAAGGAGATCAAATCCGGAGGTAGAATCGGTCCCTCCGATCTTGGTGCATAAAGATCCACCCAAGAATCGAAGATCTTCATGGATAGAACTTGAAATTGCCAATGGAGGAGAGGGGTGGCCACAACACGGTTGTTTGGGAGTAGGAGAACAAATAAGGGAGAAGGGGTAAGTTTTGGGCTTGGCCTGGTTAAATCAACAAAACCGGTGCCACCGGTTTCCCAAAGCGGTGCCTGCGGTTTTGTCACGATCTGAACAAAACTAGATAGAGGGGAGATCTTCAATGAATATTGCTTCCAAGCCTTGAGTTCTTTGCATTTTCCTTCGTAGATCAAATCCTTGACTTTGATGATGAAGAATATGATAATGATCAAAATTTGATTTGAAGAGATTTTGGACTTGAGAGAGAAGATCTCACTAATTGTGGTTAGCCAATCAAACAATTAAGGAGAACAATAACCACAAGTATCTAGACATAATCACAAAAATCAAGAGTCAAATATTTTAAAAATCACTTAGGACTATATATATATATATATATATATATATATATATATATATATATATATATATGTCCTTCATTAATTTTGAAAAGTCATATCTTAACTCACAAAGAGCATGTTTATGACATGAGTCACACACAAGCCAAGGCATATCCTACCACATGAATTCTATATGCATAATAAAGAACAAAAGAGGTCATGAGGACATATCTTTGGTGGCTATTCTTCTTCATTTCAACAAATGAAGATTACCAATTTTCCTAGTGCTTATTTATTCTTTATCATTTGTGTTTAATCTCCAAAACAAAAACACTTTGATGCACTTTCAATGATAGACACTTAGAATTAGTAGCACAAGATGGAATCTCACACTCAATGATCATCCATGCATATATAAATGAAAAACACCTCAAGAAATAGAAGAATATGTTTTCTGCCAAAACCGGTACCTCCGGTTTAGCAAACCGGTGCCTCCGGTTTTCACACATAACATATATTGAATTAAAAGCTAAACTGAGATAGAGAGTTACTCCTTTTTTTTTTGCTTGATCTCAGCATGAGGCATCATTCATCATAACTTATTCTATTTTGAGACTAAACACAAGACAACTCAGGGAAAACATTAGTATCCTTTTGACTCAAGATATAAAATGAATCTCCCCCTAAATATGTGCACCAAATCTTTTGGATAATTTGTGATATCTGCACATGTTCTATTAGGAACATAGCATGGTTCAAATTATATCTCGGTCAAGGTTGGAAGATAATTAAAACCAAGAAAGGAGAACAAGTTAAGGAACACTCACAACTACAAAAGTTCATCAGGAGAAACCAGACCCTACGGTTTGCCAAACTGGTGCCACCGGTTTTTCCTGATTCCCTATTTCTTCATTTCATCAGAAATATCCGATGGTCATCGGACATGTCCGATGACACAAAGTGGCAAGGGCACTGTAGTCTGATGCATTTGTCCGAGACGTTGGACTTTCCTTACGTCATCGGACAAGTCCGATTGCTGTCGGACAAGTCCGACGGCCATATGTGGCATTTTTACTGGAGTCCGATGGATTTGTCCGATACATCGGACAAGTCTGAGAAACGGTCCCTCCGGTTTTACAAACCGGTCCTACCGGTTTTCCTGAGTTCTTTATTTCCTGATATTTCATCAAAATTTCTTTCCTTCTTTCTTTGTGTTGCTTTCTTGGCTTCTTGTTTCTATTCATCAATTCTAAGAGATATTCACATAACAAATTTTCTCCAAGGGAGACATTAATTGCATCTTGTTACAAAATCATTCATGCTCGTATACTTGAGAGCATTCCACAAGTAGTAACATGAACTTGTGGGATCATTGCTGCAGGAATAAGGAACAAGACAAAGAGTGTTTAGTGGTACTTATTCTTTTCCTTGATGTCATTGATGTAGATAGTATTTTAATGTCTCCATGCTTGGCAAGTTTGCGTGTTGTTTCACCATTCTTGTGCATGCCAAGTCATCAATGCATTACCTACAGCTTATAAGCACTTTCAAGCACTTTTTGGTACCCAACGCTTGTTGGGTCCTTGAGAGTTAGTTAAACAAAATTTTGGCACCCAAGTAGACTTTGTGCTAGCAATAGGTGAACTAATCACTTTGATAGCACAAGTGTCATTGTTGGCCTTAATAGATACAAAATCATAATTGACCAACTTGGAACTAAGAGCTTGAGTCAAAGAGCAATCCTTGCTAAGATGTCCTTTGTCCTGACACGTGTAGCATATTTGATGCTTAATTCTTTTGGACTTGTCCATAATCTTCTTCTTCATGTTTTCATTCTTGTCCATGTGTCTTGTGTATGCTGACACAAAGCCTTTCTCTAATTGCTTAATGGGATGGAGCTTTTCTGCAGAAACCGGTCCCTCCGGTTTTGATAGACTTGCTCCAATCTTGTGTCCTTTCTCTTTGCATCCAAAGCATCTTCTCTGAGATAGGCTTCTTTGTTTTCTAGAGAGTGTATATTGACCATTTTTCTTCAATGGGCATCCCGAAGCAAAATATCCCATTGATGAGCACTCGAAGCACTTGATGTGAAATTTCTTCTTGATCTTTTGCTCGTTGCTTTTGTCATGGATTTTCAAGTCAGTGGGGAGGCTTTTTGCACACATGACAGCTGATCCCTTCTCAAGCTTCTTCACCATGTTATCACGGTTATCTTGAGATGGTTGTACATGACCTTTGCCTTTTAACCGACTTAATTCCATTTTTATCCTCTGAACTTCTCTTATGAGATGATCATTTTCACATGCAACAAGCCCATCACCATTGTCTACAATTACTTGCTCATCATGTGATGGCTTTGCTTGAGAGCAACAAGTGTTAGCACAAGATAAAACAATTGATTGTGTTGTGCATGTGCATGTGTGAGGTTGAGAAGATTTTACCACAATAAGTGCAACCTCATGAGTTGTTTCTAGCATGGTATATGAATTGATGAGTTTTTCATATGAGCTAAGAAGATCACCATGTCTCTTTTGCAATTTCTTATGCATGCTAGCAAGCTTTTGAAATTCAGTCAAGATCATTTTGTTTGCTTCCTCTAGCTGTGCTACATAAGAAGATTTGTTAGTAACACAAGTATGGTCATTTCTCATGTTGTCGATCTTGTCAACATGAGACTTCCTTTGTCCCTTGGCCATGAAGCAAAATGATTTTTCACTATCTGAGCATGAGCTTCTTGGTGATATAGACTCTTCACTTGGTCTAAATCTGCAACTAGGATCTTCAACTTATCATTAATAGAAATAGTTTCTGTTCTGCCAAAACCGGTGCAACTGGTTTGGAAAACCAGTGCCACCGGTTTTCCCAGATTGCCAGTTTGAGTCTTTTCTTCTTGAGTGCTCGACTTAGTATTGTTGGAATCATCTTTTGTGATGTTGGATTCTTCATATATTTCTTGAATCCGAATCCACATAGCGTGAACACTCTCCAACTTGTATATCTTATCGAAGACATCCCTACTCAATGCACCAAATAGGGCATTGGTAGCTTGGGCTTGGAGATGTTGGCATTTTTCTTGTGCTTGTGTGGTAGATTCCCTGTCAATGTTATGAGAAAAACCTACATCCACAACCCACCAAATTTTGGGACTCATCTCAAGAAAATATGAGATCATCTTAGGTTTCCAATTTGCATAATTTATGCCATCAAAATATGGTACCTCATATGAAGGTTGTGAAATGATAGAAAACGAGGCGCTAGAACAACCAAAGGGAATTTGACACATTTTACCTTGCGACATGATTGATTCTCTAAACGGTTAGGCCTAATAAGAAGATTAGGCTCTGATACCAATTGAAAATCCCTTGATGTCGCCTAGAGGGGGGGGGGGTGAATAGGCGTTTCTGAAAATTTAACAAACACTCGTAGCGGAATTAAAACTATCAAAACCGGTTACTCTGGTTTAGCAAACCGGTTATACCGGTTTTGTTAGAGAGCTTGGAAGAAAA
Source organism: Eleusine indica (assembly GCA_030378355.1). Taxonomy (NCBI): domain Eukaryota; kingdom Viridiplantae; phylum Streptophyta; class Magnoliopsida; order Poales; family Poaceae; genus Eleusine; species Eleusine indica. Next base: position 2,638,461 of record CM059498.1, on the reverse strand, counting down.
CAACTAATGAAGAGAAAGAACCAAGCACTCAAGACATACAAGCTATCAAAAGAAACAAAAAAACTACCTCTATTTGATTCACAAAGAATCTACACAATTTGGGAAAGACCAAAACCGGTCCCACCGGTTTGGGAAACCGGACCACCGGTTTCCTCGGGGTAGAGAGAATAAAAACAGGAAACTAACAACGTCCCACTTAGTTCTAGCAAGATTAAAAAAACCTAGAGAGCATGCAAGATCTAGCACAAGCAATCACAAAGAAGGCAAGCATAACTACACATGCAACCTATGAATCAACAAGAAAAGAAGCAAGAACTTAAGGAAGCAAATCAAATGAAGCAGACGGAGATTTATTTACCGAAGTTTAGATTTACCTCGTGAACCCTACGTCTCTGTTGAGGAAGCTTGAGCTGCTCATAAGGCACACTCCAAGCCGGATCTCTTTCAACCGCTTTCCCCGATCCACTATCTTTGCTTCTTTCCTTGCGGAGACGAAGCGGACCTTCACAAACTTTCCCAAGGCTCACCACAAGCTTGGGAGCTCTAGGACGACGCCTAGCCGACTATGAGGTTTCACCTCCAAGAGTAACAAATGCTTCACGGATTAGCACCATAATGCTCAAATGCTCAAGTGTGGGATTTTCTCTTTTTTGCTCTCAATCTCTATCTCTCTCAACCCAATCCTTAGGATTTCTCACAAACCACTCAAACCTCACAAACAGGTATTGGGGAGAGCTCTACAAGGCTTTGAATGTATTTTCTTCCTGTACACCATCAGCACCATCCAAAGGAGGGATGGAGGAACTACTTATACTTATTCCCAGAAAACTAGCCGTTATACTAAACCAGTCAAAATCGATCCCTCCGTTTTCCCAAACCGGTCCCTCTGGTTTTCCTGAACTAGCCGTTAGAGGTTTAAACCAAAATCGGTCCCTCCGGTTTGGTAAATTGGTTACACCGGTTTTCCCTGTTACAGAGAGACTCGTGTTTTTATATGGCCATTGTGTTTCTCTCATCTCACTTGGGTTTTTCTTTGAGCATTGAGACATTAAATGCAAACTATGTAGTATCCCTCTTGATAGAGCGGCATGCCTAAACTCAAGATTAAATAAAAAGACAATTCTTCTTCTTGAGCTTGCATGATAATGAATTTTGCCACTTCTTCTCTTTAGTGCTTCATGAGGAGTGTCACATGTGCTTTTGCTGAGCATCACCACCTAGAGTATGTGACTTGGAAACTCTTTATTCATAAGATCCATTTTCATCTTTTAGTTTACAAGTCATGTCAATCCTTCACTATCTTGCTATCTTGAGTCACACACAACTTTGTATCATCGTTATGCCTTTATTTGAATTTCTTCTTTGAAATATTGTTTTGATCAAGTTGCTTCCAAGAATAATGTATAGAAGAACAACACTTGATCACTTCTTTTTCTTGACAACACCAATTTGTTGAGACCATCTCATATAAATGGTTTTCATGTCCCACATTCATTTTAAATTCTGGCTTGTTATAATATTGCTTTATATGAACCTATTTATTTGACAGTTTACCTTTTTAACATATAGACCCATTTTTCTTACACAATTGTATATTATCGAAGATGATCATTTGAATTCATGAAAAGTATATTCTTCATGTTCAACCTGCTCATATACTCATAAAGAGGATTAGTTCTTTAATCACGTTGTCATACAACCACCAAAACCCACTAAGGACATAGATACACTTTCAGGCGCGCGGGTGAGGGGGAAGAGGAGGGCCTCAACAGCGGCACGCTCGATGGAGTCGGTGAGCTCGCGCGGGGGAGGAGGAGGGCCTCGGCAGCGGCGCGTGCGGTGGAGTCGGCGAGCTCGGGCGAGGGAGGAGAAGGGCATCGGCGGCGGGTCAATCTACGTGTGGGTCATCTTGTGAGCAACTACATCATTAAGATGATCTGTAACGGTGTAGGAACAGGCATTGTGTCTGAACAAACCGCCACCACCCGATCCTTTCCTGTCTCGCCATAAAGACCAGGAGACGCTAGGGTTATCTCTTCGCTAATAATAGAAGTTGCTCGCTAACCCGCATCCCAGCCTGAACGAGATTTTTGCTATTCTACTACTGGAAAAGAGAGGGCTTCTCTCTTATGCAATGTAAGCATTGGGCTTCTCTCTTGTACCATGAAACAATTATTCGCTCCTCTTTTTTACCATTGCTTAGTATTTTAACATTTTAATCTCTATCAAAAAGACATGTAAAGATAGAAATACCCTCAACTCTCTCACACACATACGTCGGAATCCTCTCCTCCCGCATCTCCGCATCTCATCAGTGACTTCGCCTCCCTCCTCCTCCTCCTCCTCCTCCTCCTCCTCCTCACCTTCCTCCACCACCACTGGACATCCCGCGGTGGCGGCGAGCTCGTTGCACGTCTTCTCCGCCCTCTCCCTTGCCCGTCGCTCCCGCTCCACCTCTCGCCGCGCCCCACGCCCCGCGCAGCACCGCCTCCGCCTCTGCCAGCGCCTCACCGAGCCGCGCACCCACCCGCTCCGCGTGCCGCCACGCACGCCGCTCCATGTCCAGCTCCGCATCTCCTCCTCCCGCATCTGCTGCTCCGGCTCCGCCTCCTCGCCGCCGCTGGTCTCGGGCGAGCTGCCGGGCGCGGGCGAAAGAGGAGGAAAACAATCGATTCCGGTCGGGTGCAATGGTGACAAGAAAAAATGGAGGGTATTTTGGTACTTTCATGTGCCCAGTAACTGTTATTATAGATAAATTATAATTATGTTTTAACCAGTAGTAAAGGAGAGAAAAAATTGACAGTATAATAGTAAAAGAGAGAATTGCAATGTTTGAATTGCATACAAGAGAAGCACTCTCCTTTGCAATAGTAGAATAGCAAAAATCTCAGCCTGAACAATCCTCTCCGCCGCCGCCGTTGTCGTTGCCGCCGGCTCGAGTGTTCGGTTGACCCGATCGATTGATTTTGAGATGGAGTGCCTCGCCGAGATGCCCAAGCGGCGGATGGGCTGGGACGTCGGTCCCGCCAAGTTCAATCAGGTATACCTCCCATCTGATCGGCGCCGACGCGCCGTTTGCCTTTCCTCAACGCGGATCTATTGGGTAGCGGCTGCAATCAGCGTTGACTCGCTTGATGTGGGTGTAGATCTGCGCAGATTTTTGGGATATTGTTCTAGGATTAAGTGGTGGATTGGGAAAATTAGCAGTTCGTTTACCCTATTTGTTAATTTGTTTGGTTGGTTGTAAGTTACTGAATTGATGATTAGCGTGCTTTTTGGGTCGGTCTCTTTGTTGCAGTTGCAGCTACAATCAATTCTTCTGTAGATGAAATTAGGGATACTTACAGATTCTTAGGTATATCTTTAGAGGGCAGTATTTTATAAATCGTGTGTAAATGGATGCTGAATGGAAGGTACATAATTTGATTGCATATTGTATGGTAAAAAATGTTGCATAGGCTTTCAACCCTAGTATGGCACTATGGCAGGTGTTTTTATGGGATACTAGTAGCTGTATTAAGCTAGCAGGATTTGATGTCTATTCTGTTGTTTGATGTGCTCTATTTTGCTCGAGTATTCAACGTCGTTCTTGTTACAGATTCAGATGGGATTTTGTGGTGAAGAAGTTGCACATGCCGTCAGTGCTGTGGCGCTGGGGCTCTCTTCGGGTGTTGTTTCTTCTCAGGGGAACCAAGAGCTCCCTCGTATCGGTTCCCCTCCGTTGAGAGAAGATGACAAGGATGGTCATTATGTTTTTGCTGTGGGAGATAACCTCACACCTCGCTGTAATCATCTGAATGTTTTGCTTCTTCGTCTACAGTAGATTATTATTAGCTCGTGTTTTTTGACTTTCTTCTTTGGTTTGTTCTTACGGACTATATCATGTTTGCAGATAAGATTAATGCAAAAATGGGTGAAGGTCAGTCGTGATTGATGCTCCTTTTGGAACCATTGATACAAATTACCCATGAGGCATGCTGCTTTTTTATGGCAGCAGACTATGTTCAAAACTGAACGTGTCTCTCAATGTACATCAGGTACTTTTGGTCAAGTATTGGAGTGTTGGGATAGGGAAAGAAAAGAAATGGTGCCTATCAAGATCATCAGAGGAATAAAAAAGTACAGGGATGCTGCAATGATTGAAATTGGCATGCTTGAGCAGCTTGGTAAATATGAACAAAAGCACATCCAGGTGAGTCCTGATTCGGTTAGCACTTTCTTTGCGTGTTTCTTTTCATAAGATTGTGTATAAGCTGGTCTATTTTGCAGTTGTGTTCAAATTCGGAAAGGGGGTTAATTAAGGAAAGTAGAGCCCATTAGACAAATTTCTGCAATACATGAAGTAAAAAAAAAATGAAAAAAAGATCAAACCACACCAATCACCAACTTCAGAAAGAATGCAACTACAGGCACCCAATTGTCAAGGGTGATGCTGCATTATATATAGGTGGTGCACTGGCACCAGCTGGAAAAAACAGTACTAAGTAACTCATTTTGAACACATGAAGCAGTAAAATTCTTCAAACTCGACATGTCCATCCCGTTCATCACTGTATTGTTCATGTCATTATTTCATTTTGGCGCCCCTGCCAATTAAATTGCAGATCAAACTTCTCACCTGGATGGAAGAGTAGCGCATACGGCAGCGCCTCGGCGTAGCCCGGCCCACGGAGCGGGCGCTGCAACGCCTGGGCCCTGCGGAGCACGGTCCCATTGTGGGTCCGGGTCCACGACCAGTCGAGCACGCCCTATGCCTCGTCCATGCCCGCCACGCCCTGCCGCAGCGCGTAGCTCCCCTGCAGCGCCCACAGCGCCCAGTCCAGGTCTAGCTCCACCGCCACGGCCGCCGCGCACGGGAAGAACCTGGCGTCCTTGCGGTCCCCGCCGCCGCGGGCGCCAAACTCGCTGAGGAAGAGCGGGAGGCCGCGGTCCAGGAGGAACCCGGCGTGGCGGACGAATTCCCGCGCCGCGCGACCACAGACCTTGTAGGCATTCCCGGACTCCCACGTGCGCGCGTCGGAGAAGCTGTACCAGTGCGCCTCGAACACCGGCTTGTTCTCGGCCAAGAAGGTGACGCCCACCTGGCGCGAGGCGAGGAAGGACAGGTCGTACCCGTAGCCCAGCCCGCCCATGATCACCAGCGCCCGCGGGTTCGCCGCGTGCACCGCCTCCGCGCCCGCTGCATCTACGCGTACCAATCCCGCGGGTTCTGCCGCGGGCCACGGAGCTCGTTCCGGAGGCTCATGCCCACGACGTTGGGCACGTCGGCGAAGACGGTGGCCATGCTCCCCAGCCCGTCGACCCAGACGTCAGGATCGAAATCCCGGTCACCGAAAAACCCGTTGCCGTCGGCGTCGTCGCCGCAGCACCACGCGGGTTGGCTCACGTGGTTGTCCAGCACCACCATGACGTTTGCCTCCCCGAAGCCGCGGACCACGGCCCTGAACGACTCCATCAGCGTGAGGTCGAGGAACCCCGGGTTGTTCGCCTGCACGCTGCCCACCGTCTCGGCGAGGCCGTGCGCCAGGAGGGACTGCCGCACGGTCAGCGACGACAGCGTTGCGTTGGTGGCCAACGTGGTCGGGTACGTGAGCTGGATGCACTTGAAGCCCTGGGAGGCGACCGTCGCGGCGATGGCGCCCACGGGCTGTCGCCCCAGGGCCTCGGTCACCACGGGCTCCAGGTGCGACGGCCAGTTCACGCACGCCAGCTTCACTCGGTGCCCCCCCTCGTCGACAGCGTGATGGCCACGGCGTCTTCGCGGCAACCGGCAAGGAGGAGGACAAGGAGGCTCAAAGGCACACGGAGAGGGGTCGCCAGCCTCATGGCATTGGTACGCTACGCACGTGGTGGAGGCTGAACGTTACTTCTCTCTGTTTGCTACGTACTTCGGTGGGAATGTGGGATCAGTGCCGCGCTCCTACTTCAAATCCGCGAAGAAACGAAGCCGTACCATAAAAGGTTGGCGTAAAAGGTTGGTGGCAAGTTGGAGAAACAAAAATATATGTAGTAGAATCACGAAGACCTCGCCACGTACGTAACAGCACAGTTGGTGACTTGTTGAAACTTGGAAGGTGTTGACTGTTTAGCTGCTTAAGAACATTTTTTTTTTCAAAAAACTTGCACGTTTATCACTATAATCGAAGAGCTCATTTCTTCACAGCCACTACCTTTGACACAGAGATGTCACTTAGAGCAGGACTAATAATTTCACCCGCTGCCGACGATATTTTTGAGCCAACTCACTTAACGCCGGCACTAACGTACGCTCGTATAATGGACACCCGATGGATGAGCGGCACATTTTGCATCATCCGATCAGAAACGTGAGGATGAGATGGACAGTATTTGGTATTAGGGGACATTTTGCATCATCCGATCAGAAACGTGCGGATGAGATGGACATCTACAGTAGCACTGCAAAGTTACAACGCAACTCTGATCGCGCAGTGTTCGCTACAGTGTTAATGCAAAACACTATATCTCTCCTCACGAACTAATGTGTCATGCGCTATAGTGCGCTGAATTTTCTACAGCACTACAGAGGACCCCGATGGACGGGATAAGAAACAAGCATCAAGCAACAGCCCAGATGGAGCTAACTTTGTGCTGGCATACTGTAGAGATTTTTTATTTGATTAATTGGATTGAAAAATCGATGCGATTTAGCTTAACTACCATGTGTTGTCAAAGCGAGACTAATTGTCCACAACTGTGTTGTATGTTGAACCCAATCAGCATGTTCCTGCAAATTTTAGGATAAATATTCTTCACTAAACTCGCCATTTGGTGGAGAGAGTTCTATTCATTTTTTTTGGCAGCTGTATTTTTTTTTTTGACACGATTTGGCATCGGTGTTGTTTCAGCGGCCCTTCTTTTTTGGCTATTGCGATTTTACCTTGGTTTGAAGTCTAATTGCGATTTTATCCCTTATTTTTCAACTTTATGATTTTATCCCTGTGATTTCAAAACGAAGACAGTTGTCTTAAAAATCACCAAGTTAAAAAACGAGGGTAAAATCACAATTGAACTTCAAACCAAGAGTAAAATCAATAATCTCTTCTTTTTCAGATGAGAGAACTGCTGAACTTGGAAGCAGGCCAGCATTCCAGCACTGCGAAGAGGAGCACAAGCCAGAGGCCCAGAAAGACCCAGTATCGTAAAATGGACTGTGTAAAACGGAAAAGTATAAGCCCATGCCACAGTGTTGCTGCTTCTCTCTCTCGCCGGCTGATTTGGCTGACTTGTCTCTCTCCCTCACCGCGAAATCGACTTCGCGAGTCTCTGGCAATCCCCGCTCGCCTCTACCTCTTCTCCAGCCGGGCCTCGAGCGCCGCCTCCGCTGCCCTCACATTCCTATCCAAATCCCCGGGTGGCAGCTCCCCATCGAGCTGCAGCCCCGACGGCGGCGCCGGCGCTCCTGTCCACTCCGCCTGACCGCCTCTTCCTCCCGGACCCGCCTCCATCATCTGCGTGCACGCGACGCGACCTAGGAGGTGACGCCGCGTAGGTGCAGATGTTGGACCTGTGCCAAGTGGCTTCGGACTCGGCGTACGTCTCACGCCGGAACCAACCCTAAAAGGCCGGGGCGTTGGGGCGCGGGACAGAGGGAGCTCCAAATTCGGAGACCGTGGACACGACGGGAAAGAGCTAATGTATAATCCGCGCCGCTGCTTCTGCACGCTGCTGCCTCGCTTGGGGTTGGTGTTCTCGGCGACTGACCTGCCCCTGCCTTCTCTGTTTCTCTCCGCCTCATAGGGGATTCGAGCGCGTGGAGCTGCGGTGCCCCAGGAACCTCGACCCTCGCCCGAGCTGGACGCTCGGCGACGTCCTCGCAGAGCTTGACGCCCTCGATGCCACACGCCAAACTGCACTGCCCACGCCCCTGAAGCAGCCGCCGGATTGGTATCTCTCCTTTCGCTCCCTTGCGGTGTCAGCCATTAAGGTTTCACGTCTTGCCACCACATAAGGTTCTAACTGTTCTTACCATTTCATAAATTTAGGGCTGTCGATGGTACCTCGAGGGAGAAGGCATTCGTTATGCGGATCGACAATGATGAGGACACGGAAGATGATGAAGAGAGCAACGATGAGGCAGCCGATGGTATCGTGGTCAATGGTGCAAGATTCTCATGCAATGATCTGGAGTCTAGGTGAGAAGTTTGATCTGCAATTTAATTGGCAGGGGCGCCAAAATGAAATAATGACATGAACAATACAGTGATGAATGGGATGGACATGTCGATTTTGAAGAATTTTACTGCTTCATGTGTTCAAAATGAGCTACTTAGTACTGTTTTTTTCAGCTGGTGCCAGTGCTTCACCTATATATAATGCAGCATCACCCTTGGCAATTGGGTGCCTGTAGTTGCATTCTTTCTGAAGTTGGTGATTGGTGTGGTTTGATCTTTTTTCATTATACTCATGTCTTAGTTAAACTGGATTGGTTGCTGCAGCTAATGATGAGACTTTCACATTTGACAGGCTTTTGAAATAGACAAAATGATTTACGTTGTCTTAGGATAAATGAATTACCAAAGAAACATAACAATATTGTTAGAGTTATTAACTATGGTTTATGAACATTTTTTTACCTCATGTATGGCAGAAATTTGTCTAATGGGCTCTACTTTCCTTAATTAACCCCCTTTTGTTTCTTGGCAGTGATTCTGAAGAATCAGAGGATGGACTAGGTGCCCAGGTTGCACCATACCACCTGATGGAGAAAAGGAACCTAGAGAAGAGCATTCTGCTTGAGCTGGAACACGAACACCATCTCAATGTTCAAGTGTGTACTGAGTTTTCTATACTGTTTTATTTGCATAGATTGGGAACTAACAAGAAAGATAACAAAGAAATCAGATTATGTTATTTCATCATCATCATCAACAACAACAAAGCCTTTTATCCCAAGCAAGTTGGGGTAGGTTAGAGATGAAACCCATAGGAACATGAAAAAGGAGACACAGAAGGAACACAAGCCAAAAGGTAGAAAAAAGGGTAAGCAAGAAAGAAGAAAGAGGGTCAAGGTTCCGACACGTCTATTGCTAGTCTACAAGCGCTCCTATCCATAGCTAGTTCCTTAGGGATATTTCACTCCTTCAATTCTCTCTTAACCGACTCGTCCCAAGCCAAGTTAGGTCGGCCTTTACCTCTATTAACATTATCATCTCTCTTTAGAACCCCACTACGCACCGGCGCCTCCGGAGGCCTCTGTTGTACATGTCCGAACCATCTCAACCGATGCTGAACTAATTTCTCCTCAACCGATGTTATTTCATCATATTGCTATATCATTTTTAGCTACGTATCATTTCTCGTTTGTTTACTCTTGCTAATTTTTTGTATGTTTCATCTCTAGCTTACCCCCAACTTGCTTGGGACTAAAAGGCCTTGTTGTTTTTGTTGTGATGTGCCTTATAGGCTTGTGGAGTATAGGGAGGTTTATTCCTACATTGTTATACAGAAAGTAGAAAAGGGCACATCATTAGGTTCTCTATATTGTTTTCAGTAAGCTGTAAGAAGAATATTAGTGATGTAATTTTGATGAATTATCTTGTACTGTTCTGAATTTTGACTTTCCTTTGGTATCATCTTAATTTGTTTCATTATGTATGAGTATTTTTCTTCAGGAAGAAGTTAGAAATAAGCTTGCTATTGGAGGTATGCCACCAAAATGAAATCCAGAGGACAATTTCCGCATTTGCTCGGCTTCAGAAATATGCAGAATCAAGAAAAGAGATAGATAGAAGGCTTGATGTGCACTTCCAGAGACGAATGTATGTCCCTTTGTATCCCTTAGATAGAAGGCTTGATGTTTGGTGAACAGCATTTAAGACATGATGAAACATTCTATTACTATTTGTAACCATCATAAGCTTCTTAGCAGCAGGTTTCTTTTGTTCTTGTACCATTTATTGGTAGTAGTACTTGCGTTTTCCAACAGACTTCTTGGCTCAAGTTTCATGATATATCCTATTGCTTTCTTGTAGTGCAGAAGTACTCGATAAGCATTTATCTATTGTTCAAAGGGATCATGAACAGAAATCTCAAATTGTGGAACGTCGAATAAGAGATGATGCAGCTGTTGAAGAAGCTAGGAGGAAAGAGCAAGCTATAAAGGAAGAAAAATTAAGGCAGGAAAAAGCCAAACAAGAAGCAGAGGTATGTTTGCTCCGATTCATTGATCACTTGATCTTTTTCAAAACACACGAAGTGGTATTTGGGGGCTTAGTACATTTTTGTATTGTTGCTGTGAATTTGGCATGGATCTTGGGAAAGTATTGGGTTATTGCAATTTTGATTCAATCTTGTTTGTCACCTTTTTTTTTCCTGCAGTTATCCTGTCTCTTTTTCTTGCAACCAATTTTGCTTTGCTTTACTGGTACTCACTTAAATTCCTTTGCAGTTAATAACAAAGATCAACCTACTGTGATGCAGGCTAGGCAGAAGGAAGCTGCAAAATTAGCAGCCGAAGCACGGAAATTAGCATTTGAGGCTGCTCGAAAGGAAGCTGCAGAAAAGGAAAATACTAAATCAAAGGAAGCATTTGCTACGCAATCTAGTCAAAGTTCTCAGGATAGTGTTACTGGACCAACAATGGTGAACAAGAATGAAGTAAAATCAGAATTGCCAGGTACTTCTTACTGCCACAGTATGCACACTTGTTGATGTAGCAATTCTAAAGTTCTTGTACTGATGTTAATCTGTGGTTGTTTTTTTCTGTAATTATCCAAATTTTCATAAATTTAAGGTTTTTTTTTCTTCTTATAGTTGATAAGCTTGTGTACATTAGATGATCTCCAGCAATTGGTTAGGATTTTGAATAAGGGCTAAGACATTATTTTGAAGAATAAGGGCTAATTGTCTGTCTTTTAACTTCAGTAGTAGATGATGACTCATCTAATAGCATTGGTGTCACTAGTTTTTTGTTGTACAACACATCAGGTGGATGGTTAACCTTTTAAGCCTTTTGGCCTCTGAGCTACCAAGCTTGTCCTCTTTTATTTGCTTAATATGGAGTTATGAATCAGCCATATCTTGTATTGTTCTTGAGCTGCAAGCATCAGGAATTTGCAAAATGCTAGCTCGCATTACTAAAAATACAGGTTCTTGAGATCTAAGAACCATGCTAAGGATTGTGCAGTGCTTATGTCTAGTGCATGCTTTATGCTAAGGGCATGCACCATTAGTAGACGAAAATCCTTGGTTCTGTTTGCAAGTCTGTGCATTTATGAGACATTAGTGATTCTTGTCTCGCATGACGTATTACTGTTTGTTGAATAAACTGGCTTTCCTTTGTATCTTGGTCTACAGAATGTTGATTGCTTTTTGTTCACATCAGGTATCAAAGTTTTTGCTGATAATGCTGCATTAGAAGCAGAATCACGGAGGCGGGCATTACTTGGTCAGGTGCCAGGAAGCATTAATCTTGGCAAGGTCTTATTTTCTGCTGAAACTTCTAATCTTCGATTGTGATTCTGAGTAACCTGTCGCAATCTTTTTGATTTGGTGCTGGCAAATGACTGTTCGTGGCTTGCATACAGCATTTGTTGCTATTTAACAGTCTGACAAGATGAGCATGTTATCATCCTGTACTCTGGCTGATATTTTATACATCATGCAGGAATTCAGCAAATATGATCGACAAATCGCGAAATCAATAAGTAAACTTATGCCGACTACTGATAGTGTCAGGTAAAGCATATACCATTATAGTTTCAGTTGAATACAGGTATTGGGCTGCATGGAAGCTATACTATTTTGTCAACTTGATCTGAGTTAATGATTGATGAAATTTATGAATAATCCAGTTAACCACCAGTTCGAACTTCTAACTATGATATGCAGCATAAGTTTACTGAAACTAGTAGTGTTTTTGGGTGCGACATTTGGCTCTTTCTAACCTGCTAAACATCAATGGTTCTGTGTTATGTTTGCCTTATGCCCTCATACCTTAATAGAAATGAATTAGGTCTTAATAAGTTTGGATCATAATAATTGAGAATTGCATAGCTTGAACTTTTTTTCACAAATCTTCTCGTTTCTTGCTGTTTGTTATGTATGATAAATGCATAAGGAAACACGATACTTGTATATTTCATCCGAGCATTTTTTCTAATGGCAAGTTATTTCTTGCAGAGCAAGGGCCAGTGAGCTTATTAAAGCTTTAGATGGACAGGATTGTCCCCGTCCAATTGCTTGTTGTATATTTGCAAACAAGGTACTGACTCCCTGTTTTTTTTTTTTATTTATAAAATGAATAGTGTATATGTCTGTGGAATGCCAATATGGTTCTCTAGTATGGAATGTCAAACGATATTTGTATCCTATCAAGTTGTCTATTCTTCATCAACTTCTTAGGATTTCTTGGCCCTCTTATCTACTAGGCTTTGGAATCCTATGATTCACCTTTTCTTCCCCCTTATACAATGATATTGTTCTTAATATTTACTTACTAATTCTTCTGAACTCTTATGGCTTTGCAGATTATTTCAATTGTCAAGAGTAGAAATACAAAGGACAAAACCTTTGGAAATTTGGCTTTTGCTTGTGGATATGTCATGTTGTTAGTCACAAACCAGGTTTTCTTCTATTATCCTTTTTTTATTACTTATTGTTGTGTTCTTAGGAGTATTTTTGCTAGTTTGCTTTAATTTAATTTTTACCTATGAATATTGTAACATAGTTGACCAAGATTCTGTCAACCGAAATTTTCTGAATAAATAGTTGCATTGACAGCTCCTTTGTATTCCAGAAGACATCGGAACACATCTTGTGATCTTGGTTATTGGTTGTTATATTGATGCATAAAGTTAGTTGCTTCTAGTAGGGAACAAGTGTTTATTATTCATGTGACAACCCACTAGCTCAACTCGAATTTGGGGAAATAGAATTCTTAGAAAATTTTGTTTGAGAAAGATAGAAGCTTGGAAATTATTCTGCCATATCAAACACAAAGTATTATGACCATAAATTGCTTTTCTGTTATCTTTTAACAGTAAGATGGAACAAATATCAATAGGTAGTGTTATTCGTCCTTGAATCGGATGGCTTAGATAGAGGAATGTTGAAAGGCATGCTATTTCAAGTTCAGGTATAGGACATATTACTTGATGCTCATGAAAGAAAGCAACAGTCTCATAAACTGCAGTTCAACTTCTACCCTAAGTGAGCTGGTGCTTTGGTTGTTGTCGTATTCTCTTCTTTCTTGGTTGACTGGTAGAGAGCTCCTTGTAGTATATGGTATGATTCATTTATTTCTTAGAGTGACAGATATGGAATCTTGTTATGGTTCTATTCAAGAATACACCCTGCAGGGGTTGTTGTTCAACTGGTTAGAGCACCGCTCTGTCAAGTTGGAAGCTGTGGGTTTGAGCCCCATCAGTTCCAAATTAGGGTTCAATGAATGAAAAAACTCTCCCTGAAACAAAGTAGGGGACAGAAGGTGGCCTTGTTTTCTGACTAAATTTGCAGCCATCATGGTGATAGGATGGCATAAGCGCTTAGCTTTTCTTGTTTCTTACGGTTTGGGGCACTTGTTGTATTTGCTGCAAGACTATTTAATAAATACAATGTCACCAATATGAAGACCTTTCTTATATCTTATTACCTGCAATCTTTGCTTACATAAAATCTTTTGATGCAGTCTAACCAGAACTGCTAAGAGTAGTATTTATGTTTTTCATTTCATGCCCACATGATATGTCATTTGTGCCCAGGTACCTGATGCTATGGATTATATTCTAGCTGAGTTCCACAGAGTTTGTATATACACAGTTCCAAAGCATCTCCATGCTTTGAATGTAAGTCTACACAGTACTGAACTCACACAATTTATTTACACTTTGTGACGAGAAACATACAATTATTTCTTTGGTTTCCCTGAACGTTATTAGCATATTTTTATTCTCAAAATGATGCTTATTCTTTCTTTTAATAGAATTGAATGCAGCATATATATGGTCCAGATTGTGTTTTATGTACCGTCAAGATATTATGTTAAGCTTTGGAATTTTTCTCATGGTATCTGTACTTTCTTAGGCACAAACAAGAAATAGAGATTATTACAGATTGATAGGTTACCAGGAAGAAAACGGACAGCTTGAAAGCACTGAGAGTTATCTGACATATGTCGTTGCATACGTCAAACTGTATGCTGCAATGATTCAGGTGTGTACAGTTCTATTCCACATGCTTTGCTACGTACCTGCGTTGTAATGTCATCTATCTGCTGGTGTGTTTTTTTAGAAAAAATAAGCCTCTGTCCAATAATCTGCTGTGTTGCGGTAGAACAGAAATTTGACTCCCTAACTTCATTTACAGACAGAAATCAAAGGTGTACGGCATCCTCACGGCTTATCTGAGGGATGGAAATGGCTTGCCATGTTCCTCAATGCTCTCCCAGCTACCACAGCCACTGCATATGCCCTTCATGCTTTCCTAAAGGTAATAGTCCGCTTGAAACCCCCCCTAGTTTTTTTGGTGCACTTGGCTAATCAGAACTTTATCATCTTCAGATGGCTGGTTTTGCACTTCACAAGAAGTATGGATCACAGTTCCTGAAGATTCTGGATGTAATATCATGGTGCCTTTTACCAGCTTTGAAAGAACAAGGCTCCAAATTGCAGACTGAGGCTGTTAGATGTCCTAGATGCACATAGGCCTGAGGGATGATCTCATCCACATCAAATTCCTCCTGCTCTTCCTCCTCCTCATCACTCCCCTCTGAGCTGCTAGTTGTTGCTGTGCCAGAGCTCCCAGCTGTTGTCCTAGGAGCAGTCCTAGGAGCACCACTAGGAGGGACATAGGCCTCATCCTCCATACCATCATCATCAGATGACTCATCTTCCTGCACTGGATTTGCAGGAGTGTCATCGATAGTCACAGTACCTCTGGACAGCCTTCTCACTGTCTGCTTCCGTCTCTGATAGACGGTGTCAAATTGTGTCCCTTGCCCATCATCATGCCTTGCCTTTACATTCCTTTCCCTTTCCTCATCTGACATACTGACCCTGTGATAGATATGAATGAACAAGGTCTTAGGATACAATAGGGAATGATAAAAGGAGGTTTGGATAACAATTAGAGGTAAAAATATGAAAATAGGTGTTCTCTGGAAAAACCAGTGCCTCCGGTTTTCACAGAGAAAACCTATGCTCATAATTTTATCTAAAAGTGTTCTAGGTAAACTCTAGGCATGAGCAATACTTAGAAACAATGCTAGGACAAGATGAATCGAGGAATCGATCAAAAGCTTGAATTAGGGTTTCTCTGCCAAAACTGGTGCCTCCGGTTTGCCAAACCGGTTTCACCGGTTTTCACAAAGAAAACCTAGTTCACGAATCCGATCGATTTGTCCAAGTTTTATGGGGATTGGTTGCTAGGGAGGGCTCTAGGACAATCTAGGAGGCAATGTATCAGAGGAAAAATTGAATCTACCAAAGGTGCTAAGAGGTCGAAACTTGAGACGATAGATACCTTTGGAGAGGAGAAACTCAAATCCGGTGGAAGAACCGGAGCCTCCGATCTTGGGGCACAAAGATCCACCCATGAGCCGAAGAAATTCACGGATAGAACTTGAAATCGCCAATGGAGGAGAGGGGTGGCCGCAGCACGGTTGTTTGGGGAGGAGGAGAACAAATGAGGGATAAGGGGTAAGTTTTGGGGTCGGGCTGGTTAAATCGACAAAACCGGTGCCACCGGTTTCCCAAATCGGTGCCTTCGGTTTTGTCAGGATCTGAACGAAACCAGATTGAGAGGAGATCTTCAATGACTATTGCTTCCAAGCCTTACATTCTTTGCATTTTCCTTTGTAGATCAAATCCTTGACTTTGATGATGAAGAATATGATAATGATCAAGATTTGATTTGAAGAGATTTTGGACTTGAGAGATAAGATCTCACTAATTGTGGTTAGCCAATCAAACAATCAAGGAGAACAATAACCACAAGTAGCTAGACATGATCACAAAGATCAAGAGTCACAAAAAAAAACTTAGGACAAGATATTATATATATATATATGTCCTTTATTTATTTTGAAAAGTCTTATCTTAATTCATAAAGAGCATGTTTGTGACATGAGTCACACACAAGCCAAGGCATATCCTACCATTTGAATTCTATATGCATAATAAAGAACAAAAGAGGTCATGAGGAAATACCTTCGGTGGCTATCTTCTTCATTTCAACAAATGAAGGTTACCAATTTTCTTGTGCTTATTTATTCTTTATTATTTATGTTTAATTTTCCAAAAATTACTTTTGATGCACTTTCAATGATAGACACTTAGAATTAGTAGCACAAGATGGATTCTCACACATAGTAATTATCCATTCATATCCAAGCAAGAACCACCTCAAGAAATAGAATATATGTTTTCTGTCTAAACCGGTCCCTCCAGTTTAGCAAACCGGTGCCTCCGGTTTTTACAGATAACATATATTGAATTAAAAGCTAAACTGAGATAGAGAGTTACTCCTTTTTTCTTGATCTCAGCATGAGGCATCATTAATCATAACTTATTCCATATTGAGACTAAACACAAAACAACTCAGCAAAAACATTAGTCTCCTTTTGACTCAAGATATAAAATGAATCTCCCCCTAAATATGTGCACCAAATCTTTTACATAATTTGTAACGTGTGCACATGTTCTATTACGAACATAGAGAGGTTCAAATTATATCTTGGTCAAGGTGGGGGGATAATTAAAACCTATAAAGGAGAACAAGTCAAGAAATACTCACAACTACAAAAGTTCACCAGGAGAAACCGGACCCTCCGGTTTGCCAAACCGGTGCCATCGGTTTTCCCAGATTCCCTGTTTCTTCACTTCATCGTACATATTTGATGTTCATCGGACATGTCCGATGACACAAAGTGGTAGAGGCACTGTAGTCCGATGAGCTTGTCCGAGGTGTCGGACTTTCCACACGGCATTGGACAAGTCCGATCACTGTCGGACAAGTCCGACGGCCATATGTGGCATCTTTACTGGAGTCCGATGGACTTGTCCGATACATCAGACAAGTCTGAGAAACCGGTCCCTCCGGTTTTACAAACCGGTACTACCAGTTTTCCTGAGTTCTTGATTTCCTGATAATTCATCAGATTTTCTTTCCTTCTTGCTTTGTGTTGCTTTCTTGGCTCCTTGTTTCTATTCATCAATTCTGAGAGATATTCACATAACAAATTTTCTCCAAGAGAGACATTAATTGCATCTCGTTACAAAATCATTTATGCTTGTATACTTGAGAGCATTCCACAAGTAGTAACATGAACTTGTGGGATTATTGCTACAGAAATAAGGAACAAGACAAAGAGTGTTTAGTGGTACTTATTCTTTTCCTTGATGTCATTGATGTAGATAGTATTTTAATGTCTCCATGCTTGACAAGTTTGCATGTTGTTCTACCATTCTTGTGCATGCCAAGTCATCAATGCATCACCTGCAGCTTATAAGCACTTTCAAGCACTTTTTGGTACCCAACGCTTGTTGGGTCCTTAAGGGTTAGTTAAATAAGATTTTGGCACCCCTGTAGACTTTGTGCTAGCAATAGGTAAGCTAATCACATTGATAGCACAAGTGTCATTGTTGGCCTTAATAGATACAAAATCATAACTGACCAACTTGGAACTAAGAACTTGAGTCAAGGGGCAATCCTTACTAAGATGTCCTTTGTCCCGACACGTGTAGCATGTTTGATGCTTAATTCTTTTGGACTTGTCCATAATTCTCTTCTTGATGTTTTTATTCTTGTCCATGTGTCTTGTGTATGCTGATACCAAGCCTTTCTCTAATTGCTTGATGGAATGGAGCTTTTCTGTCAAAACCGGAGGGACCGGTTTTCTTGGACATGAGGCTATCTTGTGTCCTTTCTCCTTGCATCCAAAGCATCTTCTTTGAGATAGACTTCTTTGTCTTCTAGAGAGTGTAGATTGGCCATTTTTTCTTGATGGGCATTCTGAAGCAAAATGTCCCATTGATGAACACTCGAAGCACTTGATGTGTAATTTCTTGTTAGTCTTTTTCTTGTTTCTCTTATCATGAATCTTCTTTAAGTCAGTGGGAGGGCTTTTGGCACATGTGGTTGTTGACCCCTTCTCAAGCTTCTTCACAATGATTGTCGCAACCCTATACCGAAGTATAGAGTGTGTTGTACATGATCGCCTTGGGAGATGGTTAGCGAAGTAACCATACATAGCGTTCACACAGGAACATCCATTATTTACAGAGATACATCATTAAGTGTATAATATTACAAGTTCGAGAGTCATAGCGGAAGCAAATTTGGTTACATTATCATACATATGTTCTTGGTTCGTATTACATAAATATGCGGAGGCGGAACATACAACAAACACTACGCGGAACCTAAGTAAGCCATGCCGGCCCTAGGGCAGTGGCTCACTCTTCTTGATTAGGGGAGCTGGGGACCCATTCAATGGTCCAGTTCTGGAGCTCCTCACCTTCCCACACAACTTTGTTACAGCAATCGCAATAAGTTGCTTGAGGCAATCCTGAAAAACCACATAATCGCAAAGCCTGAGTATCTAGCATACTCCGTAAGACTTACCCGTCCAAAAGGTTACTAAAACCAACTCCTAGTATGCATGGGACCGACCGGGTTTATTTGATATTTGCATAAAAGCACCTATTAATTCTATGCGGTGATGCTTATTCTTTAACCACGATTTTAATTGCTTGTTGCGGGAAAGGAACTATAGTTGACCCTAGCTAGCTGCTAAGACTGTTTGAATGTAAAGAACAATACAACATAGCAATATGTAGCCACAGAGTAAATACATTTAGCAGCATAACCAGACTTCTCTACTTCAGGTATCATTGCCACTACTCGAAACAAGAGGTACTCATAACCGCGAGGGACGGCAATTCGAATTGATTTACATTCTGCAGGAGAATAACCCAAATGCACGACATACGCATCATTTAAGAACACGTATGGCTACCGTTCATGAGGTTGCGATAAAGTCGATCCGGGGCCATCGATCCCGAATACACGTCCTCCCCGCGATATAGTTCTTCATATCCGAGGCTTAACCCGTGCACTCTCCAGCTGTCCTCGACCCGTGCATCCACCGTGCCATTCACATCACCTCTGGATCGATGAGTAATACCGTCGAACCATACGACGCCCAAGTTACTAGGTTTACCAATTCCCATAGAAAGGTATGCACTTGGTACTGTTCAATACTTGTCCGCGGAGTGCGACGATAGGTTCTCAAATTTTTAACCAATTTCATTCTTCACGTGAATCATGATTGAATCGAGTGATCCCATAGCCTACCGTTGACTCTACTAATTCAAGCCTAGCAGTTGTTAACGAAAAGGCTTACTAATGTAAAATAAGCATAGGTCATAGTCTGTTTATGCAAGTGGTTTTCCATCCAAGCCCTATACCTAATGCACAATACAATATCCCTCTATGGTGACAAAATAAAAGGACTCGTAAATCAATAGGAGTGATCGTGGTTAGAGTTCTCGGCGGGGTTTAGCTCAACTTCGGGCTCCTCAGGGTTGCTTGCCACGTCCTTGCTCCCGGTCTCGCTTCCTAGTCAATGCAGTGCAATGCACGGTAAGGAATTGGACGGTGATGCATGGCACTTTCTCAATAAATAGGATTTGACAGAAGGATGCTCATATATGAGATGACATGTTTGTACAACACTCTGGCAATTACTAAATTGAAGGGGACAAACTTCTAATTAGGAAAGTGGGAAGCATGGAAATCAATGAGCATATCACCTATATCCCAAATACAAGTATACCTTTGGTGCTAAGAAATTAGCAGGGTATTTTCCCTCGGTATGCCAAGGCCTACTTAGCAATCTTGCAAAGCTTCTTAACTACACTCTTACCCAGGGTGCATTCACCAATTATAATGCCCATGCAAGAGAACATAGAAACTTTATATTGCAAGGTTAATTATAACCTCCTACAATTCGACATGCTCACTTTTAATTATAACCCTAAACCAACCTAGATATATAAGCTAATTATGAAACATGAGCATACCAAAAGAAAATAATAAACTTTACTGCAAGTCAAGATTAACATGTTGCCTGAGTTGTCCCAAGATGGAATTATCACTAATAACAACTATATGCATATACAAGGCAATATTCATATTGAAATTCTCAAGCTAATTATGAATGAGTAACTTTAACAGCAAAAAGCATACTGATGGTGCCCAAAATTTTTCATGGAGATTTTATAGTTATGTAGAAATGCCCAACGAGTAGGAATGCTAAATTTCAGAATTAAAATCCTACCCAAGAATTTATAGAAATTTATTTACTAAAAATGGGGATTATGCAATAACACTAAAAATTTGCATAAAAGATGGAAATGTGCTTTAGTAGAAAGTTTAGGAATGACATGAAATGCTTACTGACCAAATCCCATGATTTTATGAGTTACAAATTTTGAATTATGAATTTGATACTCTTAGCAAGGTTCTAACTTTGGTGATTTAATTTTACTAATCTACTGCATAACCCTGACTCTCATCTTGTTTTTCTGGTAGAGGAGGATTTTAGGAATCCAACAAAATTTGTTTCATGCTCATTGGACTTTTATTTTTCGAGTTATGAACTTTTGAAGATTTTAACAAAGTTGGGGCTAAATTACAGAAATGTCATTCGGCATTTTCAAACGCGTGCGGGCGCGCGCGCGCGCGATGGCCCGCGCCGGCGAGCTCGGGCCAGCGGCCAATCGGCAGCGCGGCTCAGCCAACGCTGTGTGCACACGTGCTCAGCACCCCACGGCGACCTTGTGGGTCCGGTGGGTGTCCCGCGGGAAGCACCGGAGACGGCCGGCGACGAGCGGCGGAGCAGGGGGAGGGTACGGCGGCGTCGCGCGGCGAGAACGACGAGCGAGAAGGGTCGGGGAGTGGAGGGAGAGCATCACCTCGGTGCGGAGATCGACGGCGTGGAGGAGCTAGGCGACGGGGAGGGTTGGAAGAGGGGTCTCGTCGGCGGGGTGGGGGGGGGGGGAACCCGACGGCGGCGGCTCCTTTCTTCGTCAATTCCGGCGAGGTCTCTGCGGCAAAGGGGGAACGGGCCAGGGGCCTGCTAGGGAAGACACTTGCGCAACGATTTGAGGAAAGAGGAGGAAACGGAGAGCTGCCTAGGCGGAGCTTGACGCGACGACGGCTATGGCGGAGGGGAAACAGGGGCGACGTCCGATTCTGGCGGAAGAAGAGGAAGTAGGCGAGGGCAGGGGCATCTGGTCTCGCCGAGGGGCCTGGGGATCGCGTGGCGCGCGTGCGAAAGCAGAGAGGAGAGGAGGGGAGGGGGCTCTCGGCGGCTGCGGCCTTAAGTACCGCGCGGCAGTGAGAGCAGAGAGAGCGAGGAGGCGAGTTGGCCGCCGGGGGTTGGCTCACCGGTGGAGCTTCAATGCGGCCGGTGGCACAGGAGGGAGCAGGCGGAGCAGTGGCCGGGATGGGCTAGAGAGAGAGGCGCGCGGTGGCCGGCGGGAGAGGTAGGGCGGTGTCGATCAAAGAGTGACTCAAGTACAGAGAGTTGTTGACTTCGATTAACTAGAACAGTGAGCTGTAATTTGCTGATTTCTTCAATTACGTTGCTTCAAATCCTTAGCAAATTTTTGTGTAAGCTCAGCAAAACCTACTTGCCAACTTTGTTTTTGGGGCCATGTCGAAATTTCTTCTGGAAAATTAATTAAAATTCTGGGAACAGAGGTGCTGTTCTCTGCACTTAGGGAATTTTTAGGGGTATTAAACCTTTACCAAAAATTCTAGTAAATTCCCCAAAATTCTTTCTTGACATTCTCCACTGGAATATGGAAAAATATGGGCACACTTCCATTGAGTTTTGCAAAGTTTTTGAAAAGCTATTAATTGGCCAATTAGTGGGATTAACTAATTAAATTATTTCCCCTTTTTCTTTGGCACTTTAATTATTTGAAATTTTTAATTTGCCAGCAAAGTAACATCGTGTTAGCTTACTCAACTTTTTGTGATTTGGGATGTCACAGCACTCCCCCCTTAAACGAAATCTCGCCCCGAGATTTGTAACTGGTTGAACACAAAAGAGAGGGCGTGGGTGTTTACCGGGTTTGCGAGGTCAGGAACTCAGGAAAGTTGGTTTTCAGAAACTCCTCTTGCTCCCAGGTGGCTTCATCCTTGGTACGATTGCTCCATTGCACCTTGTAGAAGGTGGTGGTGCGATGACGCGTTACCCGGTCCTTTTGATCAATGATTCGGACGGGGTATTCGGGGTAGGAGAGGTCTTCTTCCAATTGTTCGGTGTCGGCAATGACCACGTCAACCAGAGGCTTCAAACACTTCTTTAGTTGGGATACGTGGAAAACGTTGTACACCCGCTCAAGAGTCTCCGATAGTTGCAATCGATAAGCAACGGTGCTATGCTTCTCCATGATCGGAAAGGGTCCGATGTAGCGGGGTGCTAATTTACCCTTGATTCCAAAACGAGATACGCCTTTGTTGGGAGAAACTCGAAGATAGACATGATCTCCCTTCTCGAACTCCAATGTGCGTCTCCTTTTGTTGGCGTAGCTTATTTGACGGGATTGTGCTGCCTTCATGTTAGCTTGAATTTGCCGCACCTTTTCTTCGGCTTGTGTGACAAGGTCTGGACCAAAATTAGTTCTTTCCCCTGATTCGGACCAATTCAGCGGCGTTCGGCATGAGTGGCCGTACAGGGCCTCAAACGGTGATATTCCCGAACTCTCCTGATAGCTATTGTTGTATGAGAATTCGGCGAACGGAAGGCAATCTTCCCAATTCTCCCGATTGTCCAGAACACAGGCTCTCAGTACGTCGTCCAAATATTGATTCAGCCTCTCGGTTTGACCATCGGTTTGCGGGTGATAAGCAGAACTTCGGATAAGGGTGGTGCCAAGACCAGAATGTAGCTGCTCCAAAAAACGAGCAATAAACTGGGGACCTCGATCAGAGATAATAGTCTTGGGCACACCGTACAAACATAGGATTCTTGAGATGTAGAGTTCGGCGTACTTCTTGGTAGAGTAGGTTGTATGGACGGGAATAAAATGAGCGCATTTGGTCAACCTATCCACGACGACCCAAATGGAATCATGTTTCTTGGGGGTGAGGGGTAACCCAACAATAAAATCCATAGCAATATCTTCCCATTTCCAAGCGGGGATTTTTAATGGGTGTAAAAGACCGGCTTTCTTCAGATGGTCGACCTTCACACGCTGGCAAGTATCGCACTCGGAAACATTACGAGCGACTTCTCTTTTCATGCGCGTCCACCAAAACTTTTCCTTTAACCCACGGTACATCTTGTTGCTGCCGGGGTGTATGGAGTATTTGGACCAGTGAGCCTCATCCAAAATTTTCTTCCTTAACTCCTCCTTCTTTGGAACAACCAGGCGGTTGTTGAACCATAGCACTCCATCTTCGTCCTGTCAGAAACATGTAGCTTCATCTTTGAGTATCTTTTGTCGAATGTGTTCCATCCCCTTGTCTCCCTTCTGGGCCTCGACAATTTCGTCGCGAAGGGTAGGAATGAGAGCTAGATTATACAAGGATCCGGATGGAATGATACGAAGACCTGGTTCGCTTGAATCTGAATCTGGGCAAACTTCCATGGAACAAACAACTGCGTGATTGCATTGGTCCCGATGACTTAGGGCGTCGGCAACCACGTTGGCCTTTCCGGGGTGATAGTGAATCTCCAATTCATAATCCTTGATTAATTCTAACCACCTATGTTGCCTCATGTTCAGTTCTTGCTGCGTGAATATATACTTGAGACTTTTGTGGTCGGTGTAGAGGTTGACAAGGTTACCAAGCAGGTAATGGCGCCAGATTTTTAAGGCCGACGGATGCCAACTCCAAATCGTGAGTGGGATAACTTTGCTCATGCTTTCGAAGTTGTCGAGAGGCATAGGCAATGACACGGCCTTCTTGCATAAGCACACAACCCAATCCAGTGCTGGAGGCATCACAGTAAACGTCGAACGGTTTGGTAATATCAGGTTGAGCCAAAACCGGGGCAGTTGTCAAATGCTTCTTGAGTGACTGGAAGGCTTCTTCACATGCACCACTCCACTTAAACTTAGCATTCTTTTCCAGTAACTTGGTCATAGGCTTGGCAATGCTTGAGAAGTTGGGAATGAATTTCCGGTAATATCCAGCAAGACCCAGGAAGCTACGAATTTGCTTGACCGATTTCGGAGCTTTCCAATTCAGCACATCTTCTACCTTGGTAGGATCAACGGCTACCCCTTCCGCGGAGATGATATGACCCAAGAATGGAACTTGCTTTAGCCAAAATTCACACTTGCTAAATTTGGCGTAAAGCTGGTGATCTCGGAGTCGCTGCAGAACAATGCGGAGATGTTCGGCGTGTTCTTCCTCGGACTTGGAGTAGATAAGGATGTCGTCGATGAACACGACCACGAACTTATCCAACTCTGGCATGAACACGGAATTCATCAAATACATGAAGTGGGCTGGAGCATTAGTGAGACCAAAAGACATGACAAGATATTCGAAAAGGCCATATCGCGTGGAGAAGGCAGTTTTTGGAATGTCTTCGGCTCGGATCTTTATTTGGTGGTAACCGGATCGGAGGTCAATCTTGGAGAAAACTTTAGCACCAATAAGTTGATCAAAGAGAATATCGATTCGAGGTAGAGGGTACTTGTTCTTAATGGTTACGGCATTCAAAGGCCTGTAGTCAACACACAGACGTAGGGTCTTGTCTTTCTTCTTCATAAAGAGGGCAGGACATCCCCAGGGAGATGAACTCGGTCGGATGTAGCCCTTGTCCATAAGCTCTTGTAATTGCTCTTTTAATTCTGCTAGCTCATTAGAGGCCATTTTGTACGACCTACGAGAGATAGGCGCCGTACCGGGTAGGAGTTCAATCTTAAACTCGACGTCTCTGTCCGGAGGCATTCCTGGTAACTCATCTGGGAACACGTCGGAGAAGTCACGTACTACTGGGATATCCTCCAGATTTTTCCCTTCAACATGACACACTTGAGGAATGGACAATCTGGGACTCGGCAATCGGAGAATAGACGGACCATAGAGAGGTGAGTTCAAGTGGACTTCCCGGGATTCAATGTGTAAGACGGCTCTATGTTTAGTCATCCACCTCATACCAAGAATTATGTCAATACCCTGACCATCTAAGATGATTAATGAAGCGGGGTATACGTTGCCTGCTAACTTAAGTGGCACTTTTCTCAACTCGAGGTGAGTCCTTATTTTCCCACCGGGGGATGTGATGATGTACGGGGTTCCCGTAGCGGTGGGGGTGATTTTCAGATGATTCACACATGCTTGACTGATAAAATCATGCGTTGCTCCTGAATCAAAAAGAACCATAGCAGCGTGTTGGTTGATCGAGAACGTACCCGCGAGAACGGGTTCTCCAACTTGAATCTCTTCGACCGTGGTATAATTGACTCGACCATTCTTGTGGGTAAGGGCAGAAGACTGGGGACGACTCCCATTGTTGCCGTGCTTGTTACCACTGCTGGGGTGGTTGTTGTTGTTCCCGGAGGGGTTGGAGTTGTTGTTGTTTCCCTGGTTGCGCTTCGGAAAGCGGCACTCCTTGGCAAAGTGACCGGTTCGGCCACAGTTGTAGCATGGCTGCGAGGAGTTGTGCTTCACAACGGGATTAGTCTGCTGCGGAGGGCGGGGACCGGAGGAGGGATGCTGGTTGCCTCCATGGGAATGGAAGTGCTGCTGCGAGTAGATCGGACGAGATCCTCCCCCCAACGGTACCGCAGCTCGGAACTTCTGTCCGGTCGGGGAGGTGATTGCCAGCCTGTACTTGGGCGGTGCAGAGCCGGATGAACTTCCCATAGCACGCTTCCTCTTCTTGTCCTCTTGGTTAGCACGGATGGCATCTTCTTGCACAATGGCGGCACTCATTAGATCGTTGAACGTGCCTGTGGTAACTTGTGCCAATCGGTCCTGCAGCTTCGGGGTAAGGCCCGAACGGAAACAATCCTTCTTCTTCTCGTCCATATCGGCGTGATACGAAGCATACTGAGCCAAGTAGTTGAACTTCCGTGCGTACTCTTGCACAGTTCCCGCGCCTTGCTTCAGGTTGAGAAATTTCTGCAGCTTGCGCTTCATAAGACCGGCCGGAATGTGACGTGCACGAAAGGCGGTGCAGAATTCCGGCCAAGTGACTTGGTGGCCAGGGGCAAGAGCAGTGGTGTAGCTCGCTCACCAAGCACTTGCGAAACCGCGGAGTTGCTGCGCGGCGAAGAGGGGCTTCTGGTGGTCGGTGCACTGGAGCAGAGCAAACTTCGACTCCAGAGTGCGAATGAAGTTATCCGCTTCCAGCGGATCACCAGCTTCGCCGAATGTGGGCGGATGAGTTGCCCAAAAGTTGTTGTAGGACGATTCACGGGGCTGCTGCGGTGGTGGTCCGGGAGGTCCTTGGCGATTCATGTTCTCCATGAACATGCGGAACATCTCGTTCTGATTGTGGATGAGCTGCTCCATAGGCGTTATGGGTGGAGCATTGGGTGGCGGCTGGTTTCTACCCGTGTTGGAGGCACCAGGAGCATCACCGAGGTTCTCCCCACCACGGCGAGTTTGCACCATCTGTCACAGGAGTAAAGCATGTTAGCCCGATCATCGCCTGAGACATCATGGTAATATGTCTATAATACAGTGACAACAATAAAATTTTAGATTGCTCATAACGGAAATGTTGACAGGGAACGGTGCAGATTACGGGTGATAACTTGGATTCCACTGGTTCCAACACCATAGGCAACATACTTATTATCAAACCATGGGTACATGCGACATGTCTTCCAATACATGGAAATCCTTAGGTTATATCACTACATCATGATAACAACGTGGTCTCGAAGAGCTTAGAGTACAACTCCACTTAACGCTACCAGCACTACCCACATACAAGCACAGAGTTTCACGAGCTCCCACCCTACACAACATACTACGCCTCAGTCACTCGGTGTGGCTGCTACCATCGGACTCCCATTCCATCTCACCCGGTCCAGTGGGTGCCTCGTAGTCAACACCGGAGTCACCGTCCTCACTCAAGTCGACGTCGTCTGGGGGGATCACCGTGAGTGGCACGGGTGGCTGGGCATTAAGAACCGCGTTCAGCTGGGCATTAGCAACTTGGAGATGCCCAATAAGTTGTTCTTGTTGTGCGATGATGACGTGAGCGTCGTTGAGGTTCCCTTCCATGACATCCCTTGCATCTTGGGCTTCTTCGCGTTGAGCTTGGAGTTCGCTTCGCTCCTTCAAGAGGGCGTCAACCTGACCATGAAGAAAGTAGATCTCCTCTTGGGCAGCAGTCAGTTGGGCATTACGCTGGTTCAGTTGCTCCTGCAACTGATTGCTAGCATCGCCCTCGATGATGAGCTGAGCGTCATGGAGTTGCTCAAACAGATCAGCCCGCTCCAACTCGCTAGTGTGCAGTTTGTCCTTGAGGAACGCGATCTCCGCGTCGCGAGCGGCGAGCTGGGCGTCTCGGGCGGCAAGAGCGAGCTGCAGCGCCTCACGCTCTCGTTCCAACTCGAGAACGCGTGCGGAAAGGGGCTCGGGGTTCTGCGGGAGCTTGTCGTCAACAATCTGTCGGAATAAGTTTTGCAAGGATGAGTCAAAACTTAATATCCCTCTAAGCACACATGCCCAAAGTAGCATAAGGATTGATGGACAAGGGAAAAAAGACGCAAAGTGTCCAATCCGTTGGACGGAAAGCTATGCAGTTCTACGATTGACAGGGTAACTTGCAGGGATGAGCAAAAACACGTCGTTTCCGGACAATTTAACCTCGGAACCCTTTTATGATCACTGTAGAGGAGTTCATTATCTTTCCAACGCATACTCCCACATTTTTAACCGATAACATCTCCGAGAGTTATGACCATCCAAAAACAGAGGACAGAAATGGGACTACTGCTGAACTTCCCGAAAAGCTTGTTGTTTCTTGCAAAATCCGACCCATTTACAGATTTTTCTGAGGCAAACCCACTATTCCAAACTTGTAGGGGAAACCATTAGCTTTCCAACGGATACTTATTCGCCTTCATCGGATTAAAATCAAGGAAGTTATGTTCATTTTAGTGGAACCAACTTTTCTGGCAGAGTTCGATTTCTTCCCAATTAAGTTCAACTCTCGTTTTAAGTGCCATAGGGGTTCGAATTCGCCCGAGGTTTGATTATTTCACATGTTTGTGATATTTGTGACTTTTTGTATGATTTGGTAAAGATAAATACATGTGGTATGCATGAATGCCTAATGCTCAATATGCCGATTTCCTACGTCCTCTCAACGGAAAACTTTGACCGAATATATAGATCGATCCATTCGATGGCACGCACACCTCTCGCACGTTTCTAAGCGACTACACGTGGTTAGTGTACCTGCAATGGACCCATTCCAGAAACAATACATCAAATCCCAAAAGAAACAAGCCAAAATAACAATGACAGTTATGTCCAGGTATTTGCCCACCCGGAAGGCAGCCGATATTTAAGCGCAATCGGTCCGCGCATCATACAAAGTCCAGGTCTTTGCCCACCCGGAAGGCTTTCGGTGTTTATTGCGCAACCGATCCGCGCACAGGCACATACCTTCGGGGAAGAATCCGTAGAGGCGAGTAAATTAACAAACATAACCCAGGGTTAGCTTTGCCATCTACAAATAAAGTCCTTATATGGGCACTACTAGTTCGTACCTCACCGTACGGCGTAAAACGGGTTGTTTAAGTCTTTTAAAATGTTCATCGTCATGATGCTTCTCCCGAGTCGGCTCTGATACCTGCTGTCGCAACCCTATACCGAAGTATAGAGTGTGCCGTACAGGATCGCCTCGGGAGATGGTTAGCAAAGTAACCATACATAGCATTCACATAGGAACATCCATCATTTATAGAGATACATCATTAAGTGTATAATATTACAAGTTCGAGAGTCATAGCGGAAGCAAATTTGGTTACATTATCATACATATGTTCTTGGTTCGTATTACATAAATATGCGGAGGCAGAACATATGACAAACACTACGCGGAACCTAAGTAAGCCATGCCGGCCCTAGGGCAGTGGCTCACTCTTCTTGATTAGGGGAGCTGGGGACCGATTCAATGGTCCAGTTCTGGGGCTCCTCACCTTCCCACACAACTTTGTTACAGCAATCGTAATAAGTTGCTTGAGGCAATCCTGAAAAACAACATAATCGCAGAGCCTGAGTATTTAGCATACTCCGTAAGACTTACCCGTCCAAAAGGTTACTAAAACCGACTCCTAGTATGCAGGGGGCCGACCGGGTTTATTTGATATTTGCATAAAAGCACCTATTAATTCTATGCGGTGATGCTTATTCCTTAACCACGATTTTAATTGCTTGTTGCGGAAAAAGAACTATAGTTGACCCTAGCTAGCTGCTAAGACTGTTTAAATATAAAGAACAATACAACATAGCAATATGTAGCCACAGAGTAAATACATTTAGCAGCATAACCAGACTTCTCTACTTCAGGTATCATTGCCACTACTCGAAACAAGAGGTACTCATAACCGCGAGGGACGGCAATTCAAATTGATTTACATCCTGCAGGAGAATAACCCAAATGCACAACATACGCATCATTTAAGAACACGTATGGCTACCGTTCATGAGGTTGCGATAAAGTCGATCCGGGGCCATCGATCCCGAATACACGTCCTCCTCGCGATATAGTTCTTCGTATCCGAGGCTTAACCCGTGCACTCTCCAACTGTCCTCGACCCGTGAATCCACCGTGCCATTCACATCACCTCTGGATCGATGAGTAATACCGTCCAACCATACGGCGCCCAAGTTACTAGGTTTACCAATTCCCATAGAAAGGTTTGCACTTGGTACTGTTCAATACTTGTCCGCGGAGTGCGACGATAGGTTCTTAAATTTTTAACCAATTTCATTCTTCACGTGAATCATGATTGAATCGAGTGATCCAATAGCCTACCGTTGACTCTACTAATTCAAGCCTAGCAGTTGTTAACGAAAAGGCTTACTAATGTAAAATAAGCATAGGTCATAGTCTGTTTATGCAAGTGGTTTTCCATCCAAGCCCTATACCTAATGCACAATACAATATCCCTCTATGGTGACAAAATAAAAGTACTCGTAAATCAGTAGGAGTGATCGTAGTTAGAGTTCTCGGCGGGGTTTAGCTCAACTTCGGGCTCCTCAGGGTTGCTTGCCACGTCCTTGCTCCCGGTCTCGCTTCCTAGTCAATGCCGTGCAATGCACGGTAAGGAATTGGACGGTGATGCATGGCACTTCCTCAATAAATAGGATTTGACAGAAGGATGCTCATATATGAGATGACATGTTTGTACAACACTCTGGCAATTACTAAATTGAAGGGGACAAACTTCTAATTAGGAAAGTGGGAGGCATGGAAATCAATGAGCATATCACCTGTATCCCAAATACAAGTATACCTTTGGTGCTAAGAAATTAGCAGGGTATTTTCCCTCGGTATGCCAAGGCCTACTTAGCAATCATGCAAAGCTTCTTAACTACACTCTTACCCAAGGTGCATTCACCAATTATAATGCCCATGCAAGAGAACATAGAAACTTTATATTACAAGGTTAATTATAACCTCCTACAATTCGACATGCTCACTTTTAATTATAACCCTAAACCAACCTAGATATATAAGCTAATTATGAAACATGAGCATACCAAAAGAAAATAATAAACTTTACTGCAAGTCAAGATTAACATGTTGCCTGAGCTGTCCCAAGATGGAATTATCACTAATAACAACTATATGCATATACAAGGCAATATTCATATTGAAATTCTCAAGCTAATTATGAATGAGTAACTTTAACAGCAAAAAGCATACTGATGGTGCCCAAAATTTTTCATGGAGATTTTATAGTTATGTAGAAATGCCCAAGGAGTAGGAATGCAAAATTTCAGAATTAAAATCCTACCCAAGAATTTATAGAAATTTATTTACTAAAAATGAAGATTATGCAATAACACTACAAATTTGCATAAAAGATGGAAATGTGCTTTACTAGAAAGTTTAGGAATGACATGAAATGCTTACTGATCAAATCCTATGATTTTATGAGTTACAAATTTTGAATTATGAATTTAATACTCTTAGCAAGGTTCTAAATTTGGTGATTTAATTTTACTAATCTACTGCATAACCCTGGCTCTCATCTTGTTTTTCTGGTAGAGGAGGATTTTAGGAATCCAACAAAATTGGTTTCATGCTCATTGGACTTTTAATTTTTGAGTTATGAATTTTTGAAGATTTTAACAAAGTTGGGGCTAAATTACAGAAATGTCATTTGGCATTTTCAAACGCCTGCGGGCTCGCGCGCGCGCGGTGGCCTGCGCCGGCGAGCTCGGGCCAGCGGCCAATCGACAGCGCGGCTCAGCCAACGCCGTGTGCACACGTGCTCAGCACCCCACGGCGACCTTGTGGGCCCGGTGGGTGTCTCGCGGGAAGCGCCGGAGACTGCCGGCGACGAGCGGCGGAGCAGGGGGAGGGTACGGCGGCGTCGCGCGGCGAGCACGGCGAGCGAGAAGGGTCGGGGAGTGGAGGGAGAGCATCACCTCGGTGCGGAGATCGACGGCGTGGAGGAGCTAGGCGACGGGGAGGGCCGGAAGAGCGGTCTCATCGGCGGGGTGGGGGGGGGGGTACCCGACGGCGGCGGCTCCTTTCTTCGTCAATTCCGGTGAGGTCTCTGCGGCAGAGGGGGAACGGGTTAGGGGCCTGCTAGGGAAGACACTTGCGCAACGATTTGAGGAAAGAGGAGGAAACGGAGAGCTGCCTAGGCGGAGCTTGACGCGACGGCGGCCATGGCGGAGGGGAAACAGGGGCGACGTCCGATTCTGGCGGAAGAAGAGGAAGGAGGCGAGGGCAGGGGCATCTGGTCTCGCCGAGGGGCCTGGGGATCGCGTGGCGCGCGTGCGAAAGCAGAGAGTAGAGGAGGGGAGGGGGCTCTCGGCGGCTGCGGCCTTAAGTACCGCGCGGCAGCGAGAGAGCAGAGAGAGCGAGGAGGCGAGCTGGCCGCCGGGGGTTGGCTCGCCGGTGGAGCTTCAATGCGGCCGGTGGCACAGGAGGGAGCAGACGGAGCAGTGGCCAGGATGGGCTAGAGAGAGAGGCGCGCGGTGGCCGGCGGGAGAGGTACGGCGGTGTCGATCGAAGAGTGGCTCAAGTACAGAGAGTTGTTGACTTCGATTGACTAGAACAGTGAGCTGTAATTTGCTGATTTATCCAATTACGATGCTTCAAATCCTTAGCAAATTTTTGTGTAAGCTCAGCAAAACCTACTTGCCAACTTTGTTTTTGGGGCCATGTCGAAATTCCATCTGGAAAATTAATTAAAATTCTCGGAACAGAGGTGCTGTTCTCTACACTTAGTAAATTCCCCAAAATTCTTTCTTGACATGCTCCACTGGAATATGCAAAAATATGGGCACACTTCCATTGAGTTTTGCAAAGTTTTTGAAAAGCTATTAATTGGCCAATTAGTGGGATTAACTAATTAAATTATTTCCCCTTTTTCTTTGGCACTTTAATTATTTGAAATTTTTAATTAGCCAGCAAATTAACATCGTGTTAGCTTACTCAACTTTTTGTGATTTGGGATGTCACAATGATATCACGGTTATCTTGAGATGGTTGCACATGGCCTTTGCCTTTCAACCGACTTAAGTCCATGTTGAGCCTCTGAACTTCTCTTTTGAGGTAATCATTTTCACTTGCAATAAGTTCATCACAAGTTTCTACAATTACTTGCTCATCATGTGATGGCTTTGCTTGAGAACAGCAAGTGTTAGCACAAGGTAAAACAATTGATTGTGTTATGCATGTGCATGTGTGAGATTAAGAAGATTTTACTACAGTAAGTGCAACCTCATGAGTTGTTTCTAGCATGGTATATGAGTCAATGAGCTTCTCATGTGAGCATAGAAGATCACCATGTCTCTCTTTCAATTTCTTATGCATGCTAGCAAGCTTTTGAAACTCAGCCATGATCATTTTGTTTGCTTCCTTTAGCTGTGCTACATAAGAAGATTTGTTAGTAGCACTAGTATGATCATTCCTTGAGTTGTTAACCTTTTCAACTAAGGATACATGAGACTTCCTTTGTCTCTTCGCCATGAAACAAAAAGATTTTTCATCATCTAAGCATGAGCTTCTTTGTGACATAGACTCTTCACTTGGTCTAAATCTGCAACTAGGATCTTCAACTTGATCATTAACAGAAATAGTTTCTGTTCTGCCAAAACCGGTGCAACCGGTTTGGCAAACCAGTGCCTTCGGTTTTTCCAGATTGGCAGTTTGAGTCTTCTCTTCTTCATTGTTGGAATTATCATATATTTCTTGAATACGAGTCCACATAGCATGAACATTCTTCAACTTGTATATCTTATCGAAGACGTCCCTACTCAATGCACCAAATAGGGCATTGGTAGCTTGGGCTTGGAGATGTAGGCATTTTTCTTGTGCTTGTGTGGTAGATTCCCTGTCAATGTTATGAGAAAAACCTACATCCACAACCCACCAAATTTTGGAACTCATCTCCCGAAAATATGAGATCATCTTAATTTTCCAATTATCATAATTTGTGCCATCAAAGTATGATACCAATTGAAAGTCCCTTAATGTCACCTAGAGGGGGTGGTGAATAGGCGTTTCTGAAAATTAACAAAAACTCGCAACGGAATTAAAACTGTCAAAACCGATTGCTCCGGTTTAGCAAACCAGTTACATCGGTTTTGTCAGAGAGCTTGGAATAAAACAACTAATAAAGAGAAAAGAACCAAGCACTCAAGACAAGCAATCCATCAAAGCAAACACAGAAACCACCCCAATTAGATTCACAAAGAATCAACCTCAGAAAACGAACTTCCAAAACCGGACCCACCGGTTTAGCAAACCGGTTATACCGGTTTTCCTGAAACAGATAGAAATAAAACAAGTAACACACTAACCAGAGGGACTACACTAGTGTGAACTACACAAAAGAGTAACCAAGATACACATAAACTAGATTCACCAAGAATCTACACAATTGAGCACTGACCAAAATCGGTCCCACCGGTTTGAGAAACCGGACCCACCG
Organism: Eleusine indica; assembly: GCA_030378355.1. Taxonomy (NCBI): domain Eukaryota; kingdom Viridiplantae; phylum Streptophyta; class Magnoliopsida; order Poales; family Poaceae; genus Eleusine; species Eleusine indica. The sequence continues at coordinate 2,604,325 of CM059498.1, read as the reverse complement.
GTTTCCTCAGGGCAGAGAGTATAAAATAGGAAATAATCGCGTTCCACTTAGTTCTAGCAAACTTAAAGATCTTAACAGAGCATGCAAGATCTAGAGCAAGTAATCACTAAGAGTACTAGCACAACTACACATGCAACCTATGAATCACAAATAAAAGAAGCAAGAACTAAAGAAAGCAAACTAAATGAAGCACGTGGAGATTTGTTTGCCGAAGTTCGGATTCACCCGTGAACCCTACGTCTCCGTTGACGAAGCTTGAGTTGCCCACAAAGCACACTCCAAGCCGGGTCTCTTTCAACCGCTTTCCCCGATCCACTATCTTGGCTTCTTTCCTTGCGGAGGCGAAGCGGACCTTCACAAACTTTCCCAAGGCTCACCACAAGCTTGGGAGCTCTAGGGCGACGCCTAGCCGACTAGGAGGATTCACCTCCAAGAGTAACAAATGCTTCACGGATTTGCAACACAACGCTCAAATGCTCAAGTGTAGGGTTTTCTCTTTTGTGCTCTCAATCTCAATCCCTCTCAACCCAATGCTTAGGATTTCTCACAAATCACTCAAACCTCACAAAGAGGTGTTGGGGAGAGCTCTACAAGGCTTTGTATGTATTTTCTTCGTGTGCATGATCAGCCCCCTCCAAAGGAGGGGTGGAGGAGCTATTTATACTTGTCCCCCAAAAACTAGCCGTTATACCGAACCAGTCAAAACCGGTCCCACCGGTTCTGAAAACCGGTACCACCGGTTTTCCTGAACTAGCCGTTACAAGTTTGAACCAAAACCGGTCCCTCCGGTTTGGTAAACCGGTTACACCGGTTTTCCCTGTCACACTGAGAGTTAGTGTGAGTATAGGTATTGTGTTTCTCTCATCTCACTTGGATTTTTCTTCGAGCATTGAGACATTAAATGCAGATCATGTAGCATCCCTCTTGATAGAGCGGCATACCTAAACTCAAGATTAAATAAAAAGACAATTCTTCTTGTTGAGCTTGCATGATAATGAATTTTGCCACTTCTTCTTTTTAGTGCTTCATGAGGAGTGTCACATGTGCTTTTGCTGAGCGTCATCACCTAGAGCTTGTGACTTGGAAACTCTTCATTTATCATGTCCATTTCCACCTTTTTGGTCACAAGTCACATTATATCTTCACATTCCAATAATGAATAATACTTGGAAATGCATGACCACATATAGCTTGATTGGTCCATCGCGATTGCGCTCTACCTGCCCTTCACCATGGCTTGGGTCCCTCGGCGCCAAGACTCCATCTTGCCCTTCTCCCGTGCATGGTCCATCGCGGCCAAATCATGCCAACCCTTCACCATCTTGCTATCTTGAGCCACACATAACTTTGTATCATCGTTATGCCTTCTTTTGAGTTTCTTCTTTGAAATATTGTTTTGATCAAGTTGTTTCCAAGATCAGTGCATAGAAGAACAGCACTTGATCACATCTTTTTCTTGACAACACCAATTTGTTGAGATCATCTCCTATCAATGGTTTTCATGTCCCATATTCATTTCAGACCTTGGATTGTCATAGTCTTGCTTTATATGGACCTATTTATTTGACACTTGTCATTTTCATCACATAAGCCTATTTTCCTTGCACAATTATACACTATCAGAGATGATCATTTATGTTCATGCTACGTATATTCTTCATGTACAACCTGCTCATACACTCACAAAGAGGATCAGTTCTTTAATCACGTTGTCATACAACCACCAAAACCCACTAGGGACATAGATGCACTTTCAGTATTGTCATTTAATCTTTTATAATTAATGACCATTCTGGACTTTCCTCTTACTTCTTCAGCATGATTTCTAACTATAAATGCCGCAGATCTATGTGGGCTTCTACTTTCTCTTATGACTTTTAATTTTAATAGTTCTTCAATATGCATCTTAAAGTCTTCTATATCCTTTGGAGTGGCCTCAATTGGAGCTGTTTTGATTATACAGTTTGGGTTTATTATATTAATCTTGCATACTATACCATTTTTCTCCCAATGCTTCATAGGTATTTCACCAATTATTTGAATATCTTCAAGCCTCTGTACTATCTTCTCTATATCTTTTTTAGACTTTATATCTCTGTACCAATTTAGTGCAAATGATTGTAACTCAATGCATTCTAGGTTAGAATTTTCTATATAATATTTTTCTATATTTGAGCTTATATTTGAGCTCAGTTTAAAGTTTGGATGTACTTTAGGTAATGCAGTATCTAAGACTGGACTAGAAGTATCTATATCAATATTGCAAATTTGTTGTGTCCCATGGCGCTTTTTAACTTCAGAAATGAATGGAACATTATCTTGTTGTGGGATAAATATAATTCCATGTTCACGTATAATTGTTGTTTGTACTGATTGTTGTAAAAACCTTAGCCCAATTATCATTTCATCATTTATCATAGATAGATCTCTTATTATAATTTCATCTATTATGTATCTTGTATCATTTATATATGCTTCTATATTATAAGCTAATTGATTATGGACTTTTCTTATTCCTGACATATCTGTGGAGATTTCTGCCTTATTATTATCTATAGTATGTACTATTTCAGGACATCTAATAAAATATTTGTCATGGATGATATTTTTAGTGCATCCTGTGTCTACTAAGGCTAGTATTTTATATGTAATATTTGGTCTTCATTTTATTTTTACTGGGATCCTTATGCCTAATATTTCTTTGAATGGCAATCTTACTATGTATTTATTTCCAAAGCTTATCAAAGCCTCTCTTAATTGAATAATCTTATTATTCTTATTGTCTTTTATAGTTAAAGTTTGTTCCTGACATTCAATAATTTTATCTTCTTTTGCAGTTTTGTTTTCAACCTTTGCTTGTAATATTTATAATTCTGCTTTTAACTTATTTATTCTATTTTCTAATATTCGGACTCTACTAGATAAAATTTTATCTTCTGGTTCCAATTATACTTCATATCTCCAAGCTTGCTGCTTTGTTTTCAGATATTCAAGGCATGCTTGTTTAAGACAAACACTACAGGTAGCTTTATTATTTTGACTTGGGTAATATATGCAAAAAGTGCACTTTATATTATAGTCTCCTTTTCCTCTTATCCAGTCATGTTCACACTCTATTTGATTCATCATTTCAATTTTTCATCCAGCTAAATCTTCTATTAAATCTGATTACTCATCACTTGATTCATATTCTGTTTCAATATTTTCTATTTCATCTGTTTCTATGATGAAGTATATAGACTCATCATCTTTTATTTCATCATCGCACATTAGGATATTCTCATTGACACTGTCCACTATAAATACCTTCTCTTGTTCTTCATATTTACTAGAGTATCTTTTCTGATCTTTATTAGGACAGGTTTTACTTAGATGATCGGGTGAATTGCATATAAAGCATCTACATGTCTTATCATAATTCTTCCTAGGATTATATCGTCTTACATTTCTCTTATGTAAGAATGGTGGCCTATTATCAGATCCTCTTAAGAAATATCTTCTCTTTGTTCTAGGATTATTGTACTTTCACTGTGGTTTTCTGAACTTTTTACTTCTATGTCTTTCTTCTCCATATGTTAAAGGTATTTGAACTATATTATTGCAAAAATTATAGTCTGAATGTTTCATGGATCTTTGAGCTTGTATGTTTGTACATATTTTAACTGTTTGAACATAAATGTTATGACTTGAGATATATTAATGACTTATCCTTGCGTTTCTAACCAACTCCACCAGCAGGACTCCAAAGGAATAGACATCACTCTTCTCATTGAGCTGGTATGTTCTAAGATATTCTGGATCAAGATAGCCAGCTGTTCCTTTCACTTGAGTAGAGACATAACTGGCATCAGTTGGAGCCAGTTTGGCAAATCCAAAGTCAGCAACCTTGGCTCGGCAATTGTTCGTTAGGAGTATATTTGAGGATTTTATGTCCCTATGGATGACAGGGTGGTCTGCGCGGATTAAATATATGAGTCAGAGTTGATTCTTTAAAGTTCAATTTTTCAAATGAAAGTACAGCCATGAACAGAAAGATATATGCAGCCCATCAGCAGCAGCCATATATTGCTTTATTTTTTGTGTTCAATTTTTTTATAGATATATAGACGTGAAACCTGCATCTAATGGATTCCTGAATATTTTTTTCTTAGCCTCTTGTAACTAATGGCCAGGATCAAATGTAGTAAAATTATGGGCACAGAGCTTCCAGTATCATTTACAAGACAGAAGAATTCAATTTCGATGCATATTTCTAATAAAAATCAGATATCATAATTATAGATTAGTTATTAGTTTACTGCAGTAAAGAAAAGAAAAGAAAGGAGCGTATATCCACTCATCCACTTTAGAAAGCGTATTCCTCCATACGGGCACTGGGATGCCTCATCTGTCACTCCAATTCTAGGTTGACTAGTTCAGTCCAAAATAATTATCGGTTGCTTTCCTATTATTAATATTAGAAGTTTTGAATCTCGAATATTTGTCAATGTAAGGTGTTGACTATTCTGTCCATAGCTGTTCCAGCTAATGTTGGTTCCGTTATATAATGGGCAAAGCATAAGTGCATAACAGGTGATAACTTTGAATATACGGTGTCATTCTATACCAAACAAAACATGTAGCTTTCAATCATGCCACTTTTAGTGATCTTTTCTGGATTAAAGATAAATATACTATAACCCAAAGACCATTTTCTGAAAGTTTACATTCAGAACACCAAAGAAAAGGGAAATAAGGGAACCAAATGCTGTTGAAAGAAAATATATGAAGGTAGGAACTTCACACTACCTGAGTAGGTATGAAGATATGTAATAGCATGAGCCACATCAATTGCAATGTCCAATCGCAATGAGAATTCCAGCATTTTACCATTCAGACCTGCATATGGCTAATCTCATGTAAGATTGAGTTAGTACAAACCAACACAATTCTACTTTAGAGGAGAAATTGACAGGACCACAACGTTCTTACGGTCAAGGTGCTCTCGAAGGTTTCCATTGGGGACATACTCCACAATTATCAACTGCTCGCCACCAAACTCTAGGTACCCATGAAACCTAACCAAATTCAGGTGCTCGATGTGTTGCAATGTCTCAATCTCATTCCGGAACTCACGGCCCATTTGCTTGTCATATACATTCTGGGAAGAAAAGCAACTCATATAGACTTGTTGCATGGAGGCAACAGATCATAAGAAAATAGTTACAAACCTTTTTGGCCCTTTTGACAGCAATAAGAGTGCCATCAGCGAGTTGACCCTTGTATACGGTCCCAGAACCACCCTGCCCAATCTTCAAGTTCGGTGAGAAGTTCTTGGTTGCTTTCTGGATCTCTGGCAAGGAGAACTTTGTGCTGCCAGGGATCTCCCTCTCTGAAGCATTCTTGTGCAAGGGACTATACAGTCCTCTAATTGATCGCTTACTGTCAAAAGTGCTTCCGCTACTAGAACCTTGTGAGCTCAACGACTGTGAGACTGCAAATTCAACATAGTTCAGTTTACTTCAAATTTAACATAGTACAGTATCTGAACCTGCTCGAAAACATTCCGATGGCACGTGCAGCAAAAAAGTCAAAAGTGTTTACGTGTATTGCTCGATGAATTCGACAGCACCCATTTGAGGATAATTATGTCTACATCACTAATAAGATATTTAATATCATCAAAACTCTGAATTAAACTGGACAGGCACAACCCACCAGTCCCTACAGGCTCTGGAATTCTCCTTCAACCAGACTTGAAATTAACAAATGATACCTTGCGTAGGGGTTTGCACGTTGTATGGTAACTCTCAATAAACAATTTGACCAAAATGGGCCCCGGGCCATGAGTAAAACGGTAACAAATGGAAAAACAAGGAAACATGAATGAAGTACAAACACGCGAAGAGTGTCGCACACGTCCGATTAAAGTAAAGCTCAGTACCGGAGAAGCATCCCTTACTGCTGCAGCTATGCTACAAAATGAAAACTGTACAGGAAAAGGTAATCTAAGATCAAACTCAAGTCCTTCCACAAAACAGGGCAGGTGGTAATTGATCGGTAAACACTAACTGATCTCGGAAATTGATCGCTGAGCAAGGGCTCCTTTCCGGCATAATCAGTGCAGGAGAAAGGAGAAGACTACCGTTCCCGGAAAAAATATCACCATAGGAATAGAGGCAGCCGAGAAATGGAGGGGGGAAAAGGCGTGTTGTACTATACACGTACGTTGGTGCGAGTTGTGGAAGTCGTCCGACAAGGATGTCTCCGGCGGCGAGCGCGCCCCCGTGGGGACGAAGCAGGATCGGAACGCATCGAGGAAGGTCCCGCGGCCGCCACCATCCACGGAGCGCTCGGAGGCGGACGACGCCATGGTGGCGACGGAGAAGCGGGAAAGGTCCCCGCTGCCGCTGGGGTCGCTCCGCCTCCCGGCAGAGCGGCGGCTGCTGCTGCGACTCATCATCTAGGCCTTGGGTTGCACTGCGCGCGGCGCGGGGCAGGGCGGCGGCCGCGTGCCGAGATGAGGTGCAGGAGGAGGTGGGCTTGCTGGCTGCTAACCTTGATGGCTTGGATAGCGGCGGTCTGAGTCTGATGATGACGCGGTGGAGGAGGAAGGTGCCGGGAGTTTTGCGTGCTTCTCCGCCTCGGCGCGTCAAGGTGGACTCATTCAGGAGGCAGGCGGGTGTCCAGTGGACTTCATTCAACTCCACGTAGGCCCAGCCCAACAATGCGTTTTTCCTCTCTTTTTTTTTCATCATCTGATGAAGCTCCTCAATCTGGGAGTGGTACATGTAGACAATCATTTTGAATGAAAATAATTGCGATTCTTTTCTCATGGAGTGGACGTAGTCAACTTAATTCCAATATAAAACCTTTGATATTTTTGTGCGACGAATAAAACCAGTAGATTTTGGTAGTAATAATACAGCAAGCACGATAAACTAGTAAAGTACTGCATGCGGTTATTCGCTAATGACGGTGCCGAGACTTTATAGCGGTAGGGTTGCACTGCCGTCTTCGTCACCAAGTGGGACCAGAGCGTGCTTTGCCGTGTGGAATTGGAAATGTCGGAGTGCAGTCAAAGTCAACCTTTTGGCTCAACTATCACCAACCTATGCGTGACCCTCGATAGAATCCCTTCTCCTCTATGTCAATTGGGCCATACACCTGTCAAGAGTAGTAGGCGACACGAGACGAGACGAGACGTACGTATGGTGTAGGCGAGTGAAAGACCCGGTGAGTGTGTGTGGTCAACAGCACGTCGGCAGGTGACTCTTTTCCGAATTGTGGTTCGGGTTCGGGCCGAACCACAGAGGATGACAAAGCGCTGTGTTCCACGGTCGGTCGCGGCAGCGCTGCGCAGATCGCCCGTGTCGAGCAGACAATTGCACGGAACGTTCGTGCTCCTCGGCAGTCAGCACTCAGTGGTTGGGCACCGGCGTTTGGCGCGAGACTGCCTTGGCGACTTGGCGTGCGCTTTTTGTGAAGTGAGACTGCGTTTCTGGCCACCGAAAGCATCGGCTTGGTGGCGTGACGCCTGGGCGGGCTCCAGGACAGAGCTGCTGACGAAGAACCATGGCAGGCTGCGTTAGTCAAGCCGCGACTTGAATCTGTTGGAAGTTGGATCTGCGGAAGTGCGGAGGAATCTGCTGTTCCCTTGGAGTAGCAGGTAGCACGTAAATATGTTCGCCCGAGGCAACTTTCTGGTGTGAAGCTAGCCAGTTTTCTCGCCCATGACCAGGACGATCGAAGAACGTTGACGCCTGGAGATGCCGGAGTACAATCTTCAACCGTGCACGAATGCACGTGGACAGCTGCTCGTAGTCTCCTCGAGCACACGGGCTAGCACCGTTTTTCTTCCGCTAGCATACTGTTGCACTGTTTGCCGAACTGATCGCTCCAGCGACCAGAGGTTATGCGGACCCATCAATGCCAGAACTCACAATACAAAGAGCCACGGGTGAGCAAAACAAATCATCGGCCGTGGATGAACATGCAGCATATGCAAAGGCTCTTGCGCGTGCGACTTTTGCATTCCGAAGTTACTCCCCCCAGCGTGGCAGTGTGCACGGTTTTTTTTTTTTTTAACTGAGCGTGCATGGTTCTTCGCCAAGAGTGGATGGATGCTGCTGCTCAGCCTAGTTGTCTTGACTGTCCACTAGTGATTTTTGCTATTTTAACCATTTTAAAATGATCACAGAATTATGATCTCTCTGTTAAAATATTCACGAGATATTTTTTAAATAAAATTGTTCTTGGTCTTCTTCTTCCTCTCTCTCCCCGACCTATCAATTGCGCTGTCGGTCCGCGTCGTGCGAGGGAGAGCGCGGAGACGCTGTCCCCCGCCGCGTAGCAGCTGCTGCCGGTCGAGTCTTGCACCGTGGGACCGCAGGAACACGGCGAGCGCGCGCGTCTGTTGCTCCCCGCGCGCCATGAGCGCCGCCGCCCGCCGACGAGGGTGTCGCCCGCGGCGAGGCGGGACTTGAGGGACGACGCGGGGAGATGAGGTCGAAGCGGGAGGCGGCGGCGAGTCCGCAGGCGGTGGCACCCGACAAGCGTGTCGACGAGCTGGGCCATGAAGCCCGCGGACTCAGGTTCCGGGAGCGGCTCGCAAGCGGAGACGAGGGAGAAGAGGTCTAGGACGAGGTGGATAGCGTCGGCTTCGTCGAAGGCGGCGTGGAGCACGACGAGGTGCGCGCTCGCCGGCGGCAACGCGGACGCCAGAAGATGGGTTCGGGAGAGAGAGAGAGAGGAAGAAGAAGGCCAGGGGTAATTTTGTCCAAAAAAATACCTCGTGGTCATTTTAACGGAGAGACCATGATTTTGTGGTTATTTTAGAGAAGCCCACGGTTTCGTGATCATTCTGGCGAAGCCCAACATTTACGTGGTTAAAATAGCAAAAATCTCACCAGCAGCACCCACTGCCCGCTGACGTTGCTCGTTTTGATGCTGAATTTGTTAGAGAACACTCTTTAAGTTGATATTTGTTAGTGGACACTACGTAATGTTATATTTGTTTTAGAACACTATTAAACTATGCCAACTTTAAAGAGTGTCTTTAAACAAATTTGACCTTAGACTGAAAATTTTGAAATTGGACGTCATGTTACGCTGGAGGTAACTTGAAGAAGAGCGCGGTACAAATATTATCTGTTGAGGCCTTGAGGGGGACTGTCAGATTGTGAATTCATTCATGCGCTACGGCCAACCAACAACTAACGCTGTTGGTAGTCACGCGGGCGACAGGAGCGGATCGGCATGTTGACCCGTCCGCCCTCCGGCCTGAATCACGGTCTCCACCGCCGTCTTATCTCGCCGCGCCGGACGGCACGGCCAAACGTAACCGCGCGCCCGATGCGGGCGGTGGACGACGACGTTGCACGAACTGTCGGGCGGCAACCGCAAGCAAGTGCGCGGAGTTAAATCCGGCGCCGTGAGTCCTGTGACCGACCGGAGCGCGCCCCACGTTCCCGGCCTGCAGGCGTGGACCATTCCCATCAGCATCCGTCCTGCTCGCGCCGCTCAAGTTATAACCCTCTTCGCTGTAGCGGCCGTGCCTGGCCGCGTCGGGCTCGGCGAAACCCGGGCGTTGTGGCCTTGCGCGGGTGTCCCCTCTGCTCGCGACAAATCGAGAACCACTCCGTCTGCCGGCGCGGCGGGCGGCCACCTCTCCCTTTGTTGTTTGCCGATTGAGAGATTCCTCGTCTCGATCCCGTCCGCCTCCAAAACCCAAACAAAGCCCACGCACCTTTCCTCCCGTTTCCCCACGCGCCCCGCGGAACCCAAAAGTCGCTTTTCGGGTGCCTCGCTAGGGTTCTTTTCTGGCCATGTCGTCGTACCCGCTTGTCCCCGCCTGACTCCGATTCGCCCGCCTGCTATACCCAGCTTCCGACTTCCGAGTGCCCCGCCCCCAACCCGATGGAGGAAGACGAGCAGGAGGCGGGCCCGGAGCCGGAGGAGGAGCCTCAACGGTGCGGGAGGCACCCGTCCCAGCTGCTCACCGGCATCTGCTCCTCCTGCCTCATGGAGCGCCTCTCGTCAGTCCGCGACCAGCCCGAGGCCGAGATCGTCGAGATCGGCGCCGCCGCTGAGGCCTCCGCCGCGGCCGCCGACACGGGCAAGCTGCGGAAGACGCTCATGCTGCTCTTCCAGCTCGACGACTCCTGCGGCGGCAGTGGTGTCGCGCGTCCGTGGGAAGGGGATGACGGTTCCCAAGTACTAGCGGACATTGGGGCGGATTCTGGAGGAGGAGATCGTGGGGGCAGGCGGAAGAGCGGTTCCTGGCTCAGGTCGATTTTACCGAAGAGGGGGATGCGGTGGACGAGAAGCGGAGGAGGTTCTGTCAAGGCGCCCTCGCCGCCGCCACGGCAAGAGGAGGCGGTGGATCCGAGGGGCGGCGGCGGCGGCCCCTCCTCCCGCTGCTTTGGCAACGGCGACAGCCACGGTCGCGGTGCTCATGTACAGGTGGAGCGGAAGCTAAGCTTCCGGCGCTCCAGCGACTGGAGGGTGGGTCGGGACCCGAGCAAAAGCTCAGTGGAGCCGCCCCGGCACTCGTGGGACGGGGCCATGGTGGGCAGGGCCTTCGCTTGTTCATTCGCCTGCTTAGAGGATCCTCCGGATACGGCAAGGGGGCCGAGGCGAAGCAATGCAGAGGAAACGGTTGGGGAGGCCCGTGGAGGGGTTGCAGAGACCAGAAATGGGGGCCGGCTCTCAGTTGATGAGGGGCGGTGTATCAGGGGAAGGGGTCGTGCTGACGCCGGGCTGGAAATGGCCGTCTCTAGTGTTGGAAGACGGCGGTCCAACAGGTGGAGCAGGGTGTGGGATCGGAGCATAACGAGCCCACTCAAGGAATTCGTCAGAAAGGGGGAGCATGTTCTTGAGAGGTCCCTCTCAGAGTCGAGGAGGGAAGTCCGGAGAGGTAAAAATGCGGAGGCGGCAGACATCGGTGGCGAAATTCAGCCTGGCCGTAGTAATGGACATGTTTCAGGCAGAGCAAGCCAAGGAGCAACCAGAAGCTCACAAGCTGCGTCTGTTGGGGATGCGCAGAATTTCCGCGCAGATTGGCTCAAGAATAAGGAATGCAAGATTGGCAGGAGCAGGAGTGTGCATTACACGTCTCCTGGGAACTTGGACAATGGAATGCTGCGGTTTTATCTGACACCAATGAGAAGCACCAGAACAACAAATAGAGGGAGGAGGAGAAATTCACGCTTGTTTGGGAGAGGACTTTTTGGTTTTATATGAGTGGATGAAGTAGAATGTTAGCCCATGCCATGTGTTTTAGAAGATGGCAGCAGCAGAAGCAACATTTCATTGGTTTCTAAGGACTGGCAACATTGTAAGTCATTCTGCTATATTTTTTCTTGTAGGATACCGCTAAGCCCAACTTAGACTCAAGAGCATCAGAATTAGTTGCAGGTTCGCTGCTCTATTCTTTTTAAGCCTTTTCATATAATTGGGATCTGGACAAAGCTGTGCAGATTAGTATCACAATGTAATTATTTACTTTGATAATAATATGTATTATTTGTGCTGAGAGTTCCTAATTTACTGTCTTCTGTAAATATGTATGCTGTTCCAGTATGTTGCTTCCTCATAATCAATAGCCAACAAGTTTGTTCAGTCACTGTTATTTATGGTTAGCATTTAACCAGTGGAAATAGCCAGACATCATAGCTCACATGCTTTACATTCTATACATGAATATGTCAGTAAGCTGCATACTATTCTTCCTCTTTATGTTTAAATTTTGTTTCCTATATGCTTGTCTTTTAAAGTATAACTGGTCCATGATGTTCATTGGTAGCCTATGAATGGCATGGTTTCCCTCTTAGGTTCACTTTTATATCTTGTCATCATTCAAGGGAATTCTCATAAGTGGGGTTCTATTGTTGTGCGCCATGCTTATATTTGGAGCTTCAATGACTCAATCCAACATACTTCTTCTGAGTTAGACTAAGTAGTGGGCCGAGTGCATTTTTCTTGATCAGTCAAGGGTAATTGTTGTTTACTTTTGTTAGATCTAGTAGGTTAGGCTATTTGTTGCAGGTTGAGGTTCGTTCGTTTTCATACTTCAATTTTAGTGCCTAAGTGATCATTGATGGTCCTTATATTTAAACTGGATGGGCTTGGGCACACTATGCAGGTTCGCTGTTTCATTCAAATGTTTGACATTGGTTTATCACAGACCAACTTTATATATAAATCTAAACATGTATCCTGATTTTGTAAAATAAATTGGTACATTTATTCAAAATCTAAGCATGTATCCTTCTTTTGTACCTGTAGAATTGTCATAGGAAACAGACCCTTACTTTTGTTAACCATCAACAAAATGTGTCCAGCTACTGTGTTGGTGACAATTTTTGCAGATTGCAAATATTATCTCATTCATTCAGCCCCACACATTCTGTCGAGCGTGTAGGCTGTAGAAGCGGAGAAGCATCCTCTTATTTGCATAATCTTATTGTGCAGTCTCTATCCAACAGTTCTGCTGTCTCCTTGTTTCCTGTTTGCACAGTACTTGTGAGAAGTCAAGCTGCAATATGATGATTTGGAACGCTCTTCCCCTGAGCTATCAAGCCAAGATAGAGAAATTTGGGACAGTGTCAGTGCAACAAGAGGAATCAGTCCAATTAATTTTCTATACGTGATGAGGAAATGACAAAGCAAAAGTTCAGTGTAAAGGCCAAGCAGAAGTTTTTTGGGGCGGACTGGCAAGCCTGACTCTGTCGACCCAGAATGGCTGGCATGTAGGAGGTAACTCAGTTTTACCTCTAGAAAGATCTGACATTGGGACTTGATGCTGGAAGATCAGGTACTAGGAGCCCATAAATTGGTGTGTACAAATTCCTAAGTTCCTTTGATCATGTTGAGATTCGCAGGGGCCCAGGATATCATCAACTTTAAGTGTAGACATGATTCAGAATATCATGAATGGGTTTCAACCATATGGGCGCCAATGAAGTAATTCGTCTCAGGGTCAGTGCTGAAATAAGTGTGTATATCAAATAATAGCTTTCGGGATGAGGTGTGCGGTGCCTTTCCTTTCAGTAGTAGAAATGCAACCTTGAGTTACAATTGCAATGTCCAACTTCACTGGCGTGGCGAACCCAGCAGAATATGTATTTACTGCAGATGCGTATCAGTTCATTGTGAGGCCTGGTACTTCACTGGAATACCAATGAAGAATATAATTTTTTTTTGACACCGGAAGAATATAAATTTGTAACCATCAACACCCTATCGGAGGCGGAGGACCTCAATGCTTTGTGTATAAATGGGATGGATATATTGATGCACAACATTAGTTTAGCTCGGTTAGTTTTCATGATCGGAAATTGATGTTAGTGTCAACTCTTATTTCTTCTTGGTCATCTGGAACTGTGGTGCAAGTTGCTAACTTACCATTCTTACATAAGTTCTCTGTATGATATCCACCACAGCCTTCTATTTCATTTGAGTAACTTTTTGTACAAATGCTGCAACATTCGTGGATATCCAGTAACTCAGATGGTCATATATCCGCATAGTTGTAAGAAAGGGTGATAGTATCTCATACAGTACATGTTTTCTTTTTTACATGTGTTCACTGGTTTCTACCGATCGAAGTTTCTGAGGTCATGAACTTCTGTTGCCTTAAACCAATTCTGCAATAAACTAAATCGGGGTGATAGTATCTCGTACTTCTGAGGTCATGAACTACTCGCAACTGCTTGCAATTGCTTTATACTCTAGAAATATATGTACATCTACCTTTTTTTAATTTTTTTAATGTAGAATCTACATATCACACTACGTACGGTATTACCCCCAAATAAATAAGGAAAATATCATAAAATCATTGGAAACACGTGAAACGTAACAAAGTTTAGCTATGGTAGAGGGAAGATATTTACCTCTTTCATAATAATGGCAACAAAATAACTAACTGAAGTTGTTATGACAAATTAACTAGGCTTTACCGGCAGTCACGCAATAATTGTATAAGGAAAACGTGGCCGGTACTCCACTCCACCGCTTCCTCTCTCTATTTGCGCAACTGCAATCCCATCCCATGAGATGAGAGATTACGGGAAATTGAAATCTAACGTTGCAAATCACAGCAACCCTCCTAATCTGTATTCGTTTTCCCTTTTTCGTTGTCCCTTTCCTCTGTACTTTACTCACATCTTGTCCCCCCCTCCCGTCTTGCCCATCACAACAAAAATAAATCCATCAATAATAGAGAGAAGATAGCAACAGAGGCTGCTTAATAATCTCTTCTTTTTCTCCTCTTATCTCCAAGGGCGCATCTCCAGAGGCGGAAGAGGACCGGAGCGGCAAATTCTTGGTTGCTTTGCGCGAGATGTCTTCTCCAAGCAAGCGCCGGGAGATGGACCTCATGAAGCTGTAAGAATCCTCAGGGTTCCAGAGATTCTCGTCTGGGATTTCAGTGGGAGTTACCTGATCTGGATTTCTGTGCCTGATGTTGATTCTTGCAGGATGATGAGCGACTACAAGGTGGAGATGGTGAACGATGGGATGCAGGAGTTCTTTGTTGAATTCCGTGGGCCTAACGAAAGTATGGGTTCTGACGCACAAAGCCGATTCGATTCTTTTTTTTTTCAGGGACGATGATTCAGCCGCTTGTGATATCTGATCTGGATGAACCTAAGATCAAATCAGAGTTTTGCTTGATCACTGCTGCCTGTGGCTTCCACTGGTGTGACTGAAGAACAGCTATGATCAAATTCCAAATTTAACCTGTTGCTAAACTGATTTTGCATTTTGGATGTTGGATTCATTAACTTGATATTGTACTTAGCTTCAGTCTTGTTCTATAGCAGTAATTTGAGATGAGTATATGCACAACCTGATGAACTTTTTACTGAATTTAATAGGCATTTATCAAGGAGGCGTATGGAAGGTTAGAGTAGAGTTGCCTGATGCATATCCTTACAAATCCCCTTCGATCGGATTCATCAACAAGATGTATCACCCTAATGTCGATGAAATGTAAGTATTGTGGTGTTCAGTATCTTTGTTTCATCAAATTCAATCCATATAACATCAGTTCCTACCCACTTTTCGTTCAATGTAAAATGTAGGTCTGGTTCAGTCTGTTTGGATGTCATCAACCAGACATGGAGCCCAATGTTCGGTAAAATTCATCTTTTCTTTCATGAATAGCACGTCAGTTAGTTTTTTGTTGTTCCTCAGCAGCATAATCTGCACAAATAGAGATCCATTCTTTGTACTCCATCGCAATAGTGTCAGCTCAACCTTTGTGCGATGTTTTGCAGATCTTGTCAATGTGTTTGAGGTCTTCCTTCCGCAACTTCTATTATATCCAAACCCTTCTGATCCATTAAATGGAGATGCTGCTGCCCTGATGATGCGTGATCGTCCTGCTTATGAACAGAAAGTGAAAGGTAATCAGATTATGTATTTTCTTTCAGTTCCAACCTACTCCCTCCGTTCCAAAATTGTTGTCGCCATTGACTTTTTTCATGATCTTTGACCATTCATCTTATTCAAAATATTTATTCAAATATGAAAAGTTATAAGTTATATTTAAATTTTATCTAGTAATAAAACAAATTATAAAAAATATATGATATTTTTTAAAATTTTTTGAATAAGACCAAGTTAGCGAAAAAAATCAATGGCGACAACAATTTTGGAACGGAGGGAGTATATTGCAACCAGCTTGAAGACTCCTAAAATGTGAAACATTCATTATAGATATGCTGTTTAATGAATTTTTCTTTGTATTTTTGCACTCCTTTGTGAACTAGTTATAGAGTCAGAGAAAATTCCTCTCCTATGTATACTTGGCGGTCTTGCGATATTGAATTATTGACTACTCAATCTCATGGCATTCATTTAGATGTAAATCCACCTTAAAAT
Source organism: Eleusine indica (assembly GCA_030378355.1). Lineage (NCBI taxonomy): Eukaryota > Viridiplantae > Streptophyta > Magnoliopsida > Poales > Poaceae > Eleusine > Eleusine indica. The sequence continues at coordinate 2,588,455 of CM059498.1, read as the reverse complement.
AAAAGTTCAAAACCACTTTCAGATAGGCTTTAGGAAACAATTACAAAAGCCTTCTAGGAACTTTTTCGAAAGAAAAAGGCTTCCAGGAATGTTGGCTTATTACAGGTGCTCTGATGTGTATACAACTGTTAGTTGAACATAGATAAGTTAATTTATCTGTTAGATAATGTTGGGGGTTTGTTGCTCGAGACTTTGTTAGATATTATTTTTTGACCGTAAGGTTTTGTTAGATATTGATGGAGTTTTTGAGCTATGCATATGGCCTAGTGGACTCGATTCGCATGTTCATAAAATTTTTTAGTTGCCTTTATGTGCAAATTCCTGGTGCCAGGATGATATGGCACATTATGATCTGCTTCTTCTTGATGGGGTCATGTGACGATGCAAACAAACAATGATTATTAATTTGTGATCCTTGAAGGCCTTAATATTCTCTTATAAAAAATATCTTTCAGAAGGAATTCTGTGGTTAGGAAATTTATTGACTTGCCACCATGTACAGTGTGTTATGCTGTTATAAGAGCTTAATCATTTCCACTCACAAAACAAAAAGAGCTTAATCATTTCCAGATTATCCTAGTCTGGATTTCTACATGAATTAGTAGCTTATTTTGATGCTCTAGAAGTGCTTCTTTACTAGAATATAGTTCCCATCGGTCATTTGTTGGATGTAATATTACAATGGTTCATTTCGATAAATGCTGAACCAGTTTCATGTTTATTAAATTACACTCTCTTAGTCTCTTCCTGAGTATTTGAGAGCTGAGTTTTTCTTTTATGTTTCTGCAGAATACTGTGAAAAATACGCTAAACCAGAAGATGCTGGTGTAATCCCCGAGGACAAGTCTAGCGATGAAGAACTGAGTGATGAAGATGATGATAACTCCGGGGATGAGGAGATAATGGGCAAACCAGATCCGTAGTCAAGTTGGGGAATCTATGCCTTGGTAGTCAGGCTAATCTGCCTGCAATGTTGCAGCAACTGCAACATAGCTGTCTCTGAATGTTTCCGTTCAGTCATCTGAATGCCATGTAAATAAACTGCAGTTTCATGTTCTCTAATGTTGTTTCCGTTCTCACTTAGACCGGTTGGATTTACAGCAGCAGCAGCCAATTGTCCGCTGAGCATCACAAGATTGTAGGTTTCTGCATTCGAATTCCCCATGATCTGTGAATTCAGTCGATTGTTCAGTAGCAATTGTGTTGTTTTAATATTTGTGCAATTGTTAGTTAACACAAGCAACTTAAACAGTGGTACAGACATTCAACTTCAGTGTTGCTGCTCACTTGCTCAGAGGCTGCAACCTACTTGGATGGACTTATAAGTGCTCAATATTGCAGTTCTCCAAAGTGTGCTGATATGTAAGTGAAGGGTTCATAATTGGCGACTTCGAAAGTTGACTTTATGAATTTTATATGCAAACATCACATGGTGCCATCATTCCATACAACTTGGAGAAAGCAGCAGCTCGGTGACTTTTGGTCACATCTCACATGAGACAGTATGCATCACACGGGGAAAAAAGGTCGCCCAATACGGAGACCGAATGAATGAACATGATTGAAGTTGTTCGCGTCGTTAACTCGTCAGTCTCACACGAGAGTGGTTTGGTTATCCACGCTTGAGCCGTTGGGTGCCCAAGCCGTCATCAACATGGCGATAGTGGCGTGCCGGGTGACGCTCGCCGCCGTCGTCCTCCTGTGCGCCGTCGCCGGTGTGGTCCTCGGGGCGAAGCGGGTGTCGATCACGGACGACCTGCGCGACGTGGTGGACGATGAGGAGGACGACGATTGGCGCCATTGGGGCGCCGCGGCGCGCCCTCGCGACGACCCGCCGCCGGACCTCTCGCGGATGGATCCGGCCGCCGTCCAGGCCGAGCTCCTCCGCGCCCACACCGGGCCCTCGTTCGGCTTCGTCAAGCTCCGTCCCGGCGTCCGCCGCTCCCAGGTGCGGATCCTGCGATCGCCTTACGCCTTTCATGTTCTCGTCGTAGTTGCCGGTTATTATTGTTCGTTTCGTTGTTTGCCTGTGGCGTGGGCGCATGACATTACAATTCCGTGCTTTTTTCAGGAAGATGTGATGGCGATCGCGACGAGGTGGAGCAATGTGCTGCGGACCGGATCGGTGGAGACCAAGTTCGTCGCCGTTGACTTCGGAACGCTCATGTTCACAATGGAGAGAGGGCGAGACGTTCTTGAGGTACACCACATGCTTTTGCTTCTCTTGTTCCCTTGGATTGGCCATTTTTCTGCAGCTGTACAATGCCGGTCTTGATCTGACCAATTCACAAGAACGGTTAAACGTAGAGGCTAATACACTTCAACACGTACATCGAGGGTTCACTAGAAACGTACTGCAGTTATTTTTCCCTGAAATTTGTGTTAAATATATTTCAAAGCCAATTCTTTGCTCTGATGCCATACTGATTAGATATGCTTCATCAGTGTCTACTGCAGATCATGAGCTGTATAAACGGCCATGCTTATCTATACATAATCCATGGCTTAAGATGTACAAGGAAATTAAAGGAAAAACTTATCTACATTCGTATACTTATCAAATGGTTGAATTGTGCTTACATAGAGACTAAACTGATTTTGTTGTGATAGCTCAGTGGTACAGTCGTACAGACCAGGTACTCTCATGGTTAAAAGAGAGATAATAAGTGGCATGATTTATGCTGGTATTGGGAGTTGGTATTAAGGGCTTTTTCTCAGAATTGCTAGCATTTTGTTAAGATATATCATTTCCGTACTGCAGGATTTGAAACTGAGTGTCTGGAAACATTATCTCATTCACAGTTAACTTGGGCTTTCCTCTTCGATTTCCTGATTTAAATTTCTTTTTTGTTCAGTTGAAAGAGTTTATCTTGAGCCAGGAGGAGGCCTACGAGTTTAAGATTGGGGATCAACTTTTCCGTAGGCCTGGAGACCCACCCCTGGATCAAGTTATTGATAAGCTACAGAAAGACAAGAAGGATAAGTCCAAAGAGGAGTTATAGAGATTTCATTTGCTAATTTGTAGTTCATGTTCTGTGACGATGCCTTACATGTTTGTAGATTCTCTTTGTACTCCTTACAGGTTTGCTTTAGTGCCTTTAGGTACTAATTTTCAGTTGTACATGATAAAAATAACAGAAACATTGTTGTCTATGCTTTGTGGAATAAGTGGAGCCTTGTGACCAACATGTCTTTTCTTCTCCCGTGTTTTAGATGAGAATGAAGAATGTATTTGGTCAGAGCCTTAAGTCTTACGAAGAATTTGCTAGATCCTGTATAACCTAGATTGTAATTGCTATTTTCTACTTAATGAATAGCAATGCTCCTGTCCTGTTTCTAAAAAAAAGGAGGCTTCAGTCTTGCGAAGAAATTTGACACCACATTTGTGGCAAGAAAATGAGTCTATGACATGCGGGTTAGGGGGCTAAGAAAGTGTGGCAAGCCGTAGTTGTGGTATTGAATCAAACAGTTCCCTAAGAATCTGTGACATAACTAAACTGTGATGTGGCAAAGTTTGGTCATGAACCAAACACGCCCTTAGTTGATTGGTTGTTGTGTCGCAGTTCAGTTGTTTGTCTGGTGTTCCAACACTTTTTGTAAAATCTGATTTGTAAATGCCCCATATTCTCGTAAATTTTTTTTTGAAACCCATATTCTCGTATTGATGACATAAGGACAAAGTGTTTTTCGTTCAAAAGGCGTACAGTACTTCATATGTAGTCACTGTGAGTTGCGTCGATTGCTTAGCACAAGAATAGTCAATGTTTTAGCCTTGAAGAAGCAGATTCGGTGTCTTTCGGTCCTCCAGATTCTAGGAAATCCTCATCCGTCGAAAAAGAGTGCGGTACAATCTATCATCACTGAACTCCGCCGCGCCACACGAGTAATGCTGGCCGTCTGGCGTAATCCTCGAACAACAGCGACGTCATTACGCGTCAGTGAAGCCTAGTGGCGTAGCGACCACCGGTAAAACAGCGACGCCATTGCCTGTGCCGACGCGGTGTTTCTTCCGCAAGCCTCTGCAAGCTGACCCGCGCATTACCCTTTGTGTGGGCAGGGCCACGAGCGAGGAGGAGGCTTGAGATTCTTGCAACCTCTTTGAACACTCCACAGTTCCACTTCCACACGACATCTGCGTCCGCACAAGAATCTCCTGGATCATTGTGCCGACGTATTCACGATGTGTCAGGATTTTCTTTTGTTTTGGGGGAAGAAAGTTGACTTTGGACTATGGATCTGGGAGATCGGTCGTGTAAAGTCTTTAGCCTGAACTTTTGATTTCAAAAAAGTTATAGATCGTCCAGATACGGACTACGTGTGCTTTGTACAGCCTTAGCATCCTTGTCTTTTTTTTGTGATAAAATTAGAAGAGACAAATGGATCAAGAGATCTGGGCGAGGCAGCCAGAAGTGGATTCCTTGAGGCAGAAGAAGCTGATGAAGCAGCAAACTAGTAGATCCTAGCCTCCTAGGTGTGTCCATACCGGAACCTTTTGGGCAAATTAATCCTGGATCACAAGATACGGACGACTAAAAAAATATCTCAGCTGAATACACACAATCAACGTCTAAAAAGGGAAGGGTATAGACTAGATAGATAGATACGCTGGACCACACGGCACGCGCGGGGCCTGGGACACACCAGAAATCGGCATACGCCTGCAGTACAGCAACAGCACAGCCACGAACCCGGGGTGGGTGGCGTTCGCAGCTGGCGAAACGCTCGGCCAGACGCAACGCAACGCAACCCCCGGATTTCCGGGTCTCGCCACGCTGGCAGCAACGGCGCGGCCACCTGTGCGACGCGGTCGCCGCCGCAAACAAGCAAAACAGAGGAGATACGGTGGGGGCCCGCCGTCAGTGGCCACGTCGTCGGACGACGGTTTTCTAGGACGTGCGCGTGTGGTCGGGTGTTGAGTTGAGGTGGCGGCTGCTCGTTTCCCGTTGAGTGCTCGCCAACCTCTTGTGCTTCCTTCCAAGCTTCCGCCAAATCGGAGACAAGCTGGAAGATAGACTTGTCTTCGCGCCCACGGCCGGCCCGGGTTCGCCGCCGCCTCGAGATATCTCTCGGACCAAGACCGCCCGCCCGGGCTTTTATAAGCTCATTCCCTCCACCCCGGCACAGGCTCATTCTTCGCTTGCTTGGAGGTTTTCTTGCCCGGAACGAACAGCCCGCTGCTCCTAAGCTTCACTGCTGCATTATTCGATCTGTTGCTCGCCGCCGGCCTGGCCTCCTGTCGTCGCAGAAGCGAGAGCTTCCGACCCTGCTGCCCGTCGCCGACGCGGCGCGTACCCCAGCCACCTCGTTGACACATTTTTCGTTGTGTGACTCGTGCGCGTTCGTTGATCGACCGATCGATGGGCGTCGCGTTCGGGTGCTTCGGAGGCTGCGTGCCGCAACACGATGAGCAGCAAGGTATGCATGTTTTTTCGAGTGCTGCATTTTGAATTTTAGTTCCGAATATATACGATTGTCGTCAGAGCGTTCAAGCTTAAATCTCCAGCACGTGCTTCGTCGTTTGCATCTCGTGCAAAAGACAGGACGGACGTGAGCCCGATCCGTCGGCATCAGCTGCTCAGGAGGATGGACGACAGATCGCATGAAGATCGAAGATTTGTGTGCGATTCAGCCAACAGTTTGGCGGTTGCGTCCGCGCGCGTCCATGCGTGTCGCGGCACGGCAAAGAGACCAGCCGCAAAACACCCATCTTTAATAAACATCGTGTTGTCGCTTAGCCTTTAGTACACATAACGAAACACAAAATCTTACGTCATCATTCAAACCCTGTTACTGTCACCACCAACCAAACCCTTACAATTTCTTCATGCAGTGCACGACCCCAAGGCCCTTGAGATGGCGCCGTCGTCGTCGAGCTTGGACTTCCGGGAGGAGTACACGAGCGCGTTCCGCACCGAGTCGTACAACGACTTCTGGGCGCGCGTGCTGGACGTGACCCTGGCCCACGGCGCCGGCCTCGTCCCGCGCGCCACGGCGGCGGCGTCCAACCGCCTCCCCTCCTACCGCCTCTTCGCCGAGCACCTCCTCGAGCCCGACCAGCGCGCGGCCCGCGCGGCCCTCGCCACAGCGCGCAAGGCCCGGCTCGTCCCGGACGTCGCCGGCCTCCTCGCCGCCTACTACAACGAGACGGCCAGCGCGTCCTTCCTCTGCAGCCACCTGCTCAGGGACATCGACCAGGTCCGCCGCCGCTACCGCCCGCTCCGCAAGCTCGCGCGCTGCGACGTCGGCGTCTCCAGCCTCGCCGACGTCGCGGCCGCGCTGGGCCAGCCCTTCACGGCGCTCGCCGCGTCGCAGGGGAGGCTCCGGGAGGTGCAGGCGAGCTCGGCGGCGCTGCTCAAGAGCCTCGACTGCGGGAGGAAGAAGGCGCGCCTCAGGATCAGGAACCTGGGCCGGCTCAGGCAGGCGCTGTCGGTCTCGTTCGTCGCCGTGGCCGCCGTCGCCGCCGTCGTCGGCGCGTGCGTCGGCGTCCACGTGCTCGCCGCCTTCGCCGCGTTCCCGATGATGGCGCCGGCGTCGTGGACGAGCGTCTTCTCCGGGCGGAGGGCGCGGCGGGCGCTCCTGCAGCTGGAGGCCGCGGCAAAGGGCACCTACATCCTCAACCGGGACATGGACACCATCAGCAGGCTCGTGGCGCGGGTGCGCGACGAGGGGGAGCACATGCTCGCGCTGCTGCAGCTCTGCGTCGACCACAGCGCCGCAGCCGGGGAGAAGGGGAGGCTCGTGCAGGAGGTGCTCAAGCAGCTCTGCAAGAACGAGGACAACTTTAGGCAGCAGCTGGACGAGCTGGAGGAGCACCTCTTCCTCTGCTTCATGACCATCAACAAGGCCAGGAGCATGGTCATGAAGTTCATTACCGTTGCAGGGCACAAGAGCTCAGGTTCATCAGGAGCAAGATGAACTTTTCGTGGCCATTCTCTGCTTCTATCTAGGACAAAAAAATAGCCTTTATTTGTACATACTAGTTTTCTTTCTTTTTACGGTGAAAAGAAAAGAAAAAAATGCAGATTTATCAGCCAGAAAATGCTTATTATTATTTTTCCCTCCATATACCCTGCCTTTTGCAGCCTGATGATTCAGGGAGGGTTTTACTTCCCTGCAAATGTAGAATTCTAGTACTAAGAAACCGATGAAATAATTGCAACAATTTTTATAAAGAGCTCAGAGCACAGATGGTTGCGCTGGGATCTTATCCATTCAGTATATATGTATGCATTTACAGAGAAAATGATCCAATGCAAATGTGGCCATTGGTTGGGAGTCATACTCTTCAAAAACTTATAAATCAAATCATTTGCACCAGTACATGACAACGGCATGGTGAACACGAAGAAATGTAGGCAGAACAGTCACCAAATGTTGAACAGGTTAAATTTCCATCTACACTACTACCAGCCGCAATCCTGTAAACAGAGCCGTTCAAGTTGATCGACCAATTGAAATGAGCTAACATCTGATTTACTAGAAAGTCATATCAAAAAGGTGCAATTCTCCCTTCTGGCATTTTCCGCTCCACTTTGCCAATCTTCGAGGGCGGCCAGAATATGTGGGTCACCCTCCCAGTAACTAGACCTAAGGGAACCTGCGAAACAGCACAAATAATAATCAAATAAGTTATGCTGCATATTTTGCATTGACATACCATATTGGTTTCTTACAGTTATCATAATACAGTATTCCAAACTATTGACATGGGATTCATTACGGGAAATAGTCAGAAGCTCAAATTCGAAGGCAAGAACAAACTGCACTCAATTTAAGCTTTCCTGCCAACCAGTCTACTTGATTGGTTCATTTGCTGTAATTGATCACAGAAGGGCATTGTTGTGTTCAAGGACAAATGAGAAAAGGGTCAAATTTCATGTCTGCCTAAACCAACACGCTACCAATCTCATAGCTACCAGATTTATGGCCTGAGAAAGCTATCAATAACAATTGCTGATGATGGACCAACTGAAAGTTTGCTGCCATTCTTATGCAAGATTGCAATACAGCAAAATAAATAGGACAATATCACTGCAAGTTGTCAAACTTTATTGTCACCACTTAGCATACAAAAGTGCATATTAATGTGCATGTGTCTTCTGCTATAGGCTGTTCTGGTCATCATACTGTAGTTTCTTTCTGTCTGAAGTTTCTGCTTCTGTTTCATACTATCTAGTATGTGTTGGTCATACGCCACTGTACGATGAACCAAGAACTTTCAATGGCTGCATTAGTTTTTAGACCACAGCCACAAACTAAAATGATGGAGCTTTTCAACAGGAAAAATAGATAATTTAGCACCTTGCATTAACCAGAACGTTAGGACACCCAAATTAAGTATGGTAGTTACTGCTTGACCATGCAAGCCTGAATTTCCTAACATACTCCCTCCTATTTTGATATAATAAGATATCAACTGCCCAAAATTGAACTAGGCAACGCTATATATTAAATTCCTTGACCATATAGCATTATCCGGGGAAGTCTCAGCAAGGATGAACACGGTATCAATTTCTATATCCTACGGCTACAAGTATGTTTGGCTATCTACTAGGATCCCTAACACCTGATGGCTAATGTCATTTCCAGCCCATATGCATATTCAGTCTCAGTTTGAAATGTTGAACAGCATGTCAAAAAAAAAACAAAAAAAAGCAGCCGAGGAGTTTGAAATTTTTTAGCAAGAAGTTAATCCTAAAACTCTTCGCATAAGTAGCAGACTACTAGTGTCAAGTATGGTTCTTGGCGTCCCTAGATTTAAGATTCATTACCACACTACTAAGAATGCTCAGCATCAGGACCAAAATACAGCAAAATCTGAACTGCAGAACAAACAGTCCCCTAACCCATTAATATTCCGCACCAAAGAAGAGCACCAGATGCATTATAAGTTCGGCACAACCAATTTGACTTGAACATTATTAACCCAGAGCACATGAAAATTTGCACTGATCTAGGAAAGAAGTAACTTACAGGTCCAAATGCCCTAGAATCCCAACTACGGGAAGGATTATCACCTTCAACCCAGCAGTGCCCTTCTGGGATCTTAACTACCTCAGGGTACCCAGGGAGCTGCATCCACTCGCCGGGTAGTGCAATCACTCTCTTCACAAATAATTCCTTATGATTACTAGGGCACCTGCAGATCACACACAGAATGATCAAACTCAAGACATTCAACAGCTTAGCGGCACGTATCTTTGCCCCAAATGTCCCATCCTCACCTAAACAAAACCACATCACCGTGAGAGAACTTGTAATCCTGAAGGCATGTCCTTTCTGCTAAAATGAAGTCACCTGGTTCCAATATCCTGGTCAGCACAGGTAAGAATACCAAACTATTTGAATATGGGATGCAGAAGAACGCAATGCCCTGCCTATTCGATATGTACAAATTGAAATCACAATACCTCGGAAAGCATTACTGGCCGGTGTAAATGTAGGATGCATTGATTCACCAGTCACCGAGACGACAGTCACATAACGATCGGAAATGGTGACGGCTATTGCAAGCGCCATTGCGTTTCTCTTGGCAACCGACCAAATAGTGTTGTAGGCCCGCATCCTCCACTTATCCCCCTATCCAGTCATAGAGATAACATAGTGCGTGCAGGAGTACAAGTAAAAACACTGGACAAAATGTAGCGCATCAGTACACCACGCAACTAAGTTAATGAGTGACGCATATAAGAAATGAGTAGAATCATAAATTTTCGCCTCCAATAGAGAAAATTTGGGCATGTGAAATCAGTCAGGACTTACCAAGTAATTCTGGTTCGGATGCGGGATGAATCCCCTACTTTGCAGTTGGGAGACGAGAATCAGGAGAGATTCACGGTAGTTTCAGAGGATGTCGATGCTGCTAGGCCACTGCAAGGGTGGTTTCCAGGAAGCTCTTGCAACGAACGATAGGGGGTAGTAGCTGCCGTTGATGTCGTCGTCGTCGTCGGCGGCGGCGGCGCGGAGAAGGCGGAGACGGGTTGGAGAAGGCGGAGACGGTGCGCGCCCTAGTCGACTAGATAGAGGAAAAGCAACCATCCGATTGCGAACCGACGGTGCAAGGGAGCGTTTGGTACTACTGGTAGAATATAGCAGTCTGGTCGGTTTATGCAAAAATGAATTACTGCTACAGTGATTTTAAGGGATGAAAGCGGATCAGATTGCATCGGATAATACCTTCTTCACATCCTACTTCATATTTTTTAATCGGATTCGGGACGGAGCGGATAATACACGGATGTGGATGCGAATACGGATATTTTCAGATGTCGAAGATGTACAGGTTTGGACCGGAGGTGGATTAGAAGCGGACTTTAAATTATCGGATGATGACTTTTTATATAGAGAAATATATGTTGATTAAGAATTTACAGAGTACATGTATGATTATAACAACATCCAAAAAGGACAATTAAAATATACAATTCAATCTTTTAAGTGAATACTCATAGCAAATAAAAAATATATGTGTTCTATTTTTAAAAAATCATGTAAGTATGAAAGACAAAATAAAATATCCGAAGCAAACATTAAATATATTCTTATTTTTCTTTGTCGTATGACCTCTTCAATATATAATAGGATGTTGAACGACGCGGTCAAGTCTCACTAGACATTATATATCTTGGGTCGATCAAATTATCGGATAATTCTATTATTAGCTTCGGATAATCCACTTTAAATTACCGGATTATCCGTATCCATCAGATTTTGTTAATATCATAACCTACCCTACATCCTCATGTCATCGGATTCGAATTATCCATATCCATAAAAAAATCTCAAATGCTTTCCATATTCTTAAAAATCAGATTCAAATCGTTCACCCCTAATTTTACCAAACCATTAGGGCCGGCCTCCCAAACGGACCCTAAATCGATTGCCGATTTAGGCCTATTCCCGACCCGCACACGCAGCCCGGCCCGCCCACATAGAGAAACCCTGCCACCGTTGGCAGCGGCGAGCCGGCGACTACCCCTCGACTGGCGCCGAGTCACCACCGCCGCGCTCCTGCCTCGAGGCCGCCTTCGGAGGCTCGCCTGCCCCGTCCCCAAGCCTCTCCTCCGATCCCGGTAAGCCACACTCCCACTCCCCGCCTTCTGTTACCGTGCTCGAAACTTCGGCGGGACCTAGTTCCGCACCTTAGCGTCTAAACGAGGTTTTGCGTTTCGGATTGGAAGCTTCGGTTCCCCCTGGTCCGTGTCCCCATTGGTTCCTCTTTGCTGCTGTGGCTTTAGATTTCTGCCGAGGATATTAGGGTTTAAAACGTGGTTTAAAGTCAGCAAAGTTGTGTTTGCTCCGTTACGAGGCCAGATTTTTGGGCTCGATTCTGTGAAGATGAATAGTAATGTCCGTTGATTGTTGATTGGGCGCAGCTGTTGCTTGTTATCAGCGCTAGGCAGCAGATGTTACACTAAAATGCCGTAGATCATGCAGTCTTCAGTGCCTAAACTATCCTTTTTGTCGAAATTCCAATCAATGGAAGATGCCTGTTTCAGGTTGTTCTCTTGTTCGGTGAGTGTGTGCTGACTTGGATTTACGTGGTCTCATATTTGAGGTTTATGTTTGAAATTGGATTGGGCCAGTGGAGGAATTGCAAATTTTTAGTTCCAGTTCCAGGTCATGGTGGTCCACTACACGTTTCTATGTATTATTTGAGTTTTGTTGCCCGTGAATAAGCAGTTGTGGTAGCTAATTTATATTTTATACAATTTTTTTTCCCTAGCTTCATCTTTAAACTTTGGACCTTATGCTGCATGTGACTTGACTCGTTAATCCTTATAGTTTATAAGGACCATAGCAGATGTGTGTTTCAACAGATTTGTTCCTATGGGTGGAATCTAGTATTTTCCACCTATCTATGTTAAACATGTAGATAGAAATATTAATTTTGATACTTTCCTTGTGTTAGGACACTGTTCTATAGTTTCTTCACAATCCCTCCAATATGACTATTTCTACTGCTGGTATACATCGATGTGATATAGTTTACTATTCTTTCATGCAGAGGAATTTCAACTCAGCTGTATTATCAAGAAGTGTGTCGGTTGGCTGACCATATGCTACAGTACTGACAATGGAAGGGTCTGAATCTAGTAGAGGTCGTGGCGAGCAGAATGTTGAGGAAAATGTTAATGCATGGAACAGCTGGGAGGAAGAGAGGGAGAATACAGGTAGCAGAAATCATGCTGGCAGATATAATAAGCATGGATATGAGTATGAAGCTGGGCATCAATATGGTGATGGCATGATTGTACTCTCAAGTGATAGGAATGAATCAAGAATAAACTCAGCTAAAACATCTGGCCTGCCTGGCAGTGCTGACGAAGATGTCTATCATGTGGGAACGGACTCACGGTCACCCAAAGCTCCAAGGAGAAGCCCTGATGACTCTAAGAATCGGGACTATGACAGAAAGAGGGGAAGAGAGGACATGAACGATTGGGGGTCTTCAAGAAAATATAGCACTGATGCTTCTGTTGTATCCCAGAGCACAACTAGAAGCAAAGCAGAAGGTCAACATGATGGTGAGTCTGAGAGACGTAAGGAGATGGGTTCAAGGAGTCTGGAAAGGAGAGCAAGTAGCAGGGAGAGGCAAGTACATCAGGGCCAAGAAGAAAAGACTTCTCTCAGGAGGGCTGATGAAATTTATGCTGATGAGAGTGGGGGTTCTCTTAGAGTTGACAAAAGAGAAGCACATAGAGATGATACATCTGATAAAGGGAGTGACAGGAATTGGAATGAGAAAGCTCGAGATCTGGAGGCACATGATACTGAATGGAGGAATGCAAATGATACTGAATGGAGGAATGCACAAGAAAGGCTAGATGGTGGAAGTTATGGCCGAGCTGGTTACCGCAGAGATTCTAGGGGTAGATCTGAAAGTGTTCGAGGTCCATCAACCTATGGAAATAGGTATGACAATTCTGATTCAATAGAGATCCGACCTAACAGAGAACTTAATTTTGGAAGGGAGGGGTCTGTTTCTGGAAAAAGAATCGAATTGGGAACACACAATGAGCATCCTGTAGCAGATCAAAGTGGTGCCATGAGCATGAACTCTTCATATCCTCAACAAGGGCCAAAAGGTGATAGGCCATCTAGAGGAGGAAGGGGAAGACCAATTGGAAGGGATTCTCAAAGATCTGGAACTCCAATGCCAATTATGGCTCCTCCATTTGGTCCTCTTGGTCTGCCACCAGGACCAATGCAGCATATGGGACCAAATATTCCCCATTCTCCAGGTCCTCTTCTGCCTGGAGTTTTCATGCAGCCATTTCCTGGACCTCTTGTGTGGCCTGGAGCACGAGGTGTTGATATGAACATGCTTTCTGTTCCGCCCAACCTTCCTATCCCCCCAGTTGTTGCCGAGCATAGATTTGCTGCAGGCATTGGACCTGGATCTGGCCTGAACTTAAATCAAATAGACACTGGTTTGTGTGCTCCTGATATATCGGGATTGGGTTGCAATCAAATGGGTATGCAAACTCGTGATATGCTACATGATAAACCTTGTGGAGGTTGGACACCACATAGGGGCAGTGGACCAACCAGAAAAGCTCCATCAAGGGGTGAACAGAATGATTACTCACAGAACTTTGTGGACACTGGCATGCGTCCTCAAAATTTCATCAGAGAACTTGATCTTACAAGTGTAGCGGAGGACTATCCAAAGTTGAGAGAACTGATACAGAGGAAAGATGAAATTGTTGCTAGAGCGGCAACACCACCAATGTATTACAAGTGTGACCTGCGGGAACATGTTCTTTCTCCAGAATTTTTTGGTACCAAGTTCGATGTTATTCTTGTGGATCCTCCATGGGAGGAGTACACTCATCGTGCACCAGGAATCACAGATCACTTAGAATATTGGAACGTTGAGGAGATTATGAATTTGAAAATTGAGGTTATTCCCTTTTATTTATTTATCCTATCCAGAGATTCTGTTTCATGCTGTGGAACTAATATGACAAAAATGCATTTTTAATTGACAGGCAATAGCAGATACACCCTCTTTTGTCTTCCTTTGGGTTGGCGATGGTGTAGGCCTTGAACAGGGTCGTCAATGTTTAAAGAAGGTAAGACAGCATGTTTTTTTTTGGGGGGGTAATTTGACACTTGCATGATTATTCTTTCTGCCCAGGCTCTACTAGCCTCTTGAAAATACTTACATATGATATGCTTCATTTATTCACTTTATTGCATATATCTGAAACGATGCAACACATTTTCCTCTTAAGGGAAATTTGTAGCAATCTAAACAGTGTTTTAACTTCTTTTTTTATTTAGATGTCTAAAATTCTCATGTTGAAGAAATGTTCAATAACTGAAACTTTTCTGTCCAGTGGGGATTTCGTAGGTGTGAAGATGTCTGCTGGATAAAAACCAACAAGAAAAATGCAACGCCAAGTCTGCGGCACGACTCTCATACATTGTTACAGCATTCAAAGGTACTTTTCCAGCAGACTGGTATGGTTCATATAGTTCAGCTACTTGTATTTAGATTTTTATCTTCCTGTATTGCTCTCACTTCCTTATGAATTATCGCTCTTTCCTTCCATGCACAGGAGCATTGCTTGATGGGCATCAAAGGAACAGTGCGGCGTAGCACTGATGGCCATGTCATTCATGCGAATATTGACACAGATATAATAATAGCTGAAGAACCAAATGATGGTATTTGTTTCTTACGATCTTAATCTTGGGATCTTTTTATAAGTTTTTACTCCTATTTGGCACATATGCTTTATATATATAAGCACTACTCCCTCTGTTCCATAATTGTTGTCGCCATTGACTTTTTTCATTACCTTTGACCATTTGTCTTATTAAAAAAATATCATGTATTTTCTTATGATTTGTTTTATCACTAGATGAAATTTAAATATAACTTCTAACTTTTTGTATTTGAACAAATATTTTGAATAAGATGAATGGTCAAAGGTAACGAAAAAAGTCAATGACGACAACAATTTTGAAACAGAGGGAGTATTAAATTGCTCAATGACCAGGGCTGTGATTTCAATGATGAGGTGTAGACTCAGTAAACAAGACATGTTTCTTTTTCTGTTTTTGGGCTTTAATAAATTGGAGTTATTTGGGATTTTTTTTTCGTTGATTCTGGTTTGGTCCACCAAAAATGTTTATTATTCTGTAAAATTGGGCTTTGGTAGGGAAAAAGTTAGTTTCATGGATTTTTGCTAGAAATCAGGGATTGGCAAATTACTTATATGGAGCTCTGTCTTGTTGCTGCTGTTTGCTTTTTGACATGGCTAGCTGTTCATATTAAGTCTCACTTCACAGTTATTGCAAACAGTGAGTAAAAAAGAAAAGAAAAGCTATACCATATAGTTTTGATTGTAACATCTGTAGCAAGTATACCAGTATATCTACATTTCTGAGTGTTTACTATCACTGAGGTTCTACTGGAAGAATCAATTCGCAGGCATGATTGTAAAGGTATTTGCTTTCATCCTCAGCATGTTCAGCAACAACTGACGCTTGGATATGTATTATCATCCCACAGGTTCAACAAAAAAACCTGAGGACATGTACAGGATTATTGAGCATTTTGCTCTTGGAAGGAGGCGGCTTGAACTGTTTGGTGAGGATCACAATATTCGTCCAGGCTGGCTTACTCTTGGGAAAGGTTTATCGTACTCGAACTTCAACAAGGAGGTAAAAAGCTGGAAACCCAACTCAATGCTACACCCATTAGCAAGCACTTCCCTTCCCCGATTTCCATGGAACTATTCTTTTTTTTTTTTTTACATGGTTTCTGCTATGAATTTCACTTGTGCAGGCATATGTTAAGAACTTTGCGGGCAAGGATGGGAAAGTATGGCAGGGAGGCGGTGGGCGAAACCCTCCTCCAGAGGCTCCTCACCTAGTCGTGACAACGCCAGAGATTGAAGGCCTTAGGCCGAAGTCACCCCCGCAGAAGAACTAACAAATGTAGCCAGAGCTGCAACTGTGACTACGTTTATGGCAAATGGCAACTGTTGCTTAAAAAGTTAGCCTCTTTTTTAAGGTCCAGCAGAAGGCTTACAAGTTCTGCATCTTTTAGGATGAAAGGTTTATTAGTCTATTTGGGCACCGTGGTATCTGCTGGCTGGCTCAAACGGTGGCCTTATGTTTATAATGAAGCATGCTTGTTATTGCTGCCAACCAAACACTGCATAATTGATGCTTAAAAGCCAAGCATCATTGACACATAGTATCTCAAAAACAAAATTCTTTAAAGTGCATTTGGAAGGAATTTTCTCGAGACCCTGCACACGTATACTAATTCCTACAGAAACCCGATTTGACAAAACCTGGATACTGACAAGCGGAAGAGGATTAGATAACTTCGCAAGGATCTCATGAAACACTGATGAGAGTATCTGCAACGATAGCGCTATCTTGTCCTTTCTATCATCTGCTGCGACGAAGGTGAGTCGAAACCGTGATGACGGGCGAAACGTAGGCGTTCGATCAACGGCAGAAGCCAAATCAGATCATCTCGTCGCCGAATGATTGGAGCGGCGCGTTGTTTCTTTCTCAAAAAGTTTTGCGCGTTGTCTTAGCCGATGGAATCTTGCAGGGGTTGCAGATTTGGCCAGGCGATCCGGGAGCCACGACGCAGGCTACCATTGCTGGTTGGCCCCGCACGAGACCGACTTTTTTTGGCCTGGTTTCAAGCACAATTATTCGCCCGATCTTCCAAGTACACCAACACCTCCCTAATTTTGGTGCCAACGGTGTGTCTCCTCTCAGGCCATTGGTCTGTACTGTACTCCTGTTGTTTTCACTCCTTTGCTTAGGATCTTAGCAACGGCTGCTGCGATATCCCTGGCTTGCGAGACAAATCCGCCATTAATGGCAACAACAGTGATGCAGTGATGCTGGATAACGCGTAGAAATCGGGCCATCCATTCGCGCTGTGATCCCTATCCACTCATCGTGTCTTGCTTCACAGTCGACCCTACGCATTATAATTCTTTGAAATATATACTTCCCTTTGTTGCCGTTGTTCAACACAAGGTAACAAAAACCAACGTCTTTTTCCCGCCTTTCACTGCGTCACTTATACTGCGCTGTCGCCCCCGCAACGCGAACAGCAGAACACCATTTACTATCGGCATTGACTTTAATCTGCAGGGAAAATGATGTGCGTTGTTTGATTTCTGCAGGATCTGGATCTGTTCAAACATGCCCCATTTGTACATTGACTTGAGAGTTGAGAGCTGCGGTCGAGCTTCAATTCTTGGAAGGAAAAAGAAAACAGAGGAAAACGTGTGCGTGTTGGAAGCAGATATCATCGTTAGAGTAATTTTGGAGCTAGATACAGATGCATGCATAGTTCTGCGGCGATGGTGCGCTGCACCTGCACCTTCCAGAATCGAACGCTGCAGGCATCATCGACATTCGACAGCCTCGACACGAAAGATGGACGTGTTTTTCGTTGATTTACTTCTGTAACGCTTTCGCCTGAGTGACGCGCCTCTGAATTCTGATGCACGGCTACGGTTGTCTTCCTGATTTGTCAAGGGAATGCATCCAGCCGCTCTAGATTTTTTTCAGAGTCAGGCGGTCACTGATGCTCAGTGAAATGGAAATATGCAGGTGGAGTAGCGTTCGTGACCGTGTCATCGATCTAAGAAATCTTCATGGGTTGGATGGACCGTGCCAATCTTTCATTAAAAAAAAAAAGGCCAACCTGGTACGTAATTAGTTAGTACTCCCTCCATTCAATATTAAGACACTCTAGTCTTTTTAATTTTTCTCAAATTATAACACACTCTCACTTCCTAATGTACCTTTATCTCTTTCCAATATATCTCTATCTCTCTCTCCTCCTTATTTTTTATGTAGCATATTTTTTCACTCCTCCTTAATTCTCGTGACCAGAGTCAAAACGTCTTATATTATTGAACGGAGGAAGTAGCATAGTGCTCAATATATACTATCCAATTATCCAAACAACTACTATTATTTTCCATAGCAATAACATATGTACTATCCAATTGGGTAACCATAATCATGAAACTTTTGGAGGGTGCATATATAATGCCCATATTTGTCAAGAACCCGAATGATGAAAATTGGGGTACTACTACTCCGTGCCGGACAAATTGAAGGACATAATTAAGCCACGACACGGAAAATATATGCAGACCAATTTTTGCCAATGCTTGGCTGTTACAGGCTGACTCTATGTACCCAGAAAAGCTAAACGTTCGACGATAGCAAGTCAACAAGTGAGACCATCACCAGTTAGAAACAGAGGACGTACGTCACTCATTAAGTGCCATTCCATCACGAGTAGTAATCGTACGTACGTACGCGCATACCAATGTTTGTTGTACATACTCTGGACCATGCGTGTATCATACACATACACATACACATACACATACACATACACATACACATACACATGGTCCAGAGTCCAGACCGTAGCCTTCAACGGATATAGCTTGTGTGTGAATGGAAACGAAGATTTCATAGCTGCCGTCGACATCAGGAACTTAAAATTCGAGCTTGACACTCAAAATTATTGTGGCTAGGCGACTTGTGAACACAATAAATGCTCGGGTAACATCTAAATCCTAGCTACTACAACTAGCTTATCAATGTGCGTACACGGAACAGATACCTTCATAAGTCTTGAGTCTAACAAGTTCTAGTAGTAGGGAGAGTATCAGTACAGTAGTATGTGTACATGTTGTGAAGTCAACAAACAAGCTAAGCTCCTAGTACTCCGTAGTCGTAGGAAGCAATAATAAGAGCAGCAGAGCAGAGTAGAAAAACTGCAGTACGCGACGAGGTAGACGCTGACGACCGTGATCCGTGACTGAAGAAACATTACGGACCTCGGAGAGGTGAAATCCAAATACGCCGTCGCGATCAACGGATACCGGCCCGTGGACAAAAAGGGCGAGAATTAAAACTCGTGGGGACGCGCGCGCTTAAATGCCTTCCCACCCTAGACAAGCACGAACAACGCGTCCTGTACTACTGCTTCTATACTCGGAGAAGCTAGCTGTTCGATACGTACGACGTGCGTATGGTATGGTACAAGAAGACATGGGACTAGCAGCAGCGTTTTTAGTACGAACAATTTGATAAGTGACATGTTTTCCGCTAGGAAGACCAGGGAGCTTACGCACATTTGGGTCCCTACTTTGATCGTCCTACATCTGCTGCCATATCAAAAATTGACTATACATTTCAGGTCGCTCTCACAAACCGTACCTGATACCCTGGATGTACAGACCGCATTTTTTTTTCTACGTAAATTATTATGGACACATCGAGCCGTCGACTGATAGATGGAACTCGACCGTAATTAATACTGAGAAATGATACTTTACCAACTAATTATAAAGACGCTTTACTTACATACCCAATCCGTCCAACGTCTAATCCGGTCGTTCCTGTGATTAGCAGTTTTGTCATGTTAGCTTGACAATGAAAAAAGAGCAGCGGCGTAATTACGATGTAAACACTCTCCCCAATAATGGACGGATCTAACAATAATCCATCTACGCTCTTTTCGATCGATTCAGCATCTTCACCTCCGGCGTCATCGTCGTCGTCGCCCCCTTTTCATTGGTTTCAGTTGAGCAGTAGCTTTGCACCAAACAAGCGAATGCGGATCAGAGTAGAGCGCGTGATGATGGTCCGTCCCAATTGATTAGTTAGGTGAACCATGCCTTGTTAAACCTTAATGAACCCGAGTGACTTTTTTTTTTCCTACCATCGCGCGCGCCACGCCACGCGCGTACGTGAATGAACGGCGGCCGACGGTGACGGCGCCGGACAGCGACCAGCCAACCATCTTCTTCCACGGCGACAGGGATCGGATTCAGACCACCAGCTTTATTTTACACAGGCGCAGAGAGAGAGAGAGAGAGAGAGAGAGAGAGAGAGAGAGAGAGGCTGCGCTTGCGAATGAAGCTGCGCCGTTGCTGTCAGTTGTAACAGGACCCATATCGACCGGCGGTTTCCGTACCCGGATCGCGTCTCATCTCAGAGCAGTAAAAAGCAGTAGCTGAGCTGGCGATAGAAAAGCCTTTGGTCGCCGCACACATCGCCCGCGCGCTTATTTAAGCCTCCTCTCGCGCCTCACTTCTCCAAGACCAACCAGTACATCTATCTATCTATCGCCCGCGCCTAACCCTGACGTACTCACTCCATATATAAGCGCCTCATCAGCCGGCGAACAATCAATCGATCGGGCACCGTGACTCAACACCAAAAAGTTTGGTGGCGTCGATCGTGGTCGCCGGCGCCATCGTTTTGAACTCCGGCCATCTTCGGGTTGGAGGTTGGGAGGACTCTAATTTCAAGTGCCACCTACAGCGCGATCAGGACATTGCGTAAGTTTTCTCTGTTCTGACGATCGATTTGCTAGCATAGCTTCTTGTTTTCCTTTCTTGCGTGCTTGAATGTCGTGAACTGCTCTGCCATGAGCTCGATCTTCTCCGCTTATTTACTGATAGAATGAATACCACTCCGATCCGTGGTAGCAGTACAAAGCTTGTTATAGGACGTTGTACAGTGAACCGTTATTTGTCACTTCACGGACTATTATCAGTAGCCCGAAAAAGGAGGCGCATGCATGCGATGCCCGCGTCTGGGTGCTTTGTCCTTACCCAGGCCGAGCAGCACTGCAGCAGGCCAACAATTGGGTGCTCGGTTCTTCACGGGTCGTCGCGACCAGCTGTTTCTTGGACCGACGGACGGGTCAAGGGAAGGGAAGAGAGAATATATATCCATTTCGATTTCGATGGACGAGGGCCGGGCGTGCTCTGGGTCGGGGAGCAACAACCGTCAGGGCCGACTGCTCCCTGTGTTGCTACCGAGCATTTCGGAGGACCCCGGAACAAAATCAATATTGCCAAGCATTGTGTCGAGATGATACAACATTTTCGTCAACGTGAATTGCTGGCGGGCGTGGTGTAGTTTTCTGCTTTAATTATATAATATATATAGAGGAACAAGGCATCGATGTGTCTCGGCTACAACCGTGCCACCCAGCAGATGCTTATCACTGAAAGATGTTGACAAACTGCCCCTTTTTACCTAGCTCCTTCAAAAGGCACCCAACAACTTTTATGGCTCGCAAAGAGAAGGTGAAGCAAAACGTAACACAACCTTTATCTGCCCCAAATCCAAACCATACACGTCTAAATTTCGACACAACAAGTCTTCCTCACACGAACACGCCCGCCCGGTAACAGAGACACACACAGAGAGATCAGACGGTGGCTCAAAAAAGTTGAATTGTCCGGTCCGATGGAAACACCACAGGTTTGTCTTGCCTCTGCTCGGATCGATCAAATGCCTAGTCGGATGAGGTGGACCCTAGGAGAGCTCTGGTTACATCCAGCAATTATATCGACAGAAAAAATATGAAAATCAAAGCACTACTTATATTTACTATTAGTATAATATAATCTTCACATTTTTTATAATTATTTACTATTTAATGATATACTTACATGTCAAGACATGTTCTGAAAAAAAAAAACTAAGCATCTACTATTAGTGAAGGCTATAGACAAGTTCGGACTTCAGACCTAACATAGCAGGTCGGCGTTGCTGACATGTGCCATCGCAATTCATCAGTTCCTTGACCTTGAGTGCCATGGCCATGCATGCCTTTCAACAGTGTTCCACTAGCCTTTGTGCTCCCTTTGTTTAGGCGAATTAGGCTCTGTGCTTTTTTAAACTAGCCTGTACGTCGTACTATGGATTACTCAATTATTGGCCAGTGATCAGAAAGATATCATTTTGTGTTCATCTAATCTGTGGCTGTCCACATGTTTTTGGACACGTGGCTAAGCTTGTCTCCACAATTAGTGAGATCGCAAGGCTTTACCAAGTAAGCACTGGACAGTGAGCAGAGCAGGCAACATCTGAGGGAGTAGGAAATACTGTATGGTGCATCGGGTGTAATGGATCTTTAAGCGGTATAACTAATCACGGCTGATGTCACTGACGGCGCAAAAGACATCCCCTAAAGAAACTCATCTTCGAAAAGATAAAAGCAACAAACCGATCCCTGTAAATCGAGCAAAGAAACAAATATATATCAGTTCAGATTACAACTCACAGGCCCTGTTTCGTATTACAGAGTTGCAAGCAATTAAAGCCTAATTTCTGATTTGACTACATCCTACTAAAATCCAAAATGATCGTGCCCACACTTTTCTCTTCGTACACTATGTAACGAAGCATCTCAGAACTTCAAATCCAAATCGTCCTTTGGATTTTCTCAAAAGATCATGTATGCGTTTATCCACCGAAAAATCAATCATGATTGATGGCTACCGTCTAGTTTGTCACTTGAACCGGACGCGTTTCTTGGATATGAAGAAATAGGCAGCATCATTCTCATTCAGCTGGCCCGCCGCGCAAGCCCCAAAGTCTCACGCGTAAAAAACTCCAAATGGATGACGTCAAAATCACGCTCCATTGCTGATCGTGGCTACCTCCCGGATCGAATAAGTTCACTAGCATGGAGATTTGCTAGCACTACCCAAAGCCGTCGGCCCAATATATATAGTAGTTTTCTTTAGAATTAAAACTGTACCTAAGATATCATTGGTCAACTATAGAAAAACATGAAAACATTGATGCTATGCCGTCATTATTTGATTATACTTTGGTCCAACATCTAATATTGCTTTGTCAAATTTAACACGTGCATTAGCATTGCTCAACCTATACTTATTTGTATTATAAATGGAAATTATTGTTTCCTCTGGTTAATAAGTATACATGACGTTGGTTAGTTCAAGATAAATTGAAAAACATCATAGATATAAGAACCTGAAGAGAGTCTACTATGTGAATGAAACAATAAAAGGACACAACACAACACAATTCCCTATACCCATGTAAATGGGAACTCCAGGGCTGCAGGGGTGTGCACATAGTATAATGTCGTAGTAGGAGTTAGGAGTCCCCGTGTGGACCCGATACAAGTCACCTCATCCCGTGAAAGGTGATGCAATGCCCGGTGCCCAAGCCGCGCGCGATCGGCATGGCGGCCTATTTAGTCGCCCCCACTTTGCCACAAACCTTTACTCTGATCCATCCTCCTTCCTGGCAGCTGCTTCCACTCCCACCATTCCATCACCTCGTCTTCCTCTCTCCGCCTTGGAAGTGTGGACTGTGGAGTACCCGGCCTGCACGCCCCTACTCGAAGGTGAGAAGTCCTGCGCCCGTTGAATTCCTCTCTACGCAGTCCAATCATGCCAGTACCTCGTGCTTGGCTCCAGCTCCAGCGAATGGATGTATTTCAGGTGGATCTTTCACCACTGCTGATATTGGATCTAAATATCTAATCCATGGCAGAAAAGAAATTTTATAATCTCGCCCAAATTCTTGTTTGGGCATGTAGGGCTTACCAACCGTCTTATTCTAGTAGAAGCAAAATCGTGGAAAGTTTCTTTATTTGGAAGCCGTGCGAATACTTGTATTGATCAGGGCTCTTTGTTTCACTTCAATTGTTGCAGGATACACCGTGAGTAGGCGTGGTGGTGCTTGATTGATACCAATATGTGTCTCCCGTTTTCGTGCAGTCATTTGAACACCGCTTCTTGTTAATTCGTTTTAGTTTACGGGATCAAGAAATATTTTCATAGAAGAATTTTCATCTTTGCACATATCTTGGCTTTGTTAGCTTTTTTTGGTGTAATATTAACTGTTTAGCATTTTGGTTGATGTCCTATGTTTTTTTTTTGTTTGCTCCAATGTTGCAGGATCTTGAGTTAAGTTGGGCATGAAGTTGGTTCATCCCACCCGGATCCTTCTCATGAACCTAGTCTGACCGGCCTTGGTATTTGAGGGGTTGTTCTGTACTCTCTTTACTTTGTGAGTTGTGACAGGTTCTTGAAGTGCACTTGTTAGAGTTTTAGTAGTAGAGGAGGAGAGAATTTGCTAACATGGCGTTGGCAGGAACCTCCAAAGTAGTGCTGGGATGTATCGCCTTTGGGATTTTCTGGGTGATGGCCGTCTTCCCCAGCGTCCCGTTCATGCCTGTTGGGCGGACGGCTGGGTCCCTCCTTGGTGCCATGCTAATGGTCCTGTTCCGTGTCATATCACCGGAAGACGCATATGCTGCAATTGACCTCCCGATAGTTGGCCTGCTTTTTGGGACGATGGTTGTCAGCATCTTCCTCGAGAGGGCTGACATGTTTAAGTACCTGGGCAACCTGCTCTCATGGAAGAGCAGAGGTAGCAAAGACCTGCTCTTTCGAGTTTGCATAGTGTCCGCGTTTGCCAGCGCACTTTTCACCAATGACACTACATGTGTTGTGCTCACTGAATTCATCCTCAAGGTTGCTAGGCAGAACAACCTACCACCACAACCTTTCCTTCTGGCCCTTGCCACTAGTTCAAACATCGGCTCTGCTGCAACGCCGATTGGTAACCCTCAGAACCTTGTTATAGCTGTGGAGAGTGGGATTTCATTTGGTCAGTTCTTGCTAGGGGTTTTCCCTGCAATGATGGTCGGGGTTCTGACCAATGCTGCTATCCTTCTCCTATACTTCTGGAAATATTTGTCAGTGGAGAAGGACCAGGAGGGTGGGCAAGCAACAGGACCGGAGGTTGTTGCTGATGATGAGGTTACTTCACATCGCTTCACACCGGCTAGGATGTCGCATGTTTCCTCTATGCATCCAGATGATGAGGATTGCATCAGTGAACCAATCATGAGGAGTAATAGTGTCAGGAGTAATAGTGTGAATGATAATTTGAGAAGCAGGAGTGTAAATTCAGAAGCTGACATTCAACTTGCGATCAAATCTCTGCGGGCATCAAGCATGTCACATGAGATGGTAGAGGTCTCGACTGTTCCTGATATGAGAGATATAGGTGGTTCTTCGAGGAAGTTCACCAGAACTGCTAGCCAGCAGAGAAATGTGATAATAGAGGACTTGCCACCCTCCCCAGAGAGCAATGGGGAGGAGAAGGAGAAGGAAGCTGAAGTCGCAGAGAAGAGATGGAAAATACTTGTGTGGAAGACAGCTGTTTATCTAATTACTCTTGGTATGCTCATTGCACTTCTGATGGGACTTAATATGTCCTGGACTGCAATCACCGCAGCTCTTGTTCTCCTGGCACTTGATTTTACAGATGCACAAGCTTGCCTTGAGAAGGTACACTCCTTAATTCTAAAATTTACAGATGCACAAGCTTCTAATGGTGATTTATGATTATATCCTTGCTAGTACTTTTCTGAGAGAACATCTTTCTTTGTAACATTGATGACTGGCAGGTGTCGTACTCATTGTTGATCTTTTTCTGTGGGATGTTTATTACCGTTGTTGGATTCAACAAAACTGGTATACCGAACACACTATGGGAATTGGTGGAACCTTATTCCCGGATTGATAGTGCCAAAGGTGTTGCACTTCTTGCGGTCGTGATTCTTGTCCTTTCAAATGTGGCCTCAAATGTTCCCACAGGTAATTTTGAAGTTGGTGTTCTTTGGGGTTCTCCTGGAATTTTCAAATATTTTCTAACGTCTCAGCATTGTAATTTCTATATAGCGATACATGCAACCCTGGGACAATATTTATGGTAATCTTGAAATTCTATATTCTTCTTCACAGATAACAACGTTTGAATTAGAAAGCTACATATAACACCATACTGAGCAAACTTAATAGTTAATACATAACGAACACATTATGCATTATGTTTGAGAGATACATTTTGCTGAAGTCTAGGAGAGTGATAAAATTTTTGATCTATGCACAGGAGTCCATCCTATTGTAGCCTTTGTCAGAGATACACGTTGCCAGTGATGTTATAGTAGCCTTTGTCTTTGTGATACACATGCATTTGTTGCCTTGCCTGATCGTCTCTGCCTTGTTCTAACATTTCTTAATTTGTCCTTTCTCAGTGTTGTTGCTTGGCACAAGAGTGGCTGCATCAGCTGCTGTTATTTCGCACGACTCAGAGAGGAAAGCCTGGCTGATACTTGCATGGGTCAGTACCGTGGCTGGTAACCTCACCCTCCTAGGCTCTGCCGCGAATCTTATCGTCTGTGAGCAGGCCAGACGAGCCCAATTCTTCGGCTACAACCTCACCTTCTGGAGCCATCTCCGATTCGGGGTCCCGTCGACCATTGTTGTCACGGCGATCGGGCTGCTCATTGTCATCAGTTACTGAAACAACTAGCTGGAGAAAAAAAAGATAGTGTACAAGAAGCAGAACGAATCCTTCCAATAAGAAGAAAGTACATGTAAAGTAGATTTGTCATGTAACTCGTTGTGTGTCTCAGTGTGTGTCTCTGTCTGTGCTCTTATTTGTTGCTGCTAAGCAGACCGTGAGCAAGCTCAGATGGCTGACCATGTAGCCTGTATTTTCCGTTCTGAAACGGACGTTGCAAATAGGGGTTATTGGAGAATGCTAATCTTCAGTTTTTATTTCCACAATTTGTGACACTCAGCAATACGTCATTATATTTAAATTTTAGATGCCGCATTATAGATATTTTTTGCTTAGGAATTCGGCTAAAACTTGAAGTATGCCAAAATACAGAGAAAAAATTGGGCTAAATTAAAGCAGCCCATCATCCCTGATTGGGCTTGTGTCAATGCTTGTTGTTGTTTCTGTTCAGCCCAATAGACCTTAGGCTCTGACCTTTTCGTCTCTTCTCCCGCCCCCAAAGCCCTAGCCCACTCGAGAGAGCCGCCGCCGCTAACGCATCACCTCTCCGTTGACGCATCAAGGAATCCAGGATGGAATCGACAGGAAATCGAGCGCGGCCTCGGCGGGGGAATCCTCTTCCGGCGCGATGGCGGTGGACTTAGCCGGCAGCGCGGAGAGACTGCGGTTCGAGCCGCTGATGCCGAGCGAGATGAGCGGCGGGAGACCCCAATTCCGGAAGGTGCAGGTGCCGAGCCACCGCTTCGCGCCGCTGAAGAGGTGTTGGATGGAGATCTACACGCCCGTCTACGAACACATGAAGGTCGACATTCGCATGAACCTTAAGGTACTTGGTCCTCAGTGCCTCTGATCAGTGTCGGTTCTATGGTTGTGCTTCAATTTCAGCTCAAACTCAAAATTAAAGCCGTATTTAGTAATTAGGGTTATACTTGCTGATGGTGTAACCCTGAACTGTGAGACATGTTTTGTTGATTAGACTAATTGTTACCTTGCATGATCGCTCTTTTTGGCATAAAAATATGATAATTTGAGAAATGCAAGAATATATGTCATGAAGTTCTATGTATTGAATTTTAAGAGATGTGTGCTGGAGGGCCGAAGCCGGTAAATTGAACTAGTAGTGCAAAGTGGTTCACGTATCCTAGAAAGTTGAAGCCAGTAAATCGAACTAGCAGTGCAAAATTGTTCTAACCATTAGTTGTGCCTATCACATGATACAGTGTATGCTGGGATAAGCAATCGCAATGCTAATACATCGGTACTTCAAATTCTATACAGAGACAATTATCAACAAAAAAAAAACCCTTCTATACGGAGACCAACAATCATAGTCTGATCTTCACAGATATGCAGGGCAAGTGGAGCCTTTATCATGAAGTTGGGAGAACATTCTCTGTGTTGAGTGTTTTTGCATTGACCTGTGGGGTGAAACCATCTAATATTCGCCTAAATGATATTCAAACTCCTCTATTTTCCTCCCCATTTTACATTGCAAAAGAGGCACCAAATTCTTCCAAGTCTATAATATTCCTTTTTTCTTGTCTGAAGGAACACTTTTTTCATATTACTGCTTAATTACTATGGTTTAAGCCACCTCCTTTCAAGGTATTAAAGTAATTGCATATTTCTCAGGCAAGAAGGGTGGAACTGAAAACAAGGCAAGACACACCTGATGTCAGCAACCTTCAGAAATGCGCAGACTTCGTGCATGCTTTTATGCTTGGGTTTGACATCGCAGATGCCGTGGCGTTGCTGCGTCTTGATGACCTGTACGTGGATTCATTCGAGATCAAGGACGTGAAGACGCTCCGAGGGGAGCATCTGTCTAGTGCCATTGGGCGACTCTCGGGGAAGGGAGGCAAGACTAAATATGCCATCGAGAATTCTACCAGGACGCGCATTGTTATCGCTGATACAAAGATCCATATCCTAGGATCCTTTGTAAACATCAAGGTTGCTCGGGACTCGCTCTGCAGTCTTATCTTAGGTTCACCGGCAGGCAAAGTATACTCTAAACTAAGGGCTGTGTCAGCTAGGTTAGCAGAAAGGTACGAAATTGTATCTGCTGTCTGTCATAATATATAGCCCGTGGTTTTGGTCTCACACTATATGGATTATTTGTGTGCCTAGTTTATGCGTATATGTTCCGAAAAGCACAGCTTGATTGAAGTGCTGAGCTAGAGATGTGTCATGACGTGCCTTATTGCTATGATCCTTATTTCATAGTATAGTATATATGAGTGTTTTGCTCCTATGTTCAAACCAATAATAAACATTTGAATGGATATTAAATATGTGGTCATGTTTTGTCTCTATATGTTCAAGCCCGGAAGATCCATATGCATGCATACTGTTCTTTACACTTTTGAAGGGTATGTTAAAACGGAACATGAAAAAAAAAATGCTTGCATGCAGCAATTGCATGAACTGGTTCGTGCACATATTATACAGTAGCAATACCGATCGAGGAGGCAGGCACAAACCGTGCATCCATGCTGCATAATAATGTTGCCTACAGCTGGTCGATCGTTCGGCGCCGTCGATCAGGAGTCCAGCGCATGCACACGGCTGGCTTTTGCTTGGCAGCCGCGCGTGCGTTCATACAGTACAAAAGCTCGTCGGCAAAGCTCCGTCCCTGTGTGTGCTTCCGCGTCACCCAGAGGTCTGTGTACATCAGTTAGCTACCTCCCTGCTTGGAGGAGGTTGCACAGCATTGCGGCTGATGCGCTTAACACATCAGCGCCAACCGAACGAAGCCGTGCACGTATACATATATAAACAGGTTGTGCATGGGGACGACGTACGCGAAACGAGATGCATAGCAGTCGAGTATATACGACAGACCATGCATTCCTATACATGTCCTTGCAACATCATCGGTCATGCTACGTTCTTACTCTAGCTCACGTTGGTAACAATGCAGGTTTTCTTGAATGTATTCTGATGATGATTATCACTCGTTGGCATGGCTTAGCAGTTTGCTGTCCGTAGGACGATAATACTGGAACACACTCGCTGGCTCCAGATAAAGTTCCCAGCTAAAATGATCAAATGAGTATACATCAAATACATGCTTGTTATACGGCATGCATTGATATTGGGAAAATATTTTATGAGTGGAATCATGAAAACCCTCTCCAAAATATACCTAAAAGTGTTGATCATTTTTGAAAATCTGCATCTGTGTATAGATGACATGATGAGAAACATGCAAATAAAATTTCAAATCCAGATTTAACTTTATTTGAAAAGATATAAAAATTACAAATCATGAAGAAAGGTCTTAGACACCAAGCAACTAGAGGAAACAATATCCATAGCATAATGGTAGCCTGATGCCACTTAATTAAACAAATAAACTCAACATCTTGCACACCAAGATCTTATAGTAGTATATCAAATGATCTTATTGATGATAGTAGTCAAATAGAGGTACTGGGTAACAAAAGACTACTAGCGGGTACAACACCAACTAACTAACAAATAATTAGAGCAAACTATAACATCGTACAACCATACCATTTCCATACTCCATAGCCCCCCTTGATATAGTCAAGGCACTAGAAACACAAAGATTCCTCCTCCTCCTTCCTCATAGCCATCACCAAAAGACACCACTCGAGAACATTTGCCAAAGGATACAAGTTGCCCTACCTTTAGTAGAGAGGTAAACGTCGTCGTTGCCGATCGACGAGGCCATGGCCGGCACTTCTCATTCATCAAGAAGGGAAGTAGCGTCCATGGCCATGAGCCCAGGCCCTGTAGGCGCCGAATGCACAGTAGTCACCCATTGCCGAGACACGCGCTCCAAAAATAGACAACACGACCATGACATAAGCTAGATCTTTGTGGCTTCCATGGCGTGTGTGCGCGCGGATAATGGAGCCAGCGTGCCCCTGCCCGGGCATACGTGGGCTTAAGAGGGGGAGAAGAGGAAGCTCTCATTGGGCGCTTTTATTTGGACGCATTGTTGTCTCTCTGAGAACCGAGGGGTGCTTTCTTCAAGGAACGATTTTTTTAGTCAAAGGCGAACCTTTGCGACCTAAATCACAGCAATTTTCCACTTGCCGGCATAAATTTTGCACAAACCGCAATCTGGTCCAAGAAGCTCAAACTTTACCTACCTGTTAAAGTTAACTGGCCACGAGAGCACCATCGTAAAGAGAGTCACTGACTCACTGCGTATATGAACCCAAACTTTGCCTGCCTTTGTGCAATTCTCACAGAGATCAGGGTGTGATCTTGCAATCTGCTGGGGGCTGTCCTCATGCAGAACAGGGGAGAAGAAGGGTATCTTCCTGCGGATATGCGGCGAGCATTAGCGCTTTCTCGAGGTGATGCCACCAACTGGCAACTTTGGCCGTGGCTTTCGGTCTTTAATTTTGCTGCACTTTCCCTCGGCGCCCACATGAGCGGGGATGGCATCTTTGAGGATATCCGAGCCCAGGTACCCCGGCAGAGCAAGTGCGTTCTTGTTCCTCCTTTGGGTGCTCTCCTTTTTTCCTGATGTCAGCTGGTTTGTGTTGTCACGGTGTCATCATCAACCTCCTGTTGTTCGGCTCAGGCCAAAGTGACAAATGCTGCGTCTCCATGAGATGGACAGGCCATGGTGGTGGCACTCCGAATTCTAAACTTTGACGCTTTGATATAGGCGTCACGAGGAAGACAGTGGACCTACAGTTTGGCAGCATTGGTTTCTCGGTTCTTCCTTTTTTTGTCGAGGAAGTCAATATGGTACGATAATTTGTACGTCACATTCACTAGCCGTGTCAGCAAATTTCGTTAGTATTTCTATTGCAATCCTGTAGAGTGAGATCATTTTGCAAACTCAATTGAGGTAAAAGCAAATATTTGTAAGATTGTATCAATTGATTTTATAAGTTATACAATGTAAATTCTTTCTAGTTGGATTTCCACCAACAAGCACCAGTGGTCTAGTGGTAGAATAGTACCCTGCCACGGTACAGACCCGGGTTCGATTCCCGGCTGGTGCAGAACTGTTTTGACTTTTTGTTTGTAGAGTTATACCGCTAATGTTTTAAGCCCCTCCATGTTCCATAGAAAACATCATCATTTCTACGCTAGGCACTGTTTTTTTTGGTCTGAGACAAAGCACTGTCCCATATTGGATCAGATTACTCGAAAGCCATGAACTGTAGAGTAAGATGTTCCAGAGTTGAGTTATGGAATTCAATCAAGATGAGCCGTTAAGACGGTGGCGGTTAATCGGACTTGCAGTTGCAGGTTCCCATCGTCAGTGCACTAGAATACAGCCTGGAAGTACCGGCAGTTTTTTTTTTAATTATTTTTTTTTATTTTTTACGATGAAGCAGCCTATGAAATTCGTAGAGGTTTCAGATAAGGTTCCTAATAATTCAAATGAAAAGGTCCGCACAAGTAGTAAGTAATTACGTATCATTTGGCCCCATCGCAACATGAGAGCAATTTCAGACTGGTGGCAGCGCACCACGAGGAGAGTAACTGAGTAAGCCGAGACAAGCGCAAGGGCTTCCACACCCTCGTCCTTTTGGTTGCCTGGGAGATCTGGAAGCACAAGAATCGTTACGTAGGCGCATCCTAAGGATCAACCTCTACTACGAGAAATCAGGGATGAAACGAACGTCTGGGGGATAGCAGGGGCAAGGAAGCTGCAGGAGCTCCTACAGCCGTAGCTTTTTGGTCTGTTTGAGGATAGTTTGCATTTTCACCGGTGCGAATGTAATCTGAAAAAATCTACGACCAGTCTTGGTCTTGTAATTGTTACATTTTCTCTCCTTAATACAATGACTAGTAGTTCTCCTGCATATTCGAGAAAAAAAAAGTAATTACGCATCACATAACAATCAAACTTTGATGCGCGCACCCACGCACGGTCGCACGCACACAGCACAATAAGCAAGCATGAATGTTACTACATCGCATCGCTCCAGCATCCAGAGTATACTTTAACATGTTTACACTACATCAAAGAAAATTCAATAAATAACCAACGCACAATGAGAGGTTGCTGTACAGGACTACAGGAGTGCTAAAGATTTATGGGCATGACAACGTAAATTTATATCTACCTCGTTTCTATTTTCAACAGAAAAACAAAATATACACAGGTATGTACAACTAAAATAATGTACATATACAAGTAAATTTACATGAGTTAGATCTGAGGTTGTTTGTCACCATTATTGCTTTACTTGTGCATCATCCCGGCTTACTCCTGTGTCTTGAAGCTCGGATGGTGTTTCAGTATTAGAATCACCACACTGGGGATGATTGCGTGATGAATCTGCCCGATCGAACCGCGAAGTCAATGACCTCAGCATGTTAGACCTCTTGATCAGAATGCCCAGTGCAGAAGATGCAGCTGCCCGAACAATTGCATCTGGTGATTGGCTCATTCTACCCACCAATGTAGAAAACACCTTGAAACAAGAGAATGTTAATAACTCACCATCAAGCACTCAAAACTAAATAAACTACCAAACATCCAGCAAAGATACCTGGGAGAAATAAGGAGCAATGAAGCGTTGATCATCCAAAAATGATAACATGGAACTAACCAAACAAACTGCGTTTGCTCTAATGACCGGCCAAGGTGCATCAAATGCCTGCAATAAGAAAAACCAGTGTCAGGTCTACAAGTCTCCCATTAAAAGGGTGTACTCCAGTGCCGTAGGCCTTTCCCGCACACTGTGCAATGTGCAGAGGCTGGGGCTCGAACCCTGGACCTTCCGGTCACAGGCGGTAAGACTCTACAAGTCTCCCATTGTATAGTTAAAATGAGAAGTATACCTGGATAGCAGATTCTAGGTAGCTGTCAACTCTGGTAGGAGAAAGTCGACAAAGTTGTCTTGTTAAGTCCCTTATGAAGTCCTCGTAATCAGAACTGATTGAAAATCATACTACAAACGTCAAATTTTAAATAAAATTTCATTCTGAAAAGAGAGAAAGAGTAAAAAGGTTAAACACAAACCGACGATCAGATGTAAAATACTGCTTGTTGAGGATCAAAGACAAACCATCCACTTCCATCAAAGGTGCTAGGAGCTGGAATGTGTTCTGTTTCAAAAATGAAAAGTGAATATAAGCAGATGCAGGGTGATGCAAATGTGTTAGGCAAGGGAATGTAGTGATTATATACCCGACAAGCAAGACGAACACTGAGGTCATCATCATGAAGATGGAGGATCAAACGGGGAAGGGTTGCATGTATCTTAAAAAGAGGGCAGTAAAGAACTTGATCAGCATAACAAACAAGCAACAACAGAAATGCACATGCTGCATGCATCACATTCCAAAACATATCTGATTTACAGTTTCCAACACTTGCAGAAAATCAATAGCACCATGGATGGTAGAACCTTATTCAACTACCTAGCAAAAAATTAAGTTTGTAAACTTCAGGCGAACACTAGAACAGAGTTTTCAAGCGAAATGCTACTCTAAGGAAGCTTTACAAGATACTCCATATAATTTTTTGTAGGGAATCTTACAAGATACAATTCCTTGTTTATGATGCCCTATTGAAGCAACTGAAGTGGAAATACATGCTACCTGCTCAAGAAAAGCAGTACGCTGTGAACCTACACCATAGGCACTTAAAGCACCATAAGCTGCAAATGCATTGGACCTCATTTTCATATTCATTGACACCTGTGTGCAGCAATTGCAGGATTAGGTTACAGTCATAAGCTGCCAATTTCAATGCATAGAATGATAAAGAACCATACCACCTGAGAACCTTTCCCTAAAAATTATAAAGCAAAATCAAAATGAGAAACAAAAAAAAAAAAAGGAAAATACAAGGAGAACTCCAAAAGAAGAATAGTAGGTTTTGATTTCCCCAGCCAACATGTCATATGTTAAGTTTCCATTGACCATAGAGAATCACAACATGCCTATCGCATTACTAAGAAATAGCAGTTAAATGCTTATAGAAAAATATAGCGTTTGCTTCAAACAAAGGCAAACGACCCAAGCATCCAGGTCTTACTAAATTCTTAGGCTGCTCGCAACAATTACTGAATAGTACAGGAAGCAGATAGAAATCTAAGTCCGTATACATGTAATAATAATCAGTGATGTACTGCTAAAAAAGGATTTTAGTTGTTCTGGATGGGTACCTGGAGATTCCGTAGCCTTATTAAAAGACTTATCAATATGGGTTCAACAACATCTTGTTCGGACAAATTAAGAACCTGGAACTAGTACATGTTATTCTATTTTGTTAGTTTGAATAAAAATATAATTGCGTTATAATAGAACTCACAGTTAACAAGCATTGCACAGCAGTTAATTGAACTGATTCGTTGGCATCTTCAAGTAGTGCTAATATTACTCCTAAGACCTGCTGGATGTATTTCCGCATATGGCCCTCAGGAATCTGTAGGAGAAAATAAGATGAAGCATAAGGTGAGTAAAAAATGGTAACAAGTGGATCAACAAAAT
The DNA here is from genome assembly GCA_030378355.1 of Eleusine indica. Classification (NCBI taxonomy): domain Eukaryota; kingdom Viridiplantae; phylum Streptophyta; class Magnoliopsida; order Poales; family Poaceae; genus Eleusine; species Eleusine indica. The sequence continues at coordinate 2,553,832 of CM059498.1, read as the reverse complement.
CATGATTCACTCAGCAATTCAAGTTTGTTAGTGTACATATTTACAGTTCAGAGAGAGTGGGAAATGCAGTAGACAAAACAAGATAGATAAGTGCAAATATTTTCAAACTTTGTTAGTCAAAAAGTATAATCTAACCTATGCAACTCAAAATAATAGAATAGTATCTATTGAAAAAAAACATGTATCCATACTGTATTTGGGTTTGACCTGCACAAGTCCACGCAGACAGAGACTCCTGACGGTCGGCGAATCATCAGAGACATGTTGACACAACTCCTCAACCATCTGTTCCAGCAATGTAGGTTCTTCTTCACTGTACAACAACAAAGCTGCAAATGTTAATGAGAGGTTTAATGGTGTGGGGAGTAAAAGTACCATCCTTGTTTTCACAATATCATAAGTATAGTTACTAATATTATTTGAAAGTATTCTGGTCTAAAAAAAAAAATTGAAACTACAGAGAAACGATAAGATAATCATCCATAAGGCATATGGTCAGAGTAGATTTAAACATGTTCATCAATGAGGGAAAATGATTTTCTTAAGGAAATGACAGATGAAAAGTCCGCCCTTGATGCCAAAAGCAATCCCTCATTTATGTAAAATTGTCACCAAGCCTAGAATATTTCTGGCTTACTTAAACTCTTACATAACCAACTATGAGGCCTCTTGACACAAAAACATAACAAATGCTAATGCTGTTTGGAGTGTGAAGCAATTGAACCTATTTATTTCAATTCCTACTTATAAGCATTTGTATGGACAGTGCCCTCTCCTGTTTGCTGGATCACCAAAGTTAGCTGGCATGCATCGAACTGTACTCCAGTATTTTTCTTTTTCTTTTTCATTTTATTTTGTGTTTTTCAAGTCACCATATGATTGTATGTATCTCCTCAGCTTTACCAATTGTAAGCAAAATTGAGCACCAACCATGAAACTAGAAACTAAATATACCAAAGTACTATCTACCTGTGGCGAATAAATTCTGATAGGGCAGCAGCTGCAGCCTCCCTTTCAGCCCCTTGATTCCTGTTGAGAGCTTTACTCAAGATAACACAAGTTGGCAGAACCTGTGGTAGTAATATACAATTAGTTTTCTCACAAAAATACTTTTTTTTTTGTTAGGGATAATGAATCTTATATTATCCTAGGGGCAAAGGCCCAAATATATACATGTATAGGTTAGGAAAATATGCACAAAGACCCCTCATACAATGGGGACTCACACACCTATACATATATCTAACACCCCCCCTCAAACTCAGGGTGGATCACCAAACACTGAGTTTGGAAAAAGAAGAGAGAAAACACCAAACACTCCCCCTGCAAACTCAGGGTGGGTCAACAACACTGAGTTTGGAGAGATAGAACCTGTGACGAGCTCCGGTCTGTGCCTTCGTGAGTAAGTCAGCCAGCTGGATCTCGGAAGGAACATACCGAGGAACAATGACACCATCCTGTACCTGTGCCCGGGTGTAGAAGAGATCAACACCAACATGCTTGCTAAGCTCATGCTTTGCAGGATCACGAGACATGCTGAGAACACCAATACTGTCAGACATCACAGGAGTGGACATCTGAGCAGAAACACCAAAGTCCTCTAGCAACCACCGCAACCAAGTGACCTCAGCTGCCAGAAGAGGCATAGAACGTAACTCAGCCTCTGCACTAGAACGAGAAACTGCTGTCTGCTTCTTGGTCTTCCAAGAAATAAGGGAGCTCCCAAGAAACACACAAAAGGCAGACAGAGAACGACGATCAAAGGGGTCACTAGCCCAAGTAGCATTACAGTGCGCCTGAAGCTGAAGCGAATTGGTACGTGGAAAGAACAAGCAGCGAGAGCTGGTTCCACGAAGATATCGAAGAACACGGAGGAGGTGGGTGTAGTGGAGCTGAGTGGGAGCAGACACAAACTGACTCAAGATATGCACAACATGCGAGATGTCAGGACGAGTGACAGCAAGATAGACAAGGCTACCCACAATGTGACGATAGCGAGTAGTATCAGAGAGGGGCTTGCCGTCACCAGCATGGAACTGAACATTGAGCTCCATGGGAGTCTCAACTGTACGGTCATATGTGAGGCAAGAACAATCAAGGAGATCCTGGATGTACTTCTCCTGAGAGAGATAGAAGCCCTCATGAGTAGAGGACACCTCAATACCAAGGAAGTAACGAAGAGGGCTAAGATCAGACAGCAAGAACTGCGCACTCAGACAGGCCTTAACAAAGGCAATGTACTCAGGATCATCTCCAGTAATGATCGTATCATCAACATAGAGGAGAAGTGTCCGACCACGAGAGGAAGTGTGAACAACGAGAACAGGGTCATGATTGCTAGAAGTAAAACCAGCAGCAATAACAACAGAAGCAAAGCGCTGAAAGAGGATCGACCAAGGAGGCATCTGGCAAGATCAGAAAAAAAGAGGATCGACCAGAGAGGCAGTGGAGGTGTCCAAAGAGGGAGGAGGATAATAAGGGAGAGACTCATCAAAAACAACATCCCGAGACACCCTCATACGCCGAGCAACAGGATCCTAACAACGATAACCCTTATGCTCAAGCACTGTAACCAAGAAAAACGCACCGAACAGACTGAGCGGTCAGCTTCATGCGCTCTCGAGGCGGAAGAAGCACATAGCATACACATACACAGCCAAAGAGGCTAAGAGCAGAGTAATCCGGTGTCTTGTCAAGGAGACGCTCAAAAGGGATCCCACCCTGAAGAGCTGAAGAGGGCTGAATGTTCATCAAATAATTTGTTGTAGAAACAACCTCAGCCCAAAAATGAGGGGGGGACAGAAGAAGCAATCTTAAGAGCACGACCAGTCTCAAGAAGGTGACGATGCTTGCGCTCAGCAACACCATTCTGAGCGTGAGCACCCGGGCAGGAAAACTGAGCAAGCTGACGAAGGGTTCCAGAAATATACTCTCCCGCAGAATCCACACGAAAAACACGAATAGAAGTGTCAAAATGAGTGCGAATCATAATAGAAAAGGTCTTATAAATAGATAAAAGCTCGATGCTTCATGAAATAAATCCATGTGTAGCGAGAATAATTATCAACAAAGATAACATAGTATCGATGGCCTCCCGTAGAGACAAAAGGAGCAGGACCCCATACATCAGTGTGAACAAGATCAAAAGGACGCTAAGACACAGACTCACTAGAAGGATAGGGAAGCTATATCTGCTTTCCCAAACGACATCCCTGACACTGATGTAAAGACGCACGACCTGAAATAGATCCTAAAAGACCTCGACTGATCATGGTAGAAAGGCGAGAGTCACAAATATGACCCAAGCGATGATGCCACTGAGCGAAGGAGGTCGATGAAGAAGCAGCAAAAGCAGAACCGTGTAGCCAGTCAAGCTCCCATAAGCGCTAAGAGTCACGGCGCCGAGGGCTAGTACCAATCAGCTGTCCCGTGCGACGGTCCTGAACATAGCAAAAGTCAGGATCAAGAATGACACGACAACCATGATCAGTAAGCTGGCCAACAGACATAAGCTGCATGGTCAGATCAGAAACAGGAACACAGGAAACATTAAAGACAGAAAATAAGTCAGATAAAAGAGTCTCGTGCCCGGTGCCCGAGAACAGGAAGAGAAGAACCATCAGCAGTGTGAACAAAACGAGAAATCGATGGAGGAACAATAGAAGAAAGACACGAACGATGAGGAGTCATATGAAAAGAAGCCCTAGAGTCAAGGATCCATGGCTGAGTACCTGGAGTGGTAGTGGGAGCAGGGTGTGCAGATGGCTAAGTCACAGAACCAACAGCTCCAAGAGACTGTGCAGACGGCTGAGTCACAGAACCAACAGCTCCAAGAGGCTGAGAAGCAAGCAAGCGACTGAGAATCCTGAGAACCTCCTCAGTGTCAGGTCCAGAAGAGCCTCTCTGAGAATCTCCAAAGGTAGAACCACCAGTCTAAGAGGAGCGACGAGCCCGAGACTTCTGATCCCTCTTCTTCTTATAACTGAAGGACTCAACATGACCATCCTTGTCACAGTACTTGCAGTGAAGACCACCGCCCGCACTGCCCCTCGCGCCCCCGCTACTCCCTGAAGAAGGTGCCGGTGGTGTAGGCAACACTGGAGGAGGGGAGGGACGGATGGACAAAGACCGAGCAGCAAGAGCTGAGGAGTACTGTAGAAGGCCAGCGTCCAGAAGGCGAATCTCTTCATCACAAACATCTCTGAGAGCCTCTGTTAGAGAGACACACGGGTGGCGGGCAAGCAACTAAGCACGAAGAGGCTCGAACTCGGAACGAAGCCTGGTCAAGAAGTCATAGGTACGTCGCAGCTCAAAGTGCCTTCTGCTGACCCCGACAAGACTGACAGGTATCCGGAGACAGCAAAGGGCCAAGAGTATCAAGCTCATGCCAGACAGCCGACAACCGAGAGTAGAGATCCTTCACTGTCCCATCACCTTGAGAGATCAGGTGCTCACGTCGGATAGCAGCAATGTAGCAATGAAGGTGGACTGTCCAGAAGGCTCATAGTGCTCCCTGAGATAAGTCCACATCTGTTGTGCAGACTCAAGCTCCAGAACACCAGCAGAGATATCATCAGTCATTCTCGCAACAAGAATAGAGACAGCACGAGCATCCTCATCAACCCAATGTTTGTAGCCTCTCCACCTGAGAATCATGGGCAGCAAGCAAGCGGTCATACTCAGTCTTCTGTGCAGCAGTAGCATCCGACAAAGGAGCCGGAGGCTCCGCCGGAAGGACAGGTTGAGCAGGAGGAGTAGGACACGGAGGACAAGGAATCTCCCCTGACAAGATACCCCAAAGACAAATCCCCGCATGTGGATCCGAAGACGAGGAGCCCAGTCACGGAAGTTGGTGCCGTCGAACAGCACCGTACAACGCATGAGGGGTACCCCGCTGGTCGTCATAGTCACTGATCTGTAGCTACAGCAACCTGCACAGCAGTAGCAGATAGCAGGCCAGCAGCAGCCACAGCCCAATAGCAGGCCAGCAGCAGCAGCAGCCCAGCAGCAACGGCCCAGAACAGTAACAGCCCAGCAGCAGCGGCAGCCCAGCAGAGACAGCCCAATAGCAGCAACAGCAGCAGCCCACAAGCAGCCACGGCCCAACAGCAGAAGCAGGCGCAGCCCACACGCAGCCATAGTAGCAGCAGCCCATCAAGGCAGCTTGACTTGGCCCAATAGAATCGGCCCACAGCAGCCCAAGGAGAGCAGGTTAGCTCGGGAGTCGGCTGCCCAACAGCAGAAGCAGGCGCAACGCCGGGAGGAGGCGCGACACCGGGAGACGCCGGGAGGAGGCGCGGTGAGTACCGATGACGGCGGCCAGTGGTGGTGACCGGCAGCGGCGGCAGGAGGTTGGGGAGAGGGAGGGAGGGAAGAAGAGAACCCTAACCCTAGCCGAGCTCTGATTCCATGCTAGGGATAATGAATCTTATATTATCCTAGGGGCAAAGGACCAAATATATACATGTACAGGTTAGGGAAATATGCACAAAGACCCCTCATACAATGGGGACTCACACACCTATATATATATCTAACATTTTTAACATTTCACTAAAAGATAGATGGATACTCTAGAGTGCAGAAGTTACCTCTTTTGGTCTTTTTACTGAGGAACTGCATGCAATCTCCTGAACAAGTTCAACCCACTTCTCCTTTTCAGTTTGTTCTCCATCTCGAGCTAGTATCTATTGATGGTATAGGTACCTTACATAGTAAGAATCACTTCACATATTTTACATGTAAAAGAAATTTAGAAAAGCACCTTTCCCATTTCTACATCGCCAACACACTCGCAAAATGACTGAAATGCAATTAACAATGATCTGCAGCATATTCCAAAAACATTAGCAGTCAGTTCACCATAGCCTTCATATTTGAACCAAAGTTATAAGAGACTTGATTGTTACCGTAGAAGTTCATTTTGGCCCAACTCTGCAACACCATGAAGACTTCCCAGCTTCAATATAAGGCCAGAAAGAACAGAAGGGTAACTTCGCTCAACTGCTTGTTTCCCAACCTTCCCACCACCTCTGTAAAGTTTGAATATTTTGACACAACATCAGAAGATGAAAATGAAAAAAACTTGTCAATATCAACTGTCCCAGCAAATGATGGTTGATACCTCATAAATGCATTGAGCGCAAACATAGTTGCCTGTAGAATACAGTCATCAGCTGATGACTCAGAGGCTATTTCCCCGTTCTCTGAATCATTTATAGCCACAGGTTCTTTGTGAAGTATAGATAAAGTGTACTCCAGAAAAAGAAGTGCAAGCACGTTATGCTGGGAAAATGCCTGAAATGAGATAAAAAAATCAAACAGACAATAAGTGCATCTTAATAATTTATATAAGCTAAATTCTACATAGTTTGCAGGTTATAAGAATATATACTTATGTAGTATAAGAAACAATGCACCAGTATATCCTACACTGATTCTGCATGCCCTTACTATATATATAATGCATGCTGGCATTAACATTGATCAAATGTTCTTAAATTTCTGTGCATCAACAAGATGAACATTAGAAGTCAGCACTGGACATAATTCGACGTTAACATATGCTAGTTGGTTGTGGTTGTGGGTGTGAGGTGTGTGTTGTACTCTCTTCTTCTATTAATGCAATGATACACAGCTCTCCTGCGTGTTCGAGAAAAAAAAAATTATGCTAGTTAAAATTACAAGATTAGCTAGTTCGATAAATTCCTATTCCATTGGCAAGACTCCATAAATACACAGATATATTAATACATAACAAAATGCAATAAAGATAAAAGTTCTAAAAGCATGATGCAAGTGCACAGCTCCACCCAACACTCACATAAAAGACATCCTGTATGGCCCAGCCTCCACGAATTCTTGGTATGTCTTTAGTACAAATATCTCTTCCAGCCACAGATAGAACCTCATCAAAGACCACAATGTGATTGGTATTTTCTGCTAGGCATGATATCTATCTCAAGTTAAGGTGAAAACTGATTGACAACATAATAGTAGACCAGAATATTGATATTAAGGTAACCCAAATCTATGATCTATCAAATGATGATGGATACTGCATTCAGAACTTCTTGACGCTCGTGCTTGTCGGTAAGAGAAACAGCAGATGAAAGCAGTGATTGAGTTGTCCTATAACATTATCAATAGAATCATTGATACATTAGATTCGTGCAATAAAAAATAAAAATATATGCAAGGTACTGAGCCAAAACTTAGATTTATAACAGCCCAAAATAAGTGTAATTAAGATACATCACATAAGAGAGTCATATCTGGATACAATAGTCTGTTTAACCTGTCATTTGACTTATCTCAAAACGACCAAACCTAAAGAATTGCCTCCTGCTGCTCTACTCTGGGGAATGTGGTGCCATGGAAACCTAAAGAACCTATGTGGCCTGTACCCTCCGTCCACATGCTCAACAAAAGTAGACGGGCATTTGGATGCTAATACTCAGCTAAAAGACTTACTCAGCTAGAAGTCTTTTTTAGGGAATTAGAAGTCTTACTTTTAAAAGAGGCATACGAGCCTTTTGGTGTCTAGCAATAGCCATTTATAAAAAAAAATGCATATTACTCTAATTGAAGTTTAAACCATTAGATAATTTCTAATTTGTAGTCGAACCTTGAGACATCAGCTTCACGTAGCTCCTTGCCTCTTCTGGTAATGAACATGATTATAGCCTGAATGGAAGCATCTGCTGATTGCTTTACCTTATCACATGTGGCCAGGGTACAGGAGTGTAGTAGGACAACCAGCTATTGACGTCCACAGAAATATTTTAGTAACCACAATACCATCCTACAACCTTCCATTTGAATTGCGTTAAATTAGTTACCTCATCCTTCGATAATAGAATACACACTGAGGAGACAACCCTTTGAAATACTTCAGTCTGGTCAACAGATGCTTCCTGAGAAAAATACAAATATAAACCTAAAAAAATTCCTCAATGAAAAAGAATAGAAAGAAAGTAATGTGGGATATACTCTCACCCTTCTGATTATAGATACTATGTCCTCAAGGGAGGACAAAGCACTATATGAAGATTCTAGATCAACGTCATTAGCATATGCCTTCTGCTTTGGAAGTGATAGTGAAATGTTGAAGAAAAGTGCAATGATCTATAACAAAAAAATAAATATATATTATGAAAAGAATATGATGTCCTCAATTCAATTTACCATGATAATATTTAATATTTTTGGTATAAAGTGTGTGCTAGTGTTGTCTTCTATGAAACCATGGATACTTTACAGCACAAGCATACATATATGACAAAATGAAAAATTGTACATCGCACAAATGGGCCAAAACGAGCTGTAACAGACAAAAGATCTGCACAAACCTGAATTGCAACTTTCCTAACTTCAGCATCTGTATCAGCACAACGAGGAAGATACGCCATTATCCTCTCTCCCAAGCTTAAAGAATCACGATTAGGCAACACAAACGCAGCTGAAGCAAAATAAAAGGTATCTTATATCAGGGATTTATCAAGTATTTATGCCAGCAATCTAAGAAAATCAATAAGCATACATGGCAAACTTGACAAGCTCCTTGGCGCTCCTTGATCAATTTGCTTGTTCATAATGAAAGTTGGATAAGTACCCAAAGCTCCAAATCCACCTGAACAAAGATTGCGGAACTTTATCAACACCTCCTGTACAGCAACACATCCTCTTCTTCTTTGATGTTCCACAGATGATGAAACATATGGATCAAGTTGCCTAAGAATATGCAACAACTGCTCTGCTCGACTCCGGCCATCTTCACCACTGACAAAGTAAATACAAGGTAAATAATTAGGATTACAAAGTACAATCACCATAACTACTAGAATGAGTTAGGCTCAACCGAATTCCTGGAACTGCTATTATGCCTATTGTGAGTAGGCATGGCGACATGGCCAATATATAGTATTCGTCTACTTCACCTCTTGTTATCTCAACATTAGACCAATCATCTGTGGCTAATTGTTTGCTTTAACTGTGTTTTTTAACAGTTAACACAACCAACTTTATGGAAAATCATCAACACTCCTGTTCATGACATAACTCTTAAGAATTTCATGAAGGGGCTCATGACGCAGTGGTAAAGGCCACTGACCGGAGCGTTCCCGCCCAGTGTTCAATCCCTCGGTACTGCACCCAGGTTGCCTTTACCGCCTCAGGGGTCTCCCTCGGGGTATTTCTCTCTCCAAAAAAAAAAAACTTAACAATTTTCTTTGAATTAATAGACTGATGTTTTTGAAGGTTTGGTGATTCCATGGTCCGTGAAAACTGCAAAGGGCAGGCTTGGATTTATAAGTCCTAATGAAGGTAGAATTACATATTCACGTCAAAAAAAAAGGTAAAATTACACAAGAACTCAGACATTTAAACAGCACAAAAAATAGCAAAACTTTCGTGAAATACATAGCAAGTACCACAAAGAAAATGGAAAAAAAGAAGGACTTCACAGAACAAGAAACTTTGCTTCCAGAAATGGAGCTAACACGATTGAGTAACAAGTTACAAATTACCTTGTAAGCAGGATGGCACCTAACAGAATAATGAGGTTTGCTATAAGACTCTCGACAATGCTTGAGGGCTCCGTTGGCAATGCAAAAAAACCTAATGTAGCCTGAAAATGGAACATAAAACAAGCAAAATCATATTGAACTTATCAGGTAGTAGACACTACAATTGCCAAATTATGAGCATAGTTTTGTGGTGTTGCAACATTGCCATACAGACCTTCATAACACGGTTTCTTGTTTCCATCGGTAACCTCGGTTCTAGCGAAACCAGAGTAGTACAGGCACTTAAAGCAAGACTCTGCATATGTAAGAAGTATTTAAAGCGGAGTAAAACAATCCAGAAACTTGTATTGGTAACTACACTGTATAAATAGTGATAACAGAAGTGCATTTAATAGTAAATATTCTGCATGTAAACTATTTAAGAATAAGAAAAAAAATCTAACTGGAATATGATTTATTCTATATCTTTTTTTAGGGGGAGAATCGATTCTATATTTGGCCAGAACAAGTCAATAATTCGACACATACCTGCGTGTGCAGAAGCTCCATGCTAAAATCAGTGAGATCATTACTTTGATCCCTACCCATTAGGGTTAAAACATATTCCAGCAACTGATCCCTTCGTTTCAGTGGAAATGAGATCCCCATTTCAGCAGCACTAATAACAGCTTGGCCTAAAAGGAAATAGTGATTACATATGATATAATGCGAAAGGTACGTAACTGTAAATATAGAAGCTCAGCAACTGGTACACGAAACTAGATAATATTGCAATTAAATTGTTCTGAAAAATATATTGTGATCACCTAAGCTCACATGAACAACATGCTTATGCTGCATGGCTCCATGATATTTGGAATGCATATTGCAACCTATTAGGCACACTATATAGAACTACAACATTCAAGTGGGATATGTCTGGAACAAAACCATCTCTTAGGGAATAACTCCCTAACATGCTGTAAATTTCTCTGATAGTCCCACCTATTCAAGAGGCAGGGTATTTGGAGCATAATCATCCCTTTGGTTTTATACACTCATACTTTTTAGGAGAACTCTTCTCTTCCCAGTGTAACACTCAAGAACTCTACATGTTATACGTTGAGTTGTTCAGTAATTTTTATTTACTTTTTTGACATGAAAACAGTAGGAGAGGCAGAGAGGCTTCCACTGCATTTTATTAGTCAAAGAGTGAAAGTAAATACTTACAGAGGTTAATACAAAGCCCAGCTGTACAAGGGCAAACTGCAACTGAGTTGCAGAAAATAAAAGCCAAGGCAGAGGCCTATATATGAGCAATAAGATCTAACCAAGAAAGTATGGAGTCCCTAGTATTATGGTAAAAAGTTCTATGTACTTGAAGCCTGACTTCGGAGTTATTCAGTACATCAATGATCAGGGAAGATATAGAGTGCACAACAGAAACCCAGGTAATAGGAAATGACTTTAATACCCCCGAGGCCCTGACAGTATCCTTAGCATACGCAAATCAATTAAGTATCCATAGGTTGTCATCTTATCTTAACATAATAAAAATTGCCATATGCATGAAGGTCCTGAACCGAAACCAAGGATTAACTGAAGTAGGGCTAAAAATCAATATATTAATATGAAAATATGGGGTTTGAGAGAGAGAAAAAATGTCAATACAAACATGGATTCTTTTCCCTAAGGCCATGCAACCATATTCACATTATAGAGGATGCACCAGGATGTTTGCTTCTATATATTTCTATTCAACAACAAAATATTAATTGTAGGTTTGCTATAAAGAAAATCACCTAATAGGTCAATTGCAGTAATGACAGCTTGTTTTGCAGTAGGATGCTGAACATGAAGAAACCTTCCAAGCATATTAGTTCCCTGAGTGCAAAGCAGATAGAATAATATTCATTAAGACACGAATGAACACAGTAAATAATGTTGTTAACACTATATAATTTGAAAATAAATAACTATGGGCAGCATTAAAAAATATTCTTGCATACCGAGGAAAGCTGTGTGTCACGTCATTAACAGAAGAAATAAAGTAGCTTACAACATCGAACTAACAAAAGGGGATATGTTGTTTTTTCCTTGTTTTAATAAAATACCACAGCAGGGGTCTTCCTCGCTGTTCTCAGGTCAAAAAAAAAGGGGGATATAACATGTGTCACAAAAAATCAAATTGACAACCCCAATAACAGAGATTTTTGCTATTTTGCCCACGGCTTCAAGGGGCTTCGGTGGAATTCCCACCTAACATTGGGCTTCGTTAACGTGCCCACCATTACGTTGTCAACACCGGTCTTATGCCCATCTCTCTTTTTTGAGACGAAACTTTCTTCCTCGCCTGAGTCGCAGGTTGCAGTCATGGCGGCCACTATTCTTCTTCCTCGCGAGCTTGAGCTCGGTCAAGATGTCCTTCGCTGGGGCCGCAGCAGACGAGTGCTTGAGGCTGACCGAGATGCCCTTCGTCGAGGCCACGCCAATACAGGAGGCGCCCACAGCACAGCGTGACGGCTGAGCGCATGCGCGGAATGTGGTGGGCTCGTGGTGACACGGGCGCGCGGCAGGCTTGCAACGGCACGGGCAGGCGGGCACAGGGTGCAGTGCTCGGTGGGCTCACGACGACACGGGCGAGTGGGCGCAGGGCACTCGTGACGACGGGCATGTGCGGAGTGTTGGGCTCTCACGACGGTGCGCATGCGACGGGCGAGGCGGGCTCGCGATGGCAGGTGGGCGTGGTGGGGCAAGCTCGTGCAGTGACCGGCGAAAGCGGGGCACGACAGCAGGCTGACAGGCAAGCTGCAGCCATGGCATCTGTGTGGAAGACTGAGGAGGAAGAAGAGAGGCAGGGGCATTTTTTGTCCCAAAAAAAGAGAGATGGGCATAAGACCGTAGTGATGGGCATTTTAATGAAGCCCAATATTAGGTGGACATTCCACCGAAGCCCCTCGAAGCCGTGGACAAAATAGAAAAAATCTCCCAATAACATGCTACCGAGAAAACAGGCTCCTAAGACCAGACCTATGGAAGAAAAGCATTACAATAGTCAAGGCCATCCCAAGGCACGTGCGACCTGTGCAAACTTACCCCCACCGGTTGAGTTTTTCTTTCTAGGCTACCAGGAAATGATAGGCAAGGATTTAGCTTCTACCCAATAACTGTAGTGCTGCACACTAGTTGGCGCAGATAAGAAACTTTAACCTCCCAATCATTTTATGCAGAAACTCTCCCATGTGAACTGAGTATATGCATATCACATGACCACCAATGTAAGTGGATATTAGGATGAAAACTTCTCAAGAGATTCACATGATTAAGTTGAACCTATGCAATTTCTCCTATCCAGGCAGGCCGTAAAAGTTGCTAACAGTGGACATGCAATTTCACCTCGTGGAGAGACCTTGGTTCACATTAATGGCCTCTTTGGATAGGGTGGCTAAATCCTGAAATTCTAAGTCCAATCCCTATCATCAGAACTCAACCCTTAAAAACAAAGGCTAAATAATTCTTAACCCTGGTTTGGGGAGCTTTACCAGCTTTTACTGGTCCAAGAAGCTATAAAAGCCAAAAGCTCTCCCAAATGGGTCGCTTTTAAGCCCAAAAAGCTCCAAAGCAGGCGATAAACTAGAAGCGAAAAAGCTTCCGTTGGGTCGTTTCCTGAGCTTTATCCACCTCTGTCCCCATTTGTTCTTCTCGCGCAACAAGAAACCCAGGGGCCATGCTGTCCCCACCCGCTGACAAGCCATTGAAGCCTGACAGAAACCGTGCCTCGCCTACCTGCGTGCCACCGGAGACTGCATCCCGCTTGCCTGCGCGCCTGCAGAGACCGCATTTGCACCCATGCTCCGCGAGAGGAGACAGCACTGCATCGACTACAGCGCGCGAGTTCCTGGCCGTGTGGGTGCTGCGCACGGTGGAGCAGGAGGCAGACGATCCGGGCTGGACGAGCGTGCATCGCTGCAGATGGGCTGCTGCTGCAGTTGTTGCAGGGCGTGGGTCGGCCGTCAGGGCATCCGAGAGGAAGGCAGTGCAGCATTTTGGGACGGCAGATTGCCGTCGAGAAGGCCAATGCGGCCAGCGACTCGCTTGTTGCTCCCCTCCGGCGCAGCTGTCACCTGCCCTGCCCTTGCGAAAGCTATGCCAAACAAGATGTCTTCGCTTCTCCCTATCGCAGCTTTCCAGGCCAGCAGCATTCAGCTTCTCTGTAATGTCAATTCTGGGAAAAGTGGAGAAGCAGCCGCTCCCCCAAACAGGGGCTTAAGCTCTTAGTCCACTTCCGTGCTTTGCTGTACTCATCAAGACTAGTTGGTCACAAAAGCACTCACATCGCTGTTCATCAGTGTTGTGGATGCCTTTGTCAAGCGAACATACCGTCGTCGCAGCCACGCAGAGCAGAATGCGGTGGCGTCAAGTGGCTAAGGATGGCGCAAGGTGTTGTTGAGGAATAATAGGGAGTTAGTTTGGAATTTGTTAGCCAGTTAGTTCAGCTTAGTTTGGAATAATACAGAGGAGTACGCCTGAGTTATAAAGGCAGTCCATTCTTAAGATTGTAATAAGAAGTAATAGACCTCCCGTTCCAGGTGTTCTGTCCTTCAGTCACCGTGGCTGAGGACCTCCCTCGCCACGGCGACGAGAACAGCACGCCATCTACTTCCTCCCGCTACCCGGTCCACTCTAATTTGCAAGCACATCTGTTGCTCCAGTCACCCCTCCGTTCCCCGTGACGCCCATGCCACAACAATTAGATTGGTCAAATCCATATAAACAAGTTTGTTTACAGATTAGATAACATACCACGAGCGCATTAATTCTGGCTTCAATAACAGTTGATGGAGCATATCTTGCAGCATAGCCATACATCAAAGCCAATGCTGCATATGTATCATCCACATCTTCCACTTTTGGTTTGAACGAGAAAAATGAGAGGAACCTGCAGAACTGAACTTCATAAATATACTAAACTAGATGGATAAATGGCCTGAAAAATGGACTGCAAACTAAATACTAGTGTCTTCCAGTTGCCTTTTAACGACATAGCCTCTTATTTTGTTTCCTTAAATATGGAATGAAATATTACTCCCTCCATTTTTATTTTCTTGACGTTAGGACAGATTAGCTGTGAAAATTTATACTGATTGAGCTGTCCCAACGTCAACAAAAAGCAAGTGCAGGTAGTACAAATATGAGAACGGAAGACAAGAATTTTAAGGTCGGACATTAGAAAATAGAGGGCAAAAGAAAGTGGATAGTTAAATAAAAATAAGAATGAATTGGTACTTTGGAGCTGAGAAATAAAGTTCAAAACCCTATCTGGACATAAAATTGGCCATAGAAATGTACATGCAAAGGAACACGCTAATAGCGATTTTAGCTTATGAATTCCTGCCACATGATTGGAACCGAGATGAGCACAATAGACAGGTCTCTTCTACCAAAAGGATCAACTAACTACCTCTGGAGGGCACTTTGCCCTGCATTGTCCAATATGCTCTTCAGTTTCTCCAACACTGTATCCAAATGAGAAGCTGCAACCTGCAAGGGTGACTTTATTACCAAAAGCTCCAAAAGAACTCCAAAATATACAAGCAATCACTGATGGCACCTTACCAACCCGATGCCTTGTGCAAGTCCAAGGCGATTAATAGGAATAGACATGCTTGAATGTCTACACATCCAATCAATCTTCTCACGAACATAAATCCTATCATCAACCTTCTGAAGAAGCATTCCTAAACATCTGCAAACAAAGAAGGGTGAAATACAAGCCAGATTGTGGCATCATTCTCATGGAGTTCAGTGAACTGTTACTCCTTAGAGCCTACAAAGGGTAGCACAAGTCTATGCTTTAAGTTTGCAGCATTTGACAAAATTGACAACAGAGAAAGGTAGAATCTAGAAATTGCAATTAGCTTTGTTGAATCAAATTTATGTCATCTTGCCTACAAAAATGTCATGTCCAGAAACATTGAACATGCCTTTTTATACCTAAAATAATTTATATCAATCTCGTATTATGTGAAACTACATTAGTCAAATCCTGTTTTAACAATCAGGTTATTTGATTCAATACAGAAAAAAATTGACCTTTTTTTAATACTGATTTTTTTTACAGGTCAACACTCTACTAGTCATGCCAGATATGTTACACGGAATTATTCATGACAAATTTTGAAAACTCTAGAATAACTATTAACATGAAATGATTGGACACCAAAATACATATCCTTGGTCAATCTAAAGCATACAAATCCTAAGACAATCTAAAGCATACATGGTTCCAAAAATCCGACAGAAACCTCTTAATAGTCCATCCAATGAGCTCCAAACATATAAAACACAAACTTCTTCCCTCACTCTTTCCCTATGGTGTAAGTTGGAACAAGGATGGCATCACCATATCATTGACTAGTCGTAGTAGATTTCGGAACAGCAGATTTAGTTATGAGTAATAACTTAACAGTCTACAGGAGTAAATTGCAAGAAAGACAACTGAACTGCTGTCTCAGCAAAATATGTAGCAAGCAACAATGTTCAGAGTAATATCATGTATGCACTGTACAAAACCTCCAGCATGTGTGTGACATGGCATGTAGTAACTGCTAACACGAGTTTCCACACTATTACCTCCCAAAAAATAACAACGTTGACACAGTGAGAGGTACACCAGTAAACCTTAGCTTAATGGAAAAATTACAATAGGACAGCATATATGTACCTGTGCAGCAAAGCAGAATGGCCATCAGATTTATCATACAGATCATATTGTCTGGTAAATGCATCACCCAAGGAAATGACCCACTCACTATCATTCACAACGTCCAAAGATTCTGCTAAAAACTGAATGACAACACATGATTAGTCATCTTGGTAAAAGCAAAAACATCCCCCCCCCCCCCCCCCCAAACACACACATCACTACCAAACAGATACCAAAAGGGCTACAGTATACAAGGGAAGAAAAAGGACAGAGCTACAAACCCTATGAAACTGATAAGGATAGCTTTTGTTCAAATTCTGGGACTGCAATCTACTAAGCATGCTCGAGTGGATCCTCAAATAACAAATACAGAATTAGAAATTTTGGACCTCTGAACACAGTGAGCCATAATCCTCAACCAACAAGAATAAGATACTTACATTTATTATCATGTCATCCCATATTTCCTGATATGTGCTATCTTGCTTGAGGTCTTCAGGATCACTGATGTAAGCTTTCATCTTAGGGACCTAATACTTGCCAAAAGATGCATTTTATAAGCCACTCTACCAGCATGGCGACAGGAATGCTTAATGTCTTTGCTTTTTACACAAATCATCATCACGGGAGTTACACAATATGATGGATTATACAAAATAACTCATCATAGGGCAGGCATCATATCAATTCATCAACACAACCTGAATACACAGTACAACATGGTTTCTTTTCTTTTGGTGATCTAACATTATTAAGATAAAAAGAATAAAAATTAAGACATGGAACACCGGATCCACTGAAAATGTAATTTACTCCTTAATAGTTTCTTTTTCTATTAAAACTAAAGAACGGTAACAGAATGATTTTATAAGAGAAGCAGAAAATCATGCAATCTTATTCTAATCTGCATTGTTTAAGTGGTGTACCTCATCTTGCCAAAATAAAGAAAGGTTTCTGGGGAAAAGTGGACCCAAGTAACACAGAACCTACAAGAAACAGAGGAAAAGTAAGCACAAACAACAGGAGGGAATTTCGTATTTTTCTAATTAAATAGGACAAAAAAGTCCTTTAATATAAAAGGATCAGAGAGACTATAAATATATATTTAATGCAGTAATCACGAATTACTTAATTTAAGGGAAAGAAAAGGTTATAACACAGTCAGTAATTGCGACAGTTCTGTTGACAAACAACTACGCAACAATATCAAAGTAAAGCAAATAGTATCAGCCTATCAGGCCCCCATCTAAAAAGCAAATAACATCAAGAAAACCCATATAATTGTGCTCGGACGCTATTTTAGCAGACTAAAAATAGGTAGCCTTCGTGCTGCAACCTTGTTCCTACAAAAATAGTGTGCCAACTTTGAGGCAGCCGAAAAATAAACTCAAAGTACTAAAGAATCGATAAAACAAGGTAATCATCAGTGAAAGATAGAGCATATAAATGATAGACTGCAAAAGAGGCAGCATATCTACACATCTAGAAAAGCTAAAATACTAGCTACTACGCAGAATGGATGAACAGGCATCAAGTCAGACATGAGAAATACAAAGGACATGTTTGAAATCGACACTAAAACATTTTTCAGTTCTTCTTTAAGTGATTTCGTTTTAATTTGTAAGAAGACTAACCGTCAGGACTTGGGTAGCAAGTTGGCCCCTAGCAAGTGGATTATGCAGAAGCACAACCAAACGAGCAAATAAATCCTGCATGAATCTCATCATGATGAGAAATAACAAGGCAATGTGTAAAAGACTTGAGGGGAAAAAACATCTGAGATCAAGCAAGCCACCTCAGGAATGGGGACTTCAGAAGAATTCAATTCAGTATATAGCGGATTTGTCTGTGACAATTTATGCCTACACAATTCAGTTATGCATTTGCAGACCTGCAGAGATCTCCTCATTAACCATTGAAAACTTTGTAACAGGTGTAGTACTTATCCACAAAAAATTGATGCTTCGCTGAAAAAAAAGAGCACTGAAACACTCACCGTAGCTACAGCACCTGTATACTTCTTTGGGATTATCAATTTCAAGACAAATGGCCATAGAACAAGCTGCGGAGTAGGACCAATTAAAGTGAATTGCACATATAACTATGATGGACTTGACAAATTATTTTCCTGACTCAATGAGCCTGCTGCAAAGAGCAACTTTACCTCCATTTCAGGAACGGTGATTGCTAGTAAAAGAAGACCCTTTTCACATACAGCTCTTAGTTCTGATAGACCAGCAAGACTTATCTTCATCTGATAGAAAGAAGAAGTATTAGAGCATAAATTATCCTGAAGTATGTACCATGAACATGTAAATCACGAGGAATCTGAAATTAAGTAAAACCTCAAATCTTTTGTCCTGGAAGTACTCATTTTTCAGAGTGCTGAGATCATTTAGATCATCATCAGTTATAGCACTATGTCGCACCAGAAACTCAACTGCCAGCTCAGCAGGATGCCCACTTAGATAGCAGTGTGAAGCCATAACAACAATTAACTGTATACAATTTAACAGAAGTCAAGAAAGTGGGAATAAATAGATTCATTAAAAAAACAGAAATCCATATTATTTATGCTACTGCTTGTAAGTATTTGTCCATAGTAAGGTATCTATAATATCTGCTTAATTGCAAAAGAACAGTTTGTGCGGATCCATTACCTCAGCTAGCGCCATACGTATACTCAAGCTCTGGTCCTCTAAAAGTGATTTCACAATTTCAACCAGTAATGTTTGTTTAGTGTGCCACGATTCCAACAATCTACAAAGAAAAAATGTCAGAAGCAGATTCAAAGAACACAAACACCCAATGCACGTGTATGCAAGACACAAAGAGGGAGGGAGGGATAATGTGTGTGTATTTGGCAAGCTAATACCATAATTATGGTGGTGGGGCTTCTGCATCATAGTGAATAATTTTAGGGGGCATCCAGTATGGTCAAGATAGGCTCATTATGTACTAATATTTTGATTTGAATGGTGAATATTTTGATTTAGATGGTGCTTGTGCACCACCATATATCACCTGGCATGCTGCTGCGGAAGAGAGAGAGAGAGAGAGAGAGAGAGAGAGAGAGAGTAGGGAGGGAACCTTGGCAATAGATGTTTGATTGTGCTAAGTGCCCCAACAATAGATGCTTCATCTTTTGACTTGCATTTCTGTAAAATGATATACAGTAACAACAATAGTATAACTCTGCATTAGCCTATTTTGCGACAACTTGGAACCCTCATATGACACATGGCAAAAACACTTACATTCAGAAGAAACATGCAAAGATCCTCCGGGTATGCTATACCAATTACCAAAAAGCAGTGCTGGAGTTCATTGTATGTCTACAAGCGAATCCATAGACAGTAATAAGACTAACAAAAAAAAAAAAAACTGAAACAACAAACTTCAGCATTCTAAATAAGGTATATTTGTGCATTGCCACATGAGACATTGTGCAGAATAGCCGGTAGCATCATCCAGAACAAAAGCTCAATTAAGAGTGAGGGTAACAACACTAATTCAAAATTGATAATATTTGTTGTACCATGTCAGAAGAATAAAACATATGGTCCCAGAGCATTATGTCAAGTTAGCAGTTCAGGGCTGTTTGGATGATTGACATTTTTGTTGTGAATAGCACTTGTATTCATAATGAGGGTACTAGGCCCGAATATATACATGTACATGAGTGGGTAAATATGCACTACAATGGGGAAACTACAAGAATACATATACATCTAACCCCCCCCCCCCCCTCAAACTCAGGGTGGATCAAGAACACTGAGTTTGGAGAGATAAAAGCAGTGTCGAGCTCCAGTTTGTGCCTTGGTGAACAAATCAGCCAACTGAATCTCTGAAGGCACATACTGAGGAGAAACAATACCATCTTGTACCTATGCTCGTGTATAAAAAGCATCAACACCAACATGCCAACATGCTTACTGAGTTCATGCTTCACAGGATCAAGAGTCATACTGATAGCACCTGTACTGTCAGAAAAAAGAGAAGTTGGCATAGAAACAGAAACACCAAAATTTCTCAAGTAACCACCGTAACCAAGTAACCTCTGCTGTTACAAGAACCATAGCACACAACTCAGCCTCTGCACTCGAACGAGAAACTGCTGTCTGCTTCTTAGTTTTCCAAGAAATAAGAGAACCACCCAGAAACACACAAAAGGCAGAAAGAGAGCGACAATCAGAAGAATCACTAGCCCAGGTAGCATCACAATATGCCTGGAGTTGTAAAGAGCTGGAGCGTGGAAAGAACAAGCGACGAGATATAGTCCCACGAAGATAACGTAGGACTCGAAGCAAGTGAGTATAGTGGAGCTGGGTAGGAGCAAAAATAAACTGACTCAGGATATGCACAACATGCGAGATATCAGGACGAGTAACACCAAGATAAACAAGACTCCCCATAATATGACAATAGCGAGTAGGATCAGTGAGAAGCTCACCATCAGTAGCACGAAGGTGAACATTAAGCTTCATAGGAGTCTCAACAGTGCGATGATCAGTGAGAGAAGCACGATCAAGAAGGTCACTAGTGTACTTTTCTTGAGACAAATAAAATCCGTCAGAAGTAGAGAAAATCTCAATACCAAGAAAGTAACGAAGAGGACCAAGATCAGACATCAAAAACTGCTCACTGAGACACGCCTTCACAAAAGCTATATATTCAGAATCATCTCCAGTAATGATCATATCATCAACATAAAGAAGAAGAAGAGTCCAACTGCGAGCAGATGTGTGAACAAAAAGTGCTGGATCATGATTACTGGTAGAAAAACCAGCAGCAGTGATCACAGAAGCAAAGCGTTGAAACCAAGAACGAGGAGCTTGCTTTAGGCCATAAAGTGAGCGACGAAGACGACAAACCATACCCTCAGGAACAAAATAGCCAGGTGGTGGACACATATACACCTCCTCACGCAACTCACAATTAAGAAAGGCATTATTGACATCAAGCTGAGAGATGGACCACCCACGAACAGAGGCCACAGCAAGAAGAGTGCGAACAGTAGTCATGTGAGCTACAGGCGCAAAGGTCTCATCATAGTCACGGCCATACTCCTGCTGAAAATCGCGAGCCACAAGACGAGCCTTATAGCGCTCAAGGGAACCATCAGAGCGGGTCTTCATCCTATAGACCCACTTACATATAATAGGACGAACATGTGCTAGAAGGGGAACAAGATCCCACGTACCAATACGCTCAAGCACAGCAATCTCCTCAGCCATAGCATGTTGTCATTCCTGATGAAGAACAACATCACGATAAGTGGTGGGTTCAGAAAGAACCGTAGTAGAATAGGCAGAAGGAGAATAAAAATCAGGATATCGACGAGTACAATCGCCATGTCTGATAAACTGCTTAGGCGAAGAATCCTCTGAAGAAGATGCGTGTAGCATAAAAGATGGTTCATCAGATGAGAGTAACACATCAGGAGAAGAGGGCTCAACAGAGGATGAAGTAACCCGCCGAGTATAGACCTGTGTCACTGGTGGCTTCAGAGAATAGTCAGGGTCCATAGAAGGACCAGAAGAAGACACAGGGAAAGAAGACACCTCACGAGAAGATGTCGGCACCAATGAAGAAGGTATCATGGGAGAAGGTATCGGCGCCAATGAAGAAGGCACCGGGCGTGTACTGACAATAGAGGCATCAAGCAAAATCAAGAATGAAAGTGGGTCAACTCAAGATGCAGAAGAGGTGTCCAAAGATGGACGAGGAAAGTAAGGACGTGACTCGTCAAAAACAACATCCCGAGAAACTCGCATCCAACGACCAACAGGATCCCAACAACGATATCCCTTATGCTCAGCACTATAACCTAGAAAAACACACTCAATAGACTGGGCAGTCAACTTAGTGCGCTCACGAGGGGCAAGAAGCACATAGCACACACAGCCAAAAAGACGAAGGCCGAAGTAATCTGGCAACTGGTGAAAAAGACGCTCATAAGGAATCCTTTCACGAAGGGCTGACGAAGGCTGAATATTAACCAAATAGTTGGCAGTAGAGACAGCCTCAGCCCAAAAATGAGGTGGGACACAAGAAGCAAGCATAAGAGCATGAGCAGTCTCAAGAAGATGACGATGCTTGCACTCAGCGACTCCATTCTAGGCATGAGCACCAGAACATGAAAACTGAGCAAGAGTGTCATGCTCAGAAAGAACCTGGCGAAGAATTCCAGAAAGATACTCTCCTGCAGAGTCAACACGAAAAACACGAATGGACGTGTCAAAATAAGTGTGAATCATAGCAGTAAAAGTCTTATAGATGGATAAAGCCTCACTACGATGTTTCATAAAATAAATCCAGATGTGGCGAGAAAAATCATCTATAAAAAGTATATAATATCTATACCCCTGTGTAGAAACAAAGGGATCTGGACACCATACATCTGAATGAACAAGATCAAATGGACGCTAAGACACAGACTCACTCAAATGGTAGGGAAGCTGTATCTGCTTGCCTAATCGATATCCCCGACACTGATCTAAAGACTTATGACCTGAAACAGACCCTAAAAGACCACGACGAATCATAGTGGACAAACGAGAGCCACAAATATGACCTAAACGATGATGCCACTGAGCAAAAGACGAGGTCGACGACGCAGCAAACTAGAGCCAACCAGACTAGCGGACCCAGCGAAAGGAAGAAGAAGCCAGTCCAGCTCCCAAAGACGCTGTGAAACACGGTGCCAGGGGGCAGAACCAACTACCTGACCCGTGCAACGATTCTGAACATAGCAAAAATCAGGGTCAAGAATCACACGACAGTCATGATCAGTAAGTTGACCGGCTAACATAAGCTGCATGGTTAGATCAGGTACACAAGAAACATTAGGAACAGAAAAAGAATCGGATAAAAGAGTGTCATGTCCTACAACAGGAAGAGGAGATTCATCGGCTGTATGAACAAAACCAAAACGAGATGGAGAAACCATGGAAGAGAGACAAGTGCGATATGGAGTCATATGAAAAGAAGCACCAGAGTCAAGAATCCATGGACAAGTACCTAGAGTAGAAGAGAAACGAGATCCCTCAGTGAAAGACTGAGAAGCAGCAGCAGAACCCGTGAGTGCAGAAGACTGAGTCACAAAACTAGCAGCTCCTGGTGGTGCAGAGGGCGCAAGGCGACGTAGTAACATGAGGATCTCCTATGTGTCTGAACCAGCAAAACCCCTCTGAGAGCCTCCAGCATTAACACTACCAGTACTCTATGAAGTACCCTGTGAAGGACGACGAGTCTGAGCCTTCTTCTCCCTCTTCTTCCTGTAACAATAAGACTCCACATGCCCCTCCTTACCACAATAGTCACACTGAAAAGTACTAGAGCCACCTCGACTCCCAGAAGAAGGCACCACAGGAGGAGAAGCTGAAGGAGGAGCAGCTGAAGAACGAGCAGCCAACATTGAAGGAGATGGTAGCAGACTGGCCTCACGAAGACGAATCTCCTCATTACGAATATCAGCAAGAGCATCTATCAAAGAGACACAAGGGTGACGAGCAAGCAGCTGAGCACGGCATGACTCATACTCATCACGAAGGCGAGTCAAGAAGTCATAAGTGCAACGAAGCTCCAGTGCCTTCTTCTGACTCAAACAGGACTCACACGTGCTAGGAGACAACTGAGGACCAAGATTGTCAAGCTGACGTCAAATCGCAGATATCTGACTATAGAACTCATCAACTGTGGAGTCACTCTGTCGAAGAAGCTGCTCCTGACGAATGGCAGCAAGAAAGGTAGACTGTCCAAAGGGCTCATATCTCTCATGAAGAAAAGCCCACATCTGATGTGTATACTCAAAATCAACAATATCCGCAGAGAACTGATCCTCCATGCTAGCAACAAGAATAGCAGCAGCTCGACCATCCGTATCAACCCATGTCCTGTATGCAGCGTACTGAGACTCATAAGATACTAGACAATCCTCATAATCACCATGTAGCTTCTCCACTGCAGCATTAAAATCAGCAAACGTCTTGTTATACACCGCCTTCTCAGCATCAGTGGCCGTCGGCGAAAGAACAGGCGCAACTGGAAGCACAGGCGATGTAGGAGCCGTAGGACGAGGCGGATAGGAAAGCTTGCCAGTAAGAAACTCCCAAAGACACAAACCACGCACATGAATCCGAAGACGAGGAACCCAGTCCCGATAGTTGGTGCCATTGAAAAGCACCGGACAGCGAAGAATAGCAACCCCATTGGACGATGGAGGAGCCATGTCGACGGCGAGAGCGCAAAAGGAGCAGCGGCGGGCAACGGCAAGAGCGCAAAGGAAAGCGGCGTAGCTGCTTTTTTTTTTTTTAAGGTACCCTACTGTTCTCAAGAAGCAGGCAGCTGCAAAACAGTCGTGACAAGCCTACCAGAAGAGAAAATAGTAGTCCTTTTTTTTTACCAACCAAACCGAGCCGATCAAATGAGCCGAGCCAACCAGGCTGAAGAGCCGAGCCGACTGAGCAAGGTCAAAGCAGCGGCTCGAAGGAACGAGCCGAGCCGACCGAGCGAAGGAGCCGAGCCGACAACCGATCGAGCACAGGGGCGGCGACGGAATCCCGTCGAATCCCCGAAATCGACGATGGCGGCGATGGGATCTGACGGCGGCGGAGGCGCGGCCGAAGGAGGAGGACGACGATGCGTCCCAAGATGAAGGACGACGGCGAAGTCCAACGATCTTCAGCCGGAAGTTGAACTCGCCTCGAGGAATAAGGACGGCGGTGCGTCCCGAGACGAAGGACGACGACACCGGAGTTCAAAACGACGGCAGAACAAAAAAAAGGTGGATGGGCAATTGGCGCAAGTGCAACACCAGAATCGCTAGGGGAGGAGAGAGGAACCTAACCCTAGATTAGCTCTAATACCATGTTATGAATAGCACTTGTATTCATAATGAGGGCACTAGGCCCGAATATATATATGTACAGGTGTGGCTAAATATGCACAAAACCCCTTATACAATGGGGAAACTATAAGAATACATATACATCTAACAATTTTATGAGAAAGCTTGAACTAGAGTCAAAGATTTTGAATAAAAATACCACCAGCCCAAACAAGTGGTGAGCTAAATTCTCAGTGTTCCATCTGAGCCCTGTTAAACACTTACATCTAAATTCTCTATTTACCAGCACAGTTTCAGGAATGAATAAACCCCACAGAGAACAAGAAGACACACTCCCACTTCAGATTTGACGGTAGTTTCTGCGTCATACAATTTTGTAATTCCATCAGAGCTCAGATCATTGGTGACCCAATGGCTGCTATGTTATAACCAAATCCCAAAGAGATCTCCCATATGAGTTTAACATTTCTACTTACTGAGTGCTAAAAAAACTTTATTTACGGATCCTATAATCTTCATTTCTACTAACCAAGTCGCAGTGTGGCATTATGGATTGGAAATGATCCAATATGGGTCTAGAGTTAGTGGATATAAAAACAAAACAAAGTAGTACAATTGATCTTAGACAGCAACCTTCAATCCCTTTGAAACATAATGCTGGTCTTTGCTGTTGTTGACAGATGCCAATGGAAGAAGTGTAACTAAGATAGCAGTAAGCTCCTGCAGCACAAGAAATAATAGACTGAGTGATCAGTGATCATGCTTCGACATCTATTTATATCACATTTTTGTGCTTCATATTTCCAAGAGGCTCGATATTTCCTAGAGAATTATCCGTCATGAAACAAGAAACTTATGGTGTTGACAGATATAGCATAAACATTTCATAAGTGTTACACTGTTTCTGTTGGGATATAAAGGGGATTGTTGAATACAATCAGTCAACATTCAAAAGCTGACATCAGAATGCAGGTCTGATGGTATCAATGTCTATATATGCTGTAATGTGAATAAACCATGTTCAAGAGTGTTCTTAAATCTTAATTTACCTCAAAATCAAGTAAAGGGGGGCCACCTTCAGACAGTAATGATGCATTAAGAAGATTATGAAGACTGTGACACGCAACAAAAGCAACTTCTTCATCTTTCCGACATCTACACGAGAAAGAATCAATATGTGGGAAAACTTGGTAAACGTCTTCAGTAGATAATAGAGATACAAGAATAGAACCCATACAGATCCAACATTGTTGGTATAATTCGTGGCAGTGCTGATTTCAACTGTGACCTCGTGACCAGGCCAACCATTTCTCCCAAAGCCTCCACAGATGTCATGCGCACCTGGTAAAGGTATTAATCAAACAATCAGCAAGTATCTAGTAGTCCATTGATAGGGCACTATGAAGTTGGGAGCGATGTTCCAACAACTATAGCAAGTTTATGACACCCTGGAGTAAAGTAAACTATTTCCTCCTCTTTTCGAGTTCTAAAAACTCCGTAAGAGTGAAGATATTATTTACACTATCAGAGTAAAAAAAACAGAGTAACATACTATATAGGGAACAAGTCAGCAACCAGGAAAACAAGAACAAAGTCCAGGCTAAGAAGTACCTTTAGATCACGTGAACCCGTCCATACTTTTATAAGTAATTCAAAGACTGAATTCATGAAGGACCTGTCATCGAAATGTTAGATAACCGTCATCCCAAATTAGAAGTTTATATAAGCTCTAAAAGAACTAGAAGCTTACATAACATCAGCATCAAAAGGAAGCTCAGAAGGGGCATCTCCTAGGTACTGCCATGCAGCCTGGCACCAACACTTAAATGCTGCAAAGGGAAGAGGGAAAAATTGCAACAATTAATGGGAAAGCAACTTTGGTATATCTTCCCTACTTCCTATTTCTCGAATACATAGGAGAGCTGCGCATCTTTGTATTATATCCTCCTTAGTTTCTAGGAATATTATAAGAGAGTCACTGATGATTGTAAAAAAAAAAAATCCATAGCAATACCATTCGCAAAAACAGGCCGTTGACCATCTCGTACGCTTCCTAGGATAGGTAAAACACGCAAAAGTACATCCTTTAACCGTGGGGTAAACTGCAAGGCTTCAAGGAAACAAGTAGAGGTTGTAAATTTAATAGTTCAACTCAACCAGATGAAAAATAAAATTAAAAAGAGTGTGATCAACCTTCAGCTGACGCAAAATCTGCAAGTATCTGTAACATGGCTGGCAAAGCAGAGGTTGGTCCAGAAAAATAAAGAAATATCTCCTCCATCATCTACAACAAGTTAGCGAAACAGACAGATATTATTTTAATGGTAAACAACTAGCAAGCATGACCATCAGAGACCTGATGAAACATAACAAGGTGAGATTGATGAAAAAAGGAAAATAACCGTTAAAATGAACTAAAAGGTTAATTGTGTTCAGTTTTGCACGAAACAGGGTACAGATGATGAAGACATGCGAACAATACATTCCCACCCTTCCATTAAGAACACAGCCCATTCCTGATGGTCATGAAGCCCATTCTTTTTAGAGGAATAAGAAAGCAGACTTCAAAGACTGTTGGATAGATTTAGCAACACATTGTTACCAGAGAAACACTAGAAGACTGGTCCTGAAGCAACATAAAATTTAGATGACTGAAAGTCTCAGGTTTATAGGTTACAGGGATGTACGCAACCAGAGAACTTTTCCACCATTGTTGAATTGGTAGTACACCAAAATGTTTGGTCCATTGTATAATGAAAATTTGGTTGCATTGTCAACAGGATCCTTTGCAAAGTGCTTGTCACTTTTGTATATGATCTTCAAACAACTAAAATATACAGCATAGTCACTTTTTTTTATATTAGTTCTCTAGTCAAGATGGCATCAACCATGGACTTCCAAACTATACATTCCTCTGGCTAACATAAAGATGTTGTGCTCCTGAAGGCCCTTCTCAGTTCCCAAGGGTTTGAGCCCGCACCATTCATCGATCAAGATAGATAAGACTATTCGGTGTCTTTCCAGCGTGTAAAAGACATTTAATCACACTTCCAGCAAAATTGTTTTGCATGTAGTAAGCGGAAAAAAATTGTGCAACTATTTTTGTAAATCGTACTCCCTCCGTCCCAATTTAATTGACACTTTAGAGCCCGGCACGGGAATTAAGGAGAAGTGCAAAAGGTAGGTGCACAGAAAACAAGGAGGAAAGAGATAGAGATAGAGGTGTATTGGGAAGAGAGAAAGGTGTATCGGGAAGTGAGAATGCCAATTATTTTGGAAAAACTGGAGAGGGCTAGAATGCCAATTATTTTGGGACGGAGGGAGTAGCGAATTCTTTTTTCGAAATATATACAGCAAGGGAAGCCCCTGATGTTGTACATAGCAAATTCTATTTAAGTGTCACTAATCTACCTATCACTGTGACTATGTGCTCTTAAACAATATCACACACATATAGCATTAGATAATATTGGTCGATGTGTCTAACAGTTGTCTCCATGAACAGAAGGGATAAAGGTTGGGAAAAGCATACCAAGTCTGGATCATGTGAACCTATGGCAACAAGAAGACTAGCAGCTGCTCTTTGCCAATCAACATCAAATTCCTGTTTTTCAGAGGACAATAATTCGATCAACAGAATAAAGATAGGCAGGTCCGTAAGTGAAATAACAAAACCACAAAGGAACAAAGAAACTACAGTAATATAAGTTCTGTCTAAATATTTTGCACCCAATAACGCATTGTCGTCATTAATGTTCACCAGGATAGCCAAATCATCAATATATAGCTTTATCTTCAGAGCCAAGATAAAAAAAACAAACTTGTTTATAGTTCTCAATATCACATTGTAAACAAACCTGAAGAAATCATTCGGATCCCATGTGATAACCAATTGTTGTGATACTATCATGTATCCTCAAGGGGTTTTTTTATTATTATTTTTTACTTCTGACCAGAATCCTCCTTAAGGTTCAGGAAACTGCTTCAATGAAGATGATAGTAATAACTATTTAAGGCCTCTTTAGACTAGCTTAAAGTCCAGGTTGACTTGTAAGCTTGGAAAAGAGCTACTCAATCAGCTTATTTTGGGGGTTAAATGTGCACGAAGTATTTCCACACAGAAAGCACTGCATATGAAAAAAAAACTTTAGATATTCAACCTAATTCTGATTATCCAACCGTTGAAAAAAAAAGTAGAAGAATCTAAAAGGCTAGTAAATTGTAATGCTGAGATGGCCCCTGAGCAGGAGCTATATTTGATCCAACACAACAGATAGTGTATTTAGTAGCAAGACATCACAACAAAATGCAATTTCTAAGTTGCGACTCCCTGCAACAAATGATGTTTTCCTCTTTTACTTTCATTTGCTTGAGTACACTTTAATTCTCCTTGCTCCTGACAAATAATGTTTTATGTAAATCCCACAATCGCCATAAGAATAAGGCAGAGGAGACAGGGGAGACCATTTCAATTCACTATATAAACACTTTACAAACATTTTTTTTCCTCTTTATATCTAAATTAAGTAGCTATCAGATTCATTTTCTCCAATAGTTCATCAGCCTAATGTGAATATATTGAAACATCATCGCAAATGCTCATAACTCCAGTATTTCCCCTTATCCCTACAGGTGCTAGTATTTTGATGATATGCTTAACAATTCTCATATGTTCTTTGCAGTAGCGTAAACTGGTGCTAGAAATGAGAGCAATATTCTGAAGTTGCACATGGTCCCTTAGCTTTCAGCAATTCAGGTCAGTATCTATGACTGAGCTCAAAAATGCGAAAAATACAGATTGACAGCAACTGTACCTTTGAGCTGACAATCTCGGCAGTTGCAATCTTCGCAATTTTACGGAGGAACTCACGCTCAGCATCCCAACGATCCAGGGCCCTCACAGCAGAAGCCATCACGAGGAAAACCCCAGCCATGTTACCGAACCGCTGCATTCCACATAAACCAAAACAAATTCACATTTCACAATTCAGACCAAAATAAGCACCGAAATGGTGCCGTAAACAAGAAGGTTCTAATCCAGAGGCACGTGAGCGTACCCGACGTCCACCCCGGGAGATGGTGGCGCAGCAGTCGAGGACGAGGAGCGGATTCCTGCACGCAACAAGCAACGAAATTCACCAAATCGCTCCAAATGAAGGTACCAGGCGCACGGAAGAGCGACGAGCCGACGACCCTTACAGTGGCGCGATCTCGCGGAGGGCGGCGAGCGCGGCGTCGCGAGCGACCGGGGAGTCGTCGGCGAGGGAGGCGACGAGGACTTGAACGGCCTCTGAAACGAGGAAATGGAGCGGGTGAGAGAACTGAAGAGCACCCAGCGGAGGAGGAGATGAGGGAAGCGAGGGTAGTCGGGGCGTCACCTAGGGCCGCGGCCGACGCCGCGGCGGCGGAGGAGGCCATCGTGGCGGCCGCCGGAGAGGGGATCCCCGGCGCAGAGAGAGAGAGAGAGAGAGAGAGAGAGAGAGAGAGAGAAGGAAGCGATGGACAGCTCAGAACGGCGCGAGTCGGAGCGGGGGCGACACGATGTCGATGGGAGGTGAAGTCAGGTGCGGCGCTGTGATGGTGGGGCTGCAAAGGAAGCTGACTAGGCGAGGGCAGAGGTCGCGTGGAACTGTGGAAGGAGGAATGTTCAGTTGTTCACATCTTCGCTATTTTAAACAAATTGTTCAGGTCCGCTTCCAAGTTCTGCTCCTCTACGGCTCTTCGCAGCTTAGTATTTTTATAAAAAATACCATTATTAAACCACATTGGAAGTTTATGATGTGAATTCATTCATGGTTCACGTTAAGCATCGAACTGAAGGATATAATATTCAGGATAGCTTCTGGACCTGTGGCATGAGTTGCTGACAGATCAGTGGAGCTGTTCGGTGCTCATAATTTATCTTACAGATAAAAAATTGAAAATTGTAGAAGCACATGGATCGTACAAGACATTCTGTAATCGGCATATGACTGGCACTTCTCGTTATTCCTGACTTCAGTTAATTTAGAGCCTTCGTCAGTATAGCACTTTCTCGTTATTAATGACTAGATGCTGAACATCACTAAAACAACAGCAGTGTCCTCGCCGTCAAGACACACGGCCCGCAGACCTTGGAAGGGAACGACGATGAGGCAAGTCGCTGCCACTGGGGAAGAGGAGAGGAAGGCCTCAGGGATAATGTTGGAATTTTGGTCTGTGCTCGGCACTTCCTGCCGCGTTGTCAATCCATCACCTCCGTTAATTGTCAAAAAAAAAATCCATCACCACCGAAGTGCATGAAAAACTGAAGTAAAAGAGAGTCAATAAAAACTGAAGTGCAAGAAAAAGGGTGTCACCTCAACGGTCATGGGCGTGAAGACCACAAGATTGGTCAGGTCAAACCCAAGGACAGAGATAAGGAATCCGACCGAGCTGATAGCGCTCAGGGGTCGATGCTATCTTCAAGGGTGGAGGTATGCAAATGCTGCCACAGATATAGCTGAGCACACAGATATCAGCATGAAATACGCTGGAAACATCTCGCCTTGTAGACTCCCGAACTGGTGCCTCGCAAATACCTTCAGAATCCAAAATATTTCATCAAACAATACCAATCTTTAGGTTATGTACCGTAAAGATCCTCTTTGATGAAGCAATAATTAACTCACACTTGGTTCTACTACAAAGCACAATTGCAGTTAAGTTTACGATTTCAGAAAGAGCACAGATAGTTAAATAACAGAGCAAAAGATAGTATTGCAGAATACAGCTAAGAGCATCTCTAGCCGGGTGACAATATGGATACCTAAACCTTCTTTTAGTCATCCAAACCAAAAAAATCATCTCCAATCCACCCCTATCCCACTGACTAAATTTAGTGGCTTATCAAATTCTAGATCAAACCCTCTAGGAATAGAGGACCACTATTTCTCCCCAAAACGTGAACCCCGCCATTTTTTCTTCCCTCTCCTCTCCTCTTCTCCCGACGCGAATGGAGGGCCGGCTTCCCCCGCCGTCGACGACCCGCCCTCGGAGCTCCACCACCACCGGCGTGGAGGGGAGCAACACTGCTGCTGCAGCGGCGACTGGTTCTTCTTAGCGCAAGCACGTGGACGACGCCGTCGCCGTGTTCCACGTTGACGCCGAAGATGCGGACATGGCGCTGCAGAAAGGCCCAAACCTCGACGACGTCGCTCTCCCGGAAGCTGCACCGGCGGACAAAGTTGAGGTAGCCTTCCCCCTTGACGACGGTGACGCGGTTGTTGTCCCAGCGCGACATCTACAGCTCCTTGGCGTCGACGACGAGGTCCACCATCCTCACGCGCAGGAAGCCGTGCACCTTCCCCTTCTTCTTGGGCTCCTTCATCTTCTTGTTGGTGTCCTCCTCCTCGTTCTCCTTCCCGGGCTCGACAGCCGGCTTCTTCTTGGTCCTCTTCCTCGGAGCCATGTCGTGGAGGAGGTTGGCGGGGAAGGAGATGTGGCAGCGCACGCGGGCGGGGGATGGGATGCGCGCGCCACGCCAGGGGAGGAGAAGCGGCGGCGCGTGCGAGCATGGGGAGGGGATGCGGCGGCGCGGGCGCATCAGGGGAGGAGAAGCGGTTGTCGCAACCCTATATCAAAGTATAGAGTGTGCCGTACAGGATCGTCTCGGGAGATGGTTAACGAAGTAACCATACATAGCGTTCACACACGAACCTCCATCATTTACAAAGATACGTCATCAAGTACATAATATTACAACTTTACGGGTCATAGCGAAAGCAACTTTAGTCATGTTATCATACATTTGTTCTTGGTTCACATTACATAAATATGTGGAGGTGAAAGATACGACAAAACACTACGTGGAACCTAGTAAACCATTTGTCCTCAACCCGTGCATCCACCGTGTCATTCACATCACCTCTGGATCGATGAGTAATACCGTCCAACAATACGACATCCAAGTTACTAGGTTTATCAATTCCTATATAAAGGTATGCACTTGGTACTGTTTAATACTTGTCCGCGGAGTTGCAACGATAGGTTCTCAGATTTGTAACTAAATTCATTCTTCAAGTAAATCATGATTGAATCAAGTGATCCCATAACCTACCGTTGACTCTACTAATTTAAGCCTAGCAGTGCTAACGGAAAGGCTTACTAACCTAAACTAATTATAGGTCATAGTTTGTTTATGCACGTGGATTTCCATCCAAGCCCTATACCTAATGCACCATATAATATTCCTATATTGTGACAAAATAAAAGGACTCGTAAATCAGTAGGTGTGCACCGGGGCTTGCCTTGGGAGTGATCGTAGTTAGAGTTTTCGGCGGGGTTTAGCTCAACTTCGGGCTACTCGGGGTTGCTTGCCACGGCCTTGCTCCCGGTCTCGCTTCCTAGTCAATGCAGTGTAATGCATGGTAAGGAATTGGACGATGATTCATGGCACTTCCTTAATAAATAGAATTTGATAGAATGATGCTCATGCATGAGATGACATGCTTGCACAACACCTTGGGCAATTACTGAATTTAAGGGGACAAACTTCTAATTAGGGAAGTGGGAGACATGACAATCAATAACCATATCACCTATATCTCAAATAAAAGCATACCTCTGGTGCTAAGGAACTAACATGGTATTTTTTATTGATGTGTTAAGGCCTACTTAGCAGACATGCGAAGCCTCTTAACTAAATTCTTACCCGGGGTTCATTTACCAATTATAATACTCATGTAAGGGAACATAGAAACTTTATATTGCAAAGTTAAACACTAGCATGTGTCTCCTCCCTTCACCTCCTAAAAGTTGACATGCACACTTTTTTTTAAAATATAACCCTAAACCAATCTAGATATATAAGTTAATTATGAAACATGAGCATACAATAGGGAATAATAACCTTTACTGCAAGTCAAGATTAACATGTTGCATGAACAGTCCCAAAGATGGATTTATCCCTAATAATAACGATATGCATATACAAGGCAATATTTATATTGAAATTCTTAAGCTAATTATGAATGAGCAAATTAACAGCAAAAGACATACTGATGGTGCCCAAAATTTTTACATGGAAATTTATAGACATGTGAAAATGCCCAAAGAATAGGGATACTAAATTTCAAGATTAAAATCCTACCCAAGAATTTATATAAACTCATTTACTGAAAACGGAGATTGTGCAATACACTAAAAATTTCAATAAAAATGGGAATGTGCTTCTGTAGAAAGTTCAGGAATGACATGAAATGCTTACTGACCAATTCCCATGATTTTACCAGCTATAAATTTTTACTTATGAATTTAATACTCTTAGCAAGGTTCTAACTTTGGAGATTTAATTTAATTAATCTATTTTATAACTTTGGTGCTCATCTTGGTTTTCTGGTAGAGGAAATTTTATGAATCCAACAAAATTGGTTTCATGCTTATGAGACATTTATTTCTCGAGTTATGAATTTTTGAAGATTTTAACAAAGTAGGGGCTAATTTATAGAAATGCCACTCGGCATTTTTCGAACGGGCGCGCGCGTGGTGGCCGGCGCCGACGAGCCCGGGCAAGCGGCCAATCGGCGGCGCAGCTAGGCCAATGCCACTCGCCCACGTGCTCAGCATCCCACGGCGACCTCGTGGCCCCGGTCGGCGACCAACGGAAAGCGCCGGAGATGGCCGGCGGCGAGCGGCGGAGCAGGAGAAGGGTACGGCAACGTCGCGCGGCGAGCACGGCGAGCGGGAGGGGTCGGGGAGTGGCGGGAGAGCATCACCTTGGTGCGGGGATTGACGGCGTGAAGGAGTTAGTCGACGGGAACGGCCGGAGAAGGGGTCGCGTCGGCGGGGTGGGAGGAACCCGACGGCGGCGGCTCCTTCCTTCGTCAATTCCGGCGAGGTCGCTACGATAGAGAGGGAACGGGTTAGGGGCACGCTAGGGGAGGTACTTGCGCACCGATTTGAGGAAAGAGGAGGGAACGGGAAGCTGCCTAGGTGAAGCTCAACACGACGGCGGCCATGGCAGAAGGAAATAGGGGCGGCGCTCAATTTCCGCCGCTGCTTTCACCGGCGATGGAGATGGGGGTATTTGGGGTTCCTGGAGTGACGAGAGAGAGCAGAGGGAGGTGTGTGTGTGGGGGGGGTGTAATCGCCGGGAGAGCGGGGAGTAGCTTTTGCCGCGGTGGCGCTTATAACCGAGAGAGAGGGAGAGATTGGGGGGGAGGGGGGGTGAGCTGGCCGGAGGAGAGTGGCTCGTCGGTGGGGGCTTTCAAAGCGGCGCCGGTGGCACAGCAACAGGTAGGCGGAGCAGTGGCCGAGATGGGCAGGAGAGAGGAGGCGATCGGTGGCCGGCGGGGGGGGGGGGGGGGTATGGTGTCGATCGATGAGTGGGTCAAGGACAGAGAGAGAGTGGTTGACTCCTTTGACTGGAACAGTGCTCTGTACTTTGCTACTTTCTCCAAGCTTCGGTGCTCCAAACTTCACGTCAATTTTTGTGCATGTCCAAAAAACCTTATTCTCCAACTTTGCTTTTGGGGCCATGTCAAAATTCTTGCTGGAGAATTTATGAAAAATCCTGGAACAGAGGTGCTTTTCTGTGCACTTAGAGAATTTTTAGGGGTATTAAACCTTTACCAAAAATTCTGATAAATTCTCAAAATTCCTTCTTGACATGATCCACTGGAATATACAAAAATATTGGCACACTTTTATTGGGTTTTGTAGAGTTTTTAAAATGCTATTAATTGGCCAAATTGTGGATTTAATCAATTAGATTTATTCCCCTTTTTCTTTGACACTTAAATCATTTGAAATTTTTAATTTGCCAGCAATTTAACATTTGTGTTAGCTTAATCAACTTTTTATGACTTGGGATGTCACAGCGGCAGCGCACGCGGACGGGGCAGGAGATGTGCGCACCGCGTGGGCGGGGGAGGAGAGGAAGGAGAGGAAGGAGGCGGAGGCGGGATCCAGTGTCAGAGGAATAGGGATTAGGTTTTGGTCACTTGGACTGGAGTACATCATGAACTTGGGCCTCTAAATTTATAGAAGTCAGCTCGAAAATGAAATATAGGGACTCAAATTTAATCATTGGGCTAGAGTTACTCTAAAAGGCTAAGGGTATGTTTGTTTCTCTGGATTGGATTGGATAGGCTTGAACAATACCATCTAGTCTAGTGTTTGATTCACCGTCAAGGTGGATAGAGATAGACTGAAATAGAAATATTACTTTAAGATGTTGGATGAGTCTGTCCGGCAAAAATGACCGGATAAACCTATCCAACTCATGTAACGATGATGATTACTAAAATAATTAGATATTAGTATGATTTACTATAATATTATTATTAATAAGCAATACGATATTGATTAGTACATGAGGAGAGCTCCATCATACTAAAATTAATAATAATTAAGATTTTTATTACTAATTAAAAATTATTAAGATATAATTAAGACCAATAAATATTAAATCATATTAATTAGTATATAATTAAGTATTATTATTTAATAATAAGATATATAATTTCATTATTTCATCTTGTCTTATCTATTCTTATTCATCCAACCAAACACAAAACTAAATTATTCCATCTAGTCAATCAAACACATACCTTAAATCATCATATCCAGAAAAATATAAATAACCCTATTTAATCTAACATTGCACTCAAAACAAACACACCATAATACACCTCTCCAGAATATGGAACATATACATACCTTGCAAGGCTCAATTGCTCTGGCTTTCAGAACGCCTCATGAAAAAATGTTGGCCTCAGAAGTCACAATATCTACAGGCACCTGAGAATCGCGTTTGGAGCTTCGCCGTAGTTGCGAGGCCACTTCCGGGGCGGTCGCCGAGGACCGCGTCGGGCGCGAAGAGGATGCCGGCCGCAAGGAATGACACCGCCGTCAGGAACCGCGCCGCCCACCCCATCTTGCCTCGGCGTCCCGCGCAGCTCCTGGAGCTACCCCGAGCTGGCCGCGAGTGGCTGCAGCCTGTGGAGAGCGGGGAGGATGAGGAGGAAGAAGACAGGAATTTTTTTTTTTTTTACACCGGAAGACAGAGGATTTGTCGAAGTCGAACTGGGTCTTGAAAATTGACTTACGGTCAAACCACATAGATGTAGTGGTACAAGGAGGATTAAAAATTTAGAAGTAGTGGCATATGAAGTATAGTTTTTTAGTTGGCACATTTTCGATAACCAGAGAGCAAGTTCTTAGAAAGCATAGATATCTCACGAAAAAAATGAAAAGTATAT
The DNA here is from genome assembly GCA_030378355.1 of Eleusine indica. Lineage (NCBI taxonomy): Eukaryota > Viridiplantae > Streptophyta > Magnoliopsida > Poales > Poaceae > Eleusine > Eleusine indica. The sequence continues at coordinate 2,516,548 of CM059498.1, read as the reverse complement.
GCACATGAAACTGTTCAGATTTTTCGAAAAAAAATAAACCTACATTGTTCTGCTTCATTTACAAACTTCTGTACGGTCCATACTCAGTAATTACAAGCTGTGCAAAAGAATTTTCAGACATCAGAAGCACATCGATCGTATAAGAGTAACAGAAAACCATTAGGCAGTGGATCTAGCTTCAATAAGGACAAACTGCCGTGAGCAAAACGGATGACGTACGGGCAGGGTTGCCATGCTCTACGATAAATGAATTCAGCACAGAAACCATGGCGTCTAGTGGAGGCACTAAGCAACTTCATATTTCACCGGTGCCAAGTGGTTTCCTTGAGGAATCACCTGAAGCCCAAGCTTGGTAGTCTTTATCAAGCTGAAAGAAAAAAAAAAGTCTAGTAAGTAATGAAGACAAATACTGCTCAGTATATAATTTCTAATGCAAATCAAGCTTCCAAATGGCAATTAATAATAGATCTTATATATCACATACGGTTCAGATTATGAGTACGTACAACAGGAGGTACACTAAGGTCTCAAAATAGAATAGTATCAAGAAGAATATGAACTGAATCATTAATAAGACTGCAAATGTCATTACAAAAGAAATTTATACAGCAGCAGTATGCTAAAGGTGGTTCCTACTCAAGAAAGGCTTGAGGGGAAGTAATCAAGAAACAAAATTCTTCTCAAGCTCCCATAAATCAATACTAGTATATTTTTTATACATGGAACAGATCATTTTTTATTTTCTTCAACCACAAAATCATTGGAAGCTGTAAAAAAAAAACATGCATAGAGTTTGGGAAAAAAATATAGCATCCTGAAGCAACGAAAATATATTGAACAAATAGCTATCACAGATAAAGACTTGACGGACCTGCTTCAGAAATCGTGGTAGCATGACTCGGAGTAACTGTTCAAGCACATGTCTGCCACTGGATTCAATGGCTTCAACTGGTATTGCTCGAAATGGAAAGGGTATATCAATTGTAACCTGAAGCGTGAAGATTATCATGATAAGCTGACTGTGCGCAAGAAATTTAATGACGCTTATAGTAGATTGTGTCAGTTGCGAGCCTGAGAGTGAATCACCTCAATTGTAGTATCCGATGTAAGCTGCTGAAATGTTGAATCCTGCAAATTGCTTTGGCAGAAAACCCTATTCTCCATCGAAGCTGCATCCCACAGCAAATCATGTCAATGATTTCCTGGGACAAGGGTTAAGTAGTTCATTTTAGAATATGCGAGAGACAACAATGGATTATAATTTGAAGTTTGCATGATGTGCTAGTGTAGACTCTAGAGTGCAATCCTGTTGAGCCATTACGATCAGACTTTTCCTCAATTTTCCATTCATGGCCATATGGGCTTCTCTTAAAATCTACTGAGTAGAAGAACTGTAAATAGTCCAGGAAAGAAATTATGTCACAAAAAAAAAGAAAAAAAAATCATCTGTGAGGCCATTCGTACTTATCATGTTTGATTTATTTACTTTCTAAAACAAGTTGAGCATAGCACAATACTTATCATTCTGAGTTCAGATGAAAGGATAGGGGTGTTGAACCTGAACTTGGGTGTTATCTGTTATGTTTGTACTGTGACCCCCGCTAGTTAGGTGGGGTTGGGAGTTTTCCCAGGTCGAAAAGAAAAAAAAATGTGTGTACCTTGATGCTTATACAGAAATTTGATGAGTCTACTGATAAGGTTAGAAAAGATCATTTCATAGTAGAACTGCAATGTTCATAGAACAAAAAGTGCATATCCTCTACAAGGATCAGAGTACCCACATATCAAAGCACTGCTTTGAGGTGGCTGGAACTTAGATGAGAAGATATGAATATTTACCCTAAATCCCTTTTATTTGTCCACCATTCTAATTGTCAGCACAGCTACTAGAGATCAGTCAATGCTAGCAACAAAAATCGAAACGTTGTAAGCATTATGACTAGTGTGAGAGCGAAATAATATTTTTCACTAATTTCTTTTAAAGATAGAGATCGACATCCCAATATTTGCTTTAGACAGTACATTCCCATGCACAACTTTCTGGGACATGTCACATATACTATGACAAAGACCACACGATTAACAATTTAGTATGAATGAACCAATTAATATAAAACCGAAATGAAGATTCTAAGCTTATTTGAGTACAGTTTACAATCCTATCAATTGAACCAGGGATCAAACAAACAACAAGCTCTATGGCCTACGAAATCAGGAAAACATCGAGTAAAATATCTCAAACATCATCAACAAATAGAACCAACTGTACCTGAAAATTTATCATTCTGTGCCTCCACAAGCGGTGACCCTTCGAGCTGCAACCGTAAGCAAATAATTTGAATAGAATCGATTGCGAACGGGAAAATAAAGCATAACCGCCGCCATTAGAGAAGCACAAGCGCAACATACACGTACCGCACCGTACCTTGCAGGAGAGGAGGCGAATGCAGCAGCCATTGGGTTCCTCGTCCACGCGGACGAGAAGGACGGGACAGACCTCGAGCGCGAAGAAGCGGAAGCGGTAGACGTAACAGCGGAAGGTGGAGTCGTCCACGCGCTCGATGCGCTCCGCGTCCAACACCGAGTACTGGCTGGCCGGCAAGCTCATGTACTCCGCTGCAGGCGCAAGCAAGCAGGAATATATCTCAGGCGACCCCGAAACCAGCGAGCAAGTGAGCACGGAGTTCGTGGATAGCAAGGGAGGAAGGCAGCAGGTAGGAGGGTACCAAGTGGACGGTCGAGCTGCTTGACGGAGGTGGACTCGGAGCGGCGGGCGATGAAGCGCGCCTTGGGGGCGGATGACGACGAGACGGCGGATGATGACGAGGAGGAGGAGGAGGCGCGGACGACGGCGCGAGAGCGCCGGAAGGCCACGGGAATCGGAGCCGGGGAGCGGAGGGACGCAGCCATTGGGGTTGCGTCGGGCGCGTGGCCGCGTCTGCTGCCGTCGGGGCGAGTGGCTGCGGGCAGTTGCGTCCCGCTGGGACTGGACTGGAAGGGGAAGACCGGGGTCGATCTTTTCATTGGACGGATAAGATGGAGCGGAAGGGGATCTGGAAGGCGGGCCAGGGTTGGAGTCTTTCCTTGTCAGAATTTCGTAGCCACCAGTACTGAACGAAAATCTGAGCCACCAGTAATAAAGAGGCCTGAAAGATGAAATTGAAACGTAGATGTTCGTTAAAGAGTTCGTACTGTTGAGTTATCGACAAGTACAATAAAACTAAAAGCAATAAGAATAAAGGAGATAAAATTCTTTATTAAATAATACTGGCAAAATTACAAAGAGATGTCTCCTCAACTATTTATAAGGGACAAACCCTACTTCGTGTTGGGCTAAAATTAGATAAGGAGTCCACATAGGCCAGAAGTCCTTCTTCTAGAAGGTGGATCTAGCCCATAAGTGTTTTACAACACTTCCCCTTGGACTCTTTATCACGATAAATATGTATTATAAAAACTCCTTAAAAACCCAGTGAAAAAATAGAGAAAAGAGCACATATTACCGTCACTTGTATTATATGCATTGCCTCATCAAAAATCTTAATGAGAAAACTTCATATGAAAAACTCATAAGGGAAAAAGAGTATAATGCTTTAATCTTCATGATTAATTTTTATCGATCTTTATGAACGACATGAATTATCTTCGAGATGATTCTTTAATTCGAGAACGTGATGTACTTAGGGAAGTTCTCTCTCTGTTCCAAGCACTTCTCTAAGTCTTCTCATGTCAATATCATGCCGATATTTTTTAAAAGTACAAGCTGGTAGTGCATTTATGAACATATCTATAAGATTACCACAAGATCGGACATGAGTTACCAAAATCTCTCCCTTCTTTTGCAATTCATGTATATGAAAGAATTTAGGTAACATATGCTTTGTCCTGTTCGACTTTATGTATCCCGATTGTATTTGTGTAATACAAGCGTTATTATCTTCATAGATAACTATAGGGGATGGAGTATACGATACTCCACAACTATCCATTATATGTCTTGACATCCTTCTAAGCCAAGTGCATTGCTTGGCGGTTTTAAATAATACGATGATCTCTGAGTAATTTGTTGATGTAGCAACAATCGTCTGCTTCGTTGACTTACATGAAATTGCCGTTCCACCAAATAAGAACACATATCCAGTCTGCGAGATTGACTTGTATGGATCGGATAAGTAGTCAGTACCAGTATATCCAACCAAGGTTATTTCTGCATTCTTCTTGAAAAATAATCCGAAATCTTCAGTTCCTCTCAGATATCTTAGTACTTGTTTAATGCATTTTCAATGTCGCATAGTTGATGCCGAGCTGTATCTAGCAAGTAGATTAACAGCAAAGACTATATCGGATCTCATACCATTTGCAAGGTATATCAATACTCCAATAACACTGAGATAGGGATATTGAGGTCTCAATAATTCCTCACCTTCCTCCTTTGGTCTAAATGTATCTTTCATATTAAATCTCTCTAATACCTTCTTGGTATAGTTTGATTGATGTAATAATATCCCTTCGTGGATATGCTCAAGCTACATGCCTAAACAATATGCAGTCTTTCCTAAATCTTTCATTTCAAATTCAGACTTTAAGTAAGAACATGTATTATCGACGTCCTGTGTAGTGTCAATGATATTCAAATCATCAACATAAACAGAGACTATGCAATAGTCTTTCTCTGATTTCTAAATGAATACATAATGGCAATCATCATTCTTCAAGAATCCTTTCCCCAGTAAAAAGTTACTGAGTATGTTATACCACGTTATTCCATATTGTTTTAAACTATATAGTGACTTCTGAAGTTTGACACTATACAATTTGCGTTCTTCCTCATTCGGGACTTTGATTCCTTCTGGAACTTTCATATAGATTTCTGTATATAATGTTCCATACAAATATACAGTGATGACATCCATAAGTCGCATTTGCAAATTCATATTCACTGCCAATAATATTAAATACTAGAAAGTAATTCCATCCATTACGGGAGAGTAGGTTTCTTCGTAGTCAATTCCTGTTCTTTGTGTGAAACCTTGAGCTACGAGTCTCGCCTTGTATCTAGTCACTTTATTTTGAGCATTTCTCTTCCTGACAAACACCCATTTGTGACTCACTCAGAAGATACCTTTTTGTGTAAGACTTACATTGTCAAACACTTCTCTTTTTTTTAGCGAGTTTAACTCTGCACAAATTGCTTCTTTCCACTTTGGCCAGTCAGGACGCTTCTAGCATTCCTTCATTGACTTTGGTTCAGATTCCAAGTCAATCTGTGTTGCAATTGTGTCAGTAAAATATGAGTCAACTTTCATTGCCTTTCTATTGTATACTACTCCCGTCTCAACATAATTTATTGATACTTCTTCTATTATTTTATTTTCTTGATCCATATCACTCAGAGGTATGTTTAAATCAGGAATTTCCGGTAATCCGTCGTGAGTTTCAAGTGTGCGCACATTCTCACTTAGGATTTCTTCTTCAATGCTCACCATTTCGTATGGTTTGCTTTCACCTTCTATATTTTTATTTTGAGTAGTTTGCTCCGGCTTATTCTCCGCAGGACGTCTCCTAGAAGCTTTAGCTTGAGCTTGTACTCTAGGCTTCTTTGATGCCCGTGTAACCAGATCACTCCCCCTCTTCCTAGCATTCGTTGCTTTTGAGGAAGGAGGTTGGAATTCCATATAGTCATCTTCTTCAAATGGGATGTCTATTCTTTCAGGTGCATTCGCAGCAGGTATATGAGACTTCACAATGTCTCTTGTATTGGTGAAAGCTTCTGACAGTTCGTTAGCAACCCTTTGTAGATGAGACTTCACTTTGAGCTCAGTTTCTGTAGTGCGAGGATCCATTCCTTGAATTTCTTTAGTTTTCCATTCTATTTCACAGCATTCGTCCCGAGAGAGATACTTTTCTCCCTCTAATACCGGTAAATGATCTTCATTAAAGATACAATCAGCGAAGCGAGCCGTGTGTAAATCTTTAGTTTCCGACGTAAACTCCGAGTTTCCGTTGTGCACACATTGCAGTTCGCTAAGGCGGAGGGATAGGGACATACACAACACATCCAAATCTACGTAAGTGAGAAACATTTGGTATTGTACCACGCACCATTACTAATGGTGATTCTTCATGTGTAGCAGATGGCCTTAATTGAATTAATACTGCTACGTACAACACTGCATGCCCCCAACAAGAAGTAGGTAATAAACAATTCTGCAACAATGGTCGTGCTATCAACTTGATCCTCTTATTTAATGATTCTGCAAGTCTATTTTGTGTATATATGTGGTATAGAGTGTTTCACTTGGACTCATACAATAGTCATTAAACACCTTCGAGGTAAATTCTCCGGCATTATACATCCTGATGGATTGGACTCTGTGGTACGAAAAATTGGTTTTCAATTATATGATCTGAGTTGTCAATCGTGCAAACGCATGGTTTCTAGTAGATAATAAATATACATGACTCCACTTCGAGGAAGCATCAATCAACACCATGAAGTACCGAAAAGGTTCCGACATGGGGTTAATTGGTACACATATGTCTCCTTGAATTCATTCAAGGAATGTCATCGATTCTGCTTTTATCTTTAATTTTGAGGGTCGAGTGATGAGTTTCCCTTTTGCACATGCAATGCACAAAAAAATCTTCTTGATTTGGGAAATCTTTTGTCTTCAAGTTATGATCATTGGATTCTTCGTGATTCTTTACATTATGTTGAGGCCTGGATGACCAAGTTTATCGTGTCATGTTCGATAGGCTTCTTGGTTGCTAAATACGGTCTTGAACATAACAAACTCTTTGTGTGGTTTAACATAAGTATAGTACATGCTTTCTTTAATGGTTGGAAAACTTTTGACTATAGTCTTGTGTTCTCCATCTTTCTTGGTCATAATGAGACATTTTTCGTCTTTATCATCATTGGTTTCTATGTGAAATCCATTTATACGGATATCCTTGAAGCTTAACAATGTCCGAGTACACTCGGGATAAAACAATGCTTTATGGATTACTAGCCGCGTACCATTCGGTAGGACGATTGTGACCCTGCCTATGCCAATAATCCTAGTGTCATTGCCAATGACAATAGTTATATCTCAATCATACTTTCGAAGTGTTTAGAAATAACTAGTGTTCCTTAGAACGGTAGCGGTAGTGCCACTGTTTACGAGACAGAGCTACTCTTGAATAGCCATATACTCCACGATTCTGTAATTAATACAATCATGTATAATTAACAGAAATAATAATGTAAACAATTTTCACATCAATTTAATATATTAATAAAAAAAAGTCTTCTCTTCATGAGATTACAGAAATAAATCCATTATTAAAAACTTAATGCACCCCTATTACTAATGCTTAATTTTAATAGAGAACTCTTGATTCTAAGTAGTCTATGAGACTAGTATGAATCTCCATGCAGGTCCTCCTCATTCTTTGCCATGAGATCGTCATCAGATTCAATATCAGAGGCCTTGCTTGGTTCTCCATGACCTTGAGATTTGTCTAATGTATCAGAATCTATCTTCGTGATGTCTTCTTTGGTTTATGGAGCTTCAACATAGTTGGCTTCATGCTCCGCAAGCTTCTTCCTGAGTTCTTGGTACATGTTGACAATGTTCTTAGGCGTGCGACAAATTTTGGACCAATGTCCATTCATGCCATATCTGTAACATTTCTGGTCCTGTTTCCCATATTATCCCCCTGAAGGCATGTTCTTTGACTTTCCTTTATAGTTCTTCTTGAACTTGTTAGGGTTGTTTTGCGTCTTCGATGGTGCCTTCGAAGCTCCTTTACCCTTGTTGTTATTCTTTTTGAATGATGTGGTATTTACTTCTTGCGGTACCATGAAGCCAGTAGGATGAGACAAATGATTCTACTTGATTAATTCGTCCTCCCCCTGATCTTGCTGTAATGCATTGCTCAGGGCGACATAAGAGTCATATTTGTCCTTCTTGTACTGGCGGCTCACATGGGTGAGCTTAGGATGAAAAGTGGAGAGAGTCTTATGGATAAGGTCGGGATCTTTAAGATCTTTGTCACATAGCTTCATGCGTGACACAATACCATAAAGCTTGGTATTGTATTCCTCAACAATCTTGTAGTCTTGGAAGCGTAAGTTTTGTCATTCGCGCTTCACTTTAGAAAGTAAGACTGCTTCAATTTACTCAAAGCGATTACGCAACGAGTCTCACAAGACCTTTGGGCTCCTTTCGTTCATGTACTCATTTTTCAATGTAGTACATAAATGATGTCTCAGAAAATGCAGGAACTGAGCTTGCTCCACTGCTGTTGCAGCAGGTTCTCAATTTTTAGACATAATTGTCTTCAAGAGATTTTTGCCACTAAGGAGAATTTCAGCATCAAGAGCCTATGATAGATAGTTACTTCCATGGAGGATAAGCACATCAAATTTTCTTTTTACAAGGTGAGACATTTGCATGATATCATAGTGCAAAAATTACTTCGTGTACATGTAAATAATATCTTCAAGTAATATGGAGCATAAGTAAAGTAGTATAACAAAAACTGCATGTTTAAGTTATTTTTTATTGGTATTTTTACATAAAAATAACCAATAAATCATAAAAACGGAATACTATAAGGACTATAGTCCATCTTGATATAAATCTAGAAAAATCTGGAGTGTTATATGCAAAATAACACATTCCCGTAAAATTTCTATTTTTTCTGTGATTTTCTGGTAATTTTTATAATTTTCAGGAGTCTTCTGCAAAAATTGGGTCTGTTTCTGTAAAAAACAGAAAATTTCAAAATTTTGAGGACTTCTTTGCAAAATTTCCAGATATTTTTCCGCTGATCGGGCTTTTAATGGGCCAAGATTCAGCCCAATAATCGAGCCCGACCCATTTTCTTGTAGATAGTATAAAAAAGGGCTGAAACCCTAGGGTTTCATTCACTCCCTCACTCTTTCTTTTCTCAGCCGCCACTTCCTCTTCTTTGCTTTCTTTCTTTCCTTCCCCACCGACAGCTTTCTTCTTCTTTGTTTCTTCCCCATCTTCGCGATTAGATCCAGAGCACTCGAGGCTTGGCGCCAGGGAGAGCACGCGCGTGCTACGCGCGGCACGCGCGCGCTTGGTCGCTGAGTCGGAGGGGGCAGGCGGTGCTTCGTACGGGCGGAAGCCGTGGGCAAGCGTTGCGTCCTTACACGCGGGAGCCGTCGCCTGTCACGACGCGCTGGCTAGCGCCGCGTGCTGCTCGACGGGGGGGGGGGGGGGGGGGGGGCCTCTGCCCTAGAGCTGGGCCTCGGCGGTGGGAGCTGGCCCAGGCTGACGGCCTGGCGCTTCTTCGCGTCGGGCGCGTGCGGCCTGGCGCCGGGGGGGGGGGCGCTGGCCTGTCTCCTTGCATTCGCGCGGGGGGCCCGCGGGCGACGCGCTCGAGGTGCTGGTGTGGCCAGCGCGCGCTGGAGCAGCGACCGACCCAGGTGGGGCCCGTGCGTCACGTGCGGGCCGAAGCACGCCGCACGCGGGCGCGAGGCTGAGGCCGAGGCGCCAGTGGGGCCAGATCTGGCGTTTGTTGACCGTGCTCCACGGTGTTTTTTTCTTTCTCTGTTTTTTTCTATAATGTATGGATCCGAGTCCAAACATTCGGTGGAGCCGGATCTGGGCTAAGGAGATCCAGATCTGAGCCGTCTCGAAACGAATCTCGATATTTTTTCTTCTCTTTTTTTTCTGTGGATTCGGTCACCTTCACCACTAGGGTTAGGGTAGACCCGGTTTTCTTCTTCTTGCCATCTTCGTGGCTCGCGTCGGCGGAGGGCACTCACGCGGCTTTTTTTTTCTTCGAACTTCTGGATGTACCCTGTTTTGGATCTGGATATTTCAGATCCTGTCCTTGCCGGTTCCAGATCCGGTTAGGGTTGGGAAATTACGGCCGCATAAGTGCCTTTAATCTGATTTTGTTATTTTGTGGTGCCGCCTCCTATGACGGGTTTTTGTTGTTATAGATCTTGACTGCAACGAGTCAAGATTTTTGTGGCGATCTGCTGGACAGATCTTGACTGCAACGAGTCAAGATACAAAATCAATTGAAAATCATACCTTTAATCGCCGAGTAGATGGCCGACTCTATAGAACATGCTGATAACGTGTTAAGTTATCGACGATCGCAGGCACGTAGATCGAAGTAAAAAACAAAACTAAAAGCAACAAGAATAGAGGAGACAAAATCCTTTATTAAATAATACTAATAAAATTATAAAGGGATGTCTCCTTAACTATTTATAAGGGGGAAATCCTACTTCGTGTTAGATTAAAATTAGATAAGGAGCCCACATGGACCAGGAGTCATTTTTCTAGAAGGTGGGTCTGGTCCATAAGTGTTTTACAACACGTACGTTGTCACGCATAACTTCAGCATTAGAAATGTTCTGGTTTCCCTTCCGGTCAAAGTGCCTACTCCGTCTGTTCTCTAAATGCTGTCTTAGGACAGCAAATTTATTCTCTAAATGCTGTCTTAGAACAGCAAATTTAGTTCAAATTTGAACTAACTTTGCTGTCCTAACAACAGTATTTGGAGAACGGATAGAGTACTTCGCTATCCACAATTGTTGTCATTATTGTGGCTGCTGCTGCAAAAACAGCTTATTGAAATCTTTCAGTTAACACGACACTGCCCAAGTCAGCTAATCCTCGTCATCTCGAGTTTCTTTCCAGCTGGTACGCCAACCGGAAGAACTTTATTTTTTTTTGGAACTCGGAAGAACATTGTTAAAACAGAGCCAAATAAATGTATCTGTCCAAAGAACAATATGGTACAAAATGACATTTACACTTTACATCGTCTGCTAATAGCAGCCTAGTTCCTACTATACACAAATTGGAGTTTATCCCGTGAAAGTTTCTAATCCCTAGCTAAGGTTACTTGCATTATCGTGGAACGAGCTCGGAAAATTCAATCAATGTCAGCATGCACGTAATCTACAAACACAAAATTCTTCTGGAGCTCATGAAATGCATATGCCACAGCGGCGCTAACTATAGCAGCGGCACCGATCAATATTCTGAGCTGTAATTCTGCAGGAATCCCAGCCGTAGCACAGCACACCACTGTCGCTCCCATGAATACCTTCTGCAGAGTCTGGAACGCATTGTATGCTCCTCTGCAAGACGAGCATTTCAGTGTGTGCTGCTCGTATCTGTCTAGCATCTGCATAACATAAAGTTAAATATGAGCAACAAGGATTGCTGAAACTCAGAAACACGAAGCATGATGAAAGTTTTCTTATGTCTAATAAAGTCTTCAGTTAGACAATAGAGGTTCCAGACTCAGCGGGTATTATAGAAGAAGAAGGCAAACCTTGCCATTCTGATTAAATGAAACTGTTATGGTTATGCACCGAGTTAAACTATTCTCAAATGCTTAGCAGTAAGCAGACTTCAATACTACAAGATTTACATGCCGATCTCAAAGTATAATATTAAATTTGGTGCTTCATGGAACTAAAGATGGTTGCTATCAAGGCACTAATACATGTGAACATTGATAAAGAAATCATAGATTTGTTTATAAAAGAAGGAATTAAGCCAACAATGAAGCCGAATAGAACAATATTGGTCATTCTGTTAAGGGAAAAAGAAATTTAAGATCAAATTGTGATCAGTTAGATTGTTTTACATGGTTTAGGATTAAGCAACAAAGATCCTTGATCATCGGAATATTCATACAAAAACATATGGGATTACCATGTAAAAGCATACGATTCAAGATAGAAATACCATTTTGAGTCACTCTGGTAATCTAGGAAACTTTTACCTCACGCTTTGAAAGGATGGTGGACGGCAATGCTTCTTGGCTAGGATTCCCAAACCACTCAGGTTGGCTGTTTCCAAATTTCCTCAGCCAAGCCCGGAATGCTAAGACAAAACGGTCAGCCTGTGTGGGCGTGAATGTGATCTTTGTGTACTGCTGATTAACATCTGCAGAAGACTCCTTGGTTGCAGCCAGGAAAATCTTTTCCTGTCCTTGAAGAACGATCATATCACCATCATAGACCAAATTCGAAGTCCAATGTTCATACCATCGGGGCACAAGCTGCATCACAATAAATAAAAAAGGTTTCAGGATTTGACGTTACACTATGCATTCAAATGATGAAATAGCAAACCCCATCCACAACATATGTTTTATACAGAATAAACCTTCCCTGCTGTTTCCCCCCATAATACGACAACACGTTCATTTAAGCAGTTAAAGAGAAGAGAAATATATCAAGTATAATAAAGCGTTGACAACAGAATTAGGAAATAAAGGCAAGTAAAGGAAATACTAGTACAAGATAAGCATGTACCTGCCACCATGCTTTTCCTGGCATTGTGAACTGGAAAAAGTTTCGAGCGCTACAGACGATAGAACGAGTCTTCCCAGGGGCCATTGGAATGTTGAACGAGCATATCCATATGACCCATTTCTGATCACCAAAAATTGGCAACTTCGTGTCTATCTCTATTCTGCAAAAAAAAAAAAGTACAGAATCATTAGTTTAGTGAAATATTGAATGCAGACTCAATAATTAAGAACCAATTCATTACACCGAAGGACAAGTAATACAATTATCATTGGGGTAATTTTCTGAAACTTACTTGTTCAAAGCATAGCAAGGGGCCTCGAATCTTGCAGTAATGCGAGGATTACCAGAATTTGCTCCTGAATAACCCCATGCACCACTTGATTCCATCTTGAATGGCAAAGGCTTGGCTCTATCTCGTCTTCCAGTGACCTGGGAGAGGAGTTAAGTTCTGAGATGTTAATGTATTTTGAAAATATGTATTTCCAGAGAGTAAAGCATATTGTTTTTCAGTATACTATAATATTTTGCAACAGATATAGAGTACAATTTACTGATGCAAATCCACAAAAGAATTGTCCTACTACTGCGCAAGCAAGTTGCATAAATATAAATGGAACAAAACAAACTATTCTGCAACAGAATATTTAAAGTTCAACATACAGTATGTTGCTTGAAACTGAAGTGCTGCACTCTTGCTCACCATATGACACTTACAACGAAATTTCATGTGTTAAGTTAAAGCAAATCGAGTGGTCGATTTGAAGATTACACTCCATCACTGACCAACTAAATAAGCAAATGATTACAGTAAAACAAAACCTTTCCTAATATAGCAACAGCATTAGATTTTGAAGTACTAAGCAACTAAAGAATTCTCAAATATCAGCTGGGCACAACGTACCTTATGGTGAGCAAATTCTATATGGGACGGATCAGATACATTCTCCATCAGCGTATCATACCCGTAGAACAAATCCCTCTGGATCGTCACCGTGGAGAATGCTGGGTCATCAAACTCTTTCGGCAACCTGAAACAAAACAAGGTGATTGAAAGGTGTTACAAACAGCCTCCACAAAATTCAATCCGTAACCATATCTGAACCCAAGACTTTGACGCACATTGGAGGCTGGGTTGCCTTGGCCTTCTCCCACCCATTTTCATCAGGCCACACGAAGAGCAGCCCTTGCGAGACGAGCGTGGGGAACTTGATCGCGCACGCCTTTGGTGAGCGCAGGGCCCGGGCCTCAGGCCCTTCCGGCGCGGCCTGCGGGATCTTCGTGCAAGCGCCAGAGCCATCGAATGACCATCCGTGGTAGGAGCACTGCAAGCACCCGGTCTCATCGATTCTCCCCTCCTGCAAATGTCCAGATCAAAATTAGCCGAAACGAGGTAGAGATCGGATAAGACGCAGGGAGGGTGCGCGGTCACAGTACCGAGAGCGGGGCGAGGCGGTGCGGGCACTTGTCGTCAAGCGCGACCCACTCGCCGGACTTGGGGTCCTTCCAGATGACGAGGTCGCGGTTGAGGAGCTGGAACGGGGTGGGGCGGCTGGGGTCGAGGTCCTCGACGAGGGAGACCGGGTACCAGTGATCCCTCCACGAGAACTTCTCCCCGGACTCCGGCGCCGACGTGCTCGGCACCGTCTGCTCCGCCTCGCTGGGGACGGACGGCGGCGCCGCCACGCGCAGGCGGGTGCGAGGACGCCGGGCGCGGCAGACGTGGCGGGAAACCGGGTTCACGGGGAGGCAGGGGAGCCGCGGGCCATGGTGTGGCGGCCTCGGCGTCACGAAGAGCGAAGCGGCGGGGATTGTCGCGCGCATTTTTCTGCGGTGAAGCGCGGAAGTGTTGGCTACGGCGTGGAGATCTTGGCCGCGCCGGTTTTATGCTTCGCGCGGTGGCGGTGTATGGTTGGAACTTGGAAGCGGTGCAGTGATTCTAGACGCTGCAAGAACGGAATTCTGACACGCTAGAGGGACGACGGTAGTAAACCACGCATTTGGCGGAAATAACCAGTGGGCACACGACGAAAATTTAGAAGTTTCTCAGGCTAGGGAGTGAATGAGAGTACACTGTACACACTGGAGAAGAGAAGAGGGGATGCGAGGTTGCGTGACGGCAGGGGAGGAAAGAAGGCGGGGGCGGAGGACAAGTGTGCGAGCGCACGCATGGCGTTTTGTGGCGTTCGTGTGGTGGAGCTTGGGCCAGGCAGCCACGAGTCGAGACCTGACCAGTGAGAACGACACGTAACGACCCGTGCCGGAATGCTTCCGCCCACGGTTTGCAGGTGCAGGGATCACTTCAGTCTGAACTCTGAACCCAGTCCCAGCCGTTCGGCTTCACAAGACGGAACTCAAATTTGATTCGAATTGGACAATTTGGAAGGGAAATTGGATCACCCAGGCTGACTTTACAATGGGCCTTGCTCGAATTCAAACCGTGTTGTATACACGGTGGTTCCACACATTTCAACTCAAAGAGCGTAGTATCTTTCAAGCATAAAAATCTTCTGAAATCTGTTTCAAGCATACTATCACCGAACTGATCCTCCTGCTGGGCAATTTGTTGCAGTTTTTCGAAAATGTGTCGCAGAACATTATCAGAAAGACAATGATATCAAATGAGAAAAATGCTGGTCGTATGCACCATCAGAAACCGTAACGAGACAAAAGTGCATATTATCAGCAAAATGAAACGATCAGATTTTCACTTTGCACTTTCACTAATTGGAGCGAAATCAAAAGCACATATTATCAGCAATTGAGGTTACTACTGATGCCGGATTTTATCAAGGTCTCTCTGTGCAAAACTATGTAGTAGTAGTAGCACAGTAACTCGCAAGCAACAGACCATTCAGTGCACATCTGCAGTTCTGCACTTCAGAGAATGCATATTCAGCACAAAGAACAGACAAGCAAAAGCATATAGACAGGACCATATACTGCAACCAGAATCACACCATCACACGGAAGATTAACAGAAGCGTCAACCAGAATCACATAACAATCAACAGATGGTAACTTAAGGGTATGCATGATAACAATAACACAGACAAACAGATGTCAAGTTCCTTCCCAGGCATTTCCACGAACACAAGGCGGACACCACCAAGATGGAACACTAAACACCGGCGACCAGAGCAACTAATCAACAGTGTCGCGACACCCCTTTTGGAGGTGAAAAGGGGCTAGAGGGTTTTGGAGATTAGAACCCCCAGTCGCCGCCGCCCATTGAGAGGGGACAATCACTTGGGCAGCATCTGCGCTGCCGCGTCCTGCTGCTGGAAGTTGAGCGGGCGGCGGAACAGCATGATGTGAGGCTCCGGACGGTGGATCGCGTAGTGGATCCACCCGCGACTCTGCTGCACTCCGATCGCACGCCACTCGTTCTGCGAAATTCCCAACAAAACCCCCCGATCAGATGAGCAAAGCAAACGATCCAAAAACACGAGATGCGGGTGGAGTTAAAGATATCTACCTCGGAGAGGAGCCTGTTCTTGGGGAGGAGCTTGGCGACCTCGGGCGGGAGGACGACGTGCCTGCGCCGACGAAAGGGGATCAGGTTAGGGTTTAGCCACCAACCGCACACCGACGAAATGGACTGGAAACGAGGAAAAGATCAGAGGGCTAGGGTTTCGCATCTACCTGTACTCGAAGGTGTCGTCAAAGTACTTCTCGGAGTACTGGATCTGCCCCATGTCGACCACCACCACCACTTCCTGATCAACTGTTCTGCAGGACGATAAAACCCAGAATTTAATCTAAAATCCCAACGCAACAAGCGAAATCGCGCAGCAATCTGAATAAATAAGATTTCCAGAGGAACATTTCAAAGGAATCTCGAGAAAACCGCAGGATTTGGATTTGGGGAAGACGGTGACGCACAAACCTCGGAGCGCAGAGGACCGGAAGATGCGGCTGGAGTCGAGACGAGGAGCAAGGGGGAGCGTGGGGGCCGGAGACGGTAGGGTGCAGGGGCAGGATTGGGGAGCGTATTTAAAAGGAAACGAAGGGGCGCGCCCGTTGGTACGGAGATGGACGGGCGAGATGGGGCGACGCGGGTAGGGCAAGTAGTCGTTGCCAACCGCATGAATCGGCGCCTCGGCGGCGTGGGCTACTTTTCTCGTTCGAATTAAGGGAGCGAGAGAACGTGCAAGGGGAGGGAGTTTTTGAATTTTGAAATCGCGGAAGCGGAGAGTAAAATATTGATAGAATCGATTTGCCCGTTGCTGGACTTCATGAATATGAAATGAAACGGAATCATTTTCCCACGGGTCCTTCCAGTGTGAAAATAAGGTCCGCGCGATTTCCATCTGGAACCCCTCTCGCATTGTACCGTTAGTACCTTCCATGTGAAGTTTCATTCTCTCTATTGAAACCTCCTCAGGAAAGGATTTCGAAAAAAAAAATCTTCAGGAAGATTCTAGGCAGTGTCACCAAATTGATAGTGGGCTGCCTTAGAAAAAATAATAGTGGGCTGAAATTTGCAAGTCGGGGGCCATCATGCATGTACGTGATAGTGGTCACGCGTTCGGACAGAGCCCATCTTGCCTTTGTTTCTGTGTTCTGTTCGTGAGACATGAATAAGGGCCGATCCGAACGGCCTATTTGGAAAGTTTGGCCGACCCCATGCACGTGACAGAATATCTTGGAGCTTCATCTCAGATTGAATGTTCTCAAAGAAAAAAAATCTCAGATTGAAGGGGAAAAGAGAAATCTCCAAGCAAAATGATGCATAACTTAATTTCCGAAGAACAGATGTATAACTGTTTTATAATTACTCAAAAAAACTTGTTTCATCATGTAACAGATGTGTCAGGCTGAATGGTGTAGCTATTTTTATAAACAATGCAAATGATGTAGATAGAATAGTGAAGGAAGACAATTAGCCAAGTGTGAAGGGGCTAATAACAAGCTGACAAAAAATGGCATTTTAATATTTCCATTGCAGTGGTACCTCGGGGATGCTTTCTTTTCATTAAGTCTAAAGTAGAGGTATGTCAATTCATCTGTCCCTTATTTAAACCGAAAGGGAAAAGAGCAATGTCCATTTTCTTTTGCAGGATTCTTTACATTTTCGATGATGGCAACAAAGGACCTACTGGTAGTTTATAGTTTGAGTTTAGTATTGCAACCTACCCAAAATGCCTCAGTTTCTTATGGCCCAGCAAGCTAACTAGCTAATCGTTCCAGCTCATAAGCACATCCAAATATTTGACCAAGAGATCCAGCTCATAATTCGTGGAAATTGTCTCAATTTTTTATCAACAAGGCAGTTTTAATACAGATATAATGAATATAAAAAGTTATCATACCCTACCAGATCAATGCAAGCTTGGCAGAACTAAAAATCTTGATTCTAACGGATCGGATAAATGAATTCCTCTTCCAGCAAGGCAAGGCAACGACTAGATGAGATCGACATCAAGTGCAGACCATGTTATTATGATCGATTTGCCATTGGATCAGGTGATAAGCATCATGCATGTTGCCTGTGAAATGGTCCAGAGAATGGAGGACAGTACGTTCTCCGTCCAGGACCTATCGGTCACTGGTGGACCACGTGCAAGACAGCCCATGCGTGTTTATATGCCAGTTAACAACAAGATCTTGTCTTAACCGTTGTCTTTAATAGTAGAAAGTTTTGGCTGAATTTGGCAGAGGAGATAGCATGCAGTGCGCAGCTCCATGCACATTTCAAGCTCCAATATGGGTACTATTTATAGTGTTGAACGTACCTGTAAAAATTACAACGCATCTGTTTCATCTTTGGGCTTGTGTACCGGTGACTGGTGGCTCAGATCCAGAGATCTTGTAGCGATGTGGTGATGCATGTGACGAGGCAGCATACGGCAACAACAGGAGGCAGGAAAGGAACAAAAGTTGAACGAAGAATAGTGGAGCAGCCGCTTGCTTTTTAGAGTATTAAACAAAATTTGTGGATATGAATGTGCCTCTGCTAGTTTAGTACCCTACTCATGCTGATAATCGTAATATAACTAGAGGTTCTCCTAATCCTCCTAATGGCAAAAATAAATCAGTTCTCCTAATCGTCATGGCGATTATAGTAGTAGTGGCCTGTCAGTCTGTCACCAGTGGACTGTATTTGGTTCTAATCTCCGGGCGCGTGGTACACGGACGCTTCGAGAACCGGAGGGCAGGAAGGTAATTTACAACAGCGCTCAGCCAATTATTAGCGCGGGTCACTACTCGCTCGCGCCGAGCAAACGAGCAAGTTCATCATAGCATGATAGCGTGTCGCCATCACAGGAATCGCGTAGGCAGAGAGAAACATGGGGTGGATTACCGTTTTTGTCGATGGGCGGTGCCGAAGACTGTCTCGCCGTCCTTTGAGGGATTGTTACTTGTTAGCTTCGTTTTGACGTGGAGTTCTGTAATCTAGAGGAATCTCTTGAAGGAAAAATGACTTTATTGGGGAAGCAAACAAGATATACTATCGCCTTTTGGACTTTGAGTAGATTCAAGTATATCTTCCGAATCGTTTTTTCTTGAACGAGCAAGCAACTAGAGTGAAATAAACATATCGTTTGAGGAAACACTACAGGGTACAGATAAATTATTATTATTATTGCGGGTAAAGATAAGCGATTAATAATGATTCAGACGTGTCAAAAGGTTCTGTATATATCCAGTTATCCACTTCTTGGCACATAG
This sequence comes from Eleusine indica, assembly GCA_030378355.1. Classification (NCBI taxonomy): domain Eukaryota; kingdom Viridiplantae; phylum Streptophyta; class Magnoliopsida; order Poales; family Poaceae; genus Eleusine; species Eleusine indica. The sequence goes on along the minus strand of CM059498.1, from coordinate 2,497,566 downwards.
TAATTAATTGCATGAGATCTTCGGAATATGCTAAGCACAGATGAACGATGGCCAGAAAATCTTGTAGAGCTTGGAGCAGTGTAGTACTGAACTGGTCATTCAGCGTCCAGCCATTGTTTACGAAGGACGGCCCCAGGCGAACACAGCCGAGCCAATCCCTCATCTTCACCGTCCCTGAGGAGGCTAGGGACCCACCAGCTAATTCCGGCGGCCCAATTAGCGCCGAGGGGTCACGTCACCCGCGCCTCCTAATCCACACGAGCCACGAGCTCCGCCTCCCCTGCACACGTGGCACGCTGACAGCTCCCCGGCCGGCGGCCGCCTGAGCTGGCGCCGCACCGCGACTACGGCGAGGAGCCGCTCCCCGGTTGCCATCTCAAATAATCTTTGTCCGCATGCTCAACTGTTAAGACTGCGATCCATTGCAAAGCTCCTCTAAGCTGACGAGATGGTTCGGATTGGTAAAAAAAAGGAAAAAGTATAAACCATGGACAACGCTGTCTCGTTACCGGCCAGACTTCTCCATTGAATGTTAGTATTAGTACCAGTAATTTCTGGCAAGAAATAGCGGAAAATGATGGAGGGAGGGACAAAATGGTTGATTGTTTTTTAGCATCGAAGGTGGTCTTGAGTTGCTGGTTATTAATAAATTTCTGATCTTGATGACTTGCCTGTATAAACATTTAAGGGCGTACCAGCGCAACACATGAGCTGTAGCACGTAGAGAAGAGGCCGGGCCGAGTTTCTCCTTGTACTTTCTCTGGAGCCTCTTTATTTAAAAAAATCGTATCACATCCTTATCTGAACCAGCCATTCCCTCATCAATCTCACAAACTCCAAACCAAAAAGTAGTTTTCCTGCACACTTTTTTCTATGGAACAAGCACACTGTATGGTTGTTTTCCTCAAAATCACAGGACTTATCGTGCGTGAGCTCTAGAAAGTTCACCCGGAAAAAATGGCAACTGATGCGAGTATGACAATTCCGGATGTGTCCATCACACAGTGTCACGCTCACACAGCTCATTTCCGCCTCTAAAGAATTGCCCCTCGCGTTGCACAACACGATAGCGCGCGCGGAGTGTGGTGGCCCTCGCCAACCGGGGGCCAGTGAGTGTCCTGCATGCCCGCGCTCTGTGTATATATACCGGCTCCCATGGCATCTCTTCCTCACCACAGCATAGCATCTCCTCATCCCTGAGCTGAGCAGCACACTCTCCTGTGAGTGAGTGATTAGCGTGGGAGAGAGAGAGAGAAAGGCAGCTCAAGATGCCGATCCGTAACATCGCCGTGGGCAACACCCAGGAGGTGTACCACCCGGGTGCCCTCAAGGCGGCGCTCGCTGAGTTCATCTCCACCCTCATCTTCGTCTTCGCCGGCCAGGGCTCCGGCATGGCCTTCAGTGAGTTCCTCCTCCTCGATGCGCACACTGTCTCCATGAATGGATTAGTATTGCACGTCTGCACATATCACTTTATCTCTCAGCTTGTCACGTACCACCAAGTTTTTTCCCCGTAGTTTCGGTAAAAGATGAAGTTAGTTTCATATAGGACAAACAGAAAAAAAAAAGTTATTTAGGAGTTATCAATATTTTCAGAGGCGCTACTAGAAGCTCACTTTCAGAGGTGTTACTAGAAGCTCATTGAAACCTCATTTTCTTTTAATAAAATAAAGTCAAACAAGTTGGGGAAAGGGTGGATCCTTTTAGGTAGTAGAAATTTATTGATTGATAATTGGATAGGGATAGATGCAAATGACCAGTTTGCCATTGTGTGATTACGTGGATGGCTGCGGAATCACTGAACGAATCAGTAGCTTCTATTCGAGTCCCCATATGCTGCTTCTGCCAAAAACCAGCGAAATGCTCTCCACTCACATGTTTATTTGGATCCCTGAAAAAGAGAATAAATATTTTTTCCAGTAATGATATATAGAAAAACAGAAATTACATCCATGCCAATACTTGTTTTTTTTTTGGATACTTGTTAGTATACAGTAAAAAAATGCAAGGCAGAAGGTCAGAAAAAAAAACTTGTTGTGGCTGATGAGTTTAATTATGTGGACGAATATTCACTTGAATGAAGATTTAATTTGTCTCTGTCACTAGCTAATGACTGACCATTATCTTACGCGTGCAGGCAAGCTGAGCGGCGGCGGTTCCAGCCCTGCCGGCCTGATCTCCGCCGCGATCGCCCACGCCTTCGCCCTGTTCGTCGCCGTCTCCGTCGGCGCCAACATCTCCGGCGGTCACGTGAACCCTGCCGTTACCTTCGGCGCCTTCCTTGGCGGCAACATCACCCTGTTCCGCGGCATCCTGTACTGGATCGCCCAGCTGCTGGGCTCCACCGTGGCGTGCTTCCTCCTCCGCTTCTCCACCGGCGGTCTCCCCACCGGCACCTTCGGCCTCACCGGCGTTTCCGTGTGGGAGGCGGTGGTGCTGGAGATCGTGATGACCTTCGGGCTCGTGTACACCGTGTACGCCACCGCCGTGGACCCCAAGAAGGGCAGCCTCGGCACCATCGCCCCGATCGCCATCGGCTTCATCGTCGGCGCCAACATCCTCGTCGGCGGCGCCTTCGACGGCGCCTCCATGAACCCCGCCGTCTCCTTCGGCCCGGCCCTCGTCAGCTGGAGCTGGGAGAACCAGTGGGTGTACTGGGTCGGCCCGCTCATCGGCGGCGGCCTCGCAGGCATCATCTACGACGTGCTCTTCATCAACCAAACCCACGAGCAGCTCCCCACCACCGACTACTAAGTTCTTGGTAGTGGCTCCTCGTCGGTCGCCGCGCGCAGCAGCAGCCCGGGTCGTCCCGTCGTCAGTTTGATCATCAGTTCTCCATCCTCTCGTCGCCGTTTAGTTTCTTCTTCTTCCTCTCATGCATGCATCGGGCACTGTGTATGAATCCAACTCCGCCGCCGCTGCTGCTGCGCCCTCTCGTGAAATTTGCAAGTTGAAAAACTCTGTACCTTGTGAACTGAATCCGGACCCGTTTGCTTCCTTCCTCTGTAAAATTTGTGAATTTGCCAGAGTTTATATTTCGCCAAAATCCACCATGCAACAACATGTGCCTAGCTAATAAGAGAGATTTCGTTCGGCATTATTTTGTTCGAATCCTCATGATTTCGATCGGGATCATCGCCGAATCACGCGAGGCACGGGGTCAATAATGCAGGGGGCATGTGACGACGAATGGGGCGGTACGCTCGCCACGTCGGAATGGGGGCACTGATGATAAGGCTGACCTGTCCTTGTCGGAACCGGGCCTCGTCTCGCGCGGATCACGATGCAGTGGTACGCCACTACTCGATGCCATTGGCGCGCCGCGCGCGAGCTTTGTACCGTTAGCTCTCGCGCGCACAAGAAAAACGCTGTACTCCCCATCAAATGGTGATAGCTTACATTTCAAAAAAAAAAAAATGGTGATAGCTTAAGACTCGGTCAGTACAAGCAATAACCAATGCACAGTAATATAAATGCGTCATGTACTCATTGTCCTTCATATCGAACGTGAGTGGTTGGCATACATGATGCATGTATTATGATCCATGATCCGATCGCTCACGAATTCAGGACTGTCCAAAGCTGCATATACTGCATCCATGTGCATGGCAGTCAGTACATTTGGTCCAGGCACTGTAGTAATTATCTTGTCGTCAGTTTTTTTTAAAAAAAAGTATCTTGTCGTCAGGTCTGGTGACACTAGGACATGTACTACTAGTGACTAACCCAGTTTTAGTTTACCGAGAGGCAACAGCTCAGGGAATTATGGAGGATTTAGGCGCAGGTTTCAGCTCCTCCGCGGAATATGCCTCTCGGGCTCCTACTACGAAAGTAAGGTCAGTAGTCGGTAGTACAGTAGTGGCGCTGGCGATGCGTCCAGAGGCCTCGTGTCGTGCCCCCATCTGCCAGCCTGACGCCCGGCCCACCACCACTAACTTTGATGAAGACCGCAGACAAACAGCAGATGCTGCATGACCTTCGCTTATCTTCTTCTATCCATAAGCAGTTTCTTTTTCCCATCCTAACTACTACCGATTATTCCATGACAAGGGCCTAAAAATAGGGTTGATCATCCAGTAGCTTAAACTAAGGGCCCGGTTGGACGTTGCGGTGACACGTTAACGTGCGGATAAATATACGAGTCAACAGGCTTGTCTGTTGTGCTTTCTGGCCTCAATTACCTTCACCTGCTCTCAGTGACGTGTCGCAGCTATATATATCTGCGAACTGTTACTGCAAAGGATGAATGCGTTTTGGTTGGATCACTTTTGCACCCACGTAACGTAAATGCGGACAGAAATTCAGATTTCAGACACACTACAAGATCATGCCAGCCTCGACACCATTTGGAATCTTTCAGCGGAATGATCCAGTAGCCTCCAAACCAACCAGAGGCCCTCCCTGTATGATATTTTAAGCGCTGGGACCACATCAATCATTTCCTGCGTAGTGTTTGCATTATCTTCAGGATTTCAGGCCGTCCTTTGGCTAGTTTGGCCACATTATCGCTTGATTACGACGCTCTAGTTGATGTGTCTGGTGTTAATTAGTAAACCCTGCATCACCGTTTGAATTTTCTGGAGTCGTCCCGGTAGCTTATAAACTTAGCTCGAGGTTCCCGAGAGATACTGATGATGATGCGATGAGATCACCACGCGTAAGTTGGCGACGAGGTAAGATTAATTAATTAGAGTAGAGGATAAGCACTGAATGTAACGCGACTGGAGTACACGAGAAGCAGAGCAAGCGAGTGGCCCTAGACCCTGCAACGACGACGAGTTACTGCCGTGTGACGCTAGCCGGGTCTGGTCGCTCGCACCGAGCCACCCGTCCTGTCGACCCATCGGTTTTCCTCACAAAAGAGCTCGTCCTTTCCTGCAGCCGCATGGGCCGTGTTCTGAGTCCCCATGCGCATCCGATGCAATTCGTACGATATTTCACACTCACCGCTGCTGTGTGGATCAGTTTGTCTTGGAATACGCATCACCCAGCACCCGCAAAGGCGTGAAACACACCCGCTGCACTCTCGCTCCCGCTGCACTCTCGCTCCCGCTACACACCGTCGCACACGTGTTACGAACCCCCTTACCAAACACAATGCAATTTTCCCAACACATACGTGTTACGAACCCACGCATGCATGTGTGGCGTTGCGTTCATCGGTCTGGACCGTGGTTTCTGTAACATTCTATCTGAAGCATCCTGCCGATTCCCCGAAAAGGACAATCACTTCAAGTGGTGGAACCACTGGCGTCGCCAGTGGTTATGCTACCCTGATATACTGGCATCAGGCTAAGCATAAGATTTTACATTAAAAAACTTATTAGAATAAGGTAATTTCTTTAAAAAAATAGACATAAATACCATATAGGCACCACCCTATGTCTCAGTCTAGCTTCGCCGCTGGGTGGAACTATGTTCAGGGGTTGCCTCGCGTGGCACCCGGTCATACTTTGCCAAGTCATTCGCGGCAAAGCTGAGCACGGCGGGCGTATCTTGCAAGTTGCTGGACGCAGCATAGCATGTAGACGTAGCTACTACCATACCACTCGAGTGCATCCAATGATCAGGTGCCATCGGACCCTCTCCCCTGACTCCCTCCCCTGAAATGACTGTGCGCCTGCAGCGCTGGATCAGTGGATCCCGCGCCAAAAATTGTGGGCAGGCCAGCGTGGCCACGGCCCGCCCAAGCACTGACCCACCTCACCTTGTTTGATGCCGTCCCCGGTCCCGGTGTCCAGACAAAAAACAGGGACGATGTCGCCATGATTTTGCTGCCTACTGCGGAGACCAGTCGATCGGGCTGAGTTGGAGTTGGACGATCCCGCACTGTTCTCTCTCTCCTGGGTAGAAAGGGAAACGACTGTGATGGATATATCATCCAGATCCAGTCATTGTTCTGCTAACCTCTTTTGCGTGAAGCACATTGGCTGCTAGCCATCACCATGAGGTATAGCTCGGTCCTTCCTTGTCCCTTCAGTTTTCGCTAACTGCGTACCCTTTTCCTTGTCTGACTATGCATAATGGCGCGTTCACGAAAGAGGCTTTGGGGCGACCTTCTGTTTGCCTAGAAGCAGTGTTGAGAAAGGAACAGCTGGACTAGTCATATATCAGCAAAGAATGCGTCAGAGTTCAATTTTTCTTGCCACTCGTGAGTTTTCTCGCTCACAATGATCTCAATTCTCAAACTGTTGAAATTGTGAGATCGACTTGATCCGGCGGAGGATACGGGATTGTCCTTTCCGAAGCACTTCCGTGCAAAAGAAACAGCGGTGATGGTACCTGCAGCATCGTCACGTCACGTGCATTGCTCTGGGGGCGCTCTGTCTGTCATGATCATCATCGGGTCGTCCCCTCGCAAAACCAGCAACGCACAGCAGATCAGCAGATGGCCAAGTGCATATATGCATGATTAAACGCAATAATTGTACAAACTATGCATGCGATGGTTTGAAATTTGAATGATAGGAAAATGGAGTCTGACTGCATTACACAGCAAGGTTTCAGCTTCAAGTAAAGGATCTGCATCCTCCATCAGAACTCTAGGTGGATAACTGATCATAGAAGAATCATCCTCATTGGAGGAACAAAAAATGTGAAGCACCTGTCCTGCTACGGTAATACTGCAAACTAAACAGAGAGCAATGGTCTCAAAGACGACTGAAAACTTAGTAATACAAGCCATTCCTCTCTTCCTTTTCTTTTCTACGTAAAACCATCGCTCTGTGCCTCTATTTATGGTTACTAGTGGCAAAGATAGAGCTAAAGAAATTGACAACATTAGCTCAAGCACAACCCACAACTGAAATATAACTAACTGTACAATTCACTATAGGACCAATGTATCTTAAGTTCTTAACATTTCACATTACCGCAGGACGCCCATACCTAAAGCCCCGCTGCAATGAAACAGCCATACACTTCCACCCATACAATTACGGAAGTGATCAGCTGAGTGTCTCATCACAAGAGCAAACCAACTTGCCACGTCAGGAAAAGCTGTACAGATCAGCTCACACTGTCACACCAAAACCTCAAGTGGTTAATTCTCCCTTTACTTGGATTGTTGCACCAACGAGCATTTTTAGATACAAACCATTTACGCCGCAGTGCAAGGACAGCTAAACCTAGATATCAAGAGTTGAATGAACAAGTGGATCTACTGACAGCATCCTCCACCTCGTTTTGCACTCTCCTGCTTCTGTTTTAGAATGTTCCTCTTGACAACTGAAGAACCTTCCTCCAAAAGACTCGGGACCTCAAGAATCTGAAACGTGTTAACAGAAGAAACTTATGTTTTGCCCAAAATACAAAACAGAGACATTATGCACCAAAAAGAAGACTACGTGCCGCAAACAGTTTCAGCAAGGTTTTGATCTGGTATTTAAGTAACAAGTAAAGACCTATACAACCTAAAAAAGGCAAAAAATTATGGAAGTTTTTGTCCTTTACAAGTGCACCTGGATCTATTATTCTCTTAGTGTTGCAGCTCAGTTTTAAGTACTCAATGACAGAAGTCTAGTGCAAGCTTAGGGACCTCAGGTGCATCCTACCCATAAAAGAACACACAAATGGGCATATAGTGGTATGAGCATACGAGCATGCATATCAAACCTACAAAAGTTATAAGCAATGAAAAAAACGGCATCTTTTTTTTTTGGAACTCGAAAAAAAATTCAGCTCTCCGTGACATTCAAATGAACAAAATTATACAAAACATACGCCATTGCATGACGGCAACTAGAGTATCACTATCTTTTCTTTTAGTTGCCATAACGTGGTTGGATAACTGGCCTATATATACCGTATATTGCACTGGATGCCATAGGATACGACTCTGGAGCACATGATAATAATTTATACATATGTTATAAACAAGTAAAGATACTGATGTTTCCAAGCTTTTACTTCAACAACACAACCCACATAAGATTTCAAAAAAAAAAAAAAAACCCACATAACTGATTCATAAGTTTACAATTCTAAATCTTCTGGAGTTCCTAGAAGGCAAGCCAAGGGGAAAGAGGATTTATATCTTTCGGGTTTGTGCAGGTGTACCTTTAATGCAAGCTCTTCGAAACATTTCTCAACATTCTGTCTTGTTTTAGCACTGCTCTCGAGAAATAGACATCCATATTCCTGAGCAAAGGCAAGTCCTTCTTCCCTTGTCACCATTCTTTCTTCCTCCTACAAGGTAGAACCATCAATCTCAGAACTATGTACTGTCACTTCATCCTGTATCCATTCCTGCAAATGATCTCCAAGTTCAACAAATCTAATTTTGATCCTTCAATTTTCTGAGCAAAGACAATATCATGGACACGCCACACTATCAAGATTCTGTCTATCAGGCTCAAGCAATACTACTGTTCACACAGTGGATTATTCGAACTGGTCAAACATGCCATAGGCAGAACAGTAATATACTTCCACTTCTGTAATGGAATCAAGTACTGATATGGATCAATGTTTATACATAAGAATTTGACCAGGGAAAGTATTACCTTGTCCACTTTGTTTCCCACAAGCACTTTGACACACTCTTTATTTGTTGAGTGCAACTCTATTTCCTTGGTCCATACATCAGTCAAATTTGTGAAACTCTCCCTCTTTGTGACGTCATAAACTAGCAGAAGAGGAATATTAAGTTAGTCTCTTCTTTTATTACCCTGCATCACTTTATCGCGAAGAATAACATAATGATTGTAACAATCAAGTGTTTTATTGAAAATTTGTTGGTACCAGTCATCACATTGCATTTCACCACTAATCTCAAAAGACATACAGGGTTCTCATAACGAGATGCCACCCAAATTTAGAGACCAATTTAGTAATCTGGAAATGACATTACAAAATTTTTACTGTAGTTCCATATAATGTGATGTTGATGACTAATAGCTAATCAGAGAGAGTATATCCTATCAAAATACTGGAAAGGATGCATCAACGTAATACATAATAGCTAACCTTGGAAGTTCAGACAACATGAATCTAATAAACTGAGCTCCTAGTCAAAATAGAATGTATCCACAAATTCAATGAAATGATGCACTGTAAGATCCTATAGGATGCTACCATCATGGGTCCAGCATGGAATGTGTTCCTGATCAGTTACAAGCACAAGGTCACCAGATTGGAGTAAGCCAATGGCTAAAGTTAGACATAGCCAAGTATTCAATTGCAACAGTAGAGCACGCAAATAAGCAGGCAATGACCTTAGCAGTAAGATAAGCACACAATATATAATCAGAAGTCTGAACAATAAATTCAGACATGACAAATGGTTGTAACTTCAAATCATCACCGAATGGCCATATAAGTATATAGGAAGCCATCGAGGTACCTAGAATGATTCCATGAGCACCCCTGTAGTAAGAACTGGTAATTGTCCTAAATCTCTCCTGTCCAGCTGAAAAAATGTATGTAAAACACGTGAATTTGATATGGCTGATATTATTATTCAAAACAAACCATTAATATCACTGAGGAGGAAACAATATTACATCATAGGAAACATACTACAAGAAAACATGTTAATTCTGGTATCAGAAATGTAAAAACAGACTTACCAGTGTCCCATATTGTCAGTTTCAGTTTCTTTCCATTGACAGTGAGGAATTTGATTTTGAAATCCACCCCTGGCACAAGAATACAAGAAAACTAAGTCTAGGGGTAATAGGTTTTATGAACAATAAGGAAAATTACACCTTCTAAAATAAACAATGACATAACGTAAGATTTCCTATCCTATCTGTGAACAATAAGATCAGGTTGAGACTTTGGCCCTATGCCTTCATGTCATAGCAAAATATTGTACTGGATAGCTTTCTATAAAGCAGCAGTTCGAGCTATGCACTTAAAGAGGTACTCCCTCCGTCCCAATTTAATTCGCACATTAGAGCCCGGCATGGGAATTAAGAAGTGTAAAAGGTAGGTGCACAAAAAACGAGGAGGAAAGAGATAGAGATAGAGGTGTATTGGAAAAAGAGAAAAGTGCATCAGGAAGTGAGAATGCAAATTATTTTGAGAAAACTGAAAAGGGCTAAAATGCTAATTATTTTGGGACGGAGGAAGTAGTGCCTAAGCCTTTGAAACTCTGAGCAACAGGCAACCTCTGTGTCAGAGAGGCAGCTCCTATGTCTGTAGTTGCTGCGTTGCTGGCTCCCAGCAACAGTATCAGTAAAGCTGAGAATAAGAAGGTGGAACTTCCCCGCATCTCTAATTTCTGCCCAGTTGTTCTAACTTTCTACTAATTACTAACATTTCAAGCGGAGCAGATTGTGTGCTTGGTTCAGGGTTACCTCAACATTAAAATGTGCAGACATATATGATCACTTGAAATTTGGTTGCGGTGATCAGAGTTACTCCAAGTTACATAACAGGAAATACAGATGTATTACGGGATCAGAAGTTCAAAACACGGCATCTTAGCACAGAATGCCTGAAACAGCAACGAGAAGCTACTTCCAGAAATGGATGTCGTCCTCAACTCCCTTGCCTAAAATTGCACTAGCAGCACAACAACCATCACACAGCAAACTTTTCCGTTACTTTTCTCTCATCAACAGCAACACGCCAAACACTAATCTCCGCTCTGAGACAACACCAACAAAATTATTCGCTTACTGCTGTCGTGTCCCCTAATCGAGACAAGCGCAGGAAGCGACCGCCATGGCTCGTACGGGAGTTAAGTCACTAATCGACGAGATCCAGAGAGGTAGGAGGAGGAGGACGAGGAGCCCGCCGGCGCGCGGGCGCGGTGCGTACCTATGGTGGGCGCGATGTCGTCGTCGGCGGGGAAGGCGGAGACGAAGCTGACGAGGATGCTGCTCTTGCCGACGGACGAGTCCCCGATGAGCAGCACCTTGAAGGAGCAGTCGTAGCTGCTCGCCGGCGACGAGGCCATGCGTTCGAGCTCGAATCAGAACCTCGAAGCGCCCGGAGACGCGGGGGCGGGTGCCGGGTGGTGGGTTGGTGCGGGAGGTGGCCGGCCGATAGGAACGGAATAAAGCAAAGGGAAAGGGAGAGCCAGGGAGGCCAAGGATCGGTGGGGCGGAAGCCGAAGCGAAACTCGAAAGCGAAACGAAACGGGGGTGGCGAGCTTTCAGTTACGGGTGACGGAAGAGAGAAGGCTCCTGCGCGCGGGGCGGGATGCCTGCGTGGCGGGCACCGGCGGGGGCAGCGGCCACCTGGCGCTCGTGGGGTTCGGACTCTGGAGCACGGGACGGCGCCGCGCCTCGGCGATTGTCCTGCGCGGCGCCACCGATCGTGGCCTCGCGAGCGCCGAAACGGATATACTGCTGGCTGTGCTGTGCCACGAGGAGAGGATGCGAGCGTTTCTTGCGGCGCATGCGCCACGTTCCAAAGCAAGTGGGTTGCGGTCAGGGTCACAGAGCCGGAGGGAATCGGCGTTCGTGGGAAACTGGCAAGCGGTTGCCCACGAGCGGCGCCGCGTCATGGCGCGGCCGGCGTTGTTCGCCCGCGCTGCGCTAGAATCTCGGGACGTGGAAATGTGCTCGTCGCGTCGGGTCCGCGAACAGTGAGCTCGACCGTTCGGTCGTGGCGGGGCTGGCGGTCAGACCTGGACCCATCAGTCAACGGTTCATTGGCAGCTTGCAAGCCCAAACCATCCACTCACTGCGGGTGCCGATGCCGACAGCTCAAACAAAAAATACTAGCCCAAGCCCAATAGAATAACGTGCGGATAAATGCGTCCGCGCATGGAAACAAAGCATCTGGATCCAGCCCAACCTATGTCATCGACTTTAATTATTTTAGAGATGAACATTCTCATTCACAGTTTGATGGTTGGTAGTCTGATACGACCGTCACCTCTGATTCGACAGAATATACATACATCAATCCCTTCAAAGCTACAGCTTATTGCTATGACGATACGTTGTGAAGCATTGCTTCCTCTACTACTTGTCTCAAACTCTTGAGCACGCAGCTGGATCCCCTCTTGTCTGCCGGGTGTCCCGCAGTCGTTGCAAAGGATCCATATCTGAGCGCAGACAAAAAAATGACTGAAACATTTGTTGAGCGTAATGTGTTTGAACAGAAGAATCCAATGGAGATGGAGAGCCTACTCGAGTGTTCTTACCATCTTCTTCTGATAAATTGCTGGCATCAGCGATGCTGCAATCTGAGGCAAGAGTTGCTTTGATGGTGTTTGTATTTACTGGACGAAGTGCGTGACAGGGGGAAGAACTACTTGTACCTCTCGATCAAGCTTCTGCCATGCGTCAGACATGTCACAATCAGACCTCAGGCAAACAGGACATGAGAACCTGAAAAAAAGGGATGGCGCGGATTGGCGTTACATTTCGTTGGAATAGACTACGACTACAAATAATGCATACTGTATGTAAGATCTGAACTTACTGTTGGTGACCTCTCATCTCGTATAGGCATCCCAAATGAATCATGTGTCCTCAGTGTAACACGCTGACGGCTTTTGATGAGTCAAACAGGTACTGTGACATGTGGATAAGAGGATTTAACTACAGTATTTCCAAGATATTGAAGCATCTTTTTTTTTTCCAAAACGATACATAGATCTTTTCCATAGATACATAAATAAGAGTGACAATTGTCCAGACAGACACTTTATTCCATAAGTCATCGTCCTAGTAAAACAAAACCAGCAGTTAAGTTAGGCCAGACAACACGAAAAGCAAAAGAAAAAAAAAACTATTAAAATAGTGAATGCAACAAACGTGTTATATCTTACTATAAAACAAAGTCATGTACACCCGAAGTTGTTAGGACAAATGAATGGCTTATCTTCTACCTAATGAAGACGGACGGCGCTGATGTTATTGTTGCAGTGGCTGAGCTGAGTAGCAGACATAGGCCGAGGATTTGCCATCCGTATAGATATGAGGACCCCCTCGTTCAGCATCGGAACCATAGCTGGAAGCACCATAGCACTATGGATACTGGCGATAGCTGATTGCATCACCATGCCACTGGCTAACGTTTCGCCGGGGTGCCTGCAAAGACAAATGCAGTTAATCCTGTTGCAGCACTCTATCGTCATGTATAGCAATACGGGCATCATCAAACAGAGTGTCCTACCTGTTCGTTTGGAGTGCCACTCCCCCAGTATAACGTGAACTTCAGCCTGCCACATTTAGCACCATTCAACAATTGCATAGCCTTCTCAGCGCATGACCTGAAACACACTAAAATTGTGAAATCCTTTATATCAAAAAGCAGGCAAATTAAAAAAGTGCAGGGCCGAGAATTTGAAAACCTGCTACCAAATTGGACTGCTGCATATTGTTGGTTTGCAGGAATACTTATTCTTAAGACATAAAGTTCTCCAAATGCACTGAGGATGTCCCTTAGCTGGTCTTCAGTAGTATATGGATCCAACCCATGCATGAGGATCTACCACAACAAAATGAAAATTAGGTGGCAGGGTCATATTCCAAAAAAAAGAACATAAGCTACTTACTGTTGTATCAACTGGAAAGATTTTTGTGCCATCTCTTCTTTTTCTTTTGCAACCAGCTGCATCGAGAACATGAAGACATCTTTTAGTTCATAGCAGTCACATAGGGACATAGAAATGTATTTCACATGGAGTTAGAACAAGCTTCATAAAAATAGTCCTTAAGGGACAACACTATTGATAAACGTAGAGCATATATTCAAAAATCAAAACATTGAGAAACTCAACCGATAACAGTACAAACAAAAGAGCAGCCATCAGTGCTTAAGGCTAAATACTTAGCCACCCCCACAAGTGAATGAACTATATCAGGATATCAGCATCCACATATGAGAAAGCAATGCTAATCAGCATGAGTCGGTGCCACATTCATGGCGTGCTCATGACGTTATACATGCATTGAACAATACTAAGCATACCCCATTTACATTGCTGGTAGACACACAGCTCAAAAGTTTAGAAGATGACCCTAGCGGAGCGAACACGAGTGTCTATACTGCACCAGATTACCAAGAACAAAGCAAAGACCCGTACAGGTAATCAGGCAATAAAAAATGAAAGAGGAATACCTTCGCTGGTATGTGGAGCCATGTTCATATTTTTTGAGAGTGTACAAGTATGGTAGCACGGACAAGTGTAGCTGACTCTGTCCGCAGAGAAAGAGGACAGAGTTTCCAACCTTTTCTTTTTCATGTTGATTGCAAGTATCCAAGCAGTTTTGGCCATGGTTTTCCCCATGCACATCATATGACAAACACCCTCGTCCAACATGCTGAAGGTGGGGGCAGACAATATCAGGTGCCTGTCCAATTTTGATTTTCCAGAACAGTTGCTCTTTAGGTCGTCAAGATGGCCAGGATTGTTGATTGTGATGTCATCAACACAAAACTCAGAGTCCTTTTCCCAACGATCAGAGAAAGTCGACCTCTTCCACGTGACGGCATCCCAACCATCATAGACGTTGCAGTAATCCTTTGTGTCAATGGTGGTGCTGGCCATACAGATACTGCACATGGGGGCACTTGTTCTTTTCCGGTATGCCACCTCGATGAACTTGATCAAACCATGGCTGAAACTGACATTCCGGGTCGCCGAGGGGTTCTTCTCTGTGTTCCGTTCTCCGCTTATCGACTCAGGCAACCCAATGTAACGCAGATCAGGAGTATCTTCACGCATTGGACACAGCAGTATACCGTTCCAGAGATCAATAAAAGCCAGTGTATCCCTAGGGAGCGTGATCACCTTGTCAGTGACATGGATCAGGTACTTTCCCCAGGTCCTAGGAGTCTGTGGATCCAGAAGGGCCACCTTGGTGCTCCACGTCCACGTCTCGGACGAGAAGACGTGGAGATCGTACTCACCGGGGCAGACCATCTTATGACGGAGAACAGCAATGAGGAAGTTCTGGCTGCCGCCGACGCAGGGCAAGAGGCCGAACTCATGGTGTCTGAAGGTATGCGGAGATGGATTGGGGAGCAGATCGAGCGACGGGTGATGGGCTCTGTACACGAAGTAATCACGGAGCCCCTTCTCATACTAGTCATCTTTGGGGCCGAAGGAGAAATAGACATGGAGGATGGCGATGTTCTTCTCCGCGTTGACGATGCGGGGCTCCTCGGCAAAATCGGTCTTCTTCAATCCGGGGCAGTGAACGCACAGGTGGGAGAGGCCCGGCGGATCGGCAAGCCAGAAGGAGACTTGGACCGATTGGCCGGCGCGCCCGAAGGCTTCAGCGGTGGTGCCGTTCCTACGGTCCGCCAGGTAGGCCACCTTGTCGAGGAGGACGAAGTCAGGAGAGTGCGAGCGCCGCCGAGAGGTGGTGGCGCCAGCGACCGACAAGGGTGGGGAATCGAAGGAGGAGGCGCAGAAGAATTGGCTATTATCCATGGTGGATTTGGTGGCGGTGGCACTGGTGGCGGCTGACTTGGGGATTTTAAGGTTTCTACAACCGCAACTCCGTCGTGGATTTTGGAGGCGACGGCGGGCGGCTGATTTGGGGATTTGGGGTTTGCGAGGACGAAGGCGGGTCGAGGGACGTAAACGGTGCGGACAATTGCCGACCGAACATATACGGATCGAATAAGACAAGTTGTATCGGATTAGGAAACTGGCAAGCAGTTGCCCACGAGCGGCGCCGGGATTCATCGCCTCCGCTTATCCGGACCCTAACCTCACGTCGCAACCCCCCCCCCCCCCCCCCTCTCCTCTCTTTCTTCGTCCTCGCCGACAGGCACAGCCGCAGCCGCCGACACCGATGCCGACGGTCCGAGAATTCCTTTATGGGGTTCGGGTTGCCGAGTTCTTTCTCCCCGGCCATGAAGGAGGTCCGGAGGCGGTGGCCGCGACCCTACGGGACGACGCGGCGGCGATGGCGTCGTCGTGGCCGCGGACGGCAGGAGGACGCCGGGTGGGATAGACGACAGGGACAACGGGGCCGACTGGTTAGCATGGCGACGGCGGCGACGTGGTGGCCGGCGATGGCGGCGGCGGGTACGGGCGGCCCGGCGAGGCAGCCGCCGCCGGTGGTGGTGGGGTGCGTGTGGCGGACGGCGACGGTGCTGGAGTCCGCAAGGACGGTGCCCCGTCGGGGCGGGAGACGGCGATCATCATCGATGAATAAGGAGGGTGGAGAGAGAGGAGAAAGAGTATGCGACATGACGTTTCAGGCCAGTCAACCTACAACGACGAGCCCCGTCCGATGGAGCCAAGTTCTCTGCAGTTGTGCATTAGCATTAATTGAGACTGACATGTGGACCAGTTAGTCTTGGACTCACATGTCAGCACTGTTAATGCTAATGCACAACTACAGAGGATCTGTACTCCGTCCGGTCCGTGAACAGTGAACTCGAGCGTTCGGTCGTGGCGGGGCTGGCGGCGGGACCTGGACGGTTCGTTGGCAGCTTGCAAGCCCAAACCATCCACCGCGCGTGCCGACAGCGCAAACAAAAATGTTAGCCCAAGCCCAAGAGAATAACGCGCGGATAAATGCGTCCGCGGAGGGAAACAAAGCATCCGGATCCGGCCCAACCTGCGCCATCGCCTTTTATTCCAGAGAACATCATTCACAGTTTGATAGTACTCTGACTCTGAGGCAACCATCACCTCTAATTCCAGAGAATATACATCAATCCCTGCATAGCTGCAGCTTATTGCTCTGACGAAAGGTTGTGCAGCATTGCTTCCTTACCACTAGTACTTGTCTCAAACTCTTGAGCACGCAGCTGGGTCCCCTCTTGTCTGCCGGGTGTTGTAAGAGCTGCATCCCGGGCACTTGTGCGCCAAGATATGGAACTGCACATTCGACGTTGTCCCGCAGTCGTTGCAAAGGATCCATATCTGAGCGCAGATAAAAAATGACCAAAACATTTGTTGAGCGTAGTGTGTTTCGATAACCCAATGGAAATGTAGAGCCTACTTTGCAAAGTGTTCTTACCATCTTCTTCTGATAAATTGCTGGCATCGGCGATGCCGCAACCTGAAGCAAGAGTTGCTTTAATGGTTCATGTATTTACTGGGTAAACTGCGTGACAAGGGGAAGAACTTGTTGTACCTCTTGATCAAGCTTTCGCCATGCGTCAGACATGTCACAACCAGACCTCAGGCAAACGGGGCATGAGAACCTGAAAAAGAAAATGGATGGCTCCGATTGGTGTCGCATTTCGTTGGAACAAACTACGACTTGAAATCATGCATATATGTGAGATCGGAACTTACTGTTGGTGAGCTCTCATCTCGTGTAGGCATCCCAAATGGATCGTGTGTCCACAATGTAATACACTGACGGCTTTTGACGAGTCAAATAGATACTGTGACACTCGGATAAGAGAACTAAACTACAGTGTTTCCAGAATTTATTTAGGTAAGGAATTCCAGCGAACAAGTAATTCACCTCAAAGCATACTGGACAGTTATGATGCATTGCTCTGTCAACACAGCGATGAGAATCCTTCAACACATGGCTATAGCAGCAGCCTGGTCAACAAAAATCCCCACAAATAGTGCAACCTTTAACAGGTGTACTTCTAATAAATTGAAGTGTCACAATGCTTGGAACCAATCATACCGCATTTTTCACAGTGATAGAAATTCCCTGCACCACCAGTTCTGCAAAATCACCAAGTTAGGGTCAATAGGCCTGACAGAACAAATAGGTTGTTCAGAAAATTCATGCCAGAATGCAGATGCAACACTACTTGCCTACATATGCCACATGCGTCGCAGTGAAATTGATTCTTCGATACCTGAAATGTAAGAGAACGCGCCACAGATCGGAGGAAATAAAAGAAACACTTCTGAAAATGGTGTTCAAAATAGCACCAACTGAACATGATTCAAAATTATAGCTTACATCATCGTCGAAGAAGTTGCACTTTGCACAGAAGTATTTACCCAGACATGTTCCACAGTTTGAACAATCTTGCTGGACCTGCCAATCAATAAGAAAAAAGAAAGACAGATTTTTCATGTGTTGTACACCTAAAACTGTGAGCACCTGGAAAACACTGTATTCTTATCAGGTAACTTACATCCTGTTCTTTATTGCAGACAGAACAGATAACCTGTGATATCCAAAAAGTAAAAGAGTAGGAGTAGCATCACTATAATCAGAGTTGGAGGCTCATAACTATTGAATTAGTTTAAAGCAGAAGGAAAATAAAGAGTCAATGACTAATATCCGTATGTGCATAAAACACAAACGTTGTCAGAAAATCCATATCACATAATCCTCGTTTTTTTATGAATGTAAATCTTTTCTCTGCATTCTCCTGTACAAGAAACCAAGAACGCCGACCACTGACCAGCTTAATCTCGTGGCGAGGAACCTCATGGCGGTCGCTGACATTGACCTCCAGCGAATCCTGCAAGAAGGAATGAAGAGGAAACATGAATTTTCTTTTTGTTTGAGTCGACTCAATCAAAACAAGTAAAATTCAGAACAAGTATTTGCGAAGTTGCGACCTTGGCTTGGTTGTGGCAGTGCCTGCAATCAAAGACCTCCCCGCAGCAGGGCGCCCTAATCTTGCATTTCCTCCTGTAATGCACGCACCTGACATCATCCAAAGAACATTTAATCCAGGCAAGAAAAACACCGCGACTAACATCGAGGGATCAGCTGCAGATGAGTAAGGCATAAAAAGTGATTGTTACCCGTACTGCTCCGTCCCGGAGCCTAACTCCATGTTCTGCAGCTCTCCTCCAGAACAGTTCAGGTTTTGCTACTTCAGAGGTTCAGACACCATACCTCGCCGCGTCTGAACAGAAATCACACAGAACAGTTCTCTGTCCCAGTCTTCTCTTCCAGTAGCTTCACCTTCTCGGCATGGACGTGCTACCCGCCACTGCCGCCGCGCACGACACGGCTCGCGCGGACGCTGCTTATATAGGTGCCCGTGCAAGTTTCGGGCGTCTAGAAAGAAGAGCAGAGAGGAGTTGCGTAGCATTCGGTGGCGCTGGACCTTTATGTGACGCAGTAAACAAGTGATGGCCGCGCGGCACGGTCGAGGCTGATAGCAGCCGCCTGCCGGCCTTTGACATGTCTCTCATGCTTGCGCGGCGGCGGACGACTCGCTGGGCTTGGAACGGTTATACCGTGTGCGTCGAAACTGAGAATGCTTGCTGGCTTCCTGTCCCGGCCGGCCACGCTACCACGGTGCAATGCATTATTTTCTGACATTCCGTATCTTGTCGACTTGATTTGCCGACGTACAGTATGATGTTTATATGTTTCACGGCGGTGCTCTGTACCTGAGTCCCTTTCGGTGCGAGACTGTGTGCTTGAATTGAATCCTGACAGAACAGCCATAGAATGTTTCGTAGACAGTACTAGGCTGTCGGTGCCTCTCTGTTCGATTCAAGAGTGATTTTGCGCTATCACAGGAGCAGTTTCAAAGCATGTCATGTTGCTGTACATACTTGAATGCATTGTTTTGTGATGATTAGATAGAATATGGGCGGGTGATGACCATGCTTATCTGCGGCGGCGGCGCTTCCATTTGGATAATCATGCAAACAGGAACCAGTTGCCTCTGTCAGGAACCAGTAAGATTTTTTTTATACTACCAAATTGATTTTGTACCGATGTGGCGCTTCGAAACTAAACCTAAGAAGACGCTACCTTGTTCTTTGTTCTTGGGCTCTTGGCCGAAACTAAACCTGAAGCTTGATCGACACAAAAGTAGCACCATTCTGTCATATGTTTTCTTCAGATTCGTGACGAGAGAAGCAACTCTTTTTTTTTTTTTTCAGGAACGGAGGCGGGAGGGTGACAGGGCAACGGAAGTGCATGCACTTGTACAGGCAGCTTCAGCATAACACGAGGGACCTAAGCTTTCGCGCCGCAAGCCATGTACTACCATCAACGTGAAAGGAATGCGTTGCCCGCTCTCGTGTTCATTGACACGAACCAGTGCAATTTGATCGTCCATCCGACGCGCATTGTTTGACCAACTGCATCCAAAGACGATGCATCATTTGTGAACAATTCGCGAGAGTTAAGAGTGGGTCGTGGGTAACCGTCACGTCACATTTGACATTTGTGAACGAAGGTATTCATGTTCGAGTTGGTGGCGGTTCACAGTAAACAATTCGCAAATGTATGCCGGACAATGTTCCGGGTCTTTCGAAAAACAGTAAGCAATTCGCGAGAGTTGAGAGTGGGTCGTGAGTAACCGTCACGTCACGTTCGACATTGGCGAAGGTGTCGCTGGACACCATATCGACCGTCGATTTCGATCCAACGCTCCAGAACGAGCACGAGACACAGGGTCTACGGTGAACTTGTGGACCGTGTTCACCCGGCCGCCGGCTAGGTTTTTGCGCTCTGGTACTAGCAGACCCGCCCCTGCAAGTGCCAAGCCGCCGCCAAAGGGTTTCTCTGCTCTGCTCAACCATCTCCGACGCTCGCCGCCGGCCCAATCGCAGCTCCCAAGTAGGCCTCGCCGCAGATATGGCAGTTCCCGGCGGTCGCAACGGCATGGAGGACGACGACGACATCGCCGAGGTGGCCGAGGCCTTCGGCGGCGCTTCCGATGAGGAAGAGGTTCCTCCCCACCTCCGCGCCCTCGCCGACGCCGCTCAGTCCGGGGATGCCGCCGCCCTCCTTGCCGCGCTTGGTACTGGCTCGATCCACTTCTTGCCCTCACGATCCTAATTGACCGGAACACCTGTAGCTGTACGGTTCTGCGAGATCGCTTGATTAGACGTGATTACACTTACTGCCAAGTCCGTCTTTTATTTTTTTCGCTTAGATTTGTTATTTGTTAGTTCCAGATTAGCAGTACTTCCTTGAAATTGTAACCGGGTTAACTAACCTGGAGCCCTGGATGTTACTTTGCGTGATATAGCTGCTAATTTGGTGTTATTTGACCTGCTACCTTAGTGCTGTATGGGCTTATGGCCTTGTAGGGTTGTTAATGAACCTACTGCCTATGCTAATTTCTCAATGTGGTGATCTGGATCAGCTTGCCTTGTTCTGAGTTTTCTGATCCATGTCTTGCATATCACGGCTCTGATGTACAAGCTGGAGCGAGACATTTATTTCATTGTTCTGTTCACTTGATTGTTGCTCTATTAGTTTTCATTTTAGGTGTATATCTGGGAGCAAAATGTCAGCGTGACTCCATAGTGCTGGAACGCATTGTGCATCTAGAAGTTTGATGTAGTTATAGCGTTCCGGGTGAAGAATTAGTTATGTTCGTATTTTCTTAACCATATAGTATCTTATCTTTCCATTCTGGGAAATAAAACACATTGGAGATTAATACCACACTTATGAACTTTCTGATATCAAAAACTGATTTACAGTTGAAGGATCTTGATTGCATTCGTTTTACTTTCTATACACAGTATTGACAAGGTAGCTTGTTTGTGAATGTATTGCCTTTTGACTTTTGTTTTGCTTGTTTGACTGCTATTGAATTTTCATGAAATTTTTGGCCTTGTGCTTTTGTTTCCCAGTACTGCAAAGCTTTCTTCAATCTTTGTAAAAATGACCCAATCAGCATTCTTCAAGAAATTACATGTATGCATGTT
Organism: Eleusine indica; assembly: GCA_030378355.1. NCBI lineage: Eukaryota > Viridiplantae > Streptophyta > Magnoliopsida > Poales > Poaceae > Eleusine > Eleusine indica. The sequence goes on along the minus strand of CM059498.1, from coordinate 2,476,076 downwards.
TTGTCCTGGTACTCCCTCCGTCCTAATTTAATTGGCACTTTGGAGCTCGGCATGGAAATTAAGGAGAAGTGTAAAAGGTAGATGTACAGAAAACGAGGAGGAAAGAGATAGAGATAGAGGTGTATTGGGAAGAGAGAAAGGTGCATCGGGAAGTGAGAATGCCAATTATTTTGGAAAAAACTGAAGAGGGCTAGAATGCCAATTATTTTGGGACGGAGGGAGTATTTGTTTTTGTCCTTCTAGCTCCCTCAGCATAAGCATAATGTTGTATGATCATATGATGTAAGATTCAAGACTATCCATTCTTGTTCCCATATAGTAATGACCTTCTCAGCATGTCAGCGCACGTTTAAGTACATGTTTAAAGTATTGTTGCTAAACTGTGTTTAGCCCTACGCTCAATATTTCTTCATCAATATCGTAGTTAGCCTCCCTTCACATTTGTCTTCAACCATATTCATCTATTTACTTTCAAGATTCAAGCGCATATCAAAAACCAAAAACATCTGTGCATATTCTGCTATCTATGGATTCCTTCACTTATGCTCTACTGTTTTTCTGTTTATGCAGATAATCATGAAGGCAGCATTGATGTTCCAGTTGAAGACGGTGATACTTTGCTTCACCTGGCATGCTTGTATGGTCATCTCCCTTGTGTGCAGGTTGGTACTGTTTTTTGTTTCCCCTGTTACGGCAATTGGTTTTATTTGCATCTGACTGTTTATCTTGTTGTCATCAGCTACTTTTGGAACGTGGAGCTAGCTTGGAATGCAAAGATGAAGAAGGGGCCATTCCTCTTCATGATGCTTGTGCTGGAGGTATGTATTTTGGACAAACCTGAAGATATATAGGTATTATTTAGTCATTCTCATATTTTGTTGTGATGTTGGAACATTTACTTACAGGCTTCACTGATATAGCCCAATACATTCTCAACTTTGCTGCTAACAAAGATGGCTGCATAGTGCGAATGCTCAATACTGTTGATTCTGAAGGCGACACAGTAAGCTTGTAGACCTTTTCATCATTTCTTAATTATTATACTCATACTGTGCACTATCTGCAGGAAAGTTAGATATAATTTATTCATCTGTCTTATGCAGCCGCTCCATCATGCTGCTAGAGGTGAACATTTGGATGTTGTCAAGCTTTTGCTCCAGGCTGGGGCATGTCCTAAGAAGGAGAACTCTTATGGGCAAACACCTGCTGATATGGCTGACCAAGACACAGAGGTCCGAACACTGTTGACTGCAAAGCAAATTGAGGCAAGCACTCACATGAGTGATAATTGAGGTGACAGTGGAATTCTTAGTTGAATATGGTAGTGTGGACAAGTAGTCTCATAATATACTGCTATGTATCATCCAAACTTCGTGAAAACAGAAGATATATCTTAATCGGCATTTTGTAGTATGGAGAGATAGGCACATGTTGATGCTCCTCTAAATGTTCTTGAAGTGACAGAAGTTATATCTTCATCAGGACAGAAGTTATATCATAATCTCCATGCTTGTTCACCTGCACCATGATCTGCAACAGTATGATGTGGGTTTGTTGCTAGTAACTAGTATTGAGGAACACCATATCGTTACGTTGCTTGATATTGCGTTGCACCTATACACGGCTTCCTGATCTAAGGCCTAGAATGTTAGATAGATTGCTTTGCACCTATACATGGCTTCCTGATCTAAGGCCTGATCTAACTAGAGTGGTGAAGTGATGCAGGAAGTCACTAATTCCTACTTTTGCCCAATCTAGTGCAGTGTTTAACATCATCACAGGGTCGTCGTGAACTCGTAGCAATCTTTTCCTCAGATGAAGTCTTTATTTTCTTGTAATTTCTGCCTCCAACAAAACAAATTGACTGGTGCCAACTTTTAGTTCAATTCTAGCTCCCATCTACCTTTGGGCGACGTGACAAGGCAATTTTATCAAAGGTGGTAGTAGTGAGTTTTGCCACTTCGTTCTTTCACCTTTGTAGTTGTTATACAGCCATTTTGCATTGCTGAAGAATGAAGATGATGTTGGCATCAGATGACATCAAGGTGATAAACTGATACTTGAGACACTAGACATCTGATTGACGTGGGCAACCGAAAGGGAGACGTAACTGAACGCTCGAAGTGCGTTGTTGAAAATTACGAGAATCAGCGACTGAGATGGATGGCGCTACTTCTACTCTATCTTTTTGCTGTTTACCTCTTGTCGGGTTGCTGGCGGCAGAGGATACTCATCCGGAGTAGGCAGGATTCCTTATGGCTTGCTGCCGCTTGCTGCACGCCGCGCGGTGTGCTGATCCCCTCAAGTTTACTTTACCTGTGAGTTCACCATTGGTTAACATTGATCCATCTGAATGTATTACGGTCAAAGGTTAATTAGGTGTGATCTCTCTTCTACTTTTACAGTCTTGCTCGCGTCCTCAGTTCCTCTTTCCGCAGCTGAATTATACGTTCCTTGATCCTGACCGACTGACAGGGTACTGCATTGTTGTTGTGACAAATAAAACGAGAAGCAGAAGCAAGGCAGCGGCTGGCCCGACACCGTCTGGTCCTCAAGATTTCACTTCCTGATGTTTGCCAGCCAAACCCGTCCAACACGGTCGGCCGCTTGCCGTGCACGAGGCACGAGCGAGACCTCGAGCGAAGGCCAGAGCTCCCGAAATCCGGGCGCCTTTTTGGTCTTGCGAATTGTCATGGTGGGCGGCACGACGCGCTCCAGGTTCCCAAGGTGTGAGTCTGGCTCCACCTCGCTCCGTCCTTCCATTGCTTCGCCCGTGAAGAACTACACTAACCACCGATCGTCGGCAGTCGGCAGCCAGCTTGACGGAAATGTGCCTCCTGACCGAAAAGCCTCGACGCCTTTGGTTTGGTGCGGACGCTACTTCACGTGACACGGCCATATTATCTAAAAAAAAAAAACGTGACACGGCCGTGGCAACGATCCTTGATAGACAAACAGTCGTACGTTCCGCCGCGTGGTCTATCCTATGCCAAACATCGTATAAAGTGGACACCTCTTTCTGTAACTTTAAACTGACCGTTCCCTTCAAGACTGGTATTCCTCGTGCGATACTTGTCAAAAAATAAAATAAAATAAAAATCGCATTCCTCATTTCTCAGTTTTCACTTGTAATTTGTACAACGTGACGGTACTCTTCTACTAACTTTGAATTGTAATGAAATGTAGCTCAGTATAAAGTCCTTTTTATGACACTTTTTACATGAAAAAGATTTCACTAAAGAATCCCAAAAAAGCGAGGCATCTCGTTTTGACTGGCAACGAGCACACGACGCATCCCGTTCGCAGAAACGGCCAGGCAAATCCATCAGCACACAAGAAAGCGACTCTTGCGGAGACCTGTCCCGGGCCCACAAACAAGTGAGATGCACCAGGCACCTGCTCTTCCGCCCACGTGTCGGCGTTGCTCAGTTACCTTTCTGCCGTACTCCAATTTTTCGATTTTTTTTCCTCCGCTGTTTAAACATTGATTATTCTGTCTACGATCTCGTCCCCCTCCTCTTCCCCTTCCGTTCCGTTGGTGTTTGATCCTCCTCCGCATTAGATTTTGCACGACATAAAGGGGGAGCCTCCGAATTCCATTTCGCGGTTCGAAGCTTCGATCTCCTGCGCGCGCATGGAGGAGCAGGAGACCTCCGGCGAGGCCGCCTCGACGGCGCCGGAGCACCGCGGGCAGGCGGAGGAAGGGAGGTCGCCGCGGGAGGCGGAGGCATTCGAGGATGCAGTGGAGGAGTCCTCGACCGCCTCGGCGTCCCCTGTTTCATGCCGGTTGGGCGACGCCGATGTCTCCGCGGGGGCTTCACCATCTTCGTCGCCGTCAGCATGGGGATCGCAGAGCCACGAGCCAGCCGCCGCCGAGGAAATGGAAGCCTATGGGTCGCCGTCAACTTCGGAGACGGGCAGCGCGGCGATGGAGGGGGAGGAGTCTCCATCGGTTTCTGGATTTCGGGCGGAGCCGGTGAGGGTGGATACGGGAAGCGAGATGTCGCCGTCGGAGCAGCGCGCGCAGGGACCGGAGAAGGAGGATGAGGAGAATCTGATGACCACGCCGGATGCAGGATCGCCATCGAGGGAAGAGCCCAAGTCGAGGGTGTGGTCGGCGCCACCGTCCCCGATGTTTTCGGGCTCGTCCGAATCGTCGTCGCCGCTGTCGCAGATCAAACAGCAGTCGCGGCACGTGCGCACCGGCAGCTTCCAGCGTTTCCGGCAGCAGATGCAGCGCGCGTGGAAGTGGGGTCCAATTGGAGGCGGTGGAGGTGGCGAGAGAAGCCCCAGGGAGCAGTTGCTGCGGACCACCGTGAACATTGAGGCCATGGCGAATCAGAAGCGGCAGTGGTATCAAATCCACTCTAAGGCAAAGGTACTTAACTCGCCTCCGTTGTTCAATGGTGCCAACTTTGCATTTGTAGCAACTTTTGTTCAGTAAGATGGTCCAAACCTGATACGAATGGACAGTTAACTGCTTACAGAGTCTAAATGGCCCAACATCTCTGTGAATTCAGATTTAACCTCCAATGCAGACATGTTTACATGACACTGTTTTGGATTCGTATGCTCCTTGTTTAGCTTCTCTAACACTATTTATGTATGACTACTTACTGTGAAATTGACTATATTAGTAACTTATTGGTTTCAATTCTGCAGGATCAAAAGCATTTTAGGGAACCGACGTCACTCTTTGAGAATTTTTTTGTAGTTGGTCTCCACTCTTATGCAAACGTTGCTGTAATTGAGGATGCCTTTGCGAAAAAGAAAGCTTGGGAATCTGATGTAGCACGCTCAGAGATAGTAGATCTTAGAAAAATCCAATATCATGGACCTGTACCAGCGATGGATCCCCAGGTATGCTGCTTAAAGAATGAATTATTCTTGCTCCACAAAAAAAATGTCTCCTATTTTGTATGCATCGGTGTAATTTATGTTATTTCTGAAACTAAACATTAGTTCTGTGCACTATTCTCGTTCTGTAGCAAATAGTTTTAGTCGGATTCAGGTAGTCTCTTTTCCTGTTCTAGTTATGTAAAGATTGCATGCTATGCAAAAATGTTTTAGATTAATTTTGATTAGTAGTAAGGTGTTAAATATATGTTGAGCACAATTGCAAATTGACATCTGAATGTCTCCATAAAAAGAATTAATCTAGTTTGCAGAAAAGTCAGCATTTAGTTTCTCAACGTGATCTCAAGTTGTAAGTCTGTTTCCTGCTCACTGATATTAGTTTCTTTTGTGAAATCTAACTAGACATACGCAAGCACACTGAGTTTAGTTCAGGTGATTAGGTTCATTGTGGTGGAACCAACCCACCCGGGTTCAAATCCGATATTTGACACGGGTGTTGCATTTGTGGCTAATTATTCTTTTAATGGGAGGCGACGTCCCTGTCGACAGCAAGACGCCTGTGGTGACTTCGTGAATCTCAAGATCAAACCGGCTCAGTCTTTTGGAGGTGCTCATAGGGGTAGGGTGTGCGTGCGTGTGTTCATAGGAATTCCAAATCCTTTTCAGATGGGAATAAAGTGGAGATCCGTCTAGCATATATGGTTTCATCTATTTTCACACAAGACCTGCAGTAATTTCAAGCATATATGTTCTCATCTAAGGCCATGCTGATCAATCCTGCCTGCATATTTTCATTATTTTAGTGCAAAACTGCTACCTGTCAATTTCGTGAACTAGATTTGGAAACTCAAACTGTGGCTCATGCAGCTTCAATTTCCTGATCGTGTGTCAGTGTCAGCATTATCAAGTATTAGTGAATGTTAGTTTCAAGAAAATGGGTAGCAGTGAATGTTGACATCTCATTTATCTGCTTTTAGCTATGCTCCACTCATACAAGAATATTTATATTCCTCTATGTTGTCTTTTGAGATGTTCTATCTTCAGTTAGTAGTTCCTTTAGATTACCGGTGATGACTGTCGCATATGTACTGTGTTCAATTCGAAAAAAAGTAAAACTATGCATAAATTAATAGCTTCCATTTGATGAGCTTTGGGCGATATCTTCTAAATTCTCTTGACATACACATAAATTAATAGCTTCCATTTCATGAGCTTTGGGAGACATTTTCTAGATTCGCGTAAAAAAAAAATCCTCTAGATTCTGCAGAAACATGCAGGAAACAGATTCCTAATTTTAACAGCTTCTGGACATTTGCATGTTTTGATAGATAATGTAGAATGAAATAGCTTAGCACCATTCGATATGCATTTAAGTTGTTAAGTGCCAATAAGTGAAGCCCAGAACTGCATGTTATTGCATGATATTCTCAAAATGATGATATTTGCAATTGTATCGACCATCATTACCAGTCATATATTTCTTTTCTTACCCTTCTTCTCATAAAAGTTGATCAAATTACAACTTGCAGATTCTTTTCAAGTATCCACCTGGAAAGAGGGCAGAAATTAGGGAGGCTGATTTGCCCTCATTCTGTTTTCCTGAAGGTGTAAAGGTTAGCTACATAAAATTCAGTTCTGAATTAGCTTTGAGGGCTATAAGTTCCGAACCTGAGTTATATTCTTCTTGAGCAGTGTAGGCTAAAAGTTTAATTGGTCAGTTTCTTTAATAATTCTTAAATTGATCCTTTTTGTATTTTAAGTAGATTAGAAATGAAGAGAGCCACCAACCAACCAACCGACTTATTGACTTTGCCCCCCTGTTCCATTTATTACTCATTTTTTTTCAGATCTTTCCTTTTTTATTTTGTTATGATAAGATCTGTTGCTAATATCTTGAGTCTCCAAATTCCAGGCTCGCTTAATAGAGAGGACTCCATCCATGAGTGATCTGAATGAGGTGATCTTTGGGCAGGTGAGAATAAGTTGTAGTAGGATCCAGAAAACATCCTGGACTCGTGGCATTGGTAGTTGTGTATTCTTATTAACTGGCCACTGGTAGTATTTGGCAAACAAATTGTTAAGAAATAAATTTCTGATTTTTCATACAAACAAGGGCATACTTTCTATTGTGGAAAACAAGAAAGATTTTACTTTCATTTAACAAAAATGTAAAAATTCAAGACTTACTGATGGAAGACTATGTTTGCATTCCTTAATGACTATTACAAATAAGTATATCAATGTAATATGATGCTTGCGTTCCTTAATTTATCTCTGCACCCCTGGACATGAGATTCCAGCTTGAGGATGCTATTTTCATACTTGTTTGTGATGTACTTTCTTCTGAAGCATTCAACTGGCTGACTTGTAAATGATATTTTTTTTACATAGGAGCATCTGTGTCGAGATGATCTGTCCTTTATCTTCTCCCTTAAGGTTTGTTTATTTATTATATTCTACATCATAGTTCCTGGGTATTCTTTACTGATGCTCACTCTCACGCCTCTAGAATTGTAAGTCTTGTTACGACTCTTTTCTAATGTTCTTCTTTATGATTATTGTCTACTGTTAAACAGGTATCGGACAATTCACCATTGTATGGTGTGTGTCTGCATGTCCAGGAAATAGTTCAAAAGGCACCAGGTATATTAGGAGCAGTGTCACCCCTAAACACCACTTCTGATAAGCGAAGTCGTTTCTTGGTTTCTGCACCACGTTGTTACTGTTTGCTCACAAGGGTACCCTTTTTTGAGCTGCACTATGAGATGCTGAATAGGTTTGTTTTCGGATCTAACATATTAATTTTGATTTAATAATCTTGGGTCATGTATTGTTTTGAACCGTTCCATATACCAAGGATATGATGGTGTGTTAATTTATGAACAGCATAATTGCACAAGAGAGGCTTGACAGGATCACACAGTTTGCTAGTGAAATTGCTTTGGCTGAGCCAGTTCCTAATTCTGTAAAAGAACAGGATGGAATAAATGGGGATTTTGTTTCCTCAAATGGGCTTCCGTACAATGACTGGACAGAACATGCTGTACCTGTCAACAGTATATCAGGTCTATTTTCTTCATCCTGTGTTCCATCAGAAAGAGACACACCTTCGTATTTGTTCAGGAGTTGGGAACCTCGTTCTCCTGAAAGTATATCTGCTAGTGAGATTTCAGAATCTAGTTATGGAAGAGAACTTGACGAGGGAAGGCAAAACATTCAACAATATGATGACTCTGTATCAGAGAACTTGGATTCACGCTGTGATAGCTTTGGGAGCACGAGTTGTATTTATGATAACGGTAATACTTCCCCTGATCATATGTTATCTTGTTCTCCTATCCATAGAAGAAGAGAGCGTGCACAGAGTATGGAATCTTTAGACAGGTAAATCTGATTTTTTTTCCAGAAACAAGTCCTGCTATTTCAGGTTCATCATGGCATTGATAATGTCTGCTAGAAAATTGTGTAATGATTCTATGAAATTGTCACTAATTATGTTGGGTTACATGAGATTGTGAACTGTGACACATCTTGTATGACAGTTCAGTCAAAGGTGCCAGGTCAGATGACGAAGATGAATTAAATGTGAAACATGAAATGATAGTTGATGATGAAAAGGTTATAGGATGGGCTAAGGTTAGTCATACATATTCAAGCTTCATGAATACCATCAGATGGCAGTCCTTATTAGCTGTAACTTAATTTTACTTTTGTAGGCGCACAATAATGAACCTCTCCAAATTGTTTGTGGTTATCATGCTCTTACTCTGCCACCTCGTGGTGGTGAAATTGTCTTCCGTCCCCTTGAACATCTCCAGCCTGTGAAATACTCCCGTCCTGGATTATCATTGTTGGGTTTCGGAGAATCAATTTCGGATAATGGTTTGACTTCGGGAGAAAAAAATGAGGTAGGTGCTTCATCTATTGCAACCCTATTTGAGTTCATCTCCCTGAATACTCTGTTGTAGGTCAATGCCCGTATGGCTGCTGCAGAAGAAGCTCATGCATTAGCATTATGGACTACAGCTACTATTTGTCGAGTTTTGTCTCTGGAAAGCGTATGTATTAGTTCCAGTTTTTTATTATAAGCCTTCACTGACGCCAAACCATTTTTATGTGATAATAGTCATTTTGATTGGCTGTTTATGCATAAAGTCATAATTTTCTCTTGAAGGTGCTAGACTTTTTCACTGGAGTTCTACTGGAGAAGCAAACTGTTGTAATATGCCCAAATCTGGTATGGTATTTGAAATACTCGAGCTTTGTAACAGTGTGCTCTAGTTTCAAGCAATCCTTAGTTGTTGATTCTAGTGCTTCTCTCAAATGCTTAACTGCAGGGTGTTCTGTCAGCAATTGTGTTGTCAATTATACCAATGATAAGGCCATTCCAGTGGCAAAGTTTGTTGCTTCCTGTAAGTTCTGATTTCTATCATTTGTTCGTTTTATGGGACAATAACTTCATTCCTTAAGATGGGGTCATGGGGGTTTGGCTGACCTGCTTGATTTTGTGTTTTGGTCAGTTTTGATGCTGGTCATGTTATATCATTATATTGTTTGTAATAATCCTGAAATATCTCTATTTTTATAATTGATTAACATATAACTCTGTGAAACTGTTATAAGCCCTTGATTCAAAAATTTTAAGAGTTGTATTTTTAGTAATGGGTAACTATAATAACTAACTGCTGCAAACAAGCCAACAAGATATGGAGTTTCTGTGTTCTTTTGTTGACAACTTCTACCATAACATGATATGTCACTAATATTTTGTGAAAGTAGCGATCATAAAACATTTTTCTTTTTATGTTTACTGAATTCATCAACTCACATAACGATTGAATGAGGTCATATGAATCTTTGTTGCTTTTCAGGTCCTACCGAGAAAATTGATTGATTTTCTAGATGCCCCTGTACCTTTCATTGTAAGCTGCCCTTATAGCTCATATTTTTAATTGTCACTCTATAAATAATTTATAGTGACAATATTTGTTAATTTGTTCACATTAGCAGTCTTGAAATATATTATAGTAATTGTTTTCCTCCACAGGCCGGTGTTCAATATAAACCCCCTGATATCAAGATGAAAGGATCCAGTCTTGTCAGAATCAATGTACAAAAAGATCAGGCAAGTATTTTCTACTATTTGCTTTTAGTGAAACTGAAATCCTCTTGGAAATCACGCAGCATTTATGAAAAGAAGCATTCCCGAAAACAAATTCATACCAACACTTATTTTTTTCTATTAAATACGCAGGTCAAGGCAGGTTCATTGCCCCAACTCCCACGTTACAAGGAGCTAGTTTCTCGCCTGAGTCCTATTCATGCTAGACTTTCATGTGAGAACGCTTTAGCAAAGAGACATCCTATTTATAAATGCAATGAAGTTCAGGTACTATTTTGTTCAACTCTTTAGATTTATCAGCTACATTTTTTTTATCTAGAAGAAAGTTATCTTTAACTTGGTCGTCTATACATTGTTAGTTGATAATTGACGGAAAGATGATTTTTGAAAATGTTTATCATTTTGCTAATATGATGGGTATTGTTGCAGGCTGAGGCAGCTTGGCAGTTCTTAAATGTGATGGGGGCCTACTTGGAATCATTTTGTTCTGACTTGCACTTTCATACCATCACAAATGTACAGTCAAACAATGACAGGGTTAGCAATTCAACTATTGTTCTACACTTAGTATGATAATATGATGAAATCACTTGTTATTTCCGAGAAACATCACAACATGATGTATAATGTTAAAAGTGTTTTGTTTGATCAGGTTTCTTTGCTTCTGAAAGACAGTTTCATTGATTCCTTCCCCGTGAAGGATCGACCATTCATGAAGGTAGTTGTCTACTTTAGTTTTCTACAATGAATTCCTTTGCTTTATTTTTAATTAAAAAAGACCACTGTATAATTGATGAGACTGGCAGAGATTTCAGGCAGCTTTTTGGTTTGCTTTTTTCAGCTGTTGGTCCTACTTGTCATAGACTTATTTTCTTGCCAAACTTTGCCAAAAGTTTGGTGAGCAATTTGTTTACCATACCTGTAGCAAAGTTTGGCAAGAGGTATGATAAATTCCGGTAGCAAACTAAGCATTCCCTATATTGCATAGAGACTTGCTGTCTATGCAAATTGGCAAGCATCAATACCTATGCACGTGCTCATAGTTTAGAATTTTCTTAACAAAACTTGTATTGATGCTATCACTTCATTTGTGCGTCTCATAGAATTGACTTTGTAATTCTCTCCTTGATGACATTGCGTATAACTATTCTGCTTGCGCATTCTAATAATTTTTAATGTTATGCAGCTCTTTGTGGAGACACAAATGTTCTCTGTTCTATCAGATTCTCAACTTTCCATATTTGAAAATGAACAGACATAAGAGCCGTATTCCAGCTGAGGAACAATAAACAGTGATATACTTCTGTTTGTTTTGTTCCTGTGTGCTGATACTATCTTTACAAGTCACTCTGAACCAACAGATAATGGAACAAACATGGCACAACAACAAAGGGTGGAGATTTTATATTTTGCCTGTGTGAAAGCAGTTAAGTTCTGAAAATTGTCACAGGCGTGTCCACGTGTGAGAAGCACAATCTGGACCGTCAAGCTATAAGAAATAGATGGAGCCCTGCCTTTTTATTGTGATGCTCCTGTCAATTGGGAGGATGGAGGTACATACTGTATGGAAGGTAAAGAAATGTTTCAGTGTTGTTGTATAGTTGGCTTTCTGTTCCACTTCTTGTTTCTGTTATACTAGCTAGCTCATATAGTGAAAGAAAGAACCATGTAGATAAGAGAACACTTTTTGTCCCTGTTTTGATTTTGTAAATTATGGTCTCAGTTCCTGGGGGCTCGAGAGCCGGAATTCACTGCGATTTTTTTGTTAGTTTTATGATTAATTTATTAGGGCACTGATTGGGGCTATTCTGTTGTAGTTTTCAATACCATCAAGCTAAGTCATTAGATGAAAAGTGCACATTAAGTTAAAATGTAAATGAAATTATTCCTCTATTGTAAGAACCCCGGCCTAAGATTTGAGTGTACCTTGTCATTAGGAGCTGTTTTTGAGCAGTCACAGGCCGTTGTAAAATGGTCCACTTCTAACGATCGAAGAACATAATATGAATGAACGTGCAAGGAAGCGGTAATCACGTTGGCAGCAGATGCTACACACTACTGCAGAAAAGAAGCATCTGGAACAGGTTCGAGCCTGTACCTATGTATGATGTGCGATCTCGAAATGTGATCGCTATGTTGTACTACAAATTGTGCACAACTTGGCCAAACTTCACATGCTAAACGGTGGATAATCTTATGTCAATCACACTATCCTTCCATAAGATGGCTTGTTCATCGAATCTTGTCATATATATGTAGATGTAGGGCTAATGTTGCACACGAACTAGCTCGTGCAAAAGTATAATGAGTCGTTAAACGATGATTGCAGTGTTCCCAACAAAATTGATCTTTTCCTGCATCCTTAGATTTGATCTCGAATTAAAAATGCCTCAACAAAAACAAGATTAATTTGGTCGCTCTTGCAGTGGAACCTCCAAACCAAATTACAAAAAAGAGCTTAGCTTGGTTAGGTTCCTGACAATGAAACATGTCCACCACGATTGAATGTGTGACCTAAAGCGTCAAGGAGGATGCAAATACCACATTTTGCATATTCCGTATCTCAATTTTACAATAATTTACTGAAAGCTGCAACCAAAATACAGGAAAGAAATTGCAGCATTGTCTGCTATTGCAAATAGCTATAGCTCAATCTCGAGCTATCTCTCTCTCTCTCTAAACAAAAGCAGAAACATCACCATCTCGCGAACAAGACGACATTCGCATACAACACATACGAAGAAACATCTTAAACCAGCCGGGTTCCAGACATATCCGGTGTAAAAACTCAGCTTTTCTGGCTGTTATCGCTTCCCCCACCGCTGGCACTCTCCACGGGCGGAATGGTCTACATGAGCAGAAAATAAAAATAAGCAGGACGTCGTAGAGGAATTCCGTCGAACAGGTAGTGTGCGCGTCGGGTGGTGAGAGACTAACCATATCAGGCTTGTAGATGTTGTGGACCACGGAGGCGCCGGCGAGGAGGGAGACGACGATGACGACAGAAGACCAGGCCAACGACGGAGTGCCCGTCGGCACCCGCCCTCCGCCGAACTTCTTGCCGCCGGTCATCCTCGTGGATCGTGGGAACTGGGTAGTGACTGGTTTGACGCGACGGGCTTGGGCACGAATTAATACTCTGTATAAATTGATGGGCTTGGGCTTAATAGGCCAACCATCCGGCAGCTGTAGCAACTTCCGCGGCCTATGCAGCCCACAGACCTTGTTTTTTACTTTTCTATACCAACGGCCTGCTCGCCTCACCGCGCTCAGAGCCACGCGCGTCCTCAATTCCTCACCGCGCTTGGGGCCAATTTCATCAGCGCCATCCGTAACGGTCGTTATGTCCTAGTTACCATTACTAAACGTATCATTTTTTCAGTACCACTTCTGAACCAGGTCCTCTATTCTACATACCAAAACTTTTTTCATCCACATTTTTCTTACCCTTTTACCCCTGCCGGTCAAAAGAAAAAGGATAAGAGATGGCGCTGGTTCGAGAATGGTACTGAAAAAATGGTGCGTTTAGTAATAATCAGAAGATGGCACCCCTTACAAATGGCGCTGAGGAAATTGACCCCCGCCCCTTGCTGCCAGCATCTTCAATTTCTTATCGTGCTCGGTCGGCCTCTGTGTTCTAGTATGGCCACATTTACTGTACGAAGTACGTGTGTTCGAACACATGTACGCGTAGAACCTCCGTGGTCGGCACTGACTTGAGGTGATTTGCTACCGTAATTAGCAACTCTTTCCATCGATTTTCTTGTTGGAGTATAATTAAATTATTCATCCTTTTTTATCAATTTAATTTTTTTTTTTGATATAATTAATTAGTATATAGTAATTTAACATGATATCAGAGTCAGAGCTCTCGAGTTTGAATCCTGACTGATACAATTTATTAAATAAATTAACGTCCACTCTAATATTTCACATTTGCGCGCACAAGAGTTACACGTGAGAGAGAATGTTAGAGTATAAGTAAATTGTTTATTCTTTTTCATCAGTTAGATGCAACTGATTGGTGCATAATCTAATTTGGAAGTAGCATCCGTTCTCTGCGAAAACGCTCGATCTCTTCGGCCGTGTTGATGACGAGCCCGCCCGAGTGGTGGAAGTGGAGGCGGAGCGTGCGGCGCAGGAACCGCGTCATCGGGTCCGACTCGCCCTCCTCCGTGACCGGACGCGGACGTCGGGGAAGTCGAGCAGCGGCCGCGCGTCGTCGGGGTTGACGACGGGCCGCGGGAACGTCGGCAGCGAGCGGAGAGGCGTACGCGTCGGAGGTCACGAACACGCGGTGCCGCACGCCGAGCTCGCGGGCGGTCTCCGCCGTCCATCCCAGGAACACATCGCAGCTCGGCGAGGCGGCTGGCGACGTTGCGAGGCGTGCTCACGATGGTGATCGCGGGACGGCGTGGTCGCTCCAGCCAGGCTCTCCATGCGCCAGGTTGAGGAAAGGGACGAGGTGGCCTTGCGCGAGAAAGGGGAAGAGGAGGAGGTGGCCGGCGACGCGCTCCTCGCCATGCTCTTCTTGTTCGTGGCCCATGGCGGCATGTTGCAGCTTGTCCGGGTGGAATGGACCTGGCACGTTTCCGTGACCTGATACTGGATGGCTATACGTGCAGACTAAAGACCATAGTTCAAATAACCGGTAGAAATCGGTCCGTTATTCTGGTTAACCGGATAACCGGTTTCGACTGGTCGTACTAACCCACCGATTGTACCAACCGACCGGTTAGCTAGAGAAAACCGAATCTGATATTATAACAATATGGTTAATCGATAGATTTTTCACCGAACCGAGTCAACCGGTTAAGTCAGTTATTTGAACCCGCACCGTTTGGCGCTTGCTCGCTTTTATGTTGCTCCGCCTCACTCAGTTTGGCGTTCGTGCCCTGCTGCGTGGAAAGACGATCACCAAAAGAAGACAGGCACTCTGGACTCTTGATGACACGCGTCCAGCGTCCTGTACAAAGGCGTCATGTGTTCCCCCGGTTGAACAATGCACTCATACGCTCACATATGGAGCTACTAAAAACGGCTACGGCCATCAAAACAGTGTAACATCATATCTGGGCCTCTGGGGATTAGGATAGCCCAACTAAAAATGGGAAACAAGATGGCTCCGTTCAGTCAAATTCCCATTGAACATTTCGGGAGCAGTTGGATCTGCTATACTACACAGAAGCAAGTTATTTCATGTATCTAGCCCAAAAAAGTGCATAAGGCGCTGTAATTGTCGAAGATTTCAGCGACATGTCTGATCTATTCACAGAAAAACCAATGCCCAACAAAGAACCAGACATGATTTCAGGAAGCGAGATGCACCACATGACAAGGCAAACGCATACCTAAATTACTGTTCCCTAGTAATACAGTTACAATCATCAATCCCATACACATTGCTGGGAATAGAAGTTCCGAGAGGACAGACTTTGGGCCAGCAACTTAGCTAGTTTCGTAGCTGCAGGCCCAGGCCTAATAACATCTGGGTCACCTATAACAGAACATGGACTATCATCCCCAACACCTATGCACCACCCTCCTGTAACTGGATCTCCAGATGAGCGGCGCAAAATTTCCTCATCAATGTGGTCAAGGACCGGATCATCCGTGGGAAATCTAGTCCCAAAGGCTGCACCGCTCTCAGTCATATTTTCAACAACAGCCATAGTCAGTAGAAGTGGCTCATTTTTGGAGGAAGCATCCCATATCGAATAGTGCAGATCATGGTTAACAACAGTCCTGTTGAATTCAGGGGAATTGCAAACAACTGTCTGGAAATACTTCCTGTGTGGCAAGGGCATATTAGTGTAGTACATCAGCAGAGTTCTTGGCAAATTATCCGTACCGATGATACAATATTCAATAAATTTCCGAGAAAGGATAACGGATGAAGAGCCTGCAGGGAAATAGTAGGTATAAATAAATATAGCTGTAACTTTTAGTTCAGCACCTACGACAAACATGCCAAAAAGCAGTAACCTATTGAGGTATATTGTGGAGTTTTCACCATTTTATCAATAAATGAACTGCCAAAAGTTTCAAAGAAAACAGCCGAACTCTTCTATTTTTTAACTATATTTTTGGAATTCCTTCATCAATACTTATGTCTATTAATACAAATCCATGTCTTCAGAACTTACATTTATAGTGCACTGTATAATGATTAATGAATGCATAGAAAGACTAGTAAAAAAATGAATATATAGAAAGAGTAGACGAGATGTTGTGTTGAGGGAATACAGAAGATAATGGACGATGACACAAAAAGAGTACATTTAAAAAGAATATGGCCAAAGTTGAACTTCAGCACAAATCCACCGACTTTTTGACTTGTATTACGGAACTCCAGATTTTAATCATCATTTCATTACACAATTTTACAGAATCCAGCCCTGACAAAAACCCTGAGCAGGCATGTCTTTCTCATCTATGACTCCAATTTGCATCTATGTTTGCCAGTCAACAATTTTAGCAGCTATAACAAAGTGGATCTGTAGACGTAAGACAAGCATACCAGCTGGGTTTCGGTGGAGCCTTTAGATTCAGTGAAAGGTGTGACTCTTTGAAACCACACTACGATAAGCTATAAATGCATATGCCACAAGTGAAGCAACTAAGGAACATAAGGTTTCTATGAAATGATAATCCTATATCATATATCCATAAACAGTGGCAATTTGTAAAGCTATTGCACATACAGACAGAATTACAAGGCATCAGATTTAGCTTCAGGAAGATGCATATCCTTGAAAGATACTACTAATTCTGGTCCATTTTATAAGGCTCATTGTGTGTCACTTATAGGAGTGTGCATAGAATGAGTCTAGTTTACAACTTATGCATCACTAAACTCATACATTGTGAGCCTAATTGTTAGTCAACTGTTTCAAAGTTTGAATTTCAGAATACACACATGCCTTATAAAACATGATGGAGGGAGTATATCTATACTCCATGCATTATGACATTTTTATGGTATTAGCTATCAGTTTAGGTCCTATTATTCTTGTATAGAAATGCAAATTTGTCATGTGAGCAAGAAAAGTGACCAAAAAAAAAAACCACAAGGTTTACTGCACGCATTCTAGGATCTAAATGAAGACGTAAACTTTATCAAATTTATGATTACATGTATTTTATCTAATAATCTTATAACATGCATCAAACAAAGAAACACCAGTCAAACAAATAAGTTTACCAGTATGTGGTAATGCATTTTCACTAATATGCTTAACAAACTGTGGGGCTGTTTGGATGCCGATCACCACTCGCCACGCTGAGAGTTCGGCGACGCCACAGATTTTGGCATAAAAAACTTGTACAACAACGGCGGTGAGAAAAAGCACAGGATTTTACTGTCTCTCATGTGGCATGCCAAACTTTTGACTTCAACCAAGCAGTGGACAGCATTTTTAGGCGCCGTCGAACCACGGCTGGCAACCAAGCAGCCTCAATATTCCTTGCCATTAGAATCACAAGGCATGTATTCTATACTGTCTAAAATTATACCAGGACTAGTAATAAACAAAGAAATAAAGTATGGTATGCGCTCTATGTTTCACCCTTGAAGTGGAGTTGCACAAGCAATGAAAAACAAAATACATCCTCACCTGTAAATAACTTGTAAGCACTAGGCAGGTCACGCTTTTGAGTGGCATAAAAGATATCGTTCCTGGATGAGTGATACAGACCAGGATCCACAACAATTGGCCTTATCTGTCTTGACCTGAATGCATATGCATACAACATCATGAACTTCCAATCCTGAATTCAAGAGAATGGAACTGAAAGCAAAAAAAGTTTACGATGAAGTGCTCTTACTCCTTCCAACCAATATAGCCCGAATGCTGAATGAAGTTGAGATCTTTCGGTACATATGACAAAACATGCAGGAGATCTGCATTTTCCAGTCAAGTCAGCTAACAAGAGCTAATCTGAATCAATAATTTCCAATACAACTAGTAATGGAAGAACAATATAAAGCATTTACTACTACTATTGTCTATCACTTCTAACTAAACATTCAATAAGCTACCGTAAGACTTAAGAGAATTAAAGTGGCAAGCGCTAGTAGCTTCAGTGTCAATACACAGTTGCATGTGACACACATTGAAAGCTCAACTAGTCCATACATATCACATAAAGATGTGATAAATTAATTGCTTTCCAAGCTCAGTGAAAACCAGTTCAGAGTCAAGAATCCAAATGAGGCAGTGGAAAATTAATTCACAGTTCATGTGATTATTGCACTATTTCAGACACAGGGTATAACATTCTATTGCACCATTCCATTCTTTTGCACTATTCCACACGCAAGATTATTTTTCAAAACATCATGAAATACATATCTACTGGGTGGGGAAGTGAAAATAGCGCGGCCAGGTGTAAAGCCAGACATGCTGCATAAATAATACATTTCTATATCCAAACTCCAAGGTGCCACTTCTTGCCACACATTAAGAAGTGTCAGCTCAGTTAGAAAGACTAACTTGCATGGGGGCTCTTTTCTTCAAACATATGAGGCGGCATTTACCTTTTGGGCGAACTCGACATTGGAAATAATTCAGTGGCCTGCTCACGAATTTGTTCCTTCAGACTAGAACGGGAAATGCTGTGCGTGCGACTGGTTATTCCGACTCGTTTGTACAACCAGTGTTAATTGCTGGTTTGTATTGGGTGTTGCTTGCTGATAATACTTGGTCGTACAGCCAGGTCGGAAGTTCTGGTAGTACGTATAGCAGTGTTCGACTAGAAATAATAAGGAAATAGATTCCTTAAAGAGCAATCAGAGTCTAGCGTTATAGTTTTCTATCTCATTCTGACGGATGTAGGACGATTTTCCAAAAGAGAACTACAGTGTAGTAGTAACAGATTAATTCATTAACATTTTACTGCTGAACTAAAAGAGATCATCTATGCTAAAAAAGAACTTGCCGTAGCTACATTTCATGCACATTAACGTTATCATAAAGAGCAGAGTAGATACATGAACAATCTTCTGATTCACTAAAATGTCTAGATCTATCTAAAACACCTCAGCAACACTAGTCTATCACATGCACAAAAGTACTAAATAGCTGCAGAGAATAGAAGAATCACCATCGGGGGTGACTAGGGGGTAGTCCGCGGCGTCAAGGGGCACGAACCAGTCCCACTCCTGGCCAAGCTGCAGCATCAACGCGGCGCCGTGCAGCGTCTCTGCGAGTGCGGAGGCGCCGCGCGGGTTGGCGAACCCGGGGTCCCCAACAACATGGACGTTGGGGCGGCCGGGGCCGGTCCGCGCCTTTCGGGCGAGCCGAGCGCGGTCGGCGTCCGAGGCGGCGCGGTCGAGGAGGAGGAGGTAGAGGTTGCGGGGATGGTAGGTGGCGAAGAGCAGCCGGAGGAGGCGGTCAGCGTCGCCCGCTGAGCCCGTGAGGAGGAATGCGAGGGTGGGAGGCGCAGGACCGGCCGAGGAGAGGGCGGTGGCGATCGGGAGCGGCGCGCGGCGGGGCGGCGAAGGCGGAGGCGCGGGGGCGGGGGAGGAAGAGGAGGAGAGGAGGTGGAGGAGGAGGAGCAGGAGGAGGGAGGAGAGGAGCAAGCAGGGGAGCTGGCGGGAGTCCTTGGGGATGACGCCGGATGGCAGGGCGGCCGGCGCGGCGGGTTGCATGGGAGGCAGGGAGGGGAGAGATCTCCGCAGTCCGGGGAAGAGGAAAGGCTCCCGAATTTCCGATGTTGGTGGTGGCAGGGCAGCTGCACTGGTGTGTCTGATGAGACTGGCCTGAACCACGTTTGGTGCTTCTTCTCTGCATTTGGGTTTGCTTAAGCCCCCTTTACGTGCAAAAGCCGAAACCTAAATATTTTTTTGAAAAGTGAAACCTGAAGAAAGTGGCAGAATTTCCACCATACAAAGACAGTAACAGTGGGACATAAAATTGTATGGTGGGATTTTCTTTCTCTCTGCATAATTTTAATTCCATATCCAGGTAAAGAGAGAATTTTCGGATTATAATGGTACCAAGTGTACTCTTGAGTTCAGAAAATTCTGATGACTATGAAATGAATCTCTAAATTAATGTAACTTCAAGACGGGAAGAAGAAGAGTTGATAACAAATGTACGAGTAGGTATCATAAGATAAAATCATGGCGGGATTAAAACTTTTCATAACATAGCCGTTGAGAGGGGAGGAATTAGTTACACTGCCCCGAGGAAAACGTTGCAAGTTTTAGCTTCATATATTGAGAATGTGTTGATAACGATGCAGGATCAAAAGACGGTGTTGTGATAGTGCTTTCTTATGAGTTAGCGACAGAGTTGGTAGTTGGGATGTCAAATGGGAAACGTTGTAGGAGGCTGCACAACCTATAACTACGTAGAGCACTTGAGCTTCAAACGCATGTACCATTGTCAGATATTCCAAAAGCAGGCCAAGAATGTCAGCAACAAGATGCACCATTGTCTCTCCATGGCGCTCACATAAAAGAACTCGTGTTGTTACTTTCAGGAAGAAAAAAAGATGGAACAAGTGTTGTTGTCCACACAGTTGTTCATTTGCAAAGTCAAAAGAAGCAACCACAAGGACTGTTGCGATGACGAGGAGCTTGAGCAGAACTTATGGACCGTGTGCTGATCCTTATATTATGAGCACGATCTAAGCAAACAGTTGGGCAATGGCCGGTGCTGCACCGCCATGTGCTCGCCCACCGTACCTCATCTGAAAGCTCTTCTGCCAAACCATGAAGAGATCCTGTTCGATCCAGTGACCTGATCGCAAAATAATGTCAAGGCCGTGCGTGCGATGCGACAACTGGCGTTGCTACGTGCGGAGTCGGAAATGCTTTGCTACCAATGTACGGGGCCATGAACCTGACCGAAGAAATGCTGCTTTGCAATGCAATGCCAATATGTCATGCGAGTTTCTGCCTCGCAGCCAACAGGTTTTGGGTTTGGGCATATCCTTTTTTTCAGACAGCAGGTGTCGCCATTTGCAGGAAAAGAAAGAATGAAATGAAACGATTGCGCGGTCACCAAGACACCGAAGTCCCGAACTGAACATATAGGGATAATTATATAAATCACCCCATAAGTTACTTCGAGTTTAAGATTCCCTCCCATAAATGTTTTTGTTGCAAATCCCCACCCATCCAATGAGTTTAGTTACAAAAATCATTCCAGTTGACACATGTTTAATTGATTTTATATATTTTTATTTATATAAATTTTCAAATAAACTAAGTTAAATGAGTTTAACATTGTTAAAGATTTTTAGTGACTAATTTCTATTATTTGCATGAAAATATATTCAAATTTCAAACTTTATGAAATACAGTTCGAACTTTAATTGATATTCTTACTAAATATTCTCTATAAAAATATAAATTATACTTTTAAAATTTTATATATTTGATAAGAACATCATTTGCTAGTCCAAATAAACAAAAATATGTTGAATAAATTAAACATGTGTATATTGGGGTGATTTTTATAACAAAACTCAATAAGTGGGTAGGGATTTGCAATAAAATGACTTATGAGTAAAAATCTGAAACTCTAAGTGAATTATGGGGTGATTTTTGCAATTAACCCGAACATATATCCACGGCAAGGCCACTTTTTACGGGTTCTTTTTCGATTTGCCTCATCACTCGATCACGGAGATAAGAAGCAAACCCGTCAAGCACCGGCGAGTGGCAGACATCCGTGCCTGCACCTGATTGACTCTCTACTATGCTACACTACATAGGAGAAATAGGTGACCCGATCGATAAGCGTTTATCCCATCTGAACAGACAGACATCACCAAGGCTGACCGACTCCATGAGTCTGTTACACAGCAAGATTGCAGGAAATTTTGATCACAACAATGACGCCCCTTTTCTCGTTTCTGTGCCGGAAAGAGACTGCCCCCGGCATTCAGCTGCTGCTGCTTAAACCCCTAATTCTAAGAGTCCTAAAACACGGCGAAAATTGGGAACGAAAAATCTAAGCAGATAAGGAGCAAACCTAATCATAATCTCTAATCATCTCCATCCTCCATGGCCAAACAAGGAACCAACCATCAGTCAAAGGCGACCGTTTCATCACTTGCCCTTGGTGGCGGCGGCGGCGCGCGCCGCCGCGCGCTCGGCCCGACGGCCCCTAGCGCCGCCGGCCGCGGTCTCCTCCTCCACATGGCGGCGCATCTCCAGGACGCGGCGGTGGGAGTTGGAGTGCAGCAGCGGGGAGAAGGTAGGGCTGTTGATGGGCCGGTACTCCGGGAACAGCCTGCCGGACTTGAACCTCACGCCGCACGCGTTGCACAGCGTGCTGGGCCCGTCCGGGCCCTGCCGCCACTGCGGCGTCTCCTCCGACGCGCAGTGCGTGCACCGGCGGCGCGGCGCCCCGCCCGAAGGGGGCGGCGGCGGAAGCAGCGGCGGGAGGCTCCACGGCGCCGTCACCCGCCGGCGCCGCCGCAAACCCTTGGTCCGCGGCCCCACCACGTGGGGCACCGGGCCCAGGCCCACCAGCGGGCGCGACGGCGCCGCCTCCGCTTCCACAACCATGGTCTCCACCGAGGGGAACGCGTCCATATTCGAGAGCCACTCCAACTCCTCTTCTTCATCCGCTCCCTGTTCCCCTTGTGCTGCAACCGTCAACTCCAACCCCTGCAAGAACCACTCCCCGGAAAGAAGAAATTGTCAGCGCCGGAATCGCAAGGCCGCGGTCATGGGAGGAAGGGGACAGATACCGTGTGGTCAAAGAAGGCGCTGATGTCCACGCCGCCGCCGGCGAGCTCGTCCGCCGCCGCCGGCGCGTTCTTCTCCGCCGCCCCGGCCCCAGCCATGGTCGCCGCCGCCGCCGTCAGGGCGCAGGGATAAAGAAATGGAATTTATATTCGATTACTTGGGACAACTCTATTCGAGATGATCCGGCGGTCTTTTTATCATCCGCTTTCCGACCCTTTTTGGGAGGTTTTTGTTTTCTACCGTAGCGGTTTCACAAGCAAGCAAAGCAAGAGCGAGGAGGATTTTGTCTGGGTTCTTGAGGTGATGCTTTGAAATCCATAGGTTTTAACGAGGGTAATAATCCCATGGCGTTCACGTGGGGTGGGCCGGCACTGTGCCTAACTACGATTTGGATTTTATTAGCAGCTTATTAAAAACTGCCTGCTTAACTAGAATCCTCCATTAGGGTTTCCTTCCAGTCTAAGAACCAATGAAAACTAAAACTATGCATCTGCTTATCTTTAACGGTTTTTTTTTTGGAACGTACGGTTAGGTCGGACAATCGTACATATAGCAGTTTTCGGTAATAAAAACGACATAGTCAGAGCATCGCGAAAAAACTAAAATTTTATATTCTTCTACATTTACTAAGTTTTTTATGACATCGACTTGACGCGTTATTTGATGGGTCTCTTTAGAAATGAATTATAAATACATTATCTTTGCTTGGGTAAGGTGATATGGAATTAAGCTCATAACGACTATTACTTTTGACTCATAATATTTATTTGATAGTCCGTAGACTCATAATATTGACATTTCTAGTTGTGTATATGAACTTGTTGTTGTGCATATATGTAAGCGTAAAAATGGTTATATTTCGAAATTAACTGAGTAGCTGGCAATTTGATCTTACGCTCAAGTGCCGCGCGCGGCACCACCCTACGGTCCCCGTGAGAACGGGGAACCTGTGTGGCTCACGATGGCTGCACTGGCACGGCACGACTGGAACGTGGCTGCATACAGTTGGTTATGTCTTGGGCTCCAGCCACGGCATGATTCGACGCGGTTTTCGGCCGTTTATGCTCCGCTTCCAAGCTCGGTAAGCCGTAGCCCATATGGCTCGTTCCGTGGGCTGGGCCTTTCCATACCGCGCGCTTGATGCTGGACTGCTGGTCAAAGAACAATCCGCGGCCCGAACCGTTGGAATCAAAACAGATAAAGGCCTGCCTCTGCCAGAAGCAGATGGCCCAAACAGGGCGGACGACGCCCGAGTCCCGACTCCCGAGTAGCGTTTGTGTTCTACGCTGCGTGCCGGCTTGTGCAGCCAAGCGGCGAACAGCGAGCGGCCAGGCGGGCATTTCCCTGGCAAGCGCGCGCGGCGCTCGAAATGTAGAGGCCGACCCGTGCGTGAAGTGAATGAAGGTCGCGGCGCGTGTCGGCGCAACGTGACCATCACGGCGTTCTCACCACTCGCCTGCTCCGTCGCCCGGCAAGCGTGCAAGGCCCGAGTCGCGTCGATGCGCGCGACGGCGCGAGGGGATCGGATGCCCGGCCCGCAGGCGACGGTGGTCCTTTAGCACGGTTCAAACCAGAACGCCTCTTCCAGGGTACCGTCCACACCAAATTCCTAGCGACAGGTGTGTTTACGCGCTCGGATTACAAATCAAGACAGGTTTAATCACGGGTGGCAATGTGCAATGATGGGGCTGGGGGAAGAAGAGCCTCCATCCAGCTCCCACCGCAACCCGTCTCACACTGCTGGTTTGTGTATACCAATTAAGTTGGCGTTGCTCCAGTGTGTCCAGGCTTTCACCACCGAACATATATTCTACACCAAAACGCTGTATCTGTATCTCAATTTATTTATCCATCGAGGTGTCTACCCAAACAATCGGGGAAAAAAAAAACTAAAGAAAAAAGAGCGCTCTCACCATATCTACAAGTCTCTGCACGTACGGAGGTTGTCACACATGTTAACCGACGAGGGACTCTTCTTCTTCCGTTACTGGCTAATCAACAATTAGCAGAGCCAATATGCTTGCATGTGCCATGCTGCTTAGTGCATAAGAAGTGTGCCATCCTGCAACCCAATGCTACAGTCGTACGGATAAATAACAATATTCTTTTGCTCCGTGACACATTACTTTCTAACAAAAATTTGAATTTCTAGAGTGGAGCATTACATACCGTCCCGAACTGCTGAAACGGTGATGACTTTTGGTTGGAAACTTCCTTTTGTTCAATCATATAGAGGCTTGCATGTGAATAAAAATCACAAGTGTGGATACAGTGCCATGTGAGTGAAATAATCTGCACCTAGGAAAACCAGAGAGAGAGAAGAAGACGAATAATGTCACAATAATTGCTGGATAATCCACCCTTCCAAGAGAGAATTTTCATCAGAAGCTGCAAAGGGAGAGGCCTCATCCGGAGGCACTTCACATGGCCCCCATCTTACCTCGCGCGCTGGCCGTTGCAACGGAGCAATTAACAAAGCGGTGAGACGCAAGCGGCAACATGAAGGCCATGTGTTCCTGCATGTGGGCTAGCGAAGCGGAGGTAACCGAGTTGGGACTGGAGGCTAATTGCATGCATTTGTAGTTGGTGGCAGTATCTTAGCTTGCATCATTGCAGCTGCTTGTATTTGGTTTGGGTACCTTCTTGCCCATCTTTTGGTTGTACTGCTACCGACTGAACCAAAAACCTGCTATCCGGCTCCTGCTTGGTAAATTTGGGAACTAATTAATCTAGGATCATCTCTGACGATATGTTATGAAAAAGCATCATAACGTAATGTGATAATGGTTCAGAATAGCAATTTACGTTCGGAGAAATATTGTGATTGAATATACACCGGGCTCGAACTTGTCGTAATGGTATCTATAACACACATAAGACTGAACGTGTGCTGTGCATGTAACATGTCAAGAGAAGGTTAGTAGAATCCGTCGGCGTATGATGTTCATGTGTGCCAACCAGGTGGGTCCGATAATGGCTGCCCGTCTGTAACATGGGAAGGTTCTGAGAGGAAGCCACCAGTAGAGCGGGCGGAGTAATTGGAAGGATCATGTTATTTGTTGTGTAATTGAACAACAAACAGGAATTATTAATTTTGTTTGTTGGATAGTACACTTGGTAAAGGTGGAAACAGTTGAGTCAGTTGGGCTGACTTTTTGAGGGGAGGACAAGGGTCCTGCTGCTGCCTGTACTTTCCAGTGCTTGTTTATAACTTTGATGTCCCCCCTTGGGCAAAGTAATGGTTGCTCCATGAACCCTTTTTACATGTTATTATTAGCTGATAGGATAAGTATGACATGTTGAGTAGGCGTATTATGCAGCAATCTCAGCGTTGTTTTTTGCAGCTTCTAGCTTGTTTGTGGCTCATGCTCAAAATATTGTGAAGTTGTCAATGCTATGGTGCCAAACCACTTCATTTGGTAGTACAGTAGTAGAGACAGTGAGGTGCAAATTTTAATTCAGAAGGATATAATGGCCTTCTGATTTTTAGTTGATATTTGAAATGCCCCTACATAGAGGCAGTTTGATCAAACCAAATGAGATGACTCGGCAACTTCACTGCCAGCTTCATATTTACATCAAAACTTCCCAAGCATGTCAAAGAAGGCACATAAAAGAAAAGAAAAATGCCGCATACTGACTCTGATTGAAGTTCTTGGACTTGCGTGGTTGCTATCTTTACTTCATTATGTAACATCAGTCACTGTTTCAGTTGTTTACTCCAAGTGCTAGATCATGCCAGCTTTCCAGAACTCGGAACCTTTTCCAGAGCAGATCATTTACAATAGAGTTTACAAGATCTCATATGTGATATGTGCTCGTATAAATGGCAGTTGTGTCATTCGTAAATAGTACTATGTTACTAGTAGACTGTGAAATTACAAATTCTATGGAACTTATCTAAACGGCTGCGACGAAATAATCTATTAACCACTAGATTTCTTCATAATCGAATTGCCATACCATTGGACTGGTATATGGAAAACGTATAATTTTGGAAACTGAAGGAAATTAAAGTGACTTCAAAGTACTATATATCTACATAGATCAAATCAATAATTCCGTGACTTTTCTTTTTTGTGCTAACAAAAAGAAAACGGGAATGCTACTTTTCAGTCGATTGAAAAGTAGCATTCTTTCAATCGATGATCTTTTTAGTATTATTTCTTTTGTTTTTTATTATTTTTTGTTATTTTTTATTTGTATAATTATTTATATTAATTAGTGTTATGTATAGACTATAGAAAAGTTTTGTTTTTTTATATTAATTAGATTTAGATCCAAGAGCTAAAAACGTTGATTGAAAGGAATCCTAAAATTAGACACTTCCAAAAGAAAATTATAATGTGACTGTTGAGGGCAATAGGCAACGATTCTCTGAATTTGACATTCTAGCCACTGTGCTACAGGAAACAACGTCCTCAAGAATCTAATCAATAAAGAGAATAGGATTGCCATGTGTTGAAATAATTTAGAGCGAGCAAGTTGTGAATATGCTAAATTCCGTGTATGCATGTTCCATCAGTGCTGCTAATCAACAAAAGTACAGGTTTATTATCTTTTGAAAAACGTACAGCACAGGTTTATTTGAAATGTTTCTGAGTTTTTCTTTATGTACCTGTAATTTTGCTTACCATGTCATGGTAATGGAAGATTTACTAGGAATATACTTTGCATTTATGATTCGCTGGAACGATTCTGCAATAGATCGTTAGAACTTCGTCTAGTCATCGTAATTAGACATGCTATCAGTGACTTGTTCTTTCTTACCAGCAGTCAAACCTGACAAAATAAGAAGAATAGAAGATTCTTGCTCGCTTTTCACTATTAGACACTTAAAATATGAGCTGATGTTGACACCTGGAACAGAATCTTACAGTGCTTCCAGATTCCCCCCCCCCCCCCCCCCCCCCTGCGCAAGGATCACTGACACAAGTTCCATTGTACATGGGCGCAAGATAAGATTAAAGTACTAGTGTTAGAATCAGTTATTTGTTAAACACCCGCAGCACTCTTGGCCGCTTGCTGCTCTTCCTATGTAGCTCTGCCTCCTCTAGTAGATTATACTAACCATTGGGCAATGAAAGTATTCTTGTCGTTAACCATGCCTATTCAGCTCAGGGAACTTCCATTGTTCAGATTTTCAGTCATGACGATGATACGTGCTCAGTTGAGAGTTGACCCATACTTATTTGTTTTTTGCTTGAGCTTCTTACTAAAACCTAGTCTGCTCAGTGATAAAAGTTTTCTTACCTTAATTCGGTACCTCTGCATTGACCGGGTCTGGGCCGAATGAAATTTCCAAAACGCTTCGAAGGACAGAATAATAAGACTGCTGCCATCTATGCCAGTGATATGTCTTGTCTTTCAGCATCAGGACACGACGCCACATCAAGTGTTTGGGCTCGTAAAAGAGGAATTGAAGTTGAAGAAGATAGAGCTGGGCAGCTGGCCTACGGCATTGATCAGCAGGAGCCTGCCTAACCCACTGGTAATGAATTGTTATGGAGCAGCCGCATTCCTTTCCAATGTATGTACTGAACTTTGTATCTTCTCTATCTTACATGAAAGAGCAGTGCTTCTGCTCATTGTTTCTAAGAAGAAAAAATCTCTTTAAAAGAAAAAAACAAGTGCCTGAAATGAGTGTTGAATAATCTGTTAGAGAGCACTTCAAATCTTCAGCATTTGTAGAACCACATCTTTAAGCTTATACTAATCAAATCAACGACATTCATAACTGAAAAAAAATACCTCTACAAGAACAAAACGCTACAGGGAATCAACTCCAGGGAAAGCCACCATGTTATGTGTTATACAATGATTGCTGTTCCTTTAGTTTAAACCAACAAGACAAATTTCTCTCTCCAATGACGAGTCACCAGTTTGCCTTTCACACATTCCCTTAACCACATGGGCCATGTCTCCCCAAGCGCTCAATAATTCCAAGAACATTTCCAGCCTACGTCCATGCCTCCTCCTAACCTTTACACTCCCATACCGAGCTGTTCTTGTGCCACCCATGGCCCCACAGAGGAGGATACTAACACCATGTTTGTACCTAACACTTCAACAAACAGCAGTGTACCAACGCAGTAGCATGCCACGGAGCACAAGTATTTTAGTGTCCAATCCCTCTCCAAACAAATAAATTAATGCGTTATTCTCATCCTAATCATAGACATAACCCTATATACTTTCGTTCGAGTTTCCCTCCATTTCTCTATTCCTTCAAACAAGGAAATGAAAACACAGAGCTAGAGGGAAGGAGAGCAGGAGGACAGGGCAGAGGAGTGAAGGAGAAGGGAAGAACAGAGGAACCGAGCATGACAAGTGCTACTCCAAGGCAGAGTAGCACTTCACGCTTGTTCTTCCCCTTGTCCTTCTCCTTGGCTCTCCTGTGCTGCATTGCCGTGTGCAATGCAGCCGGCGACGAGGCCGCGGCGCTGCTAGCCATCAAGTCGTCGCTCGTCGACCCCTTGGGCAAGCTCCAGGGCTGGAATGCCGCGTCAGCCTCGTCGCATTGTTCCTGGAATGCCGTGAAGTGCGCCAAGGGCGTCGTCACCGGCCTCAACCTCGCCGGCATGAACCTGAGCGGCACTATCCCGGAGGATATCAAGGGCCTCTCCGGGCTCACTTCGATCATCCTGCAGAGCAACGCGTTTGCCGACGAGCTGCCGCCGGTGCTCGTCTCCATCCCGACCCTCCAAGAGCTCGACGTCAGCGACAACAACTTCGGCGGCCACTTCCCTGCCGGCCTCGGCGCGTGCGCCTCACTGACATACCTCAACGCGTCGGGCAACAACTTCGCCGGCCCGCTTCCGGCGGACCTCGGCAATGCGACGGCGCTCGAGACCATCGACTTCAGGGGCGGCTTCTTCTCCGGCACGATCCCGAAATCCTACGGCAAGCTCAAGAAGCTCAAGTTCCTGGGCCTCTCAGGCAACAACCTCGGCGGCGCTCTCCCGGCAGAGCTGTTCGAGATGTCGGCATTGGAGCAGCTCATCATTGGCTACAACGAGTTCTCCGGCGCGATTCCTGCCGCCATCGGCAACCTCGCCAATCTCCAGTACCTCGACCTGGCGATCGGCAAGCTGGAAGGTCCTCTCCCCGCGGAGCTCGGCCGGCTACCGTACCTCAACACCGTCTACCTCTACAAGAACAACATCGACGGACCGATCCCCAAGGAGCTCGGCAACCTCTCCTCCCTCGTCATGCTCGACCTCTCCGACAACGCGCTCTCCGGCACCATCCCATCGGAGCTGTCGCAGCTGACGAACCTGCAGCTGCTCAACCTCATGTGCAACCGGCTGAAGGGCGGCGTCCCGTCGGGCATCGGCGATCTCCCCAAGCTGGAGGTGCTGGAGCTCTGGAACAACTCCCTCACCGGCCCACTGCCTCCCTCCCTGGGCCGCGCGCAGCCGCTGCAGTGGGTGGACGTGTCGACGAACGCGCTGTCGGGCCCCGTGCCCGCGGGCCTCTGCGACAGCGGCAACCTGACGAAGCTGATCCTCTTCAACAACGCGTTCACGGGCCCAATCCCGGCGGGCCTGACCACGTGCGCGACGCTCGTCCGCGTGCGGGCCCACAACAACCGTCTCAACGGCACGGTGCCCGCGGGGCTCGGGCGGCTGCCGCGGCTGCAGCGGCTGGAGCTCGCGGGCAACGAGCTGTCGGGGGAGATCCCCGACGACCTGGCGCTGTCCCTGTCGCTCTCCTTCATCGACCTCTCCCACAACCGGCTGCGGTCCGCGCTGCCGTCCAACGTGCTCTCCATCCCGGAGCTGCAGACGTTCGCGGCGGCGGACAACGAGCTCACCGGCGGCGTCCCCGACGAGATCGGCGGGTGCCCGGCGCTCTCCGCGCTCGACCTCTCCAGCAACCGCCTCTCCGGCGCGGTCCCGGCCAGCCTCGCCTCCTGCCAACGCCTCGTCTCGCTCAGCCTCCGGAACAACCGGTTCACGGGGAACATCCCCGCCGCGATCGCCATGATGTCGACGCTCTCCGTGCTCGACCTCTCCAACAACCTCCTCACCGGCGACATCCCCAGCAACTTCGGAAGCTCGCCGGCGCTCGAGATGCTCAACCTCGCCAACAACAACCTCTCCGGTCCCGTGCCGTCGACGGGGCTGTTGAGGACCATCAACCCCGACGAGCTCGCCGGGAACCCGGGATTGTGCGGCGGCATCCTCCCCCCGTGCGGGTCAACCTCCCTTCGCGCCTCGTCGTCTGATGAGGCGGCTGACACGCGGCGGTCACACGTGAAGCACGTCGCGGCCGGGTGGGCGATCGGCATCTCCGCCGCGCTCGTGGCGTGCGTCGCCGCGTTCCTTGGAAAGCAGCTGTACCAGCGCTGGTACGTCAACGGCGGGTGCTGCGACGACGCCGGGCTCGAGGAGGACGGGACCGGCGCGTGGCCGTGGCGCCTGACTGCGTTCCAAAGGCTGAGTTTCACCAGCGCCGAAGTGCTCGCGTGCATCAAGGAGGACAACGTCGTGGGGATGGGCGGCACGGGGGTGGTCTACCGTGCCGAGATGCCACGTCACCACGCCGTCGTCGCGGTCAAGAAGCTCTGGCGCGCGGCGGGGTGCCCTGACCAGGAGGCCGCCGCCACCATAACAGACATGGAGGCCGGCGGCGAGTTCGCGGCGGAGGTGAAGCTGCTGGGGCGGCTGCGGCACCGCAACGTGGTGCGGATGCTGGGCTACGTCAGCAACAACATGGACACGATGGTGTTATACGAGTACATGGTCAACGGCAGCCTGTGGGAGGCGCTCCACGGGAAGGGGAAAGGCAAGATGCTGCTGGACTGGGTGTCGCGCTACAACGTCGCGGCGGGCGTCGCGGCAGGGCTCGCATACCTGCACCACGACTGCCGCCCGCCGGTCATCCACCGCGACGTCAAGTCCAGCAACGTGCTCCTCGACACCAACATGGACGCCAAGATCGCGGATTTCGGACTCGCACGCGTCATGGCCCGGGCTCACGAGACCGTCTCCATGGTCGCTGGTTCCTACGGCTACATCGCGCCAGGTCAGCATCAATTGCCATTGCATTTTGCATGCTAATCTAAGATTGATGTACTGATGTTGATCTGGTTATTTAATTGAAACAGAGTACGGGTACACGCTGAAGGTGGACCAGAAGAGCGACATCTACAGCTTCGGAGTCGTGCTGATGGAGCTGCTCACGGGGCGGCGGCCGATCGAGCCGGAGTACGGCGAGACGCAGGACATCGTGGGCTGGATCAGGGAGCGGCTGCGCAGCAACAGCGGGGTGGAGGAGCTGCTCGACGCGAGCGTCGGCGGCCGCGTGGACCACGTCAGGGAGGAGATGCTGCTGGTGCTGCGCATCGCGGTGCTCTGCACGGCAAAGTCGCCCAAGGACCGGCCCACCATGCGGGACGTGGTCACCATGCTCGGCGAGGCCAAGCCGCGCCGGAAGAGCAGCAGCGCCACCGTGGCCGCCACCGTCGTGGACAAGGACAAGCCGGTGTTCACGACGTCGCCAGACTCCGATTACCTGTAGACCACCACGGTGACCGAAGATGACTATGGCATTAGCGCAGGATTTGTCTGCTCTGTACGTAGTACTATATGTACAATCTACAAGATTTTTTATTTTACATAGATTTGATTCATCTTTTTGTTACTTTCGGAGGGAGAGGAAATTAATGTAACCAATGTTTATACTTTACAATTTTAGGATGTATAAAGCAATTGGACTCTTTGAATAGTAGATAAAACCATTTTTAGATTGCATACAAGTCAGTAACAATTGTCATATCTGTTACAAGCCGTTCTATGTTGAAATCTTTCTCTTTTTTCAGATTTCAAGAATTCAGACAGACAGTGTGGGAGTATGCATATGGGTTGTAACATGACAGCTCATTCTCTTACGGTCGGTCCATTATCCGTTAAAGGCCGTAGGGCAGCGTCAGGCCTCTGACGGCGGAATCTGGCCTGTGAAGACTTTCAGCCTCATGAGTTGACAGCCCATTCTGACCATGTCCTACTAGCAAAAATCGAGAATCAGATACACTTTTGCGTGTATCTGAGAAGTAAGCATCTTGTTAACATTTACTGAAGAATATGCAAAAGAGAAACGGGATGCCGTCAACACCGTAATACCACACTTCTTCAGCTAATTTTAGTTTACCGGACTTGAGTAAATTGTAAATATAGGCCACATGAAACCATATAAACATTCAAGGTTACCCAACGTGCTATCAGAGTTTTCAGTGCAGATGCTTGAACTAAAACAACTGTTATGCAATACAATAATACTAGTAGCGCTTACACCATCAGATGATCCTATGCTTTGAAGTGACACCATCGCTTTGCTTGAATGGGCCCAAATTCGGCTCCCAAAGATGCGGAACAATGCCAAGCTTTTTGATGCCAACTTCACCAGGAACTTGCGAGCGTGGAGGGCATTATTGCCACTTCGCATGTGCCAACCAAAGACACCGACGGCGATGTCACCTTTTTTGACTGGAGCTACTTCATGGACTAATGGCTGGCTGTCAGTATCAGACCCTAATTTTCATGAAAAGAGCAGACAAGCACCCGAGTTTCTTACTCCGGTACAGAGGATATGCTGAAGCTCCAACTGGCACTACAGTGAAAAACTGAAGGAACCATTTCAAAACTAAATACTGTCCGTATGACACTACGACAGGAATGATGAGCTCTAATTAGATGAATAGATGATTGTAATATGTTTCTTATAGACAGTTAAAATTCAACAACAATCCATCTACAGTAATTTCGTCAGAGACAAATCACAGAGAACAAATGCCAGTCATCTGTAGAACTAATTAATCGTCAATACTGTATTTACATCAAAATAAACCAATCCCCATCATATCAGTATTAAGGATCACATTATCGGAAAAGAATAACAGATGACCCTACAGGTAATATATCAGACAACTTGCAATACTAAAATATTGCACTATGCACAAATGTTAATAAAAAATCAAACTCATATCATGATTCATGTGGAAGAGAATTCTGTACTAATTGGTAATACCAAAAGCATGTCATATACATGAAGCAAACAACTGAAAGAATTTTGATTCTAATATTTTCATTTTCTGTTTGAAATATAACATGTTGCTAGAGGAGTTCAGATGGGTTGTTATAACTGACTTCTGAGGCGGAAGTTTGCCTCCTCCATTCTTCAGACTTGAGGCCATCAAGTGCTCCTTAATGACACCTAGTGCCCATCTCTGTCAAGCTGCTGGGCAAGCATAAGCCACAGTTATCTAGCACCCCATTACACAATCAGCATGCAAAGAACAGAACTGAAAGTCTGTACCCATCTTATTTGAAGAAGGAAGGTCTTCGTAAAACCAATTCAATTCATAACCATTAGATGATTTACAGCTAGACATCAATATAAGCTTCTGTTTTTTTTAAACTTATATAAGCTTCTGGTTAGATGAAAACAGGGTTTGAAGAAACATAATAGTCTTATGAAAAGTTGGTCAACATGGTCACATCGATCTCACATGATCCAGGCAGACAGGTTATGTCACCATGACAAGGAACTCACAGTTAAATGATGGAAGATGCTTGGTCGTACAGAATTACCCATTCCAGATAACAATAACAATCATCCGTTCTAGCATAGTATTATCACTTACCTGAGCTCATTATAGGCAGGTCAGTATAATCAACTACAGTGGTTGACAAAATTATAGGATAAATGGGTAGCTAAGTTAATGCAGATCTTGATCATAGCAATTAAACCCTGCAACTTCAGACAAACAAACAAACGCCAAGCTCAGCAGCAAGTTGTCTCAAATTTGCAAGGCACTTCCATCTGATGAAGCACAAAGTGCAATAATAAAAACTATATCCTGTATGTGGAAAGTTGTCTGTCCCATATGTCCCTTTTTCTTGGTTACATGATAATAGTGTACAAAAGAAACTAAAATATATAGCTCTAAAGACAACCAAACAAACTACAAGGGCACATTAACAAAATTGATATACCTCTAAACCTTATAAGAACTTACAAAGGATTATTGAGCCAAACAGCAACAAAATAGTGTGGAAAATGATATTTATAGGGGTAAAGCAACGGCCATATGCTAAATTTTCCCTAAAGCATTTTTGGTGGAATGGCTACGTACAACTGTACGGTGACTTAGATCATCAGTGATGCTCATGATCACCATAACTACTGGATCTTGACCTATGTGCATCGTATCTGCATCAGAGCATCTTCACAGAAGGTACCTATCTATGCTTTGTGGTTTAATTCCCACCTCTTTGTTCACTTCTCCAGGAATTCTTGGCAGCTTCAGCAGATGAACTACTAGAATCTCCGCCTTTGTCCTTGGGCTTTGAGAAGAATGGATCCCATTCGTGAGGGCCAATTGTATGTTGCCCGTCTTCTAACAGATCATACTTCCAGCTATTCTCTTCAACAAAATTTTTATCTTCACGGTCCGCAATGATATCTCTCCTCAATGTTGTCACTTTGTTGATAATTGCATCAACAGCAACATCAAATGCGTCTTTTAGGGTCTCCAGTTTCGACCTTGGATCAGCATATATCACCCTTGGTATGAGATTGATGACCTCTTCTCTCATTTTCTTGACCATGTCCGGGTGAATACTTTTTAGCCTCTCCTCAATGCTGGCATTTTTGGTGCGGATGTCATCTTCAGGGATGAAGACAGAGTATCTTGTATAGTTCTTTGGCAGATGCCATGTATATTGGACGTACGCTGAACCAGGATGGAAGAAAACAGGTATGCAGCCAGCCAACATGGAGTCAAAAGCAGATCTCCTAGTATATGAATCACCCTGGGGCTGCAAGCAGAACAGAGAGCTCTGGAACATCTTCATGATTGTGCTCGGGGAGTGGCACTTGCTCTCCCCAAGGTCACACTCCAACAATTTACAGGCACTTGAGCTCCTGCATTGATCGATGAGCTGCCCTCTGATAGATTTTGGATCACCAGGGCGAGGAGCGCCTGCAAAGGAGAACAGCCATGGGCGTTCCAAGGTCCTCATTCTATCCTGCCATTGGAAGACATCAGCATCCTTGGAAGGATGGAAGTATGTAGGATATGGTATTCCAAAATCATTCGCATTCCAGGGGCTGGACTCCACCACAAGCATCGACATGTTCTTGGCAGCCGGCAAGAAAAGCAGCTTGTTGCCCCAATCTGACTCTTCCTCTGTCAGCCTTCTGAAATCCCAAGTGATCCTCCCAGCCACTAAGAAATGGTCACGCCCACCCATCACACTCCACTCAGGCTTCTTCATCAGCCAATTCACCAAATCAAGCGACGCGGCGTCCCTGGTCGAGATATTATGACCCCAGAGATACCTTGCAATATCAAACCCAGCATAGAAGGGCACGAACACCGCCGCGGCAATGGACGAGTCCTTGGTGAGGCACTCGTACTGCTTCATCCTGTTGCCGAAGATGACATCAACGGAAAACTGGTTGGTGGCGTACCACCCGGTGCTGGAGAAGACCCCCTCTTCGTTGCCCAACGGCGGGCCAAGGCCGTCGTTGGTCATGAACCTGCACATGTTGGTCCACACGCTGAGCTTCTTGCAGTCCCGGATCATGTCCTCGTTGAACCGCGGCGGCAGCTCGTGCACGTAGATGTAGCGGCCGCCGCAGGGGTCGCTCTTGTTCTCAGCCGTCTTGAGCGCCCGCTCGAATGGGTACGGCGCCGCCACCACCTTGGGTGGCTCCTCCTGCCGGATTTCCGCCGCGGACTCCTCCTCCACCACCACTTTGGATAGCGCGTCGTGGGGCGGCGGCTCCGACGCGCGGACAGGCGGCGCGAGGGGGAGCTCGGCACGGGAGTCGACGACGGGTTCGCGGAACGGGAGGACGGCGCGGGCAATGCGGACCTCGGCGGTCCGCGCCGTGGAGGCGTCGGGGTCGGTGGAGATGACGGCGAAGTGGAAGTAGAAGATGAGGACCCAGAACATGGCGGTGAGCGTAGCGAGGAAGCAGAGGCGCGACTGCGGCTGCTTCCCGCCGCCCTTCTCCATGTCGTCCTGGTGGGCCGGCAGGACGGACCGGCGCCTCATGGATGGCCGCCGCGAACCGCACCACCGACACCCGAAATCACGGGCTGCCGCGCCGCATCAACGCCAGAAACCTCCGGCAACGAAGGCACGGGAGGAAGGATCGCCGGAGTGGCGGAATTGGGACGGGATTCGGTGCGCGGGGGGGCGGAGAAACCGGATCGCGCGAGAGGGGAAAAGGGAGGTTTGGGTTTTTGGCTTTGCGACGAGATGACGGGGGTCAGGGGGGGCTTATTACGAGCGCAAAGCTGAATTTCGCTCGCGGCCGGTCTGAGGAATCGTTGTATTTTTCTTGGATTTGGAGGGGTTTGAAAGCAGAGACGGGGGGATGATGATGACGTTGTTGGGGGGAGACGTGGCGCTCGCCGCGGCGGCCGCCTTTGATGCGGGGCGCAGGACGTCTGGACGTGGGGTAGGAGTGGCGTGCGCGTAGCCGTGGAGCCGTTGGGACGTGCCGGTGGAAGGAGGACAGGCGGAAGCAACGAATAATCAGCGTACCGTGAGCGAGGGAAGTGCGTATAATTGCTTGCAGCGACCAGCAGTTGCCTAATTTGTTCATTTCTTGTCGCCGGCATAATACACCTCCAATGATAGTCTTGGAACTTCTAAAATTGTCTCTTGTAGTATTTCCCAAGTTGGTTCTAGATTTCACCAGTGCCTCATCCGGAAATCTGGCACTTGCCGGGCAATACCTCTTGTTCGCCCAAAGTGTGAACTATCCGAGCGTTCCGCACCTAAAACGCTGATGCGGTGTTATGCTAGACCGCACCCGCATAATGGTTGTGGCTGTGGGTATACATCGTGTGATGCATGACTCAAAAATCTGGGAAAAGTAAATAATGATATGGCCAGGTGTTGAAGCCCCATGCATGCATCGTTATAGTTGACCTGTTATGGAGGAAAAGAAAGAAAATGCGAATTAGTGGTGCACTTCAACCGGTCCACATTTTGGACCATGTCATAGGAGACGAAACAAACGCAAGCACACTGTCTTCTTATTTAGTAGTACCAAAAACAAACGGCCACGTCGATCATTGTCGATGTGCCCTGCCTTTTCGTGGTGTAAGAATCGTTCACAGATGGATGCGACGACGCTAATAGCACACAAGGAATCAAGTTCAAGGGGCGAAAGCCGAAAGCCACAGGCTCCTGCATCGCGACCGGCGATTTAAATTAGACTGGATAGAGCAGGGGCTGCCGGCGCGGCGTCCGCACGACAAACGTGCGCGTCCCCACTCCCCAGGGCTTCGTCGGTGGCCAAGGCCGCGGGTGTTGCTAGACGCTGTGACGTGCCGATCGCTGTCGCTGGCAAGAGCAGGCGGAGAGGTGCCGGGTCTGCTTCAGATCCCAAACGGAAATGAAAAATATATAGAACGGCACTGTTCTGCCGACACTGGTTCCGATGATTCTTTCCCCTTTCGAGGAGAAGGTTTCCTCCACATGCCGTATTTTTTGGCCTTGGTGCAAAGCCCGCTGCTCTTGACCCGGGTCGGGTGTCCGGTCGGAGCTCGTAAACCGGGAGGATTTCTGAATTTTTAAACGCATGTGGGCTTTGGAGTTTCATGGGACAAATGACGTGTGGAGTTCCATGGCTGCTTTTGGCTTTGTTCTAGAACAAATGTCGCAATCAGCATTCAGCAAGATACCGAGGCATGATGGCAAACCACGAACCGAAATGTACTAGTACTCCTAAGTACCAGTCCGTAGTTACGGTTGATCAAGGATCCAAATAATTAGGACATCGTAGACTGACGAATTCTGCATCAGCCTCGAATCCTCGATGGTCCATGCGAGAGCCCCTCTCCTCTCCCATCATTTCCGGTCCCGTTCCTGTCCCCTGAAACCCCCACGCATTTATCATTTCAAGATCTGTAGCGTGACCCGTAGTGGGTCTCAACTCTCACGTAGTACTGGTACGAAGGAGAAGCTCTTTCCATGATTAACTGCGTTGGTCTCGCCTCTTGATTGCACGGAAAGCCGCCATTTGTCAACCCGAGAAGCTCCAAACGGAAAGCGATTAGCGCATAGAAAAAGCACCCGCCCGTCGTGTTCATTCAGCAGGTTTGCCGAAATCGAGTAAAATATGCCGGGCGGTGACGTGCGTTGGGTCCACGATCACCGGCGCGCCTATGGGTGCCTGGCAACGACTTGAAATCAAAACCGACGCGCGTCTCCCATGACCCATGTGCCCCATGTTAGTGTGCCGAGGTACGACAGAGATATCTCTTGTTTACTTAACCACCAGAAGATACAAATATACCCTGTGATTACTGCTCGTACGGTACCATCATTGCTGTTAACTAGCACTAGTACTTTTATTAACCGCTGCCTCCAGATCTGCTAGTTGGAGATCCTTGGCAGCCGTTGCGCCGCGTCGAGCCATCGACGATGGAGGACAGCTGAGTCTGGGTGGTTCTCAGCCCAAGGCTCCTTTCAGTTGCAGGAAACCGAGATCTGCTAGACTTCTTTTTTTTTTTTTTTTTGGTTTTCAGGAAGAGCCTAAATACGGTAGTGTAAACTCTAAACTCCAAAGTAGAGGTGAACTAACAAGTGCGAGATGATTAATCTGAATCTATGATTATTTGACCTCGTATTTGTCCTATGTACTATAGTGACCAAGAGATCTGAGCATAAAGGAGCAGATAATTTCCTTTTTTGAGTAAGGAAACAGATAATAATATTTAAATAGAACAGGGCCAAATCTTGTACGAAACGTGGTTACACAGCAGCACAGCTGCTACCTAAATACGATCACTGTAGACTGCTGTACATACCGCCATGCGTGCACTGTTATAGTTCAAATCTTACAACTCAAAGTCGTTTGCCTCTCCTGTGTGATAAACCGTTGCCGAGCAGTGATCGCACGGAAGAAAGTGTGAACAAACGCACGGGCGCACTAAACACAAGAATGGATCGCGGTGGCCCAGTAGGCCAGTAGGGAACTAGAGATACTCGGGCGGACTGAACATTGTGTGGGCCTCTGTTGCTATTGGACTGAGGCTCGGCTGTGGCCTATGGGTAGAAGAAAGCTGGAGTCACATGGGCCGAACACGAGTGGAACAATGATGTGGGTCATTTGCTTCTAGTTCAAGCCAAACTCTAAAGTCTCAACTAAAATACAACGCGAGATGTTAATTAGAATATGTTTGGTTTGATTGTGGCTGTGATAAAAAATTATTGTGAGGGTGTGGCTGTAAAAAAAACTGTTCTAAGATGTTAGTTGTAGAAAAAATCAAAAACCGTTTGGTTCACTAGCCATGACTTTTTAAAAAAGGGCTTTTTGCACGATGGCCATTGTTTGGGTATCTAAATTGTACACTTGCCATTAAATTTTTTTAAGTTGACACATTTGTCATTCCTTTGCTTATGTGGCATCCTCAATTGCCATTGTTTTACAACAGAGTACAAACACCGTCAAAAGTTCAAAAAAAAAAACAACGCTACTCCTGTCCTCTTTTCATGTCGTCGCAGGCAAGCTCATCGAAGTTTGCCGCTGGTCCACTGGAAGCCGCACCGCCACAGCACGTTTGCGTCCACACGCCTGCCTCAGCCAATTCCTGATTTATTAGGTTGGCCTTTGTATCGGCAATAGATTAAGAAGAGACAATAGCAGAGATAATCATCCCACAATCTTGCAATAAGAGAAAAACAACCGATTATTCCCACCCGTCGTAGCAAAGGTGCAATATTTGCTCAAGCAGAAATAATGAATCTACTCGAATACCATGGATTTCAATTCCGCATCACACATGCAAAAGCGAGGAAGATCAAGTCGACTGAATTAAGGATGAACAGCAGCGCCTCTCTACACAGCTCGGCAGGGCCGAAGCTGGGTGCAGCTTAGTGACCGGGGGTTGCTACGGATCCACGCGCGGGTGGCCCTGCCGCCATGTGACAGCGAACTAGTCGCGGCGACGCGAGCTGGCCTCGGGCGGCAGCAGCAAGCCACAGCGAGGTGTCCGCGGTGGTAGCGATGTCGGCCCGCGGGCGACGACAAGCTGGCGGCGGCGGCATTGAGCCATGTGCGATTGCGAGCCAGTCGCGGCGCGCGACGACTACCTCGGGTTGGTGGCGGCATGGCGCCGAACTGCATTAGGAGACGCACAAATGCGAGCGATTATTGAAGAAACACAAAGAAGAAGACGAAGGACATTTCTGTCCTTTTCAAGCCTCCTGAATTTCCAACAAAATTTTCTAATTTTTTTATTAAGTTAAATTTAACGACAGCAGACGGAAGTCCATTCTAGTGGCATATATGCCAACAGAAAAATTTTAAT
This sequence comes from Eleusine indica, assembly GCA_030378355.1. Lineage (NCBI taxonomy): Eukaryota > Viridiplantae > Streptophyta > Magnoliopsida > Poales > Poaceae > Eleusine > Eleusine indica. The sequence continues at coordinate 2,435,045 of CM059498.1, read as the reverse complement.
GGTTATAAAGAATTGAGGTCTCAAACCAATAGCAGTGATACAATTTTTCTCAAAAAAACAGCCTTTAGCAGGTTCCACATGTTAGCGGATCCCATATGTCAATCTTGTCCCTATCTCCTCTTCTCCAACGTGCCGAATCTAGAGCCCGAGACGACGGTGGATGGCTAAGGACCCCATGAAGAAAGAGCTCGATCGAGACGGCGAAGCTCTCGCCCACGCTGGTGGAGCGAGGAAACTCGCCAGCGGCACTGTAGGGCCGAGCTCGTGGTGCCCTGCTTCGCTCGTGTCGCCAACGGTAGCTCGTCCGCGGAGGCGGAGTGCCAAGCTCACGATGGCAGAGGGTCAAACTCACGGGTTCACGACAGCGGGAGCTCACCTGGAGGCAGCACGACCAGAGCAAATTTGGCCCTCGTTGCGAGAGGCCGCACAGTCGGGGGGCAACGAGAGCGTCACGACCGAGGGCTGCGGGTTCGAGGCGGATTGCCCGGAGGCGACGCGACCAGGGGACACGCGGTCAGAGGCGTCATGGTCAGGGGTGGCGCGTCAAAAAGGTATCTCGCGGATGGGGAGGGAGATCAGGGAAAGAACGAAGCATTATGTCCATAACCAGTGGTGTTGCGGGTAAATTTCACAAAGTTTTCTTCCACATCCGGTGAAAGCACATTTGTGGGTGCTGTAATAAATGACTTGAGCAAATGCTGCTTTTTGAGAAGAACCTAGAAGAAAGTTGTTGTTTGGTTCTACTTTTGATTTTTTTCAAAAGCAAAAACTCAAAAAAAAAAACCAAATACACCCTTAGATTGGCCGGCTTTATGCTTCCATCAACTATATTTTGTCGTATGAAGATTCTTTAAGCTACATCATTGAAAATGCAAAGTTTAGCAGAACATATTTTCCCCGTTGGTCTTAAAAACGCTTACAAGTGAAATTAAATTTGCACATTCATTATATTGTTTTTATTTGAAATTGCTATATACAACATCTCGACTCATGTGCAATCAAGACAGAAAGTAGTGTATCCAAATTTTATGCACTGATATGTTTCTAGTTAGAGAGTACTCGTTAATGGTGAGATTCTCTATGATCAAAAGGGGACCATGGCCCCCTCCCTCTCCCCCAAACACACATGCACACACCCCAACCACGGTTAACAAAATCATGGTTAACCGGTTGATTACCCGGTTAACCGGAAAACCGGTTCAGGCCGGCTATTCCGATCGGTCGGTTAACCGTCAGTTTTGATTTAAATATTTTTAAAATTTAAAAAATTTATATATATTGAAACCTGTGAAATTGACTGGTTAACCGAAAAAACCGATCGGTTAACTGATGTAACCGTCCGGTTAACCGTCAAATATGAATTTAAAAAATTATTTTTAAAATTCTATGACAAAAACCGATATAACCGACTGGTTAATGGCTGTAATCGGCCGGTTAACCGGTTACCAATTGTCGACTCTCTAAATCGATTTTTGTCCGGTTAACCGTTCAGTTATTCCGGTTTTCTGATTAACTAGTGAACTGGTCCGATTGGTTTTACTAGTTCATTCGGTTATATAAACCTTGACCCCAACACACAACTTTCGTAGTTTGTTAAAGGGAATAGGTGCTTACAAAATTATTTTTGTTGGGCAATAAGTATAAAGAGAAACTCTTTTTATATATGTGACACTTCACTTCCACCTGTGGGCAGTGAAACCTCGGAAGCGATATGGTCTGCAGAACGATGACGCATGCGTCTGCGACCAACTCACGAAGCACATCAATCACCCGGCTGCTCAACTGCTCCTTTGAGCGCCAAGTGCACTAGAAAGTACTCCGCTCAGTTGGTCTGACACAGATTTTTAGCGCACAAAAAGATCTCGTCACACGTTGGCAAACAATGCATGCAGGGCTCCGGAACGAACGATGACGCGACTTGTATTTCATCTTCATGCTTATCGCCTGGCACTTATGGAAAGCGCGAAACGGTGTGGTCTTCAACCCGACAACAATTCAAACACGGTACATCGTTGAAGACATTCTTCAGGAGGCAAAGCTTTGGGCCGGCTGCTAGTGTGACGCACCTGGGTTGTTTACTAGTGCGAGAGTAGGCCTAGGAGCTAGTCACCTCATACTAGTTAGGTAGACTACTACATTTTTTGTTCTGCCAGATTGTAAGGCTACATAGCAACTGTCTTGTATGGTTTATATTGTGTATGGTATTGAAGTATAAGTGAATTATACATCCTTTTAGATTTTTTGGTATAAGTGCATAGTAGCTTAACATACGGGTCATCGATCCTTTTTCTTCTTAATATCTCATGCGTATTTAAGAGAGTTGAAAGTTCATCATAAAAGAGAGAGGATCCAAATTTGAAATGTGCTTTGACTCTGATTCAATCAAATATAATCCTGAATGCTAATTCCTACCAAACTAGCATTTTGCACGCTTAACAGACTCCCTACTTCTTTTTCTCGAACTGTCGCATTGCTATTGGCTTCTGGCAGTAGTATCTCATTAATTATCCGTGCTAACTTTGCTGAATGCTTCCGTCGCCGGTGCTGTGCACCTGCAGATGCCGTTGCTCTCCTCTCGTCTCCTCCGCCCTCTTCAGCTTGTTGACCTTATCGATGATCGCCTCCAATGTGACGTCGACGGCGTCCTTGACCGTCTCCAGCTTGGACCTCGGGTCCGCGTACAGGAGCCTGGGTATGAGCCCGATGACAGTCTGCGTCATCCTCTCCGCCACGTCCGTCGGGATCCTGCGTAGCGTCTCCTCGACGCTGACGTTGCCGGATCGCACGTCCTCCTCGGGGATGAGCACCGAGTACGTGTGGTGGTCCTCGGGCAGGTGCCACTTGTACTGGTCGTACGCGGAGAGCGGGTGGAAGAAGACGGGCACGCAGCCGGCGAGGATGGCGTCGAACGCGGACCGGCGCGTGTACGTGTCCCCGGCGGGTTGCAGGCAGAAGCGCGTGCGCTGGAACACGCCGAAGAACGTGCTCGGGTTGAGGCACTGCCTGGACCCTTTCTTGCACTGGACCAGCTTGCAGTAGCTGGCGGACGCGTTGCACTGCCTGATGAGGTGGTTCCGGATGGAGGTCGGGTCGTCGGGCCGCTCGCCGCCGGCGAAGGTGAAGAGCCAGTCGCGCTTCGTGGCCCGCATCCGCCGCTGCCAGTCGAAGATCTCGGCGTCCCTGGCCGGGTGGAAGTAGGTGGTGTACGGGATCGGGGACGGGTAATCCAGCCACGGGGTCTTCTCCATCACCAGCACCGTCATGTTCTGCACGGCGGGAAGGCGGAGGAACTTGTTCCCCCACTCGGAGTCGCTGTCGGATTCGCGCTGGTGGTCGTACGCCGTCCTGCCCGACAGCACGAAGTGGTCGCGGCCGGCCATGGCGCGCCACTCGGGCCGGCGCGTGAGCCAGTCGGCGAGGTCGAGGGACAGGGCGTCCTTGGTGGACGCGTTGTGGCCCCACAGGTGCTGCACGACGTCGAAGCCGGCGTAGAAGGGGACGAAGAGCGCGGCGGCCCGGGAGGAGTCGTTGGTGAGGCAGTCGTACTGCTTCACGCGGAGGTGGAAGATGAGGTCCAGCCCGAAGTGGTCCGTGGCGTACCAGCCCCGGTCCGCGAACACGCCGTCCGAGTTGTTCACCGGCTGGCCCAGCCCGGCGTTCGCGAGGTACACGCACATGTTGATCCACGGGTACCACACGCGGCACTGCGCCAGGATGTCAGCGTTGAACCGCGGAGGCAGGTCGTGGATGTACACGTACCGTCCCCGGCACGCGTCGACGTTGCCGGCGTCTTCACCATCCTTTTTCGGGCGATGATGCTCCTCCTCTGCCGCCGGGAGCATAGTTCCGGCGCTGGTGGACGGCAGCTCGCTGAGCTGCTGCTGCTCTGCTTGCTGGAAGAGGAAACGCTGGGCGTCCTCGCCGTCGGAGCCGGCGATGGTGACCGGTGCGCTGACCGGCGCGCCGTGGAATACCAAGAGATGGCAGTAGACGACGAGGAGCCAGGGCGTGGCGGACAGGGCGAAGATGAAGAGGAGGCGGGGCAGCCAACGCTTGCCGCTGTGGCCGCCTGACCTCTCCATGGCAGCACGGCGCCGTGCCGTCGAGAGTTTCACACTTTACAGTGCAAGTGGAAGCATGCGGGAAGCCCGAAATGGAAATGGAAAGTGATACTACGTGATGTGGCCTAAAGCTTCGACTAAACAAAACCGGAGCCGACTTAGTAATTGCGTTCAGAGATTCCAGTTGCCAAAATCGAATGCGAGCGTGCGTCAGGAATTCGAAGACTGCACTTGCTACGAACCATTGGATCCCCCGATCATCAATCAAAAAGAAGAAGAAAAAAATCATCTTCTATTGTCTGCCGACTGAACGATGTACGACGTGGAGAATTGACCAGAGAAGATGCGCGCGTCGAAGCCGCATTGGATTGATCCACCAGCTTCGTGAGGGAACGGCACATGCGGGTTGCTGACAGTCTCGTCGCTTGAGGAGTTGACGCCGGCTAAAAAAACTTTCATTAGCGGATCTTGGACCAATGGTAATTAATGGCTGGGCATTAATCAACCTCCTCGGTCTTCGCGGCGCGAGACGCCCTTCGCATCTCGCGACCGCACGTACCAGTCATGTGGGGGGGGGGGGGGGCGGAGATCAGCAGGGGGCGCCGGGATCTCACCAGCGCACGGGGCGCCGGCTGCGTGATGCCGAAGCGAGGGAATGGAGTGCAGCCACGCACCAGGACTAGGAAGAGAGGAGATGAAACTCGCCCTAAATTAATCAGCCGCCCGTACTGTTGAGATCTTGGCAGTGATAGATTACATGCGTAGTGGCAGTGTTTCCCTGAGGGAGATTCCATAGGCCGGAAACGTTGTTCCAACCACTGCAAATTCTGAGCTTCTGAAAATGTACATTTTTCACTGAAAGCTCTGCTGAACACAGTAAATAAAAACATGAAAAGTGAATGCGCACAACGGCAGATCAAAATTTACAGTCACTGCTATGAGGACGACTGTGCAGGCACCAGTCTATATAGTGCAAACGAATTTAAGTCAGATTATGTGTAGAACAAGCAATAAGATACGCTAGAGTAACTAATATGAGTATATCGGCTAAACCATTCTACAATTTTCGTGAACTGATGCTTAGACTATTTCTCTGCACCGCAATTTTCTTCTTTTTGCGCACGACGGGGGGCGTAGCAGCTACACGCTGCTTCCACTGTCGCGGCCGGAACTTGGAGTCCGTCGACGCGAACAGGTACGGCGGGTCCTCGTCGACCGGGCCTCCACTGTTGACCTCCTCTCCGTTCCTGATCCGCGCCACCCTGCCGAGGACCCCCTCGACGGCGACGTCGAACGCGTCCTTGAGAGTCTCCAGCTTCGCCGCCCTGGGATCCGCGTACAGCAGCCTGGGTATGAGCCTGATCACCTGCTCCCTCATCCGCTCCACCGTTGCCTGCGGGATCGCGCGCAGCACGTCCTCGATGCTCACGTTGTGCTGCCGCACGTCCCCGTCCGGGATGAACACCGAGTACCTGAGGTGGTCCTCGGGGAAATGCCACCGGTACTGCTTGTACGCCGACCCGGGGTGGAAGAACACCGGGATGCACCCGGCCACCATGGAGTCGAACACGGAGCGGCGCGTGCACGAGTCCCCGGGCGGCTGCAGGCAGAACACCGTCTTCTGGAACAGGCGCATGATGTTGAGCGGCGTGTGGCACTGCGTGCTGCCGAGGTTGCGCGGGCACCCCAGCAGCGTGCACGCCGCCGACGCCTTGCACTGCGCGATGACGTGGTCCCGGACCCGGATGTTCATGGGCACGTCCGGGCGCGGCGCGCCGATGAAGGCCATGAGCCACGTCCGGTTCGTGCCGCGCACCCGGTCCTGCCACCGCAGCACGTCGGCGTCCGTCTTCGGGTGGAAGTAGGTCGGGTACGGCACCGGGTAGTCGCTGCCGTGCAGCAGCGTGGATTCCATCACCAGCACGGTCATGTTCCGCCCGCCCGGCATGGCCAGGAGGTCGGTTCCCCACTCCGGGTTGAGGTTGTTGCTCCGCCGGAAGTCCCACCCGGTGCGCCCGGCCACGAGGAAGTGGTCGCGCCCGCCCATGCGCCGCCACTCGGGTCGCGCCATGAGCCACTCGACCAGGTCCACCGACGCGGCGTCCCGGGTGTGGTTGTCGTAGCCCCAGTGGTAGCGCACGAAGTCGAAGCCGGCGTAGAAGGGGACGAACACGGCGGCGGCCACCGCGGAGTGGTTGGTCAGGCACTCGTACCGCTTCATCCGGTTGTGGAAGATGTAGTCCAGCGCGAACTGGTGCGTGTTGTACCACCCGGCCTGCTCCGTGAGCACGCCCTCCGTGCGGTCGGCCAGCGGGCGGCCCAGCCCGGCGTTGCTCACGAACTCGCACATGCCGCCCCAGTGGTCGTTGATCTTGCGGCAGTCGCGGATGATGTCGGCGTTGAAGCGCGGCGGCAGGTCGTGCACGTAGATGTACCGGCCACGGCACGGGTCGTCGGCGCTGCCGTCATCTTCCCCCCCGTGGCTCACCTCCACCGTCGTGCCGCTCAGCATGGAGAAGTGGAAGTACAGGAAGAAGGTCCACGCTATCACGGCTAGGACGGCCAGGAACCGCAGCGGCGGCAACGCGTTGGCCGCCGCCTTCTCCATTATTCTTCCCTTCACTCCGACGGCCCGGCGGGCCCGTGCACCGCTGCCGGCTTTCGATGGAGATTTGATCAGCTGGTGAATCAAGAACCATGAGAAGAACATCAGAAAAGTTTTACTACTCTCTACAGGAAGAGAATCTGTAGACCAAACAATAGAGAAAAAAAGAAGCTTGTGCAGATGAAGTACGCTGCACAGTAATAGATATATACTGGGTACGGCACAAAAATGGGTATATATCAGCCTCACTCACCACCTGTGCGATCGACTTCGCCACTCTAAATTGCATGCTGGAGTGTAGCTGGTACAATGTACAGCATATATAGCGCTGGACAAAAATGATTTTTCTGAGAGGAGGAATGCGTACGGAGGCTGCGATCTGTGCAGAGGATGCCGAGGAGTGATGAAGTTACACGCCACCAGCGGCGCTCACACTGTTCTAGAGCTTTGTTGCGAACACCAAAGCTAACTCACTAAAACTAATAATCTTCTGATTCAGTTTAGAGCCCGCGCTTCAGCACAGCGTTGACGCTGTAGCACCCTACACCTACAAGATCGGCATTTTTTTTTCATTTGTTCAGTTGTTTATGTTGGCATTAGGTAACTCTTCTGACATTGCAATTGGTCAGTGGAGATCTCCAACCACTATCTAGTACAACTGCGTATGGACATAGCACAGTGGAAGTCTTTGCCACATGCAAATCCCACATCAGTCACACGGAAAATTCCATTTTGTTCACTAATTGGATCTTCTGGCCCAAACAAGGGTCGGAAACAGATTTGTGCATGTTTGCTTTAGTTCAAGAGACGATCGTATCATCTGCTGTACAATACAGTGCTGAACACATGCGATTTCATCATCGGACGATGCAGGAACACCCAAGGAACAGCATGAGCTTGCTTAACATCAATGCTAATATGTTAACAAGAATAAGTCAGTAGCACATATTTTCACGGCTAGCTCCTATCTCTAGGCACCCTCTCCCACGGTCTAGTGCTTGATGTTGCGTGATTAGTAAGTTGTTATCAGTATACATAGATAGCAGTGCTCACCATGAGTCCTGGGAGCATAGGCAACCAATTGACCACCTGTATCTACTCATCGGAGGCTCAAGCATGGGGCGAGGTAACCACCATGCTCACTTCTGAAAATGTTCTCTTGTAACTCCAAAGTCCTTGTGACGAATGCACTCTACTTTCAATGTCTCTTTGGCACAATAATCCTCAAGTACGATTTAACCACACGAGAATTGCCAATGATTCAGCTACCAGCTGAAGTCGGCGGTGCCCATCGGTGCATTGAACTCATTGTCATGGAGGATGGCAGGTTTGGTTTAGCCAATGTGCTTAAGTCTAGGCTCTGCCTTTGGTCCATTGAGGTTGGTCACGATGGAAGACTCGGATGCAGTTACTAGTCAAAGTATGTCATAATACTACCTGTAATTACTAGATAACAAAATTGTTAGGATTAAAAAAAAAGAGTGCTTCGGTGGAGCTCTTTCTAAAATTTGCACGAATCTTAAAGCACGTCTGTTTAATTATTTTTTTAATACGTGGACCCTGCTAGGCCCAGACCAGCCCAACTGATCTCAGGACTCAGGTCCCAGCCCAAGCGTGAAGTCCGGATCTAACCGCTGGTTTAATTTCATTCGTCATTCTCGTGTCCGGCCATCGATGGAACTCCACCATGGTTCTTTCTTTCTCTGTCGTCCTCGTTCCTCGTCAATCCCTTGCCATGTTCACCATCAGCACACAAACATCGACAAATTTCTGGGACTGGCTGCTGCTTATATGGTGTCTGAGCTAATATAGGTCTCGATTTCAAAAATAAGAAAAATTCTTCTGTCGTACTTACAAGATTGGGAACATGACGCCACCAAAAGCTGCCTCCTGATTCATTCAAGAATCATGTTTGACTGTATTTTGTGTTGTTTAGTTTCATGTTTAGTCGGTGTTTTCTCATGAGAAGGGAATGTCGTAGAAGAGGACTCCAAAGTTGGGCCGGGGCTGGGTTGGGCCCGAGAGGACATGTCGGGGATTAGTAAAATCATTAAACCTTTTGATTAATAGCATGCTTTGAGATGTGTGCAAATATAGAAAAAGCTCCGCCGGAGCACTTTTCTAAAAAAGAAAATGTTAGGAAAGCCCATAATCTTCTACGGGTCTAATTGGAGTCCATGAGTGGACAGCAGGAGACGAAGGCAGACCGAGAATAGAACAACCTAACTAGGAGTAATCAGGCCTGCTTGGTCGAAGAACATTACGTTCGGCCGTACGGATCAAGAGACGGGTCTCAACACAAGTGCTGAAGGTTGACTATATATGAAGTGTGCTCACTAAAAGAAAGAACATCTACTAGTAGAAAGAGCAATGCTCCTGCTTACTCCAATTTCAAGAAAAATAACATTTCTATTTGTATTGTTCATATAACAGTTGACTGCTGGCCAATTCCAATTTCCCACGACGTTGAAGCTTTTGGGTTGGAATTTTCTTTCTAATAATATTTTTAATTATTTAATATTAATAATGAACTGGTTTTCAGTTGCCCATTTGGACGGGCTGGACTGCCGACGGCCCTGTCCGCCTGACTGTCACGCCAAGCCCAACCAGAGAACAAAAACCAGCGCAGCGGGAGAACGGTCCGCGCCGCCGGAAAGAAGAGGCGGGAAACGGCGAGATAGCACGCGCCACCCGACAGCCAGAATGAGTGGAATGGAGGTCGACGGCGGCGGCGCGGAGGGAGTGGATGGGAAGCTGGAGTCCGTCCTAGAAGCGATCAAATCCTCCGAGGTACATACATCATCCATCATCTCCGCACGGTTAGTCGACTTCGCCGTTCCGTTTGATTCCTCCGTTGGCTCGACCGTTCCCCTTTCCCTAGGGTTTGATTTGGTTCGGGGCTCCGTGTATTTGGCAGCGCCGGTCTGATTGGATGTGCGTGTTTGTATGATGGTTAGGTCAGGTTGCTAGTTACTAGATGGCAGATGCTAATAAACGGTGCTGTGGGGTTGGGATTTAGTGTTCCCCACGCTCATTGGTAAGCTCCGGGTTGGCGTTGAAGTTTCTTTTGTGTTATTTTATTTTCCTTTTGGAACTCTGATGCTAGCAGCGATTTGTTGACCTGTTCATTTTAATTTCTTCCAGACATTGGATTTTGCCCTGGTACAGCAATTATCTGTGAGTTCGTGATCATATGATGAAGTCAAATGTAATGTGCTAACTTTACACTGATCTATAACAGGTGTTGGAGCATAGAACTGCCCTTATCAACCGACTTGAGCATTCCTTCAGCTATTCTGCTGATGACCTGCGCCCAGTACTCGACAGTGTTATTGTATCCTTTTGCTTCCGTGAACATTGTTTTAATTTAATCATTTCAATATGCATCCTTTTGTTATGACATAAGAGATGTGATGATAGTCCTGACACTTAAAGAAAGAAGTTGCTGATTCATTTTTTGCTAGTTAATGCTCTGACTAGTTGCTGTTACTGGGTTTTGGTATGTTACCTTCACCACATTTTAGGTATCTTGGGATGACTCTGGCTGTTCAGGTATATCACACTGCATGCTACACAAGTCTATCTTGCAGGTTGCTCTGAAATGCTCACATATAGATACAACTGATTGTCTGGGACAATTTCTTACTCTTGGTGCAAAGGTACATCTTACGTTTTGAAATTTGAAGTGAAGTTCTACTTCAACTTAATTACCTTCTCTTTTCGGAAGGTGTCTGTCAATTATAGTTGGCTATCTTTTATCTTGCTCTAGCAGTTCAAGCAAAATTTATTGCTGGTTTATTTTACCAGGCCAGCTTGTGGTGTCAAAAGCATCTTCTGTGGTCTGTCGAATCTATTGATGAATCCGAAGATGCCCAAGAGGAAGAGCACTCCAGATTACTCCCAGAGGTTCACCGGAACTATGCTTTTGGTTTAATAAATTGTTTGTATCACTTTGGTTGGATTGTTACTTTCCTCGTTTTAGCAGTTTAGTAAGCCTATAATGTAAACTGTAAAGCAGACCAAAGATCCAGACATAGTTAGAGATGTTAAACGAGCCAATTATACCATTGTTCTTTTCCTGTTAGTTATTTCACTTTATTCTTGCAGACAATTTATTGTAAGTACAGAGGTGGTAGATAACCTGGCAGTCAGCATGTGCCAGTTCTTTGTAGCTATTACCGTGACTTACACAGTAGATATTGCATAAACTATTTACATAAAACTGTTTTATGGCATGAATGTAGTTATTATAACAGAACAAGTTGCAGAACTGCAGACATATTCGTTTTTGGCAGAAGTTTCATTCATAAGCAAATAGCATAGCAGTAGTATAGTAGTAACACATATTTACATATTCGCATTAACTTGTTTATTTTGATTGACTTTATACTTCATGTTACTGCATCTGGCTTGTCATTATATCCTATTTTCTGGTAGTGATTCTTTCAAGAGAAATCTTATAGAAGTTCAACTTCATGACTCCAGATAGTTTCACTGACCTTAAATATCACAATCAAGCTCCTTCCTTCTGCGGCGAAATGCATTACTGTCGATATGGTTTGTACTATTGGAGATTTTATTTCAGATATTTTATCTTTGATGGAAAGTTCAATAATTGACAAGGTAAACTTTTACATCATTCTGTGGTAGATCTGCTTGTTTAACTCGCAAAGGCAAAGAGCTTTGCATTTGTTTCATATTCAAGAAAGTTACTGATAAGGATTGGTTATAACTCTTTTCCTGCTTAGTTCCTTCAGCAGCAATGGCATATATATATTCGTTCATATATAACATAGGGGAAATACTTTCTGCTCCCATGTCTAGTTACCCCCTATACCATATATGCATTTGTTACTCGCCAGTTTTCATATGATGCCCATATTTAAATAATTCACATTTTTTAGGCTTTTAGCTACTTTAAATGGGATGTTTCACAAAGTTTTGGAAATATATCATGAACTTGATTTTTTATTTTAAAACTGATCATGTCAATAAGAGATGCCAGTGTTCTTTTCAAACTCTTGAAATGTTAATCTTGCAGAAATTGTGTCATATTATATATATTTTTTCTAATGGACATCTGATTATCTGGTCACAGAAATTTCATGTAGCTGTGCCAGAAATTGCTAGGGCTGTACCTGTTTTTATTGATGAAACCGTTAAACTGAGCAAGGCATACTTTGAGGCTGCAAAAGCAAACAACTGCAGAGTGAGTATCCTTGAAGAAGTGGCTGTGGAACATATTAAGGCAGATATTACTAGTGATGTGACGAGGATTATAACGTCAGTTATTCAAAATTTGTGTAAAATGGGAATCCATGCAGCATCTAGCGGTGGAAGCCAGGTGACTTTACTGAATGCATCATGGAAGGGCGCTGTTTCCTTACTGCAGATTGGTAAAGGAATGATAGAAGAAAAAATAAGTATCGGGGATATCATCTTAACCCTTGTCTCCTTGTCCATAGAATCTCTGAGAGTTGCAGCTGAGACATGGTGCACACCGTCACTAGAAACCCTTGGTACCTCTGAAGCTAGAAGGGCATTTCTACCAATCAAGTTTTTCTTAATAAATGCTGTACGGGTTTGCTCTGTATATCCATCTGAAGCGATGACTATATACAAAAACATAATCAGGTGTGCACTGATGATCACATCCTCAAGCATTTTATTCCGCAAAGAGCGACGGTTGAAAGCAGCAAATGAGGCACTTGTTGAATTATTGGAGCCTACGTCCTTTCTTTTACTAGATACACTTATGAAGTCACCTGAAGTAACCCCAGAGTCCAAATGCCAGCTTGTACATTATTTCTTAGAAAATGAAGAAGCTAAGCATTCAGCCCACATGGAACAAGCTGATCAGATAAAAATAATTTTGGCTTCATTGGATTGCATTTTTCCTACAGTGTCTGATGTTGACCATAGAAACAGATCACTTCTACCTGCTGAGATAATTGTGTTTTTGCACTTTCTCAATAGTTCGTCATGGTTGAGAGAAGAAGTGGTAATTGAATTATCTAAAAAGCTGCAAGCTCTTCTTAATATCTTAACATCAGAAGATATCTACTCATATATACTCGGCTGCCAAATGCCTGCCTTCTATGGTGCAGACCATTCTCCAGCAGTTGTGTGGCAACCTGTGTATACTTTTCTCATACAAGCCTTGAAGACTTTTATGATTAGTGCTTCTGCTTCAAGTGTTGCTTGGAACGAGTTGGAATTTTTCTTGCTTGAAAACCTTTTCCATCCCCATTTCCTTTGCTTGGAAATTATTACAGAGCTATGGTGTTTCTTTGTGCGTTACGCTGATCCTGAAACATCAAATTATCTGATTAATCAAATACTGCTTCTTTTAAAGAGTGTGGCCTCACCAGAAAATGTTCTTACACCTCTCAGTGCTTACCGGAAGGTTGCACGTGCAATCTGTATCATCTTGAGCTATGCATCTTCTGCAACTGTTGATCAAATATATACTTGTTTGCTGAATGATGAGAGCTCTTCCAAGTCATCTATCTTGCACTTAGGACTGTTGATGGAAGGATTTCCTTTCAGTTCATTATCTGATGGTATAAAAGAACTTGCTGTGAAGAAAATGCGTACTTGTTTTGCTGGCCATCTTGAAGGCTACTCCAAGAACCATCGGGTAATCAGTTTGCCAACTTCCAGTTGGGGTGTAGCAGGACTTCCTGTACATGCTGTAGCCTCTGCATTGCAGCGTTGGTAAGCCAGTTGTCTTGTACTTCTTGTATTTATTCAGTCTTATGCTAGATGGTTGCCTTTTACACTTACTTTTTTTTATATGCAGTGAAATAAAGGCTGATTGTATCATAGATGAGAAGAGCATTACCACTATGTTTAAGTTCACCATCTCTCTCATAAATATGTATGGAACTGCATCTGATAACACTAAGTACCACCTCGCCAAGAATATTAGCTCCATGTTGGATATTATCTCGAACACGAGACATCTATGTGCGTTAAATGAACTGGAGAAGTTAACTTTGGAGTTGCGCACTTTATTTTTGTCCACTTCTGACAATCAAAATGCAGTACTGTCTCAGTGCAAACCATCAATGGCCTCTTTTATGGCAATTCTTGGTCACTTGAATGTTAGCGAAGATGATGCCAATGCACTCTGTTCAGCAATGTGGGATCTGTACCATTCTTTGCTGAAGGAACGGCATTGGCCACTCATTCACCTTGCAATGGATTCTTTTGGGTACTTTGCCGCCCGCACATCTTTTACACAGCTCTGGAAATTTGTTCCTGGAGATGCTGCCCTTTCATATAACGCAAGCACAGGGACAAGTATCGATGAAAATGGATTCATGCTGGAGTTGAGAGCTTATCTTCAGAAGGAGGTTGCCTTGCACACTGACAGATGGTCTGCTGAGGAACAAATATGTTTTCTAGTTTCAGAGGGGAGAACACTGAAGAAACTGGTCGAAGCATACTCTGAAATTCCAGTAATAGAGCCTGAGAAAGCAGTAATCACTACGGATGTCGGCACAAAGAAGAGGAAGATGCCAGGTGGAATCTGCGAAGGGATGGTGTTACTGCAGAATGGTCTCAAGGTAATGCGAACCGCCTTTGATGAGGCAGAGTTTGCAGTGCTGAAGGATCGGTTTGCTGCACACTTGTCTCGCCTCGAGGAGACGGTTTCTCAGATCGCTAGTTTATCCGACGAAATCTGATATTTTGTACTGTAATCATACTGTTGTTTGTAAAGTGAACACAATTTTTGAATGAAGAGGAACTAATGGTTCGCCGCTATTTGACCTTCTGAAAAGAATAGTCAATCTTTTTTTTGTTAAAAAGGAGAAGTAGTCAATCCTTCACGATCTTGAGAATAAATTATGGTTTTCTACCCAAGTTAGAAGAAGGTTTGTCCCTGGTCTAGATTTGTTTTCAGAGTTTCATCTTTTTATTTATCCGGTCAGAGATATGTATCTAACAGCAGCTAGTGGGCCATGCCATCCGTTGTAGTTGCAGAGGAGCGCTCATGCGACTGTGGCAAAGCCTATAAACATGGACCTGTCAATTGGTCATGTTGCAAAAATCTCCAATCATCAAGGCTGATACTAACAAGAGAGGCACAATAGCTCGACTGACAGCCGAGGAGACTGGTCTGAACAATGCGTCCGCAGGATATGACCTTTTTTTTTTTTGATAAGGGGGTGTCTTTACTTTATTAATTAGCAACAAAGTACAGAGACGGGGTAGAGATTACCCCATGATACATTTTGCAGTGACTGAATGATCGGGCACTGTGACTGGCGCGCTAAGTGGTTACAAATATAAGTACACTGATTAGCCCCGGGATCACGAGCTGCTTGTTGTGCGAGGTTGTGAGCCTTCCAATTGAGACGCCTTGGAACCTTGTGGACTGTGAAGTTGATGTCCTGATTATTGTTCTTGAACTCATACAACAGGGGGCGCAACCGCCAGTCTCCTTTTTTTTTTTTTTTTTTTTTTTTGAGGGGAACTACCGCCAGTCTCCTGGGTGCATGAACTGCTGTGTTGAGGCGGGCGGGCGACGGGCGACAGAGAAGGAAGGAGTCGGCCAAATCACGATTCGCGGGCCTACCCTCGTTATTCCTCCTCACCATATGGGCCTTAGTAACAAGTGGGCTGAGAAGTTGGCCTCCAACGGCCTACACACATGCGCCGGCTTAGACCCAACTGCTTGTTCTCAATCCAACGCCAGTGACCGCCGATGCCGGGAAACAACGCGCGAACGCTCGACTGCGCGTGCTCCGTCCTGCTTCGGACTGCCAGTGCCGCCTGCACTGCACCGCATTGCTCCGGAGTCGTGCGTCAAGGGAGCCTACGTCGCACGCTGCGGCGGCGAGCGGTACTGCGGCGTCGGAGTATCCTCCGAGAACGATCGATCACGTTTCTGGAAAGTTAATTTCTTAATAGGTCTGGTTGACATGACCCAATTTAAATTCATATTAAATCATTTTTAGGGACACTGTTAAAGGAGAGAAGATTTTTTTCTCCAATAGTTTAGTGGAACTCTTGGAGATGCTATAACGATCACCCCGGTTGGAAATGCCGACCACTCCTTGCCGCCGGCTTTTTCAGAGGTGCCGTGAGAGAGAACTTAATTCCTACCGCCGCGTGGAAGTATTCTCCAGATGTAGTAGGAAGTTTTTACGGTAGTTCTAAATAACTGTAGATCGTCTATTTGAGTAGATCTCAATGATATCTTGCATCCTATGATGCAATAGATTATTAATTATTATTATTATTTCTAAAATAGGACCATATTTTTTGGATCTTCGTTGATGCAAAAAAAAAAATCTTTATTACAGGTGAATATACGTGACGCATGCATGGAAAATCAGTGGTGTGCGCCAACGTGACAGAATTGTTATATAGCAAAACATGTATAGAACGTTTTAGACAAATTAGAAATAAAGAAAACGTGACAAGTGCAACAAAAATGTGTGATGTTCAAAGAAAACATAGCGTTCTCATCTAATACAGTATATATATATATATTTTGGAAACAAGGACCGGATTTAGCGTGTGAAGCTGATTATTGTTCGTATAGAAAGATTGTACCTTAATTGGGAATATGATTAAAGGTTAAATAATTTGAAATTGGGAAGGCCAGAATCGATCACGTGTATGAAAGTACGTGCCTATCATCGCTGTTGGTATACCAAAAGAACGTTGATAGGTATTAAAAAATGTATTGGCGCGGTTCGTTTCGTGACATATTTGGGCGACATGCAGTTTATATACGGGAACACAAGGCCACGAGCAAAATGTAACATGATTTGATAGATAAGAAGGCAACGGTGAAGCGTGATTCGTTGACGTCATCGTCGTGTGGTGCACGGCTCAATCATGCACACGGCCACCATTGACACGGGAAGAAACAATTTGGTGCTATGACGTGCAGGCGAGCGGCTCCGTCGCCAGAGTAAACAAATGAAGCGCTTTTTTGGGAAACAAATCAGGATGAGGGGTAATCGGCCGGCCAATCTGATTATCTTTTTACTCGTTTTCTTATGAAAAAATGGACGATTCAGATTAATTTCTTATCTGGCACTCTAGGGTGCAAGAGAGAGGATTTGGGACTACCGTAAAAGAGCCCGATCTAGTAAATGAGTGAACAACAACGCACTGCTTCTTTCTACGCAAAGTTAATATTTGTACGAAGCGTCGTCATATACATTACAGACAAGTCTTCAAAATCAATGCATCATGCACCTGTTTACGCGAAATATTCCCCACGAAAAGGCTTCATAAGCAAGGTTTCGCGAGGAATTAGCATTGTTTCCTAAAGCTTGATACCTGATATTCAAAGAACGAGGTGCTGCCATTGTCAAGTGACGCGCTACTGCTGGAGTGGCTGCTTCAGTTGAACTGGGCTGCAACCATAGCTTGAGAATATCCCATCCGAACCTTGCGTTGTAGGCGGACTCTCTGGCTACTGAGGTTAGCTGTCTGGCCCATTTTTGTTGACGTTCGACAGGGATGGCTGGAAATAGAACTCTGAGTTAATCTGTCTGCGGTGCACTATCATCATAAAATGGCATTCAGTGTTATCATCATGTGGAGGGAATTCTTACTTGTTTGTTTGGATTAATACTTCCCCAGGATAAATTGTACTTCATCCCACCACCTTCAGTACCATTTAACATATGCATGGCTTTCTCAGCACAATACCTGAAAGTACATCGATACTGTGAGAAGAAAGATATTGAGAAATTGAAACATAATACAAATTAACAGGTGAAGGGCTTAAGATTTTAAAACCTGCTAACAAATTGGACTGACGCGTATTTCTGGTTTGCAGTTTCAGCAATGTTCAAGTCATGAAGATCTCCAAACACGGAGAAGTTGCTCCTTAGCTGGTCTCTGGTAATATAAGAATCTAACCTCATAAGGATCTACCACAATAATAAAAGGAGGATTAGGCAGCAGCGATCCATATCGAATAGAAAAGGCACAAATTAATTACTTATACTGTTGTGTTAACCTGAACATTTTTAGCATCTCTTCTTTTTCTTTTGCAACCAACTGCAACAATGATTTGAAATATGTGTCAGCACATAAACCCATCATGGCCGACAAGGTTTAGAAGTACAAAGATGCAATCCCGCTCAAATAGGATCGATTATAAATTATAATGCATCGGCATAACATAGTTAGAACATTTTCCCAAAAGAAAAATTCTTAACAAGTATCCTACCAAAGCATGGGGAGGAACCCTCTCTCTCTCAAAAAAAAAAAAAGCACGGGGAGGAACACATCAGGAGTAGATATCAGTCTTTAATTAATCCTAAAGATTTGACTGTGTCAGCACCAACATGTGTAGTATTCAGTAACTGTTGAATGCATGACAGTGTTGATGGTATCATGAATGCATCAGAACACAAGAAGAAATACTCAGTTTTCCTCGCTGGTTAACCCATCAAACAAACTGTCAAAGTGTTGATGATGAAATACTCCCAGAACGATGACGTAACACTAACAACATAGAGAAGGAAATGCATTTATGCTAATAATCAAACGAAAAAAGTAAGCACCTCCACAGTTATGCGGGGCAATGTTGAAATTTTCTGAGAGTGCACAGGGGTGGTAGGGCGGACAGAAGATGTGGAATCTGTCGGCACAAAACGGGGCGACATCTTCCAAACTTTTATTTCTCATGTTGACTGAGAGTATCCATGCAGTTCTGTCCGTGTCACTCGCCTTGCACACCAAATGAAAAACGTCCTTATCAAGCATGCTCAGGCAGTGGCGGACCCAGAGTTTAAGAGCTGGGCATTCAAGCATCCAAACTAGCAAAAAATTGTAGTGAAAAAATTCAACACTTGAGATTTTTTTTTCAAAAAAGAAGAGAATTATGTATTTTGTCTTTATTTTCGAAGTTTACGACTCAAATATGTTGTATTTGGATCCTAATTGCTCTACATATATGAATACTTGTCAAAAAAATATACATAAACTACTTATTTTGACAAAGTTTTGGGCATTCAACTGAAGCCATTGAATAATGGGAGGTCCGCCAGTGTGCTCAGGGTGGCTGTAGATATTATGAGATTCCTGTTGAGTGTTGATTTTCGAGATTCGTCGACGCCCCTCAAGTCAGGCAGCAAGTCGCAATGCCTTGGGCTGTCGATTGTAATGTCATCGTCGCAGACCTCATAGTCCTTGATCCAGCGACCATCAGAGGTGGTCGATGACCTGTTCCATTTTACCGCATTCCAACCATCGCTGACCAACAAGTCTGAGTCCTGCAGTAGTGTGCCACAGGTACTGCACTTGGGTGCGACGACATTGCCACAGGTACTGCACTTGGGTGCGACGACACTGCTTTCGCTGAGGACCTGCCTTTTCCATACTGCTATTTCGATGAACTTGATCACACCGTTGCTGAAACTGACATCGCGGATAACTGACCAGTAATAATTTTCCCTGATCGTTCTGTTTTCCTCTGGCTCTGGGAACTTTGACCTGCCACAGGTCTGGAATGCCTTCGTCGCGCACTCGACAGAGGAGGATACCATGCCGGAGGTCAACAAATCCCAGGGTGTCCTCGGCGAGAGTGATCACCTTGTCAGTTCTACGGATAAGGAACTTGTCCCTGGTCCTATCCTCCTCTGAATCCAGTATCGCCTGCTTGGTTCTCCAACTCCGCGTCTTGGACGAGAAGACGTGGAGCTCGTACTCGTTGGAGATCACCACCAGCGGACGCAGAATGGCGATGATGAATTCCTTGTCGCCGATGCAGGGCAAGAGGCCGAACTCCTGCGGTTGGAAGGCATAAGGAGACGGGGCGTGGATAAGGTCGAGCGACGGGTGCTCGTGGTGGGCCCGGTACACGAAGTAATCGCGGGCCCCTTGTCGTGGGGGTCATCTCGGGGGCCGAAGGTGAAGCAGACTTGGACGACGGCGATGTCCTTCTCCGCGCAGACGACGAGGGGCTCCTCGGCGAAGTCGGTGTTGGTCAGGCCGGGGCAGTGGACGCACAGGTGGGAGAGGCCCGGCGGGTCGGCGAGCCAGAAGGAGACCTCCACGGCTTGGCCCGTGCGACCGAAGCCTTCGGCGGTGGTCCCGTTCCGGCGGTTGGCTATATACGCCACTCTGTCGAGGAGGACGTAGCGGGGGCGCCGCCGAGAGGCGGTGGCGCTTGGGTCCTCCGGCATGTCGGGCGGGTCGAAGGAGGAGGCGGCGAAGAATAGGCTGTTCTCCGTCGCCGACATGCTGTCGCCGCCTCGCCGGCGAGGGCAGATTTTTGGATTACGTCGAGGTGTTACGACGGAGTTGCAGGGGAGAGGGCCTCGTGGACCGTACCGGGCCTTCTTTTGTAACGTAACAAGTGGGCTCAGAAGTTGGACCGCGGTACTGGCCCACACGCTTTCTGTCACATGCGGGCTTCAGATTGGACTGCACGTTTTCGATCCAACGGCTGTTATGACCCAGGGGTGGTCGGTAAATGAAACAACGACCACCTCCTCGTCGCGGCCGCCGGCCAGTTCGCTTTCCCCCGTCGTTCGCCGCCAGTAGAGGATGTTGGGTGAGAATTATGGAGCATAATCGAGCCTACATAACCTATGTCTCTGCTCTACTTACCTTGGGTTTTCGTGATCCCCACATGCAACCCCGCAGGTGGGGGCAGCAGAGTCAGGCTGCTCACCATCTCCGCTCCCGGTGCGTTCTGAGAGATCCAGAGCAATGGCTGGAACACCGACCGACCAAATCATCTCCTGGATTGATATCATTATCAGAACACGACCAAAAAGTTCTTTGAGAGCAAAACTGCGATAACAGCGACGCGTCGGCTCATCTTCGTCGGGCTAGGCGCCGTTTCTGCTTCCGTGCTCGGGGCAAGACTTTCGGCTCTGGACCTCTCAGAACGTTCTTGGTCTCGGAGAGCTCCCGTGCGATAACAGAGCCTCCGCACTTGGTCTCCGAGAGCTCGAATTGCATGACATACTAGTGGAACAGTAAGCTCAGGACGGTGTTCCCTATGATTGTGGAGTTACACAAGGCCAGCTACCCCATCTCCGGTCCTCGCGCTCGACAAGTGGGTGAGCAAAGAGTTGGTTCACCGAGTTAAAGGTTTTGAATTAGAGAAACTGACCACAATGCCAAAATGAAAAAGCGTGTAGCTGAGTTGATAACAGCTGGGCAGATATTGACTATCAATATTATGTTGTTAGTCACTCCTGCCCTCTCATTATCATGTTAATACAAGACAATAGATACTTAAAGTGACATAAATGATGATGAGCATGCTATCAATCGTGTTGTGTTGATTCTAACATGGTAGGGGGCCTATGCCCTCTTCTCGTTAAATCATGTGTTAATTAAGGACCAACTCAACGATTCTAATCATTAAATCAACAAGATCTCATCCTGGATGCTAAGTACACTATCACAAAGTGTTCCCATCACACCAAATACTAAACAATGGAACTAACACCCAAAAGATATAACTGATGATCACACATCATTATTACACATCAAGCACTAAAGAGGGGAACTACTAACACAAACGATATAACTGATCACACATCATTATCACACCAAGCATTAAAGAGGGGAACTACTAACACTCAAACGATACAACTGAGAACAAATACTCATCACACATAACAAAATAGGCGAAAGCTGACCACACATGCTTGTCCGCACAAAGTACTAGCTCACTCGTCGGTCTCCTCCTCATCATCGGTCTCCTCGTCACCGTTCGAGGTCTCTTCGTTGGAGGACTCCTCCTGGTACTGCTGCTCCTCGTACTACTCAAATGTCTCGTCGTCGGACTCTTCAGATGTCTGGTGTCGGCCTTCTCAGATGTTTCCTCCTCGGCCTCGGCCTTATCTGACGACGAGGACAAAACGGGACCCATATTCATTTTAGCCTGTTCTAAAGGTGCTCATTGAATTAGAGAAACTAACCACAATGCCAAAGGAAAAAAGCGTAGATCTAAATCGATAACAGCTGGCTACATGTAGACTGTCAAAGATGTCATGTTGCTAGTCAATCCCGTCCTCTTATTATCATGTTGATACAAGACATATATTTAAGCGACATAAATGATAATGAGCATGGTATCAATCATGTTGTGTTGATTCTAACATGATAGGGGGCCCATGCCCTCTTCTCGTAAGAAGATCAAGTGTCAATTGAGGACCAACTCAATGACTCTATTCATTAAATCCATTTGACTCTGTTTCTGCACATTCAAGATCAACTCGAGGAGAGCTTGTTATTTCTGTGTTTGGTGATTTCAGTTGCAAACACATATACAAACAACATTGCATAATTGCATTGGATAATTCTAAATAGCCGCGTATTAGATATCGATACTTCTCAGACCTTTTTAATATCATTAAATAATTAAAATAACTTCAATACTTCAGTGACATTTTTAAGAACTAATATGGACCGTTTGTTTTTCTTAATATAACGGTTTAGATCTATTTATACTACTTTACCTTTTTAAGTAGTATGAAGTAGTATTTTAAAATAGTATTAATAATTATGAATATTATGGGAAGAAAAGATAATGGCAAATTATAGTTTTATGTATTTCTCCTATTCTTCTACCCCTCTGATTAAATAACGGTTTAGATCATTCTAAAGTAAATAAGATTTTAGACATTTATATTTTTGACTTAAATAAACATTTTTTAGTTTCTACTCAGTCATTTAGCTTGTTAGACCCTAACCTTAGTCACGATCAAATATTATTAGGCGTATCATTGTATCAGTGTTTTTTAGAAAATATCATGTCAGAGTATCGCTATGTCGCGTATCCGTATCGATATCACCATATCCGTTCAATATAGTGTACAAATGGATAACCACAACACTTGGACTGCTTTCACAATTCATCTTCCTACACGGGATCGGAACGGAAATTTTGACTTTCCCTTTTTCCTTTACATGATTGTCTTTTGATTTACCACGGGGCAGAATAAGGTGACCTAATTTATTAAAGGGGTAAACATACCCTTAACCATCCTCGTTAGACTTATAACATGACTCTCGACACCTATTAAACCTGATTTCCATGTTTTTCCAGATCATTCTAAAGTAAATAAGATTTTAGACATTTAGATTTTTTATATAAATAAATATTTTCTAGTTTCTACTTAGTCATTGCCGTGTCAGAATATCGCTCTATCGCGTATCCGTATCAATATCATCATATCCGTGCAACATAGTGTACAAATGGATAACCACAACACTTGACTGCTTCCACAAATTCATCTTCCCGCTGAAGCACATATACCATAATTCATGAGAGGCAGGATGAAGAAGCATGTTAAGAAACTCCTCCGATCCAGACAAATACTCGAGGGCGTGAAATAACCAGAAGCGATGATGACAATCTTGTCGCTGCTACTTAAGCGAGATGAACGGTGATCCTCAGAAGCGTCTCTGCGCCATCGGTGACGTGCTGGCCGGAGGCGATGAGCGGGCGCACCTCGGCGAACCCGCATGCGCCCTTGAACTTGCCGGTGCCGCCGGTGATGGACAGCCGGCACAATGGGGTGCCCACCTTGTACACCCCGAAGAAGTTGAGCGTGTCTCCGTACTCGCCGCCCTCCATCATGGCCGTGAACGCCATCATCTGCGACGACCCGTCAGCCGAGCTCGCCACGTACACGCCCTGCGCGCGCCCGACCGGCTGCGCGCCGAGGTCGGGCCCGCTCGTCAGCACGTCGTCGATGACCGTGATGGTGCCGAACCCGAGGCTGAGGCCGTCGGGGCCCAGCTGCACCTGCGATGATGGCGCCGCAGCGGCGCCGCCTTTCTTCCCCGGCTGCAGGAAGCCGGCGCCGGAGAGGCCGGTGTCCAGCGGGATGCCGTTATTGCCGTTTACCGTGGGGACCTGGCCGTTGGCGTTGGGGATCGCCACGCCGTTCCTGGGCGCGTTGAACCCGATGGGCCGCGCGAAGGGGACCTGGCCGTTGTAAATGTTGCCGAGCAAGCCGGTGATGGGCCGCGCCGTCGGGTTCGAGCCGCCGAGGATGTCGTGCATGTAGAGCTCTAGAGGCCCGTCCGGGGCGCCGGCACCCATGCCACTGCCGCCGCCGCCGCTGCCGCTGCCTGATTGCGGGTTTGTGGCGGCGACAGCGGCGCCTGTTGTTGGCGAAGCGGGTATCTGTGCATGGATGACGGTTACGTGGAGCGTGACGATGAGGATGGTGAGAGGAACGATGACGGCTGGTGATGGGAGAGTGAACATCTTGGGTATGGGTTGGTTGGATTTGTTTGTTTGTAGAGCTCAACGGTGTTTGTTTCTTTGTGTTTTTGGGTGATTAAACCATTGGCCGGAGCAGGGTTTTATATACATTGAAGAACGTCTACATGGAAATATGTGTCTGGAGGCAAGAGTGAGTGAAGCAGTTGAGTGTTCTGACCCCGAACATCTGGAACGAAGAGTGAAGCAGTTATGAAGAACTGAAGTGGTTCTACCAAAACCAACACCCTAAAATAGGCTGGGCTCGTCTAGAAAAGGAAACATACACTCCTGAATATAAGCTCTGAACCAAACATGACGTAAAAGTTTCCACTTTGTCAGTGACCATGATTTTCGCTCGGGTCATCTTACTTAGGGCTGAAAGTGGAAATCTGTAATGCTATCCGCACTTAAAAGGCTGCCGTGATTGGTGGCTATATGCCAATCAATATGCCTTTCCATGCAGGCATATGGCTCTGCAGCTTTCAATTTGTGAGCCAGAACTTCCTCACGAAGGGAATTTTGATTTTAAAGGAAACTATAGCAATTCCTTTGGAGATTGCCTGAACTTTATTGCACTGGTAACAAGATATACATCTAGTTAAAAAAAAAGTTACTGAAGGAGATTACAAAGGGAATTTGACATACCCTTGACTAAGATCAATCTGGCGCATGCCACTACGACAATGAGCATCGTTGCCACGTATGCAAAATTTGCTTTAAACGTGCAAACTATTGGCATATCTGCCTAAAATTTTGAAGCAAACAACAATTATGCACAAAGTAACCTCAAAGTCCTCGAATGTTAACTACATTTTGACAGAAACTAGAGAAATATGCACAAAGAAATGACCATGAACAAGTGCCCCTCTACTAGTCTACTATGTTGGTTTGGTTCATTGAGGTAAGATCTCAAATTTGAATTAAAATTGCAGATTCAAGATCGAGTTTTCATGAAAACAAATTCAGGCCCTAATTTGGATATAATATTAATTTATCCAAGTCTCTGGGTTCAGAGTTTATAATTGCAACTACATAATATACAGACAACTTACAACAACATAATATATGACATCACCTACAAAAGAGGAACACATCCATCTGGAAGCTTGTTAGGTGGCTCTTTGTGGTAGCGTCTCAAATGCTGAAACAGTGTTCAAGAACTTCATTCGGTGAAGAGGTGCCCCACTTGGCTTGATAGCACACGCGATCTTGTCCTCCAGAGGGCAGCGTGCCCTCAACATGGAGAAAACGTGGTTATTGAGCCTCCTAGCCTTCCTCATCGCTTCAAGGATGCCCTCATAGCCCTTCTCACACACATCATATTCCAAGTAATCAATTTCCAAGTCAAAATGAAATAAATGTGTAATAAAATTTCTATTTCAGGCCAGAGACAAAAGGATAGCAGATAAATTAATACTACCTATGTTTTCTTTTTATTGACACTAGGACAGCTCAATCATTGCAAATTGGAACTAACAAATATGTCCTAATGTCAAGAGAAAAATGGGAGGGAGTAGTGTCATAAATCTCAAGTGAAACTCAACAACATTTGGAAGATATGAAAAAGAAAAATACTTAATATCGATGCACATTTTGTACTTCTATCTTGCGAATGCAGTTCAATTCACCTACATGGCTACATGTCGCCCACCCCCACATCTTGTGATTTAATAGAGTTTTTAATACCCACACTCGGTTTTCACAAAGGATCTGTACCCATTATCTGTATCATAGCCTCATGAATAAAAAAAAACTGAAAAGAAAATTAAAGTTGAATAGCTACTGCATAGTAGAAGGAATAAAATACCACTAGGAATAAAATTAAATTTTAAAAATAAATACAATAAGAAATGATCTCACTTGTAAGAAATTTGGACTTCTGGTCCTATCTGAAGATTGATAATGTGAAACTGTCGCACTTTCCACTTCTGCCACATTGAGGAATTGGTAGGAGAAATCAAAAAGCTCAAAGTGCTGCTGCTGTCCCAGCAAGTACATTATCGTACAACCAGCCCATGCCACAGAATCACCCAGCATTTCATGCTTCTTTGAAGGACTGTTAATACTCTCTTCTAAGTAACTCTGGAAAAAGGAATAGAGGAACAGTTTACTCACAGCACGATCATAAATTTTAACACTCACTAGTAGCTGAATAAAGAAGTACAAGTAGTCTAGAAGCTACAATTCATGCCCTAAATAGAAAACAAGGTTTGATCTGGATGGCCCAGGTGACTCTGTAAATAGAGGTATCTAGTTCCTGAAGATATCCTGGCAGGATCCACCCAGCCAGCTTGCCCACCAATTGTTTGGCCTTCAGTAGCAAGAATTATACTTCTAAATCTAAAACAGCCGTAGAAGCTGGAATTATGAAAGAATTGACCTAGATTTTTAGGTTGTTAATGTTGGGAAATTGCATTGCAGGTTAGTGTTTTGATTAGTATTAAGGCTAATTTTGCTGCTCAGTTTTGGATGCCCTGTTTTTGGCGCCATTTCTGATTTCAGCTAGGTAGATGATAGTAGTTGGAGCAAGTTATTGCTCTCAAGTGGGTTGTAGCCTATGTCATGGCCGGTGGTCATATAGTAAGCAGCATGACTGCTACAGTGTAAATAGTACTAGGGATGTAACTTTTGCATTGTATAAAGTGACTAGGAGGTGTTCCCCCTCAAGCAGCTCGGCTGCACCCAAAGACCTTGTGTACAAGTGTTGCCACTTACCTTCTTCCTCTCTCCCTGCCCGAGCTGTGTGTGAGTGAGTGCTTGTGTGAGTGTGTGATTGCTGACTGCTGTGATTCCAGGGCAACAGTTAACATATATTAATGCAATGATGCATCAGATTTCAAGGTCCAACTTTTCAAAATACTAAACTTCAACAATTAACAAATCTATGATTCGAATAAATAACACCACAGATTTAGGTTACTAAACCACATGGATGCCTAAGATGGCAAGGTCCTACTTCTGAAACACAGAAATCAACAGTTAACCCATCTATATTGCAAACAATAACAAGGACTCTTTTTCCTTGAATGGTATACGATGTAAGTAGCTAACATTACATGATGGAACAAAATTTTATGGAGTATACTTACATACTGAAGACCGCTAAAAATGCGATAGAAGTCCTTTGAAGTGGTGATGTCGATAAAACCTGTCTTTGGAGTCGCGCTCCATTTGCTGTAGTGCCTATCAAGTGCAGCACTTGTGAAAGCAAGAGCATACTCCAGTACACTCCCAGAGTTGAGATTTGATTTGTATAGTAGACCTGCTGAAATCGTTTGTTTTATGCAAACTGATAATAGAGTAAAACAGTAACGGAAATCATAAGCACACTTCAAGGTTTCCAATGGACGGGCTAGGATGGTGAGGACTTCAGCTCAGTCTCTGGGGCTAAGCTGGGATCCCATCCTTTCTGAACACAATCAAATGAGGCCTAAATTAAGCATAATTGATTTAATTAAAAGTTAGATGGCCATTTTCCCTACAAA
Organism: Eleusine indica; assembly: GCA_030378355.1. Taxonomy (NCBI): domain Eukaryota; kingdom Viridiplantae; phylum Streptophyta; class Magnoliopsida; order Poales; family Poaceae; genus Eleusine; species Eleusine indica. The sequence goes on along the minus strand of CM059498.1, from coordinate 2,407,676 downwards.
ATCTAAAAACCGGAGGACAAGAGCCCATAAATAATAATCAATTTTTTTTCCTGAAAGTTACATTTCAACATGTAAATATCACTAGAAAACAAAACCCAGCAAGTTATCTCTGTACTCACTAGCAGCTTCAGCTTGCTTTGACATGACAAGGAACGTCGATGGATTTGGGCACGCAGGAGTTGATGCGACTGCATTGGTAGCAGCACTTAACAGTGTCGTAAATGGAGTATTATCAGAATAGGCATGCTTCACTTGGCCATCATTTCCTGGAACCAGTCCTAGCCATGGAGCTGATTGCATGAACTGTGTGGTGTCAATTTGTCTCTGACAGGGAAACAAATAGCAGTATAAGAAGGGCAGAAAAGTGGCTGAGATCAGGGGTAAAAGATCAGAACAGTACAGTATGAGTATACATATGCTTATACCAAAACAATATCCATAATGCTCATCCAATACAAAGCACTTCCAATTTCCTTAAGGTCGTGAAGAACTTCAGTCTTCACTTCTGATTTCGCTTCCCATGTCAATATTTCGTGAATTATCTTCTGGCAACCTACAATGAAACCAGCATACAATTACTTTTAAAACTAAAACAAGAGACCACTTTAGTGTAAGGATACTTGGCTATATAGCTGTGCTGGCTAACCCATGCTATGCATAATGGCTCATTTTAGATAGCCCTGTTCTGGAGGATACATGTTGTCACGATAGTACATGATCTGAACTGGAACTTCTGTAACAACATAGTTCCCTTGTAATAATAAATGAAACTATAAAGGGGTCGATTGTACAAAAATGATAGCGTTGTAGAGATGGCAGGTTAGTCAAACATTAGCGGGAGCCAAAATGAGACTAATAACATGTTTACCTGCTATACCACCATCAAATGAAAGAAGCCCAATAGATTTTGGCAATGCTTCTTGCAGTGCAGTTATTTTTGGTACCATGCCCGTAATCTGAAAAGGAAGAACAATAATTAGTTCCTTAGTATTAATCGTTTACCCAGTATAACTACCTCAATTTTGCTATCAAATGACCAGACATCAAGCTTCTTTATCCATTAATTTGTGTTTAGGGTGTTGGGGTACTGTGCCTTCAGGTGTGTGATATAATACAATGCTTCTAACCACTCACCTTACTTGATATATGATCCAATAAAGCACGGATCATAGCAGGTAATGATCTGGAACCAAGAAGTTTAACAACTGCAAACATATGAGGGATTCCAAAAAAGTCACGGTACAACCCAGCAAGACCCTGGTATGCCATGGTCAAATCCTACAGAGAAAATGAGAGCACACGGTAGCACAAGTTTGTTACTACTTGACAAATTCACAGGTTGAAATAAACTACTACTGGCAAGGTGCCAATTTGATACAAAACCCTTACATGTGATCCGCACAAGAAGTAAGGCTTCCCAGTGGAAACACTTGATCTCTGAGACGAGTGAGTTCCTTTTATGGATCGCACAAATCGTTGTGTGGTATTACATAGAATGAAATTAGGCAAGAAATCTGTCTGCATCTCACTCCATATCTGGATAGATTCCAAAACATATCTGATTAGTATAACATTTTAATTGGATAAAAAAAATGCATTTCACAGCGCAACATGATTACAGGTAATGATATTTCCTAGAAGGATTTTGTTATAGAGTTGTTTATCATTCACAACTGATCGCCAACAAGCAATACATCACTTACTAATTGCACAATCCAAGAATTGAACAACCATTAATCAAACATTTTTTATGTATTATGCATCTGATCGTAAGTCATAAGTAGGAAGTAACACGGTAGAGTTCTTTACCTGAGAAGAGATGCGGCTTGAATAAGAAACAAGGGATAGGTTCTCTTGCATCTCGCTAAGCATAAGAGAGTAAGAATCCAATTCAAGAAATTGTGATATTAATTGGTGAGTAAGCTCCAAAATATCCAATAGCTGCTGCAGTTCCTGATGTAGGAATGCAAAACGAGGACCAGAGTCAGTGTGTAGATTGCTTTAAGTAAATTACAGTCTATAAGTAAAATAGAAAAAACATTACCACAACACCACAGAGATCACCATTTTCAAAGCGCTCCAGTAGAAAATCAATATTCTCTCTGAACAATTTGTTCATTCTCTGAGTAATTAGGCTTCTCAGATCAATGGTTCTCCCTAAAACCTAAGGTGTCGAATGAAATTGTTCAGTAATGATTCGATAAAATAAAGAACAATATTGATGTTCCTAGTAATTAGAGGTCAATGTGATGACACGATAAAATATGTGCTAAATAGTATTTAACTTAAAAATTACAGAAAAACTATAACATATGAACTGAGCCTTTACCATTACTCTTCTCAACTTGAAAGTTGCATCAAATCGCAAAGGTTTGACGAAGTACTTCTCACCATCATCACATGCATACGTAAATGAGCTATCAAGAAGAGTACTGCATATGAGGGAAAATATCAGTACAAAAGACATTCAGAGACAATCTATTTGTGGTGCAAGTACAATTCATTTCTGTTTATACAAATGGGCAACACAGACAAAAATTTGATACCTTGCTGCACAACTCTTGTAATACGTAAAGATGATCTCATTGAGCTTCTGAGCAAGAAGATCAAAACAAAGATCAACCTACAAATCAGCGCACAAAAAAAAACAGATCAGATGTTTACAAATTTAATTTTTTAAAAAGAAAAAAAAATCTATGACCACAGGTACTTCCAAGCCAAACCAACACGGCAACAACTGGCTTTCTTAGCTTAAAAGGATTCACCCAACTGGTGCTTTATATGCAAATAGACTAGACATGTGACACTTAAGTACCACTAATAGTCCCAACATGGACCACTTGGGTTCTAGACACTACATAGCCAAATGTACAGATATTGTTTAAAAATAGTTGCACGTGTTCAAAAAGATAACTATGACTAAGATCGGAAGCATGTCCAGAACCTAAAATGGACTAGGAAAGGGTAAGTGTCACAAAAGAAATTGCCTACCTCAGCTTCAATTTCATCATAAAGAAATCTTTGTTTCAGACAAGTTAATGCGTGTTGAGCAGAGTCGTTGTAAAGGTCAAATGGTATTAAAATACTTTCAAGAAGACCAGCATCTTGTGATTCAATGACATAATCCACCAGCATCCAGGGAAGGGAGCATTCGATTGGAAACTGTCACCAAGACATATATATTATTAGCATGTATTTGAAGTAAGCAGCACAAAGAAACAAACAAGAAAAACTTTGACTGAAGACTTGATGAGTTGCAATGATTAGATGAGCAAGATTGAGCATGTGAAGTTTAAATAGGATTAGACCAATCAATTAACTATATGGCTATCAAAAAGCATTTCTTGTCTTGGTTAGGACCTAGGTTCTATTGAAAAAGATAAATAAACACAACTTTGACTCTCATTTCTAATTAACCTTTTTACAAGAACAATTATAGAAGGGAGCGGAGAGAGGGATGTTTAATGTCACATGCCAACTAGAACCAACCTGCCCGGCGTGATGCCTGACATAGGATTATTTTGGCACTCTGAAACGATATGAACCAAGAGCAGAACAAATATGAATTGAAAGAAATTTCTTTAGATTGAACAACAAAAGAGAAGGTTTACTAGTCAGAAATAAATTTTGCCATCAGATAATTCAGAAAATTTGAACCTAAAATTGCATTCAAATTTTAATTAATAATTTCTCTGATCTAAAATTTCATTACACATTTCTAATAAATACAACAGTGCTTCACCTGAATAACACGAGAAGATTCAAGGTAAAATTCTCTGAACCAAAGAAATCCAAGATCAGTTAGCGTCCCAATGGTGGCTGCATGTGCCCAAAAACACTAAAAGTTAATTGAATTCTCTAATGGAACAGGGATAAAGAAAAATAGTAAGTATAGACTTGAGATTCCAATTGATAATTCTTGAGGTAATGAAATGACTTGTTGGTTTGACATTCCCCCAAGAGTAAATTATGAGGACATAGGAAGGGAAACTCCAAGCATATGTGAATTGCATTTCTAAGTTTGACATAGGAAAAAGGGCAGAGGCAGGCACCTGTGTAGTCCAGAATATGCAAGAAAAAACTGAGCTTGTAGAAAAATGTCTCTAGTTGTTTAAGATCTTCCACAGGTATGCCAGATCCACTATTCCCAAATAGTCCTCCGGGTTTTCTCAAATTACCACCAGATACAAGCTCGCAGATAAGATATTGCAAACAATGAATCTGTAAAAACATTTGTTACAACAGTAAACGTTAAATTAGAAGTACAGTGAATACAATACATTCTACTAAGTACTAATAACAACAACGCCTTCACTTTTACAGCATAGATAAAAATGAAAAGACAAGGTGCTTAGTTCAAGTTAGAACTAAGCATCTTGTCCAAATGAGTTTGGGGATAGTAACTGGAATACGGACGATGAAAGTAAAATAATGTATTATCAAAATAAAGTGACTAGATGAAAAATATTACGTCTTATACTCATTCGATTCTCAACAACTCTTAATCCAGTTAACTGCTAAAATGCACTAGTTTTCATTATATTTTTAGTGAGTGCAGAAAAGGCTGTACATCGATAGAATTTGATAGTTAAGTAAAGAGAGTTTTCGAAACCAAGTCATATATTCTGAAACGAGTCAATCAAGTCTAGCTGCCATTACATCTGTCAGTAGTTTTCTTTTAAATAGAGTGCACAAATCCATACAACAATAATACTATTCAGTATTCACAGAAATCACTAATGCCTAGGACCCTACAAGCTTGAACTCTAGAATAGTCATCATTTGAACATGTCAGCATACAAAATTTGCAGGCAGCGCAGGGGCTAATAAGAACATAAGTCATAGTTCAGTGCATATTTGAAAACATTAACAAAACCTGTGCAGCAGTTGGTGCAACTGGTCTTGGGTAAAACGTGTTTTGTCTCATTTCCTCGGTATCTTGGTGCAGCGAGTGCTGTTCAGGATCCACCTTGCTAGAGTTGGCCATCCAATCTGCTGAGAGGGTTCGCATATCAGAGAGAATCCTGAAAGAATAACAGTGAAAAAAAAAGTAAGACTTAAAACCTTTCCAAATCCATTCTCAATTGTTAGTAGCGCAATGTCATACATATCCAGTTCAGAGTCTATCAACCCCCAAAATAAACAGACAATTAAAACATCTCAGCCTACTAGAACTAGAACTGTTGATAATATGTAATGTCAACTGTCAGATGAATAAAAGGTTGGTTGAGAAAGATAACAATTTACCGAGAAAGGTCCTTCTTCTTTCTAAAAGTTGTACGAAGCATAGTATCTAGTTTATCCTGAACAAAATCCTGGACCTCCATATGTATCGTTTCCCATAAAGCTTCAGATACTAAGGTATCACAATGCTGCATCATCAATCCAATGCTCTTTATGTAACCAACCAATTCAAGCAGAGCCCTTCGTTCTTCTGCAGTATAGTTCCACCGTACTACCTGCACGACAATACAAAAGAAAAAAGTGAAGGGAAAAAGTGATGGATAATAAGCAATAAATACAGGTTGTGATGTGATGAATTTTTTTACAAGACAACAAACAAAGCCGGGAGGGGGAGAAGGGAGCATTTAAAGATTTCTAACATAACAATTGCTGCTTCAAGATGCGTGATCTGAATACCCAGCCTACACCAAAATGGAGTAAGCTATAAGCAACAGAATGGCAGAGCATTTAAGATGCTACTGGGGACCATTAAATTTAAAGCAAAATTATTTCATCCACAAAACTTCCAAGGTTCATCAAAATCCGTTGAGGCCTCAAACACATGTCAGTGTTAGGTTCACAATGGCACAATTAATCACTGGCACGGCAGCAGTGGAGGGCACAGGATTGCATGAAGCTGGTGCTGAGATGTTGCTTGGATTTTGCGGTGATTGCACATGTTGTAACTTGTAGTGGTGCTCAACAGGAGGACGGTTTTGTAAATCTTGTCTCCCCGGGGCTATGGTGGAAGATCGTGGTGCACACCACTAGAAACTAGTTGATCAATCTTTGCCCTTAGGTTTTTGAAAGAGGGAGAGAAATATTGATTGAGAGAAAGATCTAGGAAGACTGAGAAATAGCAAATAGAGAGATTTCATTCTTTATAACTGAATATCAGTTTATAGGGGGGAATCGAGTTGACTTTGAGTAGTTGAGCTATATATAAAGTTAGGAAAATAGATGGAAGTGCTTCTAAGAAGAATATCCATAATCATTCCGGAAACAGAGGAATGATATATAAGCAATCACAAATCTTTGTAAAAGTAAAATGATAACTGCTCGTGGAGAAGTGAGGAAGACCTTTTCATAATCAAAAAATGTCGTTGAGTTTTGTTGAGAATCTGAAACAGGTGGTTCTTTACAAGGACGAGAGAATTTCCAAGCACACTGTTCCCATATCCTGCCAGTCCAGCGACTGAGAAGCTGGAAGCCTTCAACAACAATATCATACATGTTTCCTTTAATATCCCTAGACCAATCGTTATCTACACCATCTGATGACTTTAATGTTATCATCTGAAAGAACAAACCAATGTTAATGCGTACAACAGAGACCCAAGAAAAAAAATGTCATTATAGCAGAGGCAAATGAAAATTTTGAAGTTTTTCTCCTTTGGGGGACTTGCAGATATACATTTCATAAACTATAAGGTAGAGAATTCAGTAGAAAGGAAAGATCAAAACAATGTTCTGACAGTGATTACAATTTATCAGGACAGTGATCATGATAGCTCATAAAGTATCAGTTTCACAGTTATTCCAGAAATGAGTATTGAAGTAACAGAAAAAAAAAATTACATGATAAATTTCACCTGATTCATAGCAGAAGCAAAACGTATAGAGAAGTCATCATGCTCAGCTCGAATAGTTCCCATGTGATTTAGAATCAAGTAATGTCTCTGATAAGTGGCTTAATTAAGGAAATCCATGCATGCCCTGGGCCCTGGTCTGCTGTACGCAAATTTAGTTCATTCCTGTCATGTTATTTATCATGCTTCCACAAATTTCCTTTGAATTTTGTCGCCGCATATAACATGGAATAAATCATGGAAATGTTCTTTCTGTAGATTATAGTGACTTAAGATAAGGTGAAATCACACAATTGTTCAAACAAATTAATAGAAATGAGCTTAGCAAACTTTGCAGAAAGAAATTCCCACAAAAAGAAACATTTAGAACAAAGGATATTCTTGTAGCTCTCGAGGAGGGATTTCATGAGGAGCCGGAAGAGTAAGGAGACGAGTTTGACTGGAAAAGTTTTGAAAATATGATGACAGCTCCTTCAAAATCGCAGCAGGAGAAAGATGCAGATCTGGAAATGCCGGAATAACTGGATCATTCTGTAGGAAGTATGTAGGAGCAATAGTAAGTTCAAAGCGAGAAATATGACCTGAAGCATAACCAGGTTAAAGTATGAAGATCGAACCTTAAAAATGTTGAGAAGACGATTTATCTTCACCCTCTTATAAAGCGACTCGCTCTCCTTCTCTGATGAGGTCGCTAGAACAACCAAAACTGGGAGAACACGAAGTAGGGTATGACGCTCGGGAAAGAGAAGAGCAAAGTCCAACTCCAATGACTCCACACAAAATACTATAAGGACTTGTAGAATATCTTCAACACTATTGTTTTAGTTAAGAAAATCAATACCCAATGGGTAACTAAAGTGAAGCAACCACAGATTAGAGCATTAATTTTTTCCCGAATAACATGTGCAAAATACTATAAGGACTTGTAGAATATCTTCAATGCTATTGTTTTAGTTAAGAAAATCAATACCAAATGGGTAACTAAAGTGAAGCAACCACAGATTAGAGCATTAAATTTTTCCCGAATAACATGTGCAAATAAACACACGTATTCGGTAGTCATCTGAAATTTTACACGAAGTTAGTCGACTGAGCAATTGCAAGCATGCAATCTATGTCAATGGTGTTAAAATAAGTAACCTTTCAACGGCGATTTCACATGCAGTCTTGTGTTGCTGCATATTTGCTATATCCCCAAAAGAAGCGGCATACTAATCTCCTTTTTTTTTACAGGAACATACTAATCTTCAGTCTATGATATAAAGTAGATAATACTCTGTCTCACCTACAGCAGGTTACACGATACAAAATCTTTGTCGTAAATGTATCAAAATGTATTAATTTTTAATCTTTTCTTCAACAAAATTGTCTCAAAGAATTCATAAAGACTGTTTATAACAACCAAACATTTGTGATACTGAAACACAGAAAGCAGGATACGTATTTGTCCGGAACATCTCAGCATGCAAATTTAGTAAGATGGCCCATCTAGTGCTCAGAAAAATCTGCAAGTGCAAGCAAGAAATCAATTTCAAAATGCACAGATACAAAGTAAGATGTTAAAACCTACATATGCAAACGATTAAATGGGGGTTGGGATCTTATATAGTTATATTCCAAGATAACAAGAAGCCATAATAAAAATAAAAGAAAAAACAATAACCTGAAGGTCATCCAGCTCTTCTCGCATGGTGTCAGTATCCTGCCACTGAGAGCTCACTTGAGTAAATGTTCTGCATAATAATTAAGAAAAAAAATCAATAATTGTTGCATTTACGAGATGGGCTAACAATCACACATGGGTGTACTCTTAAATCCATAAATTAAAACAAAATAAGATTTACTGTCAAAGTATCTAAATCTAACATGTAGGTAGTAGAATGGTAATTTGAAGTGGTAAAGTATTATTTGGAAGTATAGCATGTTCAAATTATGTTGCAAAAGAATAGTAATATTATGATGTCTACAATAAATACAATACAATGAAAGTTGCAAGGGTTACTCTACGCCCCTATAACCCATAGGGTACAAGTTTTTGAAAGTTCTTCAGTGTTGAGCAAATATTGTCACTCATCTAGAGTATTAACTCATCGCAACTTGAGCAGTATATTGAAAACTAATGCATCCAAACAGTGCATTGATAGGCACAAAAACAAGGACATAATTTATGATCCAAATGAAGGGTAATGTAGAATCCAGGTATACTTATAGGTACAACTAAACAAGGCTTTAAAAACTGGAAATAAACTTCAGGTATTGAATGATGAGAAAGTCAATGGTGGTTTAGATCATCAACTCAGTTCTGTCAATCTCTAGGTTCTCTAAAAGTCAAAGCATGACCATGTACCTTTTGTACCATGAAAAATCATTAGGTATACTTGCTTTTGCATTCTTAAGATGATCAAGCTGCAGTAGAACATCAAGCAACTTCAGCATAGACCTGCATCATTATTACATGTGCGATATGAAGATAAAATCATGCATTTCATTCTCAATGGAACAGAAAAAAAGAAAAAGGTTACATGCTAAATTAGAATAGAGAAGGTGTGATAATATATAATGAACATGGGTTAGCTTAGGAAATATTTCAACAAACTAAGTAACAGTGAAAAATCAAAAGAAAATACCAAAAATGAGTGATTGTGGGTCCATTAACAAGTCTCTCTGGCCTAGAAAATCTCTGCATGTCGGCTGCCAACTGCACCATCAAACAAAGGTGTGAAACTCAAAAAGAGATACTGCATGAAGCATTCACATCAAACACTGTGAAGCTATTACCTTAGAAGCAGCAGATGCTTGCCATCGCTGAATTTCACGTAAACGGCTCATTTCCAAGTCAAGAACTTGATACGTTTCCAGATACAAGTCTGCTTGGTTATGCTTCATTGAGTCAGGTAGCTGCATTCAAGGTTATGTAATTATTATTCTGAAGACAGTGGACAAACTATAGGAGATCATGTGCTTCAACAACAACAAAGCCTTTTAGTCCCAAGCATGCTGGTGTAGGCTAGAGATGAAACACACAAGACTCAACAAGAGGGAAGCAAAAGTGAGGAAGATAAGTTAAAAAGAAGTGAAAGGAAACATATTGGATAGTTTGGGCATTTCATGGATAACAAAGTAACAGATGTTCTGAAATAAGCTTAGTTAAAAAAAGGAACCAGACCCAACAAGATGACACTTTGGGGAACTGACAATTTCAGAATTCAGATCAGAACCATGTTTGATCAACAAATAACAAACTGATAGGTCAACCAGATCTCAATTCATTGGCATGGAATGTGTGAAATGCGAGTAGATTAAATAAAAGATGTTCTCTACCCGCCTATGTCGCTAGTAGATCTACTGTGTGTCTTCAATTTGTGGAGGCTAGTACAAAAGAATTGAAAGTTAATCTTCACTTCCATTACCAGAAATATTGGATGTCATACAAGTGTCATCTGCCATATCAATATGCTGCTAGCTGGAGCAAAAATAAGGTATGCTGCAAAGTATATTTAATAAATCTACAACATAATTGCATAATGGAATGATAGTTCAAACACAATCAATGACCAGACAAAGTTAATTGAAGCTAACCTGAGGTAGCGCTTTTACACAGCTACGGTATGTGTATAGCAAAGATGCCATTTCTTTTCCTTCTTGGATCAGCGCATTCTGCGGTTTATTTCCAGACAATGCAAGAAAATTTTATAGATAAGTCTATTGATGCAAGATGAAGAAGTGTTATACTCAAAAAAAAAAAAAAGACGAAGAAGTGTTATTACACAAAGATGATAAGATAATAATGATTAAAAGAGAGAAAATGGGCAGTGGATATGCCATAACAGGGTTTACAAAATGAGTAAAGCATTCTGTGGTGACAAAATCAAAAAAGAAAAATCCTTTCCAGGAAATTTGTTGTCATTCAAACCACAACTTTTCAGCCATATAATAGGGACACGCAGGAATTTTGCAAACGAGAGTTTGATTCCTGTTGGAATGGAAAAAAAAATCACATATTCCATAATTCAACAAATGCACTCCCTAACAATTTTTCAGCACATCTCCAACAATTTAGCATAGATCCAAGACCTAGATAAACTTAAAATTGTTGATGAAAAAGACTCAACCAAGGTTCCTAATAGCAGCATCAAACTTGTGGAACTGTAGTGGCATCCTGCTGGAATATAGGTCTACAGTGGTGATAGGAAGCAGGATGTCAGAACATTGTCAAAAACTACTATGATCAAGAGCAGTTATACTATTAACTCATTCCTTCAATGGAATCCCTTAATTGGATATTGATGGTAATGATAGTGATCATGGAAAGAACAAAGAAGACTGTGTGCTTAGGTGAATGTATCTCAGTACGTGATCTAGAGAGGAAAGGAGGCAGTCCAAAATGGAAATTAAAGTGGTTTATACCCAAAAAGGGTCATCCTCAATGTGTCTTGGGTGCACAGCAGGAGCAGAGACTACATCGAGTCAATAAACGAGACTTGCTCCTTGCTTAACAGTATATGCTTCATATAGACCAGCAGTGTCACAAGTATCAGTTCACAAGGACATATCTCAAAGATTTCAGTTGAACAAATTAAAAAGCAAAAAAAGAGTGCATTACAATCACAGAGAAACATACCAGCTGATTGATTGCTTTTGTATCTTCTCCTAATGATAGACGATAAGCTGCGACATCACTGTATTCTGGATACAAGATTACAAATTTTCAGTCGATAATGGCACAATAAGAAACTGTGGCAAAACTCAATATGAACGCAAATACCAAAAATTTTCCTTGACAGTAAGCATTTATCTAATGCGTAAATGAAAATAAATCAAGATTTACATGTTGCAATGATGGGTACTAGAAGAGTTTGGTAATGTGCTGTTTGGTACAGGGATCACCATGACAACTATGTAGAATATTGTAACTTAAAACCAACAATATATAAGGTGTTACTATGTTTATGTCACATACCAATAGGGCTGTTAGTTGCATATCTTTCACTTGACAGGAGCACAGCTAACCCCTGCACATCCGGTTGCTCATCCTGAAATTTGAAATATGGGTATAATTTGAAATCTGAATTCAGTGAGTGCACACCATTCAAACTGATGCGGAGAAAAGTACATGCCATATACTGCAGGATACCTACCGTTCTCTGGAAGTCATGAAATGACTGAGCAAACACAAACTACAAGTGAGAATGTTTAGCACACTCCCAATCAGTCCAGAAAAGCCATCAAATCAAACCTCACACAGTTTAAACCATCTAAACCTGAGGGTCCATATTTCGTACAAAGTAAGCACACACCAAGGTACTAACGCATACACCTAAGAGCCGTTTGGGTTGAAAATGAGCTAGAGTTGGTGGCACACACTAGTCTATAGCATCATTCTATATTTGAACTAAACAGCACATCCGACATTTGAACTAGGGGTTGATATCAGCCAGAATTATCAATACGGATTCAACTATCCCCATATATCCGCATGAGCAATCCCAGCTACTCATCAGCAGAGACTTAGGACTAAACCAATTCGACACCCGAATCCCCAGATTCGGAGTTCACCAAGCATTTTGAAGGTTAAACAACAGTACACGGACAAACGCTTAAAGTAGCCACACCAATTCGCGTCGCTGCTCCAGTAGCGTGGGAAGCAACCTCCATACGGTTGGTGAAATATGGGAGAGCGACGCATTCCGCGTAATGTTTCCGAGGGCGCCCAGATCAGGCGCGAAATAGGGACGGGCGCGGGAATTGAGGGTGGGATGAGAGTCAGAATTGCCTACCTCGAGGGAGAAGGTGGAGAGGGCGGCGATGGCCTCCTCGACGGGGATGGCCATGTCGCCGGTACCGGCGCCGGCGCCGCGGCAGCCAAGGAGAAGGACGTGAGGGCCGAGGCTGTAGTGGCGAAGTTGTTCGGATGGGAATGGGAGCGAGGTGGTGGTAGAGCAAGACGACGAGACCGAGCTCGTCGTCGTGCAGAGGGGAGGGACGCAGATGCACCAACTCGTACTACTGCCCCGTGAACCGTGGCGAGGCTGTGGGACCAGTGGGCCGGAGTGGAGGGGTGAAGACTGAAGAAGACGTGAAGTGTACTCGAAGTGAAAGGAAGGAAAGAGAAAAGTTACCAAATGATTCCGGGCCGTTTTAGTATTATCGTGGAGTGGGCCAACTTTTAGAGCCGGTGTCGTGCAAGGCCTCGTAACTTCGATTTTTTCTTTTTGTGACGTGGGCCAATTTCGTTAGAGGCAATCAGCAAGATCAGATTTGGGATCATTTTTTGGTTTCTGAAGGTTATCATAAAGTCCTGGAGCTTTAATGAAACTTTAATTAGCAGGATTTCTTCCACACATGACACATGATAGTAATTGTTTTAAAAATTACAGGGAAATCGTTTGGGTTGGTTACATAAAAACAAACTCTTTGCTCGATCTCTCTGTCAGTACAGTACGTAGTCAATATAATCTCATCCATTGTTTCATTCAAGTACTTGGTAAAATAGAGATATCGTCTGAAAAAATCACTTGACTGACATTAGTTATATAACTAGGATATGGATGGCTGTTCATGGTCCACTTGCTAGCATATGGATGGATGTTATATCTTCAATGCTCCTCGTCTCGCTGGCTTGTCTTGGTCCATATAATCCCCACTGAAGACGGCAGATCGCCATGTACCTCGGAGCCGATGCTTGATTCCATGAAACTTCTGACAGATTAGCTAGGCATACGCGCGCATACACACCTGCATCGTTCTGGGGCAGATTATAAATCCACTATACAATGGAACAATCCGAGTCTGCGTAGTTTCTCATTGCACTCCTCGCCGCTCCGAGCGACCTGTGCCATGACGACGGCAAGGCGGGCTTGGGTAGCGCTGCATCTCGCGAACAGCTCGACCAGCCCCGGATGAGCGCGCCCGTCGTTGCCCTTGGCTTTCCGCCCGCCCCTGGCCCTGTCCGCGACCTCCCTGACCTGGTCCCACCCGTCGGTGACCTCCATTGCGCTCCTCTTATTGGCGTGCGTGACGTTGCCGTCGCCGATGGCGTTCGTCGTGTCCACCTCCATAGGCCGCGTCGTCGCCATCTCCAGGCCTCCAGCAGCGCGCTGCCGCTGCTTCCGACCCGCCCGTGTTTTATCGCCACGTTTCTATTCTACCCGGCCTCTCCTCGATCGGACTCGATTTTGATTTCCCCTTGCATTGGAAACATGTTTTTGTTCCCCTACTCGGACATCGACAACGGGCATAACTACCCGCAAAAAAAAAAAAAAAAAGGACAACGGGCATAACTGTTGTGTACGTCGTGGCGAAAGAGCTTCCCAAACCTTGTCATTCCATCTCCACTCGGATCTATACCACCTGGCACACTGCGTCCACATACTGTTGCATGGCACCGTCGTCTCCCACCCTGTCTGCCCGGGCGGCCCACACTCGCTGCGTCACTTGTTGTCGTTGCGTCCCTGTCCTATGGCCTATTGATGCGCAGTGTCGCCGGCCAGTCCTGTTGGGCCTGTGGGGGCGGCAACAGTCGCAGCTGCGATGCATGTGGCACTATTGGTGCTTCGCCCTGCTGTTGGCCAGCACAGGGACCCGTAGTACCAGTTACCTGTAAAAGCATGTTCAAGCCCGTCCCGCGTCCCGTCCGGGCCATGATTTGCCGCGGTGGGCTCCGATCGCCGCGAGCACGGCCAGGGCATTCAACGATCTACTCCCTCTATATTTTTTTTTGTTGATGTTCAGATCAAAAATATAATGCAAAATTGAACTAAACAAACTGTCCGAACGTCAACAATTTCTGTCCGGAGGTAGTAGTAAACTAACACGGGCTCGCCGCCGGCGCGAGCTCTACGTGGTCCAGTCCAAGTCTCTCTTTTTTTTTTTTTTTCTAAATACGTGGTCCAGGTCTGAGGTCTCTCGTGGCTTATCTCGACACGACATGGTAGTACTGGAGTAACAATTGTCCATCCATGCATTACCGTTGGCCCATGTTCTCGTCGCTGGATCAAGCGAATATATAAAAGCTTGTACTGCTTCCTCATTTATCCTTTGTCTGTACCGGAGCTGTAACGGGTTCAGAAGAGCATCACGCACAGCATTTTGTTTTACAGTTCTCCCCCTCGTCCAAGGAGCTGTCGATGCAGTCGAGCACCTGAAGATCAATTACCCACCCGATTTTACAACGACAGTACAAAACCGGTGACGACGCAGTCGATCACTCGGAAGACCATTCTCACCGGTACGGTTGCCCATCAAGACTGTTGCTGTTGTGCGTCCTGACGAATCCGCTGCACAACGACAGACAGGTCACGAAGTGGAATCTTCAACGGCATGCCAACAAAGGGTGCGACAAACCAACGGATGGATGAAGGGGACGTTGTAATGAAACAAAAAGCGTACCCGGAGAACGATCGGCCTGGAAGATGGTCTGTTTATTATCGAACGAGCAGATTAGCCCATGACACACTCACTATACTGGAAGAAGAGCGCCAACAACGATCTGAACAATCATTTGTAATGTAAACAAAAAGGCAGCAGCATGAATATAGCAGAAGTTTTATATGCTAATTACTGCACGGAGCCATTACTCTGCAAAATGCAGATCGTTCAGAGAAAAGCCTTTTCATGTTTTTCTGACCACTATTGACATTGACATCACCTGCAACCAAAACCAAAGAAAGATCAGTCGTTCATTTGCAGTAACACCGTAAGATCGGAAAGATAAACATCCACGACCTGCTGCTTGGTGTCGTTTTTATTTCCCGGATGCTTCTACGAAACATGCATTTAGTGACCCATAAATTGCTTCACACAAGCAGCATGGGTCCAACGGAAACACAACCACCATCCACAACTCTGTGCTCGCAGCTACAGCAATCTTACATGTACAGTAGCTCTTTAGTTGCTTGTCAAGTGAAAGAACCCATGACCCCTGAGTAGTGAGCGCACATAATCTGGTTAACAGTTTCACAGTGAAACTATGTCAAGTTGGAGATGAATCACAGGTTTTCCATTTAGAAGAAGACCCGCAACCAAGAAAACGTTGCTTGGTCAGACGAGTGGAACGGTTGCTAACGAAAAATACTGTCAGAATAGAACTCCAAATGAGCAGCCAAAAGTTTCAGCGAACTTGAAGCCAATTTAGACAAATGCCTCCAAGCGTTCAAAATCTAACCACCAAGAATGGTACCCCCCATCTTTTCTGAAATAATTCTGTTTCGAAGGGACAAGGAACTTATACAGCACATAGATCATTAAGATGCTATAAATCTCATGGTTAGTTGCCGCTGCCGCAACTGAAAGATTCAGAAAGTTGACCACTTAGCAGAAAAGTCCTGCAAAAAAAAAAAATCGGAATGAAAAGAAGCCCTGCATCTTCCATGGACCGCGATCGACCGCAAGGTCCAGCGACTACCGCTCCACAGATCACGACAGTCCAGTTTCGCGTTAAGGGACCACAGCAAGCAATGGCGCCGAGCTGGCACACAAGGGACAGCACTTCGAAGAAGGCAAACACTAGCCGATAATATACTACCAGTAGTACTCTTAAGCAAAGCCAAAACGCATTTTAAAAGCATATCTAGGAGGTTAGCCTTGGATCTACAAAAAGAATGCAGGGATTCCCTCACAAAGAGGCTGTTATTCCCCAGAATGTCAATGGATTTTGCTGCTGGCTTGACCATTTTCAATTCATCTCCTCTGCATGTAGCCTTGCTGCAAACTGAACAAAGGGGAAGAAGGCAGAGGAGGACTAAATAATCAATAAAAAAGTGCACTGAAAGCCGGTGCATTGGACTCCTGCGTGCTTCGAAGGAAGGAAGCACATGGCCTCTAATGATACTTGCTTTGAAGTGATACTACAGATAAAATATCCTCTAGGAACCTGCAGTTAGCAGTAGGCAGCACAACACATGTCTTCAGGCTTCCTTCAGCTTTACCACCAGTTTTATCACTTGTCAGCTCATGGAGAAAAGAACATGTGGCCAAAAATAATTTGAAATGCAGCTGTATTCATAGAAGTTATTGCTGTGAATGTATCAATGCTGATGGCAAGTTACAGAGATGAAGTGGGCACATTTGACTATCATACGAAACAGTTATGAGGGCAATATACACACAAGAACAATTCTGGGGAGTGCAAATGAGCCTCACGAACAGTCTCCACCCAGATTGGAAATAAAAGCCATAGGTGGAGTGGAGGCCACAAGCAGAGAAAATAAAGCAACATCAATGACACCCAACAAGCCCTGAAAATGCCTCCCCAACTAACTCGTTCAGGACCTCCCCGCATATCTCCTTGCTCATTTCATCCATCTCCAACCGCAGCATTTCCGACCACCCTTTGCCATGAATCTCCTTACTGACAACCCGATCCGCTGCAAGGCCTGCATTGTCTCCACCACTGACGTTGTGCTTCTCGTCATCGAAGAGCCAGCCTTTTACTAACCTCCACGCTTCATCAGTTAGTAGCACATCACATGTAGCAACTCTCTGTGCATTGGCATGCCGTCCAGTGCAAGGGTATGCACCCCAAAGTTTACTTTGGCCGATGTCCAGTAGGGCAGCATTGACAGAATCAATGAGAAGCCTCTGGTTTGAACGCCTCTCTCTGCATTTGGCATCCTCCACTTTGCGCTCCAACAATTCGTCAAGCACAGCAGGGTCCAAAGGGCAATCAAGTGAATGCCACCGGACAAAGATATCTTGGGTCTTCTCGTTACAGAAGCCGGCAGATGAGAGAATCTTCTCAATGAACTCATACTGTTCTTGCTCATGGCTATCTTCGCTGGTTGAACACAATGGGGCCTCTTGGGAAACATCATCCCATGACAAGGTCCTCGCAACTGACCCAATAGGAAGAGACCTTGACAGAGGTTCTGCAAGCAAGATAGTTGCACTTAGTGACACATAACAACACCTAGCCAACAGTTCTTAAGCACACAATATTGACGCTAAATAACTCATAGTCATGCCAATATGGTTAATCATGCGGTTCAACAATTAACAAATATTTATCACGAATAAGCTGTTGTGATGCCTTACCTTGTTTACAAGTAACCACACTCTCTGATGAACCAGGAGACTTCTCATTAATCTCTTCAAATTGTGCATCAAGAACCGATGTAGGGCTGGGTTGATCAAAGTGGGAATTTCGAATCTCAAATGACAGTGCTTTCTCTAGGGAAACTGGAGACTGCAAATGCAATAATCAAAGTCAACAATAACTTTATTTGCATTCCTGTCTGAGAAAGCTAGACTTGTAGTATGTAGGTAAGCCACGTACCTTAGAAGATGGTGGCGCTTCAGGTTCATCAACCGGAACTAAAGTTGGTTCAATATAGGATTGCTCTTCAAAATTTTTGAAAGCATTATCATCTTGCACGCTAGTACAAACAGGTTGCGTGCTGGCTGATGAAATTCGACTATTTGGGGTTCCAAAGGGAGACGGGGTAACCTTCTCTTTTTCTGCTTTCTTCCGTTTTGAGAAGAAACTTGAGATCTTTCCCTTCAAAGATGACTTCCCATTCTTAGGTTTGACATCCGTTATGGGTTCCTTGTGTTGAGCATTCGAACATCCATCATCTAACTGCAAGTTGTCAAAAGTTGATGAAGAAACCGGGACAGATCTAGACCTTGATATTTTCCTTGGCGAGCTTTCTCCCTCACCATCATCAACAGCACAACTAGATTGTACCCTGACTGTTGGTTCATTGCTGCACAACCGGTTGGTAGCCTCAGGGGATATTTGATCGGCAACCACTTCTTTCTTCATATCAGACATGGCAAGCATTTCACCAAGTGTGCTCAAGCTTCTACGCACTGGCACCTTTTCTCGGCCCAGCTCATTGGATGGAACAGCTGCCCATCTGTCAGAGGTATGTTTCTTAGCCTCCCTGGTAACAAGTGCCTCAGGAGAACAAGAAGCATGACTCAAAGATGAGCTGAAGTAAGGATTGCTAAAGCGGTAGATGTAATCCCAAGAATGACGTGACGTTGGAGTTCCAATATCAGAATCACTCAAGGTAGTGCCCTCTTCTTCAGCGTACTGATGATAAGATCTATCTGTGCTGAAAAAATTTGATTGTATGCAACCAGACAAAGATTCATCATGCTGTCGACACATGCGATAGAGTGACCAATCTATCTCATCACTCAAATGCCTTGATATAACAGGAGCTTCAGAATCATCCAGATCAGCGTGATAATTTTGCTCAAATTGCTCCACAGATGTAATGGCTGAGCTTGGTTTCAAGACCACTATCCGGGTGTGCTTCGGAAACTTTTCTTCTTTGGCCGGACCAGCATCAGACTTTTGAATGTTGCTCCTCTCTAATCTATTTCCATCAGCTGTGTGATTTTTCTGCCTTTTAATTGCTTTATCACCCTTCATCTCCAGTGATTTAGAGGGCTTTAACACAGTAATGCGCTTTCTCGGAGGTGATGTTGTTACAGAATGAAGCTCTCCAGATCGACTTGCAAAGAGCGAGTTAGGCTCTTCAAGAAATTTGAGAAACAAGTCTTTATTTGAATTCAGAACTTCAAGAGCATCATGGAATTCTTTTGATTGGAGGAGATTATCATGTGATGCTAGCCGCTTTGCTTCAACAAACTTCTGACGAACAAGATCCATTCTTATGTTGTCATGGTCCTCATTTGGCCTCCTCCTTTGAGGACATCCCTTGCTCAAAAATTCACCTCTTGGCGGCTGATATCCAACTTCATAGACATCCTTGTACTCCACATCTTCAACTGATCTTGTGTGCTTCTCGAATGACATTTGGTTGTTAACTCTTGCCAATGTGGCAGATAAATGGCCATCCGGGAAGCTCCTCCTGCTTGAAGGCTTAGGAAGACCCACATCACTGTCAAGGCCCATCAGCCTTGCAACAACATTAGTGGTCTTCTGATTTATGTCCCCTTCCCTCGCCATCTCCTGCGCTATCAGCATTTTCATGGGCGTACCTCCTGATCTATCTGATGAGCTCCTTGTGCAGCCAGCCACCTGCCCACAAGGATCATGCAATGATCAGGCGGTGGCAAACATTTCACTGCAGGTAGACAGGCACATGGTCCATAGAAATCACTAGCTGTAAAAAAGGGCACTTACTGCCTTTGAGCCAATGTAATCCTTCCGTTCCGATTGAGTTCCTCTCACTGGAGAGCCTGTAAGACAGGATCCATGATTAGGGCATTCCATATCATTGTAACTGAAGAATCCTCAGAAAGCTAATCATATGGGCAACTACTGGAAGCAAAATCATTATCACTCGTTTAGCAGTTGCATGATAATACCATCTCTTGAGGCGACCTTGGCGCTGGCTCCAGCGCTCAAATCAAACAGGTTGATCATTCTTTATTCCTTCAATCCACCACCCCGGAAACAGCTGCAACGAAAATTTCCTCCGCTAAATCATGGCTAAATGCCTGCGTAAAAAAAGTGGTAAACAGGCTAAGAAAGAATTAACCAAACACTGACAACCAGAGCAAACCATCGGAGAAACAAATAAGGCTCGAAGAAGGTTTTCAGTTGGATTGCCACGGCCATCGACACATAGGGTCAAATTGAGCAGAACCGAGCTGAGCAGAGTGAAGGTATAGAAAATTTGAAAAGCGAAAACGCCCGTGAAGCGGCCTCAACAAAAGCGAAGAAAGTAGCATTTTAACCGCAAAAAAGGGGGCGGACATGGCAAGATCCCATTCCTTCTCGCGTCAATTCGCACCAATTCTGCGTGGGAGAGACCCAAACTACAATCCCAAAGCGAAGGCAGCACAGCTCGACGAACAACGAGCAACGAAACCGGATCAATCATTCAAGCGTCTCGCGTTCGAATAAAAAGGACACGAGAAGGAAAAAAGAGGCAAACGGCGGACAAGGAACGGACCGGTTTGAGAATGACGGAGCGGCGAGGACGCCGGCGGAGGTGGAGGCCGCGGCTCCGTCCGGTCGCCGGCAACCGTGGGGGCCCCCACCGGCGCTGTAGCGGGAGGTGGGGTGGGGAGAGCGAGGCGACGTGGGGTGGGTGGGTGCGCGCGTGCGTGGGTTCTTGAGCTTTTGTATTGTAGTGGATGCCGCCTGGCGTGGCGAGGGAGAGCGCGAGGTTGGTTGCTTGGATTAACGGTGCGGATGGGTGGTTAAATTAGAGTTAAAATAAATTGCAGGGAAATTTTAACGAAATCATCTCTCATTCGTGATCATGTGTACAGTAGGTGGCTGTTTGATGGTTAGTAATTTTCAAGCGTCGAAACGTTATTAAATGGCGTCGTTGTAGCTTAGCTG
Organism: Eleusine indica; assembly: GCA_030378355.1. Lineage (NCBI taxonomy): Eukaryota > Viridiplantae > Streptophyta > Magnoliopsida > Poales > Poaceae > Eleusine > Eleusine indica. The sequence continues at coordinate 2,386,598 of CM059498.1, read as the reverse complement.
AACAGTCCAAGCAACGTTGTGATCTCGAGCACATGTGACGGTGACTGTTGAGCGAGGCCATTCATCTGATTCAAGGCCATCAGGCAGCACCGAGAAATGTACTCTCAGACAAAAACGAAACTGAATTCTGAATCATTATTAACCCCATAACTTGATAACCGTTCTTTTTCGGAACAGGTGACTTCGTAGGATTCTTGTGAAAGTTTTTCTTACCTGAATTAAGTTATTGTGAATTAAGCTGTGTTTAAACTAGACCGGTGTGACAGACATTTCGTTTTGCATCACTTGACAAACTGTCGTAACGACCGATATATCAATATCATAAGCAAAAACGGAACTTTGTTGCATCCTCCCCAATTCTTCTTTAGGTTCATGTGAGCGGTGGCGTAGGTCGGTACGGACATGTCACTGGAAACGTGTGATGGCCAGGCATTTTGTGTCACTTGTCAATTTGCACTCGTCATAGCAGTACAAGAGATTCCAATATCATACAGGAGTATTCATATACTACAAACGCAATTGGCGTGTTATCCATTTGCTAGTCTAATGAAGGGCCAGAGTTGGTGGTTAATCGCTCATCGCTCTCAACAACTATCATGCCACTCTCAAATAAATAAACTGCTCTGCCTTTCGTCTTACATGAAAGACACGGTACAAGGGAGCGCGAAGAACTGAACAACCACGTAGAGTGATCACGGCAGATCCGGTTATTTGATGGTTTTTCTTGGAAAATGAGAGAATATTGGACGGCGACTTAACACTGCGCTCCTTGTGATAAAAAACAGAACCTCCTCAATGCAATTGAAAACTCAAGCACACCGCACAACGAATGAATGATACAGCAGCTCCATGAAGAGAGACGGGGGCAATGTTGCAGTCGTCCATTGCACGCATGCACCTTTTGCTGCGTGTTTCACTGTTGCAGTGCAGTACACGGACACGAGCCAGCGAGCGCAGGAACCGAGGCGTTCGAATTCGCAGCTGCGGCTGCCCGCTGCATCTGCTGCTGCTGTGCTGGGTCGTTGTCTGTCTGCGTTGGCCTGCCCGCTGAACAGTGTGCCTTTTTGCCAGTGTCGACTACTACCGCTGGGCCTTTTCTGTTTTCCGCCGTGCTTTCGTTTGCAGCGGTGGGCATGCCCTCACTGATGAGAGATCACCTTTTTGCAGCCTCCTTCACTCCCGAGACGACAGGAAAATGTCTGACCTTTTTCCACCTGCAATTCAAATTCTCTGTAGAAAATTCCCATCAACTGCTGCATGTCCGTAGAATCTTACAATTTGAAATGAAATAAAAGGTGGGGCATCTGGTTTCACAGCGAGTTAACTTTAATAGTATTATATAAAAAAACGTTGGAGCCTCGTAAATGCTCGACAGAGCAGAAATTCACCCACATAATGCGGGAATTTTTTTTTCTATGGCACCGATGCCACGGAAGTTAGGCAGCGTCTCTAATCTTCTGCCACGTAGCAATCCAAGTCAGTTATCTCAATAACCAACCTATTTTTGTCTATTTATGTTTCTCACGTCCCCAGCGCGGCTCCCATGATCAACGTGTGGGAAAGAACAAACAAACTGATTAGGAAGCTACGGAGGGAAAACAAACTGATCAGAGTGTACGTGGCAGGATGTTAGAGGGGCTGCCATATAACTTCCGTGGCATCGGCGCCATAGAAAAAATTTCCCATAATGCGTATTATGCATATCATCGTCCCAGTTTTATCAGAACATCTTCAAACAGACCATGCACTCCGGCACCGGTACTTGGAACAACCTTAAAAACCAAATAAAATCTATAAAATGCTCAATCACCTCCATGCTGACCAACGGGATTCAATCTATCTCTGTTTATGACAGTAAAGAGATCTGAGATTGTACATGGCATGACTGAAACACATGCAGGATTCATTACGAACCCAATCGATCTAATCTCAAAAGGCAAGTACTCACCTCTGACCTGCACCGCATAATTGCATGGTCCTAACTCTAAGGGGTCCATGGGCTACGGCACACCACAGCAACATAGAGGTAACATGTACACTACACGATCACTGGAACTACAATGGCATGCACTGTCACTTAAGATCTGAGAGTAATAACGTTTGTTACTCGCGGCATGCACGGCCATCATCAACAACATTCAACGACCAAACCCTACCTCCTAACATGCATAAAGATCAAGAATCATTTGCCTTTTCGCTTCTTCTGGAACCCAATGCAATTTGGGCAATACCACTTTCCCTTGGGTTGCTCTTTCAAGCCCACACATCCAAAGTGAAACCACTCGATCTTGCACTGTCAAATGAATGCCATAGTGATCAGAAACCAAGCTTCATGAAAACATCAAACTGAAATACAGGGGAGAAAAGAAATGTTACGCACATCAGAATTGTCGCATGCGACCATCTCACCATAGCTGACTTGGTTGCAAAGGCAATACGTTGGCTCATTAGGATCCACAGGCAATTCTAAATCAATAGCTGGCGCTGGCAGCTCAGGTTGAACCTTGGCCCTGCAAATAAGAGTTAATATGTTACACCCAAAAAAGAAAAGGTTGGATTAAGCTTACTCTGGATGCAAAACATACTTCTTCCGACCCCCTCGGCCTCTTTCACCAGATCTTCCGCCTTTTGGGGTAGCATCAGCAGTCGACACTCCTACATTTGCGTTTGCAGTTACGGTAGCAGCAGCAGCAACAGCCGTGCCTGCAGCAACAGATGCAGCTGCCTCCTTTTCTATTCATCAGAATACATGATATACAAAAAGTCAGTAATTTCACCTTGCTCAGGCCTTAAAAAAGGTAATCAGTGAAGCATGCAACTCAAAATGGAAAGTAAATTATACACAATTGGGAAAAAATATCCCAGTGTTATTCAGCTGCTACTTCCATACCTTGTCGAAATTCTTCAAGCTTCCTCATAAACTGATCAAGCTGCTGGATATGAGCATCAACCTATCACAAATGCAGATCAGAATATTCCAAAACAGGCATATTCACAATGCAGGAAACTGACTGCAATGTCATGAGAAATGCTTATTCCGCAGAACCTAGCAAACCATAAATTATTAGTGTAAAATCATGAATACATCGATAAGATGGTGTGTTCTGTTACTTGGAGCCTGAAGCACTATTGCCGGTAAGACAAATAATATGCTTTATCTGGATGAACTGAAAGGGAATTATATAAATAATGGCAATGAACAAAGTCTGATAGCCTTTCTTTCCATTTTGGTCGTTAAAGAATTCACAAGCACAAATTGATGAACCGGAGAAAGACGTAGCGAAGTTCATAACAATTTTATGCATTTTTCCATTTCTTCTACACAGATTGAGATATAACTAATTTTCTTCATGATTCCTCCCTTTCCTCCACAAAAATATGGAGGACGCACAATTATGTAGCTGAGACACTTACCAGGTCATAAGTTTGAGTCGCTAAAGCCACCTTCTCATCAGCAATTCTAATACAATGCTTCTGCTCCTCAATTGCTTCATCAGAAAAATTCAGTTTTGCTGGATCAAATGTAATACTTCCAGATTCAAGTCCATGCTTAATGTCCTCAATTTCTTGCTGACAGCGCTGTTCATTTTCTAGTTGCACACCTAATGAGAATTGAGAATCACAAAAGGGGGCCGTTTCAGGGCAAAATGTAGGAACTTAAGTTTAACAAAGATTGCAGTTCCTGTTCAGAAAAATAAAATTAGTTGATATTTAACTAATTGCAGCAACATAAACAATTATCGAACTAAGCGCTATGTGCATCCAATTATTAGGCTATCTTATAGAAAATTATTTGACAACAATTTTAGGTTGACATGCCTTGCCACAGTCCATATAAAATCTGGTGTTATATCATTTGGGAAGCTAATCTTAAAATTATAGCAAGCTAACTTGATATGTAACTGACAAGCATTTCAAGTGGTAAAATATTGGTATTATGCAGAAGCACCCACAATCCTATCTAATTTTTGTGCACAGTTCTATCCATTTGAAAGAAAGATCACAAAAGTAATTATAAATAAAACCACCCACTAGGCCTCTTCAAGAAAATGAAAAAATAAACCCCGGAAGTGCAATAACTTTACAAGCATATGTATCAGTGTTAGATATTTAAATATAGCCTCTTATGATGCCTCTGGGACACTCAACCTCTGTTGTATTCAGATTTAGAAAATCTACACACATTTTAATAGATAACATAGAGAGCCGGTAACTAACAGAGTATTCTGTATTCATAATTCTGTGTACCTTGCAAGCTTTTATCTAGCTCTCGCATTAACGAATAGTTCTTGTGCAGCATAGCTGGCAATGCCTCAACACCTGAGAGCAATCAAATAGTGTTATATGTGGATAACATTAAAGTATAGAATAACACCTAAGTAATGAATGCGAGAGATTCCAGGTTTAATGCAATAAGGATTCTTATGTTTGTTCATACACGGAAACAAAACGACCTCATACAAAAGCACCAACTATAACCTTGTAGTTTCAATTTTATTAATAGCTGAAAGGAAACATAGAAGTATTCAATTTTTTTTAAAAAATAAAAACGAATCAAAATTACTTAAAAGACCACGGTACAATAAGCAAGCGACTTATGACAGTTTCAGATATTTTAATCAAAATAGAAAATCATAATTGTCAAGTAATGAAGCTATTTGTTTGTATTAGCTTGTACTATGTCCGATCTTATTTTATTGACGTTGGTTAGCTCTAGTTCGCACAAAGAAGAGCTAGCGATTATACAAATTACAACCTAAAAATGGTCATCACCAGTACATAAATCAATATAAAGATTGAATAATCACTCTGCTACAGGCAACCTAGTTTTTGGAAACGTCTCAAGCAGATTCACTGCAAGAACATCTAATCATGAAACCCTAAAATAGCCTGCTATATCCAATCACCGAACGTTCTGGACTAATTCCACAAGGGAACGAGAAATTTAGACGCCGTTTGGTGAGGAAGCGACCTAGGCAGGCGCGTGCCCTAGGGAGAGGGAGAGAACTCACTGGCTTGGAAGTCCTCGAGGAACCCCATGGCGTGGGGATCGCTTGCCGCAGCGCAGATCTTACCGACCTCACTCACCCTCTCGCCGTCCTTTCTCAGCTACACCCAGAGAGAATCGAGTCGCGATGTGAGATGGTGGAGGATCAACACTGAAGTGGCTCGCCGGCCTTCAGTCGCGAGGAGGGAAAAGACCGGAGGAAAGAAGGGGCTCGCCGGCCGGCGTGGCAGACTGGCAGATGGTGGAGGATATCTCTTTTTGCATATACGCCCCCACGAGAAAAGTAATTTACCATTTCTACTTGGGGGCCTTTTTCCGAGACCATGTGGCCTTCTAACCCCATGGATCAACACAACACTGAAGTGGCCCATGGTGTGTGGCCCATCGCGACCGCTTGGTAGCCCATGAACGATGGGACCATCACTTAAATAAAACCCTAAACCCCTGCACGGGGATGCTGCTTCATTCATTCCTCTCCCCCTTTCTTTCCTCCTCCGCAAGTTGCTCTCCGGTTCGCCGTCACCTCGCGCCTTCAGAACCCCGCAGATTGCTCGAAGTCGAAGCCGTTCTCCGTCGCCATGTACCGCGCGGCCTTAAACCTCGCCTCCAAGGCCCGGTGAGCTAGCCGCTCGTGCTACCCGTGTGCGCGCTTTTTCTCGCGACGCACTGGGGTTTGGAGTAAGTAATTGTGTCGCTAAAATGTCGCTTAATTTTGTGCAGGCAAGCCCGGAGCAGCGTTTCACAGGTGAGAATTTCTGAGATAATGGTTTAGCGTGGGGTCTGTTGGCTCCAACGTCTTGGGTTTGGATTGCCCTGGTTCTGAGCAGATGACTGATCACACTTTACTAATCTGATGGATTGGGCATTCTTATTTGAGCGTCTCCAACGTATTGTGAATTTGTACTGACTTTATGTGCTTGTATTCTCGGTTGATTTTCATGTGATGCGATTGAGCAGGTGGGAAGCAGGCTGGCCTGGAGTAGGAACTACGCTGCCAAAGACATCAGGTTTGGTGTTGAGGCCCGGGCCTTGATGCTGAGGGGTGTTGAGGAACTGGCTGATGCAGTCAAAGTGACAATGGGTCCTAAGGTATATACTTAATCACATGCAGATTTCATGGGTCCGATATTTGATTGTACTGGCGATAAGACTCGTATTAATGTGGTTTGTCTGAAATCCTGTAATTTTGAATCTTATAATTGCTCAATGCCAAATTTATGCTGCGCCTAATGTTGAAGCTATCATGGTAGTACACACTTCTATTTCTTTAAATAACACTGATGATGCTATTGTAAGCAGTCATCATACCTGGAAAAATCTTTACATTTAGAGTTTGTGCATATCCTGCCTCCATGTTAGGCCTATGCTGGTATTTTTTTTAGTAGCACGAGCATACTAAGCTGGCTGTGAGAAAGTTATGCGCTTTGGTTGTGCAACAAGTTTGCAGCAGTGTTGATATCACTGTTGTGTGTTATGAGTTCTCATGCTTTTGTTATTTCACTTTCAAGGCAAACGTAATCTGGAAATATGTAAAGTGATTAGTCATCCCTTGATTCATTATTAAATTTAAAAGGATAATAATATTTTATATCTTGAGGTTTCAGAAAGGGTCTACGTCTACCATTGGTAAACTGAACAAAGAGGCTACTTGCATTATTTCATACAGAAATAACAATGGCAAGCTCCTAGATGCACCTGCAATTAATCTCCTGACTCCTAATTGGATGTGAAAATGAACATTTAAGACGATGTTAATTAATCGGTGTGATATGTATGGATGCATATCTAGACAAGACAAACCAGACATTTCCATTGTGGAAGGACCGTTGAAAGGCAGGTGTTGCCACGGAGATTCAATTAGTGGTTGCGAAACATTCCAAAGAAAATACATAATTTGAAAAAAGAAGTGTTGTGTACTATAGTTGGACTCAGTGATAATAACACAAGGCACAATGACCATTGGACACGTTTGATTAGAGACAAGCCTCTTTCTACTTAAGTTAAATAGGAGATAAATTGCTTAATCACAATTCGATGAGCATGACCACCCCAGTTAGTATTATTTTCATATTTATTTCTGTTTGAGTTATACAGTTGATTGTGTAAGCCATTTAGTATTATTTTCATATTTAATACCACCCCAGTAAGTATTAGACATTTCTTGATTGATTTTTTAACAGTAAGCTATGAAAATTATCATGCTAAAATTGCTGAGCTCAATATATTTATACAACAGGGGCGCACTGTTGTTATTGAGCAAAGCTTTGGTGCTCCCAAGGTTACAAAGGATGGAGTAACCGTTGCCAAGAGCATTGAATTCAGCGACAAAATAAAGAATGTTGGTGCAAGCCTTGTAAAGCAGGTCGCTAATGCTACTAATGATACGGCTGGGGATGGTATGGCTTAGTTCTGTGCATGTGCCTTTCAAGCTCACCACTGTTCAGAATTTTCTATTTCACTTTTCTGACAACGTAGTATAAGCGATGTTACAAACAGAAGTAGTCTTACTAATATGTCAATGTTCTTCCAGTTGAGGCACACTGTTTATGTATTTCAATATTTTTGTTAGTCTTCCTGCAAAAAAAATCCCTTAATTTACTCTTCTGAATTAAAATGAACCAAATTTTTAAACATGTTGTAAGTGTGCCATCTTGACTTTTCTTGCCTTTTTCAAATGCCTTCAGGTACAACGTGTGCTACTGTTCTCACAAAGGCTATATTTGCTGAGGGTTGCAAGTCAGTAGCTGCTGGAATGAATGCCATGGATCTGAGACGTGGTATCTCAATGGCAGTTGATGCTGTGGTCACAAACCTAAAGGGCATGGCTAGAATGATCAGCACATCCGAGGAAATAGCCCAGGTAACTGATACACTGAACAAATCAAGAAACTATAAAGCTCTTATATCTGCATTTATTCTGTTCTCTTTAAGACATTCATGCCATTTTTTCATTTCTGAAGGTGGCTACTATATCAGCCAACGGAGAAAAAGAGATTGGTGACTTGATCGCGAAGGCTATGGAGAAGGTTGGTAAAGAAGGAGTTATCACAATTGCGGTAAGTAAAATGCCATGAAGAACTTGCATCTTTTATGGATTGCAATTTCATCAATCTTATCACAGTTTTTTCTTCTTTTAATCAGTTTTGAAAGTGTTTGGTGAAATCTTCCGCTACTTGTGTTTTGATCTCCTTATTTAGAGTTCTGCCTACTTAGAACTATTTATGGGGTTTCTAAATTTTGATTATGCACACTCACATAACTCTTTGTACCCTGGTTGTTTTGGTGTTCAATATGACACGGTTGCATTTTCTATATACTACTAGGAAGAACTTTTATCATCAAATTTTTTGTTGTGATGTGAAAAAAGATGTGATAAGTATCCTATATTTTGTTAGATTTTCTCGTCTAGGGTTTTCCTTCAGGTATCCTATATTTTGTTTATGATGATCCCTGAATTACTTGGTAGGATGGCAACACCCTCTATAATGAGCTTGAAGTTGTGGAAGGCATGAAGCTTGACAGAGGTTACATCTCTCCGTACTTCATTACCAACCAGAAGAACCAGAAATGTGTATGTGTTTCCTTTGTTTTCTCGTTAATCTATTTTGTAAGCTGTATTAAACTTCAATATATTTAATATTTCTATTTTATTTCGTTATAGGAACTAAATGATCCATTGATCTTGATACATGACAAGAAAATATCTAATGCGCATGCGGTGGTCAAAGTTTTGGAGTTAGCCCTGAAGGTATTTATTTAATTGTTTATTCTCAGTCTCATGACTTACTTTTGACTTCAATACCTCGCACACAATGGCCTATACATCTGCTTCTACAGAAACAAAAACCAATACTTATTGTCGCAGAAGATGTAGAAAGTGAAGCATTGGGTACCCTTATTATTAACAGGCTTCGTGCGAGCATTAAGGTTGGCCCTAGCTTTCTTTATGCTCTTTTTGGTGGGGCTTCGTTTGTTTTTTTAAAGAAATATTCAACATGAATGCAGGTTTGTGCTGTCAAAGCTCCTGGTTTTGGGGAGAACAGAAAAGCTAACTTACAGGATCTTGCTGTCCTTACCGGGGCACAAGTAAGTTATAACTCTATTTTTGCCTGTGTCATGGTTCTCAGAACATTAGATTTATTCTTATTTGTTTTTGCGCCTTTGTTGTACAGGTCATAACTGAAGAACTTGGGATGAACCTTGAGAACTTTGAGCCTCAGATGCTTGGCACTTGCAAGAAGGTAAGGTTTATGCATTTGTTGATGACTAAGCTTTGTTTGAACCTATCAAACCCAGTTGTTACAGTACATAATAATTATAACTTCAAAAGATGTATATTTCTTTATATAAGCAAAAGGTCTTTAGATGTGCTTGGTACAATCACAGGCTTCCAGCTGTGTTCCCAATGCCACAAAGTTCTAGGTAAGCCATAGCTATGTCCCAACGCCATAGGACACCACAATGCCTTAAAATTCATGGGTGTATCTTTTACTTGGGTTCATGTATCCCCTCAGTCACAGTTCAACTTACATCAAAAACATACTTTTTCAGCTATACATTGATTGAATTTGAGCATTAACCTTTTAAGCTGACTAAACTTGACTGAACCTTCTCTCCACCGGTGAGGTTTGGTTGTGAAAAGGGTGATAGGATGATAGATTGATAGTAGCTAGAACTTGTTTGGGAATGGAGCAGCAGGTCTAACATCATCTCATCTCTCAAGCTAATTCTATTAAAAATGAGAAGTTCTGTGTAAAAATCATCTGATGGACCATTGGTTCCTCAAACCGAGCACACTTACTTAAGATATACTTCTGAAGACTACCTGTCTGCCCACATGGTGGTCTGACGTAAAATCTGAATAGCTCAAGTATGCTTTGGAGAGCTTATATTCGACTAAATGAAGTGTTCAAATGCAGGTCACAGTATCTAAGGATGACACTGTCGTCCTTGATGGAGCTGGGGACAAGAAAGCAATTGAAGAGAGAGCTGAGCAGGTTGATTATATCATTTGTTCTCTACAAGACAATTTGGATTTTGGACATTGTGGTCTTACTCCTATAACATACATTTTTAACAGCTGAGATCTGCAATCGAGCAAAGCACTTCTGACTATGATAAGGAAAAGATACAAGAACGGTTGGCAAAACTTTCTGGTGGTGTTGCTGTTCTAAAGGTGGGACTTTTATCCATGATAAAATTTGTAACTCCAGAATTTTTATATCCATGTTAGATCATTGACAAGTGATTTAGAGATTTAATTGCCTTCAGTCCCCTCCAATCCTCTTCTATTTGAACTGAATTACTAAAGTCAAGATTAAATAATGTGTAGATAAGCATACATGTATTATGTATTTAGTTGCTGCAGTAGTGCTGATAAAAGAAGTGGTATGGCGTTTTAGCATATTGATTTTTTTTTGGCCGTCCATGGTTGCTAGTGTTGTTTTTTATTTCAAAATATTTCTTTTAGATTGGTGGAGCAAGTGAAGCGGAAGTTGGTGAGAAGAAGGATAGAGTGACTGATGCACTAAATGCTACGAAAGCTGCAGTGGAGGAGGGTATTGTGCCAGGTGCTGTATTGGAGTCCGCTGTTGAGCTTTTAGGTGTAAACATGTATGGGTATATCACCATGGCAGAAATTCTGATTTGTTTATGATGCACTTAGGTGGTGGTGTTGCCCTTCTATATGCGTCAAAAGATCTTGATAAACTGCAGACTGCAAACTTTGACCAAAAGATTGGTGTCCAAATCATTCAAAATGCTTTGAAGGTTTGAAGAAATTATCTTATTTAAGTTGATCCCCTCATGTGCCCATCATCTAATGTTTGGATGATCTTGCAGACCCCTGTGCACACTATTGCCTCAAATGCAGGCGTGGAGGGTGCTGTTATTGTCGGCAAGCTTTTGGAACAGGAAAACACAGATCTGGGCTATGATGCAGCTAAAGGTAGGCTACAGAGTAGTAACCTTTTGTCCTTGGAGGGTTTTTTTCCTGTAGATCTGGAGCATTACTGGCCTTATATTCATACTCTTCGGGGATTTAGGAACTTAATTTTGATTATGTTTCTAAATTCTATTTTGTATTTCGAACCTAGGTGAATATGTGGACATGGTGAAGGCTGGTATCATTGACCCACTTAAAGTGATCAGAACAGCCCTAGTGGATGCTGCAAGGTACTTTCAAATTTTCATTTGCTTACCTGAATTATTTTTCTCCAACCGCTTGCTGGGTGTGGTCAAAGCTGTAAAGTGCATAACAAAGATAGTGAAGTTGTTCGATACTCTCTTAGCTCTTGTGACTGAACTGCAAAAAAAAAAAAAAAAAAAAAAAAAAAAAAAAAAAAAGCTTCAACCTTTATATGTATTGCACCGTTTTTTAAATTGAATATCCTGAATCTTATCATAAAAAATATGACCTGTTTTTCTCATGATTTTTCATGAACAAGACCTTGACATACTTTTACCCTTTCTTTTCTGTATTTTAGTGTATCGTCCTTGATGACAACCACAGAGTCTATCATTGTTGAGATCCCGAAAGAGGAGAGCAATGCACCAGCAATGGGCGGCATGGGTGGAATGGAATACTGACATACTTAAGTCGGCTCATGCGAAAGCCATGTGATTATGTGAAACATTTACACTAGGTTCCTTTTGCAGTGTGTAATCCATTCTATTATCTGTTTGATGAGGAGCTTGTCAGAAGTAGCGTTGCGTTCGTGTTGAAAGCTGTCATCATTATCTGTTTGATGAGGAGGTTGTCGGAAGTAGTGTTAGTGTTGAAAGCTGGAATGAGTAGAATCCTTATACTGGCACGAAGTTACGCTGTCAGCTGATTCGATCATACGGAGTGGTGGTTTTCTGTGATATGTTACCCCAGTCGCCCCGTGGCTGGTGCCTTATAAAAATGTGAAGTTACATCACTCGTGTCACGGGCTCGGAGATGAATGCTAGGTGTTGCCGTGATGACTTGAAATTTGTTTTTCCTTTGGCACGGTTGAAGTAACTCACAAAGTTAGGGACAGATGAGCTCCCGCTACAAAATCCTCTACTGTTTGTCATTCGCTGCTGCTGGCTTTGAGGTCAGCGCGATCAGCTGTCTTCACCACCATGGCCGAGAAGAGGAGGAACCTGCCGCAGCTCCATCTCTTCAACTCGAAGACGAAGAGGAAGGAGTCCTTCCAACCGATCGTCGAAGGCAAGGTCAGCATCAGCATGTACATCTGCGGCATCACGCCCTACGGCTTCGGCGACATCGGCAACGCTCGTGTATGTCGCCTTCGATGTTCTCTACAGGTGCGATCCCCTCACAGTTCAACAGCCTTTGATTGGCTCACAAGTTCACAGTTTGTGTGATCCTCACCGCCTTTCGGCAGTGGAATTCTGCTACACCATGCCCAATTGACAGAATTAAGAGTGTGCGTGGACTGGGAAGAACTGGATAGTCAATATCAGGGATGCAATTTGATTGCTCTGATTGGCCATGGCTCGTATGTGGCCTTATGGTTCGTACAGTGAAGCTATCAAAGATACTTTGCTGCGAGCCTGCCAGCCATGGGAGGACAAGGACAACACAAATAACGTTTTCCTGCCTAAATCCTTACACAGTACATCTTGAAACCGTGCTTAGAGCATCTTCAAAAGCTACCAATAAAATTGATCCTAAAAAAGTGTTTTTAGGAGCAGCTCAAAAATTATTAGGGAGAAATTTTCTTGTCTCCTCCAACAGTTCTCTTTAAAAATAGATCAGAAATTTTTTTGATTGGACCACGTTAACAACATTAATTTCCTTCTAAATACAAGTATTGGGGTCTTCAATTATCTTCTCATTTCTAGCTATAAATAGGAAGAATTTAGATAGAAAATAAATCTGTGACTTGTTTAGGGGAGATATTGGAGATGATTTTGTAGACTAAATCCTATTATTTTAATTTAAGGAGAGTTTTTGGGGAGCTTTTGAAGAAAACTCCCTAAAAAATTGATCTCAAAAAAGTGTTTTTGGGAGCAGCTCAAAAATTACTAGGGAGAAGTTTTCTTGTCTCCTCCAACAGTTCTCCCTAAAAATAGATCAGAAAAACTTTTGATTTGATCTCGTCAGCATCTGGACCATAACAACATTAATTTTCTTCTAAATACAAGTATTAGGGTCTCTAATTTTCTTCTCATTTCTAGCTACAAATAGGAAGAATTTAGGTAGAAAATAAATTTATGACTTGTTTAGGGGAGCTGTTGAAGATGGTTTTTTAGACTAAATCCTATTAGTTTAATTTAAAAAGAATTTTTGAGAAGCTTTTGGAGATGCTCTTAGTACGTTGAAAATATTCCCAAGTATGCAGGCCCTTGCAGGGGATTTTTTTTATAGTGTTGGTGCTGTTTATGGTGAAAATTATTCTAATACTCCGGAATACGGGATCCCACTCGCAAAATCTCCCGCATACATTAAAGACAGGGACCCCGCCGCAAAATCCTCTCTTCTCCCCCACTCCGTTCCTCCCCGCCGCCGCGGCCCTCCTGGATTAGAGCCTCCAGCCCTCTCCGCTCCATCCTCTCTCGCCATGGCGGAGAGGAAGACGCCCCCGCAGCTTGAGCTCTTCAATTCCATGACGAAGAAGAAAGAGCCCTTCCAGCCGCGTGTGGAGGGCAAGGTCAGCATGTACGTCTGCGGCGTCACGCCCTACGACTTCAGCCACATCGGCCACGCCCGCGCCTACGTCGCCTTTGATGTGTTCTACAGGTAGAGGTCCCCTCGGATCTGGCACTCCCTTTGGATTCGTAGATGCGCAATTGGTTGGATCGGTTACTAGAGCATGATGCGTTTCATAGGCGCTGTTCTGCTGCATTTCGTGCCTTCAGTATGTGAGGAGTCTTCAATTTTGTCGCACAATTGGTCAAGTTGTAATGACTCCAATGCAGTGTTGGGGTTTGGTGGTTTATGGCTCATGCTCGGATTATGTGTTCGGAACCAGACAGGAGATAGGTTATGTCCGATTGCATTAGCTGCTAGTTGCATCTGATTTCTTCTTTTTTGCTTATGGTTTATATATCAGACTAAACTTTGATATCTGGACTTCTGGAGTTGCATTACTTATAGGTATATATTCATTATTCAACAAGCAATCTCGTAACTTGGAACATGCTGAGTTCTGCTAACCTTAGCCTGATGTTTGTTACAGCAGTTTTGTCCTTGTTCAAATTAAACTATCCCTCCATCCCTTTTTTATTGATGTTTTAGGTGTGATCACGGGAATTAAGGAGAAGTGAAAAAGGTGGGTGCATAGAAGAGATAGAGATGTATTAGAAAGAGAGAAAGTTACATCGGAAAGTGAGAATGACAATTATTTTTGGGAAAATTGAAGATGTCTAAAGTGTCAATTATTTTGGGGCGGGGGGAGTACAATGCTTTGTTTAAATGAAATATGTCAATACAATCAATTACCTTGTGTTAAATGTAACTGAAGCTTTTGCTACCTCTACATTTATTTTTGCATCTTTATATATTTACCTTCTATTCTATGTAGGTATCTTAAATATTTGGGTTATGAAGTTGAATATGTGCGGAATTTCACTGACATTGATGACAAGGTAATAGTGTCCTGTTCAGGGAGTGTGCTTTGACAATTAATAAATGAAAGGATTATTGAATTTATGCTGAAAGTATCATTTAGGACTCTCAACAGTGTGGCATAGCTAAAGACGCTATCACCTATAGCATCATTTTTTTGCTGCATGGGTGCATGTTTCATTGAGGATATCTCAGGTTTAGGAAGTGGTTATTACCTTTGTTTTTAGAACTGAGATGGCACTGTTGTCACATTCTGTTTAGAGGTTTTGGCTTTCATTTGCGGTTATGTCTGTAATAATTTCAAAACTTGCTTTGGTTGTCCAGATTATAAGGCGAGCCAATGAAGCCGGTGAAACTGTTACAACTTTGAGTAGCCGGTTTATTAATGAATTTCTTCTTGATATGGCTGAGCTCCAGTGCTTACCTCCTACTTGTGAGCCACGTGTAACAGAGCACATCGAGCATATTATAGAATTGATAACTAAGGTATGTTCTGGCATTGCAATAAGTAACACCAACTAGGCAGCCTATCTTTTCTTTTCATGATACTTTGCAGCTGTTATTTGTAAGCATCATTGATGATTATAAATATTTGGCAATACAAAAAATAAAGTACAACCAAACCCATACTCTTGCATTATTTCTGATGCCAGCATGGTGAGAAATCATGTTGAACTTACCTTACCATATAGAATAATGGTTCTTCAGAATTTTTCTATGGTCCCTTTTGTCTCCTATATACAAGGAATTATGTTATCAGCGATTGAAATTTTCCCCCACTTATGTGTATGTGCCTGGACAGATAATGGATAATGGGAAGGCTTATGCTATGGAAGGGGATGTTTACTTCTCGGTTGATAATTATCCTGAATATCTCTGTTTATCTGGAAGAAAGCTCGATCATAACCTTGCTGGTGTAAGGGTTGCTGTTGATACAAGAAAACGTAACCCTGCAGATTTTGCGCTGTGGAAGGTAAATTTGATGGATTGATATTTTTAGCTTACTCTATGCTTTCACTTTCTTCTCATCCTTAACTGATCATTGTGCTCAGGCAGCAAAGGAGGGGGAACCCTTTTGGGAAAGTCCTTGGGGCCGTGGAAGGCCTGGATGGCATATTGAATGCAGCGCAATGAGCGCTCATTATTTAGGACATGTGTTTGATGTTCATGGTGGAGGGAAAGATCTGATATTCCCTCACCATGAGAATGAACTCGCACAAAGCCGAGCAGCTTATCCAGAGAGTGAGGTTAAAACCTGGATGCACAATGGCTTTGTTAACAAGGATGATCAAAAAATGTCAAAATCAGACAATAACTTCTTCACGATCAGAGATGTAAGGAGGTCCTAACACCTGGCTCGATGAGTTAACTTTTATGTTTCTCTTGAGATCTCTTAACGACTGTTTTATTGCAGATTATTGCTCTATACCATCCCATGGCTCTGAGATTTTTCCTGATGCGCACACATTATAGATCCGATGTGAATCATTCTGATAGTGCTATGGAGATTGCGTCAGATCGCGTATACTACATTTATCAGGTGCTTGTTTAAACTTCAGTAATTAGTTGTTGGGTTGATATATAACCAATATGATTGATGCATTAATTATCCTTGTCTCAAATGTAAATATTTTGTAGACTTTATATGATTGTGAAGAAGTGTTGTCTAAATATCGTGAAGAGGCTGTCTCTGTCCCCATCCCTGCAGAGGAAAAAAAGCTCATTGACAGTCACCATTCAGATTTCTTGGATTTTATGTCAGATGATCTTAAAACTACAGATGTTCTGGATGGCTTCATGGACCTGCTGAAGGCCATAAACAGCAATTTGAATGATTTGAAGGTATGTCGGCACCCTCTCATGCGCTTGCAAGTTCCAAGCTTCTGGAATTTGGACCTGTGCCTCATTGACTATTTCTTTTCAGAAGCTTGAACAAAAGATTGAGCAGCAACAGAAGAAGCAGCAGCAGAAGAAGAAGCAGCAACAGAAGCAGCAGCAGCAACCACAGAAACAGCCAGAAGATCATATACAGGCTCTGATCGCACTGGAGACAGAAATGAAAGATAAATTATCTATACTCGGTCTGATGCCACCATCATCGTTGGCAGAGGTAATAAAGCTACTTGGCCTGTCAAAAAAATAAACCTCTGTAGACATGTTTTCAGTTTATGGTGATAACATGTTTCATGTTTGAAATTTTGATCCTTCAGGTGCTAAAGCAACTGAAGGAGAAAGCATTAAAGCGAGCAGGATTTACTGTAGAACAGCTGCAAGAGCTCATTGACCAGAGGACGGCTGCAAGAAAGAACAAACAATTTGATGTATCTGATGGAATTAGGAAAAAGCTTGCTGCTTTGGGCATTGCTCTAATGGACGAGCCTACAGGCACAGTGTGGAGACCATGCGAGCCAGAGCGATCTTAGGAATCATGATTAATTCGGTCGCTGAGGAGACAAGTGGTGTATACACCAAAACATTTTCTTAAGCACCGCTTCTGCATTGATGTAGAATCATAGATTAACACAGTACTGTTTTTGGATGTTGTATTCTGTAGGGGTTTTAAGGTCACTGGCTACTTGCGTTTCTGGTTACGTAAGAAGCATTGCCCCCATATATACTCCATTTAGATAAAAAATTTCGTGAAACAATTTGAATCAACAGAATTTATACCATGCATGTTCCCTGCTCAGTTTGGCTCTTTTGTTCAAAGTTTCGATCTGGGCCTTTGCTTTTTTTGGTGCTTGGTTGAAAACTGATGGTTCCATCGGATGACAGATGCTGGTACTGAACAAAATCGCGGAATGCTCTGTGTTGGCCATCAGTCACGGCACATGGAACTATACATTATTGTTGCTATTTTGCTACCGGCTGGGAACTAAGAGCTGCACAAGCCAAGCACACAGCAGTCGTGCCGATACGAAGTTCTTGTAGCCCATTCAAGTTTGCGAAAGCTGCAATCGCGCCGTCTCCATGTGCGCAGCACGTCAGTCCGACATTGATACCTCACGGACTGATGGCGCCGATTGTCTCCATGTGCCGACTGCCGACCGTCTCCAAGCACTAGGCTGCCACCTCGACCACTGGGAACGCCTCTTCGTCTCAGATGGGCGCCGCCGCCGCCGCCATTGTCGGACCCCGTACATCTCTCTAGCAGAGTATCGGCCTATCGGGCGCCGTGACGCGGGAACCGACGAAGCAACAAGACACGCGGTGGTGTCCCTTGTTTCTCTGTCATGCTTGCACGGAAGCGGTGACAATGCACAGCGCCCAGAGCTCGCGCTGTGGAAGTCCGCCGCCGCCGCCGCCTCCATCCCTCGTTTCCTAATTTTCTTAATTTGGGCATGGGAAGGTCCTTGATGGGGACGAGAGCGAACTGCTCGGCGGCTATGGAGGCGGTCTGTCACCGAGGCCGGTATGGACTCTGGAGGTGCCCGAAGCCGCCGCAACGGCGATGCTGATTGCTGAAATCCCCGGCGGCGGGTCGCCGGTCAGTCAGTTCCGACGCCTGACTCCATCTAAGCCGCACGCGTATTATCCAACGGTAAACGATTGCCCGACTCGCCAGTTGACTGCGTCATCCCACCAGTTTTCAGAAAGCCCCCTGTAGATCGCGATCCACAATTATGCAAATAGACCCCTAATTTGGATCTCGATCCAAATTTATGCAAATAGACCCCTAATTTTGATTGCAATTAATAATCGCGATCCAAAATTATGCAAATATATCCCTAGTTTGGATCGCGATTAATAATCTCGATCCAGTATTTTTCGATAAACCCCCTAAACTGGTATATATTTATAAATGTATCCCTCCGCGCTTCTGTTTCCCGTGACCTCGCTCTCCCCCTTCCCGTCCGGCGAGGCGGCGACGGCCATCATGTCGCTTGGAACGGATTTCCGCTCCTCCAGAAAGAGATTCGAGGTGTACCGCACTCCACTATGGTACCATATCCCCCTCCTCGGCGGCTGCGCCTCGTTCATCCGCGCGAGCCGCGATGCTGCCGCCATCGGCAGCCGTCCTCCTTTCTTCAGGCAGTGACCTTCTGCACCAGACTCAACGGATCTGGTTTCCCGGAAGTAGGCCCGTAATCTGGGGAACTTTCGCCGCCGTTAAACAACTCCGGCTCGTCGGCGCCCTGGCTCATCAGCGTCAGAGGCCGGGGGACTCCACGACCACCGTTTATTGGTGCCTTTAGCGTCGTGGCCTCTCCAATCAGAAACCAAATCACAGATACGCGCGCACACTCAGAGTCTCAGATATCAGTTTCATACCAATCACACAAGGGTAGTACTTGACACTCGTACTATTGAAATCAAAGAAAACCTGAAACGCGTCTCTTTCTTGATAATGAATGGAGGCACAAAGAGAGAGAGAGAGAATACGCAGTTCTTTTAGATGCGAGACCATCTCAAGAACGGGCCAGGAAAATCTGATACAAACAGCCAAGAAGTAGACTTGCCTATAAATCGAACAGTACAGCAGCTAGCTCTTGTTTTTCTTGTAACTCACTGCACCATCTTCTGATTCTGCCGAGGTGGCCTCCACGCAAGACATTTCGCGGCACCAGCGATGATCTTTGCACCTATCCAGCGGCGCCGGAGCTGACGGGGACGATGCCATTGACTACGATGAAGCAACGAGCAGTCACAGAGAGTGTCTTGACTCTTGAGAGACGGCAGGGGTTTCTTGATTTCTTCAAGTGTCGCTCTGTATCAGTAACGATGGCCACATCCACTTCTCATTGGCCAGCAACAGGGACGTGGAGAGGGAGAGGTAGGATGAGAACCAGATGAAGACTACACATCAGTCCTGGAATTTAAGGGCCGCGCATCGCATCACTGAACTGTAACTGAATCAAGTATTCGCCACTGACGTTTCTGTCAACACGCAAGTTATTGAAAGAGGGCACCAAACCTCTCCACCAGCTCAAGCTTTTGGAATTGTCAAAGCTACTGTTCTTAAGCTCGAGGTACTCAATGAAGTTTCTTTTGCTTTTCCAAATGCCGATCAATAAAATAATGTCGGCTCCTCTGTTTTAAGACAACAGAGTGGTCCTGAGATGATGGCACTAAAGTGAAGTATATTTAAACAACGGGCTGTGCTAACCTAAATTGTAGTGCCCCGTACTGAAATGATAAATTTTATGTTCTGTCATGCCCTTGTTTAGTACTGATTACTACTAGTAGTAGTTAAAAGCAGCGGTGCGGGTACTCATAGTAGTAGGTAGGCAGCTCATGGATGTGTTCTCTGCCAATGAATTGAAATCTTGACCTATGAACATTTTCTTAACAGTTATGCAATGTACTTCGCATGGCAAACTCCTCAGAAAAAATTGTTCATAGGTCAAGAACTGTTGCTAACTATCTAGCAACACTGACAAAGATGACCCCCCCCCCCCCATCTAAAACAGTGACTAGGAAAATCATTTGGTCACAAAAAAGGGAAGGTTCCACAAGGCCTGACGATCAATTTGGCTTGTTACTTTTCTACATATGAAATATAAAATTTTAAGAACAGTCATGAATTAGATGAGCGAATTCACGTAATACTGCACTATCCCAAGTGGTCACCGAAAAGGGAAGATTCCATGCAAAGGATGTCGTTCGGATCAACTGCGCGATTATCAACTGACACTTGCAGAATCTCGGTGTAAAGGAACTTGATACTTTCGTCATGCATTTTGTGTTTTTAGAGCATTTGCCACCATCTTTTTGGAATGAAATATAAATCATAGTGCAGAACTTATACGGTTTTCTGCAACGTGTCGATTAGAAGGACAATGTGGTATTAGTGAGCTAAGGCTTAGCACTGCTAAATTAGGATTTTGTAATCGTTTGGAAGACATATGCGTCTACGAAAAGAATGGACGCTATTACAAAGGTAAAGCAGATGAGCCTGTTAAGCAGGTTATCATTTGATTCCCACAGCAGGAAGCCCAAGCAACTGGTGAATTACTATGCCGGGAAATAACAAACTGAAAAATCTTTGCCGCTAATCAATTTGTTTCTCATTTAGCATGTCTGAAAACCCTAAAGCCCTCTGCCTCGGCGGGACCGTTTCTGATTTCCTGCCGATTTCAAATGGGGGTCGTCGTCTCTGAAGGAAAAGCAAAGCATGCATTGGTGTGTCAGTTTGAGCAACCAGTATATGTCAGCTTCATAGAGCTGTCCTTTCGAGAACAGAAAAACGAGGTAAAGCAAGGCCATTCGGATCTCCAGGACAAGTGTGATCATCAACGTGGAAAAGTATTGCTTAAATCGTGGGTGCCTACTGTTTTTCGTTCACCTTTGGTAGCACCAGAAGCCGGGCTCCCTCTGAAAACGAAATGCAAGACATCAACCCTGAATCACTGAATTAGAAAGAGTGAAAAAAAGGTTAGTTGGAGGTCTCCGTCATTAAGTGACCTAAACCTACTTAAACGTGACTGTAATGCCGTCCCTTCGTCGCTCCAGGGATCGGGACCCTCCACTCCATGACGAATCAACAAGCTTTATTGCCAGGCCCCTTTTCAGGCAGCTTCGTGTCAGATGCACAAGAAACGTCAGGAATTTCGCTGTGCTAAACTGTGGGTTACAATGATCGACACGCGGGATCATGTCCACTTGTCTGATCCTTATCCGGATTGCTCCATTGTTTTTCTTCCTGCTTCTTGAGTTTCTCCATTGTTAACTTGGCCAAGCAGCACGGAGTGAAGAGTGAAGTGGGGAACAGGTGAGTTCTCTCCTGTACTATTGTATTGTCCGCCCAACTAGCAGATGGTCAGCTCGGTCCGGCCACTAACCCAGTTGTGCAAGGCCCGATTGTTCTTGGTTCTTTTTTGCTTCACCGCGTAAATGTTGCAGTAGAGCTGCTTTCGATCATATCCCTTGATGTCTTTTCTCTGGGTCAATCTTTTTTGGCAAAATTATCTGTAACACACTGAGAAAACGTGGTGTCGTCTCCAACACATCGATAAAGTCGAATTTGTCTGTAACACACTATAATTTTATAGTTTTTCGTCTGGAATTTTAATTTTTTTATCTCAATACTTAGAATACATTATAACTTGAAACTTGACACAAATATACCTTGTTATAATATCTATTATTAAAAAATAGGGCTAGATTTTATTATTATTATTTACATGATTTGTTGAACAAATTCAATATTAAAACAATAAGCAAACATGAAAAACATGTGAAAACAAATTTAGCTCTATTTTTTAGTGATAGATAATACAATAATGTATATTTATGTTAAGTTTTAAATCCTAATATATTATAAGTATTGAGATAAAAAAGTTGAAAACAATTGTTAAATGGTTAATGACTCTATTTTTTGCTTTTTCAAGTTAATGATACACAAGTAGGGGTCTACCCTTCCGATTTCTGAATTATGATGCCGAAAAACAATCCGTTTGCGGCTTGCTAGAGGGACAAGAACACGATCTCCCTTCTTCCCAGTTCTCGCTAATGTGGACCCGCTCTTGATACAAAGTCAAGACACTACACTAGCTACTAATAAAGTACTAAGCTACCAGCAAGCGAGCTGCTTGATCGGCTACTGCTGCAGTGTTGTGCGATGAGCCAGTGGCTATACTTCTACTCCGCCATCCAGGTCACGGCAATGGGGCTCCTGACGACGTGCTTCCCTTGTCCCCCGCTCTGCTTCCACACCAAGTACCCCTCCGCGCTGTCCTTGGACGCCGGCCATGGCGCGTCAACGGTCACCAGGAAGCTCCTCTTCTCGCCGAAATCGAGGAATGCCAGCGTGGTGGGCTCCACGCTCACCTTGACACCCGGCGGCGCGGCCACCTGCACGGTGTAAGTCGAGTTGGGCGCGCCGACGTTGGTCACCGTCCTTTGCAAGACGGCCGACGTGGCGCCTTTCTTCTTCTTCTTCTTGAACGCCACCGCGATGGAGGGGTAGTTGAGGCTGAACCCTCTGTTCTTGCGGAGCAGCGCGCCGCAGTCGACGGCGGCGTGGGTGATCTTGAACACCTCCCTCCGCGTGTATCCGAGCGTGCACAGGTGAGTGACGTAGTCGGCGGGCTGGACGTCGTACACGAGGCCCGGGTCCACGGCACGCGCGGGGCTCACGTGCCCGGCCCCCATCGCAAACACGCCGGCCCGCCCGCCGTTCCCGTCCAGCACCGCCTTCCCCTGCCGGTCGGTTATCTCCGCCGACGTCATGATCGCCGACCGCACCATCGCGGGGCTCCACGACGGGTGCGCCGCCCGGACCAGCGCCGCGACGCCGCTCACGTGCGGGCACGCCATCGACGTCCCCGACAGCACGCTGAAGTTGGACCGCCGCGCGTCGTCGTCGAGCCCCGAGGGGCCGAGGTTCCCCGGCCACGCCGCGATGATGTTCACCCCCGGGGCGATCACGTCGGGCTTGAGGATGGACGGGTTCGTGACGCTCGGCCCGCGCGCGGAGAACAGCGCCACCGACGGCGCCCGGGCGCGCCCGAGCCGCGTCCCGCCGAACACGAGCCGCGCCGTTGGTTTACGTGTGGATTTGATGTACTTTTTCAGCTCCACGGCCTCGCGGTAGCCGACGAGCGTGGCGGGCAGGACGTGCACGTCGATGGAGTTGTCCTGGCCGTTGATCTCCGAGTTGGCGAGGATCATGGCCTTGCCGCCGGCCTTCTTGACCGCGTCGCCTTTATCCGCGCGGCCGGTGATCCCGCGGTCGCATATCACCATTTTCCCCTTGACGGCGGCCGCGTCCAGGGACCCCTTGAGGCAGTACTCCGCGCCCCGGGTCCCACCGACGCCGTACACGATCTCCAGCTCCTCCTCCTCTTTATTCCCGCCTTTTTTCTTTTTAAAACCGGTGGGGGTAGCGGTGGTAGCGGGGTACATGGACTCGCCGTACAGGACCCGCCCGTCGCCGAGCCGGACGTACGCCGGGAAGCGGCGGTCCATTGCGGCGGCGCCGACGGTGATGACCCAGGGCGCCTCGTTGGCGACGGAGCCCGGCGAGGGCCCGCTGTTCCCGGCGGCGCAGACGACGGAGACTCCCCGCTCCGTGGCGCGGAAGCTGCCGATGGCGATGCTGTCCTCGAAGAGCGGGATGGGGAACCCGCCGAGGGAGAGGGAGAGCACGTCGACGCCGTCGCGCACCGCGTCGTCCATCCCAGCCAGGATGTCGGAGCTGTAGCACCCGTTGAACCAGCATACCTTGTACGCCGCCACGTGGGCCCCCGGCGCCACCCCGCGCGCCGCCTTGTCGCCGGTCCCGCCGACGCCCAGCACGCTGGCGCCGGGCACGGCGGACCCCGCCGCCGTTGACGCCGTGTGGGTGCCGTGCCCGTGCGCGTCGCGCGGGGACACGTACTCGGTCAGCGAGGACGACTCGGACGGGTTGGTCGGGTAGTTGGCGCGGTGGCCCTTGGCGTAGAACCGCGCGCCGATGAGCTTCCGGTTGCAGCTGCTGCCGGCGTCGAACTGCTCGCCTGCTTCGCACGCGCCCGTCCACCGCGTGGGGACCGGAGGCATGCCGCGGTCGTCGAAGCTCGGGCTCTCCGGCCACACGCCCGTGTCGAGCACGCCGATGATGGTGCCGTGGCCGTACCCCGACCGGGCCCACGCGCCGGTGGGGCAGAAGTTGAGACCCAGGAACGTGGGCGAGTAGGTCGTGTGCAGCTCCACGCGGCGGTCGGCGCGCACCGACGCGACGCCCGGGAGAGACCGGAGCGCCGCGGCCTCGGAGTCCGTGAGCTGCGCCGCGAACCCGTCGAACACGGTGTGGTACGAGTAGAGCAGGCGCGAGGTGGGGTGCGTCTCTTGCTCGTCCCGTGCAACGGATTTCTCGAGGAAGGAGACGTGCCAGTGGTGCCTGGACGCGAACACGGTGGCCTCGCTGTCGCCTTCGTGCGGGTGCAGCTGCACGATGTAGGTCTGCAGGGTCTCGGCAGCGCCGCCGAGAATCGGAACCAGGAAGAAGAACAGCAGGTGGCAAACAAGCAGTTTGACACCACCCATATTGGTTTGGTTTGCAAATCGCAATGGCTGGGAGCGAGATGAAGCGTCTGATGAATTTGGCGTGTCAGGTATTTGAAGCGGCGCAGGAGCGCGCGGGAGGCATGGCGGGAATTTGAGACGCGGTGGGATGTCTCGTGAGGACGAGGCTCGCAGTCACACGGGATAAACTGGCCGGAGTAAATTGCCTCCCGTTGCGCTCCCAGGCTAGCTCGTGTTCATTCTGAGTTCCATAATTACGTGTGCACGGGTAGAGACAGACGTGGGGAGCGTATCCGTAGTAGTAATTGAGAACCAGCGCGCAAAGCGGAAAGACTCCACTCTCCACTGCGGTGGTGCAAGTAGCCTCCTCTGCTCGTCGAGACGCAGGCTGGCCCTGGCCGGCCCTCAGGGAATCGTCCTCTGTCTCGTGTGCTCTCTCATGGATCGCACACTACCTGCCGCTCTTTGGTCATGCCATTACTGATGCGATCCTTGAATGTTCCCTTTCTGTTTCCTCTGCGCCCGCCTCAACGAAAGAAAAGGCAGCCAGGCAAGCCGCGGGCGCATGGGGGTGCTATGCTCTCGGCTCATTGAATGATGCGCGTGTGAGCGAGGCTGGCCGGCAACAGTCACAAGAGCAGGGGAGGTGGAGCGTTTCTCCTCTCCTCTATCATGGGCAGGCATGCTCCTGGATTCAAGTGGTCACCGACTGTGCGTTGTGCTGGGGCGCCAGTGCGGCTACGGCCTCGCGCGCCTCTTCCCCCGGCCATGGGTTTGTGTTTCATACGACCATCAAGCTATGTGTCGTCTTGTCTGTCCTCTGTGACTGTAGAGGGAAGTGAGGCAAAAGCACACCTGTTTCATTCACAGTTGTCGAGTATATACACGAGCATGTGGGCGATCATGCTCTACTGATCAGCCGAGATGTGGGCGATCATGCTCTACACGACCGTGAAAATAGCTCTAAGCTAACAGACTAGCTAATCGGTTACAGAGATTGTCTTATCTATTTCTACACCACCCCTCAGTTTGTGCAGCAGTGCCAATGCATAAACTGGATCGAAATTCTTCAAACAACGCCGTAGCAAGTCCCTTAGTCATTATATCTGCAAACTGGTGTTGAGTTGGAACATGTAGAACTCTCAGCTGGCCAACGGCGACTTGTTCACGAACAAAGTGAATGTCCAGTTCAACATGCTTTGTACGACGATGGTGCACAGGATTCTCTGAAAGATAGACTGCAGAAATATTATCACAATAAACCACCGTTGCTTTGTCAATGTTCACATGGAGCTCACGAAGGAGATTGCGTAACCACCAGCATTCAGCGGCAACGTTTGCCACTGCCCGATACTCCGATTCCGCACTTGATCTTGATACGGTAGTTTGCCGCTTCGACGACCAAGAAACAAGTGAATCACCGATGAACACGCAGTACCCCGATGTAGAGCGTCGAGTGTCTGGGCAACCTGCCCAGTCCGCATCTGAGTATGCCACCATTGCTGTTGAAGCTGAGCCATGAATGTGCAGACCATGATCCAATGTCCCACGCAAATACCTGAGAATTCGCTTCACCAAATTCCAGTGGGCGTCATGAGGAGCATGCATATGTAAGCTCACTTGATTCACAGCATATGCCACATCAGGTCAGGTCGGGTGAGTGTGAGGTATTGGAGAGCTCCCACAATGCTTCTGTAGAAAGCAGCATCATCTGCAGGCTGACCGGCAGTGGCAGAAACTTTTGGCTTTGTGTCAATTGGAGTTGGGGATGGTTTGCAGTTCATCATGACAGCTCGATCAATGATGTCTTCGGCATACTGACCTTGATTAAGGAAGAAGCCTTGTGTAGTACGTGATGAGAACATTAATGACGTACGAATAACAACGACGGAAGATGACGTGCCAAACCAAGTTGTCACGTCTCCACCTCTCGTCATTGCGCCCCATCGAGTTACGGATCCATCTTCTAACCAGATGACGACATACAAGGGCCCAATCACTAGAGCTCGAGCCCAGGAATTAAAGACGGTTTGATGCTAAGGAACGACGGCTCAGGATGATGCCGTCCGAAGGCCCATGTGGCCCAAGTCGCGCGACCCCCTCTCCACCGTGCGACTCTCCACTTCAGCCGGTCCTAGATGTCGCGTCCTACCCCTATTTAGTCAAGGGTTGCGTCCCTTGCAATCTTTGAGTTTTATTTTAAGTTTAGCTTAGCTATACATCCGTCTCTCGACGTGAATTCAGAACTCCACCTTCGTGCAATACATCAGATTGTTCGCCTCTACTTCTTGCTCGTTCTTCGATTGCGCGTAAGAATTGATCCTCGTGATCAGATTGATCTTGTTTACCGCAAGGTTAATATTCTCTGAAAATTGGTTCAGCGATTACATTGGCGCTTCGGCTTGCTCGTCGTAGTCGGATCGTGAGGATCGACATCCACCAAATCGAAGTTATCTCCACTCGCCGAAAGATCGGGCACTATACACCTATCAAGTGGTATCAGATTCCAGTGTTTTTCGGTGAGTTTATCCAAATCCACATAAACCGAAAACTACAAAAAAAAAAGTTTACCCCTGTACGGTTTTGAGCCTCGCACTTTCGTTCAATAATTTACGTTGTTGAGTTTTTATGCTTTTGCTTTTGATCATTGCTGTTACACTGTGTTTTATCGTTTTCTCCCCATCATCATCATATCCTTCCGCCGCGCCGCGTGTTTTCACCATCATAGTTTGCTTTCCGTCACATCTGTTTACCCCGTCTCGCTCTCCTAATTGGCCAGCTGATCGCTTGCCAAGTTTTTTCGCTGCACCGTGAGTCCGGGTCAATCACGTGCCTAGCCAACGCTTTTGGCCAATCGCCGATCGAGTCCTACTCGGTCACATCGTAACCCGGTCGCCTCGCCCTGTGTTTGGTTCTGTTCGGTTCCATGTGTCCCTTCTCTGTTCGGTTCTGATCTTTTAACTACGGTTCTACCCCTGCCTCAAAAAAAAAGCGCTTATGCTTAATTGCTCATTTGAGGTCTCATTGTTTATATTTTTAAAAAAAAGTATAAAAAAAAGAATAAAAAAAGAAAAAAAAGAGAAAAAAGAGCGACCGAGCAACACAGGCGACGCGTTCTTGCCGCACTTTGTTTTGATCCTTCTTCCTTCCTTTTGCATTTATGCCGGCAGCAATCTTTTCGCGTTTAGCACCATTATTCAGCTTTGCAGTTATTGTTTGAATTGTCCTAACCCTTGGATTGAGTGCAGTCTTCCAGCCCTATAAATTTTCTACTACGAGCAGGTTTTTATTTCATCATGCAATCGCTCCTCCAATCTTCCACCGGTTTTACCTGTGGTTACAGTTCACGCTTGCGTGCTTGGTAAGGACGGGTAAGAATTTGATAACAGCTTTTTGATTGAGCTTTTCATCCACCACTCATCTCTCGTCGTAGGATCCAGCTTTTTGTATTGCTTGTGTTTCTATGGCAGAAAACAACTCGAAGTCGGAGGAGCTCACCCTTCAGGATGTCCAGGTGTAGATTGATGGTCTATAAAACGATATGAAGACGATGCACGAGAGACTTGACTCTACGGTCACTTTGTCGAATGAGCGTTTTGATCAGCTCGACCTCGCTGATACGGCTGCCCGCACCACGCTCGCGACGATCATGACTCATCTTGAGGCCATGTCGACGCAGCTTGGGACCATAACAACGCAGCTCACGGAGTTATAAAATGCACGTGACTACAGCGCCGACACCAAGCAGGACGACGACAATCGTCGTGGTCGTGCTCGTAGGGTACGTGTTCCTATTAATGATTCTTTTGTCAAAATAAAATTTCGTATTCCCACTTTTAATGGGAAATATGATCCGGATGCTTATCTTGATTGGGAATTAGAGGTTGAATAAAAATTTGCATACCATGATATTTCTGCTAATTTACAAGTTAAGACTGCTATTAGTGAATTTACCGAATTTGCTTTACTTTGGTGGCGTGAGTATAGTCAAAGATATCCTGATAATATTCCAACCACTTGGACGGCATTAAAAGCTGCTATGCGTCATTGTTTTGTGCCGTCATATTATGCTAGAGATTTGCTTAATCAAATACAGCGTTTTTAACAAGGTTCACTTTCCGTAGAGGATTATTATCAAGCTTTGTAAAAGGGTATGATTCACTGTGGTTTAGTTGAACTGGATGATGTTGCTATGGCTCGCTTTAGGGGTGGGATAAATCATGAAATTCAGAATATTCTTGATTATAAGAATTATGATGATATGACCACCTTATTTGAATATGCTTGTAAAGCTGAACGTGAAGTGCAGGATCGACAATCTTCGTCAAGACCTAACATTTTTGTAGGGTCCAAGACGCCTTTAGCTCCACGGTCGACACCTCCTTCCACATCGCGCGACCACTCCTCGACCACGTCCAAGTCGAGTGCTCCATCCACGGCCAATTCTGCCTCGATCGTGCCGTCCTCCTCGTCGTCTGGACGAGCTCGTGATATTCAGTGTTACCGTTGCCGAGGATTTGGTCATGTGATACACGATTGTCCAAATAAATGAACTATGTTGATTTGTGATGACGGTGGATATTCTTCTGCTAGTGATTCTGAGGATATTCAGCAGACTATGCTTGTCACTAATCATACAGATAATACGGAGGTTCATATCGACTCTAGTGCCGCCGACAGGTATGCAACTCTTGTTGTGCAGCGTGTTCTTAGAACACAGATCATTCAGGATGAAAAGCATCAGTGCCACAATATTTTTCATATCAAAGGCATTGTGCCAGAACGAGCGGTCCGTATAATCATCGATGGTGGCAGTTGCAACAATTTGGCTAGTACGACCTTGGTGGAGCAGTTGTCATTGCCAACAAGGAAACACCCACATCCTTATCACGTTCAATGGCTTAATGATGGCGGTAAAATAAAGGTAACACGCTCGGTACGTGTTCCTTTCTCTCTTGGTGCCTATTCTGATTTTGTAGATTGTGATATTGTTCTAATAGAAACATGCTCTTTGTTGCTTGGCCGTCCTTGGCAATATGATATTGATAGTGTTCATCATGATTGCTCCAATTATTATTCCTTCATGTTTAAGGGTCAGAATATTGTTATTCATCTATGACACCTGAACAAGTTCTTAAAGATGATATTGCTCGAGCGGCAAAAGCTACAAAATTGGTTACATCGTCTCCTGTTGCACCTGTTCAATATGAGATCAGATTGAATAAACCTATCTTGCTTGCTACACGTGCTGATTTTGATGAATTACATGATGTTAATCTGCTTTGGTATGCGCTAGTTTGCTCTCGTATGCTTGTTTCACTAGATGAGACGTCTATGTTGCATATTCCTCCTGCTATTGCTAATCTTTTATACGACTATAAAGATGTTTTTTCCGCTGAATTGCCACCGGGTCTTCCTCCTATTCGTGGCATAGAACATCAGATTGATTTAATTCCAGGCGCACAGCTTCCTAATCGCGCCCCGTAGTGCACAAATCCTGAGGAGACAAAAGAAATTCGGCGTCAAGTACAGGCAATACTTGATAAAGGTTATATTCGTGAGTCTCTTAGTCCTTGTTCGGTTACTGTTTTACTTGTTCCTAAGAAAGATGATTCTTGACGTATATATGTAGATTATCGTGCCATTAACAATATTACAATTCGTTATCGATATCCTATACCACGTCTTGATGATATGCTTGATGAACTTAGTGGTGCCATAATTTTCTCTAACGTTGATTTACGTAGTGGTTACCATCAATAAGAATAAAATTAGGAGATAAATGGAAAACGGCTTTTAAAACTAAATTTGGCTTGTATGAATGGTTGGTTATGCCGTTTGCATTGTCTAATGCTCCTAGCACTTTTATGCGCTTAATGAATGAAGTTCTTCGGTCTTTTATTGGAATATTTGTTGTTGTCTATTTTGATGATATTCTTATATATGGCAAATCCATGAATGAGCATTTAGATCATTTACGTGCTGTTTTTGATGCTTTACGTGCTGCTCACTTGTTTGGGAACATAGAAAAATGTACTTTTTGCACGTAACATGTTTCGTTTCTTGGATATGTTATTACTCCACAGGGCATTGAGGTGGATAGCAGGTGGACGCCATTCAAAGTTGGCCCCAACCGACGACGGTCACACAGGTTCGCAGTTTTCTTGGTCTTGCAGGCTTCTATCGTCGTGTTGTGCGGGATTTCAGTTCTATTGCTGCACCATTACGTGAGCTGACCAAGAAAGGTGCGTCATTTGAGTGGGGCGTAACACAAGCCGACGCATTCAACACTTTAAAGTAACGGTTAACTCATGCTCCTCTCTTACAATTGCCTAATTTTTATAAAGTGTTTGAATTGGAATGTGATGCTAGTAAAATTGGTTTGGGTGCTGTTTTGTTGCAAGATTATAAATCCATTATTTATTTTAGTGAGAAGTTAAATGGTGCTGCTCTTAAATATTCCACTTATGATAAAGAACTTTATGCTTTAGTAAGAACTTTGCAAATATGGCAGCATTATTTATGGCCTCGCGAATTTATTATTCATTCTGATCATGAGGCTTTGAAACATATTAGAACCCAAACTAATCTGAACCGTCGTCATGCTAAATGGGTTGAATTTATTGAATTTTTTCTGTATATTATTAAATATAAAAATGGGAAGAAAAATGTGATTGCTGATGCTTTGTCTCGTCGTTATATGATGCTGTCCTAATTAGACTTTAAAATCTTTAGTTTGCAAGCTTTGAAAGATCAATATGTGAATGATGTTGATTTTTGTGATATTATGATGTATTGTAAGGATGACAAACCTTGGACAAATTTCATATGCAGGATGGATTCCTGTTTCGTGCTAACAAGCTGTGTATTCTAGCTAGCTCGGTTCGTCTTTTGTTGTTACAGGAGGCGCATGGAGGTGGTCTTATGGGCCACTTTGATGTTTTCAAGACACATGAGGTGTTGGTCGACCATTTTTTTGGCCACGGATGCGCCGTGATGTTGAGCGTCTTGTTGCACGCTGTACTACATGTCAAAAAGCGAAATCTCGTTTGGATAATCATGGTTTGTATATGCCCTTGCCTGTTCTGTCTTCTCCTTGGCATGATATTTTGATAGATTTTGTTTTGGGATTGTCTCGCACTAAGAAGGGGATGGACAATATTTTTATGGTTGTTGATCGTTTCTCTAAAATGGCTCACTTTATACCTTGTTATAAAACTGATGATGCCTCAAATGTTGCTGAATTATTCTTTAGAAAGATTGTTAGATTGCATGGAATTTCTAAAATAATTCTCTGATCGTGATGCTAAGTTTCTTAGTCATTTTTGACGTTCTATTTGGAATAAATTAGGAACTAAGCTGCTGTTTAGTACTACTTGTCATCCTCAAACTGATGGGCAAACTGAGGTAGTAAATAGAACTTTGTCTGCTATGCTTAGAGCTGTTCTAGATAAAAACTTGAGATGTTGGAAAGATTGTTTACCTCATATTGAATTTGCTTATAATCGTGCTACACATTCTGCCACTAAGATGTGTCCTTTTGAGGTTGTTTATGGCTATGTTACTAGGGCGTCTATTGATTTGTTTGCTATTGATGCTGAAGATGAACCATATGTTGATGCTCTTGCTCATATTGATCACATGAAACAATTGTATGAAGAAACATAACACAACATTGCGTTGCTAATAAAAAGTATCAAGTTGCTGGTAGTAAAGGTAGAAAACATATATTTTTTGAATATGATGATTTGGTTTGGTTGCACTTGCGTAAAGATAGATTTCCTACTTTGCGTCGTTCTAAATTGATGCCTCGTACTGCTGATCCTTTTAAAGTGCTAACCAAGATTAACGATAATGCTTATGTTCTTGACTTGCCCATGAAGTTTGGTGTTTCCACTAGTTTTAACGTTGTAGATTTGAAACCATACTTGGGTGAGGATGATGAGTTGCCGTTGAGCACGACTTCACTTCAAGAAGGGGAGGATGATGAGGACATCAACGACATGCGAATAACGACGACGGAAGATGACGCGCCAAACCAAGTTGTCACGCCTCCACCTCTCGTCGTCGTCCTCCCTCGAGTTACGGATCCATCTTCTAACAAGACGACGACATATAAGGGCCCAATCACTAGAGCTCGAGCCCAGGATTTAAAAACGATTATGATGCTAAGGAACGACGGCCCAGGATGATACCGTCCGAAGGCCCATGTGGCCCAAGTCGCGCAACCCCCTCTCCACCGCGCGACTCTTCACTTCAGCCGGCCCTAAATGTCGCGTCCTATCCCTATTTAGTCAAGGGCTGCGCCCCTTGCAATCTTTGAGTTTTGTTTTAAGTTTAGCTTAGCTATACATCCGTCTCTCGACATGAATTCAGAACTCCACCTTCGTGCAATACATCAGATTGCTCGCCTCTAATTCTTGCTCGTTCTTCGATTGCGCGTAAGAATTGATCCTTGTGATCAGGTTGATCTTGTTTACCGCAAGGTTAATATCCTCCAGAAGTTGGTTCAGCGATTGCATTGGCGTTTCGGCTTGCTCGTCGTAGTCGGATCATGAGGGTTGACATCCACCAAATCGAAGTTATCTCCACTCGCCGAAAGATCGGGTACTATACACCTATCAGTACGTGTAACCTTGATGCGAAGGAAGAAATGCAGAGGCCCGAGGTCTTTCAAGGCAATTACTGAGCTCAGATGAGACATAATCCGATGCAACAGCTGGTTTGACGACGCCGTGAGCACAATATCATCGACGTACAGGAGCAAATAAGCCATGTCGTCGCCGTTCTTGTATACAAACAGGGATGAGTTAGACTTGGTTGCCACAAAATTGAGAGATGATAAATGTCCAGCGAAGTGCTAGAACCAAGCTCTTGGAGCTTGCTTCAACCCGTACAGCGACTTGGAAAGAAGACATACGTGATCCGGATGATCAGCATCGATGAACCCGACCGGTTGATGGCAGTACACACGTTCCTGTAGCTCACCATGCATGAATGCATTTTTGACATCTAACTGGTTCACAGGCCAGTTCCTTGATGCTGCAAAATGTAGAACCGTGCGGATTGACGCTGGCTTGACAACCGGCGAGAAGGTTTGGTTGAAGTCCACTCCAGCTTGCTGACTGAATCCACGGACGACCCACCTAGCTTTCCGGCGTTCCAAGGAGCCATCGGGATTGAGTTTGTTTCTAAATACCCATTTGCCGTTGATGACGTTGACGTCGGATGGACGAGGAACAAGTGACCGGGTTCGATTTTCTTGAAGGGCAGTGAACTCTGCTTGCATAGCAGCTAGCCATGCCGGGTCACGCATCGCGGCACGCACAGAGGTGGGCGGCGATGGGGGGCTGGTAGTGGCAGCGTGCACGTACTTCTTGTTTGGCAGCCGAATGCCAGACTTAGCACGCGTCACCATGTGATGACGAGTACCCACAGGTTGTTGCTGATGTAGAACCCGTGAGGTTGAAGAGTTTAAAGGTGCTGATGTAGACGTGATGGCCGTTGGTAACGCGGAAGAAGCGGCAACGCCACTTGCACTCACGGTGCCTGCAACATGGCCGGCATCGACGCTAGGTTGATGTTCCTCGGGGAAGACATCATCAGCTCCATGGTCGTTGTTCTGTGGCAACGGATGATCCAGTGTTGTGGCTGGAACAGCCGCTACAGTGGGTGCCGCCACAGCACGTCGTGTACGTCGTGGCATGGACACAGGAACAAAGACGACCTCCAGTGACGACGAAGCAGCTGGTGGCCGCGGCGGCATCGACGACGGAGCAGTTGGTGGCCGTGGCAGCATCGGCGACAATACAACCTGTTTAAAAGGAAAGAATGTCTCGTCGAAGTAGACGTGACGTGAGGTTATAACACGCCGAGTTTCAGGATTATAGCAGCGGTAGCCTTTGGACTCCGTTGGGTAGCTAAGGAAGATGCACGCAGCCGAACGTGGTGCTAGTTTGTGTGCTGCAGTGGCAGTAGTATTAGGATAGCACAAGCTACCGAACACCCTAAGATGATCATAGTCAGGCTGACAGCCAAAGAGCAGTTCATATGGGGTTTGGTTGTGGCGAGCACGGCAAGGGCGCCGATTAAGCAAATAAGTTGCAGTGGACAAAGCATCTGGCCAAAAGGTCGATGGCACAGAGGAGTGATGAAGCAATGCTCGCAAGCTATCATTAAGAGTTCTAAGCACGCGTTCAGCACGACCATTCTGAGGCGAAGTGTAAGGACAAGTTAGCCGTAAAGAAATGCCATGATGAGAAAGAAAGGAGCGGTGTGCATTGTTGTCAAATTCTTTTCCATTATCAGTTTGTAGGCACATAATGGGCAGCTGAAATTGCATGCGAACGAAAGCATGAAAGGAAATCAACGTAGCTAGAACATCAGACTTGTGCCTCAATGGAAATGTCCAAGAAAAGTGAGAAAAATCATCTAGAATGACCAAATAAAATTTATACCCCGAATTGCTTATTACTGGCGAAGTCCATACATCACAGTGGATAAGTTGAAAAGGATAAAAGGCAACATTGTTGGAGGAAGAAAAAGGCATCCGTACATGTTTGCTAATGCGACAAGCATGGCATGTATGAATGTCTGATTTTTCACAACTATAATCAAATGAACTCAAGTTGCGATGAAGAGGAGCATTGCCGGGGTGACCAAGGCGTGCGTGCCAGAGATCTGTGGAGTGGACTGCATGGAATGAACGATGGCTTCTTCTGGACTTGCATGGCACACGCAGTGGATACAGCTCGCCAGATGAATCACATCGGAGGAGTACCGTCTTGGTTAGCAGATCCTTGATGGAAAAGCCAAAAGCGTCAAACTCGACAGTCACATTATTATCACGAGTGAGAGCACGAACAGAAATCAAGTTCTTGATCAAAGTTGGGGAAATAAGAACATTGTATAGATGCAAGTTAGATGATGTAGTAGGTAAAGAAGCATAGCCAGATTGATAAACAGGGATGGGAGCACCATTGCCGACTATAATTTGAGTGGGAGGGGAAAGAGTAGAGAGGGAGGAGGTGATACCAGGATTGGAAGCCATGTGGGAGGAGGCACCAGTGTCAAAGAGCCAATCACCACCGCCATCTGCGGCAGCAGAAGCGGGCATTCCGTGCAGCGCCAAGAAGAGGCCTGGTGGCATGTATGGCTATGGTGCGTTGTAGGCATTCATGTCGGTGAAGGAGGACGTCGGCGAGGACGCGAACATGGCCTGCGTGGGATGCTGGCCAGGACGTGGACCAAGCAGACTGTGGCCTAGAGCACGCCATTGCGGCGCTGGCCAGGCTTGGACAACTCCCGTCCATGGAGTGTAGGACTGCCCCCACTGGGGCAGCGGAGGTGCAGATCCTGAGGTAGCCGACGGACGTTGCGCGGCGCTGTTGAAGCGGTTTCGGCCGTTGCGCCTTTTGTTCTTGTTGCCGCCGCCACTAGGGAAATTGCTGGCGCCGCCGGGAGACGGAGCCGATGGTGAAGGCGCCGGTGGACGGGCAGTGTTGGTGGCCGGACTGGACGCCATGAGCGCTGTAGCAGCCTCCATCTTGGCCGTGTGCGCGGCGCGATCTTCAGCCTGCTTGAGATAAGATCTGGTATAGAGGAATGTCGGTGGCGGCACCTTGGAGGTCAAGACGGAGATCTCCTAGGAAAATTTGCTGTTGAGGCCGCGCAGAGTGTTGATGACGAGCGTGGTGTCCGTGACCGGTGCGCCGACGTCACCGAGGAGATCATCCAGCTCCTTGAGGCGGCCACAATATTCCGTGATCGTCATGTCGCCTTGGTACAAGCCATGGAACTCTTGCTGGGCGTAGACCGCACGCTGGAGGCAGTTGTCGATGAACAGATTGCAGATCGCTTGCCAGATCACATACGCCGTGGGTTTGGATCGCATGACCATGTTTCGGAGCCCCGGCGTCAAGGTTGCGTATAGCCAGGTGATGATGGAAGAGTCAATCTGGAGCCACTCTGGATCATGGCCCATCAGAGCTGCGTCGAGGCTGCCGTCGATGTGGTCGGCGATGCCAAATTTCTTGAAAGTGAGATAAAAAAACTGACGCCAGACAGAGAAGTTAGAGTCCCCAAAGTCAAGGATGATGTGGACGTGAGAGTGGATGTTGACCATGGAGATGGTGGAGGCAGCAGCAACCTGTGGTGCGTTTGCGCCGGGGAAGAAGGGGTTAGTGGTGTGCGACGAGCCAGACATGGAGGAGGGACTCGTCGCCATGAGAGCAGCGGAAGGTTTAGGATCGGTATTCTTCTGATACCATGTAGAGAGAAGTGAGGCAAAAGCACACCTATTTCATTCACAGTTGTCGAGTATATACACGAGCATGTGGACGATCATGCTCTACTGATCAGCCGAGATGCTTGAGAACAGTTGGTGCATGCCGTGAGAATAGCTCTAAGCTAACAGACTAGCTAATCGGTTACAGAGATTGTCTTATCTATTTCTACAGTGACGACTCGTGAATTTGTCCTCAAACCCACTCACTCACGTGGTACAAAAATGTTCGACGTGCGCGCCAACGTTATTGCTTCCGTTCAAAAACAAGTTTCGAAGAAGAATCGTAACGGATGGGCATAGAGAGCTTCTCAGTATCATTCGAAAGAGAAGTGCGAATTGCCGTCAAAGTTCAAACATGTGAAGCGAAGTAGTAGGACGCAGAACGGGAGAAGCACAGGCACAGCACAGCGCTGAACGGCAGAGACACGCACAGAGCACAACGCAAACTAGCCAGCCCACCAGATTCGAAGAGCTAATGGCCCATGCAGGCCCATAATTCCCATTGGTGACATGGGCCTATGGGCAGTCACGAGTCACGCGACCCATCTGACGTTTAGATGATGGGCTCCAGTTTCAGTCTCCTTGCTCGTCGCAAAGGTTTTGCCAAGGCCTCCAACCGATCCGGCAGACCGCCGCCGTCACGCCCTCCCGCTGCAGCCGCCGGCCGATTCGAGGTCGACGCCATGGCCGCGGGCCAGCAAAGCGGCTTCTCCTCGTCGTCCACTGGTTCTGGGAGGCTCGTCACGCCCTTCTGGAAAGGTTCACCTCCAGCTCAAACATCCCCATCTCCTTCTACCATGCTGTTTTGCCGTCGTTACAGTTTGTTTATCAATGCAGAGAAGTACGAGAGGGATGCGAGGAGGTACTGGGACATCTTTTACAAGCGCCACGAGGACAAGGTACTGTTCTCGACCATGTTTCTGAATTCCTTGTAGTAGCTAGAGCTAAGCTCGTGGAGGAGAGTAGTTTGGATTTGGATCATATGGTATTATCAGTTAGGATGAGCCGAGGTGTTAGGGAAGATGTACGCGTGGAAAGTCATCTCAGTTGATTATTTGTTTATCAGCAACATTACGTGTATGCATAGCTAGATGATGATGGTAGACAGCTAGCAGGGGCGAAGCTAGGGTTCAACCATGGGGAGGGGGGCGGATAGTAACATTTATCTAATGACAATAATTTTTTTGCTTAATTATATGGTCAATTTTTGTGTACATAAGAGGAGTACATGAAGCATAGGTGTGGGGGGGGGGGGGGGAGATACAGGTCCCTCCCTAGCTTCGCCACTGATAGTTAGAGTGAAGGTCTGAGCCATAGATTTTGAAGCAAGGAATGTGACCTCGTTTGTACTACTCTAATTGTTGCTATTAAAGTGTTGTGTGTTCAGTAGTTTAGTGTTGACAACAAGTTCTGGTAGTTTGTTTCAGTCTATAGGTCCGTTAGGGTCGTAGGTAGTTAGCTGAGAACGACATTGTGCTGGTCGCTTATGACAGAAAATAGGTCCACTATGACCATTGATTACCTAGTTGATGATTTTTTTTTTTTTTTGCTTTTATAAATATTGGAAAGAAAACTGAAAACGTTGCAGCTTCACTACAATACCAAAGTCACACATCATCCTGTGTAATTGATTGAGATTTTGCTAATACCAAACCAAACTTCAAAATACCATTGCTTACTGTCGAAATGCTAAACAGAACAGCTGTGCAAATTCTTTTTGAACCTTCAAACCCAATATGCGGCAGCGATTGTGTTATTATCTACTTTAAGTATTGTCATGTCATATTTAGTACTTGTTTAATTTTTCTTTTTACTTGCATTTGACTTCTGTCCTTCCATTTGGGTAGTTTTTCAAGGATCGACACTACTTGGATAAAGAATGGGGGAAATACTTTGAGGTAAACATGAGAAATAATAGTTTTGCCATAAAGTACACGGATCTGATACAATTCTGATGAACATAGGGCCAAGATGGAGAAACACTGGCGGTTCTAGAGGTATGGATGCATTCTTTTTGGTAATGTCAAGGTTGTTTTCTGTATTTACAATTTTTATGGCTGTATCTGATAATCGAACTCTACAAGAAAAAATGATTACTGTTTTCTAATAAGGCGAAAATAAGTTTAAGCATGAATATTCTTTGGTATGAATTTGTGTTTAAAACCTGCAGATTGGTTGTGGAGCAGGAAATACTATCTTCCCGTTGCTTTCTACATACCCAGATATATTCATTCATGCCTGTGATTTTTCTCCCCGAGCTGTAGACTTGGTCAAGGTAGTTATCTGATTCCCTTTGATATTTGAATAATTGATTGGGTGTTCAGGTTTTCTTCCCATTGGTATCATGCTACCTTTGGTTGAATTTTATGCAGAAACACAAGGACTTCAGACCTGGGCGAATTAATGCATTTGTATGTGATACTACATCAGAACAATTAACTGATAGTGTGGAACCTTCTTCTGTTGACATTGTAACAATGGTAATGTGTTATACAACATTATGTATTTGTAAAAAAAAAATTGATGTCTCTGACTGTTTTTACACATCTTGTTTTCTGAATTTATGAGTGTATAAAGTAGAAACAACTAACATATTAAGTAGATCTTCATGCTCTCTGCAGTTGCCCCAGATAAAATGCCTTCAGTTCTACAGAATGTTAGAAATATCCTAAAAGTAAGTACTCCCTTTACAAGACCTTAATCTTCCACTTTTATAAAGTTTTCCTGATAAATGGAACTGAGCTATATCTTCTATATCAGCCTGGTGGTCGTGTTCTCTTTCGGGACTACGCCTTTGGTGACCTTGCACAGGTATAGTTTCTTATCTTATGTTTTGCCCTGATATTTGAATTGTTTAAATTCTATAACTTTTAGAATTCTTTCTATCTCCAGTTGTTGGTTGTACAATTTTTTTTAGTATGTGAAATCATTCATAAGAACAATGCGTTGAAATATGAGAGTCTCCCTTGTTGTCCTATGTTATTTCAGGACATGACCTATTAGCACCATTCTCAATACACAAAAGCTATATTTATTTTAAAAATTTAAACCTGCTGCTATGTGTCTTATGTTTCAATTCAATTCCTGTTTGATCTACATGTCTGAAAATACAATGTATCTTCTTTTCCTTCCTTTAAATAAAACTATATCTTCCCTTCCATTAACACATGATATTCTTTCTAATTTTTTCTTACAAATATTTTGTAGGAAAGGCTTATGTCTAAGGGCCAGCAAATAAGTGAGAACTTCTATGTCAGAGGTGATGGTACGGTGAGTGGACTTCATATATCACAACTTTATAAACTATAAATTCAGCTACTTCAACATATTTATTCAGCGGATGCTACTTTTCAAATGATTACCTAAATCATTGTGATGTATTTTCCATGCAGCGTGCATATTACTTTTCGAATGAATATCTGGTGGATCTATTCTCAAAATGTGGATTTACTCTTGAGGAAATTTTCGTGCACAACAAACAAGTTGAGAACCGTTCACTAGAATTGGTGATGAACAGGTGATGGTCTTTTATAATGCATCATCGGTTGCTATTGAACTCACACATAAATCATTTAATTGTATTTTAGCATTGTTAACTCCAGACACAGCCACACAGGCATACAGAAGTTCAACAGGGAACTGTACTTAAACATTATATTGCCCTTCAATATTTAAATTTCAAGCTATCTATTGTGCACACTCTGAAAATATTTATTTCATTGTACTATTTGCAGTATTTATTTCATTGTACCATTTGCATTGTATCATTGCTTACATTTAATTCATTAAGTGCACTTCGTTCAATAGTGTAGATAGCATGTCATCTGTACTCTCACCTGCGCCTGAATTTGTTTTCTGCATTTTATTATCTTACTTAGGAACTGGATCCAAGCTACCTTCACCTTCAACCCAGCTGGTCTTCAAGTTCCAAATGGCCAACATGAACTCTATGCTCGTGAGCATAAGCTCTCTTCTGACGCTTCTCAGAAGGAAAACAGTGGTGAAGAAATTGATCTTTCCGAGGATTTATGCAATATGTTTGTGACATCACACAACCTTGATGAGGTAACTAGAAATACATTGGCTTGAAAAGAATGGTTGCTCAGTAAGTTTGGTAGTTGGGTCTAAAAAAGTAGTTCAAGAAGTTAGAAAGATATGTTACTTTCTTCCCTGTTCGTCTTTTTTTTGGAGAATATGCAATAAACAGTAGATTTTATTTCGGTTGAAAGACGATGATCTGAAAGATAATTGATGTTTCTATCAACTTGTGACATTGATTTGAAATCCTATGGTTGGGAAGGTATGCACTCGGCTACATTTTAACTGCTACTGCTTGCAGCCTATCTGTCCTTTCTTTATCTTCAATCACTCTGCTTACACCATGTTTCCAGTTGTTCTTGATTAAGTGTGATACCATGAGACATTCTGTATTGTTCTCGTTTGTGCTCATAAAACCTGACATATTTGTCTGTTCATGTCTATTGGGATAACACTGCTATTTTAATTCACTTAATCTTTTGGTTTGCAGGTACAAACCATTGAGATCAAAGCAAAAGGTCATGACTTCAAAATAAAAATGCTCACAAAAGAATTCCAACACACCTGCAAATTAACTGGCTTAATGCTGTGGGAATCAGCTCAATTCATGTGCGGTCTTTTAGCAGAGAATCCTTCCATTGTTGCTGGCAAAAGGGTGCTTGAGCTGGGATGTGGCTCGGCTGGCATCTGCTCAATGGTTGCCGCTAGTTTCGCCCAATCTGTTGTAGCTACTGATGGAGATGTAGAATCACTGGATCTCCTTCGACAGAATATTACTTCTAATTTGGAGCCTGATTTGCTTAACAGAATCACGATAAGGAAGTTATTTTGGGGCAATAAAGATGATGTTGTGGCAGTCAGAGATCTTTCTGCCAATGATGCAGGTTTTGATTGCATAATAGGCACTGATGTTACCTACAATCCTGATGCTATACTTCCTCTTTTCAAGACTGCCAGGGAACTGATTTCTGACAAAGGGAATGAGGATTCAGGGGCAGCTCTTATTCTTTGCTACATTCAGCGCCGTGTTGATGAAGACTCTATACTTTCTAATGCTATGGCCCCGGGTTTCAGGCTCGTGGACAAATGGATAAATGGAGTTCATGAGAGCAATGGCATTATTAGTTCTTGGTTCAAGGATAATGATGTTTGTCGTGCTTTCCAGAATGCAACACTTTCGATATTGTATTTTGAACTGTAAGAAATTGATATTTTGCAGAACTCACTATAACGTGAAAATTTTTGTACCAACTGTACTAAGGAACCCAAAAAAATGTGACGGAAACTTTACTTAAGTGACTGATGATTTCTATATCTAATTTTTCCGCTTCAACGTTTGAAATATCATGGTTTATATCTAGATTTCATGGGAACTATTTACAGATCACAGCAGTGAAAACACAAAGCAGACAGAACAAACATGCAGAATCCTGTATTGAACTTTTTCAATAAGACAATAAACAGGAAATTAAAAAGCTTCTTATTGATCAACGTCATTACATCACAATAAACATGATAAACATCAACCTACTATCTAAAAATAATAAAAAAAGGAGAGTGGAACTTGACTCAAGCGTAAAGATCATCCTCATCATCGGCAGCGGCAGCTGCATCAGCAGCAGGTTCGGGCGCTTGGGTCTGTGCAGGGAAGCGGGATTCACTGCCGAACCCTCTGGATTGTTGCAACGTCTGCGCGAACGCCGTGTACTTCCTAATGTCCGCATCGCTGACGCTCCTCCTCGCAAACCTCATGGACTCTTCGAAGTGAACAGCCTTGATTTGTGCCGGTTCTTCCACGGCGCAGTCCACCTCCATGACTTCCGAGCTCTCCTTAGCCTTCCTCTGCCGCTCTATGTCCTTCTCAATATCCTCACGGATAGCGTACTTGCACGCTCTTTGGCAGATCTCGGTAATGTCCGCGCCACTGAAGCCAGCAGTGAACTTTGCGAGCGCGGCGAGAGGGGACTTTCTCAAGCACGCCTTGAAGATCTGGAGCCGTGAAGCTTCGTCTGGCAATGGGATGTAAATTAATGAGCTGATCGAGGCGGCCAGGACGGAGCAGGGCCACAGTCGATGATGTCCGGCCGGTTGGTGGCGCCGATGATGAACACGGTCTTTTTGGCGTTCATGCCGTCCATTTCGGTTAGCAACTGGTTGAGGACCCTGTCCCCTGCACCTCCGGCATCTCCCACGCTGCCACCCCTCTGCGTGGCGTTAATCTTGAGCGCGTGCTCCGGGCAGTACTCGTCGGACATGGCGATGCAGACGGTGTCACGGCGGCGCTTGCCCTTGAGCAGCAGCAACACGTCGCCGTTGAAGATGGATGGTGGCCGGGTGGATGTTGCACACGGAGTTTTCCTCGGTCGTCGCCTCCTCCACCACCGGACGTTTCGCGGCCTTCGTCTTGCCGACGGGAACCGCAGAGGACGTGGCCATCGCGCCGGGCTCTCTCTTTTCTCTGTTCCGAACGAAACGGCGAAAGCTGCTTTCTCTCTGTAACAAGCTTGGAAAGCTGCTTGCGTTTCGATCATGGGGAGAGAGAGAGGTCGGGGGCTCGCAGTTTTATGGCCCCCGCGACTCCGTTCTGCACGCGAACACGAGTCCGAGGAGGAGCATGATTTCACTGCTTGCTGTGATCGAGTCGGGAATCGCAGGTTGCCAAGGTCCGGCTCCGAAAAGGAGTGGAAGCCCAGTAACTCACGCTCACAGCCCAGATTATCGATTGCCGGCCTATTCAATGTCCAGCCCAATAACGGAATAGTTCAGTCCAGTACGGCCCAAAATAGAAACGAGCACCCCAGCCTTTTCAAAGTCCAGCCCAAACTCTACCTAT
The DNA here is from genome assembly GCA_030378355.1 of Eleusine indica. Lineage (NCBI taxonomy): Eukaryota > Viridiplantae > Streptophyta > Magnoliopsida > Poales > Poaceae > Eleusine > Eleusine indica. Next base: position 2,342,926 of record CM059498.1, on the reverse strand, counting down.
AAGAGAGAGTCACCTCGCATTCCTCGCGAACCCTAGCGCCGCACACTCTCCCGCCGCCGCCGCCCAGTCGCAGGAAGGACCACCAGGAGGAGGAGGAAGATGCCGGCGGGGCACGGTCTGCGGGCGCGCACGCGCGACACCTTCTCGCGCCCGTTCCGCAAGAAGGGGTACATCCCGCTCACGACGTACCTGCGCACCTACAAGATCGGCGACTACGTCGACGTCAAGGTGAACGGCGCCGTCCACAAGGGCATGCCGCACAAGTTCTACCACGGCCGCACCGGACGCGTCTGGAACGTCACCAAGCGTGCCATCGGCGTCGAGATCAACAAGCAGGTATGGCTAGCAGATGCCATGGCATCTTTTCTCTACTTCTCGTTTCGTGGCCTAGATCTGATTGTTATAACGTAGTGTAGCTTTAGGCCTAGTTGTGCAACTGAAACCATTTTGATGCAACTGATTCAGGAATCGTGGTACCTGTTAAATCCTGGTTCGATGTTGTTTTACTGTAAACAGCTCTGTAAAAATCATTTTATACGCCTCCTAATTCTTGAGATAGGCAGTCTTGCACTCTTGCCTGATAGGGACGCTGTTTAGGAGCTCTTCCTCTGTAATGGCGCCTAGGTTTTTTGAGCTGCGCTTACAAATATTCAGGTCTCTTGTTATGCGCTCGGGAAAAATCTCATTCCAATTTATATATATTTGGCTATCCAACTTGAGTCATGTTAAGTGACACTAACAGTACTGAGCACCATCATAAGCCCCTCATTTGACTTGCATTGAATCTATCGACTTCTGTAGTTTATACCTGGTCATCTTCCTGTTAACGTGGAACCTTGGAGATTCATCTTGGTTCTGGTTTATGGTATTTTTGGTAGGCTATCCCTTGTTTGCCCTAGGCCGAGCGCTTACCCCTTCAGCCATGGGGTGGCGTGGTATTCCACGAGAGAGGGTATTGTGGCACACGTTATACGTGTGATGGGCATACATCAAAATTTGTCATTCTGGCTTCTCTTCTGTGTAAGATGCAGTAAAGGGAGGCTGTTTGGATGATACAAACCTAAATACTTGATGCTGTTTTTCTTCTGTTTACTAACAAGTCAGCCTACTTATTACCTATTACAAGTAGCCCTGCCATTTTACTGTCTGTTTGGATGCATCCATTTGTTGTTGAATGTGTTGGTTATTTTTTCATGCTACTTGAACTAGGGACACAACCTTCATGCTACTTGAACTGGGGACACAACCTTTTTGTGCTTATTTCTTAACTTTTTTCTTTGATCATTTAGGTTAATGGCCGCATCATCCGCAAGAGAATCCATGTCCGTGTGGAGCATGTTCAGCCCTCCAGGTGCACCGAGGAGTTCCGCCTGCGGAAAGCCAAGAACGACCAGCTGAAGGCTGATGCCAAGGCCCGTGGTGAGGTGATCAGCACCAAGAGGCAGCCAGAAGGACCTAAGCCTGGCTTCATGGTTGAGGGTGCTACACTTGAGACAGTTACTCCTATTCCGTATGATGTGGTCAATGATCTCAAGGGCGGGTACTAGATGCTTGTTTTTGAGGAGAGCATAAGCCAATTAGCATCTGCTTGTCTGAATATTTTTGGTACTGGTTAGTTTGTTTTGTTGCCTTGAGCATGGAACCTATGTGGCTACTGGTTAACACTAAAGATTTGCTGTTAATTCCATCCTTTCACCCTTCCCCTTGCCTTAGTGAACTTGCCTTGTATTTATCTGAAGTATGATGATCCATGTGAACTGCGGTTTCTTAAATTTCACGAATGGTTGAATGTTGAGCGTTGAAAATTTAATGCCAAGTCTTTTTGAGGCGTGAATTACAGGAGTCGCGGATTATGGTGGCTACAGTTGGTATGAAGATGGTATTAGATTTATTGGGATATGGTCTTCTGAAACGTGAAGCTACCATTTTGCATGATTACACCACTAATCGAAGCCATCTCTTGAATTTTCTGCCATTTGTGGTTCCTTCGTATGATACTTCCAAGTGCATAATGGCATCGGGTACCCGACAACGCGTTGCTCCAGTTGTGAACGAGCTTTCTTTCAGTTTTCAAACGGAAGGGGGCTGATAAATGGTGAAGAATAGGTGATACCTAAGTTTCCGACGGACAAGCTGCAAAATGGCGAAGAATAGGTGACACCTGTAACATATGATTGTTTTCACTAGGCGCGAGCTAAGATTGGCCGCCAGTACGTGTTCATGCTCTGTACACTGAGACTCTGTGACCACAAAACAGATGTTGGCTACTATCCAGTTTGGATTTGAGCTAATTTGAGGATGAGATTCAGATACCTTACAGCAGGACAAAGGGTCCTCCCACACGCACGTTTCGAGTGGCAAGTTTAAAAAAACTCAACCTGTCAGAAAAGACGGTATTATATTAAGAAGAAGAGTCCTTTACATAGATAAAAAAAAACTTTAAATTCCTTCCCTAACCATATATAAAAACTCAGCTGATCATATAAACTATAGCGTGAGTCTTTACCTATGTTTTACCATGAGTCGCGAGTGCCAAGTTTAGACGTGTGCGGACTGCTGAACGCATATTTGGCGCTAACCGTCGCATCGCTTTGTCTGTTTTTAGCTGTCATTATGCTACTTCGCTATTTTTGAGAGAGGCTGCGGGCAACATTTGCATCATGCGTTTGTGGACTCCAGAGAATATGGCGTGCATCTCGCAGGAACCAGAGGAAACGGGAAGGTTTCTCGCGAAAACGAACTTGAAGTGCGCCACAATCTGTGTTGAGCAGACTGCAGACTGGACGCACTTGCCGAGCCGATGACGATCATGATCCAAATAAAACCCAAGACTAGTTGCATCATGCTCCAAATCGTTCACCTCACGGTGCAGCACGACGCATACAAAAGTAGCAGGTAGCAGGTATCTGAGGTACGTGACACGGTGACAGAAAGCAAACCGAGCCACCTTGTGTCAACGATAACCCGTGACAAGGAAAATTCACTGGCTACCTGTTTGACAACAATGAACTCGTCTTAAATTGGAGCAAATTCGACCCCTCTTCATGGCATTCATGTGCACTGAAGTTCCATCAATGGGGGGAGGTATCGGCCAAACCGTCGAAATATCATCACTGATTTGAGCTGCGTGCGGACCATGGCCACTGGTTTGGGCGGATTAGAAGTCGACTTGTCAACCGTCACGCACGTGATGATGATCCTTTTCCGCAGCATAGACAAATTGGCATGGATACTGAAATCATCTATGGACTTTTAATTGAAGAAAAGAAGAGGCTTCAACGGAATCATGAGCCGGTGTCGCACGGCTCCAGTTGCCAGGATCGGAGTGGTCGCCTCATTGGATGTGTACAAAGTTGCAGGCATGTGACACCCTGAGAAGTCGGAAAGCAATTGTCCAGCCGACCATGGCAATGGACCGCAGTGGCCAAGCCGTGATCATAAACCACGAAATCACCAGCCGTAGCCCGTAGGAGTAGATTTTTTTTTTTATGTGTTCAGATTACAAAATGAGAATGCAACGTGCGAAACTCGACGATCGGAACCATCTCTACCGTTCGCTCCATGTCCGTGGTAGATTATGGGGATGGCATCCGGACTGCACGGCGTCCCGCCAAAACCGTCCAGACACTGTACCCTGTCCTCGCTTGGGGGGACACGCGTCGCGCACCCACCCGCCCTATCTCCACGGGTGCCAGCAGACGTGGCCCGCGCGCGCCGTCCGCGACAACCCACGACGACGCTTCGAGGCCGGTTCACGCGCCCGCCGCCCATCATGGCCCTCTCCCTCCGTTTACCGCCTCACGTTCCCTTCACCGGCGCACACTGCGCCACGTCGCCCGGGCGCCATCCTTATTTAACCCCGGCGCCCCTCCTCATTCCCCTCGTCCTGTAATAATAATAACCCCGATATCTCAGATCGTCGCAGCTGAGGGTTCCCGGAACCAAATCCATTTCCAGACACAACCCAAGATCCATTTCAATCTTTTTTCTTGGTGATCAATTAGTCGCAACGTTGCGTTATTAATCAATCCCTCTCTCTCTCTCTCTCTCTCTCTTGAAGAAGAAGGAGAAGCTAGGCTAGCTTGCATCGATCAGTCATCGCCATGGCGCTCAACCTTGCCCACCAGACCGGCGCGGCGGCGGCCGTGACAGCCGCGGCACCGTCAGGTCCCCGCACCGCCGTGGTCGCGGCAGCCGCCACCGTCGCGCCGCCGGCGGCATCCCCGTCACCGGCGTCGGGGCTGCAGCTGCAGACGATGTCGGTGGACCCCGCGACCTCCTCTCAGTCCCCGGATGTGAAGCCGGATCTGGCCATGGCGTGCCAGGCGCTGGTGGAGAACATCCCGGCGGAGACGGAGCACCCCGACGTGGCCGGGGAGGCGAAGAGCAAGGCCGGAGTGCCGGTGTTCGTGATGATGCCGCTGGACACGGTGCGCAAGGACGGCAACGCCCTGAACCGGAGGAAGGCGGTGGAGGCGAGCCTGGCGGCGCTCAAGAGCGCCGGGGTGGAGGGCATCATGGTGGACGTGTGGTGGGGTATCGCTGAGGCCGAGGGGCCAGGGCGGTACAACTTCAACGGATACATGGAGCTCATGGAGATGGCCAAGAAGACCGGACTCAAGGTCCAGGCCGTCATGTCATTCCACCAGTGCGGCGGCAACGTCGGCGACTCAGTCACGTAAGTACATCATGCTCTTTATTTCTTCTTCTGCTGTTGCTCCTTTTTTTTTTTTTCTTTATCGTGTTCTTGTTCTCTACGTACATTTTTTTGTAGTTTCGATCATGTGCCTTGTTTATTGAACATCTCTCGAATCCACTGGAACACGATCATTTCTGAATGCATGTAATAAATAAGTTCTTAAAATGCACCTTTCCTCCTCGCTGCTGTCATCAGTATCCTGATGTGGAGAACTGTCGAAGTCACCGGCTCCTTTGCGTGTCGAAAAAGATCTCCACCTTTTTTTTCTTCTTCTTCTTTCCCTGAACCTTTACCGGGAGTATGGGATCCTGTGACGCACCTCGACATGGGTGTTGCCACGTGAGCCGGTGAGCCCATTTACCACCGCAAGTGCACCTTTCATTATTTCTCCAGATAATGGCCTTCCATACAATATAGTATAAAAAAAAGGGGAGTCCTTTCATTGGCTGGACGGTGCTGGGGCCCGCACTTCCATGGCTGCTTGCCGGCTGTGCATGTGACTCCCCGTGAGATTGGCGATCAAATGTTCAGACTCCAGAGACCGCAGCCTCGTGCGATTGCCTTTTAGTTTCAGTACATGTGATCAATCCTGTTGGGCGGATGGGTCGTAGTCAACTTCATTAGCATGTTGATCCTCCACCTTGATGCCATTAGGAGTACGTTGGAGCCGTGTTTTGTTGATGAAATTTTAGGCACGACAGGAATAATGTGAGCAGCGAACTGAACATGCTGACGAGGTTATTGCAATGAACTGTGTGCAGCATACCACTTCCGAAATGGGTTTTGGAGGAGATGGACAAGGACCAGGACCTGGCCTACACCGACCGGTCGGGCCGCCGCAACTACGAGTACGTCTCGCTCGGCTGCGACACCACGCCCGTGCTCAAGGGCCGCACCCCCATCCAGTGCTACGCCGACTTCATGCGCGCGTTCCGCGACCACTTCGCCACATACATGGGCAACACCATCGTCGTACGTCTCTCTCCCCCCCCCCCCCCCTTTTGTTTTTCCCCCACCGGATTCGAGCATATCATCGTCGTTCCTTGCTTCTACTGACCTTCCCATGTGTATCAATTAATCACCGTATGTATGTGCAGGAGATCCAAGTTGGCATGGGTCCGGCCGGCGAGCTCCGCTACCCGTCGTACCCGGAGAGCAACGGCACCTGGGCGTTCCCTGGCATCGGCGAGTTCCAGTGCTATGACAGGGTATGCATCAATATAATTGCTTGTTTCCGATTCCTTGTATACAGTTTATTCCTCCTTTGCATTGGTAGACATGATGATGGGAATCGATTATCGAACAGTACATGCTGAGCAGCTTGAAGGCCGCGGCTGAGTCCGTGGGTAAGCCGGAGTGGGGCAACGCTGGGCCCGGTGACTCCGGCAGCTACAAGGACTGGCCCGAGGACACACCCTTCTTCCGGCGCGAGGGCGGGTGGAACACCGAGTACGGCGAGTTCTTCATGAGCTGGTACTCGCAGATGCTCCTTGAGCACGGCGAGCGCATCCTGTCCGCGGCGTCGTCCGTGTTCACGGGCACCCCGGGGGTGAAGATCTCGGTGAAGGTGGCCGGCATCCACTGGCACTACGGCACCCGGTCCCACGCGGCGGAGCTCACGGCGGGCTACTACAACACGCGGCACCACGACGGGTACCTCCCCATCGCGCGGATGCTGGGCCGCCACGGCGCCGTGCTCAACTTCACGTGCGTCGAGATGCGGGACCACGAGCAGCCGCAGGACGCGCAGTGCCGGCCCGAGGCGCTCGTGCAGCAGGTGGCCGCCGCGGCCCGGGACGCCGGCGTCGGCCTGGCGGGCGAGAACGCGCTGCCCAGGTACGACGAGACGGCCCACGACCAGGTGGTGGCCACCGCCGCCGAGAAGGCCCAGGAGGAGCGCATGGTGGCATTCACCTACCTCCGCATGGGCCCCGACCTGTTCCAGCCCGACAACTGGCGCCGCTTCGCCGCATTCGTCAAGCGCATGTCGGAGTCCGGCGCCAGGGACATGTGCCGGGAGCAGGTGGAGCGGGAGGCCTCCGGCGTCGCGCACGCCACCGGGCCGCTCGTGCAGGAGGCGGCCGTCGCGCTCAGCAACTGATTCGTGAGTCTCTCTCGTTGCCTCTAGACACGGTGATGATATACTAAGACAACTATCGTAGCTGCTGCATGCACCGATGATCTCGCGTACGTCTGCTCTTCGATTGTAAGAGCAGGACGCTGCGATATAGAGTGGCGACCTCGTGGTAAGTAACTAGTAGTTGCCACGTCTCGAGCTCTCTGATGATGCCGCTTAATTTGTTGGCGTCGCTCAAAAGCTCGCAGAAGATTGATCTGTGATGTGTACTGCCGCTACTATCCTACAAAATGTATGGAGGAACTCGTGACTTGTAATACTATATCATTTAACGAGGAAGAAAAGTTATCAAGTGTATGCGTCTTGTTCACTGTTTGGTATTCAGCATAGCCTATGCCATCTTCTGCTTCCGATCTGCCGCCGTATATGAGTCTGCCTCCGCTTCTATTCAAAGCGGACCACCACTGTCACAAGGATTACTTTCAATTCAACTCCTTGCCTTCCACTCGCTTTCTAAATTACTCCAAAGGAAGTTATTTCCTAAGCACTGCGACGTAGCTGCACAGCTACTAAAAAAAGTCACCATTGGTAACCGGTCGACTTATAGGTAATCGGTTCGGATTGGTTTTTTAATTAATCGGATTAACTGGTCGGTTAACTCTAGTTATTTCAACCATGGTTATCAAAGCCCTTCGTAGCTTCCATTTCCATCACGGTAAGCTTAGAGTACTCGTTTATTAAGGACGTGACTGGGTACCTGCAAATAAGATAATCAAGCCCATTAAATGCAGCCTACTCGTGTTTGGATGCCTGGACCTTCATTGAGCCTGATCCGACCGATGAGATCTGGTAGTCAGGCTGGCTTCCGGGATGCGGTTTTTTTTTTTTTTCAGAGTTTGGCTGGCACGGTATGAGAGAGTAGGCAGCAAATGAGAATTGCAATGCAATTTAAAAACCAATCACCATCTTCAACTAGCCTGGCTGGCTCAAACATTGGTGAATCTGGTTGGCTGGATCCTCATTCAAGCTTGGCTCCGTTGAGCAACCAACCAACCACATCCTAAGAAAAAAGACTGTAGAGGAAAATGACTGTATAGTGTAGAGGAGAAATCAAGAAAAACGAACTTCAGCAGGTGGCTATTGCGCAGATACATTCTCCCTTATGGAAATGGGAGAGCAGTGTAGCTGGTCTGGGCTTACGATTCCTTCAGCCAATGTTGCACGTTCTCTTGGGCCCGCACTATGATTCGAGGCCCAATGTCACGAATCCTTTCCCATCCTCGTCGTTTGCTCGGCCAAGGCGGCAAAACCAATCATCGCTTACTTAATCATCAAGGAGATATACAAAAAAGGAAATGAGCAAGTTGGTATCGACGTGGCAAGCAGACGATATAACCAATGGCGTGTCATTCTAGCATCCTTTGAGGCGAAGCATACGGCTGCTTCTTATATCGCGTGCAGCTCACAACGATTTCGCAAACTTTTTTGCACCAGTTCTCCAGAGCAGATCGCGTGACATGGAAGGTCCTCCTTGCCAGGTGAGAAATTCTCCACTGAATTTCGCAGCTCCCTCCATAGAAAACTGAATCTGCTTAGATACAAATACATTTCCGGAAGTCTTAAGTCTTGTTTTTTCAGTAGGAATGATATTAGTATGATTTTTGTGGTAACATCAATGCCTGCTTATTTTCCTTCGACGCATCTGCAATTGGTCCGTAATTCCAGACGTTTTAGTATCCATCTTCGACGTCTTTCGTCCAGCTTGCTGCTGCCGGCTGCGATGACCCGTGTTTTTTAGGTTTACACCTTAGGATGCAATCCTCTCATCTATATGTTAATAACGAAAATAGCTGTCTTGTTTTTCTTCTTTTATAAAAAAAAAGATGACAAAGTCAAGTGAAGAAAAAAGAAAGTATTTGAAAAAGATGACAAGTCAAAAGAAAAGTATTTTGGTAGGCATGCTGACACGTCATCCGTAACAAACAATAGTATGCTGTGACGTCGTCACTGATTAGTTCAACGAATCAAGAACAGCGGGTGGTACCTCAAAGTCAAGCGGTGAACCTCGCAACCGAGGAGGACTGGGATTCTGGGAATGGATTTCATGTTCTTGTTTGACCCATTAGTGTTACTATTTGTTTGAAGGGTTGAGACGAGTTATTATTTTCTGTTTGATACAAAATATAAGAGTGGATAGGACGACCTCTAATTTTGTTTGGATGCATGAACTTGGATAAGCATAGAGATATGATCACCTGTTTTTGTTAGTGGTGAGTTTACCTCTAGTAGTTGTGAATGAGCAAAAAAAAACTATTTAAATACAATGATGAAGTTTTTAGAACTATTTAAACTATTTAAAACATAAAAGAAAAAATAAAAAAATAAAATTTTATATATCACTCAACATTCTTTTATGTTTTATTTTTTCTTTTAGCAAATTATCTCTCTAACTTATCTCTGGGAACAGTCTTCGATGCTAAAAAAAAAAAAGGAACACGAACACTTCAATCACGCAGGGAGCTGCGCCTAGAGCCAAGTGAACACGAGCACTTCAATCACCCAAAGAGCAAGCATGAACGCCAGGGAGCTGCGCCGCCGTTTCAATTTCAATCACGCCGCCGCGTTGGTCAAGCACAGCCCCTCAAGACCTGCGCCTTCGCTCGGGCCTGCCCGCACGCACGCTCCAGCCTTGGCCCCGCACAACACTCTGGACGCCGCCGCCTCGGCCATGCCTGCAGAGGAAGGAGGGAAGAGGAATCTTGCGGTCGCTGCTGCTGGAAATCCGTCGCATAAAAAATGACATTAGATCTAAATCTGATGGCTCACGTAGAAAATCTTTAAAAAATATATAATATAATAAAATATTGATTAAAAGCTTTTAGTTAATTAAAAACTAAAAATATAATTAAAAAAAGGACATAATAGAGGCGACGGATAACTCCGGGCAACAGTGCTTCTATAGAAGCTTTCTTTATTGGGAAAAGCTTTACTGTAAGTCGGTGTCAGCATAACGTGGTGACCACAAAGAAAACTCCGAAAGCGTGTTATCCTTTCCTTGAGGTCAAGCCTTTGGTTTGAGTATATAATACACAAATCTTACGTCGGATATTTCGTAACCTTGTCGCTCATAAGAAAAGAACAGCTAGCTCGCTTGGATATCCGTCCAGCCTATCAGTCTATCAGAGCTTCTCGCCGCAAACCTTGCACGTTTCAACCTTTCGAGTGGGGCTCGCCGAGATGGAAGGAGGTTCTGACCAGGTGAAAAAGAATCTCTGCATTTTCACCTCTGTACTATGCATTTAACGTGCGGATTGGTTGCTAGGTCCTGATTCGGTGTGAAGTTGATGGCGATTGGTTTGATTTTAGCATGAATGAACTCTTGATACGAAGCAGAAATTCCTTAAAACGACATTTTTACTACTGGTTTCTGCTAGTATTTCCTACAGACTGATGAAGCTATCGTCCAACAAGAACGGATCGATTCTGAGCTTCGTATTTGCATATATTTTGCTTCCTTGCAGCAGAGCAACCCGTGCGCCATTTGTCTGAGCGGCATGGGCGCCGGCGGCGGGCATGCCATCTTCACCGCGGAGTGCTCCCACACGTTCCACTTCCAGTGCATCTCGGCGAACGTGGCGCACGGCAACCTGGCGTGCCCGCTCTGCAACGCGCAGTGGCGCCAGCTTCCGTTCGTGCAACCCGCACAGCCGCCGGCGTCCACGCTACCGCAGCGGCGCCCGATGCACCGCGTGCAGCCGCCGGTCCAGTTCCAGCCACCGCAGCCGGAAGTGTTCGACGACGACGACGAGACGGTGGAGCCGCCGCCGCCCTCCGAAGAACCAGAGACCACCACGCCCGGAGGAAGAGGAACGCTGGTGGTGAGGACGCACATCGAGTACCCGGCCATCGCGAGGGGCGCGTCGCACGAGAGCTTCGCCGCCCTCGTGCACGTCATGGCTCCGGGCATGATAACAACCGAAGAAGGCGACGACGGGGCCCAGCGCGCGCCGCTGGACCTCGTGACGGTGCTGGACGTGAGCGGCAGCATGGCCTTTGAGAAGCTGGCGCTCCTGAAGCAGGCCATGGGGTTCGTCGTGGACAACCTGGGCCCGGGGGACCGCCTGAGCGTCGTGTCCTTTTCCTCCACTGCGCGGCGCGTGACGAGGCTCCTCCGCATGTCGGACGCCGGGAAGGGCCTCGCCAAGAGCGCCGTGGAGGCCCTCGTCGCGCGCGGCGGCACCAACATCGCCGACGGGCTGCGGGTGGCGGCCAAGGTGCTCGGCGAGCGCCGGCACCGGAACGCCGTCGCCAGCGTGATCCTCCTCTCCGACGGCCAGGACAACCACACCATGGCCGCCACGCGGCCGCTGGCTGGCGCAGCGTCAGCGGCGCCCAACTACGAGGCGCTCGTGCCGGCGTCCTTCACCACCACCGACGGCGAGTGGGCGGCGCCGGTGCACACGTTCGGGTTCGGCAGCGACCACGACGCGGCGGCGATGCACGTGGTCGCGGAGGCCACGGGCGGGACGTTCTCCTTCATCGAGAACGAGGCGGTCGTGCAGGACGCGTTCGCGCAGTGCATCGGCGGGCTGCTCACCGTCGTCGTCCAGGACGCGCGCGTCGCCGTGGAGTGCGTGGACCCCGGCGTCCGCGTCGTGTCGGTCAGGTCAGGACGGTACGAGAGCCGCGTCGAGGACGACGGGCGCGCCGCCTCGGTCCGTGTCGGGGAGCTCTACGCCGACGAGGAGCGGCGCTTCCTCCTGTTCCTGGCTGTCCCTCCAGTCGTCGCAGAAGCGTTGGACGGCGAGACGGCTGCTACTACTCTGATCAGAGTGAGTTGCAGCTACCGCGACGCGGCGGGTTGTGAGGTCACCGTGACATCGGACGACGCGGTGGTGGCGAGGCCGGAGCACGTAGCCGCCGCTGACTTGGAGCGGTCGGTGGAGGTGGCGCGGGAGCGGGTGCGCGTGGAGGCGACGGATGACATCGCGGCGGCGCGGGCGGCGGCGGAGCGCGGCTCGTACGAGGCGGCGGTGGAGATCCTGGAGCGCAGACAGCGCGCGGTGGCGGAGTCAGAGGCGGCGCTGGGTCAGGGCGGGGACGGCGGCGCGGCGGCGGCGACGAGCCTGCAGGCGCTGGGGCGCGAGCTACAGGAGATGCGGGCGCGCGTGGCGAGCGAGGAGGAGTACGCGCGGTCGGGACGGGCGATGATGCTGTCCGGGTTCAACATGCACTCGCGGCAGCGCGCCAACTCCAGGCAGGTGAACTGGGCGTCCAACGGGGCGGCGTGGGAGGAGCGGTCCTACTCCACGCCGGCCATGCGCGCCATGATGCTGCGGTCGCGGGTGGCGCGGGAGGAGGCGTCGGCCGAGCAGCAGCAGACGCCGCCCGGCGCGGGAGAAGCAGCAGCAGGAAGCTCTGGACCATAGCAGCAGCATGTAGATTGTGTTGCATAGTGTGCGCCTTCTTATTATGATCTGTTGGAACGTAAGCTTCGACTTGGGTGTGTTCTTCTCAAGAAATACTAATGTACTACTACTACATGTATGCTAGTTCTATGTTGCGCGTAATAAATCGCTAGTGTTTTATACTTTTGTTCTGCTTCTGCATAAGTACAAATACGGGTCTGAAAATGAACTGGTCTGAAATTCAGAGATCTAAAAATGTGGGGGCGGAAAGAAGATTGAAGAACCGCGGGACAATATTTTGTATATGGGCATTCTACTCAGCCCACACTGATTCAATTATTAGGACGTTATTTGGGCCTATTTCTTCTTTTCTCTCCTGACAGGAACCGCGAAATGTGGCCGCATCTTCTCGCACAAAAGTCGCTTGTTGCCGCATTTTCTCTCCTGACAGGAACCGTTGGTGCCTGCTGCAGTATTCAGCAGCAAACATGGCCCACCATATTCAGTGCTAAAAGCTACCAACAGCCTGAACCGAACCGGCCTCCCTTTCTCTACCAAAAGTGCGTTGACAAGCTCAACTCTAATAAACGAAGACACTGACTTCCACGCAGGGGGACGTCGAGCAGCCATCCCATACCATACCATACTTCTGTGTCGAGGTCAACTCGCAAACTGGTTGGCAGCTTGCCAGCTTCCAGTCGCAATCGATCGAACACTCTCCGCATAATCATCATCTAATTACGTAGCGAACCGAGCAGCAGGTCGCCACCGAATTTATTCGTACGCAGCTGGCTCGAGAGCGAGTTTCCATATCCACCTGTCCGGCTGTCCCATGCACGTACACCGTGTGTTCCCCTAGCACTGGTCCTTTGCCGACGACCGAGTTGAAAGAGCTGATCAGATTACGGACGCGTCTGAACGCCGCCGGTCACCTCTATATCAATCGAAACACCACCCACGTCTGTAGTCCAACTACTCCGCCCGCCGGAAAACATGTGGCTGGGACTTGGTTTCCTCCGAGCGTGGTTTGGTCGCCGAGCACGAACACAACCAGTGCTTTGCTGCTGCCGCGAGCTAGTCCGTCCTAGCAACTTTTCCACGCAGACAACTAAGTTCACTAATGAATGAAGAAACGCAGCGTCGTCGTCGCCATGGGGTTTTCTGTGGATATGGCTTGCATCCTGCGGCGCCTGTGATATTTCTTTCTCTGGCTTCTAGAACCGCCAGGTTTGAACGAGCTACTAGCCATGCCAAATGGTCATTGATTATTTTTTTTTTTTGAGAAAGTCGGGAGAGGGGGGGGGGGAGGGGAGAGCATCCTCACCTTTTCATTTCAATTCAAGAGAGCATACATGAACAAGATGTTACATGTCGTTTAAAATATTTACAGTAGGGGGTTAGGAAGGAAACATCGAGACCCATGTAAGAGCTACATGCCGATCAGCTTGCGGCAGTCTGCAATACCAAAGTTCAGCGTCCTCGCGACACCTCGTGAAGAGCCGATTATAGTAAAGGGGTAAGGAACGAAATACAACATCATGACGATGCTTCCACAAGCGCCAGTAGCAGAGTAGCAGGAACATGTTGAAGTGCAGGACGAGCACCTCGAGCGGGGCACAAACACTCCATAGCCGGGACACATCATCTTCAGATATAGGTACGCCAATCTTGAGCCAGAAACCAACAGAAAACGGGCAGCCAACAATTAGATGTGCCGAGCTCTCTGTATGAGTACAACACAGCTCATAAACATCAGAGTCCACATAATGTTTCTTCAGCAAGTTTTCTTTTGTTTATATTCGATTCTGGACTAGGAGCCAGCCAAAGAACTTAACTCTCGAGGGAGCTCGGTTCTCCCAAATGAATTTGTAATATTCGTATTCTGAGTCATCGAACACTACAACTTTGTAAATTATCGAGGAGCTAAGACGATTGGCTTTGTCTTCTCATGGACAGCGACGAACATCGGGAACAACAGATAAGATCACTCCCGCAAGCAGTTTGATGAGTTTAACAAACTCATCGGCTGCCACTGTGAAGAGCCGCGGGGCGAAGACATGGCGGAGACCGGAACTTAGCACGCAATGCACGGAGGCCTCCTCTCGACGCGCATGTGAAAATAGCGCTGGTAAAGCAACGGCTAGAGTCATTGATTAATTCGCATCGCAACTACACAGGAAATGACTAGCTACTGCAAGTCGGGCGACGAGTCTACGCATTCTTTTTCGTTACTACTCCGGCGCCCATATGCGAAGACTAAGGAATGCACCCCTTTTGGGCAAGGCACCCTCCTCTGATCTAGTCCTCTCTTACAAGCGGAATGCAGATATTTCAAAGGGTAACCAGAATGCACAATTGGAGACCTGAAATCGATAGGATTACTGATCTTGGTGCTTTTGATTAAGCTAGGATTGGGATGAGTGGATTACCGAATGCATGGATATGCTTATGTTCATCTTGTACAACTTTTTTTTCTTTCAAGAAAATGCTCTTGTAGCAACTTTACTAGAACCATAATACTACTTCAGTTGTGACTCCGTTCGGTAGTCGACGCCTTGCGTTCGGAAATGGGATGTATTAGCTGGTTAGCACCTGAGTATTCCGAAGAACTGTGGCATGCAGTGTCCTGCTTTGCTTCAGGAATGTGGTTACAAGTCCAGATCATGGAAAACAGTGTTCCTTCTCCCCTGAGCAGAATGGGTTCTTCGGATGGGTGACTAGGTGAGAATGCAGGCCGGATTCGTGCGGGCCAGTCCAACGACGCAGGCCGTTTAATTTCTCTCGTTACATGTCTCTGTCAGCCTTTGACATTTGCACCTTGTTGGCCGGCATTTATATCTGCATGACAATGCTTAGACGAACGGATCAAATATGATACCTCAATTTTTATTACATAAAACATATGGTATCCACAAGAAAAAAGTTCATGAATATGAGTTGTAAGGATTTGTTTGATTGGAGTACTGAAAAAACTGTCTGGGCTAGGCAGCAATCCCACGTTCGATTTTGAGCGTCTGGGGCTGCAATCGCTGCCTGGCCAGTCAGCCGGCGGTCAGACAGCAACCAAACAAGCCCTAGATGCATGGGACGCAGTGGTTGCCAGTAGGACCTGCCAATTCGGACCTTATCACACCAACGAACCATCCAAAAATAGCAAGTTGAATTCAATAACGGAGCACTGTACTACGTTCTCGTTCGTTACAAACACGCTGCATACAGCTGTCACTACATGTGAAATGCTGCTTCTCTGTTTTGATCGAAATTCAAAGCTGCGCTACTTGTGAATGTGAACTTTTCCGTGAGCGGTGCCGGTTGTGTTCTGCGTGCCCAGCTGTACAAATTGTTTTTCCCCTTCCCCGGTTGGTAGTAGCACCCAAACATTGACCAGAACGCGGCAACGCATCTACTAATCAGCAAATAGGGATCACGTTTCATCCGATTTATTATTATAGTCATAGGGTTAGCATATAATTACGTTATTAAAAGTGAACCAGCTGATTATGTATCGTCATCTGCTTGAAAAATGGTCGCGCGAATGCACGTGTGCGCGCCAGTAGACCGGACAAAGTCCGCTTTGCCTTTGTCGAACAGCAGCGCCGTCCAGAGTCGACGGAGCCCAGTTGACGCCGCTGCCCAGAGATCAAGTCGCCACCATGGATTTTGCTTCGTCAGTTGGATTGAGTGGCGCGCTTGGGAACCTATGCTCGGGGCGGACGGGACCGATGGAGCCCAGCGCGAAGCTAGAGCCGACGACAGCAGCAAGGGGGCACGGCACGAGCAGAGAGATGCTCGATCAAGCACCACCAGGCGCTGCCTGCCCGTTTTGGGAAACCCGCGCTTTTGCCTTGCGTGCAGTACAGGGGAAGAATGGTCTGAGGGCTAAGCCGGGATTGCGCATGAATGTACGTGTCGAACGAAGAATGCCGCGACCGCGACGCTGAGGCCAGGCGGGATGGCAACGCCGTCTCCGTCCCGTTCTGAACGATCAAGTCTGCAGCGACCGGAGAACCGTCTGGGCCGGCCCTGGTTTATCTCCGCACTCTGTTCGAGTTTCGTTCCAGTTTTCATATAAACGTGCTGCACAGGCACACCTCTAATTCTAGGTCCACGCACGGAATTTAATTGCTTCTAGCACTGCGTTTCTTCAGCACAGCTCCTTGTTAATTTACAATCGGTCAACCGCCACCGCCGTTCTGATCCTGTTTAGTAGCCTTGAAAGTCTCTTTCACGCCAACACAAATAACAATGAGAGGGTTTGTTACGCGCGTGCCATTTTGCGCATCGTTACGTCCTCTCAGAGGTGGTATGGAAATTGAACCGATTCAGTTTTTTTTTTTTGTTTTTTTTTTTGTGAGGCACGCTGCGTTTACCAACGAAAACGATCATCGGTTGACCCAACAGTTCCATTCCATTCCCACTACAAAGCGCAACAACCCAGCTGTGTGAACCACAGTTATCGCGTTACAAAATTGACGAATCCTCAGGTCCTAGGTTGCACGAAGAATTTGATGTGAAAGTATAATCAACAGAGCTTTTCGCCAGGGGCAAAACGGGAAGTCAAACACACAAAGATGCCCCCTTTCATTTCCCTCCTCTGCCTTCCCCTGTTTTTTATATCCCCCGTCCACCTTTTCCTCTCCCCGCACCGCAACGCACAAAACCCTCCGGAAAACAAACCGCATACCCCGGCCACCGCAAAATCTGCGATGATCACACCCCTTCCGCACCAAACCCTACCCTTCTGATCTCCAATTCCAACCCCGAGCTGCGCCACCAACATTTCGAGCCAGAGGAGCCGCCTTCGAGAGGGTCGATCGGGGGAGCAATGGCGGCGGCTTGGGCTCGCGCCAAGCGCGCGCTCGCCACCAGCCTCTGCATCAGCGTCCCCGCGCCGCGGAGGGCCATCGAGGACGCGCCGTCGGAGATGGGCACGGCGGAGACGTCGACTTCTCTTGCGGAGAGCAAGTCGGACTCTACTACTTCCTTGAGTATTCTGCAGCGAACTAGTAGTTCTAGGAGCCGAGCCTCGCAGGTCAGCCTTGATCCTCGTCATATTTTATTTTAATCTTATTGGTTTCATCTGGTATTCTGGTGTGCGTCAGTGTCGATATGTGAAAGAAATTGCTTCTTTGTTGGAGTTTTTTAGATGCGAATTTCGGAAAAATCGTGTTGTCGTTTAAAATTCCAAACAGACAGATGACTTTTTTGGTTCGATGCTGGTCAAAGATCACCGCACTAGTTTTATGAAATTTCCCGTACTTGTAGTAAATTTGGACCATACTGGTTGCAAATCAGGCTGTTGTTGATTTTTCTCTGCATGTGCTGCCGTGTATAAGGCTTCAAGCTTATTAGATGCAACGAAAAATTCAACCCACCACCAGATAGAACAAACTCACATTGGACCAGGTCGGGTGGGATGTGACAAGATGCTTCTTGGATAGGATGCTGGGTCGAATTAAGAGATTAGAGATGAAGTTTTTTCTTTTTATCATGATACACTGTTCTTCGGATCTATTTTTTTTAGATAATAGGAAGAATACCAGTCTTTGCTTCAATTGAAGCTACGACCCAGTTGTTCAGACCTATTAGGCTATTAGAACAGTGACGATGCGAAGTGGGCTAACCAGCCCATACTAAGCCACTTTTTGGTGCAATTATAACCATATCATGGGCTAATTAATCAATCTTACAGGTCTTCCCCAGTTTCTTTTCTTGTAAAAAGGGTTTCCCCTGCCCATATTTTACTGAAAGAGAGTCAAATACTGGCAGCGGTCTGCACCTTTTTTCTTTCCATGTGTTCTGCTTGGTAGGTGCATCTTGTTCGCCTCCTAGCTGCTAGGAAAAGTGCAGCTAAGAACTAAGGTTTTCTTCTGTGCACTCACTGTTAGACAACTTAACAGATTACCATTTTTTTTAAGAAACAAACCATGGCAATCGTTACAGCTAGTGCCACTAGTACCAGGGTGTCTTTCCGGTTAAAATTATGGACAGTCAGTGGTCGTCACCTTGTTCTGTAAAAGATCACCTATGGAATTTGCTTTAAATTGTTGCCGTGTGGTCCTGATAAGTTTGAATCAGGAAAATGGCCTTTCATATCGTTTAGTTATTCTGGTTTCGTTCAGCTAAGATGATAACCCGCATTAGACTAGACTGTCAGTAGCTCATTAAATTCAATATTGAATTGTGTTTACACTCAAATTAGCACATGATAAACTGATGGTCAACCATGATTCCATTGTAGACAGCTGATCATATTTCACTTGTAGGCAAGGTTTTACCAGCAAACATTCATGTGATACCATTAGGGAGTGTATACAGTGGCAAACCTAGGATTCAAGCAATGAGATCCAAACATTTTATCTTAACTGGCTCCTTTTGAAGTCTCCACATTAATCCTATGAAAATTCTAAAAACTACAGCAAAAAAGTAAAACATCTGGCCGTTGCTTAATAAATTACAGACGGTGGATTTGCCCCAGATCTTATAACACGTAGTCTTATGTAGCTTTTTGATACTTACATACACTAGGATTAAGGAAATCTTATTCATGAATAAATCGGACATTGTATGGGTTGCATTTGATTGTCTAGTCATCGATACCTTGCATGATACTAAACTTTGTGTGCCTATCACATCCATGGTAAGAAGAGTCCTAAACAATTGCCATTACTTGCAGCTAGAGAATTTCCAATAAAGACTAGAACAGGTCTGAGCTAGAACGTGCAGTACATATGCATGATTTTTTTTTTCCAATTCCAGCAATTTCAGCGTCCCCGCATGTGGCAAACCCCAAAAATCTACATGTTCTAGCTCTAATCTGTTCCTAGCCTTTACAAGAGAACCTCTAATGGCCGATAAGACTCTTCTCGACATTGCTATGACTCGTACACCATATTTAGTAATGTGCATGGCATGTATAACTACACGATCAAATGCAACCCAAACGATATCCGACGTGTTGACAAATATTCATAATACTACTGGCGGATCCACCAATTACGATTTCTTACGCAACCTTATCAACGACCAGATATTTTCCTTTTTTGTGGTAGTTTCTAGGATTTTTCTAGGATTATTGTGGAGACCTCAAAAGGAGTATGCAATTAGTAAATATAGGATGGGCAGCGAAACTTTCAAACTAAGAAAAAAGGGGAAAAAATGGTGTAGCACTATATTTTATTGTATTCCCAATGGGCAACTAGATTCATGTTCTGGTAAAATTGATTGTTGATGTTTTGTTGACGTACTAAGAGGGTATTTGGATGTTGGATTAGTCATTTTTACTCTTTCAAGCTAGAATGTGAATTTTTTGGTTTCACCTGAATGCCCTGGCGTGTAGCGTGTGGTTGTCAAACTTGTCATTCTCGAATTATTTTTAGTTCTTTGATTTCTTATAAATCTGCCTTATAAAGCATCTTGTTCCCTAACCTAAGGTTCTCGTGGGGTTTCTTATAATTTACATAAGAAATCTTAGTTTTAATGTTGTGATGTGGTTACACGTATTGACGTACAGGGGACACTTCATTGTTTCTAGTCATGGCAGGCAGATAATATGGATTTTTATTTTGTAATATCTGATACTAGACAGATGACCTATTTTCAACTTTCTTGGTTTCAGAAGCTCTGTGCAATTTGCCTTGGTGGAATGAGGACAGGACTCGGCCAAGCTCTGTTCACAGCTGAATGCTCCCACAGATTCCATTTTCACTGTATCTCTTCAAATGTCAAGCATGGCAACCTTATCTGCCCAATATGCCGTGCTGAGTGGAAAGAACTCCCAGAAGCTCAACCTGCAGATGCCAATGTTGGGAGAGCTAGAGTAAATCCAGTCGATTGGGCTCAGCCTGAACGGCCAATGGCTGTTGTCCGCAGGCTCCCGCATACATACAGTGGAAACCTGCAAGAGCATCTTCCTGCCTTCCATACTCCGGAGGCAGGCATTTTCGATGATGATGAGCACATAGATCTTCAATTCGATACAGTAGATGAACATAGTACAGTCGCCGGTTCAGTTGAAATGAAGACATATGCAGAATTTTCTGCTGTACAGGAATCAATTGCTCGGGAGGTGTTTGCTATCTTGATCCATCTCAAGGCTCCTAAATCTTCGCACTCAGCTAGCTCTCGTGCACCTCTTGACCTTGTCACTGTGCTTGATGTCAGTGGCAGCATGTCAGGCGCCAAACTTTCACTTATGAAGCATGCCATGAGCTTCGTCATCCAAACCCTTGGACCCAATGACCGTCTCTCAGTCGTTGCCTTCTCATCTACAGCATGGAGGCTCTTTCCCCTTCGCCGAATGACCTTAACCGGTCGTCAGCAAGCGTTGGAAGCTGTTAGCTCCCTTGTTGCAAGCGGTGGCACAAACATTGCTGATGGGCTAAAGAAAGGTGCTAAAGTGATTGAGGACCGCCGGTTGAAGAATCCTGTTTGCAGTATCATTCTTCTCTCAGATGGTCAAGACACATACACATACAGAGACATGCAACTAAGTTACAGCTTACTTGTGCCCCCTACAATCCTTCCTGGAGCAGGCCATCATGTCCAGATCCACACCTTTGGTTTTGGCTCAGATCATGATTCTGCTGCCATGCATGGAATTGCTCAACTCTCTGGCGGCACATTTTCGTTTATTGATGCTGAAGGGTCAGTTCAAGATGGATTTGCTCAGTGCATTGGTGGACTTCTAAGTGTTGTTGTTAAGGGAATGCGTTTGGACATTGAGTGTGCTGACGATGGTGTGCTGCTGACTTCCATCAAGTCAGGCGGCTATACTAGTCAGGTTGCTGACAATGGACGTAGTGGTTCAGTTGATATTGGTGACCTGTATGCAGATGAAGAGAGGGGATTTCTGGTCACTATGCATGTCCCTGCTGCACATGGGCAGTCTGTTCTAATGAGACCAAGCTGCTCATACCAAGGCGCGATCACTATGGAGAACATCCAAGTACAAGGTGAAGAAGTGAGTATTCAGCGCCCTACACATTTTGTGGATTGCCAAATGTCTCCTGAGGTTGAGCGTGAGTACCACCGTGTTCAAGCGACAGAAGACATGTCCGCTGCTCGGGCCGCAGCAGAGAGAGGCGCTTTTCCGGAGGCCGTCTGCATCCTTGAGGGCCGTAGAAGAATTCTGGAGTCACTGGCAGCACGCTCTTCAGATAATCAGTGCCTAGCATTGATAGCAGAGCTTAGGGAGATGCAGGAAAGGGTGGAGAGCCATCAGAGGTACGAGGAGTCAGGCAGGGCGTTCATGCTGGCTGGCCTGAGCTCGCACTCATGCCAGAGAGCAACCACACGCGGTGACTCGACAGAGTTCAGTACTCAAATTCATACGTACCAGACACCGTCCATGGTTGACATGCTGCAGCGCTCGCAGGTCCTTGTGCCCCGAAGAGCTGAAACGCTGAACCGCTCTCCAACTCTGGCTCCATCAAACAGGCCTTCACATAGGCCGAGCCGGTCAATGAAATCCTTCTTTGAGCGGTTTACATGATGCTACTTGATCATAAGTCACAACGTGGTTCTAACATCATGCCTCCATCTATTTATATGTAAGGTGAAAGTAGTAAATTATCCATTCTTTTAGTTATTTTCGTACATCTTCGATCTTCAATATTCTATTGTAAGTTCGGGATTTGAAGTCTTGAGATATACTCCTGTTTAGAGTACATGGTTAAAATTGGAATGGAATGGTAAATGGCAGATAAGTAATAACCGATGGCAGTAAATGGTATAGTGGTTTGTTTGTAATTCACATAAATTTCTCCCTTAAGTTGTACGAGCATAAGCTTCTAGCTCTTGGGGATAAAAATTCTTATACAATATTTTGTTAGTGTGAATCTGATAGCTTCATTTGATTCATTCAAAATCCCTCTCGTCGAGATCCTAACGGGCACTCTTCTTGGCATAATGCTGCAAAAGATGCAAACAGAATTAAAACCAGTAAAAGATGTTGCTACAAAGCATTGTTAACGGGCACTCCTCCGGATTTTAATTGTTGACGCAGTTGACTTTTTTAGTTAAATATTTGGTCAAATATACAAAATTATATGATAGGTTTCAACTTTCTTTAGTAATAAAATAATTTGTAATAAAATATCTGATAAAATTTTTGAATAAGACGAATGGTCAAAAGTAACTAAAAAAGTCAACTGTGTCAATAATTTAAATCCGAAGGGAGTACTATACACTGCAAAGCTCATAAAATATTTTCCAAATGTGTGTGTTGGGGGCGGGGGGGGGGGGGGGGGGGAGGTGGGGGAGTAGTCACTCATCAGCACTCGGTTTTTTTTCTCATGACAAGACATGAATTGACATAAATCCAGGCAGGGTATGCATGATCTCATAAACAAAATTACATTGTGCTATTGCAACTTTGGTGACAGATCGAACGACATAAAACCTCCTTCTTACAATGCCACTTGCTCATGGCTCATGGGTAAAAGTAAAACATGAGTACATGATCGAACAGTTCGCATTGGAAAATCAGGCTGAGCATGGCTCTGCAGCTACCACTAGCAGTATCTTTGCAGCAACTGAAACCTGCAGTACCCTCCCTCTTTTCCGTCTCTCTTTACACTGGCATACACACATACAGCTAGTGTGCCACCGCGCCAAGGTTCAGCTGGCGAGCTAGTAGCCTAGTACTCGCCGCCGCTGGAGCCGTCGCCTGCGCTGCAGCTGCCACCGTCCACCAGCCTCCACAGGTTATCCCACAGCAGCGTGTCGTCGTCGGCCGGGAGCGAGTAGCACTGTTCCGGCACCGGCACCGGGCCGCAGTAGCACTCCGCCGTGCTCTGCAGGTGGTTGTTCATCATCGCCATCACGGCCTGGTGATCGGGCTCCGGGGGGCTCTGCTGCTCCGGAAGTTGGTTCATCAGCGATTGCTGGTTCTGGTTCTGCTGCTGCAGCAGCTGCTGTTGCTGAAGGAGCTGCAGGCTCTGGAGGTACTGGCGCTGTTGCTGCTGCTGGAGCTGGTATTGTTGGAGCAGCTGCGCCCGGGCACGCCGCGACGGCCGGGCCTTCTTGAAGTGCGTCCGCCAGTAGTTCTTGATCTCGTTATCCGTCCTCCCCGGCAGGCACCGAGCGATCGCCGACCATCTACACGCGTCAAGTCACCAGCACGGTTAGGCGCAACGCACCAATGCAACACAGTGGCAGTGTGTGTGTGTGGGGGGGGGGGGGGGGGGGGGGGATCAAGAACTGTATGGGAATCTTCTGCACAGTACCGTACTAGTAGTCCATACTCTAGATTCGAGCTACTAGTTGCATCTCGTGTGTGTGCCTCTGATCATGGCAAGTTTTCATTCTATTTACTGTGTAGATAGATAGACGGCGATGTTACCTGTTCCCGAGCATGGCGTGCAGCTGGAGGATTACGGTCTCCTCGTCTGGAGTGATCTTGCCCCGCTTGAGATCCGGCCGGAGATAGTTCACCCACCGGAGACGACAGCTCTTTCCGCTCCGCCGCAGCCCTGTCATGCATAACACGATTCCGATCAAATCTCTCAACATATACAGAGTTCGACGATGCACGCATAATTACAGAACAAATCTCAATTGCCATGCGATGCTTGATCACAAACTGCATGCGTACCTGTGAGCTTCGCGACGGAGTTCCAGCTGCCTTCGCCGTGCTGGTGCACGTAGTCGGTGAGGAGCCTGTCCTCCAGTGCAGTCCAGGGGCCCTTCCTCCAGCCTCCCTGCAGCATCAGGCTGCTGAGCGAATCCATGTCAGCTGCGCCTTTGTGTAATTAAGTAAGGGATTAATTAAGCTCTCTGGATAATAACTAACTGCGGAGACTTGATGACTAGCTAAGATGTGCTATGCAGCTTGGGCTTTGGTTCCCGGCTTGTCTGACAGCTAGAATCTGCGCGGCCATGCTCGGCATTTATACGAGGTTGCAAGTTGCGAGCTTGGGGCGATCGACGTCACGTCATTTTCGCCACTAACAAGTAACCATTCCACTCCCACTTGGGCTAAGCTTCTCTCTAATTTTATATTGTTTTGCTCGTGGAAAAGGGCTCGTCCTACTAGAATGTTGTGTGGTGATGCAATGTGAGCTACTCTTGCAAAAGCATCTTTGTTGCCGCTTTATGTAGTTTTATCGTGTTCTGAATTCAAATCAATCATCCGGTCCTGATGCACGGGTATCGTCGGTCCATCGTCCAAATCGGGTAGTCTTTTCTCGTGTTTAGTAGTACGTGGTAGCTGTATAAAATAGCCGTCGACCGTATTTAGAAATAGCGTTGCTGGTGACACAAAATAGTAAATTAAGCTCAGTACTAGAAAAGTATGATTAGTATTTGTTCAAGTACCAGCAGGAAATGGTCCCCTGTAAGAAAGAAGTAGTTTTCTTTCGTGACAGCACAGTTTAATCGTGATGAGAATTAGATATCTCCCGCAGCGTTTCTGTTCCTGCACGCGTTACTATTTGTGGTTACCACGGGCTGTGAACTATCGATGTCAGGCTGCATGCTCAATTGCCTAAATGGCATGCTTTACGGTTATAACACTTTATTTGCAGGTAAACACTTTCCCAACACATTGTGAGGACTGAACTACTCATCAGACTGATGAGTAAAAGCAAAAGTTGCAAGTGGAGTGGACTTTATTTCTCTCCGTCAAGGTGGGAATTGAAGTGGTTAAACACCAACATCGAGTGACAATGTAAGCTATAATGAGTAATTAACTATTTAGGGTCAATGGGTAGATATTTTTATTGAAAAAACCGGCCTAACCGCGTAGTTAAACGTCAGAGTTCAGAGACACTTCCAAAATAGACCTGAAGCTCTGTTAAGTCAACTACGGACACCGTAGACAGTGCAATAGTGGAGTGAGAAGTGGATCAATCGAAAACTGTATGGTTGAGAGAACTACGGACACCAGCAGGTCTGCTTAGCATCAGCTTAAGGATTATGCTCAATCCAGTAAAGATGAAATAACTCATCATTTTATCACAAAAATGGAGCCTCTCTCTCTGCCATTGAAAACTTTATAATTGATATAAAAATAACTCAACATCCAAAATTAAGTTTTAGCTTGAAACTTCGAACACGCTATATGAACTTTAAAACTTCAATTTGAGTTTCAGTCTTTCAAGTTTAATTTTGCAACTATTCATGTGTGTACTACTAGTAGTAGTGTGATTCAATAGCAAAATCCAGTTGTTGCTTCCAAGCTGGCAGTAGAGGTACGGTGCCACGTAGAAGGTACAGATAGGTTCCCGAAAATACCATCTGCAGAAGATATGAGCATATCCACCGATTGATCAAATCTATCATACATGCATGCTCGTCGCTTCTGCTGCACGCGCAAGATCACACATGCATCCGCATCCATCAAGATAAACAGATAAACGTACAGCGAAAAAGGCACCCATCAGACAGGCGAATATGGCCTCCAAAAAAGACTCGATTAAACAAAACATTTTCCCCCGGTGGCTTTAGTTTACTCTGAAGACGATGGCAGTGTGGTTATAACTTGATGGTTAGGCCACTGGTGTCCAGCAAAACACGGCTTCGCTCGCTTTAGCTCAAGAAAACGCTATGCTCGTACATTGCGTGCATGTCCACATCCTCCGAAAGCGTGCAAATGCTCTCGCTAAGAGAAGACGGAAACTGAGAGAAAGCGTTCGACGATGCTACTGTTGTTTGACCGCACACCTGTCCGCGGCGGAGAGGCCGAAGCGATGCCTAACTCGAGATCGATCTGATGATTTATCTAGCTTCGTCTTTGTTTGTGCTCCAGTCAGCGGACTCTATGGGGCGTCAACCCTAACTAGCTATCATCTCTACACTTTATATGGTAATAACTAAAAAAAGTTACTTTAACCATTTTGAGCTAGCTGAGTTTGTTAATATGATATACAAATGTACTATATATATATATGGTATTAATTTATAGTGTTGTACATTTCTCTGCATTTGTAAACTTGAAAAAAGAATTAAGCGTGTGTTTGATAGAGTTTATTGAATTGCTTATATTATACTACCTTTATTTTTTTGTTGACGTTCAGACAGGATAATTAGTGCAAATATGAACTAGCTTTCTGGTGTAAACGTCAGGAAAAAAAAATCCTGAGGGAGTAATAAGCTATAAGCCCAATCATACGGGTTAAACTCAAAAATGCTTATTGACATAATCAGTTATAAATAGTTTTAATATTTGTACTAGTATAAACAATTTTCTGCCCAAGCAACAAACAATAGCTTTTTATAGCATACTTTTCATATAAGTTATTTGAATAATCACTATTGCCAAACAGTTTGGTGCTTATGCTACATAAGCCAGAAAAGCTTGATAAGCATTTTTTTTATAGAGAATTCAGAATATAAGTAGTTTTTTACATAAATATAAGCCCTACCTATTAACCATATACTAAGTGTTACTCTATTTTATCTGGTACTTTTCACAACGTTGACATGTTCTCCAAGACAGAGCTACCTTTTGACTATTACTACTCCCTCCGGACATTATTTGTTAACGTTGCCTAGTGCAAGTTTTCACTAACCAACGTCAACAAAGGAAAACCGGAGGGAGTACTTAGTTTGCTAACATCATTATTTATGTTTTTTAGAAAAGAAAATAGTTTCCCTCCTCTGAGAGTCCCCACACAATACTCGTACATCATTTTTATGTGACAATACATTTGTGTATAGTGGTCATATATATGTACATCTTTACATTTTGGCTGCATGCAGTTTGCTGACAACATCTTTGAGAATAAAGGGAGCGAGAAAAAAAAAGATAAAGTGACGTCCAATCAAGTTCGTGCTTTCTTTTTCCCTAACAATGGTTACTCATTTGAGTCATATGTTTTCCTTTGTTGTGTGTTTCCTTGGAGCGCCCTACTGCGGCTGGACCACTGGATACACGCATACACCATGTAAGACTGTATAGGACATATGTGCATGCAACTGAACCCAGTTACCCACGTCTGCACCTCCAAATAAGAACATGATTTTCAACTCCATGCTACGCATGCATATTGTCATGTTCATATGAAATGACACGTCCCGATCTCGGACATAGGTAAATTTAATTTGGCCCTTCCATGACAACAAAGGCCAGGTCTCGATTAGTAAGTTTCCGGAACGTCCTTGCTTGATTAGTAAATTGATGATGTTGAGATTTCCTTTCCCCATTCGACGTGATCTATCTGCTGTAAAGTGCATCTTTTGATGATGCTTGCCTTTATTCCTGAAGAGGAAGAGACTCAGAGCAAGAACACAAGTATAAAACAAACTGCAGATAGATCGTATCAAATCCATGCATGTGTTCAAAAAAATCTCACGACGATCACTTGGAGAGGACACAGCGCTTCGTCATGAGGCTCCAGATGTCACTTGGCTACACCAAGCCAGGAGTTAAATATGCAGCTGGAGCATCACCAGGAGATATCTGTCCAAAAGTTGATTGCAAAGTCCTGCTTAGTGGTGGCTTGACAGGAGCCACAAGGCCTATGTCTTCTCACCACATACAACTGGATTTGTCCTTGTCTGTGTTTGGCTATCGATTAAATTAAATCCCTCTGTTTGTGATGCCATTGTCGATGGCATTGGGTGCTTGATTTTCTAAATCATAGGCATAAAAAAGAATCAGTGTCTGTTGGGAATACTCCATGCACATCATATGCAAAAAGCCCTTCTCTGCACACGTATGCAATCCTAGTATTCCTGCGCGGAAAAAGAAAGCAACATCGACAGATGGCGTGCAGCCAGTCAAAGCATATACTATCAGAACTACGGGGCATTACATTAAACCATAAAGGTCATATACTATGTGCTAAACAAGTTAGAAACGGAATGCTGTGGAAACCACGGGTAGTCTTCATCTTCCTTTCCGAGTGATCATTGTGCATGCTGAGGAAACCACGGGTAGTCTTCATTTTTCCTTTCCGAGTGATCATTGTTCTTGTTATTAGCTACTACAGGCAATGATGTATCGAAGAATGTTTTAAGCCTCTCTACTGAGAGTTACAGTATCTGTTCAGCGAATATGACATTTGGTTCCAAGTAAAATCATGCAAAACCTTTTTCTTGGCATCAAATTAAAAGATCAGCTCTCCTCCTAACAAAAGCGTTGTCTGAAATGGCAGATCGTCGTGTTACGTTAGCAGCCCCATACTTGTTCTCCGTTTCTACTACCATTCAAATTAGCTTTTGGACTCCATAAAGCACTTCGAGAGGAGATGGCTCCATCTCTGTCACTTTAAAACCGGAGGCGGACAGGATCGAAGCTCACGAACCACTGGCTAGCTTGATCGCTGCATCCCTACCAGCTGCTAGGCTGATACTATAATCAGAGGCCTGGCCCCGCCACAATGCTCGATAATGCATATATAACTCTCGCACTGCAGCGTTGGACAGTTGCAGCACCAGAACTTTCCCGATCGATCCATCTTACGCAGAAAAAATATCTAGACCAGCCATTGTTTAAAGAGTCCGTATGCTGATTGCGGTAATGGTGATCATGCCTGAGTTGGTACAATCGATTGCCTGAATAAACAATAACGACAGTTTGATGAGGGATACAAGTATATGGCACAGCTAGCACGGTTCTGAATACATAATGCAGCATTCACGTGAGGAAAGATTAAGAGTCTGAAACCTTTTTCTTTTCTTTTTGGAAGTGAGCTGGTCGTGCTCTTTGATTTCTAGAAGGGAACTTGAAAGAGTGCTCAGTTCCGGATCAGGATCCTATACCTTTGTCCACAGCTACTGTGCTTCCTGGAAGAAGCACTAGCCACTACCCATTGGAATTGGAAAGAAAGGTGATGAAAGATGAGCTGAAATGCCGTGTTGCTGCCACTGCCAGTAGGCACACTGATATGAAACATTTGGTGTCTTATTCATTAGGTACGGTCAAAATTGATTGTCTGGTCCATTTATTAGGTTACAAATTCTTGATAGGTACATATCTCTGTCAGTTATTATAATAAATTTGGTCAGGTTGAATGTTTACTACATGATTACCGAAGTTTTGCTATTCATGTTGATGACCGTACAAAAGGCAAGAAGAAAAAAGATCGATACGGGGCACAGCTGATCTATACGTGTGACAGTACATCACTGAACCAGAGTCCTATATGAATTATACAGCTTTAATTTCTGCGAATCAGTGAAGCTGGCCGGTGCTAATTCGCTGTGAAAGACGTGGGCAGCTCCTAAGGTCACAAATTCTTCCTTTACTTGGCCCTGCACCGCCGGACATGGACACCGGAAAGGAGGAAACGGTATAGCCTGCAAGACGACGATGCGTGCGCGCTGTGTGATCAGCAGTCGGAAAGCATCGAACACCTCCTACTTGTTTGCTCAGTGTCTAAGCAAGTGTTGTGGGAAATTCTCTCTTGGGTAGGCCGGCGCAACTGAATGATCTCTGCCGAATTGCAAATCATCGACGCCTGGAACCTCATGAGAGCCGAACTGCACAAGCAGGCGTGCAAAGAACTTGACTCTCTTTCCCTGTTGACGGGTTGGCAAATCTGGAAGGCGCGCAACGGCAAGGTCTTCAGAAACACTGCAGCAGCGGCAACGGCCATTGTAGAGGACAAAGCTGTGGGTGGCCGCCAGCGCAAAAGCTAGGTAGTCTAATGCCACGAGAGCAGGAATATTTTTGTGAGATTAGGACTTAACGCCAGGTTTTTGCACAACTGATTGGCAAGTCTGGACCGCGACAGTGATAATCAATACGTGTGACAGTACATCACTGAACCAAAGTCCTTTCCAGAGAGGCAGAAACCATTTCTAGCTGCAGCTAGTGCTGTCCAAACGGACCGGTCCGAAGCACGATTTTTTTAGCCCGGTCCAAACACGGCACGGCCTGATTAATTTCGTGTCGGATCGGCCTGACACAAGGCCATGGGCCGTGCTTGGCCCAAGGGGACAGCACGATGGGCTGGCACGGCATGGTCCGTTTACGCCTTGACCCGCTAGACACGACGGGTGGCATGGCCCATTTTACATTAGGCACGGCACGGTCCGGTAGCACTGGCCCAACGGTCGACTCGGTCTGACCCAACGGTCGACTCAAACATATAATAAGCCTCTCCCCCGGTGCTAACTTTAACCGACCGCCTATTCTTCTCCCTCCCCCAACCGCGTCGCGCCACAACTCTCTGCTCCCTTTTCTTCTCCGTCCAGATCCCCACCGTCACCGGCCAAATTCCCACCGTCTCCGCCTAGATCCAACGCCTACTGCTCATGGCCTCCCTCTCTCTGGCTCTTCTCCGGCGTCCCAGTCTTTAGCTCACCAACATCTCGCCGGTTCGATGACCGGCCTCGAACCAAGCGCGGAGGCCTTGCATCGGGCAAAGCAACTCCTTTATTCGGCTGAGGCGTCGGAGAGGTTGCCGGACAGGGGATGGCTCTGAGACCTGGATTGACGGCACCGAGGCCGGGCACGCGGACGAACGTGAGGCCGGGCGCGTGGACGAGCATGAGGCAGGGCACGGGTACGAGCACAAGGCCGAGCGCGTCGTCCCCTTCGACGTCGGGCGTTGGCAACCATAGTCCAAGCGCGCCGTCCCTTCCGGCCCCGGGCGCAGCTGCGACGACGCCCAATCCTTCATCGACAGCAAATACGACTAACGGGCTTTATTCGTTTAATCGGGCTCTTGGGCCAAATGAACTAATGGGCCGACCCGGCATGCCAGGCCATTTCCGTGCCATGCCGCGGGCCGTCGCCCAAGCACGTGGGCCAGCATGGCATGACCCGTAATTAATTACATATCATGTCGACCCGAAATTAATTAGGCCATGCCTTTTCGGACTTGGGCCGTGCCGTGCTGGGCGGCCCGTTTGGACAGCACTAGCTTCAGCCTGAAATCCGGGCGGCATTTGGGCCGCGTCCAGAATTGTCAACTTACGAATCAGCTTCGGGCGGGCGGTCTCTCTGACAATGGACTGGACGGTGCATCACGGCATGTATGGCCCTGTTTTAAGCCCATAAAGTGAAGAGGCGTATAACTGTCACGGCCCAGATTTGCCTTTAAAGCCCAAAGCTCAGTGCATGCACTGTCCTGCTTGGGTTCTCACCCTTTCGACAGGTTCGCGGCATCAGCATCATCGTCCGAGAGGCGCGAGAGGCTGGCTACAGACCCTTCCTGGTCAGATGGGGACCGGACAGGCAGTGAATATCACCGGAGTTCGGCCAGCATTCTCGTACAAATGACGATATGACATGACAGGACTGCCTAGGCGAGAAGAAGACAGAAGCAGCCGTCGGTCACAGAATGTCACGCTTTCCCGGAACAAAGTTTCCTTTTCACCTTCCGTCGTTTCCCCACCATTGCCTGGGAACTTAGGCACGAACGCCTGCTTAGCCTTTTCCGTGTCTCTACTCTGAAGAAAGAATAATGCTCCTGTAAATGTACTCCAGCTGGGCCGCCACTCACAGTAACTAAGTGGGATTTGGGCACAACTCAATGATGATGCTTCCAGTTGAAGGGCATTTTAATTTGTTAGGTAATTATTAGTGGAAAGATCTCTGATGAGGGATCATCCACATGGTGTTGCTTGCGGATCGAGCCGCCGGAAATGTGCCATCACCTTCTCTCGTTTGTTCTCTTTCACCACTCTCAACATGGAACAGAGAATAAAGCCAGCTCGTCTGGATTCTGGAACTGCATGCTTCCAGATGCACAGATGCTCCGATATCTGTACTTCCACTGAACCTAGCTAGTATTCTCTTTCGGTGACACTAAACACCTGGGGACGACATGGCCATCAGGGCATCAGGCCATGTTTCAGCATAGGAACTCGATGATTGAAATGTGATGGCTTCTTGAGCATGTCACATGGGCAACACACAGAAAATTAAAGAGAAAGCACTTCCTGATCATGGACATGGTTCTACTTCTACGTAAGTTTATTTCATCTGTGGAAAACCGTCTAGTTGGATGTAGCAGGCCAGAGAATCTATAGTACGGTGCATCTCCTATGCCGAAATTGCCGCTTGCACATGCAGGTCTCAAACCCTTGCTCTGCCCGCGCAAATCCAGATTGTAACAATAAAGAATGCGCACGGCACCGGTCCAACAACATGCAGGCGTGTACGGTTGCATCAACAGGCCTGACCAGCACGGCGGCCATTTAAAATGACAGCAAAATCAAAAGGAGTAAAATTTTTTTTAGCATAGCGTCACGTGCCCCCCCCCCCCCCCCCCCCCGATGCCTGATCGTCCACGTGTCTGCGATGACAAGATTCGTGCGTATCCTTGCAACGGAGCCGTAATACGGCCGTGAATCAAATCATTTTCACTGCTATTATGGCCGCATGCGGGACAAGTTGATGGCTCATCAAAACAGTGAACTGGTCTAATATGATCCAGCAGCTTTAAATGGGTTTCGGTGTACGTCACTGACATTATGACTATATGTTGTGAGCCTTGATTACATGTCTCCATAGGAGGCAACACGAGAAATCAATCTAGACCATTGATTATTAGAAGGAAGAAATGAATAAAAAGTCCACTAATAGAGAGTAATGGTCTCATAATAATTACGGTGCATGCAGAAACTAATGCTTACCGAAAAAATTAGAAAATAGGTGATAAAACACGCATGCAACCATGCATGATTTTTCAAGAAGCGATGAAAAAAATCAATTTAAATAATCTAACAAAATCTCTACACACAAACATGCAATATTATTAGTCGCGTTAATCATACTTACCCTCAAAGTCATTTTACCTATAGATGGTTGAAAATATAATAATAATTCACATGGCCAAGTCAAAACAATAATACATGATCAGAGTAGCCAAATCAATTCAGGCCCACAACAATTTAAAGTGTGCCGGATTGAACCAAAATCTGTCACAATGACAATTATGAATGGCCAACGACCATCTACTAGGTGAGAGTAATTATCAAAATTTAGACTGGCAGTGCCTTTAAAACGTGCGTAGGCGCGAAGCCGAAAGCAATGTGTGCACGTGTGCTAGGATTTATGGTGGGTTAGATAATTATATACATTCTAAAAATATATATGAATTGACCATATTGGTAGGAAGAAGCAAGCTCAATGGTTGCAATTCGTAATTTTATGAGTATAGTGACCGAATTGAAGTAACCTTTCAAATACGATAATCATTTATGTATTTTACTCTATATTTTATATTTAACCATGAGTGCTATTGAGTTCTTATTAATAGGATAGAAAACATAGCACTTTGTCAATGTGTATAGATGGGATCCTGTACATATCCTTTCTAATGCGATTAGGCTTCTTGTTTGCATGCAAAATAACTTGACAGCTTACCTTCCTGCCTATGACCGTGTTAATGGCTCTGCCGGTGGTCCACAACAGCTTGTCAGCTGAGCTGCTCTTGCGTTGATCAATGATCATTCATAATTACGCGTGCATCGTATGGATGCACGTACAATGGGCCGAGATAGATTCAATCAATTCTTGAGTTACTTCGATGAGCTTAAGTATCAATTATGGTCATTGTGATGTCAGAATCATCACACTAACCTAGTATTCTCTTCATACTGTAAAAGGAAGTCGTTTAGGCCATTCTCAATTCATGATTTTATTTCATTGTTTTCAAGAGTGACATGTCATTTTATAATTTTTAAAATAACAAATAAAACTAGTTCTCTCAATGCAAAGTTTTATTTCACGGTTTCATATGTTAGTGTATCACTTAAATGTTTCATCTAAATAACTAATAAAAGTTGATAAATATATAGAGATAAAACTCAAACACTCTCAATAAAGTTTTATTTCAGTTTTAAGATTTTGGTAACCGTGTACATACAGTTTCATCTCTATGAAACTCATTGCTACTCTCTCCTCATAAAGCTCATGCCATATTATCAGCTTTACTTATGTGGCATATTATTTAATAAGGATGAAACTTAAATGAAACTACCACCGAGAATGGCCTTATGACATGATTTATAATACCAAGTAAGGATTAATAAGATCAGTCTCAATTGAGCCTTTCATAAACATTAAATACTATACCATACTCCCTCCATACTCAAATTAGAGGGCGTTTTGAACAGGATTTATAAAACCAAGAAGCATTTAATCAAGAGTTTTGAGGGGTATAGTTTCCCTGTCTGCCCTTAATAAATATAGTAACTGGTCCACCTTATTCACATCTGTTTCCGCGCCCGAGTGGCTGCCTGCACTCATGTCTAGACACAAGGTCGCGAGTTTGACCCTTGCGCGACCCCATTTTTTGCTGCCATTTTGCATGGCACTGTAACAGACGTGGAGACGTGCGTGCACCGAAGTTTTCGGCCTAGCGCGTGAAAATTTCGCCCAGTGTGCCGACGGAGCTGTTCAGCGTCTGAAAATTTCACCTAACGTGCGAGGGGCTGTTCAGCGTCTGACAATTTCGTGTTTTTTCGCCTAGCGCGTGTTTGGCCACAAATTTTTTTTCCGCCGGTTTTTTTTTACTGGCCTGCCTTATTTAAGCGCCTAACCTCAGTTCACTGGTGTATAAGCATTTTTTACTGACATGGCCTTATGTGAGAGGTCTTTTATCAGTATGAAATGATATTGACACACTTATCTAAAAACCTATTTTAGAAAAAGTGCAATAAAAGTGTGCCTAAAAACCTGTTTTGAAAAAAGTGTAATAAAAGAGTGCATTGAGACTGATCTATACGAGTATTTTTCGTTCTATACCCTTATTAAATAACTGTGGCAGCACCTCGAACGATTTGTAATTGCAGTATGGAAGAAGTACGTTGCATGTTATATGGTCTTGGATCAGTGCGAACTTTAAAATGCACGCTTCGGTGTTTTGCAGGGTGGACACGGGTCTTTGTAGGCACAGAAGTATTTTCCAAAATCAAAACAGCTGGTCAAAACTGAGCTCTTGGTTACCAAAGTTGGGTAAAAAAAACGTGGAAACTCTTCGTCGCGGTTCGACTCCCACCTACGTCACGATGGGTTATACGTGGGCGTTGAAACTGCAAGCGCCGGCATGACACAGGTCTCAGCATCATACAGTCAAGAACAACAAAGCCGAATTGTACTTTACCTCTTGGCAGCGCCAGCGGCTTTTCGAGCTGATCCTAGGAAATCAAAGAGACGGCAGAATAGTTTACAGATCTCTCTGCCTCTGCCTGCGATGTTCTGCTCATCTGCTTAATTAATTAATATTTGCGTGGTTCTGTATCGTATGGCTTGCAGTAGTAGCACCCTTTATGAAGTTTCATTCACCCCCACAGTCTCATCAGGCTATCAGTTGAGAATAAACTGCAGCTATCAAAATCATATCGCTCTGCCATTTCTTTTTCGTTCTTTGTATTTCCTCCGTTACATGTAGCGCATTTGGGCGCACTCGTGAACATGTCACGTCACTGGAGAATCACTAGTGCAACAATACTACGGAATCATCCCTCCCGGAACGATTGTTCCCTGTCTTCCACCGGTTTTCTTTAAGAGCAAGTATAGTGATCGGCTAATAGCCTGCTTCGTCAGTCCATCCGCTGAGGTGGACAAAAGAGAGAAGAAAAAATTGGTTGAACCGGCGGATGGTGAAGCGTCAGCTTGCAGCGAGCTGTTCACAAATAACAAGATGCATGCACTGCTCTGTCCAATAGCCAGCCAATAGAAAAAAAGAAAAAGAAAAAAGAAAAATGGATACAAATAGTACTTAATAAAGTGTTTAATAGCTAGCTAAGAGCTTATTATTATATGAGATAGACTAATAGTATGCTGAGATGTGCACTTTGCAGCCGATGAGCCGGCTAAACTATTTGCCTTGCTCTAAGCAAAGTGACACGTCAGATACACGTCGGTAGTCGGCGGCCGCTGTCCCCACCACGCCACTCGCTTTGTCCTTTCGTGCGTCGCTCTGCCGCTTTC
Source organism: Eleusine indica (assembly GCA_030378355.1). Classification (NCBI taxonomy): domain Eukaryota; kingdom Viridiplantae; phylum Streptophyta; class Magnoliopsida; order Poales; family Poaceae; genus Eleusine; species Eleusine indica. The sequence goes on along the minus strand of CM059498.1, from coordinate 2,306,906 downwards.
CCTCTCACTACCGCGTGGGCCACGGGAGATCAGGCAGGCCCACCACCAAGGTCCTGCTGGTGGACCATGCCTTCCTCGGGTGGCGGGAGCGCTGCCACACGTTTGCCACCATGCAGCCGCACACGTGTGCCCCCGCCTGACCCATCCTCGGCCCGTCTCGTGTTGTGTCTGGCACGTGTGAGTTAGGTATTTTTGTTCCATGCTGCACTCGCTTTGGTCGTAGCTCCCGTATGGCCAGGCGATGTTGTTGATCTTAGCTCAGTAATCAACATCACGCAAAAATTGAACACTGGCGATGGAATATACTACATGCGCCATCTGAGAGATTATTGGAATATACTAGTACCGTTCCGTTGGAAAATACTGAGAGGTTCTGTTTATTGTCTCAATACATCGGGGGCACACGTCACGGTCTTTTTCCAGGCATGCAGTAGCGCCACTTGTCAAGCAGGCCCCGGTCATGTTTTTGTCAAAGTTGGTGCTGTTAGGAGTCAGAATACGTGACAGTAACACGCGGCCTTTCGAAAAGGAAACGGTGACCACTAATTAACAATCCTGTGAAGGAACAGGAAAGAGAGAGAGATGTGAGGTTCTGCTGCATGCACGGGGGCCACTTTTAATTAATTATGGAGTTTTTTCATCCCCCATACCTATCTGCTGAACATTGACACCAAAATGTTTGCCAAAGCCGCCTCTAGCTGACCTGCCCTGCCCTTGCAGAGCACACATGACACGTGTACCGCCACACATGTTCCTTTGCTCATGCGCTCCATTCCGTGGCCACTCTGCACAAGTGCGCAGCTTCACTTCCCCGCTCCAAAAACATTCCACCAAGCAAAATAATACTTCCTTCGTTCAACATTATAGATATTATAGTAAATTTTCTTAAATTATAAGATATTTTCGTTTTTTAATATATATTTCTCTCTTTTCAATACACCTCTATCTCTATCTTTTTTTTCTCGTTTTATATGCACTCATTTATTTCACCTCTTCTTAATTTCTGAGTCCGAAATCAAAATGTCATATAATATTAAACGGAGGGAATAGCAAATTATGGTGTACTTTAGTCATGCATCAGCGGAAAGCGCAGCATGATGCGTCTCCTAGCTGGTGTCGCCGCTCATCCGTCGTCCATTCGCCCCACCTATTCCCAGTCTGATACGGTTTCAGCATGCATGCTCATTGCTCGCGTATCACGTTGCGATGCTCTGCTTCACCGGTGGAAAGCACGACGGACGGAGCACGCCCGTTTGCTTGCTGGTATTGAATTGCGTGGTGGTAGCTTTTTATCGGCACCGACCGTGCAGTGCCTTTGCCAACAAGGAAACAAAAGACGCCCACTTTCGACACTGCCCTGAGTCACGCACTTCCCCGTGTGGTCTTTCTCAAAATTAAAGGTCTTAATCCGGCTTTGCTTAGCCAGGGAAGGAACGTATGCACCAACTCTGTTTATCACACAAAAAAGGGCTTAAATATTACTGCTGCGTGAGACACCAGTGCATGTAACGTACTGCACACGATTTTGGAGTTTTCCCTGATCCGGCTAGCCGCGTGCACGGCGCATGAGGCCTACAACAATTCGTTTTCTGTCTCGGTGACACACGTCATGGCCTACAGTATCATTCTTTTAGTCTGAACGCCGGTCATCACGTGCCGTGCATGCACGGGGCATAAATTTCACATAGGCCGTAGGCGTTCGTATGTTATGTTTAGGTAGCGTTCCAGCTGCACGTCTCGATTAAGCCCGCCATTACCGGAGGCCATCGAGGTCGGAGAGTGGATTGGTCGGGTTGGGCGGAGAGTGGCGACGATGGAAATGAAGGGGGACGGACGGACGTTTGGCAGCGGCGGGGCGGTGCTCCGATCCAATCCACGGTGGTCGGGTGTCACGCACCGATCGACGGTGGCCGGAGATCGAGATGGATGGGATCAGTGAGTGCCTCCATTCGATTCGTCAGTTGCAGAGTTGCGTGCCAGAGCATAGATGCACCGTCGACGGGTGCTATTCGATTAGCGCCATCCAGTTTGGTGCCTCGTTTTGGCTGCTCTGCTCGTCCTCCTTTATTTGGTCCAAGTCCAACCAAAGGTTCAATCATCGCTGTATACGCCCGATTATGGTGGGGTGTGTATGTGTGTGTGTACGGTGGCGCTAATGTCCCCCCCCCCCCCCCCCCCCCAACATTCTTTTGGCCATTTTCCAATTACGGCAGGGATCATGCGTTACGTAACCAAGCGCACTCTAGGCACACTATATATGCAACCTTATCTCACCGGATGGATCGAGTTATCACGGGATTAATTAATTATCGTGGTGTCATGTCATGCTGCGCTTCGATCAATCTCGAGACGCGAGAGGCCCGACAATGGCGTTTCCGTCATCCTCCATGCACCGCTCATCAACCATTTCGTCGACAATGCAATTCCGTGCCGTCCTACGAAGCAGCACCAGTAAAATGTGTGTACCCTGCCTGCCGTTTCACTTTATCAAACAACGGAGGAATGTGAGTACGGAGTACAATATATTTGTTGAGAAAAGAGATTAAAGCTGAAAACTACACATGCTTTTCAATCTTTGCTGATTGCATGGGTCAACCAGGCCCAGTAGCAGATGTGCCTCATGCCATCCAGTTGTACAGCAACTGTGGCGGATCCACGTCGGAAAGTGTACGTGCCCATACCGACCGCTAACAACAGTACTTACAATAAGGCCGAGTACAAGGTTGGCCATCCACTTGTTCGCTGATTCGCCATCCAAATTAAGTGTCCGTGATTTCGTAATAAGTTAGCCAGCTAGATCAAGATCTAGAGGCGTATTAATTGAGCTGGGGAACGCAACTTTTTGTAGTGGAGAGGATTCTGGTCAGCTCAAGAGTCGAGACATTCCCCGGAGAAGAGAATAAACCTCGCATACATGCCATGCAGCGCCGACTCCGGCCGGTGGGTCGGTCGGGTCGGGGTGCGAGCAGAGGAGGACCCCTGCCTGCCTCTGCCGCCCGTGCACGAGATATTCCACGATATGAACCGGGTCGGGTAGCCATATAATATTGCAACCCCACTCTCACTCTCGTGCCGCCGCCACGCCCATGTGCCACGTTGTGTATACTATACTCAGCTTTGCTTGTGGGCATCTTTCCACTATCTGTTTTTGTAGGTGACCGAAGATTTTTCACATGCATGCGACTGCGTCTGTCACTGTTCAGTTACGATGAATCGGTGATAGATAACCCCCACGTCCTGTTGCGCATCACTGCCATGCCGTGCGGACAAGGCGGTGACAAAAGTTAGGTGCGCAGCGTCCCGGTTTGGGGTCTTTGCGTTTGTGGAAAACGCCGTGATTATTGTGAGCCAACCAAGCGGATATGTATGATCGTGAAGTCTGAACTGGATAACACCCGCTGCTGTTCCCTTCCCTCCCGCGTACGAAGTGCATCTCCTCCTTTCTGGAAATCCGTCATGTGAATTGCGAACGCGTGACTTTAGATCGGTTTACTTACTCCCATTTCAAAATTATTGTCATTATTAATTTTTTTTTTGTTGTCTTTGATCATTTATCTTATTTAAATTTTTTAAAAATTATTATATATATTTAGTTTTATTATTAGATAAAATTAAAATATAATTAATAATTTTATAAATTTGAGATAATTTTTTAAATAAAACGAATGATCAAAATTTACGAAAAAAAGTCAATAATAATAATAATTTTGGAATGCAAAGGCGAATCCGGTATTCTCTCGCCTACCATGGTCGGCGATCCTGCAAAATGTTCTAAATATTTTTCAGAAAAGAAAAAGAAAAAAGCTAAATAAAAGCGCCATGCAGGGTGATGCGGCCGCAACCATATGAAGGAGAAAAACCCACTACGAACTCTCCTCCTCTTTATAAACCATCATTAGCCACGATCTGTTAATTGGTCATTGAAATCGAAAATCTCAAATGTAAAAAGCACCAGTCCCCCTAACCCCCCTCCTACCTCTGTGTCTCTCTCACAAGTACTCCTCGTCTCTCACCCCTCCCCCCGCCTCCGCCCCGTCGTCTCCCATCAATCACAGCACCGCCCACGCCAGACGCCACCGATCCCAAATCCTCCGCACGCTACCTACCGCCCCCACGGCCACGGAGCAGAGGGAGTTGGTGAGGGGGATCACAGCGGAGGAAGAAGACGTGACACTACCATTACCGCATCTGCATTAGCGCAAATCGGAGGAGAGCATCGACCTCTCTCTCTCTCTCTCTTCCTCGAAGGAGGCGGAGCCTGACAGGGTAGAGAGGACTAGCCCCCAAACGCCTGGTTTGTTGCCATCCGCCGATGCCGTAACCCGCCGCCCAAACCTCTGCGTCGCGGCCGCCCCCCTTCCTGCCGTGGCGAGGCCGGGCCGCGCTGTGCGCCTCCCGACACCAATGCCTTTTAAACCCCTCCTCACCGCTCCGTTCCTCCTGATCCCCACCGCCTGCCAATGCCGCCCTCCTTCCCCTCCCTCCCGCTTCCGGAGGCCGTCGCAGCCGCAGCCCACGCCTCGCTGCTCGCGCTCGCTGCGCTCCTCCTCATCCTCCGCGCCGCCCGCGCGCTCGCCTCCCGCTGCGCCTCATGCCTCAAGGCGCCCCGGCGCCGCGGGGGCCCCGCCGTCGTCGCCGTCGCCGTCGCCGCCGCAGACGGGAGGTCCCTCGGCGCGGGCGCCGGTACCTGGTACAGGGCCGCCCTAGCTTGCTGCGCCTACGCCCTGCTCGCGCAGGTCGCCGCGCTGAGCTACGAGGTGGCCGTCGCCGGGTCGCGTGTCGCTACCGCTGCGCTGCTGCTACCCACTGTGCAGGCGGTGGCCTGGGCCGCGCTGCTGGCGCTCGCGCTGCAGGCCCGCGCCCTCGCCTGGGTCACGTTCCCCGTGCTCGTGCGGCTCTGGTGGGCCGTCTCCTTCGCGCTCTGCGTTGGCATCGCCTACGATGATTCCAGGCGGCTCATGGACGACGACGCCGTAGATTACGCACATATGGTTGCCAACTTTGCGTCGATCCCCGCCCTTGGATTCCTCTGCTTGGTTGCTGTCAGGGGTTCCACCGGTTTAGAATTCGAGTTTACTGACGCCGACGGAGTGCATGAGCCGCTTCTGCTTGGTAGGCAGCGCAGAGAGGAAGAGGAGGAGCCCGGGTGCTTGAGGGTCACTCCTTACAGTGATGCAGGTATCATCAGCCTCGCAACGTTGTCATGGCTCAGTCCGTTGCTCTCTATCGGTGCGCAACGGCCACTTGAGCTGTCTGATATCCCCTTGCTGGCGAAGAAGGACCGTGCAAAATCCTGCTACAAGGCGATGAGCTCTCATTACGAGCGCCAGCAGATGGAACATCCCTGCAGGGAGCCATCACTGGCGTGGGCAATTTTGAAGTCATTCTGGCGAGAGGCTGTGATCAATGGCACTTATGCTGCTGTGAATACTGTTGTCTCGTATGTTGGCCCTTACCTGATCAGCTACTTTGTGGACTACCTCAGTGGCAAAGTTATCTTCCCCCATGAAGGTTACATCCTTGCCTCTGTATTTTTTGTGGCAAAGTTGCTTGAAACTATTACTGCTCGACAGTGGTACTTGGGTGTGGATGTCATGGGGATCCATGTCAAGTCTGGCCTGACTGCCATGGTGTATAGGAAGGGCCTCCGGCTGTCGAATGCCTCACGGCAGAGCCACACAAGTGGTGAGATAGTGAATTACATGGCAGTCGATGTGCAGCGTGTGGGAGATTATGCGTGGTACTTTCATGACATCTGGATGCTTCCACTGCAGATCATCCTCGCGCTCGCCATCCTGTACAAGAACGTCGGGATCGCCATGGTTTCGACATTGATAGCTACTGCGCTATCAATTGCCGCCTCTGTTCCTGTGGCGAAGCTGCAGGAGCACTACCAAGATAAGCTGATGGCAACAAAGGATGAGCGCATGCGCAAGACTGCAGAATGCTTGAAGAATATGAGAATTCTAAAGCTGCAGGCATGGGAGGATCGGTACCGGCTGCAGTTGGAAGAGATGAGGAATGTAGAATGTAAGTGGCTTCGGTGGGCTCTGTACTCACAGGCTGCTGTTACATTTGTTTTCTGGAGTTCGCCGATCTTTGTTGCAGTCATAACTTTCGGGACTTGCATAGTGCTCGGTGGCCAGCTCACTGCAGGAGGTGTTCTTTCTGCTTTAGCAACATTTAGGATCCTTCAAGAACCTCTAAGGAACTTCCCGGATCTCATTTCCATGATGGCTCAGACGAGGGTATCTTTGGACCGTCTGTCTCATTTCTTGAAGCAAGAAGAATTGCCAGATGATGCAACAATAACTGTCCCACAGTGTAGTACAGACAAAGCAATCGATATCAAGGACGGCACGTTCTCATGGAACCCGGACTCTCCAATCCCTACGTTGTCTGGCATACACCTTAGTGTGGTAAGAGGTATGCGGGTAGCAGTCTGCGGTGTCATTGGTTCTGGAAAATCAAGTTTATTGTCATCTATACTTGGAGAGATACCCAAATTATGTGGTCAGGTAGTTAACCATAGACAAAATAGTTGATGTTAACTCATCGGATAACAGTTCTGTTACATTTTCCTTTTTGACTCCTCCTTTTCAGGTCAGAATAAGTGGCACAGCAGCATATGTCTCTCAGACTGCCTGGATACAATCTGGAAACATCGAGGAGAACATTCTTTTTGGCAGTCCAATGGATAAGCAACGATATAAGAGAGTTATCGAGGCTTGCTCTCTGAAGAAAGATCTTAAGTTGCTTCAGTATGGAGACCAAACCGTCATTGGTGATAGAGGCATTAACTTAAGTGGAGGTCAGAAACAAAGAGTTCAGCTTGCGAGGGCACTATATCAAGATGCTGACATCTATTTGCTTGATGATCCCTTCAGCGCGGTTGATGCTCATACTGGGAGCGAATTATTTAAGGTTGGTATGGCTGTTGCCTTATTCTATCTATTTCTGGAGCCGTTTCTGTTGTGTAACTCATGTGCTTCTCTGTTGCAGGAGTACATATTGACTGCTTTAGCTAGCAAAACAGTAATTTATGTAACCCATCAAGTCGAATTTCTGCCAGCTGCCGACCTGATACTTGTAAGTGGTGACCATATTCTCATATCCATATGCATATTATGGTATGGGTATGCTATGCCTGAGTCTTTTACTGCAATATTCTGTTTATCCATCTCTTTCCTTTTAAATTCTAATCATGTATGTCACCTCGATGTACAAGTTACTCATCTTTAGTTAGTTTTCATGAGACTGCAAATGGTCTAATGTGTCCTTCATTGATCTCTCCTATGCTTAACGTCCTGTATTGGTTCTTCCCTTTGTTTTTGTCATGGTGCAGGTTCTTAAGGATGGCCATATCACCCAAGCTGGACAGTATGATGATCTTCTGCAAGCTGGAACTGATTTCAATGCTTTGGTTTCTGCTCATAAGGAAGCTATTGAGACCATGGACATCTTCGAAGATTCTGATGTTGATACAACTTCTTCTATTCCTAACAGAAGGTTGACACCAAGTATTAGCAACATCGATAACCTGAAAAACAAGGTGTGTGAAAATGGTCAACCATCTAATACACGGGGAATAAAGGAAAAGAAGAAGAAGGAAGATCGAAAGAAGAAGCGTACTGTTCAAGAGGAGGAAAGGGAGCGTGGGAGAGTTGGCTTGAATGTTTATTTGTCATACATGGGGGAAGCCTACAAAGGTACACTGATACCGCTCATTATCTTGGCTCAAACCATGTTCCAATTGCTTCAGATTGCTAGCAATTGGTGGATGGCATGGGCGAACCCACAAACTGAAGGGGGTGCGCCCAAGACAGATCATGTGGTGCTTCTGGTTGTTTATATGTCCCTGGCTTTTGGGAGCTCATTGTTTGTGTTTGTGAGAAGCCTTCTTGTGGCTACATTTGGTTTAGCTGCTGCCCAGAAGCTTTTTGTAAAAATGCTAAGATGTGTTTTTCGAGCGCCAATGTCATTCTTCGACACAACACCATGTGGGCGGATTTTGAACCGAGTAAGTTATGACCATGCTGCTATTCATGCTAATATAATGTTTTAATATGTACATACTAAGTTTCCTGAATGATTCTACATACCAGGTTTCTGTTGACCAAAGTGTTGTGGATCTTGATATAGCATTTAGGCTTGGTGGATTTGCATCAACGTCAATTCAACTCCTTGGAATCGTTGCTGTCATGAGCAAAGTTACATGGCAAGTTCTGATTCTTATAGTTCCCATGGCTATTGCATGCATGTGGATGCAGGTAATTGTTGTGGTCGCTGTATATTGACACTTATATCTTGAGATTTTGTATAATCAGCTAGTGCTTCTTGATATTTGGACAACGGTGGTGTAGGATGTCATGAATAACAATAGATTTGATAACTCGAATCATCTTTTGCAAGATGGGTATACCACTTGAGTTTACTCTGATTGTTAACAAGGTCATTTACTATTGGCATAACATGTGCTCCACTGTTTGTTTAGCACCATCAACGTCTTGGGAATAGTTTGCATGCTTTAATAACTATATTAAACGGGATGTTACCACTTCTTTTCTGTTAACACCATCTGAGTGATGTGGGGTTACCTATCTTAGAAGGATCTGTTTTCTGGTAAATTGAATTGGAGTTTTTATAACGCTCCCATCTGCTATCACATTTGCAGAGGTATTATATTGCTTCGTCAAGGGAACTGACTCGGATTCTGAGCGTCCAGAAGTCTCCAGTGATCCATTTGTTTAGCGAATCAATTGCTGGTGCTGCTACAATAAGAGGGTTTGGTCAAGAGAAGCGGTTCATGAAAAGAAATCTTTACCTTCTCGACTGTTTTGCTCGCCCTCTATTTTCCAGCCTTGCTGCTATCGAATGGCTCTGCCTTCGAATGGAATTGCTCTCAACTTTCGTCTTTGCTTTCTGCATGGCAATACTAGTGAGCTTTCCTCCTGGCACAATCGAACCAAGTATGTCTTATGTTCCACAAGCTGTTGTACTGTGTCTTTGTGATCTTTCTTTCCCCAGTCTTTCACTTGTTAGATGCAGTACAAGCTTGCACCACTTGTCAGTTATAACTTACTTTCAAATCACAGGTATGGCTGGGCTTGCTGTCACATACGGACTTAATTTAAATGCTCGCATGTCAAGATGGATATTAAGCTTCTGTAAACTAGAGAATAGAATCATCTCTGTTGAGCGTATCTATCAATATTGCAAGATTCCTAGTGAGGCGCCACTGATTATTGAGGATCATCGTCCACCATCCTCATGGCCTGAGAATGGAAACATCCAACTGATTGATCTCAAGGTATTCTTTTTAGAAGTGGGTTTGATGACTAGGCTTTTCTTGACATGACTACAAAGCTGCTCAGCAGTGCTATGTATATCGATTTATGTGCATTTTTCTTTTTACTATGTACACTTGCAATCTGTATCTAGTTTAGTCTTCGATTTTGTCATCTTACTTTGGTTTACCAAATGTTATAGGTCCGCTACAAGGATGACCTACCATTAGTTCTGCATGGAGTCAGCTGTATGTTTCCTGGTGGAAAAAAGATTGGGATTGTAGGGCGAACTGGAAGTGGTAAATCTACTCTTATTCAGGCCCTTTTCCGGTTAATTGAGCCGACTGGAGGAAAAATTATCATTGACAACATTGACATTTCCTCAATTGGCCTTCATGATCTGAGGTCAAGGTTGAGCATCATCCCTCAAGACCCAACATTGTTTGAGGGTACTATCAGAATGAATCTTGATCCTCTTGAAGAGCGTGCGGATCAAGAAATTTGGGAGGTACATCCTTGTTTTTTAGATGCTATAACTCGTGTTAAATGTGCTTGATTCTTATGGGAAAAATGTAATGTCTCTCAGGCCCTAGAGAAGTGTCAACTAGGAGACGTCATTCGTTCCAAGGAAGAAAAACTTGATACCCCAGGTTTGTTTTATTTCTGAGTTAATTACACACAAAACACATCTTAGAAGAGTAAGCTGGTGGTTTTGTTGATACCAAATTTCATTTTTCTTTCTGGCACACTTGTGATCCTGCAGTGCTAGAGAATGGGGATAACTGGAGTGTGGGGCAACGCCAGCTTATTGCATTGGGTAGGGCGCTGCTCAAGCAGGCAAAAATTTTGGTGCTTGATGAGGCAACAGCATCTGTTGATACAGCAACAGATAATCTTATTCAAAAGATCATTCGCAGTGAATTCAAGGATTGCACGGTCTGTACTATTGCACACCGTATCCCCACTGTTATTGACAGTGACATGGTCCTGGTCCTTAGTGATGGTATGAGCTCTTTCAAGAAATTTATCACGTCACCTTCTCCTTTTCGTAGTTAGAACTTTCTGGATTTTTTTAACTCCTCTATCGAAGTCCATTACTTTTCTTATTTTGTTTTTATTTGTTTTACATATAGCAAGCCAACAGTAAGTAACTAACAAATATTTTTATGCACGGATTAAAAACTGAGAGGTATTTACAAATAATTTATCTCATTCCGATTTCAGGTAAAATTGCAGAGTTTGATACACCCCAAAGGCTTTTAGAGGACAAGTCCTCTATGTTCATGCAGCTAGTATCTGAATACTCCACTCGGTCGAGCTGTATATAGAGAGGCTTAGCTTAAAAACCCACCCCAAACCAAGTAGAGGCTGGGAGGTAAATAGTGTATCTGCCAGTGTACTTGCACAGTAGAGGTTCGTACCAACACCATAGGGCGATATAGAAAACGAGAGGGATATGTGTGGGAAGAACACTGGACGTTCCCTGACCTGAATAGCCATGGAATCGATGAGGGAATGCGGTAGGCCGCCATGGAAGGAGTTTTGTGACACTAGTACATTACCTGAAGCTTATGCTTCTGTATGTATAACAATGCATACTGCTGCTCCCTTGTAAAATGGATAATGGAGGGATTAACATGAGTAATAAGAATTGGAAAAGAGCTCTTTTTGGCATCAGGTCATTATGCTTGTTTTCTGTGTATGATACTGTGTTTCATAGCAACTGTTCCTGTGGTTTGTGATTTGTAAGAGCATCTCCAACAATTATGTAAAAAATGACACCCAAAAAACTGGTTTAGCAAGTTCAAGTTTGTAAATGAGTATTGGGAATAGAAAAAGTTCCTTCCTCCAACAACTCCCAATATTAGGTTTCCCAAACACTTTAAATCTAGCCACGTCATCTTGTGTTAATGGGCCGGTGCCTGATCTGTTCATTTGATGAGGTCGAGACGTGTTCCGATCCAGTCGAGGCCAGCGGCGTTGGCGATTACAGCGTGGCCGCGCCCGTGCGATCGTGCCTGTAACCCTGCCACCAGCGACGACTCTTCACTTTCCGCTCCGTGGCTTTGCAACTCCAATGCAGATCAATATGATTTCAAAACAGCTACAGAGCAAATCAGTCTCGGATTACAGTTTCGTTCTTCCGCTGCTATCAACTACTCCATTCCATATTATTTGTTGTCGCCGGCTAGCTCAAGTTTGAGCTAACCGACGACAACAACAAGAGAACGGGGGAGTATATACAAAGACAGGAAACTGAATAGCTTGAGGAGACAACGACGATGAACACAGTGTACCTAACTCTGATTGGAAAACAGGCGATGAACAGACTGGAGATGGGATGCCTGGTGCATGACGCCGGCGAACGGGAACAAAGGCAGGTGCGAACCAGCAGTGGGGGCAGCAATTGGATCCCGCGGAGCAGCGCGCGCCAACAACGCGAACGCCCGGAGTACCACACGGCAGTGGCTCTGTTCTTCTCTTCGGTGGTGGCCGCAAGAACTGCTCTCCTCGTCGTGAGTGTCCAGAATGCTCCACGATGGCGCCAACCGATTTTACCGCGGGAACAGGGGGATTTTGTGGATTGGGAGTCCCGATCTAGTTGCTAAATGTGGCGAGCGCATTGGGGAATATAGGAAGTGCCAAAATTTAGGAAGTTGATTTACAGAACTGTTGGACGAGTGTTTTTTTAATAATATCCTAAATTAAGGTTTAGGAACTGTTTTTACATAACTGTTGGAGATGCTCAAGTAAATACTACAAAACTGAAGGTACTCGGGAGTACTATTGTTGGTAGAAGGCGCTCAGCAACCACTTGAGAGTAAGAAGGTTCAGAAGTTTACTCCATTCCGTGTTAGCGCACCAGCATGATCTGAATACAACATTAGCATGCAGCGGCGGGTGGATTTCCATTGATCCTCTCTGTTCTTTTAGACCAATTTATCCGATGAACTACGAATGACAGTGTTACCACAATTATGTCTCTTTTTTTTTAAAAAAAATAACAATGGTTCAAATCCTGCATGCAACTGCACCAATTTTTGTGTCAAATTTGGTTTGTGCTAGAAATGAAGCAAATATCACTACTCTGGAATCTTAGACTTGACTTGGAGGAACGCTTCCACCATGATAGGATCCATGCTTTCTGCAGTCTCTGCAGCGCTGCACCTCTAAGCCGATAACATCAAACGAAACGACGATCTTTAGACAAGAAATTATAATTTGGTTGAAGCTTAATTGCGGAGAAAAATCGAGCTTCAAAATTAATACTAGTAATAGACCTGGCCTCGCACGTCTATGTCTAGCGGCCAACTCCACCGTGTTGAGCCGTCAGTTCGGAAGATACGGCAATCGCCTCGTGGATGTGGCGTACCACACAGGGGCGACGGAAGTGAGGGGCTGAAGGGGGCCAGGGTCCCCCTATATGCTATATCCACATAGTATATGCACAAAAGATTTCATCATGTAAATCAGTAGAAAATTTAGATATGACCCTCCACCCCCTCCCTAGCTCCTCCCACGCGCATGACATCCTTCTGCAAGCGTTTTCGGTGCATGTCCGAGTTAGTGGGTCCCTCACCAGCCATAGCAAGCCGTGCGCGTTCGTCGCCCTTGGCCTTGTCATCAACGACGATGACCATGACATGTGTGTCTAGCACGGGAGCCTCAGTGTGTTCGATGTCCTCTGCCACCATGTTGCCGTCGTGCTCGAAGTCGTCCTCGATGGTGATGCTCACATGCCGTTTTGGCTCCGGTGCAGTGACGTGCGCCATGAGTTGCTCCTTGAAATCCACCACTTTCTCCAGTACATCCAACTTCTTGTCACTCCCAAAACAACAGTGGCGGGCACCTCCACCGTAGCCTTCCTCATCGGGCCCATGGGGACCTCCCGCGCCCACTTTGGCTCGTCTCCTCCTCCTCGAGGAGGACGACAACGATGGTCCGAGCATTGGCTTAAAATGAGTATGGCTATCACGAGAAGCACGAAAAGTCCCCCTAAACATCCTATGATGATAATGCGAAGGTCAGGCTGGTTCGGCTCATGGCCACCAGACATGACAGCCGGAGATGGGAATTGTCGTGCTCAAATGAGCTGGGGGTAGGGGAGCCAGAGCCACAGTGCAATCGTTTGGTTTGTGGAGGAGGAAGAAGACCCACACCGGTCTGGTAGCATTTGGGATCAAGAGCAGTTATAAAAATCATAGAATATTATCCTTGACATATATTGTGTTTCAGGTAAAAGTGCTCATGATATTAGGTGTCGCGCTGCATGGCAATTCTCGGAAATGAAAATGACATAGGAGTTGTAAGGAAACATGAGCTACCAGTGTCTTAGTTCGCTAGTGGCCAACCCAGCCGAGAGCTCGATCGTGATCTCAGTAATTAAGCTAAATACAGTTCGCCGCGACAAGAGATGTTGGATCACCTCCTATTGTGGTCTCAACATTGCCTAAAATCAATCAAGGAGCTGTGGTTGATCTAACTACATAAACATCCTTAACTTGGCTCTAGTGTGTCGATGCTGCACGGGAAAGGCGACAACTTCATGCCCGTCCCGGCTCCCATGGACCTCGCCCTCCTTTTTACCGAGGTACATATGTCCCATAGTAGTTCCCAAGAACTTTACAATTGTCTTATAACTTCCGAGTGATTAATTGACATAAAATTAGGAAGTACTTCTTCTAAATCTTCATCTAGATAAAAAATGAAATTTGTCTTTCTTCATAAGCACCTAATTAGATGTACTCACTGAATATAGCTTCCGACTCAAAAGGTATTTAGATGACTAAATATCTTATGAGTCTAAAAAACGCATCATAAGCATTCATCTGTTGAACATATTGATCCATGTGGTGCACCAGAATAGATGTAGCCCCTGACTCAACAGTTATTTAAAATTAAATAGTTTGTGAGCCAAAAAAGAAATACACCATATACAAAATCACTTGGTGATCCCAAGTTTAGATCTACCACTCGCTCGAGTGATTTCAATAATAAATCACTTGTCTTTGTAGCTTTCAATATTGGGAATGAGATCCTTCACTTTGAGGGGTAAAGTTAAAGTCATGACTTTACCCTTCTTTTTCATCATTGGATCACAAAACCAAGCCTCAGATGTGTTGCTACAACACTTATCTACAGTGTTTTGATATAGTAAAACTTGTTTTGGTAGTTTTTTTTTATTTTGTATTTGATTATAGTAAAGACACTGTTACTATTTTCCCATATTCATATAGACACAAATCATTATTCCTTTTGGTGCCTCTACCTCTAAAGGTAGAGGAGTCGATCCCCCAATATTAAGACTGCCACTACTCCGAATGATTTCAATAATGAATCACTTATCTATGTAGCCCCTAAGATTGAGACTACCACTCCCCCAAGTGATTCCAATAATAAATCACTTATCTATGTAGCCCCCAAAATTGAGACTACCACTCCCCTTATGGTGAAGTGATTTCAAAATAGCGAATCACCTATACCAGAAATCCATAATTATCTAACCAACCAAGTGATTTTCATATAAAATTGCTATTTTCATCAAAACCAGACACCTGTAAATAACAATAAATGGTTGGATATGCGATATTAGAAAATATCTGCTTCGCACAGTATCTTGAAGTCTTTGCAAAACTAGGTCAAAATTGCATATAAATGCTCTTTCCTACTCGGTTTCTATTCATATAAAATTGCTATTTTCATCAAAACCAGACACCTGTAAATAGCAATAAATGGTTGGATTTGCGATATTAGAAAATATCTGCTTAGCGCAGTATTTTGAAGTCTTCTGCAAAACTAGGTCAAAATTACATATAAATGTTCTTTCCTCCTCGGTTTCTACCATACATTATTCTGGAGGTATGCTTTGCTCTGGAGACTGCCGTGTGTGGAGAGATGGCGAAGAGTGGACAGTATTCTTAGTGCAGCCGTGCACCATACCCAGAGCAGAAGCCGTGCAAGCCGAACACATGCGCAAGCGCAATTTGAGCACGCACGTGCATACTCTCTCACGTTGAACACGCGCAGCCATCTCGTTCCGCCGTAGCGGGGACACATGCTGCACGCATTTCTTCTGCCTGTGACTTGAGCGCGGGTTCAATTCTACAGAACACCTATATAAGCGCGACGGACCTCAGTTGAGCTCCCACACCATCAGTAGTACGAGCTCTCTTGCGCTCGAGAGAGAAACTGAAGCCAGATATAAGAGGCGCGAGAAGAAGAAGAAGAAAGCACAGCAGCTGCGGAATGGCGTTGGCGGCTGGGAAGAAGGCTCGGAAGCCGTACACGATCACCAGGCGGCGAGAGAAGTGGACGGCCAACGAGCACGGCCTGTTCCTCCACGCCATGCAGCTGTTCGGCCGCGACTGGAAGAAGGTCGAGCAGTTCGTGGTCACCAAGTCGGCCACGCAGATACACAGCCACGCTCAGAAGCACTTCCTCAAGATTCAGAAGCGGGGCCTCACGGCGGCGGCGTCGCCTCACCCACGTTTCCCTCCGCAGCCAATCAGCAACTACCACGACAATGCAGCGGCGACGACCCTGGAATTGGCTCACTTGGAGCAGAGTGCGGACTGGGCGTGCACCTCACTCGGAGCATGCTGGCCAAGCCAAAGCCATGGCTTGTTCATGGAGGCGCCAAACTGCAGCGAGGAACTGGCTGCCGCCTCACCGAGCGACGAAGACTGGATCCTCGATTCCTCGTTGCTGGATGAGACGATGATTCACCTCCCGTTGTCTCCCGACGATCTCCATTTCGCTCAGGTGTACAGATTTATCGGCGATGTTTTTGGATCAGACGCGCTGCTGCTGGACGAGGCGCAGCTGCAGAGACTGCAGAGCATGGATCCTGTTGTCGTGGAGGCGATCTTGCTCGCGCTGAGAAACCTTCAAGTCAACCTATTTGTCTAGGATTCAAGAGTGCTAGTATGGTTTTTTGTTGCTGACTGGAAGAGCAAAGCAACGGGGTTTTGTTCACTGTTTTTTACTTTTTAGATAGCATCGAACAGAAAAATAGGTTGAAGTACAGTAATGTATATGCAGTTAAAATGCAGGATTTAAACATCTTTCCATAGTACTCAGATGTTCAGCAATTATTCACGGCAAACAAAACACGATGCAAATGGAACGTTCTTTTGGTCATTTTTATTTTCTGACATGTTTTAGAGTAAAGCAAGCGAACAAGAGCCCAGTCCACTCTGAAGAAATCGAATGTAACCTGGTGGAGACATGATTCCTATAATACTAGCACAACTTGGCACACAAGTATCATGAATGGTACCACTGCGTTCAGCTGAATCGTGTATGCTTTTGCCAACATGATCTAAAATATCTAACAGTAAAATGATTTGGCAAAGCATATTATATCAGCGTTTCCAACAAAATAATACAACCTTAGGGTACATGATGTATAGGTAACTGGGATGGAACATAAAGGTGGCAAAATCTAGCATCTCTCATCCCCTTTCCAATTGTTTTTCTCCTTCGGACCTGTAGGACCTTCCTCCTCGTACAATTCTACAGGAAGACTGTCGAATATTGCTTCCGCGGTGAACCGGAGAAAGAATGGTAAGAAGCTGAGTACCGTGTCTATTTCAGAACGTGAGTTGTACGTGAGAGTCGGCCCCCACTCTCTCATGTATTGCAGCCAGCATGGTTCAGCAACAGCAGCACCCAGGTGTTGTGCAGAGATGATTTTATACTGCGAGCTCGAATCAACTGAAAGATCACTACGTGCCACATCGTTTCTAACTCCGACACCAAGCTTCTCAGATCCCATCAGATAGCAGCCAGGGTGGGGGTAGCTTGCATGTCCATTCTTCGACGAATAAACAATCGCTTTGTTTCCCGAGATGAACTCCAAATCAGAAGCATCCACCCATTCACCCCCACTGTGCTGTGAAAAGTAGATAGACGAGAGTTCGCCGGAGAAGTTGCTTATTCGTAGGGTGAAATGCTCCCAATCTCCAACATGCCGACCAACTTTCTGTAGAGCAAAGCTTGCAAATCCAACCTTGATTGTTGCTGGACCATTGAACGGACAGAACACCCACATTGCTATGTCAGTGAAAGTCCCTCCATAAGCCGGCTTAACATGGACATAGAGCTCAGCACTCTTCAAATTGCCAACTTTGACATTCTGATTCCTATCATCATCAGGGAGATCAATCCAGTACTCACCGTCATTTGTCCCACCAGCAGGAAGGTTTGAACCACCAGCAAGTATTGCATCTCCCATTTTTACATCTTTCTTGTACAGTGTAGCTCCGTTCTCAAAGAACCATGAAACTGATGATGGTAAGTAGATCTCTTGAGGGTGGAAGAATACAGTTGGGCCATAATGCTTGATTAATGCATGGATTTGCTCCAAGTTAGGCATGGCTCTTAAGTTTGAATCAAAGTTCTTCAAGCAGGGAATGCTTGATTCTTCACTACCTCCTAAATTTGTTTCGCAAGAGAATGTACCAACTGGTATACCTTGCCCTGTCACTCCTCGGTGGCAAGGCCTTGTATTCCATACTTGGCATCTGTTTTCCAAATTTACAATTGAACTCAAGTTTTCACAAGCATCTGTGAGGTCATGTCGCACACATCGAACTGCTTCAAGTGAGGGCTTCTTTGGTCCTTTGGTGACCACATAACCGAGAGCTTTATACCCATCTGGCGGAGTCGGTAGCCAGAAGCAACCACATTCATTGTTGTTATCTTCAGATAACCCAGCGTTAGTCCAAACAAGGGAGTAATCTAATGGTTTCTCAAGGGCGGGCTTGCTATTAGTCAACTGCTTGCTAGTCACTTCCCTTGCCACAAGAAGAAATCCCTTTAAGGATCGGTTATTCGGTTGGGCATAGTGCCCAAGGCAGTGGAAACCAACAGGAACGTCATCTGGCTCATAGAATGTTGCTTCTGAACAGCTCCATATACTCCGGAATCTGGTAATATTTACAACGTCAAGCTCTCCAATGCAAATCATCCCCCTTGCAAAATCCCCTCCTGCGATGGAATTTATGAAGGAAGGTAAACATAAGTATCCATGGAAACAATCTTTCTGACAAAAAAATGGCAAGCAGATTCAGAATGTACTGAATCTTGCTTCTAGCAACATTTATGCTTTTGTAAATTCAGAATGAAGTTAAAGCAGATTCAGAAAAGCATAAATGTTGCAACCTCATGACAGTAAAAGAGCTGGCTTCTAGTAACCTGTACAAATAAAATTTACCATGCCGGATATTTTTTTCTTCTATTCAAATTCTTATTTCTCTATTTAGGAATAATATATCATGGCAAAATTACCCGGGCTCCCTCGACAGGACAGATATCTGTACGCTTGTTTCCAATGATTGCTACCTTGAAAATGAAGAGATCACACTTCAGCAGCGTGAAACGCTCCAATTCTATATTCGCGGCTAACCAACCCGGAATAGCATGCACACAAAGGCAAGCAACAAGATATTGGCCAAAGCAGCAACATGCAAAGCACACGCATTCTAAACTCACAGATCAAATAACCAATGGGCAAAGCAACTGAAATTGAAGTCGTAGCAACATCCAAAATCACAAAATAAATTCCATCTTATCGCAGGACTTCATCCTCTGAATTTGGAACAACATGTGACAACTGACCAGAAGCGAATTTCGTACTTCAATCATTAGCGCGTAAGTAAATAAGCTGACTCGATTTTACCAATTATCATGAAACAAAATCCGCCGTGGGAGCAGGAAAACCAGCACATGGGGCAATGATTGAAGTAAGAAATCAATAAATCTATCGCAGGAAAAAGCAGTAGACATCCCGCTAAAACAAACGGGAAATTATTCAAAAAAAAAAAACAAAACAAACGGGAAGGATTGACGAACTAACAATCAGCCCTGTAAGCAGGCAAAGAAATTCAGGACAGCGGAAGAGACAGAGAAAAAGAGGCGAACCTTGCGGCCACTCGGGCAAGGGCGCCGGCAGCTGGAACGGCTCCGGAAGCCGCACCGCGCCGCCTTCGGCGACCGATCGGCCACAGCAGAACCAGTTCCACCCGCCCATCGCCAAGTAACCGGTTCCTCCTCCTCCTCTTCTCTTCCCCTCTCCCAGTTCACCTTGAGCTCCTCTTCTACTTGTTGTCACAGGTCAAAGTGGTGGCGGCTACTGGCTCCACACGCCAAACCCGGGCCCAGCGTGAGGGGCTCCTCCATTGTCTGGGAGTTGGGCCGTCCGCCGCCTCCGCGGGGTTGATGGCGACGGCGAGGGGTTCCGCCGGTCCCGGTCGTGGGGCCTGCTGTGGATTGTGTTGTGGAAAAGGTCGTCTTGTGCGGTACTGGGTCGAGCGAATATGCTCGGTGCGTGCCGTGGAGGTGACTCCGCCTCCGCCCTCCGGTGCGGTATGGTACGGGACGGGTCCGGTACGTGGACGAGCAGCGAGCAGATATTTCACGCCAGCGCGGGCCCGCTAAACTGGTCCGAGTAGGCGGCTACCGGGTCGCCACCGCTGACTTTATTGGGCCGGGCTTATTTTAGCCGACATAGCCCGTTAGTTTTGACCGCATCGTTGACTCTATTGGGCCGGGCTTATTTTAGCCGACATAGCCCGTTAGTTCTGACCGCATCGTATGGGCCGGGCCTTGGCATGTCGGACACTCGTAGGTACGTTTTCACACTCGGACTTGCCGCACCCGAGGAATCAAGCCATGAAAACGGACTCGATCGATTGAAGCAGAGATTCTTTTGCTGCTGTGGAGAACGGAGTCGCGGGGGCCATAAAACTGCGAGCCCCCGACCTCTCTCTCTCCCCATGATCGAAACGCAAGCAGCTTTCCAAGCTTGTTACAGAGAGAAAGCAGCTTTCGCCGTTTCGTTCGGAACAGAGAAAAGAGAGAGCCCGGCGCGATGGCCACGTCCTCTGCGGTTCCCGTCGGCAAGACGAAGGCCGCGAAACGTCCGGTGGTGGAGGAGGCGACGACCGAGGAAAACTCCGTGTGCAACATCCACCCGGCCACCATCCATCTTCAACGGCGACGTGTTGCTGCTGCTCAAGGGCAAGCGCCGCCGTGACACCGTCTGCATCGTCATGTCCGACGAGTACTGCCCGGAGCACGCGCTCAAGATTAACGCCACGCAGAGGGGTGGCAGCGTGGGAGATGCCGGAGGTGCAGGGGACAGGGTCCTCAACCAGTTGCTAACCGAAATGGACGGCATGAACGCCAAAAAGACCGTGTTCATCATCGGCGCCACCAACCGGCCGGACATCATCGACTGTGGCCCTGCTCCGTCCTGGCCGCCTCGATCTGCTCATTAATTTACATCCCATTGCCAGACGAAGCTTCACGGCTCCAGATCTTCAAGGCGTGCTTGAGAAAGTCCCCTCTCGCCGCGCTCGCAAAGTTCACTGCTGGCTTCAGTGGCGCGGACATTACCGAGATCTGCCAAAGAGCGTGCAAGTACGCTATCCGTGAGGATATTGAGAAGGACATAGAGCGGCAGAGGAAGGCTAAGGAGAGCTCGGAAGTCATGGAGGTGGACTGCGCCGTGGAAGAACCGGCACAAATCAAGGCTGTTCACTTCGAAGAGTCCATGAGGTTTGCGAGGAGGAGCGTCAGCGATGCGGACATTAGGAAGTACACGGCGTTCGCGCAGACGTTGCAACAATCCAGAGGGTTCGGCAGTGAATCCCGCTTCCCTGCACAGACCCAAGCGCCCGAACCTGCTGCTGATGCAGCTGCTGAGGACGAAGATGATCTATACAACTGAGCATCGCATGGTTCTGGCATGCTACTTTATTTCTTTTTCTTCATGTAACAATGTAGTTAGGTGCGGTCAAGTTTATGTAATGTCGCATGTTTCATTCAGATGTAATGATTTTCTTTATGTTCTTCAGTTTATGAATCAAGCTTCGGAAAATACAGTGGAACATGTTTAATTTGTTCAACCTGTTCAAGCAATTGACAGCATGAATCAAGCAAAGCAACATGTACAAAAGTTCATTTACAGAGTTTGTGGACATCAACTGAATCTTCTTTATTCATAATAAATACTTCTTACAATGCCCAGGTAATCAGACCTCAAAACATAAAACTAGCTCTAGCTGAGCCCTGATGTGGTGGCACGGCACCAAGCTATAAATCCTATTAACAGATGACACGATATTCAGACAGTCAATTTGCATAATTCTGTTTCATTGCATAAGATAAACATCTGTTTCATATACAAATAGGCTGCATAATTTGCGCCAGCCAAATGGTTAGAACATCTACTGGAACATGTACGACAGTGGAGGACGACCAGAGGCAGTCCAGTTAGTCAAAATGGAGGCATCGTCGAATAGACTTGAGACGGTTCTCGCTGAGGCCTGTATCTGGGGATTTCCTTGATCTTGTCCTCGTTGTGGAGCTTTCTCCAACTGTCTGCTTCCCAAATTCAACGCTCAGCCCTTTCGTCGAGCGGTAGAAATCCTTGATACTAAGCTGAACTCCACTAGACCTTGGTCCTTTAGGTGTTTTAACCGTGCCATTTGGTAAATTTTTTTCATGAACATGCTTGGGTGGTATTTGGTAACTTTTTGTGAACGTGCTATTTGGTAACTTCAATTTGGATTTTCGGGCTCTTGATTTCACTTCTTTCAGCCTCTGCAACAATGAAGATACGTTAGGTGCAGTGAACAAAATATTGCAGTGGTTTTTCTTCGAATGCTCAAGTATAAGCAAGGTAGTTTCTTCTGTAAAAAATCACCAAAATAAGACTGTATTGGGTCAAGTTCTTCTGTAAAAAATCACCAAAATAAGACTGTATTGGGTCAAGGTACTAGATTAGATAAATTGAATGCAGAAACCTTTACAAGACATATATTTCTAGAACAAAAAGTGGCACGCCTGCAGTAAAGAAAGCACACCTGTTCTTGCTGAAACATTTTCGTTTCCATAGGAAATGCAGCACTGACAAGTTGAATGTCTTCATCAGTCAATAGAAAGGAGCAGCTATCATCAGTAAGAACTTGCGGAACATCTAGCTCATCTAACAACTCAGGAGATTCAAAAGCAATTGTGGCCTCGTCGTCGTCGTCGTCGTCATCTGACCAAACGACCTTCTTATTCATCTCCAACTTTCTGGTACATACTCTGTTAATCATTCCATGAGTAGCTCTCTTCCATTTGACCAAGTAATAAGGGTAACCATGCCTTATTTTAATCCGTTGAATTGAATGAAATTCATATTGATCATAAAGAAGCAAAGATGTAGAGGGTGATGATGCCATGTCACGTAAATATATTGTTGATAACATAGGAAGTATCCTTTGTCGAATATAAGATGGCTCCCAATTCTGCTTATAAGTTAATAAGTCAACCAAGGCTTCAATATCAGGTTTATTCCAAGTAAGCAAAGGAACGCCATTTTCTGCAAACAAGATTATAAGTTGCGCTTAGAAGATATCAACAAGGCTAAACTATTAAGACAACAGCTAAAATAAAGTCTCCAAAAAGGGGTGTCAAAACAGAAACAGCAGGCATGCATGTCGATAAGCAGAGTTCCTAATTCTAATGCTTTGTGCCATACTGACTTTACCTTTATTCCAATTGTTGCCACTTAAATACAATTTAATGATCTCCTCATTTGGAAAATTTGTCTGAGCTGCTATTTTTTTGCAGGCCTTGATTTGCCAGTTTTTATATCTTCTCTGCTCCTTCAGATTCCATGCCTATCATTTATATTTCATGACAAAATTACAGTTACTATGGAGACGAAATTCACCATTATCTAAGACTGAAAAGGTACAGTATATAATATCTTGCGAACAGAAGGCGCTAAACCCACAAAATAGGTAAATATACCAAATCAATAGCATAATGGCACAAAAACAACAGTATCTATATGAAATTAATATCACAAAACTTCAATAGCTCACAGGGTCTCCGAGAAAAAATAATATCACATAAAAATGCTGTACTATAGAAAAGAAAATAAGACTACCTCGTCACAACTAGGACATTCACATTTGAACCCAGATGGCTTTTCCATGCAATTCATCGTTTCGGCC
The DNA here is from genome assembly GCA_030378355.1 of Eleusine indica. NCBI lineage: Eukaryota > Viridiplantae > Streptophyta > Magnoliopsida > Poales > Poaceae > Eleusine > Eleusine indica. The sequence goes on along the minus strand of CM059498.1, from coordinate 2,283,604 downwards.
AAGCAATAATTGCATCCAACTTTGAAATGATTTTTCTTGCTGCCTGGATGACCACAATGTGAGCAGTGTGGAGATCTCGCAATTGGACTTTTCACGGATGGTGATGGGAAGTCGTCAATATGTGTCTTGTCAAATCCTTCAATGAATGGATAAATCCCTCTACCTATTTCATACAACCTGCAGTATAATTAGACAATAACATCAAAGTGCGATTCTGAGAAGATCATTCGGTCAAAAGAATAAAATAACTTCACAGTAAGTAGGATAAGTACTTTTCTAAAATGCTATCTTCATCAAATAACTGCACAAACCGAAATGCAGTCCCAACACCAAAACCAGGCACCCCATGCAAATCATGGTCACTGCCAATAAGAAGAGCCATGGCTACCATTTGTTTCCTCTTTAATCCAAGACCAGACTCAATGTCTGCTATGTGGTAGCATTCAAAAGGCTCCTGTACAAAAGTTGCTGGATCATGACAGCATGTCACGGAGAAAATGCTACAAAAAAAAATTGATGTCAAAGATATTTACAATAAAATCCTTACCTTACAGTTTGATCGGAAGACCTTTATTACAGTCTTAGCTCCAAAGAGGAAAGCATCACTGTCTGACGTTATGCAAGCATCTACAAGACCTTCGTTATTCATCTGAGCGCAGAGGGCTTCAGCTTCACCATTAGCCCGTAATATAGGCATTCCAAGATATTGAAGCATTTCCTAAAAGTTTCAGAAAATTAACCATCATTACAGACAGAAAATATATTTACATGAGAAATAGCTAGTATTATAGCCAACCTTTTTTTTTTTTAGTGAACTGGAGGGGAAACCCCTACAGAATTTTATTAACTTTTTTACACATTGCTTCATTATGACAAATGTTATCTCCATTCAAATTAATGGGTTAGCATGAGGGCTTAAGGTATGGTTTCTCGTGTACCTAATAAAAAGCCAGAAATAAAAGGAAGATGTAGTACTGCAGTGCTGGATGCAACAAATGAGGCTGCGGTGTTTGTCAGTCTCTCTGTTAGAGGAAACAGATGCTCCACAAACCGTAATTCCAAATTGAACCCAAAATTACACAAAGGAACACATCATTGCCAACTACACGAACTCACCACGCACTCCTCCACATGTCGCGTGAAGGCAGCACTCCTCCCTTTGACTGGAGCCGCAGCTTCACTGGACTCCGCTTCCGCCTCCGTGCTCGGCGATGCAGACGGGTCCGTTCCGAAGCGCGTAGCCCTCGCCCGCGACTTGAGTGGCGACGGTTCGCCGTCCACCACGAACACCGGGTAAGCACCCATCTGCGAAGCAACGGAATGTGAAAATCCGTCCTGCAAGACTGAGCCCGGGCACTGAAGAATCGAGAAACTAAGCACACAGCAGTAATTAAAAATCCCGACAAGACTAAAATTTTTGCGAGCACGAAGCAACAACTGCACAAATGCAGAACCGCATTAGCGTGGGACCGACCGAACCTTGGCGAAAAGGGAGAGGGTGCGGAAGAATGTAGCCCGGAGGTGGGGTCTACGCGCCAGCGGCGAGCGCGCCCGAATGGCGGTGGTGTGGGAGATGATCCAGAAGGGGAGGTCGACGGCGACGCGGCGGCCGCGGAGGTACCCCGCACCCTCATGCCGCGCGTACGGCTTCAGGAGGTCCCAGAAGCTTCCCCCCACGCCCATCTCTCTCTTTCTCTCTCTCCCTCTCCCGTCGGCGTCGGGACCGGCAAGTGGCGGAAAGGAGTTTGCGCCGGCGCCCCGGCGGTTGTGGTGGGCCTGCGGTGCGGCAGTTCCCCGTTAGCGCGGGGGCAAGCCAATGCGGCGCCGCAAGAGCAATTGGATGGACGACCTGTCCGTTTCGATCAGGAGGGGAAGTGAAAGCATGGCATGGCGCCGCGTCTGTTCGCTCGCAGGAAAACTGAAGCGATCGCGGCCGGGGCATCAAGCCGGAGAGTAACTTCGTCTGTTCATCCGTTTCTCGGCGCTGGCGCAACGAGCTCTGCCTCTACGGCTACCAATCCAAAACATTCAATCGACGTCTAGTCTATGTCGTGTCGAACCAGGGAGTAGTGTCTTGGATTCGTGTTCTGATTTGGCAAAACAATTGTTGCTGTCCTCAGTCTGGGTCCTTTGGCTAAATTGAAGAGCTTTGTCCCAGGTAAATAGGTAATTGCAGTCGTATGCACATACTAGCAAACGATTTGTCTCCAAGACGGATAATATTTTGAACGGAAGATGGCTGTTCTATCAGCTTCGTTAACTGCGGCAGATTTGCAATTCTAAGCATTGCAGTTTCGGAAAAGGTACCTTTTCGAGAAATGTTAAAAAGGATTTCACTTTCAGATGAAACAATCTTTGGGATTATCATCCTTATTTAAGGTGTTGACGTCAGATGTAAAGTACGTGAAACAACGAACGATGTGCTAAATACGAGCCCTGTCTCAGTTTTCTATGTTTGTTCTACGTGTCAATTACTATGTTTTTCAGCTTCATATTATTTCGGGGTCTTGATGGCCTACGTGCCGTTTTTGATCTTAGGCCGTGTGTGTCTCATTTCTTTTTTCTTTTGGTTTTCCGTTTTTGATCTTGAGCCGTGTGTGCTTTATTTCTTTTTTCTTTTGATTTTCTCTTCAGAATTCGTAGCTTTTTTCCTCTTTCTAATTTAAGCGTCCATGTGGCTTTTGAAAAAAAAAATGAACGACGTGCGCAGAAAACTTTTCTGAACCTGCCGTTCTTGCTACAACGCAGGATTCAGATACACTTTCCGAGCCGTAGTGGAAACTTACGCTGAAGGCACCATGGCCCAAACTAACTTGATACAGCATCAACATTCTCTGAACAACTACTGGGATTCTTGCTACAACGCAGGATTCAGATACAGATTCCTAAACTTTAGTGGGAACTGAGGCTGAATGGCGCCATTGCCCAAACTACCTTATAAAGCATCAGCATCCACTTTCTCAACCGAGAACACATAGCAACACTACTATGCAATTTGATGGAAACTGAACTTGCAAGTTCAGTAACTTGCAAGTCTCCTCATGTCACCAGACAATTGAAACCACCTTAAGGGATTGCCGTCCACTATAGGGTGTTGATGACAGGATGTAAAGCACGAGAAACAATGAATAAAGTAAGCAAACTCACAAGGCGTCAGAGCCGAGGTCATCCCATTTGAAACAGTTGATGTTCCTGGTTAACATTATCTAAAAATCAGCTCCCCGTTAAAGCTTCAAAGCAGCCCCCGTATTATCATTGTTGAGTTCCAGAAACCAGCCATTATTACATAATACAGATTTCAGACACATCAACCAGAAGAGATATCTGACAAGCACAGTAAGAATCACGGCTGTTCTGCAATTAACAGGCTAAACAAGGGAACCTGCGTGATAAAATACAAATAAGGACTTATGTCCGATATATTAAAACATGGAATATCGAGGAAAAAGTCTTTGTTTGGAAATAAACAAGGCCGATCCCCACCAAAAACATCTTTCTGTAATGATCCATAAGGAAGAAAAACAATGGACTAGCATGAGCACCAAAAAAGTTGACCATTAAGTTGATCAAGGCATTATCAATTACATTTAGAAAGGTCAGCTCTAAGCTCTATCCTACTCCTAAAGGAGCACCCTTTCTACTCTCCAAAGACAGCTACCTGTTTGTTGATGATAACCTATCTGTAATACAAAAGATGGGGGACAAAAGGAACAGGAATTCTATTACTAAGAAAACCTTGGCGATCAAGACCCATCAGCGTTCCATGGCAGGGATCTGACAAAAGTACTTGGAGCGGTTTCATTTGGAATAAGACTGCTCTGCGAATTCAATTGGCACAAGGGCTGCCTACTCTGAATAGCATCAGATGAAATAACAGTACTGCCAGATGCGCGATTTGATGAATTCTGCCTACTGGAAAACGTTAGTCCTAAAGGAGCTTGACCAGCAACATAGTTAGGATTAATTTTACCCCCCTGGCTCGCCTTTGCTTGAGCAAGTACCTGATCAGGATACAGAGTTGGAGTGCTTGCAGCCTGCTGACCCACTGGTGGATCATCAATATTATAATCAGGTACCCCCAGTTCATGTGCCAAATTAGCAAGAGCATCCTTCCATGTTCTACTAGCAGCATCAGTTGATGGACCTTGCAGTTGCTGTTTTCCCCGAGTCGAGAAAGAGGTGCACCGTGAGAGCGGCACTCCTGTACCAATCACAGTATTAGGAGGTACCCGAGGATATGGATATGGTAATTGTTGACGCTGGTATCCCTGAGATCCATTTAGTGCATTTAGAGGCGGCGGCACACTAGGAGGAGGCAGATAAGGGGAACTCCAAAATGTATTTCCTTGTGGTACCTGTGCTGTCTGAAATTCACGAGGAAATGTTGGCCGCATTGGGCTATAGCTAGGAACAGGATGTTGTGTATAGTTAACATTTGATGATGTATAAACTGGAGGAGCAACCCGAGCTCTTTTCGACCTTTTGGATGGGATTGTAATTCTTGGCACAGGAGATGGAGCTCTAGGCCGAGAGACGCTCTGACCCATATTATGTGAAACCATAATAGAGGGCTGTTGGATTTGGCGCACTGTACTTGAAACAGGACAGCTTCCTGTTGAAGATATCATCACATTCACAGATGTTGTTAAGCTGGACTGAAGTAAATTTTGGACACCACCCAGTTTAGGTGTCTGCTGGGTTCTGCGCTTGGATTGCCTAAGTATCTTCCATTTTGCATCCTTATCCGTAGCATGACAATGATCATTCATCCCAGTGCCTTTGCCCCAGAAGGCACACGGAGCCGGAGAATCACAGACATAGCAGTGGCACTGCATTTGAGAAATATTACTATGACGATGTGTCCATGTTGAAAGTAACAATAATCATAAATAGTCATAAATAAACAGAATAATAATGGAAGTAAATACTGACCATACTACAATGGCTTCCATGAGAACTTGTGCTGAACGGCAAGCTGACACAGAGATGGCGCGAATGTGGGAAATCCCTGCATGCTATCTGAAAAGAAATACATAATTTGTTAGCCCATATGGCATTTAGTACAGGATCTAGATTAAGATTGTGGGGGTATATCTTTTATTAACATTTTTGGGTTTGGGTGGCCACTGAATGCACAAGCCTAGTAGTGATTTGGAATACCATAAAAGGGAACTCATAAAGGTCATCGATAATTGTTCAGCGTATCTAGGAGGAAGCATGAAATTCAAACATTTAGATTTATCTTCCCATAACAGGTAAACATCTGGATCAGCTACTTGAGGCACCGTGCAACAATAATTAACAAGCTCTTCATACTAAATAGTTATTAACAAAGGCTAGTTCTTTTTTTTACCAACACTGAAAACCGATTAAATCAATTGAACTTCAGCTCGGCAGTTAGATTCTTGAAACCAAATTTGGTCAATTCCAGCCAAAGTATGATCCAAGACATAAAAACAATGATGGCGTACGCATATGACTTGGAGTTCCATCTCTAGTGAGTCACAATGACAACAATGCAATGCAATGCAATGGGACAAAATAAGGAAGTCAGCAAGATGGCAAGATACCTCTCCTTTCTCGGCAACTATCTGCAATTCATCTTCCATGGCATCACGGCGAGGCCCCTCATCCTCCTTGGCAATGGCGACCGCCTTTTCCGGGTCACCGTCTAGAATGACGCAGTCATCGTCGTCGTCGTCAACATCATGCAGTCTCTTCTTCTCAGGCTCATCCACCAAGCTCTTCTTTGCATCAACCACAATGTCTGTTTGTTCAATCAGAGATGCCCATAACTCCTGCATTTCCACAGAAGCATCTAAACCTTCCCCAATTGCATCGCAGTCTTCATCAAGCAGTTTCATGGCCCAATCAAGGCCGTTGTCAGATGACTTGTCCTTGACATCACCAGGAGTCCTCCAGCCGCCGTCGGCTGAGTCGCTCTTGCCAGCACCAGGGGCCCTCCAGTCGTCCTCGTCATCGGAGCTGATGTCGACGACAGCCGCCGCTGACCCCATCCACTGTAAAATCCCCAGAGGACTTCACCCGAACAAGAAAGACTCGAACTTTCAGAGGCCCAAGAAACCCCAAGGCCGGCAATGAACCTTCCACCGAAACGCCGCCACACTAGACCATCAGGACGCCGGCGACGAACTCGAACCAAGAAAAGGGGACAGCTTCTTGGGAACGCGTCATGGAAGCCTCCGGGGTTTTGCAACCGGGGAACGCAATCTGGCACCAGGGTTTTGGGGATTGCGGCGGCGCCTGGGAGGAAAAACCAACGAATGCGAATCAGAACAGACTTGGTGAGGAAAAAAAATCATCAATTTTGGAAATTTCGCACAACTTGTACAGCGCAAACCTTCACCGGAAGATTAACATCGTAGCAAACTAGCAGTATAGCAGATTTATAAAACGAAGAGCAAGCAGATTATTGATAAAGAAGAGCAGGGCGGGCGTGAGAACCGAACGAGTACCTCGAGGTTTCTTCGTTATCGTCGTGAGGGGCGAGGAGGAGGAGGCGACCACGGATGAGATGGTTTGTTGGGGAAGGAAATATGATGGGACTGGAGAAGGCGGAGCGGCTGCGCTGCGCAGCCTTCCGTCAGGTTTTTCGGTTATTGCGCCCTCGCGCTGGATATGTAGAGCTCGGGCGGCGCCTGGACCCGGATGTCAGTGGGAGTTCCCTCGACGCTCTGTTTCGCTCTGCCCTCTGGGAAAAAAAAAAAGGGAATTGGAAAGTGGCGCTTTTATTAGCGCTGTGCCAGGGCGTGGCGTGGGAAGCGGCAGGAGTGGACAGGGGGGAGGGAGGGAGGGAGGTGGAGCGCGGAGCTGAACTGAACGCTGGAGCCTCTACTTTTTCGCGGGCCGCGGGTGGCCCTCCGCGCGCGACCGGGAATCCTCTCCTAGCCCTGGCTGGACTGGACCTCGTCTCCTGGTCCTAGCGCCGTGTACTAGCAGTACTCCCGCTTTCCTGGTTCGCATCACCGGCTATTCAAAGGGCTTTTCAAGGAACTCTTTCTCTTCCCTTCCGAGGTGTCGTCCACATCTGCCAAAGATCTTGCCAAAATATCTTTCTTTTCTGATCACCCTGTCCGTGTAGAACCCAGCCAGAGCTATTCGTGATAATCACTTTTCGTGGTCAAATTGTCTAATTGCGTCCATCTGTATTCAAGTACAAAATTGACCGCAAAATAATCCCAGCCCAGGTTGCACAACGAACTCTGCCCAGCCATGGTATGAAAAACAAGAAAAAACCATGTTTTGACCAATCCTTTATAACTATCAGTCAGGATTATTCTAAAGCCAACGTACTGTAAGTCGACTGGATTGTTAGTTCGTCTATTAGTTAAGCTAGGTTGAGTAAGCCAATAAAATAATAATCTTTAAAATTAGCTGATAATTTTAACAGTTTAATGGGAAAGGGTTTATGTGGTACCAAACAATCAAGGCGAATCCAGCGGTGTGCTTGTTGGAAGATCGTCTCGCAGTAGCTGGCACCCATGGTGGAAACACTCTTCACGCGGAACGGTTTGTTTCCTATCCTGGAGTACATGGTGTTCCGACGATCGTTTGGGTGTGGTATAATTTTTGTTACGTGCTAAAACTTGTCCATTTATCATCTATATGTGTTTTCATATGCTATATATTAGTTTCTATTCTTATGTGAAACACAAGTTGACTATATATCCTAGTAAAACAGAGAGAGTAATCCGTCGTCATTGCACTGAGTTGGTTTGATCTCCCTATTTTCCTAGCCACGGCTGAGATTTTGGTTCTAAAAAATTGCTTATACTTTATTCACGACTCACAAAGTTCACAAATGAAAAAGACTTGGCTTTGGCTACCGCGAAAGCGATACCGTTTTGACCAGATCATGGACTCGCGATGCAACAGAGGTTGCTCGACGCGGGCACGACACGGCGCATCGCATCATTGCTCAATTGCTCTTGCTCCCTGTCAGATACTAGCACCATCGAAGATTCTTCGGTAGTTCCAAGAACGACCGAAATTGACCTCTCGCGACAGGGGTGGCTCTTCTCGCGCAGTGGCGCGGCCGCGGAGCCCCCGATCCTGCAAAAATTTCTCCAAATCGCTGGTACGCCCGGCCACACATCTGCCGCCGCGGCCCGGGCGTGAATGCGTGATTGACCGAACCAACACCGCTGCACTTTTACACGCGAAGCTTCATGGCAAGTGCACGGGATGATGAGGACCGGTCGCATGTAGCCATGTACTACTGATGAGGACACCGCCAACCGTTTCTAGCTTCCATCGCAAGCACCAGGCAAGACGGAAATGGAAGGTTTCTGAGCACCCTTTCTGAGGGGTAACATTCAATCCTTCATGGCGAGGCAAGGAAAGACCAAGCTTGCAACTGCGCAGAATGGGCAGCTCAGCTGTCCCGGCCGGTTCAGGTCTAGTCTGCACATTATTAGCCGGTAGACAAGTCTCTGAGGGTCTAGCTGAAAAAGGATAGGCACAGGGCACGGCCCGTGAAACGTACCAAGTACTGTATAGTACTTAGCTGCTAAGTAACCAAGGCACCTGGACATTATCAGATTGTTTTTCTTAGTGATATTATCAGATTGTGGTCACATTGCAAGTAGAAGTAGACACGCGACGATTTAATGAATGATTGTTTTGTCAAACTATTTGATTACCGTTAGTTACATCAGGAGCTGCAAAGATGTTATGACTGATGAGCTTTCATCGGACCAAACACGACAACAAACTGATAAACAAAGACGCACACAAGTTACGCAACAGCACGGCAGTCCTGGTGCTCGCTGGGCTGTGGTGCGTGAAGGCCTTTATAGAATGTGGGCCGGTAAAATCTGAGCCCAGTAGAATACGGGTCGGTTTTGCTTACAGGCAGCTTACGTCCCTAGGATCACGACTATGGTTAGCTGCGGAGGATTAGCACCGTATCGTGTAACAACAGCGGTGGATACAGGCGAGTCGTATACAAAAGAAACGGAGCACAGCATTTGCAATTCATACCTTTCTCGGCCTTTTGGCTAAGATCAAGTGTAGTATCTGTTCTTGTCAGTTTAATATCTGATATATGTGGGTCATGTGCCCACTTTGATATTAAATTTATTTTTTATGAGGGAGGATCTACTATGATAGCTTGCTATCAAGGTCCTCAAGTGTCGCCCTAGTGTTGCACTATTGCTTGGGCCTGGCACACTCCAACCAAATCAAGTTGAAATGTTAACTTTATTATCAAAACTTGCTATCAGGGTCCTCAAGAGGTCGTTTGGTTTTATTTATGGGTCCTAACATTTTTTTTTTCACGATGAGTGAGATTGAAATGTCCTCATTTATTAGCATCATTGTATGATGTTCTGTTGTGGCATTTTAGTTTACATACACGACCGTTCACAATCCTTCATTCATAGCAGCATTCCAATGTTATGGGGTTTGATTGGGTTGGGTCAGCCGTAGTTTACATACACGACCGTTCACAATCCTTCATTCGTAGCAGCATTCCAATATTATGGGGTTTGATTGGGTTGGGTCAGCCGTCAGCCTGACGGCCAGGCTTTGGGCCTTTATATTCGGCACTCGCAGGCCCAAGGTGCATTCAGGAGGGAACAGGGCCTTGTGCAATGTGGAAACTAGCGTCTAAGCGACGTACCGTTGCAAGTAACATAATGCTAAACAATACTACGTAGAGTCGAGGGTATTTCATCTCTAATTAAGTGAAGAATGACATGTGAAGCGGCCCCTAAGGCACGTACATAGTACGTATTTCTATCTTTACATTGTTATCTTTCTGTTCGTATATATATACCATCGTCCCCGATCGATCAAGCAGCAAAACAGTTCCAGAGCAGCTAGCTATACAAGAAGCAAGAGGAGCAATGGCCACTCTGCACAGTCCCTGTTCCCTCGCCTGCCTCTTCACCGTTTTTCTCCTATTGGCCTCGTCAGCTACCACGATCCATGGAGGCAGCATCGCCATTTACTGGGGCCAGAACGGCAACGAGGGCAGCCTCGCGGAAACCTGCGCCACGGGCAACTACGCCTTCGTCAACATCGCCTTCCTCTGCAGCTTCGGCTCGGGCCAGACCCCGCAGCTAAACCTCGCGGGCCACTGCGACCCCTACTCCAACGCCTGCACCAACCTCACCGCCGACATCACCTCCTGCCAGTCCAGGGGCGTCAAGGTCATGCTCTCCATCGGCGGCGGCGCCGGAGGCTACTCGCTCAACTCCAAGCAGGACGCGTTCAAGCTCGCCCAGTACATCTGGAACAACTTCCTCGGCGGGCAATCGGAGAACCGGCCACTCGGCGATGCCGTGCTGGACGGCGTCGACTTCGACATCGAGGGAGGCAACCCGGACTACTACGGCGCTCTCGCGGCGTACCTGAAATCCTACAGCGGAAAGGGGAAGAAGGAGAAGGAGGTGTACTTGTCAGCCGCGCCGCAGTGCCCGTTCCCGGACCAGTGGGTCGGCAAGGCGCTTCAGACGGGGCTGTTCGACTACGTGTGGGTTCAGTTCTACAACAACCCGCCCTGCCAGTACACGCCGGGGAGCATGGCCGACCTCGTCAAGTCATGGAACCAGTGGACCACGGCGATCAACGCTAAGTACATCTTCCTCGGCTTGCCGGCCGCACCGGACGCCGCGGGGAGTGGGTTCATACCGGCGGCGAGCCTCGACTCGCAGGTGCTTCCGGTGCTGAAGAACTCCACCAAGTACGGAGGCGTGATGCTCTGGTCCAAGTACTATGATGACCAGGATGGTTACAGCAAGGCCATCAAGAACTTCGTCTGATCTCTCTCTCATCACAGTACGTGATCTCCATGGATGGTTCCATTCCCTGGTACAGTTTGAGACTTTGAGTGTGCTTCGTATTTTGTTTGTACGTGTGCAATGAAACATTTTACAGAATAAATATATATCTATTTTCCGCATCGAGAACCGAGAACTGGTTCGAGTTGTCACGGAGTCAGAAAAAAGAGGGGTTCCACCGTACCAGGATGCTGAAAAGCTGTGAAGGATGCACACAGCTTCAAATCAGAGACATGAAAAATGTGATGTATTAAAAATTTATACTTATTAAACGACGGCTAATGCCAACAGGGCATCCAAACTCCGACTTTGCACATCAAGTGCTTTGGGAAATAAAAGGAAAAATTAAACCTGGGAAGAATTGATGGACAATAGACTTCCGTAATGGATACGAAGAAATTGAACTTTATTATTCGTTGCCACAGACTTCAATATTTTTAAATTCTACAAATAAAAGAATAAATTATTACTATTGTTAGATTATATATATATTTAAAAGTTCTTGAAAATAAAAGAATATCATCATATCTTTTAAAATTTTGATTTTTATATATTACTATTTTTTTATAGATCAGCCCAAATAACCTTTTATTTTTTTATGTTTGCCTACATATGGGTTGCAATCCTCTAGTTTTACGTTGACTTCCTCGAGGTAACGTTCTTGTATCGATCTCTAGTTTTCAGAGGTACCTCCCCGCCAACCTTCGCGCTGCCTTGCCACCGTTGTTACCGGATCAGGAGCCGAGCACTCGTCCATCGTCGTCGCTATCTCTTGATGTCTCTCCTCCTATTGATTCATGAGCCGACATGTGAGGGATCAGAGGGAGGATGGGGTGTACCGCAAAGGTCGTGAGGACTTGTGGCAGCACAGGAGTACCTCCACCCCCCTAGTAGCTCGTGTCGCTATTGTTGCCTCCTCCTACGCACGTCCCTGGTTACCTCGATCTTCATGCTCCAAAGTTGTCATCACCGCTGAGGGCATTGGCCGCCTCGCCCAGCGCTCTCTTCATGGATTGGTCGCCTCCCTTAGCTACCAATGCCCTTCCCTCTCCCACGATGATGCCCTCTGGCACCTCTGCCTCTCCGGCGCCGACCTCCACAGCACAGCCTCCTCCTTACGCGGCGCTGCGCCCTTTACTCGCACATAATTGGAAGTCGTTTCATTCCTGCTGGTGGCATCCCAGGCGGCGGGGCACCCAAAACCTACCACCTTCACGCTCTTCATAACCTCAGTACTGTCAGCAGTGGAGCATCGTGCGCTATCGCTGCTCGCTGCTAAGAGCATCTCCAGTGGGGCATGCAAATTTGGACTCCCAAATCACATTTTGCAAGTCCATTTGCAATATTTGATCGTCCAAATTTATAACTAACTTCATTAGAGCAACTCCGACCGGGAGAGTAAATTTGAGCTTCTATATTTCATTTTGAAGTCTTGATTTCAAGTTACAGAGGCCCAAACAAAATTTTCACTCCAAACCAACTGACTAAAATTGATTAAAAAATGGTAGGGCCTGCATTTGGGAGAGATGTAGTGGCCCTCTATTCCTAAGGGGTTTGCTCCAGAATTTGGTAGCCCACTAAATTTAATCATCCGGATAGTAATGGGTTGGGGTTGAGTTTTTATGTGTGGGTGACTAAAATGGGATTTAGAACAACTCCAATCCTTCCCCTTTTCTATCATCTAAACACAAAAAACTGTCATATAGGGAATGAGAATAGAAAAAACTTTTTTATCAATTTCCCTTTCCCATCCCCTTGGTTAGTTGATCACCTAAATCCAGTCCACCATCCCCTTTATGGAGGGGATCACCCTTTCCTCACCTAAATGGTGGACCCTATCTTTTTAGGTGATAGAATAGGTGAACTGCTACAACATTAACACCTATAATTTAAAAAGTGAGTTGAAGAGATCACCTTTAACCTCTTTTAGGTGATGAGATTAAAGGGGAAGGGTTAAAGTTGCTCTTAGAGCCCATTTGATCACCTGGCTGGAGTTGTTATTATGAGCATGCATGTGGGCTCCTATCTCTGGTGAGACCCGCATGTTAGGAAAAAAATATCTCAATTTCCCAATCTCCACTTCCTGCTGAGATTTTTGCTATTGTACCATTACCAATGTGTGGGCTTCTCTCTTATAGCATTCAAACAATGGGTTTCTCCCTTCTAACATCAAACTGTTATTCTCTCCTTTGATTTACCATTGCTTAGTGTTAGAGCATTTTAACCTCTATATGGATACATAAAAAAGACATATTTACCCTCACATCTCTTTCATACAATATATAGGCGTATTTTTTACCTGTGCGCACATAATAAACACTAAAAATATTCAAAATTCACAAATAACATCACCAAGCACTCACAGTATTGATCAGACACATGTTCATATGAAATAACATTTCCACATTAAACTAGCACATATAATAATTATGTCTTGCAAGCACCAAAACTTAACAATAGAGAAGGCATGATATAAGTGTCTATGTCTTCTCACACAAGTTTATAAAATAAAAGACAGTTCATCAAAAACATCAATCAAGCTTTGTTCGCTTTTCTTGGAGTAATCTTCCGAACTGCACGCCTTGGAGTTGCTTGTTTGGTAGGAGTTGAAGTGACCATGGCGGGCACCTGTGAAGAAGTGCCCTCTCCTATCAATGTTGGACTGTCTCGGTTTGACACAATTTCATTTGCCTCCAGCTCATTTATGTTGGTAGCCATAGTTGAGGTGGATACTTCTTTAGGGAACCAACCTTTAGTGGTATTTTTTCTTGGTTTCTTTTTCCTGCAAGGTAAGTAAAATAAAATAAAATAAAATATTTGATATAACAGTGAGAAAGACATTCAACTCAATTAAAATGAAAACTAAAACTTGCCTTTTTTTTGGTGCCATTCAAATGACACTTAGGGTTGTTTTTTCCTATGTCCTTTTAAACCATATTTGGGGCAGGTGACTTGACCTCTAATCATTTTCTTTGCTTTCTCAGTTTCTTCACTAGGTTTCTTACTACCACCACCTTCAAGACAACTTTTGAATCTTTTCTTTCTTTGTCGGCCAACACCCCTCTGTAACATCTGAACCTTTAGGATTTTGTCGTGCATACAAGCGCCAAGGGCAATCCCCACCCAAGCAGAACCCTCTATATCTCGTTGGATCAGTTGCTTTAATGCCTAATTTAAATTCTTTATTTATGACATATTGTCTAATAGCCAATTTAAATTTTTTCATGGAGGGGTACTTGATGCCAACCCTCATTTCCGGATTGTTGGGGTCATAATCCAAGTTGTGCTCACCAGGTACACAATCGTCAACTAGAATGGCCGCACCTTAAGTATCATGAATATTTGGAATTCCAGAACCACAACAATCATCGACGCTCATATTAGTAGCATCCTCTCTTGCCTATTCTGTTGTATCATCCTCATCCCTCAATCCCAAAAGAGAATATATTTGGTGCTCACTAGGCATTTGCAACCGCCCCTCATCATCATGAATTTCCTCAATTTATATAGTATCCCAATCGATGACAGATGGAGCAGGTATTTGCACAGAAAATGAGGGTTCAATCGTTGCTAATGGAAGCCTAAACATCAATTACATAGCAAAAATTATGTCACCAACAGTTCTGAATGACAAACATATAAAAATGTTGTTGTGAAATACATACTTAGTTGTCCATCTCATTGATCTCCTTCACTTCTATTTGTTCTATATTGTAAATAAATTTAGAAACTATTTAAATATTGGAGCACAAATGCATGCATGAGAGGTAAAAAAAATCACCAAAATCTCGAATGATTGGAGGGACGCCTGCAGCCTGCAGCAACTCCATAAAGCCGGCCTCCAGCTCATCCCCGCAGCTCGTCACAGCCACCCCCGCAGCCATCCCCGCAGCTTGCTCCGCAGCCATCCACGCAGCTAGGGTTTGGGAAAGGGCGGGCCGCGGCTGCGTGCCCTGCTGCGCGCCCATGGCGGCTGCAGGAGGAGGCTCAGGCGATGTCGAAGGCCCCATTTTGAGGGTCGCCAGCGCCTGGGAGCCTCGCCGCCGGCCGAAGCAACAAGGAGCGGCGGCGGTCCTTTACGAGCAGAGCAGAGTAGCGAGCAGTCCGGTCTCGAGAGACAAGTCCCGAGACGTGAAGACAAGGTAAAAACATGAGGGGTAGCTTCGTCTTTTCCTAAGCCATTTAATTATTACCATAGTTAATTTGTAATTAGATAATAAGCAATGATAAACGAAAGAGAATACTAACAATTTAATATTAAAAGTGAGAAGCCCATTATTTAAATGCTATAAGAGAGAAGCCCACACATTGACAATGCTACGATGGCAAAAATCTCCCTCCTGCTCTGCCACCGTGTTGCCGGATCTTGATGGTTGTGTCGTTGCCGGAGATGTCAAAGCTCCCGACGCCGAAGGCCGTCGCAGGACTCCGCGTCGTCGGCGGCAGGAGAGACCCCGCTGTCACCGGACTCGCCGAACCCTTCGACGGCACCAGCCGCGGCGCCGCGGAGGAGCAGGAGGTGCTCGAGCGCGGCGCGGAGCTCGGCGGCGGCGGCTTCATGCCCGCGCGCGAGGCCCTGCCACGCCAGGCTCTCGGCGGCGGCCTGCGCGACCCGCGCCTCCAGCTCCGCATTCCTACACCGCACGGCGCCCAGCTCCGCCTCCGTCTCCCGCATCCTCCGCTCCACCGCGCCTGCCGCCGCGCGCGCCAGCTCCTGCCGCTGCCGCTTCCGGGCCCGGTCCACTCCGGCCCGCACCCGCTCGCACGCGGCCCGCACCACCGCGTCCACCTTGGCGCCATGCCGCCCCCACAGGACCAGCGCGTCTTGCGGCTGCGCCGCCGACGGTGACGTCATCCCCGCGCAGGCCGCGCGCCCGTTCGACGCCACCGTCGCGGAGTCCAGTTCTAGTACCCGGGCGGCGCGGTGGTGGGCGGCGGCCGGCCGGCGGCGAGGGCGCGGTGGTGGGCGGCGGCCGGTTGGCGGCGAGGGGAGGGAGGGCACGGTGGAGTGGAGGGCGAGGAGAGCGTCGGGCGCGACCGCGCAAGAGAGAGAAGAAAGAGAAAGGGGAGGATAAGAGAGAGGAGAAAGAAAAAAAAAAAAAATAATGAAACCCACGTGTTTAGGAAGGGGATAAGAGGCTCCTATTCCTGAGATCTAGATCAAATTTTATGAGGATATGAAAAATAGAAGCCCATTTAAAAGCTCCATTAGAATTGAGTTTTTTTGCTATACTCCTAAATTTTAGTATAGAACCCTGTAGATGCTCTAAGTACAGGCTTTGCTTGCTATGATGTGCCGCAGCAGCCTTCTCCCCGAGAGCAGCAGCCAGAAATCATCCACATAATCGGTGAGAGGAGGAAGAACCTCAAGATGTAGTACCAAAACTTGCTTGACATAGCTGATGCGGCTCTGAGAAAATTTGCCCACCAAACTGGGGAACAATACCACCTTCATACCATATATGGTCAAAGCATCGTGAAGAATGAGGATTATGAACTGGACCGATATGTTCACATTAATTTCATGGCCTGGCGAAACATCGGATCGTCTTTGTCTGCCTGCCAAGGCGAAGCTCTGTGCACTTCTTAGCTGAAGCCGATGATCCACCTACCAGGGACTGTCCTGAAGAGTGCTTACCTTTTGCTGCTTGATTCCACAACTATCACCATGTCATGTTGGTATGCTCCTGATCTTCAGTTACTTTTTACCTTCCACAAGTGAGAGCCTCTTCTGGCATTATGTCATGTGTACTTATGTGATTTCCAAATGCTGCAGTATTCTGAAGTTCCTATATGTTTACTAGATGGTAGATTGGGTGTTCCATTATATAATTCAAGGTTAAGCTGCTTAGACTGTACATACGAGAGCCTGCGTTAACAACCTGAAAACTTCTATTGGTTTCACTGGAAGAAGGCCACTGATACATTTGTTGTTTAATTGCTAGTATTGGGACAATTTAAGTCGATCCAATTGTTTGAAATGGATATAAATAATTTAGAGTTTTATTAAAGGCAAAGTGTTAGGGGCCGGGGGAGCGGGGGGGGGGGGGGGGGGGTCCACACAACATGTTATTTATACTTCATAAATATGTATTGCGGGAGTACAAATGTTTGAGATGGCCAAGTCTACTGGTAAAGATAAACTGTCTGAAAGACCGAGGGCAACACTATGAGTTCAAGTCAGGATAACAGGCTAATAGATGCTCTAGGTGTTCTGTAGATGCTCTTTCCGATAGAGCATGTCAGGTTACAGTGTTTCGTTCCAAGAGATGCTATTTGGGAAACCTTGTCGATGGTGCAGCTATTTCTCCTTAAATAGTGCCAACAGCCCAATTTTAGTTGTTCCTTAAATGACTTGTGTTGGTAGAGGAAATTCTTTAGCTTCTTTCTGTTATAAAAGCAGAGTACCAAGGTGTAGTTAGATAATGATGTGACCTGGTTGCAAACATTTTGATTTTCATTCTCAAGATATTTTTTCATATATCAGTCAAATTTTCACCTTCTAATCCTGCTTCTGCACAAACACACAGGTAATTGCTACGCTTGCATGACCAACCACCAAAACATTGATCATCCTGATGCTGAGATGCACTTGGGTGGGCACCGTCACAAGACAGTAGAAACTGAGAATGACTGTGATTTCCCAATCACAGTTGATGTGAACTGCAGGTTTTTTTATCCTGACAGACATTGAATTAGTGCAGTTCTATGCTGATAGGATGGCCTATATCGAAGCTATTCGTTCCGAGTTCCGCTCTGAAAGAGCAAGTGTTAATGAAGATGGTACCACTTGTTCCAAAAACCATTTTGACAAAGATGATACCGATGATGAAGATACCTCGGATGAAAATACATCTGATGAAGGTGTTTCTCTTTATTGGAATCGTTATATCTGATGTGTTTTGAGAGCCATGTATGCAGCATGCACAAGGGAAGGCAGAAATAGACAATGTGGTATGGTTCATGGTGCTGAACAATACAAGTTAGACCAGATGTGTTTCGCTTGGCTACCAACTTCAGTTCTGTCTGAGTTGCAGTCTGATTCAGACGTGCAGTTATCTCCAGGACCTGTTATGTAAATTTACTTGCAGACCAAAGAGTTGAGCTTTGTTTGCTATTGTTCTGTATATTGTTACATTTCAAGGATACTGTTTCGAGCACGAACACAGATCCTTACTTGTGAAAATTTACGTATTCCTTTTGCTTTGACCAGCTGCCCTTTCTGCCTGATTGAGCAAACGGCTCAACATGCCAACCTCAGTATACCTAGCATCACGGGCCGAGTTGATTTCATCGTAGATGATCAAGAGGGACCTCTTCAAGATCTTGTCCTCATATTTAGGTGCATCTTTCCGCAACTTCACCAAATCCCGTTTGGAAAACACCTAAGAAAAGAAAGCTGGCATTAGTTGAACAATAAACTTCTACCTAATGCATGCACATTCACAAAATATTACAGTTTACCGATCGGTGAGCAGCAACTTTTTCGTTAGGGTCACATATAATCTTCAGTGCAGTTGCAAGTTTCATTAAATCCCAATCCTCAGTGTCAATGCGAGATATTTTCTTAAGGTTCTCAGCAGCACTGCGCAAGGAGCTCTCATGTTTGTTCACACATCGATCACACTCACGCACCACACCTGCTAGCTTAATAACATGTCTAGTAACCTGGGTAGAAAGGAGTACATAAAACAAAATATTACAGAAAAAACAGATAAGGGCTAAATTCTGGTAACAATATTGCATCAATATACTTTATTAAGTGACACACAGGGAGCAAGATAACATGAGAAAGGAAGTGATTGGCTCACCATCTGATCTGGTTCAAATATAAAACCATGGCTATTTAGAAGCATTTTCATTCCATTACTCATTGGGAAGAGAGCCTCTTTGTCCAGCTCTAAATTTTCGTTAGGTTTTAATAAATACGGCATCTGAATCTTCAAGCCCCACAGCAACTCCTCTACAGTACCACCACACAGGCAAGATATGTTGTGAAAATAGAAACGGCATTTCTCGAAATACTTTTTTTAAGCCAAGCAGATAAGGGAGAGCTTAACACTAACCAAGTTAGTTTCAATGACTTTTTTTGAAATCCTCCTTTTCAACAGCTATTTTTTGCCCTGGGTCAATATGCTTATTGATCATGGTAGCAAGCTCAGCTCTGACACCAGTAATTGGATTAATACCACTGAGCCTGTTCTCAAAAGCAAGAGAATCTACCAGCCAAACAGTCTGTTAAAAAAATGAACAAAGAAAAGCTTGTTAAGGGGCAAAGTTACAATTTCTAAAAACTTATGCCACAACTGGGTGTTTGGGGAAGGGTATTCATTAACTACATGCATCAACCATAATAATAAAGTTTTGTTCGAGTGCTAAATAACAGTGTAAATCAGAATAAAGTTCATGTGCTCAGCAGATGCAATGTATTTTGAAAACTGGCGAACCTAGTATATATAAATACCATGATGAAGCAGTAAATTGGCATATGTCAATACCACCTAGGTATCACCGATTTGTGCACGTGTATAGCGGATCTCTTCACAAGCATCATGGTTTTGATCGCATCGGCGGCAACACTGACGATGCGTGCCTCGCTGCAGCCCTTCCCCAAATCCAGGGCTCCATCCAACCCAGAACAGGGTTCCCCAAATCTGGGACTGAGACAGTAGGATGGGTTCGGCTCACCTAAACCGTTGTTCCACCGCGCCGTCATCTCCTCGTCCGTTTCATAATCATCTGATTCTCAGAACTCAACATCATCTTCCTCCATCTACGAGGACTCCCCCACCTCCTGCTTCGACTTCGATGGCGTCTCCTTCCGTATTACTCCAGCTTTTATAGTGCTAACTAAAATTTATAACTCTGCTATGAAACTGAACAGACGTAATAAAACCGTAAAAATACGCCTTCCTTTTCTAATCCGCCCACTTCGTCCGTCAAAAAAAAAGTAATAAAAAAAATCCGCCCACTTCCCGGTTGAACCCAACCGATTACACACGGGGTCACACAGGCCACACCGACCGAGTCCCCCCTTCCACCTCCGACGCTTTGTGGCCTGCTGTGTCTCTCCGACCGCCGCCCCCCGCGCAACGGCTCCGTCCAGATCGAGGCATCACCCCGCAACGCATCAACTCCACCGTGCTTCCTGCTCCCTTGTCGGCCGCGTGCCTGAATTGCTGTGGAGTGGGAGATCCCTGCGAACACGACTGATTTCTTCTGCTGCCGGTAAACAAGCCCTAACTTGTTGGATGGATTGTTCGAATCTGTTCCGAGCAATCTCTTTCATGCTGAGCTCCCTCAAATCCATAGCTTTTGTTATAGAATGGATGCTCGATTCATCTAGCCGGTTGCGGATTGCGTGCGCCGTGCGGAATTTCTAACGGAATTGTAGAAGTTGCTCGTTCCCCTAATTTTGGGGTTTAACTAAACACCAATGCCCCATTTGAAGTCTGCCCTGACCCTGCTAGTGCTAGGTGACCTACTTTGCAGTGATTACTACCTTGGTATGTGACTAGTATACCTAACCATTACACATTATATTTTTCCCATGAAATTTGACTACTGCCCTTCCTTGCTGGGGTCCCATGATGTATGTTAGTATGTATGCTGCCAACGATTGCTTTTTAGGACTTCCAAGCTGTTTTGTTCAAGCCTATAAGATGCTTATGACCCATGAATTCGAACAGGATATGGAACTGTTTATGATCAAAGATTATTCTCGAATTGAGGCTGAAGAGGTTTAGAATTTAGAGTTCTCAGACACTCCTCGTGTTCCTCATGATGTGCATGCTTTCATTTCTTACCTGTTCCTGTATCTTACAAGCTAAATCTTGCCCATGATCATGTTTATAAATGTTCTTGGTGTGATGATATGCCAATGCCAATTGAACTTTCTTTTAACGTGACAGAGGCCGACCCACGGACCCAGCCAAGCCACGCCCACGCCAAGCCCGCCGTCACACCCAGCATGCCAGGCCGGAGGAACCGCAGCCGCCGGCGCCATCACCGCGCTAAGGTGGAGGATGCGGATACGGTCCCTTCGTCCTCCTACTCCGACCCTATCACGGTCACGGCAAAGGGAAGGAAGGCTTGGAGAAGCCTGCTCCGCGGACGTAAGCATGCGCGAGGCGACCGGGATCTGCGGAAACTGCTGCTGAGCGTCATCCGCGGCCACTACATCGACACGATCTCGCGGCTGCCCAACGAGGTGCTCACGCCCGCCCCCGCGCGCGGCCTCCTCGTCGCCGGCCACTGCTACGGGCCCAGTCGAGAACATCATCGCCAACTCCCTCTGGTACGCCACCGCGTTCCCCTTCCGATCCGACGACCAGATCAATGTCGCCGTCATCACCACCGACACCATTCGCCCGCCTCGCCCACCGCTCTCTGGATGGGCTGGTCGCCTGCCTCCGCCACTACTGCCCGGACCTCTCCCATGACGACGCACTCTGCCACCTCTGTCTCTCCGGCGCCGACCTCCATCGCGTCGCAGCCTCCGTGCGCGGGGATCCGTCCTTCACTTGAGTGGAATTCGAAGCCGATCCCTTCCAGGAGGTTGCTCAGGCGACGGGGCACCCGAAACCTGCCGCCCTCGCGCTCTTCGTGACCTCAGTGGTCAGTGCTGCCAACGGTCGAGCGTGACGCGCTATCGCTGCTCGCCGCCAAGCGCAGGCTCTGCCTGCAGGACATTGAGTCCCTCTCCTCCATGCTGCTGCCTTCCCCCCTGCCAGAACCGGAAGACCCGCCGCCGCAGTCTTCTGTTCGAGAGCAGCACCCAGAGGTCATCCGCATAATCGGTGAAAGGAGGAAGAGTACCAAAGCTTGCTTGACATAGCTGACGCTGCGCTCCGCAAGTTTGCCCGCCAAACTGGGGAGCATTACCACCTTCATACCATCTATGGTGAAAGCATTGTGAAGAATGAGGATTATGAAGTGGACCAATATGTCCACATTAATTTCATGGCATGGAGAAACGTCGATTCGTCTTCGCTTGACTGCCAAAGCGAAGCACCTGTGCGCTTCTTTGCTGAAGCAGATAATCCACCTACTAGGGACTGCCCTGAAGAGTGCATTACCTTGTGCTGCATTCTCCCACAACCATCGCCATGTCGTGTTGGTATGCTCCTGATCTTCAATTACTTTTCACCTTTCACTACATTACTGCCCAATTTGATTAGTTCCTTAAATGACTTGTGTTGGTAGATGGAATTCCTGTATTAGCTGCTTCTGTTTGAAAGCAGAGTATCAGGACATAATTAGATAATGCTGTGATCTAAATTCAAACATTGCCTATTTCATTCTCAAGATGTTTTTCTTGTCCTATTTCGGTCAAATGTTCTCCTTCTAATGCTGCTTCTGCACAAACACAGATAATTGCTATGCTTGCATGATCAACCACAAGGAAATCGATCATCCTGAATCTGAAATGTTCTTTGGCAAGCACCAGCACAAGACAGTTGAAACTGAGAATGACCGTGATTTCCCAATCACAATTGATGTGAACTGCAGGTTTTTCGATCTTGACAGAGGCATTGAATTAGTGCAGTTCTATGCTGATAGGGTGGCCCATATCGAAGCTATTCATTCCAAGTTCTGCTCTGAAAGAGCTAGTGTTAATGAAGATGATACCACTTGTTCTAAAAACCGTTTTGACCAAGATGATACCGATGATGAAGATACCTCCGATGAAGATGTCTCTGTTTGTTGGAATCGTTATATCTGATGTGTTCTGAGAGCCAAGCATGAAGCATGCACAGTGGAAGGCGGCAATAGACAATGTGGTTATGGTTCATGGTGCTGAACAGCACAAGTTAGACCAGATGTGTTTTGTTTGACCACCAGCTTCAGTTCTGTCTGAGTTCCAGTCTGTTTCAGGCGCGCAGTTATCTCGAGGACATGTTATGGAATTGCTTATGAACAAAGATTATTCTGGAATTGATGTAGCAGAGGTGTCAGATACTCCTCATGTCCTACATGATGTGTGTACTTGCATTTCTTACCTGTAGCTGTATCTTACGAGCTAAATGTTGCCCATGATTATGTATATAAATGTTCAAAGTGTGATTTGCAAATTGAGCTTTGATCCTAACCTGATGGAGGCTTTCCTTCAGTCATAAGATACTGGAAAACATTGTGATACACAATAGTACTTCGTGTACTGTCAGATTGCATGGTTGGAATTTGTCCCGCAGTAAGTAGATATTGTTTTTCCTTTTTACAGTGTCCACCAGCAAAATTTATAGGCCATTAGGCCTATTGCTTTGACTGTTACTTGGCACTAGCCTGCCGTCCTGAGGCAAGGTTCATCTCAGGGGTAAATTGGACTATATGAGTATTTTACTTGTAAGAGGTCTTACATGCCTATAGCCATGAAAAGAGGATCCATAATCGGTGCAAACTTGGCTAGCCTTTAGTGCTGTCGGATATTTACTGAAAATGTTTCAGCTTTATTTATTAGAGTCATGTAAGTCTACTTGTCAATTTGGAGCATATTTTTGTCACTCGCCACTTTTCTACAAAGTAATTTCGTTAAACAATGTTTCCTGTCCTACTTAATATTCTAGTAGTTTTGAAATTTGAGATGACTGAAGTTTTAGTGGCGTCATGTACGTTTGTGATGAGTATCTTACTTTATGTGAACACAGCCTGCAAGAAGATGAACCAACACATTGAATTTATTCAGAACCCTTTTGTATTGCATATGCACTTTATTAAAGAAACATAGTTTCTGCTCTTTTTGAATTCGTTTGTGTAATTTGTGACCATGACTACTGCAAATCTGCTATGCTAAATATCTGATGGTATTAACTTCACTGCAGATTTGGTAAAGCAGTAGCATGGCAATCTTAAAGATGCAGCAGCAAGAAAACCAGTTCTAGCAACAATCCGTCTTATAGTTCCTGATGGTGGTGCACCACCAGTTGGACCGGCTCTGGGTTTTCTACAGGCTCAATCTGATGGCATTTTGCAAAGATTTCAATGCTAGGACACAGAAGTACAAGGCAGACACTCCAATGCAAGTTACTTTGACTGCCTACAAGGACAGCACCTTTGAGTTTATTGTCAAGTCGCCCTCTGTTTCGTGGTTTCTGAAGAAAGCTGCAGGCATTGAGACTGCCAGCGGTCGCCCAGGCCACAACAACATGGTGTCGTCTCTCACACTTCGCCATGTGTATGAGATTGCAAAACTTAAACAGGCTGATCCATTTTGCAAGCACATGTCACTTGAGACCTTAAGCAAAACCATTATTGGGACAGCTAATTCCATGGGCATCGAAATTGTTAAAAGACCTCTGAGTTCGTTGGCTCTCTAATCCTGAACAGAATTCGCTGGATTAATGTCAAGCAGTTCAGTTCAATTTACGGTGTTTCCAGTTTTTATGTGACCAGGAAATGGTAGAGATATCTGATTAGATAGGTATGAATTCTTTTGTATCAGTTCCTGTCTGAAACCTTCTCTTACGATGCAGCAACAAAGGTGGACCAATAAGTTTCTGCCTAACTTTGGAATAGTTGCTGTATGCCGAATATGTTGTTGGAACAAAACTGAGTTGCAATTGGGTGCTGTGATAAATGAAGAACATAATTTTAAATTGAGTTGTCAGTTTAGTTTACTGGTGGAATTTATACATGTACTATATGTTAAAGAGGCTAGATGGGGACTAGATGTCATTTTGATCCGTTCCGTGGGATTGTCCGTCCTACGTCTTTGTTATTTCGGCAATATGACACCATATTGCATGGAAGAAACGTGGAAAATCATTAGTTGGTGGGGGGTGTCAGACTATCAGCGTTTTTTTTTTGTTTGAGAGGTTCCTAATTCCTTCTCTGCGACATGAGCTGAATAAGTCTCAGTCCATTTGACCTTAACCTACCGGTGGAAGTATCAATTGCGTGTTAGCATCCTGTAAACACAGCGCGACAGTATGAACAAAGTCGTTTGTTCAATCATAAACATGGTTGCACTCCAATCGTAGCGAGCGGCGAATTCAGGACGACAAGCACTACATTTTGACGAGTAGTTTGGCTAGGCTTTTGGAAAGCGTTTTTATAGAGAAAATGGTAGTAATTTTTTTGACATAAAAACCATTTTGAAGAGGCTCTTGGAGTTGCTCAGGCAACAGAAGACAGGTCTCTCGCAGAGGGATCCTAACGAGCAAGCACGCCTCCCAGCCTCCTGCAAGTCTCTCTCAACATCGCCTCGGCTTCCTCCCAGTCCACATACTACCGACCGGCGACCACCGGCATGCAGCACCTAGGCAATGTGGTGTACCGGCGGTGTCTCATCGGCATTCGATCGGCTGTCGAGCACCTGTTCTTTCGCCGAAACCTACAGGCAGCATCTAATTCCTACATGCGGCTAAATCACCGGCATGGACGCTGGACCTGGAGTCAAGTGCTCAGTCCGTCAATTAATCAGCTACGCGCAATTCCTACATGCGGCTAAATGCGTGTATTTTCTAAAATTTCTGTAGCACAATAAATCCCTTGTTTGTCAAGGACCAAAGAACACCTATGTAAAGCCAACTTTGAATGTGACAAGCACTTGTTGCTACTTGTATAAGAATGGAAAATGGGCGATTATCTAGGGAACATACTGTATGGGTTAAGTGCTGGTGAACTGAAAGCCGAGGCGATGCCTACTTTTACCGGTGTCGACCTGCAGCATCACATCATGACAACGACCACCACCGGCTCGCGCACGATCACACCTACTCAGACCGTTGGTTGTACGGCTGCCGCACCGAGCCTCTGCGGCGACTCGGCCGAGCGGGGCCAGCAAGAACTTCACTGTGTCGAGAGTTATGTTACAACATCGTTCGACGGCTTACAAGAAGATGATTAGTGAAAAGAAAACCTTAATCAGAATATAATGTGTACCGGGGGGGGGGGCGCATGTCACTTGAGGCCTTAAGAAAATCCATTATTAGAACAGCTAATTCCCTGGGCATCGAAATTGTTAAAGACCTCTGAGTAGGGATGAAAATGATCAGAAACGATCAAAAATTAGCATTATCATTTCTCAACTATATTTTTCAGCTAAAAATGAAAACGAAACCGATAAGCTCGGAAATGAAAACAATGACGATACTATCGGGAATCGAAAATGAAATTATCGGTACGAAAATATGTCGATATCGATCGAAAATCAATAATCATGATCGATACTTACATCAACACAATCACATAATTAATCATACTATTCATCTGCCATGATGAAAATAATTCAACATCGACATAGTTGACATAATAAATTAGAGTGACATGACGTATGAAAAAATAATAGGTTTAAGAGGTGTTGTAGGGTACACGCAACAATAATCAAGAGACCAAGAAGAAGTTCAATGCTATGGATCTTAAGCTTGTGATGGTAAGGTCCATTTGAGCTAGGTTAGTTGGGTAACAAAGGTTACTCCTTCAGAAATTCGATATTTTCCACGAAAAATTTTGAACAAATACGATATACCGTCCATTTCATCGAAAATTGGCTCTATTATTTTCATTTTCATTTTTGTCAAGGTTTTCCCATTTCTGTTATTGTTTTTACATTTCCCATAATCATTTTCCCATTTCTTGTTTTTTCAAAAACAATTGTCAGTATATCAGGAATTTCCGTCATCATTTTCAACCCTACATCTGAGTTCGTTGGCTCTTTAATCCTGAGCAGAATTCGCTGGATTAATGTCAAGCAGTTCAGTTTCATTTACGGAGTTTCTAGTTTTTATGTGACCAGGAAATGGTTGAGATATCTGATTAAACCTTCTCTTAGGATGCAACAACAAAGGTGAACCAATAAGCTTCTGTCTTTTTTAACTTTGGAATAGATGTTGTATGCCGAATATGTTGTTGGAACAAAACTGAGTTGCAATTGGGTGCTGTGACAAATGAAGAACATAATTTTAAATTGAGTTGTCAGTTTAGTTTTCTGGTGGAATTTATACATGTACTATATGTTAAAGAGGCTAGATGGGGATTAGATGCCGTTTTGATCCGTTCCGTGGGATTGTCTGACCTACGTCTTTGTTATTTCGGCAATATGACACCATATTGCATGGAAGAAACGTGGAAAATCATTAGTTGGGGGTGTCAGACTATCAGCGTTTTTTTTTCGTTTGGGAGGTTCCTAATTCCATCTCTGCGATATGAGCTGAATAAGTCTCAGTCCATTTGACCTTAACCTACCGGTGGAAGTATCAATTGCGTGTTAGCATCCTGTAAACACAGCGCGGCAGTATGAACAAAGTCGTTTGTTCTATCATAAACATGGCTGCACTGCACACCATACGTTTGTTCAATCATACTTCATAAACAAATGTCTTGCTCTGAATATTATTTCGAGCATCTTCGAACTGGACACAAACGAAGCTAGGAAGCGTTCGGAAACTGGAATCTGCTTGCTCGTTCTCGAAACTAAAAACATTACATAGAGTCTATACCAGCCATTAAGCTAGAATTATTGGGACATTGGGAATCTACTGAAACGAACAGAGACACTATCATATCATGTTAAGCTTCACAGGCAATGGGGAAGACGCGGATGTTCAGGTTGTTGCCGAAGCCAGAGACGAACGAGCAGGAGCGAACCCGGCGTACAGCGCGTCGGTGCTGCATTCTTCAGGCCCGTCGGCGTCGTCCGTGTCCCAGAGGAACGCGGCGTGCGCGGCAAGGACATGGCTGCATACATATACGTGGATGAGACAGGCGAGATCAGAATTCATCATGCTCGAATCAGTGGAAACAGGTAAGAGATGGTTTGAATTTTTAGTGAAATGTAGAGAATGAAGTGGCGCAGCACCTGTTCTGCGGGGAGGCCCTGGCGGCCTGCTCGAAGTAGCCGGAGGCGCGCTCCTCGTCGCGGTGCACGTCCCAGACGAGCTTGGCGTACTCCGACAGGAGCTCGCCGTCGTTCGGGTCGGCCAGTATTGCTCGGGAATAGTACTCCTCTGCTTTCATGTAATCGCCTTTCACCTGAAGTAAATGCACAGACGCCGTCAGAAATAGTGTTGCCCCTTTTCTTTATTTTCGTTTGGCAAGGTTCGAATTGACGGTAGAAAAACAATCAGGCGTGATGGCAGAGTACGAATTATCGGTACTAGGAAGAAGTGCAAATTCATCAGATCTTGTAGTGTTTCGACACGCTCCCTCCCTCAGCACGACAAAATTGTACACGGCGGAACAAATGACGAGGGCGCCAGGGGATGAGCTCGCTGCTTACCTGGTACAGGAACTGCGCGTAGTTCCTCAAGAAGAGGCCGTTGCAGGGGTCCTCCTCGATCATCTTCTTGTAATGCATCTCGATCCCGGAGCGGTCCCCGCCGTTCCCACCAGACGTGACCAGGTGACTCCCGCCGCCGTCACCGCCACCGATTCCGCTGCCGTCGCCGCCGAGGAGGCCGGAGCCGAGGCGGTCGATCCCGAGGCCCCTGGCCAGGAACAGCGGCCGCTCCTCGTAGTCGGTGGCGCTGCTGCTCCCGACGAAGCTGAACTGGCCGAAGCCCAGCTCCCGGTCCTCCGCGTACGCCTCCTCGTCCTCCTCCTCGTCGTCGGTGGGAGTCTCCCGGTTCGTGAACGACTGGATCGTCTCGAGGAGTGGCGTCGGCCGGGCGCGCGGCGGGAGGAGGTGGTGGTCGTCCGACGCCGCGCGGCCGGCGAGGGACGCGAGGTTCCCTTCCGAGCTGGTGCGGCGCATCCCGCCGCCCGAGCCGCGCAAGCGCTCGTGGTCGGAGGCGGAACCGCCGGAGAGGTGGCAGGAGATGGCCGGCGGGTGGTACGCGGACGCCGGCGACTCCGGGAAGTGGACGGCTGGGGAGGAGACGGAGACCGCCGGCGAGTGGCAGCCGGAGGGGTGGAGCGCGCCGAGGATCGGCGTGGAGGCGCTCCTCACCAGCATCTTTGGTTGTTGGCTATCTCTCGCTGGTCACGGGCTCAAGCAGCACAACCACTGATCGTCTCCTCAGATCTTTTTAGCTTGCAGAGGCGAGAACTTGGTTGGTGTGCGCCGCCTATGCCTACGCTGCTGACGCAGGCAGTGTTGCTAGGACGGAGCATGTGCCTTGCTTTTATTTTATTTAATGGTACTACGCCACAACAATAGTTAGAGTACTGTGGTTGCTCACGTCCACAGTGAGCATGTGTGTGGCGTCGGGTAATGTGGCGTCGCCGTCGGCAGCCATGCTCCACGGCCGCGTGAACGGTGGAGGAAGCTCGCGTTGCGGGGCTTGGCTGGCCTACACGGTGATGTGGCCGTGTGGGGCGATCGCGGGATTGGACGCGGGCCCCACCCGCTTTCCAGCGCGGCGGGTCTGGTGTTGTTTTCTTGCGCTTTTGGAAGCCGCCGTGCGGTGCGCGGGGGCGAGCCAGCGAGGGCGACGCATCGGGACTCACGTGATTCGCGCGCCGGGGCCGCGTTCATTTCCCTTTTCTGTGCGGCTGGTGATTTCCCTTCTTCGTGATTAGCTGCTGCGTTGGCATTGGAGCTTCCGTCCACGTCACGGGGAGCTTGGGTCTTGGGATCTCCACCGTGCCGTCGTGGCGCAACACGCGTGGAACATGGGCGTGAAGAATGTGGTACGCGTGTGCGCGCAAATGTATGGTCTCTGTTGCTCTCATGATTTTTTTTTTCATGGAGCAGTTGCTTTGGTTTGTTTCAAGCAGCATGGAACTAGTCGACGAGATCTGGAGAAATGATAAAATACGTAACAAGTTAACAAGAGAAAACGGAGATACTATATTAGTAAATTTCACCGGATTTACACATTCAAAACGAAAACTCCTCAACAGCCCAGAACCCCAGTCCGCTGGCCCGCGAGAATTATGGTCCGAAACCTTCGAACTGCTCTTTTCAACCGAAAAGGCCCAGAGACCTATAGTACGTTCAAATCAGCCCAAACGGCCGCATTTCCTCTGTTTCCCCGCCACTCCAAAAATCTGCCCCAAACCGCCGACGCCGTCCCGCCGCCCGAATCAAGCCGACGCCGCTCGCCACAGTTTCCGCAAACCTCCACCCATGCGCGCCGCGGCCGCATCCCTCACGGCCGCCGCGGAGGTGGCGGTCTCGGCGGGCGGCGATCCGGCCGCCCTCCACGCGGTCCTGTTGAAGACAGCTTCGACCTCCCGCGCCGCGTACAACCTCCTCATCTCCCGCTACCCGCCGTCGCTCGCGGAGCCCCTCCTCTCCCGCCTTCCCTTCCACCCCAACGCCGCCTCGCTCACCTCCTACCTCACCTCCGTCTCCTCGTCCTCCCCTTCCTCCGCGCTCCCGCTCCTCCGCCGCGTCCTCGGCATGTCGCCCTCCCTCCTCGCCGACGGCCCGCTCTCCTCACTCCTCCGCTCCATGCCTCCCTCCCACGCGCCCTACGTGCACGCGCTCGCCTACAAGCTCGCCCTCTCCTCGTCCCCGTTCTCTGCCTCCTGTCTCGTCACTCTCTACTCCCGATCCCGATCCCCTGTGGAAGCCCGCCAACTGTTCGACGAAATCCCCGTTGCGAACCGGGACACCGTCTGCTACTCCTCCACGATTGTTGGCCTCGCGCAGAACGCCCGTTACGAAGAATCTCTATCCGTGTTCACCACCATGCGCTCTGATGCTGTTGATTCAACCGTGTACGCACTGTCTGGTGCTCTCCGCGCAGCCGCTGGGCTTGCTGCTCTGGAGCAGACTTGGGGGATTCATGCTCATGCCGTGGTGGTCGGGCTTGACGGAAATGTGGTTGTCGGGACCGCTCTGGTGGATGCTTATGGGAAGGCTGGTGTTGTGGATGACGCAGGAAAGGTGTTTGAGGAATTTGGTGGTAACCGGAACCTGTTCACTTGGAATGCTGTGCTGGCCGCACACGCTCAGCAGGGAGATGTGCCGGTGGTTGTCGGGCTGTTTAATCGGATGGCAGAGATGGGGTTCGCTCCTGATGGGCTCACATTCCTTGCTGTTCTCACTGCATGTAGCAATGCTGGAGCTGCAGCTGATGCTGAGTTTTGGTTAGAAGCAATGCGTTCCAAGTACAATTTGAAGCCTGGCCTTGAGCACTATACTTGTGTGGTGGGTGCAATGGCACGAGTGGGCCGTCTAGAAGATGCAAACAGCGTTGCATGTACAATGCCGTGCAAGCCAGATGCAGCAGTCTGGCGGACACTTCTAATGGGTTGTGTGGTTCAC
Organism: Eleusine indica; assembly: GCA_030378355.1. NCBI lineage: Eukaryota > Viridiplantae > Streptophyta > Magnoliopsida > Poales > Poaceae > Eleusine > Eleusine indica. The sequence continues at coordinate 2,252,644 of CM059498.1, read as the reverse complement.
CGCAGGGTTGACATTGCAGAAGCCATGGGGCAGAAACTGTTGGAGATTGATGCCAATGATGACTCAGCCTATGTCATGCTTGCCAATATCTACTCATCAGCTGGGAAAATGGATGAGATGGCCAAAGCATGGACTGCAATGCGGGATCGGGGAGTCAGGAAGGAAGGTGGTCGGAGTTGGATTGAGGTTAGAGGACAGGTTCATGTGTTTGTTGCAAATGAGAGAAGACATGAGCAGCTATCTGAGATATACAACAAGTTGAATGAATTGATTCGAGAGGTAGAGAAGTTAGGGTATAGGGAGACAAATGAGGGGTTCTGGCATCACAGTGAAAGGCTGGCCTTGGCATATGGGTTGATCAGTGGTGCTGTGCCATCAGGAAAAGCGTTAAGGATAGTTAAAAACCTGAGGATATGTGCCCATTGTCATGAATTCTTCAAGTATGCTAGCATTGTGATCGACAGAGTAATTGTAATTAGGGATGTTAATAGATACCATACAGTTAAGAATGGTGCTTGCGGTTGCAGAGACTACTGGTGACATCCTTAAATTCTGAGGATAGACTGTGATGCCAGATTCAAGTGAAACATCTTGGAACAGCATGGCAGTATAATTCAGTCTGGAAGAAATTTCTTCAAGATGTCTTTGGAAACTTTCTTGGGATGGTTACTGTAGGTTGCATCCGTTCATACATGATTGAAATTCTGAAGAGAATAGCAGATTTATGTTGGGACTCATGAACCATGTTAGGAACTCAGGATGATTATGTCTATGATAATGTCTTTAAGAGCAATCACTATGACGGGCTATTATGCTTGCCGATGAAGATGTGGAGGTTTGATTTTTGGGTCTTTTCAGTTACCCAGTTCTATTGGGTTTAATAGTTGGGCATAATTGCGCTACCAACCCCTTGTTCTTTTTCTTGAGGCTGGTGTACCTGAGCTCCTCACACCTACATAACACCACAGCAATTGATTTAGATGTGGAGGTATGATAGTCCTTAGAGGAAGTGCCCTCCCTGAATTTCTCTGTAGGTTCCCATCTGATAACTTTAAAAGCAATGAACTCCACAGCACAAGACTTGTGCCACTGAAACATATGAGATTTTTGTTGGTCTCCCTTTATATTCTTGGTTGGATTTTCTACACACTGAATTTTTCAGCAGTATACCGTAATCCTGCTGTAGAACTTACAATATGCCTATATTGACTAATTATCAAGGCAAACGACAGATGTTTGTGCTGATTACCAGTAATTATTTGAAAAGTCTGTAAGGTAGCATCAATCTTCAGCGTAACATCGAAAATTTGGCATACTATTTATTTTCCCATGTTCAGTAATAACTATAACTTGGCCTTATTCTCGTGCAGTTTATTATACATAAATGCATTGTTCTTAATTGTTTATCCCATTTCTGTATCCCTCTATTCATTGAGATAAATTAATACTATCTCCGTCCCATGAAGGGTGTAACTTTTGACTTTCAGGCATCACTTTTGATCTTTCGTCTTATTTAAAATATTTATATAAGTATTAAAATAAATGTCATGATTAAAGTATCTCTGATGGTAAAATAAGTTATAAAAAATAAATAACATTTGCACAAAAAAGTTAGATAGGATAAACGGTCAAACACAATGTTAAAAAGTCAAAAGCAACACTGTTGACTATTCTTAGTGAGCTTGCAATTTCTATTCCTTCACTTGTTCTCTTGACCTTTTTGAGCTGCACCCATTGCCTTTATCTAGTTTAACAATCGTGCACCCTAGTGCTAATTTCCACTTGGAAGTAGGGTACATTTACCGCATTTCTTGCACTCTGGATTTGAAAAACTGAGCTGTGGCCTTTGAAGGACAAAGAATACTTTCCATCTTATCAAAAAACAGCGCAAATGTCCAGACTTTGATTGATAAACTGCATTACTACTACTACTTGTGTGTTTTCATTTATCATGTTGAGTCTGAAAGCATCAATGTTTTTTCTTCTGTTAAATTCTGTCATCGAGGACAGATGAGATGATGCTATTACAGTTGAAACTTTAATGAGTTGCATATATAATCCTTGTCTTATTGCGAACCTGCTGTCAATAGCAAATATTCTTGTCTGCAAATAATGAATCCAAGAGAATTTGTACTTATGGTTCCTTTTCTCTACATATGTGTGTGGCCAGGACAAGTGGACTATTATTCAAAACTCGGGAATTGTTGCCAAACAGAAAAAACTTAGTGGTTAGATATCAAGAACCACATTGTAACCTTTGCATCTTTTGTGCCACTATCCATCCAAGCTGCAATATGAAACAAGAATATTTTTTGGTTGGTGAGTTTTGAAGAAAGAATCTACAGAACATGAGGTCTGGTACGTTATCAACTTCTTCTGTACAATACCATGTTTTCTTCATTTTAATTAGATATCCATAGGTTGATCCAAGGCACTGACTTCAGTAACTGTACAAGATGAGTCCAAGAAGCATGGTTACGTTGTAATTCATCAGAATATAATGCACTAGGTTATCATACAGCTGATGTGCCTGCAAAAAACTTTTAGATTGATGAGCTTGTTCTATATTTTCCACAAGATTATATATTTAGCAGCATTTTACTTTCTTTTTTAAAAGTCCTTATCCCTCATTCAGACGAGAACACTTGTTTCAAGCTCGGGAGGTACATCAGAGGTACAGAGCGAATCTTGTTCCATCATTTGCAAACCAGAGGTTCTCCACCAGTGAGCAACGACAACAGAGTTATCATACAGCTGATGTGCCTGCAAAAAACTATAGGTTATCATACAGCTGATGTGCCTGCAAAAAACTTTTAGATTGATGAGCTTGTTCCATCATTTGCAAACCAGAGGTTCTCCACCAGTGAGCAACGACAACAGAGGTACAGAGCGAATCTTGATCAGATCAAATTTCCGTTGCAACTGCCCTGCAAAAGCAGTCGTACACATCGGTCCAGTTGCCGTGACCGGCGTTTTCAAGTCTCTGTCAAACTATGAATCCTATTGAAAGGGACCAACGCACTGTTGAAAGTTGAAAGGATTTTTTATCAGGATATGGGTCTTGTCAACAATCAACCTCACTCCCCTCTTTCTTCCTCTCCGGAGGCAAAACATGGCGCGCGGGTGAATCTTTTATCCCGAGGAGGCTGAAATGGGCAATGCAGCAGCCAGCAGGCAGAAGAAGTAATGCTCTCTCGCTTTTCACCCACTCGATCGCTCCTTCAATGTTTCAGTGATGAGCGAATCCTGAGCCTCGCAGGCGTGCTTTTGGTGTGGGTCTCATGCCTGAGATTTGCTGAACAAATCATTACTGCTAGCACCCTGCATCTGCACTCCGCCATTGCCCACTTGTGGTTTATGGACTGTGACCTGTTGCCTTCGCCGTCCACATCCAGGTAATTTGTGCAAACTTAATGCTTCAGTTGACCATAACACAGTCAGGGAGTTTTAAAACATCTTAATTTGGTTGCTGCAGTGTCCGAAGACAGACACGATCTTAGCTGAAATCATTAGCATATGTAGCCCCGAGCCCCGTTTTATTATGTTTAGATTATGGTCCTCCGACAGCAATGCAAACTCACACACCACACCGGGGACCCTGGAATTATGTGGGAGCGTTTTGTCCCACTAGGGTGGCAGTCACCATTGCACTCATCTAGGCAAAAGGAAAGGCCGAAAAGTACAATGATAATGCCGAGTGGAAAGCAAGGTGCACTTATAAATCTGCACAGCAAGTTACTATCACTCGGCCATGAAAGTTCCATGGCCAAAAGCAAGCCCTAACCCTGCACGCCAAAAGCTGGTTCCCTCTTGTTTCTTAGCTCGGTTAACTTGACTCGTACCAGCACTGTAGTGGTATAAAAAGGTAAAGGAAAGGCGATCAGCCAAGGAGGAAAACATGACATTCTGAGGTAGATCTATCTCCAAAGTGAAAGGGTCTTGTTTGCACCTGGTGAGAAGCAATCACGGAAAGGGGAAAGGTGAGATCAAAGGGACAGGAAGTTTCGTGCTTTCATGAATCTGTTTTTTCACTTTGCTCAAAGGTGCACAAGTAGTGAAAGGAACGCAGGGAACTGCACTGGAAAACTGCTTTCGTGGGCGTGATCATCAGGCCTTGTGACCGAGACCGACCGAGCAAGTTATTCTGTTGGGTGAAATACTGAAACTGATTATGCGTGCATACTTTCCGGTAAGGTACCCTTCCTCTATTTTTTGTACTATAAGCTCATACTCCCTCCCATCTTTGAAAAACTAGCAACATTGTGCTTTGACTTATCTAAATAGCAGTATGCGCAGATGTTTGCACCGTTATTACCATACACAACCTAAAGATCTGAGCCGTCTCTCTGTTCCATCCATACCCGATTCCATTTCTCGCGACCTCACCTGCTGCTGGCTCTCCCTGTACTGAAATGAGATGAAATCCCTTTAAAGCAGAAACAAACAACCGCTAAATTTCTAGAAAGGCGCATGCATTAGGGCAGCAACACAGTCTGAGACCCTTGCAGACACAGCATGCATTTGTGCATGTAAGACTGCAGAGTCAAAGGTCCCATTAGGCAGGTCAAAGGAAGAAACAAACGGGAGGGGAACAGGGGATCTTTGATATTCTCATTCCTCCTCTCGGCAAACCAAAGCGCTCCCTGCTGCCAGTAATCTACTAGTTCCTGTCTTTTAAAGTAAGGCGAATCTGAAGGTCACGACTCTCTCCACAACGAGATCTTGGGTGGGCAAAACAATCGTTGGGAGAGATTAAATAAAATAATGACGTTTTCGAAAGGGTATGGATCATCTGTGGCCAGGGACAGAGGAGTGCGGTGCGGGCAACATCATGAAACTTTCGGTAAACCTCACAAGCTTTCTTTTGAGAATTTCAGATAACACGAACAGATGACCGTTAGATATCAGTAATTTCAAAATACTAGTACTCAGTTTGTGGAAGCATGTTTATTTAATAAGTTTGTTTTCGAATTGCCCTCAGGAATCTCAGGAGCTGGAGACTGAATTGCATGGGGGTAGAAGATCGCACGCCAAGGGACTAAACAGGTGGAAGGCGCCGTGCATACGCTCGCCCAAATCCAGAAATCCTCCATTACAAGTACGGCATAAAGAACACCACTGACCTCGCACAAACACACCCCTCTGATCTTTATTTGAAATACGGAATAGTACTGAATAAATGGGCTCCGTCCGTTGCTGCACATTATGCTACGTTTACGCAACCACCAACAAGCCGGAGTGGTTTTGAGATAATTAAGCCATTGTTGACAATGAAAGTTACTCAGACAATAAAAGTTACTGAAGCAAGTAATTATCAACGGTACGATGCAGGAGCTGAAATGACAAGAAAAATTGGGCTATATCTGAAGCTTCACTTTTGTTGGATGATTTTTTTTTACTTGCGTACAAGCTACTGTCAATCAGGCTATACAAAATCATGGTTGTTTTAGCGAAGTCACTGTCTTATCCAAAAGCGATGAAATTATTCAAACAATCTCTATTACGCTCCTCTGGCCTATCGAAAAAAAGGCATAAGAAGTCTCTTTCTAGACAGCAACGTTTATCAATTTCTCTTTTATCCATAGTACATCTAAAGATATATATTAATCATACTAGTAATTCTTTTGCAAGAACAGCTGATGCAGTGATATTGCTGTGAGTACAAGCGTTCAGACACCAGTGCATGCGACACTCGTCCGGCACACAATCTCCTCCGTCTTCACACTGGAAAATGCGTGCTTTCCCGTCCCAGCTCCCCATTAACTGCGACATTAACATTTAACATGATCAGCCAAAACAAGTACGGCAAGAATCCGAGGGGAAAAGAAAACAAAGCACCTGACGGTGGGCGAGTGCGGACGCAAGCCCAAGCAGGCAAGTGTGAAGCAGCAGCGCACGACACACCCCACCTCTCGAAGCAGAAGCAGAAGCGGAAGCGGAAGCGGAGCTGTGGGAGAAGGGTCAGGTGCGGGCGAGGCCGAGCGATCCAGACGGCTCGGCGAAGAGATGGACATTCGCAGACCTCGCCGGCTTCTCCTCCTCCTCGCCGCCGTCTTCTTCCACCTCCACGCGCCGCTCCTCGTGTCGTGCGCCGACATCTACGCGCTCATCTACAAGGGCTGCGCCAACCAGTCTTTCCCCGGCGGCGCGGTGCCCCCGAGCGTCCCCGCCCTCGCCTCCACGCTCTCCGCCCAGTCTTCCTCCGCCAAGTTCTTCAAAACCTCCTCCTCGCCGGGGTCCGCCTCCGTCTTCGGCCTCTTCCAGTGCCGCGGGGACCTCTCCGGCTCCGACTGCGCCTCCTGCGTCTCCCGCGCCGCGTCCTCCTGGTCCAACGTCTGCGGCGCCTCCGTCGCCGCGCGGGTCCAGCTCGCCGGCTGCCTCGCGCTCTACGAAATCTCCGGGTTCCCCCAGGTTTCCGGCGTCCAGATGCTCTTCAAGACCTGCGGCACGGGGGGCGGCGGCGGCGGCGACTTCGAGGTGCGCCGGGACACCGCCTTCGCGCAGCTCCAGAGTGGAATCGCCACCAGCTCCGGCGGCTTCGTCGCCACAAGCTACCAGGCCGTCTACGCCATGGCGCAGTGCGAGGGCGACCTCTCCACGGGGGACTGCGGCCAGTGCGTCACGCAGGCGGTGCAGCACGTCGAGGTCGAGTGCGGCGGCGCGTCATCCGGACAGGTCTACCTTGACAAGTGCTACATTAGCTACAGCTACTACCCCCACGGCGTGCCCCATGGCGGAGCTGGTCAGTTCTGTCTTCCGTCCCCTGCCTATTTCCTTCATTCCAGCAAATCAATTCCTATCATCATCTGCCTGCAAGCTCCATTACATCCAGCATTACGATTCAATTGCTTGTTGAGGAACTGGACTACAATACGCCATTGTGCAAATGTAGCCATTTTTCACATTTTGAGTGGGTTTCTTTCTAGTTTATGGTTCTGAAGCCCTTTTTTTGTTGATTTGTTTGTATGTGTGTAGCGTAGGTGAGATCTTGCTAGTGCTATTTGTTTAGTTGTGCTTGAGAATTGATTGATTGCGATTGTGGGATGCCTTTTGGTTGTTCCTTTGGTGGATTCTGGTTGTTTGTGCAAACTTGTGTAGATTAGTCCCCTCTCAGGTGCTCATTGAGTAGATTGCGAACACTTGTGTGGTCCAGATTATAGGTAGGTAGGAACAGTGAGGACATCTTTGATTGAGATTTGGTATGATCTTGCTCCAGTCTTGTTCGTTTATTTTGGTAGTAATTGATTGGCATTGATTTGCCATGCCAGGAGCCAGGTTCCCCCTCTTTTTTTCTGTGCATTCTGCATGTTTCTTGCACTAATTAGGTCTTTATAGCAGAGGTATGTACATTACTGAAATCTCCGTGAATCCCATTGTTTGCCTCATGCTTTTTTGTGTGGGCACTGGGGATTATATAGCAGTAGATTAGTGCAGTTCCGTTTTGTCTCCTTGTTTATGCAACTGTCTATTCAAGCCTTGGTAAAGCGATGTACATTGCTCTTTTTCTTTCTTTCTGGATTTACCGGAGATATGAATCTATGATTGTTCGCATGATTAGACGCGGTACCCCTAGCTTGACCCATCGACCTTCTTGTTCTCATTGTGCTTCTCAGGACAGCAGACAGCAAAGACTGTAGCCATTGTGCTCGGAGGAGCTGTAGGTCTGGGCTTCCTAGTCATATGCTTGCTTTTCGCCAAGAGTCTGACCAAGAAGAAGGATGGTGAGTTAGTGCAAACACAAGCGCACAGGAAGCACCATCGCTTTCTTGTGCTACCAGTACCACCCAAACTGCTGCTTGTTTTGCCGTCTACCAACTGTTCGTTGTTACCGAACCTGTGTGCATTTCTTCCTGTGTTTTGCAGATTACTGATGGGAGAGCACAGGCATCTGGACAAAGGCATTGGGGCATGGTGTGCATTTTGATAGGGGTGTGGATGGTTGTTTCTTCAAGGTGGTGAGTGGAGTACAGAGGGGATTGTTTTTGGCTCTTCTTCCTCTGGCCATGTGAGGGTGCCATCCCCCATGATGAGAGAAAAAAGGGTGGCGACCTGTTCAGTAAAATGATCTATTGTGGGGACTGTTTTGGCTCACGAGTAATTGGCAGTAGATGATCTACGGGTTCTCACCTTTGCCTCTGCTGCTTATTAGGGTTCTAGGAGTACATTGATTCTCTTGTATTTTTTCTCCCATAGGAAAATATTTGTAGGTCTAGGCAGGAAGTGTCTAGTCATGGGTTATTTAAGGGTTGCATGAGGAGCAGATTAAGACTGCGTTTTGTTGTGGCATTTGTTTCATGTGTTCTAAAACCAGATCTTAACCTAGGTTTCGGTAGCAACTGGTTAACCATTGTTTATTTGTGTCAAGCGTGCTGATGGACATTGTTGACCTAGTAATTGCTACAACTGCTGCATGTGCAGCTGTTATATTTTGACTTGATTTAAAGCTATTCGTTGACCGCCTTATATTTCTGAATGTTCTTGTTGCTCTAGCGTCTTCCGAAGACTGTCAAATGTGCTCTGTTTGCGACATGTTGCTCTGTTCCTGGTAGAAAAAAAAAAGCTCTGGATTCAAGTTTGGTGTTGTGTAGTCCAGAGGCAGCGACGCCGTCATCCTAATAAGATGTGTTGGCGCCTGCAATGGATACTTCTGTACTCTCAGATTTTGTCGACGCAACTGGCAAATCAGGGTGAACTGTCAGGTGTAATTCTTTGTTTTCTTTGCTTAAAGAGATAAACTAGTATCCTATCCTGTGCAACAGTGCTTCACCCTTGTCACTGGCATTGCCGAAACATGACGCCGGATTATGTTTGTTACGGACAGTTGGCAATCTTGTTGCTTTCTAGCACGGGCCAGTTCATATCGATCGGTCCAGTGCTAGCCGAAGATCTCATCTCACGAGCCTCCGGATTTAACTATTGTAGTCTAGTTTCTCTAAAAAAGGAGAAACTTTTGTAATCTACCAGTCTTCGTTTTCACTGAATCCTAATGTGGAGCTTATTACCAGTAATTATTCTCTACTACTGTACTTGTGCTCGCAGACCATCATTTTCAGCCTCTTGCAACTGAGGAGCGGTGACTTCATGAAAGGAAGGAAGCCTGACAGGGGTTAGGCTCATGGGAGCAGCATCGAGGCCCAACACTCCATGAAAGGAAGCTCACAATTATATATAGGACATTTACACGGATATCTTCAGCTTCGAGCTCTCATGATGTGATGCGGTTATTGCTTGATCACCGCAGACGCACAGGTTCTGAAATCTGAAGATAAAGTATTTCTTGCAGATTCAGGGGTTGACGCGTCGAACAAAGCCTGCACTGATGGACTATCCCAACTATAAATGGGCCGTATAGGGCCTTCTTGACAAAGAGATTCCAAGAATTATGGGCTACGGCCTTCTTGCTTCTACGTGGAATGGTAGGCCGACGGGAGTGACAACGAGCAGGTCGAGCCGCCTTAAAACTATCGTGTGGGCCAGTTGCATGGCACTCTTCACGGCCTCTCGGGACAGTGGACCGTTCGAATTCTGGAAATTTTTTTATTAATAACGTAATTTTTTATTTAATTAATAAAACTAAGAGACGAAAAATAAAAATTTACAAAAGTAACACACCTGTCGCCCAACCACGGGACGACAAGGATGTCATGTAGGCCATTGTGGTCCCATCGCCCATTAAACGGGTGACACAGAAAAGTCGCCCGTTGGCTGGGCGAAGGAAAAGTCACCCGTTGCCTGGGCGACATTACTGTAGCGTTTTCTTTTTTTTTTTTCTGAATTTTTACTCCTTAACACTTACATCTTCCTAAGATTTAATTAAAAATACTTTTAGACCTTCAAATTTTTTATAAATTTTTTGTGTTGTATAATAAACATTATAACATCCATTTTAGCCTCAATTACGTTAAAATATTTTAGTAATTTGAAAATACGAATCCAAATATTAGACTAACTATTAAGCAATAATTGAATTTCTAAAATATGATATCTTCTCTAAAAATTCTGAAAGAAATGTCTAAATTCATTTCATACTGAGAACTATCAGCTCAAACTTTTGTTATGGTTATAGTAGTCAAAGGTTTTGAGATGTTTGAATTTAATTCACACTTGAATTTGAATTTAAAGTAAAAATAACTATTTAAACCTCTAACTTCACATTGAACCCTTTTATTTGAATAGTGATATATTCAATATGAAAACAATAGGCTTAAAGATGAAGTGGAAGCACAGTATGGTCATATATAATTCAAATTCAAATTCAAATTTGAATTGAATTCAAATATCTCAAAAACATTGACTACTATATAACCCTAACAAAAATTTGAGTTGATAGTTCTCAGTATGAAATCAATTTAGATATTTTTTATAGAATTTTTAGAGAAGATATCAAGTCTTAGAAATTCAATTACTGCTTAATAGTTAGTTTAATATTTGGATTTGTATTTTTAAATTATTAAAATATTTTGGAATAATTGATTCTAAAATGGGTGCAACAATGTTTATTATACTATATAAAAAATCTAAAAATAATTAAGGTTTAAAAGTATATTTAATTGAGACTTAGGGAGGTATAAGTGTTAAGAGTAAAAATTCTGAAAAAAAAAAGAAAAACGCTACAGTAATGTCGTGCAGCCAACAGGTGACTTTTCCTTGTCAGCCAAAGGGCGATTTTTTCCTGTTGCCCGTTCAATGGCGATGGGGCCCATAGTGGTCTAAGAGGCACCTTTGTCGTCTCGTGGTTAGGCGACAGATGTGTTACTTTTACAAATTTTTATTTTCATCTGTTAAGTTAATTAATTAATTAAAAAATTACATTGTTAATAAAAAAAATTCTCGAATTCTGTGTGAAGACATCAGACTGACATGAGAAGTCTTTGCCGCGAAACCTAAGCATCGCTCGGGATCCGCGATCAGTCGATCAGTCACCAGGCGATCAGGTTAGGGTGACATCAGACTGACATGAGATGCTGAGCATATTCGATCAGAAAATCTCAGGATAACGTCCAAGTCCAAAACAGGAAAAATTTAGAAATAAAAGATAAAGTAAATTTTCTTCTGCTGGCCCAGGCTTCCAGGCACAGCCAAAGGGCAGCAAAGGTGCCACTATCTATCACCCTATCCTGAACTCGATCGCATGTACGACGATACATGGCCGTAATGACGTACAGTATTTTAAAATATGTCACCGGTGCAGCTAGACAAGCAGACGGGACACCGTGTTTGCATGCAGAAGCTCGCACGTCCCGTCTGAGACCATGAATGAATCATCCGCGGCGGCACAAAAGGGCAGAAAAGAGAGGACGGATATATAGAGCCCCACGTACCCACATCTCCCACCATTCCCATGGACAGCACACCTACAGATAACCAAACCCCATCGTGTGCCACCCTGTCGCATGCATCCACGCTGCACGGGATCGATCGAGATGTGACCGCACGAAAATCCGTGCCTAATCTGCCGTTTCGGTGATTGCACGGCATCGCCTGCCTGCTTGCCGAGTAGTTTGCTCTCTTGGCGTAAACAAGACACGAACTCGTTTCCCTTCCCTTCACTGTGCGTCTGCTCCACTCCAGAGTCCACACATTAACACGAAGAGGCGTCGCGGTCGCGCACGAGTTGTACATCGAAACGGCACTTCATTGATTGAAGGCTGGCGTGCCCATCACTCGGTTGGCAGTTAGCATCGCCGCGTCCAACAAGTCCTCTTTTTGCCGTCCTCAGCTTCGCGTGTTCTGCTGTTCTCCATTATTAGTATTACAAACTCATCTCTGGTGCCCTGGGTGTCCCTCCCTGGCCCAGCCTACGAACTCTGCTGCGGTCCAGCCACGCCCGGGCGAGGGAGGCTCCGCAATTCCACCGTGAAAAGCGAGTGAAACAGCTCTCCCACCCAACCGGCGCGGGTGCACGCTCCTCGAACCAGGGTGCTACAGCCTACATCAACCAGGGCACACTGATTAGCTCAAGGGGAGTGCCCACGTGGCTATTTACAATGAGTGATGCAGACGGAAGGGCTATTACAGTGAGTGATGCAGACTGAAGCCAGCAGGAGCCAGGACTAATAATACCCTCATCATGTAACACATGAATCCAAGTGCGCCAGGTCGTTTTCGACATTGGGATTGGCCTTAAAATTTGACTTTGACGTTCACTTGTGTCTATCGCAGTATACGTGTTTGCAAAATCTACCGTTTATGTCAACAGAATCCGAGGAAAGATTTTAAAACTGTCGTCAATATATATAACATAATCTACTAGAGTTTTATTTTAAAAAATAGAAAAGGCTACATTTGCAACTACTGACATTATATGGAACAAAATTGTTGCAATTTCAGTAGTAGAGAAACTATAGACATATTAAAAAAAATATTAAACTGTATATATAGAACCTAAAAAGTTTCCTTCGTTCCTCATATGATTTAAACCATTAATGAGAATAGATTCAACCACTCTCGCAGCCGATCTGATTCGAGACTTGTTACCCTTGCAAGCTGCGTTGCAAAAGCATTTTCTTGATTCCAGAAAATGAAATGCGGTAATTGTGATAGGTTCATTTGAAACGAAAAAGACTTCAGAATCTAGTAACGAAAAATAACAAAAGGAGCTGTTTTTATGATGAATTTAACACACGGCGAACTGCAACAATATTATACGATCACCACAGATACTGCAACCTAGAGATATGCACATACATGCTGGTGCACATGAATGCTACAACTTCTTTCTCGCAGGGAACGCACGAAACACTAAGCTAACAAACGCACATGTCACTGTCGTTGGCTCCATGCACAGATACACGCACCGATACGTATCACACACTATACGTTGGTACGTAGCTGCATACGTCCGGCGGCCAATGACACCATTGCGTGACGCGGCGTCGTGTTCTGCCAAGAGCTAATAACTAGTTAGCCCTGATGAAACGACGCGTGACGATGATGATGATCGCGTCTCCTGACCCTGACAGCGAGCCCGTTCTTCATGTGAAGTATGATGGACAGCTTGGGCTCGACGACGTGTCCCGGCACGAGCTCGACGGCGAAGTTCCAGAGCACGGCCGCCGCCGCGACCTTCATCTGCACGAAGGCCAGCTCCTTGCCGAGGCACGTCCTGGGCCCAGCGTTGAACGAGATGAACTTGTACGACGGCTCGTACCGCAGCTTCTTTGTGCCTTTTTGGTCGTCGGCGACCCACCGCTCCGGCACGAACTCGGCGCAGTCCTTGCCCCACACGGGCTCCATCCGGCCCATGGAGTAGTTGAAGACGAGGATCTTGTCCCCGGCCCGCATCTCATGCCCGCTCGGCAGCACGTCGTCGGCCACCACCGCCTTGTGCTCAAACGGCACCGACGGGTACAGCCTCAGGCACTCCGACAGCGCCGCGTGCAGGTACACCAGGTTGCCCACCTCGCTCGCGTCGAACGTCACCATATTATTGCCATCATCATCATCATCATCATCATCGGTGACGACATTCTTCTTCTTCTTCTTCTTGGAAGCGACGATGGGGGCCAGCTCGTCCAGCAGCTTCTGCTCGACGCGCGGGTTCTTGGCGAGGAGGTAGAAGAACCACGACAGCGCCGCGCCCGTGGTGTCCCGGCCGGCGAGCAGCAGGTTCACCGTCGTGTCGCGCAGGAACACGTCATCGTTACTGCCATCATCATCCTCGTGACAGATGAAGGACGACAGCATGTCAGCGGCCGAGTCGGTGATGCCGTCGTTCTTGGCCTTGTCGGCCCTGCGTTTCTTGATGGTGTCAGCGACGAACCCGTCGATAGTTTTCCGGGCAGCCGCCATCTTCCCCTCCTGCCCGATTTCCAGCCTGCTCATGAGCTTCCACAAGGCCATCGGGGTGATGTGCCGGAGAAAGAGCGTCGCCAGCACGTCGTCCATGGCGCGCGCGAACGGGACCGTGGGCAGGTCGATAGCCAGGCAGCCCGTGTCCACGCCGAACACGAGGATGCACGTCATGTCGAAGGTCAACCTCAGGAACACGTCGTGCAGGTCGCACGGGCTCCCCCCTTGGTCTGAGGCGTGATGGGCCAGGAAAGGCAGCAGGCTCTCCCTCACCTTGTCGCGGCTGCGGCGGGCCGAGAACTCGCGGAACCGCGGGCCCGTCATGAGCATCTGGGCCTTCACGCGCTGCCGCCGCCACGACTCGCCGTCGGCGTTGAAGATGCCGTCGCCGAGCACGTCGAAGATCACCGCGAACTCGTCGCCCTTGGGGTAGTTGCCGAAGTTGGACGTGAAGATGTGCCGCACGTTGGCCGGGTCGCAGGTGAGGAAGTAGCGCAGGCCGCTCAGACCGCCGCGGGCCTGGAAGTTGCCGCCCGTGCCGCATATCACGGCCGTGGTCCAGTCGTGGAGGCGGCTGATGTTGGCGAACAGGCCTGGGAGGTGACCCAGCACCGGCCATTCGGTCGGCTCCAAACTGCTGCTCTTCTTTGATTGCAGGTGCCGGTAGTAAAGGATCACGAAGCACAGGACAGGGAGCAGCTCTATGGCCAGGAACAACAACGAGTAAGCCATGTCTCGACTCTCGACTTTCTCTGGAGCTGATGATACAACCAAGACTACTGCGGTCGGTGGTGCAACAACAAGAGCCTATTTGTAAGACGGCACGGCCGTGGTTTGAATGGTTGGTGGGGGGTCTCCCATCAATTCGTCTTTCAGGAACTGTAGGTGCATGATTGGACTTATTGTTTGCCTCTTTCTTTCGCTTCTCCTTGGATCCAAACGGAGTAATGAATCTCACACTCACCTTACACGCGGGGGATATGATAATATCAAGTATCCTACAACCATCCAAAAATATGCCTTGTAGCTAGTTTTGCTCAAAAGTGATAAGACTAAGATTTGATCGGTTCCAATTATGAATTTTGAGGCATACTGAACGGTGGGAGGGGTACTGAACAGGCATATACTTTTGGATTATTGAATACAGGGTAGGATGCTCAGTCTTGTATAGAAACAAAATACCTACGCCACGCATAATTGATTATATTGATTTTTTTGGGGGAGGAAAAATGCAGATTTCTCCTGTGTACATACAAGAAAATGACTGCATTGATTTTTGTACAACTCAGAAATCACAAGCATTGGAAAGGTACAAAGAGTTTTCGTTTATGAAAATGCAATTATTTGTCTCTAACGTACCTTTTATTTGCATCATTTTCAAAAGCGATATAGGAATTTAATCCTCGGTAGGCAACGCTTTCGATCGTGAATTTTGACGATAGCCGATGGGCTTTGGAGTACCATGAATCCAAGGGTAGTGAAATTGACATGGGGGTAGTGGCATCTTGAATTTGTCACGATGAGTCACGACAGACAGAGACATGTAAGTGACACTAGAAAGGAAGAAGGCGAAGTAGAAGATATACATCAGTTGGATCGAAAGAGCACTACACGGCTGAGGTTGCTCCTAGCAATCCATTTCTTCATCCCTCTGTGAATGTGTCGGTGTCTTGGTGAAGAGACTATACATTCACCCTACTACATCATCAGTAGGTATCAGTTGAGACCGCCAATATTAAAGATGAGATGGAGAACTGGGATAAATAGAGAGAAGCGGGAAGGTATAGTCCATGCACTATATTAATCGGATCTCCATCAGAGGTCAGCTGAAAAATGATTTATGGTACAAGATGTGCCACATGGTAAGTCAGTGGCGGACCACACACGAAATTTTAGATGGGACGGAGACGAAGGATAAATTTGACTGAGGTTTAAAATAAATCTTATATACACATCAAAATTGTATTAAAAATGTACCAAAATGGTTAAAACGACATGTTATGAGAACAAATACTCTGGTAGCCAAGTTGGGTTCAACCCTTTAACAAATAGGAAATTTGTCTTGAACACACTAACAAAATGTGATTTCGTCCTGAACATACCGTTAAAATCGAATGTAGCTGGAACACACTTTGATTATGGAAAAAAATAGTCTCTGACACACTATGACCATTTAGCTATCATTTTCAACTTTTCTATCTTAATATATAAAAGACGTTAGAATCTAAAAACTTGGCACACATACACTTATGCATTTTATATCCTTAAAAATAGTGCCAAAATTTTTTCTATTGTTTGGATGGCTTGATTGATAAATTAATTATTAAAACAATGAGCAAACAATAGAAATAGTAAAAAAAATTGTAGCTCCAATTTTTTACTGATAGAGAATGTAGAACGTATATGTCTGCCAAGTTTCAAATTCTAACGTGTTTTATGTGTTGAGTATAAAAGTTGAAAATAATAGTTAAATGATCATAGTGTGTCAGAGACGAATTTCTCCACATTCGAAGTGTGTTTCAACTAAATTTGATTTTGACAATGTGTTCAGAATGAAATCACGTTTTATTGGTGTATTCTAGATAAATTTTCCATCAAATCTAGATAAACTGGAATATAAAGTTCTAGTTCAGCAATGATGTTATATCTGAATCATTTTTTTTTAAGACTAGCAGCATGCTTGGGTTAGAAATCGAATTTCGATGGACGATCATCGCAGAATTTGTGAGCCTCAGCAAGTTATTAGTATTAGAAAATTTGTTTGGCCCCTTCCTTTCCTTTTTCCTTTTCTTCTTCCTTGGTGTTCTGCAGCAGCCAACTACGGCCATGGAAAAAAGCTTCAGGCAACGATGAACCACGGGCTGACCGGCAGCAGGGGAGGAGGGTTCTGCCGGTGGATAGCTGGGGCAGCCGCCCCACCCTGCCGTAGGGGGCGGTCCGCCCATGTGGTAAGTAATCTTCTGCATTATTATAGTAGTTGATAGCTGGCATTTATACGCAAGTTGTAATGGTAGAATGTCATGATAAATTATTAAAGATCAATAGCGGAGGAGAGTAAAATGCAATGCATAAACATAAGCTGCCAACACAGCAATTATTCCTTTTTTCGCACTATTATTTGCATGTGGGCCGAATATATATATCCCGTGGACCCAAATTTATTAACGACAAAATCAACGGATGATGCATTTATGGTTCATATGATTTGTTCAAGTGAGGAAAAAGGAACTCATCTCCCTTTTTCACTCAGAAAAGGTAATCTAAATGGGTGCACTCTTGTGTCTACGATGACGCCAAATCGAAGATTCCACGGGCCACTCGCACACCGCGTTAGATAGCGCCTAGGCCTTTAGTAGTAGCTGTTCTGCCTTACGCATGCAGGCAAAGTTGTGGTCGATAGAGACGCCGCACCGCCTAACGAGGCCTCTTGCATGGCGAAGCTGGAGCAAAGGTGTCCCGTCTGACGGGTAGCGATATTCATGGCGACATCAAACACCTTGCTTCTGTGTTCTGTCCCATGCCGCCATCACTCAAGTTATCGACCGCCGCGTGACGAGGCTTAGCTGGGCACCAAAGTTGTGCCACTACCCACTAGTTTGTCAGCACTGCAGTATCAATGGGAGTGGCCCTTGCTGCCCGGGCAATGTCGCTAACCCCACTAGTGGACGGCTCTATTTCATGCCACAACAAAGAGAATAAACAAAGTCCTCTTCATCATGTGGGAATGAAATTTGGAGGCTCTTTGTTTCAAATACATGAATATTTCTAATATTTCTCTTTTTTTTACATCTTTCAACGAAGAATTTCTTTAAATTATAGACATCCTTCTAAAATATTTTTCCTAAAATAATGTTTATTTATAATTAAAGCTCATTATTCATTTCGGTGTTGATTTAGGGTTGACGATACTACTAGAAATATTAATAGCTTAGTCAAAATTTGCTATTATTATTCTGCATTTAATGATTTTAATTCATTGAAACAATTTCTTTATGTTGAAATTGGGATCATATATATTATATTAAGAGGAGAATTCATGTATATAACATGGAAAATACTATTTTAAAATGTTGATCCAAAGGCTCAAAATGATGACTGAAATATATCCAAATTTTTAGACGGCTGAAAATTAGCATAAAAGGTAGGATATATATATTTGTTAATCATAGATTTCAATTGTTATATTTACAGCTTAGAAGAAAAATTTATAGATTAGAAATGAACATTTCATTTTTTTTTTATTTATCATTTCTAGAGATTTTTTATTTAACTATTGCTATTGAATCATTAATAAAAACATATTGTTTTAGAGCATGAACCACTTGGATATAATCTCACTAGGGGCATATGCCCCTCTCTTCTCGTCCTCTTTCGATGACTCGAGGAGGATGGGCTAATATAGCCCAAATGTTCTTCTCATATGGGGAGAAGAGGAAGATACATGGGATTTACAAGTTCTTATAAAATGAGAAATACAACAATATTAGTATTGTTATTGATCTTTTAAATATAGTTTAAAGAACTAAAGATGGTGGTATTATCTTTCCACGTTTTTATTAAAACCTTAATTTCTCTCTTGTAAATGTTTATAAGAGTAGGTAAACGATAAGCAAGCACGTGAAGACAAAATCAACTAAACATTAATGTTTATTGTGCAGCTCAATATAGCGGCACTATTGGTACCGAGTGATAAGACTTAGATAAAATATAATTAATAGATGAGATAACCAATTGGGTAACCATCATGACAAGTGTATCATTTTAGAGCGTAAGTCATGGCCTCGACATAGGCTCATTAGGGTCACATGCCCCTCCTTCCAATTTCTTTATTTTTTCTTGGTAAATGTATGGTAATAAGTGATTAATAGATAAGGTAGAACATGAGAATCTACCGTCAAACACTTATGTCAATCTTACATATTCATTGGTATTTAAATAAGAATTCACGTTCTTGCTTGGGTTATTATTTGCAAAAACAAAGGCAACCAACAAAACAAAATATTAGTGTTTGAATTATTATTTGCATGTGGACAAAACATAGATTATAGATGTGGACCTGAATTTATCAACGACAATATCAAGAGATCATGCATTTATGGGGCAGATGATTTGTTCAAGTGGAGGAGAAATGACTCATCTATAACTCATAAAAGCTTAGCAAGCTTGGTGGGGGCCTATTACATTGCAGGAATAATGTCGTCCAGGCACGCGCTGTTCTATGTGTTGTGTACTTGTGTCTACGCCAAAGGCCAAACCAAAGAAGATTCCACGGGGGCCGTCTCGCACCGCCTTGCCCATGCAAGCGAGGCTGGGAAGGACAGGGACGCCACACCACCTGGCGACTTGGCGACGGCGAAGCCGGAGCAGAGGCAGGTGTCCCGCCCGGCCCAGCTGGTAGCGGCGAAAGACCCACGCCGCCTAACAATGAGAAACTTTGGCCCGGCTTGTGCGCAGCTCAGCGCGCACTTGTAGCTAGATGCCGCGCGGCCAGTGACGAGATGTCGCTGGTCTGGTGTGCCGAGAGCGTCATGCCGCACGTCGCAAGCGCGAGAACGCGATGATTGATCGATACGGCGCCCCAACCGGGTTCGTGCTCGCCGCTGTGTCTTCAGGGTCTGTTTGGTTCACGCCCTGAGAAAAGCTCGTCGTTGCTGCCTGAGCGAGCGAGGTTGCGCACGTCTCGCTACCACGCCCCCACGCGTGCCGATCGCTTTCTCGCAAGTTGGCCGGCGACAGTTTGCTTTGATTGCCGAACGCTGATCGCTTTCGCGCAAGATCGCTTCCACGCTTCTACTTCACTCTGCACTTGTACGCTGCCCCAGCCGCTCGCTCTCGCCGGCGGACTCTGGTTGCGAGCACGTGCCTGCGCGTGGGTTTGGTTTGGTTTGGTTCACACCCGGCCTGACTCCGGCAGCCTGATGAAGTGATGAGCGAGACCGAGGTTGCCCAGTGCCTACCACACACACAGACCCGGCTCGATGTTGCGATTGATCGCTTTCGCGTGTGCAAGATATGTGGTGACAGTCTGCTTGAATGCTGTGTAGCCTTCTTCACGTGTCTGCGTCATCCGGCCGGGACCCAAGGCGTTTGTAGTTGCCACGTCTCGTCACTGGAACAATAGTTTAAAGTTGATTTGCATTATTCATGGGTGCAGGGTGTTGACAGTTATTCCATCTTTTCGTGTTGTAAATTAAATTTCCATGCTTGGTATTACTTGATCCATTCACGCGTGTACCACTGCACTTGATCTTGTTATTATCGAAAACAAAAACGACCGATTTTTTTTATTTTTGGCAATTAAATAATGCGTAATTATAAAACCAGTAACTTTTGTTGGGATTTAGAAATCCAGGAAGGACGCACTTATAGACAGCGTCCAGTTTGGAACGTTGTTGTAGTTCACTCTGGGCGTTCGAGTAAATCCGAAAGTTCAGGTTAGGCTCATCGGGTTTTAGAAAAATCAGGTTTCGAGAATTGATACCCGAGATTGGTCCCAAAATTTCGGGTACCCGGAATAACGGGTTCGGGTTTCGGGTAACCTGGATTACCTGAGTTTTTGTTGTGGCCAGTGAATCGTGGAGCATCCAGCAGATGGCGTCGTTGGTGTGGACGCAGTTAGTGGATGGGGTGCCGTTGGCTTGTGGCAGCGCCGCCATGCAGTGACGGGGCTTGAGGGACGGAGGTCGGAGGGGTCGACGGATGGGGCCTCGGGCTTAGGGGCAGCCGGTAGGGGCGACGGCGGCCGGCGGCACACACCGGTGACGCGCGAGCTCGCAAGGCCGCGAGACGAGAGGAGAGAGATGGTGTTGAGCTCGCGTGAGACGGGAGGAGAGCGATGGCGTCGGCCATCGGGTCGGGGTGGGGATCATGAGTTGAGTGGTATGGGTGGTTGGGTGCGGTCAGTTAGATAGGTTCCCTCAAGATTGGACTGAGCTAAATTTTGTAGTGGGCTATAAGTTCGGGTACTTCGGGTTGTTCAGGTACCGGAGATTGAAACCCGACACATGTCGAAATAGGTTTGGGTTTTCAGACTACGAATCCATGAAAACAAATCGGGTTTTGGGCATCGGGTTTTTGGGGTTCGGTCTCGGGTATTCTTGGATTCGGTCTTGGGGCTCGGGTTTTGTGCCCAAAGTGAGTTGTAGTCGGTGTCTAGCTGTGTGGACGCTGTTGTGGACAACGTCCGGGCCTCCTCCGAACCTCCGACGTGTGCTTTAGTCAAGCTCAAAGCTGGAACCGGAGCTGGTAGCCACCGCCAGTCCAGTTATTTGTCTGTCAACCGACGCCATGGTATACTTCCCTGCAACTGCATGCCTCCTTGCCTGAGGCTGCGGTCGGCCGCCGCTAGAATATTGGTCGCCGTTCTGGCCACAACGTCGCGTGGGCCTAGAGCTTCCCTAGCCCTTTCTCGCCCGTATCCATCATGGCGCGACCATTCTCCTGATGGCTGTTAGCCGCATGCCGCTGGCGTGCAGAGTCATGACATATGGCAGGAACCTCTCAACCTGCACTGTCAACTTGTAGAATGCTTCGCGTGTTCGGAAGAGACCGCCACTCGAACATTGTCTACTACCTTTGCATGTTGATGGTACAAGGAACAGAACTCTCACGCAAATAGATTAAAGCTTCTTCTAGAAATGGAATTAAGGAAGCATTAGAGGAAGGACTGAGCAAATACGTTAGTACTTGCATGATGGAGCGCCCCAGCGGTCTCAAGGAGAGCTAGCTGGAAAGCGGCGGCGGCCAGGCCGTCCGCTGCGGACGCTCTCGTGCTTAGCGTCCCCTCGTGAACGCTAAGAATAAAAGTGTCCCAATCCGAACGCTCTTTAAACTAGCGTCCTTCTTAGAATCCTAAATTTTCCCATAAATTACTACTTTTAAAATTCCTATTTTACTAATTACTAAAAAAAACGGCAAAAACGAAGGCAATGGTTTCATTCAACAAATTAAAAACACCCAACCGCGCTCTTGTGGAAGGATGCCAAGTAGCATACGGTACGGTGTTACAAGCAACACTGTTTTCAGGTAAGCAACGAGCGAGATCCATCCACTGATAGAGATGAACGTACACGTAACATGCGCATTGCGCCTTGTACTACGAACACGTCAGCTAACATACGTACCGAGTGGTCAAAAGCGCTACATGATCATGAAGCCACCAACACGCAACAAACGTGCTTAATAATCCGTGCTTGAGTTATTGCTCGTCACCGACTGATATCCGTCTGATGCATATATAGTAGGTGCTAGTGTTATTACTGTCTTTCGATTAGTCTAATTAAGCAGGGAGCGGTTTTTGGTTCCTTCTCTTGACCGTCACCATGAGCCCATTCTTCATGTGAAGTATGATGGACAGCTTGGGCTCGACGACGTGTCCCGGCACGGCCTGTACCTCGAAGTTCCAGAGCACGGCCGCCGCGGCGGCCTTGAGCTGCACGAACGCCATGTCCTTGCCGAGGCACGTCCTCGGGCCGGAGTTGAATGACATGAACTTGTAGGAGGGCACGTAGCTGACCCTGGTGCCGTCCTCGGAGATCCACCGCTCGGGCCTGAACTCCCTGCAGTCCTTCCCCCACACTTGCTCCATCCTCCCCATCGCGTACAGCCACACGAGGATCTTGTCCCCCGCCCGCACCTCGTGCCCCGACGGCAGCACGTCGCCGGCCGCCGCCTCCTTGAGCTCCTGCGGCACCGGCGGGTACAGCCGCAGCGACTCGCACAGCGCCGCGTGGAGGTACACCAGCCGCCCCAGCTCCTCCGGTTCGTAGATCACCATGCTGCCGCTCTGCTGCTGCGGCTTATTATTGATGGAGTGGAGCTCGTGCAGGATCTTGGGCACCACGCGCGGGTTCCGGGTGAGGAGGTGGAAGAACCAGGAGAGCGCGGAGCCCGTGGTGTCCCGCCCCGCCAGCATCAGGTTGATGGTCGTGTCGCGCAGGAACGCGTCCACCTCCTCCTCCACCTCCTCGTCGTCGTCGATGTACGACGACAGCAAATCCGCCGCCTCCAAGCCCTTGTTATTGGCTGCTTTCTCCACCCTTCTCTTGGCGATCGTGTCCGCGATGAACCGGTCGATGGTTCGCCGCGCCTCCGCCATCCGCCGCTCGTACCCGACCCCGAGCCGCCGCGCCAGCTTCCACCACGCGTGCGGGATGACGTGGCGGAGCAGCAGCGCGTGCATCGCGTCGTCCATGGCGCGCGCGAACGGCACCTCGGGGAGCCCGGGGGCCAGGCACCCCGAGTCCACGCCGAACACCAGCGTCGTCGTCGTGTCGAAGGTCAGCCTCAGAAACAGGTCCTGCAGGTTGAACGCCTCCCCGGTCCGCGCGAACCGGGCCAGCAAGGGGAGCAGGCCGTCGCGGACCTTGTCGCGGCTGCACCGGGCCACGAAGGCCCGGAACGACGGGCCCGACATGAGCGTCTGGGCCTTGGCCCGCTGGCGCCGCCACGACTCGCCGTCGGCGTTGAAGATGCCGCCGCCGAGGATGTCGAAGATCTCCTCGAACTCGGGGCCCTTGGGGTAGTTGCCGAAGTTGGAGGTGAACACGTGGCGCACGTTGCCCGGGTCCGCCGTCACGAAGAACTGCATCCCGGAACGCGGCGGGCCCACGAAGGCGAAGTTGAGCGGGCTGGCCACGACCAGGGAGGTGATCCACTCGTGGAGGTTGTGGAGGTTGCCCAGCAGCGCCGGGAGCATGCCCACCAGGGGCCAGTCCACGGGGATCACCGGGTTCTTCTTCTTCGACCTGGCGTGGAAGTAGTACAACACCACGAAGCAGAGCAAGGAGAGGCACAGCTCCAGCAGGGACACCCAACGCGCCATTGCTTGCTTACACACAACACTACTGTGCTTTTGCTAGCTGCAGAGGCGAATGATGGTTTGGGAGACGATCGATCCAGCGGCAGGACGACGTCTTTTAAAAACAGTGAGGAGACGAGGACCGGGGAGGAGGAGTACTAATAATTAACGACTGCCTTGCCTTCCGATGTTGATATTATTACACCGTACCACAGACACGAATGTATGGGAATAGAAACATTATTAGTCGCTTTCTTTCTGTCAAAAAAAAGAGTCGCCGTCGCACCGCTCTACCGATGTGCACTCTGTTTCCTTGCTTGCATACAAGTCCAAACCAAAAAGTACTATACTACTACAACATTTTAGTGCTTCGCAGTAAACGGTAAACATGTTTATTGTAGTTCAATCACGAAAACATTGCACCCTGATCATTCTTTTTTCCTTTTCGAGTGGTTGGCAGCTGCTACTACTCTGGTTTTGCAACAAAAGGGCCCGGAGAGCTGGGACCATTCACGCAGCATGCATGGTGTGGTGCCTGTTTGAACTTGTGAAAGGAGATGGGAAACACCCACATCTGAATTCAAGCAGAGGTCGATCTTGTTGCCGTTTCAAGCTTCCATTCCACGTAGCAGGTAGGCAGAAGCAGGATGGCTGTCACATGCGTAAAGTGTTGCAGGGAACATGAGTATATATGTATTTGTGTGTTTATCACAAGCGAGCAAATCTGGGACCGTTCGGTACTTGCTCACACTTGGTGATACGCCCATGCATGTGAGAATACGATAAGCTCAATCATTCGGTTTGCGATACCCGTCCGGTCCCCAGCCACACAACGGAACTGGACCAGAGCTAGCGCTAGCATGCGTGCCATGCGTCCATGCATTGCTCCAAACGGGATCGTCGGAATTATTAGTTGCGCTATCGTTTGCAATTGCAGCACCTCTTTTCTTTCTTGTCCAGTGCCTTCATCGTCCTTCCTGCATGCCCAGAGTGCCCGGTTCAAGTTGAAGGACCAGTCGGCTGCGTTGGGAGATAACGTGGTCGCGATCATCGCCTTTACGGACGGAGCCAGTGGCGTGGCGTACTTTGGATCGTCCATTCAGTCGCACGTACAGCTGCGTTAGCCTAGCTGGATTTTGGGCATGTGTGTACAACGTACTTGTGTTCCGTGACGCTGCCACGAGGGCACCAGGCATGCCACCACGAGCAAAATTATTGTCTTCTGCACTAGAAAGCGATGACTGATTTAATTGCATTACTGCAGGAGAGCAGCGCTTTCGTTGTCATCTGCAGGCCAGCATGTGTGAAATAAAATCGCAAAATCTTGCTTCTGATATTCAAGAGATTCTTTGCTGATCTGCTAACCTACATTGTTAGGGACTTCATTCGTTTTCTTCCTGGTAGTCGTTTTCGTCCTCGGCCAAATAATAATAATGTATCGAGCGCCACTGATACCTCCTCGTTGTAATCACCAGTGCCACACGCTAGTTTAGCTGCAAATAAATGTTCGACCTCTTCAATTAGATGATCTGCCATGTCAATGCAACAATTTCATGACCTTTTGCAGGGTGAGGATGGGGCATAGTAACAGTGAAGCAGCACATGACTCATGTGGTAGTGTAGTGGGATCTACGGCATACTTCCCAATTGCATCATGCTCCACGTTGAAGCTGCGTACGGCGGCAGAATTTTCAGGGAGCACCGACAGATTCCCCTCATGCATCGTGGACCTCTCTGAAGCGACAACAGTCAGTTGTGCTGTGGATGCAATGGCGTAGTAGCTAGAAGCTCAGCTCAGAACATGTTTGCGCCTCGATGCAGTGGGGATCAGATAAGGTGTGGTGCCTACTTTGGACGGATGTTCCCGCGCTCTTATCTTCAAACTGTTCGTTGCACAAGCTCCCCATACCGGGTAGTCCACGTCTCCACGACGTATTCCCGAAAGCCAATTAAGCTACATCACCGTATGCCTTGTGCTCTGTTCCAAAGTCAGCAGAGGTGAGCCATTTTGATCTCAGCGATCCCAATCGAAGAATGATCTACTAGATTAAATGCTCAACAGTTTCGTCTGCAGTGCAGCGGGCACCAATCTGAAAGCAGCGTTTGCTTGTCAATCGAGTAGTCTTAGAGTGACGGCGTATATGAGATGCGATGGCACCGTCGTGCCATGCGTTATGATATGGACATGCTTCCGCGTAGTTTCCGCACGCAACGTGCCAACGTCCCGGCTGCTGTGTCACGATCGATCTCTGGTATCAGTGTACAAAGTTACAGCAGAATCCAAGGTCATCCATATCAGGATGAAATGATGAATCGATGAGTAAGATGTGTCACCAAACTGAGCAAATGGACGAATTCAACCATCCCGCCTGGTCGGCCAAAATCCCTGATTTTTGGTTGGTTCTCTGTGGGAATTATATGTGGCTAGAAGCTACTAGCAGCAAACCTAGAAATTATAAGTTCTGATTTGGGGCCCTCATGTTAATATTAAGTCCTCAAAAACATTTTTTTTGTGATCATTTTTCTGATTCAAATGAATCCTAAACAACTATTGGATCGTGCAAAGTGTAAGTTTAGACTGGATCTGATCTGACTCTATAAACATTTTTGTTGCTTGCGTGCATGTAGAACCCAGATCATGTTGTACAAGCAATGTACATTCCATGACTGTTCAATGATTTTGGCAAGTATTGTTTGCATAGGTTTTTGTCTTTTCAAGAAGTTGGAGTGAGCTTAAATTAGTTGACGGTACTTTTATTTCGCAAAAAAAGTTGACCGTACTTTTTTTTTTTGCAAGGATAAATTGACCAATTAACCATGCATCTTCCCTGATCTGGCACCCAATGTGAATTGGGTAACTGTAAGTAGTAACTATTGAAGGACATACATGCTCTGCAAATATTAGTCGTTTCCTTTTTTAAAAATTAAAGTGGCAGGTGCTCTACCGTTGCATTATCTATACTATAAACGCTTATGTTGCAAATAATTTTATAGTGTAAGGATAGCACGTGCGTGCCGCATGTGCACGGTACTAGTAGGAGAAGCAAAGGAGAACAAAAACAAAGTCCGATGACAACATATGTTGCCATGATGTTACATGACCGGGTTTAAACTATCACAGAGTCAAGAGAATTAGCTCAGAAGTGAGCCTGGAAAAACAAAATAAGAATGACAGGTGAAAATCACATTGAAGCGGCTTGTTGGTTTGCAAGCAAATTCTGTCCTTCATGTGTCGGAGGTGCCGAGTTCATCGCAATTTTGTACAGGTCGATTTTCTCCTTTGCCTGTGCCACCACGTTCTCCCAGGCTTGCTCTTTTCCATGGAAAATCCTTCCATTTCTTTCCTTCCAGATGTTTCACCATGTGTAGAGAATGATTCATGTCCATGTATTTCTTTGTGATGTTTACATTTGCCTACAAGCTTGCTGCAGCCACTGTGCCACTTTTGCCGCTTGCCCATGTACCTTAGGTGTCCCTTCATGTGAGAACCAGGCAGCGATTTGCCCTAGTACTTTCTGTGAGTATGAGCAGTTGATTAGTAGGTGACTGGTGGTTTCTACTTTGTTTAGGCACAAAGGGCAAATCACATTGCTATCCCAGCCTCGTTTATCCATGTTGTCCGTAGTTAGGATCCTTTTGTGTAGAGTTAACCATCCAAAAAGCTGAATGTTTGGTTGAGC
Organism: Eleusine indica; assembly: GCA_030378355.1. NCBI lineage: Eukaryota > Viridiplantae > Streptophyta > Magnoliopsida > Poales > Poaceae > Eleusine > Eleusine indica. The sequence continues at coordinate 2,225,374 of CM059498.1, read as the reverse complement.
CTTGGCTTGCCAAATTTGTTTGGTATCAAAGGGGTTGTATACTCCCAGCAATTGTGTCTTGTAGGCTGATTTTGCACTGTATTGGGCATTTGCCGTCCACCTCCAAGTTGCTATGTCCCTTGTGCCTTCAGTCAGTGTTACTTGTCTGAGTAATTACCATACCTTATAACGAATTCTCTAATTTCTCGTTGTGATTTTTGCCAAGGCTCTGATCCATTTCTTATCTTGTATTTCTACTGTCACAGTTCTCCTTTTTCTCTTTGCTAGTTTGTACTCGTAGTCAAATAAGTCCAATACCATAATTGCATTGTTTTATTACTACCAATAAAAGTCACCGGAAACAGTTCACATGGTAGCACGAAAAGAGTGAAGTAAACCATCGCCAGTCCACTCAAATATTCCAGACCTAAAACACTTGCAAAAGTAAAGTATCGATGCATAATCAAACCATGGTAGCAGGAATGGTGCAGTATCATTGAGAGAAGAGTACTTTTGGGCCTCTATTTGGGGCTTTCTTGCCTGAGTCATCCTAGAGGCCCTTTTTGCGTGGGCTCATCCCAAAACACTCTTACCGTTTATCCCCAATAGTGCTTTTCAAATGGGCCGTGCTAGACGGACCGATCCGAAGCATAATTTTTTTTGGCCTAGCCCAGACACAGCACGTCCTGGTTATTTTTGTGTCGAGCCGGCCTGGCCCGAGGCTTGGAGTTATGATTGGGCTGAGGATCTGGCCCGACGGGCGACACGGGCATGGCCCGATTAACTGTCGATCCGATGAAGCACGAAATAGACCTAGTTAAGCATGGTCCGAAATATTTATATTAAATAAATACATATTTCATATGCATACAATAATATTAAAGTAGTCTAGTAATAAATCACTTCCTTCTCAACCAATAGATCTTAGGTTCAAATCCCACATACTCCTATTTTTACCTCTTTTTTCCCATTTCAGTATTAACAGGCCGAAATTTGTTATTGAACTACCGGGACTAACGGGCCAGCCCGACATGACCCGTCTAATTCATGTCATGTCATGTACCGACCCAAAATCAATGTCATGTACCGACCCAAAATCAATCTCGTGTCGAAATGCAACGGGCCGTGTCTTTTCGTGCGTGGATCGAACCGTGCCGTTTAACCAGCACTAATCCCCAACAACAGCGCCTACTAAAAGTAAAGCACCTGGAGGAGCTGTGATCCCCGTAGTAACGTGCCTGGGCTACAGTGCCGACACATGCGTGGACGACCGGCGGCCCCCACGTTCCGGACCGAAGGTGAATCTGGCGTCCCGTCGCGTGATCGGAATATGTCCTGCTCGGATCTCATCTGCCGGCACCGCTCACCACCAAAGTGCGGCGATCTTGGCCCTGCGGATCCGCGCGCTGCTCGGACACATCCCCAGTCCCCATTACGTACAAGGATTTCCCTTGCAGCCCGAGCGAGAGAGCAAAGGCGCTGCTGTGCTGCCCCGATGAATGCAAATGCCCATACCCGAGCGAGTAGTAGTACCCGACCAGGCGGAAATGCGGAATCGCGGCGTCTCGCCTGTGCACCACCAAAGCGGGGACACCCGAAGCACGGCGCGGATCGCCGCTTTATTTCTTCGGGGTCGCGCCGCCAGCTTTGCGTACCAACTTGCACACGGTTGCAGCACCTTGCATTGTTTGTTCCGCCGTACTGGCGCTAGGGATTTGGCCTACTAGCTCTCCAACCCCTGCTACTCCTCCATTGGGATCGACAGATTCGTGCGTGCAGCGGCAGGCAACGGGGCGTGGTGCCCTAAACTCTTTGGGGGCCTTTTCCCTCTTTACGGGACCCGGGACTGACTGATCGATGGGCATTGGTTCCATTTTCTTTCTCCGGTGGGTGGTGGATGGGGTGGGTGCTTCCTGCCTCTCTTCTGCCTCCTTCAAGCTGCTTGCATTGCATTGACTACTGTTTCCTATTGATCGATCCATGGATTGTTCTGTTCTGGCGTTACCCTGCCCGATCCGCGCGCTCTGATGTGATGAGGGTTGAGGGTTCCTCCGTCCCCCGCCTTGTACTGCAAGCGTACGTGCCTTTGCAAGTTTGCATCCGGCATTATTATTAGTAGCATATTTTCTTCAGCGAACGAGCGGCGGTCGTTTTCTGCCGTCATTTCTTCCCTCGTAATAACCACCACATTGTTCTTCTGGAGCCTGACGACCCTGGAAAGCGGGGCTAGATGTACCTGCTGCGTGGACCGGCGTTCTACGGTTGTCGTAGCTAGGATTCGATCGTCGACGTCGTTCTACTTGGCTGTACCACGTTCAAACAGATTCGGTGATGCTCGTCTCTTTGCTCAACATACAGAGCAGTGATTCGATTGTATTTCGTGAACGCAATAGGCAAAATGCTCTTCAGAGGGTTTAGCTCTAACACCTGTCGACCGCTGGTTCCACCTACACGGGCCGGGCAGTGGAGACGGAACCTATAGCTAGCCACTATACTGGTTTTAGTTTTAGACGAGATTGAGTTGAGCCAAGTCGAAACGAGGCTACCTAGCTGCAGGTTCAGTCGTCCGACGGTAGGTCACCACTGCTGAAATCGCCCATCTCATCGAAAAATCGGAACCTGTCACGCAAGTTATCGATCAAGATGCCGATACGTTCGGATCCGCTTCATTTTCGCAAACCAAGTCTTCTGGCCAGAGGGCTGCTGCGAGAGTAAAGTGCCCTGGCCTATATACCTATAGCCAGGTGGTAGCTATATATATAAAGCCTCGTCTTATGGCATGTTACCGCTCGTACGACAGATCCTTCTTTGGTTTACGGCGGGCTTCAAGTGGAGTATCATGTCGATCAGTGGCTACCTCAATCCTATCCTGCTTCAACGTCAAGATACGTCGAGGCACTACTGCGCAGAAGATAGCTATAGCTATATAGCCTGAGACAGACATGAGATGACCAAAGCGGTCGACAGCCGACCAGATTCCTATCGCGCGGTCGACTTTATTACCGAGGTTGTCTCTTGCCAAATCCCTTTCACAGCCGTAATCAATCGCACTAATTGGGATAGTCCTCTGCTCATTACGTGGTCAGCCATGCAAAATCAGCAACAAGATTCTATCTCTAGACTCTAGAAACCTCTGCCGAGGTAGTTTAATCTAGGTAGTTTATTAATAATCTCCTGTGCGTCGAGCTAACTGTCCGCTCTAACCAAGCTCGATCTGCGTTTGTTAGTTCGTTGGTTCATCACGACAGATAGACACAGACAGGCACCAAAGATAGCAAATGACGGCCCATGCAGTTCCCCGGCACTGCTGTTCTCCACCCCTATAAATAACGAGCACGCGTGCCGCCATGGTTATTAGGCGCCATCAGACGACTTCCTTTTGACCTTTCTTCTTCCTTGCTCCCGGCCGATACACATCTCTCGCTTTCCGAGAGCTAACATACTCATTCCTCTTCTCTCATCGGCTCACAGATTTGCTTGTACCACCGATAGATACTTGATATCTTAACCCCCCATACTGTGTAACCAACACTAGCTAGCACATCGCATATATACCGGCGAATTCCCCGGAGTTCATATATGCGAATGAACGAGATGATGTTCGAGGAGGACGCGAACGGCATGGCGATGCCGGTTGAGCTCTGCATTGTAAGTTTCTTCAGACCTTTTGTCTCGCAAAGTTTCATAGTTTCTATTCTTAAAGCGTAGCGCTTAACATTTCCAACAGTGATGATAAGCTAGCTAGTTGATGAATAAGGAGTACATATATATAGTGTGTATGAACTATGAACACTGATTGATGCAATGGTTGCTTGGATCAAATTATAATAACTCCTTCAGTTATTCATTGCGTAAGTAAAAAAAAAAAAGCACCGAGAACAATACAAGTAGGCACGGCCATATTCATGTTCAGTGAACAAAATTCTGAATTCTTCGTACTGTCAAAATAAGCCTTTATAAGGCTAAAACATCCCGTTTACAATGCCTTTGTCGTCGGATCAGGTCGCATGCTCCAGAATATGACGTCCCTGGAAACTTGTTTCCAGAAATAAGCGCAGCCTGCACAAAAATAGCAATTCTTGCATAATGCACATTCCTGTGCGCTGACTTTTACCTATGTCTTTGCTTTTATCTCTCCTGAGCGCAAGTTTAGCACAGAAATTTCCGGGTCCTTGGTCGTCATCTTGAGAAAAGGCCAGACGCATCTGCATGACCAAACGGGCTTATTTCGGTCCCCTCTCTTTCCTTAGCCTATCTTCGCCCCGCATATCAAATCCTCCATTTTAACGGCCTCAGGTTGAACCGTCGTCTCTCTTCTCAAGAATCAATAGAACATATTGGAGGAAATCTGTCTTGAAAGCAGGACTGCAGACCAATCTGATTGTCTTCATTCAAGATTGCCTGTGGAGCACATCATGCTTCCTGACGATTGCATCAATGTAACTATTTGTTAAACACGGATCTTGTTCTGTTCTTCCTGAGATTTGCAAGATTACCTTCTGGAGATACTTAATTTGCTAACATCTTTCTTATATCCTTTTATTTATTATTCAGCCTTTTTTGCATCCTTTATGTGTATGATCATTGGGTTGACTCCTTTGCATACACTCAATCCTGTGTCTCCTACAACAATTGGAGGTTTCCTGCAAAAGCAATTCAATGATTGTTAGACGTTCATCAAGGAAATCAAGCACAGTCAGTGTAAAAACATAACCCAGAAGGCATCTTGCAGGCATTGCCAGAGAACAGATAACACTTTCGGCCTTGGGTTCCTTTTTTTTTTTTTTGAACAGAGGCAGGAGCGCTGCCTGAAATTTCATTTCCAAATCGCATAGTTGATGTGTTTTCTTGCAGTTAACTTTTGATACAAACAGTAGAATTGTTCAGAATATCGCACATATTGCATATGACTGCAGCTTGTGATCCTCTCTAACAAACTGCAGAGAACTGCACTGCAAATTCTTTGCAACAAAATATGATTATCATCCATTGCTTTTTCGGCAAGTTTGTAAAACCAGCCACCTGAATATCGTGTAACCTGTCTGTAATTCAGTCAGAGACACAGACAGTTGTTTAACAATCATATAGAATGTGGCTTTGGATTTTTTTTTTTCATTCTCATAATATTCTTTTACCAAAATAAATCTAATAAATTGTCCCGTCCAAAATTTTCAGGACGACATTTCAAGCCCCATAGCTGCTCACATTCTTGACTTCTGTGACGACGGCCTTGGTGATGACCTCTTTGCTGCTGTGGCCACTGCCACTGACCCATTTCCAGCCTCCTCTGAGGATGTTTCGTCGTCGACCACTACCACTACCACCCCTCCTCTCTGTAGCTACAGCGATGAGACTCCAGCAGCTGCTGCTGCCACAGCCTTCTCCCCATTACCCTCCTTCGACTCCACTCTCACAGCCTTCCTTGAGCAGGAGCAACACCATGGCCTCGACAACGACCTCCTTCCTCCCATTGACAGCCTTCCAGAAGCAGCGTACTATCAACCTGTCACTGATGAGGCCACCATTGAGCAGTTCAGCCAAATAGAACTTCCAGGGACCATTGCTGAACCGGTGCCCCAAATGCAGATGAGCAGCAGTGCACCTGTCTTGATGCCACTCGCTACAGGCTATGATGAGTGTTTTACAACAGCACTACCCGGAGGGTACATGGGCCTCGACGGAGCCCTGTATCAGCAAACAGGAGCAATTGTTCCAAGCTGCAATGCAGAGGTATCACAAGGAGGATTCTTCAACAATACAAGTAACGGAAACAATAGTATGGTGATGATTAGTGAGTATCAGAAGATGATGGAAGGGGAAGGACTCACCAGAACATATAGTGATGAAGATTCCATACAAGGGGCACTGTATAACACTGCAGAGATGCAGGTAACGTTCCATGGACTTAAGTAGACAATGAGCATTATATGTACCATGTACAACAATGATGCTTAATAACAGCACAACTCAGGAATCAGCTCATATATGTGAAGTGACCTTGGCTTCTTACTCAAGATTATATGAACTGAACAGGTGGGAGGAAATAACCAGCACCTTGCAAACGGATCCAGTGAGAGTCCATCAACATTGCCTCAAACAGAGTTATCCGGTTTGGAAGATCCCACGTTTAAGGTTACCCGGTTATCACCTGAAGAAAGAAAGGAAAAGATTCATAGATACATAAAGAAACGTAACCAGAGGAACTTCAGCAAAAAAATAAAGGTACTGTTGAGCATTTCAGTAGATGTTGTATTTGTCCATGGATACCTTATCGATACAACTGTGCTGACACAACAACATATTCAGTATGCATGTAGAAAAACATTGGCGGATAGCAGGCCTCGTGTCCGCGGAAGGTTTGCTAAGAATGATGAACTATGTGAAGCAACAATATCAAACTCCCAACATCATGAGCACTATGGACAAATCGTAAGTTTTCAAGCATCCTACACTGTCTTATCAGTACTATAGGCCAATTTAATAAAAGACTATAACAAACAGTTTCAGTGAAAATGCACTTACTGCATTTTAGAGACATCAGACATTTCACAGAATACATAACTCTTGAGTTTCCTATTTTCCATTATTTTATATATTAGCCAGCTGTGATGTGTTAAGGACAAAAAGGTGGAATGGTACAAGCTTGTAGGGTTTGATTTGAGGTCATGAAGTTATCACTAGCTTCTTTACACTGAAGCATGGTTTCTGTTCATATTCCTGTATTTCTCATGATGCAGACAAAAACGCTGGTCGATTCTATGCAGATAACTAACAGGATTTATTTACCCTTTTCAGGAACATATGAAAGAAGAAGACATGCTTGACAGTTCGGATATTCTTGCACATTTTAGTGGGTTAAATTCCTACAACTACAAGTACAGATGCAACATTGAATCCTGGATATAATTCTCAAGTCTAAACCACACAGACTAAAAATGTCAGTGTTTTGTTTCCATTTGTGCAACCATGCACAGCTTTCCTTTCCTGTAATAAGGCTACATCTTTAGAATCTCTTTTGCAGGACAAGCACTTTAGTTCAAGTAAACGTAGGATTGGTGTCTTATATCAATCTATTTTGACCTGTTTGTCATTCCCACAAGTGAATGTTGTAGTTAGTCTCCAGAACTGTGATTTGTACATAGAACCATGTCCTTCTCTTAATAGAAATAATGAGCTTCAAAAGTTACTTCACCGTTTATTATGCTGCAGAATATAGGTTTGGTCTGCCCAAATGTCCACAGGAAAGCATGTAGCAGTGGTATATTACCATGATCTCAAAAGAATGGTGAGAAAGAATAATCCATGTAAAAAGAACATTATAGTGTGCCACCCCAATTGCTTTTTAGCCCTGTGCTCCTATGCGCAGAAGGCTCAAAAGTCAGAACCAGTGATAGAGATGAATAAGATTTTTTTTAAAAAAAATGGAAACACAGGTCACAGTTAATGTCATTCCACTAAAATGATAGCTGATTAGAGTAGTGAGATATCTATCTAGCAAAAGAGTTTCAAAACTTAAAGGTGCAGAGAAAAGGCATAAATGAGTTGATATTTGCTCTGCACAGGAACAAAAGATATTCAGGTCACCAGACGAAAAAGAAAATGAACTGAATATAGTTAGCACTATACAGCATGAGTTTAGTAAGGCTCAACAACATGCCGGTAAGTTACCATGTCCATGAAAAATAGCGAGATTTGGCAAATTGCTGTTTCATTTGCAAATTGTTCAAGAATAATAAACTATAATAAAACTACAGAATAGTGAACCCCCTAAAGTTTAAGCACCCTCCTAGCCATTTTCGATAACCAGGGTGAAAGTGACACACAACATCGAAAATGTACTTTTTGAAGGTAGTGGTACTGCCAATTGCAAACCTCCAACTGAGCTGACCATAAACATCAAATATCAAAACAATGTCCACCTCACACTGGGAATATCTAAATTGCAACTCTAGCATAATACCAAGTTGGAGAAGAGTTAGAATTTTGATATCAAGATGTATTTGGATGCACAATTCCATTTATAAAGTCGATGCATTTGGATGAAAAGAAATTAATGAACAGTTTCTTCTGGCAAACTTGCCTGAGGTACAAGAACTAATATACTCCTCCGTTCTTAAATTGTTGTAGCTAGGACAAAGAATTCGAACTACAATTGTTGTCCTAGCTACAACAATTTAAAACGGAGGGAGTACATGCAGTGGATGAAAAAGACCTCTCTACATTATCTGATATACAGGGAAATGTACAGCAACTGTATTCTTGTACTAACACACAAATTTTTTCACCTGGGGCACGGGCACGGCAAGGGAGAGCAGCTCTGAGCCCCCTGGCTGCTCCAATTGGTAGCCCACGCCATCCAACTCAACTATTCCCGGGTCCGGGAGTACAACTTGGGGCTCAGACTTGCTACACCCAAGTAGGACTAGGCTCGTCGGCCTTGTGAAGCCGAGGAACCGGACGCAGCTGCCGCGTCCATCGCCCCAGCATCGAAAGCCGAACCAAACGGCGACCTCGGAGGTGATCACGGCGACCTTGACGACCACCCCGAGCGCGTCGACCACGTTCCTGAACCCCTTGTGCACCTGGAGGCCGAGGAAGCCCTCGACGATCTTGGACGTATTCTTGGACAGCTTGTACCCCGACTTGAGGACCGCGAGCACGGCGACGCCGGCGGGCGAGGTCGCGGGGACGGGCGCGGCGGTGGCGAGGAGGCGGAGGAGCGAGGCGGCGGCGAAGGCGGCCTTGAGGCGCTTGTTGGAGGGCAGCGACGGGAGGCGCGAGGCCGGGTCGAGCGTGCGCGCGGCCTTGTAGGACTTGGTGGCGGCCTTGGAGGCGGCGAGGAGCGCGGCGACGGGGGACGTGGCGGCGGCCAGCGCCCGCGGCGTGCGGAGCGCGGCCGCGGCGGCGGAGGTGGCGGCGGCGAGCGGCTTGAGCGCGCTGGAGCGGGAGAGGACGACGAGGAGGCGCACCCCCAGCGCTACGCCGAGCGCGGAGGTCGCGGCGGCCGCGATTTGGAGCGCGGGTGGCGGCATGGTGGCGGCCCTCGCGTGGAGGCGCAGGCCATAGGAGGCGAGGAGATGGAGGCGGAGAGGACGTGGAAAGGCAAGGAGGGGGAAAAGGTCACGAGTGGAGACGAAGGGGATGATGGATGGCGAGGCGTGACGTGGATGCGGCCGCGATCGCGTGTTCGGCCGGTAGCACGGGTTGCTTGCGGAACGTGTGGCGGATTTTTGGGCTGACCCGGGTGTGGTGTGGTGTGGGAACCCGGCGGCACGAGCACGATGCCGTTGCGGAAGAGGAGGTGCTGATTCCGGCCGCGTGGGATATGCCGACCCAAGCGACGCGTCGATGCCACCGCGCAGCGGCATATGCCGTTCGGTCATGCGTCCACGGGCGAACAACGGTAAAAATTGGCCGGCGCGCTACGAACGGCGATGTCCGTGGCTCCCGAGCTCGGCAGAAACCTCCAAATTCTTCTTCTTTTTTTTTTTTGGATGAGTACAAGGTCCTCGACAGAAACTATAGCATCCCAACAAAATTTCACCATCCACGCAAACGCAAGCAACTGGTCCACGCCACCGTGCAAAGGCCCTCAAAATGTGTGCCACGACATCGACATGCTCTGAAACCTCGAAGCATCCAGGCCCAAATCTGTCATGTTTCTAATGAATGGGCTTTGTGTTTCTAATGAATGGGCTTTTCAACGCTGATTGCCGTGGCGGTGTTGGAATCTTGATTGGGCTTCAATTCAGTTATAACAGCGGAAAAGGAATTTCCTCGAGATCGATCAAACGTGGACGCCATGCAAGCACGAAACTGAAGGTTTCAATTGGCCACAACAGAGCTAGCTGTTCTTCACTCCATGCAGAGAGAGAGAGACGTTGACGAAAACGTTCTTCCAACTGCAGGCACCATGATGAGCAGCAGATCACTAGACGTGAACGAACGTGATGGACCACTCGCAAGGGATAAACCCAGTGACTAGATCAAATGATTAGACATACCAAGTCAGTGAGGTGTCCCCATTCGCTATCACAAACTGAAGCTAAGTTTTGCTGCATGTCCTCCCGAAGCCACGGTACCTTCTCGACACCACATGGTCCGGCGATTTCCGCACCGACGACGCGTACACACCTCCGTCTGATTTGTCCGGCGCCGTTGGTGCTTGCTTCGTGACAGAGAAACTGAAATTGCGGTACAGGTCACGGCGGTGACACACACACGACACAAGGTCGGTTGCGTAGACCGGCCGGACAAGCGACCCGGAAAGCTCGGCAGATACCACATTTCTATCCGGCTACCGAACGATCACACGCTACGTGTACGGACTTTGCTGCTGGTGTTGTTGCTGCACTTGTGCAGTTGCAGGTGCAGACTTGCAAACCACTTGCCTGCCTGCAGAGCAAAGCCGGACATGTACGTGAGTGACGAATGATTGGTCGTCGTGTTCGTATGCTGTTCAGTACGCACCGGAGATGATGATGATGATGGTGGTGGTGATTATTGACCTTGACCTAATGAGTAATGAAGGGTTCTGAGCCATATGCTAGTACTGTCAGTTGCGGTGGTTATCTTTATCCTATCGTGCTTGCACTTGTGACACGCAATTAGTCAACACTGAACAAGCACGAAACAGAGCACTTCGTTCTCACGGTACGCTTTGTCTTTGACCGGCTCGCAAGCAATCGTCCTTCACCTCTGTTTTCTTTAATCTCTGCGCGCAGCTAGAGAAGCACCGTCGTTCGCCGCTCGTATTGTGTATTCCCGAGGAGGATGTCATGTCAGGCCGGCAATGGTGAGCAGCGATGATGGCGCCGCCGATGACAAACCTATTTGGGTTGGTCTAAATTTCCTCGATGTTTCAAAGAGAAAAGGTCTCGGGTATGGGCGTAACAACGCGCCTTCGACCGTCAGTGCCTGCTTGTTGAATGTTGACAATCTTTAATTTTGCCAGTTACCATGGAACCATCAAACCATGGAAAGCTTTCCCAGTTGTTGTTTGGTTTACTACTCCATTCTGTTTGACCTGACAGGGACTGTGCAGGATTATCAGGCAAATACTAGTATAGCTCCAAGCAAGACAGGTGCCAATGGAACAATTTGTCCGCGAAATAATGGCACTCATGTCATGGCCACGTCGCTTTATATTAGTAGCTTACCAAGGTTTGAAATCAAATTTAACATGAGTATTTTGCTGCCAAATGCGTTGCATGTCCAACAGCAACAGCAATGAAGAAAACGAAAGGGGAACACAAGAAAACGCGAAAAGGGGAGATTTCACCGGTCATGACTACGCCATGTGGATTCAGATTTAGGACGGTACCTAACACAAGGTGGCTGCGAATCTCTGATGCTATCTAGTACTGAGAATTTTGGCACTACTGTGCAAATTAGGCTACCCGGCCGAGCCTGATTGAAGGTTCGTTCACAAGAGCAGTCCGAGCATGTGTAAACGCGACTAGTGTATTTTTAATTGCATCGAGTTAAAGAATATTAGTACATTTCTAGTACTCTAGTAAACTACTTTGTCCAGATGTGTTTATAACGTTATCGTATTCAGTTTGTATCCTATAATGATTCATCAATCAGTTTAAGTTGTTTTTGAATCATTTTCTAATCCTTTGTTGAATTGAACTCCGATTTTAATTCGATATTTCATACTAACAACAATTAATTATTTATTACTTTAACATCATATTTTAAATGGAAACTAATCACAAGAATTCTAATAATAACTCACTCCAAAATTATTACAATGAATATTCTTTTTAAAACTAAAAAAAGGTAAAGCAAAAAACTCAAAAAGGTAAAGCAAAATAAAAATAGAGCAAATGCTCAAGCCAAAAAAATTGATTAATTAAAAATCTTTTATAGTTATAAAAAAATATTCTAATCATAAAATTTTGTAACAAAGACCCGTGACAATGCAGAGTTATTTTGCTAGTAGTATACTAAATAGACTTAATAAATTACTGCCGTCTGCGTGGGTGAATCGACCCTTCGTCGGCACGTCGGTAATGCATGTCACTCTCGTCACTGCTTTTGATCCCACTTGAAGATCGAGATCTTACACTTACCACGGCAACAGAGATAGTGGCAGACGTGGTGAATGTGGGTTGTGGCTGTCAAAAAAAACAGAGATCTTCGTGGTCAGATTGGAGCCAGCTTACTGCACGCGGAGTCTCTGTCCATACCACGACCACTAGGCCCTATCATCCTTCGTCACGCCTAGTTGTGGCCAGTTCCCGTTGAGATTTTGAACGTTACTCAGTGCTCACCTGCCTGGGAGCGTGTCTGTTCCCAATCCGTTTTGGTCTATCGTCACACCTGTTTGAAAAGAGAGTAGTACATGCACAATTGAAAGAAAAAACAAGGAGAAGATGTTGACCCGCTGTTTGTGGGTGCGTTACCTCACATCGCAGTTCAGTGGAAGTACGACCTGTCAATTTCCACTCTCTCGTTTAAAAAGTAGCTATTGTATTTCAAGGAATTAAATAATTGTATCCCAACATTATCTTCCCGCAGAAATCAGTTTTTTGAAAAATCCAATACCGTTGTGCACAGTACAATCAATCATCAATTCCAGTATTCCACAAAGCTTTACTGTACTGAAAACAGTCACTAGCACCATCGACCGGACGGAGGATGGACTAGTTCAACGTTCTGAAAATTTCAAAGCATGGTTAGTTTTACTGAAGAGCCCCATAAGAAAAACATGGGTCCAGCCAGCTCCTGTCACGAATGAATCCTCTCCTCCACGGCAATGTCATCTTCCTCGCAGGTACATGGGCAAAGGGCCCGGTGAAAATGGGACGAAAAGCAGCAGGTGACAACAAAGACTTGACCTGACTGAACGCATGGCATGGGTTGGGTCGGGAGTGGCCGTTAGCGTCGTCGCGTTGGTGGTGGTAGGCGCCTCGAGGAACAGACGAGAGGCGCATGACTAAACGTACACGTATGCTTCGCTCCTTCTTACTGTACCAAAGATTCTTGTTTTGTGCAGGGACCATGCTGTTCTGTGAAGAAAAACTGTACTCGTATTATTGCTACTTGGGATGTTCAAATTAAAGCGCTGACCAGTCAGAAACATCCTTTTCTTTTTTTGCAGGGAAAGCCAGGAACATCCTTAATGCAATGTTCTTGTGCAACGTTCGTAAATGCTCTCAGATTTCACGTTTTTCTTTCTTAACATATAGTTGGCGGATATCAAGCATTCAAGCTGGACGGATTGCAAATTGGAGTTTGTAAAAAGGTTCAAACTAAAAGCAAGTACTAGCACCATGCAAAAAAAAACAAAACAAAACAAAAAAAAAACAAGCGCCTCCCTCTCTTTCCCACTACGCGCCGCTCGTGACCCCGTCGCCTTGTCCTCTTCGCCCGGCCGGCCCCCTCCACTACGCCGAAGTCCAAGCCGCAACGTTCGGCAAGGAGCACGATGCAGAGAGAGGCGTCAGCCGAGCGCTATCAAATTCCAACACTGTAACCGCTCGGCTCCGGCCCCAAGCGGGCGAATAAATTCCCGCACACCATCGGTAGAATATTTTTTGAAAGAACAACTTCTATAGAATTTAGGACCTACTACCCTACAAGCACGCAATCAAAGGACTCAAACACGAGCGTCGAGAGCAAAAGCCAGATTTTTTAGTGCCTCAAAGCCACTTCTTGGCCGCTGCGGTCTTCTGCCCTACTACCCAGCTGCACAATTCTTTAGTCCTCGTTTCACATGGTCGCACCATCTTTCCTCCATCTGTAATCCCGGCCAATCTAGCTTCTAGCAGCAGCCGTCTCTCCTCCGTTTCGTTCTATATTTGCCACTACCACCACCAACTGCAATTCTTCCGCGGAATTCGGATTCTTTCAGTTGGCCTCCCTCTGCCTCAGCTCACGTTCTGCTTCTTCCTCGGTCGGCCATAACTCCTTGCCGTTCTCGACCAGCCTTTTAATGGCGAGAAGTTACGCGACGCACTTAAGGCTTGCCCTGAACCTCTGATCCGGCTGGCGTTTCGATCCTTTTCCGCTGCCGGTTGTTTCTTAGCTTTGCATGCGTATGCAGTCGCAGGCAGCCATGGAAACAAACTGCAGCCCCACAGACAGTCCAAAGCCAGACATGCCGTCGTCTTGTTAATGAAAAGAGAGAGGAGTAAAGACGGCAGTTTTTCCCTTGAAGCCTCTCTCTCTCTCTCTCTCCTCTAGTCCCGTGCCGCCCTCCATTCTGGAAGTCAAGCCTCGTCCTCCCGTCTCCATCCTCGTCTTCGCCGGCTGGGTTCCATTTCGCTTCCCCTTCTTCCAGTTCTTCTTGCTTGTTTTTGGGGTGTTGTTGGTGCGGAAAAGGCTGAGCGCTTTGTCTCATCCGCTCTGTTCTAGTAAGCGGCAGTCTTGCGCCTCGGCTTGATGCTCTTTTTAGTCCCGCCGATCCTAGCTCGGTCTAGGCCCCGCGTCCTCTTCACCTAATCTTGTTTTTAGCTTCGGTTGGTCAGTCATCGTCTATCTGCTCGTTGGTTGGTCCTGACTGGTTCTTCTCTACATATATATCATCTCTACTAGCCCCCTGTTCAGTTGCTCTGTTCTTGTGCTCTTCACATTACAAGTGCACTGTCTGGATCGAGAAAAGGAGCCGCTCGTATATGTTGGGAGGCAGTGATTGCTTCTGTGCTGCGCTTTGATCTCAGAGGTGAGGAATCTGATGCTGCGTCCATTTCACTTCTACTACTTTTTTTGACTGAATGGTGCATGTTTAGCGTGTTTTATTCAGCTTCGTTACTATTGTCAAGGATGTTTAATTTGTTCTTGCATCTTGCTCGAGAAAATATGGGTTCAGCTTTCCTGCATCTTTTGCGTTCTCGCGCATGGCGTAGGCTTTCGTCTGCTGTCGTGTCAAAGGCAAGGTGCAACAAAGTGATTTTCCCGTTCTTTAAGCCGCGGATGAATGCATTTAAGGTCATCCTTTTCGGTTGGGCTTTTGCTGCGTGGGAGCGGCTGCAACTTTTTGTTTTATTGCATCTTTTCTTTCCTTTAATGTGGTTGAGTCGATACACATCATGAACTTAAAAGGAGAGCCTTCTTGACCTCTTTCTTCCTAAGCCCCAGTTCCTCATGTTCGAGAGGATCAGAGGTTAGTGATTCATATGGTTTCCTTAGCATAATTGAAGCACCTAGTTGGTACTGTAGTTGTCCCCTGTTCACATACTCATGCTACAGAGCAGTCCATCCTTGTCAGAATGTTAGCAAGTACTAACACATCTAACTATCTAATAAGGCTTTCCTTGTCCGTAACAGCAAAAGCAAAAGGGGACATGCCAGTACTAATTGTACTTCGTAGCTTAAAATGCAAGGCTCATACTAGCTAATTTACTGCCGTCTCCTATCGAATCATTGGGTAAGGATACCAGGAAAGTGTTAAATGTGTGGTGTAATTGGCGTTTTCATGGTACAAAGTACTGGAACAGATTTTATGTATTGGGGAACACTGGTTATAGCTGGTTAGTAATAAGGAAGCAAGAAGTTTGTTTCGTATTACAATTATGTATGAAAATGCCAAGCGTCTTGCAGGAGCACTCCCTCACCACTCCATGGCTAAAACCCTCCATTGTTAGCCTTATTTTCAGAACAGAAATGGGAAATCAAAGACATCACATGGGCACTTGCCTGGCAACTGTTAATCATTAGCATTTTTAACAACCCATTTAATTGGTCAACCATGAAATCATGTTACATGTTTCGACCAACATATAATGAGGTGACAGATTTCTATACTTAAAACAAGGGTCCTCTCTTTTCATTGCAATATATCTGACCAGTGACCACAACTTAGGGAAATCTCCTGCCCTATTTTCAGCTCTTTTTATTAGCCTCATAATTTAGAAACGGCTGTCCCATTGTTCAGTGAAGAAATTCAGGTGGGGAGCTCCCCCGCCATAGTTTCCTAAAAAAACGGCTTTCCCTGTCATCAGAGAACCAAACAGGATTCCTGTAAATGCAAAGCATGTTTTTTTCATCCAATTTTGTTTTCCCTGCGGACTGAACGACATTTTATGATATTGCTGTGCAGGTGATCAAAGATTTGTTTACTGCATTTTCTTCAGTACTATATTCTTGAACAAAGATGGAACTTGCCTACATGGAAAGTAGAAGTGACTCACATGACGAGACTGCAATTCCAGAGTTCAGTGGGCGGTCGGAAGAAGATCAAGACTCCCCCGTTGCTTCATCTGTGACTCAGTCTAATATGCGCCACATGAACTGCAACCAGCCGTTGCCATCAGATGCAGATGAGAAAAGCAAGAGCTGTCAGTCATGCAATATGCCATCGTGTTGTTGCAATGCCGATGCTGCCGATGCACCCCATTCCAGTTTTTACCCAGTACTTCCGGCCAAAATGATGATCTTGGAGT
Organism: Eleusine indica; assembly: GCA_030378355.1. Classification (NCBI taxonomy): domain Eukaryota; kingdom Viridiplantae; phylum Streptophyta; class Magnoliopsida; order Poales; family Poaceae; genus Eleusine; species Eleusine indica. The sequence goes on along the minus strand of CM059498.1, from coordinate 2,209,004 downwards.
TCCTCATCAGAAGCCTGAGGCACCCGACAAGAACCCACAATGTGAGTGATCTTGATGACTTGATTAGTGATGGGGTCAGCCAAGGGAGTGTAGATGTGGGTCCTTCAGAGAAGATGGTACTGGACTCTTTACATGCTCTTGTGAATGCAAAGATACGACCGAAAAGCCCATCACATTTGCTGCCAGGATACAAGCTGAGAAAAACTCGGTCGAAATCGCATATCATAACACAGTCAGAGATACTCAAACTCATATCTCCGGAGACATGGGAAACCTCATCCCCTGCGGCATCGCCAATGAAGAAAAGCACAATTGAGATCAGCATGCATGAGAAGATGCCGGCATCCATAAGGTCAGATCAACCTATTCTATCTCACTGTCCTTCATGTCTCAGTGCTGGTCTTCTACAGTGCATATGGAAGGACGGGATCCCTCACTTCGAACTGTCACTGGACAATCCTATTGCAGCATACACTGCAAACCCAATCAAGCTGCAGGACCATGACAAGGCCCTCGATTATGTCTACATGCTCCATTCAGGAGAGCAAGGAAGAAAAGATTGGATGGGTCACGCAAGCAATGTGTCAAGACTTGTTGGCAAGATGAAGGTTTCAAGTTCTCTGGTTCTGAACTCAGATAAATCGAGTCTTGTGGAAACTGAGTTTGTTCTGTATGGTTCACCTGATGACTATATGAGGCAAATGCGTAGCTCTTACAATTTTCCAAAAGGGAAGGGACTTGTCAAGAGAGTGGCAGAAATTATGAGAACTGGCAATGTTTCCTCAAGTCCAAAACATGCGTTGAAATTTGGCAAACGCTGCTCTCAACAGTTTGACGACTTGACTGAAATATTTGAAGGTGAAATGATTAGTGCTAGAGAATCAGACGTGACAAACCTCGACGCTGATGAATTGCCGACCAACCAGGAGATAGCAGCAATTGTCGTGAGAGAACAACAGCAGGAATGCCGGAAGAAGCCTATTGTTGGTGGATGGGGTCTGAAGTTCCTTGAGAAGGCAGGATCAAATCATCCAGAAGGCAATGAAGGCACCGATGATCAGAACCAAAAGGGTGCTAGAAAGTCTATAACTGCTGTTGTCCCAAGAGGTTACCATGGCGGCACGATTTCAAAGAACAGCGGCCCGACAGGTCTCATCGAGAGATGGAGATCTGGGGGGCGTTGTGACTGCGGCGGATGGGATCTTGGATGCCCTATAACAGTGCTGGACAATGAGAATTATGCTTTGTTGCCTGAAGCAGAGTCACAGGACAGCAGATCCGTAGAGCTATCAGTCAAGGTAACACTGAATTTCATCACTAAAATTTTATGATTCGTATCTTTTGTGACGATTAACTCACTGCCCTATAATGCTTTCTGATGCTTTTATTCTTCTTCCCTTTCAGAGCGCGAAAAGGAGCGAGACAGTGCTGAGGCTCATGGGCATCACAGAGGACCTGTACATCCTTTACTTCGACTCGAGCCTTTCGCCGTTGCAGTGTTTCTCAATGGCAATAGCGATTGTGCACAGCCAGGCAGCACAGCTTCGCCCGAAATTGTGAAGTAGCGCTATGTAGATACTAGTATAGATTGGAAAAACACTACTAGTGATTTTGCTTATAAAGGAAAAGGGGAAGCAGTCAAGCTGCCTTCCTCCTGTTAATTTATCAACAGTCCATGTGGCCGACTGAGCTAAAAATGCATATATCAATGATAATTTGCAAGAAAAGAAATATCCAGGTTCCTAATTCAGCAGTTAATTTGGGTCAGACACGCTATCTGATTTGATTAAAACGCGACCAGAATTACCTGATTTGATTGAAACACGACCAGAATTGCACAGCATAGCTGGAGGCCAGAATTAAATTACAGATCAAATATTGCAAGCAGTGTAGCAGAACATGTTACAAAAACTTTGCAGGGACAAAAAATAATGTTTATATAGCAAGTTATCAAAGGCAACACGCATAATTGCAAGTGCAACGTTCAACGCTGAACGGCAACACGTATATATAATAACACAAGGCAACACGCATATATAATCCGTGATTAACAGAGATGGCCGTTGGCCAAACTGAACATTCAAGTTTGCAACCGAACAAAGAGCATGTACACACCGTCACACCCTAGTAAATTCCACAAAAGAGGGAGTCCGAAAAAATGGTAGACAAGAGTTATATTGACCATGCCTATCATGGGTAGACTGATCTCTGTTCACTACAAAACTGCAATGACTGAAACAAAAAGGATCAACACAGAAGTTCCACGCTTCTCTTAGCCTCAAGGTTGCAACTGGTAATGAGGACATACAGCAGTCTTCATACATTCAAACAAGCTCTCAAACGATGGCATTTGCTGCACTAGCGATCCTAGGCCAAAGGTCAGCGCACTCCTTACCAATGGGTCCAGTGATAGCAGAACCTGCAAAACAATTGACATTATTAGTTGATGAAAAAGCATCTGCCAGCTTTTTAACTTAGAAAGGTTACTTTGATTTTACCTTTCATCTCACCCTTAGGATTCACGATCACTCCAGCATTATCTGTGAATGATAAGTTGCTCCACTGAATTAAAGTGATGTGATGATGAAATCTGAATTGAAATATTACGAAAAGACTTGCACAGTTCTATTCCAGGTACAGAGAAGCCATCTAAATAGTTCACATTACAAAACATGAAGAATAGCATTCCGAGGTTCAGAAAAAAAGACAGCAAAGAAACATAGATACTTTCAAAATTTCGAAATATATGTCTCATGGCCAGTCCCAAAGTTTCACTGCAGCGATGCCACTACCCAAGGCAATGGAATATGAGACCGTTTTCAAATGGAAGTAATCCCTTCAAAGATAAAAAATTCCTCAAAAGGACACCTCAACACCAAAAACTTCTTTTCTGACGTTTGCTTATAGGAATATACAAACATTGTAGTGCTTGCTCCAGCAAAAGCTAAAGGACCTCGGAGTCCTCCCGTCATTCAGTGATACTGCAACTAGCAAAATTAGGAGAAACCTCCCTGGCCTTTGAACAGCTTACAAGCTACAAAAAAAAAAGCTTCTAGCAACGTGCTAAATTGAAAATGTTTGTCTCATGGCCAGTCCCAAAGTTTAATTGCGGCAACGCCACTACCAAGGGCGATGGAATATGAGACCACCGTCGAATGGAGAAATTCCCAGAGGAAAACCTCGACATTCAACGGCTTAATTTATGACGTTTGCTTAGGAATATACAAACATGGGGTGTCTGCTCCATAAAAAGCTGAAGGACATGGATGTCCAACCGTCAAAACAGGAAAATTGGATTACTTGGATCATGGAGATGGTGTATTAGGATCGAGGGCACTAATTGAATACTTCGATGTAGAAACAATTGACATGGGATCCAAACGAGATGCACAATCGAAAAATACAACAAAAACAAGGAAATTAGCAGTGTGATGGATGAATATGCGCCTCATGGCCAGTCCCAGATTTTCATGGCAGCAACGCCGCTAAACAAGGCAATGGAATATGAGGCTGCTCTCTGATGGATTATCTCCGTGAAAGATCAACTTTCAAATGAGATCCTCGACATCAGAAGGCTTAATATATGACGTTTGCTTCGGAATGTGCAGACACTGTGAAGTCTGCTCCAGCAAAGCTAGAAGGCCTAAGCCCTCCCGTCAAACAAAATCTAATTTCACATTGCATCCTAAGAAGTATCACATGAACTATAAATGGTGTCAACCTGAGATCAACTATAACTGCACTTAAATTTGGGCGAGCTGTGATATGGATATTCTTACCTTCGAAGTACATGTAGACACCGTCCTTGCGGCGAAAGGGCTTGCGCTGGCGGACGATGACGGCGGGCATGACCTTCTTACGGAGATCGGGCTTCCCCTTCTTGACGGTGGCCATCACCATGTCACCGACGCAGGCGGACGGGAGACGGTTGAGGCGCCCCTTGATGCCCTTGACGGAGATGATGTAGAGGTTCTTAGCCCCCGTGTTGTCGGCGCAGTTCACCGTCGCAGCCACTGGCAGACCCAGTGACATGCGGAACTTGTTCCCCGCGGAACCTCCCCTCCCTGCATGAGGATCACCAAGAAACACCAAGCAGGACACGAGATCAGAATCGCAAAGCGATGGAAAATCAATAGAGGAAGAAATGGGCGGATAAAGCAAGGGTGCGCAGGAGGAGGAGGAGTGCTTACCTCGCTTCGACATGGCGGCGGCTGGTGTTGGACCCGATCGATAGGGTTTCGCCGGGTTAGCTACTTATAAAGGTCTATTGGGCGCCGCCACGACACCGGCTGAAAACGCGAGAATCGCGAAGTCTTTACGCAAGAGGGCTTTTGCGGAGGCGGCCGTGGGTATGGGCCAACCTTGGTACAGCCCACTAAATGCAGGGTTTTGTGGGCTGCTAACTTCCAAGGCCCATACATCCTCGCCGCGCTTGTTTGACATGTGATTTTCGAACGATGTCTGCAAGATAATTTGCCCCGATAAGATTTGACTTCGAACTCTCAGATTTTGAGCGTACTCGTTGCCGTTATGCTCAAAATGTAAGAGGAAGTATTTTTCTATTTTTTGTGGGCTAAGAAAAAGTCTTTTTTGGACTATGTAATCATAATTAATCTTTTCTATCTAACTAATAGATCATTCTTTTTTGTGATGGGTTATTACATAATGCAGCATTTGAATCCTTTCAGTTGGTTATCTGATCTTTAATAGTTTGGTTATTTGATTTCGATGTTGAGGAACAATCGGTAAAGAGCAGGATGTGCAGAAGGTGTAAAAGATATTTCAAAAGGCCATTCTCTCATTGCAGAGAGGACATTTCATAAGGCTATGCTCAGCTCAAGAGGCGATCCGATCATTGCTGAAACATGAAGATTTTGCAACAGTGGAAACTGAAACTGAGAATGCAATATATTAGTTGTGATGCATAATTGACTTGAGCAATGCATGACAAAGATGAAACTTTTAGAGTTGTTCTATAGCAAATGATCCTAAGTGTCCTTATTACTCGATGTATAAGTGAAATGAAGTGGATGGTAAACAGCTTCAATTTTGGACAAACATATATGACATGGACACATATGGTGCTGTCAATTTCATTTTTCCTGATCTTAAGTAATTTTTGTCCTATTCACACAATTATTGTTAGTAAGACTGAGTCCAACAAGGAATGTCATTTTAAAGAGGCAAATCCATGTTTGCCTCACGTGTACAGTAACTGAAAGGGAATGCAAATCTAGTGTGCTCCAACAAGAAGAGGCAATCGTGAATTTGCAAATCGCCTGTCGTCCTCCAGCGCCTCCTCCCTGCCACGTCGTCGCCCTCCCGCGCGTCGCCTCGCTCCAGCGCACCGCCGCCTTCCGGCGTGCTTCCTCCCTCCAACGTCGCACCCTTCAGCCGGTCCTCTAGCGCAGCCGCCCTCCAGCGCCTCCTCCCTCCCGCGCCGCCTCGCTCCAACGTGTCGTCCTCCAGTGCGTCGCCGCCTTCTGGCGCGCCTCCACCCTCCTGCGCGGTCCCCTCCGGCCGGTCCTCTAGTGCTGCCGTCCTCCAGCGCCTTGGTTGTCCCCGAGCTTGTCCGCCGCCGTCGGGCCCGTGGCCGCCCCCGAGCTCGCCGCCGCCGCTGTGCCCGCACCAGTAGCCACGCCCACCCCCGCGCCCACACTCGCCGCCGTCCGCCCTGCCCAGCCACGCGTCGCCTTCTCCTCATATGCCTCGTATGCATCGAAGGAGAGAGGAAGTGCAATTTTACATCTCCTTTCTCCTGGAAGCTAAAAATAGCTCTCATTTTGCCTTCTCTTTTGAAGATGTTTTGAAGAGACACAGTGTCAGGAGAGAGGCATAAATGAATTTGTCTCTCCCTTGTTAGAGTCAGTCTAAATCTCATACTTGAGTGTTACTATCTAAATATTGTTTAATTATACACTATACCTTTTTATATTTGATGATTTATAATACTTGATGTCATAAAATTGTTTAGTACATGTTATATGTATAGATCTTTGCATGTGTGAGTCACGTTATGAACGAAGTGGATATGAAAAATAAAATTTTGATGCGTGATATATATTTCTCTTAATAAATATCGTTCGTATGTTGTTGTGTAAATGATCACACGAGCTTGTGGCGCACGCACAAAAAGCCTAGTAACTATAAGGTGTGCACTCTTCCACTTCCCGTGTCACCTAACCATATTACAACTTGTGTTGTTGGACTCAATTTTGACAGTCGATCACCCAATCAATGCTCTGATAGGTTGATTAGTTGAATCTTGGGATTTATTTTCAAATTGTAACCGGGAGTTTCCACTTAAAGATTAAAGTTGCAAGGATTCTTTTGTCTCTAAATGACTTTTTATATAGCATGTTAACATGTACATTTGGTTGTCGATGCTGGCTTCAAAACACAAAAGACCAGATCTTATGAAGGGGGAAAAACTTTGCATGAAACGGGTGTGATTACTAAAAAGGTTCACTAGACAAGGTTGACAGCGCCAAATTCTTGGTTGCTGTCAAGTTTTGTTTTGGCATTTCCTCCCGTTTGCCCATCTAATCATTTTTTTATATGAATGGAAACCTTCTATGGGATGGAAGATCTGTATACAAAGTCAATAAACAGTTATGATCGGTAGAGTCATCAGCACATATGCCTCACCGGCTTTGCATAGAAAAGCAACCAAGATTTTTGTTCAGTTCGCATCAGGGGCTAAAATCAGGTGTAGTCACCTGTTAGTAAGTAGGTGAGTGGTGACTAGACTGAGTTACTAGCGATCAGTTTACGAAATGCGAGTCAAGCTATGAACTAAGTCAGGTTACATTGTCAATACAGACCTCACAGTTCACAAAGAAAAAAAAAAGTTTGTGAAAAGATTATCAGCAGCAGCGGTTTAAAAAATTTGGGTTCTGACCAATAATTGGTGTCCCACCGAACTGCTGCTGATAATAGGTATCTATAGCAGTTTATTTAAATGAACCGCTACTGATAAGTTTAAAATTATCAGCAGCGGTTCAGGACATGCGGGTCCCGATCAATAATTGTTGTAGTGATCCGCTGCTGATAAATAGTCTACATATATCACTTTTATCCTCTTCGTTTCTGCGCACCCGAGCATCCTTTTTTTCCACTATTTTTGCAAGTGTTCTTTCCCCAAAGGTTAAGGAACGCCATTTCTATACTTTGCTGCGCACAGTGGCAAAGTTTGAGCCGAATTTTCATAGGAGTCAATGGGCCACAGAAAGCTGAATATAAGGGGTCAGAGGGGGCCAGTTAGTGGGCCAAATCCTAGGCCGCTTTCATTTACATGGTGAAATCAAACGTTTTTTCTGGGCCAGGGGGGCCACGGTCCAAATGGTCTTAACTAAGCTTCACCCCTGGCTGCGCACTATGTAAAAAAGTGTTCTCCGTCAGGATCTCGAGCTCTCCCCTCCTCTAGCTACCTACGCCAACAGCCCTCCTAGGTGGCGGGCTCAAGCTCCTCGCTGTACTCCGCACCGACCTCCTCACTATGCTTGGGTGAGAGATCTATCAGTTGCTATCATTGTCATGCTTTATTGTTGATTGTCGTCGTTGCTCGTAACTTGATAAATCGATTGAGTTGTCAGGTCTATTGCAAAATGCATGTCGGGAGGAAAATGGACCAGCTCTGCGCGCTTTGGATTTGTACTTGAAGAAGCTCGTGACTTGGCTCAGCCCTTCAGCGTTGGCATTCCATCAGATTCTTGGGATGATCCGGCTTAATTACTAGAGAAGATTGTAGCATATATGAGGTTTGTTGCAGGCCTCCTCTATTTTTTTATTTGTGTAGAGAGTTATCAGAAGTTTATGATAGACTTGAAGAGAAGATTGGGTGTATTATTCTGTCTTTGTTGACATCAGGAGAACTCCTGATTTTCATGTGTACTTGTGCTATTAAGTGGATTTGTATGATTATGTGACATGTCTATTTGTCGATTTGTATAACATTTATATATATATAGACTAGTCTATTGAGATTATGTAAAATTATGTATTGAGAAAATTATTTGTGCTAAGACCAAAAATTAGTGAGAACCATTATTTGTTTTCTTGGAAAAATATATATCAGCAGCGGTTCTGATCCGGTCGCCTGCTGCTAGCATCGCCGCCCGTGCCGCGTGGTACCGCGCCCGTGCCGCGCACTCGCCTGCCACCGACTGGTGTCGCCTGGCCGAGTCGCGCTCGCCTCCCGCTTGTGCTCCCCTGTCGTCGGCTGACCACCGCCTCCCGCCTACTGCCGCCGCCTGGCCGACGCGCGCGAGATCCGGCCGCCGCCAATCGCCAGTCGCCTTCGCCCGAGCTCGCGAGATTTTCTTGCCGGGTTTGACTTTCGTTTTGAGCTTAAGAGAGGAGAGAAGCAGGGGTAAAACAGGAATCAAATTACTAGCTAAGAGGGTATTTGGTACTGGGGAGAGGAGGGGAAGGAATAGATGATATTAGAGAGAAGGACTCTTTACTAATGGCGTTGGAGAGAAAGGCGTCGCTTAGTAATGGTACTGAGGAAAATAACCCATCCGTAGCTCGACGTAGTGAAAATTAAAAAGAAGCTCAACAACAAACATAATAGGACTTCAATAGCCCACCATCTCAACCAGCTGGAGCTGGAGGGAGCGCAGAGTGTGTTTTACTACCGCATCGCTTAACGAAACAGCAGGAAGGCAGAGATCGACTACATAACGAGAGGCAGGGGCTGTAACCAAAGCATACCTTTCTCGGCCTTTTGGCTAACATCAAGTGTAGTATTTGTTCTTATCAGTTTAATATCTGATATGTGGGCCATGTGCCCACTTTGATATTAAATTTAGAGTAAAGTGCATGGTCGGTTCTCGAATTTGTCGAGGGGTGTCATCGAGGTCCATAAACTCTATTTGCATATTTAAATCCTCAAACTTACTAAGTGTTTACTCACGATCCAGATTACTCTAATTAAGGTTAATATGCCTATTTGATGTCTTGGTTGCAGCCATATGTCACTCTCAAGAGTACGAACTCATCATAGGCATTACTACCTAGTTATTTTGAAGTTAAAAACTAGGTCAAATTTTTTAAAAAAACTAAAAGTATATCATTATCTGGTTATTTTGAAGTAGGTCAAATAGATGGAGGTGTGAGTTATTAACTCAGCCTAATGGCTGAGACAACAACTAAAAGACGCCCAACAATTGTGCAAAATTTTTTTGGCCAAATGGGCACAAGAAGAGTAGATCGAGAGAATAAGTGATAAATTGATTTATTGGATGACATGGGTGCAATGGATGTACCACGTTAGGTTGTGAATACTAATTAGTATAATTTGGATCAAGAGTGAACCATTTAATAAGTTTAGGGATCTGAATGTGTAAATTAAGAATTTGAGTATCTAGATGACATCCCCGAACAAGCACTGCACTTTACTCTTAAATTTATTTTTTGTAGGGGAGGGTCCACTACAGTGGCTTGCCACTGGGCCCCTCAAGTGTCGCCCAGCCGTTGCACTACTGGCAGGGCCTGGCGCACCCCAACATAAATAGAAATTTTGTCTTAAAGACTTAAACACCTTGATCCTTCAACAATTGTGGTCTGTGACAGTAATTGTAGTTTTAGTTGGAACAGCACCGAAATGTAAAGGACGAATACTTGCGAAATGAGCAAAGTTGGTCGATGTAAAAGTGTGATGCAAAAGGCTAGTAAACTGTACTAATGGAATGCGCATAATATTGGTTCAGTTCCCTGGACCTCAGCTAAATTCATTTTTGGTGGAATTTACATGTACAAAAATCATCCTAATGTGACAAGAAGGTAGCTAGATATCATCTTTGAGCTTTCTGACCTTGTCGAGGAATGCTTGCCGGCCGGGGAACGGGCTGCCGCTCTGGCCGCCTTTCTCTGCCTTCCTCTTCTCGTCAAGCACATCGCCGGCGAGGCTGCCCCGACCCAACCCCAGAATCTCCTTCTTGGCGGTCCTGATCCGGGCCTGCCTTGGTGGCCCCAGCACGCCATTGTCCATCACGCTTGCATTCACCCCGAGCATCCCCATCTTGGCCGTCCGCACCTGCTCTCCTCGCCTCAGCCGCATCCGCTCCCTCCTCTCGTCTCGCTTCCCCCTTGGGTCGTCCGGGTCAGACCCGTCGTCGAACACTGAGCCCTTCCCGGCGGGGACGCTACTGCTCCTGCTGCTTCTTTGCTTCCGAGCATCCTTTCTCGGGATGCGGCCGCCGTAGGATGTGCCGAGGAGGCGGAAGTCGAGGCGGCCCCACCCCTCCTCGTCGGAGAGGTCCCACCCGAACCGCTCTGCCATCTCCTGGAGCGGGCCGTCGCCGCCGTCGTCGTAGGCGTAGTCGTAGTTGGAGTCGCCGCGGAGGAAGCGGTGCGCGTGCTCCCACTCGACGCGGTCGACGTAGACGGGGTCGTCGAGCACGTTGCCGGCGAGGCGCGCCCAGGGCTCCGTGTCCCCGTAGTCGAGCTCCGCCACCATCCAGCGGAGGTACGACGGCGGCAGCGTGCCCAGCATCTGCCCCTTGTGCTTGCCGAACTCGATCACGCGGTCCCGCGCCGGCCGCGACGACGGCGCGGGCGGCGGCGTTGGGGCCGCCGCCCTGAGCGGCTGCAGAAGCCTGGTTTGGGTGCGGCGGCGGCTGTGGTGGGAGATGAGATGAGGGAGGTGGAGGTGGTGGTGAGGCGGAGTTCCGAGCGTGGTCCTCGGAGTCAATGGTGTGGAAAGGCAGGTGCCAGGGGCGGCGGCGGCGAAGTGGAGCATTGTCGCGTGCGGCGGCCGGCGAGGGAGGATGATTTTCTGGTGGGGAATTGCCGGGCCGCCGCCCTGCGCTCGTGGAGAGGGTGAAATTATCCAGAATCTTCGCTTTGCAGACTTTCAGCCACCAAACTGAAAGTTACCAAACAAATGGGCCGGATTCTGTTGCTGCTTTAAACCTATTATTAAGCCCACATACATGCATTAACTGGGCTTGTGACGGGCTAGCCTGTACTTTACACAACCCGCTCCCGATGGTCGATGGAATATAGATAAGCTTTGCTTCTCGTGGAAACCGAAACACCGACAAGAAACAAGATGGACGTTGGGTGCGCCGCCAGAGGCTCATTTGAGCAGCAGCAGCCAGAGACCGGGGCGAGATGCAGGCAGGGTCGTTCTCGTTCGGCACGGTAGAGCTCGTGAGCTGCGGAGATGCTACTGCTGCATGTCGCCGGCCGGCCCCGGCCCATTGAGGTGTGACACGGACCCTGCTTCGTATCCTTTTGGTCGATCCCGAGCTGGAAGTACGACTGCACGAGGTGAGTCTTTCAATTTGATCTGTTCCTTGCGCTTGCTCATTTGAAATCTGAAGGAAAATTTTCAAAAATAAAAAGCAATGCACCAGCCGGGAATCGAACCCGGGTCTGTACCGTGGCAGGGTACTATTCTACCACTAGACCACTGGTGCTGTTGTGAAGATGTTTTCCATGGTGACTACTCTTTTTGCGGCCTCTCACCTTACTGTTGGGCGTTGTCTTTTGTTCCTCTTTCACCGATATGAGTTTCGGGCTCGTTGGGTAAACTGTCGCTGAATTTGCTTCAACAGCACTAGTGATGGTGCTGGTAGCAAGGTAAACGGAAGGCCACGCCAAATCTTCGAGTGTAGCACTGCATCTGAGCATTAGCAATAACTGGTGGATGGTCCGGCGGATGAGCTTTTCTATGGTAGCTCGCGGAACCTGCCGACGGCCAGCTCCGTGCTGTCCCACCAAGCGCCGTGGCTGCTGTTTTCGTCCTCCCCTAGTAGCTCCCAAACGCGGCAGTTTACTTTCAGTGACGCATCGGAGATGATGCGGCTTCTCTTGTCACCACCTGGCTCGATCTGCATCCTAACGAAAAAGGCAGCGATGGGAGGATAGACGAGTAGAGACAGCCAAACAAAGAAGATCAAATAGGGAATTGGAGCCTAGTTCACGTCCAGATCAGGTTCAGCTCCCTTTGCGTTTGGTCGTGTGAGCGCGGCCGGTGCGGAACCTCGCACAGGTCACACGGGGCAAGCAGTAGTCATGTGGTGTTGTTTCACGCTAAGTAGCAGCGGCTCATTGGGCTTGCGTCTTCTGACAGCTACGTTTCGATCAGCCGGTGATCATCAAGCAGTGGTAGGCACAGCCCATATCTTTGGGTGGGACATTGTTTGATTGTTGACGCAGGCTGGAAAACTGAAACAGACACGACGAACCATATTAAAAATCTGTGCAGAGAAATGCATGGTCGTGGAATGATAGAATCATAACTTCTTTGTTTTGTTCCTTTTTCTATAAAAAAAACTAAATAGTACTAGCACTGACATATTTTGTATCGATAGTATTGTAAGACCCTCCTTTAATTTGTTTTTCCAAGCCATGTGTCGGCGGCTGTGTAATGAAGCTCGTTTTGTGCAGATCCGAGCCCAATCCCTTTCGCTTTCGGAACGGGCTTGGCAAGATCGCCCCTTTCCCGTGGCCATTTTTTTTTTTTTTTTGAGGCAACTACGGTTGGCGAAAAGCCTATCTGAACCATGTATTGAAGCACGAAATCAAGAGTTACACTCAAGTAGTGACATATGAATGCCACATACCATTACAAGGAGAAAGAAAAATACATCCCTGAATTCTGTTCGTTGTGCTATGAAATTGACCGAATTAGTTCTCCCGCCGTTTGAAGAGCTGAGCGATGAGATTGCTTGACTGCTCTAAAGGCCCAAAGGTGGAAATATTGGCGACGCCGACGAGCACCCTGCACCGTGGCGGAAACCTAGAGCACGTACGTGTCTTCGGTGATTTTTTTTTTTTTTTTTTTTGCGCTGCGAGATGCGTGTTACTCTCAGTGAGGTGGTTAGCGGTCGTGCAGGGGGCGGCGGTCCCGCCCGGCCACCTACGACCGAAAGCACGGCCCGGAGCTGCTGGACAAACCCAAGCGGGCGGACGTCTCGATCCTCGGCGGCTCTCGACCGGGGAGAAGCGTCCCATTGCATTGCTCCTCGACCGTGAAAGGCCGACAACCACATTCATGGCTCACTCCGATCCTGTCAAGATGACTTCGATGGTGGCGCATCACAGAAGCGTGGCTCAGCATCCATCAGTCCCGTACCTTCCATTCTTTCTTACCTAGAGAACACACACACAATCCTATAGCGCTATGTCTTCTTGATAACGATCTTAACTATGCTGTGCTTTCAATGAGAGCAGAGCTACTAGATACAGCAGCACCAAACCTAGATGGACACAAACACAACTGCACACTTCTTGTAGCAAACTGGCGCTGCACAACTGCAGAAGGAGTGCTCCGGTTCCTTCGCGCCAAGTAAGAGCCACCACAGAGTCTCGATTCACCACCACAGCCTGTAAGCTGGTGAGTGATGCTGTCGTGCCGGTCCCCCGTGAAACTAGATTGTCCAGTGCATAGTACTAGTAAACGCGCGCAGCCCGTGGTGGGGACAGTTCATCTAGCCAGCGGCCTGCTTCGGGCTCGGCAATAATGGGCGTCTATAAATGCAGGTCCCGGAAGCAGCTACCTCGCTGAACTTTCAAGGCCATATATAGTCAGATTGACCGAGAAGCAGGCAGCTTGCTTGCAATGGCCGCCATGGAGAAGGGCGAGCCGGTGGGCGAGTACACGCAGGACGGCTCCGTGGATCTGCGCGGCAACCCCGTGCTCCGTTCCAAGCGCGGCGGGTGGACAGCATGCTCCTTCATCGTCGGTACGTGCGCAGGAACTCAGCTTGTGCTCGTGTTTGATTTTTTTTTTTTTCTGTTGTGCGGGAGCGAGACGGAGCAGAGCAACGAACGGGCTTATGCTGTGAGTGATATGCAGTGTACGAGCTGTTCGAGAGGATGGCTTACTACGGCATCGCGTCGAACCTGGTGATCTATCTGACGGACAAGCTCCACCAGGGCACCGTCGAGGCGTCCAACAACGTCACCAACTGGTCCGGCACCGTCTTCCTCACGCCGCTGCTCGGCGCCTACGTCGCCGACGCTTACCTCGGCCGCTACTGGACCTTCGTCGTCGGCTCAGCCATATACTTCATGGTAAGTGTATCCTGTAAAATCCTTGCAACCTGTGTACATAAGCTTCATTCGAACCACATCCACATGTCTCTGATTTGTGAACAAGTGGTGTGTGCTCGGTACTCACTACTCAGGCAGCCTGTGTGTAGTTGTGTAGTAGCGCCACACGACAGTAAGCGACACCAAACAAATTATCACGTCCTTTGGTTTCTTATCCGATGGATGCAAGAGGAACGCGCAGAGATGCAGCGCCGCAGTTCCTGACGAGTGTGGTGCGGAGGATTCGATCAGCTCGCCTGGGGATGGCGCGCACCCGGTTTGACAACCTGAACTTGTCTGGTCCTGGATTCAGATCAGCTTGCCACGGTCTCTATAGGTCGTGATGTGGCGGACTCCAAAGGTTCCTACCAACTCCAGGCGTGGATTTTTTATTCTTGCATGCCATCCTGAAATGCAAATATCTGTGTGAACTAGGTAGAGTCTCAGGCTGTCAGCTAGGCTTTGACTGCTGATAACCCTCCATTTTGTCTTGAGTTCAGGGACTTGCATAAAATCGGTATGATCAAAAACTAAATAGATATCTTTTGAAATTACGGTGAAAACATACGAAATCAAGTCAACATGTGTGAAGTGGGTTGTTTTTACAACCAACCTGAGTAGGTGGGTGAAAGTTTGTAATAAATTGACTTATGGGTAGGAATATCAAAGTCCAAATAACTTATGAGATGAGTTTTACAATTAATTAGCTTCTGCTATATAATGGCGTGATCAAACGCTAAGTAGATAAAATTAGCTTCTGATTTAATTGTGATTATTAGTACTGGTGTGCATCATCATGGTACGCTGTTATTGACGAAAAGGTTTTGAGCATGCGGAGATATCCATGGAATTTTTGTTATAATTCTTTTTGCTTGCTGCTTGCTTTCCGATAGTTACTAGGGCGTTGGACTCACTCACCTAGTGTCAGTTGGCCACACACACAGGTACAGTCAGTGAATGTGAGATGTTAACATGTTATGTTCTCAATAGTCAATGCACGTGGTCCCACTTAATTGTCACGTTTCATTTTCATTCTGAACTTTCGCTGCGGCACCAGTAGTGATCACAATCATCAATGATCTTTTTGTTTTTGGTGACAATATCTGCTAGTAAGATGGTGAGTACACGACGGCAAAATGAACTTGTAGCGTATTGGTCACAGAAGTTCAGAAAGAGCTATCAAGTAAAGTAAATGTCAAATTAAAGCTAGATTCCTTTGGGAAATCATTGGGTCATAAGGACTGTTTGGCCCTATTTACCTATGCTCATTCCTGCCTACGAGATTGATACTGTAGCACGTTTATCACACTGGAACCGGCACCTTCCATGTGCTTTAACAAGAAAACTATCGCCATCCACAATTTTTTGTTGGCAAAATTATCTATAACATAATGAGAAAATATGGTTTCGTCTCTAACACATCGACAAAGTTGAATTTGTTTGCAACATACTATAATTTTTGTAATTTCTCGTCTGGAACACATTATGACTATTTAATAATTATTTTTTAACTTTTTTATCTTAATACTTAGAATACTTTAGAACTTGAAACTTGACATAAATATACCTTGTTGCAATATCTATCATTAAAAAATAGGGCTAGATTTTTTTTATTATTTGCATGATTTACTTGACAAATTCAATATTAAAACAATGAGCAAACATGAAAAACATTTGAAAAAAAATTTAGCTCTATTTTTTAGTGATAGATAATGCAATAATGTATATTTATGTTAAGTTTCAAATCCTAATATATTATGAGTATTGAGATAAAAAAATTGAAAATAATTATTAAATGATCATAATGTGTTCTAGACGAGAAATTACAAAATCATAATGTGTTGCAGACAAATTCGACTTTATCGATATGTTGAAGACGAAGCTATGTTTTCTCAGTGTATTACAGACAATTTTACCTTTTTTGTTTGACCTGATTGTCATGATGTTTCTGATGCAAGTGAGCTGGCAGCCGTGGAATAGTAGTAACATTTTTTTTTCTTTTTTTTAAGAAAACGTGCCGTAACAGAGTCTGAACAATGCATGCAGGGGATGCTGCTGCTGACGTTGTCCGTGTCTCTGCCGGGGCTGAAACCGCCGCCGTGCAACGGCAGCGTCTGCCCGTCGGCCTCGACGCTGCAGCTGGGCGTCTACTTCGGCGGCCTGTACATCGTCGCCCTCGGCAACGGCGGCACCAAGCCCAATATTTCGACGATAGGCGCGGACCAGTTCGACGAGTTCGACCCGCGGGAGAAGATGCACAAGCTCTCCTTCTTCAACTGGTGGATGTTCACCATCTTCGTGGGCATCCTCTTCTCCTCCACCGTCCTCGTGTACCTCCAGGACAACATCAGCTGGACCGTCGGCTACGGCATTCCCACCCTGGGACTCCTGATCTCCGTGGCCATCTTCCTCGCCGGCACGAAGCTGTACCGGCACAAGGTGCCGCAGGGCAGCCCGTTCACGCGCATGGGCAAGGTGATCGCGGCCGCGTTCTGCAAGTGGCGCCTCCCCGTGCCGGCGGACGCCAAGGAGCTTCACGAGCTGGAGCTCGAGGCGTACACGAAGAAGCGCACGTTCCGGATGGACAGCACCAACGCCATGAGGTTCCTTAACAAGGCCGCCGTGAAGGACGACGACCAAGGCTCGCCGGCGAAGTGGAGCCTGTGCACTGTGACCGAGGTGGAGGAGACGAAGCAGATCCTGAAGCTGGTCCCGTTACTCGTGACCATGTTCGTGCCGTGCACGCTCATCGCGCAGACCAACACCCTGTTCGTGAAGCAGGGCGCGACCATGAACCGGCACATGGGCCCACACTTCCAGATCCCCCCGGCCAGCCTGGGCGCGTTCATCACGCTGACCATGCTCGTCTCCCTCGTGGTCTACGACCAGCTCTTCGTCGGGGCCGTCAGGCGGTACACCAAGAACCCGAGAGGGATCACCTTACTGACGCGGATGGGCATCGGAATGTTCCTGCAGGTCGTGACCATGGCGATCGCGTCGTTGATCGAGAGCCAGAGGCTGGTGTACGCGCGGAGGCACGGCCTGGACAAGACCGGCGGGCAGCTTCCGCTGACCATCTTCGTACTGCTGCCGCAGTTCGTGATGATGGGCCTGGCCGACGCGTTCCTGGTGGTGGGCAAGATCGAGTTCTTCTACAACCAGGCACCCGAGAGCATGAAGAGCCTGGGCACGGCCATGTCACTCGTGGCGTACGGCATCGGCAACATCCTCAGCAGCTTCCTGCTCTCCCTCGTGACGCGCATCACGAGGGACCGCGGCAACGCGTGGGTCACCAACAACCTCAACGCCTCCAACCTCGACTACTATTACACGTTCCTCACCGTGCTCGGCGCCATCAACTTCGTCGTCTTCGTGGTGCTCGCCAGCAGGTACAGGTACAGGATTGAGTCCACCGAGACCATCGAAGTTGTTATGGGTGTGCCAGCCGAGAAAGCTATGGCGGCGCACCTGGAGCCAACAAAGGCTTGACGAAACATGGCGCGGTGATCATACCTGTGTCAGACCTTAAAGCGTAGAGCTTTGCAGGTTCAATATCTCGTGCAGATCGACAAGTACATAGTCTCCACTTCTAGTGTATGAATAACGACACCCACCTCTTCTGGAGAAAAATTAGGATATAGAGAACAGAAGAAAGATATCTGCAAAACATATCTCGGCCAAACAGAGCAATTTGTAGGGTAGTGTTCTCCCCAAAGAAAATCTTTAGGATTATTATGCTATTCTACCTGTACATACCTGTATCTCTGGACAAAAAACGCAAAGCAAAGTTGGCACATTTGATACCCTTCCGAACATGAGGTGTTCTTGTGTCGCACGCTGGGGAACGCGCGGCCGCGCGTGAATAAGGAAACCAACAATTCTATAGGTCCAAGCAAGATCCTAGTTCTCCCAAATACCGCCGCCAGCTCTTGTCCCTTTACCAACGGAAAAACAAAGCAAGATCCCAGGTCCGATTCGAAGCCCCGAATTTTGTCGTGTTCGCCGTGCATCGAGCGATCGATCCGAAGCCATGGCGGGCAACGGCCGCCGCGATTTCCCAAGCTGCATCTTGCTCGATGCTTGGGGCTACGCGGCGCCACCACCGCGTGGTGCACGACGAGCGACGGCCTGCCGATCTCGGTCGCCATCCGCGCCGCCCCCCCGCCGGCGCTCTCTCAGCTGGTCGTCTCCGTGACCGGCCGGCGAATCGCCGACGATATCGACACGACGCCCAGAGTCATCAGCGCGGATGATGCCGGCGTCTTCGTCCTCTGCGTCCCCCTCGATCGTCGGTCGGGAATAGTGAGCCGATGATGCCCAGAGCTGCATCTGCTCCCGAGACTGAACAGGGTAGTCTTCAGCGAAAAGGAGGTTGCGATAGTGAGCCGCGGCGACGGCAGCTACGTTGTAGCCATCCTCAGGGTCGACATCTTTCCGCCACGGTCATTCACCCTTCACCGTTTCCACTCCAGCAGTGGTGGTACGCCGGGATGTTGGACCTCCACAGTGTTGACTGTGGAAGATCCGTTGAGGGAGAAGGTGTGCCCCGTCCCTGACACACCGCAGACGATCGGGTTCCATAGGACAACCAAGGTGATCACGCTCCGAGGCGATGGAGGTACAGTAGGTTGGGTGGATCTGTGGCGAGGCATCATCCTTTGCGACGTGCTCTCGGGGAGGCCTACCACGCTCCGAGACGTGCCGCTGCCATTGCCCGCCAGGAGAAACCGGAAGCTGATCCACAAATGTGACCCGCGCTTCTTCCGTGACATCACCGTCAACCAGCTCAAAGACACCATCAAGTACGTCGAGATGACTATCCGTCCCAGAGATGTGCCTATCACCCCCTACAATTATTTTCCTAATATACTACCGGGCATGTGTGGTGCTGGTAAATGGAAGGCCACCTTTCACACCATGCCTATACCCGTCACTTCATGGAAGGACTGGGAACCTGGATGCTCCGTGTCTTCGTCAGTGCTCAACCCCCCTGATGACAACAAGTCTTGCAAGTTGCTGCTCAGGCTCGTGAGCGATAGCAAGAAGGCTGAGGAAGAGGAAGAGGAAGATGATGACGACAACGATGACGACGACTATGATGATGATGAGGAGGAGGAGGAGACTTGGTTGTCCCTGAGAAGTCTACAAATGGCTCACCCTGCCTTCAGCCTGAATGGTGATCACGTTGTTTACATGTTGTGCCAGGGTAGCTCCAAGCGGAGAAGCTTGAAAGCAGTGGTCGCGGTTGACATGAAGGAAGGTGTTCTGAAAGGAATGGCTAAGATTGATACCAGCAGGCATTTCAGTTTTAACCGCCACTACTTTGCCTGCGGGTTGCCCAAATGTGTGAAGGCCCGAAGGCGTTAGGTACATGCGTTGTTCTGTGTTCGTGTGCGTTTACTCTATGCTCTTTTTTTTTTTTTGAGTTAGAAACAAAAGATGTATTTGTTGCCTCGGGCTGTGGGCAGCAACTATTTCCCCAAAATGAACACCAAATCTGGTCGTTTTAATAGGCAAACAGCCATTCGCTCTTTTTTTTTTTATGAGTTAGAAACAAAAGATGTATTTGTTGCCTCGGGCTGTGGACAGCAACTATTTCCTCAAAATGAACACCAAATCTGGTCGTTTTAATAGGCAAACAGCCATTCGAATTTCAACTCCATGCTTTTTTGTTTTCTAGAGCTTTCTTTGCGTTGCAATGGGAAGAACATTTTTATCAAGCATAACAGTGGACAGCATTTATATCTTATTGTTGACAATTAGATTGTCTTTATTCTAAATGCTATTTGTTGGTGCTCACTAAATTCAAGTTTTTGAAAATTCCAAAATAATCACTTGAATACAAGCAGCAGTGGAAATGTATGCGCATCCAATGGTTAAAGTGATAACTACATCATTTCTATGCCAGGATTAGGGTGGTTAAAGACTTGAATATATCTTCTCATAATTAATCTCACTTGTAGTGTTTGCATAGCGACACCTCTCGAGAAAAATTAGGATAGCGACCAGAAGCAAGTTAACATATCTCTGTCAAACAGAGCAATCTCACTTGTAGGGTGGTGTTCTCCTCAAAGAAAATCCCTAGGATTATGCTACTGTACCTGACTATCTGTACATACCTGTACTTCTGGACAAACAAAGCAGGTAATCCTTGATCAACAAAAAAAAATGATGACTTTTTTAAGGCGTGCATGGAGAAAAATATGCGCATTGAAACAGACGACCCTTTGATGCGAGACAAAGAATAAAATAAAAAACAAAGACTTATTATTTATTTTTTTGGTGGGTACACTTATATTATTTAAGTTACCTGGCAGCATGGTAATCCTTGATCAACAAAAAAAAAAGTTATACATGTGCACATATACAGGGGCATAGTCAACAAAATTGTCATCCCAGGAGAGAAACCGACGCGGCACAACATGGTGGACACCATAGGCTGTGGATCTTGATCGGTCGTAGTCGATGGAAAAGCTCGGTGCGGCATGCTCCGAGGTCCGAAATCTCCGGCCGTGCAAAGTGGAGCGCACGGTTTAGCAGATTCCTTTGCACGTACGGTCGCGAATCACATGGCGTGTGAGCGACCGACGACGGCGAGATCGATCGGCGGCCACCGACGGTACACTCGCAGAGGAAAGGGGGCTCTTTCCACTGCCTTGGTGCGTTCCACACCAGGCCAGGGCCGCCCACGCCGTCGTCATCGAGGGACTACCTCCAGGGCATGGGCATCGCGTGAAGCCGTCAACGCCATTGACCATGAATGCTGCGCTTCACCGCCGCCTTGCATGACTGCGCCACCGAGAGCACGCCATCCCCTTATCCGGATGGAGCTCATCGTTCCCCCGCTGGTCAGTGGTCACCGGCTGATGCATGGATGCGGGAAGGAGACCGAAGAACGCGACGCGCGCCCGAATGCACTTGGACTGATGATCCTTGCCGGCACGAAGCTGATGCATCGTCACAAGATCGATGATGCTTCAGGGGCACCCCATCCACGCACACGACGAATGAGCTTCTGTGATCGAGAACCGGATGCTAGACTACGCGCGCGGAGCCGCGGCCTAGACAAGACCGGCTGGTGGCCAGCCGCCGCTCACCGTGCATCTTTGCGCTGCTCCACCAGTTCGTGCCGCCCATGAGCTTGCATTGGCCGACGCGTACGTGCCTGTTCCCGGTCGTGCCCGCATCCACGCGAGAGCACAGCGCGGGGAACATTACCCACAAATAATTAACAGTTGCGCCGCACAAGCAGTGCTCCTGTACACGATTGACGGAGCAAGGGGCCATGTCGCTCTCGCTTTCGTTTCTTCAGCTGTTAGCCTTTTTCGTCGTATCTCCTTTGATCGCATCGCACTGCCGTTCCGCAACCTGCGACCGGGGGTGACGCTAGCTGTGCCTTTGACAGTTTGACCACTGAAAACTGGTACAGGGCGACACTGGTGGTGTGGGTGTGACTAAAATCTAGGCACCACCAGTGTTGGCGGCTGCAATCGGACGTCTATAAATGGAGGCCGCTGGAGCAGGCCTCCTACCTCGACATTTAAGGCGAGTGTGAGATTGACCCAGCACCTAGTAGTAGCTTTGCAATGGCGGCCGCCATGGAGAAGGGCGAGCCGGTGGGCGAGTACACGCAGGACGGCTCCGTGGATCTCCGCGGCAACCCCGTGCTCCGGTCCAAGCGCGGCGGGTGGAAGGCCTGCGCCTTCATCGTCGGTACGTGCGCAGGAACTCAGCTTG
Organism: Eleusine indica; assembly: GCA_030378355.1. Taxonomy (NCBI): domain Eukaryota; kingdom Viridiplantae; phylum Streptophyta; class Magnoliopsida; order Poales; family Poaceae; genus Eleusine; species Eleusine indica. Next base: position 2,187,221 of record CM059498.1, on the reverse strand, counting down.
TGTTCGTGTTTGATTTTTTTTTTTCAGTTGTGCGAGAGCGAGACTGAGCAGACCAACGAACGGGCTTATGCTGTGATGATATGCAGTGTACGAGCTGTTCGAGAGGATGGCTTACTACGGCATCGCGTCGAACCTGGTGATCTACCTGACCGACAAGCTCCACCAGGGCACGGTCGAGGCGTCCAACAACGTCACCAACTGGTCCGGCACCGTCTTCCTCACGCCGCTGCTCGGCGCCTACGTCGCCGACGCTTACCTCGGCCGCTACTGGACCTTCGTCGTCGGCTCAGCCATATACTTCATGGTAAGTGTGTCATGTATACCCCGTTGCTCGTTCAGAATCCTTGCATGTGGAGAAGAAATGGAGTTGTGGTCACAGCTTTTTTTAGTTTCCTTATAATAAATGAAACACAAGATACACTTTTTTTCTTCTTTACAAGACACAAGCACTCATAAACACGCATGAGCCGCACATACTTATGAACTCACACCCACGGACGAAGCTTAAATTGAAACTAACAGGAGACAAGTCTGTATAATTTGGCAAAAAAACATAAATAGTAGCGTTTTTACTGTTTATTTAATATGATTTGATGATGCTAGGGGGGACAGGGCCCTAATGGTCCTAACTAAGCTTCACCACTGCTCACACCTAACTGGTACTGAGATTCATAAAGTCACCACAAACATATCGTTTTTAACAAAAACGTCGTCTTCCACTACAAGAACAATTAGCCATAAATACCGAGTGTAGAACTTGAATCCGAATGTTTTTTCGACCACAAAACACCTATCTGAACTGCAGCCCTTAAGATAGGCTTATTATCTCTGATTTGTGAACTAGTGGTAGTCAATCTTCAGGTAACCTTGTAGTGATGTGTAGTGTCACCTAACAGATGATTCGTTTTTCGATAGACGAGAGGAATGTGGTCTTGGATTACAGCTTAGTTGTCTTTCTTTCGATGATTTTCTTCCTATGTATCTTAAGTTGAGACTGTTAGCTTGTTTTCTATGAGCCTATGTGCTCCTTACTTGTATCGAACCGTTGTTTACATTTTTTTCAAGAGTGTAGAGGCAAGGACTCTTATTCCATTATTAAAAAAAATGTGGATGGGCGACCGGGTACGTAGCGCTACAGACAAATCTGAATTTTCCTGTAATGGGCGACCGGGCAAGTACTGGCCAGTTGGAGACTTGGAGTGACAACCTGAATTTTCTGTCCGTAACTGGCTACTTACCCTGCCGTCTGATAGTTCGTGTTATACTTACAATTCTTGCTAGTTGCCGTATGATAATTACTAGGGCGTTGGACTTAGCTAATGTCTGCACGATTAAGCCACAATCAACGTGCTTCAGCGAGTGTGAGATGTACTTGTTCTTTTCGCAATAGTCAATGCATGGGCCACCGTGGCCGGCCAGTCACGTCTAATTTGCGTTCTGAACTGTGGTAGCAGCACCGGTTACCATCAAAATCACCGGTCTTTCGAGAAAAACTATCGCAGTCATCATAGATTTTTTTTTTTTGTGCCAATATCTGCTACGATGGTGAGTACACGAGCGCACCACGAGCGTGTAGGGTACTACTGGTCGGGGAGGTTCTGAAATAGCTATCATCAACGATGTCAAAGACAGATTCCTTCGGGGAGGTTGAGAAATAGCTATTACGATTGTTTGGTGCTAGCTAGTAACGTATGACCATTTCAGTCTTGCTTCGTACACTAATCTCAGCGTACGCAACTAGAATTTTCCATGTCCTTTAATACGAAAAACTGTACAAAACAGCATATATATCGTATTCCACTGTTTTTTTGTTTGACCTGAAATCATCGCCCACTGTTAGTGTTTATGATACAAGCGATAGCGACCTGGTGGCAGCGGTAACAGAGTGAACACAATGCATGCAGGGGCTGCTGCTGCTGACGTTGTCCGTGTCTCTGCCGGCGCTGAAACCGCCGCCGTGCAACGGCAGCGTCTGCCCGTCGGCCTCGACGCTGCAGCTGGGCGTCTACTTCGGCGGCCTGTACATCGTCGCCCTCGGCAACGGCGGCACCAAGCCCAATATTTCGACGATAGGCGCGGACCAGTTCGACGAGTTCGACCCGCGGGAGAAGATGCACAAGCTCTCCTTCTTCAACTGGTGGATGTTCACCATCTTCGTGGGCATCCTCTTCTCCTCCACCGTCCTCGTGTACCTCCAGGACAACATCAGCTGGACCGTCGGCTACGGCATTCCCACCCTGGGACTCCTGATCTCCGTGGCCATCTTCCTCGCCGGCACGAAGCTGTACCGGCACAAGGTGCCGCAGGGCAGCCCGTTCACGCGCATGGGCAAGGTGATCGTCGCTGCGTTCTACAAGTGGCGCCTGCCAATCCCGGCCAATACCAAAGAGCTGCACGAGTTGGAGCCAGAGGTGTACACAAAGAAGCGCAAGTTCCGGATGGACAGCACCAACGCCATTAGGTTCCTTAACAAGGCCGCCGTGAAGGACGACGACAACGGGAACGGCGCCTCGCTGCCGAAATGGACCCTGTGCACCGTGACAGAGGTGGAGGAGACGAAACAGATCCTGAAGCTGCTACCCTTGCTCGCGACCACGTTCGTGCCGTGCACGTTCATCGCGCAGACGAACACGCTCTTCGTGAAGCAGGGCACCACCATGGACCGGCAAATGGGGCCCCACTTCCAGGTCCCTCCGGCCAGCCTGGGCGCGTTCGTCACGCTCACCATGCTCATCTCCATCGTGATCTACGACCGGTTCTTCGTCAAGGCCGTCCGGAAGTACACCAGGAACCCCCGCGGGATCACCATTCTGAAGCGGATGGGCATCGGCATGCTCCTGCAGGTCGTGACAATGGCGACGGCTTCTCTGACAGAGAACCGGAGGCTGGAGTTCGCGCGGAGCCGCGGCCTGGACACGAGCCCCAAACCGATCCCGCTCACCATCTTCGTGCTGCTGCCGCAGTTCGTGCTGATGGGCCTGTCCGACGCGTTCGTGGTGGTGGGGATGATTGAGTTCTTCTACGACCAGGCGCCGGAGAGCATGAAGAGCCTGGGCACGGCCATTTCCTTGGTGACGTACGGCGTCGGCAACATCCTCAGCAGCTTCCTGCTCTCCACCGTGACGCGCATCACGCGAGATCGCGGGAACGCCTGGGTCACCAACAACCTGAATGCCTCCAACCTCGACTATTACTACGCGTTCCTCACCGTGCTCGGCGCCATCAACCTCCTCGTATTCCTCGCGATCAGCAGCAGGTACAGGTATAAGGCTGAATCCACCGAGACGATTGACATTGTCATGGGCGTGCAAGCAGAGAAAGCTACGGTTCAGTCGGAGACAAAGCCCTGAGGATTCGACTCTGTACAAGATAAGAGGTGTAACTGATGCTAATCATAAAATGTATCAAGTTGCAATTGCACAGCATAGAAAATTGCAGCTTCATTATCTATTGTACATGTACAAAGCAAGGAGCAAGTTCTCATATGAATTGGTCAAAAACTCTGAAGCCTACTAACTCTCTCGAGAAAAAAAAAAAGGATACAGAGCACAGAAGTTCTCTGCAAAAAATGTCACTGATAGAGAAACACAAGCAAGTTTATTGATTGCCAGTTGCCATTTTTTTTTTTGCAATTCAAATTCGTCCAAGGTTTTATATATCTTTCAATCTCCAGATTTTTTATTTATGAGCAACCCAATTATTTGTTTATTTGTGGCATGACGTATTCACGATACAATGATGCATCATCAGTGCGGCGGAATAGAGCACTGGTCGGACCCTTCAAGATCTTCTGGAGTTGTTTATCCACAACGTAGTGAAACGATTGACAACTTGACAGACATGTGTACTTATCTGTTTCTGTAGACTGCAGAACTAGACATCAATCGTCGGAAGGGGACAGGTGAATGGTCAAATGCATAGACGCCAAGTATAATTGCAGTAGGTTAGGAGATAATTGGCAGGCTCTGTCAATTAGCTCTATGAAGCCTTGTTCAAACAAATTAAAGTCTACCTCATCATAGTGAAGCGAATTTTTTTTTTTTTGGCCAAAGTCGTTTTTTCAGTTACGATGGATTAACGGGAAGAAAGGTGACGATTAAACTTTATTTGGCCAGTTATTAAGCAGGTAATTGTTTGACTAGTCACTAGTGTACTTTTCGCACTTAGATGCCTGTTAATTTGTCGAGCAAAATCCAATTGATTTGATGGTCCAGCATTGCAAAATCTACATGCTGACGGTTGATGAAGACGAGTTGGTTACTTGTAGCTCTATAAGCGTTAGAAGGCACTGAAGATGCAAGAAACACCACAACTAGTACCAGTGAGCTTCTTATGTGTTCCCTTTGTAATCTGATGCCAGATTCAACCTGCCATAACATGCTGCCCTGTTAACCAAGCATAGCAAAAATGATTAGAGTTTTGAAATATCCAAGGTGGATTCAATCAAGGTGTGAAAGATGGATGATCAAGCTATGAATGATTGAAAACAACAATTTGAAAACCAGAATCCGTTAGTGCACTAAGATGGCATATGTTGGGCAGTGTAAGCAGAAGTTGGCAACAGCGGTTCACCCCTTTCCCTGGCTTACAGTTACAGACTTACAGTTATCAACGGGCGAGGGCATCGCGCCGCGGCCTGACCAGTTTGAGTCCCAAACCAAAGCATCCACCAATCACCAATTCATCGCCGATGGTGGAGGCGAGGAGGGACCAGTGGCGTCGCACAGGCACACCTCCTGAACCGGAGTGTGGAGGAACTCGCGGTGCCCAAATCCATGGCCTCCGCAGCATCCACCCCCGTACTTTTTCAATCCTTGTGCGAGAGAGACTCCACATGGACGGGAAAGAAGGATCTCTCGGCGGCGGGGCCAGTAGTGGAGACGGCCTCATCGTCGGAGCACCGAGGAGTATTAATCGCGATAGGGGCGCTCGGCGTGTTCGGGGCGCTCGGCGGCGGCGATACTACTTTTGCAAATAAACCCCTGAAACAGCGATCCACATTTTCACTTAACCCCCTAAAACGGATCGCGACTATTAATCGCGATTCAAACATTTACAGAAACAACCCTAATATGGATCGCGATTAATAGTCGCGATCCATATATTTACATAAAGGCCCCTGAACCGAGAACTTATCTCCAAAACAGTCCCTCTGGTATCTCACCTTCTCCCCCGTCTCTCCTAGGCCGATGAACTCTTCCCCTTCGCGGCGCCATGGCTCCGCACCGTCCGGGTTCGACGGCTTCGTACTTCCTACAAGCTCAAGCTGCCGCTGCTTAGCCGTATGTCCGGGGTCAGAAATTGACGGCGCCAGTGACTCTGGGACGTTGATATACCTGGTTGGTCGGTGATCACTGCCGAGGTAAGATCTCCTTGTTTAGAAATCAGAGCTTGCCATGCCCTTGGCGTGTTCCAGCTCGGCAGGCATAACTCGATCGACGCGCGCTGTCAGAAAATCTCCAGGTAGGTCCGAGAATAACGGACGGAATTCGAAGATCCGCGCGCACAGTTGTCAGACCGCCCAGGAACGGCGGCGCGGCAAGCGGGCACGGCCATATGGCAGGCGCCCGTCCCTCCCTTTGTGGCGCCCCTCTCCCTGCTCGATCGGCCGGGACGGGATGGGCCGCCTGCAGCACCACCACCGCTCGCGCTCCGCCTCCTCCTTCGCGCGCTCGTCGTCGTCGGCCACCGCCGCCGACCTCGACGCCCGCAGCGTCGGCTCCTCCTCCGCCCCGGCCGAGCCAGTCGACTGCCCGTTCGGCGCCGTCGATGGCCTCGGGCGCGCCGAGCTCCGGGAGGCCGCGTACGAGGTGTTCTTCATGTCGTGCCGCGCCGCGCCGCGTGGCGGGGGGCTGGGCTATTACCCGGCCGGCGTGGAGGGCAGCGGTGGAGGAGGAGTGGATGCGTGGTCACCGACGATCGGGGCCGGGCCGAGGGGCGGGACGGGGATGAACGTTGTGAGCAGCAGGGTGAAGCGGACGCTGGGCCTCAGGGCGCGGAGGTCGGCGCAGCCCACCACCGTGCGGAGCAGCAGCCTCAACCCGTCGTCGTCCGCGCCGGGCTCGCCGGGCCGGGTGCGCGCAGTGCGGGAGCAGCAGGCCGCGCCGGGCTCGCCGGGCCGGCCCAGGCGGCCCATGACCTCCGCCGAGATCATGCGGCAGCAGATGCGCGTCACGGAGCAGAGCGACGCTCGCCTCCGCAAGACGCTCATGCGCACCCTCGTCGGGCAGGTCCAGATCATGAACGAGCGCTATTGACCCATTTCTTCCACCGATTCAATCACGAATTGATGAACAATTGTGCAGGTGGGGAAAAAAGCGGACACGATCATCCTGCCGCTGGAGCTGCTCCGGCAGCTGAAGCTCACCGACTTCGCCGACAGCGGCGAGCACCACCAATGGCAGCGCCGCCAGTTCAAACTCCTCGAGGCGGGTCTCATCCTCCACCCGTCCCTCCCCCTCGACCGCCTCACTGCCCCTGTGCTCCGCTTCCAGGAAATCAAGCAGGCCGCCGACGCCCGCGCCATCGACACCGGCAAGGCCTCGGACACCATGCGCGCGCTCTGCGACGCCGTGCTCGCCCTCGCCTGGCGTTCCGCACCAGGCACTACTGGCCAGCCAGGCGAGAGCTGCCACTGGGCCGACGGGTACCCACTCAATGTGCTCCTCTACGTCTCGCTCCTGCAGGCCATCTTCGACCGCAGGGACGACACCGTGGTGCTCGACGAGGTGGACGAGCTCCTGGAGCTCATGAAGCGGGCGTGGCCGACGCTCGGCGTCGACAAGACCGTGCACGACGTGTGCCTGGCTTGGGTGTTGTTCCAGCAGTACGTGGCCACCGGGCAGGTCCAGCCGGACCTCGCTGGCGCCGCGCTCACGATGCTCCTGGAGGTGGCCGCCGACGCCGCTAAGGAGCAGGACCCGGTCTACCTCCGGGTGCTCTCCAGTGCTGTCGCGGCGATACACGACTGGTCGGAGAAGCGGCTGCTCGACTACCATGAGTGGTACGGGAAGCGCGTGGCCGGGATGGGCGCCGAGGCCATGGAGAGCGCCGTGTCACTGGCGCTCTCGACCGCCAAGATCATCGCAGAGAATTTGCCTGGTATGGGCATCATCAATTCGGCAGACATCAATGGCAGCGATGGCATGGAGGACTTCGTCGGTGGCCGTGTCGATTACTACGTGAGGTGTTCCGTCAAAAGTGCCTTCACCAAGGTTAGCAACCAGCGACTTAGCAAATAATGTAGTACACAGATGTATTTGATTGAAAAACAATTGCTCTGACACGTTGCAATACTGAGTGCAGATGTTGGAGAACGAGCTGGGACACGGAAACAGCACGATCGTCCACCGCGACGAGGAGCCCACCGTGATCCTGGCGCGGCTGGCCAAGGACACGGAGCAGCTCGCGCTGTCGGAGCGCGACAGCTTCAGCCCCGTGCTGAGGCGGTGGCACCCGTTCCCGGGCGCGGCGGCGGCGGCCACCCTCCACGGCTGCTTCGGCGTCGTGCTCAAGCAGTACCTGGCCAAGGCCACCTGCCTCACCAACGAGCTCGTGCACGTGCTCCACGCCGCGAGCAGGCTCGAGAAGAGCCTCTTGCAGATGGTGGCCGACGCCGACGACGGCGGCGAGGCGGTGGTGAGGGAGGTGGTCCCCTACGACGTGGAGACCGTCGTGGCGCGGTTCCTCAAGACCTGGATCGAGGAGAGGCTCAGGGCAGCCAAGGAGTGCCTGATGCGAGCTAAAGATACCGAGGTTCGTCGCCCATCACTCGCCGTTCTATGATTAATTGCATTGCTTCGTGGGACATCAGATTATTAATTAGATATGTTGAATGATGTTGTGTAGAGTTGGATACCCAAGTCCAAAACTGAGTCCTACGCTCAGTCTGCGGTGGCTCTGATGAAGCTGGCCAAGGCGACCGTTGACGAGTTCTTCGACATCCCGGTGAGCGCGAGAGACGACATGGTTCAGGACCTCGCCGACGGCCTGGGGGCCATCTTTCAGGAGTACATCTCCTTCCTTGCATCCTGTGGTATGTAAATAGAGGACCACAACCTGCTGCACTACACTGAATTGCACATTTTCACTACTAGTAGCTTTTCCCGCGATATTGACATGTTTCGTTCAACGAATTAACAGGCACCAAGCAGAGCTATCTACCGTCACTGCCACAACTGACAAGGTGCAACCAGGACTCACGGATCATCCGGCTCTGGAAACGCGCCGCGACGCCGTGCCGCGTTCCCATAAGCCCGCGCGGCGGCGTGTACCACAGCCAGAGCTTCTCGACCTCCGGCGGGCACAACCCGCGACCATCCACGAGCCGCGGCACGCAGCGCCTCTACGTCCGGCTCAACACGCTCCACTACCTTCTCAGCCACATCCAAGCGCTCGACAAGTCGCTCTCGTTCTTCTCCGGCGGCAGACACGCCGCCTCGCCCGCGTCCCCGACAGCCACCCGCCGCCTCGCGCCGCCGCCGCCGTCCTCCTACTTCGACCACGCCCGCGCCGCGGCGCAGTCCGCCGTCGCCCGCGTCGCCGAGGTCGCCGCGTACCGCCTCATCTTCCTCGACTCGCACCACTCCTTCTACGACGGGCTGTACGCCGGCGGCGTCACGGACGCGCGCATCCGCCCCGCGCTGCGCACGCTCAAGCAGAACCTGTCGCTGCTCGTCTCCGTGCTCGTCGACCGCGCGCAGCCCGTGGCCGTGCGGGAGGTGATGAAGGCCGCGTTCCAGGCGTTCCTGCTCGTCCTGCTCGCCGGCGGCAGCGACCGGAGCTTCACCATTGAGGACTACCCCATGGTCGAGGAGGATTTCCGGAGCCTGAAGCGGGCGTTCTGCACGCGCGGGGAGGGGCTTGTGGCCGAGGACGTGGTCGAGGCCGAGGCACAGGCGGCGGAGAGCGTGGTCGCGCTCATGGGGCAGACGGCGGAGCAGCTCGTGGAGGAGTTCGGGATCGTGTCGTGCGAGTCCACGCGGGCCGGTTCCGACGGGCAGAGATTATCGATGCCGCCGACGACCAGGCGGTGGGGCCGCACGGACCCGAACACCATACTTCGCGTGCTCTGCCACCGCGACGACGAGGTCGCCAGCCACTTCTTGAAGCGCGCATTTCAGCTTCCCAAGAGGCGGTGATAGCTGCTAATTAGGCTTGCAAGGACTCTGACATTTGTGTTGCAGGCTTCAATTTGCACATTACCACGGGGGTGCGTATAAAGTGTATCGTACGTATTCTGAAAACAAATAGTCTCTTAAAATCATAGCTAATTATAATCAGAAGTTAATTTCACAAACCCACCAATACTTCGGCCTTATAGTCACAAAACCACCAAATACGGTGTCTATTTTACAAACCCACCAATACTTTAGTGTGTACTTTTACAAAACCGTCAAGTTTTTACTTATACGTATCCGGTACGTATGGTCCCACATGACAGCTGCAACATTCGAAATTGTATACTATATCTACTTACCAACTCAGCGAAACCCACACCACATAAGCAAACATGACATGACACTACAGAGCACGAATTGGGCTTCCTTGGCCTATTTCTTCGCCCAATCATCTAGCCCATATCTGATGCAAGCGTGGAGGAGTAACAACTACCCTGTCCCTGGAAGACATGCTTGGGTTGCAACACAAACTGAAGACATCGCCCCTCCAAAATTCACCAGACAACCAGGCAGACCAAAGAAAGCAAGAAGGAAATCAAAAGATGAGCCAACTATTATTTCAGGGCATGCTAGACTAGAAACAGTTACTTGCGACAATTGCAAATTACAGGGTCACAATTACAAAGGTTGTGGAAAAAAGCTACGCCCAGACCTACAACTTAGGAAGAAGAACCATGTGGTATGTAGATTATTGTCACTTTATAAAATATATTAAAAAGATATACTAACATTTTTATCTGTTAATATTTTAGCAATTAGGAGGTGGAAGAGGTGTGTCCACTGAATCTTTATATTATGAGACAAGTACCACTACTGGACATGGAGGAGCCATGCCTACTCATGACGAAACTTCACATTGTGGAACAAGTGCTATAATGGAACATGGAGAGGCCACTCCTACTCGTGCTTCCCAAACTACGGCACCTGCGACAGGGTATACAAGAGGAAGAGGAAGGGGGCGGGCTGCTGGAGCAGGACGAGGACAAGCTCCTGGAGTTAGAAAAGGCTCAAGCTCAAGACTGCGTAGACTAGTTTTTGGTGCTGAGTGACAAAGATGCTTTATGTGCTTTCTTTTTTATTGCATCACCTGTAACCAGATCTAAGGTCAACTAATTAGCATATGAAGCAAACATTGCTTATGTAATAGTTGCACGATCAGCTATTATTCTATTTACATGATGAACAGATTATTATATTCATGATTTCTCCTAATATAATAGTTAGATGGTAAAATATTGTGTGTGCGTGTGTTCGCATGGCTTAGTTTTTTTTTTCTTTTGAGATTAATTAGCATGACTTAGTGCATTAGATTGTAGTCGCTCCGACAGTCAAGAGCCCACGACCAAGGCCAGCCGAACAGGCTACACTATTTTATGGTCCAAAAGAGAGTGGGCTGAGAAGGATCAGCGCCAAGGCCTGTTAAGCCAGTTCATTCTCAATTTTGTCTTAAAAAAAAGCCTCATTTTCAATTGCCCCATGTCATGTTTGCTTATGTGGCTTGGGCTCTGCTGAGTTGGCAAGTGGATACGGTGAGTGCTACAACTGTCATGTGGGACCATATGTACCGGATATGTATAAGTAAAAAACTTGGTGGTTTTATAAAAGTACACACTAAAGTATTGGTGGGTTTGTGAAATAGACATCGTATATGATGGGTTTGTGACTATAAGGCCGAAGTATTTGTGGGTTTGTGAAATTAACTCTATAATCAGAGTAGAGTTTAGGGAACTGATCAAGGAAAATCAGAATGGGGAAAGCAGCCACATGCATAATTCTCAACTGACAACAGGCACAAAAGCAATTCTTCATATCGACAAACAAATCATGTTGGAATAGTACATCATATTGACAGCGCCACAAAAGGACCACACTAGAATATTGGTAACAATTGTAATGTTTACAACAAATGAAAGAATAGACAGATCACAACTTTGATTGAAGAAGGGAATCACTGGTTCCACAATCTATCAGATTCTGTATCTCCACACTAAGGCATGCACTCGCATCTACCCAACACATAACCATCCCCTGAATCAGAGCTTCAGTAGCAACTCACCCCCATCATCCTGCAAAATTCTAGATATGTTTACCCCGTCAGAATATTAGATTTGGATAAAGCAACAAACAGTAGTCAGAATGCCAAGGCTACGAAAAGCTCACCTAGCCAAATCTGGTCCGAGTCCTCATAAACCCCCCTCTTGTCACCGCATCATCGCCCTTGGCACTGCAATTCCAGTAGGCTCCAACAGTCCCCAGGATCGGCATGTCATCGGGACTTGGACTTGGAGACCTGGACCTCCTTGGCGATGAGTTGGCTGATGATATCTTGATGTCCTCCATGGTCAAGGCGCCAAGGATCGGCCGGTCCTCTCGGCTGATCGGCGAGTAGGACCGCACCGAGTTGCTCTCAGGCGTCCCCGAGGAGCCGAGCCACGTCGAGAGGCTGGCGTCCACCGAGGCCTCCTGCTTGCTCGGCGTGCTGGGGCTGTAGCTGTAGTCCGACACCGCCGGCCTCTCCTCCTTCTTCTTGGCCGCGATCGCTGGCTCAGCAAGCAGGGCCATCCGGTTCTCCTGCCCCAGCACGACATTCTCCTTGTCCGAGGACTTCGGCGCGGGAGCAGCACGGGATTTGGGTTCCTTCCACTGGGTGAGGTTCTCCACCGAACTGAGCACGGGGTTGGCGTGCTCGCTGCTCCGGTCACGCGCCGCGGAAGCCACGGGGGCCTCTGGCGCGGTGACGCTTGGAGCCGCCTCCTGGTCGCTGCTCTCCTTGGACACCTTCTTGCTCATCGGAAGCAGGAAGAGCGACTCGCACGCTTCCTCCTCGCCGCGTGCCATGCTGAGAAGGCCGTGCTCTTCGTCTTCGTCGTCGATGGGGCACTCATCGATCCCGTCTTCCTGCTCGTAGCAGTCTTCGTACTCGTCGTCGTCCTCCTCCTCTTCCTCCTCCTCGTACTCGCTGTCGTCGTCGTTGCCGGCGCAGTTGCTGTACCTGTGGTTCAACGGGAAGGCCTCCGACTTGGCGCACTCCGGCGCCAGCATCCAGTCCTCCTCCCTGGTTGCCTCATCCTCATCGGGATCGGTTCCCTCGCGGTCGTCCTCGGGGATCGCGGCCGCCTCGTAGGTGGTGACGTTGAGGTCAAACGTCACCTTCTTCTTCACGACGGCCAGGCACAGGTCGTCGGTGGAGTCCCTGAACAAACAACGCGCAGCACCAACAATAATACGATGAAACGAATTCCCAGATGAGAAAAACTCTCCTCACAGATCCAAAATTGCAGTCGTCAACGAACCTCAACTCCAGGAGCTTCCCCAGAAGCGGCGCGGCGGCGGAGACGGCCTCCCCATCCAAATCAACCTTCTTCGGAGAAACTCGCGGCGCGGCCTGATTCAAATCGCACGGGGAATCAATCAAATGATCCGGATCTAACCCTAAAATGGAAGCGAACGATGCGAGAAACCAAGTAGAGAACGGATCGAGTGACTCACCCGCGCGCGGCCGTTGGGGGATTGTGCCGGCGACCGCTTGCGGCGGCGGCGGCGGCGCTCCTTGGCCCCCCCGAAGCAGCCAAGGAAGCAACCCATCAGGTTCCGCGGGGGCGGCGAGAAGCAGCTGAGGAGGAGTGGGTGAGGAGCGGAGCACGGATAGCTAGTGACGAGGCATTTGGAGGAGAAGAAAGGGGGGGCGTGCAAACAGAGGAGCGGGATGCAGCCGTTGGGGAAAGAGAAGGGGAAGCGCCGCGAGTGGTAACGGTCAAGTTGACCCAGTTGGCAAGTGACCGTTGGATGAAGGAGCTGGTGGGGGGAGACTGGGAGTCTGGGAGAGGGAATCCGAGGTGTTTGGGAGGCTGGGACGGATGGTAGCCCACTACGAAAACGGCCTGCATAAGATGGGCTGTGCCTTTCGAGATAACGGACTGAACCAACAACTCATTCCATTTTGCCATTTTTCTAAGATGAATTCATACGGTTGAATATAGTCTTACATCTTCGGATCTCAAACCAGATCAATATTTGTCAGAACAAGGCATAAACCGGATGCATGAATGTATATTTGGCCATTGGGTATATCCTTTTTGTAATGAATACACTGTTTACAGTAGTTGGGACATTAGTTCCTGTAAATAGAATGTAATGTACCTGATGACGGCAACAGGTATCAAGTAAGGAACAAAACCTGTTAACATATCAAATACTATCGACAAAACCAATCAGAATTGTAGTCATGAAATAAGAATTATTTGTGTCCACTTCTAACAACATGTCATAGAGCATTTACTCGGCAAAAAAGAAAGGATGCTGTGTGATCCAAAAGTGAGGCAAAGGGGATCTTTCTTGGCTTCTTTGATCCTTTCTAACTACTGTATCCAGTTATCATTTCCCAGGTTTTGATGTAACTCCCTATTATGGCCATTTGTAAATCTAACGAATCCAATTGCTTATCACCAGTAAGGTATTCATTGCAGATTGTGCTTCCTCCCGTAGAAGAAACAGCTGGGGGACTGTTGAACTTGTGTATGCATGGTGACTGTTAGGGCCAAGCTGAAGACAGCAATACTGATATCTGATATATTATAGCTCCTTATACACATGATAGACTCCACTTGTGCTAGATGCGCCACAGATTAAGATTTCATGGTATTTACATGATTGAGCATATGCAAGTATCCAGATATTCGTCATCTGAGTCGCTTGAATCACTGCAAATTAATTAAAACGATGAAACACAGTTTAGAGGAGGAAATCAATACAATACATTGAAGCAGTAATATTCAGTATGCTTTCAATTGCCAGCATGAAAATTCAGCAGAACAGTTTGATTATAGCATATAATATTAGAAACAGCAGCTTTCAAAACCTTTCATTTTTTTCTGAAGAAAATGAACTTCAAGCCCTAATGACATATGCTCCTCTTCACCTGAAAAAGGCCCTAAGCAGGAACCTTTTTCTTAAATAAAATCATATCCACCATGTCCAATATAGACTTTATAATAAACTGAATGACTTATGCCAAAAATTTGAAACACAACCGCTGCAGTTAAGAATTCTTGCAAAGCCCAAAAATCTGAATAGCTGTGAAATGACCTTTCATTTGTGAAAGGCAGTGATGGGCAATATTTAGAACAGGTAACCCCAATAATGATTATGTTTATAGTGTTACAATAATAGCAATTATTGTATCACAAGAGCAGCAATAGAACTCGTTTAATCCTTTTTATTCATATATTTTAAATGGTTTGTGAGAACCAAAAGGTGTAACAAACAGGATGTTGTAAACATGTGAACCAAAGAGACAAAAGGCACATCATGGAGAAAATAAAGAGGCTGGATGGACATGACGGCATGCTGCTTCTCACATATTGCTTAAATCACATGTGGGACTAACAGGATTAAGAGAAGATGTTCACTTCATTGTCAAAGCACTGGAATTTCCTCGCAAAAAAAAAAGCACTGGAATTGATAATTGAGCAATAAAACCAGCCAACATTTATCTCTAATCCTCAAGTACCATAACATGTTAGCATTATCTCTCACTGAAATCTATGGCGTTAATTTCTGTAGAAAGGACTGTGATCCTGCAATTGTAAGGTAGCTCACATGTTTGATATGCTCTATGTGGATTAAATATGAACTTTAGAATGATGAATGGTACTGACTGTAATGTGAAGTGCAGTTTTATATGAACTTTCCCCTCATTAGGAGCAACGGTATATGTCAAAACAGTTGGATGACTCAAATGAATATAAATAATGTAATCTTCGCATGAGGATGGCTCTACAAAAGATCTTCCAGATAAGTGGGATGAAATGCTGGTACTAGTACTGAAGCTGGACTTTTGATTATCAGTCAAAACATACTAAAAATTTGTTAGTGTAATAAGATTACTTATTCCACAAGGTCATTAAATAGGCATTTGAGAATTGTACTTTCAAAGGGCATGTGATCATATTCTAGTTCCTGTTGGCTGCTAGGCATACCAGATGTTCAGCGGTTCAGTGCAAATTAAAGTTTTAGATTTAATGAAGAACGTTAGACATGGGTACGGAAAGCATTAAGCAATTCCAGTTCTAATACAGACAGCAACAATCTTCAGAGACCATAGCACAACTTATGTTATGGGTACACATGTGATCATTTTTAACTCAGTCCAGCTGCCAAGATGACTGCACAGATACGGAAATCATTTAGAACAGAAATTAAGAATTAACTTTCTTAGTTTAACTTGGGGAACTTATTTTATCAACTGTTAAGTCTTTCTTGACATTCATTAATTAGTTCACCTGAAAGGGAATCCGCTACTGCTAATAGAACGAGTTGAAGGAGTAGGTTTTATTAGCGGAGAAGAAGCTGTAAATTGGGGCTTATCGGGACCAATGTTACGAGCTTCTGGAATACAATGGGATCTTCGTAAAATTGATCCTTATGAGTTGTGCAGCTCCACATGCACAGAAAAAAAAATCAAGCATTATCTGTCTTGGTTTTACTTTGGGACACTTCATTTTCGCAACTCTAAAAATGCTTCTGTACATTCGTTTAAAGGATACATGATTCCATAGTCACAGATCGTCAACATATGCAGAGCTCCACATGCATAACTAATGAGTATTTGGGGAAGTGGAAAATTCAATTAATCCTGACTTACCTAATAAAAAAAATGATCCCAATCATTAGGTTCTCATACACATTAAGTCTTTACATTAACAAAAAGTTTTACCCTCTGCACAAAGATGTCTAAATGGAACTGTACATGACACCAAGACATACCAGCTAGGGCTTGTGAGGCAGCACAAAGCTTATCCTGAGTAAATAGAGTATTTCTTTTCTTAGCATTAGAAAATGCAACAGGCCTGATCTATACTCAACCGCAGTGCTCTCTCCTTTTATCATATGCTCTTTGCAATCATTTTATATCCGCTCGCATCAATTAAGAAGAGTCTATGCATTTATTTAAATGACTTTTATTTAAAGCTTTATTTAAAATCAAATCCACGGTTCAAGCATATTTTACTCTCTGATTACAGAAGGCTCCAGCAACATCATGGCACGATGCTACAACAGAAAAAGGTAACCATAAGCATTGAACTGACTTATTTGAATTGGATGATTGAATGCTCCCAAGCTAATGATCGGCTAACATTCTTAAGAATGATGTGTTGTGACATTCCTAACGGACCATATGTTTTAATGCTCCCAAGCTAATGTTCATACTAGAGAATGTATCTGATAACTGATGTCACTTCTCGTTGGAGTCGCAGCTACGGACAAATAATCACCCAATCGTTTGCCATTTCCTGCTAGACAAGACACCAGACCAACGTATACCTACCCGACTTCCATCCACATAAATTGGTGTTGCCTCCCAATCAAGGAATTTTGCTAGTTACAGAAAACCTAACTAATTCAGTGGTATCCAGAAATGTGTTGCAACCCAAAAAGGGAAATGACACACATAAGACATAACTAATTCAACAGTATGCTACTAGGCTTATTTTCGATCAGGTGCACATATCAATCAACAACATGAATCATCAAAGTATGCAGGAAACGTAAGTGGATGATATTTTATGTTTTTACGTACCTAGGTTGGAATTCCAAGACCTCCGTGAGTTTCTTGCCGTGCCTATCCTTCCACTGCACGCGCCGGTTTGACGGCCCCTTGCGTCCCTTCCGCGCCATGCCGCCCGACGGATGCCGCAGCAGCGCCTTGCGCTCGCTGGCAGCGGTGTCATCCTTGGACCCCGCGAGCGCGGGCGGCCGGGACCCCGCCGCAGACGGCGATGGAGGGGGAGGATTCCTACTGGTGCCGTTGAACGACGCGCTTTTGAGGATGCGGCGATCCATTGCCGGGTAGCATCAACACCGCGTCGCGCGAGCCTGATTCATTTGATTCGATTCCTGTGGCCCGGACTCGAGGGTGGACGAACCGGGGCCGCGGATTCAATGGCGAATATCGCAGGGTGAAATCTGAAGCGGATCTTTTACGGCAGAAGGAGAACACTGCTCATGAATTTCGAAAAAAAAAACAAGGCACAGTTCAAAAAAAGGGAGGAACAACGAAACAAAATCGAACGAGGAATCCGGAAATCCAAGGTTGCAACAAAAGTAACATGAGCGAATCTACATAAACTGGCGAGAGTAAAAACCAACCAAGTTTGGAACGGAATCGACGAGGGGCAGGGGATTGCCGGATCGACGAGGTGGATTTGGGGCCAAAGCGATGCGGAAATTTTAGGATTGGGCTGGGTTGGGGAGAATGGGGAGGAACAACCGCGTGCGGGCGAATCAGACCCAGACGAGAGCGCGTATAGGCGAAGGGGGCACTAGGCAAAGCAGGGATGGACCGTGGGGGTGGTGGTATCGGCGGCAAACACGCGCGCGTCTAACTTTTTCTCGTTCCTCGCTAACCCATATCTAGTCACTCTTATGTAAGCTTTGTCTGTAGTCAGTTTTGTTATCTTCGGAACCACGCAAAAAAATATTATTTTGATATATCTTTTTTAAATAGAAAAAGTTTTGTTATCTCCGGTAATCCATACATACACAGTCAATGACAGGCACGAGATTATTATCCAAAAAGACTATGTGATGTGTCGAAATACCTTGACTGGCTTCGATTTGTATAAAGAAAGAAAAACATTGCCTTCAGCCTTTATACGGTGACGATTATGATATTATCTTGAACATATAGATGTCATGGCCATCAACCTTTAGATGGCGATGATCTCGACATTGTCTTTTTAACTGTGAAGATGGTGACGAGTCTCATACAGTCCCCATCATCAAGCTCAATGCTCTAAGCGGTGAGCTCCCGTTGCAGATGTGGCCCATGACGATTTATAAAGCCCAAATCCCCTAAAAACTTTTTTTTTTCAAAACACACACACACACACACGCACCCATCCATCCGTTAACGTCTGGTGAGTTCAACGTCAACCTTTTTTTTTTTTGCGAGGGATCAACGAAAAAATGGAAAATAAATAGAGAATGATGCTATATAATGATCATGATCTGTTAAACGTGTTCTTGAACATTTGTTCTAAACATTGCCACAAGGGCTCACGCAACGTGCCAATGAAACACCACATAGAGCAGGCTCCAGGCATGGTTTGAAGTAGCATCGACATCTTCCTACCTGTGCCCCCCGACGTGTTGCTTCTGCTTCCTGGCCCTGACCAGGAGGCCGTTCTTCATATGCTTGGACTCCACGGCGCGTGCCCTTCCTCCACCTCGTAATCGAAGTTACCAGTTACCACACCACGGCGGCGACGACGCACTCATCAGCCTCCAGCACGGCACCGGCACCGTCCATCGCGTTCGGGACGTGCATGGGTCGTGGCATCGTATTGTCGAAGCAGGCGAACCTCGTGAACACGTCCTGCAAATCGAACGGGCTGGAGAACGGGCCAATGGCGGAGTGGTAGGAGCGCTGGGTCGCTCGTTGTCCACGAGAGTTCGAATTCTGGATTCGACATTCGCGTTCTCATCGGATCTGTCCTCACATAAATTAGCAGCCTCTCACGCATGGTATCACAGAGGGAGTACGACGTTCCCATCATCTGCAGAGACTTCAGTACTTTGTCAATTTTAAGAAAGATGCGATTATTACTACGTATAGTTATAGGTCTGTGGTACTCTTAGTGGTGTGAGTGAGTGTGTGTGTGTTTAGATATATGAACAAATTCTACAGTTATACAGTTCAGTAGAAAGGCTTAAAAAAATCAAACGGGCTCGACCGCCACCACGCGCCGCAGCAACAGCAACAGCGGGAGGAGGCCCAACTCGACCTTGTCGCGGCAGCACCGGCCCATGCGGCCCGCCCATAAGTGCTGCACCCTGGTCCGTTGGCGGCGCCACTACTCGTCGTCCGCGTTGAAGAAGCTACCGCCCATGGCGTCGAAGAAGGACACCAACTCCGCGCCCTTGGGGTAGTTGCCGAAGCTCGACACGATCATGTGCCGCGCGTTGGCCGGGTCGCACGTGCAGAAGAACCGCAGCCTCGGCGGGACGTGGTCGGTCGGGTAGTCGTGGAAGCGGTGGAGGTTTATGATCAGTGGCCACTCCGTGGGAAGGCGCAGTGGCTATTTTTACTAGCTTTTTTTGAGCTTCTGAAAATCATGAAATAGCAGTACAGGGGCAGCAGTAGCGCGAAGAAGGGAACGACATGGACGAGGAAGACGCCATTATTTTCGTACGGTCCCAAGATGTGGTTGTGTGGACATGAACATTAACAGAAAGTTCAGAGGCTCCATTAATTTATAGTGAAGCCCGTGATCAGTCAGTCAAAGGGGATGTATACCAATGTGTCGACAACAACGACGATGGAGGAATCGATCGAGCAGTTACATACATGGCACGGGGTGACCGCGTGTCCCTGTGCTGTCGCTTTCCCTTTAGGATCAGTTCATGGGCAGGCCGCAGGCAGTTTCTTGATGAGAAGTTAATATACTACGCTAACACCATTGTTTTCTCTTGATAGTTAAGGTTGTATATAGAGAGAATTCCTTTTTTCGCCCTGTAAAAGTTACTCGTTCGTTTCTTGGCCCAAAACGAAAAGAACTTCCCCCTCCGACCCGAAACAAATTTTTTTTTTTTCCCTGCCATCACATCTGTTAAGTTATACTGTCAACTCTCTTTGTCCGACTAGGCAAAAAGACAAATTTACCCCGCCTCCACCCGAACTCCTTCGCTCGCGTCTCCATGTCGAAACACTGACCTAGAGAGAGGGGAGCGCAGAGGATCCATCACCGGCGGCGGGACGTATGGAGGACAGGGCCGGCAGCGGTGGGCCGCCCTCGGTTGGTGGCTGCTCCCCGCCAATAAGGGAGCCGCGGGGCGCGGAGCAGAGTCGGTTGGACGCCCTGCCTCGGCCGGATCTAGGGCGGGGCACGAAGGAGGACCGATCGTCCGCTCTTCCTCGGCCGGATCTAGGGCAGGGCGCGGAGCAGAACGTCACGGTCAACGACAACAGCGCGCAGGGCGACACGGTCGACGGCGGTAGTGCGTAGGGCACCAGCATGCACAGCGGCACAGTCGACGGCGGCAGCGCGCAGGCTATAGGGGAGGCCGCTGCGGGGCTGGGGGACGTGGCCCAGGGCGCCGCCTCTAGCCAAGCTCTGTTCCAAGCGGTCCAGCCTACCCTCCAAGTTGTGAACGGCGCCACCTCCAAACAGGCTCCTCTCCAAGGGTAAGTTATGCTACATTTGTTCATTTTCTTTAGGTTTAGGTTGGACTAGACCATAGTTTAACTGCTAGGTTGCTTTTTAAGCACATGTTAGATCCAAAAAACAGTGAGGATAATGATGAGGATGATTATCTCAGAAATCTATTACTAGAAAATTAGCATGTAGATGCTAATGAGGAGTGTATATACTTAGATATGGTACTACATAATGAACCTGTTAATGAGAAGGATCCAGCCGATCCACCCAATGAGAGTGAGGATGTGGATGAGGGTGATGGGGATGCCAGTGAAGATGATAATGGCAGTGAAGATGAAGATAAAGATGAAGAAGAAGCTCAGCCGGAGATGCCATGTATTGCGGAAAATCATGCTCCAAATCAGCCCGAGCCTATAAGCATTGAGAATGGTTCAGGAAACGAGCAACCTGTAAAGTCAAAGGCCAAAAATAAGGCAAAACTCAAGAAAAAGAAAGAGCTACGTCCTGCACTAGACAACCCATCAATGTGCACAAAAAGTAAAAAAGGACAACCTGCTAGTCTTGCAATAAGCACAAGAGGCAAAAGAAGGCTCAATCTTTGATGTCAAATTGATGTAATAATTGTAGACTTGACTTGGTGTAGTGAATGGAACTTACTTGATGTAATATCTATCAAACTTTCATACTTTCATTGACATTTCTGAAGAAATCTATTTATGATGAGTTGCTACATGCTGTTCAATTGACGAATGTGTGCAAAAATATATGATATATAATTGTCTCCATGTTAAAAAAAAATACTGAATTTTTTGTTCATATTTCATGCAGAAAATCCTTCAATTTTGGTCAAATTTCATGAGCAAATGCTTAAATTTTGTTCAAATTTAATTAAAAAACAAACGAGAAAATAATGCTCAATTTTTGTTCTCCTGTGGATAAAAACATTATTCTGAAAATTTATTTCATTTGAAAAACAAAAATAATGTTTACGTACATGAGTAGAAAAATAAACCTTATATTAACACAATCACAAATTCATTTATTCACGTCAGGGGTATAAGGGTCATTTCCATGCCCACTTAACATTGTTAGTGTCTCAAGTTGACAATAGGGCCAAGAAAGGAAGCGAAATTGATTTTCAGGACACACAGGGAAATTCATTTCATTTTGGGTCAAGAAAGGAACGAGTAACTTTAATAGGGCCAAGAAAAGAATTCTCTCTTGTATATATGCAGAGGGAAAGTGGTCTGCTCCATGCTGGCATGCCCGATGTCGATTAGCGACCGAAGTTGCTCTGCCTTTATTGGATGGATAGAGGTCCGTCCAATTTCGAAACCATTTGTTAGACATATTTTTTTAGGTTGTAGTCGTCTAAAAATTTTTAATTGATGGTGGATTATTTTGTATTTTTATTTTTTATAAAATTATCTATATAATAATTATAAACCATAAGATTCGATGAACCTCAATTGATTGAAAAGAACATTAACTTTCACTCAACGGTGAGCAAAATTTATGTGGATCTAGCACAAATCCAAATGGTGAGCAAAATTTATGGCGCCAGGTTTGGACAGGACATGTGCCTCCTAAGGTTAATGTGTTTTCCTGGAAACTTGCTCGAAATGTTCTCCCGATAAAGGGCAACAAATTCAAGAGGAAGCTGGAAACAGAAGCTACATGCAATCTATGCGGAATGGAGGAAGAAAGCAGTTTCCACGCAGTGATCACTTGCCCCTTAGCAACACAACTGAGACAGACAATGCATGCCTACTGGTCGCTACCGGAGGAGGAAAGATTCAGATACTCTGGACCGGATTGGTTTTTGCTGCTTTTGGACAGGTGCAATGACGAACAACGTGATCTGGTGAAGTTGGTACTATGGCGAGCCTGGACGGTCCATAACAACCTTACACATAGCGCGGGGCCATGGGAGATCTGGGAGTCAGTTCACTTCCTACTAAATTTCAGAGAAACACTGCTCCTTGTACGACAACAGACGGATCCAGCGCAGAAGGGCAAGCAAGCGCAATAGATCCCGGGAAGTAAGTGGAAAGAGCTTAACAAACGTCAAACGCTATGTCATATCAACTGGGAACCACCATGAACAAGATGGATCAAGGTCAATGTGGATGGTGAGTTTGGGGAGCAAACAGGCCAAGCTGGTGTGAGGGTGATAGCTGGAAACCACAAAGGCAAGGTCCGTTGTACGACATGGCGCATTATATTCCATTGCTCCTCAGCTTGGGAAGCAGAGCTCAGGGCATGTCTAGAAGGGATCAGACCGGCGGCTGAATGGGTGCATGAACCAATTGTTCTGGAGTCCGACTGTGTTAGAGCAGTCCAGACTTTACAGGGTAAGAGGCGCGATCGATCGGAAGTGGGACATTTGGTCACTGAAGCTCAAGAGATGATGGTTTTGCTTCAAGACATTGAAGTTGCTCAGGTTAAACGGAAGCGGAATGGTGTTGCTCATGAGTTGGCTCAACTAGCTAGGAGAAATGTTCATACGGTTGTTTGGAACGGTCAAGCGCATGCGTGCGTCTCTGACCTCATAAACATCGACTGTACTCTATCTGCATCAATAAAGCTCTCGTTTACCTGCAAAAAAAAAACTCACTCAATTGGTAGTAGCAAGAGTTTTCGTTAAATCGTCAACAGGTTTGCGTTGAAATCGCCAACCGGTTTGCATTGAAATCGTGTTGGGTTGCCATTTCAACTGGGAATTCAACTGACTTGGGGTTTACACGGGCTGAAATGAGAGGACCGAAGGACCAATCTGCTACCACACGTCACAGATCTTACAGCCCATGCTACTACCTGGCCCACAGTTTCCGGCCCAGCTATATTACGCGTCGGGGGACAGGCAATGGCAGCGTCGGACCTCGACTCTCCCAGCCTGCGTGCTCTCCCTCGGCGTCGAAACCTAGCCGCGCCTTGGACTGCTGACGGCCTGCCGCGGTGCTGCTTAGCACGTGCCGCCGCAAGCACCGGCAGACGGTGCTGCTGTAGCTACGTGGTGCCCCTCGCCAGGCAGCACACATTGGCGCCACAACTGGTGGAGTCAGGCAGCGAGCAGCCAGCACACGGCGGGAACGGAGGACAAACCTGCCGCCGCCGCCGCTTCCTCCAGGCGAGTGTTGGATTCTTCTCCCCGATCCTCTAATCCTCCTCCTTCCTTTTTGTAGTTGACATTTAGGCTGGATGTAGCGGGGGTGGACGTGGGTAGGGACGGGTGATAAACTGATAAGGAGATTTCATCCCAATCGGAGATGGGGATGGGCATCCAGTCCTTCCTGGTACAAAAGCCCCTCGAAACAACTCATCAATCGGTAGGCAGCAACGCCACCGGTGCCGGGCAGGGGACCTGGACGGGGGTGGGAGAGTCTCTCCGCTGACGTTAGGTAGGGCAGATGCCCTACCTCGCCCTATTTCTCGGTCCGCCTCAAGTAGCCTTAGTCTCGCCGCGAGCAGAGCTCCACCACTCTGCACACATAGCACTAGCACATCATATTATGTCGTACTCAATCTCCCATTATGCAAGCTACGAGGATTTGCAATATGAGTTAACATACTGGAGACTCATACATGCATATAGTTCAGCAGAAGTACTTCTGTGTGGTTGCTCATGCATTGTTTATCATGGTTGATCAAGGTTTTGCATTGCCATTTCAGTCTTCTATAAAGTCGGTTGTCTTGTTTCAAAAAGTATTAAATGGCTAATATGATTTTTTTATGAGGGCACGTGTCAGGACAAAATGCTGCTAGTTCTCAGACATTTCTAGAGACTTAACACCTAGCAGGCTTCAAAGTGTCATGTTTTTCTTATCTTCTGATAAAAGTATGATTGTATGGCTTAGCTATTCTGTTCAGATGGCGCCAAATGATGTACTTTTCATGTTGATCTGACGCTTCCTAATTCAAACAATATATGTGTCCTGTGTAGTTACAATGTTTGAGGCGTGTGATAGAAAAGTTTATTACAAAGAGAACCTTTAGATCAGTTAATATTTTACTCTCTTAAGTAGTCCTTACTCCCTCCGGTTTCGAAAAGGAAGTCGTTTTGGACATTATTTCACATACCATGGAGTGATTAATTAGGGTCTATGTTTCCTGCTTTGCCCATATTAAATACCCTGGAATGTTGAACATAATGTTGTACATAAGACGGTGGTGTCTCACTGCCGCCCGTGGGAACCGGTCAAGTTGGTGTTGGTCTCCGAGATTTCTCATGGGCCGTGGGCTCATTGTTTCCTGTTCAAGGCCCATAAATGCATGGGCCATTCAGTCCAGTAGTTATAGCCTAATATCTTGATTCCAGCACCATCTGCTAAAATGAACTTGTATGTTGTTATTCGTGACTTCTTGAATTCTGGAGGGCAACATTTAGTCAGGTTCGCCGTGCTTGATACACATTTTTTGGAGCAAGTCACTATGGGTTTCACTCAAGATTTTTAGACATCCTTCAAAGATACATTGTTTTTTTATATATTTTATTTGACTCTTTAATGAGATTACATTTGAATTGTCTCTCAGCTTGTGTTATATTTGCCATTTGTGACTCCTTTATGGTGCAGTATTTTCACACCTGTGTTTGTATTCTCTGCAGGAATTCACGTGGTGTCTAATGCTGTTAATGGTTGGATGCTAGATTAGGTAACTGGGGATCTTATTGTCCTTGACAAGATTCCTGGCTTGAGGAGCAAAATGAGTAGAAAAATACATAGTGAAAAGGACTCTGAGAGAGCCACAAGAGATGGGACAGCTGCCCGCACAAGACCTTTGAGCATTCAGGACATCATGTTGCAGCGTGAAAAGAAGGCTGCATCAGAAGCTAAGAAAACTAAGGAAGCCCCCCAAGAAAATGATAAGGGCCCATCTGATTACATGGAACACGGAAGAGGATCCAAAAGCAGAAAGGAACCCAAAGATTTACCTGTGGAAGGTTCCAAAAGGGAGAAGAATAGGGATACAAGAAAGGAGGCTTCCAAGAAAGGAAATTCGAGACATGAACCAAGGGAAGATCCCAAAAAGGATGACATGAGATATACACCAAAGGAGGTCTCCAAAAAAGACAACTTTAAAGATCGCCCAAAAGATGGTTCCAAGACCAGTCACATGAAAGGCATATCAAAAGTCTCAGAGAAGGAAGACCTTAGAGATGCACCAAAGAAGGTCCCCAAGAAAGAGAGGTCCTCCATAAGAGATGATGATCATATAGTTGTCAGAGACAAAGGCATTTCTACTTCACATAGACTTACCACAAACATTAGTGACCTAGCTAATGAAAGGAAAGGTGGAGAGCTTGGTGATACGAGAGCAAAAAATGGTGATGCAACAAAGTCTCGAAAGGGACCTGGTAAAAGTCGTAATGATGAAGCTGTTGCTGAGAATATAAGCAAGGATAGGAGTGAGAAGCTTCGAAATGAGACAAAGAGAAAATACCGTAACTTTGATGATGAGAAAAATTCAGAGGTTGATCGACCAGTATTGAAGAGACATGATTCTGCACGAATCCAAGATTCCAAACATGCTGATAAAAATCATGGTCGGAAAGACTATGCAAAATCGTACCACGGTGAGCCAAAGTTGAAAAGGAGAAGGTCAAGAAGCAGGGATCTTGATCGAGAAAGACATGGCAGATCTATCTCACCGCCTCCAAGGGAACAAAGGCGTAGCTATCATGGACATGATTTTGGTAATCCGATGGAGAAAGCAAGGAGGAAACACATTGAAGGTGACAAACAAAGAACATTTGGGACTGGTGGGTCTTACAGGAGATTTGAAAGTCGGCTTGGTGGATACTCACCTAGGAGAAAGAAAACAGCACCTCAAGCTGAGCAGGCAACCACTAAGACTCCTTCCCCAGTCACTCAATCCCTGGAAAAGAAGTCAGCCACATGGGATCAGCCTCCTGTGAAGGCAAACCAATCTAATTTCCTTACCACATTGCGTCCAGCTATTGGCCAAATAGCTCCTATTCCAGCCAATTTTTCTGCATTTAGTAAGGATCCTGTGACTAAAATTGAGACAATATTGGCAGCTAATAATTTGTCTGCTGATTCGGTCCAGCTAACACAAGCCACCCGCCCACTCAGGAGGTTGCACATTGAAAATTTACCAGATTCAGCAACAGAGGATATATTGATTGACTGCTTAAATGACTTCTTGTTATCTTCTCGTCTTAAACATGCCCAGCAGTCTAAACCATGCCTCAGTTGTACTGTGAGTGAACTACTATTGCACCTTATGTTCCTGCTTTGTCAAATTCTTTTTTTACTAACATAATATGTTTATATTATATTTTTCTTCCATGCAGATAAACAAAGAAAAACGTCAAGCATTTGTTGAATTCCTTACACCAGAGGATGCTACAACAGCTCTTTCTTTTGATGGAAGATCACTCAATGGATATGCTTTGAAAATTCGACGCCCCAAAGAATATATTGAAATGACAGTAAGAACTTCATCCATCTCACTTCTAATTTGTTGCAAATATGCTTCTTCTTTTTCATCTGGATGACCATCAATTACATTTTGCTATTTGTTTCTGCTGAAACACCCTCTTAGAATTTTCCTGGCCTAGTTTTGGAACCTGACAGTAACTTGAGTTTATTGTGACTTATTAGGACATGACAACTGTCGGTTTGGGCTTTATATTGATATGCCCCCCCCCCCCACCGCTCTTCAAAAGAGTCCATTTTTGTTCCCTGAATAAAGATTTTGGTGTCACCATAATTGTTAATAACTCCACATGGTGCATACCCAGTAGCCCACTTTATAAATGCTCTAATTGTACTACCACCTACAAGTGGCAATGCAGTGTCATTTTTGCTGTATTTCCATGATGCAAGAGACTCTATTGAACCTGATACTACATTTTTAAGTGTTAAAACTTAAGTTCTACTGCCACCTAATGTGGATTATGTAATTTTTGTGTATTGGATGAACTAAGCAGTGTGGAATTCTTTTATTAATTAGTTTTGAATGGAATCTTCTTTTTTACTTATCAGATGCCACTTGACCTTCTTGATATCTGGTTCTCTGTTTGGTTTTGTTTTTCTTTGTTGTATGGAAGTATAATTGTTTGGCTTAAAAATATATCAGCTTGCTATCTTACTGCCAGTGTCATTTCCTTCCTACGTATCTAAAATTGAACTGTGTCTACAGTACTTTTATGTGTCGTTGTGTGATGCTGAATACGCATTGATATTATGGATGTGCTTGTAACATTGCAATTTAGCTATGTGCCTCAGCTTTATACTTGTTAGTGAAGAGTATATGCGATCCTTTATCTTTCTACGGTTTCCTGCATACATGTAACTTGTTTTACAGCTAACAATGTTCCTCTTTTAAAGCAAGGAATTTCCTCAGCAACATCAATTGCCAGTAACCTTTCCACATTCTTTCCCTTTTAACCTTACACTTGGTTAATGATCTTTAATGACTGTGTGCTAACATTTGAGTGATTTATTGTGAAAAAGGCAAGATCTCCACAATATATTTTATCATTTGACATTTTTAGCCTCCAGTAGTGAAATCATAACTTAAATAATCGGCATTGCTACATTTGTTTTTGTTCCATTTTTGCGTCTCTTAAATTTGAACGTATGCATAAAATACTATGCTTGGAGCTGTTACATTCTACTTTGATCTAATGTAATGCTCTAATGAATTATTGCAATTGAGTGAAGTATCTCATAGTAGTTGTTTCAGATTTATTCTGATGCGAAAGTAGTCTATAGTTGATGTTTTTGAGTTATTCATGGCATATATTTGTATCATTCGACGAGTTATCGGCTGACGGTCATATTGAAATCTCTCAAATAGGGTATTTTTATTGGGTGTGTCATAATTCATGTTCAGCATCGTGAAGCAAAGGAATTATTAAGCAGGCTTCCAGGTGTAGTGCCATTAATGTGACTGCTGCTTCCAGAGGTCATTGGTTGCTGATTACAGGACTGGAAGAGTCCTTATGGTTTTCTGTTCGTGGAAATATTAGGAAGGAGCTTATGCACATCATGGTTCAAGTAAATTTTATATTAGCTGATACTATGATGCTTACTAAGATTAACCATCTGACCTCGGTTCTGAACATGATTACATGAGTGCAAATTTGGTAGCAAGAGATGCCATTAAAACTCTAGTCCTAAACTTATTCTGTTAATTTAGTTACCAACATTTCAAACTTTTGCTTACTGT
Organism: Eleusine indica; assembly: GCA_030378355.1. Taxonomy (NCBI): domain Eukaryota; kingdom Viridiplantae; phylum Streptophyta; class Magnoliopsida; order Poales; family Poaceae; genus Eleusine; species Eleusine indica. The sequence continues at coordinate 2,158,684 of CM059498.1, read as the reverse complement.
TTTTCTTGTTTGTATGTTTTCATTTTCCTGATCAGAGTAATTCTTGGAGATTGGATTTTTATTCTAGCATCTTTATTTTATCTGTGGCTCATTTTCATGCCTTTATTTCCAGAAAGACACATTCCTTTACATGTAATATTAGATATGATTTGTTGTCACTTCCATAGCTGATAATTAAAGATGTAACACTAACAAATGCTATTGAGATGGGAGGGGTGTGCTGTGAGGTTCTGCACAAGCATAATTTGACTTAGAAGGAACTTGTTTCCTATAAACTTCAGTCTTTTGCAGACTGCGCTGTGGCTCTAGGTAGCCTTATCTGGGATAGAATCGGTAAAGTGCATAAATGTGGTATTCTATCATTAGCCAACATGACTAGGAGTTTAGCATTGGACAATTGGACCATGCAGATATGCCACTTTTATGTCTGTCTGTTATGATTAAAGGTTGAAGTCCATTGTTAGGAACTTAGGATCATGCTTCCTCTATACGTAAACAGCAGTGCACATTTATTTTTTACGTAAACTATCAGAAAATTCTCTGTTTACCATCGGAAAATAGCTTGATTCCCTACTAGCCATCGAAGTTTTAACAATGCTTTTATCTGCCAAATTCACAGTTAATTGACCATGATATCATATGTTATTGTTATTACACATTTTCAGTATACGTGCTGCTTGACAGCAGAGAGAACCTAGCTCATTTCTGTGTACTATATTTTAGCTACTAAGGCATTATTTTTTATATTATATTTTACGTGTGATTACTTTTTATTATTTTGTAAATTTTACAGATTACTTTCCCCATGCAGCATGGAGCCCAGACAGAGTCTGCTGAGGAGGTTACCTTAGTTTCTGACACTGTTGCAGATTCACCACACAAGGTAACATGCAAAAATGGTTTCAGCTTGCTAGAATCTGAGTATTAGAAGAGAAAGCTACCTTGAAAATCTTTAAATGAACGCTCCTGTTGTTTCCTTTTTTATACAACACACAGTTCCATAGTTTGTGGTAGCTTTTTTCTGTGAGTTTAACTATAGAGTTCCCATAGTTTTGCATTCTGTCCATTACATTCTGTCAAGGACAATATAATATTCTGACTAGTTGTGAGGAATTCCACTATTTTCAGAATAGCTGAACATTTTACTGTGAATCTTTTTTTTTTTGTAACTTTGTATGTCTGCTTTGTTCACCTTCAAGTTTTGCAGATTTTTGTCGCTGGGATTTCTGAAGTGATTTCCTCAGAGATGGTAATATGAGAAGCGACCTCTGCATCTGTTGATCTTGTGTTTCACACGGCCAAAGCTCATGTTCCTGTCAATTTACCACTTTTCCTTTCCTTTCAGCTCATGGAAATTGTTAGTGCATTTGGCCCATTGGCTGCATACCGGTTCCTTTTTAACAAGGAGCTTGGCGGGCCTTGCGCATTTGTTGAGGTATGAATGTGCTATTGTATGTAGGCTAGATCATTAGATCATACTCACTCCTGATTGTTTGATATGGACAGTATATGGATCCCGCCATCACACCCAAGGCCTGTGCTGGCCTCAGTGGGATGAAGCTTGGTGGTCGTGTACTAACTGCCGTTCGTGCGTTTACCCATTCTGCTGAGGTACTACCATTTCCGCACATTCATTTACTACCTTATATGCATTCCATTAATTTTCATTGTCCAGGTTGACAATGAGGCTACCCCCTTTTATGGTATTCCTGATAATGCAAAATCGCTTCTTGAAGAACCAACCAAGGTCCTGCAGCTAAAAGATGTGGTATGGTCTAGTTTTATGTATGCATGCTTTTAAGTTACTGGTTACCTTCCATATTAAAACAATTTATGGCAGTTGTTTTCCCAATATTGGCATAGGTCTTGTTATAACTCATGAATTGCAAAGAAAAATGGTGGAAAGAATTAGGGTTATTGTATGACTACATGCTAATTAGCTTTTTAGATCGTAATGTTATTTCTGGTCTCTACAATATGACATAGATAAAACAATGCATCATCCTGAGTATGGACATTAGTGTATTTGTCATGAAAGACACTACAATAATCAGTCCATCACTTTATTTTTCACATTTTCGAAGTTAGTAAAGAAAAAAATTCTGCCATGTATGTAGTTTGATGAAGAAGAGTATATGCTACTTTCAAAATCCGAACTGGAAGAAACACTGGAAGACATACGCATTGAATGTGCAAGGTAAAGTCTTTTGCATACCTCCTGTATAATTGATTATGGTGGCTAGCAGCTTTATGATATGGCCAATATTTGCAGGTTTGGAGCTGTGAAATCTGTAAATATAGTAGAGCATCTTTCTGGTAATGCCAATACTGCAGAGGGTAAGGTACTTCAACCTGAAGACCAGTCAATCAAGATTGGGCCCACTGAGCTTGGTGATCATGACAACAGCACAGAGGCTGCATCAGAATGTTCTGTACCAAATCAGAGTATAGATGTTCCTTATGGTTCAGACCATGCAGAAAAAGATGAAAACTCTATTCCTGAGGGCCTGGGTCAGAAGGATCTTCCATCTAATGCAGCCCTTTATGAGAGTCAAGCACCTGCAGATCTATATGGCACTGACGAAAGAGCTGCTCTCCCCACATTGCAACAGGTCGAAGCTGATCATAAGGTTCCTGAAGCATCCGCAGATGAGGATAAACATATGGAAGCAGCAGAAGCCACTGTCCGAGTGGATGATGATGCAGTAGAAAAAGGACTTGTGGACTCGATAGGCTCAGAGACCTGTATGTCTACTACTTTTGTAGGCAAAGCAGAGAAATCTGGAAGGGAGAACAAGGAACTAGGTGCTGACGACGCGAGTGAAGATCACAAGGTGAAGGCATCAGCTGTGGAGACCGGAGGTAGCGTTGGCACTTTCGTGTTCGAACCTGGCTCTATACTTGTGGAGTTCACTCGGGAGGAGGCTGCATGCATGGCGGCACATTCGTTACATGGACGGTGTTTTGGCAACAGAACTGTGTCTGTCAGATATGCACCTCATGGTCTCTACTTGCAGAAATACACGAAGTGATTACCGCTGCGCCGAGACAGTTCTGGTGACTAGTTACAGACCTCGGTAGTTGATCATCCGGATGTATGTATGGGATAATCAGGATAATGTATTGCTAGAAGAGGTTCGCATTAGCTGAAATGGTAGGATACAAGTCGTCGTTAACCATTATTTACTGGCACCTGGTATTTCCTGCAATCAGGGGAAAGAACTTAAACGTCTCCTTGCAACTGCCGATTACCTGTCGTACATACTTGTAAGCTCACTTTTCCCTTGGTCGAGATGAAATAGCTTGCCGAAGATATTGTGCCGTGCAAGGTCGTGAATTTGTTTGCGGTGCTGGGCTTGGGCATGCGCTCAAGTGCGGTCGTGCAGCAATGTTAGAAATGTAGGATGGATGGATCATGGTTCATGGATGTCCCTTGGCAGCCGTGGTCGAGATCTCTCTCTTCCACCACCTCTCCCTATCCACACGCGATCTTACTGTGGCTGGATCTCCCATTGAATCACATGAGCCATCCCGGGGCTCAGTCAGTAGACCGCCACCATCTCCATGCGCCGCCGGGCAGAGAATTCGTTCCAAATTGTAAGAGAAAAGTGACAGACGAGGGATATGGAGACGGTGCACTTTCATAAGCTGTCACCTCAGGCTTGTTTGGTTGCTGCCTGGCAGGCAGCTGCTGGGCTAGGCAGCGATCTCAACTGCAGGCACTTGAAATCGAGCGCCTGGGAACGCTGCCTGCGCCAGGCAACTTCGCCAGGGTGCAAACCAAACAAGCCCTGGTGCTCCAGGACTACTTGTCAAGTGCTGCAGGACTACTTGTTTTCAGCCATTGTTTGGGGTTTGAGTCACGGATTCCCAAGTACAGTAGCCCCTTGGACTAAACAGAATAGGATACAAGAGATCATTAACCATTCTTATGCTGCTTGCAATAAAAATAAGAGGCAATAAAAATAGCCTAGAGCCCCGGATCTATCTTGTGGCGTTACATTCTCACAAGTCGCGAAGTCTGAAATCTGCATTGCCGTATGCACTTCACTGTCTGGAAATGCTCAAGTGACTGCCGAACCCCAGAATGAAAACTTCACTAGTTGGGTGTCACTCATACTCAAGAGAAAGAACCAAATTCCTGGTATGAGTCAAAATCCTGGCACAATGCAGTCAGGTTATTTACTTTCGTTCATGTGAGGGAATTGCATCGTGTGTTTCATTCACACATGTCCTGAGCCTGAAGAGTAGCAGTCTGCATAGTCACCATAGCCAACGCTAAGCCAATGTGACCATGTGATCTCAATGTTACACAGAACACCCCCAAGAATCAGACAACAAACATCCACGGAATCTGTTGATCTGTCTCATCTGTTGTCCACCGACAACAAACATTTGTTTCTACTAGTATGAAAAATACAGCAAAGTTCATAGCCTGGCTGCAGAAATCTCGGTTATGCAGTTGTCCTAGAATGTATAGCACCTTTAAACTACATATAACCAAAACTTATTCGTACATTGAATTGGTTATGCAGTTGTTTTAAACTCCATCAAAGCCATAATCAACACGGGTAATCCATTACATGGGTATTATAACAAGCAATCATTTTTTTTCTGAACATATAATAAATAGTAGTAGTTGATACAGTTAACCTGTGATCTGGCATTTTATCAGGTACAATAATTGTATAAATCAAAGAGTGACTGTGGTTGTGTGGTACATGTGTTTCCATTCTGTGCACTTTACATTCAGTACCCTGGCCGGTGGAAGTAGTGGGGAATCATGTGAGAGACTGTGTGTTGAAGTTGCTATACTCTAAAAAAGTTGCTATACCGTAGCTATATTCATGCTTGCTACTCAAAACTACCCATGTTCTCTCCAGAAAAAAAAAAAAAGGTATTGATGTCATCTAAAAGGTTCCGCTGGGGCAGTTTCTTCCAGAAGAGCAGCCGCCCTAAAACATTCCGCAGCTTCAAGTATTGAGCTGCCACCTTCGTCCTCATAGAGTAATCCAAGGTTGAACCATGCAACGTGATTTGTTCTGTCTAGTCTCAACGCGTCAGTTAGGAAGCATCTTGCAGAAGACAAGGGTTTATCACCAAGTTGACGAAGAACAGTAGCAGTTGATATCAAACTCGGTACGTGCTTAGGTTCGAGGTCTAACGCTCTTGAGTATGCTTGAAGGGCTTCCTTGAGAAAACCTTTCGCTTCAAGTAGCTTTCCTGCATGGTAAACTTCTTCATAAAGACTAAAAAAACAAGTTTTTGCGTGAAGATTAATCCTCACGAATTCTGATTTTAAATAGTACAGATATGAGACGCTGATAACTGAAAAGGACTTCGAATTGGCTTAGTTATCATTAATAGAGAAAATACCTGTAGCATGATGGGCCAACGGAGAATATGGACTGATAGCTCTTATCTTGGATATGCAAGGTTCTACGTCCTTCCATTGAGACATTTTTAGGTACAAAAGGGCAAGGTCATACCATGTACTTATTTCCAGACTTCTATTAGCCTTAGTTCCCTGCAAAAATGTTTCACCAAAACAATCAGAGACATGGAAATGGAAATCCCACAACTATATGTAACTAAAGACTTAATGTTTTTCTTGCTTTTTCAAAATTTAAACTATCTGCTTGAATATGCAAAATGAATATCCATGTTTGAAAACCCTACAGGTGCACGCTACTCCATCTCATATGAGTCAGGAATGATAATTTCACTAGCAGATACAAATTCCAATCTGAGCTGATAACATTCAAGTAGATTTGGTACATTAAATACGGCAAAAATATCACATAGAGTATTGAAAAGCTGATTCAAAATAAAAGGCAGACACCTGCAATACAGAAATTCCAGCATCAAAACTTTTTGTACCAAGTTGGATCACAGCAAGAAGGTGGGTATACATCTCGATTGCTTTCTTAAATCGCCCCTGTGCTATCTGAATTTTGGCCTTGGTTTGCAATAGATCACCCTGACACCACTTCCCAGCCTGATCCAATGCAGCATCCACAATGCATTCAGCGTCTTCATATCTTTTTTGGGCACTCATTATTCGAGCTACAAGGAGCCAAGTCTTCAATTCTGACCCAGCCTCTAATTTCAACAGCTTCTTCGCATAACGAGTTGCAGCATCTAGTTTCCTCTGGACGGCATTTTCAAGGCTGAGATTGTACATTATCCCAAAATCTCTGCCCTGCATCTTCTTTCCAGCAGTACCAAGAATCTCAAGCACTTCATGCTGCCGAGAAGCTCTATCTGCATCAGTTGTAGCATATCTAGCTTGACTGGAGAGGGAGATGCCAAGTAGAAGGTCCACCACAGCCTCCATTTGGTCACAACTTCCATCTAGATTGGCAAGGGCTCTGCGAGCATAAAAAGCACCTTCTTCAGCATGCTCATTGTTCTCGCTGCAAATTTTAGAAGCCAAAAGAAGTTCCTTGAGACTTTTTTTATCCTCACCAGACTTCAATACCCTTCTGAGCAGATTCAGTGCAGTTAAATCATCTCCTGATGATAGGTAGCATAATTCAACATTATACACCCACTCTTTTTTGTCTAGAACACCAGGTAATAGTTCTTCAAACTGATGAGCTAGAGGTTTCAGCTGACCTGACAAGGACAGTGCAAAGGTTAGGTGATGCATCACAGTTGGGTCTCTCTCTATCCTCTTAAGATTGAACTTCGTCAACAGAACCAATAAAAGAATAATAGCTTCTTCCAAATTGTTCTGAGGTACAAATGAACCATTAAGTTGAGATTGAATATTTGCAGGACAGGCTTCACAGCCACTGTATAGGAGAAAAACTGCGAACTCCTTCTGAACTCTAGCAATGATGTTTGGATCAAAGTTCCAATTACAAGCAAGAGCCCTCCTATATGAAGAGATGGCTTCAGCAGGAAAACCTCCTAATTTCCAAAGCTCAGGAAGCAGCTCAACTGCTTTGCATATTGTTTCATTCAAGTTTCCATCACTTCCAAAGTTGGATGGCAAACCCTCGGGTAATGCAGATTCAACAATGTCTAATATCGTACTGCACTCACGTACAGCATCTGCAAACCAAATTAAGATGAAGTTATGTTTGAGGCAGTATCGCACGAAAAGAAACAAGATTGTAAAGTAGGTCTACCTTCGAACTTTCCAAGATCACGAAGTGCTACAGCTTTGAGATACATCGTCTCCATTAGTATATTAACAGCACGGAAGGGCATTACTGGAGAACTGGCATGTGAAAGGTTTTTTTTCGGCCTCGCTTTCCTAGCGATAGATATTTTCATTTCAGGAACTCGTGTAGATATCTTTATCCCATTAAACACTCGAAGTGCTTCTTCAATATGCCCTCTTTGGTATTCTAACCTTCCAAGCAATGCCCTTGCTTCCTGAAAAATTTCAATCATTATTACTCTATGAACTTGAGATAAAATCAGGTACAGAATATTCAAATTTGATGGTTACTGAGCTTACAGTCACAATATCAAGACACATGAGGACAGAGTTGAACACCAACCCTAAATATAAATGACCATACAAGTTACAAATGCGATGAGAATCTACTTCGTAAACATTCTTTTGAAACAACTCTTTGGATGCACATGTTCAAACTTCAAAATATCTATTGTAAGACATGGAAAGGTCAGTATAGCTTGAACTACGAAGTAAGGTTCAATACTAAGCATGATTAAGTCACGAAGAAATAATATGGTAAGAAGTAATAAGCATATGCTTAGAAATAGAACACCAAAGAAAATTTAAGTCACGAAGAAATTATATGATGACATGTAATAAGCCTATGCTTAGAGATGGAACACCAAAGAAAATTTCCCAAACAGCATATAGCAACTGTGACGGTTTCACAAGAAACAAAGCTTATATGAAATTAATTCATTGAAGGCGATTGTGACACACAATAAGCAACAGATATTGAAAGTCTAGTGCAAGAAAAGTAGTTTGTTTGACAGTTCGCATACAGCATGTTTTGCCATGAAAAGATTTATGCCATAGATGAAGCACATACCTCGTTGTTAAGGGAACTACCCTCCTGGAGGGACAAAGCTTTCTCAGTGCCAGCATTTGGAGATGAGTCCTTGATAATTACAGCCTCTGAAGACTGTACCACTTGATCCATCCCCATCTGATCCCCAGAGCACAAACATTGCATAGACATCCGGCGAATAAATCTACTTAATCTGCTGCTCTTTTCCCTACCCTCCATCCTGCTCCGTCATATTTATTCACTTTCCCTGTTGCAATTACCTTACATTGAGTCATGTAGTAGACCAAGGACCAAGGACCAAGGACTTAAGGGCATCATAGCTTGACCCTATTCGAGAATCTGAAGAATAGGATGTCTATTTTCTTCGGTCTACGCAATGAAATACTCACTATTTTGCAGTATGCCTTGGAGAAGTAACTACAGTTACTACTTACCAGTTACCACCAGTATTAGCAAAATGTCTAAAGCGGTGGGCATTGCAAAGATATGAAATTTGGTGGGATTTGGCGGCTGCATAAAGTCATATATAGCAGTAAAAAGAAACAAAAATCTTGATAAAGCACATGATGAAATTCTGTTTTCGCAGCATAAATTAAAGAAATTTTGTCCAAATCGCGCGGATTAGGCAAGACATACGAAAATTATCCATTGTCAATCTCATCCTAAATTCTAGTATCATATTATCATTTAATTGCAAACCCCGTATCCTCTTTTCCATGGAGAAATAGAAAAAGAATATCAACAAGTAATGCTAATTTTACGCGGAAATTCAAAACAGAATACACGAATCGGGTGCTACAGGTTAAACAATATTGAAAGCCAATTACCTCTCGATGTAAAGGATACGTAAATTTGACAAGTGATGACGAAATTGCTCACCGTCGCCACACAAGGAAAGTCTCGATCCCAACCTGCTAATTCCCCGAAACAACCCAGCTAGAATCAAAATCCAACCTTGCCTCCGCTCTTACTTCTTCAAGCAAAAATCCGTCCCAAATTCGAACGGGACCGTCCGAAAAAGGGTCCTAAAGGATCGCCTGGATCGTGGGGTTTCAATTCGGAGGATGCGACGAACTGGCGATTGGATTGAGGCGGGGGCAGCAGGGGATTGGTACAAAAAATTCCTCTACCACTTCAAATTCCGGAGCCAAATACGAGAAAAGCGATGGAATAGCCGTATCCACCCGCCAAAAATTGTTTATCTGTGGGTGGTCGTACTAATAATTTACGAAAGTTCAACGGGGACGTTGGAGAGAATGATCTACGTTAGGTGTGATTTTATTTCCTTGAAAAAGTCAAAATCATTCCTTATTATGCACGATATATGCTGTTTTCATTAGTCACTGCGAATGGTTTCGTTAATCTTTGAATAAAGGAAATTATTCGCGCTACTTTCTGCATCTCCAACTCTATGACTTTCGTAAGTTGGACCCAAAGTCATCACACCTGTAGTTTTTTTTGGTACATTGCGTCAGTACCTTCTACTCCGTCTGTTCACAAATATTAACATTTATAAATTTTTAAATACTATGTTTGATTTTAATTTTTTTAAATATTAATTTTATTATAATATTTTTATTATTAAATATATTTCAAGTTTATTTTTTATTTTTATATTTTTATAATTTTTTTAAATAAAATAAATTATCAAAAGTGATGTCTGAAAGTCTAACATTTATGGATGAAAAGAGTAATTAACAAACGGAATACAGTACCTTCTAGAAACTACTTGCATTCAGCGCCACTCAGAACGGACCCATATGTCATGGAGTACACCACACTTAGACAGCTCACAAGCTCCTCGTGGAATATAGTACCTTCCACTTTCTGCGGCCGCCGCCTCCATGGACCACGTGGTAACCTAAGCTTTTGACAGCTTGTTGGGCCATGCACTTGGGCTCAATGGCCCCTCGAGCTTGGGCCTCTTTGCGTAGACCGAGCCGGAATTGAGTTGATGGTAGTAAACCATTGGGCCCTGAGCACTTACTATCGATAAGCAACAGGTAAATGGTTTTTATTTGTTGCTATATATTTTTTTTTTGTTATTTTTACAGCGGCCGTACCCCGCATGCGAGCAGGTGAACACTACAGTACTACTCTAGGAGTCGCGCTTTGTACCACAAGGTCCTTCTCATTTTCTAGAGTTCGGCTGCTTACGGCATATGTGATAGGTGTTGCCGTATACGGGTACATGGCCACATGGTTCTTACAGTATCTTCTCACGATCCGTCCGAGTAACTTCACACATTGACAGGCTGATGCTGCAATGCAATGCAGGGTGGACGGTGAAGGGACAACTCCATGTAGTACAGTACGTACAGTACAGTGCTGCTTTCGTCACCTCTCTAGAAACTTCAACAAGGCAAATGCAAAGACAAACCCATTATGTCTTTTAAACAAAAAATACAAACCCTCCAATAGAGTAGATAAAGGGGAGGCATTTTTGGCTTCAAAGAAAGAGGGTATACAAAAAATGCAATCTCCTTCTCTTAGAATGCAAAGTGTCTGCTCTTTAAAGATGAAACAAAACTGCTTCTTTTATACGCTATGCAACTCTCGTTTGTCTCTTTAAATTGTCTCTTTGTTGTTGAAGTCAGCCTAAGCATTTCCTTTGGATCCCTTCATCTTCTGCATAGAAGACAATACTAATAAGGGCAGTCTCAATGCAAGGTTTTATTGAACGGTTTACAAAAGTGTCATGTCATATAAAAGTATTTGAAATAGTAAATAAAACAAGCTTTCTCAATGTAAAGTTTTATGTTGAGATTTTATAGGCTAAGATATTATTTTAATGTTGCATCTAATTGACTAATGGTAGTCCATCAAATATATAGAAATGAAACAAATTATTCTTAGAGGTTTTATTATAGTTTCATAGTTTAGGTAATTGTGTATATCAGATTTCATCTCTATAAAATCCAACTCTTCTTTTTTATCATAAATTTTATATCACATCACTGTTTTTGCTTATGTGGCATGGTTTGAAACCCATATAAAACTTAGATTGAGACTGGCCGAAGAAAGAAAAAGGGCAGCGTAAGCTGTTTCCTTCCGTCCGTAGTCTTTATAGGCGTCGTTTCGTTTCGAAAGCAGTGAATGAGGTGATAGACTTGGTACACCAACATTTTCGGCTTAGAAGAAGGCAATACTCCTACTACAAAAGGGCAGCGCTCTAACTCGCTTCACTGCATGCTCATTTGAGGGTTGTGGTAATGGCTGGCCTGCTCAGTGGCTCTTCTCGTCAGGTATATCTGATCTTTATTAATGCACAAAAATCATACTAGGACAGCGTGTACTGTGTCAGTGTGTTCTGGCCTCGTGATTCACGTTCGTCTTTTTTTCTCTCAACTTGAGCGAGGCACCTGTTTTACCCGATTGATGTAAGTAAGTGTAAAGATTCCGTCTACGCCCATGACAAAATTATATTATTTGTTGCATCAAGCTGTTATAAAGTACTATCTGAAAACCACACCAGAATATGTAAAACAGATCATTATAAAGTCTTGTTTCTATGTCTTCATTGCTACAAATAAACATACCGAAACGACTCTACTAGCAGATCGACATTGTTAAGATATGATGGTCACTGAATTATCAATATGGTTTCTGGTTCATTGATACTGTACTAATTTGCTACAGCAGCCACCAGTGCCTCTTCAGATAGCTTTGCACTTCACTGGCCAAAACGAATCAACTTGTTGGCTCCTGGAAGAAATGAGATTGAGACGTTTGCATCTGTGTTGTAAACTTGTAATGATGACTAGTCCGCTTGATGAATTCAGAAGGCATGCCGCAGCCTGTGATCTCTACTGTGATGACAGTAAGGCTTTCAAATACGTTTCGCGCCAAGCAATCTGCATCTTCTTTTTTTTCTCTTTGGACATAAATCTTGCAAGTACATGTAGCTCAGAGGTGCAGGAAAGCATCAGCCACTTTTGTTGTGACAGCAGAACCAGCTCATTGAAAAGAAAAGTTTGAAACCGTGGTCTTGGTCTGACAACTGTAGGAATGGTTACTTGAACAAACATGATAACGGGGTGGGGGTGGACTTTCCGCCGGCTGATTGCCGCATACTTCCTCCGTCTTTTAAATGTAAGAATTCGTTGATTTTTAAATATCATGTTTGACTGTTCGTTTTATTAAAAAAATCAAAAATATAAAAATAAATAAGTCATATTTAAAATATATCTAATAATAAAATACTTCATAATAAAATAAATAATTTTTTTATAATTTTTTTAAATAAGATGAGTAGTCAAACGTAATGTCTAATAATTAACAAATGCTTATATTTGTGGGATGGAGGGAGTATCTTGGTCAGTTTTTAGATCGACTTTGTCATCGCCTGAATTCTGGAATTCAGCTGCGCTGTTAAAACCGTCAGAAGTTATTTGACAAAACAGTGTGATAATATATGATCAAGCTAGTACTAATTTGCATTCTGCAATGAACCCACTGCCCTCAGACTTCAGGAGTTCGGCTTCATTAACGACTGAATGCACACGCGAGGGCCGTACAAAAAGTTCATGAGCGTCAGAGCTGAGCAACTGCTCGTCATCACAGTAATCATGAGCCCAACTGCGGCAGTCGGCGTCCAAAAGGGGGAGCAGCTCCAGCTGTGAACTGTCTCGTCACCTGCCTGCGTGTACAACTTGCGGCAAGATTCTGCACGGGCTGGCACAGCGTTTCAAACAACGACGACTGTTTCGGATAACAAGAACAGAACAGGATGCCTGATGCATCCAAAATCCTTGGCCCAGCTTCAGATAACAATGCATCTTTCAGGGTCAAATGTCTCCTAGTGCTGCAGTCCACATGTTGCTGGAAAATCCTGCTAGTCAGTTTGCTATGAAAAAAAAATGCGCATGACTCTACAGTTTGCAGGATAAGCTTATGCCAATTCACATCGGAGTGGTGCTAACTTTTGTAACTGAAAAGATGCAACATTTGTGTGCAGCTCAGCAATACTTTAACAGCTGTATGCATGTAGAAGTAGTATCTGCTTGCACCATGGGTTGTTTTACTTTTACCATCTTTGATGTTTTTGTAAACTTGGGCCAGTCTTCGAGCGTGTGACAAAAGTCGACCCCAAGCCTTTCTTTTTGTCGAATAGATGGCAAGTCCTTTTGCGGCCACTAACAACAAATTACCTACAACCAGCAGCGATTTCAGGCGGTAGTCCTGGATGCCAACTTTGATTCAACATGAAAGCGGAAGACATGGAGTGAAAAGCACATTGGCCCCAGAAGAAATAGTTAAAAAGAGCCTGTTGCAAACTAGTACTCCGTAATTGGCTGAAAAGATGAGTTTCTTTTCCTAAAGGAAAAAAACAGCAGCAGCAACCAGCAACATACCACAAATGATTAATTAATCACGGTTGAAGCCTCGGTCGCTAGTAGCGAGACCACCATGGCATCATCCACTGACCACACAGTGAAAGGACGATGCATCATGACTCTTACTGCGAGACTGAACTCGAAAAGGAACCCAAACTAGTTTTCGGTCAAAAAGGAGAGTACCGATACAAGAAATGCTTACTATCATGGAGCGTCTTCCGAAATACCCCTCATATGACATGGCCCATCAAGGACCTCAAAAGGCCATTAGCACTCAGGGGTGCAACGCAATATTTTCAGATAAGAGAATAAATCTCACATGGACAAGTCACAGTTGAAAAGGTAACAGCCATGCAAATATAAACTCTAATTCACGAACTAAAGAACTACAAACAGATGATTAAGCTAACTAAGCTAGGCCTACATGAGGTTGTTTATTACACCTGAAGCAGTTAACAGTTACAGTAAGGTAGGCTGCAACTCAGCGGTACTTCTGCTCGTTACACATGATCATTCAGCTACAGGTTAACTACTCTAAATTTTTACAACAGATAAGAAAGCTAACGCAGTTCCATTGCACCTCCCTAAGTTGCCAGTCATTGGTGTTGAACATATCAGATCAGTGCAGCTCTTGTCATGAACCATTAGCAGTCTAGCCTCATCCATTCATACCGTCCAGGAAGGGGACAGTCGTTCACAGGACAGAAGTTATACCTGATCAAAATAGTGCAGACTCAGTGTAAGCTAATGTATTGTTGCCAACTTGCCATGAAAAAATGGCATCTGTGTAACAATAAGCACATTTCTCCACACTTCTCCAAGGAGCATGCAGGGCAAAACAAAACTAACAGAATCTTGAAGTAGTAACGGGACAGAAGCAAGTTGTACCTCTCCCTGAAAGCATGTTGGGCCTCTTGTTCAGATGCTGAAAAGAACTGTTCCATCTCAATAGAAGTTGGTACAAAACGGCAAATTGAGTCTTCCATTCTGCGACGGGGAGTCAACGAATTGCTGGTTTTACTTTTGGTTGTGGATCCTGGGGTCCTTACGGTTTCCGAGTTCCTAATCAAACTGCAAGGCGTTGTCTCTCTAGTACTCCTGCAATCGAAAGACGCTTATTGTAAAAAACAAGAATGAAAGAAAAGATGGTACCAGGAATGGATAAGTATTGCGATGCACATATCTGATCAGATAATTTAGCTGGCATGCCACCAAATGGCCAAAAGAAATATAAATAGGCCCACCATCCAGAAGGGAATGTTGAACTAAACAATTTGTATGAGCTGAAGAGTCTCCAATTAACTTTATAATAGAAGAGACCACACTTGAAATCCCATGGGAACGGCTAAAAGCAGACATCAAGTAAGGCTAGGGGCACATATGCATGGAAACGTACTCTCGTGAAAAAAATAATACTCCTAGATTACATCACCATCCCTAATCTCGAAATCAGCAGCTTGAAAACTTGAAAAGTCACACTTGCAACCTGCTAGTTCAGGTTGCTAAGCAAATCGATGTGAAAACAAATAACAGTGGCTTGACCGATATTTCCTTCCTCACATAAAACTAATGCTCTTGTCCCTTCCTAGCATACAAACCCATGATGTCGTACTTGTATATAGGTTCTACAAGCAACATGCTTAATCCAGACAAATAAAAACAGGACCCAACGGAGATAACTGAACCAGCAATACACGCCAGATGATGTGATGAAATTGAAACAGCTATCTCATGAAGACATTTTTCAAAGAACTGCAGAAGCCGGGGCGTCATATTCCAGTTTTTGTTTTCAAGCCCTTAGCATGTAGTATTTAATTAAGAGGAAGAGAAGTTACAGCGACCACAACACCCTTCGAGCTAACTCAAGGGGCTGGTACAGAAATTCATGTATTACACGCATAACTAAATTGCGACACAGCACGACCACTAAACAGATATACAAAATAAAAGACAAAAATTGCTGGCAAGTACCCACTACCCAGCAAGGGCCTTCCTTCCAAATCTTCAGAGTGCTACTGTTAAAAACCAGATCGTTCCTCTCCTTCCCAATGGACCAGATGCCAATGATGACTACATCCTTAAGCTGCTTGATGGGGATATCATCTTCCAGTTTATGTCCCTCTTATGTTAGATATCTCATGAAAACAATTTCTAAAGAACTGCAAAAGCCAAGGCGTGATATTCCAGTTTTTTACTCTTAGATTGCTGTAAAATTGCAATTTATGGTTGACGTATCAGAATAAGATTTGAGGGAGCTCAATTTCACTGTCGTGTTTCTTTCACAAAAGGTGGCTCATTCAAACTTTCAAAGTTTCAATGATACGGTGCAGCTGACAAGCAGGAAACATCCAGTGGTGACACTCCGGTACATGGCTAATGATGAGATGCTTGCCAGTAACATGCAGTTTAGTTGCCTTCCAGACAGAACACGGTGTCAAGTGAGCAACCATGCATGAGATGGGACCTCGAGTGCGCCAGTGGTGGTACTTTCCTGTAACGGCGATCCAAATTTCTTGTGAAAGGAAAGAAAGGGCCTTCGATTAGCAAAAGATTGGGAGGGCCAGTGCCCGTCCCCACCACCAACCGATACCCAACTAGCGAGCACGAGGGCAATGCAAGAAAACGAAGGGCAGCTCGTGAAGGAAGGGGAAAGACGGCAAAGGTTTTTTCCTCTCCAAGATTCATGAAGCTCGACCGTGCCTTAATTAGCCTTAGGTGCAATTAATTATACATTTATACCGCAGACGACCATTTTTTAGTTTAACGAAAAATAAATAACCGTGTCTATTGGAAAATCTGAGTGCCCCTTTCTGCCGTAAAGTCGCTCAATCCGTTGAAAGCATGTTAAGGTGAAATAGCAGAGCTCAATGAACAAACTTTGGAATATTTGAGATAAAACTCAATTATATAAACTAAGCATGTGATTAACTTCATTTTGGAGGAAACGAACTATAGGCTGATAAAGCCTACACGAACATCTGGCACCGTTTAATAAAGAAAGAAAGAAACTACTGAAGCCATGTGAAAATGGTACGAAACCCAGGAACAACCATCTGAACACTCATAATGCAGTGATCAATTGAGTCAACGGGAACTACTCGACCTCCAAGATGCCCCAAAGAAAAACCAAAATGTATGTGAGCGTCACATCTTTCGCCACTCAACTGCGAATTCGAAGCCCCAAAGGCAGGGTCGAAAAGATAGCGTATGTCAACCCTAACTCAATCCTTCGCAACGCAACGCGAAGAAACAAATTGGAGGACACACAGCGAACGGAGCAGGGGAGAGGGGCGTTACAGAATCTCACCTTTCCATGACGTCGAAGTCGAGCACGTTCTCCCCGAAGGAGACCTGGTCCTCGACAGCGTCCTCAACCGGCGCCGCGGCGAAGGCCTTCTTCCCCGCGGACCGCCTCGCGGCCGCCTGCGGGTGCGGCGGCTTCTCGAGCCTCCTGCTCCTGAGCTCGAGGTACTCGGCCGTTTCTCCTGGCTCCCCCTTGGCCCGCTGCAGCGCGAGGGTGCGGGAACGGGTTCGGACGCCGAGCAGCGCGCCGCCGGAGACCTCCATGACGGCCACCTCCCCGGACGCCTTGGCCTTGCGCATGTACTTCCCCATGGGATTGGGTCCCCTTGGGGCTTGCTCGAGGAGGCGGTAGGTATGGTGGGTGGGGCGCGCGCCGCAGACGCGTCGCCGCAACAGCGAAATCCCGGGAATAATGGGGAGGGGAAGACGAGTGAGGGGCGGCGACTAGCTAGCGAAGCGAGCGTTGCACTTGCAGAGAGAGAGAGAGAGAGAGGGAGAGAGAGAGCAGAGCAGGGCACCTTGTGGTGCGGTGCCGTGCGTTGGCTAGCGGGAAAAGGCGCGGGGGACGGGTGGTGTCCCGCGCAGGCGGGCGTTGCGAAGATTTTAGAGAGAGGAACAGGGGCGGCGGCTTAGGTAAGAGAGAGAAAGGGGATTCTCCGTTCTCGGGACAGGGGAAGAGGACGGCGGATGGTGCTGCGACTGTTGCCAAGTGGGGCTTCTCTGTGTTCTTGGGGTTCTCGGGACAGGGGAATCCTACTGAAAATCGATCTTTTATTTTTTTTTTGTTTTGCGGGTGACTGAAAATCGATCTTTGGACTCCACGATTTCCGATTTGAACATTGCACACTCTAGTCTCCTCTAAAATGGCATGGAAGCACGGTACTATGATTTTTTTGACATAACAAGGATACATCTATTTCTATTTCACTTCATGCGTTCTCGCAAAAAAAAAAAACTATTACATTATCTAATAAAATCATTTCGTGCGTTAAGTCAAATAATTGCAACAGCTGAAAACGAGTTTTCCATTCCATTGGGCCTACGTGGGCTGTATTAGGTTAGGAAGGAGTACTGAGTTGGGCCTAAGTTGGCTGTAATGTCAAGAACAAAGAAGAAGAATATACGGTGGGCTCTCTCCACCGACATCGGCAGTTTTTATGGATTGAGGAAAATACAAGACCGGTCCTCAAATTTGTCCTACGGTATCATCTAATCTAAATCTCTAAATTCTAAATCTGCATATTTTAGATTCTCAAACTTGCTAAGTGATTCACTCTCAGTCCAGATTATTCAATCCATGAGTGAAACATTTAGTAAGTTTAGAGATTTCAATATGTAAATTAAAAGTTTGGTGACCTAAATGACATCTCACACAAGTTTAAGGACCGGTCATGTAATTTACTCTTCTTCTAGACTCTTTTTCTGAAATTTTAGTTTTTAGTAACTAGCAATTCCCCAATTATGAATAATAAAGATAATATAATTCAACTTCAAAATTCAGGATATCTACCGAGGGTCCGAAGCTGTCTCACTGTTAGGGTTGCAGTCGGGCTACCCATTGAGCGAATTCCTCTTATGCCATCAAAATTTTTAGTAGTTCCTTATCAGCTATGGAAGAAACCGAACTTCCTCCCTTGCCATCCCCAAAATTTTTGGTGCCTCCAATGCCATCCCCGTCATAATCTGTCAGCACTGTAGCAACCGCGAACACTGTAGCAATAACGGTTATTGTAGATCCGTAGACTCCTCTTATCCTCCTATTTTTTATTTGTTACATGAAACTTAAAACAACAATTCTGGAGATTCAACAAAAAATCTCTATTTCAATAAAAAATATAATCTATTTATAATTTTTGTAATAACAAAATATGTGAAAAATATAACCTTATGGAGATTATTTTTTTCTATCAAAATTTATAATGACAAAATATGTGAAAAATATAATCTTATGGAGATTATATTTAAAAATAGAGACTTTTTTATTGAATCTCCATAACTGTTGTTTTTAATTTCATGTACAAAATAAAAAATAGGAGGATAAGAGGAGTCTATGGATCTACAGTAACCGTCATTGCTACAGTGTTCTCTGTTGCTACAGTGCTAACGGATTATGACGGGGATGGCATTGGAGGCACCAAAAATTTTGGGGATGGTAAGGAAGGAAGTTCGGTTTCTTTCATAGTTGATAAGGAACTACTGAAATTTTTTATGGCATAGGAGGAATTCGCTCCTGCCCATTAGGTTGTAGTGGGCGACACCCCTAGTACATTTGCTCTTTTAGATTGATAAGATCGAGGTGGATCTTAGTTCATTTAAGAGAAATTTGGATCGATCCATTGACCTAAAAAACAACAAACTTGCATCCCTACTCACCGTTCTCCTTAGTTAAAAAAGAATATGTCTATTAGTGTTGCATATATAACATCAATCAGAATTTGATAAATAAACCCACATCCTGTGGTGTCCGAAGATGTTACCTAAATTGTAGTTGTTGATCTACTAAAATTTTGCTTCCTATTTGCATCTTTACCTGATCTGTTATAAAACACAATGATACACAATGATACGTCTGCGCTATGCAGCAGGTTGAACCAGCAGCACAGGAGTCGCACCTGAAGCTAGATTAAGGACGAGAGGAGTCGCCTGCGCGACCGGCCGGGACCGGTTCTCCGGTTAATCGAAATAACCGGCCGGTTAGTCCCGATTCTTTGAACACATTGACTCACCCTGATGCACTGACACCAGGTTCTAACCAACTTTTAAGGGTAATTATAGATATTTTCAGATTATGTAATAGGGTATTTAAGGGTTGTACACCACAGCACCAGGTTTTTTGTCATCCTAGTTTCGGGGTTCATGACTGCTTAGAATCAATGAATCTGTGAATGGTATTTATGCTGGAGTAGAGTAAGTTAGATGGAGTAGACCAACTGCTGGAGAAGGCACAGAGGAGTATTATAGTAAAACTAATTTGTGTAATGTCACGTCACATGTTTGAGTACACTCGTTGCCAAACTTACTACGGAGCTGCTGAGGTCAAACTGTATGTCTGTATTGGAACATAAACGCCATCAAGCATATCGTCGTCAGAGCTATTCACCAGTATATTTTTCTCACTGAGACGAAGAAAAACGCCTCTGCACATCAGCCATACTTTACAAGCGCCCTCTCTGGCCAGAGAGAAAACACAACCATCTGCATGCACTTTCGATTCATTAAAGTATATTAATGTTCTTGGAAACTTAGGCAGCTTTTGACTCAGGCGACACCATTTTTGCAAGTACTAGAAAACTGCAGAAATCGACAGCACCGCTTTCACAGCAGCTAAGAACAAACTGCCCATAACCAGCAGTGATTTCAGGCGGCGATGTTGGATGCTGTCTTTGATTGAACAAAGAAATCAGCGAAGATGAAGTGAAAGGACATAGGCCCATAAAGTGAAAGGAGCGTGCTACAGAATTTTCCCACTGACCTATAGCTTCTTGTTGACTGAAAATACCAACTTTATCAGTAACCTGAATTTAAGGGGAAAAATTAAAAGAAACAGCAGCCGTCGCAACGTTTCGTCGTGGTTGATGCATCGGTCGCTCGAAGTGAGACCATCATGGCATCATGGAGTTACCACACAAAAGAAAGAAGACACAGGGCATGACACATGCCACCAAGACAGACCTCCGAATGGAAGCCAAACCAATGTACCGTTCAAACGACGAGCACGAATACAACAAATGCACCTCTTCTGGAGGGAAGCCCCACTGATTCACACGACTTTTCAAGGATCTCAAAAGGCCACTGTACTCAGGTGGCACATGCCCAACACAACTTTTAGTTCCTCAGACTAGAGCATGAAGTCATAAACAAGTGACAGCTATAGCCATGGAAATCTAACTCTCTAATTCATTAACTCAGAACTACAACAGATGATTAAGCTAATTCTACATGAGGTGGTTCGTTACATCCTGAGCAGTTAACGGTTACAGTGAGGTTGGGGATCAGGGTGTAACTCTGTTTGTTACACAAGATCATTGAGCTACAGGCTAACTACTCTACTTTTTTTTTACATCATACAGGAGAGCTGATGCGATTCCATTTTGCTTGTCACGGCGCTAGTCACTGTAAGATATCAGATCAGTGGTGCTCTGTGATGAAATTTAGCAGTCTAGCCTTGTCCACTCATACCGTCCAGGAAGCGGGCATTCATTCACAGGACAGAAGTTATACCTGATCAGAACAGAGCAGTACTGTGTTAGCAATCATATCTCAATGAAATGGCGTTGATAAAATCTCCATAGTCTCATAGGAGTAAGGGTTAACCAAATAAATAGAATGATCGTGCGGTAGAGAGAAGGAAGCAAGCCATACTTTTCCCTGAATGCATCTTGCTCCTGTTGTTCCGCCGCTGCAAAGAACTCTTCCATCTCAAGAGAGCTTGGTATAAAACGGCAAACTGAGGCTTCCATTCTGCGATGGGAAGTCATCGACCTGCTGGTTTTCTTTTTAGTTGTCGATCCTGGGGTGCTTATTGTTTCTGAGCTCCTAATCAAACTGCAAGGTGTTGTCTCTCTGGTACTCCTGCAATCAAATCAAAACAGGCATGTGAACAAAAAGAACACTCGGACGAACAGTGCTGGAAATGCCTAGACATGACAATTAACGTTTGCCGTGCAAAATGTCGCTCATGGGAAAAATAAAATTTGCTCCTTGTGCTAAAATCCCTATTCCCTCAATCAAAAGCTTCCAATCTCGAACGTGGCCATTGTAAGGTCTAGCTGAATTGAGAACCGACATGACTGACAAATAACAGCTGATTCGGTGAATTATCTCGTTCTACACATGACACTAGCACACTCATCTCTTGCCGGCATATGCCCCCACAATGAGGTACTTGATTATGGTGCAGCAAGCACACTTACTACAGACAAACAACAACTGGGTCTAACAGAGCAACTGAACAAAAGTAAGGCTCTTGGCAAGAATAAGCAGGAAACGGGCCCACACACACCAGAAGATGACACTAGATAGTGTTAAAAAACTCATGACACTGAAATGTTTTTGAAAGAAGGATAGAAGTAATATGGCCACACTAATCCGCAACCACCAACAGAGTCATGTTTTCCGCATTGGACTCAACATTACAAAATAATGATAGTAGTTTTACGCATTATTGTATCAGAATAAGAATTGAGGGGACTCCATTTCACCATAGCAATTTTGGGGGAGCTTCTAATTTTCAATTGATTGAAATTAAGGACTTTTCAGTCGATGCACGTGGACCGCTGGGTCACGATCGGATGTCCATAACGTCGTCTTCAACCTCTTGTAAGAGCCCAACTCTGTCTCTCTCTCCTTGCAACGAGCAGGAGTTCGCTCCCTCCCCTCCCCTTTCCTCCATCCGTCCCCCCGCCACGGTAACTGGCTGTTGTCGAGCTCCCCCACCCCAACCTGGCCCAACTGCCATCTCCCGCCACCCACCAGGCGGCGCCATCGCCGCCTTCGCCTCCACCGTCAGGCTGGCCTGCCACCTCCGAAACCTCCTTCTAAGGCCGGAGATGATGGACCTCGCTAGAGAAACCCCCCACCCCTAAACGCCGGCGAGATTGAACGCCGACTGAAATCACTGAAGAGAAGGGTTTCCGTTTTAAGAAAGGTTGTCTATTCAAATTTCAATGATCGCAGGCAGGAAGCATTCAATTGTGGCGACACTTTCGTACACGGTTAATGATGAGTTGTTTGGCGATTGCCATGTCATTTACTACTAGTTGCCTTCCAGACATAACGCAGTGGCAAGTGAGCAACCGCGCAAGAAATGGGACCTTGAGAGCGACAGCGGTGGTGCTTTCGGATGGTGGGCGATTGAAATTTCTGGTAAAGGGCAAGAAAGGGCCTTTGATTGCGAAAAGATTAGGTGGGTCACAGCCCGACCCCACTACCAACCAAGCAGTCGAGCACGGGGTGTTGCAGAAAACCGGAGTGCAGTTCGTGTGGGCAAGGGAGACGAACAAGGAAAGAGGGAACTTTTCCCCTCCCGTTATGGAGAAAGACGAAGGCGCGGCCACCAGGAGACCGTGCTTTAATTTGGGTTTGGGTGCTAGTAGGTACTCATAACAATAAAAGGTTTTTTTGTTGAACTCATAACAAGGATTTTGCATGCCACTAAATGTAGATTATTTACTTGTTCTTACAACAAGACGAGAGATTTTCTTGGAAACATAAGGGCAACTGCTTTGCAGTGACCAGGTCCAGCACCAATCAAACCATACTACAACTGCTAAAAAGCACTGTGCCAAAGAAGAACTGAATAATTATATTTAAGCTAAAAAATAGTCGGAAAAACTAAGCAGGATGGGTTATGGGTAGCTCTGCAAGTGGTCGTTGAGCAGAGAGCGCAAGGATGCATCGCCAAAAGGAACTTTTCGGCTTCCAGAATTTATTAGGCGAAAAAATGGCGATAAAAACACTGCCCAAATTTCCCCTCCTTCCCTCCAGCAAGCCACCCCATCGCCCCCTTCCTTCCTGTCCTCCGGTAAGCCACCGGGCCCCGGAACACTCTGAGTCCAAGAAGAGAAGGGAAGCTCTGACCACACCCACAGTCCTAACCCTCAACACAGTGAACCGAAATGAGAAAGAAAGGACCGCCGGGTTGCCACACGAATTTCACGGTGGAAAAATCGTTCCAAGAAGTAACTTTGGGCGCCACGCCATTCAGCTACGAATTGGAATCGCTGAATATCCCGTGGCGATGCTAGCGGAGTGGATCCGAAGTTCCCGTAAACCCTAAATCGAATCCCGCAACGCACGAGAGAGAGAAAAAAAAAATTGGGGAACAAAAAGGGAAGAACGGAACAGTGCGTTGAAAAATTCCTCACCTTTCCATTGCATCCAAGTCGAGCACGTTCTCGCCGAAGGAGACCTCGACGTCGTCGTCGTCCGCCGCCGACGCTGCTTGCCGACCTTCGACCCTCCTAGTCGCGGGCACCGGGGCCTTATGCGGCATCTGCGGCGGCTTCTCGAGCCTCCTGCTCCTGAGCTCGAGGTACTCCCCCGTCTCCTCCGCGTCCCCCTTCTCCGGCGGCTTCTGCGCCCGCTGCAGCGCGAGCGTGCGGGAGCGCGTGCGGACACCGAGCAGCGCGCCGCCGGGGACCTCCATGACGGCCACCTCCCCGGACACCTTGCCCTTGCGCATGTATTTCCCCATGGCGCCTGCGCCTCGCGGCTTGGTCGAAGCGAGGAGGTAGGTGAAAGTGGGGCGAGCTGCAGCCGCAGCGCGAGGCAATCCCGGGAATAATGGGGACGGGAAGGCGTGAGCTACGCGAGCAGCAGCGGCGGCAGAGGGGGGGAAGCGGCTTGTGGAGCGTTGGCTAGCGGGAAAAAGGCGCGGGGAAAGGGTGGTCTCCCGCGCGGGCGGCGATGCTATTTACAGAGAGGAATACAGGAGGAGCGAGGGGCTCCAAGCAAGAGAGAGAAGGATTCCGGAGCAGGGGCGGAAGGGATGGCTTGGCGCGTGGGGTTTCACTGGAATTTTGGGGCGTTCTGACGATGGAGAAAGAAACAGGGGAAAGGCAGTGCTGCCTTTCATTCCCCTGCATTTTTCTTGCATCCTTTTATGATTCTTCAATTGCGTCATCTAGCTCATCCAGTTAGGGTGTGTTTGGGATAAAGAAAATTCAAAGGAATTTCAAAAAACCTCATTTCTAAGGAATTTTTTCTACATTTAGTGTTTGAAATGGAGGAATGATGAATTCCATTCTTTAGGAAAGGAATGACTTCCTTTCACAAAACGTAGGAAAGAAAACATGAGGTTAGAGGTAAGAAATATTTTTTTGTTTTGTTTAGCATAATGGTTACTTCACACACAATGAAATTTGCTAACACAATACAAGGAGAAATTATTTTAAGAAGAAAAAATAGTATGTAACATGATTAATTTGTTTCTAAATGTCTTATATAATAATTGTGATATATGTTGTTTAGTTATAATAATATTTTTATTTTTATGTTTCTATTCTTGCATTCCAAACACCTTAAGTTCTTCATTTGCATTCCAAACACCTTAGGTTCTTCATTCCTTTGTTTTAGATTTCTGCGGTTTTCTTGTCTGTTTAGAATGAAAGAATGCAAAATATAGGAATACATAGGAATCTAAAAAGTAAGAAAACCATAGGAATGAAATTTTCATGTGTTTGAAATACAGGAATAGAAATATAGAATATTAGTGCAATTGTCGTGGCTTTCCTGAGTTCGGACCTCATTTTCTGATTCCTAAGTTTTGTGGAGGAAAGTGGAGGAAAAGATTGGAACGAAAAGCATCATTCCTTTGACACAAACACTACATGACGTCAGCAATCCTAAGAAAACTCATTCTTTTTAACTTCCTCTGAAAATTTATATGTTTTCTTAATTCCTATGTTTTTTTCTATTCTTATGTTTTTCATTCATACATTACAAACAGATCCTTAGTTTTACGTCTAAGATTCTTCCTAAAAAATCAGAGAGAGGAATAGGCAGTTTTCAATGTTTACAGTAAAATTCATGATTTTGTGGAAAACAAGGAAAATATTATGTGTACCAAGCGTGACTTGGCTCTTGTAGATGGAGGCGGGGAAAGCTATCATCTGCCTCAATTTCTCTTTTGAAAGAAACAAAAGGTTGCGTCCCACTTTACAAAGAGTCAAAGACCCTGTATTTGAAATGGTCCTGTGTAGCACGTTTACAAAGACCCCAAGACTGTCGGATACAGGCATGGTCGGATACTCGGATGCGTATTGTGGCATCTGGAACATACTAGTACTATGTAGTAGTATGTACGGACCCTGCTGGGTACTGTAGCGTGGCGGTAAAAATTGGGCGAAATTGAAATCTTTGGATGGCTCGCAGTAATTGAACCTTTCACGTCAGTAGTGTCTCTGATTCAGTCCTCTGATATGACGCCCAGGCCGCAGTAGCTGCGGCTAGGCTACTGCCGTGCCCGTGCATTTCGTCACGAGACGCGCCGCTCTGGCTCAGCAGTCGTAGGAAGAGCACTGTGCTACCGAGTCCGTGCAGCGCGCATCACCTCGCCGTGCACGAGACCAAATTTTTTTTTCTTGATCTAGTACGTACCGTGCACGAGACCTAAATAGAGGTACTCTAGCATCAGTGAAAACGCTCGGCGACCAAACGTGCCCGTGGTCTCCTTTCCGGCTCGTACGTTCGCGGCGTGGTGGAATTTGCCGAGGGCCCGGTGGTCATCAAGACACAGGGCACAGGTACTCGCCTGGGCATCTACGAGCTTGTCCATCAGAATGCGACGAACGTACCGAGACCCCACTGCGGTCGTGCGTTCCTTGTCCTCTCTTTCATCGGCGAAAACCCACGGTTTTCACTAACCTAATGCCGAACTAAAGAAGGGAGTTTAAGGATCTTCAGTTCCGTACCCGGAATGGTAGTGTTAAGTTAATAATGTCAGCGTGCGGCGGCAGTGATCGCTCGTACGGCACCACGAGCTCAATTACTCAAATCCAGAGGCACTGATACAGCGCAATTAGTGGCGCTGGTACTACTCCATATCTTTCTCCCGTACCTCGATCATGCCGGTGCTCATTACTGTTCCAACAAGGACCTCTTTTATCTTCATGATTAATACGGTCGCCAGCGTACGGGGTACGTCGAGATCAGAGGGACTTGAATTCAATGGAGAAGATACGCAATGTCTATTTTTCTCTTCTCTGTAAAAATGGTTGGAAAATTCAACTTTTCATTACCGGTAGTGCAAAGACCATTTCGCTGCGTGTTTGGGGGTTCACCCTGTCCCGGAGAGGAGTGGAGTTATTACCCTGCTGTTCGCGACTGGATCACCGACTCGTCATTCGCCGGGCGATGTGATCCGGTCTTTTTACACAGTCAGGCACCTTGAATTCAGCTTCGGCGGCTTCTGCTGCTACCGCGTCAAACTAAGCAGATTCTGTAGGTGCCGAAGCAGTGGTGTGGTGGTAGGCTGCTAGCTGCAGCGCTGTTGCCACAGTAGCAGTGTATTCAGTGGAGTGCATGTCTGGATAAATGCCGGCTCAAAGCAATACGGCGACAGTTCATACAAAACCTTTCAGGTTTCAAGCATGCATGTTCCTCGCCAGTTAGGCAGGCAGGACCAGAACAGGGCAGGGTTAATTCGAGGCCAGCCACTGAATAATAAGCTTCCTGCGCATCCAAGGGAGGGGACGGACGGCTTCATTGGATCCGTATCCCCGCGCTTAATCGTCAATCTGCCCGTTGCAGTTCTGACTTTTGAATTTACAACAACAATTAAGGCATCTCGCATTGGGCTCAGCGAGAGCACGTACGGAGCAGCCGTAGAAAAATCCGGGCCATCCCCATAGGGATTACACACAGGAGCCGGCCAAGGCCAAACCATCGCGAGTAACTAATGCCCTGTGTCGTTTGATGACAGTGATGACGCGGCTGAGCTGGGCGATTAACTAGCGACACAGGACCAGCCCATGGAGCCATGGACAACAAAAAAAAAAAAAAAAAAGCAAGCTGCTCGAGGGAGGGAGAGCCGTGGCGAAGGGACACGGTCGCAGCATCCCAACCTCTGGGCTGCGCCGCGGCAATTATTATTTGTTGCGTTTGGGCACGTGCACGCTTCCCCACGTCGGCGAGACGTCAAAAGTTGCGGCCTTGAGCTGAGCAGGCAGCCCATGCCGTGCTTCTCCGATTAACGTCGCCACGTGCGGCATCGGCGTCAGGGTATCCAATGCTATGCTTGTCACTGTGACCTCTCTCTGCGAACGCAATGTCAAAATGTGCCATGCATGCGTGCATGTCTACCCGGCGTCCATAGCCACCTTCTTCTTCTCTCTACTGTTGCCGATTACTGTGCTCGTTATTTTTGTTTAAATTTCCTCCTATGGTCCAAAATACCGTGGCCTCCCCTGGTCCAAAATACTGTACTGTAACTTTCAATCATTCATCCTACTGTTATGGTAACATGGAAAGCAGTGGCGGAGCCAGACACGAAACCAAAGAGGGGCCGGTTAACAGTGTATCCACAACTAGTAAAATTAAGCATGATTCGGTGATTTAAGTTTGTTAACTAGAATACTCAACTCGACGTGCATGTCTCTTGAGAAGAAAAAAGAAAACGCAAAGAACCGTGCATGCTGAGGCAGTACAGAACTCGGATATATAATGCAATTACTAGATCGGCGACTGCGCTAAGGTAAGCACGAAGATCAGCGAGGATGACAAGCAATAGAGAATTGAAGCAGATATCATGCGAAACGGAGCAGGCATCACTGCTTTGCGTTAGCTAGCTTAAGCAATGGGCTGGGTAATTAGAAGTATCGCCACGAACTGAACAACGTACTTAGGAGAGAATTTGTGGCACCAGGTACCAGACTTTGGGGCAACGACTAGCCAATAAAGCAAATAACGTAGTAGCAAGACAATTTCTAATGGCTCTTCCATTCTTTTCTTTAATTTTTTAAGCTAAGACGTTTGGCCACTTTCAAAATTTTCATGCCCAAGGGGGGGCCGCGGCCCCGTCTGACCTGTACATGGCTCCGCCAATGATGGAAAGTCCCCGGCAACCAAACCCCACACGGCAAACAACAAAACGCCTTTTGAAACTGAAATTTAACTCGCAAAAGTTGCAAATAAAAGAGATTCTCCGTCCGGGCGCCGCTGTCGGGGGAAGATTTTGAAATCGTGCTAATCATATCGAGGGAGATGGGGGGAGAGGAATATTGGGTACTACTACTAGTAACTCATATCGTACTCACCGATATCGCATCACGCATCATGGCGTGCTGACATGACCTGTGTCCTATCGAGATGATGCAGGTTTCAAAGAGATTCCCCTTGCTTTGGTCAGTACACGGTTCCTCTGCAATGGTAAAAAAAATGGGGTCCGTGGATAGGTTTCACTCACTCCCATCGCCAAAGGTTTCTTGTTGCTTGCCCGTCCAATAACACGTCCATCTCCAGCATTTTAGAAAGACCAGTTCTGGTCGATCCCAAGCAAATTGAAACCTCATCACCTTTTCTTTCTCGCATTCCATATCTCCTCGAAACTGAAGAAGCAAGTTGATTTCATCTTTTTTTTTTCCTTCTTAAAATTCAAATGCCAGTAATCATTGATGGATGAATATATATAGAGAGCCAGACAGCGAGAGCATGATCAGGTATGGTCTCGAGCTGGCACACCTGCTGACGTTGTCGATGCCTGACGGGGGATTTTCTCGCCCATATCGGCCGGGGCCTACTCACTGACGGCTTTGCTCGTTTTTGTTTGTTCCTCCTTGTTCGAAAGTTGCTCGCAGTGGTTTCTTTCGTTTTAGGAGGTCCTGAACAAGCATCCTCCTCATCAGGCCATGCATGCCAAGTAAAAGCCGCCTTTTTCCGTCGCTGCGATTGTTTCACCGCTTCGCGCGTGCGCGCCTTCGAAACTTGGAAGTGGTCGAGCGAGTTAAATTTCGCAGTCAGTTTTGGAGTATGCACGTAGTAGTAGCAAATGTGCCAGGCGTGCAGACAGTCCTTGTCTGCGCCATCCGACGATACTAGTAGTATTGCTGCTGCAACCGTGAAACACGTTGCATGGTCGAAAATCAGAGAGAGAGAGAGAGAGAGAGAAAGAGTAGGGAATATTTCCACCGCAGATTCCTCACTCAAACCGCCAAAACCGAAGCTCTCCCGCCAAAATTTCGCGCCAAGGCGCCGCCACCAGGAGGGAGCGCGAACCGGGTGGGTCAAACGGCCAGTCATTCCTCGCGTACCATACCCATGATGGCACCCGTCCTTTACCCTTTCACCGACATGTGGGCCTCCCAGTCAAGGCAACCCTCACGACGGGTAGCTTTCTACGTATCTGTAGCTCCGGCCGCGCGGAGCACCTGCGCGCCCAGCAGGAGCCGGCCCCACTTGGCAGCCCGAGGCGACGGAGCCCGAGGAGCCCTCGTTTCACGTCACGGGAGTACGAGCAGGTATTTCTTTTATTCATTTCAAAAAATAAAAAGAAAGTAGTATTTCTTCTTGAGCATCCGAGGATGAACTTGAACAGCGCCCTACTGTATTTCACATGTCTTCGCTCGTCTCACGATGTGATTCACAATCGGGGCGTTTACTGGTGATGACTGATGGTACTAGTTGTAGCTGCTACGGTTGCACAGTGGTAACGGGTCAGGGAAAGCGTCGACATGAAAGATGAGGCCCAAGTGCGCTTGCTTTTTTTGTTCCAGGGACGAGGGTCGGACCGTTGGATGGATGGATGGATTGGATGGATGGATACAGTAGCGAGACCGAGAGAGAGAGAGAGAGAGAGAGAGAGAGATGAGGCGATGAGGGCGCACGCGTCGCGAGGCTCGTGGACGGATCGCGCTCGCCTCGGAGTGCGCGGCGCCGTCGTACCGTACGTGCGCGCGGCGGAAAAAACTGTTGTAAACCACCCCACCCACCACCGCCGAGCCCATCCATTCGCGGATTCCCGCCGGCCATTGGACACGGCCAATCCGCCGTCGATGCGTACCGCGGCGGCCGCTTTGCCTTCGATAGTTTTTGCAGGGAACGTACTGGCGTTTGCGATGTGTGCACGGAAAGCATGGGGATTGATTGGTCCGTCGTCCCGGACTGCTCGATCGATACCACTAGAGAATTTCAGATTTAACCATGCCCGAATCTCGTGGCATTTTGCGCGGCCAATGAGGTCCCCGTCGCCGTCTCGTGTACTTCGACGATTGCAAACACCGAGGAACCAACATCGTTGTTGCCTCCCGGTGTAACAGAATCACCTTCGCCTCCCGTGCTTGGATTGGTACCCGCTGCGATCCTGCATCAGCTCGAGTACGGAAGAAGGCATCATGACGTTTTGTTGGTGGCGTTCCGACGATGCAGGCGGTGAGGTTTTCAGTCTCGACACACAC
This sequence comes from Eleusine indica, assembly GCA_030378355.1. Classification (NCBI taxonomy): domain Eukaryota; kingdom Viridiplantae; phylum Streptophyta; class Magnoliopsida; order Poales; family Poaceae; genus Eleusine; species Eleusine indica. The sequence continues at coordinate 2,128,153 of CM059498.1, read as the reverse complement.
GGCAGAAAACTACTGAAAGTGTCCGGGCGTCGTCAGGGTTTGAGTACGGAGGAGCATCATAACGTTTTGTTCGCGCCCTGAAATGAATGTGCTGCTACCTCTAAAGTTGCAGCGTCGTTTGATTCAGCGCCTAGATGGCTGAAACGGCTGAAAAACAGTCGCAGCGTTCTCTCAGAAACAGCATGCTCCTCCTATAACATCATTGTTTTTTCGTCCTTTGGGTGTGCGATCACAGCATCATCGTTCGTGCAGGAGAATCTGGAAGAAGAATGTCCAATAAGGATTTCTGGCGCTGCAAAATCGGTGCATTGGACCCGTGTGTAGCATACAGTATTGAACACTACTAGCATGCATGGCGTCAGTGACTTGAATTTGTTGTATATTTTCTTTGCATTGGAAAACATTGCATCCAGAGCATGGCTTAACCAAGTGAGCCTAAATGAGACTAAACCTACATGACAAGAACACAGAACACGCAATACCTTTTTTTAGAGGAAAAAGGAGTGTTTGAGCTGAACAGGCCTTCGGAATGGAAAGCAGAACAGATCATCTTCGACAGCAAATCGCGAACGAGATCCACGGCCCAATACCGCAACGGAGAAACGGGCCGCGATCCTTCGTCGGGAAGCAACCCTTACCTTGGGCCGAAAATTGCTAAGTTTTTTTGTTTTTTGCATAACAGGGCACGCCCTGGAAACCCTTACCTTGGGCCGAAAATTGGTTAGTTGGGCTGAATATTGAAGCCCGGGCTTGCAGTTGCAGCTACGAGCGCTCCGCCCGCCACCGCTCGCCGCCAAGCCTCTCGCTCTCGGCTGCCTCCGTCGCTCCGCCCACGCCACCGCGCCGTCCAAATCCACGCTGCTACTTCTCCGCCGCATCTCCACGATGCTCGCCGCCTCCCTGCCGCCGCGATGGGGAGGCGAACGGTCGGCGGTGGCAGGAAACCGCCTTCGTTCATCTCCCCCGCCTCGTCCTTCTCGTCGTCGTTCTCCAAGCGCTCCCGCTACGCCCGCCGCGTTCCGTCCCTACCCAAACCGCCTCTCACGCCGCCTTTCATTGGGAGGAGGAAGAAGAAGCCGCCTTCCCGGCTTTGGATGCGGCTGGACCGGCGAGGCGGTTGCGAGATATTCATGTGCGACAAGGCTTTCGTCACTGAACGCTCTGGGGTGCACGCCCGCGACCTCCGCGTTGTCGGACCCCTTCTCTCTCGCGCCCCCAGCATCCTCGGTGAGCTGATGCTATTTTCTTTATCCTTGGCTTGCACAGAAATCTGATTAGTGAGTGTGGTACATGTCACGAGTTCCTTAATTTGTCATAATATCCTGATTTCTGGCATGTCGTGAAGTGTAATATACTAAGTGTGATTATGATTGGTTTTTGCTTCTTTTGCAGCTAGAGAGAAGGCTATGGTGATCAACCTAGAATTCATAAGGGCAATTGTCACTGCTGATGAAGTCCTGCTCTTGGAACCTCTTGCTCAGGAGGTTCTCCCTTTCGTCGATAAATTGAGGCGGCATTTCCCACTCAAGAGTCTGGAGGTTGATGTTGACACAATACATGTGGATAATCAGGATGGCAAGCATGTCAAAGTTGGTCCCGAGTGTGAGGTTCCGTTTGAGTTTCAGGTGTTGGAGCTAGCCCTGGAAGCTGTATGCTTGTCATTTAATTCCAGAGTGGCTGATCAAAACAGGCATGCCATTTTTGTGCTGGAGGATTTGACTAAGAATGTGACTACTAGAAATCTCGAGCGCGTTCGGAGCCTGAAAAGCAACCTCACTAGTCTGCTTGCTGGTGTGCACAAGGTATCGTTGCAGACACCTTTTGTCACTTCATGCTCCTTACTTCTTAACTGTTGTTCGCTATACCACTTGTGTTGTTTATGACTACGTCACCCTTAGTATTTGCAAACGAATGACTTTTGTTTGCTTGACCACTGCTGTGCATATATCCCCAGAACTATCTTGTTTATGTTAGTAATTAGCAACAGCAGATAATGAGTGATCCATCACTCCAAAAATGGTGAAAGGTTGTTAAACCCTGGATATACCTTTACAAATATTTAGTTGAAAATTGTGAAAACGGTGCAAATTGTTTGATAGCTCAATTAATACTATTAAAGTTTTAACATTTATCTTGGCATGTTGCATTGTGCTTTCTCTTGTTCCCTGTGTATACTGTTCTAGTAAAATTCTGGATATAATATTTATGATATTGCCGTTATGAAATTCCAGGTCAGAGATGAAATAGAGCATCTTTTGGATGATAATGAAAACATGACACAACTAAACCTATCGAAGAAGCTAACAAAACGTCAGCATAATGAAGATTTAATGGACCCTGCTGCTTCAAATATCATGTTCCCTTTAGAAAGGAGCATGGTTCCACCAAAATCTATTATAAAGCAAAGCACGGGTGTTGCTACAAGTGTGCCATTGGACAGTGATGCAGGAAACCTAGAGATGTTACTTGAAGCTTATTTCATACAGCTGGATGGAATTCGCAACAGAATTGTACTGGTCTGTTGTTTTTTACCTCTGTTCTTTTTTTTTTTTTTAGGAAGTCGGGAGGGGAGGCCCCTACCTTGATTTCATTAATAAGAGACACCCTCCAGAGGTTTCCTTCCTCTGTTCTCTCCTTTACTGCATGCAGCATACCTCCTCTGGGTATTCCTTGACTTTACATATATATTTCAGATGTTGTCAACTTCATATTATCCTCTAGAGGTTTTCTTTCTTATTATTATCAAGCAAACTAGTGAAAGTTGAATGTCTATTTCATCTCTATATTTTTGTTAGCAGTTTCACTAGAATGATGGACGCTACGTGAACATAGTGTTGGGCTAAAGGTCCAGAGTTCTTATTGTGTTTTCTTATTTGGTAAATTTTACAGGTCCGTGAGTATATTGTTGACACAGAAGACTACCTCAACATCCAACTTGACAACCAACGTAACGGACTTATTCAGTTCCGGCTGACACTGATCATTGCATCCTTTGGCATAGCCATTAACACATTGATTGCTGCATCATTTGGCATGAACTTGCCTCACAATGGAAATTGGAACACTGCTGTAGGCTCTTTCTGGCCATTTGTTGGGGCCACCTCGTCTTTTTGTTTGCTGCTTACCATCATGTTGTTTGGATATGCTTGGAGGAACAGACTACTTGGCAGTTGATTGCTGCCTTAGAGGAATCCATGAGCTTGGCCATTATGTTGGTGATGGCATTCTTCTTTATAGTGCCTCCTGGCTGGAGGAACTGGAATAGGACTACTTGTCTATGGGTATAACAATAGTTGCAGACTAATGATAAACTCTCACCTGCTATGTTTTGTAGGTGGTTTATGGTCGTGAATAAGCATCACTTATTTTCTTTTTTAATTTTGCATTGGCATGTATCCTAACATTAACTGCAACTGTTAAGACATGTGTAAGATGTCCAATTGACAGACAAGAGCCCAATTGTGTGATGTCCAGAATGATGCAAGGCTAAAGTTACTTGGATATAACAAGAGCGTAATGCCTTCTGCTATTTGGGCATGCAACGTGATGCGGTTCTTTTCTATCTTCATTTTCTCCTTTGTTTGAGTAAACACATCTTTACAGTAATATGCAAGCGCAATTAACTGCACTTGCTAACAGAGACAAGGAGAACAATTTGCTTTCTCTTGCATTATTCTGATTATAAATGGATGTTTCATGTGATAATACTGGGAGTAAGTAAAATCTCCGAAAACTATCAGAAAGAAGCAAAACCCAAGATATTTCTAGCCGAAAGTTAGAAACTGAGCCCAAGTTGCAGGCCGAGTGCTGCATGGATCAGAAATAGAGTCATAATGCCACTGCCGAGTAGACCATGCGTAGTCCTAAGCCCTGGGTTCTCCTGGCATTAAAAAAAAAACAAAAGTCACTCGTGCTGTCGATGCGAAGTCAACAGAGGAATCTATAATTTACCAAACAAATTATAGAATCAGTTTGCTCGTTTCATATATCTTGTCAAGTTACCTCAAACAATTTTGGCAGAATAGCCTGAATGGTCAAAAGTGCAAGGCCAATGACTCCGGTTACTGCATGGGGACTGCGAATCCATTGATAAAAATCAGGAGGAGACCTTTAGATTTGCACACAAAAGAACAGTATTTGAGCTCCGAGATCTGAGAGCAGTACCTTTCAAAGATTGGTTTGTCAGAGGTAAGAAGGGCGGTAATCCCACCAGTCGCGCCGAGAGCAAAGAAGAAGAACATGCCGGCAAGGAGCTTTGGGTGGAGATCTTTGGCCTTGGCCTTCTCTTCCTGCAAGCAAGTGTCATTTGGCCATTTTACTAGCGTTCTCGTAGGTATGCAGAGTTCATAGGCAGAGAAGATACATTTTCTATTATAAATGGTCTTGGCACATGGGTTCATGCTACTTACGGGATCATCTGATAGTTTGATCCTGAAGCCCAGGTATGAACCGTACCCACCCATTGCAAAGAGCACCACAGCCTGAAAAGAGATGGCACGAAGTTAAACTAATAGCATCAGATAGAAACAACCAAATCAGCATCAGCTCAGCGTTGAACAGTAAATTCAGAATTCAAAGGGTACTATAGTTTTATACTGATTCTCATATTCGGAACGGAGGAACACAAGTTGTGTGAACAAATGCAGCGGTGGAGCCGTACCATGTTGCCGGGGTGGCCCCAGTGCACGAGCCAGCCGGGGAGGTCCCACGTCTTCACCAGCTCCACGAACGGCGCGAACACGGCAGTCACAGGCTCAGCTGTTCAGAAAATACGCCAGCAAAAGAGCAAAGTCATTAGCATCGAGCGTGTAGTCTAGAGATGACACACCAAAGTGGACGAGGCCTCTATACCTCCAGGCAGCAGCGCGGCGAGGAGGAGAGGGTACGGTGCCAGCGAGTAGAGCCGCGTCACGGGAGCCGGCTGCCTCCGCTCCCCGTCGTTTCTCAACGAAAGGCCATGCTTCTGTTGAGGAAGCGGGGATGAGGATGATGGTGACGCCAGGCGGCTAGGAGCAGGCGGTGGCGGTGGGAGCGCGCGGCGGAGGGACGCGCGTGGCCGGAGGAGAACAGAGCTCGCCATTGTCGCCGTGGATATGGCGCCCATCCGTCTCGCTCACTCACTGGCCACCCACTACTCACTCGACCTTCTTCTTATGTGACTTGGCGGCGGTAGCAGGACGCTGAGAGGAAACAGAGGGATAGAGCAGGAGGTGGCGGCAAGACGAGGAGAAAAAGGGATGCGGGAGCGTGGCGTGGAGACAGCCGGGCCAAGTGAAGCGAGGCGAGCACACGCGCGTCCGACCAGCGTGCAGGGACCAGTGCCGCGACAGCGTGCAAGGACAATGGACTGGATGCTGTCACGAGAACCTTTGCACCGTGGAGGACACGCAGCGCGGCCCTCCGCCCCAAGTGCCGATAAGCTTCCATCGGCTGATCTCGAGTCTAGTCGCATTCAACTCTTATCAAAAGAACTCAAAGGTACTTTCTGGAGGACGTTCAGCAATAAAACGACAGGCCCGGCATGAGACACATGAATTTCACAAGAATCAACAAACACACCAATTTCATCCAAAAAAAATCAATTCCACGAATCAGGAAGATATCAGGCATTCACCCTGTAACTAGAGTGCACATCCCTTATCATCAAAATTTGTCAACTATCATCATGGTCATGGTCAAGCCTTTAGGCATGGAGTTGCCTCCAAAATCATTATGTGCCTAGTGGCCTAATAACAGGGAACAAACAGAAAAGAGCCAAGCTTCTGTGCTAATACAAACCTCTGTATTTTCAATTCCCGGTGTGGAGTTGGTTCCGATGGAACCACTCCACAAGAGAGTCCAACTCCGCGACAGTATTCCTTGGGCCAGGATTTTACCAAAAAGGCTGAAATTGGGAGAGTTTTTCTAGGTATTGCTCCAACGCATATGTTCTTGGAGACAGTATGCAACAGTTGTAATGTTGTACAGGAGATGATTCAACTCATCAGGGCTTGAGCGACATGGCCACACCGAATCTTGATGGCGAACGTACAACCTTCGGGTCGTACTCAGCAGAAAGAGTCACAAGGGACTTAGGCCTCCACTCATGCTGACAGAGTAATCCAACTTTCCCAGTGTTGCTGAACCTCGTCTTCAGCAATGTTGAAGAACCAAGTGCATGGGAGCTCCCAATGGTGAAATAGTTCTCCTTTGTTTTCATCTTGTGTGTTACCTCAGCTGCCACTGTAGCTCCACTGGTTGGATTGAACACGTGAATATATGACGCCTTTAAAGTCTCCCCTTTATCAGCCCTGCGCACCAAAATGTGGAAATATTTTAGGTGCATCAATTGAAACTGATGCACAGATATGAAATAGAGCAAAATGAATACTCCCTCCATACTCAGTTTAGAGGGCGTTTAGGACATGATTTATAATACCAAGGAACAATTAAATTGGGTCTAATCTTCCACTCATTCCTCTATTAATACAGCGTGGAGCCGCTTCATAATAAATCTCTCTCCCCTCTGGAGTGGCCAGCGCATCCAACTTCAATGCACCAGGTCACAGGTTCGAGTCCACCATTCGCCTGTTGTTGATTTTCTTTTTGCCTCGGGAACAGCCGAGCGGAGGGGTATGGCAGGACGCCTGCTATTTCGAAAGCTGTTTATTTCCTAGAACGCCCACTATATTGAGTATGGAGGGAGTATAAGCATATGGATACACTTTTTAGTTTTACATGGGCATCAAATGTGTAACTACTGCCTACAGCATAGTTGTGTATAGTATGTATACACAAACAATAAAAGAAAACTTGCAAAACTTACAGTAGCAAGGAAGCAGAGAAATCCGACTTGTTGTACACAATTCCTGAGTTGTACTTGGTAACAGAAGCAGAAGCACTGTCAAAACCAACTTCTGCGCCAACACTGAGTTCATTTGTGCCGGTAGTTGCAGCCAGCTCAACCAAAGGTGTTGATGCCAAACCAATTGTAGAACTCAGTGCAAAACGATTATGAATGTATTGCAGATCAAGCTGTCAAATTGAAAGTTGCAAACATAAAAAACATTGGCATACCACAGTAAAAACTGGGGGACTCAACCATTAAGATGATCAAAGCAAAGTATGGAGAGTCAAATATGCATTCACTGTGGGTTTCCAACTTTCAGTAAATCTGATGCTTCTCGTACACCAAGACATACTAACCTTCCCTGACTTGTGATCAGGAACCCTGAAGTTGAGTGAAGTCTTCAAACCAGAGAGTGCTTCATCAACAGTGACAGTGGCTGACACCTGCAAAAGGGAGGACCCCAGCAAGATTGTAAGAAATAAAAATGATGTCCAGTGCTGGTATATCGAAGAAAGGAAATGACCAAAGCAAAAATGGATATACCATGGAAAGATGTATGTGTTACAATTTCATCACTAGAAATGATATAGCAACTTGCATCTGCCTAAAACTCACATTCTTAGTCATTTTAAGTCAATTTTGAATGATAAGTTGATTACTATTAGTAGCTAAATTAAAAGCTATAAACTAAGCTGCAACAAAGTAATAGCATTGCACCAATACATTCATCCCTATCATATGGGCTAAGTATAAAATGTTCTTAGCATAAAACTGTAAAGACAATCCGTTTTGAAACATAGGCTAGTAATGTATATATTCTGTACTGTCACCAATACATTCAGTTGTTTACTAGTTCAACTGAAAGATATATCCTACCTGCAAAAATTAATAGTGTTGTCTGCTTTCTGCTAGTATCACAACTACTAATGAGCTAATAATATTTCCTGATGCCAAGATTTACTAATGATTTCAAATTTTATGCAACATGTATAGTGACAGCAGAGCCAAAATTAATAGCCCTGATCCAGAAGACAAATAACTTTATAGTGTAATGTCAGGCTCTGCAAAGAAAATTAAAATGGACGAAACTAAACAAAGTTTGCAAGGGCGTACTTTAGAATCACTATCAATTATGACATCAACAGTGGTTCTACCACTTTTATGCTGTGCTCGTATATCACCAATAAAGTCTTCATTTATCTTCACACCGGTGGCCGTGAGACCCTATGACAGAAACACTGGTTATGAGCATAAAAATTCAGAGTATTATGGAAGGAACTAAATGACATGTAGAAGAGTGAAGGTCTTACCAGATCAGAGTCGTTTGATGTTGACACAGAAACCTTTTGGTCAAAGTTGTAGTCCTTGTACAAAAGATCTATAAATAGTGCAATACAGATATTTGTTACTGGATGCTACTTAACATATTAGGTTTGCTAGCACACAAAACAAAGCAAGAAAATATAAATGCTTGACAAACCACAAAAATAAAAGGATGCTAATGTAACTGTTACAGATTATTATGAAATGATGGAGATAGTACAATAGACAAGTCTGGGGGTGTATATAGTTAGTATAACATCCTATAGAATGTGCAGTGATCTATAGGACTCACACACAACTGAGCTGTCTAAGGCTCCAAGCAGATCATACTGGCAATAATGAGGGTTCTCTACAAATCTAAAAATCAAAAGCGAATTAATGCAATGATTGAATTCTAAAGTTCTTGTGTTATTATTAGACATCCACAATCAGCATTGATACTCGTGTGGGCATCCAGCAAAGCCATTCAAGTATACTTTATTTTCTAAAGTGACCCATGATTCTCATGCAGATATAGAATTATTACATCCACCACAACAGAAATTGAATTTAATGCAAATGGCATGAACAGCACAATAATCTGTGACAGAAAACAAGCATTGCATAGTCGTTTTAGAGGAAGGTGCTTGCCTTTTGCTCTCTTCCCGATGCTGCCGAACGGAATAGGACCTTTGGCCATCTGTCCCAAACCTGGCAATCCGGTGTACTACCTGGGAGGAAAATACACAACGGCTATTCAGTACTCGCAACATCAGAAGCCGACCGGCCAATAGGGCGAGATAGGGCTGCCGCCTATGTAAAGCCAACGGAGAGATCTCCTCTGAGAGCTCCGGCCCCCAAGTCATCAAACACAGTTACGCCGCATTGGTTGCGTCTCTGCCTGCGGCTGGAGTTGTTTCGAAGGCCTACCGCTCCAGGAACAGGTCGAAGTACCCATCCCCATCCCCGATCGGGATGAAATCTCCCCGCCCCCGACGACACCCCCCGAGCAGGGATCGACCCGTCCCAGCTACGTCCAGCCTAAATGTCAACTACAGGAGGAGGATTAGAGAATCGGGAAGGAGAGCTCAGAACTCACCTTCGTTTTCACCGTCGAAGCTGGACGAGGAGGGCCAACCCGAACCAAGGTGGCAGGATTGTGCCACGTTCTCGCCGTCGTGCGCTGGCTACACGAGACCGAGCCGCTGCTAGACGTGCCTGCTGTGCAACTCGGATGATTCACCGCGCCACCAGACCCCGGCGAGGAGCGGCGGCGGCGGGGCGAGGAGCGGGCAGCCGAGGAGGGAGGAGCAGAGAGGAGGGGACAAGCGGCGCTGGGTTCGTGCGAAGAAAGAGTCCTCCTAGGTTTGGAATCTCACGCCGCCTCCCGCACCGGCACCGCACGCGGGTCGCGGGATTCTTGTTGTGCTGGCCCACGACGGCCCACATTGCGCCACGCTCCTAGATCCGTAGCCCGCGTGCCGTGGATTCCTTCCTTTCCTACACTTTCTCATCACAACAAAAAACAGCAGTTCAAAAAAAGAAAAAACAGAACGAAAGATTCCGTTTACACTAGCGCGTCTCTTCTTCTTCTTCTTCTTTTCCTTCCGGAACTTTCAGATGATGTATAAGACAGCTTCATATATCAGATTCAACTGATTAGCATAGTTTTTTTTTTACCGAAAATGATTATCACAGCTGATATCACTTGTAGCGGATGGAACAAATGCTCGGACGGTGGTTAGTTGCCGCCAGCTGGGCCCGTTGCTAAAAACTGTGGCACATGAAGAGATGCCGTTACTGTAAACTGAAACGAAGAACTGATTACTATAGCTACCAAGTACCAACGCCACATTCAGTTCCATATCATCTTTTGATCTCTAGCATGATTGCAGGTCACATACGAGCAATTTACTGAACTGCATTACAAAATGGGCTAGAAGCTGAAACCTGAAATTTTTCTATAAAATCACATCCAAGAGTTCTCAAAACTCATGAAAAAATAACCAGCCACAAATTAGGACATGTGACATGTTATGATTACACAAAATTCAAATCCAAAATTGACTCCATTCGTGAGATATAAAAAGAATCAATTAATTATCGTAATCAGCGCCTGTAAGCATCAGTGAAAGTAGTGCAGCATATCCACAGTAGCAGGAAGCACATATGCAGCACAAAACTTGGGAAAACGGTGTGCTCACTGTATACACGTCACATTACCAAATGGGAAAATGAACAGGGCTCGTACTTACCATAATGTTTCCTTACCTAAAATGATTGTAAAATCTGATTATAGGATTTCAAAAAACATGCACACAGTTTACACATATACGTAGAATAGTTTTAAATAGCAAGAAGTTCTGAAAGTCCAAAATTATGAGTTCCTCTTCCATGTGCCATCATTAATCAAACATACAGAAGTCAAGGAGCGTAAAAATGACATGGTCATATAACATATCTATAGTTATAGGTCCTTGTATCATAGGAAACTTGAATAAAGTGATTGCATCATGTAACTTCAAAAGTATTTTCTTCGCATGGAATTTTCAATAGGCCTGGTTCATGATCTAAGTGTATGTGCATGTCATTTCTGACAAAACAAATGCATCTAAATGACAAAGAGTTAATCTACATAACTGTACACAGAAAGATGGAGCAGTTGAGTGGTACATTGGGGACCTCAACTGATAACAGATGTCATTGTAATCAAACAAAAGTGTGTGTTGGCCTAGATTTTTCCTTCATGATTGATACAGATTCCAATCAAGATCAGGCTGTGAAAAAACTTCATAATCCGTAGGACCATCTACAAAACTATTAACTGTCTGCATTCCTTCTAACAACGATGGCTGGAATCGATCACTTCTAGAAGGAAGCAGCTTATAGAACACTAACATCCCAAGAGTACATATAGCCTGTAGCTTCAAGGAATCACCCTGAACAGCAAAGAAGAGCAACATTGCAGCAAGGAAGAAGATCACACAGAATTGCATGATGCACAGCACTCTGTCCATTAGCTTCCCATCATTGCCTGCAGGAAATCCTCTAACTCTGTATACAAACAAGAAATTGTACTTGTCCACAAGGTACCGGTACCCAAAGTATGCTGCACCCACAGGAACCACGAGAGGAGCAAACAGAGAGTAGATCATTGTGAGTGCAAATATTGTCAGATCAAAAGCATAGTATTGTGCAAAGTCAAACTTCTGTTTTGGCATGTGAAAGCTCCTGTTTATTGGGTACAAGGAAAGATCATGCCCCTCAATACCATTCAGAAAACCACTGTCTTCTCTCTCAGTCATTAGGGGTGCTGCCAAATTATTATTCTCATCACCATTCAACAGCATTTGGTAGTCTTCATTTTCTTCCGGAACCAATTGGACCATATCATTCTTTCTAAATTTCTTCATTATATGCTTTATCCAAGGAATTGGAGCCAGCAGATCAAAAGATATTCCCAGAAAGGTACATGTGATCAAGAAAGCCAGTGAAGAAAGTGAAGACCTTGACAAAAATGACGGGCTTAAGTAATGCTCGATCTGCTTGCAATCTGGACCATCCAAGTAGCATCGCCCCATGCTAAGTATCCAACTTTCAAGTGAAGACTCCACCAGGGCACGCAACAAAATGAGATTGACAAGGAAGAAGCAAACCATCTTCAGCAATGCAGCCCTCTGCTCCCCTGATACCGTCAGATGGCACTCAAACTTGGAGAAGTATGACAATACTGACGGGATGATAATATACATGCTCACAAATACGAGGACATTTGGAAGAAACTGGAAGATTATGGTCCAGAACCAGCTTGAACCTTCAAGCCAGACAAGCCATGATTTCGCATGATCCATGGCCTCCACATTGATGATCCGCGCTGCGTTTTGCATCCCACTGATGATTGCCAAGGGTGAGCTGAAGAACAAGAGCATTAAAATGAGACAGGTGTTCACTGCAATCCGCCGCAACCCTTGCGATGTCTTGCTGAGCCCTAGATGATTCCAGTATATATCTGATGCTGGTGGTGCTCTCTCCACATTCCATCGGCTTCTCTCAAGTTGGAGCTCCATCACCGGGACAAACCTTCCAATCGGTGTCTTCTTCCTCTCCATGCGGAAATCCCTAACAGCCTTGTTTGCTGTGTACACATCCTTGAACACTACAAAAGCTACGCCAGCACCAGGCGCACACCCTTCCTTATAATCCGACAACCTGCTGCCAAGAACAAGTTTCTTGGTCTGCAATTTCCTAAGCCTTTCTTCGTCAGTAAACCCCAACCTCTCGGCAGCCATCACCCATAGCTCTTTGCATCTCTTCACAAACCAATGCTCTTCTGACTGTGCTGCTTCGTCGTGAGCAAAATCATCAAACAGGTCACGGGCGCCCAACCTTGCCTCCAGCCAAGAAATCTTGTTCCCGACCTTCCCCAACTCCTCAACGAGATACTGCAGCGTGCAGAGATCAAAAGGCACTATGACACGGTAGACCTTGCCAGGGTACTTGTGCTCGAAATACTCCTTGAGCGGGGTCTTGTCTGCTGCCAGCGTCTTGGGGATACCCTGGATCATTATGGTGAAGACAGCGACCGAGCTGGAGTTGGGGTCGCTCGGGTTACCGTTGCCGTCGCGGAAGCGGGTGATACGGAGCCCGTCCTCCATGCGGGAGATGCCGAGATGTGCGATGGAGACGACCGCGGCAGTGAGGAGGAGGTGGAGCCATAGGAGCGGGGACGACTTGGGGATGTGCGAGATGGTCGTGGCGGCGAACTGGTCGACGATTGCCGCGTCACCCGCGAGGAGGTTGAGCGGCAGGGCCACCACGACGGCCACGGCGGCGACGGTGGCGAGGACGACGAAGGAGGCCCGCTCGAATAGGAGGAACTGGGCGGCGTCGGCGCCGCAGTGGAGCGCGATCTGCGGCGCGGTGGCGTGGTAGACGGCGAGGAGCTTGGCGGCGAGCGCGGAGGGCCCCGGGATGCGGCGGTGATCGAAGCGGAGCTTGACGAGGAGGAATAGCAGCACGCAGAAGGCGGAACCGACGGCGGAGATGTTGATGAGGTACTGGATGCTGCCGTACCACGCCTCCGGCTCCCCGCCGCCGCTGGCGTCCGGCGGCTGAGCGGCCGGGCCCATCGGGAAGGCCCGGGCGCGCGCAGACGACGCCGGAACGAAACCCTAGATTCCGGTGGAACCCGGCCGCGAAATATTCCCGTTCGCCGATGAGATGCCTTGCCGCGGTTCGTGGTCGTGGGAGGGGGTGCGTGCGGGACGGGTGACGGATCCGGGTAGATCACGGGAGGGAGGAGCCGTGTCGCCGTGCGCATTGCCGTATCGCTGATGGGTGGGGACAAAAGCTTTTGAAAGAATATTTTTTGTGGTCTGTTGAGTGATTTATACTACCATCATTTAATAACCTCACTATTAAGGAATTGCAAACTTTCGTGGACGGTGACTAGGACTGGTTCAGTCAGTGACAAGAATATTTTATAGCAGAAGTATGAACTTCGCTTTACTTAATGATGGTTCTTCGCATGGATTCAGATCTGCACTTATGGCAAACACGCCTTCATACTCGACGATCTTCCACATGTAGCTACACTATTAATTTTCTTTCAGCAGTTTTCCATAGTAATATGCTATACTATCACACAATCGAGTTGTAAGGAGTTTCCCTACTCTATAGAAGAAGAAGAAAAGTTTTGCAATTGAGTTAATTCAGGTGGGGAGCACCCCACCGTAGTTTCCTCAAAAAAAAAAAGAAGAAGAAGAAAAGGAGGAATTGCCTCTTTAATTGATTAATAAAAAAACATGGAAAATGAATTACAGTGATTAAACTCTTGCATTGCTCAAAAGTTACACATGCAACTTCGATTGAAAGTCTTTCAATATTTAAGAAATGATCGTCCAAGTTATCATCATGCCTGTATTGTCCTCAATAAAATTATTTTCCGATGTAATATTTTAAAAAGAAATGATTGTACAAATTGTCATCATGCCTATTGTGTTATACAAAAAGAAAGAAAGTTTGTCATAAACCGTTAAACCTTCTAGTTACTATATTTTCTTTCAAATAGACAAAGAGCTTATAGATATTATAATAAATGCAGACGAGAAAATCTTCTTGTTAACATACCAAAACCTCAACAAAACGGTTTAAAAAGGATAAAGATGGCTTGTTTTTTGTGCTTATCCAAAGGAAATGTGCTTCTCCCCCCAGACAAAGGGCCCAAAATTGTCCAGAAAGGCAAAGGGGCCGAATCCACCCTTGAAAAAAAAGATCTTAACGCCACCATCCATCCGCGACGCCAGAAGCCGACGCACACAGCTACAGCAGGCACGCCACACTAGAGGCTCCAAGCGAGCGCAGCCAAAGAAAATACAGAATGGCCACGGCGACGGCCCTCTCCTTGAGCGGCGGCGGCCGCGGGGCCGGCGGCAGCCCTCTCCTCCGCAGGTACACGGCCTCGGCAGGGCGATGCTGCGCTTTTCCCCGCTCGCGGTGGAGGCCGCCTCGCCTGGCGGCCTCCCGCGCGGACGACTCCTCGCCGGCGCCGTTCGAGATGACGGTGGAGAGCGCGCTGAAATTGCTCGGCGTCGTCGAGGGCGCGTCCTTCGACGAAATCCTTCGTGCCAAGAACGCCGTCCTTGCCTCCTGCAAGGACGACCAGGACGCCGTCGCCCAGGTCCCGGAGACTTCTCCTCCACTCCTTATTATTCCTTTCGTGTCTGCCCTTTTGTTATGCTCAGCCACCGCTCAGGGGGAAAGGAGATTCTCTATTGCGCCCTTAGCTTGGTACCTCCGGTTAATGTATTGGAAGCCTCTTTGATCAATCAGGAGCTCGTTAAACGATGTGAATTGTTGTGATATGATATCTGAAAATTTTCATGCAGAAGCAATTTTGTTAGGAATACAATTCCTCTTATATAATGGTAAATAAAAAGTTAACTTTATCCAGCTCATTTCTATGGCGGTGCGATGGCTGTTCGGTGGCTCATGTGAACTGGGGTTATTAAATTATCTTGTTTTGATGTGTGCTGTGTTATGCGTGATACTAATATGCCATGCAGCATGTTAGCTTAAGCCTTAAATGTGTATTCATGGTGGAGATGATCATCAGATCATAGATGCATTGCCGCTGTTCAAGTAGTAACCTGCTTCGTAGGATGGAAACGTGTTTAAGTTTTTGTAGCTTTGTTCACTGGTTATTACTGCTCGTTTTTTAGTGTAACTTGGTAAGACTTTTTTAAAAAAAAGATTTTGTAAACCTTTCTTGTTCCAGTAAACCATCTGCTGTTCTTTCTTGGTTCCTTCTGCAAGTCGTCCTCTTGATAAGTATACTTACTTGTGGGTATTCCTCACGTCCTTGCCTGATTTCTATGCTGTCTACTTCACGTTGGCTTGACGGGTAGGATTGGAACTTCTATGAAAAGAAGGCAGACAAGTTTTTTGGCAGCATGTGTTTGTTGTAGTCCTGTAGATGTTCTAACTTGTGATCTTCATATGAACTAAGACATCCAATTTCATTCACGTCCATGCTGCCTTGTTTGACTCCCATTCTCGTTACATAACAGGTTGAAGCTGCCTATGACATGCTTCTCATGCAAAGCTTATCACAGAGAAGGGCTGGAAAAGTTGTTGATAGCAGCATCCGTTATGCCGATGTTAAAAGTATAAAAAGTCCGGGGACAGGCACAGTCCCCCAGTGGATGCAGGCAACCATGAAAAATGCCCCTGTTACATTTGAGGCTCCATCATCTAGCAGTTTGGGCATCCAGTCATGCGTCTATGGGGCACTGATGGTTTTCACATATGCTAGCGGAAGTTCAACATCGTTACCATCTTCATACACTAGCCCTGATGTTCCCGGTTTTATCCTAGCAACAGGATTTGGTGCATCATTGTATTTCCTTGCAAAGAAAAATATGAACCTAGGTAAATTGATCCTCTACCATAAGTTATATTATCCAATGCGTGGTGTTGGTACATTTTGGACATTTGTTTAGAATTTATGCAACACTAGCACAGTTGGTATTGCAGAATCATAGGAATTGCTCCTCTAAATATTGAAATTGAAATGGTCCCTATATCATCAGCAGTACAATAGTTATTTTAATACAATATTTGTGTGCCATAAAACAATGGATTTTTCACTATGCATGAAACCTTTATTATCCTCCTGCTTTTGAGCAATGTACCTGGTACTTTTTGTACAAACGAATACTTGCCGTGCATCATTTAAACCATGGGAGGAAAATTGTTTCAGAAGTCAGTAACAGAGTCCAGAGAATCTACTAACTGTATACTCCTTAATACATGTGAGGCAAGTAAAACATGACGCAGAGTTCTTTTTTCATGATGACTGTCTTTTGGTGTGTCCTAAAATCTTACCACTGGCCATTTCATGGAATTCGGGTGCCACATATAATTTTGTTTACATGTTTCAGTTACAGTAACAAGAAACAAATCATGACAATGATTTATTTATCCAGACTAGCTAACCATGCTTAAGAGCTCCACAACTCGTTAACATTGTTGTTTTTAGGGAAATAATTTGTTAACATTGTTGGGCTCTGAACTCTGATACATCATGTCTATCGACAATCTTTTCCCGGAGTGTTAAATCTTGTGGCTAAGGTTAAGTAACTTGATCCTGTAGCAATTTAATTTACTGCACTACCTTGGTTTGAATTGGCTATGTAGAATGCTGGTAGTGAGTGCGCATCTGGGCTTGCTGGCATAAAAGTTGAGAAACCTCCTACCTGCTTCTGTGCCTATTATGACATTGCTTACTTATGAGAGGATGCTACTTTTATGCCAACCTTCATGGTTAGATTTGGAATGAAATAAACACTTTTGTGGTCCTTTGTGCTTGTGCAGGTAAGGCTGCATTGATCACCGTCGGGGGACTTGCAGCCGGTGCTACTGTCGGATCTGCTGTGGAGAATTTTTTGCAGGTTGACATCGTGCCATTTCTAGGCATCCACTCCCCTGCTGTCGTTGTCAGTGAATTTATTCTATTTTCCCAATTTTTGGTATCGCTGTGTGTTAGGTAGGTTCTGGAAACAATCTGTCAGCCTGGCATGTAATTAACTGAATCTTACGAAGCTTAAAGGGTCAGGAAAATGCTTATTTTTCATACAAGATGGAAAGCAGCCGTGTATAGCAAAAGAAACATATGTGGGTATGGAATGTGACATGTACATTTGCATTTTCCTCCATTGAACTACACCATTAGTCCCTTGGAATGTGCTGTCTTTGATGCGGCAAAAGCTGCTACTTGCCTGGCTGCAGATCTAAATCATTTGAGCAGCTCTTTACACTGAGTTTCGTATTACGCCTGCAGTTTATTTTACTTAAGACTGCAATTTGTCAAGTGTATCAGGATTGCAGGACTTCGAGAATTACTGTGACACATGATCACATCATGTTTATCTCACCTGCTTCCTCTTGATTTCCTCACATGAGTCACTGTAGCGTTGTGATTGTGTAGCTGTGAATGTGTGAAATATGGGTTAGCATGCGTAGAGTATTGTTAGTGAGAGCTTTCGTCTGCAACTAGACTACGGGTTGTGCCTTCCGTTTTTGCTATTACCCGGGCAGAAGGGAGAAAAGGTAAGATAATTGAATTTCCCCATGATCAAATTTTATGGGTTTATGCGTGTTGGCAAAACTAGAACATGCGTAAATGATTTGCACAATACACCCTTCGTTTTATAACGTTTGTAACTAGACTATGTGTTACGCCTTCAGTTTTTGCTATTACTCGGGTAGGGACGCGGATTCCTATAGTGAACTGCACGTATGTAGTAGCCACTGACAAATAAGGTGCAAGAGCCATTGATAGGTAGGGTCACACAGCGTGCGGTCCCATCTATCATTGGCTACTACATGCGTGCAGTTCATTATAGGAGATCTTGATTGTTCGAGTAAGGGGGAGGGGGGGGGGATAAGATGATTAAATTTTTCCGATGAACCTGCATGATACATCGACCTTTGTTTTATAAGTAACGTCATTAATAAAAAGATGGATGCAAAGTCGTGATTTGTTTGTTTTATCGATTTATCTGAACTTATAGAGTACCTTTTGGGTATCATTTTTGCAATCATCTTCTTCTCGAGGTAGAATTTTGAAGGGAATTCAAAACTTTTCATGATTCCCAAGGCCAAGGGCAACGCCACATTGTGCTCACAGCTGCAGCCTCACTCAAAGCTTGGTTCCACCCTTCGACTCGTGTGCCGACATGCTACAAGCCTTCAGGCTCACAAAATCTGTGAAATTGTATGTGTGATTCCTTTCATGTCTGTACAGACACTATTAGCTGTCATAAAAATCACGAACGGATCAACCTATACATGGTCAAGCCACGAGTCCAGATTTTTGTTTTAAAAAGTGAAAGGAAAACCTGATGTCAGTACCTACCTTGAGAGCAACAAACTACTACAAATTATCAAAGGATTTGATCTGAACTAGTCAAATCATGCACCGAACATTATCGTGAGGTGATGCTGCCTTCATATCAACACGAAAAAAGGGGGATGTGATGGACTATTACGGAAAGATGTTCTGGACAATTTACAACCACCTGTTCTCTCATGGGTAAAGAGAAAAGGATAAGAATAAAGAAGAAAAAGGATTGCGTTGCTAAGAAATAATCTAATTTTATACCTCGCTATCAGTACACTAATTACCAGGTGTAGTCTAGAACACTTTTGCAGAGAGCAACATAGCAGGTGTTACGCTACACCTGATTGCAGCAGCTAGTGGTTTCATCGTTCTCCTATCTGTGCTGTACTCTTCAGTATGGCTTCTTCAGTAGGTGCTGTTCAGCTGAGCTGGCGCTGAGAAAGGCGCAAGGGATTTAGCAGGAACACTGACACCACCCCCTCGAAGAGAAACTGAAGGGCCTTTGCTCCAGGTAGCTTTGCTCATTGCGTTTGAATCAAGGAATAACACAACGACAGTTATATCATCATGGAAATGACGCCTCACTCCACGATCAATTTTCTTGAGGTCTGAATATCTCATTTCTCTTTTCTTGGCTGCTTCTTGCATCGCGGTTTTAACTAGTCTTCGAGCAATCCCCTGGTGAAAAGAAATTACAGATTTCTTAAGAGGACACAAAAAACTCTTCTCAAAGGAGTTTCATAACCAGCAACAGTCTGGAGATGTGATCAGAATAATGAAACAGCTTGTGCTAACTTGTTTGGTATTCTGTTAATTGTGGAATAAAGTTCATTGTGACAAATAGGCATCAATAGAATGTGCAGCAGTTTGAAACTTAACACACTGAAATGCAGTGATGGCAGGGTTCATTTTAAATGAATATAGCTAACCAGGTAACTGAAGGATATCCAACAGTAGCAAACAATCGTGTGTGCCTATTGCTGGAATCAGCGACACTTTTCAAATCCTGTAACAGCTTATCTGCACTAAGTTGTGAGTTACATCTACAATTTAACCATTTATTGTATTCTGACACTGGAGCAATAAAATAACTACCAGCATGACTCGACTCATATAACTGCAGCGTTTCAAAAGCATAATCTCTGCTAAACATATATTTCACTTGCTACAGAACATTGACACACTATCAATATTCCTTAGGAATTATATTTCAAGTGTTATCAAAATGTCGTTCTTTCAATTAAGAGGAAAAAATAGCTTTCGAATAAAGGTATGTCATTTTTCAACATATATTCAACAAATGTCAAATAAAGTGGAAGCAGTTAGACTCAAAAGAAAACTTGATTCCAACCCATGGCAATTGTAGCACAGGAGAAGAGAACATACATTACGGGGACTACTTTGGACAAGCTCAACTGCTTCCTGATTGCTGAGGTGCTCCCACAACCCGTCAGAGGCAAATATGACAAACTGGTCGTTGGGCTGTATTTGGTGTTCAGTAATTTGAGGTTCAGAACTGAGAATCGGCTTCTGGAAGGTTCCCCGGAGCCGGAACTTGCTATGAAGAGGCTCTCTGTTATACTCCGGTCTCTTCAGATATACATCACCAATAGATCTTGATATCTGCAGAATATGATCTCACCTCATAAGTTGTAAAGCAGATTTGACAAGGCCGGACAACCAATAGAAATTCACAGATGAATGAAGAAATTAATATCAATCAAGAGCAACATATGTATGCTGAATTATTAGCATTGTTTTCTTTACTGTATATTGTTGGTATGCTCAGCTTTCACTAGAGTGAAAGCACGAACAACAAAGGAGAGGACAAGTGGTATCAGTTGCAGAAACATTATATATTGCCCCCACAAGTTACATCTTACCATCCACATCTATTTTGAGATATATATTGCAGGAATGCTTCAAGATTACTAACAGCTGATAATGAACCTTATGATGACATAACTATAAAAAAGGAGGATAAATTTAGCTCCAGGACTGAGAACTTACCTAATACCTAACTTACAGGAAATAATGCGAATAAAAAAGCAATTATACATACCCCACAATAAGGATAGTGGAATCATGACGAAAGCAACAGATAGTGTCAAAAGTAAGAAAACTTTCACATTTAGTTAGCTGATAGGTCTACACCATAAAGTGACAAACTAGAAATTTGATACCATAGTACATATCTTTGCCTACCTGGATGAGACCCTTCACACGCCAAACGTTGTGTTTTAGAACCACAATATGTGGATCATCAGGATGTGACGACTGCAACTCTTGTCTAACTTCTTCATGGCACGCATTGTGCTCTGAACACAATTGCATGGCCACAACCTCTCCAGTCGCTTTGACAAGTCTTCCAAGCACTGCACGGGAATCACCAAGGTTCGCAACATAGAGCGTCCCTGAACAAATTACACCAACTAGGCAACAAGAGCCTACTGCTGCAATCTGAGGCTTCACAGGCCATTCTTTGCTGACTAGGGAAAGAAAGCCCTCCTCAGTTGCTTGGATAGCTTTCCGGATCACATCTGCTGACATGCACTTGTGCTCAGTTGCAAATCCTGGAAAAAGAGAAAAAGTTTATAACTCACAAAACAGATAAAGAAGGAACGAAACACATTCACGACAACAGAATGAACACTGAGCAACATAAGCAAATAAAGGTGAAAGCTAACAATTAGCACGCACTACCCAATGTATATTTACAAATCAGATACACTGAACAAATGATTATTTACAATGCACTCTTTTGTGGCATACAACCAGCATCATCATCATGATAATAATCATACAAATGCAACGGTGCAACCTTTGATCAAAGTCACACAACAAAAGTTAATATCTGATTGTCGCGTCATCACAATAAGTGCATCCAAAACTGAGAAGAAGATGGAGAAATCAAGATAGACTTACTTCTGAGATGGTTGAAGAGGTGGTCATTGATAAACCGGGACGTCTCTGGGCCACCATGGCCATCATAGACGCCAACGAAGGTGCCCTGCGGCCCTGGCTCAGCCAGGGAGAGCGGGCCTGACTCAACCTGGCTCTGGTCCTCGAGCAGCTGGTTGGCCTGCACCACCGCCATGGAGAAATCCCCGGTGACAAGCTGGCCGGCGTCCTTGTACCAGAGAAGCCCGTCCTGCCGGCCGGCTACATCGGAGCCCTTGCCCCGGTGCCCGGCCCGAGATCGCGGGCCCCAACAGGACTTGAAGTAATCCATCACCCGGGCCAGCATCCCTCATCTCATCGTCTTCCCCTCCACGCGGTTTCTTGACGGCATCCACCAAAACCCAACTCGCCCTTATCTCCACCACCCTGCTCAATTCCTCCCCCTCTGTGAAATCAAAACAAAACACCGAATCAAAAAGAGTTTTAAAATACAACATTTTTTTATGAGTGGGAGCTGGCGGCTCGTAGACAAGGATCAAGAAATCGCATCCAGCTCATAGTATCGTACGTATAAAGCATCAATCATCCAGTATATAGCACAAATTCAGATCAAATAACAACAACTGGAGCTCATCAATCGGAGCAAATACTACACGATTACTTCACTGGCGGGCAGTTAGGTAATGGTGGATGAGGAGGTAGAAGAACGGGGCTCACCTTTTTTTCTCTATGAACTCCCAGTGGAGTTCGTGCTCGGATTCTCGGAATCCACCAGGCAGGTGCCTCAGATCTGGAGCGCAATCAAACCCCGGGCACACGAACAGCAAGGATTAGTTGGACTGGCGGCTGCTCTCCGGGATCAAAGAGAATCAAGCGGGAAGTTGGATAAAAAATTCTCCTTTTCCCCCTTGAGCTCCCTTTTACTTTGTCCCGGCACCTCTGCCCAATCTTGAAGACTCGAGGAAACAGCTCAGAGGCCTCCTCTCTCCTCTCTCATGCAGCGAAGTATGCGCCCAGGTGAGCACAAGCACAAATCCAAGGAGACAAAAAACCCATTAAAAGAAGCAACAAGAGAGAGAGAGAGAGAGGAGAGAGCTCAGGGCCAGCAAGGCAGGGCTCCGAGATGGGCTCTACCAATCCTAATTTGTGTGTGACTGGTGGTGGCGTAGGGCTTTGTTCCCTTAAATCAGTTTCCAGTTTCCACCGATTCACCCAACCTGCAAGAAAAGCACCTTTTGTAATGGTCTTGTTATTCCGATATACTAGTATATTTTTTTTTTTGCATCGACAGTGGAGTACCCTGTGACACCTCTGTGTTTAATACACCTTTTGTAATTGTGTACTCCTGCTTCGTATATCTTCCCTTTATTTACTGTGTATGTACTCAGTGGAGTACCCCATGTGACTATTCTACCCTATTGAACTGATCAGCTTTTTTTTAAACTTATTGAACTGATCGGCTTTAGTTTGCCCTCACATTTTTCAGAGCAATTCCTGCACGGCATAGGTACACGAGTAGACGCTTTAAAAAGGCTGTGATGTGCATGGGTTTATGACTTTTATCTTATCGTGATGTCAAAGTATCCTGAAAATTTTCCATACACCTATCTTGTACTGTACTACTGCAATAAAGATCAGCTATTATAGCAGAACAAAAAAAGAGTGAAAAAAGATAATGACAAGGGCTCGTTGCAGCAAGATAAGGAAGAACATATATGGTAGTCACCAAGCTCATTTGGACTGGAGAATAAATTTGGGAACAGGCCAAGCAACATGACAAGGGCGTGGACGCATTGTGGACTGCGGTGTTCCGAGCCGGGGACGAGTGAGCCTTCTCTCGGCTTGGATGGGTCAGACAGGGGGGTGTGCGCTGCGGTCCCTGTCGCGTTCCTTTGTACTCCCGCACTTCCTTGAAAACTAACTGCTCGCTGCAAAACAAGCAAAAATATCATTCTAGTAGCGTTCCGCATTCACAGTTTTCCCACACTGGTTGCAGCAGCATGCTTTGCTGAGACCACGTAGGCAGCAGTAACCTGCAACTGAATGCCTGATCGGTTACTCTGGACTTGTACGTATTTTCGGTGCACCGGATACTCGAAAACATGTTCAGTTTCTGACGCTAACGCGCGCTTCTTAAGATCGGGAGCTGACAGAAATGACTCGAGCAGTTATCTGGACGGTGACGAAGGTCTACGGCTGATTTGTCAAACGAGGCGGGCTGTGGGCAGGCTACAGCACCGAGCCGGGGACGGAGTGACGAAGTTGGGCAGCAGCACCCAGCGGTATTCCGTTTTTGGGGTGCCCATGGTTAGATCTGAGATGTGATGTCGTGACATGTTTCGGTTACTTCCATGAAAACATGGCTTTTAAGGACGGAATGATGATGTTCGTGGAAAATTCTAGAAAAGATGGGCGTCATTACTTCTGAAAACAACAGCCGCGACGCAAGCAAAGCAACTGGTGTGTTATCTTATTTTCTGAAATGACAAACTTTTTTTTTAACCTCTCAAAACTAAGTACAAATGTAGTATCTGTTTGTGTAAATAAAGATCAAACACTTTGACACCGTACATGACACACGACCAAACTTACACCTATACGCAGCTAAAAGAACCGTGTCATTCGAGAGATCCTTAGATCCAAACTGAATCCGAAGCACGACGAGGAGCGTCATAATCCCTTTATGTCTCCACGCGTTGAGAGGTACCAACAAAAAAAGGCCCAAAAATAATCGAGATGAGACCTCACCTCACCACTGTCTACTTGGGTTAACTTCTTCTGATTAGGGCTCCAAAGAGACCTCAGCTCCACGAGCTCATCGTTGTCACCGGAGAAGAAGCGTCATCGATACGGAGGAAGCTGGGAGATTCAAGAGGCTGGTACTAAAAGACAGTTGAAGCCAAAACGTTTCTGGTAAGCGACATTCATTTTCCTGTTTATAAGGTTTTTACTTTTTCCCCCGCATGATAAATTGCTGAGAGACACGTACGTCACGGGACATTAGCTTTATTATTATTACAGATTTAGTAAGTTAAGTAGCCAATATAGAACCCAGTGCTGACAGCGCTGCCCTGCTTGATTGAGGCGATCAAGCCTCCAGCTCGCTTATCTACCCGGAATTAGCCTTTATGATATGCAAGCTAAATTGTCAATGACCGAAATTTTGACCTGGTGCGGTGTGAGTGCGCGTGACCGGTGACCCGAGCGAGGGTGTTAGCGCACTCGTCATCGCTCGTGGTGGCTAAGCTAGTGCGCGTGCCTGTAGGTTTGTTTACCACTGCGCTGACACACTCCCCGCACCGGGGGCGCCGGGGTCGCGTCGTGACGGGCGGGGGGTCAATGGGAGGAGGAATGGGGAGGGAAAATGTTGATGGCGAGAGCGACCAGATTAGGTCGTGACAGGGCGACGTACGTGGTCCACCTCCTCCACTCATCACAGCCCAACGCCCGGGACCCGACGCGCGGGAGCTGAGGACGCAACCAAAGCCGATGCCAAATTGCCAATGGAGCAGATCAGGGTCGAGCTGTGGTAAGCGTCGCGGCCCCGGCACAACCGCGCGGAGCAAATGGAAATTGGACGATCGGAGGGATCGAACCCGGCCCTACTACGCCCACGGACGGACCCGGATCCGCGTCCGCCGCGACCACCACGCACGCTAATCCTCCGCGGCTGTTACCTGTCGCCAGCCAGCACCAAGGCAGGCAGGTGTACCGCCGTCCGCATTCACCACCTCTCTCGCGCCTTGGTGCAGTAGCGACTTGCGAGCCATTGGTTGGTCCACGCGAGCAGGGCAGGATGCAAGGCTGGAATGTTGCAGCCAAGAGAGCACGCAGTTCAATAATTGAGAGTAGCGCGAGCGCTCCTCTACTATCCTCGAAAACCAGCAGCTTCCCATGCTGCTGCTGCTGCTGCCTGGTCCCTCCTTGGCTTTCTACGGGGAAGGAAGGAAGAGCATCTGATTTTCCGTCGCACGTCGTTTCTTTCCCAGCCGTCCGATCACCTTGCTCCTATTTTTCCAGAAATAAAACTAACCACCGCGAGTTTACTGATAGATAAGATCTGTGCCTAGGCCAGCATCTAGCGAGAATCTTGTCATTGCATTGAGTGATCTGGTACTGGATCTATATATAGAGAGAGAAGAGTGTTACCGAGATTGTGAGGAAGCGGAGCGGGGGTCATCGGGTCGATGGCCGGAGAGGAAGAAGACTGGACGGCGACGCTGGTTCCGGCCATGTCGTCAACGGCAAGGATCTCATCAAGTCCGTCGGCGAGGTGTCGGGGCAGAGGGGACGGAGGCCGCTGGCATCGAAAGCCTTCGGGTCTCCACTGGCCTTGTCCCGGTACGACGGCGATGTACAGCGTCGTGGCGGCGGCGGAAGGGGACCTTCCCGTCACTGGCTGCGTCTAATCTTGTGATCGGGTTAAGGTTTGTGTAGGGTGAACTGTAGCTACGGTCAACCTTTTGATTCGAGCCCCGGCTCCACCCCTCCTTTATGGCGCAGTGTGACAGGGGGCCCACCAACCATAGGTGGGTTGGGAGCGCCCCCGATCAGGACGTGATCTGGGCTGTTGGACCGTTGGGTCCAACTGAAGATCTACTAACATTCTTCCCTTAGATCTCTTTTATTATTATTTTATATTTTTTATTTTATCACGGATTTACACATAGAGCATGTCTCATCGTCACAGCTAAACACCGATAGATTCAACAGCTACTATACACATCTCCGTTCAGAAAACAGATACTTTTTTTTGGGTCCTAAGTCTATAATCATAAGGCTTCCCTTAACCTCATGTCGGCTACGTGCTCCTTAAACACGCTAGGTAGTAGGCCTTTCGCGAGCGGATCCGCAAGCATTCTTTTAGTCCTTATATGCTCGAGACTTATAGTGTGATCTTGAACTTTATCTTTTACAACATAGTACTTTATATTAATGTGCTTAGCGGCACCACTGGACTGGTTGTTGTGAGCATACATTACTGCTGGTTCATTGTCGCAGTATAACTTTAATGGTCTCTCAATACTGTCAACCACTCTTAATCCGGGTATAAATTTTTTTAGCCAGTTGACCTGTCCCGTGGCCTCATAACATGCTATAAACTCGGCATACATGGTAGACCCTGTCGTGATAGTTTGTTTGGAGTTTTTTCATGAAATGGCTCCTCCTGCCAGAGTAAACACATACCCCGATGTGAGTTTCGTGTTATCTGTTGCAAGTCTGAATCAGAATTCCCCATCACTTAAAGTGAATCTGATATTCTATATACCAACATGAGGTCTTTCGTTCCTTGCAAATATCGCAAGACCTTTTTTATCAACTTTCAGTGCTCGGGGCCTGGATTACTCTGAAATCTGCCACGTAACCCGGTGACAAACGCTAAGTCACGGCGTGTATATACTTGCGCATACTGCAAGCTTCCCACAGCCAAAGTATATGATTTCGTTTTCATATCATCGAGTTCGTACTTATTTTTGGGTTTTTGTCAATTCTCAAATCTTTCGCCCTTGACTATAGGAGCAGGTGTGGCACTGTATTTGTGCATGTTGAATTTTTTCAACACGTTTTCTATATATATTTTTTGAGACAGTCTTAATGCATATTTTCTTCTATCTCGGTGAATCTCAATGCCCAAAACATATGATGCTTGACCAAGATCTTTCATGTCAAAGTTAGAGGACAAGAATTTTTTTTGTTTCTTGTAGTAGGCTGATATCACTACTGACCAGTAGAATATCATCTATATATAAAAATAAGAAAATGAATTTTTCATTCTTGAACTTTGCATAGATGCAATTGTCCTTAATATTTGCTTCAAATCCATATTTCTTTATTGTTCTATCAAACTTAAAGTACCACTGTCTTGAAGCTTGCTTTAATTCATAAATAAATCTCTTTAAACGACATTCCATCTTTTCTTTTCCTTTCACAACAAAACCTTTCGGTTATGCCATGTAAATTCTTTCTTCTAAATCCCCATTTATAAATATCGTTTTTACATCTATTTAATGTAATTCTAAATCGTAATGCGCCACTAGTGTCATTATAATTCTGAAAGAATCTTTACAAGAGACTAAAGAAAATATCTTATTGTAATCAATTCCTTCTCTTTACGTAAAGCCTTTAGCCGCAAGTCGTGCCTTAAACTTTTCTATATTTCCTCTATAGTCATATTTAATATTATAGACCCATTTATAGCTTACTGTTTGACTCCTTTAGAAATGTCTTCTAAGTCCCAAACTTCATTAAGACTCATTGATTTCATTTCATCTTTTATGGCCTCACACCATTTAGATGAGTGAGCACTTCTCATGGCTTCTTTATATGAGGTGTGATCATCCTCCATATGATATTCTTTTATATTATACAGTGCATAGTCAGCTGATATTGCTGACCTTCTAGCTCTGTAATACCTTCTAAGGGCCTCTTTATTTGGCACAATCTCTCGTTGAGGCTCTTGTGAAACCTGCTCTTCTGGCACATCATCTGTGTGAGGCTGCTGCTGCTCCCCTTTATCAGTGGCAGGTTCCTTTTGTACCACACGTGGAGTGACAACAGGTGTTGACGCTGCAATGTCAGGCATCACAGGCTCAACATCAACAGGCAGTGAGAAGAAAGATTCTTGACTCATAGAATTGGGTACATATACCCGCTTCTCCTTAAGATCGATCTCTCGAGCTATCATGCTCCTCCTAATTATTTTGTCCTCCAAGAAGACGACATGTTTTGTTTCTATAAACTTCGTGTATCTATCTGAGCAATAGAAATGGAAACCTTTGGACCTTTCTGGGTAGCCAATAAAATGACAACTCGCTATCTTAGGATCCAACTTTCCAAGACTTGGGTTGAAGATCTTAGCCTCTGCAGGACTCTCCCACACCCGGAGGTGTTCTAGCGAAGTCACTCTTCCAGTCCATATTTCATACGGTGTTTTGGGCATCGATTTACTTGGAACTCTGTTGAGAATATAAATAGCGGTTTTTAATGCCTTTATCCATAAGCTCACTGGCAGCGTGGAGTAGCTTATCATGCTGCGCACCATATCCATCAAGGTACGGTTACGCCTTTGTGCTACTCTATTCTGTTGTGGTTCGTCCGGTGTAGAATACTGGACTACTATACTATTTTCTTGTAGAAACCTAGCAAAAGGTCATGGGACTTGTCCATAAGGCGTATGCCTCCCGTAGTACTCCCCATCACGGTCGGACCTTATAACTTTAATCTTTAAATCATGTTGATTTTCTACTTCTACTTTAAATGTATTAAATTTATTCAATGCTTCTCATCTTTCTTTCATTAGATAAATGTAACCATAGCAGGAGTAATCATCTGTGAATATTATAAACGAGTCATAACCATACACACTCTTGATGGGAAAAGGACCACAAATATCCGTATGAATGATCTTTAATATTTTCGTGCTTCTTTTTACGTCTTTCTTGATTTTTTTATGTATTTTTCTTTAATGCATTCAAAGCATTGTTCTAAAACTGTGAACTCCAATGGAGGAAGAATTTCATTTTTTACAAGTCTCTCAATTCTCCCCCTCGAAATATGGCCTAAGCGACAATGCCATAATTTCGATGAGACACTTGAAGTTTTTTTTCTTTTCTTGTTAACTTTAGTCGACAAGAACGTAGGGATATTCATATCATGTACATTATCATTCATATCATGTATCGCATTCACATTATCACCAAGTGACAATAAATAAATCTTATCTTGTAAAGACACAAAACCAATGTATTTATTATTGAACATAAGTTCACATTTGTCATTACCAAAATGACAACCATAACCATCATAATCAAGACGCGATACACGTATTAAGTTTCTTTGCAAGAAAGGTACATAAAAGACATCATGAAGCCTAAGAATAAAGTCATCTCTAAGCTCTAGGTGAAGATCCCCTACAGCTTCAACTTTGGCTTTTATTCCATTAGCCATTCTTATCGAACCTTCGTCTCTTCCCATGATTCTTGTCGTACGGAACTCCTGTAAACAATTTGCAACATGAATAGTTGCTCCTGAATTAATCTGCCATGTGGATCTAGAATAATTAACATACAAGGATTCATTTACAAATATAATAATGTTCTCATCATTTCTTTACATGAACAGCTTCAGCCAGTGAGGACAATTCTTCTTGTAGTGTCCTTTCTGGTTGCAGTGGAGACATGTGTCCTTGTCCACTACAACCTGTCCCTCCTGAGGTCTATGTTGCTGCTTGCCCATAAGCTTAGAGTAAAAGACCGGTTTCTTTTGATGCTTGTCCTTATTCTTGTTATCTTTTATATAGTGGACAGAACCATCATGCTTGTACTTCAATCTATCCTTCTCTTGGACACTGTTGGTAATAAGCTGCTCAAAAGTCTATTTTTCTGGGTTCATATTGTAGTTGGAAACAAAATTGTCAAACTGAGGTGGTAAGGACAACAACACAAAATGAACCAGGAGGTCTTCTTGAATTGTTAGATTCACAGTCTTTAGCTTTGCAGCCAAATTATTCATCTTCAGAATGTGCTCCCTTATGCCACCACTAGTGTACTTTTCATTCACCAGTTGTCTTATCATCTGTGTGGTATAAGTCTTGAAAGACCCAGTAAACTGGTTCTCCACCCTCTGAAGATAGCCCTTTACTGTATCTTTATTCTGGATTGAGCCCATGATAGCGGGCTCAATCATGTTCTTGATAAGTGTCAAGCACTTCTTGTTGTCAAGAATCCATCTTCTGTGCTCAAGTTGAACTCGAGCTCTGTCGGGAGCATCATCTCTCTGTCTTTTTTGCCAACCAGCATCTGTTTCTTCTGTGTCTCTCACAAGCTCAGGAGGCTCTGTGGGACATGGAGTAGTCACTACCCAGTCCATCTCACCCATAACAAAGGCAAGATCAATCTTTCTCTTTCACTCCTCATAGTTGTCCTCTTTCAACATTAGGACCTGGGGAAGGAAAGCCATCATGATTGCTCCTGAAATTAACCATGAAAAGTAAGAACAAAATAACATATAAATTTCTAATATGCTATGTATTAAAACCTACATCATCGTTGGGCAGAAAAGAGGCATAATACATAAACCATCATGATATGACATTGCAACTTAACAACGTTGGTCAGAAAAATTATAATGACATATAATCTGAAAATTAATGCTACTAAAATTAAATTCTCCCATTGGTTTGAAATTTAATTTTAGAAAACATCAATTTTTTCAATAATCATTAATTCTATAATCTTGCAGCGGAAACATGACAAAAAAAAAACAAGCATGAACAATAGCAAAATAATCTTAATTTACTCTCTGAAAAATATCCTCGTTGGTTCATATTTAACAGAGGTAAAATTCATCAATTTTTAATTAAATACTGGGCAAAAAATTGACATAAAACCAGTCAAAAAACTAATAAAACAGCTATTGTGCATTGCCTGATCTTTTGGCCCATGTACAGATTCAATTCTGACCAGCTGCTGCCCAAAAACTCGCGCGCGCGCTGAAAAACTGCCTCGGCCAAGCCCAGCCGGGGCGTGCGCCCGCGCGCGTGTCATTGGCCTTTCGGCCCAGCCCTCGGGCACGGGTGAAACCGGCGGCCTAGCCCAGCCGAGCCGCACTCACACCCGCCTCCACCCCAGCCGTCTGCACAGATCGACGGCTGGGCACGCATCTCGCGCGAACAAAATCAGCGCTGAGTACTGGCTCCCGTAACCCTAGCCTCTCATTTCTCTCTTTTCCTCTTCGCCCTCTTCTCTCCTCTACTTTCTTCTCACCGCTGCGGCGCACGGCGAAGCAAGGCGAGTGGCCGGAGAAAAAGAGAAGGTGACGCCGCCGCTAGGATCCTCGCCGGCGCGCGCGTCCACCCGTCGGTGGGCGCACCACCGTCGAGCAGCTTCACTGCGGCGTCCGTGATCTAGCGCGTGCGACGGCGTCCCGGCGGCGAGCAGCGTCCGAGGCTCTTTTCCACCTCCGGCGAGGCGGTGACGACACTGTGGCGGCGATGACGACGGGTAAGTCCTCTAGGCGCGTCTCTTTGCCTCTGTTTCTATAACCTTAACCCTAGGGTTAGGGTTTGGGTCATGGTGGGGCTCGGGTTTCTTTTTCCAATTTCTTTGGCCGATCCAAAAACGGCCTCTTCCCTCAAACTAAATCTAGCACTAGTCTGGCTCTCATACCATTGATAGATAAGATCTGTGCCTAGGCCAACATCTAGCGAGGATCTTGTCATTGCGGTGAGTGATCTGGTACTGGATCTAGAGAGAGAGAGAGAGAGAGAGAGAGCGAGAGAGAGAGGAGAGTGTTACCGGGATTGTGAGGAAGCGGAGCGGGGGCCGTCGCGGAGTCGATGGCCGGAGAGGAAGAAGACCCAGCGGCGGCGCTGGTTCCGGCCATGTCATCGACGGCGAGGATCTCGTCGAGTCCGTCGGTGAGGTGTCGGGGCAGAGGGGACGGAGGCCGCTGACGTCGAAAGCCTTCGGGTCTCCACCGGCCTTGTCCCGGTACGGCGGTGATGTACTGCATCGTGGCGGCGGCGGAAGAGGACCTTCCCGTCACTAGCTACGTCTAACCTTGAGATCGGGTTAGGGTTTGTGTAGGGTGAACTGTAGCTACGGTCAATTTTATGATTCGAGCTCCGGCTCCACCCCTCCTTTATATGGCGCAGTGTGAGAGGGGACCCACCAACCATAGGTGGGTTGGGAGCGTCCCCAATCAGGACGCGAATTGGGCTGTTGGGCCATTAAGATCTACTAATATTTACAAGTTGCAGCTGTTTTGCATCCGATCACCTTTCTATGTTTCCTGAGATAGTGTTGCTCACGTGCTCGTACAGACGCGGTGTTGGGTGGCTCGCCCACCAACAAACGAGCAGAAAAACACGGTGGCCGTGAAGAATTCCACCGTCGGCTCCTGTTTCCGGAGACGACATTGGCCGTTCTCGGCATTCATTCGTGTCGTGCATGGGACTGGTCTATGATCTATAAAGTACATACCCAAGCCAGCTGAGTCCGTAGGTTTTCTAGCCAGGTTTGTTAACGAATTCGTTCTTCTTTTGCTCCGGCGATGCACATGCGCCGTTGAAATGAGATCTCTACTCTCTAGCTAGGGGCGAGGCCGAGGCGGAGGCCTCTGTATGGGTAAGGATGAGCAAACAAACCGACGACAATGAATGCACTGCCCTACGACATTGACCTACAGGTGCGTGCTATGCTACCAACAGAGCATGCACATGAGGAGTGACCTCGCCATGGTGATCCAGCGGCCACGTTTTCCATGAGGTCAGCACCAATAGGGGGGCTAGCCCCACCAACCATAGCGCATGCCGGAAAAGGTAAACCAGTCTAATTTTGACGATTAACGTATAGTACTAGACAAAGTAGTGCTCGGATATGTATTCACTGCGTGACCAGTGACCGCCGGTTGAACCGTGGATTGGATAGTAACGAAAATTTCTTGTTGCCCCCACTGCTGCTGCTGGTCCAGGCAGCCACAGAGCACCAACCTGTCGCTACAGCAACCAGATGGTACGAATTGTTCTCGTGCTCCTCAGACCCTTCCCCCACACCACACCACACCACACCTTCCGGAGCTTAGTTGAAGAGGTCTCTGACCTGTCACGACCCACGCACATTACCAGCCCATCAGATACTAGTAGATTATTTTGTTCTTCCTCCATGGCGATTCTTCTTCAGTGTTCAGTCCATGGTGTGTCCGCTGCGTACAAAACTTTTGCACGCACTGTGCCAGCACGAGTCAATTCGTGATGCCCGACGATTTGATCGAT
Organism: Eleusine indica; assembly: GCA_030378355.1. Taxonomy (NCBI): domain Eukaryota; kingdom Viridiplantae; phylum Streptophyta; class Magnoliopsida; order Poales; family Poaceae; genus Eleusine; species Eleusine indica. The sequence continues at coordinate 2,094,946 of CM059498.1, read as the reverse complement.
GCCAACCAAGTCTAGAATGGAAGTACTACCATAGCTGCTACTGTTGCGCCTGTCCGTGCGTCGAAGAGGAGCAAAAGCAACGGGAATCTTCTACGTTCGTCTGCTGCTCCAGTTTGAGGTAGGAGCGTGTGTAGTCACCGTCGATGTAGGTCCGTCGTGGCCGGCCTTCCAGGCTGGCCGCCGATGCGCGGTGACGTCGAGAGAGGAAAGCCTGCTCCGCGCTATCCGGCATACGTCGTCTGCTCTGCTCGGGCACCAGCTCGCAAAACAGAATCGACAAGGACGCCGCGCTAACCTCTGTCCTTGCCCAAGATCGCGGATCTGCTGCTTACGTGAACTGTGGCGTGCCGTACGTATTTCAGAACCCATCCAGAAATTTCATGAAGAAAAAAAAAAGAACCGGGTAAATTTCGGAGTCAGATTACAAAAAGAGTGCACTGCTTCGCCCCGTCCAAATCGGTTTATTTCCGTCGAGTCTAGTGACTAGTCAGTGTTCTGCAGCGGCTACAGCCAACAATGCGGGGGCGGGGCGATGATATCCCACGGGATGGGGATGTCGCGTTGTGCCGTGGTCCCGTTAAGCTCCAGCGGCCATTGCTCTTTTGTTGTCCACAGGCGGGCAGAGTACAGCTAAAAGTGTCTGTTGCGTTGCCATCGTCTCCTATGTCCGTTCTCGTCGTCGATGAGCCAAACCCAAATTATTAAAAGCCACGTAGGCGCCAGCTACGCTACGCACTCCAAAAGCGCCCTAGCTTTTACTACATCATCAGTTGCTTTTTTTTTTAGATTACACAGTAGCGCGCGTGAGTAATGAGCCACGCAGCCTCGTCCAAATTTTTTTCTTCTTTTCCGGCATTTCCTATACCAACAGTCCACGCATAGAAATTTAAATTTTTATGATATTATTTAAATTTTTTTAAATAAAATAAATGATCGAAGTTAACTATAACAATATATATGATATTATTTAAATTTTTTTAAATAAGATGAATGATCAAAGTTAACTAAAAAATCAATAACGATAATAATTTAAAAATAAAGAGAGTAGTATACCTTTAACTTTATTGAACATGAAATAATGAACTAGATAAGCACTAGTACTAGACAAGTTGCGCGTTTGCCGACTAGCATGCCGACTCATCGATCTGGTGCTTGGTAGCCGCTCCATCGTTTTTGCCATGTTCCATGCATAGGTGACCGGAAAATGACACACGGCCCGTACCATTTCCAATGCAAATATCAAACCGGCAGGAATGCAACGTCCACATTTGTAGGTGCCCCCTACACATGATGAGTCGCTGATCGTTACGTTTCATTACATATGTAAAATAACTAGCGCAAGTGGGTTGCGATCGACAGTAAGATCGAGTGAGAATGCATGCATGCGTATCGGGTTCATGCGCTAGCTGCCGTACGTGTGTGATAAGGACCGTACCCTACTACGTGATGTGTATAAGGCGATCGAAGTCGTATATATGTACGTATGCGTAAATAGACCTTGATCAAATAAATTCAGCAAGTTGGCATAAATAAACTTGGTGCATGTACGTCAGCAGTGCCAAACTTAATTAGTCAACCCACGCTGGCTTACGATCTTATTAACCCTACTTGCTGATTGCTGATGCATAAAAAAGTGTACACGCTAAAACTGTACCGTGGCCAGCCACACAAAATGTTTATCGACCGACCGAGTGCTCGTGATCCGACAATTAGATAAGGGCGCAGAAGGAATGGCTTTGCATGTGTTGTTGATAAGTCGAAGTCAACAGCTAGAGGATCTACGCATATGCAAGCTGGATGATCAACTGACCACAAATCCTTTTCTTTCGCTAATAATCCAGCTGGTTGCATGAAGCTAAGGCCTATAGCCTCCTGTATGTGCCTGCCTTTTTTTTTTGTTTATGGACAGGCATAGGCATGCATCGCCGCAGGAGCTTATGGAATTGACCCACAGGCTAATATAATAATTAATTAGAACCATGTGAATGATGCACTGCTGATCGCGCCCCAGCTCCGGTCAATTCATTTTCAGCATTTTTTATTGGTGTGAATTAAAAGCTGCAGAAAAAAAATATATTCTATTCACTCTTCTATGAAAGTCGATTCGATTCAATGTACGTACTATGCTAATAGCCACTTTAGTTTGTTTAGTCAAAAAGAGAGTAAAATAAAAGTGGCTTTCATACTGCATTAATTAATAAAATACAAACGGAATACATTTGTTTTGTCCTGCCGTCTCAACGGGCCAAGGTACGAATCAATCGAGCGGGCTTTCGGTATTCAAATGCTTCAAGATCCGATACCAGTAGTCAATACTCCTCTATAAAACGATGCCTTTGAGCTCTCCCCGATCTCCATCACGTAAACGGTACCAGGCGCCAGCTTCCTCGAATGAGCCAGCCCCCGCTGCGTTCCAAAGTTCCGAGTCGCACGCACTGTTTCCCTATCGCAATGTCCCAGTCCACAGTCCGAGTTTCTATATTCGCTGCACGCCTACGCCACATTTGACCACTCCATTTTAGGTGAAGTTTTTACGAGTACAACTCGCGCCGGCAGTCGCCGCGAGCCACAACCATAACCAAAACTCGCCAAAACGCTGGTCGGCTTCGGCCTTGTTGACGAGCCAGCCCGCCTAGTAGTTTGTTTATTCGCCACTGCTGACTGACTGACTCAATGACTGCTCCGGCAAGCCACCGCGCTGGGCTGCTGCGAATCTGGCCAAAGCGAATCGCCCCCCGGCCCCACGACCTGCCGACCAATCATGGCCGGAGCACAAGTGGCCATGCATGCGCCTCGCGCGCGCGGACGGCGGGAGGAAACATCGCGCGGCCGGTTGCCGTGCTGCTGCGTCACCGGGTCCGAATAGTTTAGCCGTTGAGGGTAGCGTTATTCGGGGACAGGCCCCGGTTAAGAAAGTTTTCCCAATCCCCATGGCTCAGCATGAACCGAAGAAAACCAGCTACTACCTCCCCTGCCTGCCTCTCCCTGCACAGTACAGGGAGCCAGCCAGTCTGGAGTTACACTAAATTAAACAATCAATCAACTACTACCTCCGTCCCATAAAAAATGTCGCTTTTGACTTTAAGACACTACTTTTGACCTTCCGTCTTATTCAAAAAATTTACATATATATTAAAATAAATATATCATAATTAAAGTATTATTGATGATAAAATTAATTATAAAAAATTAAACAATATTTATATAAAAATTTTAAATAGGACGAACAGTGAAACATAACGTTAAAAAGATAAATACGATACTATTTGTGGGACGGAGTGAGTAGATATTATAGGGCTCCTCTCTTTCCTCCCCTCCTTCCTCAAGCAGGTGGTGCGGGTTTGGCTGATCCATTATTTGATTGACCGGTCTTGTCTGTCCGTCCATGTCACATGAAGTAATGGGCCTGAATTGTTTTGAGCTGAAAAAACAGTATAGCGTTCCTATAAATATTTGTATACGCAGAGCAATATGGGGGAGTCGACTCGAGCTGTTGCCTGTCGCATGATTTTGATAAGCTGGTGCGTGTTTGACGGGCTCGTGACTGACCAGGATAAGTTTGATAAATTCGTCCGGCTTCAGATGGAGGAGACTCAGGAGAGGAGACGTCTGCATGCTTCACCGCATGTCCCTGCACCAGGTGATCACTGAACTGCTGCTATTTTGTACCACCTGGTGCAGTGACACGCTTCGCCGCACAGCCAACGACGGCTCCTGGAAGGAGTCAATGGAGGACCTGTGTGGCTGAAGAATAGTGCAGCGTACGTCCGCGTCCGTTGACATAGTTTCCTTTTTCTCGATTATACTTTTCTGGATGGAGGGATTCTGTTTCTGGGATTTTGTTGACTGGGCTTTACTTTATGCGGCAGCTAGCAGCGTTTTGGATCAGTTTCAGCAAGCGTGGAGAACAGATCAAGTCCGGTTTCTGCGGAAGCAGATGGATGTGTGAAGACCCAGAAAATTAGCAATGGGCAAAGAAGGAAAGTAATGGGCTGCATGCAGCTTAGGGGGAATGGGCCACATATGTTCAGACTGTTGATAAAGTAGGATATGGGCCGTATGCGGTGGAGGCTATAGATAGGCCTAACCACATGCATGTAAGTTCATGCGCAGCCCAGTACAATTACCGTTTATATGGCCCAATTGAACGGCAAAAATGGGCCACCAAATCTGTGGAAAGTCGAGAGTGGAGACACAGTGAAACACGCTGTTCATAAAGAGGACACAAGTCTTTTTTAAAACAAAAGAAAAAAAGAGAGGGATAGAGAGGTTACAAGTAGTAACAACTGGCATACATTCCATAGAAGACGGGGCATGGAATGAAATGCACTGAAAGTAAAATGAAAAGTAGCAAAAAAAAAAAAAAAAAGGGTTCTCGTTCTATCACTGTTTGGCGGTCATGCATGTCACCCCTTTTTCATGATGATGGCTCGAAAGTTCAACGATAGGGATAGCCAATATCGTCATTTATATCCGAAAAGGAACATTGGCTCCATTCTTACGACATGCTATAAAAACAGAGTGTAACTCCAAACAGAAAAAGGAAATAACAATTAAAACATCCTATCACCAACATGACGCTCGCAACGACTATATATATATATATATATATATATATATATATATATATATATATATATATATATTATTACGTGACACAATTCTTCTGAGTTGTGCCTCCGCATCTTGCAGTAGAATAAATTTCCAGTGATGACAATGATTATACGGCACGTTGTTTATGAGGCACAGTTCGAGCTTGCAACTAATCGTTGACTTTTCGCAACAAAACGTCATAGGAATGAAAGCACACGACAGAGTACACTAGCCATTAAAATTGGAGCACGGAAGAAGCAAAACAAGCTTTGTTCTCTTTCCCTATGCAAATGCAATCCGGACTTCTCAAAGAAAGCGCCCGTTTGCCAGCCCACCTGCCGCAAATAATAATGCAGGAATCTTGTGGAAACAAAAATATGTTCTCAAAAGTCGATTTGGAAAAGGCCTATCATGGAGAAGGAGAATATGACACTCGATCTTTAATTTTCTATTGTTGCAAGGCAATGTAGGAGTACATGATATGTTTTGCATCCCACAACATAAATTTATTGCATACCATATTGGGGGCGTTGGGTTCATATTAATCGGTCATAGAATCGCTACTATATTTTCCTTTGATGGCGACATAGTGTATACCATCTCTGTTAAAAATTTAAAGTACATACTATTACCAACCAAATTTAGAGTACATTGATATATATCAAGGTGGGCAACGAGGTGCTAACCTTCACCTGACTAAATGTCAGAACCAGAATTTGAACCCTGGTTAACTACCTTGCGTTACTGAGCTTCTCCAAATACAGTGGTATGTAATAATGTTTGTGAAGATTGATAAAATTAAACTACGAGAGCATTGCTCAATGTAAAATGTCTTATATTAAATGTTCTTCAGGTATTTCTTCTCCCTCGTATTTCATTTTGGGACTATGTTCTATTATCAGGAATGCTGATCCCTTAAAAAGAACTCTACCGTATTACAGATCGTGGATTCCCCAGTTACTGTGTCGTGTGTGTTTGTGTCTATACAAATGTGAGTAATAAGAAGAAAAAAAATGTTTTCGCAAAAAAAAAAAAGAGAGTAAAATCTGCTATGTGCGGGCGCGTCCGGTGGTGGTCTTGCAATTCCCCAACATCCGTGTCCTCTGCCACGTGGGGGCTCGCCACATGACGATACTGGCGTCTCATTCGCTGAGTTTTTTTTTTCTGCGATCGTCACATTTGCTGAGATTGACCCCGGCTCCAAGAAAACATCCAAGCGAAGTTTCACCTTGGCTGTCCACCGCGGCGGCGGCGACCCGTCCAATCCGCGAGCCCGAACGAAAACCCATCTCCCCCTTCCGCAACCCTACCGGCCGCTCGCCGCGCGCCGCGCATTGTCACCACGCGTCTCCCAACATTCGCGGCCGCCTATATAAAACCCGCCCTCCCCACTTGCCGTCTGCCACCTCTCTCCCCCACCCCTTCCTCCTCAGGTCCCGGCCATGCCTACCCTCACGAGCACCCTCCTCTCCCGCTCCACCACCGGCTCCTCCACCCGCGTCTCCGCCGCCGCGGCCGCAGCGATCTCCAGGCCGGCCGCGGACGCCGCCGCCTCGTCCAAGCCTGCCCCCTCGCACCCGACCCCAACCGCAGCCCCCAAGCCGGCGTCGCCCTTCGCATCCGGCCTCGCGGGCCGCCTATTCGGCGGTCACCGCGCCGCCGCACGCTCTGCGTCGTCCGCGACCACCGTCTTCGAGCGCCGGTTCGCGTCCGCAGGTACGGATTGCCACCTGTAGGGGCAAACCTGGTCAAATTGTCGCATCCTGTTTGGTTACTCTGTTTCTCATCGAGTCGTTGTCTCGGTTTGTTGCTTTTCATTTCAGCGACCAAGAACTCGTACGATGAAATTCTGACGAGCCTCGGGAAGCCGGGAGGTGGATCAGAGTTCGGGAAGTACTACAGCCTGCCCGCGCTCTCCGATCCGCGGATTGGTGAGTTCGTTTTTAGGGATTTTGGTTGTTCCGATCTTCTCGTTTGGTGTGAAATTGCGCAGTTGTGCTAGTGATGTGGTCTGATCCTGTATTTGTGGTGGGTGGATTGGCAATTCACGAGGCTTGTACTCTTCGATCCGTTTCCTTGGGTCAATTTTATGTAGCGTGTTCGGTTGGTGAATTGGTGCCCTTTATTAGAAGGTCCATTTGCTCTTGTAAACGGTCGTGCATAATGCGGGGTGTAAAACATGGAAGGATTGATGTGTTTTTTGATGTGAAGTTTTATTTTATCATAGTGTTGATATATCTGTTACATGCATTATGTTTTCTCCCATTTTGTTCTGTAGGGCTTTTTCAGTTTCTATGGTTGAATTGTCTGAAAATACTCATTCAACTCATTTATTTGCTTTTTACCTTTTTCAGAGCGCCTCCCATACTCTATAAGGATTCTTCTCGAGTCGGCAATCAGAAACTGCGATGATTTTCAGGTCACTGGGAAGGATGTTGAAAAGATCTTGGACTGGGAGAACAGTGCACCGAAGCTAGTTGAAATCCCCTTTAAGCCCGCCCGTGTCCTCCTCCAGGTGCTGATCTTGCAGCATCTCTACCTTTTTATATTCTATTTTATCCAATTTAGGTGGCCAGAATAATTGTGAGCCGGAGATATTCGTGTCAACAGCTCTTGATGGCTGGGGCAGGAATCTTGCAATTGGGTTTTCACTTTCCAATCCTTTCGTGAAGAAAGTGGATTGCCTTATGCGTTGTCTATGGGGCCACCGTCCGTATGATGTTGATGGGTGCTACAATTGTTTAATGATCAGAATTCTAGGTGGCAGAATAATATTATGTACTGCATTATTATATTGGAGTTCTCATCAGTGATGGGTCAACGCTACCTTATGCCAATCCGCAAGTGCTTGTTGAAAATATTGTGCTCGACGTAGCATTGCTTATTGAAATCTAACTTTAGTGCCCCGATTCATTGATGTAGATACCTCTGTTTTCGTAATTTTTATTTTCATGTTTTGTTTTAGCTTTTATTTAGCTGCGACTATCCTACTGATGGATTCAGCCTATTACCTGTTCCCTATATTACAGGATTTTACTGGAGTCCCAGCAGTTGTTGACCTCGCATGCATGAGGGATGCTATGAGCAACCTCGGCAAGGACCCAAACAAAATTAATCCTCTGGTGAGTTCGTAGCTCAATGCTGTTATCCTGTTCAGTTGATGATTTCTTGACAATATTTTTTGATTGACTCCTGTGCCTGATATACCTACTGTATGATATGCTACAACCCTTAGCTGTTTGTTGTCTGCATGGTTAAACGTTAATTAAGAAGATGCCATTATTGTCGCAATCAACATCAGATGGTGTCACCTTTAATTGAAAGCAAAACCTTGTTTTGTTTCATTTTCATATTAATGGAATGTTAGCCCCTCTTTCTTGATTATTCTTTTGTTCATTGTGTATGAGTAAGACCCTTTATCTTGAAATCTTGAGGTTTGCATTTTTTTTTTGAAATTTAAATTTTGAGGTTTACATTGACGGTGTTATTGCTTTGTGGTGACTCACATAATATCTTGGAGTTCCTTTTGGAACAAATAAATCCATGTCCTTGATGTTGAGTTGGTGGTGCATCAAAAAGAGATGATCCTACCCCTGTCCCCTTTCTGTAATTTTTGACCCAGTATGGCCTTGCTTTAAGAAAATGCTGTTTAAGCAAATATGCGCTACCTGGCAAATTTGGATTGATAGTTTTGCTGATACTGATTATTCTCTGACACTTGCAGGTACCAGTAGACCTTGTCATAGATCATTCAGTACAAGTTGATGTGGCAAGATCACCAAATGCTGTTCAAGCAAATATGGAACTTGAGTTCCATCGTAACAAGGAGCGGTTTGGATTTTTGAAATGGGGGTCCTCAGCATTCCGTAACATGCTTGTTGTTCCACCTGGTTCAGGCATTGTCCACCAGGTATAGTTATGAAACGTTCATTTCATTACTTTAATTTGCATGTTTCAGTGGAGTTATTTTTTACTATTGGAGCTAAACCCCTCTGTTTGGATTTTTTAGGTGAACCTTGAATATCTAGCCAGGGTTGTGTTCAACAACAATGGAATCCTTTACCCAGACAGTGTAGTGGGAACTGACTCACACACAACAATGATTGATGGACTTGGTGTTGCTGGATGGGGTGTTGGTGGTATAGAGGCAGAAGCTGCAATGCTTGGCCAGGTGAGGTAGTTCTTCATATGTAACTAGTTTTCAGATACGTTGCTTGAGGGAACTGCATAGATACACTATTTTGCCCATCTTTTCTCTGTATACTTATTAGGTCAAACTGATGTCTATGCAACCTAGAGAAGTTGTGGGGACTGGCTATTGTAATATAATTGCATCATGACTTTTAGCTGAACTAGTCTTTTAATAGTGAGATATATTATTGCCAAATGTTTATGCCTCCAGGGTTATACCTTTTTCCCTGGTCTGGTCTGGGTCTTTTTTCCCTTTGTGACTTGTTTTCTTCATTTTTTTTCCTTCACGTTTTTAACTGCTTTGGCAAGTTCCTGTCTTGATCGTGTTTTCTTGTTGCAGCCAATGAGCATGGTCTTGCCAGGTGTTGTTGGTTTCAAGTTAGCTGGGAAGCTGAAGAATGGCGTTACAGCCACAGATTTGGTTCTAACAGTAACTCAAATGCTTCGGAAGCATGGTGTTGTTGGAAAATTTGTTGAGTTCTATGGTAACCATACTATCTTTTTTTTTTTCATTCCTGTTTCTCTTACGGGTTTCATTTGACTAATGCTATGTATCTTAAATACTGATCTCAGGTGAAGGTATGCGTGAGTTGTCACTTGCTGATCGGGCCACTATTGCAAACATGTCACCAGAATATGGTGCAACTATGGGTTTCTTCCCAGTTGATGGAAAAACATTGGATTACTTGAAGCTAACTGGCAGAAGTGATGAAACGGTAAAACAATTTTGTTAGCTATTGTATTCAATCTGTGTTATTGGTGCGTTTGACTTTAATTTTTTTTTGTCTTTCCTATTGCTAGGTGGCGATGATAGAGTCTTACCTGCGAGCCAATAAGATGTTTGTTGACTACAGCCAGGTTTTTCTTGTCTTTCTGCTTTTGAGTAGACAAGGTAGTATACTTTGATTTTATACTTATGCTTTGTCCTGGATGCAGGATGAAGCCGAAAGAGTGTATTCGTCATATCTAGAACTCAACCTGGAAGAGGTAGAACCATGCTTGTCAGGACCAAAACGGTAATGCTCTTGGATATTCCACACTTGACTTACTTTTATCCTCATTTTTTCATGAACTTGAACCTGTTTAACAGGCCTCATGATCGTGTGACACTAAAAAATATGAAGTCAGATTGGCTTTCTTGCTTGGACAGTGATGTAGGCTTCAAGGTAAGGACCCCTTCTGCATGGCTTGCAACATCCCAACTGAAATTGCGTATATGCCACTTGCAATCTTATCAGTCGATATCAACTAATGTAGATAGTACAGAACAGTAGAATAGAGATCCAAACAGGTTATACTTAATATTATTCTTGTAGTCCCTGATAATGCTTTTCTTTCAGATTTCCCTATTTATACTCACATCTTCCATATTGCAGGGTTTTGCTGTCCCCAAGGAATCACAGGGTAAAGTTGCAGAATTTTCGTTCCACGGGACTCCTGCAAAGATAAAGCATGGTGATGTTGTAATTGCGGCAATAACTAGTTGTACAAACACATCAAACCCTAATGTGATGCTGGGAGCTGCTTTGGTTGCAAAAAAGGCTTGTGAATTGGGCCTCGAGGTTTGTTTCTTGATTCTTCTTATTTGTTCCACTTATCTTGCAACGTCTAATTTTGCTCATACTGTACTTCTTTAAAACAAAAAAGAACTCTGCAGTTTTTTACATTTTGACTTGCTACTGTCCTGGACATTATCAGTGATATTCCATGTTGCATACTCCTCTGTTCTATATTTCTTGTTGTTAGGACAAATTTCCTAACGACAAGAAAAGAAGATAAGAGGGAGTATGATCTTTGTATCATCGAATATGCTGTGAAAATTGTTTCGTATTTAACATTTTTTTTTGTGTCAACCAGGTAAAGCCATGGATTAAGACAAGCCTTGCACCTGGTTCTGGAGTTGTGAAGAAGTACATGGATAAGAGGTAAATCTTAGTCCCATTGTGATTTTTTTAAGACTTTCCATGTAACAGCAGCTTAGTGAAATTTCCGCCCTAAAAAAAAAACTTAGTGAAATTTCCTTTGTTTTTTCTTTGGCAGTGGTTTGCAGAAATATCTTGATCAGCTTGGCTTCCATATTGTTGGTTATGGTTGCACAACCTGCATAGGAAATTCTGGGGAGCTTGATGAATCTGTGTCTGCTGCTATTTCTGAAAATGGTGATTCTGTTGTTATTCAATAGTTAATTCTGAAGCGTTGAAATAGATCACATTGCTTATGCTTCTTTTTCCTTCTAGATATCGTTGCTTCTGCTGTGTTGTCTGGAAACAGGAATTTTGAAGGACGTGTGCATCCATTAACCAGAGCAAATTACCTTGCTTCTCCTCCCCTAGTTGTGGCTTATGCCTTGGCGGGCACGGTGAGTGAATGACCTAATGTTGCTACTGTTAATTTAGTTTCAGTCTTGCATACTCGATCATGCATTTTGTTTTGTGATTTTGACTGCCCTACACATAAGGGAAGTCTGTTTTTTCTGATAAATGGGAATGTAAGGTTAATGTTGCAAATCCAATTTATTATGAAAGAAACTAACAGATGGTGCTTTTAAAACTCCAGTCTATGGATTGTGTCTACTATTTTTTATAGTTAGCTTAGATTTGATTTTGTGTCATTTTCATTCTCTAAACTATTACATTTTCTCAGGTTAACATTGATTTTGAGAAAGAACCTATTGGGATTTCAAAAGACGGAAAAGAGGTTTACTTCAGGGACATTTGGCCATCCACTGAGGAGATATCCGAGGTCAGCATCCATCACCGCATCTTTAGTTATTTTCTTTTAACACTGTAGCTTATCATTGTCCTGTGAACCATGTTCTTGTGAAAACATTTTTAATGCTTCTGGTCTTCATTCTGCTAGGTTGTCAAGTCAAGTGTGCTCCCTGACATGTTTAAGAGCACCTATGAAGCTATCACCAAAGGAAATCCTATGTGGAATGAGCTGCCTGTCTCCGCAAGCACCCTCTACCCATGGGATCCATCATCAACATACATCCATGAGCCACCGTATTTCAAGGATATGACAATGACCCCTCCTGGCCCACGCCCTGTGAAGGATGCATACTGCCTACTAAACTTTGGTGACAGTATTACAACTGATCACATCTCCCCGGCCGGAAACATTCACCCAGACAGCCCAGCTGCAAAATATCTGAAAGAGCGTGGTGTTGAAAGGAAGGACTTCAACTCATATGGTAGCAGACGAGGAAATGATGAGATCATGGCCAGAGGAACTTTTGCCAACATTCGCCTTGTGAATAAGTTCTTGAAGGGAGAGGTTGGACCAAAAACAATCCACATTCCATCTGGGGAGAAGCTCTCTGTCTTCGACGCTGCTATGGTATTGTACTCCTTATCCATGTTTTGCATTCCAATGAGCAAAAGAGTGGTGTAGCATCTGGATTTGATATTCATCCAATATTGTTGACCCTTACCACAGAAGTACAAGAATGAGGGTAATGATACCATAATCCTGGCTGGTGCCGAGTATGGCAGCGGAAGCTCTCGCGATTGGGCTGCAAAGGGTCCAATGCTGCAGGTAATGTTGCATTGATAACTTGTCTAATAGCTAGGGTTGCCTTACTTAACCTTTTGGCCTTAAACTGATGAGAATACTTTCACTTGGGTGACTGCAGGGAGTCAAGGCTGTGATAGCAAAGAGCTTTGAGAGGATTCACCGCAGCAATCTTGCTGGCATGGGAATCATCCCTCTCTGCTTCAAGGCAGGAGAGGATGCAGACACCCTTGGCTTAACCGGTCATGAGCGCTACACGATCCACCTTCCGGCTAATGTGAGTGAGATCAAGCCTGGCCAAGATGTTACGGTGACAACTGATGATGGAAAGTCCTTCACTTGCACACTCAGATTCGACACTGAGGTATGATTGTTCATTCCCATGTATGATGTGCTGACTGGTTCACTGAAGTGTTTGCTGATGGTTCCTTCGTGATCATTGTTCAGGTGGAGCTTGCATACTACGACAATGGTGGCATCCTACCATATGTCATCAGGAAGATCGCGGAACAGTAGATTGTACCGGGAGATGATTGCGATGAGATGAATCGTAATTGATGTAAAGGGTTTGTTTAGCGTACCCAATTTTTGAAGAGTTTCTCTTCGAATAACGTCTGAAATACACGCAGAAAACTTTCTGTCAGAAAATTTTGTAAGCTACTACACTCTTACGAGAAACCGAGCGTATAATGACGGTATGGTGTCATAACCCTTTGTCTGTCTTAAGACAAGCTGTTAATAAATGTTCTAACTTCTGCAATCGCTGAATTTCGTTTGGTAGATGATTTCTCTTGTAAATGGCACATTTTCTGTTATTGTTTTCAGTTACTGTTACATTACCTTATTACTCATTATTCAACAGGCAACCGTTAAATAAATAATGTGATTGTGAATATTGACGTCGTGGCTATATTAAGCCGTTACAGAGCGATCGATGTAGCTCCTTACCAGTAAACGAGTCTGATGATGCAGAGTAGGAGAAGGATTAAAGCTTCTTAAGTGAAAATTGAACTACTGCTTATTCATGTTCAAATCGTTATGAGCTTATGATGATTTATTTCCTAGTGGGTCCTCCTGTGAGAACATACTGTTCTTCTGTTTTAAATTATTGTTTCTGTTGACTTTTTAACTAAACATAGTAGTAGTTCAAATATATATTGTTATTATAAATTATGTTTTGAATTTTCTTGTAATAAAAATTGTAAAAAATATATATCATAATTTTCAAAAAAAAAAAACTAGCACGGGGTCTTCACCTCTACCGGCCGGCGCCGCCTCCGGCCCTTCGCACACGAAGTGGTCGCTGGCTCTGTCGAGCTAGCTATCAGTAGCCCATTAGATTTTATCTTCAAACAATTTCTGCTGATAACAAAGAAATTCGTTGCGGGAGACTTCATGCTCCAGCTTAGAAAGCTTTTGACAGCAAATTCGTAAGCGAAATTTACCAGAAACCGCATTGATAGACGACGGATTTGCCTATTGCCTTCCACCGCCTTCTGCTTCTGCATGACTTCTTTTCTAAAGTACCCCTCTCCACAACTAAATAATCTGCAGAGAACCCCGTGGCCGCAGCCCGGCGCGCACCGGGCTCCCAGCCGCGTCGCCCCGTCCCCAACTCGGCAATTACCCACGGCTGTCTACCCTCGATCGATCTAGGGTTTGGGCGGCCCCTTCCCTACCCTACCCTCAGCTTGGCCCGTCATCCTCACCCGTCGCGCGCCGGCAATCCGGCCAGGCTGTGGCGAGAGCGAGCAGGGCGCGCCTCTCTTGCTTAGCTACTCGCCGGACATCTACGGATTGAGGCGACCCGTCCATGGCTGCGACGGGGCAGGAGGAGGATGACATCGACCACTACGAGGTGCTCTGCCTCCCGTCGGGGGAGGAAGGTGCGGCGCTGACCATCGAGCAGATTGAGAAGGCCTACCGTACGCAATCACGTCTGCGCCACCCCGACAAGCGCCCCGACGACCCTAACGCCACCGCCGACTTCCAGAGCCTCTCGAACTCCTACAAGTTCCTCCGCGACGAGTCCCTCCGCCGCCAGTTCGACGCACGCCTCCGCGCACGCCGCGAGGCAGCTGCCCGCGCCGCCGCCGCGGGCGTCAAACGCCGGAAGGCCGTCTCTGACCTCGAGGAGCGCGAGCGCGCCTTCGCAGCCGGCAAGCCCCTCGATCCTTCCGAGGCTGCCAAGCGCGAGGATAAGAGGAAGGCTGCTGATGTGAAACGCGAGCTCGATGAGTTCTTCAAAGCCAAGCAGGCTTCCGCCGCAGGCGCTGCCTCCACTTCGGTAATTTTCTGGGCCCTTTTCTCAGTTTGATGTTGCCCAGCTCTAGGAAATTTGTATGATTCGTTTGTTGTTCGATGCATAGCATTGTGTAGGTTTTGCATTTAGCTTTATTGATTGGAAATTACTACATCTTAGGATTGTGGATGTTGGGGAAAATTTATGCATTATGTTTCATGCAGGATACTTTGTCTAATACACATTACATTCACCTTCAACTCAATATTAATATGATTCTGAATGAGTGCGATTAGAGAGAACATTTACAGTTCCATGCTAAGGCTGTGCAAGGGTGATCCATCAGAATCATGTGTTTTCATTTAACAATTGGATTTGCATTGACCACCACTTGGTATATGTTCAGGCGTATGGAGATAAGAAGGGTGCAATGGCACAGGACGGGGTGAAAACAGATAAGAGCAAGATTTTGAAGGTTTCATGGGATGGGAGTCCAGATTCTTATACTGCATCAAAACTGAAGGAGCTCTTTCAAAAATTCGGTGAAGTTGAAGACGTTGTCATCAAGACAAGGAAATCAAGGAGTAGGGGCTCTGCAATTGTGGTCATGGGCAGCAAAGAAGCAGCAGTGAGTCCTGTTTCTATACTATTTTATGCTTGAGCATTATTTTACATTTGTCTTTGTAGGCTAGTTTCTTGCTTATATTGGCCAACTGCCTGATGTCAAATTTGACTTTAATTCTGAATAGTTTGTTCAGGCCTAGGATCAAATTGATCCAAATTTGTACATTCCTTACATGGGGAGGGAGGGAAGGGCAAATAGTGAATCTCAAGCTATCTTTAGAAAGTGACTCAGACTATTTCACAGCTAGATAGAAATATCAATCTAGTTTGTACAAAGTGCACAACTTGTCTGTTATTATGTTGGTTTGTATGTCTTTATCATTTACGTCATTGGGGTGTTCGTTTCTATGGGCTAAAAGGCTAAAACTAAACTTTAGCACAAATTTTAGTTCTAGAGAAACAAACGGGAGAGCTAAAAATTGAGCTAAACTTTAGCTCTAGAGAAGAAAAAGGGCTAAAAGGGGGGCAAAACTTTAGCTCCCCAAGAGGTGCTAAAGTTTAGTTCAAATTTTAGGAGCTAAGCTTTAGCTCCTCATGGAAACGAACACCCCCTTAATAACTCCACATTTTCTGTACTATCTCTAATGAATGCTGCTTGTTCTTTTGACAGCACTCAGCAATACAGAACCATATAATCTACAATGATTCTTTGGTTCCATTAACTGTTGCTCCTGTTCAAGAGTCGGGTGGGTTCCCAGCAAGACCAACTCAAACGCATGAGTCGAGGTCAAGCAACATTGATGGTACTGGATTTAGTGATTTGGAAGCTTCAGTATTCCGAAAACTTCAAGAGGTAACGAGTTACTTGTTATATATATGAGTCACACCATGTCTGTGAGGCTTTGAAGTAAATAATTCATGCATTCTTTTGTTGTGTTGGACAATTAAATATCTATTTAGATTGTGATAGTTAAGTATTTGCATTGCGTGATACTGTGTAATATGCTATGTTTCAAATAGTTAGAGCTAATACATTGTTCATTGATTTTTCAGGCCCAGAAAAGGAAACAATGTGGCTGATTGGTGCTTTCTGAAGCATGAGTTGGTGCTCATATAGGACGCCTCCTGTCACACATGTGGGTTGCTGGCTGGCTGAGTTTCAGGAATCTGAACAGCAGATTTGTTTAGCTCGAAATTTGTTCCTGATATAACTCTATGAGTCAGAGAGAATTCTTTTTGATCAATGTATACACCTGTACCATTACCATGTATGTCCAAATAGTTGTAACCTCATTTGTAATGAGATAATTGACAATTTCATCTCCTAAAGATATAGCTACTTTTTGTCTCGAAAGTTGATTGAAATCCCTTTCATAATGGTTTTTGCATCTTCCGTTGCATCCGAGGTTTGTGCATGATCTTCGCTGAACATCTGAGATGGTTTATTGCAGTATCAGTTCTTTACTGATGCGTACGATAACAGGGAGAACACGGGTGCAGCTGCAGTGTCAGCAAACTCATGTTTCCCGTTGCCCTTGTTGCCATTTGAAATGCAAGTGCAGTACTGGAGAGCACAAAGCGTTGTCAATTCCTCCCCGCGACACGTTCCTTCCCTCGTCTCCCTTCCCTGATTGGATAAACCGCTGAAGCAAAAACCCAACACTGAACTATCCCCCCTTTGCTTCCCTCCGCTCCGGCCCGTCCCCGCCCCACCCGACTATCCCCTCCCAACCCCATGGGCACGCTGCTCCTTCTCCCCTCCCGCGCTGCCCATGCCGCTACAGCCACCACCTGCGCTTCCCAGCACCTCGCCGCGACCACCTCCAAGGAGCCTCCGCCCCAGCTCAGGCGCATGCGCGGCGGGGGAGGGTCCCCTGGCACCAAGTCCCTCGTCCTCTCCCACGTCGCGGCGGGCCGCATGGACGAGGCCATTGACGCCTTCGCGGAAGTCAGGAGCCCCGACGCGTTCCTCCACAACGTCATGATCCGTGGATTCGCTGACGCGGGCCTCCCGGGCGATGCGCTGGCGGCCTACCGCGCCATGCTCGCCGCCGGTGCGCGCCCAGACCGCTTCACCTTCCCCGTCGTCGTCAAGTGCTGCGCGCGCATCGGCGGCCTCGAGGAAGGCCGCGCGGCGCACGCGTCCGTGATCAAGCTCGGTCTGGCGGCCGACGTGTACATCGGCAACTCGCTCGTCGCGTTCTACGCCAAGCTCGGGCTCGTCCAGGACGCGGAGAAAGTGTTCGACGGAATGCCGGTGCGGGACATCGTCACTTGGAATGCGATGGTGGACGGGTACGTCTCGAACGGGATGGGTTCAATGGCACTGGCGTGCTTCCAGGAGATGAATGACACCCTGCAAATTCAGCATGACAGTGTTGGGATAATAGCTGCTCTTGCAGCTTGCTGCTTGGAGTCAGCGTTGATGCAGGGGCAGGAGATCCATGGCTATGTAATCAGACACGGGCTGGAGCAGGATGTCAAGGTGGGGACTTCTCTTCTTGACATGTACTGCAAATGTAGCAAAGTTGCTTTTGCCGAGAATGTGTTTGCTACCATGCCATTGAGGACCGTGGTAACTTGGAACTGCATGATAGGTGGATACGCGTTGAATGAACAGCCTGCAGATGCATTTGATTGCTTCATGAGAATGAAAGAGGAAGGTTTCCAGGTGGATGCGGTCACTGCTATCAATTTGCTAGCAGCCTGTGCTCAAACTGAAAGCTCACTATATGGTAGAAGCGTTCATGGTTATGTAATTCGGAGACTGTTTCTCCCTCAAGTGGTGCTTGAGACTGCTTTTCTGGAGATGTATGGCAGAGTTGGCAAAGTCGAGTCTTCTGAAAAGATCTTTGGTCAGATAACAAACAAAACTCTGGTGTCCTGGAACAATATGATTGCTGCCTACATGCACAACGAGATGTATAGGGAAGCCATTACATTGTTCCTGGAGTTACTGAATCAACCTCTCTATCCTGACTATTTCACCATGTCAGCAGTCATACCAGCATTTGTCTTGCTGAGGTCACTGAGACATTGCAGGGAAATGCACAGCTACATTATCAGGTTAGGCTATGGTGACAACACTCTCATTATGAATGCAGTTATGCATATGTATGCATGGTGTGGTGATGTTGTGGCTTCAAGGGAGATCTTTGATAAAATGGCAGCCAAGGATGTCATCTCGTGGAACACGATGATTATAGGATATGCAATTCATGGACAGGGAAAGGCTGCAATGGAAATGTTCAGTGATATGAAGCGTAATGGTTTAGAACCAAATGAGAGTACCTTTGTCTCCATCCTGACTGCTTGCAGTGTCTCAGGCTTGGCGGCTGAGGGCTGGGTGCAGTTCAATTCAATGCAACAAGACTACAGTATGGTTCCACAGATTGAGCACTATGGATGCATGACTGATCTTCTGGGTCGGGCAGGTGACCTTAAAGAAGTGTTGCTGTTTATTGAAAGCATGCCAATAGCTCCAACATCCAGGATTTGGGGTTCACTACTAACTGCAAGCAGAAATAGGAATGATATAGATGTAGCAGAATATGCAGCAGAAAAGATATTCCAACTGGAACATGATAACACTGGCTGCTATGTTGTTCTGTCCTCCATGTATGCTGATGCTGGGAGATGGGAGGATGTCGAGAGAGTAAGATCTCATATGAAGGAGAAGGGGTTGCGACGTACAGAAGCTAGAAGCCTTGTTGAGCTTCATGGAAAGGAGTGCAGCTTTGTCAACGGGGACATGTCTCACCCTCAGAGCGAGAAAATTCATGAATTCTGTGATAAATTATCAAGAGAGATCGGAGAAACTTTTGATGACCCAAGTAAACTTGGTGGTCCGGCTCTTTCAGCATCTGATAAAACAGTATTGCCTAATAAGCATAGTGTAAGGATGGCTGTTGCCTTTGGTTTGATATCGTCTGAGGTTGGGACCCCCATTCTTGTCAAGAAGAATGTGCGTGTATGCAACCACTGCCATCATGCACTGAAGTTGATATCAAGTTACTCAAATCGGAAGATTGTTGTCGGTGACACAAAGATCTATCACGTATTTTCAGATGGATCTTGTAGCTGTGGTGACTATTGGTGAATTGTTACTGACTCACGGTTGATGAAATGAAATGCCTGAATGAATTTCAACAAAATTAGAGGAGACTGGATGCATAGGGTCCATACGAACATGTCAAAAAACCCACCACAAGCCGCCCAAGGTATCATGGCAAAGCCACCGCAGCACAGCTTCAAGTTGAGGACATATATGAGACATCTGTTAGTTATTATTAGCAGTGGATCGAGGCAACAGTTTTTCTCCTTTTGAAACATCAAGGGACAAAATTGTGACTAATTACTGATCACACACATTGGATAGTAACCGGAAAACTTTTGTAGCAATTGAAAGTAGCATGATGTACAAAGTGTATTCTTTATAACTCATTGTATCATACATCATACACTGATCAAATGCTTGAAAAAAGATTGTTATACTTGCACATGTTCTTGCCAAAAAGAAATTAATTAAACATATGGATGACTAATTCCTTCAGATTACTCAATCCATTGAACCATTTCCGCAGAGAGAGAGAGAGAGAGAGAGAGATGGCACAACAAGAGTAAACAAATAAAAAAGTACAAGATGTGTGGATTTGGGAATTGGGATATTATCCCCCGTTCTGAATCTATGCTCCGCCGCGGCGCTTGGCCTCCTCGGCCTCGATCGCGCGGCGCGACGCTTCGGCGAGGCGGTCGAGCGCCTGCTGCACGGCGTCGCGGCCGCCGATGAGAAGCCGCGTGACCACCTCCGGGTCCCGCTCCCCGCGCGCCTCCTCGAACTCGCGCCTGGCGTTGGCGCGCAGCACGTCGCGCCACGGCACGCCGCTGTCGTGGGGCCACGCGAAGAACCGCGTCGCCCGGAGGATGTCCCGGTACAGGGCCAGCGCCTCCCGCCGGGAGGTCGTCAGCCGCCGCCGCGCCTCGGCCTCCAACGCATCGTCGTCCAGGAGCGACGCGGACTTGGAGGGCTTCTTGACGAGGTGCCGGTCGAGGAGCTCTTCAATGGTGTCGGGTCCCTCGTGGATGGACCGCGCGGGCGGCCGCCTCGGCGCCACGACGGCGCGGAGGAGGGCGGAGGCGCGGGTGCGTCCGGCCACGGCCATGGTCGCAGTGCTGCGACGGGGCCTGGGTTGGGTTGGAGTCCGCTGATTCGTTGTTCTCGAACGGGTAGGGCTGGACTGCTGGAGTCGTCTCGGGTCGGGTGTGGGTGTTCAGATTTCAGACTCGGTCGGAACTTCGTAGAGGCGGAGTGTCACGTGACGCGTGTTTGGACCAGCAGGCGCGATGCGTACTTATGAAGATATTAGCCCAAAAAGTCTTCAATCTTCACTTCACGAACGCACGAAATCTCAGTGAACGTAAACATGATATTTGGCATCTGTGAGAAGGTACTCCCTCCATCCCGCAAAGATTGTCGCTTTTGACTTTTAAATATCATATTTGATCGGTTGTCTTATTCAAAAAAAATTATATATAAATAATTTATTTTTTAAAAATTTAGTTTATTATTATAAATATTTTAATTATAATATATTTATTTTTAAATTTATATAAAAAATTTAAATAAGACAGATAGTCAAACGTGGCGTCTGAAAGTCAAAAACAATAAATTTTATGAGACAGAGATAGTATCTTGGGACAGAAAGTTATTTATGATTTATTAATGACTGAGAGGAGAAAACATGAAGCAAAAGAACAAGCAGAAGGGGGTGATGAAGATGAAGTGCAACATATGAATGAAATAAAACCAGGTAGTAGAGATGTAGGGAGTAGTTGTGTGATGTTTAGGATTTGAATAATTGCCTGGTAGATGTTTACTTCGTTTAGCTAAACACTTAACGTTGTTGGCTTCTTTGGAGGTCGGGGAAGCAATAAAATCCCTTTGTTCAAAAAATTTTTATGATTTATTAAAGTCAGAATTACAATCATGTTTGATTGATTTAAATAATATCGTTGTATTGTAAAACTGGTACGAGTAAAAATCTTATAGAAACGAAATAAGCAACTTGAACAGAGTTCTATAATATTAAAGTGTAAGTGTTGTCATCTTATCAGTGGTTGATAGTGTCATTATAAATAAAATATCTTATGTGTGCATCAACATACTTCTATTTATATATTAATAAATATAAATATTTTGAAAATATAAGATTCAAAAACAAAATATTTAACGGCAACTTCTCAAGCAGTTGAACTCTACCTCCTCTATTGGTCACTAGATTAATATTACATCACTAGTAAAGTGTCCGTGCGTTGCTACGAACTTTAAATAACTATAGTTATAGAGAGACGTGCTCCGTCACCACGCTTGTGAGTCATTGATTAATCGTTAAAAAGTTTTTTCTTAAATTTAGAATAATGTCATCAATAAAAAAATCACTTTTCTATTTACAGGAATATAGATATAAAGAACATAGAGGATCTTTGAGTAAAATAGCCAATTAAACTGATATGAAATATATAAGATACTTGTGCAAGTACGAAGAAACAGAAGGAATTTTCTACAAAATAACTGTAAAACACATGTAACCTCATCCTTCAAATTCGCATCGATCTCATCCTTCACCGTCGTTCTCCCACCACGTGTCACCACGCCATCGTCGTGCACGCCTCACACAGCGTTTTTCAAGCTTCACTGTAGGCGAAAGAGGAATCGGACCGGCGAGGGCCGTGGCAGCCTCGGTGTCACAGGAAGCCGTCGATTTAAGGGCCACCGGCCAACCAGGATGCCTCTCCATCATGGGGAGTTATTGATTTCACGGTCTGCAACCAATCAAGAGGGGTCCAAGAGAAAGGTCGCGACCGTCTCGTTGTCATGTGGGGCTGTCGGTAGCCAGAGGAGAGGTCGAGGATGTCAACGTAGTCCTACAAGACATGGTGGTATGCAGTTATACGAGACGTGGTGGTGGAAGACACGGTCGGACCGGATTAGACTTGGAAAATAAAAATTAACCG
This sequence comes from Eleusine indica, assembly GCA_030378355.1. Classification (NCBI taxonomy): domain Eukaryota; kingdom Viridiplantae; phylum Streptophyta; class Magnoliopsida; order Poales; family Poaceae; genus Eleusine; species Eleusine indica. The sequence goes on along the minus strand of CM059498.1, from coordinate 2,072,829 downwards.
AAAAACACGATGAATGGCGGAGCTAGGATTCAAAGTCAGGATGGGCTGATAATGTTTTTCCAATACAAGTTTGAAGTGACAAGTTACATGGTCTATTTAACAATGTTTCCACTTATTCTTGAGCCATTGTTTGAAGAAATCGATAATATTGTCAACCGTTGCGTCAGTTAAGGGAGAAGACAAAGGGTACCTAAAAAACGATATGCAATGTTTCAATTATTCTTAATAATTCATTAATATGATACACACCAATTCAATCATCCCAGCCCCAACCGTGCGGGATGCAACGCAAGCGCGTGCACACAGGTCGTGCAGGCGTGGGCTGAGAGGCGCAGCGCTTGCTGCCACCGCGCCGCTTGCCAGCTCGCCGTCACCTCCTGGAGTAGCGACCCTAGACCTCCGCCTCCGTCTCTCGCCCAGATGCCTGCGCCGAACCGCGTATCGATCTCGCTTTTTACCTGGCTGGGCTCAGCATTTGTTGATTGGGCAACGGTGGGGATTCAATGCTGGGTCAAATCTCAAGCTGGGCCTCCGACTGGGCTAGATCAGACTCGAAACCTGATTGCATTTTTTCTTTTCCTTTTCCTTCTTGATTGACTTTTTCCTTTTATTTTCTTTTTCTTGATATATATGGAAACCGATCGGAAGACATGATGAGGCAGAATAAGCGGCGTACGACGCCACCTCTTTTCATAAGGAGTAAAGATTTAAAAAAAAAAAGTAGTAACCTATGCCCTAGGTGTCATATAGTCTTGACCTGAATAAGGTTAGTGTGAGGTTTTCTAAACCTCGTCCACTAGAGTTTCTATGGCAATTATGGCACATTAGATCGTACTGCATAGTAAGGATCGATGCTTACTTGATTGGTTTATGTTTTCTTACTTTTGTAATGTCATACAAAAAAAAGTTAAAAAGATAAAAACATAGCGTGTTCTATGTTTATAGTTGTGTTCAGTGTGTTGAACTATATCTAAGATCAAAGATGATCTGGACGATAAAGTCTTCATACATCTTTGCTCCTCCCCGTTCTAATCAATGGATTAAAATAGATTTACATAAAATCGAACGTAAGGAGGGAGTAGCATATGCCCTAACGAACCTATGTTTAAGCCATCCAACTTGATTATGCTCTAAAATAATACAACAGTCATTGATGGTTTAATAATAATAATTAAGTAACATAAACTCTTTAGAAATAAGAAATGATTTAAGCTAAGTAACATAAACTCTTCTAGAAATAAGTTAAGTAACATAACTCTCTAGAAATAAGCTAAGTAACATAAACTTTCTAGAAATAAGAAATGAAAAAAATGTAAAATGTTGTTTGATGGTTTTTATTTGAACTTGTAGTCCCACTAAAAGAATAATTTAGTTATAAGTGCAATATCAATGTCAAATGTGATATTTGAATCTAAGTGAGTTGGTTTCATCATAATGAATCTAACCATCTGAGCTAGTCTCAGATTGCTTTTTATGAGATTTTCTAAGCTATAAAAATAATAACTGAAATCTATGATAAAAAGAAATTCTATAGACAATTATTACGCTTCTTAGAGCATCAGCAGTGTCGCATTTCAATTTTTCACGGTGCGGCGCTCTCAATGTGTGTGGGTTCCACTATTGGTCTCACTGTTGAGTAAATAACTGTTACATCTCTGGACATCATGCGGAAATAAACCGGGTTCGTATCCTCTGACATTGCAAAGCAATGTCACCCTGTGACATTGCTTGTTCCTGCGCCATCCATCTATTAATCTAGGATTCTTAATTAGTCATCTAATAGCTAATGAGTAGTTAATTTCTTGATAGAATATATTTAATTTTTGATGAGAACATATTAGAACCAAGAGCTAAAGTTTACACATGACGTTAGCAGGACAATAATATTACTACTACCAAAAATAGAGTTCCATTAATTAGTTTAACTATCGGTCTGTTAGATGACTAATTAAGAACCATAGATTAATAGATGAATGGCGCAAGGAGGAGCAATGTTACACGGTGACATTGGTTTGCAATATCAAAGGATACGAACCTACTCCTTCTGTCCAATAATATAAGTATTTCTGGACATTTGTATTTGTCCAAGAATATAAGCATTTATAGAGTGTGTACATAATAAATGAGATGTGTGAACATAATAAATGAGGTGTGATTGAATGAGAGAGAAACTTTTTATGTGACAAAAGTAAGGATATGATAGTATTTTCATTCTATTTTTATTTTATATTAGAATTCTATAAATACTTATATTCTTGAACGGAGGGAGTACCTAGCACAACTTGACCGGACATGCAATGTTTCTATAAAAAATATTACTTTATTCGTTTGGTGTAGCTTCGTTCGAATCATGCATGTGGTTCAATTTTTCTCTGTGGCAACTATGGTTCTCGGTTCGGGTTTTTCCTCCCATGATTCGCTCTTAGCTAATGTTGTGGCTGCTCTTACTGCAGTGTGCGGATGGCTTGATCGGCCATGTCGTGGCAGCCTCGCAGGCCGTTGCTTGCGCCGCTCTGCTGCAGTGCTGCCATCGCACTGAGAATAAAATTGTGAGAGCGGAAGTGCACCATGCCAAATTGTAATCACTGATCAGCGAGCCTGATTTCACACCATGAGGAATGGTAAAAAGGATCAAAATATTACTTCCTTTATTTTAAAATTATTATCATTATTGATTTTTTATTATATTTAATCGTTCGTTTTATTTAAAATATTTGTTTAAATATAAAATATTATAAATTATATTTAAATTTTATCTAATAATAAATCAAATTATAAAAATTTATTATATATTTTTTAAATTTTTTTAAATAAAATAAATGATAAAAAATAATAAAATAAGTTAATAGTGACAATAATTTTAGAACGGAGTAAGTATTGCAAAAAACGATGAAAACAAGACGCTACACGATCGATTTATTACAGGATGATGACAAAAAAAACGCAGCTAGAAACGAAGCGAAAAATCGAAGAGCCGTCACGGCAGTCTCCACTTTTCATCGCGCGGCGGCAGGCGCCGGGTTGCCGACGGCGACGGCCTTGGTCTTGATCCGGTACCTGGGCCGGCGCGGAATGACCTGGCTGGGCCCCATCCCGAGCTGGCCGGTCCCCTGCATGACCGGCGGGCCGTCGTCGTAGACGTGGCCGAGGAGGCGGCCGCAGGCGTCGCAGCTGATGCGGACGCGCTTCCGCTGGATTCCCCAGTAGTTGAGCGTCTCGAAGAAGGGCCGGATCCGATCCTCCGGCGCGAACCGCAGCCTTGACTCGTCCACCCACGAGAAGGAGAGCGTCCCCTTGTTCCCCGCCTCGAAGTAGATGTCCGCCGGGTACAGGTGCGCCGCCGACAGGTTCAGGTCCGCGCCGCACTCCGCGCACCGGTAGTAGGCCGGCGCCGACGACGCCATCCAGCTCGTGCCCGGCGTGTTTCTTCTGATCGTTTCGAGGTGGGAGTTTTTCTGGTGCTTTCTTTCTTGGGAGGATCGAGGACGGCAGGGTTAACAGGAGGATTTGGGGCGGCTGCCGCGTTGGACTGGCGTTGGCTTTGGAGAAGCTTCGGTTTGGTGCTCGGTCACAAGTCAACCGCAGGACGCGGTCGCGTGTTGCCTTGCCGGCGGTGCGTTGTGATGAAGAAACCGTGAAGTGGCCATCTACATGCTCCCGAAAATAAGGTAGCCCAGCCCGCCAAATTGTTTGCTGCCCACGTTCAGGTACGAAACCGAGGCCCGTGGACCCAAGTTCCTCGAATATTCAGCATCTAAGCAAGCGTGAGAGGAAAAGAAGCGGAGCCCGTCAAAAGTTCTGCGTGGAACAAGGGAAACAAGCTGTTAAGTAGGGAGAATTAGTGGCCTGAGAAGTCGGCTGACTCAGCACCTAGTATAATCATAGTGAATTGATTCAACTTACATCATTATATTGTAGAGTGATAGGAGTGAAAATTGTATAGAAACGTAACATGCAACTTTATTGACGTTCTATAATATAAGTAGTATAAGTAAGTCTACGAGTGTTGCCAGTATTCGATAGTGTCATTGGAAATAAAACCTCTAATGTGGCATGCAAGATGGTAAAATCTAAGATGTGTATCAACAGTGATATAAACACTTTAGCTTTTAATAAATATGTATATAAAAACATGAGATTAAAAAACATAAACGTTTAGTTGTAGTTTCTCACATAGTTAAAGCTTTACATCGTCTATTGATTATTGGACTATTGTACATTCACAAAGAAAACAAGGAAGGAGCATATGTCCCTCGTTAGCCTATATCGAGTCCAACCATGTGGCTTACGACCTGAAATAATACAGCGGTTATTATGCTCCTAAAACATGCTTGTTGTCAATATTTTAACAGTAAAGTTTCTTTTCTGTATATATAACCTAGTCATGTAATTTTATATCAACGGGGGTTTTTAAACCACTCACCCTATAGCACCTGGTTAACAATTCAAGAGATTGCAAGGCCAACTCGTGTCGATGATACCTATACACATTGAAATTTTTACCTCATCTATATCAGAATCAGATGACTGAACTTAAAAAAGAAAGGTAAAGGCTACATTTAGGTTGAGGGTCACCAACGTTTAATGGTTCAATAACAATACTTAGTCAAATAAATTATCTAGGAACAAAAAATGTGAACTTCTCAGTGGTGATTGTTAATTGAACTTTTAACCTCAAAATCACTATAAAACCCTTTTTTGAGATCTGAATGTAACAAATGAAATCCGTGATGAATAAAAAGATATATAGACAACTATATTGCATATCCATATAACAATAACGATAATTTGGAGGAGTACAACGCTGGATTCGTTATTGAAAGCGTGAGAGAAATTTGAGAAAATTGTTTGTTGGTGGAGGCTTCGTAAGCTGGGTCAAAACCGAGGCCCGTGAAGCCAAGTGTTGTGTGCCTTTTAATGTTTCTTCCGGGATTCCGTGATCAAGCGGGGAGTGAGGCTAGAACACACCAAACTGAGCACACGCCCGGCATGCAAATCGGGGAGCTTGAGCCCGTCAAAGTTGTGCACGGAACAAGGAAACAAGCTGTTAAGTAGGGAGAATTTGTGGCCTATGAAGTTGGGTGCCATGGAATGAAGGACTCGACGCCTAGAATATTCTCACTTATCGTCACTATACATTGGCGGCGTTCTCTCTCCCCTCTGTTCACCCACGACGATCCCAAGTTCTGTTGTGAAATCAGAACCCGCTCGATTAAAGACTCAGACGACAATGGCAGGCGAGCAGATGCACGTTCTCTCGGCGCTGGACGGCGCCAAGACGCAGTGGTACCACTTCACGGCCATCATCATCTCCGGCATGGGTTTCTTCACCGACGCGTACGACCTCTTCTGCATCTCCCTCGTCACCAAGCTCATCGGCCGCGTCTACTACACCGTCGCCGGCTCGCCCCACCCCGGGAGCCTGCCGCCCGACGTCTCCGCGGCCGTGAACGGCGTGGCTTTCGTCGGCACTCTCTTAGGCCAGCTCTTCTTCGGCTGGCTCGGCGACAAGGTCGGCCGGAAGAGCGTGTACGGCATGACGCTGCTGCTCATGGTCATCTGCTCCATAGCGTCGGGCCTCTCGTTCGGGCACACGCCCAACAGCGTCATGGCCACGCTCTGCTTCTTCCGCTTCTGGCTCGGCTTCGGCATCGGCGGCGACTACCCGTTGAGCGCCACAATCATGTCCGAGTACGCCAACAAGAAGACCCGCGGTGCCTTCATCGCCGCCGTGTTCGCGATGCAGGGGTTCGGCATTCTCGCCGGCGGCGCGGTGGCGATCGGGATCACCGCTTTGTTCAAGAAAAAATTCCCCGCACCGCCGTACGCCGTCGACCCGGCGGCGTCCACGCCGCCAGAGGCTGATTTCGTGTGGCGCATCATCCTCATGTTCGGGGCCGTCCCCGCCGCTCTAACATTCTACTGGCGGATGAAGATGCCGGAGACGGCGCGGTACACGGCGCTCGTGGCCAAGAACGCGGAGCGTGCCGCGGCGGACATGTCCAAGGTGCTCCACGTCGAGATCGCGAAGCCACATGCGGAGGAGGAGACCGCTGCGCCGATGAAGAGTGACCAATCCTTCGGCCTCTTCTCGTCGGAGTTCGTGCGGCGTCACGGGGTCCACCTCATGGGCACGACGTCGACGTGGCTCCTCCTGGACGTGGCCTACTACTCGCAGAACCTGTTCCAGAAGGACATCTTCAGCGCGATCGGGTGGATCCCCGCGGCGCGCACGATGAGCGGCCTGGACGAGCTGTTCCACATCGCGCGGGCGCAGACGCTGATCGCGCTGTGCGGCACGGTGCCCGGGTACTGGTTCACGGTCGCGTTCATCGACGTGTTCGGCCGGTTCAAGATCCAGCTGGTCGGGTTCCTCATGATGACGGCCTTCATGCTGGGCCTGGCCGTGCCGTACGAGCACTGGAAGACCGCGGACAACCACATCTGGTTCGTCGTCATGTACGCCTTCACATTCTTCTTCGCCAACTTCGGGCCCAACGCCACCACGTTCATCGTGCCCGCCGAGATCTACCCGGCCAGGCTCCGCGCGACGTGTCACGGGATATCGGCGGCGGCGGGGAAGGTGGGCGCCATCATCGGGTCGTTCGGGTTCCTGTACCTGGCGCAGAGCCCGGACGCGGCCAAGACGGCGCACGGGTACCTGCCCGGGATCGGCGTGAGGAACTCGCTCTTCGCGCTCGCCGGATGCAGCTTCGCGGGGTTCCTGCTCACCTTCCTCGTGCCGGAGCCCAAGGGAAAGTCGCTCGAGGAAATGTCGCGTGAGAATGAGCATGCCGAGCCGTAGGAATGCAGGACGACTAAACTTCCAACTGTAGACTGAGTTTTTGGTTGCTTCTTCTTCAGAGTTTTTAGGGGGTAGTTCAGTAGTTGTATGCCTGAAATTGAAAATAAATGGTGTCGTAATTTAGCTCACAGGAACTAGTATTTCGTAGAGAATTTTTGGCAAAAAAATTAAGAATTGAGAAAAACAACAGGTTTCTTCTTTATATTTAAAAAAAATCCGATACCCTTAATTGGTAAATGAAAACAACAGAGTTGGTATGTTAGGACCATCGAAGCCTATGTTGAGACAATAGAACCCAAAGAGTAAGAGTAAGCATCTAATGGCCATGGCAAACCTTGGTCCATCTAACTAGTAAGGTCCATTGAACCAGTAAAATTAAAGATGAGTTTGTGGCTTCTACTAACCGGGACAAACCAGGAAGGTCCTTGATTTTCTTCTTTCAAAACTTTTACTCCTCCTAACTTCTCCCACGTAATGGCTTGCATACATGAGTAGGGCTTTCTCCTTCATTCCCTTCTTTTCTCCTCTAGTTGTTATGCATGTGCACGAATAATTTTGAACGACCATCCAAGCCTATGTTGTACATGATCTTTTTGTGCTTGTATGAAGTATCCAATTGGGTTTCTATGGCGCTACGTGTGCAAAAGGAAGAAGGGAGGCCTTCCCTCGTTACTTGTTAGGGTTGACACCAAGGTGCCCAAGCCCTACGGTGGTCCGATCCACTCTTGCCTGCTTGCGTCAGGGACTACTAGTCTTCTACTAAAATCCTAGGTAGAGTTTGTGAAGTGAGTTGAGTAGTTTTACTTCCTCCGGTTGTGTAATTCAGGTCCTTTAAGACAGTATTTAACATATCAAGGAAGTGACTAATTAAAGGAATTTTTTTATTGCTACCCTTATTAAATAGAGCATCGGTTCCATCCAACTTACCAATAATCTCACTCTAACCTAATTAAACCAACGAATAGCACCCAGTTTCTTCACATCCTCCTACGCAGCCCTTCTTTTTTTTTTTTTTGAGGAATGTACGGTGAGTGTTGAGACACCCACCTGAACCTTTAATTAATGCAGCAACCTAATCAGGGGTCAAGTGAACCAAAATAGGCCGTTGTGCAACCATTACATTGTTTTTATAGCAGGGGGAAAGATTGAAAACTAGCACTAACTGCTGGACTATACTAGCAGCTGATTACACCATTGAATAGCTAGAGATGCCTTATCAGTGGCACTTGCTCGGCAGGCCCATAAGACCATGTGGTCCTGGATCTGTAGCAGCAGTACCTCACGATCAGTCATAATAATATTATCGAACACTTTGCGGTTCCGGTGCCTCCACAAGTTCCAGAGGAGAAGAAGTGAGACCGTATTCCGCAGCCTGAGCGGCCAGGCACTCATCATCCTTGCCAGCGTCATGAGTGTGTCCCGCAGGCTGGGTCGATCTCGATTGCAGCCGGGAGCTAGCTGAGCCCAAAGATTTGCAGGACACTCCAAGAAGAGATGCTCCCAGGTTTCGTGCTTATTGGGGCAGAATGGGCAGGTTGAGTCGGAGATGCAGTGGATGTGGTGAAGAAAAATAGTCTTCTAGTACTACAGTTAGCTAACATAGTCTTCTAGTACTACAGAATGAGTTTTGTTTTGCTTCTTCTTTAGAGTTTAAGGGGTTAATTCAGTAGTTGTATGCCTGAATCAAATTGAAAATAAGTCGTGCCACTTGAATGCTTGTATTAGGTTATAGGCATTATGTTTCATAGCGGATCATTTTCTTTGTTATCCATGAATTTGGCATGTCAAGCAAGTATGTGTTCTTCGTTCTCGGGAAGTACAGAAAAAGAATAGTTTGGGAAGAGAAAAGAACCGATAATATTCAGCAGCAGAGTTCATTGTGCGCCATAGAGTGATAGGGCTTCAGGAATGGAACGATCTCGGTCTCCGATCGTTGTACCACGTCAATGAGTATGTAGCCCATTAGCAAATGGGCTGGAACTGAAACAGCAAGGCTCAGCGTTTGCAGGTTACAGTGATAATAAGCTGGATTGGAACGCAAGTGACATCAAGCCTTCTATGAGCCCATGAACTCCGATTACCCATGACACGGGTACAAGATTTCCGTGGCGCATTTATCCTTGTAGCACCAATCGAATTCAACTCGATGCCGATGGCTCCGTTCCTTTCAAGCATCTTGCAGGCATATCCGTTTAAACAAAAGATCTTCTTGCCTACAGAGAACTGACCGTCCTGCACGTCTTCCGATAGCAAAAACCATTCTGCACGTCGAGTAATACCAGTACCCTAATAACGAGCCTGTATAGTACCAACTAATACTGCTTTTGAATTTTGAGTCAAATTTGTACAAGAGGTTTGATCTTTGAATCTTCAGTCCCAGACATGCTTCCAGTTCCTTTCTGCACAGAACACCCTGTCTACAGCACGCACGAGTGCGAAAACGAACAGAACTGCACATGTCACCTGTCGTGCGGCGAGAAAAAGGCCAAATGAATGATGGAGCTGGACCCTGGGATCAGGAAATAAAAAGCACGAACCTGAAGCATGAAAGCTGCGTATCGTATCCGTACTTGAGTGCCGTTGCCGCCGTGTTGTAGCCGTTCGCTGGCATTTCCAAATCTTCTACAAACACCACATGCCATTCTGATACGACATGCCAGTGCGGAGTAAGCATGATTTGGGTTGCACTCTCGACCTTGCCATCTGATTTGGACTCGCATCAAAGGGGACCCACCAGCTAGCCAGACTGGCACGGTGAATCGGGCAATCAGGCCAAGAAGTGTTCGGTTTTATGGTGAAAAGACGAACGCCGTGAACCGCACAAGCAAAGGGCCCATGATCTCGATCTGGACCACTACAAGCAAGGGAACGAGCCTCCCATACAGCGTTACAAGAGACCATCATCTTTTTTCCGTTTGCCACAAACACGCCGATCCGAGACTAGAAACAATGGGGAGAGCATGTGGTGAGAATGGGCGAAGTGATCTCCCATCGAATGCAACGTCCAAATCAAATCAATGTGGCCATGAGGTCGCCATACGCCCTGAAAAATATCGGAGCGGAAACGACACGTCAACAGAAGCAACGGCACCACTGCCGGGTCACTATGCTCTGTCTCATGTCGTCATCAACGGACTTGTTTAGAGTTCACTTGCTCCACAACATTTTTGTTTTGTTTTGGTGCGTCGGGATTAGGTCAGATAACAGCCCTGACAGTGGTGCGGGGACGAACAACAATAGGATGCATGTCGACCCGCATACAGTTGTGAGCATCTGAGATCAGAAAACAGCATCCGCCCACGACGGGAGGATGATAGGCGCCATGCGTAAACATGATTGGGCGCCAGCTAAGGTTGAAACCACTAATTGCGATAGTTAATTGGAGGCAAAACAGGCTGAGCAAAGAGACTAGAGCACTAAAGAAAGGAAGCTAGCCAGGCAGGCAAGATCCAGAGCAGCAAGCCGGCCCAGCCAGCAGTTTGTTGGACCATTTGGTTCGTGGTACTGGTGCTGCATCTGATGCCTCTGCAAATCCAAATCGAGGAGATCATTAAATACGTAAATATTCCATGGCAGCCACCACACAAGCAGATACTATTCCCTCTCCGCCTCCACTCCTCTTCCGCCCACACTAGCAATCACAGAGCAGCGCATGTGATTCACCGCCGGGCAGATCAAGATCCCTCCCGGCACGGTAATTCCACTCCGACGATCGAAACTGCTGCCTTGGCTTTCGCCATTCTCAATGTCTACACAGCTCGGCAGTTTTGTTGCTCCCTGCTTTTGTTTCGCTCGCATGTTTTGTTTCTTGTGCTGTCATTTTGCGATGTGTCCCTCGTGTCCTCGTCTAAGCACGGTATCAGGAGACGAGTTCGACTTGGCTGTACAGCTGGTACACCTGCTTGGTACGGATGGCATAACACGCGGGGTAGGCGGACCGGACTAAGATCCAGATCGCCTCCTCCCACTGTTAACTGCTGTTTCCTTAATCAAGCAATATCAATTCAAATCACGGAGTACTATCTAATTCCTCCTGCGGTGTGGTGTGGTGTGAAGAAAAAACACTACCGCATCGGCAGGAGGTGGTCCGTGTCTCTGACAGCGACCGATCCTGCACGCCTCTGACACGAAGACGGTCCCACCTGACATTGGCACGGTAGGCTCCAGCTCCAACGGATATTTTCGCTCGGACTAGTGGCGCGCGCGTCAGGAGACACGCCCCGCCCGCGCGGAGAAAGCAAAGAAGGCAGGTGTCAGCTTTCCGCTCTCTGCGCGGCAGGAAAGGAAAAGAAAAGCCCAAGACGAAGGAAAGGCAGGCAAACATGGGGGGCGCGTCGGGCTCCGTGACGCCCTCACGTGCCTGGCTTGTCCCCATCCCCCGCCCCAAAACCCGCTCCGTAATTTTCTACTCCTGCTTAACGAAGCGCTCGCGAAATTTTCCCAGATCCGATCTCGGGTCCCACATGCCAGTGTACGAGAGGACGTCCATGAGACCGTCTCGTGATCGCCACGCCACTTTGATTCACACTCAGCACGCTAGTGGTATCCTAGTGGCATGGCATGCTCGGAACGATGCTAGATAGGCTTTGGACCATGCGGGTCGTGGTCATGGCCGGGTAAAAATAAGGTATTTGCAGCCGGATACGAGCGAGAATGTTTGTCGTTTCTACTAACCTTTTTCACCGCGTGCGCGGCACGACGACAATACACAAATAGGATGGATGAATCGAAATGAAACGATCAGAGAGCGCCTGTGCAGATCTCATAACAGTAGCACAGTTAGAGAAGAAATCCAGTTCCAATCTATTGTTCCGTACAAAACATGGATGGTGATGCTAGATAGTAGTACGAGTAGAAAAAGATGGATCGATCCACCGATCATACCAGAAAACAAATTTAAATCCCAATCTCAGTCTCTCTCTCTCTCTCTCCAACCCCAAATCCTCCACCAAAAAAATTAAACTGAAAGCTACGAACAAGAAAAAAGAGTAACAAGAAGCATAGATTGTTTCTAGTATTCCACTCTAACAACAGATGATCAAATTTGACTTGAGCTCGGGCTGGTCTCTCCCTCACTCTAGGTAGCCAGGTCTCTTGCTATTCTTACCTCTGCTGCTTGCTCTTTCTGCAACAATTATTTCTTCTTCTTCCTCTTCCCCTTTGCGATGGTGAGTGAGTAAAATGAAGGTGTCGTCGTCTTACATGAATTATTTGGCCTCCTCGGCGGCGGAGGAGGCGGGCTTGCGGAGGAGCACCATGTGCATGGGCGTGAAGATGCCGGTCTCTCCTCCCTTGGTGAGGTGCTGCGCGGTCTCGTAGAGCATCTCGTGCACCTCGGCCACTCCCTTGGGCGCTATCCGGAGCAAGGTGAGGACGCGGACGACGAGGGAGTTGCGCCAGTACGCGATGCGGCCCATCTTGAGGCGCGTCCACCATGGCAGCGCCGGGGGCAGCGCCAGGTCCTGCTCCTTGACCACCTCGAACCCGACCTCCTTGGCAATGGACGCGATCTCGTCCTGACGGCGCAGCCCCGGGAGCGCGTCGCCGCGCTCGATGCCGTGGATGCACTCGACGTGTTCCGGGTCCTCGCCGCGGTACAGCGATGTGGTGACCCACTCGTAGGAGACGTAGAGCCCGCCCGGCTTGAGCACGCGGAACACCTCGCCGTAGACGTCCTGCAGCCTGGGCGCGTGGCAGGTGGCCTCGATGGAGTATGCGCCGTCGAAGGAGGCGTCGGGGAAGGGCATGGAGAGGAAGTTGCCGCAGACGACCTCGCATCGGGCGTCGAGCCCCGCCTTGCGGTTGTGGGCGCGGGCGCGGTTGACCTGGTACTCGTTGATGGTGATGCCGACGACGTCGGATCCCGAGTGGGCGGCGATGGCGCGCATGGGCCCGCCGACGCCGCAGCCGACGTCGAGGAGGCGGTGGCCCGGCTTGGCGCCGAGGAGGTCGGCGACGCGCTCCTCGTGGACGCGGGTGGCGTCGCGGTGGGAGTGGCCGGGGAGGGAGGGGGAGAAGTGGAAGGACTGGCCCCACCCCCACTCGTAGATGTCGGTGACGAGGTTGTAGAAGGTGTCGACGAAGGCGGGCACCTTCTCGGCGGAGGCGGCGGTGGTGGCCGTCTCCTTGGGGCGGCGGAAGAAGGACCAGTACTGCGTGTACTTGTCCTGCACCTTGTCGTTGGTGATGGATCCCATCTTGAGATCCACCGCCCGCTTGCCCTTCACCTCCGCCGCGCCCATCACCCACACGAACCAGTACACCAGCCCGACGCCGACCACCGCCGCCGTCCACGCCATCGTCGCCGCCTCCATCCCGACTCCCGACCCGAGGAAGCGGCGAGAGGAGAAGACTTGAGGAGGAGGGAGGAAGGAAATGAACAGGAGGAGGGGAGGAACGGAGGAGGGATTTGGGTGGGCTTTTGGGATATATGCAAGCGGAGCGCGTGAGGCGGAGCAGATTTTGGGTGGACCGCGTGTGCCGCGATCTGATCGGACGGCTGCTGCGGAACCTGATGCGGTGGCGGCTTCCTCCTGCTGCGGGCTGCGGCTGCCCAGTTTTTTATGGGAAGGAGGGGCGTGATTTTTCGAGGGCGCGTCGTGCCCGTGCTCGCGAGTCGCGCGTGCTGCTGTGGGCGCCCTGCTGCCCTGCATCATCCTTGTTGTTTTTGGCACGAGGTGGGCGCGCTGGCAAACAAGAGATGAGGCCGTGCCGTCCTGTGTGTTCGCCAGCCTCTGCGCCGCTGGAGCAGAATCGTCGGAACATATCTTTTCTCTCTTCACAAATGGCTTGAACACCGGGCGTCACGATGTGGCTCAGGTCACCTGCCCTTCAACTTCAACGGGAACAAATACATTGTTTGGTGGACGATGTCACGGAATATTTCAACTTTGTACACAACGGCGGCCCACGGGCTTCTTTCGGCTGGAGATCACAGACCACACGGCCTTTTCCACACTTAGTCGCTTTATTTCTCCTTTCCTCAAAGTCACTTTGCACGATGCTGTGTCAACAAACCACTGCCCAAATCGGAAAAGCTACTCAAAAGTGCTGCTTTACTAGTACTGGTCTAGTAGATCTTGCTACCAAGGGAACGACGTCCGTGCTAGAACACGATGGCTTTGGCTCTTCGAGACCTTTGACATAGAGGTGATTGCTTTTTCCACGTCTTTTTTTTTTCTTGGTGCTGTATCTTTTCCATTAATTAACTGGCTACAACTGTTTATATCTGGTTGTAGTAGAGTCAGTAACTAGTCATCATCAGACTTAAAAAAAATACAGTTATACTGACTGGCTGCAGTAGGCTGACTACGAGTTTGCATTATCTTCTCACAATTTCAACTTTCACCTCTGAAACAGAGTGTCCATACACGATACTGTGCCCGGTCGAGTAGCAGAGGCTTGCGACAGTACATGAATCTCTCGGCATGCGACGCCGGGACACTTCACGCGTGCACCGTGCACGGCACACGCCCAAGCCAAGCGAAAATATCTCAACAGAACTGCGCTCGTGATCGCAGGCCAAGCAGCGACCGCACGAGGCACGACACGGCGCGGCACAAGGCCACCAACGGAATTTCCAAGGGTCGCCACTTCTACTCCAAGTCGGGCGGCAGGTCGTGGCCTCGTGGGCATCACTTCTTCAAGGCCCACGGGCCATCACGCTACAAGGCTGTACGCCCTCTTTCTGGCTCGGCCCAGTAGATGAGCTCAGAAGGCCCATTAAGGCAAATAACCCACCGCCCACTTTTTTTTTTTACACAAACCCACCGCCCAGTTTGTTCTCTGGTGGCTGAGAAAGCAACTGCTTCGACGAGGAGAGTGGACCATCCGCCGGTGGCGGCACGCGGATGTGCGATCCCGTCGCCTTCGACAGTTTCTTCATGTCCGTGCCACTGCCCCGTCGTTCTATGCTTACACTCATCACATTCGTGCTACTATATATTCATCTTTTAAAAGATTTTTTTAATAAGATTTTTTTTTCTATATCTTTTTTCTCCGTATCCGTTATACTCTATATTTTATCATTTATATCAACTATCTCTTGTGGGGCCCACGCATCAACCTCTCACCTCTCCCTCTTTTCTCTCCACTCTCTCTTTGCTTCCCGATCTCTCCACTCTCTCTTTTCTGCCAAGCACCGCGCCGACGAGCTCCCCGCCCACCTCTACCGCCCGCGAGCTCCCCACCGTCGACGCCGCCGTAGACCTCCTCGCCGTCTCGCGGAGGCCGAGGCCGCGGCCGTAGCCCCGTCCAAGGCCGCCGCACGCAAGGGCTCGGCCGTCGTCGCTCTGCCGCCCAAGCTCACCGAGGCGGAGCTCGCGCATTGCGGCTGGATCCTCGGCGGCTGGATTTGGCCTCAGACGGACGAGCACCTCCTCCTCCCGCGTCGCCCATCATCCACCCTCGTCGAGGCGGCGGCCAAGCAGCTCGGGTCCGGCGGTGTTGACCAAGCAGAGGTGGTGATGCTGCTGCTCTTCCTCTACGCCCTCTCCGTTGTTGCTCTTCCTCTCCGCCCTCTCCGTCGATGCTGCTGCTCCCGGTGGAGGTGGCGATGCTGCTACGTCGGTGGGCCTCGCGGGTGGATAACGTTCTCCTGAAAGACGTCACATTTGGAGGACGGATTCGCGGTGCGCTTGTTTAGAGGGCCTATCCAGTACCCCGGTGCAGCACGTTTTACTCTATCCCGGTAGTGGAGGAGGCTTTAGAGGTCCCCGGTGCAGACAGTCTTAGAGCAAGCAATTTATGGGAGTCTGTATATAGTACTGTGTTGTATCATGGCAACTCGTTTGACGGATCAACATGTCACGGAAGAGCATAGAGCAGTTGCAAACAAATTGACGCTCAGCTGATTTTATCAGCTGATTTTGGTAGAAATCATGTATTGATGACCAAAATTGTTTTTAATTATAACAATGAACTAGTAAGTTGATCCGCGTTATACTATAACGGTAGTCTTTTACGGATAAATACATAAGAATTAATAAGTATATTATAATTAAATGCTAAATCACATTGTTTGTCTTTTTAATTCATACCCATAGTTAAAGCTTTAAATTGACCACTACACAAACTCATCATATTTTTCCGTTTCAACGTACTCGAGTCATCAATTCATGTTACGACTTACTCAAAAAATAGTTGAGATCAGAGAAGAAGCCTAGTCATGTGGTTGGACGCCGCTGTGTCAAGGTATCATCCTTCATGTGCTCGATGTTCTATGTCTCATCGAGATGCACCAAGTCGGGGTTGTGTTTTAGGGACAAACCACTAATCTCTGCCAGGAGCAACCTCCGCTTATTGTTGTCTTCCTCCTTGGCAAGGTTTGCCTGCTGACGCCTTGCATTGGTGAGCGGCAATTCCTAACTCGATGAACAGTGCACCAAAGTTGAGGCACTTATCTATGTCCTTAGCTGGCATGTCCTTGGCGCCGCCAACGTTCTTCTTCCCTGGCCTGCGAGGACGAAGTTATCGTGGCTTGGACTTGTAAGAGCCCTCGTCGACGTTCCGCTCCTTGTAGCGTGCCATCCACTACTCCTCGGTCATGAATAGTTTGCCATCGTTGTTGGCCGTGGAGGTCATGTTCTTAGCCTCTCAGTCAAACACCGCGCAGAGCATCCTCGTGATATCCTCAACCGACATCATGGAGATGTCGAGCAAGGTCTCAATAAAGAGTGTGATCTACATGTATTTGGCTGGTACGAGACGTAAATACTTGGTGGAGTTCTTCTACGATGACTACGGGTTGTCAATTGTAGCAGTACTAGGACTCTGCTATAATCCGACTAGAAAACTGAATGAAAACATAATAGGAAGCTTACTAGGAAACAAAATAGGAAAATGAAATATTTATCATACCTGAAAAAAGGATTAGAGGAGCATATGCCCCTAGTGTGTCTATGTTGAGCCACCTTTTTTGTGAGGACTATATTAAGCCACCTAAGTAACTTGTGATACAAATTATACAGTTATCATTGATCATTCGATAACAATAACTAAAATAATAAATTAACTAAAAAAATAAAAAAGTACTCATTTATGATTGTTGTTTGAATTTTAACTTTCAAATCATCATAAAACTTGTTTCACTAAATATAATATCTGAAATCTAGCTAGCTATGACAAAAAAAATTGTATACTCCTAGCTAGACCTGTTTCAATGAACAAATTCAAACTAGACAACTTTTTTTTTATTTCAATGATCACTGCTTTTTACTCCTATTTCTCAATGAACAACGGTTGTTTAGACTACCAGTCGTATACTCCTAGATTTGTTTGGTGGGAAATTCAGTCAAATACATGTGTTTCTCTCCTTTTTTTTTATCCTTTTACTTTTGAAGAGTGCGTGTATCATCATGCATAGGTTGAGACTATGGAGTGTATCCCCTTTTAAATTCTGGCATGTCATGTTTTCACTTGATCGATGGTAGTTTTCGGTGCTTGATGATTTGTTTCTTCAAGAATACAATCAAGACTCGAGTATCATTCAAACCGATGCATGATGAGTATTTGACATTTTTTTGTGAATACATGATGTCGTGGTAGCGTATTATAATTTATTTATGTGAAGATTTTTTATATAACAGCAACTAAACTAAACTCCTGTCATAGTGTCATGCCTAATACTTAGTCATGCCAAACGGACTGGTGCGACCAAAGTGGTCACACGCATGGTGGCAGCTCGAAATAAGGCTAGGCCCCTAGACACGCAGAGAAATAATTCATATGATGCGTCGTCAGATAACCTCTGTGTGGCATGTGTTTTTTACGAGATATAAGATATCGTCAATCCATTATAGTATCAACGACGAAAACTCTCTCCGTTGTAAAAAAAGCAAAGGAATATATAGCCGGAAGATACTCCACTGTAAAAAAAGCAAAGGAATATATGGTAGCTAAGGACAGTGTGCGGTTGAATTCTTGTGTAGGCAATGAGTTGTTTGCAGAAGGGTTGGAAGAATCCAGGTTTGATGTTGGAGAGCAGATGCGCGATTGAAGCGCCCTTTTGAGTTGTTCCGATGTCGGTATCCCGAGTAGGCTTCCTAGCTACCCCGAGGCATAGCGGCAGCAGCTTTCGATCAGCACCTTGTATGACTATCCATGGAGTCTGTCGGAATAATCCATCTCGCTGTATAGTACAGGGCATCATCGGTGAAAAGCGAGGACGTCGGTCAGGCCACAATAACCTTGAGCTTTCTCTGATAGGAAAAGTGCCAAAATCTCGGTTAATTGATAGTAACTGAACACTGCTAGTTTTAGGTGGATCGTATGTGTAATCCAGCAGCCGAAACTAGGTAGTAGCGGTGTGCTTGATTGCTTGCTGGGTCGCGCAAAAGTTTGATTTGTCGTGTGCGTTTGTCCTTCACGGGGCTTGGGAGCAACAATGCGCGGGCGCGTCGTGTTGGAAGGAACGCAATCAATTATGGGAACAGGACCGGCGAATGTCTTTCAGCAGCAGCGGGAACCCCTCCTCCTGCCTGCGCGCGACAGCAGGTGGGGCCCAGCCGGCGGCAGTCCATTTCACTTGACACAACGGGCGGACCGACGCAGGCAGGTGTCCGGACGCCGCAGTCGACGGGACGAACCCGAACAGGGCGAGGCGGCCCAGGAGGTCGTGCACGTGAAGACTGGCGAGGTGAAAACGGTTGGTTGGTGTTCGTCCATGGGATCGGCCGGGCACCACACAGTAAAGTGAATGGGAAGCGACGGAGGGCGGGAGGCAGCGAAAAGAAAGGACCCCGCGCAAACGCCACCTACACCAGCAGCGCCTTATAGAAAGAGAGTGCGTCCACCCGCGGACACCGCCGCTGTTTGCGGAGCGGCACCGTGCGCCCGTGCATGGGGCGGGCGGCCAGGTCCAGTCGACACCCGATCCCGTCTTCGCTCCAAAGTAGTAGTAACACATGAGCATGATGGATCGGTCCACCTTGGGAATCCTCACGACGACGGACCGACGTGCCCAAAGGCAATTGGCAATAAAGGCCGGGGTTTGGAGATGGACGCCCCGCCAGGCGCTGCTGTCACCTCAAAAACTGTCGCGCGCCCGTGATCCGACCGGCCCTTTGTTTCCGCGCGCGCGCGCGCCTGGATCTCCTCTTGTGATTAGCTCATCACCTGCCGCGCTGTGCGCGTGCCAGTACCAGTACTACTGTACTACCTCCCTACAGCGTGCGTGGCACCCCTTTGAATAGGCAGCTTTGTTCGATGCTCAGTTGTACACATACAGGCTCACAGTACGGCCGGAGGGGGCGGCCGTCAGTGGCATGGCATGCTGATGATCGTCAGCCGCGCGCGCCGCATTGTACAATATTCTGACCGTGCAGAGACCGCACGCTACGCAAGCCGGCCGGTAGACCATGTACAGCTAGCGTCGTCGACCGGTAGTCCACGGCGTTATCGATTACAAACCACGTACTCGAGCGAGCGACCGACCGACCGACGTGTTCCCCGAAGAAAATACGCGCCCGGATCATGCCGAAAACACGTAATTGCGTCTAGTGTGTGACAAGGAGAACCGAAGTGGTATATTCTGCGCGCGTCCGGCCGTCCCCATCGGGTGGGCTATTGAGCTCCCATATCGACGTCCTCAGTACTATCTATATACAACTGGTACTTGGTATAGTATAATGCTTTGTTATTACGACTCAGAGCACGAATCAAATTAAGACAAGCGTACACGTACTGTAGCTTACCTCTCCTTGTTAATTAATCTCCGTATATAGGATAAAACAAGTCCGCTAGGGTTTGGTTCCATGCGCGTTGTTTTAGAGGCTTATCCAGGCGTCCATATCTATCAGATCTCTGCTAGCTCATCAGAATCGAGATTTTTAACCCCACTCAAATAAATCTCCATGGATAACGATCGGGAGCGAGATTGTTGATCCCTGGATAATAACCAGTCGCGCAACTGATCGCGCGCGCGCCCCATGACATGATTGGTTGCAGATTCGTATACGTCGTACCAATCGCTCGCTGATGATGCGTGGCGTCGCCAGCCCACCCACGCCCACGATCGATCTGACTCGGCGACAGCGACGCGCGGCTGCTAGCTTATTGCTCTCCGCTACCTCCGGCCACCCCCGGCTCGAAAACGAAGCAGGAACATGCCGCCCGCGCACGCGACGTCTCCACATCATCACCAGCGTCGTCCCGAGCCAGAGCCGGGCGCCATCGCATGCGCGCGCCACCAACTCGATCGATCGTCCAAGCTTGGGAATCTGCCACATTAAACAACGGCTTAGCCCATTCCGTTTGACGTTCCCAGCTAGCTTGCCTTTAGGTGGCCGTGACTCAAAAACTCTCTCGCCCCCCCCCCCCCCGAGCCAATCAAATCTAATTACAGGTTACTTAGTATAGCGCTACTAGTTAATAAACTACTATATGTGTGCATGCGCGCCAAAAATTCTGTTTGCGCCTATTAGTTGTAGAGAGAGGGAGACGACTGGCGTCAGACCTCCACAGATCAAACGCCGCCAGCAATGACAGGATGCATTTATAAACCATTTCGCCGCGAGATTGCAGATTTCCTGCGAAAACGACATGGTTGATAATTGGAACCGAATGTAGCCAAGGGGTTAAACAAATGCAAAGATTCCGTTCCGTTCTTAGGTTGCCATGCTTTGCTACTCCGACAGTGACTGACCGGCCCAGAGAGTCACAACAAGCCACAGCCAGGGAGAGTGGGTGACCTCGCCCGCCCGCCGTAGCCATGACTGATATATACCTTAACACTCATCACACCAAACTGCGGTTAGTGCGAAAGGAATAATTGTCTCCACAGGCCGCGCAGGCCCACCGCGCGTTTTAATTCCCAGGTTGCTGTTGCTTCCGTGCGTGTTCCTCCCTGCTCTTCATCACCCCTCCCTCTCTCCCCCACATACCTGCCACTGGCCGCTGCAACTTGGACATGTGGTGCTAGGAGCAGCCGAACCGATCGAGTTCTCAGTCTCAGGTTGTTTTTAAGCGCCAGGGTTTGTTCTTCCCAGCATTAGATAGAGCAAGGAAACTACTAGTAGCTACCATCGTCGAGAGGAGTGAGTGAGTTTGAGCGAATATGGAGCTTGACGAGGATACCTTCTTGGATGAGCTCATGTCGCTGCGGCGTGAGGCGTCGTCGGCGCCGTGGCAAGCCTACCCGGGCGGCGGCGGCCTGATGATGAGCGACCTTCTCTTCTACGGCGACGAGGGCGCCGACACGAGCAGCGGCATGGGCGTGTCGTCGTTCCAGGAGCTGCCGCCCATGCCGCCGCCTCCACTTCCGCAGCATCCGCACGAGGAGTTCAACTTCGACTGCTTAAGCGAGGTCTGCAATCCTTACAGGAGCTCCATTGCTGTCCCGGGAGAGCTAGTAGCCGCAGCAGACCAGACGCTCAATCCTCTCCATGATGCCGCCATGATATTGGAGGAGGAGACAAGCGGTGATAAGGGGCAGTATGAAGCCGGTGGATCCCCAATGTTCGTGTTCGGAGGCCAGAGCTCGGAGATGGCCAGTATCAGGGCTTACGGCAGCGGCCACCATAGGAGCAAGATGCACGGTGCGCCGTCAAAGAACCTCATGGCTGAGAGGCGGCGGAGGAAGCGGCTCAACGACCGGCTCTCCATGCTCCGGTCCATCGTTCCTAAGATCAGCAAGGTATAGAGTTTTTTTCTCCTCTAGCCTACCTAAGCATCTTTTGATTATGTGGTTATGTATGCATGTGTATAACTAGCTAGAATCAACCATGGATCAGATGGACAGGACATCCATCCTTGGGGACACCATTGACTATGTGAAGGAGCTGACGGAACGGATCAAAGTCCTCGAGGATGAGATCGGAGCCTCACCGGAGGACCTGAACCTTCTGCACACTCTGAATGATTCGTCCAACAATAACAACGAGATGATGGTGAGGAATTCCACCAAGGTATGCACGACTTGCGCATCCGCACACACACACTCCTTGGCTGTCTAGCAATCTAGCTTAACTGTAGGGCACCGAAATCATCGTATTGTATTGATCATATTCTTGCACACCTGAACTGATTTGATACGATTGCCGGAGCAGTTCGACGTTGATAAACGAGGCAATGGAAGCACAAGGATAGAGATCTGCTGCCCCGCGAACCCCGGGGTGCTTCTATCCACGGTGAGCGCGCTTGAGGTGCTGGGGCTGGAGATCGAGCAGTGCGTGGTGAGCTGCTTCAGTGATTTTGGCATGCAGGCCTCTTGCTTACAAGTAAGCTAAGTGATTACACATGGATTTTATTCTGAGAGAATTAAATTGTTCACAACGCTTTAATCTCTCTCTGGGTGTTTCCTTGAACTTCCTCACAAGGGGATTTGTGTTGTTTCAATAATCTAGCTAGCTAAATTCAATAATGAATGATGGGTCTGTCAATTTATGGTAGGAGGATGGAAAGAGGCAAGTAATAAGCACCGACGAGATAAAGCAGGCATTGTTTAGGAGTGCAGGTTATGGAGGGAGGTGCCTGTAGCAGCTCCAAAACCATGCATCCACCAGCAAATATCAGTTGCATGATCACCACTATTAATTGTTGATGCTTTCGGAATGGCTTTGCTTCATGAATTAATAGGGCTAGCTAGAGAGTTCTTTCAGCGTAGTAGTACCAACCAGTTAATCTGAATCCCAGCAAATTAAAGATTGCAGAGGTGTTGTAATTTTTCAGCCGAGATGTGGTTTGTATCATTATTGGATCATGGCTGTATGTGGATTGATATTGTGAGATGTGTCTCTCGCGACACGGTTTGGGTTAAATGCCAAGATGTCCATTGTTTCTTCTGCGAGTTTAGCTGTGATATTTGTTGGTTTCCTGGAAGGAAACGGTTTACACACAGTTCGATCTTGTCCTTGAGATACCTATATATGCTCATACGGCAAACAATAGTGTGCGATTGTTTTATTCCCTTTGCTTGGTTTTTAATCGTGCCTGAGCAACTGTGTGCGAAGGAGACGAAAGGCCTACAAAGTACGTAGAATATATTGGGTAAAGAACAAAGAAGAGTATATGATTGTTGCTGATAGGAGATTCTGTTCTCTCTGGTAGTTCAGTGACCTGCTGCGACGAGAACAGTAATATGTACATTTTCAGTACGTACGCAGCTACTGTACATGGAATGATTCGTTATTTTATGGTCCATTTAAAATCGCTAGAAAGCCATATTTCGTATATATTCATGCGCACATGATTGAATGAGAACACATTTAGTATACTATGTATCAGACTGAAGTCCCTAGATAAAATTCTATTTTCAGACCTCTTTGTTAGGTTCTAGAGAATTCCGCCCCACTCAATCTAACCTCTATGACAATTGACAGATGGGGTCGGATTGTTAATTAGAAAGGTGTTTGATGATTTTAGCTAAGGGTGTGTTTGACATGACTTATACACAAAATATTTATAGTGTTTATTCTGTAAAAACTGATTATAGTGCTTACAATGATTATTATAGCATAAGCAGTCAACTCGTTTGCTAAAACTGTTTACACTTATCTGTCTAAACAATTTATTCTTGCCAATAAGCATTAAAAGCTACATTTTGCCACTTTGCCCAAAGTGCATATGGTAGTACAAAATAGCATGGTAGTATAAAATAACAAACTGCTTATATATATGTTCTTATATCCCTTAAGCACTTTTGTTATTTTGCTACTTGACAATTCAAACTGCTTATTAAGCATAAGTACTTCTAATAAGAAGTTCAATAAATTGTGCCAAACGCATCCTAAATAGATTTGCTAAATGAAACAACAACACTAGAAGATGGAGGTTTTAGCTTGTAATGAAAAACTTTATTGCCACAACGTTTACCATTGTCCAACCATATATACATGTCCTAATTAATTTCTCCTTTTGGTTTCTTTTTTTCCCTGATGCATATACAACTAGGTTTAGGTAGAAATGTAAATGGATATATCTCATTACTATAATGAGAAATTCAAATGAGATTGCATATGAGTCCTTAGTCCTACCCGACACTACATATCACATTTAGAATTATTGTGCAAGACGTATTCAAACACTAGTTTAGGTATTTTTGTTGACTTTTATTTTCTCTCTGTTGTGGTCAGGTTGAAGAGTACCGTTCATGTACACATAAAACTCACCATTTGACTTGACGCATACACACTCTGAACCTATGGACACCTGTGAGAGATTATGTTAATAGACTTTGAGACAAAGACACACTACACGGAGTGTCTAATTGTTGACAGACATATCTCATCGTTCTACTAAAAGAATAACTAGGCATGAAAATGCAACGTCTTCCAACCAAGTGATGTACAGTTTGCAATGTTCTATACGGATGCCATAACATGTTAAAGTTGTCACCATGCATGCGGAACTACAATAGAACATCTCTATGATGATGGATAAAACTAATAACGTAGAGATGCCCGCAAAAAAAAAAACTTTAAGGTAGAGAGGGTGGACATTATTAGGTCTAGAATAATAGACACATCATGCTAAGAAAGCAGAAGAAAATAGGCAAAAGGTATTATTTTATCTAGGCAACAGTAATTTTATGGGCCAAAGACTTTCTCCTGCACACATTAAACTACCAGGCTCATTTCTGTCGAACTTAAATAATGGCCCAGGTAGAACCTATAGTCCGAAATCCAGCCCACGACAATTCGGTCCGTTAGACCGGCGGACCGGCCTATCCTCTCGTCTTCCGACGCGGCTCGGACGGCACGACACGGCGCGGGACGACGACACCATGCCGCCGTCTGCCTCTCTCCACCACCACCGCCGCCCCCTCCTCCCCTTCCCTCCCTCGAGCCAGACCCTAAGCCCGTTCGCGGCCTTCTCTCGTCGCCTCCACCCACCTCCCAAACTCGTCGCTGTATCCCTGTATTCGCGACCGATCGTCTCCTCTTCCCCCTTCGCTGTCGCCGCCGTCGACGACGACGAAGATGTGGTCATTGGGGACTGCCTAGTCTTCGATGAAGACGCATTTGAGACTCCCGACCTCGACTTCCCATCGTCCCCACCGCCGCCCAGCACCTACCGCCCCGGTCGGAAGGCGGCAACGGGAGCTAGTGAGGGGGAGAGCTTGGTGCCGGAGAGATGGAGGGACGCGGAGGAGGAAATCAACCTGACGAAGAAGGAGAAGCGGCGTATCGCGCACGGGCTACGCTTCGGGAGCCGTCTCGAGCGGCGGGCTCCCCCCGCCGTGGCAGCCCCAGACGAGTTCCGCGCCTACCGAGAGGGGAGATTGCAAGCGGAAATTGAGCACGTTGCCAGTGTATACCGAGGGCCAGTGGATAGGACAGAACCGCCGGAGAAGGTGGAGGAGGCTCCTCCGCCAGAGCCAGGGACTCGCGTACCTCCGAGGAACCCGAGGATGGGGATGGATGTTGGCAGTTTTGAGGACATTACGGAGCTGTTTAGCAGTGAGGATTATGTGTCGGGCGAGACGGAGGACGGCAACAGCCCAAAAAGTGAGCTCTGATTGTCTACTTTTACCATAGTTCAATATTTTAGCACTAGAATTGCTAATACAGTTAATTGTTCATATGGTTTGGAAGTGGTGTTTGCTGTGCTGGTCGCGATTAGTTTACAGCAATTTTTTTGCATTTAAATTCTGCAGCAAACCTGAGTAAGTTGGAACTGATCATACAATTATCTCGGCTGTAGCACTGCAAAAGATAGAATAGAGCAACATGACCTTGTAGCAAAGCAATGGTAATATCATGGGCTCCTTCAGTGGTAACGTGCCACAGAATACTTTGGTTTCAGTTGCCATCTTTACATCTTGTTATACTACCACGATTTATTACTACCTCATGCTGATACAATACTGCAATGTAAGTTCACATGGGCTTATCAGTCCTGTGATACAATTCTTATTCCTTGCTAGACTTGCACAATCATGTTAGTATCTCCTGCCAGAATCACTGATTCCTGGATGATGTAGCATTTTTCCTTAAACAATACATTTATTTCTGTCAAGAATCTACATGTTCTCCATACCTGTTTGGCCTATTGGATGAGGTGCCAGTTTAGTACGGTTCTTATCACTAATTTCCAGATCAGAATGAAGTCTTATTCCTATTTTTTTCTCCTCATCCTTTTGTTTGTTTGTTTTTTACTACATATATGAATGATCCTTCTCTTTTTTTTTTCCAATTTAGGTCGCCGCAAGCTGTTCACAAATGAGGAGAAGGTTCTTCTAAACAAGCGAGTGCCTGATCTGGAAGCCGCTACTTCTGTAAGTTGTATCTATGCAGAGCAATTCAATTGTTATGAATTCATTAGTAACATCTTGTCGCAGCTACTTCCCAAGCCATGGTTGTTTTAGAGGTGCAGAACAATTCAGTTGTTATGATTCATTAGTAACATCTTGTAGCAGCTACTTCCCAAGCCATGGTAGTTGTAGAGGTGTAGAAACATTTTAGCACGGGTGCATCTTCTGTCCCAGCCTGTTATGACGATTTTTGTTGCTTTCAACTTCAGCTCAATGTGTAATGTGACACGATATTCCTTGCAGAGTAAATGGCTTCCACTTCACACCATTGCTGCATCTGGGGATTTCTATGTATTGGATAGTCTTCTAAAACATAACGTGGATATAAATGCGCTTGATAAGGTAACTCTCATGGAATTCTCAAATTTTCTCATCTTAACATTATGCCTATAAGAGTTCTATTCCTTGGATATCATTATGGTTCACTGAACCTTCTTCTGATTTCCTCAGGATGGTTTGCCTGCAATTCACAAAGCAATTCTATCGAAGAAGGCTGCTATTATCAACTATCTTTTAAGGAATTCAGCAAATCCATTCATCCAAGATAAGGTGGTACAAACTGTTTTACATGCTTGCTTGGAAATAGTCTGTATGGAACCTATAATATAGCATGCAGCTACCGATTCGTCCCGATTAATTCTTAGGAGCCTCGGTCTCAATGTTGCTCATTGAGTTTTTGCATTCCCTATTCTTTATGCTCAAGTTTATTACTTGACTCTATTAATGATTAACGTGACACTGTCATACTCATGGGTTCCCTGTGGCTCCATGCATACTCATGGGTTGATTTGGTTCCGCTAACTTTGTATTTTGGTGATGCAGGATGGTGCGACCCTAATGCATTATGCTGTCCAAACAGCATGTATTCAAACTATAAAGACTCTCCTGCTTTACAATGTTGATATCAATCGTCCAGATGAAGTATGTTTAGTTTCAGTACTATCTTTCTTTATTTTATCTAAAGACAATTTAATCATCCAGATGATGACTAAAGACGGCTCATTTGCAGTACGGGTGGACACCTTTGCATCTTGCTGTACAAACACAGAGAACCGACATCGTGAAGCTACTCTTGATAAAGGGTGCAGATAGAACTTTGAGGACCGAAGTAAGTAAAGTGAATATTCTAGCAGTTCCTGAATGTAACAGCTATAACATGTTGATGGATTTTGATTGGTTGGCTATTTACATAAACCAGCTACACTTTTTATCCCTCATAATCATTTTTTTTTGGAGCAATGTACACAAAGGAAGCTCCTGCTGTGGTAGATAATATTATTAATAATAGAAAGAGTAAATAGATATACAGGACGAACCAAGTGGTTCCAGGTCAAACTGTTCAGGAGCAACGCCTCCAAAGCAAAAAAGGCCAAGCTAAAATCATAATGATGTTGTTACATCAATATTGCCGTTATAGTACTTTAGATTGCAGTTATGGGCAGTCTACTGTCCCTATAATTTTCTGAAGAGGTCTATTAAATGTATAGCAATTTTGTTGGTGCACTTCAGGATGGATTGACCCCTTTGGAGTTGTGCCTCCGGTTGGGTCATCATGTGAGGACATATGAGATTACCAAACTTCTTAAAAGCTTCCGAGGCCAAAAGCAGCATATTCCAGCTCAGCATGGGGAGCATCTATGAACCTGTCAACTGTCACTAAAATAGAGCTTCGCTTGCTCGGAGTCCCATTTGGTATTGCATCATGATTTTTTTTCCAGCTCCATGTTGTCACATGGCAATTACTACGTTGTTTAAAAAGTTATACGCTATTTCATTGGTCTGACTGGAATCGCATGGTTGCAGAGAGTGCTTTAGAGCGTCTCCAATGGTTGCTTCTTAGCTGCCTTTTAGAATTATTTATTCAAGGAAAAGAAGAGAGAGAAGATAGCTAACTCTTCCTCAAGAGACAACCTCTAAAAAAAATAAGAGACTTAAATATGAACCTCACTCCTACAAATTCTCTGTAAGAGTTAGCTGTTATCTTTTAGCTAACTCTACCATTGAAAAAGCTCTCATCCCAGACAAAATAAGCAATCCAGGTTACAGTCAAGCCACCATGAGAATAGGATGAACAAGCGTTTCCCTGGCTCAGTGGTCTACAGTTATTAAAGGTAAGAGCCACTGAGTTGTGTGACTAATTCCAGATAATTTTTTTTTTTAGATAATGGAAAAGAAGTTCCGGCCTTTTGTATCAGGATGCATACGACCCCAGATAAATTGTTATTAAATGTACTTAAACTGGCATTGCCTTCTCTTTTAATCATGTTTCTGTTCATGTTGTTCTCCTTTATGTGCAAATTCTTGGTACATTTATTGACTTCCTACACAGACAAGCAAAGAATATAAAGAGTACATTTATCCCCATTTTTCCGGATATAATTTTTGTGATGGGTTAGAATTCTAGTATCATTATTGTATCCATTCTTTCATGGTAAAGCAATCATTTTTTCCTCTAACTTCCTGCTGTTCATATACCACCTGCTTCAGGGTTGGTAGGTAATTTTTGCACATGTTGGTTACGTGTAGAGGAGTGCACAAAAAATACTTCTGCGGTTCCATTTGCAAACCAAATGACCACAAAAGAACAAGGATGTGGATTTTATGTCTGATTCAACTTCCTTGCCATCAGATCTGGCAGGTGAAGCAAGCAAAGCCATGCCAGTCCTGTTATCTTTGAGGCTGTCTGGACCGTTCATTGGTCCCCGAGTCTGGGTCTACCCATCTCAACCTTTATGGGCAATTACACGCATCAATTAGATTCCATTTGTACAGATCTTCATCTAAGCAACCAATGTTCAAAGATCCTACGGCCCGTGTCTCGTCTCCAACCCTTCCTCATCTTCCTTTCTTTGTCCACTCATCCGTAGTCCTTGTCCCAGTGCTTATTATAACCATTTTGTGTTCTGTAGTAGCCTGCTCTGCACTTCAACACTCCAGAGTTTAGAATTAGTACTAGTGATGCACACCTGCAACTTACACAATTATGGAAAATGATTACAAGCAAACCATTTTGTGTTCTGAAATCAACTTATGCAGTCATCAACTTATTTTACCCAGTGAAATGAGATCGACGGCAAATCAAACTCACAACAAGGTGACGGGGACCAGAGTGGCATGGCAAGCAGCAACGTCCCCATGCATGTGGCAGAGTGGCGCTTGTCTCTGCTCAAGCATTCAATCCGCGTGGGCACTGGCCTGGAGCCCTGGAGCGCGGGGCGTGGAAGAGGAGAAGAAGGCTAGGAACAGTAGGCGCGGTGATGAGGTGACAGTTAGCAGTAGCAGCAAGGGCAGGAAGCTGGCATGGGGCTGGGCTGCGCGGGAGTTGGAGAAGTGAATGAGGGAATCTTTGTCTGACGCTGGTTATAGAGGCCAGGCCGGACCGGACGGGGGCCAACCAGGTCCGGGCGCCGTGCCGCTCCGGTGCATCCTGATCTTGGATGCGTGTAGTGTAAATGCAGTGCTACGCGCAGGCCGTGCCTGCCTGATCAAAGTGACCGTGCCATATTCTCTACATGCTGTCCCCTTCCCTGCCATCTCATTTACGCTCGTCTCATTACTTCCTTAGTTACTCCTTTGGAAGTCCCAACCACCCCCGGAAAACTTTTCCATTTCATTTACACATGGTCAGCCTCGCTGTACCGGCCGTGGCTCATCTGGATCGCTCCAATCCCATGCCAAACAGTAGCGAGTGACATCATCTACAATCTTTCACGAGAATTGCATTCTCTTCCAGACCTTTCTATCCAATTGGCCATGTCAATTTTTCAGATTATTGAACCACAAAGTATTTCCATCAATTTGAGACCATCATGTCGTCGTAAATTAGGAGAGACTACTCTTTGAATATTACAACTCACAGCAGTGCTACTTGTACTCTGTGAATATTTGTAGCTAACCTTTTGTTTAATACGCTTAACACTTTGTGCATTTTCAGTTTAAAAGGCCAGTACCGCGTGATCCATGCTCCTGAGCGCCGGAGCAAGCTGGAACTCGAGATGCAGCAGTAGCAGTTCTGATTAGTTCCTTTATTACGCATACAGCATGGAGTAGTATACTCCGATTTCGAATTTAATGGTAAGAAGCGTGCTACTGTACACATGATTGAAAAAGAGGCAGAGGGCAAAAGCTGGAGCATTTACGAATTTGTAGAACACGGAAGCTGCACACAGTGCTGGCTTTAGTGTGTTTTGTTTTGTGAGTCTAAATTTTAGTATTATCATGTCAAACTTTCGAAAGTTAAAACAAAATAATTAAATATAAAACTAATTATACAGAGGCTAATTTATAAGATATTTTTATTAAACTTAATTAAATTATCATTACTTAATAGATTAATCTTGTCATTTAGCATATAAAATAAGTTTTGTATTAGTTTATATTTATTAATTTTAATAGATATCCCAATCTTTAATAAGACATTGTTAAAATTTAGACACGAACACATCCTTAATTAATAGGAAGAGGGATTGTTCTTTGTGTGCTACTACTGGCAGAGAAAAACATAGTACTCCAGGGTTTAGGGAGAAAAGCTTGGTGGCTAAATCCATATAAATGTGATATTTGCTGCTAGACATTAAAATAGATTTTATTTGTTGCAAGACAATATGTATAGTTGCCTTTTAGTGCGTCCAACAGCAAATTTCATAACTAAATAATACTTTATTCTGTTCCAAATTATATGACATTTTATAAGACATTATCATATCTCAAAGCACCTTTTCCTCTTTTGAATATATACTTTATCTCTTTTTCTCAGTCTTTTCTATGTATCTATCCTTTTCAGTTCTCTTTAATCCACGTGTCCAAAGCTAAAACATATTATAATTTAGAACAGAGAAAGTAACCAGCAAAAAAAAATTCCAAAATCCAAAACAGCATTCCTTTGGATTCAAAGTAATATGCAATTCCTATCAACAGAAGCAATGACGACAGCACGCGAACACTCAGTGCTAAGCAACTTGAATTAAGTCCAATTAACATCACATAGAAGTTAAAAATGTTGCTCATATCCTGTGTTACACTCTTTATTGCTATGGGTTTAACAATATCGGAGCGTTCTAAACACCATTCAACTTTCAGTTAGCCCCAAAACTTAGATGGAAGCTCACTCAAGACAGAAAAATTCGGTTACATTGCATGCGTTCGAAGTCTCGAATACACACTCTTAAGTCCCAACTGAAAAGCAAATTACAAGGGCCAAACGACAGCTGTATGCAATGTAAAAGATTGGTCCCAGATGAAAAATCAGAGTTCGCTGGAGTCGTCGTAGACTCCAGTAGCTGCTGTCCCGGACTCTCGGCTCCTGCGCATAACTGCTCCGGTTTCCTGACTTCCCATGTCCGATAATCAGATCTTCACAGCTTTGAGATACGGTGGTCAAGTTCATCATGGGAAACTACAAAAGTGACATATGAAAGTTGCAAAGCACGCATGAGCATTTCCCCAGACATGAAAAATATGTACTGCCATATACTCGTATCGTTGTAGCACCGAAACAGCCGGCTTAGGTTGTCAATGACATGCATGTGATGCACATTTCAGTTACCTCGCGCATGAACTGAAATACTATATGAACAAAGAATGCTTGGCTCATACTGTGACCATGCATCGTCTCATGAATATCGATGCAACACACATGGTCGATATCAACTAATCTGCATGAATCATGGCCTTGCATGAATACTACTACGACGTGAGGATGGTCAATATCAATTAATCTGCAATTATCATGTACACATACCTCAAGAAAACAAGCGATCAGGCATGGCAAAACCTAGAGACAGCGAGGGCACGACCACACGCATACATGAATATGAAAGAGTACTAAGATATTGGCACGGCTCAATCAGAAAGACCCGGAAAGCATATTGCTAGAGAGGTGTCGTCTGAGTGAGCCGAGCCAACATCATAGGTACTCTTCCATTCCTCTTTTCCTTTAATCAGGAACAGCAGGGACAGTAGAAAGAACAACATGAAGATGAACAAGGCCGGAGCACCTGCTACCGGCTATGGAGAAGGAGGCACCTATTGTGCAAGAAGGAAAGAACACGGAAAGGAATTGGAGAGCACGAAGCTACGTTGCCATGGCGACTTGAAGTAGAGATGGAAAGGAAAGCAGCTAGAGGGAGGAGGGAGCAACTGATGATGAGAATGGGGGGATGGAGCTGGAGAACGGAGGGAGGGCTCCAACTTATGCACCTCTTGTGTGGGTGGGCATTCAAGTCCCCCGGCTACCAAATAAGTAAGACAGGCTGCAGCATTAATGGAAACCAGGCCCTGTCTCTCTCCATCTCCAACATATGGAGAGGAGTACATGGGTGCATATATGTAGGTGCAACGGCATAAATGAGATTCCCCGGGCCAGCTTTCCCTCAGAGCTAGCTGCAGCATGCATGTGTGTCTTGTGTTTCTTCGCAAGGGTGGCCAGCAACACGAACTTTGCCGATCTGCCCGCCTCTCTCTCCCTCCTCCGTCCGTGTCGTCTTCTTCGAGCGAGAGAGAAACCCTACTCCAGCGAGTACTAGCTGCTACAGTAGCCTTCCGGAGATGGTGGCTTTGGAATGCATGCCTGGCTTCTTTTCTCTTCCTTCTTTTATTTACCACTCAGAGGCACTACTCTACTACTGGGTGATGGACATGAAGGGAGAAGAAGGTGTGAGGTGCGTGTGAAACCGAAAAGGACGGAGGATGGGGAAAGGGTACGAACGTGCATGCTAGTCTGCCATGTTTTAGGGGAGTAAATGTTGATGCGATGCGATCCGGACGTGCTCGCGCGCGGGCGCGTTCAATTTCACCATTTTTCATCGGTTTCTGAGTCGTTGGAGGGGGAGGGGAGGGGAGGGGCGGATGCGGACGATTTTCCGAGCTTTGATGGTTCTGCTGGGTGTGATATGGATGGTTGATGGTTACGGCATTTACGAAGGCGCGTGACACCATGGGTAATTACTCCTTGAGTTTGAACGGCTTTCCTTCGCTGAAGACGAGGGGCGCGCCGGCGCCGCGCGCGGGGAGAAAAAGAGAGCCCGCACGACGAGAGTTGGACTGAACGAATTCGAAAAATTATCGTGAACAAAAATCAAGAATC
The DNA here is from genome assembly GCA_030378355.1 of Eleusine indica. NCBI lineage: Eukaryota > Viridiplantae > Streptophyta > Magnoliopsida > Poales > Poaceae > Eleusine > Eleusine indica. The sequence goes on along the minus strand of CM059498.1, from coordinate 2,039,691 downwards.
GGCCAAGTCCAGTAGCAGGAAGGAAAGCGACAAGGAACCAACACTCCACTGCGTGTCGTCCCGGTGAGCGCAGATACATGGATGGACACTGGAGTTGCCTTGCCGTGTCTTCCGGGAAGGAAGGGACGTGCTGGTGCGCGAGCGACCTGGCGGTGGCCATTTGAACAGGGAGCTGCTGCATTGAATCGGCGGCCCGAACGGCGAGACAAAACCGACAGGCGATAGTCGTTGGAGCGCATGCGCCGGCCGGCACGCTTCATGCTCGCGGCTCGACGACGGCGGTGGTAGTTGCGACACATCGGCGCGCACAGGCATACGGAGACAGAGCGAGGAGGGTCCCTGCGGTTTGCAGTTGCGGTTTCAGGGGTTAAATGCGAGCCCGGGGAATCTTGTCCTGCCGCACCGGCCGGCTCTGGGCCCGTCCCCGGCGTAAATGCGGCGTCGCCGGACGCCACCACGGTGCACGGACGCTCGTCGTCCCCCATGCCGTCGTACGCCGGTTGCCCTACCCGCCGGGTCCGCGGATCGGAGGTTGATTGATCGGCGTTTGATTTGCTTGGAGTAGGTGGCCATCGCCATACTTTTTGCAGCGTTCGAGTTCAAGTTTTTCTCACCGATGGAAACTGAGATTATATCGACGATAAAAGAAAAAGAAAGTTATTCGTTCGGCCTTGCCCCAAGAACCATCTGGGCCAAGGCCACAAGTAGTCGTATGGGCTTTCTTTTGTGACCAACCCATAAGTAGTGGTATGGGCTTTCTCACAAGTAGGCCCAATCCAGGACGTTGCGGCCAAGGGTCAGGGCTGGGGGGAACTTGGGGGCAAGCCCGACTTGGGAGGGAGCTTGTTGCAATGTCACCGTCAACATGGGCCTCATCCCTCACGGAACGCAGCGGTTCAACCGCCCCCCAGGGGCCGGGCACCACTTGCGGGCGGCAGCCATGTGGGCCCCGCGATCTATAACGAAGCTTCCACGAAGCAGCAACGGCCGCTGCTGCCTCCACTTCTCCTCAAAAACCGCCACCTCTCTCTCTCTCTCTCTCCCACCCCACGCGCCTATCTCCCCATCAACACAGCAATCCCCGCTCCATGTCTCCGCCTTCCCCGCCAGATCCGATCGAGCCGTCCCCGCCGGCGATGGACGTCGCGCTCCCCGGCGCCGTCGTCGCCACCATCCTCTCACGCCTCGACGTCCGCTCCCTCGTCCTCGCCGCCGCCGCATGCCGCGGTCTCCGCACCTGCGCCTCCCACGCACTCGCCTTCCTCCCGTCCTTCCACCTCCTCGTACGTACCTTCCCTGCACGCGCTGTCTCACTTTCTGTTACCCGGGGTTCGTAGCCGAGGCTTAGACTGACACGATTGTTGTGGTGATTGAAGGAGGTGGCCCTGACGCGCGACCTGCTGCGCCCGCTGCTGCCACCGAACCAGAGCCTGCAGAGTCTGCGTCTGGACTGCGCGCGGCTGGAGGACGCCGCCATCGGTTGCCTCGCGCGCCCCAGCCTACATGAGCTCCTACTCCTCCACTGCGAGAACATCAGCGGTCGCTTGCTCTGCGAGCTTGGCGCCACATGCAGAGATCTCAGGTACGGCATGCTCTGTCAAACTTTCGTGGTGATGTTACTGCGCTGTCTGCTCTTGCACCTGTAACTTGTACAGCAAAAGGCCACCCACAATGTCCGAGCCATGCTTATGAACAGTGCGACGCTCTAGGTGTACTGTTTGTATTGCGTCCATTCTCTTTTGTTATGTTGTACTAGTACTAGTACATTGTGAATTTGTGATGCCATGGTCTTGAATTGCACATTTCCATTTGGTTGTGTAGGGTGCTTTCTCTCGACACTCTTGGTGAGCGTAGGGGCCTGGTTGTAAATTTCTCTGATCTACAGGAATTGCTCAATGGATGTTCTCAGTTGGAGGTATGTCACTCAATTTCGTTTACTAGCAACCGAACTGATCAGTTCAATCGTTTGTTAATTTGTTAGGGGTTTTAAGTTATACTAGTCTGCACTGCATACATGACCCTAATGCTGTTCATATCTAGAGCTTAGTTTATATTGTTTACTACTGGTGATCAGCTGTAGTGCGGCTTGTATCATGATACTTTTACTAATCAAACAAGAGCTAAATGGACAATATTTTGTTCTACCTTTTCAGTCCCTCAGATTGGCACTTGATTTCTCAACGTTTGATGACCCAAATTTTGGTCATGTGTGGGCATCTGCTTCCCAGAGACTATCATCCCTCGAGATCGGTTATATTCCAATGACTATGTTACTTGAACTTCTGACAACAGTGGTGGAATCAAAACTGTGCACAGATTACATCAGGGCACCGGTGTTCTTTCCTAGCCTCCAAAAGTTGTGCCTCACTGTGGATTTCATAACCGACCATTTGATTGGCTCCATATCTGCTGCACTTCCATCCTTGACACATCTGGACCTGCAGGATGCACCAATTATAGAGCCTACATCATCATCAGATCTCACTAATGCTGGTCTTCAGCAAATTAATCCGCATGGTAAGCTGAAGCATATTTCGCTCATGCGCAGTCAGGAATTCTTAATGACATCTTTTCGGCGAGTAAATGATCTGGGAATCCTGCTAATGGCTGACAAGTGTTCGAATCTTGAGAGTGTCTGTCTAGGTGGTTTCTCACGTGTTACAGATACTGGTTTCAGGGCTATCATCCACTCGTGTTCTGGTCTTCATAAGCTTAGGGTATCTCATGGGAGCCATCTAACTGATCTTGTTTTCCATGACATTATAGCCACTTCTCTTTGCCTGACACATGTGAGTCTGAGGTGGTGCAAACTTCTAACAGATGTTGGTATTCAGAGATTATCGTTCAACAAAGATCTCAATGTACTGGATCTTAGGGACTGCCGCAGTTTGGGTGATGATGCTGTAAGAGCTCTGAGCTGCCTTCCCAAGTTGCAAACATTGTCATTGGACGGTACTGATATTAGTGATCAGGCATTGAAGTATCTTGGCCTTGGAACATGCCCTCTAACTTCCTTGTCTCTAAGGGGTTGCCGGAAGCTAACAAATAATTGCATTCCCTTGTTATTAGCTGGTTCAGTTAAACAGAGCTTACAGGTTTTGGATATCTCAAAAATTCCAAGTGTCATGGACGAAGGTATCATGTTATTAGCAAGCACTCGAACTCCTCTTGTTGAACTCCGAATGCGAGAGAATCCTAAAATTGGTGATTCTGCCGTGATGGCTCTTGCATCCATGCAAGTTGATGGTGGAACTTATGGTAGTAGCTTACAGCTTCTGGATCTTTTTGACTGTGGTGGGATTACACCCCTTGCCACCAGATGGTTTAAGAAACCGTACTTCCCTAGATTGCGATGGCTAGGAATTACTGGTAGTTTGAACAGGGTTATGGTGGATGCCCTGGCTAGAAGCCGCCCTTTCTTGCACATGGCATGTCGTGGTGAAGAATTGGGGACTACCGTGCTCTGGGACACCTCCTCTGACTGGTATAGACACAATGATGACGATCTTGATGAGCTTGAGCAGTGGCTTTTGGATGGTGAACCTGTGTCAGATGATGACGCCATCATGGAAGAATGAGGAAAACCGTTTGGTAAAGTTGTCATATGTATGTTGGCTTATCCAAAAATGATCAACGAGCCTGATTGAGCTATGTTTGCACCAGTGGAGTTTGGATTGTGAACCTGTATCCGATGATGACAGAATTATTGAAGAATGAGGAATCAGTTTGGTAACCTGTTGTCATGTGCTATGCTGCTTGCCCAAAAATGATGACCACGCTTTAGTTTAGCTGTATGTATTGATATGTTGTACCTGCAATTGAGTGTCCTCATTGTACCTGTGAGGTGGCCGTTACGTGCCGGTGTCATCTGACATTATGATATTAGAATCCTTAGTACTCACTCTATTCTGAAATTGTTGTCGGTTGGACAAGAAATTTAGTTCAAAAATTAACTAGAATTGTTGTTATAATGACAAAGAAGTATGTTTGATTCATATTCAACAATTCTGGTTGTTATATATGGAATATGTACTCTCTCACTTATTATATGGTTCACTTAAACGTACTCCTGTTGTTTGATTCCGATTCAACAATTATGAACGTTATTCGAAAAAAAAAAAACAATTACTTGTATGGGCGTTATATATGGAATATGTATTCTCAGTATCACTTATATGCCTTTTTATTTAGCCCTATTTCGATTGACAGTCCTCTGCCCTGCTCAGTTTTACTTGTCCATTTATATCGTGATGAGACGTGTTGGCTATTGTAAACGTGTTGGCTATTGTAAATGTTTTTATTATTTTGACGCAACTTCTCGTACAGGAGCTTAAAAGCAATTATATCGTTACATAAAAGAAAATCACTCCTAGAAATCAAAACGCTGAAATTTTGTTTCAAACTTATCCTATGAATCCTCTGCATTAGTAATGTTTTGGTAGTATAAATGTAGAGAAGTCTCTCTCTGGCATAGCTAGGATCTGAACCTTCTATTTACATATCAAGGGCTTGAGATGGATTTTAATTAAAAAAGCACAAAGGGCCCATGATACAGTCTGTTCTTCTCTTCTCATCAATTTCATTGTCTCATTGAGGCGGACATGGGATCACCTGGAGCTCAATTCTTTGCGCAGGCATGGATCACCGGGACATTAATCTTTCACGCCGAACGCAACCTACCTAGAGCTCGTTAGTGTTCAGTGTCTACACCACGACCTGACACAGTTAGCCATCAAAGTATTCACCAATGTGTCTGTGTTGTGCTGCTCCGATGCGCTCCTCAATCTCACTCATGCAGCGTCTTGGAGAGTCTTGTGGCACCGTTGGCAAGAACTCAGGTACAGGCGCATGGCCTGGAGCTCGCCCCTTAATCCTGTGAATCACTAGTCAAGATTCAACTAATTTTGGCCCCTAATCGTGAACATGCACATCAAATCTGTATTGAGAAGAGCTTGTGTCACATGTGAAAATTCCACAAAACCTGATGTTCATCCTCGTGTGCCACAACCATGGAGGTCAGGAAGTGCATCCTAGCATGCGGGACTTAGCGCTGGTGAGGAGCAGAAACGACTAGTCGACATAAGCAGTCAAGCATCCGTCCATTCCTGCATGAACGGTCTAGATTCAGCCTAATGCCCAAAAGTGTCTCTCTGCATTAACACTTGCTAATGCAGAGATAGGCTGCCAAAAGTGCCAAGCCAACCGAGGATGCGAGAACCGGACAAGCGGGCGGCGGCATCAGTACACAAAATCTGAGTGACACTCGAGTGTGCGAGTAACTTCTACCCTATCGCATCAACCCGCTCCTCAGCTTACCTCTCCGACGGCGAGGCAATGGCGGCGCCTGTGACGGTGTATGGGCCGGTGATCTCTCCGGCGGTGGCTCGCGTGGCGGCCTGCCTCCTGGAGAAGGACGTGCCATTCCAGATCCAGCAGGTGGACATGTCGAAGGGTGAGCACAAATCGCCGTCCTTCCTCAAGCTCCAACCCTTCGGCCAGGTTCCCGCCTTCAAAGACCACCTCACCACTGTCTTTGGTACTCTCTCGATTCTCCTACTTGTCTTAGGGTCTGTAATTTTTCATGGAGCAAGTGGCATGTTTCCCTAGTTAATCCTTCACGTTTTCACTTCTGCATGTTTTTTCATCAATAAAAAAATTATAAATTTACAGATTTTGCATGCATTGCATCAGCTATTTGATGAAGCAGAATAAATCATTTTGTGAAATCAGGAAAATTTTAGCTTTCACCTGGTAATGGAAAAGATAGAGAATTGGATGGTGATTTTCTTTACACCTTTAATCGTTCTCGTTCATGTTTGGCAGAGTCACGGGCAATTTGCCGCTACATATGTGATCAGTACACTGACCGTGGTAATCAGACCCTTCTTGGCAAGAAAGAAGATGGCGCGGTTGGTCGTGCTGCTGTTGAACAGTGGATAGAGACTGAAGGCCAGAGTTTTAATCCACCTAGCTTGGCTATTATCTTCCAGCTTGCATTTGCTCCAATGATGGGCAGGACTACTGACATGGCCGTGGTTGAGCAGAATGAAGTGAAGCTTGCAAAGGTACTTGACGTGTATGAGCAAAGGCTGGGAGAGAGCCAGTACCTTGCTGGTGATGATTTCTCCCTGGCAGACCTTGTGCACTTGCCAAATGCACATTTTATCGTGAACAGGACCAACAAGGCAGAGTTGATCACTGAAAGAAAGAATCTGGCTCGATGGTGGGATGATGTCTCAGCACGTCCTGCGTGGAAGGAGGTTGTCGAGTTGCAGAACCAACCGAAGCCATCTTGAGTCTCAATATTTTCTCTGATGTAACTGCTACTAGTTTCTTTCTTTCTGTTTTGCCATCAACTTAGCCCTGTTTGTAGTTTGTACTATCTAATGCTGCCATGCTAGCTACCCACCTTATGATACTATATTGTTGATTCTCTGTATGCCTGTACTCTCCTGGTTCTTGAGTTTATCAATGTTCTTACATTTATCCTTGTATGGTTGTTTTTTAACACAAGGAGTCAAGGATTCTCTGACTTTTATTAGAGATAGAGGTAAATGGTAATCTAAAGATAACATCACTATTTATGGCTTTCAATATGGTTCTATCATATATATTCATGGAAGCTACTCTAGTGCGATAAAACCATAAATTATGGTGATTTGTTGAAGGAATCTATAGCTAGAGATATTAGACATTGCGCATGTTTATTGAACATTGACTCAGGAGTAATGCATTAGAAATTTTCAGATAGTTACTGGCTCTAAGCTGTCATCAGTCATCACTACAGGTCGAAGCATAAGATAAATTTCTTTTCAGATTACAAACAATTGCTAGTGTTACTCGGAATGAGCTACAATTTCTCTCTTTTTCTTTTTTATTGATCCATTGGATTTTCCCACTTCATTTACTATCCCATATGCCATTATGAGTAATCTCATGTAGAAGAAAAATCAGCAAAGGTCATTTTATATATTATTTTTCATGTATTGGTCCGTAAAGATCAATTGTGTTTTTTAACTGCCGAAATACCTAGTTTAAAACCTAAGCACATGTAGGCATGTTCTTTGTTCTCTGTTAAAGCATTAGCACATGCAGACATGTCCTTTGTTCTTAACTTGCATCCATTTAACATTTGGATTCTATCTGACTCCATACAAGGGACACTGCTTTCGTCCAGAACCTAATTCTTATACCCTGACAGAAGTCACAAGATTCTCTCATACTTATGTTACTTGATGTCAATCTTCTTGCTTACCAAAATCAATTCTGATGACCGATAGTCATAAACTTTATGCACTGTGCAACCAACCAAACTCCAGTTTCACTCTGTCTAATTGAAGTGTTTAGAGACTGATGGAAAATAAATAAGACTGTTCTGCATGTATTGTTTAGTGGTAGAGACAATATGATTGTTGCAAGCAAGTATCCAGACCCTCCCCTTTCTCTTTACGCTTTCCCTTTTCCATTTTATTGTGTAAGGTAGCAAGGCAAGCATTTCATCTTTTTGTTTCTACAAATACCTGCAAGTGAGACCTGTTAGCATCACCCCTCATTTTTCATTTCACGGTTTGAGCAAGAGTTCAAGCAAATTCAAGGAAAGTATGGCAGCAGGTCTGCAAGTGTTTGGCCAGCCAGCATCTACTGATGTTTCCAGGGTTCTGACATGCCTCTTTGAGAAGAATTTGGAGTTTGAACTTGTCCGTATTGATACATTTAAGACACAACATAAGCTGCCTGAGTTCATTAGGCTACGGGTATGGCACTCTCATCTTTTCTTTTTTCCTGATTACTTTAATTTCAAATAAGTTCAAATTTTCATGTGTTCCATTTGTTCTTTGTAGGATCCGAATGGGCAAGTGACCTTCAAGCATGGTGACAAAACTCTTGTTGGTAAGAATACTTGAATACACAATGACTACGTAACATTCTTAATCTCATTTACTATTGAGTGTTGAAAGGTGAACCTTTTCATGCAGAATCCAGGGATATATGCCGTTACCTCTGTAACCAATTTCCAAATGATGGTAACAAGACCCTTTATGGATCTGGGGCTCTAGAGCGGGCATCAATAGAACAATGGCTTCAAGCAGAAGCTCAAACCTTTAGCCCTCCCAGCTCCGCACTTGTGTTTCAGCTGGCATTTGTTCCTCATCTGAGTCATCTGGGCATTCGTCAAGACCCGGCTGTTATTGTTGAAAATGAGGATAAGCTTAAGCAGGTCCTCGATGTTTATGATGAAATACTCTCAAAGACTGAATACCTGGCTGGTGATGAGTTCACCCTGGCTGACCTTTGCCACCTTCCAAACTCACATTATATTGTTAACACTGAGAGAGGAAGGAAGCTCTTCACCAGCAAGAAGAATGTGGCAAAGTGGTATGATAAAATCTCGAAGCGCCAGACATGGAGGCAGGTTGTCAAGATGCAAACGGAGCATCCTGGTGCATTCGAGTAATGGCTTGATTTGGCGAGCGATGGAGTTTATCTTGAGCGAGAACGGTTCATTATTTGTGTCGGTCAGGCTTCTACAATGCAGTGTTTCCTTAGTCATATGTGTTCCCGCATTACTATTGTCATGTTAACGAGAATAATATGAAGCCATCATGTGATGTTTGTGATGTACGCTGTGTCTAATTGTTACGAAAATTCTGTTGAGAAAAAAATAAAGTTGTCCATCTACCTTTTGGTGAATGATTACCTGTTTTTTCCACATGTGCCATTTTACCATCAGATAGGAGCTTGATCTTTTACTGGTTACCATATTTATCTGGGGCCCATTTATCTGTTACTGGCACATTCACAGGGTAACCCTGAACTGTTTTCCTTGTTGGGATTCTTTTTGTTTTGGTTCAGTAAGATCTAGTTTGAGGGTTTTTGATGTATCAATGTGCAAAAGAATTTTGAACTCGAGAGTAAAACATACCAAAGTACAGAAAGCAAAGCGTCCACTTGCTTAAAGGCCGGCCATCAGTAAACTTTTGCTTATGTTTTGTTGGACATTGAAGCGTGCAAACTCGCTGCATCTTCTCATTCCTTCAGTTCATCTTCTTGGTTTCACCCTGGAGCCAGGGTTGAAGTAACTAAATTAACCGGTCGGCTCGGTTTGACAGAAAACCGACTGGTTAACCGAGAAATTGGCCAGTTAGCCATTAGCCGGGAGAAACCGGCCGGTTAGCACGACCGGCCGGGACCGGTTCTCCGGTTTCTGCCGGTTATGTAAAAACCATGCCTGGGGCAACTTGACTAATTTTTAAATATAACGAAACTGAGTAATCACTGCACCATGAACGAGTTTTAGTGAATGTTGATAAATGATCAGAGATCACTAATAGCAAAGAGGAACGTGGCTGGTTAACATCCCCAAAACTCCGGAAGCTGGTGACGCCGTGTTTATCGCATAGTACCTTGCATATGCAAGGTCTATGGCCCATTACTACCATCGCCCATCGGGGACCATAGAAAGCTCATACTTAACTCTTGTTCGTTCTTCTTGAGACATACGGTATCTGCAACGAGGTTATCGGATCTTAGCTTTATTTTGTACCTATTACTTCACCTGTTAGCACGCAAAGGCAACCACCTAGTTTCCAAACACTGATAAAGGGTTCACAGTCCCATGCTGAACATTTTATTAAGAACATAGCCGTAATCAAAACCCTATCTAGTTATTCTTGAACCCCGACATAAGTCACTGGTTCATCTTTTGCGCCCATATCGTACAAGATCACAACACCTTCTTCGCAATATTTAATCGGCTATCTACCGCCGTTCGTATTGGTCACACCATTGTTAAAGGCATGGGAGATCATATTTTTGCAATCTCTTTTGTTTCCTGGAGACAGCATGGCTGCTCTAAGCAAGAATCCTGGCATTCTTTATCAGCTTTGAGCTTTCGCTTTCCCCCTGCATGCCGTCCTGTAATCCTCGGCGGCAAGGCAAGCATATAATCAGTCTCCATAAATACTTGTGGATATGAATCGTTATCTTCATCAGCGCCTCTGACTCATTCACCTTCAGATCAAAACATACTGTTCGCTCTGTCTCTCATCACCTAAGAGAGAAGAAACCGATAACAGTTTCAAGCAATGGCGGCAGGATTGCAAGTGTTCGGTCAGCCGGCGTCCACCGACGTTGCGAGGGTCCTGACTTGCCTCTTCGAGAAGAACCTCGAGTTTGAGCTCGTCCGCACTGACACGTTCAAGAAGTCACACAAGCTTCCTGAGTTCATCAAGCTACGTGTAAGGTTTTTTATCCATTATATTCAGTGTCTTTCGGCCGTCAGAAATGAGATGAACACAATTTGAGGTGTGTTTTCTTGCTGCAGGATCCTACTGGGCAGGTCACTTTCAAGCATGGTGACAAAACTATTGTCGGTAAGTAAACTGTCAGGATACCAGATGAAATGATGGATCCCTCATTCACCTTTTGTGTTTGCTCTGTTTTTTCTCCCTCGTAATAAAATATGTGTCCTGACACGTTCACGAAAATAAAATCACTGGTTGCGTTTCTTGATTTAAATCTAACCTTGAGCACTCAATGACAAAAATGCAATGTGATTCTTCTCCGATGGCAGATTCAAGGGCGATCTGCCGTTACCTCTGCACCAATTTCCCCGAGGACGGCAACAGGAAGCTCTACGGCATGGGCGCGCTGGAGCGTGCGTCGATAGAACAGTGGCTGCAAGCCGAAGCCCAGAGCTTTGACGCTCCCAGTTCCCAGCTCGTCTTCCAGCTGGCGTTCGCGCCCCACCTCAAGGATGTCATCCCCGACGAGCGCAAAATTGAGGAGAACGAGAAGAAGATCCAGACCATGCTCGGCGTCTACGACGAGATCCTGTCCAAGAACAAGTTCCTGGCCGGCGACGAGTTCACCCTCGCCGACCTCTCCCACCTGCCCAACTCGCACTACATCATCAACTCCTCCGAGAGAGGCAGGAAGCTCTTCACCTCCAAGAAGCATGTGGCCAAGTGGTACGAGGCTATCTCGAACCGCGACTCGTGGAAACAGGTGATTAAGATGCAGAGGGAGCACCCTGGCACGTTCGAGTGAGCGATCGGTACGGCGGCGTGGTTTCTGCACCGTGGCGAGTTCAGTTCCTCTTCCTCGTCGGCGGCCGGCTTTGTCAGGCTTCATAACGTGTTGTTGTTGTCAAGCTCCTCGTGTTACCATCGTCGTCCCGTGGACTAAAATAATATGAAGCCTTCTTGCGGTGTCTCGAGTCATGTCATGCTTTTGCAATCCCAGAGTTGTATTCATCAGTTCATTTCGATTCAATCAATAAAAGTGTCCTAGCCTTTTTGCCCGTTGGCAGTACATATGGCTTCAACAGATCTCAAGATTAACTTGGAAGTTGGAACGACATTAGCATGCCTCATCGAATCATCGTTTGTAGAGCTGAGTGGATCAAATGGGGAAAATGACACTGAAAATGGTGCAGACACCACCCTTGTGAACGTCAACTGAAACTCTGTCTCTACCTTGTCACTTGGTCCACACTCCACATGGACTAAAGCACTACTGGACTAAACTAGATATGGATGTCAGGGCAAACACTGAATTTGGTTGACATATAGCAAAAAAAAAAAAAAAAAGGTTCCTATTCTGATGTGTTCGTTTTGTGTAGAAACCTGAATTCATGGTTACTTGATTAGTGAAATTAGCACATATCATTACGTGGTCTTGTCCGCATTTTAATGTATGTTTTCTTTTCGCAATTTTAATGTCTTCGTTTTGTGTGCAAATTAGAACATATCACTATCACTGCGTGGTCATGTCCCCATTTTCCATGTGTAGTGGATAAAAAATCTACAGGTGAAATCTTTCGTTGTTGTACTACCTACTGCTACTAGCAAACCATGTAGTAAATCATTTGAACATGCATTTTAATTCCTTGAGAGTTCTGAATAAATTATTAGTACAACACTAGGAAAATGCAACTGCAGTGCAGATGTCATTGTCTCTAAAGTGTAATTGACTCCATTATTTCACGAACATGTGAACTTTAGAGCGAGGAAAATCCAACAGCAAGATATATTATTTTGCTCTTTTGTATCAACATGTTTCCAATATAAAGAGTTCAAAGAGAATAAAGGAAATCCTTTGCTAAAGACTTGATGATGCCACCTGATATCAGAGAACACAGAGCATCCATCAAGGCTGCGTTAATCTCTTTTTGCTTTCAGCTTAACTGAATTTTGCTTGCATCTCAAGTTATTATTTTTGTTCCAATCCAACATGGTAACATATTCAACTTATTTAAGCATATTAAAATTGGAGTGAAATGCATTATAGGCCCCTAAACTATTTAGACATGAAAATCTTGATCAATGATCTATGTCCCTAAACTATTTTTTGGATGATCATTCAGCTCCACGAACTTTATAGTGATCACTTAAATACATGATCTATTTATACTGTGTTAACCAGATCCATAATATTACCGACTAGCCGCTCTCTATGAGCAACGCCGCTATCCTGCCGCTCTCCACACGACCACCGCCGAGACTATGCGATGACACCAGCTAGCAGTAGCGCTCTGTGTGTCGTGGTCTTGCCCTCCCATCCGTCCTCGATGTCCCCAGCCTCGCCTTCCCACACCTGTTACTCATTACCCACAATGACAATGAGAAGAGTGGCAATGCGGTGGTGGCGGCGTGCATGGAGAACGACAGGGCGGCGACGATATGGACTTAGTTGACATAAAATAAATAGATTATGAATCTATGACCATCCGAGAATAGTTTGATGGCCCAGATAATCACTTTAAGAGTTTATGTATCTAGATGATCATTGCTAAATAGTTTAGAGACTTATGGCGCATTTAGCAGTACGTGCTTGATAATATGATATAAAAGTGTCAGTCCTACGTTAGCTAGTGAACAAACTAATGAACAAATTTAAGTGTATATTTTTCCTTTTTGTAAAGGCAACATATCCTATAAGAACGGACTTTATGTGAGAACTATGAGATCTTCAATCAAGATCACAAGATCCTCATCAAATGGTTAGGGGTAGAGGTGAGTTACTTTAGTTGGGGGTTATTTGTAAAATAAAAGATTAGATGGGATAAGCGAGGGGTTTAAGTGTAAAATAATCTGACCATTGGATGAGGATCCTATGATCTTGGTTACAGTTCTGATAGTTCTCACACGAAGTTAGTTCTTATATAATACGTTGCCTTTTATAAATAATTAAATATTCAGAACAGATTGTTTCTCATAAACTTTCTTTAATTTGAGAGAACTTGTCGCTCTCAATTGTGCTATATGCTTGTCTGTTTTGATTAACGCTGTAATAACCTGGTATCCAGTGGCTGCCATGATGCTACCTTAATTATGCGACATAGGCCAACCTAGTAAACCTCCCCTTTCCCTTAATTAGCATCCAACACTTTCATCTGTTTTAGTACTTGACTTATTTAAGCATGTTGAAATTTTACCAACATGGTAATAATCCTACTTTGGTTAGTAAACAAACCGATGAACAAATTAGGTGTTTTTTTTTCTAGCGAACCTTTATTTCATTTTAGGAAGGAATTCTCGCTCTCAGTGTCGGCTATATGTCTCTCTCTCTCTCTTCTTCTTTGTGTGTGATGACCAGTCTAACCTTGGTATCCAGTGGCTGCAATGATGCTACCTTATGCGACACACAGATCAATCCAGTAAAGCCTTCTCTTTCCCTTTAATTAACATCCAAAACTTTGCTCTTTAGTGCCTCTTTTCTTTCTTTTTCTATCTTTAGATTTACCCGTTGCGAAGCAAGGAATTTCCGCATCCCCACTTTGGCAAGTATATAAGCGCACCCAAACGATCCAAGTGTCGCACACAAACATCGCCACTCTTCAAGAGTTCCAGTTCGCCACCACCAAGCTCTGAGTTTCCCCTTGTTTCACAGCCCGCTGCAATGGCAAGCGTGAAGGTTTTCGGGTCGCCCACCTCTGCGGAGGTGGCACGCGTGCTCATGTGCCTGTTCGAGAAGGAGGTCGAGTTCCAGCTCATCCGCGTCGACGCGTACCGCGGCCCCAAACGCATGCCCCAGTACCTCAAGCTCCAGGTACATACTCAATTGGCAGAGTTACACTGATGCACGTTGATGCCTTCTGATGCTTCTGTGTGATGGCGCAGCCGCACGGGGAGGCGCTCACATTCGAGGACGACGGCCTCACCCTCTCCGGTAAGCCCACGATCGAGCATTCTTTTGTAGTACTAGGCAGTAGGTAGCAATGCACCGTACGCAGGTTATTGTGAATCTTGCTTGACATGCAGACTCGAGGGGGATCCTTCGTCACATCTCGCACAAGTACGCGAAGCAGGGGAACCCGGACCTGATCGGCACGGGCGCGCTGGAGCGGGCGTCCATCGAGCAGTGGCTGATGACGGAGGCGCAGAGCTTCGACGCGCCCAGCGCCGAGATGGTCTACAGCCTCGCCCTCCTGCCGCCGTCCCTGCCGAAGCAGAACGACACCAACGGCAATAATGGCAACGGCAATAATGTCAACGGCAATGGCAAGGAGAGGGACGTTGCCGTGGTGAACGCGTCGACCAAGCGCGTGGGCGTGGCGGCCGGAGGAGGAGGAGGAGGAGATGCGGTGGCGCAGAACAAGGAGGAGGAGATGGTGAAGCTGTTCGAGCAGCGGAAAAAGGACCTGGAGAAGCTGTTCGACATCTACGAGCAGCGGCTGGAGGAGGCCAGGTTCCTCACCGGCGACAACTTCACCATCGCTGACCTGTCGCACCTGCCCAACGGCGACAAACTCGCCGCCGACCCGCGGTCGCGCCGCCTCTTCGAATCGCGCAAGAACGTCAGCAGGTGGTGGGAGGAGATCTCCAGCCGCGACACGTGGAAGTACGTCAAGAGCCTGCAGCGCCCGCCGCCTCCTGACGCCAACAACGGCCAGCAGATGGGCCCGCCGTCCAACGGCGAGCAAGGCAGGAACAAGAACAACAACAATTACAACAACAACAACAACAATAACCAGCACTAGCCGTCCACCCCGGGAACATCTAATCCGTTTTCTGAAGTTGCTTGTGCCTTTCCGTCGCATGCGTCGTCAATGGAAGTTGGTTGCCGTTTGTTGTTTTGAACTTGTGTGTCCAGAGCTTTATCCGCTGTGGAATAAAATGTATGCCCGCCCCCATTTTGAATGAAATTGATGTTTCAGTGTCGTCGTATGTAGAATTTCCTGTTTTTGGCTTTGCAAACTTGCATGTGATTTATAACGTGTGAACAACAGACAATGCACGGATACAAGAAGAGACGCACCATGTTACGGTACACAACAGTTCCCACAAATCAAAACAGAAAAAAAGAAGAGAACAATCAATTCAAATCACAGTGTAATAACAAACCCAGGCAAAGTTCATTACAACAGAAGAAAAAAAAAACACATCAAGTGTCTTTGCACAGCACACAAGGCCAGCATTTCGTACCCAGTTTTGTTTTCGCACACAGCGCGTCCGGTGCTGCAATGTCTGCATTTTCCAGAATTATTTCGGGGTGAAGACGAAGAATTTGCACGCGGCCCTTAGATCGATCAGCTGTGCAGGAGGAGCTGCCCCTCCTTGTCCTTGGGCTTGGTGAGCATCTGCCTGGCGCGCACGCGCACCTGCAGCCGGACCATCGCCTGCATGCAGTGGATCGCCACCTCCGCCTGCCGTCGCACGTACGCGCCCCGCGCCACCGCCTGAATCCTCACCAGACTCTTGAGCGCCTTGCACGCCCGCCGCGCCTGTCAATCAACAACAGCAATGGTTCTTTCTCAGCATTCGACACGCTAGCTCACCAGGCAGCAGACATTCAAGGAAGGTATAGGAATGTTGTGTTCACTCACCAGGTGGCCTCTGAAGAATGCCTGGATGGTGACCGCGGCCACGTCCTCCCGCGAGAACCCCTCCCTGCACAGCTGCGCGTACTCGTCGTCGTTGGAGCACGCCTCCTCCTCCTCCACCACCACCACCTTCGCCTTCGCCGCCTGCTGCTGCGTCTCCACCTCCGCGACCCGCGCGTCGTGTACCTTCACGCCGCCGTCGCGGCCTGCCGGGAAGCGCGGCGTGTTCTGCAGCTGCTGCGCCACCACCGCCTGCCGCGCGGACCGGAACCAGCTCCGCCGCCTGCCCAGCTTCGCGTTCCCCTGCACGCAGCACCCGCGCTGCTGCTGCTGCTGCCGCCCGAGCGGCGTGGTCGGGGTGCGCGGCGTCCTCACCGCAGAAGCCGCCTTGTTGACCACCACCACGCGCGGCGTGCGGGATCGCGCGCCGCAGAGGCGCCGGGCCGTGGGCGTGCGCGTGGGTGTGCGGCCGCGGACGTTCTCTCCGCTGCCGCAGCAGCCGATGAGCGGCGACCGCGCGCTCAGGTCAGCGGCGGCGGCGTTGGGGCCGAGGCCGCCGGCGCCGGAAGGCTTGTGGTGGGGCCCGATGCAGCAGATGCACGCGGCGGTGCTGCGGCGGGTCTTGACGTCCGAGGGCTTGCCGCGGGTCGGCGACACGAAGCAGCACAGGCTCCTTGCTCTGGCCATGGCGGGTGTACTTGTTCTTGCTTTGTGGCGCAGTGTGATGATATTTGGCGATGACTTTGTTGTGGCGGTGGACGCCGGGCCGGCGACGTGGTATAAATGGGTGTCGGGGATTCGAGAGGCGATGTGCGCGCATGTAAGGAAGGGTGCGATGTCGGTAGGCTGGTTTTAAACAATTTTGTTATGGGTTTAGCGCGTGAGATTGGAGACAACCTGTGAGTATTTCTGTAGTTTATCTGTCTTTTTTCTTTTCCGAAATATTAACGATGATGAGAACGTGGCCGGATGGAAGGGATGAAGAACCATGGATAGAAGAGTCTGTTGTCGAACAGGACAGCGTGCGTGGTTGAGAAACATGGCCTGAGATGTTCGTGAGTAAGCTGAGCTCGAAAGCCCACGTTCTTTTGGCAAAAGGCCCATTGCAACTTCCCCGTCCAAAATCGTCACCACAGCCCAGTAGCAAAAAACTACCTCCGGCTTGGTAACAAGCCCAATCTCATCGTCGGAACTTGGAAGGTTAATTATCTTCTCCATTGACGGGCGTGATGCCTGTTCAGTGACGTTGCACACACATCAGCTCCCTTTGCTCAAAACAAAAAACACACATGAGCTCCCAGGATATAAAAGCAGGTCAAGTCCTACGGTCTTCGCCTAACGGGTAAGAAAAAAAAAGTGAAGACAAGTCAAGCACAAGGGACCAAGAAAGAGTTGGGCTGGACCGCACCGCACGAACGCTCCGATTAGTTTAGTTTGACCGCGCCCGGGCAGATCGCAGAGGACAAGAAAAGTGGCCGAACCCAACAGTGAAAGCAACCCGGTCAAAGCACGAACAATCGCCTAGCGTCACCGTCACTCTTCCATGCGATTTCTGGGTTCCAGATACGCTTTCTGCGTCATGAATGGCATAGATCGGCTACGAAAAGGCAAGGAGCTGATGAACGTGGGAACGATCCCACTGCTCATTAGTTGTCTGGAGAATTGGCAGCGCTGATGCCGTATATACGCACATGAAGAGACTGGTTATGCTCTCAGGAGGCAACTAACTTTGCTAGTTGCATCATAGTTGTCAATATTCTTCGGTGGATTAACAGAGTTCAAGTCAACTCGGCTGGCAGTGCTTCTGAATTTCTTCGTTTGCTCGGTACTCAAGTAAGGGGGAAAAAAGCGCAATTCGTTGTGAGACCTCTGATCATCATGGAACACTTACGGCCAAATAATTATATTCGAAGTAGCACTCCAAGTGTAATCAGTAGCGAGTGTAACGACTATAGGCAGCAGTTCAGTCACATCCATAGCACCACTCCGTCTGCATGGAGATATGTATGAGTTGAACTGATCATGCTGTTGGTTGATTGATTGTAGTCTACTTACTTTAGAGCTAGCTTAGCCAATGGAGACGACGATAAAAAACACAAGAGGAACCTTTCACTCCGGATGCTGAAATATCTTGAAGCAAGTAGTCTGAACCGGGCATTATTGCCTCTGCAAATATTATATTTGATCTGAACCTATGAGCCAATGACAAGACCTTGAGTAATTCTGTACTTTCAAGTGAATGAGTTGGCAGTTGGCATGATGGTCCGTATGCCATCATACTCTGGATATAGCTGAATGTGAGGCTTAGGTAGCAGTTATATTTGCCTCAATCAAAAGCCATATTCTTAGGGATCATCAACTCTGAAAGATACGTAACAAGCCGACTTTTTCGGGAGAAATGGCAAAAGATCAGTGAGTGGTGTTATGTGTATGAGCACACCCCCACCTTTATTTTCACGGGAGTGGAGCAGTAGTCACCTGCACATTGGCTTGTGATGGTTAATAAAATTTTGGAAAACGATTCCGTTTGTATTATGTGCAAAGCAGTGCATTAGATAATCAATCAGGCTCTGAATCTGCTAGCTCTGCAAGTGTGCAGAAACAGGAAAGTTCGATTCTGCCACAAAAGATTGCGAGATCGAATCACAGCGTAATTTATACAGGCAATTTGCGCCTCCAACAGAATTTGCTTTGGATTTATCATACAAAAAGGTCGCGTATATCGGAATCGCATGCTTCCTTTCAGCTTTTTGGCAGTTAGGGTTCTCCACTGACAAATGGATATCTCGTTACATGCTGCGGACAAAGTCGTCAGTCAGTTGCGCATCCGGTCCTGACAGAGACAAGTCAACAGTGGATCACACGGAGAGTAGCCAAAAGAGCAGAACCAAGAATTAACCGTAAATGTCACCTCGCAAAGGTGCTCGACCAGATTTACCTTTTCCCCGTCGATTAAATCTTTGAACGAACCAAAACTCGATCCGAATTTTGACCGCACAGCTACCGATCGAGCGAGCAAGAAATTGCCGGAAATTAGCCAGAATCGGGGAAGCTTACTTGCGTTGGAGCTTAGCTCAGCAAAATTAGTTTAGGCCCAAACAAAGGCTCCCCATCTCCATAATCCTGTAGAAAGATAAAAAAGATGCTATGCGTCAATGCGTGCAGCATGTGAATCGATACTGTTATTAACAACTAAGCGTATTTCTTTGTTTCTTATTTCGAAGGAGGACAATTATTCGTGCACACAATAGGATCCATTGTGTAGCACGCCCGCAATGTATAGTATATCATGAGATTTGAGGTGCCAAACTACGGAGTAAGTACCAGGCGCGTCTCATTAAGAAATAAGAACTCCGGTTAGGTCGGGAGCCGGGAGGAGATCAACGCTCGTCGGCGCGCGTGCAGAAAGCCCTGATCTTCATCTGGACTCCGATCGCGATTAGTTTCCCGAATCAAAAAGCAAATCAGGGGAACACTTGTTTTTCATTTCCCTGTTTGAATCGCTGGGTGCCCTGGCGGATACCGACGCCACGACGGACTCTCGGCTAATCCATGCTCGACTGCTCGTCCACGGCAGTCCAGCGGCCCGTATGTCGTGACAGAAACGTGCGTTTCCGTATCGTTTTACTGCTGGATCCAGTTCGTTTGAATTTTCACTTGTCAGTCGCGATAAAACGGCGTGCTCAAATGCCTGGAATGAAGGCTGGATGGTGACCATCAACGGGTGTGCTGCGAACGGAGAGTCGGTGTCTGCATTTCGATCCTGAATTCCGGCGAATGCCTGATATACTTCTGGTGAAATTGCTGCCCAAGTACATCCTCGATTGAAAAACAAACTCTTTTCCAGGCGTTCGGCGAGGCGACACGTCGGGCCTTCCTGTCCCCGCGTCCGTCCGGAGGAGTTAGGCAACAGCAACAGTGGATGAAGACTAGCTACCTCGGGTCGTTTATCTCAAGCTTTCAGATGATGTCTGCACACCAAAAGGCGATGAATGGCCGCCTTCAGGCAGGATCTCTCCAACCTATAACAGGGGGATACGCTTCCTGATTTGTTCGTGATTGTTTTGTGTGTTGCCATGAATTTTCCGCGCATCTGTCCACGCATTGCACAGGGTGTATTCCTCCCCAGAAAGGGATATTTGGAATATGAAATCGGTGGCGAAACTAACGCACGGGTCACTGAAAGCAAACTGTACTTTGAAATATCATTCGGTCCTACTACTAATGGATTTGGTACGACGTCTGCTAGTCTCTCTTATCCTTTAGCCCGAGAACTAACCTTCTCCTATTTGGTGGATCTAAAGATTGTACATTAGTTTCAAGCAGCATAACTACTCCAACTCTCCAGCATAACCATCTACATGTAGTGATGCGATCGAGTTGCAGAGCTTGCAGAAAAAGGACATACTCAGTATTCAACGAAAGATGACATATGGAACATGAGATGGGCCAAACTCATTTTATTGCCGCACAAGCTGATGTATGTAATAACCTAAGAGCATGATTGTGCAGGAATTGTCTCATTCATATCACGTGCCTGTAAAAAAGCAATAAAAAACAAGAACACATATTATAATCATATAATTTTTTTTAGAAGAACGGGCGGAGAGGATCCGCACCATATATTGATTTACCATTTGATCATGAGCATGCCACGAACAGTTGGATGGCATCGTGCGCCAGTTTACATGATAGCCAGCAAAGGTGGAGAAGGTAGCTAGTTACATTGTAGAAGAGAGCACCAAAAATCTTCTACAATACGATCATGGAGGTCATAAATTTCAATGAACGAAGAATAGTCAACAAACTAGCCATATACTGAATTGTGGCTTATTAAGTTTCATTAAACCAGCCAAAACTAAAAGTAAGGTAGTATTTGGTTGGTTGCATCGCATGAAGTAGAGAATAATGGGACCATCCTGAGTTTTGGTTAGGTGGATGAAATGGTACAAGTAGTTACTATTTGTTTGGATGTAGTAGATGGTATATATGTGAGAATATGTTAAATTTTGTTAGAAACGATGTACAATATGTGGACTGGTTAAAAGATTGACTTGCTATCTAGGTTTCCAATTTCCAGTCAAATTAAATGTGGCTTAATTTGTGGACAATGGTTAACTTGTGCTATTTCTTTTTTGGCTATAATTCAGTGATAGATAATATAGCAAAAGAAAAACACAGAGCAAAGGAAAATAAAAGGCAGGGCCCAGCAGTGCATTTTTCAAATCTTTTGTTGGCAATGATTGAGTCACCTTTACATGGCCCCTGGAATGTTCCCTCTCAGAAAATTCTATAAATACCGCCCCCGTGCTGCAGCTCAGATCACACAGCGCAACGAAACATAGCAGACTCACGATGGAGAGCACTGCTGAGGGCTGGTGGGTGCTGCCCCTGACCTTAATCCCGACCATCTCCGGCGGGCAGCACGAGAACATGAGCGCGCTTGTCGCCGTAGGCACTAGCTTGGGTTACATCGCCCTCTTGGCATGGGCAGGCGCGTCCCTGCTCTACTGGGCTCACCCAGGTGGCCCTGCATGGGGCAAGTACTGGAGGGCACGGGGCCAGCGCCCGACGCCGTCTCCGATCCCGGGTCCCAAAGGGCTCCCCGTCGTCGGCAGCCTGGGCCTCATGTCCGGGCTGGCGCACCGCTCGCTGGCCCACGAGGCGTCGGGCCGGCCGGGTGCCAAGCGGCTGATGGCGCTGTCGCTGGGCCCGGTCCGCGCGGTGGTCACGTCCCACCCCGACGTGGCCAAGGAGATCCTCGACAACCCGGCGTTCGCGGACCGGCCGACGAACCACGCGGCGTACGGGCTCATGTTCCACCGCTCCATCGGGTTCGCGGAGCACGGGCCGTACTGGCGCGCGCTCCGGCGCGTCGCGGCGGCCCACCTGTTCGGCCCGAGGCAGGTCGACGCCTTCGCGCCTTACCGCGCGCGCGTCGGGGAGGGCGTCGTCGCCGCGCTGCGCGGCGGCGGCGTCGTCCAGGTGCGCGGGCTGCTTCGACGGGCGTCGCTCTACTACATCATGCGGTTCGTGTTCGGCAAGGAGTACGACGTGTCGGCGGCATCGGAGGAGGTGCGGGAGCTGCTGGAGATGGTGCAGGAAGGGTACGAGCTCCTCGGTAAGGAGAACTGGTGCGACTACTTCCCCGGGCTCGCGCCGCTCGACCCGCACGGCGTGGGTGCGCGTTGCGCGGAGCTCATGCCGCGGGTGAACCGGTTCGTGCACGGTATCATCCGGGAGCACCGTGCCAACAAGGCGGGCGTCGGAGAGGCGCGTGATTTCGTTGACATCTTGCTGTCCCTGCAGGAGAGCGAGCGGCTCTCCGACGCAGACATCGCCGCTGTGCTTTGGGTAAGAGCTCATGCAATTAACTGCTGTCCACTACTGACAGCACAAAACCAGCGCCTGAACGTCTCTCTATATCAAAAAAAAAAAAAATTATACACACCAGCTAATATTTCTAAAAAAACGTAGGCTAACACACTAAATACAACAGGACTACAGGAAACAAGAGTGCAAGATCATGGGTACTACTTTTTGTTCGAATCACGATCTAAGAAAAGAGTAGCAAAGCCACTTAAAAATATTTAGTTTCCTCCTCCTGCCAATTTTTTTATGTAATAAGAATCTCATAAACGGATGGTCAGTAGCAACAAATTATTGCAGCACTGAACTAGCTAGAAACTAAAACAGCCGTCCTTATTTTCTATCGTCAGGAGATGATCTTCAGAGGAACAGATGCCATGGCCGTGCTCATGGAGTGGACCCTCGCCCGCGTCGTCCTCCACCGCGACGTCCAAGCCAACGTGCACCGCGAGCTCGACGAGGTCGTCGGCCGGAACAACCCCGCCACCGAGTCCGCGACGCCGTCGCTGCCTTACCTGCACGCCCTGCTCAAGGAGGCTCTGAGGATGCACCCGCCGGGCCCGCTGCTCTCGTGGCGCCACAGGGCCATCTCCGACACGTACGTGGACGGCCACCTCGTCCCGGCGGGCACCACCGCGATGGTGAACCAGTGGGCCATCAGCCGCGACCCGGAGGTGTGGGACGCGCCGCTCGAGTTCCAGCCCGAGCGCTTCCTCCCGGGCGGCAAGGCCCAGGACGTGTCCGTGCTCGGCGCCGACGGAAGGCTCGTGCCGTTCGGGTCCGGAAGGAGGAGCTGCCCGGGCAAGTCACTGGCCATGACGACCGTGACGACATGGATGGCCACGCTGCTGCACGAGTTCGAGTGGCTGCCGGCCGGCGCCGTCGACCTGTCGGAGGTGCTCCGCCTGTCGTGCGAGATGGCAGTGCCGCTCCAAGTCCGCGTGCGCCCAAGGTGCCACAAGGTGAAGTAAGGTGTGTTGATAGCTATGTTGCGCCGTGACTCCATTTGTGCAGTGTGTAGCTCGTGACCCTAAGCTCCCCACAGTGGACTGTGAAAAATAAGCAGCTGGTAAGTGTTGTTGTGCACCAGCTCGCCTCAGTGACTTGCATACGTGTCATCGATCGATATCAATTGGATGTATGTGTGACTATGTTTCTACATCGTGTACAAATTCACTAAAACTATCATCAAAGATTATATGAAGTACTATAGCAAGTATCCTGTCATCTCTATCAATTTGCACATTACTTGTCGCTCTCTTGCTCAGCAAACTTGGTTCTCTTTTCTTAACAAGCAGTTGCACGTACGGGCTAAAAAAAGCTCTACTGTTTCATAATGCTAATTGTTCAACATACAAAACAGAACCCACATTCAACAAGAAGGTTCCCCAGCCACATACAACAGAGCATGGCCACCAACAAAAGTCCACAGTATAACCAGAGTATGACAGCCACATTCCCCTAGGACCATAAACCAAAACATGACAGACATTCCAAAACGACCGAGAACTTAGTACTACGTTGAGTTAAAACATTTCATCGATGGACAAACCAATACATTACATCAAAAATTGAGAAACATAGCATTGCAAAAAGAGAGCAAAATATTACCTTGCACTAAGTTACAATCCATCTTATGATAGAAAGATCAAGACACTTTAGTTGTGAGCTTGTGATAGGTCAAATTTGTTAGAAAAAATTGTTGGTACTTTAAATATTTATATTTGCAATTTTTTATAAAAGAAAATAAACATAACTTTTCTCATTACATAAACGAGAACAAAATATATAGTTACATTACTTTGAGTTTATATGGCTCCTACATGACACTAGTTTGACCTATGTTTAACTAGTTATACTAAGAATAATTTGGTCCCTTACATCTGCTAAATCTGCAAGAGATGGTGTAAAGCAACTACCGGCTACAGTGTCCTAAAAATGAGTAAAGTCATTTTTTATTTATTTCCTCTAGAACTAATGCTATTTTATTCTTTCATACTATTGTGAGACTTTGCACATAAGATCCCATTTGTTGGATAGCTCACCGTATACTTGAATATTAAATATAATACCATTTCTTAATAACTATATCCATGTGAACATTGCAGTTGAGATGATATTCAATACAAAACATTATTTTTCTTATTGTATCTAGTTCCTAGCTATATTTTTCTTAGTTGAACATAAGTGGGACCATAATTTTTAGGCTGTAGATGGAATGAACACATAAGTTATACCTCTATTACTAATGAACACAAAACTTATACCTCTATTACTAATGAACACAAGAGTTATACCTCTATAGCTAACCAGAACATATAAACAGTTAGAAGAGTATGTCCCACTATTTTCATATTGCCAAAATAAAGCTTGAATCTTTATTCATAGTGAGGACCTTTGTTATTACTACTACTAATTCATTTTACCATCACAACATTATAGTTGACAAGGTTATTCTAGAAATTAATTTAAGCTCACAGTTATCCCAAACCTCAGCAACCGACTTTATTTCCTTTTTCATTCACAATATAGTAAAAACCTCAGAACTAGGTAGTTAGAGGCACAATTTCAAACAAAATATCATCCTATAAACGTATTGTTCTGCAACTGCCTACTAACCATCTATACCCAAGTTTTAGTGCTTTATAGCTGCCCATATTACCTGCAATTTGTAGCATGACCAAGCATAATATAGTTCGATATTTTCGCAGCTAATAAGAAAAAAAGGAGATATCGTGTAAGGTGAGTTTGGGTAACAAAAAAAAAGCGGCCCAGCACGTTGTGAAAACAAGCGGCCCAGCAAAATCGAACAAACATGAGTGTCTGACAGCCATAGTTTCTTCCTGAGACTGAGACTCGCCCGGAACGCCCCAAGGTGCGGCTGCAAGCTGCATCCGCCAACCACGGGCCCGTGCGCGCAACGTTTCCGCGCGCCACACACGTCCCAAGCACCGTCCAACCACCCGCGGACGCCACGCCACAGCGCGACGACGCCAATCAATCAATCGTGGCTGCCGTGTGCCGCCGCAGTACAGGCCGCAACACCACATCCATCAAAAGCGCAAGCTTCCAAAAACTCACCGCACCGCCTTTTCCCAACCGCGGCACGCAACCCCAGGAACACCGCCGTCAGTGGCAAGGGCCGTAAATACGACGCCGGCGGTTTCGTTTCGATTGCTCCCAGCCGCTCTTTTTATCAACCCTCCTTTCCGCGCTTCCTCTCCCGCGCGTCCGCCCGCCGCTCGCACCCCTCGGCTCGCCACGTCCGGCCGCCGCGCGGGAACGGAACCCTAGGACAAGGAGTCCGGGGGCTTCGCCGCTTCGGCTCATGACGTCGTGCGGGTGCCTGGTGCACGAAAAGTCCGGGGGCCACGGCGGCGAGGCGGCGGCGAACGGGAATGGGAAGATCGCGCCGGGAGCCCGGTGCGGGTCCTGCGCGAGGAAGTGGAGGAGCCGGTCGGAGGCCATTTTCCCCATCTACGTGATGGGGAGCTCGCGCGTGGCGGCGGCGCGGAGCATAGTCGACTCCGCCGGGGACCCCATATGGGACGCCGTCAAGTCGGAGGCCAAGTTTGAGGTCAGTGCGGTCCTGAACCTCGCCCTCGCAGCTCGATTGGAGCATTGCCTGCGTTGTCTGGATTCGATCGCTGTTTGTGTGCTTCTGTGACACGAAGGATGTGAATTTTGGTAGGACTTAAGAAAATATATACTTCTTCTTATTATTTTGGGTGGTTCTCACTAGTTTCAACTTTTAATTGATGCTGACATTTAGATTCCTTTTAGCCTATATCTAGACTTTATATATATGCGGCAATACTCTACAACTTGCAAGGTTTGTTCTCTTTAGCTGGTTTCTTCAGTCCTTATTTAGTTCAAATTTATAGTCTGAGGTGAGTGTCATCCCAAACCATTGCCTATGTTGGTTGGATTCGATCACAGTGTGTGTGCTAGTGGCACACAGATGGTGAATTTTGGTATGAGTAAGGAAAGTATGCTGCTTATTTTGGGTGGTTCTCATTAGTTCAACTTTTAATGGACACTGACATCTTATTTTAGGTTTCTTTTAGCCTATATACTCTTTAGACTTTATACATATGCAGCCATATTCTACAACTTGCAACGTTTTTTAGTTGAAATTTCTAGTCTCAAGTTGCCTCCCTCTGTACCAAGTTGGCTAGTGCGTCATTTTTAATTTAGACAGTAGTGTGGATAAGTATTAGTTCTCCTGAACGTTTTAATTGTTAACAATAGTTACTATATATGTTTTGCTAAGAAATTCTGGAGGTAAAACGACATCAACTACAAACTATGTGAATTATTAGAAGCCTACCATGCCATGTGTTAATATATTGTGCAGGTCGCTATCAGAGAAAGGAAAGCATTTCCAGTACTTGCGTCTGATGATGCTGGAATCTGTTTACAGCAATAGTAGTGAAGAAGCAGGATTCAAAACATTGCAGGTTTCCTTTTGGGAACCTTGATTCTGCTTCAAATAAACTTAAGAAATAGTAATAAAATTTACTTCCATGCTAAACCAAATTAAGCTTAATCACAGCCCATAGAAGAGCTTTATTTCTGTTGACTCTTGAAACACAATGATTGTATTCTGACAGCTTGAGTCGTGTACTGTTCTAATGTAGTGTGTTCCCCTCTATCTTGTTGTCATATTTTACTGCTGTTATTTTTAATTGATGTCCAACTGTGTGATGTTCACATTTCCCAGGCAGAAAAGGAGCCAATTTTAAGTAGCTTCTTGTATGCAAGTGTGTTATCCCATGACTGTCTGGAGCAAGCGTTGAGCTTCGTCCTCGTGAACAGGCTTGAAGATCCAACATTGCTTGCTACTCAGCTAATTGACATATTTAATGATGTTATGATGAATAACAAAGATATATGCCGTTCCATTCGCCTTGATGCTCAGGTGAATCATAACTATCTGTGTTTGCATGCTAATTCTCCTATATCATCCCATTATTTGTATGTTGACAACTATCATAACTGCATGTCCAATTCAGGCCTTCAAAGATAGAGATCCTGCCTGTGCACAATACAGCTGGGCATTATTATACCTAAAGGTGCGTTGGATGTTTGTCTGACTGTGTAGCATAATCTCTCCCTTGCTATGCCATCTGATATTTCTTACAGACATAGCCCTCTTATGTCTAGTCTTTTCTCGTATCTCTTTATAAGATCCTCATGTTTTGAAAGGGCCCGCAGCATAGTGGTTGGGGCTTCCGAGTAGCACCTCTCAGGTCCCAGATTCGATCCCCAGAAGGGACGAATTATGGCCTGGGTTAAAAAAATCCCCTCGCCTCTCCGCAATCTCAAAGCACGAGTTAAGGTCCAGTCCGGTCGCGGGTAACGGTGCTAAGCGCCGGCCCGGTTCTCACAGGGATCACGTGGCCCTCATGTAAGGGACGGAGAGGGGTTCGGGGGTTTTCTCGGCCTGCGTGAGAAGGTCTTCTTCTTAATGCAATACCTCGGGGGTGGTCTTACCCTCAGTGGGTCGAGTTTTTTAAGATCCTCATGTTGCTTGTGGACTGCTTTCAGGGTTACCAATCCTTGGAATCCTACAGGATAGCTCATGTGTTATGGAATCAGGGGCGCAGAGTTTTGGCTTTAGCACTGCAAAGTCGTATTAGCGAGGTAGCTCTTGACCTCTTAAGAAGCACATTTTTAAGGTTAACATTACTTTCCTTGCTCATAACGTTTGCATTCATATTACTTGCAGGTTTTTGCTGTTGATATACACCCAGGTATTTCATCTTTGAATATTAGAAGTATTTAAATGTGTAATATCAAGTGTACAATGATTTTCTGTGCATGTGATTTTATTATTCCCTCAAAATCTGTTGCAGAAGATATGTCATGCCACCTGAACACTAAAAATTAAGAAATGGACCATGGAATAGTGTTCTTTTATCAGTAATTGGATCGTTTCATCTTAGTGAAATATTTTGCCAATTTTCTTATCAATAACTAACCTTGTTGTCACCTTCTAAGTATTCAATAGTTTTAGTACATCTATTGACTATTATGTTTTCAACAGGAAATTCCGATCAGTGGCAGTATCTTCTGTTATTTGCTAGTATGCTTTGATATTTAATGTTGCTTTTCAAAGTTCTTTATTTCTTAATTTGCAGCTGCCAAAATTGGCGAAGGGATATTGCTGGATCATGGAACAGGTCTAGTCATTGGTGAAACTGCTGTAGTTGGAAATTGGGTTTCATTAATGCAGGTACTGTGCATAACTGAATTCTTGCTTACTTTTTTTTTCCTCGAACACGCAGGAGAGCTGTGTATTATTGCATTAGTAGAAGAAGAGACTATACTTGCAATACATATTTTTGCCAACGAGGACGTGGGAACACTTGGACACCAATGAGTTTACCTTTAGTCTTTATTCTTGGCATGAGAGTCTTTTTGATTGCTATAATGCTATGTGTACTAGAACAATGAAACAAAAAAAAAAGTTCGAAAACATGAGGAACACAAATATTTATATGCTTTGCATCAATGTTTTCCCCGTTTATGATTTTTTCTCCAAAAACATTAAGGACAGATGAAGTCTACACTTGGTTAGAAAGACATCAATTTTGATAAGTATGCCCTTATTGCCTTGTGTCTGCCTTTTATCGTGCTGGATTCTTTTGGTCAAAACTCGAATTCAATTTTGGTATATTTGAGTTGCTCTTTAGGAAAAGCCATAATAAGAATGGAAGTTCCAGCTTACGAGTCAGATGTTCATTGTAGGGTGTTACACTTGGAGGTACTGGAAAGGAGCATGGTGATAGACACCCCAAGATTGGTCAGGGAGCTCTTGTTGGAGCTGGTGCAACCATCCTTGGCAACATAAATGTAGGTGAAGGTGCCATGATTGCTGCTGGCTCCCTTGTTTTAAAGGATGTACCTCCCCACAGGTTAGAATTTATTCTACATATCTCTGCTTAACGCCTCTCCAGTGAAATTTATAAGGTTGTAAGGCCCTCCAGAATGGTACTGTACAGCGATGCCCAAAACCTCACGGGCACCGCTCCCACCGTTGTGTAGACCGGTTCCAAAAATCAACGGATATATCCAAAAACTGAGAGCGGGGCAAGTAGTTGCTCCAGTTCCCATTCAACAAAAATTTATTTCTTCTCATTCTTGCAAGGATCGCTTGTCTCTGATAGCGTGGGAGGACACAACTGAGCATCGTATTTTATTTCCCGTGGGGCCCACTCTCTGCTTCGGGCACTGATGCCGAATGGTGTGCGTTTTTTCTCCCGATGCCCATTTATCTGTTGTGGGACCTGATTTCTTTACTGGGAGCGCTTCCATTGTGGAAGGCCTAAGAAACCAATTTGCCTAGCCTACCTAGATCTATGACATTTCAGAATTTGGACTTCCTCTTACCTGCAAAGTAATATCCTATAAAGAAGGCTGCACGATGAACCGTGCTACGACTTACTTTTTTTTTTGGGGGGGGGAGGGGGGGAGTGCTATGACTTAATGAACGATATTATGATTATGCTCACCATTTTGGAAGAATCAATTTAAGACATTCCTTTAGAGATGCTATTTGGAATGAAGCTATTATGGATCACTGAGGGCGTGATTGGATCCCTGGGCACGCCCCTGGCCAGGCCCGCTGTGAGCCGGGTCGTCTTGTTTGGTTCCCTGAACAGGCCTCCAGTCAGGCCCGCCTGGTGCAAGATGGCCTCGGCGGCCTGGCCCGAGAGGAACGTGGGGAGCGAGCTTCGCTCCCCGGCCTGGCCACGCGGGTGCAGCGGCGGCCCAGATCGATGCATCGCCCGGTGCAGCTCCCAGTACCCATGAATGCAGTTCGGGCCTATAAACAGGTAACCAATCACAATCTCAGCTGGCCCAGAAAAATTGCTACCCAGGGATCCAATCACGTCAGGCTGCACCTGTGGCTACTGGCTCACTTGGGCCTGCATCCGACCCCCAGCCTGGCCCAGGCTGACGCAGGGATCCAATCACGCCCTGAGTGATTTCAACCGCCCTGCTTCAATATGACAGTCATTAATAAAGCTAGAAAATACTATTATTTTCTGCACAATATGGTTCCTTACATGAGAACTAAAAATGAAGATTCTGATTATTAATTGATGCATTCACTACAACTTGCTGAAAATTCAGCCAGTATGCTTTTTGACAGCCTATAATTACACTAATGTGCATTCTGATGTTAGTACAAATCATTTATATTATAAAA
This sequence comes from Eleusine indica, assembly GCA_030378355.1. Taxonomy (NCBI): domain Eukaryota; kingdom Viridiplantae; phylum Streptophyta; class Magnoliopsida; order Poales; family Poaceae; genus Eleusine; species Eleusine indica. The sequence continues at coordinate 2,009,278 of CM059498.1, read as the reverse complement.
TATGATTTATGGTGAATTATTGATTTGAAACCTGTCTTCTATTTCAAAGTATGGCTGTTGGAAATCCTGCAAAGGTAGTTGGTTATACAGAGAAAGAAGACCCTTCTTTAACTATGAAACATGGTAAGCATATTTGGAGACTTTTATAGGCAGAACTTTCTAGTTTATGCTAGGTTGCTAACCAAACATTGCCATGTTTCTGACTGAATCCAGATGCAAGGAGAGACTATTTTGAGCATGTTGCCATCAGGTTTTCAGATGATACACCTAATGGTGAGTCTTCCTTTTATCATTAACGATCCATTTCAACATGCTGTTATAGCAACAGTTAATACCATTCTTCCCATGTTATCCTAAAAGAATCCATGATTTGGCAGTTTTAGTCCCTAATAGGTGGATACAACTAGATCCCTTAGAGTCTCTACAATAAATGTGAGGCGTGAACAACATAAAGCATAAAGCCTTTGCCTCCTTGAATGAATATTCCATGTCTTGTTTTTTTGCAGGAACTGCTGTGAAGTAACGTGTTTGACAAAATGCGATGAAGAATGTCATTCAGGAATCAGGATATTTATTCAGGGGCACAATAGTGGATAGTTGATTAGCTCTAGTACCGCTTCTTGGCCCAGGCACCTTAGTGAAGCTGAAGAAGATGGGAAAAAGTCATCGAGGGCTCCTATGCTTCCAATTATAGTTATTTTGTGGCCTTAAAAGTGCTGTAATAATGTGAACATCGTTGGCCAGCTTGGTAAGATGGTTTATTCAAATACTGTAGATGTTTAGAGCAACATATGCTGCGGCCTAGGTATTAAGACCTTAGCTATGTTAAATAACTTTCATGGATGAAGCTACATGCAGTGGCATAGCAGATATAGATAGGTCTGTCTATGTAAGAAACATCGGAACAGAGCCTTACACGAGTGCTCTTTATTTAAAGAATACTTTTTATCAGACGGAGCAGCTATTGTAGTACGTGGAATTTGTCAACAAATATATTGCAGAATCTGTGCTGGACTGTGTTTGCAGGCAGCAAATTCTTCACTGTGAAAACACATACTCTGGGCTGCAGATATATTCAGAAGCTGGAGTCTTTCAACAAATGTTGCAGAATCTAGACGGTGTGAAATTTCTTTACTGTAACCAATCGTCAACTCCTCACGAATACATTCGATCACGTCAGTCGCCGGTCAGATTAGGGAACAGTTCGGTGTCAGCTCCTCCGCACCGGTTAGGGAAAAAGATGTTGCCAATTTGCCATCCTCCCGTGCTTCACGAGCTACTTAAGCCCAAGCAGCACTGCACCTGTGCATTCCCATTCCCACTCACGAACTGCGGCCGTGCGCTACAGTCCTCACTCACGCAAAGCATCAGCAGTGTGGCAACGGCAACACCGCGTCATGAGAGCCCTGGCCCCGGTGATCCGTAGAATATTTCAGCAGCAAAGCAGAATCAGCAGCAGCATCGGGTCGCACCTCCACCATCAGCCCCGATATTATAGTAATCCCCACTGGGATTATCTTAACCTCGCCAGAGCTCGGCCGTTTACTTTGTGGCCACCATGCCGTCCGCCCGCGCAGCAGCAGTCCCTATCCTTCTCCAACCTCGCGGGGAGGAAGAAGGGGGAGGAGGCCGAGGAGGAGGAGGGAGACGAGGTGCTGGACATGGAGGCCGGCACGGTGCGGTGCGCGGCCAACTACGCGCCGCTGACGCCGATCAGCTTCATCGAGCGCGCCGCCGCCGTGTACGGCGGGCGCGCCGCGGTGATCTACGGCGAGCGGCGGCGCACGTGGGCGGAGGAGCGGGACCGGTGCGTCCGCGCGGCGGCGTCGCTCGCCACCCGATTTGGCGTCGCGCGTGGGGATGTGGTAAGTGCGAACCGAGACATCGCTCTCGTGACCCACTTTTCTCTATCCTTGTGTTTGTTGCGCGTCTCACGTCGCAGTAGACAGTCACTCCATGGACGCTAGTGGTAGCTATCTACCCTTTCTAGAACTGACGCTACGTGATGATGTGTCATGTGTTGTCCATAGCACGGAAATTTCGTCCTGTGTAGTTGAATGCTAGTTTTGATTTTCTTGAACAGTCACAAGCAAAACCAGGCTGATCTTAGGCATTGAGTAATACGCAGCACGTCAGTTTTATTAGAAAAAAAAGTGAAGATCGATCATGGAAATGGTTGTGGCTGTGGGAATGCCAACCGTGCAATCATTGACTTAAAATGTGGAGGCCCAATGTGGAATCCTGGAGATCGGATAGGATAAGATTGAGTAAATGATAAATGATAGGGCAGTCCCATGTGGCTGGCATGCACAGCAGTTCTCTGTTTTTAGCGCGGTTGTTTTATTTTTGAGGGAGTTTATTAGGAACGCAAACAAGTTGGTTTCAACTTCATGAGCAAAAACCATAACTCAGCATTTGGAGGGGAAAAAAAACTGTTACTATGTTGGGTTCCTAACACCAAAGATCACTAACGAGATACCGTAATTGAATACAGGTGGCCGTGCTGAGCCCAAATGTGCCGGCGATGTACGAGCTCCACTTCGCCGTGCCAATGGCCGGCGCGGTGCTCTGCACGTTGAACACGCGGCACGACGCGGGCATGCTATCCGTCCTGCTGAACCACTCCGGCGCCAAGGTGTTGTTCGTGGAGTCGAGCCTCCTCCACGTCGGGAGAGACGCGCTGAAGCGGCTCAACGAGTCCCTCAACGAGTCCAGCACCGCCATCGATCTGCCGGTCCTCCTATCCATCTCATCATCATCGTCGTCGTCATCATCATCATCAGAAGAAGACGACGACGACGCAGCGGACTCCATGGCGGACTGTATCGTCGCGGACTACGAGGACCTCATCAACGACGCCCCATCGCATTTCGACATCCGGTGGCCGGCGAACGAGCTGGACCCCATCAGCCTGAACTACACCTCCGGCACGACGTCGCGTCCCAAGGGCGTGGTGTACAACCACCGCGGCGCGTACCTCAACACCATCGCCACGGTGCTCGCCTACGACATCACCGCCATGCCTGTCTACCTGTGGACCGTGCCCATGTTCCACTGCAACGGGTGGAACCTCCCCTGGGGCGTGGCCATGCAGGGCGGCACCAACGTCTGCCTCCGCCACTTCACCGCCAGGCTCATCTTCGACCGCATCGCGCGGCACGGCGTCACGCACATGGGCGGGGCCCCCACCGTGCTCAACATGATCGTCAACGCCCCGCCCGCGGACCGGGCCCCGCTGCCCGGCCCGGTCCGCGTGATGACGGGCGGGTCGCCGCCCCCCCCGCGCGTGCTGTTCGGGATGGAGGAGATGGGCTTCCTGGTGCACCACATCTACGGGCTCACCGAGACGTACGGCCCGGCCACCGTGTGCGCGTGGATGCCCGAGTGGGACGCGTTGCCGGCCCACGAGCGAGCCAGGCTCAAGGCGCGCCAGGGGTTCCACCACATCGCGATGCACGGCGTCGACGTCAAGGACCCGGTCACCATGGAGAGCGTGCCGCGCGACGGCAACACCGTGGGCGAGGTGATGTTCCGGGGGAACACCGTGATGAGCGGCTACTACAAGGACCTCAACGCGACCAAGGAATCCATGGCCGGCGGGTGGCTGCACTCTGGTGATCTCGCCGTGCGGCACGAAGACGGGTACATCCAGCTCAAGGACAGGGCCAAGGACATCATCATTTCCGGCGGGGAGAACATCAGCTCCATCGAGGTGGAGTCCGTGATCTTCAGTCACCCGGCCGTGCTGGAAGCGGCGGTCGTGGCCAGGCCGGACGACTACTGGGGAGAGACGCCGTGCGCGTTTGTTAAGCTCAAGGACGGCGCCGCGGCAACGGAAGCGGAGATCATAAACTTTTGCCGGGAGAGGCTGCCGCGTTACATGGCGCCCAAGACGGTGGTGTTTGAGGATTTGCCCAAGACGTCGACGGGGAAGACGCAGAAGTTTGTGCTCCGGGACAAGGCACGGGCTATGGGCAGCCTGACAAAGACTGCCGCCAGTAGCAAACTGTAAGATTATTATTATCTCCCTGATTGATGGAATCATTGTACCATTTCTTTTGCACAGATTAATTGCGAAATTCAACTACTATGATGTTTAGCTGGAGGCCAAGCAGACAGTCACTTATTAGGAGTAATCCTTTCAGTTCCTTTACATCTCTCTGCAATTATATTAGCCAATGGATTTATTTAGACACCGCGGCGCGTACCTGAACTCGGTGGCCACGGTGCTCATCAACGAGATGACGACCTCGCCGGTGTACCTGTGGACCGTGCCCATGTTCCACTGCAACGGGTGGTGCATGGTGTGGGCCAACGCGATGCAGGGCGGCACGAGCGTGTGCATCCGGAGCGTGGTTCCAAAGGTCGTCTTCGACCAGATCGCGCGGCACGGCGTGACCAACATGGGCGGCGCGCCCACCGTGCTGAACATGCTCGCGAACGCGCCGGCGTCGGAGAGGAAGAAGCCGATTCCGGCGAGGCGGGTCCGCATCTCGACGGGCGGCGCGCCGCCGCCGCCGCAGGTGCTGGCCAGGATGGAGGAGCTGGGCTTCGACGTGGCGCACGGGTACGGCCTCACGGAGACCTACGGCCCGGCGACGATCTGCGCGTGGAAGCCCGAGTGGGACGCGCAAGGATCAAGGCGAGGCAGGGCGTTCCGCACGTGATGCTCCAGGACGTGGCGATCAAGGACCCGGTGACCATGGAGACCCTGCCTTCTGATGGGCGCAGCGTGGGCGAGGTGATGCTGCGCGGGAACACGGTGATGAGCGGGTATTACAAGGACGCGGGCGCCACGGAGGAGGCCATGCGCACGGGTGGCCTCGGCGTGCGGCACCCGGACGGGTACGTCCAGCTCAAGGACATCATCATATCAGCTCCATCGAGGTGGAGTCCGTGCTGTTCGGGCACCCGGCTGTGCTCGACGCCGCGGTCGTCCACTGGGGCGAGACGCCGTGCGCGTTCGTCACGCTCAAGGACGGGGCGGAGGCTACCGCGGATGAGATCATCGAGTAGGCTGCCGCGCTACATGGCGCCGAGGACAGTCGTGTTCGGGGACCTGCCCAAGACTTCGACGGGGAAGACGCACAAGTATCTGCTACGGGAGAAGGCCAGGGCCATGGGAAGCCTGCTGCATAAGCAGGGCACGAGCAGAATGTAGTAGTACCGAAATAGCATCCTCATTCACCTTGATCACATCACTGATGAAGGCCGTATCAGCATGCTGCCATCAGGGCAACCAAACATTCATACTTGTGAACTCTGAACAACTCTAGAAAGAAATTGATGATATTGCCAGAGACCTGGTATCCGTTATTGGATATATCCAATGTATAAGTACTCGCTCACCTTCGCCTTATTCAAACAGTTACACAGCTCGACAACAAGATCTGGATAAACCAGAACCGACAGACACGAAAAGTTACAACTTATGACAACAATCGAATTGTAGAATATACTAACTACTACGTAGTATCAAAGGGACCAGATCAGTATCAACACCATGTGGAAGCAGATGACAGACATTGTCCACGCGGACCCAGAAAACTCCAACCTCCGAGCTCCTCCCTCTGCAAGATCAATCAGTAGAAACCCATGACATTCATGCGCTAAAAAATTCTCAGAAGATGTTGCTCATGCCTGCAGATTTGCAGCTGTACTTACTCTGGCAAGCCGTCTGGTTAGAGACAAGAGTGGTTTGTATGCTGAGCGACGCGCCGTTGGTGTAACCGCTGTAGGCGCACATAGATCCGCAACCGGTGCGGTTCATCTCCCCAAGCTTCAGTCCGCCGGTGCACGGCGGAACTGCAGGGCATGACTTGTTGCCTTGCACCGGAGTGCAGTCTAGCCTGGTAATGTCATGGAGAAGAAATGTCAACTCTGGTCGCCGGGGATTGGGAAATTGCAAAAGTAGAGATAGGAACATGTGATCTTACTGGTACGTGTTGGCACTGCACTTGCACTGGATGCAATTGTTTGCAGTGAGCGCGTAGGAGCCATTCGGGATCAGCAGACCGTGATCAGCTGAGGTGTTGCTGATTGACGAATGGCAGACTGAGAGCAGCACAATTTCAAGAGCAGTTAATACCGGGTAACGAAAATATTTTCATATCACTTAATAGTGTTTCCATGAAAGATGATCAACAGTAGTTAACAGGATGCGTATGTCCAAGTTCCAAAGTCTTACTAACAATTGTGACTTTTAAACGGTCAAAGTCAACTTACTGGTCTAATAAGGTAGTACTATATTCAGAGTTTCATACTGCAGAGTCAAACAGTTTGTCCAATGATAGCAACAGGTCAGAACTAATCAGAAAAGTACATATAATTAATAATCTCTTCAAACTTAATTTTCTTCGAGTATATCCTTGAGAAATCAAATCAAAAGGGTGGACTTAGTATTTTATTTTTCTCCAGTTCGCAAGGATGAAGCGACAACGAGTTCTCCTTCTCTACAACCCTTCCATGCCGTTCAGAGCCTTTGTAACCCCCTACTTTAGATCACGATTAATAACCGTGATCTAATATAGGGGTATTTTTGCAAATATTTGGACGCGATTCAAATCAGGGGCCTTTGTAAAAATGTCCGGGCCGCCGACATGTAACCCGACGAGGCCGCGGCGACGCCGACGACCCTCGCCACTAGGCATATCGCGTTCGTATTCACTCCTTGAAAGCTCCATCCGTGACCGCAGTCCGTCGAGCGCTTCGCCGACGGTCCCAGAAAAGCTCCTGCGGTGGCACGCCGAGGGCGCGGTGGCCATTGGTGGTTGAGCGTGCGCTCAAGCACGCGGCTCCACGGGGATACTTGGCTCACCAATAACAATAGGGCGTGAATGTGGGCACGCGATATAAGGATCAGAGAGCTGGCCCTTGAATCGAACCAAGCGCCACGGGCGACACCGTCCCCAATGCTCTGAACTGGGGAAGAAGGATTTTGTCGCTTATTTCGGTTGCCTCATCCGTGTCGCCGCCGGTTATTCCGGTCCCTCGAATAACCGGTAGAAACCGGCCGGTTATTTCAGTTAACCAGATAACTGGTCTCGGCCGGTCACGCTAACCGACTGGTTAGCCGGATAAAACCGGATCTGGTACTATAGCAATACGGTTAACCGGCCGGTTATCCCGGTTAACCGGTTTGTTTTTCACCGAATCGAGCCGACCGATTAAATCGGTTATTTAAACCCTGCTCTGGATTAAAGGTGAGGCAAGCGTGGGCAACGAAAGGCTTATTCTGAATCAATGCGGAATCAGGCGAATTTGGGCGCACAGTCAAGTCGATTTTCAGGCCACGGATTTCATTGTCCCTGGACTGACTACTGACTGGCCATGGTTAATTGCTCGGCGTCGAGTTTGGAACTGAAAATGTACAATGATTGCCATTGCAGTTGACATCAGAAGAAAATTGAAGGCAGGAGGACTTGGGAAGTGTGGTGTTAATGGATCACAGAGCCTCTATCTATCCGAATTACTGAACACTGAAGTGTGCAGCCCACCAAATCATCATCGATTGTTAGACTATCGGTGGAATCTTCCTTTCTGTTTTTTTTTCCTTTCGCAAGGAAGTCAGCGGAATATCTCTAACTGAATCATAGCAATATACTAGTGGAAGTACCTTTCAGTGGAAGTGACTTTCTTATTTTAACAAAATTAATGAGGAAAGTAAACGAATTCATCTTCCCTGTCAAAACCGTAGTAGAGTTTTGAATGTGCTAAACTGCTACACCCTCCGTGTCAAAAAAGATGTCGTCCTACTCTTTCACACAGATACCAAGGAAGAGGCAACAGGCTATTAATACACCAGCACATGCGCTTGGATGAAGATGCCGTGCTCCCAAGTGCTCACACCACACGCCAGACAGGAGAGAGAAGAATGGTGTCCTGCTAGAAGGTAGGAGAGTTAACCCGTAAAGGATCCCATCCTCTGTACTAACTGAGGACACAGTTATTTGGGGGAGACAAGAACGACATCCTTTTAGGCAAAAATTGAACGGCTCAGGATGACATCTTTTGTGAAATGGAGGGAGTAATTGAAAGGGAGGTTTCAGAAGGAGGAGGATGTATGTGACATACCAGGGAGGGGGACATCAAGAATCTGTTCCTTTTGCAGGTCCTTGGTGATCTTGTTGAGCGTGAGCAGCGTGTTCTCAGACACCCCGTACCTGGCGGCGATGGCGGACGTGGTGTCCCCGCCGGCGACGCTGTAGGCGAAGTGCATGACGTCGGCGCCGTCCACCTGGTCGCAGCTGCAGGGCAGCGGGATCCAGAGCTTCTGCCCGACCTGGATGAGGTTGGGGTCGGAGATGTTGTTGGCCGTGGCGATCTCCTGGAAGGTGATGAAGGCGCCGAACACGTTGCGCGCGATGGCGTCCAGCCCGTCCTGCGGCTTCACGACGTACACGGGGTGGCCGTCCGACTGCCCCACGTTGTACTTGTTGCCGGAGCAGCGGCAGCGGAACGGGATGACGACGGTGGTCTCTGGCGCGATGCGCGTGGAAGCGGCGGTGGTGGGCGGGAGGCCGTTGGCGCCGAGGAGGTCCGGGAGCGTCGTGGTGTTGAAGAGGGTGAGGAGGTCGCCGTAGGTGGTGGCGTTGGGGACCGAGTACCCGATGGCGGAACGGCAGGTGGTGCGCGCCGTGCAGGTGAAGTTGGTGGCCGAGGCGGACGCCGCGAAGAAGACGAGCAGCGTGGCCGCCGGAAAGGCCAGGCGGGCGGCGAGCGACGGCATGATGGTGGTGGTCACTGGTCAGCGACTCAGCTGGCCGCGGCAAGGCGAAGAGGAGTATGTGAGGGAGGTTTGACTGGGGAGTTGACGCGCGGGAGGTGGAACAGGGTGGTGGTGATGCCCGGCTGCTAGTGCTAAGCTCCAGGGGTCAGGGCGGTTCCAGCGGCTTAAATGGTTGCAGCGCGAGACTTTTCTTCGTTTGCTTCAAAATTTGTGTGGATTGCATGGCCAACAGGGAAAATGCCCTCTTTGTCAAAAAAAAAAAAACAGGGAAAATGCCCTGGACTTTCTGGCGGCACACAAAGAAGCCAAGGTTGAGTGCGAAGTCTGAAATGCCGCGTTTCGAGTTCAGACGGAAGTTGCCCCAGCGGGAGTTGGGCGTCAACCAAGACAGACTGGCTGGGGCCCGGCTGCGAGGAACATGACAAGTTGGCAACGCCGCGATGCCGACGTCTCTGCACCAGACATCGGGTGCCGTCCGCATCACGAGCCACGTTGGTACCGTCAAAGGCTTCCTCCACGATTGAGACAACTACACAAATCTATGGATAAGTCTACCAATAGTCTCCAGGAGTAAAGATTGAATATTTGAACACACTCTAGGAGTATAACAGTACAATAAACCAAGTCCGTTCCCCTCGTGAATGATACAAGGCACATGGTAGCCTGTAGTACGAACAGATGAGTAGGCAAAAGCAATATAATTACGAAGCACTGATTATTCCACTAGATTCGCCAAGCAAATTTGGGATCACTAAAAGCTCTAGAAAGCGAAAGGAAAACATAGAAAAGAATGAATGAACCAATTGATGCAGGAATGCGGTCGATCAACTTTCTACAAAGAATGTTCCCTTACAGGCAAAATTGGAGCCTAGAAAGAAAAATCCTTTTGTACTTGCAGTCTAATTCACTCAAGAGGTGAAGAAGGAGGCATGCCGGGTGGATCCTCTTTTGATGGAGGTGACGAGCTGAAGTCAAGAGTTGGGTATACTCCAGGTGGCCTTTCAAGAGGTTGTATCGACAAAAGCTGTGTCGAGTCTCCAACGACATCAGCCCATCCATAATGAGGCTCAGCCCTGTTGCAAGACGTTAGAAAACCAATGAGATCCATTGTTAAATTATCATGTCACAAAACTTACAGGAAAAATATCTTACTCATAGTATGTCTCCTCATCGACTACTAAATCCCAGCTCTCCCCAGTGGTGCTCTTTCCATACTTATGGACTTTTCTGAAATAAAGGATGGCCACGGTTTAGTAGTGATCCACTGATAGGGACATAAATGTAACATCACTTCAGATGATGCTAGGAAAAGTCTGCAGTCTAAATTCAGATCATAGCACCATTCCAGTAAAATATTTCATTGTTAGACCAGAACATCATTATGGCACTTACCCATTACCAAAGTGTTCTTCTCCCCAAGTTCTTGACCAGCCTGAAAGTTCAAATCAGATGGTAAATAATAGCAGACTACATATGCATTGCTAGATGCATAAAGGTGAGGAAAACCAATAACAACTCACTTGAGAAATCATGTTATTCCCAGCAAATAATTATAAGTTTACTGAAATCACGGAAACAGGTTGTTTGGAAAAAAATTATTTGCCTCTTCATCATATAGTTGTAGGCTTGGATCCAGTTCATACATGATAAGGAATGATAAAAGATTTTAAAAGGCATAAGAGGTGGAAGTTAAATATATTTCAAAAATAACATTTCACTGTACACGAACATATCAACAGAAGACACAAATTTATTCTCTGGTTCAATATTGACATAGTCCTTCATGCAGCAATTGGCACATAATGCAAATAAGGTACATTTCGGTCTGAAAGCCAGAAACTAAACTAGCAACAAAATTGGTCCATACTGCAAAAGGAATATGTCTATCTCAATTCTCATACCTAAATTATTGCAATAAGAGAGATTACTGTGTAGTAATTACTAGCATGCTGACGAGAAAAATGTTATGGACAAGATGCATGATGTGCATAGAATCATAGATAAGTAGTATTTAATGGTAACAGATCTTACGTTCACCTCCAGGAGATACATGCCATGTCTCTCCTTGTCGTGAACCAATTCCTGCAAAGAATTTTTCCTCCCACTTGTCCCCCCATTTGGTGCCTAAGTCTGTCTCTGCCCACTTATCTGTCCTGTAACAACATTCATGCAATACAGGAGTTATCAATGCTCACTGGCAATCAAGCAGACAAAGTATATGTGAAATAAAGTCCAATATAGCACACAGAACTAAGAGCACAAAATTTTACAGTGTAGACATTATGCACACTGCAAAAAGCAGCGAATTTTTCTGTCGTAGCCAAGGGCAGGTAAATATGGAAATGGTGACTTGGTAGTTTAGTATTCAATATTATCCACGACATCACATATATAAACCTGTGCTGAAAAATTGAAGAGGCTCACCATTTCAGTACAAATCCACGGCCATCATAGTGTTCACCCCATCTCTCCCACCAGGACTGCTCGTTTAACCTTCCATATTTGTGCGCACCTTTTTCTGTCCAACCTTTGGCATCATATTTCTCCCACCTGGCAGAGAGCATTCACGTTCAAAATAACATCACAAAATTTTTTTCAACCAAAAGCAAGAAAAAAGAAATTATGTACTTCTCACCATTTCTCATACCACCCAGCATTTTCAGATCCTGATTTTGCTTGTTTTTCAGCACTTCTCTCTATCCTTGCCAAATTACTGTACAGGAGAGGATGAACAGGTTATATGATGCAGATTGTTAGTAACAACTGATTTTCATCTTCATCAAGATGGTAATATGATACTATCTCTATACAACTTATGGATCAACTATTTTCAGAAGTCTTAAACATTGCAACCATAGTTTCACCAAGTCATCCACGACAACACTTAACAGACCAGCCAGTTTATGGCATTCTGAAAAGGAAACAACTAAACAAGTGGATCAGAAGAACAAGTAACATCTAGGATAGTTTTATTTCCAATCACAATCATGACCTGAAGTCAAGATCTCTTGAGTGTGATTGTTCTAAACTTGATCTAAATAGCAGGTACAGCACACTGAATTTCTCAACTAATGATCTAAATAGCCAGATGAATAACCATGGATAGTTATGGAATATACAATCAGATGGAAACAAACTCTTAAACGTCATCTTAATTCTTAAATTCTCGGTACACTATGGTCTTCCTTCAGGAAAAAAAAAAGCAAAAAGAAACTCCGTACACAACTTTTAGTCACAAAGTTCAAGTAAAGTTTGCAATAGATACTAGATCTTCTGCCTTGCATACGAACAGGACAAATAACTTCAAATATCTGAGTTTACAAGTTTACCTCCATTCATCTTGGTACATAACTTCTTTCCATTTTTCCCACCAAGAGTCACCTTCAGCGTTTTTCCCAGATTTCTCAGCACCTGATGCATAACAGTTTTATTTTATTGAAAAGTCAGCCATAACAGTTGCATGCACACATTGACTAGAAAACATCACAACGGCATTCAACATAGATAAGAGAGTTGGCAACAATCGTACTAATTAGATCTTCTGATATATGCACATATAGTATCCCAGATTATCAAAGCACATATATGATACCAGAGCCTTCATTAAGAAGAATAGTTGTATACCTAGCTCCTTATATCCAGTCCAGTCACTTTTTTCCCACCACTGCCACAAAGAAAAAAGTTAGATTTGCAGTAAACTAAATTAAATAACAAGATTACAAAAGCTATAAACCTCCAGAGGTCATTTTGTGACAAAAAGAAAATGGTTTGTTTCAGGCTTTCAGCATTAAGTTAACACATCAACAAAGTTGGTCATCTAGCTTTGGGAGGATACCATTTTGAACCTCTATGTTGGATTGAGCACAGTGCAAGTTGGAGCCAACAAAGAAAATGCAAACTCAAATAAGCATGCTAGAGTTTTTGAGTGATACTGCGATTATTTTCATTGTTACAGAATCACCATCGACTCCAAAAGGTAATGCCACACATGTTAAAATTTAGAGTCACAGAAATCAAAGGTGGCTTGTCAACACTATCTGTCATTCCTGTAAATTATGAAGGTAATGTTTCTACTTGTCATTCAAAGGAGCATAACAATTGTGTTTAAAGTTGATCAAGTAATGAGCTAAACATAAAACACAGAAATCCACATCAAACGATAATTAAGGAGGCAAGCACATTGTCAAGGCAAACAGAACATGGGGTCAGAATATGATCTGTAAGAATAGGTAAAGAGCCAAGAACATACAGTCTCTGTCCATTCAGTGGAACCATCATGGCTCTGTCCTCCCATTCTTGCCCAGCGGCACCGGTACCCATTCTCACCACGATCCTCTCCACTCTCCCTGAACCAAGTGCTTCCATCTTCATTCGTCCCGGACTCCTTGACTGCCTCATCCAACAAGTTGATTCCCCATTCCTTCTCACTAGCAATACCAGTGTCTATAAGGCAGATGCCAAAGAAAGCATTCATGTCCTTAGCAAAGAAGAAAAGTACACTTGGAACTACAAGTGTAAGCATTTCATTCTGGGGGTAGACAAACAGTCTCTTTCAAAATTGCAAATGAGAGTAAGGAACCACCTCTCTTTGGCGGAGTATCACGAGATTGAGGAGCTGGTCCCCTAGGTGTGCACCGCGGATAGAAATCCTGTTGCTTGGGCAGCTTTCTAGAACTATACTAGTAAACAAAAAATATTATGTCAAAATTCCATAAACCTAAACAAAGTACATTGGACTACAAAATATGCAGCTTGTGTCTAAAGCATTGGCACATTAGCATGTCCTTACGCAATCAAAATTAGCTAAAAATGAGCAGACGTTGGAACGACACAAACGACTAATGACTGTAAGTGACAATGTGAGGCCCAGAACACACTACAGGTGCGTGGAGCTAAAAACCCTAGATGCGCAGTTGCAATCACGCCCACACGTACCGAGGTGAAGGGAAGGGGACTGGGGGCATGGCGATGAGATTGGCGCGCCGCCGGGCCGGTGCAGCGGCGGAGGGCGTGTTCCCGTCGACGCGCCACTCCTCGGTGCGCTCCGGCGCAGCCGCGGCCGCCCTGGCGAGGCGCCTCCGCGTCTCCAGGGGCTCGGCGCCGCAGCGGCACCGAATTCGTGCGGGGCGGCGGGGCCATGACGCCGCCCCCCTCGCCGCGGTCAGATCGAACGGCGGAGCCGCAAGGCCCCTGGAGCACGCGGCCATCTTCTCATGCCACGGCGAGGCGGGAGGCCGAGGAGACGGCGCGCGGCGGCCGGGAAGGGGGGGTGGGCTAGCAGTGGCGGTGGCGGGAGCAGGGAGGCGGAGGGGAGGGTTTTAAAGGGATGGCCAGGCGCATCTCTGCTCCGGGCCAACGACAGGGACCGATAAGGATTCGATTCGGCCCCCGGAGGTGAGGAGAGAGAAATGGTCCAAGTTCCTGAGGGTTTTATTAGATCTTTGCAGATTGCTTGGATGCAGAATGGTAGCCAAGCATGGGGCTGGGAGAGACGGAGAGGAGGGAGAAGGCGAGAGCAGGGGAGGAGAAGGCCGGAGGCTGGTGGGTCTCACTTGCCAGGGAAATCCAGATCGGCAAGCGGTCAGGAGTGGATGACATGTGGACCATGGCAAGGTATGAGTGTCGGGCACTGGTCCAGTGTTTTTTTTTCAAACACAAATCGTAGATATAGACTGGCCCTTTTTCTTGTTTTGAGTTTGTACTTTTCTGATTTTTTTTCTCTTTTAGTTGTTTGATGTAATATTTTCTTTCGTTTTAATTCAGAAAAGTAATTTTAAGTTTGTTTCTAAAAAGTTACTAGCTTACAATCTCGATTTATCCTGGTTGTTTTTCTTTTTTCAGCTGAAAGAATCACTTGTGCCAAAGAGAGATTCTTAGTGATTGTTCTTTTTATGAACTAAAGGGTTAAAACTAAACTTTAATCTAAATTTTAGTTTTAGAAAAATAAATAGAATGACTAAAAATAAGCTAAATTTTAACTCTAGAGAAGAAAAATATATAAAGAAAGTAAAACTTTAGCCCCCTAAAAGGTGTTGTTTAACTCAAAATTTAAAAGCTAAACTTTAGCTTCTTATAGAAACGAACTAACCCTTACATAGATTGGTTGGTTTTAGGATTCATAAAGTCATTACAAACACATCTTTATTAATAAAAGTCTTACTTATTATAAATAACTTGAATCTTGTGACATTCTAGCCTTCTTTAGTTTTTTTCAAAATAATTGTCATTCTTTCTTTTCGATGTATCTTTCTTTCTTCATAATACACCTCTATCTCTATCTCTCTTCTCCTTATCTTATATGTATCATTTTTATACTTCTTCTTAATTTCTGTACCGGACTTCAAAGTATTAACTAAATTAGGACGAATGGAGTACTTGCTCGTTCATATTTTTCTTGTCTTACGATTTTACGAAATTGATTTTTTTTCTTTAGAACAATCCGAGTGAACAAAGGCTTTCATTGCTCGCAAAGATATATTGGGCATTCTTCTTTTGAATGAATGTATTTAAGATCCGAGACCAACTAAGAAAGCATCGGTACGAGACCAAATCGACTTGACATGCTCACGCTAGAAGACCTCGTCCCTTGTCTCACGGTGCTTGTGTCTCACGCACTCTGCAATTATATATAGTTTTCTCCTTGGAGACCGTCGCATTAGCAAGTTGGAAGTGTGTACATATAAATTGGCTGCTCACGTTAGAGCAAGTTGGAAGTGTATGGATATAAAATGGCTGCTCACATTAGCCTCTGCTTCGTCAGTAAGGGCTACCTGAGCAACCTCTCTATACACTTCTTCAGGTCTGATTCTCCTAGTTGCAAAGAGGACGACTGTGATGCCTGGTCCTTGCAACAAGTGTACCAGTGACATACTGACGCACACACCCTCGCTCGTTTGCCGTGTCACATCTTACGTGGTTCCACGCGAAGCCAAACATGTGGACAAAGCCGTAGTTAACTGACGTGGCGCGCAACGGAGCGGCTACTGACTGGGAGCCCGATCAGGATCCGGCTCAGGATGAGGCCTGGGCACGGTTACGTGGAAAAGCGCCAGCTCTAGGGGTCAGGAACTCGCCACGTCAACACTTGAATCCGAACGATGTGGGACACCTCACGCCCCGGCAGACAAAGCGCGCCCAGGTGTCAGGTAACTCGTGGCTCAGGTTGGACGACCGTTTGGCCTTTTTTTTTTTGCCCCGTGTCGAAACGCTTTTGCGGATAAGTTTGCCGCTGGAGGGACATGCCGGCCGTGCAAGATGCATGTTTTTTCCTTTCTCCTAGGCTCGGCGGATAAGCATTGTTGACTGTGTTGCCGTCTCGAAGATGTTACCCGTGCTTGGCCGTGGTGCGTTCGGGTAGCTTCTGTTGTTGTCGTGTAAAAGTTGCAGAATCATACGAGTGGCCGCGCTTTGGCTTTTGCACACGATTCTCTCGATTTCGCCATCGTTTTCGTCAGTAGCGTCATCGTAGAGCTTAGTTACATTCTGGCTTCGGTCTCCGGATCCTCTCTCATCACGGTTCCTGTCAACGGGATTTCTCATTTTTTAGAATGGGGAAAATTTCGCTTTCCGCAACGTAGGAAAGTAGTAGTAACAAGAAGCCGAGAGCCCGAGACCATGTGTTTTGACTGGGCCAATTCTTTCGATTATTATTGGGCCTTTAGGATGATCACAGCCGTCAGAAAGTAAGCCCGTACATTTGATTTTGGGCCCAATTACAGTACATTTCTTCCCACAGAAAAAAACATCAAACTGTTCCGTCCGGTAATAAAGTTTATTCGTTAGCGGGCTTAATTACAGGCTTACAGCAGAAAGCTATTCCCGGACCATAGAGATAGAGCGCACAACAAAGCGTACACAAACGACGCACAAGCAAGACGGCTACTTGTTTTACTGGATGTATGACTGCCCGGTGATGTCGAGGTCGCGGTCGCCGGTGGACGGCGGCGGCGGGTGGTTGGGCTTGGTCCCGGCCACCATGGCCTCCTCCGGCCCGTCCGCGCTCTGCGTGACGCTGGCGCGCGGCCTGTTGGACGGCGGGGCCCTTCGGCCCGGGCCCTCGTCGGCGTACATCCCGCCGCCGTACGCCTCGCGCGTGAGCGGCTTCATCTCGGAGATGTTGGGCGGCTGGTGCTCCCGCTGCAGCTGCGGCTGCTCCCCGGCCACCATCTCGCTCAGGTCCGGGTCACGCGACGGCACCTTGGGCTTCTCCTCCCGGTCCTCCATCGCCTTCTTCATGTTCGGCACAACCTTGTCCTCCATCCTGTGGCTAGCTAATTAACTGCGAGTTGATCGATTCGCTTGCTTGGTCTGCTCGTCGTGGTTGATGACGATGCTGCCGGAGTCGGCGGTATTCGGAGCGGGCCGAGATCGTTTAAATAGGTGTGGGTGCTAGACTAGATGGATCGGGAATTTGGGATGAAAAAGGGTCGCGTGATGTGATGTCCCGTGCGTGGTTGCGTGCGTTTGTTTACTCCGGCGCCGCAAGCGCGGAGTTACACGTGTTGCGGGTTGCAAGCCGTGGAGCAAGGAGCTGGTGGCCGCGTGCGTGCACTGTCGGGACACCGGGGATTGGTCGGTGCCTCGGGCATCGCCGGAAGTGACTCGTGGACGTCACGATGTCTCGAACGCAGCAGAGTGAGAGCCGTTGTTGTACTTGAATCTGGATAGCGGAGGATCAGAAGCCTCTTTTATTACACCCGGATTGGTCGGCGCCTCGTGGACGTCATGGGACACGGCGGTAGCCGCCGCAGCAGCAGTCGTGTTCTGGAATCCGCCGGACAAGCGGAAAAGATGGAGTATGGAACTACAGTATGGACTGGTGGCTTGACGAACTCTTTTAAACAAGGTGAACGAACTCTCTGCGGTTAACAAAGCGGAGGAGACCGCGTCGCACTGCCAGCGAACACGACGAAATCAGGTTTCCGCGCCACGACAATGCGCTAGGGCAGCTCGTGTCAGCAGCGGATAGCTCCGATCGATCGACATGGAGAGCACACTGTCTAATGGAGTTGTACAGCTACGTGCAAACCAAGTTCCTCGCAATGTTACTGCAGGGCGCTCTGCTGCTGCTACTGATGACTCTCACCGCCACCTCGTCGGTCGATCGGACGTTCGGCTGGCTAAGCAGCAGCCGGCACCAGATGAGTAACGGTTGCGCGAGGCAACTCTGACCCAAACGATCCAGCACCACCATTTCTTTTGTGTGGTGATGGTACGTGCGGCACGATGTCCCTGCTCGTTTAATTTATAGGGCATGTGCTGAGAATTATCTGTTAGAAAACTAATAAAATCTTCTAGTTTTTATTGAATCACATCATTGGCATCATGTTTAAAATCCAAACTAGTTGATTGTGGTGTTCTTGTTCTTTTCTCTATTTTTCAGTCATCTTTTTAAGCTATTAGATCTAGATCCAATAGTTTATAATTATTATAGAAAAATCTTATAAAAAATTAAAATACAAAATAATAAAATATTAACTAAAAGCTTTCAGTCAATTGAAGCCTAGGAAACATGGTTAAAAAAGCGGAGGTGAGCGCGTCGCATTGCTAGCGAACACGACGAAACCAGGTTTATTTCTGCGCCACGACAATGCGCTACTGCAGCTCGTGTCAGCAGCGGATAGCTCCGATCGACCGACCTAGGGAGAACACTACCGAATAGAGTAAAGAGTTGTACTACGTGCAAACCAAATTCCTCGCAATGCTACTGCAGGGTGCTCTGCTGTTGCTGGTGGTGGTGACTCTCATCGTCTCCTCGTCGGTCTATCGAACGCCCGGCTGGCTAAGCGGCAGCCGGCACCAGAGGGGCGCGTCCGAGAACGTCCATCTCCTCGCCCGAGCGGTTGCATGAGGCAACCCCGGCCCAAACGATCCAGCGCCACCATTTCTTTTGTGTGGTGATGGTACATGCGGCACGACAGGACGTCGTGCTGCTCGTGTAATTTACAGGGCATGCGCCGGAAACTATCTGTTAAAAAACTGGCAGGATCTTCTAACTTCTATTGAATCATATTATCGGCATCATGCTTAAAATCCATCAAACTAGTTGATTGTGGTGTTTTTATTTTTTTCTCTGTTTTGAATAGAATAGCAGATCAGATTGCCTTTAGAGGAGGGCTTGAAATTCTCTGTTTTTCTGATGAATCACTATTCTCCTTTTATACCCATTCTACAAAGAGGGAACCAACACCAGGAAGTCGGTTCTTTCCTACAGATCAGGGACAAAAACCCATCAAATCTCAAATACTGAAAAACCATACCCATAGTTTTAATTTGGTTTAAAACCATGGTATTTGCATTTGAATTCTGTGGATTTGCATTTCTTTGATTTTTGACTTTTCTTTTATTGTTTTATCCATAGATCATATTTTAACATTCTCCCCTTGATCGTAAGGTTAAAATATTAAAAGCTCATTTGTCAATAAAATGATATGTAAAGATAACAGGTTCACAATGGTCATTAAATATACCAATAAAACACAGTTACTATTGTATACCACCTCATATCAAAATAAACTTCTTTAACTTTTGGAGTTATATAAACTTTAAACTTTTGGTATAACATAATAGTTCGCTTTTCGAAGAACAGTACACCGGATCAATAAATTACAATAGTCAATTAAGTCCTATCGAATCAATTGATCACGATTCCCATTACATCTAAAGACAAACTGTCTTAGTCATTATAGAGAGACGGTGTCATAACAATCCGGTGAACAAGGGAAAAAGATGGAGTATGAAACTATGGACCGGTGGTTTGATGAATGAACTCTTTTAAACAAGGTGAACTCTCTGTGGTTAAAAAAGAGAGTTGTTAATTTTTAGGTGACTTAAAGTTTGGACAACTTTCAATCATTTTTTGAAAACGCGCCTTGACGTGTATTTCATTAAGAGGAAGAACTTTCAGTCATCTTTTTAAGTCATTAGATCTAGACCCAACAGTTTATAATTATTATAAAAAAATCCTATAAAAAAATCAAAACACAAAATAATAAACACATCAACTAAAAGTTTTCAGTCAATTGAAGCCTAGGAAACATGATTAAAAAAGCGACGGTGAGCGCGTCGCATTGCCAGCGAACACGACGAAACCAGGTTTCTGCACCACAGCAATGCGCTAGTGCAGCTCGTGTCAGCAACGGATAGCTCCGATCGACCGACCTGGGGAGCACAGTGGCCAATAGAGTGCAAACCAAATTCCTTACAATGCTACTGCTGGGTGCTCTGTTGCTGGTGGTGGTGACTCTCATCACCGCCTCCTCGTCGGTCGATCGGACGCCCGGCTGGCTAAGCGGCAGCCGACACCCAGAGGCACGCCCGAGCACGTCCATCAACTCGCTCGAGCGGTTGCGTGAGGCAATCCTGGCCTAAACTGTTAAGTTACTATGTACCAATCAGTTATATCTAAAAACTTAAGCTGATGAAGAAAAATAGACAATTCACTTATAGTTTAACACAAACGATACATCACCACTATTTCTTTTATGTGGTGACGGCACGTGCGGCAGGACACGACGTCGTGCTGCTCGTGTAATTTCTAAGGCATGCGCCGGGAACCATCATCACAAGAATATAAGTACCTTTTCAAGTTTCCACGGAAAATGACCCGCGACAGACAGTTCATGTGCCCGGCACACCGAGTAGTTTTGATTCCCTGGCCCTGCTGTTGCTGCAACTCGGTCTAGAGCCTAGGACTACTGCAGCTGGTTGCTGCAACTCGGTCTAGAGCCTAGGACTACTGCAGCTGGTGGCCGTGTGGTCTCCCTTGGCCTGCCTATATCACTAGTACTACTCCGTGTGTATTTATTGAACACAGATTATTATCGTGTCCAGAGTTGATTCCCGGCCCCGCCGCGTCGCGTCGTACCACAATTAGTAGTACTGTCCTTAACGACCCGCAGAAAGTTAGTAAAATACTGAAGACAACAAGACTTGAATCGAAGTCCACCAGCTTCGATGAAGTTGCGCGAGGCATTGCTTGTTGCGTTACCACCAGTACTAGTGACCTAGTGCCCACACGTCGTTTCGCTGGACCATATATTTCATGCTCCTACACACCGAACATGCTGTCGAGTTCTCTATTTCTGTGGTGGAACCTTTGTCATGTTAGCAGCAATTGCTGCCGAGTTAGGCGGCTAGTTTCTGTGGTGCTCTACTTGGCTACAGGAAAATGAGTGACGCGTGAGGTCCTTCTTCCGGGCGAGCTAGTCTTGCTTTGACTTGACCGCAAGTCTATAGCCATTGTCTGTTCCCTGTTTTGGAGGGTGCCCATGCACTGGAAAATCGTACGTGCCCACTCAGACAATGAGGGAGCTGCAGTGGGTGATGGCGTCCGGCGACCTGCTCCCACACGCCGAGTCGTCCACCCTGACTGAGGTCGGTCGCACCAGCTTTTTTGGGATCGGAGCAAAACTGAAGCTGCATTTTCCTAGCAAGCTTGTGCACATTCGAGTTCGAGCAAGTTGTTAAAACTTAAAGCAACTTGTGTCAGATTTGCGATTAATTTATCTGAGTATCACTACTCGATTAGTCCGAGCAGAGTATGTGGTTTTTCTTTTTTTGAAGGGAAAGAGTATCATTGGACGATTATCAGAGTATGTGATTTCAAGGAAATAAACCCAGATTCTGCTTCTTTCGTCTGTACAGAGGCGTACGGCACCGTTGAACAAGTCCTGATGACAAGGCATGCAGGGCTATCACTGTAATAGACCGTAGCGAACAATTTTTCGTTTTTTTAACGGAACTGGAAAGTAGCTATGTGATGCCAAAGCACGCACCGCACTTTCTTTGCCAAACTGCAGAAAGCGCAACCCGCTTTCCTGACGACTTTAGAACGGATCAACAGCAGTGCTCTGTTTGCACTTGGTCTCATAAACAATCTACGACCAATCACTCTGCATGTTCAAACAAGGAACTGCACCCGTAAAAAGATTCAAACAGGCGCGAGCAGTTTCGAGCGGGACTCGTCATATTCCTTCGGACGTGTGGTGACATCCGGTCAAGGCGCGGGCTTATTTTGCCAAACTCTAACATGTTGCTGTTGCAGTGTGTGAACCTGTAAATATGTGAACCTGCAAAAAAAATATGACACTACTTTTGCATGGGACGTCGTCGATCTCCAAGCTAGCGTTCACATTACAAATGCCAAGATTCAGTCAGTCGATAATCGATTCATCATGGTCAGAATAAAGCGAGTGTACACAATTCGTTCGTCCGGTTCGTCAGACAAGTCCTTTTCGGGTCGGAAGGCAGTCCGCGTTCAAAGTCGGTCAAGATGACCGAAAGGCCAGAGGTAAGCCATACAGGTGGTTAGTGCAAACTAGGGCTGGAAAATTTTGTGCATGTCTAGTTAATAAAACTTAGGACTGGTGGCATTACCTGTAGATTTTCAAGCGAGCTTGTGACTATTGACTGCTCTACTTGAGAACTCTTACTGTTTACTGCAGGATGTAGATCGTGTATACTTTTTTCTTAAAAAAGAAAGAGAATACATTAGTATTGCAGTCTCTGCATAAAAAAATGTGCTAAATAGCTGCATGAATGGTAACAATTCATTTCTCTTGGGGCTTCAAACTGAAGTTATTATACTTCACTTAATAGCAAGAAAGGTAAAAAGGAGAAAACACTGCAGCAAGAGAATGAAGAGAGACAGTGATTTCACATGATTATGTAGGAAGTTTACTGAACGCCGGGTAGTCCCTGTCAATGCGAATTCAGGCATTCCAAATAAGGCCGGTCGCTTCAGACGTTGGAAGACTATCCGGTGACCGGTCGTTGGTAGACCCCAGAGGCCAGAGCCAACCAGAGGTACTGTTCTTCATTAGCTAGTTCAAAATCAAATTAGGGTTGCCTGATCAGCAGTTAATTTCGTTGTCTTAAGGGTCACTGTAAAGAAAATTATTTTAGACATCAAGATCATGTGTTTATACAGACTGCGACTGTTGTTATGAAATGTCAATTAGAGGCCACCGGTGATAGAGTAATATAGTGGTAATTAGCTACGCTGGCTCTACTACACAGACACAGGACATCACTTTCAAATCTACAACAATAGTATGATAAAGCTGTTTCTCTAGATGAAGGACACCAGGAGTCCAAGAACTCGCTCGGCGTCCTCCTAGTAAACAAATTAAAAAGACCCACCACTCACGTAAACAAGAGAAATAATAATTTTGCATATTCGTTCGCCTTGCCGAAAAAGAAAAGGAGAGAATATAATACTGCAAGCACACTAAAAGAATGTTTCGTATAGACCTGCTACTCATCAAAGGAGCAAAACAAAGAACGTACACTTTCTTGTTCAAATTGGCATGTCTACATGACAGTGCCATCTTTTAGTATTCAAAATAGTCGCCATCTCTATCTGACGAGCTTATACCAAGTCAAATATTCTACTGATGTGGAATTCGGATATATTTCATGGTCCGGTCATATGTTTCCAGATAATAAACAATGTGGAACTGCCTAATTCTTAGTAACCAACCGTAAAAGTGTTGCTTATTACACGCATCTGTTTACATGAGAGTAAACGCAATCACCCTTTTTTGCAACGGTACAACTTCCTGGTCTTCGAAAGTTACTAGAAGTTATAATATGCAAAATTAAAAAACAAGCTAGATAGTATATTTTTAGAGTATTTCCTTTTTTTTTATATGTAACATGTGCATCCCTTTACCTAGTTTCATGCATGCCTAGAATAAACCTCACATTAAAATAGATTATGTGTTAAAGACTGACATGTAACGAGAGTGATCAATGCCTTTATCCCAGTTCTCCAACCCTTGCCCAACTCCTTCCATCAAGCAACATGTAAAAATCTCTTGACTGTTTAATCTGTATTATATATTTTGATTGAAAAATGGATCTAAGGGAAACGTGCAAGTAAGAATTGACATGACTAGCAGAACCTTCTACCATGGCCATGCATTCCAAATTGGAGTGACTGCAAAATATTCAATCACAATCAGAGATTTGTATTTTTTTTTTGGTTGAGGAAAAGGGTCAAATTTTGTTACGACAAAAGCCTGCAGAGTCCAAATACGCACTCCAAATAAAAACCGAGTTCTGCAAAATACAGCTAAACAATTGTTGAGTCACCCATTTCGTTCTCACTGAGCAGGCACTGGTCCTTTTCAGCGGTGTTAAAGAAACTGCGACCACTATTCTCCCAGAAACCGCGTGACTTAACCGCACTCGGCACCACCCTAGCTTGACCCTCCTCTATATATAACAGCCCCTGCAAACCCCACACCTCATCGGTTCATCTGTCCATCGTCGTGTCTAGTACAAGGCAGGAGAAGCAGAGCACTGAGAGAAGTAGCTGAACGCCAATGGCAATGGCAATGGCGTCCATGGAGATGGAGCAGGACCTCCCTGGCTTCCGGTTCCACCCCACGGAGGAGGAGCTCCTCGACTTCTACCTCCACAGCGTCGTCCACGGCAAGAAGCTCAACTTCGACATCATCGGCACGCTCAACATCTACCGCCACGACCCCTGGGACCTTCCTGGTACGTGCTCCTCCGTCCAACGAACAATAATCTAAAAACTTCACTGCTTTGTGACTGACACATTAAGCAGTGGTCTTTGAGCCGGATGATGAGATGGTTTTCTGTGTTTCGTTTTGTGCAGCGATGGCGAAGATCGGGGAGAGGGAGTGGTACTTCTTCGTGCCGCGGGACCGCAAGGCCGGCAACGGCGGGCGGCCGAACCGGACGACGGAGCACGGGTTCTGGAAGGCGACGGGGTCGGACAGGGCCATCCGGAGCTCAGCCGACAGCAAGCGGGTGATCGGGCTCAAGAAGACGCTCGTCTTCTACAAGGGCCGGGCGCCCCGTGGCACCAAGACCGATTGGGTCATGAACGAGTACCGCCTCCCCGAATTCGGCTTCGCCACCGGCCGCGCCGCACCGGCGCATCCCAAGGTAATTAACGATCGATCCGCTGAGCATGGTCTGTTTAGGAGGCTAGAACTGTTGTTTTTTAGTGGTTTGGTATAGGTTCAACATCAATCAAGGGACTAACGCAGGAAAATAGCAATACCGATTAGCTTCTTCTGCGTGATATCCCATTTACTATTATTTTCCCTGTTCGTCAGTTTTGGCACCATGTAACAATGATAGGCATTCCGCGACTAGACATGAGAATTGACATGGTTGACTCACGAGTTGACTAGCTGTTCCCTTCTTTTAAACTGCATGGAAGCTTAGGCATGTAGCGTGCATTATCCTTTTATTTCATATACAATCAGGGAGAAAAAACTCGACAGATATCTAATTCTTTTTGCACGCCCGCAGGAGGACATGGTGCTGTGCAAGATCTACCAGAAGGCCACTCCACTGAAGGAGCTGGAACAGAGAGCCTCTGAACTGGAGGAGAGGCAGAGACGCAGCAACTTGGAATACATGGCCAGAGCATCTCTGGTTCGGGTCTCAGCCGGTGATGACTACTTGTCTCCGGACGACGCCCACGACAGCTTCCACGTTTCCTCCTCTTCATCCTTCGCGCCATCGGAAGACAGCAGTAATGGACCCACGAGAACCAAAAAGGAAGAAGATGCCACGGTCACAGGGGTGGCGGCGTCTCTTCTCCCACTGCAGCAGTTGGGAGCTACTCCGGCAGTGGGGAACATGCCCAGCATGCAGCTC
Organism: Eleusine indica; assembly: GCA_030378355.1. Lineage (NCBI taxonomy): Eukaryota > Viridiplantae > Streptophyta > Magnoliopsida > Poales > Poaceae > Eleusine > Eleusine indica. The sequence goes on along the minus strand of CM059498.1, from coordinate 1,983,906 downwards.
CCGATGGTGAGGCACGGAGACCTGCCCGACTTGCAGGTCCCAACCAACCATGGAGTCTTCGACTGGATGCAGGACCCGTTCCAGCTGCGCAGCCCATGGCAGGACCAGCTCTTCTTGTCTCCCCTCGCCAATCTGCTCTTTTAGATAGAACAACGGCCTGCGATAAGCTAGTTTAGCTGTGAATTCGATTGTACATATTGAATCGTTATCGTAGTGGTATTTTGGTATCATAGTGAACTTCTAATATTTTTTAGTGCATTTTGGTATGTAATGCCTGATATGAGTGCGAACTGGCAATAAATTGACATAGGGAACTTGCTTGAAGTTGCATCTTTGTTTTGTGAGGCAATATAACTATTAAACCTACTTTGTATGGTTTTATGATGAAGCATCTCGGTGAGACCAAGCAGGAATGGAAGAATGATTCTACAAATGGTACTGGTTCGTCATGTTGACTGCCGAATGATAAACAAAACTCAATAATACAGCAGTTGAGATCGTGCTTGTAGTGTCATCTTGAAAACATATAACTGGAAAAATATGACCAATCCAAAGTTCCAAACTGTAAGCTGGGGCAAAATTTACGTTGTCCGGCATAAGCAATCCAAAGAATTCAAACACAACTTGTCAAAAAAATAAAATAAAAATCAGACACAGAAAATTCAGTAAACACGTTCCGCAAGCCAACACTAGCAGATGCAACTGAGATTGAATTCTTGCTGGCTTCAGGCGCTTCAGGATATCTCCAGATCACACAATGGATGCAAATCGAAACGTAATTTTACAGAACGGACAAAACCTTTCATTTCAACAATGCCTGAATGATATAGCTTCCGTCGGCTGATCAAAAGTTTAAGCATATCACGAGTGTACAACAGCCTCGAGGCAAACAAAAATCAAGATTACAAAATACGAAAAAGAACTTGATAAAACCCTGTAGTATACTCACAATTAGTAAACTTGCTGGTACAATATATGGTTAAGTCTTAGAACTTTAGATACTAGAAAGAATATTGGGGAGTTCTAACTACCATTGCTTATCTCAACTGCGTAGGTGAGCAGAGGAGGCCTGAAGCATCTGCCCCAACTGTGGCAAGCTCGCATATGGTACACAGCTGCCCTTCAATAGACGGCACAAACCGGCATCCGCAATACGGACAGGAAATGTCCTTTTGGCCACGGTAGATAGGAACATATGTAGCACCGCAAACAACAAATGGATTTCTGAAGTCATAGTTCAGCTGGTGAGTATCCTTGTTATCTTTGCAAGCTTTTAGAACCTGTTGAGCCTTCAGTGCTTGGCCATCGTTAGGGCTGTTCTCGAGAAGCATCCTTGCGAAGTGTGCTGCTGTAGCATGGTTCTTATGCTTGTAACAAAGAGTCATAGCACTTAAAAGCACAAGCCTCATATGAACTCTCTGAAGCTTGCAATTAGTGAAGTAAGCAGCCAACTCTTGTTGACGGGTCACGTCATCCCTGGTTTCCTTTCTCTTGAGTTCCATCTTCAGACCAAGGACGTATTCCCGTACTATCTCAATCAATTCCTTCACTTCATCGACTTCCTTTCGCGAGTCCACCACAATTAAAGGAATGGCATGCAAGATGTTAAGAAATTGCCTGAGTGCTTCTGGAAACTTCCCACCAATTGTGGCTTTGTAGGCAGCCTTGAGTCTATCTTCCATTTTTGAGAAGCTTAAAACAAGCGCAGGAGGACCCCTCACATTAGGACTTGCAGATTCACTCCAACCTTTCTCGACAGCAACTGATATTACCGGAGCAGCAGCAAGTGCACACAGGTACGTATGACTGCCCATGTGCAGATCAAGAAACAAAGGCTTCAGGGGAACAAAGTTCTTGATACCCAACTGGCGGCTAAGCAAACGCATTGCAGTGTCAAAGTTCCCTGCTGCTGCATGCTCACCAGCAAGAGAAGATTTCTGAGTCCAAATTTGACTGACAGGCATGCCCAGTGGGGGAGCAACAAATGCAATAGAGCGAGCACTGGCAGCGGCTTTTGGAGTCTCTGTTTCAGGTGGTAGTTCAAGATCTTCCAAGTCCCAGCCACCATCTTCACCATCCTCCTCATTTGGTTCAGCGTGCTCAATATCAAAACCATCACCACCATAGGCCATAACCTCACTAGTATCAACCATATCCAAGTCTTCATCACCCCAGTCAGCACCAGCAGCTTCATCATCTTCCTCAAGCTCTGCCCTTCCAGTAACATCAAGCCCACCCTCAAAAATACCGCGCATCACCCTTAGCAATGGCCAATCACCACAGGCCATCAGAGGTGCAGGGGGAATCAAAAGGGTACGAGTCTTCCTTTCAGGTAGAGAAGGAACATTTTCTCCTAATTCAGCACCAATCCTCTCAGCAATTTCAGTGAGCCCATGAGTGACAGCAGTGACATAAGCAAGAGGTAGCTGCCCAGCATTTTCCAATATCTCAACTCGTTTTCCAGCATCCCCAAGATACAGTGCATTGTGGAATTGTCCCATCAAATTGCTGTTCTGGGCAGCAATTTTGCTCATGAAACCCACCTTGTCCAAGTAACCAGTAATGAGGTACAGAAAAGTAAGCCTCTCAAAATTTTTTGTTCGTTGATACGCATATTCAACTATACCAACATTTCCCTGCTTGAGAGCCTCAATTCCAAGCCTAAACCAGTGATCCTTGTCATCAATTTCCTTTGCAGAAGCAACTGCGATTTGTATGTTACCACTCTCAAGAGCAAGATTAAATCTGGTCTTCTCATCTTTCACAAAGTGGAGAGCAATTTCTGGAAATCCTTTCTGTTGCAAGTAAGAAATAACAGCCTGTCCACACATCTGGGAGTTCTTGATCATACTCATAACATGGTCATAGCGTTTCCTGAGAAGGGCAAGCTTGAAAATGTACTCTGATGCATCAACTGTAATCAACTTGTTCTTTCCATCACGATCTAAGCAGAAAATGCCGTTCCCGACAACCCTTGTTATATAAACAGGAACATCAAGGGTTTTTATGATTCCACTATCTCCATTTGGAAGACAGTACTTCATATGGTTCAGTGTAGTGTAAATGAACACACCATTCTCATCCCAAGCACCACTTTTTACACGGATGGTTTCATGCAGTGTGCAGCGATGGACAAGCTTCTTGCTAGCAATAACCACAACATGCTTGCTCAGCAGTGCTACAGTCTCCATATCACTGGACCAAATAACATATTTAACAGCAGGCGTCTGAAGCTCACCAAGGACTAATCTTTGCTGAAGGTCAAAGATGGCCACCCGATCTTCAGCTTTGCACAGCAAGCTACCGGTCCCAGCATAATAAATTGCATCAGTTGCAATTGGAAGGGGACTTTTCTTCACAATCTCATTCTTAAGATTCTTCACCAGAACTTGATTGCTACTCTTCTCTAGAACTGCAAACCTGTTGCGGGCCACAAAAACAGCCCATCCACCAGCGCCCTTCTTTGCCTCTTGCAAGTAATCAACCCTGCCAGCAGAATCCTTTGGAACTATGTAGAGTTCATATGTGCCCCCATCAATATCAGAGCAAATCAAGACTGCATTTTCGGTTGGACTATATGATAGTGTCCTTGGCGACTGGTTCAAACTGACTGATCCAGGTCTTCTTATTGGAGCCACTTGAACTTCCTTCTGGGTGGAGTATTCGAAGAACCGGAGAAACCGGTCCTTCACATAGAACACGGTATCACCACTCACACAGAAAGCTGGGCGTTCCCTCTCTAATTTAAACACAATCATGCCACTGTCATGACCAGCAGCAAGGAGGTTCATCTCGGGGTGAGCAGCAAGAATCCAGAAACGGTCATGCTCCCTCCTAAATGTCTGGATACTAGTTCTCTTTGTGGCATCCCAGATGCGTATGCTTTTGTCTTCAGAATTAGACACGATGATATCTTGCTTTGCATGGAACATAACACAGGACACATTGTTCATGTGGCCCCTCAAAGTATCAACTTCCCAAGCCTTGGTGTCTGTCCACAAGGAGGAAATATAAATTATTCCATTTCACATAAAAATCATGTAACATCTTTGTTTCCTGTATTTATAGATATAGATACTACCAATGTGTAGAAAATAGTTCAACTCCAATTGACATCTTACATGCTAACAGAAACCAAAAGTTACATGCGGTAACTAAATTTTATAGTTTTATTTAGGAATATTGAGAACTAAATAGTATTAAGGTCTTCTGTAAGTTCAGGAAGTAATAGAGACATTACCATTCATTCTCCATAGCTTCACCTGCCGGTCATCTGCCCCAGAAATAATGAGCGGCAATGTGGGATGAAATGAGGCCCAGTTGACCCCACGGTCATGGCCTTCCAACACATATTTCACCACTGAATCAACACCTCCAAAAAGATCTGTGTTCATCTGGGTGAGACGGAGGAGGTCATCAGCAGGTGACACTGATTTCTTCCTCAGAGCTCCAATATCCCATACACGAACAGTCTGATCAAGTGATGCTGAAACAACCATGTCCTCTTTGGGGTGGAAAGATGCAGACATGACATAGTGATTATGCCCGGTCAGCACGGCCACACAGGTGCGTGACTGCCAGTTCCAGATCCGGATAGTCTGGTCGTCGCTAGCACTTACGATCCAGGGGGACTCATGATGAAATTGCACAGTACGGATGTAGTCCAGGTGCCCATGAAGCGTGAAGAGGCAGCGGTGCGTCTTGTAATTCCAAACCTTAATCTTGTAATCATCACCTGCACCACATCAGATCAACCAAAACCTTAGAGAAATCATAAGCCCAAACTTCTCATGTTCCAAGACAATATGAATTTGCTTAACAAGCAACAATGGTAGATGCATAAAGCATGTCTCAGTTTCACTAGACTCAATTCTATATATCGCTGCAGTAGCTTTGGTTTTGAGCATCATAATGAGAATCTATTTGTCTGTTCTAATTTGCGTTGCAGATTATTACAAAAATTCACAGACTATAGTCACAGATGAAATCAAATACTAGGGAATTGTGTATCGAACAGATCACTGTAAAAGCACCAGATTTGACCCACCCACCCTACCAAATAAATTTTCTTAAACACCGCCACATGTATGAATCTCCTAAACGAACGCGATCTAATCGCACAGACATATAGCGGCCTCCTAGCTAGTACGCACGAGTACCGAGACAGGGCATTGGGGGTTAACCCGCCCCGAATTACCTCCGGAGACGAAGAGTGGCTGGGTGGCGTGGAAGTGTACACCGCGGACGGGACCTTCATGCTCGTCGAAGCGGTCGATGAGGGTGCCCACGCGGTAGTCCCACATCTGGATCACCCCGCTGTGGAGGCTCGCGAGGATCCATGGGCGCCATGGGTGGAAGCACAGGCCCTTCACCCGGTTGCTCTTGGTCTCGAACTTGGTCAGCATCCTCCCCGGCCACGGCGGCGACGAAGCCCCAGCCGCGGCGGAGGAGAGGAGGCGGGGGATCAGGGAGGGGAGGGAGAGAACAATGCAACGGGATGATCGATCGGGATCAGGAAGGAGAGGGAGAGATCTCGGAGAAGAACCGGGGAGAGGCGGTGGGCGGGCTGGTGGCCGTCGGACACGGGAGCGTGACGATCTGAGCCGTTGGTTTGGGTGGATTTGCTTGCCGTAATGCTATAGGATTTTAAAGTCGTTTGGTTTAAGGATTCAAGGTTACTAGTACTAGTTTAGTTTGGTAGAAAAAACCAAGGATTCAAGGTTAAATCTGGACCTTTAACTGAACTGCAAGCAAAGCTGTAATTTCGAGAAGCAAGAGGCTTCTTTGAAGTAGGCACGAGCAAGATGGCAAAACAATATTTCTGCACAAACTTATATGCGTGGCTTCAATCCGAAAGAAACAAATCATCAAAATGTTGTCAAACAATCTTTCCGCTACAATTAAAAATTTAGAAGTGCCGCCGGTAGGGCCGAATCTCTACCATCAGGTCCAACAAAATTATCATAAAGCAGAGTGATCAGGATAAAATAGAATCAATCGTCACATGCAGGGCCCAACCTTCTCTTCCCCTGCAGCATGTACCCATACGGTGCAAGATGACACTTGTATATTGAAGCTGTCAGTGTTGAATATATAAAGTTAACACAAAATGTATCAATCTCACAATTAATTGATGAAGGAACACAATTAATCTATTACACCATTATCATGCATTGTTATAACAATTCTGAAGATCATTGGAGTATACACTAGAGGTTGGCTTGCTTGCCAGCTTTGTTCTTAGCTCCTCACATACAAACAATTACAGAGTTACATGAGAATTAAGTAAGCCATAACCTTCGATAATCCGACATCAGCTTAATGATCATGGTCAGTAACAGTAATGCTTCTGGTTCCTACAAGACATGTTGTCCTCAGGTCTATAACTCCAAGCATCTGGCAGTACCTCTAGTAGTAGCCGACGTGTGTACTCGGAAAAAGCAACTTTATATGTATATGTGCACACAAGATTTATTATAATCATCTATTTTTAACTACAGTGCTTTGAGATTCGTGTTTGATATTCACCTCTCCTTCATCTCAGCTCTGCTATTATTGTTGATGTCTAAATCGATGGCTGACATAAGCCTTATGTGCGTAAGAAGATGTGAAAATTTTGCTTTCGTACATTACCTCACAGAACACGGCGAAAACCTGATCCTGTTTTGTTGCCCCATCACAGCAGGCCTAGGCGGAAAACAAATGCACCAAAAATACTGTAGATCACGGTGGACATAAAATAGTAGATGTGAAATGATATTGGTGAGGTCATGTAACAACAACAATCGTATTGGACTTGTGTTCATGTTTTCTTCTCTCTCACAGATCATGTTTTCTTCTCTCACAAACTCACATCTCTCATTCGCTCGGATAAGACACACACAGGTAAGATTACTTCTTTTCCTTCTTAGGCGCTACGGCCGCGAGCTGCACCTTCTCATGCTTGCTTGCTTTTGTTTCTCACAACATCCTTAGTCTAACGTTTGTCGGCTTTGCTATGATGCTCCTTGACTTTCATCTTTCTTAATAAACTACTATATATCGATCAGTTGCACCAGAAAGCTTAAGCTGATAAGAAAATATAAATAATTCTCTTATGATTCAGCACTTAACTTGACACCCTTACATGTAATTATCTTGAGACGCAAATATGAAAATGGAAGCGACGTAGCGGAAAATACAGTTAAAGCCAGAGATCTTAAATTCAAGTACTGATGATTGTATTTTGTTCGCCAGAAGTTTCAATAATTAGGAAGTCTTAACATGGACTTCTTTCGTTGCACAAGTTTTAATAATCTTATTATTCGACTCTGATCATGTGAACCATGTAACTTAACATGTATCCACCAATTTGTTTTGTTCACTAGAACAACCAAGTTTTGACAACCAAGTAGAAAATCACGAATACAAATTATTATTAATAAAAAATCGGCACATAGAGGAATTATTCTCTCTTTTTTTGTGGGCTTGTTTTTTTCTTTTCGTTGAAAGCAAGTGTATGTGTATATAACATATGAGCATTTATTTTTCTTTAAAATTGAAGAAATTTTTATGAACGTCTCATCTATGACGCTGGAAAAATAGTTTATGATCGTAGATACGAGTAGTCGCATTATCAAAAGTTCAAAACCAGACATGCAGGTTCCACTAAACAGAACATGAGCGGCTGAGGCAGATGTGGTCCTTCATGCAAAAATTGAAATCGATCTAGTTGAGAGTATATTCTTCTGTTTACATTTTAATTACTTCATGGGAAGCAGCCAAAACGCTTCTGAAGATAGCTTCGGAAGATCTTTTGGAAGATCCCTGGAAGGCTCGCATATTCTTTCTGTGTTCTCTAGTATGTTAGAGAGACGCATCGAACAATCTCTCCAGTTTATCCAATAAACACAGTTTGGCTCCAGGCCAAACCGGGTGGCAGAACAGGAGGCCGCATGACGTCCGGACCACAGCAAGGCTCGATCGTCACCGATTTCGTCTACCTTGCGCCACTGTTTCCCCTCCGCGACGTCCAGCTTATAAAGAGCGATACTTGTGGTGACAGACGGCCTCCTATAATAATAGGCAAAGAACCTACAGAGCTGCCCATCCATCTCGAAACCACAACTACAACCCATGAAACCTCCGGGGTTGGGCGGCACAGCACGCGGGATACCGTCCAACACCATGACACGGGTAGTCGGGAGCGGGTTAAACTCGAGGACGGCAAAATTTTTGTGTGAGAAGAAGCTATAGAACTTGCCCCTGCATGGAGCAAGATAGGGCATGACACTCTTCTCCCAAACCAATCCTTTCGTGTCCATCTGCGTCGTGCCCACATCGTAATCATATTTGGTCCACTCGTCTCCACCGCCGATAAGGTGGTACCGAAGGATAGTATAGTCTCGTCCGGGTGAAGCACGACCACTATACATCATTTGTAGGCTTGTCAGACAGGCCGCACTCGAATTGTCTGGGAAGTTGGTGGTGGGAGAAGTGTGGCAGATCGATCTTGTCTAGAGTCACGGGATTACTGAGGAATGTGCGGAGATTAATCGGATCCGATGCCAGTATCCATCCTGCCTGCCAGGTAAGAGAAAATCTCATGTTACTCCCCAACGCCTCGATGTTGCGTGTGTGGCACTCGCCTTTGGAGTCGAGCAGTACGGTGCGTCCTTGTTCGTCTGTGACACCAGGATCAAGGACAAGGTACGGGCATCATAGGCGGCATCGGTGGCAGAGGGCTGGACGACGCCTCCATCTATGGCCACACAATATGTTGTGCTATAGGAGTATCTACCAAAGAATTCTTTTGGGTAATTGTCAAAAAAAAAAAAAGAATTCTTTTGGGTGATCGATGGATGTGTCCATGGGCGCTGGGCGTTGTTAAATATAGGCGTGGCAGCGGTGGGTTCGTGTACATACGGAGACGGAATCGGAGGCCGGCCAACCATATTGTATTCTCGTGGAGTTTCGTATTCCGTATCGGCGCCGAGTTGTGACCACCACCACGGCCGTGCCGTTCACAATAATGGCAGGTGGCTGCACATGAGCTCCTCAGCCGCCTTGCGCCAGTTCAGCGTGTCGCCGTGCACAGGCTGCCGCCATGCGACCGTTCTCGCACGCCATTTATTAATTGTAGATGAGAGAATTCCCACTAATGCGGCACTCAGCCAAAAAGTTTTAGGCATGGAATCAGATGGTGTGCTGCTATTAGCTTCTCTTGGAGGACGGAGAAATGGAGGGAGATGCTGTGTTTAAATACGGATCGGCGGCGCCAATTGCCACGGGGTTGGAGGAACAGCCACGAAGGGATCGGCGGCACCGATCGGACCTCAACTTCTCTAAACTAAGAATTATGTAAACTATGTAAATTTTCCGCGTATGCTGCGGAATTTTCGATTCCGTTTTGAAATTAACGTACTAGATGAATGCAGCAAAGGGTAAAGTAGAAGATTATTTTATTTGGATTCTTGGTGCAATACAAATATGCGGTTATGTAGAGAATAGATTTTATTGAGAAAATAAAAAAAAGTATTTTGAAGTAAATGAACTGATTTTCATTTTGGTCCTGATATATGTTCGGTTCGTCAAAAGTTACCAATACTTTTTTTTACTTATGTATACACGGTGTTGACTAGCTAATATAACATTTTTATAGTCATATATATAGCAAAAGTAAGCAATGACTTGTATATTTATTGTTTTAAAGTTTTTTTGTTGCTCATAGTATTTTTCAGTTACTCTGGTCGGAAAGCGTATGTGTGTGCGTGTCGCACGTGCCAACTGCGGTGAATGCCTATTATACACCATTATCATCATGTATATGCACGGACACTGCAGCTGATGCCAGAGCTGCCGCCGGTGATGAAATATCAAACATGATAGTACAAAAATAATTAACTGGTGAAGGCCTATTATACACCATTATCATCGTGTATATCACTTATAATATCTGTGAAGATCACTGGATGGGAGTACACACTGACGGTTGGCTTGCTTGCTTTAATTTATTCAATGCTACTAGTATCACTCGTAGCTCATCACGTACCGGCAGATACGGTGTTCACAAGTGAATTATTACACGGCTAGCTAGCTCGAGAGGTCGTATATAATATCACAAATACTCCGGTCATTGTCCGTAAGGCGTCATGTTCTCACAGGACAGGTTATCTCCAACTCCAACTCCCAGCATCTGGCTGTACCTCTGGTAGTAGCCGACCCGGTTGGTGTCGCCGTCTGATGGCTGGCCCTTGCCGCATTCGAGCCCACCGTTGATGATGTTGGTGGCCATGCCGTACCCCCTTGTTGCGGTCGTCGGCAGAGGGCGTCCAGCTGTTGGTCATCACGTCGTGGCAGGACGGCTTCGGCGACTGCCGCGTCATCCAGAACCAGATGGCCGTCTTGAAGGCCACCACGGGGTCGTTCGACACCATGTCCGGGTTGTCCACCAGGTTCAGCCCCAGCGCATCTCCGGCTTGCTGGTAGTTGTATTGGCTGCCAACACGTAACAACGGAGGAATTAATCTCGATTATTATTGAAGAATGCCGTACGTACCGGTCGTCTCGTGGGAGGTCTGGCCGAAGAACGATGAACGCGTCGTAGGTGTAGAACGCGCCCTCGCAGCCTCTGTCGCCGCGGTGGCTAAGCATGCTCTGGAACATTGGGCGGGTGATGATGTTCCACACGGCCTGCTGCCCGCTGGCGCGCGGCGCCGGCGAGGAGGAGCAGTGCGAAAACCTTCCTCATCGTGAACTGAACAAGGGCGCGGAGTGGTGGAGAACCGCTGCAACGGCCGCGGCTTTAATATAGGGTCGAGCGAGCAAGGCTGACACTCCCCCCGGGTCACTTCTTCACTTCTCTGGTTACCACTCTCCCGCCCTCGCTTGTTTTTCTCCAGTAGATGCATTCTCTTGCTCTCCATCAATGGCATCTGCACATGCATGATCAGCAAGCGGTCTAGGCCAATTGACTCGTGGTCAACACGCTGCTAGTCATCCATGTAGCGACGATACAAGATGAAATGCTGTCAGTTGTGGATGGCTGGCACATCCCAGTACAGCTTTCACCTTCCATGGAGAAACTGCCAATGCAAAGACTTGAGGTCTTCTGACTCAAGACTCGTTATGAATAGGCTCGCTGTGGGTCATGTCAGCAGCAGAAAAATTATCGATCCATAATTGATGGGTCCACCACAATGCAATGTGCGTACTTGGGATTTCTGGGTGGTCATCTTTGAAAGTTTCTCCAACTTTTAGCCGATTGAGAATTAACAAACCCCCTTTATTTTACGAATTACTAGATGAAAGCAAGTAGCCTTCCAGGAAGAAGAAGATTGGGACAATTAGCATCTATAGATCAAGGGAAAAGGATTACCGATGGAAATATTCTCAAAGGACTATTACAAGACAAATTCATATATTATTACAATGCAACAACGAGCTGATGGAAATTGGAAATTCGCAGGAGAGTTCATGATGACAGCAAGCTGCCACTTGAGCTGGTCCTCCTCCTCCATAGCAGACACAAGCAATCATTATTAGATATCTTCTTGTTATTAATTTTGGTTTTGAGCTGAACCAAAAACTTGCTAAACTATATCTTCTTGGCAATTGAAGCACTGCACCAACGTCTCGCCTTCTGTACTTAGCGATAAGATGAAATGCAGTGCATGGCTCGCAGATCCCAGTACCAAATTCCATTGATGAGAAGCAGTACTTGCAGCATTTTAGCACCATTTTGAGAAAGTGCAAAAGTGAGAAGACTTCACCTTCATGTACGACGTCGGTCAGCGAACCGTCCACGTCAGCGACCTCCGCCTCAACTCGCCGAAGCAGGACGAGACCGTCTCCCTCGCCGTCGGCGACGCGCTTTACGTCATGGATAAGTGCCCGCGCCCGGAAAGCAACAATAACCGTTGCGGCTTCGAGGCCCTTGTCTTCGACTTCGAGGAACCCGAGTACATGGCGGCCGGGCTCGCAGGCCTGGCGCTGGCGCTGCCTCCCGCCGCCGCCGTACGTGCTCGATCCTGGCTACTCCCCCACAAGCATCAGCGCCCACACGGTGGTCAATGGCTCGCACATATGGGTATCGACTCCAGGAATCGGGACATACTCCTTCGACACGACCACTGTCGCGTGGAGAAAAGTGGGCAAGTGGATGCTGCCGTTCCATGGCCGCGCGGATTACATCCCGGAGTACAATCTATGGCTCGGCTTCTCGGCTGAGAACGACAGCGCGCTCTGCGCGTTGGACCTCAACGCCGCCAAACCGGTGGTGCGCAGCGTTATGGAGGAGGAGGGCACGCAGGAGTCTGAGGAACTGATGCTGAACGACTCGTACCTGGTGAATTTGGGCGCTGGCAAGTTCTGCGTCGCCAGATTCTTTCAGAGGGAGTACACGTTAACGGCAGAGAAAGGCTATGAAAGCCATATCTGCACCGAGGTAGAGAGGTTCGTCGTGCTCACTGGGTTTGTGGCGGCGGGCCTCTCTGGTCCTTGTGGGAAACTACGGATGAGGAAGCACAAGTCTCGACGTTGCGGGTTTCAGGCCATGACACAAGGCTGGGTATTCTAGAGTTGCAGGTACAATCAATAACCAGGTCAGTTTATTTATTTGCGGGGTTAAAGATGCTACATGCAAATAATTTTTCAGCAGAATCGCGAACCAACATATTTTTGGTTTTTGTATTCGGATTCAGTAGTTTTCTTTTGCAAACATTTTTTATTTACCCCTCCGTGTGATAACTCCATCAGTATACTAATTAACTTTGTAAGAATGAAGTGTCCTTTCAAGAACAAGAAGAGTGGGGCGAAAAGAGCATCTATAGGTCAAGGGAAAAAGAATTATTACAACTTATAATAGCAATCCATATTCTTTTTTACAATACAACAACGAGGTGATGGAAATTGGCAGGAGAGTTCATGATGACAGCTAGCTGCCCCTCGGGCTGGTCCTGTATAGCAGACACTAGGAATCTGATTAGATATCTTGTTATTATTTTCTGGGTTGACCCAAAAACTATGTTAACTATGGGTGTGTTTGTTTCCTACCCTATAATTTTTAGATCCGTCCCATCGAATATTGAAGTTCTAATTAGAAGTACTAAATATAGATTACTAATAAAACTCAGTCCATAATCCACCTTCTAAATGATGAGACGAATCTATTAAGACTAATTAGACTATAATTAGATAATATGATACTACAGTAAACATCTTCTAATAATAACTTAATTAACTTTAATAAATTTATCTTGCAAATTAACATCTAACCGTATAATTAGTTTTATATTTAATTTATATATTTAACATTTAAAAAATTAATATGACAATAATAAAATTTAGACCCAAATAAACGAACACACCCCGTGCCACTGCCACCAGTGTCTCGCCTTTTCTATAGCGACGAGACCAGATGAAATGCTACACATTGTTGGTAGACCACGTGATATCCAGCCCAGTAGGTAGCAGCCCACTAGCCTCCTTGCGCTGCATTTCCCCCAGACACAGGCGACAGCTCACTCCGCCGCCGGTCGTTGATCACGGCGGGGCACGCCGCACGCGACGGATTCGACGATTTCGATGCCAATGCATACGGCGGCCTAATGCTGTCCTGGACCACGACGACGAAGGTCGGCAATTTAGTGTGTTCATACTGGATCAACAGTCCCAGGTTCTATGCTTTGGTGCTTCTGGTCCCTGCTCTGCCGATGATGGCGCAGCCGGTGCCCCGGTGGCATGGAATGTCGTTGACAAGTTTATATCAAAAAAAAAAAGGTATGCGGTATGGAATCCGTTATCCTGATGGCCAGGGGAGGTCAACGCCAGGTATCCAAGGCGCCTAATACTGACTGATTCGGAGGCTGCCAAGTCGCTGCATCGATCGCCATGCACTTCGCAACAGCAGTATAGGAAACCTTAACACTTGTAATGTAAGCCGCCACAGGCTGGAAGGACACAGCAAAAGTTGGCATTTGCATCTGCTGACAAAGCAGAGACTTCAAAGGACAGTAGACAATGGATACGGCAGTTAAAATGCGTTGGAGCCTTAAAGCAGACTGCAGAGGCTAAATCACTTCTGTACTACTAAAAAATGATGTACTTTCCCGGCACAAGGTTGATTAGCTGGACATGCCTAGAGCTCATTGCACCACTGGTAAAGCCTGCATTTGACAATTATGTATGAAGATAAATTCCCTTGTGCATTCTGCCTGTTTCAATTTTGTTAATGTTACATATACATGGGCCCAAAAAAATGCATCACAGAAATGCCAAACTAGATAGTTACAATCAAAATGACTCTACAACACATCTTCCGCCGTCATCACATTCCCAAATCCCAACCCCCCCTGCACCAGGAACTAGCCACAATCTTTTAGGAAGGACTGAGTAGCACGTCTCAACATAAAACCTTTTGAGCCGCAAAAGGGAGTTAACTGATCAAGGACCTCTTGCGTTCTTCAGACGCTTCTCTTCTAGCTGTGAAGCCTCGTTCAACATGTCTGTAGCATCACTCTGCATATTTAGCTTTGAAAGTGCAACAGCTTGCATATAGAACGCAGTTGGCCAGTCAGGGTATACGCATTGTGCTTGCATTGCATCACGGAGGGCGGCGTCAGGCTGGTCGCACATGAGATGGCACAAGCTCCGTCTTGCGTGTACTGTTGGTGATACCATTGTACCGACATCAACAAACTGCAGTGCAGAGAGGTAACAAAGTAAGCGAGCTGAATTCTACTGATTTCCAAGAATATAAAAACATTTCCAGATATGTGATGTCACCTGTGTATAACAGTCTATTGCTGCCTTGAAATCTTTATCACGAAAAGCAAAGTCCCCACGTTTCCGAGCGTCCAACATGTCCCTCATCTGTTGTGTCCATTCCTGGAATGATAGCTGCAAAAAAGGTAACTCTTTCTTAGATAGTATTCCCAACAGAAAGGGCATGAAGGACCATATATTATTTGACCATTACCTCATTAGTCCCTTCATCATCCCTATAATGTGTACTCACTAGAATCTGATGGATCGCCGTCAGGTCCATCCTAGAACAGGCTTCACCCATTGCAGAAAGAGGATGCTGTGGTTGTGGTTGCGGTTGTGGAGCTGGAGGCGCTTCCTCTTCTTCGTGATTTGGAATGCCAAGCATCTCATATGATGGTACCTGTAATTTAAAAATGGAATTCAACAGTCACAAGACTTCATATGAGTTGACCCATGATGTCCAAACAATCAGTGCTAGAGCACAAAAGCTACTTGGTTTAGAAAACAATTTAAAGAAGGCTAGAAACGTAATCATTACCTCAGATTTTATTTGCAATGGCTCGAGTACAGAAACCAGTTTTTTCGTGTTGGGGCGATCCCTAGGTTCATACTGTAAACACTGAGAGGCAAGATCCACCAACGTGGTCGCTTCTTCCGTTGAGTAGTTTCCCTCCAAATGTGAATCCATCAATACTTGGATATTGTTGCCTTTTATCATGTCAAGAGCCTGGATAAAATAAATTACTGTCACTAAGAATCACAACTTCTGCCAAACATTTTATTACTACGTTCCATTCAAAAGATAAGTGTTTTCTCTACATGCATATTCATTTTCACACACTTGGTGGCATTTGTGCAGGGGCGATATGTACAGAATAGAAGTGAATACAAACAGGTTGTCAGAAAGGATCTCTGTATGACACCAGGACAAGGATTAAGGTGCAACAAGGACATTCATAGTTAGCAAGAATACTTACACGGGAAGGAGGTATACGCTTTCCACTTAGAAGGTCCAGGAGTATAGTGCCAAAGCTAAATATGACACTTTCTGATGTTACTCTTCCTGAAAAATCACAGGTTATCACGAAAATGTAAGAAATATACCTTTCGCATCGTGTCATTTTTTATTCCATTTGACGGCTATGTTCTGTGAATACTAATCCTTAATCAGAACCACTCCATATGTTTTCAGTTTACTTATTAAATTTTATAAGATAGTTATCAGTTCATAATAGCGCACATAAAACATTCATTAAGTCAACAAGAGGGCTTATTTGATACTGAGGCATAAGTCAGAAGTTGATTATAAATACAGATACAATCCTATTACCATTTCTCAAATACTCTGGAGGTGTATATGCAAGGTTTGTGCTGTAACTTTTGCCGTCCCTGCTGTTTTTCATAAGACCAAAGCATGAAAGACGAGGATCACCATTCTGTGGAAAGAAATCACATCAGTTGTTGAGCTCAAGGTGGATAACTAACAATTAGAGAACCTTGCAGAGCACTGTAACATGCAGTCAACATCATCCAAAAGCGCACTCCAGAAAAGATTTCTAATACATTTTTTAATAAAAGAATACATAAAAGCTTGCTAATATGACTTTACTACCTAAGAGTCCTTTTGTAGGTCCAGTATACAATATTTGTTACATCTCTGTAATGATATATATACATTCTTTCAATCACTAGAGGTGGAAAATAGATGGCAGTGCACCTATCGACAGGGTAAATAATGTTCAATGGAATCACTAATTCTCCTTTCAGAGGAGCGCAGCAATACTTGTCTTTGGAGCAGATATTTTGCAACCAAAAGAATATTGTCCACATTTCATTATATTATTGGTATGTCTCTCCACGAAATTCTACAGGCAGCAGAAAAGAAGTGTCAGAAAGCACTGGTTCCTTACCTCATCGAATAGGACTCTGTATGCATTTAGGTCATGATATAGAGGCCTTCCCTCCGTGCTGCAATACTCCAGTGCTTCAGCTATATAGTATGCAACTCTAAGACGCATAGCCCATTCAATTGTCTGGTTTTCCCCTGAAAACAGAGTGAATGCAGTATTATTATGTAATGAACTGAAGAACGGCATTGCACAATTAGGTTGTCCAAATCATGTTTGCATAAAAGGACTCTGCAATCAATCAATACAAATAAAAGAAGTAGCAAGAAGCATTAAGGCATTACTGATAAAACTCAACACCTACACCCTTAGTGTCTCTCTGTTCATCAGAAATACTACAACATACAGATCTCAACATCCATTTCAAACATCATTGCTTACTTTTACTGTAATAATCATTCCAGAGCGTATGAAACATATTGAAAAGGGATGTCAGAACTTCAATTGCATTCGTAATTCCAATGTTTCACTGAGTAAAGATGAGTGCACATCGAAATGTTCTGAACTGCATCTAGCCTGTCCAACGGCCCAGAACAAGAAGCGGAAGTTAAATTCTAAATTTATATCACGTGTTTTATGTGTCATGAACCATAATCGGCTCCAATGGATTCACACAACCACCATGCAAATGCAACAACAACCGGAAAGGAAGAGGAAAGCCCAGGGCAATCATTCGTTCGGTACACCAAATGCATGAATTTTCTATTCGCCAGCAGTTGCTCTAAGCACATAAATTTGTCTTTTTCGCCATCCTCCACAAAAATCACGGCATCGTACTCACTAAAACCAAATCTTTGCATCGCGTATTTGCCGAAAGCAGCAAAACGGCCAACGAAAAATCCCCAACCAGATAATAATCCAGAAACAGAAATGGACCAATGGCGTCGCAAACTCACAGTGGAATAGGTGCTTGGCGAGCGTGTCGTTGGGCATGAACTCGGCGACAAGCAGCCGCTCGTCCCCGTCGCAGCAGTAGCCGATCAGGTTCGCCAGGCGCCGGTGCCGCAGCTTGCCGACCCCCTTGGCCTCCTCCTGCGAGCGAAAACCAAAGCAACTTTTTATTACTGCATCCCGAATCGGGGCGCGCGTGAATGGTAATAATCCCCACCAGGGCGTACCGCGAACTGCTTGGGGTCGGGCCACGCCATCTTGGTGAACTTCTTGACGGCGATCGCGCGGCGGGAGGAGTCGAGGCGGCCCCTGTAGACGAAATTGGGCGCCTTCTCGCCGCTCTCGGACACGATGTTCTCCGTCGCGAAGCCACCCGTGGCGGCCCGCAGCTCCGCCAGCGAGAACTCCGCGAGCGCCGGCACCTCCCGCCCGCCCCTCGCGCGCGCCGCGGAGGCCGCCGGCGCCTGGAGCTGGTTCAGCGAGACGGACGGGCGGTGCGGCGGCGCCCCCGCCGCCCGCCCCGGCGGCTTCTTCTCCGGGTGCGTCGTCCCCGTCCGCAGCGAGGAGCCGCAGCAACCCATGAGGAGTGCAGTAGATTACGCCCAGGGCCGTGTGGGGTTGGTTGGGTTCGCTGGCTTTGCCTAGGCGAGTAGGGGCGAGGAGCCGAGTAGGGAAGGAGGGAGGCGAGGGGGAAGAACAAGTGGAGGGTTGGTTGCTTTTGCTGCTGCTGCCTGCTGCCTGCTGCCTTTGTATAGTTTCGTTTCGTCCCCGTTTTTTCGCTGCCGCTGTAAGCCGCCGTGCCCGTGCGTGCGGTGGGGAGGGAGATCCAGTGATGATCTGCCTATTGATGCGCTGTGTGCCTGTGTCTCATCTTTCTCTATCTACCTCTCGCTCCTACTAGGATGATGATGATCTTATCTTACAGCATATCTATCTATAACCAACAAGTTTCCAACTCGTTTTATGTCCAATGCCTGGGATGGTCTTATCTTACGGCAAGTTTCGATCCCCCGAATCTGTGCTTGAACCACGATTGGAGGAGTGATTTGGAGCCGTGCGAGCGAGTAGGTAGCTCCAATGCACAGAGCTTGCTTGAAATGCTTCTAGGAGTTTCCGAAGGTTCTCACTGGAGTGTGCGTTCACATGCTCTTTTTTTTTTTTTTACCTTTTTCACTTTGAGGCGGCTGTGGATTTGAAGCCGTGTTGGCAGCAATTAGAGATGCTGGAAATATTATTTATCCGGCTGATGGATGTACAATTGGTTGGCAAACGCTAAAAATATCCTATTCCATTTTTTTTTATGAACGCTAACATTCCGCTCGTACTGGCACCCAGCTCGAGTCAACGGTTTCTTTTTTGTTCCCGGCGAGTCTGAGATTTCCGAAAGAGAGAGGAAAAAAAAACACAAAAGAGTTTGAAAGGGAAAGGACAAGCCGTGGAGACGAGGCGGGGGCGCCACGCGAAGCTGTCTGTCCGGATTACGCGTGCCGCTGCCGGAGCAGGGAGGGGTGGGGGTGCCGTCAGCAGAGGGCAGCGGCCCGCGCATCCGGCGAGGCCAGGTCTCCGCGCAACTTTCTGGCCTGGCGACTCCAACGAAAACCATCGACACCTGCCCCTGCTTGCCCAACCATTGATGCGCAAGTGCTCAGCGTGAAACTGACGTTTGCTCGGCACCTAGCGCAGAATTTCGGAACAGATGAGACGGGACAGAGCACTCGTTTTCCGGGTAAAAACAGCAAAAGTTCCGAGCATGTATGTGTTGCTTGGTCTGTCGTAACTGAAATGTACACGAAAGAAACAAAATGTTACGGCGAGCTGAAACGTCTGTATAACTGACAAAACGCTTTTTATCCTGAATGCTAGCAGAACAATACTGTTTTTTTTTCCTGAGCACAAGCTGTTGAACTCTTAGACAGGACAATGCTGAATGGAATACCGGGAGAAAACTAAGCCAAACCGTTGAAATCAACGAGAGAATTTGCAGTCCAGGAAAGAACAGAAGGAATTAGCCCTTACAGTTTCAGTCTTCAGAATCTATAAGCCCATGGTCTGAAACCACATGCATTGAACTGGACACGGGAATTCGACGGTTCACATAGTAGTGAACTGTTTGTTTAATGCGCTTCAACTGTTCCACGATACTGACGATTTGATTCAAAAGATCGTAGATTTGTTTAATGACCGAGTCGTTGGCGTCAGAACATTTCAAGTCCCTCCCCCGAGACCTCGCTTGACCGGCTGACCGCTGACGAGGTCAGCAATCAGCTTGACGATGAGTGCAAGGTCGATGGATCCACGGCCCTCATGTGTTCCTTTTCTGAAACCTTTTTAATGGTGAACTGTTCCTGCCTTCCACGTACGCTCTACGGCGAATTGGTTTGGCTGGCTCAAATTAATAGGACCGTTTCTCCTGGACCTCTAGTGGAGGGGCGAAAGCGAATCGAAGCGCAGGCAGCAGTACCCTGACATTCTCGTAGCACACTGCTCAACAGTAGTGCATATTCGATCAAATTAAGCAAGTAAGCAGCACATCGGAATACAGCTAACAATTATTCCACCTCATGCTAGTACTAGCAGCTTAATTAAGCCTGATGCTCCATGATTTTCCACTTAATTAAAACAATCCCCAGTTGCAAGAAGCAGCAGTACGTACAACGTACCACAAGCAGCATCCACCCATGCAGGACAAGCGCGTCCCTATTTTCAATGTTGATGGCTGATCTGGAGCGCACACGGACAAGCGCCACCTTGTCGTGTTACGTACTGCTCTGCTCGCGAAGCAGGAACCACTAGCCATACGGACGCCATTACTTTAACGAGGATTAGGCAGGCGGCGAGCAGCTTTTGTTACAGTCGCCAGCCTCAGCGTTCAGCGAGACGCTGCTCAAAGTACAGGTATTATGACGCACGCACGAACTCCATTATATTAACAAGTCTCGTTGCATCGGCTGCGTGCGCCGCCAGCTAGTCGATCCGTTCTATTGTCCTGGCGATCGATCGATCTCGCCTGCACAGGCATAGAGCAACAAAAAAAGGTTTCCTCCTCGAACAGATAGATAAAATCGTACCAGTACTAAATTTTTTTTTTAAAAAAAAACGACTAACGTGTAAAGCAGAGTGACTAGCTAGTCGGTCAAGTTGGATACGTGGACGATGAGGGAGCAGGCTCCGATCCTGCACGAAGGAGACACATCACCTTTTTGTGAGAGAGCTAGAATTCAGTGATGGGTGGTGCCGACATAGAGTAATCAACGGAGGAGCTAAATTGCGATGGCACCTGATTCGCGCTGCACCACACATTGATCATCTCGACACGTACTGTATGACCAATCGGAGATGCACGGAGGAGGAGTACACATTGACACTGGCAGTCATGTAAACGAGCGAGGAGAGGCGAGTTCAGACGATGCGCCTTTTGTGTACTCGTTCTCTGAAAAGAGACACCATACTCACAACTAAAGTAATGCAGTCAGATCACCACCCGCCACAAGAAGTCCAGAGAGAGAGAGAGAGAGCAAGAGAAAGAAAAACACGCGGTTATTATCAGCGTACCGAACCCGGACGGGTCCAATGATTAAGCACGCGGGAACGGAAATATCGATCCCTCAGGTAAGACGCACGACAGCGACACGTACCGAACCACATCATCGGAAAAAAGCTCACGAGTCAGGAGCATCAGTGGTGCTACCTGCCGCACGAGGGGCAGGTGTGGCATTCCGGAAAGCTGATGATGAGTGACAAAAGGTGGCACTGGCCCAGCACAGGAGGAGGTGCGCTCGCTCGGGAAATTCGCTGGGAAACCGGTTCGAGCTTTCCCTTCCGTTTCCTGGATTCCATCACCGCGCCGCATGCTCGGTGCGTTCGGGTTCGGGTTGGGGCACGTTTCAGCGGGCACCGGGGCCCGCGCCTGGGTTGCGCACGCCATGCATTTCCGCCAGGTTTCGCGCGCGCGCACTAGGACCGGAGAACATCCCGCGCGGCTCATGCTGCCGAGACGAAGACGAACACAACACCGGCCGTGTAGGCAGTTGCCGCCGGGCTGCGCTGCGAATGAATAATAACGCTTGGACGCGACTGTACGGCCAGTTTGTGCGTTCCCTCCTGTACGACTGTGTTGGCGGCTCATGCTGAATAATAACGCTTGTACGCTCGCTTCCCCCCTGCTACCCTTCACTTCGCGTCACATCTGGTCGTCACATACCGGACTTGTTCTCTTCGACCCTGCATGAGCTGTCAGCCTTTCAATGGTGCGCGCGGCTCCGAGAGGTACATAGCCCACGAGCGTGCAGGGTGGGCTGAGCTAGAAAGCGGCCCGGTATTTTGTTGTTGAGAAAAAGATTTGTTTAGTTTATTCATCCACTTTCTATTTCTAGTGTCTGATGTTTTCTTTTTCCCTTCAAGCTTTCATTGTTCATCAAAGGGGCGGCACGGGGGGAATGGGGTGCTGCACAAAAACAGGTGTGCTCGGATATATCACTAGAAATTATATAAAATATATGCTTCAAGTACACCGGGAGACAGTGTTGGTTTTTGCTTCAGTCGGAAAGCCTGATGAGCTCCAAGGATGGATCAGTGGTGCTATCTCCGTCTCAAAATAAGTGTTGTTATGTTTTTCATATCCATCAAACTTTCTTAACTTTGATTATATTTAGAGAAAATATTAATAATATTTGTGTATCTAAATAAGTTTTTTATAAAAATAAATTTAATAATATATTTAATTATATTAATTGTATATTATAAATATTAATATTTTTTCATATATAATTAGTCAAAGTTATAAACGTTTAATTTCTTGAGAAACGAGAACGACACTTATTCTGTAGATGGACAGAGTACGATATTGCGAAAGCCGAAAGGACAACAGGCACACAAGAGCTTATAATTTCAGTACGGTTTGCGTCCTTTAATTGTCATATACTACTAGTTACATCGAGAATCCAAGGTGTGGTACACTGGTACTACGATGCGATGATCGAGTCGCACGCATCAGTACCTTGCATATGAGACCGTCATGCCACGTCTCACTTTTCCGTCGCGTCACCCTCTGCACGTTCGGAGCCTAATTATCACCCGTGAGGCCGCGATGGGTATTACTGGACCCCTAATCATCAGGCCCACAGTTTGGTGGGCCTTAGGGCCCACTGCCCACCCAAATGGGGCCCAAGATACCAAAGCGTACGAAATGTTCGTGTACCACTGAATGCACGAGCCATTGCACATCTTTTCCATTTTATTTTGTACTTGTCTTCTTTAACAAAGGGTTTGTGAACGCGTCCGCTTAGACCACAGTACCGCGCATTGAAGTCTAATCATGACATTAACGCGCCTAACAATTGCTAACTGGCAATGTAGTAGCACTAACCGCTGCCAATAAGGCGATCGAATGAGGCAACGAGCCATTTCGGTTCAAACTTGCAGTACACATCCGACATTAGTTCAGATTTCAGACACTGAATCTGGTCAGGATAGCAACAACTCAGATCGACCTATTCGAACAAAGATGCACGGATTGTGATAGTGACTGTGCACTGTACCGTTTCGATTGGACAGGGGGGGGGGGCAACTGCTGTCTTAAAAGTGGTAGGTTTTCTTGCTTAGCACTCTTGCTCTGGAGCTGCGTTTCGCTTTCAGCTATGCAAATCGTTACCACAGTTACTCTGATATCGAGATCCAGCAACATGCATGTCGTATCAGCTTACTAAGTTCCTCATGGCCCTCTTAATGACATAAGTACGCGAAAAACATGTTCTCGATGACCAAGACTGAAAGATCGAAGACACGCTAAACGTCAAAACAGAGAGCAGCTCAATTTTGTCAGTCCGGCACTCCAACGTGACAAATTGATTCCTTGACCTGATTCCATGTGATGCCCAACCGGCCATAACGACCTACGCGATTTAACATAGATTCATTTCATGATTAAAAATGCATGGGAATAAAACAAAAAGAGGGTGCACATGCTCGACTGTAACGGTACTATCTAGACTTTAGTTGAGCGCGGCGCGGAGACTGCATGGCTGAATATAGCTGGAGGACGAAATGTGATTCAACATGGCCTGTCATCCAGATGCAGCTGCCTTATTACTAGGCATAGAACACCAACTAGATGCCTAACTGAAGCCGCGTTGATATGCTACACTGATCGACAAAGGTCGGACTACGTTCTGATCTTTATTCGAATACGTGCCCATCATGCAGAACACTGAAGTATATTAAGTTTATGGTTATATCGCGTTCGTGTTAGAAGTAACAAAATCCCAAGAGAGCCACTGAAAGGACATGATGTGCTCTCTTAGGAAACATTCTGTGCCCCCCAGAACCAAGTTTTTCCAGCATCTGAGTTTTACAAGAACTTCTCTAGGAAACAGTTTTATTATTTTTTTTTAAAAAAAACTTCTCTAGGACACAGAGCAGTTCGTCTGATTCAAATTCCTATTTGCTCTAAACAGAGAGACATGCATTCCATCCATGAAACAAGTCTAAGTATATACTTTTGAGTCCAAAGTTGCAATTAAGACGAACACCTTACTGAATATTTGGCCTATTCGTTCCATTTTGAAACGATTGCTATACATACCATGTACAACTTGTACACACAATCTCGCTACTACAATGAATTTGCTAAGCAGCTTTCGCTCGTCTAAGAATTTTTTTGTCCTAAGTACATGCTAATAGTCTTGGAAGGCATTGATGATTTTCCCTCCAAAACGACGACGGGCCACCGACCGGATCAAAAGCACGGCGTCATGACGTTGAGCAGCGACACCCTCGCGTTGACGAGCGCCCGGTACACCTGCTCGCAGCCGTCCTCCGCGGCCACGACGCAATTCTCGAGGCTCCGCAGCCGTTCCATGGCCGCCTGCCTCTCGTCTTCCTCCTCGTCGCAGCACTCTTCCAACGGCGGCTCTGATCCCGCTTCGCTGGCGGCGACGGCCACCGTGCGCCGGCGCCACCGGAGGAGGTCCGCCACCCACCACACCGGCACGGCGGCGACCTTCGCCGCGGGAGAGACGGCCATCATCGGTGACGTCATGGAACGGGGAGCGGCGGACGAGGAGGCGGAGGCAGAGGCCAGGCCGGAGAAGATGGCCGCGGAGGCTGCCGCAGCCGCGGATGTCGCCGCCGCGACGGCCTCGGCCAGCGCCGCCTCGCCGGAGTCGGCGCCGATGGAGGAGAAGGATGAGGAGGAGGATCGGTGGGCGAGGCAGCGCAGCGTGGAGGCGAGGCGCGACAGGTCGCGGTCGGAGCGGCGGCGTGCGCGCAGCGCGGCGGCGAGGCGTGCGGCGTCGCGGCGGCGCAGCGCGGCGCGCGCCTCGGCGAGGAGCTGGGCGAGCGAGAGCAGCGCGTCGCGGAAGCAGGCGTGCGCGTCGGCGAGGAGGAGGAGGTCGTCGAGCAGCCGCTCGGCCCACGGCGCGGCCTTGTTGTTGCTGTTGTTGTTGGCGTGGTGCTGGCGCTGGAGCGGGTCCTGGGCCTGCGGGTGGCGGAGCAGGTCCGTCAGGCCCGCCAGGACCCGGCCCAGGCGCGCCACCCCGTCGTCGATCCACGCCGTGCTGGCCACCTCCTGCTGCTGCTGGTGCTGCGCGGCGGGTGATGATGATTCCTTGTCGGTCCAGGCGACGAGCGCGGCGGCGGACTCGTGCAGGCCCGCGACGACGGGGTGGAAGCGGCCAGGAAGGCTGGTGGAGCGGGTGCGGGAGTAGGAGAGCTTCTTGTGCCGCGTTCGGCGCCTGAGCAGCAGAGAGGAGGCCTTGGGGACACTCAGCGCCATCAGCCGTCGACGGAATCCCACTGCCATTTTACTCTGCTCCGCGGTTTCGTTCTCGGCCTGCTGCAATGCTGATTCTGGTATATCCCGCCGAGGCGTCGAGGGATGGCTGCTGCTGCGACTTGCACAACCTTGAACGCGATGGTGTGGCAAGTTGGAAGGGCGCGCGTTTATATAGGAGGGGTATCGTTCCATGATTGGTAGAGCCCGCACGGGTGGGACTGGGGGTGCGTGGGCATGCTGCGGAGCGTATGGCGCAAGCTGCAGTGCAGGTGGTGGCTGACTGGCAGAGTGGGCACGCCAGATTTTCTTTCTACTACGTCTATACGTGGTGGGGAAGCTCAGCAAACAAGGCTTGGAGAGTCAAGAGCGTGGGCGCATGTTGCCAATGGGATCATGAGATCAAGTGGTTTGACAATGACGAATCGTGGTAGTAATAGACTTGGGACGTTCAACCTCCACTCCACCATCACCGGCCGTGGCGGAGGCGGTAAGTACCTGGAGGCCGCTCGTGCGCGCGCCGGCGCAGTAGTACTCGTACGTTACATCATCCTTCCCTGGGCCCTACTAGGTTCATGCCGCGCGTCCGTCAATGCGGGTGGTGGCACCCGCCAACGGTGGTGCGGACACGTGCCCCCCAGTCGGCGCTGCCTCAGGCCCCGCGCGGGCGCCGGCCCACCTCGAATACAGCTCACGTCCCCGGAACATTCAATGCCGTCATGGCCGCGCACGTCGGCGTCGCGAGCCACACCCAAACCCAACGCCTCTCTCTCCCGGGTGTTCCGTGCCCCCTCTCTCCCGATCGCCCGCGCGTTTAATTCGACGCCATGCGCGGGCCCTGGGACGCGACGCCATCGACGGGGACGGGTGCACCGCACCGCACTGTGCGTCGCCGTCGAGATGGGCTGGGGCCGCCCCCGGGCTCGTGCGATCGGGACGTCCGGAAACGCGATCGATGATCCGTCGCCATATCTTGGCTCGTTAATGCGGACGTACGATCCGTTTCCAACACAAATCATTGCGGCTTTGCCAGCTCGCGCGCCCGCGACGCCATACCGTCGATGAATTGAGGTGGGGGCTTCTCTATTTCTCTTGCCTTATCGATCGGTCTGATGAATCATTGGTGCCCATTTCTGAACCCGTCGTAGTACTGTTCCTCCTTCTGCTGCTGTTGTGGTTCGGTTGGATCAGATTCAGATCACCCCGTTGGTGATCATCATACGATCCAGAGTATACTACTTGTATATACCTGGCTCCCTGCAAGCCAGTCGAGGTGACGGTACACTAGCTGTTCTCTGCTCCGACATTGCTCTTCTTGTTGCCATGTCACCATCTTCTCCCTTTCTCCTCTCCGACCGATCTCTTCTTCGTTCCTTCCGTTTTCACGTCCAGCTACAGGAAGTCAGTGTTCTGTGGCCCTTGCACACCAACATTTTTTTTCTTTCTCTCCGAGATGCTCTCTTCATTTTTAAATTGTTGTTGTCGTTGATTTTTTTTATTCAATTTTAACCATTCGTCTTATTTAAAATATTATTTTAAATATAAAAAAATTCAAGTTATATTTCAGTTTCCTTTGATAATAAAACAAACTATGACAATATATATGATAATTTTAAAAACAATTTGAATAAGATAAATAGTTAAAATTAACTAAAAAAGTTAATTGCAATAACAATTTAAAAATAAAAGGAGTACACTAGAGCGCACGAAGAAAAAATCTTTACCGGCGCATACATGACGTCACATGATATTTGCTGACTACATACGGTACAAAATATAACTGAAACCTTCAACGGCCACCAAGTAATCTGCACAGCACTACATTTTACAATGCCGTGACGAACACTTTGTTTAGGGCCGGATTCCTATTAAGATACTCCGGATAAGTAGCTCGATCTACATTGATGCGTGCGACTAAAAAATTATGAGCCCCGAGGCCTACTAACCAGGGATAAACAGGGCAGTACAATCAGATCAGATGCCGTGCACCGCGAGCAGTAGGAGTTTTTTACGAAGGACAACTGTACTCGGATTAAATATTCGTATCCGCAAATCTGAAACTGTTCCGACTGGGGACGGATCCCTCGACGTACAGAGCAAGCAGGCGAAAGGTTCTGCTTCCGCAAGCAGCATCCGTCCCTGTCACTGGAAGGGCGACAGAGTTGTGTCGTCGATGATTACCTACACGAGCAGAAGCAGCATCCGTCCCTGCCACTGCGGTCAATACGAGCGAGCTAATGACCTTTTTAACAACACCATGATTACCTATGCTTGCTAACCGCCGTGGCGCTGTTATGTACATGCGTGTAAAATACGAATTCATCCTACTCTGACTGAATATGTAAACACACAGCAGATGCTGGTTCTTACTAGTTCAGTTGCTGCAACGAAACAATATACTACTAGTACTATCCAAATTCCAAGGGTAGTCAACAGGAAATCCGATCGTATCCTTCTTTCGTTTGCAGCGACGCCAAATTGACCTGCTCGTGCTCCAATTCGTGCATGTAGTCTCATAATAGGCTCGGTTCAGATTCACACATGGAAAGACTTTATAAAGAAGGCTCATACACACCAAAAGGAGCACGTCAGCCGAGACCGGACTTCGATGTGAATCTCATGCAGCTTAACCAAATTTACACAGATGCCACCGGCCGCCGATTTGGTCGGCTAACTTACGCACGGCTGCGGAATCTGTTTTGTATAATTTGAGCATGTTCAGCTCTTAGGAAATCTAACGGCGAGTGTGAGCATGTGCGGCGGCTGACAGTTAAGCTCACAGTGCTCTGGATGACTTCATTCAGTAACATGAATGATAAGAGGCCGCATTCTTATAAAAATGATAATGATACGCTTAAGGACAAACGAGAATTGAGCTTGGTTAGCATGTTCTTTCTTCGAGCGGATACTTCACATAGATTATTTTTGCAGTATACATTTCCGTATAGATAATGGGAGAACGATGCCCGCAAAAAAAAAAAGATAATGGAAGAACGAGGATCTTGACATACTGAAAAGGGAATCTCAGTATACTGAAAATCATGCTTGGTTGGCTCATCATAAACCACAATCATCGAAATCAAATGGATCCGCCAGTCCAGTGAGAATATATGGCCTATATCATTAATTTCTTATCTTTTGGGGTTTTTTCTAGTAGGAAGAATAGTTTCGTCTCTTCTCTAGAGGACTTTTTTGGGATTGTTTGGATGACGTGTAAAACCTGGTAAGTTGTAAAATAATATTGACACGCTCTCTTTCAATAATTTGTGTAAAAAACCTAATTAACTGGAAAGTAAGTTGATCGCAGTTCTGACTAAAAAGGTGTATATTGTACCTACACTTATCAGAGTATCAGGATTTAAGCGTGACTACTAGTAAGAGTTAGCATGTTTACGAGAGGAGCCATCACAAATTGTTGCCAACTCATGGCCCCTCTCGTAAAGGAACACAAGTGGCCCATTATTGAGTTGCCAAGATCAAGACCCGTGACAGGAAATGGGATTATCTAGTTTGCTGGCCCAGTTATATTTCGGACAGTGGTTGAGAGCCGGCCCGCTTGCTGCCGGCCTGATGGCTAGAACTAGAAGCAGAGAACTCTGAACAAATAGTAATAGAGAAGCAGAACGCCACGCCAGAATGGCCGCCGCTTTCAACGCATCGTCTGGAAAACTACCGGGCACCACAATTGCGTGTCTACGAACGACACAGTCTCTTCCACCTCGCCGGTCTAATGATGACATGTATGATGTTCTAACGTCATCTGCAGTACACGTTACGAGATGGCTGGTCACGGTGCATTTTTATTTAGAGTACACCTAAATCAATCATTGAGCGAGGATGATACAACTAGTAAGATATGATATTTGACGTGACATATAAGAGAGATGTTTGGGAGTTTGAACTAAACTAAAACGATCACACTTGTCACCTCAAGAGAGGGAGAAAAAAAAAAGTTCACCTAGAACGTCGTTTGAACAAACTGAAGCTTCTTCAAACGGGATCAGTATTCAGTCATGTTCCATGACCCAGACCGCCACGTGGTTTAGTATGATGAGATGCTGCTTTTGTTTACTAGTGTGAGATGGCTGTCAGGCTGTTATTTCTTTCCTCAATGGACTGATTTTCACAAGTCACGGTCGCCTGTCAGATCTGTGAATACAGTTAGGGCCTAAATACAGTAGCTACCAACTTCTTCACCTTGAATGATGGTGACTCAAGCATGACACCATATCCTCCTGATTGCAACATCACCATATCCTCCTGTAGTCTAATGTAACTTAGCTATCCTTCCATTATCATGTGTATGTTTGTAAACGTCTGCTCGGATGCTTTGGTTAGCAACGAACTTCATCAAATAAAATAGAATATGAGTACGTTTTGTGATTTTTAACTTCGATAAAGAAGTTTGTTTTGCGATTTGTTTTCTGAAAGAGTTTAAAAGATAATTTCTTGGACAGCTAGCAAGTACTAGTTACGTCTGATTGCTAAAAAAGGATGATGGCACAGACGAGTCACCTAATAACTGTTCTGTTGAAAAAATAAGTCAATCAGCCACCTAATAACTGTCAGAAAGGCAGTAGCAATTGCAAGCCCACAATGGCGAGACCGTTGTTCAGAGGTAGTTCACCAATCTGCACCCCAAAATAACGATGTAGCTCTTGCCTGCAATTCAAATAACCAACCCATGAGGCTGACATATACTTGCTCCACCGTTTAATTATCCGCAGCGCGAATTCTTAGCGCAATGGATAAGAACCAAGAGGCTGAAAGATATGCGTGTGCTACTATTGATTCCGACCTTAGCTATATATCTTCAGCCTGCTTGCTAATCAGCACCAAACTAGTAATCGGATGCCTGTGTTTGGTACACTGAACCTAACAGGGAGACAAATTAGCTAGTTCTCTCTGCTAGTTTCGTCATGGATATCTTTCTGATTGCACTACCACAAATTTTCTGAGTTCACTGAAGAAAATACAGTGACTGTAACACTACTGACTCTGCAACTGCCTGTTAGCTGTTAGGCTTTCTGCACCTAAGCGTGTGCAACTATTCTGATGACCTAACCAGAACTGCACTTGTACCCTCTGATCAAGCAGATGACTCAGGGCTGGTAAGCTCATTTAGGAAGAAGAGAAAGAAAGCAGTGGCACTAGCAGGCCCGTGGGATTAAATTCGAATTCTTCAGTTGGATCGGTGCTAACAACTGGCAGATTCGAGTCTCCTTTTTGTATGAGTCAATTGGTATGATTATTGTGCGGCAGCAAAAGGCCAAGTGTATGCTCCTACTCGATTCCTGCCACGACCACAAAGGGACACAGAATTATACCGTCAGGCCGGCGCCTGTGTCGCCCTCAGTGTCACGCACGCTTATTCTGTCCGGCTTTCCTTGAGCAGCCATTCAGAGCCGCAGAACTGAAAAGAATTCAGCCCATCACACTGGGTGGTTACAAGTGTTGGAACCTCCTCAGTAATCAGGAGACTCTGGATCCATCGATTGACGCTGCAAGCTCGGTGTACCACCTAACATTCCGAGCCGACTTTGTACGACGCGATGTCTTTTGGCTTCGGCACCTAGTACCTGGATTGCAAGGCGTGGCGCATCCCCAGGTGTCACGCAAGCAGTACATACACTGCGAGAGGGTCGGGTCTCCCTTGGTTTTCACCGGCGCCATAATATAATTATTGGCCGGTACGCTACTTGTACCGGCAACCGAGACCCGTCGTAATTACAATGTGTGGACTACGGTACGTAGTGCTCATCCATCATGGCAGTGACTGCCCCAGCCACCAACCGTGCTCGAAATATACATGCCTTACGTTCTCGCTCGTTCTGCCCATGTGCTCTTGTGCAGTGTTTTATCAGCAAATCCTGGAACGATGAACGACTCGTCCCCTTCAATATAATTCAACAAGATCTGAGTCATCTGACCAGTGAACACCAACCAATTTACAACGAACCAAACCATATGTACATTCACAGCTCACACAAGTCGCGGGGCAGAGAGGAAGTACGTTGCCAGAAGCAAGGGACCATGTGATCCTGTTGAAATCAATCGGTATCGGCCATGGTCCATGGCTGGCCAAAGTAGTAGTTGTTGCTTCGCGTTCAAGGCGGCCGCCGTCAGCTCGTTCATTTGGTTTTTCTGTTTCATTATTTGTATT
Source organism: Eleusine indica (assembly GCA_030378355.1). Classification (NCBI taxonomy): domain Eukaryota; kingdom Viridiplantae; phylum Streptophyta; class Magnoliopsida; order Poales; family Poaceae; genus Eleusine; species Eleusine indica. Next base: position 1,952,432 of record CM059498.1, on the reverse strand, counting down.
CGTTCTAGATAGCCTCCGGGACGCTACTTATCCGACACATCAGCAGCTGATATACACAAACTTGGGGGAAAAAGAAAAGTTGCCGAAGGTTTCCGACTCTCGTCACTCTGTCAGTTTGCTGTTAATCTCTGTCTAATCCTCCGATCAAAGCTCAGTCTCAGGCGCGGCTTGTGCTGTGCCATATCGTCGCCCGGAAGCAGAAACTGGGTCACTTTGTCCAGTCGTGGGTGTCGCAGGGGAAGCATCCCTCCTGCGCGATGTCAGCGATCTGGACGCCCGTGTCGTAGACCTCGCCGGCGCGCCACCGCGTGGGCAGCACCTCCCGATCGGCCCAGACCCACTTGCCATCGTAGCCGCCGGTCACCACCACCCTGAACTGCAACGGACCCGGCGGCGCCTGGCTCGTGCTCCACGCCGGCCCGTAGTCGCGCGTCAGGAACTTCCAGTTGGACGACCCGACCTATTGTTTAAAAAAAATTCGATTTTGTCAATGAGAAATTCCTCTCTTTTCTTTTTTACGAATGAGTAAATTTCTTTTAGCGCCGGCCGAGTGGCTCCAAAGTTTACCACGCAGAATCAATGTATGGTAAAACGGAGCAAGTAGAATCTATTGTTTCATTTTACCTGTGCGACGTCGACGGCGACGATGTCAGTCTGGCCGCCCTGGTAGAGGAAGCTGATGGCCAGCTCGTTAGGGGCGCGGCTCTTCTCCTCCACCCTCACCGAGAGGTTCCGGTTCTTGTACTCGCACGGCACCCTGCACAATCCCAGCCAAGACAAAATTGAGCCCTGCTTTTCTTGAGATTTCCAATTCAACGAAGGCTCGACATACACGGGAGGGAGGAAAAGAAGAATTCTACTGCGACTCGATCGCCAGCACTATTTTACTCGTGGTGAAAAGTGTGAAACACATGTTGGTGCGGTTGGTGAAAAAGAAAAAGTTAAAGGTGGTGGTGGAGAAAATCGGTTGGTCTCGATTTTACCTCTTGTACTCGACGTCGACGGTTCGGAGCTTGGCGAGCTCCTGCTTGGCCATGCCCGGCTTCGCCATGGCCGCGAACGCGGGGCTGCTGAGCACGAGGTCGGTGCGGTTAGTCCTGGCGCGGTCCGTGACCACCACCCTGGCGCCCCCGGAGCTGCACACCTTCTTGTCCTTGCAACGGACCTGGAAGCACGCTCCGCAGCCGACGCCGCCGCGGTAGAGCACGGGGCTCGCCGCGGCGAGGAAGCCGCCGTTGAAGGAAGCGGCCGCCGTGCCGTACCCGCACGAGCCGCCTGCACACAAGAACCGATGGGAATCAGAACCAGAGCCGGCTATACAAAAAACAGAGCAAGGTCGTTCCGTATCCGTACCGGTGAGGGTGAGGGATGATGTGTAGTAGGTGGCCTTGGAGTGGTGCACGCAGCGGTCGCAGGCTGACGCGAGGAGCAGCAGTTGGAGCAAGACGAGAGGGAGGAGCAGAAGCGATGAGGACGAAGCCAGGACGGCAGCCATCATCTCAATTCTCAATGGGATGGTCGTTGCTTGGCTCAGAGGAGAGACGAGGGGGAGCCTTGTCCGTGACGACTGCTTTTATACACCACCACCATCACACCGTCGCACGCCCCAGTCGCTGAGCCCGAGCTCGCGACGTATAACCAGTGGTAGCAGCACCGCACTGTAACTTTAACTGTAATTAGGCATACTATCAGGCATCTAAACGACCCGTGTATAACTAACTACTCGACAGGGACAGGATACTCGACTGACGTGGGAATCGAGAGCACGTCGACGGACGATGAATGATAGGGTGAGTAGCAGGTGTACATCATGACATACGCGCGGGACATAACATACCAAGGCTCTCCCATCGACGACAGCGCCTCGCCATGCCAAAACGGAACGGAAGGCCACCGACTCCACTCCACAAGCCCCAGCGCACCCGCACCAGCGGGCCACTGCCCGCTTGGCCGCTTGCATCCATCCCCCGGGTATCAAACGTGTTCCTCCGTTAGTCCTTTCCTTTCTCCCGGGAAAGTATGTATCCGTTGCATGGTCAAACAGAGAGCGCGATCATTCTGCCGAGATCGCGATCATTTTGCGCCAGTTTCAGTACTAGAATGGTGGCGAACATATCCTAGTGACACGACGGCGCGACCGATTGAAACGGTGCTGCTCAGCGACGCGACGCGACGCTGCCAGTTAGTTCCAGGAACACACCGCGCTCGCCTTCTACTTGGTCCGTATGCAGCCGCACTGTTCCACCATACACTGCCTCATGATGCCGGTGAACGCAAAGTTAACGTGGCACTGTACTGTTCGGTTTGCACATCAAGCATGTCTTGACTCCTTGATTTTGATCTGCCACTGGAAAGCACGCGGTGAAATATCTGATGACCACCTGCATCACTGAGTTGCAGTTTCATGATGGGAAGACGTTTCTATTTCGAATGTATTTCTTAGGATTTGAACCTCAACATAAGTATGAGAAATCAATATTATAGTCCTTATCACAATAGTACTCTTATTATAAGGGAATGGTCTCAACCTTTTATATAAAATTGAGAGAAGAAAGCATAGCCTCTAAAAAAAAGGAAGATACGGAACAAGCAGACTCAAATAATTGAACAAATGGATTGGCGGGCAATGATCAAGTCGCCGATATGCAAAGCTTTTGCTGTTCGGTGAGCTTCCATTTCTTTTTTCTTTTGTAGACGGGAGCTTCCCCTATTGCTCAGAGTGTCGGATTTATTCCATTTCTGGTCCTCTCCTACCGCCTTCTACGCTATTTCTTTGTACATCCTCCAGTCAAATATAGGTTTTGTTTGTAAGAAACAGGTTTATAGAAACTAAAAGTCTTTCAAACAGGTCAGTTTTTATATCAGTTTCTATAAACTAGATTATGAATTTTTAAAAAAATCTATAATCTGGCTCAATCCAGCTAATGTCAGTTTTTATCTCATTCTAATTTAATTAACTATTAAAAATTAGTTTATAGATTACAAAAAATAGTATCCAAATATTCTCACTTGATTTTTATTTAAAAATCAGATTTTAGAAACTAAAAGTAAAAACTAGTTTTTAAAAAACTATGATGAATCCAAACAGAGCCTTATTTGATTAGTTAAACTACTAGTACTAATTGAACGTATCAAATCGAACCAGAGGTAGTAGAAGAGAGGTCTTGCCTTCGACATCTCTACCTTTTTCAATAGTTAAACTACTAGTACTAATTAGGAGACAGCTCTATAAATAAAAATAAAAAATAAAAACGAAAAGGATTAGGGAGATTAAGATGAGGAGGCAGCGGTGCCGTATGGTCTTGGCGTTCATGCGCGGTCGGACTATTGAAAAACTGCTGCGATGTTGGGGGTTGGTGAAGGTGTACAATCAATTTGTTTTTTCTTGAGCTGGATCGAACGGTCTTCTTCAGTTTATCTTTTTTAACTATATCTCACGCTCAAACCTGCCGAGATGACCATCCATCCGCATTCCAAACATTAGTGACTTCACACTCCGCCGGGGCAGAAATATCAGAGACCCTTGAGGCTCAAGATTTTGAACCAGTTACGATCACCTGCATCATCATTTTGACGCAGAATGGACAGCTCTCTCGGTGCATTCTTGACTGTTATTCCGATAATCGATTGATGTTCACATTATGCTAACAATTTACCGAGGATCAATAGAGACTTTGCAGAAAGATGTTTTTTCCCTGCCACAATGTTTGAAGTTAAAGAACGCGTTCGAACACAACAATCGAAAGTCGCAGCTTCTGTGACATGCGTGCGGCACTTCGTCAATGGTGTTTCATTGCACGTTCTGAAGCATGAAACAAATCGTCTTAAATAACTACAGCAAAAACAAATTCAGATACGTGCAAGCACGCCTTACCTTCTCATATAGGTGCAAGTATAAAAATATGTGCATACCGTATTGACGCCTTTTTGGTATGATATATAGGCATATCAATAAAGTCATAGCCATACATGTATACTCTTTATTTCTTTAGACGAAAGCTATCTAGCACTTACACTACTGCAAAATGGAGCGACAGAGAAAGAAGGGGCGTGCACAGAAAGGGAACAGCAAACAGTTGAATAAAACGGAGTGGGTGATGGGACTGGGTGTGAGTGGAGGCATGGGGATAAGATCACACGAACGAATAATGAATATTTGTATGATGACTGAAACTGAAGTGGCTGCCTTTGCAAGATGTGGAGAGAAAGCAATGGCAGGCAGCAAGGAACGAAAGGATTAAGCTTATCATGTACGGCAATGCGTAGACCACCGGTGTCCTGCAGCACGGCCACACACAAATTAAAATTCAAAGATCGTATTATTTGTGATATGGGCGCTTGCGTTGCATACATCATATATATAGGGCGACATACATTTTGGATAACAATGTCACGTATTTGTGTGTGCATGACGAGTGCATAGAATAGTTAGCTGGTTTATATATATGTATATATATATATAGGCCATAACCAAAAGACTTCAGAAAAGGACCGAGTGTGTTTGCTTAGTGATGCATCACGTACTAATCATTTGAAGCTGGTAGGCTTTGCTTGGTACTACTTGCTAGGATAGTAGTAGATATGTAGGTAGGTCCCTAGGATGCAGGTGCTATAGTAGACGAAAACAGAGCCTCTGGAACTTGTTGAAAGGTTTTGCGAAAGAGGGTAATTCGGCACGGTTACAATTTAGTGAGATTGTTCATTCCCACCACTGGCTCGTTTCTGGCGTCAAGAAACCATGGTGTAATAATTTCTGAAACGGGGGTGACAATTGAACTGCAGTTGACGAGCTTACCAACTCCATTGACCGATTAATTAATTAATCAACGTATTTGATAATCGTCTCGCCAAAGTATACGTTTCCGTCCGCTGCATGCTTTAGTGGTTCTCATGAAGATTATTTGGCGTGGTGTAAAATTATATGCTAAAATTATTGTAAGGACCGTCGATTTGGCTTATTACATGACTTCTATAATAATCTCAGAAAAGAACTCGTAGATACTCGCTCTCGTCGAGTTCACCCTGAACCACTTACACTGAAGCGGAAAAGAATCGACTTTGTTCCTTGCTCATTATTGAATGACGTTTCAGGACAACCAAATTGCATTACATCTATGGCAATTAGGCTAGTATGTTGTTTATAGATGATACGGAATCATACTACATAATATAGCCGTCGTATTCCATGTGTGCCAAGGGTTGCCCATTTCTTTACGAACTAGGTACAAGTAGCTATTACTAGCATCGCGTAACGCCCTGTTCAAATGAAATGATTGTGCACGTACAACACACAAAATCCAACAATGCCAGTGCCATCACATATAGATCCCCACTACGCACCCAGAGGCAACAATACAAAGGAGACCAGCTCAACCATTTCTTTCTACTACGAAGCACACGGCGCAGAGCCGTACAGCAGACAGGCCATCCGATTATTCTGAGCCATGACGGCATGGCGAACTGCTCCACTTGTTGTTGTTTTTTTTTTTTTGATTGAATGCTCCACTTGTTGTTGGCCGCCAAATTTGATCGACCCGTCGCATGGCCGGTGTGGCGGTGTCCCCTTGCACGCACACGGGCGCAGCCAGGCAGGCACACTTGTAGTTGTAGGTGCAGCTAGCCTGTCTGTTTTGCTGGCCACACAGAATTCTCAGCTGAGCCTGAGCTCACGCCTGCCCGTGACACAAGGGAACAAAGGGCGCCAGGTGGTGGCCAGGTCGGCGAACGGCATGGTCCCCCAGAATTTTAACGCTTCGGTCCTGAGTCCTGACCGGCGATGATCGACGATGCGCGTTTTCGTGTTTACGATTTGGAATTTACCGGTGGAGTAGTGTACCGTGTTTGACGAGCGCGACCACTCCGATTTGGACCTTAACCTGCGCCGGATGCCGGCCGGCCGTGTCCATCACGCTCCATTCTGGCCGGCCGTGCGCGCCGCTTATCTCTCACGCACGTGGCGCCCCACGGACAACGGCGGCGGCTTCTTCGCCGTTCTCCTATGTATGGGTTGCAGGTTTCCCAGAGAATTCGGGCAGCCGCCGGCGACACACGTCGCACTTCTCGGCCGGCAAGACGCACGGGAGCTCGCCGCGTCGTCGTGGCCTCGTCGGTACTGGCGTTCGCCGTGTCGTCTGCTGCTTGCTCACGGCCGCAAGCCTGCTACTCTAGAAGATGCGTCCGGACGCGCGCACACACACACACACACACACTGACACTGGAAAACCAATTCGTCCCGTCCAGCTGGCGACTGCCGCGACGCTACAACTACCCATCTTGGAAACCAGACAACAAGTATACTGAAATCCTTCCCGCTGACCGTCCACGAGATCCAGCAGCGGCGTGGCGTTGCCGACGCGCCGGTACACCGGTTGCACTTCGCGCACATCCGTAGTGAGATTGACCTCTTATTCCTTCTCGTCCCCTCTAATCAGATCCCGATCGCTCATCAGCTTGTCCCTGTCGCCGAATCCAGCCACGACGCTCTTCCTGCTTTATTTCAGCCATTCACCTTCCTTTTTTTTTTCCCCCTTTCTGAAAAGACATTCTCTTTCCTTTTCCCAAAGGCAGATCGATGATCAGCGTCGACATCTTGGAGCTCCGCGGACGAGCCGTCTTTGAACTCCCACCTCTCTAGAAGAGATGAACCGCCGTCTGTCGGAGACTGGGAACAGAGAAAAGCCGGAGCAGAAAAGCAGCAGCCGAGCGCGCCAAATTTGCTTTAGCCCATCCCCCTCTACGCTACTTGGGCCGTGGCATGCATTTGCGTGAGTGGAGCAGCCGAGGATCAGCGGAAAGGATTTCCTCGTGCAGGTAGTACGGCCGTGCCCGTGCGTGCGCTTAGGTCAGATTACGATATCACTTTGCAGGTTTGTGGCTGCCACCCAGCCGAATGGAACGCCGGCAACGGCGCCGACCACCTACCGGTGCCCGCAAGCTTTTTAGTTTTTTCTTTTCCAGGGGTAGATGCCATTACTGGAGTGATTATTATCGGACTGTTGTGAACTCGCATAGTTCAGGGCAAATAATAAGCAATCCTGGCATCGCTTTACTGTTGAAAAGATGGTTCTTTCAGAGCTGTGCTAAAAAAGAACTTGGTAACACTCAGCACAACCACCCCAATACCAATACGCGGCTGTTCGTCGGACTCCTGTCTGACTGTAAAGTGGACGCACGTTTCTGCTACGACAACGAAAGGTAGATGCACGTTTAGTAGCCGTACATGTGTTCTGAGACTGGCCACATTTTTATGCTCCTTTGTATGTGCGGTAGACGTCACATCATTAAAAGTTCAAAAAAAAAAAACGATGAAAGCTAATAAGCACTCATAAACGATCCAATACCGGGCAACAAGTATTAACAACTTAACAGAGCTTGGATGAACATTAACAAGCCTTGATGGCAATTATTATATGGACTTGGCTAAGTTATTCATGTCCAGGTACAGAAGCAGTATACCCTCCCAGATCCTGTACAGAAACATTGTATACAGCTGATGAAACCATCAGTTACTGAAGCAGTTTTGACAGAGCCTGATTTCCCTTGATGACTGACTAGTCGATGCTACAATACAGTAAAAAAAAAATGCATATGAATTGCGGCGCACTTCACAGTTTGGATGTGGCGAGCTTGATGAGATCCTTCCTTAGTATCTTGCCGGATGCGTTTTTGGGAATATCTGTCACGAACGCCACCTTTCTAACCTTCTTGTAAGGCGCTACCTGTGAACATTACATGACAGCAGCAGATAAGAGACAGCAAATCAGGCAGGCAGATGCCTGTATCTATAACAAACATGTTGATTTGTTCACGAGTCATGCTTTTACCTGTTTCGCCACAAATTCCATCACCTCACGATCTGACAGATTGCTCCCTTTCTTCCTAACTACATAGGCCATGGGAAACTGTCCAACCTCCCTATCTGGAAACCTGCAGAAAACACAAATCGATTAGGAAACTGGTAGATAGCAGTGCGTGTTTACTGACATCTCGATAACACTTACGGGATAACAGCGACATCCGTGATCTCTGGGTGTGTTAGCAAAAGAGCTTCCAACTCTGCAGGAGGCACCTGTCCATACATAAGACATATTCAGAAGCCAAGAAACACTCAGTAGTAGTTCAGAGAACTTTCAGATTTTCACCACAGATGTATCACAAGGCACCAGCCAGTGATGATCATTACCTGATATCCTTTGTATTTGATCAACTCCTTCAGACGATCCACCACAAACAGATACCCATCCTCGTCTATGTAGCAGAGATCCCCAGTCTTGAGCCATCCATCAGGTGTCACTGTCGACTGTGTCGCCTCTGTGTTCTTGAAGTAGCCTGGGAAAAATCAACATTTCCATTTCCGTAAGGCACTGACCATTTTTTTTCTAAAAATAGTAGCATTGAATCTAGCTACTCAGAACAAATGTACTATTTATAAATCTAAAAATGCTCAAAACACCCAGCTCTTCTTATGGTTCTGAAAGAGATAATATTCAAGTAAGTGGACCCATGGAAAACCACCATGGATGTTGATGACACAATAAAATTCAATGAGTACTCAAACCAAACATGTTAGACAGTCAGCACTAGGCATACTGCAATCCATGTACAATGACAGAAAGTCAAGACACATGATTACTCGTTTTTTTTTCCCCCTTTTTTGCAGAGGTAACAATTGGTGCTTTCAGTCTTTACTGTTTCAGAGGATGCTTTGCTGCCTGTCTGTTGAAACTTTTTTTTTTACAGAAAAAGAAACATCGGAAATGTTGTGTGATTAGACAACCATGAATTTACATGATGTTCGACTGGTTCGTAGCGTTGGCAAAACATCGCTGCGTTTCCTAGCCATTTGTTTGACAGTTACACTAGATATGCCTTAGAGAGGAACATTCCCTGAAAGGCTGAAACTCATTGTAATAATGGTACGAAGCTACTGTCAGTGACATTACTAGCAACCAGGCACATCAAAGCACATCAAGAGATTCAAATGAACACAGAACATGTAGGAAACTTGGATATTCGTATTACTGAAGACCACGGTAACTTTATGATGCGAAAGCGGGTGCTGAAGTGAGGAGGTGATCACTGAACTACGACATGCAACTCTTCTCTCTTTTTTTATTTGCGAGGGATAAATACGCAACTCTATTGCTGATGAGACGAATGTGACTCTGATGTCTTGAATTACAAAAGGTTCATTTTAATAGGCATCACGCATGACGGTATATGATTCTTGGTAGCTGCAGTTATATCTAGAAGAAAAAAATATATCTTGGTATCTGCAGATAATCAGATGCAATCCTTGAGATCTGAAAAGAATTGTCGTGACTCGAATGCAAGTCTGTCACCACATGCTTATGCATATTGTAATTCGAGAGCACGTTTAGTACGCTTATTATTCTAACTAACTCGAAACAGACTGAGATCCGCAAGATTCCAAGGGTGGTAATCGTAATCAGTGGTCAAATGAAAGTACAAGGCATTGAGGCATGTCTGTATGGTTAAACATGAAAGACAATTTTGTTACGTTTAGTAAGTGATTGAGTTTCATTTTACCTTTCATGACGTACGGTCCCCTGAGCCAGAGCTCGCCGGTTCGGTTGACCGGCAGCGCCTCGCCGGAGTCCGGGTCGACGATCTTAGCCTCGGTGTTGGGCGAGAGCAGCCCGGCCGTGCCGTACCGGCGGCTCTCCTCTGCGGAGTCCGTGGACGCGCCGATGGCCGTGCTCTCGGTGAGCCCGTATCCCTGCAGGATCTCCACCTGCGGGTACTTTTCTCTGAACCCCTCGATAAGCTCCTTCCCGAGCGGGGCCCCGCCGGAGAGGACCTTCCTGAGCTTCCCGAGCGGCAGCGGCTTGGGGTGGGCGACCATGGCGACGAGGATCGGCGGCACGAGCGGGAGGTAGGTGACCCCGTACTCGTTGATGGAGCGCAGCATCTCGGGCAGCTCGAACTTGGAGAGCACGACGACGGTGGCGCCGCATCCGAGCAGCCCCGTGGCGAAGGCGACGAGGCCGTAGACGTGGAACATGGGCACCGTGCAGAGGAAGGTTTCGGCGGCGTCGGAGCGCTCGAGGCGGAATCGGTTCATGATGATCTGGACCATGGAGATGAGGTTGCGGTGCGTGGCCACCACGCCCTTGCTGGGCCCCGTGGTGCCGGACGAGTAGAGCAGCGTGGCCTGGTCGTCCTGCGTGATTTTGCGGTTCTGTTGGAGGGTAGGGTCGGGCGGCGTCGCGGAGATCTCGTCGATGGTGGCGACGACGCGCGGGTCGGTGGCGTCAGAGGGGAGGAGGGTGGATTCGAGGAGGATGACGCGGAGGAGGCTCCCGCCGGCGGCGCGGGGGAGCTTGGGGAGGAGGTCGCGGGTGGTGAAGGCGAGCACGGGGCGCGCGTCGGCGACCTGCTTGGCGATCTCGGCGGGTGTGTTGATGGGGTTGGCGGTGGTGACCACGACGCCGAGGGACATGGCGGCCAGCGCGGCGACGGGGAAGTGGACGGAGTTGGGGGAGAGGATCAGCGCCACGTCGCCCTTGCGGAGGGACAGCGGCGGCGACGCGAGCGCGGCGGCAGCCCCCGCCACGGACCGCCACAGCTCCGGGAACGTGATCCGGCGGCCCGTCGCGGCGTCGACCAGCGCCACGACGCCCGAGTGCGGGCGGGACGCGAGGAAGGTGACCACGTCGAGGTCACGGTCGCCCATGAGCGGGACGGGCGCGCGACGGCTGCGGAAGGTGCGCGTCGCGGCGCAGTAGCCGCTGCGCGGGTCCACCTCCGGCGACGACGGCGGGGCCATGGCGTGATCGAACTCGGGAACCACTCTCTCTTGCTCGCTGGTGTCTCTCGCCGGTGGTCTCCCCTGTTCGCGCGTGCGAGGGTCCGAGACAGTTGGGTGGTGGCGGCGGCTGCACGGGAGGGGAGACTCCTCCTCCTTTCTGACTAGTAATGGTACTGGTGACAGGTGGGCCCCGCCACCTCGTGCAGTCGCGTTCAGCTCGAGGGTGGAAGGGAAAGCGTGCTCCATGTGGAGAAAAAGATGGTCGCCAAATGCCCGATGACGCCAGGACGCTTCCTCTCCTCCCCGCCGTCCCCGGTACCCAGAATGTCCCCCACCATTCCCCATGACAAGTGGGGTCAACGGTCCGAGCAAGCCAACTGGGGACGGGGGTGAGACGACATTCCCGTACTGCAGATGCAGAGCAACCGCCGCCGCCGCTGCACCAGTCTGGCAGCTTGCCTGGCAAGATGGGCCGGTGGGGGCATGATGATTTTCTGAACCGAAGAATCTCAGCGGCAAAACGGTGGCTACCGACCGGACGGCAAAATGGTCGTCCTCTTACTTTGACTTTTGTGGAGTTGATGTTGCATGTGGGTGGCAATGCTTACGCTATTTTGTTAGTACAAACGATGGAGCTTCAAGTCTCGGGCAGCAGTAGAAAAGTGAAAAATCCAACAAAATCCTCGTATAACCACCGTTTATCTTGAGAAATATCAAGACCGTTATACTCGTAGAAATACAAAAACTGTACTATATAAATCAATACGTATTATTCCATGTTTTAGCCTTTAGTTTAAAACAAATGATCGTGTCACTATCTTTATTGTTTGTGCATACGCACATTAAAAATGGTCATCCTTTTAATATTTTGACTTTTGTGTAGAGTTGATGTTGGGTAGCAATGATTATAAATCGTTATTTTGTTAGTACAAATTACATAAGTTCATGTCAACCACGGTAGCAGCAATAAGTGAAAACTCCAACAAAATCTTTGTATAATCACAGTTTATCTTAAGAAATATCAAGACCCGAGGGTGAGGGGCAATGGCCCCTATCACTTGAACATGTTACTACTTCGTAATACAAAGACATGCTATAATTGGCCTAGCTAAGGGTGAAGCCGAGCTAGAGGTGTGTTTGAGGGTCTCTAGTTGGTCTTACAATGGATCCTAAAGATTGTGGTCCTCTTAATGTTAGAGGAGAGACTACTCCAACATAGTCATGATGGCGAGCTCATCAATGAACTAAACGGAGTTGAGATTTTACATGGTAAGAGATTGTAGAATAGGTGTTGGGGGAAAGCCCACCTCCTAGTCTCTTCTAGGTCTAATTGGAGCCCATTGACGAGCGACAAGGCCAAAGATGAGTCAGAGGCCTAGAGGGGAGTTAGCCCAGCACGAGGCCGAAGGCACTGTACGTTCGAAAGGCGTACAGGCAACGAGCGGTATGGCCGAAGGGCGTACGGACAAGATGGATCCCACTACACAAGTCCCGAAGATTGACTTCCGGGGGCATGTATCGGATGGTGATTGAAGTACCAAAGTACCCTTAGGCAGGAGAATAGAGCATGTAACATGGGAGATTTAACAAAATAGGACTCTTACCGGATGGACACTCTTTAAATAGGACTCTTCCCAATGTCCCTAATATAATAGGACTTTACTCAATGGTCATAACATAAAGCACCTTCTCATACACTTTTAGTACCAAATAGGACTGATGACATGTTAACCGTATGCAAAATATCATTTCTATCTTTGGAGCCCACCACGACCAAATTACCCTTTTATCCCTCATGTCCTATGCGCTAGAGCGCCCCGCCAGACCAGCTTGGCTGGTGCTTTGCACCCTGGCGCCCACCCCACCAGAGCCAAGACCAGCTCGCTGCTTTGGCTGGTCCTTTGCACCACACCAGGACCAATCAAATTTCAACAAATTCAAACATATTCGAATTCAAATACAAATTCATATCAAAAGCTGAACTGCTCCTCATTTTCATGCTCAGAATCCACAAAATAGAGAGATTAAAACATGAACTTTTAAAAAGAAAAACAAAGGGAGAGAATACATCACATACAATAATAAGTCATAATAGAGGTATACTGCCACATAAGCATATATACACTACTGTGCTATGTCCAGCAAACCATCAAAGTTCTTTCTTCCCATCATCTTCTACCACAAACTACTACAAGTTCACTAAATTAACAACTAAACCTATGTTACCTTCAAAAGCCATCACCACCTTCAAAAATCAATGTCCAGCAAGCCACCAAGTTCAAAAGGCCATCTAAACATGCAAAAGCCACCACCACTCCATGTCACAGCCACTAACCTATCTTACCTTCTCCAAAATAACAGTCGACACCTTGACCAAGCTTTCCAACCACCTTCACTTCTTGTTGAAGACCGTCAACAGCAACATAGAGCCAATGGCAATAAAGACTGCCACCATCCACGACAAAGTTGCCTGGCGCCGGCAGAAGTAGCAAGCAGCTTCAGCTTGATCCTTGGCTTCATTTGCTTCCTTCACAATCTCCTTCATAGCCTCCTTCTCCTCCAAACAGTTTGGTATGAGATTTTAACACCATATTTCTTCTGCAGATCCTCTTGAAGTGCTCTTGCTCCTGTGTTTGGATGCTTCTTTAAGGTTCCAGCTACCTTTTCAGCTACCCAGCTTTGTGATGCCATCCTAGATACCCTGCTGGTTGAAGAACATGTGTGGTCTTCAATGTGTATCTACACTCTAACTATGTCATCCGCTTGTTTTCTACCAACAATTCTTCATGGACACCCTGCAATAGTGCAAAATGCCCTGTACGCTGTCTGATTGGACTTCTTTGTTGCAAAATCAAATTCGTCCACATTGGCATATTGTCTTACTGCCATTCTAAAGTGCTCTATGGTAGGGTAACAAGTGCCGACACTCAAATCTAGATCATCATTGTTCCAAGTCGAAGGTGGTTCATCTGAAATACAGTCATCCACTAGAATTGTTGCATCCTTTATTTCTTTCTCAAGTTCAGGTGATATCACAGGAGTTGGCCTAGCAGGACACTTAGCATTCCTTTTGGACGTAGCTCTTGCAGCAGCAGCCTTCTCAGCCTTCTCATCCTCTTCTTTAAACCCAAATTTTTCATAAACAAACTCCTCATCAGTAGCTTGTGGTACATCATCGTCTTCAAATTGCAAAGGATCAATGAAGAGGCCACTCCAATCACCCCCATTATCAGATATGATAACTGGTGGAGAGGGTGGATGTTGAGATGGAGCTGGAGCTGGAGCTGCTGCTGCTAGAGATCGTGGAGTGGCAGCGGGACCTTGAGGTTGTGGAGATGGAGTGGCAGCTAGACCTGGAGGTTGTGGAGGTGGTGGAGTGGCAGTTGGACCTTGAGGTTGTGGTGGTGGTGATGGACCTGAATCTACCATATTAGCTACTAGATCAGCCCTTTTACCTGTTGTAACTGCCCTTTTAGTAGCTGGAACTGCCCTCTTTGCTGACCCCTTGCTGCATTCTTTCACACTGGTCCTTTTCTTCCCCTTGTCAATCTTATCAACAATTTCAACTATCAAAGACACAGTTCTTGTATAACTCCTATCTCTGATCAAACAACGTAGCTCCATGGTGTTGGTTATCTTAACAATAGCATTGGTCTCCTTATCAATCCCCCGAAAGATAAGCTCTTGCCTTGAGTTCCATTTCACCCTCTTTGCAAGCTCAACTTGAACCTCCTCTAGTGTCACATCACTTGCAACAAACCATTCAAAATCAGTTTTCACAACCTCTGCATCTTTCCCTTTCCCAAATGAATATACAGTGACCATAAACCTATAGGAGTCATAAGAATTGAACCTAGAAATAAATAGTGGAGACACAACATAAAAAAAAATCCTAACTTTCTATTGTCCATGCTTGAACCATACTATGATTCCAATTAAAAAGGATGAATTGAGACCACCCAGAAGACAAATCAACAAGAAAAGACATGTTCAAGGGATCCCCAACCTACAATTTCACATGAAATGAAAAAAGGGAGCTTAAATGAGAAGAAATTCATCTAAAACCATGAAGAACTTGGACCTCAACTAAATTAACATCGAATCATGACCTTGTATTGGAGAATCTTCGTTGAATCGAAGCCCAATCACTGCCGCGTCATCGGGTCGGAGCTCTGACCTAGAGTTCCACAGAAAGGGGAGAACTTCAGCAAGCACGCATGAGGAGAGAAGAAGAGGGTCGGAACCAGAGGCGGCTACGCAAGGGAGGGGAGTGCATACCTGGCTCCTACCAATGGCCGCTGATGGCCGCCGCTCCGACAGGGGAGGATGTGGCGGTGGCCCCGAGTCGCTCCGACCAGGTGCTTGACCAGGCGCGCGAATGGGTTTGACTAGTGCGCGACCAGGTAAGCGCGCGGGTCTGGTCTGAGCCAATCGGGAAGGAGGTATTTTCACCTAGTCAGTTTTAAACCGAGGGTAAAATGGACACTGCGCATAAGGTTGCCATGTCATCAGTTAAAAAGTAGTCTTATTTGGCACTAAAAGTTTATGAGAAGGTGCTTTATGTTATGACCATTGGGTAGAGTCGTATTATATTAGGGACATTGGAGAGAGTCATATTTGAAGAGTGTCCATCCAGTAGAGTCCTATTTTGTTAAATCTCCCCGTGTAACATAGGCTCAGAGTAAACATGTAAACATACCAGAGAGACTAGGTGAGCATATACCTATAAATGCTCTCCGGTAGCTCCCATGTAAGGTCATTCGATCATATCTTGAGTTTGAACAATTCGGTACGGACTCAACCACATAATATAAGTTTATACCGAAGGGACCCACTCCAAGGGCCTTCGGCGCTATACTATGTTACTCCCTCCGTTTCAAATTATAAAACATTTTAGCTTTGGGCACGCGAATTAAGGAGATGTGAAAAAGATAAGTACACAAAAAACAAGAAAGAGAGAATGAGATAAAAATATATTGGGAAGAGGAAAAGGTGCATTGGGATGCGAGGGTGTTTTATAATTTGAGAAAACTTGAGAAAAGTAAAGTGCCATATAATTTGAAACAGAAAGAGTACTTGCTTGCTCGGTCGTTCCTTCCAGGCCTGTCCGAGAGGCCTTCGACACTCTGGGTCTTCAAGGTATATCCTCGACTGGTCTCATAGTGTTTGTTCTAGACTTGTAAGCACAACAACAAGATTAGTCATTTTATAGCTACTAGGGTTTGTACTGAGCCTTTCACTAAGATTTGTCTTACAGTATTAGAGTTTGTTGTTGATATTGTAGCAGCCTATTGTAATCTTTGTTGTGATTAAGAAAGCTCAGCTTTCCTTGCAAAAAAATAATAATAACAATAAAGGTAAAGCTCGTCATGTCTTTTTTTGCTTTTTCTTAGAGAATAATAACTTCAAAGCTCGCCGAGCTGTTTGCTAAATGCAGTTGGTTGCGTATGAAACACAGCATTCGTTATCAAGGAGTATAAAATCCACGGCAACATTATTTCTGTCAATATTATTCGGGAAGCGGAAACGGTGCATAGGAGCGCGAAGATTTTGCCCAAAAGAAACGTGCATGTGGTTGACAGCATGCTGATCGGTGATCGCCTCAGAGTGAACATGGTGGTAGTGTAGTTGATCCTTGTGGTCTGTGGACGGGGCAAGGAAATGATATACGGAGTATATCTGTATAGTATAGGTGAAGGTGGCTTGGGCCAGATGCCCAAGAGAGAAGTTCATGTTGCACAAGGCCTGGTGAGAATTCCGGCCCAGTAATAATGTTCAAAACAAACAGCCAAACCCGTCACGTCATTGCCACCGTTCCCTGTGAATCGAACGGCCCATGTAGCTTCAGTATCCAGGAACCCAATCATCGCCTTATCCACTGCCTCGTCCAGAGCAAGACATCACCGTGCTGCCGGCCGCTCCACGCGCGCCACCAGTCAGTCCATCACCACCACCGCTTCCTCACTCCGATGGAGGCCGTCCTACGGCATCCATCGCTCTCCCGCCTCAAACTTCCGAACCCAAACCTACTTCCCAAAACTCCATCGTTATCGCTTCCTCCCTCCTCTCTCCGCCTCCGCAAGCGCCGGCTCACCGCCGCCGCAGTGTTCCAGCAGGGCAAACCAGTGACGAACGATGAGGACGAGGCGTACGGCGAGGTGGACCGCATCGTGTCGAGCCGCACGGTCACGAGCCCAGTGTTCGCGGAGGACGGCAGCGCCACGACCTCCGCGGCCACGGAGTACCTAGTGGAGTGGAAGGACGGGCACGAGCCGTCGTGGGTGCCGGCGGGGGCCATAGCCGCCGACGTGGTCGCGGAGTACGAGACGCCGTGGTGGACCGCGGCGAAGAAGGCCGACGCCGACGCGCTCGCGGCGCTACTCGCTGACGAGGCGCTGCGGCGGGACCCGGACGCGGAGGACGCGCAGGGCCGCACCGCGATGCACTTCGCGGCGGGCCTGGGCTCCGAGGACTGCCTGCGCGCGCTGGCCGCCGCAGGGGCCGACGTGGGCCGCAAGGAGCGGGCGGGGGGCGGGCTCACGCCACTGCACATCGCGGTGGGGTACGGCCGGGCCGCGGCCGTGCGGGTCCTGCTGGAGCTCGGGGCCGACCCGGACGCACCCGACGGGCAGGGCCGCACGCCGCTGGAGCTGGTCCAGGAGGTGCTGGGCAGGATGCCCAAGGGCAACCCGGCCCTGTTCCAGCAGCGGGCGGCGCTGGAGGCGGCGGCCAAGGAGATGGAGAAGGCCGTGTACGAGTGGGCCGAGGTGGAGAAGGTGGTCGACGGCCGCGGCGAGGGAAAGTGGCGGGAGTACCTCGTCGAGTGGCGCGACGGCGGCGACAGGGAGTGGGTCAAGGCCGCGTGGGTGGCCGAGGACCTGGTCAACGACTTCGAGGCCGGGCTCGAGTACGGCGTCGCCGAGGCCGTGGTGGACAAGAGGCCGGCGGCGGCGGACGGGGAGGACAAGTGGGAGTACCTTGTCAAGTGGGTGGACATCGAGGAAGCCACCTGGGAGCCGGCCGAGAACGTCAACGACGAGCTCGTGCAGGAGTTTGAGCAGCGTCAGTCCGGCTCAGCTGCAGCTGGTGGTGCGCCGCCGCAGACGGAGACGATCGCAGGATAAAAAAGGTGGCCGTGTTTGATTCCTCTTGGTATTGCTTTCTGATGTTTGTACTGAGCTGAGCGTTCAAAATGGTGCCCGTACCATGCATGTATGAATAGCGATTTGAATTTTTGTAGTGGATATTATGGAACCTTTTTGTGAGTATATCATATCTCGAATGAAATTCGCCATAGTTTCAGCAGATTTTCAATCCGATGTTCTTTCCTCTCGTTACATACAGAGAACATGGCGTATGTTTATTCCAGTAATGAATACATGAACAATCGATCAGATCTCATCAAAATGATCCTGGTAGATCTGTTGTATGTATTAACCCATTCAGCTTAAATACCTCAAATTTGCGCAAATACATGGATTACCCTCTACAAAATTGCTCCCCCGTATTGAATCATATCATAGTTCATAAAAAATCAGAGTAAATGAGATGCTCCTTTGAGATGTCCTGGAGGATGACATGAATGAGGAATCGACCAAAAATTGCTCATGGTGACTACCAATGAGCGCTTTTGTGGAATCAATCAGCAACCTACGGAGACAAGGTCCAGGTTATAACTAGTGAAGTTAAACAAACATAAATGGGCAATTTTACTTAAATTCAGTCATAATTTCTCAACTCTTGAAAACAAGGTCACACCATTTTATTTGAACAACTTTGTCTAATTCATTTAGTAGAGAGCTAGTGATGATAGCTCCGCCCCCCGGCCATCACCAAATCACTAAGCTTCGCCATTGCTCCCTTGCTAGTGGTGGTGTTTGAAGAGCGTGTGGAATCTGACACCTGAATTGGTGCTGTTGATTGACAACAAATTTCATATCCTTTATATTGTGTTCTTCCTCAGAATCCTAATATTAAAACAGTTAGACAAGCTAAGCATTACAAATCGCAAAGTTGAAATTTCAGGCCAGCTAGTGACCCTCACTCTAATCAGTTTAGGGGGTTCTAGAACACTGTGAAAGTACTTCTCGGGTCGTGGTTAGACTTTCTTAAAAAAAAAAAAGGTTGTGGCTAGGACCTTCAGCTTGTCCTCAACATGGACAAAAAATGACATAAGTGATCTCGTAAAACCATGGGGTATCGTGTATCGGGTCATCATACCTGATTGAGAGGATTGTCTGGAGATTTCTTCCAGAGCTTCCATATCATGTCTTTGTACTGATGCAGAGTAAGACCGGGTTTCTCTTCCTTGAGCTTTGCAAGCTCTGCTTCCTCAAACGCCTGCGTCAGTACACAGGTATTGTCAAAACCGTACTACGGCCACTATAAAACGGGACAATTCAACAGCACAACGATTGGTTAACTCAAGTGAAGTGGCACTTGAATTGTCCGTCTGATTTTCACGAATGGAATGACCATACCTTGTACGAGACCTTGAGGCGCCGCTCAGGGTGGCGGTCCGGCGGTAGCGCCGGCTCACGGGCGATAGACATCTTAGCAATCGCGTCCTCCACCGACCGCGCCTCGATGATGGAGTCGTCCCTGTTGGTGTTGGCGACAAGCACGACTCGCTCGTACTCCTCCGCCTCGGTGGTGCGCGCCTGCCGCTTCTTCGCCGCCTCGGCCTCGCGCTGGAGTCGGAGCCGCTCCTCCTCGCGGCGGCGCAGCAGCTCGGCCTCGGTGACCTTGGGCACGGCGGGCCCGCCCACGCGCGCGGCCTTGCGGTCGGGCCTGCGGGCCGCGGCGGCGACCTGCTGCTGCTCGAGCTCGGCGAGGCGGCGGTTCTCAGCCCGGCGGGCGGCCGCCTCGGCGCGCTTCTCGGTGTCCTCCTCGCGGCGGCGGGCGG
The DNA here is from genome assembly GCA_030378355.1 of Eleusine indica. Taxonomy (NCBI): domain Eukaryota; kingdom Viridiplantae; phylum Streptophyta; class Magnoliopsida; order Poales; family Poaceae; genus Eleusine; species Eleusine indica. Next base: position 1,932,756 of record CM059498.1, on the reverse strand, counting down.
ACCGGGACTTGGGGCCCTCGGCCGCCTGCCAGTAGGCGTCCTCCTGGGCGCGCGCCTCCCGGTCGCGGCGCTCAGCCTCGGCCGCGCCGCGCCGCGCGCGGGCCGCCTCCGCCTTGGAGTTGACGCCCATCTTTTTCGGCATTGCGGCGCGGCGTTGCGTGAGGTGGGAGCCGCCGAGCTGCGAAAATGCGGTCAGCGATGGCCGATGGGGTCTGCCGGTACCTCTGCTTCGCGGCGAGAGGAGAAGAGGCTTCTGGATTCTTCTTTTAAGCTTGAGCCGTCCATTCCTCGTTTGACAAGCTGACAAGCACTCCAAGCGCGCAGTATCTGCTGCCAGGCGGGCCCACCCGTCTTCTGGACCCACCTGTCAGCGGGCACTGCATACTCGACAGACAGCCAGGATCCTCCCTCATCCTCCTCGCCGCAACCCCAGAAGCAGGTTTTTGGCCGCCATCCCCCCGATCTCTCGCCGCCAACAGCCCGTCCGCCGCTGCGGCCTCCTCCTCTCCGTCTCGCCACCAACTGCCGGCCGAGCTCTCCGCCTGTGGATCCTAGCCCAACGAAAACTGCGGTAGGCAGAGGAATCCCAGAGGAACGGCGGGCAAGATGATCGGCGTGGGGAAGACGAAACAGTACGCCAGCGTGCTGGACAAGCCTCTCAGCCGCGGCAGGCAGGAGGTATGCGCCAAACCTGCCTCTAATTCCCGTAGGATCTGTGCAAAGGCAAGGCCATTCGGATCCGTGCTGTAGATGCAGATCTCACTGCCTTAATGATTTCAATGGGTTCTTTGTGGATCCTTCGATTCTTGATTCGTACTGTAGCTTGTAGGTTGTAGCAAGGTTCGCAGGTTGTAGGAGCACTTAGCGCGTGATGTAGTTGCGACAGACGTGCCATATGGTGCTTGAACAGTCTAGTTTAACAAGTCGCCAGATTGTTGATCCACGGAACATAATTGTGCTACCGCGTTTCTTCGGTCTTTCTGCAATAGTATACCTTAGCCTTACACTGGTTGAAATGTGTTGAACTTTGGGAAATAAGTTTAAAGCCTATATTCAGAAAACCAAAGATTAAAGAGCAACAGAGACATAATTGTTGGACATGTGAAATTTTGCTGTTAATGGTACTATGTACCTTAGTTTGATGCGAGTTTGGATTGTGCATTGGCAGAAACTTAAATTGATAGCCTGGAGAGGCATCATCATCTTTAGAGTAATGCTGGTTATAACTTTCAGTTAGAGTTAAACACAAAGATTACAATATGCTAGAGTTTGACTTAATAAGTATGAAAGGATGTAAATGTATAATTAGCTGTTGTTTCTTAGAGCGGTGTGGCCTCTGAACACAAAATCGAACTCAAACTTCATCTATAATGAATTTGTGAAACTAATAAAGTTAAAATATAATTGATGTGGACCTAATTCGTTTTTCTTACCAAAATCAAAGCTAGCCAGATACAATACCCGAGCTTTTCAAGTTTGACCTGAAGCTTTCTGATTGGCTCACAAGCCTATTCACGGATCATTTAGTGACATAATTTCAGTGCCCAAACTCAGGATGAAGAACACGGTACGAATAGGCATGAAAAGAAGGATAGCTTAGATGTTAGAGAACTCGAAACTGTCATATTTCATGATACAAAAATAGAAAATACAGGACCCTCAGAAGTCACATTTGACCCAGCACACCAAGTTCAAATATGCGAGTCCCTGATAACCTGCTAACTTTATGCAACAGCCGCTGTCTTAATTTAATTACTATAGTTCAGCAGAAGGTTTTCATGTGATCATATTTCTTTCACTTTTTTTTTTTTTGGCATTGAGGTTTACCAGTGCTGATCTTGTTAGTAGCTAGGGCATAATTCCTGATTTCTTTACAACACACTTAATAATTGTTAGCAAATTTTGCAATGAGAGGTCAAAGACTATGACAGACTTACTTTAAAACCTTGGCAGGTTGCTTTCTCTTGCGGACTGTTTTTTTTTTTTTTTGCCATATATCCTCCATCAATGAGTTGTTTTTGTTTTGTAGGTCAGTTTGAGTGCATTTGCATTCTTGTTCTCAGAGTTGGTTCAGTACAACCAGACACAAGTTGACAACATTGCTGAGTTGGAACGGAGGTAACTACTACTGTCATATTGTGTATGTTTGTCTAATATGATACATGTTACCACATTCAACTATCTGATACCAGGTCACATAGGTTCTCTCAATAAATTTTACCACTTGAAGTATATATTCATCTGGTTACATCCATTTCTTTTGTTTTATACACAGACTGGAGGATGCTGGTTATGCTGTTGGTGCAAGGGTGCTTGAACTTCTCTGTCACAGAGAGAAGGTCGTTTCCACTTCCTTAGTTTAGTCCATATATTTAGCATAATCTGAAGATTGAGCTTTGCTTATTCCTTTTTCTTCATTCGTTATACCTGCAATATGAGTGGTGTGCACTGCACACTGTGACAATGGCAACTTTGCACCTGTATTGCCAATTTTTGCAAAATGATAATTCATAATTGTTTTTTATTTTACCAAGTAGTTTTTTTGTTTGGATAACGACCTAGCTCTCTGTAGCCCAATATCTGATAAGTATATAATACATGAATATCATAGCAGTGTACGTCAGTAGAAACCATATAAATGCATTTTCATGGACTAGTTGAGTGATGAAAACTGTACCTTAATATGCTGAATTAGTTCCTATTTTCTTAACAAACTTTATAAGATGAAATGTTCAAATTCTATAATATCTGTACCGACTTCAAGTGCCCTCCAGATTCAAAGTCTTATCTCTGTATTATTTTATATGTGATTTGTGATTCTGGTCCAGCTTATTCCTTTCACATACAGAAAGATAATTAGATTGTTACTTCAGGGTAATAGGCGAGAGACACGACTTCTGGGGATTTTATCATTCATCCACAGCACTGTATGGAAAGTCTTGTTTGGAAAGGTATTATGCTCTGCCTATGATTTGTTTCTGATTCCTATTCAATCTCATAGTGGACTGATGCAATATTTTGCATTCATTAAGCTTTAGTATTGGTGAGGTTGTTCTTACATTATGAATCAAGTGTATACTTCTGGTATGACTTGATGCCCCCTCAGAGTCCAGACCCGAAGTGGCACGATGTAACCATGAAGAAGCCGCAGTATAGGACAAAGGAGGACAGAGAGAGTCGATAGTCTAAGAAACCTTGAAACTAATAATCCTATTCCCTGATTTATTGTAAGCTGTCCCATGCGGAACACTATAATAACTCAGTGTTGTACATCTTTGTTTGCTGCAATAATGTTTTTTAGGATTACCATTACCCTTGTATTGCTGCAGATGACTGCCTTCTCTCGCCCTTGCTTTTTTACAGTTTGTCCTGGTATCTAGTGGTTTCCATGGCTGTAGTCATCTGTAGCCATTGGCATGAGCTGCAGCTACAGTCTTATGCGCAGCCATGCGTCATTGGGCTTGCATGACTAGCATAGCAACATGCTTTGTTTTTTTAAATTGCTTGGTTTCAAAAGGCTATTACTAGTATTCATTTAGTTACCACTATAATAGTGATTAATCATGCCTCTTAACCAGCATTGATAGTTAGAACTGAATGAGGGCACTATTCTGGATGCTAGCATGCAAGTGCAATGTGTTTAGCTTCCCAAGCTTTTTAACAATAAGATCAAGTTTCTTTTTCCTGCCAAAATGGATAATCACATGTAGGATAATATTGTTGCAGCTTGATTTTGAAATGTGTAATAATTATTTTACAGCACTGTTGCTTCTCAGCTCAAGTCAGTCTGGTAGTTTAGTTTCAGCATTGATACCAAGTGCCTTTTGCTCTGTGTTATGTGTTATTTTTTGCATCTCTTTGCAATATGGTTTATTATAAATGGTCACCTGTGATAATCTAATCATTGAACTCTGTTCACATGTTTGCTTCGTGATACCAGTAGTTGACTTCCTATGTTTGCAGGTGGCTGATTCACTTGAGAAGGGAACAGAACATGAGGATGAATACATGATTAGTGAAAAGGAGCTTCTTGTCAACCGGTTTGATAATCTTTTGTGGATTCAATAATGTTTTTTTTTCATTCCAGTTGAGGTATGATTCTTTTTTTTGTTCTGTTTGTACAGGTTCATTTCGGTGCCAAAAGACATGGGAGCATTCAATTGCGGAGCATTTGTTGCGGGAATTGTAAAGGTATGAATTATAATCCTAATGTGCAGCAATTGTTTTATCATTTTACGTGAACAATATTACAAAATTATTTTGTAAATTTTGTAGGGTGTATTAGATAATTCTGGGTTCCCTGCTGTCGTTACTGCACATTTTGTACCGATCGAAGGCCAGCATAGGCCAAGGACGACAATCTTGATTAAGTTTGCTGAAGAGGTAGGACTTTGTATTGTTTTATGTTTGTTTTGTTGATTGTTGGACAACTGATGTATGATTCTCTTTTACTACTTGAACCAGAAAAATATCAGTAGAAAGACCATGCATTATTAGAAACTATACTGTTTAATACTTTAATGGCCAATTGATTTATCATTTTAATTCAGCCCAACAAACATAATATTCTTAGTATAAGCTCACATGTATCTGATTATATTATTTTAGGAATCTAATGGGATGTCTGTAAGACGATCCATTAATTAATTGTACTCCCTTTATTGCTAAAGAGATTCCATGCATATTTACTGGTCAATGGACCAATTTCGATTGCATTCATTTTAGTATAGCATCTGTTGGTCTGGCTGTATTAGGATAAACTGAGGTGAATATTTTCGTTTCAGGTTTTGCACCGTGAAGCAAGACTTGGCTGAGTTTTATGCTATGTATGTACACCACACCTTTTTCCAGTCTGTTTGTAAGGTGAATCTTTCTTGGGTAGTTTGTTGGTTTCTTTTGCTTGATTTATGTAAAAGTAGTTTGAGAATAGAAATGACGAGGATGAAAATTGGAGGGGCTTTATTTTCCCTTCGGAAACTGTAATTGTAAGACGCTGCTTCATATCTATCAAATTGCTCCTATATGGCTGTATAAGAATATTTCCTCAGACTTTTACCTTATATAAGTTAGGCATCTAAATGTACCTTTATCCCTCTTGGTTTCCCCCAATTATCAAACGATTGGTTTTGTAATTCTGTTTTCATATGTTCTATTACTTCTTCATCGGTGAGGGTTTGTAGCTCTTTTTTTTTTGTTTGTAAAATGGTGTTGTTTCGATGTGATTCACCTAAAATCACCTCATCATGCGATTCTCCTAAAATCAATAGCACATGTTTCGTAAAGCTATTGATTCAAAAAATCCATCTTGAGGGTGAAGATTTCTTTGTTACTAAGACATTTTGTTTCAAGATGATTTTTCTTAAAAACTCAGCTCCACGAACCTTTAATATCATCTCTTTTATAATTGAAATGTACAAAACTGAAAATCGACATGAGAACATTCTTTTTTTTTTTTTTGGCATATCCACTTTGTACGGGCCGGTGCCAAGTAGAGGTAGGCTGAAGCTGAAAGGCATGGCAGGAATAAGTAATGGAGGACCATTAGAGCTCCACTGGCATGCCTTGCGTACCATGAACCATTCACAGGCAACAATAATGTTACACCCAACCGAAGCAAACAAGATTTCTCATGGGTCTAGTTTCTTTAAGGGAACGACTTTAAAATTGCGGCAATATTAACATCACAATTGAACATACTAACAGACTATTAGATGTATTATCAGATCATATGAACTAAAACCTCATGTCAGTGGTTTTTTTCATATACGATTTACAAATTCTACAGCATCAGCTATAATACAAAATGGTTGTAGAACACTTTGCCGTTCAGGTTCTCTGTTTTCTCTGATCCATATGGAAGCAAAGTAGATTTCCTGCAAATACAATGGTTAGTTGTTAAGTAGACTATGCAACGGACAGTTGCACCTGCTGAAGTGCGCATCTTGGAATATTGCTATGTGGAGACGTGTTGCAACATCGATATGTAAAGATTCCTTTCAGAATCCACAAGATTCAATTCAAGAAGCTCTCATCCATTGCTATATCCATGTGCCTCAGACTTATTGTTTGACGCCATCATCAACGAAACCTGATGCTTCTGCTAGGACTTCAAGTTCTTGATCACCACTCAGAACCTGAATAAGTACATGAATTGTAAACAAACGACAAGAATAAAATCTGAATGAAAAGTGAATACTGTTAAGTGGGTCTTGATCGCAAAGGCAATGGATGATGTTTAGCATCATAAAGTGTGCTTTATACAAAAAGATGAACCAGAACGGCAGAAGTATTGCAGACGAGAAATCATATTTCAACATGACAAAATCAATGGAAGGAACACATCCACATCACATCCTTGCAAAACCATCAAAATTATAGGAATACCTTGCCGTTAATGAACCATGTTGGGAAACCTTCAAGACCAGCAGCTGCACATTCAGAAGCCATTTTCTTTCCCTTCCCAGCTCCATTTGGGAAACATTCCACATAGTCCAGAATTTCTGTTGCTTCACGGCCAAACATCTGCACGATAATAGGGAAATATTGAAAAGGCAATTTTTGGATGCTTTTTTTTGTGTCATTCATTACTTCCATTTCAGGAATTTGATTCAACGCAGCAAAAAGAGGTAATTAAACATGATCATTAAACTACAAGCACTAGAATAAAATGCATCTATCATATGAAAAGAATAAATGTATTTACAAAGCCTACATGACTCAAAATAATAAACTCTCAAAAGTTCACAATAGTAGTGTATCTGCAAAGTGAAATAATTGTAAAAGAACTTGTACCTGTTTCTGTTCATTGCAATGAGAACACCAGAATGCTCCATACATCTTAGCACCAATCGAGTGTAGATGTTTAGCCAAAGAAATAGCAAATGGAGATGATTCGGTTGTTATCTCTGTTTCATATGGTTCTAATACAAAGTCATCTGCGCTGCATTAAAAGGAAAAGAAAGAATGATGACACTTGCAATGATATCAATTTTGTTTCAAAAAAAAGTTCATGCAGTGACTAGCAAAACAACCATAAACAAGGCAATGAGCGATTGTAGCCAAAATTCGCCACATGAACCAATTTCATAGAGAAAATTATCGCTAGAATAAATAAGAAAGCCTCACCCCTTCAACTGTGTAGTAGCTGAACTGTAGGAGTTTGTCAAAGCAAGAGCAATGATGGCAGCTGCAGCTAACTGAAGACCAGCGAACTTTTGGATACATTCAAAACCTATGTCCTGGAAGAACAATACTGAACATGATTACTACATGGTTCAAGTTCAAAATGACGAACACACTTTTTTCCTTTTGTGAAACCACATACCTTTACTCTGATGAAAAGTAAAGTGAAGGAGAGAAACGCTGACAAGAGGCAGTATGAACATGAAACCCCGACAAATTTAGTGCTTAGAACGTAGAGGAAATAAGCACTTGCAGTCGCCATCGAAGTAGCAATCAGGAGCAATGTCAATCGAATATCCAAGTCGTCAATTCCAGGTAGCAAGCTCTTCCCATTTTCTTTCAGAGAAAGAGCTGTGACCAAACCGTACGCCACCAAACCAATCAAGGGAAGAGGTACCCCTGTCAATTGGAGCGAGGCCAACTGTTAATTATAGAAGCCATGGCGTCGTGTAGTTTGTAAAGCTTAATTTTCTAGGTTACGCTAGTACCTAGCGAGAAGGAAAGCCTTACAAAAGTACAGTTATCATCCAATGAACAGAAACGCTGGTGCATTTTGAGTAGCATAAACAGCAAAGGATTACCGAAAACGGTGGAGTAATCGCTTTCGAGGACGTCGCCGCAGCCACCGCCACTTATGGGGCAGAACGCCTCAGAGCCAGTGAGCTTGAGGTAAGTGAGGTATCCTGTCTCCAGGAACCCCAGCCCCGCGACACCCGCAGACCAGGTGCTCGTGGAAATGCCAAGCAGAGAAGACGGCGAAGCTGCAGCGGGTTCCCGAGGAGTTGAGTCTGGAGAAGCAGGTGGTTCCTGCTCAGGGGACGAAGGCTCCGCGCAGCATCTGAAACGCGCTGCTCGCTGCAGGAAGACGAGAGCGCGTAAATACAAGTGGCGAGCGAGAGCGAGATGGTGCCCGGAAGATCTAAGAAGGGAGGGGTGATGGATTTTTACCTTGATGCGCGGGCAGGAGGATGAGGAGTAGGCGGCAGTACCAACGGCAAAGCGAGTTGGGGACGGGAGGAAGGAGACGGAGAGAGTTGCAGAGATGGTCGCCATGGGCGGAGGTGAGTGGTGACTGGTGACTGATTGGTGTGCGGCCAATTCGATCCACCACGAAAGTTCAGAGAGCGGCTCTCTGACACGGTGGGCCCGCTAGGATGGTATGCATGGGCCTGGCCCGTGGGCTGCAATGCACACAACGCGTTTAGGATTTGGCCCACCTCAACAGTACAAAACTCCCAAAAGAGGATGACAGCTCGGAGCTCACGGCATCGATGGGGAGCGCGTCTTCTGGTGCCGATGGTGTGTCGTTGTGCGTGCGCAACATCACTGACGACATGGTCGCCGGGCACAAAGAGCACAAGCTGCGCAACAAGTTCCGGGCGACAACGTCGACGAGATCAGCGATCGGGGACATCCATGAGACCATGACCATCGTCGTGCTCGCGAATCGAGTTCGACACGCCGACGAGCCCGAATTGCTTCACACGGCTGCTGGAGAAGGCCGCCGGGTGCAAGCAGTTCGCCGTCGCGCCATGGACAAGGGAAGGGGCTCACCCTCGTCGCGCCCATCGACCCCGCATCAGCACCCGCTCTCCTCTGTCGAGGCCCGACGGAACGACAGCCGCCGCCGGCAAGCCGCGCCGTCCATCCTCGCTCGCGCGTCTCGTCACTGGCGTCTTCCGCCAGATGCAGTGAAGGGGAACAGGCTACTGATAGCGGCGGAAGGCTCGCCATCGACGCGGGGCGCGTCCGCCGGCGGCAGGATGGGCGGCGGCGGCGGACCATGTCATTTTGCAAATAACTCCCTGATTTTGGATCGCGATCCAGTATTTTACAAATAGCCTCCTAATTTGGATCGTGATTAATAATCGCGATCCGATATTTTATAAATAACTCCCTAATTTAGATCGTGATTAATAACCGTGATACAATATTTTACAAAAATACCCCTATGGTAGGTATAATTTCTGTTTGTGATCCTTCTCCAGCTCGCTCATATGGCCCATTGCTCCGCGGCCGCCATCGCTCGAGGCGACACCGATTCGCCAGAAATCCGGGGCCAGTGGCGCGATTTGAAATCCCAATCGCACCTCCTCATTCCCCTACGCCCACTCCTCCGTGAACAGCGCCCCCCCTCTCTTCATTTTCTGCCAATGATTCCGCTGCCCGCCCTGGGATTCTTCGAGAAGGTCGGTGTGGGTTGGACGGTTGGTGCTCCGATCTCCGACCACCATGGCATCTCATCGCCGTGTAGAGATGTGGTGACTTTTTTTTTTCCCCGTCCCGCAGCGAAAGATCCAAGCACTTCCTCGCCATCCCGCAGCGCTGCTTCGCGTTCTCCGACGAGCTCCCGAGGTGTTCGTTCAATCCAGCCCGAAAATCTCGTTCGGCAAATTGGACACCTTTCTTCTCTTGGATTTCTCAGATGCTCGTCAAGCGTAAACCAGCAAACTCCGGTTGACGCCTAGTGGACTTCAATGGCAGGGTTATGTTCATCCCGTCTTGTGGACAGCGGCAGGAACCAGACCATAATGTTGGTGGCTTGCATTCAGGATCGTCGAGACAATTCGATTGCCTTTTCTAGGTTCCTGTTTTGTAATTCTCTCTGTGCTTTGTTTGATTGATACCAAGATTACTTAGCTGTCACAGTGATAAGATCTTGTTGAAACAGCTTCACAGCGGCAGCGTCTTTGCCTTTCATGTAGAGTTCAGAATGTCTAGAGTATGAGGGTCTTATTTTTTAAAGAAATGCTCTGGTTATCCATAACACTAAAGTTCATCTGAAAGTTCATCAGTAGGCTCTCAGAGTTGCTGAGTATTGAACACTGATTACATAAAAGGTACCATAATAGCCACACATAGGAATCACCATCTCTACTAAAAATGGCACTTAGGCTACGATACCAGAGGTAAGATCACATCATGTCCAATCTTCATCCACCGCACTCGTGCTAAGCATTTTCACATCCTGGCGTCCAAACAATCGAAAATAGGTGGCTGGCCAATCTGGCTGCTGCTTGCTGGAGTGGAGGATCGCATTAACATGTGTTCGTCTCTTCTGTGGCTTCCCTTTGAACCTGCATCAAGCAAAACAGACCATAATTCAGATAAACTGGATGTGCATTTAAACATTTATAAACTAGTGAACCTCGTACATCCCTTACCCTCCCCATTGCCCACTGAGATTCTACCAGTCCCTTTTTATACCATCGCTAACAAAACATTGGTTATGGATATTTCTTTTTCGAGAACATGGTTATGGATATTTCAAATAACAAGGAATCTCAAGCTACCCAAATTTGGAGGAGGACAAGGTTCTCGTCCATGGCTACGATCTTGGGCTCCATGAGGAACACCGTGTGATCCTTCCCACGACAGAAGACGCAGAAATAGGATACGCGCGTGATCCTTAACTAAGCAGTGGTGTGGTTGCGGATGTTTGACCGCGACGAGGCTGCCGTCTTCCAGGGTCGCCTTGTAGACGGTGTCGTAGGTGCTCTTCCTCATGATCTCCGCCGTGGCGCACAGCAGGTCGTCCGCTGTGAACGCCAGCGGCCCGTCAAACTGCACCGGCTTCCCACCCGACTTCGCTTCGGCGGTGCTGGACCCTGGCTTCTCCCCGCACCTTCCTCCTCCTGCTCCTGCTCCGGCGGCTGAAGCGTCCTTGCCCGCCGCCTGCTACTTCATTTCTGTTCCCGATGATGAGGACCTCTTCTTTGTGACGAAGCAGAGGAGGAGGCAGCAGAGGAGCAGCAAGACGAGGACGCCCCGCGACGACGCCCACAATGATCAGTACAAGCTTCTTCTTGTTGCTCGACTTGCTTCCATGGTTGCTCTCCTCGGAAGGTGGGGATGGCGCCGGCAACGGGCAACGGAGGTGAAGCGGCGGAGAAGCCGCAGAGCTGGACGTTGCCGGCGAACGAGTCGGGCCCGAAATTGTGCGCGAAGGAGAAGGGCACGGGGCCCGAGAGGTTGTTATAGGGGACGTTGAACGACTGCAGATGCGCGGTGAGGTTGTCGAGACAGTGGAGTGTCGCCGGGATCTCGCCGGAGAAGAGCGCGATCCTGGACCTGGAGAGGTCGAGTTCCTGCAGCTTGGGGAGCTTGGCGAGCTTGGCGAGGGACTCCGGGATTGCGCCGTCGAGGTGGTTGTGGGCGAGGCTGAGGAAGATGATCATGGAGCTAGGGATTTCGCCGGAGATTGCGTTGCGGCTGAGGTTGAGCCCTGGTGGAACTCGCGATTATCGCCGACCGAACCGGGCCCCGTGAGGCGGTTACCGCTGGCATCGAGCTGCTGCAACAAGGGGCAGTTCCCGATGGAGGCCGGGGAGGAAGCCGAGGGAGGTGGGGATCTCGCCGGTGATGGCGTTGTGTGGAGGCTGAGCCGGCGGAGGCGCGTGAGCTGGCCGAGGCCGCCCAGGACTTTCCAGGGGAGCGTGATGGGCACGACACTGCCGCCGATGCAGGCGGTGAGGCCCGAGTCGTTCCAGGAGCCCGCCCAGGAAGCCGTACGGGTCGGAGAGGTCGTGCTTCAAGGCCTTGGTAGTCTGCCTGGCTGATGATCACGCCGTCTCCGCCCGGGTGGTGGCGCTGTGCCTGACAAATGGAGGAGGAAGGAAGAGAAGGCGCGACGGAGGCCGCCGCATTTTGGATCGAACAAATGGAGTGGCGATCGCTGCTGCATGGAACCGAGCAAAGCACGACGACACGAGGATGATGATGTGGCGACACACCAAAGGGAAGGCAAGGACGCCATGGATCCTTCCTGCGTCGTCGTGCTGTTTCACCTCGAGGAGCCCGACATGTGGTGCTGCCGGGTCGACGGCTCCGGCGACGGCTGGCGGCGCTACACGTACGACATCGGCGACTACGAGTTGCCGGAGGGGTACCGCTCCCCCCCTAGCCCACGGGTCATGAGCAGCGTCGCCGCGGTGCAAGGGAAGCTTTACTTCATCGCCTCCAGCGAGGAGATGGGCGTCATCGATTTCTCCTCCGAGGACCCAGACTTCCAGTATTTTGACGTCGCCATGGTCGATTTCCCACAAGGGATGTGCTCGGGCGTCACCTGGCTCGTCGAGTCTCAGGACGACCTGCTCCTGGTGTGCATCTGCTTCGTCGCTTTTGATGCTAGCGACATCGGCGCCATCCGCGTGCACAGGATGGACTTGTCAGAGGCTTGTTGGCGCCCGGTCCATGACATCGGAGATTTCGTGTTCCTTCTCGAGGACACCAACATGGCAGCTTCCTGTGCAGCGACCCCCCTGGGGCTCAAAGGAAACCGGATCTACTTCATGAACAATTTCCAAGAGGACGATGCAGATCTGCGCATCATTGACTTGGAAACACAAGACGCTCGGCAGGACATCATCATACAGCTAGTTTGACTTTTCTATATTAATATTATTTTTTTTCGTAGGAGCTACTTTCTCTGTTTATATTTATATGTCATTCTAAGATTTTCAATTTTTTTTCAATTACATGTCATTTTCGCTTTTCAATGTAACTTTTTTTCTTTCTAATATAATATTCTTTTTTTCTACTACATCTTTATCTCTATCTCTTTTTTTCTCGTTTTTAGTGCATCTATCTTTTTACTTCTCCTTATTTCACGTGTCCAATTCCAAAACTACATCTAAATATAAACGGAGGGAGTAATAGTTTTGCCTTGATGCCGTGAAACAATTCACCGGATGATGATTTTTTTATAAGAATTTGATAAAAAAATCATGTACTCAAGACAAAATTCATGTCACCTCGAAATCGAATCGAAAACATTACGAAACCGTTCGCCGGGACTCGCCGAAAATGGAGTAGCAAAGAAGGGTAGAGAGATTTTTCGCCTTCGGGCACGTATGTGTGTACCATCTTTACGCTTTCAGTGCGTGTTGCTTCATTTTGACCCGTCGTGATCGCTTCATCACTACCGTTGTTCCTTCTTATGTACCTATATATTGCACTTCTCCAGATGGTCTCTCGCTCTCAAGTCTCAACTCCTAGGGCTCAACATTAGACGAGCAAATAGAGGCAGTTGTCACCAGGATTTTCTTGTACATAAGCTCAAATATAAATGAAAACACGACACACATTTCCACTTGAATTTTTGGCATTGCTCGAGGCTCAAAACTATATTCGCCAGTTAAGTACATAGTAACAGAATAAATGTGAATTAGATGAAAATTTCACCAGAAATGCTGAGCGCAGTCTATGCTCTACATTGTACAACAGGAGGCACTTGGTATACATATCACTCCACGTAGGTTCAGCTAGGAACAATGGGAGTTCCTGCTGTGGCCATGCACACCAGCAAAATCTGAACAAATCTGTGTGTTTACCAGTATCACTGGCCGAAATCCAAAGGGACTCTCTGTTCCAGTTCGCGACTGCTGCTTCTCTATGATTAAAATAGTCGGGATAGTTGATGATGGCTTTCTTCATCAAGACCTTTCGCAGCTGGCTTTACTGTTATAGCAGCGTCCACAGTAGATTCACACCTTAACTCGGCACTCATAGTGTCCATAATCACTTTACCGAGGACATAACGGACCTCAGAAGGATCGCCATCTTTCAGCAACTCGTAATCAATCTCATACATAATTTTTCTCTGATCATATGATGCTAAGTCAGAATCAAGGCCATCAAATAATTTCAACAGCCTGCTCCTCTCATTTTTGGATATAAACACCTGGAAAGAAATCCAATTACAAATTTAACCAGTGATCTGGAATATGAAATTGCACTTAAAGGAGAAGATGATGATGCAGTTAACTAGTGTCTCGTACAGGGGATTGAGACGTATGCGAAAAAAAAAAACTTACCAGTCCTGAAAATTGTGGGGGATCCAAGAATCTGGCTACTGATTGCCTCAGCAAATCTAATTGTGTCAATGTATGTACCGAAGACCTGACTAGTGATGCTAGATGCGACGTTTGTTCCATAAGACTACCAAGGTTGGTACGAGAAGGCTCCAATATTTCTGGTACAAATGGAACATGTGCTCCAACATCTTCTTTTAGAATCTCGACGGAACCTTCCCATGTTCCAAAATACAACAGAGCAGCGAAAGCCCTGATTACTTGGGCATCTTGAGGAGAATTAACCAATGCACTATGAAATGCCAACAACGCCAGCCTGTAGAATAGTATGAAATGTCATGTGCATGGCTGACAAAATATTTTTTTTGAGCATCCCATGGCTGACAAATATAGATGAACATTCAGGCCGACTAGGCACGGCCCACCTACAAACGGGCCGGCATGGCACGACTCATTAACGGGCTGTGCCGTGCCAGCCCACAAGGCCTAGCCGGCAGCCCTCTGGCACGGCACGATTTGAATTAATCGTGCCATGCCAGCCTGTTAGCACGACGGCCCATTAAATCAGCTAGTCTATGTAAATTGTGATAAAATAGTGAAAAAAGTGAGAGCAATGAGTTTCGAACCCAAGATCTGTGGGAATTGAAGGAGTTTTACCACTGGACCTCTATGACTTTGTTGTAGTTATAGGAAAATATATTTATATTTAAAATATACCTAAACGGCCCAGGCCGGGCTGCCCATTATGCCATGCCCTCGGCCCAAGCACGGCCCGACTGTTTGGGCCGTACCGGCCCGACACAAATTTTGTTGGGCCGTGTCGTGCTTGGGCCAGGCCAAAAGCTCCGTGCTTCGGGCTGGCCCAAGAAGCACAGCCCAAATGTTCATCTATACTGACAAAGAATGATCGTCTTGAGTGTTATGTTGCTTGGTTATCACATAAACAGAGAGAGAAAACAGTTTCCCTGTTCAGAACATAAGAGAATTGGTAGGCACAGAAGAGGAACATTCAAATGCATAATGTAACAGAATACTAGTACATATACATTTGAAAACAAAAATTGTCACTTATTTGATGGCATTGAAATTTCAGGTACTCCGCCGTGCCCTATCCTCTACCCACCAACCATATTACAGAGTTCACATGCATTTTCCACAGAAATATAACCATAACAATATCTGATGCATATCCTAACTTTGTACAAAAGAAACGTGAGGTAATGACATAAGTGAGAAACAACCACTAACACGGTGCACGCCCATACTGACTAGAATAGTCCCTAATAACAAGATAAATAAAGTGGATTAAGTGAAGCATCACTACAAATCAAACACAGGAACATAAAAAATAAGGAACCTATCTAACCAGTCCAGTGAAAGCCAAATAAGCAAAATTGATGGGGCAGCTTCTTAGTTTACCAGCTATTGTTGTACAGTTGTACTGCACTATGGTCTGAGAAGTACAAATCACTTCAACATAATAATATATATGCATAGATGGAAGTAAAAGTTTCTTACCACAAAGAGCAATGGCATGGCCGGTCAGCAGAGAGTAATTTATCAAGATTAGCCAGCAATTTCTGTGCATTTGGAATAGACGGAATGAGATGATATAATAGCTTATATTTAGGACACAAATATCACATTAACTAACATGAAGAGGAACCAGATAACCTGTGTTATGAACGGCATTGTGGGCAACAGAAATCCCAAAAGGGCATCAATAGGAGGTAATTTATAACAACATGAACATATAGTATTTTAAATCATAAATGATGCTTAATTTAGCTATCACAAAAATATAATATATGTTCTAAAATATTAAAAAAAAACAGACAAGAATTATAACAAGCTCTTCAATTCAGATCATATTGTTGGATCACTCTTTAATTCCAAGAAACTAAATAAGAAACCCCACTATAAAAAAGACTGCAACATTTCCACAATTTATTTTTACCAACGTATTTTTTAAAAAATATTGTAAATGAATAATAAGCCGAACCCTTCTTTGTTTTAAAGCAAGTGAACCATTCATGCATTGCTGAAGATTTGCTCCACACAAATAATCTAACACTTAACTGTAACGAAAACACTTTATCTGTTTTACAAAATTAAATCACATGTGACCTTAAAGTAGTTTCTGAAGTCAGAATTTCACTTATGGCACACTTTCAAATTTACTCACCATGAGCATCAGATCTTTGTCACTTGATTTATCCTTCATTTGGTCTGACAAATAAGCACCCTAAAACAACGATCACATAAGTATGCTGATGGGTAGATGTGATTGCAACAAGGAATGCACTTCTATAACGACAGTGTGTTTCTCAAATTACCTGGAAAGGCAGTAACATATCGAGTAGTCCATATTCCCTAAGCAACCTTAAAGAAGGTTCTGCTGCCCCATAAGATAGCAAATAATTCATTTCCATCATCAACCTTGACTACACAGTAAACGAGAATAAATACAGAAACAAAGGATACACATATGAGAATGCATTTATGTATTTGTTAATGTGGCGGTGACAAGAAAAATGAACCTTATCAATATCTATAATAGATGAAGAGAGATCTCGTATTGCAGTGGATGTTTCACTGGAAAACTGGAAACCAAGACGAGCAGCAATTCTCAAGCCACGTAAAATCCTGGCTAAAATACACTAGAATGTAACTTTAACTCGAGTAGATGAGCAGTATCAAAAGTAATAAAAAAAATTCTCAAACACATACCTGGGTCCTCAGTGAAAGAAACATGGGCAGGAATTACTGTGCACACCTGATTGTTCATACAATAAATTAGCCAGAAGGAAAAAAAAAAGAGAAGCAGGACACTGCAGAGTCTAATCCAAAAACCAAAATTGAGATGGAGCTCAGTAATTGTTACTTTGTTTTTTCTCAGATCCCTTACTCCATTCACGTAATCATATATTTTGTAGTTCATCGGGTTGAAGAATAAACTGCCACACAAACATTACAATATTGTTACTCCCTCCGTCCCAAAATAATTGACGTTTTGGCTTCAGGCACGGGAATTAAGGAGAAGTGTAAAAGGTAGGTGCACAGGAAACGAGGAGGAGAGAGATAGATATAGGGATGTATTGGAAAGAGAGAAAGTTACATCGGGAAGTGAGAATGACAATTATTTTAGGACAAATAGAGTTGGCTAAAGTGTCAAATATTTTGGGACGGAGGGAGTAGTAAATAACTCTATATTATCTGAAGCACAAGAATTATTTAAAACAATTACCCATTTATTGTAAAGTCTCTTTTCACAGAATTCTTCCAGCGAAGAACATCCGCATCATCATAACCATTCAGCTCTTCTGAACAATCATTCCGTTCAGTTCTCTTTACATAATAACCAGTTGTCCTAAAGCTTGAAACCTATTAGATGAAAACAAAATACAATGTGAGAAAACATTGCACGAGGTAACAGTCGGTCTTGGTGGTGATGTACATACCTCAATTACTGAACCACGCATTCTGATCTGGCATATTGGAAAGCGTTTGCCTACAATCATACATCGTCTGAATATATTTTTCTTAATCTGTTAAGGATCAGAAGAGTGTCAACGGAAGAAGGGTATCAGAGCTTTCAGGAAAAGAAATGCTCATGATGTTTGAATAAACCACCTGTTGGAGACTTGCACTAGTAATGATATCAAAATCTTTCGGTGCTCTTTTCAGTAGCAAATCTCTGACACACCCCCCAACAAGATAAGCATCAAAACCTGTAAGAATCTTTTGCACTTGAGTACTGTACATATTTTTTTATGCATTCAACATACCATATGTGTTTCAAGAATTCAAAAGGCATAGCCATGCCTTGCATGGAATCCAACCAAAATCAGGAACGAGAGTTTCACAAACATTTCACTGTAAATTTTAAGCTCTTGCTACCATTATTTTGAATGAAAGGATATACTAGAAGGGATGGGAATGTCATCTAAATTGTGACAGAATAAGATATAATTTGATTAAATTCATGCATTTCAGGAACATGAATCACAGGAAACAGATTGCAAGTTCTGTTTGGTCAGGGTGTGCAGTGCACGCCGCTCGCATCACTGGTTCAAACGAAGGGTGGTTCCCATCCATTAAAATAGAAAAGGAAACAGGGTTGCCTCCTTTTATTTCACATGTGATATGTTAAAGTTGCTCAGTTTATGTACATCTAGAAAGGTTGGAGGAAAATAAATAGGAACTAGGGTATTACCTGATGACCTGATTTCAGGGATTATATGTGTAATTAGTATAAAGAGAAGAAAATGCACGACATGACTACGGCATATCAAAGCTCTTGACTCACAAAAAGAAATAATCAAGTGTATTGTTATGTACCTTTTTGTTTGAGGGTTCTTAGAACTGTCCATGCACTCTTAGGTATAGCATTAAGGTTAATGCCAACAGCTCTCGAGTCAAAGTATCTCCATGATGAAGGATCCACGAATCCTGCACAAATTGAAAATATGTGAGCTTCACAAGGTATACACGAGAGTTGCAATATTGTAAAATCACTCCGGATCCTACTCCACAAAGAACGTGGCCGGGAGCAATATGTCAGAGCTAAATTGAAAACAAGCTCCTCGGCATCACACAACGAATAACAATTGAAAAGCACGAGTCGAGTTACAGAGGAACAATTCACACAGTAAAAGCAGATGCATCATCTGCTTTCGTATAGTCAATGCCAATTAGAAGCTGTGAAAATTATCACCTGGGCTACGTGCTCTTGGCGCGGAAAAGGAGCCACCCTTCCGGCGACCACTGCCGTTTCCTTCCTTCTTCGAGCTGTACTGCCGCATCTGACAGCCACAGGGCGAAATCATAAGCCAAAGGAAAACAGGAAAAACGGGAAACAAAACTTCGACGAAGCGCCCCATGCCAACACGGTGCTCGACGAAATGCTTGAAAGAGACAGAGCGAGCGTGCGAGAGGGACAGGCTTGGCAGCTGACCAGGAGATTGGAAGTCGCCGAGCGGAGGCGAGAGATAAAGGTAGGAGGCGAAGAGGACGAAGGCGACGGTGAGGGGTCGAGGCGCCGCCGGGGCGTCGTCATGACATGGGCGCGGGCGGAGGTGCGCGGGTGCGGTGCAGTGCTGATGCGCGGGCCGCAGGCGGCTGGGCCGTGGGTTTTGCGGCTTCAATTGAGCGTTCGTTCCAGGGCTGCCGTGGGTATGGGCATATGGCACCGCGGGTAGGCCTTTTTGGTCTCAAATACTATGGTTCAGTTTTTCCACCTAACAAAAGTGAAATCTTATCAAACTTCAAACTGCGTCATTAGCAATCGCTTAGAGCTTCATGCTCATATAAGGAAACGATAATGTTCACGTTAACACCAAATCTTGGCGACTTAATGCGTTCTAACATAACAAATGTATCGTATAATTTTTACATACCTCCACTGCAACGACCTACAATGTACAACCAACAGGGGGTCCATACGTCTCTGTAAAAGAATACCATTCTCTCTATATATTAAGTTTTGCTAGGACAATACTGGACAAGTTTGTATTGTGGCCATCCTGCAGTACCTGAGGGCACTGAAGTATTCGACAGCACCTACCAAAATCAAAACATGCTGACTGGTTTCTATGGAGTGACGAAGATGATACTAGCTGCTTCAGTACCATTCTAGCAATGTAGATAGTGGAGGATCACTTTCTAATTTCTATCGGTGAGATCTGTAACTGAAGAAGAGGGTAAATCTTCATTCATAGTGTCCATGATCACTTTTCCAAGAACAAATCGGATCTCATCAGGATCCCCATCTTTCAGCGACTTGTAATCAATCCCACGTGAGCCACAAACCCCTGTTTTCTGCTCATACGAAACTAAGTCAGAATCAAGGCCCTCAAATATTCTCAGCACCCTGAGCCTGTCTGTATAGGATGCAAACACCTGGAAACAAAGACAATAAAGTAATAAAATTATGATGCGGGATGTCGACTGGTGTTTCTTCACTTGTTAACTGGTGTATATATTTCTCCTCGAGTGCTTTAGGAGAAGAAATTGAGAATTTAATTCTCTCCTTTTTCATAATGCATTGAAGTATAATTGTGCAGGATTACTCTTCATCATAGGCACATTGAGACAAGGTGAGAGAAATTTGTAGGAGAACAGAAAAAACCATCTACAACAGTATAAGGATGAAAGAAGTGCAGATAAAACAATAAAACTACACAAAGCAGGTGTGAGAGAGGAAATTGTGTGCATGAAAATAAAGCTGCTCCCATAAAAAAAATTCATCGGTAGCCAAATAAACAAAAAAATCACAAAAAAAAAAAGGAAAACGTCAGCATATATGACAAACAGTTGGGGGAGCGAAGACATGAGCTAAAATATACTTGCCACTCCTGAAAATTGTGATGCCTCCTTGTATCTAGCAACTGATTGTTGCAGACTACCTAAACATGTCAATGTTTCTACTGAAGAATTGATTTGAGACACTAGATGTGATGTTTGTTCCATAAGATTGTCCAGTTTGGTCAGAGAAGATCCAATTGTTTCAGGGACAAATGAAGCTCGAGCTCCAACACCTTGTTCCATGAAGTTCATGGGGTAGTCCCATGTCCTGAGCTTTAGAAGTCCAGCAAAAGCCCTGATTACTTGTGCATCTTGTGGAGAATTAATCAATGCACTATGAAATGCCAACAGTGCCAGCCTATAGTATTATACGAAAACAATGAGATTTCATGCTTCAAGTAAATGGCGGGCAAGGAATGCCAAGCATTATGCCACTTGGTTACAAAATAATAAATGAATAGAAAGAAACAGTTTGCCTATTCAGAATACAAGAGGGTTAGTAGGCACAAGGGACTAATGTTCCGAGTATACATGCCCTAAGAAAAGAACATAAATGCACTTCTTCTAAGCACGTGTATTGTGCGTACCCTAAGAGAGGAATATAAAAGCACACTAACAATGGTACCAATTACCAAGGCATGGGGTACTAGTACACATAAATTTTCAGAATAGATTAAGAGTGCGTCTGTTGGGAAGATAATTCATCAATTCTTTCCTCTAATCATCTATACCATGTTGGAATAACCACGCCATGGCTGTGTCCCAGGCATGAGCGCGTGCATGTGTTGCATGAGTTGATTTTGTTCCATTTTGTTAGCGCAGGCTAGCTGCGAGTGTTTGTGTGTGTTTCATGCATGGGTGTGTGTCCCTGACAAGGTCAGTCTTTGTCAGTTGGTTAGCTGCAGCAATGAGTCATGGCTGTGCCTCCCGGATAGGTCTCACCAGGTCGTGCACGTGAGGATAAGACTCACGCACGAGCCATGGCCGGGTTGCAAGGACATGGCATGGAGCGTGAGAATCGGTCAAGACCGTTGCTCGACGTTGTGTGGCCTAAGCTATAAAGCCGACATGTAATCGTTGTTTGTTAGTTGCCAAGTTCAAGTGAATAAAATCGCCAAGATATGGTGTTTATCACTGCAAACCTACTGTTCATCTTTGTCTACCTCACGTCAGTGCGTGAGTGAGAGAGAGCGATTGTTCCTGGTCAACGCCAACATACCAGAGACTATCAAAGAACTTGTACTAGCCTGCTGATCCGCAAATTCTGCATTAGCTTCAGAGCGAACGAGTTATCACCAGACTACACAGTATACATACACTACCATGCTGATTAGAGAAGTCCCAACGATGGCAATAAAATGGCTTAAGTTAGCATCACTAAGCATCAACAAGTATAAGAAAACATAATCATCTTAATAGCTGACTTACTGGATTGGTTGTTCCCGATTCACATGTAAAATACCTAAGCACAGCCAGGTAAAAAAGAAATTGCACAAATGTTTTTTTTTACTTCTTACCACAAAATGCGGTGACCTGGTCGATTAACAGAGAGTAATTTATCCATATTAGCCAACAGCTTCTGCATAAGTGAAATTAACAGCATGAGATAGGTAACATATTAAGCCTTACAATAACACTCAAATATCGCACTAACATGAATTATAACAAGCTATAAGAGTGAGACAATCACTACTTACTGATGGCAACATGGATGTGAAAAGGGTACCACAGCATCTAACTTTGGATTAACTAGTATATGGTAATATTCATACATGACACTAAAACTAGAAAGCATAAAAGCAAACCAAATCATTAGCAATTGCTCTAAACTATCCAAACGATGGATAAAAAAGGAAAAGACAATCTCTTCAATTCAGAACTCCATCTTAGCAACAATTTTTACTTCCAAAAAGAAAATGAAAACTAAAAAATATTACAGTATGCATTAATTTCTTTAACAAATAACCAAATAATAAAAAAAAAACAAATGGATTATATCACTGAGGGATAGGGACAAAATTAGCAACAATTCAGAAGCCTAACACTAACAGAGGACATGTCACATTTCAAAACCTCCTTACCATGAGCATCAGATCTCTGTCACTTGATCGAACCTTCATCTGATCAGATATATATGCTGCCTAAAGTACAAAATTGGAATTCAATACTGATTAATACGCTGAAATATCAGCAAGGCCATGATACAAAATATACTTGTTTGCAACAGGATTGCATTGCTCAAATTACCTGGAAAGGCAGTAAAATATCAAGTAGTCCGTATTTTGTAAGTAACCGAATGGTGGATTCTGCAGCCCCATAGGATAGCATAGAATTCATTTCCAACATCAATCTTGCCTACACAGTTTGTGAGGCCAAAACCAGAATAAGAAAGAAATATGCAAGATAATTATTATGCAAATTTGTTGTTCATTTTACTGTCCAGGGAGACATAAATAAACCTTAGGGATAGTTGTTATAGATGAAGAAAGATCCCATATCGCTCTAGAACTCTTGCTGGAAAACTGGAACCCAAGGCGTGCAGCAATTCTAAAACCACGCAAAATCCTGGCTGAAACAAACTAGAATCTCAATTTTTTTAGATACATAAAGATAGTGGCAGATAAGAACATTCTTTAAACACCTACCAGGGTCCTCTTTGAAATAATCATTGGCAGGAATCATGGTACACATCTGATTGTTGATTTAACAGTCAGACAGAACGAAATGGATGAGAAAACCAGAATATTGCTGAATGTAGACTGGAGCTCACTAGCCTTTACCTTATTTTGTCTTACGTCCCTTACTCCATTTACGTAATCATAAATTATGTGATCCATCGGGTTAAAGAATAAACTGCAATACAAGTAGAACAACATTTTTACAATTTATCTTATGCAGTACCTCCTGAGCAAAGAAATTTGTCAAGCATCTGAAGTACATGACATCCTTTGGAGGATTACCCATTTATTGTGAAGTTTCTTTTCATAGAATTCTTCCAGCGAAGAAAATCGCTATCATTACAGCTATTAGAACCTTCTAAGCAATCTGCCTCTTCACTTACATCCGCATGAGTATCGTTTGTACTAAAGCTTGAAATCTGATAGAGCAAGAAATTTAATGAGAGAACGTTATTAACAAAATAAAATTGATAGGGATTTTAATACTTCTCTGAAGAACAAACCTCAACTGTAAATGCACCCACCGTAACCTGACATAATGGAAAGCGTCTGCCTACAATTATACAATGTTTCATAATTTTCTTTATCTGCAAAAGGTCGTTATGAGTTCAATGGAACAACCGATAATCAGAGCAACTACGAAAAGAATCCTTTATGATATTTTAGGTAAACCTCTTTGAGACTTGCAGTAGTAATAACATCAAAATCTTTAGGCTCCCTTTTGAGCAGCAAATCTCTAACACACTCGCCAACAAGATAAGCAAATCTCTAACCTCTTTGGCGGCGTGGGTGCTGTGGAAGCACAGGAACTCTTGTGTGTTTGAAAACGCAAGGCCAAGCATTGTGGAGCTCCTACGCTCCTTCAAGGAGGAGCATCACCTCTGGGGCCTTGCAGGGGCTAGAGTATTGCGAGCTCTGCTCTCAGGTCATGGTGATAGGCTAGATTAGTCTAGCGAGTGTGTGAGTCAGGTCCTGCTCTCTGTGTGTGTGTTTTCTGAGTACAAACTCCATGTAAACGACAACCCCTCAGGGCTCGGCTCGGACTGAGGTGGTGTTGAGTTGTAAGGGGCCGGTTCTTTCTCTCTTAGTGCAATGATACGCAGCTCTCCTGCGTATTCGAGAAAAAAAAAGATAAGCATCAAACCCTGTAATAAGTAAGGTGTATTCAGCAACAAGTGAAAACACCATATATGTTTCATACATTCTGCCTACATTAGATTCTTTCATTGCATGGACGCGTATTATAGGATTGCCTACATTAGTTTGACTTTGAGATATGCTTCAATTGTTCCTTTCACATACTTGAACAAGGGAAAAGAAAGAAAAAAAAAAGCATATTGCCTAATTTCACCCATTTTATACTTATGCAACATAGTATTACAAAGCAACTGCATGGCATGACTATGACATGAAACCTCGGCTAAAACTAGAAATAAAAAATATTTCTTATCCACCTTCTTCCTGGAGCCTTCTTAGAACAGTCCACGCATAAAGAGGTATAGCATTCATGCGAATGCCAACAGCCCTCGAGTCAAAACATCTCCTTGACAACGGATTCACAAATCCTGCATAAACTGAAGCCATTGAACTTCACTTCGGATATATCAATGTGACAGCATGTAAAAATTAGCTATTGGATTATAAAGTTTTGCATGCAATGAAATTTCCTACGAAATTGTTCAACAACCAAGGTAGGATCCATTCCAAATAGAATGTGACCATTGGAGCTATGTCCTGCAACTATATCTAAAACTAAAAAGGCAACAAATAGCACTGCAAATCGCGCGTCATCCTGAACAATTCACAATCACCACACAGGGAATTAGAAGCATCTGATCATGTAGCCATCTGAGAGCGATGAAAATAGCACCTGTCTTTGAAGCCGAAGAGCAGCCACTGCTACCGTTCAGCAGATCGATGCCACCGCACCCGTTTTCCGTGCTGTACTGGCGCGTCTGAAAGCACGTGCACACGACCACATCAGAAGAAGAAAGTGGAACCCGTCGCTTAAAGCCCCGCGCAGACTAGGTGCTCGATAAAGTGCTTGAGAGGCGGTACGAGTACGGTGACTGACCAGGAAAATGGAGACCACGGAGCGGAGCTGGGGGATGAGAGCATGCGACGGAGGGCGCGAAGAGTCGGCGAGCCGTCGGAGAGTCGTCATGGCATGGCCGCCTGGCCGCGCGGCGGCGGGCGGAGGCGCGGTTGTGCGTTGGCGGCTGGCTGGACACGCGCTGGATTTTGCTGCAGCCGTATTGCGCTGCGGCGACAGCAAATGATGTGTTCGGGTCTTTGCAATGCGGATTCGATGGGCTCTATGTTTTTTTTTTTGAAACAGATGGGCTCTATGTTGCTGAATCTGAATGTAGTGCAGAAGGCAAATGATGCGTGATATTTGCAATGCGGATTTGATGGGCTCTTTGCAAATGATGCGTGATTTTTGAGCCGGCACGCTACACGTCAGAATCGGCCCAGTGCTTCAGTCCTTTGTTGAGTTGTTGACGGCCAGCGTCGTAGGATTCACGAGGAAAACTGACAACGAGAGGTGGGGTGTGAATGTCACCGCACAATTATTGAATTATTATTAGGTTGGTCTTCTTGTATTTAAAACTTTTTCAATATCACGTCTATCTATTTTGCAAAGGGTGTGACTGGTCGTGAAGGCTTCCTTATTATCACAAAGGGTGTTAGAAGAATTTTAGAAATAAAATCTATGACCTTACCTAACTTTAGTTCTAATGATTAGGGAGATAGAGAGCCTAAGTATTTATCAGATTTCTACGAGAGGAATGGAAGATAGGGAGGTAATCACTCTTTCATCAACGAGAAATACCGATCCATTAAAAATACTGATCATACTCGATACTACAGCAAATGATAAAAATAGACCATGTGTAGTCAATATTAACGGCTTTACTTTCTTCCTGCTCTATTGGTAGAAAATGGCTATTCATAATAAATTACATGTACTATTGTGCATTTTAATCCATTTGATGTGTTTTTTATGAGCTTCTTGCCAAGATATTCCATCCTTTTAATCATACATCACATTATATTTATACTCGATTCATAAATTTTGTAGTGACTGGACGAATATTACAACGCATAACAAGTTCACATAAATACATCAATCACTAATAAAAATAGATTAAAAGAAAACTAATTAATTAAATAAATTGATATAAATTAGACGTAGCAAATGTTAATCACTTTGCTAATTAGCAAAAAGTACTTACATATAGGAAATAAGTTTTTTTGGCACCACGTTGTGTGCTGGGCTGCTGGCTCACGCAATGGAGCCCGGGCAAGTGCCCAGGGTTGCCGGGCCCTGGGTTCGTCCTTGTGCTCTCTCATGTAATAAAAGAGTACATATTACATAATAGTTCCTCTCTATTAAAAAAACAATTTGTTTTAGCTTTTTGTCATTGTTAACAAAACTATTCGTTCTAGCTTCTTGGCCTACAATAAGATGGTTCTACTCCTTGCTAACAATAATTAACGCAAGCAACCGAGGCGGCAGCTCGTGAGGTTCTGATGCGCACGCCGCTTGTCTTGCTCAGAGCATGGCTTATGCAGTCCCAGGACGCTGGCTAAATGCAGACTTCATGTCACTTGGAGCCTTTCTCAAAGCCGATACATATAATAAAATCGACTATTATGCTAGCTAAGAGAACAATGACAATAAATTACAATAAATAGCGTGCGGAAGCTCGGTTGGAGCAGGAAATCGTTCGCGAGGCTGAAGCGCTGGCTTTGTTGTCGTAACGGACTGGTTACGGACTGGGAGAAGGCAGTTACGTCTTGGGTCCGCTGTATCACGCGAGTGACTCGCGAGTCGCCCGTCGTGCTCTCTCTCTTCTTTTCTCCCTCCTCCAGCTCGGACTGGGCTGATGTGGCGAGCAATTTCGCCGGCTGACTAGCGTTGTAATACTTGCTCTCAGTCGCTCGCCCAACTGCTTGCCGCCTGCCTTGCTCGCCCCACACGCTCGCCGCCTTCAATGGAGAAGAACGCTGACGCTGCGCCTCTAAAGAAAAAAGACTGCCAGCAGCTGGCGCGAGGGAAGGAAAAAGCAATCTGCACTCGTGAACGAAGCATAAAAATCACCTACGCGCCGGACCTGCCACAGTGCCATGCAAATTCAGAGTAAACGTGGCCAACTCAAAAAAAATACAAATTATGCTGGGAATCGAACCCACAACTCCTAGCCTTGAGACTGGAGAAGGCAACCAGGAGAAATGATGAACGGTAGTGAATAAAGTGGACCCAGTATTCTATTTAATATAAGTAAATAGGAAAAATTATCTCCTAATTAATAACTTATTAGTATCACAAATCATGCCTAAAACAAATTGTTTTTATAATATAGAGGGAGTATATGATAACTAACATCGTAAGTTTTACTATATGCATATTACATATATTTGTTCTTAGTGTCAGATTAACATATATTCAATGCGTGGTTTGAGTAAGAACATTTTTTCACAAACAAGAGTGTAAGTGTTGCTCTGTGAATACAACGTAGCAAGTGAAAATCAATATGAAATGCAACCCGAGAAACTTTAGCTTTGGCATGGCTAAAGAACTATGGTTGCCTTTTTATCGTTCACGCGATCAATTAAAACTATACGTTCGTCTGAAACATTTCAGAAAAAGTTCTCTCTTCGCACAAAAGCCACAAGCAGCCCCCAGTGGTGACCACGAGAAGTAGCACGCCACTGGCGCCGTTTCAGGTAGCTAGCCTAGAACCTTCTTCTGCTGATTTAGAGTCATGGTTCTGACAAGGGAGCCCACACATCTCACGCCGTACTGTCCCCACGGCACGTTAAACTCCTCCTCCGCTTCCCGTCCCAGCAGCCTCTTCTTCCTCCTCGCACGCGACTCTCAACTCCAGCGCACTCCAAATAGCGAGAGGAAGGGGACCCAAACCGCGAGCCCTCCCCCTCTTCCCCGACGCGTCGCACACCCGCCGAGAGCCGATCGAAGCGCGAGCCAGCGGGCCTGCCCCCTACCGGATCGAGCCTAGGGTTAGGGCATGGGTGGAGGGGAAGGCGACGCCAGTGGCGAGCCCGGGGCCACGGGTCCCGAGCTGGCGACGCTGCACATCCGGTGCACCAACGGCTCCAAGTTCGCCGTGCGGACCGACCTGGGCTCCACCGTCGTGGAGTTCAAGGCGATCGTCGCCGAGAGCTGCGACGTGCCGGCGCCGCAGCAGCGGCTGATCTACAAGGGCCGGATCTTGAAGGACGAGCAAACCCTAGCCAGCTACGGTGCGTGCTTGCCCCTCTTTTTTTTCTGAGGAAGCTGTGCGATTTTCTCTGATAATGCAGTGGTAGATATGATTAGTTAGGTACTTAGGTTTGTGCATGACTTGCGGCATTCTAGCTTTGATTCTCCATGGTAGGTAGGTTAGATTGCAATGCCTGTTAATATGCTTATATTTTCCGGATGACTAGGAGAACCGTGGATGGTTCCTTCGATGTCTTTACATTCAGAGTGCCATGTGCTAGCCGCAGCATGTATGACTAGTGTAGGGAGGCCTGTACTTTGATCTATAGTCCAGGATGGTAACGATGTGATGCAATGGAAATAGAAATAGAAATACACACTGCTTCTGTGCTCAACGTGAACTTAGTTCTGGATATCAATGAGACATGCAAGTGTAGCGGGCTGTACTGACTCCATGTGAGCACTGTGCTGCTAAGTAAAATTCTAGGTTTTGATGCATGGGTAGGATGGTAGAGCGTAACCCGCACTCCAGCAGGCATGCAGAACCAACCATGCAAAGCTGGAGCATGAATGAAGACAGCGGGGTGGGATCCTACTATCCTAGTGATCATGGATTATACAGGAGATTTTGTCATTTCCTTTTTTGGTTTCCCGTGCTTATTGACTGTTAGTTGCAAATATTGTACCTAACTGCTCCGCGTGATCCACGTGTAAGTACCAAGTAATAGCATTAATTTTTGTTGTTGTGTTTCGACGCCCATCCTTTCCACGTGGCTACTCTCCACTGGCACAGAGAAATATCTAGCTGAAACGGAAATGCCTTATGCTCACCAAACACTAGAAAGTACGATGTGTTACAAATTTGATTTTATCACCTGTCGTAACCTCTCACAGCCTATCTTTTTCAATCTGCACTCAACTTATTGGATCATATTTGTTTGGGTTCTCTATATTCACTCTGCATAGTTTTGCTCCCCATGAAGATTTATTTCCCCTGTTTAGGCAACATTTATTTTCTAGAAACTGCTGCACGAAGAATTTGTCTAAATTGCGCATAACATGATTGAGAACTTTTATAAGCTTTATTTTATTTTGCACGTAACCAGTTTATATGGAAGTTCAATGCTGCATCGCTGTTTGTCATCGATTCATATGATTAGGGGAGTGCAATGAACCAGCAACTTTAATGATACCTGTAACATCAAAGGTGCATTCATCTTGGTAAACTTTGTTTGGGTACAATGTTGCCACTTTGGCAAAATATCACATAGTATCAATAGGACGTGCTCAAGTTTGTGTTTTTGCACAAACTATTACATATTGAAATTCTTTTGATTATTTGTTTTTTGCCTTTACACACGCATAGTTTAAGTTTTATGTTCACCGGGTCTTCTTTTAATGACGTGTTCACCAATAAGAAACCAATATTGTGCTTGTGCATCAAGTATGAGGCCAGCATGCTTAATCTTTTGAATTGTTGATCCTAGCCTGAGTTTGGGAACTTTATTAGGTTTTGTGCCATCCTGTTCTTGTTTATTCTTATACCTTTTTTTTCCCTCCCTTTTGAAGGTGTGGAGACAGATCACACCATTCACATGGTCCGTGGTGCTGCACCACCACCACCGCCAGCATCGACTTCACCTGCACGCAGCAATGAGACTTCAGCTACAACTCGTGCTAGTTCCCCAGCAGGTGGTTTGGGTGGCTTGTTGCAAGGTCTGGGTGCAGGTTCTGCCAACAGTGGTGGATTGGGTCTATTTGGTTCTGGTGTCCCAGAATTAGACCAGATGCAACAACAATTAGCTGAGAATCCAAACTTGATGAGGGAAATAATGAATATGCCGGTCATGCAGAATATATTGAATAACCCTGATCTAATAAGGAATATAATAATGAACAATCCACAAATGCGTGAACTCATTGATCGGAATCCGGATCTTGCTCATGTCCTCAATGATCCAAGCATTCTCCGTCAGACTGTTGAAGCAGCTAGGAATCCTGAACTTATGAGGGAGATGATGCGGAACACAGACAGAGCCATGAGCAACATAGAATCTTCCCCAGAAGGGTTCAACATGCTCCGTCGCATGTATGAAACTGTTCAAGAGCCTTTTCTGAATGCAACAACAATGGGTGGTGAGGGTGATAGAAACCAGAACCCATTTGCTGCTCTTGTTGGAAATCAGGGGTCTAACCAAGCAAGAGACTCAGCAAATGCACCAACCACAGCTACAGATTCCACAACAGGGTCTCCATCTCCAAACACTAACCCGCTTCCAAATCCCTGGAGCACCAATGGTAGGTTTTGAATATTCCATGTGTGTGTTGTATGTATTTCTATGTTTTTGTGTCCTATTTTGGTATCTAAAACTTGAATTAACAGGTGGCTCTGCCCGAGGAGCAGCAAGGACTGCTCCTGCTAGCAACACAAGGAGTGCTGCACCTACAACTGGTGGCCTGCCAGGACTGAGTTCTGCTCCTGCAGATTTGCGGAGTATGTTGGGTGATGGTAATGATCCTTCCTTCTTGGGTCAGGTTTTACAGAACCCCACTATGATGCAGATGATGCAGAACATTATGTCTAATCCTCAGTCCATGAATCAGGTACTTCCGTAGTAGATATTTGATGAGTTGCATATTTTGGGGCATGTCTGATACATTGTGTTTTGATTCCCTGTTGTAATTAATTTTGTCTTTAATGCAGTTGCTTAACATCAACCCAAATGTACGCAATATGATGGAATCTAATACCCAGCTGAGAGAAATGTTCGAGAATCCAGAATTTCTTCGCCAGTTATCGTCTCCGGAAACATTGCAGGTAATCAGTTATATAACTGTAGTTACATGAAGATCATGCAATTGAATGAGGTACTAAATGTTTTTGTTCCTTTTGTGCAGCAATTAATTTCATTACAGCAGTCTTTGGGACCTTTGATGTCCCAACTTGGGCAACAACAAGCTGGACAGTGAGTACCGCAACAAGATATTAGGATATTTCTGTTTGTTAATTTTGGTATTATGTGGCTTATTACTCTTTTTTTTTTTCATTCAGGGAGCATACCCAAGGAGCCACTGGTGCAGGTAAATGCTGCCTTCACTCTCAGAGGCACCAAATGGTCCTTTCTGGCATTCACTTAAACCAGTTTTATAGATAGCGGCATCTTTAGATACTGTGGAAAAATAACAATATAACTTTGAACATTGACTTGAAAGTTCTGTTTCCATATGGAAAGTGCAAATGCCCGCTAATATCCTTTGGTTGTAATCCTATGCTGTCAGCGTGCCCTTCTTGCAATCTTAGACATTTTAATGACTGATCTGTAACTTTGAATGCTAGGTAATGTTAACCTCAACACCTTGATGAGCATGTTCAGTGGGCTTGGTGCTGGCGGTGGCCTAGGTGTTCCAAACACCTCCAATGGTTAGTACATTCACGTTTACGGAAGATGTAATGTAATGCTGCGGAGCCACCCAGTGTATGAATTAATGAAATAATGTCCAAATGTGCAGTGCCCCCAGAAGAACTCTATGCGACGCAACTAGCTCAGCTCCAAGAAATGGGCTTCTTTGACACACAGGAGAATCTCCGGGCTTTGATCGCTACTGCTGGAAATGTTCATGCTGCAGTGGAGCGTCTTCTTGGGAATTTGGGCCGATAGAATATGCTGATCGTATAGACCTGTGATTCGCATTGTGAGATGGTGTCTGGTTCATTGGTTTTACACCGAGTCTGATTGAGAAGCGGCATCCAATAGATTCTGTGTTCTAATAGGAATAAGCAGGTGTAGCGGCGAACCTTTGCATATACATGGGGTGTCGTGTCATGGTTACAATTGGGTTGTGATACCTTGGGCTGCTGTACATACATATTGGAATACCGGATGTTAGTGCAATGTACATGACTGATGGATGTTTCTTACCACACCATCCGTAGATGGTTGTGCTGCTGCTCGTTTGATCTTGGATGTGTCGTGCGGTGGAATCAGATTTCCATCTGTGAGAGCTGTTATGGAGGTAAAAGAAGAAATTCTGATCTGTGAGAGCTGCCATGATGAAAAAGGAAAAATGTTTCTTTGAATAGAAGTCTGGAGATGATGAGAGCCGGTCGAACAAAACCCGTAACCACTTGACGAGCTGACGTTGCACGCATATCTACAATGCTGTTGCAGCGTTGCTGACGAACCTTTATTTTTTCTGCTGTGTATGTTTGCGTGACGCTTGCACAACGGAGAAGATCGTGTGATGGTGATGAGGCGGCACTGCCATACAATGTTTTGCGCTCCTACCTAAGTATGTGGTGAAAAAACTTCAAGTCGGTGACGACGCAGCTTGCTGTCCACGTCCGCCCCGTGCTTTCTCGTCCATCTCCCTCGCCACCAGTGTCCTGTGCCCATGCACGGTAGCGTGAAAGGCATCAGCTGCCTCCCGCGGAAATTCCCTTTCGCCGTGGCGTTCACACGCCGGAGCATTGTTCAGTTCCGGCATTTATCCGACGACCGCAAAAGGGCTCTTTCTCTTTTTTTTTTCTGGACGGCGAGCGCCGGGGAGAGCGTGTGGATGAGGCGCGGCCCATATCCACCCAGTAAAGTGCTGGGGCCTGGGACACGTAGCGCTGGCTGGAGAGTGGAGACGAGGCCCCACAGGCCCGGAAAGATCGGCCGTGCGACAAAAGCCGCGCGACAAAAAGATCGCCCTTTTCTTTTCCCGCTATATAACCCGCGCTATGTGTGGCCGCCCCCCCCCCCCCACCCGCCCTCGCGTACGTAGCTTCACTACCGCACCCCCAGGACCTCACCTGACCTCGCCCAGTTCGCCATGGACCCCTACAAGGTACGCGCTGCTAATTGCTCGTCTCTCCAGCTGCAGCTCTCTCTCCTTTGCTAATAGGCTGCTTGAGTGCTCTTGGTTTGTTTGATCGGTCTGATGCGGCGACTGATTTTGTTGTCTCGTGCAGTACCGCCCGTCGAGCGGCTTCAACTCCCCGATGTGGAGCACCAACTCCGGCGCGCCCGTATGGAACAACGACAACTCCCTCACCGTCGGCCCCCGAGGTAAATAGAACTCCTGTCCTGCTCTATCGGCCGGCGATGCCGCTGGTTTCCCGTTGTGTTCGTCAGTCACTGTTCAGTTAGTCAGGCTAGTCCAGGGTAATAATAGTAAGCTGTGTGCTGGTTCAGGATTTCAGATTCTGAACATGGATAGGAAGGTAGTTCTTAACAATTTGCCAGTAAGTTTAGTTGAAGAGTGTGTTTCGATTTAGCCAGAAGCTACTGGTCAGTAATCAGGACTCTGTTTGCCGCTTGCTCTGTTGGTACCTGCAGGGTTCTGCATAGTTTGGTGTCATGCTAGTCCTGCTGTTGGATGTGAGGACAGTTTGCAAGTGTCAGGGAAGATGACACGAATATCAACTTTTTGTTGCTCATTTTGCGCTTGGTAGTGACTAGTGAGCGAACTCGTATATTGGTTCAGAGACTTGGAGCCGGGACTCTCGTTAGGTGGATCGAAATTGGGCACGCACACCGATAACATCCTTATCATAACTGAACTGAAATGAAGAAGATACTGACTCTAGCATATGGGATTGCTGTGATTCAGGTCCGATTTTGCTTGAGGACTACCACCTGGTGGAGAAGCTTGCCAACTTCGACCGCGAGCGCATCCCTGAGCGCGTGGTGCACGCACGCGGCGCCAGCGCCAAGGGCTTCTTCGAGGTGACCCACGACATCTCCCACCTCACCTGCGCCGACTTCCTTCGCGCGCCTGGAGTGCAGACCCCCGTCATCGTTCGCTTCTCGACGGTGATCCACGAGCGCGGCAGCCCGGAGACGATCCGCGACCCGCGCGGGTTCGCCGTGAAGTTCTACACCCGGGAGGGCAACTGGGACCTGGTGGGCAACAACTTCCCCGTCTTCTTCATCCGCGACGGCATGAAGTTCCCGGACATGGTGCACGCGCTGAAGCCGAACCCGAAATCCCACATCCAGGAGAACTGGCGCATCCTCGACTTCTTCTCCCACCACCCGGAGAGCCTCCACATGTTCACTTTCCTCTTCGACGACATCGGCATCCCCGCCGACTACCGCCACATGGACGGGTCAGGGGTCAACACCTACACGCTCGTCAGCCGCGCCGGTAAATCCCACTACGTCAAGTTCCACTGGCGACCCACCTGCGGCGTCAAGTCCCTCCTCGACGACGAGGCCGTCACCGTGGGAGGCACAAACCACAGCCACGCCACCAAGGACCTCTACGACGCCATCGCCGCGGGAAACTACCCGGAGTGGAAGCTCTACATCCAGACCATGGACCCGGACCACGAGCACCGGTACGACTTCGACCCGCTGGACGTGACCAAGACCTGGCCCGAGGACCTGCTCCCGCTGCAGCCCGTGGGGCGGATGGTGCTCAACCGCAACATCGACAACTTCTTCACGGAGAACGAGCAGCTGGCCTTCTGCCCGGGGGTCATTGTGCCGGGCATCTACTACTCCGACGACAAGCTGCTGCAGACCAGGATCTTCTCCTACTCCGACACGCAGCGCCACCGCCTGGGGCCGAACTACCTGCTGCTCCCGGCCAACGCGCCCAAGTGCGCGCACCACAACAACCACTACGACGGCTTCATGAACTTTATGCACCGCGACGAGGAGGTGGACTATTTCCCGTCCAGGTACGACACCGTCAAGCACGCGCCAAGGTACCCGATTCCCTCTGCCACGCTCAACGCCCGCCGCGAGAAGACGGTCATCACCAAGGAGAACAACTTCAAGCAGCCCGGGGAGAGGTACCGCGCCATGGACCCGGCCAGGCAGGACCGCTTCATCAAGAGATGGGTCGATGCGCTCTCCGACCCTCGCCTCACGCACGAGATCAGGAGCATCTGGCTCTCATGGTGGTCTCAGGTAATTATTACTAGTTCCGCTTCTTCTTCATACCGCGCATGCTCACTGCCTGACTCAAAAAGCTAAAGATCTCTGATTTTCTCCCCTAATAATTAATCTGGTCATGCAGGCCGACAGGTCTCTGGGTCAGAAGCTCGCGACCCGTCTCAGCGCGAAGCCGAGCATGTAATAAGATCGTCAACTCATGCTGCACAAATCACACTCTGCTTCGTTCCCTCATGCATGGAAGCCACAAGCTGTTCCCTCTTATCGACAAACAAAAGTATTTTTAGCATACCGAGTCTATTTCTATATTATCATCATCATGTAATAAGTTGTACTTATTGGCTCTTTCTTAGTGCAACTAAACAAAATAAGGAAGATCAAGAACTAATAAAGGATGCATTCCAATTAAGCGGTGATGCAAATTTTTCTCACACCATGGATGGAGAATCAGTGATAGGATTGATCGCTTGTCATCCAAACTATATGGTGTGTTTATTAGCTTTTATGTCTGCAGACAGATGTGCTGCAGAGTTTGTAATAATTACTGTAGGATTTATTAGTCTACATTGTATTTGTTTTATATATTGTTGTAGTTGTATATATTATTAAATTGAATAAATTTTGTATAGTAATTAATGAATCTTATATCCGTACCTTCGATCGATTAGCTCTTGTTTCCGGCAATTAGTCTAGAAAACTTTGGAAAAAGGTGTTTGGCCTGGTCCGTAAAGCACTGAAAACAAGGAAACAAAAAGATTCTAGACAAGTCCTTGGATGTCCAAAAACGAAATCAAACCAAACCTTTCTCAAACCTAGTCAACTTTTGTTCGCCAAGAAAAAACAAACTTTTGTTTGTCAAACTAAAGCAACACATGGTCTTTCTCGGCCCCAAGCAAAATTGTGAACGCTCTTTTTGGACCATTATATGGCCCTTCGTACCAAAAGCAAGTTTGTTTAGGTGGAAATCGGCCCACAAGAAGTCCGGCATGGTCTCTGAGCTCCGGCATCGGTGAACGGTGAGCATTCCCTCTCTATCCAGCCGCGCTGTCTCCGCTCACCAGGACGCCTTCAGGTCAAGTGAAGCCTTGCAGCTGGCCCGTAAGCCGTGCGCTCCGGCCTCCAGTCCAGTCCCGTCCGTCCGGCATGGTCTCCCGTCGACATCTTCCCACGTCTCATGGAGGCGATGAAGGGGCAATTTCGCGGAAGTCCCGGCCAGCTCACCATCGACACGGGGTGCCCCGAGGCGTCGTCCCTCGTCCGCCGGCGGCAAGAAGGGAAGGCGGCGGGACATGGCATCTTTCAAAAAACTCGCTAATTCTAGATCACGACGATATTTTACATAAACCCTCCTAATCTCTAATCTGGATCGCGCGCCCCCTCAGCTTAAATAGAATTTACTGTTGATGTCCTTCTCGTGCGCTCTTTAATGGCCATGGCTCCTCGATCGTCGTCGCTTCGGGCGACATGGATTCGACAGAGATCTGCGGCCAATGGCGCAATCTGAATTGCAATTTTTTCTTTTTTTGATAGCACCATCCATGGATAGGAGACAATGATGGTCGGTGAGTTGAACTGGACGGTTCATGCTCGAATCTCAAACTGCCAGTGATGCAACCTCTAAAATTCCAAAAAAAATTTCAATAACATTGTGAATGATAGCACAATGATTCACAGATCTTGCAGCTGACTCCAGCCTATCTCTTGCATGGGCGTCTCCCCAGACTCCACTTAATCCACTCCACTGCGAAAGCAGCTGTCCGAGCCAAATAGTTTTAGCGACGCACTACCAGCGCACTGCCACCCAAACACCACAGCGCATTCTGTTTTCTTAATCGGATTCCACTCCAATCATCCATGCCCTGTCTAAGGCAACACCCGAACCTATGACCAAGACGATGAAGACGTCACCTACCTATACAAGCCAGTCCCTATCCACAAATAGAACCCCTACATATGTGCAAGCACCGTTCGATTGATCGTGCTTTGCTTGCGCCTCACTTTTAATCTAATCTGACCGATCCGAAACGATGATCGCGAGTCTGATTATTGTGTACTCCGATGAGCTAAGAGGAATCTGGATAGGGAGGCCACACGGCCAGGCCCTGATTGGAGGGGGGCAAGGTTAGCTAACCATGCGGACTTCTTGGGCAGGAAAGAATCTCCATTGGCTGACGCCAGCGCAAGAATCTTGGACGAATCACGGATGGTTGGACGATGGAATAAACTGAATCCCTCTACTGATTTCGTGCAGCGCGAGTAGTGCGCCTTTAGTTAGCGTCAGTGGTGCGATCCTTGTGCAGGTTAAATTAGTCCTCCTAGATATTGTTCTCTCGATGTCAAGCTCCTTGATTGCAAGCCACACGCATTGTTTAGTTAGTCCGGACGTCTTCTGCTAGCTTTAGCTGTGCCAATGGTGAAAGTGCTGAGAATATATCGAGGTGCAGCTGTTGCTGCTTATTAGTGCGCTCGCACGCACACCAGCTGAAGCTGCAACTGCTTAGGCTGAGACAGGGCGCAGTTTCAGGTGGAATATTTGATTCTGCAGGATCCGCAAGTTGAAAGGATTATTACAAGAAGAGGAAAAACTCGCATCGGCTACTGGTGGCAGCGGATTAGTTATTGATCATGTGGATTATGGGCATGCTTTAACGCGCACATGAAAATTAAGAGTTCCAGTTTTGTGCAGTTTTTTTTTAAATTATTATTTCTGAATTCTGGCGTCTGGTGTGCATGCCTGAATTAGCTGCGGTCTGAACATACCATAACATGTTCTCTCGACCTAGAAATTTGTACAACAACTGAGAAGCGTTAGCGAAAGGGTTATTAGGCCATTCTCAGTTCATGATTTTATTTTATTGTTTTCAAGAGTGTTATGTTGTAATTTTTGAAATGATAAATAAAATTAGATCTCTCAATGCAAAGTTTCATTTCATGCTTTTATATGTTAGTGTATCATTTAAATGTTTTATCCAAATAACCAATGAGAGTTGATAAATATGTAGAGATAAAACTCAAACACTCTCAATTGAGTTTCATTTCAGTTTTAAGATTTTGGTAACCGTGTATATGCAGTTTCATCCCTATGAAACTCATTTCTCCTCTCTCCTTATAAAACTCATGTCACGTCATCAGCTTTGCCTATATGACATATCATTTAATGAGAATGAAACCCAATAAAACTATCACTGAGATTGGTCTTAGCATGCAAGAGTATAATTTAGTACTCCAAGCATTGGGATCTTGGTTACGTCACGATTAATTAATTCGACAACTGTCTTGTCCATTAGCAAGGAAGGGACGGAAATGGTCTCATTGGATCGGCTTTGCAAGCTGCGTGCCGCCCACGGGTGCAGAGCATGCCCCAACCTATATTCTGCTTTCACTTTCCAGCCCTGCATATAACCCAGTCAATAAGATCAAGTACACGGCGATGCATGCACAACTAGAAGAAATGCCGTTTTTTAGAGCGAAACAAAGATTCATCTGACTTGAATCTTTTCAATTTGATACAGAAATGCTGCAGCATTATTGATCGCCTACACGGCTGAGCAAGTACAGATGTAAATCAGTCACCAAAGCAAGTAGCTTCTATTTTTCTACTCGCAAACTGCCAATAGATTCAGACGTACATCTAGCTTACTTTAATTTTTAACTTAGGCAATAACTTACCGTGAAGAACTTTAGTTCGCAAAAGTCTCCGCTCCACATTCCACAGAGAGCGTATGATGGGTTCCAAGTTCCAATAAAACAAATTATCGTTGGATCTTGGACCATTATGTCCATGTGACACCAATGGCACAATGACCACATAGCCGCAACAATCTTATTCTTTTTCTTCCGTTTGCAGATAGAACCAGTACGCTTTTGTTTCCCATGGATTTTCAGGGGACATCTTTGTGAAATGGTCAAACAAAAGGTTGTACTTTCTCCAGGTGTGTTGTAACTTGTCTGGTGCATATGAATTTCAAGTGAAAAACGTCCACACTATTGATACCTCAAAACAAGTACAATGTGCATTCAGACTTCAGACTACTATCCGGGTGACTAAAAAAAAAGTAGAATTGTGACACTAGTAGTAAGTATATTATACTAGACCTGATGTCATTAATCACCAAACGAGTGTACATCATGCAAAGAAAAAAAAAGGTCATATGTTGTACTCATAAGAATGACGTACTTTGGCTGCAACCAATCTCATGATTTAAAGAGTTCAGTTTCACAATTTGTAATTGAGTACCAAGTGGCATTGTGGCATCAAAGCTCTGAACCGTAGCTTATCATTCACATGAGCTTGGCCGTGCTGGTTCACCAACCCCTACATATTTAGACGACACTAGCGTATACTTCACCAACCACCATGGTTATAAGGCTAACTTCGGTATTGAAACCTGAGTGCATGGTATTAGAATTGAACCAATGCAAGCTGATCTTTTCTTCAATTTAAAAATGTTTATGTCAGTTTCAAACCATGATACTATATTTGTTCCACAAGTTTCAAACAATATCATGTTAGTCAGCAACCTGCTTGCTTGCTTGGGTTATATTTGATTTAAATATTTGGAAGATGAGAGTTGAGTTCGGACATGTCTCGGGGATTGAAGACAGATCAGGGAACACGCAGTGTGAGTTTATAATAGTTGATTCGTAAGTATCTAATTGATTTTCTTTTTGCGAAGTATCTAATTGCTTGATGTGATATTAACCGTAAGATAAGTACTTAGCTGCTACAATAGATTCATGGGCTGCTGTTGTGCTCCTGAATTCCGCGCAAAAGACAGAACATAAGACGACGAAAGATTCACCAGAAAAGAAAACTACTGTCTTCATCAAAATCTCAGAGAAACGTCTCGAGTTAGCACTATGTTCAAGAGTCATCAAGTCATTGTGCCTTTTCTGTCAGCAAGAATCATACACCACCATACGTTCCTAACTCACATTAGCATTTCGTCAACTGACTCACATTAGCATTTCGTCAACTGTACTCCAACGGGCACTTTGTTTTTCTATTGGCCGGTATACGAATATCTTTTTTCTCTCAAAATTTAAAAGAATTGCAACAATTCCTTAGACTTTCTTTGGAATACCGTGAGCCATGCATGAGGAGAATACAAAAATGATGTTTTTATGACCTCTTACTTCGCACTAGTAAAAAGAAATCCTCCAAAATCATGCATATCGTACATCAAGACAGATGTGCCATCGTGTGGATGAGGATGGTGGACATTTATTCGAAGTGCAAGATTGTGAAGAAATTATGGGTTGTATTGAAACTTGAAGAGAGAAAGAGAGAGAGAGAGAGCGCATCACTTGTTGAAAAGTATGGTGGTTGCTCTATTGTATCAACCAGGGAGGAGGTGAGATTAAAATGTGTAGTTGCTCTCTATTTTTTTTTTAAGATTATACAATATAACTTAGACACTTATTACAACGCGCACACTCATCCCTATAAATACACGTATGCAAACCTTATTTTTACGAGCATCTTCGAAAACTGAGCCGTCAAATCCTTTAGATTAACGAAGTTATCATTGACGTCTCGCTGTCGACAGGAGTGTTGTCTATCATTGAAAACATAATACCGTTAAATCCTAGAAAATTTGCTCCCACGAAAAATCAAACAAGACCTCAGATGCTACTAAGACTGTTGTAAACAGTAGGATACAACCACTTTGGCTCTCTGGATTTGGTAGAATGAACATAATAGAATCAAAGAAGATGAAGGAAGGACAGGTGTGGAGGCAATATCTAAGAAATGTTAAAGTTGTCTTATGATATGTTTAACAGGGGTTATGCTTAAAGTGCTTATAGTGTTAAAAGTGTTTATTGTGTTAAAACTATTTATAATGCTTACACTGCTTATTATAGTATAAGCAATCAACCCATTTGACAAAATTACTTATATTTATCTGTTTAAACTGTTTATGTTGAGAGAGAGAACCACCATAAGCACTAAAACCTACGTCTTGTTGCTTTGTCTAAAATACTTATGATAGTACAAAATAACAAAGTGTTTATAGATGCTTATACCTTATAAGTAATTTTGCTATTTTGTTGTTTCACAGTTCAAACTGCTTATTAGATATAAGCAATTATAATAAGCAGTTCAAATAGCTTATATAGTGGCTTACAGAATAGCTTATGCTGTGATAAGCTATAAGCCCTGTCAAATAGATAAGCACTTATTGCAATAAATCCTCATAAGTCATTTTCCTTTTTTACTAGAATAGCAAAGCCAGTAAACACTATTTTTGAGGGCTATGGACCATCTCTCTTTAGAATAAGTCATTTTAGAAACAGGATAAGCTGTTTTGCCAAACGGCTTGACAGCTTATGTTACAATAAGCCAAATAAGTTAGATAATCACTTTTTATAAATAAATTAAAACATAAGCCATTTTTAGCATAAGTATAAGTCCTGCCAAACACACCCTTAATAGTAATATTTTTTCCATGTGATTATAATTTCTAAAAAAAATACCATGCCATTATTATCTTTAAAAAGCTTGTCTTGTCTTGTTATGTTTACTTTCTTCTTATACTGAGATACCTCGTGTCGTAGTATACAAATTTTATCAGAAATTCCTTTTGTTTTTTCACATACCCTCCTAATTCAGTGCAGATCCGACGGGACGGGACATGCCGAACAAGGAGAATTTTGGTGCGCGACACAAGAACCCAACGGAAGCAGATTAGATGCGAGAGCGAGACGTGGTCACAGAGGCTCGCAGCCGCGCGGTGCGTCGACGTTCGTCTCCACCGCACGACGGCGCGCGCGTGGCCCACCCGCTGTGCATATCCTTAATTACGAGTACACGTCATCCTCCCTGTGAAATCCCGAGGCTGCCCCTCTCTGGCCCACAGGAATCGGGTTGACCTCCGGCCCCCACCAGCCCAATTCGGTCCCGTGGTCCCCACCTCCCCGCGTGGAGACGGAGAGATTTGTTGGAGATTCCATCGTCATCGTGCGGCTGCACAAACAAAGATGCTAGCAGCGCAGAAAGCGCACTCCGAGGAGAGAAGAGACGAAGCCTGCACAAGTACGATTCCACCACCACCATCCCTTCTCTCTCTCTCTCTCTCTCTCTCTCTCTCTCTCTCTCGGCGCAGAATCCATCTGATCCTCTTCGAGAAACAGACCGATGAACCAGTCCTACTAGCAGCGTGCGCGTATATATGAGTCCCTGAAACAGCCAAGGCAAGATCAAGCTGCAGCTAAGCTAACCACTGTTCTATTGGCGACGAGAGGGAACTCAGGGAAGAGAGATCGACATGGCATAGAGGTGGGTTGATTGGTGTGTTCGTTCATTTACAGTATAATATGGTGTCTGATGCAGCAAAGTTAGTTGGTTTCTCGCCTTTTTGTCGGGACGACCTTGCGCTTCCCCTTATGGGAGGGAGGGGCAGGCAAGGGAGTAGCACTAGCACTAGCTACTACTAGTTGAATAGTCGAGCTGATTGATTGGTTGATTGGTGAAAAATCTGAAATGGTTAGTGTGCCGTCTCGTGCTTGTTACGTACTACTCCCACTTCCGTCCTGGTGCTTGATTGCGATGCCTCTCTCTTTCTTTCCGCGATGTTGATGTTTCGTCCGTAAGCTGTGCCTCCCCCACCCCGCTTCGCCTGCTTCTAGTGAGTGGCTTCCGTTGTGGCACCCATGCGCCCAAAAAAGATCGTCTCCTATTTGCTTGCTGCTCGATTCCTTGGTAGTATTTGACGGAAAAGATTATCTTTTTTTTTCCTTTTTCGTGACCAGTTAATCCAGGCGGGCAGGCTCCTTGGTTCGTGTGGTGGTTTCCTGGCTGCGCTTGCGGCGGCGGCTGTTCTTGAGGCTGCTTTGCTTGCCCGATTGGGATGCCCAAGATTCTGAAGTGGAGTGAGTAGCGAGCTGCTTCTGCTTGTCCTGGCATGGAGCAGAACGAGGAGGACGTGTTGCTTGGATGCGGCCCCGGGATGGAGGACGTCGTCGTCGGCGACATGGATCTCATGGACGAGCTGTTCCTGGCGGCCCCGGGATTCGATTTCTCCGACTTCTCGCACCCCGCCGCCGGCGCCTCCCCTGCCGCCTTCTCGCCGCTCTTCGACATCTGCAGCACGACCACCACGGCGACTCCTCCCCCCGCGCAGGAAGACAGGGACGACCCGCCGGAGAAGGCTGCTGCCGATGCGGGCCCGCCGCTGCGGCCATGGCTCTTCCAGCCGAGGCAGCAGGAGGTGAAGGAGCGCCTGCGCCGCGCGCTGGAACGCATCGCGTCGCTGTCGCAGTCGCAGCCCGGGGAGCTGCTGGCCCAGGTGTGGGTCCCCACGGTCATCGGCGACCGGCAGGTGCTCACCACGTGCGGCCAGCCGTTCTGGCTCGACCGCCGCAACCAGCGCCTCGCGAGCTACAGGACGGTGTCGATGAAGTACCAGTTCTCCGCCGACGAGAGCTCCCGCGCCGAGCTGGGTCTCCCCGGCCGCGTCTTCGTCGGCCGCGTCCCCGAGTGGACGCCCGACGTGCGATACTTCTCCACCGAGGAGTACCCGCGCGTCCGCCACGCGCAGTACTTCGACATCCGCGGCAGCGTCGCGCTCCCGATCTTCGAGCCACGAACCCGGGTCTGCCTCGGCGTCGTCGAGCTCGTCATGACCACGCAGAAGATCAACTACAATGCGGAGATCGAGAACATCTGCAGCGCTCTCAAGGTAGATTGTGGATGCGCCCTTTTTCGTTTTCCATTCCTTCATTCCCCTACGCTGTGCAGGCCGTATGTTGTTTTGCTCTTAACCTGTTCGATGAAATGACCTTAGGAAAAGACGTGATAACTACCGGGCACTCCAATCCCCGAAGTAATCAGTCTTTTCACCTTCCTTTATTTGGTGATGGTCTTGTCATTAGTAAGATTCTGTTCATGCAAATTTGCAGGAAGTTGATCTAAGAACCACCGACGTTTCACGCGATCCCCTTGCTAAGGTGAGCCATTAAACCATGTCCAGAATTTCGACATCCTAGTTTTTATACCAGAGTTTTGTCATTGGTGACCGATGCTTCTTACTCCCTGTTAGGTGGTTGATACTTCTTACCGAGCAGTTCTGCCCGAGATAGTCGATGTTCTTAGAACTGTTTGTGAGAGGCACGAGCTGCCACTGGCCCAGGCATGGATACCGTGCATCTGCCAGGCAAAGAGTGGAACTCGCCACACTGATGAAAAATTCAAGTACTGTGTGTCCACGGTGGATGAGGCATGCTACATCCGCGATCCCAACGTAAGGGGCTTCCACCAATCTTGCTCCGAGCATCATCTATTCAGAGGAGAGGGTGTTGTTGGAAGGGCATTCGGGACTAACGAGCCATGTTTCTCCCCGGACATTACTGCCTACAGCAAGGTTCAATACCCTCTCTCACATCATGCAAAGCTTTTCAACTTGAAGGCTGCAGTGGCTATCCGACTGCGAAGTGTCAGGACTGGAAGCCTTGACTTCGTCTTGGAATTCTTCCTGCCAGTGGGCTGTGTAAAGAATGAGGAGCAAAGAGCAATGCTTAATTCTTTGTCCATTACCATTCAGCAGACCTGCTACACATTGCGAGTTGTCAGTCTGAAAGAACTTGTGAATGAAGGTTCAATTCAAACAGGTGAACTAACGCCACCGGAATTTTATGCCAAGTCTATGCATGAAAATTTGGATGAGATCTGTAGTGGTGTTGATGTTCCTGCAAGAACAACATCGCTGGAAACTTCTGAGGAGGTATCTTCGTGGATAGCAAGCCTTGTGGATGCTCAAAATAAGGGAGTGGAAGAAATGGACGGTGACCTGCCATTTGGATTCAGCAAGCAGGAGGATGAAGGGTTTAGTGTTACTACTGGCTGGCACACTTCACCAGTACTAGGTCCTGAAGGTAG
Source organism: Eleusine indica (assembly GCA_030378355.1). NCBI lineage: Eukaryota > Viridiplantae > Streptophyta > Magnoliopsida > Poales > Poaceae > Eleusine > Eleusine indica. The sequence continues at coordinate 1,887,787 of CM059498.1, read as the reverse complement.
CTTCTTTTCGGGATTTAAGCAGCATGAAGAATATGAGGTCAAGGAGGCTACTTGTTCTGGTCGTCCAAGCTCTTTAAACTTGGAGAAAACAGTGGAGAAGAGGCGCACTAAAACAGAGAAAACGGTTAGTCTGGAAGAGCTTAGGAAGCATTTTGCTGGTAGCCTGAAAGAAGCAGCAAAAAATTTAGGAGGTAAACTGCTGACAACCTGACATTAAGGACCCCTACATTTGATTGCCATTGTTACTTCTATATTAGTACCTTTCTCTGTTTATTATTACTGAAAAAACATATTATCTTCTAACACCCACAACTTTAGTGTCACAGTTCAAATACTTGTTGAACTAAACAGCTATATATACTGTTAACCAGAATGTGAATGGCAAGTGTATGATCAGAAGGATACTTATGAATTCACTCTTAAAATTAGGTTTCTTTAATTGAATTTCCATCATTTTCATTTTGCATCTCTCATGGAATTCTTAGTTCAATATTCACAAAGATACTAGCTTGAATGTTTATTTGACCATTGCAAACTATTTGTTTCAGTGTGTCCCACTACACTGAAGAGAATATGCAGACAACACGGAATCAATCGTTGGCCATCACGAAAGATCAAGAAAGTTGGGCACTCACTGAAGAAATTGCAAATGGTCATTGATTCGGTACATGGTGCTGAAGGAACAGTTCAGCTTAGCTCGCTCTACGAAAACTTTACCAAGACATCCTGGTCAGAAGCAGAATTACAAGGAGATGCAACTTATCCCTTGTCTGAGCAAAAGATTCATTTGGAACCTTCGGTTCCCGATCAGCAGTGTGAGGGCAGATTCACCTCTCATACTTCTGGCTCTAATTCCCTGTCCCCTTCTGGCAGCCAAAGCTCAAATTCTAGCCATGGTTATTCCAGTGGGTCGAAATCACAACAGCATGCCAGTTATTCCAGTGGGTCAAAATCACAACAGCATGCCAGCGCTCCACAGCTTGCAATTAAGCAAGAAGTTTCCATGGAAGAGAATCAGAATTCCACAGTACTGAAAGCTCCAAGCCATGCAGGAGTGCATATGCTTACTGAACAAAGACCAGTCACCCTTTCTAGATCTCACAGTCAAGTGCTTTTAAGTGAACAAAAACCAACAGAAAACAGTTCAGGCATGCAGAAGTCTAAGTCTGATTGTCTCAAAATAAAAGCCATGTATGGTGAAGAAAGATGTGTATTCCGACTACAGCCTAGTTGGGGATTTGATACGCTAAAAGAAGAAATTGTAAGGCGGTTCAGCATTGCTCAGGAGACCTATGTAGATCTCAAGTACCTAGACGACGAATCTGAGTGGGTGCTTTTAACGTGTGATGCTGACCTGCTGGAGTGTATTGATGTGTACAAGTCATCAAGTGCCCAGACAGTAAAAATCTTGGTAAATCCTAATGTTCAGCCAGTGCTTGCTCCGTCCTTTGGTCAAACCGGTTTGTCCTGACATGGGTCTTGAGGATGCAAAACATCCATCCCGTCTCTCTTCCTGAAGGAAAGAGTTTATTAATTGGCATGACTTTTAGTTTGTTTTGAAGTTATGATTATATGCACAGGCAGTGTCTGTAAATACCTTGCCTGTGTTGTCATCTAGTGGTCAGATGCCCCATGAACTTAGAACTGCAAGAAGCAATGGCCAAATGTACAGTAAGTTCTGTCTGTTGCTGCTTGGTGGTTATGTGTTAGAACTGGGAAGGAAGTGATTGTCAATGTTCCTTATCAGCATTTCAGATTGATTGTTCTGCAGTAAATCGCATATAACAGAGGCTGGTACTGATTGAGGGCAGCAGGAGATGGAACTTTGTCCTTGTAGTACAGTTTGTTAGCCATAGAACTAGTTTATTGGACTTAGGAAACGAGTGTACAGCAATATAGGTCAGAGGGTGGAACGAATAGAAATTTGTCGAAATGAAGGTTTCAAATAGGTTTAGAAATCATGACCAAGTTACAGCACCAATGTTTGGTCTTTTGGGAGTTTAATCTGTTGCTTGATACTGGAGTATTTACTTCAAGGTTCAAAAATGAATAGATTGCCATACTGGCCCTGGAATCAATTGAAGTGTGCCCACAGCTGTCATGTGCCAGTTTAGCCATTCTGAAATGCCGTCGCAACAGTGTAAGTATTGGCGTTTATTTTTTTTCCTCCATTTTAGAAATAATAGTTCACGTGCACCGTAGTAAGCTAATTTCGCTCCCTTCCCCATGTTTCAGAGCTTAAGTTATCTGAGCAAAGCACCTGGAGTGATGGCAAGGCAACAATACATAAACTCATTTCCAGTCAAAATGCAGTTTTGTTGGTTCGGGGATCAATGTTAGCATCGGATCTTGTATGCCGGTAGGAAGTTTTCACAGTTTTTTATGCACAATATGTGCTTCACCGTCTCAAAAAGAAATGTGGTTCTCCATGAATAATTTGATGGTTGGAAGGCCGGAGATGTCGTTGTCTCCTAGAGTACTTAGAGGCATTGGTGCAAGTTTTTTTTTTTTCTCTCTTTTCTCAATTTAGTTCAGTATCAGTATTGGGATGGTAGAATGTTATGTAATTTGACAGTTAGAAGGCAGATGTAAGTTTGAAACATGTACATTTCTTTAAATAATAATTTGTATGATTGTGCTACTTTATCAATCATGTATTCATGTTATCCTCTTTTATGAACCCTAACCATTTCGAAACCATCACAGACCCTGGTTGCCGTTTGCAAATTGAAATAATTCATTTGATCACATGCTATGGAACAATAAAAGAAACAATTTCCTTTTCCATTGTGTCAATATGTTCTCAGCACGTTCACTTATATTACTGATTGAGTTGTTCAATAGATTGATGTTTCTCACGGCTGCTAATCAGAGAGTGGCTACACAGCAACATATTCTGGTTTCTAATCTTACACGACTAGAACCATCGAATCTTCATCATAACAAAAAGACAAGCACCAAATATCCAATCTACGAACAAAAATATTGCTCAAGTATCCTCAATCTATGAACAATGACATTGCACGAGTAACTTCACAGTGAGTACAGAAATTCAACATTGCACAAGAAGCTGACTCATGACAATAAAAAGTTGACCGGGTTAGCAGGACAATCAAGGCCGGGTAAGCAGGGCAAAATTCTTATCAACTCAACGAGAAACTGGTAGTAACAGATAGTATTCGTATGGTGGCACCGGCCGCTGCTGGAGCGTTGCCGCCGGTGTCAGGAGCAGATGGAGGGTTGTTGATAATCCGACTCGGTCGTTGAACTTAAACCTGAGTGCGTATTGCATTTGTATTTTCACAGAGATAAAAATCCCCGAAGTCGGCCCAAACCACCGAAAGGCCGAAACGTATTCTTCTACCGAAGACAGAGAGACCAGAGAGAGCCTCCGCCCCGGAGATGTCGGCGATGCGATTGGCGTTCACGAGGCTCTGCCGCCGTAGCCTGGAGATCGGACAAGCTATCGGCAGCCTCACGGTGCCAAGGACCATGCTTCCGCCGTCAAGCCCTACTGCGGCCCGTAACCTTGAGGTGATCTTCGAGAACGATGGCTTACTGAATGGAGAAAACCTATGTGCATCTCGTGACAATTTTATAGTTTGGAGGTGATTATAGTTCTCTCATCATGATCCATAAGGATAGAATAGAATTGAACATATTCCCCTTCGACGTGATGCTCCAATTTAGTGGTGGAGTCAGGAATTTTACGGTTGCCCTCGTCGACAAATTATGCCCATGGCTGAGTTTGATGGTTTGACAACGGGCTGTCCTGTTGTCTCCATATTTTCTTCCTATGTTCGGCATCCTGTTTATATCCCATTTAGTTGTAAACTGTTCATTGGTGACAGTTCTGGTGGTGCATCATTGGACAGTGGTCTTTTAGGTTGACATCCATTGTTTATTTACACATTTGCGGATGGGACAAGTTCCACCAATAGGCATGGGAACAAGTGCTTTCTGCTATGTCTCTGGTCACTCTGATAGTTTTTGTTATTCAGCCTTGATGTAATAATTATATATTTGTATTCTGTTCCATATATGGTTAAACATCCAATCAACAACAGAACAAGCATTCATATTCCATTCTTTCAAAATTTAACTGGGCAATTATGTACAGTAATAGTGCAAGGCTTTATTGATAGACATCTTTGAGTTGAGGAGTTTATACTACACACTTCCTTCTTTGTATTCATCTTCCAACTGCTAAAGAAAACTTGAGCAGCTAATGCAAATTATTCTTAGTTCCTAATCCACCTTCTCGTTATATACTCTTACATTTGTATTAATCAAAGTACATGTTATGGTTACAGGGATGGCAACATTTATCAACAGATGGTATGATGTCGGCAGACCAAAAGAAGCAGCTTCTGATGAAACTCAAAACTGTGAGTGCACTTCGTTTGTGGCTGCAAAGGTGAGTGTAGGGTGTTTCACATTTAGGGAACCATAATACGATTTCAGTTTATTTCTACTTATATATATTCAATAGAATTAATCTGATGTTGCGGCTGTTGCAAGAAGCTGTGAACGTACTTAGTGAAGTTGACCAATATTTGAAATGAAACCATTATACAGGATAAAAATAATTTCCTGGTCTACAATTTAGTCATCTTCTAATCACTATAATGGTAGTATTTTGTATTTTCCAGCACTACATTTGGTACTTGAACATGTATAGCGGTTACAAGAAAACACTGTATCCTTACGAGTGTGTTCTTTTTGTTTTTTTTTTCTCCCTTTTGATAGGTCTAGTGGCCCTGTGAAAAATGCTGCTGAAGCATATGGTTCCAGCCCCATTTGTGGTGCAATTGTGTCTATGGCATCGCTGTGTTATCTGGTGTGGACTTTTCAGTCCACGCACCGCAACTCCTTGGACAGCGAATATGACGAGTCTTATGCAGACACAATGTCATACTTTATGTTGCCATCGTTTCGGGTCATGCACCCCAACTCCTTTGGCGGTATCTATCCAACAGACGAAAAGAAAACGAAGACCAATAGATCGGGCCTAAAGCAGGCTTGATTACTGATGTGCTCCTAGTAGTATCTTGATTCCAGTAACCGGCAACGTCTTAAGTTATCGTGGAGTATACTATGGCATTGTAATATTTGCAGTGAGTTGTAGCATATAAAGTTATCTTATGTAAGGCGATCTTCTCTAGAATATTTATAGTGGTTCCTATGGCACTTCTATGTTTAGCGCTCGTATGTGATGTAATATTTGTTGGGAAAGTGGATTATATTTATTTTGATGTATGTGTTGGTGACTTTTGGAGTTATTTAATGCTTATTTTAACAATGAGCAGTCAAGCGGTGTGTTTGACAGGTGACTTTTGGAACTGTTGTTTGGACAAAATATATAAGTTGATGAATATTTTCGGGTGGCTCGGTAGTACTTCGTATGTGGCTGCAAAATAATCGTATTGTCCTCATTTTTATGAGCATTTTCAGGTGGCTCGGTAGTACCCTGACCATTTCGAAGCCATCACAGACCCTGCTGGTCGCCGTTTGCAAAGTGAGATCATTCGGTCACATGCTACTACGGACACAGTGAAAGAAGAAAGAATTTCCTTTTCCTTTGTGTCGATTAATTGGTAGATGCAACACGGTAGATTTCTCAACTATAGCAGCATGATCTTGTAACCATCATGCCGAAGAAGGGAAAATCAGCGCACGCGGCTTGGGAATGAATAAGAATCACGGTGCTTGCGGTGATCTTCGCGCTCCAGGCCGCGGTGGCAGGTCCCGGTGGCCCTTGGCCTGCAGCTGTAGGGCCTCGATGTCCTCGAGCGCGGCGACGACGTCGGCCATGGACGGCCGGCTCTTGGGCTCGCCGCTGAGGCACTTGTTGGCGAGCCTGGCGGCCCGGAGCGCCGCCTTGGGCGGGTACCGCCCGCCGAGCCGCTGGTCCATGAGACTCGTCAGCTTCCGGCCGCCGGAGAGGTACGGCCGGGCCCACTCCACCAGGTTCTGCTGGTCGCTCGGCCGGTTCGGGTCGTGCGCGCGCAGACCCGTCAGCAGCTCCAGCAGCACCACGCCGAACCCGTACACGTCGCTCTTCACGTACAGGTGTCCTGCAGTGCATTGCATGCACAGAGGTCATCAGAGAGATGCCAATGTGATGTGAGCAGCCATGGTACGTCATCACGAGCGAACTGCGAACCAACCTGTGGCGACGTACTCCGGCGCGGCGTAGCCGTAGGTGCCGATGATCCGGGTCGTGACATGCGACTTGCCGGCGGCGGGGCCGTTCTTGGCGAGCCCGAAGTCTGACAGCTTCGGAGTGTAGTCCTGAAAATATTCATACCGTGGTCAGTGACCTTAACGGAACAGGATTCACGCTAAGATCGAGTATACCGAGTCGAGGAGGATGTTGGAGGCCTTGAAGTCCCTGTAGATGATCTGCTTCTCCGACGAGTGCAGGAACGCGAGGCCGCGCGCCGCGCCGATGGCGATCTTGAGCCTCCGGCTCCACGACAGCGGCTCGAACGTAGCACCCCCTGACCAAATCAAAGATTTATTTATTCTCCACCAAGTCAATACGGAACTGCATAAATTTTACTGTAGCGTTTGTTCTTTTTGTTACAGTTATTAGTCACAAAAAGATATGCAATGTTCCATGAAGTGCTTGTAGCTAGCGCAAGGGGTCTGCTTAAACTTGTCAAACTACAGAGCATTGACTGACATAGAGATGGACATGTGATGCAGGTTTCCTGCCGAAAGTCAAATGCGCTTCTAGAGGGCGACATTTGCCAAACACTGAAACGCTGTATCTTGAGACAAAATGCATCCAGGCGTTGTAAGTAACGAGGAAAGCGGTCAGAAAGTGAACTGTCTGCAATTTGTCAATCGTATGGAAACTAACCGGATGGACCGGGCCAGCTTCGGTCAAATCAAAATTTCTGACAAAAATAATATACAATGCCAAAATGGTAAGTAGCTGTGGTTAGAGCCTTACTCCTGAACAGATGGTTTTCCAGGCTGCCTTTGGACATGAACTCGTAGACCAGGAGAAGTTCCCTGTCCTCGCCGCAGTAGCCCAAGAGCCTCACCAGGTTCGGATGCGACAATCTGCCCAAGAAGTTGACCTCGGACTGCAGAGTTGGGAAACAAGAAATGCACATGAGAAACGCCACTTGAACAGGCCGCGGATGCACTCAGTAATCAGAGAGGACTATTCCAGCTCAATCAACATGGACCGGAGTAAACAATTAATCCAGCATGCCAATCGAACAAGCAACGGGTCACGTTGACACTGCATTAGTAGTACATCGATTGCCACGGCATGTTCTCAAATATCAAAGCGAGCTATGCGTTGTTCATACAGCTGGTCCAAATGAGTTGAAGAAAATAAAAAGAAAATCGTGGCAGGGGAGGCAGGTGTGAGAAGGAAAACAGTTGACTTGTACAGCAGTCCCCGAGACAGCGACTAGCAAACGCCAAACCGCAAATGACTGAAGAACATTACTCAATAGAGCATCCAGGTAAATGCAAGAAAACAGAATTGCTCGTTTTCGTGGACAAAAAAGAAAATGAACAAATAATGCATATTCATCAAGCAGAGGATAAGACCGGACTCGGCTCAGGCACTCGATTCCATTGAGAAAATGAAATACTACAGCTCTCAAATCAAGAGCCGATCGATCGCCGTGGTGGCTCACCTCCCACTCCTGCAAGCCCTGGACGCTCTCCATGTTGAGCTTCTTGACGGCGACGACGACGCCGGCGGTGCTCTTGGCCGGGTTGAGGGTGCGCTCGTCGACCCAGCCCTTGTACACCCGGCCAAACCCGCCTTCCCCGAGCACCATCTCCGGCTTGAATCCCCGGGTCACGGCCCGCAGCTCCGCCAGCGTGAACTCCCTCAGCCTCGGAACCTCGAGAACGCACCCCGTCTCCGGCGCGCTCGCCGGCCACGGACTCCCGCTCTCCTGCCTCCCGCCGCCGCCGCCGCTCGGCTTCGGCGGGGGCCTCGTCGCCGGTCCTGCACATAATCACAACAACGCAATCACATCAAACCATCAAATGAATTGGAATTTCGGAACGAGTTGAGACTGAACTGAAGCCTAGAGGCTTACGTGCAGGGGCTGTATCCTTGCTTGGACTCGGCGATTTCGCGGCGGCGTTGGAGAAGCTGCAGCAGTTCCCCATGCCGGCCAGGATCGGGGCGTCGATCGATCTGCTCCCCTCGAGCACGCACGGCACGGGCGTTTGATCCTCTCCTCCGCCGGCGTGCGCGTGTGTGTGAGCTTAGACAGCGGGGACGTGGACGACAGCGTGGTAGATGAAGGAGACGGCGCGCGCCAAGGGCACGGAAGAGTGCGCTGGTCTTGGCGTGGGCTTGGTCCATGGACCCGGTGCACGGCCCCCACGGTGCCCGTCTCACTCAGCACTTGACAGTCAGCACCTCGACTCCTCAAGCTCGTTCGTGGACTCGGTCCGTGCTGGTCGTTTTCTTGCTGGTGTACATAAGTCCTGCGTCCGTCCTCGCTCGATTGCGCTGTTCCATTTCGCAAAGCTGGACGAATGAGTGACGAGTCCACGAGCCCCCCTGTCAACTGACAAGTGTATTTGTTTTTTTTTTTTTTGCAAATCTCAACTGACAAATGGGGTCACACTTCTCAGGGATAAAACGCTGATTGGTATAAGAACTCACAGATTATCATGGCCCAGACGGCGATCAACAACGGATAAAACGAAGGAGCAGAGGTTCAACAGAGAAAACACACGCTCACACAAACACACAAGGAAATCTCAATCTGGTTCCTTTCTTATTGTCCAGCATGGATATTGGATAGACATGTTTCACCAGCTTTTGTTTTCACAAACAGCCCTTGTGTTTGCCTGGAAACTCGCTAAAGCCGAAATTACAGTCAGATGTCAAACATGCCCTGCCTTTTGTGGAGAAAACCGCAACCCCAACCGCCAAACTGTCCAACTCCACCTGGCAGTTTTCTAAGCATTTCCTGCACGGACCAAGTAAGGGACCATCTGAACAAGACATCAACATCAATCGTACAAAACAAAACAAGCCTTTATTTTACGGTTGTGTACTTATTTTACAACTGTACTTAGTGGTGAAGAAATACCGCTTTTTCCCCCCTGCATCGACCGTGTCAAAGGAGCACCAGGAAGCATCGTTGTGGCAGCCTCTCATGACGTGGCTGTTCCGTGGACCAAATCTTTGGTTTGGCCTTGGCCACGTCCGAACCGTGGATGATGGATCGCTACGGCACCAAGCCGCGACAAAATTATTTGACACGTTCCAAGCCCTTTGCTCAGGAGAAAATAAAAAAGGATCACCAATTGCTACTACTCAACCCAATGCTGCACAAGGGCAGAATCATGCGCTATATCTAGAATAGAATACGCTTGCTACAATACTCTTTCATATTTTCTAGCTTTCAATCGACTGAAAGTAACTTTCAGTCAATAGTTTATTACTTTATATTTTAATTTTCTCTTTTGTAGAATTATATCTGTATAATAATTATAAACCGTTGGATCTAGATTGATGACTCACAACGGTAATTAAAAATTGTTCAAACTTTCAGTCAGCTGAAAATTAGCAACTCCCATACTTTTCAGGCTTAGAACTAAAAAATAGCAAGAACATTGTGCTGTAAATTATTTCATCTACCAGCTACCATGCAACAGAGCATGAAAACTTTGTACATGACTAACTTGATAACTGTCCAAAGAGAGACTGAACCTGGACTAATGCATTTTCCTCCCTTGACATAAGAACAGGCACTGACCATATATGTACACTGGCTACTGAATTCAAGATCGAAAATTCGAGCCACCAAAAGAACAACCCTCATGGTCAACTTAACTACCAACCCATCAGTATCATAAGACTCTCTGTCAAGCAGGTCACTCAGGACCAGTTCTTGAATAAAAAAGGCACTGACTACATTGAATTTGACGGTTTCAACTACCAACTAGTCTCACCAGGAGTGACATTTTGTTGTTCTATGATAGCATGCAGCTTAGGCTATGTATGCTGCGCAGACCTCCTACCACCTCTCCTTCTGGAAGGTGTGCCAACGTATTGTGGTGAGCCGGATTTTGCAGGGGAACTCATATACACTGGCAGTCTTTCAGGGATATATGGCTGGCTTGCGACATGCTTCAAGCCTATCACAACGTCTGCAATGATTGGGCGGACATGGGGTTGATCTTGGAGGCACATGATGCTGATCACAACTAATTGGTTCAGCGCCGATGGTGGATAGCGGCCGTGCAGAGCTGGATCAACAAGCAGATGGAACTTCCTCTTGTCATGGAGAAATGGTCTTGACTGCAAAAAAAAAAGGTGCTAATTTAAAATTCTAAACCCTCAAGTCTACTTTTCTTGTCATGACTGACTACGAGATTGGATATGATATAATTAAGATTAGGTTGCATATTGGTTAATGTAATGCTTATCAACAAAAATGGTACATGTAATATTTATTCAAAATGAAGACATGTGGATACTGGGAAAAAGTATGGCAACTTCATCTAAAATATAAAGAAACTGTGAAGCACATCTACGGAAACTGAAGAATTATAGGAAAAAAAATGAGTAGCATGGAGAAAAGATAGCCGATTCTTTTTGCCTGGGATACTACAAAAAAATCGACTGACAACAAATTATTGATGAAATATGGACATAGAAGAATGCATAAGCCACATAAGTTGCTTACCCATGTTAACAAATTCTGCTCTGGCTTAGGCTTTGCAGCATCATAGATCCTCCTGCCAGTGATCAACTCCAGCAGAAGAACACCAAAACTGTATATATCGGATTTCATTGTAAGCTTTCCACTCACAACATAGTCAGGAGCACAGTAGCCATAAGTACCCATAACTCTTGTGGAGACATGAGTTCTGTCACCAACTGGCCCAACTTTTGCGAGTCCAAAGTCTGAGAGCTTGGGACTGAAGTCCTCACCCAACAGAATGTTAGCTGCTTTCATATCACGGTATATGATAGGTGGATCAGCCACATTGTGCAAATACGAAAGCCCCTCAGCTACTCCAACAGCTATTCTCACACGTGTATTCCAGTCAAGTGGCTGCTTGCCAATGGGCACATCTATTCAAAGGTTAAATGAAATGTCTGTCAGTTGAATTAGCACAAGAAAAAAAAATGATTTAAAATGTGCAATAGAAGCGATCGAAATATTTTATAGAATCTTTAAACAGCTAATCTGCACTTTCAGACATAAGCATCAAGCAACATCATCCACAACCACAAGCTATAGGTACAAGTGAAACCAAGAAAACAAAATTGAAGGAACAAATGATACCCATACCTAGCATTGCTATCATCAGGAAGAACATGTCATGTCCAGGAATGAGACAAGCCATGAGGACCTAAATAATTCAATAACTCTCCGTGGGGACACTGCCTAGCCTTAGGTATTATGTGATAAACAATCTCAGCACATAAGAAAATAGTCAACTCTCACATTATGACTTTTTAGGTTTATAAACTCTAAAAGATGAATAGTTATTACTAAAAGTTCCTCCTTGGCTTGTAAAAACTGTATTCAATTTCTTTCCTCTTAATGAAACACATGCTCAGGCTCGTTCGGGGGGGAAAAATACAAATATTGTGTTAGTTGGATCATTAGATTCAATGCATTATTTTACCCTTGTACAGAACGGGTGGTTCAGTTGTTTGCACTATCAAGCTGAGGGTGCGATCAAAATCCCTACTAAATAGTTATAAATTTGTATTGCAAAATTAACCGGTGTTGTCTAGTTCATTCAACTAGTAAGTAGTTCAATGAAGCACAAAAGCCTAGGAAAATAACAAACTTTATAATAGATAATGCATAGACAAAGCAGAGAGAGATAATTTAAAACATAGGCAGGCATCAGCAAGTAGAAAATTCATTCACAAAATCCAGGTCGAATTTGGGGGATTGTTTCTCCTTAGATGCAATGCCACTAGTTACCATCCAGCTGGTTAATCCTAGGTGATTGAGTTGTTTTTTATACTCCAGGGCTCCAGGCCCAGATCAGTAGACTAGCCGCGATGGGTTAGTTTCATACAGGAAGCGAGCGGTACCTACACTCCGTATGCCAACTAAACTGAAGTGAAGCCATAAGTGTTTGACAGGTACTATTAGTATGCAAGTTTTATCAAGCTGTGGGTGGACTAGAGACAGCGGGTGTTACAATTTTTTCATTATAACGTATATCACATTTTGATTGGAATATCTTAGCTAATAAAACATAATCCTGTAGCTTTATTGGGGGAGAAAAAAATAGCATAATGCCAGCTCATAAATATGAGTATGTCACTATATCTAGCAGCAGCAAAGGAAAACATCGTCCCAAACAATTCTTGAACCGGAGAAGAAGAAAAAAAAAACGCAGACACACTTCACTGCAATAAGTACTTCAATCAAACACGTATTTGCTGCTGAATGAAAGAAAAGATATTGTAGATAGTAGCCATAAGTATATTATTGCCAGAATGAAGGAACTCTAGATTTAAATAAGAAAAAGGCGAAGATTTTTTTCCACAGTATAGAATGAATCAGGAGCAGAGTAACACAAAAGAAATAAGAAGGAAAGGCAAACATTCCAATTGAAGTGTGTAGTCTGCGCAAGAACAGATAAACCGGCTTCAGAATTGGATTGCACAATGAACTGACCAAACAAGCCAAAAAAAAAAAAAGTTGGAGAATAATTACCAAACAAGTGGCTCTCCAAGCTGCCGAACGGCATGTACTCGTAGACGAGCAATCTCTCGTCCCCTTGTGCACAGAACCCAACCAAGCTAACAAGATTCTTATGATTAAGCATTGTCAGCATGAGCACTTCTACCAAGAACTCGTGACTACCCTGCACACCATCTTGAGCAAGCTGCTTCACCGCCACCATCTGCAATCCATAAAAGAGCAGTAGAAACAGAAATCAGATCTTTAATCACAAACACTATCAAAAACAGATTTTCTCTAACTCACCTGCCTATTGATCTTGCCCTTGTAAACCTTACCGAAGCCACCTTCTCCAATGAAATTGACCTTGTTGAAGTACCCGGTCGCGGCAAGCAGATCCTTGAAGGTGAAGCTGTGCGCGTATCCGTTAGCCACATCGGGCGCAACCTTCCTCTTCGCATCGCCCCCTGCTACTAGCAAAAGTCAGGCAACAATCCAAACCAGAAAACCAACAACACGGGAGGAAATCAAGAGAGAACCTGATGTATCATCCGACGGGTTGCTGTTGGTCTTGGAATGCTTGAGGTCCTCGCTTCCTTCGTCGGCCTCCGGCGCGAAGCACCCGAAACAACCCATCGCAAGAAAGAACTGCTCTTGCCGCAACCACACAAGCGCAAGAACGAAACAAAGACAGGAGGAGAAGGAGACGAGGGAGGAGAGGACTAGCACAATGAAGCGGGTATAAATGCAGAGCAGAACCAGTTAGCAAACGACCCCATGGGGCCCCGAGAAAACCTCCCGAAAAAAGATCCAAATCCCCCGGCTCGTGGAGAGGGCGCTCGTCAAGGAGCAGTTTTGGAAGGCATTAATCGGACGAATCTCCAAAATCAAGCACTAGCCCGGTAATTTGTTGGCTGAAGAAAGTGCTGGGGCAGCGGGAATTTCACGGCCGGCGTCTCGGCCTAGGAGTCTAGAAGGAAACAGCAGCAGTTTGGTGTGTGGGCACTGGGCAGAGCACGGTTTTGTTCTTGTTCGGATGGTGCTGGTTTGGCTTTTCCCGCGAGTCGGGGGAGGAAGAGGAAGAAGCGAGACTGATGTCTTTGGCGTGTACCGCGTGCTCTAATCGTTGCTTTCCTCGCCGGGCATTTCGCCTTGTGCCGCGGTAGATCTGATATTTGTCCTTGTCACGCCTCCCTCCCGGATGGCCATGCCATGCATCACAAAATTGCTCCGGCCATGTGAGCGAGATAAGAACATCGTCAGCCTGCCGGTTTCTCTTTTCCATTTATATCATCACCCTGCAGCAGAATGATTATCTGTTCATCACGCCAGGATTTGTTACATTCGTGACGAAATGAAGATCAGGGGTTATTAAATAATTTATCATTAGAGATGAAATGAAGATCCGAGGTGATTGAGTCATTGAACCCAAGGGACAAGATCAGCAGTTACCCATACCATACTACCATCAAAGCATGTCAGCGGTGCTGTGACACTGTTACCCACAGTGCATCGTAAATACTCCCTTGTTAGCTCGAATGTACACTGACACCTGTCGAGTCGACACGGCGTTGTGTTGAAACATTGCACCGATGAATGAAACGAACGTGCCCACTTCTCTCCCATCGTCCAAGTTCATGCACGTCGATTTTCATCGGCATAATTTGGAGTAGATAGAAATGTGCTACAAGATCCTTTAAATTGAGAACAGTTAAAAGCAGTGCCTTGTTACTCATCATAGAAGATGCTGATGAATTGTGCAGGTGTGTATCCTTTACTCTGAATCAGAATATCAGAGTAGGTGCTCTTATGCTTTCCTGATCTATGGAGCTGGCAAAAGCAGGTCAAGCATGGTCTCAAAATGGTGGGTCGAGGACAAGGAGTCCCTTTCAGTTACTTTGACTGTGTATTCTTTCCTTTTCTTGTTAGAAATTTCGATGTTTGTGTGGGTTTATTGTAATTTGTGCACTGTTGTGTATCCTTTCAAGGAAGGCAAATGCTTCCTGTTGAAGCCAACCACATGGCTGGGTATCTAAAGCTTTAATTCTATGCACATCTAACAAGAAGGCAATGGTTAACATTGACACTCTGGGCACTGGGAAGAGGAGGAACCGTCGGTGCCATCAGATCAGCGCCTCCATTCTTCTTCCAACGGCAGCTTTTGGGTAATGTCAAATCAAGTCTACACCTGCTGGCCCATGTCACGAAAAGTGTTCCCTGGGATGCATTCCTACATTCACGGCTGCTGCTGCAGTTCGGCATCAGCTGTTCTTAAGCTGTAAATAATCTTACAAGTACCCTGCAAAAATCAAGCTTATCAGATCTGATTATAGGGTGTACGAACTGTTCATTTCCTCTGGGAAAGAATATTATTGTCTGATTAATAAAGAAAAACACAGCATGGGACATGTCCCCTTGAAGAGAACCCACAATATTTTCTAGTGCGTACAAGTACAACTGGTTTCAGGTACTCCACTGAACAAAACGCAACCAACTTTCAGACAAGCCATAGGCGTCACATGTCTCTACTACTTTCAGAAACCCAATACTTGCTGCAATTGTAAATCATCTAATCATTAATGAATATTACAGTCGGAGTTGCCGGTTGCACGATCCAGATAACTCAAATTACGCGTAGCGTCTGATGCTTGCTGTGCTGTGCAAACTGGACAAGTCATTCTAATTACTCTGTCTATTGAATTAACAGGACAGTAACAAAGTCACCGGACAGTGCACACGCATGATTACTAGTACTCACACCTGCAACATGGACGCAAGCGGCGAGGTCATCTTCATCGATCAATGGCCAGCTCCAATTGTTCGCGGTCGACCAGTGACGGCGTTGGGAGTGGAATGCAGCTGCGCCATGAGCAAGGGGGCACGAGCATGATGGGCGAACAGACGAGTGCCTGCTGCTTCAGGAAAAGTCGCAGTTCATCTCCATGATTGCACAGGAATCCGGGACCAGGCCTGTACGTTCACTTCTTTCTTGATTTGCGTAGGGTTGCTGAGCTATCAGCCTATCATTAATCTGTTGCGGAGTTCGGCCTGAATGTGTGCATGATGTTAATGGTCTCTTCTGAGAAATTGATTATTAGTGCTGCATTGCAGCCTAATGATTGGTGTGTTCTTTGTCGAAACATCGACACTGAAAAAAAAAAGATCATTTTTGCTGTGAAAAGAAATTAGTATTGTTTTATTTAAGCGTTTTCCCTTTGACGAAGAAATTAGTATTCAGTGTTTTGGTGGTTGTTGAGAATCAGAGGACGGACATAGGAAGTGGACAAATATAGTGATCCCGGGTGGCGCGCACTATCAGAAACTTGTCAAAAACGCTTTGCAGAGATCGTCAAAACGCAGCAGCGGAAGAAACCTTTAGAACAAGACAATGATCACGCTGTACCCGGCGCTGAAATAAGGCTATGACATGTGGAGAGAATATAATACACGGCGCGAAGGTAGCAGTAGCGTCAGTAGGCACGGTGCAAAGCAAAGAAGCGGTGCTGCGGTGGAGTGATGAAGCCGCCTTGCGTGAGGAATTCACGGTGAATTTACAATTTTTGCATTAGCCACTTGCGCGTCACTGTCACGTCATGTGTTTGTGGCATTGTCCTAGGTTCCTACAGTAGGAGGTTGTCATTACGCAACAGATGCTTGCAGCGACCTTACTTAATCCGAAGACAAGACGCTTGTTCCCTGTAAAGATCGAACCACTCCACTGATCACTTAACAATTCGCTAATTCAGCACTATTATTTTTTTTCAGGGTCTGTCTTTGATTGCACGCCATCCTTTTGGTTCCAATCAATCACGAGACCTAGGAGCCTAGATTTCCAAGACGATTAAGCTCGGTGCATGATCGTTAGTTCGGACTCGGACCTGTTACATGGAAAATTCTACACGTATCATGTGGTGCGTGCCTGTTCAAGCTTGAAGGCAGCTACTAGCATTTGCAAGAGAAAAAAAAAGAGAAAGATATAAAGAAAATGAATACAATCTCATATAGCATTGTTCACGACAATCGTTCACGAGACGTGAATGCTCGCCTCTATGTTTGCAGTAGTACGAGCAGCGTCACTGTGAGCAAGTTATGGATTGGCCGGGTGATGGGTGGTTTTCCTTGTGGGCACAATGAATGGCGCCAAAGTCTTCTGAACCAAATGGCCGAGGCAGTGCAGCGTCACATTCACGTGCCATTCGTTACGGCTTGTGCCGCGGCGCATCACTAGCTACCAGCGTGACTCTGCATCCGCATGGCACGAGCATGCAGCTGTCTGGTGAAATTACTTTGCGCACGAAGAACGTCAATGGTCTCGATTTGCAGACTTGGAACAGTATTTGAAGGGATGGGTACAAACATGTATGACTGCTTCCTCTTGGATAGTACCTTTTGCAGGTCAAGCCAGCTGCTCACAATAATGGCAAAATATCGATGCAGAACCATAAAATGAGTTTACTGACCCACTGACATTTGTATGGCTTGTAGAAGTGAATCATGATCAGGACTCACTGACATTTCACAGCTGGAAGATTTAGGATGCGTTTGGTACAGCTTCAGATTCACCTTGAATCAAAAACATTTCAAATTCTCTCTTGAAACGTTTCTCTAGTAATGTTTGACAAAAATCTTAGATTCAGATTCTTAAAGCAAAATAAACTAAGTGATTCATGAATCAGGTGAAACACCATTTTGGGTGATTCAGGTTGATAGTGTAAAAAAATTGAAACGTTTCAAGTGATTCACCCCTAAAACGTTTTACCTTTTTGCTGTTTGAAAGTGATTCAGCCTTGAATGTGAAATGTTTAACTCAGCCAAACAGACCCTTACAGTGCCATGAAGGTAAAGAAAAACAACATGAAAAATATTCAAGTTATAATCGAAAGGTCAACAAATCTTTCCACATATCAAGAAAGTGAACCTAAATAAAAGGATATAACAGGAACATGTTAAACAAGTGACAACAAAGAACCAGGTCAGGCTCGAAGCAAGCTTTGACAGATTTTTTCCACCTACCACAATCACTCACTCATACATTTGGAACGGTGGATCCTCTCTGGAGAAAAAAGGCAAAATTATTCACTGCCTTTTCGCTTGTATACTTCCTCTGCTATACTACTGTTACAAATTGGACACAAGGCACAGCCTCATCCCAACATTATCATCTCCAATAGATTAGAATCTGTACAAACTACACCTACCCTTTTACAACAATTCACTTGGGGTCAAATGATTAAATAGCCCTAGCTATTCCACTTCACACAACTGATTTGTGTTATTCTCTGACAAGAAATCATTTGTTGTTTCTTCATAGTTTCAGAAGCTCCAGTTGGTGTGCTGCAATCGACGATCTGTGTATCAGAAGCTTGAGAATTAAGCCTCACAAAGCAGTATTTAGTTCATGCCGCTGCTTCAAAGATCATTAGTTACACAGTGAACAATGTCAATTACTGCTGTTCTCAGAGCTGCAAGACCAGATCAGGCTGCTTTGGATTTGCTACCTTCCCCATAAGCGGGGAATCCGATGACTGGACACCATTTAAGCTTGGAGCAGAAACGTTATCATTTAACGGCATGGCAACCTTACGATCATGGCCTACATCATGTACAGGATTAGCGGCTGCCTTCCCAACTTCTCCATTCTGTGTTGGTTTAAGCCTATCAGCAGTTACTGCATGCCCATGGATATAACCGTTGGTTCTGCCATTGATCGCAGAAAACATCCCTAACACTTGGGCATGCGTCATAGGAACGCCTGATCCAAACATCCCTTGTCCAATAAATTGATTAATGGTGTTTGGTGCAGCAGTGAAACCATTGATATTAGAGTGGAGGTCTCCACCTTGGCCATGGTGTTGTAATGAAGGTGCTGGACCAGTATTATTATTATCCATACCACCAAATGACTTGTTAACTCCATTCTCATACTTTATTTTATTGGCGATTTCAGAGCTCTTATCCAACCCTAATGATGTGGAAGCTACTGTTTCAGTCCTAGATTGCTCTTCACCAGTAACATTCCCGTTTGAGGACAGTCCAGGCTTGTGATGGAGTACAACATTCTTGGATGTCATGTCAGAGGGTAGAGCAGTGAGCTGAGAGGAGGGAGTCGTGGATGTGGCAGCAGGAGGGCCTTGTAAGTTTTCAGGTTGCTCACCATCTACAACCCATCCAGGGCCAAAATTTGTTCCAGGAGGCAGCGTCCGTCTGATACGATTTGCTGCTAGATCCCAGGCAACAGGGCCCATTTTTGCTGCAAACCGCGCCAAGCTCCGAGCGTATGCATGTTGCTGTTGAATCCCCACCTGGTTTTGTCAAAAATGAACAGAGATTAGAAGAGAAATATTAGCACAGCAACCATGTATCATTTGTCCAATAGATTCATACAATTAAGTCATTAAGTTTCAACTATAATTAACTGAACCACAGGTTCAGAAGTCAGTCTGTTCAAATATTTGTGAATTGTCAGCAATAGATGTGGGTGCTAAGAATCTAGGTTGTTTCACGTTACGAGTAGGCTCTAGATCACTAGCTCGGTAGTTTTCTGGTGTCTATGTGCTATTGTGTTCCTCATGTATTTCTTCCAAATTGTTAAGACTAGGGGACAATTAAATGTGGATCAAGTTGTAAGGTTATTGGCAAGTTTATCTTCTTAATACTAAGGTCCTGCAAATTCTAGAAAAAAAAAAAGAGAATGTGCTTACTGGCAATAGTATTTTCTTCTCATCATCAAAGACAGAAAACAGGGTACTACGTGAGTAATGCTGATCATATGTACTCCGACGCTCATCATCCGAAATAGTTGGCTTCTTTCCCCATTTGGAAGAACCTATAAAATATAGAAAGGGATGTGAGTCATATGTCTAATTGAAACCAAAACAGCTATCATTATACGGCACATGAGCTATTACAATTGAGCCAAATCGAAGGAACTAACCTGAATATTCACCAATTTTGTCTGGTCTTCTTGCACTAAAAGATCCAAGCATGCTGTGAAAAGTGGATGAATCTTTCATTGGGGTATTTGTATTTCGTGTTCTGTCTCCAGTTAATCTTTTCCTTATTGTTTCGGCATTGTCTTCAGATTTTATTGTTTTTGCATTCGATAGATCTGGTGACACATCATCATCAATCCTGGGATTCTTTGGTGGCCTGCCTCTTCGAGCTGGTGGCTTGGGCGGTTCATCTTCTTCATCACTAGGTTGCCGCAAGTTCTCAAAATCCTTTTTGGCAAGTGCTTCAATAGATCGTGCCTAGGGGCGATAAGTGAACATTTCAGGTACATGGGTGCTAAAAGGACAGAAGGGGCTACTTGTCCATGAAGTAAACTCCGACGAGAAAAGCAATTGAATTGACTATATACAGATGAATCAGCTACTCTGTGTTGCAAATTGCAACAACATATAACATTTTCTACAACAATAAAATGTATTGTTGGAGCAGATATGCCAGGGAAATAAATGTATAGAAATCTGCATGTGTCCCCTTCAAAATCATAACTGAATGAAGCATATTACCAGTCTCATGTTTAACCTATCTCCATATATCTATAGGGAAACACATGAAACATAAAGGATTTGGCAGTGCATGTGACATGGTGTATCATATAATCATACTACAGACAAATGCATGTAATACAGCATAGAACCAAAAATTACCTGTCGATGGTAGACTGTGTCGGCTGAATTGTAAGCCATGGCATTTGATGTAAGTAAAAATACATCATTCTGCATAGTAGGAAAACAAGAGATATCAAGAAAGATCCACAGCACTGAAGCACGTGTTAGTTCATCCAAAATAATTTTTGAGATGCTTAAAAGTTGCTGTGTGAAATAAAAACACATCAATTCTAAAGCGCAAGGCAATACCCAGTGCATTAGGCATTCTCAATGAAAAATAAACTACAATGTGCATTAGATATTCCTTTTGTTGAGAAAGCAGAATTCAACAAAGCAAAGAGCCATCCATTGCAATCTTAATAATTTAAACCTGAGGTTACTTTAATGAAAGTTTTCATAGCTGCAGAAGCCAAGGTATCATAATGTACATAGATCCACTGCAGATGGATCATAAAAGCTCTTCAGCCACCGATAGTTTTTCTATTCTTCAGAAGAATCTGGATTATATTTCAAAATTAAACTTCGAGATCCAAAAGTCCAAGAATCTGGCTTGTGTTGGAACAAACTATACCCTCTAGTGCTGGACACAGCTTCCAACTGCAGTGGCCAGACTAACTTACTGATGATTATTTCATGAGAGAGCATATGCTAAACCACAGTTAGATGAATAATACCATATTGGACCTGAATTGAGTCTAGAAGTTCAATGGGACTCCTTTTCTTTTCCAGCAATGGTGCACAATAATTATTACATAGCAACCCAAGAATATGAATAGCTTTCATTAAGGACAATAACTCACAGTGTACTCATATGATTGAGTATATGAGCCCATTTTGCTCCCCGTTAAAAACAGCAAAATGCCAAAAGCAGATAACTGGCATACTCCAGTAACAATATACCAATAAGAAGTCTAGTTCATTATATCATAGAAAATATTAAAGTATAAAGAACAACGGACAAGAAAACAACACAAAACACACAGAACGAAAAGTAGTTCAGCCAAAGAATTAAATGAGAGCCAGTAACACGAAATAGACACTAACACAGAGCACAAGAAACCATCAGCAGCAGTGAAATGGCAAGCAGCATACCTCAAACTCCTCTAAGATAGAATACGAGTCATTCAACAGCTTCTCACGGATTGTTGAGAAGTCCATAGGATGCTCGATAATCTCATGGTAATCTGGAAGCTGCAGAATCACATAACACGCAGGCATTTAGCATCGGAGCTCCCATCTGAAAACACAACAAATTAGAGCTCAATTGCTCACCTCTTCAGGGTCCACAGGCTCCGAGAAAACTCCGTAAGTATCCTTCCTGAGCAGTGCAAGGTAGGCAGATAAGCACACATAACCGAAGCCATCGCAGGTAAAGCCTGGGGTTCTTATTGGACGAGAATTACATCAGGATGGGGCCAGGGCACTCACTTCTGGAGCCTATCGAGGATGAAGAGCAGCAACTTTTTGTCTGGGAGGGGCGTACCCGTGGGCCCGCCAGCCGACGCAGCATCCTCTGCTCCCACAAGCACAAGGAACGTTAACCAAAGAAAAATTCAAATCTCAGAACCACTTCAACGATAATGTTTGCTTCCCTCCAAGTCTCACCTTTCCCCGTCGCTTTCGTGGCATCCTTCATCCCCTCTCCCCTCTCCTCCTGCAGCAGCGAAGAACCGAAATAACAGCAATTAGCATAGAAATACAAAACAACAAACACATTCTCGCAGAACAAAACCGTTTAAAACCATCAGCTTCCACATCGTCCAGTGAGGACCGCAGCAAAAATCATGCCTGCCCCAAGCTCCCACTGAAAACGACGAGTTTTTTCCGGTCTCTCGAAGCACGGACAATGCTTTATATACATCAATTGGAAAAAAGGTCAAATTCGTCAAAAACTTGTCAGATCCGCCTACTGTTCCCTCCAAAGGAAAGGATTAAAGCGCTGACAAGGTCAAGATCCCAACACCTACTGGACTCCAGAGGAAACCAAAAAGAATTCCAAACCCGCCCAAAAAAGCAACGCCCTCCAAGAAGCAAAAAATCCTCAACGGCCACTGGCACAGCTCCACTGATCTCCCGCTAGATTCCCCACCACGGATGCGAGCCGTACCCGCCAAAAAAAAATCCGAGCCCGCAGATCCAACCACTACGGCTCCGCATCGCCGCGTGTCCCGCGGCCAAAAACCCCCGGGGAGGCTCCAAAACTCCGTAATTTTCGAAAATTTGGCGCGAGAGAGGATGAGCCCCGACCTTGACGCCGCCGGCGAGGACGCTCTTGAGGCGCTTCTGCCGTCGCCGCCCGCTCCCATCGTCGTCGTCGTCGTCTGAGGGATTGGGGTCCCTTCGGGCGGGTGAGTCTGCTGGGCTAGGGTTTTGAGCCTGGAGGCGGAGGCTGCGGCGCTGGAGGTCGAGGAGGGAGGGGCGGCCCTTCTTCTTGCGCCGCCGCTGCGGTGATGGTGTTTCCACGGGGGCCGGGGGCGACGGCGGAGGAGGAGGCTTGCGAGTCTTCGCCATCGGAGGCCGCAACGGCGACAACGACGGCGGCGGCGGCGCGGCGAGGTTGGGAGGGGGGAGGAGGAGGAGGTGGTGGTGGTGTGATGGCCTGGGTCGGAACGGGTCGGGGTGCGTGTGGCTTTGCGTGCGTTTGGTTTTTTTTTTCTTTCCCTGGGACCTTTCGGTTGAGTCAGGTTTGCTCTGTCGCGCGGGCCCGCTTTATGACATGTAGGGTAGGAAAGATATGACCCCACATGGAAGCCGGAGAAGGCAATGCTGTCCGTGCTACTGTATTCTCATCGGCCGGCCGCGGGCGCGTTTGGTGGTGTGTGGGACCGGCAGCGTGTGTGTCGTGGACGGATCCGATTGGCGCGTTCCCCTGGGTCGTGTGGGTGATCGTTTTCTAGTCGGAATTGGAGGCCGTGGGGCCATATTTCAGTCCGATTAGTCGTTTTATTTAGTTTTGTTTATTCTGTTTCCCGCGGTTCATTTGTTGTCACTAGCATATACGGTTCATTTGTTGTCACTAGCATATACGGTTCAGAAATGCGTTCATGCTCAATGAATCTTTCGGGCAAGAGACCTTGAGATATGTTGCAAGTTCAAAGGAAACAGTTATACTTCGGCTCATGACTTCCAAATTATGATGTTTTGTTTTTCTTTCCAGTGGCCGCACTCTCCATATGACCGCGGGAGCAAACAAACTCTGCCTTCATTTTACGTCCTCTGTTTCCCACTTTTCAAAATATGTGCTCCTTATTCTTCTTAGAGCAGCTCTAATAGTTACATGACTAGAGTCGGATATAATTAGAGGTGAGTTCAACAAAAGATACGGTAGTTTTTAGCAAACTATACCAGTGGATTCTAATTCTGTTATTTTATTTCAATATTCTCTTATCGAAATGCAGCAGCGTTGTGAAAAAAGAAAGAAATGATAAAGTAGGACCCGGAATACTTGGTTATAGGTATACGCTTGCAGAGGACACTGTAATAGTTAACTTCCTACTGTATCAGTTTTACAGAACAGGACAGTATCGGATGGCACCGTAACACTAGCTGCTCAAGCCACCAGTGTGGACGCTCTTAGCGAGGACATGTATAGTACAAATGTGTTTAGAATGTCTAAAGTCACCAAATTGAAACATTCTAGTTCTAATGTAGAATTTGATGTTTCTAAACACACTAGATCGAAAAGTTGAAAGAAAAAAGTTCTACTGAAAACATATAAAATATTATCGGTATTAGTAGTAATAATTTCTTCAAGTCCAATAAGCTTTGACCAAGATGCATGACAAAAAGTAGTATTATCCAAACAGACTGTGCTAATCGGGTCGGCTCGAAACACGTAATTTTATATCCAATCCAAACATGACATGACCCGTTTAATTTCATGCAATGCCAATAGAACACAGTGGGAGCACGACCCGTTTCACCTCGGTCCGACGAAGCACGAAATTGGCACGGCCCAATAATCAGCCCGACACGAAATAACGGCTGGGGGGAGTGCTGGTGTATCACTGAGCCGTGGCCCAGACTCTCTGGTCCAGTAACAAGCCCGTTCACGTCCGGGAAAAGCCGAGCGGAAATGGAGCCCGTCTAGCCCATACAATGCTGTATTCCGTGTTCTCGCAGTGGACACGTAAACGATTTGTGACTTCCGCCTCCAGTAACTTCGTTTTTTTGAGAAACCCGCCTCCAGTAACTTGAGGAACTGAAGTCACACACAACGGCGGCGCGCCTCCCACCCCCGCCGCCCGCTCGCGTCGCGTGAGACATCGCCGCCTGCCGATTATGGCCGCCGCGCCGTCGCGGTGCCTCCTCGTCACTGGTCCGCCGGTAAGCTTACAAGTCCCTCAGAAAATCTTCCTCTCATAGTCCGCCTCACGGCCTTGGCTTGTGGTACTCGTAGGGCGTGGGGAAGACGACGCTGGTCATGCGGGTGTTCGAAACCCTCAGGGCCTCACATCCGCACCTCAATATTCGCGGCTTCTACACCAGTATTGTTATCTCTGTCGACTCCGATCCGTTCCCCTGCGTGGTCATCGACCAGCAATTTCACCGGCTTTTCATGTTGCCTGTCTGTAGGGGAGGTGAGGGACAGCGGGGAACGGGTAGGGTTCGAGGTCGTCACGCTCGACGGGCGAAACGGGCCCCTGGCCTCATCCAAGGTTTCCAGGTCGGGCTCAGCTTGCTATTTATGCGTGATCTAATTTCGTTATTTAGCCCTGTGCATTTGGCCATTTGGGTAACTGGAATTCTGAAACGCGTCAGTGCTAGGGAAAATATTGGATGTCATGAGTCACTGCATTGCAAATTTGTACTAAATTCGCAATAAGGAAGTAAATCAACGTCTATTTGATACTGCTCACCTGCATGCTGTATTTCCTGGTTAAATAGGTGCTCGATTTGATTTGAATGACGGCCCTTTCCAACGCTCAAGCGATGGCTTACTGCCTTAAGCCCATCTTAGCTGGTGATACGAGGATTTATTAACTTCTCAAATATGCAGCTTATCTGAACAATTGAATAAGGCTGTGCTCATAATAACACAGTATATCCTATAATTTTTATACTGCAGAATAACTTAGGCTTCCGGTTCCTGTTGCTATACTACTTTCTTGCACATACCAGTTAGCCAACCTTTTAATGAAGTACCCTGTCTACCTGTTTTTGCTTCACTGTCCATGTAATATGTGTCATGCTTGTAGCCTTGTACTGTCATAGTATCGCAGTTGCCATTGTGTCTTTTTATACAACTTGATGTGTGAGTTCTTTTAGCATAGATCTGTTGATGCATACATCAAAGTTGTTTTTGTTCTGTGCAGCCCAGAGTCTGTTAGATGGCCCACTGTTGGGAAGTACAAAGTAGATGTGGCTTCTTTGGATTCACTAGCAATACCCGAGCTGCAGGTGAGCAGTTTTCTCTTATAAAATCTCAAGAATCACAAAATTACCAAGCTTGAAAGTTGAAACAAAGGATGTGCTTGTAAGCACACGGCCAATGGGCTTTTGAAAGTTCTTTGTAAATTGATCATAGTAGTGTTGGTGTGAAATTACCACTTGCAATGTGAAAAGTATTTTACTTCATAGTTCTTGTTGAAATATCAGGTCAAGGAAGAAATAGATCTCTTCATTATTGATGAAGTTGGTAAAATGGAGCTGTTCAGTTCAACATTTTTCCCTGCTGTAATGAGAGTTATTGAATCCAACATCCCAGTGTTGGCCACAATACCAGTTCCTAGATATGGCCGAGACATTCCAGGAGGTACCGTATTTTTCTGTTTAGCAACTTTATTTGGCTACTTTATACAAGTGATTTGTATAAAATGGCATTTCCCTTGTTACAACAGAATTCATTCATAAGTTTTTGTGAAAGCTGCAATGATTTGCAGGTTTAAAGCTTTATGTGTTCTACTACTCCCTCCGGTTTTCTTTTGTTGATGTTGGCTAGTGCAAATTTGCACTAACCAACGTCAACAAATTAAGTCCGGAGGGAGTACTATGCCCTTTTTATGCATCCAATGAATCAGTTGAGATCACACACTTAATTAGGAGTTATAATTTACTATTCCACACATTTACCACACTTCTTCATTTTTTATTGGAAAGTCATGATCTGACGGTAGCATTTCCCTAGAGTTATCACTTATTTTTTATCCTTATGTAACCACAGTTGCGAGATTGAGGAATCATCCTGGAGCAGCTGTTTTCACGTTAAATACTTGTAATAGGGATATGATGAGAGAAACTATCTGCAATCAGTTATGCAGTTTGTTGCAGAAGAGGTGATTTGCTAACCTCCCCTATGTATGCTCACTTCGTTAACCTGATATAACCCAGAAGACTTCTTTCTTCTATGCAAAATCAAGTAGCAACAACAACAAAGCCTTTTAGACCCAAGCAGGTTGGGGCAGTCTAGTGCAAAATCAAGTAGAAATCATCTTTTAGTATTTACCCCATATAGCCTGTAACAGGACTCAGCTATTCCAGTTGTATACCTGAATTGTCTTTTCCAAGTTTACCATACACTGAAACTGCATGCTATGTCATTGTACTCTACTGTTTATATATTGAAATGTATGATACATATGTTGTTCATTTTTCTTTAGTTCTTTGTGTGGTTCTTCGATCATGTATTCACATTCACTGGGTTAAGGTTTTATCGTCACAACAGCTTTGGCTTGTATTGATGCATTTAGCGTGCAGTGATCTCTACAGCACGTTTCACGGAGATTAACTAGCAATTCATGCATGTTATAAGGTGTGAAGGTTATAACGTAGTATGACCTTCACACCTTATAATAGGTCTTGGCCTATTAGCACGTATCATGGAGATTCACTTTAGAAGGCTAGTTAATCCATCAACTAGTATGACCTGAATCTAAAAAAAACTAGTATGACCTTGGCCTATTAGCATGTATCACAGAGATTCACTTTAGAGGCTAGTTAATCCATCAACTAGTATGACCTTGGCTTATTATAAGGTGTGAAGGCTATGGTTTGGGGAGTAACTCCTGCCGCTATGTTTCAGTAATTTTAATGTGCCAAAACTGTATTCCCGGAGAGATAAAGACGGCTAGAGAATATCGTTGTCATTATTCAAGAAAACAAAGAAAACAGAGTCCATGTTGGATGTACGATGGATATGGGTTGCTGAGTAAATGCGACTTTGTTTTCACGCATGAGGATTATATTCGTTTGAGGATAGTTTGGGCGTTGCAGGAATCTAGATGTGCTTGTTCTGTTGTTTTGGGGCAGAAAGGACTAAATACTGAAGATACGAAGGCATGTGAATAGAAGGAGGCGGGAGGAAGCAGGAAAAAGAATGCTACGACAGGAGAACTTGAAGCATGATCCACCAAGGATATGGAGGCTATCGCCTGGTGGTGATGCTGTTATTTTGTATTGTTGTGTGCGTGAGTTGTGTGTTGGATGTATGCTGTTGACGTTGGCTTCTTCAGAAGCCGGGGCAATAAAAAATCCCTGTTTTCTAAAAGAATATTGGTTATCTGGTCAGAGGAAAGGCAACAAACAGCTGGTAACACGTGAAATCATTTCTTTGTAATACGTGAGTAAAATTATTATTATTTCTATTGAAGAGCAATCATGAGTGACCGAACAATTCACGCTATATACACGAGTACAAAAACGGGAGAAAAATCCTTCACAATGCTAGTGGTAATCACAAGACAGGGTAGTCTATCCCTCTGTTCGCCTGCCGCTACAGTGCTTCCCGCACAAAAAAATTTATCCTTCAGAGGGTTGTCTTGCTCTGCATCAACACTGGGAGAAATTAAGGTCCTGTTTGGATCCATCATAGTTTTTCTAAAAATTAGTTTTTATTTTTAGTTTTTAGATAAAAATTGGATGGGGATGTTTGGATCCTGGTTTTTATAATGTATAAACTAGATTTTAGCTAGTTAATGCATTAGAATGAGGCAAAACTAGCATTAGTTGGGTTGAGTCAGATTATAGGTTTATAGAAACTGATATAAAAACCAGTCTGTTTGGAGGCTCTCTAATTTCTAGAAACCAGATTCTTAAAAACTGAAGGGATCCAAATAAGGCCTAAGCCACACTAAAGAATAATTAATTATAGCTATGATAGTGGAGCTGAAAACACGAGGTATTAAGAAAGCACGTAAAACTTACCAGAGCATCCATATCGAGTTCCTTTTCTTCTGCTTTAGTTTGGAAGTTAGGATTGTCTTGTGCAACAATTTCTAGTGCCTTCTCAAGATCATCTGGAGATAAGTGACAGAGACTTGCACCCAGTTTCCTCTTCTCATATGCCGTCATTTTCCTTCAATATCAAAATTTTAGTAAGCATGTGATTCATAACATAGGAATGGGAAAGGTAAGATCATAACCGAACCAACTCACAACCGACTGAAGTGTTCAGATAGCATAGGCAAATCAACAAGCATGAAATGAGAACTGTAATGTATGCCTGCAGAACCACCGTTTCCTATAGCTCCTTCAGCTCCTTATTGATCTCTACATGTATCCATCGATACAGAGGCTGAAATATTAATAAATATTTTATTTTCTAAAAAAAGGTAAAAAAAGGAAATAGTTACTGAATATCTATGAATGAGAAATAAGTGAAGTGTTGAACACTTATATATACTATATCAAAGTCAGTACACATAGCTTATGGAAGCACAGTGTTAAACTTCTACTTATATATAGAATAACCAGAGAGAAGCACAGTGTTAAACTTCTACTTATACTATATCAAAGTCAGTACACATAGCTTATGGAAGCACAGTGTTAAACTTCTACTTATATACACATGGCGTCCGTGATATCCCGTTGATCCCCCCCCCCCCCCCCCCCCCTCCATTTGTCGCTTTTCCTACGAGCACACAGAGAGAACCTAATGCAACAAGAGGTTCCTATTTACTAGTTTGAAGCCATATCTGTATCAAAACAAAAAGGAAACTGTAAGGCTCGAAAAGCTCACCTCACTTTCAACTTTTTTTTTTTGAAATTCAACGGGGGGGGGGGGGGGGGGGGGTTCACAAAGTCCCCATCTGATCCACTTTTTATTCAAAAATGGTAGCCCAGAGCGGCTCGGGTCAGGTTACAGCATGTGATTGCAAGGGTAAAGATAATCACTTTCAACTTTAGGAAGGAGGCGAAACCATTTCTGTTCAAATATCTCAAGCAAAGTTTTAGCCATTCTATGAACAGGATGTCCTTTAGCATTGTACTTCATTGCATTGGAAAAAAAATCAATCTAACATCATAACATATTTCTCAAACATCGTTATACTTGTTTACATCTTTCCCTTCCATTTTGTCTCGGATAGTAGAAAAGTCCATAGGTTTTGAAATAATCTACAAAGAAGAGAATTAAAGACATCAAAAGTTTTAACAATCTTCAGGGTCACATAATAAATAGATATTCTAGATGAACTGTTGGATAGCGACATTGAACCAGAAAAATAAAATCAAAGCAGTAGTTACATGGAAGAAGATACTTGCCCATGCTTGCTACATAATACAGACTATGACCCAAATTTGGTCAGAGACTCGGAGCCAGTGTAGAATTTAAGGATCTTTTAGGCTTTAGAATTCCTGTCCAACATCAGGTAATAACAGTAAGGGCATGGAGAATTCTTCAACACAGATTTACATTTATACTAACCTACAACTGAAAAAATACTGTTACATCTACGAGACACAATATAAAGTATTATCAGTGTTACCTGGTGATAATCATGAAGCTCAAGAGCTTCTACATCCACCGGCTCTTTAAATGGCTCTGCCCAAGCATGAGAGGTGATCTGGAAGTATGAAAGTCAAGAAGATAATTGAGCGCAAATTGGGCCGGGGTAACTGGGAATTCATATGGCAACTTGTCACACATTTTGAATTTCTCCTACAGCAACTTAATAAAAGTTTGATAGGAACCCCAAGAAGAAATCCATGTAGTTTGTACAGAAGTATCTTAGAGGCAAAAGATATCAGGTATCTGCGTAAAAGAAAGATATTTGTGTAACGGAAAGAACGGATTTGGAAGTGTATATTCAACGAAAAGGATGCATTTACAATTCAGCAGAAGAGCCGCTCAATTGCTGATATGATCTCGTATTTTCGTCCATATAAATTTGAAAGGCTAAGAACTTAAAAATGGATTTCCAGGTGCAGCAAGAATACAGAAAGTGTTGGCAACGTCTGTTCTTTCAAGATTAAGGAAGCAAAGCAGTAGAAATATTCACTCAAATGACATCTTTATCAACCGAACAGGCGAACCATTGGGGCTATGTAGATGATCACAATTCACAATTAATGGAATCTACTAAGCATGCTCTCCGATGCTGCAGCACGTCACGAAAACCTCCAAATATCAGAACCACTCGCCCTAGCTACAGGTCTCGGTGTTTGGGCTATGATGTGGCATATGGGCCAGATACAGGGCCGCCAAATGTGATTTAGGGGCAGGTAAAAACAATGGTGAGTTACAGGATAATGCACACTATATACACGACTCCACAAACTGGAGGAAATTGTTTTACAAGGCACAACGCTAGCCGCTACTCCTATTGCAAAACATCTGGAACAATAATAAGTGTCAAAGATCCAAAAGATGACTAAGGCTGCCTCTTTATTCGTTTCGAAGCAGTTTTGGCCAGAGCACTGACTATATCCCTCTTCCTCTTTGCGTTCTCGTCTTTCCCAGAAGCAACGTTGGCTTGTCGTTCCAACGCTTCCCTCACAAAAAACTTCAGCCGCCAGAGGGTTGTCTCGCTCTGCATCCACAAGGACCGCACCGTTAAAACGATAAGGATATAACCAAAATGATAAATGCAGCCTTCTTGCCTTAATTTTAAGGGACAATGAAGAGTAACTGCTCCGCTTATGGTCACTAAACTAAAAGAAGGACGAGTTAGAAAGGGGAAGGGGAAAAAAGCATTACCTGAGCATCCATATCAAGATCCACTTCTTCTGCTTTAGTCTGGAAGCTAGGATTGTCCTGTGCAACAATTTCTAGTGCCTTGCTAAGATCATCTGGAGATAAGTGGCAGAGGCCCGCACCCAGTTTTCTCTTCTCATCTGTGGTCATTTTCCTACAATACCCAAGGTTTTAACAAAAATGTGACTCACATATATAGGAAGGGTGACATCATAGCATACACACTCATAGCAGACTGTCAAATCATTAGGCTCAAGGTAAGCAATCAAAGAGGTACCTGCATCTCTGAACCACCATTTTCCGGAGCTTATCCAGCTGTTTATTGATCTCATTCAGCTGGAAAGGGAAACAAGAGAGGAAGTATCAATATCCATAGACAAATATAAGTATAGGATCCATGAAATCAATTACTGAATAGTTCATCAGAAACCACACTGGCTGGCTTAACTGAAACAAGTCACATTTGTGCATATTGTTTCTGAAACTACACAGTTACATGCGATTAAAATCTTAACTGATAATCAATCGGACCATTATGCATACCTCCTCATCAGTAACTTTGGCTAACTTTGCAATAGATGCTTCCCGAGAAGCATTTGTAGGTGCAACATCCTTTGACTCCTCCTTTTGTCTTTTTTCCTACACGCGAAAATAATGAGAATTTGGTGGAAGAACAGAATGTTCCATTTCAATTTTCTCAAAGGCTGGGTAACTCATATCCACAGAAAGAAATAAATAAATAATAGTAACAGATATGACTTATAAATTTTACCTCGCTCTCGACTTTAGGCAGAAAATGGAGCCATTTCTCTTCAAAATTTTCAAGCAATGCTTTAGCCATGAGGTGAATTTCATTTTGTTCATCATTGTACTTCATTGCATTTGTAAAAATTAATCGAACATCAGAATATATTTCTCGAACGCTGCTATATTTGGTACCATCCCTCCCTTCCATTTTCTTTTCAATAGTAGAGAAGTCCATAGGTTTGGAAATAATCTGTAGAGAACAGGAAGTAACGTGAATATTATATCACTACTGATAGGCTTCAAATATAAGATAAATGTAACACATCCCAATCAAGAGTGTTTGATACGAACTAATAATGAAACCAAAAAATCGGGTTCATCTTTACCTAAATAATAGTAATAATAACTCAAGTCCACCTAAGCTATCAAGATGAGACTAAATGTGAATTAACATATAGGAGTAATTGCTAGATCTCAATGGTTCCACAATTAGAATTAAACAATAAAAGGCAGGAATATGTAATCTAACCATGTAACTGATAATAAGTTAAAAGGCATAACCGGATAAGTAATGGCATTGATGAAACAACTGCACAAGGTTCAACTGCTGAACGAATAACCACTGACTACAATGACTTACATCTAAGGCGTTATGCACTTGTGCTTTCCATAGAATCTAAACTATAGCCACATCGAATAAGCGTCAGTGTACCCTTTTTTCAGTTTGTACAGCTCAGTAACACCAAATGCATACAGCACATCAACAATGACTGGCATTTATACTAACCTACAAATGCATCCCTGGAAATGAAAATAACTCCTGTGTTATGAACTTAACTCCAGCAATCAAGGATAAAATGTATTAGCAGCATTACCTTGTAATAATCATCAAGCTGCAGGGCTTTAACATCTACCGGCTTCAAAAATGGCCATGCCAATTTATCAGAAGTGATCTGGACAGAAAGAAGAAAAAATTAGTGCAAACTGCAATGGAATAAATGGAAACTTTTCATGTGTTTAACTAATCAAGTGTTTCACCAGTTAGTGATCTGGTGAAGCCGCGACCCATGCAACATGTCCACAAATACTTCTATGCAGAGCAAAGGAATGAGATCTGGACACACTTCGCAGGTGTCCAGTATAGGGATAGGCCAAGGCAGCGAAGGCCCAGCGGTTTGGCCGGAACGAAGGCAAGAAACGAGGTGGTGCCAGATCCATGAGGACGAAGGATGGAGGTGAGCAGGGTCCGTAGCAGGAGCGAGCTTTGATTGAGGTAATGGTAGTGTGCAGTGGAGATGGCAGCAGAAGGTTTTGGACAGCATTGAAGCTTGAAAGGCCATGAGCGGTGGAAACAGCTGGTGGCAGTAAAGAGGATGGTCATGGCACCAGCGTCCATGGCAGGAGCAGGGATCATCTGCTGGCGCTGGGGAGAGGGGATGTGGTGGGTGGCCTAACTAATCACATGTTTTCAATTTAACAGCAGTAACTGAATAAAATATTAAAAGAAACATAAAGAGGAAAGCCAGCTAATAGTAAAAATGCATTGTCGCTTCAATACAATGTGCCCTTTTTAGTTGTCATATGATCCCGTCCATAAAATTTTCAAGAGCTGCAATTACGTAGTCATTCATTCACTGCTCGACAACTTGAGAATGGTTCTAAAGCGAAATAAATGTCCATATAGTGCTATTTTGCAAGTTCAGTCAAAGACCACAGAAAATAAATTTCCAATCAAATCTTATTCACACTATGTTTTCCTAATCGGGATGCCCGGCCCATGTACGTAGAGCGTAAACGCTACATAGGCCCAGCCATGTTTACCTAAAAGGGTGTGTAACCCGAATAAATGGCCCCGTAGCCCGAATATATTGGTTAAAAGGCGTTTAGCGTCTACAAAAACACTGTCACAAAGCATCTATTTATAATGGACAGAGTTGGCTCAGCATGATTGGGCAGCCATCACAACGTAAAGAATCAAAGTCGTCTCTATTTTTCATTCATATGATTTATCAGGCATATAGGTCCTCTACGGTTCAAAGTTAACCCAAATGCTTCGGGATGCAACAATACAGAACAAATAACCCAGCAAACACCTCGCGCATAGCCGAACAAATAAGATACAGAAATGTCCAAATAATAATAATCACGTGACGATTCAGGAATCAATTGAAGGAAAATCACCTCGCGCATAATCCCGCCAAATTGGCGCATAAGGTCAGGCATCCCCCTCGAGTGTCCGCCTCTGCTGCCACCGCTGGCCTTCCGCCCGCCGCTGCCATGCTTCTTGCCGTCGTAGAAGTCCACAACCTCGTTGACACGCCTCTCCAGCTGCAGCAGACATAATGAAGAAATCCAAACTGAGAACCACCGTCCCCCAAATCCTTGCGCAGAAAATCACTAACTCCCCCGAATTCCCCCAAAGGCACATTCCGCAGCAAAGGAAGACCCGCTGTTTCCCGGGCACCAGAGCCTTATCTTGCGCCCCAAGCAGAACAGGACAAAGAGGCGAGGCAAGGGAGGATTACCACATCAGTCTTGGAGATGAGGTCGTCCACCTGCCGACGGAAGCCGTCGACCTCCGATTCCGCCTCAGGAGGCAGCTCAGGCGGTGCTACCACCTCTGCCGCCCCTGGCGCGCCGTTCACCGGCGTCATCTAGGGATCCAGGTCGCGTGTCGTGGATTCCGTGCGGGCGCGTCCGGCGGCCGCCTGCGATACTCCGCCGCCGCTCTAACGGGAGTACGGGACCTTTCAGTTTTCTTCTTTTTTCTATTTTTTTTTTCTTTTCTTCACTCACTATGATGATGAAAAGAAAATGGGCCAAAATATGGGCCACAAAAATGGACCATTCGCACAGTAGTTGGATGGTTTGATGAATGGGCTGTAAAACGTTTGGTCCACAAATGACCTGCATTATATGAGCTCAAAAAAAAAAGAGTAACCTGCAGTATATCTCACTACCACAGCAAATCATCGCCCATTCCTTTTTTTTTTTCCAAAAAAAAGCAAACCATTGCCCATTCGGCATCCAAGCGATCAAAGAAACTGAAAATGGTAGTAAGGACCTCGAATTCAAAGCTATTTTACCAAGAAAAGGAAAAGACCTCGAAGCTTCTTTATGGAAAGAGTGAGCACTTGGTGCACTTGATTGGCAACACTAATCTAGCCTAGCACACGATCCCTCTTAACTGAGTACCTTAGACAACACTTTTAATTTATTTCAAATTTCAAAATTTATCTTAATATCAACAAGAAAAAATGGAACGAATAGGTGAAGTGGGGAACAATTGGTGAGGCTGACGTGAAGTTCACCGTCCATCTCGAATAGCCAGCCGCTTTGATTCATCGCAAGGTACGTGCAGCGAGTACCGAGTACACTGATGGTACACCAGAAATTGCAAAGATGCAGCGTTACAATGAATTTCAAATACACTCTGCAGAATGACATAACAAGCTGCCAAATGCAAATGGATTACATTATAAACCCTCAGATATAACATGTAAAACGAAAAATTTAACTGAAGGTTCAGACGTTCAGCTAAGTTGACATCCAAACATATTATAGTAGTTGTAGAAAACGATATCTTGTTGTCATTTGTCAACAGGAACTGAAAAGCAACATATCCTTTTCAACTCATTAGAAACTGAAAACATAGGAAGGTGTATCAATCACCCATGATTGAGACGTTTAATTGTCTTCTTTAAAATTAGGAGAATGAGAAAAGAGTAATGCTTCTTCACCAAGGATTACAGATTGCAAGTTTACAATTGTCTAAGCAGCCAAAAATGAGTGGAATAGAGAATGGAACTTCCATATTTTAGGCGATACAGACAGATATATGAATACATCACCCTTCAGTGGGAAGGTACCAAACACACACATAAAAAAAATACTGCCAAAAACAAACAAAAAGTCATACAATAATCGTAATGCTTCTCATGAAGCCCCATTTGGTAAGAGCAGATATGACATCACTTGTCTTTTATAGAAATTTTGAATTAGAAGCATTATACATTTGGTTAGAGGTTCAGATCAATAATGATAACAGTAGCATAATTCAGGAACAAATAGCATAACTCTATGGACAAATTACTTCAGTTCCAAGAATGGAGAAAAGGGCAGGAAAACCAGGTAATAAACTGGATCATTCTTGCTTCTTATCCTTGTTTAGTCGTTTAGATGAGCATAGAAGCTGCAGGGATTTGGATGGAACAAAGCAATGGACTTCCAACACCCCCGGTGAGATGCTTCTTGATCCTGTCCAAGAATGATTTTATTGGCCTATAGGGAAGGTGTGTTCCGATCCTGGAAAACTATAGCAGAAATTACACATTCCCTCCGTTCCAAAATAATTGGCGTTTTAGCTCCGGATATAGGAATTAAGGAAAAGTGAAAAAAAATGGGTGCACAGGAAACAAGGAGAGAGATAGAGATAAGGATGTATTGGAAAGAGAGAAAGTTGCATCAGGAAGTGAGAATGACAATTATTTTGGAAAAACTGAAGTTGGCTAAAGTGTCAAATATTTTGGATGGAGGGAGTACAAATTATCTACTTAGTATGTGATTGTTAGACATTAACTCTGGTATTCATACACACAAAGCAGGACTGGGCTCCACAAAGCAACTGAAAACATCAGATCAGACACTAAATATTAATAACTAGTTTTATTGTTTAAATATTAACATAGTTTTTATTCAACCCCAGAGGACTTGATAATTCTAATTACATACATGATGCATGTTGAAAGAATCATCTTTCACAAAGGGAAGTACCAAGAATGTGATTCAGATTTCAGTTAACTCTTCAGAATCACAGGACAATCAATTTGACAAATGGATAAAATGGTAGCACCAAAAGAGGCTTCAAATTTCCAGTTCCAGACTAGACAGAGGAACACAACACTATTGTTACAAAAGAGGAGACTCATAAGCAATATATCCTTTTGTGTTCTGAGATAATCAGCGAATGAAACCTTGAACAGTCAACAATTTATCCTGGAGTTCTTAATATCCTTCTCTAAAAATGGTATCTGATTGAGATCAATATGATTCCAATTGCATAACTCAGGACTAGTACCCATGTTGTCAAGACAAACAGCACGCACCCCTAAAATGCAGAAGAACTGAAGTACAAGACAACATATTGAATTGGACTACTTACAGGTTCCACTGATCGAAGTCGTAGATGAACAAATAGGAGTTTGAGGCTGAACTTCTACTGAACCATGGAGCATTCTTGAAGACTAGAGCTCATGCTGTATGAATGACACCAACATGAACTCCTTTTTTTTTTCAAATAAATACAACATATTCTTTTTAGCATAAAAATACAAGCAATGCACCTGCTGCAAACTGCCAAGGTGAAACTTTGAAATGCTATTTGGATGGATTAGACCATATTGTATAAATTAAAAATACAGAATGATATGCTATCATATAGAACAAGCTGCAATCAGGTACACATGATCTACTACTGAATGACATAGATTCGTTCACTTGTTGATAAAAGCACATAGCATAGTAATCGAAGATACTGTACGATCAAGCTGCAAACCCTTCTTATATCTAGCCCAAGAAGAAATTTTAATATAGTAACTTCAGTCAACCTTTACTTCATGGGCCACAATGTATGAGCTAAGACAACAAACCCAAATTCAAGCTCCGACCTCCTAAACCTCTGTGCTTTTCCTATGGTTGTTGCTTGGGATCACGGTACCCAGCATCCACCAGGACCTTCTCCTTATTGGCGAGCTCAATGTCGTGATCAACCATCATTTCAACAAGCTGCTGGAAACCAACCTTGGGCTTCCACTTGAGTTTCCTCCTGGCCTTGCTGGAGTCCCCCTTGAGGCTGTCCACCTCTGTTGGCCGGAAGTACTTCTTGTCGATGACCACATGGTCCTTCCAGTCCAAGCCAGCATACCCGAAGGCAGCCTGCAAGAACTCCTCCACTGTATGGGACTCCTCAGTGGCGACAACATAGTCGCCAGGCTGATCCTGCTGCAGCATGAGCCACATCGCCTCGACGTAGTCCCCAGCAAATCCCCAGTCCCTGGCGGCCGTGAGGTTGCCGAGGAAGACCTTGGTCTGCAGCCCAACCTTGATGCGGCCGACTGCACGCGTGATCTTGCGCGTGACGAAGTTCTCACCGCGGCGCGGGGACTCGTGGTTGAAGAGCACGCCGTTGCAGGCGAAGAGCCCGTAGGCCTCGCGGTAGTTGACGGTGTACCAGTGCGCGGCGACCTTGGCGACAGCGTAGGGCGAGCGCGGGTGGAACGGCGTGTCCTCGCTCTGCGGCGGCGGCGTGGAGCCGAACATCTCGGAGGAGCCAGCCTGATAGTAGCGGATGGGCTTGCGCGAGAGGCGGACGGCCTCGAGGAGGCGGAGCGCGCCGGTGGCGGTGACGTCGGCGGTGTAGTCGGGGATCTCGAAGGACACCGCGACGTGCGACTGCGCGGCGAGGTTGTAGACCTCATCGGGCTGGATGGCGTCGAGTGCACGGCGGAGGGAGGAGGAGTCGGAGAGGTCGGCGTAGTGGAGCCGCATCGGCGGGCGCGGAGTGGAGGGCACGGCGTGCGGGTCGTGGTAGATGTGGTCCAGCCGCTGCGTGTTGAAGTTGGAGGAGCGGCGGATGAGGCCGTGCACCTCGTAACCCTTGGAGAGGAGCAGCTCCGTCAGGTAGCTCCCGTCCTGCCCCGTGATGCCCGTGATCAGCGCCACCTTCCGCGCCGGCGCCAGGGAGCGGGGGACAGAGGGGGCCTCGCCGTCGGCGGCGGTGTGCTCGCCGTTGGAATGCGCCATTTGGAGAGAAGATGGGTCACAGATCTGAGCGGAGATTTGAGGGGAACAGAGCTGGGAAGGCAGGGAGTATTTGTAGGGCCCGCGTGCAGTGCAGTCTCGTGTCAATGATATCTCAATCTCAATCCGCGGGAGAACGATTGATTTTTCTTTCTCGAATAGTAGGACAGAAGTAAATGGAAAAGCTGTGGGCTGGTACTCATGAGATCATGTTCATTTCTTGAATTTTAATAACAAATTTACCCTCGATCAATTAACTAATGGGAGTCCTATCTACAAAAATAAATATTTTGATTTTTTTAATCTGGATATACGATTGTCTAGGCCAGATATGCATATAGCTTGAAATTAATTTCCCTCTCTAAACAGCCGCTCCACCCAACGCGTAATCTCTAGACACGTCATTCACTTTTTTTCATCCTACGATCCAAATCCGAGACGAGTACGTGACGCGGGTAAGATTGACTGCGGTAAAATTTTTTGCCTGTACGGTGCTCGTCCCGGTCTTATCTTCTCTCTCGTTTTCGCATCTTTTTTCTCTCCACCCGCACCCTCTCCTTGTCTCTCCCTCTTCCCGTCTCTCTCTCTCTCTCTCTCCACCTGCCTCTCGTCTCTCTCTCTCTCTCAGGCGGCGATCGAGGGTGGATCCAGGCGCGGCTACACGGGGGACGCAGGCCGCTGCAGTGGTGGCGACGCGGTGAGCGGAGGAGGCGGCGCGATGACGAGCGGAGCAGGGCGACGTGGCGCGCGGTGGCGGCGAGCGGAGGAGGCGGGGCAGTGGCGAGTGAAGCAAGGCGGCGCCGTGAGCGGAGGAGGCGTGCCGCGGTGGTGGTGGTGCGGGGCACGGGAGCCAGGCGGCGCAGGCGATGAGCTCTCTCTCTCTCTCTCTCTCTCTCCGGAAGCTCAAGGTAGGGGCGGGCCTCCAGATGCGGTGGCTGAAATCAGGGGTCGACGCTCCTATGGCGACAGCCGGCCTACTTAGGGTTTAGGTCTAAGGAAGCACGAGCTGCCTCATGTTTAGGTCTCTCTCCATGCAGACCATCTGCTCGATTGAATGCTTGTTCAGGGATGGCTAAAACCTCTTACCAACGGCAACGAGCCAAGGAGTTCGATTATGGTGCCAGAGATTTCGATCTCCATGCTTCCTCATTCAATAAGAGGTCAGTGTGGTAGGATGTATATTGGAGATGACATTTGGGATCTCCGGCTTCCAGTTGGTGATGTTAAAGCTTGCTTCCCCTATCTGCTTTGAGCACGGAAGAGAGAGGATTCAGGGGGCTCTTCTCTACCCAACTGTAGCAGCGAGTTAATTTTTTTTCTGCACGCCATTTTTCCCCAGCCTATTTGCTCAAGGTTAGTGTTGTAATGCTTTCTCTTTTTCATTGTCCAAAGTATGTCTTTGCCATTTAGTTTGACGCTTTCAAAAAATTTAGGTACTTGCCTCTACACACTTTTACATACTTATACAAGTTTGTTCATTAACTTTAATGGACACATGGTTGGAGGTGACACAATAGTTACTACTTGATATGATATAATAACTGAATAAATGATAGTACAGTGCATCATAGCTATAATTAATTAGTAAAAAAATGTTACAGCTAGCAACACACAAATGACTACAAGTCAATTAATAAAACATCTTCACTCTTTCTGAACCTATTGAGATAAGGACTTCAACTAAAATGGTGGGAGCCCATTGTAGGGATTTGAATTGCCTGACTGAGTAGCATTACTTTGTTGCCTTTGTTGGCCATATTGAGAAACTCCAAACCATGAACCTAAAGATGGGTTGTAGGGATTTGAATTGTCTGACTGAGTAGCATTTCCTTGTTGCCTTTGTTGGCCATATTGAGAAACTCCAAACCATGAACCTAAAGATGGGGACACTGCCGCATTTTTGTGCTGCATATATATCTTGACCAAATGGAGGGATGCCAAACCATGAACCCAAGGATGAGTTCTGTGAAGCACTTTCATGTGGAAGGTAGTCCGGTATAGTTATGTGATTTTGGTTCATAGGAGTATGTAACTATAGACCCTGTCCCAATTAAAAATAATAGCAAACATCAGTAATTAAACAATTAATATCTTTCATAATGTAAAGTTTAGTTTTCTAAAAAAAAATCTAATGTAAAGTTTAGGATTGCTATAGCAATATGGTGTATTGTGGATGTATGGGTGGTGTGGTCACTGAGCTTATTGCAGAACACAGTGTAAACTTAAAATAATTATTACAATATGACTAATAAAAAATGATAGATATTGATAATGTAAAGCATATGGAATTGAATTGCTATACCACTGTGATGTTATATGGTTGTGAGACTGCGTTCACTGCATAACTAGATGCATTGGGATCACTCTTCTCAGTACCACTGATTGGTCATGCACGCTCTGCTTTGTGCTGCATTTTTGTTTGGGCTTCTCTTCCGTGTTGATTTATCCTCAAAGTGACAACCTTTTTTATATGATTATATGGATGCAACATGTTAGTTTACTTTTCTATTTCTTAGATTAGTTGTTCAAGACTGTCTAAATCCTGAAGATTTGATCTTTATTTCTGAAGACCATCTGGTATGAGTGGTACTGGTACATATATACATAGCATTTGAAGGAGCGTGTAGTTTTTGGTTGATAAGCAGACAATATTGGAAATGGTATTTAGTTTTTGATTGACAAGCAGAATAACTTCGCTTTTTCTGTTTACTGCTTATGTCCTCTATTTTCGTACGTATTTACTACTAGGTTTTATTTGGTGAAAGTAGACTGTTCTATGCACAGCTAGCTTCTCTATAATGATTGTGTTAAAATATGGGTAAATTACCCTTCAAATTATCCTGTAAGGTCTATGTTTATTCTTTTTCAAACATTTCTTTAGTTAGCAAATTCATTTCATCTCTCCTCTGGCTTCCTGTTTGTATGTGTTTTCATATAGATCCTCTATTTTCTGAAATGCCCCAACTTACAAGGATCTGGACGTAAGCATAGGGACCACTCATCAGGTCTAACATATTTTTAACTTTATCTTATTTTCTTATTGTTTTATTTATTTTCGTTTCCCTTCCTCTCTTTGCAGGTTATTGATTGGTGATGTCATCGGAGGGATTGAAGCTTCCGTGGTTGTTACGCTATAGTGTGGCTTCGCCATGGCAGGGATTGGGTGAGGTTAGTGTGTCCTCTCCTGTTCTGTACATTTCTTATTTCTAGGTGTTGTAGCTTTTCTCATTATCTATGTGTTCTGTTGTTAGGCTGCCTCAGATCTTGTTTAAGGAGGCTGCTGCCTTCACTGCCTACTTGGAGGTAAATTCTTTACTTTTCTTTTGTCCCTTTTTTTTAATTATTCAGTGGTGGATGGATGGTACATCTGGGTAGAGGTGTTTTTTGTATTAATGTGAATGATGTTATATTTTTTTTATTTATTCTCCATGCATATTTGTGATCTTAGCTATGTTGCTTCGTGATAGCTTATGTAATTATGTATGCTCGGCTTATTTTTTGTGCAAGTATGAGATATCTTTGTCTGTAATTATGTTGGTTTGGGATAGATTTTGTTATGCTTTAGAGAAAACATTTGGCCCCATGCTATGCTCCTGCTTTTCCTCATCCGGTATATGATTAAGTTCCAGCAATTACTTATGCTTATTTTCCATGCACATATGAGGTATTTGTGAGGTTAGTTGTGTTGCTCTGTGACAGTTTCTTCTATGGTTCACAGGAAAAAATACTGCATCCTATGCTCCTTATTTTCCCTGTCGAGTGTGTGATGAAACTGATGCAGTAGAGAAAAAATGCTGCATCCTATGCTCCTGATTTTCTCCATCGGGTGTTTTTTATAGTTCCTTTCTCTAACTACATTTATGTTAACCAAGTTCTGTTCTGTAATTTACGTAGTGCTATTGTTTATGTGGAGGCATTGATAATTTCATTTTCCCCTTCTATAGGTTCTGATTTTGGCTCACGTTTGTTCTGTCATTCCATCAGTTTGTTATTTTCTAGCTTCTTGTCTCCTTCCTTCTATGTCAAAGGTAGTGTCAAATTTCCATTGCTCTTGTTGTCTTACATATATCTTACCTGTTTTGAGATGTCATGTTTCTCCATTTATATATTTGATGTGCATGTCTTTTTCTGTTGTTCCATGCCTGTATTGCTCGAATCCATTGTGTGGGTCCCTCTTTCCTGTTTCATGTCCTTCAGTCCCTTCATTGTTTGTTAGGTTGCATTTTTGTATATTTGCTTATTTTAGAATGGTTGATGTCTTGTGTTATCGGTGTTATGCAATATAATAGAACAAACATATTTTGTTGCCGATGGGTAATAAGGGAACAAACATATACACACTATCTCAGACAATTTGTTCATTTCTATAGAAAAAGCACATGAGAGTGCTGAAGACAATGCCCTTGCCCACTTACAAGGAAGCACTAAATTATGAATCATTGATTTCAGCTACGGTGTTATGCAAAATTTAATGTAAGAAAACTATCATCTGTCAGTTAAATGTTTTGTTATATCAAAGGTGATAGAAGATCTGCCTCTTTCATGAATATACATGACTAATGAAATAAACAGTGCCACTGAAGCTTGCAAATCACATGTTATACCGTAGTCCTATTTTCAGTATTGAAAACAGTTCCATCACGAAGGTTTTTTTTAGACGTTAATCGAGTGGCTGAAAATTATGCCAGGTTCACAAGCAGAATCTGAAGATCATTGTGATATTCATGGGCCTATGAATAACTTAGTGAATAAGTTCTTATCGATCAACGAGGTTGAAAAAGACTCCAATAGAGGTCAGTAACGAATAGCCATTGATGTTTCTTAGACATCAGTTCCTTATCTGATCTTTAGCTTTAGATCATTAACTAAACTAATTCATATTTCCATGTCATAAATAAATCTATAGGACCTACTTATTATTTATGTTGTTATAATGTTGCATGAGGTATTGTCATCACTTCAGTTGCCTGTACCAGAATATGAACACATCACATGCTCAGATGATCGCATTGTGACATCGTATAAATTCTACATGCCAAATGATGCTTTGTTCAGCTCAACTCATGATATCATCTATGGTTTTTCATCTAAAGACAATCACAGTGCAAATCAGAGCGCGTCTTCAAGATCTCTTGAATACATGGACACATTTTGACACATTCATCTTATCGACTACAACTACAAACAGAAAGAACATGAGATGGATAAGAAAAAAGGTCACTTATGAACAAGGCTAAAGTATTGACATCAACAATGATAGATGAGTACAACAGCTGGCATTGTGGATCAATTTTCAAGCTGACCTCAATACTTACCACAATGAATGAAATTATTGTTGCATCAATGTTGCCATACTATCCCGAAGAGATAAAACTTGCCATAAAAATTATAAAGGAGTCAATCAACAAGGTCTACTATCAGGTGGATGAAGCCCGTCAAAAAAAGCTAGAGACATTCTGATCTCACCACTAAGATGTACTCTTATGTGGTAATTTAGCATCTCCATACATATGTAATGGAGATCTACTATGATAACATGTATATATGTCTGACTCTTTAGCTTATATAACTTCTGCCATATATCAGTCTATGATTTGTGTAAATACTACAGTATCGATATGTTGAACAGTTCAGCGATGTACCTTTGAGGTACTTATAGTTGTGTATGTATTATATTAATAAGTGCATCTTTGAATATTTTTATTCTCCTACTTATTTTTTTATTTCTTTTACTTTCTCCCTCTCCCATTCTTTTCATCCCATTTTTTCGTGTGCAACTTTTATATAATCGGCGCGTAAGGGCACGCCGCATTCTAATAGTGTAATACTAACATGATGCCCGTACGCTGCTATAGGGTTTATAAAAATAATAAGCATTCATATATTTGATATATTTAACTATATATTTAAGATCAATTGAATTTAAATGTTTATTAGATATTTTTTGATTGA
This sequence comes from Eleusine indica, assembly GCA_030378355.1. Taxonomy (NCBI): domain Eukaryota; kingdom Viridiplantae; phylum Streptophyta; class Magnoliopsida; order Poales; family Poaceae; genus Eleusine; species Eleusine indica. Next base: position 1,843,100 of record CM059498.1, on the reverse strand, counting down.
TTTTGCTGGAGTTATTGTCATGTCGTCAACATTCATAAAAAAGTTTAAAATATTAAATATTTTTTTTCTACATCAATATCCACTCAAGTAAGAGTTGACAAGCAACGAGCACATAAAAGAGACATTCAACAAAAACAAAAGTAACTATATTTTTTATATCTTTTCTTTTTAATAAAAATGTACTCGTATAATTAAACCACTGAAACAGAGTATAGGGTAAAAGCAAGTATAGTAATGCTAACTCAGCCGACGAAATAGGAGTACACGTCAGGAAAAACTAATGTGGTGGAGGGAGAAAATAAGAGAGAGAAGGAAGCGGGCGTGTAGCGAGTCGCTCGCTCGAAGGGGCGGAACCGAGGCAAAACACCCGCTTCCGAGCCAGCCGCGGGTGACTACGCCGGCTCTTCTTTCCTAGCGCGATTCCCTGCTCCGCTCGCCTCTCCCTCGCGCCAATCTCCCTCTCCCGCGCCAGCCGCGCGCCAAACTTCCTCTCCCGCGCTTCTTCAACAGATTTAACCCCTAAATCCTTTCCCCATCCATCCCAAATCGCCACCTCCAAACCCTAGACATCAGTCGCCCGTGGATCCTCTTCCCTACAAGAGCATCGCGGGCTTCTCTTCCCTACAAGATGGTTCGGTCCAACAGTACAAGCTATTTGACTACCCTATCGAACCATACTAAGGTACTACGATACTGAAACTTGAGTAATCTTGTGATAGTCAATAGTCAATATATTGTTTTCTGCACGTATTTAGGTACTTATGAAATTGATTAAATTGTTTTCTGCAATGCCTTGTAATCTAGTGATAGTCAATAGTCAATGTATTGTTTTCTGCACTTGTTTAGGTAATTATGAAATTGATTAACTTGTTTTCTGCAATGCCTTATAATCTGGTGATAGTCAATAGTCAACAGTCCAACTTAACTATAATGCATTGTAATTTCAAAATTCATTTAATTGTTGTAACAGATAACCATGCAACAGAGCATATTTATATACTGCTACATTTTCACCTTTATTTTCTGCCAATCGTAGCCTGCTTCCCTCTCCTCTATCTTCCTCGGTCTCTATGGAAGATTCATCTTCCTACTCCGATGATTCTAATGATCTAGCCCCATCCAAAATCATGAAACAATATGTTTGTGAGCAGAGCGTTCTAGACTCTTTTGCTAAGAGGTTGTTAATGAAGATCAAAGCTAGGATCTCAGGTGGGGTGTTGAAGAGACAATATGGGCCAAGAAAGAGCATTTACAGGGATCATATAGGTGCTCATCTGCGCCTTGTGGAAGACTACTTCGTTGCGGAAACACTCTATCCTGAGCGTATGTTTTGTACTAGATTTCATATGAATAGGCGCCTTTTCTTGCGCATTATGAACTCCCTTGGATAGTGGTCTCCCTACTTCACTTATAGGACATATTGTGTTGGTCGAGTAGGTCTCTCACCTCTGCAAAAGTGCACATTAGCTATGTATATGCTTGCATATGGCACTCCTGCTAATGCTCTTGATGAGTACTTGAAGATTGGGAAGTGCACTGCGCTAGAATGCTTGGACAAGTTTGCACTGGGGGTGATTGAGGTGTTTGGTGGGGAGTATTTGAGGAGCCCCACTCGTGAGGATCTTGAGCATATTTTGCAGGTCAATGAGTCACGTGGTTTCCTGGAATGCTAGGGAGCATAGATTGCATGTATTGGCGCTGGGAGAAGTGTCCTCTAGCATGGAGGGGACAATTCACTCACGGTGACTATGGAGTACCAACCATAGTTTTAGAAGTTGTTGCTTCCCAAGATCTACATATATGGCATACTTTTTTTAGAGTTGTTGGTTCAAACAATGATCTCAATGTGTTGAACCAGTCTCCATTATTTTTTGATGCTCTAAAGGGAAAAGCCCCTAAAGTATATTTTTCAGTCAATGACAATGAGTATGACACAGGGTACTACCTTGTTGATGGTATATATCCAGAATAGGCTGCATTTATGAAGACTATACCAGTTCCCCAAACTGAGAAGCATAAGGTTTTTGCCAAACATCAAGAAGGAGCAAGGAAAGATGTAGAGCGTGCTTTTAGGATACTGCAATCCTGTTTTACCATTGTTCGTCGGCCTGCATGACTGTGGAAGCACAAGAATATTGGGAGGATCATGTTAGGCTGTGTGATTCTCCACAATATGATAGTAGAAGATGAGAAAAAAGAGGCAACCATTCATATTGACTTGAATAAGAGTCCAGGGGCATCATTTGCTCTACCTCCTGAAGTGAATGTTGAAGGCAATTTGTGTTTCGCTGATGTGCTGCGTAGAAAAGCTACTATCCGTTCTCGCCCGCAACACACTCAACTGAAAAATGATCTCATCGAGCACATTTGGCATAGTTTTAGAAACAACCATCATGATTAATCATGGTAGACTACTACTGCACATTTTTATGTTTTCCGATTAACAAGTAATCAAGATGTCATGTTACAATCTGATTTCATTTCAGGACCTTTTGCCATGACGTGGGCATTGCTGGTGGTGCTAGTGGTGTTCCTTACAAGGCTGCTGGTGCTGCTCCTGTCAACCGAAGATCCAAGAATAAAGTATCTTTATCATCGTTCTTTAGATCAGTGTTATTTATTAGTGTTGGTCATGAGGATATCAGTCATCCTGTTATCATTGTTGTTTTTATTTCTTAGGACTTATGTAATGCTTGTTGTTGAGTAATGAACTTTTTTATTTCCTAAGACTTATGTAATGTGTATTGCCAGATCATGGTGATATATGTCATCATGTTATCTATTACTATATAAACTATATTTTCTTAAGTTTAATTGTTCCTAATCATTCCTGGATGAACATGTGAGATTTTCAAATATTGTTGTTTCATGCATGGCCACAAAGATCTTGTTCACACCCGATTGTATCTGGATGTTAGTATTAAATATGCTATCTTTAATATAGTACTCTATGAGTCAACCCATTTAGCCAGCACCATTATATGAACTGGCTTTATGGAAGGCTTAAGATGACATGGCAAATGTATTCCGTCAGGCTAAATCATTAGCCCTGCTCTAAAACAAGACTAGTCTTCTTCGATGGGTTGAATGCCGAGCAACTTTCGACTGAAATCAGTACACATAAATCATGTCCGTCTGGCTATTATTTTTCGGATTAACAGCATCTTTTTTATTTTCAAAATAAATAAGATACTGAAAAATGGACGAAAACAGGATATGAAAAAAGTAAAACAGGTTCGGAAAACGGTTTCCCATTTTTGGGTCTGTTTTAACGCGATCCCGTTTTCAGCCAGTAAATATCGTTTTTTATCTCGTTTTTGTCTTCTGCGGTTTCAGCCCAGAGGCCAAATCTTGGCCCAGCCCAGTCCCGACGGGCGACGGGATGAAACCCGCCGCCGGCTGCCCGACTCCTTCCCTCCGTGAGCACTGACCACCCGCCGCCGCCTCTCCTGTGCCCGCCTCGCTCTCTGAGCACCCGCCGCCGCCTGCCGGCCTCCCTCTCTCCCTGAGCACTCGACGCCCCTTGCCGGCCTCCCTCCCTGAGCACCCGCTGCCTGCCCGCCTCGCTCTCTGAGCACCCGCCGCCGCCTGCCGGCCTCCCTCCTGACCAGAGCTGCGCGCTCCCAAGCGGCGCGCCCGTGCCCGGCGGCGGCGATGACGAAGGAGAAGAAGCGGAAGCAACCCCCAGCCGACGCGGCATCCTCTCCGGGCGACGAGGGTGAGAGGAAGGAACGGCGGAAGGATAAGAAGGCGAAGAAGGAGAGGGCGGACCCGATTCGGCCGTCCCAGATCAAGAACAAGGAAAAGCGGAGCGAGCTGCACGCCAAGCTCAAGCGCGAGAAGAAGGCCCAGAAGCGCAAGCTCGCCCAAGAGCGCGAACAGGCTGCCAGGCGAGCCGTTGAGCTTGGCGAACAGGCGAGCACGCTCTTCTGGTTAAACCCACCATAGTGTAGAATTGGATGTGTTGACTCGGTTCTGATGGATTCCGGTGTTTGCAGCCACCAGAGAGGCAGGTTCCGCGGACGATCGAGAACACCAGGGAGCCTGACGAGACCGCATGCCGGCCCGATGATCAGGAGGTTCGTTTTGTTTTATTACCTATATCGATGTGAGCCAGATAGTCATTGAATTTATGTATATACCGATTGTGGTCAACTTTTTTTTTTTGGTGAGGTATCCTTAGTTATGATCATGAGCAAGCCAGGTGGTTTTCTTGTGTTAGTGTTTTGTTCGGTTCATGCAACGCACCAGCATTGCATCAATTCTCTATGTTAGAATCGAGTATATGACTAAGTAATTATTGTAGGGATAGGATTTGTGAAGTCGAGGTATGTTAAAGTCGATTGTAGCCCATCTATTCCTTTGTCAAAGTTGAGGTATGCTAAATTGTTTATCCGGTTCGTGCTTGGATAACTTTTTCCCTCAGCTAAAAGTCTAAAACAAAGAATGTTGCAGTTGCATTTGAATTTGTGCTAGTGACACCATGCTTGTAACATGGTCTACTTAGATACCAAAAGACATGTTTATTGTGGTACAAAAGTATTGTGCTGATTTCTGATAAAATGCTTGTGGTATTATGCAGCTGCAAAACTTGAAGGGACTCAAATTTTTGATTTCTAATAATGCCACACTTAGATTTTGGATTTCCTTTCATTATAGCAAAATTCACCACAATAAAAGAGCAAAGAAGTTCAAGATGTACTTTTGTCTCAACAAATTAGATATGTTAGCACCATCCTTCTCCTTGAAGTTAAATTAATTAAGAGAAAAGCCATAGCCTTATGCTATATGGTTTCGCAACAACGATCTGCTTTCTCTATTCTAGAAATTTGGTCTAATATATGAGTGCATCACCATGGCACTCTGTACGTGAAACTGCTTGTGTTTATCTTTTCCTTGTTGCTACTAGTGTGTTAGTTTCTGTTTAAGGCGTTGCTGTTCATTAGATAAGTTTCTGTACATTAACACTTGTGTTAGGAAGCATTAGGATTTTCTGTTATTTCATCTGTCTTGGTGGATATGTCAATGTGTATGTGTTGTTTCATGGTTTTTACCCCCTGGGGATGAATGCTCTTTTGGATCAGCATGTCAACTTTACTGTGTTTCCAGTTTCATACTCTTGGGATTTGTACTGGATGCTTCTGTAGATCATATTGTTTTTACACTGTTTCTACATATACTGATCGTGGAATATTTTTTTCCTGTATGCAGCTCTTTGCAGGAAATGATGCAGATGAATTTAATGCAGTTCTAAAGCAGCAGATAGCCCCCAAAGTCTTGATAACGACATGCCGCTTCAATTCAGGGGTATGCGTTTTGTATGCTTCTTATCCTTGCTTGATGATAAATGTTTCTTTCTATATGTTGTTCTCAGTTTATTAGCATGTCATCTAACAACATACTTTCTGCTGCATATATCCAGAGAGGACCTGCCTTCATTGAAGAGTTGATGCAAGTGATACCAAATTCTCAATATGTTAAAAGGGGAACATATGAGCTCAAGAAAGTATGCCATTTTACTGAGTATTTTTTTTTTTTGCTTCGATGAGGCACATTTCCTCATGTAGTTAAATGCATTCTTTTAGATTGTGGAATATGCAACGAATAGGGATTTCACCTCACTTATTGTTGTGCACACAAATCGAAGAGAACCTGGTACGAATTCATCAGTTTTTTACTGGAAATTGTTCAACCACCTAATCTTGTTCTTTTGACATTGCCATTCTTATGTATAACAGACGCCCTGATGATCATTGGCTTACCTGATGGCCCTACTGCACATTTCAAACTATCCAAACTTGTTTTGCGGAAGGATATAAAGGTACTTCATTCTGTAGAACATCATGCTAGTACTCATTCAGAGGATTCGGTTGCACATTCTCTTTCTACTAATAATCTCTTGTAGAACTTGTTTACTTTAGAGGAGGACTTAAGAATCTTTATATTCTTATGTATGACAACATAGTATGCAATCATTTTCCATGTTTATTGTGCATAGAAAAGATGCGATTGTAAGCATATATTACATCCTCGCAGATGTTTTCTTATGTTTGACGCCTCTATAAACAGAAATCTATAGGTGTGCATATGTTCTCCCTTGTTCCATCTAAATTTGAACTTATGCAATATAATTCAGAAGAATTCATACAAATTTTGAGCTCAAGATTTTAAATAATAGACAACATACATTATGAGTTGTATCGAGCTACTGAAAAGGAGGATTGGTTCTTAGATAACTATCCTATATACACCATTTTTGTGGTCTCCTGTTTTGGAAGTAAAGGTGAACAGTGTAAAATTTAACATTATGCTGAATGTATTGTATTATAAATAGAAAATTCCTTAGAGGCATAGTACACTGCATAAGGAATTCCATTTTTTTCCAGGGGAACACACACTTAACAAAGATAAATAGGGTCAAACTAATCATGTGGCCTGGATTAGCACCTGATGAGAATTGATGCATAATCACGCTTCCTTGTTCACACCACCAACGTTTTAGATTTAGGTGCGTGGAATATGAATGCACATAAAGTTGCCATCAGTTACCCAATCATACTTGTCTCTAGGTTGTCTCTAGTTTTCCTTAGGCTTATGAGTTTTGCCCCCAGAACAAGAAGCATGCATATGGCCATATTTGGTATTATATGGCGTGTCTGCTATAAACTGGTCCACGTCCCTGTCTGTCTACCCATGCCCATATTTTACTTTTCCATGCTTCACAGCATCATATAAATTATTCAAAAAGTTTGGGTTGATGGCCATGATGTACAGCCTTCTAGATGGGCAGAAATCTGAAATTTTTGTGCCTTGTGCATCTGTACTGCTGACTGCTTATTTTCATCTCTCTCAGACCTGCCTTTTCAGTATAAATTATGCACCTGAATAGAGTATGTCAGATTACACCGGTTTAACCTTTCCTTTGCCTCTATATTGCAGAATCATGGTAACCCTACAAGTCATAAGCCAGAGCTAGTGTTGAATAATTTCACTACACGACTTGGTCATCGTATCGGAAGGTAATTTGAGAACTTGTTCTCATGAGTCATGAGGAAAAAAGGATGGACCTTGTGCCCCCTTTTTATGTATGTAAAAGAGCACTTCTAATTTGAAACATGTCCATGTTCATTATTTTCCTTTTTCAGGATGATACAATCTCTTTTCCCACAAGACCCCAATTTTCGTGGTCGACGAGTTGTAACCTTCCATAATCAGCGAGACTACATATTCTTCCGTCACCACAGGTGTGTACATCAAATACAAATAGGAAAAAGTATGTTGCTGAAAACTAATAGTTCAACACTGTGTTGGCTCATAGACAAGCTGTTTTGTGGATTACGTTCAATCAGTTTGAATTATTGTTATGAAATGTTCATGTTAGGTACATCTTTTTCTTTTAAACAAAAGAAAATAATAAATTTTAACAGCCAGAACATGAAATAGTTTTATGAAATGTTCATGCTAGGTACATCTTTGAGACGAAAGAAAGTAAAGTTGCTTCGAAGGACAAGACTACTAAGAAATCTGAAAGCAAAAGCCAAACTGAGAAGCAAGTGACTTGCCGCCTTCAGGTATGTAGAGCTATTTTACTGTCTACTAGAGTTCTGTATGTGAAATGATGACAACATGCGTTAATTAATTAGTAATTAAAATTTTCAAATCTCTAGTCTTACTAGGTTCATTTAAATTTTATATCATGAAAATAATTCTTCAAATGTTGTCTGCATTATCTCCCATTTCGCCTAATATGGTATTGAGCATACTTTGAGAGCACTTCTTTTTTACCCAAGGAAACCCTTTCTATCAACTTCTCTTTATAATTTCACTCTCTTGCTATTAAATTTTAGCTGTGTTATTGCTATATCATCAGCTTAGTAGTAAGCCTAAACTGTTTTTTGTAGGAATGTGGTCCTCGCTTCACTCTGAAGTTACTCACCTTGCAACATGGGACCTTCGACACGAAAAGCGGAGAGTATGAGTGGGTTCACAAGGTACTGTTTGCGCATTTACCACCTCATATCCACTCTACAACTCCATTTCGGGGTTGGCTGACCTAACGAAATATCTTGTGCAACCTACAGGCCGACATGGATACAAGCAGGAGAAGATTTTTCTTGTAGTGAAGCATGGTATCTTCATGCCAGACAAGCGCTGGAGTTTTGTTTGAAAATTATTGTAGAGAAGAATGCTTTGCCCGTAGATGTAGATTCGTTCCTCAGTGTAACGGCCACCAAGCAGTTTAAGCAATTTTTGTGGATCCATCCAATGAATCAAACTTTGTTTCGTCATATTTGTGGTTCCATTTATATTTTGGGTATATTATAAGGAGGCGGCTAATGGGCGACTAGTCGCTGGATCAGAGGGTCCAATGACCAGTCGACAGGTTCGTCGTTCCTCCCGCATCCATTGTCATCTTCGTCGGACATCACCCCCAGCGCCTCGCCGCCCATCAATCCCCTTCCTCCCCTAACCCTTCCAATGGAGCTCACCACCTAGAATTTTTTTTTCCCTGCTATAATGAGAGTTATCGAATCCAATATCCCAATGTTGATGAAGTGGGTAAAATGGACCTGTTCAGTTCAGCATTTTCCCCTGCTGTAATGAGAGTTGTTGAATCCAATTTCTCAATGTTGGCCACAATACCGGTTCCTAATATGGCCGAGACATTCCAGGACGCACCATATTTTTTTTGTTTAGCTACTTTATTTCGCATTTTGTACAAGTGATTTGTATAAATGTCATTTTCCTTGTTACAAAAGAATCCATTCATAAGTTTTTGTGAAAGCTGCAACTGCAATGATTTGCAGGTTTAAAACTTGTCGTGTTCTACTAGCTATGCTCTTTTGTGCATCCAATAAATCGGTTGAGATCACTCACACTTAGGAGTTATAATTTACTATTCCATGCACTTTTTCAATTTTTTTTGGAAGTCGTGATCTGACGGTAGTTTCTCCCTAGAGTTTATCACTTACTTTTTATCCTTATAAACGCAGTTGTGAGATTGAGGAATCATCCTGGAGCAGCTGTGTTCACGTCAAAAACTGGCAATAGGGATATGATGAGAGAAACTATCTATAATCAGTTATGCAATTTGTTGCAGAAGAGGTGATTTGCTGACCTCCTCTATGTATGCTCATTTCGTTAACCTGATGTAATCCAGAAAACTTCTTTCTTCTATGCAAAATCAAGTAGCAACAACAACAACAAAGCCTTTTAATCCCAAACAAATTGAGGGTAGGCTAATGCTAAAGCAAGTAGAACTCAACTATACCAGTTGTTCTCTGTGTGGTTCTTCGATCATGTATTCACATTCACTGGGTTAAAATTTTATCACCACACCAGCTTTGGTTTGTATTGATGCCTATGATGACTCTAGCTTGGTTTGGCATCCTAACTGTATCTTTTGAGCATTGCGGTGGTTTTACTCTCATTTTGTCTCTGAAAGATGAATGTTTATTTAGCTGCACTGTAACGGAAATCAAGTTGAATAGTAAGAATGGGGGTACATACATACCCAGCATGTCTGTTACTCGTGATTAGAGTGTATGGCCACTAATGCTAATGGCTAAATGAAGTGTGGCATATCAGATTGTAAAAATGAAATTAAGTCGATTTATCATCAGCAGCTATGAGCAACAAAATATACCTATTATTAAGTAAAAAGCAAAACGTATAAATTACTAGTTAGACTTCTTGATCTTATACTTCAGTGCATGGAAAATCTACTTATGGGAGATGATTTGGTAGACAATCCCCTCTTGATCTCCTCCATCATTTTGGACCACTGAGTAGGGCTTATCCTAGGAGCAAGCAGCAACTTCACATGACACATGTTCTTGTGGGGGCTCTTGATCTGAATGATCACAGGGAATTTTCACCCAAAGAGGCACAAACGTTTGATTACGATGGGCACAGAATTAAAGTGCAGTGTACTGATCATAGCAACCCTTTACAACGCACTGAGCCCCAGCTCTCCTTTGAGCCTTAGCAGAAAGATGTCATTAAATGCCAATGTTGTGGGTTTTGGTTATATTAGCAAGTGAGCTCAGGACCATCTGAGCAAAAATTTTAACAAACAAAAGCCCCTTTAAACTTGTTGACAATGTTGTTGAAGGCAGAAAGTGCAAGGCAATCTCTCAGGAGATAGGGTACTCGATGAAGTTGTGTGATTAGGTATCTAGATTATAATTTCAGATTTACTTTATTTTTCAGATTTACAGACTGGACTGTGCATGCACTATGTGTAAGATGGAGCTGGAATAACAACCGAAAAATTTCAAGGAAATATTTATATACAGGTCTGTTCATCCTTTTATCATTTCTAGAAAAAGAAATCTAATGTTAATCCCACTGAATTGTATCTGAGTCGTGAATGGTCATTTGAGAGAAACAAACAGTTCTCAACTGACAAGGATACAAGACTCATAAATATTTTGGTCTGAAATATCCATACTGTTGAGGTTCTGAGGAAATCTTGTGCTTTCTGAGAGGACAGCCCGCCATGGTTGGCTTTAGGCAGTGACATTGTGGGGGAGGAACTGAATGGTATTGATTCGATGGTTGCCCCACCATGTGATCTCTTCATAAGGAGGGTCGCTGGTTAACTTGTTTAATCCCCACAAACAATTTTCTTCGCCTACTCAAGTTTAGTTTAGCAAAGAGGAATGATGGCCGTGCGTGCATGCACGCCATTTGATAAACCCCAGCCGGATTTAAGAAGAGAAAAAGGTTTGATCCTCCTACCGAAAAGCTCTGCCGTGTGCTTCTTCCTGTTTCTACAGGAATGATGTTTGGTTGATGTCCTAGAGAAATCCAACATAAGGCATGCTAAGCCCTGTTCCCTGTCTGCAAATGACCTGTTCCAGTCTCTTATGCGTCGTACCATATATCTTCATAGTTTCTTTCTACGTGGATGTGATTAAACACTTGTGTCAGTGATGAAACATGGGTCCGGCTCGTACATGTTTCAGTTGGCGGTTTGGTGAGACGTTGTACCTGAGATACTAGGTGTTAAGACCCAATAATACAGTAGACAGTCCTTGCAAAGCATAATGTTGGTCATCGCGCTGGTAGCTAAGCGGCCACCACTAACCTCCCCAGCCAGCCCATCCACACAACACGACGCTTACAATAAAACGAGGCAGGGGCAGCTGCTTATTAACCAGGTCAAGGCGTGCATGTGCATGTGCGCGCAGCTTGTCGTGGGACGTCACCAACATTCTGATCACGCGAGATCGATCGGAACATCACACGTCGCGGTCGCACGTGGGGCCCGTGCCCGCCGGCCGACGCACGACACCGGTCCGGCAAATTGATGTGCCGCGAGGCGCTGGATGGGCACCAGCAAACAGCTCCGGTGAGCCTGCTCAGCGAGGCAGTTGGGATGGTGTCCAGTTCATCCTTAAAAAAAAAAAAAAATCTCGTCACATTATCGATAAGAGTAGTTATTGCATTTACCAAGATTTCTGGCATTTCAATATTGGTTTCAGTTAGTTAAATCTGGTACGGCAAGGGTGCTATGACATGATTCTCCTCTTATATACTACTATAAGATAAGAAAGAATATTTTCTAATGAGGGAACATCTCATCCGACTCCCACATGATGCTGCCAAGCACAGGCCGTGTGGGGGGAAGGGAGGACTGCGATCCGTTCCGCAGAACGGCCGTGACAGCGGGCGGTTATATATCCAAATGGCGCCAAATGGAACTGCCTCGTGCGTGTGAGCAACAGAACGGAAAAGATCAACTAAAAAGCGTGTGGCGCACCAACTAGAGTCCTCGCATAACCGAGCTGTCCGCCAAGCTAAAATAAACGCATCTGGTCTATCAAAAGCCCTCTCTGACCTTAGTTACCTGGTTCTTGCTAGAGAATCTTCCAAACTGGACCTTATAGAAAGCTGCCATTTTGATCTGCAACCCTGCAACTGTAAATATTCGGATGATATAAGAAGTAATGAATAACCTGTAAACAGTTGATGAGGTAACTTCGAGGAGGGCTAATATAACTGTGAGATGGTGGTTATCCTGATTAAACTGTCAAAACTGGCATGAAATGTGGCAGGGAGGTGCATGCAAGAATGCCAACCAAAGAACAGATCAAAAGCCTTTCTGGGAATCAGTTACAAATGCCCCAGAAGTAAAGGCTAGCCGGCTGGAGATCAGTGGCAGGAGAGGTAGAAGTTGCAAGGGGATGATGGCGAGTGGGCATAATAAAGGTGGAGGGCAAAACCAAAAGGAGGGTGGGTGTGCGGCCGGGGAAAGGGAGAAGAAGAAGCTTTCGCTTTCCCGGCTGTTGCTTTCCTCGCTCTTCCTCTTCATGGGCTGTAATTATTATACACAAACACCATAATCACACATCAACAAGAAGCTCGCAGTCGCGGGCGGGTAGGCGGCCAGAATAGCACTCCTTACCTCCCTCGACACGCCAATTTCCACGGCGGGAGAAGCAGCAGCGCCAGGGCCTCTGCTTCTGCAGTCCCTGACGACAGCAGCGACGACCGGGCGGCCGGCCACTAGGTGCTGCAGAGGAAGCGCGAGATCGTTCGAGCGTACGGGTTCTCGCCTTACCTCGTCAGTAGTTTCCTTTCTGTTTCCTGTCTGCTTCCAGATTGGTTGGCTTTCATCTTTTGTTCTTGGAGGAAATGCAGTTTCTTCTTCTTCTTCATTCTGATCTGTTTGCACGTGGTGGGGTTCAGTTTCCCGTCATGTTGACATTTCTGAATTATCTGCTCTTGTTCATATGCCGGTGTGCTTGGCCGATTCCTTTAGAATGGATTCAATAAAGTTCTGTTCTGCTCTGCTCCTTTCTGATGATTTCTGTCAGTTCATGGCGATCAGAAATGTGCCTACTTCTTGTCGAAATGCCTTTCGGTTTCGGCTGCTGCAATCGTTTTGTTCTGTAATTCGAATCCTTTGCATGTTGAATTTGCTTTGGCCTTGGGAGGGAAGCAAATATAGCTATGGATCTCATGGTTGCAGCTTCATGTATTCGCTTGATTTTATTTGCAAGAACTGATTTACAGTCGTGTGGCTTTCCTGTCGAGACATACTTTCTGCAGAATCTGACATGATATCTTGCACTGTTTTTGCAGGATAAAAAGGTCAATACATTTCGTCCTGAGGAGACCCTGATCTTGACATCGAAGCATACGCTGGATATTCCGTGGCACGAACCATCATGTTGCAGTACCTGGACTTCTCTCATGCCAGCACCTCAAGGAAGTGGGGACACAAGAGACAGGGTGACGGTATGGTCATACATGGTGATCCATTTCTCTCTGTCCGACCTGTACATGAATTTGACTTGAAATTCTGAACCACCCGTTCATAAGTTTAACCGTTCGTTAACATCAGTTGATAGATGCTACTCAATCGTGCACTTACAAATGATCAAGGATTTACTGTATTTCTGGGCTTCTTTTGGTGATTGAATTTGGGTCAGAGTTAATTAATTGGTGTATTACATTCAGGATTTGAAGCTCCAAGGAACAGCATGGAGTTCACCTTGGAGGCTTCCCACAGCTATGGCGTCTTCCAGGAGGATGTTCCGGTGAGCCTTGTTCTGTAACTGTTGTGTCAGAGTAATGCCATCCACCAACTGCAACCATGTTGAAAAAATCTTCTATTTCCACAAACAGTTAATTTAGTATGTGATTGTTATTACCAATTTTTCCTGAGAAATGAGAGACATTTGCATTATACCAGTAACTGATTGTAGTTGCCTGGAGGCAAAATAGAAGATGCAAAAATAATGAGTCCGACATTAGATCCTCATCTACTGTAGTACCTTTTCAGACGTGGCCCCCACCTTCTGTTGCTACATCAACTGATTAGTATAGTAGTTTGCCTCTCTTGTGTAGAGAAAAGATTGCTGAGCCTTAATAACTTGGAAATTCACTAATGTATTATCACATATATTGTACACGAGTAAGGAAGGATATTGAATGATGTGATCAAGTTTCTTGTGATTTTGAGCAGTATTCATGCAATATGAGGCAGTACCCAAAATCAGGAGGGCTCAACCACAGCCCAGCCCCGATCAAGAAGTTGATTCATGATGACATATCCTTCATGAGAACAAATGAAAGCCATAAGAGACCGGGTGTCATCGCGAGATTGATGGGCATGGATTCACCCCCACTGAACACAACCACTGAATCGAGCAGCCATTCAGAGGAGAGAAGACATGAGATCGTGTCAAGGCCAATGCCAAGAAGAGATCAAGCTGAAATGCCCGCAACCAAGCATGTCTCCTTCGTGCAGCACAACAAGGAGGAGACGGAGGATCTGTTTGCGCAGCCGAGCAAGAAGAAGAACAGTGAGTGGGGTAAGCCGCAGTCGCGAGAGCATCCACAGGAGGAGGAGCTGCAGAAGTTCAAGAAGGAGTTCGAGGCGTGGCAGACGAGCAGGCTGTGGGAGCAGCAGTCAAGAAGCCTCGAAGCAGAGAGCCATCTCGACGACGACGACGACTGCACGGACATGGTGCCATACAGGTATCAGCAGAAAGCAGGGAACGATGCCAAAACTGGCAGCAGGCACAAGCATTATTCCAAGGACGACGGCGTGAATCGGAGAAGGAGCAAGAAGGACGAGAGCAGCACGTCGATCTCCGGGAGCCGCACCTTCTCTCTGACCAGTTCCTCGAGGCTGCCACTGTCGAGGTTCTACCAGTACCACAAGGAGGAAGAGGAGGAGGAGGAGGAGGAGCCGACGAGGATTGTCATCCTGAAGCCGTGCCCGGAACTGAGCACGGACGACATCGAGGAGTCCTCGGTGGGGTCGCCTGAGCTGGTGAAGAAGGAGAACAACATGGAGGCCTTCCTTGAGGAGGTGAAGAAGAGGCTAAAGATTGAGCTGGAGGGGCGGAGGATGGCCTCCGACGACAACAAGGCGGACCGGTGGGACGTGGTCCCTGCAGACCCGAAGCAAATTGCTCGGAACATCGCGAACCAGATCAGGGAGAATGTCGCAAGGAGGGACCTCCTGCACCCGGCGCTGGTGCGGTCGGAGTCGACTCGTTCGTACCGCAGTGACGTGCAGCTCAACGGGCAGAGCCCGATGATGGACGACTACATCGGCAGAGATGCCAGGAGACATTTATCTGACAGGCTGAAGAACGTGTTGAGATGGGACGCCGAGGAGCCGCCGAGGCACGACATGGCGTCAAGGAAGCAGCAGGGGAAGAAGATCAGGAGCAAGGAGGAGAAGAAGTGCGCGATCGAGTCCGACGTGAGGTCCTTGAGACATGATGGATCGCACAAGACGTCATCCCCTCCAAACTCCCAACCAGTGTCGCCGAGGAACTTGGTCAGGTCGATGTCGGCGCCGGTGTCGTGGACGAAGCTCGAGCAGCCGCGGGTGCTGACCGGAGCACGGCAGCAAGAAGGAACCGGGGCCAGGCCGTTGGCAGAGGAGAGGAAAGGGAGGAAGGACGCGTTCAACATCAAGGGCAAGGTGTCCAACTTGAAGCAGAACCTGGGGCTCAGAGCAAAGCTGTTCGGCAAGAAGTTTTACCACGCCGACGAGTCTTTCCCCGACGACCTCCCGCCGATCGGCACGCTCGTCACCGCTCCCTCGGTTCTCATTCATCCCGGCGTCCTCCAGGTAAGTAATTAAAGCCACATCTCTCAACTACTTAATTTTGGGCCGCCATCGCAATCTGATTCTGACACACACGAGTTGTTGGATGGTTGGTTGCAGGAGAACTCCACTGAGGTGCCGCCGAGCCCGGCGTCGTGGTGCAGCAGCCCGCCCGATGAGATGATCAGGGGAGGCTACCCGAGTCCTGTATCTCCACTGGAGGCCTCCTTCAGCGAGCACCGTTCTTCTCCCTTGAGGACCGCAGCCAAGGACACGAGTTCATCAACCGCCTGTGGTAAGCAAAGCAGTCAAATGCTTCTGAATTTGATTGGATAATATGCAGTGTTGCAGAGGCCACGAATTCTAACCACTCGCAGAAACCGGAAATTTGACAGAACAAGTCGTTCATGTTCATGAGGAGGAGGACACGGACGAATTGGACGACCCCGCCAAATCCTTCGTCAGAGCTGTTCTCATTGCTGCCGGCATGTACGGACACAGGCAGACGCAGAACCCTGGATCAGACTGCGAACCAAAGCTGATCCTCCCGAAACGGGTGCTGGACGAAGTAGCCGAGTCCACCACGGCGGCAATAACCGAAGCCGTCGACGACCACCGGCTCCTCTTCGACCTGATCAACGAGGCGCTGCCAGGAGCCGTCCGGGCCTCCACGACGCTGTGCACGTTCGAAAAGTGTTACTACCCGAGAAGAAAAGCTGCCGGTGGCAAGAAGCTGCTGGACGTGCTGTGGAAGTCTCTGCAGGCGTGGCTGCAACCGCCTTGCGACGACGCGACGTCGGGCTGCGTGGACGGGCTCATCGACCGTGACCTGAGCGCGTCGCCGTGGAACGGCGTGTTCCGGGATGACACTGACGCGCTGGGCGTGGAGGTGGAGGTGGAGATACTGGACGAGCTCATCGACGAGACGCTGTGGGATGTGCTCCTCAACGTGGGGGACTGACGCACGGACGAGTTTCTTCTGAGTTCTGACTAGTATACCTACCTGTACATTTTTGGGGTGTTTTTATTTTTTTCTTCGACCTCTTTTGAGCGAGAGTGCTTGCCGGGTTTGTCATGTGTTGGTGAGTGAGAAATGTAACTTAAGTTCGTGTGTGATGGGATGCTAATTCGTCCTAAGAAATACGCAAAAAGAGAGTGGAGAAAACAACATGCAGGCTCTATGCCAATTATTATAGTGGCAGTACTTGTCCAAATAATTGTGCTTGTCGAATGTAATCTGTTTTTACTTAGATAGGGAAACATAGTTTCCGGCCTCTGCGATGCACATGCCCGATACGAAACGGGAATATACAAACACAGAACTACTCCGACTCGAACAGGAAGATTATTAATGGTGCATACTCTTACTAGGATAAGGATTTCTTCTCTGCTGGACTGCCGCATCTATTTTAACGGTCCATACTCTTAGAGCTGTTTTTCAATATCTCAAAATATTAGACTGCACAAGATTTTTGAGCCTGTCATTGTTGGGGAGAAACTAAGCAATATTGTCGGACCACAAATATGGACGAGATAACCAGGGAGGGACGCACCATTTTGGTTAACTCTAAAGGCGAGCGCCTCACACGCGACATCGAAGCATTAGGGAAGAACAAGAGATTTGCCCTCACCTGGTAAGGGTGGATACTGTCTTCGGATCCAGATGATTTCCATACTTTCTTGTGCAACCCACACACTTTGGCCAAGATCGAGTTGCCGCATCTTACATACCAACAACTGCCAAGAAAGTTTGACTGTGCAATGTCAGACAAGCCTACAAACGAAGGTTGCGCTATAGTTGTGCTCCACCCAGACAAGCCTATGTTTTGGTATTGTCGTGTTGGCGGAGACGAGTGGATTCTGTACGATTACGACGTGGGGAGCGAGAGGCGAGACCCTCAGGGACTGATTGTAGAGAAATTTGTCATAAGGCACCTTACAGCATGTGGCGGCAAGTTCCATTTTGATACCTCGCGCATTAAACATGGTATTCTTGAGTTTAGCCCGCACCCAATCATCCAGCTCATAGAGGTGCACGGCATACCGCTTATTGTGCCGCCTAATCCTTGGGGTATGCAGTTTTGTAACTACTACTTCGAGCTGGATGGGCAACCAATGGCGTTCTGTGTGTTCGACCATGAGGACTCGTACAGTGTTGCCCTTCACAAGATGGACGTGGGAAATAAACGGTGGTGCGAGGTAGGTGAATTCAGTGATCGAGCCTTGTTCTGGTCTGGAAAAGGTGGAGGATGTTGTTCCGCTACTAGGTTTGGGTTGGAGCCGAATTGTGTTTATCGGATTAGCCAAGACGATGGTTCAATGCATATCTTTGACATGTTAAAGTGGACCAGAAGAGTATGTCATCCTGCTAAAAGCCTCCCAAATGTATCTTCCAAAGCATTTTGGCTGCTTCCTTCCAATTAGATTGGAGACCAGTTAGTAAGGCATGCATGATATGATTGTTATGTAACCGTAATTATACAATATATTTACAATGCATTATTAGACTACTTGCCAAATTTAAGTTAAAGTTTTGAATTCTTCTAAATGTAACTTCAGTTTTTTTTTGTGTGTGTGTGATGCTAATTCTTAAGACGAATTGCTGTGCTCTTGTTAACCATGCTACCGATGATGTCGATGAGACCAGTGATAATAATGACAGTAATGCAGATGAGAAAACTACTGGTTGTCCATGGTGTAGTTTCAGAAAACATATCAATATTTATGATTGTATGTGATCCTAAAAAATACTAATAATCATCATATTACAATATTTATGATTGTAATCCTGAAAAGTATGAGTAGTCATCAGTTTTTATGAAATATTAATATTTTTGAAATATTATGAAAATATGATTAACAATGCATATGAACAAATAGGTAGATTAGGTCAAAAGTGTGTTAAAAAGGCCTACAAAGATACTATGGTCATTTTCACCTTCTCCAAGAACGATGTTTCTATTTACCTTATACGTTCGGATGAACTACAACCATATCACTTTTTTTTTACCAACGTTGCTTGTTCCTAGAAGCACAACACCTCTCATCCAACTTCAGCTATTGCAGCAAGACCTTATGTAGTTACATGCATGCCATGCCTGATTCTACTCAAACATGTGTCTGTAGTGTTGGCAAGTTAGTTGGATGTGTTGTAACTATTTGTCACATTCGAATATGTCATTTGCTAAAATCAGCATTGAGTAGTGTTCTAAAAGCATCTCCAAAAACTCTCAAAAAATTGATTTTCAAAAAAAATGTTTTAGTAGCACTCTAAAAATTTTAGGGATAATTTATATTTTCTCCTCTAACAGTTTTTTCTAAATATAGACCAAAAAATTTTTTGATTGGACCACAACAATATTAAATCTCTTGAAAAATACAAGGGTTGAGGCTCTATTTTTTTTTTCTTATTTCTTACTACAAATGAGATGAACTTAGAAAGAGAATAAATCTATGAGTTATTTTGGAGAGCTACTGAAGATCGTTTTTAATTAAATTCTATTAATTTAATTTAGGTAGAATTTATGAGACTATCTTAAAGATGCTCTAAAGTAATACGGAACTAGCAATTTTTTTTACTTTTTTAACCTTCTACTTCTTCAATCTTCCACCTACGTTTGGTCTCACGGCATGCACCCGTCCTCGGCAGCGCTGAAGCTGACAGGTTGGCCAGGTGTCAATGACGTGCAGTATTACGGGAGTCTCGTCCATAGCGGAAGGCCTCAACCACTGCCCTTGCGAGCACACAGGAGAGGCTTCTGCTCCCGCAGTCCGCGACACGCTCCGCCGAGATCTCCAGCGCGGGGCCGCGGTAGATCCCCAAACCACATCCCCGCCGGCGAAATTCCCTGCTTGGATCTCGGCGATGGCGGGGATGGAGGCCTTCGAGGTCTACTTCCGCCGCGCGGATTTGAACCAGGATGGTCGCATCAGCGGCCAGGAGGCCGTCGCCTTCTTCCAGGGAGCCAACCTCCCGCAGCAAGTCCTCGCCAGGTGCGCGCCGCGAACTCTCACTCACAATTTGTGCAACCCGTTTTAGGTGTGATCTCCGCAAGCAATACTAGATCCCTCGCCCCGCGTATTGGAGTGAAATAGAAAATTTTCTGTTGCCGCGTGTAGGTATGGATGCACGCCGATCAAAACAAGACTGGCTTCCTCGGCAAGCCGGAGTTCTTCAACGCGCTACGCCTCGTCACGGTAGCACAGAGCGGGCGTCAGCTCACGCCCGACATAGTGCAATCTGCTCTTTATGGTCCTGCCGCAGCTAGAATTCCAGCTCCGAAGATTAACATGGGACCGGCGCCTCCGCAGATGGGTGCAGCTGGGGCTCCCAGGCCTCAGGGCAGTGCTGCAATGACCCCCGTTCCAGGACAGGTTGGAGCAGGGCAGATGAATCCGGCTGCCGTTCCTAGGCCCCAGGAAGTGGTATGATGCCGACGTCTGCTCAAGTTAGCGGCGCCACAGGTGAACCCTGGAGCTGCTCCAAGACCCCAAGGGATCAATTCTATGATGCCAGCTGCTAGTCAGGTGCTGCTATGCAGGCAACTCAATTTGCCGGACCAAGGGCTATGCAGCAGCAGCCTCCTAGTATGGGATTCAATCAACAGCAGCCCCCTTCAAGTACCGGTTTTATGAGGCCACCTGCAACATCGCTTCAAGCTCAGTCACCTGGGATTAATCAAAGTCCATTGGGCGGAGGCAGCATGGGAGTATCTGTTGGTTGGCAAGGAGGCAATGTTGGTTCAGTTGGAGGTGCTCCGCAAGCTACACCAGGTGGAGCTGCTCCTTCCCAGACAGCACGAAGTGGATTTGGCCTTGGATTGTCGAGCACAATGGGCATGGCTCCTGTACAGCAGACACAAGGGCTGTCCTCATCACCGTTGCCTCCGCAGAGCAACAGTGTTGTGCCGCCTCAAGATTCTAAAGCTCTGGTACTGTCTGGAAATGGCCCTGCCAATAGCTCAGGAGCAAACACCGACATCTTCTCTGCTCTTACTCAGCCAAAACCAAGTGTATCTGCAGCGCCTGCACTTCCATCAAGCTCGATGCCCAGCTCTTCCAGTTTTATGTCCACTCCGACTGGCTCCCAGAATCTGGTAAATCTGACACAAATTGGCGCTCTTCAAGGTAGCAGCCAGCCTCAACAGACTCAGCCTATCACGAAGCCAAGCGTTCCTGCACAGACTGCACTTGGCAGTTCTGGGGTTTCTAATTCAGCTTCTCAATGGCCCAAAGTTGCACAATCTGACATCCAGAAGTACATGAAAGTCTTTGGGGATGTTGATAGGGACAGAGATGGCAAAATAACTGGCGCGGAAGCCCGGACTCTGTTCCTCAGTTGGAGACTTCCAAGAGGTTTGTATACCCACCACCTACTTCAAACTGTCTGTATCATGTATTTATATTTCATTATTGAAGTGCTTATAATATTTGCTGCTTATAACTCTAATTTTGGTCAACAATCAACATCTTTGCACTATATTGTTAACACTGCTATTAGGTGTTTCAGCCTTTTCTGTTCCTGTCATTTTTTCCTTATGGTGTGAAACATATCCCTTAGGATGGGATACCAGTGCCAATGGCTAATGCAATTGTTGTTTTCGTAAACCTTTTAGAGATCCTGAAGCAAGTATGGGACCTGTCTGACCAAGACAATGATGGCATGCTTTCTCTAAGAGAGTTTTGCATTGCCCTTTATTTAATGGAGAGGCACCGAGCCGGAACTCCCCTGCCTTCTGTACTTCCTGATTCTCTTAAATATGATCAGACATTATTACAAGCGACAGGTGTGCCTGCGACAGCATACAATGGCCCGTCATGGCAACAGAATTCAGGTAATACCGTGCTTGCTTTCAGGCACAGTTATCATGTCAGAATCATAGCGCGGCCTGTCACCCTGGGATTGTTGTTTCTCATAAATAGTAATTTATATGTTTGGCCAGGATTACCACAAAGGGGCCCTGGAGCACCTGGATTGCCTGCGGGTGGTGTGCGGCCACCCTTACCACCGCATCTGCACTCACAAACTGATGCAGTTAGCAGGCCAGGGCAACCAAGATCTCACATGCCTGGTATGGATAATCATGTGGCAACCCAAGGAAACAGGGATGACAGAAGTGGAGTGAACCCAGTTGCACAGGAGGTGCCGGATGCTCCTAAGAAGGTATGTGGACCACACCTCTATATTCTATATCCTGATAAGTTTACATCTGTTCTACTTGTCAGGACAGTTCTATGTTGTCAACCCAGTTCAGTTGATGCACCTTTGAATTGGTCTAGCTGCTCTTGTTATGCATTAAACAGGCTGCATACATGTATTTGTGTGTGCTTTGGATAGCTGGGATCAGGATTAAGGGTGGAACCATGACCTATAGACCATGCCCTGGGCTGTTTTTTTATTGTTCTTAATGGGGTCCTTCGGAAGTGATATTGTTTGTTTGAATGCTTGAAGGATCCAATATGATAAACTCTTAAAACTTACAATATGTGACTC
Source organism: Eleusine indica (assembly GCA_030378355.1). Classification (NCBI taxonomy): domain Eukaryota; kingdom Viridiplantae; phylum Streptophyta; class Magnoliopsida; order Poales; family Poaceae; genus Eleusine; species Eleusine indica. Next base: position 1,821,027 of record CM059498.1, on the reverse strand, counting down.
GAAAGAGTATACCAATATCTCTTTATGTATGAGCTTAGAGTCCATAGTTAGGCATTCAGTTCTTAGCACTTCACACTGTATCACTACTTTACTGTACAACCACTAAAGTGTGGCGAATTTTTGCATAGAAATTTTCTTTCCATGTGGTTTCGGTTAATTAGTAATGCTCATACCCCTTCAGAATTTCTCCTGGTGACTCCATTTCTTAGCATTTATTGAATTGTCATTTGTGTTACCTTTTTTTCTCCCTTTCCAAGTAACTATATTTCAAACGGCGGATAAGAAGATGTTTGAGTTGCAAGTTATTGCAGATGTGCTTAATATAAGTTGTTTTTTTCAAAAAAAAAAAGATGCATCTATTGTACATGGGCTTTCTTTATTTAAGTTCTCTTTTCCTTTTACTAACTTCTGCCCGTGATACGATTTACCTTTTCGCTTCTTGAAGGTTGAGGTGGAGAAGCAAGTCCTGGATTCCAGAGAGAAATTGGAGTACTACCGCTCAAAGATGCAAGATCTTGTAAGCACAATTGTGATTTGGGCTTAGTTAGGTCACTGAAGACTGAGATTAAAAGTAGTTTTTGATGATCAATTTTATTGTTGAAGGTCCTGTATAAAAGTCGATGTGACAATAGGCTCAATGAAATCACAGAAAGGGCATCTTCTGATAAACGGGAGGTACAAAGCACTGCTTATTATGCGATGTGTTCTTGTATTTTAGTTCTCTTTTTGAGCTATTTTTAATGGTAAATGCTTGGAGGCATGGAAATTAATGGTGCATGTCACTGCTTATAGGTGTAGCTAGATGTGGATCTGCATTGCAGTTTGCTCCTTTTGAGCTTTTTTCCAGTGTGTATGCATAGGACATGCTGTTACATATTTAGTTGCCAATCTTACATTGTAAAACATTGCTAATACTTTGTTTATTCCAATTCAGGTGGAATCATTGGCTAAGAAATACGAAGAGAAGTACAAGCAAGTAGCAGAATTGGCTTCCAAACTTGCAGTTGAAGAACATGCATTTCGTGATGTTCAGGTTGTGTATCACTGGACCATAAAATAATTAAAATATATTTGTCAGAAATTATTTTTTGGTCTCATCTTTGGTCAGAATTTTCATTTAATCCTACCTTTTGTTTTATGCTATCTTCTCTTGATGGGTTTCTGTTTCTTGAATTGATATCCACTGATTTTTCTTCAGGAGAGGAAAGTTGAGCTGCATGATGCATTAATTAAAATGGTACAAGGTGGAAGTGTTGATGGTTTGCTACAGGTACGTTGCAACTTTCCTTGGTACCTTTTTCGTGCTCCTCTCAATGAACTCCCGTGCTTTCCTAGGTTCGAGCCGACCGAATCCAACATCAGTTAGAGGAGATGGAGAGAGCTCTTGGTGAACGATGCAAGCACTTTGGACTGCAGTTCAAGTCGTCTGCATCTGTTGAACTTCCTTCTGGTACCTGACTTCCCATCTTTATATTATTTCTTTTTTCATTGTTGCTGAATTTTTCAGCTTTGTAGTATTTTTACAATGTCAGTATCAAATTTCATGTCCTTGTTTTATCTTACTTCCTCAGCCTTCAGATATATCAATTGCACAGCTTTTGATCACTATTTTCTTTATTTGTTAGGTTGGGAACCTGGACCACAAGAGGGATGCATTGAGTGGGATGAAGACTGGGATAAATTCGAGGATGAAGGTTTCTATTCTTTCATTACATTTCACTCAGTTATTATTTTGCATTGCAGCCCAAGCCATCTGTCTCATTCATGTTTTTTTTTATATGTACCTGTCTGTGCCAAACCCTTCTATTTAACACAATAATGGCAGCTCTCAACAACAACAACAACTAAACCTTTAATCCCAATTAAGTGGGGGTAGGCTAGAGATGAAACCCTGAAGAACCCAAGCACAAGAGCAAAACAAACAAACAAAATAAAGAAGGCAAAGAAGAGGAGAGGTGGGAAAAGAGCAGTAAAAAAAAAAAAGAGAGGAAATAAAACTGGAAATATTGGCAGCTCTCCTGCCAGTTAATTCAAAAAAAAGGAAAGGAACTTAAGGATTCCTTCAACTGGTTTCATTTGAAGTTAACCGTTGTTGTATGTCAGAGTCCTTGCACATCAAGTTTTCGATTTGAGCCTCCTTCATATTGTTGCTAGCAAATGTTTGTGCCTTTACTAATAAGGGTTAGATACAATCCATACTTGTAGGTCGTGGTAACTAATTTATGACAGATTTGAGATGTTATGTCTCTCTTATACTTAATATTTATTAGCAAAATATGAATGCATTTGTAATCCTGATTTGTAGTTGATATAATTTGTTGACACCAAATCCAGTTGCCATCCTTTTTTGTGTGTTTTGGGTTTTTATTCATCCAATATATTAAGTTACAGCCTCCAATTAATTTAGCCTTTATAGCTAGTACATTGTTTGTGTTGAACTGTACATAGATTTCAATGAATGGAGCTATTTTCATGACTTCTACTTGGGCAAACTATCCTCAATTCAGTTAAACCTTATTATGTTTCTTATTAATTCTTCTGAAATAACAGGGTTTGGGATTGTTAAGGACAATGGTACGATCCATGAAAATCCGGTTTCTGCTGAAAATACAAAAGTACCATCTCTTTGGGATGACGGAGATGATATGTCCCCTGTTGCATCGTCTAATGGACATATCAAGGATGAAAAGCGTTATAGTGGTGGTGATCACGGGGCTGATAGTGAAATAGGGTATGATTTTGGTGATGAATCTGTAAGGAGCCCTGGCAGTGCTGGAAGAAGTGCCTCAGGAAGTCCATTTAAACCTTCTCGTTTTGGAATGCATGACACATCTCCCAGCAAAAGAGATAGCTACAGGTACTTTTGTTTTCACATTTGGTTTATGTGAACATTTAGATATAAGTATACTGCATATACTTGAGCTGTTTCAGGGGAAAATGCTGCTTAAGAATGCTCAATTTAAACCATATTTGACTATTTGTCCCAGACGAGAATGACATTGGTTATAATCTTGACTCAGTGATCATGGGGGTTCTGAATCTGTTTTTGGTGACAAGTTTGCGGATGAAACTGCCTGGAACTTTGATGACCAAGACACCGAGTCTGTTTGGGGCTCTAGTGCACTGAACACTGTAAGCTATGGCGTTTCTTCTTTATTGTTCTGTTCTCTCTCTCTCTCTCTCTCCCCCTTATCTGCTTCTAATGACCTGTCTTAATGCAGGAGGCTGACCATCGTGGGGGCACACATAACTCTTTCTTTGGATCTGAGGCGGGCTCACCGAGTGGCGCTAGTGTATTCGGGGGGATGAAGAGAAATTCATTCTTTGATGATTCTGTTCCAAGTACTCCTGCATACACATCTGGATTCTCACCCAAATTCAGTGAAATCCGTGATGATAGCTCCTCTTATAACTTCGGGAGGTTTGATTCCTTCAGATCCCAGGACAGTGGATTCCCACAAGAAAGTCGTTTTTCTAGGTTTGACTCCATAAGCAGCTCCAAAGGTGACAATATGACAGGATTTGATACAGGGAACAGCTCTAGAAATTTTGGTCGGTTTGATTCTTTTGATGATTCCGATCCATTTGGTTCAAGTGCTCCCTTCAAAGCGTCTGGAAGCCGGTCTCCACCCAAGTTTTGATATGCTTGTCTCCTTATTTGAGTCGTCTATTACGAGTCGATGTGTTGATACAACGGTCAGATTCTTTTTGAGGGAATTTCGAGCTTTGATGCCATGAATACCATTTTGCTACATTTTTGCCGTTTGCCTTGTGTGCATTTTTCCTGGCCATTTATACAGTGGACATAAATTGTTTTTCTAAAATCATTGTTTGTATATTGTAAATTACACTGAGGTTGTCCTTGTTTATAGTTACATGTGTGGATCAACCACTATAATGATCCTCTTTCTTCATTGTTGTATACTGCTGTTGGTTCAAGACTCCTTGATCTCACATGTAGTGCCACTTTGTATTTACATATTTTCTAGCCTTCAATCGACTGAAAGCGATGGTTTGTTACTTTGTGTTTTGTTATTTTTCTTTTATAGAATTATTTGTATAATAATTGTAAATTGTTGCATCTAGATCCAATGACTTAAAAGGATGATTGAAAGTTGTGCAAACTTTCAGTCAGCTAAAAATTAGCACATTCCTATTTAATATGGTCAATTTAAGATTAAATGGTCGATGTCAATTGCCTAGAGAAAACAGGCGTCATCCAACGGTGCCCGGTTGGGATTGCCATGGCATCACATCCTGCGGTGATCGGCTGGAGGGGGGTCATTGAGCTCTAGCGGTACCTTCAATCTACAGCAAGAAAGATTTTGCATTAAAATGGCACCTTCCCTCATATGAAACAGAAATAGCAAATTTCAATATCCTCGGTCACATCATTCCAGAATAAGAAACTGGGAAGTTCTTATCAAATTGTAATAGCACTTCAGCATGTATTTCTCTGACTATTAAACAGAGTTATAATCATTATAACAGAACTTCAGCATGCCTTCATGAAATCCACAATTCCACTACTGTTTCTCCCGAAAAGAATGAGAATGCATATAGCTAATGTCAGTTACATGGTGCCGGCTCATCAAAACACCGGCTGAAATGAACTCACTATTGATCAAAATTACTTCCACACAGGCACCAAATTATGGAATAAGTTTGCTCTTTTCCATTATTCAAAACTGCGCAGTATGAATTTGTCCAAGTATGTGAAAGGCCTATGCAGCAGCCAACTTCAGCTCCTCTTGGTCTTCAAGATTTAGAACGTGGAGCAGCTTCGGCCAAGACTCGGGGATCCCTCCAGGCAGGTCAAATTCTAATAGCTTCCCCTGCTTCTGGTAGAAATCCTCCACAGGTTGACTCTGCAAGGATCAGAGAGCCAGTGTTGAAGTGTGAAACCATGAACAGGATTTTGTACCATTAAATATTCATGAAAACAGTGCTACTGCTGAACATATCAACACATTAGGTTTCAAGGAACCAAGTATAACAAGCTACTCTCTCCGCCTTCCAGGTCTTAGTTGATGTCGTCCTAACAACTTTTTTAATTGAAATAATAAACTAAAAGTGTTGTCCTAAGGACATCAGTTCAAACCCAGAGGTGCTACAATAAGCTGGCAATGGGTACTCCTCCAATGAACTAGAGTGCAACAATTTCAGAATGGAGGGAGTATATCTTAAGGAAGCCTCAAGGACTACAGCCTCCTGTTACAACTATTGGTCATCAACCAAAATTTGAAACTCAGTCCCTACAAGAAAACATTTCTATTTCAAGGATGATAGTGGGGATGAAAATGGACAGCACCGTACCATGTCATTGTATATCTTAAGCCGGTTTCTGACCACCTCTTCAGTATCGTCAGCTCGGGTGATAAGTTTCGACATGCAGTTATTTGGTGGCAGCAATGGTGCCATGTAGATTGCTGGTAATCCATTTTCACCCTTAACATCAATGCAGGCCAAATTGAAGTTCTTTCCACATTGGTTGCAAATCCTTCTGCCAAGGCACTTCTCTACTAAGACATCTTCTCTCAGTTTCAGATTAACCACCATATCAATGTCTGTAACTTCATCAAGAATTTCCTGGAACAGAGGAGACATAGTAGTTAGTTCAGAACACCATGATCAAGCCCATGAATGATTGTATGAACAAGTCCCTAACTACCACATTTTGTCTAACAGACTGTTAAATAAAGAATAATATATCAATGAATTCAAAATTCAAACAACAATAAAATTTTGTACCTAAATGTAAGAATAATATAGCTGTAAAAAGATCACCTGTTTATAGAACTAGACACTACAGACATAAGCATTACGCTTCAGTTAACAAAGCTCAACATATTAACAAAGTTCAACATATTCATGTAGTCATACATCTAACAATACTGCTATAGAGTGACAGCAAAAATTCATAACAAACCAATGCAGACTATAAGAGTACACATTGTTTGAGTAGGAGAATTCGAGGCAGAAAGATAATGGCCTATTTGGAAGTTATTGTATTGCATAAGCAAAATATCAGGAAAGAACACTAAGGATTCAAATGTGATCAGATCATTGAGTTTAATGATTATTGAAAGGACTAAACTGAAAGTAATCATGCATGATATGTAATAGCTCACCGCTTGCTTTACAGTACGTGGAAAGCCATCAAGAATAAATCCTGATTCACCCTGGTCTTCACCTTTCTTAAGCCTTTTGGACAGAAGATTGAAGATGATTTCATCAGAAACTAACTTCCCCTGATTAACAATTTCAGCAAGC